>JBAIAC010000002.1:95810000-105810000 GCA_037349315.1 Chelydra serpentina
CTGGTTTTCTATGCTGATCTCCATGCCACACAATTTTATTGGCTTTATTAATTAGCTGCATCGGGTTTTAGATAACTTTTTTACATTTGCAATTTGGGTGGTTTTTTTGTGTGTACACTTAAATGGCAAGCTATACAAGTTACCACTGGAGGCAATGGATACTGCCCCTGGCCATCTGACAGATAAATAAAAGCTTTTGTAGCCATGACCCAAGTCATGTGAGTGGAGTCAGAAAATAAAGATCAGATGCTTACTAGCCCTCCTTATTAGCCCTCCTCCTCTTATCATGCAGGGAGAGTATGTTACATGCCATGAAAGGGTAAAGCAACAGGTGTCCACACTACCCCTAATTCTGTGCAAATTGGACATAGACAAATCTAGCTTTCTGAATTTACATCAGCATTATTGGGTGCATAATTGGGTTCCAGGATTTAGCTCATAAAAAGCCTCTCAATACAGTCACCTTTAACATAAAAATAAAAAAGAAACCACATAGTGTGTACAAAATTAGGGAACTAACAACTTCTGTGAGTAGTTAGAAATGGTCAGAAAAAAAATATTTACTCTAATGGAGTTTCATCCATTAAACTATGGAAAGGAGCCTTTATGCGTTAGATTCATTTTCCCAACTCTCTTTAAAAAGAAAAACTGTAACATACATCTGTGACCTAGCAACAATATGGTTTGAAATAGTTTCCAGATCATTGAACTGTGCAATACCTTCAAAAATGGGATGACAAAAGGTCGCAGTGGGAAGTTAGTAGCTTCTTGCAGTTTGGAATGAAATTCTTCAATTGTCAAAGTAGAATTCTGTAGCAGGAAAAAAAATTCTGTCTTGGTGACATAAACAATGAAAATGCTTAGCAAGAGAAATATTAGCCAAAATATTCTGTATAAAAATGTTGCTTAATACCATGTTCCTCCTAATGCAGTATCAGAAAATTATGTATGTTACATAGTAAGTAAATATACTCATCTAAAAATATAGATGTAACTACATCTGAACACAGTTTCATTGCAGTGGGAGTGAATCATTTTACAAACAATCCATTTATTAGGTATATAAAGAGCAGCACTGAGACATTCATTGTTCACGGCTTGAAGCAAGGGCTTGAGCACCCAGAGTGCCAAGCATTTCTTATATGGTGGTAAACACCCTCAGTTCCCCTGGATTTCAAAGAGTTAAGGGTGCTTGCTGTTCAAACAGAATTTGCCTAATCCACATAGAGTTGGAGGCACCATGGCAGCACAAACACAATTGTTAAATTTAAAATTGTGCCCACTTTATTTTAATTCTCAGTAGAGGATTGGGAAGTAACAGGAGCATATTAACATATGTATTATAGGTATATATAATTCACTTTTTAAAGACACTTATTCCTTATCCATTGGCAAATATATCTCAAAATTAATAAATAACATTCAGGATTATATCGTACACTAGACAACCATAATCAGCAGAATCATTTACTACTTACATTCACTTGTACCTGTGCAAACCCATGCAAGGCAGTTCAGAGTGCAGGGAAATCACAAAGTTGTCACTGAAGGCATAATTTGAGGACAATGGGCTGCACAGGTCTAAATGAATAAGCAGGACCTGTGTTATAGGTGGTGAGGTTTAAGAAGGAAAGGTCCCAGCTAGATTCTCAGAGCCCAGATAGCGTTTGGCAAGTTAGAAAACAGTGCTACTTATAAACAGAGGAGCACATCTGATAAGGAAATCATTGAGAAACAATAGCATAGAATCCCACAAAGTCACCCTTAGGGTTCCATTTTTCAAAGCAGAATCACGTAAGTAAGCCTAAAATTGAAGCTGTAGTTACTAAGCATGGAGAACTGTCAACCTTCAAGCACACATTCACCAGATGCTCATTACATTTTACAGACTTTGACTCCACTGTTGTTGCCAGTTACCTCAGCCCATGCAAGACAATTTCCCTGGCACACAGCTAATCCAACATTTCCACTGCAGTCAATGGGAGTTTGGGGTATGCAACTAAATGCACAGTAGGGCTCCTTGCAAGTCATGGAAGCATAACAACATTTAAGTTACACCGTCTAAGGTGCACTTTTAGTTCATAGTTGTTGTTGGTTTGTTTATTTGTCATGGTACTGACCAGATGTATTTAGTATTGTACAAAAACATATAGAAGTGTGACATGTGTGGCCTGATATTCAGCGGTGGTAGCACTCGCAGCTCCAGATGAAGCAGTGGCAACTCAAGTGGTAACATCTGGAAATCAGACCACGAATTTTATTTTCTAGTATATCCAAGCCCTGCTGAATGAGCTATATAGATTTACATGGGAGGCAACATTGTCAGTGGCAATAAGAAGACACTTGAGTTCAATTTCTAGTGCTGTCACAGAATGGCAAGTGATTATGGGCAAGTCATTTAACCCCTCCACATTTTAGTGTCTGTGTCAGTAAACTGGGAAAGTTATTCGAGATGTACAAATAAAGAGCATTGTAAAAAATATTATTTCTGCATACCAGGAATTCCATACAAATACCATTATAAATAACATGATATACAACTGCAATACACTGGCTTATCACGTTAAATCCATCTTGCAGCTGGCCTAAGTGACTATGGACAGGTCTATGCAAGAAAAGGTTATAACGATACCGTTAAAATCCTCCTAGTGGACATTAAGCTTATATTAGCAAAAATGGTTTTGCTAGTACAGTAGAACCCCTATTTTACAAACCAATTGGAGATTGAGGAGTTCATAAAAATAAAAAAAACTCATAAAATTAAGCATCTCAAAATTACTGTAGGCATGGAGCATAAGTTGGAGAATGGTGTAATGCACTGCCTTCTTCTCTTCTTCTTGTCTTTCAAACCACGGCCAAGCAATTTCCAATACACTGAACACATGCTGACTTCATCGACATCACTTTTGTTATGCAGTTTTTCCATCATTGGGAAAAATGGTTTGTATAACTGGCCATTCGTAAGATTGGTGTTCATAAAATCGAGGTTCTATTACAGGGCTTCTCAAACTTCATTGCACTGCGATCCCTCATGACAACAAAAATTACTACATGACCTCAGGGGGAACTGAAGCCTGAGCCAACCGAAGCACCACTGCCCCGGGCGGGGGAAAGCCAAAGCCTGAGCCCCACCGCCCGGGGGGGGGGGGGGGGGGGGAGAGAAAGTCGGGGGCAAAGCCAAAAGGCTTCAGCCCCAGGCAGAGGGCCTGTAACCTGAGTCCCACTGCCCAGGGCTTGGGCTTTGGTCCCAGGTGGAGGGGCTCGGGCTTTGGCTTTAGCTCCAGACCCCAGAAAGTCTAAGCCAGCCCTGGCAACCCCATTAAAATGGGGTCGCAACCCACTTTGGGGTCCCTACCCATAGTTTGAGAATCCCTGTTCTATTATATAGCTTATACAGATTTCCATGCAAAATAAGCTATACTATCAAAATTTTTATACCAGTATAACTGCTCTACATAAGATTTTTTGCCAGTATAACATGTTATTTATTCATTTATTTTAAATCACACCCCTAACTGAAAATTACAATACTGGCAAAAGTTTCTAATGGAGACCTGGACTGAAACAGCCTACTATTTACTGACAGCTAGTAGATTTACTTCTATTAGCTCTAATGGTAGGGTGCAGGGAGGCAGGTTCCAATGGTCCCAAGTTCCATACTCCCAGAATAACCAACATGCCTGCATCAACTGTTCATTACACAACTACTAATAAATTTTCCAATTTTTAAAGTTAAAACCTACTATGAACATAAAAAAGATAATAGTCACTGTTATTTGCTTACCACAAGTCCTAGCACAAGGGTACGTACTCTCTCCCCAATCTCTGGTGAAATGTCATTGCCAAACTGCTGTAAGGTTGTAAGAAATCTCTTCAGTTTGCTGAGTTGCCTTGCTCCACAAGCTGGTGGTAACTGCTGATTAGCCAGAGAGGATGAAGAGGAAGATGATGGCCCATTGCTAAAGCCATTAGGTGGAGATGGAGCTCCATTTAATGCTGTTGGTGAATGGCTAGTGCCATTGGTTACTGGTTAGAAAAAAATGGAAAGAAAGAACATTCATAAGCTTAAAGTTTTCTGTGTTTCACCTCAAAATTGATTGTGTAACTCAGAAAATATGAAATAGGTGATATTTTGACTCCATTGGTATAATTAAAGATAATTAGTCTCTTGATAGAATGACTCTCCACAGTTCATGTATCTTGCACAGAAGCTGGTAATATGGATCTGGACAGCACTAGCTCGCATACGCACACATGCCAGACACCTGAAATGTCTTCAGACCAGAACAAACATCATTTGGAGGTCAGTCTTTTGTCATAGGCTTATATTAGTGTAACTTTTTTTTTAAAATAAACTGGTCTGGAAAGAGTGCACACATATTTAGCGGAGGCTAAATTTATCTCTAAACATTTTTAATCATGTTTTGTACACACACTCGACAGCTGTGTTTATAAAAACAGGACTTTCAAGTTTTAACCTTATGCCACCCAATTAGAAGGCTATTTTCTCTCACACGTATTTTGTAGCCACTAACATACAGAAAGATAGATTTGTATAAAAAGGTGCAACTGGTGCAATGTTCACTGTGAATTTATTGTTAAGATTGAAGGCTTGTAGCCAAGTCTCTGGACTGGGCCTTGGGAATAGATATGGATTTTCTTTCCTGGCTCTACCTCAGACTTCCCACGTGGCCTTAGACTTAGCCTCTTCACGTCTCAGTTCTCCTTCTATAAAACAGGCCTGACAGTACTTCCCTACTTAACAATGCTGTTATGTGGAACATATTAAATTATTGTGAAGTGTTCTGATTTTTTGGTAATGGGAGCCATGTAGGTACCTCAGACAAATATTATCATATTATTATTAATGATAAAATAAGAGGCTATAATTGACACATATTTAAGAGAGAAGGGGCACCTGCTTTAGTGTTGCTATGCTAGCTTGTCTACTTCTGAAATTCTTGTTCTCATTCTCCAGAACTGTACCAAATTAAGGCCATTTTTCCCCCCATACAGTCCTACCCGGAAACAGTCATCCAAGCAGAGTGTAACTGCTGTGGGTTTCCTACTTTAATAGCCAGAGCAGCAGATGAGTTTGGGGGCAAGGGATGGGCCACATATTTTACGGCAGATGGGCCCCAACTGGGATACCCTACCTTCTTGTGCAGATTACACTAGCATTTAAGCAACAGCCCTTAACAAAAGTTAGTACAGAACAGCTGTGCCCTGGAGGAGCAAAGAAACTACCTCTGGTGAAGCTGTTTCTCACACACAGGAATGAACAATATATTCCATCTAGTGAGGTGGAACCAAGGCCATCCCTAGGAATATGAAGCATATGCGGCTGCGTAGGGCACCCGAAAATTTGGGGAACCCCTGGGTGTCAGTGTCTCCCCTCCTGCCTCTTCCTATCCCTGTTCTGACCCTTCCTGCAGGCTCCCACCACAGCTGGCTGCTGCAGCCTGGTGAGTCTTCCTCTGGAGGGGATCTAGTACTTAAAAGTGAAAAAGCCTTCCAGCCTGCCACACCTATTAGCACAACGCTGAAACTGTTAAAGAGCCATTCAAGTGGTAATGAAGCCATTTAACAGGCATTTGCCAACCCCCAGGTATATACTATCAGTTTCTGAATGTACTGACAAAAACAGTTGTGCATTACTGTAATATTTACTCAGAACATGTTAGTCTACACTACAGCAGTAACTTAGGTCGACTTACCATGGTAGTGACCAGCCCTTAGTAACAGCAAATTATCCTCTCACATAGCCATCCCTATTTCTTGATTACAACTCTTCTTTCACCCATTTTGAGTGCTGCCAACTCACTAAATTTCAGCAAATTTACCCCAATTCTGTGGCATTTTCTAAGTGATTTCTGCCCAACCGGTAGATATGGCAGCAGTTCCATTTTGAGGACACTAGATTCATAGATTCCAAGGCGATTGTTATCATAGATTGAATTCCTGTATAACACGGGCCATAGTATTTTCCCCCAAATAATTCCTAGCCTTTAGACAAACATCCAATCTTGATTTACAAATTGTCAGTGATGGAAAATCCACCATGACCCTTGGTAAATTGTTCCAGTGGTTAATTACTCTCATCATTAAAAATGTATGCCTTATTTCCAATCTAAATTTGTCTAGCTCCAACTTCCAGCCATTGGATTGTGTTTTACCTTTTTCTGCTAGACTGAAGAGCCCATTATTAAATATTTGTTCCTCAGGTAGATATTTATAGAGGTGTAATCAAGTCACCCCTTAATCTTCTTTTTGATACGCTAAATAGATCGAGCTCTTTGAGTCTATCACTATAAGTCATGTTTTCTAATCGTTGAATCATTCTTGTGGCTCTTCTCTGAGCCCTCTCCAATTTATCAGCATCCTTCTTGAATTGTGGACACCAGAACCAGACACAATATTCCAGCAGCAGTCACACCAGGGCCAAATATAGATGTAAGATAACCTCTCTCTTTCTACTCGAAATTCCCCCATTTATGCATCTCAAGATCACATTAGCTTTTTTAGCCACAGCACCACACTGGGAGCTCACGTTCAGCTGACTATCCATTACAACCCCCACATTTTTTTCAGTCACTACTTCTCTGGATAGAGTCCCCCATCCTGCAAGTATGGCCTATATTCTTTGGTCCTAGATGTATACATTTACATTCACTCATATTAAAATGCATAGTTTGCTTGTGCCCAGTTTATCAACTGATCCAGATTGCTCTGTATTAGAGACCTGTACTCTTCATTTTTTACCACTCCCCCAATTTTTGTGTCATCTGCAAACTTTATTAGTGATGATTTTATGATTTCTTCCAGGTCACTGATAAAAATGTTAATTAGTGTAGAATCAAGAACCAATCCCAGTAGGACTTCGCTGGAAACACACCAGCTCCATGACAATGCCCTGTTTACAATTATTTTTCAAGACCAATCAGTTAGCCAGTTTTTAATCCATGCAATGTGTGCCATGTTCACTTTATGAGGTTCTAGTTTTTTAATCAAAACGTAATGTGGCACCAAGTTACTAGAGAACACAGCTCCTAGGTTGGGTGGCTCCTGCAGAGCTTCAGCATAAGAACATAAGAACGGCCATACTGGATCAGACCAAAGGTCCATCTAGCCCAGTGAACAAAACAGTGAACAAGTTAGTGATTCTTCTTCTGTAAACACCAATCAGCCCAGAAACGGATACACTTGAGCTGCGGCCATTTTATTGGGAAACAGACACTAGAACAGTACTGTTTGTACTGTAACTTGGCACTGCTGTAGGCACATGCCAGATCACTTGAAGATTAAAAAGCTTTAAAGTTAAAGGTAGGCTTGATATAAACAGCATGAGGAAAACAAAGGAATCCCCTAAAATGCATTGGTTCACACAGATTGTAGACTTATCCAACAAACACAAATTCTGCAAAGCCGACAGATACTGATTAAAGGAAAGCTATGTCCTCTTCTTTTTGATCTTGATAATAAAGCGTTTTATAGCATCCATAATTGTGCTTGGCATTTCGCACAAGTTACAAGTCACAGTTTTGATGAACTTACAATTTAATATTGCAATCCTGCAACAATTTAAAGAACATGCAAATCTTTAAATACATGAATAATCCCTGAGCCTACTCGTATGCTTAAAGTTAAGCAGTTTTATAAATCTTTGCAGGATCAGTTCCTGTGAGTGAAATTTATGCCTGTGCAGAGGGCTAGTACAAATATTATTCACCATTTAAGTCACATGTAGATTCTCCAAATAGGGCTCCTCTGGGATTTAAGAAATATAGAGGCCTTGCACTGGCCTTCTGCACAGGGGTAAATTGCATGTGCTAAATGGTGTACCTGACAGACAAGGAGGGGGCAAAGGACAAGGGTTGTAGAAATAACATGGCACCGTTACTGTGTGTACACATACATATGCCTACATGGTTCACAAGTATTTACATTAAAAAATGTCAACACACTTTTATTTTTATATTATACCAATGCAGTGTAAGAGACAAAAATATGTATTTTTAGAAATGGGGGAAGACAATAGAGTGTTTCCTGGATAATGACCCAGGTAATAGACCAGATTTGGATCTCAGTTACATCAATATAAATGCAGAGTAACTCCACTGATGTCAATGCAGATTTTTTTGCATTTATATCAGGTTAACAGAGACTGGAATCTGGTCCACAGTGACTGAGATAAGTCAAATAGTCACAGGCTAGGGATTTCCAGATTCAATGTGATTGGTTTGAGATAAAAAGATATTTCAGCATCTTTAGAAAACACAGTTCTAGAATGACGGTTAATATAATTCCTGGTTAATGTTTATTAACTTAGTCTCAGGAAGAAGGAGAGGATAAAGGGCATTTATTTTTGAATATCTTTCTCCCCCTCCTCAAAAACAGATTACCACTGCATTTATTCAAAAGGGAATGCAATTTCATTAGCACCACAACAGTAAAGCTGAGAAGAAAGTCTCCATATTTCTTTTATCAGGAATGATATCATTGGAGCAAGAGTGCAGGTGAAGTTAGCACTGACTACTCTTTCACTGTGCACCCAACCCACCAATAATTAAGGACACCTCTGAACTGACTGGTTTCACAGATTAAAATGTACTAATCTATAGTGTTCTTAGTTTTGCTTAATGACTTTATTGCAGTATAATGAATTGCTGCTCTAGTCATGTCACATAGGGCTCCCTTCGCATAATTTGATCTTACATACAGGAAGAATCAAAATCTCACATGCAAAAGAATATGGAACAAAGGAAGAAAATAAGTCTAATTACACGTTGTGGGTGTGAATGAACTGGTTCTTGGAGCTCCTTGGGTAGTGGGAGGAGGTGGCATTGTTGGAGGCGTCAGCCTGGATTGCGTCTTCACATCCACGGGTGAGTCTGGCATTGTGGAATGCTTCTCAGTGCGATCTGTAACATATCACATGAACACACTATTTTATTTCTCCAAATACATCAGTTCTGAATAAAAAGCTTAACCATGAACTAAGCAGCTTCAGCAGCTTCTGCAAAAGATAAACACACTTATCTACTCCAGCTTGTTTTTTCAAGATTACATCGTTGAAACTGCACTTAAAAAGGTGTAACACAGATAGGCCCTCATTTATAAACAGGGTCGTATTATCTTATTTCTAGCATGTGCAGATGCTACCCCAAAAACAGTATTGGAGCTGCAATAATGCCATCTCACTTGAAGGCTTTAACATTAGCCAAAAGGAGAAATTAGATGAAGAGTCAGGAAGGTAATATATCTCCTTATGACAACTCTGGAACAACAAAAACCTGAAGCGCTTTTGTACAGGTGAGATATTGGCCATACCCAGCGCTCTTCAAGACTGGTTTTCCCTGTAACACCTGCTGCCTTCTTCATCTTTTGTCTTTGTAAGTATAACGGATACCAGGGTTAATACTTCCTGTCTCCTGCCCAGGTTTACCAGTCCACCTCTTGGTTCTTTTTTAAATCAACAAGAAATAAATACCATATGCCATATAATACAAGGTATCTTTGGCAGACACGGGACTCGTGCATTTATACTAGAGGATTATTAACATACAAAACACTGTCAGCTGTTTCAACTTATACCTTTAACATCAAGGACAACTGCAGGCATCCTCCAATTTTGGGAAATTTAAAGAAACAAGAGGAAAAAGAACTTGACAGTTCTCCTGATGCAAGATATTTATCTTTGAAACTACAAGATTTAACTCTGTTTTCCAGCTTTTACACCTAAAATCAAGAGGTACATTTGAAAAAAAAAAATCTTAACATCTGTATATCAAGAATGGGCAAAACAAAACAACACACCATTTACCTATTTAAGGCCATATTGTGATTGCCTTACTCACATCAACAGTTCATTGACACTCCTGGAGTAAGTAAGATGATCACAGTTAGCCTTTAATGGTCATTAGCTACTAATGTAACTTTTTCAAAGTTATTCCCCATGAAAAACAACTTCAAAAAATATTTGTTCTTAAGATGAGACCTTCAAACTGTCAATAAAAACAGATACAAGATACACACAAATACACACATAAAATTATATACACCCACATTATATTATACATAACATGCACATATGTGTATTAAAGAGAGATTCCAGTAATATATTTTTCAATAGAAATATTCTTAAAGGACTCTTAGAAAATAATACCACTTAATTTAATTTATAAAAAGCAGGTAATACCAAAGAATGTTGTGATCCCAATCCCTTACTACTAAGAAACTACAGAAATATGACACGGCCACATATTCTGCAAAGTTTTGCAGTTGCAGAAGCTATATTCAGCGTTTTCTTTCTCTTTTTGAAAAAGACTAGTTTCTATAAAGAGAGTTAAGTTAGTTTTTTTCAGACTTTGGAAATAAAAAACCCTCAGAACGAGAAGCTACAACCATATGAGCGGAAGGGAATATACTTTGTAATCATAGCAGTAAAGAATCTGCAGTGTTGATCTAAGGTCAATAATCTCAGTAGTGTAGTAAACAGTGTCCAAAAAGACTGACTGAAATTCTAAGGCAGCCAGGTGAAGTGTGGTAACTCAAATAATGGGAGCAATTATGTTTTCCATACAAATCTCTCTGTATTGCTATGCTGAAACATTTAAACCAACAACTACATCAAATCATTTATTTAAAATAAAGAACTTTGGAAATTAGCCTCAAAATGTTAATTACTTCCTTAATAGTTTAATTCATCTCACACTCACCTCAACCAACCTCAGCAACAAGGGAATAAATAGCTTTCAACTCATGTTGCAGCTGAGGGAAAGAGGCACAGCAGTAAATAGAGGCCCTCCTAAATAAAGGCAAATATTTCTGCCATGCCAAGAAAGGAGAGAGAAAGGGAGGCTTGCCAGAGCTGGCTGGGAGATAACAGTGGGAACTGCTGGTCCATCTGGTTTTCATTCTGCTAACACTCACATTGAACTGTTAGAGAAGGCAGTCCAGGTACACAGATTTGAAGCATGTGGGAGCAGACACAGTCAGGGAGAAGATGGAGGTGGGTGGAGGAAGGAGAGAGAGAAGTCAAACTGCACTAGCAGTTTGCTGTTCACACTGAGCAGGCACAATCTATATCCTCCCATTCAACTGTTGATAACTAAAAGCAATTCTGAAATCATGAACAATCGCAACTTCTTTCTCCCTCCCCTCTACTTAGCTTTTGATCTGGCCTGAATTTTGGAACAGTCCCTACTCAAAGGGAAAATGAGCACATTTAAGAAGCAGACTAGAGTGGTTTATATTTTGTTATTTAAATGGACCATGTAGTTGCACTAGTGTATTGTTTTTGTGCTCCAGTTTCAGATTTTCAATATATTATAACCTGTTCATGTAATGATCCAGGATTTCTTTTTAAATGATTTGTATTCATTAATTATGTCCATAAGCACCTAGTTTATCTTTAATTACAGTATTAAGTATAATCTATTGTTACCCAGAAATGCATTAGCACCACCTCCTGTTAGGGCGACCACCTTTTCAAAAGGCAAAAGGGGGACATCTGCAGGAGCCCCGCTCCCCTCTGTGGCCTCACCTCTGTCTCCTCCACTCCCACCCCTGTTCCTCCTCATCCCCCTGAGGCCCTGCACCCTGGCCAGGTTGTAAACCAGGGCCAGGCCATGGTAAGATCTGCCCAGGGAGCCTGGGCTGCTGTGGGGGGCCCTGGACCCTCCTCCTGCTCTGGGCGGGAGAGGGGGGCGAGAGCAACCCCCAGCCCATGTCCTCACCCCGTGGGGCAGGCCATCCAGGGCAGGTGGAGGGTCCAGGATTCCCCACAGCAGGGCCTTGGACAATGTTCCCTCTAATTTTTGACAGGCCGTGTGCGCAAAAAATTTCTTCTGTGCAAATTTTTGACAGGCTGTGTGCGCAAAAAAAATCTTCTATGCGAATTGTTGTGCTTCTGTGCAAATTTTTGTGCGCATGGTGTTTCGCCATGTGCGCGGGGTTTAGGATCTGTGTGCGTGCGCACACACGCACAGCTTAGAGGGAACAGTGGCCTTGGAGGGGAGAGGAGGAGCAGGGGGCAGGGCCTTGTGACGAGGGGGGCTAAGGCCCATCTCAACCCCCCCACCATGAAAAGGCTGGTGTCATCCCTGAGCCTCAGGGAGACGTGCAGCGCGCTGCAGGGAATCTGGGTCAAATGCTCTCCCAGAGTCATTGGTGAGTGGGACTTGAACTCTGCATTTTGGGACTGTCCCACCCAATTCTAACAATGCTACATCTGGCAGGCTTGAGGCTGCATGCTCTCCTGAAAAGGGTTGGGTTTGCAGTGCCAGAAAGGAAACATAGACTGCAAAGCTTGTTCTTCTGCCTGGAAGGCACAGAACAACCACACAGATATTGAGCCATCCCAGGAGGATGGCCTTCTCCTCTGTACTTGTGTCAGTGACCCGGAAGACAGGATCCTGGGCAGTAGCGTAGCCAGGGGGGGAGCAGGGGGAGCGGCCGCTCCCCCTTGAGCAGAAGCGGCGCCTTTTTTTAGCAGCACTAAAAAAAGGCGCCGCTTCTTTTTAAGCGCCGCTTCTTACACTCACCTGGCGACGCTCCGGGTCTTCGGCGGCATATCGGCGACGGGTACCACCGAAGACCCGGAGTGAGCCGCCGAAGTGCCACCGAAGACCCGGAGCGCCGCCGGGTGAGTACAGGGGGAGGCGCCTTTTTATAGTGCCGCTCCCCCTGCCCTCCGGACCTGGCTGTGCTACTGATCCTGGGCTAAATGGACCTTTGATCTGACCCAGTATGGCCGTTCTTATGTGCTCATGTTCCTCCTCTGGCACAAAAGCACCTCCTGCTGCTGCCACCATTAACTCCCCACCCTTTCCCTGAGCTGTAGATTCCCAGACCTGTGAGGAAGATGTTGGATCTTAAAAATTCAGTGTACAGCAGGTGCTTCCCAATTCTACTTACCCACTCACAAACTTGCAGAGCCCTGACTACTCTGATTTCAAACACAGGGGCGCCTCAAAGAAGATGAAGGAGTAGAGAGGTGGAGAAGAATGCTGAAGTGTCACCGCTTATACACACTATTACAAATTCTTGTGATTCTAATTGTGAGCCTTGCAATATTTGTTGTTTTTTTAAAGCCCCAGGTTCTGGAGTTGTGTGATTATTACATGAGAATCTTTTCTTTTCTTTTATAAAATGAAAATTGAAACATGTTCACCCTCATAGTTGCAAAGAAAAGCCTAGAAATGTGAACCCTAAAAGACTCAAAAATCTAAAGACAAATAAAAAGATGCCAACATTTATTATTGTTAAAAATCTCATGTTTTGGGGGCTCGTGTTTTTTGGATGCTTGGGGTTTGTAATACTACCCATACAGTCTTCACACACATCCCATGTGGATTTTTTCCTCTCTGTATATATAAAGGGGAGGGAGAGCATCCACTCCAAAGCCTAAAGAGGAAGTAGGGTTGCCAGGCGTCCGGTTTTCGATCAAAACGCCCGACTGAAAAGGGACCCTGGTGGCTCTGGTCAGCAACACTGACTGGGCTGTTAAAAGTCCGGTCAGCGGTGCTGCAGGTCTAAGGTAGACTAGTCACTTCCTGTCCTGGCACCACGCTGAACCCCGGAAGCGGCCAGTAAGTCCAGCTCCTATGCGGGGGAGTCACGGGGCTTCACACACTGCCCCTGCCCTGAGCACCAACTCTTCACTCCCAATGGCTGAGAACCGCGGCAAATGGGAGCTGGGGGGAAAGGGTGGCGGTGCATGTGGGCAAGAGCAGCGCGCAAAGCCTTCTCCTCGCCCCCCACCTGCCGCCGCCTAGGAGCCGGACCTGCTGGCCACTTCAAGGGTGCAGCATGGAATCAGGACAGGCAGGGAGCCTGCCTTACCCCTGCTACGCCGCTGACCGGGAGCTGTCCGAGGTAAGCCTGTGCCCCGACCCCAAGTCCCAACCCCCTACCCCAGCCCTGAGCCCCTCCCCAACCCAGAGCCCCTCCTGCACCTGTAACCCCTCAGCCCCAACCCCAGCCCTGAGCCCACATCCCCAGCCCAGAGCCCAAACCCCCTCCTGCACCACAACCCCCTGCCTCAACCCGCAGCCCCTTCCTGCACTATGAATCCCTCGGTCCCAGCCTGGAGCCCCCTCCTGCACCCCAAACCTCTCACCCACGGCCCCACTCCAGAGCCCACACCCCCAGCCGGAGTCCTCACCCCATCCCGCACCCCAACCCCTGACCCTGTCCAGTGAAAGTGAGTGAGGGTGAGGGAGAGTAAGCCAGCAAAGGAGGGGGAATGTAGTGATTGGGGGTGGGATCTTAGGGCAGGGCAGGGCTGGGCCTTGGGGAAGGGGCGGAGCTAGGGTGTTCAGTTTTGTACAATTAGAAATTTCGCAACCCTAAAAGGAAGACATATTTACATATATGTTGGTTTATAGGGGTTCATGTGCATTTGCTCCATTTTCATTACATATGGGCTCATATGCCTTGGGTTTCACTTGGAATTCAAAAGAACTAAAAAAAAACCAACAAAACCCTAGTCAAAACTGAAATTCCATGTGATTCACATGGTTTTGATGCAAAAGCATAAAACTAAACCCATGTCTGCAAACCTTAATTCATATACGCCTAGGGTGAAATTTGAATTTGTAATTAAACCAGGTAAGTTTGAACAGCTTCAGGTCCATGATGAAAGCTTCACACAGCCCATATCTTCACCATCTCTCAAAACCTCACACATAATTTAAGAGTACAGTTCGAATGGGTAGTGAGAACAGCCTATTTCAGGTGTAAGCATTTCTACTTCAGAATACTAATAAGCAGCCAAAGCTCTGGAATGGTTAGCCTAGCCCTAACCAAATGGGTCTTAAGCCCAGAGGTCCTCCAAACTACAGAAAAAAGGAGACCATCTGCAATTCATTCTGTATTGTTCATTGCAATCAATTCAGGATGGAGATAGATGGTGAAATAATGGGCCAGTCCTAATCCATACACACAAGCCTCTGGAGCAATGACAGATTAAGGATAAATTCAGAAAGTATGTTTCAAGTATGCAGGGATCTATTGCATTTGTTTTGGATTATATTTAAAAAAACATTTTGAAATATACATTCTTGAATTTCTTTTACAGCAAAGAGCTAAGAGCTGTGATTTAACCACAGAAACTTTTTGCTCCATTTTAAATTAAAGAATGCTGTAAAACCAACTTTAAATTATGACGTTTCTTTGGTGGATTTTTTGGTTCAAGTAACTATACTGTTCTTGTCATACATTCAATTTTTACAATGGGAACTCTTTTTACCACTGTTTTTAGCTGTTAAATGAATGTTGATATTTACTATAAGTGTAACCAGCCTTATAAAGTAAATATAGGGGAAAAAACACAAAGAAAAATCCCCCAAAAACCTAAAACATGTGCATGAGAGAGGAAGGGGGAAAGAGATGTGCATGTATTCAAATAGATTTACTTCACTTCCTGTATCCTAAATGATTTAGTCCATTTTTAAAACAAGGCGGTCTTTCATATATGGCAAAATTTCAGCATAAATGGCAGGCTTCCAAGTCTAATGCATCAAGGAAGGCTGATCTATGGAACAAAATATGGAATATATAAATATTTTACTGATATCATTTCAATAGCCAATTCAATGTCAAGCATTTCTAGAAGTGGTATGTTTTCAATTTCCTTTTTTAAATGAAAAAACGTATGGTATAATACGCTGTGGCATTTATTTTACTTTTAGTTAGAGCAAACAGTTCCAGATGTATATTCAGGCATGAAAGATTCTTAAAAGACGCTGTATATTGATTTTACCTAGTATTCCTGTGCCAACCCACAGAAAAACTGGTGTTAAAGATTGCTGAATTAAACCAGTTTAAATTTCTACTGTCTAGTTTCCTTTACAACTTACCCTGTAAACTAGCAAAAAGGAATGTACAAAGCCCCATGCATGTAACAGAATAGAAAAATAAGTTGATCCAGATATATAAATTGAGCTCAAATCCATCTAAAGGATTTTGTACTGGTGACAATCACCATAGCATCCATACTAATATTACTGTCAAATTCACTATTGTGATGGTTTTGAGATTGGATAGCACATTAATGACATACAAAACAAGGGAGTGGGTCATAGCAGTGATGAACTGAGAGAGGAAAGCCCAATTAAGTCCAGTGAAAAGTAATAATTATTTAGCAGTTACATAGCACTTTTCATTCATACATCTAGCACTTTACAAAGGTGGATAAGTCTCGTTCTCCCCATTTTAATTACAGACAGGTAAGCTAAGAAACACAGAAGACAGTTTGACTTGTCTAAGGTCACACATAGGAAGCGTTGTTAGTACTGAGAAGAGAACTCAGGACTCCTGACTACCAGACCCATCCTTTATCAACTACACTACAATGAAAGGAAGAAGAGGAAAGAATGTTTTAAATCAGTCCCTAGGAACTATATGAAGGTAGCTGTTCTAGTGAGAGAGAGATTTGCTTGAGTGTTAAAGGAAACAAGTAAGCAATGCAAGGCCATTCCTCCCTTCCCCACACTCACTATTTTTGGGAACTACAGGAAATCTCTCTGTGCAGCCACAGAACATGATGCACAGTCAGGAGCACTGCAGCTTCTCCCTCCATAAAGTACTGCCAACATGCCTCAAACTTGTTTGAGAGAGACAGCGAGTGCAGTCCAGTCTTCATTCCCATTCATTTCTTGGCCTCTCTACTGAGACTGCCAAAAGGGATTCTGATTATTAGGATGCAGGTTTTTGTGCTGTGAACACATGTCCTGAAACCCTCACCTTACTCACTCAGTCTACAGCACTAATCGGACATCCATAATTTTCTAAATCAGTCTTGACTGGATTCAAAATACTGACCTAGAGGTGAAGGAAACTGAATCCCGATTACGAATTCTGTGGCCAGGAGAAACCCCTTGACAAGGATCTCAAAGTAGTAGTATTCAAGGTAAATCAAACTTTCAGGCACTATCCTTCATCTGAAGAATAGTAAGCAGTCCTAACAGATATATATCTAAGGAATAGGTATGCACACGAGACAACAGAGATGGAAGATATCAACTGGGCTTGCAAAATGACATAACAATTGATGGCATCTTCAGTATGATGTGCATGAAGCTCTTAAACACCAACAAATATAGCTGGTTTTCCGTAGTGCAATACAACAGCTTTGTGACAACCTTATCTCATTCTTTTCCAACTCAAATAGTTGAGCCGTTAATCATCTTCTCCACATCATCAGCTATTCTTGGAAATAAATGGAAGTGCATCCATTCTATCCATTTCTGCCCAGTTCTTTCATCTTCTGCATATAAACTCTGCTTCTGAGATTGTCCTGAAATTATCACAGACAGCAAGTTATCAGACTATTTCTTTAGCACATCTAAAACAAGGCAATGAAAATAATGTATCCAACACTCTGTCGCATTAATTAACAAGGGTGTTTGTGATATTATCCCCTAACTCGAATCTAAAGGGGTTGTGGATTATATGTGCCAGCATATGATTGGGAAAACTAGACTGTCACTCATTATCCATGACAACCAAACGATGAAGGTATGAAGCACACCTTTTAGTTTGGATTCTGGGACTAGTGTCTGCTGCAAATGGGCATGGGTTGAATATTCTTAAGGAATTGAGAGGTGTATCAGCCCTCCACACCAAATGAAGGGAAGAGAAGGGTGTCCAGTTGTTCTAAATACAGAGTTGAGATGCCTTTGCTTTGACAGATTATTTGAATGCAAACTCCCAAAAGAAACACACTTAGCATATGATTTTATTTAGAGAAGTGTTTGTTTTATATTTTATTTATTTTTAAGTTTGTTTTGCTAAAGCATTTAACTTTGAAAACTCAGTTCATTTTTAGTCACTTTTGGATTGCAAATACTGAACCCACAAGTTTGTCAGATTTATACATTTCCTGATATATCTTCTCTTCCTTTGCCTCATGGTTTCTGCTGTTAAAGTCCAAAACAATAATTGGGTTGGGGAGGGTGTAGTCTAAATCTAGATCAACCATCAACAAAACATTCTATTAAATATTTCAGTGGGAACTTAAGCAGATAACCTTTCGCCCTAGGAGAGAGCTACAAGAAAAATAAGTGTCAAAATGAGGCAGCGGCTTTAGTTCTTATTAAACCTTCTAAATATAAAATCCACAAATTCGCTTGTCAAGGCTGACTGCATAGCTGTTGGATTGTATTGGAAGCGATGACAATACATATTCATTTTAAATACCCAGTGATCTTGGCAGTTAAGCATTATAAAAATTCCTATAAATATATGAGTATGCAACTAAGGCAATTAATAAGCAAAATGTTCTCCCAAATCTGTACTCTAAATGCTATTATCCTAATCCTTCACTATGTTTCCTGAGTCTTTTCCTACTTTTTTTTTTTGCTGAGAAGGCAACACACCAGAACTGTATGGAGTAAAAAGACTCATAGGAGCAGGGGAGTGGAATCTTCAACCCTACCACCACCCTGCAACAGCTAACACAGAGGTGCTCGCTCCCCAGCCACTTTTACAAATTATGGAGAGGGGCAGCACATATGACAATTCCTTCAGATTGGTGAACAATCCTGCCTAGTCCTTTACTCCTGTGAAGAGAGCCATTGGAGCATTTGGGTTTTGTGGCTTTGCAAGGGCTCTCCACTTCACAGTATTTCACTTGCTTTTTGGTCCTTGGTCCACCTGGTAGAGGTAGTAATGGTGGAGGATCTTCCCTCAAAGGGTTCATTTATAGCAGCGGTTCTCAACCAGGGGTCCGTGGTCCCCGGTCCCCCAGCCCTTTCCAGGGGGCTGTGAAATCCTGCAGCTGAAACCCAGAACCCGAGTCCCAGCACCTCCTGCCTCAGGGCTGAAATCCTAAGCCCCGGAGTCCCTCGCTGCGGGGCTGAAATCCCGAGTCCTAGTGCCCCCTGCCGTGGAGCTGAAGCCCCTGAGCCCCAGCGCCTCCCGCCATGGGGATGAAACCCCTGATCCACGGCACACACACACACCCCCGCTGTGGGGCTTAAACCCCGAGCCCCGGTGCCTGCCATTGTGGGCCTGAAACCCCCAAGCCCTGGTGCCCGCTGTCACAGGGCTGAAACCCAAAGCATTGGTTGCCCTCCCCCGCCCCCACTTCAGTGCCAGAGTGGGGCAGTACCAGGGGCAGCTTCATACCCCCTCCCCCACCCATCTTCTCTCCCTGCCTCCGAAGCCCCAACCCCTTCCCAGGTCAGAGGTGGGAAGCTGGAGCCAGGCAGTGTGGGCAGCTGCTGCTCTGGCTGGTGTCATGGAGCAGGCAGCCACAGCATTCCCCCCTCTGCTGCTGGTGATTCGGTTTGCAGCTGCTCACACAGCCGGTAAAAGCCACCCAGGCAGGGGGACCTGGCTCTATGGCTGACAGAACCCTTGCGGGGGCAGTGACCACAGGGGAGCCTTCCTGGCACACAGCCCCTATCTATCCCTCCCTGCATCCTGAGCAGTTTAACTTTTTGAGCTGAACCCTCACCACACACAACCCAGACAGGGTGGGTGGCCTGCTGAGGTGAGTCAAGGGGTGGAGGTGGCGCTGCCTTCCTGGACCCTGCCATGCAGAGCTGGCCCTGCCCCCCCAAAATAGAGGTCAAACTATGCCTATGCCCGAGGGCCCATCCCTGGCCTGGAGCCCCGAGTCCCTCACCCGCCCCCGCTGGGCCCTGGAGTTTTTATAGCATGTTGAGGGGGGCCTCAGAAAGAAAAAGGTTGAGAACCCCTGACTTATAGTACTTGGAAGCTATAGAAGAAACTAGACACCGTACATATCTAAAAACTCCAGTCTCACTAAAAACAAATAAATGCAGTTTGTACACACCCACACACCATATATTACATAGTGTGAGCATGATGACTGGAGACGGCTGGAAAACTATGAAAGATGTTCAAGAATTCTTTTCCTTTCTTCCCTGCCCCCAACAAAATTTCCTGACTAGATCTGCTAAAGGCATCTTTAAAAAAACAAAACAGGGTTTTTTTAATTGACAGAATTAAATTTACAAGAATTAATATTAACAATAAATAATGAGTAATACATGGTGAAATGTTTAAAGTGAAATACAAATAGTATGTCTATTTTATGTTAAAAATAAAACATAATGCACAACTGTGCTCAGTTTAGAAGAGTTAACACAGAACAAATAGTAATATTATTTCCCAAAAATTAACTAGAATTGCAGTCTCATATGTATAAACAATTCCAGATTAGAAAATCCTTATATTATTTTATGTACCTGCAAAGCAAAATTAGCCATAAAATTAACCTGACAGTATAAATTAAATTACTATCAATTCAGAAGGCATTATTTATACAGTATTACAGAGGTCCTCTAGGCTTATTAATGATCATAATAGGAAAAAAACATGCTGATGGACAACTGAGAGAAAAATATATGAAGTAGTGTAAAGAAGATCATTATGTATCCCACAGCTTTGTATACAGAAACATATTCCATAAGTCTTACTGAAAATCTCTCTAATTTATATGCACATAGAACATGATCCTGTGAAGATAATGAATGGCCTGAAGTCTCATTGCACTCAGTGGGATTTTAAAATGCTCAGAACCTTCCGGGATTAGGCTCCAGTTCCCTATTGCGCCCAATTTTGCAGTTTTCACCCATTAAAACATAATTTTCAGAATAAATAACCCTGGAGATTGAAATCCTCTCTGTTGTGTTCACAGAAATGGTATTCTCTACTCAGAATGCCAACAAGGGTGCCAACATTACTAGATCACATGTCCATGAGAAGCAATTGTTTTATCTCAGATAGGCTAATGAACTGCTATTGTTACCATCTGACCAATCTGAGATGCATCTGAACCAATGACATGAAGATGAACAATTTAGTACCCTATTGCCATGCCACACATTTTAATGTAATCATATTCTTCTTCCTCCTCCTTTACAATATTATACTGACAATCAATATATGAAATGTAACACATTGGTAGAGAAACATGTTGTGCCATTATATGAAAAAAGTTTAAGCAAACCTGATAATGCTGATAACGCTGATACCTTGGAAGAATATTATTGAAAGTCGCCAGATGGCGTCATTAAAGAAAAGAGAACTTGTATGACTAATTGATCATACAGACAGAGTTTAAAGAAAATGCTCATTGTTAGTTGTGAGTCAATGCTTTCTAGATGCTACAAGTCGCGTGTAAAATTTGTTCACACTGTTAGGGTGTGATCCAAAGCCCATTAAAATCAATGGAAAAATCTTTCTATCACTGAGCTTTGGACAAGGCTTAGACTCTCCAACTGAATTGTTTCTTAGGTACAGAGCTACTGCCTACAGATAATACACTCACAAGCAAAATACATTATCCATTGTTAAAACATACACACACACACACACACTTGGACTAATTAGATTTTTATCAGTAAATGTTGGTAAAGCCTATTTCACCGAACACACAAACTGACAAAAAACGCATTCCACCATTAATAATTGAAATTTATAGTTCGGCAAAGTAAGTCAAATTCTGCTTGAGAAATTATTAGCGTTTGACTTAAGAATATTGACTGTGTATATTTTGATGTCATGCTGACAATCTGTATTTATAATGGTTATAAAACTTTAACTTTTTCAATCACCTCTACTTTTTAAAAATAATTATTGTCTGACTCCTGCTCATAATTTCCTGCAACTGTGAAAATCTAAATCAATCAAATTTAAAAATGCTTAAAAAGAAACATTGATATTATCCACTAATATTATGAAAAAAAATTAAAATAGAATTCTGCCAAGCCTACTGATGGGATAGAATTGTTCCGTCTTGTATATTTCTCATGTTACAAGTTTCCATTTATGAAATATATTTAAACAACTCTTTACTGAAGCAAAACATATATGCTAATAACCCCAAGGATGACATTTTCAAGACTACAGGCCAAATATATGCAGATGATATTTGAATTTCCACAGTAAAAGAGCGTTAAATCTGTTTTCCATAAAGGTGGCATGTACACAATATTTTACCATATTACCGAGGGTTAAGTGCATTCACATTAAACATTCAAAGTTCAAATGCACCAGATTGGTTTCTCTCTGGTTGCTGAGTTTTAGCCCTGCAGTCTCCCATCATTTAACACTTTTCCATCAATGCAATTGTAAATAAAACCTTATAACTTTTCTAAAGCAACCTTTTTAAAACATGAACTCTAAAATGTTTCTTATGTACAAAATCAAATTAGTAAAAAAGCTCAGATACTGTATATAAAGCTATAAAAGGCTTAGCAATTTAATACTGACAGTTATGGATTGATATATTGCAATAGCAGTTTAGCTAGTTTGATGAAGATCCTCCTGGTTTTCAGAATATCTGTTCTGTTTTTCTGCAGATCTTTGATATTGTTAATTGTTTTTAATTGGTTTAATTTGAATCTATTTTCCATGTTATAAGCATGCTCTGTGTACACTGCTAGCATTTGCTAATCATTGCCATGCAATGGTATATGAGATTACCACATTTTTGCCTAGACTTCACTTAGAATAAAAGATCTCTTTGGTAACTGTTGGCGAATACTGACTTTTTAATGACTTCAGCTGTGTGATTTGATATATGTTAACATCATATCTAGGCTTGGCAGAATTCAATTTTTATCTTTTTGTAATTTTTACAGATACACATGTCAAAATATACAAAGTAAATATCCTTAAATCAAACACAAAAAGCATTTTTCTTACTTTGCCAATCTGTAAATTTTGACAATCATCTGTGGAAATATTTTTTCATTGATTTGTGTGTGTATGGAGAAATCGATGTTTACCAACATTTACTGATAAAAAAGTAATCCTTCCAAACCTAACTATCAGGGAAATGGCTTAGGTTAAATAATAAATATTTTCCACCAGTAACTACTGGTCTAGGCTAATTCTAAAGATAACTTAACATTTTTGACATTTAATTAATAAAGTTAAATTAAATTATAAAATATAAGGGCAGACACTATTTCCACTAGACTAAAGACAACTTTGGCTAATAGCCATAGGAATGTAAATGAAATTATTTTTGGCCACCAGAGGGAACCTCTATTGTTTTATGAATGCACTGGAAAAACCCTCTTACAATGCTGAGATGTACAAGGAATGAAATAAAATCCTGAAAATAAAGGAAAGAGACTTCAAACAAAGTTCTTTCCCAAGATATATGATGATTTGAAAGTTAATTCACAAGTATGTAATAAGAAAAAAGTTATGACAATATGTCTGTGTATATATATGTACCTACATACACTGTATTTGACTTCAGTAGTATCAAAAATATACTGTATATACTCGTTCATAAGACGAATATTTTTGGTAAAGAAGTGCAGCATCAAAGGGGGGGGGGGGGGGTTGGCTTATAAACGGGTCTACACCAAAATCTGATTATTTTAAACTCTATGAAATTATTTAATTGAATTGAATATCTAATACATTGTCATTTTGTTTACCTGGAGCGCCAGCAGGCATGGAGCCACTCAGCTCCCTGTCGCGGCGGTTCGCCATCCCCAGCCAACGGGAGCTGCGGGAAGTGGCTAAGAAAAATTCTTCATAAAAAGCACACCTTAAAAAAACCCTGCTCCTACCATATGAATTACTGTCTGCACCAACAGTTACAGTGCTTGGTACACAAAGACAACAGTGGACTTCATGGCTACTGAACACACACTTGGCTTAGAGGCATTTCCTCATCTGAAACTTTCAAAAAGTAAACAGTTTCATATCTAGTACACAATAAACGTCTATATGACTAGGGCCAGAAAAACCATGTTCAGACGAAAACAAAAGCAGAGTACGCAGGTCCTATATGCAAAGTGAATCATATGAATATGATAAGGTGACAGCTTCAGAAAATTACAAAATAGTATCACCTACATTGACTAATGCTATTTTCTGCAGCTTCACACACACAAGCAAATAAAAATGGACAAAAATTGTAGTAGCCACTAAGGATGATCAGCTAATGAACTAATCTCACAAGGACCTGGCAAAAGAAGAGCAGATGGGGCAACTCAGATGATCTTCTTGGAGATCCTTCTGGTACTAAATACAAGCTAAGAAAGGGAAAGTCCAATACTGGAGAGCATTCAATGATGTAGTGGTTCTCAACTTTTCCAGACTATGTACCCCTTTCAGGAGTCTGATTTGTCTTGCATACCCCAAGTTTCACCCCACTTAAAAACTACTTGTACAAAATCAGACATAAAAATGTCACAGCACACTGTTACTGAAAAATTGCTTACTTTCTTATTTTATCTGTATGAAATTTTAGTTTGTACTGACTTTGCTAGTACTTATTATGTAGCCTGTTGTAAAACTAGGCAAATATCTAGATGAGTTGATGTACCCCCTGCAAGATCTCTGTGTATCCCCAGGGTACCCTTGCTTGAGAACCACTGATGTAAAGAAGAAAAAAATTAATTCTCTAAATTTTGGATGAACTACGATGAGATCCTTTTGATGGTTTCCACTAAGTAGAAGAGATACAGATCTGCTGAACTGAAGACTCTTAAGTACTTGTCTGAGGGGCTTTCAACTAGATAGGAAACAGGGAGAAGTGGAGCTTTTTCTTAACTCAAGCAGTCATGCAGGAGAAATCCAAAATTATGAAACAAAAAAATGAAGATTAAGCGTCTCTAGATCAAAAACATGAATAGTTGTGCACACATCAATTCATATGCATTATCTGCATGTGTAATTACTGAAACTGAGGAAACCACTGCAGTAATTGTGCATACAAATAACCTGTTAGAAACTTAACAGGTAATTTCTCAAGGCAGTGACCAGACCCAGCTTATGTAGGATATAAAATTTTGTACAATGGTACCAATCTATCCCCAAATGTACGTAAATGGTCATAATAGGAAACAAAGGTGAACTAGAAGTGCTACTTAAAAATAGATGGTATGACTTAGTGAACATAACTGAATCTGGTGGGATGATTCTCAAAACTGGAATGTTAACACAGAATCAAACAATCCACACAGGGCTAGGAGGAGGAGAGGTGAGAGAAGAGGTGGTGTTTTACATTCTAGTCTTTATGACACCAGAAGCTAGAGCAGGGGTGAGCAAACTTTTTGGCCCGAGGGCCACATCGGGGTTGAAAAATTGTATGGAGGGCCGGGTAGGGAAGGCTGTGCCCCCCCAAACAGCCTGGCCCCTTCCCTTATCTGACCCCCACCCACTTCCCGTCCCCTGACTGCCCCCCTCAGAATTCCTGATCCATCCAACCCCCTCTCTGCTCCTTGTCCCCTGACTACCCCCTCGAGAGACCCCCTCCACCCCTAACCCCTCCCTGGGCCCCCACACCCTAAGCCCCCCTGCTCCTTGTCTCCTGACCGCTCCCTCCAGAGACCCCTTTTCCCTACCACCACTCCTGGACCCCACACCCTATCTAAGCCCCCCTGCTTCCTGACTGCCCCAACCCTTATCCACACCCCTGCCCGCTGGCAGACCCCTGGGACTCCCACGCCTATCCAACACCCCCCATTCCCTGACTTCCACCCCAGAACCTCCGCCCCATCCAACCTCCCCCTGCTCCTTGTACCCTGATTGCCCCCCGGGACTCCCTGTCCCTTATCCAACGCCCCCGGGCTCCGGCCCTGGCCCCCTTACCACACCACTCAGAGCAGCGCCACTCAGAGCAGCACACAGCTGTGGCCCATGTGACATCCTCAGGGCCGTAACTAGGGTGGGCAGGAGGGGCACCAGCCCTAGGCACAGAGCCGGTGGGAGGGGTGCAAAATTGGGACTGCACAGGATCAGGCCCAGTGTCAGCCCCCTGGCAGGATCGGACCCAGCATCCAGCAGAACCAGGCCCAGCAGCTTCAGCCCCTGACTCCCAGCAGGATCAGACCCAGCAGCAACAGCAGAAGGCCAGGGGGCTCAGTGCCCCACCCCCACCCTGCAGGATCGCGGGTCCAGTGACCCCTGGCTAGACAGGCTCCACGGTAGTAGGACTTCAGCGGCAGGCAGGCAGGGCAGGCTGCACAGCTGAGCTACATGCAGCCGAGGTAGGAGACTAGCAGGTGCAGGGTGCAGAGGGCTGGTGCACATGGAGGCAGAAGGTTGGGGGGCTGGTGGTAATCCCTGGATGGGGGCACTAGATACTGGGGCACAGTCCCTGGATGGGGGGGTTAAATGCTGGGGGGCAGTTCTGGGGGGTGCTCAGTGCTGGGGGCATTTGCTGGGGACTGCGGGGGGAGGGGGAAGCCCCTGGATGGGGGACTGGATGCTGGAGGGGGCAGTCCCTGTAGGGGCCATTCTGCCCTGGCCAGGGCACCCTGTTTTTGCAGGGCAGGTACATGTGCCAGCCCAGTGTTGGGAAGGTCTGGAGTCTCGGGGGACAGTCCCAGGTGGGTTGGGTGATGGGGGGCATTCCCTAGCTGGGGGGCAGTCTGGGGAGGGGCTGGGGCAGTCCCTGGATGGGGGTGGCTGGGTGCATGAGGGACAGTCCCTCGCTGGGGTCTGAGCACATGGGGGTCTGGGTGCATAGGGGCAGTCCCTGGCTTGGGGGGCACCTCGCACGGGGAAGGGTTCCCCATCTTTTCAGGCAGGCTCCCCAGCCGCGCTCTCTGGGCGCTTGGCCTAGCTGCACCACCATCAGCAGTGTGCAAGTGAGGGTGGCAATACACCATACCACCCTTATAGTAAATGTATTTTAGCAGTTATATGTTTTGTCTTATTTGGCTAATTTTAATGCTCTTGGTAGACATTTGCCAGTATTGAAATGAAAGGTACTAGATCAATTTGAATCGTATTGCTGTCATATAACAAATAATAAACCTTTTTTTTTGGTAGCTGTACAGGTAGTATATATATTGTGTGGCTGCGACCTACATAACACAGAAAGAGCTGCATATGTGGCCCACAATTGTAAATAGGTTGAGAACCACCGAGTTAGACAATGATGAGTGTGGTAAGGAAATGTTAGGGATTAGAATGCAAAGAATGAAAAATGTGGTAGGAATGACTATCTGCTATAGACCACAGCAGAGGGGTAAAAGGACAGGGAGAGAGAGAGAGAGAGAGCAAGCGAGCGTGTACCTGGACCAAATCATGGGGTAATCACAAAATCACAGGATAATCATCACCGTGGAATTTCTAACTATCCAGAGATTTGTTCATTAACAAATATTGCCAGACATACAGCAAAAGTTCATAAAGTACATATTAGAAAGTTTTATTAATCAAAAAGTAGAAACTTCAACTACAGAATCCATCATAAACCTGATTCTAAACAATTGACAGGGATTGACAGAGTATGAAAATGAAAGGGACAGCATAGAGTAGATTAACAGATCACAGCAAAGATAGTACATTTCACTAAAGGACATTTTTAGGATTGAAAAATATCTAATGACTGAGATCTAATGGGAGGAAGTATTATAATATACTACCCTAAAAGGCAGCTGGTGAATGCTAAAGGAAACCAACATACAGAAGACCATATTTACTGTGGAATAGAAGCCAGGAATAAGACACAGGCAATATAGCTTCCTAAAGGACTACTTGAAGAGTGGAAATTTAAGGGTGTTATAAAAGAGAAAGACCACCACTTTGACTGTATATGGCTTGGTGGTAAGGAGACAACCAAATAAGACAACACATTCATTTTAAACTCATAAGGAAAAGGTAAGAGCAGAAATAGTTAATGCTAACCAGAGAGGCCGGGGAGATATGAAACACTTTTATAAATACATATGAAAGAAATAGATGATCTGAAGAAAAAAATAGAATAAACAGAATATCCATCATTAAAATAATGAAATGAAATTCATAGTGACTCATGATGACTCAAAATAGCTGCTACATTAAAACAGTTTATGGGGTTTTTTTTAAGTCTGTCTTCAACAACAAAAATTACCCCGGGGGGGGGGGGGGGGGGGGGGGGGGACATGTAGACAAATAGGAAGATCAAAAAGCTGATTGGTACTACATATATTTTTCACCTGTCTTAAAGAAGGGGGAAGAAGAGTGATTCTATTAATTGTTTTTTAGTATGTCTAACATTTATTCCTAGTAAATTAACAGAACAACTATGAAATAAAGAAAACCCAACTAAACATCATATAGTAGGAATAAAAACCAACAGAACATCACATAATAGGGTTGTGGGCTGGGATTCCACCAGAACCCTGACTCACCATTCCTTTTTCCCACCCCTATCCCTAAGAAAGGAATCAAGAGAACTGGCAATGTCATGGCTCCAGCAGAGCTAACAAGATTTCCCCATTTTGTTCCCCTTCACATGCTTTTGCAAAGAAAGGGAATGGCTGGTCAATCTTTGTTCATTTCTTCACAGTTTCCAGGTGCACAAGTGTCTCAAATGTGACTCCATACACATGCTCTGCATCATGTTATATATGTCATTCTTGTACTACCTAGTAAAATAGTGTTTAGTTGGTGGTTATTTATCTAATGGCTTTGTTTGTTTGCTTTTTGATTTGTGAATTCTGCACGGCTGCATGTGCCAATAGTTATGCCAAAGCCTTCAACCAGTCACTTCAAAAAACATGCAGCTGTAGGAAGAGTCCAAATGGAGTTTACTCTCAGTCTGTAACTAGAGCAAAATGATAAATCTTTGTAATTGAAAGTCAGCTGCTTCATTTTTAACTCTGATTTTTTTTTCTTCCTCTTACATTCTAGATAGAGTACAGCTGTAATAAATGTGACTCCTCTCACAAGATGTGCAGATGTTAACAGTTCTGTAGGACATCAAGAAACATTTCAAGCATCTTGTAAGTGCTGACTAAACTTGCTTGAATTACCCACACTACCTCCTCCACATTCCTATTCAGTAACATTACTCTTCCTGAATATTACAAGAAAAAAATAATGAATGCTTAAACCAACACACTAATATCTTGGTCTGAATGTGTTATAAACAGGGATTGTACTTAAGTCACTAGACAATAGTCAAATTTTGAATCAAAAGGAGCCAACCTACTTCTTGCCAATGTGCCTAATGCATCCATCATTTCTTATTTAAGTGAGAGTAGCTAAAAGATTGCCTGAGAATAATATTTTTAAAAAGCCAGGACTGGGTATATTTGAATGAAAGGACCAGGAACAAAGAGAATTGCAACCGTTTCCTTTCCAGCAATCAAATGGATTAATTAGTGACTAGAGCTAGTAACTCCAGAATGAATGCTATGTAGCCCATTGTTCCTTAAGTTATATAAGCATGAATAGTATTGAAATTATATACTTTAAAAATTTACCAATACCCTCAAACCGTAACTGGCTCTGTGTGGCAGCAGGAGTCCAGCTGTGCAGGACCGATTAAAGGAGTCGGACCGCTAAGAAGGATTGCTTTGTCTTGTTTGTTTTAGCAAAGATTTTTCAATATTTGGCATTCTCCCTACTCAAGTTCCCACCGATATGTAGTAAACTTGGTTTTCTAATTTGAGGTGGGGTTTCAAAAGTATTTGGGTGATTTAGGAGCACAAGTTCCTATGAAAGTCAATGACATCTGTGCTTGTAAGTTGAAAATCCCACTCTCAAAAATCCAACCCTGCGAGGCTGCTTAGCACCATCAAATAACATTGAGATGAGAGTGCACAGCATGTCTTGAGCCATTAAAAAAATATCCAAATGATGACTCAAGGACATTTATTTGGAGTTATTGGAAGGTGCACTTTTTAATGGGAGGTGCACTTGAAGGCCCCAAACTTGCAAACACATGTATGTTTATGTTCAATGGAACTACTTACATGAATGAAGCTTAATGCATAAGTATTTGTAGGATTATGGTCTTAGTTTTGACATGTTAAAAAAACTGTGTATAAACAATTTCTAAAATTACACTTTAGAAATTATTTATACACAGTTGATTGGAGAGGCTCTCCAACATTCAGCCAAGTAAGTGTCAGCCTTTGGACAGAGTTTAAATCTTTAAGGAGAAGAGAGAGGGGAGAAAGAAAAGATGAGTTCATCTTTATATTTGCTGCAGAACTTAAATACAACAGGCTCAATCCTGTAAAGACTTATGCACCTGCTTCACCTTATACATGTAACTTTAATAGGACTAATATGCAAAATTAAGCAGATGCGTAAGTCTTTGCAGAATCATGACCTAAATGATTTCACAAGAAATGAACAGTGTAGTGTTAATTTGAAAAATAGAATTTAGAGGGTTTTTTGTGTTTGTTTAAAGTTAATGCAGAATGGCCAGCATTTAAAATAAAATGGCAACATGCTCTTTCAAAATGCTTCATGAAATCACTGCAGAATAATTCATCTAACTCCTCAGTGACATGGTTTGACAAAAATATAAAAATAGCTTTAAAAAATATACATTAAAAAAACAAAGAGAGACCACAGCCTAAACAAAAATAGTTTGTTGCGGAGAAGCTGTTATTCGCTAGCCTGTACACTCAACCTGCTTTTAAACCTCCTCAACAACAACAAAAAGTCCCTTGCTGCTGTTATTCCTCTTAGATCAGACATGCTCAGTTCAGTCATGCCTTAGAAGGCATAAACATCATTAAAATTCAAAGGCAGCTCTGAGAAAGAGGACGCCTCAATTGGTATTCAAGTGGTGCTTTCTCGCCCTGAATACATTATGAACTTGCAACATGCTAATATGCCATGCTATCATAAGCACCAGATGGAACAGTAGGCAGTATACGTCCCATCAAACCTCAGGAAGATGTATTAATGTTCCTGCTCTTTTTTCTTTTCTTTTTTTTCTCTCTTTTTTTTAAAACTGCAATCCTTCAGCTGTGTCCCTAGACTTGTACATTTCTTAGCAGCAGTCACCTGCTCCTAAAGCACAGTTCTCCAGGGTTGCCTCATCTTCACCAGGTGGTGCCAAACATCCTTTCAATCTATTTCATCACATAAGGTAAAGGCCACAAGACATGTCAGGCTGTGCTTACTGAAGGGGACCAAGTACAAAAGGTAACATCATGAGATAAATGATAGATGAATAAAAGAGATTTTGGGTTTAAACCTAGCACAACTGCTTTAAATTATGCATAAATAGTGCAGCATATATTTCTCCTCCTCCACTCCCAAATCAGTATTATTTGTGAATGAAGGAATGGCGGGGGGAAGAGTACTTTTCTTCATAACTAAATAAAACAGATAGGCTTGAACCAAAACCATGGAGTTTAATCCTTACTTTCGACTATTCTCCAAAACCCCTTTGGAAAAGGCCTATAGAATTTAATAGAAAAGGATATCTGTACAATAGTTGGATTTTTTTCAACTATCCCCTATAGAATTTAATAGATATCTCTGCTACGTAATTTACAGGATGGGTAAAAAATACTATAGGAAGGATATTCTCTATTATGTTCTACAGTTTTGAGTTCTGAATATGTGGCACTGACCTTTACCTACTTTAAAAATACAGCAAGAGAGCCAAACAACTTTTAGGCCACTTTGCAGCATTCATGAATTCAGTCCCAAGCAAGTTTTAACCCACAAAGACAAATATAATCTGATGTTCTCTATGTAAATACATACACACACAAAGAAGGAGTGTGGAGAATAGGAAGATTTCCTAATTAATATCGCTTGAATTTCCCCCACTCAGTTATAAACTTGAAATATAATCTCTCTCCTACTGAAATATGGCATTTTTGAAAAATAATCATTGCTTTTTTCTCCTACTGGGCCCTGCAAAGGATAAAATGAGGTTCTTAAGGCTGAAAACTTTAAGAAATTGAGCATTAAATAAAAAGGTTTGAACTGGTTGAAAAAAATCCTACTTCAGTGATATTTTCCCTACTTGTCCACTTTTCAAAAAGAAGTCCTTTTTCAGTGAACATTTTTCCCAGTTCCTCTCACATTTTAGTAACTGCCTGATGATGTTCAGGATCTATCAAACTTGTCTACTACCTGTATTACTATGTGGGTCAGAAACCTGGATCCTCTTCCTACAGGCAGACTTGGTGCAACTAGAGCCATTCCATACATGCTTTCAGTACCAGACCCTGGGCTTAAATTGCTTCACCTTGTGCAAAACGTCATAATCTCACAGAGATCTGGCCTTCCTTCAACTACACGTGAGGCCTGGTGTGACGATATCAACTATGGTCACTCTGGCTGACACAACTGTCCTCAGTAAGCTAGGTATGTTTGATGATGATGATGTATAAGAAGTCCTCTATGTATACAAATCTATTATTTTCCTAACAATATTAGTTTACTAACAAAAGTGGTCCAAGCCTCTGAGATGCTGAGCCCCTTCAGTAAAAGTTGAGGGTGCTTCTCACATTTCAGGAAGAGGTCTAGTATCCATGATCGTTGCACGACACCTTCACACCTAGTGACTCAGCAACACAAAAGATTTAGCTTAAAAAAAAAAAATCAAATGCCTGTCTTCAACAGTAATATTTTAAGCCAAGCAATTTTCATTCACATTCGTGAGTAATACGCACCATACTCCAGTTGCTAGAAATCCAGATTTACTCTAATCTAGGGATGAGCTAAGGATTGGGTCATTTTTCTCCCCTTCCTCTACTTACTATATTTTGTTCAAAGGTATAACCTTATAAAGGATAATTAACCTAATTATTATTTGATTTGTGCAAATAAGCCTATTTATGTCTGATATTTGATATTATAAAATAATTTGTAACACCTAAACAATATTCAATTTAATTACAAGGCACTGAAATAGATGGGCTGACTCACAGACAACACCATTTGGATCAGAATTATCTGATGAAAGGCCTAGTTGATGATCACATTTCATGACCATGTTTATCATTGATTGTATATATTTAAATAACAGTACTTGTGGTATTTGCATATTTAACACCATTCTACGGCAATGAATAGCAGTTACATGAAACATTTGTGCATATATCAGATTTGTAAACAAAACAGATATGTAAAATCCAATATCTTATTGTAATGACAAAAAAGCTACTTGGATTTTAATTTAGCAAGCATCAATTTCTGAAGAAGAATCTCCATTGGGTCATTCATCAGGGCATGTACTCTATATCTAGTGTGGCAAGAGAGCAAAAACACTTACTGCCTAAAAACGAAAAACACTTATGACAAAACTATTAAGCATTATTGATGATTCAGTAAGTGGCACTCTTCCCACTGAGTCAGTCCTGAACTAATGCCCCAACAAAACAAGCCTGGTGTAAACAGTGGCAAAATCTGCTAGTTTTAGAATGAAATCAAAGAGTTATGTTACTCCTCCTACATCTCCGCTGGAGAACAGGTCAGTGTTTGCAATTCTCCTCCAAGTGGCCTAGAAAGGCGGGGATCGGGGAGAAGGCTAGTAGCCAGTCTTTCCTGGATCTCTGTGATTAGATAGCTACCCAATTCCCACTATCCTATATATATCTGGGAGGAAGCCATCCCACAATGCCCCACACTGACAGTTAAATAAGTGCAAGTGGTCCTGGTGAAGATGCACTGCTAACACAAGGAGCATAGCATGGACATGCAAAAGCAGTTTAGTTACTGCGGTGGCTGTAAGTCAACATAATTTAGGTTGATTTAATTTTATAATGTGGATTTGCCCTTAGTCTAGAGTTCCGCTGCAAGACAAAAGCAGAATGCAAGTGGCAGCAGAAGCATTTATGTCCTATTCCTGCCAAATATGGGGGCTATTGCCCTCCCTCCTAATGATGCAAGAGGTTGAGTAATGGGCCATTCCATTAGCCCTGGATATTAGAGGAGGGCGTTTGGCCAGGTAGCTATTCTGAAACATATTTGGAAAAACCAGACTGGTCTGAATGCAAACCACAAGACACTGCCCTCCTCCCCGAAGATGGTGCTAGCTAAGCAGGGAAATTTGTAAGGCATCAAGAAAGGTCTGCTTTTGGCCAAATCTCTAAGGGTTCTGCTTCTGTGTTCGATTTCATTATGAGAGTTTCTCACATTGCTCTTTATAAGATTAAGTTACTTTGGTTATAGAATAAATATAGAAAACATAAACTAGAGAAGATAGAATTAAATGAGATCTAGATCTAAAATAGAATCAAAGACTTCCCTTCCACAACAAAGGAGGAGACCAGTTGTTGGCAAGATAGATGCAGATTTGATTTCACAGAGACAAGCCAGCCAAGAAGGAAAAAAAAGAGACATAAAAACAACAGACCAGAAATACATAAAAAGTTAGAGGAAGAATACTTTTTTTAAAAGATCCTAAATCCTGTAGTATCTTTTCCTCATAAGATGATCTTTTTAGTAAGAAAAAGTTGGTTATGATTTATAATAGGAACAAAATCAGATAAAGCAAAAATTTGTTCATGTATCCATTATTTCAAGGATCTCAACAGAGCTTGAAAAGAGCTTTGTATCAGTTTGGTAAACTGCAGTTCAGTCCAATAGAGATTTCAGTGTAAATTCAGTGTAAATTAAGATTAAAATAATCAGATGCTGATCTTTTTAATAAAGATCTAACAGCAATGATAAATACAGAAACAGCTATATTTATTGTTTCACCCACAACATTACCAAAATTTTGGCAGCATCGGATAACATAGGAAGCGTTCTTCCAGTGAAGTGCTCCAAAATATGTAAACAGTATATGCTGGAAGGGTCTTGTTTCATTCAACCAAGCTTCTAACATTAGAACAAAATCTAGTTTACATGGACTAGAAATACCTGGGGTCCATTAGACTGTCCAGATTAAAGCCACAGGGAAATTATTACTAATGTATGCAACAGGACAAGCTGACATCCATGCTTCGGGTGTTATTTTTTGACAATGTCCAGGGCTAGAAGAGGAAGAGATTCCTCAATAAACATTTGGATTATGTTCAACGGTTTAACAGGAGGGGAGGGCTAGAACATAATGCAAAGGCATATGAGTTTGTAGGCAAACTAAAATCTGAATAGCAGCCGTAGACTAGTCCATCAGTTTCTCCACTGTTCATACTTAAGTCTATATGGCTTTGGAGAAATTGTTCAACAGTTATCAGAGAAAAGAGACCAAAACAACGATTTATCAAAAGTGAACAGTCCGACAGCTTTTACTTGGATTTGACTGTCTGAATCAGGATGAGCTGCCTGTCTCTAGAGTTCAGTAGATGGCCCCACTGTTGTAAGGCCTGATCAATCAAGGAAGATCCCCAGTCCACTTCATGGTGGAAGGAGGAAGGTCCAACTAAATAAAAGTGGTCCCCCTTAATTCTGGCAGCTGATTGCATCGCTGCTCCATGTCTCCCACTGATTCAAAGGTTAAGAAAGGGCGTATTGTGGGAAAGGAAAATGAATCAAAGGACATGAAGTTCAGAGATAATATAATTGAACAGTTTTCTACAGCATTTCTGAGAAGTGCAGAAATATAGTGCAAAATTTTCAAACCTATCCACATATCTTCAGCAGTCTTACTAGCCTGGATATTTAAGTTGTACCCTTTTATTTGTATAGTCACTTGCCCGTGACTGTCATAAGGCGAGGAGCTCTTAGACTTTCTAGATCATGATCCCAAGTCCCCATGCCTATTCTGTTTTTGAGTCAGACATAGCTATTTTTAGCTCATGGTTCATTTAGGGAGTCTCCGAGAGTGTACCTTCAAAACTGACCCTGTCTTTGGTATCTTATTATTCAAAACAGATACCTAAAAGTTACAGCATGCCAGAAACAAACAGTGAATAAAAAAAGAGCATTCATAACTACATACATAGTAATATTTCTAGCCTAGGGTGTTAAATAAAGTGCATCTTGACAGTGCCAAGCAAGCTGTTGGCATATCAAAATATTGTTAAAAAATAAGTAGGATTAATCTCTGCACACAATGGCATCTTCTGAACTTTTACTAATAAAGTTTTTCCTTATTAAAAAAATGGCTGTAAGTTAGACAGGTATAAAGTTTTGTGGCAAACTACTGTGTAATTAAACAGACTGGGCAAATAAAAGCAATAGGCATTACGTAGTATTTGTTTAGCACATATGATGTGCCTGGTACTGTACAAGACAAAGTCCTTGGGCCAATGTGCTTAATTTAAGAATGATAAAATAATATGCATGTGTGTACAACCCTGAATTGTAAGAGCAGTCATAATGCATTTTGTATACACAGTTTTAAAATCAGGATCATATTTTTGTCTAAGTACATGTATCTTATTTTTGGGTAAATCTCCTACTCCCATATTTTCCCCCAACAAAATTCTATGGTGGAAAGATCATTTGATTGATGTGTGTTAAGTGTTTGTGGCCCCAGGGAAGGGATGGATTTGGCTTTTGGGAGGGATTATTATGAAGAGTGGGGATATGATTCACTGGATTTGGAAGACCATTCCATTCACAGAGCGCGGAGTAGAAGAAGGCATAAAGACAGGAATGAGAAAAGGAAGTGAAGGAGGCTGGCATCATTGATGGAATGGAGAAAAGGTGGTCTATAAGAATCAGGATCTGAGTAGTTATGCAGAGCATTGAATACTGGGAGTTAGTTTTATGTAATATAATAAGTATGCAAGAAAGATTCTGGGAAGTGATTAGAAGCTGCAAGTGACATGGATGGACCATGGGGTAGGAATATAATTTTAGTAGCTGCATTTTGTATAGACAAGAAAGGAGAAACAAAAGGCGCAAGGGAGGCCACAAGAGGAGGAGGTTACAGCAGTGAAGGCAGGAGACGGTCAGGACTTGGACATGCACTTTAGCAGCTGAAACAGAAAGGAAGCATCAATAACCCAGGAAGAGCAATTAGCCATGAATAGCATGTTAGCTTTAAAAAGCAAAACAATTTCTCCTTCTTAAGAGGTGGCATTTCAAACCTGCTTTGCAAAGTAGAGGAGAATGGATAAGTCCCTATCTCAGAAACCTGATTATTTAACCACAACATTTTCTTAATCAAAGGGGATTCACTAGTAATGACATAAGCCTTCACAGAATTTTCACCAGTTTACACTCTCTCTCTCCTTCCCCAGCCTCTCTTTCAGATCAGAAAGATAGATGCAATCAATTTAGATTCCTGGTCTTATTCTTTTCCCACAATTCTTTCAGTCCAAATGTTGCCAGTTCAGTTTTACTTGTCAATATATAAAATGGTGTAGAGGTTATTATATTCAGCTACTGAATGTATTTCCATAATGAATGGGAACAATATGAACTGTACTCTTAATAATTGTACTACCGCTTACAACATTTCCTTTAGAACTTCAAAAAGGCTTCCTGCCACCTTTGACTTAAACTTTGTATCCACTTAAAAGCACAGTTAAATTGCAGCCGTTGTCTCAGAATATACATTCACATTAACGTTAAGCCAACTGGCTGGATAATTTAGGTTAATTTAGATGTGGGGGGGCTTTGCTATGCCATTGGGTAGTTATTCCTTCTGAAGACATTTTAAATGGTTGCCGAGATTTCTAAAACAGGAGAGTGAGGTTATTTTATTTTAAAAAGTAGAAATAAATGCATAAATGAGAAAATGAGTTAATGAAAACATCTTCCTATGAAATCTAGACATAAACTCAGCTCCCAAGTCAAGTTTTAATGACAACTCTCTGAAACCTTTAGGAGTGAAGGCTAAACAAATTTACTATCACAGTTTGTCTGCAATTAGCACACATGGTGAATTTGCTTCTATACAATAATTCTTTAAAATTTGCCACTATTTTAATTATCGTAGAGAAATAATGGGAATAAGTGTCAAATTATCAAGATTTGAAGCAAGAAAACAAATCATGGCCAAATTCAGCTCTTGAATATGCATGAACAATTCCTACTGATTACAATGAGACTAGGATCTGTTTATGTCATGGCCAAATGTAGTAAATAATTCTATATCTGAACTATATATCAATGTTTCAAAAGTAAGATTCATGTTGAAAGTTGCAGGTCTTCAAAAGCATTAAAGGCTTAGTCTATGTGGTCCATCTTATGGATGAGTTATCAAGTGGCATAAGTACATTTACCTGAATCTTCCTTTGTATACATAGCCATATGCCAAAAGAGAAGGATACATCAGGAAAGGAAACAGAAAGGGGTAAAAGGAAGTAAATATCTCACTTTCCGTCCTCCCAGGTACAAACGTTAACTTACACCTTCAAGTTCACAAATATCTATGTGCAAATTACACCAATATTGGGAGTAAAGAAATCTAAATTTCTTTACTCCAATACTGGGGTCCCAACAGTTGTATATACACAACTCCAACTGACCTCTGTGTTAGAGCCATTGGGCCCCTAACTTATACATTATTATATGTATTACAGTAGTGCCCAGAGGCCTACTAAGCTCAGGGCCCTATTTAGACCTGGTCAGAAGATTTTCAACAAAACAACTGTCAGAAAATGCCAAGTCATTGAAACTAAAACTTTTCCAGGGAAAGGGTTAGTTTCAATGAAACTTTAGTAAGATCCAGGATGGAATTTCTGGTCAAGATGTGCCAATGAAAGAAAAAGATTGATCAACCCAAGAATGTACCAGTGGTTGGGGCACTTGCATGGGATGTGAGGGACCAAGGTTCATGTCTCCACTCTGTCTAGTTTAGAACAGAGACCTGAATCTGGGTCTCCCATATCCCCAGTGAATGTTATAACCATAGGGCTACTAGCTATCCTGGGATGGATTCTCTTTCCCTCTCATTTTTCACAACAAATTTGAAAAGCATTTGGTTTTTTCTTGATATGGAAGAGAAAAATTGAAATCTCAAAAAAATTCTCTGGACAGGAAAATAATCTTCCACCCAGCTGTCGCCTCATTGTACTAGGCAGTGCACACACAGAGTGAGAGACAGTACCTGCCCCAAAGAGCTTACATTCTCAAACAAAATATCCCTCTCAAATTGGCCCTTTAGCTTGAAAGTACTAACATCTTTATTGCAAAGTAGTTTGGGGTCCTTGTTAGTAAAGAGGCTTATCATTAGCTATTATTGGGGTTATGGTATCACCTACAATATGCTTGGGAAGCAACTAGCACATAGCAAGATACAGTTCATGTCCAAAATGGTTCAAAATAAGAGAAATAATTGTATGGAGACTTCGGAATTCATTACTACAATGAAAGGAGAGGGACACACATCAATGCTTCAGTATGAAAGCCAACATATTTCCCCAAAATCGTCTGGGCCTGAAGATATGAAATGCCCAACAAATTCCCCTGGAGTCTCATTGGTAGTACAACCTAAAGTGGCTAACAGTCCTTTTCAAAGAAGAAAATTCTTCCTTCCTGTCACACACCCAAGTATAAGATAAAGACATTATGTATGATGTCTGGAACAGTGATACAAACTTAACAATCAGATTTAAATCTATTTCCAGACATACTTTCTACAGTTGGCTGAAAACTTGTTTTGTAATACACAGAACTGTCCTCATGTAATAGCATAGCAACTGCAAGTTAAAACAGAACAAGTCAGTTAACAGACAGTTAGGAGACTTTTGCTGTATAACAACATTTAGATGCGTGTATTTAAAAAACAGGTGGATTATCCAAATGCTCAGTTACTAGGACACTAACAGTTATGTCCATGCAATTTTGTTTCTGTTCTTTAAAAAAATCATCACTTGCAAGCACTAATGTTAAAACCAGAAAGGAAGTCTAGTACACAGTGGCTATAAATGCCAAATCAATTTTCAGCAGATAATAAAGTCCATGTTTTACAATCAGCAATACACTGTTTTACTACCCAAAATGTAAGCTAATAATATATAGCTCTGCTAAATGGAAAATGCAGATATGCTGTTAAGAAACGGGTTGGCTGTGAGATGATGGATCATTTCTGCTGGGACCTTCTTAAAGCTATGTGCAAATGTTTTGAAAATATCACATGATGTGGCCATGTGTTAAAAATTACAGCCAGTTAAGTTCTCTGCTAAGAAAAATATGTGGGCAATTTATGAAATGCACTCCAGGATGGAGATGTCTTAAGTAAAACCAGATTCTGAAAACAAACCCATTTTTTTGAAACATGAACTTAAAAAAAAAAACTTGCAGCCACATCTGGAGAGCAGAAGTAAAGAAGGGGTGGTCTGACCTAATACCAGGCCATCTTCTGAAAGAACAGCATTATTTCTGGGCTAAAATGACTGTGATCAGTGATTGTTCTTTTAAGGAAACCATCCTGAATATTGCCATGGGCAATAATAAAGCATTTTGTAGGCCAACATCTGTACTATAAAATGACTGATAGAATTGTAAAGTTTAATACATAATGTTTAGAATAAAAACAGTTCTAAAAAACACACAATAATCAATCCACTTCATATATGGCATTTGATCTGAGCACTGTGCATCTCTATATCAATGATTTAAACATATATACTTTCTAGAGTCCAAATAAAATGACAAAATAGTTAAAGTTAGTGCTAATCTCATATTTGCAGGATTATCTTTTTAAAAATATGTTTCCTAAGAGTTGTATTAGAGCCTCCAAGATCTATGAATTAATTTTATGATGAGACCCTCATTAACAACCTCTCTTATGTAGTTTTTCAGACATACTAACATGAGAAGGCTGGTAAACAATTACATTTATAAGAATGTGATCTGTTTGTCTTTGAAGAGAACATTTAGTTTGTGTACAAGTGTTATCACTATACAGAAACCAGAACAGATATTTGATCCGTCTTATATTTTAGAAAAAAAAAAAGAACTTTGGGTGTCAGAACTATTAAAAGGATGCATCTGAAATCAAGAATGTGTTACACACACACACACACAAACACACACACAAAGGCAATGACATAATATCTGATTACACAAAAATACACATCTTTTTAATCTTCCGCAGATAATGTGCTTACTTCTAAAACATAAAATCTGTCCCAGATGGCTAATAATGCCCATTTGAAAAAAAAAACCCAACACCACAATATTAAAGGGCTAAAATATGCTGTGAACAGATTGAGAGGTAGTTCATCATAGAGGAGAGTAAAAAAGTGCAGATGGGTGTCAAAAATAGCCAAGTGTCAGATCTGCTCAAGTATCTCCATTCTGGCACATGCTCCCAGTCACAGCTGTTAGTGTATTCTCTGTATCCAAGTGCAAGGTTTTCTAACACTCGGAGCTGACATTAAAAACACACTTCTTCCTTCCTACCACTTTAACAGAATGCTGGAAATTAAAGATTTATTTAACGTTAAAGCTTAAAGAGTATTGATAAGTATATATATTTTCAGGTGTAGCTCAAGCTACTTTGATTAAAGATGCATGAAATTTTAACCAGCAGGTAGATTAAGTAATTTAAGTGCCACAGGCTTACTATGCAATAGGTTGTTCAAAAAACTCTACTTCAGTCATTCCAATAGAATCTTTGTTAGTGTCTCAAAAGAAAATATAAAAGGCACAAAATTAATCATGCTGTACATTTAAATATCATAAAATATCAGCTAGCGAGCCATGATACTGTAATTTCATACAAATATATGCAAAATATTAGTTATATTTGATTTACATCACATGCACTTTTTCAAATGAATGAATTGCCATGATATTTCTAAAAAAGACCACATCCCAAGGAATATAATGCATGCAAATCAAATTTAAACTTTAAAGGGTTAAATTGACCTTTCATAGTCCTCAGTTATTATCTATGCAATTAATTTGTCCATATTTCAACCATACAAATCCTCCTAGCCTTGCACTTTGAGCAAACAGAATTCCACTTTTTTGTTACAATCTCGGTCTTAGGATCAACAAACATAGATAGTATTGGAAGAATATGACCGTGCGTTAACATCCTAAAAGAAAAACACTCTTTAAACAACTGGCAATACCTACATACAACTGTGGTTGCAGCAAACTGACAGATACTGTTTCAAAATACCATCTGCGAGGTGTACAAATTCTGTGATCAAGTGCAGCTTCTTCTGCCTGTCCTACCCAAATTATCCACAAGAACCAGCCAGCTGTAGGATCTCTCTGTGTCCCTGTCTTTTTCATCCAGCGATATAGGCTGTTTTTAATAGGCACATGGCTCTGTTCAGTCCTTACAAAAACAGCAAATACAATCCATTCTGCTATGGTCAGGCTTCTCACAAAAAAACTCAAACAATTCACCCTGTATAGAAGCAATATTTTCACTGGCAACAACACTTATCAATTAGACAAGTAGTCTAAAGATCCAAGGATAATATTTTTTTGAGGAAATTGACATACTAAGATTTCCAGTTCCACAACGGTTTCACTAATTCAGCAGAATCTGTAGGACTGTTTAATTATTAATTATTATTATTATTATTAACGTATTTCAATTTTTGGTTGGTGACAGCTAAGAACTGTGATTTAGGGCAAGACTGAAATCATTTGTTTTCTAAATCTTCCTTCACTTCTCTAGCATAAACAGCTTTGCAAAGAGATTATTCCCAGTGTACACCCATAATCTAAAATTATATCTACACATAAAATATTTGCAGATTACAAGATACAGCTGACAGTCATGAAAACCAGACTGATGCTGTATTTCTTCTCCCTAAAATTATACCCCCATACACACCTGCACCCACAAATAGGGTGACTTTCTACTATTCCTATCCCCATTCAATGTAGCATCCAATATTACTGTACATAATATCTTTGATAGTTTCCACACACAAATTCCCCTCCCCCAAACATACACACACACACACACAATTAGTATCTAAAGTCTCTCTATATAAGCTTGCACAAATCACCCTGTAGATTTTTATATACAATCAAAATATAATTAGTGCTTTCCCATTTAAATAAAAAGAGCTGTAATAATTTTAACTCACCAGGCATCCTTGAATAAAATATACAACACTGTAAATGGCTCTCTCCTAAAAGCAAGCTTATTTAGGGCTCAGTGCCTCCTGTTCTGGAATGAGCACAGAAAAGCGAGGAGGGCCATCAGAACTGGCTGTGGCAGCATAGCTGGAGGCAGGATGCTAGGCGCGTGCGTTTGCCAGGCAAAGACAGATGGAGAGCTGACACTCTGTATTGCACTTGGAGCAGAAATGTGAATGATGACAGGAGCACATGTGGCCTTGAACCCAGCCCTGTCTCTTCAGGCAGAACAATGACAGGGATGTGTGTGCAAATTATCACAACCCCAGCTCCCCTCAGCTGACTCCTCTTCCTCTACCTTTCACAGCAAGTTCCAGAGGACCAAAGAATAGAAAGAAAAATGCAGAGTGATAAGATGAACACTGAATTATTCATTTTTTTCTTTAAAAGTTAACCCTTTCTTTAACTGCAAGCAATTAAAGCAGAGCATCTATTAGAACCAGTTCTCCTCAAAAAGCGGAAAACATGTTCTTCTCATTTATTATTTTAACAGCCATAATTTTGAACTCCATAAGACCATGGTTGTTTATTTAGTTGGAAATTCAAAATATGTAAGAAGATATATTTAAAGATTTTTTCTTTTCTTTTTTTCCTTTATCTTATTGTGCCATTTTATCACAGTGAATGGAGTATCAAAATCATTCCCTTTGTCAGCTTCTCAGTAGTATGTGTAAAATAGAACACACTTAGAAGCAGACCACTTTTATTTTACTACAGTGCTTTTAACCCCCTGGGATTCCTGCATTGATATGCTCCAAACATTTGCAGCTTACTGTCCTTTACCTTGCATGGTGATCCATGGGGGATGAAAACAAAATCTTCCCTGTAAAGCTTTTTCAAAAGCTAAACAATCATGTCCTCCTGATTTCTGATTTTTGCACACCCCTTAAATGTTTATCCTTCACATGAATAACATATGCCTGGCTAGGTTCAATGCACTCTTCCCTATTAAGCTTTAATGGACACCATGATACATAAAACTACAAGTCTTTGTTATAGTGCTTTATCTAAAGCTGGCTATTTTCCTCTCAGCAGTCCCTCTTTAGTCCTTTGTAAAACATCCTTGCCTCATAGGAGAAACATACGCCTGACACATGCCTTCTGTAGCACATTTAGGCTTATATAAGATTCCAAGCACAAGGGAAATCTGTTTTTTCAAAAACTCTCCTCCAATTTAATACTTGCAAAATCTTCAGTTTTACTAACAAAAACGTTTACAGCAAATCATTAAACACATGCTTTCCTTTGCCTTTTCAATGCATGTTCAAATTCCATATAGATACCAAAAAAAAAAAAAGATTCCATTCAGAATCTTCAGAAACTGTATTCTTTTAATATGAAAGATTCAAAAAGACAAGCATCTTTATATGTTTAATTTATGCAGTCCCTTGATTTCCCTTCATAATTTCTGCCTCTATTACGCAGAAACAACCGTGCTTCCAGGCCTTCCTTTTCCTTCCTTTAGCTGCCACAAAGCACTGATAAAATCTATTTTGGAACACAGAAAAATCCTAACAGCCTTTCCATCTCTCGATCCCTCTGCCCATGAATATTTGCTACTAAAAAATGTGTCATCTTTGAGAAATACATCAGAAAAATAGAACTTTTAATGGCACCTAAAGCAGCACCCATAAGCCTTTCTTCAACTAGTGAAGCCCCAAATTCAAAATGTTAATACAAAAATTCATAGTGATTACTCTGTTCTGTCACTAACACTATAATGCACCCTATTTATGAGACCAATCTTTTTGTTCATCTTACTCAGACAAAAGTTGTAATGAGGTTCTGTATAATAGATTTCAATGTATTTGAGAGCCAAGCATAAACACTTCTATGAGAGAAGGCTTTATGGGGGAAGGGAAAAAGGGACGGGGGAGAGTAATAATCAATTAAGTCTGTGCCAGAGAGGACTTTAAAGAACTTGACATTATTTCATTTGATGCCCTGCTTAAAAACCAGTCAGTCAGTATCTGTTGGTTTTTAAAATTCTGTATTCTACATGAAGGAGAAAACATTTTCACAGTTGGAAATACAACCTTTCATCAACATAGGTGCAGACAGAATCAGCTTTAAAATAGAAAGTAATGTGTCAAAGGTGCAATGCGTTTTAATAAAACTGAATGATATTCCATTTTAAAAGTCAGTCTTAATATCAGTACACTGTAAATCTCCAAACTATGGCTCACAAAATTGAACTTCCAAATGCAGTGTGATTATGCAACTTTTCTATGTGTAAAAAGGCTTTTTAAGCTGTTATCTGACTACAGTAATTGCCATTTAAATTGATCCACGTCAACAAAACCCGGATCCCTGGAGATTCTCACCTAGAAGTCTGTTTGTGGAAGGGGCTAACAGAATGCCTGTGCATCTGAGACTACTTCAGCATTTTCTCAAGCAGCCAGCTGCATGAATAGTTTTTCCCTCTCATTATTTAATACACTGAGGCAGGCTGCAACCCATTTGGCAATCCTCCCTGAATAAATATTCCTGGATATGTTTTTTTTTCTTTTTTTAATGCAGCCATTTAAAGATTGCTGTAACAATTTTTGCACACTTCTAAAAATGTAATAGGGCCAAAATATGTAACAAAGATGGACAGTCAATGCCAACATAATTCTGTAAAACGTTTTTCATTCTGTGCTTGTTTCATGCAGAAGAGAAAACTTGTGTAGAGTAATTTTTGCATATGAACAATTCTGCTGCATCTTAGAATCTGGAAAATGCATAATACCAAAATGAAAGGATACAAAGAAATAGTGAGAATTAGAATTTAGAAGGAGATTAATTTCAGTCAGTTTCTTTACCTTATGATACAGCTTCTTAGCTGATACAGTGAAAACTAACACTTTCTGCAATCAAACAGTTTACAAAATAATTTTGAATGATCCGATACCCATCTGCAAAATTAACAATTGTAAGAGCTGTGAAGGTAGTCTCCAAACCCAGATATTTGCAAAAATAGATTTACACTGGACTGCAGAAAGTTCTTACTGTATTGTATTACTCAAATGAAAAACACACTTCTTTCTAAGACATTACAGTTTTAGAGTAGAGATTCTTTTGCTTAAACCTGATTTACCAACAGGCACTGAAGTCCACTGAAATGCATCTGTAGTTAATGAAAATTCTTTATTAACAGTGAAGGAAGAATCTGACTCAAAGCTTTTCTGCAGGACTTCTCAACTTCCCTCTCTCCTTATAGCAGACTGTTGTGATACATTGTGACTTCACACAGTGGGTATTAAGTGAGTTAATTCAAAGGAGCTGAAACCTCATTGATCCTAATTGAAAGCAATACACCCAACCAAATAGTTTTCTACCCCATCTGCTCTGGCCTGCCACCAGCTATTCAATACAAGAGAATTAATAGTTTCAGATATTCTAACCGACCCAATAAAGGCACTCATTTAAGCAGGACTGCATTAACAAAGTGAAAAACCAAGGGCAAAATGGGTTCAAATGGAGCATTTTACTCCTAGTTGGCGTTAACAAAGCTGAATAATGCTTATTCTGACTTTTTATGTGCAAGACTTGATAAACTGAATAAGAAGGCACTCAATGATCAGTCAACGAGCATTGATGAATGGTCATTAGGACCCCCCCCAATCTCAGGGAAGGCCATTCCACAAAGTGGCACACCAGCTTGAAAGGGCGGACTCACTAATGTCCAGATTTCTCCACTTGCTTGTTCCACTTTCACTTTCAGACCACTGGCCACCAAATGAGGCTGATATATTGGAAAATAATCTTTTATGGATGAGTGGTAAATAAAAATGGAGGCATTAGCTGAGCTTTAAAATTCAAATCTGCTGGTTTTGTCAGACCCCCCGCCCCCAGTTTTGATTTTCCACCCAGCTGGAAGCTATTAGTGTTTTCTTAAGGTAACCCACTGACAGGACAAACCCACCTAATGTGTGTGCTGTGGGGAAGACTCTATATGTTTTCCCAACTTTGCTGTACATAAGTTTGACAGCCAACTGAATAAACACACCTTGATATAAAGACACACATTAATTTCTTGCTGCAACTGAATGTTCTCTAATACTTCATACAGCCACAAACCCTGTACTATGTTGTATTAAATTCATGGTGTGAGTTTTTTGTGTAACAGAAATCTGTATCTTTCATTATTCTAAGTATTTCAAAAACAAACAACAGCCCCAAAGGATCAAAATCCCCCAATTTTTTTAATCTTGATTAGAAAGTCACCTCCCTCTACACCTAAACCCTTGAAAAAAAAAGTTACTTCTTTTCTTGCAAACATCATTAAAATATTGCAGTATGGTATGTGATTATCTGTAACAGCAGCTCTGAATACAAGTGTTACAACCCACTTGCCAGATAACGCCAAGACATTTCCCTAAACATTTCCTGATTGGCAAAGCTTTGTGAGCTTCTTAAAATAGTTCGGTGGGATCTTTAAAATATGTATAAATGTATAAATTTCTTGGTGAAATGACAACCAAAGGGGGATTTGATAACCATCTACACAAACACTTGAAGGATGCACATACCAAGCTGAGAGAGAAGTTGTTTAGATTGTCTAAAAGGGAGTAGGAATAATGTGATGAAACTAATTAAAGAAACATTTAAGTGTGTGTGTGTGCGCGTGCGCACTCATGAAGAATCTTAACAGTAAGGTGTTTAAGACCCAAGGAAATTGGAAGCCGCATAATTTCAGTGATCTAATGAGAAAGTAGACCTATTAATAGCATTTCAGATCATCTGATACGGAAAAGCAACCTCGGCTGTGGGATAATCTTGACCAGCGGTTTTCAACCTTTTTTCATTTGCGGACCCCTAAAAATTTCGAATCGAGGTGCGGAACCCCTATGGAAATCTTGAAAATCACTGGACTAGACAATCTGTGTCTTTTCCATCTGTATTGTTTTATTGTTCTACAATCGAAATAGGCAATGGTTATAGAGTAAGAACCAAATTAGCAATGGTGTAAGTGAACACAACTCCCATTGGCTTTCAAGCTGAATCTGATGTTAAGTTTTAAAACAGTGGAAGTATATACAAATCAAAATCTAAAAGAGCAATACTACAGAAAAAGATAACAGGCCTAAGTTTCATTGCCAAACATAGGCCCCGATTCTCTAAATACTTATGAATGTGTGTATGGCCCCTTAACTTTAATGAGAGTACTCAAGAGAACGGACACGTGCATATGTACGTTATTGCAGAAAAGTGGCCATTACAAAACCTCACGTGAACATTTTATGAAACAAAACATTTGGTGTGAAATATGTAACAAACCTTAGTGTTAAGACTAATTTTGAATTGTCATCATGCATGTTAAGAAAAAAATACTGCACAGTTTATGCATAAATTTCTCTTTTGGCTCTTTACAAGATTGAATATTCAGTTATTTCTGAAAGGATGCAACAAAAAACCAAGATTTTATTTCATATGTAAAGAAACAGAGAAAATGAATACATTCCTTCCACCTAACCAATGCAGTGTGCATGATAATATCCAGTGCTTCTGCTTTGGGATGATATATTTTGGGACCTCAATATAAGCTTTCAAGCTATTCGCTGCTTTCTGATTTGAAGCTCAAAATGGTTTGACTTTTGTGGTGAAACTCCTCCTCCTGCTGTGTATTAACCCTCATTTTGACCTCTAATCAATGTCTTTTCAATGTATAAGGTTTTCATGATAATGAAAATGTGAGAGAATATTTGTGTATGAAAAGAGTGTATCTAACCACTGGCTAGAAATTCAATTCTTACTTTTTTCTTTGTAAAATAGCTCAGTATTTGTGACACTAACTAAACATATTTTATTCATTTGACAAGGACTGTAACATTATATTAAAAACTTTTGTTTCAAAGTCACCACCTCCCCATTTTGACTGATGGCGAGTTAGTTTTGTTAAAACGCAAGGGTGATAGCATATGCTCCAATGAACTTTCCCTCCTCTCAGCACCAGAGACAAAAACCTGCAGCTCTGCTCTGCACTGGCAGCCATCTGGACAGCTTTCTCTCAATGCCTGCCCCACATCACACTGCAGGCAAAATTTCAGGGCTCTAGAGCTCTGTGGAGCTATTCATGACATACCAATTTCACATTTTCTGCTTGTTTGCTTGCAACAGTAAATGCTAATGAGGACTATGAATGACATTTTTAAAGACAATAAAAAGGTCTCCAAATCCCTTGCATATGGAGACACTGTTTTCTAAACTTCACCTTCTGTTAGGGAGCTATTACACTCTAAAGGAAAAAAATAACCTAAGGAGAACAATGAGATGATCAAAGCATAACGGAGTCCTTAAGAATTCCAAATAAAACAATGTTTGTAAGCTAGGTTAATGAAAGACACATTTTATGCCAATGTACAGCAATAACACTTCAGTGCAGTAACCATCTCTTTCAATAGCTCTGCTACTTCTTATCACAAGGGCTCATTAATTATTGTCTCTTTGCAGGAAAAAAACACAACTTTCTGATATCCTGCAAAACCTCAAAAGCCAGACATTTGGATTTTTTTTATTGCTAATCTGTAGATGACTCTGCGAGTAAACTGTTATCATTAATTGGGTTGAAATGCTATGCTTTCATAGAGATTAATGTAATGACTAAGCATGGTCAAGATAAATATCTGGTTCTAATGTTTTCTTTCCCAGATCTGCCTTTTACAGTATTGTTATTGATACACATTAAAAAGTTCTTACTTTGTGTAATATGTTTTACATTTAATTGAAGACTTCTTATCATTAACAAGGATAAAACACTTTCAAGAAAATCCACCAGGTGGAGCAAATACACAGCAATACAAAACTCTCAAAATTATTTATGATCATATTACCACTTCCGAGAAGAAAAAAATGTTTTAAGAAAATCCTCACCACCTTTCTCACCCCTCCTTTGTAGATATATTGATCAATTTGCACTAATTTTCTACATTAACAAACACATGCAAGCTCTGCTCAGACGGCCTTAGTACAAAACTATTGTGTTACAATGTAGTTGTAGCTGTGCTGGTCCCAGGATATTAGCGAGACAAGGTGGATGAGGTAATATCTTTTATTGGATCAACTTCTGTTGGTGAGAGAGACAAGTTTTCGAACCACACAGAGCTCTTCTTCAGCTCTGTGTAAGTTCAAAAGCTTGTCTCTCTCACCAACAGAAGTTGGTCCAATAAGGTATTAACTCGCCCACCTTGTCTCTTCTATTGCGTTACAGGTCAGTTTCAGCAAGAATTTCCAGCCACCATATATACTCCAGGCACAACATAAGCACACACACACTGCCTATTTTCACTGCAGAACCCAAGTGTTGTACAACTGTATGCCACATTAGAATAGTGTTAAGATTGTAACAAATTGATCAATATAAAGAAATTCAAACAAAGTTACCCTGTGGTCTCAAAACTATTCCATTGTGCATAGATTGTGGCAGGTCATAGACCAGTCAGACTAGCTTGTCATGTTAAGTACTAGATGTATGGTAGTGCCAGGAAAAGGTTTTGTAGAGTGTGTCAGCATTCACCGAGCATTGCCTTTTCTCTGTGTGTCATATTAATTGGATTATCTAGAGTAGGGGCTCTCAAACTTTTTCATATAGTGGACCAAGTCTTAGCAGAGGAGTTGTCATGATCCACCTTTCCCACTTATAATCAGTGTATCACTGGTAACTACCATAATTTCTTACATGGAAAAGTAATATAAGCAGAGCGATGTATTTTTAGCTTCTTCTAAATGTAGTTTAGCAGCTGGAAGCAAGGAGGGTAACCAGTAACTGTGACCAACCAGACCACCAATGATGCATGGACCACAATTTGGAGAGCTCTGATCTGGGCAATGCTTATTGTCAGTGACTCATAGGAAAGCATGTTTTCAGTGGGACAAGTTTCCTTTTACTTTTCTTGTATTTTCCCTCTCTCTGTTTCAAAGACTATTTAAGTATGCAAAACAGTCATGGGAAGAGAGAGAGAATGAATGGAAATAATTCTGTAATCCAGTGGTTAGGCCTCCCACCTGGGAGGTGGGGGACCCAAATCCAATCCCCCTGGACCAATCAATCTTTCATTATTTATCCACAGTGGAACAGCTTCAACATGTCAGAATATCCCACAGCTCAGTAGTTAGAGAACATTCCTCAGAGGTAGGTGACCCTTGTTCAAATCCTCCCCCTGGCAGAAGAATCACACCTGGGTCTCCCACATCCCCGGCAAAAGTTATAAGGTGGGTGGCTCCACCTCTGGCTGGATTTTGAATGGGACCCAGTGCGGTAGATGCCCTCTGAGCACACCTGCTGGATTGGGCAATGCATGCAAGTGAGGTGGCAAATTAGGTCCCCTGGTTTGTGAGTCACTCCGGGACTATAGGAGTCTAGACGCATAGAAGGGGGCAGCAGGGCACATGCCCATAGGCACCTAGGGAACTTTTACTCTGAAAAATTTAGGGTTAAGTGAGTTTAGGGGCCTACAGGGTTCAGCAGGAGTTTTGTGATCACAGTGGAGCCAAAACTGGATTTAGGTGCCTAAATACTTTTGTGGCATCTTTTTCCTCTCTTTGACAAGCACTTCTGGGATTGGAAGCTGGCAGCAGTTCCAGGGTCTAATGTTATATGTGCTATCAGCAAAGGTAAACTTGTATTAAACACTAGAAGTACTACAACATCTAACACTGGGCTAACATCTTGGGCCAAATTCTGTGCCAACTTAACTTCTACAGATGTGCACGATGGAGAGATTTAGCACAGAATTTGGCCTCTGGTGTGTAGTGCTATTAGTGATATCTGATGGGACAGTACAACATGCTCTCTCATGGGGATGAAAATGGGTTGATGTAAAGGACTGTGGTCTCTGCGTATGTTGCAGCCCAAGATGACTCCTAGCTTAGTCTTTTCTGTTAACTTCCTTAATTTTTGTTTCTTTGATATAGGGTTAGAAGAGACAGTGGTTTAAATATTACATCTAGATAAAATCAGATGACTGTGATGTTCTCTACATGGGGCTATATTGTGGCCATTGAGAAACAGAAGCAAGATCTAAACCTAGAGGTGATTATTAAGTGGAGTCTCATACAGAGAGCAATTTACACCAATTAATATCAGGAGGTCACCTGAACTGATTGTCAGTAAGTTTCCGAGGACAATTCAAGATGCTTGTTTTAACATATAAATCCCTAAATGGTTTGGGACTTGCTATCTAAGAGATCTTTCTCTAGTAATACTGCCACAGCTAAGATCAGCAGAGGCACTCAAGCAGGAGTCCCTGGATTTAAAATTTAGAAAGCTGTTTTAAGAACATTCTCTCTGAGATGGTCTTTGAATATGGGCAGTGACTAAAGCTTACTTTTTCCTCCCCAATCTTTCAGGTGTAGTGGGGAAGGAGTTATGATTATTTTCATTATGCCTTTGGTGCAGGAGTTGTATTGTATTACTTTATATGATGGTGTGCATTTATTTGTTGTAACGCGATGAGCAGATCATTGTGCTATTGTTCTGTGAACTTTAAACTAGAAAGGTGTTTGTTTAGGTTTTATAAATAGATAGAAATACAATTTACATATCCATATAAACGCACATACACCACAGGAACATCATAGTTACAATAGGGTACAACAGCTCCATTTTTAATCACGTAGATGCATACAACCAATTCTTATTTACACTCCTTTACAACATCCTGACAGCATAAAGAGGCCTTCAACTGGCTGTAAGTGTAACTCACATCAACTTTAAAGCCCATTATACTGCCATAGCAATGTAAGTGGACCTTAGTGTAAATAAGAATTATGGACCTGATTCTCAAAGTGAGGGATTATGTACATATTTAAGAGCTTTTTAGAACATGATTATCGATCTGATATACTGTAACAGCTCTTTTGTTACAGTCTCTCCGGCAAATCCTTCTTAGATGGAGGATTAGTGACACAATAGATCATAATGACTCTTTTGGTCCTATTACACTATCATTTACTTGCAGCTGTGTATGCGCACTGAAGGCTACGTTCTCCTCTGGATGAATCATGTAAATCCCCTTCATGCTAATGGGAGTTTATGCATGTGCATCAAGAGCATGGTATGCCTTTAAATTTGCATGAAGAAGTCCTAATGAAATACTTGGAAAAAATAAATTACTGCACAGGCAATTTCCACCCCACTCACCAAAATATCCAAATGTCACTAGCCCACGAAAGAGCCTAATCCTGCAGTCCCTATACAGGAAAATCCCATTGATGGAAGGTGTGCAAAGAGTAGACTAAAAATCCTGGAAAATGTCAGTGTAATAAAATGAAGTCATGGTGAAGTTACGGGAATGGAGAAAAGACATCTGAAACCACAAAGATTTATTTGGACTTGGTTCTGCTCACACCCATATAAATCCATGGAAATTCCCTCAAATTAAACCAGAGCAAATAAGAGCAGATTCTTTCCACTTCTGTCTGAAACAGTAGTTTATATATCTATTTATATTTACATTTTAAGCCCGCTCAACTACCACTGTGTATGCTAAATGTATTGCTCTGGCAAGTTTTCATAACCATGGGCCAACACCTTACTCATGCAAATAGTCCTATTAAAGGGCTAGACCCGGACATCCTTATTCATATTGAATAGGGCCTTAGGCCCTGATCTAGCAAACACTTAAGTTTAAGATTTGCAGGATCAGGACTTACTCCAAGGGTAGCTACACTGAAATCAATGGGACAACTCACAGAGTAAAGCTTCTACTAAGTACGGATAAGGACTGTAGGAACTAGCCCAAAGTTATTGTATTGTATTGTAAATGGAACACTAAGTTAGAACTCCTAGAAAAATTATGAATTTTTAGAATGGAAGTGCTGACAGCCTCTCACCATTGCTCTGACATGCACCATTACATATCCTGCTTTATTTTATTTCTCATATGGAATAAAAGTAATGCAGCAAAGTATTTTGAAGATGAAAAGCTCAATGTGTTAAATATTCTTATTGAATTAATAAGATGGCTAGTGCAAAGATTTTTAACATTCTCAATGTTTTGTTTATTTATTTTATGGCACAAGCCTCATTAAAATTATTGTGCTGCTCTTCCAAGGATTTCAGTTCAAAAACATATTTTTTTGAAGAAGTTAAGAAAAGGGGGGGGGGGGGGAAATCGAGGCAAAAAGGAAAATACTGAAAACCCAGAGGGGAATGAGTTAACATTTTGTTGTTATTGTTGTAGTCGGCGTTACACCAACGCCAGAATTTTTAAGGGAAAGACTGAAAAGAGCCAATTTTTTTTTAATCTTTTTTTTTTTTTAAATCAGGCCTATCTGTCAGAGTGTTGTTCAGGCTGGGAGAACAGCACCGGCAGGAACCTCAAATTCCTGACCAAACCCTCTTCCACACAATGCCTCCTGAATGAAAGGAACCCAGGCCTGGCAGAGATAGCCTACTGTCAGGAACCAGCCCTGACGTTTGTGGACGGACAGGGCTGGCCTTGCAGGATGTCAGAGCAACAAACTGCTGTTCGAGATACTGGATTTTCACACACTCTCAGCCTGGATGTTTTGCTCTTCAGGTAATTAAACAAGGAAGCAGGGCTGATGTGTATGAGTCTGACCCCGGTGCTGTGGCTCCATGGTTCTGCATATCAACTTCCGCAAGAACTGCCTGGAGCATCAACAGAATCTTCTACTCTCTCTCTCTCTCTTTCCTGCCCCCACCCTGCAGTGCCAAGCTCTAAAACGAGTCCTCTCTGGTAATGTGTGCTGCTGTCTTCTTTTTTTCTAATTAAGGAAGACTAAATTACTTGTACAGTCCCACCAGCCTTGCTGCCTCCTTTAAAAAAAAAGGGAAAGAAATGGTTACTTTCCGATTGATATCCCCATGCCTTTTATACATAATTGTAACAACAGCAGTAGGTGGAGGATATGGTAAATTATGTGCCCAAAGGAGGAGGGAAGCAACCCTATAGGTATATGCTTTTATTGGGCTCATCAGCCTAAATAAAATTACTTTTGAAAAGTGAGAGTTTTGTGATTTGCCCAACCATTGTTCAATATTTTTAAAATGAAGTTATTGTAATTTTATCATCATTACTGCGGATGTTTTCGTTTGAGAACATGTGATAAATCATATAGAGCTGTAAACTAGAAAAATGGCTCCATATTTTCCACGCTTTCTTCCCCAAAGAATTTAAAATCTGGAGTTTTTAGCTAATAATTTCTAAATTGCTTGCTGGAGTAAACACAGAGATTGCTTTGTGACTGAACTCATTACTATGATTTTAAAATAATGTTTACACAAAATGATTTTAAAAGATGCATAACATATTCCTGCTTCTTTTGAAAATCCATAGACTAGAATATTGGCTGAAAGACAGAGACCAAAAGAGAGGAATACAAAAACATGCCTGCCTGTCTGTGTTGAACACAAAGAACATTAAATGAAAACAACTGGCATGCTGCCAAATTCCTATAGAGGCAAAGAGATTCAAATAAATTGATTTCACGCATCACACTGACCTGGGATCAGTGAGCAGTGGTACAATACACTCAGAGCTCCATGTGGGGCAAGCCCATTAATGTTATCAGAGCCCTAGTATATTACCAGGAGAGAAAGAAAAACAAAACAAAACAAAACCCCTCTGCAAACTCAGAAAATCTTTTTGAAAAAAGAACTTGAAATCACTTTGTTTCCATTATTAATAAAGATATACATTTGTGACAGCAAACAGTCTATACCTTAGAGACTACTGAAAATATATTTCTTTCGCATTAGAAATTCTATGAAAAGCCATTTTTATATTACACACTCACACAGTAAATGCACTCAGACATACATGCTGAACTTACGCTATTTTTTTTACATACACGCATTCTCTACACTTTCTACTTTTGACCATCGTTGCCCTCAAAATTAAATTCTTCTCTTTGAGTTTCCTCTTTTCCCCTCCTCCCTCCAATGTTTTATATAGATTATAGGCTATTTTCTTTGTACTTCAAAAGCGGGATTCCTGCCCAGTACTTTCTTATTGGCTCAGAAAGTAAGCTGAACAGAATGGTCACCACTTACAACTGTTCTATCAACTTGACCTATAGAAAAAATGTATCTTTAGAAGTCATGAGCAGTGATTTTCTGCACACACACACACACACACACACACGGGTGAACAGACGTCCTGATTTTATAGGGACAGTCACGATTTTGGGGCCTTTTTCTTATATAGGGTCCTATTACCCCCCACCCCCATCCCGATTTTTCACACTTGCTGTCTGGTCACCCTAACATACACACACACACACACACACACACACACACTCAAAAATGACCCATTAGCAATCTGACTTTCTTATGATGAGTGAAATAACCCATGTGTGCTCTTGTCATCCATCTTTGTTTTTCATTAAGATCTCCTACACTGCAATCAAGAATAATGCCAACAAGCCACAGGTGTGCACCACATGAACAGATGAAAATCTGATTGTAAGGGGTGTGATGATGGTTCTCTATCTATAATACATTCATCCCAAGGTACTCTTGTACATCTGTTATATGTTAAAGGCTTTTTATTTAAATTGTAGCCTTAGAGAGATTTATGCAGGCAAGCAACTACTACTTTAAAGGGCAAAATAAATAAATAAATACATAAATAAAAGACAGTGAAGTAGCAAAACCAAGGGTGAGGATGCATGCTTATCACACATGAAAGGAGTTTAGTGTAAGAAGAAGAATATAAAAGGAATGGAAGCCATTTAGGAGGTTAACTTGACTCCACCATCTTTTTATTTTGTCTTTATTAGATATTGGTACCAACCAATAAGTGAAATCTTTTGCTTTGTAATGTTGACATTACCACCAAGGTTATTGCAGACAGACCAGCAGGGATTGGTCCCTGACCCATCTCTATTTTTCATGAGCAACCAAATGAAATCTATACCCTTCAACATTCCATCTGAAAAGGCAATGTCTTCCAACCTTAATGGGGATTAAATACATTTGTGAAACTGGGATGAAGGTGGCTAGATACATTGCCATTATGGGGCAAAGTTATCCAGAGCAAGATGATATAAGGTCATTATTAGATTTCAGAAGACATACGATTCCATTCTCGGCCAACTTCTTAACTTGTTCAGCAAAATTTAAACCCAGAACTTACTGGAAGTTTAAGGTCACTGGCCAAAATTTTAAAATTAAGGTGCCTACAGTTAGGCACATACATGTGTATTTAGCAACCTTTCTAAGTGGCCTGACTTCCAGCAGTTGATGAGCATCCCAGCTCTTACAGAGATCTAACAATGCTAACAACCACCAATCAATGTGTCTCTTATCTAAGTAGCTACAGAGCAGCTTATCCATGAAAGACTTTAGGATTCACACATTAAGGCCTTGTCTACATTAGAAAGTTAAAGCAATACAACACCCCCTAGAGTAGATGCAGTTATATCCAGTTATATATGTATAGAGGTACTGTATACTGATTACCTATTACTGTAAGGAAAGGGGAATAAGCTACACTGGTATAAAATGACTTTATATTGACATAAATGCACACACACTAGGAGTTGTACCGGCGGCTTGACTTGACCCGTGGCTAAGGAGGTTAATTTAACATCCTCCCCATCCAATCAGAACACTTCATTGGCATAAAGCAAGATCATTCAGGCTTTATGAGGATGAAGTAAATTTCACCACTATGCAGCAACAACAGGAATGAAGAACATTAGAAGACATGCATTCTGCCTTGCAGTACATTTCCATTTCTCCTACATGTGCTGTATTCGCAATAAACCACAATAAGCTATCCATTAGAATGCTACTGTAGTATACTTCAGGCATGAAACTTCTTAATTTTACATATAATTTGTTTTTAAAAATCCTTTATAAAAAACAATATTGGAGGAAGATATATGCAAAGTACTGTTCCACCATGAAAAACAGTCCATAACAGAACGATAAGAGAGCAAATAGTGGGGAAAATCTTTTCACTACTAATTTAGCAATAAAAACATGTAATATATATGGGAGGAGAAACCTGGTAGTGGGGAATTAATTCTTCCTCCAAAGCTAGCTATGGGGATCAGGAGCACAGATAAGCAGCTTGCTTGCTTAGTACTGACCTAGGAATTAGAATTTAGTTTAGAATCCCAATTCTGTTTTTTAAAATTATTTTAATGGGTGCCTTTACCCCAGTGCACAAAGTCCACACCAACTCTCCACACTATCTAGGGGTTTACAGTGGTGATGATGGCCTTCTGTTGGCCCTCTGAACGGGGATGAATTTCACAAAGGATTACAGCTGTGGTAATGGGGTAGAGGAGAGCTGAGATGCAAAGTGACATAATAGGTGCATTTAAAACTAAAGTGTCTAAGATTTGAAACCAATGAGAGTTGACCCTATGGACTGCAGGATTTGGGCCTATGCTTGTTGTATACTACACTTTTACACCATTTGCTTGAACAAAGAAAGGCTCCCATTCTGAAAAGCTTACCTGTTTACCCAGAATTATTTAAATTCCATTTAATAAATATTTTGTTATTCTGCTCTCTAGACAACTGTTTCAGAAAACACCATTTCTTACTTACAATAAACACTGGAATTATGGTATGGCTTTCACACTTTAACTCCAAGTTTTGTTTTACACATATCAGACTTTTTAAGTGCACCAAGAAGCACTCCATGACAGAAACAGAAAAATATCCAGACTTGATATCTTCTTATTCAAATCTATCATGGATTTCCTCTATGATGTATTTGCCTAATATCCTGTCTACACCATAAATACATCCATGTCCACAAACCTGGTTACAGTTGCCACTTCCCGTTTTCAAACATTGTTCCAATTCGTAATGTTGATGGGACCTTAACCATGCTTCACAACCTGACTAAAGCCATGTTTGTAACCAGATTAGGGGATACCCATATTGTATAATTGTTTTCCAGATGTGTCTGAATTTGTGGAATGGACAGGGCCTTAGGAAAGTGCAATGCTGACTTATTTTTCCATTTGTACTGGATTCTTCTCCAATGGTATTAAAACAAAGTCACGAATATCAAACATGAAATTTGATGAAGGCTTTTTGGAGGCTCATATGGGGCTGCAAGGGGAAATTTCTTTTTTTAATTACAGTTTACAAGGCAAGGTACGGTCATTAAAAATAGGTATGTAAATTATCAAAATCAAATATTTATCTTTTCCTTACCTTGACAAAATTCAAAGTTCCCTTTTTTCCGGCAGTCACCTATCACTAAACTCAGTGCTCTCCAAGTGTTTCTTTTGACAGATATCATTCTCCACCAATCGCTCTGCTAATTTCCTCTCTCCTTTTCTGACTGGGACAGATATTATGTTCACCAGCCCAGAGATCAATCTTTTCTATTGACAACAACAAATGAAAAAAAAGAAGCACATATCACAGCCAGTTTGAAGCACCACATCCCTTTATTTGCATAACAGCAGGACTTTTTTTTTTTAAAGGAACAAAATTAAATGCTGTCATTGTAAACCAATCATTACCCACATTTTCTCAGATAAATAAGGAAGTACTTTTAAATTTTATTAATTATTTGTAGAAAAGCTGTTTTATAAGTTAACACTTTACAACAGTCCATGCTATAGATAGTAATCAAACAAAGGACGAATGCAGTCTACATGTAAGCATCTCATCCCTAACTCATTTCTCAAAAAGGTGTTTCTAATATATTTCATATAAAATAATAATATATACTTTACCTGATCCAAAAGACACACTACAGCATCACCTCCAAATTAATGTGCTATGTGTTATGACCTTTACATTACACACAACACTGTTGTCTCTTCTTATGAGTAAACAAATTCCAAATAACTGGAGATCAAAAGTCATGCTCCTCCCACCTCTGAAAAACCACCCCAACTGCCTCAAAACTGGGCTACTAAAATACTTCATCATTAATATTCATCTATTTAACAAGAAGATCTAGCATTGCGATAGTTAAGATTGTCAGATTTTCCAAGACAGTCCTATGTTTTACAGGCCTTTCTAATTATGGTAGAACAGAAAGATTTTCAGAGTTAGGCACACACAATTACATGCATGCTTCAATGTGCATCTACGGATCAAGTATCTGAGGGCATAAATTAGGCATGCATACATGTCTGGGCACAACTACATGAAGGTAATTTAAAATCTGGCCCAGCATTTCTTCTGGCCTGGGCCCATTTTCAAATGATCAATTCATATTTACATCAGAAACCATAACCACTTATATATTTTTTTTTAAATTCCTTACATTTTAAAGTTAAGACTTACAGAATGAAAAAGTTTACTATTTAAAGTACTTTCTTGAGTTTACACTCAATTTTGGTCTCAGTCCTCCAGCCAAACTTCTATTGATTTCAATGAAAATTACAATGAATGTCAGGACGGCAGTACTGGACCCAAATTTTGTCAACTGTTAAGCTTTAGATGTAGCATTTTGACATTGGAATTTTGAAAATGACCACTGAAGTATGGCTAGGGTATTCAGCTTGCATGCAGTAATTACTTCTACAAAAAGACGTTTATTGCTATTTACCAAACTCTGCACTTGTTGCCATATTTATCTAAGAGGCAATAAAAGTTCACTTTTTATCTGTCCTCTAACATTAATTGTATGCTTTTTTCAAATGATCCTTGATATAAAACACCTTACGTTTCCATGAGTGTATACAATATTATTGTGGTTTTAATGAACACTTAGGGCCTGATTCTGACATTCCCGCTCATACTGAGGAGTATTTTACTGAGCAAGAAGTCCTATTGATTTCACTGAGATTGTTCAAGAAATAAGGCTCTACTCAGCATAAGGATAGCACAATCTGGCCTGTAGTATAAAATACATATAAAAACTTACTCTGAATAACATTATTGCCTAATAGAACTCCAGCATAACAGCTTCAAGTGTTATCTTTAATCCAAGTTATAGGTATGTCAGTAAATAGAGTATGGAAGATCATACACACTTTACAGAGAGACTTTTGCAATTACCTACGCACACTACAATTGTTTAGGAAGGTGTTTCTGCATCCATTACCTACATTTGGATTTATAGCAGACTTTAAGCATTAATCTCATATTTTGTATTAAACAATATTACTATTAATCTTTTAACAGGATGTTAATCTACTAATCTTGCCACAATAAACATGTTCAAATATGTTCATTTAGGCAACATATAACATTTTATTTGAATCTACTGAATAGTGTGTTCCTTTTCATGAAGGGGGAAAAAAGTTTTTTTTTTAAACGCTTGCTGCACAAGACAATGTATTTTGAGTAACTTCCTTTTAAAAATCATATCCTCTCATCCTATCTTTTTAAAATATGTTTTATCTTCCTACTAGTTCTCTGTTCCATCCCCTTGCACACCCTTTGTATGTGCTACACTTTCCAAAGTGATTATAGTATTCTCATAAATCTATGGTATGGTTATATATGTTGTCACTTTTTGCCTCCTAATTTATAAACTCTTGTTGCTAGAATGTACATGCAAAGTGTTCTGAAAGCTAAATTCCACTCAAAGCAGAATACCTCAAACAATTTGTAGTCCTACAAGACTTTATTAAAAAGGCTCAACATGTTGTATTACCATGGAAATTGTGGAAAACATACATTCCCAAACAAATATTACTTTTTCTCAATGGTATGAAGTAATGAAAACCACATGTGTAAATCTGCGATCCGTGCAGTAGTTCAAGCTGCAGCTAATACAAAATACAGAGAGTGAACTCTGCCATATAAAGGATTCTTGTTACAGAAATATAATGTGAAAACCAGATGCAGACAGAAAACCTTAATCACAGATGGGAATGTAATCACTGGCATACAGAATACTTTTTTGATCAATGTTAACCATATGCGAAATGTATTTATTTTCTAAGGAATGCAATAACTTGAGAGAGCCTTCTATTTGAATTCGGTTAACCTCATATTCACAATGCTTTTATCTTACTCCCTTCTCTCCTCAATATATAAGCTGAGCCAAAGTTTTAAGAGGAAGAGTCATTGGCCCTGGCAAATCATTCTTGTATCAGTTTATCTTTCAAAAATTTAATAGGATGTAAAGACTACACGTATCAGAATCAACCTCAAAAGAAATCAAATGCAGTTACCCATTACTGTATTTCTCAGTTATTGCCAGAAATCCCTTCATCACCTAAGCACACTTCTCTAGAGGATTATATCACCATTTGGTTAAATTTTTCCTTTAGCATAATTTGTAGTTCTTCAGCAATGCAGCAATAAAGCCTTTTTTTTAAATCAACTTGGTTTTCAAATCAAAGCTGAACTCCCTATTCTGATGAATCTCCTTCCCTCTTTATAAAAAGTAAATGGTTGCAAAAAAGAGCTGTTGTGTCTTCAGATTAAAATGTAAATTTCCACTTGAAGCACATGGCCTTTATTCTAACTATAGGAAAGCATGATTAATGGTGAGGTGCTGAGCACCCCTAACTCTCACTGACCTCAGTGGAGTCAGTGGGAGTTAAAAGACACTCAGCATTTGGCACGATGTTCCTACATACTACTGAAGTTGTTAATTTGCATCATGTCCATTATGTGGCCCAAGACTCAGATGATATCCTATCCTACCCTGCTGGATGAGGGTAAAATTGCCAACCTGTTGGTTTTTATTGCTAGTGAGCTCAAAAAGCAATTTCTGTTCAACAAAGAAGATGCAAATACTACAATTTTGTGCACTTTTTATTCAAAAATATCTAAATATATTTTAAATTAGGTTCACCCCTCAGGCTCCTAACATGTTGCCAGTATAATCTGGTGTTACAAAGGTTTAGCACCCATGCTCTATATCATGGAATGTCAATCCTATACATAGTTTGTCATCTGGTGCAGGTTAGTTTCATTTTCCTAGATAGTAATTACAATTGGTCATTAAACTGGACTGCAAACTAAAGACCAATATAAGAATGGATTGCAAGTTTTAAAATATTTTAGAAATGGCTTCAAGAAAATTAAAAAAAAGAAAAAGGTCAATGAGTTCTATCACCTTTGTCTTAGTGCTAACTCCCATTAGCCTTAGCCTAGGTTAGACGTACATCAAGGGGAGGACAGACACTTAAGGTATTCTGTCACAGGACTCACGGATCCTACCATGGTTTAACCTAAGGTGCCCCACAAAACATTTCCACTCAAGTTCTTCAAAGACATTTCATGTAATGTTCATATCCCCTATGTGAAGCTTAAAATAAGCTGTTTTCTATACTCATATGTAACTGGCTTTTTTTATTAGAATACTTTTTACTCTATCAGTTTTATGTATTCTTCAGATAAAAGGGGCACTTTAAAAAAAAAATCTTGCCTATTTTGACATTTTGTTTTGGAGGAAATGCTAGTCAAAACCTTTTTTCCCAATAATGTGCAGCATTCTACTGCCAAAGCAAAAGCGATGTGTATTTGAACGTGGTATACTTGACTTACTTCAGAACAATTATGCTTAAATTATTAACAGTCCCTCTCAGACTTTGACCAGATATATATTTTAATTTGCACAATTTATATAGTAAAGGATGCAGGATATATTTAAATAGGAAAATACAGCCTCCCAGCTGTAAAATAGTTCCATGTAATAAAACACGGAGAGAACACCATGAAAGCTCTTGTTTTGTGTAATTTGTGTGTGTCTGTGTCTTTTTTTCTCATCTAATTTCATCTGCGAGAGACTGTCCCTAGAGAACAAGAGAAGAGAGAACCAATTATATCCAGAGGCTGGTTTCTCCAAAATGAAGGCATCTGTTCCATGCCAATGACTTCCACATGGAAGAAAAACAGAACTTTGAAGGCATCTGTGTTCCTGGTTGACAGTCACAGATCTTAGGGTTTACTGTAATTGCCCAGCTGCAAACATGATTTGGTTGCTGCTGCTGTTGTCAGCTGATCTCATCACACACACAAAAAGAAGAAAGCTTAAGTCTTCTTTTAAAAAAAAATAAAAATCAGTTCCTCTATAGTACCCTGACACTTCTTTCCCTTTGATAAAGGTACCTTTAATGGTGCACTTGATTTTCTTGGTAGAAATTAGTTGTAATGAGTTCTTAATAAAGATGAGAAATTATTTTATTGTGCAAGTTTTCTGCCTAGAGATATTATTTTTAGGTAAAATTGTTAGTACAAGGTGTTCATTACTTACTAGTAATTCAGTGTGGTATTTTATAGGCATTATTCAGAGACCAATATGGTTCACCAACTGCTTAATCCTGAATCTGACCTTTTTCAGATAAACAGTCCCATTGAAAACAATGGGACTGCTCTCCTGAGTAAGGGCCCTGGGATTGCACACAGAATTCATATGGCAGAAATAACTAATGTGATCTTCATAATTCAAATCACATCACTTTCAATGAGAGTGGACACTTTATAAGAAAAAATATATAACAATATATATTTATATTGGTGGTTCAGAACCATGCTATATTGCAATGGGCCTTTATGTATATGACATTAGGGCACCTTCTGACATTTTCAGTCATATACTTGAACTCGTATACACAAAACTCCTGCTACTCTTCACTGTTAAAAACTGAAGAAATAGCTAACAAAAGCTTTATCAAGGGCAGCTAGCATCAGGCAGACATGTCCATTTTGAAATATCAAGACCCTTACCAATTCTCCAAAGGCAGACAGCACAGCACTGAACCCCACTTTAGGATAAAAGGACACTAATATTGCAGTTGCAATGAAAATAGTCAACACTTGAATATCATAAGTATAAAACATATTTACATACTGTAACTTACACTTACCATATAATTAAGGATCATGGCTCCAGGAAATGTTTAAAGCACCAGGGAAGAAATGTTCCTTCCTTTCCTTCAAGATGTTCTTACAGTCCTGGAACAAAAAATTCCACCTGTCCTGTATGATGGAAGCGCCTTGCTTTGCCTTTCTTCCTTTCTTTCACCGGGATCTCTGTGTTATTCAATGGAATCAACTCTCCAGGACAGATGGAATTTTAAGGCCTGATCTTGATCCTTTGAACTCAATAGCAAAACCTCCCATGGACATCCATAGGAGCGGGATTGGGCCCTTAAATCTCAAAGATTGTAATAGATATTAATTGATTCTCTCTAAAAGCTGTTGTAGTTGTATTTACTGTAGCTGTACAAACACTATTCTGCAATCCGTTAGACCATGTCTTACTCAAAGTACTTTTAATGCACTTTCATGTTAATGTGATTTAATGGTTGAAACCCTTGTCCCACTGAAGTCAATGGGAGTCACCCAAAATGTATAAGCACACATTACTATATGAACATACACTCTCTATCACCCATATTTAATTCCTCAACATCACATGCAGTGCTGCATGAACAATTCAGTAGGGATGGATCGTTTATTTTCCATTAAGACCTGAGCTAATGACTTATCCCCACCTAACCTAAGAAATATGAGAATTCTTGGTACAAATTTGTTTCTCATCTGGGGACAAATTTGGATCCAGTCTCAAAATGAATCCAGAAGTATACTGATAAGAGCACAGGGCTGAGGTGGGAGGAAGGAGACAATGGAGACTACCTCCAAAGCAAAGCAAGAGCATTTAGACATTTTCTGGAAGAACACATTTTGACTGGAGAAAAACGTTACAACTCCAAAGAGATAAAGGTCGTAACTTTGGCACCAGTATATTCTGTTTCAGCTTTGTTTCTTTCCAGCAGTGTTTGCTCATTGTTGTGCACATAAAGCATGTATAAAATTCAAAAATAAAGCTACAGTGTGTAGTCACTGATAGGATGTTATCCTTGCTCACCTTCGCTTTGCTTTGACACTGGGTTCAGCATGAGTTTCCAACATTAAATGGTTTGCTGATGGTCTTTTCAAATAATGAATAGCATGATCTTGAAACAGCCCTGGCTTAATGTTTCCTAAGAGTCTGTGATTCTGCTAATTAAACCCCTTTCTACAACATTCCTCTTAAATACTTTTAACAATGCCATCATTAAAGAAAACAACCCCAAAACATCTTGGCACCACTATTCTTTGATAGCACACCCCCCCAGGTGCCAATATCCATAAACTTGTTGGCAGCACTCTCAGGTTTCTGGCACCAGTATGCCTTAATCTCTTCGGCAGCAAACTCCACCTGGATGTCATTGGAACTGCTCTCCCTTAATCTCTGTTGGAGCACTTTTCCCAAATATCCTTTGCCATAGTATCATTCCGTCTCTTTTGAAGCATTCTAATTATCTCATTTTCTGGCAACAGTTGCCCTCTATCTCGCTGACAATGCTCAAACTGGTCTATGGCACCTTTCTTTGTGAAGTTGTCCAGCATAAATGTTCAAAAATATTATTTTAACATTTAATAAGAGAAATTTTATGACAATATCTTAGCCTCTCAAACTGGGTATCAACATGTCCCATGGTTTGAAATTTTATTTTATTTTATCCTACTGATATGACTGAGCCAGTGGGGAGGAAAAATTTGGTGGCAAAGTCTTAACCACTTTCTCAACAACACAACACTGTATGCCTTGGAGTTACTATAAGCCACAGAGAAGTTTACTCAATATTCCAGCTTGTCATGATGAAACGTTGAAACAGCAGTCTGATCCCGCTGCTCCCAGGCAAATGAGGGAATGATACACAGAAAACAGAGTATTCAGGCAGACAATCCATTGTGGAAAGTCTTTTGACCTAGCGAATCGAAACATGACATTTGAACCACCACCTAGGGAGGCGACTGTGTGGTCATCATCAGTCAGGCAAGAAAAGTAGTCTATAGCTCTTCAAATAAAATGAATCACAAAGGGAACCTGCTTGGTGGTAATGACTAGTACTTATGCAAATTGCATATCAACACCCGGCTAGGCAGATATATTAAAGCCTTCTGCAGCTACTGAACTAACTATGGGTCTTGTACAACAGATTTTGCTCATGCAGCCATCTCTCTAGGTGGTGGTCAAAATTCCTGGTTTCTGCTCTCTGGCTCAGAATGGCTCTTTCATAAATGAACTAATATTTTTTACTTTGTCACTGAAAATAAAAAAATGTTACATGCCACAGTTTGTGTATGAACTCCCCTCCACTAGGTGGAATCATATCTTTTTCTAGATAAATAATAGCAGCTTAATTATCAAAAGTAGCTATTATCACCTACCATGTTTTCATTGTGGTGGTTCATTTTATCTTATGAGCCACAGTCTTATCTAACTAAAGAAGTGCTGTTAGATCAGCCGCCTTCTTGACATAAAAGAAGAAATCATGAAACACCTCATGACGTGAAGAGTGTACTGTTAATGTACTGCAATATGGAAGACTGCAGTAATACTGCTGTTACAACACTACTGTATTTTTCTATTTGTATGGGACTTGTATTTCAGTATATCCTTGAATAATGATGGATTTTCAAGGCAGAAGATAGAAAAATGGAAACAGAAAACTATAATTTTAATAAATATCATACACCACTTGGACAATTATAAAAACAGACAGTGAATTTCGTTAACATTCTTCATAAGAGCATATAATATCTTGCATATCTATGATGCCTTTTATCCTGAAGTATCACAAACTGCCTTACAAAAACTGAAATATGCACAACATAAAAGGATTATTTCATCTACCATTGGTGGAGTGAAATGTGGCAACTGTTTAACAGTGAACAGCAACACTACACAACATTTTAGGGCAGAAAGTGAAGGAAAACATTCTGTTGAAATTGTTGTAGAAATGTTGATATCCTAGCCAATTCATCTAACGGTGTTAACACCCCCCTACTGGTGTGAAAAGTACAATGTAATTTTATGTCTAGAAGCAGTGAGCACCTTGGTTTTAAATCTCTTCTGAAAGACAGCACTTCCAGAAGCATATTATCCTGTGGCATTAGTTTAGTAATGTCTCCAAGGGGAAGGTTCCATCAACTCAGTCAGCACTACCATTTCCCTGTTACTTGGTCTTTCATCTAAATATTAACCAAGCCAGGACTTAATTAGCTTATGAACTCTGACAGTATCAGATCACAAGGCAGTAAAGCCCGCAGACACCTTTTGTCTTCATGAGCTATCATTGTCCACTTCTTTGTCCTATGTATATAAATCCAACAGAAGATGGAGTTTGATGAGGATTAGATCTGTTGCAGGTAGGGGATGGGAAGTGAGTTTTGTATTTAGCAGAATGTTTGTTTGTGTCAGGTGGAAGGTGTAAATGTGTACATTTAATTAAATTTTTGTTTTTGTAATGTGTGTTAGCGGTACCTAGAGCTTTTAATAAGTGTAGAAATCTAAAAATAAATAAATATCAATCTCTTTCAGTCAACATAAGTGAGTGTGTGTACCTGTGCACCCACACTCACAAGTACAAGTTATAAAGAAAACATGCAGCAGACGTTCAGACTCACACAAACACTAACCTCACACAAAATCTAGTCAGTATTTAATTGTCAGTTTATCTCATTTTCTTTAATCTGTCTTTTTATTTAACTCTGAGTGTTCTCAAGCAAATATTAGTTTTTTGCATCTTAAATATGATCAGAGTCTTCTGAATCAGATTTATTTCTTTAACTGTATTTGTTCATGTGGTATTTGGTGTGTTTATCTATAAAACAAAGTAATTTTAACCATAAAATAAGGTTAAACCTAGGGCAGTACTGGATTTTAATTTTTGCAGATTTTTGAAGGTCACTTTGTGACCCTGGGTGATTCACTTCAATCTCACAGTTAAATATAGCTGTAAAACCAAACTGGAGCAAAAACAAGATCCTTCTTCCCATGTATCCATGATGCCCAGGAACTAAGCTCCTGGCTAAAAGATCAGAATTCAGCAACTAAAACCCATTTTAAGATTAAAACCAGAAGAAGGCATGTATCCTTCTCTGTGGCAGATAATTTGTTGTGTTGTGCTTACTATGAAATAAAGAAAGAAATGAAAATCTCTCATTCAGTACTGGATATATTTGCATATAGTATTTGTACATATACCCAAATAAGCGAAGTACAGAAGAGAGCTTTTGTAGGTACCACAGTGAATTACCACTTCTTTATTAGGACTCATAATTAAAACAAAAACCAACAATCCCCTCACACTTTATTAGCTCAAAAATGGAATACTTTCCCCTAGAAACATATCTGGTAAAATGCTCACCCCTTCCCGCCTCTCCCCCACCAAACCCCACCACAAATGTGGTGCTTTCCATGTTCTTAAAACTCACTTGATTAGCAGCACTACAGAAGCGAACATTTTTTGTACGTAAGCACTCAAGCATAATTTAATTATTTTATTTAAGCATGGAAAAAGTTGCACTGAAAGCCCCATTAACTAAAACATCTTTGATTAGCTTAAACTTAGATTTGCAGGTATAAGAAGAGTGAAATAAGCCAAAGAATGCTCTCTGGTCTCTGGAATATCCTTAACTTTACATAAGACATCTTGACAATAAGTAAAAGCTATATTGTTGGAACAGATAAACAATTAATAATTATGTCTTATAAGGTGGGTTTTTTTTGTTTTTAATAAAATTTATTCCCCAAGTTAAATCTTTTTAACACTGTACTGATGGCTACCAATACCATTTTTATAGTCCAACAAGATAAAGTCCTAATTGCATAATACCATTTTATCTGCACAAGATAAAATTTCCAATAAACAAAAATGCACATTAGGCAGGAGATTTTTCAGAATAGATTTTTTTTTTTAAATAACCCACTTGCATTAACAAAAGATTGCAGTGGCTTCCAAATTATAGGGTGTTATTTTTAGTGGAAGTAGTTCAATATTCATATTGGAGCAGATGTAGCAGTTTAACAAAACAGCTCTTCAAATCCAGCACAAATTGAAAACAGGAAAACTGATTGCATTTTCTCTTATCACTTTCCTTTTCTGAATTGACACTTTTGGCCTTCTGAAAATTTACACATGGCTTTCATCTCAACAGCACCTGCTGATCAAACAGAAACCTAACATTTTCATGAAAATGGTATAAAGGACTAGTTTTCTCCTTACCATCTTTAAGGGCATCTGCAGGCCACTTGATGGCAACAATTGTTGTGTTGATGGCACACTCAGAATACATTTTATATTTTCAATAAATTTACTTTTTAAAATGAGTTAAATCACTAGTGGCTCTTTCATATTAGCTCTCTGTTGGCTTTAAATTAATTTCTGTCTCAATGTCTCCGACACTGATAGATTTCATTCTTCAGGCAGATTTGGCAGAATATCTAAAAGATTTTGAAACAATAAGGAATAGCATATATTTTGTGGTCATTAGGTCATTACAAATACTTAGATAACTCTATATACATGTACAGATGTATGCATACATATAAATATGCGCATACAATATTATTTATAATGGGTGAAAAAGAAGAAATATTTAATACCATAATAGTCTTTCTGTATATAACCCCCTCTGCTTTACCCTAAGGCAACAATGGGGGGGGGGCGGGAGGGGAAGGGACACAAACTGAACTAATTTTAAAGTTGTCTTTTGTTTTCTTACACAATCTACATATCAGGTGTAGGTCTGGCAGGTGCTTTGGAACTACCAAGGCTGTGGTGAACAGCTGTCATCATAGACGAATATGGTAAATTACCCAATCAGCCATTCAGTTCAAATATACTTGTGTGCTTGATGCAAAAGTTTGAAATATCTGGACTTGTATATAAAATATGAAACAAAGTATGTGTTATCCTTTCTGCTTCTGATCCGGTAAACTCTGAAGTGCAGCAGCAGGTAGCAAGGACCTTCTTCCCTTCTGCATAATTCTTAGTGTAATTAAAGATCCTTCTTAGACCTACTATGTGTCAGCTTTTTAACTGATAGAGCCCTAACCCTTCTGAAGTACTCTGCTACCATCCATTACCATTCTGCTTCAATGATAAGGTAACCTGACGGCAGAGATGACATACAGTAATATATGTGCCACTCTAGCCAGTTGGTTTGTGAATTTCAGCGTTTCATCATGCTCACTGAGGCAATCGCAAACCTGAAATGTCAATACGTTCAGTCAATGGAAGTAAAATAATGGGACTCTATTGTCTTACCCTATCGATCTGCTGCTGTCAACAAGGATACATGCTCCCCTGGCTTTAAACAATTTTTAATTAGGCTTTTAGTTACTGGATCATATCTATCTATGCATGCAAACATTTCACAAAGTGATGCAGCAATAGAAAGATTTTAAACTTTTATATACATTTGCAATGACCAATTGTTGATTTTTGTTTCAAAAATAACTCCTTCTAAGGAGATTTTAAAAAGACCACACATAGAGAGAGAAAGAGTTTGTATTCATGCCTACATCAGGTAATTTTAAACTGATGGAGAATTCTCTTAAGTAAACCAAAACTATCAAACTTCTAAATATATGAAATTTCTCTAAGAGGAATGGCATTCATCTTTAGCACGCTCCAAGTTGAGACGTCTCCAATAAAACAATTTGGGCGGTTGAAAAAAAATTACAAAATTAGTATTTCCTATTAAAAATGCGGATGGTAACAATTATCTATTCCTCTTCCTCCCAAGAAAGCCACACTTGGAGTACAAACAAAAATCTCAGATGTCTGATTTACCACCACCACCCCCTTGGGATGTTATTTGTTGTTTTGGTGTTGTGGATCCCCCCGCAAAAAAAATCAGTGTGCACTTACAGAAACTCTGCTCTCCTTTCCAGCATACCAAGGGCGTGAGGGGGATGAGTAAGTGGGAGATAAAACACTGCAGCAGTCCCTCCAAATCAATCAAAAGCCTCAGCAGCTCTCTCCCTAAAGAGAGCCTATTTTCTACCCATTCTCACCTAATAAAATAGCTAATCAAGTCGTTACGCTGCGTATTTGCCGCCCCCATGTAATGGTTTTAAAGTCTAGGCGAGACATGGTCTATTGTTCCCCCGCAGCCCGGCCAGCCCGGGCCGAAGGAAACCCACGGAGAGCGAAGGGGGCTCATCTCACCTTGGCGAGTCCGGGCTGACCGGCGGAGGTGCCGGGCGAGAGCGCCCGGGCCAGGACCGCCGCCTCCTAACCCCGCACAACAAAAGGCAGCTCCCTTCCCTCGCCGGGTAAATGCTCCGCCAGCTACGAGGAGAAGAGAAGAGGTTACAGCTTCGCTTCGCCGGGCTCCTGTCGACTTCGGCATCGTTTAGCGAGATGGGGGGCGGAGGCGGGAGAGAGCTGCCCCCCCCCCGGCCTGGCGATTACCTTCTGGCGGGGGAGGGCACCGGCCAGGGCTTTGTATCCGTTAGCCGCACATCGCCGCTTATCGGAGGTAAAAGGCTTGTCAGGAGGGCACTATTGTGTGTGTGCGCGAGCGCGAGCCAGGCGGCGTGCGGCCGGGTGATTACGGTATCAGCGCGGCCCAGCTGGAGGCAGGGAAAGCCGCCGCCGCCGCCGCCGCCGCCGCCGCGGGGGGGGGGCGATACCCACCGGGCAGCTGCTGCTCCTCCTGGGGGGCCCACCCCCAGCGCCCCGCACAGGAGACGACTCCCCCTCACCCAGCGGCAGCATCAGAGTGTGGCGGCTGCCTGGGCCACAGGCCTCCTAGTTGACCATGCAAGAGCCATCACCTGAAGGCTCAGCCCAGGCCCCCTCCCTGACTGGCTGGAGAGATCTCCGGCCTCACTTTTTCTTTTGGGTGGGGGTAGACCCGCCCCGCGTGCCCCCCCAGCGTCATTCACTCTCATTGGGAGTGGGAAGGCCGGTGGCTCTGAGATAAGGGGCTCCCTCATTTTGAATGCTGGGGCAGGTTTCAAAGTCTCTGTCTGCCCTTCTTCAGCCCGGCATGAGGATCTCCTGCCTGGGCTGCTGAAACCCTCCTCATTCAAACTGCCCCAGCCTGAGGCAGCCCAGAACCTGCCCAGCAGACCAAAGTGCCTGAGCTCACTCATCTAACTAACCCAAAGTGGGAGCTCTCCACCAAAGAAAGCAGCTTCCCCTGTGATTTCTGAGAGTTCATTTGTAACTGCTGGAAGTTCTCTTTCTCTCTGGTCTTACCCTGCAAGTAGGAGAAAAGCTAAGATACCAGTGTGGCCCTTGAATGCTTTTTTTTCTTTGTTTTTACAGTTCCCAATTTGTTTGGGGAGTATCTGATATAAACTGTTTACGCTGCTCAGTGTGGAGAGTGCCCACACCAGACATAGCAGCTATGCACTGTTATGTGGCTACAGCTCAGCACAGGAAAATGGTGACCTAGACCACGTCCTATAGCAAACAGATTGGTTTCTTTAAAGATATGCATCCACTGTTCATTTTAATTTTTAAAAAGCTGATTGGATTAATCCAAGAGGCTATAGTTAGGTATTGGAAGGGAAGGCTGTACGAGCTACAAATGGAAGGGGCCAGCAGAATCGGTGTACCAAGAGCAGGTTATTGGGCTACTCTTCTCACTGAAATTTAAAAGTAAAACAGTTCTCTGGTAACGTTATTTTTAAGGAAGTTTGCTTCTCTTGAATGTCTGTGGCGCAGCAAAGTGAAGGCTGAGATCAGGACAATGGCATCACACACAGTGGAGGAGAGAGGCAGGCATTGTTTGGTGATGCACCCTTTCCAAAATCACCAGGCCAAAATATCAGTTTTTCCACAAGAAAAGAAATAAAGGGAATTTCACACGTAATACAAAGTGAAAGCAGACCTTAGATGGGGGGGAAGGATGTATGTGTGAAAATTTCAATGAATGTCAGATAAAAAGGGGTCTGTCACAAATCCTCCACTAATCCAATAATGTGAAAACCTCTTGGTATCACTGAGACCTAGCACAAGGTAAATTTTTTTTGTATTCTTCATAAACCACTGCAGCTATATAGTTAGTCCTAGAAAGACAGACAGTGATTTGGCAAATTTTCCTAATACAAAGGGCATTTGACTCTTAACAAGATAATCTGTGAATTTTACATATCTAATTTAACACCTGATTCTTTAGACAGTTTGCAGTTTAGACAGATGCATCTGAAGAAGTGGGTTTTTTTACTCACAAAAGCTTATGCCCAAATAAATCTGTTAGTCTTTAAAGGTGCCACTGGACTCTTTGGTTTTTTTAGACAGTTTGTTTTCTACTCTCAAAAAGAACCATGTTTCTGCACCTTCTATAGTTGTTTGATTACGTCTAACACATAACTGACAAGTAATATTAAAAGAAAAGTTAGTCAATACATTTGAAGCATGGCTTTTTTGCAGTTAATGATGTATTCTGTGCAATTTTAGTGGAAGTTAATTTAATTAACTCAATATGCAAGGTAACACTGCACTTTCTTCCCACTGATGTTCTCCCAAAATATTATCTAAAAACAGGGGATGCTTTATTTATTCTAGAAATTTTAGGAGGGTTTTCCCTGCAGTACTTACTATACCATAAACTAAATTAAGATCTGTCAAACCCTTATTTTCCAGAGTTACTATATATGCGTCAGATATACACTGACATTTATGGCAAAGAGTTTTGCTATTAGAGAGGCACAATTCTCTAGTGATAAAAATCCAGGATCCTTTCTAAAGCAAATCATTTGCTATGAAAACACTCTCAGTTAAAAATAAAGCAGTGTATAGGAATATGATCAGAGTACAAATGTATAACAGAAGCAGTGTTCCATAATCACAGCTGGCTCAAGGTCCAAGCTGAAAGCTAAAAATCTTAATTTCAACTGACTGTTTGTTTCTTAATAATGGGTTACCGTCCCATAAAGCATAGTCCATCTGCCCCCAGCAGATAAGTTTTGAAGCATTAAAATAGATAAAAATCTAACATTTTCTTTGCATTGAATATGTGAATTCTAGCATGCTATAATGTGAGAATTCCAACATATGACCATTATGGCATAATATCTCATTGCTCAGCTTGTCATTACTTCACTTGTAATTCTTATGTTAATTATGTTCATAATTACTATAAACAGATGTGGTAGAAATTCATGTGACCTTTTACTGCAGAATGCATTTCTCACTCCTTTCACTTTATTTTAGCACATATATGAAACCAAATTAAAGAAAAAGCAATTTTGACATGTTTTGTATGTACCTATTTACAATTAAACTTAAATTTTTCTCATATTCTTCAGTCTGCCAGTACAATGAAATGAGAATTAAATGTAAAGTCTGTCCTGATATATATGCTTAAATCCTGTGATTAAAATGAATGTTTACTAAATTGAGCTAAACCCGTAACTGAAGCCTAGAATATAAATGGAGTGTTGCATCTTTATCCAGCACCTTTGTTAATGCAGCAGTCTTCTGCTTCACAACTACAAGTACATGAGACATACAGCAATTTATTTTACTCACAATCCAACCATCACCCTCTCTACATAAACCACATTTACAATAAAATCACTATGGATTTCATTAGCAGAAAGCCTACTCGAATTTCATTTCTTTGCCCCTAATCTATAATTAGTGTGGACAGACAGGTGCAAACCCTTCTCTTATACAGATGGCTACTGGAAATGGTGCAAAGTAACTCCTTCTGTTTAAACAACACACAGATAACCTGCTCTGCTCTTATCACTTACAATTACCTCCATTATACTGAACTAATGTTTACTTTAATAACATGTCCACTGTTCTCTAAACACTATTTGGAAACTTTTATATCAATGGCAGAAAAAAATGAAGATGTAAGTCAATGTCTTTCAGATTAAAAGTAATTTTGTTTTGAAATGGAGTTCCTCTTTTTAAGGATAACTTTTATTTAATTTTTCATTTGATTTTACACCTGCTGGTCATTTTGTTTAACATGCAAAATCATGAGAGCTTTTTTCCTGAGGGCTTTATGCTTCCATATATTAAGCTAAACTAAGCCAGTATCAAGTAAACAAGAGCAGAATAGCTATAGTTTTAAAACATGTCTTTAAACTGTAACATTTAATCTAAACAGTGCAAGCAGGATTGTGTTAAAGTTTAGTTTTGAAACTTATATAGTGTTGGTTGAAGATTTAATCTCCCTAAACCTTTGATTTGATCAGATTTGTGCATATGAAAGGAAATTGAAATTTCTTAAAGGCTGTTCTTTTAAAAAGTAGTTTAAACTTTTTAATACAGTTACTGTTTTCAGTGCTTGTTTAAACTCTTACAAATAGCCTTTAATTAGTAACTAGCTAAAGATATGTGAAATATACAGGACATTGATAACTACATATGTACAAGTTTTTGAATGAGCCAGATTTAAAGGGAATTCCCTCTACATGCCTTTAACCAAACCATGAGAATAATCTTTACACAACAGCAAGTACATGTGTTATTTCAGTTGATAAATTGTATGCAAAGATCAAGAAGCCTTAAGTTCCTTTAAAAAAAAAAAGCTTTTTTTCTTTGTTTTCAAATAAAATTGTGAAGCCCCCCACAATCCCCAAAGCAACCTCCTAATATCCTTTTTCAATTAGGTAAAGATTTAACAGTAATGGACTGTAGCAAATACTGCAGATGCCTATTTTTCCAAAGTGTCTGGCCATGAGGAGCTGTGCAGTCTGCATAGAACCTCAATGAAGCAGACTTTGCATTCTATGCCTGTCAGCTGAAGCTCAGCTCAGAGAAGTGAGAAACAGGATTTGACAGGGAAGAATGTGTGGAGCTGACTAGCCATTGACTGACCAGCACTCCAGGTGGAGCTTCCCCCCTATAAACAATACTTTTAGCATCAAACTCCATGTACGCACAGGCATACACAGAGCTAAGTATACACAGATGAGACACAGTGTGATGACTTTGGCAAAAATTTGAGTCAACATTAAAGTGGTCAAAAATGGCAGAAAGCAATGTTTTACTTTAAAAAGATTTTGGAAAGTATTTAAAAGCTTGAAGCCTTTGAAGAAAAACAACTTGTGCAGCAGTTGCCAGCAAACAGTGACCTAACACTGCTGTCTGCATTCCATTACAAACAGAATGTTTCTTGTCTGTTAGACCATTCTAATAGTTTAGAAACAAAGTAGTGTTAGGTATTATTGCAAGCATTCAAGCTGAGCTCGGTAAGGAGCACTGCTGTTTTAAATACTCCTTGACTGGTTTCAGCTTGCCAGATATTGACTTTTTTTTTTTTACTTGTCCATTGTACAATTGAACTTTATATCATGGTGAGGAAAAAAACCTGATGCATGAACCAGAGTAATAATGATTACATTACAGGCTCAAACCTGATAAGCTGATCAGAAAAGTTCTCAATAATCAAATAAGATAGCTGCCTACTTAAAAGGCTTAATAGTGAGACTGTAAGATAGGTCAAATAAATAATGTAGGTATTATACAATAGGATGTTTACTGTAAGCCATTTTCAGATAATTTTTCATAGTATTTTTTTAAGTGGGAACCCCAGAAATACCTGGTGCTAAAAACAGAACATATAAACAAGGCAGCTGAACTTTAATAGTCATTCAAGCTCAAGGAAATTCCCCGATCGTATTGGATTTCCTAAGGAAATCAGCCCGGAACAAACTGAATGAGTTTTCAGACTTCCACTGAAAAGGTCAAGCGTCAGCTTTAACAACCATTAGAAACCAGTTTCAATATTACTCTGTTATCCAGATTCACTAGAACTGTTAATGCCAAGCCAGATCAGAAGATTGGGATAATAGAATTAAAAGCAACAAAAGTCTAAAAATGTCTCTCATCTACATTAGGTCTTGCCTCAAACTGTTTTTATTGATCATAACAAAACCGCTTATTTAAACTTTCCACTGCATTCTGTCAGGATGTGGAACTGGAGAAGGGGATACATCCAGCATACAGAAGTATTCAGAAAACAACATTCACCTCAAACCCTAACATTTTTTTTAGAAATACAATAATGTTTCTAGCTTGATATCAGAAGAAAAGATTTTTTAAAATTCCTTCAAAATTTGTGTAGGTGTTAAAATAAGTTTGAAAAAAGTCAAAACAGATTGAAGTTAGTCCAAAAATGGAAAAAAAATGTATCCTGCTTTGGTCAACAACTCAGACCACCATCAGTGGATAAATCAATTTGCAGCAGCTGTGGACAGCCATTTAAGTCTGGGGCCTGAACAGATTAATTAGGGGAAGCGATGTTAAAAGTTAAAGGGGTCAGAGTTACATTAAGTACATGAATTTTTGCTGGAGCAAACCCCCTGTACTACATTCCAAGACTCAGAAAACATCCTCTTGGTTAGTCAAGGGTATGCCTGTAGCCTACTATTTGGCAAGGCAACTTCATTTTAAATATTTTTGTAGAAGATACAGTTTTTTCAGGTAGATTACTTTTAGGGAGCATATACCTAGCTTTACCCAAATATTGTAGATCATGCCAAACTAGTAGTGATTTTTTGCATCACATTGTGTCTTTACTCTTAAGATATTAATAGGAGATTTAGTAATATTCAGAGGTATACCTCTGTGTATTATGTACACATTTTATTAAATATTTGCCATAACTTTAAAGTCCATATACTACCAGAACAAATATTATGTTTTCAATTTTGTCATATTTTACAATAGGAAACTTGACTAGTTTTTTTATGGAATATTTGTTATGTACTATTTTACCAGAATCCCACATTTGAATCATTTATGTACACAATCTGCATGTTTAACCCTACATGAGAGGGATGAACTGGATAGAATAATAGGCCTTTTCCATATCTACATTTTATGATTCTATACAATTCAAAGACAGCAGATGTAAACGGTCAGTCTCTGGGATTTTAGCATACCCTTCATCTGCCAAGAAGATGGTATGATGCTGATCCTTGACACGGTTGCTAAACACTAGTAATAACCCTTCGTGTTCTTAATATGATTCTAAAGCACTGAATGTTGATACATCTTCGCCATTTAATCTGGGGATGTTCACCGCTGCTGCAACTCGATTCATCCAGCGATAATGACTGGGACTCCGGACTAAAAATAGCTAGAGAGGAACTTTTTGGTGGGGGCGTATGAGGATGTTTTAATCTATCTTTACCTTCTCCCTCCCCTTGTTTAAGTTTCTGAGTAAGTTTAGAAGGTAACATTCTGCCTCTTTTTTGATGGAATTTTTTTTAGTATGTATCACTGTATCCCCCTTTGTTTCTTTATAAAATTCGGAATGACAGGAAGGTACAGTTTGTATGCATACATTTCACTGTCAATTACCGTGTAATAATAGAGTCGCCTCATCGGGGATGCCACAGTTAAGGATGCAAGGCCCTTTCCAGACTAAACCATGTTTTGGACCCCTTGAAACTTTGTCACTGGTGAAGGGACTCGAACGCATCAATAAGTCAAAGGCTCATCTAACAGATTCGGGTCTGGGTTCTGCATTCTTTGAGCTCCCTTCTTGAAAGCTAAATAATGAATTACTGGAATCAATCTTGAATCTGATTCAAAAGGTTTATCAGAGTAAAACCGTGTTGCAACTTTAGAAAAGCAACATATAATAATGCTGCCGCATCGTTATAGGAAGCGGATAGATTTTCAAGCTTGCAAGGCAGTTCAATAACGATGTACGCTGCTTGAAATATTTATTGCAAAACCGCCAGTGGTGATATTGCCAACACTACATAATCCGACTATTGTAACGGGGGGGGAATGACCCGAAATATTTCAGGCATTCCAGATCACACTGGCTAGCGCTGTGATCTTGCAAGAAAAAAGCAGATTCTAAAACGAGACAAACACTATGGCACGGAAGATGACCATGAAACTTGCTTGAAATGCTAATTTCCCTGCAAAACTGGATGTTTTCCCCCTGCACTCTGAAGAGTTATTAGTACAGAATTGTGCGCGGGGTTGTTGGTTTGTATATGCCTGCAATTCTAACCCTGCAGCATCGCTCCGAGTGGGTTAGTTACAGCCGAGAGCTCCTTTAGTTAGACCGATCCTAAAACCAATCCTACAAGGGAGAGGAAAAGAACGGGGAGCCTGACTCCCTATCCCCACCCCGTGATCCGGGCCCGGGGCTGCACGCCCCTTCTCGGTACTTACACTGAAAAGGACCGGAGAGTCCCACCATTCGCCACAGGCTGTGAGCTGAAAATAAAAGTTCCCGTCCTCCTTGGGGGAGAGCCGCCAGCCCAGGCTGCTGGAGGGCAGAAGGAGTGGGAGAGGGGAATGCAGTGCAATGCAGCTTCCCTTCCAGTCCAGCTGATCCACGTCCACAAAAAGTCAAAACGAGCCGAAAAGGAACTCCAGCCGCTTTTCAAAGCGGGAGCAGTGCGAGAGAGACGACTGGGTCCAGAGGAAAGGACCAAGAACCACAAATAAAACAAAGTAGATAATTAATGCCCAGCTCCCTTTCTGTTGCTGCCGCAGACAAATGTGATCTGGAGTGTAGGGAATTGCTACTGGCAGTGGTGGTGTCTCTGTCTGTCTCTGTCTAAGAAGGCGATGCATAGATTTGCAGGACTGCCTTGTGTCTGCCTTGGAAGAGAAGCTCCATGCAATGTCTGTGCAGATCCGCCCGCAGAAAGACTCCGCTGTGTCTGTGTCTCTCCCTCTGCTACCAGCCACCTCTAAAGTCAAACAGCATACTGCAAGCAGCCGGCCTGGCTCAGCTACCCAGGTGCAGGGGGGGAGGGCTTAAAGCAGTGGGAGGTGATAGAGGTAGGAGACATCTGTGTCGTGAGGAGGTTAGTGAGGGTCAAGTATATGTTAACAATAGGCAAGCACAGTCGCTCTTGGGCAGTCTGCCTACTCTTTCTTTCTTTCTCTCTCTTTTACTGGGTGGACATGTAACTTGCTCCCTAATGATGCCTTCCCAAGGCTGCCTGCTTTAAGAGTCCAGACTGCCCTGCAGTAACCCAAGACAAACACTTTCCCTAGCCATCTGGAGAGCTCCTGGCTTCTCTGCCTGTATCTCATCACTGTCTGAAGAGACAGCACTGCTAGAAATCAAGCCACTCTCAGATCTACTCTCTAATCCCCTTCTGTTAGCTGATTTTCAGTCAGACTATTTGCTTTCGCATTAGTTAATAGCCTTAGAGAAAACAATTATCATTTTCTTTTTCCCTTTGTTTTTCACTCCAGAAAGAGTACAGTATAGAGGAAGCCCTCTTTCTCTTTTTAAGAAATATATGGTCTTTCATGTCTTGCAAAACCCATGTGCAATTTCACACAGGGATTCTAGATTCTTCCAAGAGTAAAAATATAATCACAACCAACTCAGCAGTGAAAATGAATTACAATATTCTACAATTAAGCAATACTAGAATATTAAAAAACATGAAGGTCAAATGTTGGATAAACATTTAAAAGAGCATGTATGAATTTGATGAATAAAATACTCAGCTTTTAATTTGCTGGGAATCAATATTACAGTATGACAAACTACAAAATACTCTTATTTTTTATATCAATTTGACACCATTTGATGTACAGTATTATTCCTACTGCATCTACACCTGTGGCCTGAATCAATACAAAGAAGACATGTCTGTGAAGCATACATCTTCTCAAGTAAAAAAATCCATGCAATTACTAGATAGGCTGAGACTGTTTTGCAATGTGCTTAAATTAGAATTGTTGTGACTTTTTGGAAGTTTTATTTAACATTCCCAAAATGTCTAATGTTAAGTAAATGTGTTATAACACCTGACAGAACACCTTGCCAATATACAATATTTATCCTATGTGCAGAAACATGGCCTCGATCCTGCAACCACTTACGTGCTTAACTTTAAGCATATAAGTAGACCCACTGAAGTCAATTGAACTATTCACATGCTTAAAATTAAGCATGTGCTTGTCTCCAGGATTGAAGACTATGATTATTATTAGTTTGCTTCTGTGATTAGCTTTTAACATTCTATAGGTTTATAAAATATGTTTATGTTTATAGTCTGGAGAAATCTGCCCTCTCCACTGGAACTTTAATGGGCAGGTTGGTATTTGCTAATATGGGTTCAAATTCTACCTTGCTTTACACCTGTTGTCAGTCAAGTTTCATGGAGCATAAATCAGGGTAGATATTTCTCATTGTGATTTCAATTTACAAAAAAACTGAATTGTAAAAATCTAGCATTGTTTTCTAAGTTAAAATGATCATTTATTACAAACATCCCCTTCAAGTCAAAGATATTTGTAAACTTTTCCAGCAATAGTCTTTACCTTTTAAATGCAATCTAAAAGTAGAAAAATATTACACAAGTATGTATTGTAACATTATCTGGTGAAAACAATACTTTTTTGCACATCTGTGATTTCCAGGCATTAGTTAAGTTTCACAATGCTTGTGATGTAGGTAAGTACTTTCATCCCCATTTTGCATATGTGTGAACAGAGATGCAGATTAAGCAATTTGCCAATAGTCACAGAGCAAATCTGTGGCAGAGTTAAGAACTAAACCCAGGAGTCCTGACTCCCAGTTCATAACTTTAAAAAGTCACATCACTCCCTCCCTGCCAACTTTTATGCACATTCACTCTAAAAGATCAAAGTATTTACATCTTTCAGCCGCTTCCAAATTAGAGGAATGAGAAAGCAGAGGCCTGAGATTTATGATCTCCTCCTATCTCTACTACCAGCGACACAGTTAGCAATCTTGGTGCAAGTGACTTAACATTTCCAGAACTTGTGTTCCCATTTGTAAACAATGGAGAATATTTACAGTTACCACCATTTAAAAAGTCAACACTAACCATTATTGAATATTAGAGAGACAAGGCGATGAGGTAATATCTTTTATTGAACCAACTTCTGTTGGTGAAAGAGACAAGCTTTTGAGCTTACACAGACCTGAAGAAGAGCTCTGTGTAAGCTCAAAAACTTGTCTTTCACCAACAGCAGTTGGTCCAATAAAAGATATTACTTTACCCACCTTGACTGACATGGCTACAACAACACAGCAAACAAGTTATTGCATAGTATTTCTCAGTGCTTAGATGGGGGAAAGCCTGCTCACATACCAGAGTGTGAGAAATGGTAACTTCTTAACAGTGACCACTATGCTTTCCTCAGAGTTGTGTTGTGAGAGTTAATCAATGTGCTTCTCAGGTAAGAGTCTGAAAGTGTAAAGTATTATAATACTACAAAGCTAATGAGTGAAGTATGGTCTCTTCCCTTCTATTATTGTCAAAACTTTCTTTTTACACACAGTGCAGAAAGAAGGTGCATTTTGTGATACTGGAAGGATAAACATTTCATTTGAAAATTATTTAAGATTTCAAAAATAATGGATCTTTGTTCATAGTAAGTTCTGATTCTGCAAACACTTAAGCAGGTGAATAACTTTACACATCGGAGATTTTTGCTACATTTTACGGTGCAATGGCATGATTCAGCTATGTGTATTACCATGTGATATTACATGAGAGAAAGGTAGATAACAGTATAGTTGCACATGGAAATCAAACTGTGAAATACCTCACTAGGCCTTAGGAGTATGACCAATTTTTGGCCATACATAAAATGATCATATGCTTACAGCTGAAATATGGTGTACTTTTTTAAAAGAAGTGTAGTTATCTTGCATGCAGTCTACAGCAGTAGCACTGAAATGATCAGTGTCAATGATATGCCAATACACATTTCACCTGTCTATGCAGCAATCTATTGCTATCTAAAAGTTCAGATAGATACTTTCCTTCTCACAATTGTCACCTCCCTCCAAATCTATTTAATATTTAGTTAACTTCTGTTTACTATCCAAGTATTTAACAATTCTTTTTGCCAAATACAGTTAATTTAAAAACCAAAATGTTAAGACAGTTATGTGCTGTAACATGTATTTTCCACCATACATAAATTAAATTTTAATAGGCATACATTTTTGGTGAATTTGTTTCTTCATTGCTGTGCACTCTACTTCAAAAAGGGCTCAGTTTAGCTCCCACTTAAGTGCATTGGAATTTTGACACTCATTTCAATGTGGGTAGGATTGGGCCCAGAGTGTATGTATCATGGGTTACTATAGTTGATATGACAAGTACTCATTTTGATTGAGTATCATAGTAAATGGTCTAGTCAGAACATTAAGCTAGACTCTTGATAGCTTTAACTTATGAACCTTTCCCTTCATCACATTTTTCAATTTTTCCTCTAATTTACAAGTGTATTTTATATGTTAGGGTAGGCCACACTTCATTTTCATTTCATTCAGTTCTAGCACCTTTTGTAGGTCAGACATTACAGAGAAAGGGAGACAGCTATATTATTTTCAATAATGTTTATGTATACTTTCTTTGAAAAATCCTGTACAACCTCTCTAGAATATGAACTAAGTCCTGCCCTGACTATTGCATGGAAATGAGATAGAGATATTGTCTGGTACATCCTGTGCTAAACGAATCTTGCCAGCTAGGCCAGGATTCCACCAAGAGATGAGGGCAAAGAAATGCACTGCTACAGGCTGGGGACAGACTGGCTAAGTGGCAGTTCTGCAGAAAAGGACCTGGGGCTTACAGTGGACAAGAAACTGGGTATGAGTCATATTGGGCTGCATCTGATGAAGTGAGCTGTTGCCCATGAAAGCTTATGCTGAAATAAATGTGTTAGTCTCTAAGGTGCCACAAGTATTCCTTTTCTTTTTGCTGACACAGACTAACACGGCTACTTCTCTGAAACCTGTCATTAGAAGGAGCATTGCCAGAAGATTGAGGGAAGTGAATATTCCCCTCTATTTGGCACTGGTGAGGCCACATCTGGAATATTGTGTCCAGTTTTGGGCTGCCCACTACAGAAAAGATGTGGACAAATTGGAGATAGTCCAGTGAAGGACAATGAAAATTGTTAGGAGTTGGGGCACAGGACTTATGAAGAGAGGCTGGGGGAACTGGGCTTATTTAGTCTGCAGAAGAGAAGAGTGACGGGGGATTTGATTGCAGCCTTCGACTACCTGAAGGGGGGTTCCAAAGAGGATGGACCTAGGCTGTGCTGGCAGATGACAGAACAAGGAGCAATGGTCTCAAGTTGCAGTAGGTGAGGTCTAGGTTGGATATTAGGAAAACTATTTCACTAGGAGGGGGGTGAAGCACTGGGATGGGTTCCCTAGGGAGGTGGTAGAATTTCCATCCTTAGAAGGTTTTAAGGCCTGGCTTGACAAAGCCCTGGCTGGGATGATTTTGTTGGGGTTGGACTAGATGACTTCCTGCGGTTTCTTCCAACCCTAATCTTCTATGAACTACTGCTTTTCCAGTGAGCAGGGATAAAATGCCCGCTAACCAGTGCTTACTGATAACATCAGAAGATGTGCAATGGCTGGATTGACAGCCTGCCCCCTAATCTGCAAAGCATGCCCTGTTGTACATGCTGCAAGGGTTGATGTTACCTGGACATCTCTCTATTCAGAACTTTACTATTTGCTTCTGAGGGTGCCTGAAACATGTAAGGCAAATTCCAAACAGAAAGACGACACAATACCTGCATTCAGGAGCTTATAAGTTCCACTGACATACATTTTTATACCCTTCTTCTTGCTCAGCAGATTTTTAACCATATGTGTGTATTTGTAGTGACTTCCATCTTTTACTCAGATACTAACTAGAATGGTATATTGGACCATTTGTACATCTTCATTAGCTTCTTGGCAATATTAATAAACTTAAGAACATAAGAATGGCTATAGTGAGTCAGATCAATGGTTCATCTAGCCCAGTATCTGGTCTTCTGATAGGGACCAGTGCCAGATGCTTCAGAGAGAATGAACTGAACTGGGCAATTTTGAATAATCCATCCCGTCATCCAGTCACAGTTTCTAGCAGTTGGAGATTTAGGGACACCTGGAGCATTGGACTGTGTCCCTGACCTTCTTGGCTAACAACTTTCTTTTATATAGAGCATTTCATGTTGAAGGTCTCCAAAGCACTTTGTGAACTATGTATTCACAGCAACAAAGAAATGCAGCCACCTCTGGGTTGACAACTAGCACAGAACACAACAGTGTCGGGTGGGCATATGCTAGCTAAGATCGCAAAGGCAAATCATAGGTGTTGTCGGTCATGCTTTGTGCATAATGGTTTTGTGACATTGTTAACTTGTTTTCTGTAAAATATGGCTGAGCCAATCAAACCTATTTTATATTAAAAAAATTCAATGAGGGAACAGGCTACTGATTAAAGAGGCAATATTAGAGAGAAAAATGATATGAAAGCTTGCTATTCACAACGATAAAAAAATATCCTATTTTAATCCATTTTATATGTGTTTTATTTATATACATTCATTTTTGATAGAAAATTTTTCCTACTTTATTAGAAAGAAAACCCAAAGTAGATCATAATATAAAGCTGTAATTCAATTTCTCCTCAAACAAATGCGAAAACAACAAAATTGAAATAATAAATTTTGTTTCCATCAATGTCAAAAAGCAGGAAACATTTTGCTGTTGAGGTTCCTAGAAGCAATAAGTGCTATATTAACTGCCACATAACACACATACACTTTCACACAGGATACCTTGTGTAATGGGAAAACCGTTGCCCTGACACACACATGCATATAGTTCCTTAACTTCCCCACCTGCTGGGCAGCCACCTGCAATAAACAATAGTGGCTTATTATGAGACAGTAATAAAATAAGCAGTCACAAAGCTGTTTACCTAAACGAGGCTAGAAGCCCCTCAAATGCTGAGCTGCAGGGAAGGGAATTATTGCCTAGTTGGCAAAGGGGTAAGGTTTCTTGTGACAACTTGTGAAGGCCAACAATAACACCTCTAGAGCATTTGTATTCTAAATATGCCTACTGTTTAAGTATATACACCAACCATCTGTAATATATGTAGCTGAGTACAGCTACTGTAAGGTAATGAATCAAGGTGTGCGGTCTGTTCCAGGTTTTCCTTTGTATACACACAACCTCCCAGTACTAGATTTGCTAGAAAGTATAGCGACATTTTGTATATGCAAAAGTAACAGCATAACCCTCTTATCTATTGCAATGACATGTTGAAAGCACATTATTCCAGTTACACAAGTTTAAATTGGGAATATAACTCTGTACTTCGCCACTGGCTGTTACCAACCAACGCACTGTCCATACTTGCTTGTAGAAAATCTGGCTCATTTAGATATCATAAGTGATGTCCTTTTTTGGTATATCAAAATTCCCCTTTTCCAGCTATAAATAAAAACAAATTGGCCTAGCTGGGAACTCTATTAATAACATGAACTTGGTGTGATGTAATTGAAACCATACTTTCCATCCTCCCGAAGCTACTGATTCTTTTAGCATTAAGCTAAATAAATAAATATTTTAATTGCATTTCTCTATATAACGTCTTTTAAAATAGAATATTTCTTAATGATAGTTTTCATTCAAGTGATTACTTTTCCACATTCAGAGACATATACATTTCCAACTCTTTCAATCTATTTCCATAAATATTCCAGCAACCCCCTGAAGCTTGTTGGTATTCCAGTTCCCTTAAAATTGTTCTTATAACTTCAGATTAATTTGCTTGTTATAACTATTTATAAACAATCAGGATTAGATATTTCCTTGCAGAGGTATAGTACTTGCATGACAGTTTTAGAAAAACACTAAAGAAATTCATGGGTTTTTTTTAAAAAAGGTCATAATAAAAACTGTGCACATCTTAACCTGGGGAACATACATTTAACATAAACACAGTTATTTTATTTTAAAAATACAATTAAGTATTGTAGTACTTATGTACAGATGTTTTAAAGTTTCAGACCACAGAGTGGAAAACTCAGCTAGATAATGGAGTCTGATACCACTCCATTTATTGGACTTATGTTTTCAAGTGCGGTTTATTTTTAGAATGAAACTTGTGGAATCCAGTTTGCCCAGCAATAGTAATTTGAAGATCAATAGCAACTTAAAATGTTCTCCCATATGCACATCATTACTAGGAGGATGCTTGTGTACATTAGTCACTTATTACTTCTGGTCCCAGACAAATAGAAAAGTAGAAGTAATAAAGAAGTGAATGTCCTATAGAAGACAGAATGATTTTTTCCTTTACTGTCTGTGATTGTAGGCCTCGTTTGGTTACTGAGAGAAAAGCTATCAATTAAAAACAATTCTAATGAGGGTTCAGAAGATAGGTGATATAAGTAAAGCACAATACAGAAATATCTGGAAGAGCACATCACAGTTTGATAGACACCATTTATGAAATGAAAATAAAATAAACAAATACTTGCTTTAATGTTGTTCAATTTACTAAAAATATTTCAATTTTAAGAGTAGAGTGAAAAAATGAACTTGTCTAAGAGAAGGTAATTTAACAGGGCTCATGCATTCTATGGGTTACAAATAGAGATAAATTCTGCCACTCCTTACTAAAATGGAGTAGCAAATTTCTCTGAGTATTTCTGTTGTAGTCAATTGGAACTACTCTCAGAGTAAGGTACAGTACTACTGAATGTGAGAAAGGTTGTTAAAATCTGCTCCAACCCAAAAAAGAATCCATTGTTTGTCTACAAGGAGGCCCTGATCCTACCGAAGTCAGTGTTATCGGAGTTTGGCCATTGATTTCAGTGGAGCAAGATCACACCTAGAATATCCACAGGCTTTCTTATCATAGAATCATAGAATATCAGGGTTGGAAGGGACCTTAGTAGGTCATCTAGTCCAACCCCCTGCTCAAAGCAGGACCAATCCCCAATTTTTGCCCTAGATCCCCAAATGGCCCCCTCAAGGATTGAACTCACAACCCTGGGTTTAGCACGCCAATGCTCAAACCACTGAGCTATCCCTCCCCCGCAAATATTTTATTGCTAAAATATTTACTATTTCCACATAATGTCTTAGTTCACTGTTCTTTCCTTTCTGTACAGTCACTCACCTTTTAGTCATGAGTAAAATAAGAGTAATACAGTTTGCATATATGTCTTGCAAGTCATCAATAAGAGAAGTCAAATAAATGAGGCATTTTAAAAGGGTTCAGAAGTGGAAACTATAGTTTGTCTTCATGAGATGAATACATCAAAACATAGAAAAGGTTAGCTGCCTACCCAGACTTCATGCTTGCTCTCTGTCACTTGATTAAATTAGTATTAACTGTGTCACTACGTTATTCCAGGGTGTCAGTAGAAGGTGAGTATTGAGCTGTCCTGACCACTCAGTAGGAAGCACACTGAGTTGCGGTGTGAAAGATCCAGGTGTATAGCAGACACTGATACTCTCATTTTTCAAGCTTCTTAAAAGGGCATTTTACACTGAGACTACTTCATATGCAAGGGACCCCTTCTTATCCTTTTTATCTGTCTGGATGCTTCTAGGGCTTCCATCACTCTTGTGCATCTCGTATCTATTATTGTGAGGCCTGTGTGAAGAAGGAACTTATTATTATCCCCATTTTACAAAACTAAGGCATAGAGTTCCTAAAAGCCTGCTGCTCCTGCTCCCATTGATTTCAATAGCAGAAGATCAGGCCTTAAGTGACTTGCCTGAGGCCACAAACAAAGTTTGTAAGGCCAGATCCATTGATTTCAATGGAAGTTAGGAGCATACGAATCTGAGCCTCAGAGCCTAGAATTGAGCACATGTCTCCTGAGTCCCAGGCCACAGGACCATCTTTCCTCCACCCCACAGATCTGCTCCCTGTGTGTATTCAGAAGAATCAGATCTGCTTACTTCACTGACAAAAATGAGTGTGAAATGCTTATCACTTCTGGAAGCACAATAGCTCCTGAAGTGCAGAGAGAAAGCAGTCTCTGGACTAGAGTTACATAAGAACGGCCATACTGGATGAGACCAAAGGTCCATCTAGCCCAGTATCCTGTCTTCCGACAGTGGCTAATGCCAGGTGCCCCAGAGGGAATCAACAGAACAGGTAATCATCAAGTGATCCATCCTCTGTTGCCCATTCCCAATTTCTGGCAAACAGAGGCTAGGGACACCATCCCTGTCCATCTCCCACTGGGGTATAAAAAATCAGGACATTAAGGCTGTTCCTAAGCCCATAAAATTGGACAGTGGTGTACTGAGCACCCTTACAGACTTCTTAGGACAGCTACCTCAAAAAAGGAATAATCCCCCAGAAACCCTGGACAGGTCACAACCCTACAATGGCCCCATCATTTCACAGAATACAGAAAACATGCCCTTGTGTATTGCCACCTCAGCAAGCCGGTGTGGAGGTTGCAGTGTTAGAGAAGCGAGGAAGGGGAGCCATAGCCCTACCTATTTTGGGGAGAACCTAGATTTGTGGAGTGAATGCTCCATTGCTTCAGGGGAGGGATAGCTCAGTGGTTTGAGCATTGGCCTACTAAACCCAGGGTTGTGAGTTCAATCCTTGAGGGGGCCATTTGGGGATATGGGGCAAAAATTGGGGATTGGTCCTGCTTTGAGCAGGGGGTTGGACTAGATGACCTCCTAAGGTCCCTTCCAACCCTGATATTCTATGACCACACTTCTATGATCTATGAACTGCAGTTGTTCTTGCACAGGGGCTCTAGGCTGGGAAAGCTGAAGACTCCTTGCATGTGCTCACTGCTATCCTGTTCAGGGCTGTACCCATCTCATCCAGCTGATACTGTATGGGGTACAGCACAATCCTGCAGGGGAAGGGGTTGGACTAGATGATGAATGATAAAGATCTTTTTCATCTCTGTGAAAAGAAAATCTGGATATCCCTTATAATGCAGGAAAGGAAGCTCATTATGGAAGTATAGGAGGCAATCTCAAATCAGTGCATAGATCTGGCCAAAACCCTACATCACTGGAAGAAATCAAACCTCTTGACATGTATTCTTGGTGAAGATCAGGCTAAGGTTGTGAAGTAATTTCTACAGTGATTGTAGAAAGCAGCATGCTTTTTATGCAGATTTAGTGGGCTGAGGGGCAGTATTCAATTCTGGATCCAGATAGAATGAATCAGGCCTATAATTTGCTTCAGATTGGATAGCAATGAAGGCTCACAACATTGTCACCAGAAATAGTGGTTATTTCATTGTCATCTGATCGAGGATTTTCTGTCATTTTATGCTGAAATACCTATTCTCATTAAACTTCTTCTGGCTTAGGATCTGAGTTAAAACCAAAAATTTAGACTGAATTAAAATGCAATTCAGATTTGAAGTCTGGGGGATTGGTTTCTGTGTGTCCATTTAGCAATTGAATGTTTTGTCTTCAATGCTTTTGCTTTTCTCTTTTTATATTTCATTGTTTTACATGAAAAGGACAGTTTTAGTTTACACTGGCCACATGACAATGGTAAAAAAAGCACAGAAGGAGTCACTCTTCTCATACTGAAGAAGGAATGTTGTTAAAGTAAGGAAACAACTATTATACATAAAGTTACTCTGCTCTCTCTCTCCAAAGTTCCTGCCTAGAACCTGCCCAATTTCACTTGCATGGCTTCTTCTTACAGTTTTGAAGAAACAACACACATCCTCACAACCTCCATTTCGCTTTTTGGTGTGTAGCGGTGCGGGACTCACCCAGCTGCACCTCCTGCTGGTTGTCCAGGGAATTAGCTTTTTCCAGCCCAGAGCACCCTCTGGTGGTTGCTGTCCCACTGGTCGTTGGCCCCCCCATGTCCCTCCCAGACCCCGGTGCCTTTTTGTCTGGGGTGCTGCCCCCTGGCAGTACCCCCTCAGTCTGAGTCTCCCCTCCCAGGGGAACCCCCTTCCTCTATCCCAAGCATTGGCAACCTTCGGCATGCGGCTCACCAGAGTAAGGTCCCTGGCAGGCCAGGCCAGTTTATTTACTTGCCGCATCTGCCAGTTCGGCCGATCACGGCTCCCACTGGCCGCAATTCGCCATCCCCGGCCAATGGGGGCTGTGAGAAGCAACGCGGGCCGGGGAAGATGTGCTGGCTGCCGCTTCCCACAGCCCCCATTGGCCGGGGACAGTGAACCGCAGCCAGAGGGAGCCGCAATTGGCCGAACCGGCGGACATGGCAAGTAAATAAACCAGCCCAGCCCGCCAGGGGGCTTACCAGTTGCGGATGCCTGCTCTATCCCCACCTTGCCTCAGCCTATGGGCTACTGCCAGTCATCATCAAGCCCCCGCTCCCTGGGGCAGACTACAGTCTGAAATAGCCAATCATCATAGGCAAGGGAGGTTTGGACCCGATGCCTTTACCTAGCCCCGGGCTGCCCCTTTACAGCCCCAGAATCTGTTTAGGCCCCACACAAGGCCCTGCAGCCTGGGGGGTTTCCAGGCGGGAGCTCCCCAGCTCCTTTTGCCTTCCCCTGGCGCTACGCCACCTCAGGTCCTTGTTAAACTCCCCAACAGCCAGGTCCTTCCCTCTCTGCATTCAGAGAGAGACTGTTCTTGGCCCACTGCCTTCTCATAAGGGCCAGCTGGGCCCTGATTGGGGCATGGCCCAGCTGCAGCTGCTTCCCCAATCAGCCGTCCCCAGCCACAGCCCTCTCCAGGGCTGCTTTTAACCCCCCCCACACACACTTTTTTTTTTTTTTTTTTTTAGGAGTGGGGTAGCCATCCTACTACATGGTGTATAAACAATTTTTAACAAGAATTGATATTTAATAACAAATTGTAGGTCTGGCTGAGTCCCAGGCGTGTGGAGGGTTTTATTTCAAAGGTGAAGACTCCTGTTCAGCAGGTTCAGGATTCTTCAGCAAGAGTAGCTCTGTACTTGGATCAGTGTCAGTTACCTAGGCTCTCATGGTGCAGTTATGGCCAATGAAAACAGCAGGTATTGGCTAATATTTCTTCCTCATCCAGCTTTATCAGGACTGAATCTCCTAGTTTAAGCTTGAGTAAGCTTTGGGATACATGCCAACAATTAAAGGAGAAAGCCTGAGAATTCTTAGATTTAGCATCTCTCAGCTCCCGTCCTTTAAGCAGGGCCACTTAGAATGGAGATTTACCTCTAAGGCTGGCAGAGTTGTTCTGATCTGTTGACCCATAAGCAGTTGAGCTGGGCTTACTTCAGTGACTGAACTGGGGGTTGTCTTATAGCTCAGTCAATCTAATGTGATTGTTTTGCTGCTGTTATAGAAATCTCTTAGCAGTATGTCCTGCTCTCTACACTTCCCTTGTGGGTAATGAGGACTGGAAGTAATGTGTAGGAAATTGTACCATATCCCAAGCTAGAAAACTGTGACTTGCCAGCAGTGAATTTCCTATGGAATGTCAAATTAAGAAAAGATGTGTTAACTTTTCTATGACTCACTGAGTTGTGGATCAAGTGAGAAGTAAGATTTATACATATCTGGAGGGGAAAAAAGCAGTAGCTATCAGCTAGATATGTCTCTTTTCTTCAGATAGGACTGGTGCTGTTTTTTTAACCAAGGTCTACTGGCTAATGCTGTGTGTATCAGAGGTTCCTTGAATTGTGTCTTTCTGGTCATTACAGAAGACACCACTTTGTGTTTTTGGACCTGCCCTATGTGAGGCCACCACACTGATATTCAGGGTCATTCCCTGTATTTAGTAAGGTCCTGCTGCCTCATATATTTTTCTTGATATATCATCTTGGAAGGACTATGGGATTATGATACAATTACCAAAGGCAATTAGGTCTTCAGTTTTAGAGAACTCCCCTATGGCATCTGTGATGCACAGAAGTCATGTGTGCTAAATGTGGGTCCCATGTTACGTGACTGGGCCAACAATGTTTTACAAACTCAGATTCAGTTTGCAGTTGCATATCAATTCTAATTTATAGGTGAGACCGGCATGCCACTCAAAATGGCACCCACATGTGCTTCTATCTTGATCATGTGAGTTGATCTCAATGGTGAGTAGGGAGGACTCCTCAAAAAGATAGCAGCCAACATTAAGAACTTCCCTGGTGCATATTGCAGCAGGTTTATAGCTCTTGGTTTATATCTCTGCTGTTTGAGGGTTACCTTGACTAGATCTTTACTGTTTGACAACAACACAAGTGACTTGTGGACTGTCATGAGTTTGAAATTATCAAGACAGAAAATACCTTGTCAATTTTTCCTGTACCCATATGGTCACCCAATATTCTTATTCTCTCTACATTGGATTGTACTTGGTTTTGGCATCTGAAAGCTATCTGGAACAATATTCTACAGGAGCTCAATTATGTCCAGGTAATTGAAATATCACCCTACTAAGACAATAGCTGTTGGCATCTGCTGAAACATCTGTAGACTTGGAATCATCATCAAAATGCCAGAACTGAGAATGTACTCAATAGATTCTTTAAATCTTCAAAAGCGCACTCCTGTGCTTTATCCCATTTCTTCACAATGTCTGTTTTTAAGTAGTTAATAAAAAGCTTGGCCTTTTTAATGACAGGTTAAGCATGAATTTGCTCCAAATTTTATCATGCACATGAACCACATAAGTTCTAATACATTTTTATGTGGTGGTATTTCAAATGTAGCTTTGATTTTTTTTTCTGGATCTGTTCTTACTCTCTTTATCAGTTGCAAACCCTGACTACCATAGCCTATATTTTTCTCTATTTAGTTTTAGTCCTTGTTATGGTTCTTGTGGTATCCAGGACTGTGTGTAACTTTCTTACTCTATGCCTCCAGCATGAGGGAGTTTTGCTTGTGCTTAGCTGGTGTCAACTCTCTAACACCACTAGCATTTCAGCCACTGTACATACATTTCACAGCAATATTAAGGACTAGTGTGAACACCAGCTTTCATTTGAGACCTCACATAACACTCTTTAGTGAACTAGAATGTACACACCAGACTCATGAGATTTCTGTAGCCCCTTGCCAGTTGGCATTAAGAGGACTTTAGGTCACAGTCCTGGAGCTCCAATTACCTTAAGAACTGTGTTAACTCTTCCTCTTTTAGTGTTCCTCAGACTCCCCATAAACCAAAATTTTAGACAGAAACCTTCACTTCCTTCAGATTTTGTAGACTCTCATTTATTTTCCATCCAAAACTTTTTGAGATATATCTGGTGCCAAATGGGAGATGATAAAAGTGTTATCCTCTGAATGGTGTTATAAAAATTGTCATATCAGCACTGTCAAGGTGGAGTGGAACTTGTTAGAATCCATTAGCTGCATCTAATGAGGAGAATATTGCTGTACCAAATAATTTAGAGATTATATATTCCCTAGTGAGAAGAATATACCTTTTGCTCCTTAATGTTTCATTGAACCTTGTTAGATCTATGTCTGCTGATATATGTTTTCCCCATAACTTACACCACAGAGATGTATCGACCTATTGGTTCAGTTCTGAGGTCTATTACACCATTCTTTTCCATGCTATTGAGTTCTTCCTTCACTTTTGAAAACAGTGTGTTTGGCTTAATTGAGGATGAGATGAGTACACAGGGTCTGACTCCTCTTTCAGTAAGATTCATACTGGTTTTCCTTTAATCGGGCCAGTTCCACCAAACTGTCTCAACTTCCTCTATGCATTGTGTGAGTTATATCTAAAAGGTTGCTTGTAGCAGACTGTTAGGGCTGGTCCACACTGGGGTGGGGGTGGGGGTTGTGGTCGATCTAAGATACGCAACTTCAGCTACGTGAATAACGTAGCTGAAGTCAAATAACTTAGATCGATTTCAAAAGTACTTACCGCTGGTCCACACCGCAGCAGGCAGTCTCCCCCGTCGACTCCGCTTACTCCTCGCGCAGAGCTGCAGTTCCGGAGTCGACGGGGAGCGGCTCTGGGATCGATTTATCACATCTAGACGAGACGCGATAAATCGATCCCAGAACATCGATCGCTACCCGCCGAATCGGGCGGGTAGTGTGGATGTAGCCTTATAGTGGGCACTTGCCTCAGAGCACTGCCTAGTGTCAAGATTGGCATGTCACCCCACATGCCCCCTTGGCAGCCCTATGAGGAACTGCAGTTGCAGCCCTGTCTCAGTCACTGCCCTTATGGGCTATCAATCAGTTCAATGGGGCTTGTATATAGTGAACAGTGCCTCTTCAGGGGTCTGGATTATTTAACCAAAGACCAAATGTGATACGCAAACAATACCTCACTCCAGCATCTTAGATAAGGGGTAGGTGGGAGTTAACCTGATCTGTCTACCCCTCTTGAATCCCTCCATCTCCTCCATCCAGGTGCCTTATAAGTAAGATCTTCCCAATCAGGTGACCCCTCTGGAGTCAGGCCTCTTGCCATCACCTGGGGAAGTGTTGCCTGTCTGGACTCAGGGACCCCACAGAGGTCAAACCACAGCAGCTCTTGTCTAGTGCACTGGGTAGTTCCTGTAACATCTGAACCACCCGCCACTGTTTCACTGGGACCAGTTCTCTCTAGGAGCTAGGATTTATAGCACTTTCCTTTTGGGAGCTCTTCCCTCCAGGAGAACTTTTCCCAGAGTCCCGTCCTGGTAAGTTCCCTAACCAACTCCCCTGAGAAGTCCCCCTTCTCAAGCTTCCTCTGTTTGCTGCCCTTCCTTGACTAAGCCATTATAACCCTTTATTACGCCAAGCTGTTCCTTAGCTAATTAACTGCCACCCGGCCACCTAGGGATTAACTAATCACAGGTGGATCTGAGTTGACTTATTCTCCTTAGTGGAGCCTATCACAGGTAGGCTAGATGCCTGGCCCCCTGCGAGGGTCAGCTATCCTTTGACATGGCTCTATTAGAAAAATGTGACAATCACATACTCCTTGTCTTTGTAGCTAGTACCAGCTTTGAATTGGCCTAGGAAATGTATCTGCCCACATGATCTATTGAACACTTCCCTGGGCTTTTTCTAATTAGAAGTAGGGGCTGAATTTAAAAATCACAAGTCACCTCTGCCCCTGAATCAATTTTTAATTTAACAATGGAATGACAAATCTTGATATTAATGTCCCAAGCTGGTTCTGAGTGATGTCTTTGGACAGAGCTCCAGTGAAATAGGTCTCACTCACCTTAGTTTGGGTACCACCTTGTGGTAGATTAAGGCCATCTCTACACTATAAGCTTTTGCCAATGCAAGCTATGTCGGCATAAAGCTTCCACAGTTAACATATCACTCATGCGAGTGCATACTTGGCTTTTTGTGTTGGCACTGCATGGACTCACAAGGATTGCTTGTGCACTATGAGTAGGTAGCCCAGTGTGCAACTTGCCACCGTCATGGGTAGTGGGTGAACCCCCACTTTGGGGAGGCTAGCCTGCCGACCCCGCCCCTTCCACCCAAGGCCCCTCCCCCCTGCACACCGGAGCCCGGAAAACCCCCATAACAGGAGGACCCCTGAGTCCTCCCCCACCCCATGACCAGAGGAGCCCCGACTCACCTACCCCAGGCCAGCTCCCCCATCCCCAGCCCAAGTGCTGCGCCAGACTGCTCCCCCTCGCACCGGGCCGGGTCAGCCCCAGCGCTGGGCTGAGTCCAGTTGACCCCCCTCTTGGAGCGCTGCCCCGGGCCGGCCCCAGCACCGGGCCGAGCCACTCCCGCCCAATTGCTGGAGCGAGCCACTCTCCAACCCGCTTGAGCACCGAGCCGCACCGCTCCTCCCCGCCCCCTGCCTGAGCCCTGGGCCGAGCCACCCCACGCCCAAGTGCCAGGCAGAGCTGGTGCCCCGTCCCAAGCCAGCAGCCCCAGTGCCAGGCCAAGCTGCCTCAGTGCCCCACCACACCCCCGCGACCGCTGCTTGCTCGCAGTGTCACTCCTCACTCCCCCACCCCCGAGGAGAAGTGACGCGGTGAGCAGCATGGACCTTGGGGAGCGGGGAAGGTGGAGTGCAGGTAGGCAGGCAGCAGCAGCAGCAGGCGGTGGGTGAGGGGGGCCTCGGGAAAGAGGCGGGGCCACCATGGCCCAGGTGTCCTTCAGGGGTGGCTGCGCCTGGGGTGGCTTAGCCGTCCCTGGCCTATTATATCTACTGCCCATGTCCATTGGGAAGTTTTGCCAGTAACAGTGGGACAGAAATGAGTTGTTTAGGGGTGACTGGGAGCAAGGGGTCAAGTTCCCAGCGTGCAACTCTCTTCATCCCAAAATATCATCCAGAGCACATAGTTTTCCTGCCTTTTTAAAAATCCTACAACCCTACATGGCCTTCCTCACTGTTTGCCATCCTGACAGAAGCATGGAATGGGCAGTGCTTTGCACTATTGCAGTGAGTGTTGCAAGCACAAGATGCATGATCATCTGGTATTTGCAGAGCTGCAAGAAGAACTGCATCAGTGGGGAACATGATTATTTCATGGAGGACAAATTGCTGTGGGACATAGCGCAAACCCAGTTCAAGGTTGTTGGTGGCATCAAAGAGGACTGCAGACAATGGAGCACTGCTTCTGGACCCGAGAAACAAGCATTGACTGATGGGATCACATCATAATGCAGGCTTGAGATGATGAGCAGTGGCTGCAGAACTTTCGGATGCATGAGGCCAAATTCCTGGATCTGTATGCCGAGCTACCCCCAGACCTCCAGTGCAGGGTTATCAGAAAGAGAGCTTCACTGACAGTGGAGAAGTGAGTGGTGATCGCACTCTGGTAGCTTGCAATGCTGGACTGCTACCGGTCAATGGGAAATATTTTGGAGATGGAAAATCCACTGTGGGGTGTGTTGTCATGCAAGTGTGCAGGGCCATTAACCCAGAGCTGTAACTAGACTTTCTTGTGCCTGAGGCAAGAAGGACCCTTGCCGCCGAAATGCCGCTGAAGACGGTGGCAGCATTTGGGCTGCCTCCGAAATGCCGCTGACTCGGGGAGTTTTCTGCGCCCCCCTCAGCTTGTGCGCACGAGGCAAGTGCCTCACTCACCTTGCCCTTGTTACGGCACTACATTAACCGTCCCCTGCTACATAGGGCTGCGACTCTTAGCAATGTGTAGGACATAGTGGATGGATTTTCAACAGTGTGGTTCCCAAACTGTAGTGGAGCGATATATGGCACGTCTATCCCTATTTTCGCATGCAGAGTATATCAAAGGAAAGGAATACTTTTCTATGAGTATGCAAGCCTAGGTGTATCACCAGGGACACTTCACCAACATCAATGTTGACTGTTCAGGGAAGGTGCATGATGCTCACATCTTTAAGAACACAGGACTGTTCAGAAAGCAACAAGCAGGGACTGACTTTCCTGACCAGCGGATTACCATTGGCACTATTGAAATGCCAATAGTGATCCTGGGGGACCCAGCTGCGATTGCTCATGGAGCCATACACCAGCCACCTCAACAACACCAAGGAAAAATTCAACGACAGCTCAGCAGGTGCAGAATATCAGTTGAATATACTTTTGGCTGACTAACGGGATGATTGCATTGTTTACTCACAAGATTGGATCTCTATGACAAAAATATCCCAATGGTTATTGCTGCCTGTTGTGTCCTGAATAATATCTGGGAAGCAGATGAATATAACACTGTCAATGCACCTAGTCATTTTGTGATGCTTGCTGTACATTTATCTGGGAAGCAAAGTGGGAAAAGTTGCCACTGGGGTTGAGGGCAGAGGCGGAGCAACTGCCTGCTGAGTTTGAGCAGCCAGATACAAGGGTTGTTAGTAGAGCTCAGTACGGCGCTCTATGGCTGAGGGAGGCCATGAAAGAGCACTTTAACAGTGAGCCACAGTAATGTGTTGTGATGGACCGTGCTCTACCTGGCCCTACAATTTTGGGGCCTGTTCGGAATTGTGTGGTTCTTGGTGTACATCTATGAATATAACACTGTCAATGCTCCTAGTCATTTTGTGATGCTTGCTGTACATTTATGATTTTTACACTGTGTTTGTCACTGATCCTATGAATTGTGTCACTCTACAATAACAAATGAGTGCTTTCAGTACAGCTAGACATTCTGCAGCATATTTTGTGAACTAATAAAGATTAATTTTTTTTCCAAAAAATAGAATTTTATTCAGTAACAAAACCAGCACAAAGAAAAAATCTGTTTAAATTTAAAAGCACATATATTAAAAATTGAATAAATGAATAGAACAGAACTTTACAAGGGCAAATAACATTTGTGTCCATTTTACCTACACATACAGCAACCGTGGCGCTCACAGGTCAATGTATGTGAAGCTGTGTTGTGCTTACTGTCCCTGCAGTGTCAGCAAAACAAGCTGGTGCTAGGGGCAGCACATTTCTAGGAGCAGCATTCTGGCGCTGGCCATGCCGCCCCTAGAAATGTGCCCCCGCCGCCCCAGCTCACCTCCACTCTGTGCCGCCGCCGTGGCAAGCCTGGGAGGGAGGGGGACGCAGTGACCACCATCCTCTCAATGGATGAAGAACTAAATGTTTGCATTGGAAAAGCTGCCACCACCTTTAGCAGACTAACTAAAAGAGAATGGAACAACTCAAAGCTTACCATTAAGACCAAAATGCTAATGTACCAAGCTTGCCTCCTCAGCATTCTCATGTATGGTGGGGAAACATGGACAACTTATGTGTCTTGGGAGAAAAGGTTGAACAGTTTCCACCTACATTGTTTATGTCGCATACTCAACACCAAATGGCAAGATAAAGTCACCAACGCAGAGGTTCTTCAAAGGGCAAATTTACCAAGTGTCACAGCCCTGCTCAAGCAAAGATGACTGCGCTCTCTGGGCCATCTGAGTAGGTTGGAAGATGGACACATACCCAAGGACATGCTATTCAGTTAGCTATCAGAGGGAACAAGAACAACAGAATGTCTCAAGCATTGCTATAAAGACACATGCAAGCGAGATATGAAGGAATTTGGAATTGATCCTGACCAATGAGAAATCTTGGCAAGTGATCGTAACAAGTGGTGCCTTCGTCTCCATCAAGGTATCAAAGTCCATGACAGGAGCTGTCTCCTACAGCTTGAGGAGAAAAGAGCCTGTAGGAAGCAAGCAGCTCTCAATCAAGATACATACATTTGCAATAACTGCCAAAGATCATGCAAATCTCGGATTGGACTATTCAGTCACATGAGACATTGCAAATCATTTACACATAGGCTGAAATTCCCACCGTCTCTTTCAGATGAAAGGATGCCAACAAATGGTGCCTAAACTTAGGCATCCAAGTTGGAAAGTGTAAACCTTAACGTTTCCTTGCCTTAGTTTCCCCTTCTGTTAAATGGAGACAATTGTATTTACCTCATGTGAATCTTCTTGAATGTTCATGAAATGTTTTGAGATCTTTGGATGGAAGGTACACAGTGTTATTAGGTTTTTATAATGTATTATTACAAGGGGGCAGCACATTTGGTTGTAAACTGAAAGATGGTTTTCTAAAGGAAGGGAAATGCATTAGTACGCTTTTAGCAAAAAATGTCCTCTTCGTATTTGCTTTCTCCACAAATACCCTCTGCTTTTCAATCAGGAGGCAATCAGCTCTCTAGACATCATTCTGCCAGCAGTTCACAGAAAAGCAGACTGATGCTGCTATGCTATTGAACTATTGTACTGTACTATTAGTACTGTACACAGGATTTTATAGCTCATAATGTTGGAGACTGCATTACATATAAGATGACCACTATGCATTAAGCATCTATTTAATATAGAGAAACTGTTTTTAACCTTGACAATTAGAGATGACATTATGGAAACTATGAGATAAAGATAAAACTATGTACTAATTACTCTGAATCTATTCCTCATGGTAATATTTACAACTAATACTGCAAGAGTTGAAGAACGAAATCCACGTAAAATTTCATAGTAGGAACTTCAAAGTCTAAGGCAGGAAGAAGACAGGATGTGGTTCTATTTCTTTTAAACTGATTAAGTGATTTGGTCCAAAGGGTGATCAGAATGCTGAGGGGAATGTTTTCCTGCACAAAACCAGACTTTTTTGATCATTGGGCTAATAAAACTAAACTCCACAGAGTATCCAAGTTCAAATATTATTCCAAAATTGTTATACAAAAATGAGCTTTTCAGATGATTCTTTCTAGCACTAGAACTCACATACAATGTAAATGCTAGGCATGTGAGATTTCTGATGCAAATTTAAAATGAGGGTTCACCAACCAGGGTGAAGTTTCCAAGAAGCCTGGAGAAACTTCAGGTTTTAGATGCTTAGATACCAAGATACCATGGTGATAAGCATTCTATAACAACCATAGCTAGCTAGCTAGCTAGCTAAAGTGATTTAGGAAGGTTTTGACCTCAAACCCACAAAGTTTGTTGATTTTGGCTGAGCTTTGCTTTGAGTTTTGGGTTTCATTTAATCTTGAAACTCAGAGCAAAACTCAAGGGTCTTTCTTGGTGCTCTCTTGAGCCTGGGACAGCTGTGTTCCAGTCTGATCCCCTGGCATAAGTTAGAGCAGCCTGTAATCTTCTTTGAGTTAAACCACATGCCACTGGTCCCAAGGGTCTGCTAGAGTAGCTGGAGAAGACCAGTGCACAGGGAAGATTCAAGCATGCCCCCCTACATCAGCTGAAGGAAGGCAAAGTGACATAAGAACTACCAGTGGATCCCCCTACACTTGGGTGATACTTCTGTAACTGGTTGTGCTATCTTCAGGGCTGATTTGTGTCAGTGGCATGTCACAAGGCAGCTCAGACAAATGGGAGAATGTGGGCTAAGGAATGCAAGCCCGCCGCATGTACCATGACCAAAAGAAAAGTTCACACAAACCTCTGTAAACTAAAACTGCTGAGTTTTCCACAGCTCTGCTATAAAACCAGGTAATTCCTGTGTGGGAACAGACCCGCTAGCCAGTTTATGGGTATAAATGCCATAGAACACATGGATGATTTGCTCTGGGGGGAAAAACGGTTGTTTGCATCTCAGATGAATAGGGCAACCTTTGGTCTACAAACCAGCCAGAAAATCAGCAAGCAAGACTGAATGATGATGAATGATTTACTATAAACAGGTCAGAGTTTGTCATATTATTCATTGCGAGTCACTGCAATTTTAAATGGACTATATTTTACTTTGAAATCTTAAACAATAGGCGATGTCAGGTTCAGTTATATATTCTCAGAATCAAAGAGTAAATGGCCTTTTATACCCACATACACACTATTTTGATATAGGCTGTAAAACATGCATGCATCATGAAATATGAAGGGAGCGGAAAAATAAATGTCACGCAAAACTGTATTTTGCACTCATGCTGAAATTTCAGCGTTGTACAGAACACCTACACTCAAACACATAAAGTTTTAAGGGTTAAGGCAGCCTGTTTGGCATCAGATATTTGTATAATAAGCTTTTACTGAAGTAATTAAAAATTGTTTATAATTAATACAGATGAATTGGTTTCTGCACAATAATAGTTAGGAGATTAACAAAGGCCACATTTTGGCAACAGGAGTACATTCTTTTCCAAGTGCTGTGGGACTTTATCCAATGAATGTCTGTCCAATCCGGCAGATTCTTCAGAGATGCCATATGGCACTGCTATGCATTACAATTTTTTTTCTAAAAGGCAGCCATATGACATAACTGATCTTCAAAACGTTGTCAGAAGGCATTACCTGGGTAGTCTGTGAGCTGCCTTCCAAAAACTTAGCAAGCACAGGGGCTATTAATTATGAGCAAAAGAAATGTGCATACACATGCTGGAAACTTGGCATTCTTTTCTCTCTAGTCACAGCTGAGCATCTCTCAAACTGCTCAAGCTAGAAAAAGTGAAGAGGGCTTTCTTTTTTCTTTAAACTTAACACGTCTTCTTATAAAACATTAATGCAGCAATTTCTCAATCAAGTTATCTCAGAAGTGTCAGCACATCTGACCCCTCAAGTGCCCATGAATATCTTATTTTACTAGCGGCTTGTGTTCTTATACCAACTCAACTGCTTTCACTAGTACATTTTATTAAATCAATAAATTACAGCCTCCCATCCTCACATGTGTGATTTGAAATCAAAACCATTTCAGATGCTTTTGAAATCATCTACATTGTCATACCATGTTTCTGGGTATTCGTCAGTTTATATGCTGCATATATTGACAGGGTTTTTTTTTTGCAACACCAAGCAAAAAAACTGTCAATCCATTTGCTATCAGAAAAGATTGAGTATACATCAAGGGGCCATATTCTTCAGTCGCAGGATATGCATAACTCCCATTGAAGTTAATGTGAGACTTGTATCCTGCAGCAGGAAATATGGGCCCAATAGGTACATGCTCTATGCAAAACATACATTCAAACAGATTTATTGACTATAGGTAAGGTCTGCACAAGAGCAAATCTTTGGACAGACGTCATAAGTGATCTTGGAAAAACGCCAGTTCAGAAGAGTGTATTTATTGAGGAAGGGCATTTAAGCACATGCATAACTTTAAATTCATACATAACTTCCATGTTACCAGATTTGTCCGTTACATTGGGGTATGCTCATTTATTAGGGTTACTCTTCTAGGGGGTGGGGAGTTCTGTAATTTTATCAATGTACTGCTTGTGTCACGTGTGTTCATATGGAGCTCTACTTCTCCCTTCTGCAAGTCCCCTCCCAATGGAGCTATCCTGCAGGACCTAGGTTCCCCAGGGCTCGGTTCCTCCAGCCCCAGAATCATATATATATATATATATATGTTTATATATCTATACATACACACACACACACCCCAGTCTGAGTGGACCAGGTCAATCAGCACTCTCAATCTGACCCCCTTCTATGCCCCTGGGCTCAACGGACTGGGTCAAGCAGCACTTTCAAGCTGCCACCCTTATATGTCACAGGTTCAGCACATCCCTATCCCCACTTTCACATCACAATTGTACTGGTAATAACCCACTTGATGAGTAAACCTCACAGTATTTTTGGGCGCTACAGGGATCTTTAGCTTAGGTAAAAGAAGAATTGCTGCAGAGTAAATGGAAAAGCTAAAAACACATAAGAGTAAAGTTCACAGAGAGAGAGAGAGTGAGAGTGAGAGAAGCAACCAGCATAACCGTAAAAGTTATTTATTGAATAATAATGATAACTACACAAGGAGGGCTAAACAAACATAACAGTTACATTATTAAAGGTTAATACCTGAGGTAGAAAAGAAAACGGAGAGAACGAGATCTCACCCACTCCATGAGGTTTGAACTGGTCAGGGTTCCCAGGTGGTGGTGGTAGCTCAGGGTCCTGAGTGCTGGAGACAGGCAGAGCCCCCAGCACGATCAGTCAGGAGATGGAGTCCCAGTGGAATTGATGCAGAGTTTGGGTCCATGCATCAGAACACTTACTTGGGCATAGGTAGGGGTTTTTGTAGAGAAACAACAATGGTTCAAGGGAGAACTCTAGATTTGTTTATGGGTAAACTGATGGCTCAAGAGTTTTCTTTAAGCTAGACAATAGGAGCTGATCACTCGTGGCTATGGGTGGTGTTTTCTTCCAGGGAGCTCACAATGCAATTAGGCTGCTTCAGTATTTTTGATTTAAATCAAGGATTCATTACTAGAATTGGTCTGATAACTGCTGAGCTGGGTGTGTGCAGGCATAGGTTCATTAACATCTGGAGCAGAGATCCCCCATGATGCAGTGCTTCCCTGCTTGTCTGGTCCCAGAGTTCAGTGCGGTTCTCTGTTCTCCATTCTGTATGGTAATGGAGATGTCTCCCTGTCCCATCTTTCATGCAGATGAGGCTAGGGGAGTTGTCTCTGTTTTCCATTCTGTATGCTAATGGAGATGTCTTAATCTTGTTTACGCATGTGTTTACGCACCCTTGTCAGGAGGGGTCTAGGTGTGTCTCTCAGTGTCCTTCACTGCTCTCTGCAAGCCTTTTCTCTGATCGGTTTTGGTTCAAGCAGAGACTGGTGTGTGTGGGGAAGGTGTCTTTCATGAGTCAGACAGGCTAGATACTGTGCCCTGGTTCCCCAAAAACACAGTGCTGACTGGTATCATCCAATGCAATGGGACTTAAACACATGCGTAAACTTAAGCACCTGCTTAAGTGTTTCCTTAAACCAGAGTCTAAATCTCTTTTTCTCTTTCAAATTTTAGTGGCTATTAAAGTGACAGGTCACATAGGTTACAGCAGGCATGGGTCAGCTGGATACTGTGCAATCTTCTGCACACTGATTTGCAAGTTTACCTTAATCCTCCCGACCTTAGCACACCTGCTTCTTCAGTCTTGGTCCATTCTTCAGCCTGCCAAATAACACAAATAATGAGCTGAGTGAATCCTACAAACCAGGGAAGTCATTGTTGCGATAGCAAGTTAGAATCCTTCTTTCCCCCTCATCCACCCACAACGACTCTAATAGTGGGAAAAGGGGTGCAGGTGGAGCTCCTGAAGAAGAATCCTCTTCCTAGGGAAAAACAAGATTTCAAATGAAAGATGCAAATGAGGCATCATATTCCTGAATGAGAATCATTGTGGAGACTTCCACATTTCAAGTGCAAGAGCTCTTTGTGATGCTGGCAGCCCAGCTGCCAGCTCAAGCCAAAGCCCCTATGCCTCAACTGAGCAATGACAAATGCATAACTGGAAACTAGCCTAGCTCACCTGTGTGTTAGCATTGTTAAAACAGGCATTAGAGTTATAAAAATGTGCTTAGTGTTTAGACTTTATGAAATGCTTGTGAGTTGCTGCATGAATTACTCACTTATAATATCTGTATCCTATGCTATAAGGTAGTACTTAAGTGTCTGCTCTGAAACAGTATACCCTCACAGTCAGGAGAGAAGCATTAGCAAGTGTGAAATACTAGTTTCCCACAAGAGATGTCATCTCCTCTCCAACAAAAGAAGGCCCATAGAAACCAGACAAGCCATTATGGAACAGCAGAGGACATAAGACTTTGTTGATTGCTTCACCCACACCAATGAAGAGGAGACATGCAGGTGGATTTGTCCCATCACCTTGAACTCTGAGGGAAGGGAATAAAAATCCTCAACAAGAAGGAATTGGGTGTCTATGCTACTTGGACTTTGAGAGGGAAAGAATCTAAGCATAAGGAAGGGCTCCCCAGCTGCCTAGCTTGGCTTAACCCTAGAGAACATATAGAACTTGCATACGGCAGCAGCTTCTATCACCTTTTGAAACTTAAGACTGTGACCCATTTGCATGTGTATGTTTACCAGCTTTAACCTTGTAAATAACTCATTTCTTTTTCTTAGTTAATAAATATTTAGTTAATTTATTATAGGATTTGCTATAAGCGCTGTTCTGGTGTAGGATCTGAGTTGCAATTCAACTAGGGTAAGTGACCAGTCCTTTGGGATTGGAAGTAACCTGAATATTGTTGGGTTTTTTGGTGTAAGGAACCATCTACCACAAAGGCAAGCTTGCCTGGGGGAAAGCTAGACCAGAGTACCCATGGGAACTGTCTGTGACTCCATGTTAAGGCTATCCCCGAGGAGATCACACTTGATAGTTGGTTAGTGAAATCTAAGTATAAAACTTACAACCAGTTTGGGGTTTGTGCCCTGCTTCTTCACAGTCTGCCCTGAGACTGGTACTCCTGAGCCACTCCAGACAGCCTGACACTGTTATCTCACCCTTCCTCAATCATAGGATATATCATGGCCTATTACACAGGAACTTGTTATAACACAAAATAATTAACGCTAGTAGACTTTAACAGCTGCTTCCGAAGTGTTAACATTTTACCACAAAAGCACATATTAAGGCGATTTTATACATGTGTTATTTTTAACATCTCTTTGGGATAAAAACATATTTAGAGTATGTGCTGATGGAAAGTAGTTATTTGACATGTGCAAGACACACTCTCCAAAGCCGCAGAAATTGTTAGATTCCATAATACAAAGAACAATTAAAATATGTGCGGACTAATCTTGTGTCAGACTGTATTCTTGAGTTGAGGCAACTTTTGAGTTAGAGAAACTAACTTTTAGTTAGTTCATTTCTAAAAGGAGGTTAAGTTAGAAATGACCAAGCGATATGGTTATATTGTTTTAAACTTTCTAAAAATATAGATTTTGGTGCCAAATTTTATCCTGAATGAACTTTTATAGCTCATTTAAAACACCATTAAAAAGAGGCTTTATAACGGAAAGCTCTCCTCTAACTATAAGAGTGTTAGTGGGTGCCGGCCTATAACAAAAGTCTATACTCTACCATGATGTACTGAAAGCAATAAGAATATAATGCCATTATCTGAAGTGAGGTGACATTAAATTCAATTCATCTACTTTAACAGAATAGTCTTATATGTAAGAGACAAAGTCAGTAGAATAGAATATTCTCACAGGAAAATGAACTGCTGCTGGTACATAAGTGCTGAGGCAAAACTGAGATAGCTAAGGAAAATAAATTTTGAGGCTAGGCTGGTATTTATTTTTTAAAGCAGGAGACCCTTATCCTTTGACTATGTTCTGTTACAATGACTTTCTGTTATACCAACTGACGGATGTAGATGTAATCGTTTCGTCTTGTAGTTGTTACTGTGGTAGCGACACACTCTAAAGTTGCTGACCTCCTGCTTTCTGATTGTCTATAAGAGCCTACCTATTGTATGCCTGTCAAATAACATTTGAGCCATAAAATTGCAATTTCTTAAAAAGTCAAAGAGACTAAGTATATCAGGAGCAGTAGCGTAGCCAGGGGGGGAGCAGGGCTCGGGGGCGCTTTAAAAGGCTCGCGGCTCCTGCCACTGCAGGGAGCCACGGGCCCTTTAAAGCGCCCCCCCAGCCCCGCTGCTGGACCCGGGCTGGGGGGGGGGCGCTTTAAAAGGCCGGCGGCTCCTGCCGCTGCGTGGAGCCACGGGCCCTTTAAAGCGCCCCCGCCCCTCAGCCGGACCCAGGCCTGGGGGGGGGGGGCGCTTTAAAAGGCCGGCGGCTCCTGCCGCTGTGGGGAGCCATGGGCCCTTTAAAGCACCCCCCCCCCCCGCCCCGCTGCCGGAGCCGGGCTCAGGCGGGGATTTAAAAGGCCCGGGGGCTCCGCAGCGGCTGGAGCCCCGGGCCCTTTAAAGCGCCGCTGGGGTGAGTACAGGGGGAGCCGGGAGGCGCCTTTTTATAGCGCCGCTCCCCCTGTGCTCTAAACCTGGCTACGCCACTGATCAGGAGGATGTATCCACATTGCTCCCATTAGCACTAACGAGAGAGCCAGATGCTAAAACCCTTTAGCAATCTTTTCAAATAAAGTGCTCAGTTCTGCCTTCAGATAGTCATACAAAATCCTGTTGATGTCAGTGGGATTTTGGGCTGCAAAAGGGATGCCTTTTTGGTCCCAATTCTGCCATCAGATACAGTTGTGCAATTCCTACTGAGGACAGAGAGAAGTGTTGCAGAGCACTATGTGGAGAGGGGTCACAGATTTTCTATGCATGGCCACTCTGCACTTTCCCTTCTACTCCATCCTACACAATGGAAATGCCGTAATTCTGCTGTGTTCTGGATCTTGCGTATGTCCCAAAAGGGCAGACAGAAGTTTTACCCTTAGATTTGTATATCTTTAATGCACTATTTGTAAAGCATCAAGTTCTTTCAAAATAATATGTTTTGTCATGATATTTTAAAAACTCCTTTGTCATATGCGATTAATTATATAGGGCTTGATTCCCCCCTTACTCAAATAGTGCCTGGTACCTGTCTTTGCAAGTCATCCCACTGAAATTAATGGGAATAGTTGCTCAGTGAGCTACTACTCAACATGTGTAAGGGTGGCACAATTAGACCCATAATGATTAGCTAATCAACAACCTGAGTGAAGTCAATTTGGTATCATAGATTTAATAGATTTTAATCCCAGACGGGACCATCATGCTAATCTAGTCTGTTCTCTTGCATTACACAAGCCATAGAATTTCACACAGTGATTTCTACATCTAGTGCAACAACTTGTGGTTAACCCAGAGCATATTTTTTTTAGAAAGACACCAAGTTTTGATTTAAAGACTTCACATGATGGAGAATTACCATGTTCCTTTGTAATATGTTCCAATGGCTAATTACCATTACTTAGAATTATCATGTGTAATACAAATTATATTACTAACTGCTCAAGCCTTTTCCTTTCCTAACCTGGGCAATTATATTATATTGATAAATATAAAAACTTTGAACATAGATATCAGGTTTTACAGGAAATCTTCTTTATTATCCTGAGCTAATTAAGCTATCACGATATAAAAATCATGTTTTCCTCTGTCACATCGCTCAAAGCTATGTTTATTCTTAGCTACCAGTGATCAAGAGGTTTGGGTCTTGATCACTGCAATAATTTACAAATCTCTGCAAACACTGCTTGATATTGTATTATTTTTCATGATTCCTGACATTGCTCACACACGTGTCCTCTTCAGGTGGCACAAACAACAACAGAAATAACGCTGTTTGATGTAGCATTTCTTCCTTCTAGTTTCTACTCAGCAGCTGTAGTGGGGCTCAGCCAAAGGCATCAAGGCTTCCTTCTGGATCTTTTTTGCCAAGGAGGAAGGGGCCAACAGAGCAGCATGTGTCTTTTGCTTCTGTAGATCAACAGGAGTCCCTTTCTTCTGGATTGCTGGTTTGGAACGCTGTGCCCCGGTCTAATCTCCAGACCCCCTCAAGCTGCACTCACTAGAGGGTTTCTAGAAAACTGTGCAAAGTGAATTGCAGTTTTCTGCGCCTTCCCATGTACTCCACAGGAGCAGCCAATCTGGCTTTTACTGACAATTTTCTGCTAAGAGACTCTTACAGTTAAACATTAGCAGGGGTACTAAAGCAATAGTCCTGATTCACCACTCCCTTACATAAATGTAAACTGGGAATGATTCCATTGAACTCAGTTCAGTTACACTGGTGTAAAAGCAAGCGTGACTGAGAGAAGAATTTGGCCTATCATTTTAAAGTGGGAAACATTAATAATATTAAAATAATGTACGGTGAAGACGAGACTATAATATTTAGATTGCTTTGGCCTGGGCGTCTCACCAAGAAATCAGAGATACTAATAGTTCGTGATTCACTGGCAACATATGTGACAAAGGACCGCTGAGTGATGCCACTTGGGATAATAGTCCCTGACAAGTTCAGTCTCTGTGGGAAAATAAATCATTTCATGTCCTTGCCAGTCTGCACTAGTCAAGTGTGGCAACATTCCAGCCAAGCCCTCCAGGGCAATGGACATAAAGAGGCCTCTCACAGCAGTGATCTGAGAATAGCTGATATGGTACTGTTTGGTCCTGGATATGGGTACAAAATACATGGAAAATTTAACTAGAATTAAATCAAAGTTGTAAAGAATATTAAAGCGGTAGAATTTAATCAAAGCTACCAGGTTAGGTTGCACACAGCTCACTTAATCAGTGATGCAATGGTTGTTTGTGTGTCTTTCAAATGCAGACAGAAAAGTGATAAAAGACAAAAACACCACATGACTGGTGGACAAATCCTTTTCACAAAATGGTATCCCCATATCTGACCTCTTCCTTGTCCTCAAAGGAATCCTGCACAAGTTTCAAAAGATGAGCCTGGGAGCTTAAATTCTTAACTTTGTTAGACACTAAAAATCAGGGACTCGATACTGGATTTATGGCTCATTATTACAACAATATATAACCCACTAGCACCCCTTTATCCTACCACTGCAGAGGTGTTGCCTACCCACTTCACTTTGAATTTTCTTTTACAACATGTTAACTCTTTATGCTACAGAATCTTTTCCACCTTGAATTTAGCTGTGACACTGAGTACCTTTCCCAGACCTGGAGAAGAGCTCTAGCTTGTCTCTTTCACCAACAGAAATTGGTCCAATAAATGATATTACCTTGCCCACCTTGTCTCTGATAAATATATTGATACATCTAAAACAATTGGCGATTAATCAGTTATCAAGGACTTTAAGCTATGTATAGATGGTATCTTCCTTTATCTAAGAAACCACAGAGATATGTGAATCACAGACAGGCAATTGCTAGTCTACAGGACAAGAACAGTTACAAAGTTAATTACCTGTGATTATCTTACAAAAGGAGGTGATTATGTAGCTGAATGACAAAAGAAGAGTGTTCTGTGAAGACAAAAACACACAGTACTATAAACTGATAAAAACAGGGCCACCCATTGGTAAATTAGAAATAGCCCACTTTAGTTTATGTTTTTACAGTAATGTTACAACAATACGGTCCCTTCTCTCTTAATACTCTTAAGGAAATACTACCCTCATTAAACCACTACTATTCCCTCCCCCACAACCAAACAATCTCTTTTTCTCTGTTACATTTTGAAGTTAATTTTTGTGGCTATTAAAGTGACAGCTCGCATAGTATTCAGTCAGGCATAGTGCAGCTAGATGCCAGTCTTCTTCACCCTGATATGCAAATTTACCTTAATCTTCCTGACCTTAGTATACCTTCTTCAGTCTTCTGTTCTTCAGACTGCCAAGTAACAAAAATAATGAATTAAGTGAACCCTATAGACCAGAGAATTCATTGTTTCAGCATCCCTCCCTCCCCGCATCCCTGCCCACAAATGCTGGGAACAGGGGTGCAGGCAGAAGAATCCTTTTCCTGAAAAATACATTTTAAACAAAAGATTCACATTCAAGGGATCAGATTCCAGAATGTGAATTGTTATGGAGACATCCACATTTCAAATGTAAGAGTCCTCTCCCACCCTTTCTCCAATCCCTATGGTCAAATATGTAAGTCCTTACTCAGGCAAAATACCATTGAAGTCACCAAAATACTTTGACCTCAGTGGGAATGTTGCCCTAATTAAGAAGTTAGGGTTCAACGTTTTGTAGATGGCAATTTAATTTGTGGAAGGCTAGGGCTGGGTGCATAGTGGGGGGGGGAAATGCTTCATGAACATTTAGATGAATTAGAATGCAAATCTCAAGTATAAGAGGGGTAGCCGTGTTAGTCTGGATCTGTAGAAGCGACAAAGGGTCCTGTGGCACCTTATAGACTAACAGTTATAGTCTATAAGGTGCCACAGGACCCTTTGTCGCTTCTATAGAATGCAAATGTTCATTCACCATGTTTGCACACCTTTTCTAATTGCTGTTTATAAACAATTCATCAATGAGGTTTGCTCATACAAACATTAATTGAAAATGAACTTCAGATCCATAGCATGACGATACCCTCTTTCCTCAAGATTTCTCAGAAACACGCCCTACCTATGACTAAGCACATATATCATGTGATAATCAGTAACTTACTTAAAGTACAGCACAGCGCTGTGCCATGGAGGCTGTATTTCCCAAGCCTCAGTTCAGAAGCGCTGGCATTGAGAATATCAAGTGTACAACTTTTGCAGTTAAGACCACACAAAATCCCTAGCCAGAGCTCTGGCACACAGGAAGTGAAATAGGCAAAATCTGGCCATATTCTTCATGATGGGACATATGTGTCGACACATGCCTAATTCAGTCACTTTGCGTGAATGTGATGAGAAAAATAATTTTATAACCGACACCAGCTATAACATAGCACTAAGTCACTGCAATAATCTTCTCTAGAAATGCAACCCCCTAGGGAAACCACTCAAGCAAGTAACTTATGCCAACATAGGAAATTAAGGAATCCTTCCCTCCTTCTCACAGATCACCCACACAACTTTTCTGTAGGCATAGTACAGGTCAACATTGCTCCAGCCTGCTCACAACTTCCTTCCCTGCCAGGTTTGTGTGTCATGACCTGCTTCATATCGCTGGTCTGTGGTACAAAGGCATGCAGTCTCTCCACACTGCCTTTCTGTGGACTTCAATGGGAAAAGAATTCATGCATTCAAAGGCAGAAATTTCCCCAGTGTTAACTAGAGTTACAGTCACATTCTAGTGGGGGAACAGGACTCTAAATTACAGATCATCTTTGACCCTCTTTTAGTTTAAATTAAAGGAGAAAGACCCCAATCCAGGAAAGCATCTCTAAACAGAACAGTGCTTAAGTCCCATTGAAATTAATGGAGTATAAGCACCTGCTTATAGTATGTGCTTAAGTGCTATCCCAAAGAAAGATGGATTTAATCATATGCTTAAGCACTTTCCTGAATTAGGACCTAAATGAATATTTCATTAAATAAAGTGGTAACCAGCACAGTTCTTGAAATCAAAAGCTCTCTCATTTTCTATAAGAAATATTCACTGAATATAAGGGCAGATGTCAAATCTCACACACAGGGTATAGACATATTACAAGAAAGTACCACTGAAACAATCAGTCTTTTAAAAGATTAAAGCTAGGGAGACTTCTAAAGAAGAAAGATGGAATTTGAGGCCAGTATGCCACACAGGGGTTTATCCTGAAGCTCTTGTTTATCTGTAAAGTGCCACTGATGGTCCCTTATAAACATACTAACAGAAAACTAAGGTCAACCTAAATCTTTTCATCAGTGGATTCTCTATGATAACTTTTTAAGTGCTCTTAATATAAATCGAATAATCTCAGGGCAAAGATCTGTTTGAAAAAGATATGATTGATGACCTATCATCCCTAATTCACTGTTTATACTTGTAGTGAGCCTGTTGGGAAAATACCTCATTCATCAGGGTATTAGTGAATTCAACCAACGTATGGCACCTTCATTTTAACAAACTAAAGGAGAAAAGCTAAATGGGGGAAAATTGACAACCATCTCTGATTCTATGATAATGCAATTAAGCTGCTCCTCTCCAGAGCTTTTGCTAATTCACAAAACAGCTTCAGTAGGCAGGTCATAAATATATGATCATTTTTCACACTTTGAAAAGTAATGATGCCTTGACATGAATCAATATATCTTGGTGAAATCATTTTACTTTTACATTATGCATGTGAGTCAGTTTTAAACCCAGTATATATTAAACCTGACTTTTTATCTGGTCTGTGCTTATATGAAGTCATTTTACAGAGGCCTCTGTGTTATCTGTGCACCCAAACCCTTATTAAAATAAGTGGCAATTTTGAGTGCTCACAAGATGCTGCATCAGACACCTAGAGGTTATATTGTCTCCTTTATCCCATGGAGGAGGTGAACGATGCAAATCTCTTACTCAGTTGGGAGGGAGGGATCACTGAGGCAACATGACATCTTCCCTTTTTGCCGAACCCCCATGGTTACATTTGTCTCTCTGGAAACACTGAGATTTTTCCAATTTAATACTGAAACTGACAGCATTAATTCATGTGAACTCCCACTCTGTACATTCAAATCCCCTTGAGGAAGGAGATGGTTTAGGCCAGGCGGGGCTATTGAGATAATTGCAGTGTAGGTCCTGAGGAAGCTGTGATGCCATGGGGGAGAAGAGGGATGGAGTCCCCAAGAAATAGTACAGAGGGTCTCCACCTCTGTGTGAAGACTCTGGAGTCCTCAGGATTTCCCTGGAGGTCTTGGGACATCCACATGTCAGGAAGGCCACTGCCTGTGTTTGTTCATCAGGTGCCCCTCCTGACTGCATAGAGTAGCAGAAATTCTACATACTCAAGGTCTTTCTGTTGAACTTTGCTCCTCCTACAGGATTTTGGAATATGGGCATGATGTATTTTTAATGTAAGAAATTAAAAAAGCAATTCCTTTCATCTGAACACATCAATGACCAGATGCACAGATTTCATTTGTATGAGTTACTCCTCTTTAATTTACTGTGTCATATATTATACATGTGAAATAACTAAGTAAAAGACATATCTATGCCCTGTATCATATGCACGATAGATAGCAAATTTATCTGAGGAGGATATAGTCCAGCATAACCAATAAAAGTGAAAGGCTAGACACTGTATCAGGGACAAAAATATTTTGGACATCTTTACAAAACAGAAACACACATATTAGCACAACATTATGCTAATGATCATAGCATTATTTGTTCTATGGTAAACTTAAAGATGGACATGCTGATAAATAAAGTAGGTAGGTGTTGATGTTTGCTTAAGTTTGAATTATTAAAACATCTAAACATTGCCAATTTATAGAATTTATACTGTACGGTATATGGCATTTTATTTTTTATTGCTGAAATGCTTGTCAATTTTGCAGCATGCAAAGTGAAATGACACTAAATCACAAGTGTGCCTGCTGTGCTGTCATTCTCATTAGACGATCTCTTTTGTTTAGTTTGTTCAATGCTTGTGGTTCTTTAAAATAAAAAGTGCTTTATAATGGAGAGGGACAAAACAACATGTGTATCATGGGATTGAAGAGAAAATGTATTTTAAAAAAGCCCCTGGATTGTTCGGGAGTCCTCAAAGTCATTTTGAATGGCTGATTAAAATAAATATTGCATAGAAAATTGTTTTTGTAGCCTCTGTTTATTCTACCCTGTCTCCATTATTTGATCTTCACTATGATAAGTAATCAGGTTGCGATATTCTGTACATTTAAAACCAAATGTGCATGGCATATTGTTGAAAATGTAACAGTTGCTACAGAATGCATTAAAGTGAAAGTCCACAGGTTTATCTACTTTCACAGCCCAGGGTAATAAAACAAAAATGTTTTTAGACAAAAATGTATTTAGGAAAATAGTATTTTTAAACCAATAAAGATAAAATGCAATAGTGTATAATGGTACGTTCATGTTAGATTTAAACAGACAGCCCAATAAAATTTATACATATAAATGGCATATTCCTTAATATTTTCAAAAACAATTCTAAAGGGTCAGCTGATGTTACTCAGCGTAGTTACTGGGACTTAAGCACATGCTTAAAGTTAAGCACCTGTTTAAGTAATTTCCTCAATCAGTGCCCAGGTGGCCCCCAATATCTCTCTCTCCTTTCATATGTTAATCCCATCATGTTTAAATTTCAAAGGAGAAGCTAAAATCGCCACAATAATTGTTCACCAAAACTGGTTTATTAGAGAAATACCAATCATATGGAATTGCCTTATCATCTGTCAACATAACCCTGTTTTGAGTTCTGTTGAAGATGTGGCACTTGTTTTATGAAGGTTCTTACAAGAAAATGTTTGGATTAATGATATAATTTAGTGGCAATGTAGTGAGAGTAGGTCTAATCTCTGAAGAGTGAGAATAGGATTGAAAAAGTAAACCAGTGGGATATACTCGATTGTGGCTGTTGGGTCGGCAGCACAGGAGCTGCAGGGGTCACGCTGATTGGCATTGTCACTTTCCCCATTCATCAAGCCAGGCCAGACTTCCCGAATCATTTACCAGATGGGGCAGCTCGTCAGTTTAAACACCTGATATGAAGCCATCCGTCATCTGATAACATGATCATTCGGCTGCAGCTGGCTCGGTGCTCTGCAGCCTGAGTGCACATGTGATGGACTGAAGCCAGAGAAGCAGGCTTAGCAGTGCTGCACTCCCCTGATAGGATTTGCAGTCCTCCAATGGACCATGGAACAGGTGGAGGCTGAGAGAGAATGAAAAAATTACCATGTGTTGCAGGGATTAGAGAGCACACTCTCACCACTCCACTTGAATACCAATCGAAGGACAACCTTGAGCCAGACAAATTTAAGGCCATCCATGATGTAACATGTAGAATATAGGTGCCTCAACATACTAATAAGTCCTCATTTTCCTACAGAATTTAGAACTAGTGCTCTTAAGATTGTAAATTGTCATGTCTTTTCCATCCACCACAAGAACAACATTTAGATATTTGGAAACATACTTTTTTTCCTTTTAATTTTTAATCAAAAAACATCTTAAAATGAGCTCACTCTCTTCCAAAGAACATCTCCCAGGACTGATCATAGATGCTGTTATTCTGTCCTCACCAAGAAGAAAACCTAATGCAACAAAGAGATTTACACAGAGACCAATTACACATAGTTACGATGAAAGTGTTTATCACAATGTGAAATATAAATATGCTGTTTGAAACTGGTGGTGGGTAAGCAAGTCTGGGAGCTTAGTGGATAAAATACTGACCTTTCACATTAGGGCCATACTTCAAGTGTACTCTAAGGCCAAGTCTGCACTACCACTTACTTTGGTATAATTTACGTCGCTCAGCGGTGTAAATAAGCCACCCCCCTGAGCGACATAAGTTACACTCACCTAAGTGCCGGAACTACTGCCTCTTGCGGAGTGGATTTATTATGCCAATGTGCTACAGCAGCGCAGCCACATCAGTGCAGACTAGCCCTTAGTCAGCATATGCAATGAGTTTGATGATCTCAAATCAGTTGCTAGTGGGAAATAATCCTGGGTGAGCTTCTGTGCTGCACCCCTAGGAGGTGCAGGCCAGAATTCATAGCCCTGGGCGAGGGGAAAGCTAAAATGGCTAGTGTCCACATTTGTGCTCTCTCCATTCTGGGCTGTTCTGCAGCATAATCTAGACAGCTCTAGGAGCCTGTACAGCAACCTGCCTGGGCTGACCCATGGGCCTCAGTGCTGCCTGGAATCTCTGCAGCACTGTGTGCTGCTAACCTGCCCCTGACACACGTCCTGCCTCACCCCTTAGCCCCAGCACTCCCTCACCCCAGCACTCCCTCACAGCAGGTCTTCCTCAGTGCCTATGCTGGGAGAATCCTTCCCAAGTCAGAACCAGACTTGTAGGGTACGGTCACACAGTGTAGGAGGGACTGGGGGCAGGCGGGCGCGGGGGGGGGGGGGGGACCAAGAATCTCATTCCGTGGATTTTAGTAAAAAATGAAATTCTTTGCAGAAGAGAGACCACAAGTCTGATTCTCCTCTCACACTGTATTTGTACAACTGTAGCTCAACTGACATCAATGGAATTATTTCCAATTTACACCAGTGCAAGTAAGATCTAGAGTCTGGTGGTATTTTTGGGATTGTAAATTAATTAGTAAGGCTTTGATCCTCTTATGTCATCAATAGAGCAATGTAAAGAAGTTTGGTGTTTTTTTTGGTTAGTTTTTTCTCCTCTTTGATGGTAGTGTTGGATATATTAAAAAAAAGTAATGAAGTAACTGGCTAAATCATCCCTTCTACCTCTGAATTTATTAGAGTTTCCTCATGCTACAGTGAAACCCCCCTATAGCGCGCCCCGCCATAACGCGAATTCAGTTAAAACGCAATCATAAGGTGGCTCCCGCTGCCCCAACCAAAAAAAAAAAAAAAAGGCATCCAGAACGTGCTTCCTCGCCTGGAGCCGACCCTGGCTCCATTTCCCCTGTTCCTTTCCCCCCCCCCCCCCCCCCTTCTGCCTCCGCTTCCCCTTTTGGCGAGACTGGCTTGAAACTCAAGCTAGTCAGTTTCAAGCTGGTCAGTTTCAAGCCGTCTCTTCTCCCCAAAGCGGAGAAGTTTCAAGCGGCTCAGTTCTCTTCTCCCCAAAGCGGAGAAGTTTCAAGCTGGTCAGTTTCAAGCTGGTCAAACTTCTCTGCTTTGGCCAGAAGAGAAGAGACCGGCTTGAAACTGACCAGCTTGAAACTTCTCCGCTTTGGCAAGAAGAGAAGAGACCGGCTTGAAACGGTAATTTTTTGTAACCCCCCTATAACGCGACCCCGTATTTAACACGATGGAATTTTTTGGACCCCGATTATTGCATTATAGTGGGGTTTCACTGTATATTCTCTCCCATGACCTAGTCATTACTAAAAAAAACAGTTACCTATAATAATCCAGGAAGTTGCCACAATATTACAATGTGCAAATCAGAGCAAATATGACACATGCTACTCAGAATGGGAAAAAAGATTACTTACAATCCATGATTGAGTTCAGACATTTGGTGGTGATTAGGCAAGGTGGTATTTTTATGTAAAATTCAGATACAGATATGGGAACTCATCCATTTTACACTACACCAGGTGCATATGTCATTTCCATCAGGGGAATCTGTAGTTAATGACGTAGTACAGTCCTGTTACGAATAAGAGAAAAATGACCCAGAAAGTTCTGAATACACATTGTAGATCCATGGATATCACTGAATTGCACCTATCTCCAGTGGGAATTAATTTGGCTGATTAGGTTTGGAATTTTTCAGTGAAATGAGAACATACTGCGGTGTGTGTTCCATTATAAATGCTCTACTTGGCTTGATAGCAGGAAGTGGAAACGATGATTATAGTTTCTTTTCCCCTTTCTTCCTAAGCAGAAGTGCTGATTGGTTGTGTCAAGAGGTATATTGTGGTGAAGTATATTGTCAAGAGGTATGCTGTGATTTCAGCATGGTAATACAGATAGTAATACAGCAGGCCAGTAGCAAAACTGTGAAGTAATGGAGAGCTATAGGAAGCACAGAAAAAGGAGAGAAAGAGACAGAAGAGGAGAGGTTGAGAGAAATGCAGGCTTGAGTGCAGAAAGAAACAGAGAGGACATTGAAAGAAGAGAGTTGAGCCAGTGTAAAAGAGCATCATTAAAATATCCAAACACACAGTGGTCTGTCAAGTCACACTTTAATTTTTCTGCCCTTCCCTCTTTGTTTAGAGCAGTGGTTCTCAACCCCATGGGCTGCTTGTGGCCCAATCAGCACACAGCTGTAGCTCATGTGACATCCTCAGGGTCATACAGGTAGTATATATATATATAGTGTGAATGTGGCCCAGATTACACATAGAGAGCTGCATACCCACAATGATATGCAGCCCACAATGATGAATAGATGGAAAAACACTGAGAGTAGCACTCTGTTGAGCACTGTATAAGAATTAACCATGACAAACTTTTCTTTCTGTCTTTAATCTTTTCAAAAACATTGAGAATGAAATTTTAAGGCCCCCAGAGGGATTTGAATATCCAGTTCCTATTAAAGTTAATGACCGAGTCCATTGGGTGGCTTTGAAAACCCTTCTTTCAGAGGCAACCCGTCCATTGACTTTGGTGGGATTATGATCGCCGGACCCATAGACCTATGTTTAAACACACATTTAAAAAGCTCTAAAATCATTTTCAGTTGCAAACTTCTTCAGATTCTATCATCCTTCAAGTATGGTTCTTCTCGCCACCGGAACTACCGACACTTGAGCTCTCTGCCCCCTCTTGCTTCTTTCTGGACTCCTCTTATAACATCCCCAGAGCAACAGCCACCAACCCTGCCTCCAGGCGCTGTTCTATTTTAAGGTGTTTCCAAAAATACTTGTCTGTCTTCCATGGGTGGTGCGTGAACCCCGCTTCAGGGAGGCTAACCCCCGGCCCCGCCCCTTCTGCCCGAGGTCCTGCCCTACCCCGCCTTTTCTGCCTCCCTCCCCGCCTGAGCCCCGAGTCCTGGGCTGCATCAGGCCTGACCCCTGGGCCGGCCCGAGCTGCCCCTGGCCACTGGCTGGCCCAAACCACCCCTGGCTGCCGGTTGGTCCGTGCTAACCCTGGCTGCTGGCTGGCCTGAGAAGCCAGCCGTCTGAGCCCCGAGCTCCAGACTGCCAGCCCAAACTGAGCTCCCTCTGGCTTCGGGGTAGAGGGGGAGAGAGAGTGGGGCCTCAAGGTGGAGCATGGACTGGACTGTGGCCTGGGTTAGGGGAGGCTTACACGCCCCATGACCTATGATACCTGCTGCCCATGCTGTCTGCTCAGCCTTAACTCCAATTTAGTGAAGCCATTTGCTTGGGAATTAATCCTTTATCACCACACAGGGATAAAATTAATTCACAACCACTCCTAAGAGAGACAGCATCTTACACCAGAACCATATGGCCAAACCTGCAGTCTTTTAGGAGAAGCAGAAGTTTCCATTTTCATGCTTTGCATTATCAATTAATAGGGTAGAATCATAGAAGATTAGGGTTTGGAAGAGACCTCAGGAAGTCATCTAGTCCAACCCCCTGCTCAAAACAGGACCAACACCAACTAAATCATCCCAGCCAGCGCTTTGTCAAGCCAGGCCTTAAAAACCTCTAAGGATGGAGATTCCACCACCTCCCTAGGTAACCCATTCCAGTGCTTCACCACCTTCCTAGTGAAATAGTGTTTCTTAATATCCAACCTAGACCTCCCCCACGGCAACTTGAGACCATTACTCCTTGTTCTGTCATCTGCCACCATTGAGAACAGCCTAGCTCCATCCTCTTTGGAACCCTAGTTGAAGGCTGCTATCAAATCCCCTCTCAGTCTTCTCTTCTGCAGACTAAACAAGCCCAGTTCCCTCAGCCTCTCCTCGTAAGTCATGTGCCTCAGCCCCCTGATCATTTTCGTTGCCCTCTGCTGGACTCTCTCCAATTTGTCCACATCCTGGTATCCCTCAGGGGTCTGTTCTAGGAACGGTCCTAATCAACATATGCATAAATTATCTGGAAAAAGGGGTAAACAGTGAGGTGGCAAAATTTGCAGATGATACAAAATTAATAAAGATTAATTAAGACCCAGGCAGACTGCGAAGAGCTACAAAAGGAGCTCTCAAAACTGGGTGACTGGGCAACAAAATGGCAGATGAAATTTAATGTTGATAAATGCAATGTAATGCACATTGGAAAGCTATACCTATAAAATGGTGGGGTCTAAATTAGCTGTTGCCACTCAGGAAAACGATCTTGGAGTCATTGTGGATAGTTCTCTGAAAACATCCACTCAATGTGCAGCGGCAGTCAACAAAGTGAACAGAATGCTGGGAATAATTAAGAAAGGGATAGATAATAGGACAGAAAATATCATGTTGCCTCTATATAAATCCATGGTATGCCCACATCTTGAATACTGTCTGCAGGATGTGGTCGCCCCATCTCAAACCAGATATATTGGAACTGAAAAAAGTTCAGAAAAGAGCAACAAAAATTATTAAGGGTATGGAACGGCTTCTGTATGAGGAGAGATTAATTAGACTGGGACTTTTCAGCTTGGGGAGATATGATTGAGGTCTATAAAATCATGACTGGTGTAGAGAAAGTAGATAAGGAAGTGTTTAGTACTTCTCATAACACAAGAACTAGGAGTCACCAAATGAAATTAATAGGCAGCAGGTTTAAAATGAATAAAAGGAAGTATTTCTTCACACAACGCACAGTCAACCTGTGGAACTCCTTGCCAGAGAATGTTATGAAGGCCAAGACCATAACAGGGTTCAGAAAAGAACTAGATAAATTCATGGAGGATTGGTCCATCAATGGCTATTAGCCAGGATGGGCAGGGATGGTGTCCCTAGCCTCTGTTTGCCAGAAGCTGGGAATGAGTGATGGGATGGATCACTTGATGATTACCTGTTTTGTTTATTCCCTTTGGGGCACCTGGAACTGGCCACTGTCGGAAGACAGGATACTGGGCTAGAGGGACCTTTGGTATGACCCAGTAGGGCCATTCTTATGTTCTTATGTTTCTATAGTGGGGGGCCCAAAACTGGATTCAATACTCCAGATGTGGCCTCATCAGTGCCGAATACAGAGGAATAATCACTTCCCTCGATCTGCTGGTAATGCTCCTACTAATGCAGCCCAATATGCTGTTAGCCTTATTGGCAACAAGGGCACACTACTGACTCATATCTAGCTTCTCATACACTGTAATCCCCAGGTCCTTTTCTGCAGAACTGCTGCTTAGCCAGTTGGTCCCCAGCCTGTAGCGGCGCACTTACAAAATTCTAAGTAAATCATCAGAGAATAGGTTTACATTGTCTGGCCTTCATTCACTGCATGCCCAGCTTTTATGTTTTTAACTATTACTTTTGCTAATGATTTTTTTTTTTTTTTTTGCTTTTTGTGGCAAGGCCCACCCCATCCCTATGTGACTCAATTTTGCTTTTATTCCTTTTGTAATAAATACCCTCTGTAAGAGTAGAAGAAAGTGGCTATTTTAGGGCAAAGGAAAGAGGTATAAAGATATGCAAAAGTCATATTTGGAAATAGGTATTGAAACAGAATGAAAAACCTCATGTACAGTACAAAAAAAGGGGGGACCAAATGCACAGAGATGAGATATCTTACAGAGCTTCCTCTTTCCTTCAGAAGCAAGTCCTGAGAATCAATTACTAGCTAAAATAAAAAAACGTAGCTCATTAACAAAAATGATACACAGTATTTTAGAATTGGGGCACCAGACTTTATATTGTTGCTATACTTTTAAATCTGTTTCACTCTGCATCTGCTTCTATATGTCTAAAGAATAATAATTAGCACCTTCGAACAGTAACCTTGATAGCCTCATGAGGTAAGCAGGAAAGTATTATTTGTCCCCACCTTGCAAGTAGGGAAACTGAGATGGAAACTGAGATGGAGTCGGGTTGCTTGGGAATGCAGCCCAAAGCTGGTGGTAAACTCCATCTAAGGCTAAATACTGGCACGAGACCGATAGTCAACAAGTACCGTAAGGGAAAGTTGAGATGGAAAGGTTTGTCTACACTAATGCATGGATTAGATCTCAACAGTTCCCAACACTGAGCACTTTTAAAAGATTTATTATAGTTTCCAGTAAGAAAGGTTTGAAAAATATTGTATTGAAACTAAATAATACCCACAGATGACTTACTCACAGAGACTGGCAGAGAAAACTCCTGATAATAGGAATAGCATATTGTTTTAGAAAATGTCAGGTTGTATATAGATGCAAAGAAGAAAAATAAGATGGAGATGAAAAATGGCAACACATTAGCTGGTGTGTGCTGGTCATTTTCTGTTTACGTGTGTGTGTGTGTGTGCGTGTGTGCGTGCGCACGTGCATGAGAGAGAGATTCTTAGGTTTTGATTTTACCTGTATATATTTGTGTGAATTTATTACACAAGAACAGGGTAATATTTGTTTGGGGAAATTTTGGCTGTATTATTTTAATTCTATAAAGTATGCCATTTTAATTCTGATCCTTATAAACTGTAAACCACAAGAAACAACATTTTAAAAAACACAAAACCATTACCAGGGCTAATGTCATTCTAGGTGATAACACCCAAATTTTTAGAGGAAGACTAGTTAGTCAAAATAACCAACCTTACAACCATGAGCCTCCAAACACAGGACATCCAATGTTTTCACATCAGTAGTCTGTCATATCTTTTGGGGTTTGATCCAGGTCCCACTGAAATCATTGGGAGCCTTTGCACTGATTTAATGAAAACTGGATTGGGCACTTTCTGTACAATACCTCACCACAGAATGATAACACCATGGTGAGTGCACTAGTAAAGTGTAGATAGATGCTAAAAATATTAACTAAATATTTACATGTCCTTTCTATACCAGTAGCACGGAAACAAAATTAATGTCCTATCAATAACCTTGATGCCAAATTGACTCCCATTATCTCTTTATTCTTCTCTCTTTTGCAGATGCAAAAACAACCCTACAATCCTCATATGCAAATTCCATAAGCTTTTCTGTTCTCCTCAGGTGTGCATGCCAAGTTTTCATTATGAAGGCTTCCTGCTGTGAAAAAAAAAAGGTACATTTTCACTTTCATGTGTCTTTTTCTTTGTGGTAAAAAGGATTGAAGCATTAATGAATAAACTAAACTAAAACTGTACAGGCATTCCTGTAGGAAACTGGGTAAATTTCAAATACTGAGGGGAAGAAAATCAATTAGGTCAATAAAAATTGTATAATTTTGACACAATGAAGTCAGTTGTCACTAAGGAGTTACATGCACAATTTCTATTCATGTTAATGCCATTTTTATGCCTTACTCCCTGGGGCGTTGATGTGAACATTTATCTCAATGCACCACAAGAATCATGCAAAAGAAAAAAATGGGGAAAAAAAGAACAACTTTCTTTATAGGTTCAAACCATTTATCTTTGAAGAAAGTTTCCCAAAAGAGAGCTAACATTCTAAAAATAAATAAATAAATAAAAATTCCAACCAGCATTTAGATTTTCTGTTGGAAGAAGCAGGCAAACTTTCAGAGAAAATCATACTGACATTGAACTAGGAACTTCTCATGGACCACATAGTCAATTCAAAAGCATTTCATGTTACCCCACATTATTATGCATTTATTCCCAAAACAAACCATTTGGGGTCCAATTTCTTCACTTAGAACCACAGAAGGCTTCTGCCTAAAATTAACACACTTGCATCTGAAGGCTGAACTTGCCCCTTAAAGTTTAACAAAAACATGCTTCAAATGCTGTCCTCAGTCAGCAGGTGGAATGAAATGAGGGTGACGCATTTCTCCATTACCCTTTAGAGCCTGTAATGAGGCACAGTAAGAATATTCCATAAAGGGGAGGTTGGACAACCTCAAGCAAAGCCTCCCTACTCTGAGCAAGTCCTTTCCTCCTTTCCTATGGCTAGTGCCTCATACTGGAGGATTTTTCAGAATGGGAGCAACCTAAGGACGATTGCTAATACTGTATTTTATGCTTCTATAGTATTATATGATAGCATATATTACATGCTGTAGGGGACCTCAAAGTGCTTTACAAATGTTTATGAATTAAGCTTTGCTTGACCACTGTGAGGTAGGTTTTATTTTCCACATTTTACAGATGGAGAAAATGTGGCCCAGAGGTGTTTGCACTGTTCCCTCTAAGCTGTGCGTGTGTGCGCGTGCACACAGATCCTAAACCCCACGCACATGGCGAAACACTGCACGCACAAAAATTTTCACAGAAGCACAAAAATTTGCACAGAAGAAATTTTTTGCACAAATGGCCTGTCAAAAATTTGCACACACAGCCTGTCAAAAATTAGAGGGAACATTGTGTTAAGTGACTTCTTTAGAAAGCAAGTATGTCACAGAGCTGGAAATAGAGGCTATCACCCAGCAAAGCACTTATGCACATGGTTAACTTTAAGTATTCCCAGTGAAGTAAAACATTACGACTCAACTGCAAAATACAGTATAGAAAATTCTAAAGCCGGCCTTTTGGCTAATGACCCCACAATAGAATACCAACTGCAACAACAAGCACTACCAGCATGGTACCCGCTCAACGGGTAGTGATCAATGGTTCCATGTCTAGTTGGCAGCCGGTATCAAGTGGAGTGCCCCAAGGGTCGGTGCTGGGGCCGGTTTTGTTCAATATCTTCATCAACGATCTGGAGGATGGTGTGGACTGCACCCTTAGCAAGTTTGCAGATGACACTAAACTGGGAGGAGTGGTTGATACGCTGGAGGGTAGGGATAGGATACAGAGGGACCTAGACAAATTAGAGGATTGGGCCAAAAGAAATCTGATGAGGTTCAACAAGGACAAGTGCAGAGTCCTGCACTTAGGACAGAAGAATCCCATGCACTGCTATAGACTAGGGACCGAATGGCTGGGCAGCAGTTCTGCAGAAAGGGACCTAGGGGTTACAGTGGACGAAAAGCTGAATATGAGTCAACAGTGTGCCCTTGTTTTTCCTAATGTCCAGTCTAAACCGCCCATTGCTTCTTGCCCTATCCTCAGAGGTTAAGGAGAACAATTTTTCTACCTCCTCCTTGTAACAACCTTTTATGTACTTGAAACTGTTATCCTGTCCCCTCTCAGTCTTCTCTTCTCCAGATTAAACAAACCCAATTTTTTCAATCTTCCCTCATAGGTCATGTTTTCTAGACCTTTTATCATTTTTGTTGCTCCTCTCTCAAGGCCTCTCAATCAACAGGACAGCAGTGATGTACTCTCTACTTTCTATTCAATATTCGAAAAATAGCATTGAGTCAAGCTCTGGGGCAATTATTGGGTCCAATGAAGTAAGGTAAAGGGGAAAAAATTGCGATCCTTGGCATGGAGGTGTGTTGATTTCTCAAGATTCCATCTGGACCAACTTTTAGTCAAGGGAGAAACTCACTCATAGGTACCTGCTCTGGGAGCATTTCACAGTGAAAAATTCCCTTTTTCAAAGTTATGCTTATGCATAAATCTCATTAGTATTAATGGGAGCTCTGTACAGGGAAGTGGGACGAAAGAACCTATTTGTGTCTGGGAAGTGAAATACATATGTTTTGTATTTGATGGACACATTTGGCCATTCCCCATCAATACATCCCCAGAAGTTACCTCTGTATTTTACTTTACGTATTTACTTTTGGTTTAAAATTGCACACTCTGGTATGGCTTTGTGAGGTGGGGAACATCATTTATCTAATATCACTCCAGCATACTTAGGTTCAATACATACAGTATTACACATGATAATAATCAATTATCATTTTCTGTATTATAGTAACCCCCAATTCAGGATCAGGTTCTATGGTGTAGGTGCTATGCAAACACATAGGAAGACACAGTCCATACCCCCAATAGCTTAAAATCTACTTTAAGACAACGTCAACAAGTGAGTGTGACAAACAACAGAAGGAAGGATGGCTGTAACAGTGGTAAATACTACAACTCGATGGTTCTGAATCTAGGAAAAGTGTTTTAAAATTAAAACAAAAAACAACCCTTATCTCCACCATCACTGAATGTTCCTAAAATCTACCATAGAAAACAACACTGAGTAGTCAAAATATCAGTGAACTTTACACTGACAAGGCCTTAAAAAAAATAAAGGATTAACATTTTCTTAAAACCAAATAAATGAGAGTTTGGGGCTACAATCCAAAAATCTTGCCTCCCAGTCAGTTTTAGCTCTAGGCACTTTAAAATGAATAGGCTAGCCTGCACCAAGAGCATATTAGCACTTTTGAGTTCATCTCTTCAAGTAACATGTATTTTTTTCCTAAAACCTTAATATATAATGAAGAAATGACAAATGCCAGATTTTGCTAATGATATAATCTTAGAAACTAACCAGAATTAACACAGAAAATAACATATTCCAACTTTACATCAATTAATGCATGCGATAGTTTGTCATAACAGATCATAAAATTAATACTTAGTACAGTTGAGGTCTTTGTTTGTTGGGAGGAAACCCGTATAGAACAAATGAATAGTAATCTTTCTTGCCTTTGAGATTTGAAAGGTATCACGGAAAAGCATTATATCTCTTTGTTCCACTTTTATAATAATGTTCCTCTATTACAAAGGAAATCCCATCCCAGATACTTAAAGTCACTGCCTTGATTCCCCTCAAATGATGTACTCATGAGTTTGAGTGAAAAAGCATATAGAAGATCATGCTTTATTCGTTCAGACTATTTAGCCGTATTCCTCTCTCTTGTGCTGCTAGCTGAACAGTGAGTCTAATTTGCTGATGAATACATTTAAGAGTGAGTGATCCATTACATTAACTTTAATGAGCTGCAGCAGGTCACTTGGTTATGGATGGCACCCTGCAAAGGCTACAGTTCAGGGTGATACTAAATCTCTTGACAGTCAGCCTCAGAGTTTTTATGCAGTACTTATAACAAAGACATGGTCACCAACTCCCGGTCACAGGAATGACTAGATTTCATAGCTCCTTGCTATCTGCTGTAGGTTTAGTCTTACAGTTTAAGAGCATAAGTAATTCATAATTAGATTGTATATAACTGGAAGCCACAAGAAAGAACATTAATTTAGAGGTCTTGTAGTTGTAGGGAGGGTGGATTTTTTACATCTACCATATTTCCTCTGATTTGAACTTTTGAATTTACCATCTGAAGTCCTAAAAAAACAATTATTGAGTAACAAAGCCTATAGTTGAGTGTAGTATAGCTTATTTTCACTGTAAAAAGGAGAAGATTCACAGAGGGCAATCTCTATTGCAGAATACTCATATTTTTAACGATAAAGCATATGAATTACTAAAATTGCCTGTACCATATTACAGCTGCTTGTACACATTTGTGTGATTAAAATCTCAAAGCTCTAGAAAGGTGGCTGTGTTTATACTGAAAGATGGAATGAGCACAATGTTAATATTTTGATATATCGATATTTATATGACCTTCATAATTTTAAAACTGCATTACCATAAACATATATTGTTACTATGCTTATGTGTCCTCTGCTGTCCATAGAAGAGATGCTGCTTTTGTCTGCATTATGAGAGAAAAAATGGAGGACAGCTGTCACTTCCCTACCTCTCAGATCTACTAATCATCTTCTGAAAAATGTGCTCAAGACTTCATTTCAGTAACTCTTAACAGTAACGTGATATCTCATCACATCAGTGAGATTACTCATGAGAGTGAATGCTGCAGATCATACCTTTACATAGAGAAGACAGACATCTAGGACAGTGATTCTCAATCAGGGGTATGCATATCCCTAGGAGTACGCAAAGATCTTCCAAGGGATACATCAACTCATCTAGATATTTGCCTCGTTTTACAACAGGCTACATAAAAAACACTAGCGAAGTCAGTACAAACTAAAATGTCATACAGACAATGACTTGCTTATACTGCTCTATATACCATACACTGAAATGTACGTACTATGTTTATATTCCAATTGATTTATTTTATAATTATATGGTAAAAATAAGAAAGTAAGCAAATTTTCAGCAATAGTATGCTGTGACACTTTTTATTTTAATGTCTGATTTTGAAAGCAAGCAGTTTTTAAGTGAGGTGAAACTTGGGGTATGCAAGACAAATCAGACTCCTGAAAGGGGTACAGTAGTCTGGAAAGGTTGAGAGCCACTGTTTCAGGAGACATATCCTTCCTCTGAGATTTACTCTGCATAGAATCATAGAATCATAGAATATCAGGGTTGGAAGGGACCTTAGGAGGTCATCTAGTCCAACCCCCTGCTCAAAGCAGGACCAATCCCCACCCTGGGTTTAGCAAGTCAGTGCTCAAACCACTGAGCTATCCCTCCCCCCGAGCGGGACAAGGACAAGCTTTAAGTTCTTTATAACCAGAGATGGGCCTGAATCAAAAGTCCTGAGGGGAATGCTCCCAAAATTGTGATCTGGATTCAAATGTCATAGCTTGTCCCTAAATCTATTATGGGCAAAACCAAAACCCCAGGCTCCAAACACCCCTAAAGTTTGGGTCCATATTTGGATCCCATCTCTAGCTGTAGTATATTGGAACAGGATAGTAGCCCTTTAAATAACACTGGGCTACAATTTTTGACAAGTCGTCTGCTTCAGAGATAAAATCTGCTATTTAGTATGTATTTTGATGTGCTGAATTCAAATATGACAATTAAAACAACTGATTGGCTACTGTTTCTAAGATATTTAAGTTTTTACATTTTATGTCTATGTATATTGTGTAGATAGTAGAGTTTTAATCATAAATTGTAAACCTAGGTCTTTTCATGTGTTTATGGTTGCTTTACATGATGCTATTTCACCTGTCCTGTTTATGTAACACTTTAAAAATCAGCAAAGGGGTTATATTAATAAAATGTATTATGAAACAAAAGGTAAAAAACTATTACGTTCATAGTTTAGTCCTATTCAGTGTCTACTCGGCGCTTCTTGGCTGTTCTAAGAGCACTGAAGAATGCAGTAACTATTTTTTGTAATGCTATCAAACACATTCTGCATTCTTTAGGTTCTATTTGTTATAAAACCACATTAAAACATTAGGAAGGTCCAATGGGAATCAAGACTGAGGGGAAAAACAACTGAGGAGAGCTGGCAGTATTTCAAAGGGACACTATTAAAGGCCCAAGAGCAAACTATTCCACTGGGTAGGAAAGATAGAAAAAGTGGCAAAAGACCACCTTGGCTTAACCACGAGATCTTGCAAGATCTAAAAAATAAAAAGGAGTCATATAAAAAATGGAAACTAGGACAAATTACAAAGGATGAATATAGGCAAACAACACGGGAATGCAGGGGCAAGATTAGAAAGGCAAAGGCACAAAATGAGCTCAAACTAGCTACAGGAATAAAGGGAAACAAGAAAACTTTTTATCAATACATTAGAAGCAAGAGGAAGACCAAGGACAGGGTAGGCCCACTACTCAGTGAGGAGGGAGAAACAGTAACAGGAAACTTGGAAATGGCAGAGATGCTTAATGACTTCTTTGTTTCGGTTTTCACCGAGAAGTCTGAAGGAATGCCTAACATAGTGAATGCTAATGGGGAGGGGGAAGGTTTAGAAGATAAAATAAAAAAAGAACAAGTTAAAAATCACTTAGATAAGTTAGATGCCTGCAAGTCTCCAGGACCTGATGAAATGCATCCTAGAATACTCAAGGAGCTAATAGAGGAGGTATCTGAGCCTCTAGCTATTATCTTTGGTAAATCATGGGAGACAGGAGAGATTCCAGAAGACTGGAAAAGGGCAAATTTAGTGCCCATCTATAAAAAGGGAAATAAAAACAACCCAGGAAACTACAGACCAGTTAGTTTAACTTCTGTGCCAGGGAAAATAATGGAGCAAGTAATTAAGGAAATCTGCAAACACTTGGAAGGTGGTAAGGTGATAGGGAATAACCAGCATGGATTTGTAAAGAACAAATCATGTCAAACCAATCTGATAGCTTTCTTTGATAGGATAACGAGTCTTGTGGATAAGGGAGAAGCGGTGGATGTGGTATACCTAGACTTTAGTAAGGTATTTGATATGGTCTCGCATGATATTCTCATCAATAAACTAGGGAAATACAACTTAGATGGGGCTACTATAAGGTGGGTGCACAACTGGCTGGATAACCGTACTCAGAGAGTAGTTATAAATGGTTCCCAATCCTGCTGGAAAGGTATAATGAGTGGGACCGGCTCTGTTCAATATCTTCATCAACGACTTGGATATTGGCATAGAAAGTACGCTTATTAAGTTTGCAGATGATACCAAACTGGGAGGGATTGCAACTGCTTTGGAGGATAGGGTCATAATTCAAAATGATCTGGACAAATTGGAGAAATGGTCAGAGGTAAACAGGATGAAGTTTAATAAGGACAAATGCAAAGTGCTCCACTTAGGTAGGAACAATCCTATGGGAGGAGACTGTCTAGGAAGGAGTACGGCAGAAAGAGATCTAGGGGTTATAGTGGACCACAAGCTGAATATGAGTCAACAGTGTGATGAATATTGCAAAAAAAGCAAACTTGATTCCGGGCTGCATTAACAGGGGTGTTGTGAGCAAGACACGAGAAGTCATTCTTCTGCTCTACTCTGCGCTGGTTAGGACTCAACTGGAGTATTGAGTCCAGTTCTGGGCACCACATTTCAAGAAAGATGTGGAGAAATTGGAGAGGGTCCAGAGAAGAGCAACAAGAATGATTAAGGGTCTAGAGAACATGACCTATGAAGGAAGGCTGAAGGAATTGGGTTTGTTTAATTTGGAAAAGAGAAGACTGAGAGGGGACATGATAGCAGTCTTCAGTAGGCTGACCAGATTTCCTTGAGACAAAAACGGGACATTGGGATGGCAAAAACGGGACGGGGAGACAAGGGGCAGCCGCAACAAGCCGCCCCTCGTCTCCCCGCTCAGCAGCTCGGCGGGGAGACGAGGGGCAGCCGCAACAAGCCGCCCCTCGTCTCCCCGCTCAGCAGCTCGGCGGGGAGACGAGGGGCAGCCGCAACAAGCCGCCCCTCGTCTCCCCGCTCAGCTGCTCGGCGGGGAGACGAGGGGCAGCCGCAACAAGCCAGCGTTCAGTTTTTTACAAAAAAATAAAAACTATATAGTTTATTAAAAATGGGACAAAATTGACATTTATATTAAAACGACGGGACGGTCGGGAAATATGAAAAAAACGGTACTGTCCCGTTTAAAATGGTACGTATGGTCAGCCTAGTCTTCAGGTATCTAAAAGGGTGTCATAAGGAGGAGGGAGAAAACTTGTTCATCTTAGCCTCTAAGGATAGAACAAGAAGCAATGGGCTTAAACTGCAGCAAGGGAGGTTTAGGTTGAACATTAGGAAAAAGTTCCTAACTGTCAGGGTGGTTAAACACTGGAATAAACTGCCCAGGGAGGTTGTGGAATCTCCATCTCTGGAGATATTTAAGAGTAGGTTAGATAAATGTCTATCAGGGATGGTCTAGACAGTATTTGGTCCTGCCATGAGGGCAGGGGGCTGGACTCGATGACCTCTCGAGGTCCCTTCCAGCCCTAGAATCTAATCTATGAAGAAAAGCAGACTTTAGTAATTAACTAGATAATTGGACAATCTAATATCAACTTTCTCTGAACATGAAACCCGAACAAAATTCTTTCATACTGGCAACTAGGGCCAACATTTTCAAGCGTAATTAAGTGACAGAGCTGTCCCTTGGGTATGGCGAATTGGAGCAACCGCCCCAGGTCCCATGGTTTGGGAGGGCCCTGTGCTTTGATAAAATTGTGAGGAGATGGGCGGGCAGGCAGGCGAGCGGAGCGAGGAGGCGAACAGGGAAGTGAACAGCAGGCAGGCAGGCGGAGTGAGGAGGAGCCCCCCTACCGGAACCTCCCCTGCCCCCCCAGTGGCTCCTGTCTGCTGGCAGGCCCCACCGATCAGCACGTCCCCCTCCCTCTCAGCGCCTACCGCCTGCCGTAGATCAGATGTTTTGCGGCGTCAGGAAGTTTGGGGGGCGGGGAGAGGCGTGAGGGTGCAGCGGGCTCGGGGGAGGGACAAAACTGGTGGAGAAGAGGCGGGGTAGGGGCGGGAAGAGGCAGGGCGGGAGGGTAGGCAAGAGGTGTGGCAGTGTGGGAAGAAGCAGGATGGGGGGGGGAGCCTTGGGGGAAGGGGTAGAGTGGGGGCAGGGCCTGAGCAGAGCTGGAGGGAGCACCCCCCTGCAGATCAGAAACTTGGCACCTATGTCCCAGGCCCCGCACCCCTCTAGGGATGGCCCTGCTAAGTGATTTTGTGTGTCCAAATTGGTACACCATTAGGGGGCCTGTTTTTCAGAGGGTGGATGTTCAGCACTTTTTGAACATCAAACCTTTTTAAAGGAGTTTCAAATTGGGCACTCAAAATCATTCAGTTGACTTTGAAAACCTATCCTAGTTTTGGAACCTCTAACATGGGGTTTAGATTAGCTAGTTATTATTAATGCAGATAGATATTTAGAGCTAGATATTTAACAAACAGTAATTATTATCTGTGGGTAACATTTGTCTGAATTTTTTCCTTTTCTTTGTGAATTGTCCAGACTTGACCTTATTTTGGCAAAGGTGTACATGTAACTATCCTATGGACTGATGGTTAACAATTTGCAGTCTATGGCTCCCTGATGAACTGTTTATTCTGACTGTTGACTACATATTTTTGGTCTGTATTTGGTCACCTGGGTCATTTGTTTCTGCATCCTGACTGGATGACAAACATTTTTAAACAGGATAATAACGAAGAAAGAAATGCAAATAATCAATGGCGAATACGAATACTCTTGTTCACACACAAATACCCTTGTTTGCACATGAATATAGGTTTTAATATGAAAGAGTCATTCCCTAAACTTTCATGTGAATAGAAACTCATTCACGTGCATGTTTGTGAACAGCGAATAGCAAGAATAGATGAACAAGGCTGAATAAAACAGCAGTTCAGACTTTGAACGAATGTTCGCAAACACTGTTTTGCATCATTCACCCAGCCCTGTGAGCAGCCATCTGTTCAATAACTGATAACAGACATGGAGGTTGACTTGTTTGGTTGATCAAAGAGACACTAGCTATCTATTTATAGAATTTATATTAAGTTCATGGTGGGTGTATAGAGTATGCTTACTGACCTTTGGTGTTTTTTTTTAAATTTTACACACCAAAGATGAGGTTTTGTTTAATAAATGATTTAAATACATTGTTGGTTGATATAACTTCTGTAACCATGTATATGCTATGCAGCCTGTTACACATATGCTTAAAATTAAGAAGATGAGTAGTACCCCCAAGTACCTAAAGTTAAACACATGCTTCAGTGCCTTGCTGGATTAGGCCAGAATGCTCAGCACTTTGAAGGTTTGAGTCCCATATGCTTATGGAAAAAAAAATTAGCTGTACAAAACAATTAGTAACTAAATATTTTCTAAGCATTTTTTGAAATTTTTTTAAGGTTTTTGATGAAAAATTGAAAAAGAAATTGGTGTTCAGTTGTTGAACAGTGAACATTTTTTAGTTTTCAGTTGCTGAAAACTAAAAACACTTTGGCTTTTGTTTTCTCAACAAAATCAAAAAAATGTTGACAAAACCAGGCCTTTTCTTGTGAAAATTTCCATTTAATCCAAAAGCCTTTTTTTTTTTTTGCTGAAAAATAGGTTAAAAAAATATTCCATCTAGCTCTACCTTTAATCAATGCTCTAGCTTCTTCCCTTTGTGCTCAAAGCTTTCAGTGGAAGAATTAGTAGTCTATCTGTATGCTGCTTTGCAAGCTACAGAGATAACAAGTAGTATGAGCAAGGGGATGTGGTCTTCATCTATTGCCATGAAAATTGCCTTTTAGTGCTACTAAGACCTTGTTGTGTGTTATGCCTTGGTCTTAAACCCAGTTCCAAAACATCTAGGATGTTGTTTGCAGTGTTGTGGCTGTGTTGGTCCGAGGACATTAGAGAAACAAGGTGGGTGAGGTAATATCTTTTACTGGACCAACTTTTGTAGGACGTTGGCAGATGTCACATGTCATTTGATCTTGGTTGTCACCACTGTTTCAATGACTTTTCTTAGATGTGGGAGGTTAGAGATGGGCCAACAGTGGAAAGGGATTTTTGAAGATGGTGACTATTGTATGTTTCAGGAAGCAGGCAGGTTCACGTCTCTGAAGGAAGCGTTGATACTTTTCATTAGTAGGGGACACAGTTCTTTCCTGTGTTTCACCAGCCAGGAGAAGCACAGCTCTGTTTTGCTTAGCAATATTTATGCAACTAAAAGGTGAATCAACTTTGCAAAAGCATCTTTCATCCAAGGTTAAAAAAACCCAACCCAAACAAAAACAAACAAACACCTAAAGAAAGGCTTTGTGCAGTTAAACATCAAACAAATTCTTTAAAATAAAATAAAAGGAAGGGGCTTTGTTTCCTTTTCTCCATAGGGTGGGTCTGGCTCCTACGATTAGGTCATACAGCCAGATCACAGTCCTTTTATAGCCCCTTTTGAGCTCAGTACCTCACCCCAGTTGAGCACAGCTACAGCCACATTTCAGTACTGGCTGGGTGCCCTGGCAATCTCTGTTTAGCACAGTGGCTGTTGTGGAGTTTCCTTTGCCCAGAGAGACAATGTTAACTCTCTCCACCAACCACAGGATTCGGTTCTAAACACCCTGCTAAAGGATTTTTATTGTTCTCTCAGCTGTGAATTCAGTTTAGCTCTAGCATCAATTAATTGTTTCACCAACTTTTTGAAGTCTGTCTGTGTTTTTGTTCAGTGTCCCTGGCTTCTTTCTGTAATATTTCTCTGGCCTTTTTAAGACCTGATGCTGGGCTAATAATATTGCCTTTGATTATAGCCTTGGCTGAATTCCAGATCATACCTTTGAGCACATTATAGGGCTGTCTGAACCCTGTAGAGCTCAGTTCACAAAGGGGCCTGTGAATTGAACCATACCGTTTAGTCTATAGTGTACCGTTTAGACTGTTAGTGAATCTGCAATAGCAAGCCTCCCTCTGCTATATAGCCAGTCCTGCTCTACTCCTGCCAATCATGCCCTCCCTCCTCACAACTCTCACGGCTTCTTTCTAACTTTAGATGTCTTAATGGGGATGCCAGTTGTGTGGGAACATGAATTCCCATTTATGTGTGGACAAGCTCAGGCCACGTTCGCTGAACTTTCAGGAGGAGGAGGTATGGGCTGAGACTTACAAAGGTATCAAAACCTTTGTGCTCCACAGCCATTTCCAATTTGATGTCAATATTTCACACAGCTCTAATACTTTTTATTACTGGTATTTACTAAAGAAATTGCTTAGAATTAACTTGTATATTTAGGCTAAGAGGATGTGAATGTTTAACAGCAGATTGTTTCAAGTGCAAACTATATGGTATTGTTGCAGACCAACTGTTTACCACTAATTTTACTGGGCGCACACACAGACACACACACAGGGCCGGCTTTAAGCCGATTCTGCCGATTCCCCGGAATCGGGCCCCACGCTCAAGGGGGTCCTGCTCCGGCTTTTTTTTTCGCTCCGCCGATCGGCCCTGCACGCGCACGCGCACACACACACTTTGCCTGATGTGGAGAATAGATTGTGCCAATTGTCAAATCTTGTCACTTATGGATTCTATTAGTTAATGAATGTCTGCCACCTATGTCTTATTTAGACTTTAAAAGAAAATGCATTTTAAAGAAAGTCCCTAATTTTGCACCTGTAGGTGTGAAGTAAACTTGATAAATGCATGCCTGCTTTAACTTAGCTTAGGGCTTATCCAAAGTCCACTGAAGTCAATGGAAGTCTTTTCACTGACTTTCATAGGTGCTGGATCAAGCCCTTAATGTCCTGTCCACAGACTGTTTGTTTGAGGAGACACTAAGCCAAAATCTGTTCATGAAGATGCATGGGTGTAACTAAAGCTAGAATCTCAGCCAGCATGTTGGACTGGATTTACCCAACTCTGTAAGGAAATAAGACATCTCTTTTTTTCAGTGGACTTTTTTTCATTAAGTATCAACAAGACACATTGACTTGAAGCAAGAACATCCACAAAATGACTGCATCAAAGCAGCTATTTTATGTGACTGAGCTTTATACTATATTAATTACATTTAGAAGTTTGTAGAAGACATAGACTATAAAAGACAACTATGACATCTTCAATCAGATTTCAATTTCAAGATTCAAATGTCAGGGGTTGGATCTGAATTAACTCCTTTGCTTTTTGCTCCTGGGTCAGACCCAAAACTGGAAAGGATTTAGTTTTCTAGGTCTGATTTGATGCAGTCAAAATTGCGAGAGATTTTGGCATAATCTAATCCAAATGCAGTTCTTTATCATGAAACTAATCTGGATCTGCTGACTCAGTCTACTGCCAGTTTTTAGGAAATTTTTAAAAAGCTGCCAGAGGAATGTGATTTAATTTTAAGAACATAGGCCAGGGCCGGCCCACAACATTTTGGCACCTGAGGCGGGGAGCTCAAATGACGCCCCCATGCTCCCTCGCTTGGGCCAAAACTTTGAAAGGTCTCAATTCTGCCTTCTTCCTGTTCTGCTCCTCTCATGGTACAGCTCTGCTACCTACCCCAAGAAAGGAGAACTAACAACTTAAAATGCCTTCTTCAAAAATTGTAAGTAACACTTAACTTTCAAACGCCTGAACAGCAAATGTAACTTTTCTTGTCTGCATAGTAAACACTGGCATATTTATCTGTTTGGATAATCAAAGTGGTGCTTTCCGTGCCTTCTTGGTTGCAAAGATTTGAACTGCTTCCTGAAGATCCACAGTCTGGGCCAGCTCATGCCCTATTGAGATGGTTGCAAGGCCGACCAGCCTCTCCTGTGTCATCGTGGAGCGTAGATTGTTTTTATTAACTTCAGCTTGGAGAAGCTGCGTTCTCCACTGGCAACTGTTACAGGAAGTGTTAGAAGTATGCGCAGAGCAACAAAAGCATTTGAAAAGAGGGTGGTCATCTTATTTGTGCACATATATTTCAGAACAGCTTTTGGAGTTGATCCTGCTGAAATGTATCTTGAAAGTGCTTTCAGTTCATCACCTAAATCATTCACATCAACATCGCACATTCATCATGTGTCAACACTGTCTCTAGTGCTGGTGTAGGTCTTGTTCAGGTATAGCGAGGAGTTTTGGAATATTATACAACATCCCAAATATACTGCGGTGTTCCTTGAGCTGCATGAAATGTTCTTCAACTGACTGTATTGCGCAATCTAGCACCTGGTTAAAGAATTCAACTTTGAATTGTTGTTTGGGGTCTCTTATGGGATTATCCCATGCCTCGTAATCAAAATGTCTTTCTTCGGTGACTCTTGTATTCTTGAATGGGTGGGAAAATAGCTTCAGTGTGAAGTTCCTCTGCCAACTTCTGTGCACTCTTCAGAACATTTTGAAATCCCTCATCTGACCGGTAAGACTGTAGGTATGACCTAGCTTTGTCCAGTTGTTCCATTGCTCCAGATATATCAAGGTCAACACCTTGGACTCTCTTGCTTACAACATTTATTTCAAACAGTATGTCATGCCACAACACTAAGCCACACAGAAATTTGAAGTTATGTATGTTTCTGGTGATTCCATTTCCCTCTGCCACTGTTCTCCCACAAACAGTTCCTGTCATAGCATTATCCTCCATAATGGCAACTATGGCATTATCTATCTTTCCAATTTGGTGTTTGATAGGCTTTATCGCCTCCACTCAACTTTCCCATTGTGTGGAAATCAGTGGTTTCCGTGTCAGAGAGGATGTTGCTTCAAAATTTGCCATTGATAAGTTGATGTAGAGAAAAATACATAGATGCTTTGAATTACATTAAAAAATTCAGCAGCCTCACTAGAAGCTGATGCTGCATCACTGATCACCAACTCCAATGAATGAGAACTGCATGGGACAAAAAAAGCTTGAGGGTTTAACTCTTGGATCCATGTCTGCACTCCTCCGTTCTTTCCTCTCATGTTGGCACCATTATTGTAGCGCTGACCTCTCATGTCAGCTATCGCAATTCCTACATCTTCCAGCTTTTTAAGAAGCATATTTGTCATATCAGGTCCTATAGTATCATCAATGTCAATAAATTCTAGAAAATGCTCTGACAGTCACCATTGCAGGGACATTTTCACTAGGTTCTGTTGTTGTTACAAAATGCACCATTAAAGTTATTTGTTCCATATGGCTGATGTCAGGTGTGCAGTCCAGAATAACAGAGTAATATCTTGCTGACTTCAGATCTGCCACAATCTTCTGTTTGACTTTTGTTGCCTGTAACTGTATGATCTCATTTGGAATTGTTTTTCCAAGGTACTGGTGTGTGTACATTTCTTGGGTGGTGACTCTTCTTAGATGCTCCTGGAGTACAGCATCAAACTCAGCCATCAGCTCCACAATTTTAAGGAAGTTTCCATTGTTTGGCACAAAGTGCCACTCAGTGCTAGGTTTTGGATAGCAAGCATTCTCACAATGGCAATGAGCCTTTTCAGAACATTTTGCCAGTAAAGAGACTCTGATGCAATCTTCTCTTGATGCTGATCATCTATGGTGGTCTATAACCTTAGTCTCATCTCAAGCTCTTTCCACCTATGGAATGCTCTCTGGAGATTTGCTGCCTTCTCATGGCATGCCAGATTTCTAGCCAGATTTTTCCAGTCCTTTGTTCCTGTAGAACCCAATGTGGCTGGAACATTAGACTGGAAGAGTTTGCAACAAAAACAGAATGCAGCATTCTGCGTTTCTGAGTACATAACCCATGGCCTCTCCACTTTGTCACCATTGGGGATTTCACGCCAGTAATGTGTTGGATGGAAACTTCTATTTTCATGGTCTTTGGGGAACATGAAGTTTTTCACTTGATGTGGCCCATGAAGTACAAGGAAGTCCCTTGGGCTACTGCTCAAGTGGGTCCACAGTCCTGGATCATCTTGACTTAAGGAACTAAACTCAGCAGCAGCTGTTTCTTGCGCCTCCACCACACTCTTCTCTGATCTACACTTTTCTTCAGGAATGTGCATGGTTACATCCATTTGAGATGGAGATATGGATGCTGCAATAGCTGCCAGGTCACCTGCACTCTGACTAACTGGAAGATCAGGCATCTCCTCACCACTCACATCCTCACTGGCACCGGAAGGCTCACCATGAACATTTGTGTCTATGTATCTCAGGAGAGCTCCTTTCTGCTTAGATAGAAAAGATTCCTTTGCTTTCTTTCTTTTTCTGAATGCTGCCCCAGAGGGGCGTTTTCTTCTTTGACTCATGACTGCTGTTCTGTGCCAGCTATAGTGGCTCTCAACACTCAATTGAAGGGGACAAATAAGCAGAATGGTAGCAGGGCCTGAGTGACGGAAGATATCAGCGTCTTAAGGGCCTAACTGGATCCTACTACTTCAGTTGAGTGCCTGTTCTCCTCAAGTGGGTTCAGGGAAGCAGCAGAAAACAGGAAGCTCCCTGAGAAGCTGGTGTTAATCAATCCAGGCTCCTGGGGGTGCTAGAGAGCCCTAGGCAAAACTTCCTTGCACCAGCCCTGCACCCCCCCCCAGCTAACGCCACCACCCCCCCAGCGACAACCCCCCCCCCACCCGTGGCAGCCTCCCCACCCACCCGTGGGCTGCGACGGGGGGGCTGGGCTCCCCGCCCACCCCCTGCAGCCTGCGGTGGGGGGCTGGGCTCGGCTCCCTCACGGCGGGGAGGGGCTGGGCTCGGCTTCCCCATGACAGGGGCTCAGGGCACGGCCCACGGCACGCAGCGCACGGCGGGGGTGCAGGGCTCGGCTCGGGTGCAGGGCTCGGCTCTCTGGCCCCCGCGGCGGGCTCGGCTGGGCTCGCCCCCGGGCTGTGGCGGGCTCAACTCCCCACCCCGCTCGGCTCCCTGTGCCCTCCCATGGCTCCCCACCAGCGCCCCCTGCGGCGGCCAGCCCCCCGCCCACGGCAACTCACCTCAGCTGGGGGTAGGGGCAGCAGCTCAGGGGAAGCTGCGTTCCTGGCGGCGTTTTGAATCGCCGCTGGGAGTCTCCGCCCCCCAAATGCTGGCGTCCTAGGCGACCGCCTACGGTCACCTAGTGGGCGCGCTGGCCCTGCATGACAGGCTCCTCCTCCTCTCTCTCCCTGCAACTCCTTTCTGTTATTCCCTCTCACCTTTTCTCCTGCCTGCCTGTTATGTCTCTTGTGCCCTCCTTCCTCCAGCACAACACTCCACCATCTCTGTACATCTAGAGCAGAGAGAATACATATGCACCAGCAGCAGACACAATTTTCTACACTCTGGGTCCTAGTGGTGCCCCCCCACAGTCTGGCACCTGAGGCAGCCTCCTCAGTTCGCCTAGATGACCGAATGTCTGGATACAGACATCTTCCTGTGCTGGTCTGACTAGATGAAGGCAAATGCATCCTGTAGAACTCTAGTATCATTCTATAAAGTTCCATGGTATTTGCCTGATGTATTATGATTACCAACTGCAGGTGACTAGACCCTGAGCAACCCTGTCCTTTTAACATATTACTAAATGAACGACAATTTCTGCTTCATAACCCCTTACTCACTTTTCCCTTCTTATGGTCTTTCAAATATAAAATGTGTTTTACTTAAATATTGGTAAAACTACCTGAAACAAAATAGCTGTATGTACAACAGATGCAGAAAGGCACCTTGAAATAAATGTAGAAAGGACAGTTTCCACACCTCTTACATTTATATTTTCCCCTGCTTAAGGTCTCTTGTCAACATATTTGGCTGTAGGGAGGCACACTATCCATTGCAGAATTAGTCTGGTAAAATCTGTTTCATCCATTTAGACAAATGTATTCTATTAAACAGTGAGATAAATATAAAGTAGTACAGACCATGCAATAAAATTCAGATTGACAGACTTTGTAATGAAACATGCATTAGACTGTACTCCCGTGCGCTTACAATATGCTATAAATGCAGCGTAGGATTGACTCTGAGAACCAGCAACCATTGAGTTGGTCCAAACACAGTTTACCTTAATAGGAGTGACTTCTTTTTTAAGCAACACTCTTGCTATTTTTGAGTTCAGAAGTATCAGTTTTAGTTAATAAATTAAACATTTTTCAAAATACAGTTCACCATTAATTCCCATGAAATGCTTCTAAGCTTTCAAAACTTTCAGACTAATGGGCTCAGTGAAAATGTGTGCTCCATTAAGAGGAAACAGCACCAACAGCTGACTTGCTTGTGTAGCTTTCAGTTTCATGGCAGACATTCACGAATGTTGGATATTTGCGGGATGTAAGTATTGCTGCTCTAGCAGCAGTCAGAACAAAGCGACGTACCTGTCTTCTTAGGGAAGTGTCTTGGGCTCTCCCTTCAGCACTGGAATCCTACATAAAATAGTTTTGTACACAAAAGAGCCAATCAGCAGCACTGATTGAAGAGTAACATAACCCCTTACTCAGCATTGACCAGTGTCCAAGGAATATAGGGTAATTTTTTTCAAAAACACCTACGTGATTTAGGAGCCTAAATACCATTTTAAAGCGTTATTTGGGCTCCTAAGTCTATTATACATTTGCACACTTCCCCCCATGGTCTCTTACTGGTAGGTATACAATTGTCTTACAGGTTAGCTAGGATTACTGTATGACGAAAATAAAGCAAACAACATTACAACAGAAAACTAGTTTACAATGTGAGTGTACTAATATTTAGGGCCTAATCCAAAGCTGACTGAAGTCAATAGAAAGGCTCCCATTCATTAAATGGGATTTGAATCAGTCTTATAGGTGGCAGGGTGTGGGCAGTCACGTCTAATGGCTTAAGTCAGGTGCCTGGAACTGGAACCAGGGTCAGAGTCAGGTGCCAAGCCAAAGGTCAGAGCTGGAGACCGAATCAGGTGCCAAGCCAAGAGTCACAGCCAGAGACAGAGCCAAGGGTAGGACGAAGGAACAGGAGTGAGACAGGAAAGCAGGAACCAGGAACAGATGGAGATCTGGGATAAGTACAGGAACAGGCTGGAAGGCAGGAACCAGGAGGAGGCAGGAAGGCAGGGCTCATCAGTCAGGCAAGTAGGCCGGGTGCTAGTAGCAACCAACCAAGAATTCCTCTAGTTGCACAGACAACTTCCTGTACCTTCTTCCCAGCCAAACAGTGGAACTGGATGTTTCCCCCAATCAGGAGCTTCAGGGTGGGTCCCTTTGCATGGTAGAGCTTCACTGGGCCCCTTCCGCATTAATTCAGATCAGTTGGCGGTTGTGGTCTGAGTATCGCCTGGTGACCTATGGGCCCAGGTTTAAAACCTGCAATCCCTCACAATCGGGACTTTAAAACCCAGTCCTGGCCCAGCCATGTTAATGAACAACCTGCTAGAATTCTCTAAGGGGGTCAAAAAAAGCATGTGGGACAAGGGTGATCCAGTGGATATAGTGCACTTAGATTTTCAGAGCCTTTGACAAGGTCCCTCACCAAAGGCTCGTAAGCAAAGTACTCTGTCATGGGATAAGAGGGAAGGTCCTCTCATGGATTAGTAACTGGTTAAAAGACAGGAAACAAAGGATAGGAATAAATGGTCAGTTTTCAAAATGGAGAGAGGTAAATAGTGGTGTCCCCTAAGGGTCTGTACTGGTACCCGTCCTATTCAACATATTCATAAATGATCTGGAAAAGTGGGTTAACAGTGAGGTGGCAAAATTTGAAGATGATACAAAACTACTCAAGATAGTTAAATCCAAAGCAGACTACGAAGAGTTATAAAGGTTTCTCACAAAACTGGGTGACTGGGCAACAAAAGGGCAAATAAAATTCAATGTTGATAAATGCAAAGTAATGCACATTGGAAAACACAATCCCAATTATACATATAAAATCATTGGGTCTAAATTAGCTGTTACCACTCATGAGAGAGATCTTGGAGTCATTGTGGATAGTTCTTTGAAAACATCCACTCAATGTACAGCGGCAGTCAAAAAAGGGAACAAAATGTTGGGCATCATCAAGAAAGGCATAGATAATAAGACAGAAAATATCATATTTCCTCTATATAAATCCATGGTATGCCCACATCTTGAATACTGCGTGCAGATGTGGTCGCCCCATCTCAAAAAAGGCATATTGGAATTGGAAAAGGTTCAGAAAAGGGCAACAAAAATGATTAGGGGCATGGAACAGCTTCCAAATGAGGAGAGATTAATAAGACCGGATCTTTTCAGCTTGGAAAAGAGACGACTAATGGGAGATATGATTGAGGTCTATAAAATCATGACTGGTGTGGAGAAAGTAAATAAGGAAGTGTTATTTACTCATTCTCATAACACAAGAACTAGAGGTCACCAAATGAATTGACTAGGCAGCAGGTTTAAAACAAACAAAAGGAAGTATTTCTTCACACAACACACCCTCAACCTGTAGAATGTTTTGCTAGAGGATGTTGTGAAGGTCAAGACAGGGTTCAAAAAAGAACTAGATAAGTTCCTAGAGAATAGCCACTGATGAATGTATTAGCCAGGATGGGCAGGGATGGTGTCCCTAGCCTTTGTTTGCCAGAAGCTGGGAATGGGCGACACGTGACAGCAGATGGATCACTTGATAATTCCTGTTTTGTTCATTTCCTCTGAAGTACCTGGCATTGGCCACTGTTGGAAGATAGGATTCTAGGCTAGATGGACCTTTGGTCTGACCCAGTACTGCCATTCTATGTTCTTTTGTAATGACAAAATTACTCAGACGTTAAGGTCAGAAGGACCATCGTGATCATCTAGTTTGACCTCCTGCACATTGCAGGCCACAGAACCTCACCCACCTACGCCTGTAATAGACCGCTAAACTCTGGATGAGTTACTGAAGTCCTCAAATCATGATTTAAAGACTTCAGGTTACAGAGAATCCACCATTTACACTAGTTTAAACCTGCAAGTGACCCGAATCCAGTGCTGCAGAGGAAGGTGAAAACTCCCAGGGTCTCTGCCAATCTGACCCAGAGAGAAATTCCTTCCCAACCCTAAATATGGTGATAAGTTAAACCCTAAGTAACCAAGAACCACCAGACAGATACCTGGGAAATAATTCTCTGTAGTAGCTCAGACCCCTCCCCATCTAGTGTCCCATCTCCAGCCGTTTGTGATTTTTGCTACTAGCAGTCACCAATGGGCCTCCTGCCATTGTAGGCAGTCTCACCATTCCCTCCATAACTTATCAAGCTCAGTCTTGAAGCCAGTTAGGTTTTTTGCCCCACTGCTCCCCTTGGAAGGCTGTTCCTGAACTTCACTCTTCTGATGGTTAGAAACCGTGATCAAATTTCAAGTCTAAACTTGTTGATGGCCAGTTTATCTCCATTTATTTTTGTTTCCACAATGGTGCTTAAATAACTTCTCTCCCTCCCTGGTAATTAATCTCTCTTCCGTATTTATAGAAAGCAATCATATGTCCCCTCAGCCTTCTTTTGGTTAGGCTAAACAAGCCAAGTTCTTCGAGTCTCCTCTCCTACTTTTTCACTAGGAGGGTGGTGAAGCACTGGAATGGATTACCTAGGGAAGTGGCGGAATCTCCTTACTTAGAGGTTTTTAAGGTCAGGCTTGACAAAGCCCTGGCTGGGATGATTTAGTTGGGGATTGGTCCTGCTTTGAGCATGGGGTTGGCCTAGATGACCTCCTGAGGTCCCTTCCAACACTGATATTCGATGATTCTATGATAAGTGGGAACTGAATAAATGAAAAAAAATTGCTTTTTGATTTTCTTATTTTGTCAAAAAATACTTATTTTTATATACTTTTTTTAAGTTTGGAAAAAGGCCATTTGTCTGTTAAAAGCCATTACATAGTTTTAACGAGCTGTAGTAACATTTTTTATCATATTTTATATCACCTGCAGATCTGACACTGACTGTAACAGAACTGCAAGAACTTGTTTGCCATATATAATAGGAACAAAAGCCCTGTTAGTGGATTTTTATTATATTACAAAAAATTATGGCTAACAATCAAAGTGCTTGATCTTCCATTCTTTCACAGGCCTAGTGGAAAGTGGAGTATGCAAGAAAAACTACTAATGAGCAAGATCTCAGATGGAATCCTGGCCCCACCGATGTCAACAGAAGTTTGTCATTGACTTCTGAGGGGCCAGGATTTCACCCTTTCTGCCTGCTATCTGAGTTCTTGTACCTTACTGGGGTACAAGAAAATATGAAGAATGATTGCAGAGCCATGAAAGACCGGTAGCACCATATAGCTCCAACACCCGAGAGAATATTTAAGATCTCTGAAGCACTGTGATCTAAAAAATCAATGATTCAACAAATACCACATTTGTAGCTATGCTTGCTGCTGAAGTTTGGCTTGATGTTGAGTTGTATATTCATCTGTGACTATAAATAAAGTTACTGCCTTATTGAAAGAGATATTGGAATATTTTTAGTAATTAATCAGCCAGCTAACTGTTCAATAAAAATGTTCCTTTCATTTGTATAACCCATTATCTAAAGATGCCAAAGCAGTTTACAAACAATGAATTACATTTCAAAACCCCGTTGTGAGTTGGATTACCTATTATTGTACCCATGTAACAGATGGATAAAAACTTAACCACAGCAAGATTAAGTAACTTGACCAGTCTAGCAATTAATCAGTAGCAGAGCCAGCAATAGAATCCAGATGTGCAATTCTGGCTCCACTGAAGTAAATGAAAAAGCTCCCAATAACTTTCATGGGGCCAGGATCTCACCCCAGGAATCCTGACCCTTCTTCCCTTGTGGTTACCAATTAACATTCTCTGATACAGCACAGACAGCAACCTAATCAGTCTTAATTATGTATAACAAAATGAATGCACTTGCTGAGACCCAAACATCACAGTTATGGAGGGAAATAAAGTGCAGAATAGCTGACAGAATTACACAAAATATTCATTAACTTCTTGTCTTGGGGTTTCCTTGTTTCAGAATTGGAACTGTTGTAGTAGTTGTCTTAGAACATTTGACCCAGCCTATGGCTGTATTAATATTAAGTATCTAATAATAAAGTTCTTCTACCCTCTACTGTAATAACGAATTCATATCTTGTGTTCTTCTTGCCTTCTCCAACTGACAAAATGGTGTTGCCTGCCTCATGTACACATCAGCACACATTACGGATTACAGACTAACATCAATGACACACATTGCCTCACAACATACTGACTCACATGGTTAACATTTCTATTAGAAAAGTGAGTTCCTAATTTTCCACCATCTTAGCATCAAGAGAAGCACTCCTGCTCTTCATAGGAGCAGACCTAGCAGAGATAAGAGATGTTGATAATAGACTTGAAACTAGAACCCCACAGCTATATGCCCAGTAATAGGGTAAGTCCTATAATGAATGCTATTTTTTGGCCTTGGATGCACAGTGGAAGACAATTTTGCCAACTGGACACATGCATCTGCCTCTATTTCTGCTAAGCATATTGTCTGGCATGTACATGATGGTGAAATCTGAGCCTATTGCTCTTTAACCCTACTATTACCCATTCTGATAACACAATATTCTAGCTAAAGATCTTTGGGTTTACAGAAGGTCCTGCTTCTTGACCTTATACAATACTACTGGTACTTTTTTCAAATATAATTTTCTTCTTCAACCCTAATTTAATCTCTCATTTGGCTTTTATTTAAATGGCTGTATCACCTTCTGAACATGATTGATAAAGATAATATTTACACAGTTTTCTTTTTACAGTCCCAATTATCCACAACCAATGGAAAAACAATGTATGAAAAGGTTGCATTGCTCATTTCCTGAGCACAGCACCCATTCCATACAGAAGGAAGATACCGAATACACTGTATACTTTGACGTCCAGGAGATGTTGCACTGCATTAGGAGACAGGTCAATACAGCACTGGCATGGTAAACGCACAATTCAACCACCTGGGAGATGTTGGGTCATATCTTCAGCAGGTATAAACTGGCATAACTTCAGGATCTGGCCAATGATGATGGATTGGGAGAGTCATAGAATCATAGAATCTCAGGGTTGAAAGGGACCTCAGGAGGTCATCTAGTCCAACCCCCCGCTCAAAGCAGGACCAACCCCAACTAAATCATCCCAGCCAGGGCTTTGTCAAGCCTGACCTTAAAAACCTCTAAGGAAGGAGATTCCACCACCTCCCTAGGTAACCCATTCCAGTGCTTCACCACCCTACTAGTGAAAAAGTTTTTCCTAATATCCAACCTAAACCTCCCCCTCTGCAACTTGAGACCATTACTCCTTGTTCTGTCATCTTCTACCACTGAGAACAGTCTAGATCCATCCCTTTCAGGTAGTTGAAAGCAGCTATCAAATCCCCCCTCATTCTTCTCTTCTGCAGGCTAAACAATCCCAGTTCCCTCAGCCTCTCCTCATAGAATCTCAGGGTTGGAAGGGACCTCAGGAGGTCATCTAGTCCAACCCCCTGCTCATAAGTCATGTGCTCCAGCCTCTCTCTATATATATTTCACACAAATCTTATTAGTAGAATCTAGGAAATGGGAAAATATGGGAATTAATAAAAACTAAATATGAGAACATGCTATGCCACTGCCCAGGAGGTATTTTGTTCATTACTCTGGTATGAGGGTGATATAAATTAATTTATATGTACTGTCACCCAGAAATGGTTTATATTGAAAATGAGAAAGTACTAGTATAATAAACACAATAGGAAACTAACTATCCAAGAAATGTTAGCCACTATTTTCTAGAATGACTAGGAGATTTTGGGAGTCCAGCTTGACAGCGGCCTGATTTTTAGAAAGTGCTGAGCACCCACATATAGAGGCATCCAAAATCTCTAGACACTCTTTTAAAGATCTTGGCATTTTGTGTAATAATTTCATGTTATTACCAGAGATGATTGCAAAAGGATGCAAAAATAGGTTAGTGTTTAATGGAACATTTTTATCATCTTTTATTTCAACAGCTTGTTACTATTCTGGGCTGTAATTTAAAAGAAGTAATACTGTGTCTCAAAACCTTCCAAAAGCTTCCTTCTTGCATTGTCAATGCTTTCCTGTTTATCTGTTTCCTTATATCGGCTTTACATATTAAAAAGGAGATTTTGAAAGGAGACAAAAAGGGCATTTTCAGAGACCACTGCCAACCTAAGAATCTTAAAAAACATAACCCAATACATTGCTAATATGTTCTCTAGGCAGACACTGCAAAAGCAGGTGAAAATAGTATTTATTTTTTGTATTACCAAATAAGAGCACTAGCCATGGATCAGGAAAGCTGTGAAGTTTGAGACTGGGCAAATTCTGAAAAAACATAAGAATGAACAAAAAAGATCTCCAAAAGTATCTCCAAAAGGAATACTCCATGAGTATTCAATTGAATTTAAAAATGAATTTGCTTTTTACCGCACCTCATACCTCCATGAGTGGTCATCAAAATGTAATGGGGCAAATGTTTGAGGGCAGTGATTTCAAAGCTTGCACATGCAAACATTCCTAGTGGAAGTCATGGAGCAGGAGGGGGATACTGCTTAACACATCAGATGACAACGTTTCCCACACCACTTGCCAGAGCCCTGGCACAGAAAAAATGAAACAGGTCAAAGAAGCTTTGAATGCATACTTTTGTTATTAGGACCATGCAAACACATATGACACTGTCTCAAGGTATGTCTGTACAGCAAAAAAAGACCCGCAACAGCGAGTCTCAGAGCACGGGTTTCCTGACTTAGGCTCACGGGACTTGCGCTGCAAGGCCAAAAGACAGCAGTGTAAATGTTCAGGGTTGGGCTGAGGCTCAGACTCTGAAACCTGGAGAGGTGGGAGGGTCTCCGATCCCCGGCTCCAGCCAGAGCCAGATTGTCTACACTGCTATTTTTAGACCTGCAGCGCAGCTGATCCAGGAGGCTCTGAGGCTGGCTGCTGCAGGTCCTTTTTTTTTTGGTTTGTTTTTTCTGTGTAGATGGACAATCAATGACTGTGATATTAAAGACAAAAAATTACATTTTATAGGCTACTGAGGGAGAAAGCTTTCCAAAATTTCTTGCCAGCACAGAGGTGATTAAAGTGAGCCAGACAAAGACCAGGTTAGGAGTCTTCTATTGCTCTGTGTGAAATGCTGAAGAAAAATTATATTTAAATTCTGCACACATCCAATCTTACAGTACCTCATTTTATCCAGAAGTGATGCTTTGGGAAAGGCCTGTGTAGCTCAGAAAAGAAAAAGATTTACAATTTTCTAAAAATTTCCTAATCCCATTTCTGCTACATTTTACTAGACATTCTCTCCCAAAGAGATTCATGACCCTAGTGATTTCCTCAAACCCTCATACGTGCCAGTCATCTAATCAGAAAAATAAAAACTATCTGACCAATCACAATCAACACAATCACAACCAAATTAAGAATATAGAATAATGAGCTAGCGAACGGAGGACTGCAAACAGGAGAGTTGGAGAGGGGGAGAAGGAGATCCCCCTGCTGAACGAACAAGGTGCAAGTACTAACCTTGGGGTGAGTGAGTTTGTTTTGCTGTTTGTGTTTTTCTTTCTCTTTCAGGTTTTTTCAGTTATGTTCAGTTACTTCAGTTACTGGGTCAGTTGGGATTGCGTGACTGGGGACTGTTTGAGCCTTTGTTCCCTGGATCATCCTTGATCATCTTTGATCAGCCTCAACCAGCCTTGTGATCACCCTCCAGCTGTGTGATTAACGAGGGGGTAGGCTAGGGCTGACCTAGGAGAGAAGGCCTTAAAAGCCAGGGAATAAGCGACCAAGGGGAGCTAGGGAACGGGACCTCAAACAAGGGAGTTTGAGAGGGAGTTTGAAAGAGGGAGTTGTAATATAATTGCTATTGTTAGGAAGGGCCGCATCGCCAGTGCCAATGCTGCTCCTGTTTCCTCCACCTGCACCTGTAGCCAGACAGATAACCTATCCATGGATGCCTCTACCCCAGGGCCAGTGCAACCACTAGGTGAACTAGGCGGCCGCCTAGAGCTCCTAGTGGTTGGGGGCTCCAAAAAGCGGTGCCAAATTGCAGCAACCAGCTGAGCGCAGGGCTCTGCGGGCGATACCATCTCTCCAGCCGGGGCAGGGGGGCGGGCAGAGAGTGCAGCCCTGTATTCCCTGCTAGACGTCGCGGTGGTTCAGTCTACCCCGGGGGCGGGGCCACATGGCGTGTCTGAGTCGATGGCTTGCAGGCTCCCGGCCTGACCCGCAGGCCATGGGGCCGCGTTGCCGCCAGCTCCCTCGGGGCCATGAGCCCGAGCCGGGTGAGCTCCACCTGGGGCCTACGGAGGGGAGCCCAGAGCGGCCGGTGAGCAGGGTTGGGGGGTCCACTCACATCCCGCGGTGCCCGGCTGCAGCCGCCCATGGGCCAGGGCCACGTGGGAGGGGGGGTCCCCACCTCGGGGTGCGAGCGCGCAGCTGGCCGGAGAAGGGCCGCTGCGGATCAGCCCGGGGCCCGGCCGGTGCTGCCTTCCACGTGGTGTCAGGTCACGGGGGCAGGGGCAGGTCCCAGTGCACTGGAGAGCCCGACAGGCCGAGGGTAGTGGGGGAATTGGGTGGTTGACGTGTGGGGAGAGGTTAGGACATCTGCGGCTTTGCCGAGTGATCAAGACACGGATCCAAAACTTCCATTGACCTTTGGGTCAGGCCTGAAGGACAGACCGCACCTGTCTCCAGATTAATTTGGTTATAAATGCTTTGGGGCAGATGAGAGAGCCAGGACCTGCTCATCAAATAACCCGGCAACAGCCCCATTGCTGCAGGGGAGAGACCAAGGGAAAAGTAGCAGATCACCTCCCTCTTCCCAACACTACCCAGGAGGGAAGCAGGCAGCAGGATTCAGTGGAAAGGGTACAGACTTGGGAATGAGGAGAACCTGGGTTCTGTGCCCAGCTCTGCCACTGACTTACTGTGTCATCTCGGGCAAGTCAGGGTGGCTCTGTGCCTCAGTTTCCCCATCTGTAACACGAGTATAATGAAACTTTCCTGCTTTTGTAAAGCATTTGAGATCTATGGATATAGCCTGCTACATACATGCTCTGGGGGGGAGAAGGGGTGCAAGGTGGAAGTTTCGCCTAGGGTGCAAAATATCCTTGCACCGGCCCTGCTCTACCCAGATCCCAGTGTGGATTCATAGAGACTGTGGCCTGCATTTCCCACTCTCAGAAAGCCAGGCTGGGGGCACCATCCAGTGCGAAAGGTGCCTGCTGGTGGAATCTCTCAGGAAGCAGGTGGGAGAGCTACAGGAGGAAGTGGCTAGGCTGAGGAGCATCCATGCCCACAAGGAGTTCCGAGACATATGGAGACATCCAAGGCTGAGGAAGCTATCCAGCTATAGGGAACTGCTGTCACACCACCTGGGGAGAAGGATATGGCTCTGTCACAGGGAAGACACTGACAGCTGGTTACTTCTGGTAGCAGGCAGTACTCCACCCCTACTCCCAACCCACCCGCCATGGTGATGGAAAACCAATATGCTGCCCTGGCAATGAGTGATGAGGAATCACCCCCAAAGGTTGAAGAGGAGAAGCCATGTACCCCCAAGCCTGGGATGATCACAGACACCACTCCCAGGAGGAAACATAGGGTAGTGATAGTTGATGACTCTCTTCTGAGGGAAACAGAGGCACCCAACTGCCGCCCTGACATGTCATCCTGGGAAGTATGCTGCTTGCCAGGGGCCCATATCCGAGGCATTACAGAGGGATTGTCGAGGATCATCCGGCCCTTTGACTACTACCCCATGCTACTCATCCATGTGGGTACTAATGATACTGCGAGGTATGACCCTCAGCAGATCAGAAGTGACTACAGGGCTCTGGGAATAAGGGTAATGGAGTTCGGAGCATAGGTGGTGGTCTCTTCGATCCTTCCAGTCAAGGGTAGTGTCCCAGGCAGAGACAGATGCATCCTGGAGGTGAATGCCTGGCTGCGAAGATGGTGTCGCGAGGAGGGCTTCAGTTTCCTTGACCACGGGATGGTGTTCCAGGAAGAAGGACTGCTAAACAGAGATGGGGTCCACCTATTAAGGAAGGGGAAGAATATATTTGGACACAGACTGGCTAACCTAGTGAGGTGACCAAAGCCCACAGGTAAGTCAAGAACATGGAGACCTGGGAGAAGGTGAAGAATTTGGGGGGAGCATGGGCTGTTATAGCAGGGATAAAGGAGAGACAAGACAGAACTGAGGAGGGGAAAATCAAGTCAGTATTATAGATATCTGTATACTAATGTGAGAAATATGGAGAATAAGCAGGAAGAACCTGAAATGCTAGTAAATAAAAACAATTATGACATAGTTGGCATCACAGAGACCTGGTGGGATAATACACCTAACTGGAATATTGGTATAGAAGGGTACAGCTTGCACAGGAAGGACTGGCAGGGAAAAAAAGGAGGTGTTCCCTTATATATTAAAAATGTATACACTTGGACTGAGGTTGAGATGGAAATAGGAGACAGACTTGTTGAAAGTCTCTGGGTAAGGATAAAAGGGGTAAAAATCAAGGGTGATGTAATGGTAGGGGTCTACTACAGACCACTTAACCAGGAAGAAGTGGATGAGGCTTTTTTTAAACAACTAACAAAATCATCCAAAGCACAGGACTTGGTGGCAATGGCGGACTTCAACTACCCAGACATCTGTTGGGAAAATAACACAGCAGGGCACAGATTATCGAATAAGTTCTTGGAATGTATTGGAGACCATTTTTTATTTCAGAAAGTGGAGAAAGCTACGAGGGGAGAGGCTGTTCTATATTTGATTTTGACAAATAGGGCAGAACTGGTTGAGAATTTGAAAGTGGAAGGCAGCTTGGATGAAAGTGATCATGAAATGATAGAGTTCATGATTCTAAGGAATGGTAGGAGGGAGAGCAGCAAATTAAAGACAATGGATTTCAAGAAGGCAGACTTTACCAAACTCAGGGAGTTGGTAGGTAAGATCCCATGGGAAGCAAGTCTAGGGGAAAAACAATAGAAGACAGTTCACAGTTTTTCAAAGAGACATTATCAAGGGCACAAGAGCAAAGTATCCCACTGCATAGGAAAGATAGGAAGTATGGCAAGAGACCCCCTGGCTTAACAGGAGATCTTCAACAATCTAATAATCAAAATAGAGTCCTACAAAAAGTGGAAACTAGTTCAAATGAATATAAACAAATAACACTAGTATGTAGGGACAAAATTAGAAAGACAACGGCACAAAATGAGATCAAACTAGCGAGAGACATAAAAGGTAACAAGAAAACATTCTACAAATACATTAGAAGCAAGAGGACGACTAAGGATAGGGTAGGCTCATTATTTAATGAGGGGAGAAAAATAGTAATAGAAAATGTGGAAATGGTAGAGGTGCTTAATGACTTCTTTGTTTGGGTTTTCACCAAGAATGTTGGTGGTGATTGGACGTCTAACGTAGTGAATGCCAATGAAAATGAGGTAGGATCAGAAGCGGCTAAAATAGGGAAAGAACAGGTTAAAAATTACTTGGACAAATTAGATGTCTTCAATTCACCAGGGCTTGATAAAATGCATCCTAGAATAATTAAGGAGCTGACTGAGGAGATATCTGAGCCATTAGCGATTATCTTTGAAAAGTCATGGAAGACTGGAGAGATTCCAGAAGACTGGAAAAGGGCAATTATAGTGCCAATTTATAAAAAGAGAAATAAGGACAACCCATGGAATTATAGACTAGTCAGCTTAGCTTCTGTACCCGGAAAGATAATGGAGCAAATAAGTAATCAATTTGCAAACATCTAGAAGATAAAAAGGTGATAAGTAACAGTTAGCATGGATTTGTCAAGAACAGATCGTGTCAAACCAACCTGATAGCTTTCTTTGACAGGGTACCAAGCCTTGTGTATAGAGGAGAAGCAGTAAACATGGTATATGTTGACTTCAGTAAAGCTTTTGATACCGTTTCACATGACCTTCTAATAAACAAACTAGGGAAATGCAACCTAGATGGGCTACTATAAAGTGGATGAAAAACTGATTGGAAAACCATTCCTAGAGAGTAGTTATCAGTGGTTCACAGTCATGCTTGAAGGGCATAACGAGTGGGGTCCCACAGGGATCAGTTCTGGGTCGGTTCTGTTCAATATCTTCATCAATGATTTAGATAATGGCATACAGAGTATACTTATAAAGTTTGTGGACGATACCAAGCTGGGAGGATTTGCAAGTGCTTTGGAGGATAGGATTAAAATTCAAAATGATTTGGACAAACTGGAAATGGTCTGAAGCAAATAGGATGAAATTCAATAAGGACAAATGCAAAGTACTCCATTTAGGAAGTAACAATCAGTTGCACACATACAAAATGGGAAATGACTGCCTAGGAAGGAGTGCTGCGGAAAGGGATCTGGGGGTCATAGTGGACCACAACCTAAATATGAGTCAACAGTGTAACGCTGTTGCAAAAAAAGCGAACATCATTTTGGGATGTTTTACCAGGAGTGTTGTAAGCAAGACATGAGAAGTAATTCTTCTGCTCTACTCTGCGCTGATTAGGCATCAACTGGAGTATGGTGTCCAGTTCTGGGCGCCACATTTCAGGAAGGATGTGGACAAATTGGGGAGAGTCCAGAGAAGGGCGACAAAAATGATTAGAGGTCTAGAAAACATGACCTTTGAGGGAAGATTGAAAAAATTGGGTTTGTTTAGTCTGGAAAAGAGAAGACTGAGAGGGGACATGATAACAGTTTTCAAGTATGTAAAAGGTTGTTACAAGGAGGAGGGAGAAAAATTGTTTTTCTTACCTCTGAGGATAGGACAAGAAGCAATGGACTTAAATTGCAGCAAGGGAGGTTTAGGTTGGAGATTAGAAAAACTTCCTGTCAGGGTGGTTAAGCACTGGAATAAATTGCCCTGGGAGACTGTGGAGTCTCCATCATTGGAGATTTTAAAGAGTAGCTTAGACAAACACCTGCCAGGGATGGTCTAGATAATACTTAGTTCTGCCATGAGTGAAGGGGACTGGACTAGATGAACTCTTGAGGTCCCTTCCAGTTCTATGATTCTATGAATGATTGTAATAAACTGTTTGCAATAAATTCAAATAATAACAATAATAATAATAATAATAATATTATTTCCAAGAAAATGTGGTAAGTGAGGAAGCTCAAGGAAATGTAAATCTCCTCATAAATATTCCATGATCACAAAAGGTGGTCAAATTTGTTGTCTAAAATATTGGCTCTACATTATTTGCTCAGGTCTATAGTGTGGCTCCAGGTGTATAATGTCCAATCCCATAACTCACTTGTGCTTTTGTTACATACTTCATTATTTTTATTTGCAATTATAGTCACAAGAAAATGAGTAACTTTTCCCTTGAAGACCATAAAAAGGGAAACATTAATATGGGTCCAAAGGATTGAGAGGTAGCAAAGTGTAGTGAAATCATATAATCAAAAAGGACGAGCATGGCAGGAGATCTGTAACTAGGTTGGGAGCCTATTTAGAAAGCAACAAGGTTCTTTCACACAATTTTTATTTCAATGGGACTTCTTGTGGGGATTAAGGTCAGGCTTGACAAAGCCCTGGCTGGGATGATCTAGTTGGGGTTGGTCCTGCTTTGAGCAGGGGGTTGGACTAGATGACCTCCTGAGGTCCCTTCCAACCCTGAGATTCTATGATTATTTTGCTTATTAAACATCCAATGCCACACTCTTTTAATCTGTTTGATTACATGACAGTTAATCTTATTGCTTAAATTGTTCACATTGCCTCCTGTATTACATCGGAAATATGGATACAGGAGCCTCATCTCCAATTTTTCTTTCTGATCTAAAACTTTGGTCTGCTGTAAAGTTTAGCAATCTGCTGTTTTTGTATTTCTGTCATTCTAAAGTGATCCAAACCTCGACTCTGTGGCCATGTTTTATATTTATTTATATATCTCTGCTACAGATTTATTCCAAAGACTCTTTTTTTTCATTGTCAATGCATATACTCAAGAAATGTTCTTGAGCAATGAAATCAAGCAATCGGTCATAATCTTCAGCTCCTTTTCCTTTTACCCATTTTCGTATTAGTTCACACATCCTATAAATATATTCACAATGATTCCTTTCAAGAGTTCTAAATTTCACCCTATACACTTCAGAAGTAATTTGAAGTCTTTGTAAAACAGCTTTCTTAAATTCAGAATATATCATAGCTTCCTGAATTGGCATTTCATTAAATACATTCAAAGCTTTACTAGACAGTTTTGCAATCAGTGTGGGGACTTTCTTGTTCTCAGGAATATTATGAACTTCACATAGTTTTTCAAAAAGCAGTGAAGTATTCCTCAATGCAGTCTGTCTCTTTGTATGCAGGATGCAGCTGGTCCCAGCTGAGGGTTCCTCGAGTGGTGGGAGATGTTGGTGCCTCTGGGATTTTCCCATGTTTTTCTCTCAGTTTCAGATAGTATTTCCTCTCTTTCTCCTACTCCTCAGCCTCTCTGTCTTTCAGCTCTATGGCTCTCTAATGGGCTTCAGCTTCTTGTTGTTTCAGCTCCATGGCTTTCCTATGGGCAGCTTCTTCTGCTTCCAGTGCAGTGGCTGTTTCTTTCAGTCTCATTTCTGCCTGCCATTTCTGGTATTAGTGATCTCTCTCTCTTTCTTCTGCCTCCAATGTAGCCAGGTCTAACTTCCAGGTTCACTGGTGCTCATTTTTATGCTCTACTGTTTCTATTTCCCTTGCCCAAAATAAGCAAACAGAAAACAAAACAGTAACCCCTTTGACTGTTTCCAGACACCACACTTGAGACTCACTTAAAATTGCTATTCCAGTGCTTAAAGTGTAAACTTCACTTAAAATAACAAGCGGTGCATATACTCTGCTCACTGTGCCACTGTGACATTACCCAGGGCACAGTCTGGACTGATGAACAGCTGTGTCCCCTCAGTTTTCCAACCTGGGGTGCCTTTCACCTTGTTTTGCTGTGAGAGTTACCACTCCTGGTCTCACACATAGCCTCCAGCATGTAAATTACTCCCAGTTATAGTATGTGAGTGCTATAGCCACTCTTGAATTCTACTGCAGCGCCAACACCAACAAATTCCCAGTCCCAGCCTTTCCCCAGAAATGTACGTCTTGCATTGTCCAGCTACCTCCTGGACAATACAAGCTCATATAAAGTCTGCCATTTTATTAATAGAAAATTATATGCAAAAATCCTGTTATCCCAAATGGAGTTTCCCAAACACTTCAATCCAAATACACTGGTTTAGATAAATCAGTAAAAGAAGTTCATCAACTACAAAGAGATAGATTTTAAGTGATTCCCAGCAATGAGGCATAAAAGTCGGTTACAAGAAAATAAAAGTAAAACTCAACTAATATCCAACAACAGCTAAGTGAATTCAAAGCAAATGTCTCTCACCACATGGTGCAGCAGTCATACTGGTTGAGTTTCTTTCAGTCAGGATCCCTCCCCCAGTCCAATGCTGCTTCCTTGTTCTTCACGTATTGAAGCTGCTTCCTTGTTCTTCACGTATTGTCAGTGCCGTGGGGAGAGAGAAAGGGAGAGATAATTTGGGGTGTTTGCCCTCCTTCCTTATAGTTCTCTCTCTTCTTTGAGAATCATTTCCAGCTGAGGTTCAGGAGACAAAGTCTGTGTGGATGGGAACCACCAGCCGTTCCTTTGTCAAGATATAGACTTTTGCTCACATCTTCTTTGCTCCGAAAGAATGGCCACTTAACCAGGTGATGGTCCATTTGATTTTGTTGACACCTGGATGAGGAATTGGCTAGCCTTTTGTCTCTGGGGAACTGATTTGTGACTGCTCCTCCAGACTTGGAACATGTCTTACTAGTACCATATATAGAAATCTTATAATTTACATGCAATGTTGCCACACATATTTTACCAGAACAATAATGATCAGCAAATTATCATTTTTCAAATGATATCTCACAAGGCATACTTTGTACAAAAAATATTATAGTATTATAAAAGGGGTGAATATAGGAATACAAAATGCCACATGCTCATTGATAGTTCTCCCGTGAAGATGACACATTCAAAATTCATCTGCTTTTCCTCTCAATATCCCTCACTTTGAAGCCACATCAATGAAGCACTACTACAACTCACTTACAAAATTTCTTCCAGCGAAGCTATGTAAAACTTGCCTTAGAAGGATTAGAATTTATCGGTAAATGTTAGTAAATGTCGATTTTACCACACACACAAACTGACAAAAATAATTGATAATAATCTAAATTTACAAACAGGCAAAGTAAGAAAAATGCTGTTTGAGAACTTATTAAAAGTTGATTTAAGGATATTTAATGCTTTGTATATTTTGACATGTAATGTTGAAAATTTGTTTTAATGGTTATAAAGCTTTAACTATTTGAATCTCAATGTCTACTGTCATGAAATAATTATAGTGACCCCCTCAAAATTTCCCACAACTATGAAATTTTAAACAAACAAAAATTGAAAAAAATGCTTAAAATAAAATTGATGTTATCCATCATAATTATATTAAAAACCCCTCAATTCTGACAAACCTATATATAACACCACTATAAAGATAGGTGTACTCGGAAGCAGTGACCCCGAAAAAAAGATTTCAGAGTCCTGGTGGATAATCAGCTGAACATGAGCTCCCACTGTGACATTATGGCCAAAAGAACTAAAGTGATCCTGGGATGCATAAACGGGAATCTTGAGTAGGAATAGTGAGATTATTTTACCTCTATATTTGGCACTGGCACTATTGCTTCTGAAATACTGTGTCCAGTTCTGGTACTCACAATTCAAGATGTACATTGATAAAATGGAGAGGGTTCAGAGAAGAGTCATGAGAATGATTAAAGGGTTAGAGAACATGCCTGAAAGTGATAGACAAACAGCTCAAGCTGTTTAGCTTAACAAAAAAACAACCAACTAAAAAGGTTAAGGATTAACTTTATTACAGTCTAAAAGTTTCTACATTTGGAACAAATATTTAATCTAGCAGATATAAGATATAACATGATCCAGTGGTTGGAAGTTGAAATTGGACAAATGCAGCCTGGATATAAGGTGTGAATTTTTGATGGTGAAAGTAATTAACCATTGGGACAATTTACCAAGGGCCATGGTAGATTCTCTATCACTGACAATTTTTAAATCAAGATTGGATGTTTTCCTAAAAGATAAACTCTAGGAATTATTTGGTGGAAATTCAATAGCCTGTGTTATACAGGAAGTTAGACTAGATGATCACAGATGGTCTCTTCTGGCACTGGAATTTATGAAAACCATGGTAAAAAGCCAAGCAGAAAGAACTGAGGTGGGATTTTTATTATTCTACTAAAGATCCTTGTTCAGTGTTTGAAGAAAACACTTTTTGCGGTTCTCCATTATTGTCATGTAACACAATGTCAGAAGTTGACTCATTTAAACCAGCATAAATAAAAGGAAAAGAAAACTTTTCTAACCGATCTAACTTTGAGTTAATTAGCCCACAGAATGGCCTGAATGAAAGGAATGTTTCACCACATTACAAACCACAATGAAGATTGAGAGAGACTAGCGAGGTGCAGGTCTGCTAATTAATTTATGCAATGGGATGTGAAGCTGAAAATATTCATAATGCATCTTTACTGAAGGAGCTAGGAATAACTGTGATACCATTGTTAAGGAGGTTGATGAGCTTTTCATTACCAAAAGGAATGTAATCCATGAATGGATGTGCTTCGGCCAAGAAAGGTGCAAAGGCCCAAGAAAAATATCAGTCTTTCTAAAGGTCTTATATGAACAAGCAGACATGATTTTGGTATCGGGAAGGATGAAGGTATAAGGGATTGTCTAGAAGTTGGGATTGTAATCAAGGAATTTCTATAAAAATGACAGTGAATGTCTGAGAGAAATCTGGAATGGCTGTGCAACTGACACAGCAGTCTGAGCTACTGCAAATACAAATCACCTGCAAGAATGTAGTAGAAGCAACAAAGAAACACTCCCATGGATACAGGACAAGAATCAAACAAATATGTAGTACTGTCCACCCTAACTGTTCAAAAATCATGAGTCAGGCCCCTCCCCCCCAAATGATAAGATTGGTTGAAAAATGAGACACTAAAAATAATGGATTTGGGGATTTTATTTACCTTCAGGCTTTTCAGCCTTTAGGGTGCACTTGGATGACAGTTTCAACTATTTCTCTGCAATCATAAGGGCCAGAAACTTGCTATGTTTAAAACATGAAAGCTGAGATTTTCATGCAAACTGATCCCAGTAGCTGGGGCTTTCAGTAAGACACCAAAATATTGTGCGACTTCCCATTTTGGCACTACTAGCGGATGGAATTGGGAAATGCCATCACTTATTTATTTCCTACTCCAATCAAAAAAAACCCAACAAGCCTAATGAGGGCATCTGAACCTCAGTGTGGGTAAACCAAGCCTGAGTACCCAGCTGAATCAACGGGTTTCTCTCTATGCCTACTGAGGGATGTGCCAAGTCCGAGGTGCCCAGGGAATATGCACAATTGTATTTTGAACATCTACAAAATCTCCTGAGAGTGGCATCTCTTTTTGGTATCTCAAGTGGGTGGAGCTTATTTAGTAAGTGCGGTTTGGCAGACTACCACTATGTTGCCAGCTTTGCTTGTTACTTTGGGGTATGTTCATTTATTAGGGTTACTCTTCTGGGGTGGGGGGTTCTGTACTTCTATCAATGTACTGCTTATGTCACTTGTGTTCTCATACGGAGCTCTACTTCTCCCTTCTGCAAGTTCCCTCCCAATGGAGCTATCCTGCAGGACCTACGCTCATAGAGTCATAGACTTTAAGGTCAGAAGGGACCATTATGATTGTCTAGTCTGACCACCTGCACAATGCAGGCCATAGAATCTCACCCACCCATTCCTGTAATAAACCCCTAACTTATGTCTGAGCTATTGAAGTCCTCAAATCATGGTTTAAAGACTTCAAGGTGCAGAGAATCCTCCAGCAAGTGACCCATGCCCTATGCTGCAGAGGAAGGTGAAAAAAACCCAACCCCAGGACCTCTGCCAATCTGCTCTGGAGGAAAAGTCCTTCCTGACCCCAAATATGGCGATCAGCTGCTAAACCCTGAGCATGTGGGCAAGACTCACCAGCCAGACACACAGGAAAGAATTCTCTGCAGTAACTCAGATCCCACCCCATCTAACATCCCATCACAGGCCATTGGGCATATTTACCGCTAATAGTCAAAGACCAATTAATTGCCAAAATTAGGTTATCCCATCATACCGTCTCCTCCATAAACTTATCAAGCTTAATCTTGAAACCAGATATGTCTTTTGCCCCCACTGCTTCTCTTGGAAGACTGTTCCAGAACTTCACTCCTCTGATGGTTAGAAACCTTTATCTAATTTCAAGTCTAAACTTCCTGATGGCCTAGGTTCCCCCGGGCTGGGTGTATATATATATATATATACACACACACACACTAACAGAGCGCGTCTGAGAGGACCAGGTTAATCAGCACTCCCAAGATGTCACCCTTATATGCCACGTGCACTGCATCGGAATAGACTACGCCTGAGCAAGCTGGGTCGAGCAGCACTTTCAATCTGTCACCCGCATATGCCCCTGGACTCAGCAGACTGGGCCAAGCAGCAGTTCCAAACCACCACCCTCATTTGTCCCAGGTTTAACACATCTCTATCCCCACTTTCACGTTGCAATTGTTCTGGTAGTAACCCACTTGATGAGCAAATCCCACAGGGATCTTTTAGCTTAGGTACGAGGAGCGTTGCTGCAGAGCAAATGTGGTAACCAAAACACACCCACCCGGGGGGGGGGGAGGGCGGGGAAGAGAGAGAGAGAGAGAGAGAGAGAGAGAGAGAAAAGCAACCAGCTTAATCAGGAAAGTTATTTATTGCCAGGTAATAACCATAGGGGAGCCAAACAAACAAAGCAGTTATAATAATAAATCTAACTTAAACTTGATTATAAAAGTCAGATTTAGAAAACTATAACTGATCACAAAAGTGAGGATCAGAAGGCTATACTTAGAAAGAGAGGGAGAGAGTGATGGCTTCTCACCACTCCGTGAAGCTTGAACCGGTCAGGATTCCCAGGTGGTGGTGGTAGCTGAGGGTCTGGGCTCCTGGAAACAGGCAGAGCCCCCAGCATGATCAATCAGGAGAAGATGAAGTCCCAATGGGACTGATGCAGATTTTGGATTCAGGCTTCAGAACCCTTACTTGAGCATAGGTAGGGGTTTTTGTAGAGAAACAACAATGGTTCAAGGGAGAACACAAGATTTGTTTATGTGTGTAAGCAGAGTCAGGATGAGCCCCACCCTGACATCTGGTGGTGAGTGGTGGCAAAGCACTCCAGGGGCTGATGCCATTTACATAGGCACACCCACCCCACCTGGTACGAACCATAGTGGCCCAAATGGGCATTTTGGGCTGCTGTAGGATCCCCAGTTTCCTGTATGGGGGCAGGAATTTCTGTTATTGGGACAGGAAGAATAAACTGTTATACTGCTTATGTAAATCATGGACAGTGGAAATATACTTGGCCTTTTGTCACGATAAAGGGCAATCTGCCATTAGTTAAGCAGCACTCACCAGCCAAGGGACATAGGTTCCAAAGCCCAGTGAGGGGAGAGAGGCTGGGGACAGATATCTTGATCTGGCCTTTTGGTTAAGAGCAAGGATTTTAAATCTGGTGGTGTAGGCCCCTTGTGAGGGTCTGAGACACCAATTGCACCTCCTCTTCTCTTCACTGTGGAATATCAGAGCTAATGTTGAGTTCTTTGAGAGTCTGGTTTCAGGCTGCTGAATTGAAATCACTCTGGGCTCCCCTAAACTACAAGCTGAAATCACTAAAGAGCTAAAAGTCTTATGAGCTGAAATCACTGACCTGAAATCGCTGAGCACTGTGTTAAGTAGTGGGGGAGCCTGAAGATAAATTGCTGAGTGGCTGGTGGAGCAGTTGGCAAAACAGCTGATGGTGTGGTGCTGCTGGCAGAGCGGAGCGGTGCTGTTGGCAGAGCGGAGCAGTTCGTGGGGACAGTCGGAGCGGTGCTGCTGGCAGAGCGGAGCAGTTCGTGGGGGCAGTTGGAGCAGCTTGCCGGACGGCTGGTGGAGCGGCGCTGTTGGTGGGGCGGAGCAGTTCGTGGAGACAGCTGTAGCGGCTTGCGGAATGGCTGGCGGAGCGGAGCGAGGCCCCACGGAGGGGTGAGGCAATCATCTTCACACCACGTAAGGTGCCCCTCCCCTCCCTATTGCTGCCCAGGCGGGTGGCATGTAGCACCCTGCAGATGAACTTTTGAACTCTGGGACTGGACTTTTGGGTTGCTGGACTCAAGAACCCAAGGGACAGGACATGGCCCAATTGTCTGGGGTGGGTCTTGCTCACCGTTTGGGTGTTGCATTGCATTGTTGAGAAGGGGACCCCTATATACTGAACCTGGCCCTTGCTGCTGTCAACTCGTCCTGGCAGAAGGGTTACATGTGTAAACAAGGGGGTTGTTTTGTTCAGGCTAGATCAGAGGTGGGCAAACCACGGCCCGCGGGACCCAAAGAGACCACCCATTATCTCTGCTAAACAAGATGGTGACCACTGTGGCAGTCACTGCAGGATGTCGTGCTCGCTGGTTACGAGAGATCACAATGATTTACCACAGCTTTAGTGGTAAATATTCATCCTAGACGGCCCTGCATGGCTGGTCAGAAATTTTCGGATGCAATGTTTTTCTGTCAGAAAATGCCAATTTTGACTAAACTTCTGATGAAACTCAGGCAGCCCTATAGCAGTCCTTCCAGTTTACACACACAGCTCAGCCACCATTGAAATGATTTTCATACAAGTTCAGCAAGCCAACATTTTATAAGTCAAGAGACAGAGAGAAACGAGACTAAGAAAATCTTAAACTAGGAATCTGCTTGGTGTCCTGCTTGATCACCCATTTGCCAAGCCAGCTCCTCCTCAGCATCTTGCCTGGCAGGCTATTGGGAAGTCCAGGCTCTCCGGCTCCCTGGCAGCCCAGTTGAGAGTCTGATCTTCCAAGTTCTTCATCTTGATTCAGGACAAAACCTCAACATTTTTCACAGAAGTGAAATGCAGTTTCCTGGCCAGATCTATTTAAGAGTCTTTTAAGTGCTTCTACTGTGTGGCTAACAGCAATGGCGCTCACACCACTGCCTTAGTGGCGATACAGTAATCCTGTTGGAAGCATCCTTCAGCCTACTGAACATGAGTCTACTTTTGGATTTTGATATCCCATTAAGTGGCCAAAACCCTCATCAAGGGCAGGCGATGACCAGATCTGGACAAATGGTAAAGCTAGTCAGTAGTGTAGCCAGGGGGGGAGCAGGGGGAGCGGCCGCTCCCCCTTGAGCAGAAGCAGCGCCTTTTTTTAGCAGCACTTAAAGGCGCCGCTTCTTTTTAAGCACCGCTTCTTGCACTCACCCGGCGGCGCTCTGGGTCTTTGGCGGCATTTTGGCGGGGGGTACCACCAAAGACCCGGAGTGAGCCGCCGAAGTGCCACCGAAGACCCGGAGCACCGCCGGGTGAGTACAGGGGGAGGCGCCTTTTATAGCGCCGCTCCCCCTGCGCTCCGGACCTGGCTGTGCTACTGAAGCTAGTGCCTCCTTTAGAGTTATATTTTGTTGTATCGTGTGTGTGTGTGTGTGTTCAGGGCACTGCAATTAGAAGTGGTGGTGGTAGAGTTATGTGAATGTGTGGTATTGTCTCTTTAAAACTGTGATAGAAAGACAGAGGAAAGAGTGGGAGGCAGGGCTGGGGAGGTTCTAAGCTGAAGTTCTACAGTGAGGCAAAAAGAGCCAGAGTAGTTCTAAGGATCTGCTTTATTCCAGTAAAGTTCCTTGTTCAGTGTTAGAAGAGAGTGAGTCTTTCATCATTGTCTCATGACAAACACCAGTGTGGGAGCTGGGGTGGAAGAACAGTGCAGACACTTTCAGGATAGTTGGTGAGCAGCATAAAGATAAAGATGTGGATGGAGATGTCCTGGGAGACGTACAAATATCTGCCAATCAGCATGAGCCAAGACTACGAAGAGTCTTTCTTAAGGAGAGAGAAATCTTTGTGATTTATCATTCCCATTTATCCTGCACTGACAAACAATAAATAACAATTTACGTATGACAGAGGAGTTCAGCTTAACAACACCCTATACTTCAGAGACTTCCACTGGGAGGAAAAATGATTGTCATTCTAGAGATAGGAACACTTCCACCCCCTGGATAGGTAGCATAATGAGTAAAAAGAGAGGCCTCGCTTAACGAGCAATACTATTTAAAGACAGATGATATGAAAAGAAGGAATGTAACTTGCTGTCTTTTCAGATGAGCCCATATTTAAAACATTAATTTCTGTTCAGTCTAAAACAGAGAACCCACAAATGCACTTTCCCAGACAGACTATTGATTTCTGACCTACAAATTACTATCCATCAAGGAGGTTTGGTGCAGAGCACAGACTGTGGGGGGAAGAAGGCTGCAGTAGACTGGGTACTTCTCAGCTGCAATCTGCATAATGTTTAGTATTCAGTGAGTTAAAGCATGCAATGAAAGGGAACTGTCAGCGCAATCTAGAAGATATAAAGAAATGAAGGGGTGAAAAAAAGCCGTATGCTAATAATCCACTCAGTAATTAAGTGAAGATCGCTGCCAAGCGCCACTGCCACTTTCAAAGGGTAATTTGTACAGGAAATCATAGAGTCATTGTCAAATCATTTCAGGATAAAAGGAAAGTCATCAACTAAGATAAGATAAATGCTGGGTGTCTGGCAGCATGTGCCCTAGGAAATGCCTTTGCTTTTTTTTTTTATTTAAAAAAAAACTTCCAAAAGTGGGGCTAGGAAAGCTTGACAGGTTGAAATGCACATTTACTATTAATAATAGGGGTGATATATGCATAGATACATTATTAAATAGGTAACTGGAACAAAAACGATAAAATAAACCAGTTAAGAGTGACTTCACTTGCAACAATCATAAGTGATTTTTCAGTTAAACCCTCAATAAATTAGAGCATATTTCTTCCCCGCCCAAATCCTCTATTTTAACTAATCTGTTTTAATATTATTTTCTCACATTTAGGTCATTATCTGTGGAGAGAAAATGTTTCCCTCAGTAGAAAATTATTTACAAAATAGAATGATTTCACAGATTTATAACCACTGGACTTTTAAAGGTCCTCTTCAGTGTAACTATTGCCCTATTGTTATGTTTTAAAGCCACCTGAAGTGCTGAGTCTGCAACCACTAGGGTTGTGGTGTGATTGTATTTGCTATGGAAATGAATATTCCATGATGCTTTAGGGCTGTATCAATTGTTTATTGAAAAACCGGCATTATTGAACAACTACATTAAGTTTTTCTGTGTTGTCAGTGTCACTGAGCTTTCAAATGCGTGTTTTTACCCACCAATCTGTCCTGATAAAGGCCGATTCAGCATCGTACTTCAGTGTGTGCTTAATAGAAACACATAAATGTAGTCCCACTGGAATCAATTTGACTAATCAGTATTTAAACCTGTACTTCAGTGACTGGGATCATGCGTGACATCCTGGCTCTACTGAACTTCCATTAATCACTGGGGCCAGGACTTCACCCAACTACATGCCAAATATGTCCAAACTCGAAGACTGTCTAAAAAGAGTGTGACCAGATAAACGAAGGTTTTAGAATATTAGCCCTTCTCACCAGTTATTCATTATGCTTTTTTTTAAAAAATCAATCAAATATATGGGACATAACTTATATGTATTTCTGTTTATGCCACCTGATATTTAAATGATACACAGATTCACTTAAGGCTTGTGAGCTATTGCCTAAGCAGTTTCTATTCCGTAGTTCTCCTTCCCAGGTTCTTGAAACCATGTGATAAAATTAAGTTTATTTCTAATTAATATGATTTTTTAAATTTATTCTGGGATTATTTGTTAAGTAAATTTTTTGTCTCTATTGTACCTGTCACAAGTGAAAATAATACACATATGGATGTGTGAATGAATGAAATACATTCATTGTTTTCAGGAAACAGTGAGCATCAGAAGTGGAAAAATATTATATTGCATATACTTTATATTTTCCAAATATACTAGCTGCAATTAACAATAAACACAAGCATGAGTCTCTTCAGGTATGGTTTTGAATTTGCGTATTATTTTACAGCAAAGTCAGAAATCCAAATGCAGAACACAGCACTAAGAAATAGCATGAGGATTTGTGACATTTTGTGGAGAACTCCTATTCCAGTGAATGAATTTCAGCCATCTAGCTTTTATTCACCCATGACTGATACAATATAGATCAAATGATTCACATCATAAATAATTCAAGTGTAATTTAATAAAAGTTAATGACTTATATTAGAAATAGCCTTAATTTTATTTAACTGTTTCACAACATCACATCTGAGAGAACACAACAGAATAGAAATGGCTTACACAACGGTATGCAAGATTCTGTGGATTTACTTTAATATACCCATCTTTCACACAGAAGGCATGTCAAAGTCCTTTACAAAGGAATGTCTTAAAACTTCTAGCAGCATGGCTGGGTTGGCAAAAGGATCAGCATTATGTGCTCAACAATTGCTCACACAGAAACAACCATCCTTCAGATGTACTTTACTGTATTTACTTTTCCTACATGCATTTGATTTTGTGACATGATTAGCCTAAACTTTCATTCCAAGCAGCTTTCCTCTTATCTAATATGGAATTAAAATATTTTATTGAATATATTTCCTCTTTAAAAAGATTGTTTTCACTTTGTGGCAAATGGGCTTTTGAGTTCATTTCGATCATCTAATTTATATTCTATTTCATAGTAATGCTTAATTAAAAAACAAAAGATCTTCAATTGACTGTTACATAAGTAAGATGAGTGAGCTGAGCTTTGCCCCTATAATATATTACTTTGCAGTCTACAAACATAAACATAAATACCTTTTCTCTTGCTGTTTTAGGGCTACAGTTATTTTGACTCAAATAGAAACAGGGACAGGACCCTGACTGTTTAACATAAACGCGCTTTTTGTGTGTGTAGGTATTTTAGGGAGTTGATAAACTCTTTATGGTTCTGGTTTTGTTTTTTTACAACTGCAGTCTAAATATATAATTTTGTTATGATAACATACATAGCCTCTGAAAAATGAGTGTTGTGTCAAACTAGTTTTGCAAAACAAAACAAAGATGTGGAAGATTCATCTGTGCTAAATTACTTTTTGATACAGTAATGTCTAGATATTAAGGTTCACATTTTCAAAAGTAGCCATTCCCAATTTTGTTTAGGCAAAAGCTTGCACTTTCCATAGCAAAAAGTGCCCAGGTACCCTATTTAGGTGGACAAATGCTGCTTCCATGGGAGAATTTAAGATGCATAGAAATATGTGCACATGAAACTGCAGGTGCAATTTTTTGGGGGTAGGTCCAGGCCCAGTTGAAAATTTGGCTAAAAGGAACCAGGATTTTACCAAGAGTGACAGTTTGGCTAAAAGTTGAACCAACCCCAAAGCTTGTGAGATGAAATGCTGCATTCTGTAGAAATAATTATGAGTATTACAAAGACTAATTGCGCTTGCGTAGTATATCTTAAGATATGTGGCTCTAAATCCATGTAATTGTAGCAATATTTATTTTTTTTCCTTTTCAGATGCCTGTTGATATTTTCTAAATGAAGTCAAGGGAAAAAGATGACAGCATTTTAAAACATAATGTAATCTGTAAAATTAAAAGCTTTTGCTTCTCCCCTCCCCCCCCCCCCAATGTATACCATATGCCAAGGCTATTCCTTAACTATAACCGACTGTTGTTACTGTAGTAATCAGTCTGTGTCAGAGCAATTACTTAAAATCATCCGTCCTGGTTGTTTTTCACAATCCGCATCACACTGTGCAGAACAATGAAGCTGACAATCCAAATGGCACAGATGGAATTATCATACCTCACACACTGTCTGACTGACAGTTACCTGCGGGAAGAAGGAAGGACCCTATCATCTAAATGTTTGCTGCCAACCAGACTTCTCTGGGAATAGCTTAAAAGAGACTGTGGTGGGATTGCTTTGCTGTGCCTTTGTCATTTCAGAAACACTGAAAAATATGCACAAGGCATGAAAAACAGCAATAGTGCCATTGGGGGAAGAGGTAGACATGGGCATTATATTGTTTAGCAAAATGTGTTTGATAAATCACATACTAGGGGTTTTTAAACACTTACAATTATTTCACCTTGTGACCACATGGGTTAAAGCTAGCAAAATGGCCCCCAAACCACTGAAAGCTTCCAAATCTGGATGGCAGGTAGAGGTGTGGGGAGTGGGAATCAAAAAGTGAATCCTAATGCAGCCTGAATACCCTGAAACTTAGTTATGTTTGATATCAAATTTTACATCTCAGGGCCATCTCTAGTTGAAATACATTAGCTCTTATCACTGTTCCTTATGTCAACATGATGGTGATTGGCAGAAAAATATGACATTTGAAACCTATATAATTTTCTCTACAAATTCTGGAAACTATTTATTTTAGACTTGGTTTATTATACCCACATGTTCATGATCAAATTATGAACATTTCATTTTATTAAGAAATAAATTTTGTTAGAAGAGAAAAACATGAAATATCTATTGGCATTTGCAATATGTGCATATTGATTCATACATCAATACTATATTATATTAATACTGAATAAGATACCGTTTGGGGCTAGTATGTTATCTTGTTACACTTTATAATTACAATAAATTATAAGCAACAACAAAGAGAAACATGTTATGGCTTTTTAGAACCACGTAGCAGCACGCACAAAATTGAAAGGTGAAAAAGCCATTACATCAAAGTTAAAAAAAAAAAATTATTTCAGTTTGGTGTTGAAATTTCAAAATCTTCAGAACTTTACACTGGTGACAAAGAAAACAACAATCAAACCCCACAACACTATCCTGTATTGTGAGCTCTGGGGTTTGGAGTTCTCTCTGTTAATTATTTGTACAATAGTTGGTGTAATGGGCCAAGATCCCTGACTGGGAGCCTTAGGTGCTACTGCCACAGAAATAATAATTTTTGGATGTTTCTTATAAATCCTGCTTCTCTCTGAGTAATGCTGGCTTGAAGCAGTCTGACTTCTGCCTCTATCTTCAGCACAGCTCAGGCCAAAGCATCTGTTTCCATGCAAGTCAGTGAAGTCTTTCATTTCCTCTGTAATCCCAAAAGCCTGAACTGTATTCATAGTCATTTAAAAATCAGTGTAATACAGAGGAATCAGAGAAGCAAAATAGCTACTGCAGGTTATTGGGTTTATTTTTCCAAATCTTTTCACCATAAATGACAACTGTTCATACTGAAGAGGTATTTTAAAATAGATTTCATATCTATTTGTGTGTATGTATGAGTTTTACAATTGTACATGCACTGCCCCTCCCCCCCATTTTAAATGCTGTAAGCTGGCAGGATTCTAAACAGTAATACAAAGAAAATATATTTTTCTCAGCAACAGAAGCACCATTAAAAAAAGCCAATTAGAAGAGATGAATTTTTATTGCAGGCTGATGATTAAATCTACATTAATCATAAACATCCACGGGCCACCAACAGGGCTTGTTTAATCATTTTCAACCATTTGTCTCTCTCTCTGGGTACTTTTCTGTTAGATTTTTCAAAAGTGCTTCCATATTTGGTGTTGGGATGTTAGAAAGTAGGAGGATACTCCTGGGTAATAAGAATTTCATGCAATATGACTCAGAAAAAAAATACACAAAAGAGCTTCTCTTAAAGATGTTTCGTTTTTGCTGGTCACGCAGTTACCTTGTGTTGTATATGAGGCTCTTGTGGCGTATGACACGGATAGTATGAAATTAACTGAGGTTATATCAATCATTAAATAGCAGTTGATAAGATAGAATTAGGGTGGGAGATAATTTTGACAGTGAAGTATGTAAAAGGCATACTGCTTAATAAAAAGATATTTCAAAGTCTAGCTACAGCAATCTGATGGGGATAATTTTAAATGGGAGCCTTAAAGATCAAGTGGAGATTGTAAATACAATTTGTATTGACCAGCAACCTATAAAGAAAGGCCGTGGAATTGTGTCTCATTGCTAAAAGCAAATAAATAACCTTACAGAAGAGTTCATATCTAATTGGGAGTTGGAATAATTATAGAAGATGATAAGCCAGTCACCAGAGAAATGCAATATTCAAGATGTGTGCTAACAAACACATTGATTAACATAACTCGGGACAGCAAAGAACACAGCTTAGAAATACAGTATATAATTTAGGAGCATGGAAATAATTGCATATCAAAATATTCACAAAAATATAAAACATGCAGAATTTCCCCCCTTTTTCATGACAATGCTGTAAAAATGTTCCATTTAGCAGACAATATTCTATAAAACCATGAACTATGTTGAAGGTGAGTGCAGATCCACCCACCCCCCTCTCGGTTTTCAGAAGTTTACAACAGCTTGTTGTGGGGTATCAATGAGTTTTGAGCTAGGCTAAAGCCAAATGAGGCATGTTTTAAGGTATGTAGTGCTGATCTTGTTCCCTTATTGACTGAATTCCTCCTAAAAGGCCAAGAAGTTAGCAACATGGCAGTTAAGATGCTCTCAAAGAAAAAAAATACAACTTTCTGCCTCTGCTCGTCCACGTATTATTTCACATTTCATCACCACATTATTATAACTCAGATTTTAAAACCAGAAGGGACCATTATGATTATCTAGTCTGAACTAATGATCTACTGTGTCCTCAGAGTGATCATCTGAGATTTTGTTCTGTTGTGCCTGGGCACAAGCGTGGTGATCACACCTCTCTCGGTCACATTAATATGTAATGCACTCCTTTCAGATATGTATTAACATGTGCCAATTGCTGCTGCATGCTCAGAGCTGACCGGGACAAACATGACAGGGGATGTGGTAGCAGCTAGCTGCATAACTGATCCCACAATACTCTCACGCAGTGTTGCCAGCCGCAAGTATTCAAAAATCAGGCATGCCAAAATCATGAGACTAGTTTAAAAAAACTCAAGCGAATTAAAAAAACAACAACAAATGTTGGATTTGTTAGATGGACCTTCTTTTAGAGCCTCTATAGAGCACTTGGATCATGCTTTCAAGGTTTTCCTTGGAAGGCTCGAAAACTTTTTCTTTAAATCTAAACTAAGATTCTCATATAATCCCAAGAGCTAAGGAGCTGGAGCTTTAAGAAAGTAACTAAATATCACTAGACTCATGATAAAATCATAGGCATTGTCAACACTGCAATGATCCTCTCTCTCATCCATCTCACAGCAAACAAATACAGCACAGCCAATTGTTTGAGCACTCCCCAAAATCCTGCCTGTCCCTTTCTCCCAAATTCAGTCCCCTCAGCTGCTTCCTCTTTGAACTGGAAGAGCACCTGACCTACAGGCAAATGGAGAGCAGCATGGAGAACTTCTCTACCTGCGTCTGGTAGTTAGCACCCACCAAACCTGTGCCTAGCTAGTGTGTATCTAAACTGGCCTCAGCACGTCTGCACAATTCTGAAAATAGGATATGTGGGCATATCCCAACTGCCATACCCACTGCCACATCCTGCACTCTGAACAAACAGTGCCACCCCCTTTGAAATCTCTGTGCATGCACACCTTCTGCTTGTGCTCCTAGATGTGCATGCAGGAAGAAATTGGTACCTATGCAAGCTTTGAGAAGATTAGCCCTTCACTTTTTACAAATGCAAATTTAAATGCTGCTGTATCCGATGGGACCATCATAGAAGGGTTGGGTGCACCATGCCACTGTGTGCTGGCTTAATCTAAACTCTATTTCTAATGTAGCCCATCATGACAGATTTTGTGTATTGTTTCTGGAAGAGACTAAGATTTAGCTTGCTTCTCCACAGCACAGGCAGAACATTGCATCTATAAGCGCAAGATTAAAAGTGCAGATCAGGACAGTCATCCCCATCACAGGATGACATGATCCTGCCCAAATGAGAAGGCTGCTGCACAGGCTTCTGGTTACTCCTGCCTAGCTGCAGGAGTAAGACCAACACTGGCAAATGTATAACTACGCTGCTCACTTGAATGCTAAGGACTGCACATAAATCCATGTTTCCTCAGGTGCTCCCTATCTCTAATCACACCAGACATCCTTCAGACCCTGCAGACTTGAAGGCATACAGGGACTTGTGATTTACCTCCATTCACGGAGAATGACTATGTGTAGTACTAATCCTCCTTGTATCCACACAACCTCCATTCAAATCTTCCTGGAGTGAACCAACCCTGAGCTCTATGCGGTATACTGTATGAATAGTTGTGAGATCAAAGCCATCATGTGTTTCTGTCCTGGCAGAGGATATTTTCCATGTCCTGGTTTTCATGTAGTTATTCTTTTTCATGGAACAGATCCTCAGCTAATGTAAAACAGCATAGCTCCATTGAAGGCAATGGAACCATGTGGATTCGCAATCACTCCTGAGACAGTGGCTGCCAGTTCATGGATTTGTCTTCCTTGGGATGCTGTGGAAGCCCTGTTGCTTATGTTATTTTAATAGAAGTGGGGGGGAGGGATAGCTCAGTGGTTTGAGCATTGGCCTCCTAAACCCAGGATTGTGAGTTCAATCCTTGAGGGGGCCGTTTAGGGATCTGGGGCAAAAATTGGGGCTTGGTCCTGCTTTGAGCAGGGGGTTGGACTAGATGACCTCCTAAGGTCCCTTCCAACCCTGATATTCTGTGATTCTGTGAAAACACCTAAGAATATACGGTAAGGAATGAGCATGAATTGACAAAGATGGAGTTGATGATCATATAGGTCCCATTTCAGAGTTGTATGAATATTTGATATCAGTAACAACTGTAATGGCAGAACTCAGAATATCTGATCTAGTGCAAAGAACTCACTAGGGAACCAACACACCAGGCAGGAGACTGCATAAGGAACAGTAATTAAACAAATCTGAGATAGGTACAAAATGGCAAGTTCAGACACCGGGCAGTGAGTTCAACATCATTCATACAGTGTAAAGCACGACAGTGTTTAGTTAGGGTAGAAATCAGTTTCTTCATATTCTGCCGGGGGAACAAAATCACAGAAGAATGGAGCAATGTGTGAAAATAAAAAACAGAAGGAGCAGAAGGAAGACAATATGGTAACACATGGTTCCAAGACTTGAGAATATATTTCTTGTACTATATCCCTTTATGTTAAAATGCATTCTGTTTTTTCTGGCTCAGTGGCTCAGCTGGTACTATCGTGTAACACCCTACCACATGGCAGACCTAAGTTCACGAACAATCTTGGGCCAATAAAGCATGGGGTTGTCACAGAGGTGATGCTGTTAGTTTCAGTGTTGGCTAGTACTGTGCTGGGAGTATTTCAGAGGAGCTATAGATGGGTGTTGGGCAGCAAATGGCAAGAAGGGAGGAAAATAGTAAGTAAAGTGGGGGAAAAACAGTGTTTCAGAAAGAAGAGGTGGATGAAAATACAGCGCTCTCATAGGCTTTATCTTAGGAAGATGAGAACTCTTTGCTTATGATCTTCTCCAGGACAGTGGGGCCCCTTGCTCAGAGGCTAGGAATCCTTTACTTAAACAATGACTTGTTAAAAAATACATGATATTTTATCTGCATTATATGTTTCCTGAACATTTTGTACTCCTGTATATGTAGGAAAGTGAGTTTAGATGCATAGTAAGGTTGGTAAATGTAGGACTAAATTCTAGCATTGGGTCCATACACGATAAAATACTATATTGGCTGCTATGTACAAATGCTGATCTTTGGAACCCTTTCATAATCTAAATAGGATTCCCCAGAGAGCGGTGTGTTTCGTGGGGCTAATTCATCTTCAAAAGATCACAAGGTGATGGAAAAAGGTTAGCATAAAACACAACCCAGTTGGTTCCTGACATCTTGAGACTAGTTTACAGGAAAATCAGTCAACAGCACAACTGGCTTATACCTCATCACACATGGAGTCACAAAGTCCTGAATGCACAAAAGGAGTTAGGAGCCTAAGTCCTTATTTTAGGCACTAAAGTCCCAGTTTTGGCTAATCCCCAGAGCGATTTACAAACCAGTAGAAGAAGGTGTGTGGTCCCCTAAGTCACATGCAGGGCCTGATCCAGTCGGTGTGCTCAGAGCCCACCTACCGGATTGCGTCCTATTTAAAACCTGGAGGAGGAGCTGGTTCCAACCTTCTAACTTTTAGCCCAGTGGCTAGAGTACTTGCCTGGGATGTGGGAGATGCAGGTTCAATTTCCCCCTCTCAGGCAAAGGGGGAATGGCAGTAGCTGACACCTCTCAGGAAAGAACCTAAACAACTGAACTATGGGACATTCTGATGTGAGGCTCCCTCCATTTCTCCTGTTGAAGCTGTTCCACTGTGGATAACTACTCAAAGAGTGATTGCAGCAGGGAGACTGGATACAGGCTCTCCCACTTCCCAGGTGGGTGCCCTAACCACTGGTATGCTGAGTCACCCTTTTTCACTGGCTTAGTGACTATTTAAGTATTTATCCACAGCAGAGCCGTCACTAGAGCCGTGAGTGAGAGAGAATTTGACTCTGTAGTCCAGTTGTTAGAGCCCCCTCCTGGTAGGTGGGAGACCCCAGGTCCAGTCCCTCTGCTCCAATCACTCTTTCATTATTTAGCCACAGTGGAACAGCTTCAACAGGAGAGACTGAGGGTGCACCTCACATCATAGGTGCCGACTCCTACTGGTGCCGGTGGATGCTCGACCTGCCTCTGCCCCCAACCCCGCCCCGACTCCAGCCCTGCCTCACCCCTCCTTCCCCCATTCCAACCCTTTCCCCAAAGTCCCCACCCCAACTCTGCCCCCTCCCTGCCCCTATTCTAACTCCCTCCCCAAATCCCCGACCCATCCCCACCTCTTCCCCGCCTCCTCCCTGAGCACGCCACATTCCCACTCCTCCTCCCACCCCGGAGCTTGCTACAGCTGTTTGGCGGTGGAAAGTGCTGGGAGATAGGCAGAGGAGCGGGGACGCGGTGCACTCTGGGGAGGAGGCAGAGGTGAAGTGAGGTGGGCGGGCGGGGAGCTTGGCTGCCAGTGGGTGCAGAGTCCCCACTAATTTTTCTCCATGGGTGCTCCAGTTCCGGAGCACCCACGGAGGCAGCACCTATGCCTCACATCAGAATATCCTATAGGCCAGTAGGCAAGACACTTAGCTGAGAGGTGGGAAGCCCCTGTTCAATTCCAAGTCTCTCCTCTCAGGCAGAAGTGGGAAAAAGAACATGGGCTCTTGCCACTGGGCTAAAAGTTATGATGTGGGCCTCACCATCACCACCTTCTCTGGCTGGCTACTTGCCAAACACACAGGTACCAAACTCCAGGCTGTGAATCGCTAAGCAGAGCTAGGTGCCTCCCTGCAGCCTGGATGGGGGGGGGGGGGGGGGGGGAGTGGCTTAGCACACACCTCTCTGCTCGGCATCTTCCATTGGCTAGCTTTGGTGGGAAGCTGCCTAGCATGCTGGCTTTTGTGAATGATAGCCTAGGGCACCTCTCTCTCTCTGTTTGTCTGTCCCTCCCCATTCATGTGCAGAGAGCTTAGGTGTCTAACTCAGGCTTTATGAAATGCAGTGTTGTTCCTATGATTTTCCAGGTGCCTAAAAGTTAGGGATTGTGTTACACCACCAAACTCCTTTTGTGCAGTCAGTCCTCAGGGTACGTCCACACAGCAATTAAACACCCGCGCCTGGCCAGGTCAGCTGACTCAGGCTCATGGGATACGGGGCAGTAAAACTGTAGTGTAGATGTGCAGGCTTGGGTTGGAGCCTGAGCTCTGAGATCCTGCAGCTGGGGAGAGTTCCAGAGTCTGGGCTCTAGCCTGAGCCCAAATGTCTACATCCTCATTTTACATCCCTGCTTGCCCAAGTCAGCTGACAAAAGCCAGCCGCAGGTGTTTAATTCCAGTGTAGACGTACACGAATAGCACAAACATTAGCGTGTACTTGCGTCTGACCATGTTTTGAGTAGTGTGGATCTAGAAACACCACCTACACCCAGGTCCCTCAATGAGACCACACTGCAGGCAGGGGAGAAATCAAATTAATTCCTGCTGTCCTTCTTGACTGCAGAGATCCGTTGACATTTGAGAAACCAGTATGCAGCTCTTCGCTCAGTAAAATTTATCCCCTATTAACTTTGGCTGTGCAATATTTTGGTGACTAAATTTGATGCAAACGCTGTATAAATGTTGCATGTACAGTACAGCTCTAAATAGTAAGATTTTCCTGTACAATCAGCTCAGATTTCTCACATTAGCCAATAGCCCATCTATTTGTTTTTGGCTGCATGTTTGGCAATGTATTCATACATATACATTATTCCAAGGACATTGTTACGGGACATTTTTTTGTCAACAATCTCTCTCACCAAAGTAATCACTTTTGTAAGAACAAAAACATTGTTCTCCAGAACCAAGATATATCTATTTCAAAGATAACTTTCCCACCCCCCCTACTTAAAAAGGACAATTATATATTTTGTGAGCTACCACTCATAATAATGCCTACTTTTTCAAAAAATAGAGGGCCTATGTTACAATGGGTAAATTAAATACCAAGTTATAATTAAGAGGAATTTAAATTCTACATACAATTATGATTGATCATGTCAGGAAAACAAGCACTGTTTATAGTCTGAGGAGGACCAGTATATTTGCTTTGCCACAACTGGGACAGTGCCTCTTATAGTTACTTGTTCCATTTCCTTTAAGTGCTGCTACAAAAACAAAGGGAGAAAGCCCCCTAATGCAAAATTGCAAATGTAACTTTTGATTGTTGTGATTTATTTTTAATTATCCTTTTCTCCTTTTGTCTTAATTGGACAGAGCCAGTCAAAACTTGTTCTGTGCAATTAAGAGCAGTTACATGCATAGAAAATGGAGACCTATTTTAAGTTTCACGTGAACTGACTCATAGTTCAGTGTGTTCCATGAAAATTAGAGCAAGAAAAATATTTTAAAAAGCTAATGAGTTTTAGTAAAAATATCCTCCACCAAATGGTGTGCTGGGAAATTTTACACATTCACTTAAAATTGTATTGAGATTTTTGCAGAGCAGACAATAGATTAGAAAATAATGTTTTGTACTGAACAGGTTTTCAAGCTATCATAAGGGACAGCTAGTAGCATGTTATCAAATCCTCTTAAAAATCCATTCTGAAGTTTGAACTATTTATTTCCAAGGCAACTAAACAAATATTTTCCAAATAACTCATACATTCAGCTCAGATGGGGGCTAATTCTGTACTTGTTAATTTCATACCTCTTGCAAATACAATTGGCACTTAGCATAGGTAACAATACACTTTCCAATAGTTTATGTAACAAAAACGCTGTACTGTGAAGTCTCTGCTAAAGCACCTGCACAATGCCCATTAGTGTTAATAGGGGCTTGGGAGAACATGTCCAATGCCTCCATAAAAGGCCACATGCAGCTTAGAATAAATGTGTAAAACAATAATAAATTAGCAAACCAGTTTGAGAATAATAGTTTGAAATGAACCCAAATCCACATATTGGGAGTTTTGGTGGTTTCCTATTACATGATGGGCTTATTTTTCTTATGCCCTTGCTTGGGCACGCAGGGGTAGGAGAAAATGAGTGAGAATCCCTCCACCCCCTGGCAACACAAGCAAGGAGCAGCCCTGGGGAGATTTTGCCTGCTTGAAAAATAGTCTCTCAAAAATATGGCCCTGCTGGGCAGTGTGACTACACATCCTGCTTTAAAAGCCACAGTCTAGCCCTTTGTGTTGGCAAAAATAATTTAGGGCAATGCACATTTTTGTAGGGATGAGTCACATTGTTTGGGATAAAGTAAGAGTCCTGAAGCACAAACCTTCGCCCAAAACTCAAATGGATCCCCTTCTGATACTTGAGAAATTCTAGTTAGAATTATTTGCTGCTTGTTACTATTTCTAGTCCTAATTGGAGCCTAGAGGAGTCAAAGCTGCACAGAAATGAATAACAATTAAAAAAAAAAAAATCTATCCCAGCCCTGCTCCACTTAAAATGTAGTTCTCAAAAAAAAATTTTAAACAACCAGAAGTTGGTTGCTGAACTTGTTTTAAACACTCTGCCTTTTCTGAAATCCTGTTTGTCCTAAAACGTTCATCTTTTTGCAACTGTCCTGTGCTGAGGTCCAGTTTATAGAAAGGCCTTGTTCAGAATGTGTGAATTTCCATCAAGTCAGCCAAAATGTGAACTTGAACATTGGCTCCTCTCCAGTCCTAAATAAAGCTGTGAGAGAGCGATGTGAAACCTGCCAACCAGTCTGTCTCACTCTTTTTAAAAGTCTGCAATAGTTACATTTTTCACCTTGCTCCTATTAATTTCTTGCCATCCCAGAGCTTTGAGGATCTCCTTCCTTTAGCAAATAGATTTTTTTTGTCCCACCAGCCATGTATCGTTCTTCCGCTCTTATTCTCTCCCTAAGTCCCAATGGAACTTTCACAAAGGTTCTCCTACACCTGATTTTGTTACTCAATTTACTTTTAAGTGGACTTTTTTGTGCTGTTTTTCCTGCTTCTCCCTTGGTCTGTCCTCTGCCCTTTCTTTAGAACACCTACAAGAAAGATGGTGCACCATAAAAAATGCCTTTTGATAACTCTTATTGCAATAGAGGCTTATTATATTTTTATGGTCTACCATTAAGAGTTTGGGCAAAAAATCTCAGTACGGCTCTACTCTTAATTCGTGAGAGAATTGAGTCATATTCAAGTGTAAATAGTAATTGGCTCCTGTGGACAGATTAATAAAAAAGACACGGTGACTATCTTATTTTTTCTTACAAGGGCCTTGAAATGCATCTCATCAATAGCTTTCACAATGACAAGATTTTTCAGACAGAGCAGCAGGGCATGTGTTTCGTGGGATTGATGATGGATTATAGGAGAATGAGGAAATTGGAGCAATAACAGCCTATGGCTCTTGTAGATGCATGCGCACTGTTACATGTTGCAGAGGAGACATAGGGGCTCCCAGGACACTAACCTGTGTATGTCCCACAGCCCAAAAGTGCCAGAAAAGATAAGGAAGGAAAGAAGAGGGAAGGAAAACAAAGCGAGGGATGAGCAAAAGACTAGATTTGTCTTTTCTTGGTTCTTTTCATGCATCAGAAATCATCAATATCCTATTTACGAGAATTAAGCCTTCCATATTGCTGAAGGGAAGAAAGCACTTTGCTGTGTACATTTTCCAAAGGAAACACTTCCTACCAGGGACTCAGACAAAGTGAAATCTGTGTTTTCAAACTTACCATCTTTCCTATGAATGCACCTAAATCCTAGCCTTCAACAGTCACCATGTTCTGATCCTAGATCTATCTTTAAGGCAACAAATAAACATGAGGGTAAGATCTCCAAACACATTTTCACTTGTGATCTAATCCAGGACTTGAATGCAGATCTCTGGCTGTCAAAGGTTAGTGAGCTAACTCATTTTGGACCTGCTCCTGGCTCCTCTTATACTCAATGTCAACCCTTCTCTCCCAAGCCCCAATGAATTTAAACAGGCTTTTTATTTTTTTAAGGCTACATCTACACTACAGCCAGGATCGACGCTCTGAGATCGATCCACCAGCGGTCGATTTAGTGGGTCTAGTGAAGACCCACCAAATCAACAACAGATTGCTCTCCAGTCAACTCCTGTACTCTACCCCCGAGGAGAAGAGTAAGGTAGGTCGATGGGAGAGTTTCTCCTGTCAACCCCCCGTGGTGTAGACCCTGCGGTAACTCGACCTAAGGTACATTGACTCCAGCTATGTTATTCACGTAGCTGGAGTTGTGTAGCGTACGTCAACTTACTGCGGTAGTGTAAACAAACTCTAAATCTCTCTCTCTTTTAGGCAGGCACACCATTTTCTTCTACTTACAGATTGATTTAGAATATATCTACCATGATAACTGGACTACAAAGGAAATTACAGATGAGCCTGAGCCAGTCATGCAGGTTCTAAACACCTCTACATTTTGGACATTTTTTGTTTACTGAACACTGGAGTTTTGGTTGTATTTTTGATATGTGTTTTTAAATAGCAAAATGTATTTTTTGTGTGAAACATGAAACATTTCAACAATATTGACAATTTTCTGTGAAAAAATGTTTTTGTTTTAAGGCCACATTTTTGCTGAAAAATCTTTTTGCTCAAAAATCTTCAACCAGCCCCAGGTTGTAGCTTAACTGGTAGTTAGGTAAATTGTATTGGTATGGGGGCATGAACAAGGCTGACAGGCAAAATAAATACAAAGGAGTGTAATGGGTACCAAACCACTCGGGGATGTGGGGGGCTCATTGTATACTTTAATTTTACATTAACTACATAACTGGGTTTATAAAGAATAGGTCCATCAATGGCTATTAGCCAAGATGGTCAGAGATGCAACCCTATGCTCTGGGTATCCCTAAGCCACTGACTGCCAGAAGCTGGGACTGGATGACAGGGGATGGATCACTCAGAATTGGCCTGTCTGTTCATCGGTCTGACCCAATATATCCGTTCTTATGTTCACTTAAAAATGTCCACTAATTTTGGATGCCTTACATGTGATGCTTATGAACTGGTTTTCGGGGGTGCTCAGCACTTGCAACTGTTATTGATTTCAATGGGGTAATATGTTCTTAGTACTTCTGAAAATCAAGTGTCTCAAGTTGGGCACCGACACTGGGTGAAAAGGGTTGAAAACGTAGGCCTCTCCTCTAAATACAGGGTCATGTGCCACATTGTTGTCTCTGAATGCATGCTGTGATGTTGGAGTGGCGACTGTATGACTATGGCTCCTAATTCTTGTTTATAGGCAACTTCCAGAAAAAACTAGAGAGATTAAAATTGGTTCTTTTTATACTGGGCGTGTTCCCAACGTACATCAGGTCAAAGAGATAAGACATTTGCTCCATCTCAGTATATGTGGCCAGAGTCAACAGGGAAAATAGCAAAGAAAATAATAAATAATTCTATGGCACCCCAGACCTGCTTTTCTGCCTACACCAGTGACCATGCCATGGCAAGAGGCATTTCAACCTTACTTAATAGCAAAGAATACTTAAATGTGAGACAAAAAGCTATTTTACTTCATTGCTTAGAGGCAGAAGGACAAAGAATTTACTGTTTACTCATCCCAGCTGTCACTACAGAGGCTCCTACAGAATATACAATTGCACTGAAAACACTATAGCAGCATTTCCAACCGATTGTTAATGTTTTGGCGAATGTTACAAATTTAAGATGTAGAGCACAGGGTACAGATGAGCCTATACACAGTTATTTGGCTGCTCTGAGAGCATGTGAATATGGTACCATGCAGGACAAAATGTGAAGAGCTCAACGAGGGGAGAAATGTCCTGTTCTGTGTATTTGGGAACAATTACTGCTAAAAAAACAACAACACTCGACCCACATACATCAGTGGATATTGCCTGCAGCACTGAGCCTGCAATAAGAGATGCAAAGGTTACAGGACAGCAGGATTTTCTCAGCATGCTACACAGGTACATATTGTTTTACAGAAGCTCCAGTCCACCGAAGAACAATACTATTCAGTACTTTTGTTTTCAGAGTGGGTGACGGGAATATATTCGCAATTTACAGCAGGTGCCCAGCCAAGTCAACAAAGCGCAAACTGTGCAATAATAAAATAAATAAATAAATAAATATAAAGGTCACTTTGCCAGGGTATGCCACTCCAGCAAGTTTCAACACCTTACAGATCTGAATCACCTACACATACCTGAATCCAATGACTGGAGTGATTCTGTGCTCACTACATAATTATTAAAAATAAGCTCTGCATTGCCTCCTGGATATTAATGGACAAGCTTATCAAATGCTTGTTGACACTGGTCCAATAACTGTTATTACACTTGTATCATTGTACAGGAAAAATATCAGCATACTCACTCATTACCTCCAAATATACACCTGTGTTTGCATTAAAAAGCCACTTCTCCTAGCAGGCGTTTTTGCATCAGCATTACAGTTTAACAGTAATTTTGTTGAACGGTCCCAAGATACCCGCTCACTTGGCTCCCTGTGCATCAAATGTTCACCTGGCTCCTCAGAAGGGTGTATTGCTGAATCCTGGACCTCTTTTCCTGTCAGGATGCAGGTAGGGAAGAGGGGGGGGGGGGGGAAACGCCCCACTGTGATGAATTGATAGGAGAATATGTACATGAAACCCATTACTGTCAAACATGTGTACCTCTGGGGTCCTGAAGAGCCTGTTCATCATGACAAAAGGACACAAAGCATGCCATTTCCCTTACGTTTTCATGCAGTGTTAAGGCTTGTTTCCATGGGGACCTTAGTGTGGCGTAAGCTAAGCTATGAATTTTAGGGCTCATCTACACTGAAGCACTACAGCCACACAGCTGCACTGATGCAGCTGAGCCGCTGTTGCATCGCTCATGAAGATGCTGTGTGCTGATGGGAGAGAGCTCTCCCGTCGGCAAAATAAAACCACTTCTGCGAGTGGCGGTAGCTATGTCGGTGAGAGAAGCTGTCCTGCTGACATAGCGCTGTCCACACCGGCGCTTAGGTGGGTGTAACTTACATCACTTGAGGTGTGTGGCTTATTCACACCTCTAAGCGACAAACTATACAGACATAACCTGTAGGGTAGACAAGCCCTAACGCACACTAGTTACCCTGCACTAACTCTGCATGTGGACACTGTGCACTAAAAGTACCTTTCTGTGGTTTACTTTAGTACCCAAAGTACACAAAGGCGCTTTTAGTTTACAGTAAGAGTGCCCACATGGGGAGTTAGCAGAACGTAGTTAGTGAGCTGTAAAATCATGCTTTAGCTTACTCTGAACTAACTTCCTGTGTAGACAAGCCCATAACAACACCTAGAAGGAGAAGGATTTCGAGCTTCCAGACATGAGAATCTTAGCCTTGGAAAATGTCTATGCTGGAGATTTTAGCCACCAGTGGCCAGCAACTCATGTAGCTGTACTGGTGCAAACCCTTAGTACAGCTACTGTACACCAGTGGAGCTTTGCCCTGCTTGAAACTGGAGTACACTAGATCAGACCAAACAATGGTTTTATAGTGGCTTTGCCTGTCTATACTACAGGTTGGCTCCTGCCTGGCAATGGTTGTAACTGGGCCAAATCCTCAGCAGAGAGAAAGCATTACTTTGTTTAGCAAGTTTCCTTTATATGATGCAACACATTAATATTCATATTGTGCTACTTCCACATTCCTCTGTAATCTTAGCAAAAACAATAGCAAGGTGGTCAGTACTAATGCAATGAGAAACTGCTCAGCACTATGATAGTTCCTTTTTGGCACAACCCTCACCCCCCAAACCTTTTGGTTCCTTTTTTGAGGTCACTTTCTTCCCAGCAACAGAAGAAAGAGGGTGCCACTGGGCAGAAAAATATTTGACTCCACCCCAGAAATTGCTCTTGCTACCTTAAGGCTATTGCCCATCTAATGCAAAATATAGAGAGGAAGTTAATCTGTTAAGCACTTTTAGAATTACCTAGCTGAAGAATCTATACGAAGAAATGATGTGTTGCTAGAGAGCTCAAACTGAGGGCTCACTGTGCCCTTTTATCTGTATATCTAATAACTACTAAACCAAAATAGCTGAAGAGGTGACAATTTTAATTGCTGTTCCCATAGGATGAGCCGGGGCAAGAGAATGGAAAAACTTGAAAACTATGATAAGCAAGAAGGACCTTGAACTGAAAGGTTAGCAGAGCAAGAGAGAAATATCTATTTAAAACAATGCAATGGTTGTACTGCATGACAAATGAATGATGGATAGAGGTGGGAAAATGGGATTCTTATGTATGGAGCAATGTGATGTGCAAGACAATGAGGAGAACCCTAATCCTTGGATGGGAAAGTAGGTCAAATTCACTTTTGCTGGTTCATGGAGTCTGTTCCATTTGCTCAGAATGGAAGATATAGTCAGGACTGCACTAGCACTATGACAATGCATGTCATGCACTCTCCCTACCCAGCACAGTCCACGTTTCAGTCTGCACTGGCTCCCTAACGGTGCCTTGGGCCATTTTATATCACCGTGTCCTGCCACTACTAAATGCCTTCTCCAGAGTTTCTCTGAAGTTCAACTTTTCCAGCATGCCCTGAAGGTCAACTGGTTTCTTGGACCAGCAGGGGGATGGAGCTCCAGAATTGTGGATTCTTCACTGAATATGTCCTTCCTGCCACACCCAGATATTTCTATCAGAAGACTATTAGCTTGATCACCTCAGCTGATATCAATAGTGAGTACAGAACAGGACAACAGAGATAGTCTCTGAAGACGAGCATCTAATAATAGAGACAGTTTGGTAAGGCATATTATAATTTTTCAAATTAAGATTTTTTTCATAGGTCAAACTGCGTCTGTCTGCTGGAAGTACAATAGAGAGGGGAGGAGAAAAAAATAAGAAATGTATTTCTCATCAGTTAGCCACTTGTGACTTGAATCTGTAGAATATTGTGTCTTAATATATTTTGATGGCTCTTAATTAGCTAAGGAAATTGTGTATGGTTTTAAGTATTTGCAGATACTTGATGTACTGTATGTCTATAGTAAGGATGGGGAAGTACAAGAATGGTGAGGTCATCTTATCTCTTCATCTTGGGTAAAAGTGGGAAGCTTTCAAAAGCCACCACTCTACATTATGTTTCAGTACCATTCGCTCTGGGCCTGATGCTGCAAGTCCTTAAGGTCTCCTCTGAAGATCATCGAAAGCAATCAGAGTTTTCTCATTGACTTCAGTGAGCTTTGGATTCGGCTCTTAGGGGCAAATTTTCAAAGGTATTTAGGCATCTAAAGATAAACATCTAATGGGATTTTCAGAAGCACCTAAACGGGTTAGCTATTGAACTCCCACTGACTTATCACTTGCTTAGGAGAGGAGTCCCTCCAGGCACCAATCTACATCTTTAGGCACCTAAATACTTTTGAAAATCTTGCCCTTAGGACTAAGGTAAAGCTCCCATTCAAATCAATGTGAACTTTACCTGAGTATGCGCTGCAGGATCACATTGACAGTCAATGACTCTAAAGTGCTCTACCTCAACAAAGCATCCTACATCTAGCTACTTGAATCTACTTAGGGCCCGATTCAAAGCCCACTGAAGTTGATGGAAATACTGCCAGAACTGCCTCAGTCTAAAATAGAAAGACAAAAATAATTTCTGAGCCTTCCTGCAGTCCCCTTCACTACACTCCTTCCAAATTTGCTAAAAATGAGGCAGGGGTCCTACAGACAACATCCTCCTTTACTACACAAGTCTGATCCATCTCCAGAGTCCCATCCATCCTGGCCACTGAATGATTCAAGGGTTCTGTGGAAAAAAATAGCATGTGATCATGTAATTAAAGATTGTCATAATACATATGCACAGAGTGGTTGATTTAATGTTGCACAGGCATTTCTTCACTTTTGAGTGCTTGACTTTGCAACCTTAATAACATTACTCTCCACAAAAACAATATAAAATAATATGTAGATAAAATAGTTCAGACACAGAGAGAGAAAGTAAAAGGAAAAGGATACTCCAGGCTGTTTCTAGTTAAAGAACAGGATGCTTTCTTGTGTCACTTCAAGTGCAAAGATGTTTAAGTTGAGAATAAGACTTATGCTCTGAAGGGAAGGAAGGATACCTTTGACTTTCCTAAAGAAAACAGAGTGACTTCAGTTGTGGAGATTGATTTTTCCTTTCTGAATATTAATAGTGCATTGTATGTCTCTGGCTGCCTTTTGGCCTTTCTCATCCTAGAGGTGCATGTTGAATTGAGAAAGCCAAGAGTCAAAAGATTTGCAGCTGAACTTGCAGATGTGTGTTTAACAAAAAATGTGAACATTTCTAATTTTGATGCTTAGCTAATTAGTTTATTGTATGTATATCTCTCAGTTCCTTCACAGAAATGGTACCCAAAAGGTAGGACCCGATTCTGCATCTGACTTGCATCAGGTAGTGTGAACTCAAGAAGACAATGGACTGCTCAGGTAAGTGTTGCTCAGACTGAAGAACTAGACCCTTTGTAAGCATCTCTCCATCTAGTTGTGGATTCTACTAAATTTTTTTAAAGCACATGAAAAGAAGTATAGGCTAAGAAAGAGAAAGGAAAATGAGTTTATAGAAAAAGAGCATGTTGGATTACCTTGGGTCTCTTGTGTACTTCCACTCAATCGATGTCTGAAGGAGGGAGAATATTCTCTGGCAGCAGTAATTATTTTTTTAACACTTTAATTATTTGTGGCAATCCCTGACTGCTTCTTGTTCACCCAGTAGCATTCACACATTAGAGCAATGGTTCAGTGAAAGGAAGAAACAGTGTTTCTACAACGTGGTGCTGTCATGCTATACATCAGCAATTTTTAAGCTTCCTGTATCTTTTTTGTTAAAAAAAAAAATGTTATAGAAGCTACCTTTTCTGGCCATTTTCCACTAATTTTTGGACTGTGCTTCTTTGACATTCATGCTAGTGATAGTCAAACAAACATATAAGAAACTGAGGCACATAAATGTGATGTGACTTTCATACAGTCATCCAATAAGACAGCAAGGAATAGAATCCTAGTCTCCTGAGTCCCAATGCAGAGCTCCATCCACTAGGAAATACTGCTACTGCTTCTTTTAAAGACTTCCTCTTGGGAAAGTCCTAAGACCCTTTCTGACCTGTCTATCAGAATGGGTCTCTCAATGATGTGAGTCACTGTCTCTCTTCCAGAACTGAACCAAAAATTGGAAGCCTTACCTAAAAGTGAAGAACAATGGAGGGAAAGCTAAAGTTCCCCCTTAGAAATTTAAGCAAGACATTAGGTTATATGTGATTCTGAAAAACAACTTCCTGTATTTTGATATGATAAATTCAAGGCTTACATTTGCTATGCCAAATTATATGAATATACTTCATGTATACTACAGTATCAGGAGTGTCCCACAGATAGTGGTACTTGGAAAAAAAATCAATATTTATTATAAATTTAATGGGGAAAATTGAAAATATTGTGTATAAAGCACAAGTGGCTTCTGACATTTCACATGTTTGAGAGATACCCTCAAGGGTGTTATTAATATAGTGCATCAAGAGAATGATGCATTGTTTATGTAATTATAGAAATGTAGCCAAATCTTTTCTCTCTCCTCTAAAATAGCAGCAACAGTTAGCCACAGATGATGGATCATTTTCAAACCACTGCAGTGAAGAATATAAATGTTCTGAAGTAATATACTAATTGGTAATGCAGACCATCTCCCAGCTGTGCCCCAATGCTGAGTGCTGGGAAATCCAAACTCCTAGGTCTGGAAAGGGTAATGCAATAAAAACCTGTTATCATGTAGTAATTGAGGTCCAAGGTTTACAGCCATGTCATAAACGTGATGCATCCTAATGCAAAAGGTTAAAGTAACTCAGGCTCTACACTGTGGCAGGAGTATTGGAAGTTTATTAGTACTCTATGGCCTAGTGAACTCATTCACTCAATGCACATTGAATTTATAAAGGGCTGAATATAGCTTTTAAATAACTAAACTTGCACAATTTATTTTCCTCCAGCAACCAACCTTGTTGTCACTAGTGTTGTGACTTACTTAATTTAGCTGGTAACATGTTTTCTGTTGAATACAGCAAGTTTTTCTCCATGAACTCTGTAAACTCTTTCCCACTTGGAAGACAAGAACTAAAAACACAGCAAGCACAATGATTACTATTCACGCACATGCCCTTCCAGTCAAGTTTTCCATATCTCCTTCTAAAGCAATAGAGGTCCAGATTCTGACCTCAGTTATATTGCTGTAGCTCTCCTGACTGTGATGGAATTGCTCCTGATTATCTTGGGGTAGCTGTAACAGAATCTGGCCTGGTTTCTCCATTTTTAGTATTTGGGATGGACATTACTATATATGCAAATTCACACTGCAATGAAGCATATTAAAAGTGGTGTTTCACTACCTCTCAAAGACGACTTTTAAGAGACTCATGGAACTAAAAAACTGCTCTGAATTACACTGGCATCAATCCAAAATTACTCCAGATTTACACTAGGCTAAAAGAACAGTGTGTGTTCAATACATTCAAACACATGGGTACTTGTAAGAAGTATACTGACAGAACTCACCATATAACAGGGAAAACTTGTGATGAAAAACAGAAGTATTAACTTGACATCTCATAGTGCTACACAATAGAACTGAACAATTATAGAGCAGAGATTTTTCAAATCATTTTTGAGCCCCAAAACAAACAAGACTCACCATTCCCCAATTGACACAGTTAATTCTGCAGATTGGTAACCAATACTAGATTTATGACAAGAGCCTGGCTTGCTCTAATTATTTCTATTACAGTAGATATGCTTCTTTCTTACTCTTGCATATTTAAGGAGTCCGCTACTCTAATCACTGAATAAATTAGCTGGGCCAGATTCTGATCTCACACAGATGTAGACCAAGAGTAATTCCATTGTCTTTAGAGGATTACCTATGATTTACTTTGGCATTAAAAAAAGAATCCGATCCTCTTTGATTAGCTTTCCAGAATTTTGTTCTGGCATAGAGAAAGTAGGTTTCTGGATCGTTTTAACGTGTTTGGTTAATGAACTGTATGTAATAAAGACACATACAACACAAAAAAGATTGCCTGTTGATTGATGCATAGGGTGCTGCTTACACAAACAGAATGGAGCCAAGTTAAAAATACATTTTAGGGCCATATATCGAGACAGGTTAAGGGAGAGACATGCATTGCAGGTCATGCTGTGACATGTAAGCCACAGCTTTCCATAACTGTGGCATTACCTGCCACAATTTAAATGTCATAAATGCATCCGATTTATTTAATCTGGATGGTGCAGGCAGCATGATGGAAAGTTGCAGCAGCAGCAAAAAGGAGAGCGGGTTTCTCAAAGCAAGAGATCTTCCAGTGGGAAACACTTGAAAATGGCAAAGCTGGCAGCAATTTCTGAGAAAACTCAAGAGTTTGCACAGACACAAGAATAGAAATCAAGGAGTGTGAACCCCAAGATCTTGGTTATTCTAGTCAAAGGGCCTAACAAAAAGAACCATATTCGACTTAAGGAAGTAGATTGCTTGTTCAGCCTTTAAACTCCCCTTTTTTCCCCTTCCATTGAGATTTGGCTACTTTTTCTGACCCAAATTCCTTTTATATGATTTTTCACTCTTGTATAATGTTCTTACTTTTCTTTACAGCAAAGGTACCACTGGGAAATTTGTAGGCCTTCCTCTAAAGGTTTTATAACAGATGATAAATATCTGCTACTTTGATAGGCAGCCTGGAACTTAAAACCCAGGAATGAAAGTTTGCTGCTGGTTGGTTGCTCTGCTCTGAAATCAGTAGCCAAGACCAGTTGAAAGACTACCCATCTTCAGCATTCATTGTAGATTGCAGAGTTATTTAGACCCAGATTTTAAAAGGTATTTAGGAGTTGCTGATTGACCGCCAATGGGATTTAGGCTTCTAAGTGCTTAAATCCCTTTTGAAAATCAGACAACCTCCTAAATCAGTTAAGTGTTGCAACACCGTGTGCAGCAACTCTCAGATTTTTCAAGGTATTTAGGCCTTTGTAAGGGGTAGTCAAAACACTTACCTGCTTAAGAGGAGTGGCAGTAAAAGTAACAAGGCTGAAACCTTACAGATGTGGAAGGAAGAGAATATGAAAATGTCATTTCCTGGTCCCCCTCCACCACACCACTCAGGGTCCCTACCCATAACTCACTCCCTCTGACCCCCAGCATTTGATTCCTCCCTATGTCATCATCCCGCATAAAGTGAGTGGAAGCTTCAGTGTATAGTCCAACATCAAAGCCAAAAACTGGAGATGAATCTGAAGAGCTGTGTTTGCTTCCTATTTAATCCAAGCAACATCCTCATCTGAAATCAGTGTTGCCTTGTTCCTCTTGTATTTTAAGGGCAAGTTTGTATGCTGCATACTTTATAAAATATAAAATGCCTCAGTTTGAGCTCAAAGGAGGATGAAAGGAATAAGAAAAGAAAAAAACAGAGAGGCAGCTGAGTCTAAAATATATGGAGAGAATTTCTTCCCCAGGTGTTCAAAGGAAATGTTCTCTTTTATTAATGGTGTGATTTACATTCTCTGAAAATAGGGTGTATTATTTGACATAAAACTTTGGTTATTTTCCAGAAATTTGGTATCAACTATTTAGTTCATATCCTTACCATAATACAGCATTGTTCGTATTTTGACTGCTGTTTTGACTTAAACAGAATCATTCCCTATTTAATGGCCAACAAATGTTGAATTTGGAGATAGAATTACATACATTGGGTAAAACACAGTATACAAATAAATACAGTACGCTGCTGTTTAAGTACTGCTGGTGCAATCAGTTGCCAAGTCTTGAAAACATTAAATCCTATGACTACTCTGCTAAATAATAACATAGGCACAAGGTACGAAAGAGAAAGGGGGGTGATGTAGCAATTGAAATCAACAGAAATCAAGCATCTAGTCACCAATTTGGGCTGGAAGCTTGCCAAGACAGATTTTAGTTTTTCTAAACTACTGTTAAAATTGGCAGATCTTTTTTTAAAAAGGAACCTAATGGTGGAGACAACAATGAACTCCAGCCGGCAAGTTTTATATTCCAGCTTCCACCCTAGTAATCAGTCCGAGGGCACTTCTTGGAATACTGCATTGTCACTTGTATCAATGGACTATTCACTTTAGGGCACAAGTAGCTTTTAGACCCATAAGACCCATTTCTATCTAAACCCTCATGTACTGTACATATTCAAGATGGGCAGAATAAACAGAAGGTAGGACCAAGCGATCCCCACTAAAAAGATGACCTTTGCCAACAAAGACCTCTATAGTAGAGTTATGAGTAAACAACAGTGGAAACTGGTATCAGAGGGGTAGCCGTGTCAGTCTGGATCTGCAAGGTGCTACAGGACTCTTTGTCACTCTAACAGTGGAAACTGTTTCTACAGCTACACAACAAATCTGCGTGTAATTGCAGCACGGGTCAGCATACCTTTACTAGCTTTAATCTAACTGGCGCAGGTAACAATAGCAGTGAAGATGCTCTAGCAAGGACCTTGGTGCAGGCTATCAACCTGAATATGTATAGACAGATTCGCCAGTGGGCTTGTACTGGGCTGGCTAGCCTGCACTGAAGCATATGCATCCACATCTTCACTATTATTGTTACCTACAGTAGCTGGATTAATGACTACCTGTGCTATTATGACTACCCGTGCTACAATTACATGTCAATTTGTGATGTGGATGGACCCTGTGTGGTAGCTTTTGGCATATGCTGGCATTTTGATGGCAACCTCTATCATGATGGACTGTCTAGTTATGAATGGATATAGAAAGGGAATGAGGAGGGATACGGGGAAGAATATTTTATTTAACAAGGTCTTGATCCTGTGAGATGCTAAGCACTCTCAACTTGCATTACTTTCAATTGGAATTGAGAGTTTGCTGTGCTGTGTATGAAAGGCCCTTATAGAAAAACAGCCTTTGAGCAGTTAGCAGTATCTTGTTTGGTTTTTTCCCCCCTAGGCAAGATGTGTGTGATGCAGGATGCAGTTTTCCTGTAATATGCTGGGGTTTGATATCAGATCGGCGCTTTATGAAAATGGGGCTGTATCCAGCAAGAAGATCCTGGGAAGAAATGTCTGTCATTTTGTTTTTATTTATTTTTTCAATTTTGTTGGAATTGCTAGTATTTTAAAAACCTTTTTCATTCTAACCTCTGCTCTCAGAGCCTTCTGTAACACTAATAACTTTTTATGGAAAGCCACCACCACCATCCATACTGTATAGTGTGCTGTTGAGACCACAACATCACTGAGTGTGTAGCAGAGTCTGTGTCTGGAATGTGGCTCTCTCGCAACAACCACACATCCTAGTATATATTATTTCACATTTAAAATGGAGATAATGTTGGACTGAATTTTCCAAAGGGACTAGTGATCTGAGGTGCATCAGTTGTCAGCTACCAAATTCAAGAGATCTTAAAGGGGCCAGAAATTCAGGAAGAAAGGGGCGTCCACACCCTGAAAATTAGTACCTTTTTAAGATCTTTCAAGTTAGCCCCTAAAAGTAAGGCATCCAAAAGGACTAGTCATTTTGACAAGGTGAGCCTTGAATTTTCAAAAGAAAATACAATTAAGAACAGTGTGTGTGTGTGTGTGTGTGTGTGTGTGTGTGTGTGTGTGTGTGTGTGTGTGTGTGTGTGTGTGTGTGTGTGTGTGTGTGTGTGTGTGAATAGATTGGAAATGTTTTTTCAATGCAGTGTTTTTTTCTGAAGTGTTATTTGCAAACCTTTGGCCTGCCAGTGGTTTTTTATTTGATTTAAGTGAACTAAAATGTGGACGAGGATTATCTTTTCTATTCTTTAGCTAACAATTTACAGCCTGTGGAATTGCTTTAGGGACTAGTTTGAAAAATAGAAATCTCTTACCACAAACCTTCCCCCAAGTCTAGAACTGACTTGGAAAAAAAATCTAGTTTTAAATTTCCAAAGCATGCAGTTTTCAGTGCAAGATAAGACCATGACACGAGAAGGTACATAGCCATGCATGGAAAGTGGAGTAGGAGGCAAAACTTCAGTTTCTGTGTTATTACTTTCTCTTCCAACGAGATAAATTCTCATTTCTAGTTCCTGTCACAGGGTACTCACCACCGTAGGCAGTGCCTTCTCCTGGCTGCTGTGCAGGATAGCTCTCTTCCGGGTCCAACACCTCCTCTTGTGGTCTCTTAACCCATTGTCCTCTCTCTCACTCTACAGCCCCTCTTTCATTTCACCAGTGGCAGCTTCCTCTTCATGACTCGGCCCTCCAGTGGTTTCCCCCTTCTGGGGTATAGAATCTCACTAGACCTGCTGCCCAGACAATGCTACTCCGTCAGTGGCTGATAAGGGAACTTGGGCCCACTCACTAGCCAGGGACCCTACAACACAGAGCCAAAGTCTATTTAGTCCACAACCTTGCGGCTTTCTCCAGGGGCTAATTACCTGCTTCCCACAGGTATTCTTCTCTATCCTTTCCTCAGAGCCAGGCTCCCAGGGGTTTTACTTTCTCTGGGTTCCCTCTTCCCTTCTCCAATGCACAGAAGGTGGCTTCAGACGTCCTCACTACAGCCATTTCTGTTACCAGCTTCCTGGCTTTATATTAGCCCAGGCCACACATGCTCAGCTGAGCTTCATCTTTCAATGAGGGGCTGCATCGCCAGCCTAAGCCCCTCATGTGTGGCCTACCACACTAATTGGCCCGTCTCCTTAACCCCTTCAGGGCTGGTGTCGTCTGGGATGAACACCCCATCACAGTCCCCAAAATTGTTCCTGCTCAGCAAAAGTGTAACATAGCACTTTACAAAAACATAGCAAGATGCTGTGAACCAGTAATGATAATTATGTAATAAAAGAGTCTAAACCAAATCACTAAGAGGAGCACACACCTGCTCAGCAGCCACCTCATCTGCTTTGCTACTTCCACTAGTTACAACGTGTCTAAAATTGGATTGTAAGCTCTTCAGGGCAGGGGCAATGTCTGCCTCTGTCTAACGGAATGCTTTGCTCATACTTGGGCTCTATGAAAATAATTATAAAAAATAACAATAATTATTTAATAACAAGGCTCTTGCCCAAGAGAGCTTTCTGAATAGGACACATACAACACTGAAAAATAAAGTTCAGTTGTAAGCACAGGAGTAGACTATACTGACTGGAGAGTTAAAGGATAGAAAGCTGAATGAAAGTGGCTGGTTTGAAGGAGGTAAGGGAAGTAATTTAGGACTCCATTCTGCAAAGACTGAGCATTCTGGCCCTGATCCAGCAAAGCACGTAAGTGTGTTCTCCCATTAGGACTGCTTGTGTGCTTAATGATGTTAAGCATGTGCTTAAATGCTCTGCTGGGTCAGGTCCAGAGTAATTAGCATTTGGAAGATTCAAGGTTTTGGTACACAGGAAGAAGGAGGCTGTCCCAAGCACAGAGCACAGGGATGGTCTAGATAATACTTAGTCCTGCCTTGAGTGCGGGGGACTGGCTTAGATGACCTCTTGAGATCCCTTCCAGTGCTACGATTCTATGACTCTATGAAAAGGTGAGAAATTAAGAATGTGGGAAGTGAGCAACGGGAGTGCTGTGAAAAAGGTTTATGTCTGGATACACTTTGGAATTCTTATCTAAATGAAGCGTGAATTCCAAACTTCATCCATTACTGTTAGTCCCTAATCTCACAGGTTGGGGAATCTTCATTAAACAAGCAGATTTCTGTCAGCCCATTTTTTTAAACATTACCACTGCAACTCACAACAAGCAGTTGCAATATTCCAAGAAAGCTTTCAACCTGCAAGAAAGAAAGAATCTGTACCTGTGTGTTTGAGGGTTTTTTAGGCTTAGTACGTGTCTACTAGAGCTGGTCGAACATTTTCTGTCAAAACTTTTTTCAATAGATAACTGGGTTTTTGATTAAATGAAAAGTATTTGTTGAAAGTGAATGCTGTCTTCATAAATTTCAGTTGTCTGATAAAAAGTGCAAAATTTCCTCAGAAAAAACCTCAATTTTCCAACCAGCTCCACTGTCTAGAGAAATGTGCACTTTGCTGATTAATTTCAAGTGGTCCAAACCCCTAATGTATCCATGCTGTGTTGATGTAAAGTAGATTTTACAATAGGGTGACTTAATCCAGTAAATTGCTGAAGTAAACTGCCCTGGATTCACCCCACTGGGGTTTGTGCCAGTGAAAGTCCATCAGTGTAGTGCAGATTTCTCTATTGTAGATAGGTCCTTAATCTGTATGGCAGAAAAGTGTACCTAAGAAGCAAATTGCTATTCGCCTGCTTTCACCTCAGAGTTCATTTTAAGGAACTCTATTTACCATTCCTGTGGCAGACACACATGAAAGAACAGACACAGTCAATGATGCTTACAGTCTATTCCTCACAAACATCAAACATCTCTGTCACCATGGCACTAGGATGATGGTGGAGTACTCATTAAAAAATAGAAAACACATCATTGTGTTAGCCCAAGACAGATTACAGAGTCTTTGGTAGTAGTTTAGTTATTTGTAGATGCTAATCAACCCCAGCCTCTTTCATTCTTCGTTGTGGACATTTTGTAGAAATGTGTCTGCATATAGCTACAGGGCTTTGGGCTGCAACATGAACAGCAACCTTTTTATGGGTCTGTTGTTAAAACTCTTTAACATTATGAGATTCATCAAACTGAGTAACAATGCTAATCCTGTAAGAGTCTCTTACTCAATGAATGATTTATAACAAAAGAGTAGTCTACTTTATTAAAAGGTTCTCATGCTCTAGAGGCTCTCATGCTCAAACAGATAAGAGCTGCCACTGTTGCATTAGAAGAAATATGTTTTTCAATAGTACAAAAGGAACTAAGCAAAGAGCATCAATCATTTGTTTTTCTCCCATTTTCTTTCTGTTTTTTTCTTCTCCAGAGACTGCTTTGGGCACAACTATGTGCAAAGTTTTTGAAAGCAAGAAGTTAGATAATTGCTTTGCTAATCAACCTGATTCATTATTAACTTTTTCTATTGTGTTAATATTCAAGCAGTTGTTATAGAAAAGATAAAAAATTAACTACAAAATATAAAGGGACAAATTTTCAAAACTGCCTCGCAGCCTGCTCTTTAAATTTTGGCCCCAAATTGAATGCACCTCAATATTTGCAAGTAGATTTTTCCTATCATGTGTGAATACTCAGATATTTATGAAAGCAAACTGTCTCTAGACTCTTCAGTGCAGAATGCAATTTGTATGCACACAGCCATATTTTTGCATGAGCTAAAATGTATGCATTAAATAATCGTACATGCAAATATTCAGCACAGAAAATCTGCAGGTAAAATTCTAGGGGTAACTTTAAAAAAAATACCAATATTTAAAGGAGAAATATTTTTGAGGGAAATTTAAGTTTCATTTTAGTGTATACTCTTTTATCATTTGAGTTTCACCTAGGATTAGCTAGATTTTCTACCCAAAATTATAAATACATGAAAGGGAATTCTTAGCATGTTCTCCCAAAATACCAGGAAAGACCACCAAATTGCTTGTGAAGAGGGTGTGTCACTTGCTAACAGCTAACTATTTAATGCTGTCTTCCTGTGCTGCAGTACAACCAACTGCTAAATATAGTCTTGATCCAGCAAAGCACTTAAGCATGTGCTTAACTTTGAGTACATGAGCCATTGAAGTCAATGGGACTGCCCATATGCTCAAAGTTAAGCACATGCATAAGTGGTTTGCTGGACTGGGGCCTATATTGCTCAAGATATGTACATGCCATCTTATATACACATAGCTATTAGCTATCAAGCATTATGTACCTAATGGCAAACAGTGGCATATAGCTCCTATATAACAATGGGCTGACACAGTGAGGCAAACTCTCAGATTCCTGTTACCAAATGAAGAGGGTTCTGTGCATACCTCTTGCAGATCATTTTTAAAAACGTGGTGATGTTGCCATTCAGTTATGATCATTTCAGCGTGCAATCATGACATGGTCTCACATGATAGTTTATTTCCAAAGATGAATGGGTACCTCAGCTATCTTCCACACGCCCCAGTAAGAATATAAATGGATTTGTTTTATACATTAATATGTAATGACATATACATAGTAAGTAATTACTGCAATGCATTACTTTGGATCTAATTCCAAAATACTTCCTGCATGTGATTGCAATGAACAGAGTGTTGCAGGAAAAGACACTTTAATAGTGATCAGATGTTCAGTCTGGGAAACATGTGGGTATAAGCAATTTTGATGGAATTTGTATTGTTTGCATAACATCCTCCCTGCTGTTTTTCCTGTGTGCTTCCCATTAAGTGTAGAAGTACCACAGCACATTTTGGGAAACTTCAGCTTCATCCATTTTTGTCTATTTTAAGTGAATGTCAAGGCCATGAAAGATGTCAGATTAAAAATTAGGGAGAATGCAACCCTCTGTTTATCCACATAACAGAACAGAGAACGGGACCTAGTGCCTTCCCCACGCTGCGCCTCAGCACCGACTGAGGGGACCACTTTAGTCAGGGGTGTGCCTGGAGGGGGAAGGGCAGTTCATCTCCATTCTCACTCTGTCTTTTGCTTCTCTGCTGAGACTGCGGGTGAAGAGTGTTTTATTCATTTCTCATTACATTCTATCATACCTGTCAAGTGACTGTCATGGAAATCCATGAGACATTTGCTAGTGGAGTCTTCCCTCCCTAGAGTATCAAGCTGCAGGCAGAAAGAGAAAGGGGGAGTGAGGTCTGGAAAATAGAGGGTCATGATGGTTTTAACGTAGAATGAGGGAGAAAGGAACTAAGGAGCAGGAAGACTTTCCTTGGAGCTGAGTGACAGTCCAAGGAACTAGAGAGAAAAAGAGAGAAAGCAAGTCTGCACTTATCCTGGAACCAAAAGGAAAAAAAATCTAACATTGTCCCATATGTTTTATTTATCTCCAATTTCACTCCTGTTCATTCAGTACAGCTCATTCATAAAACGACATGTGAACTAGTCCAGCCTTTGTTTTGAAAGTGTTACCGTAATGACAATTAAGCAGAACATATAGGTACATGAGCAAAACAAGATGTGCACTTGCCAAATGACTGACACACATTACCTACATCCACTTTACAGGAAGAATTTTTGTGGAACATTACTGTAAGTGAGAAAAACTCTCTGAACACTTATTGTTAATGCTTTAGGTGCACTCCGTCAGAGCATGCGAACCTAGTTTTTATGTATTTTACTTCTCCTCTGCATGCTTTCATCCCAGGTCTATGTGTGAGTTCACAGTGCATACAAATGTAATTCCAAAATAGCATCTCTTGAAGAGCAAATTTTCTTTACGACTGGCAGTACAATTGAAGATCATTTGCTGCACAAAAGGAAAGTGTGTAGGGTTCTTTCCAGCTATGCTCACAGAATTATTATTATTATGTGTAGTCCTGGTTATATGCAAGATCCTGAGCGCCAAACTGCACAGAGACATATTTGAAGGGCTGGTCCTCAGAATCTGTGGTAATCATATTTGGTGAAAGTCACATTATGAGGAGTCATCTGAACAAGTCACCAGTGCATCTGTCTCACATTACTGTATACAGTTTGAAGTATCCCTCATTTTTTTCTGTAAAACTAACATCAGTGTTTACCTATAAACAGACACAGAAGTCATTGCTGACTATACTCTGCTTTGTATACAATGCTATTATATAAAGAGCTCAAGCAGCACGTCTGTCTGCCTACATGTGTGCGTTCTCTTACTCCAGCTGCCAACAACCTAAATTATTCAGCAAGCTCTGATCATGCCAAGTTTTTAGTCAACAATGGAGATCCTGCCAAAGAGCTAATAATGTTAAAAAAAAAAGCAATGTTTGTGACAATTAACAGAGCCTGCAGCCTGCAAAGAGAGTTGGACTCATTTGTAAAGGAAAATTTAAATGATATGCTTCATTATAAATGGTCCCATGCAACACATTGCTAATCAACCAAAGCAGCCTCTTTTTTTCCTCCCTTCCTATCAGATAAACCAAACAGCAGTATGAGCCAAAGTTCTTGGCCACTGCTTGCTATAGCTATAAATGTGGTGTGGTTATCTATCAGTATCATAATCAGCTTAGATCAAACTGAATAATTAGCACTAAAGTGGATGAATAGAGCCCCAGCCTCTTATCTTGTCTATTAATAATAAGTATAACTTCACAGCCAAATCAAGAGGTATGTTATTGTACCCCTGAGAGCCTGTTTGGGTAAAACCCCATGTGACCTCACCAATATAAGTAGTGCAGATGGGACAGTGTGTGCCTATAATGATGAGCTGACAGCTGCCAAGCCCCCTATCCCTCCTCCCACCTCTGCAGCTCTGAGAGAGAGAGAGAGAGGATAAACAAGCCAATCAGGAACATGTAAGTCATTTGTAAGGAAAGTAAGCCCCCCCACACACCTCCCTATACTCATTACCCCATTAATAATAGTTGGTTTAAGTGTGACAGAGCTGTGCAGTCTAGCAACTAAGACCACGTCTGCTGTTTTTAGCTTAAGCTCACTATGAAATTTATGTAATTTTAAATACTAGGACTGTAAATTGCAAAAATTGTCACATATAGCCTTCATATATACTCTTCTAATTTAAACACATACTAATCGTGCCATGTCCCATGCAATAATTATGGCTATACTTTGCACTGTGTTACAATAGTACCTTCCATTTTTGCATCTCAAAAAGTTCTGAACCATGTTTAACGAAGGTCAATTCAATTCTGCTTATTTTCATAATTAATGAAGCAATGTAATTGAGAGGATGGGTCTCACGTTTTGCAATAGGTTTAATTGCTTTCCCTCATTGTTTAGGAAATGCCTACAATTCAGCCGCAGTTTGTTGTACACATTCATTTTAATTCTACTTGGAAGCAAGCCCTTACCATTATACCAATATATTACCATTGCAGTTTCTATAGAGCCAGATTCATGTGAATAAAGTTGCATAGTTACTTGATCACAAAGATGGGCTTTGGAGGATCAGGCCCAATAATGGTTGTGCTTCTAACTGTCAGAGGTAGCTATACATTTCCTTGAAATAACCTCGCTGATGCTAACGTGATCATTTGTTTCTAAATTGAGATGGACCTGAACCCGTCAAATTCTGATCAGATTTACGTTTGCTTTTACCAAAGATGTGGGATGTGGCTACCTTTGTGATCTTTTCCCTTATTTCACGTGATTCCGGTTCTGAAAACGGCATGAATCAACACAGGAACAGACTATTTGGATAGATCCTGTGACATCGTGGCTAGAAATGGCATGGGTGGGTGAGTAGGAAAGGGATGATTGTCTCATTTCTCGCCTCAAGAAAGCTGGAAATGGGCCCAAGGCTGCTGATGGGAGGAAAGACAGAAAGAGGCTTCTTACTCTCTGGGATGCTAGAAGTTTCTAAAGTGGTGGCTGAGAGCTGGGTCCAAGACAAAAGAATGGAAGAAAGGTGGCACAATGCTGCATGAAAGCACCAGTATTAGTCTGCTACTCAGGATGCTGTGATTAAATAATTTTTGTTTGTTTTTAACTAGATACTGCACTCTGACAGCAGTTTATTTTTAAAAATAATTTAATATTTGAGAAAAGTGTCAGACTGACAGTACTGGAAACGAACATCTTTTATTTAACCATAGAACACAGGCAACCTGATTCTTGAGGGAACACTGCTAGGGATAAAGGATGTTGTTAGTTTAATCTCCATTCTCATTCAATCTTCCCCTCCCTGCTATGGCCCACGGTGAGAGTTGTCTCTTTGGATCTGGACAGAGGCCCCCATCTTATTTTAATTTGGCTACCAAATAACTGTCAGATGGGAATTACTTTAGGTTATTATTAATCTAGGACCAGTGAGCGGGAGCAGGACGGTTCTCAGAATCACTCCCTGAGACATCTAGACTATAGTTTTAGAGTGCGCTGATGACCCCTAAGTGCGAGACAGCATAGCTAGGCATGAACTGGGAGAGGCATGGACAGTGGTCGTACATTAGTACCGCTGTCTTCTTGTTTCTTAACTCTTGATTTGTTGGTATTTGAATACTTTAAGTTTTAGAATTTTCCTTAATTTTTCCTCTTATTTAATTCCATCTCTTTTTTGGTGGAATGCTTGTATTGGATTTTAGCTAAGTATACAATTATACTATCAAGTCAAGGTACAGACAATGGGAAAAGAGAAGGGAAGAACTGAAGGAGGAGTAATCCATGCAGTGTTCAGTGAATGAAGCATATATTGGGCCAAATCCATAGCTGGTGTAAATTTGGCATAGCTCAATTGAAATCTATGGAGTTACACTAGTTTGCATCAGCTGAGGATATAGCCCATAAAGTGAAGTGTGATATAGATGTTTGCAGTATATAACATCATATCAAGGAATAGAGACAATGGGTGAAATGGGACTTGTTTTGCCATTGATTTCAATGGGGGCGAACATTTCATCCCAGGGGCTGTCAAATTGCTAGAGTCTGATAACCTTTGCAAGCCTTGCACCAGCCCTGTGCCCCCTCCCAATGCCGCCCCCCCCCACAATGCCGCCACCCCAGCCAGCTCCCCTGCCCACGGGAGCTCAGCCTCCCCCACCACCCGTGACCCGCAGGCCGCAGGAGCTGAGTGGGGACCCCGGGGCAGGGGGGTGGCTCGTGGCAACTGCCCCCCAGCTCCCCGCTCAGGCGCTGAGCGGGGGAGCAGCGGGGCGGCTCACGACGGCTGCCCCCGTCTCCCCGCTCAGGCGCTGCGCGGGGGGGTGGGGCAGAGGGTGGCTCGCAGCAGCTTCCCCTTGGCTCCCCACTGAGCGGGGAGACGGGAGGCAGCCGCCCACCGCTCCCCAAATCTTGGCACCCTAGGCAACCGCCTAGGGTTGCCTAGTGGGCACGCCGGCCCTGTTCCTAGGGCTTGTTTACACTACGCAGCTTTTAGGAACAAGGCTGTGTTGACACAGAGTGTGTGAATGCTCTCTATCAGTATTTTGTTGGCACTTTTGCCGACAAAATACTTCCAGCCCCGCGAGTGGCAGTAGCTTTGTTGGCAGGAGAGCGCTCTTGCCGACAAAGCCGCATTCATACTGCCACTTGCGTCGGCAAACTTTTGTCTTTCGCGGGGGGGGAAGAGGGGGGCTTTTTTAAGTACCCGTGAAAGACAAAAGTTTTGTCGACAACGTCGCAGTGTCGACAAGCCCTCAGTGTACTTTTGCATGAGTGTGCAAAAGGTAGAGAAGAAGAAAAAGTCTTTAAAGGAAATGGATTATGACGACTCAGGGCCTAATCTAATCCCTACTGAATTCAGTGGAAAACTTCTTTTGACTTCAAAGGGAGTTGGATCAGACTGAGTTCATTACTAATGAGGAATGCTAATAACATTTTTATTTCAACACTGCCCTACTTCAAAACTATCCTCTGTATGAGCATTTATCACCTTCTGTATATGTAGTTAGGAAATTGGAAGTGTTCTAATTTTTGAATGGGAAGGGACCAACTCCACAACTCCACCCAGGGGACTATCTTGCAAAGTGTTTTTAATTAGGTCATTTAAAAGGCTCTAGCTTCAAAAAAATTTGCTTTACGTTTTTTTTTTTAAAGCTAGTCATCCCTACCAGTAATCACAAAAGATTTCAAATAAAAATCTTCTTCAGCCTAAAAGGTAGAAGGGTAAGGAGTGAAAATATGTCATATAATTGAAATCTTAACTATTCAGTTACAAACGGCACCTCCACCCAACAATAACAAAAGCTATAATTAATCCTCTCCTGTTGCTTATGTTCTGTACATTACCTTTCTTTTATTATTAACATTCCAAATAAAATGTTTAAAAGATTAAATCAAATCAGGAGTTTTCATTCAGGAAAGCATGGGCCAGCAAATCACAGTAGGGAACTGGATGTCCAGCTCCTTATGCACCTATCTGTGACATGTAGGGGGAAAAACAGTGTGATCATGGGGGACTTCAATTTGAGTGACATATGCTGGGGGTCTCATGCCGTCAGTACTAAAACTGGCATTTCTAAATAATCTCATAATAATCTAAATCAATGACAATTCCCTAACTATTGCAACAAACACATTGCAACAAACACAGGGGAATTCTATATTGTAGAATTGGTTGAATTATCAATAATAATGCATAAATGGTAGAAGTATTCTGTTCTATATGTGGGGAAAATCAGATGATGTAGTCATGTCATATGATGAGGATAACACTCTTTCAATTCCACTGGTATCTCAGGAGGATGTTAAACAGCAGATACTAAAATTAGGGAGACAAAGTGGGAGAGGTAATATCTTTTATAAGACCAACTTCTGTTGATGAGAGACCTGAAGAAAATATTACCTGACCTACCTTGCCTCTCTAATACCCTGGTACCAATGTGACTACAATAATACTGCTATTATAGTTAGACATTTTTAAATCAGCAGGTCCAGATAAATTCAATCCAAGAGTTTTAATAGAGCTGGCTGAGGAGCTTACTGAAACATTATTGTTGATTTTCAATAAGTCTTGGAACACTGGGTAAATAACAGAAGACTGGAAGAAACCTAATGTTGTGCCAGTATTTAAAAAGGTAAACGAGATGACCCCGGTAATTATAGAGCTGTCAGTCTGACATCAATCTGAAGTAAGATAATGGAGCGGCTGACACAATACTCCAATAATACAGAATTAAAGGAGGGTAATATAATTAATGCCAATCAACATGAGTTTATGGAAAATAGATCCTGTCAAACCAATTTGATATCTTTTTGTGATGAGATTATAAGTTTGGTTGATAGTATTGGTGTGATAATATACTAGACTTCTGTAAGGTGTTTGACTTGGTACTGCATGACATTTTGATTAAAAAAGCTAGTATAAAATTAACATGACACACATTGAATGGATTAAAAGCTCTCTAATTGATAAGGTATCAAAATGTAATTGTAAATGGAGAATCATGATCAATTGGGTGGGTGTCTAGTGCAGTTCTGCAGGGATCTGTTCTTGGCCCTATGCTATTTAAGATTGTTATCAATGACCTGGAAGAAAACATTAAATCGTCACTGATGAAGTCTGCAGATGACACAAAAATTGGGGGAGTGTTAAATAATGAAGAGGACCGGTCACTAATACAGAGCAATCTAAATCTCCTGGTAAACTGTGCAAAAGAAAACAATACAAGATCTGGGGGGTCATGGTGGATAATCAGCTGAATGAGAGCTCCTGGTGTGATGCTGTGGCCAAAAAAGCTAATGTGATCCTTGGCTGCATAAACAGGGGAATCTTGAGTAACAGTAGAGAGGTTATTTTACTTCTGTGTTTGGCACTCATGAGACCGCTACTGGAATACTGTGTCTAGTTCTGGTGTCCACAGTTCAAGAAGGAAGTTGAAAAATTGGAGAGGGTTCAGAGAAGAGTCACAAGAATGATAAAAGGATTACAAAACATATTTCTAGTGATGTACTAAAAGAACTCAATCAATTTAGTTTAATAAAGAGAAGGTTATGGGGTGACTTAATTACAGTTATATAGAGTCTATAAGTACCTATAAATATTTAATAATGGGCTCTTCAATCTGGCAGAGAGCGGTATTATACTATCCAATGGCTGGAAGCTAAAGCTAAACAAATTCAGACTGGAAACAAGGCATAACTTTTTAGCCATTGGGAAAATTTAACAAGGGCCATGGAGGATTCTCCATCACTGACAATTTTAAAATCAAGAGTGGACGTTTTTCTAAAAGATAGGAGTTATTTTGGGGAAAATCTCTCTCACAGCAATCTTACCTTACCATCTGCACACCATTAAACCTTGATCAAATCTCATTCCATTTATACGGACAGGACCTGTATTGTACTCTATTCTGTCATCTACAGTTTTGAGTACTAATACTCCAAATGGATCTAACTAATGGACTTGAACCTAAAAGGACACATGTCAATATACTTTCCTACTCTTCTCAACATATCGTAGTTCCCTAAAAAAAAAGTATCAAGATTCTCCCAACTTTTCTCTCTATGTTCAATATATTTCCTCCTTTTCTATGTCAATGTGAAATTATTTTGGACACTTGATTACTTAGCAAATTCAGTGAAAATAAAAAGGAAGATAATATCTTTGAATTCTAATGGAGATTTTAAGATGCTTCTGTCCATTCCATTAAAACACCAATAAGGGATCTGACACAGCCAGAGATGGAGTTGTGTTTGCATTTCCAAACTCATTAAAAACAAAAACAATGGAAAGAGGTACAATGAGTAATGTTTTCTTCTTTTTGTGAATTTTATATAGAGAACAACTTGGCAAAAAACTCACATTTACAACATTCTACCTCTACGGAGCTAGTTAGTTAAAAAACAAAAACAACACTACTTGGGCAGTCAGTAGCACCAATTCACCATTAGAAAAACACGAGAAGGGAATAATAATCAATTTTTTATGGTATATTACCTACAAGTGCAGACAGGAGTTTGGTAATCATGCTTTTGTTTCAAACAGACTGTAAAATATTTATGGAGACAATGTGATTTGGGTCAAGGCATTAAATAAAGTAAAAGTTGTTTTATTCAATATGTGATGAACAGTATCCATATTAAAAACCAGAGGGAAAAGTGTTGAAATGAAAAAATATGCTTAAAACAAATTCATGTGTTCAATGTTCATAAATGTTTTAAGAAATGTAGACAAACAATTCTTGAAATCCATATTTACTGCATGCAACTGAAAAACTAATAGTATTTATTTAATCCAGAGAGACAAGTGACTAACAATTTAGCACTTAATGATCAACAAAAACTATTTGTCATTGGAAATTACCATGCTCTTTGGTATCAAGTAAGTTAAAATAGGGTTACAGCTCTTCTCTAGGTAAATTAATAAAGCTGTTAGGTCAACATTGATCTAGAAAGAAAATATTTCCTCCCAAGACTGAGCACATTTTTAAAGTTTTGATACTAAGGTATTTCTATATTAAAAATATGTGGAGAACACAAAGCAAATTATAGAAAGCTACTATGTAAGGACTTGATCCTGCAAAGACTTAAGCACATGCTTGACTTTATTCATGCACTAAACCAGTGTTTCCCAAACTTGGGACACCACTTGTTTTGGGAAAGGCCCTGGCGTGCCCGGCTGGTTTGTTTACTTGCCGCGCCCGCAGGTTCAGCCGATTGCGGCTCCCACTGGCCGCGATTCGCTGTGCCCGGCCAATGGGGGCTGCGGGAAGTGGCGGCCAGTACGTCCCTTGGCCCGCGCCGCTTCCCACAGCCCCCATTGGCCGGGGACAGCGAATCGCAGCCAGTGGGAGCCGCGATCGGCCGAACCTGTGGACATGTGAGGTAAACAAACCGGCCGGGTGCGCCAGGGGCTTTCCCTGAACAAGCGGCATCCCAAGTTTGGGAAACACTTCACTAAATCAATGGAACTGTTCTTGATCTTAAAGTTAAGCACTCGTATAAGTCTTTGCAGGATTAGACCCTAAATACTCAGAGATATTAAACATTGCAGTCTAGCGAGACCTGTTCTGCACAGGGTGTCACTCATGTACGTACCCTGTATGCACAGTTGTTGCCTAATTTAGGCAGAAATACAGCCTAACTTTCTTACCTAAATTGTGTAATGTAACTAGGGTGACCAGATGTCCCGATTTTATAGGGACAGTCCCGATTTTTGGGTCTTTTTCTTATATAGGCTCCTATTACACCCCCACCCCCACCCCGATTTTTCACACTTGCTGTCTGGTCACCCTAAATGTAACCCATCCCTCTTTTTTGTCACATATTATTGCACTATGCCAGTAATGATGGGAGAAGGTCGCAAGTTCATAAAACATCGGGAAATGAGAGGAAATGTCTAAAAGGAGCTAACAGGAATAGCTTAAAAATGCAAAATTTTGAAGAATCAGGTGTGCATGGTAAACCATTCAAAATGTGGCTGCTGAGATCTTCTTTCCTTGCCCAGATCTCTGATTGCTTAGACCCTCTTGTCTTTCACTATGTTGTCCTTTACCTCATCTATTCTCCTTACAAGGCCAGCTTTGTCTGCTTCTCAAAGCAACATCTCTGAGCTTTATTCCCCACTGTCCTATTTGCTTCCACAAACTGAGCCAGAGTGATACGACACTCTGCTCCTTTTGATCCCTTCCCAAAATCTCCACTGCTGCAACATTTGGAAGAAATCAGCTAGTTAATGGTGGCTCAGATGGGCAGATAACTTTATTTGCAATAATAAAATAGTAAACATTTTAAATTACCGCAGGATAAATATTAAATAAGTCATCATCATCACCACGACCACCACCACCACCACCACCCCCCCTTAGGCAACTTTTAACCGATCCCAGGTTCACTTATGCTTCAGGTGAATTTGTTTGGTATCTGTCTCTCTGTCTTTCTCTCCATTCCAGTTTAATGCTTCGACTAATGTAGGCAAATAAAAAGAGAGCTTAACTTCTACACCAGGCCTATGAAGTAGATAAAAGTATTTTACAGAGGAGGAAAGTGAGAGGTTATTTCCCTAATTTCACACCTCTGAAATCAGTGGGAGTTTTGTCACTGAATTCAATAAAAGCAGAATTAAGACCAATGTGATTTTCCTAACACCAAAAAAGAGTCAGTGCAACTGACTTTGGCAACATTACAAGGAGAATCTCTATAGGTGAAATTCACCAAAGTGCAGAGGGGCCATGCAAACCCTATTCACCTATTAAGCCTTTAAAACTGTGCTTAAGTTTCATGTAGGCCACCTGAACTGGGATGCATTTCATCCTATGTAAAGATGAAATGTTCTTTAAAAACCATTTGTTCTACGTGGAAAACCGAAAAAAAAGCAATATTTGATGTAGACACAATGTTAATAATTTGAGATATATTTTCTTTATTTCTCTTATCACAATTTTTAATTAGAAAGGATATTGGCATGGAAACCATATCTTAACTGTAAGAATTCATCAGTTCCTGCTGCTTAATTCCCACTTAACTTCATATTCCTCCATTTATTTCCACAACAGCCAACTGTGATGTCACAGAGAAGCTATTGTTACAAAAAAAGAATGATTATGACTTCAAATGGGGAATAAGCTGCAAGAGCAGATAAAGTCTTAAACAAAGAATAAATTTCTGTGTAAAATATCTTCAGAAACTTATAATGGAGAAGACATACAGAAAATAAATGATACCTAATCAGAAATACTTTTAAACATTCCATGGAGACGTAGGCTACTCTTTAAACATGGCATAAAGAAATTGCAGTAGTAAGTGTTAAGACTTCCAGGCAGAGCAAGAAATTTGTTTCTTCTCCTCTCTGACTTGTCTCAGAATGGCCCACTGAATTGCAAAGTGAGGCCTATGGCTGTCATTATCTGTAACACAGGGTGTGGCCCATGAATTCACTTTTTTGGGATCATGATGGAGCACTGCATTCTGGGATTTCTTCTCTCGGCCACACCTCCACATTAAATATAACTAACTGCAATTTACTCCATTTTACAAATCAGGTATAATTTTCGGGCTCCCAGAAAGTTGGCAAAATTGCTCTTGGGTCCTTTCTGTTCTAGGATACACAATTTCTACAAAACTGCATTGATTCCTGGTTTCTTATGCCACTAAGATACCCTCATTGATTCTTAGGCTTTGGCTACACTTGAAACTTCAAAGCGCTGCCGTGGCAGCGCTACCGCGGCAGTGCTTTGAAGTGCAAGTGTGGTCGCATGCGGAGAGAGGTCTCCCAGCACTGCAGGTACTCCACCTCCACGAGGGGAATAGCGCTGGGGCACTGACTACACTTGCGCTTTACAGTGCTGTAACTTGCTGCGCTCGGGGAGGGGGGGTGTTTTTTGACACCCCTGAGTGAGAAAGTTGCAGCGCTGTAAAGTGCCAGTGTAGCCAAAGCCCCATTTTACTTCTTCATCTTTTCAAATGTCCCCCTGTACAGGGCACCACAAAATGTTCAGATGCTATGATGAACATGGTTTAAGAACCTTAATTAGAATAGAACAGTGTACTGTATCACTACTAATGGTTTGATGCATGAGAAATTCTAGTCAGCATTCCAGCAACACTGACATTTCCTTGGCTCAGGTCATAAATGACATTCTTTCAGCTGTGGGGCAGGTGATCCTTCACTGTTAATCTTAGAACATAGGAACATAAGAACAGCCATACTGGTTCAGACCAATGGTCAATCTAGCCCAGTATCCTGTCTTCTGACAATGGCCAATGCCATGTGCTTCAGAGAGAATGAACAGAACAGGTAATCATCAAGTGATCCATCCCCTGTAGCCAATTCTCAGCTTCTGACAAACAGGCGAGGGACACTTCAGAGCATGCCTTTGCAACCCTGCCCATCCTGGCTAATAGCCATTGATAGACCTATCCTCCAGGAACTTATCTGGGTCTTTTTGAACCCTGTTACAGTCTTTGCTTCACAACATCCTCTGGCAAGGAGTTCCACAGGTTGACTGTGCATTGTGTGAAGAAATACTTCCTTTTGTTTGTTTTAAATCTGTTGCCTATTAATTTCATTTGGTGACCCCTAGTTCTTGTGTTATGAGAAGGAGTAAATAACACTTCCTTATCTACTTTCTTCACACCAGTCATGATTTTATAGATCTCTATCATATCCCCATTTAGTTGTCTTTTCCAAGATGAAAAGTCCCAATTTTATTAATCTCTCCTCATATGGAAGATGTTCTATACTCCTAATAATTTTTATTACCCTTTTATTTACCTTTTCCAATTCCAATTTCCAATTCCAATATATCTTTTTTGAGAAGGGGTGACTAGATCTGCAAGCAATATTCAAGATGCGGGTGTACCATGGATTTATATGGAGGCAATATGATATTTTCTGTCTTATTATCTAGCCCTTTCCTAATGATTTCCAACATTCTGTTAGCTTTTTTGGCTGCCACTGCACATTGAGTGGATGTTTTAAGAGAACTATCCACAATGATGTCAAGATCTCTCTCTTGAGTGGTAACAGCTCATTTAGACCCCATCATTTTGTATGTATTTTTCCAATGTGCATTATTTTGCATTTATCAACATTGAAATTCATCAGCCATTTTATTGCCTAGTCACCCAGTTTTGTGAGATCCCTTTGTAATTCTTCATAGTCTCCTTTGGGCCTAATTATCTCGAGTAGTTTTTTTTTATAATCTGCAGATTTTTCCACCTCACTGTTCACCCCTTTTTCCAGATCATTTATGAATATGTTTAGCAATACAAGTCCCAGTACAGATATGGTTGGATACCATGGCAATTTGACACTGTTAATCATGAAATGCCATTGGGTAAGGTGGTAGCAACCTCACTTTTCCAGATGGTATTTGAAGGTGCGTACCATCAGTAAGGTTAATGGATAGCAGCAAACGGCTGCCAGTCAGTCTCCTATAGAGCCATTTTGGAGTGTAGTGGGAGATCTTTCCTAGTCTGATACTGTTTGTGATCTGGATGCTGCTGGTGGTAGCTGTGATTTGTGGACTTCCTGTTGGTTTTCACATGAGAGACAATGGTGATATGCAAGTGCGCTGTATTTCTCAGTTAAACTTATACTACTAGCCCCTTAGTAATACTGGTGCTATCTGAGACTGTCAGTTCTAAAATATAGGAAGACTAATGACTTCCTGCAGTTCATTGGAAAGACAGAGGCTATTCTAATTGGGCTTCCTGTCAGCTAAAACAACTGTCTCTTACTCATTTTATATTGAAGAGGTGTCATCTTGCGCTCACTCATACTGTGAAGAGTCCTGTCATGTTTATTGATTCAGAACTGAGTTTTGATCCTCATACTGTCTCAGCTTCTAGGACAGCATATAATGTTTCCACCTTCGACATATCACCCAATCACGTTGCTACAGCTGCAGACACCCATGTACATTTTTCCTTTATTTCTTCAAGGATTATTGAAATTTCGTCCTCTGTGGCCTTCTTAAAAAAAATCTCAGGCTTAGTTACAGCTCCTTAAGAATTCCACAGACATTTTATACTTCTTTTTCACATACAGAAAAGAGAATACTTTAGATTAACCCTTAGATACCCCCCCAGTGAAGTTTTGACTAGTTAGGTGACCAAACATCTCCAACACAAAGCAAATCCTAGTGGAGATAAGGCACTGTCATTTTTATCTTGATGCAGCTAGTTGAATTCAACCACTTATCCCTCACCTGACGGATACCTTGACTAGCTGAAGATGAAAAAAAAATAGTTACTCACCTTCTTGTAACGGTTGTTCTTCAAAATGTGTTGCTCACATCCATTCTCGTTAGGTGTGCGTGCACCACGTGCACAGTTCGCTGGAAGGTTTTTCCCCTAGCAGCATCCATCGGATCAGCTCTGGAGACCCCTGGAATTGTGCCTTCATGTTGCCGCATATAGGGCCCTGACGAACCGCTGCCTCTCCAGTTCCTTCTTGCCGGATACTCCGACAGAGGGGAAGGTGGATGGGTTTGGAATGGATGTGAGCAACCCATCTTGAAGAACAACAGTTACGAGAAGGTAACTGTTTTTTCTTCCTTGAGTGCTTGCTCATATTGATTCCAATTAGGTGACTCCCAAGCCTTACCTAGGAGGTGGGATCGGAGTTTATGGAATCGCTGATTGAAGCAAAGCCCTTCTGAACATTGTATCATCCCTGGCGTGCTGGGTGTTGGCGTATTGTGAAGTGAAGGTGTGGACCGAAGACCACATAGCCGCTCTGCATATCTCCTGGATCGGTACCTGGGCCAGGAAGGCTGCCAAAGACGCCTGTGCTCTGGCAGAGTGTGCAGTCCGAGAGGGGGCATGGACCTTAGTGAGGTCGTAACAAACCTGGATACAGGATGTGATCCATGATGATATCCTTTGCATGGACACTGGGCCACCTTTCATCCTGTCCATCCCAGCAACAAACAGCTGGTTCAATTTACGGAACGGCTTAGTTCATTCAATATAAAGCCAGTGCATGCTGCACATCCAGAGAATGGAACCTTTGCTCTTGGCTATTGGCATGGGGTTTCGGGAAAAAGACCGGAAGGAATATGTCTTAATTGGTGTGGAAACTCGAGACCACCTTTGGAAGCAACGCTAGGTGGGGTCACAGTTGCACCTTATCTTTGTAAGAAATGGTATATGGGGGGTCGGATGTGAGAGCCTTGAACTCAGACACCTTTCTGGCTGATGTTATTGCAACCAAAAAGGCCACCTTGTAGGAAAGGTAGAGGAGTGAGCACGTAGCTAAGGGATCGAACGGGGGCCCAATCAGCCTCAAGAATACCAAGTTAAGGTCCCAGGTGGGGTGGGCCAGTGAATATGAGGATATAATCTGTCTAACCCCTTGAGGAAGTGCCGTACCATTTCATTAATGAAGGTGATGCGTACATGCTCTCCTGGGTGAAAAGCTGAGATGGAAGCCAGATGAACCTATATCAAGGAGTGAGACAAGCCCTGCGGTTCCAACTTTGAGGTATTCCAAGATAAAGGGTTGGAGGGTTACGACTCCGTGAGCACCAAATCACCAATCTCTTCCACTTGGCTAGGTAACTCGCTCTGGTTGAAGGCTTTCTGCTATCCAGAAGAACCTCCCTAACAGGATCTGAGCATGTAAGCTCTAGCAGGTTCAGCCATGCAGCTTCCAAGCCGTGAGGTGGAGAGACTTCCATGATGTTGAGTGATGAGGTCCAGAACTAGCGGTAGAGTGATTGGAGTGTCCACCAATAGCTCCAGCAGCATGGCATACCAATACGGTGGGACAAGGTCTGAGAATTTGGACATTGCATCCCAAGACTTGAAGTTATTATATTGGCTAAGGATTGCCTGCTGGTTTGCAATCCAAAGCTGGAGACCTCCGGTGGAGTATATCTTCCTCCCAAAGAGGTCCAGTTTCTTTGCATCCTTAGCTTGAGGGGTAGGCCCTTGCTGTCCTTGCCTTTCCCTTGTGTTAACAGCCGCCACTACCAAGGAGTCCGGTGCGGGGTGGGTAAACAAGTATTCATAGCCTTTGGAGAGCACAAAATACTTTCTCTGTAGGAGCCAGAGAGGATGGTGTTTTCCACAGGGTTTTTGTGTTCTCCTGTATGGTCTGTATCAGGGGAAGGACCACCCTGGTGGGTTTACCATTGGGTCTGACACCTCGGTGACCTCCTCCATCTGTACCCCGAGGTTCTGAGTGACTCACCTCAGAAGTTCAAGGTGGGCTCTGCTGTCAAGAAGGGGGAGTGCCGAAGATGTCCCTGCCACTGCATCTGGAGACGATGATGATGAGCCCGGAATATGGGAGGGGCCGTCCTGCCCATCTGGCTCCTCAAAACGCTGCGGCTCCGCCCCCAAGTAGGAGTCTACTTCGGTGCCGGCCCCAGTACTGGCTGTGGCAGTGGCACCGTCCGTGGCACTAAGTGTAGCCACGATGCCAGGTACGGTGTCGGGTATGGTACTGTGTACAGTGCCTGGTCTGTTATTGATGCCGGGTCTGGTACCAGTCAACTCGATGGCAGTGGTAGTGGTGGCTGAAGCCCGGGAGAAATCCCTGGCTCTAGATGCAGTCCTTCTCTTGGATGCGATGGAAAAGGAGCATACCGAGGCAGACGCCTGGGACTGGTGGTAAGCCCACGGGGTCCAAAAGGGCCATTGGGTCGGCATCTGAGCCAGTACCTGCATTGTGGAGGCCACAGTACCAAGGGAAAGGTTTGGGTCATCCCCGCTGACTGGGAGTGCTGGCGGCTACGGTGTTGGCTTCCCTGGGACACATACGAGTCAGTATCCAATGCGGACTTTGATAAGTCCATGAGCGGGGAACATGGCGGCGCCGTGCCCATTGGTGCCTGGGTGATGTAGATCGTTGCCAAGTCATAGCTGGCTTGCCCCTGGACTTCACCGGTGGCCTCTGCATCATTTGGGGACTCGGGACCGGTGCCATGACACTGTGGTCGGGGGAGTCTTGGCCTGTCAATGTTATCAGGTCCCGCGCTGCCTAATAAGTCTTGGGTGTGGAAGGCAGGTCCAAGTCCTCCACCTGGGTCTCCTCCGGTGGCACCAGACTCAATGGTCCCTCCCATGGGCCCAGAGTCAACGGTGCCGGCTGGTGAGCTGGAGGGGAGGTACGGTCTTGCACCGGTCTCTCTCCCTTTGCACACACGTTCCCGTGTGTGGAAAAGGGAGCGCCCTCTATCAGTCTTCCTGTGCTTCTTCTTCAGGACACGAGACTGTGAGAGGTGCCGAGATTGATCCCACACTGTGCTCGGTGCTGGCAAATGCCAGTGCTGAGGGTCTCTGATCAGAATCCTTCCTCGACACCTCCCAGACCAAAACCGGCGCACTGCACACCAACGTTGAGGAGCCCGGTGCTGTGTCCATGGGGCTCAACTCAGACTGATGGCGGAGAGCTGCTTCCATTAGCAGCAACTTTAGTCTGTGATCCCTCTCCATAGAATCATAGAATATCAGGGTTGGAAGGGATCTTAGGAGGTCATCTAGTCCAACCCCCTGCTCAAAGCAGGACCAATCCCCATTTTTAAAAAAATTTTTTTTTTGCCCCAGATCCCTAAATGGCCCCCTCAAGGACTGAACTCACAACACTGGGTTTAGCAGGCCAATGCTCAAACCACTTAGCTATCCCTCCTTCTTCGTGCAGGGGCGAAAGCTACTACAGATCTTGCACCTGTCTACTTGATGGGACTCCCCCAAGCACTTTAGACAAGCCAAGTGCGGGTCGCCCTTTGAAACAGGCTTTTGGTAAACCCCGCACGGCTTAAACCCCTGGGTCTGAGGCATGCCCCGGGCCTGGCAGAGGGATGAGGAAGCGGGGGAGAGAAACACCCTCCCAGTACCCCAAGTCCAGATGTCTAACTAACTAACTACAACAATTTTTAAACTATCTTTAACTATTTACAGAAAATACGCTAGAGGATCGCTCGTTGAAGACAAGAGACAAAACATTCCGATGACTGCCACTGACGGTAAGAAGGAAATGGAGAGGTGGCGGGTCGGCAGGGCTCTGTATGCGGCACCATGAAGGTGCGACTCCAGGGGGCTCCAGAGCTGACCCGATGGGTGCTGCTAGGGGAAAAACCTTCTGGCGGGCTGTGCACACAGCACGCACACACCTAATTGCATTGTGAACTGGCCAACTTGATGTAAAAACACACCTTTTATTGTTTTATTGTTACAATTATGACAATCTGTTTAGACTGCAAGCTCTTGTAGTCATCATGCCTAAGGAGAATATATGCAAAATGCTACTAAATTCAGAATGGTAGTGGTATACCCTCATGGTGCATGCATGTAAATGACTATACAAGGTGTAGGGCAAATGAGAATCAGGCCTCATGCCATTATTGCTGTCTATAGAATTGGTGAATAATTAATTGTGACTGGGCATTTTTTGGATCCAATAATTGTTTGTGAATTATTTTGCCATTTTGACCATTTTCCCCATATTATTAGACCAGTTTGACTTGTCTGTAAACTACTTAGTGAATACATTAAAAAAAAATATTAAAGGATGTTTTCATTATTTTTATGCAAAACTACAAATACATTAACATATAATAACAAAGCAGCAGGAACTGAACAAATTAGGACCGTAATATTGCATATACTATCACATAAATAGAACACACAGGCTTGCTATTACACAGAGAACTGAGTTGAATATTTAAAACACCAACTTTAAAAGTCTGATAGCATTTCCTTCTGAGGACCACCTCTTTCAGCTTATGTGCCTAGTTTTGTTTTATATTCTGCAGATGCCAGCCTTCTCTCTAAGTCTGCTCACTGATGTTCAGCCCTGCGGGTAGGGTTCTTTAGTTGTTTTGCACCTAGGTTTTGGCATGCTGTTCTAAAGTACAGAAGTATTGCTGAAATCTTGGCAACATATGAGCTTGATTTAATGGCTTCAGTGTTACCTAAAGATTTGTCCATGCTAGACCTTTTTATCTCAAACTGATTGCCAATTAACTTAAGGTAGTTATCACCTTTGTCAAGGCTAGTGTGGACAAGCATTTGCTCCAGGCTACAAATGTTTGTTACTAGAGTAAAGAGCCTGTTGCGTCCTGGAATAAATATGTGGTCCTTAGAAACACGTTAACTACCTCGAGTTAATCAGCAGCTAGATAACTCCAGGTTAAAAAGTCTACTTTAGACAAACTCTAACATACAGGTGACAGGGGTAAAACATAACTCCACAATCCTACTCTGTATCTCAAGTCTGTCATAATTATAATGCTATAATCCAATAACTTGTCTGTGCTCTCTAAAGGAGGCTGCCATGTTTTCCCACCATAGTGCAGTGGAGCCTAGCAGTGAAGGAGTTCAAGATTCTCAAAGTGACAAAACCTTCTCTGAAGTTATGTCTTCACTGCAGAATTAACTTGGGTGATCAGCACTGGGGTCAGAGCACCTGGGTTAGCCTAAGCAGCTACACTGCAAAGCTATACCCGAGTTACAGGTGCTGCACTCACCTTGGTGTGTTGCTTTAATTTCTAGGGCATATCCCATGGCTCTTTGTGCTGCACTGAGCTGAGCCACTCCATGATTCTTTACCAGTGAACTGTAGGAGAAATTCTCTGTTCTTCTGGGCACATGACGGGAATTGTGGGAAGGCATTGGAGGACTATCGGACCTCGAGTGATTTAGCCTGCGTCCTAACTGCAAAGCAGGTGGGTGACCAGCCTGAGTCTACAGCCAGTGGCGTAGCCAGGTTTAGAGCACAGGGGGAGCGGCGCTATAAAAAGGCACCTCCCCGCTCCCCCTGTACTCACCCCAGCGGCGCTTTAAAGGGCCCGGGGCTCCAGCCGCTGCGGCAGGAGCCGCAGGCTGTCATAAATGAAGGGAAGGGGGAGAGGGTCTGATGCAGTGCTATAAAATCCTCTTACCAGTAAAGGGTTAAGAAATACAGGTAGCCAGACTGACACCTGACCTGGCTGGCATCTGACCAATAAGGGGACAAGATACTTTCAAATCTTAGGAGCAGGGAAGGCTGGGTGTGTGTGTCTTTGTCTGAGTCAGAGTGATCTTGGAAGACAGAAGGAACCTACAGAAAATCAAACCTCCCTTTTCTGAAGTAAATTTAGATAGCATAGCGAATAGATTTTCTGTTTAATTTTGCTTGGTGTATTCCCTGTCTTAGAGGGGGGGGGGGGTTATTCATGGTTTTCTGTAACTTTAAGGTTTTGTCCAGAGGGGGAAATCTCTCTGAGTTTGGAAATTAAGTGCCCTGTAAAATAGTTACCATCCTGATTTTACAGAGATGATTTTACCTTCGTTATTTTTAATAAAATCCTTCTTTTAAGAAGCTGACTGTTTTCTATGGTGTTAAAACCCAGGGGGTGGGTTTTTAGATCACTGTGTAACCAATTGGTTGGGAGATTGTTCTCAAGCTTCCCAGGAAAGGGGGTGTACGGCTTGAGGGGGTATTTTGGGGGGGAGGGAAGTTCAAGTGATTCCTTTCCTGGATTCCTGTTTAGAGCACTTGATGGTGGCAGTGGGAGAGGCATTTCTCAGGGTGCAGGGAATTTTGTACCTTGGGGGTTTTAACCTAAGCTGGTAAAAATAAGCTTAGGGGCTCTTAATGCGGGTCCCCACGTCTTTACCCTAGAGTTTAGAGTGGGGAGGGAACCCTGACACGGGCCTTTTAAAGCGCCCCCGAGCTCGGGTCCCGCAGCGGGGCTCGGGCGGCGCCTTAGCGCCGCTTCTTCTCTCAGGGGGAGCGGCCGCTCCCCCTGCTCCCCCCTGGCTACACTACTGTCTACAGCCCCAGGTGAGCCAGCTACCTTGGTTGAAAGCATATCTGAAGAGGCACGCTGGCTAATAAAGCCTGTTTTGAGTCATTTTTGTCTTTAGGTTTTGACTACACGCCCTCTATCCCATTTTGTCACAGAGTACAGTTTAAAATTTAAAAAAAACAAACCCAAACCATGAGCTGTTCTATAGCCAACAGTCAATGAAGTATCATCAGCAAATGGTGGCACCGCTTCTGCCTTTCTAATTCTAGACTAAACAATCTGACACCCAGTTGTGGAGTCTGTTAGTGACAGAGTTAAGAGAGCAAAAAGGAAACAGGGTCTTTGGCTCAGTCATTGAAATCTGTTATAGAGGAGGATTATCATCTTGCTTTTGGTGCCAAGGGACATGGGCATCTCTCACTTTAAAATATTGACTGGCAGTTCCCCCCTCTTACTAAAAATCTGCTAGTTTAACAGATACCAGCTGAAGTAGTTGGTGCCAGATATGTGGGCCAGCTACAAACAATGTGCTTCAGCCCACCCTATAGCAAGCAGCTGTACTTGTGCAACTGCACTGCCGAGCCATCTGCGGAGCATAGCACATGGCAGTTGCTTGACTTAGCAAAGGGATCAGAGGGAAAGGTCTTAGCAGGACCTTAGCACTGTTAAGAAGCCTTTCTTCTTACTGCTGTCTTTGGACCAGATTCTGTCTTGCTCTCCCTCAGGCATGCTGAAATGGGTGTGGAGGCATCATGTTGCAGCCAGAGACCCCAGGAAGAATCTTTCTGAGTCAGACAGAATTCTTTCTGCAGGCTCCTGGGGAGTGCATGCTGGAGTTGTTAGAGAAAACAGTAGCCATCTTTAGAGATGGTGCCGTATGCTCCCTGTTATGAGCCAGATGGACACAAGTGGCATTGACTCTACCCACATGGCCTTTCAGACATCTAGCACCCACAGCAATGATAGGGGCACAGGGATTGTGCTTGCCAACAGGATTTTGGCCAACCCCTGTGCATTGGAACAAGGAGGGCAAGGAACACCCCCTCTGAATAGCTGACTGGAATCTGTTTCTTTTTCCTTTGTACGTGTTTGTGGATTTTCTTCCTCTTCCTCTCAAACAGCAGTGAAATGGAATGATAGGCCAAATCCAGGTCGTGATTACAGGGTAATGGTTTTGGTTTAGCTTTAGCTATATTATACCATGTGTGACAAATTACCGGGTAATCCACAGATAACGAAACATTCTGATCTCACTTTCAGTTGCTTTACAGTGGCACAACTATTGCCTTCTGTGGGGGTTACTCCTGATTTACACTGCAGAGGGAGAACTAAGTCAGGACTATCCTGGCTTAAACACCCTCCCTGTACTGGGGTTGTGAAAAACTGACAAAATATATATGTTTTAAGTGGTGTGAAAGTGGATTAATGAAATTATACCAGACTAGGAGTTTGGCCCCAAAACGTTGGGCTCAAATCACATTTTTATCAGGATTCTGAAGACCACCCAGTTAAGTGGTGGGGAGGATGAATTTGGAGCCAGAGATTTATTTTGGCCCATTATAAAGACACAGGCCATTTGTAAAAATGTAAACTGTTACACTCGGGGATTTTTTGTTTAGGGTCAACTCTCACTAAAATATAGATGTGAAGTGGTGTTCACCAGTAAAAGGAGAAAGTTCAACACATTTTATATTTTGGATCTTTCAAATAGCACCAGTGGCTTTGAGATGCATAAGTTAAACCTCATTTACAAGGTTGCATGTAACTCCTCTGTGAACAGGCATGAAGGCAGTCTACCATTTTCAATCATTTGACAGTGGAAAAAAAGTGCTCTCCTGATTTGATCAAGCTGCTTTGAAGGAAGCTGGTAACATATTTGTTAGCTACATGGAAGAGGTAAATCAATAAAGTATATTCCAAACTGCACCTGAGACCCTTTCTTTCAGCTGGTATTTTTTGTTTTTACTGTAAAAGGTTGGTGGGATTAGCAGCAAAATAAGTCATTTTGCTGGGGCTAGTTAAAGAAATTTACAATTAGATTTTGATGCAAAAATAAAATCCATGGTGGTCTTGGATCATTAAAGGTTTCATCAGAAAACCCATCATATATAGTAACATTTTACATATTTTTTTCAGTAAGTTAACTCAAACAGAGTAATTACAAGTAGTGCCAGCATCCTATTTGCAGGGAAATATTGAGTATTTATTGGCTTCGTATTGGGTCGTATTAAACCAACTGCTATTTTGTTATTCAGATGTTCTGAAAGCCAGTTTTTAAATCAGGTAAAAATGCTCCATGTAAATACACACACACACACACACACAGAGCGCCATGTAAATACACACACACACACACACACACAATTTCAACCGGTTCTGAGGCCATGTGTTTTTTTTATGTAGGCCACTGAAGCAGGACCAGTGGCAGATTCCTGAACAGGCCAATTTGGGGGCCTCGTAGGAATGGCCTGAACTCTGGCCCGGCCCCCTTCTCCTCCTCTCTCCCCCCCCCTTTCCCCTGAGGCCCCACCTCCAGCCCAGGTGGAAGCCTGTGGTAGGGTGAGCAATGCATATTCCCCCCACCCCCAGGCAGAGCTGGCTGAGCTGCTCACCCAAGCCCAATGCTGAGCTGGCCCAAGCCTGCCCGCCTCCCCTGCATGGGGCTGGACCAAGCTCCCCTCCCTTCCCTCAATGCCCTGCAGCACGGATCTTGTTCACTCGAGTCCCTCTCCCTCTGCCCTGCTGCATGGCATGTAGCTCACCAGAGTCCTTCTCCCTTTCCCCCTCCCGCCCACCGAGCTCACCTGAGACCCTCCCCCCGGCGCTGGCCTGAGCCCCTCTCTGCTCCCCTCCCCCCACCTGAAGCTGGCTCGCTCCCCTCCCCCATGCAGGGCTTGTCTGAGCCACTTCCTCCATGCAGAGTTGCCTTGAGCCCCACCGCTCACCCCCCTCGGTTCCTTTTTGGCAAAATGGGCATTTGTCCCATTCGCTCTTGTCAACTGATCAGTCAGCAAGAGCAAATGGGACAAACACCCAGTTTTGCCAAAAAAGTTGGGATGTGTGGGGCAAAAATGGGACGTATGATCACCCTAAGCCAGGGGTCCCCAAACTTTTTCAGTCATGCCCTCCCCTTACCTGATCCGCCCCCTGCCTCCCCGGGAGCAGGGCCAGGAGTGGGGCTGGGGCCCACAGTCAGGGGCTGTGAGTGGGGGTGTGGCTGGGAGCAGAGCCACAACTGGAACTGGGGGCAGAGATGGGGTGGGGCTGGAGCAGAGTTGGGAGCAGGGCTGTGGTGGGCCTCGCTGTGCCGCCCCCCCCCCCGAATGTTCCTCCGTGCTCCCTTATGGGGGTATGCCCCACAGTTTGGGGACCATTGCCCTAGGCTAGGCCAGAAGCCAGGCCATGGTAAGACCTTCCCAGGGAGCCCGGGAAGTTGTAGGGAGCCCCGGAACATGCACATGCCTTGGGCGGGGGGCCAGGGTGCCTAAGAGCAGCCCCTGGCCCATGTCCCTGTCTCCCAGGCATGCCACCCAGGGCAGGTGGAGTGTCCAGGCTCTCCACCGTGGCCCGGGCTCCCTGGGAAGGTCTTACCATGGCCTGGTTTCTGGCCAGGCCCAGGTGCAGAGCCTTGCAGGGGAGGGGAGGAGCAGGGGCATAAATATGGGGCCCCTAAATGTTCTTTGTGCCCAGGGAACCATATACCTTAATCTGCCTCTGAGCAGGACAGTGGCTATAATGTAAAGAATATTTTAGTCACTTTAACAACAGCAACAACAAAGATGTCCTAATAGTTGTGGCAATTTGAGATGTGTTTGGATGACTTTTGGGATTTGGAAATTAGGAACTTGCCTTAAACAAACCCAAAAGGGTGGTAGGGGTGGGGAGGGAGATATTTTAGCCACCAGAAGTGGAGACAAAAGGAGGACATAGTTACTCTGCTAATAAGGAAAACAGAAGATTTGTGACTGAAATTATGGAGATAATTTAAAATGGTCAGATCTCACTTAACACAGATCTCAAAGCACTTTTCTAAATGTTCAAACTCCCTATGAAGTAGGCTTTATTATCCGTATTACAGTAATGCCCAGGAGTCCCATTCAAGGAACAATGCCCCATTGTGATGCTAGTAATAAGTAACAAGAAGGCAGTCCACACTCCAGAGAATGTGTATGTAGGTTTATGACAAGTGACAACAGTTGGATGAAACAGAGATACAGTGTGAGAGAGAGAAGACAAGGTAATAGAGACAAGCACGTCATTTTGTAGAGAAGGCAGTAGTCTGTGCTCACCACATACCTAGTCATTACCAGCTGTGCATGTTTTATAGGCACCATGATAGAGGTAAGAGTTAAGGTGATTTGAAGGATTAAGGGTGGTGCCCTTATAGGCTTTGACAAAGATTTTCCTGTGCATGGAAGAAAGCATGAAGGTGATGGGGAAGAAACAAGACTAGAAAATGATCAAAGAAGACCTGAAGCAGAATGAAGGCCAGGGTCAATGGGCAGGGTGGGGCTAAATCATGAAGAGTCTTAGAGATGAAGACAAGAAGCCAGTGCATAATTATTACAGCCATTTTACTAAAGTGATCACATTGATCATAATGATTTCTAAACAACTTTCAAAACAGAAAAAAATCTGTGAAGGCTAAATTCCCATTTTGTAATCCAGGGAATTCACTAGAAGGTATACTTTAATAAAATAATACAGTCAATAATAATAAAAATGGGGACTAGATCTCTGACTGGAGAACATGTCCCATGATGCATCCTGGTCATGTGACTCCTATGATGTACCACATTGGTTCAGCCAGAGCGGAGTAAAGGGAGGGTGCATCACGGGAAATGTAATGCAGCCAGGGAGCCTGCCCATTAAGATGAAGAGAGACATAAGGAACTTGAACTACAACTCAGATAAGGAGGCACCATGGCAGCTCTGGTAGATACAGATTATTGTTGACCTGACCCAAAATGAAATATTTTGATTAACCATGACAGAGATATTTCTATTCAGATTGATATGATCTGAAATGAAATATTTTGTTTTGATTTTCTGAACCGAAAATTTCAACAAAATCAAAATTTATCTGTAGAAAAATTGATTTTGCAATAACTACACTTTTCATCGAAAAATATTTTGACAGAAAATTCCTGACCAACTCTACCAACTATCCTGCTGAGTGGCTTTTATTTATATTTTCTTTTCAAATGGTCATCACTGCTGGGTAAATAACCAGGGCATAATGAACAGGTTCTTTGCTTTTCTATAATATTTAAAGATACGCTATAAGTTGGAACCACGAATCTGTCCAGTATGTTGCATTTCATATTCTACTATGTATGGAAATGAATGTATATCTGAACTCTCAACTCTCTTCTGGAGGCATCTGATAAGGCTTTTATCAGGGGTGCCATCATTATGCCATCCTTCTAAAGTACAAGGGCTATGGCAAACAGATTGATCTTGACAGCAGAGTTAGAAGATTAGAAAAGCCGGTAACAGATTTAGATGTGCCCCCTCTTTGCCTTGAGTTGCCCCTTGTGCAGCCTGTTGCAGCCTATCACTCATAACCCATAAAGCATAGATATCCATGACTTTTACTAGCTGGTGCCTGTACCAGTGGGGGTATAAAACGGGAAGATTACTTGTTTGACTGCCAAGGTCTGACAATAAGCCTACAGCCATAACAGCAGTTAAAGGACCTCTGTGAGGTAAAACATTCACACCCACACCCCCATGAGACCTTATTAAGCTTAATAGTTCAGAAATGCTATGGGCAGTTATATAGAAAATTAGAACAAGGCATCATGAACAGGCATTTCTCTATACTATCAAGTTGTCTGAATGGGGGAGGGGGATTTTTTGATTCTCCCTGCAGTCAGAAAAAAGAATGCACTAATTAAAAATCTTCCCCAAAGGGAACCTTTTGGGCCTGATGGGTTTAAAGCAGATTTCTATAAAACCTTTTGCTAGACCTTCTTTGTACATTTACTTGACATGCTGTATCCCTGGAGAGACTCAGGTGGATTCATTTCTGCCACTCCTGGTGAATACACTTAATTGCACAGATTACAGAAAAAAAGGTATCTCAAGTAAACTGATGTTACTGATTCCTGAGTATATCAAAACCCTACAAAAGTTAGCCCTGACAATTGTGCAACTAAAAGTTATGAGGAAATCGGTACACCCTAATCAAATGTGTTTGTTATAGTAGCTTTGGCATGCATTGCCTTCTTAGCCCTGGTCTACACTAGGGGAGGGTGTCGATGTAAGGTACACAACTTCAGCTATGTGAATAACGTAGCTGAAGTCGACGTACCTCAATCGACTTACTGCGCTGTGAGGACGCCACAGGGTCGACTGCCGCCGCTCGCCTGTCGACTCCGCTTCCGCCTCTCACTGTGGTGGATTGCTGGAGTCGACGGCAGAGCGATCGGGGATCGATTTATTTACGTCTACACTAGATGCGAAAAATCTATCCCCGAAAGATCGATCACTACCTGCCGATTCGGCGGGTAGTGAAGACGTACCCTTAGTTTGCAAGATAAATGTAACATACAGTTTTACACACAGCTTTTCAGCAGCTCAAATCCATTCCTTTCTTTAGAAACAATTGCAGTTTGAGGCATTATCTCCTTAATACTGAGATGCGGTCCTGGTCCATAGGATCACAGAAATGTAGGACTGGAAGAGACCTCGAGAAGTCATCAAGTCCAGCCCCCTGCGCTGAGGCAGGACTCAGTAAACCTAGACTGTCCCTGACAGCTGTTTGTCCAAACTGTTCTTAAAAACCTCCCCCAACACCCAGAATTTAACTACCCTTATCGTTAGAAAGATTTTCCGAATATCTAACCTAAATCTCCCTTGCTGCAGATTAAGCCTGTTACTTCTTGTCCTACATTCAGTGGACACGGAGAAAAATCGATCACAATCCTCTTTATAACAACCCTTAACATACTTGAAGATTGTTATCAGGTCCCGCCTCAGTCTTCTTTTCTCAAGACTAAATGCAGCTAGTTTTTTAACCTTTCCTCAGAGGTCAGATTTTCTAAACTGTTATTATTTTTGTTGCGCTCCTCTAGACTCTCTTCAATTTATCCACCTTTCCTAAAGTGTGGTGCCAAATTACATTATGTGATAGAAAAAGCTGCTCATTGGGAAGTTTCCCCTTTGCCCCAGTCACTGCTGCGTGACTTGTTTCTGCCTCACCATGCACTGACAACACTTCCCAAAAGACAGCACACTGGACAATGGCGGTTTGCACACTGGGATACTTACCGATGGTGCACCGCACTCTGCATTGACACAAGCACTCCTGGTGAGCACATGCAGTGCTGACGCAAGAAGCCAAGTAGGCACATGCACAAGTGATATGCTAGCTGCAGCGGCTCTATGCTGAGATAACTTGTGTCGACCAAAGTTTATAGTGTAGACATGGCCTGAATACTTGATGGGCTCCTTTTGTTATCATAGTGAGTAAAGCTGAGAAAATAGTTGATTTTTCAGTTTGGTGGATGAAAAATTGGTTCATTTCAAACTCAAATTGGATATTTTCATTTTTTCTAGCTGAAATAACAAAAAACAAAAACATTTGTTCAAGCTGAACTTGTTTCAAAACATTTAGAAATTAAATGGTTTATTTTGAAACAAAATATAAAAATGGTTTGTTTTGAAAATGTTGAACTGAACCGTTTCTTTTTTTGAATTTTTTCCTCATGTTTTATTTTACTGAAACTATTCATTGAATTCATCCCCAATTTGCAAATAGTTTTGGTCACTCCCAAAGTGTATTTTTTGGTCAATTTACTATTCAACTGAAAATTTTTGCCCATGCATGGTGCATGCTCTGGTTTAATTCACATCACCCCCACAATCCTCAAAAAACTTTGCTCAAGCATGCGGTTTAATGTTTCAAGTACATAAATGGAAATTGGTCAGTGTATCAATGCTACAATGACAGTAATTTAATACATAAAACACAGTATTTGAATCCAAGTATAATGTAATTTAATAAAGAAGCAATTCTATAGTTGTGTTCCCATAATAACTTTACAGTTACATTAGTTCTGTTCATTTATTGTATTAATTATGTTTACTACATAATGAATTTTCAATCAAAATATAGTCTGTACAGGAATCATGTTATTGGAGTGTTTCCATCTGCATTTATTTTATATTTGTGGTGTTTGATTATATAAGGACAGAGTCCGTGTAACTATGCAGGTGAATACTGTCATAACTGTTTAAAAGGGCGAAATCTCTCTCTTTGCAGGAGTGTGTTAAAGCAAAAGGTTATTGTGTAATCTTCTATCAATGTCATTGGCACTCTAACAATGTTTAAAGGATGATTTCCTTCTCTGCCCTAGATATTATTTTTCTGTATTGCAATCCAGCAACACAGAATGATTGACGAGCACAAGATGTTAATGATTATATTGCATATCGCATGGGTTTCATATTGGTGTATGGCCTGATTTTAAAGAAAACACCACCACCACTATTCAACATGCCAGATGGTTAACTCCCAGGGGTTAATGAGTATACCCAAATTCTACATGATTTAAAATGTCCTGCGGATATTTCCTTAGGTACAGGGCCTGCTGGCTGTTAATTTTCATGCATACTGTATTTTTGTCTCTCTCTATTGGTCTCCAGAGAATTGAGGTTTTTTTGTCCATAAAATGCTAATATATCATATTTAATGCCCTCTCCCTTTGCTGCTCTGAGCATAAAAAATTGTTTTCAGATTTCAAGTGTTTTGTCTATGAGATCAAATCAGTTCCTGTCAAAGGGATAAGAACTCGAGATTCTATAGTACTTTTTCAGTGTGTGTGTACTATGTAGCCACTTCCATGGTGGTCACTGGAATGGTATTTGAGTAGTTCAACAAATCTAGTATTTGTCTCACGCATCAAATAAAATATATACATTAGTTCAGAACAACCTTATGCCTTATCTTTTGTTAAATTAATAGCTTACTAAGGGCAAAATTCTGCCTTGTGTGATAGGGAACTGCTAGAGTGAGATACAGAGAAGTTGCCATGTAGCAGAGCCCACACGAAGAATTCTGGTTGAATCACAATAGTTTCCTGAGCTCCCACTGGTGTAGTGTGGCTCTTCCCTACACATGGCTGTTCCCAAATAATTTTATCTACCCTCATCATGTCCCTTCTTATGCCTCTCTGCTCAAAACTAAACAGTCCCAATCTTTTCAATCTCTCCTCATATAGAAATCTTTCCATACCTGTAATCATATGTATTGCCCACCACTGGACCCTTTCTACTTCCACTATATCTTTTTTAGATGCGATAACCAGAACTCAACACACTATTTAATGAAAGGACAAACCATTATAACAGTGACATAATTTTTCAGTTATCCCACTCCTCATGCATTTAACATGTTGCTTGCTTTTTTGACCATGGCTGTACACTGTGTGGAGGTTTTCCTTGAGCTGTCCACATAAACACTTAGACATTTTCCCCGAGTGATTACAGTTAATTTCAAAACCAGCAGTGTGCATGAGTATGTCAAATTATTTCTTCCAATGTGCATTAATCTGCAAGAGTTCTGTTTCCTCAGGGCAAAAAGAGGAGGCAGCTTTGCTGCATCCAGCTGGAAATATGTTCATACAGAACAAGGACCAAACTCACAAGGTTCACTGAAGAGGAGAAATGCAACCCAATCTTCTCTCTTACAGTCTGAAATGATCTCAAAACAAATTTCAATCCTTTGTCTGGATAGCCACTCCAACCCCCTTAAAATATATCCATCACAAGTTAAGTATTCTGACTTCATTTTCAAGTGATCTATTTTGAACAGAGGTTGTGTGCATAGTACCTTGCGGGTGCCTAGCAGTCTGACCGCCTTAAAGAAGGGGTTGACACTACCCATTAGCAAAGGATCCAGCACTGTCCAGCTAATCTTCACCAGCCAGGAAGGACATGGATCCAATGCACAGGTTGTAGAACAAATTCCTTCCAACACATCCATAATCTTGATGAGCAACATTGCCCTAAACTCAAGCAGAAAAACTTGAATTTCCGTCTCCTTATGATCCTGCTCTGCTGTTATGAATGTAAGCAGCTCAGTCCAAATCTACTGCACTATTTTCCTGAAAACTAACAAATAAAATAATAATAAATAATAATGATTCTCACAATGGATGCCACAAAGGTAGGGCTCCCAAGAAAAGAAAATCTGTGTTAATCCAGCTTTCTATCTGATGGACTAAATCTGTTAAGATTTTGCAGGTGCTGATGGTGATGCTAGTCCACTTGATTTCTAGGACAATGTCAACAACCCTAGTTTGTACATATGGGTCATTGCATGACACCATAGACCAATTTGGGAAGAACAAAGTTTACTGTACAAGCACAGAGCCATTAGCCTAGTTGTGTTGATTGAGCTGCATATTGTTTTAATACCTGGCACTGTGCTTCCAGCTGCTCAATGTGATTCATCTTAAAAGTCACGGACACCCATCCTTTAGGAATAGCACCATGCAACACAATCAATCACCAATTGCTCAAAGATGGAGTCAGAAATTTCAGCGTGTCTTTGAAGCATTTCATCTCCCTCCACACTTATGACTGCCAGATCTTAATTTGGAATATGACTTCTTTTGATAGATGGGGTCTCAAGCATACAAATTACATGGCCAGTCCATATCAATGGGGCGCAGATCAAATGAACCTCAATGCCGACTGAACCAGCTTTCACCAGGATTTCTATGTTGGAAACCCGGTCCTGCTATTTGATGCCCAGCAATCATCATAGGTGTTGCAAATGGAAACTGTCAAGCTTTTCAATGTGCTGTTATAACAGGTCCATGTTTTGAACCCAGAGCAGTGTCACGAGGGCAACAGCATTACAGACTTTGATTATTGTCCATGGACAGATTCCAGACATTTTCCCTGTAATTGCTGAACAATGAAAATCATGTCAACAGTGCTCCGCTAAGCACGAAAGCCACACTGTGACTCAGATAGAACATTGTCAATGATTTGAGTCAGGAGTCTGTGCAGAAAGTTCCATGCAAGAACCTTGCCTGACACGAAGAGCAAAGAGATACTGTGGTATAACCTCACTTGCTCTTTGAGAATTTATGCTTATAGATAGTGACAATGTTGGCATCCTTCAGTTGTGCAGTGCAATTTCGTGAATTTAGACATATTAAAAAAAACTAAAAGAGCCTCTTAATGAGAAGATTTCCTTCATGTTTGGAAACTTCACCTGGAATGACAGGGACCAGAAGATCTGTCATTTTCCATTACTTGAACAGCCTTCAACACCTCAGCTCATGTGGGTGGACTGGCAAGCACATTAGATGTAGGCAATTTGTGGACATCATCAGAAACAGTAGATAAATGATTAAATAGTTCACTAAAATGTTCACACCACTGTTAGTGGATGGCAATGTGATCTGTGATATCTGCTCTTCTATTATGGATGTAGGCAGCTAAGTCCAAATCTACTCTACTTTTTTCAACTAAACTAACTATAATAATAAATAATTCTCACAATGGAGGCCACAAAAGTAGGGCTCACAAGAGAAGAAAACCTGTATTAATTCGACAATCCATCTGATGGACTAAATGTATTTAAAATGTTGCAGGTGCTATGATGGAGGAAAATAATCTTTTCTTTGTCTCATGTAGTATACAATCTTTAAAAAATATTTATTTCAAAATCTTCAGTCTAAGACTTGGTCTGCCAGGGCTCCAGCAGGCTGCCCCCACACTTCATCTGCCCAGGCTCATCAGTAAGAAGCAGCCAAGGATACCCAGAAGACACACACCCTCTCAAAGGTGGAGAACAGAAGAGTATTATAAAGTTTTACCAATCTCTCAACAAAGCAGTGTCAGAAAAATAATATTCACCCCCCCCACCAAGTACAAACACCTCAGTTTAATCAATCTCCTAAGGTGGACAATCAAAATAGGTTCTTTGCCCCAAACTGAAAATGCAGGAGGCAGTGACCAGCTCACACCATGTGTACAATATCCATTCCATCACACTTTAATTCCAGCCCAAATATCAGAAGCAAAGTATGTCTATCTGCTCTGAGTTTTGAGCTTACAATGACCTGAGGCAGTCTCATGGTTATCCTGAGCTGATGCATCATCTATATGGCTGTTGAAGTCACCATATACTATGACTAGGGGCAACTACAGTTTAGTAGTAATGAGGAATTAAATCAGCTTACACAGGGACTTTGCTTGCAGTTGGGAAATCCATCCACCAATATTACCCTTCCTTACATCTATCCCTGAATGGACACATGATGTTAGAGATCTAGTTCTGGATCTCCCATATTTTAGGTTGGATGTAGATGTCTTGGCCATTACTAAGCAACTGTCTTAGGACGGGCAGAATGAGGCAAATGGCAAACTAGTGTAAAGTACTCGAGCCAGTATATGGGAAGAGCTATTAACTGAACACAACGATGGACATGTAATCAGACAGGTCTGAACACAGCTCTGCCACCCAAACAAAACACTGCACGATTCCAGCTCGCCTTCTTTTTTCTATTTGTTCTTATTTTCTAATAAAGCACAGAATCGAGCCCTAAGTGAGTGGCTACTAACATTCCCAAATAAACAGCATTGTGAGAGGTGTTTTAACCCTATAAATTACTGTTAGCTAATCAGAATAATTGTTCAGTGATAATTATCTTTTAGTAAATGACCACTGACTCAGAATGCTCATACTGCTTTTCAGTTAAAATGTAGAATAGTCACAGATGACTCAACAACATGTATTAGCAGCAATAGGACCAAAGAAAAGAGCATATTCCAGGAGGAAAATCAACCACGTAAGAATGTAAGTTAACTTCTTGATGTAGTTGGTTATTTCTGCTCATGTCTATTTCCAAGGGGGTTTCCTAACTGGAACTGGGATTTAGTCAAAAACAAAAGTGATGCCCCAGATTCTACCCCTTCTCTGAATGTGAGGAGGAAAGAAGCACGTGTGGTGGAGTATCTGCCACTATCCACCAGTCCTTCTCTCCATACACAAATGGAGTGATGCTAGGCCTGCAGAGTCTACTCGATCTCTTTGGCTATAGGACCAGCAGTGTTCCCATACCATAGTCTGCAAGGGAAGGATTCTTGCTGTTCTCCTGCTGGGGAGCCCCAGTGCCCAGCAAAATTACTTATAGGAAGCAATAAATGAAATCTGATAATGGCTTGAAAATGTATTTGACCATATACCATTAACAAACATTACGGTATTAGGGGTTCTGGTGATTCACCACATCACAGAGAGACAGCAGAGATATTTAACTATATTCAGCCATGACTATAGTGTGTCACTTGATACGTGAATGAATTTGAATGATGCTATAAAGAGAGTTATTTTGTGTAGACTCGCTATAGTATTAATGATACAATAATGATTAGCTAGATAGCAATGAGTTAATCTTCCCACAGGAAACAGAAGCACGTAGTTAAATACTACATCACAAATTACCATTTTTATGTCACCACCTCACCATGACTTTAGCACTAACCCATCTCCATCTTCACACTCTCATTAGGATATAATGCATATTCATGGTCCTGATTATATAGCCACTTTCTTGACTTGTTTTAATTGTGCATAAAGACACTGACAGGAGACCTGACCTTTTCAAGATCATTTTCTCTCCATTACTTTTCACAAAGCTATTAACTTGTCGCCTTCCATAAGATTGCAATAATTTATTTCCCATTAATAAAAAAATCCTGATGCCACGCAAATTAAAATTTATTCAGCAAATAGAATTCTTTGGATTATTTTTAATGGCTTTATATACTTCCATCTTGGGAAGAAAAATAATATTATTGGGTACAGGCTGAGTGGATAATTGCATACATAGGAGAAAATGAATATACAACTGATGCTGTGGCTTGCTGCACATCAATTACCCAGAGGAGCTTCTTTTACTTCCTTTTACAAAAATATATTAAATAATTTATTTCAGGGGATATCAGTATAATCTTGAAATTATCCCCATTGTATAAAAAGCTTGGCAACCTGATGCACAAACAACAAATGTTAGTATTAGAAAGCCACACTAAATAAAACTACTTGTCGACAGAAATAAAATTATTTAAGGGATTGCAGAAATGAAGTTCTCACAGTATTGTTACATATTTAGAACCCAGTCAGAAGGCACTGTTACAAATTCAATTTCTGTGTTAGCAACACTTTCCTATAGCAATGAAATACATTGGAATTGAACCAAATTTATAAGGATTCTTGGTTTTTAATTTTAATTTTTGATCATGTAGTCAAAATCCTTTGTATACAACATGATAACGAACATGATAGGATATAATCCCCTTATATTGTTTTATTAATTACACATTAAGGTATAATATGCATTTGGCCTTATTCAAATTATTCCAAGCTGGAAAAATGGTTTGTGTATAGTGTTTGAGACTTTAAACATGAGTGACATATAGTAATTACTGTCCCACTAGACATTTCATATGAAAAAATCTCACTGTTTGTAGGATGACATTAAAACTTAAAGTCATCATAATTGTCCCTGATCATTTAATTGTAGTGGGGATGTGGAGATGATAAAACCCAGTTGTGCATCATGAGTATGAAATTTTCCAACAGAAACAGAACTCTTGATTTTTTTTCTTCAGAGTCATAAAATTTGAGGTGTAAAAGACCCATTGGCTATCTATTACATTGCCCTGCCAATGCTGGACTGTTTTCATAGTTTATTCTTAAGTACTTTTTCCAGTCAAGTTTTAAATGAGATGTTATTAAATGCTGTTAATCTGTGCCTTTTGCAGTGAGTGTAGGAAAGAGAGGTGAATGACTTTCAATTCAGCAGCACACCTGAAGCCAAATGTGTCAGAACTATGTGTCAAGAAGTCATCTAGCTAAGTGTGATAAATTTTTGAGTACAGGAAGAATACTGTGACAATGGCTGTTATTATAAGTACCTGGACACATAGACCAATATGAAAAAGTGTATGCGTATGGGGGGAAATGCATTAGGGTGTGGAGAAGAGAGAGGCATGAAGAGGATAAAAGATTATTATAGCCAGGGCCCAAAGAAGAGAGATGCCTCAATCTAGACAACAGGAGAGCTGGGGGCCTATACATGATGAGAAGACCTACAGTCTGGAACAAGGAAAAAGAGGTCTAAAAAGCTCTGTTCATTAAGAGTAGAATAAGTGTTAAGATGTCTAGAAGAAAACAAAAAGAGAAATGTTGTGTTTTGCAACAAAAAGGCGTGTATGCATGTATATGTGGGGGTGGCCTAAAGCAATGAGGGAGACCTGAAGCTAGAGGATCTGAAGCTGAGATGGAAGGGGCTTTTACAGGACACAGCTAGCACTTTAGAGAAAGAAAAGGAAGAAAGTATGAAAAATGAGAGAAGTCTGAAAAGAGAGAGCAATGTATAAACAACATCAACAATGGATCCAATCCTAGTGGATTCATCCTGTCAGGTGGACTGTCACCTGGAAGTCTGAGATCCTTTATTATTCTATGGTTATGCTACTAGATTGTTCTGTTTAGCGGATTAGTGTATTTGACATTGTTCTGACTAATTTTAACTGAATGTGGTTTTACACACAAGTTCTGAAAAGTTCATGAACCCAGGACTGCAGTGCAATTCCTCATCCCTATTGCACTTGGAAAACAAAATTTATTGCCAAACACAATACGTTTTATTCATGCAAATTTTAAACAGAGGCAGATTTAACTGATTATGTTTGAAGTAATGGGCTGTAGCTCAAGAGTACTTTTTTAAACTAATAAAGCAGAGAACTGAATCTCATTTAATTGGTGAATGAATTTGTGATTGATGCAAACTCCCTATACTATGTAAACAGTTTTGCTAATATGCCTTTTGAAGTCTTTAAGGATTTTTCTGTTGAATAATGATCTTAGTTACTTTGAAGAAGTAACTTCAGGTTAACTCAGACTTTTCCCTGGTACTTTGTTAATATGCCCTAAACACAGGTTGAGTGACAACGGAGAAAAATGGAATGTGTAAAGCCAAAATTATACCATTGTTTGAAAGGAAACAAGCCCTATAAAAATGACATTCAATTTATTAAGAACAAATTTGGTCACTAGAGTTAAACGTAGTTGGTTAAAACATAGAAGTTTGATATTCTTCATGCGCAGAGACAAGCAAGGAACAGCCCCATTTCTCATTTGGGATTGACATTATGGCAGATATGGACAAAACATTCCAAGGAACAGGTGACTAAGTCCCCCCTTTTTTTTTTACAGTGACTTAGCCCAGGCATCTACTTAGCAGGGTCCTTTATATAGTAGCTTTGTGGCATGGATTGTTAGTAGTGAGATTGAAGTTATAGGCTATATATCATGGTAATCATAAGGTTAGACTTCTAAATCCATAGCTGAAGATGAAAAGCTGTGCTATGCAATGCATGCACTTCTTTAACTAAGCATGAGTGAAATCAATAGTTAAATGAAACTCTTTAAATACTGTTTACAAAATAAACAGCAATTAACTAGCCAACTCCGAGTTAGTAATTTATCTCACATACAAGGAAGGCTCAGGTAACTTGATATTTTGCAGTTGACTTACTCTAGTTTTAGTTCCACTTTTACTTTTGCTAGGAATACTCTTAGCACATTTTGACAAACCTAAATAATGAGTTCATTACACCTGTGAAACAATTATTGTGTAACCCATTGCCACCCATGGTGAAACCAATAGGACAAATGTTCCAGTATGCTTTAATTTATAACAAGACCAAACCCAACCTTTTTGCATATTTATAAACCTAATCTGAAATCTTATATAAGAATATGTATAGCAACTTCAGTTGCTAATATAAGATATAAAGCAATCTCACTGTATATTTATGTAATCCATCCAAACAAATACAAATTATGAAAAAATACACTGGGTAGAATGTTCAGAATTGCCTAAGTGACTTCAGCAGTTAAAGTCCTATTGAAAGTCAGTGGGACTTAGATTCCTACATTACTTTAAAATTTTTTACCCACTATCTTTATTTTCAAAATCAAGGTAACAGGGTCAATCAGACAATAAGGTTAAATTGGTTTCTCATCACAGTTAAAAACAAGCGAAGAAGAAATGCCAATTAAACAACTAAACTATGCTAATCTTATTCACTGACAACAGAGTAAACGTAACAAGTCAATTTCCTTTTCCAGATAGAAAGATAGTATTCCAGTAAACTATGGAGTTGTACAAAATTTTACAAAATGAGACTCAATGGACAATTTACCTAAATCTAACATGCATATTTTAAATACTATATTCCCCTACTTGCTCAATGCCATGGTGATGGGCTTGTAGATGCAGAAACTTATTTACAATATGCAGGATTTTTATTGTGCTGTCTTTAAAACAAGCATGTTTTATATTACATCACCTAGCTTTTATGATTACCATAATTCAAACTTTTCTATAATATGAATTATCTATGCCTACATTCAGCAATACAGAAAGTACAGTATTGTTACTGTTATTCCACCATTCATATATATTAAATTCATGTCTACTACAGTTAACATTTACCAATACTGTAGTAATCACATAAATGTGAAGGTGTGATAGAGATAGATTTGGTTTGTTTCTTTCAGAGAATTGCAACTTTGGGAGGTTAGTCTTGACAGCAGGGGTTAGAGATTTCCATCAATGGGGTTATAATAATGTACGCATTGAAGTTGGCCCTAGGAGTTTGGGTGACTGATGTAATGCCTTTTTTGTGTGAATTAGGTATCAGACCACCTTTTGAGTGTTGGTTTTACATGATACTCAAGATCTCCTGCAAAATTCTAGGGATTTCTTGGGCCGTAACTTGCATGGGGCTGCAGGCCTTGGCTATGCCCTGTAATTGAATAGCTCCATTAGGGAGCTGAGTGAGAGCAGGCTGGTTAGGGTGAAACCAGTTACCAATTCAGGCTTTATTTTAAGTAGCCTGAGAGAGGTGAGAATGAGAACTGATCAGGAAAATATGTTTTCTTGCAAAAATATTAAGTGAAAATGAATGTTGCTTTCTTTTCTCTTAAATGAAAAATGAAAACAAACATTTTTGGTTTTGATTAAACATTCTGTCAAAAGATAAGTTTGGCAAAAAATTCTTTGTTGGTGAAAAAGCCAGTTTTCAATTAGCACTAGTGAAAGGTTTTTCTTAATCACATGATCAATCCACTAGCCCATTCCATCCTTTTCTGGGTTAGATTAGACAAAACATAATGGGCCAAGTTCATGCCTGCTACAATTTCACTGAAGTGTAGAAACCAATGGAAACATACCAGGGATTAGTTAGGCCTGGCTTGATTATCATCAGCCTGATGGTTTAGTTTTTCCAGTGCTCATCAGTCTCATGTGTTCATTACAAGAACACACTTCTCACTAGATTATTGTCGTAAATCTGTTTCCACCACTGTATTTTCTCACCCAGTATGTAATAAGAGTGTGACATACAGGAGTGTTTGTAAGACAATGGTTTGGCCCCAGTCACATGACATGAGTCAGTGTTACAGAAGGCTGTATCTCTATCACAAAGCAGATGTTAGTATCCACTGACTCCCATGGCTACTGCTATACTCAGCATCTCATATAGGAAAAACATGACTCTTCCCCTCCTTTAGTTTTGCAGATGCGTGTATCCTGAGTGCCCACCCTGTCTCCAGCAGAATGTATAATGTGGACATTTTACATAATGGATAATGTGGGCACTTTATTTTCGCCAAGACTGCAGTGTTTCTGGGAAAATTTCTGAATCACAATGGCTAGCTTTTTGATGGATGGTGTCCTGCGTAAATAATAGATATTTCATCCTCTCACATTAACCCAACTCAGGCATGAGATTCATTGGAATCAAAGTGACGATATTCTATATGGGTATCAGATTTAAGAGCCAAGGTTGAGATCCTGTCCCTACTGCTGTCAATGAGAGTTTTGCCACTGTCTTCAACAGAGCCAGAATTTCACTGTAGACTTTTATTTTACAGGAACAAAAATATATAGAAAACTGACCTTATTTCTTATCTTGTAGGAAAAAATATTTTCATTTTCCACAAATGGTTATATGCTATATTTCTCATGTAAAGTTGTTGTATAAAGTAAAACATGAACATGTCTCTTCATGATCTATGTTTGTGCTTATTGTGTTCTCCCAAACAGAGCATATATATTTAGTTCCAACACACAAAATGATCGCTAATAGTGTTCTGATGTTGCACTATCAAAGGTTTGTCATTAAAAGCAAGCATACTATCAAGTGGGAAAGCAGACTTCTATTGCAATTACTTTCCTATTAGCTGCTGCCCATTGCTCCTGACAGGTATAAATTAGATCTCGCTAGGTTGCCTACAGATTAATGAGTTCCAAAATTGGCATTTAATTGTTTGGGAGTAAGAGGCAGAAAAGGGAGGGATATGCAAAAAATCTTCATACACCTGTGATTAGAAGATATTTTCCCTTCTTTCCTTTTTTTCTTCCCCCTCACCTCCTTGGCATCGCTTGGGTGATAACTGACACTTCTATCAGAGGATTCCTTTCGATGCAGCAGAAACTTGCAGCTGAGGCAAGGCCAGAATTAATAATCTGCGTGAGCAAACACACAGCTGCTGTTTGTGGAGAGAGATTCTATTAACGAACAGTGAATTCTCATAATTAGCTGAGCGGTTTCTGCAGCTGCCCGCCTGACCCCAGACTACACAAATTGTGGGTGGTGTTCGGCCTCTAAATCAATCTTACCTAATTACTATAAGCATGTTCCGCCAGTCCTAATGACTGGGAGGTGGGGGGAAGACATTTTCCTACCCATTCAAATGTTCTTCTTATTAGATTCTCCTTTGTGCCTAAATTCATATTTTTCTATTAGCATTTCTAAGGGTATACAGGTGTGGTTACAAATCAGGAGCACAGAAGTATAATTCATGTCCTACAACAATGTGCCAGCATGCGTCTGCTTTGCAAACAGTAGCAAAATGTGTGCTCGTTGGAAGCATCTGCCTTGCTTCAGTTCACAAAACATAATTTAAAGCCTACATGTCTGTCTGGGTTCATTCAAAGCTCTCCTTCCCCTCCCTCCCTCCCAAAATAATTTGAAGAAAGAGAAAAACATGATTTGAAACTTCATATAGTCCAAAGCACAATTTTAGCTATGTTCTCACTTGGCACTCTGACATCACATGACACAAGTGCAACAGTCATTCACATAGAGAATTGTTATTGACATTCATTTGCTTGGCGGAGGACTTGATCTAAATTATATGTGAACTGAAGTGGAGTAAGCAGCCAAAGGGTTCACCTTGAATTGAAGTTAGTAAACCTCAATGCATCTCTACCTGTGGTACCCTATCAGGAAACCTGGCAAATATTCTAATTTGCCTATAGGTCACAGAGGTGTAGAAAGGAATACAGGTGTATGACAGGTAGATATATGATAGTGCCCTTTCGCATTATAGGGTTTTTAGTTAGAGGGTATATTAATAGAACATTTCCCCCAAGGAAATAAGGCATATAATTCATGTTATTTTAACTGGGAATCGCATCACAAATGTTTTAAATGGAATCTTATTAAGTATTATTCTATCCATCTTCAGTAGATGTTACTGTTTACAGCAGCTACTCTCACATGACCATAAATGTTGGGGGCTGATTTTTAAAATTTTTGTAACAGTCTCTCTTTTGGGACTAGTCATCCACAAAAATCTAGTTTATGACCCTTTTTCTGATATTGTCCTCTCATGAGAGCCTGCTGCACCCAGACAATCTATATGCATATACAGGCACTAACTTTCATTGGACTGACAATTTGGCCTTGGGCAAATCACTGTTCAGTACTCAAAGTCCTGCAGTATCTGTAAAATAAGGATAATACCCTGTAATTGTGAGGATAAATTAATGTAGGTTTTTAAGGTGATCAGACAGAAATTTTAGGGGGATCTTATATGTACCCAGATAGATCAACTTTCAAGAGTATTGTTCAGATGTGTCAGTTCTCTGAGTACATGATTATAGACTTTCTGGTCCAGACTTTCAAGAGGCGACATAACCCTGTCCTATAATTGTAAGCTTTTAATATCTGCATGTACAAATATAAGGAGTTGGATGATTAGCTACCTGATCTGCATGTGCAAATCAGTTAGTCCTGGCAATGATTCTTACAACAGTTTTATACTTGTATAGGATAAAGTATGATAGGAGCAAACAAAAATGGGGGGGAAATAGATGGTGAGATACTTATTTGATCTGAGTAACCATTACAGTTGAGCAAATAATTCATAACATATAATGTATTATCTAAATGTTGCTTCCCTTAATGAATATGAAATGTTTGCAAGCCACTTGCAAAATTCTCAAATGCGTTCATTACTTAACATTATTCGTGAATTTATTTATGAATTTTTCTTCTATATCAATAGTTTAAACTGTTTATTGAGAACATTCAGTACAAGAACTTTCATATTTGTGATTTATACATTGGATGACTTGTGTAACTATCCAACATACTGAATTTCAAATGTTGGCTATTACAATCCAGTATACAATTTGTAATTAATTCTTGATGAACTCTTAGAATTTGCATTCATAATTCACGTTAGCAGTAGTTCAACTGCTTGAATGTTTATGCAAAGTGGAAGTGAAGAGTTCACAAAGACAGTCAAATTGAATTTCCTGGAAACATTTTCTAGTAATGATTCATCTCCTTAAATTAAAACAAAACAAAAAACCAAAACCCTCTGGTTTTTCTGTGGAACATAATTTATGGAGTTAAACTGTAATGCAGTATCTAGGTTTTCTGTTCTCCAGATCAAGAGCATAAGCTCAAACCATACACATTTCATCTTCCTCCAATCAGTGCAAAAGAACAAAAGAGTCACTATTTCATTTACGTTAGTCCTAGCGCAGCCTAATCCTCCTCCTGCCATCTTCTTCATGATAGCAGATATTTTAATATCATTGGTCTCTTCACAAGTTCATTCTGATGATGCTAACTGCAGCTAGTACAATTAATATTATTATATCAGGAAATTAAAATCAAACATTCCCTAAGCCTCAATTAATGGACTAACAATAAAAATGCAATCACCTCTTTGCAACATATATACCTTACAGGCCAAATCCAGCTTGCCTCACTGACACAAGTAGCATCATTGATGTCTATGGGGTTAATCCCATGAGCAAGATTATGACCTGGCATTTGTAAGATTAATTTTAAATTTGATTTTTAAATGTATTGAATAATTATGAAATGGTTTCAGTAGATAGCAGATAAATGGAGACGTCTGAGTGGCTGTCAGTATAAATTGTCCCCCCTCTTGTTAGTAATATCCAATATATATCAGTTCTGTATTTCAAACTACATTAGAAATAAGACACTGCTTGAGACATAGTCCAAACATGCACATCTGTTGCACCTTATTGTTTATATAGTATACAGCCCCCACAAGAAATCTCTTGAATACAACTTGAAATATATGTATATTAGTCCTTATGAACATGATAAAAACATGGGGTTCTTACATCTCCTATCTTATAAAAATGATAAAAAGGCATAAAATATTCTTTAAAAAACCGAGATGCAACAACTATTTGATTTTGCAAGAGGTACTACAAGAAACTCCCATCTTCAAGCATAGTAATTTGAGGCCTGTTTCATCCCTTATACTCCAAGCAGCTGAGAAGCTCCAATATGCAAACAAACAGATGAACAGAGATAGAATATAATATGCATGGGATCAGGGAACATGGCACTGACTACAAACACCTGCCAAATCCCTCTACCTGAAAAATATGCAATTTTAACCAGAGTAACAGCAATTGAGGCAAAATTTCCCCCTAAGTTACAGTGGGGTAATGCTTTTACCCAGATATACACCAGAATAACAGAAAAGAATTCGGTCCTGGGTATGCAAATTCAGTGGCTCTTATACTGCTCACAAAGTCTAATCCAAAAGCCATTGAAATCAATGGAGGTCTTTCCATTTGCTTCAGTTGTCTTGGGATCAGGCCTGTACAGCCATGGCTATAAAAAAAATTGAGGGGAAGGGACGGAGGTGAAGGGTGAGAGGACATGAGAGTAACCCCCTACCGTTTTCAAAAACTCCCATTGGATCTTTACGCTGGCAGCCACCAGACCGTGGCAGAGGAGACATTGGTTTAATACCTCGTCCACAGGCATAAGAGTGGCACCTTTAGAAATGCATGGTATATGAGCTCATGTCCAGGTGTGGCAATCAAATCCACAACCTTTTACCACCAGGATTATATTGATTCATTAATTCCTATTGTACTGTTCCAATTCATAGACTTGGAGACTTAAATTTCCATCTGTTCTGCCGCAAAAGAGTAGCTTCTTTATACAAACTCAGGGCATGCAATAAAATTCACCCCCATAAGGCTAAATCCCCTTGCAGGACAAGTGGAATTTAAGGCTTGAGAACTGGATGTAGATTCTTATTCTCTCCCAAGGGAGTCACTTCTATAGCCTCAAAAATCTTTCTCAACGTTTTGTTCTATGTTCTGCTCTGTATTCCTATTCAGATGTACTGAATTTGTTTCGTCACCTCATGAAATTGAGGATGATCACGTGAATCCTGGTAGTTCCCTTTTTGGACAAGTAAAGGTGCAGGTATCAACAGACTTGTGTTTAGAGCTATCCAAATATTCCCAAGGGAACCAACTAGCAACATCTCTACTGGAGTGATTGTTTTTTGTCTTACTGAACATGTTTCAGAATGAAGGCAGATGCACTAATGCGAATATTCATTTTGTGTAAAAAGCTGCTTTATGCACACTGGTTTATGCCAGAGGTTCTCAAGCTTATTTGATAGGGCCCCCCTTCTTTGTGTCTGTAGTCATTACACCCCCCCCCCCCACACACACACACACAGTTGCTGCTCTCTGCTCTGTCTTCAGAGCTGGGTAGCTGCAGCCAGGTGACGGATTAGGGTGTGGGGGGAAGGACAGCCCAAGTGGTGGGGATCCACCTGTTCCCTTTATCCCCACCTCCTGGGTGTGCACGGCCCTTCTGCACAAGCCCCAACCACCTGGGACTGACAGTCAGAGCTCTTAAAGAAATAGCACAGAGTTTGTACTTCCCTTGACACATTCCCACACCTCCTTGGGAGGCCCGCCCTATTGTTTGAGAACCACTGGTTTGGGCTGAGGAATAGTCACAGCAATGTGCTAATACGGTTGGAAAAAAAGAGAACAAGAGTTCTTTTTCCTGTGCTAGCATCACTGTTACATTTTGTTTGTCAAGCTATTTTACAGAGTTCTCCAGTCATATTTCTTCCAACATGTAAATAGAAGCAGTGCACGAGCTAGATTTTCATCTCTCATTTTCTGACCTATGAATGCCTCATTACAAATACTTCCCACTTAAAGTGTGCAATTATAGAAGTTTCAACCAAAAGTAAGTTATAAATATTCAATCACACTTGTTCTGTACTTTCAGTCCTAATGCGCCGGATAAGGCTTAAAATTGTCAAGTGCTGTCTGAACAAATACTAAATAGAGAAACAATTTGAAATGCCTTGAATACTCCCACCAGCAGACCTTGATTACCTATCCCTGTGGACTAACCTTAGGAGGGGTCCAGAGAAGAGGAAAATTCTATGAGGCTCTCACCACAGTTTCCTCCAAAGACCTCCATAAAGAAGAAGGATGAGGAAGAGGGGAATGTCTGACTCGAAGCCCCCCATCAAACTCGGTGCCCCCTGCTGCTATCCCCAATGCTGTGGCAGCATAATTTCATTTCCCAGCCAGAAACTGCTCCCAGGTCCACCCTTATAGTGAGTAATGACCATCTTCAGGGTTGTAGCCAGGAATTGAGGTCAGGACCTCTAGAACTAAGACCATGATGCTCTACTGCCAGATTTGTAAAGGTATTTAGGCACCTAAAGATAGGCACCTATGTGCTTTGGAAAATCCCAATAGGCACCTCTCCACATCTTCAGGTACCTAACTACCTTTAAAAATCTGGCCCTAAATTCCCAATCCAACAAAGCATTTAAACACATTTAACTTCAACCATGTAAGCAATCCCTTTAAATCCCTTTATCCCTTTAACTATAATAGGAGCAATTTTGAGCATCAGACAGTGTCGGAACTTTGCCTTCTAATAGCAAATTAAAGGATCTTGGTTTTTAAAGGGCTTTTGACCTGTTTGTGGGAAGTCCTTGGATTTCTGGACCACTTAACTCAAGGCCCATATCTTCAGCAAGGGTATCAGAATACAAGTGTAAATTTTAATAATTGCTGCAGTGATTACTTTTAGTTCTTGGCAGTTCATCACTGACTGCACAATTCCAGAGGCTCTCGTTAAATGGTCCATGGAATGAATCAGGCATGGAATTAACCTAGTTTGAGTTCCCTGAAGCTTATGTCCCATGAAGGAGTATTCACATCTCTCTTGGGGCCAGTGCTGAAAACCGTTCCTCATGTGAGTAATCCTTACTCAAATCAGTAAATCATTATCTTCAGTGGCACTCCTCATGCTAGTAAATATTGTATATGCGAGTCATCATTTGCACGATCAGGCACACGGTTTTCAAGTTCCTTTTGGCAAAAAGAAATTACGTACAGGGCACAGCCCTAAGTCAGCAAGAAAATGACACTCAATTGCTTAACAAAGTAACAGAGTTTATGTTACACTCCCAGTTCCTTTTTAATTGCAACCACATTTGCGCTCAATTCTAATCAAGGTGAGTTTTGCAATCCACATCAGTGCCAGCAGGACTGGGCCCAATAGTTGTGTATTAGTATTAACTGTGAAGTGTGGTTTGGATTCCATCTATAAGGATCTTGGTCTGGCCCAACCTTGGAACAGTCTGCTAGGATTCTCTGTGGAAGGGATCCCTGGAGAGTGGAAGGCTTAATAACCACTACAAATGTGTTATAAAAAGCTGCTTTAACATTTTTTTAAATTCTCACAATGTTTTAATTTAAAAGTCAATGTGCAGAACCTCTACCTGCACAATGTTTCTGCCACACATTCTAGATGCAGTGTCTTAAAGAAACAGGCTGCAATTCTGCTCTGTTCCATCTCCTGGGAACCATTCTATTCCTGCTGATGTCAATGGCAAAAGTCACATTGTCGTCAATGGGAGCCGATTTAGGGGAGTGCTGGTACATATGACAGCAAAATTTGGCCCGCAGTGCACAGTCTGCTCCTGGGGCTCTCATGCACTGCAATGAATTGTATTTATGTATTTTTTTATCTTGCAAATTCCTTTAAGTTAGAAATTTTAGATCAGTCTCAAAGGTTGTGGGTTAAACAGATTGTACAGTAATACCATCTCCGCGTAGAATGGAGCTGGTATTTTAAAGACAGGCTGCTGGGTTCATTTTCTCTTCTACGTCTGTTCTGGTCAGCATCTGATTAGAACTCTGTGGAGCTCATGTGAATATTATCGTTTTTAGCTCTACTCTATTTCTGTCAAAGAGCTTTATTCATCCCCTTGTTCACTGAAGTCAGTAGGAGTTTTGGCTCATTAAAGAGAGCAGAAAAGGATGCAAATAAAGCATTTTCTACATTTATTGGTGACTGCAACATTGTTAAAATTACTTATTAATAAAAATCTGCTAGACAATGGGATTCCTTCTTTTTTCTTTAAAAGTTATGGGGAAATGAAGCGACAAAGGGTATTGGAGCATACCTCTGTTAGTCTATAAGGTGCCACAGGACCCTTTGTCGCTTCTACAGATCCAGACTAACACAACTATCATAATGGGGAAATGAAGAACATAATGGGGAAATGAAGAACTTAACTGTAAACCAGATATCAGGCTGGCTGGTGTTGTCCAACATGTCACACACAATTCTGCCACTGTACCTTACTCTTGATATTCCTAATCAAAGGCAAACCATTAATTGTGCCAGATACTGCAGTGAGTTTTCTCATCTGGAGAGTAGGATGAGATTGCCCGGCTAATTTTCATAATTTAAATTTAGATCTCCAAAGCAAGTGATTAGGACACTATCTTGCAAATTCTTACTCACTTTGCAAAGTCCATCCTTATGAAAACCATCCCACTGATGTTGATTAGGCCTTATTAAAAATGAGTAGTTCAATTTCTTTAGTATGATTCCTCGTATGCTAACCTGGCAAAGCCTCTGTCTACTCCATTCCCTTCACTTATGGGTTTGAAAATTGAATTACCTGCTAATATTGAAGTTAGTGATAACAACTAACCAGTGGAAAACACAGTAGGGAAACTACCCTAGCTTTTTCCATACTGAACCTCGTATCATAAATCTATAAAAGACAAACCTATTAGGATTATTTAAAATTTCTTGTAAAGCTTATAAAAATCCCCTGACATTCAAGGACTTTCCCACCATGTCAAACATGGTGTGAGAAAAAGTGATGTCATGGCAGCAAAATATCATGGATAATATAAGAGCCACCTGCATAGTTTGGACAACCTGAGCTCTCATATATAGCATGTACATCCCCCTTTCTCCATGTTCATGAGTGTAGTGTTCACTTGGGTAAATTACTGGCAAACACAGATGAAAAAAATCAATATGGGGAGATTTAAGACATAAAATGTGGGACCATGTTTTAATGATCCCATGTAGGGCAGTAAAGGGACTTAGCACTGAACAAGGGCAAGGCAACTAGAAACTTAGTTCTTCCAGAAAGCAAATAGCTCAAAACCACCAATACTGGAATGAAAGCGAGAATCTGAAATTGATTAAGATTCATACAGACAGAGTGGTAGATCCATCAAGCCCAGTCATGCGTGTCCCGAATCCAATAAACAATCTCTAGGTATAATTTTTGTTGGAGTGCATCTGCCAGCTGCTCTGAGCCTACAGTGAACCCACTGAGATCCTTTGCTGCTGACCTCTGATGCTTTAATTCCTCTGCATGCATATTTTAACATTATTACAAAAGGTTTCATTTACAATTCACAGACTGAGCAGCAACAAATACGTTTCGTAGAGGTCAGCCTCAACCATTCCTGCAAGTGATGGAATTATAGTTTAAACAGCTGGAGCACAAGCCCACGAGGGACACCAGGCTATGGTTCCTTTACAGCAGAATAAATCCATCAGGCATATTTCATGTGTCCGATAACATTAATAGATATCAGGGTCCTTTAATATTTAATGAATTCACTTGGAGGTTGTTTACTAGGAAAAGAGCAATCAGAAAGGATGATCACATCCTTTTGATATATAATGACAACAACAAAACCCAAATCTCAGCCGATCAGTCCAGTCTCTCTCTTTCCCCTCTCTACCCCCCACCCCTCACCTTTTCTGAACTCCATCAGAGGAGCCCGGCTAGTGCATGACCCGTTTCATTTTCAGAATGTACAAGAGAATGTTTTTAGTTTAGTGGTTCAAAAGTTAATCATTTCCATGTTTCCCACAATTTAATAGAGATGCCAGAAATCATTGAATAGCTTGCAGTGTAGTGATGGAGAAAACATGAGAGGAAAGACTACTGGAGACACACAAAGCTAGCAGCATACGACTGTGCAGGAGCCAGCAGGAGCCTGGGTGTGCTAATGAATGTTTTGTCCATTAGCAGAAAGGTATCAAACTGAATGTAAGCTTTGGCAGTGGCTACCTTTACTAATGGCCTTTGGTAGTAGTACTGCCATTATATGCCTCCTTTTTAATCTGGCCATAACATTCAGTTTATTTTGGAATATGGCACGAATGTTCTCAGCCTAATAGAATTTTTCCTATCTTTCTTCCCATTTTAAATGTCACTGAAATTGGTTTGGCTGCGTTTTTTATTTAAAGAGGGCATGTTAAAAATGGGTTGAGACCTTCCTTTTTAGTCTGTGCCCATTTTGTCACAGCAGAATTTTGCAGGCCCTTTGAATGAATGTCAGTTCACGGTTATAAAACAAGAGTAAATGTATGGGGTGGAGGCATACCGGTGAAATCCATCTCCACAGCTGCATGTGCAAATTCCTTCAAGTGTTTGCATGGAGCTCTGTAATATACAGCACTAATACAATATATCATGCTCTGCTGTGGCCAGGTGTTGCAGTGTGGATGGGACCACAATGAATTTAGGCTCTGATCCTGCAAGGTGTCACACATGGGCAGCCCCCCGTACCAATGTGAAGCCCCACAGAAGTCAACAGGACTGAGCAGGCACAGGTGAGCTGCCTATGCAGAATTTATTGCAGGATCAGGAACAAAGGCTACCCTGACACCTAGTAACAAAAGGCCAGATTATACAAGGACTTACACTGACCAGATAGCAGACATCCGAGGTCTGGCAACCACCAATCAAATGTTAACACGACCAGGGCTTTGTCTAAGTGTGTATAACAGACTGCTGGCTTGTGTGTAAATTAGAGTCTTTTGTACCAAGGTGCAAGACTCTTCTTTTTTCTGCAGAATAAAGTAACCTCTTTCCTTATCCCTGTCTGGCTGTTATTGGCTCTCAGCTAGGTGGACCCGATATTTCGGTAACAACTTCATACCTGTGAATAGCTCCATTGAAGTCAACAGACTTTCCACACACATAAATTTAAGCACACGCGTGAGTGTTTGCAACATTGTGCAATGCACTATGCATGCATAATTCTTATTAATAGTTATGCCTGAGTAATGAGCAACACAGCCCAGAATGACAGACTTCATTCACAATTTCCTTGCCCTGAATTTGTCAGTTTAATTCAGAAACTTCAGATTATGCTGGAAAAGGATGGAAAACTACTAGCAGATTCCCCTTGGTTACCAGGATGGCAGTGTGACTTACACTGAAAACTGGCGAATTGTGTGGAGAAACACATTGCATGCGAAAGCCATTAGAATTGTTCATGTGTGTTTGCTCTCATTACTGTTTGATTTTAGATTTGCTATTCCTTAAAAGTGGAGAAGCAAGCAGATGGTGGATTTCCTGAGAGCACAGTGCTGCTCCGCTGATGAAGTGCTGTCACTCTCCAGATAAAATTTCCACCAGCCTTCACCCTTTAAAACAAATCATTTTCAGGTAAAACATATTTAAAATAATTTAAATCATAACATTAAATCAGAAGCAGCTGTTCAGAAATTATCTAGGAATATTCACTGCTTTGACAACGAACATACATAGCTTGTTTTTAACATATATGCAGGATACATCTCCTTAAGCTTCTCTTCTTTTTTCTGACTATTTGTAAATGACAAAGGGTTAAACAGGCTATTCAGCTGCCTTCTCAACAAAACAACTAAACCACTACCTGATACTGAGAGGAAGCAGGTAACAATACAAACCAAGTAAGGGAGGAGTTTAGCTCCGTATCAGGTTCTGATATCAGGTGCTGGGTGCTGATATTTAATGTATACTTAAAAAGATTTTTCCCTGGAAAAACCCATTGTACAGAAAATGAATGGAGAGGGGAAGAGAAAGCCTTTCCCTTAGAATTTTTGTGTGTGTATATATATATATTATATATATATATATATATATATATATATATATATATGAATGTAGTATCTCTGTGTGTCTATATATATAGACACACACACAAACAAAATTGTCAAACCTTTTTAATGAATACATTCTGGAAATACAGAAAATCCTGGAGGACAAAGCACCAGAGACCTCCCTTTGGAAATTGAGTCTGCTTTGGATAAAATTCGAAAGCAACAAAAGCTGAAACTAATTTCCAGATGGAATAAATTGGTTCCAGGGTTTCTGAGATTTTGGCCAGTATATTGCACAGCTGAAGTACAGAGTCTCTTGGAAATTTTACCAAGGGAAAATGCCTCTGCAGGGATATGCTACCCTGGAGAGTGCTACCCTGTGGGTTGCTAGTGTGATTCTATTTATCCTCAGCTATTCATTTCTTTCTCAAAGAGCAGGGTGCATATCTCCTCTGAGACTGCCACAGATACCCGAACGCCCCATATGGATTACTATCTGGCAAGGCATATTCTTCTTGCATCACTTCAGTGTCACGTGAGCTTTCCATGAATCCTGTCAGCTTCCAGGCCTACAAGGCAAGAAGAAACCATCTGACGCAAGGTAGGGATTTTTGTAAAAACTTTGAAAAGGCGCCATATTGACATTGCTACAAATTAAAGTCCTCGTTATAGGACAAACACTGCCACTGCTGAACAAAACTCACTCCAATGGGAATTTTCCCTAAGAAAGGACTGCAGCATTTGGCCATAATATTTATCCACAGAACCTCCCCCATCCGGATATACAGAAAACCGTTGTAGGCCTGAGAGATGAGACTGTTCTCCATGTCCAAACTGTTGCCACTCTGCTGAGACTACCACCAATGATTGTCTTTTTGATGTGGACACCTGTCCACTAAGACCATCAAATCATTTAATAAAGACCAAACAGCCAACAGGTGGCAATAACTTGACCTGATCTGCATTTGAACCTATGACCTAGAGAGGAAAGGTTCTGCACCCCATTACCAATCTCTTTAGCTCTCCAGGCTGCACATTTTCAAGTATAAAAACTCTGGTTAAATTCAAGCAATATTTCTGCACCATGAAATTACAAATCTCATTCTTTCCAAGAAAAAAGAAGAGAAAAAAAGGCATTCTTAAAGCTTTTTGAAAACAATACAAACTGTTTGTTTAATAAGTGCTCTTTTGCATGCTTGCCAAGAGCATATTACCATATTACCCAGAACAGTCATCTGTTTAGGGCTTCCAATGTTAAATAAAACCCCAACCAAGCAAAAATTTGAGAAGAGGCTGAAAATATTCTTCTTATGGGGAGCTCCTTCCCAAGAGGGCAGGGCTTTGGATAGGGACAATGTGTAAAAAAAGCTTTTCTTTGAAATATATAAAACACCAGTAGCGCTCAGCTTTTACTTATATAGATGAGCTATAATTTGTCAAACTAAATACTGGAAATCAGAAAATAAAACAGCATAAACTGGAAAACCTACATATATTTATTACTAGTTGCCATGTTCCAGACTCTGGGTCCTGGTAACTTACCCACAGAGGAGTGTTAAAGAAGAACCCTATTTAGACAAGCGACAATGCAGCACCTGAGGCCTAGAATGGCACAGACAGCTTGTGGACTGAGCACAGGGCTGACCTATTCTGAAGAAAAGTTGAGGCTGTATGCAAGGGCCAAAACAATACTGGGGAGCAGAGGATCTGTTGCAACTCTAGGAAACTCAAGGAGGTCCCTGACTGCCTGAGCAGACTTATTCCTGGAGCCTTCCTCTGCTCTCCCACGCTTCCCCTCCTGGGAGTTGGTTGTTACTAGTAACTAGTTACAGTAACACCACTGCAAGGTTCCAATGGGAGCCAGATGGATATCTGGCTGGGTTTAAAGAAAACAAACAAACAAACCCAATCTAATCGGAATGTGTAGGGGAGGAGAAATCCAGATCTCTTAGATTCTATGTCCTTGTGCTACATCTTTAAAGACCCTGGCCATGCAGCACCCCTTTCTGGAGTATGGCAAACCAGAGTTGGGACTGAACATGCATCTACAAAGCTGTTCAAAGAGTTTCTTACTTATAACCCCTCCTGGGCTGTTGATAGTTCTATTTTTGCAACCCAAATTATGACTGCATTTGACCTGCCAACCTCAGTTTCATAGAGTTCCTGGATGGTGGACCATTGCTGATCCAGGCCTCTACCAATATTGCAGTTGTGGAGAGAGCAGACCTCCCAAATTGTGGGTCTAGCTCCACACCCCTGACTGGCCCCTTTCATGGGGATCTCTTATTTGGGTTGGGGAAGTCGTCAGTCCAATAGGCTCTACTGTCCCCATCAATGTTCCCTCTAATTTTTGACAGGCCGTGTGCGCAAAAAATTTCTTCTGTGCAAATTTTTGACAGGCCATGTGTGCAAAATATTTCTTCTGTTCAAATTGTTGTGCTTCTGTGCAAATGTTTGTGTGCGCGGTGTTTCGCCATGTGCACAGGAGTTAGGATCTGTGTGTGCGCGCACACACGCACAGCTTAGAGGGAACAGTGGTCCCCATTAATTCTGTTTGGCAACACTCTTTTCCCAGAGCTGTTTTCAGGCACATCAATCACTTGGAGATAAAAAATACATTCTGCCTTTTTACTAACTTGTCAAGGGAGGCACTGAGCTAGATACATCTGAGGGAACAGAGCAGAAGGAGACTCCACTGATTGGAAGGCATGAGATGCACAGTCCTAGGGATGTGGGTTCCATGACCACCACTCCCAAGAGGAGGAGGAGGTTGGTGGTGGTCGGGGACTCTCTCCTCAGGGGGACTGAGGCATCTATCTGCTGCCCTGACTGGGAAAACCGAGAGGTGTGCTGCTTGCCAGGGGCTAGGATTCGTGATGTGACGGAGAGACTGCCGAGACTCATCAAGCCCTCAGATCACTACCTGTTCCTGCTTCTCCACGTGGGCACCAATGATACTGCCAAGAATGACCTTGAGCATATTACTGCAGACTACGTGGCTCTGGGAAGAAGGATAAAGGAGTTTGAGGCGCAAGTGGTGTTCTCGTCCATTCTCCCTGTGGCAGGAAAAGGCCGGGGTAGAGACCGTCGAATTGTGGAAGTCAACGAATGGCTACGCAGATGGTGTCGGAGAGAAGGGTTTGGATTCTTTGACCATGGGATGGTGTTCCAAGAAAAAGGAGTGCTAGGCAGAGATGGGCTCCACCTGACGAAGAGAGGGAAGAGCATCTTTGGAAACAGGCTGGCTAACCTAGTGAGGAGGGCTTTAAACTAGGTTCACCAGGGGAAGGAGACCAAAGCCCCGAGGTAAGTGGGGAAGTGGGATACCGGGAGGAAGCACAAGTAGGTGAGTGCAAGAGGGGAGGGCTCCTGCCCTATACTGGGACAGCAGGACAATTGGTGAGTTATCTTAAATGCCTATACACAAATGCAAGAAGCCTGGGGAACAAGCAGGGAGAACTGGAAGTCCTGGCACAGTCAAGGAATTATGATGTAATTGGAATAACACAGACTTGGTGGGATAACTCACATGATTGGAGTACTGTCATGGATGGATATAAACTGTTCAGGAAGGATAGGCAGGGCAGAAAAGGTGGGGGAGTTGCGTTGTATGTAAGAGAGCACTATGACTGCTCAGAGCTCCAGTATGAAACTGCAGAAAAACCTGAGAGTCTCTGGATTAAATTTAGAAGTGTGAGCAACAAGGGTAATGTTGTGGTGAGAGTCTGCTACAGACCACCAGACCAGGGAGATGAGGTGGACCAGGCTTTCTTCCAGCAACTAACAGAAGTTACTAGATCACAGGCCCTGGTTCTCATGGGTGACTTTAATCACCCCGATATCTGCTGGAAGACCAATACAGCGGTCCACAGACAATCCAGGAAGTTTTTGGAAAGTGTAGGGGACAATTTCCTGGTGCAAGTGCTGGAGGAACCAACTAGGTGAAAAGCGATTCTTGACCTGCTGCTCACAAACAGGGAAGAAATAGTAGAGGAAGCAATAGTGGATGGGAACCTGGGAGGCAGTGACCATGAGATGGTAGAGTTCAGGATCCTGACACAAGGAAGAAAGGAGAGCAGTAGAATACAGAGCCTGGACTTCAGAAAAGCAGACTTTGACTCCCTCAGGGAACTGATGGGCAAGGTCCCCATGGAGAATAACATGAGGGGGAAAGGAGTCAAGGAAAGCTGGCTGTATTTTAAAGAATCCTTATTGAGGTTGCAGGAACAAACCATTCCGATGTGTAGAAAGAAAAGTAAATATGGCAGGCGACCAGCTTGGCTTAACAGTGAAATCCTTGCTCGTCTTAAACACAAAAAAGCAGCTTACAAGAAGTGGAAGATTGGACAAATGACTAGGGAGGAGTATAAATATATTGTTTAGGCATGCAGGAGTGAAATTAGGAAGGCCAAATCACACTTGGAGTTGCAGCTAGCCGGAGATGTTAGGAGTAACAAGAAGGGTTTCTTCAGGTATGTGAGCAACAAGAAGAAATTCAAGGAAAGTGTGGGCCCCTTGCTGAATGAGGGAGGGAACCTAGTGACAGAGGATGTGGAGAAAGCTAGTGTACTCAATGCTTTTTTTGCCTCTGTCTTCACAGACAAGGTCAGCTCCCAGGCGGCTGCACTCGGCAGCACGGTATGGGGAGGAGGTGACCAGCCCTCTGTGGAGAAAGAAGTAGTTCGGGACTATTTAGAAAAGCTGGACGAACACAAGTCCATGGGGCCGGATGCACTGCATCCGAGGGTGCTAAAGGAGTTGGCCGATGTGATTGCAGAGCCATTGGCCATTATCTTTGACAAATCATGGCAATCGGGGGAGGTCCCGAATGACTGGAAAAAAGCTAATATAGTGCCCATCTTTAAAAAAGGGAAGAAGGAAGATCCGGGGAACTACAGGCCAGTCAGTCTCACCTCAGTCCCTGGAAAAATCATAGAACAGGTCCTCAAGGAATCAATTCTGAACCACTTAAAGGAGGGGAAAGTGATCAAGAACAGTCAGCATGGATTCACCAAGGGCAAGTCATGCCTGACTAACCTAATTGCCTTCTATGATGAGATAACTGGCTCTGTGGATGAGGGGAAAGCAGAGGATGTGCTATTTCTTGACTTTAGCAAAGCTTTTGATACAGTCTCCCACAGTGTTCTTGCCAGCAAGTTAAAGAAGTATGGGCTGGATGAATGGATGGTAAGGTGGATAGAAAACTGGCTGGATGGTCGTGCTCAACGGGTAGTGATCAATGGCTCCATGTCTAGTTGGCAGCCGGTATCAAGTGGAGTGCCCCAAGGGTCGGTGCTGGGGCCGGTTTTGTTCAATATCTTCATCAACGATCTGGAGGATGGTGTGGACTGCACCCTTAGCAAGTTTGCAGATGACACTAAACTGGGAGGAGTGGTTGATACGCTGGAGGGTAGGGACAGGATACAGAGGGACCTAGACAAATTAGAGGATTGGGCCAAAAGAAATCTGATGAGGTTCAACAAGGACAAGTGCAGAGTCCTGCACTTAGGACGGAAGAATCCCATGCACTGCTACAGACTAGGGACCGAATGGCTGGGCAGCAGTTTTGCAGAAAAGGACCTAGGGGTTACAGTAGACGAAAAGCTGAATATGAGTCAACAGTGTGCCCTTGTTGCCAAGAAGGCTAACGGCATTTTGGGCTGTATAAGTAGGGGCATTTCCAGCAGATCGAGGGACGTGATTATTCCCCTCTATTCGGCACTGGTGAGGCCTCATTTGGAGTACTGTGTCCAGTTTTGGGCCCCACACTACAAGAAGGATGTGGATAAATTGGAAAGAGTCCAACGGAGGGCAACAAAAATGATTAGGGGGCTGGAGCACATGACTTATGAGGAGAGGCTGAGGGAACTGGGATTGTTTAGCCTGCAGAAGAGAAGAGTGAGGGGGGATTTGATAGCTGCTTTCAACTACCTAAAAGGGGGTTCCAAAGAGGATGGATCTAGACTGTTCTCAGTGGTAGAAGATGACAGAACAAGGAGTAATGGTCTCAAGTTGCAGAGGGGGAGGTTTAGGTTGGATATTAGGAAAAACTTTTTCACTAGTAGGATGGTGAAGCACTGGAATGGGTTACCTAGGGAGGTGGTGGAATCTCCTTCCTTAGAAGTTTTTAAGGTCAGGCTTGACAAAGCCCTGGCTGGGATGATCTAGTTGGGGTTGGTCCTGCTTTGAGCAGGGGGTTGGACTAGATGACCTCCTGAGGTCCCTTCCAACCCTGAGATTCTATGATTCTAAGGGGCTATTCATGTGACAGTAGCTGAAAATTCTGATAATTCTCTATTGTTTAAAAAACATACTAATTAAATTATTAGAATCTTTGTAAGACACCACTGGTTATTTATACCAGAATCTACCCAAAACTGTTTATGCACTTCATTGTGGAAGATGAAGCCAAATGTTTTGTTTCAGCGGTAGGCATGTTAGTCTGTATCCACAAAAAGAATGAGGAGTACGTGTGGCACCTTAGAGACTAACACATTTATTTGGGCATAATCTTTCTTGAGCTAAAGCCCACTTCATCAGATGCATAGAGTGGAACATACAGTAGGAAGATTATATATATATATACACACACACACACAGAACATGAAAAGATCATCAAATCAGATTTCACACCACGATAAGATCAGTAGTAAAGACTGTTTTTTGTGGCTCCAAGAATGAGGTTTTTCAAGAATACTTACAACAGCCTTTGCCCCAGTGTTTGCATTTTTGTCTTCAAATGTGCATGTGCAACTACCCAGTGGGAAGTGTGTATACCTATCAGAGTGCAGAATTTGTTCCAATATGTGGAAGTGGCTTGTGTTCGAATGATCCCCAAAATGTGTAAGAATTTTTTCCTACTCTTTCCCATCACCCAAATAATGAATTAATTTTCATATCTGGGAGGGGTGGGAGGTGAGTGCAGTGATCTCTAGTTTTCTCTCACATGTATTATCCATGTTTTTTCGACAACGTAAATGATTTACACAAATCTGTACACATAATGCATGTGCATACCCATGCATACATGCAATACACTATGGCAAAACAGTACACCCATATATAATGAAATGTGCCTTTTTGGATTTTTGCAATAATCAGGCTGTAATTGAGCCTATGAAGATGCGGGTAAATACATGAGATGAATGTTAAAATAAAAACAAAAATAATGGTTTCAGTATCAATTTGTGCTCTCTTCAATTATCAACAAGATTTGTAAAGCAACTTTACCTTTCAGTACCTTTTTATTAAAAAATAATCACCACACCCATGCACGCTAAATTCACATTTCCATTTGGCACGGTTGCTTTTACATGCAGCAGAAATGTTGGTGTATTAAAGAAAATCCATGAAAAGCAAAATGCTTGCATAAATTCATGGAAGAAGAAGAAGTAAAAAAAAAAAAAAGCTGTCAGAAGGCAGCAGCCTGAGTCAATGTATAGCTTGCATATGGAAACAATGACATGATTGTTTACTCACTGGTATAATGATATTCACTTTCTCCTAATGGCAATGTGGAAAATGTGAATGCCAGATGTTGAGCCTGCAGCGCAGAAGCAATGAACACTAGAAGGTCTATAGAAAGGAATTTATCCTGACATCAAAATATAGTGTAACTCTTCAGTTTATTAATGCTATGTTTTTTAAAAAAATATAGTTTCATGACTGCAGTTTAAATTTCCATATTTTATAACAGTTCAGCAACAAATTTACATATTTCCTGGAATCTGCAGATATAAAAGCGGTAAAACACTTCAGGCATTATTAGATAGTAGATTATAACCCATTACTATTGTTTCAATTAGCAATGTAAAAGTGACCTGCAGTGTTCAGATGACCCACTAATGGATTTAAATGCTTTCAAATATTAATGCAGGTTTTCTAAAGATGAATCCCAAACTCATTATTCCTGGAATAACTATGAGCTGAAAAGCTGGCAATGATTGTGCATTATGTGGAAAGGCTCATGGTTAATTAAATGAATACCTAGCATTACACTATTCACTTTAGTGCTACAAAATTATTTCTCATTGATTTTTACATTCCAAGTCCGCGATTCAATTTACTTCTGCAATTTGTGTTGTCATGTCAATAAAAGAGAACTGGCTTGAAGATGGAAGCATTAGAGAGGGATAAAATACATTAAGCCCCAATGAAAACTGTAGTTTTCCTATTTTTTTCTATTGAAATATCATTTGTAGGCAGCACTTTGTTATGTATTATTAATACAATTTTTGTTTGCCTCCATCTGCTCTTTCTTCCTTTTTATATTCAGGAACTGGAATGTTAGTGATTGCTTAAGGGTGAGTAGGTAATTTTTCAGTAAGAAGTTCTCTCACTATCAAGAACAAAAGCACCACCAACATAAATCTGTTATTTCATGTTAAATGAACTAGAAGGGGTAGATGCATCAAAGGAATAGTGTTGGAGAGTCAGGGTGTTTTTAATTTAACAAGTACATGAAATTCAATTTTAAAAAAATCAAAATGTTATTAAAATAAATAATTTTATAATGATAATCAGCCCAATGTGCTCTTTAGGAAATGCTAGTTTTCTTCCACGTACACTACTGGGGTGAAATCCTGTACTTAGATTCACATATGCTTATCACTCAAAAGTGAGGCGAGTAAACTCTCTTGTGGTCTGGATCATCAAATTGATGTTCTTCACAATTCTTCCACAGTCCCAAAAATATGTTTATGGATCAGTTCTGCATGTATTCTATTTCAGATGGTGAAGCTCCCAAAGGAGCATGGGTTTGCCATAAATGGGTGTCTGCAGAACAACATAGAAGACATGCACTATGTGCCATTGGAAAACCACCTAACTGAAACTTATTTTCCCCACACAAGTTATTCCATACCCAAGATGGAGCAACACTTTCCTCAAGTTTCTCTGGACTTATCCTGTGAGGCTTTGAGCACCTTTAGCTACCAGGAAAGTCAACAGGAGTAAGAGCCTTCAACACTTCACAGGACGGTCTCAGCCCTTGGTAGTTTCAGGCCCCTGATGTGGAGTCAATCAGGAATCAGCTTCTAATAGGGAATTGTATAAATGCAATTGCTGATTTTAAAATCTCAAAAAAAAAAAAGAAAAAGAAAAAAGAAAAAGTATATATTTGAACTTCGTATGGATCCTGAATTCTATCTGAAGGAGTTTGAGTCCATTATTGTTATTATTTTTAAAGGTGAGCCTTTTCTAAAAGGAGCCTGATTCTCCATTTCCTTACACTGGTGTAAATCAATAGTACCTCTGTTAAAGTTAGTTACACTGTAAAACTGCCATGAGAGAAAAATCTAGTCAGTATAGTTCATTGTAAGGGTGCAGTCCTACAAATTCTTACTTGCATGAGTAGTCCTGTCTTCAGGAAGTTCATGGACTTCACTGGGACAACTGCATGAGTAAGGACTGCTCATATGTAAGGATCAAGCCCCTAGTCCTGCATTCATGCGTTGTATGCATTTAAAAGGAAAACTTTCCTTAAACAAGCACTGTGAAATACATAAGTGACACAGACTATTTTATAATTATTTGTCAAAAAAATAAACAAAAAATAGAATAATTGAAAACATAGAAAATGTAAAAGATTTAATTTAAGATTTTGAAATTGAGAAACTGCTTTTCAGCAGAAACCAAAATGGATATCACACAATACTGTTCAAAATTAGGATCACTGTAATATCCGATTATTAAATGGCTATAAGCTGTTTTGAATTTGTAAAACAATACATTTTGAACTAAAAAACATGCTTATATGTAGCCTCAGATATGGGGTTAGCTATTAGCTGAAACTTGACCATGGGCATCCAATGTGACATCAACCACTGTTACCTCTAGATCTGCTAACTGAGAATATACATTTGTGATATGGATTAAGGACCCAATCCTGCTCCCATAGAAGGCAATAGGAGTTTTGTAACTGACTTCAGTGGGAGCAGGATCTGGCCCTCATTTGTTAAAAGATAAGCAGCCCTAATAATGATTGAAGATCTGCTATAAATCAGGATCACCTTTTCAGGATCTACGCGATGGAAACATTCCATACTACGTAATTATCTGCAGATAAATACTACTTATGTACATTTTAATTTTAATGAATGGGAATGTCATTTATTCATTAAAATTTGAAAAAAAGAAAACATCTACTGTATCCCTTTGATGAAGCCATTCTCTTCATCATTAACTGCTGCCTTTTCTTTCATACTTAACAGAAAAAGCTATAAATACTACCTACAATTATTTTACCCCTTGTTATGTTTTCTGTTGCAGTATAGCATAGCGAAAAAAATTTTGGTTTGTTTTTTTTGTTTCTTGACTATGATTTCCTGTGTCCTCTAGGAGTTTGCAGGCAAAACTCCCATTAAAGTCAGTGGAAGTTTTCCCCGAATAAGTACTTCAGGGTTGAGCCCAAAGAAAGGCTACAAGGGTTGAATGGCATGGCCTCCACCGATGATGATACTCAGAGCCTAAACATAAGTCTACAGTTAACATCACTGCATCCTATTTCTAGCTGGAAGGAGGAACCTTAAGTGGAAAGCAGAGTTGCAGACATAATACATTAAGCATATAGCTTTCAGATAACAGGATGCCTTCCAAGGTTTCTATGACATTGTTGTTAACAGAGATGGACATGCACGTCAAAGTCCCAGTCTGGATTAATCTCTCTCATTATTTGGAGATGTTAGGATCTGAGGCTTTGATTTTGCCCATGAAAGGAGAAACAGCCACAAAATTCTGATCCAGATCCAGACCTAATCCTGATCTTCCCTAAAGTTTGGGTGTTCCAGGAATTTCTTTTGGGACCATCTCTAGTGTTTGCGCTTTAGAAATGTTATTTCTAATTCTTGTTTATACAATTTGGGGTTCAACCGTACAATTTTTACCATTGATTTAAATTGGAATTTTGCCTAGATAAAGACAGAACTCAGCCCTTGTTATGAATCTGTGTGTTTCAAGTAAAAATGTTTAGGATTAAATTACACCAACTAAAAAAATATATATCCTGAGTGGCATTCTTTAAAAGCTACAAAGTCTAATTAGAAAGAGAGAAACAGAAATTATTATGGTAATAAGTAATTAGAACACAATAAAGAATATAGATTTTAGAAATTTATTGTACTATACCAACACAGTTTATGGATTATACAGATGATAGGAAGTCATTTGGAGAAGTATTTACTTATAGGTATAGTAGGATAGCTGTGGAAGACTATTAACATCTCCATTAAAATTATATATTCTTGTTAAAAAAGAAGAACATTATTTGGAAACTGGACCTACGACATATATACAAATCAGGAAAGCCAGCTAATAATTGTGTGTATGATGTAAGTTATGAATAAAGCCTTAAAAGAAACTCAACTGAATGTGGGAGAAATTCTCCAAAAGAGAAGAAAAAGCTTTTTATGCTAAAGATCAAAAATCTGAAACTGCATTCTGTGCAAAGCTCGAAGTTAATTCAGATCCTTTGTTATGGTTCACGTATTTCCAGCTTCCACGTTTAATCATAACAGCCTCCTTGTGGTTTAATTACGATCAGAGTTCTGAAGATGATTCAACCACTTGCACTGAGAATTTGACTTGCATTGATCAGAATTCCCCGCCCCCCCCCAGACTTGATTAACCATTTAATTGACAAATGTTCCCTTCCTAAGAATCCTCCTTATCCTTTCATAAATATGTACAAACCTCTGAACCACATACTAGGAAAAAATATAAAAAGGCTGCAAAACAAGGTATCTCTTGGACTGTAAATAGGATTATAAATTAGTGTGAAATTCATCCCCTCCCCTCCCAAGCGTAATAAGTGGGGTTTATGAAAGGCATTAAACAGGGTTTGGGAAGAAGTAAGAGATACCCCCTAACCTACAGGCAGGGCACGTATCTGCAGAGCAGGTCCTTGATACAGCGGCCATGGCCATATAAACTCTGCGTGGGATTTTCAAATCCACTCATTGACATAACTCCCACTGACTTCAGTAGGGGCAGAGTTGGTCCAATGCTGAGTGCTTGTGAGAATCCTACCCCGTCAGTGCAAAGAATCTTGACTATTAGATCTGTGTAAGTGCAGATCCCCTAGTTCCTTTATTGACCTGCTTTGCTCTGCCTTCAATGGTCCTCTGACCTCCAGCTGAGATGGAGTGAATCTTTGCACGGTATTGAATTTCACACTAAATCCTTGGGATCATAGTCTGAGATCATTAACACCTTTTCAGCCTCAGTCACTAATTTCCATGGGTTGCACGGGAGTAAGTGAGGGGAGAAGTTTGCCAACACTGTTTCACCTGAAGAATGAAGAGCAAAACTCATTACACTGGTGTAAATAATTCCGTCCAGGGCAACTGAAGTGAGAGCAGAATTTAGTCTTGAGAACACCCCTTCCTCTGTAGTAGTGGAGGAAATCCGGTCAAGCAGTTTGGCTTAGAACTCTACTGACTACAACAGCCACACAACGTTTCCAGTTTAAAATTAATTTTTCAGCCACTCTCTAGAATGCTAATCCCAACGGACATTACTGAATAATAAGTATACATGCACACTCGATAAAAAGCAGTAAGTGAAATCAAGTTATTTGAATAAATACTGGGTGACCGTGTATATGCTTTTCATGTTTTAACTCAACTTTAGCTTAAGTTGAATTTTAGACTGATCTAAAAATTGAGCTGTACGGCAGTATGTACTTCAACATTTTGTGCTTATTTTTATGCCCATAGAAGTGAGCTTTTAATAAGGAATCTCACCTCTGACTGTTCCTAAAGCTCAGCAATATTGGAAAGAAATTTCTGTGTACACTGAGCTTCTGTTCTGTGTTGACTCATCAGTACTGCAATTTGATAGTGCCATTAGAAATTGTCCAACACCCAGAGACTAACACCCAGTCTCGTCCTCAACGTAAACTTCTGGAGATGATTCTCAATTTCCATTTTTCCTGAGAATCTAGATGTGTTAACTTATAGTAATTGAATAGAGAGCAGGTCTAAAAAAATAAATAAATCATACGTCTCTTTGAAATAGAGATGAAAAATATACACAAAGGAAGGATATGTAAAATATGACAACATTTCTACCAAATAAGTTGTTTAAAATTTAAAACTGAAATAAAAGGCTGGCAAAAATTTGCATGGAAATTAGTGTGCAGCAACCTTGTTTGAGATAAGATTAAACAGCTGCAATGCTGAAATTTATTGTTGATAAGGAAGCTTAAAAGTATTACACTATGCTGTATTTTGCCTCCCTTTCACTCAGAAAGTGTATTCATTATAATAAATTCACACTTTACTATGTAAAATTCATTCATATAGCTAGAAGCTTATAAAAAGAATATAGACTAAAGAGCAAGTTGCATAATGAGATCTAATCCATGTAAAATAAGTCCCAGAAGAAATGTCCTTTACTTTGATCATATCCCTTGAAACAAGATCCCCTGCTGGAAACTAAATAAAACGAGAGCTTGGGAAAACTCGCCTGGCAAGCAAGTTTGGTTTTTAAAAACAAAAGCCCACCAAGCCCACCGACCTCATGATTCTAGGGAGGGCTTAATTAAGGTCAATAAAATCTTTCAGACTTCCTGAGGCTTAATGGGAAAATAAAGATTTTTGGCGGGTATGGTCTTGTGCTCGCCCCTCTGTCTCTGTATAGCTGAAGCCTCAGCTTGCAGCCTTGTACAGAAAAAGATCCAAAGTCCATTCAGAGTGAGATAATGACAAAGTGATCGTCTCACTCTGAAGATTACCATGGGTCTCAGCAGTGCTGCTGGCTCCTGTGTTTGGAGTATTGAACCACCAGCTGGGATCCGATTCAGAGGGACAATTTCAGACTCACTCTTCACTGCGAGCATGATGGGTGAATCACAACCACTGGGGGATAGTGACGCCAAATTAAATTTTTTTTAAAGTGCTTCGAGGCTCTGGGATGAAAGGTGTTCTGCAAATACGGAACTCTCCTTATTATTATAAACTCCAAAGTCAGAAGGACAAATTGTAATGGCCATCAGAGTTTAAATCACTGGCAAATAGCAGCCTGTGTCTCAAAATAAAACCAAAAGCACACCCATTTGTTAGAAGACATTATTTCCTAGCTATTATACTGTAGTCCATAATGTCATTAGACACTTAAAGAGTCATGAAACAAGATATATAAATAGTAGCTTATCAGAGAAATACTGACACCATAATAAAGAAATCAAATAATTAATATCGAATATATTGTTTTCTTCTTGACAGGGCATGCAGTTTGAGAGCATTATTATACATACACATTTCTATAGCACCCATCAATGTAACACCCACCAAGATAATCACATATCTTGGGTGCTCAGAGAGACAAGAGACTGAAAGCTAGGTGCCTCCACGCCCGAGAAGTGCAGTTATTTAAAACAAGGCAGTCATTTTATTGTGCTACTTTTTCTAATAAAACTGATTTTCCAACTAATTTTTTCCAAGGAAAAAGCAAGCGTAAATAGTCTGGAGTCCTGTGACTGTTGTCCCACACACACACACAAGATAGAGCCTTAATCAGTCAGTCAGAGTGCTCCCTCATTCCTGCCTATTTTGGGCTATCTTATTAGTTTTCTATAGTGCTTATCATAGTATCTAAGCACGGCACAGCTAAATTGGATCTGCACAGTAAGGTGCATAGAGATTCTACCCTTTTTCTCTTTTCCTTTCCCTGATAACAGGAAGCTGTGCATGGGAAGAAGGCCCTTTTCCTCACCATGCTCCCTGAAATTCAGACTCTGCAATTCGTATGGGGCTCTGTGCTGGTGCGGCAGTCTTCCCATGCACAATCAATTGCAAGATTAGGGCCTTACCTAGGAGTCCAGAAGAACACCATGGCTTTGAACTATCGTAATGGAAAAGGGCTGGAGGGCCAGGTTGGAACAAATGCCTTTCATGTAAGGTGAGGGGATTTTCTTAGCTAGTTCTTAGAAGCATTTCTGACCCGTATCACTTTATCCTTAGTCTGGGTATAGTTTGAGCCAGTTGGTCTCCATCCAGGTGCTGTGCTTCTTTTAGGTACTAGCTGTGTTTCTGGAAAATGAGACATGCAGCTAGGTCTCACCAGCATACTGTTGGCCCTGGGGCCCATCTTTTTGCCCCATCAAAACTATGTTTTAAAGGTACAACCCAGGTTTTGGTGAGGGAGGCTGTAGAGGGAATCATGTTGCCCTGAGACCTAGGATTCTCCGCTGGAATTCCTCCTAAGAGCTCCCTCAAAGCCCTACCAGCCTTGAAATGGGTGCAGTAAGTGCGCCTCCCTGCACCAAGACAGGGCCCCATCCTCACATTATTCCTCTCCATTCCTTTGGGGGGCTAGGGGAGAGAAGTAGCTCTGCTGTTTAGATACTACGTGACTGGCCCCTGCACAAGGTTGCAAGAGGACGGAAGAAGGAAAGCTCCTTGCACTCTCTCCTACCACTTGCACACATAAGCGGGAGCAGCACAATCTAGCTATATAAGGAGAAAACTAATGATTGCTTCAGTATTTCTTCAATAGCTTTTTCCCTGTTTGGTTTATTTCATATATACATAAACCAGTTTTCAACGACTTATCAAGATTGCGCTATCAAACGTTTACCTAATATATGGTTTGCTTTTAAGATTTGTAGATGAACGATTTCTGCATAATAAAACCTCAGGAATACACAAGTGATCTTAAGAAATACAGTATGACTGCTGTGTGGTTTCCTACTGCCTTTGTAGTTTCTAAGACACTATAACATTATTTAATTAGCTAAAATTTCCTCTCTCTTGAGAAATGGAAACTCAATGAAATGTCAACAATGCTGTCAGTCTGCTTCAGGCTACTCATTACACAAAAACTTGAGATAAAAATAGTCCAAGACTGACTATTTTGTCACAATTCATAGGTCCACAAACCTTCTGCCTCAGAAATGTGAATCCATGCAAATCCTGCATTTTGCGGGTTAATAATACCGTTATGTTGCATCAATTGATTATGGTTTTTATGCTCTTTTGCAGAGTCCTATATAGACCAAACAGAATATAAAGTCCTGCCAGTGACTGCTGGCTCATTGTGGGATGTTTACTGAGGGACATTTCTTGATCAGTCAAAGGTTGATATAACATCTATCTTTTTGCTCAAAAAGTTAATCTCCACCCTCCCTCCAAGAGTGAGAGCTGATATTGTATTTTAAGCAAAACAGTGAAAAGCTGAAGAAAAAAATCATTTCACTGTATCTGAATTATAACTGATATTTCAGAATACATGTGCTCATTACTAAGCATAATAAAATTTGGCATTTTCTATTGTCTGGGGTTTATAAAGGCTAAATTTCTTGATTTATTTAAATAGACAGATAGGAAAGAGCAAACTACAAAAACAAGTGCTATATACTGAAGGCATGTGAATTACCTCCTTCCCAAGGATAATGCAAATTAGAAGTATGTAAAGCTTTGTCTGCACCTGGGATCTTTAATGAGGATAAAGAAAAATCAGACAGAGATTCTCCTGGGAAAAGAGAGGATCGTTATTTGAATAACCTGCAGTGAATTCTAATCAATGCAACGTGACTTTGAAAATGAATGTGGTCTTTCAACCCGCTGTACTCAAGCCATAATATTAATCATAACTTCATGGTACAGTAAAGCCTATGACAAATGGTTATTCAGTGGACTAACGAAAAGACCAGTTGTAGTATGGGGAAGGAAGGGGCCATATAAATCCAATGGTTTTTTGTTTGCAAATGCTTCTTTCTTTTTTTTATGTCTGATTTGGAATGTATGCATAAAATGTGATTGTTTTCCTTCAGGAGTGACATGTACAAGCAGTGCTTCATGTCATTATGCTCCTAAGAATATTGTTTAGCATTACATTTTACCAGAAAACCTGTGCTTATTTTTGAGACAGGATTTCTCAGGATGTATTAGTCATTCATCCCCCAGTGCTTAAAGCCTCCGCTGTGCCTCTAAAATGCTGAAGGTAATTTGTGTCTTCTATCCATTACTAGGTTCTATTCAAACCTCCTATAGTTAGAGGAGAAGTTTAACATAAGGCTTGATTCACTGTCTGCAATGTAGAAAATCGACGCTGACTTAAGTACTTAAAAAAAGGCCCCTATTATTAACTATTCCCCATCTTACGACTTTAAATAATTTTTTTTTTGGGGCATTCTCACTACTACTATGTTTGCTCCAGGGAAATGCAATGTATTGAAAACTGGACTTTCAAGAATCACAAATAAAGGGAACCAAATAAATCTAATAAATATATATTAAAAGATCAAATGAATATTTTTATCAGCAGATGATTATATGGAATACAAGGAAAATAATATATCTTATTATTTGCTGTAATCTAGCGGGGGTGTTTGTATATGAACAGTAAAACGTAACTAGGTGCATGTTACACTGGTAAAATGTGGTTATGCCCCCGGGTAGAACCATAAGGATATTTTTTCCTATGAATTTTTCTATTTTAAAAATATTGACCACGTTTAAGCCCTGATCTTTTAAATAACCACAACAGGTGGAACATTGTGCCCACATGCAGACACAATGAAGTCAGGGGGTCATTCTGCATGGAGCTAGCTCTACGATCAGTGCCTTAGAAAATACAATATTATTATAACATTGTTAATAGACTCACATATGTTTAAAGCACAACTCTTACCCTCAGCACACCTCAAGCAAAATCCTGAAAAGAGAGAAGGGCTCTCCAAGGGGCCTGGAAGGTTACACTCAAGCTCTGTTGGACCAATGAGAGAAGTGAGTTGAAGAATTAAAAGCATCTACTCACAACATCCTGCCACCAGTCCCTAGGCATTCAAATTCAGGGATTGTGAGCAAGAACCTATCACATAACCTCAAATATTACGTGATCCAAGGTGAGAGGGGTTGTCTCTCAGATAGTTGGTAGCCAGCAGCATAAAACAGCAACATCATATGATTTAGAAAAGGAAATAGGGGTCATGATGGATAACTAGATGAACATGAGCTTTCGGTGCAATGTGGTGGCTAATATAGCAAGTATGATCCTTGGTTGTATAAAGCAGGGGATTATCGAGTAGTAGAGAGGTGGTATTACCATTGTATACAGCATTAGTGAGACTATTACTGAAATCCTGTGTCCAGTTTTCATGTCTACCCTTCCAAAAGGATGTTGACAAACTAGAAAAGGTTCAGAGAAAAGCCACAAGAAGGACTTAAGACTTAGAAAACCTGTTTTACAGTGAGAGACTATAGAAGCTCAATTTAATAATCTTTTCAAAGAAAAGGTTAAGAAGTGATTTGAACATGGTGTGTAAGCACACACACGGGCAGAGATTTCTTACAATGGAGGGCTCTTTAATCTAGCAGACAAAAACATAACAAGAACCAATGACTAGAAACAAATGTTTAATACTGAGAGTAATTAACCATTGGAACAACTTACCTAGCGATGTGAAGTCTTCGAATCAGGACTGGATGTGTTTCTAAAAGATATGTTGTAGTTCAACAAGATATTATGGACTTGATACCGGAATCATTTGGTAAAATTCTCTGGCCTGTGTTATTCCTGAGATCAAATGAGATGGTCATAATGGTTCTTTCTGGCCTTGAAATCTCTTAATCATTCCTAAGGTTACATATAAGTCAGATAACTGTGACACTTGTGTTAGATAACTAACGAAAGGTTTAGATAACTAACAAAATCCAACATCTGGGGAAATGGTTGCAAATCACACACATACATCTGTATTGTTATTACCTTTATTATTGCAATCAGGGTTTGGGGCTCATTGTGCTAGGTATTTGACAAAAACATAACCAGAAAATGGTTCCTGCCCTAAAGAAACTACAATTTAAGTAGTAGGAATGAGAGAAAAACACTTTTGCCCACTGAAACCTACCAATTGCAACAGATCTTGAAGATCTCTGATAAAAGGTGGTGTAAACCCATTCAATAGTTGTGGGAAGGCACAAATCACCAAACTCCAGATAATTCTCCCAACCAACCAAACAGCAGCACCCTTTGCTTAATCTGGATTGAACCTACACTATTTCACTCTTGTCTAAATACCTGTAGTAACCAGAAACTGCAAAAATACCGTAAAGTCTGGACTTGATAAGGAGAGATAGCTTCATGTCAACATATTGATGGCCTCGCAGCTCAAATCACCTCTTTACTTAACTACTCCAGAAGCCTCAGATGCACATTGAACTAGAGCAGTAAGAGAAAAGAAACCTGCAGAACCTCCCAGGAGAGACACCTTTGAGTGGATGAGCAAGCTCCAAGGGGAAAGAATGAAACCACTTAAGTGTGATTCTTGTTCATCCCTGCCATGGTCCACAGATGAGCCAGCAAAATGACATGGCCAATAGTATCAGTGGCTACTGATAGTGCTAAAAGAATCAGACTAGATACCTGACCATTGCTCATCATTAGAAGATCAACCAAGAAGAACAATGCAGTCTCTTTATTGCACCTTAACCTGAAAACTAATTATTAGGGCTCCAGCAAATGTGAGGATTCTAGCTCCTTCCTGAGTTTCTTTGCCATCAACTTCTTAGAACCTTTTCCAAAGGGGCAAAGTGAAAAAAGGAACCTGATTTTTGCTCTCATACCAACAGTACAATAGCATAATGCTAATGACTTCAGTGGAGTCACTCCTGATTTATATCAGCATGAGTGAGAGATTAAGACCTCATCTTGCTTTGCCTTTCATAAATGGGATTAAAGATCCTTAAGTGATTCTCCTGGTCTTCCACTATGGTTTATGGAAAACAGATCCTGTCAAACTAACTTGATATCTTTTTTTGGTGAGATTACAAATTCAGTTGATAAAGGTAATAGAATTGATCTAATATACTTACACTTCTGGTAAGGTGTTTGACTTAGTACACCAGAAGATTTTGATTAAAAAACATAGAACAATATAAAATGAACATGGCACACATTAAATGGATTAAAAGATGGCTAACTGATGGGTCTCAAAATGTAATTGCAAATGGGGAATCATCATCAAGAAGGTATGTTTCAACTAGGGTTCTACAGGGATCGATTCCTGGCACAATACTATTTCACATTTTTATCAACGTATGTTATGAAAAAATTCAAGAAAACACAAAATCACTGATAAAGTTTGCAGATGACACAAAAGAATAATGAAGAGGACAGGTCACTAATACAGAATGATCTAGATTGCTTGGTAAACCAGGTGCAAGCAAACCCTCTGTGTTTTAATATAACTAAATTTAAATATATACATCTAGGAACAAAGAATGTGGGTCCTCATTACAGGATGGGGGATTCTATCCTGGGAAGCAGTGATTCTGAAAAAGATTTGGGAGGTTGAAGGGGATAATCAGTGGATTCTGAGCTCCCAGTGTGATGCTCTGGCAAAAAGGACTAATGCAACCCTTGAATGCATAAATAGGGAAATCTCAACTAGCAGTAGAGAGGTTATTTTATCTCTGTATCTGGCACAGGTGCAACTGCTGTTGGGATATGGTGTCCAGTTCTGGTGTGCACAATTCAAGAAGGATGTTTAAAAATTCGAGAGGGTTCACAGAAAAGCCAGCAGAATTATTAAAGGACTAGAAAACCTGCCTTATAGTGATAGACTCTAGGAGCTCAGTCTATGTATCTTAAAGAGAAGGTTACGGCGTGACTTGATCACAGTCTACAAGTATCTACATAGGGAACAAATATTTGGCTCTTCAATCTAACAGAGAAAGAGACAACATTATCTAGTGACTGGAAGTTGAAGCTAGACAAATTCAGACTGGAAATAAGGTGTATATTTTTAACAATGAGAATAAATAACCATTGGAACAACTTACAAAGGGTCATGGTGGATTCTCGAACACTGACAATTTTTACATCAAGATATGTTTTTTTCTAAAAGAGAGGCTCTAGGAATTACTTTTGGGAAGTTCTAGGGCCTGTTATTCAGAATGTCAGACTAGATGATCACAGTGGTCCCTTCTGGCCTGGTACTGTATGAATCTATAAATGGTTGGTGACTCATTTTCCTCAGCCACCTTACAATGGCTATCAAAAAGGGCACAGTTGTTGCAGCTGAGTTCCCAAGTGATACCCTTCAAAACACAGTGCAAAGACCACCTGAAGCAAGAAATGGAATGCTCTCCACACAGGCGATCCTCACTAGCTCCGAAGTCACCCCATCATGCCTCGTGCCTAGTAAATCAAGAAGAACTACACAAAGCCACCCTTATTCTTTGAAGCAGTATTCGTCTTCCATGTTCCTCCTACAGTGGTGTGAAGTAGTTTCTATAGCGTAAAGTTAAATGATCTGCCTGCGATGGATACAGGCACACCTAAGCAATCTTGGCTCCTCTGCACAAAGGTTTTGCCACTGAGATTGTGAACCAGTTATCAATTGCTAATGGCAGTGACCTGAGCTGCTCTTTGCAACTTGGTTGTTCAAGTACAAATCTGGTGCCTGAGCACATCACTTAAATCTTTGTAAAGAAATGAAAGCTTTAACCACTGATTTAAAAAATGTCTATTTATCTCAATGTTACAGATGATGTTTCAAAACCCCCAAAGAAATAAGATTGTATCGAATTTAAAAATATCTGAGTATGTATTAAGACTGCCTGGAGTAGCAGTTGAAGCGCCTCTGTGCCAGTTTTGCAGGGTGCTGGGCCACTCACTCAATGTATGTAAATGTAGATCAGCAGTCCTTTCCTGGCCTGTCCCAATGTAGTTTTCCATGTCAGCCTAAACATTTTTTAGGTTAATAAATTAAGACCTAGGGCCTGACTTCATTGGGACAAGAATCTGACCCAGCAAGATCTCAGAATAATTTATATATTTTTCTTTATTCCTCTCAACACTGGGAACATTGGAATTGCCCTACTAGATCAGACCAATAATTCATCTAGTTCAGTATCCTGTCTCCAGCAGTAGCTGGAACCAGCTGCTGCAGAGGAAGGGCCAAGAAGCCCTGCAGTAGGTTTTTAGGGAATAACCTACCCACAGGGTCAATTTCTTCCCAATCCCATTAACTGGAAGGTATGCCCTGAAGAATGATGGTTTATGCCCCTTTCCAAAACTTTTTTTTAAAAATGTGTTCTATAACAAATCTGGATATACATGTTATCCTTATACCAGTCGGATCTTTTTGTGTGGAGGAAATACATCTTCAAATCCATAAGATCCAATTTTGTAACCTTTACTCATGGTTAGTATTACTCACATCAAATAATCCTAGGTAATTTAATAGGGAGTTCATTCTGATGGTTCAATGAAATGATAGAAAGATTTTAATTCCCAGATAACCTGTAGAACTTATCAGAGTAATTGCTATTGTATTCCACTGGTTTCATCCACAATACATTCTATAGGAGTTTTCCATAAGGATTTTCTTTTCAAAGTCTTCATAGGGACTGTTCAGCACATTGGCCTGGGGATTATCCCAACTGGTGCCCTATTCTTTCAGCAGCTCCCAGTGAAGGAATACAGAACACTGAGGTATATTTTGGGGACAGTTCATGGTCTATGTTATACCTGAAGTCAGTCTAGATGATCACAATGATCCCTTCTGGCCTTGGAATTTATGAATTTGTTTCTTTGAGTCTGTCCTAAATAGGGTGAAATCATAGAGTGAAGTCCTGGCACTACCAAAGTCAGTGGGAATTTTGCCATTGACATCAATGGGACCAGGATTTCACCAGTAGGTTCCAGTTTGGCTCCCACATTGCTATAACTCCATACTAGTTGGCAGAGTTCAGTAGCACAAGTGGGAGCAGAATCAAGCCTATAGAACCATAAGGTTAGAGGTGAAAGACACTGCAGGTTATCTACTATGTCCATCTACTAGTGACATATATATTTTCTGCTGCTTTTTCCATACTCCTTATTCTTTATAGAACCCCTCTGTAATGGGTGCTGTCTTTGATCCACTGGCATTTACTTTGTGATTCAGAAGAAAAATAATCCCTAACATCCCAGTTATTCATTGACATTCTTTGAGTATGCAGATTTTCCTTGTTCCCATGAAGCTCCAAAAAATATGTTTTAAAAAGGTAGACGAAATCTGTGGTAGTTATTTCTCTCATTTCCCCACCGATGACTACTGTCAATTTAATCACACAATTAGTTATTATATTAACAAAAATAAAATTCATTATTTTAGGATGGAATCTGGAGAGTAAGGGAACACTTTAAATCATCATGGTTAAGTTACTGCAACTATCTCTGCCTCAATTTCTCCTTCTACAAAATGAAATAATGATGCTTACCTCACAAGATTGAGAACAACTAGCAATCAGAACAATCTTAAAAGTATTACAGTATGCTAAGCATTTATAATAGTATGTTCACTTGTGTAGTGCTTTACATTTTCAATTCACTAATCCTGCCCCCAATGAATCCAATGGCAAATCTACCAGGATCTGACCATAAAGCAACAGCAATACAAAGAAAACGATTCAGATCTCACCTACATGGGTGTAAATCTGAAGTCACTTGAATGACTTCAGTGGAATCACTCCTGATTTACACAAAGGAATTGAAAACAGAATTTGGCTCATTGTTTGAGGGTTAAAAAGGTGGGGGGAGAGGACAGTGATTACTATGGTATTACTGGCCTTCCTTATACATAAAGGGAATACCTGTAATAAATACAGGCGAGTCTCATCTTATGCTGGGGCTACGTTCCGCAGTCAGCGCGTAAAGCGAAAATCGCGTATAGTCAAAATTACATTGAGTGTAATGGCGGGCAGAATCGCCCGCACTACAGGTAAAGTATTTAAATTGTTATTTTTCTCTTTTTGGTTTTTGTTTTTTGTTTTTGCCGACCGCGCAAAGCTGAATCCGCACATGTTAAATGCGCATAAGATGAGACTCGCCTGTAATGTGGTTTTCTGATTATTTCCTAGAGGCAAATGTGACATTTTCAAGGGTGACCATTAACTATCATCTGTGACCCAATCAACAAAACACGGAATTGGAGGTAAAATCTCGCTTTCCTTTGTCAAGCCTGTAGTCCCATTTATTTTAATGAAACTAATTGCTTGAGTAAAGCGAGCAGGATTTGGTCCTAGCTATGCAAATCTAAACCCCTTAAGCCCAGGAATTCCCTTTCAGTCCTATGCCAGTCACCATTTACACCACTGTAAGCAGATCAAATTCAATCCCCTAAGACTCAGGACCAGGCATATTGCTCTGGGGGATGATCCTGTTCCAGTTGAAATCAATAACAAAAACTCCTACTGAGTTCAGTGTTGAGCAGGGTTGGGCCTGAACTTCCTAGAACTCAGGATTACATCACAGTAGGGTTTTGTATTGGTGCCCATCACTGTAGCATCTGAGCGCCTTTTATGTAAAATAGATGGCTAATAGGGAACTCCCTAGTGAACTTCTTGGAGTTTCTTACTCTCTCTCATTTTGTTTTAATTTAATCAAGGATTTTTTTTAAAAGGGGATAATTAGATTTTTACAACTTTATACAGAGGAAACTTTTTAAACCCATTTGTACATTGAAGAAATTTGGATGTTCCAAGATTTTCTTTCAAGTAACATAATCATAATAATATTCTCATATGTCTGAGATTTAACATTTCAGATTCTTTCCTCTGCACCTTTTATTGTTCCTATTTACAGTGCACCTGAAACACATTGTATAATTGGCAGGCAGCCCAGATTTTCCATTTAGGAACAGTTTGATGATTTCACTTTTTCTTCTTCTTCTTCTTCTTCTTCTTTTTAAACAGCAGGTGCTCTGCATTGTAAACAATGCCAGTCACCATAATATTATTAGCTTTTGCATTTTTATTACATTTTTGTCTCCCTACATATTTTAAACTTCATTGCAAGGCATTTTTGGCACCGGCTCAGAAAGCTTCTTATTTCATAAGGAAGATGGATATCAGCAAACACAATGCTTTGTTGTCATTTATAATTAGAAAGCGTAAGATTTACTTAATCATAAAACCACCCAATATTTGCAGGTTTGTTTCTCATTTTCTCTGCAATACATCTACATCTGTCCCATGCAGTATGTTAATTCCCTTTTCTGTTATATGGATTTTTCAAACATTTAACCCTTTTCATGGCATCAAAACCATCTTTTTAAACATTGCTCATCCCGCCCCATAGCCCTTCCCCAAGATCTTACAGATTAAATTTCAAATGCTTAACAATTTGATGGATAAATAGCCAGGACAAACAAAGCCTAGTGGTTCTGGAATCTCTCTTATTGTTTAGTAGGGTATATATTTCATTGGTTATTATAAATTTATGCAAACAAATGGAGTTCAGAAACACTGAATCAGAAATTAATTTAAGAAGAAATCTTGAAGGAAATTAACAGAAGCAGCAGCAGATGAAATCTACAGCAATCCAGATAACACAAGGCAATAAGTGTCTTATATGCAGATTTTAAAAAAATGTATCTAGATTTAAATTTTGAAACAAAGATACTATTTGAAAAAAAAATAATTCAGACAAATGTGGAATAAATAATATTTCTTGTTAGAATTATCTGCAGGTTTCAATTAAATCTTCATTAGCAAACAAAGACAAAAATCAAGCTATTTTCATGTTTATATAGCTAGGATCTCTTTTACTAAACTGCATTTTGAGCTACATTTTTCCCCCAGATCAGCTCAATAAGTGAAAACCCAACAGAGAACAGATGCAATATAAGAGCAATAAAGAGAAGTAAAAAAAATTAAAAATCCTTTGTTCTCCCTGCAGTACATCCGTAAATCTATTAGCGTTATTTTCCTTTCTTCTCTTTTTTGCATCCCAAGCCAGATCTCAAGTTCTCTGAAGCAATCCTTAATCAAGCTCCCCAAAGGCCTAGGACTGCATGCAGCAATTTCTCCCCTGCTCTCAGCACAGATGTTTCGAGCACATTCCATTACACCTACATGCCATTACAGCTAATGGCTTATTCTGATGAAGAAAGCTGCTTTCTGCTCAGTGCAGCAAAGGGGAAAATAGCCTCCTGTACAGTTCGTACACTGCAACAATGAAATGTGGGGGCAGGTGGTACAACAGAATTCTCTAATGTTAATTACATACTGTATTACCCCCAAATTTGGCTGGTCATTAATTATGCTAATTTACCTTCCTGAAAATTAGCACCATCCATGTGAATATTTGAGCAGCTTTAAAAAAAATGAACTATGTCAGAATGGTTTGTAAACCTAAACCTTTTGACCCATCCAGATATAAGATTGCAACGGTTATGCTTTTTTGTGGGGGACAAAGGATAGTCTTTTGGATAGGGCATATGACTGGGAATGCAGAGATCAGAGATCTATTTCTGGCTCTACCGCTCACATTCTTAGATAAGTCACTTAACTGCCCTGTGCCTCAGTTTCCCATCTGTGAAAAGTTCTACTTATCTCACTGCAGCATTCTGAGTCTTCATTTACTAATGTGTGAAAATTGTTTTTTGATGCTTAGGAGAAAAGGTTTATATATATATATATATAAAAACCTAAAGCATTATTATTATGGCATAACTCCCAAAGTGATTGACTTCTTGGGAAATCTATAATCTGAAGGAAGATACCTTCCAGGAATGTGACAGTATTAGAAAAATAAATCAAAATGTTTTGGTCATGACAAACAAATATGTTGTATATATTTTTATTAATACTCAATTTAAAATAAACTTTTGGATTAAAAAAATCTAACTCAAAGACCTCAAAAATACTGTATTTTGTAAAAACCAAAAATTATACGCTATGCATTGCTAGAAAGAATTTTACTAAAAAGTCAAAGTTGGATAGCAAATATCTAATCATGTAAATGTGTCCAGCCAGGGAATATAGTGATTTTTCTGTATGTATTTAGTTTATATTAAAAGTCTCAATAAAGATTGAGTCAGTAACTTACAGTGTGCCTACATATATAGATTCATTTTTTATTTATTTCTTAATTAAAACAATATCTTTCTTCTTCCAACAAAACCTATATTGAGAACAGGCCTAAGAAATAGGGTGTCAGATTCAGATTCAATTTGTTTTCCTATGAATTAAATAAATTAAATCTCATTTTACTTATGTTGAAATTGATTGAGTTTCAGAGTTAAACAAAATATCTTCCCCCAGTCTCCATTTCTTCCTCAAGGCTGCTGTTTCCTTCTATCCATCTCCAAGAAGCCATCATCATATTAACATAGATGACAATCTGGCAAGGAGGTGCTGATCAAAGATAAATTTCACACTCGCACTTCGCATTTTCTAATTACACCATCTGTGTCAGACTCTTTCGTGGCAGTTCTGCCCAATCTGTCAAATGCTGCATGCCTATGGGAATGCAGAGGAGCTGAGAAAATCGCCTCCATTTCCCCCACCAGCCGATCCATCACCCCAATAGGAGCTGGGTGGATATATTAGTCTAATTGGTACTGGAATGAAGGTTCCAGACTGCATATAAGATGAGGTGCTTGGGGGATGCAAGACATGAGATTTACAATTTGAATCATATTACAAGGCTTGCCCCAGCTTGCTTCATAGCAAGCTGAGAACAAGCCATGCATGCAATATCAGTATGTGGTGGGGAGGAGGGGGGAAATGAGGAACATTTTAAAAAAGAATCATGAATGAAAAAGTGTCCCCTTTCATTTCTCTCTGTTTCCTTCAGACACATTAACTATAAATGATTATGAATAGGCACTGATTAAAAGAGCTCATCCTTTTATTAAAATGTTATAAAAAGTAAGTATAGGGAGTTAAATACCCTGACCCAGCAGAGATGGCCAAATCTAGTCTAAGCAAATCCTGATCAACTAAATCCAGCAGCTGTACAGAAACAACATAAATTAGTCCTTTCACACTAAAAGTACAACACCTTCTATACAGGATATATCAGATTAAAACCCAGATGGTTAAAAATCTGCAGCCTTTCGTTTCTCTAATAAGAGTGACATTTAATATTGTCATTCAACTTTAAGGATCAAATTTTGAAAGACGCTTCATCTCGGCCTTGTATTTCTGCATGAGCAATTTTGCACCTCCATTATGTTTACATACAAACTTTCTGCACCCAGATGGTAACATTTACAAGCAGAAAGTATTTTACACTTGTTTTGTATGTACAAATAGGTGTGTGTCTCTATCCTGTTATCTGCATGCTCAAGTGTAGTTCACAAAAACTGTGTAGGTAAGGGACTGCATGAGCAAAACTGGATGTGCACAAATGGAGGCTACATTCAGAAAATGTCGCCCCTGTCCATCTAGATTATTTTTGTGACCTTATTAATTTTAATATCTGAGCACCTTACAAACATTAATGATTTTTTTCTCCTAAGCCCCTTCTGTTATTATCCCCATTTTTACAGATGGAGAACAGAGAAATTGAGTGATTTGCCCAAGTTCAAACAGGAAGTCTGTGATAGAGCCAGAGGTTTACCCCAGATCTCCTGAGTTCCCATCCAATGCCTTAACCACAAAACCATCCGACCTCAAGGGTCTCTTTTATCATGGTTATATTTTAGTGGTACAGAAAAAAATTATTGATGGATTAAAATATTTTTGTCCTCAGATGTAACTTTGGACTCTTTTATACATTCTACTAAGGTGGCACAATTTATGTTGAGTGTTGACTTGCAATTAATACAAGATTCAAGTAAAAGCTGCATACTGTGTTCCAAACTTTGGTCATTTTCAATACTTGCTCCAAATTCATCCCTGATGCAATGCCAATGCTGTTGGTCTACAGTGTCCACCAAGTAATACTGCATGAGTTTTGTGCTTAACACTCTGCTCCACTTCCATAATGATTGGGGAAAGAGCTATTCAAATATTAATACGGGACTGAAGACAAATATTTGGCTACTTCCAACATTTCAGTGTTAAATCATTTAGTAAACACAGGGTAACAGCATTAAGACAAGATCAGACAAAATTGCCAAGCATCACTCAGGGCTAGGTCAGCTAAGTGTAACCTTAAAGCTGTAAATCACGCTTTTACTGCCACATATTTGATTGAACTTGTGTCTTTACTTGAACTTTTGAATTTTCCCTTTCAAAGAAGCGTACAAGACAGCCTCAAGGTGGAATATGCCAGAATGACTCCATTTCAGAAGCACAATCAATGAGCAGCAATTATCTCAGATATATTTTAGCCTTTTATAGACAAAGACCTTTGTCTGGGTGGGTGCTGCATAACAGAATGCAGCTGACATGCCTATATATAAGCTGCTTCTCTTCCCTGTAAGTTTTAATTCTACTGGAAAGTTTTCTCCAAAGAGCTACAAATAGAATTTTAAATAGGTTTATTTGTGATTGTTGACATTTGAATCCCAGCTACATGAACCCTAGTTAGATGATCTTTGTGCCAGGAACTACACGAGGGTTCCCGGGAGGGGGGGAAGCAGAATCCACATCTTGTCTCTCAGGCAGGCTTTGAAAACCTCTGTGGCCCCTGCACTGGAAGAGAAGCTACAACCCTGGATGCCATGAAAAGAAAAGGACTTGCAAGGACTTGTTGCCAATGGATTGGTATAATCTGGTGATCAAGCAATGCCTTGCCCCACAAAAGTTCCCTCCACTCCAGTCTCTCTGGGACTGGAACAGAACATCTCTCTACCCTGCAGAAGTGCAGAGTTCCCCCATGTACCCATTCCAGAGCTCAGCACTCTCTCTGCAGTGGCATGGAAGAGTAAGGATACTGAAGGACAGACCAATAAAAGATTCACAGTGGTCTCAAATGAAACTCTTTTGCCTGTTTTTGCCATTATTGCCTGTTGAGAGAATGTTATTAGTTTGTTATGCCATCAAAAGCTGGGACAGATTCCCCCCAAAAGTTTCTAATTCTTTTGCTTTCTTTGACGGAACCACAAATTGTTTTTAATAGCAGAAGCTAAGTGGATACTCCAAGGGGAAATGTTTGAATTTGCCAGTGGGAGAGTGTAGCGGAACAGAACCCCGCTCATGCTCTGAGGGGCTTGAAACAGCCCTAAGTGAGGGCATTGCTAAAAGCTGGGCTGAGTGGGAAGGCAGGCTCAGCTGGGGGCCAGGCCCAAACAGACAAGCCTTCCTCTGCCTTAGAGAAAGGGGGGCCTGGCGGCAAGGACCTAGAGTGGAGCAGAGCTGGGGGAAGGCTAGAGGAGCTGGGGAGCTCCAGCATAGGAAAACCCCAGGCTCCAGGCCTGGTTAAGGCCCAATAGGTACAGGGGTTACAGGGGGGTAACCCACGGGTAGGCCGAGGCAGCAGGTCCAACCCAACCTTGCCTGTGATGAGTGGCTTATACTGCAGTCTGCCCCAGGGCGCGGGGGCTAGCTGGTGACTGGCAGTAGCCTAAGACTGAGGCGAGGTGAGGGTAGTGGGTTGGGGGTTCCCCTGGGGAGGGGAGACCCAGGTCTGTGGGGTACTGCCAGAAGGGAGAGCACCCTAGTTAAAGGGGCAACACCCTAGTTGAAGGGGCACCGGGTCCTGGGAGGGACTCGTGGGCCTTAGAGGAAAGTGGGCAAGCCGGATCCCCGGCCTGCAGAGGGCGCTCCAGGGCTGGACAAGCTAATTCCCAGGACAACCAGCAGGAGGCGCCGCCGGGTGAGTCCGAGCCCCCTTACAGAGAGGCACTACATGTCTGAATCCACTCACTTAGATCCCAGTACTGCAGTGAGCTCTGTTAAAAAAAGAACAAATAGGTATATAACCTAGACATTTTCTCATAGAACTACAGGAGAATACTGGCAGTGAGAGGGTATATAGGGGATAGCTCTATATTGCAATGTGAGAAAAGGAAGTGAACCAACCAATGTATCCAAATAATTGGAAGAACATAATCATTATGGATAGGACCCATATGCACAGGCTATACAGAGGAGCTGTGTGAAGCCAGATCACCTCTGGGAGAGGGTAAAACTGCTCCTCTCCTCCTCAACCTTCTTCCACAACCGTGTGCTTGGCTTGCTTTGTATAGGAGAAGTGAGGGCCATGATGAATATGTGAACCTTGGGCATATGGAGGGAGCATGTGACAGTACAACGACTCACCCCTGCGGCACCTCCTGCTGGTCTCTCGGGGAATTAGCTCGCCAGCGTCCAGAACGCCCTCTGCAGGCTGGTGTCCCACTTGCTGCTGGGCCCCCACGTCCCTCCCAGACCCCGGTGCCCTTCTGTCTGGGGTGCTGCCCCCTTGGCAGCAGGGCCAGCCCTAGCTTTTTGGCCACCCCAAGCAAAAAATAAAAAACCCCACAAGCACCGCCCCCCCCCCAACGTCAGCCAAAACATCCTCCCCCCGCCCCAACAACAACGCCGCCCGGCCAAAATGCCTGCAGCGGGGAGGGTGGGATGCCCGCTGCCCCACTCCCCCTGCCAGTGGGGAGGGCGGAACGCCGGCGGGAAGCGAAGCACGCCCGCTGCCCCGGCCAGGGCGCCGGCCGGGAGCGGAGCACGCCAGCCGGGAGCGGAGCACGCCGGCCGGGAGCGGAGCACGCCGGCCGGGAGCGGAGCACGCCGGCCGCCCTGCTGCCCCGGCAGGGGCGCCAGCGAAAAGGTTTGTTTTTTTTGTTTGTTTGTTTTTTAAACAAAAAAACATACAGTGCCGCCCCCCTCCAGGTGCCGCCCCAAGCACGTGCTTGGTAGGCTGGTGCCTGGAGCCGGCCCTGCTTGGCAGTACCCCCTTAGTCTGGGTCTTCCCTCCCAGGGGGACTCCCACCCACTATCCCCACATTGCCTCAGCCTATGGGCTACTGCCAGTCATCATCAAGCCCCCGTTCACTGGGGCCAACTGCAGTCTGTATCAGCCAGTCATCATAGGCAAGGTGGATTTGGATCTGCTGCCTTTGCCTACCCATGGGCTGCCCCCTGCAACCCTAGTACCCCTTTTGGCCTTGGCCTAGGCCTGCAGCCTGGGGGTTTTCCAGGCCGGAGCTCCCCAGCTCCTCTGGTCTTCCCCCAGCCCTGCTCCACCTCAGGTACTTTCCCAAGTCTCCCAGCAGCTAGGCCCGTCTACCACCACAGCTAGAGGAGAGACTCTTTAGCTCCTGGCTGACAGTCCTTTATAGGGCCAGCTATGGCCTGATTGGGGCATGGCCCAGCTGCGGCTACTCCCCCAATCAGCCATCCCCAGCAACAGCCCTCTTCAGGGCTGCTTTTAAGCACTTCAGGCCTGAGCGGGGTGCTCACCACCTACAGAGCAATTGTCAATAATGCTCACACAGGGTGTGAAAAGGTGATAAAGTTCCCTGATCCTCCCCTTTTTCCCTGCAAAGAGGCCAGTCATAATTAGTCTACAAGGAGAATGTCAACACGAGCAGAAAACTGTAACTAGTAGATCTGCATGCCAGTCTTACAGAACAAAAGACACAAAGGTGGACATTTGCCTAATTGCTATTTGGTCCCTTGAAAAAACTCAACCCAGAATTCATGTTTTTAAAACATGGAGATGTCATGGTTTAGAAAGCCATTTTCATAGCTTGTGGGGATGTTCCAAAGGGAGAGGGTATAGCCCTGAGGTCTGAAGATTGGCACAAGATCTATTTCATAGGTATAATTCCTTAAATCTCATTAGTATGGCATTTAGGAAATATCCCGATTTACTGAAATTAATACGATGTTCCACTCTGACAACTGAAAAGTAGATCTGAATTCAGAACAGATTCTGCTGATGTTAGGGACAAAATACAGTGGTATTATTTTCTACTCCTATTGGCCCTGCAGAACCAATCTAGCTAAGAAGGAGGGGGCTGGATTCTATTCCACTTTATCCATTATCTACCAGATTATTTACTAAATTCCAATCACACCTTGGGAAGCCTGATGAAGTCAATGGGCCTGAACAGGTGTCAATGAGGGCATTTTATGGTGACACTGAGATTGCACAGTGTAAATGCGGAGATAATTTGTCTTATGGATTCACCTTTATGCCATGTAAGAAGGAACACAGGCTCACTGTTAGAAAAATACCTCTACATTTGTAAACTGAGCGTATCTGATATGGAAATCAGTGAGACACAATAAACATGGATCCACATTATGTGATTCTTACAGAATCACTTTTCAGAGTAGGATAGCACCTTAAACAAAGATAGATGCTTGTTTAAAGTACACATAATCACAGCCAATAAGTGTATTTCATCACTATGACTGCATAAACAAATATCTCCTATAGGAATGTGGCTCAAAAGAGTAATGCCCATATTAAATTAACAACTGAATTATTAATGGAAAGATGGAGGTGGTTGGAATCATCTGATGAAAATCAATGGCTTATACAACTTGCAGAATAATGACTTGAATATATACTGTAACTCCTGTAAGAGTATATATACTCAGGGTTTGTCTACACTGCAATCAAAAAGCCACAGCACAGGTGTGGCTAGCCAGGGTCAATTGACTTGGGCTTCCAGGGCTTTGGCTCCAGAGCTAAAAATTGTAATGTAGACATTCGGACTTGGGCTAGAGCCCAGGCTCTGAGACGCTGACTTTAGGGAGGGTCTCGGAGTCAGGCTCACGGGGTTCGGCCTGTGGAGTCCGGAGTCAATTGGCCCCGGCTCTGAGACTCAGCGCCATGGTATTTTATCACAGTGTACACATAACCTTAGGGCCATTCAGGCCCTGACCTGTGTTGATAGAAATGTAGAGTCATGTTACCCCAGAGGGGAGGCTGGGAAGGAATAGGACTGAATTGGGCCAGTCAGGCATTAACCTGTGATGGTGACTCTGCAGAGCCATAGACCACACCGCCTCAGAAGAAACAACCCTTCCCCCATCTCCTTGGCATTTCTGTCGGATTGCGTCTTTCCTTAGGACACCGTACAGTACTCTGTTTGAGCAATGTGATTCGTTTTGTCTCATGCTACATGCTGGTTTTGTACATCTGAAAGAACTTTAGATTACATCAGAATTCAATTAAAAGAGATTTCTTGATTCACAACACTACTGTCCAGATCAAGAAGCTTTATATACGCTCTATGTTTAGTCTCACTCAACACAAACTGCTCCAATACAGTGAATTAAAGATTCAGCGGAGATTTAAAAAACAACAAAAGAACCCCTCTCAAGGGTGGCGGGTATGGCAGGCTATGGGAGGCTGAGCCTCCTCAAACAGCCACGCATGGCCCTTCTCATGCTCCACCCCAAGCCCCCTCCTGCTGCAGCACCCCCAGGTTTTATGTGAGGCTCTGCTCCCGGCCCCATATGTGGGGTCCTGGCTGCCAGCCCCGCACCTGGGCTCTGATCCCGGCCCACACGTGGGGTCACAGCCATGTGCCCAGGGCTCCGCTTCTGCTCCCCACTCCCTGCGGGATCCCATCTGCTGGCTCTGCTCCCAGTCCCATGCCCACCTCCAGCTGTGGCTGCAGCCTCGACCCCCCTTACCCTGTCCGGGTGTGCCCCTCCCGAAAAGATAACCCTGCTCCTGACCCCAGCTCTGGGCGGGGGGAGGCACAAACAGGGGTAAGAGGGCTGGTTTTCAGCACCCCCACTATTAAAAGTGTTCAGTGCCGCTGCCCAGTCGCCGGTGGCCTGGGGCTTGTGGCTGTGGTGGGGGGCTCGGGGCTCTGGCAGGGGAGGGAGATGGAAGGGGTGGGTTCTCGGGCAGAAGGGGCAAGGCCAGGGGCTAGTATCCCCGAATGGGCAGCTCACGTGCTGCACATGATTCTGCTCTACACAAACACACCCTAGTTGCCTAACAGTTAACATTCTACCTTCCTTGATTTTTGTAAAAAAATTCTGTGTCTTGTTACTATTTGGCACTAAAACCTAAAAATAAAGTAACTATGTCATAAGCATGCAACCAAATCCAAATAATCATGCATTCTTATTTCAGTAACACTTCTTAGGTATAAATATTTCAAGAGTAAAGATAATTTTTGAACTCTGTGATGTCCTGATACTTTAAGTATAATATTTACAGTTACAAAAGTAACATTTTGGACAAGAATGCAGTGAGTCATCCCTCTTTAGATAAAGAGTTCTCAACAAAAGAATATTGTAGCTTCATCTCCATCTTTCTGGGAGCTAAATGGATAGAAGCTTTTCTGACAGTTCTTTCTTTTCTTGTTCACACTCCAGTCCAAGACACCTAAACTAAACTTCACACCCCATTTACAGTAGTAATAGGCAAACCTGAAGAAGTTCAGAGTTTCAGTTTGGTTTGGATAAGCATCAAAAAAGTATGGATGGAAAGTTTATCCAAACTTTCTGAGCCTCAAGATTTGATTTTTAACTCGCATTACTTTCACATGGTGTAAGTCTATTCACTTCAGCAGAGTTATTCCTGATTTAGACCAGCATAAGTGAGATCAGAATCATGCCCTGAATCTACAACATTGGATGAGAGTAGGCTCTATGGAGACTTCCAGTACTTCATGATTCTGCGTGAGCCAGCGATAACAAAAGGAGTTACAAGCCTTACTGTATTTTGGAAGTTCTGCTTCTGGTCTCAACCAGAAACTGTGCCAAAATTTGGTATAAATTAGGCAGAAGTTTAAGGAAAACAGATGGGTCTGTTCTTACTCTGGGTCTCATCTTGCAGTCACTAATAGGCAAACATCATGCAGCAGTCAAATACCATGGCCTTTTTCTGAACCAGTTTACCCATTTGGAATTCTTCAAGTGCATTTAGATCCTGTGCTTTCATTTAAGTAAATGTCAAAAGTCCTGTGTGTTTTGAAATCTAGACTGAACCTGAATTTCATGATTAAGATATAAGATACAGTTGTAACAGAATCCTAGAAATGTAGGGCCCGAAGGGCCCTCAAGAAGTCATGAAGTCCAGCCCCTGTGTTGAGGCAGGACCAAGTATACTTAGACTATCCCTGACAGGTGTTTGTCCAACATGTTCTTAAAAACCTCCAATGATGGGGATTCCACAACCTCCCTTGAAGCATATTCCAGAGTTTGACTACTCTGACAGTTCAAAAGTTTTTCTTAATATTTAATCTAAATCTCCCTTGCTGCAGATTAAGCCCGTTACAACTTCTCATACCTTCTGTGGACATGGAAAACAATTGATCACTATTATCTTTATAACAGCCCTTAATATACTTGAAGATTATTATCAGATCTCCCCTAAGTCTTCTTTTCTCAAGACTAAACATGACCAATTTTTGAAATCTATCCTCAGAGGTCAGGTTTTCTAAACCTTTTATCATTTTTGCTGCTCTCCTCTGGACTCTTTCCAATTTGTCCACATCTTTCCTAAAGTGTGACATCCAGAGCTGGTCACAGTACTCCAGCTGAGGCCTCACCAGTGCCGAGGAAAGTGGGACAATTACCTACCATGTCTTACATACAACACTCTGTTAATACACCCCAGAATGATATTTAGCCTTTTTCTCAACTGCATCACATTGTTGATTCATATTCAATTTGTGATTCACTATAACCCCAAGATCCTTTTCACCAGTACTACCATCTAGCCAGCTATTCTCCATTTTGTAGCTGTGCATTTCCTTTTTCCTTCCTAAGTGAAGTATTTGGCACTTGTCTTTACTGAATCTTGTTGATTTCCAATCAATTCTCCACTTTGTCGAGGTTATTTTAAATTCTAATCCTATCCTCCAAAGTGCTTGCAACCTCTTCCAGCTGGGTGTCATCTGCAAAGTTTATAAACATATTCTCCACTCCATTATCCAAACCATTAATGAAAATATTGAATAGAACTGGGCCCTGTACTGACCTTTGCAGGACCCCACTAGATGCATCCTCCCAGTTAGACAGTGAACCACTGATAACTACTCTTTGAATACAGTCTTTCAACCAGTTGTGCACCTGCCTTATACATCTAGACCACATTTCCCTAGGTTGCTTATGATAATGTCATGTGGCACTGTGCCCAAAGCCTAACTAAAATCAAGATATACCATGTCTACTGCTTCCCCACATCCACTAGGCCAGTAACCCCGTCAAAGAAGGAAATTAGATTGGTTTCGCAGGATTTGTTCTCGACAAATCCATGCTGGCTATTCCTTGTTGGCGTTCGTTAGTCTTGAGAGACGATGGATATGCGCCCATGGGGAACGTTTAGTTGATGGTTGTGCAGCGTCTATTGTGGCTATAGAGCCCCACACGAGAGTGGCAGTCTCGATTGCATTTGCTGCATTTGAAGGCGGTGTCAGCTGTGGGTTGGAGCCGCTGCTTCCTTTTTCGCTGAACCCGCTTTTCCTCGGCAAGCTGCCGCAGCTTGTCTTCACCAGTTTTCAATCCAGTAGTCAGAGCGTGTCTCCATCTGCATCTGTCCTGGGTGAGCTCTTCCCAGCTGTTGATGTCGATTTGAACAGTCTTCAGGTCCCTCTTACAGACATCCTTGAAGCGAAGGTGGGGCCATCCTGTAGCTCTATTTCCGGAGGCAAGTTCGGCATACAACAGGTCTTTGGGGATCCATCCATCTTCTATGCGACTTAGATGGCCAAGCCATCTGAGGCGGTGTTGACGGAGGAGAGTGAACATGCTGGAGATCTTGACACGTTCCAGCACCTTGTTGTTCGTTATTCAATCACTCCAAGTGATCCCGAGTATGCGACGGAGGCAGCGCATGTGGAAGGCGTTCAGTCTCTTTTCTTGCGAAGCGTAGGAGGTCGAAGTTTCGCTGGCGTAGAGAAGAGTGTTTAGCACACATGCGCGGTACACAGCGACCTTTGTGTTGATGGTCAGCATGTTGTTGTTCCACACTCTCTGTGACAAATTGGCCAAAATTGTGAAGGCCTTGCCGATTCTACGGTTGATCTCAGGGTCCAGTGAGAGGTTGTCCGTGATGGTAGGCATTAGGATTTACACACCAGCAGTTGTGATCAAATCGACATCAACAGCTGGGAAGAGCTCGCCCAGGACAGATGCAGATGGAACTAAGGCACCATGTAGACAAGATCTCTATAAACTGGAGGTTAGGGCACCCACCTGGGAAGTGGGAGACCCAGGGTCCATTCCCCCTACTCCAGTGACTCTCTTACTAGTTATACACAGTGGAGCAGCTTTAACAGGAGAGACTGAGGGAGCCCCCTTTATCCAAATATCCATAGCTCAGTGGTTTGAGTGTGCTCTCTTGAGAGGTAGGATTTGAACAGTGTCTCCTTTCTTCTCCCTCAGGTCTCCCACATCCCAAGTGAGTTCTCTAACCACTGGGGTAAAAATTATGCAAGCGGCACCACTTCACCCTCCTTTCCGCCCCCCAAGAGACCAGATTTCTGACTGGGACCCGATCTGGGGGTCAGCCCCTCAGCATGCCCACCAGATTGGGCCCTACAGGTGAGATGGGGAAGATAGGTGCACCTCTGCCTATGTTCAAGGAATGCAGTAGAGATTAGGTGGGAGATAGGCATTGCAACGTCTTGATTGAGACTGCAATGCGTATGCGTAGAGGCAGAAAACTGGGTGCCTAGGGAACTTTGACTGGAAAACGTAGGTGCTGAATGCGTTTAGGAGCCTACAGAGATGGGTGGCTGCCAAGCAAGGTTTTATGGATTACAGTTTAGCCTAAAAGAGGGATTTAGGTAACTAGTTCTAGGGTTTAGGTGCTCAAAAACCTTTGTGGATCTGGGCCTATTAGTCTCTGTGGTAGCGTCTACTCAGTACAACTGGTAGAAATGTTTCAAAAATACCTTTTCCCAAAACTGATTTTTTTGTGTGTGAAAAATTTATTTGTCAACAAAATTGGAAAATGAAACATTTAGACTGACTCAGTTTTTATTTATTGTATTTTAGTTTCAGTTTTCAGGCCCCTCCCTCCCCCGACTTCTTCTTTTTCTCTCCCCCGCTCCCCACCCCCACCCTTTCTCAGCACCAAAATAGGAAAAAGCAGGGAAACCAAAGAACAGAAATATTTCAAACCCTAAACTTTGATAAAAAATGTTCACAACAATTTTTGAATAGAGGAAAACTTCTTTTTTAAAATCTGTGGAATAAAAATTACTATTTTAATGTGTGATTGCCCCCTCTCCCCGCTTTTTTGACCAGCTCTAATCCTCATATTCCCCTTGACCATCTCATGCTGTTTTTTAAATTAATTATTTTTATGATTACTTATTGTGCCATTAAGGGGGAAAAAAATAAAGCAATGCTTTTAACAGTAACCACAGTACACATATCTTAATTTCCTGGAAAGAAAAGATAAACAGCCAGATGTTTAGTGTGTATGTCTATATACTTTTTACAACATTTTAAAGTAAGGCAACTATTGTGGGTTTGGAAAGATAAATTGCATCCTTTCCCTGTGTCTGAAAGGAAGAATATTTGCAGTTTTACTGCTTCTTTTGATTGTTTGCTAGTAACATTTTCTAAGATGGCTCCTTTTACTCAGGACAGAAAATGTTTTTGGCGTATCCTGAATTGTCAAGCAAAATACAAAAACAAACCCCCAAACAAAACAAAAAATACCACCACCAATAAAATAGATTTGCCCCGCCCCAGGGGCTGGCACCCTGATTGCTCTAATCACTCACCTTTAAGGCTGGTCCTGCAGGCTCTGCCTTTTCCCATAGTTGGGTAAAATTTTCCATATTAAGAACCCTAAATGCTTCAGTTTTTATGCAGGTAAACATGCCATAGAAGGTAAAATGGCAATATTCTTCATAAATGAAAGAAAATAGAAGAAATGATTATGTAATATTTGAGGGAGATGAACCATCTGTCTAAGTCTTTATTCTGCAAATACTCAAGCATGTGAATACAGTGGAACTAGGAACATAAGCTAAATTACCCACATGCGTAAGTGTTTTGTGGGATTGGACCCTAGAAATGCAAACAGCTTCCATTGTTACTGCATTAAAAGTCAGCAGGAATAATAAAATATCCAACAGTGATGTCAATACAATGCCAATAACATTGGTAGAGTGAGAAGCGTTGCCCATGTTATTCTCATTATTTTTCACAGTGACAGATTTTATGAAGGCTATTTATTGTTAACACATGGGTCCATGGGTTATTAATATTGCATATAGGTATATGTGATTCTTGTGTTATTGCCCAACATAACTGGGATTTCAGTGGAAAAGACAGACTAGGAATTTTAAGTATTGTATTCCAGATGTCTTCTCAGTAGACCTTTACTACACAAAGATGCATTATGCATTTACAATTTACTATCTGGAGAGAAAAGAATTAATATAGAGACTGCACATGTCCAGCTTCTATGGCAAGCTTAACTGAGGAAATCAGTTCATACCACAGCTGGTCCAAAATCTATCACACTTTTACATTTTTGGCAGGATGTCACCTTAGGCATTGTAAATGGTGTATGTGTGCTATATAATTATATTGTCCGTGGATTTATGCACCTGTGTTGCATATTTCATTACATTTTCTTGGCCTCCTTATTATGACTACATTTTACAGTCTGATAATACAATTCAAATTCTACCAAATCCGAAATACTAACTTTCAAGCAAAACCAAATGATGCCTAAGTAATTTAATATGATACAATGGAAGGCAAAAGAATTACTTGAATCATAACGAGGCCAGGAGATTTCTCTTTGCTACTCTTCCATTGACATCTTTTTTTGCATGTAAAGATATTTTAGGCTTTTGGGTACAATTTTGATATATATATTTCTTCTCATTGTGATAAAAAGAGCTGTTTGTTGGAGAGAAGGAGTTAATATGTTTACAGGAAATCAAGACAAGCTTGGCATCTTTTATAGAATCAAATCAGAGTTCATAATACAAGTATTTTGTTGGTTCTAAATATCAACTGGCCCTAAAAAAGTGCAATGGAAAATTTTTTAAAAAATGTGATTACAGTTACATAGAGTGAATGCCAGAAGCTCTGTGGATGGCTTTTTATCTCATTCCCTTAGTGAAAACAGTTAACTAGGCACTGGTGAGATATTCTGTAACTGCACAACAAAAAGCTGGCACAACTGCCAAGTGTGGCATGCCAGATGTGTGAATACATTCTGGAGAGCAGTATCAGCAGCTCCAACAGAAAGCCATAGCCATTAATCTAGAGACCTCTGGGAGTTCAGGATAGTGCTGTAAAACCTAGACCCTGCCAAGACTGCATCAGATAAAGCCATCAATGCATTGTAAAAAAGACACAAAACCTATTTCATGGGCTGCACTGATCAAGCAATTACAATCATTGACTACATTAAGCAAAGAAACAGCGGGGTGCCCTATAAAATTGACTGCCAACTTGAATAATCAATAGGCTCCATGTAGAGTAAATTAAATAACTGAAAAACTATTTGGAAAAACTGAAGTTAAAAACCCAGTCAGTAATCCCTCATCCATGGAAAAACAACACTGCATCCAAAAGATTCTTTAGTTTGCTTTAATTCTTGTCACTAGGAAATACAGTAACAGTAAGCTGAAAAAGACATTATTTAACCATCTCAATCACCAATTCAAAATTGGTCACTTAATCCATACAGTCATAATCAATCCACACATTTCTATTATACTTCCCAACCTGCCAGAGTTTAAACATGGGTTTCAATTGTAGGACTAATACTCAAAATGAGAGAACCTAGAAAAATGGTACATACTGTAGGAGGCTTTAAATGATGCAGATTACTTTCCCTAATATATAAAATATTTAATTTAACCTGACTTTCATTTCCAGTGCAAACGGTTGGCGGCAATAGGCTGTGATCCTGCAATTGATGGGATGTGACTGGACTACTGAACCCATATTGGGCACTTTGCAATGATTCGGCCACCCACACACAAGTTTGTCAACTGCAGGATTAAGGCTTTGTTGCCTTAAATTGTTTGAAGTTAGTGGGGCTCCATGCAGGTACAGCAGTTTTCCCATACACCAGCAACTGTAGGATGAGGGCTATAGAACACCATGAACTGCAGGAACAGGGCTATTTGAAAGGATATGTCTTCACTGCAGTATTAGCCTGGGTTATCAGTACCTGGGTCTGAGCAGCCACACTGCAAAACCCTACCCAACTTCTGTCCTTACTGGTGCTGCATGCCTCTGCGTGGGTGTTTCAGTAGGATTCCTGCGGCATACTCCATAGTGCTTTGTGCTGCAGTTAGCTCAGCCGACTTATGATTCTTTCCCCGTGAACTGGGGAAGAACTTGTCTGTCCTTCTGGGTACACTGTTTGTGGTGGGAGGGAATTATGGGAAGGAACTAGAGGACTATCAGAACGTGAATGATTTAGCTTGCATCTTCACTATAAAGTGGGCAGGTTACCATCCCAAGTGGAAGTGGAACCTGGGCTTTGCATTCCCACCTAGCCCAGGTTGAAAGTACTACCTAACTTGGGTGAGAGGTTTTTGTTTCTGTATTGGAAGGGAGTTAGTGATAACACCCAAGCAAGAGCCTGGTCTAATTCTGTAATGAAGATTTTCCCAGACAGAGCAGACCAGGTCCCTAGAGTTTCATAGTGTACATTTTTTGCAAGCAAAACAGGAGAGTTTTGAGGAGGTGGATTTGTAAGAATTTGTTTAATCGCAAATGTTTTCACTACACAGTAGTGAACAAAGGAGTTGTTTTTCTTTGCTTGCAGTGAAAAAAAATTGAAAATACTAACCTTGGACAAATCATGCCTTTGACCTGATGAGGTTTTCTCCCTTTTTGTTCCCCATTTTTTTAAATAAAAGTTCCTTCTTTGCAGAAAAAAATGTCTTACTTGAAAAAAAAATCTTCTGTGTTTTGTGTTATTAAAGTGGGAAATAAATCTGAGGCAGAACTGCAACATATTTTGCTTTTCACAGAACCAGAAAAAAAATGATGTATCAGTTTCTGCAGTGGTGCAAATATGTTTTTAACTCCTAAGTAAGCTCTTTTAAAAATAAACAAGCTTTGTCAATGTGAACTAGGGTATCAGAATCTGGACCTCATGGAATAGTGTTAAGATTGTTTCTCACTGATTGAGATATGATGATAATTTTCAAACAGAACCATAACGTGGAATTCTGGCATCACCCCCTCCAGTCTGCAGATTAAGGGAAATCAGATTAAAAATCAAAATTAATTCTTAACTGTAAAACACCGATATTTTAGGTGTTTTATACAAGTATTTGCACTGGCACACAATAAATTAGTTGTCAAACAGCCTGGGATAACAATATTCTGGTTCTTACTCCCTGTTAAAAATAAATGGGGACAAAACCTCTGAAAACGTGTGCTTTATGAGAAACCTCATCACAACTGCACATGAAAGGAGAAATATGATGAACTAAAAATGATTGTGTGTCACAATAAAATTTTCCAACTTGTCTGCTGATTAGATGATAATGCTGCCCATAAAAGCAAGAGGAGGAAAAGCACTGCAGAGAACTTGATAAAATGTCTTACTGAAATCTATTGTATTTACCACTTATTAGATTCTGAACTCAAATAGATCTTGATTGCTGAGAGCTTGGGTATTTAAAAGCTTTAAGATCATCAATTACATTACTCATAATTTCCACATCTGCCTTTTCCCCAGCAATTCAGGCACAGAGAAGACTGTTATAATAATCATGTTGCAGAAAGAGTGTTATAAGACTCTGTTACAATGTGCACTTGAAATGCCTCTAAGAAATTTGAACTTAACTGCAATTTGCATTTTTATGCAACTACCACATGGATGGCTTTTGGTGGTAGTGGAAATCAAATGAGGGGAGAAGTACCAAGTTAGCTGGGGAAAAGCAGATCCTTACCCACCCAGGGGCCCTTGCAAGTATGTAGGTAGCACAGCTATTTTCTAATACATCCTTCTTTCCTGCCTATAAAATATTGGCTTTTGGGGAGTAAATCTGTATTTCAGAATAAACAAAATTGTAATTAGAACTGTCATTATGTACTTGAATAGAACTGTGGCTAGGTTTGCACAAGGGTGCGCAGCCTGGAGGGAATTGGAGCCCAAAGAATTTCTGCTGTGAATTGCCCAGTGAATTGCCAAAGCAGAACGATTTTTTCCCTGAAATCTTTTTTTTTTTAAACCACCAATAGAACCTGATCCAACTCCCATTATTAAAATCCATGGTGAGATTCCCATTCACGTCAATGGACCATGCCAATGCAGTGTATTGATCTCAGGCAGAAACATCCATATTCAGCCTGTATTAATAGAATGCAAGGAATTCACACAATTAAACTGATGTGATTCAAATAACAGTAATACATTATTCAATAATTATATTAATTGACCCTACACCACATAGCCAGATTCTGATACTCTTCCTCACAATGAGTAGCACCTTCCCCTGGGTTTGATCCTATCCAGAACTGAGTTCTCCCAACTCTGTCTGAGGTCAAAGAGTGTGGAGGGCATTCAGCACATTACAAAATTGACCCTTCTGTGAATAGCCCCACTGAAATCAATGGGAATACTGGTGGAGTAAATTACAATATGGGGTGAATAAGGGATGGATTTTAAGTGACGGGCTGCAATTTTATTAAAATGTAACATTGGAGGGACACTATTTGCCCATCTCCTCACACCAATGGCTCCAGCGTGGGGTTTATAGGACATCTATCCCATAGTCCTGCAGTTCTTACACTTTGGTAACCCAAGAACTCCCGTTTTGATTTAAAATTTTGCCACAGACCCCCAAACCCCACACTCAGCCCTAGGCCCCACCCTCATGACATCCCTTCCCTTAAGGCGCTGCCCCACTTCTTTCCACCCCCGCTCCACCCCTGCCCTTCCTCTTCCCCATCTCTTTCCATCCCCTCCCCTGAGCATCCCCATCTCCCCTCTTCCCCCTCCCTCCCAGCGCCTCCTGCATGCTGAGGAACAGCTGTTCCCTGGTATGCAGGAGGCACTGGGAGGGAGGGGGAGGAGTCAATCACTGGGGCCAGTGCCCCTGGACATGATTCTGCCCCCTACCCTGAGTGCGCCCCATTCCCGCTCCTCCCCCTCCATCCCAGTGCCTCCTGCATGCCATGGAACAGCGGCTCCACGGTGTGCAGGAGGCACTGGGAGGGAGGGGGAGGAGTTGATCAGCAGGGCCGGCGGACCCCAGTTTGAGAAACGCTGCCATAATCCATAATTCAAGAGAGACTCTCCACAGCCTTCCCCAAGGATTCAGCTAGCTTTGCTGAATCCTCTCTACCTTCAGGGAACAGAAGTTACCAAAGACAGATCCCAGTCTGCAAGGACTTCAGGTTTCCCTTTTTCACATAGCCCTGGGGTCCACTAGCCAAACCTCATGTCTCTTATTTTCTGGTCGCTAGGCCTTTGGCTTTTTATTTGCACTGGAGGCTGACTGCAAGTTGCAATGAACTAAGATTCATACAATTCCTAACAATAAATTCCTCAATCGCCTTCTGCATAGCGTCCTGGAGACACAGCTAGGTTAAATATGTCCATACCAAATTAACCTGTATCTCCAGGATGCTATGAGGTAGGTGAAATAAAAACTACTGGGCCCCTGCCAATTTGACTCTGATGGGAAAAATTCCTTCCTGACCCCTTGAATAGGAGATCAGTCAAACCCACAGCAAACTGAAAACACAGTTTCCCTGCTATATAACAGTAGGGAGAGAGCGTGGGTTCAGTCAAAAATGGAACAAGATGCCCGAGAAACCCCAGACCAAGGTTTAAATAAATTATTGTGAAGAACAAAAGCCAATCAGTTTGCAACTCTCTGGCTGACCAATGGGCAGCGGGGCACTCGGCGGAAATGGGGCCTCTCCTTGTATACCCCTCTCCCCCCTTTATAATAAAACTGTCTGGCACCTTATGGATCTAGTCAATTTTCCCATCTGTTAAATTGGTGGATGGCATTGGCACAGCTCTACTGAGGCAGCACACCTACTCAGGGCTTGTCTACACTTGAACTACTACAGCAGCACAGAGAAAACCTTAAATAATAATAATAATAAAGCATGTGCAGAAATTACTCTTCCTATGGATGAATGGAGTGTGTGCAATTTCTCCCATTGCTTGTACTTCAGTATAACATTTCCTAGACCACTATCACCAGTCTGAGGTAGAGAGCTTTGAAGTCTAGGACAGAGAAGCTTCTTCTTTTAATTGACTCTACCCCACAGCTTTCTGCTCCATTATTTTTCTTATTTTTTTAAAAAAGCAGGAAATTCCATATTAAAAGATTGTGTCAAGAAAACATTAGCAATGTTCAGCACCCAAAAGTCTGAAAGTGTGAAGTGAACTCCTAGGGGAAAGGGAATGAGAAAGAGGCATTGGGTTTCCCAGGGAACAGGGTGGTAAAAGAGGCTGAAGTGGAGGAATACTAGCCACTGCAGAAAGGCGATGTTAAAAGGAAAGGATGAGATCATAGGAGGAAGGAGAATGAAGGCAGGTGTAAGATCACAGGTGAAGGGTGTGAATGTGATAGAAGGTGTACTGGAAGGGGCAAGCCATTGGGAACAGGCGGACGTGAAGGAAAATCAAGAGGAAGGTACACAGCAGAAGAAGGATGTCCAGGATGGTAGAGAAAGATGCAGCCACCAAAGGATGGGGGTTTGTAGGAGCAGCAGCCACCATCCTAGGATTGGAGAGGGAAGCAAGAATGGCGGGGGAGAAAAAGAAAAGCAGCTATCAGGGAAGCTCTGTAATGGTCCTCACTTTACATTTGTGCTTGATGCCCTATCTACATGTGGTAGAGTCCTATAAACCACTACTATAGCAAAGCTGTTTAAAGCACTGAAAAGGTGATGCTTTACAGACCTTGGAACTGATTCTCCTATGACACCACATCAGTGGAGTTACTCCTGAATTACACTGATAAATGTGAAAGGAGAATCAACCCACCCCCCATTCTGGAAAAATATGAGTTAAAGTAGAATTCATTATTGCTCACAGTGTTCTCAAGCTGGAAAAGCCCAACAATAGAAGCACTATCTTTCTGAAAGACTTCCTTGGAAACTCATAGCAGTATTTGCCAGCAGGATATGAGTAGGTCCAATTGACTTTAACAACATTTAAGGAAGATTTAGGTCCCAGGTTTTAAGTATGGGTTGGAAAGAGAAGCTGCTGTCTGTCATTTTGTGTTCAGTTGTATTTAGGACATTCCAATTCCTTTCCCTATTACCCCACATGGCCATGGTGTATACAGTGTGACCCCACTCTTAGACGATTGCACATCTACCTTTCTCTCTCTCCTTTTCTGGTGGATGCCCCCAAGAAAGATACTGATATTTCTGGAATAACTCAGTTTTTCTGCTCTCTGTGGGACAACTGGGACAATAGATTTTCAAACCAAAAGACGTTCTAAAATAATTACAATAATAAAACTTGTGCATGTGCTCCTTCCACTCAGCCATGTGTAACTAGAAACCAAACACAACAACAGCAACAAAGCAGAGTTAGCAGCTGGCACTTTAGATGTTCTGAGGTGCCCAACAAAAACAGAAAAAATAATCACTATTAAAAATTTTCTAAGGGACATTGAAATAAACTGTAATGAACAAGTGAGCAACAATAAAAATACCGGCACAACATGCCCCTGAGTGCCTCAGGCAGCATACAGCTAATAATATGATAAACAAATCCCTTTCATTTCAATTCTAAACTATGTCTACCACGTCAACAGTATCCACATCACAATCATTGCTAGAGCCTTTTCCAGTAGCTGCTTATGGCATCCCATGTCTCTGCTTCATCTATAGAGGGGGTTCATCTTTGTTTGCCCAGTTTACATGAACAATGGCTGACCACCAGTCTGCCCTTTCCGCCCGAGGCCCCGTCTCTTCTGGGGGCCCGGCTCTGGGCCCCCGAACTGGTAAGACTTTTAAGTTACTTTCACCCCTGTGTAACACCTTACATTTGGTTGCACTGAAATGCATATTGTGTACTTCTTCAGTGATCCAGATCACTATGCATCAGTCACTTGTCCTCTTTATTACCCACAACTTCCCCATAGTCTGTGTCACCTGAAAACGTTATCAGTGAGGATTTTAGGTTTTCTTCCAGGCCGTTAATGAAAATGTTAACTAGTGTAGGGACAAGAACAAATCCCTGAAGGACCTCACTAGGAACACACCCACTCAATGATGATTCCTTGTTTATAGTTACATTTTGAGACATCTCTGTTAGGTGGTTTTTAATCATTTAATGTGTGCCATATTGATATTGTATTCTTCTAGTTTTTTAAACAAAATGTCATGCTGTACCAAGTCAAATGCCTTACAGCAGTCTAAGTATATTACATCTGTATATAAGTATATTACAATTCCACCATGAAGCCTCTCATACCTCCAGTCTATCAGTCTGGACAACAGCCAGTTTCTCCTGCCAAATGTCAGTCACTCCAAGGGTTGTGGTGGATTCTCCATCACTGACAATTTTTAAATTATGATTGGATGTTTTACTAAAAGCAATGCTCTAGGAATTATTTTGGGGCGGTTCTATGGCCTGTGTTATACAGGAGTTCAGAATAGATGATTACGATGGTCTCTTCTGGCCTTGGAATCTTACAGTCTATGAATAAGGCTTTTCTATCAAAGGAATACATTATGCTTTGGGGCGCAATGAAACTGGACATTTGCTAGCCCCTGCAAATGGGCTCTAAGGTAGGAGGATTTATAACCCTGCATAGGTTGGCTATGAGATTACTAAGAAAGAAGAGGGCCTATGGATACAAGAGTCTACATCTACACTTGGAGTTAGTGTTCTAAAAATAGTAGTGTGGCCACAGTAGCATGGGCAGCACAGGCTAGCTGCCCTGAGTATGTACCCACAGAGTCCAGGCAGGTTTGTCCTTGGGGTGGCTAGCCCACGCAGCCACCTGCCACTGCCTGTGCTACTGTGGCTACACTACTATTTTTAGCACTCTAGCTCAATGAGAGCTAGTACGAGAATATCTATTCGGGCTGGGAATCACACCCCTATCTCCAACTGCAAGCCAGAGACAGAGAGACTCGTTTAAAAAAATTAAGACATAGTTCATAGATCAATACACTCTTGAACCCCAACTAGAATCAAAGTTCGAATGATGATAGAAGTCATAGGAAGAGAGGGCATGGACATCATAGGTATCTGCTGGCCTCACTGGCATTGTTATAAGAAATTGGGAAGTTATATTATCAACTGTGTTAGGATAAGAAAGTTATTTGTCATGCTCCTTTATTAGAGAGACTTAGGCTTGGTTTAGGCAAAGTTTTACCAGCATAACTACTAAGGCCATTGCAGAGAAGCTAAATGAATTTTTTACATCAGTGTTCACTTCAGAGGATATGTGAGAGATCCCCACATCTGAACCATTTTTTAGGTAACAAATCTGAGGAATGCTATATGTGAAGTTATAAACATAAGCCGAGATCATGACTAATGAAACAGTTACACTTGCGCTTATGTTGGCAGAAATTTTGTCACTCGGGGCTGTGAAAAAACACACCCCCTCCCAGTGACATAGGTTTTGCTCTCCTGCCGATATAGCTACCACCACTCATTGAGTTGGTTTTATTATGTCGATGGGAGAGCTCTCTCCCAACGGCATAATGTGGATACATGAGCGATCTTACAGTGGCACTGCTATATTGGTACAGCTGTGCCACTGCAAACTTGTAAGTGTAGACATGGGCTAAAAATATGTTTCCCAGAGAAGTCTGAGGAGTGGCCAAAGCAGTTCCTCAGAGGCAAAGGGCAAGTGGACACCTTAGCCTGGTGTAAACAAGGCTGATAGACCTGCTAAGTGGCCATTCTTTGCCAGGAAACGGGGTAGGGGAAAATTTACATTTTAGCAAAGAAACAGCATTGAGTTCTCTTCCACACAGACTGCCTGTCGCCTTGCTTCCAGCTTCTCAATGCTTCTCAAAAGGGGGACAAGACTATAAAAACAAGGGGCAGACAACCCAAGGCACCCATCCTCTCCACTGATTGAGTCATTGCACTAGAAGGGACAAAGTAAGCAGATATTGAACTGAAGAAGGGGTCCTGATCTAAGAAGATTGGTCAGTAAGGCTAATAAAAGCTTGTGGTGAGAAAACCTTGTTTTGAATTTAACATAGCTTGTTAAATTAGGCACCAGTTGCGTTTTATTTTTATTTGTCTTGTAATCATTTCTGACTTTTATGCCTCATTACTTGTACTCACTTAAAATCTCTCTCTTTGTAGTTAATAAACACATTTTATTGTTTTATTTAATCTAGTGTGTTTGAATTGAAGTGTCTGGGAAACTCCATCTGGGGTGGCAAATTATGTGCATATTATTTCTATTAAAGCAACAACAGACTTTATCTAATTTGTATTGTCCAGGAAAGGGCTAGACAATACAAGACATACATTTCTGGGGGGAAATCTAGGATTAGGAGTCTGTTTGGGTCACCCTGAAATATAACCAAGGCTGGTAAGAGCCAAAGTGTGGCTGACTCTCTGAAGCACACACAGAGACATACCTGGGAGTGACTTGCATGCTGGAGGCTATTTACGAGCAGTCCAGACTGGAGGCTACAGCAATAAAATAGTATAAAGGGCATCCCAGGCTAGAGGGGAGGGGTGACACAGCTACTCAGTCTGGATTGTACCCTGAGTATGTCACAAATGCACATTGGAAAACATAATCCCACCTACACATACAAAATGATGGGGTCTAAATTAGCTGTTACCACTCACAAAAGAGAGATTGGAGTCATCGTGGATAGTTCTCTGAAAACATCTGCTCAATCGGCAACAGTAGTCCAAAAAGTTAACACAATGTTAGGACCCAAGATAATAAGACAGAAAATGTCATAATGCCACTATATAAATCCATGGTATGCCCACACCTTGAATACTGTGTGCAGTTCTGGTCACCCCATGTCAAAAAAAGATATATTACATTTGAAAAGAATACAGAGAAGGACAAAAAATAAAAAATGACTGGGGTATGGGGCAGCTTCCATACAAGGAGAGATTAAAAAGTCAGGGGTTGTTCAGTTTAGAAAAGAGATGACTAAGCAGGGATATGACAGAGGTCTATAAAATCAAGAATGGTATGGAGAAAGTGAATAGAGAAGTGTTATTCATCCCTTTATGTAACACAAGAACTAGAGGTCACCTGATTAAATTAATAGGCAGCAGGTTTAAAACAATCAAAGGAAGTATTCTTCACACAACGCACAGTCAACCCATTGCCATGGGATGTTGTGAAGGCCCAAAGTATAAATGGGTTAAAAAAAGAATTAGATACAGTTATACTGACACAGCGTAGCGATGTTTTAACATGTAATGTAATGTTCTTTTGTTCTAAAAAAGTACAAGATTTCACGTTTTGATCCCACAAGTTAATACTGTAGTATTAGGCAGGTGACCCCGTTCAATATATGGATTAAATCTGGCTCTTCAAACTGGGTTTGGTAGTACCACAAGTGTTAGCATTGTTTAACAGGGAAATTGTTTTTCTCGTTTTGTGAATGGAAAAGGATGTCTATGCATAAAGGACAAGTCACTGTATTGTGAAAGCAACACAGTAGGGTCTCTCAAAAATTTTGAACTAACAGTTTTTGTCAAAAATAAAATATTTTGTTTTTTGTTTAAAAAACCCTGAAACGAAATATTAAAAAAATATCAAATTTCAGAAGTCCTCTTCTCTCTTAGCTGTTTCACTCCTTCCCCAACCCCCTACTTTTGCTCAATTAAAAAAAAAATAAAAAGCAAGAGAAAAGGAAAAAGACTCCAAATTTGGGGAAAAAAATCCACCAAAAATGAAACAAGAGAAAATTTCATATGAAATATAAACTTTCTAAATTTTTCACATGAACCTTTTCCCCCATTTTGACCAATTGTACAACACCATCATTATCAAATTCCAGGTATGATCAAAAGAGTACATTTGAGTTTATGATTATGTGAGTCATAACAAGTAACATTTTGGTCAAGATCTCTGATCACACTTTCAGTTTTTGTAGAAAAAAAACAGTGGGTCAGAATCCTGAGAGATACTGAGCATCTGGAAACTGCACTGAAAACAATGGGAGCTGCAGTCATTCAGTACCTCTCAGGATCTGGCTCATTGTCTTTTATGTGCTTGGATTCAATCCACCGTTTCCACATTCATTTAAATCATCTCCATTATTGCAAGTGAAGCGCATCCTACAAAAGGAGTCTGGCGCTTTAAGTTAGAATGCTAGAGATCTTGCTATTTATGTAATTCCACTGGCTCATGAGTATCATGATGTTTATAAGGTGGATATTCGTGTATTAGGCACAATAGGTTGTTTAAATATTATTCTTAGTTGCCCATTGACTATACATTATTAATTTGCATTTTTATGTGGAATAATTGTCCTAAAATCTACATTCCATTCTAATGATATTAGGCTTGAATTAGATATTGGGAACAAAACTTGCAAAATATACACATCGACCTGCATTCAGGGATTGGGTATTCCAGTAAATAATCTTTTGAGTAGAACAACCCTTATATGTTATGCTATATGCATGGTTTGAAGCAGTGGCAGCACATAATACCATTTCATCAGCAGCATAATAGCTAACAATTCCAAAACTCTTCCTACTGTCCACAAAAATGCATTTTACAAGTAATGTAGATTTTCAGAAAGGCATATTACACAACTACTAAAATAAACCTAGTGCTGTATCCTTTTTATAAAGTCAGCAATGGTACATGACCATATGTTGTCCTTATCTCGGGGCTTATAGATCACAGTGCTATTAGACCTAAACTACAGCCTTGAATGAAACTGATTGAAAACATTCTTTCACAACACCTCCTACAGTTTATGCTCTGGCCAAGTATCCAGCTTTAGTTTTTACCAGTATATCAGGGATCAAAATATTAATTAAAAGCACAAGGGTATCACTGAAAAAGCCACAGAAAATTATGTAGAGGACTAGATAGTTATATCCCAACATTAAGAATCATAACAATATAAAGAAACATAAAAAGGAATTTTTAATTGATAGGCACATTATCGCAGTTCTCTGAAGGAAATCAGTGCAACCCAGCATGAAACATATGAGTTTTACAAACATCATTTCATTGTTTTTTATTACCTAGAGCATTAGGATATACTTCCTTGACTCTGTAATAATTGTTTGCAGTTAATTACAAATGAAACAGAAGTGCTGGTAATATTAGACTTGCACCCTGCATAAAGCTAGAAATTACTGCTATTACTCTTATTTGCTGAGAATATTGGGTCATAGATGCTAATTAGCAGTTCACAACCCCCTACAGGAAAAAAATCATTATTATGAAAATCTGTCTTGGTAGCCAAAGACACCATTCATGTCACTGTGAACATTTCTGTCAAAGCAATAATAAGGTATGACAAAACTTAAGATTTACTTTTATGTGAAGAAACGATGAAGGTTAAAAATATAACATGCTAATCTCAAAATTAATTGCCATATCCAGGAAAGAGATACTGGTCTATTTTATTTTGCTAAAAGCTTACAGTATATGGGCTATCAAATATTTATTAATTGAGTATATTATCAGCATTTCTTTTAAAAATACAGAAAATGCAAGAAAAACCTTTAAATATCCGAGTACAAATAAATTAAGGACAAAAGAGACATCATCTGGAAAGGGAAATGAATGCTGCAAGTCTGTGCACCTTGAGCAGAGACTGCACTTTATTATTAATCCATGTTTTCTTTGCACATATCAGTTTGTTTTTATATACGACCTGATTCAGAGAAAAAGGTAACAATGGTGTTTACACAAGTTTTCTGCAGAGTTTATTCCAAAGATATGATGTACAGAGCAAGTGATAGTGTGATTTATTAAACCCTTTTCTTCATAGCACATGCTTAGGGGAATGAACAGAGTGAACAGAAGAGCAGAGTATTGTAATGCCAGTTTGAATTCTGTGTCTTCACTAAAAAAGAAAAGTAACCAAAAAATGTAAACGATACATCTGGTTTCTAAGAAAATGCTGCTCAAGAATGGTTCTAAGTCACTTGCTTTCTGTCTATTGGGTCTATTCAACTATTTGTTGTTATATTCAATTAAACAGAATGCCACAGGAAAAGTAGGGATTTGTGGCCATGCTGAGACCGAGACAGAGGACACACGTATGCTTAGCATCACAGGATATGAAATCTGAAATTCTTGGTTTAAGAATATAGTAGTTACTCAGAAACAGGTATTTTAGACATGCAGAGTCAAATTCTGCTCTCCTCTAAACTAGTATAAACCCTGAGTGACACCATTGACTTTGGTAGAGTCACCTTGGATTTACACCTATATAAATAACAGCAGAATTTGGCTGCAAGATTTTAAATTACTAATGATGTTTGGCTATTAATAAAAAATAGGTTTCACTCATCATGGAGGATGAGTAGCAGCAAAAATTACACAACACAACAATAAATTGTTTGGAGCTCCACTCCCTCAGAATAAAAGAAAAGAAAAATATCTGCCCTATCAATTTGAGAATGAAACTGGTTGAGAAGCACTTTGTTAGAGAAATCTTGTAACGAGTGCCCCTCAGCCACCTGCCCCAGCACCATCCTAAATCCCTCTGAAATTCTGGCACAAGGCCAGGAAGAGTATATAAAAACAGAACACTTACAGTTTAGTAGTTCATAACTGACTTTTTACTGAACGTTTTAAATGGAAGTTATGTTTGAGCAGATGTAGCAAACATGTTAGGAGAGTATATAGAGGTGTCTAAGATAGAACACAAGGACTCCTTGTAGAGAAGGGTTTTTTTTGTATTTTTCCACAGGGATATTTTTCTAATGTCATTTCCATAGGATAAGGCTCCTTCCCGGGCCCCCAAAGTGTCTCTGCTGCACCAGTATAACCCTGTTCTACCATTCTATTCTAGCTACTAGCTTCAATACATGCAATCCAGGCTATTGCTTAGATTATGAAATTGAGGCTATTGCTTAGATAATGCAGCAGAGCAATGAATTAACAAGATGAATTGCAAGGTGTAGTATAGCAGGCCTCTGGGAAACAATTAAACTCTGGAGACAAGAATGATTTTTTATATTCCTATATTCCAGAGGTCTGAATCCTGTAAATCTTTACTCACGTGACTAGCCTGCATTTAGATGAGTGGGCATGTGCAAGATCAGGCCCTACATTACTACAAACGGTATTTCCCCCGCAGCTAGCCAAGGTCAACTACTAAGCCAATCCAGCCAATGTAAAACTAAGTTATGGCTAGATTGTGCCCTGAGTGAGTGACAGTGTATAAATTGCACCACCCCAGAAGGCCCTGCAGGCACTGTGTGTTACAGACACCACTCTGAAGCATAGTTCTTCCAGGGCTCCCCGGATGCACATGGGAGGGTGGCAATAATCCACCGTAGCCTTTGGCTGATCACAGCATACTCTACACCAACTCTGTCGACTGGCTCATAAAGGGCATATGTGTGCGGGGGAGAGGAGAGGAGTTGGGACCCTCACTCTACCCTTCCTAGCCCACTTGCTCACACAGGAGAGTAACAGGGATGTAGGTCCTGGTCTCTCAGCACCCAGGGCCTGGTGAAGGCAGCTCTTTTGTATTTGCATGTGGGGTTGAGGGCCTACTTCTTCCTGCTCCCCTGTGTGGCGGTGTAAGTCCCAGCCACAGTCTATCCCTTAATGAAGAGTAGAATCAAATGGAAGCTTTTTTGGTCAATATGAGAACGGTCAGAAGGACACTGCAACCCCTTGTTTCAGGCAACTGTTAGTTCAGGGAGTGAGCTATTCAGCTGTCATTAGCTTAGGTTCTCTGAATTGGCACGTACTAAAGTACACTTTTCAAGAACTGTACTTCCCAGGAGAGGAGTCTGATTGACAGTCATCAGAACTTCACCTGAATGTGCTTTTTCCCCCCTGGATAGGTTGGACTACACTAAGAAAATTTATTTTTCTCTAATGGTGTTACCAAGGATGTTAATGTTAGACCACATAGGAATTGCCAGACTGGCTTAAACCAGTTTCCTAGAGTGGCCAGCAACAAAGGCTTTCAGAGCATCAATGGCAGGTACCATAGGCAAGGGGAGACTGAGCCTCCCGAAACAGCTGGGCATAGCCCCACCCACACTCTGCCCCTAGGCTCCCTCCTGGCTGCTTCCAGTTCTGCTGTTTCATGGCCCAGGCTGGGGTTAAGGTGGGCCGGCCTGCTGCCAGGATGGGGGATGGCTCACAAGGCCTGGGGCTGCACCATCTGGCGCTCTGGGGCTGTGGGCACTCGGGTGGCTGGCGGCTGCGATGGGGTTGCTCTGGGCTCCGGTGGGAGGGGGGAGGGTTGGGGAGCAGAAGGGGAGGGGCCCAGGGCAAAGGCCTGTTCACCCACTGCCCATGTTTCAGAGGAAGCACACACGCCCACACACACACACACACTCTAATGTTACAATTTAGCACCAGTGCAGGAGGGTGGGGAGAATCTTAATTTTTCCCAGTATAGTTGTACCCCAAAAGTATTACTGTGCATATACTATTGTTAAATATTGTTACTATTTATTCACTTAGTGTCAGACATATCATTCCACTCAAGCCCCTTGACTTGGTAGTTGATATCAAGTCCACTACAAACCTGTGTTGATCAGGCCAGGTCCTTATTCTTGCTGGGACTCAGTTCTTCCATCAGTAAAATACAGCTAATAAAAACATCTTGAATTTTCACCTGCACATCTCTTTACAAAGTTGTAATGGCATAACCAATGTCATTTTACAGATCATATAACTAAATCCAGATTACAATCCATGTGTCTGAAAGCCTCTCTAGTCTACAAGCAAAAATATGGATCTAACACATCAGAGATTAGAGCTGTGTTCATATCCCTACCCCTAATTTCCTATGGGTCTGTCAACTCTAGTGTCCTTAACTTGAGTTAATTGATTGCCATGTCACTCAAAGTACCTAACACTTTTGTAGATGCTGGTCTGGACCTCCCCAGCACAAAAACATCTGTGGAGTGTCCATAGTAGTGTGTACAAATGTGCTAGCTACTTCAAATTAATCAATCAACTAGAGTTTTTTTAAAAAAGAGCTAATGTAGACAGACCCTATGAGAACTTGGACAAGTCACTTTACAAAACCATTTTACATTGTACAAATGCACAGTTAAGGTCACCCAAACAACCCTTCACCTCCCCTTCCCCACTCTTTTCCATCCCCAATAGCACCGCTCTGAAGACAAGCATGAACTCTGAGAAACTTTGTTATGCAACACATTTCTCTCATTAGCTACTACAAAAATGTTATCATTTTAATCTTAATGAACCTGTGTGATGGATGCATCTAGTTGGCTCAGTGTTTCTGTTTGTTCTAAGGAGGAATTATGGGTCAAATATAATGTTGTTTGGGTTTTTGGAAATGTAAAACTTTAAAAGTAATTGGGTCTTGAACTCCTTGGACCCCTTGTTTCTTTGTGATGTATATAGAAGGGTTGAAAAGTTTGCTCAAAAAGCAAGGGAGGGTTTTCTGCTGGTCTTTTTTGGTTTTGGTACATTAAAAATTCAGATAATCTACCCTGAACGATTAGACATCACCTGGACAACTGGCGAAATGGTCACGTCAATGAGAAATCTGAACAACCGAGAGAACAGAATGTGTAGTCATACTGTTTCAGACTTGCTTTTGTTAGCACTTATTTAACTCCAATACCAAATAAACGCTGATGAGAAAGGATGTCTTAATTAAAGAGTCACCCTTCTGAGAACTCCAAATAAACATCTGAAATTCCCCAAGGAAGTTCTTCCATAAGCAAAAGGTTAATTACATTTCAGTGGGCACCTCTGGTAGAAGGCTATTTTTCTGCTGTTCAGTTACAATAAGAGTAAAATTAAAGGTTTTCAGGATTTCAGGGTTTTGATTGATGTGTCCATTAATTCACCTTTTCAAACTGAGGTGGAATAAGGTTTTAAATATTTTATTAATCATTTGTGTTTTTCCTGAAGTCCTCTTATTATTTTTGTTTGATTGAATTGGGAGTTTGTGTATGGTCCTGATTGTTGTGGGGTTCTGGCACCCCATAGCACTCCCTGGTGGCCAAGGATGGCACTGCAGGCACTGCCGGACTCATTTTCCCTCCTCAAGGTGGATCTGCTCAGCTTTCCAGATACCCATCTGTTCTGGAGATGTAGCTTTGCCCTGTGACGAAGTCACAAACAACTTAACCCCTTCTGTGTTAGCAAAAAGTCCATCTAATAAGTCCTAACTTTTCCCAGCTCTGATCCGGACTACCTGTAAGACTCTTTCTCTGCTCTGGTATAGAGTACTGGGCCCCCCAGGCTGGTTCCCCCGGAACACCCACACCCCTGAGCGATATAGTTATTCCATTCTAACTCCTAGTGCAGACAGCACTATGTCAATGGGAGGACTTCTCCCGTTGGCATAGCTACCACCTCTCAGGGAAGTGGAATACCTATGCTGACAAGAGAAGCTCTCCCATTGGTGGTGTAGCATCTTCACAAAGCAGATCTCCTTTTGATGATGTTTATTAGAAGGAAGCCCTATGTTTTGATTTCTTTTCTTTTAAAATAAGAAATGTCTTTATAGTCTAATCATGTACATTACAAATGTCACCATTATTTACTGCAAAGCATTAACAAGGAACTTTATGTTTACTATTTAACAAGTGAAAATTTAACCCATCTAAGTCTATTTCAGTGAAGTTATACTGACATTGAGATCTGTTACTGCCTGCAAACAGCCCAAACCCACATGCTGCACTTTCCTAGGAATCATGGGGGAAAAAGAAAGGCACCAGTATAAAATACTTTATCAGACACCAACCTTTTGGCAGAAAGTCAGAACTATCTTGTGGGAAAATGCATAACTCTTAGCTCTCACTCTCTTTTTTCCTGACACTGTACATCACCCTGTTCTACCTCCTTGCTACTGCTAAGCTTCTATTTCATACACTTGCACAGGATAACAGACGTGCATTACATTTATTCCCTTATGTTCTTTTTTGAAACCAAAGTCTATTAATTCGTTCTCCTTATGTCAGCCCCAGCTCAGTCTGCTGAAATCATTAAATAGGTCTATCTGCTAAGCGAAGCCATGTTTAGGCAAAAATTCTTCTGGAAACAAAAATAAAGTACTTATGACTGAATGATGTTTACAACCATTAAAAAGACAAGATAAAACAATTTTAAAGGGAAGATGATGTTAACCCACCTGAATCACCTAAAATCCTGGATTTTATTTTAACCTGAAGTATCATTTTTCTCCTCAGTGTGTGGAAGTCGGATCAGAGACTCAAGTTAGATTTACAGGTTTCACACAACTACATAAGCAAGTACCAGTAAAGCAGCCTCTGTCTAGGTCAGGAGAGCAGTTACATTGCAGCTGTGGAGGAATGGGAGTTTAGTACAAAGTCATTATCAGACACGTATTACAAATTCAATACGTTTTGCCCATAACATATGTAGGATTTCTCCTTCCAGTATATCGTGTCCCAAAGTACAATGCATTTCTGAGGCAGGGGTGAATTTAAAAGGAAATATTTTATTGAAAAACCGTTTTACCGATATAGGTAAGTGGAACATAAAGTTTAAAACATTTCACAACCACCCAAAAAAGCACACTTTGAAATGTTCTTAGGATTCAGATTTCCTGCCAAGGAAATGAGATAGAATAGAATATCCCAAGCAGGTGGGTTGTCTGGTAGACACTATTCATCACTAGAATTTTTCATTTTTTAAAAGTTAAACACTCCCATCATTAAATCTGCAATACAACATATTCCTTGGGAAATAATCACAGCTAAGATAAATTTGCCAATGCATTGTTTTTCTGTCTTTCATAGCACGGTGCGGTATTATCTTGCAGCTAAATGTTTGACATTTTACAAAATGTAATAACGTTTTTTTTCAAGAGATTTACACTAAGGGCCAGGTTATGTTCCCCATGTGCAAGTAAATTAGTAATACATAGAATAATTAATAGCAGTAGCATTTCACTAAGTGTACTATTAGTATATGGGTTGCGTAGATTTCTATAGACACAGAGTGGGTACACTTAAATAGCTTCTTCTGCACTTAGAAGGATTGCCATTGCTACCAGTATTCCCCATTATAAGTACTAGGAATCTGTCTCAGACCTGCAGAATTTTTCAAAATAGAAGAAACTTTTTATGTTTGACCACTGTATTTAGTTTGGATCTGTTGATGTATAGGTTAACCCTGGAATATCAATCCAGTATGTTTTAATGGAAAATGTACATGCACTCATTACTTGATTTCCCACTCTCCCAAAGATCTGACTGACTATCTTGAAGTGTTCAAGTGACGTGTTCACTTGGTCACATATCTCTCTCCTACTTGGCAGCGGCCATCACAAGGTACTTAGAGACTGGTAGCAAAACCCTCCTCCCCTCCATATCACCAGTGTAAAAGTTAACAACTCATTACAGCATGTAAATATTAACAACTGGTGAGTCTTATTCTGGAAACCTTGACAGATTGCACTTGTTCACTGCCTTGCAGGAATAATCCAAATTGTCAATACAACTGCTATTAACATAACAATATAAAAAACAACGTAAGAAACACCACGGACAAGCAACCTGCTAAGAGCATGCTCCTGGGTTGTGCAAATCCCACAAGGAGCAATGATTCTATTATTTTATCATAAAGATTGGAACAAGAAGTTCAAACAGGATAAGAGACAAAATGTGAGTAAACCTCTACACTTAAGTGTTGACTCCCCTCCCCACTCCCTCCCCCCCAAAACCTATATAAGGCAAGAAATGGATTTATTCTCATACATAATGTCAGATAAATGGCTTTCTGTGCAGATCCACCTTAAATCCTTTCATTTTTTATTCCCTTAAAGCTTCACATCCCAGCTGGCATGCCCCAGTCCTATAAATGTCTCAATATAATACACCATCATTGTTTGATGTATGGGCTTCCATTTAGAGCACCATGTCCAAAGAATATTTCTTCATGCTTGAATGACTCATCTATGAGGAGATTAATCTCTCTAGGGGAGAAATCTGGGTCTCTCCTACAGAAGCAAGTTGCTATGTGCACATTAACAGCAGCAGATCTCTCTGGAGTTCTTAATATTCAGGGAACTGCTCCGATCTGCCATAAACATCCTTTTGTCCTTCCCTCACTTAGTGTCATTCTCCATTATCATTTTCAACGTGGAAATAAAAATGTAAAGCTACCCTTTAAAATAATATCATGAAGTGATACTCACTGAGAGCACTAATTTTTAACTAGTAAGCCTGGTTGCCATTCTTTCTAAGTGTCTGTTTAAGTAGCCTTACCTATTATTTTAAGTGTACAGCCTCTGCCAAGTGGATGCAGTCAGCTGACTGACTGATGAGGTCATGACTTTTTATTTAGCTCATCTTTCCCCTTGAAAGGGCTGAGGGTGTGGGAGGGCTAAATCCCATACCCATGCTAATTGCCCTCACCTTTAGCTCCTCCAACAAGGTACAATTTAAGGGGCTACCTCTGTTTTTACAGAGAAATCAAGGCAAAACATGCAGACATCCCTGGACTTGCAGAAGTTTCACTTTCTTGTTAGCCAGAAAGAAAATTCCAAGTTGAGAATCTATTTCAAAAACCCAGAGCCTAAGTTCTCTTGCTCCTTTCTGTCCGTAGTTTTAGAACCATGCTTTTATATTCACTCTGCGCAAGAATGGGTAGCAATGAGGACAACAGAATTATAAATAGTTACTGATTAATTAACTCATTCTACAAGCAGCTTTTCTTCCAAAAAGCAGAACAGCTCTAAGCACTTACACTCAAAGTCACAAACAATTTTGTGGCTATTGTCTTCTTTTGAAACCTATCAGAAAACCAGGTCTTTATCAGCCAGCTCTATCAAGCAATCTAAAGCTATTAATTAATGCACCAATGTTTTTGCTACAACAAACATTTAATTTGCTCGCTAAACACTAGTTATGATTTTAGCCCTTTGCTCCTTTTATTTGTCTGTGTGATATACATTACACTTGAGAGAATCCTCTGTCCATATGTCCACAAATTACAGTGGACATATGGCAGCACACAGAAAAACAGTCTTTTGTATTTTGCATACAGAAGTCTTCTTGACTGTTATAAAGGAGACATTACAGAGTCCCTGTATTTCTATTATCATTCAGTCCAGTTTGGATCTCATCTCTGATCTTTCTCAACTGGCTTGATTTATTTTAATTGTAGTGCTGCCTGATCAGGCTATAAATAATTTGCAAATTGTTAAAGTTATCCTATTACTATTGCCTGTAGCAGGTATCATTTAAGTAGCTGATCATCAAGGAATGTTGGTCATCATTACAGGAAAGGAGTATATACTATTTTTCTTTTTAGATAATGTATTAGTGCTATTTTTCCACTTGTTCTCAGTATATAATCAATAGGGTTGCAAGAAATATTAACAGCAATCTTTAAAAATTTCTATTAATGAAAAGTTTTCACATTTCATTCTGAATTCACTAAAATGGTCTAATTTCACACAAAAAAACAACCCTGTAAAATTTGAAGTTTTTGAACTAAATCAGTTCATTGTTTAAACAAAATAGGTCAGTGTCATTTAAAATAGCCCTATTTTCAACAAACTTTTGAAATTTTGAGTTTTGAAATTTCAGACAGGTGAGAAACAGTTTTAGGACAGAAACCTGCAAAGACATGTGCTTTCCTGCCATGAGTGCAGGGGACTGGACTAGATGAGCTCTCGAGATCCCGTTCAGTCCTATGATTCTATATGTTCTGATACAACACCAGTCATTTCTCAAAAATCTCATGAAAAGTGACTTTTTGGGGCTTCAGAACAGGCTAGAACAGATTTTTTTTTTCTTGAAAGTGTTCCATGTGGTTTTGCACACCAGTGGTAAATCACTGATGAGCAAAGATCAAATGTGTCAGAAGTGTTATTCAGCTGGGTACCTGGATGATTGGATGCATATCCAAACAAGCATGCCTTTTTGGGAGCTTCTTTTTTCCTTAACGTTATTCTTAACATTTTCCATGCCATGCTTTTAAGTGAGTTTGTTCTCAAAATCTCCTGAGGAGTAGTGGGTGATAAAACCAGTCACTAATTCTTTTCTCAGATATGCTCTTAGCAAGAAGAGTCACTCCACATGAACACACGTGTATGAGAGAGGAAAATTTGGTCCCATGTTCACAAGGAGTTCTTTTTTGGTGTGTTTTTAGAGATTATGGGCCAGATTATCTATTATGTCCAACTTCCATTAGGGATTCATCTATGGGCCAGCCCCAGGCGCCGATTAGAGCAGCCCTATGCTGCTCTAACATGTGCTAGCCATCAATAGTTCCCAAGAGATCACTAGCCAGCTGGGAATTGCTGGAGTGCATCATGCTCCTGCCCCGATACACAGCCTGCACTGGGAGGGAGATGCAGGAGACAACTCTGCCAGAGGACTCCCACACACCAGATGAGTCCCCAGCAGGGAATTTGCAGTTAATCTGCACTCCACTGGTGTTTCCTAAATGGCACAAAACAAGCAGAACATCTCCTGTGAGCCTAAACTGTCTTCCAAGGAAATCAATGATGAAACTCTTACTGACTTCATTTGGAGCTAATATTGTCAAGTACAAAAAATATATTTATGATTATAAAAACAGAAGGAAAGTAGTACTTATCTGCACTTAACTGGGTCATTTTCTATGAAGGCTTATATAAAAGTTCAGACAGGAAAAAAAGAAATGGGATAGACTTCTAATTCTGGAGCTGTGAACAAGACTCAATAAAGAGCCTAATTCTGCTCCAGTTTATGCTGTGTGAATCAGGAGTAATCCCATGGACGTTAATGAGTTACACCAGTGTAAAGGTGGTGTGACGGAGAAGATTCAGTCACACCAGTGGTTCCAGAGACAGAGACAGACAGAGCTGTACATGTGCCACACTGTTGTTAATCTACTTGTAGAACATTTACTAACTCGGTTTCCTCAGAACATTTCTGAAGGTAAAGTAATAAATAAAACAAACACAAAAACAAAACAGAAGTATTCCCTAAATTGTTAAATAAAACATCCCAGGAAAGTGCAGCACTAATGGGTCTGAAAAACTAAGCAGCAACATCTTCTCAAGTGAAAGTGACATCATGTATACTGACTGGTTTAAAATTTTATGCGGTTATACACCACACATTTCAGATTAGAATAGTAGCACGTCCTTCAGTTCTGTGCTTCCTTACACACAGCAGCTACATGGCACTGCTCCATTCCCTGTATTTATTAACACACCATATCTACTTTAATGCTTTCCAAGCAGATGACAAGGGATGGTTGCCAGGTAAAGTAAGCAAGTATTAAAACTACATCTCATGTGCCCAGTAACAATAGTTACCTGGCAACAAGTATTCGTTTTTCCCCAAAACAGGTTATATATCCAAACTGTACATACTGAATTCGTTTCCAAATTTAAATGTAAAAATACAGAAACTCTAACTTCAGAACTGGAGTCCAAATGGTTTTACCACAATGGTCTGGTATGGGGAGATGATCTATTTTATAGCCTGTGATCACACAGTTACAAAGGCATTGGGGTGGGCTTTTGGGACAACCCAGGAGTGCTTCTCCTGTAAAGGGAGGAAGCAGCTTTGCTTTCACCCATACCCACCTTGGGATAATGTGACACACACCTTGGGGCTTGTGATCAAATTGTGTGCCAGCAAGTAGAGCTGCATGGAATATTGGTGCGTTTTTGTTTATGTCGTTGAGCTTTGCCTTGTTTGAAATTTCTTTTGCAGCAAATGAAATGTCTTTATATGGAAGAACCAAGGGAGGGGGCAGAAGAAACCATGGAGAGACCCTCCCTTCTCCAAGCCCTATCTCACCAACCCTAAGATCCCGGGCCGTCTTTAGCCATAGGCAGAATAGGCAGCCGCCTAGGGCACCACTAGGTCTGGGGCACCACACTCCTGTGGATTGCACTCCGGACATAAGTCATCAAGAACAGATGTCATTAGTAGTGAGATTTGTCGACATTAGTGATTCAGCACAGATTACAGTTAAGGAATCGTTTATCACATTTTTAGAAGTAGAAGAAGTTTTCCAATACTGTAATCTTATGTTTGTGTTGCTAAGAGCAAGTCAGGCATAGGGGCACCAGTTTAATAATCCCGCCTAGGGCACCATAAATCCTAAGGATGGCCCTGCTAAGATCCTACTCATATACCTGGGGAAAGACGGTCAGGAGCAGGACTAGCAGAAAACAACAATTCTACTTTGTGAAAAATTGAGATTTCAAAAGTTGTTTTCATCCAATATTGGAATGGAAAAGACCTTTAGATTTATTTTTTATTTTTGGAACAGCATCAGAAACAGAGGGGCAGCAACACCCTACAGAGCTGGTGGTTGGGACATTCATCTGGGATGTACATGACTTAGGTTCAAGTCTCTCTGCCTAATTCAGAGCAGGGACTTTTTCACATCCCAGGCAAGCACCCTAACTACCAGGCTATACACAGTTAGCCTTTCTCTGGCCCTATTAAATTTATTCAGAAGGAGAGAGGGAGACAGACATACTTTATACCATGCTGATTAGGACACGTGCCTGTCTGAGGCAGAGCAGGGACTTGAACCCTAGTCTCCCACATTCCAGGCAAATGCCCTAACCACTAGGCTACAGGCTTGTCACTGTTCATTGGGTCTTGAGCTGTTGGACTCCCTCCAAAAATTCCTTCCCAGGCCTGAGAACCCTTCCTGATGAAACTTTTGTTGCAACCCATATGTTTCCACAAAACATTTCGGTTTCAATGAACCAGCACTTTTCAAAATAAGTTGTAGCTGTAAATTTTTCAGCCTGCCCTAAACTGTAGCTGCTAAGAATTAGGGGATTAGGACATGTAATGCAGAGGGTTCTATTTCCTCTACCCAGACCAGACCTCAAGATTTCCCTCCCCACCAACCTAAAGGAATTGGGGGTAACAGCCACAAAGGCATGGGCGGCGGCTATCGTAGGCACAGGAAGGGGTGTTGCCTTCCCAAACAACCCGACTTCCCCCCACCCATGCTGCATCCCCAGACCCCATCCTGCCTGAGGTTCCCTGGGGGAGGCAGCCTGGGGGCCGGGGTGCACCCCAGGAGCCGTGCTGCACCACACCACCCGTCCTCCCGGCGCCAGGGCTGGCAGCTTGGCTGGGGGGCACCTTCAGGGACGGGGGGCATGCTAGCCGGGGGTTGGGCCTGGTGGCACATCCCAAGGCCGCGCTGCCTGGCTCTCTGGCAGTCAGTCTGGGATAGCTGATTATCTTGGTCCTACGAGCAACCAATGATGCGGCCTGCATTTTTACATTCATTTGTTTAAAAACATGCCTCCCCCTTTCATAGAAGTATAGCAAAGAGATTATTTCAGTATAGGCCCTGCACTAAAACAGCTGTCTATGGAATATTTCAGTTGCCTGCATCCTATCACCCAGGGTGCAGCCAGACCATGTGTTCAGCACAGCATATTAGATACATTCACAGAGGATAGGTCGATCAATGGTTATTAGCTAGGATGCACAGGGATGGTGTTCCTAGCCTCTGTTTGCCAGAAGCTGGGAATGGGCGATAGGGGATGGATCACTTGGTGATTACCTTTTTCTGTTCATTCCCTCTGGGTCACCTGGCATTGGCCCCTGTCAGAAGACAGGATACTAGGCTAGATGGACCTTTGGTCTGATGCAGTATGGCCATTCTTATGTTCATATAACTAAGTGGACAGGTCATATTCAGAATCGTTTTGACCACATGTTACAGAAGTAAGAAGGGATTCTGGTTGAGGACAAAGCCGGAAGATCTGCCCAACTCTGCTGTTGCCAACATTTATGGTTTCATTAACTGATCATCATAACACAACAGTGCTTAGAAACTATGGGGGTGGGAATGATTTTAAAAAAATGAAAATAGATGGAGTAGAAAATCCTTCCTGTAGCAGACTGAGTGCAGCACATAGGTCCTAAAGATACCTAGGGCTTTGGATTTTATGGCGGGAAACAGGCAGTCTCATCTGATGACACATCACAAAAAGTGTGTGTGTGTGTGTGTGTGTGTGTGTGTGTGTGTGTGTGTGTGTGTGTGTGTGTGTGTGTGTGTGTGTGTGTGCGCGCATGTGCTAACTGAAACAAACACTCTCCCCTCAGGCCCAAACTCTCCTCTCTTTTTTTCACATACCCACAATTCCACCTTAAGTCACACACAACCTAAACTGGCTCTCTGTTCTGTTTCTGGACCATCTCCCTCAGGGAGATGGGGACTCACAGTGGTGTGCTCAGAGTAGGCAAACCGTTGACATCCCCTCCCAGTTGGACTATTTCCAGATAAATCTGCATCTGCTAGCTCCTCACCCTGGTGGGCAGATGCTTTTCTTACCTTGGCTTCCATTCTTCCTTTCTTTCCTTCCATCATTTGCTAGGAATTTTGTGGAGGTTTCCAGCTTTCACTCATCTCTGCATTTGTTGATGTTGATCCAATGCTAGAGCAGCCAGTCCTGTTCTGTCCTTCCTAAAACAGGGAAGTAAAATTTCTGGTGTGATGTTTTCTCTAATTTCTCTATTTTTCTCTATTTTTTTTATCATCTTCTGTTCCCCTCACCATGTATTCATTGAACCAGGTCCATGTCTTCTTTGTGCCTCTTTCCTGTTGTCTCTCCTCTCTATTGCCCTCGCTCCCCCATTAGTTTTTGTTCTCTTCCAGCTTCTCCACATTCTCTCTCCCATCTCCCTCTTGCTATATACCTCCCCTCCATTTGTCTTTTTTTGTCTTTCCACCCACCCTCCTCAGCTAGTTTCCCCTCTCTGCTCTAAGTATTATTATACACAGCTTACAGATGAGTGGAGAGGCACAGTAAGGTTAAGTGACCTACCCATCCCACAATGAGTCATGGCAGACTGAAATGAGACTCAGAGTCCTACCTCAGCCTCTCCTGCTTTAACTACTAGACAACACTCCCCATTTGGGAATTTCAAGGTCCGGAAATCCCTAGTATAAAGGATATAGCAAAATGTTCACCTCCACCCATCTGGGAGAAAAATCTCAATGCATAGCTACAATAGAATCATAGGGCACTGACCTCACAGCTGTGAACTGCAGCCTTTTAAAATGTGTTTAAAGCAGTCTTTATGGTAGTAATTGTTTTTTACAATATTTTCACTTTGAGAAAAACCCAGAGCAATTTTACAACAGCTTTACTAAGAAGCTCAACAGGTGACGAGCTACCTGTGCTGTCCCAATCCACCCCCTTATCCTTTACCTTCAATATGTTGATAACAAAGAAGTTTTAAAATGTACCCTCAAAAAGTTTCCCTTCCTCCCACTTCAATTTTTGTTTGTTGCTTTAAGATACCAACTTTTACAGAAAAATAAACACACAGAAGGGCTCAGGGCAAAGGTACATTTTGTCTACAGATTTGATGAAAACATGTTTTTTTCTTGTTAACACCTTGTTATATCCTAAAATCACAATACAGAAAAAAACTGTGAATGAGGCTGTATGCATAGACATCTAAGCTTTCTAATGAAATTCACAAATCAGCATAGCTTTCCCCATATGGTTACCACTGGTATGTCATCAGAACTTCTTAATGCCTATCAACTTAACTGAGAGTTACCTGCGTAGTCTCCTTTCTCACCATGCACTGCGCAGACAGCTGGAGCTGACACTTATAGTGGCAAACTATTCCCAACTGACTGAAAAAAATGAACAAAAGTGAGATATAATTGTCGAAGCCACAGGCTGAGAGAACTGTTTTCCACTAGAGATCACTTTTGCAATCCAACAGGCAGTAGTTTTTCAGGCAAATCAAAACCACCAGACTTCATGGGTTTATTAAACTACTTAAAAGTAATGAATCTATATAGAGTCTGACTTTTTTTTTTGAGGGGGGTTGTTTTAAAAAATAGATCACCTTATGATTAATATATTGGCATACTAACACAATGACATTTTTATGGGTATTTTTCATGTGGCCTCTCAGGAGTGGGCATGGCACATTCCGTACAGGTTGTGCTATCTTTTGGTATAGAAGTCTCCTTATTGATCCCATCTAATTTACTTCCCACAGAATTGGCTTTTTAATTCCTCACTGACCCATATCAGCAGAATCAAGACAGGTCCACACCACAGCTACCATGGAGCTCTAGAGGAAATGCCATTCCTACAAAACTGTTTTCTAGTGTCGATCCAAAGCTGCATGTAGCTGCAGGACTCTGAGCCATTACTGTAGAATACTGCATTGCTTTTTTAATAAGTATTGGTAGCCCCGCAAAGGATCCTGGGATGCTTCTGAAACATGACTGCAGCTGTGGCTCTTTGATGGTTAATGAAATCCTCTTTCCCATGAGAAGACAGCTAATGAGGGCAGAAGGGCACTGGAAATTGTCAGGGTTTTAATTTTTTGTTTTGTTTGGTGAGAGGTAGAAAGGAAGCAGTTTGAGAGAGATATCCAGCTCTCAATAGGCTCAGAAAAGAATCCACATTTTGTGGTGCTTTATAGTAAACCAAACCTAACGTGAACTGGGAGATGTGAATTCTCAATTACACTAAGCATCACAGAGAGTCCCTAAAGCAGGATTTAGACCCACTTTAAGGAACCTTAACATTGCTAGAGTAGCAGAAAGATGTCTTTGTGTAACTGAGAATTGGGCCCTGAACCTTTAGAGAATTATGATTAGATGGGGCTGAACTAGAATACTGGATTGAAATTCCTCAAAGCTTAGAAAAGTTCAGGTCTGAATCTCTGTCTAAACATTCTTACACAGTTTATAATAGCTTCATAAACACAACACTGGATCTGCAACTCCCTCAAACTTTGGAGAAGTTCAGCTATGAATCTGAACTTCCCAACATGAGCCCAACACTACCTAGTTTCTGTACAATAACCACTACCCCCTAGAATGCCTACTTGTGATTGGTAAGGACAAAAGAAAGATGCTGGTGTTTTTCTATTGAACTGAATGCATGCCTTCTTCAATAGCATCTGGGTTTATTATAACCGTGTACTGGGAGTCTCACATCTGAATGGGTACAATGTCATTGCCTGCTAGGGCTAATGCTTTCTTTATTTCAGACATGTTGGCATTATTTTTAGCACAGCAGGTGTGGAAAAGGTTGATTTTGAAAGAAAGAAAAAGAAAACAAAAATAATGAATTATTTATGTGAGTTAAATCAAAATGTGCTCAATATAAATGTTTAATCAGGTTTTCACCAACTCCTCTCCATATGCTCTGTCCTGCCTGATGGCAGATTTCTAATGGAATCACTAAATATATCTTAATAGCTCAGTACATAGTATGATGAAACTATTTCTGCCCATAGAGTTTCTCCAAATTTGCATTAGACAGGTTAGAACAATGTAAACAATAGGCAGCTCAAAGATGGTTTGCAAGATCAATAAAAAGCACCCATGAAATTTCAGCAAGCTTACGACACAGCATATACCCTACGGCCCTATCCAATTTTTTATTGGGGGACACGTGTGTAAATACACCAGACATGAAAACAGACATACAACATTTGGATAAGGCCAACATGGTATTTTCTGGGTAGCAAACTTACAAGCTGTACTTATCTGAAAGCTTCCTGAATCAGCAGTGATAGAGACTTTACTAATCTCTTTCAAATCTTCAGAAGGGTTCATATATTTGGTTTCTGCTCATTCTTATTTCTTTGCCCCTCCCCAGTTTAACCTATAATTATGCCTAAAAATGAACATCCAGTGTGGGCTGTCACTAACCAACAGTGAGAGCAATCCACAGAACAAAACAAAATACCTACAAAGTTCTTCCTTTTCCAGAGTAGCAAGAGGCTGAAATGTAAGCGCTCCCCTTTTCAGGAGAAGTTCAGTACACACTTCCTTTTTATACATAGCAGCTGTGCCCTGCAGTTTAACAGATCCCAGCTGCATCTGGTCTCCAGCCACTTAACCCTTTCTGGTCTGGTTCCTCACGACTGCAGTCCCGGTAGAAAAAAACTGGGTTTTGAACTTTCTGGGAGCCTCCTGGAACATGCGTGGGTAGTACACCTTCTACCAGTAAAAGAAGTGTAGGATTGAAATTGGGGAAGAAAAACATGTCAGTATGAAAGGATTTTTCATTGGTGTAGTGAGTCTAACCTTACAGAGCAAAGGTCTGTAGAATTTAATAGGGATGGAACTAATAATGTTCTATAGAAGGGTAATAGAGATTTATAGAAATTACTCTATAACCCTACGCAATTTAATAGAGAATAATCTCCCTTTTATCGCTGTTTTGAACTATCCTATAGAACTCTCTGTAGCAGGGATACAAATCTCTGTGAAATTCTACATGGTGGTTCAAATAGCTTGTAAAAAGGTTATCCTATTGAATGAACTTCTATGGACTTTTCTTTAAGGAATAATGGGCTGTATTCATTAATGTGTCTCTTATGGTCTGTGAAATGTAAATAAGAGATGAATATTTATAGATATTTGTGACATTGCTACAGCATTTAATACCTTTTATACCAAATTATAGATTCATGCAAAGGTTAGACATTAACAGTTTTGCTGAAAATGTCTAAATATTTATGAAGTTAGCTACACTTACAGTAGGAATACATTTGCAAATTTTATTTTTTAAACATTTGAGTATATATGAATTTCTGAACAATATATCAAAATTAGTAGTCAAGGCATATATTCCCTTTGTGACTCAATTTACCTTTTCCATCCACCTTCACTCATTCATTTCTTTTCTCTTTAAAGGAACTTTTCTTTTACCTTTTAATATTTTCCCTCTTCATTATTCCCCCTCCCCTCCTCTCTGTTCTTCTCTTCACCTTCTTTCTTCACTCTTTCCTTCTACCACCCCAAACCCTCTGCCCTCCCCTCCCCGCAAACGCTCAGTCCACATTCCCTCCTGGACCTGTGTTTTTTCTACATAGAGTAAAATCTTTCACTGTCTATCTTTAACCACCATCTATCATGCTCTTAAGCAGGGCCAGCTCTAGGATTTTTGCTGCCCCAAGCAAAAAAATTTTTGGCCACCCCCCTGTTTTTTTCTTCTCCCCCCCCCACCTCAACTCCGCCCCTTCCCAACCCCTTCCCCAAATCCCCAGCCCCGCCTCCTCCCCCACCCCAGCTCACCTCCGCTCTGCCACGGCGCTGGGCTTCTCCTCCTCCCTCCCAGGCTTTCAAGCCTGGGAGGGAGGGGGAGAAGCCAAGTGGCGGCAGCGCAGAGTGGAGGTGAGCTGGGGCACATTTCTAGGGGCGGCATAGCCGGCGCCAGAATGCCACCCCTAGAAATGTGCCATCCCAAGCACTAGCTTGTTTTGCTGGTGCCTTGAGCTGGCCCTGCTCTTAAGTGGTATAGTTTTGCAAGTCATGTGATCCCTGAGTAACTCTGTGACTGTTACTAATCAACCTTAAATGGTTTATAAAATGGATGAGATACATAACCGCACATAAGAGTAGGTCTGACATCCCATCCAGCAGAGGGCAATGGCACACATGCTACATGTCAAGTCTCTTGATTACAGCAATCCATTTAATACCAATTGCCTCATCTCCTACTCTGTGAAACCAGCACCAGCAAAGGTAGTAGGGGTCATGTAAATGTCACTCGTGCTACTCTCTGGTTCCCCTTATAGCTATTTACACAAGCCTCTGCTATACTCAGTCTGTCACTTCAGACAGCACATTGCTCAGCCGTCATCATGATGAAAACATTTCTCACTATTCCTGTTACTCTTTTCCTCAGCCATACTGTGGAATGTATCCACTAAGGCAGGGTGGAACAGTCCAGAAGAACAAAGAAGAACCAGCCCAAAGCTTGGCCCTGACACCACGCCTCTCTTATAGCTCAGATCAGAGCAGAAAAATAACCAACCTCCCAATCCCGTCTAAGGTTTCTTGTGTCCCCAACAGATCTTTCTACCTTTGCTTATATATACTGGCAAATCCTTTTGTGAGGCCTCAGCAGGTCGGGCAATCTCTTCTGGGCTGGATACTTTCTTCAGATCTCTTATGCTCTAGTGCTTCCTCCACATGAGAGACACGCAATTCATTGCTTCATGATGTGCTTCTGACCCAGGGAAGCCCTAGAGCCAGGAGAGTTGAAGACAGCTGCTAGTCTGGCAGAGACTGCCAGGTTTGCTGAGACCCTGCAATGGATCCAGAACATCAGCAAAAGGAAAGGGCCCTGGGGGAAGAACAGACCTCAGATCAGGTTAGAGTGAAAGGGAGGGGAAAGAGAAGCATCAGGGAGGGAAATGGATAACTTGAATCTCTGATTCCAGGCCAGGGAGATCAGCTGGAGAGCAGCTAGTTCTTGGAGAGTGGAAGTTGAGCTGGATTAGGGGTTACGTTGCTGAAGATGGGGAGAGAGGGATGTACAGAAGGATCTGATTGGGTTGGGAAGGGAAAGGATTGGGAGTCGGTAAAGCACAGGTTTCAAAAGATTCCGATACTTTCCTTTACACTCATCCATTATTTAGTACAAAAACATACACAATTATTCATTCTTTATCCGTAGTGCATCATTTACACTTTAGCGCCTCTATCTTTTAGCCACTATCCATTTTGTTTCTACTCATTTTTCAGCTCTCTCTCCAATGTGGTCCCCTGTAAAAAATTCACCAGTTATCTTAGAATACAACATAATGTAACCCAAGTATTTACCAGTCTCCCCTAGATGTGTCTGACCATAAATATATCAAATACAATGGAAATACTGAAGTAAAATGAGTTATTATCTAGGATAAAACTGGCAGGATAAGGGCATTCACTTCACCTCTCTCTCTACCTGTACAGGTTATCTATCCCTGCTCTCTATCTTACTGTTAACTACTATCTTCTGTGTTCCCCCCTTTACAAAGCCTTTCTGGAGCTTCATGAAGAAAACATCACTGCTTATATTTCCCTCCCACTTTCTGCATATGATGTATATAAAATCACATACTGACACAGAATCTTTCCTCGCTATTTTTGTGATATCATAACAGTACTTCAGAATCTGTCTTTGCACAGATTTTTTTTTTGTTTCCCATCTGATTTCACTTACCTTTAGAAGAAACATACATTTGTAAAAAAATAAACCAATGTTTTGCAAATATCAAAGTGAATACAACTTGAGTCACCCTTTTGTCTCCTGAACTCTTTTTCAGTAGCTTCTATATTCCAAGAAAACGAAGACATTATTCCTCAAACAGCTGAGTATTTGCGGTCATTTTAACACCTCTTCCTACTGTAGCACTCCAAATTAATTGCACTAAAAGATTATGACCTGATTCTGTACTAATAACGCTTTCTGCATTAAATAAAATGAGATGGAATCATGTTAGTTCATTAAAAAAATAAAAAGAACTGAGTTGAACTGGCCTCAGCAAACTTTAGTCTGAGCAGTGCATTTTTTATTTTCAGAAAATATCTGGAGAGCTGAGGCAGTTTGTTTGGTCACCTGTACCATATGAAACAGTGGATGCAAACAAGAGACCTGCTAAAATTGGAATATTTTGTGGCTGCTGAGAGCACCTGTCACTCACTGTAAAACTTTTTATTTTTTAACTAAAACTGCCCTCCATTTCCTACAACAGCTAATCACCGTGTAGTCTTTATTGATTTTTCATCGTGTAATATTCACATCAAAGCATTCTTGCCATTCTGATCCTTTTCAGAGTATAACGTAGGAAGGTTAATAGTTGAAGGTCAGCCCTCATCTCTCACCACCTTGTCTGCTGCCATACTTGGTAATAGTAAATGTTCCAGCTGGTGTGGGGGAAGTAGCCTAGCATACACTATTTGTGTGCCTAGCAGATGTAAAAAGCCTGGTGCAGTGATCTGGGTGCACCTGTTGGTTTGTCACCATCTGCTAGCCAAAATGTTAAAAAGCCACACCCTTAGACAGCCAGCTGAAGAGAACTTAATCTCTTCCCTACAGGCTTCAAAACACAGACCACTGAACACATCTTACAATAGAGAAAAGGCGAATACAAAGGCACAAACTGTCTGAACTAGGCCTCAGGGGGAACCTAATCTGCTATCATTGTAGGGTTTTGTTTCTTGAGCTAACAAGAAAGAGCTCTTTAAATAAATCTAGATAGTTATTACCTGATAAGAAAGCATGTTATAAACTGCCAATGTTTTTAAAAAAGAAAGGTATTAGGTTAACATGGATACTAATATTAAGTAAATTAAGCTGCAGTGGTATTTTTGAAGACTATTTAGTGATGTGGAACTATTGCAAGGAAGCCTGTGTTAGCACTAGCAGCTAATGGGGATGACTTGTAAGCTGAATATCACAATACTTGCTTTGGAAACTGGAGACTGTGTTTAGTGCATGCCGTGACTTTTTCCTATAAACAATTACCTAACTTCCTAGTGTGGCTCAGAGCAACAGAAACATCAACACCCTCCAAAAAATGTACACTATGTGAAACCTGTCAGTGAAATACATAAAAATGCCTTTACCACTGAACAAGCTCTGCCAGCACAAGAAATATACCAAGAGTATGATAAATCCTCACTTATTTAAAAATATTCCAATATTTCAGAAGTTTCCCATGCAACTACCTTAATTACCCAGAATCAAATTTTGTACGCTGAGAAAATCAGGAAAGGGGACATGTAACAGCTCTGCATGTTTGGATACAATTTCAGAGAAGGGGTGTTGCTTACTTTTAGTTTAGTGTCCAGTAATTATTTACAAATTAGGAAGTAATAGATAGAATTAAGAAATGGAAAGAGTAGGCTGAACATTCCTGATACTGAACCCAATCTTGAGTACCTCCCCTGTGTGGTGTATTAGAAACTGGTTTAAAAAAAAGACAAGCAATAACTTAAGTGTATTCCTGATCCTGCTTGCAGGCTAGGGGGTTCTGAGGGAGGCCATGTGATCCTGGTAGACTGAGTCAGTCAGCAGACAGCCAGTCTGGAAAGAGTCTGCTTTAAGCAAGGTCAGGTGAGTTGTCCTCCTCTGCCTGAAGGAGCAGCCTCTTTTCTCTTTTTTTGAGGGGGGGGGGGGCGTTCCTTGTATGTTATCATGCTGAAGTCTAAGAAATAAAGCAGAGTTACATTGCAACTTTCCAGCAAGAGTATTTATGTTTTTATCTAACTTGTCTGTGCATGTGGGCTCTGAACATAACACTGTGAAGTACAGAGCATCCTCAATTTCCACAGACTTCAGTAATAGTTGCCTCACTCCCTGGCTTGTCTGCTTCTTCATCAGGCATTTCTGAGCTTTATCCCATGTTTCTCCCCACCAAAATTTGTAAAGCCATCACCTTATCCTCTCTTAAATCCCTCCTTAAAATCCATTTCTGCCAAGTCGCTGCCATCTGGCATTGGTTAGGCTAGGAGGTATATTTTTCTGCTATACTATGTTACCTTGTCTTCTTGCTTCATTTGTCTGTTTTGTCTCCCTGTTGAATCCTGCTGAGACCTAGACTGTAAGCTATCTGGAAAAGGGACTTGTCTTCTATGTTATTTGTCAGCATGGCACAATGGAGCTCTGATTTTTGACTGGCTTTTCTCACAGCTATCCTGCTACAAATATAATACATAAAATAATAATGTTGCAAGAGCTGCTTATCACCTATGAGATATATTAGCCATATGGAATATTCTTCAAGAGGAAATAATGGAAGCCTCATCACTTGAGATATTTAGAACTAGAGTGGACAAAATACTGGAACATGTACAATAGGGGAATAATCTTTTATTGGCAGGGATTAGGTCTTTTCCATCTCTAAATTCTCTGAAGCCACCTAAAGGCAAACACTGGCTGGAAATTTATTAAATTACTGTGAAGCAATACAAATTTAACAAAAATTAAATATTAAAATATATAAATTACAACTTCTCTCTTTAAAATATGTACAAGATAATTCAGAAAAAAACATTAGAATGAATCCTTCTGTTAAATTAGTAGTAATGTCCAGTGGCTACTTTTCCATTTATACTAATGCTGAGAAACATGAAAAGCTTGCTTCATAATTACAGTGTTTCTTTCAAGAGGTTCCAAGGACACTTAAGATAGATGCGTCTGTGTCTAATCAGCCGGCTTCTTTTCTCCCCATTTCATATCAAAATACAGTTACCAAATCTATGCTTCCAGCCCTTTCATTTTGACTTCATACTACAATATAGTTCAATTTTAAAGAATGCTGGAGGATCACAGATCTGCATTAACACCTTTAAACTAACCATAGTGCATTCTCTTAATTTAATGGTTTCACTTCTGCCCTTAAGCAATATGTATGTGGTTTGTAAACTTGAGACATGCTACCTTTAGGCAATAGGCAATCTCTTTACAAACATTAAAGTAGGCAGCATATGGTGGCACTATGCAATATGGAAATGTTCTAAAGGTACACGTTTCCAGCTTCAGTTGTACAAGCCCAGTTTTAAATAAAACATAATGTCATATGGTTTATGCTTAAACACTGCAGTAGAAAATACTGGCTATATGGTCATCTTCTAAACAACAAAAGGAAGAGTTTACACGTGTGCAGTTGGAAATCCAATGTCTATATACATACACCTACACATGCACACACGAGTCACCAACTCCCCATCAACAAATTAAAATGCTAGAATCGGGTAGTTTATGGATTTGCAACCCCTTTCAAGCTCACGGGATTTCCTCTTTTGTTTTTATTTTTAATCACAGAGGTATAACAGCAGGGTATTTTTTTGTTTTGTTATCGATGCATATGTGTAACTCTCAAACCACACATTCCTGTCCCTCCCTCCCATTTTTCTGCTTCTGAGAAGCTGGGCCATATTAGTCGCGTCAAAGCAAGTCATGGAACATAACATGCAATTCAGCCCAACATTACGGTAGAGGTGAATCTCTTTTATTAGAAGGGATATCAGTATTACTGCTCTGGAATACTATCATCTCCTTAAGTCTACTGTTATGTACATGTAAATCTCAATAACACTTACATAACAAGGGACAATAGGTAAACGTGTTTGATTATTCACCAAGGGCCTGATCTTGTAATTTACTATTGATTTGAGAGGGATCAGGATTGGGCCTTGAGAAAAGGGATAGTGATTTGATTGCACTGGGACGTATACAGGTAGCGTGTCTTGGGAGTCAAGAGATCTAGGCTTTATTCCTGTCTCTGGTACTCATTTACTGTGTGACCCTGGGTGGCTCATTTAACCGCTCTGGTTCAGAGCCTCAGTGTTCCCATCTACAAAATGGATAATGAGACTCTTTCCCTACTCTGTAACATTTTGAGATCTAGGGATGAAAAGTGTCATATAAATGCTGAATCAGGTGTACCAGGTGAGGCCAGTATGTCAGGCTATGGTTGAGTTTTACTTCCAAGTACGTAACAACTGTATGGAATGGCAGTAGCTATCCTGGGACATGGATCTTTGGACATGGGTTGATTGGCAAGATGATTGTTTAGATAGAAAGTAGGTGGCACTGTCTTGGTTTCATTGATAATTAGTCCCCATTGCTGGAAGTAAGTGATTAACACATCTATGTCTGGGCCTGAAAATGAAGATTCCTTCCCATACTGCTTTGGTATGAAAACTATCAGGAACCTTCTGGGCAGCGGATGCTTCAGTCCTTCATACACCCGTATTGTCCTGGTGTTTGCTCCAGCAGAATACTGCTCTGCGATCTGGGTATGCAGCTGCCACACTCATCTTGTCAACATGGAACTGAATGTTGGCCATTCATTTCATTAGTGGCTGCTTGAATTATACACCAACCTCCAATCTGTAGGTGCTAGTGTAACCCACACACCTTCTGGGTGTGGTGTTCTGTCCCCTCTAGTGACACCGAGACCACTTAGAGAGAGTTAAATGAGTCTGTTCTACAGTCTTAGCTAACAGCCAGTTGGCTTTTAGCTCATGCAATAGAGGTTCATGCACTAAATTCCAGAGGTCTCGGGTTCGATCTTGCCTGCTGACAACCGGGGTCTGTCAGCATTACACTGGCACTCATAGCTCTGCCAGATCTTCAACAAGATGCCATTACTGTTAAATCTCCTGGAGAGATGTGACATATGAAACCAACTTATTACATTGCTTGATTACATCGGTTGACTGATGCCCCATTCTCAGACAGGAAACACCACACAGTGCCAACTGGATGGTCTGCTTATATTCAGGGGTGAAATCTCATTCCTGCAGACTGGGGCATGACACCCCAGTTAATCTCTTGACACCCTTTTGCTACATCAGCGCATGTGCTCCTGGATGAGAGTGCTACTGGCCCTTTACTATGCACAGATGATCAATGCCACCAAGGGGCTGAAAATCTACATCCTTTCAGGGTGGAAGCCTTGGTGGGAAAGAAAGGCTAACACTAAGTAAAATTAGAAGTCCATCACAGCAGCTGCCGCCTTGTCCACTTGATCATAAATCCCAGAGCAGGTTCATCCAGAGTTGCTGCAGCTATGCACTGGCTTGGTCTGGCTTCCTCCTCAAGCTGTGGCAGTGGGGTAGGGTGATCAGACAGCAAGTGTGAAAAATCAGGACAGGAGGTGGGGGGTAATAGGTGCCTATATAAGAAAAAGCCCCAGATATCAGGACTGTCCCTATAAAATAGGGACATCTGGTCACCCTGCAGTGGGGCAGGGCTGCAGATGATAACTCATGTGGTGAAAGTGTGTCCAGTCCAACATCTGGAGGGTTTACAATGCTTTGCCTCCCTTGATACAGAGGCTATCCACTGGTTACAGAATCTGGGCACTGAGCTCCAACATCTGCATATATGAGAAGGAGAAGGGCTGAATATCTTTGCTCTGGAGTCTAGTCTACTCTCTTGCACAGACAGAAAAAAGAGCTTTAACTTTCTGCTCACTGAAAGCTAAGATAAATTCCACTCGCTGTAAGTCAGACTCTTGTCCATCTTGGTCTTTTACACAAATAGTCTGGTTATGATGCCAGTATTGACAGGCATCAACACCAGCTCACTAACACCAGAGAATAGAGCTGCATGTCAACCATCCCTTAACTATGAAGAGGTCCAGCCTTTCACCTAATAGCCATTTCTTGGTCCTGCAGTGCTTGCTAATTTCCATCCAGTTTCTCAAAGTTGCTATGTTTGGCAATTTTATTAATAAGGTGGCAGAGTCCATTTAAGGTATACTTGTCACCACTGATACTCTGAATACATTCCATTCTGGGTTCCAGTCTTTCTTTGTCAGGGTTATGAAAGATCAGGAACATTAATGGGACTCTTGCTTTTTTTTCAAATGGGGTCACCTAGCCCATGTGGTCATGCTGAACCTTTCAGCAGCTTGTGATGTCATTGACCAGGGTTGTTACTTTGGTGACTAAGAGATGTTGCTGGTATTTCTATAACAACCTTTAGTGGTTCTAGTTATATCTAGAAGTTGAGTCAGTTGATGATAATAATTTTATAATCACAGAGCTTTTTGATGTGGCATCCTTCAGGGATCTTTCCTGTCTCCTATTTTAGTTAGCATTTGTAAAAGGCCTTTGGATGAGATTTATTAATACTGGCAGAGTATTATCAGTGCATTGATGATACATTCCTTGCCCTGTACACCCTGCAAATTAATTCCAAAGTATGAAAGAATATTTAAATAATATTCTTCCTCATCTCGCACTTCTTCCTCTTCTTGAGCCTGTGCAGATACACTCAACAATAGAAAACTCTTTTGTGTCCCCATTTGTTGAGGAAATTCAGTTAGAGAATTCTACCTGTTGTTGCCACTTTTGATCACACACTATTCATGAAAATCCATGGATCATATATAATTTTTATTGCTATTATTTGCACAATCTATACAGCCTGTACTGTTATATATTTTGCAATGACCTCATAACAGTAACACATCACCTCATATTCTCATGTCACACTTATTATTGCAATTACCTCTTTTCATGCCTTACGTGAGGTTAGCTTTGATGCATTCAACTTGTCCAGAATACAGTACCACTTTAGATAATTAGCTGGCACAATTGTGATGACATTACATCCTGTGCTGTGTGTGTGACCCGACCATAAAATAAGATTGACTGTAATTTTATGCAAATTACAAAGCATACTCTGTTTTAGACTCTGTCTATATTTAAGACTTCTGAAGCCATATCCTGATGGGTATCTGAGCTCTGTCCCCTTTTGGACATTGCATAGTCAAATCTCAGCTTTGGAGACATACGAGCACAAGAGCTGCCTTACTGGGTCAGACACGATACATCTTGTCCACTATCCTGTCTCCAACAGTTGCCAATACCGGAGCTTCAGTGGGACTGTACAGAAGAGGGCAATTATGACGTGATACACCCCAGTCTTCCACTGCTGGCTTGTGGTAGTCAGAGGATTAGGATCGCTGTGAGCATGGGGTTGTGTTCCTGACCACGTTGGCTAATAACCACTGTTCACCCCCCTTTTCAGATCATAAATGGATATGTGGAACAGCACATATCAAAGCCTGTCTTTGGTCTAGTGGGCCCTAGATGTGAATTTCTCTCCCCATTTAGAAAAAACACTCCAGCATTATTTGTGTATTTTTTATTAAGAACATTGATAGCCTTATGTGTATTATTATCCAGTGCTGCCCCAGTCCTTTCTTTTATTTATTTTTGTATTTGACTCCTTGTTTATTTTTTATCTTGGGCTTTTAATAGGGTTGTTGTAAGCAGGGACCAGATCCTTAGCTTGTGTACATAGGTGCAGCTCAATTAAATTCAAGTGAGCTGTGCCCATTTATATTTGCTATGGACCTTGGCCTAGTTTTTATTATTACTGTAATGTATATCACCCTGAGTGCTGGAGGCAAATGTAGAGTGGGGTTACTTCATAAAACAGAAGAACTGGAAAATCTTCTGACCTGGATTGAAGTCAAACTAATTAGATCAAGAAAGGTCATTATTAATAACAATGGGAGTTCTGGAATCCCCCCGACTTCAGTCAGAACTGATTGTTCTTAGCACCTCCGAGGAGGCATTCAGCACCTTTCAGAATTGGGGCCCAAGAATGAATTAGACCTTTAATCATATAGATATGCCAGGAAAGTAATATGTTGTCTGCAGTGTTGGTCCCGGGATACATGAGAGACAAGGTGAGTGAAGTAATATTTTTTATGGGACCAACTTTTTGAAGACTTCTGTGTAGCTCGAAAGCCTGTCTCTTTCACCCACAGAAGTTGGTCCAAAAAGAGATATTATCTCACCCACCTTGTCTCAGAAAAGTAATATGGCTATTTCCTCTCTCTGTGGACAGCGATATGCCTTAGGTTTTCCTGGTGAAGGCTTTTCTGCTCTACGCTATGAGGCATCACTTTTCATGATATTATGCAACATTAGAAATATGCTTCAATACATGGATAATATTGAAAAACTCAGTCATGTGAAAAATGGGTAAATTCCAGAATAATTAAGAGGCTCTATCATCCTTACTAATGGTCTGTCGTATCTTATTCCACATGTGGTTTCACTGGTCAATGATCATGATTCTTATTTACATTAAGGTCCTTTTAAACTACCGTGGCAGTGTAAAAAGAGTTTAGGATAAATGGGAAGGGAAGGGGGGAAAAATCAAGCTCATTAAGAGCAAGTCTGGAAGAATAAAATAATTGGAAATTCAATTGCTTTTTCTTTTAATTTGCAGAAAAATATTGTAATAGGTGCTAATGGAACTAAACCTAAATTACACAGTTGACATATCAGGCCTTTTGGTAAACTGTCCAAAATCCAAAAATTGAGAAGTTTTGGCACTGTGTAAAGCTCTCTGCTCAGCTCTAACTAGAAGTGTTTGTTTCAACATAGTCACAATTCACACTAGCCCAATGTAATTATAGTTTGGCTCGCTACATTTTCGGAAAAGTGCATGAATGCATGCACAATGGTGGTGAATAAGCGTGGAGATGACCAGCCGGATGTGTAACTGGTCATGTGTATGCAATTATTGTGAATGTGAATACAAAATATGGTAATTAGGTACAACAAATGTAACTATACATGAAAATGAGACACAAACGCATACACCTTTTTAGTCACATTTTAGTCAGCCCCAAATCTGAGTTGAGTAAAGTTTTGGCAAAGTCAGAAACCACACAAAACTTGCTTGCTTTCAGATTTTGCGACCAACTCCAACCAGGTTAAGCAAGACACTTGTTAGGTTCTCAAAACTTTAGAGTGTGTTTGGCTTGGATTTATGTTTTCATCACTGAATCATGCTGGTTCCATGCCTCAGCCAGGAATCAGGTGAAACCGTTCTGAATGAGTTTTGATTCTAGGCTGTGGGATCCAACATAAAACTCAAATAGAGCTCAGAATATGTAAACTCATGTAATACTGTAAAAGACACACTATATTTGGAATGCTGTGTAGCAGTCGTTTTAATTACAGTACTTTTTAGTACAGAAAATGTATTCTTGAATGAACTTCAAGATCCCTAACAGAAAGATGGGTGTGTATGTTTGGAGAGTGTAAAGAAAGGATGGATGGCAGCCCCTCAATGTTTCTCTCATTTGCTAATAATAAACAACATCCCACGTGTCCTGTATACTAGATCCATTAAATATGAATACCTGCAAAGAGAAATAATCAAACTTCACCTCAAAGTTGTTAAACAATATCATATGCTGCTGATACCATGATCATATTTCTTCTTGCAAATGTCCTAGTGCTATCAGAGAACCATAGAAATTAGGGATAGAAGAAACATATTATACAGTCCAGCACAGTTTCACTGAAGTATATTTTCTACTGTTTTGTCAACTGGTCCAAGTGATGAGGTTTCTACAACTTCCCTTGGGAGTTTACTGCCTAGCTTATTACGCTGCATTATCTGGGAATTTTTGCCCGAAATTCAACCTGAATTTTCCCTCTGCTTATAAAACGCCTTCTCCTTGCACCAACCATAAATAATCACTCTCTCCCCTTGGATGTTACATCTTTAATGATTTTAGCAAGAATCAAAAAGGAACTGGGCATTTCTATGGATAACAATACCCAGAGTTGTTATGGATAAGGATAATACAATTTTTGGAAGGGAGATAAAACCTCATGCTTGAGGGCTTAGGCTAGTCTTACTATTAGGAAGAGACTTTCATGGTAGCAGCTTGTCCCATAACGGACTACTGCAGAATTTCTTGTACCTTCCTCTGAAGCATCTGCTCTTTGTCACTCTCAGAGGCATATATTGGATTAAATGGACCTAGATAGCAAGTCCCATGTTCCTATTAAATAGATTTGTGAGTTTCACAAGTAATTTTTAAAATAACTTTTTAAGTGTGATTGACAGGGCTGAGTATTCAGAAAGGAAAGGGGGGGGGGGAAAGCTTGGGACATACTGATTTTGTGTGTGTAAAAAAAAAAAAAAAGTCTACCTTTTCCCCATTTAGACACACAAATGCTTGCTACCTACTGTACATGTGCTGCAAATTCTAAATTAACAATTTAACATTGATTTACTATTGATAGAAGTCTGGAGCTGCACATCAACTTGTTCTCAGCACTAAAAGTCCATAGTGTCTTACCACTCTTGAAATTCTTCCCCACTCTCTATAGTCCCTAATAATATCCTGGACATGTACCTTCATCTATATTCATGAGAGTGCAGATGCAGCCAAATTAGTGGCAGCAAAGCACATTTTACACTGTAGAAAATACAATCTGGCTTTTCTGATTTTTTTTTTTGGTATGATAAAAGTTTTATTTGAAAAAAAAAAATCAGACAGTAAGATTTAAATTCAGCACCACCCGTCGCAAGAGTCTGTTTAAAAATGCACAGCTGGCTTGATGATGAGTGACAAATCAAAAGTCAGAGTGAAACTTCCCGATCATCTGAGCCCTTGCCACCCGATTAGCAGAAGAAAAACAGGGCAGATGGAGGGAGATGCAGCAGTTCGGAGGGAACAGATGGCCACTACGAACTTGATATATGAAATTAATAACACTTTCTCAAATACAATTAGTAGCAGGAATACATTACCTGAATTTTCATAACTGTGAGAAAGCTGACATTAAAATGAGGTTTTTCAGATTAACAGTTGATATGGCATTGATATTTGGAGGGAAATAAAAATATATGGAAAATAATGACCTTTCTGCTTTTTTGTGTTGCAATTGATTATAGATGCCCAGCCATCTGAAGCCTGCATTAATATGCTGCAAGGTTGTATAGCTTGAAATTCCCCAGATATGTGATGCTTTTATTAAGATTTAAAAAAAAAAATCTATTTCGTGCCATACACAGAAGCCATGAGGTTTCATATAGCGTCTGTTGTGTTAAATGAACCTGCAGTGCAACACAAACTTATTCTGTCTGTCTGGCTCGGGGCTTGTCAGTCCATGGTTTTTCTGAAGTTGACTGGTGGTTTGGATGCTCAGTTTGAGATCTCTTAAAGGGTCTCAGTTGTTAGAGGATGGGTGTTCAGCACTTTCTGAAAATCAGGTCCATAGAAAGTTGGTCACCCAAAGAGCACTAGCCAATTTTGAAAAATCTTGTCCCCCATCCCACTTTTCTGGATATTCTATACATATGTCCATGGAGGACAGCAGCAGTAAATTCCAAGGGGGGGGGGGAACCACAGATTTTTGAAATCATGCTTCTGCTTTGGGCAGGAACAGCTTTAGAAAGCCTCATGTTAGCCAGACCAGTCAATTACACAGATATACAAGAAAGCCAGGCTTGAAATAATCCTTGGTACTCTCACTGCCTGGGTAGGTGGATCCCAGGTGTCTTGCATGACTGCCTACAAGCTCCGGCATCTAGAGGAGGATGATTTAGTAGGTGTTTCTTTAATCACATTTACCGCCAGCTTATTCATAAAACAGTGGTGGCAGAATTACAAGAGATGCCCTTCTCCCAGCCCAGAGGAAAATGCTAAAAAGAAAATTAATAAAACCAATACTGACACTCTGTTTCCCTAGGAGAAGTAAAAATCATTGTCCTCAAATGAAAATTGTCCCTTCCAGAATGTAAGAGTACAGGCAGGTGTACACCTACATGCACCATTGAAAGAATTATCCCCCACCCCATACCCCATGAGCTGCAATGTACAAGTCAACTGCAATGTACAAGTCAATATCTGAATAGATACTTGGGGCTAAATTTTATTCTCATTTACACCACTTTAACTAAAACCAGAATCTGGCTGTATAAGAGGGGATTTCAGGGAATAAACAGAAGTGGACACATATGACCTAATTAAGAATTCATCCCTAAGATGGTCTGAAATAATGCCATTCTAAACAAAGTGTATTTAATAGGTTGTTCTGTGCAGAATGTTCTTGAAAGGTTTGGTGATCCCCTATTGCCCGATTCCTGACATAGGGATGCAATGAAATTGTTTCTTGGCCCCCCTCTCCCCACTACAGAAGGGATGTGGACAAATTGGAGAGAGTCCAGTGGAGGGCAACAAAAATGATCAGGGGGCAGGGGCACATGACTTATGAGGAGAGGCTGAGGGAACTGGGGTTATTTAGTCTGTGGAAGAGAAGAGTGAAGGGGATTTGATAGCAGCCTTCAACTACCTGAAGGGGGGTTCCAAAGAGGATGGAGCTAGGCTGTTCTCAGTGGTGGCAGATGACAGAACAAGAAGCAATGGTCTTCAGTGGGGGTGGTCTAGGTTGGATATTAGGAAACACTATTTCACTAGGAGGGTGGTGAAGCACTGGAATGGGTTACCTGGGGAGGTGGTGGAATCTCCATCCTTAAAGGTTTTTAAGGCCCAGCTTGACAAAACCCTGGCTGACAAAGCCCTGGTTGGTCCTGCTTTGAGTAGGGGATTGGACTAGATGACCTCCTGAGGTCTCTTCCAACCCTAATATTCTATGATTCTTCCTACAGTGACACACAACCATTTCTATCTCTCTCCTTTTAATGTTTTGTTATTTTCTTCATTGTCACATTCCTAGACATAGTCGACAGATGCAAATATAATCTGTTTATGAATCACAGCATATATTTATGTGAATATACCATATGAATATGCTTGCAATGTGATTAGAGCTGGGGTGAATACTGCAAAAAATTATCTGCAAACATTAATGTAATAAAGGGCCTGATCGAAAGCATACTGAAATCAATGGAAAGACTCCCACTGGCTTCCAGGGGTGTTGGCTCTGGCCCAAAATCAGTACATTCTATTCAGTGGTACTCATGATCCCCTTTTATTTGCTGTTCATGAGTATTTGGGCAAGCAAGGTTTTGTTCACACAAGTGTTGTGAAGGGACTGGTGCTTGGGCTAAAACGGGTGTTTGTGTACATACTGCCACATGACTACATATGTTCACATGTGTTAAATAGACACACTGCAATAATCATTATTATTTATATTGCAATACTGCCTCGAGTTCTCAAGAATTAGGGCATACTATGTGAGGTGCTGTACAAGTGAGTAAAACAAAGACAGTCCCTGCCCCACAGAATGCTCACAATCTGAAATAGGGAGAAAATGCAACAGGTGACTAAACAGACAGAGTTTGATCCTGCATTCACTGAAGTCAGTGACAAAACTCCCATTGATCTCATTGGTGCTGGAGGAGGTCTCTAGTTAGCAGGAAAGCTGCAGTAAAATTCTGAAGGTGAAATAGGTGCTTTCCGGGGCCCGAGCTTTTTGAAGGTTTCCTGCTTCTAGTCTTGCCAGGTGCCAAGCTACCTTCAACTACCTTTAATTTTAATAGATTTTGAGGGTTTTAGGCAGCTCACAGGACATTCTCAGTATCTTGAGGGATTGGGCCTTAACAAAGGGCAAAAAAAAACTGTTCAGCTCTTCGTCATCCCTTATTCCTGGGAAAATTCCCCTTCTCTTGTTTAATTTAAGCAGGATTTGGACATAAATAAGGCTTCTCAAATCAGATGAGCAGAGGTGTGAATGCCATCAAGCTCTAATGAAGAGCAACGAGAGATTTTTCCAACAGTCTATTGAAAATGCCCATTGTGGCACATGCCAAAGGCATCTCTGTTAGACTATAGTATGCACTGCTAACATTTAAGGTGCAAAACCCTGTCACATTTTTATTCAACAGTAGGAACTGTTCTCAGCTGCCTTCAGTCTTCTCTTTTTCACTTGCATGGCAGAAAATATGTGGAGACAACGGTACACTCACACTAAATACAATCTTTTCTATGTATTTAAACTTTCGGTGCTCGCTTGACTCAGTGACCCATCTGTAGTGTCCGGAATTGCATTAACCAGTTCCAGGAAGCAAAGACAGAAATTCCTTTCATTCATCAATAGATAAGGGGTTTTGACAACCCTCCCTTGGGATCAAGAAGGGGGGAAAAAAGGCAAGATGAGATTACACTGTAATAATGAAAAGAGCACAGTAAAGGAGCCAAAGAAAGACTGAGGGAGGCCTTAGGGCCGCCTGGGCAGACTGGAGACTGCTATCAGAATTAAACAAGAGAGAATCCAGATCTCCCTTCTACTTTTCTACCTGTTTCTTCTCAATGTCACTATCAGCTCGCACACTGATATAAAACAGGTCCAACAAGTATTCCAGTAACTCTTCAAGACCACCAGGGCAAAAACAAAAACATTCAGGGCTTGACACTTAACCAAGGCAATATGCCAAGCTTATCACATGTGAAAAAGGCTTCTAGAGGAAAATAATCATCTTCATGTTCACAGGGCCAGGGTGTTAACTCTCTAAGGAGTTCCATGCATTTTCCATCCTTTTAACCAAAGGAGCCAAGAGGTTCTTTACATGGAAATTCAGATATCTCACCAACTTTCTAGCAACTGCAGAAGGAGAAAAGAGGCCAGGAATTCTTTTTTTGAATTGTATCACTGACCACAGAGGAAGGCTTGCAAGTTAATTCTGAAGACTGGGAGACGGGGAGGCTGAATTTTATTTCTAGCTACTCCACTGACTTCCTCTCAGGTCAAACTATTAATAGAGCAGACTAGAGGGTGACAATTCTATTTCATGGAAACCATGGAGGTTTTAAAATGTGGTTTTGTTCCACACTGAACCTTTTTGCAAAAACGGAGTTGTGTCAAAGCGTCTGGTTTTGGAGCAAGGTCATAGTTAGAGCATTTGCCTGCGCAGCCTGATTCACAGCAGAGTTCTTCAGCTCAGCTCACTCCGACTCAGGGACTTGCACCTTAGCTTCCCACATCCCAGGCCAGTGCCCTACCCTCTGGGCCAGGCACAGACAGTCCGACCGACGCTCAAAACACCTTCATGATAAAAATATAATACAAATCAGTGCCTCTTCATGAAATGTTTCGTCTTTCTGAAAGAGCATACTCTGGCAACATTTTATTTAGTTGACAGTGTTCCAACCAGATCTAATCACTAACACCAACATTTGATCCGGGCCTTTGTCATACAGTCTTGCAGGTGTAGATAACTGTGGGTTCAGTTAATGTCTGCAGTATGTTTGGTGTCTGCAGCGTTGCTCAGTTAGATGTGAAAACCCAAAATCCTGGGAGGTGCCAACAACCTCAGCACCTGAAGTCTCCTAAGTACTAGGTATTGATTAATATGACATGTAACTCTAGCTGTGCTGACATGAACAGTTAAAAAATGACCACCACATTTTAACTGGATCCTTTCAAATAAAACAAATTAATTTAAGCTTCTGTCTCCACCTATGTTTGTTCCTAACATTAAGTCATTTCCTTTTCAATAGATCCCTGACCTTGGTGCCTTAGGCTCCAATTCAATAAAAGCTCAAAGTGCCCCTTTATGCATCTTTCTTTGAAGAATAAGGGCTTGATCCTGCAAGGTGCTGAGTGCCTAAATTTCCCACCAAAGCCAACAGAAGCTGAAACAACTCAGCACCTCACTGGATCAGAACTTCATTTGTTGTACTTGCAAAAAAAAAAAAAAAAAACCAAAAAAAAAAAAAACCACTTAGGAACTAAATACACTATAACATGGTGTTGTTCAAAGACCTCTGGTCTACACCTTTATTTGCACATTTTAGACATGCAGGCAATGAGGCGCACTTTGCCTAGTCTTAGAGGGAAAAAAAACCAAACCTTTGTGAAATCCCTCTCTGGAGGAAAAAAGTTAGTTGCATACATTATTCCTACTAGAGGCAGGAGGAACATTTAAAGTATTCCTTTAATCAGTGTCTAACATCAGCAGATTTCATTGGAAGTGAACTGTATGACACTGACTGCTACAAAAGAAAGTGATATAGTTTCACAAACTGAACCAGCTGAAGACCATGACTGGTTGAAGATCATTCCTGCTTTGTTGATGGTTTACTATACATAGAACACCAACACACTTTCCAAACAGTGGCAGGATGTCTATGGGTAATGGGGATTTTGGTAGATCTCATTCATGATTTCTGACTATACAGAATAGGAAGATGAGACAAACATAGGGTTATTTTTGAGGAAATGAACAACAGGCATCACAACTATTCCTCCATTAAAGTAGCAATGAAAGGTTTTAAGAATTGGATTTATCCTTTTCCTCATATAGGTAATACAGGTGAAGACAGCATTAGTCACATATCACTAGATTGGTTTTAACTCTTATTTAATATATGGAGATATGCCTATCTCATAGAGCTGGAAGAACCTTGAAAGGTCATTAAGTCCAGCCCCCTGCCTTCACTAGCAGGACCAAGTACTGTCCCCTGACAGATTTTTGCCCCAGATCCTTAAATGGCCCCTCAAGGACTGAACTCACAACCCTGGGTTTAGCAGACCAATGCTCAAACCACTGAGCTATTCCTCCCCCCTATGATACCATATTAGAATGGTTCCACATGCTTAGGCCCCTGTTGTGGTAGGCGTTGGACAAACAGACTTGGCCCCTGTCCCAAAGAGTTTATAATCAAAGGGTATGTTGATCTATACTTCAGTTAGCAGGTGTGATTGCAGACATATTCAATCTAGCTAGCTCAGATACTAGAGCAGGAAAGCCACAGCAGTTTGGGCTGTACAAATCAACTTAGTAATTACCTGGGTAATTACTCAGGTGTCTAGCCCATGCTGCCAGTATCCAAACGAAACAGATTAAAACCTACCTGAGCTGATCACATCCCATGATTGAGAGAAGGGTAGACAATCAACTGTTTAAGTTTTCTGTGGTGCAGGTGCTTTGCCATTCCAACCCATCTTTCTTTTCCCAGCCTCCTGTGCATACAAACATACCAGGCAAACAGTTCCTCCTTCCTGAGGTCTGTCTTCAGTTGCCCAAGCCAAACCTAAAACCTCAGCCTCTCCGGCTACTCCTCCAGTTCTTTTCCCTTTAGAGCCATGGAGTTTCCCAGGACCACTGTCTCTCTGAACTTTCAGGCTGCTCCTCTAAGACTTACCCAACTGCTTCACCCAGGAGTTCAGTCCCAGCTCTTCAGGTGGCGCTGGATGTCTCCAACAGCACACACCAGGTCTCCAGTGACTCTGAGTCCTCAACTTTGTTTGTATAGTCCTTCTAATTCCCTCCACACAGCTGGGGTCAGTCATTATAATTAAACCTCCCTAACACCTTCAGATCCTATTGGGGTCCGGGAAGTGGGCGGGTGAAGCCCAGCTTGCTTGAAGGGCTAGCCAGCCTATGACAGTGTCCTACTGTGAAATTGTTACATACAGGACTTTTCTACTCACCAGGATTTGCTAGGGCAAGCTGGCTCTGCTATCAAAAGTTCCTCTTCTTGACTCTGGCTTGGTTTATTCATCATTTTCTCTTTATGTGCCCTTGGTGTAAGGGGGCTTCCCAGCTATAGAGCTACTCATTAAATCTTTCACTTACAGATAGCCTGCAAATCCCTCTTCCGAACACATGGCTTTCTTTCCTTCTTTCTCAGAACTACTTGCTTTCCTGTGTTCCAACTTCCTGGCCCATATGCTCCCTTCCTATACATGGCACAGAGGGCAGCAGATGGGCGATAAGCATGCGGAAAAAGGCAATTGGAGGCCATGCAGAGGGGAAAGGCAGCTCTGTAGCATCATGCCCTGGCAATACAAAGCCACCACCAGCCGTCCACAGCACTCACACTTCAAAGTCGCTTGGTGATAAAAAGGCCTACTGGAGAAGGAAAGAGATGGGGAGTAGCCACTATATGGCATGCTGCCATTGGCAAACATTATAACTTATGATCCAATGCACATCAAGAGTTACCAATGGTCTGAGCAACAGTAAATCTCCCTCTGCACCAATGACACACGCCCCACAGGGCACGGATCATACTTCTTTGTGTCTTCTTCAGTTCTGCGTGCATAGTGATTAGCAGATAATAATCACTGCCCACTGGAGGGGACACATGCATGCAGCCACTGAGGGAAGCTAATGGCAGCATGTCATGGGAGACAATTGCACTCCCATGACATGCTGCCATTATTGACAATGATGGGTGAGACCTGACATTCATATAGGGGCATGCCAGTGTATACAGATATCTTTGGCTCTTGTAGGTTTGACCTAGAATTTCCAACAGCTATTTGGTCTCTTGGTTTTCAGGTGGCCATGCCCTATCCCTGTATCAGCAGCTCAACAAAAGCTGTGCTATATACGAGGTGAACATTCCCATTGAAATGACAGCAAAGTCCAGCCTCGCCAAATGCTGTATGAAAAATGCTCTTCCCTTAGTGACTGAGTAACCTTCCCAGAATGATGGCGAGTAACACAATTATCACTCTGACAAATCATGAACTGCATCAACAGCATTAATCTTTTGCTAATGCTTAGGTTTTTTTTACATTTGCCCATGTTACACCAACCCCTATACAAACTAATAGCTGGCTCTTGATATTGCCTGAAACTATTCCTCAAAGTGCTTCGTTCCCCTTAGAAAACAGATTTTCCAGATGGACATCCAATGAATAGTATATACATACCATCAGTATACTATATTATCTATAGACAAGGTACATATCATAGAATCATAGAATCTCAGGGTTGGAAGGGACCTCAGGAGGTCATCTAGTCCAACCCCCTGCTCAAAGCAGGACCAACCCCAACTAGATCATCCCAGCCAGGGCTTTGTCAAGCCTGACCTTAAAAACCTCTAAGGAAGGAGATTCCACCACCTCCCTAGGTAACCCATTCCAGTGCTTCACCACCCTACTAGTGAAAAAGTTTTTCCTAATATCCAACCTAAACCTCCCCCTCTGCAACTTGAGACCATTACTCCTTGTTCTGTCATTTTCTACCACTGAGAACAGTCTAGATCCATCCTCTTTGGAACCCCCTTTTAGGTAGTTGAAAGCAGCTATCAAATCCCCCCTCACTCTTCTCTTCTGCAGGCTAAACAATCCCAGTTCCCTCAGCCTCTCCTCATAAGTCATGTGCTCCAGCCCCCTAATCATTTTTGTTGCCCTCCGTTGTACTCTTTCCAATTTATCCACATCCTTCTTGTAGTGTGGGGCCCAAAACTGGACACAGTACTCCAAATGAGGCCTCACCAGTGCCGAATAGAGGGGAATAATCACGTCCCTTGATCTGCTGGAAATGCCCCTACTTATACAACCCAAAATGCCGTTAGCCTTCTTGGCAACAAGGGCACACTGTTGACTCATATTCAGCTTTTCATCCACTGTAACCCCTAGGTCCTTTTCTGCAGAACTGCTGCCCAGCCATTCGGTCCCTAGTCTGTAGCAGTGCATGGGATTCTTCCATCCTAAGTGCAGGACTCTGCACTTGTCCTTGTTGAACCTCATCAGATTTCTTTTGGCCCAGGCCTCTAATTTGTCTAGGTCCCTCTGTATCCTGTCCCTACCCTCCAGCGTATCAACCACTCCTCCCAGTTTAGTGTCATCTGCAAACTTGCTAAGGGTGCAGTCCACACCATCCTCCAGGTCGTTGATGAAGATATTGAACAAAACCGGCCCCACCACCGACCCTTGGGGCACTCCACTTGATACCGGCTGCCAACTAGACGTGGAGCCATTGATCACTACCCGTTGAGCACGACCATCCAGCCAGTTTTCTATCCACCTTACCGTCCATTCATCCAGCCCATACTTCTTTAACTTGCTGGCAAGAACACTGTGGGAGACACTATCAAAAGCTTTGCTAAAGTCAAGAAATAGCACATCCACTGCTTTCCCCTCATCCACAGAGCCAGTTATCTCATCATAGAAGGCAATTAGGTTAGTCAGGCATGACTTGCCCTTGGTGAATCCATGCTGACTGTTCCTGATCACTTTCCCCTCCTTTAAGTGGTTCAGAATTGATTCCTTGAGGACCTGTTCCATGATTTTTCCAGGGACTGAGGTGAGACTGAGGCTATATTACACACATATACTATATCTGCTGCTATCTTTCTGGAAGTATGAAGTATATTTATACAAACACGCACACACACCTTAAATTTATCTCAGTGTAAACAGGCAAAGAAAGAGCCGCTTCCCCCATCCCAAAGATCATCCCAGCCAAACAAAAAGAGGAGCTCCAGGCCTTCCTGCAGTAACAGAACTGGAAGATAAATAAAGTATTGATGGTCTCTTTAGGCAATATAATTTTTTTAAATGGGCCCCAAGCAAATGATAATGTATTTAATAGTACATACTGTCCTCACAATCTCAGGAAATATATTTTCTCTTAGACAAAATTTTACTTTTCTTATCCTCGGAACAAGTAAATAGTTCTACAGTACAAACACGCATACACTGAGTTAAATATTCACATGTTTTCTTCCTTAACGTCCATCTCTTATATTTGCCCCCCTGGTTACCAATCGTTAATGCCATGACTTCAGTAATAAGGCAGTCTCCAGGCTGTCATTTCGAGGGATTTTCTACAACGTGTCTCAAGTAATGTTCTCTGAAGCCATAGGCTAAGGGTCTAGGGCTGTATAAGAAATGTCACAGCTCCCAAATATGTACTGCCTGGAGTACGATGTCCTGCACTTGAGTTATGGAATGGAAAATATATAAAAAAAGCTAAAGGAAAGAAGACCATACTAAGGCACTTAATGGAGATTGGTGACATAGCTTGTTATGATATAATTAACAGCCAGTCAGAAAGCTCCATTTATGTCCTTAAGTCCATTTTATAATAACTCGTAATGATAGGATGTTATTGCTGCCATATACAGCCTTCATGCAGAGAGCAATGATATGGATTCAGAATACATTTGATGGCCTGACAGGGTAGGACCAATTTTATTTCAGCTATCCAGTTTTCCCTGCCAGGCATTTCAGTTCGAGAAGTAAAACCTTCACATTCAAAACTGTTTTCCAAGACTAACAGCTTCAAATGTTTAGTTTGGCTAGCGTTAGGTTAGTAATACTGGCCACCTGTAAGAAGAAAAAAACAAGACATTCCTGCAGATGGAAGTTCTGAGCTAAAATACAGAGTTCTAAAAAGGGAAAACTGTGGGGGTTCAACATTACGAAGTAAACACCCAAGACAAGATGCCCATGTCTAAGAATCCTTCATGACCCCTTAAGTGCCACACAGATGTAGGGACAAAAAAAGTACACAAAACATCTGTACAACCACTTCTAAGACTCATCATAGCTTGAGTCATGAAATAGTGTGCAAAACACTACAGAATACTGTGCTTGATCTTAGCCAAAAGGCCAGATCGAAGGAATGTTTTCATATCTTAGCTCATAGAGCCGAGATACTAACAGGAAGACTCTTGCACTAGCAAAGAAATGGATAAGATGCTTTGTATGATCCTGCTGATGGCTGTCATATACAATCTGCTAACTAGAAAAATATATAAGGTAGATTTCACATACAAAATGCTCTTTCGCCACATGAACTGTGGTATGCCAAGGCAGCTTAAGAGAACCCTGCAGGACAGCAGTATATTAGAAGAAAAGGCTGCCATGTAGTAAATATTTGTGTTTCATTCATTAACAGTTACATGACTGGTCTCTGACTTTGCTAATCTGATGGCCATCTAAGGGTTAATGAATTAAAAAATAAATCTGTGAAAACCTAATTCTAATGAGAAAGAGCAGCATAGATCCACAGCACATAGGTAACAAAGAAATATCAGGCATTGCGGAGCCCATTGAGAAAAAGACAAATACTGGGGTAAAATGAGGAGCACGTTCTATTTAATTTTAAAATGGCTTATTAAAAGTGAGCAGTGCCATATTATCACCATTACAAAACTGCATACAATAAGCAAAGTAGGGCCAGGGACACGTGGGGAGTGAGACAAATACGGAAGAGAAAGGTGAAAAAATAAATCTGAAATGTTATCTATAACCAGTGTGACAGGAGAACCAGGCCTGGGGCTTGGTATCTTATCCTAACATCTTGCTCTGGAAAAGATCATGTTGGAAATCTTGCAAGGTCAAGCTCTCTCATGCGATTTCCAGTACTTCCTGCTTTCAGTCAGGCTGGAAATACCATGCCAAGAGTATCTCATTTATATTTTCCCACCCCAGTGTTTCTGCCTTCTGCTTCCACCAGCGAATCCAGGTGCTGGTTTTTGTTTTATAGCTAATCATACTTTTTAAGCCTCTGAAAAATTCAGGTCTGGTTCAATTCCAAGTCCCAAGTTACTTCTTACTTTGGTGGCATCATTTTGCATATTCCTAGTCTATTTGCACTTGGGTGTGTCATTTACTTGTAGGTGGCCACCCATTTCACTGGGTCAGATTCTCAGCTGCACCGAGTCAAGAGTCTTTCTCAGCTGAGCACAGCAAAGAAGGAGGGTGCAAAGGAGCCATTTGTGGTTCCTCAATCCTGGGGCCAGTGCTGTGCTCGTCTGCACCCCAGGATAGTTTAGCGTGGCCCTGAGGCCACAGTCCCCAGGGGTCATTCTGGTCTCTGATGATCGTCAGAGTTCATGGGCACTCTAGACATGCCCACTTTCTCCCACTATAGTACTCACTATGCCTGGGGCCAGAAGGTGGGTGGTGTATTGGCTCTATGCTACAATCAGATCTATCACGCTTTTGTATATGTAGACTGACACAAATGAGATGTATTCTGGTGTAGAATCTGCCCCAGTGTCTTTAAACCTTACTTATAAAGAGTGCTGGAAGGTTGTAATATAGAAACCCTCTTGTGCTCCATTGCTTTGAGTAGGGATATAATTCTGCATTTGCAGGGGGATTCACTAGATGATCTAATAGGTCATTTCCATCTCTAATTTCCACGATTCTATAGTGCTATCCAAGTTGATTAAAAAGGCTCAGCAAAACAATGCTCTTCCTGAGGCAATAAAAAAGGCAGCCTGACTGCTAATGGCAAAACTAGTGAGAAAACAGAGCAGGTGTGTGCTTAGAAAAGCAAAAAGAAATCCTACAAGAAGCAAAACAAATTAAAAATAAATAAATGCTTAGAGAAAAAACGGCACACCTCTCTTCTGAGACACTTAGCTGATAATACAGCCCTCACAGCATGATTCAGCCCAGTGGGCATTAATAAAGATATTTTCTATTCTTTTTTCTTTCCCTTCCCTCCCCCGCCCTCCCTATGCAGAACTACAATAACCGTTAGCCCTAACTTCCAGAAAAAAAAGTTGATTACAGTGCAGGAAAATGACTGTGTTTTGTTTGCAAATGCAGTTAATCAGTTCTGTATCCTGGCAAAATGTATGGTAATGAATTTATAATCAGACACATTTTAGTGCAGTTAATCCATTCTAGTAATATTGATTTCTTCTCCAATAAAAGGAAAAGTTAGATAATTGCAATATTTTCCTTTGCATGATTTTATTTTATTAGCAATTTTATTGGGGCCCAGTTTTCAGATAATTTAGATGTACAGTGTTGTACTGGATTGGAGAGGGAAATTGGGTAACTGTCCAGGCAGCTAGATTTGCATGGGCAATTACCCAATTTGCATGCATGGTCATAGGAACGTGTATACATTTTTGCATGCATAAACTCTCTGGAAACCTGTTCCATGGTGTCTAAAACCTGCCTAAAAGAAATTCTACATGTGACATTAGGAATCAGCCACAGTAACGCGATAGGATGCTTCCCTGTATTCTTTGGGAAACAGTTCTAGACCAGGGAGTTGGACTGATGATAGGTAAAACTGTTAGAAGGGTCAGATGGAAATTGATGTTTGCTTCCAACTTGATTAGGTTTTGGTTGTCCACTTGAGGATAGCAGAATTAAAGATGGAAAATGATGGTCTTTCCAATATTTACTCTACATTCCTTTGGAGAAAGCCTGGTTTAAAGGCCTGAGTAAAAGGGCGAGCTTCTGTCTCCTTTAATTAATAGCCAGGTAAAGTTTTGTGTATTTTTTATTATATCATATTGATTTCCATTTTTCTTGTATATCTGAATCTAGCTCCTTTGTTATTGTGTTAAATACTGGTAGAAACACATCTATCTCTAGTTTTATCTTAGCGAGGTGTAGCATTGGAAATAAAAAGAGTAGAAAAACAGAAGAGCATAAATTTACAGACATTACTTTATAGAAGAGCTAAAAACTAGAACCTTGAATGTGAACCCTTTGAATTTGGATTCACAGTTCAGGAGCTGAACTTGTTTCTATGATTCTGATTCTGTGTCAAATCCTAAATCAGAAGAGTTCTATTTTCCAAATCCATTTCAGATGTGACTGAACTGTCACTGATTCATAGATTTTAAGGCTAGAAAGGACTATTATGATCATCTAATCTGACCACAAACAACTCACAAGACTTGATGCTGTTGAATCGTAATTCTTATTCAGCCTTGACTCCAAACCCTGAACCCAACGTAAACCTAATCTGGATCTGATCACAGGCTCCTTCAGCTCTGTTACATTAAAATACTGGCAAAGGGATATCAGGAATGTCTTTCTGTCCAAAAAATATATAACAGGGTGGCAGGGGAAGCACCTGTGAAACAATGAAACCTTCTAAAACACACTTGTCATAAGCAGATCCAGCTCTTGCAAGAGAATTTTCTAGCATGTTCCACAAGAACCACTCAGGTATATTCTCATCACAATACACAGTGATTTGTGTGTGTAGCACCCATGTGTGCTAATGGGAACAGCATGCATAACCTACCCTACATATAAACAAATCAAAGAGTGTATACCCCAAAAACACCTTTCTTGATATCAGGGCAGTAAAATTAATCTGGATGCACAAGTGAAAGGTTTATAATCAGCAATTTAGATTTCTTTGCTGTTTTTCATAATATCCTGCAAAACTCCAGCTGACACAGTAAAATGTACTTCAGGATTTTTTTTTTGTTTCCTTTTAGTTCTTTGCCCTTTGAAACTAATAGAATAAAAATAATTATCACAGGAGAATGTTATGCCTGTGTAATTCTTTTCAGTGCATTGATAATTATTGTATTTCACGTGGTCTTTTAATTACATAGTATCTGAGATTAAAATTCAACAGCAGCTCTCACCGAGAAAGTACTTTAATATCTGCAGTGCTGCTCCTGTACATTGGCATCTGAAGACAGGCTAAAAAAGGGGGCATTCAGTGCTTGCATTCACATCCCTTCTAACTGACTGCAATGCCAATGAGCTGCACTGACTCTTTAAACAGACCTCCCACATTCTTGATAGGATGTTTTCTAGCAGAGTGATCCACAAATATTATCATTCAATGACAATACAGTTTCATCAAGGTACGTCTCAATCCACAGGATACAAGTCCCACACAACAGACGGAAAATCTGGCGCAGTGATGCGCACACTGCGTGTGTTACTTACTGGTTATTGCGGTGGTCATACCGAGTCCCGTATGGCGTTGTATTAACGAATGGCATGCAAGCACCTTCTGTTGAAACATCTGCGACAGGGAAATTTCAGGCATTTTTCCAGATATTTTTTGTGCTCTGGACCAAATTTTCATTAGGAGTATAAAACCTGGCAGGCAGCATTTTGTGTATGATTTTTTAATAAACTGGGACATGCCTTTGTTAGAAGAGTGAGGAAAAGGGCTCTTAAGAGATTTCTTTCTATTACAAAAAGTTCAGAAAACATACGACAGCTCACAATAGCATCTCCTAACTTTTTTTTCTCCTCCAAGAGTAAGATTTCCTGATTCTTTAGATGTATATAAAGATTTACAGTTTTTGAAATGTAACCAAAAATGTAGGGTTTTTTGTCACCTCTCAGATGAAATGATTCCAACAGTGGCATTACTTGAGAATGTGTTCAAAGCGAGTGCATGCAGCTAACATAGACTTTTAGCATCTTTGTGAGGCCTGCTGCCAAGAATCTCACAAAGCATTTTCACTTACTTAACTGACGAGGTCCCTCGGAAAAAAAAAGAAGAAGAAAGGAAAACAAATGGGCATGTGTCGATTTGATCTTGTATACAATGTGAACCTAACTCAGTGTTACTCTTTTTTGTTTGTTTTAACACCAAATCACACATTATCCATTCTTCACTTCCCTGTAAAACAGCCACCAGACACAACCTGAAGTTTCCATTTTGTAATTCTCCCTGCGATCCTATGAACACTAATGCAGAACAAACACGCTGGCAGTAAATATGTACATTATCATTATGTAAATAGGTACGTTATCATTATAGCAAAATGATGATGTTCTTTGCTAAGCCTATGTTCCCTTCCCAAAACATTATGCAGTCTGAAGTATAATTCCCATTATACCACTGGGGCTGGAAAAACACTTCAGTTCAACAGTTATTAGTATGCTGTATGTAACAAAATGTTTTCCATATATAAAGATGGTGTGCAATTCTAAATCTTTCCAGACAAACTAATGCTGTTTCACATGGTACAATTCAGCCTTAGCAATGAACAGAAGCATTTTGAGATTAATATCCATTTCCATGTTCAAACTGAACATCATATTATGGCATTTTATATTGACAACACTGCAAGCTGAGATGATAGCATTTTAAACTGAATGAGGTGAATGATTTACTACTAATACAAATTACACTGCATTTCTGAACCTTATATGAACTAGGAATGACTGCATGTCACAGTCTGTTTGGAAATATTACAGTGTTTACATAAAATCCCTTGCCTATGCATAAGCAAGTATATCAGCACAGGAGAACTGAAATCTTTAGGCATGCAGTAATTCTTAAAGTTCTTGTGAGAAAAAACAAGCGCATACTAAATGCATAAGTTGTGGTCCGTGCAATAAATGACAAATCCCATGCAAGTCGTACAGTATATCTACCATGTACCTATGTTATATATTACATGGGTACAGAAGTGCCAGTTTCCAGTGCTTAATTTGTAACGCAAGAGGTGCCAGTGCTCAAGCAATTAGGTGTAGGGGCTCAAGCAATTTTTTTTACTTTCATAACTGATGCAGCAAGTCTAGAGGTGCCGGGGCTATGAACTGCCAAGCCCAGAGATGCCAGGCATAAAGTAAAGTTGGATGGAAATATTTATAACATTTTTAAGTCAGTACATGTGAATATGTGTCTTATTCTTTCTGAAAAAGTGGGCTAATCCTTTAGAATCACAGCATCATAGATGTATGTAAATGGGGTCAAAATGTCTCAAGTTTCTGCTTTCTTTTTCCTTTGAATGCTGCTTTGAACTGAAAAAAAATCAATCTTCAGAAAAGGAAGATATGCCAATTAGCATGGAAAAATGAGACAAATTGAATTCACTAACTATGAAAGAGATGAGGGTCTGATTCTTACAGATTTGCTGCCCGTTTATACCAAAATATCATGTACCATATTCCAGCTCAGAAATTTTTAGAGTTTTAAACAAACTATGCATATGAATCACATCAGTTGTTTTAACACCTCAACTCCCTTAATTTCTTCCCTTAAAACAAGAAGAGGCAGCATAGTCTATGAGTACACTCAGAGCTAATGTGCATGGTCTGTTCCTCTTTCCAAAGACATTGCTATTATTAAAGATTGATATTGCGGTAGTGTCTAGTGGCCAACAAGGCACCATTGTGGTAGATGCTGAACAGAGTAAATGACAGTCTATCCATTTTAGGTATTTATTATAGTATCTGAGCAGCTCACATTTAAATGTATTTATCTGCACCACATCCTTGTGAAGTAGGACAGTCGTATTATCCTTATTTTACAGATGGGGAACTGAGGCACTAGGTGACTTGCCCAAGGCTGCACAAGAAATCTGTAGTGGAGCAGGGAATTGAACCCAGGTCCCAGACTAGCACCCTAACCACTTTCTCTCCCTGACCTAAAGAGTTTACATCTAAAACACAAGACTAACAAGTGAACTAGGGTAAAGAAGGAGAGAGAGAGAGTAGGGTGACAAAAATATTAGGATGCATGCAATTATTAGCCAAACAGGAACACTAATCACATAGTTTTCCCTGATAATCCATGCAGTTATCATCAACACGTATGCTCTTCTTGAAGCTACAGAACAGCTTGTTAAGCCAGCAGAGCTCCATAAGGGACCATGCTCTAACAATTAGCCTCTGGGAGTTAGTTCTGCCACTAACTCCTATAGAAGTTTTTTAGAAATAAGCTTATATTTAAAAGCTACCTGTGATTTGCTGGAAAAAAACAATTTTCAAACTAAACAAATTAGTCTACTCTACTGTGTGTAACGTGAAACAATTTAAAATATTAAACTTATAATCAGCACAAGCAATTTAATACATTAACTTTAACCAGAGTGGTTGACTGGATCTGCCAGAACTGGATTCCTTGGAAGGAAATAAAGGAAATTATAAACCCACATGGCCACATATATCCTTGCTGAAGTCAACATATGACTTTATTCTACTATGTTCAAGTGGGATCCCAATTGCCCAAAATGCACTGCAACTGTCCTTAAATTTAAAAGCAAGAGTAAAACAACAATTAGAGACCACTTAAACAAAAATATCCTTTCAACACTTAGTCCCACAACCAATTTTAAGCTCTAGGTCTCACACCCAGAGCCACCTTAATCATTTACATTATTAAGCTCTTCAGTCCCTTGTTGTTTGCTCTGCTCAGCACTGCCTTAACATATGTGGTTGCTTGGAGATTCCGAGGTGACATGGTCAGTTTGATGAAGTATACATATGCTTTTGGCACTGCATATCTGCAGTATCATGGACGGTCAAGGAGGCGCCTGTTATAAAAATACACAGTGAAACACAAATGGAGGACTGCTCTTTCTCAAAGGCTAACGTAATGCATTCCTTCTGTTTAGGCTCATTTTCCAGCCTTTCACATTCTTTGTGAACAAGAGTTATAAAACAAGCCTGATGCTGGCCAATTATTTTTACTTTGAAGCCCATTAATCAAGATTGACTAAGAAAATGAAGACAGCTAAGCAAAATTTCATATGTGACTAGAGTGAGATTAAAATAAAACCAGATGGGGATGGACAGAGACGCTAAGCATTTTTTTTAACTCATGTAATAAATGTCTTTTACAAATTACAGCACTCTTATTTTCTTACAGTAAATCAAATTGGGTCATAATGTACAAGTGGTCTCATTGCTGAAATGTCAAAAATAGAACCTGCCTTGTTCTCCCAGAGTAATTCCTCAAATCTAAACCAGCAGTGTGGCCTGACAGCCTATAAACCATCTACCTGGATGCAGATCAGTTTTAAGGTAACTGTCTGTATCTGATAGATGTATTTCTCAAGCCCGCAAAGTAAGCCATACATTGAAATCTATAGAATCCACTATTCTTAAGGGTCTGCATTTGCAATCCCTCCATGCATAAAATTCCTATTGAAGTTATAGGTTTCCTAGAGCCAGGAATTTTGCAATATAGGGCCTAAACTGATCAACTTTGGCACAGTTACCAGGTCAGTCGGTGGCCTATACACCTGGAGAAAGGGCTAACGTGTTTTTCCTCTATGTAAGATATCACACAAGCTGTGGATGTCATTTAGAACTTTCAGGGGGTATCAAAGAACTTAATAACCAAGGATGGGAAGAAGAGAAGAAGAATTTCCCCATCTTCGACGACCCTCTCCAACATCATCAGCCTATCAGCAAATGTGAAGCCTGTATATGCAACAGTAATACTAAATTCTCAAATCCTACTGTCTCTGAAATGCAGATCTGGATTTGAGTTTTCAGGCTTGGGATCATATCTAAATAATATATGCATAATCACTTTTGATTAGGGAGGAACAAACTGAGTTTGCACAAACTTCTTACACAAATTTTTGAGTGTTCAAAACCAGTTTAAATTTCTAAATCCTTTTTCCTCTCAGTAATTCATTTAAATCCAGGGCCTTCTTCCACCCACTGATCACTCAGTGTAATATGTCACCATGTTTTTACCCTACTAAAGGGGAGCTTATGCTTTGCATTAGGGATAAAAGAACATTAAAAAAAAAAAAACAACCTACCTCGGTCCATGTGGCCTGTATATGGTATATACACTGTTTTTTTCTTCTATTAGAATTTCTTCTCTTTTCTGGTCCATTTTCAGTTTATCAGTATTTGTTTATCGCTGTTCCTGGTATCTCTTCTCTTTCTATCATGTTTTCTCATTGAATTCTCTCTTTTTGTCCCTTTTCCAGTCTCCCTGTAGTGAAATGGTTGCCCCACAATATGCAAGTGTGAATCAACCTTTTGAACCCAGAATGTTTGAGTGGGTTTGAAATGAAGGAAATGGAAAGTTCATCCAATTCCTGTTCTTCTGTTCCAATCTCTTTACAAATATTGGGTCACATAATAGAAGTCTAAATACTCTGTACATTCTGCTTAGTTGTGTTCTCAGAGCAAATGAGGTTGGGTGGCAAGCTTTCAAGGGAAGCTGATCACTGGGGAAATTTAATAGTCACCTTCCTAGATCCTTGGTCATTTCATGAGACTGCCCTCTCCTTCATTCAGTTCCACCCAGTCTCCAGCTCCTCAATGGCTTTCCCAAAGTCTATCCCACCAAAAATTATGCCTTCTCAGTCTCCACCTCCAATTCCATACTTGGAGAGGGATAAAATTGCAAAGGCAGTTATTGCTGTTCATAGGAGTAGCTTTTGATCAGATTTCAACCTGAAAATCCTCAGGCAAGACAGAGAAACATTCAGCAAAGAGGGCCTGCTTTGATCCTCCAAAAGGCACAGAGTTTCTACTCTATGAATTTCAAAGGATGGAGCTTTGGTGGCATCTGAAATCTACCAATGCTCTTATATGGCCCTCATCACTGTAGTATCTGAGCAGTGGGGAGTATGAAGCTGAGCCACTGGTCTAACATTTCCACATGTGTGAGGGGTTTTCTGATGAATACTCCTCCCTCTGCAGTGTGTGGCAGAAGGGAAGATGTGGCCCAATTGCTAATTAATCCTCAGAACCCAACTTTCAGACAGGGAAAATAAAGTCCTATTATACCCATTTACAACTGGGAAAACTGAGGTAAAGAGGTTGAGACTTTACCAAAGCCTCAGCTGTGGTAGAAATCCAAGCCCATATTAGAGCACAGAACCTGTAAGCTTTGAGTCTTCTACTCAGATTATACCTCTCCAAGTAGGCAGAGGGCACAAACTCCCAAAATGCAACAGTTGCTCACCAACCTATGAACCTCTTCTCATCTCCTCCTAAATCTTTCCCTGAGACCCTCTCTGGTGTTGTCAACTATGAACCTCATTTACTCATGCCTGTTCTAATAAATTAAGCATTTCATATAATAGTCTAACTGATGCTGAGGAAAGACACTCTACCTCTTTTTGTAAACCACTGTTGTGTAGAGCTGGCTGAAAATTTCAATTAAATTATTTGTGAAAAACGGTCACCATTTTTCAAATGGTTCTATTGTCTGCTCTTTCGAACTAACCTCATACATGTGCTGCGTAAGTCTCTAATGGCACATACTCAGAATATATACTTTAAATAATCCACAGAACACTCCTTGATGATTTCAGCACTGTCTCTATCCGCTGACAAATTTTATATCTAGCAGTTTAATTAAATGAATATATAATCTATTCATTCCTATTCCAGGACCACATCATGATCTTCTCAGTACTAACAAGCTCAGCTACTCACAGTAATACATGACAACCATTTTAGTGTTTCCAATCTGCCTGACTTTTTCTTTTTACAAGAATTACTGCAAAAGAGTCAGGGAAAGACAAACTTTTGAACATTTTATTCAGCCTCTATCCTGATCCTGCAAGGTGCTGAGCACCCTCCACTTCCATTTCCTCCATTAGGACTCGTGAGACCTCAGCACTTCCCAGGAGACCATCAGCACCTCAGAATCAGGTCCCAAAGGCAGTAGTAAAATTAATTGTCAATTTTCTTATCCTTAGCATGTGTAGTCTTAATAGGGCTGTAGTATCTCACCATTGCTGCTGAGCTTAAATCCTACATTATCAAACCATTGCACAGAAGGTGTGTGATCAACTCCTACTAAGCTCTTTGGTGGTCTTAGGTTTCCCAGGTGCTTGCCAGAGTACAACCTGCTCTGTAGACAGTGACACCTGACTGTAAACTCTGCGAACTCCTCTGCTTTTCTGCTCAGGTGTTTCTTTTGTCACAGAAACCGGTAATTGTCTGCAGGTGTGCTGAACTGTTGGCCGGTATATAGTTCCAATGCATGCTTCAGTAAAACAGGAAAGTCTTAATCCAGAGAGATTTAGCCTGCAGTGTTATACGGGCTTCCCATTTAAAGTCATCATTGCTTGGCATACAGAATAAAATCCTTTCAACCTGTGATGAAGGACCATGCCATTTTAACAGATGGCTGTAAGTGTTAGCAGCTGAAAGACCAGGTATGTTCATTAAACATGTTTACTGATGATTCATATCAATCAAATTGCCCAAAGGCTGCCAGTCCTGATCTTGCATGGCTGTGGTAAGGAGGATTCATCATCACTAAACTAACTCTAAACTAGATTTATTTTTCAATATAAACAATAGCTTCTGTGACTGTGTAGTCAATAGAGGTGTTTTGGCTTACTTTAATCAAGTGGAATCAATGGCAGAGACTGATAGCGGCATAACAAGGCAGCTAATAGAATCATAGAAATTACAGTTTATGATCTATGCCCTTTCCCCAAAGAGAGGGGGAAATCTAATGGGTAAAGCCAAAAGACGTGAGTCTGATTTGAAGTGCTGCCTCTGACTTCCCTGCATGACATTGGGCAAGCCACCTAAGTTATCTGTGCCTCCATTTCTCTATGTAAACTGTAAAATGGAGATATTACATTTTTTACAGACACCTTGGTGATGGGAAATACAGAAACCTTCATAGAGAAACAGCCATCTCCCAGGGAAGTGGTGACAGTTAGTCCATTAGATTGATTGGTACTGAATATCAATTTTAGACCTGAAATGCAGCACCAATTAAAAAAAATTATAGGGAAAGAGCCTCTGCTAGATGGTAGGGAATTTGCTCACTCTGTTTGGGGCATTCGGGAAACAAAGAGAATTTTCAAGGGTGCTGCTTGCATCTTGAAAATATAGTCTCTATTCTGGGCACTAAGCGGGAGCTATACAGACACTAAGATGGGAATTTCCAAAGCATACAGGAGTCAGAGCCAGAGGCCACATGCCAGTGCTAAGGGTCAGAGCTAAAGTGAGAGATCAGGAATTGGAGCTGAGGGCCAGAACCAGGTTACCTGGAGTGAGGAAACAGTGGGGCCACAGAAGAGACAGGCGTTATCACAGCAATGGGTGAATGCTTTGAGCAGCCACTAAATTGGTGGGACTGGTGCTGCTGGGCTTAAAAGCCGGTCTACTGACCCTTCCAACCAATGCAGGTGGTGCAGTCAATCATGCAGCCTACCAGGCCAGCTGTGCTCATTAGGTTGCCTGGAGATTGGTTCTGAGGCCATCCCTGCTTCCACAGTGGTTCTCCTACAGGCCCTGGTTCCTGAGAGCTATGTTCTTTCACTAAGACAAGAGGTTTGGGGAATCCTTTCAAGCAGCATTCTATCCAATATAAAGCACTCTACTTCTAATACGCAAGCATAAAAGGGAGAATAACTTAAAATTCACTTCCCATGAGCCTTGTGTATGTAAAATTCAGGTGTTCAAACATTCATGGTGAGTGAGCACAAAAGCACAGCCTAAGTGATTCAACTTTAAATTCACACAAGTACTTATAGATGATATGTAGTGGTATGCACACTACTCTGTCATATCTGTCCCCTTTAGGTTTTACGTAGTGGCTGTCATTGTGGTATCTAAGCTCTACCTATGAATGTCTTTCTGGATGTGCAACATTTAGCCAAATCTAGTCATAATACAAAAATATTCATTAATTCTTTTAAAGCCAAAAGTAATTGCTAGAAGACTTGCTGTGATTGCTGGATTTTGTACAGTTTGCGTAAAAAATGTAAATGAATAATATCAATCTGATAAAACAACTATTTTATGCTAGTTCTTATTCATGCTCATAGGAGTCATAACCACTCAGATAGAACTTTTGCTCTATCAGAACGCTTCTGAGTGAGTCATTAACTTTACCATGGAAATTAAAATGAGTGAATGAATTACATGTGGATATATCAAATGAAGAATGGGGAAAGAGCTGGACAAGAGTCTGGAAAATATCAAATTCACCCCTCCTTAGATTCTTCCAAAACCAGATTTTTAAACAATTTATTGGACATCTGAGAAATAGCTAAGTCGGGTTTTTCACCTGATGGAAAATGCTGGAGATGCATGTTGCAGAGCAGACATCAAATCCATCACACCTACTGATTTTCATGTTCTAAAGTCAAGCCATGGATTGATGTTTCTAGAAGTCTCCCCTGTTCTCTAGAAGCCTCATCCTATTCCCAGTTTTGTGTCTCTAAATTTCCACCTTTATTCATTTCCTCTGAGATAGGTCCCTGTAGGGCTAACAATAGCTAAGGCCTGTACATGGGACCACACCTTCAGACCAGGTAGATAATGAAGTCGCAGTGAATCATTAACTTGTGTTTGACAATGAGAGCACATTCTGTGGGTGCTTTGTAATCTGCTTGGACTGCCTCTTAGTTTCCAGGTGGAGTCTGAATTTTGCAGGGAAGGGGTGTGTGTTAACTACTGTATAAAGACCTGAATGGCTTTGGAGTTCCCTATGTGGAAAAACTACCTTTTTCTCTCTATATGATACTGCCACTTTGGGGATCAGCTGAAATGACTGAGCTGCCAGGAAGTGCATCTTTTATGATCAGCCCTTGAATCTAGAACTTACACCACATGCTGGTCTGAAGTAGCCACAAACCTTTCCATTGGGCATGCTGTGAGGCCTTTATATTTGCTCAGTGGGGAGCGGGAGGGCAAGAAAAGCCAGCTAGGGAATAGGATTGGAGGAGCTTCAGGTGGATCTGGGCTTCATATTTCAGATAGGCTAGTTATTCTGCTGATTGTGTATTACACATAATTGTAAAAATGCACAGAACCACTGGATAGGGGCTTTTTAAATGTGTTTAAAATATTAAACAAGAGCACTATATTTAAAATAAAATGTGCTCTGCCCAACCAGCTGACTACTGCTGCCTTAATGGAGAAGTTTTCATTTAATGGGATAAATAACAGAAAAAATTATCGTTATAGCACCAGGAGCCAGATAATGCCTCCCCTCCCTAAGTGTACCAGGAGATTAGCTGGGGGCAGTTTCAGCACCAACATAAATTAGGGAGCCTTGAGGTTGCTCCAAGTTATGCCACCCAAAGATTGCTGGAGGGCAACATGTTCCAGCCTTGCCTCAGCCTGCCTTTAACAGACTCCTATGCTGGGTGAAGGGCAGAGGGTGGCACAGAGCTCTCCACCAGCCATGCTGACTCTCCAGCTGCCTGCATTCTGGGAGACTCCTGAGCTGTCTCTTTAGATCAGCTTTAAGTATCCTTGACACCACTTGAGGAACTTAGCATCAGCCAGGACCTGGCCCATCAAGAGTAACTTCGCTCACTTGCAGGTGAGCCCAGTGTTTTGATTTTATAATTTGGCTTTGACACTGCAGTGGAGTGTGAAGCTGGGTTTAAAGAGGGAAATTCAAATGTTGGTCTAACTGTTCTCCCATTGAACCTAGTGGGAATGTTACCACTGACTTAATCAGGGGCAAAATTAGGCCAAGGCTGGGCGCTTTTGAAAATCCCACCCAACTGTCTCAGCTCAGAAGTGATTCTTAGTTTTACAAATTGTAGAAACTATTCCTTTCACCAATGTAAGGTTACATGGGTCAGATTCTTACCTCCTTTGCACTGGTGCAACCATGCCAATTACAATGGCATCCGGTAGCTGTAACAGAATTTAGCCTAAGTGTCAACTCCCCCAAACTCGCTTATCTTAAAATTGCTTTGAGGTATCTCAAACGTACATATAATTTCCATTTAAAATATGAAAATTGGCCAGGGATTAGTCTATAAATCTAATTATTTTTGGTACTGTGAATTTAACAAAAAACCAAAATATATAAAAACTTTGTATCGGCACAAGTAAAATTAATTTTTTTCCTTATACATTTCTATAATGTTTTTTTCAGGCTAGCACATGTTCTATCTACAGATTGGCACAACAGACCCAAGCAGTTCCAAAGGCAATTATTTGGGGAGGAATATATGCCATAAGCATATTCAATGATAGACAGGAATATTCTAGTCTAACAGCTACATAATATGCATTTCAATAAATTACCAATGTATATATTTATCTAATTGGTCAAAATAGGACAAGGAGTGCCTTTCTGATCTAGGCACTGGGGGGCCCTAATCCTGCAATGGGAACTGCTAGCACTTACCCTGTGTCCATCGCTTCTGTGCTAGTGGTTTCTGCTATGCAACAGCAGATTATAGTGAAGGCTCCGATTTTTGTCATGAATGTTGCGGAAGTCATAGAAGCCGTGACTTCCAGAGACCTCCGTGACTTTGGCCGTGGCGGCTGGGAGCTGCAGGGTACCCCTACCGCTTCTGGAGACAGGGCCTCCTGAGCTCACAGCCTCTGGTAGCAGGGGTTACCCCGCAGCTCCGGGCCTCTGCAGGCGGCAGTTGTTATTATTAAAGTTGCACTACCATGCCTCATCACAGGGAAATTTGTGCCTTTAAAGCACTGACCTGCAGTGGGTTATTGTAGAGCTTCATCAACCTGTAGGAGAAACTCTGAGGGCAGAGGAGGTAGATTATCCATCAGGGAGGCAAAATCCCACCCCAAGCAGCTGATTTCTGGGGAGTTATGTGGGCTGCCTATCTTTTAGGATGCTACAGCCTGCTTCTGCTGGCATGCTCACTTCATAACTGTCTGGCCCTGTATGGAAGTGTCTCAAATGGAAGCAATGTGAAACAGAAAGTGGAATTTCAGATATAATTTGAATTACAAGGCTTTTTACAATACAAACACCAATACAGAACACAAATGTTTTCTGTTTGCTCATTTCTGCCACCCCGCGATGGGGTGTGCTACCCATACTGGCCCTGCAAGAGCTCAGCTAATTAGACTGAAAACGGGGACGCTTTAGGCTGGAAGCAGCTAATTAGCGAGAAGGTCACCTGTGAGGGACAAGCAGGGCTTCTACAAAAGAGAGGAAATGGGAAGCAGTGGGTCAGCAGGGAGAAGTTTGCAGTCACTCCTTAGGAGAAGGGAGGTGTTTTGGGGGTGGGGCTCCAGAGATGAGTTGTCTCAAATCCTTCCCTGGGAGAAGGGAGTGAAGAGACCGGCAAACCCAGAGAAGTGGGGAGGGCCAGGCGGTATGGAGATGGCTCAGGGAAAGGCAGGAAGGTGCAGGGAATGGACTTTGGCTGCTGTGTAGAGGGTCCCTGAGCTGGAACTCAGAGTCAAGGGTGGGTCCCGGCTCCTCTGCCAGCCACGATGGGAGTGGCACCGTGAGGCAGTGAAGTGGAAGACTGCTAGAGTGCTGGAGAGCAGGAACTTTGATTACGCTGTCTCCCCTCCCTGCCCCCCGAAGTGGAAACCACAGTAGTGATCTGGCCGGAGGGCTGAGTCAAGAAGAGAATGCTGTGATTCCTGGAGTAAGAGAGAAGCTGCAGAGGGTGTAACCCCTGGAGGGAGCATTGGCCTGATGGAGCTAATCCCCAGACCTGCCAGGAGGTGGCGCCATCCAACGGTGAGTAGAGCAACCCATCATGCACCAGTATCTTACTCCATTTACTGAGTAATTTACTTCAGTGGGAGCAGGATAGAGCCTTTACATTAATTTACACAGGTGTTGCTTGTAGAAAGTTTGCCCAGTGCCCCAGCAAAGCTGTTTTCTCCAAGCAGTTTTGAATATTTTTCAACTTAGCCAATATCTCTACCTGCCCATGGTTCTATTTATGAAAAATCTTAATAATGTCAAAACAAGACCTGCATGCATCAGATTCCTACCCCTAATGTGGAAATATCAGTGTGTGCTTCTGAATTAGAAAGGAGATCGTTTAAATACCTTTTATGTGTTTCAGAATCATACACATTTTTAAAGACATTTAATTTTCACCATAATGCAATTTTTAAACCAAAAAGGTGGGGGGGGGGCTTCAGAATGCCCTCTGCTCACATGAAATAGTCCCAGGACATCCTACCAAGTTATGTCACTTAATTTTAGTCAGTCTGTAAAAAGACATGACCTTTCATAACAATGACATGTCTGCTTGGGAAATGGCAAGGGATGGGGGGTGGGGGGGAAGCAGTTCTCAAAATCATCTCATTCATCTGCATAGAAAAGCTTACCTTCTTCAACTGAACCAGGTTACATTTAAAAATATTTTAAAACGCATTTAAAAATTAAAGGGCTTGTTACCTGGGACAAGATTCAGGCTTCACAAGTAATGAGTGGGAAGAAGAATTGCCTGATTTCTCTGCTACTTGTGGGTATTTTGATTGAATTTAGCACATCTCAAGCTGCCAAACGCCAATGCTACTCATATGAAGCCGCCCTGCTTCTCCAATTAAAAAGTGGAAGCGCAGCTGCTTCCAGGCAAGTGGAAAGGAAAGTTGGCTTGAGTGGCAGCAAAGGGAGGGGGTCAGGGGAAAGTAAATAGAAGTGCTAATTTCTTTATAAGAAGTTGGAGGGGGAGGGAGAAGTGATGGGCTGGCATTGTCAAGAGAGCCCATCAGAACAGAGAATGATTTTGTTACCTAGCACTACTTAGCTTTCCTCTTGCTAACACAGCTTCCTTATTATTCTCTCATCTTTAACATCTCTCCTAGTTTGCAGTATTTCTCTCATTCCCCACTTTCCCGGCCTTTCCAAGTGGGGAACAGGGAGAATTCTAGATAAGAGAGCCTTTGAGTTACTACTCAAGAAAAGAGAGACTAATGGGAATTCCCAGCATGAGCTCCCCAAAAAATAAATTGGGTATATGTGACATAATTTTTTTGAAAAACAATTGATCAAATATGAATACCTGAAAAGAGCAGAATCCAATACAAATAGAATACTGGCATTTTCTTATCCCTGTTATCAAAGCTCTTCACAGTCCAGACTTGCTTCTGGCTGATTTGTTAATGGTATGCTGCAATCTGTACGCAACAAGAGTTGTGAAAAGCAATAAAAACATCTCTAATATATGATGTCTCACAGACACGCATAACATCCAGAAGCAACCGCATGCAAATTTTATGGTGCCTACATTAATTATCTTAACAATAAAGCATCAAGAGAAGTAACCAGCTATCCCAGATCTGGTTCATGCTTATTAAAAATGTGGGGATTTATGTGTGACAAATTAAGAAAAGCAGCTGTCTAGAAAACATTCGAACAATTAAAGCTCAAATATTCTCAAATACTGAGATGTGTTTGAAAATCAGAATGCAGAAATAGATCTGAATTTTTCAACTAGCCCCTTTATTTCTAATGGACCAAACTCCAGAGCCAAACAAACCCAGACTCCGGGGTGTCTAGAATCCAGTTGTAAATTTACATTTCACAGTTTCCATCTGTCCTATAAACCAACATACGAATAAAGAAAGAGGGAAGATTTACATCAAGTAGTTTGCCTTGGTGGACAGTGGACCAAATGGGGGAAATCAATCAATGAGTGCTAGGAGCCCAGGCACTTCTGAAAATCCTGCTAGGCACCTAACTGCATCTTTAGGTGCCTAAATACCTTTCAAAGTCTGTCCCTTAGGTGCTTAAGAATCTAAGGCCATTTCTACACTGCCTTTTATATCAGTTGAAAAAAACACACCCCTGAGCGACATAAGTTTTGATGGTGTAAGTGGTAGCGTGCACAGCACTATGGCGGCAGGAGAGCTTCTCCGGCCAACATAGCTACTGCCACTCATTGACGTGGTTTTATTATGTCAATGAAAGAGCTCTCTCCCATTGGCAGAGAGCAGCTACATGAGAGAGCTTACAGTGGTGCAGCTGCATCGGCACCGCTGTGAGGTCTCTAATGTAGACATAGTCTAAATCTCTCTCTTTTTTTTTTAAAGTGATGCGAGCCTTTCTCCCTCCCCCCGCACCCCTATGACTGGAGAGGTGTTAAAGGGCCACTTCACCTTGAATGGTCCCTTGAAATATATGTTAACTCTTTATGCTAAACTACCTGTTCCCCTTGTATTTAGCTGTGATGTTCTGCGTATGTTTCCCAGACCTGAAGAGCTCTGTGTAACTCACCAGCTTGTCTCTCCCGAGCAGCACTGGGTCCAATAAGAAATATTACCTCATCCACCGTGTCGCTCTCATATTTCCCTAATACCCATAGTCAAACTCCATCATTGGGCAAGTTAATGCTGAGATCAAACAACATGGTGTCAGTAACTCTGGACCTGAATTCCCTCAGCTGAGCCTGGGGCTAACCAGCTCAGTCCTCAGGCTGGTTAATGAGCCCAGCTAGCCTGCAGCAGAATCACCTGATTGACCAGCCTGTTGAGTTGGCTGCAAGGAGCCAGCAGGTCAGTGTTTAAGTTCAGTGGCAGGTCGCTGGCTGCTCAATGTGTATACCCGCAACTGAGATCACTCCTATGCCTGCCTTATTCCCAGCTTCACTCCAGCATTGTTCCTGTCCTGCTCCAGTCCATTCCAGCTCTGCTATCCTGCTTGCTCCTGATTCCAGTTCTGACCTTCGGCTTGACTCATACTTCCTAGCTCCAGTTCTGATTCTTGGCTTAACTCCTTATTCCTGATTGCCACTGGTCTGACCACTAGGCTTGACCACCCATGTCCCGGTCCTTGACCGTTTGAGAAGACATGTTTCAGCTGCAGGGATGGTCCCCACTAAAGCCAACATCACTAACTAGTGGGTGCCTTGTAGAATCTACAAACACAGGTCAATGGCCTGCAGGCCCAGAATGTACCATGGCAGGCACAAGTCACACAATCTGTCACCCAGACCCATCAAGCCATGTATACCCCAGCTTTAAAAAGAAACAATAAGAGGACCAGGAAAAGAAATTCCACCATGGCCAAACAGAGTAAAAGAGGCAGTTAGAGGCAAAAAGGTATCCTTTAGAAATTGGAAGTCAAATCCTACAGAGGAATATACAGCATAAACTCTGGCAAGCCAAGTGCACAAGTATAATTAGGCAGTCCAAAAAAGAATTTGAAGAGAAACTAGCTGAAGATGCAAACTAACAGCAAATTTTAAAGTACATCAGAAACAGGAAGACTGCCAAACAGTCAGTGGGGCCACTTGACAATTGAGGTGCTAAAGGAGACCTCAAGAAGGACTAGGTCATTGTGGAGAAGCTAAATATATTCTCTGCATCAGCCTTCATTGCAGAGGATGCGAGAGAGATTCCCACACCTGAGCCATTCTTTTTAGGTAACAAATCTGAGGAACTGTCCCAGAGTGAGGTGTCCATAGAGGAGGCGTTGGAACAGAGCTACTAACTGTGGTATCCGGTTTCAGTGTGGTAGCCATGTTAGTCTTTAAGGTGCCACAAGATACAGACTAACAAATTTATTTGGGCATAAGCCTTCGTGGGCTTCCATCCCTGCTTTCACTCAGCATTGTCCAGAGGCTCCACAATCCCTGCAGTAGCAGACCTGGTCACCCATGTGCATCATGTACAACAAAAACATATAGAACATGTGGATGCCACTAAAACTTTAGCATCGGGGACAAAGTCTGGTTATCAACTTTGGAATCTCAAATCAACCCACCCATTGGCTAGGATCATTCAAGATTCTCAAGCAGATCAACCTGATGACACTCAAGCTTGAGTTATCAGAGTCAATGAAGACTTATCCTGTGTTTCATGTCTCCTTCTTTAAAACCTTACCTAGAGAATCTCTTCACAGCTTGATCCAAACTGCCGCCACTGGCCATAATGGTCTCTAGAAAAGACTAATATCTTGTCCAACAGATTCTTGACTCCAAGCAAGTTTGGGCCAAAATTCATTACTTGGTGGACTGGGGAGAGTATGGTCCTGATCTCTGCCAGTTCCCATGGCCAGTCAACATTAATGCACAATGGTTAGTACAGGACGTTCACTGGGTCCATCCTGAGAAGCCCAGGCCAAAGGCCCCTAGAAGGTGCCCTTGAAAGGAGTATGGGGTGTTGTCAGGAACTACATGCCTTAGTTCCCTCAGCTGAATCCAGATTTAGCTGGTTCAGACCTCCGACTGGTTAATAATTCTGCTGCAGCACAGCCAGACTCATCTGATTGACCAGCTCCCCCAACTGGCAGCAAGGAGCTGACAGGTCTGCATGTAAGCTCAGCAGCAGCAGCAGGTCATGAGCTGCTCAAACACATATGCCCACAGCTGTAATCACTCCTGTTCCCAGCCTTGTTCCATCCGCTCCACCCCAGCTTCCCTGCTTGCACTCTGACCCTAGGCCCTGACCACCCATGCACTTGTCCTAGACCATAGCTGCCTCCATCTGAGTGCCAATTCATTTCTCCAGTTATTTTATTGTTTTGCTTTAAGAAAAGCAACAAAAAAATAGGATGTGTGAGGAAGGCTTTATGCGGTCTGAAATAATGTAAATGTGGTTGTATTTGTTCTCTTTTGCTAATTAGATTCATATTGCAATGAAACAACATTTGGCAGTTGATTTCAGTTTAAAAAAATAAAACATTAACAATATTTCTGTTTTTGCTGCTTTGAAATCTATTTCTGTCCTGAAAAATTCAGGAAAAACAAAAGCAAATGAAAACAGACTTTCATATGGAAAACATGCTATTGGTCTAGATTAAGGTGAACATCGGATATCCTCATTTTCCCAGGATAGTTTGAGTACTAGGAACAACATTGTTTAGAGATGTGAAGGCCTGCTTCTGCAATATTACATAAAAATGTCATGTTGCTTTTGTTTAATCTGAAGCTAAGCCCCAAACTCTAACCTAAAGGTCATTTTTTCAAAAGCACCTAAGTCCCATTTCAAGAGCGACTAAAGCACTACAGAGCATAATTTCTGGGGAAAGTCTATCTGGATCCAGAACAAAATCATTATTACTTTGGTCTATTTCTTCTGCCTTGATCCAAACATACAGGATAAGTTATTCATTATACAAATAAAAAGCATTAGAGGTGGATTCATATTTCAGAAAAAAGGCTGATAAGGAAAGAAAGACCAACCTTTACAAAAAAAATTTATCCAGTCCATATACACCAACCTGTATTCTCATCATTTAAAATTAAGGGGGCAAATTCTGAGGTACCTTTTGTCATGTGGTAAGGCACCAAATTGCCTAAACATATTCTCCAAAACAACAGCTAGGTACTGTAGATACTATGTTCTTCCTACCACAAAACAGCAGCTCTACATGAATTCTGTGGCTTTTGATGTGCATGGGACAAAAAAATGCATACAGTCACTAGGTCTGGTCAAAAACAAATTTGTATTTTTTTTTGTCAGAAATGCAGTTTTCCCCCAAAATAGAGAATTTTCCTAAGGGCGGGGGGGGGGGAGATTTTTGCTAAATTTCCCATTGGTAAAATTGAAACATATTTCATTCTCTGTGAGGCTAATCCCACTCAAAACATGTCAGTCTGATATCAATCTGTCCACCTGCCTTTCCATAGTGTCTCACAGGAGCTGAATGGGGCTTTGAGGCACTTAAACTTCTCCTTTATGGGCCAGGCTCCCCAGCCAGATTATATCTCCCATGATGCACCATGGTTTCCCTCTGGTTGAACTACCATAGTGAATCATGGGAGATGCAGCTGACTATGGAATTTGCCCCATAGAAGAAAATGGGGGGCATAAGGCACCTGGACTATAACTCCCATGAGGCACTGTAATATCTCAGGGGAGCACAGGTTAATGTACAATTAGTCTGAAAAATGCTTTGACATTTCTAAAAAATGATGCGTTTGGGGAGGAATAGGAGTAGTAAAACATATTTAATTTCATTACGAAAGGCCAAGTTTACAGGTTTGTATGAGGTTAGCTTAGTTTCAGGTGAAACCAACATTCTAAGCAAACCTCATGGGCTGTGAGCCTGTTAGGCAAAGCTTCAGGTTTTAGGTCTCTGAAGCTATGGAAGCCAAAAGTAGTGGGTTTCATACAATTTCATTAGGAGAATTCTGATCTGATCTTGCTTACAAATCTGAGAGCAGACTCCAGCCCTAACCATTCATCATTACAAACAAGGTGTTATCTGATTTAAATAGGTATCCTCAAAGGAAAAGCGGATCAGTACATCAAAGCACTATCTGTAGTTTATTTAATGTGTCATGGCCAAATAGCAGGCCTTTTTCATGTTTGAGGTTAAAAATGTAAGCAGTTACATCTGTGCAATTGTAACTGATACAGCCAAGTCTGTATACTTACCAAGAACTCTTTTATCCTGTTTACTTTACATAACATATTACCCCTAGGAGGACTCATGGGTTTAACTGATTTCTAGTGTTTGTGGACATAATATTTTGTCCCTAGGAATAAAACTACATACAAAAAATTAATATTTGCTCTCATTGACATATTGGTCTGTTTCTGTGTGGAATCTGCTGCTTTAGCATTAATGTAATCCAAAGAATCTCTTTCCAGTTAAAAACAAAAAACAAAGCGCTCATGTTAAACCTAAGCAGCACCCAAACTGCACTGTTCTACAGTTATTCTGAGCCACATCTCTCCCCCCCCACAGTGAAACTCCAGGAGGGAACTAAGAGATGCAGGGGGTGGGGTGGGGGAAGGAGAACACCATAGTCTTCCTCCCCTGTTTCCAAACCTTATGGATCTCAAGGGATATGTAGAAAGCCAATTTTCTCTGTCAGAAGCCCTGTGCATTCATTCAACCTAGTTCTGGTGGCCTGGAGTCTCCTTCATTTTCCTGGCTACATGGAATGCCGTTTTATTACCTTTCCCTGGTAAACTTCTTGGGGACCGTAGATGAAACTGCATCCATCCCAGTTCCAAGTCCAGCCTGCCTCATCCAATGCAGCCCCTTCCTCGCGCTGCTCAATCCCCTCCCACGTTCCTACAGAGAACCTAACCCCACAGAAGGGGAAGGAAATGCTTTCTCCACAAGACTGCATGAGAAGTACCATTTGAAATCTTGGTTTATAATAGGAGCTGTCGAACTATACACCAGGAAAGGACATTTGAGGGGGACCATTGCATAATTCACATTTAAAGTGAGGAACTGAGCCAGTCACCAAATTGCCTTTAACCACCTTTGAAATGCAACAGCTGCCCCCAAAACTCTACTTTCTAGAATGCCTCACTGCTGTTATTAAATGTGAAATGTTAAAAATAAGAGAGAAGAGGATAAAAACAGTGACGTGAAGAAGAGCTCTGTACAACTCAAAATTCTCTTTCCCCAATAGAATTTGTTCCAATAAAAATTATTGCCTCACCCAGCTTCTCTCTCATTTGTGTCTAATGACATGGGAAAGACCTCACGATCAGGCAACTGCACAGCTCTGTGTCCAGTATCCCAAATGTGTTGCTTAATTTCAATTATTATTACTTGTTTGATGGCAGAGAACATCATTTGGTCACAGGATAAATTAATATGAATGGGCTGTGCTGTCCAATGCATTTACAATTCTCCTGTTGCTGTGTTCAGAATTGCAGCATTGAAGTTGCATATTGATTCGTCCCATTACACAGCATGTCATTTTCTGATATTGTCACGGGGGAAAAATATAGATTCCAAGGCCAGAAGGGACCATCCTGATAATCTAGTCTGACCTCCTGTGTAGTACAGGCCATAAAACTTCCCCCAAATAATTCCTAGGGGGCAGATATTTTAGGAAAACATCCAATCTTCATTTACAAATGCCAATGTTTGAGAATCCACCACAACCCTTGGTAAATTGTTTCAATGGTTAATTACTCTCTCACTATTCATAGAATCATAGAATCTCAGGGTTGAAAGGGACCTCAGGAGGTCATCTAGTCCAACCCCCTGCTCAAAGCAGGACCAAACCCTAGTAAATCATCCCAGCCAGGGCTTTGTCAAGCCTGACCTTAAAAACCTCTAAGGAAGGAGATTCCACCACCTCCCTAGGTAACCCATTCCAGTTCTTCACCACCCTACTAGTGAAAACGTTTTTCCTAATATCCAACCTAAACCTCCCCCTCTGCAACTTGAGACCATTACTCCTTGTTCTGTCATCTTCTACCACTGAGAACAGTTTAGATCCATCCTCTTTGGAACCCCCTTTCAGGTAGTTGAAAGCAGCTATCAAATCCCCCCTCATTCTTCTCTTCTGCAGGCTAAACAATCCCAGTTCCCTCAGCCTCTCCTCATAAGTCATGTGCTCCAGCCCCCTAATCATTTTTGTTGCCCTCCGCTGGACTCTTTCCAGTTTATCCACATCCTCCTTGTAGTGTGGGGCCCAAAACTGGACACAGTACTCCAAATGAGGTCTCACCAGTGCCGAATAGAAGGGAATGATCACGCCCCTCGATCTGCTGGAAATGCCCCTACTTATACAACCCAAAATGCCGTTAGCCTTCTTGGCAACAAGGGCACACTGTTGACTCATATTCAGCTTTTTGTCCACTGTAACCCCTAGGTCCTTTTCTGCAGAACTGCTGCCCAGCCATTCGGTCCCTAGTCTGTAGCAGTGCATGGGATTCTTCCATCCTAAGTGCAGGACTCTGCACTTGTCCTTGTTGAACCTCATCAGATTTCTTTTGGTCCAATCCTCTAATTTGTCTGGGTCCCTCTGTATCCTATCCCTACCCTCCAGCGTATCAACCACTCTTCCCAGTTTAATGTCATCTGCAAACTTGCTAAGGGTGCAGTCCACACCATCCTCCAGATCGTTAATGAAGATATTGAACAAAACCGGCCCCAGCACTGACCCTTGGGGCACTCCACTTGATACCGGCTGCCAACTAGACATGGAGCCATTGATCACTACCCGTTGAGCCCAACCATCCAGCCAGTTTTCTATCCACCTTACCATCCATTCATCCAGCCCATACTTCTTTAACTTGCTGGTAAGAATACTGTGGGAGACTGTATCAAAAGCTTTGCTAAAGTCAAGAAATAGCACATCCACTGCTTTCCCCTCATCCACAGAGCCAGTTATCTCATCATAGAAGGCAATTAGGTTAGTCAGGCATGACTTGCCCTTGGTGAATCTATGCTGACTGTTCCTGATCACTTTCCTCTCCTTTAAGTGGTTCAGAATTGATTCCTTGAGGACCTGTTCCATGATTTTTCCAGGGACTGAGGTGAGACTGACTAGCCTGTAGTTCCCCAGATCTTCCTTTTTCCCTTTTTTAAAGATGGGCACTACAATAGCTTTTTTCCAGTCATCCGGAACCTCCCCCGATTGCCATGATTTGTCAAAGATAATGGCCAATGGCTCTGCAATCACATCGGCCAACTCCTTTAGCACCCTCGGATGCAGTGCATCCGGCCCCATGGACTTGTGCTCGTCTAGCTTTTCTAAATAGTCCCGTACTACTTCTTTCTCCATGGAGGGCTGGTCACCTCCTCCCTATACCGTGCTGCGGAGTGCAGCCATCTGGGAGCTGACCTTGTCTGTGAAGATAGAGGCAAAAAAAGCATTGAGTACACTAGCTTTCTCCACATCGTCTGTCACTAGGTTCCCTCCCTCATTCAGCAAGGGGCCCACACTTTCCTTGACTTTCTTCTTGTTGCTAACATACCTGAAGATACCCTTCTTGTTACTCCTAAAATCTCCGGCTAGCTGCAACTCCAAGTGTGATTTGGCCTTCCTAATTTCACTCCTGCAAGCCTGAGCAATATTTTTATACTCCTCTCTGGTCATTTGTCCAATCTTCCACTTCTTGTAAGCTGCTTTTTTGTGTTTAAGACGAGCAAGGATTTCACTGTTAAGCCAAGCTGGTCGCCTGCCATATTTACTTTTCTTTCTACACATCGGGATGGTTTGTTCCTGCAACCTCAATAAGGATTCTTTAAAATACAGCCAGCTTTCCTCGACTCCTTTCCCCGTCATGTTATTCTCCCAGGGGACCTTGCCCATCAGTTCCCTGAGGGAGTCGAAGTCTGCTTTTCTGAAGTCCAGGGTCTCTGTTCTACTGCTCTCCTTTCTTCCTTGTGTCAGGATCCTGAACTCTACCATCTCATTGTCACTGCCTCCCAGGTTCCCATCCACTGTTGCATCCTCTACTATTTCTTCCCTGTTTGTGAGCAGCAGGTCAAGAAGAGCCTTTCCCCTAGTTGGTTCCTCCAGCACTTGCACCAGGAAATTGTCCCCTACACTTTCCAAAAACTTCCTGGATTGTCTGTGCACCACTGTATTGCTCTCCCAGCAGATATCGGGGTGATTAAAGTCACCCATGAGAACCAGGGCCTGTGATCTAGTAATGTCTGTTAGTTGCTGGAAGAAAGCCTCGTCCAACTCATCCCCCTGGTCTCGTGGTCTGTAGCAGACTCCCACCACGACATTACCCTTGTTGCTCACACTTATAAATTTAATCCAGAGACTCTCAGGTTTTTCTGCAGTTTCATACTGGAGCTCTGTGCAGTCATACTGCTCTCTTACATACAACACAACTCCCCCACCTTTTCTGCCCTGCCTATCCTTCCTGAACAATTTATATCCATCCATGACAGTACTCCAATCATGTGAGTTATCCCGCCACGTCTGTGTTATTCCAATTACATCAGAATTCCTTGACTGTGCCAGGACTTCCAGTTCTCCCTGCTTGTTCCCCAGGCTTCTTGCATATCTTAAGTATAGGCACTTAAGATAACTCACTGATCGTCCTGCTGTCCCAGTATGGGGCAGGAGCACTCACCTCTTGCACTCACCTACTTGTGCTTCCTTCTGGTATCCCACTTCCCCACTTACCTCGGGGCTTTGGTCTCCTTCCCCCGGTGAACCTAGTTTAAAGCCCTCCTCACTAGGTTAGCCAGCCTGCTTGCAAAGATGCTCATCCCTCTCTTCGTTAGGTGGAGCCCATCTCTGCCTAGCACTCCTTCTTGGAACACCATCCCATGGTCAAAGAATCCGAACCCTTCTCTCCGACACCATCTGCGTAGCCATTCATTGATTTCCACGATTCAACGGTCTCTATTAAAATGTTACACCTTATTTCCAGTCTGAATTTGTCTAGCTTCAGCTTCCATCCATTGGATCATGTTATACCTTTCCCTGCTAGATTGAAGAGACTATTATTCAATATTTGTTCCCTATGTAGGTACCTATACTTGTAATCAAGTCACCCCTTAAACTTCTCTTTGTTAAATTAAATAGATTGAGCTCCTTCAGTCTGTTGCTACAAGGCATGTTTTCTAATCCTTTAATCATCCTTGTGGCCCTTCTCTGAACCCTCTTCAGTTTATCAACAAATTGCAGGCACCAGAACTGGACACAGAGGTGGTTGTACCAATGCCAAATGCACAGGTAAAATAACCTCTATATCCCTACTCAAGATTCCTGTTTATGCATCCCAGGATCACATTAGCTGTTTTGGTCCCAGCATCACACTGGGAGCTCCTGTTCAGCGAATTATTCACCCCCCCACTCCCAAATCTTTTTCAGAGTCATTGCTTCCCAGGCTAGAGTCCTTCCTGTAAGCATGTCCCCCCTCCTCCCACACATTTAGCCATATTAAAATGCATATTGTTTGCTTGTGCCCAGTTTTCCAAATGATCTAGATCATACTGAATCAGTGACCTGAACTTGTTATTACTTACCACTCCACAGCAAAGAGAGGACATTTTGAGTGCCTCTGCTTTTGGGAGCCCAACTTGAGACCTCAAGTTTTTACACTGATTAAACTACAATGACTTTAATACAATTACAACAGATCCTATTGAATGATGTCTGTTTTTCCTCCCCACCTGCTCTTGCCATGTAACACTATCCTATAGTCCGCTTAGCTAGCCACTTGATGATTTCCCCTGACCCATGTATAGGAGACTCCTTGGATTGTGTAGAATTACAATAGCAGTGCAGATGTCACCCCTGCAACCAGCCACTGGTTTAGGACACCAGGCCAGACCCAGCTGAATCCTGGAGGAGTGCCAGGGAACTAGTGCAAATTGAAGGTGCTTGAAGGCTGCTCTAATTTGCATTGTGTGGTGATCTGTATTCAGGTGCCCCTGGAGTTGGGGGATCAAACTTTACTAAAAGCTGCCTTTGCCACGTTCTCCCTCTACTGAGCTCTGTTCAGCTGCAGCTGTGGATCTGGCCACTTGTACAGTCATTTGCACTGTTCAACGAGAGTGCAAAGTGGCTGTAAAATGCTATCAGAGCAGAATAGCAGCATTTTAAACACATTTTGCATTCACTTTCCACCTGGGTAGATGACTATGTAGCGTGCAATGCACTGGAGAATTTTGTCCAAAATATTGAAAGTACAGATAAGTAGCTGATCTCTTTCTAAGCATAATACAAGCTGTAGTGCAAGTCAGCTAATCTTCTAAGATGCAAATAAATGCAGTGTTTATTACTGCTTGAGTTTTGTCCTTTTGAGCAGATGTCCGATCCAGAGTCTCTGCTCATGGGGAATTGAGTGTCTATGATACTGGGAGCGGAGGAGCTGGGATATCATAGATACAGTTATGTATCGCTGTCCTCTTCACTTGAAAAGGAGCTTCTTTTAAAAACATTGACATCCAGCTTTCCTGACCTTATTCTTTTGCTTCTCTTGTTAGCAAAACACTGCAAAGCCTTTTTAAACTAAGTTAAAGCTAGCATCACTGGGACTTGTAGCTGCAAGCCTCATTAGATATGTTAAGTATTTAAGATCTGAGTGCAGTGCTCATCACTGTACGGTTTCAGCTTTCACACAAGCAAGCTGAAATAAACATGAACATTGAATAAGATTGTAGCTGGAAAAAATCAAGAGTATCTGAAGAATGCAGAAGAGGGTGGAGGATTTGAGTATCCACAGCCAAGGGAATTCACAGAATGAAAATCCTAGGCTAATCGCTACAGGAATCTTTGGTTGATTTCATTAGGATGTACATTTTAAGTGGTCAGACATGTCTATTTAAAAATAGCAGCTAGTGGAACATACTTGCCAAACAGATAACATTTGAAACTATGTCAATCTCTGAACAGAACATTCATATAAAATAAGATATAAGATTTTCTCCACTTTCCTGGCCACCCTGCGACCTGCCCTATTCAGTGCGGTGTGTGAGGAGGACAACACAAGGCAAGGCACAAGGGAGTAAACTGCACCATTTTGAAAAATGGTACAGGCTGCTTGGAATAAGATTGTACCTCCCTGGAGCACCCTCACTTAGCTTCCCGCCTAAAGATATAGAACTGCACCACCCCCAATGTAAGCCAGTGCCTCTGTGGCACAACTTAACCCTCTTGTCTTGCTAGACAGGCAAGCTTTATTACCTAATGCCATTGCAGACTTACTGAGGCACATATTCCTCTCTGTTACATCATTGTAAAGCTGGGATAAGCTCCAACAATTCCAATGGAGTCCTTCCAGATTTACAACGGTGTAACCACGACCAGAATTTAATTCATCCTGTTTAGTCTCTGAGAATATTTTATGATGTTCCATGTGGGAGTTAGAGGAGTGACAAACAAGGCAGAAATTTTCAATGACAAAGCAAAAGATCTAGGATTTTGCTTTGGGATGTTTAATGTCATTAACCTGCAGTCACTAAAGGTCCAGAACTCTGCTTTCATGGGACTAAAACCTTTGGTACTTAAGCCATGTCAATAGGCAATACAGGCTACTAGTTCTTTATGTAATGAGTAAAATTGACTTTGCTGGAGACAAATAAGCCCACAACACACTGGCATCCACAACACTTTTTAGACAGGGCAACATTCTGCTCTCTTCAGCACTTTCAAGTAGTGTAGTTGCACAAGGAACAAAGCAGAGGTTTGTTTTTTTTTAATTGTTTCAATAGATCATATTTAAAGACACAACAGAGTTTAATCAAAGTCAATAGAGAGTTTTAGAAAAAGGGATTTCAAATAAAGGCAGGATGAGACAATCAGTAACAAAAAAATTTTTTTTAAAAAGGAAGACAACCTCTACATAAGCCATGTTGACCTGATGCAACTCATTGTTAATTTTTGGACTTTGGATGTACAAAGGACTGCATAGGTGTATCCAGACTAAGAAACAGAGGCAGGAGGGGTTGTTCTTGCAGCACAGAATCTGAACTATTTCTTACCTCATTTGATGGAAAAAAATCATGGTTCCTGAAGGGAAATATGAAGTTTCTGATATATGAAGAAAGATCTTATGAATATTTTAATATCCCATACTAATGGTTAGCTCTATGAGCAGGAAATGTCTCATGGGAAGTTGATATCATCATCATGGCAAATCCCATAGGGAAGTGGCCTCGTTGCAAGTCAAGCACCAGCCAGCTCAATCTCTGGAGAAGTGCTGAAGGTGGTCTGATTGCTAGTGATGGACATAAACTGAAAAAACAATCTTGCCGTGCCACCAAAGCTTTTGGTGCCCACATGATTATCGGCTATGCAGCAGCATTGTATACGCTTTGGAATTGATATAATATGGCCATACGAAGAAAGCCACTGAAACTGAACCAGTGCTGATTGAGGCACTTGCTAGCTTTGAATAGCCTCACTTCTTAGATTGTCCTGTCACATAATATGGAGCATCTGGTGGAGACAACATCAATCTGGTGTTCTTCAGCCTCCCTCAGAGCCCACATATCATTTGCGTACAACAGAGTTGGTACAACTGTGATTCTATGGATCCACAGCATTGTCAAGTAGAAAGCTTGAAGTCATGACTTCCCCACTGAGGCTTCTAAAGGGCCCAAAATATGGTAGCAGCTGCTGCTATAAGAGCATCCACTTACTTCAATCATCCTCCATCATTGTCTATCACAGTACAAATATTTGAGAGCTGCTACCTGCTTGCTGTTCTGTCCAGGCAGGTTAATACTGAGATGGTTGAAATCTGGAGTTGGAGGCTGTTTGATGGTAATGGCCAGGGATCTAGTTTTATCCAAATTAATAACCAGACCAGGCCTCTGATAAGGCATCTCAGCATCCTTAGAAAGACTGTCATTGATAGAAGAGCTCTATAATGGAACAGAAAGCTATGTTCAAATCAATGGCTGATGTTGTGTATCTCCATGAGAGTTTGATGAGGCCGTGTTCTGTCACCATCATTGTTCAATATTGGCACTGATTGGTTGATGGATAAGCTTGAGGAGGCAGCTGTTGGTTCTGCTTCAAGATCGTAAATGTGCCAATGACTTTGTGTTGTTGGCTCAGTTTGGTGAATCGTTGCAGCTGATGGCCAATCTGGTTGGGCAAGAAGCAACACACATTAGTCTGGTTATTAAGGAGGATAAAACTAACTTCCTGCTCATTATCATCAAAAAGCTTCTCATGGGACGTGGAATGAGGCAACTTATGGACCCCATCATCATTACATTTCAAACAGTACCAGCTAACGAGATTCTTAAATTCCTAAGAAATGTTGTCTCTGGACAGGGTAGGGTCTATATTTAAATATTCTGAAATTTGTCAAGAATGCTTTGTAATAGTTTATTCCTACCTACATTGACTTTGAAAACTGTCAGCAGCTTGCTGGCAAGAGCTGTGTTTAAGCACTGTTCTGGCTTCCGTGGTTTGAGCAATGAATTACACAAGGCTTTGGGGAGCAAGGCACACACAACTCACTATCAAAAAATGAGCATAATCTGAGCTTGTGCTGGATAACAAGTTGGTTTTATATTACTGGCAGTTACAAAGTTGCCACTTTTAATAAAGTGGCAAGGGGACCTGTCCACTTCCATTAAATGATTTAATGTCATTTAAAGAAGCTTTCTCCACATAGCGGAGAGGTACTGCTGTGTGAATGGACTCCTGGGTGTTGGTGATAAATGACTTGAAACTTCTCATAGAGGAGGGGTTACTAGAAAAAGAAACTATAAGAGGAAGATGGTTAATTATATATACTCCTCTATATACTGTACTGAGACATTGGATTCATGGTCAAGTAGCATATATTTTCAAAAAAAATCTTTATTAACTTTGACAATTGCTACTAAACCTTTGATAACCTTACTAGGTGAAATGAGACCGTTCTTTCATATTGATGATTCTTCTGTTATTACTATATGTGCTACAGAAAAGAGCCTGCACTTGACACAGAAGAAATGCAAAGATCCCCTTCAAAACCTGCCTTAAGGTTTTCAATATTCTCATCTTAAGATTGATGAGGGAAGGTATTCTTTGGCTGAAGCACATTTGGCTTCTGTTGGTCTCCTGATATTACTGATTTAAAAGACTACAAAATCAGGTACAAGTATTTGAGAAATCTTCACTGACTGCCCTGAATCATTCTTTGACTTCCTTTCAAGCTTTAGAAGGGGAAAGGGAGAAATTCCATGGCATTCATTCTCAGTTATCAGGGCAGTACTCTCACTTCTTTACTTTTGATCAAGCAAAGCTGTATTACTAACATCGGAAAGACTAGGTAGCCCAATGAGTCAATGCATTAATTTTCCTTTGCCTACAGAAACATCTACCTTATGGAAACCCAGAGAAGATTAGGTCACAAGTGAAAGTGAATTTGGTGGTTTTGTCTTTAGTCCCATGTAGATGTTATTTATCACAAAGCTAATTTGACATTTGTTGTGTTCTGGAAACGCCCATGATTCAATTTATCTGGCCTCCACTACTATAATATCTGAGTGCCTCATGATCTTTAGTATATTTATCTGCACAACACCCCTGTGAGATCAGGAAATGTGGTTAACCACATTTTACAGATGGGGAGCTGAGGCACAGAGTGACCTAGGAACTTGAACCCATGTCTCCCAACTCCTATGCTAGCACCCCTAATGAGTGAACCATCCCTTCCTCTCTGATTAGAGTACTAGATCTATTGCAGATCACAACTGAGGTGCTTTGACAGAGAAGATCTCTGGAGAAGTTTACAGAATGCCTGCCGGCACTATGCTTCATTCGATGCTATTTTTAAAAACTGATCTGCAGACCTGTTCTAAAACCTGATTTGAAACTTGCACTTGCTGACCACCAGAATAAATAAATATCTCTGCTAGAGAGTGAGAAAATGTAGTGAAATGTAAGTTGATTTCTAAGTCTATAGTGATGTGGAACATGGGGCCAGTTGACATCTAGCAGACCATACCCAGAGGTCAAATTCTCCGGGCAGCTTTTTTTCTTTCAGTTTCTGTAAAAAAAAAAAAAAAAAAAAAAAAAAAAGGGGAGGTGGGCAAGAGTGTTGCTACAGTTGCTCAAGTCCTTGTTCCTTCTCAGCAACCCAGTGATGCTGTTGCCACTGGTTTTTCCATTGAAAGAAGGAAGGATGGAACAGTGGTTATGGCATTAGTCTAGGACTTAGAACACTTGAGTTACCAGAGTCTTCCTGTATTAAAGATGGTAAGGTGGTCAGATACTATGGTGATGGGGGGGGGGGGGGGCGAGGGAGGGCACATAAATACCTCAGATGGATAGAAAGTATGTGGTAGAGTGTTAATGCACTGGGAAGTATCAAAGCTTTTGACTAAAATGCATACAAGCTCCAGTGCAATTTAGCTCTCCATCTCAGTATAATGTAGATAATACCAGTATTCTACTGGTGCTGTTCATGTGCATTATCTAATAATATTTAGTATTTATTATATTGTAGTAATAACTTTTATAAGTATTTATATAGTGACATGCACTGACACTTTGAAAACAAAAAAGATACTTGCCTTGTCGTGTATAACTTGCTGTCTGCTTAAGACAAGACAAGCACAGGGCAAGGGCATCAATTCAGCACAAAGACAGCAAAGAGTGATTCATGATGGAACTGCTTGAAGGGCAGACAGATGGTTGGACGAGGTGGGATTTAAAGGACAATAATGGTGTATTAAATCAGAAAGTTTTAAAAATCTTATGTACTTTTCACCCATAATGGTTTTACATATTTTCTGTACTTCATTCTGATTGGACCACGAAAGTTGAATTTGGTTTCTAATCACTTTCACATTCTGGCAGAGCCTGAGCCACAAAACCAGATTTTGAATCTTCCCATAGAGTAGAGTTGTTTGGAACAAAGGTCATAGGAGCCACCTGGGAAATTCAAATCTGGATCCTTGTAGCAGAGGCAGATTAAGATTCATTGGGGCCCCAGGCACAAGGAACATTTGGGCCCCCCACACTGCATTAAAAACACAAATATATCAAAATGTATTAATACAAAGATGCCATTCAGTGTTTGCACAGTGCATTAATAATACAGCAAATCATATCCCAGTTCATTATGCCTAAATTAACGGCTCGATTTTTCCACATAGGAAATGACTAGGGCTAGATATTCTCCATACCGTTATACAATGGTGTTCACTGCTAATCTGGACAACACTGGTGTTACAAGAATCAGTCATTCCCAGATCAACTAGTGGTTCTTTTGTCTCCCTCAATTTCCTTAAACCTAACCATTAACCATTTCCCCCCGCACCTATTGATCCTGTTACAGTCCAGTTTTTCTACTGTGGAAGTAAAGATGTCTGAACGACAACAGTCACTATTCCAGAAAGTAACAATTAAAAGAAATAATCCTAACCTGAGGTAAAATTACTCTATTATTAAGAACTTTAAATTTCAGCCAAGGGCGAGAACTGATTTAAAACCAAGTTTGCAACTGATCACATAAGCTATGAAAAAATCTTGAAAGAATGTGCTGTGTGCCAAAGTGACTCTTTTTGGCATTCTGCCAAAGGCAATACATGCCAAACCATGAGAAAGTTGACATTTTATCTATTAAGTTTTAGGACTAACTATTTCAGCTACTCAGAAACTAGCTTGTTCGTATACATTAAAGCACACTTTTTAGGCCAGGTTCTGATTAGCCAGAATACACCACAGGAAGTTCGGTCATTACTAAGCCAATGAGAATATAGATTTTTCCAATAATACTGCAGAGAAAGAACATTTATCGCTCCATTACACCAATGTCTCATCATAATAGAGGAAAAAAAGTCACTGGGGGAACTGAAGATCCTCACAAGATAAATTTCTCCCTCTTCTATAACTATTTGGGTTTGTTCTTTATGTTTTGTCCCCCAACCAGGCTTGGCTTTGGCATTCACATAGCAACAGATGACCAGTAGCCCGTGACAACAGTTGATTCCACTGACCATCTGTGTTAAGTAAATTTGGTCGGGGAAATTCATTTGTGAAATTCATAGTTCAGTGAGTTGGGTCTGGAAGCATTGGACTGCTGTAAACAGTGCCATCAGTCCATGCTGGGTGAGGGGGAAATACACACAAAGATCTTAAAAGTACGGTCTGGGGTAAATAGCATGTTAGTCTTTCATCCAATGCTAAAGTGGGAGAACCATACTAAGGAAGGCCTCATATCAGCTGAGCAGGTAGGTAAATAATGGCATATCACAGTGTATATGGCAAGAATCCACACTAAGATCCCAAGGCTCTGAACCACATGCATGGGGAGGTGGGATCCACAAAGGTCTCAGGGGTGTAGGTGTGGGTAAATAGGGCTACATCATGACATATTAGAATGGGGTAAATACTGCTGCATTGTGAGATACAGGGATAGGGGCATCCAAAGGCCTCAAAACTGCGGATGGAGGCATAAAAAACCCCAAACAAAGCCTCTGTCTCACCATATATTTAGCGATCACCAAAAGACATAGGGAAAAAAAACTGGAAGGGGAGGGGAGAGAATAGGTCATGCCAGGGGGAGAGAAGTGATTGAAGATTGAGAGGCAAGGAAGCGGCAACGGGGGCTCTCACGGTGTGTGTGGGAGGGGGGAGGGTTTGGGCTTTCCCTGTTTCCTACCTTGATCAGAACAGCAGAGAGTCTCCGGTGTGCTTGTGGGGGTTGCATTTCCCTGGGGGCTGCCCCTGTGGGTTGACGTAGTGAGGATTTCCCCAGCTCCGTTGGCTGCAGGAGTTCCCCATCCCAGTGCCTCCTACCCCTCTTACCGTCTATGTTCTCCCAGTCACTGATGTGCTGCAGGTTGCAGCCTGTGTCCTCGCAGCTCAGCTCAGGCTCAGGGTGGTAGGAGTCAGCCGGGAGTGGGCATTCTAGCCCAGCTTGGGCCTGGAGGAGACACAGCAGGAAGTGCTGTTCCCCATCTTCCTTTCCGCCTAGCCCTGTCTGTCCACCCAGGTGCGGGAGGATGCAGGGGGAGCCCATCACCAGTGGCGGCGAGAAGCCATGAGCAGCAGCAAAGAAAACAACAAGCAGGAGAGGAAGAGGCAGCGGCTGCTGCTGCTTTCTCCAGCTGCACTCACTGGCTGATGCCCTCACTGGCTCATCCACGAAGCCTTGCCCCAGGCAGAGCCAGCATGGCCAGCACAGCAGGGGGTGCAGCAACTCAATCATCCTGCCCTAGCATCATGAGATTTTTCCAAGGCCCCTCAAACTGGCCAGAGCCCCTGGGCACAGGCCTTGTGAGTCCATGTGTTAATCTGCCACTGCCTGGTAGACTCCAGAAGAACAAGTCTGCCCCCGGAATTCAAGGGTGTTTGGTATGGGGACTGATATACCTTTGTGATTTTCAGAAGCGACAAAGGGTCCTGTGGCACCTTATAGACTAACAGAGGTATTGAAGCATAAGCTTTCGTGGGTTAATACCCACTTCTTCGCATGCAAGCAGTGGAAAGTGCAAGCTTTGTGATTTTGTTATTTAGTTTCTAGCATGCTCATCACCCTAGTATCTGACACCAGCTCTCTATTTTTTTATTCTCCTGCACTAGCAAAATGCTGTAATATTCTAAACACCAACATTGGGTAAAGTATTCAACCTCCAAATTAAACTTGCTTTCTTTTAAAAAGATATTCCCTAAAAATCATATTAAATCTTGAAGGTTAAAAAAACCCTAAATATCATCTAACCTTCCTGACATTGTCCCTTTCGCTATTTCAAAAGAGCGTCTGTGAAAGCTCACAACTGAATAGGTCTCTAGCTTGAGGGGCATGTAGCATGCCTCTTAGAAAATTGAAATGCCACCTAGAAAGGCTTCAGTAAAAGGAGACATGCAAGTGGCAATGAAAAAGACCAACAAAACCAGCCAATGATATGCTACAAAATACCACAACTCCTGTTGGAATTCATAAGGATCAGGCATTTATTAGACCAGTACTGGTTATTATGAATCCGTGTCATTGGGCCAAATATGATTTTGCCAGTCACAAACAGGTTATCAGCAATAGAAGTGCTAAGGTATGACAGTGATGGGTGCTATAGAAAACCCTAAAGCACAGGTTGTATTTCTGCTACCTAAACTGGATGAAACCTACAATTTTATTTTAAGTTTTGTGATACAGCATGGCCAGAAGGCAGCAGGAGAGTGATCTAGGATGAGGAGAAGCCTTATTCCCTGTAGATTAATTAAAAGCACCTGAAACCAATTAGAGCACCTGAAGCCAGTCACCTGATAAAATCCCCCTGCTTCAATCAGCCAGAGGAGGAGTTGGAGCAGTTTGGAGGAGCTAAAGGAGAGTGATTTGGTGGTGGAGCAGAGAGCAGTTTGGAGGAGTGAAGCAGAGTGGATTGGTGGTGGAACAAAGAGCAGTTTGGAGGAAAGCAGAGGAGAGTTTTGAGAAGTGCTGCGGTGGGCTAAGAAGACCAAGATCCTAGGTAAAGGGACACCTGGCTTGTGCACAGGGAAGGCAGGAAGCCCCACAAGCTGAAGGTCAGGAGAGGGAAGTAGCCCAGGGGAAAGAATTACCGATACAAGTGGTTCACCTGCTATCATAGGGCCCCTGGGCTGGGACCCGGAGTAGAGGGTGGGCCCGGGTCCCTCCCTCTCCACTCCCCTTCCCTGGGATACTAGTAGGATAGCTGTTATCCCAGTTCAGGGGCAAGAAATGGCACCCTGAAACCCCCCCACAAGAAGAGAAAGTGCGGGACCCATCATAGTAGTACCGGCAATTTGCCACAGTTGTCTTTGGTCATTTCCTCCTGAAAGACCAAGGGTCAAGACCAAGACTAGGGTTACAGAATACATGTTCTAAACAGAATATGCAGGTCCCCAAAGAAATTAATATGACTCATTCATCTACTTAATCTTTAAAAGAAAAAGGCAGCTACTTACATTGCATGTTTTTTTGATGATGTCTCCCTTAGCTCTCTCGCTGACCATGAGAAACATTTTCTGGGAGTACTAAAGCCAAGACAGCAACTATTTCAAAAACACTAATCCTCTTGGCAATGAATTTTAAAATGAAATTTTGATAAGATAGGCTCAAAACAATTATCTTATCAAATGCCCAACTTCTCCTTTTTCACAGCACGAATCAAAAACTTTCTTTTAAAGTGGCATGGAAGTAAGCTGCAAATTCATCTGGACATAAATTATACATTTTATTTGTTAACTAGGTTATTTTTGTGGGGGTTCAATTTTGGCATAGCTAAACCATTTGAACAATTCCACTGATGTAGAAAAGCCAAATTCTTATAAAACATTTAAATTATTATTTGTACATTGTTCCCCAGGTGGCTGGTTGGACAGAGGTTTAGATTTTGCTTTTGAACTGTTGTAAAAAGTTAATTTAAATGAACCGCTATGCTCCTGAACAAAGAGTCTCTTTACACTCAGTGATGTGGGTCATTAATTGGACATCTCATTCATCATAGACCCTTACTAGGAAAAACAAAGAACAAGGACTATAACAGTACTCTGGTTTTCTTAAAAAACGTTTAAAGAATCTGCATTTAATCAAAACATGCAAAACAATCTCCAGATACTGTCTGGCAACAAATTTAGGATTTGCAGAGCTGAAATGTTCATTTGCTTGGCTATAAATATTATGCTGATGAAAGACAGTCCTAACTCTGTCTTCCACCACTTCACTTCTGATAGGGAAGTTAAGATTTTATGTGTTTGCTTAGAAACCCATTAGATCTAACCTTTCCAGGAGAATTACAAACGGGAATGATAAATTGCTGTGTATCAGTTTGTGGGGGGAGGTGTCTACTGAGGTGCTGCAGGGGTAAGTATTCAATTTAGTCTTATTTATCATCATCATTAGTGATTTCAAAGAGGTTGTACATGAATGAAAATCAAATATGATACTAAACTGGGAGGAATTGCTAATGCTAGTGAGGACAGAAAAATATTAAAAGTGACATCAAATATTTAGAAAGCCTAACAGAAAATAACAAAATGAGATTACCTTGCATTTTCAAAGTTTAACGTACCTGAGAGAAAATACTCTGAAGAGGCAGAATTCAATGGAAGAGAGAAAGCAGTAACCTAATAAAACTTATGCCCGATAGTGGTAAAATTAGATATGAACATGCAACAAGATAATGCAGCAGAAGAGGCCAAATCAAGTTAGTGATGAATATACAGAGACATCTCACAGAGAATGCAGTTAACAACCTCTTTATATATGACTCTGAAATGACTAGGCCTAGAATGTAGTATTAAATTGTGGCGACTATATTATTTTTTAAAAAGGACAAGTTTTATGAGTTCAGAGAAGAACAAAAATAATCAGGGGACTGGAGAAACTAATTTATGATGAGGAAAAGATCAATGACCACATTTTCAGACACTGGCCTACATTTTTGTGGACATACATCATACGTGCAGGCACAATTCTGCACCCCTTAGATGTACGAGTCCATGATTTGCAGGTATAATCCTGGACTAGAGTCAAGGTTTGGCAAAATGGGTGTCTAAATATAGGCTCCAAGATCCATATGTAGGCACCTAAATAAGGGGTCTGATTTTCAACTTTGAGAATGCTAGAACACCCATTAAAGTCAATGGGAACTACTTGTTGCTTGGTACTTTTAAAAGTCAGTCCACTTATTTAGGTGCCTAAATATGGATTTAGTGGCCTGACTTTAGGCCACCATTTTAGAAATTATTAGTCTAGGTATCTACATGACTGACACTGAAGTTGCAAGTAATTGCTGGCACAAAATTGTGTGCACTATTATTTGTTTGTGCCAAAAATGGAGAACTTGTGAAATGCAAAATGGGACAAAAACTACATAGGCTGGATTGATTGAAGTCCATGGAGCTAGATTAATTGACACCAGCTGAGCATCTGGCCAATAGCACTGCGCTAATTAAAGACGGGATTTTTTCCAGGAAATTTTTGTTATGGCTCTCTCAATAGTATGCAAGTTGTGACCAGGCACTTTATGAAAGGAATCTATTGGTGAATGCTCCCTGATGGCTGTTTGAGTGCTGATGAACATGCTGCACGATTTTAGCCTCTCCCCATAGCAGAAAAATCTTGAAAAGCAAAATCACTGAGGAAAATGTGTGATTGCTTTTAATCTCTGAGGAACAAAATTTCTGTACCCTCTATCAGGGCACACAAGGCCTCAAAGGCAACTGGAATAGCCCCCACTGTTTTCTCTGGGAGCAGACTAGAGAAAGGCTATGCTGGGAAATGCCTCACATGTTGGCAACAGTCTACAGCATCATGGATGGGGTGTTGGGACAGCGTGGGGAAAAGGCTAGAGGATCTACAATATATGTGACTAAACACTGCATAGGCAAGATCACCTAGTAAGTCCATGCCTTGGCTCCAGTTATACAGGGAGGGATTCCACCTCCCTGCTTCCATTCCTGTAGAGTCAATTTACATATGCTGGGGGGCGGGGTAGGAGGGAAAAGATAAGAATTTGAGACTGAATCTGCACAAGTTTCCTTTTTAAAAGTCATCCTCTATACTACAGGAAGAGATGCCTGAAAAGCTGCACAATCAACATCTAGGAGCGGAAGAGGCTGAAATTAATTTTAGAACTGCAGAGGGATAAAAAAACAAGGCATGATAAGTTGCAAACAGAGTTTTCTTTGCTTTGTTGACATGCAAGCCACATCTGTAGTTATGTTGCTATTCACCAGTGTTGGGCCCATGCCAAAACCTTGGATCTGAACAACCCCAAACTCCAGTTTTCAAACACTGGGATTTTAATATTGTGGTTTGGGGCCATCTCTTGTGATTATATGGAATAATACCATACCACTTAATTTCATATAGCATCTTGTATACCAGCTATAACCCTTTCTGAAATAAACATTACAAGACAGCAGAGAAAAAGTAGTAGAATGTTCCAGAGAAAAGAGAAGGAAGATACAGTAAAACCCCTTTTAACTAATGATACCAAAACCCATAGTCCTGGCCACTGGGAACTCTCGGATTAAATCAGTGCATTTAAAAAGCAAAACACTTACTAGAATTCCCAGAAGATTTCCTCCCTTTACCATCAATGACCTGCTGCTCAGAAAACTGGCTGGAAGTGAGGGGAGAATCATTTTTCTTTACTCAGATAAACTTTCACACGTAGTCTAAACTTGTCCATAGATAAGACTTCTGGTGATGCTTTACACTGTGCTACAGATTTTAAAACAGGCACCATCAGCCTGGGGGAATAACACTAGTATATCAGGAACTAAGATGAGCACTGGAAGATTATCATGAAACATCATAAAAATACTGCAGTTTGTAAGAGACCACAAAGAACAGCATGTTATGCCCTGTAAAACAGCCAGGGCAGTTTTATTAAGGTCAGATGGCATTTGAAGACAGAATCATGAAAAAAACATATTGAAAGGCTTTTATAGAATATTCAAGTTGTGAAAACACCTTAGGGATTTACACATACATACACATGTTTCCTATTTTCATTTCCATGACTTCATGCACATTTGCTCAGTTTAACTATCAAAAAGTTCTCTTTTTGTGGCATTGCTGTTCTAAGCCTTTGCCATGTTCAATTCTTCCAAGTATATGTTCCATACTATTTGAGAATGAATCAATCTTATCAGCTCCACAGAACATAAAAAACCATAGCCAGATAAAAGAACAAAGATACACCATGTAGAACTGTTTTTTCAAATGATGAGGAAAATACTGGAGCCAAATGCATCCACTCTGTAATGTCATTAATTTCCATAGAGTTACACCAAGAATGAATTTGAGCCAGTGTCTGGTGGATCAGTGTCTGGTAGACACTGAAAGAACTTGAACCCAATAAATGGTGACTATGAAGAGCTAAGAGAACAAAATCAGAAACCTTGCCTTAAGTAGTAAACAAGACTGGCAATGCAGAGGAAGTGCATATCTATGCAACATTAAGGGCCTGCTCCTGAACTCCTTGCTCAAGGAAAGCTACTCTTGATTTCAGGGTCAGTGACAGAGTTTCTTGCTTATAGCTCAGTTCTTGATGTCTTGTGCCAGCTCTTAATTCCTATTTTGTACTTTGATAAACTTCTAAAAGCAGGTTTAATACCATGCACATTTGGTAAAAAAGCAGCAATAGAGGTAATTTGACAGAGAGTGAATTTCAGTGAGATTCATTTTCACACTTGAAAGCAATATTTTTCACGTAGTTATTACCATACTGGCATAGTTACATGTTAAGTAATAGCCGTAATCATACCCGTTTCTTTCTTTCATATTTTCAAAACATTTCAATACATTTCTTATCACTAGTTTGAAATAGATATTCCAATAGTATGTTTATTATACTATTTACATATTCAACCTGTGCTTTGATAATAGAACTACTACATGAAAAATTGAATTAGTAAAGATTAAAAACAAATGCAAATGTTGCCTGCAGTGGGAATGGGATGGGGTTATTCTTCACATCCTATCATAAACTCTTGTATTATGTTCTTATGTGCTGTCAAATAATTGCCACCATTCTGGAAGCAGCTATATTTAATGGCTGGCAAAGCTTGCATGCTTTCTATAGTTTGTGAAATGCTTGGGATCTTTCAGGATTCATAGATCATAAATTTTAAGGCCAGAAGGACCTTTGTGATCACCCAGTCTGAACTCCTGCACAACACAGGCCAAAGTACCTCATCCAGTAGTTTCTGCATCAAGCCATAACAGTTTGAGCTGCATCATATGTTTAAGAAAGACATCCAGTCTTGATTTAAAGAAATTAAGAGTCAATGGGAGAATTCTCCTTTACTTCAGTGGGCATTGCACAGGGACCTTTTTTAGTTGCCAACCAAGTTTATAAAATTTCTGCTCCAACAGGAGACTCCAATGCTTTTACTAAATTCATGAAAAATGCACAAAGTTTAGCTATTCCATCGTATCTTAGCTAAAATAAGGCTTAATAGGCAAATGTCCACACCCCCTTTCCTAATCTGCCATTACAATGGTGATATGATTTATTTACTAAGTGCCACAAAGTACCACACAATTTCATGATATGTCTGCACAGTAACTGTTTGATAACCTCACAAGAAGTGATGGTAACTACAGGGAAACTTACACAGATACAATTGTGCTAGCCCATCATAGGTGCTGGAACTGGGGGACAGGGGGTACTGCTGCACCCCCTGGCTTGAAGTAGTAATAATAACCCAAATACATAGTTTCTGCCTTCAGCACCCCCACTATAAAAATTGTTCTAGTGCCATAGTATCCCATTAGATTAAATAATGATAAATACTTTGTCATACACTTATTAAAAAAAAGAAGTTACTAGATAGCGGACAAAAATTATGAGCAGGTTAACTTTAAACAAGACTGTTATAGAAGTGGGAATAAATGAAATTCCTCTAAAGTCCCAAGCATCTTTTCAAAAAATGTCATGTAAGCATAAAATGAGTAAACATTGTTTAGTGTGGCTGTTCTGTTTCCTCTGGGATAGCAGTAAAACTCTGACTTTATCAATGTAAAGATAATTACCCTTCTTAGCAATATCAGGATGGTAAATCCTTAAAATAGAACTGCTTGAGTTACCTAGTTAACACAGACGCCTACCCAATAAGGAAAAAAAAAGACTAAAGACCTGATCCAAAACCTATTGAAATCAAGGGAGTCTTCCCCCAGGCTTTGGATCAGGTTCTTAGCAGAACAGTCTTCATTACTACCACCACGCTCCCTGTTCATTCATCCCTTAACATCACTTCTCCCACCTTCACAGCGTTTAATCAAAGAATCCATATAATTGGTGCTTTCATTGAAATCACACGGGAAAATTCACCTCTGTGCATAATCCACACAGGACCTATGCACTGCTTAGGTCCCACTTTAGTCCCACTCGAATGCTCAAAGTAGGGCTTAAGTGGTGCATAGACCTTGTTTGGATTTTTCTCCACAGGGACAAAATCCTGACATTAAAGGAAAGACTCCTTGACTTCCCTGTGCAGCTACATGGAATCATAGAATATCAGGGTTGGAATATCTCAGGAGGTCATCTAGTCCAGCCCCCTGCTAAAAGCAGGACCAGTCCCCAACTAAATCATCCCAGCCAGGGCTTTGTCAAGCCTGACCTTAAACACCTCTAAGGAAGGAGATTCCACCAGCTCCCCAGGTAACCCATTCCAGCGCTTCACCACCCTCCTAGTGAAAATGTTTTTCCTAATATCCAACCTAAATCTCCCCCACTGCAACTTGAGACCATTACTCCTTGTTCTGTCATCTGGTACCACTGAGAACAGTCTAGATCCATCTTCTTTGGAACTCCCTTTCAGGTATTGAAAGCAGCTATCAAATCCCCCCTCATTCTTCTCTTCCAGTTTTTCCACATCCTTCTTGTAGTGTGGGCCCAAAACTGGACGCAGTACTCCAGATGAGGCCTTACCAATGCCCAATAGAGGGGAATGATCACGCCCCTCAATCTGCTGGCAATGCTCCTACTTATACAGCCCAAAATGCCATTAGCCTTCTTGGCAACAAGGGCACACTGTTGACTCTCATCCAGCTTCTCAGCCACTGTAACCCCTAGGTCCTTTTCTGCAGAACTGCTGCCTAGCCACTCAGTCCCTAGTCTGTATTAGTGCATAGGATTCTTCCGTCCTAAGTGCAGGACTCTGCACTTGTCCTTGTTGAATCTCATCAGATTTCTTTTGGCCCAACCCTCTAATTTGTCTAGGTCCCTCTGTATACTATTCCTACCCGTCAGTGTATCTACCACGCCTCCTAGTTTAGTGTCATCTTCAAACTTGCTGAGGGTGCAATCCACACCATCCTCCAGATCGTTAATGAAGATATTGAACAAAAGCGGCCCCAGGACCGACCCCTTGGGGCAATCTGCTTGATACCAGCTGCCAACTAGACATGGAGCCATTGATCACTACCCATTGAGCCTGATGATCTAGCCAGCTTTCTATCCACCTTATTATCCATTCATCCAGCCCATACTTTAAACTTGCTGGCAAGAATACTGTAGGAGACCGTATCAAAAACTTTGCTAAAGTTAAGGAATAACACGTCCACTGCTTTCCCCTCATCCACAGAGCCAGTTATCTCATCATAGAAAGCAATTAGGTTAGCCAGGCATGACTTGCCCTTGGTGAATCCATGCTGATTGTTCCTGGTCACTTTCCTCTCCTTTAAGTGGTTCAGAATTGATTCCTTGAGGACCTGTTCCATGATTTTTCCAGGGACTGAGGTGAGGCTGACTGGCCTGTAGTTCCCCGGTTCCTCCTTCTTCCCTTTTTAAAAGATGGGCAGTATATTAGCCCTTTTCCAGTCATCCGGGACTCCCCTCCCCAATTGCCATGAGTTTTCAAAGATCATGGCCAGGATAATGTTGAAATCTAGCCTTTCAGGAGTTCCCTGTTAAGAACCCATAGAGTAGAGCTGGTCATGAATTTTCTAACTAAACATGTTTAATCAAAAATGTTAATTAATTGAAACTGAAAAGTTGTAGTTTCAACAAAACTTTAGCTGGAAAAGGTTTCTCAGATCCAGGATGGAATTTCTGGTGAAAACTAGAGAAAAAAAAAAAGTGTGAGTGAGATCTTGCAATAGCCCAGTGGGTAGATGATGTAGGTTTGACTCTCTGCTCTACCTGTATCAGAACAGGCTATTCATGGCTGAGTGGGTGCCTCTCACGCTGGTTTTTCACAAGCACACTTCAAAAAGTCTTAGTTTCATGCTATGTAAAATGGGGAAAATCCAAAAAGATTTTGGGACAGGAAATCCACTTCTTGCCAAGCTCTAAATAAGAGTACTTTTGAAACAGTCTCATGTGAGCTGAACTGCTGCCATTGTTTAGAACCTCTCCATAACTTCTTACTACAGAATTGCAACATCTGTTTGTTTTTATTAATACTTAGCATTTATATAGAATTTTTCATGTTCAAAGCTTTAATCCATTTTTTCCCAGAATTGCTTAAGCAATAGGCCTAGTTTAGAATTATATTTACATTTGTCTTAAAGAGAAACCTGTCCTTTGAAATAAATCACTGTATCCAGTAAAGGGTTTTGTTTTGTTTTTTGTGGGTTTTTTTGCACTTACTTCAAGTGATAGGTTAGCACAACATATAGGATGATGCAGCTTCCAGTTCTAGACTTCAGTGAAAGCACTGTGCCAATGACAGCTACATCCAGAATAGTAATCGTGGTTCAGAATATATTTCCTTAAACGCAGTGCTCATGCTTTGTGTAAATCAAAAAAAAAATTGTGCATTGATCTCTTGGGTCATGACAAAAATCTATACCCACAAACAAATGGGGCTTTATTATTTGTTCCTCAAAAACCTCATATTTCACAATTTTTTCAGAAGAAAACTGAAATCTACTGTGCAGCAGCTGAACTTTTGGGAAATATGCTGTGTTACTATTTATTTGAGGCTTTACACAATGCTATCAGCTTGATCCTTAGATGGCATAAATCAGCATAACTCCACTGAATCTGACCCTTATCCTTCTGTTATCAAGACAGACCCTTTTACCTTTCATAAGATTGAGCATAAGTAGATGTTTTGCCCAAGAGTATATTCAATGATTTCCCTGTGTTTTGTTAGCACGTGTTTATATGACTGAAAGTTTTATTTGTGCCGATCACATCTTTCATCTATTCCCGAAAGTCTATCTGCCTCTTTGCCTGTTTCACAACATTTTCCTTGTCCGCTTTTCAAATCAAGCACAATCTGAATCAGAAAAAAAAAGTGCTATTGTATAGTGAAAATAAAACATGCCATTGGCCTCTTTTGTTAGTGCATATAAAGTTTTTGAGTGGCATTTTTAATTGTAGCATTTGAGCCTCACTGTAGTCATACCTAAGCCTTCCATAATGGCATCTGGGCTCCAACAGACTGTCTTTATGATTGTCTAGGATAGTTTGACATTCATGCTTCTTTAGATTTGTGAACCGACCTGAATGCAGGTTACCTCTGGGTCCTCCTCTGTCAGTTAGCTGATTGCCTTCATGACAGCACAGTTTGGACACACTCCGTAATCTCAATTAAACACTCTGGGTGTGTCTACACTGGCAGAGTTACATCGCCAGCAGTTACAGCACCACTCAGAGAGGCTGAAGGGAAACCTCTGTTGTGTGTTCACACTGTCAGCTGCCTGCACAATAGCGTGTTCACACTTACGGTACTTGTATCAGTATTCAGAGCGGTGCACGCTGGGCAGCTATCCCACAAAGCATCTCTTCCTCTTCTGCCGCTAAGAATTGTGGGAAGGCGGAGGGGGTCACGTGGCATCCTGGATCCTGTCGCAATGCCCCATGATGCATTGCTTCACATCCCAGCAATCCCTGTGCTTTCGTCCGCATTTGGCGCCATCTTTCAATGGTTTGTGTACTGCGCATCCTGCCTCTTCGGTATGCAGGAAAGGATCCTGCACTATTGACCAATATGCTGCTAGCTCTCACTAACATGTCACGAGCGGCAGTGGAATTATTCCTTAAACTACAAAGGCAAGAGGAGTATGACATTGATCTCGCCACATGCATTAGCTATGACACGAGATTGCTTGTGGCATTCACAGAGGTGCTGACCACAGTGGAATACCACTAGGAAACAAGCTCAGGAAACAAGCACTGAGCGGTGGGATCACATCATCATGCACGGTTGGGATGACGAGCGGTGGCTGCAGAACTTTCAGATGAGGGAAGCCACATTCATGGGACTGTGTGATGAGCTCGCCCCAGCCCTGCAGCGCAAAGACACGAGAATGAGAGGTGCTCTGTCATTGGAGAAGTGCGTGGTGATTGCACTCTGGAGGCTGGCTACTCCGGACTGCTCTTGATCAGTTCGGAGTGGGAAAGTCAACCATTGGACTCTTGTTGACAGAAGTGTGCAGGGCCATTAATCGCATCCTGCTCCGAAAGACTGTAATTCTTGTCAACGTGTGTGACATCGTGGATGGCTTTGCACAAATGGGCTTCCCTAACTGCAGAGGGGCGATAGATGGCACATATATTCCAATTCTAGCACCAGCCCACCTATCCACCGAGTACATTAATCAGAAGGGGTATTTCTCTATGGCTCTCCAGGTGCTTGTGGATCACTATGGGCATTTCACGGACATTAATGCAGGCTGGTTCAAAAAGGTGCATGATGCAGGCGTCTTTCAGAACACTGGGCTGTTCAGGAAGCTGCAAGCCGGGACTTTCTTCCTGGACCAGAAGATCACTGTAGGGGAAGTCAAAATGCTCACTGTGATCCTGGGAGACCCTGCCTATCCATTAATGCAGTGGCTTATGAAGCCATACACGGGGAACCTTGACAGCGGCAAGGAGCAGTTCAACAACAGGTTGAGCAAGTGCAGAATGACTGTTGAGTGTGTTTTTTGTCATTTAAAGTCCTGCTGGCACTGCCTATATGGCGGGCTGGACCTGCCTGATGACAATATTCCTATGCTTATAGCCGCGTGCTGTACGCTCCACAATATTTGTGAAGGGAAGGGTGAAAGCTTCACTCAGGGCTGGACCGCTGAGGCTCAGCACATGGAGGCTGAATTTGAACAGCCAGAGACCAGGGCTATTAGAGGGGCACAGCATGGGGCCATAAGGATCAGGGATGCCTTGAGGCAGCAATTTGAAGTTGAAAGCCACTAATATTTGTTGCTATGCTTGGGAGTGCAGTGCTTGTAATGCTAGGAGGTGATTGTGATCGGTGCAGATGATGCACTGTGAAGGTTTCGAAAATTGTCTGTTGCTTTGCAGGGCTATGTTTGTTTTCAATTAATGGAATAAAGATTGCTTTCAAACCGAAACAATTCTTTTATAAGAAAAACAACCAGAGGAGAGAGACAAACAAAAAATCACATCAGCACTGTGGGGGATGGGGGAAGGGAGGGTCCCAGGAGGAGGTGGGGTCCCGGAATGGTTAAAGATTTGTGTATGTCCAGGTATCATGTGCAATCTTGTCCTTTGGAGTACAGTGTAGCGGGTGCTGTACTTCAGCAGGCTAAACTGCAGAGGGACGGGTGTTGAGTGTAGTGGGTAGTGGGAGTCCGCAGGGCTGGACTATGAGGGGGGTGGAGTGGAATGCAGCAGGTACAGACTGGAGCCAGGAGGTTGATCAGAGTGTGTTGGTGGTGTCTGGGGGCGCATGGGAAAGAGTTTTGCAACAGCGGCTGCACGGGAGGCCGGGCGTGGAGCTGCTCGGTTTGCAGTGCAGTGCAGTCCGCTTGGTGCTCCATAACGTTTAAGAGCCGCTCCGTGGCTTTGTTCTGGAGTGCCGCGTTCTCCTTTTGGTCCCTCTTCTCGCTGTCCCACGAAGTGGGCACAGAACTGGAGTGGCAGTTTGCCTCCCGCACCTTGTGGTAGGCGTTCCGCAGCTCATTCACTTTGACCCTGCATGTGTGTCCCGGTCATGGCCCCTTTCTGTCATGCATCGTGAAATCTGTCTGTAGGTATCATAATTCCTATGGCTGGAGCATAGCTGAGACTGGGCAGCCTCCTCTCCTGAAATGCTGATGAGGTCCAGCAGCTCGGCATTGCTCCAAGCGGGGGATCACCTGGTGCGTGGAGCAGGCATGGCCACCTGGAAAGATGCGCTGAGACCACTGCACGCATCACAGAGCAAACAGGAAGGGGACTTTCAAAATTCTCAAGGAATTTAAGGGGGTGGGGCTCCCAGTTGGTCACCTGAGGGCAGGGCAGTAGAGTTCAAACTGATGACCAGAGAGGCGAGAACAGGCATTGTGGGACACCTTCTGGAGGCCAATTGCAGTGCTGTAATTGATCAGGGTGTCTACACTGGCACCATGGCACTGTAGCCCCGGCGCAGAAAGCTGTATGCAGGGCCGGCACGCCCACTAGGCAACCCTAGGCGGTCGCCTAGGGTGCCGGGAGCCGGGGGGCAACTGGCTGCGGCTGCCTCCCACCCTCCCGGGGGGGTGCCTGGCCACGGCTACAGCCCGCCCTCCCAGGGGGGAACCTGGCCACGGCTGCCACCCGACACCCAGCTCCGGGACGGGCACCTGGCCGCGGCTGCCGCAAGCCGCACGGCTCCGCGGCTGAGCCAGGAGCTGGGGGGGGGGCGGCTGGCCGTGGCTGCCGCACGCCGCCCGGCTCCGCGGCTCAGCCAGGAGCTGGCGGGGGGCAGTTGGCCATGGCTGCTGCACGCTGCCCGGCTCTGCAGCTGAGCCGGGAGCTGGGGGGTGGTTGGCCGTGGCTGCTGCACGCCACCCGGCTCCGCGGCTGAGCCGGGACGGTGCCTGGCCGTGGCTAACACCCTCCGCATGGCTCTGCGGCTGAGCCGGGAGGGGGGGCGGCTGGCCACAGCTGCCAGGAGCCGGGGGGGCGCCGCGGGCAGGGGGAGGCTATGGTGCGGGGGGCTGAGCTGCACGGGGGGGAGGGTGTTAGCTGGGCGGGGGGGCACAGGGATGTGGATTGGCTGGGGGGGCCAGTGTTAGCTGGGGGTGGGGGCTCAGGGCTGGTGCAAGGAAGTTTCGCCTAGGGCGCGAAACTTCCTTGCACTGGCCCTGGCTGTGTGCCTCTCGTTGGGGTGGGTTTTTTTACAGCTCTGCAACTGGGGAGTTTCTGCGCACTAAGTGGCTTGGCAGTGTGTACACCTCGGGAGTTACACCACAGAAAGCTGCTTTACTGTGCAGAAACTTGCCAGTATAGACAAGGCCTCTATCAAGCATAGTCCATTGGAAGCATTCCAAAGAGGGCATAGAACCTCATTAGGAAATGACAGTACTGTGTGTATGCCAATGGGTTCTTCCTTCTTACTCCCTTCCCTGCTGATTTGCTGAGATGTTTCCAAAGGCCAGAGAGGACTCCTTATCCAGTGAAGGTTCTGCACACTCATCCACTGTTCAGCCTTTTCTCCTAAGTGGTCATGTTTCCATGATCAGATTTCTAAATATCTCGCTTACTCCTGCACTGCTGGTTCTACAGCAGATGAATAGTTCAATCTAATCAATATTCTCTCAACTGCTCTATAAATTGGAGTGGAAACTTTTTACTTCCTTCTCATGAATTACAGGAGTTCCAATCACTGGTGGATCTCCAATGATATTTCATGTGGCATACTGCCAGAAGAAATACTGAATTCAAGGACAGTATGACTGGCAGTGCTATGAGTGGTCAATCCCAGGCCTGTATTGCAGCAGGAAGCCAAGAATTCCCAGCAAAGTGGCCAAGGGAACTCAATGGCAAAGTGCTAACAATAAATGAAGAAACTGACACCCACATCATATCATTATCTTGTTGTGGGTTGGTAACAATTCTGAGATTTCACGAATTCATAACAAAGCAAAAGTGCCCAGAGCTAGAAAAGATGGAAGTGTTTCTGGAAAGACCTAAAGTATCCAGATTCTTACAGAGCAATTTCTGGTGGTCCAGAAGGAATCTAATCCAACCCAGTCATGGCAACTGCAGCATAAAATATTAGTTTAAGTTCATAATGTACTATTTACATTAGAGCAAGCACAGGAAACACTGATATAGAATTTAGGTATAAGGCAAATTGCTGCACTGCTATATTCAATATCTCACAGGGGAACAAAAGAAAACATGAACTTCAGCTTTGATCCTCTTATCTTCCACTAACACCAAAAATCTGTGTCTAAGTAACTCGTCCAGGGTTGCCCACATTTCAGGAGATTTCATTTTCCCTTTTCATTCTGTCATAATTAACTTTGTTCTGCCAGGAGTTGAGGGTTTGGACACAGTCATTGATATTTTCAAAGGTGTATTAATGTTAGTGGGAATTGGGTATTCAAATCCCCTAGATACCTTTGAGTTTACTATCTAGAAGTGGGACCAACTGTATCATAAACTGCACTGCAAAACCAAAACAAAACGTGATTAAACTTACTGACATGTTTATTCCTAGTGTGTGCATACATATATGCTGACCTTTACAATGCCCTGAGCCACTGAAAAAGGACACAAGGCAGTACCATATTTAAGTGTTTGTTAGAATTCCTTAAATATACCAAAGATTAATATATAGAATGGCTACATATATATATTTACTGACAGGTTTATTCCAGGTCAGGAATACAATGGTTCTTATATGACCAGTGGGCACTGAAAAAAGAGCACTATTTAGAAACCAAGTCCAAATGTAGCAGAGACTTTATATAATCTCAGAGTATAGACAAGTAGGGAAAAAAATTAGATTTCCCAGTTGCCAGACGATTCCCCCATTTGTAAAATGGTTAGCCATTTTCAGCTCTGCTTTTGCTTTTTAGCTCTCAGCACAAGAATGCATCTTGGTTGATAACATTTTTAAAGAATGTATATAGGTGAAATGGTAACCACCATCTAGAAACACACCTAAGATTACCTACATACTATGGAGGGAAGGGGAGAAACGTGCAACCCTGAATAATTAATGTAATTAATTAAAGAAATGGTACAGATTCACCCCAGTAAACTCATAATCACTAGAGTAATGACAACCTGACTTGGGGCTTCACTGCCTAGGCAGACTCTGCCTAGAGACTCCCCAGCATCTTTTGCTGTCTGCCAGCTGAAGTGTGTCAGGGTACATGGAGTGCAAAATAAAAATTAATTTCAAGGCCTCGTGTTTTTGACAATTTACAAAGGGAGGCTCTCCAACAGCTGAACAATATTAGGATGTTAGTACTGCATGTAATAATCATATTTCATGTGTCCATTTGTTCTAGGTGCCCCACAGAACAAATAGCAGACATAATCTGTGCCCCAAAGATCTGACAGTCCAGACAGAAAATCAGACAAAGGATGTGGCAAGCAGATACAATATACAAGCATTTTTGCCATCTCTTTCCAATAATAGTATCCCACTGAAAGGTTAAATGCTGATCTCTCATGAGACAATTAAAATGCTTGTGTAAAAGAGTTAAAGGACTGAAACTGCTAGCCTTCTACCAATCCTATACCACCTGAGAAGATAAATCCTAATGAAGCTAGGTGTGCTGCTGACACAGCTGTGTTGTACTATCATGATGACCCTACATGTCCTCAGTTATACTCTAATAGGCTGTAGAAGAGTACTTCTAGGGGAGTGGTAGACACTGTGATCCATTATTGGATAGGGCAGTAGGCAAGGAGTCAAGAGACCAAAAGTTTTGTTCCCACCTTTACTACTGAGCAGATGTGTAACTTTGAGCAAGTCACTTCACCAGTCTATGCTTCTGATTTGCTTCCCAGCCTTTGTCGTCTCTATTTAGAGAGAGAGCTTTTAGGGCAGGGACTTTCTCACTGTGAGTGAAATCCTGACCCTATTGAAATTAATGACAAAACTCCAATGGCCAGGATTTCCTCTTGCTTACTTTTTAATTGAAAATAGAAGTTAAAAATACATTCATTCCCCTAGTAATTTTACTATTGCCATTCAGCGATTCAGTTGGTGGCATCCATAAGGGGTTAATGTTGCATCTACTCAGTGTTAGAAAGGAGCTATATGGATTCTCTTAGATAGTTACTGGAAAATAAAAGTTCCCCTCCATTTCTACGGAGTATAAGAAAAATCATAAAAAAGTTAAAACAACAAATCATTGAATAAGGTAGAGAGGAAAACCAAATACTTGGTTACCTGCATCCAGTTCCCCAATCCAAAATGCAATGAGCACAGGACCAGAACCGCAGGTGACTAGATGCTCCATCTCGACCATTAAGCCCCCTCTGTGATCCTCACGATCACTACTATGCTACCTGTTGAGTGGGGTGACACAGGCTGGAAAGCAAACCGGTCACCAGGTCACCCCATTGTACACTATGGGGTGACCTGGTGGCCCGTTGACTAGGCACATGGGTCACCAGGTGAACCTGGAGCCCCGAGGAGGGGAGAGGAAAGGCGGTGACCAGACCCTCCTCCACCAAGGGTCGCCCTGCCCACCACCCTCCCCTGGACACCTCCACGGGACGACTATTAAGTCTCCCCTCCGGACCTGCTCTGTCTCAACTATTAAGCCCCCTCTGTGATCCTCACGATCACTACTATGCTACCTGTTGAGTGGGGTGACACAGGCTGGAAAGCAAACCGGTCACCAGGTCACCCCATTGTACACTATGGGGTGACCTGGTGGCCCGTTGACTAGGCACATGGGTCACCAGGTGAACCTGGAGCCCCGAGGAGGGGAGAGGAAAGGCGGTGACCAGACCCTCCTCCACCAAGGGTCGCCCTGCCCACCACCCTCCCCTGGACACCTCCACGGGACGACTATTAAGTCTCCCCTCCGGACCTGCTCGGTCTCAACTATTAAGCCCTCTCTGTGATCCTCATGATCACTACTGCTTGGTCCTTGGAGTGGTGTGACACACGGGCCAGAAAGCAAAGTGGCCATCAGTTCAACCCATAGGTGTGTTATCTTACTGTTTGGTATTGTGGAAAAATGTTGGCTTTAATGATAATCACTAATACATCTGCGGTGAAATCCTGACTCCATTTAAATTAATGGGATCTTGGCCATAGACTTCAAGTGGCCCCAGGATATTATCCCCAGAGAAAATTTAGCTGAGACAGAAATAAGCTATAGGTAGCAGTAACCTAGTGAAAACGGATGCTGAAAGAAATGTGAAGGAAGATAATGCGCAGCAAGCTTGAGATTGAGTTTGCATTTAGTATGGTAGCAAAATAGTTTGCTGTTTTCAATTCTCATTGTCTTCATCAGCAGCTCCCTATCAGGTGGCAGGACAAAATCAGAAATGAGGACATTCAAAGCCAACTCCAGCAACCACCTTCATCAGCAATCACCTTCATCAGTTTGATTTTTGGCTGCTTTCCTGAGACAGATATATTATTAGGATGGAATACCAATAGCTTACAAAGCATGTTTAGCAGTGAATGCCACTACTGGCCAGTGATCAAGTGGCTGCAAAAAGCTCTGAAAGTGTGATAAAATCATCAATGGTGGACATAAACTGAATATCCAGCCAAACCAGCTTCAACACGTAGGTAGAAGTTGATCCAGGTGCCGCTCAATCTGCAAGGAGGCTACATTCCTGTAGACTTGCCATGGTGATGATGATGGCAACACAAATGGCCGATCAGAGATTGCACGCACCTCACTGAGAAGAGATATGATAGTCTCTATCTTTGTGACTATGGTAACACATACCTGAACTATTCAGTTCCAAGGACTTTCTTACCAGAAAATGTGTACTTATTATAGGGATGTTAAGAGATGGAAACCAGCAGGACAGATTTGTTTATGAGAGAAGATTTAATGACCTAATATGGCTTGGCTAAGTGTGATGGGGTGTACAAACCCCACAGTGGTGAAGTAAGCTCAGTTTAGCTCAGACTGGGCAGACAAAGGAGGAGAAGAGCAATTATGTGATGTAGGGTCCTGATGAGAAGCCGCCGAGGTCACCTGTGGTAGGGCCTAGCCCCCAATGCCAAGCCACCACAGGCCTTTCAATCGCAGACAGCAGCAATGATGAGCTACAACTGCAAGAGGAAGACTCTTTGGAGTAGGGACAAAGAGAACTCCAGAAGGGACTCAGAGACGAATCAGTGACACTAACAGAGGAACAGAAGCCGGGGTAAGATATGGCCCAAGGAACAGCCATGGGGGTGCCTGCCCCCTAGGCTGCACATTTTTGAATTATTGCTTCACTGGGCCCTGGGTTGGAACCAGGTGGAGCAGGGAGTGTCCAAGTTTCCCTACCCCAGCCATTGACTCTCACCAGTAGGTGACATAACCCAAAGTATGGCCACCAGGCAGTGCTGCTGGAACCAGACCTGAACCCCACTCCACCCTACCCCTACATGTGGTGGAGAAAGCAGGAATTGCAAGAGTCCTGTTAAAAAGATCACCAGACTGCGGAGAGAACAACCCTATAGAGGCTATGGATACAGAAAAGCTACTGAAATGGATGCTGGAGAACCAGCAACATCAGGCAATCCAGAAACAGCAAGGCAGATACCTCAACAGATGGTGGCCCAGCATCAACAGCAAGTAACCCAAAAGCAACAGCAGCTAATTCAGGAGCTGGTGCCACCAGGGGCAAGAAGAACACCTGATTCAGCACTATTACAACTCCAGGAGGCATCCAACATCACAATGCCCGGACCTGTAGGATATGCCCTCCCCACCGGGCTGCCCATCTGGCTCACAAAAATGGGCCCCAGAGATGACCCTGGAGCCTTCCTGGTCACTTTCAAACAGATGGCCACCAGAACTCTGGGCCATTCTGATAGCTCCATACCTGACCAGCCCTGCATAAGCTGCCTACCGGAGTTTGCAACCCAAGGAAGTACTAGACCAGGGGTTCTCAAACTGGGGGTTGGGACCCCTGAGGGGCTCGAGTGGTTATTACATGGGGGGGGGGGTCGCAAGCTGTCAGCCTCCACCCCAAACCCCACTTGCCTCCAGCATTTATAATGGTGTTCAATATATTAAAAAGTGTTTTTAATGTATAAGGGGGAGGGCCGCACTCAGAGGCTTGCTATGTGAAAGGGGTCACCAGTACAAAAGTTTGAGAGCCACTGTACTAGACTATGCCAAAGTAAAAGGAGCCATGCTCAATTATCTAAGTATCAATCCTGAGATGTTCTGCTAGAGGTTTCGCAAATGTTGATTTTATTTTTTTCCCACTCTTGGGAAGGAGGAGGCAAGCATGAAGAAGACCCACCACTGTGTTCTAGACTAAGGGGGAGGGTTTGTGATGGGATGTACAAACCCCACACTGGTGAAGTAAGGGTTAAGGAGCATCTCTGGGCCCAGAAAGCCCCACCCAGCTGCACCTGCTGACCATGCTCAAAGTGGAGGCAGAGCTCAAAAGGGAGCAGTTTAGCTCAGTGTAGCAAGACAGAGGAGGAGAGCAGTTGTGTGCTGCAGGCTCCTGATGAAAAGCCATTGAGACCCCACATGGCTGGGCCCAGCCCTCAATGCCAAGCCACCACAGGCCTTTCAATTGCAGAGAGCAGCAACAAAGAGCCACGAATGCGAGAGGAAGACCCTTGGACTATGGACAGAGAGATCTCCAGAAGGGACTATTTCATTGGGCCCTGTGTTGGAACCCGGTGGAGCAGGGAGGGCCCAGTTTCCCTATCCCTGGCCATTGACTCTTTCCACTAAGCGACATAATCCAGAGTATCACTGCTAGGTGGTGGTGCCAGGACCAGACCTAAACCCCTCCCTCCTTGACACAAAGCAAAAGCTGGGAGCTTTAGCTGCCTGTCCAAAAATATATAGGAAGGCTATAAACACTACATGAGGAGAGGACTCTTTGGATTAACCGCTAACTCAAAATTCATGGTGTAGTTACCTAAATGAATATGTGATTTCATAGGCACTTATGATAACATATAGTTCAGGCAAAAAGAAATTAATAAGGAAAATTAAGGAAGATTGTCACATAAGAAACATTTTGTTAAGTACAATAGTCTGAGAAGGTTTCTAATGTCCATGTTTTTTGGGGGGAAAAGTTGAGAATAATGGAAGTAAAATTTAGGAAGAGGTGTCTTGTCTTTAAGAGTGTGCTGAAAATCACCATAATTACTTAGAGTAATCAGATACTGTACTGCTCACTTTCACTGAAAGTTGGTAAGAAAAATTTATTTTAATTTTAGCAACTGTTTGTTTTCAATTCTCTAATTAGCATTTTAAAATATCATGGACAGAAATGTTCTTTGCTTTGCACACACCATTCTAACACTGATTTTAGCAAGTTCAGTTTCAATCCTTAACAGAACTTGACTAATGTAGATTAGAAGGATTCACAAACATTTTGAAGAATGAAGCCTTCCTATTCAACGTAGGTGTTCCTCCCTCCTCCGCCCTTCTCCCCCATCCACCCCATGCAAAGGGTCAGCCTAAGTCCTATGCACAAGGTCAACCAATTTTCTGTCAAAACTTTTGTTGACAACCCATGGAAAGTGTCTGTTTTCCTCAACATATTTTGATTTTTTGTCTGAAAACAACAAATAGTTCAGTTTTAAGGTATTTTTACCCATTTAAAAATTTCATTTTCTGACCAGCTCTAACATATACCACTTGCATTCCACAGAAAGTCTCCAAATAGGTCCTAATCAGAACTTTACTGCATAGGCTTCAGTGAAATACTCCCTCGGCCCTCTGCATATAGAGGGATTTCACCCTCCCAGCTGGTATTCCAAATCCCCTTTTTTCATTTGCTTATTTGTGAATACCCTTGTTTTCAAGAATATTTCTGGAGACACTGTGAAAACTAGTGCAAATATATACTTGCGAGAATATTCACACCAGAGACGCTCATGCAGCGCTTTGGAAGAGCTGTTTTTATTATCCACAAAATAGATTCAAGCAAGTATACAGATATGTGGATAATTAGTGAAAAGAAAAAAAGTATCCTTCCTGTTCATAAAACTAAATCCGGGACAGAAACAACAGCATGTGACCAAATATACAATGTGAATAACAAATCATGGCAAGCAAATAGTCATAGGATGATATCCCCTCCTGCCTACTGGATGAGTGTATTCACCTTTCTAAGGGTGCAGCTGAGAAGGTTATCTTCAACCAGCCCAGGCTGACGGTCTGGGGCCACTGTGCAGTTCTCCTGTGGCTATTATTCTGCCCCATGGGCTGGAATAGCAGCTACAGTGTCTCTGAGCCTGTTATGTGGAGTACTGGGGCCACAGCTAGTGTAGTCTTCTACAGAAACTGAGTCACAAATCCATCCAATTGAACGTAATCAATTTTTGCCAAATTACCAAGTTCCAGCGTACCAGGAAAGAACTGGTGTGGTTGTCCCAGCCTCTGATCCCTGGCCTGGCACTTTAGTCTTGTTTCTTCACTTTCTGGTCCTGTATTTCTCTGATTAGGAACTTGTTCACTTGGCTTCTTATCTATTATCAGATTCAGATTCATTAGCTATCTTCCAATCCATGTTAAGCTTAGTCTTACATGACCCATACAATGTGCATGCGCAAGCTTCAATTTATACATTTGCTGTTGACACTATTTTCATGTCATTGTGCTTTCATGTCACCTTGCTGTTGTTTTTTCCCAACCTTAGCATTAGTCTTGCATATTTATTATACTAATTAACTTCTAAATCTTCCAACACAATAACAAAATGTCACCTTTGTCCTGTCAGTGTAAGCATTACTAAGCAAGTCTGTGTAAGAGAAAAACTAAGACAACCTGACTCATGCCAGGCAAAAATTAAGCCAAGCACAAGAGTTACCTCATTCAAACTCATTCACTATCCATAATTATAACCTATGAATGTAACAAACCCCTTATTTTTACCATTTAGCAATACTTCATCTTTATATTTCATTATAATAATTCAGTATATATGTATCATCATCACCTTTAATGTTTATTTGAATGAGAAAGTTATGGATTTTCAGGGGACTTTCTACTCAAAGTCCAGCATCATGTTTGTAAATCATTTAAAAGAAAACCCTTGTTAGAAATCTTACCTGTTGCATTTCTGAGGTGCTTTTTATTTAGTTGTATTCAGTTGTTCTCCAACTGTGGAGACACCCTTGGTTGGCCACTCCTCCAGTGGAACTCTGCTCAGTCCCTATGCAGTGTTTAAATGGTGCAGGAGACCTTGCCTGATCATCCTCTGTATCATAGAGCAATTTCAGCCACAGTGGCCAGCTTGCAAATCCAGAGGCTAAATTTTGTGTGCACAAAGTTTTCATAAAAAATAGCAAATTAATAAAAGCCATGCCCTGATGAAGGATAATTCAGGAACAGAAAACAGTGCTATATTTATTGGGAATAACATTTCCATAAATTATTTGACTAGATCTATGCTATTAATTCATGTAATATTTTTTCCATATACCTCGATATGACAAACTTCCATTGTCTGAACCTATTCTAGTGACGTGGACATTGCATAGAGTTTATATTGATCTTATGCTTCTCACATTCATTGGATTAATGTGAAAAACTTTGCAGTAATTATGTGTTGATCCTCAAGAATTTTCCATTATATTCTAGTATAGATAGCAATTTGTAAGTATAAGATTACTATCTTCTTGTACTAACTGCTTTGTTTGTTTCCTTGCTTCATTGTAAATGCTACATAAAGACCACAAAACATCAAGCAGTAAACCAATCTCGCTCATTCACTCTATTTACAGCATTTACTAAATTGTCTCTAAAAATATAATGCAGCTTATTTCATTTTCCTAATGCTACAGGTGGTCTGACTCAGCCTACTTTCAGCCTAGTAGAATGCAAACACACACACACACACCCCCCTGTAAAGCTATCCTTTTACCGAAATGGTATCATGTCAAACCCAACATTTCATGCAAAAGGTGCTGTCAGCCCATAAACAAACACCAAGCATTGGATCTAACCATATCATAATGGCCTTTATTTTTTTCTAGTTGAATATCTGTAGCAAGTTTTTAGACCCCAATTTGAAAGCCTGGCATAAAGGCTTTCTGCACTCACACACACTGCTGTTTTGTAATGTTTCAGGCAGAAGAAGAAACCCAAAACAACATGCTAGACTGCCACAGAACTATCACACTAGCAGACTACCTCACTATGGTGAGATGTGCAAAGCCAAGGCAGACTCACCAAATACAGAGTCAGTGACCATGAACGCGAGGTGGAAAAAAGAGGCACAAAGCACAGTTCAAACCCAGAGAAGAGTGCAACTCACAGGACAGAGGATAGATGGAGACAGAGAGAGACACTTTTTCCTGAAATGTACAAAATACGAGAGGTATTTGCATAGCATTACAATATGTAAAAACCCACCACCAGTTTGGTAACTGTCTAAAATGACAAATAGACCCAAGGGATCAAGCCCCAAACACAATCAATATGTAACTTTACCAGATAAGATGTAGGTAAAAATCTACCCAGGTTATGTCTATACTGTAGCTGGGTCAAAACTCCCAGCATGGGTTTACAAACACATTAGTTCCGCTCGCCTTAGAATGCTAAAAATAGCAGTATGGATGTTGTAACCCAGACTGGAGTTCAAGCTCTCAAGCCCACCCAGCCTCCTAGGCCTGAGAGCCCAAACTTCAGCCTGAGATACGATATCTGTACTGCTACTTTTAACATGCTAGTTCAAGCCCCCTAGTGCAAGTCTGTCTACCTGGGCTGGCAGACTTGCTCCCAGCCATGGTGTAGACATACTCAGAGAGGCCTGAGAGACCAGTCTTTTTAAACATGACAGTTTGTAAAGCTTATCATACCCATAAAGTCTCATTGAACTATTGATGTTGAGCTACTGACATTGTGGATTGATTTGGTTGATTTGAAATATAAATCATAATCGTTCCTTAGCATAGGAAGTCCTGAAATCATCTCCAAAGCTAAAAATGATTAAAAAAACATTACATACTTCATAGCTACAAATTAACGAACATAAGGTCAGATCCTCAGCTGGTATAATTTGGTAGAGAACCACTGAAGCAGCATAAATTTCATGGAGCTCTGTTGAATTACATCGACCTGAGGATCTGGCCCAATTATTTTATTTATGATGCTATTTTCTATGTTTGTATAAGTTTAAGATCCTATATTATTATATTTTTAAATTTAAATATATTTTGGCACAGTGGTATCCTTAATATACAATTCTGGCAAAATTCCTTCAGGGACCTTATGGCACTATAGGAGTGGGTGTAGCAGTGCTCAGCTGCACTATATCCCCATCCCTCCCGGCTTTGCCCATGCCCCTCCTCAAAAGGCCTCTTCCTTCCACCTGTGGTGCAGGAGGGTCAGCAGATACAAGAGATGAAGAGCCACCTGTCAATGGAGAGTTCTCTTGAATGGGACATTCTCCACTGGCCATCTTCAGATACTTAGGTGGCACAAAGGAGCTTTAGCTGAGTGGAGATTCTCAGCCAAAATCTTTATTAGATTAGAAAATAATAAGCAATACCAATGTAAGAATTCTCCACTAATACCCATGATGTGACATCTAAACTTTAAGAAATGAATTTAAATTAAGTAAATTTTCTTTTAAAAAACCCAAGAAAGCAAGTAATGCTGCCTACAACAGTGTAACTGATCAAAATTCTGCATTCGAAATTTGCCATTAAGTTTTATTAATTAAACTTATCTGCACTCACCCTCTTGAATTAATAAAATGTGGCTGACATTCATTGCAATATTACAGGCTGTTATGAAAATATGGTTGCTAGGATACCTTCATTATTTCATCTTCATGTTAGGCTAGTCTATCAATTAAAGAAGAAACACTGTAGCTAATTCTCAGCATATCTATACACATTTCCTTATCTTCATGTGACATTTCTCTGAGCATGCACCTTCTAATCTATAAAATATTAAACAATGAAGTGATATCAGTTTGCATAACTCTTATACTTAAAATTTCTGTCTCCATCTTTGTTTAAGTTAGGACAGTGAAATATCCATGTCTACGCCCATTAATTTTCCACTAACTAGATTCAAGCACCTAAAAGATGACCAGATGCAAGTCAACACCTTTGCACTGCTCAGCCTGTTTAAAAGCAAGGAGATTTTGGGATTGGAGTGACACATGAAAGAGGTAATCTACAGATTCAAACTATCCCTAGCAGCCTTTTCCTTGGAAAGCCACAGCAATATGATTCATGTCCAAGATATAAGACACTTGAAAATTGCATTTCATAATCCATATTAACAACGAAGCACATCAGGTATTCTGATGAAAGATGGGTTCAAACGAAAAATGCATCCAAAGCTGTGGGAATATTCAGCACCAGATCTGCACTTTGGGGGGTCTCAGTTTATCAGATGGCATCAGAATTACAGACAAAGCATAGTGGAACACCACCTTGGAAAAGAATGTTGAGAAAAATTCACCCTGATGCAAAGACAGATCACAAAGCCTAGGCAACACTTTAGTGGAACTTAAACACCCTCCGGTCTCTTAGGTCATTTCCAGAGTTTGGACTCTAACAATGATATGAAAGATCTGTAAACTGCAAGAATATTCTGGACAATGGAATACAAATAATAACAGAGGAAAAACAAAAAGTATGTTCTTTCCTATTTAATGTTCAATAATTTTGAGGTTTTGAACAAATATTGTGTGAAGGTCAAATGAACCAATAAATAAGCAATACATATAACAGCTACTGACATTTTCAGACAGATCAACACATTTAAATAAGTGATCTATAAATAGGCTGCTTATAATATTACAGCACATGCTGACCACACATATGTGAGCTGTCAAAGCAAGTACCAGAGACTGTACACAGCTGTTTTCACTTGGTTTAAGCCTGTGTGGTCCTCCTTCCAGGACAAAGAAAAACATTTTTTTCATTTTATTTAATTAACAACCCTATTTATGGCTTAGGGGATCTCATATATTCTATAGGTGGTTTATGTCCTGGATTGGATCCACAGCTCAAAAAGCAATGCAAAGCTTTCAGTGAAATGAGTAAAGTAGATTGCATGAGACATTTAATTTTTTCCCAAAGAGTTCAAAAAGTTAATTAATTAATTAATAGTGCTGTTATTGTATATTATTTGTTGAGCATGAAGAGGATGTTTAAAGAGAAAGAAGAAAACACTGTGCTTGCTCTCAAAATATCTACATTCAAAGAGACTTATTTTACTGAGTGTGCAACGTCTGTTGTGAAGTGCTGAGTGCCTTCATCTCCCACTGAAGCCAATGGGAACTGAGGGTGCTCAGCACCTTGCAGGAGACACTCAGCATCTTATAGGATCAGGACCAAAGCTTGAGATGTTCGCTTGCTGATGGTCTAATAGAAAGGGCGTCCTTTGCAACATGCGATCCATATACAGTTCTCTCCTCCCTTCTATGCCCCTGCTCCTGCTGGGTCATGAGGCAGGAAGCCTGGTGCAAATGGACTTCCCTACTCCTTAACCTCTGCTTTCTCCTTCCTTCTGCTTCCTGGTAGGAAAATAGGTCATTTAGTTGCTGAGGCAGCAATCCTGGTGCAAAGGGTTATTGTTTATAGATTCATAGATTCTAGGGCTGGAAGGGACCTCGAGAGGTCATCGAGTCCAGCCCCCTGCCCTCATGGCAGAACCAATTACTGTCTAGACCATCCCTGATAGACATTTATCTAACCTACTCTTAAATATCTCCAGAGATGGAGATTCCACAACCTCCCTGGGCAGTTTATTCCAGTGTTTAACCACCCTGACAGTTAGGAACTTTTTCCTAATGGCCAACCTAAACCGCCCTTGCTGCAGTTTAAGCCCATTGCTTCTTGTTCTGTCCTTAGAGGGTAAGATGAACACGTTTTCTCCCTCCTCCTTATGACACCCTTTTAGATACTTGAAGACCGCTATCATGTCCCCTTTCACTCTTCTCTTTTCCAAATTAAACAAACCCAATTCCTTCAGCCTTCCTTCATAGGTCATGTTCTCTAGACCCTTAATCATTCTTGTTGCTCTTCTCTGGACCCTCTCCACATCTTTCTTGAAATGCGGTGCCCAGAACTGGACACAATACTCCAGTTGAGGCCTAACCAGCGCAGAGTAGAGTGGAAGAATGACTTCTCGTGTCTTACTCACAACACACCTGTTAATGCAGCCCAGAATCAAGTTTGCTTTTTTTGCAACAGCATCACACTGTTGACTCATATTTAGCTTGTGGTCCACTATAACCCCTAGATCCCTTTCTGCTGTACTCCTTCCTAGACAGTCTCCTCCCATTCTGTATGTGTGAAACGGATTGTTCCTACCTAAGTGTAGCACTTTGCATTTGTCCTTATTAAACTTCATCCTGTTTACCTCTGACCATTTCTCCAATTTGTCCAGATCATTTTGAATTATGACCCATATAATTGTTCAATGAAGAGCATTTCATTAAAACCTGAGACTTACTGTTCCCTCGAGAATATTACCATTAGGCAACAAGAAATCATAGAATCTCAGGGTTGGAAGGGACCTTAGGAGGTCATCTAGTCCAACCCCCTGCTCAAAGCAGGACCAATCCCCAATTTTTGCTCCAGATCCCTAAATGGCCCCTTCAAGGATTGAACTCACAACCCTGGGTTTAGCAGGCCAATGTGCAAACCACTGAGCTATCCCTCCCCCGTTATTATATACTAGTCAAAAACCAGTTAGCCTCCAAGGCCTATCAACCTAAACACAATCTTCAGAATTTTTTGTAGCTACAGAGATGGCTTTATATTTTGCTGCATGCAAAAATATTCCATATGTCCATATAACAGTCTCAGGGTGAGAGACTAAGTGATGGTTTGATGTGAGATGAGAGTTTTATTGGCATGGCTGTATAACACATGAGCAAGATATGCAGGCCAGCCCCAACAAGTGCTGTTTAAAGCTCTGTATAATGTCTCTCCATCATATAAGCTTTGTATGCCATACACATGGCTTGTTTTCTCTAAAATCCAAGATGTTCATCTCCTCTGCTTCCAGAGACCTACCTGTCTGTCTGTCTAGTCCTATTTTCATTGTGTACAGCATTTTTCATTGTCACCTACACCATCTCCCTTCCCCTTTTTATACTGGAAAGCCCTTTTCCTCTCTCTGTTGTGAGGCCTAAATTATAATCTATTTAGAATCTATTCTATGTTTCCTTGCCTTTGGCTGCTCACAGAATCTGTTTACTGTTCTCACACACACACACTCACACACACACTCCTTTTCCTCATCCTAGCTCAACTTCTGCAGAGTTGTCACCTTTTCAAAGTATAAAGCAAGACAATTAGTTAGTGTAACAAGTTTTCCCAAGGCCGGGAGGTCACATTACAACTCCTTAAATTTCAGGGGTTTAGATGCTTTTGAGATGCAATGTGAAAAATGTCTTTGATCTTTTTACGGCCTTGGCAAACCCTTTATGGGGCAATCCATTTACCCAGTCCTTTAGAAAGCGCCATAAAACATACTTAGCACAAAATATTGCATTTCTACTAACTACATATGTCTCTACACTCAGCATAATTTATACTTATGTCCAAAGATCTAAAAACATTTTATGAACATGAATGAATTTAACCGCCACCACTGAGATAGATGAATGTTTTTATCCCATTTTCCTAGATAAAAACATTGAGGAACAAAGAGATAAGAGGCATGACCTTCAAAGTTAGGCTCTTATGCATGAAAATAAGAGCGGTTCTGTACTTAATTAGTACGCAGTTACTGTGATTGTGCATACAAGTTGTTTATTTGTACATGAAAATGACCAGTTTCAGTGTCCATCTAATGCACCATTCCTCGGTTTGTGTGCACAACTGCATTAATGGTATAAAATTAGGTGTGCATTAATGTCTACAATTTGCACATGCTTGTTATTGAAAAGTCAGGTTTCCAGTAATTAACGCAAAGTCACAAAGAAAGTCTATGTAAAAGCCAGGGATGGAACTGGTATCTCCAATTGGAAGTCATAACCACAAGATTATCTCCCCTCTCTATGAATGTACTGACATAGTACAAATATCATTGAGCTTATTTCTCCTACCCTCACATTGCAAATTCTCTATTTTTGTGTCCTAAAAAGGAAGTTTAACTTGTAGGTTTAGTGGTTACAAAATTTGGGACCTTCTGAAAGACATCGGAAGATGTCCCTCTCTAACTAGATCATCAATCACTTTCTGACCTGTTTGTGCCCCTCAGCTGACAAGACAGAGCAACAAAGCCACCTTGCCTACTCAGGTGAGAGAGTCTCCTAATGTGGGAATTACCCTCTCACAGCCCTTTATCAGAGCAGGGGGGTTGGACAGAGGGTTAGCGCGCCACAGAAATCCTCAGCTGCTAGTATTGGGGCCATTGGCAGCCAGGAGCAAGTTAGAACAGCTCTCAGTTGACCCTAGGCTCAGAAGACAGTAAAGATAGTATGTCACAGGCTGGCTAGTCCTTTAAGGCTAGACAGACTCAGTCTTGCCTGTGACCTACCAGAGAGCCCCCAGCTGCTGGTGTTATGGCAACTTAAGGATGATTAATAATCTCAGTTGTAAAAGGGCTAGGAAAAGACTACACAGCTGGGAATTCATTCTAGAGGGAGGGACTGCAGAGACAGCAGGACTCTTTGGCAGGTATAAGAACCCACAGGGAGCAGGGTCAGGCTCCTGTGATGAAGGCCCTGAGGTAGGATCAGTAAAAGCACTTCAGTGGAGCTGGAGAGGGGTGAAAGATTTATTAGTTCAGCAGAGAAGGGAGTAGCCAGAGGCCCACAAACAAAAATGTCTACGCTATATTACAACATCTGTGGTTGGCCCAGGTCAACTGACTTGGGCTCATGAGGCTCAGGGTTATAAAATTGCAGTGTAGGTGTTCCAGCTCCAGCTGGAGTCCAGGCTCTGGGACCCTCCTCAACCCCTCACAGGATCTCAAAGCCCAGACTCCAGCCCGAGCTTGAATGTCTACAGTGCAATGTTGTAGCCCTGCAGCCCAAGCCCTGTGAGCCCAACTTAGCTGACTCAGGCCAGTTGTGGGTGTTTTATTGCAGTACAGTATAGATAGGGCCCTGCCAGTTTCACAGCTGTGAAAAACATGTCAGGGATCATGAAATAAGCCCTTCTCCATGAAATCTGATCTCCTTCTTGCTGTTGGGAGCGCCCCTGTGAGGGGACTCTTAGCTTCAAGTCTCACCTGGGCTGGGGACTTCTCTGGCATGGCCGCTCTTGCTTTCAGGGGGAGAGCAGACCCAACTCAGAGTGCCTCCTGCTGCTGCAGGAAGCTCCAGCCCTGGAGGTTCCTGCAGCTGGTGGAGACTTGTGGAGGTGGGTCTGATATCCCCCTGTTCCCTGGAGCACCCCAGCTAAGGGGCTCCTAGCTGCCAGTCCCTGCTGGGCTGGGGAGAAACAGGACTTGTCCTTCCCTTGCATGGCAGCTCTGGGCAGGAGTGGGGGAGACCAGACCCTCTTCCAGGTACCTTTTGGGTTACAACACTGTGAAATGTAAATAGCTGAAAATGTAAAATTGACCAAGGCTAAAACCCTCTGGCCATGAAATTGATCAAAATGGACCGTGAATTTGGTAGGTCCCTAAGTATAGATACGCCCAAAGGGAGGCCATGTTAAGCACAGGCTGTGGGGAAGTAGCACGAGGGGGCTTAGAGATAGGAAGCAGCCCAAGGAAACAGCAGCATACCTGAGGAAGGAGCCCTAGCTGCTAATAGAGGTTGGGCCTGAGCTCCTGTGGAAAGGGCAGGCAGGAGCAGATTAGGCTTCTGTGTGGGAGACCCTGAGGGAAGGCTAGTAAGAACACTTCTGTGGAGCCCAAAAGGGGTGCAAGAATTATTATTTGGATGTTTAGGTTGGACTTTCAGTTGGACCTTTTGTTACCCCAGAAAGGGACTGAACTTTGTGACTTGGCTAGAGGGCTGAGCCTTGCAAGACCGGGCAAGAGGCAGATGGCCCATATGGGGTGCTGGAGATGAGGACCCCTTGCAGCATCAATCCCTAACACAAGGGGCTGAGATGGCTGGAGAGTACATCACCTTACAAGTTATAAAACCTGCTTTACTCCCCCAGGGTCTGCATCAAGCCTCCTTCACCCATACCCAAATATGGGGCCCCTTGCTTTTCTATATCCCAGCCACTAAGTCAGTAATTCAGTCAAATTCTTTTAACTTCCCCGCCCTTCCCTTCCATGCCATCAATTCACTCACTCTGCCTCCCTCTGATATGAAGCCCCCTCTCTACAACAGAGCTCTTTCCCTGCCTGGTCCCAGACTTCTCCTCACCGCTGCTTTCTTTCCTGGCATGTACCAAGTACTCTTCACCTTACCTGGAGGGGCCATTCATCTGCTCCCCTCCCCTTCTCCCTCTCTTTGGTCATTGTCTTCCAGAATACTGAGCACCCTCAACTTCCATTCTGCTCAATAGGAGCTGAGAGCTCTCAGCACTAGGCAGGGAGTGCTCAGCATGTTATGGGCCTGGTCCATTAGTGCTTTTTTACCTAGTCTTAGTCTCATGTCCATCAAGCCCCCCTCTCTGTTACCATAGCCTTTTTCCACCTCAATTTTTTTTTCCACTTCCAGGTTCAACATTCTCCAGAAAACCACCATTTTCCTTTATGGGGGGGCAGGGGCAGGTGTTTGCAGATGTGAGCACATATCCATCTCTTTCTGTCTTATGCTGCTGTCACCCACTTCATTTGATCCGTATTGTGCAGTGGTGTCACTGTAATTATATTACTTTCCCTTGCTGCCAATCCCCTGTTGGAAAAAAAAAACTTAGGTGGGGGAGAGAATGTACTGTAATTTGATCTCTATCACCTGAGCTAATTTAAAGGGACAGCATTACTATAAGAAGTGTGACACCTCAGAAGGTTCTGGAAATAGACCAAGCCTGTGATGTATATGAACTTGGAACTTGCAGTACCAGTGCTGTCAAAATCCTAACCTTTTTACAAGTACAAATTTACTCAGCAAACAAAGGGAAATAACATCAAACTAAAAAAAAAAATTACCTCCATTAAGCAATATAATTTAACAAGTATAGCAGTATCAGTGACCTCGCTCTGCTATTTAAACAATGAAGATGCCGTGGTCCTGGAGTAATTGAACAATTCCTTGGCTACGATGAACAGCAGCATGAGTCCATTAATTTAAAGCCTTGCTGTGGTCCTGTAGAACACATTGTAATCCCACTCTGCATCATGTAAAGTTATTTTTATAAAGTCAGCAAAGGATTTAAAAAGCCTAGAACCATAGGATATAAATCTAAAACTGCAGGGTGAAATTCTGCAATACTTCATATACTGCATAAATACAATTTTCAGATATTTTCAAACCCACTATCTACATTACTCTAAATGATATAGAAGCAGATGAACATGTTGATCTCAGGGTTTAAATGCATGTGGTTTTAGGATGGGCAATAAAAATAAGTTCAAATCTAGGGGATCTCCATTTTTTATTATGTTAATCATATCATAAAGGATGTTTCCTAGACCAACCTCCACTTCTAGTCCCATTTACTGACTGGACAACATCTGCACACAGGGAGAACTTCAGCTATTGTAAGTAGCATAACTAGACTGAGTGAAAAGAACTTTCTCATGCAGAAAATGAAGTTTTATATCAGACCTATACTTCTTCTGTGTTTGGTCCCACAGTTCAAAGGAAGTGACAGGTTTAGCTAAAAGATAGGTTAGCCTTATTAACCACTAAATCAAAATCTATAGGTGGTCAGAATTGCGGGGGTGATGGTGGAGGGGGAAAGAATCATCATTTTCCAATGCACCATGGTGTCTGAAGTACTGCAAGATAAGGACATAACAGATGAACTGTGGTCTCAGATGTAGAGCAATAAGGGCAGAAGTACATACTTACATTTGAAGATACAGCTGAAGATATGTATCACCAATGCAAATATCGGAACACAAGAAGACCATCTAGATTTGAAACAATCAGGGGAGGTTACTACAGAGAATTCTTTCCCAGGTGTCTAGCAGTTGGGTCTTGCCAAAATGCTCAGGGCCCAACTTACTGCCATATTTGGGGTCAGGGAGGAATTTTACCCCATGTTAGATTGGGGTAAAAGGGCAGAACTTCCACTGAAGTCAGTGGGGCAGGATTTCACCCATGGTCCCTACCCTGGAGACAATATAGAAGGCAAAGGGTATGGCAGAAGAGGACAACATGCAAATAAAATGATCAAGGTGGCAGTTGGTGAAAGATCTGGCTTCTCCTCCCCCAGCCTTCCTCACTGGCTCACAGTCCATAGTGCACAATTCTGTCCCTGCCGAGGATTTCCTCCAATCAGCTTGCTCCCTGCACTACATCCTTACTAGCTGGTACTGGCTCTCCACACTTTGCAGGACCTATGCCTGGGAGCTTAGGAGAACCTCTGCATAGAGCTACTAACATGGTCCTCCAACTCCTTTGAGTATCTCACTGAACTCACCTGGCATAAGTGAGGCCGAGCTACAACATTCTTAAGAGGCCAGTTTGCCTTGTGACATGGTATGTTCTCTGTTTGCTGATCCAATAATCATAATGAGTCACATTCCCTTTCTGTATGTCTTTAATGGAGACCTCATTACTCTGGCCCCTTTGCCTCTTTATAATAAAATCTTACCTAGGATTTAATAACTAAAATAAATCTGCTCAAGTCAGGTCAAGAGCTAAATTCCTATTCTTTCTGAGTACCATCTTAGCTATGCAATGGAGAGATGACACTCTGCAGCAGCCAACATATGATAACCTATCTTTAATTTCTCCACTGCTCCGGCACTATTATCTCTCCTCTGCCACAGCTGCATACTGCTATTGTCAGTAGTAAAGACGAGACATCTCTAATTAGAGGGCAGGATAAATTGCTTTTATCTACTTTTAACATGCTTTTACATGGCACCTGGTACACATGTCTTAGCTAGGCAACCATAATTTGAAAAGCAAATGACTGCTTGGAGAAATATGATACATTTAAAAAAGAAAATTAAATGTATAGAATAGCAAAATCAACATATTGGAGATTGCTGAGCTTTAAAACTGTCAGAAGTCTTGTATGCTTATGTTTTATACGGAGTTAAAATAAGCATTCATAGTTGATGTAGCACACCCCCCCCCACACACACACACACACACTATCCCGATGTTCTAAGGAGCAAACTGTGAAGTTGAGAATCAATGTAAGGTATCCAAGACAGCCTTGCTATATAGGGACTCTGTCTTATCCATTGATAAGTCCAAGTGGAAAGACTTAAAAGGAAAATTAGGAAAACATACTCCACGGGATCAGCGCTGACTCAAACCTACTTATCCCTCCACTAAAGCTAGCCAGTAATAGTTCTTACTGCTGGCTATATAGTACTCTAAAAAAATAAAAGTCTGATATTGAGCATCTATTTCCAGCATATGAAAATTACTAACAAATGACTCACCTGTTCTATTGATCCATCAAGCGGCTTATTTATTATAAAAAAGAACAAATTAACTGCTACATGTCTAAAATTACTGGGCTTTGGCTAATAACAGCAGCAGAGCAACGTCGCTCAATAAAATCTCAGCCATCTATTACCTTTCTGAGTACAGTTCATGCAGTTAGGAGTGCATGACTGATGTACAAAAGCCCGGCTGTTCAATCCCTTTGCTCATCATCAGCAAGTATTAAGTGCTTCTCCATGAAAGGCATTGCTATAGAGACATACTTTATCCACAATGCACTGTCAGTCTGCTTCATCTTCACTAGTAGAATCAGACACTACTCAAACTGCTAAGACATCTTCATTCTTTTGATTATACTGTCCAAGTATTCTGCGCAGCTGGTCTGATTATTGGTTGTTTGAGATGTAAGACTTCCCACATCCAAATAATGGATTGGACCCCATTGTTGTATTTACTATTTACTATAACTTTGCACACTGAAAAATCTATAAAAGCACATCTATGATGTATGCAAGAGTGATTGCATACTGAGAAAAGCTCATTAGAGCTGTCCCTTCTTGCTCAATAAAGGGGTAATCTCTTTGCCTCTGTACCAAGAGAGTTCTGGCTCAAGTCTTCTCTGTGGTGGTGTGCACCTCACTAACTTTGCGTAAAGGATGATAGTCTACAGAGAGTTCCCACTGATGCCAATGAGAGTTGTACACACAGAACTAAAGTAGATCATGGACTTTAAAACATTCCAATCTTGAACACAGATTAGATCACCCATGATAAGTTTTAATGCAGCTAGCCTTTAAATTCCCTCTAATAACCAAGTTAGGGAAAATTCTGTTGTCAATAGAAGACAACTTGTTGGAGCCAAAGACCTTTGTTCTCTTCCCTATTGAGCATATATGCAGATTTTATTCAATCCTGAATTAGGCCAAAAAGAAAAACTAGCTGATGGTCTGAAACTTATCTCTGTCTGAGTTATTGTTCCCCCCATAAATTACAAAAGATGGTGCAGGAGAAGGAGACATTGCCTTGAGGAGCAAGAATGTTGCAGGTCATCAGGACTGATGTACAATGAGACATTTTCACAGTCTTTTATTCTGTGCCTGGCTCCAGACAGTGTTAGTGCTTCCAAAAAGTGATAACATTTACTGTTGTTATGATAATATAATTGCTTAGGCTCAGTATTTAAACTGAATTGTACAGATAGTTTATGTGTCCACAGATAATACTCAGTGCTATTAAATCCAGTTATACAACTGTAAGGTAGCATTCAACCCTGTACACATGACCAGTATAATGCATATGCACCACTCAAGCCACCAGTCAGGTACTGAACAAATAATCCTTAAGAAATCAACATTAAATGATTCCTATAGACCTCAATAGAGTTGCACAGGTGAAGCGGCAGATTAAATTTCTCTCATTGATATATTTATATGAACACCAAAAAGCTATTTGAAATAACATAATTAATATGTCAAAGTCAAGTACTCAAAAATTAGGAAGTGCCATTATTAAGGTTGCCAGTGCAACCTTAATTTGACGGTTTTATGTGTATTGTGACAAAGTTCCTCCTCTACCTCGGTGGGTCCTGCGCTTATTGGCGGATTCTGCTTGCCTCAGAGATCTTCCCCTCTAGTAGAATCCACAGTCCAGGTTAACTCCTCCTGTGTCTGATCAGGAGTTGGGAGTTTTGGGGGGAACCCGGGCCCACCCTCTACTCCGGGTTCCAACCCAGGGCCCTGTTGATTGCAGCTGTTTAGAGTGCCTCCTGGAACAACTGCACGACAGCTACAACTCCCTGGGCTACTTCCCCATGGACTCCTCCCAACACCTTCTTTATCCTCACCACAGGATCTTCCAGCAGTACGCCCTCTTACTCTCAGCTCCTAGTGCCTCTTGCTCCCAGCTCCTCACACGCAACCTCCTTCCACAGCTCCTGACATGCGCCCCTCACTGACTCACTGGGAGGCTTTTAACTAGTTTCAGCCAGCCCCTGATTGGCTGCAGGTGTCTCAATTAATCTCCCTGCCTTCTGGAAAGTTCTTAATTGGCCCCAGGTGTCTTGATTAACCTGGAGCAACTGCCATAAAGTATCAGGGATTTGTTTAGCCTGGGGCTAACATACTGGTTCCTTACCAGTTTCCTATAGCCCTCTGGCCGGGAAGGAGGTAGGGGACTGCTGCTCCTGCTCATCTTGCTGGGGCTGCTGCTTGGCCCTGGGCCCTCCCAGCTGCTGTTTGCTGCTACTGCTGCACCAGCTTCTCCCCTGGCTGGGTCAGACACCCCTCCCATTACTCTACTTTCTAGTTGCTGGCTGCCTGGCAGCTGAGCCCCCTCCCCCCAACACCTTGGTTGCTGCTACTCCTGCTGCAGCAGCAACCCCTTGGGGGGGAGGGGGCCTGCTGGCCCTCTCCCCAGAGGAGGGGTGTGGGGGCCCCTGCTCCAGCCGCTGCTGTGACCACCACCATCTGTGAGGGGTCCTGCCTGACCACCGGACCACCGCCTGGAGTTGCTGGAGCTGCTGCTGCTGCCCTGTTTGCTGCCAGGAAGCTGCTGGTACCCAGAGGAGGAAGACCCGGAAGACAGTCGGCGGAGACTCTGCAGACCACCGTGGAGGGGGCCTCCAAGAACTGAGTAATTTTTCGAACTGTGCTCTAGTGGTGGGGGTATTGACTGTGTTTGTAGGTGCACAGGGGGTGTGGCGCCGAGCCTGCCCCCTGGTCCACCTGTGCCCCCCCCATAACCCCCACCACCACCGCTGCCCCCTCCACCACCTCTGCTGGCTGCTCACCATCTGCCTTGTGCTACGGCCTCTGGACTTAGCTGCTTCCATGGCCCGCCACAACTTTTAACATCATTTGGGCCTGCAGCGGCAACCAGCCCCACCCATTGACTTTGTGCAAGCGCACGTGGGTGCACGTGCCCCCTCCCATACCCCTTGGACTGACCCTCTTCCCCCCAGCTGCACGTCCCTTGCTTTGTCCCTTGCCACCTGCCCCATTTACCCATTGCAGTTGTTTGCCCCCTTTTTTTGGTCCCAGCCCCTTGCTATTTTCAATTTTGCCTGCCCTGCCCCTCTCCATCTACAGCCTTGTTTGTTTGCCCTGCCCTAGCCCTGAAACTAGTCCCTTGGTTTTCTGCCCCATTCCCAGTTGGTTGTCTCCCTCCCCCTGAAGCTCCATTTGCCCTGATTAGCCCCCCGCTTTTGTGAACCCATGCCCCTCCCATGCGCTTGTGCCCCTCCCCTGTTTAATTTTGACCCTATCTCACTGCACCCCCATGCTGTTATATCATCCCCTCCCCTAGTGCAACAAGAGGAGCCGGATTTCCCAGCTTGAGTTAGTGACTGAACCCTACCCCCGCACTAGTCTGAGACAACCCTGAACCCTGTCCCCACTTTTTGTGCCCTCCTCACCTGCCTGCAGCCTAGCAGAGAGGAGTGGTCACCCCAATTCCTCTCCCCATCCCCCCTCTCAAGAGTTTTCCCTTCCTCCCCTGCTCATCATGGCGGGCAATATGGAGGGAGAAGCCCCTCCAGACGGCACGGCCTCCCCTCCTCCGCCTGTTCCCCCGTCACCCTCCCAAGCCTCTACCTTAACCGCCGCTGCCGAACCACCTGCTCTCGCCCCCGCTGGGGCACCAGCAGCGGCGGACACTGAAGAGACCTCCGCTGCTGCCACGTCCCTCACCCTCCATGATCCTGGAGCCCCCCCAGCCGGCAGGAAGGGCCAGGGTAAAAAGAAGGGTAAGGGCCCCGCGACAAAGGCCAAGCCCTCCATGGCAGAGGCAGCCACTACTGCCACGGCATCCTTCCCTGCTGTTCCCTCTACCAGCTCTGCGGGTGTCCCACCCCCGGCCCCCAGAGCATACGCCCAGGTGGCGGCAACCCCCCCACCTGCCGCAACGTCACCTAACCCGCCCACCGCCTCAGCTACCATCTATAGTGGCCCATCTCTGTAGTCAGCCCTCTCCCACTGGGCTGCAAAGACCCCGCCCTCCGTCACATCCTCTCATTCCGCCGGCAGGTGCAGCTCCAAATGCCGCAGGCTGCACATGCGGGGAGACTGTCCCTTGGATGCAAGGAGGAGCATCCGAGACCCCCGAGGCCCGGCAGGGCGTCGGCCCTGTCATCGCCGGCGCCCCTGAATGCCCGGTGCCCAGAGCCGCCCCTCCTCCTTCCCAGTCCACCGCTGCTCCCACTCGGGCCCTGGGAGTACCTCCCCCAGTGTGCCCAGACGAGTGGGAGAGGCCCGCCGCGAACAGTCTGCTGAGGCCTGTGGAGGAGGGTGAGGCAGGGATACCGCCGGGCGTGGGAGAGGGCCCGCCCCAGAGAGATTTTTCTCTCCCTTATGCTACCCCACCACTACCTCCCCGAGTCCCTAAGAAATCGCCCCTCCCCCTTGACCCGACCCTTACTAGCCAGCCCCCAGCTGAAGCCATGGAGGACTGGGCCTTAGTACAGGGGAAGCGGGGCAAGCGGAAGGCTCGAGCCCCGCTCCTTTCCACCGATGCGGAAGCCCCCCGGAAGACCAGGAAGGGGGGCACTGATGCCGAGCCTTCTGCTTTGCCCCCGAGCGGCTTTTGTCCGCCAGAACCGGCTGGGAAAGACGTGGCAGCACCGGAAGGTATTATCGCCCCTCCCTCGGAAGCCCCCGATAGAGTCCCTTCTGCCCCCTTTGTCGACCCTGCGCGCCCTGACCCGAGCATCGCTTCAGGTGCCGGCGGAGAGAACCCCGGGGTGGCAGAAGGTGACCTGCCCTCCATCTACGAGGAGATCGAGGCCCTGGGTCTGACCCCAATCACCCAGGGGGAGGATGACCCTTTACCAGCAGGCCTCGATCTCAATGACCTCACCCCGGTGCCGCTTTCCCCCCCTCTCCCCATGACCGCCGGTTCCGCTCCCACCTCCGAGGATCCCCTGGGGTCTTCCACCTGCCCGGTCGCAAGTGACACCTCGCTGACGGCCGCCAAGCCTCCTGAAGCGACAGCCAGTGCCCTGCGGCCGGGACCCGAATCCCAGGGGTACCCCTCATTGGGGTGAGACAATGGTTCTCCTTCCCAGGCGGGGACCCCTCAAATATCTGTCTACCTCCCGATGCCGTGGCTGTAACATGAGCCATCATACTAGAGCCCGGCATCGTGGGGGGTCCCCTTCCCAATTCCCAGATCCCTCAGCCACACCGAGAGGCCACCTCCCAGTGGCCCAGCTCCTGCGGCTCAGGATCCTCTACCCATTCCTCAGCCCGGCCCTGCTCATGTCCCCTTCCCTGCCCCTACTTCTGATTCCTGCCCTGCCCCTGATGCCGTCCCAATCTCCTACACCTCCCCTGATGACACTGCTGCCCCTGGGGCTGTCTCCCTCCCCTTAACAGAGGATGACCCCCAGGGAGCGGCTTCAGTATTTCCTCATCCCGACCCACCAGAGGCTGCTCTTCTCCCTCCACCGCCTCCCCCACCTAAGCCGAATTTCGGGTTGGGCCCTAAGGTGCCGGCCCAGCGGGAGCTGCGTCGAGGGTCCGCCCCTTGCCTGTCTGTTTCGGTGGGCCATAGGGCTGTGTCAGGGGTCCCTTCTTTCGATAGCCGGGAGCCAGTAACCCCGGCCCCCCATACGCTGCGAGAGGAGCTGCGGGAGTTCCTGGAGGACGTCCGGGGCTCCCGCAACAAAGTACAGCTCGCTCTCCAGCGATGGGGGGATTTCCACCAAATCCTCCAGGCCGCGAGGGCCCTCATTGGGGAGGGCAAAGGGACTGGGAAGCAGGCCGCCACGGCCTACCAATGGGTCCGCCTTTTCCGTGACTCACTACTCAGCTACGGGGTGGGTCACGGATTGTTACGCGGCCCGATGGGGGCCGTGAGTGAGTCTGCCAGCAAGGATCACCCCCAGCCCTCCTCATGGCATCTCTCCTCTTCGCAACATTGAACACCCGGGGCTGTAGGATGGGTCTCCGCAGGAGCCAGGTGCTCTCCTTCCTTCAGGAGGGGGGGTACTCTGTAGTGTTCCTGCAGGAGACCCATACGGATCCAGCCGCTGAAGACAGCTGGCGGCTGGAATGGGGGGACAGAGTCTACTTCAGCCATCTCTCTGTTCGCCAGGCTGGAGTGGCGACCTTGTTCTCCCCCGACCTACGGCCTGAGGTGCTGGGGTTTGCCGAGGCTGTGCCGGGCCGCCTGCTGCACCTACGGATCCATATGGAGGGGCTCGTGGTCAATCTCGTCAACATCTATGCCCCGACACCGGGCCCGGAACAACTTCGTTTCTATCAGCAGGCGTCCACCTTCCTCGGCACCTTGGATCCTCGCGAGTGCCTGGTCCTGGGCGGGGACTTTAACAACACCCTTGAAAAACGGGACCGCTCGGGGATCGAGCAGTGCCCGGCCGCCGCGGACGTCCTCAGGGAGATTGTCGAACATCACTCCCTGGTGGACGTCTGGCGCGACCACCACCCGGGCGATAGCTCAACCTTCACCTTTGTCCGGGTGGAGGCCCATCGGTCGCACCACTCCCGGGTGGACCGCATCTATTTATCACGTTTTCACCTTTCGCGGGCCCACTCCTCCAGTGTCCGGCTGGCCCCGTTCTCTGATCATCATCTCGCTACTGTGATGGCCTCTCTCTGCGCGGAGAGGCCGGGGCCGGCCTATTGGCATTTGAATAACAGTTTGCTGGAGGATGTGGGTTTCGTGGCATCCTTCCGGGAGTTCTGGCTGGCCTGGCGAGGGCAGCGGCACGCTTTTCCCTCGGCGCGGCGATGGTGGGATCTAGGGAAGGTACGCGCCCGGCTCTTCTGCCGTGACTACACCCGGGGCGCCAGCTGACGGAGGGATGCGACGATAGAGCAGTTGGAACGGGAGGTCTTAGAGCTGGAGAGGCGTCTGGCCGCCAGCCCTGAGGATCCATCCCTCTGTGGGGCGTGCCGGGAGAAGCGAGAGGAGCTCCGGGAACTCGAAGATCATCGGGCCCGGGGCGCCTTCGTTCGATCCCGCATCCGTCTCCTTCGGGAGATGGATCGCGGCTCCCGCTTCTTCTACGCCCTGGAGAAAAAGATGGGGGCTAAGAAACACATCACCTGCCTCCTCGCAGAAGATGACACCCCCCTCACGGATCCGGCGGAGATGTGCGGGAGGGCCAAGGCCTTCTACATGAGCCTTTTCTCCCCGGATCTGACCGATCCTAATGCTCGCAAAGTGCTCTGCAGCAACCCCTTGGGGGAGAGGGGGCCTGCTGGCCCTCTCCCCAGAGGAGGGGTGTGAGGGGCCTCTGCTCCGGCCCCTGCTGTGACCACCACCACCACCATCTGTGAGGGGTCCTGCCTGACCACCGGACCACCGCCTGGAGTTGCTGGAGCTGCTGCTGCTGCCCTGTTTGCTGCCAGGAAGCTGCTGGTACCCAGAGGAGGAAGAACCAGGAAGACCGTCGGCTGCTGAGGGAGCACAGAGACTCTGCAGACCACCGTGGAGGGGGCCTCCAAGAACTGAGTATGTTTCGAACTGTGCTCTCGTGGTGGGGGTATTGACTGTGTTTGACTGAGGTATTGACCTCCTGGTCAACCTCCGCCTGGCCCTAGCTAAACTGGCCATCTACAAAACCAGGGTGAGGAGGTTGGCCGATGGAGGCTCCTGTGACTGTGGGGCCTATTTTCGATCCTCTGTTCGTTCACGCATCCGGGCAGAGTTCCTCTGGGCAGCATCCACTGGCTCCCTTTACACCTTTGAGGAGCAGTGGGCGCTGTCCGGGGTTCTCTGCTCGGTGTCCCCATCTGGTTCACTTCGTTTGACCCTTTGACCGCACTCCTGTTCATGTTTTTTCATTTTGTGTCCTCCGGAATCAGTTGGTATCCAGGTCCTGTGGATCCCTCCCCTTAGGCTGAAGGGGGGGATCCTTTAGCAGTGGGCGGGCAAAGCCTGCCCACTTCCCGGATCCCAATAGGAACATACTGGTTCCTTACCACTTTCCTATAGCCCTCTGGCCTTGCCCCATCACAGTATGCATTATGATACAGCTGCAACTGAAGTCAATGGGAGCTGTACTTTGAACATAGCAAGTGCTATATAATGCAAAATACTCTGAAAAATTAAACCTGAAGTGTTTCAGATTGAACACCCAAAATTCATGGATACTTTTGACTCTATGCCTCAGCTCTCCAATTGTAAAATGGAGATAATAGTCATAGAATCACAGGGCTGGAAGGGACCTTGAGACGACATCTAGTCCAGTCCCCTGCACTTCTGGCAGGACTAAGTTTTATCTGGACCATCCCTGACAGGTGTTTGTCAAACCTGCTCTTAAAAATCTCCAATTAGAGAGATTCCACAACCTCCCTGGGCAATTTATTCCAGTGCTTAACCACCCTGACATTTAAGAAGATTTTCCTAATATCCAACCTAAACCTCCCTTGTTGCAATGTCAGCCCATTGTTACTTGTCCTAGCCTCAGAAGTTAATGAGAACAATGTTTCTCCCTCCTCTTTGTAACAACCTTTTATGTACTTGAAAACTGTTATCATATCCCTCCTGAGTCTTCTCCAGACTAAACAAACCAATTTTTTTCAATCTTTCCTCATGTCATATTTTCTAGACCTTTAGTCATTTTTGTTGCTCTCCTCTGAACTTTCTCCAATTTATCCACATCTTTCCTGAAATGTGGCACCCAGAACTAGACACAATACTCCAGTTGAGGCTATCTTATAGCAGAAGAATTACCTCTAGTGTCTTGCATACAACACTCCTGCTAATACATCCCAGAACAATGTTTGCTTTTTTTGCAACAGTGTAACAATGTTGACTCATATTTAGCTTGTGATCCACTATGACCCCCAGATCCCTTTCTGCAGTACTCCTTCCTAGGTAGTCATTTCCCATTTTGTATGTGTGCAGGTGATTGCCCCTTCCTAAGTGGAGTACATTGCCTTTGTCCTTACTGAATTTCATCCTCTTTACTTCAGACTATTTTTCCATTTCACCCCCTCAGTCCACAGGGGTGTTGTGAAGATAAATTAATGTTTCTGAGGCACTCACCATAGAAAACCCCATGAGCAAATTAGTATTTCTGTCTTCAAACCAGGGTTTGGAAAGTGTGCAGTAAGAAAAGCATGGGGTCACACCTTGAACAATGAGAATAAGATAAATATTGAAGAGCTGCTCATGAAGTGAGCACAGTGCATCTTCTACACTGAACGAGGCAGGGATCATGAGGAAACAGACTGTATCATAATGAATACACACAAGGGAGCCAAATTAAGGTTGTAAAATTCCTAACTTGCAACCTTAATAATGTTCCTTTAATGTAGTTTGTGTGCAATTTCCTAGGTTTTTAAAAAAATTAAACTAAAATAACAAATTATACCATGTGGAAACATATTGAGACCAACATGGGTGGTCAGCAGCTTAGAACCTTTAGAGCCACCAAGCAGACCTCTGCCACCTGAGCTGCTATCACTAGTAGGTTGTCATTTTCTATATGGACTAACTAGAGTGGGATGGGACAACTTTGCCAGTGGGTTTCACAGGTTTTTGCTCATAGCAGGGGAATGGTGAGTCTTGGGAAGCTTGGTTTCATTACAGGCTCTGGACTGGAGGGGAGTGTAGTCACAGACCCTTCTGCCTGTTCTCCCTTCAAGCTTGATTCCTTCTGCTCCATCCCCTCCAATTCATCCCTGTCCTATCTCTTCCCCACCCTCTGACTCCTCACCCAGCCAGTCTCAGTCTCCACTCCTCAGGACTCTCAACCCATTCCCAGTCTCCTTGCTCAACAAGTCCTAGTCTCACCCTTCCAGACTCCCTGTCCCAGTCTCCTCCTCCCTTTCCCAGCATTCTTGCTCAACCATTGACAGTTCCCTTCACCCCCTGGCTTCTTGTCCCAGTCTCTTGGCTTAACCAACCCCATTTCTCTCCCTCCACTCCAACTCATCATATCTGTTTCCCTTCCCCCTCACATCTCCTTCTATCTGCTCCACTGGTTCAAGTCCCAGTCTCATTGCTCAGCCAGTCCCAGTCTTCCCACTGGCTCTCAGTCTCTTCCCCCTTAGCTCCCAGTCCCCTTGCCCAGGCAGCCCCAGTCTTCCCACCCCAACTCCTAGTCCTAGTCTTCCTCACATGGCTGTTTATCCAATCTACTCCCCACAGCACTCCCAGGTCTGGATCTTGATCCCTATGCATTAGAATCAGGCAGCTTCCTCCACCACATTGCTTTGGCCCCACAGAAGGAAGGGGGGCATTGAGAGCACAAGAGAGATCTCAGTTAATGGACCCAGATCTTGCAGCAGCCCAGAGTTCAATTTGTGGATAAATCCCTGCTTAGCCCCAGGCTGGAGCATGCTCAGCGCAGATGGATTTTTTGGAGATTTTAGATGCTAAAAATAAGTCAAGGCATCCTACATGGCCAAATTTGGGAAGACTTCCACAGGGATGGCAAAAGGAACTGCTGTGCAAGATTTCAACTTCATGCTCCAAAGTATGGAAGCACTGGAGAATCTCAAAGAAAAGGCTGCCAGATTTTTTTAACATGGTTAGTAAAATAATGTATTTTCCCCTTGTCTTGGAACTGGCTAAATATTTTTCGTTGAAATTTTCCAAAATGCTTCAACCCAAGGCAGAGACCCGGCATGGGCAATTTCAGCCCAAATAGTTAAAGTCTGGCAAAGTTACAAGCAACTGAAAACAGGATTTTATAACGGGGACTTTTGTACAAACTTAATAGGAGGGGGTACTACCAGCCTCACCTATAATATAAGGAAAAATCCATTTATTGGGAAAAACAAGATCTAAAATTTATATGGGGAGAAAAGCTACTTACCTGTGATTTCCCTCTCCCCGCTTTCCCTCTCACCACCAGAGTACTCCTTCTTTCTGAGATTTCTTCCTAGAAGAGGACTCTAATATCCTCTCAACCTGAAAAAAAGAACTTTGAAAATCCAGGGCCTGATGGCCCATGTTCTGAGGGCCAAGACAAAACATGTTAAATAAATATGGGGGGAGGAGGAGCTGGATGAGATATATTGTTTTATCTTCCTTTCCACTGGAATACTGTGGGTTTTAATACCCCACAGGATAGGAAGGGGTGTATGTTTGCGACAGGGGAGAGAGTAGTAACTAAAGAACAAACAGATAGATAGGTAGGAAACTATACTGAATACTGGATCAGGAAGCCCTACGGGCTGTCTCTCTTCTTGCCATTTGGCTTGTATTGGAGGAGATGACATTACAGGATATGATTACAGGACTTTGCCTCACCCAACACACATTTATTAGGCCAGTTAAGCTCTTTGGACTGCCCTGTTGTATGGTACAGATATATACATTCAGGACAACTACAAAGGAGCAATAATTTGTACTCTGACTAGATCAGGCTAGCAAGAACCTATACCTGATGTATTCTGTTTGCCAGTGGGAAAGAATAGTTCCCTACTGAGGAACTTAGTTGCATTTCCCAACCCGCTGCAAAGATTCGCAGGGTCTGAGTGAACAAAACATGTAAATGCATAAATATGATGTAGTTGCAATCACTTCCCCCACCACCACAACCCATCCCCAATTTTGCTTTGTCATTATAATTTACTCTTCAGACATCTTGCAAGTAAAACCTCTGAAACCAGCTTGAGGCCAGATCAGACTCTTCTGCAATCAGACTCTTCTGAAGTTACAACAAGGGTAATATGACCACTAATACCTAGAAGGAAGAAGTTCTGACTCCTTGATATGATACTAATATATTACAACAAACCCTCTAGACACAGGTATTTGTATCTATGCAAATACACCCATTTCAAACATCATTTTATTTTACATGAGATGGGACAAGTGGTATTGCTACTAAGGCTAATAAGTATTTATTCACAAGAGGCCCCATATAGGAAAGACTGTAGGTGCCTGGTACAATATTATAAATAAACAGACATTAATTACATGGGCCAGCAGAGGCGCTGTTCCTGTATGCCTCCTTGTGGCGTGGCACAGCACTGTAGCAGCCCTGACTCAGTTTCCCCAATGGAATCTTCAGCACACTTCAGTTATGGATGAAGCTTAGCCCTCCAGCTAGGGTGACCAGATGTCCCAATTTTATAGGGACAGTCCCGATATTTGGGGCTTTTTCTTATATAGGCTCCTATTACTCCCCACCCTCTGTCCCGATTTTTCACACTTGCTCTCTGGTCACCCTACCTGCAGCCCATTCATGCAGAGAGTTCAATCCCTCTGGGCCAGTGGAGTCCCCCAAGTCAAAGTCCCATAAAAACATAAACCAAAAGAACCGTCAGTCTTGCTAGTAATGATTAGCACAAGTTACACTTGTCCTGGGACTACTTTAAATTATATTGCTTCCCATTGCCATGTTCCCAGTTTCTTTTGCCTTTAATGCATCAGATTTGCTTTTTGGAATAAAGCCCATCTCCTTTTCTGCTGACTCTGCCCTCTTTTCACACCGTTTGAATGTATAACTAAACAAAGGGAAGACAACCTGAAAAGCATGAGAAAAGAGGTTCAGTAAAAAGGCCCCAACACACACCTTGGACCATTTAGAATAAGTAAGTAGGTTCTGTGTTTTTTCCAAGTAAGCAAGCAAAAAACCAGTGTAAATTACATGAAATGCCTGTATGGGTTGAGCACTATAAATAGAAAATATTCTACTTCAAGGTCTCCTAGCAGAAACCCTGAGAGACTCTCCTTTACTCTGGCAAAAAAAAAAAAAAGAAGAGTTCATTAAAGAATTTTAAGAGAATCTGCCTTGCCCATTTTATATATTTTCTATTCAGAATGAGTAAAATTGGGAAATCATTCCAAAACCAGAAGCAGATAATTATTCGAAAAGGATTACATTTACAAATATTGCTGAAGGCTTTTATTTTTTTCCTCCACATTTGTCCTCTTTCCATGTATTCTTTTCCTACATCAGTACCAGATGTACAGTAAAGGCATTCACACACATGCACACACACTCAGTGCCCCTGCTTTAAAATAGCTAGCATATAGCATGGTAACATACATAAGTAACTCATTGGTGTCTATGTAGAAACCTAAATAGACTTGTCTTCCTTATTAGACTTAATTAGATCTAGGCCACAACTGCCAATTAAGCTGTCACTTTAATAAAGAACCAAAGCGTATGGATCAAATGAACAACCCTCATTAAAATTAGTCTGTCCTAGCTCCATTTTTCCTAAATGTTATGCTACGTATTAAAGGCAATATTTAGTTTTAGTTTTATCTTTAAAAGATTGATTGCAAAAGGTAAAATATAAACCCCAAGAAAAAAATCAAGGTATATTTGAAAATATTCTGATGGAATGTGGCACATTGTATTTATAAATGACCAGTATTTAGTAGACAGAAGGGAAAGCTTGTGCTAAAAAAACAGAATACATAGCTCAAATATCTTGAGCTTTGGGATGCAGAGAGGCTGGTTGGTTGGTTGAAATGTACGTATAAAGCAGTATAGTTGTAAGAAACTCTGCTTAATTCAGGATGCAGAAGCCAGCAGAAAATCCTAAAATAGAAAAGGCTAAATTTAAAAAGAAAAAAATTAAACATATTTAAACCTAATCTCTTGTCTGAGCATGATCTAACTGACTGGAGCTTTCTAATATAAACGTTTACATCATTGAAACTCTGATCTAAGTGGCACTTTCTTGGCACATCTTCAGGGAGTAATAAAATGTCAACTTTTTAAAAAATTCACAATTCCATTAATCTGAACGTTGTTCAAATATTTCTGTGTGTGCTTTCCGCTGTGGTGTCCAAACTTCATTTGACTTTGTTAGTGGAAGTTTACTCAGCGGAATGGTTTGGCAAAAAACCACACATGAGATTGTCTTAGGACAGGGGTGGCCAACCTGAGCCTGAGAAAGAGCCAGAATTTACTAGCGTACATTGCCAAAGAGCCACAGTAATTCATCAGCAGCCCCTCATCTCCTCCCCACCCCTCCTAGTGCCTCCCACCCACCGGCAGCCCCACCAATCAGCGTCCCCCTCTCCCTCCCTGCACCTCCCGATCAGCTGTTTCATGGCATGCAGGAGGCGGGGGGGGGGGAGCAGGCTCAGAGGAGGGGGCAGGAAGGGGTGGAGTGGGGGGCAGGGCCTGTGGCAGAGCCAGGGGTTGAGCAGTGAGCACCCCCCAGCACATTGGAAAGTTGGCACCTGTAGCTCCAGCCCCGGAGTCGGTGCCTATACAAAGAGCCGCATATTAACTTCTGAAGAGCCGCATGTGGCTCCGGAGCCACAAGTTGGCCACCTCTGCCTTAGGGTATGTCTACACTGCAATCAGAGGGGGGATTGTAGCTTGTGTGAGTATAACCAAGCTAGCGTCATCTAGCTAGTTTGGGTACCACTCGCAGTGGAGCTATGGCAGCGTGGGCTTCAGCACAGACTGTATGAGCCTGCCAGGGACCCTGGATACATATTCATACTGCCACCTGCAGTGCCGCAGCTTCACTGCTATTGGGACATGTGCTTTAATCCCACCTCCACCTGCAGAGTAGACATACCTTAAAGGTGTAGGAGGCGTGCATCTACATTCATCCGGACTAACTCTTTTGCTTTCTAAAGAGTTGAACAGCAAAGATTTAGAGCAAAATCCGTAGGCCCGGGACCCTGTCCAACTATTGCTCAAGTCAATGGAAAGACTCCCAATGATTTCCATGAGAGCTACTACTACTACCATCAACAGTTAGGAAAGTTTTGTAAAATCTCCCAGCATAGTTCACACAAGTTCAGCTTCTGTGACAGAAAGCAGACACCAGTTGCCACAGCATTTTAAGCACCTTATCTGAGCACTACTACCCTAGGGATCTCAACATTGCTACTACTGAAGGAGCTGATCCAGTGAGAGGAACAAGAGGATTTTTTGCAAAATTTCCCTGGTGTAGACCAGGTTATATTTACCAGCCTTCTCAAAAGCTCACCCAATGGAGAAAAGATTTACCAGCCTTCTCAAAAGCTCACCCAATGGAGAAAAGAAAGCTTGGGTCACTAGGTAAACTAGCACATTTTGATGTGTGTGGCAGGAATAGGGAAATTTCATCAAATGCCTTTACATTCCACTAGTCACGGGATAAATCTGCCGTTTCAGGGAGTTAAGGGTTTTCCATGTGATTTCCTAAAGTGGATGCACATGACATCCAGGGAAAATAATGTAAGTGGCAAATAAACAGAAAATGCCAAACTCTGGAGAAGTTCTCCTGACTCACCAATAATCTCTCACTTGTAGCTTAGTCTTCTAGGCACCTGCACAAACAAGGGAGCATGTGAAAAACAGTGCAAAGCAGATAAAACTGAATGAAGAACTGTTACAAAATATTCTGACAAAATGCTACACAGACCTGAAAGTAATAAACATTCTCCCTGTTCATTTTTTCCAGAAATGTTATATTGCTACAATTTTCCTCCTGAAAATTGGGTTGTAAGTGTAATCAAAGCAACATTACAGAAGATGATTGTACGATAATCTATGCCCTGTTTTTAGGCTAAAGTTTTACTCACTGGTATTTTACCTCCCCTTTTGGCAGGTTTTATGGAAACTAGGATTATGAATCTAAACATTTGTCTGGGCCTTCCAGCCTGAGGCTGCCTCCCTGAGAAGGCTGGAGACCTCAGACATGTCTTAGGAAAACCTGACCTATCCATTCCACTCTTTTTTTTAAAACTGAAACTTTCCCCTTTTTCCCACTGGATGGTCCAGTGACCAGCTGCCTTCCTAGTTGATATCAATGCTACTTGAAACATTGGGCAGGGGAATCAATGATTTCCCTCCCTGAAGCAGAACATGTCATCCAGATCCCTATTGCAAAGTGAAAGAATGTCTGCATCTCTAGACTAGGGGAACTTGAATCCTTTAATAACTTTCCCAGGACCAGACACCAGCGTCAGTTTTTCCATGTTAGCTTTCCTTAAGAATAGCAGAAACAGGCAAGATTTTTGTAAAAATATATGTACATAGTAAAAATTATGACAAGAACCCTCTCCAAGATAAACAATCCATGGGCCTGTTACCTCAGAGAATTCAGGTATGTAGCATCATACCTAGGTAAATCTGATTTGCAACTCTGAATGAGTCACAAATGAATGACTTTAGCTGTTGCTGTTTTAACAAAATGCCAGATTTCCACTGAAAGAATTCAATTTGTTTCCTTAATTTAAAAAATAATAATACATCACAGAAATCAAAATTTCTGACCCCGCCTCGCAGGAGAATGTTTTCTTTCTTCAAATGAATATTTAGACAACTTGTTTATTTTTTAGAAGCCTTTCTTTTTTGGGGCTGAACTTGAACACCACTTACTTGCAAGTCTGCATTACAAAGCTGCCAACTAAAAATAACACTCGAAGAAAGAAGTCATGTGGAACAAGTCAGGGCACGACAGAAGCATTAGGGAATAAAATTTTCTGCAATATTCTGCACACAGAAAGGAAAAAGTAAAGTTCATGGTCACAATTAAAAACCTGTTCACAGTCCAATACAATATTTTAACCATTGGTATAAGCTCACAGCTCTCTTGCAGCAGCTCAAAAAGAAATATTCTTTTCAGACCTACGTACCAGTACTACAGTGTGGATAAAGCCTAAAAAGAGATTGAGTCGCTATTTTCCTAAGCCTGTTCTATTATATTTAGGTTCTAAGGCTGTGCCCCTCCCTGAGGTATCTGGGTGCCTGTTTTAATGGTTGGAACAAGAGGCTGGGAGTTAGAGCTATAGTTGTGGAAAACAATTACAATGGACTAACCCACCCAAAATTAGTCTGAGAGAGCTTCAAAGTCAGCCCAGTTTGTGAAAGATTCATAATATAATTGGGTGGTTTAGACCAGAAGTTCTCAACCTTTCCAGACTACTGTTCCCCTTTCAGGATGTTGATTTGTCTTGCAGATCCCAAGTTTCACCTCACTTAAAAACTGCTTACAAAATCAGACATAAGAATACAAAAGTGTCACTGCATACTATTACTGACAAATTGCTTACTTTCTCATTTTTAACATATAATTATAAAATAAATCATGACCCACCAGGTTGAGAAACACTGATATAGTATATAGAGCCATATAAACAAGGTGTTGTCTGTATGACATTTTAGTTTGTACTGACTTTGCTACTGCTTTTCATGTAGCCTGTTGTAAAACTAGGCAAATATCTAGATGAGCTGACACCCTCTCCCTCCCCCGGAAGATCTCTGCATACCCCCAGGGGTACATGTACGCCTGGTTGAGAACCACTGGTTTAGACCTATGTTGTTGATGCAGCTTGCCTTCCTCTGACCCTGTAAAATGGGTATGATGATAATTCCCTGTTTAAAGGGGAGTGAAGTGGCTTCATTCATTGTTTGTAAAGTGCTCTGAGATTTTTAGATGAAAGACTAATAATAAACAACTAGCTTTCACATCTTCTACACCATTCAGATACCGACTTCAAGGTAAAGGACCAGACTTTCAAAACTTCACTCCCAAAATTATGAGCGCTGCAGTGTATACTTGACTGGTTTATGCGTGAACTATAATGTGACCAATAGCTGATTTGTGAGTGGGTATGGGTATATACATTGGCACCATCAGGAGTTCTCTGCAGTTTGCATAAACACAAGTCTGGGGCACATCTGTCGCACATCTCAAAATCTGTCTCATAAGATCTAAACCAAATGGCTTCAGAGACATGAAATAGGCATGTCTATCTGCATTTCCTTCTTCTTTATGACTAATGTTATCAAACCTTTTCCCCGCCCCATCCCTTTCTTGGATACAGGTTGCTCTTCAGCACCTCCAGTTGGTATCCCATTGCAGCACTACCACTGTGAGGTTTCTTCTGGCAGAAACGCTTTTATTCAGCAGCGTCACAATGTCCATTTCAGGTCCTTTCAGCTGGCCTGCCAATATCATGAAACTCACCTTCTTATACTGTATTTCTGACCTGAGCTAATGTGATTCTTGACCTGTCTAAGAGTGTCTCAAATCAAACTGCTGTCTCTTGGGAGAAGCAGGGTTAGCAAAAATAATCTCAAACTCATTGAATCACCATGGCAGCAGAAAGAGATACAGATTACAGCTGAATAAAAAGATCTGCAGATTGGATACAAGAACACAGATGATCCCCCCTCCCCAGGCATAAAAGAAAACAGACATAAAGTAACCGGGGAGTGAAACTATGTAATTTCCTGTGGGGTAAGTGAGAGTAGTGGAATAAAGGAGTCAGGCTTAAAAGAAGCCCAGCTGAGTTTAATCAGTATCTGTATGTTTCTGCTGAATGAGGACAGAGAACCAGCTCGCCTAGGTTCTTAGCTCTGTCTTTACCTCAGGTACATTAAAGGGTGACTAAAATGCCTTAACAGTTTTATTGACACTAATAATAAAGGGCAGGATTCTGACATCTTTACTCACACTGAGTAGTACTTTAGTGAGAGGGTAACCCCAGGTGCAATCAATTAGGCTGCATGCACAGTTAGATTCGAAGCAATGTGAGCAAGCGTGCCCGAATCTGGCCCTTATCAACTTTCACAGTTATGCAATAAAAACAATAAGTAGTAGAAATATTAATCAGAAAGGCTTGAAAACAGACTCACTGTTCTGTTAATGGAAAGTTAAGGTCATGAATGTAAATGCTCAAAAGAGAGGAAACAAAGAAGTGAAGGGTCCAAGAATGATCTTTATTAACACAGATTTCACATCTGTGTATTTTTGCTGTACGTTTAACATAATTAACATATTCATGTGATGGGTTCGGTCACAGAGACCCCTTTGGGACTGTTACCTGACATGCTGGAATTACTTCTGAGCCCATTTTCCTGCCATCTTAGGAGTCCAGAACCCTGCCTTGTTGAGCCAGACACGCTAGCCTGCTGCAACACAGACCCAGGGTCCAGGCCAAAGCTCCCAAATCTGCAGACTTTAACCAAAAACTGCTTAGCAGATCACTTATCTCCAACACCCAGACACCCAGTTCCCAATGGGATCCAAACCCCAAATAAATCCGTTTTACTCTGTATAAAGCTTATACAGTGTAAACTCATAAATTGTCCACCCCCTATAACATTGATAGAGAGATATGCATAGCTGTTTTCTCCCCCAGGTATTAATCACTTACTCTGGGTTAATAAACAAAAGTGGTTTTATTAAGTATAAAAAGTAGGATTTAAGTGGTTTCAAGTAATAACAGACAGAACAAAGTAAGTCACCAAGCAAAATAAACCAAAAAAGCATTCAAGTCTAAGCCTAATACATTAAGAAACTGATTACAGGTAAAATCTCACCCTCAAAGAGATGGTCTAATTAGCTTCTTTGACAGACTAGACTCCTTCCTAGTCTGGGCACAATCCTTTCCCCAGTACAGTCCTTGTTAGTTTTAGCAGATATTTTAGATGGAAAGCAGGGATGTTCTCATGACTGGCAGCCTCCTTTGTTCTGTTCCACCTTCTTGTATAGCTTTGGTACAAGGCGGGAATCTTTTGTCTCTCTGGGTCCCCACCCCTCCTTCTAAATGGAAAAGCACCAGATTTAAGATGGAGTCCAGTATCAGGTGACATGTTCACATGTCCTATGAGACTCCAGCCTCCATTCTTACAGGGCTGGCCCCCAAGTACTCAGGAAGGTTTGCAGGTAAATAAACCATCTACAACCAATTGTCCTAGTCAATGGAAGCCATCAAGATTTTAAACCACCATTAATGGCCCACGCTTTGCATAGTTACAATTGGACCTCAGAGTTATACTTCATATTTATAGCTTCAGATACAAGAATGATACCTGCATACAGATATGAGGAATATATTCAGTAGGTTATAACCTTTGTAATGATACCTTACAAGAGACCTTTTGCATAAAGCATATTAAGTGACATCATATTCATACTCATAAGCATATTTCCATAAAACATATGGAGTGCAATATCATAATTCAGATACACATTTAAAAATCAACCCTAGACTAGGAAGTAATACAAAATGAGCCCAGACTGTGCCTGGCCCCTGAAGAGGTACACAAAAGAGAGGAGAGGAACTCAAGGAGCTAATTCAACTTCCCCAGGTACGAAGAGTGGGCAACCACAATTGCAGTCCCTGGACTCTCCCAAGTGTGGGGGCTGTTGCTTGCAAGAGCACCAGCTGTCCCAAAGGTAGAGGGAGGAGATAGGGCATAGCTGGCAAAGGGAAGAGGGCGATGCTTTCTTGTGCATCAAGCATGTTCTCTCTGACTGCCGAGGAAAAGGTGATACCTTAACACCTACAACTCAGACCTGTGACTTAATGGCACAGTCTGTCTGTAAATATGCAAAATGGCTTGCTTTTTCACATTAAAATGAGCACCTTAACCATTTCATTGCCTGTTTTCGAGCATTTACATTTGGAACCTTCACATTGCATTAACGTACATTTTTCTATTTTAATTTCCTTATTATATTAAAACTCCCCCACACACAAAGAAACAAACAAACAATCAAACACTAAAAATGCACAAGTACCAAAGGCCTGTGGAACTTTTAATCTCCACTAGCTATGCTAGTGAACATTGCAAGCGCTTCGGCTTGCAGAGCTGATAAATTCTACTGGCGTCACCGGAAAAGTTTGGAAGCCCCAAACTTTTGCTGTGAACATTATCCGAGTAGCTATTAGTGATGACACTGCAATTAGCGCCATAGCTCAGCTCACAATGTCAGCAGGTGTTACTACTGTATATGCTGCATGTGAAACCAAGCATTTAAATAAGTGTAACTCATTTGTATTTGTTTGTAGAAAACATAATAGATGAGCCAACATGGACATAATAAATTGTAAAAATCAGTAGTTTGAGCTACGGTGATATTTTCAAATGAATTTTAAAATGGCTGAAGCCAGGAGACACTTTAGCACCTCACTAGATCAGCCCCTAGATTTATATAACACTATGGGATATTTCAGGTGAAAATAAGTTATTGTTAACTTTAATTAGTCAGCTGAATCAGTACAATTTGGTTTTAAGAAGTCACTCTTCGTCTAAGACTTTACACATCAAGTTTTATCTTAGAGCAGTGTTTCTCAACCTTTTCTATATTGTGTTGCAACAGAAAAAGATGTTAATTGAGTCAAAAAGAAAGGGATTACAATCCCCCTGGATCTGTTCATTACCCTCTTGAGGGCCTGACATCTGCACGTAGGACACATGTCTCAGAGCAAGTTGTCACATCCAAATTACAAAGCTCTAGGAAATATGGTTTATACAGTGGACACAATAGTGCTGCTAATGGTACAGGTATAATCCTTACAGTAAACAGATACTACCTATCTCATTTGTCTCCTTACTAAGTCATGACAAAGTTTACTTAACATTTACCATATAAACATATGGTAAAAAAAACCACACCACCTATTCTCCTAGTGTGGACATACCCTAAATGTGATCTTTTTCAGGCAGTCATAGCTGTTAAGCAAGTATGCCTCCTGTAACTCGGGGTGGAGCATTGGTCTTGTAAACCAGGGGTTGCAAATTCAAACTTTGCTGGCGCTATGGCTCCTTCTTGGAACCATCCTCTTTAAATCTCGTCTTGGCTGCATAGGCTAGGTGGGTGCATCAAAAAAGCTTCACTTATTTCTATACACCTGTCAGGGATGCTCTAGGTTTACTTGGTCCTGCTTCAGAGCAGGTGGCGGGGCAGGTGGACTATTTGATCTCTCGAGCCCTACATTTCTAGGATTCTATAATGAAAATGCCTGGCTATTGCATTTCCCCCTGGTGCTGGAATTCAGACTGACCTTAGGGCTTCCCCTTCTGGGAATGATTTTTAGCTGATTTTACTTTGTTTAAACTGTTTTGGTGCATGATTTGATGGAATGCGTGAGCAGAAGGGAACTTGGGATTGAATGCCAAATGGCTGCTTCCCTCCTAAGCCCTACAATACTATTAAAATATTACCAACTGGTACTCGAGATCTTTTTGCTGCAGCAACTAAAAAATAATTTGGATATCCGTTTTTTTGCTTACTGTTGTGTTGTGATTCTTGTCTCTGTTGTCACAAGTATGAATATCAGGTAATGGGCACCATTCATTTCTGTAGTTAGTAGTTTTCCTGGGGTGCCAGTGACAGGAGAAATGTATGCATTAAAACAAGCATGATGAAAAGCAGCTCTCTTTATAATTTCAGCCCAGCTGCTGTATTGATGGATACAATCTCTGCCACATGCTCCAGGTGGCTTCTAATGCCTGACTCCCTGCAGAAACCTCTATTTGCACATCTTAAACCACTTATTGGATTTGAACGGGATTTTTCAGCCCGAGTGCAGTAACAGTGTTCACTTATGTAATATTTGTAAATCCTGGCTTTACATTTCACTCACCAACTCTCTTTAGCGGTATTCAACAAGGCCTTTTGGGGTCTCTGATTCTCGCCTTTTACTTAGAGCCTGTCAACTCTGTATGGCTACAAAATATATTGATAAATGTATTTTCCATCATTGTCAGGGTTTACAATGAAGTGCAACTCAGTTAATCAGACCCTATTGAACAGGGCTTTTCTTTGTTGCAAGATTTCATATAAAATTCTTCTGAATGCTTTGTATTCAAAGTTCACAAAGATTAACCTTTATTCAGGGCTTGCATCTCCAAAGGCTCTAATCAACTTGTCTTCTGTTGTTTAAAACTTCACTTACTACTGTACCAGTTGCTTTGAATTATTGTATTTGAGACCTTTATTCTGTGCCAGAATAACTGAATTGACATACTGTAGGCTGCACAATAGACGGCTTTTATAATTATGGATGGGCAGAGAAGATACTAAAGCATACACATTCCTTCCTGTTGTATATATTGTAACTGTCCAGACATTTACACATTGTGTAGGTTTCCAATAAATTTGCAAGTGTTCTTATTCCTCCAGCAATTCTGCATGCAGCCCAGATCTCATATAAATGTTTAAGGGACTTAATAATAAGTTAGTGCACTAATTAGTGGAGACAACAGGCAACACCCATGATTTATAGCAAATGCCCAACAGATGATTATGCTACTGAATCACAACTAAATCTTTTTAGCAATGAGTTAATTGCACCTCAATATACTTATCATTTTTCTCCTACATACATACATACATACATACACACACACGCATTGGCTTTGAAAGGTGGCCGTTCTGGTGGCTGCAGGTGTTTTTGTTGACAGATGCAATTGGTAGGCAGAAGCATTGAATAAACTTTTACACACATACTTCTTTGTTTAGTATGAAATATTATTCGCCACTTGAGAGGTGTTTGCATTCCTCCCCAACACAGTCGATTTGATTTGTGACATGAATACAATGATACACACACCACTGGTCCAAAACATGGACTAACATATTTGGGATTTTTCGGGGAGGAGGTCATTGGGATAGCAATCTGACCACATCATTTCATAGAGTTTCTGGATATACTGCACATCCACATTTTGTTTTTTACACTGAAGTCCCATAAGGCTATTAAGCACATACATTTAATATGAATGCATGGCAGCTGGATTGACACAATAGTTCAAAGGAGACATTACTGCCTTTTGGGTCAATAATCTGAGTGCTAAGAAAGATTTATGCCAGACTGTAACAGTTCCTTCTGAGCCTTTACAGTCTGCTGGGTCCAAAATCGACTTTCTGAAAAGTGCTAGAGCTCAGTCTTCCAAGTAAAAAATGTGTATTCTCAAAATTAGTATGCACTCCAAAATATGCATAAACTACAGACATTCCAAACGAGCTATTAGGTCTATCAGCAGAGTAATACACAACAAAATACAGATTTAGGCAAATAAACACTGCACTTTTAAAAAAAGCCTAAAATGCTAAATACTCCAACACACAAACATACTAAACATGTTTAGTTGAGAGAAAAGTCTGAGTAAATTATGTACAGATAATAGTCTATAAGTCACAATAAAATCTGAGGTGGTGGTGATTTTCATTATTTTTTTTAAAAATTTTAATTTTTAAATGAAAAACAAGAACAAGAAATAAAACGTACAGTCCCAAACCATGATGGATAATGACAGTTAAATCTAGTGCTGCAGCCTCAGCTGACGCATCACTTTCGCCTTTTTGTTCATTGAAAATCAGCATCAGTGCCAAATAAAGGCATACAAACCCAGAGGAGCTCCTGAATGCTGGGGCTGGTTGACATTCGCTATCCGAACCTTTCCTCAACAACCATTGCCCTTTAAATAATAAACTATGGGAAACATTTTCCCAATATTGATCACTTTTTGCTTGTCAGTCCCACTTCCCCAATTTTTTTCAGTGGCAAAAGGAAAAAGCTGAGAGAAAATGGAGGGAAGAGAACTCCCAAAAGCTGAAAAATGTCTGGTTTAGGGTGGGTTTGGTTTATCCATCAGAAAACTGGAATTTTTAAAACAATTCATGAAAAATGTGAAGACAACAAACATTTTTAATTTTTTTCTCCAAAATATACCACTTTTTGTCTACTGACTTGTAATCCCAATCCTTGCAAAAGACTCGCTTTATGGCTTTGGGTAAATCATTTAAATTCCCCCTCTCCCCCGTGATATAAAAATAATAATTTTTCCTTTATTCTTAAAGTAATACAGTTTCATTATTTGCTAAGCATCAACAGTGTGTCTGAGAATGTTGTTTGTGAGGACTAATTACAAAGGACTAGAGTGACCTATATGTTAGCTATTCTCTTGTAGGGGGCCTGGGAATCCTGCATGTTCACACTTAGCTTTTTTCTCATCAACAGGAGAGTGGGTCTGAGCAAAGACTGCATGGATCTCAGGGATCTCCCAAAGGTCAGGGACAGCGAGGCAGAGACCTAGAGTCTCTATGCGGCTTTTGTTGAGTGTTCTATACGTTTTACCTTTAGTCACTTCCCCAAGAATGTCCCTCACGCTGGGGGATTCACGTGACAGAGGATTAATGTTGCCAGACAGTTCAGCCTGTCCTTGACTGGATGAACCCTGATGGCAGCTGGAATTCTGTGTATAGGCGAGTGCTATATTATGACTAATAGGATGCCCTTTGCCAAAAGGTGACCCTGCTCAGATATCAGTTATGCTGCAACCTGAATGACCTCAGTGCAGTGCACTGCTGGATTGGCTTCACATAAGATACTGATTGAAAACTCAGTGAAGTCACAGTGGATTGGGCCCATAGCCATGTTATAACTGTTAGAGCCAATCTCCACTTAATACAATATGCGATGACTCAGTCACTTGCATATTACAGCACATTGCCGTTATAACCTAGTCACATCCCCTACTGCATAACAGTTACTTTAGAGTACAAAGCAATCCCATCACACTTATTTTACATTGGCATTTGTGCAATTCCACTGTCACATCATAGATATTTCCTTGTCATAACTTAAATACATTGTAGTCACATGATAGATACTATGTTTAGAGCACATTGAATCTGCCATATGGACAAATCAATGTGCCATTCCAGTGATAGCACTCACTGCTTAGTTATCAGCATTTACCTTTACTGGTGAGAAAAAACGTTTGCAATGGTGGCACGTGTAAGGTTTCAAATCCTTAGTCTTTGCTCAGCAACCTTTTGTTTCTCTTTAATATTAACGTTTCAGTATTCTGACAGCTATGGGGGTGTTTTGCTTGTTGGTGTTGGGTTTTTTGGCTCCCCTCTTCATTTTGTTTCCTGGGGCAGGCAGGGTGCAACTTTGGACCAAACTGACTAGTGCCATGGGAATCATTTATGGGGGTTTTTTAAATGTAACTAACTAGACCTGCCCCTCACACATTTTGCTTGTATGCTGTCTAATGTGTCTTGTCTGGTTTCACTGTAAACTCTTCAGGGCAGGGACAGACTTTTCATTCTGTGTTTGCACAGCTCCTAGCACAATGGATCCTGATTAGAGTTTCTGGCTGCTACTGGAATATAAATAATGCAGTATACATGCAAAATAACGATTCCAACAACAGACGTTTGTTTTGCTTTCACATGGAGATGCTTTGTTAGGAAATCAGAACACGGCACCCTAAATGGCACTCTATTAAGGGAATGAGTCTCTTCGTTGACACTTTAGGCTCCACTCTTCCAATTGGCTCTGCATGGGCAGATATGATTGCAGGCCAGGGCCTTCAGAATGGGCTGTAGTTTAGCACATCATGCTGCATGTGCTTAATCTTTCAACCAGTCATGATAACTTAACGAGACTGCTTTAGTCAATTACTGAGGGTATGAAACTGGCAGAACAAATAGGAGCTAAAGATTCTCTCTCTCTCGAGTGGCCCTGCCCAAACATTTCTAGTTTTCGGCACCTCGTTAAATACTGACCCATTCAAACCCCTGATCTTAGTCTCCTTTCCAATTGTAATCCCTGCATTCCTATTGGATCTTTCCCCTCATCTTAATTTATTGATTTATAAATATATGGAGCCTGATTCTCATTTACACTAAGGCCCTTTTACACCATTCTGCCTGTATAAAGGGGCCTTAAAATAAGACTTAATTATAAGTACACAATCAGGTCCTCATTGTTCATACACATCTTTCTCAATCAAACACTGTCTTCCAGGGGCTGAAAGAGGAGCAAGTCCACAGCCTTGGAATGAACAGAAAGGACATGGCTCATCCTTATTAAAGCTGTGCAAAGAATTCATAACAGTTGAATAGAAAAAAATATTGCCTCTTTCTGTTTGCAAGTTGTCCATAATCAGTGATTTTCTCAAATGAATTCACAATATATTTTTCTCTTCATAATTCTTTTTAACTCCTTCACAAGTAGCACATTGGAAGTATCCACTTATCAACAACTGAGTTCTTTTGACTAGGCACATAGAAACATACCATGTGACCTGTTTCATGACTAGAGGACCAGAACTCTTAAAAATGGGGCACAGATCCTCAGATGGTGCAAATTGACATAGTTTCATTGACTTTAATGAGCTATGAAAATTTGCAGCAGCTGAGGATCTGCCCCCAGGTTTCTGGTACAAATATTTTCAGCTATGATTGAAATTAATTTACTGTGAATATTCTCAAATATCCATTTAAAATGTGCCTTTTTGCAGAACATTCCTTCCAGTAAATTAATTCATTAGAATATTTGCAGAAAGTGACAACACCAAAGGGACATAAACATGATCTAAGTGAATTAATTAAAAAACTCAAATAAATATCAATAGTTTTTTTTTTTCAGTATTCAGTCAATCCTACTTATTACAAGAAACTTTTTTATGTCTCCAAATTACACATAATTACACAGGGTGAAATCCTGTCCTTAGTGAAGACAATGTCAAAACTCCCATTCTTCAATGGGGTCTGGATTTTATCACCGGCTGGACTCTATTCTCCTTTTTATATGAACCTGAATTTTCCCAGTACCAGACTAAGAAATATTTTTTTTAAATTATAGGACTTCCTGTGACTGTCTTTAGTATGAAATGCCCACTGGCACACAGCAACACTTAAACTCTTCTATTTTCCTCCGGACTGGCCCATCTCCCAGAGTTCCACTTGTCCCGTTGGACTTCACTAGTAATACTTTGTATTTTAGGAATTGATTCTTTTCTGGGGTTTACAGGCTTAACTCTATAATGCTTATACAATCCAAATTATGGAGCCCAGCACATGTTCTAATGCTTTCACTTCTTCCCCTGAATTAATATATTTGGGAAAGAAATAAATTCACTTTCCTCTTTTCTTCCAAGTTGTTGCGGGAAATCTGTGTTGCAGAAGAGAGTTACATTTTCTCCTGAAAGCTGTGAGATTCCTGAAACGGCTGTCTCTCCTTATGGATTTTTTTCTGGCTAGTTCCTTACTAGTTAATATTAAAGCTAGTAATTTAAAAAAAAATGAATAATTTTTTTTCATGTCAGAGGTGGTGAAACACTATTTACAAAATAGGTTGTTTTTTCTTTTTCTGTAATATTTTTAGTTATTTCGAAGATACTGCGCTAAGCAACGAGGATTCTGTATGCCTCCAGGAGGAAATAAACGCAGGAGCTCGGATACCATGGTGTGGCAACTTATAGGAGACTATCACATTTTCAGTGCTGACCAATTTATAAAAATATGGGCGTGGTGGAGAGAATTATCTGTTGTAATGCTATCCTTTGTCTGTTCAATTAAGTTGGTTTGAGGCTGCCCATTTAGGTCTTTCTCCCAATGTGTGTCCCCCTTTTACTGAAATGTTCATGTCTGCTAAATAAAATACACACATTCTCTCATGCTGCAACTCATGGATTCATCGTAATGAACAGTAAACACACAGGAGTCTTTGGACGACAATCTTCCTCCACATTTTGCAGTGTTCACACAGCCTTGAGAAATGTGCAGCCTGGCCATACTGCAGCCTGGTCAGTCAACCACATCTACATTGGCTGGAGGTGCCTTCTGTCCCAGCACCAATCCCTGCACCACTTGCTGCAGCAATCTTCCTCCACTCATCTGACTCACATGTCCCAGAAATTCAAGTTTCCTTTGTCTGGTCATCTTAATTATCAAGACGAATAAATAAAACACACTAGTAATGCAATTTGAAGTTAGTAATATAATTTAAGGGGAAAATATGCCCAGAGATACACCAGTGCAAGCACAGTGAAGTCAGTGGGATTTTTGTGGGGATCACCGAAAGGCAGAACTTGGCCTTCATGACCAAATTTTCAAAATATGATCTTTTTGCCAATGATCAGACTTGCATAGGAGACTCTCCCTTGTACAAAAATGATACTATTTAAAAGTGCAAACATCCAACTGGCACATGCTAATCTAGCACAAATTGAAGGGGGGGGTTTTATCTATAAATTCCGTAATTTGTAAGTACAAATGCTAGCACCTAAAAACAACATTTGCAAGTGATTTGCCAGTACAAAGTTTAATGCAGGCAAGTAGAAGCCTGGGTAAGTGTCCTTTGGTAATTTGGCATTTAGCATTTATACTAGTTTTTACTGGTTCCATTATTGGAGCAGCCTGAAATAAAAGCTGAATTAGAGTAATCTGAGTGTGAGGTGGAATGACAGAAAAAAGTGGATAAAGTGATACAATTGAATTTAATAGAGGAAAAATTAGATACAAAATTATCTAAAACCATAAGAGAGACTGAGATGATCCAAACATAACTTAATAAGATAGGAAGTAGAAGAGGATTCAAACAATTTGATTTCAATGGAAATTTTGCTGAGTAAGAACTTCCCAATGTATCGCATTGGTAGCACATGGAAGGTTGCAAGCCTGACTAGGATTGTTTAAATCCAGCATTTTTCAGATAAGCAGTTGCTGCTTTTCTCTTTTTCATTCAAATGTATCTGAAGACAACTAAATGCAAAAATCAAAATTAAAAAAAACTCTGTTACATGGCTTAAGAAAGGTCACAAAAGGGTCAAGAAATGAAAGTCTATATGAGTCTGCTCATCCTTCTCCCTTTCCACTGCCCCCCAGAGAGAGCGTGTTGGAGCTACGGAGGTTACTGCATCCAGAGTGCTGAAGTAGTGCTCATGGAGCAACTCTGCAGCTACTTCATGGCCTCTGAGTCCAAGAGTCCTTCCAGAACTCACTATGGAGCAGATTAACGCACAGCCTGGTACATGGGCAGTGCACTGTGGGCCAGGATTTAGACCTACAATGCGGTCTTAGACTTCAGGCAAAACTTCCATTAACTTCAAGAATTTGGCCCCGAGACAGCAGATTGTAATGTTGCCTGGGCCAATTCACTAAAAGATATTTACAACGTACAGCATAATTAGAAGTCTTTGAATACTCAACCCCTTCACAACATTTTGCATTGCACTTAAAAATTGGGATGTATTTTTCTCAGTTTGGAGAAACATGGTTGAAAAGAATCTAATCTTGTTTGACACTTACAGGGTTTGTTTTTTTTTGCAGAGAGCAAAACCAGAAATATATGGTAGAACTAATATGGGCCCTGGTACCTTTACACTTCTGTGTGCTCTCTCTAACTGTAGTCATAAAAACTTTCAAAAACAAATGACCCTTTTTTATGTTTACTTTTATTTGTCTACCATTCCGATTGTAAAGAAAGTCTATAAAAGAGTAGCACTCTGTAACTTGGGATATTAAATCCAACCCACCAAAGCAATGAAGGAACAGCTTTCTTTTAAAAACACATCCAGCTGTAACCTTCATTAAGGGAGTTAAATGCATTCCATCATTCTGGCACACTCCAGGATAAACAATTTATTATCTGGAATTATTTTCTGGATAGTAAAAATTGAAGTACAATGCTTACTGTCATGTATTGATTAAGGTAATAGAAGTGTAGGATGCTACCAAATGAATATTTTTTTTTTATTCTTGAACAGCGACTGTGATTAATTTCAAGCAATTATTTTCCAACCCACTCTTTTGCTGTTTTATTTTTTAAAAGCAGATTCATATCATTCAATCTTTAAACAGCAGTCAAAATATAGAAATGTTAAATATTTTGGATCAATACATTTTCATTGTTAAAGGGTTATGGCTGAGTAGTTTTCCTTTATAAATAGGAAACAGTAAATATAGGAGTGCTAATGATCAATATTTTACTTATGTTTGCCTTTGTGCAATATTGCATGGCTTGTGTATGCAGTGTATTCTCTGTATGTTGTTTACCAGGAAGAAAATTAAATATGCATGCAGTATGTTTGGTATAGGTATTATGTCCATATACAGGCAAATTCCAGTGAAGGCTGTGAATATATGGAGTTTTAAGAAATACAATGACTCTGTATATGGTTACTGTACCTTTAAGGATCAGAACACCCTGTGTGGCAGGTTTCAAAAGACAGTTAGCAGCAAATGGTGCTGGATGTGGCTTATAAATTAGTAGCCAGTCATTGTGCATACTGGATTCATTTTTACTATCTTTGGTTTTTATTTTATTCTCATCCAATTAAAAGCATTGTTAAATACAAAGACATTAGTAGTTTATTCAACTGGAGACCTAACAGAAGTCACTTGGGACAGATTTTCAAAGGTATTTAGGTGCCTAAAGATGTCGATAGGCATCTAGCAGAATTTTCAAAAGCACCTAAGCAAAACCAGTAGGAAATAGAGGCTTTTGAAAATCCCACTGGACATAGATCTGCATCTTTAGCAGCCTAAATACCTTTGAAAATCTGGCCCTGGAAGTTTTGTCTGCATATGGACTACAAGACTGGGATCTGAAAGGTCAAAGCTGTGTACAGTTTTATACATGCTGGTTCCTACGCATATAGCCTGAATAAACAGGACTTGCACAAAGGAATGTATGTAGCTGATGAGTGGATAACATTTTCCATCTTAACTTAGTGGCAGGGCAAATCTGTGGCTACTGCTGTTGTCCGTGTTCTGCTGTATAGCTATGGTCCTCGCATACTCCCTGCTTCAGAACTTTAGGCCAAGGGATCTTAAGTTCATGGATCCTCTCCCAGGCCAGTCCACAACTCCCTTCTCTTTCTGTGAAGAAAGGTGAAATTTAACAGGTGGACACTAGGAATTGCCCCGAGCAGCCTCTCCACAGCGTGGTTCCACTGTACAAGAGACCCATTTAACTTCCACTGTATTTGGGGTATTGCTCACCAGTTGAGAGAGGGGAGCAGCTTTGGCCCACTATGATAAATATAAGGTAGTCTGTCATGAAGACAGACATGAAAATGCCCTTAGTTTAAATCAAATACACATTCCCTCTCCCTCCACCACAGCCACCCACTCACCAACAAACTCTCCTGGTGTCATTTTAACATAGATCTTTCATGCAGTAGAAATGTGCTGTAACTTACATCCCATCACTTTAGATAGGAGAGAGATAATTAGTTCCAGATAGTCCTGCGTTGCTAGAGAATCTGATATTTTTGCAAAGTCAGACTGGGTTAATGCAGCCGTTGATGTCCTATAAAATAAATACAGGTACTACGGTCTCCTAGAAATGTGCAGAAATGTACATTCCCACTCCAACAATTTAAGTGAAATGGCATCTTTTTGGAAAGATTTTGTAAGGTAAATAACTTCTCTGCAAACCATAGAATAAATGATGCACAATTTAAGTTAATAATTATGACTCAAGAAAATAACATCTCTTCTGCAGAAGAAAAACTTGAGAGTTGAGTCATCAGTATTAAGAGCAATAATAGGGAGAGCACAGCATTTGTTAATTAGAGCACCAGGTTACACAATATGGATGAAACTTTGAAACACATTGGAAGCTGTAATAAAAATGCAGAGGTGTAATAGGTGGGTGTTGAGAACTGGGACACAGGCAGTTACACCCAGGGGTCAGAGCATGGCATGAGCACCAGAGCCGGGAGCTAGAGCTGCGGGTTAAAGTGAAAGACAGGAGTCAAGCCAAAGGCCGGAGCCTGAGTCTGTAGCCCAGGGTCAGGAGTAAAAGCAGGAACCTGGAACAAGGCAGGAGGGCAGAAACAGGACAGGAAGGCAGAGCCAATGTAGCAGCCAGCCAAGCATTAATTTAGCATCAAGTTCAGACAACTTCCTTTGCTGCCTTTTGGCTTAAATCGTAAGCCTAAACCAATCAGAGAGGCTGGAAACCTCCCCCAATCAGGAGCTTCATGGGCAGTGCCCCTGCTAAGCTAGGGTCCACCAGCCAACACTGCCTACTGGTACAAGCGAGCTGCTGGGTGGTGGCTGTGATCTGAGGCTCGCCTGCAGATCCAGGTTTGCAATCCCTCACTGTGGGGATGAGCCTGAAAAATCCACGACAAAGTTTCGGGCTGGAATTCTAAAAACTGGCCTCCAATCTCTGTAGCATACTGTGATACCTATCCACACACTTAATAAAGTTAATTGCTTCTAAATACCTCAGAAATCGAATACAAAATGAATGGAAGCAGTTCTCACAACCATAACTGTCGTTGTTCTGATTACTCATTTGTTTGTGGTAGTACTAGGGTGACCAGATAGCAAATGTGAAAAATTGGGATGGGGATGGGGAAGGGGGCGGGGGAGAGATAATAGGCACCTATATAAGAAAAAGCCCTGAATATCAGGACTGTCCTTGTAAAATCACGACATCTGGTCACCCTAGGTAGTACCCAACCATAATCAAAGCTCCATTGTGCCAGGCACAATACAAAACACACTGTAAGAGACTAGCCCTTACAATCTAATTTGAGACAAAAGGCAACTAAGTATTTCCAAAGAAAACAACATGGGGAAAGAAGAATGAGAGTAATGAAAACAAAACCAGATTGTTACATAATTCAGGCATCGCACAATTTGATGGTTCCTGATGGTTCCAGATAATCTCGATTTTTTGGTATTATGGCTATTTTAATAAATAAACTCAGCTAACCTTGACTGATGCACAACCAAATGATCAATGGTTGGCTGGTTTATTGTAGGCATAATGGCAGTAGTTGGTCTTAAGGAGAGATTTGAAGAAGAGGCTAGTGCCTTCATGGATGAATTCAGTACAGCGTTCCATGCATAAGAGAGGAAGCCTAGAGGTGTTGTGGGAGAGACTGACAAATGGAGAGATGAAGCTAGCATTCCCAGATACAGGAGGGACACATAATAAGAGACAAGAGCAGATAAGAAAAGCAGGGCAGAATTGTGAGGGGCCTGAAACAGGAGGACAAGAAGCTTCAGGTTGATGTGGTGAAATGAAGGGACTCAATTGTGAGGCTCAAAGATGTGGGGAGTTTCTGAATGGAACCAAGTTCTGACTGTAGCTAAATCTAAACGGCAGTTTCTGGATAAAAGAGAAGTATTTGTCCTGTTAATAGTTGGGGTACACAGCAAATGTCTGATATTAGTTGCTTTGAAGCCAAACTAGTCAAATAAATGCTAAGGTAGTAATTTGGTATCTGGCCAAAATCAGAATTCTAACAATGCCTAATAGTATGTTTTCTAAGATTGTGAGAATTCTAGTAAAATATTTCTGGCTAGAATGTGGACTCTGACAGAGCAATATTTAATGAGGAAAGCTAGGGTGCTACTGAAAGCAAATTCTAGCCCAAAGCATTTACCAAAGATTTTCACACATAAAGGAATGACTTATAAACATGGAAAACTTTTCAGCTGGTGCTTTTACTGGGCCAGATTGTACACCTTGAGCACACACACTGAAGTCAATGGGGCTATTTGGGAGAATACCTGCTCACCATTGCGAGTAAATGACTCCCAATCTTGCCCACTGTGTTTATTTCAATGTAACTATACAGCAATAAAGCAAGGTGCACTTATTCCAAAGACCTGTGTGCCTTGCACACGTTTAAAGCAAAAGAGTAAAGCAAAAAAATTCAGCAGTTGCTCCTAACTTCCCTCTCCAAAACCAGATAGGAGCCAAAGTCCTGCTCTTGTACACAACCCTTATGGTGGGAATGAGGCAACAGATAAGCTTTGCAGCTTGGCTAGGCTACTGCTGCTACCTCACCGTCTAACTCAGGGGTGGGCAATAATTTTTGCAGGGGTGCCACTCCACTAGTTTTGGTAAGTCGTCATGGTCTGCACATTTCTACTATATTCATGGAGATGGTGCGGGGTCTGGGAGGGAGTTTGGGTGGAGGATGGAGCTCTGGGCTGGTTCAGAGTATTGGAGTGCAGGAGAGGGTGAGGGGTGCAGGCTCTGAGAGGGAGTTTGGGTGCAGGATGGAGCTCCAGGCTGGTGCAGAGTGTTGGGATGCAGGAGAGGGTGAGGGGTGCGGGCTCTCAGAGGGAGTTTGGGTGCAGAATGGAGTTCCAGGCTGGTGCAGAGTGTTGGGGTGCAGGAGGAGGTGCAGGGTCTGGGAGGGAGTTTGGGTGCAGGATGGAGCTCCAGGCTGGTGCAGAGTGTTGGGATGCAGGAGAGGGTGAGGGGTGCGGGCTCTCAGAGGGAGTTTGGGTGCAGAATGGAGTTCCAGGCTGGTGCAGAGTGTTGGGGTGCAGGAGGAGGTGCAGGGTCTGGGAGGGAGTTTGGGTGCAGGATGGAGCTCCAGGCTGGTGCAGAGTGTTGGGATGCAGGAGAGGGTGAGGGGTGCGGGCTCTCAGAGGGAGTTTGGGTGCAGAATGGAGTTCCAGGCTGGTGCAGAGTGTTGGGGTGCAGGAGGGGGTGCAGGGTCTGGGAGGGAGTTTGGGTGCAGGATGGAGCTCCAGGCTGGTGCACAGTGTTGGGGTACAGGAGGGGGTTCAGGGTCTGGGAGGGAGTTTGGGGTGCAGGAGGGGGTTCTGATGTGGGGCAGGGGGTTAGGGTACAGGAGGGGGTTTGAGGTGCAGGCTCTGGCTGGGAGGTGTTTACCACAGGCAGCTCCCGGCTGGCAGTGCAGCAGGGCTCAGGCAGGCTGCCTGCATGCCATGGCCCCACGCCGCTCCCAGAAGAGGTTGCGGATGGCTGCGGATGGCACATCTCTGTGTGCCCCTTGGGTGGAGGGGGGACAGCAGGTCTCTATGTGCTGCCCGCCCCCACAAGCACCACCCCTGCAGCTCCCATTGGCCAGTTTCTGGCCAATAGGAGCTGTGAGGAAGGTGCTGGGGGTGGGGTCAGTGCGCAGAGCCGCCTCCCTCCCCGCCAGGGATGCACAGAGACGTGCCAGCAGCAGCCGGCTGCTTCCGGGAGTGGCGTGGAGCCACGGCAGGCAGGCAGCCTGCCTAAGTGCCCTGCTACACCGCGGGACTTTTAGCAGCCCGGAGATCATGAGGGGGCAGCGAAAAAGAGTCTGCTGGGCTGGACAGAAATGTTAGATGGGCCAGATCTGGCCCACGAGCCATATTTTGCCCAACCTGGTCTAACTGCAGCTGGGAATTAATCACACTCCCAAATGGAGAAGGTGAGGGTTGATAAAGAGGCCATTATGAGCCTTGGTATATCTTCCAGTTACTGTCCCCATCCTACCAGCAACTCTTCTGTCTTAGCTGCGAAGAACTTAGTGGAGGTCTTTTATGTGATGCTTCCCAACTCCCTTTTTGACGTGTTATAATTATGTATTAAGGGGCTGACAGAAAAAGCTGTTGAAATCAGTGGGACTTTCCATTCATTTTAATGGGTTTCGATCAGGCCATAAGTGAAAGACTTATAAGCACTTAAGAATAATATTAAAATTCAGATAGTCCACTTAACTTTGAAACCCAATTGCTTGCTTAAATTATCCGGGCTGTCCTGCAAAGTGCAGGATGCTCTTTTGCTGGAAGCAGTCTGATGACCTAAAGTTGAGAAACGTGCTCTTCACTGGCTTTGCAGTACACTTCTCTCATGCTATGCATAACATCCTTAATTAATTATAACAAACATCAAATATGAAAAGGAATTCTTCCTTACCAGCTATTCATTTGTGTCCTTAAACATGGCTAAACAGAAGCCAACAAAATTCAAGACCAAAATTCCAAAGCCACTCATTTTCTCTCACGTAATGAAAAACTTCTTTTTACCCACAGAAGGGTTTAAAATATATATCTATTGCTTATAAACAGATAAAACTCCCCAACTATCCCCCAGTGGAGCTTTAGAAATCACACAAAGACTGTCATTATTTCTAAGGTTTCAGAGTGGTAGCCGTGTTAGTCTGTATCCGCAAAAAGAACGAGGAGTACTTGTGGCACCTTAGAGACTAACAAATTTATTTGGGCATAAGCTTTCGTGGGCTAAAGTGGGTTTTAGCCCATGAAAGCTTATGCCCAAATACATTTGTTAGTCTCTAAGATGCCACAGGTAATCCTTGTACTATTTCTAAGATATTTATTAAGGGTTCAATGATTTTCCGACAGTTCCCAAAAAATAATTCAGGCAGCCTGCGTCCTGTCTTTAAAAATCAAAAAATGCTGTATGGATTCAATTTTGATTCAATAAATTGTTGATTAATCTGGCCCATGCTGTGTATAAACTTAAGCTTAGTTCTAATGGTAATCATCTCCAGAGTGAAATACAGCTGTGTGCTTTCATTTCACACCAAGGGAGCAAGGACTTAAATCCCTAATGGAGAAGACAAACAGTTTTAGTCTCTGCTCTCTGCAACCAGCACAACCCCCCTAATAGCATATTTGTGTATACCGCATGTGAATGTGTGGAGAGGAAGGGGGATTGCTATGATTATTTTTGTAAACCAAAGTGAAAAGAACAACACGTAAGACAATAAAAACTTGTAAGGGGAAAACCTCATAGGAACAGAGCAACAACTTTAGTGGCCTGCATTTCTGTTTGTTAGGCATCTAAACCAGATACAATTAGGTTGCTTAGCATAAAATACCTATCACGCTCTGAATGATAGCATATGTATCGTGACATTATGAAACAGTTAGCTGTTATTTGCACACTGCTGATAGTCATAAACTCCTAAAAGCTCTATGCATTCATTAGCATTCTATTCATTAGCATTGCAATTTTACTCAATACCTTATTTTGTACTGTATTATCTTCCCAAGGCTGCACCAAAATTATGAATATAGCTATGTTAAACATGATGTGTTCATAGGCCTTCTTTTTCTTTGGGAATGTTAATCCCATTTACTGGTAACTGGCTTTTAAAATGACATTTTTCTTACTGCATTTAGCTTAGTCCAAAAAAAATTAAAAAAATTAAAGATGCCAGATGTCATGAGGCCAATAAGCAGGTGGGCCGAAGCTTCTGTACCAATTCAAACTGGCACTGCATCAAACCTGGTGGATATAACCTTTAATTCAGTGCTTCCCTGGCACCAGATCTAGTGCCATCTGCTTAACTTTGCTAAGCTGTGCTTGTTTCTGTGCAGGGACGCTGCCAACAATGCAAACTGTCTCCTACATGTGCAGGGAATCATCAGTGCAACTAGTTTTTCAAGACCCATATGGTGGCATCTGCAAATGTACACTGTCAGCATTGCTACTCATACCACCCTCGTGTTTAAGAATGGAAGGAGAGAGCACTGCTTTGTAATTCACATAAAGCTTGAAGGAATAGTCTCTTTCCTTTGGACTCTATTCTTAAGTGTATCTCAAGGGGAAAGGGAACACATGGCTTTTAAAGACACACCCGCTTTAGAAGTCAGGCAAGGGAACCAGGGGAATTTGTCTTGGTGATGGCTATGAAACAGACACTGTGGCTCAGGGGATTCCAGTCTAGGTCACTGCTTCAAAGCCAGACAGGTGTAGTTGTGACTGAAAGTTAGTGCCCTCTGTTGGCTCCTGGGAGACTCTATGAAGCGAGAGACAGTGGTCTCAGTTTATTTCCTAATTGCCATCTGTAAGATGTAGGGTTGCTGGAACAATGTATATAGTGAGGGTGCTGAGAGCCGTTGTACCAAACTGTAAACCCTGTATATGATGGAAACCTCTTCAAGCCAGGGAGTGCGGCAGCACCCCCAGCACCGTTAGTTCCAGCCCCTATGGTAAGATGTGAACACTTTTCTGTCTCAGCAAAGAGGTTGGGAATGGAATGGCCATAGAGACCGGACTATCCTCTCATCCTTTAGTGATGGTTGTTGTTGGTTGTTGGCGTCCGTTAGTCTCGAGACACGATGGATATGCGCCCATGGGGAATGTTTAGTTGATGGTTGTGCAGCATCTGTTGTGGCTCTAGAGCCCCACACGAGAGTGGCAGTCTCGATTGCAGTAGTCAGAGCGTGTCTCCATCTGTCCTGGGCAAGCTCTTCCCAGCTGTTGATGTCGATCTGAACAGTCTTCAGGTCCCTCTTACAGACATCCTTGAAGCAAAGGTGGGGCCATCCTGTAGCTCTGTTTCCGGAGGCAAGTTCGGTATACAACAGGTCTTTGGGGATCCGTCCATCTTCTATGTGACTTAGATGGCAAAGCCATCTGAGGCGGCGCTGACGGAGGAGAGTGAACATGCTGGAGATCTTGGCACGTTCCAGCACCTCGTTGTTCGTTATTCGATCACTCCAAGTGATCCCGACTATGCGACGGAGGCAGCGCATGTGGAAGGTGTTCAGTCTCTTTTCTTGCGAAGCATAGGGGGTCCAAGTTTCGCTGGCGTAGAGAAGAGTGTTTAGCACACATGCGCGGTATACAGCGACCTTTGTGTTGATGGTCAGCATGTTGTTGTTCCACACTCTGTGACAAACTGGCCAAAATTGTGAAGGCCTTGCCGATTCTACAGTTGATCTCAGGGTCCAGTGAGAGGTTGTCCGTGATGGTAGATCCGAGGTAGGTGAACTGACTGACCATCTCTAGCACATAGTCATTGATGGCAATGCTTGGATGTTCCGCATCCTGGGCCATAACTTTGGTCTTCTGAAGACTGATTGTCAACCCGAATTCTTCGCAAGCTCAGGAAAAGCGGTCAATCAGACGCTGGAGATCGATTTCTGTGTGGGTGGCCAGGGCAGCGTCGTCTGCAAACAGCATGTCTCTTATTGTTGCCTCCTGTACCTTGCTTTTGGCCTTTAGTCGAGACAGATTGAAAAGTCTCCCGTCAGACCGGGTGTGGAGATAGACTCCCTCTGTGGAATTTCCAAAGGCACGTTTCAGCAACGCTGCGAAGAAGATGCCGAAGAGTGTGGGAGCGAGAACGCAGCCTTGTTTTACTCCACTGTGGATATCGAAGGCATCGGAGGACGAGCCATCATACAGTACTGTGCCTTTCATGTTGTCGTGAAAAGACTGGATCACGCTCAGCAGATTCGGTGGGCAGCCAATCTTTGCCAGGATCTTGAACAGCCCATCTCTATTCACAAGGTCGAAAGCTTTGGTCAGGTCTATGAAGGCAAGGAGTAGCGGCTTATGCTGTTCTCTGCAGTTCTCTTGCAGCTGCCTTAAGGAGAAAACCATATCGGTTGTAGATCTCCCTGCTCGGAACCCGCACTGTGACTCTGGGTAAACTGTCAGCAAGCTTCTGCAGTCTATTCAGGATCACGCGTGCGAAGACTTTACCCACAACACTCAGGAGTGATATGCCTCTGTAGTTGTTGCAGTCGCTTCTATCACCCTTGTTCTTGTAGAGGGTCACGATGTTGGCATCTCTCATATCCTGAGGTACTGCACCTTCATCCCAGCACTGACAGAGGAGGTTGTGGAGGTGTTCTAGGAGGACATTGATGCCACACTTGATAACTTCTGGTGGGATGCCATCCTTTCCTGGAGCCTTTCCTGTGGACAAGCTCTCAATGACTTTCTTCAATTCTTCCATGGTGGGCTTCTCGTTCAGCTCAATTTCAACGGGAAAGCCATCCACGGTATTAAGGGCAGCTTTGGTGATGGTGTTTTGCCTGGAGTACACTTCAGAGTAGTGCTCCAGCCATCTATCCATCTGCTTGCCCTTGTCCTGGATGTTTTCGCCTGTTGCAGACTTTAGTGACACTCTCCACTTCTTTGTGGGTCCCATGGCCTTCGTGATGCCATCACACATTCCCCTGATGTTTCCAGTGTCAGCAGATAGTTGAATGCTCCGGCAGAGCTGGAGCCAGTAATCATTTGCACACTGTCGAGCTAGTCTCTGTACTTTGCTCCTGGCAAATCGATACTCTTGTAGAGTCCTATGACTGGGGGAACGCTTATACTCCAGGTGAACAGCGCAGCGTTCTTCAATGGCTGGAGTGAGTGTGGCGGAGTTGGCCTCAAACCAGTCATTGTTCATTTTTTGTTTCTTTCCAAAAACTTTCATGGCTGTGCTGTGTACTGCGTCTGATGTGGTCCCATCTCTCTTTGGCGCAGCCATTGGGAGGCATGCAGTTCAGCACCTCGGAGAGCTCATGGGTAAATTTCTCTGCCTTGTCTGGGTGTGCGGTCTTGCTCACATCAATGCGGGGTTTGCCCTCTGGCCTAGAGCGATGAATCTTCTTTGGCTGTAGCTTCATCTTGCTGCACACCAGCGAGTGATCACTGTCGCAGTCAGCACTGTGGAAGGTGCGAGTAAGCAGGACGCACTTCAAGGCAGAACGCCTGATGATCAGGTCGAGTTGGTGCCAGTGCATGGAGCGAGGGTGTCTCCAGGACACTTTGTGTTGAGGCTTTGTCTGGAAGAATGAGTTGGTGATGCTGAGGTCATGGTACGAGCACAGTTCCAGAAGTCGTTGTCCATTCTCATTCATGTCTCCAACGCCAAATTTTCCAAGACAGGTTGGCCAAAAGTCGTGGTCAGCGCCCACTCTGGCATTGAAGTCACCCAGTAGTATCAAGTGCTCTTCTTTAGGGTTACTCCTGATGATCATGTCTAACTGGTCGTAGAACTCATCCTTGGTATCCCTGATGGCGCTGAGTGTTGGTGCATACACGCTGATCAGGTTGACGGGTCCAGTGGATGTGTGGAGTCGGAGTGATAACAGTCTTTCAGTTCCTTGTTGACCAGGTTCCACGATCCCCAGTAAAGAATTTCTTACGGCAAATCCAACACCACACTCTGATTTCTTCGGCACTCTTCCCTTGCCAGAAGAAGGTATAGTTCTTTTCCCTGAGAGTCCTAGCATCTGGCAGCCGTGTCTCCTGCAATGCAACTATGTCGATTTGGAGTCGTGCTAGCTCATCGTGGATGACTGCAGTCTTCCGAACATCGCTGATTGCCTGAAGGTCTTGTGATAGGCCAGTTGTCATGGTCCGTACGTTCCAGCATCCTAACTTGAGGGCTGGTTTCTTATGTTGGTTTTCTTTTGTTGTTGCCTGGTGCATGGTTCGCAGTCCACTTATCGGGTACTCACGTACACTAAGCCCCACGCACCCAATGAAGCAGGTGAACTGTGGCGGGACAACACCTTATTGGCTGGGGGCTGCCCAGCTTGAGGCGGGCGATAGTTGTCCAGTGAGACGTGGTGATCCCTCCCACTGTCGGAAGCAACCCCTGGTGCCAGCTCTACGCCAATTGAGGAGGCGGCTTGTAACCGGTAAACTGTTGCTTCCCGTGTTGTATCGACTCTGTGAGGTGAAGCTGGAGTGTCCTCTCCAGGGCGCAAGCCAGGGCAGGGTGATATGGAGGAACAGCTGTTGCCCATGCAGCAGAACCCCCCTCTCCACGCAACTGATGGATCCAAGGGAAAGACAATGTCGATACAACTTCACACCAGTGGCGTCGCAGGAGTTGCTGGAATGACGTTGAGGACAATGTCAGACCGCCATCGAGACTCCGACACCGGATTTGGTTTCAGGGTTGACTCCCTTAGCCTTTCCCATGAGTGGGTATTGCCACAAGGCAGTGGAGGTTTTAAATCAGAGTTTTCCTTCTCCTAGGTGGGCTGCCTTCCAAGGCTAACGAGCCCCACCTGCCCTGATGGTACCTTCTGAAAAAGGTGGAGGCATATTGACACAGTCGCTATCAGGAAGTGTGCAACACAGCTGTCTGAGGTAGGGTGAGGTAGTATTTCCCAAAGGGGAAACGGGACACCGCGCAGGGCTGGCCCGAGCCCTGCTCTCCCCACCTGGCCCTGGCCGCTCATTAAAACTCTGCCAGCCCCCTGCACCAGGCTGTCACTAGTCGCTCGAACCCTGCTAGCCCCCTGCACACTGGAGCCCTGCCTGCCCCCCCCTGCACTGTCCCCACCTGCATGGGGCTGGCATCTTCATTCGCCCCCCACACGTTCCTCCAACCACACTCTGCTTTTTTTTGACAAAAGTCGGCATTTGTCCCTTTTGCTCTTGCCAACTGAACAAGTTGGCAAAAGCAAATGGAACAAATACCTACTTTTGCCAAAAAAAAGTCAGGACTTAAAAAGGGGACTGTCCTGGCCAAAATGGGATGTATGGTCACCCTAGTCTGTGTATTTTGTAGATGAATAAGAGATACTTCTGATACACAGAACCACAGAACTCAGAAGTAGGATTCCTGGAATGCAATAAGAAACCTATACCTCAGATTCCATTTCAGATTCCTTAATGCAATCCCTTCTTCACTAAACAATAGCAATTATGCACAATCCCACTCCCGGGTGGAGGTGAGAGGACACAGGACCATGGTCCCTTGCTCCCCCAACCAATCTCTTCTGTCATGTTCCCTTTGCCGTGATATGAGCAATCCCAGAGACAGCAGTCCTGCTGCATGGTGCACTGGTGAGGTGTGTGGGGGGATGTGCACCCTTCCACCTCTGCACATTGGCCAGTTACAATCTGTCCCTTAATATTTATGTCACTCAGACACTGCCTCGGGCCATGTACTTGACCTTCCATCACCAACCTCAACGGACAAGACCATGGCACGTAGCTTTACTGTTCTTTACCAGAACATCCCTGTGCAATCAGGAAAAGTAGTTCTTGACCACACACACACACCCCCATTTTCACTACTAGAAAATGATTAAACTCTCTCTCAGAAGGCCAGAAACACACTCAAATGAGCTTGAACAAAACTGCTCTCTTTGGCTTGCAGACACTTCAGTAGAATGGTTAAATACAAATACGTTTTTTTCCCACTGGATTTTTCTCCCCATGTTTATTTCCAGGGAAATTCTGTTGGTCTTAGGGTCTATGCCACGATTTAATTGGGAGACATCCAGCTTCTTAAGCTCCCACCTCCCAGCTACTCCACCTTTCCCTCCCACCCCATCCAATCGCATAGCCATAGTATATGAACTTCTCTCTGCATAACTTTTCTCATCTATAAAATAAAATAGTTCCCTAGCTCACAACTATGTTAAGAGACTTAATCAAGGTGTGTAAAATAGCTTTAAGGGGTGTGTATGTGAAGTGTAATGAACTATTAAAGTGTTACAGAGTAACACTTTTGTCTCTGTGGGAGCTGTTGGCTTTTCTTATTTAATCTAAAAATGTTTGAGCAGGACCCTTCTGATTGCAGCTACAAATCATGTCACAATAATGAATGGAGGGCTTTCCCCTAAGCCACTAAGGGAGTGCCTCATAGCTCCACTCCCTTAGTGGCTGGCAGGAGAACCTGGGCCCGCCTCTACTCTGGGTTCAGAGACACTCTAGCCATCAGTTAAGGCCTGTACCATTCTAGACCCTATTGCCTTTCCCTGAGCCCTGTTCTACCTTCCTGGCTTCTCCCCTCTCTCTCTGGGTTTGCCAGCACAAACACATCTCCCTTCTCCCAGGGGGAGACTGTAAACTTTCCCAGGCGCCCCCTTCTGCTGCCAATTTCCTGCCTTTATAGTCCCAGCCCAGCTCATTCCTCCTCAGCTGGGCTTCCTCATTCAATCAGGGGATTGCTTAGCCACCTGATTCCCCTTAGCTGTGGCTTCTTGAGTTTATTAGCCCCCTTCTTAGTCTTCATTAATCCTTTCACGGCAAGTTTGGGGTGAACACCCCATCACAGGTGTGGTAAGCCCCCACAACTCCAGAAGTATTGGGGATAGCAGGGGAATGAGAAGAGATTGGGATCTTTAGGTGGCACTAATGACTGAGTGGTTCTTGAGAGGATCTGTCTCCAATCAGGGTGGCAGAGGGATTTTATGAGACCCAAGGAGTCTTCTGCCCTCTCTGACTGGCAGCTACATTTCAGAGCTCTCAGACACAGACAATATCATGCAGCTCATCCAGTCCCTCTGCCCATTACTGAGTTGGGGAAGAACCACGTTATGATATGTAATGAGGCACCGTCTCCACCATGCTTATTTACTGCACAGAAAAAGTCAGGATGGACAGAGGAACACATGCCAATCCTGAAAAGGGGATGGGTTTTGCTGGCCATACAGGAGCTGTTTGGCGGCTTCTGAGTGAGGTGCCCACTTCCAGGATACAGGTTACTACCCATAGTTGCAGAGATAGTAAGGAATCTGCTCTGTAGATCAACTTGGCCTAGTGTTTAACCAATATCTGAGCTGCACACAGACACTGAATCTGGATACTTCTCAACACCACCACCACCACTTTAATGTCACCATGTGTAGCAACAAAGCACCTTACTAACCTAGGAAAATTAGTGACCAGTTAGAAAAATCCAGGCTCAGAGCCTTTGTGCAGCTCATTTGAGACAGTATGTAATGATGGAAAACCTTAAAGCATCATTCTTCAATTGCCATTCCAGAAACCAGCATGTGAACTGCCAAGGTACCATTGCACAATGGGTATGGTAGAGTCAAGACCCAACAGGGTTATACCATCAATTAGCATCTGTGTTCTCTCCTTGTTGAATCACAAGTCCTAACTTACACTTGAAGTGATAAAGGGTCCTGTGGTGCCACAGGACCCTTTGTCGCTTCTACAGATCCAGACTAACACGGCTACCCCTCTGATACTTACATTTGGAGACCCGGATACATATGCTCATGCTTAACTTTGGTCTTGTCTACACCAGAGGTTATGTCGGTATACTTTGTGGTACTCTGGGATGTGAATAAGCCACCCCTCTGAGCGACGTAAGTTACACTGACCGTAGTGTGGACAGCACTATGATGATGGGAGTGCAGCTGTGTCTTCTAGTGTAGACTAGCCCTGAGAGTAGCTCCAGTACAGGATTGCAGCCTAAATCATCACACTGAATGGTCACTATTATTTGTTGTACATTTCCCAAAATGGTTGTTTTCTTCCTAACATTTTTATTCATTGCTGCAAGTTAAGTTTGCTTTCCCCCACCTGCCCCTCTTTTACCTTTGATTTTCAATCAATAGTTGTCCCTTCTTTAAAGGCCATGTCTCCTTTTGGTTTTACTGCAACTGCTCTCAAACTTTCTCCTTGATTCTCTTAAAATTACTGCTGAAGTATCATAGTTAATAACAGGCTCTCTACACTATCTTGATCATAGACATCTACTCCACTTGAACACAGATTGATCTCCAAATCTGAAAAGGTTGGTCAGTTTGCTTTCACAGTCACCTTGGTTCAGTCTTAGAATACCACGTTTCTGGAATAAAAAGTGGTCGATATCATATACCCCAGACATTTTTGTTCATATCACCTGACTAAGTCACAATGTTCATATCAAATTACTTATTTTTTCTCTGTCAAACAACAGCTTAACCTTGGATTGACTTCTCGTCTTATAAACTATAGAGATCTATTATGGAACCGAGAAAAGCTAAAAACTAAGGAGAATAGGACAGACAAACAAAGGCCACCTAGCCGAAGCCGAGCTAGAGAACCAGAATGACATTTCACAGCATACATTGATCAGGGTAAAACCCTTTAGTGTTTTTCACACGCCACTGGACACTACTGTAGTGCATTTTCTGCAGAGGAATTATAAAGCAAATTCAAGAAACAGTCTTTGAATTTTGCAAGTTTTGAAGATCTTCTGGTTTGCTTACTTCAAAGAAAGCTGACCTTTTCACAGCATTTATTCCTCTGTACCAGTCATTGAGTAACGCAAGATTAAGATGGACACAAATGAATTACACATACAGAGCAATATGCAAATTCTTATTCAGGACATTATTGGCCCACATTTTAACCCTTTCCTTAGGGAACTTATGGACATACAGCAGATGTGTCAGTGGATTTGACTTGTCCTCGCTAAACCGTAAATAACTTCATCCCTACAAAGTGAACTATATCTTTAGCAATGTCTGGAATGTTCCCACATCTGTTTAATTTATTTCAGAAATGCTGACAGAGTCACAAAAGATGTTCTTGTATGAAGGCTTGCCCATGTTCTCAAACACTGATAAATGATTCTACTTATTAATCAATGCCATTCATTTCTGAACTTTTAAAGCCAATTAAATCCAATGAACAACAACAGAAACAAGAAAAGAAGCTTAATCCCCAGTGCCATGATGTTTCCATTTAAACAGATGTTTCCTTTTCTTGTTTTATAGACTGGAAGAAGTAAATTAGTTGCAGAGTTTGACAACACATTTTTTTCAGCAGCTTATGAACTATTTAAAAATCACTAAGCAGAAGTATTAGGATGACGTTCACTTCAGGCCTACGATGGGGGTGATATAGGCTTCCAGCCACTCCCCCCCTCCCCCCCCCGTCTGTGAACGATACACTCACACTTTATGTGCACAAACATTCTATAGACCCTCTTTTATATGTTACATGTTGTATATCTGTGTGAGAAAAACATAGATGCTAGTGTGATAATAAAGAGTATATTTATACACTATTTGTAAGTGGTTACACGTAGGAGCCCAGTCATGGATCAGACCAAACACATAATAAATAGACAGGCCTTGTCCCCAAACAGTTACAGTCTCAGGGTAAGACAAGAGGTAACAGGTGGATACAGACAGACGGGGAGCACAAGGAAGCAATGAGATCATTCTGGTCTACATGAAAGGCAATGGTCTCAGCACACCAGCTGTCTATTCATTTTCAGTTTTTTTGTAGGTGTCACAACAAATACAGGTTTTAGTAGCATGCGTTTGTGATGTCCAAATTATTCTCCAGTGGCAAAACCATGCATAAGTTATATGGGTCATTCCAAACAAGTGTAAAACCTTTGCACCATACCTCACATCATTATGATTTCTGTCCAAAAACCTGCAAGAATTTTTGGGACATTTCTGGAGGTGAAATGTCAAGGGCTAAAATTTTAATGTGGTAAGGCAATATGCCTCTAGAAGGAGACATGCCTCTGAATGCTCTAGAGACATATAGTTGTTAAAAATTTTTTCCCTAAAGTACACAGCCAAGGAAGGCTACACTGTACATGCATGTAGGAATTTACATGCAAAGGGAGAAGTGCTTTGTCTGAGCCAAAGGTCACATATGATCCCATGGCTCAAGCCCTGTACATTTAGTTTATGACTGGACTTAGACAACTGGTTCAGTCTGGGAGCAAGTGGGCAAGAAATATGTAGAGTGTTGGGCTCCCTCCCTCCTCCACTTTCCTCCCTCCCCTCCCCATGCTGGTCAACCAGTGGAGCTGAGCTTTTACTGAGTAAATTATTTGCTCTTGGTATAGGCCAGCAGCAAATTACTTGGGGCAATGGGAGAACAGAGCTACAGTTCCTTCCCTGGGATGCTCTTGAAGTAGCATAGCAAACACCATCCATTATCCTGGGCTGTGTCCAGGCAGCCCTTTGTAAGCTCTGTGAAAGGAAATCCTACCCTGGGGCCTGAGCCACTTTAGAAGCTCTGAAGCTGTGTATTATTATTCGTATGGTGGAAGTGTCTAGAATCCCCACTGGAGTAGACACTGTACATGAAAAGATGGTTTTGACCTCAAAGAGCTTACTGTCCAAGAAGAAAGAAGAGCCATCTTGTGGAACTCCTAAAGTACACAGAATACAGCATTCTAGTGATGTCCAGCCAAATAGCCAGATGATGGAACGTGCATTCAGTCTTTGCCAATTTTTTGCAAGGTGTCATTTTCTGGGACAGAAAACTTCTGCTTGGGTTCTTTTTGTTCCCCCCCCACCACCACCACCTTTTATCTTTTTTAAAGGATAGGATATTCCAGATGAAGAAACCATAAAGATTATAAAATCTAAGGTCTATATCGTCAGCCCATTGCAGGGAGCAGGGCATTGGTGCACTATCCCGGAGTAGCCTACTAGGGAGACTATGATTCAGAGAGCCCACTGCTCCAACGAAGCCATAAATTGTGACAGGTCTGTACCTTTTGGGGCAAGCACTCCCTGGTGCACCAGTGTAACTACACTGCAGGGCAGACTGTGGGAGTGGAGTCAAGGTTCTGTCTGTTACCAGAACCCTCCCTGCCCCTTCCCACGCATCTGCTTGGAGGATGTAAGAGGGAGTTATAGCCGTTCTGCAGAGCCTGGTGCAAGATAATGGTAGAGTGGGAGCCCTATGCAAACAATGGGCAACGACCTGGCCTTACTGTTGTAGATAAAAACTACATTATATTGTATTTGAGAAACAGTACGAGATTGAGTTAGGGTATGTCTATACATATATTACTTCCTGGTTCAGCGGGAAGCAATCGATCCCGGAAGTGCTCGCCGCTGACACCGGTACTCCTGCTCCGCGAGAGGAGTACGCGGAGTCGATGGGGGAGCCTGCCTGCCGCGTCTGGACCCGTGGTAAGTACCTTTTAGTTCGAACTAAGATACTTCGACTTCAGGTACGTTATTCATGTAGCTGAAGTTGCGTATCTTAGTTCGAACTGGGGGGTTAGTGTGGACCAGCCCTTAGATTGTCATAACAGAGATGCATAATGGGGCAGCATTAGAACTGTGAATGCATCCATTTCATGTGCCATTTTTGGACTACTGAGCACTTCACTTTTGGTTTGTAATACAGGCTCAGTAACAGAAAACACTGGTGGAAGAATATTGTTTTGTGAACAAATAAAGCATCCAGCTCTACAGCCTTTTATTTTATGATTGTTTTACCTGAAATGGAGGTCGGTGAGGTAATATCTTTTATTGGACCAACTTCTGTTGGTGAGCGAGACAAGCTTTCGAGCTTAGGGTATGTCTACACTGCCCACATTACAGCGTGGCTGTGGCAGCGATGAGACGTGGCAGTGTAGACACGCTTTATCGCTGGGGGAGAGCTCTCCTGGCAATACAAAATAACCACCCCGAATGAGGGGTGGTAGCTTAGCGCCGGGAGCAGCGCTCTGTCTATAGTGCAGCTTTTCAGCACTAAAACTTTTGTCGCTCAGGGGTGTGTTTTTCACACCCCTGAATGACTAAAGTTTTAGCGCTGAAAGTGGCAGTGTAGACACAGCCTTACACAGATCTTTTCTTCAGGTCTGCAAAACGTACTCAGTGTCACCGCTAAATTCAAGACGGAACAGAGTGTTTAGAAAAAGTAGTTAATACATATTTCAAGGGACCATTCAGGGTGGGAGGGAGTTTTAGGTCTGTATTGAAGCAGGTTCTCTCAGGGTATTTGGTGGCCCATTCCATGATTCTATCAAAGTAGTAGATTGTATGTCCTCGTTTGGAGAAGGGGATTTTTAGCGTGGCAAAGTGTATATCCCAGACCTTTTCCTTGGAGCATATTCTGTGGCATCTGAGTTCCTGGCTATAGATAACAGATTTCTTGGTGTGTTTGGGATGGTTACTGGATCTACGAAGGTGGGTGTGGTGATCGGTGAGTTTCTTGTATATAGTTGTCTGTAGAGTCCCATTCTTGATGTTGATTGTGGTATTCAGAAAGTTGATGCTGGTGTGGGAAGTGCTCTAGAGAGAGTTTAATGGATGGGTTGTGGTAGAAATCTGAGGGAATTTAGGTCATCTGTCCAGAGGATGAAAAAGCAATGTATCTCATGTATAGCATTGATTTTGGGTTGCATTTGTCCAGAAATTCTTCCTCAAGCTGGCCCATGAAGAGGTTGGTGTACTGGGGAGCCATCCTAGTACCCATTCACGGCTGTTCCTATGGTTTAGGAAAAAATGTGTGTTGTTGAATGTAAAATTGTTGTAAGTGAGGATGAAATGGATGAGTTTGGCAATATGTTTGGGATAGATATCTGAGTGTTATCCATTGTCTTGTAGATATTTAAGGCAGGCAGAGATTCCATCATTCTGAGGGCTCTTGGTGTATAGGGCAGTGACATTCATGGTGGCGAGGATGATGTTCTCAGGGAGGTTGTTACTGTTGTGGAGTTTCTGGAGGAAGTTGGTTGTGTCCTGGAGAAAGCTGGCTCTTTCTGTGGTGAATGGTTTGCAGATGGTTTCTATGAATCCCAATATTCCTTCAGTAAGAGTGTTGTGTCCAGATATGATGGGTCTTGCTGGGTTCCCTTGTTTGTGTGTCTTAGGCAGCATGTAGAAGGTTCATGGGGTGGGTTTGAGGGTGGGGGGCGATGAGGTTGTAGAGTTTCTCTTGGAATTTTTTTGGGAGGCTTTCATGATACCACTAAAATCCGGGGCAAACTCTGGTGTGGGGTCTTTGAGTTCTTTATAGTAGGTGGTGTAAGAGAGTTTTCGGTTGGCCTCATTGTCATCACAGGTGAGGACTATGATGGCACCCTCTTTGTCTGCTGGTTGGATCACTGTCTGGTGGTTGGATTTCAGGGATTGTATAGCTGTGGCCTGCATTGTGCAGGAGGTCAGACTAGATGATCATAATGGTCCCTTCTGACCTTAAAGTCTATGAGTCTATGAGCTGTCTTCTTGGTGTGGAGAGATTGTGGTGGATATGATGTTTGTTAAGTATTTCACAGTCATTTTTTTTCCTGAAGCAATCAATGTAATGATCAAAAATGTGGTTTCATCCACTGGGGCATGGCCAATCAGATAATTCTTGTTTCGTATGCTGATTGGTGGGATGTGGTTATTATGGTGGTGTCATCATTGTTATGAAAAAAAATATTTGAGGCAAAGTCAGCTGAAGAGAAATGGAGAGGCTGGCAGAGCTAGGAAGTCTGTTCCAGAAAGCAGGAACTGTATTAGAGAAGATCCACACCAATGAGAAGGAGTTGTGTGAGTGAACAGAGGGGAAGTCAATGGTAGGCAGAAAAAGGGTCTGTGAGGCCAGACAAAGCAAGGCCTGGGAGAGTGCAAAAAAAAGAAAGCAATTTTGAACTAGACCCTGAAACGAATGGGTAGCCCGTCAAGGTGTCTGAAGATGGGGGTCATGCATTTTTGCTTCCTGGTAGTGTGAGAAGATAGGCAGCTGTATTCTGGACAAGCTGGAGTCCGTAGAGCTGGGATTTGGGGATATCCTATAGAAGAGAATTACAACATTCAAAGTGAAAAGAGATGAAAGCATGGATGAAGTTTCAGTTGAGGTGGAGTCAAGGCATAGGTGAGCAGAATTTCACCTCTACACTGATTTACATCAGCTGGAGATCTGACCCTGACTATATAATACACATACATAAGACAGGGAGGTAGAGGAAAAGAGTGCACAGCCTTTATTGGTTTATATGAAAATTTGGCACATAAGAACTCAATATTGAAATCTAAATCAAAGCGAATTAGCATGCAGATGAACAAGAAAGTATAGATCAGACATCTGTAATTTAAACAAATCTCAAACTTAGAAGCAGTTCTAACACTACCAGCTCAATAGCCTGAGAAATCTGCTGTAGAGCCAGGTGCTTTACCAGAATATCTTCCACAGCTTAGCATCTGTGTTTTGTAAACTGCTACCCAGGGAGTAGAAACAGCAAGGAAAAAAAAGAGGGGTATAGTATAAAGTATGGGGGTTACTAGGCTCCCCAGAAAAAGTGTGTAAATTATTTAAACAGTTACAAGTACAGAACAGAAAAAACGTAGAAAAGTGGTTAAGTGGTGTGCTCTGAAATGTCTAACCTGAATTATAAGCATGTATTAGCTACAGTATGTTTATCTGTGGCCACAAGAGAGAGGATTAGCTGAAAACATTCTTCTGAGATAAAGCAGAACTATTTGGTGCTGGCACAGTTAAATTTTTGTGATATGCAGGTGTTTGTAGTATTTGTGCAGTTCCCTGATTGATTTTTATCCAGGTAAATCCACTGAGAATATGTTTTATACACTAAATATGATGAGGTACTGTATAGTAATGGCTGTTAGGAATTATGGCAAACACTTCATTCCCCAGCAAAAAGTATTTTGATGTACATTCATGCTTAAAAACCAGTCCACATTTTAACTAACAAATGCAAATGCTCACCTCATCAGAAAAAAACAAACCCTGTTTTGAGTCAGTGACTCCTACTGTTTTCTGGTTAGTAGTCACCCCAATGGACTGCACAGTTCTTAGCCTCTACAGAGGGGCCTGAGCCACACACTTCAGACTGAAATCTATGCTTTTCCTAGTTGTGGGGTGCTTTGATTTGGGATTCTACTTCAAACCCATCTGCACCTGTTACTGTTGGAATACTTGTACATAATTATTCTGGGGTGAGTCAATATAGAAAAAAAGAGAAGTTAGTTAAGAATTATTGGAGGAAAATAAACTACTTACTAGGGCTGGTCAAAAATTATTCACTCAAACTGTTTCAGTGGAAAATTGGGTTTTTGATTAAATGAGTTTTTTGATGGAAATTGTCTGTCTGCTTTTTGTGGAAAACTTCAGCTTTGTCAGAAAAGCAAAGATGTTTTCAGCTCAACACCAAAAACTTTCACACCAAAACCTGAACATCTGCAGCTGAACATTTTTTTGGTTTTCAGTTTTTGATGTTTTTCACACTTTTCCATGAGGGACAAAAGGCATTTTTCTCTCTACTACTTACATCAACCAGCCAGTCATTCCTTCTCCCTGCACCCACTTCCCCCAACACCCCTGCACAGCTTGTATCCCCATCTTGCCAATCTACCTTGCTACTGCATATTTTTATCCTTTTCCCCACCACGAGGGAATCTTTTAACTCTTAGGCCAGGTCTACACTACGGAATTACTTTGCTATAACTAAGTTGCTCAGGGATGTGAAAAATCCACACCCCTGGGTGATGTAGTTATTGCAACCTAAGTTACTCCTGGGGGAATTGTGCACCATTGCATGCGCACAGAATTCATCATTGTATGTACACAGAATTCACCATTGCATGCACACAGAATTCTTTGCTTCCCTGCAGAAAAATGACTTTTGGACGGGGAAGCAAAGGGAAGCTGCAAGAGTAGCCCCACACCCCTCCCCAGCAGTGCGAGTGCATCGTTTCAGGTGCCCAGAGCAGCTGGCAGAGAAGTAAATCACTGGGGGGAGGGGGAAGCTGGGGACACACCTGCCAGTGCCAGGTCAGACCCCCACACCCCACCACTTTGCCCAATCCCCATGCATCCAGCCCCCACCATACTTAACCCCCCTGCTGAGCCTCACTCTCCCACACCTAGAACCACACACACCCCCACCCCCCAGGCTCCCCACACCAAAACCTCACCCTGGCCAGCCTCACCCCCTGCATCCAGAGCGCCCCTGTATCCAGACCCACCCCACCCCGCTAGCTCACCCCCCTCCACCCGGCCCGGCCCGCCTCAGCCCCACCCCGGCAGGTGGCTCCTACCCTGCACTGGGCTCAGCTGTTAGCCCCGGCTGGGCGAGGAGCGCACTTGCCCTGCACAGAGAGGCTGGAGCTGGCTCAGACCCACCCTGAGAAACCTCCTCTGGCTCTGCACACCCCCCAACAGCCTGCCCCCATCACTCCTCAGCTGCGGGGGGAGAGGTCACTGTCTGGGGAGTTGCTCCCCTGTCCTCCCAACCCCTGTGCATGTGGATCCCCACCCTTGCACCCTGAGCACCCCCTGCAGAGCCCCACCCCCTGCATCCAGCCTCCCCCGCTGACCCCCATCCCATCCCCTGCTGAGCCCCCACACTCAAACCCCACCCCTGTTCACCTGGACCACCCACCAACCCCCTGCACCCAGACCTCCACCCCTCTGAGCCCCAATCAGCTGCACCCAGACCCCCACTCCACCAAGCCCCACTCCCCCAGCACCCAGAGCTCCCTGCTGAGCCCCATCCCCCCACACCCAGACCCCCCCCCACTGCACCCCAAACATCTTCACCTGGATCCCCTGCACCCAGAATCCCTCCCAATGAGCCCCTGCATCCAGATCCCCCCACGGAGCTGCCCACACCCAGATTGCCCCACATAGAACCCTCTCACTCTACACCTGGATCCTCCCATGCTAAGCCCCTCCACATTTGGATCCTGCCAGGCTGAGCCTGCCTGCCCATGCCTAGTGCGCCTGTCATGGGGCTGCTAACCCTGGTGAGTTACTTCACCTGCTACTCCTGAGGGAATTCTAAGCCAAAAAAGTAAAAATTCTGCACACAATATTTTAAAATTATGCAAATTTGATTTGTCAATAAATACATGTGGAGGCTCCAGCATGGCAGTGGGGAGCACGGGCCACTGGATGCATGGAGGTGGGAGATCACCCTGCAGCCCTCTTCCCACCCCAGCAGGACACGGACCTCTGGGGCAGGCCCAGCCCTTGAGCTGTGTCAGGGTCAGGTGCAGCCTCTCTGCAGAGTCCCTGTCTTGGGGGCAGTTGAGGGGGGCTGCAGGATGATCTCCCACCTCCGTGCAGGCAGTGGCCCGTGCTCCCCACGGCCATGCTGAAGCCTCCACATTTATTTATTGACAAATCAAATTTGCAGAATTTTAAAATATTGTGCACAGAATTTTTTTTAACCTAAGTTAACTACAGAACCAAAGCGCTATATATTATGGTCTGAAGATGGGAGCCCAACAAACCAAGACTGTTCAAATTTAAGATCCTCAGATTTAATGGTGAATTTTTAGTAATGAGAGCTGCTGCCAGGAATCAGAAAGATCTATGATCACACCACACAGAAGATTTAGATTTTCCTGACTTTTCTGTTGAACTTAGTAGGGAAAAAACGGTCTTCATATGGACCAGGTGAAAATATCCTGCCATTTTCATAATGAATCTTACCATGAGGTGAAACAAAATTTTCCAAGTCATCAGAGATAACTTAGCAAAAAGCTCAGCGGTTCAGGACAAACCTCACTGTTGCCCTCATTCAGCAAGTTATTTAAATATGCTTAAGTCCATCCCTATTAAGCAAAGCATATGATTAACTGGAGGCTTTCATGAATAAGGATGGACTGTTGAATTGTGCCCTGAGAACCAAGAAACATAAACCATAATAAATGGACACTATCCACTTCATGACTTTGTATGGTCATCTTATTTTCTTCTTATGATTTGGCTGGCATTAATAAAATAGAAACTTTTTCTTCAGTGATTGTCCTAGATCAGAAAAAATTAACCAAAAAGTGAGAGGAAAGTTAAGCGGTATAAAGGGGAAAAAAAGATTAATTAGTGGGTGTCCATAAGCACCCATCTGAAATTCATCTAAAACTAGAGCTGGTCAAGAATTTTTCAACAAAGCCTTTTTACACTAAAAATGCAGATTTGTCAAACTTGAAACTACTGAGAAGAGTCAGTTTTATTGACTCTCTCAACTCTCAAAAAAATGGCGAAAAGTTTTGAATTGGAAAGCATCCCATTTTGACAGTCTCATTGAAAAGTTTGATTTTTCTTTCTAAATGACTTTTCCTTTCAAACTTTAACTTAATATTAAATAAAAGGTTAAACAAGAAAGATTAAAATCAAAATGAAACATTTTTGAAGTTATTGAAACAAAATCCTTCCATTGATCCGCACCTAAGTTGTCTTTGGGCTTGTCTTCACCTAAGACACTACTATACCGACAGGAGAGCTTCTCCTGTCAGCCTAGTTCATCCACCTCTGTAAGAGGTGGTAGCTATGTCATGGGAGCAGCTCTCCCGTTGACATAGTGCTGTCTACATGGGGGTTAGGTAAGTATAACTACCGTGCTCAGGGGTGTGAATTTCATACCCCTGAGCGACACAGTTATACCGATATAGGTCTGTAGTGTAGACCTGGCCTTTGTTTATTGGGTCATGAAAGTTTAAGAGTTGGACTTTTTCCTCCTATTATGGAATAGAAAACAATTTCAAAATCTCAAATATTCTTGCAGGAAAGGAACACATTTCCTGCCCACCCTAATCTAAATCACCTGAACCTTTTGAATTTGCTTATAAGATATGCTTAGAAATCTTGCAGAAACATTTGGATGTAACATGAGAATGGTTTTGTCATAGTATTTTGTAAAACTGAGAAAAGTGTTACTATTTTCCTAGCTGCACTTTGACCATCAGATAGTTTTCTAAGTGTATTTATTATTCAAAATTATTTACTGAGTTTTCTGCAAATAATTTTTATTATGAAAGATTGTTCTTGTGCAGTCCATTGATAACACTCAATATTTAATTTCAAGCTGTTTTGAATGCACATACAGGACATATGGTATGATTTGCATTGTCTGGATGATAATTGTTGTACAGTCTCATTCCTGTAAACACACATGAATTGACTTTTAAGAGCACAGCCTTAAAATCAAGTTAGTGGTGTAAATACTTGTGATCGCAGAGTCAGAATTTGCTTTTTTAGGTGTATTGAATTATTTGTTTACAATTCAATGCTTCAAGGAAGAGTTTACTGCCAGTAAAGTCATTCACTAGAATATTTGCTTTCTGCTAACACAAGAGATGCACAAACGCTGCCGAAGGGAAGTAGTTTAACAGTATTCAACTCTCTCTTATTTTGATATTTCTCTGTCTAGTTCCAGGTGACATCCAGAAATGCAGAAAAATCCAAAATGCACAAAAATTAGGATAAATGCAATAAATAAATTCAGAAGCTTCAAAAAAAACCAAAACAAAATTAAAACTTCTCTTGGGTTTGGTTTAGAAAGGGACAGGATGTAGACAAGGTTCTTATTGTTCCTGAATCAACTGGCCCATCGTGATATTAGTATATTTCTCTTTTAAAATTACTTTAGAAATTAATTATAAAATAATTATCCATGTTTTTATGTTATAAATAGTTTTATTTATAAACCAATTGTATATAAAGATGATAAATGAGGGAGAAAAGGTTGCACTCAATTTATTTTAATGCATGTAGCTATTAAATACAATTTAATAGAAACAAAAGACAGGGGGAAGAAAAGAAACATTTTTCTTTTATAAAAAAAAATCCAAACCATTTATGTGTAAGGACTTAAGGCATTTACACATTATATGTAAATGGTCTTCTGTCCGGGATGTCTGGCAAAGTAAAGGGTAGATTCTGCCAGCCTTACTCACGCTGAGTAGTACCATACTCATTGAATGGTCCCATTGATTTCTGGCCCTCACTTTACTTAAGCACCATATAGGAGCTCAATGAGGGTGAGGGGCACTGTCCAGTGGCAGTACATGTATGCCTGCCCATTCCCTGTCTGTGTATTGCTGGAAGAATCTATATATACATAGGCAGACACCACTGAGGGCAAGGCAGGGTTGGTTCAGAGGAGGGGTCATGAATCAATGTTTATAGGGCTCCAGGCACCTAAGTGCCCTGCACAACAAGCACATACAGCCTTCTTGCTGTATCTTCAATAGCAGATCTATGGAGGCTATGCAGCAGCCCAACAGCCGGGCACCATGTAGGGGTGGATTTCACTTCAACAGCCCTGCACTTTGCCAGTATACAGCCTGACTTACTCAGGCTTTATGGAGGTGAAGTCAATTCACCCTTAATATACAGCAACCAGCTGGCTGCTTTTCTATACATATGCAACAGATATCACCTACCTATCATCAGCTCATTACAACACTGACAGCTAAACTAAGCACCATTTTTGTGAAAGGATTATATTCACATATTCTTACCCTGTGACCTTACATGATGCACATGGAGCTCTGTATGCTATAACTTCCTGCCAGAACTGCATAGGAGAAAATGTTTGCAAAATATACCTCTTAATTAAGAATCTTAGTTAAAAACTCATCAGCAATGACCGAGTTGGAAAGATGGATTACATGACTCAGGTCTGACTATACCAACTGACTCATTAAATTAAAGGTGACTTGTTAATGGAATTCAGTACTTTGATACACCAGGAAGAGTAGGAAGATGTGTAGCAGAATGTTAGGAATGCTTCCAGCTCTTCGGTATTTTACTTTAAAAAGCCAATATGTATATCATTGGATCCCCTGTTGTCAATGTACAAGAGCTCTTTTAGAAGCAGATTCTGAGGTGATGAGTCATCCCTTAACTAGAGCCTAATTAAGCCACATGTGCTGATGAGTCATTCCTGTGCTAGGCTCCAGCCAATCCTCAAGCCAGGGGCTGATCTTGTTAATCTCAGGGCAGGTATATGAGACTCATGGCTTGAAAATCTCCCCTGCTTGATAGTGGTGACAGACTCCCCAGGCCTCTCTGCCTGCTTCAGCCTTGCTCTGACCTTGTTCCCAGTCTGACTCCAGCCTTGCTCCTCCTCCAGCCCTGCCCTTGCTCCAGTCTAGCTCCCAGTCCTACTATTGCTTTATTCTAAACCTGCTCTTGATTTCTGACTCCTGCTGTCACCTTTAGCTCCAGTTCCTGGCTTGGCTGCAACTGCACTGACCACTATGCCTGACTTCCCCTACTCTGACCACTAAGCCTGACCCTCCACCTCAGTTTCTGACAAAGGTAGAAAATGTGGAAGATGTGGACAACAGCATGCTAAATTACCTTTGTAGCATTTTGCTTTCCCAAAATATTTTGCTGCTACTGGAACACTCTGTATAAAGTATTCCACTGTTTTGATGACCAGTATATATTTCTCTTTCGAAAGCTATGCATTAGGGCTGGGTGCAAATTATCCATGTAGACTGTTTGGAGGTTTTTTGTTGGAAAGTTGGGCTAACCAACATTTTTCCCAGTGTGTGATTTCCAGGTAGATCTTCAATTTTTCATTGCAAAAATTTTTCATTGCCCAACAACAAAAATATTTTATATTTTAACCAAATCATTTTGATTCAGAAATGCTTTCTGGGAATTACAGTTTTCTCCTCAACTGGCTGGAACCCCCAACCCTATATCAGCATCTGTGATAATGTTCCATGGTGAGAGACTCCCATGATGCACTGCTTCCATTACACCCAGGGAACCCAACCTAAAGAGGCGAATGGGTGCATGAGACACCATGGCAGAATTTCAAAATCAAACTTTTTCAGCCAAAATATTTCCATTTTTAGTGTTTTGCTGACAGTTAAAATTGTCCTCAGGGAAAAAAAAACAACCTCTGATTAGCTGTATTATATTTATTAGAGCTTCCCAAATCAGTAAAATGATCATTTATCATCACAAACTGGCACACAGTATTCTCAGGAGAGGAAAATAAGAGTCCTCTCCATTCTAAGTGGTGAAATAAATAATCAAAGACAGCATTGATGGAAAAACTGACAATGTCAAAGGGAAACTGGAACATATTTGGTGTCATGTAAAACTATTGCAATAATATTTCGAACGTTCAGAGCCTTATCCAAAGCCCATTGGGAAGACCCCAATGACTTCAATGAAATTTGGATCAGATCCTTTGATCTTAAAGGCTTTAACATAAATTGCAGAATATTACAATATAAATATTGCAGAATAAATATATTAGTAATAGATTAAGTAACCTGTAATTCTACTATTAAAGTGCTCCAAGAGAACTGGATAAGGTTTTATAACTATTTCTTAAGATACTAAATTCCAGTCTTAAAATAGATCTTCTGTCTTGGTAGATAAATATTTTTTCATAAAAAAACAAAATCTCAGTATATTTATGCCTTTATTTAATAACTGGTCACTGCTTCTTAGGCAGGTGCTGTTGCAAAGCAGATTAAAATTTTAAGTTAACCTACTCTGTTGCTCACAAAACTAGTAAAAACAGAAATTTTCAAACAAGTAGACGTGACAATGTTTAGTTAAATTTAACTCTTTAAAAATGTGGACTACAGCAAAGCTAGACAGTTCAGTAAAATAAAACATCACAGTCACCTACCATACTTAAAAGAAGTGAACCAAATGATTGACTGGTTAGCTGTATAAACCCCACTGGATGAGGATATGTCTGATCTGTAGCCAGCACTACTACAGCATTAGTACCTCTCTGGAGCATGAAATAAATGTGTGTGTTGATCTTTTGGGGCTAAAATCTCCTGTAGGTCAGTGGGTCACTGCCCTATTCAGTGTGATGCTAAACAGAGAGGGTGAAATCCTGTCCCTATTGAAAGCAATGGGAGTTTTGCCATTGATTTCAATTGCCAGGATTTCACCCAATGCATTTTACTCCCTCTTATATTTTAGTAACACCGTCCTATCTTATCTTTCCTAAGCAATCGCAATAGCAAAAAGCATTGACAGGCATGAACTGTAAATCTTAAAACTTGGAATTCTGGGTGGTGGGTGAGGGACTCTGTTTCCATATTTTCTAACTGTTAAGAAAGAAATCCTTAGCCCACTTTTATGCATTAGGGCCTGATCCAGATTCCACTGAAGTCAATTGCAATGTTGCTGCTGATTCCAGCAGCAGCAGGATTAAAACCTAGTAACCTACCAACTAAAATGAGTGAACCACAACTTTCCACACAATTTCAGTGTAAATAAATTTTGTTTGCATAGAGCCTGATCCAATGCTCACTGAAATCAATAGAAGTGTCTCCACTGAAGTCAGTAGGCTTTGGATCTGGCCCACCATGTTAGTTCTTCCTTCCCCTTTAAATAGTTAAAAAGTCGCATCTCACTTAGACATTGCAGGGGTGGTCAACTTCCTCGACCACGGGATGCTAATCCAGGAAGAACTGCTAGGCAGAGATGGCGTTCACCTTTCGAGGAGGGGAAAGACCCTATTTGGATACAGACTGGCTAACCTAGTGAGGAGGGCTTTAAACTAGGTTTGACAGGGACAGGTGAGCAAAGCCCACAGGTAAGTGGAGAACATGGGGACCTGGGAGATGGGTCGGAAATAGGAGGGGGCGTGGGCTCTAATGACAAAGAGATAGGAGGGTCAGGGCAAAACTGGGAGGCAAGATCAAATCAGTATCTTAGATGCCTGTATACAAATGCGAGAAGTATGGGTAATAAGCAGGAAGAACTGGAAGTTCTAATAAATAAATTCAACTATGACATTGTTGGCATCACCGAAACTTGGTGGGATAATACACGATTGGAATGTTGGTATGGATGGGTACAGCTTGCTCAGGAAGGACAGACAGGGGGAAAGGGAGGAGGTGTTGCCTTATATATTAAAAATGTACACACTTGGACTGAGGTGGAGATGGACATAGGGGATGGAAGTGTTGAGAGTCTCTGGGTTAGGCTAAAAGGGGTAAAAAAACCAAGGGTGATGTCATGCTAGGAGTCTACTACAGGCCACCTAACCAGGTGGAAGAGGTGGATGAGGCTTTTTTTAAACAACAAAATCATCCAAAGCCCAAGATTTGGTGGTAATGGGGGACTTCAACTATCCAGATATATGTTGGAAAAATAACACGGCGGGGCACAGACTATCCAATAAGTTCTTGACTGCATTGCAGACAACTTTTTATTTCAGAAGGTTGAGAAAGCTACTAGGGGGGAAGCTGTTCTAGATTTGATTTTAACAAATAGGGAGGAACTCGTTGAGAATTTGAAAGTAGAAGGAAGCTTGGGCGAAAGTGATCATGAAATCCTAGGAGTTCACAATTCTAAGGAAGGGTAGAAGGGAGTACAGCAAAATAGAGACAATGGATTTCAGGAAAGCAGATTTTGGTAAGCTCAGAGAGCTGATAGGTAAGGTCCCATGGGAATCAAGACTGAGGGGAAAAACAACTGAGGAGAGCTGGCAGTATTTCAAAGGGACACTATTAAGGGCCCAAAAGCAAACTATTCCGCTGGGTAGGAAAGATAGAAAATGTGGCAAAAGACCACCTTGGCTTAACCACGAGATCTTGCAAGATCTAAAAAATAAAAAGGAGTCGTATAAAAAATGGAAACTAGGACAAATTACAAAGGATGAATATAGGCAAACAACACGGGAATGCAGGGGCAAGATTAGAAAGGCAAAGGCACAAAATGAGCTCAAACTAGCTGCAGGAATAAAGGGAAACAAGAAAACTTTTTATCAATACATTAGAAGCAAGAGGAAGACCAAGGACAGGGTAGGCCCACTACTCAGTGAGGAGGGAGAAACAGTAACAGGAAACTTGGAAATGGCAGAGATGCTTAATGACTTCTTTGTTTCGGTCTTCACCGAGAAGTCTGAGGGAATGCCTAACATAGTGAATGCAAATGAGAAGGGGAAGGTTTAGAAGATAACATAAAAAAAGAACAAGTTAAAAAGCACTTAGATAAGTTAGATGCCTGCAAGTCACCAGGACCTGATGAAATGCATCCTAGAATACTCAAGGAGTTAATAGAGGAGGTATCTGAGCCTCTAGCTATTATCTTTGGTAAATCATGGGAGACAGGAGAGATTCCAGAAGACTGGAAAAGGGCAAATATAGTGCCCATCTATAAAAAGGGAAATAAAAACAACCCAGGAAACTACAGACCAGTTAGTTTAACTTCTGTGCCAGGGAAAATAATGGAGCAAGTAATTAAGGAAATCTGCAAACACTTGGAAGGTGGTAAGGTGATAGGGAATAACCAGCATGGATTTGTAAAGAACAAATCACGTCAAATCAATCTGATAGCTTTCTTTGATAGGATAACTAGTCTTGTGGATAAGGGAGAAGTGGTGGATGTGGTATACCTAGACTTTAGTAAGGCATTTGATATGGTCTCGCATGATATTCTTATCAATAAACTAGGGAACTACAACTTAGATGGGGCTACTATAAGGTGGGTATGCAACTGGCTGGATAACCGTACTCAGAGAGTAGTTATAAATGGTTCCCAATCCTGCTGGAAAGGTATAACGAGTGGGGTTCCGCAAGGGTATGTTTTGGGACCGGCTCTGTTCAATATCTTCATCAATGACTTGGATATTGGCATAGAAAGTACGCTTATTAAGTTTGCAGATGATACCAAACTGGGAGGGATTGCAACTGCTTTGGAGGATAGGGTCATAATTCAAAATGATCTGGACAAATTGGAGAAATGGTCAGAGGTAAACAGGATGAAGTTTAATAAGGACAAATGCAAAGTGCTACACTTAGGTAGGAACAATCAGTTTCACACATACAGAATGGGAGGAGACTGTCTAGGAAGGAGTACGGCAGAAAGGGATCTAGGGGTTATAGTGGACCACAAGCTAAACATGAGTCAGTATGATGCTGTTGCAAAAAAATAAAAAAAAATAAAAAAGCATACATGATTCTGGGGTGCATTAACAGGTGTGTGGTGAGCAAAACACGAGAAGTCATTCTTCCGCTCTACTCTGCGCTGGTTAGGCCTCAACTGGAGTACTGTGTCCAGTTCTGGGCACTGCATTTCAAGAAAGATGGAGAAATTGGAGAGGGTCCAGAGAAGAGCAACAAGAATGATTAAGGATCTAGAGAACATGACCTATGAAGGAAGGCTGAAGGAATTGGGTTGGTTTAGTTTGGAAAAAAGACGACTGAGAGGGGTCATGATAACGGTCTTCAGGTATCTAAAAGGGTGTCATAAGGAGGAGGGAGAAAACTTGTTCATCTTGGCCTCTGAGGATAGAACAAGAAGCAATGGGCTTAAACTGCAGCAAGGGAGGTTTAGGTTGGACATTAGGAAAAAGTTCCTAACTGTCAGGGTGGTTAAACACTGGAATAAACTGCCCAGGGAGGTTGTGGAATCTCCATCTCTGGAGATATTTAAGAGTAGGTTAGATAAATGTCTATCAGGGATGGTCTAGACAGTAATTGGTCCTGCCATGAGGGCAGGGGGCTGGACTCGATGACCTCGAGGTCCCTTCCAGCCCTAGAATCTATGAATCTCAAGTAAAGGATAGAGCCAGCAAAAAAAAAAAAAAAAAAAAAAAAAGTGTTTTGAAAATATATGAGAGATTTATATTCATTATAAAAGATCCTTTTTTAAAAAACAGAAAAGAGGAAGTTATAGGTGATGCTAGCTGCAAGGCACCAGTTTCCCTAACACACTGATAATTTACACATTACTTTGCTGTTCTTCAGCAAATGCATAGTTACTATAGCAACTTCAATGTCATATGATCTGAATGCTATTTTTAAGATATAAATGTCTCAGAGAAACATACTATATGCACAATAGGGCTGAGAATATATATGTGGTTAGAAAGTGATATTTTTATGTCTACAAGGGTTCATTGTTCCTAATTTCTTTTACTCTAAGCATCCTACTTTTTTTTGCTTTTAGTTTTTTTGAAAAGGCAGCGCCTCGCTAAACGCTGAGAAACAGTGAAGGATTAAAATCTCTGTTTACAGCTACCAGAGGACTGGCAGATTACCTCTTTTTATGGTTCCACCTCAGTAGTGAATGGAACCCAGTAGATATCAGAACTCTTTAAAAGGAGAATACTGTTCAGCTAATGGATTATACTGTTCAAGGTCTAGCTGGACATGGATTATCTTTTGTTCTTGACTGTCAGAGTGGTGGCTTTTAAATGTCTCCTTCTCTTCAAACTGGCATTCAAATGACTTGTGGAGGATGAATCAGGTGGGCAGAGAGCTGCAAACACAAATTTAATTCCAGTCTGACAGATATAAAGTGTTTCTGAAAACAAATATTCTTGCTGCAATGGAGACAAATTTGTTCTTACCCTCCATCACAGGATCTGCAGATTCCAAACCAGCAGAAACCTGGTCTTGGTGCTTAAAGAGCCAGGTGCCTAAGCTCAGATACCGAGCATGTTTTTCTGGGTCTGGTGAGTTTACCCACTTAATTTGCAGATACAATTAATCTGATTCAGACCAGACTGGCAATCTGAGAAATATTTGTATTGGGCAGGTGTGAGAAGGGAGGATGAAGGTGGACAAGTGGGAGGTCATAGCTACTCTGATTTCAACACTTTGTGTGTTTCTGGTCTGCTGTAGGTGGGACTATGAGAGGTGCACTGTATAATTTAAAAACAAAATTGAGGAAAGATCTGACTTTACCGTCCTTTTGTTGATGACTGCTATCACTGTGTCCCCACCTTCAGTGAGAATATGGCTAAATTATGACATGAAATTCACCTTAAATTTCATGTTGACTATGTGACCTATTCAGTCTGAACACATGATCAGCTTTATATGAATGAAAACAGGATACAACTAATTCAATGTCCATAGCTAATATGTCCCATGTGAAATTGGAACTACTGATCTCTAACTTTATTTTCTGTAGTTTGTTTAGAAACAATACAGCGCAATGCTTGGAGCTATGTATTCTAAGAAAAAATTAAGAGTATAAAACCCCCAAAGCTTACAGGAGGGGTATCCAGCACTCACCAAAAATCAGCTCTTGGTATCTAGTCAAATTAGAAGTTTGAATGAGAGTTTGGCCAGATGTGATTTAGTCTGGAGAGACTCAAGTTATGTTGGTATCACAGCTTGGGAGAAACAACTGGAAGTAGTGATGATGATAGCATCAGCTCCCTCAGTTGATAGAGTTACCCCATATTTTGCATCTGCTCTGGATGAGAACTTCTTTGTGGGGATGCTGACGTCACATCAGTTATCCAAGTCTGTCATCTCCAGACAAGTTTACTGCAGTGAGCTCTACATAGGGCTATATCCAAAGACTTAATGAACATTATCAGTTAGGACTGATCCAAAACCCATTGAACTCAATGAGAACCTTACACTGACATCAGTGTTTGCCAGATCAGGCTTTTAGAGCAGAATATGACTGCCTGTTGACTTAGTGTAGCAGTGATCATTGCAGGAACATATTACAACTGAATTACATAATCTTCACTGGCTTCCAAACCTGTTACTGAGAGCAACAGAAGTGCCTCCTCCCGCTCCACTCCACTTCCCACCACAGTTCTGCTTCTCCCAGCCCCGCACTCCTCCCTGCCTACAACCCACATTCCCCTGATCTCCTAAATCTGCATCCTGTTCCCCTTCAGTCTCCCCATCCACCTTTCACAGTCTGTGTCCTGTCTTGCCCCTCGGCCCAAAGAGTGGCAGCAATGTTGCCCATGTGCATGGCTTCATCCTGACTGAAAAAAGCCAATAGTGGCAGCCAACATTATTAAGGGCTGCCCTCCTAGTGCAGATAGTGGCCATTTCCCTACACAGTCTATTTTTTTGGCTACAGTAATAATAAAGAGAAAGTGGCCATTTTGAAAAAAGGAAAATTTGCAAGTTGGCAGCCTTTCATCATGTTTTCATGACACTGGTTAAAAACAAACCCCAAACCGCAAAATCACTAGCATTGCAATAAAATCATGAGTTTTGGACATACCATAAAAAAAGTTCTCTTGTAGAAGTAGGGCCTTGTGACTTAAGGGTGTAGCAATACTCTATTAGGATTAGGGTCACCAACTTTGATTGGATGAATTCCTGGAGATTGTGTCACATGACAATCTTTAATTAAAGATTAATCTTAACTTCCTGGAGACTCCAGGGCAACCTGGGAGGGCTGGCAACCCTAATTAGGATACAGTACATGGCCGGGTAGTTTGTAGTACAATTCATACTCCTCAATGTTGATATGATCTTTTATGCTAAGCCAGTGTGGCTATGCTAGAAGTGGATCAGAGGACAACCATGTTGTAATACGATCCATTGACTCAACTGTTAATGTAGTGAAGTTAGGCTATTAGTCTGATTATCCACCTGGGTTAAAACATGGCTTTCTACAGTGACTATAACATAGGCCTTTGTCTATGGACAGGGGGAAAAAAACATATGGCTGAGCCACAACATTGTTTCACAACCATGTTTCAAAATGGTTATTTTTATAGTATAGCTGAAGCCAGAGTTAATTAAGAGTTGTCACCTGGGACAAGTAACCCACTACAATTGTATCCATGCTAAATGAATTCCAATTACTCCCCCAGTAATGTTATGATAACACTTAAATCATAGCAAAGTATTAATAGGATCAACAGTGCATCACTTGATGGCTATTTCATGAGCAAAAATAATGCATTGCTAGATACATTAGGAAAAAATCTTTGTTCTAACCAAAGAAATGTATTTTTGGCATTTTTTTATACCATAAAGACTGGAAGGATCCAAACCCAGAAATCTTAAATAAGCCTTAAATACTTCTATAAGCACACACATCTGCACTGTTTTATACAGATGTTTGTGATTATTAATGTATTATTAGAACAAGGGAGGAAGGACTTTCCGCCATGTAACCAGGCAGTGCTGCAGTTCAGAAGGAACCACGTCACCTATTGGCCAGCCCTGTGTTTTTACACTGCTGCTTTGTCTTAACACAGTCTTCCATCAAGACTCAAAAATAACCCAGTTTCATCTGCTCAAGTTTTAACAATATTGTTAAGGAATCAGTTATAGAAGATTGCTGAGAACACTCACAGGAATTGCCAAATCATTCACAACACAGTATGGACACCTTAAGTGCAAAGCTGTACAGAGCTGAGGTTTTTCATTATTATCCCAAGGAAACTGCATAATGCCACTACTGTCCTCCAGATCAAGCTGGAAAATGAAACTAGATTCTCAATGCTTTCATCTTGGTAAATTAAATTTTAATATGTTACAAATAGATAGCGGTAGGTTGCACTATTCAATTCAACGTGCAGTCTGAGTCAGTTAAAAATTCCACCGTAGGTAAAAAACCAAATTCTACAGGATACAAAAGGCTTTATATTTGAAACTATTATATATGGCTATAATATGGCATTTTGTTTTCTAGAAGGCAATGTTATGAGAGGCATGCTGTAAAATTCCAGAGATGCTGCCAGAAATTAGGCAGCTGGGTGGCCTAGAAATCTTCTCTGTTACACTTTTGTTTCCTTGCCAGTTCTCCATGTTCTCTCTTGAAAGAATGTTTTGTTTTTGTTTACACATCCTTCACAAGCAGAGCGAATAAATCCTTTTCTCCTACATTCACCAGGCCTTCACTGATAGGATGTTAACTTCCACATGTATAGACTTTGGGCATTTCAGGATGTTTGGTTTGACTAGAAATTAATTTTCACATAATTGTAAGAAAACATCTTTGTAGCACTCAGAATAATTGGAATGATCAGATAATGCCAAAGGAGAAGATTACATATGTTGTGTCAAGATGGAGATCTAGAGTTAGAGCTTAGTTATGAGGCTACTGCCACCCAGGCACCTGCTAAGAGGAGATCCCCCAGGGAGAACCATTTTCTCTCCCTCCCCTGGCCACCAATTCCACTTGTTCCTGATTTTAAAAGTTGTTTTGCTATTGATTCTGCTGTGCATGTTTTGGTATGATAGTTATAATCTCCCCCCATTCAAATTGTCCCTTTGGGCCTGTCAGGCTGATCAGGGGGAGTGGGCAATGTGAGGTCACAAAGCAGGAGTGATTTAAATTAGGCTATACAAAAATATCTGAGAAAGTACCCACTGAGTGTCCTTGAAAAGGATTATACAGTTGCTTAAAACTTTATTGTTAATTTCCCCCAAAAGCATCAAAACAGATGCTGTTCTGCAGTGAGGACTATGATCATTCCAGCTTCAAAATTCAGCAATTTTTCTTGCTATTTGCAAAGTAGGGATTTGAATTTCAGGTGATAAAGGTGTATTTTTTCCACTCCCCCATAATCCAAAAATAAAAAATAGATTAAAGGATTGTGCTCTAATTTCAAAATAATTATTCTGTCAGGCAGAACCCAATCATGAAAAGTTTCAGCCCAAAAGGCGCACATTCCACAAAATTGTGGCTTGTGAAAAGAGGTGGGTTGCAAATGTAGCTATTGTTTTCATGACCCGTTGCTATAAAAATTGTATATGAAAATAAAAGGAAATTAAATGCAAACCTTTTTTTAAAATGCAAAATTAGGATTGCAAATTCTAACCCACACACCAAAATATTTCAAAAAAATGAAAAGCTTAAGATTTCAATCACAACTTTAACTTTCTTATATTGAACATAGGTAGCACTTTGAATTACTATTTAAAGTTGATAAACATGCAGGCTAATATATACAGTATTTGCAAAAAGTTACTGTTGCTATAGAAAAAACTAACTTGATTACTACCTGACCTTTTCAGTGCAATATGTTTTGCATTTAATTATAGTGGTTACAATAGCAGCCAATATAGTTTACATTACACCACTGCCTCCATTACAAATCCCTGTTTCTATGCACTTATCATTTTCACAGACTTTTACCTCTTGGCCTGAAATTTTCCAGGCTTGGTCTCTGCCCTGAGAAGTTTGCTTGGGAGGGAGAGGGGGGGAAATCTAGCATTTTTAGAATGGAATTACTAATATCCTGCAAGGGGTAAAAAGAATCAAATACTTTGCAAATATTCCTGGTTCTTCCACAGGCTTCCAAAACAACCTTGGGCAAGTCATTTAGTCTACCTGTGCTTCACTTTCCTCATTCATTAAAAGAGATAAAACACCTATTAATTTCAATATCTGAATATTTAAGTGCTGTGAGCAAAGTGTTTCAAAATCTGTAGAGGGAAACCCTATATAGAAATGCAAGCTATTAATTAACATTAGTGACAGTTTTCAAAATATCCCTCCTCCCCCCGCACCCTCTCCCCCCACAAAAAATTAGCTTTCATATAAGTGATGCACTGCATTTTAACATTTTAAAGGCCATCTTACATTTTGGACAATGAAAGGTACAGTATACACTGAAGAGAAGTCTAAAGGTATCTGTACTTACGTAGTTTAATAAGGTCAAAATGCTTTTTTCATTTCCAAACGTAATCATTCATGTGAGTTTATCTATAGAAGACATTCTGTATAGCAGCCATTGTATTTGGCAAACTGAGTGCTTTTAGCACACCACACCATACAGACTGTGACACCTACTGGTAGTGGGTAAATTACAACAGGAGCCTTCCTATAAGTAGTGCCATGCAATGGATGTACTTCAGTTCAAAGCACAGACATACTGGGCTGACAGACAATGCTGCTGTTTGTTTCCACAGCTTAAAAAAATAAAATCTACATATCACTGACATACCATTGAATGTGTCAGGAGGAAGACTATTTCACTCCGCTGAAGTGCTTTACCTTTTATTGCCAGTCCTATAACAAGATTATTGAAATGATTCAACTATAGTCACGCTGCAACTAAAGATACTTGTTGAAAGTAAATAATGAAAGCATTTTATCAGAATTGCTGTCATTTTCCTGTTGAGGGATACATCTGTTTCATAAGTACATTTTTATGTGTGTCTGCCTTATGTGAACCTGCTCTAATTTAGTTACACTGATAGGTGCAGTTGTAGCTTTCTTTCTAACAATATTAACAGATGAATAGGGCAGTCATTTTCAGACAGCAATTTGCCATAGCTACAGTCAAAGTGGATTGGTTTGAGATTGCAACCTAGTAAGAATAGATTTTTAAGGAGACCACTGGAAAACATGTTAGTTATGCAGTAATTTGAGATATAAATGCACCTTAAGCAAAACTAATTTGAAACAAATCTGCTACATTCATATAAGAAAGCTATGTTAAAGCATAGCCTACAGATATAGTTAGAGGATTAGTCACCTCTACAATCAACTGACAATACACTATGCCTAAAAATGACTAACTGTATGAACACGGAAATGTTTAGAAGTTTATGAATATACATGTGCTAATGTTTTATAGATTTAGAATTTTAAGTATTATTAAACCGATGGTTCAGATCTCATAAATAGTCCAGTTATCTACTTAGGCCTGTTTTGAATTTGTAATAATCTCACTATGAAAGGGTGAACTTTTACTATGTAGACAAAAGTTTAAATTATTTAGATTGTCAAGGAGATGGACTCATTGAAGCATCTCAAAATATCATATACAAAACCCCATTTATTGTTTTAGTGGGCTAAACGTAGTTCTAACCCAGGGTATTGGCATTCAAGGCATGCATCTGTAATATTGCAGATAGAGATGGGTGGAAGGACATGCTATTCACTAGCTGGAGACCTATTTAAAATTTGTGCTCCATTTAGAGATGCAGTCACATTACATAGCTTTCATCTATAAGGAAATGAAAGTTGTGAGACGGCGGCAGGCTCTGGGAGAGCATCATCTCTTTGGGAAAGCCTAGGACCAGCGATCTTCTTTGATATCACGGCCTAAACCTAAATTAGCACATTAGATGATTTTTCAAGGCATATTGTGATACGTGCTCACATATCTAGCAGGGTCATCAAGCCTCAGATGAGAGCTTTGAACAGTGTATAAGGAATGTGCTGGCTCTCTTGACTATCTCCAGCTCTGCATGGATCCAAAAGGTCAGGTGTAATCAGACCCTGAATTGAGAGGCAACTGGGGAGAATGACGTTTTCCTTGTTAAAGCATGAGCCAAGATAGATGAAAGTGTCTACTAAATGCAGAGAGAGGACAGAAAGTAAGTTATTAGATATTATTCAAACACTGAGTTTTTAGTTCTTCCTTATACCAAGAGTCAAAACCCACCTTGAATGTGCATGTGCGGTTCTTATTGACTTCACCAGAGGCCATGCCTGCATCAGTGACAGAATTCATACTCATCCCTTTTAGAATGTATCCACACCTTTCCTTTTCCAACAAGAACTGAAGTCAGGGTGGTTGCAAAGATGTACCCCGCGGGCTGAAGTTACCATGTGATTGTAAACTAATAAAAATGCAGTGCAGTTGTCCAACATCCATCCAGCCCATGTATACAAGATTTTTTTTAAAAGTCATAATTAAGGAGAATTTTTTTTTTTTTTTTTTTTTTTTTTAACACAAAAAAAACTGGTGCATTCTCATGCTCCAGATCTGAGCAGAGGAAGCAGATATCTATGGTGTAGGACTATAGGATGCAGAAGGAAATGGGACTGTGGGTAAAATTTTGAAAAGCACCTAAGTGACTTAGGAACTTAAGTCCTATTTTCAAGAGTGGCTTATACACTTAGGAGACAAAGGGCTTAAATGACTTTTGAAAAAAATAGCACTTAGGCTTCTAAATCACACAGGCACTTTTAAAATTTTACCCACCAACTGTGTGCAGGCTCATCTCCACAACCTGGTAGGCTACAGAATTCTGCATGGATGCAACTCCATGAGTTTGAAATTTGTGCTGGGCAACTTGAGGCAGAGACAAAGTTTAGTCACTCTCTGCTGTATGAAGAGATCCTCAGGACCAACCTGAAATACTTGTGGGAATTAGTCATGTTAGCAGCATAATCTCCCCTCTGTAACTACTGAAGGGTCTTGTCATTCTCAAGCTGCAGTACAGGGCTCTTGGGAGTCATGTGACCATGGGAGATTATGACCGGGAGGACAGAGACTAGCTAGTGAGGAAGGTTGCCTTGAGGATGGCTCAGTATCCATGGGATCATGTGCTATTTCCTCTGAGACTAAGTTTTGTGGGCCATGATGCTTTTCCTTTCGTGAACCCACATGAAAGAAAGACCCCTCTTTCTTTGTGGTTTGAACACCACAAGGTAAGCCTTGTGAAACTTTTGGAAACTTTTCCCTGGGTTTTTATTCAGAAGGGAGCATCAGGCTGAAGGGGAGGCAAAAATCATGCACAAATCAACAGTTTACATGCACAGCACAAACAATGTAAACTTCCATTCTCATGTAGTGATAAAAACAGCAAACAGAATCAGTATTATTCCACAAACACTTAGAAATAACATCCACTTTGCGACTACTTTCAGTAGAAAATGAGACAAGATCACTAAATGAAACCATAAAGGATACCTCTTAATGAAGAGAAAACGCCTTCGGACCAGGAGACTGTCCTGCATGTCCTCCGTAGTGGAGCAGTGGTTATATTGACATTCGCATTAGAATTGTGTGATAAGAGTTACAGAGAAGGAATTGCTATACAAATAACCAGCTTTCTTTGTTAGGTAAAAGAATGTCCGTCTCTTAATGGGTCAGGATTCAGGGGGCCAAATATATTGGAACAGACTGGAAATAAACTGATCAACATTAAGATAAGGCAAAGACTAAATTAACAGCCACGCTTCCATGTTAATTCCTTGCTAACGGCTCATACAAATCAGCCTATTTACCCAACTTTACCAGCATTTTTATTTCTCTTTCACACCCCCATGTTCAGCTTGCACCTTGCTATAGCTGATGAAGATGTTACGATGGCAGGAAACTACACCACAATCCTTTAGTCCCTCACTTTGTGGTGATGATGGAACACAGGTTTTTCTTTGAAGAAATATTGCACCACCAATTAATAAATAACCTTCAGCCTATTTAGCATTTACTTAAGACTGCAATTCAGAAAGTTCACATCTGACATTTCTGACACCAGTGAACACTATAATGGGGATTAGTTAGAGAAAGGGAGAATGAGAATGCTCACTTCAAAAGAAACATAGGGGAAAATCCTGTTCTTCCCCAGCTGAAGGGCTTTACTGGGTAGTGGAATTGGTGTGGTTTCCCTCTGCAAATGAGGTAGGAAGGAGCTCAGTTCTGCCGGGTTCACCTCTGCTGCAACTAGAACTGGTTGAAGTTGTCGTAATGCAAAAATGACATTTTTGACCAACCCCCCACCCCAAAGTGGGGAAAGTTTGTCGAGTTCAAAATTTCTCATATTTCAAAATAATATTTTTCAAATATTCATTTTGATTTCGTGAGAAAACCCCAACATTTTAACTTCACTCCCCCGACATGTACTGAAGAAGGGAAGAAGATGGGGTGGGAGGAGGGGAGATAAAAAAAAAAAACCCCACTTCCTCTGACTTTAGTTTAAGTGCACCAAAAAAAATGTCTAAAGAAAATCATTTCAAATAATTGGCAAAGAACTAAGTTTCCTTAAGAATTGTGAATTTAAAATAAACAAACCCGCACAAAATGATTACTAGTTTTTGACCAGCCACAGAACAAAAAGGAAGGGCAGACACAAGGAGGATCTGCCAATGCGAGTGCTGGGTAGATAATTTCTCCTTACCGGATACAATAGCCTTTACAAAGGGAAAAATAATAAAAATCACCCACTGACCTCTGTGGGAATTTTGCCTTTACTTGTGGTGAAATCCTGGTCCTATTGTAGCCAATGGGAGTTTTGTCATTAACTTCAATGGAGCCAGGATTTCCCCATAGAGCTGTAGGAGCCAACCAGGTGCATATTTTAACTACACAGGAGTGTACTAAAATTATTCTGAAAACAGACCACTTCTCATGAAGGCAGAGATAGCTTATGATATTTTTCCCTCACTGGGGAGGAAAGCTCTTTGCACCGTTTGTAATATATCCAAATAATTCTCTTCAAACAAATATTTTCCTCGTGAAGCATCACAGCCAAAGACCTGGGAGGAATCCTGGTACAACTTTCCATCTGACACTATTGGCCTTAGAGGAAAACAAGAATGTGCACGTTCATGGTTAGGATAGGACTGGATATCAGTGGTGTGGGGCTCTGGAGCAGGGAAGGGGAATATTTAATTGAATTTTGTTGTTGCTTGGATAATTCATGGTTTACTTATCAGTGTATTTTTGAATGACTGTCAAGAGCAATCGGTGCTTTGGATATACATTCTTATAGGATAAAACTCCAAATAAATATAGAAGATATTATATCCCTTCTAATTAGAAAGATTAGACTTTTGAACATAAGCTCTTAGGTGCTGGAGCACAACAAATAAATAATGTATATTCCATTGCAGTTTCTTTCATTCACTACTGCAAAGGCCGTTCAGTCCATTTCTTTCTGGATTGCTTGAAATCGATGGGCTGCCACTCTTATTTAACTCAAACTTCTCATTAGAAGCGCGAAAACAATTGCCGACATTTTAGAACCCCAACTCCACTAGCCTTTCCAATTACGGGACTCATTAACAGGCATCTGTTTGCTGTCCTTTTCTAAAAGTGATGGTCAAACCAAAGAGGAAACAGACAGACATCTGCAGCTTCTCATTCTTAAAAAATGATATACATTTATTTAAACCTATCACAAAAAATAGCAATTTTAATACTTTATCAACTAAATTTTCCTTTATGCAACAACATTCAATATCTTAAGGAGCAAAAACTTGGAAAAACATTTTCAGACTACTTTTCTCAGTTCCAGCCTCTATTTTTTTCATTTCCATATTAAACAAAAGAGCTAGTCATATGTAAGTTAATAAAGTGAACACAAGGGAGATGTACCTCCAAATTAGAGCCAGACGTTGAATAACGTAGTAGGAATGTGCTTAAACCTTGGTACCAGCTCGTGACAAGGTCTGCACTTTGTCTTAGCCCTGAGTTTTTGGAAAAGCTTCGGCAGCTATGAGAAAAACTTTCAACCTGACAAACACTCCCTGGCTGGAAAAGGCTCCTGTTTTAATTCAGTCCAGATGTGATTTTTAATGAAAGCATTATGGCTCTGCAGCTGCATGGATGGTACAAACACTTTAAAAGGAATAAATTATTCAAAATGCTTTATTTGCACTGTACAATTATGCTTGACCTTTCCTAGGTAAAATCTTAAGACTGGCTACAGTGCCGTTTATGATTACTTCTCTTGCCAGATCTAATCCTGGGTGGTGCAAGGCACACTCTGCTCCCATAGACTTCAATGGGAAGTCTCACACCTCACAGAAGAGGCTCAGCACCTTGCAGGATTAGCTGCATGGTGAATATGTAGTAGAAAGGTAAACAAAAAAGGAACATGATGTATAAGTCAGACAAATATCTCTTTACAGAGGCAAACAAATACTTGGAACACATTAGCATAGAGTCACCAGCTAATTCTAAAAACAAGATATGTTGGTAATAATTTATATTATATTAATTATAAAGTCACTCCCCACAAGTTACCTTGATCTAAATACTTTCTATTTATATAATGTTTTGCTTAATAACACAGGTATCTGTGTAATATTTGAATGTCACACCATCAAAGGCAGAAATAATGACTTTTTTACCCAACAATACAGTTTGAAGTTTAATTGTTGTGTAGTGCATATTTGCTATACATACTACCATATGGGAATGAGAAGGTAAATAGTTGAAAGAAAGGTTAGACTAACAAATATACCTGAAAAAGTTGCATTTGGTTAAGGCATTATTTAAAATATTACTCAAAATGAATAACTGTACATTCCCAGCGGATATGAAAATTATGGGTCAAGTTATGATAAAGTGATTCACTGAATCAGGGGCATAGACATCATATCACTTATTGTATGTTCTGTTTTTACCCATGGATCATTAGGGCTTATACCACATGTATTCTATATTGATGCCTCATACAAATCTATCCCCTTCGGTGGAGTTGTAAGGAGTCTAAGTTATTGAAAATTTTGGGCTATAGAGGATAATGTAGTCCTGTGATCCCAGGCATGAGGTCTGGAATGCTATCTATTCTGAAGCATTCGGTGGGGTTAAGCGTCTAATATTTATTGAAACACTTAGAATTCATGTACAAGCCTGGCACATAAAGTCCCCATTAAATGACCCATAAAACATAAAATTCAAAATAAATGCAGACCTAAGACATGCTGTTAGAGAAGAAGTTCATTTCCAAGAGTAACAGGGAAGGGGAAATGATAAGAGAATCATTGACAACTGATTGGAGAGTACTAAATGATCCTGTTTGAGGGGAGGAAATTTAAAGTTATTATTCTCTGGCAAATTGCTCTGAATGAATTTCATCATTCTTGTTATAAATGTGTTTTCTGACACTTTAATTATGAAGAAACTATTCCTGAAACACACAGTGAGAGTAGAAGATGCCATAAGTTTAAGTAAAATGCTATTATATTCCCATTTTGCAAAATTCACAATCACATTCAAATTAAACAGCATTTCTCTCTGGTAGGATGAAATGAATATTGCAAAAATGAAATTGTATACACAGATTCAGGAACATTTTAATCATTTTATTTTACACTTAAAAAAAGAAATAGTGGAAATGGAATGCTGGAAGCATTACAATTTGATGAGTATATCTTTCGTCATAGAACTATATACAAAATCCTTATCTGTTTGCAAATGGGAAACATTCACTACAGCAGTATAATGAAACGATCCTCATTAAAAAGTGGAGGATAGGTAACTGATTTCTATTAGCTAAATACACCACATGCTTAACTAAAACAAACTGTGCTCTCTGGGCATTCAGCTCGTTTTATTGCTTGTTCCCTCCCGCTCCCCATTTAATACTGAGCTACCACATTTGTAATGTATCTGGACAAGTTTGCTCCAGAATAAAACCCAACCAACCAATCTGCTCTGTAACAATGTACCTCGTTGGGGTTTGGTTTTTTTTTTTTTAATAATCCATGAATCATTTTTACAAGCTATGGCTGATTAGTTGTCAGTTTGTTCCTCTTTAGGAATTTAAGACAAAAAACTTAACAGCAATATGTTTTTGTTAAATAAATGTGTGTTTCTGAATAATGCAGGGTGAATGGTTACATCTGGTACTGCACAACACTCTCGTTCAACTGATAACTTTTTAAGATTATACATCAAGTTTGAAATGTGCATGACAAGCACTAGATGTGCTATTTAAACTAAAGGCGCACTGTACCTATTGATGGACCCATTACACTCCTGTAATGCTAGAAAAAACCCCAGAAACTTCGGCACAGATAATATTTATAGACCAAAACGTTGCAAATTTCACATTTAAAAAGGTCACATTTAAAGAATCTCTAACTTCAAATATTGTGCAGCACATCTTCATGTAGTAGAAGGGTACTGCAGAGGGGTGCAGGTCACGAAACAAAGAGACAGACCAAAGCAAGCCCTTTTCTGCACTCACTATAGCTGAGCCATGGTACTTTGCCCCACTGTTTACAAAGAAAAAAACACTTTTGAAAGCTATTACTTATTGGCACTCGCAACACTTCCTTTCCTATATTATCTTCTACTTCATTTTGATCATGGGACAGAAACAGAACAATCTGACAGGGGCAGAACAAGAGTGAGAACGGAGTATCAAACCAGATTACCCACAATACTAGCACAATTTCTCTTTTATTATTTAACGGGGGGGTGAACGTGAAGAAAAATCAGACCATTTTTAGCTCTGTTACATTCCTTTTCTTTAAAAAAGAAACAGGAAGGTTCTTTGGCCTAGTGGCCTAAATGGAGTCAGTCAATTCCCTACTGGACCTGCTTTCTCCAGCAGCATACAAAAATTATAACTTAACAATCATGTGAAAAATTATGTAGTCACTCATGTTACATGACTTAGGTAGATAGATATGGACCTGATTTTTTAATACATGCTCTTCGGTAAGTGCTTAGCACTTCAAGTCTTACGCTCAACTACTCTCCAGAGACTCACATTGGGCTCAGTTCTCACCTCCGCTTCCTTAAAGGTAAAATTCCATATTGTTCAGCAGGCTGAACACTAACCAAATGCCAACCAATTAAAGAAAGATAAAAGGTAAGATACCAGACACACTTGAACCACCAGCTAGTACTATGGGAAATATTAAATAAAAGGCCCTTTTTATTATAATTTTAGAACTGTATTATAAATTCAGAATTAAAGTAGGAAGGCTGGGCTTGTGGATAAGGCAGTGGAGTGGGACTCAGATCTGGATTCGTTTCTTGGCTCTGCCACAGAATTCCAGTACGATCTTGGGCAAGCCAGTAATTTGTGTCTCAGTTTCCCATCTATGAAATACTTGATTTCCCCCATCCTTTATCTTTGTCTATTTAGTTAAGCACTGGTCAGGGCAGGGATTACCCCTCACTAAATGACTACAACATTAAGGCTCTGATCTCACTTGGGGCTGCCTGACTCTACTGTAATACAAATAAAAATAAATAAAAAACAGAAATAAAATAATTCTATATTGTGGGTTTTCCTGGTTTGTTTGAATATGCCACCAATAACATAAATGCTCTGAAAAAGGAGGGAATACTTTTCAGCTGCAATGCTTCTTCAGAATTCCTCCCTACCTCTAATTTCTTTTTTAAAGTATATGACAGACAGGTATGGTGAAGTGGTCTGAACCTCGGTGGGGTAGCCAGGAACTGCTGAGTTCTAATCCTGGATCTGATTTTCATGCCCGCTGTGGACATGTAATTAACTTCCTTGCCTGAGTTTCCTAGTCTGAACCCATAGGGGTAAATAAGATCCTTCTCACAGGAGTATTGTAGGCATAACTAGTCAGCATTTTGTAACATGTTGTGACCACCCTGCCCAATATTAATATTATGCACTGCTTTTATATTTTGAATTAAGTTATAACCCAGAACTTTGCAATTTGACTATGCTGTGTATAAAGGACATCCCCTTAGGCACAATTCCTATGCAGTCCAATTAAGTTTCAGGAATGATGTGAAAAGCAAGTCTTTTTAGTCTGACAAAGAGAGGGTTAATTAGAAATATGCTAAGGATTTGTTTTACTGTCACTCAGGGTTGGAAGTGCTTAGCGTTCTATTTAAATAGGTGGACAAAAGATGAGCTCCTTTGAAAGTTAATGATGTAGAGCGGAAGAATCATGAACTCATCTAAGTGGATGCAAAGGTATCAATGTAATTTTGGAAAGGGGATTAATCAAGTGGAGATGAGATTTTTAACAAAAGCTAATAAGTAATTGCTGTGTTTTGGTCAGGACTTTGACAAGACAGAATGACTTAAACAAAAGTTAATATGTATTTCTGACATCACATTAGGGAACAAACATCTACTGCTACTGGGCCTATTAGTCTCTCTCCTGCTATTAGTTCTTTAATAAGGGTATAGAGTATTCCACACTGCAGCTGAAAGCGTGCCTCCCAGCCCGGGTAGACAAACACAAGTTAGCTCTGCTCCAGCTAGCTCACTAAAAATAGCAGCAGCATGGGAGAGCTGCCTGAGTACAAGCCCACTTGGCCCCCCCTTTGAAAAGAGCTGAACCTGAGAGACTGAGGACAAGACAAGACATTGTCTACACTAGAATGTTTTTGCTGAAGATTCCCATCAGTGCTACCACCAATGCAGCTTTTGGTAGCAACGGAGGGAGCATGAGTATAAAAGGCACTGGTAGCTACCAGCATTTTAACCACATAGCATGTCGACATAGTAGGTATATACTACCTGGTCCCTAAAATATTGGCAGCTGCTTGGAGTACTGTCTACCCTAGAGTTCCCAACATTGTTACCAGTGGAAATGGGAAATTTTAACTTACAAAAAAATTGTAGTGCAGACACAGCTCAGAAGACACTGTAACTGAATAGAGGCTTTTGCATGGCTTGGGTTTTCCTACCTCTCTTTGATCCTATGAAAGGAAATTTAGGCCTAGTCTGAAGTGTCTTTCCTAGTATATTTCTGGAGTCACTCAGCAACATATTCCAGTTCTTTTGGTTCACATCTTTCATTGAGAGTTTGGTCCTGGAAATTGTAACTGGGGAAAGGTATATGCATGTGATGAAGGAAATGAAGCTCTAACCTCAGAAATAGAACAGGTGAAAAGGACTGCCTTTATAAAAGGTACAGGTCACAGAAGGATTGGCCTTCCATACAGAGGCACAAATGGTGACGGTGGCATTAGGGAGGTAGGTGGGTGAAATGACCCGAGGGTCGGAGATTTCATCACAATTTCAAAAGTAATGTGCAGATTAAACTTGTTAAGAATCACAAGTATAAAAATGCTCAATACTTTCAATCATTTTAGATTTAAATCCAACCAGTCGAGATCACTAATACAGTATGGAGAGGCTATCACATCTCCATAGTTAAGGCTGGGCATAACCTCCCTCATGAAGCTCCAATTTTATTCTCCTATAACTTTGGTTTGGAAAATCTGTTCGGCCTCAAAATTGCCAGATTTGGTTGGAAACCAAAGTGAAACATCTGCAAAGCTTGAAGAAAGTTTGTCAAGTGGTTGTTAAATTACAGCACACTAAAAAGTTCACCCTGTTTTGAAATTAATTGTGTACAATATTTCTTTGTCTCCATCCAAATGAAAGATACTGTTTTCAAACCTTCCATACAGTTAAATCTTTGACATCACACAGTGATTATCGCTGAAGAAAATGGGTTGTAATAAATCAAAGTTTACTAACAAATTTTGTTGTTGATAGGTTTTGGTCCATTGATTTCAATGGGATGTATGGACCCAACCCTGTCTCCGTTAATGTCCATGGAAGTTTTTGCCACTGACCTCCTCCATGGGAGCAAACTCGGGCCACAGTAAGCCAGTGCTCTAGTGCAAAAGCTGCCACAAACTCAGTTTAAAGAGCCTCTGGTTTAAGATAATCCTCTGGTTTCTTACAGCCACTCTAGCAGCTTCTATACCACCTTCTCTCAGCCCCCAACACAGGAAACACATGGCATACACAGGACAGGTCTGATCCCAATCTCTAGCTTCTGGAATGCCCCAACAAGACCGCTGGCAGTCAACACAGATTACATTACAGAACCATAGAACTAGAAGAACCTTGAGAGGTCTTTAGTTCAGTCCCCTGTGCTCAAGGAAGGATTGAGTATCAGCTAAACCAGTGTTTCCCAAGCTTGGGATGCCGCTTGTTCAGGGAAAGCCCCTGGCGCACCCAACCGGTTTGTTTACCTGCCGCGTCCGTAGGTTCGGCCGATCGTGGCTTCCACTGGCTGCGGTTCGCTGTGCCCGGCCAATGGGGGCTGCGGGAAGTGGCGGCCAGTACGCCTCTCGGCCCGCGCTGCTTCCCACAGCCCCCATTGGCTGGGCACAGCAAACCGCGGCCAGTGGGAGCCGTGATCGGCCAAACCTGTGGACGTGGCTGGTAAATAAACTGCCTGGGCATGCCAGGGCTTTCCCTGAACAAGTGGCGTCCCAAGTTTGGGAAACACTGAGCTAGACCATCCCTGACAGTTGATTGTCCAGGCCAGTGTATAGGACAAGAAACTAGGGTTGCCAGGTGTCTGGTTTTCGACCTAAATGCCCAGTTGAAAGGGGACCCTGGCAGCTCCGGTTGGCACCACTGACTGGGCGGTTAAAAGTCCAGTTGGCAGTGCAGCGGGGGTCCAGGGCTAAGGCAGGCTCCCTGCCTGCCCTAGCTCCACCTGGCTCTTGGAAGCAGCTGCCAGGCCCCCGCGGCCCCTAAGTGCTGGGGCAGTCAGGCACTGGGAGGCTCCGTGCACTGCCCCCACCCCGAATACCAACTCTGCAGCCCCCATTGGCCAGGAACTGTGACCAATGGGAGATGTGGGGGGCAGTGCCTGCAGGCGCAAAGACAGCGCACACCATGCAGAGCCATCTGGCTGCCCATGCACCTAGAGGCTGCAGGGACCTGGCGGCCACTTCCTTGGAGCCATGGCAAGTGCCGCCAGGAGCCTGCACTCCCTCCTGCACCCCAACCCTCTGGCCCAGCATGGAGCCCCCTCCTGAACCCCAAACCACAACCCCATGGCCCAGAGCCCCCTCCTGCACCCCAACCCCCTCATCCCCACCCCCAGCTGGAGCCCTCACCCCCCCACATCCCAATCCCCTGGCCCAGACCAGAGCTCCCTCCTGCACCCAAACCCCCTCATCCCCCCCCCCAGCTGGAGCTCTCACACTCTAAAATGGGGATAACAATGAGATCTACAGATGAAAAAGCATAGCATAGCTGTAAAGTATTATTACTAGTCACATTTTTTTAGATGGGATAAATTTCTTGACTTTAATAATCTGAAGACACACTACATGTATTTTTTTCCACAATGGTCTTCATTAATCTACATAAAGAAAAGTTAAAGTAAAAAGGTGAAAAGTGTAAAAAAGAAATCTGAACTGGAAAATTCTATAAAACAAAAAATTGTTTAAAAAACCCTTTTAAAGTAGCTAAATAGCACTATAGTTAGTGAAGAAATTAGTTAAGGACATAGATCTTACACTGTTCATGTGATAAGAATATTATGTGTGCTGAAGTATTAAAATGCATATTTCATCACAACACAGCAACCTTAACTCTGACCCAAAATAAACTATTATTTCACCAATAATCTCATAATATAAAAACTTCAGGCACCCTTTTTGCAAAATAAATACAATACATTAATTACAGATATTGATTAGCCTAAAAGGAAAATCTGTGGACATTTTTACCATTAATAATGTTTTATACTTTTGTATTAAGCTACACAATCAACCTCATTCTGTAAATGATACTGCCCTTGGTGAAATTATATGGCCCGTGTTGTACACGAGGTCAGACTAGATGATCGTAATGGTCCCTTCTAGCCCTAAAATCCATGAATCTATGAATGAACCACCATTGCCCTGACCTCCCAGCAAAACATTTGACTGAATTGGAACATGTGTTAACTGGTAACATTTCATATTTAACGCTATTATTGAAAAGAATATATTTAAACATAAGACATTAAAAAACAATCCAGGGGTCAGTTTTTGAAATAGGTATATACACAGCATATATTACCTCAGCACATAAAAATACGTGTGTGTGTTGATAGGTTGATCAGAGTGTGTGAGATCATAATGCATTATAGGCGGCTCTGGTCTGATTATTTACAAACTGCTGTGAAATGTTATAACATTTACTGCTTTGATGGTACTTTGAGTTACTGTTTTGATTACTCTGAATAACTTTGAAGCACTTCAAGGTGAAGTTGCATTCTGCTCACAAGTGCTCCCTTGTTCTCATACGTGTATTTAGCATATCAATTGGAGGATTTCTTCTTGTGGATCAGGAATTAAAGGATTATTAGTCTGCATCAGGCAGTATGAAGAATTCACTAACTCATGTCTCTTGCTTTTTGTTTATATATTTACTAATTGACTCAGTGATTTAGAATCTAAGGGAAAGTTATTTTGACTTCAATATGCATGTTGCTCACATTTATGCGCTTATAAATAATTCTGTGCTACAATCTCTTGTACTAGATGTGGGAAAAGCCCCATAGAAAATATGGGTCTTGCTTACTGTTCATGGCTCAGGAATGATTTGCTAAAATGTTAGTGAAACTATCATCCTTGCTAGTTTTTTTTAAATAAAACGTAATAGTCGAGAATCAGATTTTAAGTGTATGCATAGCATTAAAGGAAACTCCAGTGGGAAAATATTATACCATTAAATAATTGAAGCTCTGCTAGTCATAAAAACTAGGGACTGATCCCTGTGTTGGACAACAATATTAACAATTATGGTGATTTTACCATTAGGAGTAATCAGCCAAGCAGACTTTTTAAAATGCTCTTTCTACTCTCTTGGCATGTTGCATAGTTAATTTTGATTTATATAATCTAATTTGATCAGTTTCTCTCTCTTTCTGAAAGAGAACGGTATAAATTAAGAATCCTAGAGCCCTTGGGAAAGTGGAGCAGGAGAACCTTTGTAGATTAAAATCTTGAGGATGGCCTCTGTGAAAACTCTTCAAACTTGCTTTGTTCCTTTAAAGTCCATTTAATCCTTTGGAGAGGATTCTTCTGGTTTGACCCCCTTGAACCTCCATGACCAACCCAATAAACTACTGAAAGACCAAAAGTACCCAAAGGAGAGCCGTTAAACTAAAGAAACTTCCTCAAGGCTATAAGTTACATCAGAGTGAGAATGAGCCCAATGAGGAGGGAAGATCCTGTATCTTTAACACCATTAATTATCCATTTAGTAATCTACTTCCATTATAAATGCAATCCTTTTCTAACAGGGCTCTTCTTTCCCATGCCTGGAGCAATACACATTGTTCTTCAAATGACAACAAACCCCTTCTTTGTTGTTCGGGAATATCAACCTAGGTGAACTATGTAACAAAGTTTGAAAAAAATAATTAGATCTTTGTTGTGTTTATAGCACACAGTCTCCTTGGGGATATATATAATGATTTGCCTATAGCCACTGCATGGGAATTTGAGTAACATGGCAAACTTGTAGACTAGTATTTCTTGAGTGGTGTTTTATGCAGTGATCTTCAAACTGTTATATTTGATGCACATGATTTTGTGTGTTTACCATGTTTGTTCTTCATCATTTAAAAAAGAAAAAAATAATCTTAGATCCCAAAGAGCAAATTTTCACCTGTAGTGAAGCAAAGACTCACCGGCATGGCACCTCCTGCTGGCCATCTGGGAATTAGCTCTTTTCCAGCATATGGAGCGCCCTCTGTAAGACGGTGTCTCACCTGCCTCAAGCCCCGTGTCCCTCTTCGACCCTGGTGCCCCTTTACCTCAGGGTTCTACCCCCAGCAGTACCTCCTTACTCTGGGTTTCCCCTCTGAGGGGAACCCCCAACCTTCTAAGCCCACCCTGCCTTAGTGGCTACTGCCAGTTATCATCTAGCCCCCTCTCACTGGGGCAAACTGCAGTCTGTCATGGCCACTCATCATTGGCAAGGTGGTTGGACCAGCTGCCTGTGCCTAACCCCAGGCTGCACCTCCCAGCCCCAGTACCTGCATAGGCCTTTATCAAGGCCTCAGCCTGGGGAGTTGCCAGGCTGGAGCTCCCCAGCTCCTCTTGCCCTTCCCCAGCACTGCTTTGCTCCAGGTACCCTATTCCCAGGCAACTAGGTCCTTCTCTCTCCACAGCTAGAGAGAGTCTTCTCCAGCTCCTGGCCCCCAGCCCTCTTATAAGGGCCAGCTGGCCCTTATTGAGCTGGTCACACCTGTGGTCAGCTCCTCACTCAGCTGCTCTCACTGCTTTTCCCAGACACAGCCCTCTCCAGGGCTGCTTTTAACCCCTGCCTATCGGAGTGGCACTACATCATCCTTTTCACTTTTTCTCCACAAAATGGGCACAGAGGAATTCTGGCTTGCCGAAGGGGTGCCCACACAACAACTGCCCATACAGCTAACTTATACCAGGAGCACAATCATTTTACCACAGAACGCTATGAAGGGGTCACTGATAGATGAGATAGGTGGAGTGGGGGAACGTGTTAAAACCTGTAGACTATAGCTCTAGCCTCTAACCCAACACTGGCATGCTCTTCCTCAGCTCAGTACAGATTGTGAACTCTGCAGAAGCCCAGTTTGGGATGTAACAGTAACACCCTATGATTCATCTCTTGGCCACAATCTGGGAGTATACAACTCAGGACCCCTGCACAATACTCCTCCCATCAGCCCTGGGCATACACCTATCCATTGCCTGGAGCCAGAATTTGGGCTCATGTTGTAGTTCTATAATGCAGTTTGCATGTATGAAATCTTATTTATTTGTTGAAGAACTTAAGTACCAAGTCTAGGACATAATTCACCACTGAACTATTCCAGCTTTATACCAGTGTAGACTGGTTGATAAGAAGAGAGTTACACCTGTGCAAAACCAGGGTGAGAGTCAAAGCCATACTTCAAAACAAAACATGCCAAGATAGTTTTTGTAGAGAGAAGTTGGCCAGAGGGGAAAAAAATACTCTTCTGTAGTTTGGCAACATAATCCATAATTGTTTTCCGCCCATCTGCCCTCTTCCAACCTGATCTTCACCCCTATTTCTCCCCTCAGCACACAGGCAATATATACAAAGCCTGATTTTACACTTGTAATGGGGTCACTCACCTCTCACGAGCACCCCTTGGTCAAGTGCATATGCCTGCACTCTCTCTCTCTCTCTCTGTGTTTGTGGTGGGTCTTCGGTGATGCAGCCCCCCCAGCCAAGTAACACACACAATGTGTCTGTATGATAAAAGCAAGGCAAATCCCTTCAGGGGTACAAGTCCAACAGGGGCCTCTCTCAGTGCCCTCTGTAATGTCTCTCTCAAGCTGTCCCTGCTCCAGTATAGAGTGATGCCCTAGGACTTCCTCCCTAGAGGCAATGTCTTCACCCTTTCAGGGCCTTTCTAGCCCCAGCTCTCCCTCTGGACCACTACAGTTCAGTTCCCCTTCTCGGATGACTCAAAGTCCAGGCCACTTTCCCAGTGGCTGATGGGGGTGGGACCCAGCCCTACCCACTACTTCAGGTCCCAGCCCAGGGACCCTGTAGATAGGGGCTGTGACGGGTTGGATCACAGAACCCCCCTTGGGGCTGCCAACTGATGTACCAAGACTACTTCTGCCCCGGCTTTCCTACCCTGGCAGCTTGGGACTTCAGTTCCCTGCCTCGGTTGAGCCAGACCCGCTAGCCTGCTGCAAACCCAGACCCAGGTCTGAACCACATCCCCTAACAGCTGTAGGCTTAATTGAAAGCAGCTTTAAAAGTGTTCCTGTGTTTAACACTCAGATGCTCAACTCCCAATAGGGTCCAAACCCCAAATAAATCTGTTTTACACTGTATAGAGCTTATAGAGGATAAACTCATAAATTGTTCGCTTTCTATAACACTGATAGAGAGATATGCACAGCTTTTTGCCCTCCCCCCCCCCCAGGTATTAATACATACTCTGGGTTAATTAATAAGTAAAAAGTGATTTTATTAAATACAGAAAGTAGGATTTAAGTGGTTACAAGTAGTAACAGACAGAAGTGAATTACTAAGTAAAATAAAATAAACCAAACAAGTCTAAGCCTAATACAGTAATAAAACTGAATACAGATAAAATCTCACCCTCAGAGATGTTTAAATAAGTTTCACAGACTGGACAATCCTTCCCCCTAGTACAGCCCTTGTTCCAGCTCAGGTGGTAGCTAGGGGATTTCTCAAGATTGCCACCCCCTTTGTTCTGTTCCACCCTCTTATATGGCTTTGGCACAAGGCGGGAACTTTTTGTTTCTCTGGGTCCCCCGACCCCCTTCTAAATGGAAAAGCAGCAGGTTTAAGATGGATTTCAGTACCAGGTGACATGGTTACATATCCTGTGAGACCCCAAGCCTTCATTTCTCCCAGCCTGACTCACAGGAAGGCCTGCAAGCAAACAGAGCCACCCACAGTCAATTGTCCTGGTTGGTGGGAGCCATCAAGATTCCAAACCACCATTAATGGCCCACACTTTGTATAATTACAATAGGCCCTCAGAGTTATATTTCATATTCCTAGTTTCAGATACAAGAATGATACATACAAATAGGATGATCACACCCAGTAGATTATAAGCTTTGTAATGATACCTTACAAGAGACCTTTTGCATGAAGCATATTCTAGTTACATTATATTCACACTCATTAGCATATTTTCCTAAAATTATATAGAGTCCAACATCACAGAGGCCATCCAATGTGTTCCTTTATCTAAGCTGCGCCACTGCTCTAATTTCCTCAACCACTTCCCCACAGCCCTGCACCATCTTCACCCTTACCTCAGGACCTTGTCCTGATGGAGTCCCAGCAACCAGGCCAGACCTTCCTCTCATTCTCCCCAGCTTCTAGCAGCACTGCCCTGTCCAAGGTCCTGCAGCTTCCTTAGCCAGCCAGCCAGCCACACACCATCCACATTTCTCCAGCACCAACAAGGAATGGAACTTACTCTGGCCCTGCAGCTCTTCTTATACTGGCCTGCTGGGCCTTGATTGGGTGCTCCCTGCAGTCCCTTCCTGATTGGCTGTGTCCCACACCGCCACTCTAGGCAGCTTGGAGGATTCTCTCCACTGCCCTTTTTTGGTGTGGGGTGTGGGGCAGAGCTGTGTGGCCTCAGCAGGGAGTGTCTGGACCTAGTTCACCCCTTCACAACACTACTCCGATTCAGTAGTAACTCCACTGAAATCACTGGAGTTACTCTAGTGTAAAAGGTTTGTAAAAGAAGACTCAGGCTTCTGTTTTGCAGAAGATCTGTGGGAAATGGGGAACAACCGCATTGCCATCAGTCCTTCACTTTCCCTACTCTACCTGCCACACCTATGTATATTCCACCATCTTTATAAGTGTACCCCTCTCTTCCTTCCTGGATCATCTAGGAAGAGGCAAGTGTTCACCTTATACCTGGACACCTGATGTCTTGAGGATAATAGAGATCCTGGGAAGGTTCCAGCAGTGGTGTTGGATAGGTGGGAATCTTCTGTCCACCCATCTGCAGCAGCTGTCTACTCATCAGAAGAATGACAGATGGTGGTGCCTCCTTATAGATATGCACTGTATACCTCCATTAGGGTACCTTGATAGCTTCCAGAAATGACTGCGGCCTAAACCATACAATAGGCCCAGCAGATAAGGGCAAATGATACTTACTGCTCTATGGAAAGCATTAAATACACAAACATGAGCCAGGAACAGTTTTACTTAGAAGTCATGTAGCAAAATACAATGATGATGTAATAGAATAAATTAGAATACCTATTGTAAGGTGACAAGTCAATAGGTGGCATCACAACAGTTCAGCTAATGGTGGAGACTTATTAACATTAAAGTAAATTTAACCACTACCCACTACAACCGAGGCTTAGCTTTAAAAACAGCATACACAAGCACGTTTGTCATTAACATTGTACAAACTCAAACCCTCCCAGACAGTGGCGTAGCCAGGTTTAGAGCTCAGGGGGAGCAGAGCTAAAAAAAGGCGCCAGGAGCAAAAAGCGTTGGGAGCAAAAAAAGGCATCAGGAGCAAAAAAAAATGCTCCGCTCTGGCTGCAGCATGGGAGCAAAATGTGTCGGGAGCACAAAAAGGCGCTGGGAGCAAAACAAAATGTTCCGCTCTGGCTGCAGCATAGGAGCAAAAGGCGTCAGGAGCATAAAAAAGGCGCCGCTTCTGCTCAGTGGGGGAGCGGTCGCTCCCCCTGTTCCCCCCTGGCTATGCTACTGCTCCCAGAGTGTGCACTCCCCCATGGTTTTAAAATCCAAGACACTTTCTTGAAGCCTCGCCTCCCTTCCCACGAAACTCCTCACACTCTTTTTAAGGTGCTTGATTTTTTTTCTCTGCTTCCTCTCTCTTCCAGCTTCCCTTAGCCAGTGCCCCATCCTTCAGTCTCCCAGCCTGCCACTGCAGGCCCTGTAGTTTAACCAGGATCTCAGATCTTGCCTACGGTTAACTGGATGTGCTCTAGATTCCACACCTCAGAGTCCGTACCCAGTAGACTCATTCCCCCAAACTGCATCTATCAATGGAGAGAAAACTAAGGACAGGATTAACTATAAAGCAAACTGGTTTATTAAATAGTGACTCAAACAGGAAACAGTAACTTATAGGACCCCCAGCAAAATAATACACAAAGGGCATACAGGTACAGGTTGGCACAACAAACTGACATAAAGTCAAGGTCCCAAACCCATAAGTCAAAGGGGAATTTACTACAGGTAAGGTACAGAGGTACATAGCATACTACACCAGGTTCAAAGGAATGGACCCATGACAGAGGACATCACAGATGGAATGCATCAGGACAGCAAGGTGAGGACACAAGAGTTCAGGATACAGATAAGATAGGAATCAATCAGGAACTGACAGCTGGAACTATGGAGTTTACATCTTCTTCTGTGGTCTTCTGTAGATCCCTCGAAGTCTTGGCTAGGACATGTACTGCACAGCCACTAGGAAGGACAGCCTCTCCTCTTGGGTGCAGCAGTCTTTTATGCTCTCCTGTTACTAGGCAGAACATAGGCCATGTGACCCTTGCTCTTTTCCACCTTAGAGAGAAAAAGGTGCCAATTGTCTCAAGAAGAAGGTGGACGAACAACAGGCAGTCAGGGAGAAGGAGGAAGAGAGGACTGGAGCTTGGAGGTGTGCTGTGAGACTTGAAAGACCAGAGAACCAAAGTAAGGGAGACCCTGCCCCAGAGTCTAAGGACAGAAGGTACCCCACCCAAGGGGGAAGTGAATAAGAACCCACAGGGGCTGAGAGGGGCTGGGGCTCAGAGTGAGGAGCAACCCCAGACTCCTCCCCCGCTTCCCTCCTTTACCACCTTCCCGGGCCACTAGCAGGACCCTCGGGGCCCCAAGAGCAGGGGCAAAGGGTGGCATCTTAGCCCCCAGCCAAGAAAGGCGCAGGACCCACCATACTAATATCGGCCATCTTGTCAAACGTGCCTTTGAAAAATTGCCTAAATGTAGCCAAGTTATAAGTCACCCAAAAAACTCAGTTTGTGCAGGCTTAGTAGACTCTTGTAAGAGTTGTCAACGAAATTATCTGAGAATTCCATCTCCACTGAACATGCTTCATCCCATAGCAGCTCCTACGTGCTGCCTAGACTGTGCATGAGCCATCCCTGCAGAGTGACTTAGCACATTCCATCCTGGGGCTATAGGGGGTGAGCAGGACTTTCCCTGCACTTGCTGCTACCAGTAGGGTTGCTACCTCTGAGGTTAAAAAATAAAGGGGACTTCTGGGATGATCCTGAGTCCACAAAACTGGACAATTGGCAGTGTACTGAGCACCCTTGCAGATTTCCTGGGACAGCTACCTCAAAAAGAGGAGGATCTTGGGGAAACCTGGCCAGCTGGCAACCTTAGCTCCCAACTCCTGGGGGTCACTGCGCCACCAGATCTGAGAGCAAGGAGACCATCTATCCTGTGCTCTCACAGCTCCCGCTGCTGACACCCAAGCAACATGGAGGAAAATGGAGAAGCAGGAGAAATGGAGATGGGGGTTGTAGGAGCCAGGGGATGTTAAATTGGATAAGAGCAGAGGGAGGGGGAGCAGGACGCAAGATAGGAGCAGAGATGGGGGGAGGGCAGAGCAAAGACAGGAGTAGAGGGGAAGGAGCTGGGATGTGGGAATAGAGGGAGCAGAGGGAGAAAGACAGGATGCAGGCACAGGGGCAGCAGCACCTCTAACCACTCCAGAATACTGAACACGGAGTCCTCAGTCTCTACATTTTTCTGCTGTCACCAAATAAACTGTGAAACCCACTGGCAAAATGTATGTCCCATCCCATGTAACAGCCTACTACTGCTATCCGTTACTCTGTTAGCTCAAGTGGTAGAAATCTGTGTTGTGGCTCTAATGGTCCAAACCTTGGTGATGACCCAAATGATCAATATGATTCCACGGGATTAAATTTCTGTTACATCCAAAAATGATGCTAAAAGAATGTTAAGCTTGCAAAGTCAACATTCAAAAGATAGGAATGTCTCAATATAGGTTGTTTGTGCAACCTTAATTGCCTTTCCATCCCCTGCCCCATACATATGTATTATACTACAGTCTTTAATTGCATGATCACATACTATTTTTTCTACAGGACCTTAAAATAGTGGATTTTCTTCTGTCTCCTCATCCTTCTGACTGCTTCTGCTCAGACACACGCACCTCCACCAAGCAATTCCCAGGACCCTGTGAACACCCCCATCCCCACCGCCTGTGTGATGGGTGGCAGCCCCCTACTGTTTCAGCTGTCTTACTCTTACAAGGAGCTTACCTTGATCCTGAATGAAAGATGGGTATCACTCCCATCAGCTTCACCCAGGCTTCACTCAACCCCCATTATAACAGTATGGCCCTCCAAGTTATCATATGGATACTATTTACTTCTAAAATGGAATGGATTGTCCCCATATATTTGAACACTTATCATTTCTTCCAACAGACACTCTGTGCTTCTCTTGCTTTACAGTAAATTTCAATGGATGCTGATCTGCAGTACTAGGCCCATATAATTTATTGGGCTAGTTATAATCCTGATACACAAGATTCGATCAATATCTAATATATTATTTGAAATCTTGCCATAATGCACTTGATCAATAAGCTATCTTACAGATGATTTCTGAAGAATTTCTTTTTTGTTGTAATTAAAAAAACACTTTACATACAGTAGGTATCTTATTTCCTTAATTATTTTCAAAAAGTTACTGAATGGTTTATGCATTCATCCCCACACACACAGCCTGCTATTCCCTGCTGGAATGCAACATGTGCCGAAAGTGAATTATTTGCATATCTAAATGAGAAATATTCATTTCTACTGTCTGTTTACTGCCAAACTAAGTTTCACCTCTAAATTAATTTAATAATGAGTCATAATTGAGGATATTGTTGGGTATAGGAAAAAGAAATCAACTACACAACATCACATGTTGTACCATAGGCAAAGACTATTATAGGGTATGCCATAGTCAGAAGGATTCATCAGATTGCCATACCCATGATACATGGGTGCACAAGCCCTGTAGCACCTGGAAGTCTACACTTACACCCTACTTTCACTTGAGACATAACTGTCTGGGACTCTGCAGCTGAAAAGACAATAGCTGTAAAATGAATCTCAAAGATGCACAGGTTAAGGGGAATCTCTCTCTTTCTCCACAAGGGTCCCAGACCCCAAAAGATCCTATTTTAAGGATAGCTTCGGAAACCGTATTGTGGTACTGGGGCCTGGGCTGTAAGGGCTGAGCTTCCCAGACAAAGAGTTTAGCACTGTGTGATAAGTGAACACCGCACCTATCATCCTTGATTCCGTATAGCTATCACCCTCATGGTCACCAAGCTTTCTCTGTGCCTCTTGCCAACCTCATTTAGGCATCATCATATCATCTATTGGGGAAGGGAAGCCATTGTTTCTGATGCTTACTGCCTCTATTCCTTTGCTTAGGATCCCCTGCCCAACAGATTTCTCAATCAAATACTTTTCTTTGGATGCTCACAGAGCTTGAGCATCAAATCACTTCCCACCTGTTCAGGTGAATTTGAATCCACTACTCATATTGAGAAGTCTTCCCTCCTCTACCAACCCAACCTATGTATGTGTTTACTTCTGAGTCCTTGGAGAACCACTCCACTCATTCCTTTCCATTCTCAGGCTATTGAAATGACTGTTTTATCACAGACGGATCAATTTAAATACAAAGAAGTACATTCAAATAGCACCATGGCTATTCTCTTGTGGATTAATGCCAAAAGATTAAGAATAACATTGCTCAGTCCCTGAATAACACCTTTGTGAAAAATTGGAAAGTGGAGAGGGAGCAATGGCTTGAGCCGTCAGCTTGAAGTATTTGACTTTTGTTGGTGCGTGTGTGTTGTAAGTGACTCAGCCTTAATGAAATTGCAAACTAATTTTCTGGTAGCCAATATCTTTGGCTGTTTAACAAATCAAATATTACAAATGAACAAATGGGAGTAGCTTACGTATTACAGAAAAACTGGAATTGTAACTTTGATAACCAGAAATAAGATATGAAAACCAAGAAGACATGACTTTGTGCTCCTGTCTGCTTCTAGTGCCAAGTTAAGGTCTTGAATCTAACATTCAAAGACATCCACAGGTCAGGTCCCAACTACATCGGGGGGAGGGATAGCTCAGTGGTTTGAGCATTGGCCTGCTAAACCTAGGGTTGTGAGTTCAATCCTTGAGGGAGCCATTTAGGGATCTGGAGCAAAAATTGGGGATTGGTCCTGCTTTGAGCAGGGGGTTGGACTAGATGACCTCCTAAGGTCCCTTCCAACCCTGATATTCTATGATTCTATGGCTGCAGCTCCACCCATCAATATAGCTGCATTCCCTTGGGATAATGCACCTTGAACCTATGATGAAAGTGTATGATATCTGCAGAGCAAGTGTTGAGTTAAGAGGATGAGGCTATGGAGCAAATTTCCAGAAGAGGTCAGACTAATCTAGAGTCCTGTGGGTCATGTTGCAAGACCCTCTTTGATTTGAAAAAGTTTTCCACCATAGCCTATTCTAAGGACTTAAGAAGTGTAAAAGCCTCATGCTGGGCCCTCTACATAAGGCTGAGTTTCACCCTGAATGAGCAAAAAAGGTGAAAAGCAGGTCTTTTATATTACAAATATTTTAAACCCGGACAAAGTTCCAGGCCAAGTTTCAAGCACCCCAAAGACTGGTGTATTTCAGAGCCAGGGGGTTGGTTTGGTCCATTATAGAGATATGGGCCTGCTGAAATTCCATGTGAAATTCTAATGGTTACGTAAATTAGAAATGCAACAAGATTTTATAAAAATTGATATAAAAGAGAATTAAATAATAGGATTTCATTCATTTTGATACAATTGATTGGGTTTCTAGGGTTCAAAGCTCTTAAAATAGTGCTCACGAGCAAATAAAATCTCTCTGAAGTTTTTAATGAGCTTCAGTAAACTTATGACATATCTATCTTACCTTAGTGACCACAAATTGATTTCCAAGCTGCGTGATCCCTAACCATTCCTGAATAAAACAGGTGATAGTGAGCAAACAGAAGAGACAAAAGCAAAAGGAAAGGATTCATGTCAGAGTGCACGTAGTGAACACCTGCACTTCGCAGACCTGTGTAAAAATTTACCACCTCCCCTCCAGATAAATGTCTACTAACAAATTACTCCTATCTCCATCTCTGCACTGCTGACAAATTAAATGAAACTGATGCAGAGTGCCAGGAGGCAAACAATACACAAGCTAATTTTGGTTTTTGTCTTCTGGGAAAATAAGCTTCATGGGAAGACCTAATTAAAAAGGAGTCAGCTCTTTGTGGAGCGGTCATGCTGCCTGCTTCATAACAAAATAAGTTTTGATCTGGATACAGACACATTGAGACATGGACACAGAAGGATGGGCTGTACACAGAGACAGCAACTTTATTCAGTTTAGCCATTAATTTGTGGTAACAGCATCCCAACAGCAACCTGGCAGAAAAGCTCCAGTGAATTTCTGGGGTCTTCCCCAACACCTCCTCCTTTGACTTTCACTTGGCCTGCATAGCTAGAGTCCTCCTTCCTTTCTTCATGTGAGGTCAGGCATTAGATATGGAAAGCCTGAAGCTGTGCAAGACATTGAAAGTTCACTGTGTCAAATCAGCTCACAGGACGAGTGACTGAATAGCATCCAAATGGGGGTAAGTGCCCATGATTGATACTTGCCATCCACATTTGAATCCAGCCACACGGTCCAAGATCAAGAAAATACTCCCAAATCCTTGAATGCCAAGAGGAAATAACACAAAGTGTTTGCCATTTCTGCCAGCCTTTCTTTAAAACATCTTGGGAAAGTCGGATTGTTTTTCACTTAGTCATCTCTGCTAGTATTGCTTCCTCATCTATTCCTTCTACTCTTGCTTCTGCCTTCTTTTCACTAAACTGAAGCTGCTCTTCTACCTTTTCCTCATGATCTTCTCTCTCTACTGGTTTGATTGTATCTAATGACTCCTTTTATAAGTGAAAAGAATGAGGAGTACTTGTGGCACCTTAGAGACTGACAAATTTATTTGGGCATAGGCTTTTGTGGGCTAAAACCCACTTCATCAGATGCATAGAGTGGAACATACAGTTGGAAGATATATATATATATACAGAGAACATGAAAAGATGGGGGTTGCCATACCAACTCTAATGAGACAAATCAATTAAGGTCGGCTATTATCAGCAGGAGAAAAAAAACTTTTGTAGTGATAATCAGGATGGCCCATTTCAAACAGTTGACAAGAAGGTGTGAATAACAGTAGGGGAAAACTTAGCATGGGGAAATAGTTTTCAGTTTGTGTAATGACGCAGCCACTCCCAGTCTTTATTCAAGCCTAAAAATTAATTCCAGCTCAGCAGTTTCTCAATGGAGTCTATTTTTGAAGTTTTTTTGTTGAAGAATTGTTCTCTAAGGTGCTACAAGGACTCCTCGTTCTTTTTGCGGATACGGACTAACACGGCTACCACGCTGAAACCTTTTATAAGTGGCCACAGACACTCCTCTGCTACTAGTGATCTTCCTTCTGGGGTCTGAAGTAAAATGACCATGGATTCCTTAAACAGGGCAGCTAAAAAGCTAAATTGACAGAAAATGATCAGATTCAGGTCAAAGATGGAAAATGTTTTAGTGCTAGATTTCTCATTTACTATGATGGGAGAGCCTATATTCTAACCTAGTGCACGCATATTACTGTGCTTGCCGAGAGTGGCTGCAAATGGCTTTGAATTCGTGTGCAATACGTATGTCTAAGCTTGGTAGAATTCAGTATTTTTTTTTTTATAATATCAGACAATGGGCGGGTCAGACAATAATTATTTAATGCGAGTAGATGTTGAGATTCAAAAAGTTAAATCTTTATAATTGTTCAAACTCAAACTGTCGACATCATATGTCAAAATATACAAAATAAACACTAATAAGTTCTCAGGCAACATTTCTCTTACTTTGCCTATCTGTACATTTCTATGATCATCAATGGACATATTTTTTCAGGAGTTTGTGTGTCTACAAAGAAAGAGATTTTTATTGACATTTACTGATAAAAATCTAATCCTTCTAAGCTTACTTATAAGATGCAAACAATGCTAATTGTATTAATTAATGTCAAAACAGAATTGTTCTATGTCTAATGGAAGATAGTCAGTCTATCACTAAGGATTAATCAATTTTGCAAAAGCTGCTTTAATTAACATATTAATATATTATTGTGTTGAAGTCTCTAACACAAGGTATGTATTTCTCAATGTCTGTCAAGTACCTAGCAAGATGTGTATCTCACTATATATTGACACAGATAGCTATACATCATGCTATGTTCTTCATAAACAAACAATATATTGCCTTGAATTGAAAATAAGGCAGTAATTCAATAGAGAAATTTATAGACAACATGAAATCCTTAAATTGAATTCATTTTAAATACAGCACTTACAGTACCCTTGGGTGAAAGCTTTTTTAAAGCATTAGAGGAATCAAACAAACAAAGTCTATATTTTTGCATAGAGTGTTTTATGTTCAATGCCTCAATATTTATGTGCGGCATTATTTACTCTATGTGAAAATATAGGCTTTGTGTCTTTCATTCACTCAGCATTTCAGAAGTGTGGATACCCATGGGTGTATTACACCCACAGGTTTTATGCTGACAGTACTTATATAATGAAAATGAATTTTTTACAATTTAAATTAAAGCTAACTTTAATTTGCAATTGTAATATACTGTAAGAGATCATTATACAGTATGGGTGCCAAAGGAGATTTATTATGCCAGTGAGATACATTACATGAAGGTTTGCTATGAATGAATGTGACACAGGAGAAGGAAAATAAAAAAATCAAATGAATCAAGTTACTAATATATAATCATTTTATACAACTAAAATCCTTCCAACTGTAGGCTCAATAGCCTCTCTGTTAGAATCTGAATTGCACTCACCTACCACAGACTCTCATAACTAGCAAACCAACTTCACCAGCAGGCTGTTCAACTACAATATAAACAGTTCTCCAGTAATTATTCAGAAAATGATGGCTCAAAGATTTTCCTGGGTAAACTGTCAACAACTTCACTCTAGTAGTTGTTGTCAGACAGCTACCGGTGTGGTGCTCTGCTCTGTTCAATGTTGATATCAGTTGGCTGTGTGCGTGTTCCCTCTGTGTGCTGCCCCAGCTCTGCGCAGATAGCTAACACAGCAGACCCGAGAGAACCCCAAAAGACCACAGACTCTAGTAAGGTACGAAGGCACGTTGGCCAGGTTTATTGTTCAAACGAAGCACAGTGATAGTTCCTGATAGACTCTACCAGGCATACTACGAATTTATGCTCCCTGACAATGGACCGGCTCAGTCAGTGGCGGGACTTTCCACTGCCCCCTAAGCCAGACAAAGACAACTCCTCGGGGGTGAATTCTTATACACAGTGTGACGGGGCAAGGCCAGAGGGCTATAGGAAAGTGGTGAGGAACCAGTATGTTAGCCCCAGGCTAAATAAATCCCTGATACCTTGTTAACCAAATGGCAGTTGCTCCAGGTTAATCAAGACACCTGGGGCCTATTAAGAACTTTCCAGAAGACAGGGAGGTTGATTGAGACACCTGCAGCCAATCAGGGGCTGGCTGAAACTAGTCAAAAGCCTCCCAGTGAGTCGTGGATGTCAGGAGCTGTGAAAGGAGGTTGTGTGTGAGGAGCTGGGAGCAAGAGGCACTAGGAGCTGAGAGTGAGAAGGCGTACTGCTGGAAGATCCTGTGGTGAGGATAGAGAAGGTGTTGGGAGGAGTCCATGGGGAAGTAGCCCAGGGAGTTGTAGCTGTCGTGCAGTTGTTCCAGGAGGCACTCTAAACAACTGCAGTCCACAGGAACCCTGGGCTGGAACCCGGAGTAGAGGGTGGGCCCAGGTTCCCCCCAAAACTCCCAACTCCTGATCAGACACAGGAGGAGTTAACCTGGACTGTGGATTCTACCAGAGGGGAGGATTTCTGAGGCAAGCAAAATCCGCCAATAAGCGCAGGACCCACCGAGGTAGAGGAGGAACTTTGTCACAACAGTTACACATCACTCCTGACGTATTGAGGTGCAACCCTTCTACGTAACAAGGTACAACCCCTTCTACGTAGTAAGGTGCCGCCTCTTACCTTGTACATGTTGGTTCGGAAAAACAACTCTATCCATCATATTACCCTTTTGCCCCTGTCCTTGTTATCTATGTGGATGGTATAAGAATGTTCTGGTGCCATTTGTTTATATTTCCGGTATCCAATACATATTTGTGCAACAAAATATGTTTATGTAACATCAGCCCTTTCCTTGCCAGCGCCTGTGAGCAGGACCTGCCTCTGGCTCACAGCTTAACTTTGCTTTATGTTAGCAAAGTCTTGACCATTACTTTAGCTCAGGCCTTAGGCCTCATACTGGGCCTCTGATAGCAAAGGTTTATGTTTCAGGGCCTCATCTTACTGCAGGGGTGTGCGTGCGTGTGTGTGTGTGTGTAATGCACAAGTCTTATTTTTGCATAATACAAGTAAAAAACACACCTTTACTACTATACCAGGATTCACTTCAGGCAAGCTTCCACCCTTTCCATTCCCTAGGGACCAGTCTCAAGCAAAGCTGCTAATGACATCTTCCTGGTTAAATCTGAAGATCTATTCGGCTCCTTTGCTACCTTCCTTTAATATCACTGATCATTTTCTCCTCCTTGTCATCTCTTCCATGTGCTTCCATGACTCTGTCCTCTTCTTGGTCTCCTGGCATGATTATGTAGCCATCTTCCCTGTCTATATAGTGCACGTCCAATGTGTTTCCCCACCTCCGATTTCCTGTAATTTTCACTCTTAAACCTCATACAGGGGAGGGAGCCATAAATCTCTTAATCCCTATGGCTCAAACTGGCATTGGCCGGAGTAGGCGGTAGCATGGAGAATCTTAGGGATGGATTGTTCCTCAGGAAAGTATAGAGTGGCCTGTTGTGCAGGGAGACTCTGCAAGCTGCACGATCAATTAGGAGAGTTCAGCCCCTTCCTCTCAGTGCAGAGAGAGCAAGTGAGCTATCGCCACTCCTTTTGCGATCCTGAGTGCATGGTGTGTAATTGTGCTAACCTTTGCACAGAACATGCAAAGGGACATAGGGATGCTCCTTGGCCCTTGTGCACTCATGTAAGAACCTATCACAATTTGGCCCAAAACAAAGAGAGGCTGTCACAAAGGTGCAATATGTAAAGATGGAACTGGAAGTGTCAAATCTCTGCCAACAAAGTATTTCGCAGGTAGTGACTACAGACTGAGAGTTGCTCTTCCTGATGTGTAGTGATCAAATGTTTCCTGAATAAGGTCTGGTCTACACCAGAGACTTATATCAGTATAAATTCACACCCCTGAGCGACAAAGTTATACCAACCGAACCGCCCTGGAGACAGCACTATGTCAGCGGGAGAGCTTCTTCCATCGACATAGCTACTGCCTCTCGGGGAGGTGGATTAACTACGCCGACGGGAGAGCTCTCTCCTGTTGGTGTAGAGCGTCTTCATTAAAGATGATGCAAGCTCTGCCGATACCGCATTTTAAGTGTAGATATGCCCTCAAACTGATCCGCAACTAGAGTGTTTTTTGTTATTTCCCTTTTTTAAATTTTCACTGCAAATACTGTTTATTTACACTCTGTCTGTTTTAAAATTCAGGTGTCAACCAAGTGCTAATCTGCTGCTATTTGCTGGTGCTTCAATTAACACATTATTAGCTACCAACAGCTGAAGGTGACTGGACCGTCACCTCTGTTTATTTCTTCAAAATAACAGCTATCTGAAGCATCTGTATAGATGCACTCACATAAATATAACTTTGAACATAAACATATGCAGAATACATAATCATACACAGTTTCAACCAGTTCTGTTAAAAGAACCATGTCTTGTTAATTTTATCCACAGCCACAGCCTGTGCAGTTCTGAGTATGGAGTCAATGTAATGATGCTAAAATTGACCTGTGCCCATTCTCTGTCTTGTATGCTTCAGAGGCCAGTGTATGGAAATTGTTTAGGAAATATGAGCTGAGAAAAAAGGGTATGTTCAAACTAACCTGTCTAGAATGGGAATCTTTGAAATGTATGTGCTCAACTTTTTAGCTGCACAAATCAGCATAGCTCCACTTCTTCTTAGCATCTGAGCAACGTGCCCCAGGTGGCATGAGACCAGGATGCATCACCGAATTTGGTCCGCTGGTGGGATCATTAGCTTCCCCAGCCATGGCCAGGTACCAACAGGAAGTGTGACATGAATGATGATCCATGCCCCCCATAGCTCTACTGACTTGCACCAGCTGAAGATCTGGCTCCTTGTAGATATCTTTCTATATCTACTGCCCATCTGTCTAGATGTGACAATAAACAGAAACAATCAGTAGCAGGGTAACAAGGTATGGACTAACAAGGTATGGACTCGAAAGGTTCCACCCTCCCTAGAGCAGGGAGACCTCAAATGCCCCACTCCCCCAGAGAACTTTAGGGAGTAAAGGCTAGTTTACTTTGTCCCAGTTCCTTCCCCTACTTGCCTTTCTAATTTGAGAAAGAAAAGACAGAGGGTGTATGCACTATACTAGCATTTCCCATCTCTCTCCCCCTCCTTTATTTTGCTCAAAATCTTACCTGCTTCTAACTGTTTTCTCTTCATTACGGGCTGTTTTTGTTTGAAGAGGGCATCCACGATGGAGGAAAGGCAATTTATAGAATTATATATAGGCCCCCCCTCCCCCTTGGGAAGGACCTATTGGCCTTGGACCCCATATATACAGTTCTGGCTCAGAATGCCATCATTTTTGGAGAAGCTAGAGAAACTCCGTTTCCCTGCTCAAAGCCATTTTTCTTTTTGTATATATAAAGTCTGGCTTATTGTCCCATTTTTTATTTTCATTCTTTCTCACTTGCTCTCTATAGCCACTTTAGTAATAAAAATTGCACATGTAGTGTGCATTGTACCCAAAGCTTGGTTATAGGACTGTTAGCTACCACTCTTCATCACCCAAGGCAGTCTGACAGGTTTTAAGTACCAAGAAAAAGTGAGGTCCTTCCACTGAACTGACAGGGCTATTCTATAGCACTTTACTACCATCACTACCCACACAGGACCACATTTAATAGGAAATGTGGGATACTACCCAGGCAGTACCTGACACTGGAACTAGCTTTTCTCATCACTGTGATGCCATGTACAAAAATGATCTTAATGTTTTTATGCCCTATTTATGGAGAAGTAGCAAACCAAAAATTGAATAAAATCTTCCTTGCCTTCCCAGATGTTTGCTGATAAAGCAGCAAACTAAAGAAATGAGGATGGATAAAGTACAGACGGTTAAAGGAACTACCATGCGTATGACATGCTGACTCATGCTCTTATCGAAAGGGGGACTAGGCATGAATGTCCGGTAACCACACTAGAACAGAATCGCACAAGCCCAAGCGCCCCGTTCCACAGGTAAAGATGTACTGGGTTTGTTCTGCTTTTCAATTTGTTTCCCCAATCAGGTGTTTACTCATTGCCATGTCTCATCCAGATGAGTCTGAACTGCGCTGTTTCTAATTCTTTTCCTTGTGGATTAATTTTCTTGTTCTGAAAGCATCAGTTAGTTTTTCAGCAACAATCAAATATTGCTGTGTTTCGTGAACAAAGAAAAATGGGGTCCTTCGTAACCAGTGGAAAAGCCTCACTGCTTATGTTCATTTTCACTGCTTGTTTCACACAATGTCAGTAAATTATATAAACAGTTTTTAATAGCTGCTGTCAATTAAAAATTGTAATATACAAATGTGCACAGCCCCTTCCCTGTCGTATTCAGTTTGGCTTCTCTTAGAAGGTATATGTGAATGGACGCAGTTTCATTTTAGCTACCCGCCTTACTCCATGTCATAGGGTGTGTCATAGTACTGTGTCAAGCAGTTCAGTGTGTGCATTAAAAAGCATCTGGACTGTTCACAACAGTTAGTCTTAATCCCTTTCTCCAGCCACTTTATTTGTTCACCTCATGCTAGGAGGAAAAACAGGGGGCAGCTGCTCTGGATAAACATGCACAATCGTGGGAGATCCCCTCAGGAGAAGTTCTGTCACCAAGGACTTTTACCTCATTGACAGTACTGTGCAGCCTGTCTTCTTGGCTGCTGCTCTCTGGAAAAGAAATGGCAGCATTTCAGGCTGTTAAAGGTGTGATTGATGGGTGCTGTCATTCTCTACCTGTCAGCTCGTTGCATTGACAGGAATGAGTTCCCCTCTTGGGAGACAGACTTATACAACACAGCCCACCCATCCCTTTCAATGAGAATATAATATCCCATTGCAGATCTCCCAGCAAGTGGTAATCTACTTCACAGGCTGGGAAAGGGCTATTTGAAGAGCTGGAAATTCTATTTTTCCTGGCAGGGCCAATGACAGCTTTTATGCATTGTAGCAGAGAGGCGATTACAGCCCACAAAGACTTGCTTATGTGAATGGCTAGTTCAGCCCAGGGTTAAGGTGGTTTCTGCTGTCCTAACCCCAGCTGCAGGGCCTCCAGTGGTGGAAAGTCAATTTGGGGGATGTTGGGCTGACTCCAGGCACCCCCAGCCTCCCCTCTTTGGAGGAGGCTGATGTAGTCAGCAGAGCCCAAAATGTGCGTACATTGGTCAGGGAGGGAGTGGGGCTAGAAAAGCCCTCGGATGTGCTGACTCACAGCTGCTACCAGCAGGGCTGTCATGTAGCTTTGTGGAAGCTAAGGCCCCAATCCTGCAAACACATATGCACCTGTTTACACATCACATGCTTAGCTTTACATACATGTGTAAAGTTAAGCATGTGCAGAAGGGCTGCAGGCTCAGTTCCCAACCCCAAGAGAGGATGTGAGGTGATACAATCACTTACCCTCACTTGCGTGAATCGCCTGTAAACGCAGAGGGCCCTATTGGTGCAGGCAGGTGTCAATTATAGCTCACGGAGAGTAAATCTAGCACTTAGCCCAGTTCTTGTTCTGGTTTTGCATAAGCACAAATAAATTAACCGGTTAGAATAACAAAGTGCCCTAGGACCCATATTTGCTCATTTGCTGTTTGCTAGTGTGTAAGTTAAGTCCGCTTTTCAAAAGCATAATGTAAAGATGATCTTTTAAACCACAAAAGCACTCAAATTAGCTCGCTGACCCTTCAACCAGTGTTGACACAAGAGAGTAGCCATAACAAAATCCAGTTCCCTGATTCTAGTCACCTCCTCTCCTGCTGTATTTCTTCCTTTTCTGTCTGGACAATGGTTAACCTTTGTGCTGTTTGACCTCTCTTTCATCTCGCTTATCACAGGACTGGAGCAGTCAGGCAAGGAGATCTCAGTGGGCTGATCCAAAACTCACTGACATCAATGGAAAGACTCCCAGGATCAGACCCAGTTTGAATCAGCACCATGGCCCCTTCAACAATCTTACTTGCCAGACTGTTATTCACAGGTAGGCATGGGGCTTTGCATTAGAATATTGGGGGTACACTATGAGCCTTATATCATTCTTATACTGCCTGCAACAAGAAGGCTGACTCCACCACTGGGAGGAGGGCAGGTATAGGCTTCTAGGCAATGCCTAAGATGACACTCTGTGGTGGCTGGTGAAGGGATCCTTCCCCTTTCCTTCCAAATCAGAAGCAAGGACTGCAGCTGCATAGCCCAGAGCATCTGTATAGATTCCGTGGGCCACCAGCTAAGGATACTGCTGTGCTTTTCTGCTGGATGGGAGCATTCCAAGGGATGAGGCGTACAAATATGTCTCTCATAAAAACTGCTCCATATCTTCCTCAATTAATTAAATGCTAATTTTCTAATGAGGTGACAATGGCAGCGATCTGTTATCAGTATTTTAGCTACTACCAGCAGCCACTGGGCAAGTACAGAACCCTTATGCTATTGTTAAACTCTATTCCTATATTAATTAAATACTTTCACAGCTGTATTAGCCTGACACTGGACAGCGATGTGGATTGTAATTAAAAGGGAAATACCCATTTGAAGATTGCAGAGTGGCTTAGCGATATTTACGATTTTGCAGCATCATTATAGAAACCTCTTCCATTTCTGTACTGCTACTTTAGCAAAACCTGAAAAGGTAAAACTCAGGAACACAGTTCTCCCTTTGCTAACATGAAGGTTACAGTCATTTTAAAATGGTGCACATGACAGATGGAAATCAAGGACAAAATACAACCCTGAGATTATGTATTGGGGAGGTGGGAGGTAGAGTAGGTATCTGAAAAAGACCCAAGATGTACACCTCGGCCAAGATACTCAAAGCCCTGGGCTACATTGGGGGGGTGTCGATCTACGATACGCAACTTCAGCTACGTGAATAGCGTAGCTGAAGTCGGCGTATCGTAGATCGACTTACCTGGCCGTGAGGACGGCGGCGAGTCGATCGCTGCCACTCCCCCATCGACTCCGCTTCTGCCTTTCACCGAGGTGGATTTCCGGAGTCGACGGGGAGCGCATTTGGGGATCGATTAATCGTGTCTAAACGAGATGTGATAAATCGATCCCCGATAGATCGATTGCTACCCGCCGATCCAGGTAAAAAAAGATATTTAGGCACCTAACTTCCATGGCTTTCAATGAGAATTAAGCACCTAAATACCTTTAAGAAGCTGGGCCCTAGTATTCCTTTGAATGCTAAACTGAGGTGCTGGCTAAATATGTTCAAAGACATTTAATCAGTGGATGAAGCAAAGAGTTACTCCATTCTGGAACAGCAGCAGAAGGGCAGCGCTGCACATTCCTCCCAGCCCCTTTTGCCCTTTATAGGGAGAGTGGCTGAGAAACTCTCCATTTGACTTCACTCTCCTTAGTCCCAGTGGCTCAGAGGGGAAAAGGCAACATTTTTCCCTATTCCCGGAACTCCTATTAGTAAATAAAGAGACATCCTGCTTACATTAGGAATCTGTTGTTCACTGCCATGTTTAGTTAAATTAGTAGTGGATTTCCAGCTAGGGCATTTAACTACCATTATCTTCATGATAAGAGTCTAATAGTAAAGAGCACAAGGTGACACATACCTGTAACTTTTCATCTGAGTGTTTCATGTGGTCGATATTACGTTGTCCTACATATGAATGCTAAAACCTGCCAGGATAATAAAGCTGTAATGTGAAATTCATGCTCTAAACAGTTTTAAAATCACTTGTTTATTGAATTCACGTAAATATCTTAAAAGCACTTTTATTATCTTTAGCACAATTTAAGCCAATGTAACAAACACAGCAGTGGTAATAAAGTGTAAATCCATTCACAAAAAGCAGCAGGTAGACAAACACTCTTCAGATACACCTTTGTGTGCTTGTTTCTGCTGCCACAATGGAATGATAAATCCTTATTTTCTACTTCTACTCTCAGATAATAATACAGTAATTTACATTTAAATAGCACCTGTCGTCCCAAAAGGATTTTACAGACTTAGCAAAATGATATTGAGGGAATCAACTTACCTGAAATGCAGCCACCTCTGTGGTGAAACATGGCAGCTGATTAGCAGCACATCACAGAAGCACTGCATGACAGAGTAGGATCAGCAATAAATAAAGGTACTGTAACTAAAAGACACTGAAGGGGAATTACTTGAGTAGGACATTGGTAGGACATCAGGGTTAAAACACTTAGGGCAGGTCTACACTACCTGCCGGATCGGCGGGTAGCAATTGATCTCTCGTGGGTCAATTTATCATGTCTAGTTTAGATGCGATAAATTGATCCCCGAGCGCTCTCCCCGTCGACTCTGAAACTCCACTGCCGGGAGAGGCGTAAGCGGAGTCGACGGGGGACAGCAGCAGTCGACTTGCCACCGTGAGGACGCTGAGGTATGTCGACCTAAGATATATCGACTTCAGCTACACTATTCCCATAGCTGAAGTTGCGTATCTTAGGTCAATCCTCCTCTCCCCCCTGTGTAGACCTGGGCTTAACTTTGAAATAAGTGTCATAGGTTGTTTAATGACCACACTTAGAATCATAGAATATCAGGGTTGGAAGGGACCTTAGGAGGTCATCTAGTCCAACCCCCTGCTCAAAGCAGGACCACTCCCCAATTTTTGCCCCAGATCCCTAAATGGCCCCCTCAAGGATTGAACTCACAATCCTGGGTTTAGCAGGCCAATGCTCAAACCACTGAGCTATCCCTCCCCCCACTTAGGTCATTCCATTCCATTTCATCATAAATACAGAACATGCAGCTACACAGTGTTCCCCACACCATTCGGGAGCACCGCTTCAGTACAGATTCATGTAGAAGAGCAGTGCTCAGTCCTACACACTCGCTGACATTAATGAGAGCTGAAGATTCCAGGCACCTGACAGGATTGGGCCACATGTGTTCTTTGCAGGTCTCCTATCCAAGCTCTGATCCAGTCCAGCCATGCTTAGCTTTTGAGAGCTAATGGCTGGTTGCTCAGGGTCATATGGGGATAGGTAGATGGCCCTTTATGCATAGTTACCATACAACAGCAAAATATTGGGTCTTTTACATTTTTTATTTTCAATATTTTTATTTTTCCATTCAAACATTGAATTTCTCTTATAGTCACATGATGCAAAATATAAGTTAATGGAAACCACCCTGCTTAGTGCAGAGAGAGAGAGAGAATGTGTGTGAGAGAAATAATTGTTCTGCTTAGATCTCCCTGGTGCTTGGAGGTAGAACTCCCCTTCCCCCAAAGTTATTTTACAAGACTTCCTTTGTTTCATTTCCTTTAGTCCTGCCTCATTTATTCAGATTTCACATATAAGTTATGTCCTGGTTTCTCAGAAGTTTCTGCACCAACACAGGCAGCTCTCCCATTCTTCCTCTGCAGATAAGGGTCTCTCCTCTCTCATCTCAGGCTCTGTACTCTTGCCTACAGTTCTACCTGAGGTCCTTGTCGGCCTGGGAAGGCATTTTGTCAGCAGCAAGGTCTACCTGCTAGTGCCACTCTATTTGGAGCTTCCAGAGGATGATGTAAGAACTCTGGCTGAGCCTTCCATTCCCCTCAGGGCTCCCTGACTTCTCTCCCTCAGCCTTTCCCAGTACGTCCACACAGTTGCTGGGAGCAAGTCTCGCAGCCTGGGTTGACAGCCTCACACTACCAGGGCTTGGGCTAGCACACTAAAAATAGAAGGTAGACAGCGCTTTAACATTCAGATTTGGGCTGGTGCTTGGCTCTGAAACCAGGGGGTGGGTACGGAGGGGAACTTTCAAGCCTGAGCTCCAACCAGAGTCTGAATGGCCACATTGTTATTTTTAGCACAGTAGTGCGAGCCCTGCTAATGCAGGCCACGAGACTCGTTCCCAGCAGCTGTGTAGACATACCCTTATTCTCCTTTCTTTTGGGGAAAAGTCCCTGGCTTCTGATTGGTTCAGGAAGTTTCTGGTCACCTTTCCCAGCCTTCGCCGGCTACTTTCTGATGAGCTGGGCTCTTGTTACTGTAGCCATTGAAGCCAAAAACAGTGCTCCAATCAGAAGGCTTGAATCCTAGAGTCACTGTTAAAAAGGGGGCTGCAGTTACATCTGAACCTTGTCAGCTCTGCAGGGAAAGACTGTCAGGGCTCACAAACACAGGGTAAATCTCACAATGGTTACACTCTGGAGAAGAGTATTGTGACACCGGCATGAGCACAAACAAATTCTCTTCCTTTGTAAATTACTAATGTGGTGTTGTATGTTCTTATGTTGGCCTCACAACACAAACAGAAGAAAGTTAAAGTTGTTTCAAAACTACTCTCAAAACTTTTGAAATTCCATTTGAACCAAGAAGCTGAAGAACCAAGAACCAACCTGTCCTGCTCTTCAATGGTTTATGATCTGGACAACTACCCATGACACAACAGTCCAGAATTATAATGAGGCTGCCAAATTGCATTCACTTCTGACCTGAGCCAAATTTAAAAACCAGTTTAGCACATTATAATATTTAGCCCTGCCTGAGTGCAGGGGATTGGACCAGATGACACTGACATCCTTCCAGTCCTACATTTCTATGATTAGCTCAGTGTGTCACCTGCATCCTTGTCCTCCCACATGCATTCTTTTTTTGGTTCTGCCTCAAGTGTTGCTTACTCGCTACTAATTCTTAAATAAACCCTGTGAATAGTAAATCTCTTGGAGGGCTGATGCAGCATTAGCTCTTGCTCTGCCAGGGACACCCCCAACTAATGTAACCCAGAAAGCAGGCAACACTGACAAACAAGTGATGGCGGAGAATCTATTGAGCAAGACATGCCAAAATCTTCCCAACAATGGAAAGAAGCAAGGTACCACAATAGTTGTCACAGACTGCTCGATCACCTTTGCGTTTGTATATATGGACAACTGAGGCATCAGAATCATCTCAGAGCAGGATACCATGCCTCAAGAAGGATGCCTCAGTTGTCCATATATACAAACTCAAAGGTTATCGAGCAGTCTGTGACAACTATTGTGGTACTTTGCTTGCCAGTGTTTGGACCGAGGATGTTTCCTGGTGGTCTTAAATTTGTTGCTCTGCCTAAAGATGGTATTTGTGATGAGCAGGTCATGCTCCACACGTTCGCTGAGGAGGAGAATACCATTGGGGTTTACATTTCCCACCCCTTCTTTGCCTATTGTGCCATTCCAGAGTTGGGAGTCCCATCTGACCCTGGTATTGACATCTCCCAGGAAGATGAGTTTGTCTGCCTTAGGTGTGGCTGTGAGGACTGCATCAAGAGTGCTATAAAACTGCTCCTTGTTGTCTTCCTCATCATCAAGTGTTGGGGCATATGCACTGATGACTGTGGCATATTGGTTGTTGCTGGGCTTGAGCCGGAGAGTCATGAGACGTTCTTTGATCCCCATGGGAAGCTCCAAAAGTTGACTGGCAATCTTATTTTTGATAGCAATGCCAACCCCATGAATGCATCTCTCTTCAGGTGGCTTTTCTTTCCAAAAGAAGGTGTAGCCACCTCCATCCTCTTTTAATTGGTCCTCATCGGCCCGGCAGCTCTCAGTAAGAGCTGCAATGTCAATGTTGGGTCTTGTCAGTTCTCTGGCAATTATGGCAGTTCTTCCTTCTGGGCATTAACTGAGTCCATAAGGGTGCAGACATTCCAGGTGGCAAAATTCATTGTCTTGTATCTCTTGTTTCGGCTGCAGAGTTGAGTGATCCCACTGTATGCGGCCATCCAGCCGGAAGAGTGTGAGACAGCCTATGTTAGGGGCACCTTTTCGAGCCCCTTCCCCATTTGGGGTGAGCAGAGAGGATCCTAAAAATGCCTGCTCAGTCACACCTCCTGCTGCCGAAATGCACTTCTGTCTCATCCAAGCACAAGACGACCTTCACACAGCTGCCGCCTGCATGCAGATTTGTGACTAAAGACTCCCAGAGATCACTATGCTTGTCTTCACCACCACTTGTCCATCTCCGCAGGGCTTTGTGTGGGTGTGAGCCCTTTGGCAGAGGCCTGCGTGTGAAATCTTTTAACATGGGTGTGACGGGTTCGGTCACAAAGACCCCCTTGGGATTGTCACCTGATGTGCTGAAATTACCTCTGAGCCCGTTTTCCCTGCCAGCTTGGAACTCCAGAACCCTGCCTTGTTGAGCCAGATATGCTAGCCTGCTGCAACACAGATCCAGTTCTGAACCATGCCCCCAAAGCTTCAGGCTTTAACTGAAAACCACTCAGCAGTTTACCTATCTCCAGCACCCAGACATCCAGTTCCCAATGGGATCCAAACGCCAAATAAATCTGTTTTACTCTGTATAAAGCTTATGCAGGGTAAACTCATTCATTGGCTGCCCTCTATAACACTGATAGAGAGATATGCACAGCTGTTTGCTCCCTCAGGTATTAATCACTTACTCTGGTTTGTTAATAAACAAAAGTGATTTTATTAAGTATAAAAAGTAGGATTCAAGTGGTTTCAAATAATAACAGACAGAACAAAGTAAGTTACCAAGCAAAATAAAACAAAACATTCAAGTCTAAGCCTAATACATTAAGAAACTGAATACAGGTAAATCACACTCTCAGAGATGTTCCAATAAGCTTCTTTCACAGACTAGACTCCTTCCTAGTCTGTGCCCAATCCTTTCCCCTGGTACAGTCCTTGTTGGCTCCAGCTCAGTTGATAACTAGGGGATTTCTCATGACTGGCAGCTGCCTTGTTCTGTTCCACCCCCTTTTATAGCTTTGGCCCAAGGCAGGAACCCTTTGTCTCTCTGGATCCCCAGCCTTCCTTCTAAAGGGAAAAGCACCAGGTTTAAGATGGATTCCAGTATCATGTGACATGGTCACATGTTCTGTGAGACCCCAGCCTTAATTCTTCCAGGGCTGGCCTGCACATCCCCAGGAAGGTTTGCAAGTAAACAGAGCCATTCACAACCTATTGTCCTAGTCCATGGGAGCCATCAAGATTCCAAGCCACCATTAATGGCCCACACTTTGCATAATTACAATAGGACTTCAGAGTAATACTTCATATTTCTAGCTTCAGAAACAAGAATAATACATTCATACAAATAGGTTGAACACATCAGTAGATTATAAGCTTTGTAATGATACCTTACAAGAGACCTTTTGCATAAAAAATATTCCAGTTACATTATATTTACACTCATAGGCATATTTCCACAAAACATTTGGAGCGCAACATCACAATGGGGAAACCGGTGCTCAGGCAGTAACCACACAATACTTGACAGGAGGAAAACCCTGACCCAGTGGAAGGAGATCCAAGACAACCAGGTGCTGCAGCTCTCATCCGCCTTCACAGCTGCAGAGTACTAGATGGTCTTCTATATGTGCCTAATCCACTATTGGGTCTTGTGAAGTTTGGACCGCGGTTAGTCAGGAGCCTCGCCTTAGATCTGCTCACCAAGGGGGACCCTACCAGGAGTATGAAAGCTCTGGACGACGTAGCTCTGAGGGTCTTTAGCCCATGCAAGCCTCTTCACAGTGACAAGGTTGTGGTTCATCAGAGAGGAACTTCATGCACTAGAAGACCAAGCTGGCTTGAGACATTCCAGCAGCCAACACTTGTCTGAGAAATTCTCCAACTTGCCTGATAACATCATTGACATTCAAGAGCACTGGGATCAACTTAAAAATACCATTCACAGGGCATGTGCTGAAACCATAGGATATTCCACTCATTGGCACCAAGACTAGTTTGATGAAAACAACAAGGAAATCCTAGCATTAATTCAACAGAAAAAAAATGCATTTTGTAACTGGCAAAATGATTCCTCTAACCCAGGGGTCTCAAACTCAAATTACCCTGAGGGCCGCATGAGGACTAGTGCATTGGCCCAAGGGACACATCACTGACCCCGCCCCCTCGCTATCCCCGCCCCGCCCCCACTCCACCCCTTCCATTAGGCCCCGCCCCTTCTCCGCCCCCTCCCCTGTGTGCACGGCTTCCCACTCCTCCCCGTCCCTCCCAGAAACCGTGAAGCCGCCAGACAGCTGTTCTGGTGGCAGGAACTGCCTGTGGGTAAAAATAGAACCTTGGAGCAGCGCGGAGGGAATGGGGATCTTAGCGGCCACAGAAAGTAACTGGGAGGGTGTGAGGGGAGTTGGTGGTCACAGAACATAACTGGGGGAGGGGCGGGGGGAGCCTGGCGGCCCGCCTCTTCTCCCCCCCTCCTCCCCTGTGTGCACACTTCCCGCTCCTCCCCCTCCTTCCCAGAAACCATGAAGCCGCCAGACAGCTGCTCTGGCGGCGGGAACTGCCTGGGGGGTAAAAAAAAAGGGGGGAGGCGGGGGGGCGCGCAGGGAGCCCGGCGGGCTGCAGGGAAGAGCTCAAACAGGCTGCATGTTTAAGACCCCTGCTCTAACTGACAAAAACATGAGGCTTATCACCGGCTCAAAACCAAAGTCCAAAGGAGGCTATGTGCCATCAAAAACAAGTGGTGGCATGAGAAGGCTTCTGAAATCCAAGGTTTCATTGACCAGGATGACATGAGAAGCGTCTTTCAAGAAAAAAATCTACATATGGGCCAATCTCCAAAGGCCCAACCCCTTTATGTTTCCAGGATGGCTCTACCCTCCTCAAGGACAATGCAGCCATTAAACAACAGTGGAAGGAGTTGAGAGCCTACTAAACTGTGAAGCCATGGTCTCTGAAGACACCATTGAGTCTATTCCACAATGCTCAGCAACGGAACACCTTGCTGATCACCCATCTTCTGAAGAAGTCCGGCATGCTATCACCCAGACAAAAAAATCAAAGGGCACCAGGCCCAGATGGCATCCCAGCTGAGGTTTTTAAAGCTGGTGGAACAATGCTCCAGCACAAACTTTGCCAACTCCTCAACAAAATCTGGACCTGCGAAGAAATTCCAACTAACTTCAAGAACACCAATGTTGTTACAATATTCAAGAACGGGGACAAATCTTTGTGTGAGAACTACAGAGGTATTGCCCTCCTCTCCATCGCAGGGAAGATCCTTGCCCAGATCCTACTAAACTGCCTCCTCCCCCTTGCCAAGGAACTCCTCGCCGAATCCCAGTGTGGCCATCCCGAGGCACAACTGACATGATCTTCATGTCACGACAGATTCAGGAGAAGTGCAGAGAGCAACACCTGGGACTGTTCATGGCATTCATTGACCTAACCAAGGCCTTTGACTCTATCAATCATAATGCCCTGTGGAAGGTGCTGTGTAGGTTTGGCTGTCCACCGAGATTCATTTCCATCATCAGACTACTCCATGATGGGATGACTGCCACCATTCTGTGTAATGGCTCAGAGACCGAACCATTCATCAGTCGCACTGGTGTCAAGCAGGGCTGTGTCATTGCTCCAACACTCTTCTACATTTACCTTGCCGTGATCCCAATTCTCATCCGCGACCACCTTCCTGATGAAATCTGGACTGAGTATCATATGGATGGCCAACTCCTCAATCTCCAACATCTCAGAACAAAATCTAAGATCACGAGAACTGGCATAACTGACTTTCAGTATGCAGATGATTGTGTCATTCTCGCACACAGAGAGGCTGACCTGCAAAGCACTCTAAATCTTTTTGCAGATGCCTATCACAGCCTGGGTGTTTTTCTTATTGTCAGGAAAAACAAGGTACTCTACCAGCCCTCACCTGCACAAACTATTCTTTGTACTCCACAAATCACCATCAGTGGAGAACCCCTTGAAAATGAACCTCCGGGGCTGGAGCACCCACGGGGAAAAATTGGTGGGTGCTCAGCACCCACCAGCAGCTCCCCGCCAGCCCCGGGGCCCGCGCCCAGCTCACCTCACCACCCGGAGATGTTGCGGGGCCCCGCCCCTGACGTGGGGCGACATTGCATCGGGGGCGGGGCCCTGCAACGTCGCCTGGCATCGGGGGCGGGGCCCCGCAACGTTGCCCGGCGTCGGGGCAGGGCCTGGCATCAGCCCCCACTGGCGCCGCCGGAAGTTGGCGCCTGTGCATTTTCCATACCTTGGCAGCCACCTCTCCCAAATAGCCAGCATTGACACAGAAATTGAATACAGGATCCGCTGTACTAGCACAACCTTTGGAAGACTACAAGTCTTTACCAAGATCCTGGTTTACAAGCCAGTTGTCACCCCCACTCTTCTCTATGGGTGAGAGACCTGGGTAACCTACAGATTACATCTCAAGAAGCTGGAATGATTCCAGCAGCGCTGCCTCAGGAGGATTCTCAGGATCAGCTGGGAAAAATGATGCACTAACATCAGCATTCTCTCTGCTGCCAACATCAGCAATATAGACGCACAGGCCATGAAACACCAGTTCTGTTGGGCTGGCCACTGTGTACGTATGCCTGACACTCACCTCCCAAAGCAAGTACTCTTCCCTCAGTTAAGGAGGACAGCAGAAGCACTTTGAAGACATACTGAAAGTACACCTTAAAAAGGGAGGCATCAACCCAACAAACTGGGAGGACTTGGCGCGGAACAGAACACAGTGATGCCACACCATACATCAAGCTACATCTTACTTTGAGGAGAACAGAAGTGCTCATGAGACAGAGAAGCGACAAAGGAGGAAAGAAAGGGCACAACTGTCCAGCCAAAAACTATGTTTCCTCCAAGATTACTCCTGTCACATCTGTGGGACGAATTGGGCTCCTCAGACACTTAAGAACCCACCAATGAACCCCTTTGGCAGACATCATCCTCGCATTGAGGGATAGCTGAAGAAGAGATATGCCACATGCAGTGAGTCAAGTATGTGCATTATTTCTGAGGCGTTTTCATCGAACCAATCTTGATGTTTCCTTGTGCTAAAGCCTAGCATGTAACTGGCAGAACTGAGGATTATATTGTGAATCTGGCTCCACTGAGCCTCAACATCCATTACAGGGTTGTCTGAGAATGGAAAAGCCTCTGAAAACATTTGCTGCAGTTCTTTCTGTTTATCTAAGAGCTGGAGCTTCTGGATATTACGTTTATTTATGGTTTTGGCTCACTACTGATGCTTCTTGGAACAAATGGCTAGCTACTTTTTGCTCCACACCAGTCTATGGTCAGACCAATAGTCAGTACCTATCATCAGCCTGATCAGGTTCACATCCCGCAGATCACAATGGCACATTATGACAAAATCTAGCAAATGATGGTGGCTGGAATGAGGCTGTATCTATGGTGTTTTACATTTGTTTGCTTGCTGGAATACAGTATTGGTAATGACCAATCCATTGGCAGCACAGGTGGAAAGAAAAAGAGTACCATTGGAATTTTCACTGCCAATGACATTCTTCCAGACTGTATAATTACGACTGACTCTGGCATTAAAATCTCCCAGGATTATGTTTGTCATTGAGTGGAATTGATCTAATGATGCTTTTTAGGTCATTGTAGAATTGTCCCTTTGTTTCTATGGGGTTTGGCACAGTGAGAGCCTATGCATTAATGAGCACCTTCCACTGGACAGACCAATATGCAGAACCATAAGTCAGTGATGCCTTTTGGTAGAGAATCCAGCTCCTGTGAAATGGATGTTCAAATGGCAAAACTAACACCTGACTGGTGCCTTTTGGCAGCAGTCAAACCGATCCAACAGCAGATATATCCAGCACCAACCTCGTCAAGCTGAGACTCATCGGTGAAGCGAGTTTCACTGAGAGCAGTGATGTCAACATCATATTTGTTCAGTTCTCAGGCAATGATGGCAATCCTCCTCCATGCTCAGATATCAGTGTCTAGAAGCATCTGGACATTCCATGAGGCAGTATTGATGCAGTGTTTTATACACGTCACATTCGTTGTATTTTGACTGCAGAGTTGGATGATCAACCAGCCACGGTAAGCTGTCAGGTCAGGAAATGGAGCAGGCATTGTTTAGGGATCCTTTTCTCCCCTTTCCTCAGGTTGGGGAGAGCAGGGCTGTCCCTAAAAAGGGTTGCTCTGATGCATGTGCAGGATATAAATGATGCAGGTTCCCCAGTGTCTATAAGCGACCATCATGTCCACATCACCATGTGTGCAGGTTTGTGACCAGGCGCTCCCAACAGTATCCTCTGTCTGCCCCCACTGCTTCAGGACTTGAGACTTGTGAGACAAACTGACTACTTGTATATTACGTGGATTTAAGTGAGAGGGATTGTGCATCAGCCAATCCCATTCTCTCATCCCGGCCAGACAAATGCCCAATTGGTACAGAAAACTGCAAAAAGCGGCTGGTTAGGATGCAGCTATTTAACCCATAGGTAAGGGCTAATATGCCACTTTGAGACATTGTGTACATCTTTGCACTGAAGGATAGCCACCTTCAGCATTTAACCCATGGTTGGGACTATTTACCTATAGCGGGGGCATAGTAGGTGAGTGCCGGGGCATATCCACACACCCGTGGGCCTGCACACCCTACCTCTGGAGCCCATGGTGCTCTGAGCTCTCTTGCACATTAGCCTGAAGCTTCAGTCAGTTTCCAGCTGGTGCCACAGGGAACGAGAGTCTTGACCATGGAGAGGCTATGTACCAGCAAGAAGGATTTACATAATCTGCCTTCCTTTTGTCAAAATTACCTGGTGGCTGGGAACAAAGCAACAAGCAGAAGGCAATCACCCTACACGACACACTGTACAAGATACGTCACATAGTCCTGTGTCGAAGCACCACCATCCCTCTAGCAGTACATCTGTCTCCAACCCCTACAGATCCATCAAGATCTGTCAGCACAAAAGCCTTGGGCTTCTGCTTTGGCACTGGGAACCCCTTGCCACAGAATCTGAGCCAGTACTTCTGTCTCTTGTTCAACAGGGCTCACGAACAGCAATCTTACTTTAAATGGTTTGTTTTCCATCTTGGAATCGTTTATCACTCTCCACACTACTCCTCATTTTAAGTGTATGGGATCTCTCTCCAACTGGTAGAAACTGTCAAAAAATAGAAGAAACTTTTAAAGTGCTACTTTCTAGGAAAACTGTGAAGCCCAGATTACATGAAGAGTAAAATGAAGCCTTGGAGACCATTCTTCCCTAGACAGATGTTACTGTACTTTTAATCCTTGTACATCACCTAATGCTATGGTGATATGTGCTATATAAATGCTGATTGATAGTCCAGAACTGTTCTTTCAGGCTTTTTAGCATGGTGAGAGGGAAGGGCACAACGGGACCTACAGGTCTGGCCTATAGTTCAGCTGAGTGTTGATAGCTTGACTGAGCAATTGAAGGTCAGCCTCATTTTTTCCATTAGTCTGTATTGCTTTGTAACATTTGTATTTACATTATTGCATATGTGCTTTGAGTTTTCACAGGCACATTTTAAATATCTAAATAAATAAGAACTCAATAGTGATTTTTTATTTTTTTCCAATTTCTGGGAAATACTGAATCATTTATTAATGATTTATAAATTTGCCGAGTGAGGGACAGAGCTTCTGCGCTGGTGCCAGAGCAGCCCAGGACATGAACCATAGTTCTGAAGGTCACAATTAATATCCTGGTTCGCCCTTAACTCCAGAGGAAAGTAATCTTTCTGGGCTATGCCAGTAGCTGATTAGTTCCCATTCCATGCTGGTTGAGGTGCACTGGCCCATTCACAAGGTTCCACACTCCATCCAAACCCCTGGTCACACACTCTCCACTGAGCTGTGCAGGAAGGGAATGGCCGCTACTCTCTTCCTCTTTGCAGTGTAAGCAGTAGGGCACATATACCATATAGGGGAAGGAGGGAATCTATGCCTCTTTTTCATCCCTTAGCAGGCATGTAACAACATGGAAAATCTTGCCCTTAATATTCATATTGTTTTCTTAATTGTACATGTTACACACTGTCCAAATCCCCTCTTCCTTGGAGAATTACTCTTTCATCCCAACACCCTTGGTCAGGACAATATCTTATATACATTTGTTTTTCACCTTAAAGCGCACAGAAGGGAAGTTATCTTCTGCTTCAGATTTGACACCTTTGGTTATTTATATAAAGTGACGGCTGTGTCTCATGGGTGTTTACATGAATACTAATATTAATGACATGGTTTGGTAAAGAATGTTTTTATCAGCATGAGTCTGAGATGGCCACAGCCATGAATGAGTAGTACAAACTCTCTCAAATGGCCTTTATATCACATACCACCTACCATGTATTCTGAATTTGCCACAGATGTGGTATAGTAGAGAGAGAATCTACAGTCATAATCTATTTTGTGTTGTATTTCAGAATTTCTAGTCCTGCATGCTATTTGGTTGAAAATCTCTGAAGGCAGAAGGTAAACCTTGCTCATGAGGAGTTTGGATACTTAACGCAAAGTATTAAAAAGGGTTCTGAAAAGAGAACAAAACTTCACTTTTGCTAGTGTCATATCAGAAATCTCTTGTAAGACCAACCTCGAATTTGAGCATAATATTTCCCTCTGGCAAAGATCATAAATGCCAAATTTCAGATGCAATGGATTTTTTTTTTAGGGATTTGAGGGAAGGGAGGGGTAAAACTGAGTTTATAATAGAAAGGTGACTGCATCCTTAACTATAGAAAGGTTATTTGTTACTCCATAATATCTCACAACTATGAGGAGTGGTGCCTGTGGCCAAGTTCTATCATCTAAGAACAAAGCAAATTTCCTACGAATTAAAAGCAGACACTGGGTATTTTGTGAAGTCAATGTTTAAAGTTAAGATCCTACTCAAAGTCTTTAAGAATAAAGCTAGATTGTCAGATGTTCACAAGTGTAGATCAGGTTGTAAATTGCTGCGTCTTCTAAAATACACATAAATCATTTTGAAACTTGAGTAATCTGTCCTAAGAAAGTTGTCTGTATTTGAATTAATTCTTGAATTTAGTAAAGATTTGGAGGAACCCCCATGGTCTTTTGTTTGTATATCACAAACTGCTACCATTTGAAGGACAGATACTGTGGCACAAAGGTAAAGAATTGCTGGAGCAGAGCAGCTTGAGAATACTAATGATTAATGAACAGATAAAGACACATATGATTGCCTGCCCTTTTAAAATGAGCTGCTACCAGCTCATTAAGCTGGTGAGAACTCTTGAGACAACTGTTACAAACAGCCTTGCTTCAAGTTGAAAACAGTAGCACCTTAGTTCAAATTAGAGACCTTTAAGATTACAACCTGAGAGAAATCTTAATAAATTGCATTTCTCACAACAGTAGGCTGATGTGCGGACTCACCAGCCAGGGAAGGAAAAATAAAGTCCTAGCTACGGGTCTCTTCACCTTCCTTTCTTCAGGACTCTCTTTAGTTCCAAAACACAAACAAAAACCAGAACAAATAATCTCAAACTACAGGGTATAACCAGATGAGGCCTTTCCAGCTTCAACTGGCTGGGCCGGGAGAAGACAGGATACATTCCTCCCCAGGATAGCATCCATTGCTCTAGCTTTCCCTTCCCTTCCATAACCCTCACCAGAGGAGGCTGGTGATAGGCATGAACCTGGCCTTACAAGATGGAGTGCTTTTACAACTTGTCACACACGGGTACTGAAGAAGAAAAACACTTGTGCAGACACAAGCTCTGGTCATGATTGCTGAAATTTGAATAGGAAAAACCTTTCTCTAGCATCTTGCCCATCCGAACACACATCCCAAATATCAAAGCATCCAACTATTTGTGATAACAAATCACAAATGAAAGGTGGTAGAAGATTCTCTCCATGTAGGATGAACTGTGTTCTGCTCTTCTTTACCTTCCAAAAACTCCCAGATGAATCCAGTGGAATCTGGCTCTGTGCACAGGTGATCCTCTGATGGTGTAAACCAGCATAGAAGCTCTTATGCCAACCCCCCCTCTACTGTTAGTATAACAGAGGGGAAAAGGTGTATACAGAGAAAAGGGAACATGACTAGGATGCCCCCGTGCCATGTCAATGCTCAGCTGTCATTTCAGTCCCTGTTTGCAGGTAGTATACACAAGAGAAAGCCCAGGCTGCTGTAATTCAGGACAGGGGGATAAGCTTGTAGAGATAAGGCATCAAAGTCAGGGGCATGACACACACACTCTCTCTCTATCTCTCTCATCCAAACCCCCAAGATCCTCCCCTAAAGATTTCTGACATCAGACTTAAAGTGATTGTCAGTTCTCCTTTCTTCTCCTCTCTGTCTCTTGTTACACCAGGGTTACATCAGCCAACCAACACATTTTCTATTGTCCTCCCTCCTCATGCCTCTATGCTCTAAAATCCCTACATTCTATCAGAGATCGTCAAACCTCATCCAGATCCAAACTCCCCTCCAAAATTTTCCCAAACATCAGCAGATCTAAACCCCATCTCTATAATGGTTCTGAATAAACATTCCTTTGTGAGTGTTTGGAGTAAAATATGGACTTTGTCTCTTGGGCCCATCTATGAACTGTCATTCATATTCTGAGTGATTTAATAAAAAGATATAGAAACAAATCTATTGTTTGAATGATTTTTTGCGGAGGGCTTATCATGCAAAACCAATATAACATGATTATATTTCCAGAAGTTAGAAAAAATACATCCATGAAACAAGTGTCCATGAAAAGGGAGCCTTTCACATGAACTATCCTTCACTATCACTAGTTATTTGATTGGTCCCAACATCTATAGTTCATTGTTACAACTGTCAAAATTGGCAACCATCAAGATTGTTGTCTCAATTAGGGACAGTAAACAGATTGTCCCTATTTTTAATGAAAAAATCTAAAATGTAATACTTCACAGTTTAACATGTTTATTCATCTAAACGAGCTAAAAAATAATGGCGTGACATCTGTTTGAGCGACACTGGTACCTAACATTTTGGCTGTCTCTTCACCAATTTGGTTGTCATTAAAAAAAAAAAAATGGAGAGGATGCTGTCAATTAAATGCATTGACATACTGTATAAAAATCCTTTTCTGTTCTTGGAAATATGTACTAAATATATAGCATGGTGTGCTAAGGCAAGCTAAACAGTAAGTAGGATGAAGGGAAGAAGCACAGCGCTGCAAAAAATGCAAGTCTGTTCTCCTCTTCCCCCCTCTCTCAGGATGTCAACAAATTCAATGTTGTACACACAATCTTTGCCAGTTTATTCATCTTATGGATTCATTTCTACAAGTGCAAGCATAATCTACTACGCTCAGAAGCAGTCCAAACACCATATTTCTGCAGATTTACTGATGTCCCATAGTTATTTGCTTAGTCATAGGAATCACTGATTATTAAGCTAGTTTATATAAAACTTTAAATGCCATAAAATCTTTATTATTCTGTTGGTTGGGATTCTAAGTTGATTTTAAGCACATTCTACTTGACCTTGAAAAATAAGGACTCAATTGTGCCTTATAGGCATAAGCCCATGTTGGAACAGTATGGAGTACTTCCCCATTGGGAGCTGCTAGAGGCTTCTTGCTCATTTTCAAAGGGACCATACATAATCTAGCCCTAAATTAAGTGATGAACCCCTTCAACAGTAGTAAATTTCACTGAACCAGTATAGGCTTTTAGTATGGTTTCTGCCCTACCCCATTAAAAAGGATAATTTAAATTAATATTTATTTTTAAATATAATTTATGATCAACTGGACAAGTCAATTTTTACCCAGAGTTGAGTACTACCCTGGAAACCTAAGCAAACAAAAGAACTATCTCATATATCTCAGTTAGGTGTAAATGCATCACCTTATATATGTCATCGCTGCTACAGCTAATGGGATAAGTTAATGGGGCTATGATATACACAGGATCACATGGTGCCTATTTAACAAGCTTCAGTGATCTTTTAATAAAGCACCCTTCAATAAAATTTTAAATAAATCTTTGGGGCCCTTGTTAGAGATATACTTATAATTACAGTGCATCCCTTGTTTCCAATAAAAACACATTTATGGATTACTACAAATACAGGTTGTAACTAAGGGTTGTAATCGGCAGGTAGTGATCGATCTATCGGGGATCGATTTATCGTGTCTAGTATAGACGCGATAAATTGAATCCTGATCGCTCTGCCGTCAACTCCTTACTCCACCGTGGCGAGAGGTGGAAGCGGAGCCGATGGGGAAGCGGCGGCAGTTGACCCCACGCCATGAGGACGCAAGGTAAGTCGACCTAAAATACGTCGACTTCAGCTACGCTATTCTCGTAGCTGAAGTTGCGTATCTTAGGTATATCCCCCCCGCCCCCCAGTGTAGACCAGGGCTAAGTGGCAATGTATATCTCTTGTACTATTTGTACCATTGTAACCACCATTACGGAGTTCTTAGGCTTCTGTTGTACTCCTGAAATTGTTCCAAATTCTGCTTTTACTTGTCAAAGAAAAAACAGGTACTGAACCAAGCTGTATTACTCAGGATCATTGCAAGCAGCTACAATCCCTCCAAAGACAGAACATCTACCTACGTGGGGAGGTGAAACAGAGCAGTAACCCTCATTCTTCTGCAGGACCTAGAGCCATCCATCACTGCCCAAAAAAGAGGGCATGGCCAGCCAAGTCTAGACCAGCTGGAGCTGCTCTAAGTCAGTGCATCTCCTAAGCAGTTTCTGCTGGCTAGGAGCCTGGGCTGGAGTTTAAAGATGCACTCCTTAAAAGCAGAGGGCTGCAGCAATACTGGAGCCTGCTCTATTCCCAGAGCTGAACTCCCTCATTTTGTAGCTGCCCCATGGAGTTGAGTCAAGTCCAAGGTGGAAGCAAACCATATACAATTACTATTACAGTATTTTCTATCAATTTACTATGATCGGGACCAGAACAGAGCATTTCAATTTGTAAAATGTACTGTATTTGAAGAGACTAGAACAGAAGTGAAGCTCTGTTACATTTTCAACATTTAAACCAGGGGCAGGAGTCACTTGGTTTGCTCCAAAACGTATAAACAGTGTGCATTCTTGGGCAGCACTTCTCAAACTTGTATATTGTGTTATCTAAGCTAATTTAATGTTCTTTCAAATGTACGTTTCATAGCAATGCAATAGATCCAACTTTAATAAGCACTTTCAAAAAAGTTCAAAGTTTAAAAATTCATTTTATTATTAAAATAGTTCATGAGCTACAGTTACAAAGACAAATGGCCTAAATAATTATGGGATTGATTCTGATCTCAGATACATACATAGGTATCATCATGAGAGAGAGAGAGAGAGAGCACACACCTCGCATGCATTTGAGGAGCTAAAAGCAACTTCACTTAAAGATATCAGGAATGGATACCTGCTGTGCTCCAAAAGGTATACTGGGAGACATAATCACAGGCCAGATTTTGATCTCACATTAGTGTGAGTAATTAGGAGTAAGCAGGAGTAATTTCACTGAAGTAAAAGGAGTCAGTGAAAATAGGTGCAAGCAAGACCCAACTCAGGCCCTATGTTTAATGCATTTGTGTTTATAAATTAAAAAGTAAAACAGGTGGATGGTTTGACTAAAGCTGGGACACCTGCTATTAACAAACCCCTGTCTGTAACTAGTGGACTGAAAGCACAAGTGCAATATTTTCCATGTATTTGCTGTAACATTCTCCATGTATTCCCATGTGCACTGGGCATGAATCCCCTCTGATGTTCTAAGCAACAGGCAACTCTCTAGTTACATGTGACTTAGTTATGTCTGTCACCTGAACGAAAAATAGCCGAATGCAAAATGCAGCACTTGAGAAAATAATGGAGATTTGTGATACTTTCTAGTCTAGGGGATTTCTGGTCCATAAACTAATAAACAGATTTCATTCTTCCACAGATGTAGTTTGGTTTTTACTTGTGACTCACACAATATGGGAAATGTTCTTGTTCTAATAACTTCAAGTTACTATTTTAAGTTAGAAATATTCTTCTTTTCATTTAACTATTTCAGAACACTATATGGCAATAAAAATACTTAGCACTTCTATTGCATGTTTCATACAAAGCACTGTACAAACACTAGCTACATAATCCTTAGAGCATCCTGTGAGTTAGTGGAAAATGGAAATTGCTCATGCAAAATGAAAGAGAGGACTGCAGCATTTTGAGACATGTGGTACGGCACTCAGTGAAGTGAAAGGCATGTCACATCCAAAATGCCAGCCACTACACTGAAAGGAATGCCACATGTCATAAAATGCTTCACTCCAAGTGCTATATGTTGCTACACATTTGGTGGCATATATAATATTACTGGACTATGAATGTATGTTTTTGGGGATTTGGTGACTGCAAAAGTCACAATTTAGAGAATGGGAAATAAGTATAATATTTCCTTTTCATACATATGTTGGAGATGCTAGTGTATTCTGCATTTCTAGATGTGGTGTCCTGTATTACACAAACCGAATAAGGAACATAAAAAGTGTATCCTTAGAGACTCATAGTGTATATAGGCATCAATACTGTATGGTCTAAACATTAACCATATTGATCTAAATTCCTGAACCAGGTTTTAAGTGGTGATAATGGGGTTGTGGGTCAATTTAAAATAAACATAGTCTTATATACTACACTATTAGTTATGTTTTGGTTTCTCTTTGCCTCCAATATCCTCATGTCAAATCTAAGTCTAACTTGAACACTTCCAAAACAGTCACTAAACAAAGGGAACTCAGTGGTTTATCCCTTAGTTATGAGACTGTTATACAAGAGAAATTAGGGTTAAATTGCAAACAGAGTTTCTAACAGATGTGAGTGAGTTAAGACTCTTCCAGTTTCGGGGAGTATGCATGAAAAAGATTAGTTAGCTGGTACAACCCCTTACATTAGTTCGATGGAAAAAAGACAGTATAACTGGAAAACACATTTTTGCCACATCCTCCTTATGAGAGAAGCAAGTTGCTATTGCAATTAGCAGGAACAATATAATTAAAATAGAATTTCAACTTCATATTAATAATACAGCAGTATACTAATTAAAATCAACATCAACTGAAATTTCTACATATACCAGTTCAGACAGCCCAAAAGGGCATGGAACTCTGTTTCAGAGGCATATGTTAATGTTTGAACTTCTGTCATCCAGGTGCCATTTCTGACAGAGCACATGTACACTGAGCAGTTGGCGAGGCATGAAAAAAGATTACTGTAGATACATGTGCATATAGAATCTAGGATATAAAATAGGCCCCACAGGAAGTGGGAGACTCTTTCTAGAAAGAGAAATTACCTATTACTTCCTCCATGTGTGAAGAGCGAGAGAGTGCAAGACTGAGGGTGGTGCAGACGCCCTGGGAATACAAATCAGTAAAGCAACTTTTATTTGGGGACTTGTGTTTTCTTTTGTATTTTTAAAAAAGGAAACCAAATTTCGCTATTGGGAAGTTTGGATTAATGGATTTAAGTCAGGGGAGACTACCCAGAAGTCAGCACTTACCCTGTCAATACCAACAACAATATGCAAAAACCTGTCTTTTGGCATCAGAGTTCTCAGCCTGAGAAACAAATAATGTAAACAATTCATTTATTTCATAATAGTAAAGATTTTGTTTTAACTTAAGCAGCTTGCTTTGCATGAGTCTTCTTTGCCTGTCCTGCAGATATGAATTTTAAGAGTGATTGAGATATTGCATAGTATTATTATGCATTAGAACTGTGTGTTCCCAAGCAGTGTTGTTCAAGGTAGTTGCTTTTCCTGAAGAGAATCTGATGATAGGATAGATACATTGCATCTGCTAATTTTCATTTGGATCCAGATCAAGGTCAACTTCGTTTGATAGATTAAGATAAAAGAAAGTGTAGAAAGCCAGCAGAAATACCAGTATAGCTGCAAGGACAAGGACAACTTCCTGTAGAAACGAGAGAATATTTTCAAAATGATAAAAGGTTAGATACAGTATCATCATTTCAGATAAATCAGGAACAAATGTTACCTTCCATCTGTATCAAGCCCGTAGAAGTTAAGTTTTCATCAGACCATATAGTTCACACAACCAAGTGGCTTTTTAATTAACATTTCTTTGCTGCCACCATTTCAACATGTTATGGAAAAATTGTACTTGATGAGATGATCAATTTTTTGGTGGGCCAGACATATCCTTTTCGGCAATCAACACAGACAACGTTCATAAAAGAATTTGTAGGTCTGAATGCAAATTTGAGCAATGAATTTAAATTGTGTTTGGCTATTTTTGCATTTTCTAGAAATATCACTTTTTTCATAGATTTGTAGATTCCTAGGCCTGAAGGCACCATTGTGGTTATCTAATCAGACATCCTGTATAACACACACCACAGAACTTCCCCAAAATAATTCACAGAACATATCCTTCAGAAAAACATCCAATTTTAAAAATGGCCAGTGGTGGAGAATCCACCACGACCCTGGGTAAGTTGTCCCAAAGGTTAGTTACCCTCAATGTTAAAAAAAGGTACACCTTATTGCCAGTCTGCATTTCTCTAGCTTCAGTTTTCAGCCATTAGATCGTACTATACCTTTCTCTGATAGACTGAAGAGCCCATTATTAAATATTTATTCCCCATGTAGATATCTACAGACTGCAATCAAGTCATCCCTTAACCGTCTCCTCCTTAAGCTAAACAGATTGAGTTCCTTGAGTCTATCACTAGAAATATGTTTTCTAATCCTTTAATCATTCTTGTGGCTCTTCTCTGAATCTTCTCCAATTTATCAACATCCTTCTTGAATTGTGTGCATCTAAACTGGACACAGTATTCCAGCAGGGATCGCACCAGTGCCAAATACAGAGGGAAAATAACCTCTCTGGTCCTAGTTGAGATTCCCGTTTATGCATCTCAGGACCTCGTTAGCTCTTTTGTCCACAGCATCACACTGGGAGCTCATGTTCACCTGATTACCCAAAATGACTCCCAAATCGTTTAGAGTCACTGCTTCCCAGGATAGAGTCCCCCATCTTAAATGTATGGCCTACATTCTCTCTTCTTTTAGCAACAAGATCGCAAATTATTAATGAGGAATGCACACCACAGTGCATATCAGTTACTTACCTCACTTACCTTGTTGCTCTAATTTATAAGTGATTTTTATTCTTCTAAACAAATGTTAGTATAAATTTTCTTAGGGCATTTGCTATAGGCTGTAACTAGAATTTCTTATTAGAATTATACAATAATTTGAACCTTATTATCTCATTTTATATGATTTGATTAAAAAAAGAATTACATCTAATCTACTAACATATTAAATGAACGTGATTTTTCTTTGTTGCAGTTGCAACACTTCAGTATCTCAAAAGGGCATGGCAGCATCAGACAGGTTTCATTTATTTTCTTGTATCCACAGCTGTGCTCCCAGACCCATCTGGCCACACAGCTACTAATTTTAAGAGGATGTAATGAACAAGTGACACAACTGCAATTTCCATCTGCTCAGAAGAGTGGACAACAAAACCATACAATGCAGCCACCATTTACACTGACACAGAGAGCAGTATTGATTTTTTTCCCTCTCATTTGGATGCTACGCTTTCTACTTTATCGCAAGCTAACCTTTCTTCTTCTCCACCTCCTCTCTCCACAATCACCCTTAGAAAATTGTGTGCTGTATGTAAAAAACTTGTTGGCAATGTTTTATAATGAAGAAGCATTTCCTAGTGATTATAAGAAGAAACTGGGAGTCAGGAAGATCTGGATTCTATTCCCAAATTATCTAATGATTTATATGACTTTAGGAATTTATTTTTCTCTACACCTTAGTTTTGCCATCTATAAATTGGGGATAATAATGCTTCAATCACAGGAGTATTAGGAAGGAGGTGAGAGACCAAATGTTTGTTAAGCATTAAGAAATCTTAGTACTGAAAAGACTTAGAGAAGTAAAACTAATGTATTAAAATTCTAGGCTTAAGAATTATACAAGAACCTCAACTTTGAGTTATTGAGAAATGCAGTGTAACAAAAAAACTCATACTGTGGTTGCAAATATTTGAGTAACAAATTTTGTCAGGAAACAAACTGATCTAACAGAATGAACGAGGCATTGTTCACAATTAGACATGCAGTTTAGTATATCTATGGTTGTAGGGATTAAATTTTTAAAAATAATTTTAACACATAAAATTGATGGGTTTTTTTAGCTTTTTTCCAATGTTTATTGATTTACATTTTCAAAATTGTGCAAAATTATGGGTTTAAACATTTTTTCCTATTTTTATCAATTTACATTTTCTCAGTTGTGGCAATTAATGGGGGTGTCAGAGAACTGGGGATCAGCCAATAATTATTTAATGAGATTCAAAAAGTTAAAGCTTTATAACCATTAAAACACAAAATTATCATCATCACACATCAAAATATGCAAAATAAATATCCTTAAATCAATCTCTAAGTTCTCAAGCAACATTTTTCTTTCTTTGCCTATCTGTAAATTATGATTATCATCAAAGGTAATATTTTTGTTGGTTTGTGTGCACATGGTGAAATTGACATTTACCGATAAAAATCTAATCTTTCCAAGTCTAAATATGTTTTAGAACCATGTCTAATTTATAAACTTTCCAATAGAAACCCTGCAATGAAAACCATACCAAAACACTACAAAACTGCTATATTTTCTTTGCAACATGAGTAAAAGTTGTCATTTTAATTTTTATATAGCATGTCAGCCTTTACAATTTGCGAGCCATACATAAAGGCAATGCCTGAAAAGAAATCTAGCTCCCTACTACTGGTAACTTTTGGATCGCTCCTCTGTAAAAGTTATTTTACTCAGAGGATTTCACTCTGAATAATTAATTCTTATGAAAAAAGACCTACAGATATTAACTGAAAATGATCATCAGTTTTTTCTCACCATAGTACAGAATTTAAGAGACTAATATCCCTGCTATAGAATTCTGAAGTATGATTAAATAAGTATTTAGAAGGAATATCATCTTCTATAAATCTCTATAGAGTTTTGAGACTTGTTCTGTAGAACCCTACTGATTTCACCTCTATTACGTTCTTTTCCATAAAGAAACATATATTATGTATATATTATGTACATATATTATTATATATTATGTATATAATAAATCCGACTCTCCTCTCATTTATGCCAATTTTACATCATTGTAACTCACTACAACTGACTACAATGATTTACACCAGCCTAAGTCTCTGATCCTGCAAACTACTCTACATGGATAGACCCCTACACCAGCACAAAGCCCCACTGAAGTCAGCAGGGCTCTTAGAATGCCCCGAGGCCTATGCATACTGAGCAGTTTTGAGAGTTGGGGCCTAACCGAGGAAGAAAAATACAGTGCAGCCAATTCTGGACACGAGACAAACTCCCATACTGTACATAGAGAACTACAGTATTCACAGGGGGAAAAAAATCCATATGTATTTATTTTAAATCCTCCCAGTCCATGAGTATAAATCTCTGAACTGATATCACTTTGAAACTCAATGTGACTGAACATCACAGATATGTGTCCCTCCAATTCTAAGCTACTTCTGGTTAGTTTAAACTAAAGCATGTTTGAAAAGGGAAGAAAAGAAGGAAGTGATAATGACACCGGGTATTTCTTTTTTGGGAGAGCAAAACATGAAAACCTGTTGGTGACAAGATATTTTTAACATATCTTGGCAAACAGGGTTAACTCAGAAGATTATGAATAGCATGAAATCAGAGGACCCTCTTCGGCAAACTGCATCAACAATGTCGTCATCTATGTGTATGCAACTAGCTCCAGATGAGACAGATTCTTGGTAGGGAGCTAGCTGTATAGGTAAATAGATGAGGTAGCTATGTAGAAGAATGGATGGATAGTACATTTCCCATATTCAGAAATTAGTTTTTGCTTGGTTCCATCAATGTCCCCTGCTATGGGGCTATATTTAATCAGCCTTATTCTCTACTGACTTGCCCCTTGCGCAGTCATGTACATCTGGGCAAAGTGGGTATAAAATGCTACCATACTGGTGTGGTAGCATTTTTTTCTTCTTTTTTAGGGATGGCATATTGCAAGGATTGCATGTATCTTAACTGTTTTCAAAGGCTTAAGTTTGCTTCCCTTAACTCTTCACTTCCTGCTTTTCAGAGGTTTGAGTGTAGCTGAATCTGATGTTCTGGAAGGGCAAGAGGCACTACTGGGCAACCTTAACTCTGCATTAACAAAGTGTTTTCTCATTGTATTTCCTAATTTTTTGAACAGAAAGAGATGTTATTAGTAGGCGATAACTATACCTTCTTAATGTAACACTAACATATGGTACGCAGGTGGAACTGAGGACAGATTAAAGATACCACATGGCATGTATGTGGGGTCTTTCGCCTTCCTGTGTGTTTCATTACAGTCAAATGGTGATAATGATCGTGCTATGACTTTTTTTGAGTGTGGAGGTGCTGACAAGATAGGAAGAGAAAACAGACGTTCTCACAATATTCTGAAATTATTATTCCATGTAGTTTATAGTAACTTTAAGCACATGAGAGGAGACTGGTGTGTGTCTCTTCTCACCCTCTCCTTATTTCACCATCCCCCATAGCATACACCCTTTCCAGGGCATATAGCTGCCCCACTGGTATTTGCAGATCCCCCTTCCCAGCCCATCTCTGTATCTGCAGCTACAGCTGACTGTTAGCAAGTTCAGAGGAGGGCATTCAGGACGTCTTCACTACCGCGTGACATCAGTGCCAATTCACTACGTCGACGAGAGAGCACTCTTCTGTCAACTTAATTACTCCACCAAAGCGAGAGGCAGAAACTGTCGGCAGGAGAGCATCTCCAGCTAACATAGTGTGGTGTAGACACCGCTTTAAGTTGAGGTAACTTACGTCACTTAGAGGGGTGGTTTTTTCACACCCCGAGTGACGTAAGTTACATCAATTTAAGCGGTAGTGTAGACAAGCCCTCAAAGAGGTGTGAAAGGCCCATTCATCTCAATGAGATGTCCCCAATGAATGAGAACACACTCTAAAGATGAATGCAGCCTGAAAAGGGCTCAGAGAGGTAAGAGCTGCTCTATTCATCTAATGGGTGTTCTCATTCCATCGCATTTGTGGGTCTGTACCATGCACTAAGCAATCCTGTTCTCTGCTCCTCATCCTGGTCTCAGCATTGTCTTTGGTGCATGCACTGGTCATGCCACTTCTCAGCTCCCAACTATGATCTTAGTGCTGCGTGCTGTACCAGGCACCAAACATTCCTCTCCTCATCCCAATTTCTGTATTGTATGCCTGTTCCATGCACTGAGCATACTTGTTCTCAGTTCCCTACTATGATCTACTACAAAGAAGGGCAACAAAAATGATTAAGGTTATGGAACATGGAGAGAGATTAAAAAGATGAGGACTTTGCAGCTAGGAAAGGAGACAAGTGGGGGGTACAATAGAGGTCTATAAAATCATGAATGGGATGGTGAAAGTGAATAAGGAAGTGTTATTTACGCCTTCGTATAACACAAGAACCAGGGGTCACCAATGAAATTAATAGGCAGCAGGTTTAAAATGAACAAAAGGAAGTGCTTCTTCACACAACACACAGTCAAACTTGTTGCCAGGGGATATTGTTAAAGCCAAAACTAAAACTGGGTTCAAAAAAAGAATTACATAAGTTCATGGAGGATAGGTCCATCAGTGGCTATTAGCCAAGATGGTCAGGGATGCAAACTCATGCTCTGGCTGTCCCTAGCCTCTGATGGCCAGAAGCTAGGAGTTTATTACAGGGGATGGATTATTGATAATTACCTATTCTGTTCATTCCCTCTGAAGCACCTGGCACTGACCACTGTCAGAAGACAGGATACTGGGCTAGATGGACTACTGGTCGGACCTAGTATGGCCGTTCTAATGTTCTTATGATCTCAATGCGGTGTACTGTGCCATGCATTGAATATGCCCATTCCACTCCTCACCCTATCTCTACATTGTATGCCCATGTCATGCACTGAACACTCTTGTTCCCCTCCTACTCTCAGAACTATGGGGCTATATTTTGAAAGAGGGACAGAAATAGTGGTGGGGGCAGGAGGGGATATTTGCAAGTGCAAGAGCTGAAGTGCTCCCCAAATCCCTCACTGCATGCTCTGATTGCCCTTCCCTACTCTCCACACTCTCCTGCACCGCTCTGACCTCCCTCTTTCCCTAGTAGCAGCAGCAACCAGTGATGGGGGAGCCTTGAGCCCCTTCTCCACTGCTGGAGGCAGCATGGGGAAGGAGGGGAGTTCTGGGTTTCTTTCCCTGATTAGGGGACAGTGGAGGGAAGGGAAGCCTCTGGGCAACCTCCATCTCCCTTCCCTGCTCAAGTCTAGCACTGTTGCCCAACTTACCCTCCCCCATGATTCTGCTCTCTCAGCACTTCTGAGCAGCCAGAGAGCAAAGTTCCCTTTCAGGATGAGCCTTTATTCACTGAGGAATCACAGAAAAACTACATTTTTGGAAATCCAGTGCAGCATCAAAACTCTAGTCACTGAACTGGGTTTTTAAAAAAAACCAGTATTTGGATGATCCTTTACACTAATAAGGGTCATTGTCTAAGGGTGTGCTGCACAGCTCTAAGTTGGCAAAGGGCCAGAGCACCACCCTGCCTCCTTCCAGTCTCCATAACCCCTGCACTGCTCTCACGCCCCCACATTTGCCTTCACTGTTCTGACCCCCTATATCCCCTGACTCTGCCCCAAAAAGGTATGAGAAGCTGTTAATATTAATATGCAAACTAGATACCATTAACTTAGTTTTGAACAGAGACTGGGAGTGGCTGGGTTATTATGTTAATTGAATCTATTTCCTCTAGTTAACTATCCTCACTCACACCTTTGTGTCAACTGTCCGAAATGGGCCATCTTGATTATCACTTCAAAAGTTTTTTCCCCTGCTGATAATAGTTCCCCTTAATTAATTAGCCTCTTAGAGTTGGTATACGTACTTCCACCTTTTCATGTTTCTCTGAATGTATAAATATCTGCTTACTGTATGTTCCATTCCATGCATCCGATGAAGTGGGACTGTAGCCCACGAAAGCTTATGCTGAAATAAATGTGTTAGTCTCTAAGGTGCCACAAGTAATCCTGTTCTTTCTGTAAATGTTAAGAGCAGTTTCTGTTGGGGGTGGGGAGGCATCTTGCTTTCCTTTTGATTCCACTTAGTTCCATTCTATGGAAGCAGGTGAAGATTATGAATCATAAGTCCATTATCCTAACCACTTACGTTCTTTCATCTTCTCTTTATTTAATACCAATTTCCTTGATAATATTTTAAACGTAAAATCAGGGTCTGAACATGAATTTTAGAGCATATCTCATTCAAATATTACTCTTAAACTAGAAATGTTGATTTCAGAGCAAAACTTTCCTGCAGAATGCAGTCAGAGGTCAAGGTCACACACAACACATTCTCTAAAAGCCGCTAATGGTAGGGGTCAAATTCACATTGCATGGGTGCAGCTCAGGTTCAGTCACTACAGCATGTAACCCAGTTACTGTGACAACAGACTGCCTACCAACCTTCTGTTTTCAACAGAGCCCTAGCCTTGCTGCAGATGCGCATTTCACTCTTTTGGGTACATCAGTTTGGCATGCACTGAACGATAGTTACAAACTTTACTCTTAATAACTTTTCCAATGTTGCTTCCCCAGAGAGGCAGTGGGTCCCATGCATTAGCTAAAATAAATCGGTGATTGAGATCAGTTTGGGGAGGACCAGAGCCAGAGTTTGAACCCCAGGTGCAAAAACAGTTAGATGAACCAGGTGATTTGGGGGCAGGAGAGCCTCTTGCTAAAATGACCGCAAACGTAGACCACTAACACTACTCCCAGCACCCTCATAAGGCACAGCAAATTTAAAGACAATCTAACTAAGCATGCAGATTTTGAGAACTTACAATAGTCATCCCTTAAACAGCAACACTCACCCTTAACTTTAGCAGAGCTGATGCTTTGCTAGACTACCATATGTTAAGGGAGAAACATGTTGCTACATGAAATTCTCTCTTATTTTTCTCAGTCACCAACATTTGTATTTAAGATTCTATGTATCTTTATTCTTCTCAGTTTTGTGTACTTTTCAAGTAAGAATTATGCAATGCCAGAAAAAAGTGAGTGATATAGTTTCTGAGAACACAGATACACAATATTCTCACTTGTAAAAGATATTTAGCAAAATCTCCAAAAACACTAATTGAGAGGGATTTTAAAAAAATAATTAACTGGGAGCTGAACATACAATAAAAATGACCAGGTGGAACACCACTTTTAAAAGATCACGTCACAGAATTAAAAAAATAAGAGTAAAATGCAATAGGGCTATGTCTACACTACAGCCTATGTTGGCAAAACGTATGTCGCTCAGGGGTGTGAATATTCCACCCCCTGAACGACATAAATTACACCGACATAAGCGTTTGTGTGCAGAGCACTACGTCGGCGGGAGAAACTCTCCCAATGACATAGCTTATACCGTTCACGGAGGTGGGTTTTTTTTTCATGCCAATGGGAGAGGTCTTTCCCATTGGCATAGAGTGTCTTCACCAGATGTGCTGCAGCGAGGCAGCTGTATCGGTACAGTTGCACCGCTGCAGCGCTGTATGTATAGATATACCCTAAGAAAGAAAAGAAAAAACACATAACTCCAAAGGTTAGTAATCTATCTTTTAAACAAAAAAGGCAATCTACTTTTTTTCATTAAAAACTGACACACAGCACTAACTGAGGAGATTATGTTGTGAAAACATACTGCATCGCACGGCAGTGCTTGATCAAGATCAGCAATCAGGAGCAAAAGGAAAGTACTGTTTCATGATTATAATAGCAAATTCTGGAAGACAACCAAATACATCATCTGGCAGCTCAACAGCTGTTACAGCTTGGTAGTAATACCTTGGCATTTGCTATAAACTGTAACTTGAAAAAATTGATTTCTCATCTGCCAGAAACAAGAATATGTTCTCCTTTGAAGAGTTTCTTTCAATAGAACAGTTAGATTTTTGAGCCATTTTTATTCTGCATGTTTTTCAGTATGGCTGCCAAGTTAATTTCATATTATTTTATTTTGATTTAAAAATAAATTTGGGGGATAAATATTGGATGCAACTTAAATAAATGACATGCTTAGCCAAATTCCATCACAATAGCATGGCGAATAGTACAGAATATTTGTCCTTCATGTTAATATTTATTGCCCTGACCATTTAGTCATAATTATACTTCACATACACTTGAAAACAGGAAGTTTCCAAGCAGTTTTAAGTTCAGGACCCTCCTTGCTACTTTGTTGGTAGTGAAGGCAATCGTTTTCCATGTTGGAATCAAAGTGGATGGATGTAGTCATATAATATATTAGATTTATGAATGATGAGACTATAACAATATCTTATTTGTTTTTAAACAACTCCTGGATATAACATACTAGAAGAAGGCAGGAATTTATGGCTATTTTGCATAACTTATATTATATATATTTATATTCTTATATTTTATATTTATATAAAACCATTAAAACTTTTTTGTTTATACAGTACCTATCTAAAAATTCCTGTTTCTAAATATATAATATTTCACTGGCACTGTTAAATAAAAGTATGAAAAGATTCATATAAAGAATGTGGAACATTTAAAGTCCTTTAGAGTTTCAGTTATTCCAGTTATTTGAAGGTTAAAAACAATCCCTCATAAATATTTTAGATTCTGGCATTTCACTTAGGTCTTGAAGTGTCAAACAATATCTTTCAAAAATCAATATTCACACAGTACATCTATGGGGAAAAGAAACTCAACATGGTATAAGCTATTAAATAGATATCTACCTTTATGCCCAGTGCAGTTTTCTTGGCCTCTGCTTTTAATCTTGTTGCTCTTAACACTGGCCTACTTTTCTTGTAATCTTGTTTTCCTAAGGTAGAAAAAAAGAGTTAATGTAAATGATGCACTGAAGATAAGGTACACCTACAATAATTTTATATTCAGTGGTAGATCTAAAAATTTTAAAAGTTCCGTGACAGAAAGAAAGAGTTGTGCCACAAGAACGGGACCAATAGCAGGGTCAACAATGGTATTTAAAACAAACAACAACAACCAGAAAACCAAAACAGTAGTTAACAATTCAACCTAGAGCCTGATAGTCCAGTGAGCTACAAAATGCAAATTATGATACGCCTCCAATGGTACGTTATTTACTAAAATGGCAACTGCAATGTTCAGTAGCCATCAGACAGCATGTATGTAGAAAACATCATCCTTCCGCAGGAGTCATCCCTCCCCCACCCCCCCAGTCTATTCAGCATCTATTCATATACAGTGGAGAGAGCCCCTTTGTGGCATACAGGGGATGTTCCCCTTTTATAAGCTCTCCTCCCCCGGAACGGCCCCACCTTAGGGATTAAATATTGTGAAGACCGTCTGTACTTGGGGCAAAAGTCATGCATAAAGGATGTGAATAATTATGATGCATTTGATGCCAAAAGGAAAGGCACCGCACCAGAACGTATTGTCAGAGGAAAGCTATGAGAGTCTCTTAGGGGAAGGAAGGGGGAGAGAATTAGAGAATGAAAATTTGTATCCTAAACTCCAACAAATTCATCCAGTCAATGCATCACGAATATTTTCCACCATCAGAGTACAGGGCCACTGGAGCTTTATATTGCAGAAGCTGCAGACCTCCTAAGATAGGGGGGCACTCCAGAGCAAAGGAACAGTCATTTGCTAAAGCAATCAGAGAAACAACCCAAAGGTTACCTCATGAGAAGAGGGGAAACAGAACCAGCAGGGGTTTCTACCCTCAAAGTATTATAATAGCACTCTTTGCTATGCAATGGTTAAGGAGCTGTCAGACTTTCCATTATAAATTGCAGGAATTTATAACTCATAAAAATTCACTCCAGGGTGAAATTTGGCACAGAACTATCCCAGCTTGGAATATTTTTGAGGCAATTTTCAATAAAGTGATGCAGCTGTTCCAACTTACTTGTGAACAAACTATAGAAATTTATCCATTTGGGATTTTTTTAAGCACTAAAAATATCTTCAGCTTAAAAAAATGATAATTGAAAAGTGCTAGCTCCAGTTTCAGCTCTCATGACTCAAATTCTCTGTCATTGCTTCCATGGTAAACAAAGCAGAACAACCAACAAAATGACTTACATCCAAATATCTGCTCTTCCAGTGATGTAACAGAACTGGATGAGAACTATGCAGCTTTGAAAGAGCACAGGGAACCAGCAGTAGCGTAGCCAGGGAGGGAGCAGGGGGAGCGGCCGCTCCCCCACTGAGTAGAAGCGGCGCCTTTTTTGTGCTCCGATGCCTTTTGCTCCTGCACTGCAGCCGCAGCGGAGCATTTTTTTTTGCTCTTGGTGCCTTTTTTTCCCTCCCAACGCTTTTTGCTCCCGGTGCCTTTTTTTTAGCTCCGCTCCCCCTGTGCTCTAAACCTGGCTACGCCACTGGGAACCAGAAGCTACTGATGTCAACAACTGAAATTCCCCCACTTACTGATATTCCCTCTGAAGGGTAAACTGCAAAGGTGACCGACATTGGTGTAAATATTTCATACAGGGTCTGTATTCTCTTTGATTAAAGTTCATTTATTAGGATCAAATCTACTACTATAAGGAGAAAGTCTATTATTGCTTGCACCAAGGTGGCCATTTACTGCATGCCCCCTCATGGCCATTGGTTGCTTTCAGGCACGCTGCCCCTTCTGCACCCCTTTTGTGGGCTACTTAAGAACTGCACACAGGCTTTCACATAAATACCACCTTCACCTGCTTGGGGATGGTTTAATAACAAAAACAATCCACAGGGTCCCAAAATAAAGTCCATCACCACGCAACAGTCCATAATTATCTCTGGTGTCTTCTCTCATATGCAGAGCTCTTCTTCTGTCCCAATCTGTTCTTACAGCCCAACTCTTCCTGGCTGGAGCTCAGTCTTCTGGCACTGGCCTCTAGGCCCCCAAACTTCTAGGTCCAAACTCAGCCCAGGTTTTCCCATAGGAGCCTCCTGCTCCGTTGGTCTCAGATCATTCCCTGCAAGACCCCTTCACATTCCCTCCCATCTCTCTATACTTTCTTGTGCTTTCCCAAACCACTGCAGCCTATGGCTGTTCTTTATGGGAAAATCACCCTGATCTTTCCCAGGTTTGGCTCATTCTGTAATCAGGAGCTTCGGCCCACCAGCCCTTAAGGGTTGTGCCACCCTGTTACATTACTCTTTCCATCAGTTTCAAGCACTCTGGTACTACTTACTCCAGTAATATGGTTATTGATGAGACTGGATTGCAGTTACATAGAGAATGCTTCCAGATTTATATTAAAGTTGATATGAACAACTAAAATCACCTATATAACAAATATTGTAATGACTCTACAGCAGTTAATTCTACAAAAGTATGTACCTGTCATTTAATTTACCACTCTTTGCAAAATACGACAGCCAAAAGACATACTGGAGAAGAGTCTTGAGTCCACCAAGTGCAAAAGTTTTTAAAGGGCATCTCTTCAGTTTTTTGCAATGAAAACTAGATTCTACAGTTGTACTAAAAACCTCTTTAAATATCTGAACTTTCTAATGCCCTAGGAAAGACATCTGCACTATAGGACTGTAAAGAACTATGAAATGCAAAGTCCCTGGCACATAAAACTGATAATTATCACCTGTAACACATTGCACAGCTAAATAATGTAGGTTCCTTGGGTTCTTTGGGCCTACAAATTCAACAGGTTGGAATATGCATTTGCACACTTCTAATTCCTTCCTGATTCATCATGCTCATACTGCAAGCTCTCTCTGTACATATATATCAGTCATCATTAGTCTAAGCTGTTTCTTCTTCCAAGTGACAGTCAAAGCCGGTTAAAATGTACTCATCAGACAAAGCCCCATTTGTCTCTTACCCAATGTCTACTTGACAGACACTGAGTTCCTGAGGGAGCATAGGCAAAGAAGCAGCAACAGATGATGTAGCTGGAAAACTTCCAGACTAAATCTGACCTTGTGTATTGTTTAAGCAAAACCCTCTTCTCTTCCATCCCTTCTCCACTATCCTCTGTAGTGTGGGAGAGTCCCTGGTCCAACACAGTTACCAGAAGACCAGGATATGTTGCAGTAGTGAGCATAATAAAGGGAGGAGCTTCCTGGTCAGGAAGTTCTCTAGTTTCTGCTGTTAAGGCATGGCTCTTTGTCTCTCTGTCTTCAAACTACATGTTGTCAAAGTAAGTGCATCCCGCTCCTTAAAGAAGTGGTAATGGCCAGTCCTTACCCACAGACAACCCGCCAACCTGAAGCATATTCTCACCAGCAACGACACACCACACCATAGTAACCCTGACTCAGGAACCAATCCATGCAACAAATCTCGATGCCAACTCTGCCCATATATCTACACCAGCGACACCATCACAGGACCTAACCAGATCAGCCACACCATCACCAGTTCATTCACCTGCACGTCCACCAATGTAATATACGCCATCATGTGCCAGCAATACCCCTCTGCTATGTACATCGGTCAAACTGGACAGTCCCTACATAAATGAATAAATGGACACAAATCAGATATAAGGAATGGCAATATACAAAAGCCTGTAGGAGAACACTTCAATCTCCCTGGACACACAATAGCAGATTTAAAGGTAGCCATCCTGCAGCAAAAAAACTTCAGGACCAGACTTCAATGAGAAACTGCTGAGCTTCAGTTCATTTGTAAATTTGACACCATCAGCTCAGGATTAAAAAAAGATTGTGAATGGCTAGCCAACTACAAAAGCAGTTTCTCCTCCCTCGGTGTTCACACCTAAACTGCTAGAAGAGGGCCTCATCCTCCCTGTTGAACTAACCTCATTATCCATAGCTTGCTTGCATATTTATACCTGCCTCTGGAAATTTCCACTAAATGCATCTGAAGAAGTGGGTATTCATCCACGAAAGCTTATGCTCCAATACGTCTGTTAGTCTATCAGGTGCCACAGGACTCTTTGCTGCTTTTACAGGTCACTAAGAGTAATGGAAACAATCCAAGAGGGAGTGTTATTGTAGGATGACAATTAATCCATATTTCTAGGGACTATATTCTTGATAGAACATACTACACCTTGGTATACAAGTATAAATGTGAAGCATTGAAACCTTAAATTTAACACTGATACTGGGGCAGTAGTCGCTGCCAAAAAGAGATATAATCAGTCCTGGGATGGAGATCTGCAAAGACCAAATAAGATTCTACATGGAGTTAGTAACACTACCTTGGATGTTTGTGAATAGTTCTGTGGGAAACTGGAGAAAAGACAGAGAGTTCTTCAACAAATATATGTAATACAGGGACTAAAACCTGGGGTTGCTAGTAATATAAGGACTACAACTAATAGAGAAACTGGACTGCAATAATAGAAAAAAGCAAACTATACAGGAGATGTATCCACACATCTTCACTGAGTTAGGGAGCTATCAGGGGAGTACAAAATAAAACTGGTGCCATCAGCAACTACCTTTTGCTCTCGAAGTCCCATGCCATACCCCTATACCCTTGCTGGGCAAAGTCAGAGAATAATTAAAGAGAATGTACGACTTGGGTGTTATTTCCCAGATAAAAGAACCCACTGACTGAAACCCAATGACAAAATCCACATTTGTGTGGACCTTACACAATATAACAAAAGAGCGTGTGCAGAGAAAGACATACGCTTCCTGCAGCTGACCAGACATTAGCTCTAGCAGTTGCCTGGACCTGTGAATGGCTCAGCGTCTATCCATTCAGCTTGGATTTTTAACACAGAAACAGACCACAAGCCCTTTGTGGCATTACTGGGTGCAAAACCACTGGATGACCTACGTAGGATGCAAAGAGTTCAAACATGGCTAATGTAATTTTCCTTCAACACTGAACACATATCTGAGACAGCACTCATAACAGCAGACACACCATCTAGAGCCCCAATTACGCAGCCACCAACAGATGAAGTTAGTGAAGATGTCAGAGTCGACATTCTGGCAGCAATTTCAGCATCTGCCAGCCAACTTCAGCAATTAGAGATGAACAACTAAAGGACAAGACTTGCCAGAAACTTACTCAACTCTGCCAAAGAGGGTGGGGTTGAAGGAGTCAACTTCCAACAGATTTATTGCCATATTGGCAGAACCAAAATGACCTTCACATGGCCTACTTCTGAACAGCACATTTTGATCCCTATGATACCTCAGAAAGAGATGCTCTCCAAAATCCATAAAGGACACCAAGATGTAAACAACTATGGGGCATGAGCACTGCAATCCATTTGGTGGCCCAGACTGAACAGGCAAATTCAGACCTTAATAAAAGGCTGCGAAGTATGTACAATATCAAGGGGGGGGGGAAACTATCACTGGAACCATTACTCACCACAAAGCTACCTGACAGACCTTGGCAGAGGGTGGCAACACATTTGTTTTTCTGGTAAGGACATATATTATTGTAGTCAATTTCTTCTCCAGTTACATTGACTTAGCTATACTCACACAAAACTCACAAGTCATCCAGAAACTAAAATTAATATTTGCAAGACATGTGGCAATAGGACTCAATTTACCACTGAAACATTTCTAGTATTGACACAGGATTTTGATTTTGAACATAATATAAGTCCATGTTACCCTCAGAGGAAGGAGATGGAGAGAACAGTGATTTCTGCAAAAAGATTTCCGTTAAAAGATTTCTGCAAAAATCATTGAACACATATAAAGCAATGTTGGCATATCAGTCAACACTGCTTGTATCTGGACTATCTCCTGCAGCACTTCTGATGGGAAGATGACTAGGGACACATTTACCTGTAGCACTGATACATCTTAATCCTAAGTGACCTTACCTAAAGGAATTTCAAAAAAATGGGATGTTGAAATAAAAATTTGGCAACAACAACAAAAAAAAGGTTACTCACCTTCTCGTAACTGTTGCTCTTCGAGATGTGTTGTTTATGTCCATTCCAATCAGGTATGTGCGTGCACGGCAGCCGGAAGATTTTACCCCTAGCAGTATCCATCGGGACGGTCCGGGCGCCCCCTGGAGTGGTGCCATCATGGTGCTCAATATAGGGCCCCACCAACCTGCTACCCCCCTCAGTTCCTTCTTGCCAGCTACTCCAACAGAGGGGTAGGTGGGTGGGTATTGGAATGGATATGAACAACACATCTCGAAGAACAACAGTTACGAGAAGGTGGGTAACCGTTTTTTCTTCTTTGAATGCTTGTTCATGTCAATTCCAATCAGATAACTCCCAAGCCTAAATTCAGGAGTTGGGGGTGGAGCTGTCCACTGACTGGAGCACTGCTCTACCGAAAGCCGCATTGTCTCTGGCCTGTTGGGTAATCGCATAATGTGCGGTGAAAGTATGTATGGAGCTCTCCTGCTCAGACCTGGTTAGACAAGTCCTCCTTGGCAGTAGGAAACCCTCCACTAGGGCTACCTACCTTGCCAATTGGAAGAGATTCTCATTCTGGTCAGCACAGCATCACTCGTTCCACACACTCGCCTCAAACCCACTCATACTGGACTACCTTCTCCATCTCAAGCAGCAAATATGCACATCACCACTCTGCATATTTCCTGGGTCTGGACTTGCGCCAGGAACGCTGCTGAAGAAGCTTGTGCCCTAGTGGAGTGCACTGTTAGCGGAGGGGCAGGCACCTATGCCAGGTTGTAGCATTCACGGATGCAGGACAAGATCCACGAGGAAATTCGTTAGGAGGAGACTAGAAGACCCTTCATCCTGTCTGCCACAGCCACAAACAGTTGAATGGACTTCCTAAATGGTTTCATTCTTTCAATGTAAAAGACTAGCGCTTTGCGGACATCCAATGAGTGAAGCCTCTGCTTTCTGCCACTCGAGTGCGGCTTAGGATAGGTCACTGGGAGGAAGATGTCCTGGTTGATGTGAAACTGGGAGACAACCTTAGGGAGAAAATCTAGATGTGGCCTCAGCTGAACCATGTCCTTATAGAACATGGTGTAAGGAGGCTCTGATGTTAGGGCCTTGAGCTCAGATACCCTCCTGACTGAGGTTATCGCTACCGGAAGTGCCACCTTGTATGATAGGTAGAGTGGGAAACACGTCACCAGTAGTTCAAAGGGTGGACCCATCAATTTGGAAAGGACCAGATTGAGGTCCCAGATCGGGGTCGGTTGCTGGATGTGCGGAAATAGCCTGTCGAGACCTTTCAGGAAATGGCTGACCATAGGGTTGGCAAACACCGACCAGCCCTCTGTGCCTGGATGGAAGGCAGAGATGGCAGCTAAGTGAACCCTTATTGATGGCATGGACAGTCCTTGCTGCTTGAGATGGAGAAGGTAGTCCAGTATGAGTGGGTTTGAGGCGAGTGTCTGGGACGAGTGATGCTGTGCTGACCAGAATGAGAATCTCTTCCAATTGGCAAGGTAGGTAGCCCTGGTGGAGGGTTTCCTACTGCCAAGGAGGACTTGTCTAACCAGGTCTGAGCAGGAGAGCTCTATAGGCTCAGCCATGGAGCTTCCATGCCATGAGGTGCAACGACTCATGGTTCGGGTTCTGGAGACGGCTGTGATCCTGAGTTATTAAGGAGGAGCGGCAAGGTAACTGGGGCTTCCACGGACATTTCCAGGAGAGATGTGTATCAGTGTTGGTGGGGCCAGGCTGGAGCTATCAATATCACTGAAGCCTCTTCCCTCTGTATCTTGAGGAGCACCTTGTGAATGAGACGAATGGGCCGGAACACGTAGAGAAGACGGCCTCCCCATGGGAGGAGGAATGCGTCTGCGATGGAGCCTGGGCAAAGCTGTTGGCACTTCCTGTTGCATCGCTCGGCAAACAGGTTAATCTGGGGAAAGCCCTACCATTGGAAGATGGAGTTTGCGACCTCCGGGTGCAGGGACCACTCGTGGCTGTGAAAAGACCCATTGAGATGGTCCGCCAACTCATTCTGTACTCCCAGGAGGTACGATGCTTGCAGGTGTATCGAATGAACTACACAAAAGTCCCACAGCGTGAGGGCTTCCTGGCAAAGGGGAGAGGAGCGTGCACCCCGCTGTTTGTTGATATAGAACATCGCCGGGGTGTTGTCTGTCATGACTGATCTACATCTCCCTGTCAAATGGGTTCAGAAAGTCTGGCATGCCAGATGCACTGCTCTCAGCTCTCTGACATTAATGTGGCGAGCAAGTTCCGCCTGAGATCAGAGGCCTTCGGTCCTGAGGTCTCCCAGATGTGCTCCCTAGCCCAAGGCTGACACGTTCGTCACTAGCGAGAGGGATAGATGAATACCGGTGAAGGGGACCCCTGCACACACTACCTGCGGGTCAAGCCACCACTGGAGGGAGTCGAGGACTGGGTGAGGCTGTCCAAACTGTCCCGAGCCAGCCAATACACCGAGGCTAGTCACAATTGGAGGCCAGAGTCTGAGCCTGGCATGTTGCACCACAAAGGTACAAGAGGCCATGTGTCCTAGAAGCATCAGGCAATTCCTTGCTGTGGTGGTGGGAAACTGCCTGAGACCTCAAGACTGCCTGGCGTGTGTTAAGTCCAGCACTACCCCTATGAACTCCATCCGCTGAACAGAAGACAGAGTCGATTTCCCCACATTCAGGATAAGGCCCAGTTTGTCGAATGTCATTCTTATGAAGTCGACTTGTGCCTCCACTTGAGCCCTGGAGCGGCCTTTGATCAGCCAGTCATCGAGGTACCTGTACCTGGTATCTGCGTAGGAATGCGGCCATGACTGCCATGCACTTGGTAAACACACGAGGCACAGCTGACAGGCCGAACGGGAGGACTGTGAACTGGTAGTGTTTATTGCTCACCACAAACCTGAGGTACCTTCTGTGGGACGGTGTAATTGTCATATGAAAGTACGTGTCCTTCAAGTCGAGGGCAGCATACCAGTCCTCTGGATCCAAGGAAGGGGTGATGGAGGCCGAAGAGACCATGCAGAACTTCAGTTTCCTCATGAACGTGTTGAGCTCCCAGAGGTCTAGGATGGGCCTGAGCCTGCCTTTGGCTTCTGGTATTAGGAGGTATCGGGAATAGAAACCCTTGCCCTTCAGGTCCTGAGGAACCTCTTCCACTGCTCCTAGCGAGAGGAGCGAGTGCACATCATGTGTGAGGAGTTGATTGTGAGTAGGGTCCCTAAAGAGGGACGGAAAAGGGAGGTGGAAGGGCGGGAGGGTAGAGAATTGGAGGGGGTATCCCTTCTCTACTGTGCGGAGCACCCAGCGGTCCAGTGTAATACAGGCCCACACAGGGTAGAAAAGAGATAGTTGACACGAGAAGGTAAGGTGGGTTGGATTCAGTCCAAGTTCTGGTGCACTGTCCTCGTTCGCACCTTCAAAAGGCCTGCTTCTGGCCGGATCAAGGTTTGGATGGGCCAGAGCCCTGGTCTGCGAACAGGTGAGGCCTCTTTCTGCCGCTCCTGTTTCTCCTCTGAGAGCCGTCCTGCAGTTGGTAGAACCGCAGAGGAGGTTATGGCCTATAATGCCTCTGCTGCGTGGCAGGGGTGTGGAGGCTCAGCGATTTGAGGGTGGCTCTCAAGTCTTTTAGGCTATGTAGCCTTTTATCCATCTTTTCGGAAAATAGAGTCACACCATCAAAGGGGAGATCCTGAGTGGTCTGTTGGACCTTGTATGGCAGACCTGATGCCTAGAGCCAGGTGCCTCTTCTCATGGCAATCCTGGTAGACATCACCCGAGTGGCTGCATCAGCCCTGTCCAGAGCGGCCTGCAACGAAGCTCAAGAAATGAGCTTGCCCTCCTCCACCAGGGCAGAGAATTCAGCACGGGATGACAAGTTCAGTAAGTTCTGGAGGCCACTTTTCTTTAGGCATCAGGAATATTTTGTCACTAAATCACTATTTCGCTGGCATGAATGCCACCATATTTTTGTAGTCATCCCAACCATTGTGTTGTGTTGTGACTGAGAGTGTATTGCACTGACAACAATATTTTGAGGAAGGGTGTGGTTGTTTTAGGAGCCTGCTATTTAAAATATAACTTGGTCAAACTCTACAAATTAGCTTCATTTAAGGGAGAGGGAAGGGATACCAATATTTACTGTTTCAAATAAGCCAATGTTTTAACAATAGTTTATTAAATACAAGGATTGAATAACAGATTGAAGAGTATCTAACTGCTTTTCAATTCATCAGGCTTAAACAGAAACAGGTTTCCATCTTTGCCCTTTGTTGATACTGCTGTCCAAGCTAATTATCATATGAATACCTGCTTATTGTTTTATAATGTTCATGTTTCAGAAGCTCCCTGCTTTCTTTTCCCTCAGTAGACTTTACAATATCCACCCTCATTATCATCATGTGGCAGTGCTGTTCTTCGCCTGCATTTGCTTCTTTAAAAATTAATGCACTATTTTCTGAATGCTGTACTGCATAAGCTGCTTATGAGTACATTATGCTATCAAGCAAGCACATGCAGAAAAGCTTCCTAAACTGTAATTCTTTCAATGAAAATACAGCTGGTTCTGCTTCAAAGGCACTTCTTTTCACCTGCAAATGGACTTGCTCCTATACTTATTCCTCAATTCATTGTCTTTTATTTGTGTCTGCAAATCTTTAATTGCCTTTAATTAGAAAAAAGTAAATTCAGTGCTTTAATCTTGCAAATACATTCAATCATAATTCTGTCTGGGATGAATACCAAGTTCTATTCACTGACTGATCTTTATAACAAAAGGTATATAAATGTATTGTCCGTTTATATAGACCACACCAATTAAGCCACAATAGAAAACCAAACAGATAAGAGTCAAAATATTTGAAATGAGAAATGTGCAATCTAAATTTAATTACTCAGATGAATTATTTGAAGATGAGTTATTTACAGCATGCCAAAAAACTGACAGATAGTAAAAGTTGCTAATCAGCATTACAAATTTAAAATCCCTTTCAGATCTTTCAGTCCAATTTGTAACCACAAACAAACTGATGTCCTGAATCTTTTTGTGTTGGTATTACAATCATAATCAAAACTAATAACATTTATTCCACATTGTAGTGATCCATTTCAGATGTTAAAATTAGTTAAGTTACGCTGTAACAAAAGTGCAAATGTTAGTCATTTAAGTACCAGAAGTAACAACAATCTATGTTTTACCACATACATCAGGTTTAAAAAGTATAGGTGGCCAATTAAAAACACTAACAAATCTAGGGCAAACTGTGGTAACCCTTACAACTGAAAATACTTATATAACTAAGTCAGTTGAAGTCAATGGAACCAATAGTGCTAAGTCTCACCAATGTAATTAGGGTTTCCACAGTCTGGTTCCAAATGGATATATTCCATCCCACCCTTACCCCTGCTCCATCTCAAGGCAAAGGTGGGGGGAGGCAGGAGAGCAGGAGGACAATGTTTGATTTGACTGGCAGGAAAAAGACAATCCCTGGGGTCCTGAAAAAGAAGGGCTAGAGCTCAGTTCCCCTACTATTCCCCTAGCCCAGAATATGCATGAAAATTGAGCAAGGTGAGCAAGGAAGGAAGACAGTTTCCCCCCACCTTTGCTAATTGGCTGGGGGGGAAGAGGGGAAAACTGACTGACCAGTGTGTCCCCCTTCACTGTAATGTAAAGTCCACCCACCCACGTGTGCAGCAACTCTACTTTATTTGCTGCCCTGCCCTCCCTATCCTATAAGTAAGGCACTGTTTGAACTATGTCTCCAAGATGCTGTGGGTCTGACCGGTCACCAGTTTTGTGGATCAGAAAAGTATTTTTCCCTTGAGGCTAGATCGGCAAGATGTCTAATTGTTTTTTTCATCTTCCTCGCAGCATCCTGGAGAATGCCCTGCTGGCAGCCCTTTCTGCTGTATAACAGTGAAGCTTCTCCTTGGGTGTATCTGCTGACCTTCACTTCCAGTAATTTGTGGAGAAGAGGTGTCTCTCAGGCAAGTTGGTACTAAGCCATTTACCATTTATTCAATAAGCAATAGAATTCCAATCTAATGCCAGTCTGTTATCATATCTACATTTTAAACAATGCACAGATGAAATGCCAAGGTACAACACATCCTATTACTAATCTAAACAGAAGATCTAACTAGGAATAACAATTTATTAGAATATTAATGGAATCTAAGAGAGACAAAATCCAAGGGAAAATTAAGGGCCCAATCCCAGCTGCCATGAAAGTTAAATGTACAAAACCCCAATGACTTTGATAGGAGTAGTATTTGGTCTTAAAGCATTTAGCGCTGCTTTTTGGCCTCTCAAACTACCCTACTAACATCTTCAGTGATCTCTCCCCTCTGCTCCCCGAAAAGCAGAAGAAAGATATGCTTTAATACAATTTCAAAACAAGATTGCTGTGATTAGAGATGTTTTTGGAGTCTTAGGCTAACAGAAACATTTTGATATGTATTAAACACAGTCGTGCCCAAACACACTTATGTGCCCAAAGAAAGCATGAAAACCCCCCACAGCCTCTCTCTCTTTTATTCAGGTTTAATGGAAGCTCACATCACCGACCATTTTTCAATCGTGAGAGACGGAACAGCTTGACACTAATAATACATTTGCAAAGGACACATCATCATTTAACACAACATTAAGTGCTTAGGGACAACTTTTTTACAGTAGACACAACGTGCTCGGAGCTCAGAGTTGACATATCATTACATTTAATGCTACAAAGATAATCCAACCAGTCGTTCATGAAAGGTAAATTAATTTTAGAGCGACTACATTTCAGCTTTAAGCCAACAAGAAAGATGCATTAAAGGGAATAAGTTTCTTTTGTACTATCTGCAAGATATTTTTTTGTCTAAATATAAGGCTTCCTATACCAAAAACTTCCCATCCAACTATTTCAGCCCTCTCCTGATTCCAGCTCAGAACTCTTGTGACACATTTTAATACAATTTTAAAGCTGAATATAAAAACACCTGCAAACAGCCTACCCTTTGCAGAATTTGTAAAGAGCTTCTATGCTACAGAAAGCAGTATTTCACAGAAAGGAACATATGTTTAAAATCTCTGCATTCGGACTCATACTATAATAGATAAAAAAAGATGTTTCCACTATTTAATTTCTTTCCTGCACTCATTTATTTTAAGCAACATTTTTAACAAGTCCATACAAGCAATTTACAAAGGAATTTTAGAAAATAGAATACAAATAATTTAAAAACAAATACTAAACAATGAGACTACTATTTAAAACAAACTAAATCAAAAGTCATGTGATTTTTATTATATTTCTAACACCCATAGAATATGCAGGATGAATTGTATAAAGTTTAAATAAATGATATGTAAAATGACGTTCACACAAATGTTGATCTTTATTAGGCACTGTGTTCAAAGAATATGATTTTCCATATAATCATATATTTCAAAGTTTCTCTCTTAACACAAGTCTAATGGTTACAATAGTTTCTAGTTTGTGGATACTAGGAAGATAGCAGTTACCCATTAGTAGGAGTTTCCTGAACATGCACGACTGAAATTCTTCAGTTAATCTTTCCAGTGATCATTTTAACATTTTATATTAAAATGAACAATAATGACAATGTTAAGGCTTTTAAAAATAAATGAATACAATTAATTTGAACCAGGCCACATTGTGAGTGTATTGCCTCTCCACCTGGCCCATTTATACATTGCTAGGGAAAACTTCAAGCATTTCTACTGCCATGTAAACAAGCAGGTTTCATAGTAAGTTCTAGAACTGTGGACAAAGCAAAACAAAATCACTACTGTTTAGGAGCCAGTGTAAAGTACTGACAATTATCATAATTTAGAAGCCACAGTTATGCTAAATAATTGGTCAGACTGTTTGGGGGGACAAAAGAAACTATAGTAACTAGTTTCTTAACATTAAGTATTGTGAGATCATTATGCTATACAGAGGCAGTGCATTACTGAGAAGGAGAGGTAGATGTACAGGCCAAAAAGCATACCTGGAGCTTTTGCAAGACAGAGCTGGTCTGATTCTGACTTTGCTTACATCAATTTTATGAACTCTGTTGACTTCAGAGTGACATGATTTAGTCTAGAGTAAATGAAAACAGAATCAAGCTGAAAGCCTCTGAGGCAAGATGGACACAGTATGCTAGACAACCGTTTTACAACTGTACAAGTGTATGGAATGCTCTCTGCAGCACAGAGGAGACAAACTTTTTTGACTGTGCTCTATTTGAGGATACATGTACAGTTTATTTAAAATTATAGCCAAAAGCCAAGCAAGGGGGGCTCTAGGGAATGTTTTACATATAAGCTCTACAGTAAAGCAGAGACAGAGTACTATTATGGTCATCTAGTTGTATTACAGTAGCACCTTGAGGACACAACTGAAATTAGGTCTAAACTTTGTGCAAACACATAACAACAGACAGGCCCTGTCCTGAGCTTTACTGTGAAGGATGGAGTTGTCTGTAACATTTTCTGAATATTATGCGTTCTATTTGTCCGTTTGTTATGTTGTTGGCTACGTGATTACCAAGGGTTAATTCCAGAAGCAGCTGATCTGAAAGTAGGCAGGAAGGCTAACACATCTGATACCCCCAGTTGCCATTACATAAAAGACAATGCAGAAAACCAACTGCTTTGAAATAGGTTGTAAATTCAGTCTAATTTTGATTGTTGGGTTTAGCATGCGAGTGGCAGGGGTGGCAGAAGGGGAGGGGGGAGGAGAGGTAGAGGGGAAGGGCAGTGCGAGGACTTGGGGAAAAGGGGTGGTGCGAGGACCACAGTGCCCCCCCTACTATTAGGAAGTGTCCACCACCCCTGGCAAGAGCTGGGTGCTGTTGGTGGCCTGTGATATACAGGAGGTCAGACTAGATGATCTGGTGGTCTCTTCTGGCCTTAAACAGTGATAATATGAAGTCTATCCATGTTCCCCCAATGGGTCATATAAACTGGAATCTCCAAATTTAAGAGATCCAGATCAAAGAAAGAACTTTGGGACTGACAGACGGTCCCCTGAAGCACAAAGGGAGAGGAGAACAGAGACTCCAGGGAAGCAGATTGAAACCCAGTCCTAGAAGTGGAGGTGCCTGGAGAAGCTAGGCCTACCTAAGCTTTACATAAAATAGATGTTTATAAACTGTTCGTTGTGTTAAAACTCTTGGGAGAGGAAACAAAGGCAGGAAAAGGAATTGCCCAAGGTCACACAGCAGGCCAATGGCAGAGCTGGAAATAGCACCCAAATGTCTTTACTAATCCAGTGCCTCACCCAGCAGAACATGCTGCTTCTCAATTTAGGATGAGGTTCTAAATTCTTAGATGCTGTCTGCCTACATGTTACGACTCCTCAGTAAAAGGAATCATGTTATTCTGGACCAGTTGCACATTATAGGACCATCCCAAGATCCTTTATATAGTGTCAGTGCAATTTGTTAATTCTGTCCAAGTAAGATGTTTCCAGTAATATTGTCAGCATTTGCAATTTTCACGTCAATGAAGCATATTACAAAGGATGCTTTGTCAGATCTATATATCACTGTCACTTCAGGTGTCAATGCAGACACTCTAAGCAGAAGTATGTTAGATGATACTGTGAAAGTGATTACACAAGATAGAAAATTTACATCAAAACAAGTTCTTGGAGACCCATTCACCAACAGTGTAGAAATGAGATGGTTTTAATGGAATTAACAGGGACAGGAACATCTCTTTTACGCATCACCATTATCTCTTGGGATCCTAAAATTACTTGTGAGGAATAATCTTCCCAAGTCACTCATAATTTTAGCACTCCAAAGAAATACAGTTCTTCAGTTCACTTGTAATTTAAACTCCTTTCCTTCAACATAAACACCACATGACAGGTCTTAACTAAAAGTGAATGACAGCAATAGTAGCTTACTTAAAAGAGTAAAGGAAATGCATATTTATGAGGACCTACAGTTTTGGTTTATGGACCTCCTAAATACAGGTGAGATGGAGAATCCACTACTTCCCTTGGTAGTTGTTCCAATGGTTAATCATCCTCACTGTTAAAAATGGATGGGAGATCTTGTTTATAAACTAGTGGACTAGTCTCCTTTTCAACATCCCCCATTCTGACTCATTTTCTGCCTTAAAAAATACCAAAGAGAACAAACTAATAGCAAATCAGATGAAAATATCTATTATATGCATCACATGCAGTCTAGTTTGTTTTAGCATTTGTTACAAAGGGTAATTTTCAGCTGCTTATAAATTTTTCAAAAAAAGATATATATATATATATATATATATATATATATATATATATATATATAATTTGGAAGAATTGTTCTTCTAACAGTTTCATTTCAAGCATAGGAAAAACCCTCTTTTTTCCCAGGAAAAATGGTTGCACCTGTTTTTGAACAGTTCTAATACCTCAGCAGAAAGAGATAGAAAATTGGAATTTGGTAGGAATGCAGTCCCAAGGATGTAGATGTGCCTTCCAAGGATCCAATAAATATTGGCTCTGATTAGGCTAAGTTTTACAGGTTTATAAAAAGGATTTTTCTCATGTATGCTGGATTTATGTTAAATTATTAAAATTACTTATCACCTGCCCTTCCATTGACATTTCACATTTGTGCAACATATAAACTGAGTGGAAATTTACATTGAATAGACCATGTCTCAGGAATTAGTTGGATGTGCATCTGTGGCTAATAAAATATAGTCAAATTTCAAGTTTAAAAGATTGTGGGGCTCTATAATACAAACCTAACTTAAACTGTAAAAGTGTGTATGAAAAGAGGTAGGGTTTTGAAGGAATCCTGCCATCTTACTTATGAGCTAAAAAACTGTCTGTGGAATGAGGCAAGGGCTCATTGATTGCACATAGTGTGCTATAGAGGGTATTTCACCACTATCTAGCAAACAGGAGCATGACCAAATTTCTTTCTCTCTTTACTTTTCTCTGTGTGTGTGTGTCTGTGTGTGTGTGTGTGTATACACACACACACACAGGACATTACAGTTAAAAGTTGCACAGTCTTAACTCTGCCCCTCAAGTCTGTATTATTACACAGATTTTCTTTGCATGACAATATTCAAATTTATTGTGCTGAAGCCCCGGCTTCATTCAGCAAACACATTAGATAGTGGAGATAGAACAGTTATGTAGTGAACTGAAAGTCTTGAGCACCCCTGCTCATACACTACACAGCTGCATGGTGCATCATAAATAAGACTGATGTAATTCACTGCAGAAGTTGTATGGTGCATAGTGAACGAGGCAAGGGGCCAACAGAAGACGACAAATGCTCTTGTGCATTCCAAAAATCGGTGTTCAGAAATATCAGGTTTTGCACATGCTAGTTAAGAAAATATAGCATATACCAAAATGCAGAAATATTTTGGAAGCTTATCTTTTTTCCCCTCCCTTTTTTTGCTCTGTCCTTTGACTAGAGAGGGGTATAACAGAACTATCCCATACAAAGGAAATTTTTCCATTTCATTTGAGAGCTCAGTTCGGAGTAACAGTGTTTGACTGAAATGGAAAATATTCCAATAACCTTGCTCACAAAGTACTAACATAACCCAGTTGTGAAACCTTTGGTATACACTACAAATGACCATTTGCAAACTGCATCCTATTTGGTTATTAAAATAGGTGTCTACCTATGCTCCCTTGCAGCTTATGACTAGTAAAACTGTTCTCTCTGCTGTACTGTTTAAGACTGCTAAACACTGCAAGTACTTAATATGCACCAAATTTCCATCTCTCACCATTAAACCTATGATGTCAGGAATACCTGGGTCACATCCTATTGCTAGCAACGGGACATGTGTAACAACTAAGACCAAATTAAATTGGAAATTCCAGTCTAAAATGTGCAACTGGGGATATCCCAAGAGGACACATATTGTACCTGTCAACTGGTCTATGAATGTTACATTTCTATAAATATATTAGCAACAATAAATAGGAATTTATCCAGCAGTTTAAAAAAAATAAAACAATGCTAAAAGTGATGCTTTGACAATAAGCACATTTCTGATTTTTTAACCTCTGTTACTTTAATAGTTTTACTATTTTGTGCTGAAGGCATAAAGGTTGAGTGACAAAGGTTAATAGTTACCACAGGAATTTGTCTTTTTTCCCTCCCAGTCACTCAGCATGAATTTCCTATTCACTTCAGCAAAAGGGAAAGCCTGTTGAATTCATGATTATGTTCTTCAATTCTTTTGAAATCTATACTTGGCTTTGGTGCAAATATCCAACTATGAAAGAAAACTGTTCTGCTTTTTCAAGTACAACTACAGTGAGGTAATTTCTTGAAAGCCTTCGAAATATATTTTATAGATGTAAGTATCTCCAAAATCTGCTCCCCTCCTTGATAGAATTTTGTCCTTGTGGATCAGTTCTCCGGCTGAAGCCATAGGCCATACCTTGGTTTTGTGGGTAAGATATTGACTCCCACCACTTCTGCATTCTGTGTGAAGACTTGCCACTGATGTGACATCAATAGCATAAAAGGAGGTACAGATATCTCTTGTGCTAGTACGTTGCTGTTTTGTCCTCCCAAACAATGGAAGTGCATTGTATCTTCTATTTTAGGGCCTTTTGCACCCACAGAAATGGTCTCAGGACTTGACCCACAATATTTAGATCTATTTGTGTCCTGTCCATTTGCAGTCACTTTATACTGTTATAATTCTGTATTAGTACTGGTTGAATTTCAGAAATTAATTCTCCAATCCCGGTACAAAAAAGTAATCAGTGAACACAGCTTTCTATTACTAACATGGCATGAAAAACAATCAACAAAACCTGAAACAACATAATTAGGCTTTTAAGTATCTGAACGTAATTCATCCTCACTCTTGATCCTTATGTGTAAGGCCTGATTCTTTCAATTACACTAGTGCACATCTGTAGAAACACCACTGAAACCAATGGAATTACACCACCATCAAATTAGCATGAGAGCAAAATCAGGCCTCTCAGATAAATTCTTTCCAGTCGTCAGCTCATGTTCTCTAGTCCTATGAAGCATACCCACTCTTACTGAAAATTACCTGAGCTTACCTGGGAAAAGCAGAGGTGCTTAATGTGGTATGCCATGAAATTCTCCTTAATTTCTCTCCATTTTTTCCCTCCCTCCCCCCTCAGTGGCAGAGTTAAGGCCAGAGAAGATAAATGGCATTTCTCCTTTATTGTTTTTGCTACAGCCAAGATCAGTCTCTCTCCATGAAGAGTACTAAAATAGTACCTTCCAAGTTGTTCCTTTTGTCCCGATTCCTCATAGGAATTCAATAGCTTTTCTCTATCCACTCAGCAGGTCATATTTGGTATTCTCATTAAGCCATTTGGGCAGTAACCTTTCCTTAAAGTATATGCTATGGGGTCTGTAGTTTCCCATCCTGCCTTCCAAGATAACTTGAACTCATACATTGCAGACACAAGTCTGATTTTCTAGTAACTCTACTCACCATTCCCATATGTTACTGTTTTTAATAATAGCTTGGTTTGCTGATAGAGTATGTTAAGGATTGTACCTTCAGTTCTATTAGATTTGAAATGTATTCAACCTTGCTAGCTTTCCCCTGCTGTAGAGTTCATTCCAGCATTCAGTGTTTCTATCAACTCCAGGGAGGGCAAAAATTATAGTAGTTCATTCTTTTTGGAAAAGGTTTCTTCTGACATTATCCTGCTCAACTGTTCACTCTTTTTCTCAATGAGAAGGTAGGTACTCAACACAGCTTTAGCACCATGCCTGCACCTGATGAAAAAGGCTGTGGGCTAAAAGAACCCCATTCTGGTCTGGGAGGGCTTGTTAGACATATGGAACACAATACTGTTGCCTGGGGAATAGCATAAAATACTTCTGAAAAGTGCTGATTTAAATGATCATACTTGCTGTTTTTACTTTAACCTCACAAGGGGAGCTGACCTTATCTACAAGTACTCATGGCCGAAAGCACAGGTGAGTCTCAGGGTGCATCTACACAGGGATAAAAGACCAGAGGCGCAGCCACAGATGGCTCAGATCAGCTAATTTGGGCTTGTGGGGCTCAGGCTGTGGGGCTAAAAATGGGCTCCAGCCCGAGCCCAAACGTCTACACAGAGCCCCATGAGCCTGAGTCAAGTGACCTGGGCCAGTTGCGGGTTTTTTATCCCAATGCAGACATACCCTAAGTGAGTATGAAAAAGTGGGAATCTACTTTGGTGTTGCTTACACTTTCTTCCTTCAGTGTGTGTTATGCCAAATTTGGACTCCTTTTAGGGTTACTTATATTCTCTTTGACTCATATTTACAAATTCAGAGGCGTTGCTTACATTAGAATTCCTCCACACTAACAGACACCTGTAGAGCTACTTACATGTGGTGTACCAATGCTCAAGGGAGTCTATGTAAGTGTAATTTACCTGCTGAGAAGCTAGAAGAATGTGTAAATCAAATTAGCCCCCACACTACTTTAATTTACATCATCTTTCAGCTCCTCCATGTATAGATCACACCAACTCCCTTAGACATAGGTAGTGTATGTGTGCAAAACTCTAAAGCAATCTATGAGGGGACTAACCTACACATTGTTTCTTCAGCTTCAATGAATCTGGCCCATCTTCTCACCAACATGCCAAAACCCTGATTGAAAGTCCCATGCCCACTGGTGAGACAGTTTGGCTCCACATGCCAATTTATAATCTGGCTTCTCCGATTTAACTGCCAACAAGTAATGGTGTTTTTCAACACCTCTCCGCTGGGAAATAAATGCACAAACCTCACTTCATAATGCTCAGCATGGACTGATTTAAATCAATGCAATTTAAATTGCTGATTTTAATCATGATTTAAAGCAAGAAGCAGGAAACCTTGATTTAAATAATCTACTTTAATTGTGTTTTGAATTTTTGCTTTTTCGTTATTTTCCTAAAGAGTTGATTTCACATTAGTTGGTAACCACTCAAACATATTGATTTACCACTAAATACAGCCCTAAAAATAATTTGCATATTTGCTTTTGCTAACTAGGAGGATACATTATATGTATACACATTTGCTTAAAAAATTATATAACTTACATTTATTTAGATTCTTAATTTTTCCATTTTTTATTGTTACAAAATGGTGAATGCCTTAGTTATTTACTAAATGATGATAAATCAAAAGTGAAAAATTAATGTCAAGCTGCATTTGGATATAAATTGGAATTCAATTAAATCTGTTTTTATTAAATAAAATCTTAAGTGTGCTGGATTCATAAGAAAAAAAGTTTATTAGACACGTTTGCATTTAAAATTGATGTATTAAACATAGGAAATATTATCTGTAGTTGAACTGATTGTTTATGGTCACCTTGTCCTTCCAGATTTTAGAACTACAAGATCTCATCCTTTCACACCTAGCTTTTATTCATAGAGTGGAAGAGTAAAACAAGCTTCCCTGCTTTTTCAACCAAGTGGTTTCTTAATTTTGAATTAACTGGTTATTGAACTGAACTAACTGAAATGAAGAAAACACACACACACTGCACCTGCTGAACAGACTACTGCCATCAAAAGCTGGTTTAGCACTTCAACAAACTCTGCTCTCGGGTGCTTAGCCAGTAACTTCCAATAGTTCAGTGTTTACTTCTGTGGGAATTCTGCACCACTGCATAAGCGCAGAATTTAATGTCCCCCGCAGATTTTACTCTTTCCCCACAGAATAATTGATTCACACAGCCCTCCCAGGCAGCGGTCTTGAGCGGGCACATCTGGTTCGGGTGTCGGGAGCAGCTGGAGGAGACATAAATCACCATCTGGGGGGGGGTGGTGGTGAGAATAGGCATGCATGTCAGACTCTGTCCCTCTCACTTGCTATTGCAGTGCGCCCAGAGCCAGGGAAGGGCAGGGCTGGTGATGCCCCGGCCGATGGCTCCTATCATGTGCCGGGCTCCAGCTGCTAGTTCTGGCTGGGCTGGGCTGATATGGGACTTCCTCTTCCCCTGGCGGGCTGGGTCAGATCCACCCCTAGGAACCTCCCCTGGCTGCAGGAAGCTCTGCACCCTCGTTGCTTCCTATCCCCATTGCTCCCCACCTGTAGGGGGAGGAGTCACTGTAGCTGCCCCCCCATCTGCCCAACCCCCATGCATCCAGACCTCCCACACACACAACCAGACCTCCCACCCATGAGCCCCACCCCCTGCATCCATGCTCCTTGCACTCAGACTCCCACACCAAGTCCCCCACCTCTGCACCTGTACCACCACACCAGGTCCCCTGCACCCACACCCCTGTGACGCTCTGTACCTCGGGGGAACACCCAGCATCTCCATGTTCATCCTTGTAAAATGATTGTGTGGTATCCAATGCAAAGTTTGTCATGTCAGGTGTCTTCAGAAGGCCAATGATGCACTGGGCATTGTTGTTACAGTAATGTTATAGGTTATACTTTCATGTATGTAGTTATGAGGCTGAAAATGTATCCTCATGGCTTAAAATAAGCCCAGGCAAAAACTCTCCAAGAACAAAGAGGCAGTTCACACCTCATCAGAGCAGATATGGGACAAACCCAGCCCAGCCTCACAGGAACAAAGTACGCTGGCCTAGACAGCAATAAAAGGATCTGTTGGACTCTTGAGTGAGTCACCCCCCTTCCTTTGGCCGGTGTGGGACTTCGATGAGGTAATGCTCACCTGACTCTGGAGGAGGTGTGGGGCCAAAGTCAAGAGGGAAGAAAGAACATGATAAAAGGGAGAGACGTTTGCCATGCTCTTCCTCTCTCTTCTACCTACATCTACAAACACCACAGCAAGCAACTAAAGCCTGGGGAAAGCCTGGCTGAAGAGCAACCGGCCAGCCTGTGGTGAGAAGCATCTACGTTTGTTAGAGCACTGAAAGTGATAAGATTGGCTTAGAATGCGTTTTGCTTTTATTTCATTCAACCAAATTTGACTTATTATGCTTTGACTTATAATCATCATTTAAAATCTATCTTTCATAGTTAATAAATTTGTTTGTTTATTCTACCTGAAGCAGTGTGCTTGGTTTGAAGCGTGTCAGAGGCTCCCCTTGGGATAACAAGCCTGGTACATATAAATGTATTTGTTAAATTGACGAACTCATATAAGCTTGCTGTGTCCAACGGGCATAAATGGACACTGCAAGATGGAGGCTCCTAGGGTTGTGTCTGGGACTGGAGATATTGGCTCGTGTCATTCGGTTGCACAATCCAAGGAGCAGCTTACATGCCAGAGGCTGTGCATGAACAGCCCAGAAGTGGGGGTTCTCACAGCAGTGCAGGGTAAGGCTGGTTCTCAGAGTCAAGGATTGGAGTGACCTAGAAGATCACCGTTCCGGATAACACCAGGAGGGGACCGTCACACCCCCTATCTCAGTGAGCCCCAATATTTGTATATAATCACATATAATTTTTCTTGCAGATTTAAATGACAGCTGTGGTTGCTCAGCAACTGTAAAATAAGGTAGTTTACGTAGATGGCTAACTATGGATAAAATGTACTTAATTTTAGGCAACCACTTTTGAAAATGTGGGTCTGTCTCTCATAATATTATATAATATTTCAAATGAGAGAATTTTTTAAGGGGGTGCAAATGGTAAGTACCTAAATTCATATTTAGGGAACCAGTTATGTGGGGGAGTGTATTCTGCATATTTTCCACCTCTACATAGGAAATAAGTCATAACAAAAGAAAGTTGAAGGAAAATGTTATTATATTTACTGTTTTTATTTTAAAGTGTTCAATAATTATTGATTGAATTTAGTAATATCATATAAAGTCTTACACCACCCAATATATATTAAAAAATAGCTCTGGACCACCACATTTAAATTTGCCAGGCATATATATTCATATAGAAATGGAATAAGACAAAGCTTCACCTGTTAAGGAGTATCATGTAACCATTTCTTTTTAATATTTTACTGACATCTGCAAGCATAAAATATGTTTGTGATGGGTTTGGGCCCTTTGGGGTGTCACTGAGTCAGCCTATTCTGCCAGCTTGGGTCCCCTTTACCTGGCCTTGCTGGGTTAGGCTCACAAGCCTCTTCCAGCCAAGCACACAGGCAGGGCCACACCCAGCTGTACAGAGAGACAGAGATCCACTCTGGAAAGATTCAGCCTTAGGGGCCTGCCCCAAAACTGTGGTGCCCACTCCTTTTAAGGGGTACAAACCCAAACGTTTTATGAAATTCGCCACCTCCCCTCAATGTGGAGGGAGATATGCACAACTTCTTGCCCCCTCCCCAGTTAGAAATTACATAAACTGGGTTATATTATAAACAAGAAATAAGTTTATTAACTACAAAAGGTGAACTTTAAGTGAATAGAAGACATAACAGACAAAACAAAGCAGATTACTGACCAAATAAAACAAGATATGCAAGCTAAGCTCAATATACTTTAAAAAAAACAGGTTACCAAATGTAAATTCTCACCCTAAATGTTATTTTAGGCAGGTTGCACAGTTTCTGTGGTTCAGAGTTCCAGTTATATTTCTTTTCAGACTGGACCCCTGCCTCAGTCTGGACTCCTCTCCCACTCCCGCCTTCACTTCAGGTGGCTTTAGCAGTCTTTCTTCTTGGGCAGACAGGCCATGGAGAGGAGGAGTCTTATTTATCTTCCTCCCCATCTTTAAATAGGATTTACATATGGCGGGAATCCTTTCTTTCCCAAACTTGACCCCCGCTTCCCTTCCAGTGGAAAGTTACAAGAAGTCCCAGATAATGTTTAGTACCAGATGACAAGACCACCTGTCTCTGTAATATCACAGCATCCAGGAGTCAGTGGCAGTATGGAGTGTCCGCAAGAAGGCCAAACATTTTCACAGTCCATTGTCCTCGCTGATGGGAAAAGCCTATCTGGCTTTTCCACTGTTGTACCTGAAGTGCTAGCAGTGGGCGTTACCCAAAATAGTATAGTTGAAATACAGACACATAGTCAATATTCCTAACTTCAGGTACAGAAATGATACAGACATACAAATTGGATAATCACATTCAGTAAATTACAGTAACTCCTCATTTAACGTTGTAGTTATGTTCCTGAAAAATGCAACTTTAAACAAAACGATGTTAAACGAATCCAATTTCCCCATAAGAATTCATGTAAATAAGGAGGTTAGGTTCCAGGGAAATTTTTTTCACCAGACAAAAGACTATATTTGTGTGTGTAAACAAACAATTGAATACTGGTACACAGCGATGATGATAGCGAAGCTTGGTTGAAGTGGAGGAATCAGAGGGTGGGAATTTCCCAGGGAATGCCTTAGGAAGGATGAACTAGCACTAGCACTCCACTGAGCCCTCAAGGGTTAACTCTCTCACTCTACAAGCCAGCAGGAAACCAGAGATAGAGATGTGCATTTCCAATTAGGTATCAAGAGTGGGGTCAGAAGTGCACTGCCTTGTTAATTAGATCAGCAAGCCCCACAGCTGCAGCTTCTGACTAAGGCAGCAGCTCCCTCCCTCATGTGTCCCCCCTGCACTATGGAAGATGGGGTAAGCAAGGTGCAGGGGGACATTAGCTCCGCCCCCAACACACACAGCAAGCAGGGAGGAGTCTCGGAGAGCAGCACATGGCAGTGGGGAAAGGGACAGCTAAACTGCCATTGATAGCCTGCAAACGACATTAGAATGGAGCATTTCACAACTGTAAACGAGCATGTTCCCCAATTGATCAGCAACATAAGAACGAAACAACGTTAACCAGGACGACTTTAAGTGAGGAGTTACTGTATAACCTTTCAAATGATACCTTACAAACCCATCTTGCATAAAGTAATCTCAGTTATGTCATATTCACATCATAAGCATATTTTCATAAAGAATATGGAGTGAAACGTCACAATGCTGTTTTATTTTAAAATTATGCATTTTTTTCTTCTGTCAGAAGTCTTTGCTGAATGGGCTGGCTCTTAACACCGTACACAGAATTCATCCCAAAAGGAGACATTAATCTGTATTTCTTACCTATTTGTTTCCTGTATTGCTCAACAGGAATTCTTGCGGCAGAGGCATCCTTTCTACCCATCCTTTTTGAGTCCAAAACCACTAAGTAAGGAAGGGGGGAAAAATCACATTATTTTTAAATAATGAATTATCTAAATAAACCAATGAGTTCTATGCATGTCACAGAAAGTCTTTAACAGGTAAAATAGTTATCTAAATTCAATACAAAAGGAATAAACCTATACATGGTAGAAATGGTTACTAATCTTTCTGTAACCATTTTTCTTTGTACCTCACCCCAATCCACAGTTGTCAGAATTTTTCCCTTAGCGGTACCCATTGGGGTAGCACGATCACCCCCTGCTGCCTCGCGCAGGCATAACGCACAGAGCCAACACTGACCCCCCTCAGCTTCTTCCTACCAGAAAGACTCCAATTGAGAGGGGAAGAAGGGCAGGTCATGGAATGGACATGTGCAACACATCTTGAAGAACAACAGTTATGGAAAAGTTAGTAACCATTTCTTCTTCAAGTGATTGAACGTTAGTAACCATTTCTTCTTCTTCAAGTGAAAACACAGATGACTCAAACGCAGTCCAATCTGGAGGTGGGCTCAGAGCCTATTTGAACAGAGACTGCAGGACAACTTGTCCAAACTTAGCACTGTCTCTAGACTGTCAAGAGATAGCACAGTGAGAGGCATACATATGCCATGACGAGGTTGTCACTTTGCAAATGTCTAATAAGGGAACATGGGCCAGACAGGCTGCAGAGGCTGCTTGGGATCTAGTCAAATGACCCAACACTCTATCCAGAAGCTTCACATTCATCAACTGGTAACATAAGTAGATATCCAAAATGTGATCCTTTGGGTGGATACAGGACAGACTTTAATTCTGTCCACACATGCTGTGAACAGTTGTGTCAAAGACCTAAAAGTTTAGTCCATTCTAGATAAAAAAAACTAAAACTTTTCTAATATTTAGAGTATGAAGCCTCTCTTCACGTTTATGATCATGAGGCTTTGGGAAGAAGGTTGGTAAGAAGACTGCTTGGTTAATTTGAAAACTGGAAACCACTTTGAGAAGAAACCTTGGGTGGGGACAAATGCAAACTTTGTCTGTATAGAAAATTGTATATGGAGGACCTAATACCAATGCCTTCAATTCCCCCGGTTGACATAACAGCCACTAAAAATGACACCTTTATAGAAAGGTGCAACAGGGAACAGGTCATTAGAGGTTCAAAGGGAGCGACCCATCAGTTTTACTAAGACTAGATTCAAGCTCCGTGGGAGAATAGGATTTTGCACCTGTGAAAACAGTCTGTCCAGGCCCTTTAAAAATCTTACAGACATAAGGCTGAAAAAAGAGAATGGTTATCAACAGGTGGGTGAAAGGCTAAGATAGTCACTAAATGCACTGTGGTTGAACTAATCCCCAATGCTTAGTGTTTTAGGGACAGAAGATAGTCCTGTATGTGCTGAACAGAAACAAAGACCAGGGAAGCTCCTTTCATTCTGACCCAGACAGACCCATTTAGCCAAGTAAGTACTCCTAGTTGATGGTTTTCTACTATTTAGCAGCACTTCCTGAACAACCCTAGAACAGGCTTGTCTCTACAGACATTAGCCACAAAGCCTCCAAGCCATCAGAATGGTCTCCAGATTGGGATGGAGGAGGTGACCCTGATTCTGTGAAATCAAGTCCATGTGTAGCAGGAATGACACCGGAGGACTAACTGATTGGTTTTTTTGAGCTATAAAACCTGTGTTCAGAGGGCCATCCCCCCCCACCCGCCAAGGCAATCAGCATAAGATGAGCCTTGTCCTGCTTAATTTTGCCCAGAATTTTGGGCAGGAGAGGAAGAAAAGCATACAGGAGTTAATCTGACCATGGCAGTAGAAACACATCTGTCAACGAACCTGGACCGTGGCCCACTGGGGAGCAAAACTGGTGACATTTGGGTGTCTTTTGTTGCAAACAGATCCACTTGGGGAGTTCCCCAGAGCTGGAAAATGGACCTTGCTACATCTGTGTGAAGGGGCCACTTGTGGTGGTTGATGAACAGCCTGCTTAGGCGATCTGCCAATGTATTGTGGATCCCTGGAAGGTAAGCTGCTTTCAGGATTATGGAACTGGCAATGCAGAAGGCCCAAAGTAGAACTGCTAAATGACACAGCAGTGAAGATCAGGCTCCTCCTGTTTGTTTGTTTTTTAACATAAAACATGGCTACTGTATCAGTGGTCATAACCAACAAATCCCTTCTTTGATTTGTGGAAGAAATGCCATGCAAGCTAACCAGATAGCTTGCAACTCCCTGACATTTATATGCAGACTGAGAGCTTTGGAAGACCTTAGATCTTGTGTCTGTAGAAGACCCAAATGAGTCCCACCCCTCCTCAACTAGTATGCTGGTCCGAGGCATCCATGACTAAGATGAGAGATTGTTGAGGCCGGGCAAAGGGAACTCCCTTGAAAATGTTAGAAGGATCTATCTACCAATCTAGGGAGGATAAGACTCAATTTGCAATGTGAACTATCATGTCAATGATGCTTCCTCAATGAAAGTAACTCCAATAAATCTGTCAACAAATCTGTTTTTTGAAGGAGAGACAGGATGGACTTCTCCATGTTGATCAGCAAGCCATACTCATCTAACATGGGCCGAAAAATGTCTCGCAGAACAACATGGCTTCATGAGACAGCTCCCTGAAAAAGGGACAGGGAAGGGATTATTGCACTTCCATCATGTTTAAAACCTGTTGTGAAGTGAGCCCACGCACATTTTGTGAGCAGTTTGCAAAAATTGAGGAAGGGAAAGAGGACACTCTTAGAACAGGTATCTGCTCTTGGCAAACACATCAAAATAAGGTCTTGAAGAATGCAGCCAGAGGCACAGAGTGGTGGTGTACGTCTCTTGTAGTGAGGCCCAAGGATCCTTTCAGTAAGCATCATGCTGGAACTGAGGCTGAATCTAGGCGGGTGAGCAGGTTCTGGATGAAGGTTGGTGGATGTGACTAGGCTGAGACGCATAGGAACTCACTTCAGAATCCAAGGGAGAAGAAATGTCAACAAAGGAGGAGCCATTGATACTGGAGAGGTAAGCTCTGAATCTGGAGAAGGGAGTGCTGCCGAGATCATTTGCGGCTTTCCCTCAACCGTAACATTTTGAACGGAATACTAACTGCTGCATCCATGTTCCCACATGGTGCAGAGGTGAAGGAATGAGTGTTGGTACCTTGGGCGCCAGGAGACACTCTTGCATTGCCAGCGAAAGTGGTACTGAGAGATTCAACAATCCTCTCACAACCACAAATACTCTGGGAGTAAATAGTACCGGGAAAGTGTTCTGGCCCTGTGGTACCGAAGCCTGAGGTAATAATGCTGATGGCACTTCAGGAGTTACTCTCAACAGGCCTGTAGTTGGCTCTGGAGTCAATGAACTCCCTGTTTTGATGTATGCACCAAAGAGTGCCTCCTTTTAGAGTATGCCCCCAAGTCCTTTGACTGCTTTGTCTCTGCTCTTGAAGTACCTGGTACCGAATCTAACTTGCAGTAACTCGTGTTTGGCACCAACAAAACTGACTTACTTATTGATACCAGCAAGGCCGGAGGAGCAAGGCTGACCAATGAGCTCAGCACCCAGAGCGAGGTGGATGGTTTCAACGGAAGCTAAAGTGTTGATATCAACAACAGGTACTTAAACCTGGCTGCCCTGTCCTTTTTGGATCAGGGCTTAAAACCCTTACGGATGCTGCATCTGTCACTCATGTGGGCCTCCCCCAAGCACTTAAGGCAGCTGGGGTGCAGGTCACTAATTGGCAGTGGTTTGAACCATAGAATATCAGGGTTGGAAGGGACCTCAGAAGGTCATCTAGTCCAACCCCCTGCTCAAAGCAGTACCTAATCCCCAACTAAATCATCCCAGCCAGGGCTTTGTTAAGCCTGACCTTAAAAACCTCCAAGGAAGGCGATTCCACCACCTCCCTAGGTAACCCATTCCAGTGCTTCAGCACCCTTCTCGTGAAAAAGTTTTTCCTAATATCCAACCTAAACCTCCCTCACTGCAACTTGAGACTTACACCTTGTTCTATCAAGAGTGGCAAGCTTTGAAGCCTGAAGAGCACAGTGCAGCTCTTGGATCAAGCCCAAATTGGGAATCAGTAACAAACTTTTAAACTACTAAACAAAGCTACACTACCTAAACTACACTAACTAAACTACAGACCATTCACAAAAATAGATACTACTGTCTATTTACAACAAAAGAAGGGACTTAAAAAGGCAAAAATAGGAACTTTAACAACTGTCATGGGGGTAGGAAGGAACTTGGGGTGGCTCTGCCCTTTATGTTTGCACGCAATACACGAGGCAGCACAAGGCACTCGTGCCACCTGCTGTGTACCATTAAGGGAAAAAAACTACCCAACAACTATGCACTAGAGCACACATACACCTACAGTAGACTGTTCATGTACAATCATTCAAAGAAGAACAATGAAATACTGGAACTAATCAACAATATTACAAACACTATGAGATGAATTATAAAAGTACTTTTTCTATCATTTGGTTTATTAATATCACGGAACTCATTAGTTTGAACAACAAAATAAACATAGTATAAGAATTTATAACAAAACAAGCCGCCATCCAATATGAACCTTGGTATAGTTGAAATCACTTTTAGTATAACAATTTTTCTTCGATAAATCACTGACTGAACTTAAAGTCTGCTATTATTCAGATTTCTACTATGCCCATCCCCACAGAATCTGGGTGCCCAAGAATATAAGCTAGTAAGAGAGAAGGGAATGTGCAAGCTCATACAGATATAGGGCCAGACTGTGCTTGTGAGGTCCACATGAAGAGGCCTCCCATGCACTTACCTCCCCCATCCAAAGTAGAAGGGGGAGTCTGCTTGCCTTTACAGCAGCAGTGCCCCATTCTCCTGCCACCCAGGGAAGACTGTCCTTAGTTCTAGAAATCGCCAAGTGAGGAAAGAGTGGATAGTAGGTGGAGCTACTTTGATTGTCCTCCAACTTCATCTAGCAGCAAAACCAGAGGAGAATAAATACTGTCAGAGCCTGTATTCACTTTCCTGTGTTTCTTATATTAACCCTCCTTGCTCTTAAAGGGGAGTCTCAAGATCAGTCATTGGGGAGCCTTGACAGTGCAGTGCTGTCAGAGAGCCATAGGGCAGCACAAGGGGACACAGAGCTGCTGCAGAAATGTAGGGACTCCACATGGATGGCCCTCTATCCCAGGATGATACCCAAGATCAGGCCTGCACAAGATGCGGCCCGGGGGCTGCATGCGGCCTGCATGGGCTCACTGTGCGGCCCGCGGGGGGTGAGTAGGTGGGCTCACTGCGCGGCCCGTGGGGGGTGAGTAGGTGGGCTCACTGTGCGGCCCACGGGGGGTGAGTAGGTGGGCTCACTGTGCGGCCCGCAGGGGGGTGAGTAGGTGGGCTCACTGCGCGGCCCGCAGGGGGGTGAGTAGGTGGGCTCACTGCGCGGCCCGCAGGGGGGTGAGTAGGTGGGCTCACTGCGCGGCCCGCGGGGGGGTGAGTAGGTGGGCTCACTGCGCGGCCCGCGGGGGGGTGAGTAGGTGGGCTCACTGCGCGGCCCGCGGGGGGGTGAGTAGGTGAGCTCACTGCGCGGCCCGCGGGGGGGTGAGTAGGTGAGCTCACTGCGCGGCCCGCGGGGGGGTGAGTAGGTGAGCTCACTGCGCGGCCCGCGGGGGGGTGAGTAGGTGAGCTCACTGCGCGGCCCGCGGGGGGGGGGTGAGTAGGTGAGCTCACTGCGCGGCCCGCGGGGGGGTGAGTAGGTGAGCTCACTGCGCGGCCCGCGGGGGGGTGAGTAGGTGAGCTCACTGCGCGGCCCGCGGGGGGGGTCAGTAGGTGGGCTCACTGCGCGGCCCGCGGGGGGTGAGTAGGTGGGCTCACTGCGCGGCCCGCAGGGGGGTGAGTAGGTGGGCTCACTGCGCGGCCCGCGGGGGGTGAGTAGGTGAGCTCACTGTGCGGCCCGCAGGGGGGTGAGTAGGTGGGCTCACTGTGCGGAACGCAGGGGGGGTGAGTAGGTGAGCTCACTGCGCGGCCCGCGGGGGGTGAGTAGGTGGGTTCACTGCGCGGCCCGCGGGGGGTGAGTAGCTGGGTTCACTGTGCGGCCTGCGGGGGGTGAGTAGGTGAGCTCACTGCGCGGCCCGCGGGGGGGTCAGTAGGTGGGCTCACTGCGCGGCCCGCGGGGGCGGTGAGTAGGCAAGCGGCAGGGTGGGGCAAGCCAAAGGCCGGCTGGCCAGTCGGCGGGTGGGCGGGCTGGTGAAGAGGCCAGTGGCAGGCTGGGGAGTCAGGGTGAGCCAGCGGCAGGGGGCGGGGGCAGCAGCAGAAGGTAAGAGGCCAGAAGCGGGCAGGCAGGTGAGCTGGCGGCAAATCTTCCAGATTCAAAATCTGGGACTGTGTCCGTTGGTCCTTTTTGCTGCTTGTCTCAGGGCTGGGGGTTGTCCCAATGCTGCAAAGAGGATTTTCCCAAAGGAAGGTGCTTGCTTCCCCGAGGCCGTCAGTATGTCTGCTCTTCTCTAGTCAGCCCACTTGACAAGTTTAAGTGTCCTTGGTCTGGTTCCCATCCCCTCTCCAAGGGTTGCAGCTATCTGGAGGTGCCTGCCTTCCACGCCTTCCTCATTCATTCAACAGGGCAATTGAATACAAAGTGGGGGGAAGATCTTATTCTACTTCTAGCAAAAAGACATTTTTCTTTTACCTTAATTATACTACCTTAGGGGCCCGCTATAACATATTACCAGGGTTCAATACAAAGTCATATAAAAGTTATACAAAAATGCATAATGCAGAGATTTATCTAGAACTGCACTGATTGACTGTTGTGTGCAGTAATATAATGACCCCGGGGGGATGAAGAGGCGGGTGATGGTGGGGCCGAGCGGGGAGGGGGCGGGTCCTATTTTACTGCTGTGATCTGGTCACCCTATGCGCGCTGTTTCTTTCCCCCTCTACAGGCTTCCACACCCCAGTGCTGGGGAAGGAGGAGTTGTTTCCGCGGGGCGGGCGGCGCTGGGGGGGGGGGGGGGGTGTTTCCGCAGGGCCGGGGAGTTTTGGCCCTCAGCTGTTTTCTTTGGAGTAATATGGCCCTCGCCGCTTTACGAGTTGTACAGGCCTGCCCAAGATCCATGCACGTGTTTGGGGATCAGCAAGAAGTGTGGGTCTGACTCATTTTCTTCCAATGAAGGGAATAAACAGATGAATTCAAAGAAAGTTCTGGCGAGGAAACCACGTGGATTTTCCTGGATTGCAGCTCAATCCAGAACTGAGGTACAGGAACTCCTCACTTAAAGTCGTCCCGGTTAACGTTGTTTCGTTGTTACCTTGCTGATCAATTAGGGAATGTGCTCGTTTAAAGTTGTGAAATGCTCCCTTCTAACGTCGTTTGGCAGCCGCCTGCGTTGTCCACTGCTTGCAGGAAGAGCAGCCCTTTGCAGCTAGCTGGTAAGTGGTTGGAACCAGGGTGGACCGGCAGCCCGCCTATCAGCTCCCCGCTCCCCTAAGTTCCCCGTGAAACAGCTGCCCAGCAGGCTATCAATTGCCAGCAGTTCAGCTGTCCCTCCCCCCCACTGCCATGTGCTGCTCCTGTCCTCTGCCTTGGAGCTGCTCTCTGAGACTCCTCTCCTCCCCCCCAGCAAGCAGAAGAGGGGGGCTAATGTCAGGGTGTCCTCCTCCCCCCTGCTCCCTGCTTACCCCATCTTCCATAGAGCAGGGGGGACAGACGGAGGGAGCTGCTGCCTTAGGCAGCAGCTGCGGTCCGGTCTCAGCTTGCTGACCTAATTAACAAGGCAGTGTACTTCTGACCCACTCTTCATACTTAAAGGGGCAATGCGCATCTCTCTCTCTCTAACACACACAGGATGTGTCTCTGTCTCTGTCTGCCCTCTCTCCTTTCCTGCTGCCTTGTAGAGTGTGATAGTTAACCCTTGAGGGCTCAGCCAACTTGCTAGTTCATCATTTAGCAGTAAGGCATTCCCTGAGAAATATCCCACCCTCTAACTCCTCCACCTCAACCAAGCTTCACAATCATCATCACTGTGTACCAGTATTCAACTGTTTGTTTAAAACTTATAGTGTGTGTGTTTGTGCGTGTGTGTGTATATTTATTTATTTGTTTGTCTGGTGGAAAACATTTCCCTGGAACCTAACCTCCTCATTTACATTAATTCTTATGGGAAAATTGGATTCGCTTAACATCGTTTTGCTTAAAGTCGCATTTTGCAGGAACATAACTACTATGTTAAGTGAGGAGTTCCTGTACCTTAGTCCTCACACTTGCTATTCCAATTCCAGGTTTCTTTTGACCAGAGATGACAAATCAGATCATATTATACAGGTGTAGTAATAAGGATGTGCACAAATAGGGACTACAAATGTACAACCTAACTCAGGTCTCCAGAGTCTAAATCCACTCTCTCTCTATTAACATTATTTTTTACAACCTTCAGAGTAATATATCAAAACGTACAGATGTTCTAAAATTAAAACAGCAAGGATGAAATTCTCTCATCACCTTCCAAAGTCTAATTAATCAACCTTTTGTATAGGGAACTCCAAATAGGCTGGAGCGGATTGGAATCTACCTCCAAACTTGCAGGAAGGCAGGGGAGCTGCACTGAGGCTGCTATTCCCACTAATAATCACAGCTTCTTCACACGTTGGTATCACTTTTCTCTACTAGATCCACACAATCATGGTTCCAATAAGCCTTCCAGCCGATCCCACCAACACCAGCTGTGTGTTATATAAGAAGTGCTAACACGCTGTATACAACTGCTCCCGCTGTATGTTTCTCTCCCCACCAAGTAACAACACGTGGTTTACCTTGTGCTGTGGGATGCTGGAAATGGATTAATTTCACCCTCTATTCCAAAAGCCAAAAATCTGGCTTTAAATCCATTTGCAAAAAATATATATTAAGCCACCAAGGCAAGTTTGTGAAATGAGCTATTGTCAATGGCATAACTGTTTTCAAGACAGGTTCAAAGCACAGTCCCGGGAATTATCCCTGGGGCTTATTCATGCAGCAAACAATACTGCAATTATTTTCACTCTTTGTCCATTTGGGGCCCAATTCTGCTTTTTGCTGACAATACTGGCCAGAAATCAGCACCCATTACATCAGTGCAAATAGAGTAACTTCATTAACTTAAGTGGAGTTACTCCAGATTTAAACTAATGTAAATGACTGAAGAATTTGGCCAATAGCAAAACTTCTACTGACTTTAACAGTAGAAACAGGGCCTTTATTTTAAGGTATGAACCATGAGATTTAGAATGAAACTGAGTCTTCACAAATCAGTACTCTTTAAATGTGTTCAAGAGGAACAGAAATATACAAATTAACATTGCTGCACTTTTAGTACAGCAATGTTATAACTGAACAATGAATATAACTGAAGATTTTCATACACTAAATACATTTAACTCAGTAAATAACCCACATTTAGGTATCTATAGCATATACTAAGCTGAATGAAACTAAGGAAAAAGTATTACATTTGATTTTTTTTCAGTCCCTCGCCCCTACTGCCTGTAAAATCATAACCCAGCTGGGAAGAAAGGCAACTGATTCCCACATAATGCTTACACCATGGCAATGGTAATGAAAAATAAAGTTAATATTTCAACTAACAAAGTAGATAATACAAAATTTTATACAGCAAAATCTAGTTTTTGGCTTACTTTATTCCACTGTTAGAAACATTTGACTTGCCTTTTGCATTTTCAATAGCCTATTCAGTACTGCCAATAAAACACAAGAGTGTAGAAATTTTTTTCCCCATTAGTTAAAATATATATTTGGCCTACTTAATATGAGCCATAGAGACATTCCTGTTCATCTGTGTGGTTCAAACTGTCACTGACTCAGGCATCTAGAACCTCTAAAATGCTGTGACTTTTCTTTGTTCTTCAAAGCCATGCAGTAATCATCATTCATTTCTACTGCTTTGATGGTTAGATAGCAAACTCCCGAGAAACCCATAGAGACATTAGCACATACAGCCGCAATGTCTAATAAGACAGCTATTTGCATAAAAGATCAGCCACAATTTAAAATGTGTTGTGATAAATGTGGAAGGGGAATAACAGATCTATATTAGCATGTACGAAACCAAGATTGTTTTCACAATTTAATTCCTTCAGGGCTGTGGCTCATCACCTTCCCTTGTAAAGAATTCTGCATTCCCTGAGGAAGTAGCTTGCTATGAGCCAGAGTTAAGCTAAAATATGGATTAATAAGAGATAATATTTATTATTTATGAATCTTGCTGCAGGAATGGTTTCAAACGTAACCATCAGATCAGATTTCCAAAAGGAAAAAGTCTGGAACCTTTCTGACTCACGAAATACTTTGAAGCGAAAATTGTCACCCCTGTTTAAAACAGAAATATTTCACTCATAAATATATCTATTATTTCCGAAAATTATTCACACCGTTTAACAAAGTATGGGTTCGGTCCTGCTTCCACTGTACTCAATAGCAAAATTTCATTAATGTCAGTTGGTGCAGGATCGAGCCCCCTTTCTTCTGTTTCTTTATTTAACCTGAATTCTGCACAATCATAAAGTGCTGTACATACTCTAAAGCAGCGGTTCTCAAACTTTTGTACTGGTGACCCCTTTCACACAGCAAGCCTCTTAGTGCGACCCCCCACCCCATATAAAAAAAACCACACTTGTTTATATTTAACACTATTATAAATGCTGGGGGCGAAGTGGGGTTTGGGGTGGAGGCTGACAGCTCACGACCCCCCATGTAATAACCTCATGACCCCGAGGGGTCCCGACACCCAGTTTGAAAACCCCTGCTCTAAAGCCTGTGTAGGGGTTCCTGGAATTTTAATGACTATATACCATTTAAAAACCTTCTAAAGGAGTTTGTCACTGTTTTTAGATATTGCTAAAAAAGACTGAAGGAGTAGTTTCAGGTCATTAGAACTCAATGTGAGCTTTCTCCCAGCTCTCAGCTTCTACAAAAGATGCTTTAAAAAAAAAAAGATGTACAAGTGATTTGAATGATATTTTGTTTCTTCGTTTGTTTCCAGGTTTTTAAAGGGCAATTTTTTCCTTGGTATTTTTCCCCCTCTTTCCTCATACTTTGAGGGCTTGCACTACAAGAAGAGTGCTTTCTCTTTTTTTCTACTGTTCTATCACATACCGATCACTATCCAATATGAATAAGTTGCCTATATCACCCTCCACTGTCAATAATATATTTCTGATTTTGACAACTGATGAGAGCTATAGACAAAGAACTTTTTGAAGGTCCATTCAAGATCTGACCATGAGAGAATTTAACTCACTACTCTTGAAATACACTTCTGTTTTCCTGTTCATGGGAATTTCAAAAAATATTATTCTGGCTATCTAAGGGATCATACAGCCCCTTTCATTAATGGAACAGAAACATATTGTGAATGACTAAAAATTTTAATAAAAAATAAATATAGCGACTATAAAGCACATGGCACTGTGCTTTGTACATTTATGGTGCTATATAAATGATTAATAACAATAATAAAATCTTAAGTAGGTTCCACTGTACATATCAAGAGCTGCATGCATGCAAAATTCCATGAAAATGAGACTTGGTATTGAATAATGTGTTTTGATTTTTCAACTATAAAAGTTGTTTAAATATTAGTATATAGTATTTTTGAACATTAAAGATAATTAAAGGTTGGAATGTAATTATTAATTTGACAGAAGAGAAATTAAGAATTTGTGACTGAAAGGACTCCCTGCAGAATGCTAATGTTATGGGCCAAATTTTCAGGCACTAGCATCTAAGTTTAATTTACACATGCATCAGTATGGATACACTCATAATGAGTAACTGAATAGCTATACATCCGTCTGTATATACTACAAATGGATGACACAAACAGGCAAGCACACTTTTTTAATGCAATGTAGACCTATGTTTTCAAACTATAAAGGCAGCTGAGTCTTAACTCAGCCTATAACTCCGAGTCTGATTTAAAATCTATAGAAGTTAATGGCAAGAAGTTCCACTGACTTCAATGGACTTTAAATAGGTCTTTTTTCAATAAGTTGCATAGTCAGTTGAATAACCACTTTTTTTAATAGAGTTAAATTAGCTAAAGGAGGGAGACCATAATCATCCATAAGTGCAGTGGGAAAACATTGCTAGTGACAAAAAAATCTAATACATTAAATAAGAACAACAGAATGAAGTGCTAAACAAACCTCATGGCCAACTATAAGTCACAGTGTCGTCACTATGCTGCATGACAACTCAGAACTTCATGGCAGCAACAGAACTAGAACTCATATCCTATTGCTTTCAAACAGGCACTTACCCTTTTAGGCAAAGGAGAAACTCCATTATCTGTTAGTAAGATTGTGCCTACGGATGGCACACAATAGAGCAATTCTGATTTTGCTGAATAGGAGTGGCACACATACACAGCACCCTAACTCAATGTTCTATATTCCTTAGTTCATTTCAAAAACCACAACAAATGAAAAACAAATTAAGTATCAAATATTTTTATTTTGATTCTTCAAAAAGTTTAAAGTATTGTAAAGTTTAAAGTAAAGTACTGCCACTTCCTGCCCACATCACTCCTCAGCCACAGGGGGAGGGGTCACTGTACAGGGAGCTGCTCCCCCGTCCGCCCAACCCCTGTGCATCTGGACCCTCCCCATACCCAGACCCACTGGCCAAGCCCCAACAACATGCACGCAGCCCCCCGCCCCACCTAGCCGCTCCCCCCTGGAGTTAGACCCCTGCCTCTCCACTCAGATCATCCCCCACTGAGCCCTCACAATCGAACCCCCAACTGGATAAGTCCCACCCCCCTGCACCCAGACCACCCTGATGAGCCTCCCACAACTGGACCCTCACTCCACCAAGCCCCAACCAGCTGCACCCAGACTCCCACTCCATCAAGGCCCACTCCCTCAACACCCAGACCCTCCCTGCCAAGCCCCATCCTCCCACACCCAGATCCCCCACCACTGAGCCCCAACCACCTTGATCCCCCTGCAGAATCTCATTCCTCCTAAACCCAGAACCCCTGTGCATCCATTTAATGGCACCTGGGAGCTGCAACCCACATCAAGGCCTCACTGAGCTTTGTTTTTTTCTGGAATTTACATATATTTTGATGTAAAGATGGACTTTCATGAGAACAATTTAAGACTCAAGACTGTGAAAATAGAAATGCCTTCAGTAGAAAATATAACCATTTTTAGGTGTAGGGAAATAGCTACTCATGGAGGAAGTCCACGTAGAAAGGACATATCTGTTTCATGTGCAATAGTATATTAGATATCATATCTACCTATCTATACGTGTGTGTGTGTGTGTGTATGTGTTTTTTTTAATGTATTGATTGTAGCACATTAAAATGCCTTTTTCATAGTAATTCATTTAATAGATCCAATAAAAATATGCTACTTATATGGCATTTGTATATAAGTAGTCATAGACTTTGGTTCTATGTGGAAGAGGGGAAGTCTACCTGGGTTTCTGTATCTCTTCTCACAAAGCCCCACAAAACATATGGACTCTGCAATCACACAAAGGAGGATTCTACCCCATCTCATTTATATGCATAAAAATTTGAATTTAAGCTTACATGAATAAAGTTCCAATGCTTGTTATTGTCAGACACATACCCCAGATCCAGCAAAGAACTTCAACATGTGTTTAATATAAGCATGTCAGTAGTCCTGCTGTAGTTAGTAGGATTACCCAAGTTAAGTATGTATCTAAATGCTTTGCTGCATGCGGACCTAAATCTGATATGATAGAGAAAGCAACCGTTACGTTCATTTTCTTATGGGGCTCTCAGTATATGTTCTGCTGGGGCCCTCAATACAAGCTATCCTATACCTTAAAAATTCAGACTGCTGTTCAATGTAATATACTATATTCACTTAAAAATACTGAATATCGGGCAGGTGGGGCTCGTTAGCCCTGGAAGGCAGCCCACCTAGGAGAAGGAAAACTCTGATTTAAAACCTCCGCTACCTTGTGGCAATACCCACTCATGGGAAAGGCTAAGGGAGTCAACCCTGAAACCAAATCCGGTGTCGGAGTCCCGATGGCGGTCTGACATTGTCCTCAACGTCATTCCGGCAACTCCTGCAACACCACTGGTGCCAAGTTGTATCGACATTGTCTTTCCCTTGGATCCATCAGTTGCGTGGAGAGGGGGGTTCTGCTGCATGGGCAACAGCTGTTCCTCCATATCACCCTGCCCTGGCTTGCGCCCTGGAGAGGACACTCCAGCTTCGCCTCACAGCGTCGACACAACACGGGAAGCAACAGTTTACCAATTATAAGCCTCCTGCTCGATTGGTGTAGAGCTGGTGCCAGGGGTTGCTTCTGATGGTGGGAGGGATCACCACGTCTCACTGGACAACTATCGCCCGCCTCAAGCTGGGCAGCCCCCAGCCAATAAGGTGTTGTCCCGCCACAGTTCACATGCTTCATTGGGTGTGTGGGGCTTAGTGTACGTGAGTACCCGACAAGTGGACTGCGAACCATGCACCAGGCAACAACAAAAACATTTAAGAAACCAGCCCTCAAGTTAGGATGCTGGAACGTATGGACCATGACAACTAGCCTATCACAAGATCTTCAGGCAATTAGCGATGTTCGGAAGACTGCAGTCATCAATGATGAGCTAGCACAACTCCAAATTGACATAGTCGCTTTGCAGGAGACACGGCTGCCAGACACTGGGACTCTCAGGGAAAAGAACTATACGTTCTTCTGGCAAGGGAAGAGTGCCGAAGAAATCAGAGAGTGTGGTGTTGGATTTGCCGTGAGAAATTCTTTACTGGGGATGGTGGAACCTGGTCAACAAGGAACTGAAAGACTGTTATCACTCCGACTCCACACATCCACTGGACCCGTCAACCTGATCAGCGTGTATGCACCAACACTCGGCGCCACCAGGGATACCAAGGACGAGTTCTATGACCAGTTAGACACGATCATCAGGAGCATCCCTAAAGAAGAGTACTTGATACTACTGGGTGACTTCAACGCCAGAGTGGACGCTGACCACGACTTTTGGCCATCCTGTCTTGGAAAGTTTGGCGTTGGAGAAATGAATGAGAATGGACAACGACTTCTGGAACTGTGCTCGTACCATGACCTCAGCATTACCAACTCATTCTTCCAGACAAAGCCTCAACACAAAGTGTCCTGGAGACACCCTCGCTCCATGCACTGGCACCGACTCGACCTGATCATCAGGCGGTCTGCCTTGAAGTGCGTCCTGCTTACTCGCACCTTCCACAGTGCTGACTGCGACAGTGATCACTCGCTGGTGTGCAGCAAGATGAGGCTACAGCCAAAGAAGATCCACTGCTCTAGACCAGAGGGCAAACCCCGCATCGATGTGAGCAAGACCGCACACCCAGACAAGGCAGAGAAATTCACCCATGAGCTCTCCGAGGTGCTGAACTGCTGCGCCAAAGAGAGATGGGGCCACATCAGAGATGCAGTAAACAGCACAGCCATGAAAGTTTTTGGAAAGAAACGAAACATGAACAAGGACTGGTTTGAGGCTAATTCCGCCACACTCACTCCAGCCATTGAAGAACGCCGCGCTGTTCACCTGGAGTACAAGCGTTCCCCCAGTCAGAGGACTCTAGAAGAGTATCGATTTGCCAGGAGCAAAGTACAGAGACTAGCTCGACAGTGTGCAAATGATCACTGGCTCCAGCTCTGCCGGAGCATTCAACTATCTGCTGACACTGGAAACATCAGGGGAATGTATGATGGCATCAAGAAGGCCATGGGACCCACAAAGAAGTGGAGAGTGTCACTAAAGTCTGCAACAGGCGAAAACATCCAGGACAAGGGCAAGCAGATGGATAGATGGCTGGAGCACTACTCTGAAGTGTACTCCAGGCAAAACACCGTCACTGAAGCTGCCCTTAATACCGTGGATGGTTTTCCCATTGAAATTGAGCTGAACGAGAAGCCCACCATGGAAGAATTGAAGAAAGTCATTGAGAGCTTGTCCACAGGAAAGGCTCCAGGAAAGGATGGCATCCCACCAGAAATTATCAAGTGTGGCATCAACGTCCTCCTAGAACACCTCCATGACCTCCTCTGTCAGTGCTGGGATGAAGGTGCAGTACCTCAGGATATGAGAGATGCCAATATCGTGACCCTCTACAAGAACAAGGGTGATAGAAGCAACTGCAACAACTACAGAGGCATATCGCTCCTGAGTGTTGTGGGTAAAGTCTTCGCACGCGTGATCCTGAATAGACTGCAGAAGCTTGCTGACAGAGTTTACCCAGAGTCACAGTGCAGGTTCCGAGCAGGGAGATCTACAACCGACATGGTTTTCTCCTTAAGGTAGCTGCAAGAGAAATGCAGAGAACAGCATAAGCCGCTACTCCTTGCCTTCACAGACCTGACCAAAGCTCTCGACCTTGTGAACAGAGATGGGCTGTTCAAGATCCTGGCAAAGATTGACTGCCCACCGAAGTTGCTGAGCGTGATCCAGTCTTTTCACGACAACATGAAAGGCACAGTACTGTATGATGGCTTGTCCTCCGATGCCTTCGACATCCACAGTGGAGTAAAACAAGGCTGCGTTCTCGCTCCCACACTCTTCGGCATCTTCTTCGCAGCATTGCTGAAACGTGCCTTTGGAAATTCCACAGAGGGAGTCTATCTCCACACCCGGTCTGACGGGAGACTTTTCAATCTGGCTCGACTAAAGGTCAAAAGCAAGGTACGGGAGGCAACAATCAGAGACATGCTGTTTGCAGATGACGCTGCCCTGGCCACCCACACAGAAATCGAACTCCAGCGTCTGATTGACCGTTTTTCCAGAGCTTGTGAAGAGTTCGGGTTGACAATCAGTCTTCAGAAGACCAAAGTTATGGCCCAGGATGCAGAACATCCAACCATTGCCATCAATGACTATGTGCTAGAGGTGGTCAGTCAGTTCACCTATCTCGGATCTACCATCATGGACAACCTCTCACTGGACCCTGAGATCAACCGTAGAATCGGCAAGGCCTTCGCAATTTTGGCCAGTTTGTCACAGAGAGTATGGAACAACAACATGCTGACCATCAACACAAAGGTTGCTGTGTACTGCGCATGTGTGCTAAACACTTCTCTACGCCAGCGAAACTTGGACTCTCTACGCTTCGCAAGAAAAGAGACTGAACGCCTTCCACATGCACTGCCTCCGTCGCATACTTGGGATCACTTGGAGTGATCGAATGACGAACAACGAGGTGCTGGAACGTGTCAAGATCTCCAGCATGTTTACTCTCCTCCGTCAACGCCGCCTGAGATGGCTTGGCCATCTAAGTCGTATGGAAGATGGACGGATCCCCAAAGACCTGTTGTATGCTGAACTTGCCTCTGGAAACAGAGCTACAGGACGGCCCTACCTTCACTTCAAGGATGTCTGTAAGAGGGACCTGAAGACTGTTCAAATCGACATCAACAGCTGGAAAGAGCTCGCCCAGGACAGATGCAGATGGAGACACGCTCTGACCACTGGATTGAAAACTGGCGAAGACAAGCTGCGGCATCTTGCCGAGGAAAAGCGGGTTCAACGAAAAAGGAAGCAGCGGCTCCAACCCACAGTTGTCACCACGTTCAAATGCAGCAAATGCAATCGAGACTGTCACTCTCGTGTGGGGCTCTATAGCCACAATAGACGCTGCACAACCATCAACTAAACGTTCCCCATGGGCGCATATCCATCGTCTCTCGAGACTAACGGACGCCAACAACAACAACTTAAACATACTGAATATCTGCAATCAAAAAGGAGTCTCTATCCTTCTGACACTAAAAAAAGAAAACCCTCTCAGGCAAACATACTGCAGAGGGTTTTAATGCCTCCCATTGTGTGGCAGTTAGCTTTGTCGATGTACAAACTACAAACAAAATACTGTTTTTATACCTGCTCTAGAAGGGCGATTATCTACTTGAATAAAGATCAGAAGCATCTCTCAGAACTGGAAGATGGAAAGAATGCCAACAAATGAAGACAACATGGCTAACATATTACTTATTAATATTACTTATTTTCAAGATCTTTATTTTAAATGTACCTTTTTTTTTAAATAATGTGACCTATTATGTACGGTATTGGTATATATAAGCAGCATTAAAAGCGAACACAGAAGCTGTACTATGTTGATTGTGATTTGAGGGTAGATAAGGAGAGCAAAGGCATTTGTCACTCTTATACAACATGAAAATAAAGCATCCACCTTTTACTGTGCAAGTTAAAAGCTTATTGAGTCAAGAGGAATGATTAGAATCAATTATTTGTTCTGCCTCAGTGATTCAAGATATCAACAGCAAACAGTCTGCAGTATGGTTGAATATAGGCACTTTCATTCCCTCTTTGATCCTTACATCCATGCCTTCACCTTTCATTTCCTTTGATGAGGTAGGGAATCATTTAAATTAAAACTACCATGCTATAGGTCAGGGGTCTCAAACTCAAATTACCACGAGGGCCGGTGCATTGGCCCGAGGGCCGCATTACTGCCCCCGCCCCCTCACTGCCCCCGTCCCACTCCACCCCTTCCATTAGTCCCCGCCCCTTCTCCACCTCCTTCCCTGTGCGCACGGCTTCCCGCTCCTCCCCCTTCCCTCCCAGAAACCGTGAAGCTCTTCCCATGTGGCCCGCACAGCTCTTCCCTGCGGCCCACCAGGCTCCCCGCGCCCTCCCATTTTTTTATTTTATTTTTATTTTTTTTTAAACCCCCAGGCAGTTCCCGCCGCCAGAACAGCTGTCTGGCAGCGGGAACTTCCTGGGGGGTAAAAAAAATTGGGGGGGGGGGGGACCAGGGAGCCCGGCGGGCCGCAGGGAAGAGCTCTGCGGGCTGCATGCGGCCCGCGTGTTTGAGACCCCTGCTATAGGTTGTACACCTCAAATTTCAAAATTAACTACATTCTTCTAAGAACTCTAGTTATAATAACTTAAGATTTTACAATTCATGTATTAAATAGAGAATCATGTTGTTTCACTGGTATCTCACTCTACGGTATCAAAAATGTTATTTTGCTCTGCTCAAGTATTAATTAAGGGACAGCACCACTCTCCCTACTCTGCTAAAAGCCAAGGATAACCCCTGTCTTCTCCCTTTCCCCAGTTTAGGGAAGTGCAGCACATATATCCCCAAACCCCAGTTTTTCCCATCCTGGGGTCCCAACAGGTCAAAGTTTAGTTTGCTTGGGTCCAAACTTTAAAATGTTTGGATTTAAGTGTAAGCTTCATTCTGAATTTCCTGCATTTAGAATGTTTGATTTGGGGATAGTTACAATTTTCCTTTAACAAACTGATCCTGAATTCTGATACGTATTCTCAATCTTAACTTCATTTTAATGTATTGGTTGTTTGGGATAGTGGAAGGAGAAGTGAGAGTCTCAGTATCTGGACATTCCCACCCGGCAGCCCACCATAAATTGGAGGCTGGGAAACCTGCAGAAAATACCAAAATAAATAAAGCCACCACCCAAAAGCTAGACGTCAGACAAATTTATCTCTTTGGTGAATCCTATCACCACAGTATGATGCAATGTCACATCATCACCAAGATCTGTCATAACGATCAACAAAACTGGTGACCAACCTTTCCTATTCTGATATTCTTTAACCTCTGTCTCACTTGGTACCTAGAAAAAATGGATAAAGGCTGAACGCAAGTTACAAATGACAGAAGCAAATAATATTTCAATACACGTGGAGATAATTGTAACACTTCAGCAAAACTGAATTATTAGTTCCATTCTGAAAACTAGTCTTTGAAAGGATTTAAAAGATAATCTTTCCATCCTATGTTCAGAATAAATGTTTTTCCCTTCTCTCTGAAACTACCATAACTCAATAAATATTAAATAAACTGACTTATGAATGAAAAAAGTTTCATGCTCCTTCGTTGCTCTTCATGTTGTATTTGGTATTCAGGAAAGTGAATTAGCTTATACAAATATTTTAGTCAAAGGAATAATAAGTGCATGAATAGTTTTAATTTAGATTTTTTTAAAAACGGATTAAAAACACCATAACCTGTTAGGGTATGTCAATACAGCAATTAGGCAGGGTCCACCTCGCAGGGTCCCAGAGCTCGGGCTCCAGCCCAAGCGCGGAAGTCTACTCAGCAATGAAACAACCCAAGCCCCAAGAGCTCGAGTAGGCTGGCACAGGCCAGCCACAAGTGTCTAGTTGCTGTGTAGACATACCCTTAATGTTCTCAAATGGAGATCAGAAGACAAAATGAACATACATATCCAAATCCTAGGATAAAACATTCTTCTGTAAATTCTTCTTTAATTTTGGCTATGAGAAATGAAGTTGTAAATCTACTGGATCTCCTCCCAGATGTAAAATTAAAAGGTTCAGCTGATCTTAGGTCCTCCACTCAAAGATCCAGTCACAATCCCAGAATAATTCAATTAAAGTTACATATCAAAACTGGACCAAATCCTTTGCATTGAGCAATGGTCCACTGACGATACAAATGCTAGTAACTAGCAGAAAAAGTAGCAACCTGCTTATTTTATAACAACAAAAGCCCTGGCCTCACTTTAGTGCTGCATGTTTTCACCATTTTGTGCTGCACAATTTCAACTGCATTTGCTCAAAACCAACAGCAGCAAAAGGTGGCATTCTGGAGGCTTTTTGCTTACAACCTGCATTGCAGCTGTGCATGTATTTACTATAAGCCTATTGGTCTCAACAAGGGGTAGGCAACCTATGGCACGAGCTGATTTTCAGTGGCACTCACACTGCCCGGGTCCTGGCCACCGGTCTGGGGGGCTCTGCATTTTAATTTAATTTTAAATTAAGTTTCTTAAATATTTTAAAAACCTTACAACAATAGCTTAGTTATATATTATAGACTTATAGAAAAAGACCTTCTAAAAACGTTAAAATGTATTACTGGCATGCGAAACCTTAAATTAGAGTGAATACATGAAGACTCGGCACACCACTTCTGAAAGGTTCCCGACCCCTGGTCTAGACATTGCTAAACTTTAACATTGCTAGTTTGAACTGTCATGATAGGTATTTCTGATATTTTTGAATAGGTCAAAAAGCGGGAGGTGCAGCATAGGAGTCACCTATCCTAGCTGTACACCCTCTGGGGACTGCCCCATGACATGGCTGTGGCATGGATCAGAGACAGGACTCCAAAGTTTTAGAGATTTAGCTAGGAAAATTTTAGCTAAATTTAGTATAACATGACTATCTCCAAACTGGATTAAGGTCTGTCTAACTCTGTTTTTAAAACCATGACCAAGTATTACTTCCCCCGTTATATATCCAACTTCCACCAACATTTTAGGCAATGCTATAATAATTAAAATATATAAGAATACTCTGTAGGCATAATAGCTGGGGTTATGATCAGGGTCCTACCAAATTCTCGGTACATTTTGGTCAATTTCATGGTCACAGGATTTTAAAAATCATAAATGTAATGATTTCAGCTATTTAAATCTAAAATTTCACGATGTTGTAATTGTAGGGATCCTGACCCCAAAAAGGAGTTGTGGAGTGGACACAAGATTATTGTAAGGGGGCTTGCGCTACTGCTACTCTTACTTCTGCGCTACCGCTGACTTTAAGCAAAACGATGTTAAGCGAATCCAATTTCCCCATACAAATTAATATAAATGGGGGAGGGGGGTTAGGTTCCAGGGAATTTTTTTTTAACCAGACAAAAGGCGTTATATAAATTGTAAACAATTTTAAACAAGCAATTTAATACAGGTACTGTTGGGAGGTTCCCCCGCCTTACCCCACACAGGCACAGCCCACTGGCACTGCAGACAATGAAGCAGGCAAGGAGGCTGAAGGTGCCGTAGGCTAGGAGAAACACCTTGCACAGCAGCAGCTTCTCAAGCACAGGCACCGACTTTGCCGGGGGCCTCAACCCTCGGCCCGCCCACTCCACCCCTTCCCCCAAGTCCCCACCCTTAACCAGCCTCCTCTCCCCCCCGCTCCATCTCCTCCTCCTTTACTCCGCATGCCGTGTCCTCACTCCTGCTGATTGCTGTGGGCAGGAGGTGGAGGGAGCCGGGGGAAGGCGCTGATCCATGGGGTCCGCAGGCGGGAGGCGCTGGAAGGGGCGTAGGGGAGCTGATAGGGGGGCTACCAGCCGTGGACGAAGCAGGCGGCCAAACGACGTTATAGAGGAGCATTACACAACTTTAAACGAGCATGTTCTGTAATGGAGCAGGGATGTAACATCAAAACAACGTTAAGAGAGAGGACGTTAAGTGGGGAGTTAACTACTAACATACTACAATAGGAATGTCTAAAATGAAATGATGTCAGCTCAGAAACACAATAAAGGTGCTCAAGATAAAAGTGGAAAAGCCTCCCAAAATTATTCTTTGCAAAGAAAACAGAAAAGAAACCAGAACACCAACAACTGACTTCCCAAAGAACATGGCATCAAGTTCAAGGCCTTGGTCCCTTGTGTCAAGGTGTAAATGGGCTGGGCCAGGGATATCTTAAAGATCACCTCATGCTCTGGGATCTCAACTATAAACAACTTTGCTCCTTGGGCACAACAGAACTGTCTACTGCAAGAGTGAAGGCCATCCTTATAGGAGTCTAAGGGCACGTCTACACTGTCCCACAGTTCAGACTACGGGGGTGTGAATATCAGTGTACTTCAAAGTGCAACACTGTAACTCCCTTGTGTTGATGTTGCAGGTGCAAACTAAAGGTTCTTAGGTCGCATTAAGACAATTCTGTTTAAGGGGATTACATGAATGTGAAGTAGGAACCTTTTAGTTCACACCTGCAGTACCCAGACACAGAGGAGTTACAGAGCAGTACTTTGGTGCACACCGCTATTCACACCCTCGTAGTCCAAACTGCAGGGCACTGTAGACATCCCCAAAGAGACTTCACAGAGGCTGGTCCAGGATTGTGGAGCTCATGACGGCAAAAATTGCCTCAAGACTCACTATTTTCCAGTCCAAGTGCAGGTCACACTTATTCTTCTCTGCCTTCATAAACACCACCAGATAATATTCCAACTTTATAGAAACAAAAGCAAAAATTCACTACTGGAAAATTTCTCTTTGTGGAGAAGATTGCAAATGGGACCTCATGACAGATGATAGTCCGTTTGTTTAATTTATCCTTGGAAGACACACAAATACCACCATGAGGGGCATGGTATCAAAGACAGAACAGAACAGCACCTAGAGAGAAAAGAGATGTAAGCAGAGATATGTACAAGTTAAACTGTACAAGGACTTAAAGGCAAAGACAAGGAGAGTAAATTTTATATAGAAGGAAATGGTGTCAGTTAAATTATCTGAAAGGGACCAATAAGAATGGAGCAGTGGGTAGAATTTTGGCAACAACATTTTGGATGGATTGAAAGGGGCCAGGATAGTCAAGAAAACCAGGAAGAAGAAGATTGCCACAGATGAGGCAAAATAAAATCAAGACTTGTTAAGGATTTTGGCAGTAGGGACGGGAGGTAATGATTGACTTTTCACCTGTTATATAAAAATGAACAGCAGGAGTTAGACACAGAATGTATATGGGTAATAGATTCAAAATGACTAGGTGATTATAAAACTGAGAGACAGGGAGAATGTTGGCATTATCAGTGTAATAGAAGGAAAGAGGCCTTCCACTGCCGCCAACATTGAGTGCGAGTTTATCATGAAAAATCCAGGTGTTGGAGAGGGAGTCAGAGATTCAAATTTTAATGAGAGGGTAAGTCACAAATGAAGAAGTAGACCTGTGAATTATCAACATATAGTAGGAGTTGAAGCTTCACAATGACGTGAGGTCTTCAGAGACAAAGAGGCTAGAACAGAGGACTGTGAGGAACTAACAAAGAATGGGAGGAGGAGGGAAAGTCACTAGTCAGGTGCTCAGGGAGTGGCTGAAGAGGTAAGATCCAATGACAGTCTAATTTTTTTTGAAGAACTGTGAAACAAAGTAGTGAGCTCATTTGTACCAGTATGTCAATACACAGGATGTTCTTCTAGCTACCAACTATTTCATGGCAGTGATGGTGTCTGAGCTCTTGAAAACAGACTGACAGATTTGCTGCAGACTGTGGATGCACTGAGCTCTTTCCTGTAGGAGTACTGAAGCGTACTGTTCCTTAGCCTTGAAAATTACTTAGGGAAATGGTGCAAATTGTATACAGTCCTTCTATGGTCAAGACATAGAATTTAACACAGTCTGTACAATACACATTTTCTGTGTACAGTAAGCGGCAGAATGCAAGTGCTCTGAATTCTTGACTCTATTTTGTTCTGCATATATGGTTATGTTTTAGTACTCTATCCACATTTAGATCATAATTTCCATGGATATATATAAACTCACAGAAAGACAAACAGGCTCTCTTTACATGTAGAACTGGAAGAATTCATGCAACAGCTTTCTAAATCATTTCAGGTCCATTCTATTAAAGCCATAAAGGATATTAGCAATGCACTGGGATTTTTTGTATGAAATTATTATGCTTTGTTACTTTAAGAGGTTACTAATATTATTTAATCTCATGGAATACTTAAAAAAAGCTACTTTCAATTTAAATTAAATTTTCATCTTTAGCTAATGGCTACACACTGATTTTCCAGATATTCCTGTACCTATCTGGCCTGGTGGTTTTCTGCATTGCTTTCCTAATTAGATATCAAATCATGTTGTCCTGTCTTTCTCAATAAATAGATGATAAGTAAGTTAATTACAGCAATCGGAGGATGCAGTGTTCACTTTTCCCTCTGCAAATTACAGAAAGATCTGTTTATAATGTTCATAATAGTTACATTTGAACAGTATATGCAAAAAAACCTGTATGAATACAACATTAAAACTGGGGGCCAGATCCTCTGATGGTGAAAATCTGAGTAGCTCTGTTGAAGTCACACCAATTCACACCAGCCAAGGATCTGACCCTCAGATTTAAATCAAACAAAAGCTGGAGAATGCACATACATATTATAGCAGCAACTTCCATTACACATTAACATACAATATAAGGAGACCTGCTATGCATGTGCCTCTACAGCATTAGAAAGAAATCACCAGCATGGCAGCCTTCTCATCCTGCTCAATTGGGAACCACATCTACAGGCATAACAAGCTCATACGGGTGGAATATGGACATGCCAAGATCCTCAGCCCCCCTCCCAAGAGCAGCAACTGAAGGCAGAGACAGTAAATCAGGGCCTTACAGCCAACAAATTCTAAGCCTACCCTCCCAGAAGAGGCTTCACAGTTCACTGATTTTGTAATTCTCTCTGCTCTGAATCTTGAGAGGTCTTTTCCCCCCCTCAATTGCCATAGGCTCTTGACACCCTCTTCATTCCACCCCCCTTAACTGTGCAAACCTCCATCTGCCCAACCTTACTCTCCCTGCTTATTATGCGTCTTACCCTCCTTCTCCTTCCTCTCACCCACTTCTTTTCCCATTCTATCTCCCTCTCTTTACCCACTCCCTTTATTATGCCTCCCTCTCCTCTTCCCCACTTCAGTTGAAGCGCAGCACCACAACCAAAACCCACTCTCTAGAAGGCAGGTCCTCATTTGTGATCAGTATAGTTGAATATCTAGTCAAAATTCACAGAGCACTACTGACTTCAATTGAAATAAACCACATTACATCAGAATCTGACCCAGAGCTTCTGCAACATAAATAACATATTAACAAATGTTAATTTAAAAAAAAAAGGCATGGGAGTAACACAGGGGTTCCCAAACTTGGTTCGCAACTTGTTCAGGATAAGCCCCTGGTGGGCAGCGAGACGCTTGGTTTACCTGAGTGTCCACAGGTACGGCCGCTCGCAGCTCCCAGTGGCCGCGGGCCGAGCCACGAGCTTACCCTGAACAAGCTGCGAACCAAGTTTGGGAACCCCTGGACTAACATGGTTTACCTGCCATCACCCTGTCCATTTTGCTTGTATGTTTTATGCTCTCCCCTACTTTGTCTTTTTGTCTTGTCAAATTGTCAGCTCTTCCTACAGGTTATACATTGACTTACTTCCTTATTGGGATCTTTGGATGCTACCTCAACATAAATAATCAAAACTGTTAAGTGCAGTTCCTTTGTATTATATGATAGTATGCAACATAAATCAATGTTGTGTGATCGTGTCTGCAGCCATACTACCTTGATGCTCCAAAGCTAAACAAGAACCTGTCTGGGTAACTAAATTCTATCAACGCAGTTTCAAGTGAAATTGTCTTTAAATTGACTTTAGTGAAGTGAAGAAAGGTGTTCTTACTCATCATAGTATCCTATTCTCACTCTATACTACTGAAGTCAATGGAACTACTCACAGTACATAAAGTTAAGCATGTGCATACAGTTTTGCAGGATCGGGCACCTTCAACAATGTTTTTAGGTAGTGTCGTGTCTTTTAAGACACTCCTTTGTCAATATGAAGAAACCACAGGGACACAGCTGGATCACAAATAAATGTTTTTACTTAATACAGACAAACTTGACAGGCCTAGCTACATAAATATGGCCAACTCTGACTGGTTTCACATGCTTTTTACAACACAAACCACAGTGAGCACAACTAGAGGGGACACAAATTATTTACAGGAATACTACCTTATACCCTACACTAGAACCTTTAATTACATGATCACGTATTATTTTTTTCCACAGGACCCTTTCTTCATACAGGGCACGAAATGGGTGGTGTTTGCTGAACGAGCAACACTTCAATACTTTGTTTGCTCTTCTGTGTGTGACCTAGGTTATTTACTGCATGCTATTCAAACCTTGCTCTGAAGGCAGCAATATTAATTTTGTCATGGGGTTTTATCTGGTGCTCATTACTCTAATATCTGAGTGCTTCACAAACATTAATTGATTTTCATGACACCCCTGTGATGTGAAGGTATGGTATTATTCCCATTTTACAGATGGAGATCTGAGATTAAGGTCAAAAGTGTCAACTAAGTTTGGTTGCCCAATTTGAGACACCGACAGCCTGACCTTTGAGAACAGTTAGCATTTATATGTTCAAAGCAGTTTCCAATTACTTGAGTTACAGTTGCAAGTGCTCAACACTTCTGCAAATCAGATTCTCAAGCACCCAGAAAATAAACACAGTCAACAGCCTCCTGTGAAACATTTGGTTTGAGATTTCCCTAGCAAAACATTGGAACTCTGTGGCAGAGGCATGGATAAATCCAATTCTTAAGGGCAACATTTAACCTTCAATTAAGCATGAAGCCATTCTTTCTCTTCCTGAAATCCCTGCCTCGTTTACTACACAACTTCCATTCTTTGCCACACGAGGAAGACGTCCCAAAAATAACAGCCTCCTTCATTACACAAATCTGATTCATTCCCAGCCCATGGTACATCCTGTAACACTGAATAAGTTGTGGTCCTGTGGAAAACATGTACAGTAACTCCTCACTAAAAGTCGTCCCAGTTAACGTTGTTTCGTTGTTATGCTGCTGGTCAATTAGGAAACATGCTCGTTTAAAGTTATGAAATGCTCCCTTCTAATGTCGTTTGCAAGCTATCAATTGCCGGCAGTTCAGGTGTCCCTACCCCCACTGCCATGTGCTGCTCCCGGAGACTCCTGCCTGCTTGCTGTGGGGGGGGGGGGGAGGAGGGGAGAAGAGAGGGGCTAATGTCCCCCTGCTCCTGCACCTTGCTTACCCCATCTTCCATAGAACAGGGGACACACATGAGGGAGGGAGCTGCTGCCTTAGGCAGAAGTTGCAGCTGCCAGGCTTGCTGATCTAATTAACAAGGCAGTGTACTTCTGACCCCACTCTTGATACTTAAAGGAGGAATGCACATCTCTATCTCTGAAACAAACACAGGGCATGTCTCTCTGTCTGCCCTCCCTCCTTTCCTGCTGCCTTGAAAAGTGTGAGAGTTAACCCTTGAGGGCTCAGCCAACTGATAGTTCTTTTAGTAGTAAGGCAATCCCTGGGAAATTCCCACCCTCTGACTCCTCCACCTCAACGAAGCTTCACAATCATCATCACTGTGTACCAGTATTCAATTGTTTGTTTAAAACTTGAGAGAGAGAGTCTTTTGTTTGGTGAAAAAAAATTCCCTGGAACCTAACCCTCTCATTAACATTAATTCTTATGGAGAAATTGGATTCATTTAACACCATTTCGCTTAAAGTCGCATTTTTCAGGAACATAACTACAATGTTAAGTGAGGAGTTACTGTATGTGATCATATAATTAAAGCATGTATCATAATGTACGCTCACAAGGGGGAGAAATTAAGGTTACACAACAGCCTTAAATCTGGCATTTCCTAATTTTCAGAGTGCTTGACTTTGCAACCTTAACATTCTTTTAATGCAGCTTTTTGGAGGCAATTTCTTAAGTTTTTAAAGAAGCAAACTTCAAAAAAAGAAATTCCATCAGGTGGCATCATTTTCATACACACATGGGTCATCAGCAGGGCTGGAACTTTTAGATCCAGTACACACCTCTAACTCTTGAGACAGCGTAACCGACAGCAGTAGTAAATTGTCGGCTCAACCTTATGTTGAAGTCTTACCAAAAAAAAAAAATAATAATCAGCCTGAAATAGACATCCCGCATGGAAAATTTCAGTCCAAACAGGTAAAGTTTAGCAAAGTTATAAGCAACTGAAAGCAGGGTTTGCCAATTAAAAGAGTCAGGTAACCTTAATGACAGGTGGCATTTAGAGTAGAGTTGCACTTTAAGGTGAGATTTGAACAGAGCAGTAGATATGTGGTAGACTGAACACAGAAATGCAGCAGCGGTTTAAAAACAAACAGCATTTAAAACAGGAAGTGAAGAATAACAAAATCACTTGAAATTGTAGTGGAGACAGAGTGAAGTCAATGGGGCTAATCAATACAGGAAGTTAACTATGAGAAGCAATTATCATGGGCCCAGTTATCTTTTTTTCATTCTTTATACCAAATAGCACAACCCAAGAGAAAATAATGATTGAAACTTGGAAATTTTTTACACTTTCCAGCTGATCAGTATTCCTACTATATTAAAAATTGAACTAAGAGAGCAATGTTTGGATAATTCAGAATGTAAACGTTTTTTTTAATAGATTCCAATGGAATTATACCAGCATTTTGCCCATTAGTTAAAAGACACTAACCCACAGACAGCACTCCCTACAGCTGATAAATTGGTCTATATGAACAACAATGTCTTCCTTGTTTACGATATTGTCTCTACCAGTCTACCTTATGGACCTCCTCTTCCCACTGCCATTCTCGACATTTATCTAGCATCCACCTTTGTTCTGTCCCTTCTCTCAAACTTTTCACTTTTGGTGCAAGAACTTTCTCTGCTGTAGCTTCTGCCATCTGGAACAATCTTTCTGTATCTATTCAATTTGCCAGTTCTTCATCTATTTTCTAATCTAATTTTATCACTTCTTTTCCGACTATGCCTCCTTATTCCTCTTTTATTGGACTTAGACACTGCATGATGATGAATTAATAATACTATCACTGTTCTATGTTTGAGACTGCAAGCACTATACAGTAGGGATCACGCCTTCTTTGTTTTGTATAGCACCAAGCACAGTTTTGACACTCAAATAAATAATAATTTATTCACATACTGTTCTGCATTTAGCTCTGCAAAGAGTCCTGGAATACATAAGCTATACAAAATAAAGTTGCTAGTACAACTGGAATAGATGGTTAGCTAGGTGAAATCAAGCAAAATAATACTAAAGTTGATTGCTAAACCTACTGCTTAAGGAAATCCAGAAGAAATGTAAAACAAAGAAATTAGCATCCTCCATTTTAAGAACGCCTGGGGTAAATGTTTAGTCAATCCTCTGAATTATAGTGGTAGGGCTACATACAGCTAGTGAAACAAAAGCACCTGGGGTGCCATGACATTTTCTCATGACCCACAAACATAATACAAACTGAAAGAGTAAAAATGTATCTCTAATCATAGGCAGTTGCAGACAATTTTAGGATACTAAGGCTGCATTCATGTGTGTCCTTCCTAAGAAAACACATGCTAGGGCTTTTTCTTCTTCTTTCAGCCTTTGCCACAGACCACCTAGGTTTGTCATTACATGAAACAAAGTTCCTTTATGAATGGCAAATGACATTTAATTTCATTCCTTGGACTGGGTTTCTGTCTCATCTTCAGCATTAGAAAAATAACTACTCACTCATTCACATGTCAAAGAATATTTCAACACCAAAACTGCATATTAAAAAGCAATAACATGAATTGTGTTTCTTCATCTTCTCTACCAACATTACCATGCTGTTTATACAGTTAGTGCATAATACTGAAATGATATATGAGATCATCAGTATGGTGATGTGAAAACAGTTTCAGTGTCTGTGATTGATAAAGTGTGGAGGTATTAAAACATTAAAAAAGTTAATCTTTGTAATAATCTCCTGAAAAGTTTTTATATTAATTTAAAGCATCGATCATTTTAATATTTAATCATTGCAGACTTCATTTGAAATGAAGGTATCCCTAGCATCGAAAAGCACTTCATTTCTTATTTAAAAAAATGATCGGTTGTATATGCTTCATGTAAGTCTCTTCATTTTTTTTTATTTAGTAAAAAAGGGAACCTGTTAGCAAATGAAACATTATTTACAAGAGAATACCCAGAACATTTTCAGACAGGGATTGTGCCAGAACATATACATTTCTGTAGTTTCACAGCAGAAAACACAATCTTGTTTCTCAGAAGTAAGTATGTACTGTGGTGTATGTATGTTGTTTTCTGTTGTTGTGTCGGTTGCTGGAGGGTTTTGAGGGGGTGAGGGAAGTAGAGATAGCCAGGGTGGGTGAGATCTACACTATTTGCATGCCACTTTCTTTATATGACTCATTCAGATAATACTTTATCTGTGATATAATAGGGAACCAGGGCTGTCCACTATGGTACTCGCCATTATAGTCAGCTTTTCCCTAGAAATACTCTTTGTAACATTTACCATCCTAACTTCAAGGATAGTTCATAAAGGCACTGCAAAATATCCTATTATAAAAAGCATATTCTTTGTAATTAGGAACTTCTGTTGCATAGTAAAATATTTTGAGTGGTTAATATGAAAAGATATCCCAGACAAACAACCAAAAAAGGTCTTAATTCCTTTTCTGAGGAAAAGGGAAGATTTTAACCACAATTCAGTGTAAACTTGGGGGGGGGGATTCTATTTGTCTAGTTTGTTTTTAAAGTTTTGCTTTAAAATAAATTTAAGGTACCAAGAATTGAGGTTCAAAAGCAAAAAATACAAAGCAGATCTGCAGCACAGCATTGTAAAAGAAAAGTTAATTTTCTCCTGAGAATCCACAGATATGGGTATATGTCTTTACAGGACTAAGATGACCAGGTTTTGAGTGAACTATTTAAATACAGACAAAGTGAGTGAAATATCATCTTTTATTGGACCAACTTCTGTTGGTGAAAGACACAAGCTCAGTGTAAGGTTGAAAGCTTGTCTCTCTCCAACAGAAGTTGGTCCAATAAAAAAATATTACCTCACCCACCTTGTTTCTCCTATATCCTGGGACAAACACAGCTACAACAACATTGCATGCTACTCAAAAACTGCAAATCCTACAAGCCAATCCACAATATAATTATGGCATCAAAAGGTTTTGTGGTATTGCGGACTAGTACACAGGCCTTGTAGGGACATGTGTTCAAATCCTGCCTTGGATCAACAATTACTTTGATTCACTCTTCCTCCTTCATATCACAAAGCTAACAAACAATCCGGCATGTTGTGCTTGAAAAGCTCCAGAATGAAAGACCAAGCGCTTCAGTTCAGAATATAAATAATTTGACAGAGGAGTATGTGGGAATTTGCATGATGCATGCCCCAACCCTAGCTCAAGTTAATATTATTAGTCCCTTATTTTCAATAAGCACTAAACTCACTCAGGATTTTGTATAAAGGTATATATCTGGCTTCAAATTACAATTTGCCACCATCAGTTTCGCAACCAGAGTTGTGGAGTACCTAAAAAACAATAAATGAAATGTGATAAATGAATTCATGATTTGACACCTGGGCTGCTCCCATCACAAGCAGATCATGGATAGTAGTATTTAATACTGAACTCCATGAAAATAAACAAACTTACTTCCACTGGGAGATTTATCACCAATTTCAATAGTATTCTCCATTTAAATAAAACCAATCTTTCTCAAAGCACTATACACATTTTTGAAGTTTTCTGTTTTCAGCAGCGAAACAGTCATTTAAGACTATTTAAAGTCTAATTCTGAATGGCGTCGTTTCTACTGAGCACGCTCACGTTAATAAATCAAAACGCTAAGAGAATTCACTATTTGGTAAGGAACAAGGATAGAGGGGAACAATGGCCATTTCCCAGAAATGCAGATTCACTCCCAGCAGAATGATCAGTTGCCAAAGCGAGCCTTGTTCTTCATCTTTCCTGTGTTCATGTTTCAAATACTGACCTGGGGCGGTGTTATATCTCTGAGGGCTCCACGTAGGCACAAACCACGTCCTCCTAGGAGGGTAAATTGTGCTGATTCAAGATCAGACGCAACCATGCCAACCCCAGCGTCTGCCAAGGAGCGTCTTTTGGGAACCCCCGCCCCGCAGGGCCTAGCACGTTTTGGGGGAGGTGAAGTGACTCTGGCAACGAGCCCCTTTGACGAGAGGCTGCTAATTCGTTGTAAGCATCAGCCACTGCTGCAGCCCTCAAAGGCCCCCGTCGCCACAGCTCCAGAGCCCGCGAGCAGCGGGGACGGCTCCGCGCAGGGCCACGCCCACACCTGCGGCTTCTAGGGCTGAGCCGGCCTGCCTGCCTGCCCCGGGCCCCGGCCGGAGGGCGTTACGGTGAGGGCGGGGTGCGAGTGCACAGAGACAGGCCGGGTGAAGGCCGCGGGGTTAGGGTGACACAACTGCAGGGCATGGGCGCGCCGCGCCCCCGAAGCAGCCTAGACCCGATCCGTTCCGGACACTCCACGCACCGCCCCCTAACTGGAACCATTTCCCCCAGGACCTTTCCCGCCCGCAACCAAAATGGCCTCCCCAAGCAGGGGAACGTCACTTCGCCTAGATTGGCAGCGCACCTGGACCAATCGCGGAGACAAGAGGTTCTGCTCGACCAATGAAGAGAAGGAACGTGGAAGAGGGCGGGCCACCGAGGGCGCTGGCCACGCTCGTGCGATGATCCGCTAACGGCGGCGGGACTCGCTGGGTCTAGTCCGCCAGATGAGGCGACAGCCCTTGGGGAAGCGCAGTGACAACGGCTGCGGCTCGGCCGGAGCGCTCTCTCCCCCACCCCAGCAACGTCACCAGCGGCTCGGTACCTCCTGGGCTGAGCGGGCGAGCTCCGCCTCCTCCTGCCGCTGCTGGGCGCGCTTCTCGGGCCAGGGCCGCCCCCACCCAGCCTCCCACTGCCGCCGCGGGCGAGCCCAGCCGCTCTGCGCGCAGCCCGGGACAGCTCCGCCTCCGCTTGCGAGGGCAGCCTGGCGGTGGCGGGCTCCAGCGCCCCCGGCCCAGCCGCAGAGCTAGGCGGGAGGTGCGGGCTCCTGTCTCCCCGTGGGGAACCCAGACCCTCCCTCCCGCCTGTTGGGCTCTCAGCGGGGAGGCCTCGGGGCGCTCCTGCTGAACATGCACCCGCAGGGCGGGAGCGGGCTCCCCACCAAGGGGCCAGCAGCGGCGCTTCGCAGGTGCCTGTTCCGAGCCCTGTAGAACATGTGGCCTCTTCGTGAATGAGATGGCTCAGTGCGTTGCACTTCACTCTAGCTGTAAGGTACCTTGCAGCTAGATGTCTAAACAGTGCTCGCCTACCTGCCAACTCTGCCTGCTTAGGAGGGATCATCCCTATTTTTTAAACAGTTCTTGGTGTCCAATGTAGTTCAAAGTCATCTGTCTTTTTCTCTGCTAACATCCTTATTTATAGCTTTCTGGTGGTGGCAGGTATGTGTCTCTTGTGTTTATTATACAAACTGGATAGAACTATAAATACAACTTCCTCCATTTCCCCCCAAACAGGTCAACATGATCAAAAAGCCTATTTCGCTGGCATGTTAGTTGAGATTCTGGCAACACAAATTAGGAATTTGTCACAGTTACGCCTGTTACTGGGTTTTTTTATTGGTATAATGCCAATAGAGCTAGGTCTTTTTCAAACATGTATTTGTTTTGTTTTGACATAAAACAATAAAGAGCACCCCACCAGTTATTTAAAATGACAAAACCAAATACATAGTTCAGTCAACTCATAATCCAGTGCTACCACTCCTGTACATCAACCTATATTTCAGTCTCCTCCACACACAAAATCAAGGTTTTAAAACCCAAGAGATTCTAAGACCAGAAGGAACCATTGTGATTGTTTGGTCTGCCCTCCTGTAATTGCACAAACCATAGAATTTCCCCCAGCAAATCCTGCAGGAAGTTCAGTAAATTGTGGTTGAATTAGAGTGTATCTTTTTTTAGAAGGACATTCAATCTTGATTTTAAGTGATGCTGATGTATTTACCTCTGTGGAGATCTCTATATGCCTTTTCTGTTTACAATTCCCATGCCAACAATAACTGGCTTTAAACATAGGTAGTTCACTTAATATGCTGTTAAGTTAATTTTATACTTTACTGTATATGTTCAATGTAGCTTGATTACATCTTTTATTCTGGGAAAGGTCTATGTACTGTATAGGAGGTCAGAGTAGATGATCACAGTGGTTCCCTTCTGACCTTAGAATCTATGAATCTGCTGCTGGCACTATGAATACATTTCATAAATTCTGTATATTTTAAATCTCCACTACAGTATTTCATTAACTTGTTTTTCATTTAATATCCTTAATCGATAAGGAATCACGAGTGCACATTTAAACTAGAAATATTTGAGATTCAGTTAAACCCAGAGAATATTTGTGCAATTGCACATCCAAATACAGTATGTATGTACAGTACATGGGATCATATTCACATATACTGTATGGTTACTTGATTTTGTAAGCACTGAAACAAACACCCATATGTTTTTACTTTCTACTATCTGAACCAATCACCTTGTTACATGGTTCTGAGTGATCTGAAATGGTGCTGAACACAGTTTGTCCTTGTCTGAACATGCAACTAAATTGTGTTCAGCATATTGGTGATGCCCATTTTCACCAGTGGGGCATTTTTTCCCAATGTAACAAACTTTGTGTGTTCCCAGCAGCTTCAAAATAAAGATTTGCTTTTAACTTACTACATCTGCATCATGTCTCCACTGGAAGGGATTTACATTACCCATTGACAATTTTTTCACTATCTTCAACTTCTCTTTCCTTATACAGGCCCATGTCCTTCTAAGGAAACATTATTTGTTTCTATTGTCCAGGTTTGTTCTCCTGTGAAACAGGCACCTATAATAGTAAAAAGTTTAGAAGTGTAGTTTAAGATTTTCGGATGAGAAGAGTAGCATTGGGTGGCTTCCTGTATTTTGTAGAATGTCAAGCAGGGTGGTGGGAATCAGTGTGTCCCGGGGCAACTAAAGTGGTCCAAATTCTGTCTCTTAACACTTAACAGATACCATTTCTGAAAAAGTATCCCACACTGATACCATATCAATACTGTATTGGTATATAAAAGGGCAAGTACTATTGTCATTGAGTTTCACACCATACATCAGTTTGATGCCATACCCATTAAGTATGTGAATGTACCAGAAATAGCTTTTAAATGTGCAGATTTGTTACTGAAGAAATCCATAATTTATACTTCATCTCAGTAAATCATCATAGGTCAAATCTGTTTTAAAACAGACATCTACAGTCCTGATTAGGAATAAGATAAAGTACCTGTAGATTGATACTCTTTAGTTAAAAATGCATGTTATCTTAACTCCCTAACAGTATAATTACCATCTCTATTTAAATCCTTGTGCTTTTTTACTTGTGTTTCTAAGGCTGGGTTGGCAGTAGGGGAGTTTTTTAGTGATGATGAAAAATTCTATATTGCTAGGCCTAGAAACTGAAATCCTTTATGAATGGAACATCTACAGTATAGACAACTACAGAACAAGTTTCTCTACCCCACCCCAATCCACCAATGTTTCTCACTCCTGATCTGGAGGGTGAAGGTAATTGTGACTCCATGCCCTTTCATTTCCTATCCTCTGCTCAGAGTCCCAACTGGGTGTCAGTCGTGATAGATGATGGTTTTGTGACATGAACACCTGTCCATTGGGAGCCGTACAAGGACCAACTCATTTCACACAAGCCACTGAAGAGCCATCAGATGGTAATGACTTTCAGCCCCTATTGACCTGGGCCAATTTGAATCAGTGATCTTGGGGTGAAAGGCTCCATATTACATTACCAGTTTTCTGAGCCATCAGGTCTACTCTATTCCACCCCCACTACTTCTGTACTGATATACTTTATAGCATTTTTCTAAATGCTATCATCCATACAGATGTCTGCCGTCATTTGTTGATGCAGTCAATCAATACTACATTAAATGTTACTTTTCAGTTTACCCTTAATTGTCTAAAGTATATGTGGTATTTTCATTATTTATATTACTCTGCCATTAAATTATGCATTCCAGATTAAAAGAATAAAAGGCTTGTTTACATTATTATTATTGCTCTGGTATCAACTTTTGGATTTCTGTGTAAAGAAATTAATCTCCTTTCGGAGGGGGGAAAATGGGGAATGACAAGCACTAGCTCCTGCTGCCTCTGGGACATAATTATGCTCTCAAATACAAAAATGGAAAAATCATAAGCTCAACACAGTTGAGATTCTTAAAAGTTTCATCTCAGCATGAAGCTATGTTTTAATTATTTTGTCTGCATTGTTCAGCTTGTCAGTGCACCAACTAGAATAAGTGCTTATCCTAGTTAATTCTTCATGAGGCTTATGTCACTGGAAGATGCTTTTAATTTATTTTCTCCCCTCCCCCCCACATTTAATCCAACACTGACAAAAAGGTTATCTATAAACATTAAACAAAGGGTCTTACTGCTTTAAACTCCCCTTGACTTCAGTTGACTTTGGCTAGGGGGAAGAAGTATGCTGTGGATACATGTTTGGTAGAATTTACAAATTAAACTTTCTGTGTTCTAATGTATTAACAGGTTTTCTGTATGGTAGGGAAGTTTTGTTTTTACCACTGAGTTTAAACTCTACCTCTCGTCATTTCTTAGAGTGCTGTATATATATTTACAGATTTTCCCCCTAAGATTTAATGATGTCAATATCTCTGTAGTATTATGTGATACTTTTCCTCCAATGCGATCTTTGGAATTCTAAGGCGCTTTCTACAAGAACGTATATAATTATTACACCTAAATTATATCATGGTGTACGATGTATGACTGGATTATATCTGCTGCATTTACAGTAAAAGCTTTGTTATCCAGCATGTTGGGGGAATGGGAGGTGCCGGTTAGTCAAAAATTCCGATTAACTAAGAGTTATACTTATCAATGGAATGATGGATTTTGGGTACAGGAGAGGGCTTAGGGCTGGGGCGCAGGAGGAGGTGTGGGATGCAGGCTCTGGGAGGGAGTTTGGGTGCAGGAGGGGGCAGGGAGTTTGAGTGCGGGAGGAGTTTCAGGGTGCCGGATCCCAGCAGCACTCAGCTCAGCCGGCTCCCCATAAGCGGAAACGTCCCCTGCTGCTCCTAGGTGGAAGCGTGGTCAGGTGACTCTGCACGCTGCCTTTGCCTGCAGGCACCGCCCCTGCAGCTCCCGTTGGCAGCGGTTCTCAATGGGAGATGCAGAGCCAGCGGATAGGGCAGGGGCAATGCACAGAGCCCCCGTGGCCATTCCTCCACCTAGGAGCAGCAGGGATATGTCGCTGCTTCTGGGGAGCCACACACAGCCAGGTAGGGAGCCTGCTGGTCTCGCGCCAACCGGACTTTTAATCGATATCAGAAATGCTTGTTTCTAGAGCTTTCCGGTTGGTAAAATGCCAGATAACACAGCTTTTACTGTACTTAGATAATGCCTTGATGTATGACATATTTGGAAAAACTGAAATTATTTTCCATGTGGTAACTTGTGTTAATATTTCAAAAGCAAGCAAGTATAAGAAAAAAAACCCTACGTGACTTATCATTTAATATGAGCTCAGTTTGATTTATTGTTTCAAAAACCTGGTAAGGTTGCTAAGTGGCAACATAAGTTACCTATTACAACATTTAAAAAACCCAGGTTGAAATCCTAGTTCCACTGAAGTCAACGGAAGTTTTCCCACAGATTCCTTTGGGTTCAGGATTTCACCCCAGGTACTAAAAAGCAAGAAAATAACTAGGTCTGGATATCATGCCAACCTTTATCTTCTTTCTGTAGATCCCTTCAACATACTAACACATTTTCATCAAATATAAATAAATATTTAATCACAACATAATCGTAGCTCAGACCCATTGAGTATTATGTACTATTGTTAACTTTATTTCTGTATCAAAACATTTTCTTTTAATGGATGCTCTTAAAAAGGAAAATATCAGAAAAAAACTGTGTTAAAAGAATACTAGTAAGGTTGCAAAGTCAAGCACTGAAAAATTAGAAAATTCCAGATTTAAGATTGCATGGGCAACCTTAAGTCAGCTCCCTTGTGTATATGCATTATGATAGTCATTAATCACATGATCACATGCTATTTTTCCACAGGACCACCTCCTCATTCAGTACACAGGATAGCTCATTAAATGAGTATTCAGTGTTTTGTTTTATTTTCGTTTTTCAGGGTGTTGGCCCTGTTCAAACCCAGCTCTGAAAACAGAGTAATATACTCATCATCTTTTCCATGGCACTCATCATTAGTCTCTTAATGTTTCACAAACATAAATATATCTTAATAACCTGAGGCGAGGGATTGGGAGCTGAGGCATAGAATAAAGTCAAAAGTTTCCACTAATTTTGCATGCCCAATTTGAGATGCCTAGGACCTGATTTTTCAGAGTATTGAGTGTTATACAGCCCTTTTTGTTTAAAGCACAGCTCTAATTGACTTCAGTTGCAGCTGTCAGTACTCAGCACATTTGCAAGTCAGATTCCAGGGTATCAAGCTGGACACCCAAAAAATGAGGAACACAAAATTAGTGACCTATGGAAAGTTTGTTTTAATTGACTTGCCTAGTATCACACAGGAACTCTGTGGCAGAGGCTGGGATAGAATCTAATTATCCAGGGCAACATTCAACTGCCTTAACCATGAGACTGTCCTATCTCTTCCTGCAGTCTCCTGCCTTATTTAATACCCATCTTCCAACTTCTGCAATAAATAAGGCCGGGGTCCTACAGACAACAGCCCCCTTTATTACACAACCTGATTTATCCTGTACTGGTCCCTTCATTTCAGGCTCAGAGGCAGAGCCCTGCATGGATACAAAATGTGTATCCACATCCAGTCTGCAAAAATCGTCAGTGAAGAGATGGATTAAGATTTATTGGGGCCCTGGGCACAAAGAACTTTGGGGCCCCCAATATCTGCTTCACCAGGAGGCTTGCTTCTCCTCTCTCCCGAGGCCTTGGCCAGGCCAGAAGCCAGAGCCAGACAGTGGTAAGAGCCGTAGCAGCCAGCCAGGGAGACACATTGCTGGGGGGAGCCCAAGGGTGCTGGAGTTTTTGTAAAAGTGGGGAGGGCCAAGACCAAAGTGGCAAAGGAATCCTCCCTCATCACCCTGGGCTCTGCTGCCTCCCCCCTCCCCCCTCCCCCACCGCCTTCCATGGCCCAGGCCCACTCCGTTCCTTACCTCTTGACCATAGTGCCCACCCGTAAGGCCGACTCTGTGTTCATCTTATTTCCAAACCCCAGTGCCTTCGTGGATTGGCATCAGGATACACATGCTAAAATTAAAACTCCCTGGCTCAGAGTGGAATAAGATCTAAACAGCAGGCAACTAGCATTAAGATTAACACTACTGGCCAAGATTCATGCTCTCAGTATATTAAAATGCACCCAACAGGGCCATAATGACAGAATTCACACTAGAGAGACAAGGTGGGTGATGTAATATCTTTTATTGGACCAGCTTCTGTTGGTGAGAGAGGCAAGCTTTTGAGTTTACAGACCTGAAGAAGAACTCTGCATGAGCTTCGAAGCTTGTCTCTCTCACCAACAGAAATTGGTCCAGTAAAAGATATTACCTCACCCACCTTGTCTCTCTAATGTCCTGGGACCAATAGGGTTACAACAACACTGCATACAAAAAGCGACGATTCAGAGTAATAGCCCAGAGTGACCATCACACCAGGGAACTATTTTCAGAATTCATATTTCTATGTCATTACACCAGGGCACAAGCAATACCAGCACAATAAAATACATATAGCAGGGGGTAAGTGCCAAAAATTCACAGTACAAGCACACTGGGATCCACACAGCAAGATAGCAGTGGCAGAATGCATGCTCACAATATAGTTGGGATGCACTCAATCTCTGAGTGTAAGAGGGTTCATTTAAACACAAGGGCACTTGCAAACAGCTGTACTAACAGCAGGAGCTACACTACTGGCCCTGTAGGAGTTTCATGTCAGGACACTAACTCACAATCCCAGAGCAATGGGATCCAGGCACCAGGTCTTTAGTACCATAATTTGTACTCCCAGAATAGTGGGATGGAATTATAGAAATTAGAGGACAAAAAAACCCTCTGTGACAATCCTATCTCGGTTTCTCTACCAGCAAATGCTTTGTCCAGGCTCCTTTTAAAAGTCCCAAGCCTGGGGATTTCCAGCCCTTCCCTTGGGAGATTGTTGCACAACCTATGATGGAAATTGCACTGCCAGGAAGGTTTCCCCGATAGCTCTGCATTTCCCCCTCTTAATTTTGTCCTGTTACTCAGAGTACTGGTTTGTGCAGAGCAGGGTAATAGTCTCAGGAGTCCCCTTCCGAGCAGTGTGAGAGCCTCACGCCAGCCCCAGACAAGGGGGATCCTCACCTCCACGATCTTGGGAAAAGGTGTCTGTTTCACCACAGGGTGGAGGGGGAAGGATGTTTCACCCTGGGCTCTGGAGAGAGGATGTACATGGGGTGGTGTGCAGACATGGTTGTCTTCGTGCAGGCAGTTTAAACTGTGACAGGGAGGAGGCCCAGGTGAGTGGGGGGCTCTGGGTGTGACCCCATGGGATGGGGATCCTGGATCCCAGTCTGTAGAGGATGTACCCTCTGGGGCGGGGGGTTCCCAGGCTGTAGAGGAGATAGCCCCCTGGGGTGTGGGGAAGCAGGCTCTGTGTAATGGTGCACTATGTTGGGCAGGCACAGTGGGGAGGCGGAGCAGAGGCAATTGGAGCCCCCGGGATTGGGTCGCTGCATTCTGGCCCCTGCACTCAGCACCGCAGCTGCCGCAATCAGCAGTCAAAAGTTGCAAAGTCCCGTCCCAGCTGCCACGTGGAGAAGAGCCCAAAGGAGCTGCAGCCCCAACACTGGCCGGAGCAGAGCAAGAAAGCAGGTGCCTGGGAGCAGCCCCCCTCCAGCGGTGCTGTGGAGCGAGCTGCCAGGCAGCCGGGCACTGGGGGCACCAGAGTCTGCTGGGAGAGGGCTCGGATAAGCCGCAGATTTAAACGCTGAGGCAGCGAGAGCCAAGGTGGGCCTCTGGGGGCAGGTGCGTCCCCCCCATAAGCGTAGTTTGACTGCTATATTTGGGGGGACAGTGTGTGTGTGTGTACTGAATCCAGCTTCCCTGGCTCACTGGCTCTCTCCCCAAACCTGGAGTGGTATCTGGTCTGCCGGTGCTGTGGGGGGCAGCAAATGGGTGAGAGGGGCTGCTGCTGTGGTCACTCAGGCCATTCAGATGCATAGTGCCTCTCAACACCCGCTTTCCTCTCCCCACCCCATGCCCCTTTTCCTTATCTTCCCCCTTCCCCATCCCATGCCTCTTCCCGCTTCCCCAATGTCTCTTCCCCTTCCCCTCCCTCTACCTCCTCCACCCCACACTCCCTGATTCCCCTCACCCCACTCCCCTTCTCTTATCCCCTTCTCGACCCCTGCCCTATCCCAGCCCCCTTCCCCACTCCCCTACTCCCACCCTCCATCCCCCTTTCCCACTGCCTCTTCCCCCCACCTCACCTCCCTTCCCCCATTCTCTCTTCCCCCTCTCCCAAAGGCCGAACAGAGCAGCTCAGGGCTTGCAGAAATCGGGGTGGGGGGGAGGGAGTGGCACATGACCCCACATACACCCCCCATGCCACACCTCCAAATTACATCCATCCCCTCCCCATCTCCTGACACTGCAACCCCCTCTTCCCCTGAGCCAGGCTTCCTCTGCCCAGAATGGGACCCATCTGCTGCCTGCAGAGCCGGGGCTGGGAGTTACAGCCACACACGCAGCCTGCCAGCCCTGGCTGAGCAAGGGCTGGCACTGATGACGTGGCACCCCCTGCTCTCACCCGCCCTTAAGCGAGGTTTCTTTTGTTAAAAAGTAGAGGGCACCTTCTACCCCTCCTGGCACCCCTGAGCGGGGGCTGCTCTCAGGCACCCTAGCTCCCGCCTAAGACAGGTGGAGGGGCTGGGTCTTCTCACAGAGACCCAAGCTCCATGGGCGGCTCTGGCCTGGCTCCAGCTTCCGGCATGGCCAGGGGGAAGAGGAGGAGCAGGGGGCAGGGCCACAGTCCTCGTGCTCCTGGGAGCCCCCAAATGGGCCCATGCGTTAATCCGCCACTGGATCAGTGGAAATAAAGTAGATATCTGCAGATTTGCAGGGCTCTACTCGGAGGGAGGCCATTCTGATTCATTGCATCAGGCAATAAACAGAAGCTAATTAGCAGTGTCTGGCCCAAGCCTCCTGGCGAGGGCAGACAGTAATCACAGTATGAGCTCAGACCTACTGGGCAGGTCAAAGCAATAAGGAATCTTTCAGCTCAAGCCTTCTGGCTAAGGCAGGCAGTAAATATAGTCCAGGCTCTGACACCCTGAATGGGGCAGCACAATAAGCAGTCTTTAGCCCGAGCCTTCTGGCTAAGGCAGACAGCAATCACGGCAAGTGGCTCTGGCCCTCTGAGCAGGGCAGAGCAACAAGTAATTAAGCAGTTTTTTGCCTAGACTCCTGACTAAGGCAGACAGCACACACAGTCTATGGGCACACACAGTCTATTGCAGCCGTCTGGTGGGGGGCAAGCCACAAACAAGGCACAGGCCTTCCGGACATCACTCAAGGGTTGGGGTTGGCAACAGTGGGGGTAGGGAGACCCAGGCCCAACCTACTCCACCAGGTTCCAGCCCAGGGCCCTAACAATGGTGGGAGACCCCACCACTGGATCAGCGGGGATTCTGCCAAAACATGCTGACTCAGAAGGCAACAGCACAACCTGACTAATGTCTGGTTCCTCTGGGCTACTTCCTATCCCAATCCATTGGTGTGACTCCATAGTCTGCAGGTCCTCAATATATCACACATATTTATAACTCACAATACAAAGATGATAACAACGAGGAGTCCAGTGACTTGTGCTGTGTATCTGGATGACACCTCAGACAGATTGGCATCAGCACTATCCAGCCTGCTTAACGGCCCATCAAGGGCAATCAGCTGTACAATGAACCCATTGAGAGAAGCTATGGGCTACAACCTATGAGTCAAGGGGATATGTAGGGACATGTCTGTGGACAGGGGACTCAAACTGCTTTTCCATGCCCATGTGCTGTGAGCTTGTGTTTGGGACAGAGAATGTACAAGCCATAAGGCAAAGGATAGAAAAAAGCAGCTGCATCGTCTCTATTTTGTCTTCAATCCTGCTTCTTACCTCTGGAGTAACATCTCTACAAACTGAAGCGACAAAGGGTCCTGTGGCACCTTATAGACTAACAGAGGTATTGAAGCATAAGCTTTCGTGGGTGAATACCCACTTCTTCGGATGCAAGCAGTGGAAACACTGCTTGCATCTGAAGAAGTGGGTATTCACCCACGAAAGCTTATGCTTCAATACCTGTTAGTCTATAAGGTGCCACAGGACTCTTTGTCGTTTCTACAGATCCAGACTAACACGGCTACCCCTCTGATACTTGATCTCTACAAACTGAAGCTTTGAACAAAGGGCTGAGTGACCCATCCAAGCTTTGGATGTGTTCCAGAGGCACTTTACAAGCCAGCAAACTCACCAATGCTGCTAAGAACCAGATATATGGACTCTGAAGTCATATGTATGTATCTCATTGCTTTGACCATTTAACAACTCTCTTCTTGTTCTTTTCTTTTCCAATAAACCTTGGGTTTTAGATACTAAAGGATTGGCTGGCAGCATAGTATTTTGGGTAAGATACAAACTAGTATTGATCTGGTAATGTGGCTGGCCCTTTGGGGATCAGACCATATTGTATAGTGAATAGTTTTAAATAACGTCTGATTTTACTGGACCTAGTTGTTGATTGAGAGCCAGAGACTGGAACGGAATAAAGGGGGTGATGTGATTTCTTTTTTTCCAACTTCTTGATAACCAGTGTGGGGCATCAGGAGCCCAGATTGTGACTGGTTGGTGAATCTAACTACAATGTTAATCACCACTTTTGGGATAATCTGCTCTCCTTTTTGCAACCTGCCCTGACCTTGGCATTTTCAGTGTGGGCTACCCTAGGCACCTCGGGTTACACTGTCCTCTTGGGGATAACAAACCTAGTAATTTCTGTGTGTGCAGTGGGTAAGAGCTGGACAGTGAGTGCTCTGAGGACTTGGACTTGATTGGGCCTGCCTATCCCTAGCCTGTTTGTCAGTTCTGCCTTGGACACAGAAAACATATTTTCAGTACATATACCCAACTCCTTAAATATCATCCATACATGCATCTTGCAATGATTATGAGGAACTATATGAATAAGCTTCTATTAGAGACCTCATATGATATCATTTATGGATAAATACCATGAAAACAGTGTGCTAGATGTAGTGAGTTTGCCAGGCCTGCTAGGAGTTGCTATTATAGAACAGTGAACTCTGTGCCAGCTGATACCAAGGAGCCTATGTGTCATAGTTACTCACCTCGTGCAGTAACTGGAGTTCTTCAAGATGTGTCCCTATGTGTGCTCCACTTCAGGTGTGCATGTGCCCCCCGGCACCTTTGATCGGAGATTTTTGGTAGCCGTGCCTGTTTGGCATACCCTACACATTCTTGTGCCCCATATCAAGGATATATAGGGCTGCTCAGGTGAACCGCTCTCAGTACCTTCTCTACCGCAAAGTCCTGCAGAGGAAACTTGGAAGCAGAGAGGAAGGGGGGCATGTAGTGGAACGCCCATGGGGATATACCTCTCAAAGAACTTCAGTTTCTGCACAAGGTGAGTAACCTCTCCTTCTTTGAGTTGTGTCCCTATTCGTGCTCCAGATCAGGTGACTCCCAAGCATAACCCCCAGAGGGAGGAAGGAGCTTCAGTGTCAAGTGGTCTGGAGTGGCTCAGGAGCATGAGAACCAACCTCAGGGCACACTGTTAAGAAGCATGGCACAAACCCAAATTGGTTGTGAGGTCTATACTTAGATTTCACCAACCAAATATCAAGTGTGAACTCCTCAGGCACTATATAACAGCCTCAACGTGGAGTCACAGACAGTCCCCTTGGATACTCCAATCCATCTTGCCAGGTAAGCCTGCGTTTGTTATAGATGGTCCCTTACACCAAAAAGGACAATATTCAGGTTAGTCTCAGTCCCAAAGGATTGGTCACTTATGCCAGGTCAGATCTCACACCAAAGACAGCACTTGTAGCTAGTCCTATAACAAATTAGCTAAAGGTTTATTAACTAAGAAAAAGAAATGAGAGTTATCTACAAGGTTAAAGCAGGTAAACATACACATGCAAATGAGTTATAGTCTTAGGTTCCAAAAGATAATAGAGGCTGCTGTAATATGCAAGCTCTATATGTCCTCTAGGGCTAACCCAGGCCAAGCAGCTGGGGGTCCCTTTCTTATGCTTACAAATCTTGCCTCCAACACCCCAAAGTCCAAGTAGCATAGACACCCAGTTTCTTCTTCTCAGGGATTTTTAGACCCTCCCCGCTAGAGTTCAATCTGATGGGATGAGTCCTCATGCACATCTCCTCTTTATGGGTGTGAGGGGAGCAATCAACAAAGTCTTTTGCCTTCTCATATTCCACAGTGGTTTTTCAGGTTTATGGGCCTTCTTTTGTTGGACAGGAGATAACACTTCCTGTGGTAAACTAGTATTTCACACTTGCTAATTCTTCTCTCCTGTCTATGAGGATATACAGTTTCAGAGCAAACACTTCTACCATTACAAAGCAAACACTTACATATTGCCTTATAACATAGGATACAGATATTATAAGTGAGATTAATGCATGCAGCAACTCACAAGCATTTCTAAACACATTTTTATATTTCTGATAAGTATTTTAACAATGCTAACACTCAGATGAAGCAGACTGGTTTCCAGCTATACATTTGTCAGTGTTCAGTTGAGGACTAGGGGCCTTGGCATGAGCTGGCACCAGGTCTGCAGGTGTCACACTCCAGTTTCTGCACAAGCTGAGTAGCCTCTCCTTCTTTGAGTAGTGTCCCTACTAGTGCTGCAATTCAGGTGACTCCCAAACAATATCTCCTCAGGGAGGAGGGAGCTTCAGAACAGAGTCTAATACTGAAGACAGAACTGCATTGCCAGCTGCAGCATCCAATTTGGAGGCATGAACCAAAGCATAGTGATAGCAAAAAATATGTACTGAAGTCCAGGTTGCAGCTCTACAAATGTCAGCACTGGAACATCCTTGAGTAATGCCAGAGAAGCAGATTGTGACCTTGTAGATTGGACTAACACCCTAGAACAGTGGTCCCCAAACTTCCAATTTGGGATGAGGTGTCTGACCAGTATCGTGAGATTGAGAGTTTACAAACCAATCCCCATAAGTTAGGGAGGAAATTATAGCTGAAAGTGTCACCATCCTGAATTTCTACTGTTTCACATAATTGTTTAGATATTTGAGATTTATACTGGTCTCCATCCTCCATTCTTTGTGGGGCCCAGAAAGAACTTGGAATAGAACCCCTTTCTTCTGTGCTGGACTAGAACTTCTTCTATGACCCCTTAAATGTAGAAGAGAGGCACCTTCCTGTCTCAGCAACGATCGTGAGATGGGTCCCTGAAAAAGGATGGGGAAGGGGAGATTAAGTGGATTGAATAACCAGATGTTATCACCTGCAAAGCCCATTTGTCAAACATTATTTTTTCCCATGCAGGTTGAAATTGGGAGAGGCAGTATCCAAAGGGGGAAAGGACGATGGGATAGTGCAGCTGTAGATTCTTGTGCAATGGTTGGTCCAGATTCTTGATTAAGCCATCAAAACTGATGTTTAAATGAAATGGATGGCTGGGATGAGGTAGCTGTTTCAGCTGGTGGCTTCTTTTTTGAGTACCTTGGGCTCTTGGCAGGAGGCTCAGGGGATCTTTGCAAACTAGAGAAATGAATGGGGTGAGATCTCTAAGCTACACTGTCTTTTATTTGCAGGTATATAAAACCTGAGAGATCTAAGTGTGGCCTTTGAATCTTTTAAAGTATGAAGTAAGTCATCGGTAGACTAACCAAACAACTTGGGGGAGGAATAGCTCAGTGGTTTGAGCATTGGCCTGCTAAACCCGGGGTTGTGAGTTCAATCCTTGAGGGGGCCATTTAGGGATTTGGGGCAAAAATTGGGGATTGGTCCTGCTTTGAGCAGGGGGTTGGACTAGATGACCTCCTAAGGTCCCTTCCAATGCTATGATCTCTCTCATCTCAACTTGAGACCATCAAAAGGGAAGTCTTCAACCGTACTCTGCACCTCCGTGGGGAAGCTGGACAACTGAAACCAAGATGGTCATCACATCACAATTGTGGTGGAAATGGATCAGGCTGCAGTATTGGCCAATCTAAGGAGGCCTGTAATTATGTGTTTGCTAGGAGTTGTCCTTCCTTTATGATGGCCTTAAATTGCTTGTGGTGCTCCTCTGGCAAATGCTCAACAAAGATGCTGAAGTCATTATAAATCAGATAGCCATATTTTGCTATGAGTGCTTGACGGTTGGCTTTTCTGAATTGCAATGCTGCAGAAGAGTAATACTTATGACTGAAAAGGTTGAGTCACTTCTGATCTTTGTTGTAAGGGGTAGCCATTGTATCATGCTGTCTACTGCATTCATTAAATGCACAACCCAGAGAATTTGGTATTGGGTGTGAAAATAAAAATTTTGAGTTCTTGGCTGGAACACAATAATTTTGTTGACACATTGACAGGAAGGAGGTGCTGTAGCTGGAGTCTGCCAGATGGTTTTAGCAGGCTCTAGCAAAGCTTCATTCACAGGAAGGACCACACATTCAGAAGCTGAAGTATGTAAAATGTCCAGGAGTTTCTGATAAGAGTCTTGGACCACTTCTATGGGGATTTGAAGCATATCAGCGATGCGCTTCATCAGCTCCTGTCTGAATTGTCTGAAGGCATCTGTCATGGAACATGGTAGAGGATTACAGCCTCATCTGGCAATGATGATGAAATATTTGTGTGAGGTGTTACCTCTTTGTCAGCCCTTGCCTCCTGCTCCTCAAAGGTCTCCACTAATGGTTCATGTTGAAACAGTGGAACTGAAGGCTGGGGAGAATGGGCTTGCCTATGCTCCTTACGAGAGTGACTTATGAACTGGTGATATAAGTCCATATTAGGCCACTGTGGGGAGGAGGAGGCATCCTCCATTGATCATATTAGGTAGATGGGTCCTCCATCCTTTCAGAATGGGTAGGAGAATGCTGTCTCACAGAATAAACAGGAGAACTCTGTGCCAAAATCTACAAGTCAGAAGAGTCATTGTCAACATACTCCAGGAGAGGTGATAGTTGTTCACCCTGGATGGTTGAATTCGGTGTTTAAGGGGGTCTTATTGAAAAATGTGGAGTTGGTGACCCAGAAGATCAGGGTGCAGACAGTTGCCCAGTACTGGTAAGTAATGGGGACTCTGTTTTATTAGACACAAGAAGGTCCTTTGAGTATCTAAACTCCTGCGGTACCAATGGTACATAGACTAGAATTAAACAAGCTCCTGTGGAGGCCAGCTTCGGTACCAATATGAGTGTTTTTGTGCTACAGACCCCAAATGGTTAGTATGAGTGTGTTCAAAGTCAAACTCCAGTGGTACCAAAGAAGAGGTACGGGATGACAGTATAGGTACTGGGGATACAGAAGAGTCTGATGGCTTAGACTTTTCTGTCATGGAACTTTTACTAGTATGGATATGACCATCCAAAGTTGAAGAGGTTTTCAATACTGATTCTGTTTATTAGTAGAATGGATCTTAGGGGAAGGCTTACCATCCTCACAACACCAGAACCACTCAGAGCCTCAATAGAAATCACTCTGGCACTTGAGGTCTCAAGAACATTTTTTCTCAGTCGATGATGGAGACTTCTTAGAATGATATCTAGCATGTCTACTGTTCTAGTTGGTACCCAGAGACTTAGAACATGAAGCTTTCTGTAACACAGACACTGATGCAGGCATTGCCTCCCCTAAGGTTTTTGGTGACTGAGACCTAGAGATGGATGCAGTAGCAGCGGTTCTATCCATTGGGGATCTTAGTGACCAGGATTCTGAAATAGATGGAGCACTAAGCGTGCTTGGAGGACGATGTACAAGTGGTTCTCACAGCCCAAGTCAGAGGCTCGTCTTAGAGCTTGCTGCATCATCAATAATTTGAATTTGATCTCCCTGTTTTTCTGAGATCTGCTTTTGAAGGAGGAATAGATCTTACACTTACTCAGGATATGGGTGTCTCCCAAACAGTGGAGGCACCAAGAATGGCTGTCACTGACCAGGATAGCTTCCTGGCAGGAAAAACACCCTTAAAACATGGGGATCCCAGCATACCCCAGAACAAACAATCCAGAGCAACTGCTCAATTAGGGGGAAACTAATAAAAGGGGACTAACAACAACCCCAAACTAACAACCAGCTAAACTAAACTAATACTATACTAAAACCTAACTATACTAAACCTAAGCCTCAATAAAGTGGACATACTCAATTCATCATCTCAAGCTGAAGGTGATTGAAAAGGAATTGAGAGTGGTTTGCCTGCACAGCCCTATATAGACTTGGTACAATGGATGTGTAGGGCGCATGCATGGGCCAAACAGGCACTACTACTGAAAATATCCATCAAAGGTGCATGTGGGTGCATTCACACCTGAAGTGAAGCGCCCATAGGGACACTACTCAAAGAAGAACCCTTAGATCAAGTATGGGCAAACTATTTTGCCTGAGGGCCACATCTGGGTATAGAAATTGTATGGCAGGCCATGAATGCTCATGAAATTGGAGTTGGGGTGTGGGACGGGGTGAGGGCTCTGGCTGGGGGGGTGCAGGCTCCAGGGTTGGGCCAGAAATGAGGAGTTCAGGATGTGGAAGGGGGCTCCAGGCTGGGGCAGGGAGGGCTTAGGGAGGGTGAGGGCTCCGGCTGGGGGTGCAGGCTCTGGGTTGGGGCTGAGGATGAGGGGTTTGGGATTCAGGAGGGTGCTCCAGGCTGGGACCAAGTGGTTTGGAGGGCTGGAGGGGGATCAGGGCTGAGACAGGGGGTTTGGGCATGGGGTGGTGGTTCGGGGGGTAGGCTCTGGCCGGTGCTTACCTCAAGCAGCTCCCGGAAGCAGCAGTATGTTCTCCGTCTGGCTCCTATGCAGAAGAGTGGCCAGGCGGCTCTGCTGCATGCTGCCCCATCTGCAGGTGCCACCCCTGCATCTCCCATGCTCCCTGCTCTCAGTTCCAGTGCCCAGCCCCACTCTGAATGGGAGCAGTCATCACAGAGAAAGCTGGCTTCACCTCTGCACCCTGTCAGGAGCATGCTCAGTCATTCTGTAGGGATAGTGCAGTGCATTAGCAGTCTGGTCAGAACGAGGAGCTATAAGAGGTTTGACTATGCTCAGTGAGGACTGATTCTTTGGAGGTTTCAGTTACTAAAACCAAAGTCTTTACTGTGTATGTGAAACCTATAATTTTTCAAAGGCTTAGAATTTAACCAAACTGGTGGATTTTCTTGTGGATGGCAAAAGACACATCCCTGAAACAAAGGCCAACACCTGTCAAATTTCAAGTTCCTGTTTAAAACTGTGGGGGCACTAGAGCTGTTCAAAGAGAAGGTCATCAGAAATTTTAACATGGGCATGCTGTGTCCTGACCTTGTTGTTGGAAATGGCAGAACTGTTTTGGCTGAAATTTTCCAAAAAAGTTAAGCCTGCAGCGAACATCCAGCCCGGAAAATGTCATCCCCAAAACAGTTAAAGTTTGACAAAGTTATTAGCAACTTGAAACAGGGTCTTGTAATGGGAAGAGTGGAACAACCTTAACAATAGGCAGAACTACAAGCCCCACCTATAGTCATCTGATAATAGAATTTTTTGAAACTATAGTTGTAATTTCCCTGAAGAATAATGCATTTGTAGTTTAACAAAAGCTTTACAAGAAAGTTTAATTTATGGTAAAAGTATGTATATATGTAGACTTCCATTTGAGGTTACTATCTATTTGCCATTAGTGTTTCTTTTTCAGAGTGGTTTTGTATTATGTGTTTATTTTGAGGTTACTAGTGAAAGAATACTATTTATTTTGGGTCAGAGTTAAGGTCATTCTGTTGTGATGAAATGTGCATTTTTCTCCACTTAATGTGTTTATTTTATGTCAGCAGCATAAGATTTTTATATATTTCATATATATGATGAGTCGGTGTGATGGATAGTCTGCCCTTTTCAGGCAGTACTGCTTACTGTTCAATCCTTCCCATTATCTGGCATGACCCTTTTAAGAGTTTGGGGTGGTCTGATACCCAAAGCCTGAGAAGATATGGGGAGAGAGGAAAGGGATGTGTGACATGCCCAGGGTACAATCTGGACCAATGAACAGCTGTGTCACTCAGCTCTCTAAGCTGGGGTGCCCTTTACACTGCTTTGCTGTGAGACCTACCACATGTAAGTTACAACATGTAAGACCTACCAGCATGTAAGTTTCTCCCAGCTATAATGTGGGAGTGTTGCAGCCAGCCACTTTTGGATTACACTGCACAGTGACACCAACACACTCCCAGTCCCAGACTTTCCCCAGAAATGTACCTCTTGTACTGCCCAGCTCTCTCCTGGACAATACAAGGTAATATAAAGTCCATCATTTTATTAATATAAAATGATATGCACAAATACTTATCCCAAATGGAGTTTCTCAAACACTTCAGTTAAAACACACTAGTTTAGATAAAACAATAAAACAAGTTTATTAACTACAAAGAGATAGATTTTAAGTGAATGCAAATAATGAGACATATAAGTCAGAACTGGTTACAAGAAAAATAAAAGTAAAATGCAACTAATGCCTAACTTAACCAACTAGAGTGAATTCAAAGGAAGGTCTCTCTCACCACATGGTTCAACCATCTCTAGTGGCTGAACTTCTTTCAGGCAGGATCCCTCCCTCAGTCCAATGCTGCTTCCTTTGTTCCTCAGGTGTCATGAATGCCATGGGCAGACAGAAAGGGAGGAATGATTTGGAGTGTCAGCCTTTCCTTCTTATAGTCCTTTGCCTTCTTCAAGATGCATCTCCAGCTGAGGTTCAGGAGACAAAAAGTCTGTGTGTATGAAAACCCCATGCTGTTTCTTTTTAAGATGTAGATTTTTCACCCATGTCTCTTTTCCTGCCAATTAATAGTAATTTAGCAGGTGATGGCCCATTTAACCTTATTTACACCTGGCTGAGGCGTCAGCTTGCCCTTTGTTTCTGAGGAACTGTTTTGGCCACTTCCCAGACTTGGAAAATGTCTTAGTAACACCATACGGTGGCATCTTATAACTTTACATACAATGTTGCCACACATATTTTACCAGGACAATAATGACCAGCAAATTATGAGTTTTCAAATGGTAATTCACAAGGCATACTTCGTACAAAGATGATTACAATAATGTGCAAAGGGTGAATACAGGAGTACAGACCAGGAAGAAGTAGCATTTAGAAGGGATCCTGTTACTGTATCTTTAAGAGCCTGGGAACTGGAGCTTTGCAGAGAGAGTGGGTCAAGGCTTTCTTCTCACTCAGTCAATAAGGAACGAGCTGAGAGAAGGGTGCCTTCCTCCTTCATAGCAGGGCAGATGCCTTCAGACACAGAAGGGAGTAAGAAGGCTCTTGCAGCGCCATGAATTAACAAAGAGCAGACACCAGCAGCAGAAAGCTGCCAAACCCTCTGAGCCCAAAGATGAAGTGGAATCAGCTTTGGGAGATTAATGGCAACCAGGAGAAGAGTTGGGGCTCCTGCCATAAGGAAAAGATACAAACTGAGAGAGAACCTTGAGGGGAACAGAGCCTAGAAGGAAGGCTTCAGGGGAACCCAGAAAGCCAGTATATTTGGGACTTTTTGTTGTGGTTTTTGTAATAAACAAGCTCTAAGAAGGGTGTTATTGAATCAAAGTCAAGAGTGCCTGAAGTGGAATTAGTGGCTTCCTGAGAAGGGAAAGTGATGCAAGGAGAACATGCAGCTCCATACTAATTCATCTGAGGGTGCAACAGGGCAGGAACACCCCACAAAAGTGGTTCACAATATTATTAAATGAATACACTGAATGGTGCTGGCCAAACAGATATTGACTGCTGCAGCTTGTTGTCTCTTTCAACAAGACAAATTATACTTATAGCGTAATGAAGTTAGAAACACACACCTGTAGCGCACAGCTTTCCTTTCATAGATACATGGTGTTTAAGGTCAGAAGGGACCATTAGAGCCATCTACTCTGACTTTCTGAATATCATAAGCCGTTAAATTTCACTCAGTTACCCCTGTATTGAGCCCAATAACTTGTATTTGACTAAAGCATATTTTCCAGAAAAGCATCTTGTGTTGACTGGAAGAGAGCAAGAGATGGAGAATACCACTTCCCTTAGTAGTTTGTTCCAATGGTTAATCACCCCCACTATTAAAATATTCTGCCTAATTTCTAACTTCAATTTGTCTGGCTTCAGCTACCAGTCATTCATTCATGTTATGCCTTTCTCTGCTAGATTAAAGAGGCCTTTATTACCTGGTATTTTCGGCCCATGAAGGTACTAGTACACCATACTCAAGTCACCTCTCACTCTCCTTTTTTTTTGTAAATTAAACAGACTGAGCTTTTGAAGTCTCTCACTGGAAATTTTCAGTCCTTGAATAATTGGTGTAGCTCTTTTCTTCAGCTTTTCAACAACCTTTTAAAATGTGGACAATAGAACTGCATGCGATGTTCCAGTATCGATCTCATGGATGCCGCATACAGAAGTAAAATCACATCCCACTCGTTACACTAGGAATGTAAATATCATTTTAAAAGTTAACTGTTTAAACAATTAAAACAATATTGTTTAACTAGTTAATCGATTAAAGATAGAGGGGCTGGGGCTGCTCCGCATGGCTTGGGGTTGGGGCTCCAGCCAGCCCAAGGCTGGGGTTGGCTGGCCAGCTAGCGTAGCTGGGGCTGGGGCTGCTCTGGCCAGCCCGGGGTTGGGGTCGCTCTGGACAGCCTGGGGCTGGGGTCAGCTATCCAGCTCGGCTGAGGCTGCTCTGGCCAGCTCAGGGCTGGGGGTTAATGGTTAGGGTGGTTTAATGGTAAGACTAATGCTTACCTCTTAACCGTTTAACAGTTTAATATTTTACATCCCTAGTTTATACATCCAAGGATCATATTAGCCCTTTTTGCCACAGCATCCCACTGGGAGCTCAAGTTGAGTTGCTTGTCCACTATGACCCCGAAATCTTTTTCAGAGTCACTGCTTTCCAGGATACAGTCCCTCGTACTGTCGGTGTAGCCTGCATTCCTTGTACCTAGACGTACAAACTTTTGTATTTGGCTATATTAAAAACACATCTCATTTGACTGGCCAGAGCTTATCAAGTGATCTAGATTGCTCCTCTGATTGCCCTGTCTTCATTATTTATCTTTCTGCCAATCTTTGTGTCTTCCGCAAAGTCTGTCAGAAGTGATTCTATATTTACTTCCAAATCATTGATGGAAAATGGTGAATAGTGTCAGGCCTACTAGCGATCTCTGTAGAATCCCATTAGAACAACCCTCATTTGATGATGATTCCCCATTGATGATTACTTGTTGAGATCTGTCAGTTAGCCAGTTCTGAATCTATTTAATATGTGATCTCTTCGTATTGTATAGTGCTATTTCTTTAATCAGAATGTTGTGCAGTATTACATCAAATGCTTTCAATCCAAGCATTGGTAAAAATGCTAAAAAATCATATCAGATGCTAAATTAGAAAACAGGTCTTTTGGTTTGATAGCCATTGTCTAATTCACCAGGGCACAGTGTTTCCTAGCCATGTCACTGAGCCTCTGTGAGCTTTAGTTACCTCATCTGAAAAATATGCATAAATGTTTTCAGGATCAGGACCCATGGCACCGGATGCCTAATCCCAGATCTAACCAGTAGACAGCACTCTCATTCTCATTCTTGTTTATAGTATCTAAGTCAGTCGTTCTCAAACTTTTGTACTGGTGACCTCATAGCAAGCCTCTGTGTGCAACCCCCTCTTTTAAATTAAAAGCACTTTTTTACATATTTAACACCATTAGAAATGCTAGAGGCAAAGAGGGGTTTGGGGTGGAGGCTGACAGCTCACGACCCCCCATGTAATAACCTTGTGACCCCCTGAGGGGTCCTGACCCCCAGTTTGAGAACCCCTGATCTAAATAAAAATTTAATTGTAATAACTGCAGCATTTCATACCTCCAAATAACTTTCAAGCACAGGTTCATTTAACTGAAAAAACACTGTATTTTAATCATATAGTTTCTCAGCACAATTATTTTACCTAATTGCTGCATATAATGTGTCTTCATGATACTACACTTTAATGGCTGCTTGGATTTAATTTTTGAATAATATGAAAAATAAACCTGTGTCAAAATGCTCTGAATAGCTGATCATTTTATCCTGAAGGGCTATTCTCAAGGTGAGTAGGCACAGACACGGACATGTCTTTTCATTCTTGTCTTTTGCAAAGTCCAGTAATTCAATAAAGGCCAAATTGAGAATATTTCACCTTTATTCAGGTAAAACTTCCATTGAAATGAAGGACATCAAGCTTTGGCCATAAATGTCTTAATGCTCTATTTAAAAAGCATATTATTTGTATTTCACTAGCCTCTGGAAGCCCCACTGTGCTAGGCACCATACAAAAACTGAACAGAAAAATGTTCCATGCTTGAAGGGCTCTAAAAGAGTGACAAACAACCCAACACTAGTGAACAATCCTACAACAACAAACCAGTGGATACATGCTATTGGGGAGGAGAGGAAGGTGTAATTAGATCCCAAGGAGATAGAAAAAATAATATCAATTATGTTAAGAATTAAAAGTAAAGAATGTCTTGGAATAATACGCTAATGAAAATTTAGTTTGCAGCATCTAATGTAAAGGCACAGTAACCTTGCCAGAAAAATTATTGTTTCTGAAGCATTTTCTGCTCAAACCTAGACTGCATTTATATATAAAAATTGGTTTCACAAAACATTAGGATTAACTTTCTACTGGGAAATCTATTTCAAGTTAATTGAATTCTGTTATGACAAAGAGGAAATGCATGCAAATAATTAATTAGAAACAAATTCAGGATAGAAAATTAATACTTGATACTCAGTAACAAAGCACAAAGTAATATATGTAAAGGAGCATTATTCTGAGTCATGAATTTTTGTGAAAGAATTTTTTTCATTCCAATGAGAAAAAACACTGATACTAAAGCCACATACTAAGGCCCTGATCCTGCAAACATTTATGCATGTGCTTAATTTTACAAAAACAAATAGTTTTAAAGTTAAGTATGCTCATACATGTTTGAAGGAGTTGGCCTTAACAGACAACTATTTTGTATACAGAAGAAATCCTACCTAAGTACTAATCATTTTTGCTCCTAAAAAATTGAACTTTCATGAAAACAGAAGAAATAGGTATAACAATCTGAAAATAGTCTAAACGTTCTGTCTGCACAATTGTAGCCTGTTTTGTGAATGACCGTATCAAAAGGCCTTTTATGAACAGAAATCTCTCCTTGCCCCTTTTTGTGCAGATTGCCTCTACTAACAAGTGAGGAGTGCTACTGGGAGCAGAGTGTGGCTTTTTAAAATCTATTTTCCTAGAATGAGGGTTTTACTTTTGCAGTTTTATAGCCCTTATTCTTTTCCCAGCACTAATCATGCAAGTGATGTCATAAAAAGTAACTTTTGTAAGTTTTAATCACATATATTTCAAATCTCAAATAGGCTGTTCAGACAATACACTGTTTAGAAGACCCTATTATGCTATGCAGTAGCGTGTGATGAGGAGATGCTACATTTATTTTAAGAGAGAAAGAAATCTGTATTTCATTTGTTACACTGCTAACTTCACTTTAGGTAATTGCATTCAGCTTTATTATTGCCCAGAGCAATAACTGATTGTTAGTTATTGAAGTCTGAAATGATTTTCTCATTTCCCAGGGGAATCCGAAGATTTACATGGTGCACAGCAGTAACTAATAGATATAATCTGGTCATAATGTAGCTATATAATGTGTTATTTACTTGTTGAGAACATGGATGTTGAACATTTTAACATTTCCTCAAGAAGTGTTGCAGATTTTACTCATGATATGTGAGTATTAAGTGCATTACTCTTACGTTCAGGGTTATTAAAATACCAGCAACCATCAAAAGGTATATAACATTGGAGATAACACACTTGTAAATACAAAAATTAATGTAAAATTGGTTATATTTTTCATTTAATTTGTGTACACATTAACAAAATAACCTATGATAAGGAAAATCTAATTTAAAATAAATACATATGGCTCTGCTTATTATACAAACAAAGTGAAATTCATACCAGGACAAAGCAAGTTTTAGGTAATGCAGAAGTTCTCGTTCAGGAGTGAATTTCACCCACAGTGATTTAGATAGTTTAGTCATTTCACCCACAGTGATTTAGTGATTGCTTGTTTGAATGGTGTCTGGGTTCCAAACTTTCCATAAAATAATCTGAGGAGGGGGAAATCAGTAATTGATCATATTTATTAACATGTTCAAATTATCTGCTGCTCAACTAAATCAGATCAAGTAGAATCCTCTTAATTGGGATATACCAGTGGACAGCCTATAAACCCAGTTAAGAAAAAAGGTCTTTTAAAAAAAAGAAACTATACAGCTGGATAAATATAGACTTAAATTAAAATTAAGAACATAAGAAAAAATTTAAAACGTTTACTTCATTTCTTTTTTATATTTACTTATTACTTCTCTTAAAAGGTTACAAGTTAGATTTTCACACGTTACACATGTGCTTAATGTTACTACCCAATGGAACTCCTCATGGTAGTGGAGTTAAGCACACGTGTAAGTATTTTCAGGATCAAGGGCCTATTTAGCACCTGGTTAAATATCACTTAATAATAATGGATAAATCCCATCTAAGCAGAGTTTTTGCTAATTCTTTCCCCGTTTGCTAATTCTGTCCCCATTAAGCAGCAATAATTGCAATCAACTATCATAGGGCTAAATTTTTTTTTTTTTTCTTTTTTAAGTACCCATTCTGTTCACTAGGTATCTTCCAATAATTTCTCTTGAAGCTGTCCCAATAAAGTGTCCATCCCAGTTAAATTTGTTCTGGTTAAATGGAGTATAGAGTCTAAGCACATTTTCCATTTATTTTTCTTTCTGATGCATTCTTTCATCTCTCCATCTCTACCCCTCACAAGCTCACTTTCTGAGGTTTTTGCCCTATTGCTGAAAATCTTTCTCCCAATGCAACACCTTGATTCATGATGTCAAGCAAACAAATTTTTCTACCATATATGCTTGTCTATTAGATGACAAATTTAAGAGGCGTTCAGTGCAATTTTTGGGTGGCCATTAATTATACACAAGGTCAAGCCATTTCTGCAGAAAGGATTTAAAAATCACCATTTAGCTGATACCAGGAATTTATTGTTTCAGCCTCAAGAAAGATGCAGTCTGTGAGGATGATGAAGCTAGAAAAATATTATGATTATAAAAAGGACAGTGATATTTATCAAATACCAGTGGAACAGGATTTAGCATTGTTTGATGATTCTGACTTAGCGATTGTATGACCACACAAATGCTAGCATTTTGTATTATCAAAATTAAATTATACATGATAATATCTTGCTGAGTCAGCTTTTGGGGACATCATCTTGTTTATACATGACTCAGTAATAGTGCTGTTTCTAGAGCATTAAATATTGGCTTATATTCAAGTATATAGAATCATAAGACTGGAAGGGACCTTGGGAGGTCATCTAGTCCAATCCCCTGCACTCATGGCAGGACTAAGTATTATTTAGACCAGTGGTCACCAACCCGTAGATCGTGATCGACTGGTCGATCCTGAAGACTCTTCCATTCGATTGCAATCTCCAGCTGCTAAAAGTCCAGTGGTGCAGCGGGGCTGCAGCTAAGGCAGGCTCCCTGCCTGCCCTGGCCCCATGCCGCTCCCAGAAGTGGCCAGCATGCCCCCGTGGCCAGGGTTCTCCACGCGCTGCTCCTGCCTGCATGCACGGCCCCCACAGCTCACATTGGCCGGGAATGGGAAACTGCGGCCAAAGGGACCTACGGGGGCAGTGCCTGCAGAGAGGGGCAGCTCACGGAGCCATGTGCCCCCCCCACCCAGGGGCCGCAGGGGCGCATTGGCTCCTTCCAGGAGTGACATAGGGCTGGGGCAGGCAAGGATCCTGCCTTAGCCCCACTGCACCACCAACCGGGAGCCACCTGAGATAAGTGCTGCCTGGTGGGAGTCTGTACCCCAAATCCTGAGCCCCCTACCGAAGCCAGCACTCCATTCCCTGCTCCTGCACCCTGCACCCCCTCCTGCACCCCAGCCCTGACCCCCTCCTGGAGCCAGCATCCCATACCCCCTCCTGCACCCCAACACTCTTCCCCAGCCTGGAGCCCCCTCCTACACCCAAACTCCCTCCTAGAGCTGGGAATGGTTTTAAAACCAGTTTTGCACCCACCTTATAGAAGCTCCATCTAGGTTGCATTTCCCTAGTTTGTTTATGAGAAGGTCATGCGAGACAGTACCAAAAGCCTTACTAAAGTTAAGATATGCCACATCTACCATTTCCCCTATCCACAATGCTTGTCATGTGGAAGTTCCTCTCAAGGTTTCTATTCCAATAAAATTAGGTAACATTATGAATGTGGCATTGAAAACTTATGAAAGAGAAATTTTATTTCAGTTATTCTGAATACTAACTTTACATTTTAAATAATAATTGTTTTACAAACAATTCTGTGAAAGATGGATCGGATTGTTATTTTAACATTTACTACTAAAATGGTTATAATCGTAGATTTGAAGTGGAGCCCTGCGTGGGACTATCATTTTAAGCCCACTCCTGTCCCACCCCACAATACCCACTCCCATTCCCACCTGCTCCGGCATTGTTTCTTGCATTTTTATCCTGTTCGCACCCACAATAACCTTAGATCCCGCAAATCCCACAAGAGAGACACATTCCCCCATGCTACTTAAAAAAAACCACACCCCAACAATGGTTGGTTAATATATTAGATATATAAATGGAATTCAGACATTTTATTTTTATGTGGTAAACTGATGAGATTTAGTGTTTTCCCACACATTATGGCTGTCTCATTTTTTTGTCCACGCACCCACCACAAAGTACATTTTACCCACTCCCACCATTATAGCAGTGTGTCCTGTGGGACCTGCAGAATCCCAATCTCGCTACAGGGCTCTATTTTGAAGCTCTCTGGGATAGAGACTATCATTTCTTATATGTTTGTACAGTGCCTAGCACAATAGGGTCCAACTTACTTGTGGTCTTTAAGTGCTCCTGTGATATAAATGTTAAATAATAATCATTTTGAAGTCAGAGGCATTGGTACAAATATCTGTTATCTGAAGCCAGGTTCAAAAGAATAATCCTGGAATAAGAAAGTACAAATAATTCTTTTAACATGAGGATCTGAATCCCCAGCTTTATTATATAAAATATTTCTCTTCAAGTATTCTGAAAAAAGGGAGTTTTGTTGTTAAATAAACAAACTAGCTATCCTGTGTAAAGTGATCTCAGTCTTACAACATGCACCAGTAATGCAAATACAGTGTACATGATACTTGAACAGATAAAATACCAACTGCTGCGTAGCGTAATGGTGAGAAACATGTTTTATTACAGCAGGTTTTTTTCTCTGTCTAATATGAATGTTTTATGAAGGTTTCAAAGTATTCCTCATGGAAATGTTAAAAAGTTCATTCTTCTCTCAATGCACAGGGGATTTATGCACACTATTCACATTAAACCTAAGAAGAGTTACCCAGGGGCAGCTCTTACAATTCTGCCGCCCCAAGCAGGGGTGGCGGGGCCCCGCCCCCGACGCAGGCAGTCCCATTCCGGAGCGGCAAGGGGACAGCGGCGGACTTGCTGCCCCTTTGCCGCCGTGGCAGGTGAGACTGGGGCGGCAGTCCGAGTCCCGCGGCGGCAATTCGGCGGCGGGAAGAGCGGACCTGCCGCCGAATTGCCGCCACGGGACTCGGACTGCCGCCCCCTTCTCACCTGCCGCCCCAAGCACCAGCTTGGCAAGCTGGTGCCTGGAGCCGGCCCTGGTGTTACCCACATAAATACCTAGTGCATCAAGAGTTGACTAGACCATTAATCCTTAGGGTCTTCATTACCCTTTCAGTACAAATCCCACCTCCTTTCCAGCTTCTGCTCCTACCATTTCTATTGTTTTCCTCCTTACCCATTACAAGGGGGCCCTTCCCACCATGGCAACACATTACATGCTGTGGAACACTCCTTCCCTGCTGCCTCTTGGCTGCCTGCCCTTTCTTTGTGCCCTGTTGCTCTTCTTCCCCAGCAGATACTGACCCAAGCCACAAAATTTGGATCTAGAGTCTGTGTCAAAATTTATCAACATTCAAAATGATTTCATTCCAGGATTTTGGCTCACACCCATCTCTGCACTCTGGATTCAGCTGCTGAGCATTTATTTTGGCCTATAAGTAAGAAAGACCCACCTATCCTGGTCTGTAGTCTCCTTTGTTAAAATGAAATATACAATTAAATCAAAAGCAAAAGCCAGTATCTACTTCTCATCCAAACCAGAAAATGAGCAACCAAAATACATGAAGTTCAAACAGTAACCTCCTCCCCTGGAAACACCTTCCTATACGATTAACCTTCCTCCCCGAAAGCCACGGTAAATAGTCAGGCCATGCCACGAATCCTGGAGTTCAATAGACTGGGGCTGTTTTGGACCAAATGATGGTGTAAATTCATATTGGAGATCCATGTTGACAGTTCCCTCTCTATTTAACTGAACGCACTCTCCCATAAGTGATGTGCTTTGTTTGTTCTGCTCATCGTATGCCAGCCTGATTTCACTACCTCCTCTGCATCTGCACCAACTGTAAACAAAATCACCTGAAGCAAAATGACCAGGGCTCCAATGGATAATCTGACATATTATTCTGTGATGGATCACTGCAGATAACATACCCTAAAAATGTCACATATCACACTAAAACCATATATCATGGAACTCCTATGCTGGATCCACAGTGAAGCCATGCTTATAGTCGGTAATTAATTAAGATTGAAAAGAAAACATTAAGGATTATTGCCAAAATTAAAATGCAGTTTCACCAAGGCCTGCACAGCTCTGCTCTTGCCTACACTTCTTCTCTTATCCCCTCCTACTGTTCCACTTGTGCTATACACTCTGCCAGTTCTTTTGTCCCCCTAGTCTCTCCCCACAAATCACTCTACATCTTCTCTCATGTTCCTTCAGTGACTTCGTGATTCTGTGTTCATGGCTACAGCCTTCAGATCCCTCCTCCAGACTCACTGTGTTTGGTTAGCTTCTGGGGATTGCCTTCATTCCACCTCTTCAGTCCTTTTGCTAATCCTGACAATATCTTATCTCATGATTGTAATTGTCACCATTTCCTATATCTTCATCTCACCCCCCCAACACACATGCACATATACTTTATTTGTCAACCCTGTGTCTGGTCTAGATTGTAAGATCCTTAGGACAAGGACCTGTCTTATTGTCTGTAAAGGACAACATCATGGACATTCTTTTAAATCTGGCACCACAGAAATAAAAATATGATTTGCTTTTCACTTCCCTGAAAGACATGCCTCAAATTTCTGCACTCACATTTTATATAAGCAATTCCCATTTTGTTGTATAGCATCACATTGCTGCTTTCCAGTCATCCAAAACTATGCTAAAATTTCCCTTCTTGTGATCCTGAACACATTATTCTATTCCATTTAGGCCTGGTCTACACTGGGGAGGTGGGGGAGGGAATCGATCTAAGTTATGCAACTTCAGCTACGTGAATAACATAGCTGAAGTTTGCATACTTAGATCTACTCACCGCAGTGTCTTCACTGCGGTGAGTTGACTGCTGATTCTCCCCCGTCAACTCCGCCTGCGCGTCTCGCTCCAGTGGGAGTACTGGAGTTGACGGGAGAGCTCTTGGCCGTCGATTTATCGTGTCTAGACTAAACGCGATAAATCGACCCCCGCTGGTTCGATCGCTGGCCATCGATCCAGTGGGTAATGTAGACAAGCCCTTAGTTTCTATACCTTAACTGAGGGCAAGATCAGGCCCTTTATTTTCTATTGTCACATAAATCAGAAGGTCAGATTTCATTTTGTGTTCGTTGTTAGCTATGTTACTGAACAAAGGGAAATCAAAACACATGCAGTTCTTGCTAATGTGTTAAACTATTTTTCTAATGTATTAAACTATTAGCTGTCTAACCTGGTTAACCTAATCTTATTGAAACTCCACAACCCATCTGATTAATATGTCCATAGTCTATACACTCTCAAACTGGTTACCATTTTATATTTTGGACACACAGACAAACTGTACAGATAAACCAAGTATGCATTAACCAATGCTGACAGTAATGTGAATAATTTATAAATTGTATGTACATAATTTAAATTGCAATATCAATATAGAAACCAAAAGCTATTAAAATCAACTTTTAAAATGAACTCCTTCAATGCTGTTTGACAAACCCAAATCATGTGCTAGATCCCATTAGTAACTATTGGTTGTCCACGCTCCTTAAGGATACATTATTAGGATAAATTGTTATCAATCTGAGGCACAGGAGGTTCCATCCACTATTCTATCCATCAAAGTTCAGAGAATGAGTTGGTGGTAGAAGAGTCTTGAGGTGACTGAGCTAATCTTTGCAGTTGGAGTAAAAATCTTTTGGAAACTCGAATGCACCTACTTTGAAGTGTTAATAAGGTTCCAATGATTTTTGCTGTTGTTTTGATTTCCTAGAGCCCATTTTAATAACATCAATCATTCTCAGCCCACACCCTGTTCTCCAGAGTAAGGGAACAGATGCTTAAGTGGCTGGATATTTGCTTTTCAGTGCAGAGGACCGTGACTAATGTTTAACTTTTCTTCAAGCCATACTTAGCCTCGACTCAAATTTGCACTGGAGTGCAACAACCTTGTGTTTCCTGCTACGGACCCTGAAAGGGCTTGTGGGACCAAGGCTTTTATATGGGACCGTAATCAGTGATTTCACTAGACTTTTGAGAGGGAGGTTACCAAACCTGAATCTGCTCACTCTTCATAAGTAATATTATCATTTATCTAAGAGCAAGGTTTGTGTAGTCTTTAGTTTTAATTTAATGGAAGGTGATGTCATTAACAAAAACTTTACTAATTAAGAAAAACAAGCTATTTTTAAATGGATGTTGTTGTACCCTCATTTCCAGTCATGATATTAAAAACCTCTGAAGTATACCAGGTAAAGGCTTAAACAGCATAGTATTGTTGTTGTAAGCTAGAGTGCTTTGAGCCATCACTGTAGAAAACTGTTGTATTTTTAATGAGGGAACATCAGAATCCCTGGATTCATAGTGCTAAAGGTCCACTTACCTCTTACACATGCCATTAGAGTTTTCCTCTCATATTGTGCATCTCCTCACATAGCCCCATGTTTGTTTATAGCACAAGCTTAGAATTCTTCTAACTGTACCATATTTAATTGCCCAATTTAAGAATAAAGCTGAACTAAATACAAATGTTGCTTTTCCAAGCTTTAGGGAACTACTACATGACCTTGTCAACTCTCGGAGGATAACAAAAACAGCATTTTGCAGTTAAAGTGAGAATTTTTCCCTGTTGAAAATTGCCTGTTGTTTTTATTATTCTAAGAATTGGTCCACTGAACTTAGCACAGCCTCTTAGGTCTCAGTGAGAATCCTATGATTAATGAGGTAGCCATTAATGTCAGTAGATTGAACAACTGAAATCTGATTATATCAAAGTGCTTCCCAAACATTAGGGTCACATTAACAGTTTATTGAAACAAGCTGATAAAATTTAAAATGGTCATCTAATTCCCTGGGGTTCCTAATTGTTGCATGATAAATCACTCTGTAGAGAAATCTATTACAATGTTCCAAATGAGAAAATGTAATTTACTGTACCATTAGTAGGGTGTTTGAAGCACTTTGGTTCTTTAGCAGGGGAGTTTTGCTAGAATAAGACAAAATTCCATACATGAGGGGGGAAAGGTTTTTTTTAGGTCAAGATAATGCTTGTGGCTGGAGCTGTCTAAATTGTCTGAAGAATTAAGCATTTTATAAAAACAAATCACATGACAGTGACTTATAAACCTACTACTAACCATTCAGCATGAATGAGCATTCATCTATGTTTATTATGCTACTGTTATGCTTTTGTATCATATATGGACTGGCTACAGACCTTGCCTATACACAACATATGTGTTCATCACAAGATCCAATGCTCTGCCAGGTATGGCTGAGGTTCATTTAAATGAGGTATTTCACACACAGTGCCACCTAGTGGCTGAACAATATAATACAGTTTAACATTCCATTACCTCTCAAGTTCTACATTCCTGCCATTTATAATATTTACAATATCACTGCCCGGTGTGGTGGTGTGCACCTGTAATCCTAGCTGCTTGGGAGGCTGGGGTTGGCGGATCGCTCAGGAGTTCTAGGCTGCTGTGCGCTATGTCAATCGAGTGTCCGGTGCTACTGACAGCCTGGCCAGCGGGTAGTTGGAGGACTGGCTAGAACAACACATCTGCCGTGTTGTGATCGGCGCTCTCTCTGTGAGGGCTGATGGACCGATCAGTGACAGTGACAATATCACTCTATCTTTGAAGTTCAGTACGTATCAGTCTGAATCATACTGGTATTCTAACTACACAACCCAAACGCATAACAACTTGATCATCTGGCTGTCCATTAGTTGCAACCACTGGCTGTGGTCATTTGGGAATCTTTGAGTCATCATCTTCATGTTCTGCATCCGTCATCAGTAGAGCTTGCTCTGTTGATTGTTCTTTCTTAGGAACAAACTGTAGATGTAGATGGCTTTTGCTGAACTCTCCACTGTTGATCTTGATCACATATGATCTGGTGCTGAATTATTTTTCTTTATGACAGCTGCAGTTGTCCATCCCCTTTTTCCATCCAATTTGACATGAACACAAATCACCAGGCTCTAGACCTGGCAGTTCTCAAACTGAGTGATGTGTTGTAAAAGTGTCCATAAGCTTTTTTAGCCTTTTAATGTGCTTTGGCTACTCTCTTCATGACTGGCCACTTTGGAGATAGATTCTTTTCCAAAATTGGAACAGTAGTTCTGAGTTGTCTTCCCATCAAGAATTGTGCTGGACTATATCAAGTAGCCACTATTGGTGTTAATCTGTAACTCAGAAGAGCAAGGAATTCCTGCTGCAGGATTTTCTTAGTTGTCTGTACATCTCTCTCAGCCTCTCCATTTGCTAGTGGGTAATGTGGGCTGCTAGTAATATGATCAAAATCACATTTTGGTCAGAATTACTTAAATTCTGCTGCAGTGAATTGTGGTCCATTAGCCATTACTAGTTCTAGAAAACCAAAGTGAGCAAAAGTGCACTTCAGTTTCATGACATGTTATGTCTTTCAAGTATATTATTCTATATATCTGGAAAAATAGTCCACGACAACCAGGTACTGATGCCCTCTGAATCTGTGTAAATCTGCAGCTTGTCTCTTCCAAGGTCTCTTTGGTAGGGGTGTTTTGTACACTGTATGGTTCAGCATTACGTTGATTTGTACTGGATCTTCTTTCAAAAGTCTAATATCATCAAATCCTCTGTCAAGTTCTTCTACCTTTCTCACGAGGCCCATCATGGCTGCCAGCTGTGACTGAAAAGGTTGTTGGTCTTTGATCACATACAAAGGCAAAAGTTATGCATTCAGAGTGTAAGTTGTTTCTGGGGTGAACTGTCCCATGCAGTTCAGAAAACCTCCAGAGCTAATCAGAGCTGTGTCAAGTGACTTCAACTCAGGGAGGGTTTAAAGGAGATTGTAAACCCCTTCTGACCTGACTGTGATGTCAGCTCCTGAGTCAATTTTAAAGTCAATAGTCTTGCCATGAATATTCAGTTTCACTCTCCAAGTAGGCTTTATGTCATAAGTGATAGATCCCAGAAACAACAACTCTTGATTGTCTGTAATATGAATCAACTCCTTGACTGCTTTGATGTGGCAAACAGCTACAAAATGTCCATATTGCATGCATGTATTAGACCATGTACCTCTGGCTGACGATGCATCATCATCTCTTGAGATATGAGTTTTTCCACACGTTGTGCATGTAGCCTGGAATTTGCCCCTCTGAGCCAGAGAGTTCTCTTTCTTTGCCTAAGGGATTTTATGGTAATGGATTTTACAATTTCTAAGCTAGTTTCAGGTTTTTTCAAGTTTGTCAAGTTTCTCTAGATTTTGCTGTTTCACCACTTCAGACAGTTTTTGCATTTGAATAGCTGTGGTTAGGGTTAAATCTCTGTTGTGTAGCTGGTGTGAAAGGTTTTTATCTGTTAACCCAATAACCAGCCTGTCTCTGATATTTGTTTTGCATTCCCAAAATCACAATTTTCAGCCAATGTATGCAGAGCCCTTATAAAAAGTTCAACATTTCAAATGTTCATGAATTCTCTGGTGAAAAATGCTCTCTCTGAGGTATAAAGTATGCATCAAACATAGCCAGAACCCTTTCAAAGTCATCTTTGTAACTGCCTTCAGTAAAGTCAAAGGATTTAAAGATATGCTCTGCTTGCATCCCTATAGCATAAATTAAAGATGATACCTGTATATCTCCAGTTTCTTTGTGCAGCTTGCTAGCAATGTGAAATCTTGCAAAATATTATTTCCAGTCTGCCCATTCTGAAGGTTTGTCAAAGCTGAAGTTCTCTGGGACGCTGAAGAGTGGCATGCAGATGATATCCTACAACCTTTGTTGCTTTGTTCCTTCTGTTTGCAACTGTTGTTGCTGTTCCTTCTGTCTGCAACCTTTGTTGCTCTGTTCCTCTTAGTTTACTGCTGACACCATGTCATGTTCTTGTACCAGATATGACCTGACTACAGAGCTTGCTTATACACACCAGATGTGTTAATTATAAGATCCTTTAATGCTCTGCCAGTTATGTCTGAGATTAGTTTAAATAAGGTATTTTACACACATTGCCACCTAGTGGCTGAATAGTATAATACAGTTTAACATTCCATTACAGCTACTATCCTTGGAAGCCTATTTTCTCTGCCCTTCTCCTAGTGCCTAAAAAACTCAACTCCCAGAGAAAAGCACCTGGAGACCCAAAATTCAGTCACTAAGGATTTTCACCAAGGATTGCACAGGGTTAACGTACACACATTGAAGTCCAAAAAGAACAACAGGAATGAACTTAATTCTTAAGTACCAACTGTATAAAGATAAATAAATATAATAGTAATAGTAAAAACAACATAATTTCTGCAATATAACATGGCTACTTTATAATCCACATACATTATCTTCACAGTTGTACAAAAACATAAAGAAGGAAAACAAATCATAGGAGCCCCGAACCTCTCCCCCTGTTCCATTCCTTTAACCAGCATCTCTCTTTTAAGTCCGCTACCAGGCCATTTCTCTGGTCACAGAATGCCTTCCCTGTGGAGTACCTGCACTGGACATCCGTCCCACCCTTACAAAACGAGTTGTGATATATAGCCTAACCCCCTTTCCTCCTCACCATAACAGGTCCTCCCTGACACTCACTGTGGGGAAGATGAAAACCTCCCACTCCACCTAACCCCATATGGTGGTGAGGGGAAAAATTCCTTCCCAGCCCCCCTAAAAAGGAGTGACTACCACAATACTCAGGTCTAACCAAACCTACTAGTCACCAACTTGAAGGGGAAGGAAGGCAGATGATGCCTTGCTTGCTGCCTGGAGAAAGGGCTTCTAACACCAGGGCTTAGACCTTTTAAAACCTTCCACCCGTACATTCTTAGGGGATGAGTCAGCATTTTGCAGCAGTTTCTGACCTCCTTCCCTCTCTCCCCCTCACCCCCCACCACCCATTCATAAAGCACTGATACCTTTCTCCAACAAACCCAGACAACATCGCCCCCGCTTCAGGTGCGGTGGGGTCATTGTCCGACTATACCGAAAGAAGGACAGGAGAGACTTGTTATGGATTTAATACGGTCATAACTTTATTATTAGATGTCTGGGACTACCCAGCAGATAAAAGTGTACAGGGCAAGCAACTCCAAGTTCATTCAAATAACCACCCTAGGGCTTCCACCAGGCCCCACCCCCCTTCATTTTCCATCCAGGTCCACCAGCCAACCCAGGGCTTGGACCTTGCCATCCACCTCCATTTGTAGGAGGGTTAAGGTGGGCTATAAGAAAAGGGGGTTGGCTCCCTGCCATACCAATCATAGGAGCCCCGAGCCCCCCCTCTCATTCCATTCCTTTAACCAGCACCTCCTTTTTAAGTCTTTTACCAATCCATTTCTTTGGTCACTGGATGCCTTCCCTATGGAGTACCTGTACTGGACATCCACCACAAGGAGGCACCAGCAATTAGCTCCTCCCTCCCAAACATCTCCCAATGGCCTCCTTTATGGTGGCCAAAAACATGTCAGCCCGCAAGTCTGACAGGTGTGTGACGTTGCACCCCATAATGCTTTATGGGAATATGCTTATGAATGTATATATGACAGAACTGGAATATGTTTTATGCTACATATGCATGTAACATATCTCTGTAAAGGTTATGATCTACTGAATATATTCATCCTATTTGTATGCATGTATCATTTTTGTATTCGACGTTATGAATATTGGCTATGTACTTGTTTAATTTTAAGTAGCCTCAGTGAAGCAGTTGGTCAGCTTCCCGAGAAAAGACTATTCTCAGTAAGTGCCCAATCAAGAAACACTTAAGCCAACAATGAACTTGGAGACGCCAATCCACATCTGAGCTTTCCCAGGAATGTGGCCTGACTGGTAAGGAACTCAGTCATGCATGGACATTTGACTTGCCCATGTGACTCCAAAACCCCATCTTGGAGCTGAATTGTGGATGGGAGAGAGGAAGGGGTCTCCACCCACAAGAGAAAGTCTATTTAAGCCCCTGGGAGACCCCTCCATTTTGTCTTCAGCTGGCTCAGAAGATAGTCTCTCCACCAGCAAAGGATAGCTGAAAGAAACTGGAACAAAGGACAGTAACCACGGGGGTGTGAGTGATTGCTGGACCCAGATTAGAAGGAGGTTAGTCTGTAAAAGAAGCTTATTGGAACATCTCTGAAGGTGAGATTTCATCTGTAATCACGTTCTTACTGTATTAGGTTTAGACTTGCATGTTTTATTTTATTTTGTTTGGTCATTTACTTTGTTCTGTCTGTCACTACTTGGAACCACTTAAATCCTACTTTTTGTATTTAATAACATCACTTTTACTTATTAATTAACCCAGAGTATGTATTAATACCTGGGGGGGCGGAGGGAACAGCTGTGCATAGCTCTCTATCAGTGTTATAGAGGGCGAACAATCTATGAGTTTATCCTGTATAAGCTTTATACAGGGTAAAACGGATTTATTTGGGGTTTGGACCCCATTGGGAGCTGGGCATCTGAGTGTTAGAGACAGGAACACTTCTTAAGCTGTTTTCAGTTAAATCTGCAGCTGGTGTGAGATGTGGTTCAGACCTGGGTCTGCGTTTGTACAGGTTAGTGTGTCTAGCTCAAACTGGCAAGGTTCTGGAGTCCCAAGCTGGCAGGGAAAATGGGTTAGAAGTAGCCTGAGCACATTAGTTGGCAGTTTCCAAGAGGTTTTCTGTGATCCAACAAATCACAAGGTGCACCCCACATCCTCCCGAAAGAACTCAGTTGCCTCTGGCACTATGCGAGGATCGTTGAGGATGCCAGAAGCTGGGTTTCTAAAGACCATGTATCGCAGCACCTGCCCCCCTGTGATGGGCCATATTGGTTACCAGCATTCCAGTTCTTCCTGAAATTAGAAGAACTCATTAAAACTTCCTTCATAGCTCAGCCATGTGCCCAGAGCCAAAGATCTCCAGGCCACCGACAACATCATACCCTGAGGCTCCATAGTGCCTGTGGCATCTGCTTGGGTTCGTCGCTAGCTCCTGGTGCAAACTCCTGAAATCTGACAAACTGAAAACAAGACAAGGCATCTGCTATGCCATTTTCCATCCCAGGTACATGCCTGGAAGAAAAACAGATGTTAAAGCTTAAGCATTGTAGCACAAATGTCTCCACTAACCTCATGTGATCTGAAAGTTTGGGCGATTGATAGCATGTACCACCACCATTTTGTCGTACCAGAAATACACCCTTTTATTAGCCAGCTCTGGTCCCCAAATAACCACTGAAATGAAAATGGAAAAAATATACAGGAAAGTCATGTCACGCATTACCCTGTTTTCTGTCCAGATTGTGTCCATTACTGGGCACACAACCTGCATTAGTAAAACACCCCAAAACCCTTACCCCCTGAAAGCATCCAAATGGATTTTCAAACCTTGCTCTAATAACCATTCCTCCCTTCATAACGACACCGCAAAAAACATTCCCAAACCTTCAAGTCTTCCTTCATCTCTCTAGCAACTCATATATAATAGTGTGGCCTGGCTATGCCTACTGTTGCTGCTGCAAGCTGGACACAGAATGCCTGCTCCAGGACAACAACCCTTCAGGCAAAGTTCAGGTGCCCCATAATAGACTGCAAGTCTTGTAGCATGAGTTTCTTGACTCCTACAGCTCTCCTGAACAATCCCAAGAACTCCTGAATCTTATCCTGAGGGAGCCGCGATATGCCCATGCTTCGGTCCAGCTTGATCTCCAGGCAGGTCAATGTAGTGGAAGGGCCCTCTGATTTCTCTTCCACTAGGGGTACCCCCAACAGTTTAGCCAGGGCCTGAAATGTGTCCAACCGGTGAACACTCACCCGTCCCTGTTTGTCCCACAAACAAAAAGTCATCCAAATAATGCACTACTTGGTGCAGTCCAGCTGCCCTCACCACTGCCCAGTGCACCATTGTATTAATTTTTCAAATGCTGAACAGGATATTGCACAGCCCATGGGCATAGCCTTGTCAAAATAAAATTGTCCCTCATAAGAGGAACCCAAAAGGGCAAAGTCCAACGGATGCACTGGCAGCACCAGGTCTATTCCATCATTAACAGAGCCACCTCGATCTTCCCCTGGAGTCTTCTTGGGGACCAAACCCAGGGGGAAACCTGTAAGTTCTGTATAGATAATTGATAATATTGCCCTGCCACCCTACCCTCATTTAATTCCTGTATACTTTTTTTTTTAACAATATGGCCTAGCTACTGACTTCACATTTCTGACATCACATGAGTCATAGAGTCATAGAAGAATCATAGAAGTTTAGGGTTGGAAGAGACCCTAGGAGGTCATCTAGTCCAACCCCCGCTCAAAGCAGGACCAATCCCAACTAAATCATCCCAGCAAGGGCTTTGTCCTACTCCCCAAAAAGGGGATCCGTCCCACAAATACGCCCCATCTGCTTTGTTAGGGTAATCCCATAGAAGAACCCTTAACACTTCTGGCCTAACTGGCAATGGTGCCTGTGCCCATTGCTCTGCCCCCAGATCACCCCCCCTGCTCGTGTTCTGCACCCCATAACCTGCTCCAGCTGAGCCAAACCTGTGGTTGGCACCTGACCGATTCCCACTCCTGTTTCCACCCTGCTACCGTCCCCTACCGCTCTGGCAAGAAGGGGCTGAATGGGTCCCCAAGCATATCTTGCAAGCATGCCTGTATTTACAAGAGCTGCGAAAACAAGTGCTGTCATTAAATGCCCAGAAAATATCATTAAGCGACTCAGGCCCCTCTTGAGCTTGCTGTGGAATGAACAAGCCACTGTCCATGTGAACTCCTGGTCCCCATGGAGTCATCCACTCCAACCACAGCATGTGGTGTGTTATGTCCCATCAGATCCCAGTTTGTGTTGCTGCCCTCAGTCAAAACTTTTCATCATATTTAAACCAAGGCATGCCCTGAACGTATCGTATGCCCGCCTGATTATATCCATATACCTAAACAAGGCGGGGTATATGGGGTAAGCCTGTACTATAACACCTGGATAGATAAGGAAGGCAGCCTCCCAATTTTCCCACATTCTATGTACCCTTGTCCATTTGGGCAGCTCCCTATTCTGTTTATTCTGCCCTGTCTTACTATCTGTCAACACCTCCCTGTGCAACAGTGATGATATGTCCATGTACTCACCTCTCAGGATTTTATCCTTAGTTGTTCTGAGAAGGTGAACTCCCATTGGGTCAGCCGCCGTGGCATAACCATAGTCGGGACTGACTGATGATCGGGCATCCTCAGTGCCCTGCTGCCCCACAGCCACCCCTGAAACCTCAACTCTGTCCTAGGATATTACATTTCTTAATAACCGGTGAGTCAAAATGTGCCCAGGGGTTTCATCCCCACTGTGGGCTCCCATACCTGTGCAGCGGATCTGCCCCACCTGCCCATCTCCTGACTCCCAAACCTGTGCCCATGCCAAGCCCCCTGTTGCCCTGTTCAGACCCCTCACCCAGGGATGCCTGAAGTTGTTGCAAGAACTGAAAATTAGTTTGCAGCAGCTGTGAGTTCATTTCCCCACCAGCGGGGCGAGGCACCACCCAGATGGGTCTGATACGGCTTCTGGGACTCCCACTCCTAGTCCCAGCCTATTTATTATCCCACCAGACCCACTCCTGTCCCACCCCGAGTAAACTCTCAGAGGAACAATTTTAGCCCAGACCTGTTCCTCACTGAGGCCCCTGCCACTGCCACCGGTTGCCACACTGTGTGGCAGGGTATCACCTGTGCCACTTGTCTCCGCAACCTCTATCTGTTGCAGATTACACTCATGATCTAGATACTATCTAGTATCTAGTATCTAGTAGATACTACAGTGATGGGCACTTTGTAAATGTTTACAGAGTGACACACCTTTCAAGATCCACGGGTCCTACACATGCCTATAACAACATGTGGTGAACCTCATTCTGTGCACTGAATGCCCCAATAACAAATATGTGGGTGAAACCAGAAAATCACTATGCTCTCAAATGAACTCAAACAGAAAAATACGAGACAAAAACACCCTGTCACCTGTGGATGAACACGTTTCACAAAGTGATCACTTCTTATCTGACCTCTCAGTCCTTGTCCTCAAAGGAAACCTGCACAACACCTTCAAAAGACAAGCCTGGGCAGTTTAAATTCATAACTTTACTAGACACTAAAATCATGGTCTTAATAAAGACACTGGATTTATGACTTATTACAATAATCTGTAACCCACTAATTCTTCCTTTTTTGTCCTATTACTGCAGAGGTGTCAACGGGTCACTTCACCTTGAATAGTCTCTCTTGCAATATGCATTAACTACTTATGCTAAACAATCTGTTCTACCTTGTATTTAGTTGTGACACTGATTCTCTGACCTGAAGGAAAGATCTGTGTAGCTGGAAAGCTTGTCTCTTTCAGAAACAGAAGTTGGTCCAATAAAAGCTATCAACTCACCCAACTTCTCTCTACATGACAGTCAGTCAGTCTGATTCAGGAGGGGTTGTTTTGGGCCCATTACCAGTCATTACGATCATGTTAATACAGTTTTCACCACTCCTTCCATACAAACATATCTTTCTCTTCATTAGCTTTGCAATGTGTAGCAGTGTGGATTTAGTTCCCACCAAAATTATTTGAGGAGAGAGAGTGGGGAAAAAAGCTCAATTTCCTCTAATTTATAACCATAAAAATCTACTGGAAGTGATGACATGTAATGTTGATATCAGATACTGGCCTACTGCAAATATATGCATGGTTTAAAAATGTATTGTTATAACAACCACATAATATTTGACTCACACTGTACATGCAAGGGCAGCCTGTTCATTTCATATATTCTAAGGGCCTGATTAAGGGAGACTTTATTATTAGTAGAAGTAGTATTACTATAGCGCCTAGGAGCCCTAGTCATGGATTAAGACCTCATTCTAGGCAAACTGAAGGATTGGGCTAAAAAATCTGATGAGGTTCAACAAGAACAAGCGCAGAGTCCTGCACTTAGGAAGGAAGAATCCCATGCACTGCTACAGTCTGGGAACCGACTGGCTAAGCAGCAGTTCTGCAGAAAAGGACCTGGGGATTACAGTGGATGAAAAGCTGTATATGAATCAACAGTGTGCCCTTGATGCCAAGAAGGCTAACGGCATACAGGACTGCATTAGTAAGAGCACTGGTAGCAAATCAAGGGAAGTGACTATCCCCTCTATTTGGCACTGGTGAGGCCACATCTGGAGTATTGCATCCAGTTTTGGGCCCCCCCCTACAGAAAAGATGTGGACAAACTGGAGAGAGTCCAGCGGAGGGCAAAGAAAATGATTAGGGGACTGGGGCACATGACTTATGAGAAGAGGCTGAGGGAACTGGGGTTATTTAGTCTGCAGAAGAGAAGAGTGAGGGGGGGACTTGATAGTAGCCTTCAATGACCTAAAGAGGGGTTCAAAAAAGGATGGAGGTAGGCTGTTCTCAGTGGTGGCATATGACAGAACAAGGAGCAATGGTCTCAAGTTGCAGTGGGAGAGGTCTAGGTTGGATATTAAGAAAAATTATTTCACTAAGAGGGTGGTGAAGCACTGGAATGTGTTACTTAGGGAGGTGGTGGAATCTCCATCCTTAGAGGTTTTTGTGGCCCGGCTTGATAAAGCCTTGGCTGGGATGATTTAGTTAGTGTTGGTCCTGCTTTGAGCAGGGGGTTGGACTAGATGTCCTCCTGAGGTCTCTTCCAACTCTAATCTATGATTCTATGAATACAGTCAGAGATACGGACCAGAAGAAGGTGTATAAACATCGAACACAGAGATAAGAAGTAGAGGGAGAAGAGAACGGGGACTGAGGACAAAGCCCTGTAGAGCCCTCAGAGAAAGTTGGAGGACAGATGAGGAGGACCTGCTAAAGTGATTAGAGTAATCAGTGTGATTAGAGAAGGAGAAGAACCAAGAGAGGGCAGAGCCAATGAAGCCCAGGGAGGGATTGACTTCAAGATGAGCATTGTTGATTGTGTCAAAGGCATGTCACAGGTCAAGTAGGATGAGTATGGAGTACTGGTTCTGAGCTTTGGCGAGGAAGCGGTCATCAGAAACTTTGGGAAGAGTGGTTTCAATGGAGTACAAGAGACAGAAGCTGGATTGGAGAGGTCTAGGATGGAATTGGAGGAGAAGAACTCCAGACAGTGATTTTAGACATCACCTTCGATAAGCTTAGAGATGAAAAGAAAAGGGAGAAGGAAGTGGGATCAGGGGTGGGTTTTTTTAAGAGGGGAAAGACCAATGCATGCTTGTATTACCAGGGGAACAAGCCAGAGGAGAGTGAGAAGTTAAGAAGTGTAAGAGTGAGGATGAGAGTGAGAGTGACTGTGAAAGAGATCAGGAGATGGGATGGGACACAATCATTGAAGCAAATGGAAGGGTTTGAAGAGAAGAGGAGAAACTTCTGCCTCTGTGTAGGGCCGGCGCGCCCAGTAGGTGACCCTAGGCAGTCGCCTAGGGCGCCGGGAGCGGGGAGGCGGCTGGCCGCAGCTGCCTGCCACCCTCCCGGCTCCGTGGCTGAGCTGGGAGTGGGGGGGCGGCTCTCCGAGGCTGTCTGCCGCCCTCCCGGCTCCGCGGCTGAGCCGGGAGCTGGGGGGGTGCCGTGGGCGGGGGGCTGGCTGCCCCTGGGGGGTGTTGAGGGGGGGGGAGCGCAGGGCTGGTGCAAGGAAGTTTCACCTAGGGCGCAAAACTTCCTTGCACTGGCCCTGCCTCTGTGACAGGGAAGAAAGAGGAGAGAGTTGTAAGAGGAGGAGAAGGGAAGTCAAGCCAAGGGGAGAGGCAAGGTTACGCTGCATTTTGACAATTTTCTCTTGGAAGAAATTGGCAAGATCCTGTGTAGAAAGAGAAGTGGAGCAGGAGGAAGGGAGGGTTGGAAGAGTGAGTCAAAAGTGGTGAAAAGGCAGCTGGGATCGTAAAAGTGTTTGTACCTCTCATTGATGGGGTCCAATTGAAGACAGGACCCTTAAATTATAAGTGCCACTTACGTGGATATTTTAGGTATTGACAAAAAATTAATATGTAATTATAGAAAGCACTAAATTAGCCAAGCATGTGAAATATTTCCATGTCAGAGACTGATTTCACAGGCATACTTAGATATTTTGAATTCAGTACACAGCAATGAATTTGGGAGGTGCAGCTTAGTGGATTACTTGCATCTGAGTCATAAAGGTTCAGATGATTTTAAACTGAAGTCAATGCAGTTAGGCCAATTTACTTCAGCTGAGGATCTGGCCCACATGCTCTGAATGACTTTTGTTGAATACATTATTGTATCGAGGGAAGGCTGCTCATGCACAGATTGACTGACAATGTCTTATTTAAAACTGAAATAAAAACTGTTTGACTGAATCTTCATAACATCTTATAAAATGTCACTTATTAAATGTTGGGTTGACACAAAGCCAGGAAAAACTCCATGAATGCTGATATATTCCAATACTGTTAGTGTTGGGAATAAAACAGTAACTTGGGTTAAGGAAAGATCTGCATCTTATGGTATCTGTGAATTTCATGTCTTTGGCTGTGTGATCCTGCATGGAACAATACACTCACTGGGGCGCCGTGTGTGTGTGAGCTGGTCTGCCTGCACAGAACAATTTCCAGGATTGCGGCTTTGAAATGGTTTGCAACAGAGATTTTGTGGCACTATTTGTATAAAATTACCTTCTAGGTTCTGGTGAAACCCCACTGAAGACAATAATATTACTGCAGGGATGAATTTGGACCTTGATGTTCTGTTTATTCTTAAAAAAGAAAAAGAAAAGAAATTGCTTTCATGGAATAAGGAAACACACACGGTATTTACCTGAAGGCCCTGAAAGGCTCTTTCAGAAATATGTGCAGAATTTGTGTTCTTCTGAATGCGTATGTGTGTCTTTACAAAAAACCTACTTATTAGTAACACAGTTAAATAAGTATTTTGCTATGTGTAGTAGGAATTTCTTGGTAGAAGCATTATTTACCTTATCGGCTATAATGACTCTAGTAGGATAAATGCATATTTGGCTGTAGTTACAGCATTTTAAAAATGCATATTATTAATATTTTTATAATAGTTTACATTTATATGGCACTTTTCATCCTAAATAACATAGGGTATTATTCATGGGAGTAATCCCATTGAACTCACATGAATAGTCCATGGAGTACTCATGTTAGTAAAGACTATTCACATGAATTAGAATTGTGGGGTCTGGCCCTTATTCTATACAGTAAATTTGTTTTCCACAAATCTGACACTCAGCATCCACTTTACTTTTAAATAAATTAATTGGAGAGGAGATGAAATTGCAAATGCTGCTCCTTTCAATATATTTCCAGAATTCTGAATTTATGAATATGAGCAGGAGAACAAATAATTTAATCTCTTTCTCTCTCTCTCCAATGAGCCTATTACCGTGGTATCTCACTACTGATTTAAAGATAAAGAGATGCTTCCTCTTAATGATGCATCCTAAAACAACTTATTACAAATATGGGATTTGATCCTGGGAACTTTTATTCAGGCAAGGAGTCCTTAATCACAGGAGGCATCTCACTGAACTCAGTGGAACTACACACCAGAGTTAAAGTTTGCAGGCTAAGGATCTCAGATAAACCAATTCCTTGGTGACCCATGTAAGACAGACATTTTATACTAAATAGTCCACTTGCTGAATCAGAGTTTGTTGATAAAATCATTCTGTATTGTAAACACAGGTGTCAATGAAACTTTTCATTTTTCTAAGGGGTGGAGACAATCAGGAGGCACCCCTAGAAACTATTTATGTGCTGGCAATACCTAACCTGTGGGGTTTCCCCCTGTGAAGATTTCAGTCCTCTCTTCTCTAAATATGTGTAGGATTTGATTTAGCCTATTATATAGATGGGGCCATCTATGGAATTCAAGTCCAGACCCAGATCCAAGTTTCTGTAAGATTCAGGGGTGTTCACATCCTGGGTTTGATCTTTACCCCGGCCCATCTCTACAAGAAAAAGTGACTCTTTCCACCGTTTCAATGAGAAATTAAGCTTGAGACATTCACTTAGTTTCAAAATGGAGGTGGTCCCTCAGCAGGAATGGATGGTGTTTTAAAACACAGAGAGTTCGGCTGTACACATGCTGTTCCCATTGAACTTAGCAGGAGTTGTACCTGAGTGAGCAAAGGCTCAAAAGGGCTAAAAGTGCCTGATTCTGGTGAATCGGAAACAGTTTAAAACAAACCCTTTGACCAGGGCTGACCACCACGAAAGAGCATTATAACTTATACTAATGTAAATTGAGCTATCAAGTGATCCAAAGCCCATTGAGGTCATTGGGAATCTTCCCACTGACTTCACTGAGCGTTGGATCAAGCCTGAAGTAAGTAATCACATTAATGTGTTGTGCCCTTGTCCTTCCTCAATCTGTTCCCTTCCTATCAGCTGTTACCTACACTCATCACATCACACTTAAATTAGTTTGCAAGCTCTTTGTGGCAGTGATATTTGATCTGTAATATGCCTCACACACTGTTACAGTGCTGTGAAAACATCAATCAGTAATAATAATTATTGTTATCTGCAAAATGGGCTGTCAAGATGTAAGAAGTGCAAAGGGCTAAAATGCATTTCCATGCTTTGAGAAGGGGTCACAGCTTTATAAGAGGCATGAGCACAAAAACTCCATGTCTTATCACCACATTCACTGTGTAGAGTCTTCTATTAGCTGTCTGAACCATCACAATGCCACAATGACCCCTGTTCTTCTCTCAAAAGGAAAGTATCCCCTCAAGGGCATTTTAGAATCTTTGATTTAAGGTATCAAATAAAATGGGGCAAATAATTCTTCAGGGGAAAAAAGCATATTTAATACTTTGTTTGCCTAAATATTTATTTCAAACACTGCAGATTCACAATGCTTTTAATACTAATGTCATACTTAAAATAAATCACTGTGTACTTCCTGTGATCTTTTCAGAATGCAATAAAACAGATTGTTTTTAATGGCTGTTCCAGCAATGAAAAATATCTTTGTTAGGTGAAAACAACAAATTGATGCTTTTTCAATTCCTTTTAATGGCATGAGGATCTTTGCAACATGCTGTGAAAAATATTCTCTTAATGATAGGCCTGTGGCACAACTTAAGGAGTCATCAAGAAATAAATGCTCTGCTGTCTGGCTGGCAGCTTGGTGTCCCTTAATTGAAGTATTATAAGATTCTGTGCAGAGTAAAGCCTCCAGGGTTTTGTAGCTAAATGGCACGGACACCTCTGATGAGACATGCAGATGAAGATGTGTCAATACAATCTTCACCAATTTGCTGTAATAGCAGGGACTGATTAATTTTATAACCACGGGTGCTTCTATTAGCTAACCTAAGGAATGATTTAGACTTTATTAAGCGACTTATTTCTATCTTTTTCGAGAGACTTCTGCAACATAGTTTATCTCCAAGAGCTAGAGAGCAACACATTTTTCTAATAAGGATTCTAAATTTATTATTAAAGGAAGGATCATGAGCTTGACTCGGTTTATATGCAGCTCAGCAGCAGCAACTCTTTGTGACTCTTGACAACTCGACTGTTCTTCAGTTAACTTGATATTTCTCAGAAAATCAAGTAGCTTCATATCCTATGCAATTGAGATAGCAGCTCTTATATACATTTTTAATGTACACAAAAGGAAATTGAAGCAACTAAATCAAAAGTATATGGCTGTATATTTTTATCTTTTTTTTCTAGGCTATAAAACTGCTTTAATATTTTATTATAATTGCCCATGGATATCTAACATAATTTGGTTACACATAATCAACTAACACTGTATATTTTAGGGCTTTGTTCAATAAAACATGAATTACCATATGTGAGTGGGCAATGTGTTCCGAGATTTCTCTGCACAGTTTTGCTTTCTCAATCACGCTGCATTTTATATACTGACCACAAACCCAGAAATGACCGTTGTCAATTCCGTGTGTGGGAAGCTAGGATGAGAGCTTTTTTCTTCCCTGGAAAGAATGAACGTAGATTGATTCAATTTCCAATACATTCTAAGTTCCTTTCAACAGAAAGATTGGTGACCACCACCTGTCCCTGTAGTTGGTCAGCACAGAGAACTCCCATTGAAGTCTGTGGGGAATTTTACGTACTAAAGGCTGAGGTTATTTTTTGAGTGATTTGCTGCTGTGGGACTCATGTTGTCACTGCCAATCTAGAGCTTCTTCCAGCAAACTAGAACAGGACTTCACCATCATGAATATTAAGGAATTCTTATTGGACACTGAGAGTCCTTGTAATGCTCCCTGGATATTCAAGCTCTCAGACAAACCAATAAAGCATGAACTGCTCCCTGTCACCATACAGATACACCATAAAACATGGCCTGGGTTAGACAGGCATGGAATGGAATGCAGACTACACCCCAGACCTTAGTTCCATTCCCACACAAATGCTTACTTGAACTAGACCTTACCAACAACACAAGGTTTGGACCACCTGAAATGCTGAGGAAATTTTGATCTGGATCTGAACTTCTGAATATGGGCTCACCTATTATGTACTAGATGGGCTACACACACAAGCTGAGGCTCATGATCAAAGCTCGAATCAGCAAAATCAAGATGAATGTTGTTTCTGTCTTTTTAATTTAACTATTTATTCCCGTTCCTTAATTACCATTTTTACAAATTTTATTTATTTATTTCATATTTGTGACTGGCTAACAGACATATTTTTGTGAACAAATTTCAGCCTTTCATTTGCAAGCTGTTCACTTTAGCTGTTCTGTATTGTTTCTGCTCCCTGACTGGCTAACAAAACTTTTTAAACAGGACACTAATAAGTGATGAATAGTGAATAACACATATTCTTGTTCGTATATGAATACTTAATCATTTTTATAACACAACTACCCAGAGTTATAATAATTAATGCTAACAAACATTTTGGCAGGGATATGAAAGTGCATATTTCAGGATTTGAGTCAATCAGTGCTAAGGACTAGTAGGACAATCTGGCCCTATGAAGGTATCATCCCTCTGTCTATGTCAGGGTTCCTTGCACCTGCCTCTGAAGCATCTTAGCCCTGGTCTACACGAGTTTAGGTCGAATTTATTAGCGATATTTCGATTGATCCGTGCACCCATCCACACGACGAAGCCCTTAACATCGACTTCTAGGGCTCTTAAAATCGATCTCGCCACTCCACCCCCAACGAGGGGATTAGCGCTTAAAGCGATATTGCTGAATCGATGTAGGCTTAGTGAGGACGCAATTCGATGGTATTGGCCTCCTAAATCTATCCCACAGTGCAACATCTGACCGCTCTGGACAGCAGTCTGAGCTCGAATGCTCCGCCCAGGTAGACAGGAAAAGCCCCGCGAACTTTTGAATTTCATTTCCTGTTTGGCCAGCGTGGTGAGCTGCAGGTGAGCGCAGATCTCATCAGCAGAGGTGACCTTGATGGAGTCCCAGAACCGAAGACGAGCTCCAGCATGGACCGAGCGTGAGGTACTCGATCTGATCGCTGTATGGGGAGACGAAACCGTGCTAGCAGAGCTAGGGTCCAAAAGAAGAAACACCAAGACATATGCCAAAGTCTCCAAGGGCATGCAGGACAGAGGCTACAACAGGGACGCGCAACAGTGCCGCGTGAAAATTAAGGAGCTCAGGCAAGCCTACCAAAAAACCAGAGATGCAAACAACCGCTCTGGGTCAGAGCCCCAGACATGCCGCTTCTATGATGAGCTGCATGCCATTCTAGGAGGTGCAGCCAGCACTGACCCACCCATGTGGTTTGACTCCGTATGTGGATCATCAGAACCCACAGAGGAGCATGATGATGATAATGATGCTGTAAATAGCACATAGACACAGCAAGGAAGCGGAGAAGCCCTTTTCCCCGACAGCCAGGAACTCTTTGTCACCCTGGAGACAGTACAGTACGAACCCTCCCAAGGCGTGCTCGATGCAGGAGAAGGGACCTCTGGTGAGTGTACCTCTGTTAAATTAATACATGTTTTATAAGCAAGCGTATTTAATGATTAATTCGTGGCCAGTACAGCTACAGCTACTGGAAAACACTGTTAACATGTTCGGGGATGGAGCAGAAATCCTCCGGGGACATCTCCAGAAAGATCTCCTGGATGTACTCCCAAAGCCTGTGCAAAAGGTTTCTGGGGAGGGCAGCCTTATCCTGTGCTCCGTGGTAACACACTCTACCACGCCAGGCCAGCAGCACGTAGTCTGGAATCAGTGCTTTGCAAAGCATGGCGGCGTATGGTCCCGGTTTTTGCTGGCATTCAAGCAACATCCGTTCTTTATCTCTCTGTGTTATCCTCAGAAGAGTGATATCATTCATGGTCACCTGGTTGAAATAGGGGGATTTTATTAAGGGGGTATTCAGAGGGGTCCGTCCCTGCTGAGCTGTTTGCCTGTGGCTGAACGGAAACCTTCCCCGCTGTGACCCACGCGGTGTGGGGAGGGGGAACAGCGAACATCTTGGATGTGTGTCTGTGTTGGGGTGTGTGTGTAGATTAGGTTCGCGCTGCATGTTATCCCGAAAACCGCCTCCCCTCCCTTTTAAATTGCCAACCTGTTTGTTTTAAATTGCCAGCCCAAAGGATGTTTGTTATGGGAAATGAGGGGTTTGCTGTTTAAAAACAATCCCACATGTTATGAAGCTTAAAGAAGCCTATAGACTGTGTCTTACCATGGCTGTCTGCAAGCCGAATTCTGTTGCCCGCCGGACCTGCTTGTGTGATCTCTCACACCAAACCGGCAGACCCTCAATATAACAGGCAAAGTGCAACCTTGGACCAAATGCACATCTGATATGTAATGTTTGGAGCATTGTTCTCTACTATGTGTCTTTTAAACTACTCCTCTCCCGTTTGTTTCCTCCCGCAGCTGCAAATGTTTCAACGCCACCCCTTTCATCTCCGTCCCAGAGGCTAGCGAAGATTAGAAGTAAAAAAAAAAGGAATCGAGACGATATGTTCTCAGAACTCATGGAATCCTCTCACACTGAGGCTGCCCAGCAGAATGCGTGGAGGCAGACACTGTCGGAGTCCAGGAAGGCAGAGTTTGATCGCGGGGAGAGGTGGCGCGATGAAGAGAGTAGGTGGCGTCAGCGTGCAGAGAGAAGGCAGGATGCAATTCTGAGGCTGCTGGAGGATCAAACGGAAATCCTCCGGCTTATGGCCGAGGAAAGGCGTAGGGTTCAGGAAAGGCCGCCTGAGCCCAGACCGCCGCTACAGCCCCTGTGTAACCAACAGCCCTCCTTCCCGAGTCCCATAACCTCGTCCCCGAGACGCCCAAGAACGCATTTGGGTGGCCTCCGTGCACCCAGCCACTCAAGCCAAGAGAACAGTCCAAGCCAGAAAGGGCTGGCATTCAATACGTTTTAAAGTGCTGTGTGTCCTTGTCCTTCCCTCATCCCCTCCTCCACCACCCATCCTGGTGCTTCCCTTCCTCCACCACCCATCCTGGTGCTTCCCTTCCTCCACCACCTATCCCGGGAGACTGTGGCAGTTACCCCCATAGTTCCCCCTCTGTGTTTTACGAATTAATAAAGAATGCCTGATTTTAAAGCAACAATGACTTTATTTCCTCTGCAAGCGGTGACCGAGTGAGGGAGGGCAGGGCGGTTTGGGTAAAAACTGGGGAAAAACAGAACTTTCACACAGCATCCTGGCCATTCATGAAACTGGTTTTCAAAGCTTCCCTGATGCGCAACGCACCCTGCTGTACTCTTGTAATAGCCCTGGTATCTGGCTGCACATAACCAGTGGCCAGGCGATTTGCCTCAACCTCCCACCCCGCCATAAACGTCTCCCCCTTACTCTCACAGATATTGTGGAGCACACAGCAAGCAGTAATAATAATGGGAATATTGTTTTCGCTGAGATCTAACCTAGTCAATAAACTTCTCCAGCGAGCCTTTAAACGGCCAAATGCACATTCCACCACCATTCTGCACTTGCTCAGCCTATAGTTGAAAAGGTCCTGACTACTGTCCAGGCTACCTGTGTATGGCTTCATGAGCCATGGCATTAAGGGGTAGGCTGGGTCCCCAAGGATAACTATGGGCATCTCAACATCCCCAACGGTTATTTTCTGGTCTGGGAAGAAAGTCCCTTGCTGCAGCAGCTGAAACAGACCAGAGTTCCTGAAGATGCGAGCGTCATGTACCTTTCCCGGCCATCCCACGTTGATGTTGGTGAAACGTCCCTTATGATCCACCAGTGCTTGCAGCACTATTGAAAAGTAACCCTTTCGGTTTATGTACTCGCTGGCTTGGTGGTCCGGTGCCAAGGTAGGGATATCGCCCCTCCACAGTTCGGGAACCCCATTGCTGCAAAGCCATCCAGTATGAGCTGCACTTTTCCCAGACTCACAACCCTTGGTACAAGCAGCTTGGTGATCGCCCTGGCTACTTGCATGACAACAGCCCCCACTGTAGATTTTCCCACTCCGAATTGATTCGCGACTGACCGGTAGCTGTCTGGCGTTGCAAGCTTCCACAGGGCTATCGCCAGTCACTTCTCTACTGTAAGGGCTGCTCTCATCTTGGTGTTCTGGCGCTTCAGGGCAGGGGAAAGCAACTCACAAAGTTCCATGAAAGTGCCCTTACGCATGCGAAAGTTTCGCAGCCACTGGGATTCATCCCAGACCTGCAGCACTATGTGGTCCCACCAGTCTGTGCTTGTTTCCCGGGCCCAGAATTGGCGTTCCACTGTATCAACAAGCCCCATTACCACCATGATGTCCACCTTGCGGGGGGGCCTTTTTTTGAGAGAGGTCTGTGTCCATGTCCTCATCACTGTCCTCAGGCTGATGCTGTCCCCTCCTCGCCTCCTGTTGCTCTAGCAGCTCCTGGTTCTCATTCGCCATATACTCCTGGACAATGCGCGTGGTGTTCATAACGGCGATAACAGTTGCGGTGATCTGATCGTGCTCCATGCTTTCCCTGGTATGCTGTTTGCAGGACAGCAGAGTGGGAGCAGAAGCGGCGGGTGGATAACAATGGTGTCAGCAATATGGCGCCTGCATGAAAAAAGGCGCGAAAGGATTTTTGGCTCCCCCCTCAGTTGCTTTCACAGAGGGAGAGGGGAGCAAGGGTTAGGCTCATTTCCTTCTAGCTGCAGATAGTACAATATGCGGTGAGCAAGGGTTAGGCGCCTTCCCTTCTAGCTGCAGATGGTACAATAAGCTCTCCTGGCCCCCTCAAGGATTGAACTCGCAACCCCGGGTTTAGCGGGCCAACGCTCATACCGCTGAGCTATCCCTCTGCCCATGTTCCAGGCAGTGCTGAATCTCCCTTAAACAAAACGTAAAAAAGAGAATGACCAGAGTCACTCCCATTTATGTCCAAGCGCCCCCGGCCAGCCACACCATAGGCCGCCGGCCAAGAGCACACAAATTTCAAGCATATTGTACGATCTGCAGCTAGAAGGCAAGGAGCTTCTGCTATATGGTCCCGCGACCACAACCATTTATGGCATATTGCACCATCTGCAGCTAGAAGGAAAGGAGCTTATGCTGTGCAGTCCCGCGACTACCAGCCTCAGGCGGAATGGCCCCCTCAAGGATTGAACTCGCAACCCCGGGTTTAGCAGGCCAACACTCAGAACGCTGAGCTATCCTTCTGCCCGTATTATAGCATAACTGAATCCCCACTAGACCTAATGTGCAGGCGTACGCTGGAGATGTACGGTAATTGTGAGCTGAGCAGGCTTCCGTAGCAAACAGGGAAACCCCAGAGACAAGGCGCGAAAAAGATTGCTTTCAAGGAGGGAGGGAGGGACGTTTGATGGCTTGACGACATGTACCCAGAACCACCAGCGACAATGTTTTCTGCCCCATCAGGCTTTGGGATCGCAACCCAGAATTCCAATGGGCGGCGGAGACTGCGGGAACTGTGGGATAGCTACCCGCAATGCAATGCTCCGAAGGTCGATGCTAGTCTCGCTACTGTGGACACAGTGAATCGACCTCATGGTCTTAATGCTCTTTAGTGGGGACACACACAATCGATTCCATAAATTCGGGTTTTAATATATCGACTTCTATAATTTCGACCTAATTCTGTAGTGTAGACGTACCCTTAGGCTGTTCACTGTCAGAGACTAGATACCAGACCAGATGGACATAGGTCTGATCCAGTCCGGCGAGTCCCATGTTCCTACTTGTGATTATGGACATTTGTATAAAGAAACCATTTTCCAACCGTTTATACAAGCAGTTCACAGGAATGTTTGTGAATAACAGAAAGAAGCCCTGTCATGTTCTAAACAAACAGCTGTTTGGAATTCAAATTAATGTTTGTGAACCCTGTTTTTCCCACATTTGATCTGCTCTCGCTCTGTCTCTAATCTATCTAATTTTCATTTTTTTCTTTCTTTCCTAACCACACCTCCAGTCCCCACAGTTTTAGGCCTGTAATCATGCTGAATGATCATGTCAGCACTGTGCCAGAATGCAAACTGGGAAAATTGCTTTTTCTCAATTGCTTTTCTTCCGTATTTCAAGTGTATTCACACTGAATATTTCTGCTGATTCAGATCACATTGCTGTTAAAGTGCATAGGAACCTGACTTGATGTTTAGGTATTCCATTAAATACAGTTGTGGTATCTCTCTGTTATCCAGCCCATCAATTAGTTTTGCTTTCTCAGATCTTCACAAGGAAACTAGTCTAAGGGGGTTACAGTATGAAATACTCTGTTCGTGGGAAATGGTTCTCTTGTACATGATCTAAACACATGTGCAGTACACCCTGATACTTGAGTGATGGATTCATTATCAGGGCCGGCCTTACCATGAGGTGAACTGAGGCGGCTGCCTCAGGTGCCAGACTGTGGGGTGGCGCCACTAGGACTCAGAGTGTAGAAAATTGTGTCTGCTGCTGGTGCAGATGTATTTTCTCTGCTCTAGATGCACAGAGATGGTGAAGTGCTGTGCTGGAGGAAGGAGGGCACAAGAGACATAACAGGCAGGCAGTAGAAAAGATGAGAGGGAATAACAGAAAGCAGCAGAAGCTGCAGGGAGAGAGAAGAGGAGGAGCCTCTTATGTACCTCTCTAGCACCCCCAGGAGTCTGGACTGATTAACACCAGCTTTGTAGGGAGCTTCCTGTTTCCTGCTGCTTCCCTGAACCCACTTGAGGAGAACAGGCAGTCAACTGAAGTAGTAGGAGACAGTTAGGCCCTTAAGACGCTGATATCTTCCCTCACTCAGGCCCTGCTATCAGCCTGCTTATTTGACCCCTTCAATTGAGTGTTGAGAGCCACTATAGCTGGCACAGAACAGCAGTCATGAGTGAAAGAAGAAAACACCCCTCAGGGGCAGCATTCAGAAAAAGAAAGAAAGCAAAGGAACTTTTTCTATCTAAGCAGGAAGGAGCTCTCCTGAGATACATAGACACACATGTTCACGGTGAGCCTTCCGGCCCCAGTGAGGATGTAAGCGGTGAGGAGATGCCTGATCTTCCAGTTAGTCAGAGTGCAGGTGACATGGCAGCTACTGCAGCATCCATATCTCCATCTCAAATGGATGTAACCATGCACATTCCTGAAGAAAAGTGTAGATCAGAGAAGAGTGTGGTGGAGGTGCAAGAAACAGCTGCTGCTGAGTTTAGTTCCTTAAGTCTAGATTATCCAGGACTGTGGACCTACTTGAGCAGTAGCCTGAGGGACTTCCTTATACTGCATGGGCCACAGCAAGTGAAAAACGTAATGTCCCCCAAAGACAATGAAAATAGAAGTTTCCATCCAACACATTACTGGCGTGAAATCCCCAATGGTGACAAAGTGGAGAGGCCATGTCTTACATACTCAAAAACACAGAATGCTGCATACTGTTTTTGTTGCAAACTCTTCCAGTCTAATGTTCCAGCCACATTGGGTTCTACAGGAACAAAGGACTGGAAAAATCTGGCTAGAAATCTGGCATGCCATGAGAAGGCAGCAGAGAGCATTCCATAGGTGGAAAGATCTTGAGATGAGACTTAAAGGTTAAAGGCTACCATAGATGATCAGCATCAAGAGAAGATTGCATCAGAGTCTCTTTACTGGCAAAATGTTCTGAAAAGGCTCATTGCCATTGTGAGAATGCTTGCTACCCAAAACCTAGCACTGTGTGGCACTTCAGATCAGCTGTATGTGCCAAACAATGGAAATTTCCTTAAAATTGTGGAGCTGATAGCTGAGTTTGATGCTGTTCTCCAAGAGCATCTAAGAAGAGTCACCACCCAAGAAATGTACACACACCACTACGTTGGAAAAACAATTCAAAATGAGGTCAGACAGTTACTGGCAACAAAAGTCAAACGGAAGATTGTGGCAGATCTGAAGTCAGCAAGATATTACTCTGTTATTCTGGACTGCACACCTGACATCAGCCATATGGAACAAATGACTTTAATGGTGCATTTTGTGACAACAACAGAACCTAGTGAAAATGTCCCTGCAATGGTGACTGTCAGAGAGCATTTTCTAGAATTTATTGACATTGTTGATACTACAGGAGCTGTATGACAAATGTGCTTCTTAAAAAGCTGGAAGATGTGGGAATTGTGATAGCTGACATGAGAAGTCAGGGCTATGATAATGGTGACAACATGAGAGGAAAGAACAAAGGAGTGCAGACATGGATCTGAGAGTTAAACCCTCAAGCTTTTTTTGTCCCATGCAGTTCTCATTCATTGAACTTGGTGGTCAGTGATGCAGCAACAGCTTCTAGTGAAGCTGCTGAATTTTTAAATGTAATTCAAAGCATCTATGTAGGGGGGAAGGCTAGCTCAGTGGTTTAAGCATTGGCCTGCTAAACACAGGTTTGTGAGTTCAATCCTTGAGGGGGCCATTTAGGGATCTGGGGCAAAAATTGGGGATTGGTCCTTCTATGAGCAGGGGATTAGACTAGATGACCTCATAAGGTCCCTTCCAACCCTGATATTCTATGATTCTATGATTTTTCTCTGCATCAACTCATCAATGGCAAATTTTGAAGCAACATCTGGGAATATCCTCTCTGACACTGAAACCACTCAGTGCCACACGATGGGAAAGTCGAGTGGAGGCGATAAAGTCTATCAAACACCAAATTTGGAAGATAGATGATGCCATAGTTGCCATTATGGAGGATAATGCTATGACAGGAACTGTTCATGGGAGAACAGTGGCAGAGGGAAATGGAATCACCAGAAACATACATAACTTCAAATTTCTGTGTGGCTTAGTGTTGTGGCATGACATACTGTTTGAAATAAATGTTGTAAGCAAGAGACTTCAAGGTGTTGACCTTGATATATCTGGAGCAATGGAACAACTGGACAAAGCAAAGTCATATCTACATTCTTACCGGTCAGATGAGGGATTTCAAAATGTTCTGAAGAGTGCACAGAAGTTAGCAGAGGAACTTCACACTGAAGCTATTTTCCCACCCATTCAAAAATACAAGAGTCACCAAAGAAGACGACATTTTGATTACAAGGCACAGGATAATCCCATAAGAGACCCCAAACAACAATTCAAAGTTGAATTTTTTAACCAGATTGTACAATACAGTCAGTTGAAGAACATTTCATGCAGCTCAAGGAACACCGCAGTATATTTGGGATGTTGTATAATATTCCAAAACTCCTCACTATACCTGAACAAGACCTACACCAGCAATGCAGGGCACTAGAGACAGTGTTGACACATGATGACATGTGCTATATTGATGCGAGTGATTTAGGTGATGAACTGAAAGCCCTTTCAAGATACATTTCAGCAGGATCAACTCCAAAGGCTGTTCTGAAATATATGTGCACAAAAAAGATGACCATCCTCTTTTTCAAATGCTTTTGTTGCTCTGCGCATACTTCTAACACTTCCTGTAACAGCTGCCAGTGGAGAACGTAGCTTCTCCAAGCTGAAGTTAATAAAAACACATCTATGCTCCACAATGACACAGGAGAGTCTGGTCGGCCTTGCAACCATCTCAATAGAGCATGAGCTGGCCCAGACTGTGGACCTTCAGGAAGCAGTTAAAATCTTTGCAACCAAGAAGGCACGGAAAGCACCACTTTGATTATTCAAACAGATAAAAATGCCAGTGTTTACTATGAAGACAAGAAAAGTTACATTTGCTGTTCAGGCGTTTGAAAGTTAAGTGTTACTTAAAATTTTTGAACAAGGCATTTTAAGTTGTTAGTTCTCCTTTATTGGGGTAGGTAGCAGAGCAGTACCATGAGAGGAGTAGAACAGTAAGAAGGCAGAATTGAGACCTTTTAAAGTTTTGACCCAAGTGAGGGGGCATGGGGGCATCATTTGAGCTCCCCGCCTCAGGTGCCAAAATGTTGTGGGACAGCCCTGTGCATTATGCATTTTTGTAATAGTATATTAATTGCTACAAATATTAATAAAAGTGAGCCACAAGCAGACAGATCATATCTGAGTTCAAATATGGTGCACGATCTAACAGAGTACTTGTAATTCATGGATCTCAGCTTTCAGGGGACCTATCGCTCCTTATTGTGAATCTTCACAAAAAGAAAAGAAAGGAAACTGAGCTCAGACTGACTCATCAGCATTGTTATCATTACAACCAGGATCCCTAACCTTTGGAACAGTTTTGTACCTTACACTGATTGAACCACTAAGCACTATTGATTTCAGCTTTCTAGAGGAAGACACTTACAGAACCTACAGAATATAAGAGCTTCTGTTCTCTTTGAATATGATTCACATGTGTAACCAGCATAAATGTCAATGGGAGATACGTGAGCAAATTAAGAAGAGATGTGCATTGCATATATATTGCATGTATATGCATAGAGCTAAATAATTATATACATATTTGGGGCCAAATTCTGGAACTATAGCAAAATGGTGCAGATATACACACTGCACAACAAACACCTGTATTCTAGTAGACAGCTCCATACACAGCCCCAGTACTGTGTATGAGATCACTTCAAGTTTAGAGAATATGTATCCATAACCATGGACCATATTCCCTGATCACCGGGTGCCTCCCAGGAAAACCCCTCTGCAGGACCTGCGGAGGGATCTTTGCATGGGTTTTTAGGATGACTACAACAGGTGATCAGAATGTAGGCACAGAGCCTGCCTGCTTTTGCCCTGTGAATGTGTGTTTCTGTAATGAGTTCTTCTGTTTTTTCAGCTGCCTGGATTTATAAATTGAATAAACTCTAAATGAAATACTAGAGTAAAATCCCTTCTGAATTGCCGATGCCCTGGCTAGAGCTACATATCCCTCAGTGGGCCAAATCCTGCCTTCAGTTGCTGCAATGTAAATGAGCACAGAACTTGACCAATTCAATCTAATTTTTGGACCCTAGATTAGATAATAATTAGTTCATGAAAATAAACAACAACATACATTTTCCTAAAGAGATTCCCTTTCATTTTCAGTGGGTTGTACTGGCTAGATCTTATTTGTACATCCCGCCAGGAACTCAAAGTAGTGGCATTTAAAAAAAAATAAAAGCCAGACATTTTACTAATTCTTTTCTGTTTTGTGAAGAAAGACTGAAAAATCCACATGGACTGAAATGTAACTTTCAGTAATATAATAACAGATGGCTAAATAAGAACATAAAAACGGCCATACTGGGTCAAACCAACGGTCCATCTAGCCCAATACCCTGTCTTCCAACAGCAGCCAGTGCCAGATGCTTCAGAGGGAATGAACAGAACAGGGCAATTATCAAGAGATCCATCCCCTGTCATCCAGTCCCAGCTTCTGGTAGTCAGAGGCTTAGGGACACCCAGAGCATGGGATTGTGTCCCTGATCATCTTGGCTAATAACTACTGATGGATCCATCCTCCATGAACTTATCTAATTCTTTTTTGAACCCAGTTATGCTTTTGGCCTTCATAATCCCGTGATAGCCATCTACCTCATACCAAAGGGGGGCATGTTGTTGTGCTGTTTCTGTTGTGTACTCCTCATGTTGCAGTGTACGCTGCAAGCATGGGCATAGCTATGTCACCACATCTGTTGAGGGGGAAGAGTCAAGGCTCTACCCACTCCATGCATCCTCCTCTTCCCCATAGTGGAGGAGATGGAACGGCTTGCTGGAAGTGGTGGTATGGCACACTAGCACAAGAGAATAAGGGAGTGCGCCCTTGTGCTTGTGCATTGTACAGACTATGATCTGCCCCAGCATTTCCTGATCTTTTAATTCACTTGTTAATTTACAACCAATTTGCACATGAAGCTGAGAACAGGGAGGCTGGAACCATTTTTATCGTGGGGGTGCTTAGAGCCATTGAACCAAACTGTAAACCCTGGATATAATGGAATCCACTTCAAGCCAGGAGGTGTGAAAGCACCCCCAGCATCCCTAGTTCCAGCACCTATGGCAGAGAATGCATGCTGCCATGCCAGATCAAAACATCTGATCTTACTGGTTTAGAGTCTGATCCAAAATACCCTGAAGCCACTGGCAGTTTTTTCATTGACTTCAGTGGGCTTTGGATCAGACCCATGCTGAGGTATAAATAAAATAAAAAGCTCTGGTGGTTATTATATACTGTTTGCATGGAAATAGATTTTATATCCCCTGCTTTAAACCCTTATACAAAACACAACATGAAGCAGGAAGCAGGCCATTGCTCAGTTCGCATTGTGAAAAAAGGAGAATAAAAATATCTACCCTAAAAATGAACATGATTTTTTTATATTATGTGTTTTAAGGCATGACAGCCAACCAAAGAGCTATTTAGTATGTTACATGGTTTAATAAAAATAATTTGCCTGGCAGTGTCTGAAAGCTTTTGCAGCTGCAGGGGTACTTTCTTGGAAATAAATTTGTGTTTACACAGGTGCAGCCATATTTAACAATTTTTTTATATGCAATGCAAACAGCTGCCTGTCTGTTTTCTTTGGCAGAGCTCTTTCCAGTTGAAACAATTTGTATCAAACATATCTCTCCGTGATACCTATATAAACAATACAAAAAATTCCTGTACAAGGAAGAGGTTTCTCATAATGTATCTTTTAGATAAACTATCAAGCAGAAGCAGCTTGGTGAGAGTCTCCTTAGTAAAGCCTGGCCCATCATGAAACATTTTACATTTGAAATGATCTGGGGAGGCTTTTGAGGAAGTATTAAGCACTCAGTGTGATAACTCCCAGGATTTTATTCTGTTATAATCGAGGTGAAGGCTATTACAGCTGGCAAAGGAAGTTTGGCAAATTAGGTATTTTCCTTAACACGACAGAATATGCTGTTATTCTACTTTTGGCATATTTTTACACAAGATGAAATATTTGCCAAAATATTTAGCCTCAAGTCAACTATCGACTTTTTATTACATCATAAATGTCGTGTTATATTTTTCATGTATCCATTGGTATGAAATTCTAACTCATTCAAAATCCCTATGATTTACATGAAGCTAGTACTCCAGTGCTTTTCAAATACTTTGCAAATATTTACATTTTGAAGAGCTCTCCTATCTTCTGATTTTTTTACACTCGTGAGGTACAGAAGAAAGCTAACATATTTTAAATTAATGTATGAAGTCTGGGTTTTTAAAATACCCGTCCTACCCCTCTCCCCAAATAAAAACTATTAATAGGGAAGAAAGAAAAATTTGGTGGAGAAATCTACCTTTTTATTCCTTCACCTATTTTTCATATACGAAAATTGCCTGACTCTCATTTGCAGAGAACAATGTTGAAGTTAATATGTGAATGGATTAATTCAAGTTTTATAAAAAGATGGTTGTTCATATATAAAATACAGCTGTAAAAATTAAATACTCCTTCATAAATACAAAAGTAAGTTAAAATGGTAATGCTTGTGCCCACAGAAGAAGAGTTTACACTGTCCTAGTGTTATCATCTTACTCATCTTGTTCTCTATTTTAATGGCACAAGGCCCCATGTATTCAATACATTGGGCCAACTTCACATCCAGTTTAACTTCACTGACATTAAAATAGACAGGACTCTAGCATGCTGAAGGTGGGGGAAAAAGAAATGAGACTTCTCCTTCCACCCTTGCTGCAAATTCATATGTTTAGCTGAATAATTTAACGGACTAAACTTTTTCCCAGTGTAACACCACTGACTTCAGTTGAGGATTTAGTAGCCTCCTTTTGGGCTATACTTCCCCTCACCTGGAATCATGCAGTTATTGGTTCTGCATAATAATAAATAACCTGCCTATTCACTGGCCTGGCCCATAACTCATCTCTATAGCTCTGTGCAAAGAGACTGCATGAAATTAAACTCTGCACAGTACAATATGTGGGTTCCTCAAATCCTGTTCCAGCTCACCTAGTGGAAAAACATCATTTGATCTGTGGCCAGGTTTTTTGGTGGATTTGTCCCCGAGTATCCACACAGTCAAATAAATACCCTTTCGTTAGTCCTGTTTAACAGATGACATGGTCAGCTCTCTCCACAATGTATATACACAAATAACGCATTAAAATTAATTGTATTTATGCTCACAAATAAAGTACTAGACCATAAGCTGTAGGTTTTCTTAGGCGCTCTGAAACATGTTGGCCCTTGATACAGATCCTTATTTAGGAGAACTAAGTACATAAAAGGTATACCTATATGTTAAATAAAGTTGTGCTGTGTGTAGAATTGCATGAAGCAGTTAGAAGATAAAAGTCTTTGCGGGTATTTTGTCTACTTTTTCTAATCTAAATTGTATTTAAAGTTTTAAACGTATTTTGATTATTTGTTGCTAGATTTAAGAGACATGCTCCTATCATCAGGCATGCCAGCATTTTCTGCTGTATTCAGTTGTATAAGCTTTGTGGTTTCGACAGGGATGGATTTACTGAGTGAATGAGAAATCCACATACACTTAAACCTCTTACATTTTTGAAGTGGAAAATCTCACTCAATCACTTTCAGTCCAACTGAACCCAGGTCTAAATTAGCACACTGCTAATTGAGAAACAGGGGGAAACTAGCACATTTGGTATACAAGTGTTTGTGATAGCAGCTCTTTTCCTAATAAAGGGTCAATTATGCAACCAGTTTAGACAGGACAGAAAAGACAGTGAAATGAAAGAGGAAAAGAAACATCACCGGGAGAACTCACTTCTGTATTAGCTTGGAACCATATTATCTAGGGCTATAATCTCATCAGATTTCACAAGTTGAATAGGTTGATCCTCAGAGATCTGACCACCAAGGAAAAGCAAGGCACTGTAGAAAATGGCACGCCTTTATTTCAGTTAATATTTAACCAATACTTGTTAGAACTGCTGGAGGTGCCTTTTTTCAAGCAAGACGCTAAATTGAGATATTGATGATGGCACTTTGGTAGGGTACCTATCCCCAGTATCTTGGCCAAATTCCAGTTTGGTTAATGACTTAGGGCTAGGGCCAGGTGCCTACGCCCAACATAAATAATGTTCAAGTCTCTTTGTGGCTCTAGCCCAATCTGCCTACCTAAATTCCCCCTGCAGTTTCAACTGGATACACTCTAAAAGGTGCTTTATAAAGGTAATTTATTACTGTTAGATAAACACCTTAATATTTTCATATTTTCTCATGTAGTCTTTCCCCGGATGTCTCATTATCATCTCCTTTATGGACTACCTCACATGCCATGCATGAATCTCTGGGACACCGAAGACTGAATTGCAGTGACATGAGGGCAGATCTTCAGCTCCTGTTCCTGCAATTGAGGGAGAACAAAGCAACAAGAAATGTGGCCCTGAAGTGGTGGCTGGGGACTATCCTGAAGTAGGAGAATCCTCTAGTGACATAAAGTCTTTGGAAAACTGCTTCCTTAAATATGGTGCACCCGATGAGACTTATACTGATGATATTTGTGTGGAGGGTCCTGGTCTACGTGTGGGCTCCTAGGTGCTATTGCTATGCAAATCAAATAATAATAACAAGAACAACACTATTTACAAGACCAAAATTATACCGGACAGGAAACATGACAATATGCAGAAAAGGACAATATTCAGAACAATCTAGTAATCAGTTCATGCTATCAAAAAGTTGTGTTACAGATAAATATGATGGTCTAATAAAACTTCATTGCATTCTTTGCTAGAAAGTGTAGCCTGAGTTGTGTCCCAAGAGCTGAGAGTCTCACCATCCACTGTGGGTGGTTGTCTGATAGCGCACTCATTCCTTTCTTTGTTCCTGGCTTATAAAACAAGCTTCTTTCTGTTTACGCACACTCACCTCACCTCACAGGAGATCTGACATTAACTTAGGTTGTGCTCCTGTCTCACCACCCCGGTAGACTTACTATCACTCAGCCATTTAACACATATATTGGACATTTCTACCAAAGACTCCAGCAGCTCAGTCTTAAGATGGCTGCCAGCACGTTTCATCTGTAAATTTCAAGTCCTTTATAAATGTAAGTATTATTATGCCCATTTTATAGATAGGGAGACTGAGCCACAGAGCGGCAAAGTGACTTGCTCAAGGTAAAATAGCCAGTCAATGGCAGAGTTGCATTCATTACTTCTTTTTGTTCAATTTTTTGGGGAAAATTGAGAGCCAACACATATGCAGTTATACTAAGCTGCTTATGATAAAGCTAGGTAGGGTAATTAAAACCTGTATAGTTCCTCCCACAGTTTCACATGGTCAAAGAGATTAAGGAGGTGTTATTGAAATCTATTATCCTCACTGAGTTTAGAGCTTAAATATCTCCTAAGAGTCAGGCTGGGCCCTTTAATGGTGGGGACAGCTAATGAAATGTCTACTTCTTTGTTAACAGCCTTCCAATATTTTCGGGGAACAGTTCTATCATCACATAATTAGTCTAGAAGTTAAAATAAATCTAATAAAATATTAAGGCTTTCCTCTCGTCAGCAGTGACCAGTATCATCTTGTGTTCAAGGTTTCACCCTAGGAAATGGTTGTCCTCTCAAAAAAAAGAGGCAATGGAATCTGCCACCCTTTCAGAGCTCTGAATGCTTTTGGATGTTTTACTAGTCACAGAAAAAAGAATCCTATTTGGTGCATGGCACTGTCACTAGATCAAATTGATGGTGAAAAGGGGGTGTTTATACAAGAACTGGAAACCGAAGAAGTGCACAACAACCTTTTATAGTGGGGATAAGGTTCATTGGTTAGACTATACAATTTCTTTTCTCGAGTGATTATTTGTTTTTAGAAAGCTTTTGAGGAATTTACTGTCTTTGATCTTTAGAAGATGTGCGGGACAGAGTTAGTGGAGTTTGTGATCAACTCTGTAGCAGGTGCCAGAGTAAAAGCAACCCTTTTAGGGTGCACTTGAAATGGGTGATATTTTGTCTTTACTCTGGATGGTGTTACACAGCTACTCTACAAACAGAATTCTCTGACCACTCTATTGATTTTAGAAAACAGACTTGTAAAGTTAGTTATGAGTGTCTCTTGACATCAGTTCTTTACAATTTTTATTATGCAACATGAGTTCTGATATTATTGTGTCTTCAATCTGACTGTGATCACAGGCACGCTGCATTGTTCTGGTCTCTGTTTTTAAAAAGAAAATGTACATTTTAAAAAACAGAGTTGACAAGTTAAAAAATGTGTTTAAAAACATTTGAATAAGATATTTTAGTTTGTAGACATCTTGTCACCATCCTGAAAATTTACAACAGTCAGCAATGTAAACATATACTTGACAAACTCCAACAGCTTGTAGACTGCAGAGTTCATCCACTCATTTCAGTGAGGCAGATGTTTCATTTTAATACTCTTCATACTATAGATTAGGATTATGTTTTTTTCTGTCTTTTTTTTTTTTTTGAAAAGGGAATAAACCTGACATGCTACTAATGTCATTTCACACTGCAGGCCAGATGGTGAAAAATGCAAGGGCTGCAACTCTGTTTATGTACAGGGAAAAAAGGAATTTTGTTTCTGAAAGACTTCCAGCTCGATCATTTGCTACTTTTATCTAAACACTAGATGATGAATAAAGTAGGACTATCTGAACTTCAAAAAGGTCCTTGAGATTAAGTGCTTAACAATGTAATGCATCTGGTGGAAGAATATTACATTATTCCTGCTTGCCACATTGCAAAGATGTTGAGAACATATTCACTAGTATGGCTGCCTTAATGCAGGGTGCTTTGAGCAGACATTTGGCAACTACTTGGAAACTGCTTGTAAGATAAATCATGTTTCCATCACTTTTTTATTATTATTACCAAAAGACGGTAATTAAGCACTGCACTAACAGACAGTCCATCTTAAAACAGAGTTCAATGTAACTGTCTATTTCAGACTACAGAACAGTAAATCTAGAAGGAGTAATGCAAAATGTTTGCAAGGAAACCATACATTACACCAAGGATGAGTGCATTCATTACAGATCTGAAACTTAGGAGAGCAACAAAAAGTTTTTTCTAAGGTTCAAAATTAAGCCTAGACTGATTTATCACATAGCTCATGTAAAATTTTGTAACATACAGTGGCCAAGGACTGCTAGGGGGAAGACCAAAGCAGTAGCCAAGTGGGTCCAGATGGCTGGGTAGCCAGCAGGTCAGTCTGTATCAGAGGCAGTCGAGGACAAAAGTCAAGTTCTCACAGGGATCAGTAGCGGAAGATCCAATCCAAGGGGCTGGATCAGTGGGTTGGGCACATGAGGTTGGACAAGGCAGCAAGGCAGGATCAGATAAAGAGGCAAAGCAGTCTGGTGAGCAACCAGAAGGCACTGGTCTATTGCTCAGATAACGTCTTCCTGGTGGGGCCTTTATACAGTCCAGGTACCCAATGAGAGTGCTGCCTGTCCATCCAATCAGGGGCCTGGGACATGGCTGCTCTGGGCTTGTAGGCCTTTAGTACTAAGGCTGTTGGTCAGGGGTGCCCATTCAGTGCATTGCTGTGGAACAGAAGCTAAGGATGCTGCCTAAGAATCTAGCAGGGTTGAGTGCAATACCACGATCCTGGTATCACTCCCTTCCCTGGGAATGACCTCAAGGCATCAAAGGACTGGATTTGTATAGATGTGCACTGTGCCCAGTGAACAGTGTACCATATCTTCCCATATTTGTATTTGGGAGTCTAGGATCTCATGGGCCAGGTATTCTTCTTGGCTTTGGACTTGGACTGATGGAGGGGGAGGTTGCTTTCATTCAGGAAAGGGATTGTTGGAGAAAGGTTTAAGGAGGGAGACATGGCATACAGGGTACAACTTGAGGTATCTGGGAAGTCAAAGTTCAAAGATTACTGGATTGTTTTGCCTGCAGATCTGGTAGGGTCCCAGGTACTGGTGGTGTAGTTTCTGTATGGGTCTGCCTGTCTTGAGGTGTTTTGCCGACAGCCTTATATTTTGTCCTACTGCAAATGTAGGACCCTTCTGCTGATGATGGGCAGCATGACGTTTGTATGCTATCTTGGATCCATCTAGGTTTTGTTTCAACTCTTCCTGTGTCTGATGGATTTAATGAACCAGGTCTGAGGCTGTGGGTACTATGGGTACTGCATAGGGAAAACTGGGATGGAAGCCATAATTTGAAAAAAAAAAGGGGGGGAATCATCTTGATTGAGGCATCGTCTGTGTTACTATATGCGAATTCTGGATATAGAAGCAATAAGGCCCAGTCATTTTGTTGGTAGTTGGTGATGCATAGCAGGTATTGTTTTAATACCTGGTTCACTCTTTCTGATTGACCATAGATTTGTGGATGGTAGGTTGTTGATGCATGGAGATGTATCTCTAGGAGGCAGCATACCTCCCACAAAACCGAGACATGAACTGAAAATCCTGGTCTGAGATGATTTGGACCGGGAGACCATGGAGGCAGAACACTTGTGTGATAAGGAGACAAGTAGTATCCTTGATGGTGGGAAGATGTGCACAGGGAATGAAGTATGCTATAATTGTCAGCTGATCCACTATGTCAGTATAATATGGCATCCCTTACATTCAACCATGAAGTCCATTACAATGTTAGCCCAAGCCCTCAAGGGGGTCTCAGAAGGTATTAACATCCCAAACAGTTTAGTTCGGGGATCTTTGATATGGCCATAGGTGTTGCAATATCAGAATGTCAGACCGCCGTTTTGGCCACTAGAATGACCAACAGGCCATGTAAGTCGTCTTTGACTAGCCAAAGTGTCCATCCCAAAAGACATCATGGCAAATATATAGGGTCTCCAAATGGGAGTGTCCCACAGGGACACAGATGCACCTGTGAATGAGGAGGAATCCATCCTTTTGTGTGAACTTTCCTTGGGGCTCGGGGTTGGAGTTTGGAGAGTCTGGACGAAGGGGTCATTTGGCAGCATGAAACACATGGCTGTGAACAAATTACATAGTGATGATCCTCCAAAGAAGTGATGTGGTTTCAAGATGCAGGGAGGCTCTTCTTCAGGTCCCTTAGTATCACTGGATTGGATGAATGGACTATAAGGTGGACAGAAAGCTGGCTAGATTGTCGGGCTCAACGGGTAGTGATCAATGGCTCGATGTCTAGTTGGCAGCCGGTATGTTCCCCAGGGGTCGGCGTGCCCCAGGGGTCAGTCTTGGGGCCGGTTTTGTTCAACATCTTTATCAGTGATCTGGATGATGGGATTAATTGCACCCTTAGCAAGTTCGCAGATGACACTAAACTGGGGGGAGAGGTAGATATGCTGGAGGGTAGGGATAGGGTCCAGAGTGACCTAGATAAATTGGAGGATTGGGCCAAAAGAAATCTGATAAGGTTCAACAAGGAGAAGTGCAGAGTCCTGCACTTAGGAAGGAAGAATCCCATGCACAGTTACAGGCTGGGGACCGACCGGCTAAGCAGAAGTTCTGCAGAAAAGGACTTGGGGATTACAGTGTATGAGAAGCTGGATATGAGTCAGCAGTGTGCCCTCGTTGCCAAGAAGACCAACGGCATATTAGGCTGGATGAGTAGGAGCATTGCCAGCAGATCGAGGGAAGTGATTATTCCCCCCTATTCGGCACTGGTGAGGCCACACCTGGAGTATTGTGTCCAGTTTTGGTCTCCCCGCTACAGAAGGGATGTGGACAAATTGGAGAGAGTCCAGCGGAGGGCAACAAAAATGATTTGGGGGCTGGGGCACATGACTTATGAGGAGAGGCTAAGGAAACTGGGAAATTGCAGAAGAGAAGAGTGAGGGGGTATTTGATAGCAGTCTTCAACTACCTGAAAGGGGGTTCCAAAGAGGATGGAGCTAGGCTGTTCTCAGTGGTGGCAGATGACAGAACAAGAAGCAATGGTCTCAAATTGCAGTGAGGGAGGTCTAGGTTGATATTGGGAAAAATTATTTCACTAGTAGGGTGGTGAAACACTGGAATGGGTTACCTAGGGAGGTGGTGGAATCTCCATCCTAAGAGGTTTTTAAGGTCAGGCTTGACAAAGCCTTTGCTGGGATGATTTGGTTGGCGTTGGTCCTGCTTTGAGCAGGGGGTTGGACTAGATGACCTCCTGAGGTCTCTTCCAACCCTAATATTCTATGATTTTATGATTGGCATATTCCCCTTTGCAGAACAGAGCATCTGCCTTACCATTGAAGGAGACAAAGTGATAGGTGATAGTAAAATCGATCCAAGAGAAAAAAAGAGCCCAGCAGAGCTGTTGTTGGGCTAGGGCTTTAGCACAACATAGGTGTTCTAGATTTTTGACAGTTCTAATAAATATGATAGTGGCTGCAATGCAACTCATTCAATAAAAATAGTCAAATAATTTAAGTAAATAAAAGCAATAAAGGTCAAACATCATCTCATGGCGGTGGGGGAGGGGAGAGGGAGAACAAATTTAGATTTAGAGTGGATATTTTCTAATAATATGAACCATTGCAAGGTTCAATGTGGATGTTTGTCCTAAAGGAGAAGAGTGTAATCCAACTACCATAAGGTACTGCCATCCATACGTATACAAACAGCATAGAGATGTTCATACTAAAAACTAACCAAGATGTTGTCTATGCTCTCCTTTTATAGAAAACACAAAGCTGAGATTCCCCAGGGTAAAAATTATAACACAGACTGAGTATGGACCAAACCTGATAACCTGATTATGAACTTCTTCAAGTTTCTGAAGAGCTTGGATTCATATCTCTGGATCTAAAGACTTCCCATGTTTTTAATTCCTGATAAAATCCTAAAGCAGAAAGGGCCTATTTCCCATTTCTCATGCAGCTGTCATCTCATGGTATCAAATAACCTCATGAGCTATCCAAAATTCATGCTGGTGGAAATCTCACAAGAGCAGAAGATCACACTTGAGTTCCACCACTTTGGGCCATCAAATCCAAACTCAAATGCTAACCTTAATTCAGCCTCCAGACCAATCACCAAATCCTACTCTACACCTAATCCAGACCCAAACACAGTTAACTGAATGTAATATCTTTCAAGAATATGAGAAGTGGTTACTGGGCTGTGAAATAAATGTACTCTCAATTTCCCTTTGTCTCTTATGGTGAGTTTAACAGAAATGAAATGGAAGCATTTTATATTGTATAGTGTTTTATATTGTATTTATAGTACAAGCATACAATGACTGTGCAGTGTGACTATAAAAAAATCTTTCTAAATCCCTCAGTATTACTTAATTAAAAGATAATGGACAAAGGAGATAGGTTGTTTTTCAAATTTAAATGAATTTTTTTCATAATAGTGATTATCAAATGTCTATATTTGTAATAGAACAGCAATTCATACATATCAAATTTGTGCTATTATTAACATAAAGTATGTGCCAGCTTTTTATCAATATAGAAATCTGGTAATTATCACTAGAACTATTAATTAAAATTAAGAAATAGCTAAATTAGGAATAGGAATGCCACTTATTTCTTAACATTCTAAAAGCAAAAATATCTACCTATTTTCCTTTACAAGAATCTGACACTATGACAATGGAATAGAAGGTTGTCACAGTATAATAGTCCCCAGCTGCTAGATAAATGCTGAGCTGAAGCTGAGGCATTTATCAAAAATAAACATTGAAGAAAAGCGGGGAGACATTGATCCTGTGATAATGTTCTGTTAAAATGGCTTTATTTCTGTTATACCAAGTGACTGATGTAGATGCAATCATTTTGTCTGATGGATGTCAATGTAATAAAATGAAAGTTGCTCACTGTACCATTCCTGAGTAGTTGTATTATGATTGGCTTCAGAGAACAGGCTATTGTGTGAGTTATCCAACCATAGAAGAGCTAATCCACAGACCCCATAGAGTTTTCAAAAGCATGCTGTATGTTATGAATAACTTGCTTTCTGATTGGCTACATTTTTATTTAATTGTTATCCGCTCAGTCAGTTAGCAAAGTGGCATATTTGGTATAATGGTAACATGAGTGTTACACCTAATCCTAGAGATGGCCCTGAGGAGCCACAAAGTCCGGATCCAGACCTAAACTTGCCTACAGTGTTTACATCTGGGAGTTCATTTTAGTCTGTTATCAAGATAGACCCAAGCATGAAGACAGAGTTAGGATTCAGGTTTCTGGTTCAGGCCCACCCCTACATAAATCATGTGATTCTTTTAAAAAAAACCTAAGAGATGTGCATGCGAGGGGATATATTATCCAACTCCATCCTGTGACACACCTGGTTGGTTGGGTCTTGGATCCAACTGGACAGCCCAACACAACGTTATGTTTCTCTGTATACTATACAGGGATGTAGATGCAGGCCACTGCTTCCCTCAGCAGGGTTTATCCCCACATTTTTAAAAAGAGGCTCAAGAAGGCTTACCTCCATTCATCTCTCCTGGTCTCTTCTCCACCAATCTTTGTTTTCTTCTTTTATATCCAGCAGCTGGAAGTACCATGGACTGTTTTTACATTGTGGCAAAGCGAAGGATTTTTTCATTAGACCGTGTTTGTTATACAAAGGGTCTATAAACCCCTATAGAGTTGTCCATATGGCAATTCTCCTGCTATATGCCACTCGCTCCTCTTCGTGGCCCTGGTGGAGTGGGTTTGACTGGAGAAAAGGGGATGTGACTCAAATCATAGAATATCAGGGTTGGAAGGGACCTTAGTAGGTCATCTAGTCCAACCCCCTGCTCAGAGCAGGACCAATCCCCAATTTTTTATTTTTTTTTGCCCCAGATCGCCCCCTCAGGGATTGAACTCACAACCCTGGGTTTAGCAGGCCAATGCTCAAACCACTGAGCTATCCCTCCCCAAATTTTTTTTAAAATGGAGATATGCCAATCTCCTAGAACTGGAACAGCCTTGAAAGGTCATCAAGTCCAGTCCCCTGCCTTCACTAGCAGGACCAAGTACTGTCCCCTGACAGATTTTTGCCCCAGATCCCTAAATGGCCCCCTCAAGGATTGAACTCACAACCCTGGGTTTAGCAGGCCAATGCTCAAACCACTGAGCCATCCCTCCCTCAATATGTACAATCAGTATATTTCCAGTTGCCAGAATGCCTTTGGTGAAGTTATCAAACATGTATAGGTCAGAGGCTCCTCACTGAAGTCAATGGGACTTACACACATTAGCATGCATTTAAGTGTTTTCATAAATGAAGATGGACTTAAGCATGTACTTAGCGCTTTCCTGAGTCAGAGCCCTATCATGTTATTAGACTGTTATTAGGTTTTGAGTGTCACTGTAAAATACTGTAATCATTTTCATAGGAACATTCCTAATAGTCAGCAAGGCTAGATTGCTTTGAGTTCTACAGATCGTGCGACATACCTAACATCTAAAATATATGCATTGTCTTCCACCTAAGGGCGGAATAGGTAGAGAGGGGCCATGTATAATTCTGCAGAGCAAACACCAATTCTCTCTGCCTTGTAAAAGGGCCTTCTGCTTTTGTGGCATGGTGTTATACATCTTGAGCCTCATTCACTGCCCCCTCCTGTGTAAAATTTACACAGGCATTGAAAGATCATGGAATACCCAAGGAAATCATTTTTCAGTCGATTGAGCTCTTAATGGAAAAAGCTCTCTCAATACTATCTTACAAATTAGAAGATCCCCTGCTTCTAAATAGTTCAATTGAAATCAGCTTTTGTATTTATTCTTCAGGTCATTCAAGCTCAAATGTTGTTAGCTCTGAGTCAAAAAGTCAGATTTTTAAAGGGAAAATGTCAAGTCCTTTTAGGCTTCAACTGACCTTTTAAACTACATTAGGGATTTGAAGCATTACACATGGATTTCTACATTTCATATCACAGTATTTAACAAATGATCAAACACAACTCCCAAGAATACTATTTTTACAAGCTTGACATTTTAGGCCTTAAAGGATGTTGTTGGTCTTTCTTTTACATAAAATTACCCTTGAGAAATTCAGTGTGTTTTCTACACTTTCATTTCTCTTTCACAGGAGGGAAATTTTATGTATTTTATTTCATGCTGTAGTTTTGCAAGCTGGTATTGCAAGTAGAACAGTATAATTGCAAAGAGGCAAATACTAGAGATGTACATGAAGTAATTACTAGACTGTAAATTCACTCAACAGGCTCAGTGGGTGTCATGCACTGGTAGAGTACAGCTCAAGTAGTTTATGGATGGTAACAGAGCCCTAGAAATAAATGCAGACCTGCATCCACTCCTGGACTATCTGATACTGCTGTCAATAATATCATATATGTTTTTAAGCTGGTGTGATAGAATCATTCTTATGGCTCTAAGTACCTCTCACATTCATATGATGAACAAACTATGACACTGAATGAGATTGTGAATGTTTGAAGAGACACTTATCAACTGAATCAGCAACATATGGGCACTGGAATTCCTTGATCCCGTGGATGCAATAATAATAATAATAATAATAATAATAATAATATAAGTTTCACTATTACCTACAGTAACCTACAATACAAAAATCTTTAACAAAGATATATTTATAAGTAATAGGCTGGGGGGAGAAAGGTTGATTGGTATTTCTGAGTAAAGTTAATGCTTATGAAAAGTGTTTGGTTGACAGACTTAGGAATCAATGTCTGACATTTATCCACAGAATAGGTGAACCACAGGCTGAGGCAGGCTGAGCTTCCCATCTGTGCACAATCAAAGATCACCAAGCCTGACCTAGAGGGATCACATCAAGGAATTAGAGTGTAGTCCAATCTGTGTCCATTCCATCATTAGGCCTATCTGCTAAGATTGACAGTAAGGGTACCAAATAATGCTAACCGTGACAGTGTGCGAAGCAGACTGTGAAGAGTTACAAAGGGATCTCACAAATTGGGTGACTGGGCAACAAAAATGGCAGATGAAATTCAATGTTCATAAGCACAAAGTAATGCAGACTATAAAACATAATCCCAACTATACATATAAAATGATGGGCTGTAATTTAGCACTTACCACTCAATGAAGAGACCTTGGAGCAGATAGTTCTCTGAAAACATCCACTCAATGTGCAGCAGAAGTAAAAAAAGCTAACAGAATGTTGCGAATCATTAAGAAAGGGATAGATAATAAGACAGTAAATATGATATTGTCTCTATATAAATCCTTGGTTTGCCCACATCTTCAATACTGTGTGCGGATGTGGTGGCCCCATCTCAAAAAACATATATTGGAATTGGAAAAGGTACAGAAAAGGGCAACAAAAATGATTAGGGGTATGGAACTTCTTCCATATCAGGAGAGATTAATTAGACTGGGACTTTTCAGCTTGGAAAAGAGATGACTAAGGGGGGATATGATAGATGTCTATAAAATCATGAGTGGTGTAGAGAAAGTAAATAAGGAAGTGTTATTTACTTAATCTCATAACACAAGAACTAGGGGTCACGAAATGAAATTAATAGGCAGCAGGTTTAAAGCAAACAAAAGGAAGTATTTCTTCACACAACGCACAATCAACCTGTGGAATTCTTTGCCAGAGGATGTTGTGAAGGCCAAGACTATAACAGGGTTTAAAAAAGAACTAGATAAATTCATGGAAGATAGGTCCATCAATGGCTATTAGCCACGATGGGCAGGGATGATGTCCCTAGCCTCTGTTTGCCAGAAGCTGGGAATGGGCGACAGGATGGATCACTTGATGATTACTTGTTCTGTTCATTCCCTCTGAAGCAACTGGCATTGGCTACTGTCGGAAGACAGGATACTGGGCTAGATGGACCTTTGGTCTGACCCAGTATGGCCATTCTTATGTTCTTATGTTGTTTGCACTGTGGCCACTTGTCAACTACTAATTGGAGAGAGACCAGCAAATGATTTTTGGTCACTGTAACCTAGAAGTGGACAGGCGACTTGGACATAAAAGGCTCGGTATCACATCACCAGTCCTCTGAACCATCCAGCCCACTCTAAAATTACAGTTTCATTTCATTTATATTTTAACAATACTGCTGTCAAGCGATTAAAAAAATTAATCACAATTAATCGCGCTGTTAAACAACACAGAATAAAAGGTGTTTAATACATTTCAATCGGTATTCTATTGTTTAACAGTGCGATTAAAACTGCGATTAATCGTGATTAATTTTTTAATATTGATTTATTTCTTTGAGTTAATCGTGTGAGTTCACTGCGATTAATTGACAGCCTTATTTTACATTTTAAACAAATGGATTTGTAGAAATATCTTTAAATAGTTCTATGCACATGAATTTTTTTCTTACCAAATTAAGGTCTTCCCATACACAGAAAATCTGTCCCTGTGATTTTATGGCCACTCTGATGATTATATAGAGAAAGTGTATTATGGAGACAGAACACTATCTGGTGGGACGGCTCTCATCAAACTCCAGCAGCCCCTTCTAGTCTACAGAAAGCACAGTTACGGTGGGCTGCTTGAAGGAAAAGTCATTGCACAACAAGGGGTTAATGACAGTTGTTCATTCCACTCTCTGACAAATAATGGAAGTCCGAAGGGTACATTTTTATAAAAAGAAAGCGGAGATCCATTTGCAATTACACATCTACATTTGTGCATACATTTGACACAAATTCTCATGCATTTTATTTGTCTAAATAGGTAGGGGTGCATTCACAAATGCAGTAACTGTGTGTGTTTAAATCCAGGTTTGCAATTGCACACACATTTTTGAGTATGCAACTTGAAGCTCCTTTTCTGAAACATAACCCTAAAAGATTAAATTTAAATAGGCTACTATTGTGCTGAAAGGGACTTTATGAGTTAATGCTGGAGGTCTCATTTTACCTGGCAATAAAGCTGATTCTGAGTTACAGCTGGTCATTCCTAATAATAAGACACACAATGTGCTTCTGATACTACATGTACCCTGGTGTCCACTTTGCTCCTGTCTGCAGCATGACACTAAAGCCATCCCCATCTCTAAAAAGAAAAATACAAAAAAGGAATTGGCAGCTCTGAGACTAGAACACAGTATTGTGCGTCAGGCCACTGTGCGTCACACACTGTGAGTGGTAACAAGCTGAAACTAGTGCGTCAGAATTGTTGAGGGCATCCTGTTCACAATCCTGATTATTAAGTAGCTTTGCTGATTATTTCATTGTTCTGTGATCTTGTAATATATGGTTTTAAAAATCATCTCTAAGGGCTGGTCCACACTGGGGTGGGGGGATCGATCTAAGGGTACATCTATACTTACGCGTCGCGTCGGAGGAGTCCAATCGATCTTCTGGGTTCGATTTATCGCGTCTTGTCTAGACGCAATAAATCAAACCAGGAAGTGCTCCCCCATCGACGCTTGTAATCATACTCCGTGAACGGAGTAGGGGGAGTCGACGGGGGAGCCTGCGCGCCGCGTGTGGACCCCGGGTAAGTACCTTTTCATTCGAACGAAGATACTTCGACTTCAGCTACGTTATTCATGTAGCTGAAGTTGCGTATCTTAGTTCGAATTGGGGGGTTAGTGTAGACCAGCCCTAAGATACGCAACTTCAGCTACATGAATAACGTAGCTGAAGTCGAATATCTTAGATTGATTTTTTAAAGTACTTACCCTGGTCCACGCGGCAGCAGGCAGGCTCCCCCATCGACAGCGCTTCCTCCGCTTGCCGAGATGGAGTTCTGGTGTCGACGGGGAGCGGTTCTGGGATCAATTTATCGCGTCTAGACGAGACGCGATAAATCGATCCCAGAACATCGATCACTACCCGCCGAATCAGGCAGGTAGTGTAGACTAGCCCTAAGTTATTTAACATAATTTTTATAACTAGAAGGGAAAAAAATCAGCTTCCTAAAACCAGATAGAGAAAGTCATGACAACACCTAATAGTACAGTTATCAAAGAAACCATTTTCTGATGCCTTTGTTTGCTCTAAAATAAGCTTCCGTGCAGCTGTTTTAAAGTCTTTGGCAGACCTTATCAAAATCCTTTACCTTTCACCATATATCTGTTACTCTTAATGGAAAATACCTGTAGTATGACAAGAAGCAAGTCATCATGATAGTTTTCCATTACTGGAACTCAAAACAGGATTGTCAACAAGCTGTGACCCAGAATAATGATCCTACTGCCAAAATATGAACAGGCATGTATAAGAACATATAATATTTTGACGTATATAGTTCTTATTTGGATAAGTTATAACACCTAAATTATCCAGCTCTATTAAATTTAATGAAGGTAAGCCAGCTAAGGCTTTCTGGATGAATTAACTCCTCTGAAATGACACACTTTTCTCAAAGTTTGAGCTTTGTTTCAGAGTTTTTCATCTCCTGCCACACATCAGAGGCCCAAATTGCTTTAATAGTTTGGGGATGAAAGAATTACAAAGAGCTCAAGATAAAGCACTGTGTTCTTCAGGTGTTCTAGTATTAATGGGGCAGTAGTGATCTCTGATACATGAAGATATGAATACTTAATTTGTAAGTCATATGAAGTAGATTTCATGATCATTTTATATCTCTTTGGAAGCAATTAGATAAGAGGGCTTGTTGGACTCTCCACTGGGACTATCGTCACTGTCTTTTATCTCAGCCAGCTCCGTGCATTAACAATTAGACTCTTGTTTGAGTTATGCTGAAGTGCTCAGAGGATAAAGCTTAGGAAAAAATGATATTGCCCCCTTAGCTCCCATTGTCAACAATCCTGACTTCCTTCTTCCATTAACAAGACCTGGCAAGGAAAGGACATCACAAAATTGAAACAGCTAATAACTAACGATAACTTAATGGATACAGCAAATCTTTTCCGATGATGGCTGGGCTCAATTTGGGGAGGGAGGGTTACTTCCTGTCACAAAGAAGGAGTTCTGTACCAGGTGACAAGGGTCTAAGAACTTTCTGAAGCAAATGGGAGTAGATTTTTCAGAGGTGTCACTCAGGAACAGCGGTGATGGAAACATGTCTGGGGTGGAAAGAATGTTTAGTAACATTGAAAAAGCACACACACAATTTGGGGAAATTTGGATTTCTTTGTACTTTTGAAAAGGCAGGAGCACATCTCTTGTTCTGAGGAAAGTGAGTTTTTTCCCTAATCACACTGTAGGAATAATTTCCAAAGCATTAGTCAGGGAAAAGCCCTGATCAGCTGGGAATTCAGCTGGGAATTCAGTTTGACTTTTAAAATTTCTGAGTCTGTTAGTTTCCTACAGCTTTAAGTCTACAATTCAGTGATTAATGCTCTGTACTTGCTTTTTTCGGTTGCCTCCTTGTTTTAGCAAGTATCCCAGAGGTGGGCAAACTACAGCCCGCGGGCCACATCCGGCCTGCAGGACCGTCCTACCCAGCCCTTGAGCTCCTGGCCAGGGAGGCTAGCTCCCAGCTGCTCCCCTGCTGTCCACCCTCCCCCGCAGCCATGCTGCCGCATGGGCAGCACTCTGGGGCTCTGTCCCGGGGGGCAGTCAGAGGACAGGGAGCAAGGGGCGGTTGGATAGGCGTGGGAGTTCCGGGGGGGGCTGTCGGGGTGTGGGGGTGTGAATAAGGGTTGGGGAAGTTAGGGGACCGGGAGCAGGGGGGTTGGATATGGGGTGGTGTCCCAGGGGTGTGGTTTGGGGCATGGGGTCCTGGGAGGGGGCGGTCAGGGGACAAGGAGCGGGGGGGTTGGATGGGTCAGAGGTTCTGAGGGGGGCAGTCAGGGGGCAGGAAGTGGGAGGGGACAGATAGGGGCCTTCCCTACCCGGCCCTCCATACAGTTCCGCACTCTGATGTGGCCCTCAGGCCAAAAGGTTTGCCCACCCCTGAAGTAGCCCATCGTACACTTTACCTAACTATCGAAGGGGGGGGTTGAGTCCAAGGCCAGCAGTACCATCTAGTGGTGATACTCCACATCGTGTTGCCCAGTGGCAAGAATCATTGGCTGCTTTGCCTAGCAGCTGGAGTCAGTGGCCCAGAGTAGGGGAAACCGGGCCTTTTCTGCTCCACAGGGTTCCAACCCAGAGCCCAAAGAAACAATAATTCAAAATGTGCAGCCAACTGAACCTACCTACCCCATCTTCTATTCCTCAGCTGGTGCTACCAGTCTGTTTTGGGGTTCCTCTTGGAGTTCGCTTGGGTCACGCTGTGGAGGGACAACCTCTGTCTGCAGTGGCTCATCAACCTCGGCCTTTGTGCTTGAAGGGCCTGTAGCAGCTTGACCGTAAGGCCTGGTCTCATCGCTTGGAGCCTCGGCAGCCTCTCTGGAGGAGGCTGCAACAGCCAACTGCTTTCCTGCTCTGTCCACCCAGACGGAGCTGAGCTGCTCCCTTCTGAACACTGCCTCCACTGGGAGCATGCCCATGGAGGAAGTGAATAAGGAAAAGTTATTTACTTGTTCTCATAATAGAAGAACTAGGGGCCACCCAATGAAATTAGTGGGCAGCAGGTTTAAAACAAATAAAAGGAAGTTCTTTTTCACACAGCGCAGTCAATCTGTGGAACTCCTCACCTGAGGATGCTGCGAAGGCTAGGACTATAACAGGGTCTAAAAGAGAACTGGATACATTCATGGAGGTTATGTCCATTAATGGCTATTAACCAGGATGGGTAAGGAATGGTGTCCTTAGCCTCTGTTTGTCAGAGGGGGGTGATGGATGGCAGGAGAGAGATCACTTGATCATTACCTGTTAGATCCACTCACTCTGGGGCACCTGGCATTGGCCACTGTCGGTGGACAGGATACTGGGCTGGATGGACCTTTGGCCTGACCCTGTATGGCCTTTCTTATGTTCTTATGCCCAGCAGGGCAGTGGGGTGGGGCCTTCTGCGTCCAGAGCAATTCCTTAACCCTCGCTTTGCACACGCCATCACACTGAGTATGTGACAGTGTAGGGTGCCCTTCTGGGGAGACTACAACTGTTTGAAGGAGCCATTCCTATTGATTAAAAGTACAAGTTTATTAGACAACAAAACAAATATAAAACTGACCAAAATACAAAAGGCCACGTAATCTGGAAGCATTTATCAGGACAAGCTTAAGACAAAACGAGCAAAAGCATGGTTCTTGGTGTAGCCTCCTCTTACTCCTTACTGATTTCCTCACTCCTTGCTCAGGATTTTATAACAAATGCAACTTCCCCTTCTCCATCTGACTGATGTCACTGCATCAGTTAGAAAGAAGAAGAAGATAAACTTTGGGTATGTCTATGCTGCAATTAGATACCTGCGGCTGGCCTTTGCCAGCTGAGTCAGGCTTGCGGGTCTCAGTCTAAGGGGATGTTAAACTGTGGTGTAGACATTCATACTCAGGCTGGAGGCCAGGCTATAGGACCCTGCAAGGTTGGAGCCTATACATACCTATACATACTCAGAGATCTGATGCATCTGCAGTGCACAACTTTCTGCATACATCTTCTCTTTGTGTACAAGCACTCCCTGGGAATAATATTCCGGGCCAGAACAGCTAGATAGCTAGGATTTTATAAATGCCTAGTGAAGAGTCGGATAAAATAAAATAAAAATTAGATTTGTTTCTTTTTAAACTAGGGAAGGTTTTAAGGGCTTGAGTTTTTAAAGGTACATAGGTGCTCAAAGGTGAAAATAGGTACAGGGTGGGATTTTCAAAAGCACCTAGAAACCTGACATTTAAAGTCCTGTAAAATTCTGGTCCTTAACTGTTTTATACATATTCAAAATGGGTAAGTATGGCAACCTTTCCTCTCCCTTTATACTGATGCTCCACTCTGACTGACAGCTCAGCTGTATTGCACAGCTCCTCACCTCCTCTTTACATAAGAACGGCCATACTGAGTCAGACCAATGGTCCATCTAGCCCAGTATCCTGTCTTCCAGAAGTGGCCAGTGCCAGATGCTTCAGAGGGAATGAACAGAAAAGAGAAATTTATTGATTAATCCATCCCTGTCGTCCAGTCCCAGCTTCTGGCAATCACAGGTCTAGAGACACCCAGAGCATGGGGTTGCATCCCTGACCATCTTGGCTAATAGCCTTCCCTCCATGACCTTATCTAATTCTTTTTTGAACCCAGTTATACTTTTGGCCTTCACAACATCCCCTGGCAATGAGTTCCACAGGTTGACTGTTCATTTGTGAAGTATTTTCATTTGTTTGGTTTTTTTAAACCTGCTGCCTATTAATGTCATTGGGTGACCCTGGGTTCTTGTGTTATGTGAAGGGGTAAATAACACTTCCCTGTTCACTGTCTCCATACCATTCATGATTTTATAGACCTCTGTCATATACCCCCTTATTTGTCTGTTTTCTAGGCTGAAAAGTCCCAGTCTTTTAAATTTCTCCTTGTATGGAAGATTTTTCATCCCCCAATCATTTTTGTTGCCCTTTTCTGTACTTTTTCCAGTTCTGATACATCTTTTTTGCGATGGGGTGACCAGAACTTCACGCAATATCTAAGGTGTGAACGTATCGCGGATTCATATATTATTCCCTTCCCTCTGAGTGGCGCCTCAATCCCAGGACTGTGCTCTGCCCTTGTCCTCCCTATACCCCTAAGGCAGCTCACTTCATTCTGCTCCACTCCCATTCACCCCACACCCTGTGACTGGTAGCTCAGTGCTGCTGTGCCTGACGTCACCCAGCCTCTCCCTTGTCTAGTGGGAAGGAAGCCTGACACTTTTACTTGCCCAGATAGCCCTTCTACTTGCCCTTGACTTTTGTAGGCCATAAGGTTTTTCCTTGCCTGCTAATACCTTACATTTACATAGAGCTATTCTTCCCAATGTAACCCACAACACTTTACATATTTGTAGTAGGGTCTGCACTCCACACTAGTCTGGATAGGGTTAACAAGGGCCTGAAAGGTCAGTTAGGTTACCTGGTGTCACCTGAAAGAGGGAAGGCCAGGTTAACCAAGAGTGAAGGCTGTCTGGGCAAGGCTGGGATATCACCATAAAGCCACAAAGCTGGGAGTAGAAGGGGGCTGCAGGGAAAGGAGTCTGCAGTCACTCCCTAAGAGGAGAGAGGTCATCCAGGACAAGGAGGAAGTCCAGGAGAAAAGTGAGCCCTGAGATCCTGTCCTGAAGTAAGGAGTTTGGCAAGAGGTTAGGAGGGGGTGAAGTGGCCACAGGGAGTCGAGTAAGTGCCTGTGGTAAATGCAGAACCAGGCAAGAGAACATAGAGAGGTTTAGTAGGAAGGTCACCAGGGAAAAAGCAACAGGGACAGGAACTGAGGACCTGGCTTTCTGGTTATAGGGTCTCTGGGCTGGAACTCGGCGTAGCATGTGGGCCTGGGTTCCCCGCCAGCCACTGATGTAGTGGCATAGAGCCCTGAGGTAGGACTCAACACAGTCTGGAGATGGCATCTGTACAGTTGTCCTTTACCAGACCTAGATGCTACGTTATCAGACCTAGATGCAAGGAGGTGCACTAGCGGTGAATGGGAACCCTGGTACAATATCATATGCAGGACTCAACTGAGGGGTGTTTGCCTTGGGGCTGTCTTGTTATCTCTATAGTCTAAGATACTGCACTCAGTGTCATGGAAACTGACTCAGTGACTGGCAGGATAAAGTCTGCATTGCCTAATAGTTTTCAATATAAAGTATTATAAAATGAATAGTCTTACTGCTTACCATTTTGGAGGGAATATCGAGCACCTATTTATCACTGTTGTAATTCTCATATAGGGAACTCTGTGAGATTCATAGTTTACAGAGAAGATAATTTATAATAGATTTCTCTAAGGCCTTTGACTTGGTACCTCACAACATTTTGATTAAAAAGCTAGAATGATATAAAATTAGCATAGCACACATTAAGTGGATTATATACCAATTAATGGATAAATCTCAAAATGTAATTGTAAATGGGGAATCATCACCAAGTGAGTGTGTTTCCAGTGGGGTCCTGCAGGGACAGGTTCTTGACCCTACTCTATTTAGCATTTTGATCAATGACCTGGAAAAAACGCATAAAATCATCACTGATGAAGTTTGCAGATGACACAAAAATGTGGGGAGTAGTAAATAATGAAGGGGACCAGCTCACTGATTCAGAGTGATCGGGATTGCTTGGTAAACTGGGTACAAACAAACAACAGGCATTTTAATTCTGGTAAATGTAAATGTATATATCTGGGAACAAAGAATGTAGGCCATACTTACAGGAGGGGAGACTCTATTCTGGGAAGCAGTGACTCGGAAAAAGATTTGGGGTTGTGGTGGATAGTCAACTGAATAGGAGCTCCCAGTGTGATGCTGTGATCAAAAGAGCTAATGTGATCCTGGGATGCCCAAACAGCGAAATCTTAACCAGAGAGGGTATTTTACCTTTGTATTTGGCACTGGTGCAATCACTGCTGGAATACTGTGTCCAGTTCTGGTGTCCACAGTTCAACAAGGATGTTGATAAATTAGAGAGAGTTCAGAGAAGAGCCACAAGAATGATTAAAGGATTAGAAGACATGCCTTCTAGTGATAGACTCAAAGAGCTCAATCCATTTAGCTTAACAAAGAGAGGGTGAATGGGGTGACTTGATTACAGTCTGTAAGTACCTAATGGGATACAAATATTGAATAATGATCTTTTTAATCTAGCAACAAAAGGTATAACATGATCTAATCGCTGGAAATTGAAGCTTAGGCTAGAGTCTGCTTGTTTCTTCTCCTTCGACAGAGTTATACTGACATAAGTCCGTAGTGTAAACCTGGCCCACGTTGCAGGAAACTAAGTGCGTGTCTACATTGCCCTGCAGTTCGGACTATAGGAGTATGAATAGCAGTGCTCATCAAACTGTTGTCCTGTAAATCCCCCATGTGGATGCTGCAGGCGTGAACTACAAGGTTCCAACTTTCCATGAACACAGTCCTCTTCAAACAGGACTACATTAATGTGAACCAGAAACATTTCAGCCAACACACGCCCTTCCACAGGGGGGAGTTACAGCGCAGCACTTTGGTGTGCACAGCTATTCACACCCCTGTAATCTGAACTGCATGGCAGAGTAGACAAGCCTTAAGATCACTTTACTCCTGAATGAGACTATCCACACAGGGGGTTAAATGTGCTTTAATTTATCTGCATTGATGTCATTCCTTTAGTTGATTCACACATATAGACAAGCCCTAAGAAAGGGAGACCATTCCACTGCCAGAAGCAAGATGGTCAGGCCAAGAAGGCCAGAAGAGTTGCCTGGCCTAAAGAGTCAGACCAAATCCAAGCCTCACCCTGGTGGTGAGATCAGACTGAAGGGGTCTGCAGTCAGGAGTTTGTTGTTTTGCATAGATCTGTAAATTTCATGTACTTTTAAAGAGTAAAGTGTGTGTGGAAAGGAATTCCTTTGCTAAGCCTTGTTTTCTTGCTTTACTACCATGCTGTTCCTGAAGAGATTATTTAAGAAACCAGAGTTCCCACAACTAGGTGGTCTCCGAGGGGAATCTGTATACGCAGGAGGGCTGTGACACTGATACCAGGGTCTGGGCAGACTGCCCACGAAGGATGTCAGACATGGGGTCTGCACCTGGGTGTGCACCTTAGCGAGCTAGAGCTAGGATCAGTCAGAGTTCTTAGAGTCATGTGGGATTCAGGGGTTGGATCCAATCACAACAGAAGGTCGACTGTCCAGAAAGGAGGACTGGAGCTGGCTTGCAACAACTGTATTCAGGAAACCAGATGGCTCATGCCTGATTCCGTTCAAACCCTGAGGATTTTTTGCCCTGACCATTCCTGAAACAAGTAAAACACCTTTTTCAGCCCATGGTACTAAAATTGAATTTAGTGGTGCCCTTAACATTGCGGAATCTCTAACATTTACCAAATTTATGACATGGGAATTACTAACAGACTATATATCTAAGGTACTGATGTGGCCTCTATCACTGTAGTATCGGAGCACCTCACAAGCAAGATGCATTTATCCTCACAGCACCCTTGGGAGGTAGGGAAATACTGGCTTCCTCATTTAACAGATAGGGAACTGAGGCACAAAGAGATTACATGACTTGCCCAAGGTCACACAAAGTCTAAACAATTAAATGAACCCAAATATCCCTATTCCCAAATGAATGTCCTAATTACTGGGCCATCCTTCTTCCCATCAAACACATATCTTTAGAGTTCATTTGGGCATACTAGGAAAAATCCTGCATTTCCGCGTAAACCTGCATAATCCCAATTAATTTAACCAGGTTTCGCATGTGTAACTGTGAGCAGAATCTGGCCTATGGTGTGCATCCACTGAAAGGGCAGCACTTAGATTTGTTGATCTATATGAATTATCAAAAGTAATCTCTTCTAGACATAGACCTTGTCTACACTACCGGGGTAAAGCGACCTAAGTTACGCTACTCCAGCTATGTGAACAATGTAGCTGGAGTTGACGTAGCTTAGGTTGATTTACGGCGGTGTTTACACAATGCTGCGTTAATGGGAGATGCGCGCCCGTCAACTTACCTTACTCCTCTCATTCCGATGGAGTACCAGAGTCGACCAGAGAGTGCTCTGCGGCCGATTTAGCAGGTCTTTACTAGACCCGCTAAATTGACCCTTGCTGCAGTGATGGCAGCAGCGTTGATCCCCAGTAAATGTAGACCTGGCCATAGAAAAAGCCAGGCAATGGAGTAATCTTGAAGTTGCATCCTGCATGACACTACAAGAGATTTTAAAAAAATGGTTTGCCACAAGCTATATGTGGAACATCTGTTACTTTAAACTGAGAGTTCATTCTTCAGTGTCTCTTTTGGTTTCATATAGGATAGATTTTATCCACTCAATCATCCAAAGATATGTCACCATCTAAGTAGAAAGAAATAGAAACCTGACAGATGAGATTCTACAGTGCTAAATACTAATGTGCAGTGAAGCCAACTGTCATGGTTGCAGGGCTAGCTGCACCTCTGTCCCCTTTCTGATCTCTGAGGGCACCCACTCAGGTGTTATGCTTCATGCCTTTACCTCTGCTGAGGTAGAATTCACAATTCTTCCACTTCTTAACTGTGCCCTGGGCTACATCCCCCTGTGTATTGACCATTCTTACACAGCATGTCCAGCTGGGTTCAGTCCTTGTGGTTCTTTCCTTTGGGAGTCTGTGATGAGTGACCTGTGATCTTACCCAAAGTTTTATCCTCTGATGGCATCCCAAGGAGGTCTAACTTCTTCAGACACCCTAGCAGGTCCTGTGCATCTGTCTGTCCCCTTGACCAACTTCGCAAAAACTCCCCACAACTTGAGCGTGTTCCTTCTTAAACTGCCATGGTTCTTTTGATCTCTTGGTTCCCAATAACCAAGTCAATTTACATTATTCATAAATTATTACAGAGCAGCTCCACTTTCATCACACCAATTCTCACAATTTTATCCTGAGTCTTATAATATTTGGCATTTTTTCTTAAAGCCTCAGCCCCTGGAGGGTTGTGATTAGAAAAGAATGTCAGTTTTCATTTGAAAAAAAAGTAGATTTCATGGTTGTTGAGAAAAGCTTGAAAACATGAACCCTAAAGGCTCAAAAATCAGAAGGCAAATAAAAAGTTGATTTAAAAGCTCATGATTTTTAAGCCAGTCTCATGAGTTTTGAACACTTGTGGTTGGCAGTGCTGAATTTGTGTGAGGGTTTGGATAGGCAGAACTGTTAATCTAAAAAGATCTATTAATGCTGTAGTATTTCTAACACTATACAGTTTTGTTTTGCTTGCATGGACATCCTGTATACAGCAACTCTGAATTTAAGATAATCATCCTGAATACTTTTGTAAAGCACTTTGAGATCTACTGATGAAAAGTGCTATAGAAGAGTAAGGTATAATTTAATTATTATTAATAATTATTATGCAATAATTATTATGCAAATATTTCAGACTTAGGCAATGAAACATTTTATGCAATTATATGCACAGTTGCTCAGTAGAATGCATCAGAATTAATGCATTTCTTCCAAGAGTCATACAGTCAATTCTACAGAACTTGTAGACTAACTGTAGTAGTACCATCTAGTTACTTCCAATAATATTACAAATATTAACTTTCATAATATTGTTCAACTCTTTGGTTCCTGGAGGCAAATTTTTGTATGGCAAAACACTAATGGTTTTAACTACAGTTTAATGATCTATGTCATATAGGACAGTGATGGGCATGGTAGAAATATTTTGCTAATGACTGACATGTACATAGTATCTTTATTCAAAGATCTCAAAGCTTTTTAAAAAAGCTCTATACAAAGATTATTCCTCCCACCCTAGAAATACAGCCACTTTTGGGTCACAAATAGACAGCTGCTCTTCAAATGTGAGGACAGAAATCTAAGATTGACTTATGTAGTTAAGTAAGGGAATTGTAAGTTGGTAGGATGTAAGAGCTCTTTGAATGAAAGTCCTCTCAAGACGGAGGCCTCAACCCATTCCTGGAATGCTTTAGAGCATTCGTTTTGGCTGTAATTGGGAAAATATACAGCTTTCAAGTATTCAACTCACTTTCCCATCCTCCAGTAGTCTTTAGGACCTTTTCCTTTTCCTTTAAAAGTCTTCTTGGGAGCTACCTAATATTCTGCACCCCCTCTCCAATGAATTTAATATTTTTAGTGCTGGATGACCCCTATAGGATCTTCAAAGATTCTGAGTAGCTACTTTCCCTTCATTTGCTATTTACTGAGTGCTACTGCTGTCGCATCCCAGCATATACTAGTTTCCTGGAGGCTGATGACTGCCCATTCCACATCAGCAGGACAAAGCCTTGCCCTTCTGCTGCTTTCAGCTAACTGGTTCTTTGAGGCCTGAGATTTTCCAAAACTCTTCGCAATGACATGGGAGACATGAAATCACCCAAGGTAAAATTCTGACCTATTCGAGCCAATGGCAAAACTCCCATTGATTTCAATATGGTCAGGATTTCACTTCCAGGTCTTAATTAGTTTGAATTGTTTGCAGTCATATTGTGTAGCTAACTGTGGAACATAAAGTATAGATGTTCAACAGTGATACACACATACATGTTTTAAGATAATAAAATACAGAGTGCCTTTAAATGAATGGGAGGTATAGGAGTAGATATGTTTAAACACTACTTATTTCATGCATCATAATGAAACAGAAATACATAGTGAAGCCTCCTTAACTGAATAGAATAAACTTGTTTCCAAAAATTGACTTCCTATGAGCCAGTGAGAAAAGATGTAACAAAAAACGGACCTCACAAAAGAATATATGTTAAATGAACACATTATTTGTGTAGCAAAGTGCAATATGTCATAAAATAGAACTCTAAAATAAATGCCTGCCCTTTTCTAAGAGATATACGGGCTTTTCAGTAGAATGGCTTTACTGACAGTGACAGTGGAAGAAGAGATCTCCAAACCTTCAGACAAGAAGCTCCCTGACACTGGCGGGCTTTTACTGCATCTGGTTGGTTGCACAGAGTGTTTAGCATGCTGGAGTTCACGTGTGTCAAGGTGTCACAAGGGCTGAATGGTGGTCAGAGAGCTGAAGCCAGAGAGTGACTGATATTTTGACAGGAGACTGTGTGTGAAGAATATTCTATGCAAATGTTGTGCCTGAGATAATGAATAGTATAATTTCTTTCCTCTTCTGAGAGCTTCAGTGGAGAGGACACCTGGATTTCACAAAAAAGCCCCACAGGAATTTAAAAATGTTTTATTCATTGATGAAACAGACTATCTTGTGTGTAGGTTTTATAATTTTATTTTCTTCTGGTATCTTAGACAGGGAGAACAAACACCTGGGTTCTCATCGGATGCTTCTGTTTTGTAATTCTATTTGTGAGAGGGAAGCCCCCGGCTACTCTTCTTCTCCCTCTCTTATCTTTGCTATGCTAAGTGGAAAGGGTCACTCCAATGCAGGAGATCAGAAGATTTTCAGTCACCCCATCTTTCTCAGCTGCCTTTGTCCTTCCTCATTTGAGCCTGCCAGTGTGCAAAGAACTTGCCAGTATTTATGGGATGTGTACTACTGCTGCACCCTACAGGCTGCACTGGGTATACATAAAGCCTTAATACTATTATCAGCTAAAGGAGTTTAATTTGTAACTCAAGTGGGAGAGTCCTGTGCTTTGCGGGTCAAAGGTCCAGGATTCAAATCGCATGTGTCATTTAGTAGATGACTGAGACATTCTTTCCTGTGCGCCATGGATTCTGTCTTAGGCATGTGTTCATTTTGTTACACACAGTATAAATTCCAACCCCATAGTATGCAAATGCCTTGCACGTGTACTAAAGTGAGCCCATGGAAATCTGTTTGTGCTTCTCTTTCTTCTTCCTTGAATTGCAAGAACTTTGGGGTTTATTTTTAAATGTGGTTTTGAGAGAGGTGCATCAAGGTTGAAAAAGTAGATTTCACATTTTGCGCTGAAAGCCCTGAGGTTTGTGTTCATTCTACTCCTACATTTCCAGTTATAGGCCAGGTCTCCTGCTCTCATGAGGGTGAGGGATGATTTGTCCTTTGATGTTCACATGCGATAAACATAATTATTAACATTCTTACTAGCTAACTTTGTTTTAAGCTTTTACATTGATAGCGTGTAAAAAAGTAAATGTTACTGACCAGACTGTGTCTGATTTCTCTTACAGGAGAATAAGTTTCACACCGTTGCCTCCTGCATTGTGACTACTGCGAGTAGGGTATATTCTTCTTCATTAATGAAATTTAAAAGTGAAATTTCACATTACATTTCTTATTGTATTATTTTCTATTTTTACCTTTTCCCCCTTTTGGGGGAACATTAGGGAGACAGCACGTCCCTGTCAAGAGAATCCCTTACAAACAGATATTTTTAAAATGTGTACTGAAATATGCTAGCCTTGTGTAAAATACACTGTGTGATGCTTTTGCCTGTGGCATTATGAGCACACATGAATGACAGCATTGTGTGAGCATGAACATTGTGTGGTCAGTGCCAGGGTATACCGCTACAATCATTTTGCATAAATATTTGCCAGCCTTCTAGGAATATCCTATATCAGTCCTATGCACTGAGTTATGTGGGAGGTGAGACTAGTTGATCACAGTGGTCCCTTCTGGCTTTAGAATATGTCAAATAGCAACTCCCTAACACCTGTGAGCCAGTTCTGCAGTTAGTGTACAGTGGATGGCTCCATGGGAGTCAATACAGCAATGCGGATTTATGCCAGCTGAGAATCTGATCCTTGCGTATATATTAATACTGGTGTGTCTGTATTTCAAGTTTTGTTGGACTGGCACTATAAGCTGCCTTTCCCTACTTTAAGACTTGATCCTTCAAACACTTAGTCTTTCAAGTAGTCCATTTGGGAATTGCAGTCAGGCAGGGAGATCTGGATCACTTGGTAAGCTGGGCCCATTCAAACAAAATATGTTTCAGTACAGCCAAATACAAAGAGATACATCTAAGGAACAAAGAATGAAGGTCATAACTACAGACTGTGGGACTGTATCCTGGAAAGAAGTGATTCTGAAAAAGATGTAGGGGATGTAAGGGATAAGCAATTCAACATAAACGCCTGGTGTGATGCTGCAGCAAAAAGAGCTAATGCAATCCCTACATGTATAAAGTGAGAAATAGGCAGGTGATTTTACCTCTGTATACTGCATTGATAAGACCGATATTGGATTTCTCCATCCAGTTCTGGTGTCCACATTTTAAAACGGATGTTGAAACCTGGAGAGGGTACAGAAAAGAGCAACAAAAATGATTTGAGGGCTGCAGAAAAGACCCTCCAGTATGAGCTATTTACGACTCTGTTTAATTTGTCAAAAAAATTGAGAGGTGACTTGAATACAGTGTATAAGTACCATCCTGGGAAGAAAACACTGATTAAAGGGCTCCTTACTGTTGCAGAGAAAGGCATAACAAGTGAGTAAAAGTTGAAGACAGAAAAATTCAGATTGGAAATAAAATATACAGTTTTTAACTGTGAAGATGATTTAATCATTGGAACAAACCACCAAGGGCAGTGCTGGATTCTCTGTTTATTGACTTCAAAACAAAATTGGATGTTTTCTGGAAGATATGTTTTAGCCCACCACAAGTTATTGAGCTCAACACGGGGTAACTGGGTGAATTTTAATGGCCTGTGTTGTAGAGGAGGTGTTAATACAAAATCTAATGGTCCCTTCTGGCTTTAAACTCTATGAATCTATTAATTTTCACATGAGTGAGGATTTCCAAGTTTGGATCAGCAACAAGGACTCTCCTCATTTCTCCACATTGTACTGCTGTTGTCCACTACCCATTTGTGCAATGCTTAATCTACGAAGGAGCTTTGGACATTCTAAAATTTAAAGGAAAGGAATTGGCACAACCAAAATCTTGGCCTGACAACTTACATGTATATTGTTCCTGTAGGGGCAACAACTTTATATTCACCGGAGTGCCGCTGGTGGTGTTCCCAAGAGATGCATTGGCTCAGTGTATCTCTAGTTACCCCGATTCTGCCACTCTCAAGAGGGACCAGCCCATTTTTGGGGTGTGCTGATAGATTCTGTACCCACACTGAGTCTGTGGCCAGAGAATGAAGGACTCAAGCCCAAGCTAAACGACTGAAATCCAAGTTTTCTAATTGTACGGTTACTTTTCCAGGTGAACTGAGAGAATTTGTCTTTCATTAAATTGCAATGGTTACTTCTAAAAAAGTAAATGTAACCACTTATACAGTTGGCTGTGATAAGTCCATAATTTGACGGCTAATGCAAACCTACCGCATCGTCTGCATGGTTAAAAAAATTAGCGTGACAAATTCTATTATAATCTGATCTGCTTTTGAAAAAGAACAAAAATAACCCAGCTTCAGTACGAACTGGAAAACTGCTTAGATCATGAGCAGTGCTAAGAATGGGGAGGGCTTCATTTTATCTGTCCAGCAGTGCAGGAAGGTGGGCACAATGCATCTCTCCCTCTTTTGCACCAATACTCAACGGCTAGGCAAAACCTGCGTCATGCTCTGAGAGATCAAGGATATTGACTCTACAGATACTGTGGGTACTGGATCCCCCAGCAGGCACAACCCTGGCCTGTGCACTAGCAGCATATGTAACAACCTGCCAGAGCGTTTTGGAGAAGCCACTATCCTGTGTTCCTGTAGGCATTGCGCTTATCCAGCAGCTCCCACTGAGATGGTGGACCTTCACACTGCCACCTAGCCCAAAGGATGGTCCAGTGGTTTAAATATGGCAGTAGCAGGTTGTATATTTCACCTTTGTTATATGGATGGTACATCTTGAGAAAGCAACTGTGGATCATAAACTATATGGAATGCTTGATACTGTGATCATTTGTATCCCAACAATGCCTAGAAGTCCCAATGGAGATCACAGCTTCATTGTATGAGACATTGTACACAGACATAGTAAGAGACCGTTTTTGCCCCATAGAATTTATAATCTAAATAAACGAGACAGACAAAGAGTAGGGGGGAAACAGCAGTGAAGTTATCTGTCTCACAGTAGGTTAGTGGTAAAGTTGGGTATAGAACCCAGCTCTCCTGAGTTGCAGATTTGTTGCCCTCTCTGCTGAGTTCATTCTGCCTCTGTCAATATTTGTTACCACCAGAAATTTTTCTACTACAGTTTCATTAAATTTTCCTTGGCAAAGACATTTCATGTTACTAAATGTTAGCCATCTTTTCTAAGGAGTGATTTAGTTGCTGTAGATTAATAGATGTCATTTTTATGCTCATAGAAGAAAAATCACTATTTTCAGTCCTTTAAGAAACCTGTGTGCTGGTAAAGTATGTGAAACAGCTGAAAAAACGTATCCAGATTACTGCATACATCCAATGGAAAAATCAACAGAAGACAAAAGTTAAAATACAGTGCAATAAAGTGCAATCAACAACATTTTATTCTAAGAAGGGAGTTGTGATTTTTTAAAATTCTATTGCTAAAAACATGGTCAACAACAGACCTTACTTCAGCCATCAGCTGGTTAACCCTCTCATTACAGAATGAACATGAAAAAGATGTAGGACTGCTCAGCGTTTAACAAAATATTTTTCTTGGTTTTGACTTATAAAAACATTGTCAACTTTTAAAGTTTCAAACCTATATCTAGTTGAAAAATGGTTGTAGATTAGCTGGGAATAGCCTGTAGAATGTAATACCAATATATATGTAAAGCTTTACATTTTCAAAACACTACATGTGCAAAAAAACCAACTGAACCTGAATGCAAATTCACTATTCTATCAGGAAAAGACAAATTGGAAATCCCTTTTAGTGTCCAGTTTGTGTGAATTACCAAACCATGGTAGGTGTAACACTCCAAAATACGATATAGAAACTCTTATTACTCTGCAACATCATATAATCAACTAGAACTGTTTAGAAATTTCCTGTTAAAATTGACAGCAAATGCAGTTTCCACAAAATCTTTCCATGGAAAAATTTTACTGAAATTTTTCAGTTTCCATAGGAAAATGAAATGAACTATTCTGTACTGAAACTAATTTAAAACGATTTCCCACTGGATGGAAATATACATTATTCTCTCCTCTTGAAGGAGAGGAAGGTGATCAGGAACAGTCAACATGGATTCACCAAGGACAAGTCATGCCTGATCAACCTCATTGCCTTCTATGATGAGATAACTGGCTCTGTGGATATGGGGAAAGCAGTGGATGTGATATACCTTGACTTCCCACAGTATTCTTGACAGGAAGTTAAAGAAGCATAGGCTGGATGAATGAACTATAAGGTGGATAGAAAGCTGGCTAGATCATCAGGCTCAACGGGTAGTGGTCAACAGCTCCACGTCTAGTTGCAGCCAGTATCAAGTGGAGTGCCCCAAGGATCAGTCCTGGGGCCAGTTTTGTTCAATATCTTTTTTAATGATCTGGAGGATGGCGTGGATTGCACCCTCAGCAAGTTCGCAGATGACACTAAACTGGGAGGAGTAGTAGATACCTGGAGAATAGGGATAGGATACAGAGGGACCTAGACAAATTAGAAGATTGGGCCAAATGTAATCTGATGAGGTTCAACAAGGACAAGCGCAGAGTCCTGCACTTAGGACGGAAGAATCCCATGCACTGCTACAGGCTGGAGAACGACTGGCTAAGCGGCAGTTCTGCAGAAAAGTACCTTGGGATTACAGTGGACGAGTCACTGGATATGAGTCAACATTGTGCCCTTGTTGCTGAGAAGGCTAACGGCATATTGGGCTGCATTAGTAGGAGCACTGCCAGCAGATCAAGGGAAGTGATTATTCCCCTCTATTTGGCACTGGTGAGGCCACATCTGCAATATTGTGTCCCGTTTTGGGCCCCACACTACAGAAAGGATGTGGACAAATGGGAGTGATTCCAGTGGAGGGCAATGAAAATGATTAGGGGGCTGGGGCACATGTTTATGAGGAGAGGCTGAGGGAACCGGGCTTATTTAGTCTTCAGAAGAGGAGGGTGATGGTGGACTTGATAGCAGCCTTCAACTACCTGAAGGAGGGTTCCAAAGAAGATGGAGCTAGGCTGTTCTCAGTGGTGGCAGATGATGAACAAGGAGCAATGGTCTCAAGTTGCAGTGCAGGAGGTCTAGGTTGGATATTAGGAAAAACTATTTCACTAGGAGGGTGGTGAAGCACTGGAATGGGTTACTTAGGGAGGTGGTGGAATCTCCATCCTTAGAGGTTTATAACACCTGGCTTGACAAAGCCCTGGCTGGGATGATTTAATTGGGGTTGGTCCTGCTTTGAGCAGGGGGTGGGACTAGATGACCTCCTAAGGTCTCTTCCAACTCTAATCTTCTATGATCCTATGATTCATACATGTCCAGTGCCACAAAGTGATGCTGATGCACATAAGTGAGGCACACAGAATGGGACTCTCATCTTGGTTTATGCTGCATTTTAAAAATTACAAAATATGTTTGTCAAACAGATGAGAGCTAGTTGGTAGGGAAGGATTTATTTTCAGTCTTCTGAGAGGGTAGCAGTAACTCAATGGACTGGAGAATGACCTGGGGCCTTGAGAATGACCAGGAATTTGAGTTCACTGTTATAATAATACAGTTTAGCTGGACTCAGCTCCACATCACTTCAATATTGGTTGTGCTTTATTTTTAGATCACTTTATTGATTTGTATTTCTAATTATTCCAGCATTCTACACAGCACAAAACCTTCTGACATTCATGGCTCCAAAGGGTAAACAGACAGGCCCAAATTTGTCCCTAGTATAATTCCAGTGCAGTGAATGTAGCAGGCTTTTTCATTTAAGCCAGTGGCAAGGAAGGATGTTGAGTCAAAGCCTTTGGACCTGGAAAGTAACTTGAGTTATCTAAACTCTGCCAGGATAGCCAGAGGGAATGAATTAATGACTCAGTGTTTTGCCTCCCTGCAGGAGACAGTGTCAATAGTTATTAAGAAATATGAGTAGCTGGAATCTCAACTAACTCTAATGGAAAAGAAAATGGTGAATATGGTGGTACTAGTGGAAGGGAAGAGTTCAGTTGTCACTGAGTTATCTATAGAAAATAACCCAAAATTTTTCTAATTAATTTTATAATTGAAAATAAATTAAGTGGCAATAACATTGTTACTACGGGTTTGTAAACCAATAATCTGGCAATAGAGCACGGGAGTGTTGGCTGCTAGCAGCCCTGGGGGACAGTCAGCCACCCACCACACTTACCATTGAATTCTGTTCTATAAAAAAAACCCAAAGTCATATGTCCTTATGGAAAATGATTCCACTGCTTCTCAAACAGACATTTCTGCATGCTATTTTTATGTATTTATTGCGTATTTATTTATTTTTTTTGGAATACAGGAATTGTGATAGCAGATCAGACACATGGTCCATATTTTCCAGAATTCTGTACCCAACAGTGGCCAGCAGATGCTTCAGAAGAAGGTGCAGGAAACTCTGCAAGAAAGTGTCTGTCTTCTCTGTACCATTCATTAGTTTTTATATATTTTTATCATGTCCCCTCTTGTCTCCTTTCTCAGCTAAACAATCCTCATGTTTTTAATCCCTCTTCTTATGAGTGTTTTCCATTCTCCTAATCATTCTTGTCACCATTCTCTGAACCCATATGAGTTCTGCAAGAGCATTTTGGAGATGAGGTGACCAGTACTCAATGCAGTATTCCAGATGAGGGAAAACCATTGATTTGTACAATGTCATTTTATAACAGGGGGTCACTAGGTTATTACATGAGGGGTCACGAGCTGTCAGCCTCCACCCCAAATCCCACTTTGCCTCCAGCATTTATAATGGTGTTAAATATATTTAAAAGTGTTTTTAATTTATAAGGGGAGGGGTCGCACTAAGAGGCTTGCTATGTGAAAAGGGTCACCAGTACAAAAGTTTGAGAACCATTGTTTTATAATATTCAAGGCCATATTATTCTCCACCCTGTTCCTTATGTATTCTAATATCATATTTACTTTTTGACTACAGCTGTACCTGGAGCAGAGGACTTCATAGTGCTGTCCACAGTGTTTGGGGCAATTTTAACTATCACAAAGCACAATTAATCTATAGAAGTCCTTTTCAAACACATCATGAGTCCAGGAACTTAACAGCATTCAAGAAAAGGCCTGGACCTTTATAATGATAACATGGATATCCAGAGTTACAATTGTAAGGATTAAACCGAACCAAAAGTTTTGAAAGAGGTAAATCCTTATGTTTCAAGGCATAAGCCAACATCTAACTAATGGGAGTTAGAAAGCACTTTTCTGTGGGCAGGTTATTCCATAATTGCCATTTGCAGGACTTCTTGTCCCTTGCTCTGTAGTGACTGGAACTAGCCATTGTTAGAGACAGGATACTGGACTCAAGTCCAGTTGGTCTGATCCAGTATGGTCACTCCTCCATTCCTATCAGGAAGGTCCCACCAGTACATGAATAGACTTCATAAGTTTTATCAGTGGTGCCACCAATGAAGAACAGGTTTATAGACTAAGAAGCAAAACAGGGCTTTTCAAACATTTCGAATCTTTGGCTAGATACAGTTACAAAAAACAGACTCTCTTTCCACTCTATTCCTAGTGTTTGTAAAATCCAAATACTGCTAGATGTAGCAGGAATCGCTATGACATTCATTGTACAAACACTTCCATAAGGAAACATTTTAAAGTAAGGTGTTTCACTAAAATAAAAAAAACATTGGCTCAAAAGGCATTAGTTTCAGGGAAAATCCTGTCCCACTTAAATGAGTGGATATAGCCCAGAACTTGTGTGTGGCAGGGGTGGGGGAAGGAGAGTCACAGAGAGTGTACAGCAAAGCACATTCCAGAAAGAGAGAATGCTTCCCTGAGAGATGTCCTGCACTGAGGTGTACACTTCAAGGGGATTGTCAATTTCTGTTTCCCAACTCCCAGGTTAAAACATGGTGAAAACCTTGTTTCCAACATACAGAGCATAATGAAATCCAAAAACCAACCGTCTCTCTAAGCTTTCATTTTGCTGCCAGCCATCCTGTCTTCAGGGACACATTCTATCAAACACTGATACATTTTATGTTAGCCACAAAATTTTAAGTCTCTTTCCTTCCAAAGTCTGCCTTATACTATTTTACAAGATATTCACTTTTCATGATTATACAGGTGATAATTATTGGTATGAGAATCAAAACCTAATTAGGAAAAGCTGGTCAGGTTTTTAGATCAACAGATCCAGGTTGCCAAAGGTTCTGGACCCATGTTGCTTACTGAAAGAAACATGATTTGGTATGTTTATATAAGTATTATTTAAAAATGTAAACTAAAATAAAACCAAGAAAATAAACATCAAAGCTACGCTATTATTAATATTAAACTAAATTAAAAAATAGAGCATTACAACAATTTAACCAGTCTCAATATTAGACTGGAAATAAATCAAATTAATACTAAAAATAATGATAAATTCTAAGGAGTCTGAGTAGATGGTCATTTGGTTATAAATCCAAACTAAAGAATTGTACCAAAGTCAATGAAATCTATAACTTGGATATGGTTAAATATCTTGATACTGAAATCAAAATTATGTCATGTCTGAAGCACAATCTCAGAGCCAATTATAAAGCTTCCTTCTTATATTTCAATTTTTGTGAAGTTTAACAACTTTTATTTACCAGAAATTAGAGATGACATTTTCAAGTGTCTCAGGACTTTTAAACACAGAACACAAACTAGTGAGTAATTCTCTGAGACAGCATTTAGGCTTACTTAATACCAGGGAAACTTTTCTTTCAGGTGCCTTTCCGAAATGGACTTTATGGGTACTCACACAAATATGCAACACACAGACACACTTTTACTTTCACACTCCAGAGCTAAAAAGGTTGGGTCGTCTCCCAGCTAATAAACACAGAAAAAGGAAAAACATGATACTTGAGATAAATGGCAGGGGGGTTGCGAATTCTTCGGCTCTCACAGTTTTCTGGATTCTCGTTGAGTAGGAGCTGGAACTGCTAGAAAGGAGCCACGTGGTGATGTTCTCCTGACATAGCACTTCTCCCTAGTGGACCACCTTCAGGTGAAGGGAGAGATTGGTCAAAAGGCTGGAGTGGGCTGGTTGTTGATGCTGTGATTTCCTCTCCCCAAGGTGGCTGGATGTTGGGGATTTTGGGAGCAGTGGCGTAGCCAGGTTTAGAGCACAGGGGGAGCGGAGCTAAAAAAAGGCGCCGGGAGCAAAAAGCATCAGGAGCAAAAAAAGGCGCCAGGAGCAAAAAAAAAAGGCGCCACTCTGGCTGCAGCATAGGTGCAAAAAGCGTCGGGAGCAAAAAAAGGCACCGGGAGAAAAAAAAACCGCTCCGCTCTGGCTGCAGCATAGGAGCAAAAGGCGTCGGGAGCACAAAAAAGGCGCCGCTTCTGCTCAGTGGGGGAGCGGCCACTCCCGCTGCTCCCTCCCTGGCTACGCTACTGTTTGGGAGGTCAGTCTTCCCTCGGGTGGCTCTTTGACCCGAAAGGTGAGGTTTCTCATCCTTAAGCTTGAATCTTCTGTGAACTTTTATTATTCACTTCACTTCCTCTACCTAGGAGCAACTCCCTGCTCCAAAGTCTTCAAACAAGTCAGGTGTGAGGTCTACATTGGACCCATGAGTACTTGATCGAATCAGATTGGAATTAGGTCATCTTTAACTAGCAGCAATTTTGGGAAAAGTCATGTTTAAATCAGAAATTTAAAAAATATTCAGTGTTTTATATACCCTAGAGACTATGGGCCTCTGATCCCCTAAATATATCACAAAGTGGGCATATAATGCCACTATGAGGAATCTGGCATGGTCTTATCCACATAAAAAGGTCTTGATGGCCTTGTGTCACCAGTTTATGGAAAGTTCAAACACAGAAGTCCTGTAAAAATTGCTGAATGCTAGGCTTCTTTTTCAACAACCAAAAATTCACTTAACATTCATCCACCAGCAAAATTAAAAATAGGTTAAAATATGATCAGTTCCATCATTTCCAGTTTCTTCTCTGCTAATCTAAAGCCAGACACATGTTCTTTCTGAAACTAGGATATAAGTCAGACAGCTTATCCTCTGGAATCTTCATCTTGGTAGAGAAACGTTACTTTAAACTCCTCAAGGTGAATATCCCACTAACTGAGTCAACATACAGTATTCACAAATTATTACAGAGCAGGCTACTTCTCCTACACAGATAAGATGCTTTGATAGGTCCATTTTATCCTTTGTGATTCTATGAGCTCATGACGCAAGACCAAGCTAGGGGAACATCAAGAAAATGGTGGTGGGTTGCTTTGAAAATATGATGTCAACCCATTTTTCCTTGCTTTAGGCTTTTAGCATGGAATGATAATAAGAGGCTGATATCAGAATCTTAAATTCAGCTTAGATGATCTTGCACATGAGGAAAGGTTCATGATTTCAAGTGCCGCTTTTTGTGTGATCCAGGCTGACGTGTTTAAGGATCTACCAAGATTAATTTCAAAGGCTCCAGGAACAAGAGCCTGCATTTCTTTCTAATACAGTAATAATTATAAAAATATGAATACATTATAATAATCTAATCTTAAATGTATAATTGGAGACCAAGTATACTTGAAGCATATGTGCCAATTTTGATTCTGTGTATTGTTAAATGAATTTCTCTTAACTTGAAGGATATCAAAAAAATAAATAAATATTCACATCCATTATTCTTAGACAAGGGATAATAATTTAAATGAATATCAAGATGCATTTTTAAAAATTGTCAATCTGCCATATTAACTACATTATTTTGTACCTTCAGGCCCTTGTTGTGGTTTTTATGAACATGATTCAAATAAATTGGCTCTTTTTCCTCAGTGGCTTCTTTAATTACTTTGTTATTATCCAAGGAACTGGTTTAATTTAAATGAACACAGTGTTCCTGCTACTACTATCTAGAGAAAACATAGGCTTGGAACATGCTGTTTTATAGTTACAGTATATGTCTCTGTGTGTGGATGCCAAAACTGGGCTAGTCTTATCCATCTATCTATCCTACCATGATCCAAGAGAATTCCATCAACCCAGAGAAATCACTGATTCTTAATAACATACAGTGATCTTTGTCAGATGTGGAAAACAGGTAATTAGACCAGTGGTGGGCAACCTGCAGCCGATCAGGGTAATCCGCTAGCGGGCCACCAGACAGTTTGTTTACATTTGCGTGCCGCTCGCAGCTCCCAGTGCCCGCTGTTCACCGTTCCCAGCCAATGGGAGCTGCAGGAAGCGGCGGCCAGCACATCCCTGCAGCCCACACCGCTTCCTGCAGCTCCCATTGGCTGGGAATGGCGAACCGCGGCCACTGGGAGCTGCGGAAGGCTGTGCAAATGTAAACAAACTGTCTGGTGGCCCACCAACGGGTTACCCTGATGGGCTGCATGTGGCAGGTTGCCCACAACTGAATTAGACAATTTGATTAAAATACATTTTTATTGTATGCCTATTTCATGCCCAGATCACACCGATACTTCATGTTAGCAAGGACATGTTCCTATGAGAGATGTAGATATTTTTAATAAAATCAATGTGAATAATAATAAACAGAACATTAATTATATTCTCCCTGTTATGCCCTTATATTGTGATTATAATTCAGGTTGGCAATCCATTTCTTTACTTAGGTGTAGGATTTTCCCCTTCCACTCCCCTTTGGTGTGTATCCAATTGAAGTACCTAATAAAACACATACTTTAAAAAAATACAAGCAAACATTGGTACTTCATAAAATATGTAAAGACTTTATGAAAATTCAAAACTGTATTTCATTTCCTGAAATAGTTAGTTTCAAACTCCATCTATAGCTTTTAAACCAAACCCATATGTGTTTGAGGCAGTTTTAATCTGTGGAAATACTATTTTGGCTAGCCAGTGAGAGTCAACATAACGTATGAAGCGACTACTATAGCAAGTCAAGTTACTGAGAAGAAATTGTAGTATCTTATAAAGACAAGCAGTAAACATGAACAATTTCAATAGTTGTTCATTTCTGTGAATAAATATTACGTATCATGATAATACTTTGCATTGGTGGTGTATGTAGCTAGTGTATTATGATTTTGTGCTACTTTCGTTTTCTGTATACTTTAATAGTAAGAACTCCTCCCTCTCTGCTACAGGACAGCTGCCATTTTGTGTTCCTTTCTGCTTCAAGAGAAACACACAGCACCTTCCATTTCCCCATCTCACAGCACTCACATTTGTGCATTAATTTGCACCTGGGCAAAGTGGATGTAAAATGCTACCATTCTGATTTAGTGGCATTCCACACCCTTTTTGTACAGGGATAAGTGACTGCATAAGGTGCAACTCAGTGGAAAGGCAGGCCATGAAGCTCATTGTACTTGACACAGACATCAGTCCTGGTTGGCCCTGACATATTGCCAGCATTTGCACTTCTTCCTGCTGTCCTTTTCCCATTAATATTGTCCCTATCTCTGTTTTTGTGATGTCTGGTACAAGAAAAGATGTGATTTTTTTAAGGTGATCTCTCAAGTGTGCAGGGTTTGTTTACCTAATTAGTACTTCACTATAATCATTAATGACTGAAAGGCCAGCCTGATTAGTTTGAGAAAGGTAATAATTTATCTGCCCAAATAGTTTGATCTCAGTATAAAAGTCCTATTCCAGCTGGAGGCTGACTACATCCACCAGCTTCCCATCGCTTCATCTCACACTTCTTTTTAGTGCACCACAATTGCAGAAGCCTTAGACATGTCAGCTAGACAAAATATAAAAACCCTCCTCCTTTCCTTTCATGCTGAATCTCTGCCGTCCACCACAGTACTACGTGCTGAACAATCACTTCTTGCGACTACCAGTAACATGTCAAGGTCTTGAAAGAAATAATTAGATGCCAACTTTGGATAATAAAGTATTTAAAAATCAATTAGTCTTACAAGGAATACTTCTCAAGTTTTCTCATGATTCCACCACTTGACACACTGTGTTGAAGTGTGTCTCACAAACAAGAAATAGCCCAGTATCTCACGGGAAAGTGAAGCCTCCACTGTGATGTACTAGCAGCGCTTTTTACTGCCTCTGGACTCCATTCATTTCTTGCCATACCAGCATCAATGAACTTCCTAGCTGCTGTCAGTGTGTTTAATGCACATGTCAAGCCAGTGCAGTGCTGGCCCTGACATCAAACAAACTGATGGCAATCAGGATATAACCTCAAGCTGGCAAGGAAGAGAAATCAGAGGAGTCTATAAGTAACAATAACGGAAGCACTTTCTTGTATCAAGCCACCCAATTTTTCTGTGATCCTGTGCCTGCAGAATTGGTCATGGATTTGTCAATTTGCAACAGAATGTGACATGGAGACTGTTAACAAAATAAAAATCAACCCTTTTACTCCACACCGCATGGAGATGTCATTTTAAAACCAAAAACATTAAGGGCTAAGCTGTCTTCTCAGATTCAGTGGTGTAACTGACATGCAAATCTGGCCCAACCTCATTCCATTTAGGCTCCTAGAATTAAGGACTCTCAACATCACTCAGGAAGGCTATACACTGCAACATCACTGGCCAAGCTGGCAGCCTACACTCTTATCAGGTTATTTGTATTTTTCTTGTTGTGTTGTCTTTCTCTGACCTGGGCGGAGGGATAGCTCAGTGGTTTGAGCACTGGCCTGCTGAACCCAGGATTGTGAGTTCAATCCTTGAAGGGGCCATTTAGGGATCTGGGGCAAAAAAAATTGGGGATTGGTCCTGCTTTGAGCAGGGGGTTGGACTAGATGACCTCCTAAAGTCCCTTCCAACCCTGATATTCTATGATTCTATGACCCAGACAACAACCATGACATTGTGGTGTATGAGTGGCCTGCAACATCACCTGTAAGGTTTGAATCAGATGCCACATGAATGGGTGAAAGGAAATCTAGGGTGCTGGTTTTTGCTACCAGTTCCTTTTTACATGCAGCTCCAGTGATATATATGTATTTTAAAACAATTCAGAAATTAATACGAACAGTCATTCTATGTAAAAGTAAATATTTACCATCTTACCATAAATCAGCTACATAGATACAAAATGTATAAATAAAAGTTTGCCTGTGGGGTGTCCCTCCTGAGCATCAGAGCGTGGGAAGAGACTGCTGTGAAACATGGGGGGGGAAATGGATCTATCTGCATCATTTCAATGGCTCCAAACAAAATAACCATCATTGCACAAATGCTGTTTTCTAGGTCTGTTTGGCCTGGCACTTTCTGACATCAGCTCTAACGTTAAGCAGAACCCAGCCAATCGTGCAGCATTATCACATCTCTGCAGCCATAAAATAAATAAATAAATAAACTCCACCCAGTTGTAACTGCAAATCTGCCAAAATGGATTTCCCAGAGATCTCTCCTTGAAGTTAGTTTCTCAAGCTTTTAAATGACTAGCCATGAGTTCATTTTTCTCTGTAAGTACTGCCGCTATGAATCACCTTGAATAATTTCTTTTTTTTTACTTTACAGATGTGCTAAAAATGAAAAAGTGAGTTCCTTCTGGCTGCAAATGCCTGGGAACTGTCATCTATTTCGTTTCCCCTTTCAGTTTATAGATTTAAGAAATATTTGCTAGAGTTTGGCTGACAAATATTTTTACAGTGAGACACCTGTGCAATTTAGCAGAACAACGTGCTTAGACCTTGCCCGTCACTCTGCTGAGCACTCAATTCCTTTGCTAATTTGCATAGTTAGTGCTGCAATAGCAAAGGGGCTGTGTGAGCACATGGATTATCAACCTCCATTTCCAAGGGTTTATCATTCAGGTATAAAAATTTCACTCTGAGCTGTGCAACAGGTTAGTCAACTCTAGAACCCCACAAATGGATACAGAACTCCACTATTCAGCTATCCTATCAGGAGTTTGAAGACTATATGAAGGAGCAATGTAATTATTGTTTGGTCATACCAATAGGTAGAGTCATTTAGCTAAACTGGAATATAAAAGGGATGGGAGCCTCTCTTAGATACACTCTATAGGTCATGGCTACATAGAAAATTTATGCTTTTATTTAAGTTACCAGTAAAGCCCAATTGCAATAAGACGGTATTGTTGAATTTTATGCTACTACCAGCAACTTCATGCATGTGTGGCTAATCTCATCAAAGGAGGATGGGAACTCTACCATCTTAAAACTGAAATTTGGGAGATTTTATCCTGGGAGTAAAAACAAAGCCAAATTATGTTAAGGAAATATTAAGTATTTATTATTTGTCTTGCAATAGCATATAGAGGCCCCATCCATCTGTCGGGAGCCCATTGTACTAGGTGCTATCAAAGCATAAGATCAAGGCTGGGGGTTTTTTTTAATTCAATCTTAAATCAAGGACTTATTCAACAGTAAGCTCCAAACTTTTTCTATATTTTAGAAAAACTAGAGAGAATAAAGACTAAAACTGCACACAGTAAAATAGCACCAGGGACCTTCTTTAAACCAAGAGAAAGCAGGAGACGTAGCGATATGGCTGAAAGTGTCTGAGTGACATGGGTCAGGGGCATTTCCTGGTCCCCAGCAAACTAAGGGTTAAACTCCAACTTCTCTTTGCCCTCTCCATGCACAGGTATTAAGTGAAAGGAATATAAGTAGAATTGCTGGAGAGACATAGGAGGAGCATGTCTGTGGGAAGATAGAAATTGCTACCCAAGCTCTGGGTTGATGCCTAGAATGGGTGGGTTTGTGTCTTGCTGTTTTGCTTCCCGGTTCTGACTTGTATTTAGAGAGATTTTCTCCTTCAGAACAGAACTTACCGGCTGGTGCTGTGCTTTGCTTCTGCTTTGTCACCCTAGCAGTTTTTAGCATGTGTGGTCATTCTACTGTTCCTGAACTCTGCGGCATCTTTGTGAAAGCCCATATCTGACACCATAGGGTGGCAAGAGCCCTTAGTCTCCATTCAATTATGTTTTGACCATTTTACAGGATCAGACCATGTGGCTGTACCTGGAAGATGCTGCTCTAGGTAGAACTGCAGGGGCAGAGGGTTGTAGCTATAATTAGGGTTGCCAGGCACCCAGTATTGGACTGGAACACCTGGTCGAAAAGGAACCCTGGCGGTTCTGGTTGGCACTGCCAACCGGGCCATTAAAAGTCCAGTCGGTGGTGCAGCAGGGGCCTGGGACTAAGGCAGGCTCCCTGCCTGCCCTAGCTCCATGCGGCTCCCGGAAGGAGCCGCCAGGTCCTTGTGGCCCCTAAGCATATGGGCGGCCATGGAGGCTCCGTGTGTTGCCCCCGCCCCAAGTGTCAGCTCTGCAGTTCTCATTGGCCAGGAACTGCGACCAATGGGAGTTGTGGGAGCAGCTCCTGTGGGCGCAAGGGCAGTGCGTCGAGGCCCCTTGGCTGCCCATGCGCCTAGGGGCTGCAGAGACCTGGTGGCCGCTTCCTGGGAGCCCCGGTGAGCGCTGCCACGAATCCTCTCCCGCACCCCAACTCCCTGCCCCAGCCCTGAGGCCCCTCCTGCACCACAAACCCCTCATATCTTGCCCCACCCCAGAGCCCGCACACTCAGCCAGAACCCTCATCCCCCCTGCACCCCAACCCCCTGCCCCAGCTCGGAGCCCTCTCCTGCACCCAAACTCCCTCCCAGAGTCTGCATCCTGCATGCCCCCAGCCTCCTGCTCCAGCCCTGCCCCCTCATGCACCCCAAATCCCTCATCCCAAGCCCCACCCCAGATCCCTCACCCCCCCCCCCTGCATCCCATCCCTCTATCCCAGCCTGGAGCCCTCTCCTTCATCCTGAACTCCCCTTTTCTGGTCCCACCCGGAGCCTGCACCCCCAGCCCAGAGCCCATACCCCCCACACCCCAACCCCAGTCCAGATCCCTTTCCCACACCCCAAACCCCTCATCTCCAGCCCTACCTGAGAGCCCACACCCCCCTTCTGCACCCCACACTCCTGCCCCAGCCTGGTGAAAGTGAGTGAGGGTGGAGGAAAGCAAGAGACAGAGGGAGGGGGAATGGAGCAAGTAGGAGCCTCAGAGAAGGAGCAGGACAGGGTCGGGGCCTCAGGGAAGGGTCGGCAGGGGTGTTCAGTTTTGTGCCGTTAGATAATGATGGGAGGCCCAGGAATTCTTCCTCAGAAAAGATTGAAATACGCAAAGCAAGTTCCTGCATTTCAGAAGATACAGAGATTTGGAAAAAACTTACTATGTACGTAAGCAAAGGGAGAAAGCTTCCTTTAGAGGAAGATACAGGATATCCCAGAGAGGACACTTCTTCTCCTGGCAAGTGATGCTGCTGCTCCATTTACTGATAGGAAGGCTGGGAGCCCCAAAAAACTTCTCAGCCAGACACAAGTTCCTCTGCTTTCCACCATTTCATTGTCCCATCTAATGAATCCTCACATTCCACATGCCATGGAAGAGTGGGAGTAGTCCTCCCCCAAGCAGTGTAGAAAGCGAAATATTCCTTTTCCTTTAGCAGAGGAGGGAAAGCTGTGCTCCCCCATGCGCTCCCTTATTTGAAAATGCTGATAATAATGAATCACCACAAATTCTCTAGGTAACAGCTGAGGCTTTGTTCAGGTTTAGGGTTGTGTTTCCCCATTCAAGTCAAGAGAGATGTCTCCCTGTATGCTGTAACCGTGCAATCTCAAAGCCGTCTCAGTAGTGCCAGTAGCCAGCCAAGAGATTCTCTAACAACCCAAGGAAGCCACTATCTCCTTTTACTACACCTCTGATTTGTTCCTAGCACAGGAAAACCTCATTCATCTTCACCTTGGTTAACCACAAGCCCGTGCTCAAAATGGATTTGCAGGTTTTGAGTTTACAGGATGCTGCAGGGCCAGTGACCAGAGACATGACAATTCCTATGAGCCTATTGGGGAAGCCACATCAACCCTGGGTCCTACTTCCCATATTCTCCATACTCCTGAGACAGGTCTAATCCATTTAAAATGTGGGTGTTCCTCTTCCTGGACTCTTAGTGCTGCTGCTGTAGGCTCTCACTGCACTGGTTCTCTTTTGCATAGCTGTGGGACTGTAGAAGAAGCAAAGAGCCCAGTGGGGTAGGGAGTTCTCAGGTACAAATTAAGTAAAGACAGGCACTGCTGAATGTAGGCCAAGGAGAGAAAATGGCATCCAAGCTTTACCTCTCCCGTTTCCCTTCAAATATGGACTGGGACTCAGAGGGTGAAGCAGCTGCCATCTCTATTTAATCTCTCTCTGGTGTTCAGCGATTTATAGTGGGGAACTCATTTATGCCAGGAGAGTATAACAGAGGTGAATAGAAATGGATAGTTAATAACAATTTGATACATATAATTTTTCCTAATACTCCTTGCTGGATAATAAATGAAACAGCAATGCTTGTTCCCTATCCCTCCATCCCAGCTGCATAGATGAGTGCAACATGGAGCAGGATGAGGAAAATTAGCGGCCTGGAATGAAAGACATGTAATATCCCCTATAATCTCACTTGGACAAGTCTAATATTACTTAATCACTGCCTCCGTTGATACACTGGGGAGGAACAGCACATATTCAAAACATTGTGGATGACTCACACACAGTAAAGCAGATACTGGTAGGTAATAATAATTGAATCTTTCACTTGAAAAGATCCCAAAAGAGCTCCACAAATTGTATATAAAATGAGTGCACCAAGCTTTAAGTGCAGCCACCTCCGGGGTGGAATGAGGAAAATATTTAACAATGCACAGCAACATGACACAGTAGTTTAGAATAGGAAGTAAGGATTCCAAATCAATGTACAGGGAGAATTTCACATAACTAGAATGCAAGTATCCAAACTGAGCTAACATCCTTATTCTTACTAAAAGTTCCAGAGAAATTTTCAGAACCACAAATTGATAGTACCTCAGTTTTTACATCACATAAAAAATAAAAGTAGGAGAGTATTTCTCTCATTTTATACTCTTTCCTCTCGCTGCTTATGTTTCTGAGGAAGATTAGTGAAATGAACCTTGGATAGTACATTCTGAAACTGCCATAATGCAATGCCTAAACTGGCACATACACACCAGTGGATTTTTCCACCCCCAACCCCAATGGACTTGTCAGTAGTTTCTATCATTAGCAATATAATCCCTACTCTCTCCTGCTTTTACTTTTTATGTTTTCCCAGGGCTGCATCAATAATGAATAATTTACCAGTGTAGAGAAAGAAAAGTGTCACTACTGGGGTCTCAAGGCTCATCACTCACAAACCTGTCACATGGTCAAGAGTCATCAGTACCATTATTAGTGTGAGGGGAAATTAACAATAAACTACTATTGAGGACTCTAGCTTCATCCACTGTAAATGGTGCCAGATTCTTAAAAGAGCAGGTTGTCTGTGCCACTACAAATTGCTTACCTCTGAAAAGCAAACTAGTCTCCTTTTTACTCTCCTCATGGATGATGTCCCATGTGTATTAACCAGCGGAGGAATTCTGGTGTAACTCAAAAGATGTCAAATATTTTATTATCTGTTTCTTATTGGAGAAAAGTGAAAGATCTTCCCCAGCTGTATTAAAGAGAAGTCATACGGAATCTGGGAGGAGGAATTCAGCAGGGCTTTGCAAGGCAGATGGTTCCTTGCAGAAAGCAATATGTCTCTCTGAGGCATTACAGAACCATGGGATTGTTAAGATTTAAGTTTCAGAAAGGAAATAAAATGCCCTATACCAAACCATTAAAAGCAAACAGCATGAAAAATAGTGCAAAATGGTGTCTGAATAAACACTGAGGGCAAAAATTAGAACAGTTAGTTTGTGAATGGCTGGATTCTGTGAACTAAAGAAAATCACTAGTGATTTACTTTCTTTCAATAGTCAGACAACTGTCTATCTATTTTAGGGTTTTATACTGCAGCTCATCGTGGTATTATCTGAGCACCTTCCACATAAAATCAATGCAGAATCTCTAATGGCCCAGATTATCCCCTTCTGCTCAAAAAATTGCAGGTGGTGTCTCTGGAAGAGGAAAATTCAACAAGGATCACCTCAGAGGAATCCCTCTATACCATCCCCTCAGAGGATGAGGTTTGCACCCCTGAAAGACCAACTCCACTCAAGGGGCATTTCAAGCAGACCTGGTTGAAAAACAATTATTTTAAAAGGCCCATGTTGTTTCAATTTCAGAGGGTTCAAAATGGGCCCAATTTTTCATTCTTTTTTTCAAAATGTTTTGAAAGTTTTTCAAAAGGGACATCTCTGTCAAAACAGTTATTGAAATCTTTCAAACTGGGTTTTTGGTAACTGAAACATTTTGATTATTATTTTAATAAACATTGAAAATGCTTTTGAAAATGCTTGACAAAAATATGATTATTTTTTTTACAGAAAACAAACATCCGAGTTCCTTTTTCACAACTTTTTAAAGGCCATTTTTGATCAGAAAAACGTTTAGTTAAAAAAGCATTCTTGACAGTTCCAATCCGGAGGGGATCTGCAGGAGGCCAATGTCACTGTGCTGGCTGTGAGCCCAGCAGCCAACCCCATCCCTGCCCTGCTCTCTGCACCACAGCTCCACTGAAGCACACTCTCAGAGGACCTCCTCGAGCTGGGGGGTTGGGGGGGTGGGAGGGGCTACATGGAAAACATAACACAGCCCTGGGCTGTGTTATATTTTGCACCTATGGTTCCTGGATGACCATATGTAGTCTCCAACCCCACGCCCATCCACTCTTCCCCATGGTCTACCCAGCCTCAATTCAGTCTCTCTGCACTGACCTCTCTGCATGCTGTGGAGATGACAGAAGAGATCATTTAGCTATCCTGGGCAGGAACTGTATCTTAAATTGTATTTGTACGATGCCCAACACAATAGGATTCCATCTTGATTGGGGCCTTGGGCATTATTATAATATGTACAATCAATAATAATAAGTAACAGCAATTATTGTTATGTATGAATTATAAAATCTGTGAATTAGGGAATTAAGGTTTAATGAAGTTCTATTGCATGAAATTAAATTTAAATTTGAGATTATTATGACAGTGGCTCCTAGAGGCCCCCACCAAGATTGTCCCTATGTGATAGCTGCATTACAAACTCACCTGAAGAGTCTATAGTCTAAACAGACAATGCAGTCCAAGGACGGGAGAAAGGAAGTGGTATTATTTCTATTTTATAGATGGGGGACTGAGACACAGATGTAAGCCTCTTGCCCAAATTCACACAGGGAGATCAGGTCAGAGCTAGGGGCTGAACCCAAACTTCCTGAGTCCCATTCCAGTGGCTTATCACACTACCACCCTTCCTTCCTGAGACTGGAAGTTTTAGGATGGATTTTTGAATATGTTTTACACAACAGATTGTAACAACATTACAAAAGCGCAGCTGTATTTAAAGCTGAGCAGTGTATTCCATTCTAAACCTCTATTTTCACTCATTAGCAACGATTCCACTGCATTTTGGGTACTCAATACACTTGTGAAATTCCCTGCAATAGTTGTATTCAAGGCTGCCTCCCTTTTCCAACCCCAAAAGATTATATTATATTACTCAGCACTGCCTGGCTAAAACTAGCGGGTGTTAGTTGTTTTGAATGCATTATGGGACTGGAGAGTAATTGGAGAAGGATATGGATTTAGTAGCATTGCCCAGAAGTGAACAAAGGCAATCATTCCAGCATGAGAAAAGGGACAGTGATGAAAAACGAATTTGATCCAAGTGATAAAGTTCCATCTTAGGGTAGTGCTGCGCAGTAGCTTTTCTTACTCAGCAACTCATTCCTGCAGGGCTCCACAGATCTGATTCTTTCACTCCTCTTCATTGTGCATGTGAGGCCACTGGGGTAAATTACATGACAGGTTGGCTGCAAAGCCATCAAAAGGTATATGACAAGCAGCTCTACATCTCCTTTTATCAAAGCTAGACTATGCTGTCTCTTTGCTTTCCCAATGCATGGCCAGGATTGCGATTGGGATGTGAACCAACCAGTTCAGGTTCAGCCCTGACAAGATGGAAGCAATACTGAAGGACAGAGGAAGCATTTGGAGAGAGTGGCGAAGGTGTGTCTGTCAGGTAAGTAGGGGTTACAGCCAGTCTTAGTCAAGGAATTTCACAGTCTAGGGATGCTTCTAGATCCCCAGTTGCTCCAGGAATTCCAGGTGGTCTCTTGGCCCCCTGAAAGGTCTGGTGTAAGGCTCATCCATCAATGGTTGGGGTTTTTTTAACCACACCCAACACTATGGTAGCCAATTCCTAACTATTCACTTGCCTGATGGGTAACTGTAGGGCTGAGAAACAATAAGATGTTACTTCTATCCAACAGAGAATAGCTGTGAACAAACAGGTTTTTAAACAAAGCAGTTATATATACAAATATATATGTTTGGGGTATTTAGTAGATCTCTGCTATCACACAAGGAGCACTGGTTTCCATCTCCTACCTATGGTCATCTTCTGAGTTGGACAATTGACATAAGAAAAGTGAACTTACTGGTATAGCTAGACAAAAGGCTGATTCTTTGAACTGTTGTTGGCTGCTGCATCACAAAAAAACTTCTGCTGTTCCAACTCACCAGAACAAGCAGCTCAAAACTTTGATTAAAATGCTTGAAGGGACTCCTAGGAATAAAAATGTACATGGCTTTGGGCACTGGTGAGGCATTACTTGGACGGTGAGATAGCCTAAGCCTCATTCAAAAACCTTGGATTTTAATTGCCATCTTGCTCAGGAGACACTGAGTTTTTCTAGCTCACTGAGCATATCTACTGTAAAAAGCAAAACTATATTTAACATTTTTAAAGGAACTTTGTCACAAAGCAGTGAGGAAAATGAAGCTGAGTGGCTACACTAGCGAATAAAGGTTTTCACTGTGCCCAGCTCTGTGCAGTTTGCAAGGTGAGGGAAAGGCTGCCAGTAGTCTACCTTCCCCATGCATGGGTCAGCTACACTTGCAGTTCTTGACAGTCATGAACATGAAATAAACCATCAGCACCATCACTGATACCAGTGGAAGGATTGCTTTATCCCCTCCCATAGGAAAAGTGTTGGGTTCATTTCTGAGTGTTCCCTACCTCAATCCATTGGAGAAGCAGGGGTCCACCCCACACCCTGAACAGACCTCAAGTCAGCTCCCAAAGCCTGCAAATCTGAGAAGATCTGCTAGACAGAGACACATGGATGCCTTGTCTCTATAGCTGCTCTGGGACCCATAATTCCCTTTCTGATTTCACTGGAGAGACACTGCCATGTCGTCATCTCCTGGCGAAAGGGAACCTCTCAGGAAAAGAAGGCATTCCCACAGGATAGCACACATGACCTCTCTGGTGAAGTTTATCCAGAACAAGATTACTACCCTCTCAATTAATTCACACTCCTCTTTTCATCAAAAAAAGAACTCAGATTGTAACTTTTGATCAGTTCAAATGGAAACGGACTTCAAATAAAAACTCCAACATGCTTCCTTTTGATGATGACAGCTCATACCTCTGAGTAACCACCAGTCCCCCTACCCCCACCCCTCCGGGACTGAGTGACAGCAGAAGAGCTCAAAGTGAATTTTAAATGGCATAAGCCTAAAGATATTGCAGTGGGCTAATTTAGCAGTTATTCTGAATGGGATGCATTTTCTCAGTTTTTTGTGCTCTGTCCTATCTGTCCTCTAATGGTAACAAAGTTGGGTGTATTTTTTTCCTCTTTCATATCCACCCTGACAACTTCTGGATGACCTTATTCTAGAGATCTCTGCTGTTTTGTTTTGTTTTTTTAAACAAGCGTCTCACTCTGTTGCACAGTACGAGACATGGTGCCTTTGAACTTTGGATCAAAAAATACAGCAAGGATATAGCCCTCCTTAATGTACTTTATGGGAGGTCCCCTTTCATCATAGTTAACATGCCCCCTAGTAAGTGAAGTGCAACATCTTTGGATGCTCCAAAAATGTTCCTGTTTGTGCTATGTAAACTGTTTCCTCTATCCCTCCTTCCCCACCCCTCAACCGAAGCAGGCAAATCAGAATGTTAATCTGGCTCAAACCAGCAAAAATTTAGGTCACTTACCACTTATGTGACCTCCTCAAAAGGTCTTAGGCTGGTACGCAGCCCATTAGATTTTACCGAGCAGATGTCACATACACATTGCAACCTCTCATCATTGCCCTTCTGCATCAGTGCAAGTCATTAATGGCTGTGTATTTCATTTATTGATCTGCCAGAGATTACACCCCACCACCCTGAACTTTTTATACTGATTTTCCTCATATGCAGAAAATATATTCTAAGCAGGCACTGTATACAGGTATTTGTGCAGCCATGGTAATGCCCAGCCCCTGGTGATAAATTTCATCCACTTGCATGAATCTAAGCACAGCAATTTGATGTCTGCAAAAGTGGCTAATGCTGTAGGTCCACAGTGTTCTTTTATCTGATCATATTAATTGTACCATTTACAAATGGCCAGTATCTCTAAATGACTTAATGAGCTACTCTGAAAAAATTCCACTTCACACTGAAGAACACTCTGATTAATGCAACCATCAACATTCATCTTTTGTCAACTTTTACTTGCCTCAATGATGCTGCAATAAATCACAAAGCCTATCACGAACTAGTTGGATTCACTTAAGATTGAACCCATTGCAGTACAAATCTAAACAGCTGCTTTGAAAGTTAACCTCCTTTCCTCCAGCTTTCCTTACATCCTTGGGAAAGAATCTGAAAGGCATGTTTTACAGCATGTGTCTGCTTTCTCTCACACTTTACTATTTATCAATTAAGGTCAAAGAGCTCTTCTCAGGAAGGTTTAAAACAACACTTTGCTCTTCTGATTTTATTGTGCTACGTTGGTTTCTGTGCCATCTCCAGCATAGCAGTATACCTCCCTTTTGCTGTTGTAATCCTAAATATATATGCACTTATTCATAGTCAGGACATGCAGTGGCAGCCAGGTCACACTGCCTCCAGCAGGGATTTTTATAACAGCACAACAGTATCCATTAGAAGAAATTAAATCTCTTGCCTAAGGAAAAAATACAGCATCCTAGCCTAACAGTCTACAACCAACCAACAGCTTTTTGAACCTCGAGACAAAATATTACTACATTTTATGGAAGGTTCAGTGATTCATAGATTCCCAGAGACCACTGTGATCATCTAGTCTGACCTCATGTGATATGCTGAGTTTAAAATAAGTCATATGACTTACAAATGTGTATGTATATTATATCTACACAGTTACCTTTATGAACCAAACTTGTACTCACTGAAAAGAATGAAATCAGGTCCTTTGACAAGACCTGATTTCCATAAAACAATATTGACTGGGGTTAATCATATTGCTACCCTTTAATTCTTTATTAATTGAATCACAGTTCACCTTTTCCATTATTTTACTCGGGATTGATGTCAGGCTAACAGGCCTATAGTTATGCGGGTCTTCCCACTTGCTCTTTTTGAACATTGGCACAACATTGGCATTCTTCCCATCTTCTGAAATTTCCATACTATTTCAATATTTACATCAGCAAGCCTTTAGGATCTTGGGTGCAAGTTATTTGGGCCTGTAGATTTAAAAATGTGTTTAATATCTTCTTTGATTGCTAATGGACTGTGAAATATTTCATCAATCTCATTTATTACAAACACATCACCCTACTTCTTTCCAAATACAGAACAGAAATATTTATTGAACATATCTGCCTTTTCTGCATCATTGTTAAAAATTTTACAATATCCACCTAGTAATGAGCCAAAACTGTTACTAGAAATTCTTTGCTCCTAATATATTTTTAAAAAACCCAAACACCTCCTTATTGCCCTTAGTCTTTCCAACCACCGATTTTTAATTTTGTCTTTAGCTTTCCTTATCAATTTTATACACTTCATAATTCTAATATGTATCGATTACTATTTCACCTTTTTCCATTGGTTATATATTGTTTTTTATTTCTAATTGCTGCCTTCACTTCACTACTGAACCAGGACTGGCTTTTAACCAAAATTATCTTCTTTCTTGATTGTGGAATCCTGTGTTTAAATAAACTCTTCTGAAAGAGCATCTAATTTTCATTCACATTTTTCTGTGTTAATGTTTCCTTCCAGTCAGTTTCTCTCATAATTTTCCTCAGCTTTGAGAAATTATTCCTTTTGAAGCACCTAATAGTTGGGTTGTCCTCTGTTTTCCCATATTGAATGTAATCAGGTCATGATCACTGGTCCCTAGGCAATTACCAACTTCTAGTTCAATGATTAATTCATTTTTATCCATCATAACGAGGTCCAAAATAGTTACTTCATATTGGGTGCAACAGTTTTCTGTTGGAATATTTCAACTTTGTCCAAAATTCCAACATTTTTCTTTCTTTTCAATGAAAAGCCAATGTTTTCCATGAAAAATTGACAAAAACAGATTTTTTGTTTTAATTAAAATTTTGCAAGGGGTGCGGGGCGGGGGGGGGGGGGGGAATACTAACTTTCTGACCAGCTGTAATTAAATGATTCCCTGTAGAAATATAATCCAACATAACCAAGGTTCTCAAAAGGATGTTAATTTTTGAAATGTGACACCTCCACACTCAATATTTTGTTTCTCCTTCAGAAATGGAGTTTATAATCAATTATTCTGGGAGGCAGGAAGTTTCTCCAAGTTCACCAACGCTATTCACCTGCCTAAGTAATTTATACTGTATTTAGACAGATGAATCAATGACTTCCGTGCAATTTTGTCCCCTTTTTGACACAATATACTATGCCTGATTCCCTGTGCGACCAATTTGATCTTCTCACTCTCATTCCCCTACACACGTGTGCTTGAGGCATAAGAGTAAGATCCCTTTTCAGCTTCACCACAAAGGCAATAAATAAATAAAAACTGTGTTTATTTTCCCCCGCACACCTGGCAAGTACTGTTGTACACATGTCCATTTCACATTGTTGTCCTGCCAGACTATGGGGAGTTTCCTGCCTTTTAATGTCTTGCTACTTGGAAAGCCCTGTCCCTGCATGTTTGTCTCTTGGCATGTGCATTGGAGGCACAACTTTTAGTGGCTGCTAACTAGATCAGCCTTCCTAACTATGAACAGTGGGTCAAATTCATCCCTGCTATAACTCCACCAGCTTCAGTGGTGTTAAAGCCGGGATGAATTTAGCCCAATGTAGTCAGATGTCTGCCTATTAGAAACAAAGTCATTTGCTACAAGGGAAACAGTCAACATCTTATTTGCATCCGTGCATATCAACAATGCAATTAGGGCAAACTTCTTTGAGAATTAGATTCAGATGGTAATTAAAGAATTGTGTTATGAATTTTAATTTGGCATTAGCAAAGTAAATTATTCTGTATTGCTCTGTTCTCACAGTTTGGGAAGAATACATTATGCTTTGCTTACTGAGACCTTTGAATTAAAAAAAAATGAAAAAAAGCCCAGTCCCTGTGTCCTTAGAATCTAATTGTGTGGAAGAAAATGAGCTACATAAAACATTTACCAGTGATTCAAAGTCAAACAGCGGTGATCACTCCTTTGATTCCCTTCCACATTTCTTGGGCTAAGTTGGTGGGGACTGTGAAGGAACTCCTCTAAGCAACAGCAATTTAAAAGATCTAAATCAGAAAAGCACATCAAAAAAAGGGGCATTTTGAAAAGGCAGGTGAGAGAAAGAAGTTTTGCATAATAATCAAAGTCAACATTATTCATATGATTGGCAACGGCCTATTGACCAGGATCTCAGTCCAGTGCCTTAACACAAGACTTCCCTCTTTTATTGTTTCCTTGCCCCTAATCTAGGGTGACCATACATCCCATTTTGGCTGGGAGAGTCCCTTTTTAAAGACCTGACCTGGACGTCCTGACTTTTCTTGGCAAAAGTGGGCATTTGACCTGTTTGCTATTGCCAACTGATCAGGGGGGAGGGATAGCTCAGTGGTTTGAGCATTCACCTGCTAAACCCAGGGTTGTGAGTTCAATCCTTGAGGGGGCCATTTGGGGATCTGGGGCAAAAATTGGGGATTGGTCCTGCTTTAAGCAGGGGGTTGGACTAGATGACCTACTAAGGTCCCTTCCAACCCTGATATTCTATGATCAGTTGTCAAGAACAAACAGGACAAATGCCCAGTTTGGCCAAAAATGTGGGGGCATGCACCCCTAGTGGGGTGCAGAGGAAAGTGCGAGAAGATGAGTGGCAATGCCAGCCCTGAGGGGTTGTTGCGGAGACAGCGACACCAGCCGCAAGGCAGGGAGGCAAGGTTTGGGGAAGCAGCGATAGCTGCGAGGGGGCAAGCAGGGTTTGGGAGAGCAGCAAAAGCCTCATGGGGGGCAAGCAGGGTTTGGGCGAGCAGCAACGCCAGCTGCACATGGGGGCAGGTAGGGCGAGGGGCGAGCAGCGAACCCACCCACACACATTGGGGGGGAGCAGCAGGGCTCGAGCAAGGAGCGATGCCATCCCTACGCAGGGAACAGGCAGGTCTCAGCGAGATCCTGAGCTGTGGGGAGGCAAGGCAAGGGCCAGCCCCTTTGGGAAATATGGTCACCCTCCCATAACCTCCTGCTGTCGGAGTGATGCCTGGATGTTAGTGCTAGGGTTTAACTGGGCTAAAACTTGTCTTTGTGTTTAAAAACAAATGTCTGGAATTCCCAACACTGTCACTTACTACCTGTGTGACCTTGAGCAATTCAGTTGAGGCCAGATGTTCAAAGCAACCTTAGATACGTGCATTCTTTTGCATACATGTAATTTATATGCACAAATACCTCGTGTGTGAGTAAAAACCAAGTATTTACATAAGAAAACAGACAGTTAGATGCTTGATTGGCTTGTGCACATACAAATGGAAGATCGCAATTGTTCAGAACAAACTTTGAAAATCTGGCCCTTAATCTCTCTATGCTTCAGTTCTCTCATGGCTTGTCTACACTTAAAATATTGCAGCAGTGGAGATGCTACCTATGGCAAGGGGAGGGCTTCTCCCATTGGCATAGCTACTCCACCTTCCAAGAGGCAGGAGCTATGTCGATGGAAGAAGCTCTCTTGTCGACATAGCACTGTCTACACCAGGAGTTAGGTTGGTATCAGTGTGTTGCTCAGGGGTGTGGATTTTCCACACCTCTGAGAGACGAAGTTATACTGACATAAGGTGATAGTGTAGACCAAGCCTCAGATTCATAGATTCCAATGCCATAAGACACCACACTGATCATCCAGTCTGACCTCCTGTATAACACAGGCCATAGAATTTCCCCAAAATAATTCCTAGAGCAGATCTTTTAGAAAAACATCCACTCTAGATTTAAAAATTGTCAGTGATGGAGAATCCACCACAAGCCTTGGTACATTGTTTCAATGGTTAATTGCTCTCATGGTTAAAAATGTATGCCTCATTTCCAGTCTGAATTTGTCTAGCTTCAGCTTCCAGCCATTGGATCATGTTATCTTTGCAAGATTGAAAAGCCCATTATTCAATAATTGTTTCTCATATAGACAACCTATTAGCTTTCTTTGACAGGGTAACAAGCTTTGTGGATAGTAGGAAAGTGGTAGATGTGGTATAGCTTGACTTTAGTAAGGCTTCTGATACCATCTCACATGACCTTCTCATAAACAAACTAGGGAAATACAACCTAGATGGAGCTACTATAATGTGTGTGCATAACTGGTTGGAAAACCGTTCCCAGAGAATAGTTGTCAGTGGTCCACAGTCATGCTGGAAGGGCATATCGAGTGGGGTCCTGCAAGGATCAGTTCTGGGTCTGGTTCTATTCAATATCCTCATCAATGATTTAGATAATGGTATAGAGCATATACTGATAAAGTTTGTGGACGATACCAAGCCGGGAAGTGTTGCCGGTTCTTTGGAGGGTAGGATTAAAATTCAGAATGATTTGGACACACTGGCAAAATGGTGTGAGGTAAATAGAATTAAATTCAATAAGGACAAATGCAAAACACTCCACTTAGGAAGGAACAATTAGTTGCACATATACAAAATGGGAAATGACTGCCTAGGAAGGAGTACTGCAGAAAGGGATATGGGGGTCATAGTGGATTACAAGCTAAATATGAATCAACAGTGCAACACTATTGCAGAAAAACCAAACATCATTCTAGGATGTATCAGCAGGAATGTTATAAGCAAGACATGAGAAGTAATTCTTCTGTTCTACTCTGAGCTGATTAGGCCTCAGCTGGAGTATTGTGTCCAGTTCTGGGCACCATATTTCAGGAAAGAAATGGATAAATTGGAGAACGTCCAAAGAACAGCAACAAAAATTACTAAAGGTCTAGAAAATATGGCCTATGAGGGAAGATTGAAAAAAATGGGTTTATTTTGTCTGGAGAAGAGAAGACTGAGAGGGGACATGATAACAGTTTTCAAGTACATAAAAGTTTGTTACAAGGAGGAGGGAGAAAAATTGATCTCCTTAACCTATGAAAATAGGATAAGAATCAATGGGATTAAATTGCAGCAAGGGAGGTTTAGGTTGGACATTAGAAAAAACTTCCTAACAGTCAGGGTGGTCAACCACTGGAATAAATTGCCAAGGGAGGTTGTGGAATCTCCATCATTGGGGATTTTTAAGAGAAGGTTAGACAAACACCTGTCAGGGATGGTCTAGATAATACTTAGTCCTGCCAGGAGTGCAGGGGACTGGACTAGAAGACCTTTCAAGATCCTTTCCAGTGCTATGATTCTATTTATAGACTGTAATCAAGTCACCCCTTAACCTTCTCTTTATTAAGCTAAGTAGATTGAGCTCCTTGAGTCTATCACTAGAAGGTATGTTTTCTAATCCTTTAATAATTCTTCTGGCTCTTCTCTGAACCCTCTCCAATTTATCAACATCCTTGTAGAATTTTGGGCATCAGAACAGGACATAATATTCCAGCAGTCATACCAGTACCAAATATAAAGGGAAAATAAATGTATTTACTCTTATTCAAGATTCTCCCATTTAAACATTCAAAGATCTCATTAACTCTTTTGGCCATAGTCTTTTGGTCACACTGGGAGCTCATGTTTAGCTGATTATCCACCAAAAATTCCAAATCTTTTTCAGAGTTACTGCTTTCCAGTATAGAATCTTGTCCCTATTATTTCCCCCAGCAACAACTTCACATTGGCACAGTAGATTTTGAAATGTCCTTGCAGAATATGCTACCATAATAGTGTTCAAATATGCACTGCAGTACAAAACATGTTGGTATATCTATGTAAAATCATATATTGAAGATACCCATTGTAATAAACCTCATTGTATTTGTGACTTTAATGGAAGTTTGCTACAGATTAGCAGGTTATAGGACATACAAAGCTTATTCGATGACTGTCTTTAGGAAAGGCAAAGCCATTGAGAAATTAAGAAACCAAAAATAAAGTGTGGTTTTGTTTCTCTATCTGTGCTTAATGTTCAGTCTTCAAATAAATTTGTTTGTTAATCACATCCTTTCGCTTCTATTGCTCTTATTCCATTATTTGACAGTGTGACACAGCGACTTACACTACCACATTGACTGTGAGTGCATCACCCCATGCTTTTTTCCCTTATGTATGGTAAAACAGTACAGGAGAATAAAAAGTGAGCAATAAACAGGAAAGTGATAAATGATTTTGCTGTCACTGCAGTACAATGAAAATGACATTTTTGGCAGATAGTATCCAATATGCTCAGCTGCCCAGGCCTAAATGCTACATAACATTAAACAAACAAACAAAACAAAAAACTTATGTTATGCCTTCTCATCAACCTTTTAAAGCTTCTGCTCACTTTGTGGAACCGCCACTCTATCACATTTTTTGTCTCTCAGCCATTTATGATGTTTCATCTAGACCGTAGCCATTTTGGGATAGGGACTCTTATTTTCTACATGAGTATACAGTACCTACCACAATGGGTCTCTGACCTGACTGGGCCCTCTAGGCACTCCTGCAATATAAGTGTTAAATAATAATAAATACAAACATGAATTAATTTTCACAACAACTTGGTGAGGTAAATACTGATACATCCAATTCATGCAATGGAAAAATATGCAAAGAAAAGTGAAATGACTTGCTCAAGATCACAGAGCAGGTAAATGGCAAAGTTGGGGATGGAACTCAAGATTCATGCTGCTTAGTTCTCTATGCCAACCACTAGATCACATCCATTTTCAAAGCCAGGTATTTTACAACCTCTAAATCACTGTATCCTCTTGCCAGCTAGTGTAGCTGACTTTAATATTTTCTGCAATTAAAAACAGTAGACAAATTCATCGATGCCTTTGTTAGCTCCTGAGCTACTTACACTCATTGAAGTAGGTGAAGATCAATCTATTTGAAATCTATCACTAATAGTTATATTTTTACACATCCAAGGGAGAAATAGATGTCAAACCTATCATATAAAAAACTTTGAAATAGTTTTCACAGATATTCTATAGCTGGAGGTGGTAAAATGGTATTGTTTTACAAAAGACTCACTTCCGTTAACCTATAGCTAAATTAAAAGATTATAAAAATAGACACATTTTAAATGCTTTACACAAGTGAAATCATGATCCCACTGAAGTAAGAGTGTTTTTCTATTGACTTCACCGGGGCAAGGATTTCACATCTTTTCGTATCTTAGATTATCTTTTAGGATGAGATTTTAAATGGCACCATAGAGATATTAGGTGCCCAACACCCACTGGTATGTGCCTTTGATAAGCTCACCCTTAAACATCACAATATATACATACTCTATGTATGAACTGCTCCGAGAATAGCCTTATTGGCCAAAATAGACAATGACACATTTTCCCTAAACTAGACAGTGATCTAGGAATATGGAGTATCTTTCTCCATCTATCTAATTTTTGTTTCTCAGCCAGACCTGCTGCAGTGTAAGCAAGCATATGTTTCAGAGAACCCTTTCTATTATTTTATAACACACAGAAAAACACAAATGAATTGATTGTGTTAGTTGTGCAACTGTCAGGTTTTTGAGTGATTCTAGTGTGCTTGCCCTTTCTCTCACCATATTTTTAGGTGTTATATAAATAGAAAAGAAAATGCAAACGACATTGTTCAACACTGTTGTTTTCTCTGTGTTGTGCCCTGCTTTGGCAGCCTTTATATACACCTTTTCCCCTGCCCATGAGCTGCCTTTTTTTTTTTCCCAAACAATAGGTTCTGGTTTGCATGTTTTGATGTTTGTCAAAATCAAGCACTGAATCAGAACCAAGATCCATCCAGGTTCTTTGAAAACCATATTAGACACATTCCTCATTAGGCATCTGTTTATTCCAAAACATACACACACAGGGGATGGAATTAGATAACACTTTTCTGGCTTACTAAATGGGTTAGACTTAGTAAATATGGTACTCTATTTTCAACTGATTCTACCATCTGTCAACAAACTTATTGCTTTTAGCAGGGGTTTTTCTTGTGGTAATTTACTGGTATATTTTCCCCTTTGTTCTTTTCAGGACTATATGTCCTTGTAAAGTCTAAGGGAAAAGTAACAGAGAAAATGAATTCATAGACAAAATCTGAACAAAACAGATGAGGTTACATCCAAGGATGTAAAGGTACTTGTAAATTCATTATTACTAAGCACCATAGAAGAATTTCCCTCCTGAGTTTGGAAGAGACCTTAAAAATATTTTGCTGGTAGGTTCAAATACTGGACACAGCTGCAAATGGCCTGCAACATGTCCAGAGTGCACAATGTAGAAGAGACAGTGGTGTCTGGGAGGAGAGTTATTATGAGAAGAGAGAAAAACAAAGTACTATATCGACACCCCCGAGGGACAGGGACGGTAAATCATGCAGAGAATTTGTGAAACAGGCTCTCAGTTTTGTGTCAGCCCAAGGATAACAAAGCAGGCAGAATAGAAAAAGGTAAATAAGAAGAGCATCAAAACATCATGGCTCATTCCTATTCTGACAGTGAGACAGTGAAAAAAGTAATTGGCAGTAGTAAATAGTAAGCGGCTCAGAACCTAGAAATTGATTTATGTCACTATAGTTGTGACCTTGTTTCCTCTATAGTTTGTTGACACCAATGTAACAAGGAACACATGTCACTGGTAGGCAACTTCCTGGCAGACACATTGGGTCAAATTCAGACCAGGTGTATATGGACATGATTCCATTGTCTCATCTGGAAGAAGCCCCTTTGCTCTCACTGTCACGTACATTTATTTCTTTTTTAAATCTGGGACCAAATGACTTCAGTACCTTATTCGTCCCAGAATTAAGGAATCCTGGAATGATGAAGATAAGTTTCAATGATGAAAGGATGTGTTTACCCACTCTTAACTATAGTAAGAGAGGCTATGAGAAGAAGAAGCAGATGAGTTAGGATAATCCATTCATATGGGGTGTAAAGATGTTAGGTGGAATTGGATGGACAGATTGTTACAATTAGGGATTGCTCATGGATGAAACTGGAGAGCTCTGTCGATTGCTAGGGTGGGATGGGTGGGTTAGCATGAATTTCATGGTATGCCTGAATGTTTTTATTTGGGCGATGTCACAGTTCAGAGCAACTGGCTTCTGGCTCACAGCTGTCTCCTCTCTTGGGTGGAGACGTGCATCTTTCTCCCTCCTGACCAGGGTTTTTCCAGGCTGCACAGTTCCCTGCTTACACTGTGAGCTCTCCAGCAACACAGAGTGCCTAAGCAGCCAACTTTGCTTTTCTCCTCACAGGCTATCAACAGTGTAATTGCCCACAGTTATAAGGTACCACACAGCTTTGCCTGCACAAACACATTTATTCTTAAGGCAAAAACATTACAGAGAAAACATATTAAAACAATAAAAGAATCATCACAGATTATCACAGATTACTCCAGCTCCAACAACAGCCTGGTACCAGTCAGTCCTTCAAACATCACCAAGGGGATTTTCTGAGGTTACAAGTTCATAGCCTTGGCTCAGGACAAATGCCCCATGAATCTGTGAGTCACTCCTTTATACAATTTTGGCCTCTTATCTTCTCCTCGAAGCTTTAAAAGGCTGAGTTCTTGCATAACTGGAGGGGTTCTATTTGCATACGTCACCCCCTAGAGATTTCCTCAGAAACTCCCTTAACATTAGAAGTTGTCTTAGCACAATGTTCCAAATGGTCCTTCCCAGGGTTTAGTCATGTCTTTCCCTAGAGACATTACAATGCAATCCCACAATAACACATGAACATTTGCATTTTTAATAGAATGAACTCCTGAGATATTTAAATTTAATTCAATAAGGCAGTGTTTCCCAAACTTGGGACGCCGCTTGTCTACGGAAAGCCTCTCGCGCGCCCGGCCAATGTGTTTACCTGCCGTGTCCCGCCGGTTTGGCCGATCGCGGCTCACACTGGCTGCGGTTCGCTGTGCCCAGACAATGGGGGCTGTGGGACGCAGTGCAGGCCGAGGGATGTGCTGTCCACCGCATCCCGCAGCCCCCATTGGCTGGGCACAGCGAACCGCGGCCAATGGGAGCCGCGATCGGCCGAACCTGCGGGATGCAGCAGGTAAACACGCTGGCCGGGCACGCCAGGGGCTTTCCCTGGACAAGCAGCATCCCAAGTTTGGGAAACACTGCAATAAGGTTTGTCCAGGATATTGCGGGTAATGGCAATATCTGTCACAGGCAATACCCATGTCCCTTGGATGGACGCTTTAGGACAGCTCAGAGGATTGAGTGGTGCTGCTATATGTGGAGATTGGGAAAGCTGGGATAGGTATTCATTTAGTTAGCTGGACTGAAACAATGTTCTGAAACACCCAGACAATATGTGTTAGGCATCCTGGCAATTAATGAATATAACATAGTGACCACTCAGCAGGATTGCAACAATCACAGTGAGGTAACAAATAACCTCAGCCCACCAGCAGCATTAAATGATCCTAAATGGAACACATTAACTCAGACAGCCGGTAAACAAAGAAACAGAAAAACTCCTTCTCGCTCCCTTCCCCACAACGGCCTCTGGGAACATACCCCAAACCCTGTCAAATAAAGGCAGAGTGGACCATTTGTGCTATTCAGTCTCTGGGGCAGAGGTAGACAAGGCAATAAGATGATTTTAAAATGAATGCAACAGGTATAAAACGTGGCCACCCAGATCACACACACAGAAAACCCCAAAATAGATTAGATTCGTCCATGGCAAAAGTGAATTTTAAAGACGTATTTAAACAAAGCGAGCAAAGTGACCTGGCCCACAAAGAATATTGCTCATTTATATTTAATGGAAATTGATATTCTCTTCTGATGTATAGAGCAAGCCAATATGAGTTTGCCATTTTACTTCCCTGTTGCTATCAGCATTGTTACTGAGGTCCTTGATGATGCTGGCACTGTTCTGGTACTAGGATCAACTTGTACTCTCAGTATTAGCCAACTATGTAACAGAAGAGCAAATAAATTGTATTGGCATTGTCTAAGCAGCAACTGTTCTTGTCTCATTTCTCAATAACAGAAGAACATTAGATTAAAGGAGCAGAAACAAAGGAACAAATTCACGCCAATTAAATTCTTCATTGACATCAGAAGAGATGAGTCTGCTTACTCCAGTAATGAATTTTGCTTCTGGATTTGTGAGAACATTGTTCCCATTTAATCTGTTTGAAAGTGTTGCGTTTACATTTGCATAAGCAGGGTCTGAATGAACTCTCCCCTGACAGCTAGCTGGGATGGGGAGAGACTTCAGGAGCAAATTGTATTTACATGAATACACCTACTCTGCCAAGATATCCAGCTGATAGAGCGGTGAGTTGCTCAAAGTGATCAATTTTGGCTGGTGTTGGGTTACAAATCACTTTATACTGAATGCAGGGGTAGTAAAATGCTGTTATCAATGTTGATGTCTTTATTGTATTAATAAAGGGGAGCAGAACTGTCCTTACCCTGTCCCAAATGAGAGGGTCACCCTCAGCTGAAAGCACCTCATTAAGCCAGGGGCTCAGATGCCAGACGCCATTGAAAGTAAGAGAGGTAGGGACAGGTGTCCTAGCCAGGAGGTGTGAACTCTCCCTAAGGGTTCCCAGTCTGGTTTATCCAGTTCCTCCCCACTGTTCAAAGAGAGAGCTAAATAGGCTTCATTAGGAGCCTTTTGTTACATTAAGTACTCAATGAGAGCTGAAATCATTTGTAGTGGGGCAGTGTCTCTGCCCAGCCTGTTGAGAGCGAAAGATCACTGAGAGACTGACCTACAGGGGTCACAGCAGGAGGTGACTGATGGGTGGCGAAAGTGTTGAGTAGTCCGCTGGCGGGAGGCAGCGAGGAGGAGCAGCTGGCAGGGCGGCCAAGTGATGAGGAGCAGCAGTGGCTGGCGAGGCAGCCAGCAGAGAGGAACAGCAGCTGGCAAGGAGGCCAGCCAGAGCAAATACTCAGATGGTGGAGTAAACCAGGTGACGTCTTCTCCAGGTGGAAGGTGAACTCACACAGATGCATTTCTGAACCCTGGGTCCTCACTGACCAAAGACAACCACTGTGCGTGGGGTATGGTGCAGAGGGGGACAACAGTAAAGGAACTTTTGGTTGTAGAACTCAAGACGATGAGGCAGAAGACTCTGCCCCACATACTCTGGGGTGGGTGTCCCGCTCGCAGTTTTAGGTTTATGAATCCTGCTTGTGGCATTTTCCCTAATTAAACTCGGGTGACTTCTCTCCTTCCATTAAAAGTTTATTTTCTACACTCAGACTCTGTGCTTGTGAGTGGGGAAGTATTGCCCCTCAGAAGCGCCCAGGGGTGGTATGTAATTTTCCCAGGTTACTGGGTGGGGCCTTGAGTCAGTTCTTTGTTGTATTGTTGAAAAGGAACCCCTAGATATTGAACCCAGCCCTGGTTGCTGCCGGCCTCACCTGGCAGAAGGGTTACATTTGTAAGCATTTTGAGGAAGGGATTGGATTTTACAATGTGCTCAGACAGCACACAGCACCCTGTGGACATTACCAAAATCCAAACAAAACACCATAACAATAAATAATTATGGGGCATTGTTTAAGTATAGAGAGGGAGCTTACACAAGTACTAGAAGGAAGAAACAGCTAACAAACAAAAGGGATTACTGAGCACAAAACTTATTAAACAGAAAACACAAGGCTTAGAATGGGGAAAGGGGAAAATTAAATCACTCGGGGGAAATTTCTGAGGTATCCAAATGCAAAAGCAAGAAGCGAGAGGAAGAGGGAAAATGCAGCCATGCAAAATTTATTCGGCAGTGTGTTCTTACCCAAAATATGATGGAAAAGTAAAAATTGATAGGGGCTCTGTAATGAAGCATAGTGACTCCTTAAGGGCTACAATAACTGGGGGGGGCCAGAGCCCTCAGGAAGTCAATATAGACTTCTCAGTGATCTGCAGGGGGCTTTGTGTGCCACAGTCAACTCTGTGCGACTGTGGAGGAGCTTGATGCAGTTTTTCCACTTGGGGTGGACTACCAGCCCCTTTGAAATCAATGAGCGTTTTGCCACTGGTGTCAATGGAGGCAAGATTTCACTTTTAGAATGCACCAGACTGCACCCAATGACTTTCCCATGCGAGTGCCCCTGGCTATCCTTCCCCCCAGCAAATTACACAGTATATTTAGGCTGGTCTTATGGTGTCACCCATTCATTTTACATCTGCTAGCCTACCCCAAAAGGCCAGCCAGAACCAGAACAGGGAAGAAGAGGGCAAAAATATTTAAAGTGAATGTGAATCCAATCCTATTTTAAGAGAAGCCATGAATATTTGGAAATAAATAATTGATTTAGGGTTCCTGTGCTGCAGAACTTTGGGCACTACAGGTGCATAAAGAAATGGAGGGAATGGAAGACAGAGGAATAGTCAAATATTTTAATAAGTGTCTGAGGTAAATTGGATAGGAAACAGTGGGGGGAATTAAAAATACATTATAATTATCATGAAGAAGTTTCTACCTTTTGCTGGCATATCCACACTAGAGGGAGTATGGAAGGACCATGGATGACCCAAAAGGACTTCTGACAAATTCAGCCAGAATTCTTCAGAAAGAGTCCTGGGAATTCACACAGGCTCCTCCATGCTTGGAGAGGCTTCGGGTAAGTTAGGCACCAGGCCAGATCTGCCACTGCCTTGCCCTCGCCCTGTCCACTTTCCAAAGCTAGTGCATCGAGGAACACTACTAGAGAACAGGTCGTGTGCTCCCCAATCAATGGCTGGCTCCTGTGTAGGGCTTATGGTGGGAAGCTTTTTGCGCTTTCCCTTGCAAATTCACACAGGGGCTGGCCACACTTGGGCTCTATGGATTTAAACCAAAGATAATAAAGGGAGAGGGCTAAGAAGTATTACCTAGATGTAGATTACTGATTCAGAAGAGGCCAGGTGTTACAGAAATCAAAAAGGCTGGGGAATTAAACAAACTGAGCAGGATAAAGGAATGCAAGAAAGGAATATGGAGAGGAAATGACAAATGTTCAATGATATTCAGTGCATGGAGATCATCAATTTATATCTATAGCAATAAATACAGTAGGAGCAAGCAAGCCCAAAAGTATGTAACAATTCATTCAATGTGTGATGAACAAAAGTAATCAAAGGTAAGCACAAGGTATAAAACATCAGGCACAGGGGAGGACTAGAAAGATTATAGGAATGATGGAAAGAGTGAACATGAAAAAAAAGTAAGGAGAAGAATGAAAAGAAGAGTGAATGAGAGATTAAGATAAACGGGAAGCCATAAAAGAACAAGAGATCAATTAGGACTTTAAGTGACGGCTGGTATAATATATTGGTGGAAAAGGTTGATGTTGTAGAAAAATAAAATGAATTTGTTGCTTCCATATTCATGAAAGATAGAGAAATAATTAGACATATATTTTCTATGGGAGGAAGAAAATATACTGAAATAAATCAGGACCATAAAGATGAAATTAAAGCAAGTAGGAGATCAGAAAGCTTACATTCATTCCCAGCACCAGAGAAGATCTATCCCATAACTGTGAAGGGGAAAAAAGAGCAGATATATTAGCAGGTACACTGTATTAAAACCTCTTTAAAATAGAGACATTTTAATAAAATTTTACACCTGCTTTTTAAAAAAGAGATCTAGATTTAACTGTGAAAAGTATAGGCCTATAACCTTTACTGGAGACAACACTGGAAAAAATCAATCAAGTAAAGAAACTATTGGTTGAAAATATGGGGAAAAATTAGAGAAAATATTGGAAAAGCTTACCAATATAAGAATGTGACAGTTATTGCTTCAATTAGAATAGTCATAATTAGGGCTGTAAAAATATATTTTTTTAAATCACAATTAATCGTAGTTTTAATCACACTGTTAAACGATAATAGAATACCACTTTAAATGTATTAAATATTTTTGGATATTTTTCTACATTTTCAAATATATTGATTTCATTTACAACTCAGAATACAGAGTGTATGGTGCTCACTTTATATTATTTTTATTACAAATATTTGCACTGTAAAAAAACTGAAAAATAGTATTTTTCAATTAACCTCATGCACGTATTATAGTGCAATCTCTTTATTGTGAAAGCGCAACTTACAAATGTAAATTTTTTTTGGTACGTAACTGCACTCAAAAAACAATACAATGTAAAACTTCAAGCCTATGAGTAGACGCATGAAAAGGCATATGAAAGTTTAGCACATCTAGCACATAAATATCTTGCAATGCCAGCTACAACAGTGCTACGTGGTTGCCTGTTCTCACTTTCAGGTGACATTGTAAACAAGAAGCAGGCAGTATTATATCCTGCAAATGTAAACCAACTTCTTTGTCTTAGCGATTGGGTGAACAGGAAGTAGGACTGAGTGGACTTGTATGAGGTGAAGTGAAAAATATTACTTCTTTTGTTTATCTTTTTTATAGTGCAAATATTTGTAATAAAAATAATAATATAAAGTGAGCATGGTACACTCTGTATGCTGGGTTGTAATTGAAATATATATTTGAAAATGTAGGAAAACATCCAAAAATATTTATAATAAATTTAAATTGGTATTCTATTGTTTAACAGTGCAATTAAAACTGCAATTAATTGTGACTTTTTAAAGTCTAGTTAATGTGTTTTGCGTTAATTATATGCATTAAAAGATCATGCTTAATAAATCCCAGTGTAATGTTTTGGCCAAAACAGCTAGTGTGAACCTTGCACGTATAAACAGGGGAATATGAAGTATGAGTAGCAAGATTATTTTACCTCTGTATATAGCACTGGTGAGATCCCTACTGGAATATATTGTGTCTAGTTCCACCAGGACAGGGATGCTGTCCCTAACCTCGGTTTTGCCAGAAGGTGCGAATGAATGACAGGGGATGGATCACTTGATGATTACCTGTTCTGTTCATTCCCTCTGAAGCACCCGGCATTGGCCACTGTCGGAAGACAGGATACTGGGCTAGATGGACCTTTGGTCTGACCCAGTGGCCGTTATGTTCTTATGCCAACTGCACTTAAAGATACTGAAAAATTGTGGTGGGCTCAGAGAATAACCACGAGAATGCTGTGAGGGCTAGATAACATTATTATTTGTATTAATCATCTTTATTACAGTAATGCCAAAGGCCCAAACAAGAATGGAGTCCCATTTTGCTAAGTGTGGAATAAATCCAGAGTAGCAGACAGTCCCTGCCCAGAAAATCTCACAATTCAAGTAGTTCAAACAGACACAGGTTGAGGGAAAGGAGTAAAACACAGAGAGTGAACTATGTGATGGCAAAAAATGTCATGTTAGTGCCACAGGTTTGTTTTGTTTTGTTTGGGTAGGTTAAGCTAGAAGGGCACATGCTAAATGGAAAGAAAAGTGAAAGGACAGGGGACGTGGAAGGGGTTGAGGTGGACAGGGCAGGAGAGAAGAGGGTAAGAGGGGCAGGTGTGGAGTGAAGCTGAGATGAAGAGACTCTGAGGGAATGCAAGAGGAGGACTGAAGAAACAGGAAATAGCACAGGAAGAGAATCTCCCTATGATTCAGAGCCTGAGCTCTAGCTCAAGCCGCAACTTCAAAATGCTGTCTATGCAGCTGGTTTTTGAGCACTAGGTGAGCCCATGTGAGGCTCACTCCAAAATGCTATGTACACATACTGTGAATATCTAGAGGTCCGTGCTTCAGCTTCTTCTTCTGCTCCTACTGGCTGGTGAAGGACTTAAGGAGCTCAGTCTATTTAGCTTATCCAATAAAAGGTTAAGAGATTAGTTTTTCCACAGTCTCTACAAAGGGAAATGATTTCTGAAAAAGACCTGTTTAATCTAATGGACAGAGGCATAACTAGATCCAGTGGATGGAGGCTAAAGTTAGAGAAAGTCTTACTGGAAATAAGATGCACATTTTTAACAGTGAGTGCAATTACACATTGGAAAAAAATTGACCAACAGTTGTGATGGATTCTCCATTACTTGAAATCAAGACTGGATATCTAAAAGAACCACTCTAGCTCAACAAGAAGTTTTTTTTACTTGATGTGGGAATCACTGGATGAAATTCTATTGCCTGTGCAATGCAAGAGGTCAGACTAAATGTCCATTCTCGTCTTGATTTATGAATCTGCGAAACACTGAACAAATTTCTGAAGGACTTAGCAAACCTATTGTGGTGCTGGCAAACCAGGTCAGATCAGGGCCAGTTCACTTGTGTATTAATATAGATCAAAAGCAATTGTTAGATGTAAGCATGTATTCAGGCCAATTTACTTGCTATTAGGATAGATCAAAGTAATCGTTGAATGTATTAGTGTGTAGTCAGATGTTTAAACGTCATGAAAACTATTGGAATGTTACTTGCATTGTTTTCACTTATCTATTCCTGTCATAATGTAATAGAAAACGTTTACATGGCAAATACCTTTGCAACTAAATTACCCACTCACTAACTCTTGTGAAATGTTAATGAAGGACATAAGAGCTTTAACATAAAATGCTAATTTCAAGCAAGTGGCCATTATGTATATGGTCAGAGGTCAAAAGTCTAAGTGCATTCCTCACGCATGGTCATCAAAGGAAAGTCCATGTGGATAGAGAGACTGAGCTTGTCTTCTGTGAGAAGAAGATATAAATATGGATTCAAAGAAAGATCCTTTATCTCTGGACTGCTTGTACTCTTACAGAAAAGTGTACCAGATGCAAGACGGAAATCCCCAGATTTGTTCTGGGTAGCCCTGAAAGACTTTTGGGAAACTGGCAGTTTATCACACCACTGCCACCATTTGGAATTATAGACTGATTTACTTGTTATTATATTTTGCCTGCCTTAATCTCTCAATAGCTCTAATTTTTTCTTAGCTAATAAATCTATAGTTAACTACAGAATTGTCTGCCAGCATTGTCTTTGATCTGGAGTATCTATTGATCTGGGGTAAGTGGCTGGTCCTTTGGGACTGGGAGAAACCTAATGCAGTGTGATTTGATTTTAATAACCTTTAATCAAAGTTCAGTTTGTCTGGGTGGCAAAATAGGCTGGATGCCAACTGTCTGTGACTCCAGGGTAAGACTAGTATAGTGATCCAGGAGCTCACATTTGGTACTGACTTGGTGAAATCTAATTATAGAACATACCACCAGTTTGGGGTGCCTGCCCTTGTTTTCTGACAGTCTGCCCTGAGATGGGAACTCACAGTGGTGAGCCACTCCAGAGAGCATGCCACCTGTCACATGGTCTCTGGAGTCAGGGGAACGTAACTGTAAACTAACAATATTTGTGATACAGCTCTCCATAAAATACTAATTTGAAAAATCTGTATGTACGATATATGAATAAGTTACTGAAGCAAACATAGAACTGATCTGGATCTCAAAGACAATGGACATCTGAATGAACTAGAGAGAGAAGAGATTAGTGGAGTGTCACAAGGCCATTGCTAGAGCTAAATTTCTTGGTTTTATTTATCAAAGGATTGTTTAGTAAGTCAATGGAATTTGCTGATGATACAAAGCTAGGAGCAGGGCAGTCAATACAAAAGCTGAGTTGATTAAAATTGAAACTGATAATACACGAGAGGCATAAACAGATCATTGTCTTGTAATTCTGTGTGAAGAAATGTAAAGAGATGAATGACAAAAGGGGGAAACTTATCCCCAGTAGTCATACAATAAAAAACAAAGAATACACAGAAGATCTCAGGTTATTTGGGATTAAACTCTAAAAATGTTGACTGTGTTTAGCAGTCATTAAAAAAAATCATGCAAAAAAGGTTGGATGACCTTGGTACTACTATTCAGTATTTGAATGATATTGAACCATAATGTTTGAATCTGTATTAAATGTGAACACTTCTCAGAATAAAATGGAGAACATCAGCAAATTATATGATGAGAGGATGTAAAAATCCATTATCACCAACCTTGAAAAGCCAGGGAGGAGGGGAAGGGTGTTCAAAAGAACCAGACTTCCTTTGAAGCACCAATATGTAGAATGAAATACACCTTTATTAATACTGAGGAAATTGGGGCGAATTCAGTGAACTATTAGAATGTAAGAATAATTATTGCTGAATGATTTGTGTTACCACAAACCATTCAGTGAGAGAAGTTAAGTTTCCAGATATACTTTGCATTAATTGATAAAATGCATCAATCAGGCCCAGAGAACATAAGGCAGAGAAAAATATTCTAGAAGATATTTAGAACACTTCCATAAATTTTAATGCTGAAAGGAACATAAAGATCTATTCTAACCCCTGGCGCAGAATTCCTGACATAGAATTTCAGATGATTCCTTCACCTTATCATTCAAAATGAGTCTAGTTGTGAGAAACTAACCTGAAATTCAGACAAGTCAGACCATGAATTCTAGTTGGGACCCTTCTCCAATTATAATACTGCACTGTGTACAGTACACAGAGAATTGGATAAAATTACTAAGTGTGAAGAAAACAGAAAATCCCGATCTGTTCCCAATCTGTTCTTCTAGGTGTTTGCAAATTGATTTCTTAATTATTTGCTCCATTATCTTTCTGGGTACAGAGGTTAAGGTGACTGGTCTGTAATTCCCTGAGTTGTCCTTCTTTCCCTTTTTCTAGATGGGCACTATATTTGCCCTTTTCCAGTCTTCTGGAATGTCTCCCGTCTTCCATGACTCTTCAAAGATAATCGCTAATGGCTCAATGAATCTATCCCCTCAAGTGGGCAGGTCAGCAGAAGTTCCAAAGCAAAGGAAAAGAGCTCTGGTGTGCCAAATTGCAGAGCCTTCTGCACTATATTAATCCCAGTCCCCAGGACTGTTTATCCCTCTGCCAAGTCTTTGGCAGCCAACAGGATTGACTACACACAAAGCTGATTTTCATGGGAGCTATAGGTGCTCAGCAATCCTTAAAATCAAGCCTCTTATTTAGGTACCAAAATAAGAATTTAGCTCCCTATTGTCAGTCTCCCAAGCCTGGAAATGCTGGTCTAGTTTTAAGGCTAGAGTAAGCCCCACTATGGGCCACCATAAATGTTGGGAAGGACCAGCTTTGAAACCAGTCTCTGATCTGTTGGGATAACCAAGAATAGTAAAGTGAATTAAACCTTAGATTCAGTATAAAGTTTGATATGCATCTGGACAGTCTTTAAAATCCAGTTGATTCAACAGACTGTAACAATGCATGCAAATAGTTATGTCAGTCCAGGCCACAATATCTATGGTTTCCTTTGCTTTTACTTGTCCTTTAGTCCCATCTTGCTAGATACCGTGGGTGTATTCACCATCATCACCACCAACCAATTATATCTCCCCCGTAAACAGAGGAAAGCAAATTCCACCTGCTTCTATCAGTCAGTCTCACTTCACTTTAGAAAGGAATTCACCTCTGTGGATTGTGGCTTGGAATTTATTACTGCCACTGGCTCCCTCAGAGAGGGAAGCTCTTGTGTCTGCTTGGGGAGGTTGCTAAAGGGCTTTGCTAAATCAGACTATCTCCTGGCCATATCTGTTGCCCAGCAAGTGCAATCCTGTCTTTTGGACTTCAGTGGTGGCCTGCACTCCATGGTGGAGGTGAGACTGAGGAGTGAGGGTTCCCAACACATTCTACAACTTCAATCTCCCCCTCAGAGAGCTTTCTACTCCCAGAGTCCCTGTGCCTTGGAGTTTGATGAGAGACACTGGCCTAAACTAAGAGTGACTTTAACCCCTTGTCATTTCCCACTTCCTAGCCCAGTGGTCCCCAAACTTTTCACAGTTTTGTGCCTCCCCTTACCCTTGTCCACTTCCCCACCCGAGAGCCAGGTCCGGGAGCGGGGCTGCAGCTCCTGGTGGCATAGGGTGCGGACAGTAGTAAGGGGGCTTAGGCTGGTGTGTGCAGATGGGGGTGGGTCTGGGATTGGGAATGGAGCCACAGCTGGGGGCAGGGCTGGGGCCAGGGCCAGGAGTAGAGCTGGAGGCAGAGCAAGGCTGGGAGAAGTTCCTGCTGTGCCTCCACCAAACATTCCTCTACACCCCCTAGGGGGTGTGCACCACAGTTTAGGGACTTCTGTCCTAGTCCGTTCCTCTACTCCCCTCACCCCCAGACAGTCATGGGTTTTATTCTTGTCCAATTTGTTAATCCAAATACATTTAGAGAGTAAAATCTTACTTAGCCCCCAAGCTGAGTTCTTGAAAGATAATGAACTAACTGGTTTCTGGGTAATTTATGCATTTATATACTGAGCTGTAGCTTAATCAAACTCCTTTGCCTTGTGTAGTATAATACCAATATCTAATGAAAACATATGAAGTATGTGTTTCATAATTATCTCAGACAGTTCATTTCGATTTGCTTCCTATTTAAATCCCAAAATTCCTATCTTCTTGCATTGTAAACACTTTCCTTCCTATCTCATCAATCTGAGTTATGTAAATGATGTGGGGGTGGGAATGCAATTAGATTTTTCCCCTCAGTGTTATCAAAGGCCCTGTTCTCAGAGAAACAGCTGATATAGGTGCACACTAAATATGCTTTTTTATTTAACTGAAAAGCAGAGTTAATGTGAAATCGCAAAGAATTCGGCATTATTGGGTCCAGTGCATATAGATTCCTAGGTTGATTATTAAGAAAACATAAGCATTCAAAAACAGACTGTGATACTATCAAAGGGAGAGTGGATATGAATTATGTTCAATATTAGGGCCCTGATTCTCCTCTCACTCACAGTGGGATAAATCAGGAGTAGCTGTCTTGAAGTCAGTGGAGCTATACCAATGACATAGGGCCTGATTCTCACTTCAAATATTTTTTGATGTCTCAGAGGTAGCAAATTTGTTATAGCAGAACTGGAAAGGAAAATGGAGACCAAAAAAGGTCCAAGGTATCAGTCCTCTGGTAATATGACTTTGCACCAGTCTAACAAAATATTTCAAAATCACAGTAACCAGCATGGAACCAGGTAAGTTTCTGCTGCTGGCAACTACACTCTGTATGCAAATGTGGCGTTGGACCCCATAATGTGACGTTGGACCCCATAATGCTATGAGTGTAAATATGACATAACTGGAATATGTGTTATGCTAGATATGCCATGTAACATATCTTTGCAAAGGTTATGTTCTACTGAATGTATTCATCCTATTCGTATGCATGTATCATTTTTATATCTGCTGTTACGAGCGTTGGTTCTATGCATGTATTTAAAGTGTTTGCTGTAGGAAGCACGTAAGGCAGATTTGGTCAACAAAGTGTGAAGGGGTTATTCAAGTAATTGGGAGTATTTAGCTAACAATGGACTATGGGAGACGCCAATCCATATCTAAGCTTTCCTGGGAACATTCAAATTAACATGTAAACAATGGCATCAGCCTTCAAAAAGCTGAATCATTCATAGACATGTGACTTGCTCGTGTGACTGCAAAACTCCATCTTGTGGAGGGGATTTTACACAGGAGAAGAGAGGGGTTTCCACCCACAAAAGAAAGACTATATAAGCCCCTGCAAACCCCTCCATTTTGGTCTTCAGTGGCTCAAGAGATAGGCTCTCCACCCTAAAGAGATGCCTGAAAGAAACTGGAACAAAGGACAGTAACTATGGTGGTATGAGTGATTGTTGGACCCAGACTGGGAAGGAGTCTAATCTGTCAAAGAAGCTTATTGGAATATCTCTGAAGGTGAGATTTACCTGCATTAATTTCCTACTGTATTAGGCTTAGACTAATGTGTTTTTGTTTTATTTTGCTTGATAATTTACTTTGTTTTGTCTGTTATTACTTGGAACCACTTAAATCCTACTTTTTATATTTAATAAAATCACTTTTTACTTATTAACCTAGAGCAAGTATTAATACCTGGGGGAGCAAACAGCTGTGCATATCTCTTTATCAGCATTATAGAGGGTGAACAATTTATGAGCTTACCCTGTATACGCTTTATACAGAGTAAAATGGATTTGGGGTTTGGATCCCATTGGGAACTGGGTATATGGGTGTTGGAGACAGGAGCACTTCTTAAGCTGTTTTCAGTTAAGCCTGCAGCTTTTGGGGGACGTGGTTCAGACCTGGGTCTGTGTTTGTAGAAAGCTAGCGTGTCTGGCACAACAGGCAGGGTACTGAAGTCCCAAGCTGCCAGGGAAAACGGGCTTAGAGGTAGTCTCAGCACATTAGGTGGCAGTCCCAAGGGGGTTTCTGTGACCCAACCGATCACAGCAGACATGGACGGTAGCTTTAATTAATCTAGGGAAAGGTCAAAGGGGAGTGGTGGTGGGTACCAGGCTCTTTGAGACCTCCTGCTGGAGGCCACATGACCCTAATATACCCTGCCTCATGAAAGGAGCAGTGGGTCTTCCAAGCCTGTCTAGACAGGCTGCAGGGAAGCAGCCAATCAGAGTATAACAGGCTCAGCTAAAAGGAGCTGCAGGGTCTGAGTAGCTCAGTCCATGGCTGGGACCAGAGAAGTGAGTGAGCAAGCGAGCGAGCTCCTTGCTGGTCACCGGGGCTCAAGAAGAGAATCAGAAGATGGTTCTGGTAGTACTTGCATGCAGTGAGAAGGAAAAGGATTTGAGAACTTCAACCCTGAGGTAAGGGTGAAGAAAAAGGGGCTACATGAGAAAAGGCCCAGAGAATAGCAGCAGCAACCTGAAGGAGACAGTACATGGATGCTGTCTGTAGGTCCCTGGGTTGGGACCTGGAGTAATGGGTGCGTCTGCATCCTCCCACTAGCCAGTGCTAGAGTGGCCTAAGCCCTGGAAAGGGAACACAACTAGTTTTCTCAAAAAAAGGGGGCTAGATTTAAAGGGGCCCAGAGACAGAGCTGAAGGCCCTGGTGAGGGTAGACTGACAGTTCTGATGGGACTCTTTACTAAGTCCTGAGAAGAGGATAAGTTTCGTTTAGAAGCCTGAGCAGAAGGGCTGGACTTAATGGAGCCCAAACAGGACTGATGAGAGAAGGCCTGCTCAAGAAGGAGGGACTGCATCCAGCTTGAGACAGGGAACTGGAAGACATTTGTTTGATTTTGGACTCCAAAACCCTGGAAGGGCTTTGTCCATTTTAGACTGTGTGAGGTGGCCAGAGGACTGAGCCATGGAACACCTGCCCAGCAAGGGCAATAACCTACATGGGTACCAGAACCAAGAAAGATTGCAGCACCACACCCAGACGACAGGAGGCACTGAAGAGAGGGGAGTGCCCCATCACGGGGAGGCTATCAGGAATGATGCCAAGTCAATACAGAAAGTCACCAATATGCCATCCACACACTACTGCTCCTGTGAAAGATTACTCTTTCTGCCTATGCTGATTATTTCCACACGCTAAACTGTATACATGAAAGCCTTCATTTTCATTCCTTTTAATTATTATACCAAGGAGTCATAGTAGCACACCACCAAATACAAAGGGTCTAGGGAACTAGTTTACTTCTATACAGCACCTTTCAGCCCAAAGGATCCTAGAACAATTCACCAAAAACTTATCGGTTGCATATACAGCATCAGCACAATGAAGCCACCTCTGGGACACAGAGCACAGGAAACTAGCCAAAAAATATTACACAATAGAAGGGTGAAGAGAATTTGGCAAAGAGCGCTGTGGTAAACCCTTCCTTCACTCCACTGACTTCAATCAAATTAAGCCAGAATCCTACTCTGCTGTAGGATAGAGCCAAAGTGTGTTGGCAAACAAGAAAATGTCATTTGTTTAAAGATTCAAAACCCCAAAACGGTTTGAAACTACATAGAACACCTGTGTATGTTTGTGGATTCCTTCCATGGTAGCCTGGGAAGCAGCCTGATGTTGTCTAAGCCCTGGTCTACACTACGAGTTTAGGTCGAATTTATTAGCGTTATTTCGATTGATCCGTGCACCCATCCACACGACGAAGCCCTTAACAGCGACTTCTAGGGCTCTTAAAATCGATCTCGCCACTCCACCCCCAACGAGGGGATTAGCGCTTAAAGCGATATTGCCGAATCAATGTAGGCTTAGTGAGGACGCAATTCGACGGCATTGGCCTCCTGAATCTATCCCACAGTGCAACATCTGACTGCTCTGAACAGCAGTCTGAGCTCGAATGCTCCGCCCAGGTAGACAGGAAAAGCCCCGCGAACTTTTGAATTTCATTTCCTGTTTGGCCAGCGTGGTGAGCTGCAGGCGAGCGCAGATCTCATCAGCAGAGGTGACCATGATGGAGTCCCAGAACCGAAGACGAGCTCCAGCATGGACCGAGCGTAAGGTACGCGATCTGATCGCTGTATGGGGAGACGAAACTGTGCTAGCAGAGCTACGGTCCAAAAGAAGAAACGCCAAGACATATGCCAAAGTCTCCAAGGGCATGCAGGACAGAGGCTACAACAGGGACGCGCAACAGTGCCACGTGAAAATTAAGGAGCTCAGGCAAGCCTACCAAAAAACCAGAGATGCAAACAACCGCTCTAGGTCAGAGCCCCAGACATGACGCTTCTATGATGAGCTGCATGCCATTCTAGGAGGTGCAGCCACCACTGACCCACCCATGTGGTATGACTCCGTATGTGGATCATCAGAACCACAGAGGAGCATGATGATGATAATGATGCTGAAAATAGCACACAGACACAGCAAGGAAGCGGAGAAGCCCTTTTCCCCGACAGCCAGGAACTCTTTGTCACCCTGGAGCCAGTACCCTACGAACCCTCCCAAGGCATGCTCGATGCAGGAGAAGGGACCTCTGGTGAGTGTACCTCTGTTAAATTAATACATGTTTTATAAGCAAGCATGTTTAATGATTAATTCGTGGCCAGTACAGCTACAGCTACTGGAAAACTCTGTTAACATGTTCGGGGATGGAGCAGAGATCCTCCGGGGACATCTCCAGAAAGATCTCCTGGATGTACTCCCAAAGCCTGTGCAAAAGGTTTCTGGGGAGGGCAGCCTTATCCTGTGCTCCGTGGTAACACACTCTGCCACGCCAGGCCAGTAGCACGTAGTCTGGAATCAGTGCTTTGCAAAGCATGGCGGCGTATGGTCCCGGTGTTTGCTGGCATTCAAGCAACATCCGTTCTTTATCTGTCTGTGTTATCCTCAGAAGAGTGATATCATTCATGGTCACCTGGTTGAAATACGGGAAATTTTATTAAGGGGGTATTCAGAGGGGCTCCGTCCCTGCTGGGCTGTTTGTCTGTGGCTGAACGGAAATCTTCCCCGCTGTGACCCACGCGGTGGGGGGAGGGGGAACAGCGAACATCTTGGATGTGTGTCTGTGTGTGTAGATTAGGTTCACGCTGCATGTTAACCCGAAAACCGCCGCCCCTCCCTTTTCAATTGCCAACCAGTTTTAAATTGCCAGCCCAAAGGATGTTTGTTATGGGAAATGAGGGGGTTGCTGTTTGAAAACAATCCCACATGTTATGAAGGTTAAAGAAGCCTATAGACTGTGTCTTACCATGGCTGCCAGCAAGACAAATTCTGTTGCCCGCCGGACCTGCTTGTGTGATCTCTCACACCAAACCGGCAGACCCTCAATATAACAGGCAAAGTGCAACCTTGGACCAAATGCACATGTGATATGTAATGTTTGGAGCATTGTTCTCTAATATGTGTCTTTTAAACTACTCCTCTCCCGTTTGTTTCCTCCCGCAGCTGCAAATGTTTCAACGCCACCCCTTTCATCACCGTCCCAGAGGCTAGCGAAGATTAGAAGTAAAAAAAAAAGGAATCGAGACGATATGTTCTCAGAACTCATGGAATCCTCCCACACTGAAGCTGCCCAGCAGAATGCGTGGAGGCAGACACTGTCGGAGTCCAGGAAGGCAGAATTTGATCACGCGGACAGGTGGCGTGCTGAAGACAATGACTGGTGAGATGAAGAGAGACAGCGGCGGGATGAAGAGAGTAGGTGGCGTCAGCATGCAGAGAGAAGGCAGGATGCAATTCTGAGGCTGCTGGAGGATCAAACGGAAATCCTCTGGCTTATGGCTGAGGAAAGGCGTAGGGTTCAGGAAAGGCCGCCTGAGCCCAGACCGCCGCTACAGCCCCTGTGTAACCAACAGCCCTCCTTCCCGAGTCCCATAACCTCATCCCCGAGATGCCCAAGAACGCGTTTGGGTGGCCTCCGTGCACCCAACCACTCAAGCCAAGAGAACAGTCCAAGCAAGAAAGGGCTGGCATTCAATAAGTTTTAAAGTGCTGTGTGTCCTTGTCCTTCCCTCATCCCCTCCTCCACCACCCATCCTGGTGCTTCCCTTCCTCCACCACCCATCCTGGTGCTTCCCTTCCTCCACCACCTATCCCGGGAGACTGTGGCAGTTACCCCCATAGTTCCCCCTCTGTGTTTTACGAATTAATAAAGAATGCATGATTTTTAAGCAACAATGACTTTATTTCCTCTGCAAGCGGTGACCGAGTGGGGGAGGGCAGGGCGGTTTGGGTAAAGGGAAGTAGAGTGAATGAAGGGGAGGGGCTTTTCATTACTGGGGAAAAACAGAACTTTCACACAGCATTCTGGCCATTCATGAAACTGGTTTTCAAAGCTTCCCTGATGCGCAACGCACCCTGCTGTACTCTTGTAATAGCCCTGGTGTCTGGCTGTGCATAACCAGTGGCCAGGCGATTTACCTCAACCTCCCACCCCGCCATAAACGTCTCCCCCTTACTCTCACAGATATTGTGGAGCGCACAGCAAGCAGTAATAATAATGGGAATATTGTTTTTGCTGAGATCTAACCTAGTCAATAAACTTCGCCAGCGAGCTTTTAAACGCCCAAATGCACATTCCACCACCATTGTGCACTTGCTCAGCCTATAGCTGAAAAGGTCCTGACTACTGTCCAGGCTACCTGTGTATGGCTTCATGAGCCATGGCATTAAGGGGTAGGCTGGGTCCCCAAGGATAACTATGGGCATCTCAACATCCCCAACGGTTATTTTCTGGTCTGGGAAGAAAGTCCCTTGCTGCAGCAGCTGAAACAGACCAGAGTTCCTGAAGATACGAGCGTCATGTACCTTTCCCGGCCATCCCACATTGATGTTGGTGAAACATCCCTTATTATCCACCAGTGCTTGCAGCACTATTGAAAAGTAACCCTTTCGGTTTATGTACTCGCTGGCTTGGTGGTCCGGTGCCAAGATAGGGATATGGGTTCCGTCTATCGCCCCTCCACAGTTCAGGAACCCCATTGCTGCAAAGCCATCCAGTATGAGCTGCACATTTCCCAGACTCACAACCCTTGGTACAAGCAGCTTGGTGATCGCCCTGGCTACTTGCATCACAACAGCCCCCACTGTAGATTTTCCCACTCCGAATTGATTCGCGACTGACCGGTAGCTGTCTGACGTTGCAAGCTTCCACAGGGCTATCGTCAGTCACTTCTCTACTGTGAGGGCTGCTCTCATCTTGGTGTTCTGGCGCTTCAGGGCAGGGGAAAGCAACTCACAAAGTTCCATGAAAGTGCCCTTACGCATGCGAAAGTTTTGCAGCCACTGGGATTCATCCCAGACCTGCAGCACTATGTGGTCCCACCAGTCTGTGCTTGTTTCCCGGGCCCAGAATCGGCGTTCCACTGTATCAACAAGCCCCATTACCACCATGATGTCCACTTTGTGGGGGGGCCTTTTTTGAGAGAGGTCTGTGTCCATGTCCTCATCACTGTCCTCAGGGTGCTGCTGTCCCCTCCTCACCTCCTGTTGCTCTAGCAGCTCCTGGTTCTCGTTCGCCATATACTCCTGGACAATGCGCGTGGTGTTCATAACAGTGAGAACAGCCGCGGTGATCTGATCATGCTCCATGCTTTCCCTGGTATGCTGTTTGCAGGACAGCAGAGTGGGAGCAGAAGCGGCGGGTGGATAACAATGGTGTCAGCAATATGGCGCCCGCATGAAAAAAGGCGCGAAAGGATTTTTGGCTCCCCCCTCAGTTGCTTTCACGGAGGGAGGGGGGAGCAAGGGTTAGGCTCATTTCCTTCTAGCTGCAGATAGTACAATATGCAGTGAGCAAGGGTTAGGCGCCTTCCCTTCTAGCAGCAGATGGTACAATATGCTTGATAGCCATCCTCATCTCTTGGCCCCCTCAAGGATTGAACTCGCAACCCCGGGTTTAGCGGGCCAACGCTCATACCGCTGAGCTATCCCTCTGCCCGTGTTCCAGGCAGTACTGAATCTCCCTTAAACAAAACATAAAAAAGAGAATGACCAGAGTCACTCTGGTCACTCGCATTTATGTCCAAGCGCCCCCGGCCAGCCACAACATAGGCCAGGAGCACACGAATTTCAAGCATATTGTATGATCTGCAGCTAGAAGGCAAGGAGCTGTTGCTGTATGTTCCCGCGACCACAACCATTTATAGCATATTGCACCATCTGCAGCTAGAAGGCAAGGAGCTTATGCTGTGTAGTCCCACAACTACCAGCCTCAGGCAGAATGGCCCCCTCAAGAATTGAACTCGCAACCCCGGGTTTAGTGGGCCAACGCTCAGAACGCTGAGCTATCCCTCTGCCCGTATTATAGCGTGACTGAATCCCCACTAGACCTAATGTCCAGGCGTACACTGGAGATGTACAGTAATTGTGAGCTGAGCAGGCTTCCGTAGCAAACACGGAAACCCCGGAAAAAAGGCGCAAAAAAAATTGCTTTCACGGAGGGAGGGAGGGACGTTTGATGGCTTGACGACATGTACCCAGAACCACCAGCGACAATGTTTTCTGCCCCATCAGGCTTTGGGATCACAACCCAGAATTCCAATGGGCGGCGGAGACTGCGGGAACTGTGGAATAGCTACCCGCAATGCAATGCTCCGAAGGTCGATGCTAGCCTCGCTACTGTGGACACAGTCAATCGACCTGATGGTCTTAATGCTCTTTAGTGGGGACACACACAATCGATTCCATAAATTCGGGTTTTAATATATCGACTTCTATAATTTCGACCTAATTCTGTAGTGTAGACGTACCCTAAGGTTGTTGAGTTTCAGTATCAATGTTGCTGCTGGAGTGTCAGTAGTCCTTTTGGCTCTGATTCACAAGGTACAATTTGACTCCTACCCTACTCTTCTCTCTTGATGCCATGCCAAGTCCCTCTTCCTCTTTGCTAACAAGCATTTTCCACACATTGCTCTTTCCCTTTTTCTCCTCTCCTTCTGTCTAGAACATTAGACACTGGACTCAAACTGAAGTGGAGGGATAAGTGGTTCTGCCATTGCACCACTTGTATCTATGGGTTTTATACTGGTGCCCATCACTGTAATATCTGAGCATCTCCTAGGTTGATTAGACAGGCAAAGTAAGGTGTACGAAAGCCTCCAGAGAGTCTCCACATCTCCAGTGTTGCAAACTCTCACGATTCCATCATGAATCTTGTGATGCTTGGCATTTTTCTAATTGCTGGAATCAGGGTTTAACCCGAGACCCTCAGCTTTCACTAAAGGCGGGGAGGGGTAAGTTTCTAACCCTGATGGCTGAGGAGAAAAAGCTTGAAAGCATGAACCCTAAATGCTTTAACACTAGAAGGTAACATTTATTTTTTGAATCCCATGACTTTTAAGCCAATTGCATGATATTTGGGAGGCCAGGCAAATGGCTTTTGAATGCTTGGGCATGGCAGTGCTGCTGCTTCTTCCTTGTTTGGGATAGTGTTTGGGGGGGGCTGTTGTAAGGGTCTGTAGCAAGGCGATGATTCACTGGCGTGGCGTCTCCTGCTGGTTGCCCTGGGAATTGCTCTTTTCAGCCTTCGGAGCACCCTCTGCAGGCCGGTGTCTCACCTGCCACTGACCCCATGTCCCTCCCAGACCCTTGTGCCTCTTTACCCCAGGGTTCTGCCCCAGCAGTACCCCCACACTCTGGGTCTCCCCTCCCAGGGGAACCCCCAACCCTCTAACACCACTTTGCCTCAGTAGGCTACTGCCAGCCATCATCTAGCCCCCTATCACTGGGGCAAACTGCAGTCCATAATAGGCATTTATCATCGGCAAGGGGGTAGGACCTGCTGCCTCTGCCTAACCCTGGGCAACACCTCTTTAGCCTCAGTACCTGCCTTGGGCCTTTAGCAAGGCCTGCAGCCTGGGGATTTGCCAGGCTGGAGCTCCCCAACCCCACTTGCCTTTCCCCAGCCCTATTCCGTTTCAGGTACCCTTTTCTCCCAGACAGCTATGTCCTTCTCTCACCACAGCTAGAGAGAGAGGCTTCAGGCGCTCAGCCCTTTTATAGGGCCAGCTGTGTCCTGATTGTGGCATGGCCCCAGCTGTGGCTGCTTCCCTAATCAGCCTTTCACAGCTGCAGCCCTCTCAAGGGCTGCTTTTAACCCCTGTTCTTCAGGAGTGGGGCAGCTGCCCCACTACAGGGTCACTGTGGCAAGGTCTCTACGTATCAACTGGTCTGTTGATTAAATACATTAAATACATTATACACGTCATCTAAAGCATGAGGTTAGTTGAAACAAGTGGAGTAAATTAGCAAACCACAGCTGACAAAATAAATCCTGGCCCTATTGCTCTGTAGGCAGGGATCCTGCCCAGAGCTCTGTGCCTGTGGAGTACTATTGCAATCTTGAGGCAAGAGATTGCAGCAGTAGCCATAACACTGCTTCACAACTGCCCCACGCTACCACTCCCCCAAAGGCAAAGTCTGTGACTCTGCCTCCCACTGCTCAGCATTACAGGAGTGATGTCAGGGGCAGCAGTGCTTCTCCCACTGACCCTGATATAACACCAACAGACCCTGGTCATCGGTGGGGGGAATCGAACCTGGGGTCTCTGGAGCTTAATTCATGAGCCTCTACTGCATAAGCTAAAAGCCACATGGCCCTTAGCTAAGGCTATAGAGCAGACTCATTAATCTCTCTCTCATGGTCTTGGTGCCACTAGATGGGACAGAACACCCCACCCAGGAGGTGTGTGGGTTACACTGACTGCAGGTCCCCAGTAGGCTGACAGCCAAGGAGACTGTCTGAATGGATCCCCTACCTGAGTAGCCATCTGACACCTCTGAAACAACTATCAATTGGAAAGGAGAAGGACCCACTGGATGAAGACACCCATGTGCTCAAGACAATTAAAATGGAAGGAACACATCAAAACACACATCTCCCTCCACCCTCATCAGAAGTTTTATTTCTGGACCTCTAAGAGAATGCCTGTGCATGCCCCTCTCCACACAGGTCATTCTGTTGGAACTATAGAAGCCCCAGGATTGCAATAACTTCCACAGCCCTTGTGTAAGGATCAGAGAGGGGCTCAGTCAGAAAACATCTCAGGGGACCAGAAGATCATGTGCATCAGCTCCTCCCCTCTTTCAGTCCCATCACAGGCTCTGACTGCAGCCAAGCAATTCTCTTGCAACCCTGCCATCCTGTACTGACTGCTCTCAGTATTGCTCAGGGCAGCAAGGAGCCTTGTGCATGCTACTTACTCCTGGTTCATATATAAATTCAACTTGTATAAATTCAACTTCCACATTAATTATGTTAAAATATTTAAAATGCACATATCCTTCTTCAAATGGAAAATCTCACTCCTTAATATACAAGAAGATTATGAGCAAAAGAAGGTGTCATTTTCCTCAGGAACAGGAAAAGAGTTTAGAATCCTTATTAACCAGAAGGGAGAGAAGTGAAGCAAACAGCCACCAGTTGCAAAATGGTCACCTTACAAATGCGTCTCTTAGCTAAATTTAAAGAGGCAACCTCCAGAAAAGCACGCTGGGAAAAAATGACTATGAAAGGACAACAGTGTCATGGAAAGGGTTAGTAGGAACCAGGCCATCCTAAAGGAAATTAGTTGTGCAGAAGGGTTTAATTGTCTTATCTCTGTATGTATGAGGCATTGATATGGGCACTGCAGTAAACCTAGGTATCCCTGTATTCACACCCTACAAACTACTGCAATGATCTTTGTACAAAATATGCCTTGTGAGGTCCCATTTGAAAACAAACATGACACCAGTGAATAACATTATTGTGAAATGTATGTGACAATGCTGTGTGTGGAATTATGGGTACTTACTGATATTATGCTTTAAAATCTGTGACTAAAAGGTGTTTAAACCAGGCATGTCAGGGGGAAGTTGATAAACAGGTTTTCTCAAGACAAAGGAAAGAGGCCAAGACCTCAAACCACAGGTGGCCAAATTCAAAGGACTATTGATTTGTATTGGAGGCTGCAGGAAGAGAACATTTACATTGTAAAAAATTGCAGCAGGAAGCATCATATTGGAACACAAAAGGGGACAGCTTAATCAAGATAGTCATTCCCCTTCCCCACTCCAGAGGAGGCAGGAGACTGAATCCTAGGGGATCAACCTGACCCTTGACGCTAAGGCAGACTTTGAGATATAAGGACACTCAGAAAGATTTAGGATTATCCTTTAGCTGAAGAGACAAGGTAAACCAGTGCCTTGGATCCTGGCTAAGAGCTAGCCAGCTATTTTTGGAAAAGGAAGATTGTTCAAGGTAGTTTCCACTCCAAAGACCATAGCTTGTGAAGTTAGGTCTTAGCAATTAGAAAGCATATTTTAACTTTTTGTTTGTTTGTATCTCTTTCTATCTATATGCTGTACATTTGGCATCACTTAAATCAATGACTTTTATATAATAAACTTGTTTTAGTTTTACTATAAACCATTCAGTGCTATGACTGAAATAAGAGTTTGTCAAACACCAATTAAATTAATGAGCAGCAGTGTATGGACTCTTAAAGCGGCAGTGAACTACTCTCTTCTGTAATTGTATAGTGACAGGGACTATGCATTGAAGAAAGACCTTTGAGGAGCTTGGGGACTTTGCTGATTATCTGCAAGGCAAGGTTAATATTGGTAGAGTCTTCGGAAATTTGCTGATGAGGAAGACAGACTGGTGTGACAGGGAGCTAACACAGTTTAATCTCCAGCAAAGCTCACTCAAGCTGAGGAAGAGAGGTAACACAGTGGCTCATAGCTCTGAGTGTCCCCAGCAGCATACTACAGTTATATGCTGCCTGAAGTAACTAGCACAGTAGTGGTTCTATTTGACATTTCTATTGAGTCGTATATTCTTTTAATGTACCTGCGGAACTCCCAATCATGCTAATAGGATTTACACGCCTGCACTACAAAGATAACATATCTCTTCATAAGATGATGTATGGCATATACCACAGTTAATTAGTAAATACAGCTGGCAGCAACATGTACACTTTCTAGAAGATCAGTTGCTTATAACTTCACCCAACTTGAACCATTCTAGGCAAGCTCTTCAGTGATGCATGTCTGTCTGCCTCAAACTTTTTTTTTTTTTAAGAAAAAAAATGGTTTGGCTGGTTTCAAGAACAAAGTTAGGGGGAAATATCACATGTTCATCATCAAAATGAGCCCATGCCCAGAAGACAGTGACTACATTTGCTATACAAAATGTAAACATGCAATATAAAATGTTGATTGATAGCAGACACATTGTTTACCACTACTTAGTATAATTAGTTGAATTTTAGGATTGATTAAAACTCTTGTTTTACTTTGCTATGACTGTTGGCAAGAGCATGAAATAGCAGTCTCCACTGTCATGCTTCACTACAGCTATTCAACGACACTTTAAACTCAACATACTTACAAAGATGTGGTTCTTCACTGGGAAATGTGGTTACATCTTTTGAGTTTACAAACCGTTACAACTGGTCAGTAATATTCTACATTGTTTAAAGGCTGTTTTTATGTGGATTGAGGCAAGCATTTTAAAAGGTGCATGCGCTTTTAGGATGATAGAAATGGAAACATTAAAACCTATTTTTCCACCACAGCTCACCCATTTAGAGATGAGACTTGTCAAGCAGCACTGAACATAGTGACTAATAAGATCCCTACTGTCATGTAAGTCATCTTCTAATTTCTCTCATAAAATAGCTAAAGAAATCCTGTAATCTTACTCCTATTTGTATAGATGAGATTGAGCTTGTTGGCCTCATCTGCTCATATGGCAGTCACCATCTTGCATTTCCTCTTTTGTGTATGTGTGTGCGTGTCTCACTTTCATATACAGTAACTCCTCACTTAAAGTCGTCCCAGTTAACGTTGTTTCATTGTTACGTGGCTGATCAATTAGGGAACAGGCTCATTTAAAGTTGTGAAATGCTCCCTTCTAATGTCGTTTGCAGGCTATCAATGGCAGTTCAGCTGTCCCTTCCCCCACTGCCATGTGCTGCTCTCCAAGACTCCTGCCTGCTTGCTGGGGGGCGGGGAAGAGAAGAAGAGGGGGGCTAATGTCAGTGTGCCTGCTTGCTGTGGGGGGGGAGGGGAAGAAGAGGAGGGGCTAATGTCCCCCTGCACCTTGCTTACCCCATCTTCCATAGAGCAGGTGGGACACAGGAGGGAGGGAGCTGCTGCCTGAGGCAGAAGCTGCAGCTTCAGGGCTTGCTGATCTAATTAACAAGGCAGTGCACTTCTGACCCCACTCTTGATACCTAATTGGAAATGCGCATCTCTATCTCTGAAACACATCTTTCCTGCTGGCTTGTAGAGTGTGAGAGTTAACCCTTGAGGGCTCAGTGGAGTGCTAGTTCATTTAGTAAGGCATTCCCTGGGAAATTCCCACCCTCTGACTCCTCCACCTCAACCAAGCTTCACTATCATCATCGCTGTGTACTAGTATTCAATTGTTTGTTTAAAAATTATATATATTAGTCTTTTGCCTGGTGAAAAAAAATTCCCTGGAACCTAACCCCCTTATTTACATTAATTCTTATGGGGAAATTGGATTTGTTTAACATCTTTTCGTTTAAAGTCGCATTTTTCAGGAACATAACTACAACGTTAAGTGAGGAGTTATTGTACAGAGATTACAAACAACCAGAACATGGTGGTCAGGGCAAATGAAAGACTTTTCTTTATTTTGCTGTTTACAGAGAACCTTACCCCCTTATAATATGCCTTGTAGTGTATCTAAATGTTCACAGCTATCACCACATCATGTCTACATATAGGACCATCCCCCCACTGCCCCAAACCACTGAATTAACTTGAAGTTGCTATAACTATACAGAAAAAAAAACTTCAACTGTAATGAAATCATCAGTTAAGGTAATTCATTACTGAATAGAAATAACATTTCAAACTATACATGGTTTAGAAGTATGCTTGTGTTATTTAACATACACATTATTCATTATAAAAGGATTTAAATCCTAATCGGATTAAAAAAATGAAGACTTCCTTAACTATGGAGTTACTGTTAATATCTCCATAATATATATACACATTAAAGAAAATGGGGAGGTAATATGGATATGAGGATAAGCAAAAAGTAAGATATAACACATAGCTACTAAGTAGGAAATAACTGACCATAAAGAATGTTGAACAATAAAATGACAAGAAATACCAGGGCAGATTCTCAGGTGGTGTAAATTGTCATATCACGTATTATACCATCTGAGGAGCTGACACAACATAATATATGATATAAGCAATTTATTCACTGCAAAACATAGGTGGAACTGTAATAGCACTTCCTGGTTGCTAAAGGACTCAGTCTGGACTTCGTGACTTACAATGCACCCAAAACATTCTATGCCATACTGTCCAGGGCCCTCTCAAGGGTGCCTGGAGGGGCGGAAGAGACAGAAGATGTAAGAAGCGCATTCCCCCATTGTACATGATATGTAAGGATGAAGCACAAAATCACTGTTCCTATGTTCCGGGGATTGCAGAGACACTTCTGCCCCTATTACCTAGAGTGCACATTGGACAAAAGGCGGTCGAAGTCATGTACACTGGTCTGCAGTAGGGGTCAGTGACTGGGACATGGATGGGTGGACGTGCCCAGTGGTTAGAGCAGGAGTCATGACTAATGGTTAGCAGTGTAGTCTGTAGTCAAGAATTGGAGCCAGAGGTCAGAGCCAAGGTCCAGATGCCAAAGTCAGAAATCAGAGATGAGGATCAGGACTAAATTACCTGGAGTGAGGCAAGGCTGGTGTCCGGGCTAGAAACAAGCAGGCACAGGTGCTATCCTGGCCATGGGCAAGGGCTTTGAGCAGCCACTGAACTGCTGTGGCTGGGCTTGAGAGCTAGTCTGCTGACTCTTCCAAGCAATCAGGTGGCACATCTGTTCAGCCAGCATACTACATGCCAGCTGCACTTTTTAGGTTTCCTGGAGACTGGCTCTGCTGCAGGCCCTGCTTCTTGACTCCCAGGGAATCAACCTGCCTCTGCTGCACGAATTGTAAGGGGTGCATTTTGCCAGAGAACTTGGGGAAGGCTCTGCATCACACCTGACACAGGACTGTGCCCAAATGGAATGAATGAACCATAAGTTAGTAGAGCCGCATGCCCACTTTGGAGGACGTTTCTGGTGACATAACAGGCACCCTTTACGAAGAACGAGTAACATATAACGATCATCATGAAACACTGCATACTAACCCACCCACAACAATTACACTGACCATGGGATTTGTATGTTTCCCATTTCTAACTAAAGGAAATGCCATAGAAAAAGGTAAATATGACAAGATAGTAAATGGCCTTTTTATAAATGCACAGAACAGACATTAAATTAATTTCCACACAAAGCAATAATTTGTACCCAATTAGCACAATGTTCCTAAAAGACAGAAATATACGTTTAAGGTTACTCTAGCTAACGATCAAGTTGATAGGTGGATTAATCTAAAACAGATATGCAAGTATGTTTTGGTAATTTAGGAGTATATTATGATGTATAATATAAAGTACCATAGTAACTTTTCCTATCAGCCAGCCATGATCTCACCATATTTCTAAAGGGTAGAGTGAAATACACTAGCTTAGCTTTGTAGCTCTGATAACTCTCCAAAATGAATAGCTGACAATTATCTCATACAGCTTTACAGACACATACTTCAATCATTCTGGTTAGGGACCCAGCCCACCAGTGAGTGCTTGACAGCACTATGGCTCTGTGTTATATTATGCATACACCACCGTACACAGACAGGCATTTTCAAATGATTTATAGGAAGGTCTGAGACATTTATCCTTATTGGAGTATAAATACAGTGGTTTAGTTGTCTTAGAATTGAAAAATGATAATCTAGTCTGAGACCAAAATATTTTTAATGATATCCTACTTAATCCACATATGTGGAAGAAGATATACAGTGCTAAAGAAGGTAAAATCTTTTGCGTGTGGGCCCAGGGTAATTTTTAAGTTGCTGTATATATACCATTCCTCTATTACAGCCTACATTCCCATGAATATTTATCACTATGCCCAGGCTCTAGTTATTAAATGCTTTACAGCCATTTTGGAGAGAAACAGCTGAAAGGTTCTGCAGAAATATGATGTTTTTGGAGAGGGAGAGTGAAAAAACAAAGTAAATGTTAAAGTGGGTCTTCTGAAAACAACAGAAAGGAGATTTGTATGTATCATGACAATCATATCTAATTAGGTTAAGTGTTCTATTTAATAATTCACTGTGTAATGGGATAGAGTAATGGGATTTGTCAAAGCCCAAGATAGTGTAGTATAATACGTTAGATATTTTAAACACATTTAAAATAACAAGATCAATTGATTTAAAAGCCACTTATAATGTTGTGCTGTTGTGAACTGCTGCATCCTTTGGGTTATCTGAAGGAAAAGCTATTTACTTGGCCTTTCTTAACTTTGTTTGCAAATGGCTTTTGTTAGCAGATTATCTCCCCATACAAGATGCACTGGGAGAAAGCAGGAAACTGTGTAAGAACGTATCCTTAAAAAAAAAATTGTGTATACCTCATTCTAGTGCATAATCTCAGAAGTTCATTATAGCCTTGAGCACACTGTTTTGCATCCCAGATTAAAGGATTTTCAAAAGGAACTGTGATTGTCTTGTCATGGTTGAGCTAGATATTAGTTGGCTGAGCTGAGTATCAAATATGGGAAATTAGTTGCCATTAAAAGCTAGCTTCAGGCAGTTCATTTCTCATCAGCCAAGCTGTGTGAGCCTCCTGCTGTGGACAGTGAACATTAGCTTACTAAATACTTTTGCTAATCAGACACTGCATTACTAACGGATGTTCCTGAATTTAGAGGGGAGGAGTTGGAACATAGCTACTGAAAATCTCTCCAGGGTGAGATTAACATACTTTTACGTTATCAAAAAGGTTACCTCACCCTTTACTCCGGGCCTCTATTTAAAAAGATAAGACAAAACATTTCCCTGGTTTTGTTGTTTTTAGAACAATTCTTTAAGTATATCTTAATCCTTTAAGAAACATGGAGAAGAAAAACTTATTTGATTTAATGCTAAAGGTACATAAAAATCTGTTCTTGTCTTTATGAAATTATGTGACACAGGTAGAAGCTTGCTGGTCATGAGAATAGTTTTTATTTGCTATGCATTTGTAATCTCCACTAGCATTAATGTAAGAGTTATATGTGCACATCAAGAATAATACACCAGTAATGAAAGACAGGTTGCATTTGCTCTTCTGATTAGTAATTTTTTGGAATGGGTAAAGTGTTTTAGATAAAATTAAAACTGATCTTAACTTTTGCCCCAAACTCAAAACAAAGCTTATTTTTTTTGAGGAAGAGTTTACATACCCCACTCCAGCCCAATTTTCATGCTGTTTCACATTTCATAGTTGAAACTAGACAGTGAATTAATGGAAAAGGAGCTCATTTTTACAACATTTCCAGAATTATTTCTAGACTTTTAAAGAGGCTCAGATAAGTTTCAGACAGGTGTCTGGCCCAAAATGAACCTCTTAACATTTTGAGGTTTCACCATCACATTTTTACAACATACAAATTATAAATATAAATTAAAAGCAATACATTAGATAGAGAGGCACTGCAATGACAAGGTTAAACAATCAAGCATTCAAAAGTGATGGACTGTCAGTTAAGGTTAACTCACTTCCTCGTAGATATACATTATGAGAAATCCTATACTGCAGTATGAATATAGACAAGATACAGAAGTGGCAACATTCTCATACTGCTACAACACACTGTCTCTGTCAAACCATTGAGTCTCACTTTGACTTAAGTTATTCCTTAAGAGATCTTTTAAAATGAAGACAGACAACTTCTAAGAGTGATTTGTATACTTGATTTCTAATTTTCAGATATTTTAAACCCTTTCTCCTTTGTCAAGACACTTCTTCTTGCAAACCTCTTGTGACTTTGTATGAAAATAAAGATGCCAGCAAAATGACTAATGTCACTCTAGTGGCCTAAATACCACCAAAAATATCCCTATCTAAATTTTCAAAATTGACAAAGTGATTTTTTCGGTGCCCAACTTGAGAGACACCTTTGTTTTCAGAAGGCAGATGCTCAGTACTTTATGAAAAATCAAGCCCTTTTGGGTATGTCTACACTGCAATTAAACACCTGCAGCTGGCCTGTGCCAGCTGATTAGGGCTTGAGGGGCTCAGGCTAAGAGGCTGTTTAATTGCAATGTAGACATTCAGGCTCAGGCTGGAGCCTGGGCTCTAGGACCCTGTGAGGTGGGACAGTCCCAGAGCTTGGGCTGTAACCTGAGCCTGAAGGTCTACACTGCAATTAAACAGCTCTGCAGCCAAAGCCCTGCAAGCCGGAGTCAGCTGGCATGGGCCAGCCATAGGTATCTAATGGCAGTGTAGACATACCCAATAAATACAGAAAGATCTTTATCCAAAGCATTACAGGCGGGATTTCAAAAACACTCAGCACTCACCTAACTGCTCCCATTGAAGTCAATGGTAAAACACTCTCTGACATCAGTGGAAGCAGAATTAGGCCAATGTCAAGTGCTTTTGAAAATGCCACTCTATATTAATACACAGTCTTAGAAAAAATGAGTACATAGGCATTAGTTTCTTTTCATGCTTGCTATCGGTGGATATTAATGTGTAATGAATTATCAGGAACCCAAGATTATCCAAATACATTTCCCACTCTTCATGAATACCTGAGATCAGTAAAAATGTAAATCAAACACTCTCTACTTGAATAGAAAGTAAGTGTCCAATGAGTTTTAACCATGCCATTTTCATTGCCCAGTGCGGAAAGGAGCAGACAGCATGATGCAGTGTATTGCTACATGGTGTAATCTGAATACTGCTCCACTAATAAAAGGATAAGTCCCTTAGCCTCAGCTCAGACACTCACTATTTATTCAAATGGCAAGAGTGTAACTTGACTCAGGTGGAAGGAACAGTCGCTCGTCTGCAATATCCATGAGCAAACAGATTTTGAGTCACCTAATATATCTAGCCAGCTCAAGCCTTTTCCACAACAAAGTAGCATTTTTAAAATCAAATTGTTCTCATATTTTTACTTCTGATATTTATTGTATGTTTGGATCAAGAAGATGTAAAGTCTTTCCACCTAGCTGTTTGAGCATCTTAACATTATTAGAATACTAAAAAAGGGGTATCTGTATTTGAGAAGGTCAATTCACCCCAGATTTCTAGCAATATTTTGAAAGGGTATGGGGGGGGATCCCCAAAAGATTATCTTTGCTGAAGGGAGTGTAATTTATGTAGACACATATTAACAGGAGTACTCAAAAGTATGTTCTGCAGTCTAGCAGGCAAAGGCATAAGATCCAGTGGCTGGTAGAACATGAAGCCAGTAAAGTTCAAACTAGAAAAATAAGACTCAACGATGAGGGCCACTGTTCCCTCTAAGCTGTGCACATGTGCGCATGCACAAAGATCCTAAACCCCATGCACACGGCGAAACACTGCGTGCACAAAAATTTACACAGAAGCACAATTTGTACAGAAGAAATTTTTTGCGCACACAGCCTGTCAAAAATTTGCACAGAAGAAATTTTTTTGCACACATGGCTTGTCAAAAATTAGAGGGAACATTGGTGAGGGCAACCAACCACTGGAACAGATTACCAAGAAAGGCTGTACATTTTCCATCACTTTAAATGAATTTAGGATGTCTTCTTAAAGAAACTAATCCAGAAGTTATTGGGCTCAATGCAGGAATTGTTGAGTGAAATTCTATTGCTCATGTTATCCAGGAAGTCAGGCTAGATGATCACAATGGATATTTCTGATCTTTAAATCTATTAATTAAATTAATAATTTGGGTCATATTTTACTTTTAATCTATATATCTAGAACTGCTGATGATATTCGCAGAAGTTGCATATGCAGATCCAAGGAAGTATATGGCTCTTTCAGTCTATGCAGAGGTACCCTTAGCTAGCTGGTGCTCTCTCTCTCGAGTTTTCCTGAGGCACCAGTCATCACAGTAGCTAAGCACCATATAGCTGCAAAGCAGGGTGTTATCTGTGGGCTAACATACTTACTGTTTTTGTCTCATTAGAACTATGATCTCATACTTGCATCACTGGCCATTCACATAGCAGAAAAAAACCTTAGATTTTTACAAGTGCTCAGAAAAACTAGCGGAAGATGCTGGAGATCCAATTGAAAATGAATTCATGTTTGGAAATTTGGGTTCATGTGATGCATTCTTTGGGATCCTCATTTTACCACCTTTCATGCCTGACTACATAATAGTTGCTTTGCAACAACCTTCTCTCTAGGCAAAGAGAAGTGGATGAAGATTCCGCTTGAGTTAATCAACTCTGTTCCAGGTGTCAACAAGACTTTAAATATTTGGATGGCTTTGGTGCTTTGCAGATGCACATTTTTAGAAAGGACTACACATGCAAAGACACACACAAAAATAACACAATTTTTCAAAGCATTTGGCATCTTTGGCTAAATATGTTCTAAAATTATTTATTTTTATGCAAGCTAACCCCTTCCTTGTATCCCCTATACAGCTGATCCTGCCTTCAGTCAGTGAAACTTGTAATCTTTCAATTCCACAAGTGTGTAGCATTTGTTTGAAACAAGGTTGGGATTCCTCCATCTTACTACAATTCTGTTGCAGGCACTTCATAATTAAAACTAGCTGAATACAAAGTTCAAGTCAGACTATTTTAAGGCTAAATGTCTGATCAGCTACTGACCCTATTTCCTACATTTCTGAGATGCTGGTTCATAGTTAGTCAATACAAAATAAAATATAGATAAGTTACCCTGACTCTGTGTAACAATTCTGTGTACCTTAATTAATGCATCTGCTATAAGCTTTACGTTAGTACCACTACGATGGAAACTGTCAAGCCTATAGACATTGTGCCTGACAGTATTATGTGTTACAAGTTATTGTACCACTTAGTGCTTTGTTTCCTCATGTAATAGTTTTATGTTGGGAAGGCTGTTTTGTTAAAGACGTTTTTACTGTTTTGGATCCGAGGAGGATTACAACCTCTCTGGGTGAATTGATCCAAGGAGCAGGGAAGCAGGTCAATTCAGCTTCCCAATTCCAAGGAAGGTGGTTTATCCTCTACATATGGTGAATGTAAATTTTATTGAAAGCCCTGAATTAACTGCAGACTCCTGTTGAAACTATACAAACAGTGTCATATGTGCCCTGGAAAGAGAAGCTTCATTGTTTGTCTTGTGGTAGCACTCTGTTTTCTGGAGCCTAGAAGACAATTACTTCCTTGCAAACACAGGCAGAACAAATAAACCACATTTTGTCCTTTTTGCCATCTGCCCTTTGCTTATTTTATTTTAAGCTACATGACTAAGCTTTGCTATCTGACATATGAAGGTGGGACATGCTGTTTTTCTGCTCAACTCCTTGAGGCTTGTAATGAATCTGAAGAAGCAGAACTGATCTGCAAAGGGGTGAGTCAGAAAATCAGTAACTGTACAATAATTACTTGCTGTGCCAAATAGCAGGACTTGGATACTAACATAACAAAACTGCCTCAGAGAAAGTTTCATGATGGTGGGGGAAAAGAATCTGCCTTTCTTCCTTCCTTCCAAGCAAACCTAGGGGCCCGATTCTGAGCTCGATAGAATTACACCACTGTAAGTGAGACCTGAGTCATTCTAAATATCTACAAAAACCTGCTAGTGGAGGTGTAACTACTAGAGCAGGAGTGGTGGAGGGGAGGGAGATAGGTCAGACTTCCCACTCACACCCCAGATCCAACATAGTCCCAGTAACCCAACCTCTGGGAGAATCCCGATGGATGGAAAACCCATGCCGTCTGCCAGATTGGGCAGCATGGGGCTCAGGGGTCAGCCCCAGCCTCAGCCCCAGCCAGCACAAGGCTCAAACAAGTGGCAACACCAGTGGCTCGGGCCAGCCCTGCGTGGGGTGGGAGGGGCTCAGGCCATCCCTGTGCAGGGACTAGTGGGCTCAGGCAAGTGGCAACGCCAAGCAGCTCAGGCCAGCCCCACGCAGTGTCCTGTTTTTACTTTGGGAAATATGGTCACCCTAACCAGAACCTCTGGGAAGCATGAGACTCCTGGCTACCATGCAGTCTCACAGACCTGGGATCCTGCCCTTTTGACAGGGAGATGCATGGTGAGCCCTTACAGTAAGACAAGGAGCTGCCATTTTGGTGGTGAGTGGGGCACTTTTGCTGGGTTTTGGCACAACAGGGGAATTTTGTCATTTTTAATCCTTTAAAAAAATGGAGTGGCAGCTGTTCAATAGCTGAGACAATTAGTTGGTTTAAACACATAACAGATTAGGCTTGTGGGTAACAGGGAAATTGACCATAGCTCAATAGGGCATTCCCGGATAGTGTCTCTTGATGTATTTAAAGTGTGCAAGGTGTATGCCTAATAGCACCCCGATCCCATTGCCTGGCTGCTGCATCTCTTTCCCCTGGACTTTGTATACCTAGTCATTTTACATTTTATGCTCTCTGAAGGAGGAACAGTGCCTTCTCCTCTGTTTTTCCAGCACATAATGTGATGGGGCGCAAATCCTGACTGGTCACTTCTGTAATACATATAGTAACAGTGATAGGGTAAGGTTTGCTTCTGATAACCTGGGAAAGTCTGGATACTTACAGTGCAATATTAAGGTAACATCCTTGATATTCAGGATGCACAGCCAGAGAGGGCTTGAAGGGAGCAGTGAGTCAGAGCCAGAGCAGCAGAAAGCAGGGCAGTGTACAGCTGACCGGTGGTGGCTGGCTGGTGGCTGCCTGATGTGACAGACTGAGCTATTGAACTGAGTAGTGGAGAACTAGATCTATCTGTGGGAACAGAGACTGAGAGTTCATCTTGTGGGGAAAGTTGGGTTGGGCTGAAAGGCGACGGGCAACCCTCTGCCGGTAGCCCGGTGGGTAAGAGGAATGGGACAGCTGCACCAGTCTTTAGGATGATGCGTACTCCCTGCAGTGCATCTAGATTGTTACAGCTGCAATGAAGGGGCAGGGCCATTGTCTTGCCCCCTCCCCACCTATCTGTAGGGTCTGGAAAGAATAGACCGTGTGCTTCCTTGGGTGTGGGAACTACAGTTCTGGCTGACCTTTCAGTAGGACATGCAGGAAAGCAGGCTGCATGTGTCATTCTCTCCCTACACACATGCCCCAGGTGCAGTCACAATCTTTCCATGGAACAAGGAGAAGGATATCTAAAGACAGCGAGGGCATTATACGTTCTGAACCTGAGATCACCTGAGTACTTCTGTAACAAAGGCCCTTGGTGCCCATTATAGGCAGAAAGGCACAAGCTATATGGTACACTTACCCTATTAACTGACCTATGTATGTTACTTTTGTATGCCTGCTGACACTATATCTGAAGAGAACTCACTGATGATCCATTTAATTTTTGGCACATGATTTTTAGATATTTCTGCCTTTGGAACTTGAGAGAAATTGCTCCAGAATCAAATTTTAATATATGCTGTTAAAACAAAACAAGTATTGTAGTGATTCCCACATTATACTGCTTTCCTCAGCTCTGAAGGCTGCCACAGATACTTCTGAAGGAGGTTAGACAGTACAAGACTATCACATAGATCTTAAAATCTTCTGTATTTTTATTACCTTTTAGACCACTAGATTTGTTTATATCTGGAGAGGCCAACTTGGGCAATTTGCTCTGATGGGTGAGTGGGATCCAAGACCCTCTGACACTTAACATCTCTCTGAGCCAAGCTAGATAACAGCAATCTGAGAAAGTCCCACTGTCACACAAGCAATCTAGAATAACAAAATCCAGGCAGTGCACACACAGTTTCTGCCTTCATTTGAAGTGCTGAAGAAGTGTAGGTCAGGGCCATAAACAGAGAAGGAAAAAGAATATTTCTGTCGTTACTTCAAGAGTTGGCAATGGTCAGATACGCTTGACTAACGTGAAAGGTTTGGAGAGAGAGCGAGAGATAGGTCTGAACACATGGCTTGCTATTATACAAGTCTAAGGCCTTTATCAAGCAGTAGCTTGATAAAGGCCTTCAGAGGAAAACAAATAAAATTCTTGTAGGACTGGTTATGGTGTCAGAGTAATGGTCGCACCTTCAACGCCTTTCTCCAGCTCACAATAGCCTATTTTACAAAAACACCATAACATCCATATTCCTCAAGTTCATACTCAGCAAGGCACAGAAGCTTACAGCCTGTGCCCAAATACAACAAAACAAATGTCCTCTCTTAGCATAGCCTCAAACTCCTCTCTGTGTTACATTCTCAAGCTCACACAAAGCTCTCTCGCACAGAATAATGACAATAGACAGGTTGCCTAGAGTATGTTCCTTTCTATAATTCAGGTGGTAGGTGTAACAGTGACTTTCTTACTTCTATACACATCCTTCTGCAACTTCTTTATAACTAGGTTTGGCAGAATTTGATTTTTTTCAACATTCTGACAGATAATGTGCATTTTAAAGCATTTTTTTATTTTTATCAATGTCAGTTTTCACAGTTGTGAGAAATTCTGGTGGGGTAGAGAACAGGAGGGTGTCAGACAATAATTATTTACTGACAGCAGACACTGAGATTCAAAAAGTTAAAGCTTTATAACCATTAACACAAATTGTCAACATCACATCAAAATATACAAAGTAAACATCCTTAAATTAAACGCTAATAAATTCTCAAGCAGCCTTAATCACACTTTGCCTATTTGTAAATTTTGATTATTGATAGAAATATATTTGTGTGTGTGTGTTTACAGTGAAATCATTAATTTACTTACATTTACTGATAAAATCAAAGCCTTCCAAGTTACCATGGTTGATAACACAGTCATTCATTCTGTTCTGTTCAAGGTCTTATATGTCAATCATGAGTGCTTGCTCCAAGCTAAAGCTTGGCATACAAGTTCTAAGATCATGTGAGCATTGTGCACCACCAGATTTAAGGGAAATCCTTCAAAATGTCTGTCTGTTATGAGAATGACAGAAATAATACGGAGACAAGGTGTGTGAGGTAATATCTGTTATTGGACCAACTTCTGTTAGTCATAGAGCCATAGACTTTAAGGTCAGAAGGGACCATTATGATCATCTAGTCTGACCTCCTGCACAACGCAGGCCACAGAATCTCACCCACCCACTCCTGAAATAAACCCTTAACCTATGTCTGAGCTACTGAAGTCCTCAAATCATGGTTTAAAGACTTCAAGGTGCAGAGAATCCTCCAGCAAGTGACCCTTGCCCCATGCTGCAGAGGAAGGTGAAAAACCCTCAGGGTCTCTGCCAATCTGCCCTGGAGGAAAATTCCTTCCCGACCCCAAATATGGCTATCAGCTAAACCCTGAGCATATGGGCAAGACTCAGCAGCCAGACATCCAGGATAGAATTCTCTGTAGTAACTCAGATCCCACCCCACCTAACATTCCATCACAGGCCATTGGCCATATTTACCGCTAATAGTCAAAGATCAATTAACTGCCAAAATTAGGCTATCCCATCATACCATCCTCACCATAAACTTATCAAGCTTAGTCTTGAAGCCAGATATGTCTTTTGCCCCCACTGTTTCCCTTGGAAGGCTGTTCCAGAACTTCACTCCTCTGATGGCTAGAAACCTTCATCTAATATCAAGTCTAAACTTCCTGATGGCCAGTTTATGTCCATTTGTTCTTGTGTCCACATTGGTACTGAGCTGAAATAATTCCTCTCCCTCCCTGGTATTTATCCCTCTGATATATTTATAGAGAACAATCTTATCTCCCCTCAGCCTTCTTTTGGTTAGGCTAAACAAGCCAAGCTCTTTGAGTCTCCTTTCATAAGGTAGGTTTTCCATTCCTCGGATCATCCTAGTAGCCCTTCTCTGTACTTGTTCCCATTTGAATTCATCCTTCTTAAACATGGGAGACCAGAACTGCACACAGTATTCCAGATGAGGTCTCACCAGTGCCTTGTATAATGGTACTAACACCTCCTTATCTCTACTCAAAATACCTCGCCTGATGCATCCCAAGACAACATTCGCTTTTTTCACGGCCATATCACATTGATGGCTCATAGTCCTCCTGCGATCAACCAATACTCGGAGGTCCTTCTCCTCCTCTGTTACTTCCAACTGATGCGTCCCCAGATTATAACTAAAATTCTTGTTATTAATCCCTAAATATATGACCTTACACTTTTCACTATTAAATTTCTTCCTATTACTATTACTCCAGTTTACAAGGTCATCCAGATCTTCCTGTATAATCATAGAATCATAGAATCATAGAATCTCAGGGTTGGAAGGGACCTCAGGAGGTCATCTAGTCCAACCCCCTGCTCAAAGCAGGACCAACCCCAACTAGATCATCCCAGCCAGGGCTTTGTCAAGCCTGACCTTAAAAACCTCTAAGGAAGGAGATTCCACCACCTCCCTAGGTAACCCATTCCAGTGCTTCACCACCCTACTAGTGAAAAAGTTTTCCCTAATATCCAACCTAAACCTCCCCCTCTGCAACTTGAGACCATTACTCCTTGTTCTGTCATCTTCTACCACTGAGAACAGTCTAGATCCATCCTCTTTAGAACCCCCTTTTAGGTAGTTGAAAGCAGCTATCAAATCCCCCCTCACTCTTCTCTTCTGCAGGCTAAACAATCCCAGTTCCCTCAGCCTCTCCTCATAAGTCATGTGCTCCAGCCCCCTAATCATTTTTGTTGCCCTCGGTTGGACTCTTTCCAATTTATCCACATCCTTTTTGTAGTGTGGGGCCCAAAACTGGACACAGTACTCCAAATGAGGCCTCACCAGTGCCGAATAGAGGGGAATAATCACGTCCCTCGATCTGCTGGAAATGCCCCTACTTATACAGCCCAAAATGCTGTTAGCCTTCTTGGCAACAAGGGCACACTGTTGACTCATATTCAGCTTTTCGTCCACTGTAAGCCCTAGGTCCTTTTCTGCAGAACTGCTGCCCAGCCTTTCGGTCCCTAGTCTGTAGCAGTGCATGGGATTCTTCCGTCCTAAGTGCAGGACTCTGCACTTGTCCTTGTTGAACCTCATCAGATTTCTTTTGGCCCAATCCTCTAATTTGTCTAGGTCCCTCTGTATCCTATCCCTACCCTCCAGCGTATCAACCACTCCTCCCAGTTTAGTGTCATCTGCAAACTTGCTAAGGGTGCAGTCCACACCATCCTCCAGGTTGTTGATGAAGATATTGAACAAAACCGGCCCCAGCACCGACCCTTGGGGCACTCCACTTGATACCGGCTGCCAACTAGACATGGAGCCATTGATCACTACCCATTGAGCACGACCATCCAGCCAGTTTTCTATCCACCTTACCGTCCATTCATCCAGCCCATACTTCTTTAACCTGCTGGCAAGAACACTGTGGGAGACTGTATCAAAAGCTTTGCTAAAGTCAAGAAATAGCACATCCACTGCTTTCCCCTCATCCACAGAGCCAGTTATCTCATCATAGAAGGCAATTAGGTTAGTCAGGCATGACTTGCCCTTGGTGAATCCATGCTGACTCTTCCTGATCACTTTCCCCTCCTTTAAGTGGTTCAGAATTGATTCCTTGAGGACCTGTTCCATGATTTTTCCAGGGATTGAGGTGAGACTGACTGGCCTGTAGTTCCCTGGATCTTCCTTCTTCCCTTTTTTAAAGATGGGCACTACATTAGCTTTTTTCCAGTCATCCGGGACCTCCCCCGATTGCCATGATTTGTCAAAGATAATGGCCAATGGCTCTGCAATCACATCGGCCAACTCCTTTAGCACCCTCGGATGCAGTGCATCCGGCCCCATGGACTTGTGTTCGTCCAGCTTTACTAAATAGTCCCGAACTACTTCTTTCTCCACAAAGGGCTGGTCACCTCCTCCCCATACCGTGCTGCGGAGTGCAGCTGTCTGGGAGCTGCCCTTGTCTGTGAAGACAGAGGCAAAAAAAGCATTGAGTACACTAGCTTTCTCCACATCCTCTGTCACAAGGTTCCCTCCCTCATTCAGCAAGGGGCCCACACTTTCCTTGACTTTCTTCTTGTTGCTAACATACCTGAAGAAACCCTTCTTGTTACTCCTAACATCTCCAGCTAGCTGCAACTCCAAGTGTGATTTGGCCTTCCTAATTTCACTCCTGCATGCCTGAGCAATATTTTTATACTCCTCCCTGGTCATTTGTCCAATCTTCCACTTCTTGTAAGCTGCTTTTTTGTGTTTAAGACGAGCAAGGATTTCACTGTTAAGCCAAGCTGGTCGCCTGCCATATTTACTTTTCTTTCTACACATCGGGATGGTTTGTTCCTGCAACCTCAATAAGGTTTCTTTAAAATACAGCCAGCTTTCCTCGACTCCTTTCCCCCTCATGTTATTCTCCCAGGGGACCTTGCCCATCAGTTCCCTGAGGGAGTCAAAGTCTGCTTTTCTGAAGTCCAGGCTCTGTATTCTACTGTTCTCCTTTCTTCCTTGTGTCAGGATCCTGAACTCGACCATCTCATGGTCACTGCCTCCCAGGTTCCCATCCACTATTGCTTCCTCTACTATTTCTTCCCTGTTTGTGAGCAGCAGGTCAAGAAGAGCTTTTCCCCTAGTTGGTTCCTCCAGCACCTGCACCAGGAAATTGTCTCCTACACTTTCCAAAAACTTCCTGGATTGTCTGTGGACCGCTGTATTGCTCTCCCAGCAGATATCGGGGTGATTAAAGTCACCCATGAGAACCAGGGCCTGTGATCTAGTAACTTCTGTTAGTTGCTGGAAGAAAGCCTCGTCCACCTCATCCCGGTCCTTCTCTGTATTGGCAATACCTTCCCGGTCCTTCTCTGTATTGGCAATACCTTCCAGCTTTGTGTCATCCGCAAACTTTATTAGCACACCCCCACTTTTTGTGCCAAGGTCAGTAATAAAAAGATTAAATAAGACTGGTCCAAAAACCAATCCCTGAGGAACTCCACTCGTAACCTCCCTCCAGTCTGACAATTCACCTCTCAGTATGACCTGTTGTAGTCTCCCCTTTAACCAGTTCCTTATCCACCTTTCAATTTTCATACTGATCCCCATCTTTTCCAATTTAACTAATAATTCCCCATGTGGTACCATATCAAATGCCGTACTGAAATCGAGGTAAATTAGATCCACTGCATTTCCTTTCTCTAAAAAATCTGTTACCGTCTCAAAGAAGAAGATCAGGTTGGTTTGGCACGATCTACCTTTTGTAAAATCATGTTGTATTTTGTCCCAATTACCATTGATCTCAATGTCCTTAACTATTTTCCCCTTCAAAAAAATTTCCAAGACCTTGCATACTACAGATGTCAAACTAACAGGCCTATAGTTACCCGGATCACTTCTTTTTTCTTTCTTAAAAATAGGAACTATGTTAGCAGTTCTCCAGTCATGTGGTACAACCCCTGAGTTTACAAATTCATTAAAAATTCTTGCTAATGGGCTTGCAATTTCATGTGCCAGTTCCTTTAATATTTTTGGACAAAGATTATCTGGCCCCCCCGATTTAGTCCCATTAAGCTGTTCGAGTTTGGCTTCTACCTCGGATGTGGTAATATCTACCTCCATATCCTCATTCTCATTTGCCATCCTGCCATTATCCCTAAGCTCCTCATTAGCCTCATTAAAGACTGAGGCAAAGTATTTGTTTAGATATTGGGCAATGCCTAGATTATCCTTAACCTCCAGTCTATATCTGGGAAGTTAAAGGCTCCCATGATCACACAATTTCCATTAGTATTTACTTAATTAAAAACATTAAGGAGGTCCTTATCCATATCCAAATCAGATTCCGGTGGTCTACAGCACACCCCAAGCACTATCCCAGGGGAGGCTCCAGTAGCTTTCTTCCCCAATGTGATTTTTTCCCAGACAGACTCTGTCTTATCCATTCTATCACTTCTTATTTCTTTACAGCCTACCTCATCACTGATATACAATGGTACTCCACCACCTTTGCCTTTATTTCTGTCTTTCCTAAACAGCAGATACCCTTCAATACCTGTACTCCAGTCATGACTACTATTTCACCATGTTTCTGTTATCCCTATAATATCTGGTTTCACTTCCTGCACCAGTAGCTCTAGTTCCTCCATTTTGTTGCCTAGGCTTCTTTCATTGATGTATAAACATCTTAATTTTTGCTGTTTGGCTTTGCTCATTTTCTTTACCCGTTTAGGCACAGACATTCTACCACCAGTATGCCCTATTAGACTGGTATCTACACAACCCTTCCTCCTTATGTCCATTCTCCCACCCATGGCTGTATCCTTTCTTACTTCGTTTTCTTCCCTCTCAATGTTAAAATCCGGCATGGAGATTACCTGGACATCTCCCAACCATCTCCCCCAAATTCCTAGTTTAAAGCTCTCTTAATCAGTTGTGCCAGCCTCCATCCTAGAAGTCTATTTCCCTCCCTACTCAGGTGAAGTTCATCCCGAGAGAACAGTCCTCTGTTCATGAATGCCTCCCAGTGGCCATACATCCCAAAGCCCTCCTTATAGCACCACTGCCTGAGCCATCTGTTGATTATTATAATCTTTTCACACCTTTGTTGCCCTTCTCTAGGAATAGGCAGAATCCCACTGAAGATCACCTGAGCCTCGATTTCGTTAAGCGTCTTCCCCAGCCTGGAATAGTCTCCCTTGATACATTCCAGCGAGAATCTAGCCGTATCATTTGCTCCCACATGAAGGACAATCAGTGGATTCTTTCCCACTCCCATTAGGATCCTCTTCAGCCTCAGGTCCACATCCCATATCTTAGCACCCGGCAGACAGCACACCCTTCTGTTCTCTGGATCAGTTCTGGTTCCAGGTCTGTCTATTCTTCTCAGTAAGGAGTCCCCAGTCATGTAGACCTGCCTTTTCCTGGTGATGGTGCGATTCTCCAATCTATCCCCTGTTCCCTCTGGCTGCAAGTCCTCTTGATTCCTATTCTCCCTTGCAATCCTCTGCAACCCATCCTGTATCCTCCTGGGGCTCATATTTGGTGTTGTTATCTACACTGACTCTTCCCCTTTTCCTATAGGATTGGCTGCTCTTCTCTTCTTCCTTGCCCTCCCACCTTCAGTGACCACCTGCTGTGCTCATTCTTCATTTTCAAACTCCGCAAACCTGTTCCTGAGTGATATTTCTTCTTTACTAGCCCATCTTTTCCTTTGCCTGGTTCTCTTTGTCACATGCTTCTGCTGTCCACTTTCCTGACCCAGCAGTCTCCCCTCAGAGTTCTTTTGTCCTGCTTCCATCTGCAAGTCTGAGCTTTTCCCTTCAGCCTCCTCATATCTTTGCTCCATCATCGGGGGAGGGATAGCTCAGTGGTTTGAGCATTGGCCTGCTAAACCCAGAGTTGTGAGTTCAATCCTTGAGGGGGCCATTTAGGGATCTGGGGCAAAAATTGGGGATTGGTCCTGCTTTGAGCAGGGGGTTGGACTAGATGACCTCCTAAGGTCCCTTCCAACCCTGATACTCTATGATTCTATGATCTGCTAAAACCCCCTTCTAAACTCAACCAGAGTTTTCACCTGCATCTCCAATCCTTGGATCTTTTCTTCCATCAGCTCTATCAGGCGGCACTTCATGCAGACGAAATTCTTTTCAGGTACCCCCTCCAGGATCATGTACATACCACAGCTTCCACATCCAGTCATCTTCATTGTGTCCTCCACTGCTTGGGTCACTACCACTGCTGCCTCTGTATCTGTCATAGCCTTCCCACCTAAGTCCCGTTAGTCCGGGAAACACAAACCAAACCAAAACACCACCACCTACAGCAAAACAAACCTCCAATGAGCACCACAACACTGCCAGAACACCACACACTCCCTTCACTAGCCTATCTGTTCCTCTGCCTGGTTCTCCTAGTTTTCCCCAAAAACTCCCCTTGCAAACTCCCACTCAAACTCCCCTGTTTACAGCTCTGTTTGCTGGCTCCTGTGCCACTGCAGCTGTCTGTTGATGGGAGAGACAAGCTTTCGAGCTTACCCAGAGCTGTTTTTCAGGTTATGAAGAAATTATTCAGAAATAATACAAGCGTCTTTAAAAAAAAAAAAAAAAAAAAACCTCTGTGCATGGGTGAATAATTTTGCTGTTTAAAACTAAATGTTGCAGGTTTTTAAGCTATAAAGTTTATGAAGTGCAACGATTATTTTTATTTTTAAGTATCTATTTTTAACCAGTCACGGTACTTGCTATTAAAACAAAAAAGAGCTGATCATATATAGTAATGTTTCATCCTTAGTCATTATATTTATTAATCCTTCCTGCAAACACTGCAGATACTGTGACATAGCAGGATTCTTCTAGAGACCAATATTCCTCTGGACTGTCTTCATTTGGCAGAGGCTGAAATATACACCTGTAAGGCGGTCACAGCTCTCTCCCCCGTCCATCAGGGAGGGAGACAATGCCCCCTTGCTACAATGCCTCTGGAGTGACTCAGTTCAGGGGGGACTTAGCCAACAGTTAGTAGGCCCAAGCCTGCAGTCCTGGATGGGCAGCAATTGAGTCTGTGATTAAGGGCTCTGGCCTGCAGCCAGAGCAACAGTGAGTCAATAGACCAGGGACCCTCTATCGGCGGCGGCGGGCGAGGCGAGGCGGGGCGAGGCAGGGGGGCAGCAAACACTTAATGGCTCTGGCCTGCAGTCAGGAAGAGCTAGGGGGATCAGCTCTCTGGCAGGGCAGACAGCAAAAACGTCTGGCGTCCTAGCTCGGGTGGATGACAGACCAATGCAGGCCTCGTGGCCTAAAGATGGGGAGGCAGAGGGGCAAGGGGGACGCAGGCTCATCCAACTCCATCACATCCCAGCCCAGGGCCCTAACAGTGGCAGAATGGTCCACCACTGGGTCAGCGGGGAATCCGGCCGCAACACACAGTCAGTAACACAGCCAAACCCTATTCGGCTTCCCTGGGCACCTTCCTCCTTCCGGGGTCGTCATTTGTCTCGCTGAGGTAAATGGCTAGTGGCAGCCCCAACAAGCTCCTCAGTGTCCCCAGTGCCTGGCAGCTCTGGCAGTACCTCCAGGTCTCTGGTGCTGTAGCAGCCTCCGTCGGGTCCGAGCTCCAGCAGCTTGAGAGGGGAGGAAAGACATCCTGCTACTCTGGAAGCTCTCTTCCAACTGAGCTGGAGGGCCTGCCTTTTATATGTCCGGTTCCTGTCCCGCTCCTTTGCTTCCAGCGGCGCGGGCGCGGATGTCCTGGCTCTGCCCACCCAGGGGTGGTCGCGACTCTATCCCCGTCCATCAGGGAGGGAGACTATGCCCCCTCGCTACAACACCCTACCTCTATGCACATTCACATACACACACTCCCTGAGCAAAGCCTGAGTAACAGGGATTTGTGCAGGGAACTAAACAGGAAATTAGGGGTGGAGGATGGAGCCCTCCCCACAATTTGAATGCAGCTTGTAGAATAGTTTTGCAGCCATTCCATGTTGCTATTCCAGTCTTTTGACTGGGTTACACACTGTGACCCCATGTATCTCCTACATAGGGTTTTGTGGCATGGATTCACATAATTATGGGCACAGTGGCTATCCCCTTTCCTCCTCTTATCCCTAAGTTCCCTTCCAAGGCAATTTTTGCAGAGCCGATGCATAGTCCAGCTCTGCCCACAGGAAAGGCTTAGGCAGCTGTCCTCTGTGCTCACCTTACAGCCATCCACCATCTGCGAAGCAGAACTGCTGGAGTCCATTGAATTGTTTTAACTAACATTTAGAGTAACTACAACAGATTCTAGCAGCATCAAGCCCAAGTGCCTTCCAAAAATTAAAGTTAATAATAATAAAGTCACATTAAACCATGTAAGTCTCCTCCTAGCAACCCCAAAATCATAATCAGATATGCCTCCATGTTAATAAATAACCCAATCAAACCTCCTTACATCCCCTTCCAAAATGACCAAGAAAATAGACCAACTTTGAAGCACATGCAGAAGTTTAATAAATCCTGGTTCGTTCAGAGACAAAGGGCCCTCTCAAGTGAATTCCTGCACAAGCACCTCATTGCAGCACTACTGCATTGAGACTACCTCTAATAACCTGCGCAAACCATTTAAGGCTTTAAAGGTCAATGCTATCATCACCTTGAATTCAATCCAGAATCAGTGCAGCTCATGGAGCAACATTGTTAAGTGTTCCCTATGTTTAGGGTGACCATACGGCCCATGCGGGGAGCATAGGGTGTCCAGACAGCAAGTGTGAAAAACTGGAATGGGGGTGGGGGGGGGGGGTAATAGGAGCCAATATAAGAAAAAGACCCAAAAATCGGGACTGTCCCTAGAAAATCAGGACATCTGATCACCCTAGGGGAGCAGGATGGGCTTGGATTACAGCCTGTTCAGGGTGGGAGGGAGGGCTCAGGCCAGTCCACTGCGTGGGGAGGAGGAGCATGGCAAAAACCAGCCCCAGGTGCAGGAGGGAGGGGGAAACAGGGCTCGGGTGAGCAGCTCGGGCCAGCCCCGTGCAGTGATCCGTTTTCCCTTTGGGAAATATGTTCACTCTACCTATGTTTGGTAAGTGGCCTAGCTCCAGCCTCTCAGTTCTCTGAAGGTGCAGCCCAAGTAATGTGCATCACAGTTGTCTAATCTCAAGGTGACATAGATAAGCATAACAGGGCTCATGCCTGAAAGAAAAGTCATGCTCACTTTACAAACCACAGATAGAGACATTCACTTTTCAGCACAACTACTACCTGGGCATCAGATATCAGCCTTGGGTCTAGCAAGACTTTTAAGTTGTAAACCTGATTTAAAAATAATCACTTCACACCACTGATTACTGATGCTGATTGTAGCCAATTTCTCTCTTATCCAGATACAACCCAATTCAATTAGCCCTCATCCAAGACCAGACTCCTGTAGGAACTGGGTCATTTGTTTCACACAGAATTGGCCATCATGGGGACATATAGATGGGTATCTTCTTCACACTGCAGTGTAACCCCTCTTCTTAACTAATTCTCCTACTGTTCTCATGTACATGTGAACAAGAAGCAGGACAGAGTGAAACTTTGAGCTAGCCACACTACAGAACCCTTGGAGTGGATGAACATAATCAGCTTCAGTGTCTTTCTGCAGCAAAGCCACTTCAAAGCAGTTGTACCTACTCCTTCAAAGAAACATGGCTTTGTCAGTAGCACTGCCCAATCAACCATCTCAAAGACTGCTGAAACTTCTAATAAAAGACAACATTTCTAAGTTGATGTGTCTATAGCCAGGAGCAGCTCATTAACCAGTACAAGTAATGCAGCTTTTGGCCCATGCTCAGACAGATGATATTTATGGAAATCTGAAAACTGCTAATACTACTACCAAGAGTGGGAGACTTGATACTGGCTAATAGTTGGTGAAATTACTAGTGTCAACAGTTGATCCTTTAAGTAGAAGTTTAACCAGTGCCTCCTTGAGAACATCCATCACCCTGCTCGGATATACAGAGGCACTGACAACATCCACTGTCTCACTGCTGGTCTTTACCAGCCAGAATGAACATGGGTTCAATGCAGTTTTTGTGCCTCTGGAGTTTTCAGACCTTTGTGAATCATACAAGGCAAAATTCAATCAGAGAAGACTCTGTAGTTGTTCCCTCAAGATATTGCCCTTTGCTAAAAGACACAATAAGCTCCATCCAAATCCAAGATATTTTATCTGCAAAGTAACAAGCAAGTTCCTCATAGAAAGAAAAGCACAGCTCTGTTTCCAGTTGGAGACTGTTCTGATTAATCAAGCTATCCAATGCCTGAAACATTTCTGCTGGGTTTGACTTTGCTGTGGTAAAGGCAAATAAACTTTTCTTTGTCTCCCACACAGACAGGACAGAAGTCTCTATAAATTCTTTATGTCATAGTTGGTCATACTCAGATCACAACTTCTACCACTAGTATTCTAGCCATCCCCCTCTTGTGACATCATTCACAAGTCATCTATAAACCAGGATGACAATTGAGGGTAAAACCAGGGGAAAAGGCATTTAGGAGCCACTGTGTCAATAGCTGGAAAAGATCTTCATAATATACCATCAGATCATCAAAAGAGCAGTCAATTGGTAACAGTGTCCCTCTAGCAGAGACTTCTAGGGCCTATCTGGTTCTACCAGTCTTCTTTAGGCACTTATATGTCTTTGTTGAATTTTACACAGACAGCATACTGTCAGGTATACTTGGAAGAACAGAAATTGCATTTTCCCCAGCATACTGGGTAGCTCACAAAAACAGTAGGGCAGTTAATAATTGCAGTGTTCTGCTTGTGTTATCATAATATGTGAACACATTGAACATTGCAGGAAACTAGGAATTGCCAGTATGAAATTTGCATGGTCAAACTGCTATTTCTCATCACACATTGACTAAGCCTGGTATCATTTGGTCATTTCAAATTCACTGGGGTTTAAATACAAGGTTTTCCACTTTAATACCCCTTTTCATTCTTTTCTTTACCTTTATTATCAACTCATGGAAAGTAAACAAGTTACACAGATCTGGACTTAATTGCCAAATACTAAATAAGACAGATTATACTCTAAGTTCTCTTTTTATAGATGTTGTAAAGCAGAAGTCCAATTGTCCTCTAATGTTTCTTTACTTTTTATTTCCCAGTAGACAATGTTACATTGTGAGAACGTCTTTCAGCATTGTCCATAACTTCTTCATTTGATGAAATGTCTGACATCGTTATTCTCTCTATATACGTTTTTAGCTAACAAAGATCTCCTTTACTTTTAATTGGAATTATTATCATCATAGACCTTCTGTTGCTGGTCACTAAGAATATGGGAGATGCCCACTAGGAGATATGCTGTGTCAAGGCATAGATAAGTGAATGATCATTCTATTGTGAATAGCATATTAGCTCTGACACATAGATGCTGAGAATCCACAACTAGAACTCAGCATTAAATTTTAGTGTTCAAGATTATAGGTGGGATATTTAATAAAACTTTGCTTGGAATTGGGGTCATCTTTCTTACAGTGGAGAGGAAAACGGAGGAAACCAGTGAAGGAAGTGAGCAAGGGCTAAGGAGCTTGGAAAGACCAGAATAACTGGAAGAGCAAAGCAATTTATAATTAAAAGGTTAGAACAGAGAGGACCAAAGAGGTTAGAGGCAGAATAACAACAACATGGGTCAAAATAAACATAAGACATTCTTAGTACTTTCTCTCCAACTAGTAAGCCCGTGCTCCCATAGTCATTTCTCCCAATTTCCCCATATTAAAAATGTTCGCCACATGGAGGAATTTGCCCAAATATTTTTACCAGCTTGAAAATTTGTCTTAACTCTGATGTTGATTTGGCTCCAAATATTTTGCAGAATGAAAACCAGAAACTTTATGTGGTTCCAAATAACATCCTGTGTGCCTGTGGAATTATAGACACCTTACCAATATGAGTGCCATTTAGATTTCCATGGGTAAATATGCACACTGGAGAACTGCGTTCATGCTGCTGCTGTGCATGCTTGAGTAAATCTGTGCTTATTTTGTAAACTCCGGTGTAATATTATTGACAGTCTGAATCACTTAACAAACTGGAAGCATGATGCAACTTGATAGATGTGCCTGCCTTTGCACATCTTTTAACATGTGGTATAAAAGGGTGATTATGAGACAGTACCTTGATAGCTCTTTATCCAGACTGCAATATCAATATATAAGTTGCAGATGGCCTGCTGGTTAACTGCATTTCAGTAGAAATCTACACCAATCCTGTTAGTAAATCTTACACTATAATACAAGCAAGCTTGGCTTGCACAGACATGGACATGAATGTACCATATAGGTTAATGAATTATAAATATCTATTAATCTCCAAGTGAAACTAACAGGGAATCTACAGTTGGAAAACCAAAATGCAGGATAACATTAATTGGCCATCCATCAATTGAGTATATGAGAGACCAAACTGAGGGCAAGTTTCAAGTAACTGTAGATTAAGACACAATCCCTTCTTTAATGGTCTTATAAACAAATACTTTATAGACTTTTACTGTGATAGATTATACCCCTGTATTCACATCCTACACACTATTGTAATAATTTTGTATAAAGTATATCTTGTAAGGTATCATTTGAAAACTTAAAATTTGTTGTTCAGTGTTGTCCTGATAAAATGTGTGGCAACACTGTATGTAAAGTTATAAGATTTCCCTGTATGATGTTATTAACACATGTCCCAAACCCCACAGCCCTGCCCAGACAGAAGTTAGCAAACAAGTCTGTCCTACACAAAGGAATGTTTGCTCTGCTTAGTTTACATTTAAGCAGTAAACAATCAAGCAGGAAGGGAAAATAAAGAAAGCTCAAACAGCCAAGAAAAAAGCCAGCAGGGAACATCCTTCCCCTAGGAGATATGATGTGTCTTGGCATAGATAAGTGAGTTGTCATTCCGTTGTGAAGGCATATTAGGTCTGACACATAGGTGCTAAGAATCTACAACTATAAAACTATACAGCTATAAAAAGACTCTCTGTACCTTCACCCTCTCTCAGTCTTTGTGAATGCAACCCCTTCAAGTCTCTAAAATCCTGCGATTCTCCTTCTCTCAGACTGGGTCCCTGGAGTACAGCACTGTGATGGGGTGCATTCCTTGCATGATCCTGAGAGGGTAAATTAGTCCCAATTAACCGCCCCGACTGCACCTGGAGGAGGGGAGCCAGGGAAGGGATTGATTAATTAGACATGAGGCTCAGCTGGGCAGGGACCAGCAGGGCCTATATAAGCCAGGATGCTTAGGAGGCTGCAGGAAAGCAGGCTGAAGTCACTCCCTGGGAGGAGGGAAGTGTGTGGGGACTCTAGAGGACAGTCCACAGTGGGAGGCTGGCAAGCCCAAAGAGGGGGGAAGCTAGGAAGGTAGGAGCAGGCTCAGAAGAATATCAGCAGGGAATAGTAGTAGAGGCCTTGACTGCTGACCAGAAAGCCCCTGAGCTGGAACCCGGAGTAGAGGGCAGGCCCAGCTTCCCCTACCAGCCACTGAGGACATGACATGGACCAGGCAGAGGACAATGGACTGCCTGGGATGGTTTGTCTTAGAAACACTTTATTACATCACCCCCTGGAAGGGGGAACCACGTAGTGACCTGGTCACAAAGAGGAGGCTACAATTCTTGGAGTAAGAAGGGCCACAGCGTGAGACGATGGTTGAAGACGCTGCTGTAGGAAGGTGCAACATTTGGCAGAGCTAATCCCCCGGACAGCCAGGAGGAGGTGCCGGCAGCAGTGAATGGACAAGCTGTGTACCAACTGTGTACCAACTGTGATTGCTCTGCAGGCCCAACTGAGTTCAGAACCTGCAAGTCTTCCTTTCAGGGGTTGTGACAGGGGTGTGAATACAGTGAGCCAAAACAGTATTTTCAAAACAAAGTTTTGCTTTATTTCAACAGTAGGAACACAGCATAACAAAATAAAAGGGCTCTAAACACACTGAAGCTTAGGTAAGCCTAGCTTAGCCTAGACTCCCTCACCTCTCAGATGGGGTTCAGTCTCCATCCCAGCAGTCTCTGCTTCTCTGCCCTGTGCTTTAGGGGGCAGTGTTTTTATCTACCCCAAAGTTCTCTGTTCCAGTAATTCACCTGATTTCTCCACCCCTCCCCTTGCCAAGTCAGACATTGGAACTCAGCGTGGTCAACAGTAAAAATTCAAGGTGAAGGACATCTGGATTCCCATTAAATTGGAATGGGCTATCTGAAGCTACTGTTGCCTTTCCTGTGTACCTACTTATTGTTAGCTGGAATTAACCCCTTAGAATCTTACAGCAAACAGTACTAAAAATCTAGCAAGCAGATGGAACATGTAATATTAATAAAATAACCATCCCCACATCCTTCACAGAGGGGATGAAGGAGAGAGTTGAAGAAGAGCAAAAGTGGGAAGTGTGAATAAACAACACATCCTTGGATTTTAGAGTTAACAAGGAGGATGCAAAAAGGGAGCAGATGAGTGTTGATTCTGCCCTTCACAAAGAGGAGGGTGCTACCAGACCATGACAACCTATCCGCATTGGCCATAGCATTGCACCTTTCTGCACAGCAGTAAGCGGCAGCAGCATGCAGCCCTAAATCTTGATGTAGCCAGTAGAAATTTCCATTGTCTGCCTATCCGAGTTAGCCTTACATTAATTAAAGCATCACACTGCGCTATTATCCACCATCCTTATTAATGTCCTTGGATTTTATGTTATATTTTAAATTGTGCCATTTTGAAATATTGTATGAATAAATGAACGTCAAGCCCTGAGTGCATCCCTTGTGCACACCGGATGGTAGACTACATCATACTCACAGAATCTTATTACATTTCTCCAAGAAACACAATCCTGTGGACCTTATTCTGTAAACACAGGCAACAGTTGCACTCCATTTGTCTCCTATACCCTTCACAATCTCTCCTGAACCATCTCCTCACTCTTAGCCAATAACATAGAATTTAGCTGAGCCTACACTTTATATATGTGGATGGGATTTCAGGGATACCATATGCTAGGCAAGGAAGAAATGCTTCATCGCAGAGGCTGAAAGTGCACTGTGCACTTACAGACTAGATAATAATATTAGATTATTGAATGAAGACGAGGAAATGTAAAGGCTGCGTGAAAGGCAAAGCAGAAGTAGAATTCAACTTTGGGGTCAGAAATTTCTTTACATTGTTTAATGATTTTATCTATTAAAATTTGATCAAACTTTTAGTTTGATTTAAAGTTTATGATTACAAATAGATAATAATTGATTTGATTTATAATTTGTTACCTGGCTTTGACAGCTACAATCTTCGCAACTCAGGAAGGGTCTCGTATTGGGCATCTTTATGCTACAGTAAGGAGGAGGACAACAGCAACTTCACCACTACCCACCATTTGATAGGTGAAATCAGCTATATTATTGCAGGTGAGTAACTAAAGGGACAACGTTGGCCCTATTACGTTACGCAATGGCTGGACAACTTTAAGTTTCATGGCAAAGAGTGGTACTATAAATTCAGTCCAAGTGAGACTGAACACACCAGCTCCTCCTCAGGGGACCAGAATGAATGAATGATCATAAGGAAATAGTTTTTGGAGTGGAGTGAGAGCCACATCAAAACCAGAGCATCTCATTCTGTCTGAGGAATACACAGTGTGGGAATAGATAAATTTAGGCAGATTAAGCAGTAGAGGTTATATTAATACAGTATTATCAGCCTATATCTGATATTTAAACATGATAAAGGACCATTTCAGCAAGATACTTAAGTACATGCATGACTTTAAACACATGAAAATTCCTATTGCAACGAATGGAACTATTCATGCACCTGAACTTAGATATGTACTTTATGCAATCAGGGTCTTAACATTTAGGGAAAGTGACCTGGGCCTGCTGACATGCAGTGCTACATTATACATTACAGTACCACTCATTCATAGGACTTGAACTTTACCAATGTAATGGGAATAATAATAATTAAAACAGTTAGCAATCAGCCTGACCCAAAACCCTAGATCTGAACACCTCCAATCTTTGAGAAAGTTCAGAACCAGCTCCAAATTTTGCAGCTCAGGCTGATCGTTTTTAATAATTATTGATTAATAATTAACACTTTGCACCTGCAGAGGAAAGAAAATAGGGAGAACATTCCTGTGCTAGTCCTGCGGGGATGTTTTTCCTGCTGCACCACAATATACAACTCCACTAGCACATGTTTACAGACTAAGGAAAATCAAGAGACATTATTTTTATTAGTTTAGCTTTTATTTTTGATTATTTGTGCATTAGCAGCATGGAATGGAGATGTGCTATGTAGGGAAGTTATTATTTGCTAATTTGCAGCTTGTAAAATACACAGCACACTATCTATTATGTATCATGCATTACAATTACAACAACAGTTTAATTAATCACCAGCACCCTGTTTTGTAGCAGTCTGCTACTGAATTCTGGGTAATGGCGTTGTTTACCATTTAGCAAGTAGCAACATTTCACTCTGTTTCACTACATTAAACTGCTCAAATAAAGCAAACGGATATTGAAAAGAGTTGGCCATCTGCCTTTATTTTCTTTTACTTTTGTTAAGGAAGCGGGGGGGGGGGGGGGAAACCCACCACCTCATCTGAAAGGAGAAAGAACACAGCCATGAAACTGATAGTGACAAAAAACACCCTTTTTTATCAGGTCAAAATCTCATCTAAATGCAGTTCTGATGAATGGTAAAAAAGCTTGCTTTGTGGATTTGGAGTGGGTCTCAAGACCAGCAATGAAGTCTAATGATTATTTAATGGTGCCGCACTTGAAGCTGGATTATGTGAAACTCCCTCCCCTGTTAAGAGTTTGATGAATAGGTTTTGTGACAGCCATTTAGGAATAAACAAGAATTCATCAGTCTGCATAAGAAGAAGCCAGTTTATAGATTAAGTTTCTTGAGGTAATTCATGAGGTCAGTCCCATTTAGATGTAGACTATTAGGGCTCAGCTTTTGAGAGTGGCCATACAAGGGAGTTACTCCAAATGGACCCCTCTAACACAAAGCCCCCTTTCAGAAGGAAGCCTGAAATTTTTATGACCCTGCTGCTAGGAAGCACATCAACTTGTCACTGTGAAGATCTGCTGGGGCAGGACCTCATCACTCTATTAAAGAGCTCTGTGACCCTATTGATTTGAAGTATTTAAAGCAGGGGTGAAGTTCAAAGCAATTTCTTTTCTATACTATTACTCAGCCTCTCTGTGTCTTGGCTCTAAAACATCTGCTGTCAGTTCCTCTCTGGTGTCTGACTCTGGAATCTGTCACTGGAGAACACAGTAGTTTTATTTAGAATAAATTGGATTCCTTTTCAGTTTTCAGCATTTCGTATTGTGATCAATGGTTTACACTCCTTCATGTGCCAAGAGACTTAACTGCAAGTGTATCCTTTTATGTCTCTTTAGAGCAGGACTCAGCTAGAGTTTGCTCCTGAGGCTCTATAATCAAATCTATCCATACTACTAGGTAAGCAGCCACCAGTTTTTCTAATTGGTCAACAATCAGCAAAAATAATAACCTTTCATTTTCCAAAAAGAAAAGAAAAAAAATCTGTGATGCTATTGTTGCTTTGGTACTGAAACACTAACAGGATCTTTTATTTGCTTGGAGGGGAGAAAACCCCACTGAGTAAATAACTCAGTTATTTTTTAATGTCAGCAAGTAAACAGTATAGCTAGTTTTGAAAGGTGTTTTTTCAAAACAATACATGCTCCCATACTTCTCTACAAAAGCTGCAGGCACCAGGGCACCTTTTGAGTGGTTAATAATACATTAGGTTTGGTGTATGAATTACAGATGTGCTTGTGTGACACTGAGGAAGTTACACAAGACTGTGCGGCGGGTGAGATTAATATTCAGTTTTGATGATGTCAGACAAAACATTCAAGATAAAAATGAGAAATGGGATGGAAATGTTAATGAAACTGTTACAAAAATTATTGAAAATAGTGAAGCATAGCAACAACAAGAAGTTAGGGGTTTTATATACGAGATAATGTACAGAATTATACAGATCATATCTGTTATCTTCACCTAGAGAACTCACTGCTGATGTGAAAAATGTGCCGTCTCTCGGGGGCACTCTGTCAAATAACTATCGTGCTAATAAGAGACATTTTTATCACATAGTTTAATTGCCTAATATATCCAAAGATATAGGGCTACATCCTCAGTTGATATAAATATCAATATTACCTTCAGTGGAAATATGCCAATTTATTTACCAGCCGAGAATCTGCCCCATAATGTATGTTGCTGTCACTTCTTAATACTTGCATTTTACACAAAGCTACTTTATTAAACTAAATGTGTTTCCAAAGGCATGGATTATGTTTACAGAGATGGCAATTGCACATTTGTTTCAGTGGTATCTTCAAGTATCAGTATCTAGATGTGCTGCAGACCTATGTACCTATTGCTTGTCAGTCATAATGTGTGTCTTTTGTAGCTTTGCATTTTCTTTAGTCAGCAAGGAAATCCTGTTACTGCAGTTCGAGGTCAACAGTAAATACACCAGCAGAAACGCTGCCTGAGAATTTTCAATAAAGAAGGCACAAAAGATTAGGGAAGGAGATAATAGTTTGCATTCTGCTCCTCTGAAGAAAAAAGCGATAAACAAAATTCTACACCATTTCTTTGATCTTTCATTTTAAAAAATGGAGCTGTTAGAAGTCCCTGGGAACAGAACACCATTGCAAGCTGATATCATCTTGCGTTCATGCTGCTGAATATGTTGGCATTTACGGCACATTCTCCCAGGGTGCATTTCAAAATGAAACTGAAACTTGATGGACCAACTGTACTCCATTAAAAAAAATTATTAAAAAGACCAGTTTTTTCCCTTAGCCAAGAAAAAGTGATAGTTCCAAAACACAATTTATTTGCCATATAAATCTACATATTGAAGTTCAGTCCAAAGGCAACAAATTAGAACATTTTTTCTTATTTTTTTAATCCTATGAATGATACCAGAATTTATAGTGTGTGCAAATTTATTACCATGTTAATAGCTCCCCCACCCTGTTTATATCCCACAACATATGTTATATCCAGAATCACAAGGAAACTGGACTTTTAGGGATGGAGGAAGAGGCAAATACAGAAGTTAAACCTAATTACTGTGAAAACCTTTGGACAAAAGATACAGAAATTTACAGAATAAATGTAAAGAAAACATAGGCAAATATTTCTCTAAAATATCTAATGTTGTATTACGTATTTATAATCTATTATGTATTTATAACCTAAAAAGCAGATTCAAATTTCAAGTCCACAGCTTTCCCAAATCACTAAAGGAAATTCAAGCTTTGTGCACATCTGCAAATAGCTACACTGCATGTTTACAGATAATGTGTCAGTCTTAGGGGTTTGTACAGGTATCCTTCATTATAACAGCTGAGTGCACTGTGGGTCAAATTCTCACCAGATGTTTGTCTATCAGGCTTTTTTTTAAAGAGAGGAAGTATATTTCCTTTCTAGTTTGATCTCCATAACAGTATCTTGTGTAAGATGTGCTTCAGTTCAGACTGATGGAAGAAACGGCACGTGCTGCATCTACCTTTCTCCCACCAGTACAGGGGCACAGAGGATAAAAGGGGGCATAGCTTCCTAAAACATGTATATGTTCCACCCAGGCAGCTCTGCAGTTGCTGCCCCTACAATCTGATGTAGCCCACAGCATGAGAACAATATATTAGGGCTGGTTGAAAATTTTCCAACGTGTTTTTGATGGAAAATTCATTTTTGATGAGACACATTTTGTGTGTGAAAAGTGTCTGCTTTTGATAGAAAATGTTGATGTTTTGTTGAAAAATCAAAAGCTCAAAAACTGAAAAGTTTTCAGAATTTTTTTGTCCAAAACTGAAATAGTTTGATTTGGATATCCCACCACAGTGCCTCATGGGAGTCGTACTTCATGAGCCTCATGCCCTCATTCTCCTCTATGGGCTGGACTCCGCAGCCACGTTTAATCTGCCATGATGTATTTCGTCTCCCTCACCAAAAGGGAATATCATGGTGTGTGATGGGAGATGTCTGCCCCAGCAAGTCCAGCCTATAGAGGAGAATACGTGCATGAGGCACCTAAACTACAAGTCCTGTGATGCACCATCGTGGCATTTCAAAATTGGAATATTTGGCTTTTGATTTTTTTTGTCAAAAAAAATGATGCAGGAAAAATCCCATTTTCTAACCAGCTGTACAAATTATTCCAATTACAAGACGGACCAGGAAGTGAGTAGTGTGGTAGGTTCTTATTTATCTCCCAAAACCCAGCTTACTAGCTGGAACTCAGTAGGAGCCAGCAAGGCTTAAAGTGGAGTCACAGACAGAAAATTCTGAGGTGAACAAGTAACTAGTAATGATTTAAATAGCTCTGTGGTTTTATGGGAAACTAATGGAATTTCACTGTTAGGTAATGATAGACCCAGACTTCTTTAAGACCACTTTATCTCTGGGGAATATCAAGATCTTCAGCCTTGAGATGGAGAACAGGCTGCTCCTCTAGCACCAAACCCTTTACTCCAGCACCCTGTTGACAACTGAATCCAAATTCTCAGCTGGTATAATTCCATTTACGTCAATGGAGTTGTGCCAAATGAGAATGTGATCTCAGGTTGCGGGAGTCGTTGGACATTTCTGATCTACTAGCATCCACTCCCCACATCTCATGCTGAAGATGCATGCTACAAGACACACAGTTCATTTTAAATAGATATTTATTTCATTTTGGGAGCAGTCACATTTAAAATTAGGGGCTTTGCAATATTAAAATTAAGAAAATGCATAGGTAAAATAAATCATTTTCTTATCAAGCTGCCATTTCATCATTGACACTCAGACTATCCCAAGTTAAGGCAGGAGTAGTAACAGGAACAATGTTTCATCTTAAAAGGACATTGTATGTCACAATGCTCTTTCTTTAGTATTTAGGCCTGATACTGATGTCACTTATTATACCAGTTCTACATCAACTGAGTTGCTCTTGATTTAAACCAGTGTAAATGAAAACAAAAACAGACCCACATTTGATAATTAACAACATTTCAGATCCTTACATGTAATTCTGTTTCCATAGTATTTTTGCTGCTGTGCTGAAGGGTTGCTTTTAAATACTGGGCTTTTTGCACTGATTGCTATCTTCAGAAAAGAGGCCATTGAAGACTTTTGATTTAATAGGGCAAAATATGGGAAGAAATTCCCTGGCTTTGTTTAAAATATACAAAGAAAATTATTCAGTAGGTCACGTTTTGAATATAGAGATCATTGTCTAAATTTATCCCTAATGTAACTCATTTAAGCTGAATAATTTACCCGGTAGATGAATTTAGCCACTAGACCAGTGGTTCTCCAGCTGGGATACACAGACCCCTGAGGGTCTATGAGGGTACTCCAGGAGGTCTGCAAGTCACGTCTGGGGCCGTCTGCCCTGCTGATCAACTCCTACCCCTCTCTCCCCGTGCCTCCTGCATGCTGTAGAACAGCTGTTCAGCAGAGTGCAGGAGGTGCTGGGAGGGAGGGGGAGGAGCGGGAATGGGGGCGCATTCGGGGGAGGGGACGTAAAGAGGCGGGGAAGAGGAAGGGGTAGGGTTGGAGTAGGGGTGAGAAGAGGTGGGGTGGGGCCTTGGGGAAGGGACCTGGGGCTGAGCAGGGTTTGAGCACCGCTGGGGAAAATTAGATGCCAACTTGGGGGGCGGTCTGTGAACATTTTTAAAATCAAAATGGGGGTCCTTAGGTTGCTAAAGTTTAAGAACTGCTGCACTAGACAGTTTTCCCTTCCCAGATCCTGCAAACCATTCCTCATGTAAGTGGTTTGCATCGACTTCACTGTGATTCCTCACGTGAGCAAGGACTGTTCATCCGAGCATGGGTTTACAGACTGAGGCCCTTAAATTGTTTTGTATCTTAAATATCGATCTCCTGTTTCTCTACGTTGCCACATATATCATTGCCTTTAATCATTCTTCCTCTACAGGTGGGTTATCATTTTTCCAATGCCTGGGTATTATGTGCTTTGGCACCAACAGAGATAATATCTCCCCATTCTCGATTGGTTAGAGAATTCCTTTCACTATTGAAGTATCATTAATCATGTTGTCATCGCTTAAATAAATAAATAATAATAATAATTAATAATTAACAATTATTTCTATATGTTAAGAATCTGCTAAAATATTGGAGGGAAAACACATTTCTATTAATTAACAATAAATATAAAAAAGAAGACTATTTTTCTGTCATCGTACTTCCACTTACTTGTATTACTGTAGCACCTACAGATACCAACTGAGATCATGGCCCGATGGTGTTAGGCACTGTACAGACACACAGAAAGAGAATCTCTTCCTCCCTCTAACTAGTTCATAAAGACAAAGGGTGGGAGAGGAAACAGAGGCATGGAGAGATGAACTGACTTCCTCAAGGTAATGTAGCAGATAAGTTGCAGAGTTGGGGATAAAATGCAGTTTTATCTGACACCCAGACCAGTTTCCTACTCAGTGTACAACCGTGACACTAACTGATTTATCTCTGACCAGTCTCAGGCTCCTCTCCTGGCGTTTCCAGATTCTAGCCTTTTTGTTTTCGTACTTGTCAACATCATTGGAAATTGTTCCTTTTGGGGATGGGCCATGCTATTCCTTTTCTGTCTAGCTGGCTGCATGGTCTTGGGTTATTTTAGAATGTGAATGATGTGTATTTCTACTCTTACTATAGAGCACCTGGATGCCTTGTCATAGACAGCTTATAAACAGGCTGAATAGAAAATCGATAGGGACCCTGGCCTCCTTTCTTCCTACAAAGACTGATCCTGCATCAGCCTAATCAGTGCAAAAGAGGAAGCAGATTGGATCTGGGCACCCTTTCAGGTAGTGAAAGAGACTCGCTCCACAAGTACACACCCCTTTCCATAACCTGTGCACATTTCTACACTGCCCCCTTAGATTGCAGCATGTACTGTAGCAGCCAATGAGGGCTAAAACACTTACTTCTACTCAGTTGCAGGAGTTACCGGATATAGGCACCTGAACCACACAGTGGGATAGCAAGGAGGGCTACCACTTACTCAGGTGTGTTTCATTTCCTTCTCCACAGTCATAACTTTAGCCATTTAGAATTTGGCCCATCAATGTGTAATTTTGAATCATAGGAGCTTCCAGAATGCACATTTGTAAAAGGAACAAAACAGGCTGCAGAAGGCTATGTTTGATCTTGTGTGGCCCACATCACAGCCAAGAGCCGACCCAGCATGCCACAGGTGTGCACTGAATGAGCAGATGGATACTCTCTGTGATTAAGAATGGGTTGGTGACATAACCCATTCATCCGGGGTTCAGCTGAACCATCTGTTCTATAGTCTACTGCTTTTCTATTGCTAGTAGCATTAGAAAAAATGGAGTAGTTGAGTTTTGTACCAAAAAGGCCATGGTCCAGATTGTCCTGTCAAGATCTGGACAGGGAGGACTAGGCTGTTTATACCTTCTCTCTCTGCCCTCAGCCATTTTTGGGATCCATGCATTGGGAAGAGTTGGAGATGAGAGGACACTTGAACTGAAAACATTATCTTACCTAGGAAGCAGCTGGAAATCCTCTGGTAACTGAATACATCTTGAAATTCAATTTGCGTTGGCTGTGGAGCTGTTCCATACACACACTTAGGGAGTTTCTGTGGGCAGCAGATGGGGAAGTCCCTGGCTGCATAGCTCAGTCAAGGAGCAGTGGGCAGGCAGCAGGCCTCTGAGCTAATTCAGAACCTAGGGCCTTCTCAGAGATGGTCCCTCACTTGTTCTGGGAACAAATCCCATGCCTACAACAGAACAATCTGGAAAACACTCCACCAGAGAACCTCACAGTTTTCCTCTCCCACGGCTTCCTTGTGTGGGTATTTTCATGAAAAGGGAGGTTTTTAAAAAAATATTCTTATACTTAATGAAATATTTTGTTTAAAAAAAGGAAATTCCTTACTATTGCATATTCAATACAATCTATACAAATACAGTTGTGCACTCCAGAATAAACACACTTTAAAAACAATCTGCTTCTATAGCTTAGGTTGGATAGAATATTTATCTTCACACCTATTTATCTTCACTTAAGCGTAGCACCTTACATTTGTCTTTGTTGAATTTCATTTTGTTGTCTATAGCCCAGTTCTTTACTTTATCAAGATCCCTCTGAACTTTAGCTCTATCCTCCAAAGTACTGGCAACCCCTCCTACCTTTGTGTCATCTGCAAACTTGATCAGTATGCTCTCGATTCCTACATCCAGGTCATGAATAAAGATGTTACACGACACCAGATCCAGAACAGATCCTTGTGGAACCCCATTTGAGACCTTCCTCCAAACAGACATCATTCCATTAATAGTTACTCTTTGTTTGCAGTTGTTTAACCAATTACATATCCACTTAATTGTAGTTCTGTCAAGCCAGCATTTCTCCAGTTTACTTATCAGAGTGTCATGTGGGACTGTGTCAAAAACCTTGCTAAAATCCAGGTATATTATGTCCACTGCATTCCCCCACCCACCAAATCAGTTACCCTGTCAAAGAAGGAAATCAAGATGGTTTGGCATGATTTGTTCTTGGTAAATCCATGCTGGCTGCTAGTGATTACCCCTTCATCCTCCTAGTATTCGCAAATTGAATGTTAAAATTTATACATTGCTATAGTAGCTTCACAGGTATTGAAGTCAGGCTGACTGGTCTATAGTTTCCCAGCTCTTTCCCCCTTTTTTAAAGATGGGCACTATATTAGCCCTTCTCCAGTCTTCCGGGACCTCTCCTGTCATCCATGAGTTTGTAAATATTATTGCCAGTGGCTCTGAGATTTCTTCAGCTAATTTCGTCAGTATCCTTGGGTGAATAGCATCCGGCCCCGCTGATTTTAATTCATTCAAATTGGTCAGAAGATCTCTGACGTATTCTTTATTTATCCTAATCTGCATCCCGTCCCCTTTATTATCTATAGTAACTTCACTAGTCGTCCGGTCACACACTTCTTATTTTTTGTGTGAAGACTGAAGCAAAATAAACATTGAGCAGCTCTGCCTTCCTATCATCTTCCATTACCAACTCACCTTCTCCATTGAGCAATGGACCCACACTGTCCTTGATCTTTCTTTTTTGTATGACATATTTGAAGAACCCCTTCCTTTTGTCCCTAACATTTCTTGCCAGCTGTAACTCATTATTTCCCTTGGCTTTCCTGATTTTATCCCTACATGCTCGCACTATGCACATGTACACGTCCATGGTTACATGCCCCTCCTTCCATTTCCTGTATATATCCCTTTTGGTTTTTAGATAGTTAAAAAAGCTCCTGGTGCAGCCATATTGGCCTCCTGTGGTTCTTCTTATCTTTCCTCTGTGTCAGAATAGCTTGATTGAGCCTCAAGTATTACATCTTTTAAGAACTGCCAGCTCTCTTTGACTCCTTTTCTTCCTAATTGGTATTTCCATGGGACCTTGCCTACTATTTATCTGAGTTGGTTGAAATCCACCTTTCTGAAGTCCAGTGTCCTTGTTTTGCTGTTTTCATATCTTCCTTTCCATAGGATCTTGAATTCTATCAGATAATGATCACTTCCTCCCAAGTTCCCGACCACCATCATGTTCACAACTAATTCATCCCTGTTGGTCAGAACCAGATCTAAAATAGGTGATCTCCTACTTGTTTACTCAACTTTCTGAATCAGAAAGCTGTCCCCTACACATGCTAAGAATTTGCAGGACATATGATGTTTTGCTGCAATAGTCTTCCAACAGAGATCAGGGAAGTTAAAATCCCCCAGGAATACTAGCTCATGTGTGTTAGCTAATCTTGTTACCTGCTCGTACAATGACTCATCTGCTTCCTCTTCTGATTTGGTGGTCTATAATAGACCCCCGCCATAACATGTCTATTGTTCTTTTCTCGTTATCCTCACCCAGAGACTCTCAGTAGGTCTGACGCTCACTTCCCCTTCGACCTCGGAGCAAGTGTATACATTTTTGATGTACACTGCAATACTTCCTCCTTTTTTCCTATACCTATATTTTCAGAACAAGCTATATCCCTCAGTGCTGGTACTCCAATCACGGGAGTTGTCCCACCAAGTCTGTGATGCCAATTAAGTCATAATTTTCTGCACATGCCCTGTTGCTTTTCTGTTGCCTTTTAAATGTAGGTGTGATTTCTAGAGCTTTCTCCAGAAATTATCCCCTTATCCTCGTCTTCATTACTTATGCCTAGATGTGTATTGGTTGGATTTTTGTCACCATCCCCCATAGGACCTATATTAAAGCTCCCCTTATCAGGTTAGCTAGACAATGTTCAAAGATGCTGTTCCCAGTATTTGATAGATGGAGCCCATCCCAGCACAGTAATCCTCTTTCCTGGAACATCAGCTCATTGTTGAAGAAGCCAAAGTCCTCTCACTGATGCCTGTGTAGCCACGTATTTATTTCCATGATTCGATGGTCCTTGCCCGGACCTTTTCCTTCAACAGGGAGGATGGACGAGAACACCACTTGTGCCCCCAAACTCTTTTATCCTTCTTCCCAGAGCCATGTAGACTGCAGTAACCCACTCAAAGTCATTCTTGGCAGTATCCTTGATGTTCACATGGATAAGTAGGTAGGGGTAGTAGTCCAAGAGCTTGATGAGTCTCGGAAGACTCTCAGTCACATCCTGAATTTTAGCTACTGGTCAAGCAGCACACTTGTCAGGATTCCCGGTCTGGATGGCAGATGGATGACTCTGTCCCCCTCAGGAGGGAGTCCCTGACCACCACTACCCTTCTCCTCCTCTTGGGAGTTGTCGTCATGAAACCCCCATCCCTAGGACAATGCATCCCATGCCTTCCGGTCAATGGGATCTGCTTCTGATCCCTTCGCTCAGATGACTCTTCCAAGGCATTCTCAGCAGTACTACCTGTGCAGAGAGAACTGAAAGTGATTGTTTACCTCTATCTGTGTTGTGGGTATATTGTTCTCCTCCTTTCTTCTGAAGGACACACACTGCCATCTTTCTTTCTTGTTCTTCGGTCCCCCCTCTCCGATTCTTCGGTATGCTGTACCCACAGTACCAAAGTCTGACTTCTTTCCATGAAGTCTTCATTTTCTCTGATGTAATGAAGGGTCGTTACTTGGCTCTCTAGTCCTTTAACCTTTTCTTTCAGTATGGAGACCAGCTTGCACTCTGTACAAAGTCACTTCTGTCCCCCGGGAGAAAGACAAACATGGCACATCCCATGCAAGTCATGACAGCCAATCCCTCACTATCCATATTTCCTACCTTGTAATGTATCAAGAGTCTCTTCAGATGATGCATTTACTGCTTACAGAAGCCCGAAAGGCAAAACCCTGTGTGGATTCTCCCAGGCAAACTCCCTCTGTTGGCTTCTCCTCTGTTCGCAGTTCATGTGGTTCACAACTGGCTGCCTTTTTATAAGGCTGTTTATCTCAGGGTATGTCTACACTGCAATTAGACCAACAACTGGCCTGTGCCAGCTGAATCAGGCTCGTAGGGCCCAGGCTAAGGAACTGTTTAACTGCAGTGTAGACATACCCCTAAGACACACAGTCATCTTCAGAGGTGCAAAGGTGGGCAACCAACATGGAAGTAGTTGGAGGCATGTTCTGGAGACCAAGAGCCTGTTTACTGCCAATAGAGGCACGTGGACACAGTGTTCACCATCAGAATTCACTACTCCTATTTTAAGAAAAGCATTTGTTCTTCCAGTGCAGTCCAGTTGGTATTTACCAGTGTGTGAGGTCGAGGTGAGAGCCATAGTAATGTTCTATAAAGACAAGGGAATAAAACTATTGGAAGTGTAAACAGACATCCCCATCCTTTGTAGTCTGGGCTTCTAGCTCCCAAACTATCACCTCCTCTTATTCAGGCCAACATAACCCTATAATTCTAATATCTGAGTAGCTTTTTTGTCAGCTTCACACCTACGAATAATTTGCAGTGACCTTTGGCTCTTTTTCTGGTTGTGAATCATCCATGAACAACTCACAATGTTCTCAAATGTCTGCAAATCATTTCTATAAACCATTGTCAATCTACAGGTTGTTTGTGAGCCATTTGTTATGATTATTCAATTTTTTAAATCCAAGTTGTGCTGCTTATGTCTGATTGGAGATAGGGAACATAGTTACCATTCCCCAGTTAATGAGCCTAACCTTTAGAACCAGGTTTCTGGTCTGAATACTCAGGTTTATTCATTGAAAGTTTTCTTTCCACAATTATTCCCCTATTATACAAAAAAAAAGCTGTTTCTCTTAACATTTCTGCTAACATTCTTTTTCTGGAATATTCTCTCTCTCTTATGCCTCTCTATTCCAGGCAGCACATAAGGCTTTCACCATGACCTTCAATCTTTGCCAGTCTCCTGCTGCAATCTTAGCTTCTTCCTGTGTCATTCTCATAGCTTTCATTTCTGCTTCTACTGTGCATGTTATCCTTGGTCTACCTCATTGCCTCTTGCCCTAGGGGGTCTTGTTATATCTTTCCTCCATGTACATCTAAGCCATCTTCATTTTCATTATGTAATTTCCTGCCTTATTTGTTTCTGTTTCATCCTCTTCCAGAGTTCTTCTTTTGTGATTTTTCTGGCTACCTGATATTGAGGATTTGTCTAAGGCAGCTGTTTATGAAAACATGGAGTTTAGATAGTAAGGTCCTAATAAGTCTCCAAGTTTCAGCATCACACAGTAAGACTGACTTTACAATGGTGTTAAACATTCAAAGTTTAGTTTGGAGGGCAAGATTTCTGTTTATCCAGATCAGCTTTAGAGTTACAAAGGCATGCTGGAATATTAGTTGAAAGCAAATACAAGAGGGGAACAGACACATAGTCATTTCATTCATTAGAAAATCAAAATGGCTATTCATGGAAAATATTTGCCGTATTCACTCAGCTCTACCCAATACAAATAATAGGTGTTGGACTTAAAATGTATATAAGTTTGAAGGAGGGCTAAATTCTTTCCATATGCCATGTGCAATACCTGAAGAATCATTTGCAGTGCAACCTGGTGATACTGAGGCCAACCCGACCTGGATTAATTATTTTGGACAATTGAGTCAATGAATTTTGCCTGTTTACCTATTGTCTCTGTAAAAAAAACCCTTATGATTTTATGGAATTTCCTAGTTATATGCATGTATTTACTGAATAATTGTTGCAAATCCATACTGGTGTGGAGCTGGTTTTCAAGCACTTCATCATGAGTTTTTGATATTTCTAATGTGGACTGTTTCAATTGAATCCCTAAGTCACATAGTGTGTTTCTGTTCCCTAATTGCATAATTTTAACTTCTAAAATAGGTTTACAAAGTGAATCCTTACCATTATGAATTTGGAATTCACTCCCCTCTTCACTTAAAATGTACTGTTTAGGCAAATATACCTATTAGTAAAATAATTTACTAGACTATCTACAGAAAATGAACAAAAAAGGAACATGAATGTAGTAAAGCTAATTTATCCCAAGGGACTTGAATAAAAGCAGAGGGTTAAATATTATTGCTGTCATTCTAGAACCCTGACCATACTTATGCATTTTCCTTAAAGCTAATACTATATTTTATTATTATTAAGCGTGTTTCTAAAGTGCCCATTACCATCATATCTGGATGCAATTTACAAACAGTTTTCACACACATCTCTCTATAACTTTCATACTCATTCAGAACATCTTAGAGTATATCTTTAATGCAATCACTGTGTCTGATTGCAGCTCAAGCTGACATACCTAAGCTAGTTTTCATCTAGATATGCCAGGTCCCGGAACAGTGAATCCACAGCAGTGTGAGCTTCAGCACAGGCAAGCCCGATGAGTAATTACCCAGGGTTCCACGTAGACTTGTACAGCTTGCAGTGCTGTGGCTTCACTGCTCTAGGACTCAGCTAGCTAACTTAAGGCTAGCTCAGGTATGTCAGCTCAAGCTGCAATCACACCCAGTGACTTCAGTCTAAGCATACCCTAAATTGAAGGGCCAGACTCCACATGGAGTTGGGCAACCTCACCCATCTCTATTAAAAAGCCTGCACTAAGAAAAGGGTCTTCCATATGCTCAGAAGGTGATGAGAGTCATGTTCAGCTTGATTTCCCATGGAGAGAATAAGTTCCACAGCCATAGGTCCTTTACTGGTTATGCTCTTTCACTAGCCACAGTATGTGTACTATCAGCTGAATTGTCCTAGCTAATTAGAGCTACTACTCCACATCATGGCAGTAGGGTTAGGGTTTTATAGATAAGGACCAGGACCTTGCTTTGGATCCTGAACTTGCTTGGTAGCCTGCATACAGCATGAAGAACTGGTGTGATGCCCTGGGTTAAAGCTAACAGACGTCTGATAGCCCTGAGCACTCCCGATTAAGTATCATGTTCCCTGTGAAGGGGATCACTAGCTCAGAACTACACTGGAAGGAAGCAGACGAGGTCTGGAAGAGAATCATACATTGCTGAGTGCACGTTAGCACCCCCTAGACAACAAAAAGGCTAAGCCATTTGCAAGTTCAGACAATCTTGCCAAAATACTTTTGCAGGTATGTGTTCATGTTTCTCACTTATTTTATGTGCTCAGCATTCTGTCTTGGGAAGTCTGAGTTTATTAGACATCCATTATAATTGACACATTGTTGCAGTAGGGGGTGAATAGATGCATTAGACAGATGATCTTAATTGGCTTTCATCCAAAAGAATAAATAAATAAAAAAAGACAGCTGAATTTCATTCACATTTTCAATGAGTAAAACTTCCTTTCATTATTATAAAGCCTGCTGAAACAGCAGCCACATCAGGGTGACAAATCCCGTTATCATGCTTTCTGCAATTGTCTTAGAAAAACAGCGTGTATGGAAAGCATTGTCTGGCCTTGTGTATAACGCTGACAATCAAGCTCTGCTCAAAGAGATGGGGGAGGGTGTCTGGCTGTGATGTATATAGAAATGCACTTTTTCCCCCTTGCTGGTGGTTCTTCAGTGATGCGTTCTTGTGCTAGGGCAACATGCTATGACAGACTATGCGTACTAACAAGATCAATCACCAAGCATTAGTGGAATTTCTCATGCTTTCCACTTATTTTTCTCTCCTTTTTCTCTCAAGAATGATCCTCTGCAGGTGTTATTTGTTTGTCAGATTGTTACATAGCAAATGTGGAGATCTTTTTTTTTTTTTAAGTGAGCAGATAACATCTGAACTCATACTGCAGACAGTGGTTTCTCATTAAAAGGACTAATGGAAAATAATGTATACATAATTCTTTAGGAACCAGATGAAGAACTAAACTGGTTCCATGAAAAAAAGAGGGTGTGGTTTTTTAAGGCCAGGACAATCCTACCATAACAATATTAATATCCCAAGTTTTGAGATATATTGCGTAAGTTAACCAGAAAAAAATATTATTTATTTGTCCTTTTTGTGAAAACGAAGAGAAATGTGGATAACCAATTCATTCAGTTCATTTGGGACTTGTGTGATTTAGTTTCCTTTCACTAAATTATATACCATGAGCCAAATGTATTGCCTGAGGGATGTTTTTCATGTATTTATTTATTTAATTTACCACACTTTTTAAATTAATTGTTTTTTACACTGTTTTTTACATCTGCAGCAAGGGCGATTTAGGTTAGATAGTAGGGAAAACATTCTAATTATAAGGATAGTTAAGACTGGCATAGGTTACCAAAAGAGACTGTGGAATCCCCATCATCAGAGGTTTTTAAGAACAGGCTGGACAAACACCTTTCAGGGATAATCTAGGTACATTTGGTCCTGTCTCAGAACAGGGGTCTGGACTAGATGACCTTCCAGCCCTATATTTCTATGATTCTATTATTCCAACTCTTGACAGCTGTTCTCTTGTATCATTCCACCCAAAACATACACTTGGCATCCCCAGAAGTTGAGAGTTGTGATCCATTTTTCTTCTCCACATACAGAAGCTGGGATCCATTAATTTCAAACATTCCAACAAGACACAGCTAGTTTTTGCCAGCAATCCAGTTAACAGGTTGACTACTTCCAACTATAATGCCACTAACTCTAGTATGAAGGCGTATGACATTCATACTACTACTCAAAGACCACTATTAGTAGCACTTCGAATTTCTACAGCATCTTCATACAAAGATCTCATAGCACATTTCAGAGTTAATTAATCCAGTCTCACAATGACACTCATATCAGATAGGTAATGTGAGGCAACCCTGCAGCTGGACCAGAGCTGCTCATTCAGCTACAATGACTCACCCCTCCAGCAGAGCCCGTAGTGACTCATCCCTCAGACATGCTGCAGCAGCCTGTCCCTGGACACAGGTACTTCACTCTCACTGCCACAGCTGTGAGTTAGTCTGTGCAACAGCATCACTTGGCTAGGAATCCTCCTGCTGCTTCGGCGTGTACCACACTCCTTAGGCATCCAGCCTTCCCTCGAGCTTGTCCCTGTCCTTGTTCCTGCCCCAGCCCTGTCCAAGCCTTGTTCCTGCCTGCTTCAGCCTTCTCCATGCCCTATTCAGATTTTGCTCCAGCTCTTTTCCTGACCTGGTCCAGCGCTGCACCCTGTTCCTGGCCCCCAGACCATTGAACTGACTCCAACCCAGCTTTGATGTTTGGCCTGCTTCCAGACTCTGACTATGATTCTGATTGAGCTTGTCTATTGATTCTGACCCTGGTTCTGACCCACAGCCTGTTTCTGGACCCTGATTTCAGTGCAGACCTTATCCTGGTCACAACTCTATGTCCAGGTTCCACCCTCGGTACCTGTTCTCGACCACCACTCCAACCACCAGGCCTGACCACTTAGAACCCAGAGCCTGAACATTTGCACAGACTACTGCACCGAACCCAGAGCCTAGACTGACCACCTGGGGAGCTGTGGCCCTGGGGACGGTGTCCGTGCTCCAGAACCAAGTTGCCCAACTGCACTTAGAGAATGCCTCCCTCTGAGCAGAGGCTCAGAACCCTCTCAGACCCTCGGGCCTACCCATGGTATCAGCCGCAGAGCATGGTCTGAAAATCCCCTTGCTAGAGCGGTTCAAAGGTGACCACCACAAATTTTGAGGGTTTGTTAAACAGAGCCACTTCCTGTTCCTGTTCCATCCTTGTTCTCAGACAATCAGATGAAGGTGGAGCAGGTTATGAGTCTGTTACCTAATCTAGGGCTTCTCTGGTTATAACCCCTCCTGGAACAGGCCGACCTAACACTTGGCCACTTTGAGGATTTCATTCACTCCTTCTCGTTAATATTCAATGATCCCAAGAGCGCCCACACCTCTGAAGTGGTCCTGCAGCATTCCCAACCCATCTCCACTTGTGCACCCCACTTCCAGTGCCTGCCTGCCAATATGGCCTGGAACAAGGCAACTCAGATCTACCATTTCATCGGGAACTGAATGACACCATAAAGGATGAGCTGGCTCATGTCAACCTCCCTGCAGAGTTGTCATTTTACATCGAACTCTGCATCAGAATCGATAACCTGCTGCTCCAGTGTCACCTAGAAAAGAGACAACCTTCTACTCATCTTCAGCCTAATGTTGAGGTCCACGTCCACCACGCATGCCCTTTGCACAGTTCCAGACCAGAGACTATGCAGATTGATACCACCAGAAGGCACCTCTCAAATCAAGAGAAGAAATACCAACTTCAAAACTATACAGTGGAGAAAGTAGCCACTTTGCCTCACGATGGCCCACAAACACAGATCTGCTACAGTGCCAGGAAATCACCCCACCCATTCCCCATAGAAAAGTCATAGCTGGACATAACCTGGAGGGGAAGTTCCCTAAATAGATTCCCTCTGCTGCTCCCATATGCCCCTGCATGGGTGGACCTCCACCAACTGCACCTGCAGAACCTCTTCCAGCTCCAGGTCCCAGCCTCACTTGAAGTAAGCTCTACCTTGATCGACTCTGGGGCATCCAGCAACTTTGTGGACTTGGCCTTTGTCCAGGCCAATCACTTTTCAATCCAGAGGAAACTTGTCTCAGAGCAGGTAGAGGCTACTGACAGCAGCATGCTGTCCTCAGAGGCTGTTTCCTACAAGACAGCACCTCTCCAGGTCAAGATCTGGGACCAGCTGGAAATTATGCAGTTCAACCCGATCCTGTCACCAGACTTTTAAGTCATATTGGGCCTCTCCTGGTTCTCCCTCTACAACTTAAGCATTTTTTGAGTAACACAGGAAGTATGGTTTAACTCCAGATTTTGCTGGCGGCAGTGCCTGGAAAGATCCAATACGGGAAGATGGAACCAGCCCCTGGGAATGTGTCCTCTGTGCTTGCCACTACATCAGCATTGGGAGATACCAGTTCCTTAATTCTGGCCAAGTATAGTGACATCACAGACCAGTTTGACAAAAAGAATGCCAATGTCTTACCCCCAAGCCAACCATATGCTCTATAGACATCAGTCAGGGATAAAGATGTATTTGCCCTTTACCAGAACCAAAGTTCACGGTTCTATGAGATTACCTATATGAAATCTGGCTAAGAACTTCATTTGGCCCTCCAAATCCTCCGGTGGAGCCCCTATCCTGTTCATTAAAAAGAAGGATGGAACATTGTACCTTTGTGTTACTTATTGGGTTTTGAATGAGCTTCTAGAATGGGTTACCATGGCAGAGGTCTTCACCAAGCTCAATTTGTGCGGTGCGTACAACTTGGTCCCCATCTGTGAGGGAGATGAGCGCCTTCTTCACCACATATGGCCACTATGAATAGCTGATTATGCCCTTTGGCCTCTCTACTGCCCTGGTCACATTCCAATATTTCATGAACAATCTCTTCAAAGATAACCTAGAACAGTTCATAGTGATCTACTTAGATGACCTCCTCATCTTTTTGAAAAACCAGATTCTGCATGACCAGCATGTTTGACAAGTGCTGGAATGCCTCAGGGAAAATGGCCTATATGCCAAACCAGAAAAATGTGAGTTAAACTGCACCACCATTGCGTTTCTGGGTTATGTTATCTCATCTGATGGGATTAGCCTGAATTCACAAAACGTTTCCACCACTAGAACTGGACCATACCAAACACCACCCACAATAGCGATAGTGGCCCCAATTACCCAACTCCTTTATAACAATTCCACCTTTATCTGGACATCAAAGGCCCAACAGGCATTTGAACAACAAAAGAAAGTCTTCACCTCTGTACCTATATTGAAGTACCTGGACCCATCCATGCCCTTGATTGTCAAGGCAGACACTTCTAGTTATGCCATTGAAGCAGTACTATCAAAACTGCAGGGGTCACCAAGCATTCTCCACCCATGCCCATTCTGCTCCAGAAAGCCAACCCCCAAATGGAATGGGTGTCAGCACTTGGCAGGTGTGTATTTCCTCATCCAGGTATTCACTGACCATAAAAACGTAGAACACCTGCAATCCACAAAGCCTCTCAACCAGTGCCAGATCTGATGGTCCCTGTTTTTCTCCCATTTTGAGTTTACACTAGCCCTTTGGCTACACCAACAAGCCCAATGCGCTTTCCTGCAGTGGAGAGTACCTCATGAAAGGACCATCAGACCCCTCCACCATCCTGAAGCCCCGACATTTTGCCAATGTTCTAGTGAACACAGACCTGTTAGCCCTCATGAAATCTTCTCTACCAAGTGACCAATTTCCAGCTAAACAAATGTTGCCCAGAGTCGAGCTTCTCTGTTAAAAATGGGGTACTTCTGTTCAAAGACTGAATTTATGCCCCTGAAGGCCTGTCCCACCTTGTGATTCTCCAACTGTGTCATGTCTCACCTCTTCCCAGCCATTTTGGACACAAGACCACAAAACTGATTGTGCGACACTTCTGGTGGCCCAGATTGCATGTCTCTCTGAGATCATACATCAATTCACGCAAGATATGTTGCTATACAAAGGTCCTCTCATTAAGCCCTTAGTCCCCCTACCTACTCCTTCCCAATCCTGGGAATCCATATTAATGGATTTTATTGTGGCACTCTCTAACTCCCAAAACCACAGTGATAGTCATAGACCTATCCAAGATCTACCACTTTGTACACTGCTGCAAGATCTCCACCGCAGAAGTCACAGCCTGTCTCTTCTTTGATCACATTTTCAAGCTTCATAGATTACCCTCCAACATCATATCAAACTGGGGACATCAGTTCATCTCCAACTTTTGACAGAAGCTTGTTCACCTCTGAGATGGTGACCTAGCCCTCTCCACAGCTTATCACCCCCAAACGGAAGGGCAATCGGAATAGGTGAATCACGTTTTAAAACAATACCTGTGCTGTTTTATTAATTTCCACAAGGATGACTGGGTCCATCTCTTACTCTTCACGAAGTTCACCTATAACAATTCCGACCATAAGTCCATCTGCCAGAGCCCCTTTTTCTCCACATCCCTGATTCCACCCATCCCTACCCTCCACTTCCATATTTCTATCACCTCTGACCTGATTGAAGACCTCCATCATATCCAGATGGTACTAAGATCCCAGCTGGACACCTCCAAGGCAGACTATAAGTGGTTCACTGACAACCTCAGCCAGGCTAATCCTCCCATCACCACTAGGGACAAGGTATGGCTCGCCACACAACACTTGGACACTCCCATTCCTCCCACAAACTCAACTACTGGTACCTCATTCCCTCCCTTGTCACTCAGGAAATTAAACCTGATTTGGCTTGTCTATGGTCTCCAACCCACAGCCTGTCCCACATCTGGAATACTGCGTGCAGATGTGGTCGCCCCATCTCAAAAAGATATATTGGAACAGTGGTGCTGGAACAATTTGTATAGTGGGGGTGCTGAGAGCTATTGACCCTAACTGTAAACCCTGTATATGATGGAAACCACTTCAAGCCAGCAAGTGCTGCTGCACAACCAGCTCCTCTAGTTGCAGCACCTATGAATTGGAATTGGAAAAGGTTCAGAAAAATGATTGGGGTATGGAATGGCTTCCATATGAGGAGAGATTAATAAGATAGTGAGTTCTCAGCTTGGAAAAGAGACGACTAAGGGGGATATGATTAAGGTCTATAAAATCATGATTGCTGCGGAGAAAATAAATAAGGAAGTGTTATTTACTCCTTCTCATAACACAAGAACTAGGGGTCACCAAATGAAATTAATAGGCAGCAAGTTTAAAACAACCAAAAGGAAGTATTTTTTCACACAACGTACAGTCAGTCTGTAGAACTCTTTACCAGAGGATGTTGTGAAGGCTAAGACTATAACAAGGTTCAAAAAAGAACTAGATAATTTCATGGAGGTTAGGTCCATCAATGGCTATTAGCCAGGATGGGCAGGAATGGTGTCCCTAGCCTCTGTTTGCCAGAAGCTGGGAATGGGCAACAGGGGATGGATCACTTGATGATTACCTGTTCTGTTCATTCCCTCTGGAGCACTTGGCATTAGCCACTGTCGGAAGACAGGATACTGGGCTAGATGGACCTTTGGTCTGACCCAGTATGACCACTCTTATGTTCTTATGAGTCACCCAATGATATTAACAAGTAATGAAATTAAAAAGGAAGCAAGTTTAAAACAAACATAAGGAAGTACTTCTTTATACAACACATAATCAACCTGTGGAATTTGTTGCCCAGAAATGTTGTAAAGGCCAAAACTGGGTTCAAGAAAGAATTAGATAAATTCATGGAGGATAGGCTCATCAATAGCTATTAGCCAAGATGGTCAGAGATGTAACCCCATGCTCTGGATATCCCTGAGCCTCTGACTACCAGAAGCAGGGACTGGACAATAGGGGATGGATCACTCAATAATTGGCCTGTTATGTTCATTCCCTCTGAAACATCTGGCACTAGCCACTGAAGGAAGACAGGACACTGGACTAGATGGACATTGGTCTGACCCAGTATGGGCATTCTTATTTAATCCCACACTATCCTCAAGTTATGGCTGCTGCTGCAATTTGTTTTCTCAATTTTCCTGCTGCATTTTGGTCCCTTTTTTCTTTGTTTGCTTTTGTCTCTCACACATTTAAAAACCTACACAATTGTGCCTTCATAGGTGGAGCGCTTATTCCCTACAGTCCTGACCACCATCAATTTTCTTTTCCACCTTTTCGTCCATCTGTCTCCTAAGGATTAATTAAACATTAATTTAATATCTGTCAGTGTTTCCGTTAAGTAGAACCAAGACAATTTTGCTCTCAGGTTTCTGGTAAGGAAGAAATTTTGTTTATTTTTTAATGATACGTGGAGCTCCCAAGGTTGCTGTAAAGAAGCCATTATAAAACCTGAAAACAAAAGAACAAACTGAAACCTAAAACTAAAATCAGTAAGGAATTATGCTAAAAAAGAAAGAATGTGTGCCTCTCTCTGAGACGGGTTGGGATCACAGAAACTCCCTTGGTGCTGCCACCTGGTGTGCCAAGGCTACTTCTGCCCCTGCTTCCCTGCCCTTTTCAGCTTGGGACTCCAGAATCCTGTCTGTACTCATAAATAGTCCGCCTTCTATTTCAAAGATAGAAAGATATGCACAGCTGTTTGCCCTTCCCCCAGGTACCCACTCGTACTCCAGGTAACTTAACAAGTAAAAGGTGATTTTAATAAGTACAGAAAGTAGGGTTTAAGTGATTCCAAGTAGTGACAGACAGAACAAAGTGAATTACTAAGTAAAATAAAATAAAACACGCAGGTCTATGTCTAATCCAACTTAACACAGATATAAAACCCTCACCAGCTCCAGCCTTCTTCCTTTCACAGGCTGTAAAACTTCTAGCCTGGGTCCAGCAGTCGCTCATACCCCCTAGTGTCTTTGTCCTTTGTTCAGTTTCTCTCAGGTATGTCCTTGGGGGGTGGAGAGCCTCTCTCTTTAGCCAGCTGAAGACAAAATGGAGGGCTCTTCCAAGGGCTTTTATAGCCTTTCCCCCACTCCCTGTGTAGCAACATGTTGCCCTGGAGTTTTGGGATCACATGGGCAAGTCACCTGTCCATGCACCCTAACCAGGCCAACCAGTTGCATTCCTGACCAGGCCCAGATGTGGATTGGGGTCTGCACCTTCTTTTGTCTGTTAAGTGCTTGCACTTAACTTGCACATTCTTTTCTACAGGCCTGATCCCATGCTCTTACAAAGGCTATGTATAAAACCAGCAAATATAAAACCAATATTCATAACTTCAACTACAACAATGATACTTGCACACAAACAGGAGGAATAAATTCAGTAGGTCATGACTTTCACAGAGATATGTTACATGGCACTTGTAGCATAAAACATATTCCAGTTACAAATATTCATTTATAAGCATCTCCCCATAAAGTCTTATGGGGTACACCATCACACTCTCCTTCTTGCTACCAGGGCTACATTTGATAACTAATACATTTAATGAGTCAATTACATTTAATGAGTCAACATTGACCTGAATGGCCTGAAAGGCTCATTGAATTATTGAAAATCTGCAGCATGGTTTACATGAAAAATATAGTTTGAAATGACTCTTTCCTCCCTGTAAATTTTACTTTATTTATACTCAGCTATAATCAGTTTTCAATGTTATTATTAGATGAGTTCATCATCTTTTCATTATATTATAAGGAGAGCTGAAACCACTTGGGGGAAAACACACACCTTTTATAGAAGCTTCGTGGAAGGGAGGGTTGAGGGGAGCGTAAGGAAGGCTTAATTAAAAGCATTAGAGTAAATAAGAATATGAGAACAAAGTAAAGCAGCAAGAACAAAAGCTAAATGGAGGAGGAGAAGATGAGAATAAATCAGAAAGAAGAAACATGTTAATTGCATTGTGGACTCTCTCTCTCTAATGGATCCATCTACCAATTCACCCTGAATAAAGTGACTGTCTTGTACTGGCCTCTTTTGCGGATGGATAAACAGTGGTACATATGTCTATGCATATCTGACCTAGAGCTGTTTGATTTTTGTGTTTGCTAGATAGTAACAACCGGATTATTTTATTTATTTCTTTGCATAACGGGAGGAGGGCATATTGTTGTTGAATAGATACAGACAGGGATAGGCATTGGTAGAAGTTATTCTCCATTGCAGCTCCATTTGTCAGATTCTTTACTTCCTACTTTGTGTGGCAGATTGTTTTGGTAGTAATTAGACAGGAGTGAGAAGAGGAAGCTTATTCTCAAATTAAATCTTTGCCAGGTCAGGATTTTGTGTTTACTCAAAACTTTTCTTTCTAGGGATGGCAAGGGCTAGATTTTCAAAAGTGCACATGAAAAATGTAGGCACCCTCAGCTTGCCTGTGCACAGCTTTGTTGCCACACAACCCGATTTGAAGATGCTCCTCTGAAAAACTGGCCCTGGATGAAGCAGCAGCAGGCGGCATATTAACCTCTCTAACCCAGGTTTGGTGGATATTATTTAGCTGTTGAGAATAGCCCTCTTGTCCTGTGCATTATGGCAGTTCTGCTTTTCTGCAGTTATTTCCCCTTGCTAATTATGCCTGAACTGTGATTTAGGTTAGTTACCAGTGATAGAATCATAGAAGATTAGGGTTGGAAGAGACCTCAGGAGGTCATCTAGTCCAACCGCCTGCTCAAAGCAGGACCAACCACAACCAAATCATCCCAGCTAGGGCTTTGTCAAGCCGGGCCTTAAAAACCTCTGTGGATGGAGATTCTACCACCTCCCTAAGTACTTAGCTTTACCAGGCAAGTGCACCAGCTTTACTGAACTACAGCCCTTGCTGTTCCAACTAGTGCTGCTGCCTTCCATTCAACTGTGCATGCCCTATATCAGAACTGGTTTTAAGGGTGTGCAAACAGAGAGGACACATGTGCTGCCTTTTAGAGTCAGAGAGTTCATGGCCATAAAGGATCACCAGAGCATCTAGTCTGACCTCCTGTGTACTACAGGCCACCAAAATTACCCAGCACCTGCACACTGAACACAACAACCAAAATTAGACCAAATTATTATAGCCCACAGGAGATTAGACTTATGTCCCACAGGCAGAGAACAGGAGAGACCAAGGTGATCATGCCTGAAGTCCCTGCAATGGCAGGGAAATAATTACCTGAGATATACCCAGATAATCCTGGCAAGTGACCTGCACCACACACTGCAGAGGAAGGTGAAAAAACCCGAAGATCGCTGACCTCGGGTAAAATTCCCTCCCGACCTCCCATATGGTATCAGTGAGACCCAAAGCATGTGAGCAAGACCCAGCCAGCCAAGCACATGAGACAGAGAATGCTCGGTGCCTCTTCAACGCCCTGGCCCACCCTGTCCAATGTCCCATCTCCACCTGTGGCCAGCTCTGATGCTTCAGAGGAAAGAGAGAGAACCCCCCCCCCCCAGAAAACATTGGAACGTGGGGGGAGAGGGGTGGGAATCTCTTCCTGACCCCTTCAGGTGGCCAGCTGAAATCCTCAAGCATGACATAAGTAAGACATAAGTAAGTAAGACATAAACTGGAAGTGAGCCTGAGAACTTTTGAGCCCTGTCCCTACCAACACAAACTACCGTGTCATACAATTACATTCATACATTTGTCCAGATCTCTTGAAAATAATTAAATACGCCCCCCAACTCCTATTGGGAGACTGTTGTAGAACCTCACCGCTCTGATGATTGGAAACCTTCTTCTAATTTCCAGCCTGAATTTGTTCAGGGACAGTTTATACCCATTTGTCCCTGTGCACACATTGTCCTTTTACTTAATTAGCTCTTCACCCTCCCTGGTATTAACCTCCCTGATGTATTTATAGAGAGCAAACATATCCTGTCTCAGCCTTCTTTTTGCTAGACTAAACAAGCCAAGCTTTTCCAGTCTCCTCTCACAAAATAGACCCTCCATTCCCCGGACCATCCTAGCAGCTCTTCTCTGCACCTGTGCCAATTTGAATTCATCTTTCTTGAACATAGGTGACCAGAATTATACACATTATTCCAAATGAGGTCTTACAAGTGCCTTGTACAGTGGCATTAATACTTCTGTATCTCTATTGGAAATACCTCACCTAAGACATCCTAATTCTCCTTATTCACTGGGAAAGTGGGAGCGGTTTGGTTTTGTTGTTTTTAATAGGAAGAGGATGGAAGAGGTGGGAGCAGTAAAGTCACAGAAGCCTCCTTGTGCAGAAAGCAAAAAGGATGATTGAAAAAAAGTGGTGTCCTTCTAGGCAGAGTCCTTCCTAGAAAGGGTACTTCCTTTCAAAGTCTGTAAGACCAGCACTGCTCTAGCTCTCTGTGGACCCTGGATTTCTCCAGACCCTGGCCTGAAGCAACAAAACTATACATATATATAGTTATATTATATATTTATATATATATATATATATATATATATAATTAAAGTCAATGGAAGTACTTGTATGCATAAAGGTAAGTATGTGCATAAGTCTTTGTAGAATCAGAGCCTTGAATGATAAGTTTCTTAGGGCAGGGACTGAGTCCTATAATGGTAACACTTAAAAAGTATATTCCATTTTGAGAGAGATTGCTGGTCCCAGGGGGTATTCCCCCATTATAAGTATAGAATAGAGCTAATATGGAATTTTTGGACAAAATATTTTCAAAAAATGCAGATTCACTCAAATTGAAACTTTCTCAACTCAAATTATTTTTAAAAAATGTTTCGGAATTGGTTAAATGCTTTGTATCAAAAAATATTAAATAAAAATTTTCGTTTTCCGGTTCAAAACAACTTTTCATTTCAAAATGTAAGCTACTTATTGTACAAAAAATTAAAGATAAAAAAATGGTCAAAATCAAAATGAAATGTTTCAAAGCTATTGAAACAAACTTTTCAATTGACCTGAACTGAAAATTATTTCAAATCCACAAAATTTTTCGAGATGCTGACATTTCATCCCAATTTGGGATATATTTTTTTTTAATCTTGAAAAATTTTGTGGGACAGCAAAACCATTGCTGCCTAGCTTTGGTACAGACATTCTCTTTTCAAAACCGGGGAGAGACATTTTAAATGAGCTCCCTGCCCAATGCAGTCCCAATTCCATGGGACATTACTGCAATGCAAAGAAATATATAACAATGGATATCCACTATTACACATTTGAACATCATTACTGCCAGCAAACTCATTTTCATAAAAAACAACTCCAAAAAGGGCATAAACACAGCTGAAGCAAATACATTTAAAAACGGAACATTATTAGCAGAAATTAGTTTGCATTATTCAGCCAGCTCTACTTTACATCCTTGGGAAGTAGGTAAATAAGAGTTATTATCCTTTTTTTTATAGCTAGGGTGACTGACATAGTTAACAGGAGAACCTTTGACTTGTCTATAGCTATAGAGAGTGTACCAGCCAGATTAGAATTCCAGAATGCTTAACTCTCAGGCCTGTGCTCAGACTGGTAGACCACATTGCTTCCCTATAAAATAGGGAAATGTAGTAGTGTGTTATGATATATGAAATGAAATATCCTTGCCCAATGCACACAGAATCTAGCAGATACACGGTACCTACAGTTTAATTTTATTGTAAAATACACATAAAATAGGTTGTTTTAGTTATGTCCCTAAAGTTTCTCTTTCTTTTCAACCTGTGGGAAATCATAGATGTAAAAATTAAATACAAAAAGTTTAAATAAAATATTTCTTCCAAGCAATCTGGAGATGCATTTGCACACACCCCTTCTTTCCCTTTCTCAGTTTCTACTGATCCAGGAACAGCACTTACAGCTGAGGTTTCCAAAGCAATGTGTCATAAAGGAGCTGAGGAGGATTAGAGAGCATGTGTAAGCAATAAGGATTTCGAGACAATGATTAAAGTACAAGTCACTTGTATCCTTTGTCACCTCATTGGGGTGACTGATGAAGGGGATCCAGGGTATTGAAAACACACACACTTATTTGAATCCAGATTCACGGCTGTAGTCTTCAAGGCCTTGCCTATAAGAAGAAAATTAGGATCTCTCCTCCTCACGGATGCTGCTTTACCTTTGGGAGCAACAGTGTAGGCTATACAGCAGAATACATAGGGTTCAGGTGTTATTACCATTCTGTAATCATACCTCTGCATTGCTAATGCACAGGCAGTGCCTCTGTGGGGTCCCCGTCTCACTCACCTCTACCCACAAGGCTCATGTCAGGGTTGAGGCTTCTGTGAAATTCCTGCCTCACCCACTGTCACTCTGCAACACTGATCTTTTGAGACAGACTTCTGTGAGGTCAGCAGGTTCCATACCTTTAACTTGAGGGTGGGTGTTTGTGCACCTGCCTCTGTGAAGTCCCTGGCTCCCCTAACAGTTATTCTGCTGCAGGCCCAACATCAGGTCCCCACCTCACTTCTCCAGGGCCAGTACCATGGCACAGGCATATGCGCACTCCTGGCCTCACTCACATCTACTCTACAGGGCCAACGTCAGAGAACAGGCCTGTGTAAGGCCAATGAGAGTTGCTGGGTACTTAGCAATTTTGAAGATCATACCAACAAATCAGGTGCCTAAGTAAGGACTCAAGTTTCTGATTTTAAGTACCTATTTAAAAAAAAAAGTATTGGGTGTTGTGTTTAAGCAAATGAAATGCTCAAAATCACTGTGCATAAAAGTGTTTACTATAAAAATGGAGATAATGTTCTTTTCCTAGACTATTCATCTCTATGTAAGTCTATTTTGGCTGATTTTTTTAACAGTATCCAACCCACTTTGTCCTAGGGTATAATTCGAACAAAGGTCAACAATATTTATGTAGCACGATAACAAAGCTTACTGCATTTGTAAATCAGCCGTTTCTGTATCAGGTTTCTGAGGTTTCCTAAAATGAAAGAGTGATCGCAACTGCATATGTTTTGTTAGGTCTTCTTTTTAGGAAAAATACAGCTACAAATAATTTCATAAGGATAATTCACTCTTAAGGATTGTCTCCTTTTAAAATTAAAGACACATTCACCTCTCCATACGTTGCGAAGATAACCCTATGAATCTGATGTTACCACATTGATAGCCATGCTCTGCTTATACTGTTGCAATCTATACATCAGGAGACATGGTTTTATGACACACTAAATTACAGAGTGCCATGCAGCATTGTACCTGCTATGAGCCAGCCATCACTACTTGCTAGTAGTGTCAGCCAGGATATAGTGTTTGAGTGAACAACCACGCATGAACCACAAAAAAGAAATGGTGTGGTAAATCCTATTCAGAAAAATAAATCCCTTTCAGAAAAAATCTGAACTAGAGCTCAGATTATTTGGATGAGTACATATTTTCATCCTAGATTTTAAATATTGAATATGATTGTAAAGACCGGTGATCAAATGGACACTGATTTTGTCTTTATTTGTAGTATTTAGTATAGTGTTTAATGTAGACTTTTTTCCTGTTTTTTTATTTGATGGAAAATATATATGTAAATAATTTGTACACTTAAGCCTGAGCTCCTTGGGTAATCATCTCACTTTATTTTTTAATGTATTTCAATTTCTAACAAAATCTATAAAAATAATTTTAACACTCTAGACACAGTTGAAGGGTTTGGATTTATCACTAGCAGAAAATACAAATACGAACTCCTTTTGCTCAATATTACTGAAAGTCCAGTCACATGCTGGAATTTACAAAGATCCATATTTCATGTATAAGTGACCACACAGTACCATTTTCTGCATTCACACAATAGGCAGTCTCCATGATGTGAGTAGAAATATATAGTTGTTCTCAACAGATACCATTGGCCACCAACTGGCAATATTTTGCCAACTCAGCTCCAATAAAGGCAATATATGGACTCTTGAGACTCTTTAGGCCCTACCACCCTAGTGTGGCTGTAATGGTTCCACTTTCTGAGCGCAGCATGCATGACAAGCTATTACCAGAAAGTGAAACCAATTGCTTCATTATGCAAGTTGATGCACTAAATGCTGGTGCAGCACTCCGGGTGAAAATTCATTGCATTGCTACTTCTGTTTTGCTTTTCTGCCTCCAGGACTCTTTCAGAATAATATGAGATTCACTGTATTTTTCCTCAGGTTCTTTGCCATCAGTTTAAAACAATCCAATGAATCATGTTTGCTCATGATGCTAAAAGAGCATAATTATTTTCCCTTATTAGCACGAGTACTCCAAATTCTTATCTAACATGTTGCAGTGGGCTCAAGGAATTTATACAAATCATAATTACTTGAGAACTTCATTAAGAAATTAATAAAAACCTCAGTACTCTTGATTAATTCTCTACTTTAGAGATTTCTGGTTAAAAATACTTTAAAAGTATTTGAGTTCCCTGTGCACCATACTATGTAGTGCATGTGACACTCATGAAAACTCTACATTGAAATAAGACCAACATCAATTCTCATGTCTAATGGTATGAATGGGGAATGTAAGGCCTCAAGTCCTGTTTTCAGCAGAGATGATCCTCAATCTTTCTTTGGTCCCATGAAAATGCATTGAAGCATTGTAGAGTCACCCACCTCAGTGCCACACTAGAAGTAGCCAAATTCACCAGATGTTGATCCAGGTCAAGCAAGGCTCTATTGTACGTAATGTTTTAATTCTGAGTCTGGGCTACAGATGAGACATAAACAGCTCATGAGCCCTCTTCTTCTTTCCTCAAGCTCAGTTTAGGATTGCCAAAAGCTGGCCTTCTTTGGGATGAGACATAGTTTTATTAAAGGCCACTCTGAGGACAAGCAGTTGAGTATATGAATACTAACAAGGGCTATCCTAGAGTAACAAACTTTGTTCTCTGAAACAGGAGACATACCTTTGGCCACAGGGTCCCTATGTCCGGTGTCAAGGTAAGGTATATGCAATTTTTTCTTATTGTTTTTGTTAAAAACACAAGAACAGCCATACTGGGTCAGATCAAAGATGCATCCAGCTCTGCATCCTGTCTTCCAACAGTGGCCAATGTCTGGTGCTTCAGAGGAAATGAACAGAACAGACAATCATTGAGTGATCCATCCTCTGTCATTCACGCCCAGCTTCTGGCGAACAGAGGCTAAGGACACTTAGAGCATGGTGTTGCAAAGGGTAGGAATAAATGGTCAGTTTTCAGAACGGCGAGAGGTAAGTAATGGCGTCCCCAGAGTCTATACTGGGTCCAGTACTGTTGTTACTGAATACTGTGAAATCTTCAGGGAGAGCACTGACTGACTAACTCTTTTTAGAAGCGACAAAGGGTCGTGTGGCACCTTATAGACTAACAGAGGTATTGGAGCATAAGCTTTCGTGAGTGAATACCCACTTCATCGGATGCAAGCAGTGGCCCTAACCACTGCTTGCATCCGATGAAGTGGGTATTCACTCACGAAAGCTTATGCTCCAATACCTCTGTTAGTCTATAAGGTGCCACAGGACTCTTTGTCGCTTCTACAGATCCAGACTAACACAGCTACCCCTCTGTAACTTTTTTTAGCTTAACAATTGTCACCATTCCTCACATGGGGCCTGATCCAAAGCTCACTGAAGTCAATAGAAAAACTCGTATTGACTTCAGTGGGCTCTGGATCAGGCCCAAAGAATACTGGAAGACTCTCTTGCCTCATGAGTGTTCCCCACCATCCAGGATAGCCATCCATTGGAGATGGAGAATGAATATGGAAACTTCACACACATCAGAGAAGATCAATTATTTAGTTTTCTGGATCAGGCTGATTCCCTGGGTGCCAAGCCACTCAAAATCCTGCAAAACATTCATGGCTCCATACCCTTGGAGATTAGATTAGTAGTGATCAGATCTCTCAGTGGTGAAAAGAGACAATATGGCCATGATTTCACCTCTTAGTCTCTCTCTCCATGCATTTTCAACGGTTCTTCTTGACTCTTTGTTTTTGTCCTATACTGAACCTTACAGAACTAATACCCATTCTTCATTTGGATGGTAAAAGGCTGATATGGTATCCAATCTGTGTTCTCAAGAAATGCATTAGATATAACTCAGATACCTCCAAAAGCACCAGAGAACATAGGAAATAAAAACTGTATAATGCTAGTCATAAAAGAACAACATATGTGGTTTAACTGAATTTGTCTGGAGTCCAATTAAGCAATAAGACACGATAGGGTGTGTCATATTACTAGGCCATTAATACAAGTCTCCAGAGTTTTGTGAGGCATAAGGCCAACGGGAAATGCATTAATGGCCAAGTAATACATGCTTTGTCATGTCCCATTGTTTTTAGGATATGAAAGGTTTATCTTTATAAAAGAAAACATAAAAAAAACCTTTAAAACACATTTTTGTGTGGTTTATTGAACAGATACATTCACTGTCAGAGGGGTTCCTAATAGAATAACAGAAGGAAGCAGTTGCACCTTGTGTATTATAAATTATCAATATTAGATGTAAGGGAGAAGACTTTGATAGCTGGCTGGAGCCTCTTGTTAAATTTCTGCTACCTAGCTGAAGGACAGGTTGGGAGGATTTCCCTGTCTCTGACTGAGCTCACCCTCTTTTTAGATCATACTAAATTAACCTTTTTCCTATAGCTGGGGAAATATCCCCTGGTGATTTATTCATATAGAATGTTGAAATATTTTTTATTTCAACAGTACCTGGGAGGATGTTAAACAGTATCTACTGACATTAGGCATTTTTATATGCAGATGTGTGGATTATTTGCACTCAAGAGTTTGAAAAGTGTTGGCCACAGAAATCTCTGGATTGTATGTTCATTTTTAAACACATTTTGGAATAATGGAAAACTTCCAGAAGTCACAAAAGCTAATGTTATGCCAATATTTAAAAAGCATATGCATAACTACCTGGTTAGCCTGACATCAATCCTAGGCAAAATAATGAAATGACCACTGACAGACTCAAATCAATAAGGAACTAAATTATGGTAATAAATAATAATGCCAATCAACATGGTTTTATGAAAAATAGATCTTGTCCTATTAATTTGATCATGTTTTTGATGAAATAACTAAGCTAGGTGATAAAAATAGCTGTGTTGACTTAATATACTTTGACAGTACTGCACAACATTCTGATTAAAAATTGGCATAATACAAAATCAATATAGCACCTATTAAATGGATTAAAAACTGGCTAACTGACAGATCTCAACATGTAATTGTTAATGGGTAATTATCACTGAATGAGTATCTCTCTGGTGGGTCCTACAGGAACTGATGTTTGATCCAATACTATTCAATATTTATTTTCATCAGTGATCTGGAAAAAAAGGATAAAATCATTGTAGTAAAGTTTGTAGATGACACAAAGATTGCTGGAGAGGTAAATAATGGACAACAGATCACTTATACAGAACAATCTAGATCACTTGGCTAACTGGGTGAAATTGACCACCATGTGTTTTCATACAGCCAAATGCAAAGCCACACATCTAGGAGCAAAGAATGTATGCCATACTGATAGAATGGGGGGCCTGTATTCTGGAATGCAGTGACTCTTAAAAGGACTTAGGGGTCATAATGTTGACAAACAACTGAAGATGAACTTCTAGTTAAATGCTGTGACCAAAAAGACTAATTCAGTTCTTGTATGTATAAACTGGAGAATGCTGCCAGGAAGAAGGACATTATCTTCATATATGGCACTGATGAGACTACTACTGGAATAGTGTATCCAGTTCGGGTGATGCCTGTCAATTTGACCAACATCAAAGACTGAAGCAAGGACTTCCAGACCTGAAAGCACAAGTCTCTACAGCTTGAGCTAAAGAGCCAGGCTCTGTAGCTATGGGTTGTAATAGACTCACATCATCTGTTTATTAGGCAGTGGGTTACTCACGCTTCAAAACAATTGTTGAAAAATTAGAAAGAGTTCAGAGAAGAACCACAAGAGTTATTTGAGGACCAGAAAACTTGCCTTGAGGAGGTAAATCCATTGACCTTATTGAAGAGAAGATTAAGAGATGGCTTGATCATGGTCTGCAAGCACCTACGTGGGAATATGATTTCAGATAATGGAGAGAACACTTTCACCTAGCATAAAAGACATAACGAGATCCAATGGCTGAAAGCTGAAGTAAGACAAATTCAAACTGGAAATTGGTGCAAACTGTTAACAGTGAGGTTAATTAATCATTAACCAACAATCTACAGGGGATGTAGGGGAGTCTCTAGCACCTGAAGTCTTTAAATCAGGATTGGATGCCTTTCTAAAATACACACTCTAGTTCAGCCACAAGTTATTAGGCTTGATCTGGGAACAACAGGGTTTAATTCTATGGCCTATGTTATGCAGGAGGTTAGGCTAGATAATCGTTTTGATTCCTTCTGGTCTCAAAATCTATTAACCTTACCGTAAGGGACTGGAATGTGAGTAGCCAGGCCTAGTGGTCAGAGCAAGAGTCAGGAACCAGAGCCAAGGGTCAGAGCCAGAATCAGAGTCATAGAGTTGAACCAAGGTCAGAGCCAGAGTTGGAATCAGAGAACAGGGGCAGGGATCAGGAACACAGCAGCAGGGCAGGAACCAGGGGCAAGTCAGCTAAGCAGTGCTCAGGAGTCAGGTAAGAAGGCAGGGTCCGATGTTGCAGCCAGCTAAGAATTCACCCAGTTGCACGAGGCAACATCCTGTGCCTCTTTCTGGCTTAAATAATGCAGCCGCACTTAATTGGTGGGGCCAGACGTTCCTTCAGTCAGGACTCCAATCAGTTGGGGCTCAGGTTCCATTAGCCACTCAGCCGACAAACTACTAGCAAACTGCTGGATGATGGCTGGGGTGAGTGGATTGCCTAGAGATCTGCAGACCTGGGTTCCAAGCCCATGGATCCTCATACCTACCACAAATGGCTTATCTTTGGTGTTCATAAAAGTACATCCGAAGAGCACATCCTAGCCATAGACTAAGCCAGATTGCACCAAATGGCAGGTGTTTTGAAGATGTTTCCCAGTGTTGAGACTAACCACTTAAATCCCTTACAAGTCTTTACTTCCACTTTATATTATACAAATTGAATACAGTGCCATACTGCCTATCAATTCATACATTTTCAAGGGTGAAGTATAAACGTATGCAGCATAGTGCAGCTTCATATAAGCCTGTTTGCCAAGGTAAGCTGCCTCCCTCTTAATAAAGCATTTTTGTTGGAAAAGAAACGAATGAACAATTTCCTCACCACTGTTCTCTGCACACTGTGACAAAGTTCCTCCTCTACCTCGGTGGGTCCTGCGCTTATAGGCGGATTTTGCTTGCCTCAGAGATCTTTCCTTCTGGTAGAACCCACAGTCCAGGTCAACTCCTCCTGTGTCTGATCAGGAGTTGGGAGGTTTGGGGGGAACCCGGGCCCGCCCTCTACTCCAGGTTCCAGCCCAGGGCCCTGTGGACTGCAGCTGTTTAGAGTGCCTTCAGGAACAACTGCACGACAGCTACAACTCCCTGGGCTATTTCCCCATGGACTCCTCCCAACACCTTCTTTATCTTCACCACAGGATCTTCCAGCAGTACGCCCTCTCACTCTCAGCTCCTAGTGCCTCTTGCTACCAGCTCCTCGCACGCAACACCACAAACTGAAGGGAGCTCCTTTTTAAACCCAGGTGCCCTGATTAGCCTGCCTGTCTTAATTGATTCTAGCAGGTTCTTCTTAATTGGCTCCAGGTGTCCTAATTAGCCTGCCTGCCTTAAATTGGTTCCAGAAAGTTCCTGCTTGTTCTAGTGCAGCCCCTGCTCTGGTCACTCAGGGAACAGAAAACTATTCATCCAATGGCCAGTATATTTGCCTTCTATCAGACTTCTGTACCCCACTTGTCGGGTCTGTCACAACACACAGACTCCTGATATATGGGGGCATATCACAGGCTAGGAAGAACATTTTTATGATAACTCCTTGTTAAAATGTTGGCAACATATCACTATAGTAGAAGACCAAACTCAGTTCCTATTGAAGTAAGTGGAATTGATTTCAATGAGAACAAGATGCTTGTACATGGTTCATCCTGTCTGAGCCACTCCATTTGGCAGAAGTGCACCATACATTGTAACATTTTACCCAATTTGTCCTTTGTCGCATATTGAAAACAGGGATATCTTGTAATTTTAACACTTCAGCTTTTGTAAGGTGTTTCATAGTACTACTTGCAGGCCATGGGGTTGTGTATAGAAGCATGCAAGCAGTCTGCAAAGAAGAAGCCTAGAACAAGGTGGATTGAGTTGTGCCTCCCTGCCTTAGGGAGCAGCCTCTTTTGTCTCTTTCTGATTTTGGTTCATGTGTGTTAAACTTCTGGATTCTAAGAAATAAAGTAGTGTTGTGTTGAGACCTTCCAGAACGAGTGTGTTATGTTTCTATGTAACTTCTGTTTGTATGTCGTGAACATAACATTCTTGAATGTCTACCCTGATGGTACCTGAACCACTCTAGTTTTGGCAATTCATTACATGAAGTTTGAAAATATTTGTATCTGGAGCTCTAGTTTGGGCCTGTAACTACTGATATCTAACATGAACTTTTTCTTCTTTAAGCCATTTTTTCTTGTCTTATCTTCCAAGATTGTGACAAATTGTTACACTGAAGGTATTTATAGTCTTCATCATTGTGAGTTCTCTCTTGTCTAGACTATGTCCCAAATATGAGCCAATTTTTTCAAAACTGGATGCCTAAATGGTTCTTATAACTTGCAAGTCTGACTGTTGTACTGCCAAAGAGGCATTTATGTGCAGAATTACCCATTTTGTGTGAGCAAAGCACCATTCTGCATGCTCAAATGAATTATGGTGGGCAGTTTTGTAAATGTGACCCATTTAGGTTTAGCTCCTTCAGTTGCTCCTCTCATCCATACTTGTATTACTTTTTTAATTTCTCTATATTGCCTATTCCCCCCCACTGCCAATAATCTTCAGGAACTGTGGGGACTGGAACTGAAGCCACCACAGCAGCTGCAGAAAGTAGCTGAAGCAGGTACTGCTGCACTATGGGGAGGGGACTAAAATGGGGCCTAGTCAGGGTCACCACTCTCCCCCAGAACCCATCAACCCAGAACTATGCAGGGGAGACACACATACTCCATCCAGGGACACTAGGAGATGTGCCGTGCTTTTTCCTCCCTCCAGCTATGTGGCCTTTGGGAAAGAAACTGCAGGGAGGAGCCAGCCAGAGAATGAAGCCAGCAGAGCAGCTACAAAAACAGTTCAAGAAGGGACCAACTGACTCTGACGATGTCATCAGACTGCAATTTTCACTCTGAACATTCTCTCCTCTGTGCTGACTGGCGATTTGCTCCAACCCCTCCCACCACCACCCTCGCGGTCTGTCATCCTGTTCCTATCTCTTCCCTTCCATTGTCTTTCCATCTAGCTAATCCCCTTGTAATATAAACCCACCAAAAGGATTTAAATAACAACACAATAGCAAAAAATGCAGAACTAGCATGACATGTGTTGGCCATCACATTGTTCTCTCTGCTTGGGTGTTACATCCCATTTCCCCACACTATGTTTGTTTTTCCCATTTAGATTGTAAACTCTTGAAGCTGAGATGGTCTCTCATTGCATGTTTATACAGTGCCTAGCACAATGGGATCCCATTCTTTATTGATCCTTAGACCCAACTATAATATATATGATTATTAATAACAATATATACAACATTCTCAGAACAGTTGAATATTCAGCTTGATTAGAAATACAGCATGATGTTAGTATAAATGGAGAGTGACCATAATCATGGCAGTTACTATGAAATTAGCATTCAGTGCTTGACTGAATGGTAACCACACATACAGACCTGCCTATGGTAATACTAGCTCTAGCATCACATGACCACAGTGGTAAAGGAATCCCATTAAAGCACCATCTCATAAGTCTTTTGTGCCTCTCCATGTTAGCTCCATTGGAGCATCATCATCAACATATTACCAACACTACTGTGATGCTGAGGATAGGGATCAGCAATAACTTTCTTTTGTATATGAAAGTGGCAAACCTGATCCTCACTTAGGGCACTCTTTTTAATTTTTGTATTTAAATTTATTTTCTACATATTACCTTTGCATTTCAAGAAAATGCACATGTAATTACAAAATTACAGAGATGGGCCCCACTCACAACCCCAGATTCAACAATCCCCAGAAATTTGGGAAAGTTCAGATCTGGGTCTTGGGGAGGGGGTGGAGCTTGAGATGTAATACATTTTAGCTATACACAGGACTGTTTTGCAGATGGACTCTTCTTTGTAAAACAATTAAATATTAACCCCTGAATTTTCAAAGCCATTTAGGAAGATTCATTTGAAGTTCTACTGGTCTTCTTGTACTTTCATTAGTTAACCCTACAGCTAATCAAGATAGATACCATGTTAACCAATGTTTCATTATGTCTATATATGTCACCAATCATAATCTGAAAGCACAGACCTGTCAAGTGATCTTGCCAGGGGACTAGGGTGATCAGATAGCAAGCGTGAAAAATTGGGAGGGGGTGGGGGGTAATAGGCATCTATATAATACAAAGCCCTGAATGTCGGGCGTCTATATAAAACAAAGCCCTGAATATCCCTATAACATTGGGGCATCTGGTTGCCCTACAGGGGACTGAATTGGGACCAGTTGAGAAACTGAACCTGTGACTGACAAGCACTTTGGAGTAGGATTCTGATTGACTTTTGTCAAATGAATCAATCTCAAATTGAATGAGAGTGATTTTTACAAGGCAACTTTACCTGATACTACTTTTGGTTTAAGAGTTTCATAGAATCATAGAATCTCAGGGTTGGAAGGGACCTCAGGAGGTCATCTAGTCCAACCCCCTGCTCAAAGCAGGACCAACCCCAACTAAATCATCCCAGCCAGGGCTTTGTCAAGCCTGACCTTAAAAACCTCTAAGGAAGGAGATTCCACCACTTCCTTAGGTAACCCATTCCAGTGCTTCACCACCCTACTAGTGAAAAAGGTTTTCCTAATATCCAACCTAAACCTCCCCCACTGCAACTTGAGACCATTACTCCTTGTTCTGTCATCTTCTACCACTGAGAACAGTCTAGATCCATCCTCTTTGGAACCCCCTTTTAAGTAGTTGAAAGCAGCTATCAAATCCCCCCTCACTCTTCTCTTCTGCAGGCTAAACAATCCCAGTTCCCTCAGCCTCTCCTCATAAGTCATGTGCTCCAGCCCCCTAATCATTTTTGTTGCCCTCCGCTGGACTCTTTCCAATTTATCCACATCCTTCTTGTAGTGTGGGGCCCAAAACTGGACACAGTACTCCAAATGAGGCCTCACCAGTGCCAAATAGAGGGGAATAATCACGTCCCTCGATCTGCTGGAAATGCCCCTACTTATACAGCCCAAAATGCCGTTAGCCTTCTTGGCAACAAGGGCACACTGTTGACTCAGCGTATCAACCAGCTTTTTGTCCACTGTAACCCCTAGGTCCTTTTCTGCAGAACCGCTGCCCAGCCATTCGGTCCCTAGTCTATAGCAGTGCATGGGATTCTTCCGTCCTAAGTGCAGGACTCTGCACTTGTGCTTGTTTAACCTCATCATATTTCTTTTGGCCCAATCCTCTAATTTGTCTAAATCTCTCTGTATCCTATCTCTACTCTCCAGCATATCAACCACTCCTCCCAGTTTAGTGTCATCTGCAAACTTGCTAAGGGTGCAGTCCACACCATCCTCCAGATCGTTGATGAAGATATTGAACAAAACCGGCCCCAGCACCGACCCTTGGGGCACTCCACTTGATACCGGCAGAAAAAAAAATGGAGATATGCCAATCTCCTCTAACTGGAATGACCTTGAAAGGTCATCGAGTCCAGTCCCCTGCCTTCACTAGCAGGACCAAGTACTGTCCCCTGACAGATTTTTGCCCCAGATCCCTAAATGGCCCCCTCAAGGATTGAACTCACAACCCTCGGTTAAGCAGGCCAATGCTCAAACCACTGAGCTATCCCTCCTCCCGTTTAATAGATTCTGATTTCTAAAAGAATACCACAGAGATATTGTCCTACATTACTGTGCTTCTAGCAACAAAATAAGTACAAATTAACAAAATCCTAAATTTTCAGACAGGTTCACTGAAACAGTCTCCCCAAATTAATCCTTCTGTGATGTTCTGTGGGTTTATGTCTTTCCTGAAATCCCTTCTCTGTCCCCAAAATCCAAAGCATTGTTCCTTTTCTTTTTCTAGGGCCCCATTGCTCTCCCTCATTTTCATTCTAAGATTCATAGAAGAAGAAGAAGAAAGATTAGGGTTGGAAGAGATCTCAGGAAGTCATCTAGTCCAACCCCCTGCTCAAAGCAGGACCAACCCCAACTAAAGTATCCCAGCCAGGGCTTTGTTAAGGCAGGCCTTAAAAACCTCTAAGGATGGAGATTCCACGACCTCCCTAGGAAACCAATTCCAGTGCTTCACCATCCTCCTTGTTTTTCCTAATATCCAACCTAGACCTCCCGCACTGCAACTTGAGACCATTGCTCCTTGTTCTGTCATCTGTCACCACTGAAAACAGCCTAACTCCATCCTCTTTGGAACCCCCCTTCAGGTAGCTGAAGGCTATTGAATCCCCCCTCACTCTTCTCTTCTGCAGTCTAAATAAGCCCAGTTCCCTCAGCCTCTCCTCGTAAGTCATGTGCCCCAGCCCCCTAATCATTTTCATTACTCTCCTCTGGACTCCCTCTCATTTGTCCACAAAACTAGATGAACTCTATATCACTTCACTCTATATCAATGAAATCTATAGATTATAGTAAGGTGGAAAAGCAAATACCAGCAAGGACAGAAACATAATTGAAAAGGACCTACAGAGATTAGGAAAATCAGTAGAAAATAATAAAATGAGATTCATACTGGATAATGGAAGATAATTTATGGGTGGGGAGGGAGAAATAATCCATAAAAAAGAGAGTCAATGGAAGAAAGAAACCTGGAAAGTGGTAATGATGAAAGTGATGGGATGAATGTAGACAGCAAGTGAGACATGAACTCGCAATGCGATGTAGCAATATAAAGGGACAAGGCAATTGAGGAGTCATGTCACAGAGAACGGAGATAATAGTCTCTCTATGGGTATGTCTACACTGCAAACGGAGGTGTGAAGTTTGTGAAGGCATATTCACTAGCTCTAATCTAGCTGGCGGATCTAAAATTAGCAGTGAAGATACAATGGTGCAAGCTTTAGCATGAGTCTTACAAGCCTGCCTGGACCCCTGGATACATACATTCCTAGCCCATATTGAAGCTATCATTGCCGCATCTTCACTGATATTTTTAGCCATGCTAGGTAGATTAAAGCTAGCACAGGTATGCTTATATGTGCTGCCAACACACCTTTGATTGTATATATAAGGGTTGAAAGTACTAATAGGCTCAAGATCACAAGAAATATGGTATCGCTTAACAGAGATGGCTACAGGGAGGAGAGTGATAGCATAGCTTTCTGCCAATAAGAAGGTAAACAGCCAGGAGGAATAGGAATGATTTGAAGGTGGTGCAAAGAGTATAATCAGAAGTAGGGGGGCATTTTTACTAGACTAGACAAAATACAAAGTGTGTTGTGGGGAATAATCTTGCATGGGAAAGAGCTGGACTGGAGGACCAAACAGGATATATTTTCCATCAGGCTGAATCCCAGCCACCCTTTCTGCAGGCATAACTTGCACCCACAAAAATCTGAGCCCTAATTTTTACACCTGCAAAATGAATTGTGGGTGCAAATTTGTGTCCTTGAGCCTTCAGCATGTTTAATCAGGTAGCAAAATCCCATCGATACTTGGGTTTGTGCCCATGATTCAACTCAGGGAGAAAAATACAAGTAAAAATTTTACCCGGATGTGTTTTGCGCTGATCTCTATTTTTCTTAAAAACACCGGAGTCTACTCTGTCTCCTCATCAACTTTCTGTCTCTTTTTGCCTCATCTTAGGCCACCACTGCAAATTCTGACCACTGTGCTTTTCATCCTGGTGTTCATGTTAATACTTGAAGCTTTTCTGTGCTATATTTCTTTTCTAGCAACAAGGTATTTATCTTCCATCATAACATTATGTACCGTACCCACACAAACATCATCTCAGCTCACCACCATACCATTACCAGCAACACCGATGTAGCTTGACTGCTTTGTCTTAGGATCAGAAAACATTCAAACAGCTATACTGATGGAGCACAAAAATGTTCAGACAGTTTGACTCTCAGTTTGCATCTCAAGAAGCAAAACTTATGTTGGGCAAAATAGGAATATCAATTCATTATTGCTTACATAGAATATTATAGAGATACATATATACCAAAGCCAAAATCCCCTCTGAGCCAAGGGCTTATTGCACTGATGTGGTGAAGGGATATCAATTTTGATGGCCAACAGTACACAAGGGAGTGATGGGGCCACCACCACATCTGACTGCACTGGAGGCGGTGTTCCACAGGGCGAGCATGTGAGACTTGAACCAACAAGACTGTAATTAAGAGTCTGAACAACCCAACCACTGCAGCTCTCCATAAGCATATACAAACCTTAACTATAGGCATTATTGCCTGTTCTGCCTATAACACACACACACACACACACACACATTTTATATAATATATAAAAAATGTTGTTATGCATTTGAAGTCTCACTACATTAAAAAAATATTACATTCAAAGCTGTTTTCATGGGTATATTGGGGATTGCACATCATTGTGAAGAAACATCTGTCTTGATTTGGGATCTCACCAGCATACCTTGGCTTTACTTGTTTCATGTTGTTTGGGATTTTACAGTCAGAAACCCTCAGGCTAATTAAACCAGTCATATACACCCTAAGGGAAATGAGACTGTAGTTTCATATCTGATACCAATTGGTGCCAACTAGAACAACTTGATATTTATGAATTTCTATAATTAAAGAATAAGTAAAGGAAATGAATCAGTGTATTGGAAATCTCACACTTTTAAAAAAAATCTGGCTTTCTAATGCAACCTTATTTCTGGGGCTGTCTGAAGAATTACTTAGTAGTTACAAAGTGCATTTTCTAAAGACTGAGTAGAGTTTTAGCCATTCAGTTCATTGATTTTAGTGGCAGACAAAGTCCCATGAAACACTTACAAAATTCAGTCCTTAAAATATATCTAATCTGGCTCATATCTAACTTTTAACCTTGTACTTATTTAGGCCTGATCCTGCAAGCATTTAAAGAAAGTATATAACTTTACTCATGTGAGTAGCCTCTTTAAGGTCTATAGGACTACTCATATAAATAATGTTATGTGCATGCTTAAGTATTTGCTGGGTCAAGGGGATTTATATCATGTTCATTTTCTGCAATCTCCAGTCTGAGTGGCCTTTCTAAAATGTAGATAACATTTTAAATATTTAAGAAATAAGGTATAAACTATTCTATAACACAAACCCTTTTAGGGCAAGTAAGTGCAAAAAATAGGTTGTTACCTACACCATATACATGTGGCATAAAAGGCTAGAATAAGGAACTCACTGATAGTATTATTGTGAGTCTCGCAGTATGTGATGTTTTACTTAAAGCTCCAGCTCCTGAAGTGAAGTGATTTTGTTAGAATCTCATCTTTTGTTTTAAAAAAATATGCTTCTAGTCCTCATGGTTGTAGAAAACAGTTTGAAAACATCACCGAACTGCAACCAAAACCCAGAGAAATTAAAAGAACCTCAAATTTATTGTTTTAAACAGTATATCCAGCTCCAAAAACTTAAGACATTTCAACAATTTTGATATATTTTCATTTTGGAGAAAGATTATATCCATGATATTTTTTATGTTCTCCCTAGCAGTTTCATCAAACTCTGTTCCAGAATTTTTAATTTCATATGCCATCTCCACAGCACACGGCTAGTGCATTTCAGGCTGCAGCGCCTTTAAAGCTAAATTTTCAAAATTACATGGGTGCACTTGCACATGAAAAATGCACATGCATTTGCACACCCAAATGGTCCTGACAGTTATCAGGATTATTTTCACAACCACAGCAATTGCAAGCACAAATGGACTAGCTGGTTATTTACATATCCAATTAACATGATTGTACATGGTACATGTGGTAAACATATGTACAAATCAATCATATATTTCCACAAATCTGGACATTGGTTTACGACTAAAGTATGTTAATACTTAACAACCATGTAAAAGAAGCAGTGAGAGATAAAAAGGCATATTTTAAAAAGTGGAAGTCAAATTCTAGTGAGGTAAATAGAAAGGAGCATAAACACTGCCAAATTAAGTGTAAAAATGTAATAAGAAAAGCCAAAAAGGAGTTTGAAGAACAGCTAGCCAAAACCTCAAAAGGTAATAACAAAACGTTTTTTAAATATGTCAGAAGCAGGAAGCCTGCTAAACAACCAGTGGGGCCCCTGGATGATCAAGATACAAAAGGAGCACTTAAAGATGACAAAGTCATTGCAGAGAAACTAAATGAATCCTTTGATTCATTCTTCACGGCTGAGGATGTTAGGGAGATTCCTAAACCTGAGCTGTCCTTTGTAGGTGAAAAATCTGAGGAATTGTCACATGTTGAAGTGTCATTAGAGAAGGTTTTGGAATTAATTGATACATTTAATTGTAACAAGTCACCGGGACCAGATGGCATTCACCCAAAAATTCTGAAAGAACTCAAATGTGAAATTGCGGAACTATTAACTATGATTTGTAACCTGTCCTTTAAATCAGCTTCTGTACCCAATGACTGAAAGATAGATAATGTAACACCAATATTTAAAAAGGGCTCTATAGGTGATCCCAGCAATTACAGACCGTTAAGTCTAACATCAGTACCGGACAAATTATTGAAACAATAGTAAAGAATAAAATTGTCAGACACATAGAAGAACATAAATTGTTTGGCACAAGTCAACATGGTTTCTGTAAAGGGAAATCATGTCTTACTAATCTATTAGAGTTCTTTGAAGGGGTCAACAAATATGTGGACAAGGGGGATCCAGTGGACATAGTGTACTTAGATTTCCAGAAAGTCTTTGACAAGGTCCCTCACCAAAGGCTCTTATGTAAATTAAGTTGTCATGAGATAAGAGGAAAGATCCTTTCATGGATTGAAATCTGGTTAAAAGACAGGGAACAAAGGGTAGGAATAAATGGTCAATTTTCAGAATGGAGAGGGGTAACTAGTGGTGTTTCCCAAGGGTCACTCCTAGGACCAATCCTATTCAACTTATTCATAAATGATCTGGAGAAAGGGGTAAACAGTGAGGTGGCAAAGTTTGCAGACTATACTAAACTGCTCAAGATAGTTAAGACCAAAGCAGACTGTGAAGAACTTCAAAAAGATCTCACAAAACAAAGTGATTGGGCAACAAAATGGCAAATGAAATTTAATGTGGATAAATGTAAAGTAATGCACATTGGAAAAAATAACCCCAACTATACATACAATATGATGGGGGCTAATTTAGCTACAACTAATCAGGAAAGAGATCTTGGAGTCATCATGGATAGTTCTCTGAAGACGTCCACGCAGTGTGCAGCGGCAGTCAAAAAAGCAAACAGGATGTTAGGAATCATTAAAAAAGGGATAGAGAATAAGACAGAGAATATCTTATTGCCCTTATATAAATCCATGGTACGCCCACATCTTTAATACTGCGTACAGATGTGGTCTCCTCATCTCAAAAAAGATATACTGGCATTAGAAAAGGTTCAGAGAAGGGCAACTAAAATGATTAGGGGTTTGGAACGGGTCCCATATGAGGAGAGATTAAAGAGACTAGGACTTTTCAGCTTGGAAAAGAGGAGACTAAGGGGGGATATGATAGCGGTATATAAAATCATGAGTGGTGTGGAGAAAGTGAATAAGGAAAAGTTATTTTCTGTTCCCATAATTATTGTACTATTGTGTTTTTAATTTATAGTAGGGTACCTAGAGCATCAGATAGGAGCTTTTTTATGTTGTATTTAAATCCATAATTAATAAACTTCAGAAAGTTATGTCACCGCTAAATTGAGCCCAAAATATTTAAAGGCTCCTTCTTAAATCATTCTTTTGAATGCACACATTCATAATAGTTTGTTCTCACTTACACCTGTGTAAATGAGGAGTAATTCTAAGGAAGTCTCTTTATGGAATGTTTAAAATGGGTGCGACTCAGCAGAATCAAGGCAAGAAAGGTAAAGAATATGCTATAATGGGAAAAAAGGAGTAAACTTTAATAAAGTGAACCATGAACAATCTGAAGTATTATGTTGATGGTTTCCTTTCCTCTGATAATGCCACAGTAACAGATGAAGGATTCTGAAACAGGCATTTATTATTAAAAGAATAATTATTATTATTGCTAATAATGAGTACACAGATTTATATAGCATCTTTTATCCAAAGATGTCCAAGTGCTTGACAAACATTACACACTGATTACAAGGGAATAATAAGCAGAAACGTCTGAGATGGAAATGAGCAGGTGCTAAGGACTGCAAAGCAACACTACACAACAGTTGAGGACAGTAAGCAAATAATACCTTTGCCACCCTTGCAGATTCTTGTGGGTGAGTAGGTGATGGCACAAGGGTAATGCAGAATTATCTCCTTGGCCAGTGGATGCTTTCAGTCTTTCTCAGTGACCAGATATGAGGCACCTTTCTTTTTATCTTCTGCATTTAATATGCAAAATTCCTCCAAACCATCATTTTGAATTTTCATCTTTGACATACGTTCAGCAAATAGAAAAAATTAAAAAGTAATGAGGAAAGTTTCCAACTGCTTTGAGAAGATTCCACATATGTGCTAATTAGTGATTCTGTCTGAAAATATTCCCTGAAAGCTGTACGGGTAGTGCAGCCTCGGATAAATAATGCAGATGCCCCATGGCACTGTCACAAACACCACCATCAGTGCTGTTTGTGATTTCAGTGAGACTCTCCAAGTTCTGCACCTGAGACTAAAATATTAATGAAGTAAAATTGTAGTAAACAAACCTTTATTCCCCCCCACCCACCCAACCAACCACCATCACACACACTTTTGGGGCACAGACTAAGCAGTGTTTCACAGAGATGGGAGCAGACTTGAAAATATGTCCTTTGTACATTACATTATCCCTTTGTCCATCTTCTTATTTTACATGAATTATCTATGGCTACATCTATGCTGAGGATATTCCCAGATTCTCCCACCATTGTCCTAGCACTCACCCAGCTCCTTGAGTGCTAGCAATGGCGGGTGCACCACTGTTGATTAATAAAAAATAGCTGCAGCCACTGTGCAGTTTAACCCTACTCTGAAGAATGAGGTCTGGCCAATATAATGGTAAAAAAAACCAACCTGTTACCAGATTAACAAGTGGAGCTGCCTGGTGCTAGTGAAGAGGTGAGAGGATTTCAGAAAATCCTTACTGTAAAGAGGGTAAAATTTCCAAGAGTGACTTAGGAACCTAAGACCCATTTTCAAAAGTGCCTTAAGGCACTTTGGAATGCGTACCATTAATTTCCAATGAGATTTAGGTTCCTAATGATGGGATTTTCCAAAGCACCTAAACACTACTGAACCACAGTTCCTCCTATTCTTTGCCTGTAGCACATAACAGTCTAGTCTCCAGTGGGTTGTCATACTTTGGTCCAGTTTCAGTCATTGGTTTTAGCATGCAGGTGTTGGGTAGTGCTGGTGGCCTGTGATATACAGGAGGTCAGACTAGATGATCTGTTGGTTCCTTCTGGCTTTAAACTCTATGACTCTAGGTTGGGCACTTAACTGCCATTAATTTCAATGTCTGCACTGTTGCTGCTGTGTCGGTCTTGGGACATTTGCGAGGCGAGGTAGGCGAGGTTATATCTTTGATTTCAATGTGAGTAAGGCATTGTGTCACCCACTTAGGCCCTTTTAAGATCACACAAAGTGCCTCAATCACTTTGGAAATTAGTTTAGGTTTTTAAGTCACGTAGGCACTTTGGAAAAATTTACCCAAGGAACTGTGTGTGGCACACCGTTGCCATGCAATGGCATTTCTAGAGCTAAATTCTGCTCTTGCACTTATGCAGCCCCAGCATAGGTGCATCTCAGTTATTTCAATGCAACTGTACTGGTGTAAATTGAGAGGAGAATTCAGCCCCTAATGACTGTTCACAAACTATTGTCCATGTTACATACTGTATACCCATAAACCTGTGCACTAATATGTTAGCCTTCATTCTCAAACTGCAAATAATTTATTTCTAGATTACAGGGATTGCAGACTCTTGAAGCCTCTTTTTAAGAAATAACAGCTCTGCCTTTTTAACCCAATGCACAATACATGCCCACATTCCCTTGCACAATTCAATATCACAAACTAGACTATAAATGTCAGTGCACGAATAGCATCTAGTAAAACCAGTGGAAAAAAACAAACACAAGCTAGTTTGATAAATCAGGGGGCAAATAATGCTATTTGGAAATTACTAGCTTTACAGCAATTTGTTCAGAACTTTAAAATGTGAAGACATTTCTCAGTTATATCAATCTAAATCTAGGGTAACTCCACGGACTTCAGTTTGTCCCTGAGATTTTGAACTGCGGCAGTGAAGTTGCAGGGGAAAAGGGGGGCGGGGGGAGAGTAATTGTTTGAGCAAATCACTAGGCAGAAGTGGCTGTGTGTGTTTGCACATGTATTTCTGAATCCCTTCTTCTTATATTTGGTGCCTGTCCAGCTGCATCTTATAGATCACTTGGTACTCTTTTAAGTGAATATAGGTTTGACACTGCTTCCTTCAGTAATTCAGACTGCAATGTCCAGATTGTATATGAGCTATTGGTGGGTGCATAATGACCGCCACATATAGCAGCTGTTTATTTTGTAAAGATTTTGGGATAACTCAAATATGAAATTCCCTATATTCAATCACATTCTGTTTGCCTAGTCCAGTGGCTCTTAAACTTTCCAGACTACTGTACCCCTTTCAGGAGTCTGATTTGTCTTACATACCCCCAAATTTCACTTCACTTAAAAACTATTTGCTTACAAAATCAGACACAAAAATACAAAAGTGTCACAGCACACCATTACTGAAAAATTGCATACTTTCTCATTTTTACCATATAATAATGAAATAAATCAATTGGAATATAGATATTGTGTACTTACATTTCAGTGTATAGTGTATAGAGCAGTATAAACACATCATTGTCTGTATGAAATTTTAGTTTGTACTGAATTTTCTAGTGCTTTTTATGTAGTCTGTTGTAAAACTAGGCAAATATCTCTAGATCAGTTGATGTACCCCTTGGAAAACCTTTGCATACCCCTATGGGTGCATGTACCCCTGGCCTAGTCTATTCTAATTAAGAATGAAATTCCTCATTAGCATGTGTTTCTAAATGAATTGTAGACTTCGTTCATCGAGCTTTTGACACCAGCCTTCTGTCTGCCAATCATGCCACAATTGACCCCTAGTTCACTTCTCCCTCAGTTGTCTCTATGCTTTCTCCCACACCAACCTCAATGACAACAAAACTCCCTCTCAATTTTCATACAGCTGACATCTTATCCTTTTTAATTCCCTCCTTAAACTTACCCCTTCCATGATACCTACAAAAAATTCCTTTCCGCCAATAGTTCGTTGAGCAATAATTTCTACTTTTCTGCTAAACCATGTTCATTCTATTGTTACCTTATTGTTCCAGTCCACCTGCTTTCCCATTTATCTAGTTGGTCCACTGGTTGTGACCTGCCTGTCATAAGATTGGGAGCTCTCTAAACAGGAACTGTTTTGTTTGTAATATGTCTTTACAGACCACAACGGAGCTTTGAGCAGGTTCCTATGTGTTATCATAATAGGAATAAATAAATAATAATTTGCTGGTCTGGATGCTGAGCACTTTTGAAAATATAACCACTTCATTCATGGGAGCTGTTGAACACAGATTTTTTTTTAAAATCTGGCCCTTAATTTCCTTGCACCTCAGTTCCTCAACTGTAAAATGTGGATAATTATACTTCTTTTATGCCACCCTTTGTACATTTTGCTTATTTGTATAATAAGCTTCTTGGGGCAGGGACTTTTTCTTACCTTGTCTATGCACAGTGCTTAGCATCATGGGGCACTGACTATGGTACAGGTTACCGTAAGACAAATAAATAAAAAAATAAGAAGCTAGAGTCAGCAAAATTTTCAGAGGTCAATAAGTCAAGAAGGCAAACAGCCTTCCCTAGAATATTTGCAAGCTACCAGGAAAGGAAAACACAGAGATATGATAATATTAAGAAATAATGGTTCTGGAAAGATCATTAGGACTCCAGTGAATATTTAGGGAATATTATACAGAGCTCTTTCAGAGGCAGACCAGCCGTCTTTCAGAGCAGAATTAGTATTTGAATAGTCTTGAGGATTTTCCAACATTAATAGATGAAGAATAGGAAAATCTAGAGGCTAGTAGAAGAGGAGGTAGTTTCAATAGCACTCAAGAATATATTTTTTCTATAAACAACTTTTTAGTTTCCTTTTTATATCCAAAGAACTTTATAGTATATTTCTGGATTGCAAATTGCAGGAACAGCCTCCCAACATGGCAGCTCACTGGTTAGTAAACTGGAATATTATAGAGAACAACAATGAATTATATGGAAAATGTCCAGATCTGTTGTCTTATTGGAGTATCATAGTACATAACTAATAATAGGGTTTCTTTTAAACATATATTCTGAGACAAGGGTAGCATGGTAATATATACATGATGGGTAATACATCGAGTAAAGTATCTCATTGAATCAGGGCCTAAGCATGTAGGTAAGTTTAAGCAGATGTATAGCTGGGGCTGTGCACATGCTTAAGCACCTTGTTGAATGAGAGACTAATTTTAAAGGCTCTGGGCACCCACAGCTCCCATTGGCTTCATTTGGTGTTGAAAATGATCTGCATTTTTGAAAATTAGGCCTTATAAATAAGGATATCCCAAGTGAATGCTGTTCAGGACATTTGGAGATTATAGGGTATCTTTTTCTTCTCTTGCATAATGACAGGTTTCATAGTAGCAGCCGTGTTAGTCTGTGTCAGCAAAAAGAACAGGATTACTTGTGGCACCTTAGGGTATGTCTATACTTACCCGTCGCATCAGAGGCGCGGGATCGATGTTCTGGGTTCGATTTATCGCGTCTTGTCAAGACGCGATAAATCGAACCAGGAAGTGCTCCGCCGTCGACGCTGGTAATCCAGCTCGACGAGCGGAGTAGGCGGAGTCGATGGGGGAGCCTGCGTCTGGACCACAGGTAAGTTCGAACTAAGGTACTTCGACTTCAGCTACGTTATTAACGTCGCTGAAGTTGCGTATCTTAGTTCGACAGGGGGGGTTAGTGTAGACCTAGCCTTAGAGACTAACAAATTTATTTCAGCATAAGCTTTCGTGGGCTAGAACCCACTTCATCAGATGCATGGAATGGAACACACAGTAAGTAGATATTTATACATCCATAGAAACATGAAAAGGTGGAAGGGGGAAAAAAACTTTTGAAGTGATAATCAAGATGGCACATTGGGAGGGAGGGATAGCTCAGTGGTTTGAGCATTGGCCTGCTAAACCCAGGGTTGTGAGTTCAATCCTTGAGGGGGCCATTTGGGGATCTGGGGCAAAAATTGGGGATTGGTCCTGCTTTGAGCAGGGGGTTGGACTAGATGACCTACTAAGGTCCCTTCCAATCCTGATATTCTATGATTCTATGATTGCGGACAGTTGACACAAAGGTGTGAGTGAGGATAGTTAACTAAGGGAAATAGATTCAATTAACCACCTTTAAGTCTGTCACTGAGTGACTACTCTACTTGCGCTACATTGATGATATCTTCATCATTTGGACCCATGGAAAAGAAGCCCTTGAGGAATTCCACCATGATTTCAACAATTTCCATCCCACCATCAACCTCAGCCTAGACCAGTCCACACAAGCGGTCCATTTCCTAGACACCACTGTGCTAATAAGTGATGGTCACATTAACACCACCCTATACCGGAAACCTACTGACCGCTATACTTACCTACATGCTTCCAGCTTCCATCCTGGACACACCACACGATCCATTGTTTACAGCCAAGCTCTAAGATACAACCGCATTTGCTCCAATCCCTCAGACAGAGACAAACACCTACAAGATCTCTATCAAGCATTCTTACAACTACAATATCCACCTGCTGAAGTGAAAAAACAGATCGACAGGGCCAAAAGAGTACCCAGGAGTCACCTACTACAAGACAGGCCCAAAAAAGAAAATAACAGAACACCACTAGCCGTCACCTTTAGCCCCCAACTAAAACCTCTCCAGCGCATCATCAAAGATCTACAACCTATCCTAAAAGATGACCCCTCACTCTCACAGATCTTGGGCGACAGACCAATCCTTGCTTACAGACAGCCCCCCAACCTGAAGCAATTACTCACCAGCAACCACACACCATACAACAAAAACACCAACCCAGGAACCTATCCTTGCAACAAAGCCCGATGCCAACTCTGTCAACATATCGATTCAAGTGATACCATCACAGGGCCTAATCACATCCGCCACGCCATCAGGGGCTCATTCACCTGCACATCTACCAATGTGATATATGCCATCATGTGCCAGCAATGCCCCTCTGCCATGTACATTGGCCAAACCGGACAGTCTCTACGCAAAAGAATAAATGGACATAAATTTGACATCAGGAATCATAACATTCAAAAACCAGTAGGTGAACACTTCAACCTCCCTGATCACTCAATGACAGATTTGAGGATAGCAGTGTTGCGACAGATTAACTCCAAAAGCAGACTTCAAAGAGAAACTATTGAACTCGAATTGATATGCAAACTAGATTGCGTTGCCTCCGGATTAAATCGTGATTTGGAATGGCTCGGCCATTATGTTAATTGAATCTATTTCCCTTAAGTTAACGATCCTCATTCACACCTGTGTAACCATCTTGTTTATCACTTCAAAAGCTTTTTCTTCCCCTGCTGTCATGTTTCCTCTCAACTAATTAGCCTCTTAAGATTGGTCTATACACTTGGACCATCATGTTTCTCTGACTGTATAAATATGTCTGAAATATAATTTCATTCCATGCGTCTGATGAAGTGGGTACTAACCCACGAAAGCTTATGCTGAAATAAATTTGTTAGTCTCTAAGGTGCTACAAGTTTTTCTTTCTTATTTTCATTTTGCTGACACAGACTAACATGGCTACTACACTTAAACACCATACAACAAAAACACTAACCCAGGAACCTATCCTTGCAACAAAGCCCGATGCCAACTCTGTCCACATATCTCTTCAAGTGACACCATCATAGGACCTAATCACATCAGCCACGCCATCAGGGGCTCGTTCACCTACACATCTACTAATGTGATATATGCCATCATGTGCCAGCAATGCCCCTCTGCCATGTACATTGGCCAAACCGGACAGTCTCTACGCAAAAGAATAAACAGACACAAATCTGATATCAGGAATCATAACATTCAAAAACCAGTAGAACACTTCAACCTCTATAATCACTCAGTGACAGACTTAAAGGTGGCAATTTTGCAACAGAAAAGCTTCAAAAACAGACTCCAACGAGAAGCTGTTGAACTTGAATTAATATGCAAACTAGATACCATTAACTTAGGTTTGAAGAGAGACTGGGAGTGGCTTGGTCATTACGTTAATCAAATCTAATTCCCTTAGTTAACTATCCTCACTCACACCTTTGTGTCAACTGTCCGCAATGGGCCATGTTGATTATGACTTCAAAAGTTTTTTTCCCCCTGCTGATATAGTGCCTCTTAATTAATTAGCCTCTTAAAGTTGGTATAGGTATTTCCACCTTTTCATGTTTCTCTAAATGTATAAATATCTGCTTACTGTGTGTTCCATTCCATGCGTCTGATGAAGTGGGTTCTAGCCCACGAAAGGTTATGCTGAAATAAATTTGTTAGTCTCTAAGGTGCCACAAGTAATCCTGTTCTTTTTTCGTCTCTGTCTTTTCCATGTGAGTATCTGAGATTTACTGTTAAGAAAAATGGAAGTTCCTCTGCTGCAGGGCAAACCTATACACGGTTGGGCTTTCAGACTCAGGAGGATGGTGAGTCTACGGGCTAGTCTTCACTATCAGGGTAAGCTGACCTAAATTACGTGAATAACGTAGCTAGAGTTGACGTAGCTTAGGTCCACTTACCCCAGTGTCTTCACTGTGCTGCGTTGATAGGAGACATTCTCCGGTTGACTTCCCCTTACTCTTCTCGGAGAGCTTGAGTACCGGAGTTGACCAGAGAGCATTCTGCCATCAATTTAGTGGGTCTTCACTAGAGCCACGAAATCGATTCCTGCTGCATCAATTGCAGCAGCGTTGATCTCCCCGTAGTGGAGACCAGCCCTACTTCTGCAAGGAAAGTGAAGCAATTACCTTGGATTGTCCTGGAGACACTTTCACCTGTTAGTATCATGATTCTGTATTATTTGCAAGAGAGCCACTGGCCCAGTTGTTTCCAGGCACAAAGGAAGCTTCATGTGGAACACTAGTCTGAACTGTTTGTGCTGCTATTAGGCATAGTGCATTGGGCAAGAAAAACAGTGTGACTTCTGGGAGATCACCCTTGGCCTGGGGAAAGTGGTTTTGAACTGATTTTCTATTTTTAGAGAAGCAGAATAGGCTCTGTTTGGATGTTTCTGTATGTATTCACTGTTCTTTCCGAGAATGTGATTTTTGGTTTGTGTTTTGATACTATACCTAATAATCATGAAAGGAGAGACTGTGCAATGTTTCTATGCACAGATTTATTTTTAATTATAATTCTGCATGCCAGGTTATCACACTGAAGTGAAATCACCACTGCAGGTCTTGCTGTGAAACAGGTCTTGCTGTGAAGTAGGCAATTTGTATATAAATTCAAAATTCATACAAAGAATATCCTATTATCAGTAGATATGTGATCTGTCTTGCACCTAACCAGAGCAGTCCCAAAAATATTCCACTGGTGTGCAGCATGTTATTTTTGAGGTTGCTCCTTTGGTAATTGATTCCAACTATTAGCAACCAGGTATTAAAGTTTTTGTCCCATAAGACTTTTCTTCTTGGTACAAAGGTCAGCTCATCCAGTGAGCAGAATTGATCTGTACTGTCAGCACCTCACATCAGTGGTTTCAAATACTCCAGGGTTAGACCATAAATACATTTTCAAACAGGACTTAACCAGTGGCATCTCCCTCCTCTATTCAAACAATAACAATTTCTTCTTGGCAAACAGAGCGGAAAGCTGCTCTTTACTATTGCAATACAAACTAAATTGGCATAATGTATTACAAATAATTCATACTTCAGTTAGGGCTCCACTAGTGCTAACCTGACATACTTGCTATGTTGCCTTACTGTGACTGTTGCGTTGCAATTTTTAATTGAAAAGGAAAGCTTAAGCATCAGTAGTTTCAATGTAAAATCCTGATTCTTTCTTTTGCATAGTACATTTTATGTGCCCTCCTCATTTCAGACCTTTAGACAACCACTGTGTTTAAACTGTCCACCCTTTGTCCCTGTATATAAGAGCCACTATTTTGCTTTCTGCTATTAGGATATACCAAAAAGTATCATTTTCATTTTCTAACATTTCATACCATGTAATTAACCTGACACCAAATACAGCAACCTGTCCCAATCTCTTTGCAAAACAATAGTTAAATGAGTAATTGATTTAGCATTGTCAGGTAATAAACTATTGTATTACCCATAGACAGGAACTATTCTGAAAGAACTTTAGTAACTCATTAATATGAAGGTGAAATGGAAGTGATTCGAAAACAGACCTCTGGGGTACCTCTTTACTGATACCCAGGAGAGAAGATACTATAGCACGGACTGTAATAGACTGACATCTGTCAGACAGGTAATTATTCATCCATCTTAATGTTTCTTCCTAAGTTTATGCATAGGAAGCTTGTGATCCACCAAGTCAAAGGTCTTAGTGAAATCAATAAAAATTGCCCGTATCAGGTCACACCACACAGATCATTTTCCACCTTTTAACAAGGCAGTGGTCATTAAATACCTTATTTGAAAACCAGACTGATAAGGGTCATCAGGCCTTTGTACATTATATAATTCATCAATTGTGCATGTACCATATCTTCAGTGTCTCTGATATGTGATCAAACAGATAATGGCCTGTGTGCATTTCCAGTATCTGAACATGGCTTCTTCTTTTATATATAGAGAATCACACTGTAGAACACAGTATTTCCAGGCTGTAGGAGTCTTGCTTGAAAGAAATTCCACTTTATTATTTCAGACAGTGGTTTAACTAGGTCATGTGTTCCACTTTTAAATACTTTTACTCTAGTCCATTGGTTCCTCCTTTGCTGTTAGAATTTTAATTCAGCTGTTTAATGAGGACTGATTATTGAACTTCACATATTTTAAACTGAAACAGACATGCAGAAATTAGTCTACCAATTACACATTTCTTGATTTTATTATAAATCTCACACTCCTAACATATTTTCTTTTTTAAAAAGCAGATTCATTCAGTCATTGACTTGAAATTAATGAAATATTTAATGCAAATTTGAAAGGTGATCAGACAGAAAGGTGGCTGAACTGACCCTAGCACAAGTCAGAGCAGCCACATGACTGCTCTAACATTGGCCAGCTACAATGGTCTCCCTAGGGACTGTTCTGCTGGCCAGGGATTAGCAGAACACACTGTTCTCCAGCCCCATCTCTCCAGCCTCTGTCTAGTCCCCAACCAGCCCAGTCACATTTTCTGTACAGGGGGTGAGGTAGCTTCAGGACTCCCCCATGCTAAGGGAATCCTCACCAAATTCATCCCTAGTGTAACTACATTGACATCTGAAACTGTAGCTATGAACTAGGTAGGTAAAGTGAGACCAAACGGTCCAGCTCTTGTCACAACTTCTGGTTTCTTCTGTTCCTCATCTGCCACTGCCATGCTCTGTGACTTTGAGTAGGTCATTTAACCCCCTTAAACCAGATTCCACTCTCCATTACCTCTTTTCAAAGGTAGAAACACTACTGAAGCAGAATCTGACTCTCAGGGATATCTACACTTCAATTAAACACCTGAGACTGGTCCCAGTCAGCCAATATGGGCTCATGGGCTTCAGGCTGTGGGGCTGTAAAATTGCAGTGAGAGGTTTGGGCAGGGACCCTACAAGTAGGGAGGTCCCAGAGCCCAAGCCCAAACGTCTACAGGACAGTTTTACAGCCCCGCAGCTCAAAACCTGCGAACCTGAGTCAGCTGACCCACACCAGTCACAGATGTTTAATTGCAGTGTAGACACACCCTCTGTGCCTCAGTCTGTCCATATGTAAAATGAGTGTGATATTTACCTACCTCACAACAGAGTGAGATTCAATTACAGTTTATTTTAAAGTTCTCTAACCTCTTTGGATGAAAGATGATACAGAACTGAAAAGTATTATAATTTGATACCCATTATTTTCTTCTATTGCCACCTTTGCTGTAATAGACCAAAGCCCAAGATATTCTCATTTAATGGCCTCTCTCTCCATTTTTGCCAAACCATCCCATTCACTGATAGTTCCAGCAAAGTGAATAAATAAATGAAAAGGCCAGGGTAGCAACACAGTAACATTGAGCTCCCTAGGGGAGTTCTGAGAGTTTGTGGGGAGCTCTCTACTTGGGGGAGGGAGGAGACGAAAAAAGAAGCAGTCATAGGGCTGCAATTGCTCATTGAAGGTCCTGAAATGAGAGGATTTATGTTTATAGTAGGACTAGCTTGGAAATAGCAACCTATCAGTATAAATTTGGATCTATTAGAGATGGAATTCATCCTTGAGGAAGTAAAGAGGGAGAGGAGGAGGAGGAGGAGAAAGGAAACTTAACTTAAAAAGAAAAAAAAGGTGCTGTGGCCCATATTTTCTTCTCAGCCCACATCACAATGCTTACTTGCTGCTGGGGCTTATTAATTTTTCACTGACGCCACGCTAAAAATAGTTAATTATTGAAAATGCATATCCGTCTGATGCTGAAAGGCTGTCTCTTCCAAACAGGTGACTGGTTCAGATAACCCCAGAAGGCACCTCTGGATCTTTCAGACCCTTGATCAAAATTTCTTTTTTAATTTGAAAAGAACAGAGGTGATTAAACTGAAAATGATGGTGAGTCTAATGAAAGCTTCCTCCCTTCATCCCCAAGAGCTGGTGTAATGGGCTGAATTTTTTTTTAATGAATATTTTCAATGTATGTGTCATGCTGGTACTTTGATTAAAAAAATCAGATGAAGAAATTTTGCTGTAACAATAGAGTGTGTGTGGATAATATTACTCATGTGCTGGTGATAGTTCAAAGGCTGGAATGTCCAGACTAAATACATTGCAAAGAGATCACTTCTGTAACATTTCAGTTAGACAGAAACATGAAACAACAGGCCAGTGATTTCAGAATGCAGAAACTAAACAATCAGTCTAAGACACTGCACAGAACATGCACTGAAATTCATTATGCTCTCATCACTTAAATCTCCTGCTCCCACCACTGTGCAATGGGCTGGCTGATTCCTTCATGTTGCTGTAAAAGTGGAGTTATGTCTACTCACTGGAACAAATTCTGAGGTTCTTACTCAGGGCTAGTTCGCCCCCTTCCCATGGTAAAATGCACAGCAAGAGTCTCAGTTGGAAGAAACTCCACAAGGATCCCCTCATGGAATGTCCTTATCTGTTGGGGAAGGAGTGGGGTTGGGCTGCCCTCCCAGAATAGGTTGAGGTCTTCGGCTACGTCTACAATACCCACCCTATTCGGCGGGTAGCTATCAATGTTCTGGGATCGATTTATCGCGTCTCATCTAGATGTGATAAATCGATCCCAGAGCCGCTCCCCGTCGACACTGGAACTCCAGCTCCGTGAGTGGAGGAAGCGCTGTCGATGGGGGAGCCTGCCTGCTGGTACCCCGACCGGGGTAAGTACCTTTTGAAATCGATCTAAGATATTCGACTTCAGCTACGTTATTCACGTAGCTGAAGTTGCGTATCTTAGATCGATCCCCCCCCCAGTGTGGACCAGCCCTTCTTCCTCCACTCCCATAGCTGATTCTGAGGGATAAGCAGGAAGCCAAAGCCATCTTCATGGAGACCTTGTGCCTTCCCATCATCTCTCTGGCCCTAGTGTGTCTAGCCCCTGTCCCTCCCATGCTACCAGAGCCTCTCCTGGCTATGGCTACCCCAAGAATCTCCTCAGGGAGGTAATATAGCTTAGGACTGTATCTTTGCTGTGCCATAGCAGAAAACAATGTGTGTCCATATCTGGCCCCAGCCCACTCAGTCCTCCTCTTCCTTCCATCCAGAGAACCAGCCCAACTGAGAGACCTCTAAGGGATCTGGAGGAAATAGGGCTGCATGTCACAAAGGTGGCTGAACCTCCTTCCTGCAATGAGGGAGTTCCACATGTGGAGTCTCCTCTCAGTGCGCAAGCTGAGGTGACAATATAGGCATGTAGCTTAAGTTTGATGTGATAAAGAAGGGGATGCAAAGAGAGGGGTGACACGGTCAAAGTGATGAGCTAGGAAAATGACCTTTGTAGCACCATTCTGAATGGATATGAGCTGGACAAAACTGCATTTATCAAGGTGAGAGCAAAGGCTGTGGCAGTAATTGAGACTCAAATCTTCAATATCAAATCCTCTTGTTCCCATGAGAATATGGGTATTCCTATAAAAAGCGCCACTTCCCAAACCTTTGTACTCTGCTCTTTTCACTAAATTCCTGTGAAATACTGTGGTGGGGTGGCTGCCCCACACAGATAGATGGAGGGTTAAAGCAGCCCTCAGGGAGGCTGCATAAAACCCAGCCTATGGGAGGAGGGCTTGTAGAAAGCCAATCAGGAGAAGGTTTGTTGGAGCAGTCAATCAGGGCCAGGGAGGGCCGTATAAGAAGGGCTGCTCAACAGAGCAGAGTCAGTCTCTCCCTGGAGTGCAAGGGAGAAGGACTGGCTGCCTTAGAGGAGTACATTAGATAGAGAAGTGCTGGGCAGGGACAGGGGAGCAATAGGGAGCTCCAGTGTGAGGACTGTCAGACTGAGGCCCCTGATACAAAGGGCCAGGAAGGTGCTAGGGCTACGAGGAAGTGGCCCAGGGAAATAGGCAGTGGGAGTTGGAGGAACGGCAGCACGTGGCTGCCGGCTGTAGGGTCCCTGGGTTGGGGCCTGGAGTAGAGGGTTGGTATTTCCCCCCACTTGCCACAGAGGGGGTGGCCAGTATTCAGACTTCAGTTTACCCTTTGAGGTTATCCCTAGACTAAAGGCTACAGTAGGCCACAGTGGCAAATGGATGAACTAGAGACAGTCAGTTCCCCTGGAAGGGGGGAGAAAGTGGAGTGGGGCACAGCTGGAGGGCCATGCCCAGAAGAGGATGTCATGGTCTGGGGAGCGATGCGGGTCTTAGAGGTGGAGCAGAAGTGACGGCAGTGAGACACCACTAGAAGAAGGTGCACCAGCAACCAAGAGCTAATTCCCAGCCCAGCCAGCAGGAGGTGGTGAGTCACGCCCTGTCACAAATACCAAGACAAATTCGAGGGTTTGGTCCTCATGTTTAAAGCTCCACAAGGGTTTGACCCAAGCTATCTGAAAGGCTGCCTTGCTATGTGAATATGCCCTTCACTGGAGCTCAGAAACAGCCACCCTCAAAAGTAAGATTTTTGTGTGTAGGAGTCCAAGCTTTCTCAAGAACTGGCCCACAAATGTGGATCTCATTTCTAGAAGAGACCATAATGTCCATGTAGCGGGGGGAACCCCGCTCCTACCCGGAGGGGCTGGAAATAGCCCTGGGAGAGGGCTGAGGCTCAGAAGCTGGGCTGATGAGCAAGGCAGCCACAGGTGTGGCCAGTTAATCAGGGCCCAGCTGGCCCTTATAAGAGGGCAGTGGGCCTGGAGCAAAGACACTCTCTCTCTGCCTTTAGAGGGAGAAGGGCTTGGCTGCAGGGACCTGAGCAGTACCTAGGGTTGAGCAGGGCTGGGGAAGGCCAGAGGAGCTGGGGAGCTCCAGCCTGAGAAAGCCCCAGGCTGCGGCCTAGTGTTAGGCCCACTAGGTACAGGGGTTGCAGGGGGTAACCCACGGGTAGGCCGAGGCAGCAGGTCCAACCCAACCTTGCCGGTGATGAGTGGCTTATATTGCAGTCTGCCCCAGGGCGCGGGGGCTAGCTGGTGACTGGCAGTAGCCTACGACTGAGGCGCGGTGGGGATAGTGTGTTGGGGGTTCCCCTGGGGAGGGGAGACCCAGATCTAGGGGTACTGCCAGGGGGCAGCACCCCAGTTAAAAGGGCACCGGGTCCTGGGAGGGACACGGGGCCAGAGTGGTCAGGCGGATCACCGGCCTGCAGAGGGCGCTCCAGAGGCTGGTGAGCTAATTCCCAGGAGAAACCAGCAGGAATTGCCGCGGGGGTGAGTCCAACCCTGTCACAGTCCACAAAGCCCAGTGCCTTCAGAATGAAACATAAGCCCACATTTTTAACTTAGCCTTCCCTGAACAAACCTAAACAAGTCACGTATTGAAACCTGTAAAAAGACTCTGCAGAATGGAAAGAGAAGGAAGGCTAGATTGATTTAAGGGTTCCCCACTCTACTCTAGCCCAACTAACCCAACTATTTGGACATATTTCTGGGAAGAAGTGTTGTCTGGGGAAATAGGCACAAGGTTCAGCGTCAGGAGGATCTGACTTCTAATCCCAGCTCTGACACTCAAGTATGGCCTTTCTCAGGTCGCATTATCTCTCTGCTTCAATTTCTTCATCTGTAAAATGGGGACAAACAGTACTCACTTACCTACCTTACAGGTAGGGTGACCAGACAGCAAATGTGAAAAATCAGGATGGGGGTGGGGGTAATAGGAGCCTATATAAGAAAAAGACCCCAAAATCAGGACTGTCCCTATAAAATCGGGACATCTGGTCACCCTACTTACAGGGGTATTGTGAGGCTCAATCAGATGTCTATACAGTACTTTGATCGTGCAAATTGCTAAAAATGTCATGTATTATCATTGCATCCAACCCTACTTCCAACATCCTAATGCTCTGTGGCATGTCACCCTATTCTCTATGCTTCTCACTTTGTCTATGGGAGTAGCTGTATTATACCTAACAGAGATGTTCCTACTTGAATTGCCAAATATAACATCATACACTAATCAAAGTTGCTACAAAAAAGCAACACCCACTGAAGTAAAAATGGGACCTAATCTGACTCAACCAAAGTCCTTCTAAACTACTGCTTCACAGATACCTAACTGTATTTGGCAAGATAGTCCTTGTTACAATCAAAGCCACTTGCTCAAGCATGCTCCACCACAGAACAGAGCATAGGAATAAATGGTTCTAACAGCAAAATCTGCCTTTTGAACTGATATCTCCCCTTGAATCTGGGGGATAGGTTCTTGGATGCTGCCTTTTAAAATATGGAAAATTTAGGACCTAGTCTTGCAAACCATTCCTCACTCATAGGCCTGGTCCAAAGCCCACTGAAGTCAATGAGATCCTTTCCATTGACTCTTTAATAACTTTAGATCAGACCTCCAGTGCTTTTTCCCATACATAACCCTACTGAAGTCAGTGGGACTATGCACAGGAGTAAAGGTTGGAAGAATCTAGCACTCCAGAGTGTTCTGAAGTAGTACTGCAGATCAGGAAGCGGTCAGAACAGGAACAGAAGTTAAATGTTGCCATGGAGTTGTCAATTTAAAATCTTGGTTCTGTTTGGAGAAAAGCTGACTGAGGACTTGTCCAAGGGCAGATCTGAAGTTGTGGAATTTGAATATGATTTCTTCTGATGCTCACCAGGATCTAGGGAGAAATGCATTAATGTGAAATAAATGTGATCTGTCTGCCAGCACTCTCATGCAGCAGAAGTGCTACTTTCATAGAAATAATTAATAGTCCTTTTCTGCCACTGGGATAAACAAGGAAGAAAGATAAAGAAGAGGGTGAGATGAAAAGAAAATACAAGACAGATCAAAGAGGGCACGAAAGGGAATTCAATAATGACAAGTCTTTCATAGAGGGCCTACTGTGAAGAAAGGAGAGATGGCAGCTAAATGGGTGGGACACCATGAAATGAAATGAAAAGGGACCTTGAGAGACCTGAAAGGATGATGAAGAAAGACTAAGAGGATTTGGAGAGTGCCAGCAAGAGAGTGTGAGAAAATATTTTCCTAAATAACCAAGTTGCTAAAAGAGGTAAAACCAAAGACAAACAGCAAAAGAACAAACAAACAAAGTTAATGCTACAGAGCAATTTGTTAAATTGGTCATGTGCAGCCAATATTTTAACAAGGAGCTCCTCAAAAAGGATTCACCTCACACAGTGATACATATAACATTCCCTAGGTACATCTGCTTCCTCCCCAAATAAACCAATCAACTCCATACATTTCCATTGTTCCCGGGAAAATATTTATTCGATTCCATAGACCTTCTCTCCTCCCCAAAACCCAAATACTCATCAACTTCCTGTTTTCCCTCCTATTTCCAAAATTTCCATCACTTCCTTGGTATTTTGACAGCCTCCCCCAACAAAAAGGAGTGATGTGTGGTGGGTAAATAACAAATTTAACGGGCAGGAACAGAAGAACCCTTTTGGGCTGAGCTAAAGGAAAGCAAGTTTCAGAGCTCTGAGACAGCTTTAGCAAACAGGTTATGACTCCTGAAAATATGGGTTCACAATGAAAATACTAACACAACAAATGCTATAATGCTTACAACTACTGTATGGCGCTTTATTTATTTTTATGTGATAATATAAAATGCATCAGCTGTTGTATGGCCAGGGGCATTTTGATTTGGGTTTTTTTTCTGATCACTGCTCTGAGTTCAAAGAAAAAGGATATTTTGTTTTATTTTATTTTAAACTTTAACGCTTTTTAAAACAAAAACAAACAACACAGACTTTTGCTCTGATGTCTGTAATCCAGCTCCCAGGCTCGATAGTTTCCTCTGATATTCTATGATCTAGTCCCATCTGGTTGGTCTAGTTTCCCCTCATGTATCCCCCAGATAAAATCTTTGTGGGACATAAAGGATAGATGCCACCAGTCTCAGAGTTGGGTAGTTTATATTGCACCATTCTTTCTCCATCGCTAACAGACATAAATTGTCCTGAGGTGTCACTGGCCTCTGCATTTTTCCTGCAGGCTGCTTCCCTATTACCTTCCCACAAGCAGAAAATCATAACCATGCATGCTGCTACTGCCAAAAGGCAGCTATTCATAATCAGCAGAGTGTGATTATGAATTAGCCAGCAGCATTGCTGAAGTTTACAGCACTTCCTGCAAACAAACTATGTGGTAAAATTATCTGCAGATGAGAATAAACAGCTTTAATGGGATATAGTTTAATTTCTTTTTTATAATTTTAAAGTGAAATTAGTGTTTGTAAAAAATGCTGGATTAACAGCCCTGGAGACTCAAGTGCTCTGTTTACTTTAGATACACAAGTACAACACAGACAACAGTAGCACAAGCTACTCCACACTGCCTTATCAATGTGCCTTAATCCTCTTCTAGAGGGGCTGCCCCTTGGAGCTAAGGGCTAAGATCATTCAGGCCTTTCTGCTTAGACTTTCTTCTAAGACTGGAGGCAAGGCCAAGCCAATTGTAGTGGTGGTTTGGTGTGGGAATCTTTCCATTAGACGTTTGACAGAAACCTCATATTAATTTCACAGATGGACACTGAAGGCAAGTGAAAATGAGGCCGCCCGAAAACAACATGCCGAACAGCTGTGGAAGCCGAGCTGAAAAACCTGGGACACAGGAAATTATTGAAAGACTTGCCAGAAAAAAACAGGAGTGGAGGAGCTTCGTTGCTTCCCTAAACGCCAGAGGTATATACTGGAGGAGATGGTATGATGGGCAATTAATTGATCTTTGCCTATTAGCAGTAAATATGCCCAATGGCCTGTGATGGGATGTTAGATGGGGTGGGATCTGAGTTACTACAGAGAATACTTTCCTGGGTGTCTGGCTAGTAAGTCTTGCCCACATGTTCAGGGTTTAGCTGATCGCCATATTTGGAGTCGGGAAGGAATTTTCCTCCAGGGTAGATTGGCAGAGGCCCTGGGGGGTTTTCGCCTTCCTCTGCAGTGTGGGGCATGGGTCACTTTCTGGAGGATTCTCTGCACCTTGAAGTCTTTAAACCATGATTTGAGGACTTCAATAGCTCAGACATAGTCTAGAGGTTTATTACAGGAATGGGTGGGTGAGATTCTGTGGCCTGCGTTGTGCAGGAGGTCAGACTAGATCATCATAATGGTCCCTTCCGACCTTAAAGTTTGAGTCTATGAGAACATGATGATGACCCAAGGAGGCATAAGGTGTATGTTGTACTGTATTTTTATTATAATCAGCAAATAGTACAAACGTGTACGGTCTCTGTAAGCCAATGGTATTCCCATCCTGCTCTAACAGAGGGCCAGACTGTGTTCCCCAAGAGCCACACAGAGGTGATCTCTTCTCATTTCCGCAGGAGGCAGCTTGAATACGTCTGAGTACTTTTCATGCAGGCTGGAGCTCCTGGAGAGAGGAAGCGGTGGCAGGACAGGTTGGAGCACATCATCCCCTCTCCAGCCCAGTGGAACTTCCTTTAAAACGTTAGCAGAGCCCCAGGCTGCATTATACGTTTCTTCCTATATGCCGCAGGTTCCTGCGGAGCCACCGCAGCCAGAGGAGTCATCCCTGATAGCAATGCTCCACTGAAACCAAGCTACCGGGGAAGAGGGGCAGGCTGCCAAGGCCAGAGCCACTGAGTGATCTGCTGTGTTTGTGGGTGGCCTTTCTATGGTGAGGCAAGCTGTGGCCTTTCAATAACATACTGAAAGGAAATCTTCATCCAACGTTCCTCACAAGTCACCTCCCACAGGTTTTAACACAAGGGGGGTAATTTGGGTCACTATGTGTACACACCTTCTGAACCTTCTGTCCCTGCCCTTAGCTCTGTCAGCCTTGGAGAGAGAGACACTCAAAACTATTTAGCTCACTTGACTGCAGCTTATAGAACCCATCTGATTTGACATCAGAGGAGTCACCAGAAAAGCCTGGCATCTCTATGCAGGGTCCTAGAACTGGGCCCCCTGTTAGAGCCACATTGTCCTCAGTTCTGTACATGTACACAAAGGAGTGAGAAGGCTCAGGGGCCTTCTCCCCTGATACAGGGTCCAGCAACAAAACGGATGTGTGAGTTTGGGCACTATTCTAAGATAGTGCTGCTGGCAACTCTAGCCTGATGAAAGGGGAGAGGAAAGAGAGTAAAAGCAGCGGCATAGCCTTCTCTCCTCTGTGCCAGCAATTGTGCATGCTGTACCTATTTAAAGGACAGCGGACCTTGCTTTTTTGCCTCCATGGACTCCCTCTGCCACATGGTCTCACCTATGTACAATACAGCCAGTGGTTTAAATGTTTCAAGTTAAACTCACTGACGGATAGCTGTGCATTCTTTCCCTCACTAACCATTGCTTAGCTAACAGCCAATTGTCAGAGGTCCCTGAACCCCAGAATTTCTGGGAATGAAGCTTCGGCTAAATCAAAGGCACATGGGGGAGTGCGGGGAGAACTGATTTTCAAAGACAGACAATAAAAGGCTGTGGTGAGAGAGTGGAAACAGAAAAAGGGGAAACACTAAAGACACAGTGCACTCCCCAAATACATTCTACTCCTGCTGTAACACAACATTTTAACTTCATACTTCCCCCAAGAATGTTCCACATTGTCAAGCTACCTGGCCCCAGATGGTCCATGCGTGCTAATCTGGCGGCGGAGGCCAGATTTAAGGTTTTACATTACAGTGCAATCAGGTGAATTCAAGGAACGTAGCACAATTCTCTTTATTAGCAGTGGAACTGACTTCTCCAAGGTGGGCAGAAGTATCTTATTGACCGTGGATAATATGAAGCTTGAGTAACAAGGCATGGGGAAATCCCTTCCTTTAACATAGAATTTCCTTGTTTTATGGTCTTAGGTGAGTAGACTGTGCCCTGTATCAACTTTAACTGGCTCCATACAACGTTTTTATTTCTGGAGATTTAAAAATAAACTGGATTTTGTACTAGAAAAAGAACAATAGGAAGTAACCCTGCTTTGGAAGGGATATGGACTACATGATCTAACAGACTTTTGCAATCTCTAATTTCTGTTATTCCATGCCTCCATAACTAGTTTAAATAAGCTTTACCAGTTTTGCACCCAGGGAGTTGCTATCCTGTCATTTTAATTGGAAGTTGCTTAATCCAGTCTTCTTTCACCAAAAAGGAATCCCAGTACTCTGATTCCAAAACTCTCCAGTGTCAGTCTTCTCCTTTCTTCACTTACACTTCGCACTGGTGTTACCCGGGGTTCTTTCAACCCAAAGCTCTTGGTAACTTTTACTCTGTGCGAGGTGTTGTCAGGAAATAAATCAGGGGAGACACAACCGTCCAACCGATGGATAGCTGGCACAAACAGGACAACACAAGAGTGCTTTCACTTAAAGCTAAACTTTACTTAGTCTCAAGCACTTACACACGTCTGCAACAGTTTTAGTAAAACACCCCTAACCCTCGATAATTACTGAAGCTGAGTGTGGCTCTCGAGTGGCACAGCAGCAGCCCATCTGCTGCTGGGGCCTGCAAGATGTATCCAGAGGGAGAGTTCAGAAAAAGTCTAACTACCTCAAACTTTTCCCCTTATTTATACATTAGTAACAGAATGACATGTCCCTTAAAGAAAACTTGTTACAAGCAGTTTCAATGGTCCAGCAAGAGGTTCCTTCTGATTACTGATTAACCAGGTGTGGGTTTTTCCAGAGTTTGCAGCCTTGAGGCCCCCAATAGACATTCCTGGGGCACATCCTGCTCTTCTAAAATGCATGTATCAGCAACTTCAACACAATTCTTATCAGGAAGGACACGGGGTCAAGCTGGCCTCTCTGTAGCACCAAAACCCCCTCCCCTCTTGCCTTGGTCAAACTGAGGCTGTGACTTGGCCAATTTACAGCCTGCTGACTTGGCTGCTTTTAGCAATAAGCCATAGTGGTTTCAGGCACTTTATCTGTTTGCTGACATCCCCCTGTACACTGGGAAAGAGCTTCAAGGAGATCACCTGCATCAGTCCAAGTTTGATAAAGTTGGGGTACATATTACTTTAGGGTAAATATTGTTAAAAGTGGAAGTAAATTTTTTTTGCCATTTTACTCGATAAATAACCTTTGAATAAATCTCTTTCCCTCCTTCCACCACCACCTCTCACATACCTTTGATTTATTCTCAGGGTCAACAGAATTGCTATTACCTGATCAAAAACCTATGAAAATTAATTTCCTCACATGGCTTACACTTTGAAAACATCGTCACTCAAAATATTGGCCCAGTTTTGCTCAAAAACTGGCCCAGTTTTTCTAGAGTTTCCACAGACTGAACCCCATGACTGAGACAAAAGGTGAACAGAGCTGAAGACCGATGAGCTATTAGGAGTGACCCTAAAGTCACCCCACTATGCTAAAGTCATTGAATATTTCTTGTGACACTTTAAACCAGGGGTCTCAAACTCAAATTACCACGAGGACCGCATGAGGACTAGTGCATTGGCCCAAGGGCCGCATCACTGACCCTGCCCCCTCGCTACCCCTGGCCCCGCCCCCACTCCACCCTTTCCATTAGGCCCTGCCCCTTCTTCTTCTCCGCCTCCTCCCCTGTGCGCACGGCTTCCCGCTTCTCCCCCCTCCCTCCCACAGACCGGAAGCTCTTCCCATGCGGCCCGCAGAGCTCTTCCCTGCGGCCCACTGGGATCCCCGCGCCCCACCGGGATCCCCGCGCCCCCCCACCCCCACATTAAAAAAAAATTTTTTTTTAAGCCCCCAGGCAGTTCCCGCCGCCAGAACAGCTGTCTGGCGGCGGGAACTGCCTGGGGGTAAAAAAAAATAAAAAAAATTGGGGGGGTGGGGGGGAGGGGCACGGGGAGCCACAGGGAAGAGCTCCGCGGGCCACGTGTTTGAGACCCCCGCTTTAAACTGACACCTTCCAGCAGTTGGCCAGAGGAGAAATGGACTTTGTTTCCACATCCTTGTTTGCTGTGAAAGCCATGGAGCTGCATAACATGAATGAGGGGCTTGTAGATGACCATAGAGGCAAACAAAGAGATTGGAGACCTTGGAGACCTATAGGCAGCATATCTGAACAATTACTGCATCCATTGCAGAGATCCTTGGTCCAGGCCTAAACTCACTCTCTCCAAGATCCAAGGTGGAGACTAATGCTACAGCTAAGCACTGTGCAGATAGACACAGCAAGACCAGAAGGATATGACTCAGGAAATCATCATCATCTCCCCAGGTATGTTTTTAAACAACAGACTCCTCTGTCACACCATAATAAAGATCTGCACGAGGAGCCATGTCGGCCAAGCGGAGAAAGCCTTTTATTTCTGAGACATGGCTCGAGACTAATTTGAAGACCTAAGTGAAATGATTCCAATACCTTGTAAATTGTAATCCACATCACAACCTCTAGCAGTCACAGTTCAGCACAGTTAGAAGTCGATTAATGGAGACCCAGGATTAAGACATCATGGAGACTGAATTATCTCACACCAGCAGGAAGGGGTTGTTTCTTCAGTTCAGGTTTGTGTGCATTGGAGCAGCAGTAGGGGGGAAAGTTAGAGTGTTGTTTTCTGAACTGCAGCTAGCTTGCAGAAAAAGGAATTATTCCAATTTAAAGGATACATGTTCCCTTTGCCTTCCTAACTAAAACAGTGGTTAAAAAGCACTACTGCATGTTTGTAAATTTCATGCCTAGAATGGTGAGTAAAAATATCCCATTATTGAGTACACCACTGCCGTCCTGAAAATTCCTCCATATTGTGCCTGCTGAACTAAATAGGTGGTGAAAAAGAATAAAAGTTTAATTATAAAAAATAAAATATCAACAATCTTAGACATTCAAGTTCAGTGTCTGTACTTAGAGTAAAAGAATCTCAAGTTTCAAGGATATTGTGGCAAGCTTTTGTAATGTAATATAATAATAATTTAAAGAAAAAATTAGAATGCAGATGTTCTACAAATTTATCCAGCAAGTTTTATGCAAGAGTTGGCATGTGTTAATATGCTTAATCACAAAGCAACAATTCCTGTGTGGTAGTGGTATGTGGCTTTAGGTTGTAAAAGCCCACGCACACTTGGAGTTTTGGGTGAGACCATGATGAAGAGATGACCATTCATCTACTAACGCACAATGAACTATTCAGGAGGCCTTATTTACTACAAGCTACAATCATTTTGCTGTCTTCTATTTGGTGGCAAAAAACCCTACACTGTTCACTACTATAGCTACCGATCTACATTTTCAGCTGTGACTAGTGATTTTGGCACCCAATTTGAGAAACTTTAAAGAGAAGAATCCCTCTATACTTCTCCCAAAGTACTGAGCACCTGCCCTCTGAAAGTCAGATTCCTTTATGGTATCCCAAATTGGGTGCTTGTAAACTTAAGGCACCAGAAGACACAAGAGACTAGGCGGTGAGGATGCTTAGGCTAGCCCCCTTCAATGAACCTGGGTTGGCTCATTTCCTTGATTCCTTCAGACTTGGTTCCTCATGGGGAAACTGGGAATAGCATGGCCCAGTTTGCCACAGTAGTAACACAAGTCAAGGTGTCATTGGCATTGTCTCTCTCTTCAGAGGCAAGTTGCCAGTGAGTCAGGTCTATCTCTATTGGCACAACTGGCGGGGCAGAATCCAATAATGGTGGGTACAGTTCTGACGCCCCTCTTCTTTCTTCCCATTGTTTGCCTAGACAATTGTCAATATGGATAACAAAATCTACAAAGGCATCCAGACCTGTTGGGGTCTCGACTTTGGGGCCTAGTTCATCCTTTGCATTGCCACTACCATTCATTATTTTACAAACCTCTATCACAGGGGTTCTCAAACTGGGGGTCACAAGGTTCTTACATGGGGGGTCGTGAGTTGTTAGCCTCCACCCCAAACCCTGCTTTGCCTCCAGCATTTATAATAGTGTTAAATATATTAAAAATGTTTTTAATTTATAAGGAGGGGTCGCACTCAGAGGCTTTCTATGTGAAAGGGGTTATCAGTACAAAAGTTTGAGAACCACTGCTCTATCAAATCCCCTCTCTCTCTTTCCCTTTCCAATTAAATAGTCCAAGTCCTTTTAATCAAATCATACACCTTTTAGTCAAAATATTTACAATCTCCTTTTGATTTTTAAAAGGCAAATGCCAGTTGGGCTCAGATAACATGGCTTCTGCTCTAAAACTGAAGAACCGGAGTGTTTATGTATGAATCATGACTGTGTACTACCTTTTCCCTTTCAGAGTTTTATATTTTTAGGCTTGGAAGGATTCGTTTTTTGTCAGTAAAAGTTGATTTCACCGTACACACACAATGAAAAAATATTGTCATCAATGATAATCAAAATTTACAGATAGGAAAAGTGTGAAAAATGTTGATTGAGAATTTATTAGAGTTTGATTTAAGGATACTTACTTTGTATATTTTGACATGTGACAAATTTGACAATTGTTTTAACAGTTGTAAAACTTCAACTTTTTTAATCTCAACATATATTCTCATTAAATAATTATTGTCTGACCCTCCCATTGTCTGATTCCCTCCATAATTTCTCACATCTGTGAAAATTTAAATTAATAAAAATGTAAAAAAAAATGCTTAAAAATAAACATTGATATTATCTTTTGAAATTATAAAAGAATTAAAATTGAATTCTGCCAAGCCTAACTATAATTTCTGATTATTTTGTCATAGTCTCACTACACCATTATACAGCATTACGTTATATATGACAAAGCCCTGACAGGGATGATTTAGTTGGGGTTGGTCCTGCTTTGAGCAGGGGGTTGGACTAGATGACCCCCTGAGGTCTCTTCCAACCCTAAGCTTCTATGATTCTATATTTTGTCCAGTTGTACAAGTGAACAAAATAAGGACAGCTGGAAGCAAAGTAGTACTTCATACTTGGTGATTACAGTCCACTCACCACAGACTTCTTCACTGCACCTCCTCTGACTAGAGCTTCCCCAGCTTAATTTCAGCTACAGTTCAGTAACACATGGCATGCTGACCTAGCAAAGAATTGTAATTTATCATTTACTAAGAATAGCTGTTTTGGCAGTTAGGCCCTGATCCAGCATAGTCCTTGTGGCAGTGCTTAACATGAGTAATCACATTGACTTCACTGGGGCTACTCACATGCTTAAAGTAAAGCATGCCCTTATGGCTACAATCTAGCAAAACACTTAATAGGGCCAGTCACTGTCAGCCACGTAGTGAGGTCCAGAGTACAGGGGGAGCAGAGCTAAAAAAAGGCACCTCCCCCTGTACTTACCTGGAGGCGCTCTGGCGGCGCTCCAGCTGTTCGGCGGCACTTTGGCAGCGGGTCCTTCACTCGCTCTGGGTCTTCAGTGGTACCCGCGAGTGAAGGACCTGCTGCCGAAGTGCTGCCGAACAGCTGGAGTGCCACTGGGTGAGAGCAAGAAGCGACACCTTAAAATGAAGCGGCACCTTTCTTTAGCTCCGCTCCCCCTTTAAAAAAAGGCACCGCTTCCTTTTTAAGGCGCCGCTTCTGCTCACAGGGGGAGCAGCCGCTACCTCCACTCCCCCCCGGCTACGCTACTGGTCACTGTATCATTTAGGTAGAGTAGGTTTAATATCCTCACCTCTTTTCTTCCATCCACCAGCCTTTTCTGTAGAAAATTTAAAATTTCATAGCTGGGGCACTAGGGGTGGAGAATACACTTAAGAAAATGTCATGCTTCTCCATACAATTCCTAAATCTCTATCACTGGCTTTTCCTATTCCATTTGCTCCTTCAGAATTGAGACCTCCTAAATCATCAAGGCCTGGTGACTTGTCAGGATTACAAGAGTTCTACTATCTGCTGTGGCATAACCATAAAGCCTGATGACATTTCACTTTCCCCATCTTGAAAAGCGTATCCCACTTTCTAGGATGCTACCTTCATCTTGGTAAATGAATACTACATCAAATAATTCATTCAGCCCCTTACCTGCCACTCTCCTCCCCACACTCTTACTGGCCTCAGACTGTCTGTACTACTAGCTTGTTTCCTTATTCCTAGTCACTTTGATTTCCCTAGTTATTTTTATTTAACTTACTGCCTTAGTTATTGTTCTGTCTCCTTTTATTTTTAATTGTAGCTCTTTGTATCATATGATTTTTTTCCTTTTCTCATATTTTACTTGCCCATCAAATTTCTTTTTTCTTTATTCTTCAGCCACTCTGTGAAAATCCTTATTTATGCATATACTGCATAAATAATATACTTTTCTTTTTCTAGAGAAAAGCCTTCCACACACACTCTGTTTTCCTCTAGGGTTCAGTTCTTTGCATTTTCTACTACCTCATTCCCAGCTCCTTACGCCACTTGATTTTTATGTTGTATATAGCACATTCTCAGGAGAAACACCATTCTGACTCCAATATCTTTTTTGTTCTCCTTCTCCTCATTTAGAATTCATTTTTGCTGCAATCTCAGATCTAATGAGATTGTGATCAATGCTTCCCAAGTTACCCCCTGCCTACATGTCTTCAATCATACTTTGTCTAATCTACTATGTTCAGCTTTCTGTCAATTGATGCATGTATTTAGTTAAGAAAACTAAAAAGCAATCTTGCACCAGGTCCACAAAGATGCCACTAACTTTATTTTCTTCCCCACTAACATAATGAAATCTACCTTAGTAATTAAGACTCTCCCCTTATAGCTACTTTCATACTACTTGTATGATATTTAATGTATTTATTGTTGTGGAGTCATTTTATAGTTAATTCTTTCTGCTTTGGTAACTCACCATTATCAGCCTAATCTAAAAAAAACCAAAAAACAAATCTCCATTATTCTGGGCTGTCTTTCAACACAAGGACAACAAAATATTCTTTCACACATAATTATCTTCTGAGCAATCAATACCCCATAATAGTATCTCACCAATTATGACCATCTCCCAGGCAACAGTAGCTTATCCTTGTAATATGTGTTTGTGTCTCTTTCTTTTCCAAGGTGTTCTGTATTTCATAGGTGGGGAGGGGACTCCTTGGAATGTTCGCTGCTCGGATAAACCATTTCCTTTTTAAGGGTCTGATGGTGAAAATCATCTCTATGCCAAGGCCCAGCCCAAGGATGATGCCCCATTTAACACCCTCTTACGCCCAGAAAAGAATGGAACTTAAGAGGTCCATAAGCCTTTTGCTGGCCCCTTTGCACAGGGATGAATTTCATCCCCAAGATGAACAACAGAGCTAGCTGGTGGAGGAAAATTCCTGGTCGCTAAGTATTTTGAAATTTTGTTTTGTTTTGAATTGGAATATGAAAACCCCAAATTTTGAAATTCTCCACCAAGGAAAATTCCTCCCTCCCCCCCAAAATAATAATTCTGGATTGATTGAAACATTTTGTTTTGACGATGCTGAAATGTTTCATTTTGATTTTGACATTTGTATATGAATATAGTGAAAAATAATAATAAAAAAAATCTCAAAATGGAAATTTGAAACGTTTAGTTCTGAAAATGTCAAAATGGGACGAATTGCATTTATTAATACTGTATTATTTCCCAAAGGAGCCAACATGGTGATTGGGATGGGAGATTTTTCTTTTTCTCCCCTTCCCCCACAGCAACTTCTATGATATATATAGATATATATATTAATTGTTGGCCCTGATCATCTCCCATTTAGACTACTTCAGATTCCTCCTCTCTGGGGTCCTCTTAGACCATGTTCCTTGCCCACCCTTGTGGTTATGTCACTCTCTCCGCTTTGAATTCTTCCATCGGCTTCCTGTTTTCCACCACATTCAGCTTCTTGTCTTCATATTCAAGGTGCTTCACAACTCTGCTCCTCCCTATATACCCCCTCTTCTCTCATTATGTCACCTCTCATTGGAGGTGGCATGGGTATGGCCTTTCAGAATGCTCAGTTTTTTTGGCAATCTGCCTCCAATTCTCATATGTCTCCTGGTAGGAGACAGGAAATAGTGATTTTTAACTGTTTATACCTCAGCCAAACCTTTATGGCATTTCATGGGACAAGAAAAAAGAAAAGGAAGAAAAAGAGGCACTTACATAGCCTGAGAGCTTTCTCTCTGCTGAATTTCAAAGGCCTGCTGCAAACAATAGAGATGTTAGAGATTCTCAAAAGAAGATATATTTTATAATGGAAAGCATTAGGCTATCCAAATATAGGGGTTACTACCAGCTCCCCTTATAATCTATTTTACTAATCACCAAGATTCACCATACATAGCATAACAGAAGTGGATTTTTAAGAGGGACTTAAATGTGGACAAGGACTTGTGGATGAGCTCAGGAAGAATGTACCATGTGTAGGGGAATACGAGAAAGAAGGCACGGAGGTGACTGTGAAAATCTGACAAACGGGTGGACAAGCTTAGGTGCACTGGTGGATTGGAAAGGAATGTGGGCATAATGTCACTAACATCCTTCTTTGACAGAATAACAAGCCTTGTGGATAAAGGGGAAACAGTAAATGTGATATATCTTGACTTTACAAGACCTTCTTATAACCAAACTAGAGATATATAGCCTAGACAAACCTACTATGAGGTGGGTGCACAACTGATTGGAAAATCCTACTCAGAGAGTAGTTATCATTGGTTCACAATGAAGCTGGAAGGGCATATCAAGTGGGCTCCTGCAGGAATCTTTCCTAGGTCCGATTCTATTCAATATCATCGTAAATGATTTGGATAATGTCATAGAGAATAAACTTTTAAAGTGTACAGATCCCCGCTGGGAGTGATTGCAAGTACTTTGGAGGACAGGATTAGAATTCAAAATGATCTTGAGAAACTGGAGAAATTGTCTGAAATAAATAGGATGAAATTCAGTAAGGACAAATGTGAAGTACTATGCTTAGGGAGGAATAATCAGTTGCACAAATACAAAATGGGAAATGACTGCCTAAGGCTGAGTACTGCAGAAAAGGAGCTGGGGGTTATAATCGATCACAAATTAAATATGAGTCAACAATGTAATGCGGTTGCAAAAAAGCAAACATCATTCTGTGATATATAAGCAGGAGTGTTGTAAGCAAGACACGAGAAGTAATTCTTCCACTCAACTCAGCACTGATAAGACCTCAACTGGAATATTGTGTCCAATTCTGGGCACCTCACTTCAGGAGAGATGTAGACAAAATGGAGGAAGTCCAGAAGAGAGCAACAAAAATGATTATAAGTCTAGAAAATCTGACCTATGAGGAAAGATTGAAAAAAATTGATATGTTTAATATGGAGAAGAGAAGGGAAGAAGGGGGAACCATGATAACAGCCTTCAAGTATGTAAAAGGTTATTATAAAGAGGAGGATGATAAATTGTTCTTCTTAATCAATGAGGATGGGACAAGAAGTAATGGGCTTAAATTGCAGCAAGGGAGATTTAGGTTAGACATTAGGAAAAACTTGCTAACTGTAAGGGTAGCTAAGCAATGGGACAAATAACCTAGGGAAGATGTGGAATCTCCATCATTACAAGTTTTTTAAGAATAAGTTGGATGAACACCTGTCAGGGATGGTCTAGTCTTGCCTCAGTGCAGGGAACTGGACTAGAAGACCCACTGAGGTTCCTTCCAGTGCTACATTTCTATGATTCTTTGTGATGGGGTTTGCACACCCCACACTAAGGAAGAGGCAGGGGAAGTACTGGGATGAGAAAGCTCAACCCCTCAGGCACTGCCAGGTATGCTCCTGGGGAAAGGGCCAGTATAAAGCGAACTCCAGCAGCTTAGGCAAGGGGAAGAAAAGAAGCCATTTCCTGGAGGAGTCCTACCCTGACCTGCAACAGTAGGAGAAGAAGCCCTTACCAAGCAGGTCTGGCTGTGAGTCTTTCCCTCCACCTTGTTTTTTTGTTAAAGACATTACCCAAGAGGTAGGAAGAACTGTGTGCAGAGACACCAAAGTGTACCTGCATCATCCCAGAGACTCTAGAGTTTGAAGCAAAGGGGCTATAACTCAATGACATTCACTCCCCATACTGAGGCATCAGGTGTGGTAGGAAGTGGCCCGGGCGGAAGGTGAGCAGGAGGTGGGCCAAACCCAGGTCATCCCACACTATCACAGTTCCAGGGCCCTAGGCTGGGACCTGGTGGTGCAGGAGGGCCCGGGTCCTCCTCCCCTCCCCAGATTCCCCTACACCTCGCCCTGGGATGGGCAAGACAAGAGATTACTCACAAGGAAGCTGACCCAACTGAACCCCATCCAGGGGGTTCAGGACACACTGAACTGAAAGATAGGATGGAGCTGTAGGTCCTGACCACTAAGCCTGCTGAGTAAACAAATGGCCCCATTTCAGGGCAACACAAAGCTTGACAGGGGAAGAGAGGAGGGGCAGAATTATTTAGAGCTTTGAAAGTGTTGACTAGAAGCTTAAATCTGAAACACTATTAGATGGGAAGCCACTGGTGTGACGCAAAATGGGGAAATACATGATCAAACCAAAGTATGTTACTCATGAGCAATCCATCTGAAACTAATCATGAGCAATCCATCTGAAACAACTCAAGGAATAAGGTACTACTCAACATAAGGGTATGAGAATCAGAATAATTATGAACATATGTATCATATTTCTGAAAAGTGATCACGTAAATAGGAAGCTATTGAAATGCAGATACAGCAACACCTAGTGCAGCTATCTTTATGGCTCACAAAATAAATGAGGATTGCCATAAATAGTAACACCAAAAGGGACATTTGAAAACATCAGATAGTAAATGCATATTTTGCTTATTTCAATGTTTGTTGATTTGAGCCTTTGAGGTCAACACAGTAAATATTCGGTTTGGTTGGCACAAACTGTGCAGGAATCTAATAGAAAGCAATATTGTTGAAAATGGATATCAATTGAAAACAGAGAGCAGTGTCAACTATTCCCCACTGGGAGCAGACAACAATAAAACCAGTCAAGCATTACACAGTTGAGCCTGCCAAATGTCATTAGAGTGTAGAAAAAAGTAAAGGAACGTACTGTGGGGGAGGGGGAGGGAAGCACTCATTTTATTTATTCTTTCCCCCACTGATTTAGTAAGACAAAACTGGGAGGGGGGGGATTGAAAATTTACAATCAGTGTGATGAAGTTGCCTGATGATTTGGAGAAACATACCTTCCTTTCCAGAATTAAGTAAATCAGAAAAACAAAGCAATGTGCTTTTAACATCTCACAGTTGCAGAGACATTTCTCAACAATTGCACAGCAAATTAGACGGCAGTACAGTTATTTTTTTAAAATATCTCTTTTCTAAGACATAATACCAAGATTATAGTATTAGGTAGAATAATTAAAAATATTTATTTATAATCATTGCCAAAACCACAACAAAAAGCCCACAAGGAAAGGATTTTAATACATCACAGAAGTGAAAGATTCAATATTGAAAACAACCCCTGATTAAGACAATTGTAGAAGGAATGATTTGCAGTTTAACACAGCCAAGTCTTGTAGCTGCTATATCATTGGAAGGCGGGCATCATTTAACTCGCAAAAAATCAAATTATTAGTATGTAGGGAAGTAATTGGTAGGACTAAGAATGGAACAATGTGGATGCCCACACAGTCACCAGTCTGAAAAGAGAGTTATTGTGCCAACCCTTTGCTAATTCCTTAAACTTTTACAAGTAGCATTTTCATTGATGATTTGTAAATTTTCAAACAAAGAAATTTTGTCTTCATCAGACAATGGTGCAAGACTGAATATGATGCTTTGAACAGTCATCCTAGAGCTCCACCTAGTGAAGATATAAACTCACCATTATGAGCCTTCATTCTTTAGAATGGAGCGAAGCCTGTCAATAATAAGTTTCCCTTTTTCTTCTGAGATATCCACCGAATGTCCCATTATGTTACGTATTGATTATAAAACTTAATCCAGGTCAGAGTAAGCGACATTCAGAGTTAATAATGCTCTTATTGTATAAGAATTAGATATTTTTATGTTAGGATATAATTAGAGATGGGCCAAAACCAGGTTTCTCAAAACTTTGAAATTTGGGAGGGGAGGGTGCATTCTGAATTTGAATCCCTGAATCTAAGCCCTCCTTATATAGTGTCAGGATCCTTAGCCAGAAGAGGACTATTTCCAGTTTTGGTTTGGTTTAAACTGAAGTTTCAGAATAGTAGTTGACCTGATGAGACTTCCTCAGTTTGGGGAAAAAAGCCCATATGAACAACTTGTGAGATTTCAGCATCATGAAATCTGAACGAGAACCTTAGCCCTATTCTAGACTCAGGACCTTATCTAAATCCAATGTGGATCTTGATATGAATGCATTCTTAGGCCCCTGTTTTAAATTATAAATGTATTATGTCCAAAGGAGATAGACACAAAACCTTTAACAGACATCTTGACTCTTGGGCCTGGTCTACACTAGGACTTTATGTCGAATTTAGCAGCGTTAACTCCATTTAACCCTGCACCCGTCCACATTACGAAGCTATTTATTTCGACATAAATGGCTCTTTAATTCGATTTCTGTACTCCTCCCCGACGAGGGGAGTAGCGCTAAATTCGACATGGCCATGTCGAATTCGTGTTACTGTGGACGGAATTCGACGCTAAAAGCTCCGGGAGCTATCCCACAGTGCACCACTCAGTGGACGCTCTGGACAGCAATCCGAGCTCGGATGCTCTGACCAGCCACTCAGGAAAAGCCCCGGGAAAATTTGAATTCCTTTTCCTGTCTGGCCAGTTTGAATCTCATTTTCTGTTTGGACATCGTGGCGAGCACAGCAGCACTGGCAACGATGCAGAGCTCTGCAGCCGTGGTGACCATGACATCGCAGAATAGGAAGAGAGCACCAGCTTGGACTGATCGGGAAGTCTTGGACCTGATCGCTGTGTGGGGCGATGAGTCCATGCTTTCGGAGCTGCGATCCAAAAGACGGAATGCGAAAATTTATGAGAAGATTTCCAAGGCAATGGCGGAGAGAGGATACGTCCGGGATGCAACGCAGTGCCGCGTGAAAATCAAGGAGCTGCGACAGGCATACCAAAAAACCAAAGAGTCCAACAGACGCTCCGGATCGCAGCCACACACATGCCGTTTTTACGAGGCACTGCATGCTATGCTCGGTGGTGCTGCCACCACTACACCACCAGTGTTCGTGGACTCTGACGACGGGGTCTTATCTACAGCCACGTCGTCTGACATTTTCGCAGACGGTGAAGAGGAGGAAGGAGAGGAGGAGGACGAGGCAGTCGACAGCGCTTTAAACACTGATTTCCCCGACAGCCAGGATCTGTTCATCACCCTCACCGAGATCCCCAACGAACCCTCCCAAAGCAGCAGCCCAGACCAGGACCCAGGCGAAGGATCGTCAGGTCGGTGTTTTAAATATTTATTTTGAATAAAATAGGCATTGGTTTCTTATCAATGTGTTTTTATTGCTTGCTTTGCAATAGGCGCTTCAGTTTTCAATCTTTTCAAAGGCAACTACTCGAATAGTCTGTCAATATGTAAGGGGATAGAGGAGAAATCCCCATCGGAGATCTCCGCGAAACTCTCCTGTAGGTACAGTGAAAGCTTTTGCATCAGGTTCCCAGGGAGAGCGGCCTTACTATCTCCTCCATGGTAGGATACTTTTCCGCGCCATGCAAGCTGCAGGTACTCTGGTATCATTGCCTTGCATAGCATGGTGGCATACGGCCCCGGGGTTTGCTTGCATTCACGCAGCATGCGGTCTTTCTCTGTCTCCGAAATCCTCATCAGAGTGATATCAGTCATGGTGCCCTGGTTTGAATGGGTGTTTTTGTTAGTATAGTGACTCCTTGATTTTTCCTTTAAAGAACGACAAACGGCGGTTGGCAGACATGCGGGGGGGTGGTAGCAGTGAGACTAACCGCAGAAACTTTGCGGTGCGCCAGCAGTGAGAGTTCCCGGTACCGGCCCCGCGGAGGGGCTGGGGAGGTTGGGAGAGCCGTTAGCACACAGCCGTGCGCGGGCAGCCAGAGTTCCCTGGACTGGCCACGCGGAGGGGGAGGGGAGGGGAGGGTATCTGAGCCGTTACAACACAGCGGAGCGCAGGCAGGCAGAGTTCCCTGGAACGGCCACGCGGAGGGGGTGGGAAAGGTAGTTGAGCAGTTAAACCACAGTGGGTCGCGGGCTGGGAGAGTTCCCAATACCGGCACCGCGGAGGGGGTGGGGGGGGGGAAACGTGTGTGCGAGCCCTTGTAGCCGAGCAGTTTTGCCGGCATCAGGAACTGGCCACCGCTAGGACCTGTGCTTGAAACATGGGAGTACCGCACTGCTGTGAAGTTAGGTCACAGCAGTCCAAAGGCACTGGCTTACCATGGTCTCCAGGGAGCAGTTTTGCAGTGTCCAGGTCCGCTTGGGTGATCTGAACACCAGGACCCCTGGCAGTTAATACAAATACATAATATTCGACCTTGTACTGAGTGCACATGTGATAGATAGTATGCATGGTCTTGTTCACAGGGAAAGAGTATAGGCATTGTTCGGGAAAATGTATCTTTCTGAGGAATTCATTCCCTTTCTCCCATCCCACAGCTGCGAGTGTCTCCCTCCCTACCCGTGGATCGCCCTCCCAGAGGCTTGCGCAGATCAGGCAGCGCAAAAAAAAAACCCGGGACGACATGTTTTCGGAACTGATGGTCTGTTCCCGAAATGATGCTGCACAGCGGAGAGAGGACGTCTTAAGGTCCGAGCGAGCAGTCAGCGAACGGGAGCAGAGGGCTGAAGCTCGCGAGGACAGGTGGCAGTTGGAAGATCAGCAGACGACTCAAACGCTGCTTGGACTAATGCGGGAGCAAACTGATACGCTCCGCCGCCTTGTTGACGTTCTGCAGGAACGGAGGATGGAGGAAAGGGCACCTCTGTATGTTCTTTCCAACCGCCCTCCCCTGCCACAAAGTCCTATTTCTCCCTCACCCAAAGTCAGTAGAACGAGGGGAGGCAGGGGCCGAGGAAAAAATCACTCCACCCCTGCGGACTGCTCCAGTAGCAGAAGGCTCTCCTTTCCAAACATATAGATGGGACCTTGACTTCCCTCCAAACGCACCCCACCCCAGCCCCCGTCCAAGTGTCATCCTAAAATTTTGCTCTCCTTAATAAAAAATTGTATTCTGAACAGTCCTGATTCCTTGACTGTCTTTCAAAGGGCTGTTGTATTGTGGGGGAGCGGAGGGGTGGTTTGTGATTTGAGACGATAGTCGCAGATAACAGGGTGGGAACAGGGGAAAAGGTTCATCAGAAAGTCACACTCACATTGTATTCAATAGGCACAGTTGCCATTCTAGGAGGGGGTTTTCCTATTCTCGATGGGTGGGGGGCTGTCACTTTCAGGTGGTGGAGGGTGGCTGCGGATCGTTGGCGGCAGGCAATAGCCTGCATGACAGATCCATGCAGCAGGGGATCAGTGGCCGCAATCCCCTGCAAAGAAGTCACACAGCCCCCCCCTCACAGACTTCCGAACAGGAGTGGTTGCAGGCTCCGTTGAAACAAGCAGTACACCATTGCGGACTGCTCAGGGAGCAGGAGCCTGTCATTCCCCGAGTTGGGAAGCGCCCTTTCCATCACTCCACCCGCTCCCCAACCGCGGTATTTGTCCCAGTCTCAGCACTTTACCGAGAAATCAGTAATAAAGAAGACGGTTTTAATAAACAATGTTTCCTTTATTATACTTTTAAACCGGGGACTGAAGGGGGGGGGAAAGGGTGCTGGTAATTGTAGAGGATAGACAACGGTCACCGGGTAAAGAAACGGGGGCTGGTTCACCTTCAGTTTTAACAAGCGAAACAGTCACTGGTTACCCTGCTCGCTCTGGTATCTAGCTTTCAGGGCTTCCTGGATGCGCAGCGCGTCCCGCTGGGATCTTCTAATCGCCCTGGTGTCCGGCTGTGCGTAATCAGCAGCCAGGCGACTGGCCTCAGCCTCCCACCCTACCATAAACGTCCCCCCCTTGCTCTCGCAGAGATTGTGGCGCACACAGCAAGCTGCGATCACAATGGGGATATTTGTTTGGCTGAGATCGGAGCGAGTAAGTAAGCTTCGCAATCTCCCTTTCAGACGGCCAAAGGCACACTCCACCACCATCCTGCACTTGCTCAGCCGGTAGTTGAAGAGCTCCTTTTCAGTGTCCAGGGCGCCCGTGTATGGCTTCATGAGCCAGGGCATTAGCGGGTAGGCTGGGTTCCCGAGGATCACTGTAGGCATCTCCACATCCCCAAGAGGTATTTTGCAGTCCGGGAAGAAAATACCTTCCTGCAGCCGTCTGAACAGACCAGAGTTCCTGAACACACGAGCGTCATGAACCTTGCCCGGCCATCCAACGTTGATGTTTGTAAAGCGTCCTTTATGGTCCACTAGTGCTTGCAGCACCATAGAAAAATAGCCCTTACGGTTAATGTACTGGCTGCCCTGGTGGGCCGGTCCAAGGATGGGGATGTGTGTCCCATCAATAGCCCCGCCGCAGTTTGGAAATCCCATAGCAGAAAAGCCATCTATGATCACCTGCATGTCTCCAAGGGTCACTACTTTTGAGAGCAGCAGGTCAACGATTGCATGGGCTACCTGCATCACAGCAACCCCCACGGTAGACTTGCCCACTCCAAATTGATTCGCGACTGACCGGTAGCTGTCAGGAGTTGCAAGCTTCCACAGGGCTATAGCCACTCGCTTCTGGATAGTCAGGGCAGCTCGCATCCGGGTGTCCTGGCGCTTCAGGGCAGGGGACAGCAACTCACAAAGTTCCAGGAAAGTGCCCTTACGCATATGAAAGTTTCTCAGCCACTGGGATTCATCCCAGACCTGCAGCACTATGCGGTCCCACCAGTCAGTGCTTGTTTCCCTGGCCCAGAATCGCCGTTCCACAGGATCAACATGACCCATTGCCACCATGATGTCCAGGGGCTGGGGTCCCGTGCTTTGTGAGAGGTCTGTGCCCCTCTCAGAGTTCATGTCCTCACGGAGCTTCCGTTGCCTCCTCGCCAGATTTATCTGCATCTGCCTCTGGAAAAGGTGGACGATAAGGCGCGAGGTGTTGACAACAGACAGAACAGCAGCGATGATCACGGAGGGCTCCATGCTCGCTGTCCTGTGGCGTCCGCGCTGTCAATCACCAGAAAAGGGCGCGATGTAATTTCCCGCCAGCGCTTTCACGTAGGGAGGGCGGGAGTGTGGGTCGAATGACGACAGGTTCCCAAAACCACCCACGACACATTTTTGGCCCCAGAAGGCACTGGGGGCTAGACCCAGAATTCCAATGGGTAGCGGGGACTGCGGGAACTGTGGGATAGCTACCCACAGTGCACCGCTTGCATTGTCGACGCTTACCCCGTTAGTGTGGACTCACAAACTCGAATTAATGTCCTTGGTGTGGATTCGCACGATCGACTTTGTAAAATCGATTTCACAAGTTCAGTTTAAGATAAATCGAACTATTCCCATAGTATAGACATACCCTTATAAGACTACAGGGTGGATGTATGTGTTCGATTAAGAGTAATGATAGTAATGTCAGGTAAAAAACGAATTACAGAGATATGGAGACAAATTAGAGAGAGTGTCCAGAAACATTAAATTTGGACACCGATTTGGGTCCATTTTGGACACTCCCAAGGCTCAGTGGCATATGAAGAAAGGGCTCCAGCTCAGCCCTAAGCGAAATAGGTTATAATCACAATATTTGAATGGGGATTCAGATTTCATACATACAGTTTGAAAGTTTGGTGGTGGTCAGATTTAGGCGGCAGGTTTAGACCTATCTTCCTATAAATGCCATAGATATACAGGCAGACATACTCACAGTACTATTTGCCTGTGGTTTTGTGTCCTACATTTTACAGGAGCCTGAACACAGAGTCTTAAGAAATATGCTCCATTGATGGATTAATCCCCTTCTGTTGCCATAGTCTGAGACTAAATTGCTGACTCCTGTTTAAGAGCAGAGACTATTGGTGGGAAGCAGGTGCTCCCTGGCTCCTCCCCTCCCTGTCTGCGGCTTTGCCATGCACTTGAAGAACAGAGTCCCTATAATGCAGGTAGGATTTCATGGACTCCCTACAATGCAGAGTGTGAGGGCCCAGAAGGATTTGCATGGCTAAAAACCTTGCTGACCAACAGCTGCTCTTACCCCAATATGGGTTTGGGACTTTTCTGGTGTATTTGGTACCTTCTGCACTACATGGCAGAGGGTAACATATCACTTAGAGAAGCACTGGATTGATACGAAAAACTGTCATGAATAAGGCTCTACTTAACTTGCGATATTGTGAAAATTGTGGCTTCCACAATATTAGGCTTCCACCGCAATTTTGACAGTGGGAGTCCCACCATGTGCGGGGCTGACAGCGGGAGGCCCAGCGCTGAGAACAGGAGCCCCCGCTGTCAGCCCCAGGTGGCTGCTGTCAGCGCCAAGCAGCCGCTTTCAGCCCTGGGCGGCCGACAGCAGGAGCCACCATGCTCAGCTCCGGGTGGCTGACAGTGGAAAATTGTGGAAAAGTAATAATGGACTTTATTACCACAAACAATAAAGTGCATTATTACCTTTCCGAAATTTTCCATGCCTTGTCCGCAACTCAAATGCAATTTTTTTGCAATCATCCTGCAATTCAAGTAGGGCCTTAGTCATGACTCCAAAGAATCATTATGGCCCATTCCTCCCAAAACCCACTATAATGACTAGACCTGAGACATTATAATCCGCTGGAGAACTGTAATGAGCATTTTCAAAATCAGTTAGCATACCTAAATATGTAGCAAGATCACTAGATCACAATCAGAGTTCTTGTGATCTGTTGAATAAATATTAAGCCTTAAACGACCAAGAAAACATATTTAGCTCACGTTAAGATATGATAGACCGGAACTGATCCTTTGGAAACATCGTAGTGTGTATACTGTTGAGATTCCCACAGTTTCATGGCACAATTTGTTTCCTTTTGAATGCAGTTGTAGAAACTGAAAGCAAGGAAATTCCCAGGCCAAAACTGTGTTTAGATAACATTATGGGGTACGTCGCTTCCAAAGCATTTGCGTGGGTTTTAACCACATCTCCCACTGACTTTAATGGGATTTGCATGGCTAAAATCCTGTGCAATGCTTTGAAAATGTACCCCTAAGGGTCTGACATGAATTAATAAAAGCCTAGAATTTCTGAGTTAAAACCAAACTACAGTATTGGCTAGTTTTAGAGGCTTGTTAGCACTCTTCTAATTAAAATACAGATTATTGGGTATTAGATCTTTTTTGGTTTGTGTGTGTGTGTATGTAATTTAAATGGCTGAGTTATTTACATTGGGAAAGGAGCTGCAGTGTGTGCACTAGCTAATTTTCATAACACTTTTATTACATTCTGTGTATTAAATGCAAGACAATGAATATAATTGCTATAGTTCTTCCAGAGAGATCGCAAATGTCTCTGCAGAAATTGGCATGATGTTAAGGTTGAGTTTTGTGTGCACTCTTACTACTTATTGACACAATTTGATCCAATATATTAATACATTTTTTCTTTTAAAATGTTTTATACACTGTTGTCATGAAAAGATCCAGAAGAATTTCACAAATCAGTATCTTGAAAAATGTTAGGGTTCTGACAAATGCACAAAATTAAGGCAAGTCAATCTGAGGGCTCTTCTCTTTAATTAACTCACCCTATAGTACAGGTTTCAGGTCAGTGCTACCGTTACATTAAGATTATTAGATCAGTGCATGACTGGTAGATATTACATAGCATAGGCTAATTTTCAACTGGTCTTCATTAATATGTCCACAGAATCTTCAGGTATTTTTATCTGAATGTATAAAACCCCACATTTGGTCATGCACATTGAGTAATTGTTCACTTGTCTATCTGATATAGAGATGGATACATTAAAATGCTCACATACTACATCATCTCTGTTTAGAGCAAGGGTTGTATCTTTCTATCTGTACTGCTTTTACGTGTGTTAAAAATACCATGCATTATAATGGAACATGCACACTCACGGAGATTAACTAGTATCTCTTCTATCTAGAAGTGATTAAACCAGTGCCATTTTACCCATCGCCCAGGCAGGACAACATACAGGGCTACAGTAAATAAGGGACAACATCCAACACTCAACAGAGAGAAAAAACAATATAAGATTTTTGTTTCCATTTAGTTTCAATTTTACTCCGTCTTGTGTTTCATTATAGCCCACTTTAAATGGATCTCTGAACACTTTGATGCTGATATGAGGTTCAAGTTACTGCAGTGCCCTATCTCCTACTTAGAGCTAAGAAGTGTAGGTGAGAGAGACACTCATGTGGGGGCAGAAGGTACTTGTCTCTATGCAAGAGAAGAGGGACTGTACTGTGCAACCTGTCACAGGTACACACCCTTTGTGTTTCTCCAGCCATTGTACCTTCTTCAGACAAAAAGTCACTGGAAGTCCCCACAGAAGGTGCTCCTGTGCATTATCCTAATGCATCCAATGGTTGAGGGCTAAAATATGGTCCTGACTCCTTTTTCTTTCCTCAAAACAGTAATAATAATCACCATTTCTGAGTTATCCACATTCCTAAAAATATTATAAACCAACCCATGACTAGTGATTTTTTAAAAGTTACATAACGTTAAAATGGAGGAACTATATTTTAATCTATTAAAATGGCTTTTTAAAATGTCCTGGGGCTGAAACCTAGTTTTTCAAGTAACTGTTCACAGATGAAAACACTGATAGACATATTCAGATATAGCAGTTTGTACATACTTTGTTGTCAAGAATGTTATTAACTTCTGGGTTTGTATTTAATGTTGTAGTAAAAGATGTATTATTAAAACATAAAAACATTTATTTCAGATGGTTGGTCCTCAGTAAAAACTCTGTTTCTGCACATGCTTAAAGTTTTGGGAGTGGTAAAAAACTGAGCCCTCACTTTGCAATTTGGTCCCATCTCACAATTCGAGTTCACAAAGATCTCCCTGTGTGGCTTTACCTCATATCATGAACCAAGACTAGTCTTAAAGTGATTTGAAAATCAAACAATAAAGAATAGATACTCCAGTCTCCACATTAAACAATAGAAAGATGAACTACAAATATTCTATATTGACATCCTCAGCTGAATTAGACAAAGAATCAACAAAAAATCCCCTCCACCAGAGGCAGGTTAAGGTTTCCTGGGGCCCTGGGCCAGAGCAAGTGGGGGGGGCCCCCCTCCCCACACCTTCCACCTGTGGTCCCGCCCCCATTCTGCCCCCTTCTGCCTGCGGTCCCACCCACATCCCCACACTTTTCTGCCCCTTCCCCCTGCAGCCCCGCCTCATTCCACCCACGGTCCCGCCCCATTCTATCCCCTCACTGTGGCTCCGCCTTTGCTCCTTTCCGCTCCCACCACCCCCACTGCAGCCCCTAGACCAGAGAAGCTCTCTCCCCCCAGCCAGAGTCCTGGGGCTGCAGTAGTAAATGAGAACTCCCCCAGCCCTGAAGCCATGGCAGGGAGCCAGAGCTCCTCCAGTCCCAGGGCCACAGCCAGGGTCGGGGCACTGGGGCTTCCCCCGCCCCACCCACCCAGCACCTCTGGCAGGGCTCTGGGCTTCCGCTGCCCCACAGTGGATGTCTGTTGGGGGTGAGGTGCCCATTTTTCTAGGGGCCCCCAACTGGCCGTGGCCCCTGGGCACAGGCTCCATCAGCCCATTGGCTAATCCACCACTGCCCTCCACCTAATCTTGTCCCTTTAAAATGCTTCCTGTTATATAGGAAGTTTTTTTCCCCCCTATAGGAATGTTATTTAATGGAAATCACACTGAAAGGGAAGACAATTCCCTGGAAGTGGTATTTTAGAAGGCTCAGATCCTTAGCTGGTTCAAATCAATATAGCTCTGCTGAAGTCAATGGCCTTAAAATTCTAATTATGGTACCATCACCTACTTAAGGACTAGAATAATTAAAAATAGTACTGTGTGTGCCCTAAATAATATTTCTCAGCCTCCCTTTTCCTACATGCATATGGGCTTCCCTTCCCCCTCTTCTTCTTCTCCCTTCTTCCTCCCCTCTAATATTCCCCATTGTTGGTTGGTCTTTGATGAACAATAACAGACAAGATACAAGACTCATGTAGACAATCGAACACACAACAGTAAAACTGTACAAGACTCGGGACAGTGTCTCTACACTGCTGTGAATTTCTCTCTGCTTTGTTTTATTTTTAGTTTGGATCCTTGTGGGATGTTTCTGTTTTACCAGAGACAGGTTAGACCTTTCTGACGGAACAGGTTTTTCTTCTTCCAGAAGGACCTCTTATTTTTTGAAAGAACATTGTAATCCATATTGTCATCCCCAATTCAGCCTATGCCAGAAAAGCTGGAAGATTTATGTATGCTCTGATCAAATATTTGGGTGTCTGGCTTCTCACTGTGGAGCTGAGGACCTGGGTTATATGACATATCTTGGATTGTGGCCAGGTTTGGATCCCTAATAATTTAAAACAATAACCACCTGCTTTTAAAAAACAAGCCACTTCCTTTTCAACAATCTTCCTGCTGCATCAGATTGAAATGTAATAGCTGTAAGGTTGAGAACTGAAATCTTGCACTAAGCACTTCATTGCTGCCAGTTTGTAATTTTTCCCCTTGTTAAAAATATACCTACACAATGCAGTTTTAGATGTTAGTCATATATTTTGCCTCATAAAACCTGTTTGCTTGAGAATAAGATGTAAGATCTAACAATCAGTTTTCTGATGATGTACAAGAAGATTATATATACACATCATGGGATATCAAATATAAAAAGCAAAAATGTGTATTTTAGAAGTTTTTACATCATTGTCACCTCTGTGAAGGCATGACATTCCCAGTGAAGGATCATCTCAAATCAAACTAGTTTTAAATCTGTTCTGTATCCACTGCAGCGTCAAGCAGACTTTGAAGTAGTTAGCATCCCTTTCCTAGCCATTCATTTCTTGGGACAAGTACAAAAAAAGAAGGAGCATCCCTCAGTTCATTAGATAGACGAAAAATGCCAATGCAGCGCATGCCAGTTAATGGAACCTTGGGGAGAACATGGTCTTGCAGGATCTTTACTATCTTTTAAAAAGGAACATCATGCACCAGCCACTGATGACAGCATATATCCGGAAATAGAAGGGGGATAACTACACAGACTAATGCATCCCACCACCTTAGGGCACCAGCAGGCACATTACTGGCACTGCCTGCCTACAGCTCAGGAAAGGGTGTGCCTTTGTACCCCGGCCTTCCTACTGTATCTACATGGCACAGGACAGGATTTGGCCATTACATGCACAGTATATGCATCCCCAGCATTAGGTCTGTTTTACAAAGAAAACACTGTTTAAAATACGGGGTAGGGGAGTGGTTTCAAAAAATGAAAATATTTTATTCAATAGGTAAAACACTTCACAAATGTATCACTCATCAGTTTTGTTATTTCATGCAACCTACTTTAATCGACTTAAAACTCTGCGTGAGAGGATTTCCATTGCCTTAATAACCTAAACTGCATTCATTATTGCTATCAGCAATAAACAAAAAACATAAACCTTTCTACTGCACTTGTGAAATTTTCCTGGCATTTCTTAATTCAGTTTAATCTCACTTCCAAAGCCAAACCAAAATAATTTTGTTTAGGGATAGACCAGCATTCCAGGCAATGTGCTCAGATTCTCTGTGTATTCCCCCATCCCTGAACTAGGGTGACTAGAGAGCAAGTGTGAAAAACTGGGACAGGGGTAGCGGAGTAATAGGTGCCTATATAAGACAAAGCCCTGAATATTGGGACTATAAAATCAGGACATCTGGTCACCCTATCCTGAACACCACCTCTGAGTCCAAAAGCCTTGATTTGTCTTTCTAAAATTGTGACCTCCCCCTAACCCTCTCCACACACACACAGTTTTATTTGCAACTCCAAGTCTCCTTAGGCAAAGTAGTGGATTCTGGGAAGGAAACAGAAGGAATAGCAAAATGATGCTCAAGGCAAACTGGATCTGTTTATTAACATGCCCAAAGTCATTTTGTGGACATGGAGAGAAAATTCACGATTCTAGGCTTATTACTCTTATTAATAATTATCATTAAAAGATACTAAAAATATGAGTGTTTAGACCCCTTGATTATACTGGCTACTAAGTGTTAACTGGCAACAAGAATAGCTAGAGCATATGCACTATTATGTTAAAATGTAATTAACTAGAAACTAATTAACCCAGAAGCACTGGAAAATAAATTCTCTCCTACTGTAAATATGTTCAGGAGTAATATCGTACATACACCCTATGTACACAAAGAGATGGTTATCTCACAACAGCTGTGAATTGAGTCAACAAAGCAACTTCTTTGCTGCATCAGTCTTTCAGATAGATATACAAAAAATCCGAGCAAAAATAAAGTAATTTTTTCTTGATATTTGCCATTCTGTGTCTATCTAGTGTAAAAAGCACCACGAGGTAAGGAATTTGTGTTATAGCGGTAGCGCATTACAATTCACTTGCAATTGAAAAGGCAGAATCCAGAAATAGAGTCCACAATCCATCAGAGAGTTGGCCAAAACAGACCTGTAATGGACGAGGGGGATGTTGTACCTTCTTGTCTTTTATCCATTTTTAAGAAGTCAGAACGATTGTCTGTTCTTAGGGATAGATTTATATAAAGTCTCTTTCCCTCAGCTGCTTTCTTGAACAGCATAGTCCATATCGATAAGTGTGAGACATTAGAGAAGAACTTCACTCATATAAAAATGGCATTTCAAAAATGTAATTCCCAAACTTGAAACCAGATAAAAGGATTCAGGAAAGTTTGATCTTTATTTTGTAAGTACATACAAGAGATGAAGAGAAAGGAAGCAACAGTCAAAGAATAGTCTAGTTTATTTCTTTTCTGGGTGTACATAATGAAAAATGGAACCCTACAATTCACTGCTGTTCACACAGCACAAGCATTTATCGCCTTATTATTTCTCACTTCTTCATAAATATCTTCACTTCTCTACTGTTGTTTGAATTGTGGCTTAATATTACACACACACACACACACAGTTTTAGAGTTACCCTCACTATTTTTTTTTTTGAGGTGTTGAGTTGAGGAGTGTAAAATATTCCTAGTGCAAAATGCAATGAAATGCAAAACGTCGTTTGCAGTGTTGTAGCCATATTGGTCACAGGATATGAGAAAGACAAGGTGGGTGAGGTACTATCTTTAATTTGACCAGCTTTTTTTGATGGACGAGACAAGCTTCAGGTCTGCCAGCCCTGAAGAGAAGAGTTTGAAAGCTTGTCTCTTCCACCCACAGAAGTTAGTCCAATTAAAGTACCTCACCAAACTTGTCTCCCTGCAAATTCAATATTTGTCACATTTTATTATGGACCTGACAATAAACCCATTTTTGCAGAAACTTTCATAAGGAAATGAAAGGTTTTTTTGACTAAACCTGGTTCAGTTTTCCAGTTTGCAAGAAAAACTGGATTTGCAATCAAAAATAGGTGATAGATGGCCTGTTTTTGAGCAAATAAGAGTTTCAAAATTTAAAAAATGCAAATATTTACCTTAAATATTTTTATGCCAAAAATAATGATTTAACCAAAATTACAAGTTAAGCTAAAATAGGGCTGCAAAAAAAAAATCACAGAAAATTAAACAGTGAACATTTTCACCTGAGATTCTGAACAAAAAAGAAGATTTATCGAAAATCTAGCATTGGGTCAAATGGTATCTATTTTGACTGTTCAATTTATATTCTCTGAAAAATTGACAAGAAGCATGATTTTACACACACACACACACACACACACACGCTTATATATATAATTGATTAATTGACATCCCTGAAGCTCTCTATCCACAGAACATAGTCGGTGGAAGTACAAGCTTTTCCACCAAAGTGCCCAGTTCTAGACGGACCATAGCAAAAGGGGATTCATTCCCTGCAACACATTTGTGGGGTTTGCAGGTTTAAGAACTGTGGAAGCTGCGTGGGGGTACTGCACCTTTAAGATCTGGAACATCCTGGGCTGACCAATCTAAAAAAGACTTGTCTGCCTGCCTGCCAGCAGATGTGGCCCCTGTGCAAGGATGACACACACATTCGTGAAGCGTTCCATATTTATTTAATTTTTTTAAAAAGCAGTTGTGGCTGGCGCTGGGCAGGAGACTGAAGCTGAGAGTGAGGTGATGTTGGAGCTTTTCAACATGAGACCTTTCTCACTGGGCTAATTTGCTTAATTTTTGTTGTTACTTCCTTGTTATTATTCTGATCCAATTAAAATCACTGAAGTTCATTATGAAGGCATATTTGATTTACAATAATTTTCAGAGACATAACATTACATTCTTGGCCTCTCTACTGAGATTGACATCAGTGGTGCCAAAATTGCCAGTTTTGTTTGTTTGTCGTTTGACACGGACATCTGTTCTCTAGGAACTAGACTAAGTCTACCAGACTCATTGTATGTATGTCACTTTGCTTTCAAAAAAATTCACAACAAAATAACCAATAATATTCTTGAATCATTAACAAAGAAAATGAAGCAACTAAATTACCATGCAGCATTGTAATATAGCATCACAAAGTGCAATGGAAAATGTTTAAGAGGGTTAAAACTGGTTATAACTGATTAATTTTGCTGATCGAGGGCTGGTGCCACAAGTACTCAATTGATTTTGCTCACGTGAATAATCCCAACAAAGTCACCCAGGCACTTAAGTATTTGCAGCATTTAGGTCTAGTTTTGTTAGCTGATGACATTTCAGCTGAATAATTTTGTTGGCTGTAGTCCTTATCAAGCTGCCATGTATAAATCATTTTATTATTATGTTTTTAAAAGTTATTGAATTTCTTAAGATCAATTTTCTTATTGAAAGACCAACCAAAAAGACGAATAAGGTCCATATTAAGACTCTATGCTCTGTTGTGTTTGTAGCATGTTATGAGCTCCTGTGTCTGATGTGGCTGGTTATGCAGCTATTTTGCTGATAGATATTACTCATCTAACTTGCATGAATAACCTAGTATTTTATTAGGCATATTGGAAGTGAGTGTTTTGCACTGTGATGATTTTTTCAGGCATGATGAAGGGTCCCATCCACCCTAATCAACTTTGCATAGCCATAGCTCAACTTCCAATGTTGTGTCTCATCAGTGCAAGTGTCAGTCACTGGACAATGCATTGCCCACAGCCCTCTGTCCTCATTTCTTCATGGCGGGATGCATGTTGTTCTTTCAGGACAATTTCTTTTCGCCTGCTTTCCCAGCTTGCCTGGCCGTGACAGGTCTGCCCTGGTTATGGCATTCACCATATGGCTAAGCTTGGCTCCACCCTATCTTTTAATAATTCCATCTCACTGACCATCCATGTTGCATTACTTTCACTGAGGGCATTTTAGAATCCAGAACCAAACTATTGATTCTGACTAGTTTATCCATGTTGAATCTGAAAATATTAGCATCCGTTTTCACTCACTTATAGCCCCTGATGTGACCTTGCTGTGCTATGTCTCATTTCATATATTTTTGTAAGGTGAATGAATACAGTGCTGAGATAGCTAGAGCTATTAAAGTCATGGCTTGAATTAAGATAAACAAATTTTGAAGTGCCTCCTAAGTAACATATCATGTAGTCCATCTGTGTCCATCCATCTCTCTCTCTCTTGTGCACGCGGAAAAAAACTATTGACAGTGTTGAGAGATGGAAAGATGTAGTGAAAGGTAAATAAATAAGACTATATCCAGAACAGGCTACAGGTATCCTACTGTTCTGAGAGATGAGTTTGGAGTCATATTTCAAATTAAAAACTAGACAGGGCAAAATATTTGTAAGACAGTTTTCTTCATTAAAAGCTGTGTCGTTTTTGAATTTGTGAACCAGGAAACAATTGTAGAAAATTCTAAGTTGTTCAACAAATTCTTGCATGATTTTTTATGGTCATGATGGCTGTAAAATTGTGTCTCAAATGTTTGCATTATTTTTTAAAATTTTGCGCTAACCTCGTTAAATATGATCAGTTACACAAGTTACATAGTTTTGACACTGGTTCCCTGAGTGTCTGAGCTTACTTCACATGGCCAGGAAGGTTAGAAGCTATTTTGACTCATTTTCTCAGACGAACCTGCTGCAATTTAATTTGCCCTCCTTGTGCATATGCAGCATGACACAGTTTTTAATTATGTGATCACATACCATTTTTCCATAGAACTCCGGTCCAACTTGACAGACCTAGAACCTGGTTTTTCAAGTCTCTCAGCATTCTAAAGCACTTGATATATTCAAAGCAAAGCTCCCACTGAGCAACTGTGAGAGCTCAGCACATTTTAAAATCTACAACTCTATTCTTTCGCCTTCTCCTTCATACTGCTGGGGTACCAGTGAGGGGTGGGGGCATTCAGAGCACAAGGGACAGCTTCCCTGCTCTCAGTTCAGGGTGCTGATGCACAGCAGGCTCTAGCAGCCAGAAGAAGCAATTACAGGTAAAGTCCTGCTTAAACACTTAAAATGCTCAGTGCAACCCAATGGTTGGAGATTACAGTGGTTAGTCTCATAACGAGTTCTACTGAAGATGTGCAAAAGGTGATTTTCAGAGATGTACAACTCCCAAATCTGTGTGGATTTTCACAGGGGCTGTAAAAAGACTGCCCCCAGGGCAGAGCCGGCACTCGGTATAAACAGACTAAGCAATTGCTTAGGGTCCCCAGCAGCTCAAGGGGGCCCCTGTTTGCTTTTTATTATTATTAGTTTTCAAAAGAACTTGCCTGTTTTAGTATTGTGTGGGGAGGGCCCCCAAAATATTCCTGCTTAGGGCCCCCAATGGGCTAGCACCACCACTGCCCCAGGGCAATCCCCCTGCCAAATTTCAACTCACTGGTCCGAAGTATGAAGGTGCTGAATGTCCCAGTAAAACAGTTAAGAGTTTTTAACACTGGCAAAATATTTTATTTATCCCTAACCATGTTCCAGGGAATCACTGACCCATTTTTGTGAAACAATAAACAACAATTCAGACTGAGACACACACCCATCATGGAAAATATCAGCCTAAAAAATTAAGTTGACGCAACTGAAAACAAGGTCATATAAGGGAAAGCATTAGGCACCTTTCAATAGAGGCATTACAGATAGATGAACATATAATGCAGCCAGAACTATAGAGAGACAAAGTGGGTGAGGTAATATCTTATTGGGTCAACTTCTATTGGTGAGAGAGACAAGCTTTCGAGCAACACAGAGTTCTTCCTCAGAACTATACGTATACATCATGAGAGATCACTCCACATTATGCAATACAATTATGCATTTATCTTATTAAGTGCATAAGAATGTCATAGTTATCCGGCACCATTTGATTGCATGTGTTGCTGTTCTGGTTTACTGCATAAGGCTAATTGCATAATTTGGTTGGTTGCATACAAAATTGAGGTCTAAATGTTGCTCTGTACGTATAATCCCATTGGATAAGTGAATAATTGGTATACCCACTGGACTGTATCCATTCACCAATATTTTGTGAACAGCTGTTTGTACATGTGGTACAATATAAGACAAAGACGGTTATTGGTATATGTATAAAATGTGGTTCCAACTCAAAAACCTCCACTGTACTAGTAAGAATGTGCAAAAATTAATTGAGAGGACATGCAAAAATGTTCAGTCCCTTTAAATGCCATCTTGAGGTAAATAACCAAATACTTCACTCGAGGAGCCCCATAAGCAAAATGCACTATATACGATAAGTGTTTGTAGATTCTGTAGGAAGTCAGTGACGTTCCACTATGAATATATTTGGCCCAATACCATGACTCTAGTGAAGCCTTCCATATATTCAATACACAAAATATAGCGTAGATATTTGTAAGACTCACGAGTCCTTTCATTATGTGTTTAAATCCAGAACCCAATCTCCACAAGAGAAACCAATCAAAGCGAGTAAAAAAATAAAAAGGAGTTTGTTTTTTTCCCCTTTGCAGTTCTAATGAGCTTATCCACACTATCTGAGTCACTCCCTAAAGGAACATACTCTGTTCCTGCTTTCCAAAATAGCAGACAGGGATCTAGCTTCATTGAGCTATGTTTAGTTATAGGGAAAACATAACCAATTATTTTGTGATTAAATATTTTTCTCATAGCTTTTCAGATAAGTAGACAATCAAAGGAAGATGGGAGACAGCTACCCCTAGCAGAAGAGAAAGTGGGAGGGCCAGGATAGCCCCAAAGCTATCCTGAACAGAAAGGTTACAAGCTGAAAAGCGGTCACAGTTTCTATCTTAAGATTTTATACTGTCACCCATCATCATACTATCAAACGGGAGAGAGGCTTCAAATGTGTACAGTTATTGTATGAACTTATAATAGAATAAAGGTTGCATTTGCTTAACTTGTAGGACTCTTATGTGATAATGGCCAAAATGCTGTAGGTTACAGAGTTCTGTCTGCCACCCTCCAAGGCCGCCCCCCCTCACATAGTTGGTTGCAGTGGAATGTACCTCGGAGTAGATAATCATAATGGTCCCTTCTGGCCTTAAAATGTATCAAATCTTTGTAATATTCTCTCTTTAGCTGATCAGACTGGCACAGAGGAAACCATAGTTCTTGAACACCCTTAGTCCATTTTCAATCTTTTAAAATCTCTATTTTAGTTCTCTCTGATACTGAGACTATTTTTTTCTTTCAGGCACCCCCAGCCCATCTTTCCCCTATTGCGCGTATTCAGTGCTTGGTTCTGGATTACACAGCCCTGTAGACAGAAACCCTCTGGTAGAGTCAATGCAAGCTTCCCCACACCAAACCATCTCAACACAGACAGGGCTTTCTCCACAGCCAGACAATCCATAACCTTTCTGCTGAACCTGCCTAAAAGAGAGTAAATTCTGACGATCATTTTCATGATTAATCCTCAGGGAACCTATTACCAATCCCTGAAGCCAAGCAATGCTCCATTAAGGCCTTTCCTGGATGGCCCATGGTCCCAATCAAAGTACCAAATGAGAGAAATGGTAAATAAGGAGGAAAAGGAAGGGATGCTGGCCAGTTTAAAACTGAATGAAAACAGAAAGTGAGAGATTTGATCATACAAGGAGAAAATGTAGGCAAAACCCTCACTGATATCCCAGATCTCGTCTCCCTCCGCCCCCTGTGCCTTTCATGTTCCTGAGAGGCCTGCCATATGCCAGAAAATGCTACAGCTGTTACTGCAAAGTGTTGCAATACATATTGATCAGGTGGATATCATTACTAGATTATCAGAGGGGTAGCCGTGTTAGTCTGGATCTGCAGAAGCGACAAAGGGTCCTGTGGCACCTTATAGACTAACAGGGGTATTGAAGCATAAGCTTTCGTGGGTCAATACCCACTTCTTCGGATGCAAGCACTGGAAATGTCCAGAGGCATTACTAGATTGTGTCTCGTATGACTATTGGTCACAAACAGGTTCTGAGATTTAGAAGCAAATGGCACATACATTTTTGAATAAAACTATAGTTTTTAGCTGAAGATTGAGTATTACTCTTCTATGGCCTGTTCTAAAGTCCACTGTAGTCAAAGGGAGTCTTTCCATTGACTTGAGTGGGCTTTGGAACAGGCTTGTAATGAACATGATAGATACAAATCTTTAAGTAAAGATCTATACTACAGCCAGGAGTTTATTTTACTTTATTCGTTTAATTTATAACATGTTAATCACTGACTGTCCCTGAGGGAAGCACACATGTAGGAACCACTGCCCATGGCTAGCTTTCCTAACAATGCTCTGGGGAGAATATAGTTATAAATGATTTTCTTATCACCAAGGCCAACAGCTTAGCAGGATTCAAAAATGAGGATTAAACATTTCTTTGGAAAATGAAAATATTCACAGTTACATTAGATAAGATAAAAAATTTGAGAAAGACATAAACTCTCATGTTTCAGGGCCCAAGGCAATCACTAACTGCATGGGTATGGGAAGAAACTTTCCCTATGTTAGTTTTATTACAAAATTACATTACAGGATTTCTTGTGCCTCTGAAATCTCCGGTACAAGCCACAGTCACTGTACTAGATGGATCTCTGGTCTGAGCCAGTATGGTAATCATTCCTCATGTTTCTATAGTTAAGACTGGTTGAATGTGTTAAAATTATCTATGGATATTCATTTTAAAAAAACTTCCATTTGTTTCAGCTTTGATGACACACCTCTTGAGCTCTATTTCCAATAGTATTATAGCAAAAAAGTTTATTAGAAGGAATGTTCATCAAAATGGTGAGTTAAGTTACAGTTGGTGAATATTTGCTGAAAGCTCATTTTGCATTCCTAATCACATTAGCGATCCTTAGTCAAAAAGTTCCACTCATCCAAGAAAGGTAGAAAAACTGACTTCCTGCCTATTTGTTCAATCAAAACAAAGCAACAGATTCAATTTTCAGATATTGAATACTCTTGGTGAACTACTGGTGAACACTCCACAGAACAAGAATTACTTGTAAAAATGTGGCATGTCATCTTGAATAAGAATATATTTAAGAAAATTTTAAACTGCTCAGACAACTCTGAAATCAGAAAAAATAGATTGCATGTCTCCAATTATTTGCTAGGAATTATTTGCTCTGCTCTGCCTATAATGCTCAAAAATGCACTAAGATATTTATATTATATTAGTGCACTGAAGAATTAACATTCATTATATTAGCTGTTAAGTTAATTTTACTGAGCTGGGAAGTCTGTATTCAATTGTGCCTAAACCACAATTACATTTTGATCACTGACTTACACATAGCAAAAAATTATAGAGGAAAAAACATGAATTTACTCTCTTTAAATCCGCAACTTTTTTCACATTATTCTCTTTTTACAGATCACTGTGTCCATAACCTGTTTTCTTCAGGCTCATCTACAAGGCCCCGCAGTTTGGACTACGCGTGTATGAACCACAGCACACACTAGCGTGCTGTGCTGTAACTCCCCTGTGTGGACACTACAGGCGCAAACTCAAAAAGGTACCTTATCCTCTTTAAACAGAGTGACGTTAACACAAACTGGGCACCTTTTAGTTCACGCCTACAGCATCCACCCAGGGGAGTTACGGTGCAGCCCGCTAGTGCGAGCTGCAATTCAAGCCACCATAGTCTGAACTTCGGGGCCACGTAGACACAGCATTAGATGCAAGTTCTTTGAGACAGGGACAGACTTTAATTAGAGGTTTGTACAGTGCCTAGCACAACAGCACCTTGACCTGATTAAGGCCTATAGGTGTTACTGCAATTTAATAATAAATACAAGTAACACTTTTTCTGTTAAGTTTGAAGTGTGTAATTTATGTTGGACACTTTCTTCCATGTAAAGTGTTATGGCTTCTTTATATTGCTTGACCATATCACAACATAGAACTGTTCGCTCCCATTAAAGTCAATGTGAATTTTGCCATTGACTTCAGTGGGAACAGGAGTAGGTCATAGGATTGCACTTATCCATATTCGCCTTTCAGTTTGCTTAGCATCTTAAAGCATTCCACTCCATATGCAGGCTCACAAAGAGCTACGCTGTGCATGTCCTTTGGGAGTCTGCAGAGGACCACTTCCGTTGTGCTGTCAGCCTACCAAGTACAGTGGTGACTGCTCCACATACTGCACTGAACTGCAAAGGGCCTTTATTGTCAGAGCATTCTCCTCTCTGATCTTTCCAGTCTTTCACCTCTGTCACTCCAGTCTATCCAAAATAATCCCTACTGATGTCCTCTACCCAATACTCCAACCATGTCAACTTCTTCAATGAATTACTGACTCCTTGTCTCTTACCACACTAAGTCCAAATTCTTTGTCTTCATCCTCAAGTTATTTCTTACACAACTTTACACCCTTACCGACTTTTCTCGTTTCACTTCATCTTGCCACTGTTCTTGCTCTCTACGGTGCTCCCAGGCCTCTTTATTTAGTGTTGTCTTTGCAACCCCTGACTGCTTGGAGTGGCACTCTGTCCCCCTCTAGTGGTGGCTAGGCCAGGTAGCGATTGATCAGCCTGATACAGCCTTGGCTAAAAGAGAGATCTGTTAGCTCAGGCAGTAGAGGCTCATACATTAAGCTCCAGAGGTCCCAGGTTTAATCCCTGCTGCCAATGCCCTTGTGTCAGTTGGCATTACATCTTCATATCTTTCTTGTACCTTCTTTCCTGCTGCCCACCAGGGCCGGCTTTAGGGAGTGCGGGCCCCCTGCCAACAGTGTCGATGGGCCCCTCTGCCGAAACGCCGCCGAACATAGCAGCGGCTGTTGAGCTGCCGCCGAAGCGCCACTGAAGCGACGGACATTGCAGGGCCCTGACACGGACACTGTGGGGCCCGATTCGAGGGAATCAGATGAATCGGCCTAAAGCCGGCCCTTCTGCCCACTACGCAGGAAACAGCCTCATACTTCCAATCCACCTACTGCTTTCTCTCTGCCCTTCAAATCTCTTTGAAACACATTTCCTCCAGGAAGCCTTCTTAAGTTGTTTCTATCACAAATGATCTTTAGAGACACTCCCCTTACCTGAATGGTCAGCAATTTTCTTTTTTTTTTTTTTTTGGTCTTGCCTTATCTAGTATAGGTTGTAAACACAAAGTAAAGAGAGCTAAGGCAGCTGGGAACTTGTCTTACTCTGTTTGTAAAACACCCTAGGACTTCTTTGCATTATGAAAATAATCAATAATATTAATGAATAAGTTAAACATGTCAGATTTTCTTAATAAAATATTTATTACTTTCTCATAGACTCATAGACTTTAAGGTCAGAAGGGACCATTATGATCATCTAGTCTGACCTCCTGCACAATGCAGGCCACAGAATCTCACCCACCCACTCCTGCAATAATCCTCTCACCTATGTCTCAGCTATTGAAGTCCTCAAATAATGGTTTAAAGACTTTCTATCTGAAGGGAGATAATACTAATAGAGGGTGTGATTTAAAGTTTCATTCCTGGCTTTTAACAGCATATAATGATTCCAACAAAACTCTCAATTTATCCCCTTTAACATAACATTTGGGTTAAACAAGAGGCATAAGGTGAACATGTTATTACGAGCCTGTTTGGTTTTTTCCCCCCTTTTCTATCGCTAACACTACTCACTTTCACATATTGGGGTATTTTGTAAATGCATTTTGAGTATTATATTTACATATTTTGCTTACTGGTATTATCAGAAAAGTGGAGCAGCTGTGAGTTCTACAGACTAAAGATAAATTTGGGCTTTTAAATGTTCAGATATACGCTCAAAGCACAATATTATATTCACCGATGTGAAAGCTAAAGGAAGGATGTCATGGCAAGCCTGAGCATCAAGCGGTGACAGGGTATGTACTATGAGACACTCACTCTATTGATTTCTAACAGGCTAGGTATTGATATGCAAATAGGAGAAGCGCTTGTGTGTGGCCTTTTAATACAATCTTTAAACACCTCTTCAGTTCAGAGAAGAAGAGGCCCTACCAATGTATTAATATTTCTAAATAAAGCACATACAAGCTGAAACTGGTGCATTTTCACTGGACTGTTTAACAAAACAATAAAATATGCCAGCTTTTGGAAATTACTCAGAGGAACTAGACATGAGCTCAAACTGCAAAATTTAGATCAGGCTTTCAAATACCCCAAAGCCTGACAGTGCTTAGATCAGTGGATATGCTTCAGCTCACATATAAATGAAAATTCTCTCTTACCTTTCTGAGGTGTTTCAGGTGCCACTTCTGTTCCTGGAAGCAGTGCAGGCCTTTGCAGGACCACTGCCACAAGTGAGGGTGAAGGAACGGAGGCAACTGGTCCAGGTAGAGGGTATCTCCCAGGAGAATTTGATCCCCTTGGACTTTGGTGCATACATAGCTGCCATTTCTGTTTCCTAGCATGAGAGACAGAGAGAGAGACAGAGAGAGAGAGAGAGAGAGAGAGAGAATGAGTCTGTTAGTTCATCTTGTAAACAGGGCCCCAGAATACAGCCCTCCACTCTGACAGAACCGCGGCTTGGGTATGAGCCAAACACAGCTAAAGGAATAAAACATTTAAAAAGTTAAAATGAGCTTCTTGCCTCTGGGAGCACTGCCACCCAGCGATGGTGGGACTCCTCAAAGGACAGACTTGGTCTCCAGGCTTCGAGGTGATCAGGAGAAGATGGGAGAAGCCTCCTACCCTCCCTGCACCATCATGGTTACTAGGTGATTTGAGGGGGCATAGTGTTGTGTATTTGGTTGTTGTGGTAATAGCACCTTGTTGTTGCTATGGCAACTGAGTTAGATTATTAGGGGATAGCCCAGCCAGTTTTGGCTGGTTTGGTTAGTTCAGTGTGTGAAAATAAATGGCTGCTTTTAAGGCTCACAGCTCTCTGTCTCTCAAGTGATTTCTTCCTAAAACTGCTGCCCTCAAGGATACAACAAAGTGGTGAGGAGGATGGGATCCCTGTGCTGCCCCAACACCAGAAGAAAGTAGAAGTCAAGGTTAAAAAAAAAACCTATCAAAATCTTTTAGCTGTTGGAAGGGGGTGAGAACTGGCTTGTTTGCACTGACTGTGCTGGCTTGTTGGCACTGACTGTGAAACCTGAAACTAAAACCATGGCTACACTTACAGGGCCACTGGAACCTTTTGAAGAGGATATAGTGCAATGGCTTGTGTATACTGTTTTGAGCTTTTTGTTATTGCAAATGACATTACAGAAGAAAAGAAGGTGCCAATATTCTTAAGTGTTGTAGAGGCTAAAACCTACTCTCTGCTACGCAGCTTACTACACCCTGTTAAGCCTGAGACCAAATCTTACAGTGACATTGTGGAAATCCTGGGGTCCCATTTTTCCCCCAAACCACTGGTAATTGCTGAAAGATATAGGTTCCACAAAAGAGACCAAAAAGATGAAACAGTTGTACAATTTGTAGCAACTTTAAAAAGGCTTGCGGAACACTGTAAATTTAAAGAGATGTTAAATGACGCCCTACGTGACAGGTTAGTGTGTGGCCTGTACAGTGAAGCTATACAGAAGCGCCTATTGACAGAAGCTCAGCTTACTTTACAGAAGGCTGTTGATATTGCAGTCTCCATGGAACTGACTACAAAGGAGGCGCAATACATTGGTGCATTCCCTAGGGTGCATAAAGTGTCACAAGAACCTAGCCACAAATCTGTGCAGAGTCAGGAATGTTACCGCTGTGGTAAGCCAGGTCACCAGGCATTAGAATGCTGGTGTAAGGACCTGGTGTGTTGACACTGTGGCAAAAAGGAACACATTGAGTGTGCCTGTAAACAAAGGAAAAAGAGGCCTGTGGTCTGGCTGACTAAAAAGGGAAACCTTCATGGACCCACAGCCATGGACCTCCGCAATCTCCGGAATTGGTGTCCCATCTCGCTCCCCAGCATGGACTATAAGGTTGTGGCAAAGGCCATCTCGCTGCAGCTGCCATCCGTGCTGGCAGACGTGGTCCATCTCAACCAGACCTACACCATCCCGGGCCGTACCATCTTTGATAATCCTTATCTGGTCCGGGATCTCTTGGAACTTGGGTGTAGGGATGGTCTGTTGTTCGCCCTCCTGTTGTTAGATCAATAGAAGACGTTCAACCGGATGGACGATGGGCATCTCCTGGGCACTCTGCGGATGTTCGGCTTTGGGCCCGTTTGTGGGGTTTCTCCAGGTGCTGTACGCCTCCGCAGAGTGTTTGGTCAGGCTCAACTGGAGCCTGACCGCACCTGTCAACTTCGGTTGGGGAATGCATCAAGGCTGTCTGCTGTCAGGTCAGCTGTACACTCTGGCCATCGAGCCCTTCCTTTGTCTTCTTCACAAGAGGTTGACGGGGTTGGTGCTGCGTGAGCCAGAGGTGTGGTTGGTCCTGGCAGCGTACACCGCCGACGTGCTCCTCGTGGTCCAGGACTCAGAAGACCTGGTGCAGGTGGAGGCTTGCCAAGCTGTCTATTCAGCAGCCTCCTCCATCTGGGTCAACTGGGTCAAGAGCTCTGGCCTGGTGGTGGGGGCCGGGTGACGGGCGAGCCCCCTCCCAGCCATGCTTCAGGCCATTCGGTGGAGCATGGGTCCGCTGTTCTATCTGGGCGTTTATTTTTCTGCCACACATCCGTCTCCGCCGGAGAACTGGCACGGTTTAGAGGGCAGGGTGACTGGGCAGTTGCGGGGCTGGAAAGGACTGCTCCGGTGTCTCTCCCTTCGGGGGAGAGCACTGGTGCTAAACCAACTGGTCCTGTCCATGCTCTGGCACAGGCTCTACACCCTGTGCCCACCACTGGTGTTCCTGGCCAATCTCCAGAGGTTGATCCTGGAGTTTTTTTGGCCGGGACAGCACTGGGTCTTTGCGGGGGATCCTCCATCTCCCCCTGGAGGAGGGAGGACAGGGCCTGACATGTATGCGCACGCAGGTCCATGTCTTCCTCCTCCAGGCCCTGCAGAGGCTCCTTTATAGTGCAGGTGGTTCAGTGTGGAGCATGTTGGCGCGCGCCTTCCTCCGCCGCTTGTGAGGGCTCCGATATGACCGGGAGCTCTTTTTTCTCCATCCAAGAAGTCTTCCGCGAGACCTCTCTGAGCTGCCGGTCTTCTACCAGGACCTCCTCCGGACCTAGAAACTGCTCTCGGTGACCAAGTCCATGGCGGCCACCCAGGGGGCGGATCTCCTCGCGGAGCCCCTGCTACACAATCCCCATCTTTGTGGGCAGGTGGCGGAATCCACCTTGGTGTGCCAGAGATTGGTCCTAGCAGGAGTCACCAAGATCAGAGACCTCCTCGACTACGATCTGGGGGGTTGGGTGGATCCCCAGGCACTCGGTTGGCACATGGGGATATCTACCCTTACGACCCCCCGGCGCGTACTCCAGGAGGTGGAGGCAGCCCTTCCCCCCGTAGCTCGGTTTTTCCTCGAGCGGGTCCTGCGAGAGGGTGTGCCCCACCCGCCTCTCATTCCAGGCCCTCCGGATCGTTCCATCAGCCTCCTGCCCAGGGAGCCTTCCCAGCCTCCCCCTCCTCATACCTCGAGCCGGCTGCATGTCATGCAGCCGATTGATTTCCGAACCGCGCCAAGGGACCATCTATATGCGCTCGTGCTGCACACGCTTCATTACCCCACCCTCGTGTCCCACCCAGATACCAAATGGTGAGACTTTTTACCAGCAGTGGAGGGTGGGGAACCCTGGTGGGCCAGTTTATATTCCACCTTAGTCCCACCGCTTGCTGGGGATATCAGCTGGTGGCTCCTCCATGGAGCCGTGAGCACGGGTGTGTACTTGGCGCGGTTCACCTCTGTTCCTGACACCTGTCCCTTCTGTGGTGTGAGGGAGACAGACCCTGGCACATGCGTACCTTCAGTGCACCAGGCTGCAGCCCCTCTTCCGGTTCCTCCAGAACCTCTTATTGAGGTTCTGGCTGCACTTTTCCCCGCACTTATTTCTTTACGCACACCCGATCCGAGGCCCCACAAAGTTGTGGGACCACCTCATCAAGCTCCTCCTAGCCATGACCAAGGTGGCCATTCGTAACTCCAGGGAGAGGAGGTTGGCAGAGGGGGGGCCCTGCAACTGTGGGGCTGTCTTTCGTTCTTTTATTCGTTCACGTATCCGGGCAGAGTTCCTCTGGGAAGCATCCGCTGGCTCTCTCGACGTCTTCGAGAAGAAATGGGGGCTGTCCAGGGTTCTCTGCTTGGTGTCCCCTTCTGGTTCCCTAGTTTTGATCCTTTGACCCTCACGCCCGTCCCCATTATTGCCTTTGTTGTCCCCCAAACTTGGTTAGGTTCTGGGTTCAGTAGCTCCTCCCTAGGCTGGGGGAGGGGCTTTTAGCAGTGGGCGAGCTAGCGTCCCAGTGCTCAAAAGGACTACCCTGCCCAGACAGCTGCACCTAACCGACAGCATGCACACACTCTTTGGAAGTCCAGCTCTCCTCCCTCCTGTGAGTGCCTATCCATTGTTTACACTCCAGGATGCATAGAACTCTCAAGTTTCACTACCAAAATTAAACAAATATAGAATCAGAGAGGATATCCTATTTAGATGCTGTTTACAAACACTTATACAGTAATAAGACGAGAAATCACTTATTTAGATATCTATCCGATATAAGACACAATCTCTCCATCTCCACCAGTGAGGAAGCCCTTAATAAGTGAGACTTGAAGGTTTCCTCATTTCTCTGTGTTTTAAATGTCCCCCTCAGCCTTGTGTTGCAGGCATCATAGTTCTAGAAGTGGAAGGCTTAGCAGGATTCCCTGAGAACCCATTAACATCACTCCTTAATTGGCCTGAAGTATTGATGCTGATTTATACTTGGCACAACTTATGCTTCCCCCACATCACTTCAGGCCCCTGTCAGCCCAAATAATAAGAAATCATTAATAAATCCCAAGAATAGGGTGATCAGATGTCCCAATTTTATAGGGACAATCCCGATTTTTGCATCTTTTTCTTATATAGGCTCCTATTACCCCCCACACCCTGTCCTGATTTTTCACACTTGCTGTCTGGTCACCCTACCCAAAAATGAAAGTTAAAATTAAAATAATGTCTAGCCTGGGAAGTCTCAGGTAAAGGATGTGAATTTAATACCCTATAAATATTGCTTTCATAAGATAAACAAAAGAAATGGGATTTCAGTCTAATTCTGAATTGTGTCAGCCCTACCGGTAATTCTAAGTTTCCAGCCTTTTGCTTATCAGTGTCATCACTTCACTATTATTAAAATGTGTATTTTTCCCTGTTTAACTGAATAATATTTGAGGGGTAAGTGAATGCAGATGTGCAGAGACACATTTTACACTCCCTGGCTGTTTGGGGATAAAATCCATCCCAGTAACCACAGCTGAGCTCAACTCACCTGAGCTCTGCTGTACTAGAACAGGTAATTACAATAAATCATTCACTGCCCCACTCTTTGCAGCCTGGAGAAGATTAATGGCAGTAGACACTAGAGCTGCCAACTTGGAAGATTTCTTTGGTGGTACAGGAACGGCTATGCGTAAAGAATGTGTGATAAAATGCTATACTGGGACTATAATAAAGCATTGGAAAGAAGCCAAGGTCCTCTTTCATAATGCAGAGACATTAAGGCCTGTCTGATTGTTATGACAGACAGGTATTTGACTGAACACACTGGCAGCTATAAAAAACCAGTAGCTAAAAGCTAATGTCAAAACGTGATGTAGGCCTGTCACATGCCATCAGTAATAATTTTTGCTACGACCACTTGCTGGTAAGGAGGGCAAAGGAAACAATATTGTAGCTGACTGCAAGGAATCAGCCACATTTGATTTGTAGACTTCAGAAGATGATTGGCTCTGTTGTCATCCTCTTTGACTGAGCGGCAGCGTTAGGGGCTGGTAGCAGTTCTCGCTAAAGGAGATTTATTGTCTCCATTGTTTTCATTTGCTTTGGTGAGAAGAAAAATGTGGTTATGGGAAAGTTGCTATGAATATATTGCATAGATGTAAGAGGCACTGCTCGCAGCATGCCATTACGTGGGGCTTCTTACCTAATATCATAAGGGGAACACTTTAAATTATTATTTATTTTTGGCCCTTGCCTAGATGCCTTACAAAACACAGATAAATGCATCCCCTTCCAGAAAGCAGTCTCATGGCAAACATAATGCAATAAGGGAGAGCTACCAACAATGGGGGAGCGGGGACAATAGAAGGAAGGGCAGAAAAGGGTTTCAGGAAAATAAAGTCATGCAATTAGGCCTCGTTCTTGCAATGGCATAACATGCAGAGCCCCACTGAAGTCAATCCACGCCCCGAATGGTCCTATTACAGATCTTAGATTTCTCTACGTAGTTAAGCTCCTCTTGTTACCAAGCATGTTCCCCATTAGGTACAGAACTTTTTTTCTAGTCCCTTTTCCTAGACAATGTTTCCTTAGCCAAGCTGCCCTCAACCTATACTCCCCCAGTATCTGATACCCCTCCCCATTTTATCCTCCTCTCCGTCCTCCTTCATCACCCAGCCTGTCTCTCATGTATTTGAGTGCTGTCGTCCTTTTGTGGGGGGGTTTCATATGCTGGACTTCTTAAATAACATTACAAGTGTAGACTTAGCTGCATCCACAATCACCCTCTCCTCCTCAACCCACAGTTTGTAGATTAGAGGATCACTTTGAACACACCTATACTGTGAAACAGAGAAGCAACCTAATTTCTAATGTTAGGTGTAATAACATAGTAGCAAAGTATTCTCAAATAATGGATTTCAGAACTATCCCTCCCTGTATTCAGTGCAGTGATAGCCCATATACACCTACAAAATGCAGTCCCTGCCATCACAACTCACATTCTAAAAAAAGAACAGACAGAAGTTTGGAGGCAAGGGAACAAACAACAAGTAAGGAACCATATTATGTTTAGCCATATCTTCATAATGCAAAGTTTTAATGACACAATGGGTTCTATATACACAAAATGGATTTTTGTACAGATAATCTTAAATTACCCTATAACTCCCCATTACTATCACAGGTAACAGTAATTAGAGCTACCAAACACCTAATCTCTGGGCTGAATATAGTCATATAGATATATATCTGGCCTAAATGGTGTTGGGATTGTGCATTATTATTATTAGAAGAAGTGAGTTTCTAGCCCTCATAGTTGTGAACCTAATATAAATTAATACAGTGTTGCCTTACCACGTCTACAGCTAGCCTGGAACAATAACTCAGAAGTGGGAACTCCCCTGCCTACTATTAATCTCATTGGGGTGTTTATTTTTGAGCCCACTGATGACACTTTAGCCATCAGCATTAACAATTAAATTGTTGATCATTTTGGTGAATGGGAAGGGATAGGGGATTAGAGTGACAGACACAGAGAGGTGAGAATTGGGCATTACTGTATGGAAACAAATGTAGAGTGCAGAATACAGAAGATACACAAACACATGGGGAAGGAAGAAAATGGACAAACAGAAGCCTATTTTCCTAATGAGTGATCCTGAATATGATAAGGTACTGAACAAATAATTATATGAACTAAATGTTTAATTACTGTATAGAAGCCCTATTCTATCTTTAATCTTTGTGAAAAACCTTCCATATGCAAATCAGTGGGAATTCTGCTGTGACTTGAGAGCAGTAAGAAGTCCTCCTTCACCTCCCCAGCCACTGACTATCATTATAAATGAAATGTAGACCTCTCCACTGTATGAGGTAGATGACCCTAAACTACAGGCTAATCTGAGTCCATGTTTATAAACACCTGGACTTCAATGGGCGAGATTAGGACCCTAGGCAGCAACTCAGATCATTTCCAGAACTCTTACAAAACCTGGCTTCTGCTTGATTGCTCTTGTGCAGCATGTCTGTTGTGAATTAGCCAGCTCTTTTTTAAAGGACATTTGACATTGTGTTAACATTTTAGTTCTTGTAGCTACATAACTGATAGCCCACTATTTGTCAGCAGCAATATACATGACAGCACGTGCCCTAAACTTGATTCCTATTATTGACATTTCCTAACAGAATCTTTAGATTTGGCTTCTCTTACTTCTGGCACATTCGGGGATAAAAAGACATTAAGACAAAAGTACCTTATGGAAGTGAGGATTATTAAGTGGTCCAAATGGACGAAATAAAATAGTGAGAACTTTTAGATAAGGCCAGACTCCAATACCCTGCATTTTCTTTCCCCTTCTGTGAATATTTAAGCTGTTTTAGGCATTATGCAGCTGCCCATCACCATAATATCTGAGCATCTTCCATATAAAATCAACACCAACAGCAAAGAGTCTAGAATGGTTTCTCATGTTTGCAGACTGGTTCCTGATTTCATTAGAAGAACAGTTTCCTAATGACGTTTCATTACTAAAATAACATGCTTTGATCTTGTGATTATGGCCAGGGCCGGCTCTAACTTTTTTGCCACCCCGAGCAAAAAAAACCCCCAAAACTGAGTGCCGCCCCGCCAAAACAATCCCCCCCATGAGCACTGCCCTGCCAAAACAAAACCAAAAAAACTCCCCGAGCACTGCCCCGCCGAAACAAAAACAAAAAACCAACCCCCCCCCCCCCCCCCGAGTGCCTCCCCACCGAAACAAAAACAACCCTCCCCCCTCCGAGCAGCACCCCGCCAAAGTAAAAAAAACAAACCCTGAGTGCTGCCCCGTCACCCCTTAGAAGGTGCCGCCCCAAGCACGTGCTTGGTCAGCTCGTGCCTAGAGCCGGCCCTGATTATGGCATTGGAGGGGCACCTGAAATCTGACTTCAGTGCTCAGCTCTGCCAAAGTGTCTCAGTGACCTTGGGCAAGTCATCAAATCCCTTGGTGCTTTGGTTCACCACTGGTAAAACAATTCCTCTCTTCATCCAAGACATGCAAACTTATCAGAACAGGGACTGTCTCTTACTGTGTGTGCATACAGTGGGAGCCCATGTCGCCTCTGCTGCCCAGCCATTGGCCCTTTATGTGCTCCCCCATCTCTGTCCTCTCCCTGATTTGCCCCTTTGCTCCCCCTCCCCACTGCTCCTCCATATCCCCTCTGGTGGGGTGAGTCCCACCAGCACTGTATGGAGAACCAGCTCCTGGTCAGAGCACTCAGCTCACCAACAGCCTGGCTGGCAGGCACCTTCCTTCTCTCACTGCCTCTGGCTGGGCTGGAAAGCCCAAGATCCTCTGGCCCAGGGTGCTGGCCAGGAGAAGCCAAGCTCTGCATGTACCAAAGCCCTGCACAGCGATGGCATGGGGAAGCCTCTCCGCCCCTCGGCTAAGCTCTGGGGTGGCGGCCCAGAGGAAGCAATTTCCAGCCTGTTCATGTCCCAACCAGCAGGCTCCACAGCAGCCCCCAGAGCAGAGGCTTAGCACCCTCTTCACCCGCATCCCCGTCCCCCTGCCCTGGGTCCTGCACCCAGGGAACGCGGGGTTGCTCCATCCCCTAGACACCCTCATCTGCTGAGTCACCTCTCTGGCCTGGTTCAGTTCCTTGAAGCACCTGCAGTCAGGTTCCCTGGGCCCTGGTGCACAATGCAACCTTAGGGCTTAACCTCTTCCTGCCTGCGCTGTAGCTGAGGGATACAGGAGGCAGCTGGGTTATGTCTGTGGCCAGCAGCAGCCTGGAGGTATTAGCTGCCTTTTGACACTATGTGGGCAGGAAGGGACAAGCTGCTTCCAGCCAAAGGTTGAGGGGGGGAGAAGAGATGAGCTCCGCAAAGACAGGGGCTGGTCATCCCTCCCCCTCCTCCCTGCAGCTGGAAGCAGCTCCTGTCTGTTCCCTCCTGCACAGTGCTGAAAGGCAGCTGCTGGCCACATTCTGGTGTGAATCCTGGCAGAAATCTGGGGAGGAGAGACATGTGACCCTGCATGTCCCCTTCCCCCAATGTGTTGCTTCCGGAAGATGCGGTGCCAGGTACCAGGAGAGGCAGGTCGGTCCAGGGGGCCCAGACAGGCATGGAGCACGGAAAGCACCGGACAGGGAAGGTCAGGTCAATCGGTTACTGCCCCTGTGTGAGAGAGGTGTACAGGAGTGTGTGTGTGTGTCATCTCTCCCCATGTGTGTGTCGGGGGGAGGGTGTGTGTGTGTGTGTCACCCCTCCTCGTGTGAACCCTAAAGCCTTAAAGATAAGCAGGTAAATAAAAAGAATCCAACTATACAGTATTTCTTTTTAACAGGGGCTCAGTCAACTTGATGTTAATTTGAATGTTTATACGACTGATTGACGTTGCACTTGCTTGAATACGAGTAATTTTACCCGGTGTCCCATATTCAGCATAGGGAAATATGATCGCCCTAACTTTATGATACTCTTCATAGCTCTGCACATGCCCCTCTGCTCAGGCCATTCAATTTCCCATGTAGTTGCTCCAGGAAATAAAATGGCAATTTACATGGCAGAGACAAAGAGAGAGACAAACACGCGCGCACTTCGGACTGCAAACTTCATTGTGGCCTTTTAGTGAATTTGAGTTAATCGCAGACTGGTTACATGCATTTTTGTATTCTAAGTGTTTCTGTCTTTGCTTTGTGGAAGAAGTAGTTCCTCAGCTGTTAACTGACTAGTACTATGTATTTTTATTATAAATCTATAAAGTGCAACTTTCCCAGGCTAGATACTGTTGCTGAAAAGAATATGTTCCTTATTTTACAGTTAAGAAACAAAGCCAGCAAAACAGAAATGGGACTAATCATCTGCTGCTCTTCAGGCTGGTGAAGCTTTCAGCCTTGCCAGTCGCAGATCTCTGATGAGATTTTATTAGAGGAATTCAGCAGAGACACAAGGTGTCTCAGTACAACAGATCCAAATGTAACTTGTCTGTCCAAAGGGGACAAATGGCTCATAACAGCTGTTAGGCTGCTTTGTAGACAAGAGGGAGACATAGTTCTTTAACCTAGAATCATGCACTTGAAAATAAGTTTGCCTCTCCAAGGGCTTGTTGGAAATGCTTCAAAGGATTCTGCTTTTCCCAGAAAGTTATGTCACAATATGATGTGGTGTTTATTGGCTCAGAATCAGTATTTTTACCCTTCTTTCTTTGGTGATGAGAACAGTACTTTGAAGTCTGACAGAAAAAAAAGTCACACTTTGCATGGTAAGCACAATTTCCTAATGTAGCTATTGTGATAGACCCAGGCCAGTTGGGTACTGCAGAGTAGTCGAAGGCAGATATACTGGCCACTGGATAAGCACTTTTCTGTTCCCTGACTGACCAGAGCAGGGGCTGCTCCAGGCTAGGGTGGACACATGACTCCAATTAGCCTGCAAAGAGTCAGGCGAGGCCATTAAGCTAATGTAAACACCTGACTCTAATTAAGGCCCCTCAAGTCAAGGGGAGCCAGGGGAGAGGAAGGGTGGCTGAAGGGCTGGGTAATGAAGACACCCTCAAGCCCCTGGAAAGGGAGCCCTAAGGTAAGGGTGAAGAAGAGAGAAGCAGGAGAGCTGTAGGGAAGTGGCCCAGGGAAATGTAGCAACTCTGGCAGTGAAAGGTTGGCTGCCAACAGCTGCTGCCATTAGGGTCCAGCAACCTGCCACTACAGAAACACCTCCTGGGAGGGGAAGACAGGCCCCTGTCAGGACAGGAGGCTAAACTGTTCTGGAATAAGCCTGTAGGGACAACAGAGACTGTGGGAGTTCTCTCAACAACCTCCTTGCTGGCTTATGATGAAAAGGGCTCAGTAGACTGTAACCCTGGCCCTAGAAAGAGAAGGGCTATGTGGAGGGTCACAGTGAGCCTCTGAGGCTAGAACCGCCTGGAAGCGCGGGACCCACGGGGACAAGGTCGGAGCTCTGCCACACTATGTTCTGTCAGAGTCCCTAGTGGTAAAAGACATACCATATATTACACTTCTGAAGTAAATTTTATGGAAATATGCAGATTACATGTGTAACCTCCACACTTTGAGGAGGCCACAACAGTGCAACTCCAAATTGGTGGGGAATTTTCAATTCCTGTTTTTGGATTGCGTGTGATTTCAAAGATCAGTGCCAATATCAGTGTGTAAACAAGATAAGTTAATGAAGGTCCAAGAACTATCAGGATAAATATCCCCTTTTCACAGCACCACATCCTTACAAATCTGGGACACAGCCTTCTTTCAGTTCTCAGGCTGCTCCTGGAAGCCTCCTACTGTCTGCACACTGCAAATCCTTAGGGCACCCACATCTGTTTAAGCAGCCATCTCTGATATAAAATTGAGTCATAGTCCAACTGTGTTTGAAGGGGTTGTGGCTCCCGGCTCACACTCACCTAGTCCCTGTAGTACTGTCTCAGATTCCCTAACCCCAAAAGAAGAAGAGGCTAGCAGTGCCAACTGCTGAATGGCTCACCTTGGGGCTTGTTGAACCCATCTTACCTGGCTGGTATACCTGTCGGTTGTCTAATTGTGGGCAGGGGATCAGTGACTGGTCTTCCTGAGGGCAGTTCCCCTGACGGCTTTCAGGAGTCTCTCATAGGAACTGTAGAACCACTGTCTGCTCTCTCCCAGAGCTGCTCAGCAGCTCAGACTTCCTGCCTTTATGCCTTTATTCAACCCCTGATGTGACTGATCTGACCCCACCACTGTCGTCCTACTTGACAACAGCAGCTCTTAAATCCTGCACCAGTGATCATTGGGTTAATACACCCCATCACAAGCCTCCACAATCAGAATATACACACAATTTCTCAATCTCCTATAGTGACTGCCTTCCAATTTCCTTTGGTATTTTCTCCTTCCTCACTGGCATCTTTCCCCCATCCTCTAAGGACAGTGAGGCAAATTAATCATGCGGTATTTTAGCAGTGGCCTCTGTTATCAATAAGTTGCCACCTACAAGCTCTCTTGATAGATGAGCACATCTCAAGTTGGTACTTTAAAAAAGAAAGAAAGAAAGAAAGAAAAGGGGGGAAAGCAGTTATTTTAATGTAGTCTGCTCTTTTTTCAGTCTCTGCTTATGTTTTATACTCCTCTAACTGCGTCCCATAATCTTTCCAGTCTTCAGAATGTTGATTCCAAACAAAAGCTTTCATTTCAGATTTTCTGGTCAGAAAAAAACATCAATTTTTTATTAAAAATCAGTGTTTTCCAGTAGAACATTTTGATGACACCACATTTTCCAGTGTGAAATTTTTTTCAGGCAAAAACAATTTCCATCATGTCTTAGACTCCAGCACCAACACTGATCTTCTGCATGTAGATCCAAATAGATTAATTAAAGGAGAGCTTCATTGGTGAATTGACAGCCATGGTGGGATAAAAGAGATCCAGGTCATTCACCAGTTAGACTGGGCATAAGGCAGGATATTTAGTGGCTAAAATATCTCCGTTATGAATTTAAACAGATTCTGGCGAGATGGTAGTTTTGTGAGACCTTCTTAATGGTGAAATCCCATCGATGATGTAACACAATCCAGATCAATGGTGTTTATATCCCCAAGTTGAGTATGATTCTGTGTCTTTTACTCTGTCACTATCAATGGATCACTACATACTTTTGTTTTTGTGATTCAATTTTTTAATTGTCATAAAAAAAATAAAAAGGTAAATAAATTACAGCTTTGTCAAATACCACACATTTAACAGGATATCCAATAACATTATGCAGCTTTACAAACTTGTCAAAGCTGCAAGACCAAACAATATAAAAATCAGACAATATTACAAAAACATAACATATTAGGGAGAGAATAACCATAATAATGAAAAAGACACAAAAAAAGGCAAAAACAGGTGGAGGGGTTGGGGATAGGGAGGGAAAGGTCAGGTAGAATGAAAGTCTGGCGTTATTTGAGCAATCACAAAATGGGGTCCAAATTTTTTCAGATTCATATAATTGCTCTTTATATTAATAAGCTATTTCCTTTCTCTCTCTGCTAACTCTGACAGGTCTGAATACCACTGCTCTAGTCCAGGCATAAGCCTACACTTCCATTTTAATAAAATCGTGAGCTTGGTAAACACAGAGGCCCACAAGAACCAAAATCTTTGTGATGGAGTTAATCTCAGCATAGTGAGTAATAACCTAGCATATAATTTTCAGAGGAGGTTTGGCTGCTGAAGGCAAGCACTATTTTTGCTCGTGTCCACCTGTTTCCACAGCTGCCCGGCTATTGAACAGTCCCACAGCATATGCATCGGGGTTCCTTTTTCTTTATTATAGCGCTAACAAATATCAAAGGACGAGGCTCCCGTCTTGCACAACCTCCATGGTATCCAATAAATTTTGAATAGAATCTTTTGCTGTATCAGGAGTAGACTGAGATCCACAGGAGCATTTATAACATTCCACAATATGCTTTTGCCACTGGGGTTCATTTAAGAGCTGTGATAACTCACTTTCCATACTTTGACAAAGAACTCCAGACCAATGAAGTTCCTCTTCATTAGTAAAGCATACATTGTTGACAGAGGCCTAGGGAGTTTATGAAGCATCTCCAAAGTTACCAGCAACTCTGAGGCCACTAGTAGTCCTAGGGCATCTTGACCAAGAATCACTATATTCTTATGATTTAGCCACCATCTAAAAATGTCCCCTCTTAAATAAAAATAATAGAACTTTGTGTTCATGAAGGAAAAGCAAAATATAGAGTAAAAAATGTAATTGTTAATTAAATGTTGCATGTATGCAAGACTTGCTTTGCAGTAGGGAGCATATATAATCTGGGTTTTATGGCTTTTATATTCCATTTTTATAAATAATTTTTTCTTTGTATTTCCCAATATGTTTCATTGGCCTTCAGAGAACAAGAGTAGAGATCTCCTGTGGTTAATTGAACCCCAGTAAATTCACCTGCTGGTAATCAAAGACTATATAGTGGCTAACATGTCCTGTTCTTATTTCAAAAGTAATGAAGTTAAATCCTGCTAACTAAGCCTGTAGTTTAAAAAGTCTATTAGATTTTAATACAATAGTATAATAGAGTTCAGTACAATTATACATGCATTTTTACCACTTTTCTAAAGAAAAGGCAAATTCAATATATTTCAAGTGTAAAAATAGCCACTTTAGAAAAGGAATAATAAAGCCACATAAACATCACAGGTCTATGGGTCAGCCCATGATTACTCTGAAGTGAGCTGAAACTCCACAGACTGCACCATCTGAATGTGAGACATGGCAATCAGCCTCTTGCACATGACATTGGGGAATAACATTACTCTCCCAATCCTTTCTTGGTGCCTAGAGGCACTGGGCTGCCTTACTTTTTAAAAAAGTGTTCAGCTAGCTCCTGGACCCCAGAAAGGTGTGTACATTTTAGGCTGGACAGGACTGTATAAAAACTCTGAGAACTCTGGTGTATAGGTGAGGGACCAGCAAGGACAGGGTGAACACTACAAATGAGTATTTGTGACCCATTCAGTTGCTTTTTTTCAATATCTGTGTTACTACAGTTTCGTTCACAAGAATGTTCATGGAAAGGGAGAGGAGATGAGAAACCTCATGCAAATCTGGATTCACATGCAAATGTTCATTCAAATACATACTTGTAAGTATTTGAACCTGAAGTGCATGTGACCATCTTGAATGTTGTATGTGTATTTGGGAGCCACCCAAACAAGAAGCAGAAACACAAAGCTATGTTAGTTAGATGACCAGTGACTACAGCTGGTTGGGGAATTTTTCAACAAAATACTTTTTCTCCCTTGAAAATGGCAATTTGTTAAAACCAAAACTTATAAGAAAGGCCGTACTGGGTCAGACCAAAGGTCCATCCAGCCCAGTATCCTGTCCACCGAAAGTGGCCAATGCCAGGTGCCCCGGAGTGAGGGGACCTAACAGGTAATGATCAAGTGATCTCTCTCCTGCCATCCATCACCCCCCAATGACAAACAGAGGCTAAGGACACCATTCCTTACCCATCCTGGCTCATAGAACTGGAAGGACCTTGAAAGGTCATTGAGTCCAGTCCCCTGCCTACACTAGCAGGACCAAGTACTGTCCCCTGACAGATTTTTTGCCCCAGATCCCTACATGGCCCCCTCAAGGATTGCACTCACAACCTGGGGTTTAGAAGGCCAATGCTCAAACCACTGAGCTATCCCTCCCCCCAACTTATCATGGGACAGGAGTGATTTCAGTGAGAAAGGTGTCTCAGGTCCAGGATGAAATATCTGATCAAAATACATGAGTATGAGAACGTAGAATAGCCAATACCCTTCTGGTTAGGGCACTCACCCAGGATAGGGGAGACCCAGGTCCAAGTCCCTCTTCTGGCTAGTTCAGACCAGGGACTTGAACCTCTCCCAGGTGCATACCCTAGCCACCTGGCTATTCCGGGGTGGGACTCTCTCATTTTCTCCTGTTGGAGCTGTTACACTTTGTTTAATTAAATATTAATTGGGCCAGAAAATCAGAGAAAGTGACTCTATAGCCCAGTGGTTAGGACATTCAGCTGGGATGTATGTAATTTAGGCTCAAATCTCTACTCCAGCGAATATACAAAGTGGAACAGCTCCAACAGCACAAACTAAAAGAGAGCTACTCCAGAATAGCCAGTAGGGCACACACCTGCCGTGAGAGAGAATGGAAGAGCAGGGACTTAAACATCGCTATCCCAGGTCAGTGTTCTAACCACTTGGCCTGGAATCTCTCTCTGATTTCTCATGAAAAACTTCAAAAAAGGTCTTGGGTTTGTTCTGAAGCAAAGCGAGACATTTTTGGGAATCTCAAAAAAGTTTCATGGTATGGGAAAACTATTTCCCACCAAGTTCTACCAACTGCCCAAGGCAAATAGTAAATTCTGAACAACAAATACTCAAATCAACATAGCAAATACTTCATATGCAATTAAAAAGCCTTTAATTGAATAAGTTAGCAATTCAAACAGATGTGTCACAAGATAATCTGGGGAAAAAAAGATGAACTAAAAGTGTTAAATTGTTTTGTGTGTTCAGCTTTAAAACCAATCTAGCTGTAGTTATGCCATTTTCAATCTTGACCATTGAAACTTCTGAAATGACTATGTGTACAGCCAAATTATCTGCTGGTGTAAGATGATGCAGTTCTTTTGAGTTCAATATAATCATGCCAATTTACAGCAGCAGGAAACTTGGCCCAATATTACCATGTCTTTAAACTGGCTGAATTTTTTTCCCCTAACTTAGATTTTTTTTTTAAACCAAAACATTTAAAATTAGATGCAAATTTCTTGGACAGAGTTGCTTTCAGTTATTAACAATGGACTATGATTGACTCTTTACTGGGCTTTTATATTTTAAATAATCTCAGATAATATTACTACCTAGCACTCACGTAGTGCTTTTAATCTTTTGAATGTAAAGAGCTTTACAAAAGGAAATCAGAATCATCATCCCATCCTGAATCCATCCTGAATTGTGCTGAACACCCAAACTGCAGGTCTCAGAAGCCAGCCACCAAAGACGACACAAGGTTGATTAAGATATTATATTATCCATTTAGGAAGAGACCATTTGACATGTTTGCTACCAGCTTCTTCAGTATAAAATGAGTCTTTTCTGTCTCCTGGTACATTCCTTCAGTCCTATCCACTTCTGCTGCTTTTACTTTCTATGGTGTCATCAGTTATTGGATTAAACCCTGACAGCGCTCTCTACTTCATTAAAGGTGGTGCAAGCCACACACACTGGGACAGGTTCATCCCAGGTGTAACTCCAGCAGAGTCAACAGAGCTACATCAGGGATGAATTTACCGCACTGTGTCTTAATCTAGCTAGTGACCCTTCCAACCCACTTAACAGAAGGGTCGTTACACTTTTTCTACCCATGATGATCTTTATAATTTGAGAGACAATATCTTAATTATGTCTCTACCAACTGCTATGGCAGCTGAAGCAGAAGAAAGCCAAGTGAACTGCCAAGGTCAGAGCATGTGAATCAGTATGAGATCTGAAATAAACTGAGCTGCTAACCCTCAGTCTGCTCTTCTGTTGCATTCTTCTGTGCTATCACCTTATTCAAAAGACTGTTTGCTCTCACTGGATTTAATATAAAGACTAGAATAGTATTTCATACACTTTGGGAGCCAATTACATATAAGTAGGTTTTTGAAAATAAAATATTTATGTAGGCAAAACTCCAACCCACATTTCTGATGTTGACACATTCTCTGCAAATGCTAATGACTGGAGAACTTGGTGGTGTTAAAAGTTTAGCAAAGCTCTTGAACTCATTTTTTATATTAACTAAATAAGTGATTCCTAAGATAATTTCCTCCTGTACTAAAAATCTCTGCACAATTGTTTTCCCATTTAGACAAAAAAGCTCTGATCATCACAACCACGGAAGGAGAAGTAGCACTTGGCAAACACACACGTACAAGTGTATTTAAAGGTAATGTTTGTACTTGGTTTCTGAAAGTGAGAGTATAGCACAGGGTTCACAGTTTGCGTCACTAGAAACGGAGTGGAAATCTTGTAGAGAATTTGGGATGTCCTCCCCTGGCAGATGCTTTAAGACCCTTGATGCGTGATACAATGTGGTTGGTTCTAACAGAAAAACATTAGTTTTTTTCAGAAGAGATTTAAGCCCCAGGGACAAGTAATCTGTGAAGGCAGCATCCATTTTAGGGATGAACTGCACTCGGGGCAAGGAAATCATCCCAACACTCCTTTCAGTGCGGTAGCAGAATGGTAACAAGAGGCTCCCAAGAGACCCCCTTTAGCATAGCACTACTTGGAGTGGGTACTTCTATACAGATTCTATGAAAAACCAAAAGGCATGTGGGTTCTGTAGTGGCGCCAACAATAATGAGGGGTTGTTTGGTCAGCGCAAGTGAGGAGGGAACACTACCAATGGGGAAAAATAAGAGCAAAAATAGCAAAATGTCCAGGTGACCAGCACATCAAAGACAGATTTCTTAATCTGTTCAGACAGTAAATATCAAAGATCTTTTAAAATCTTCTTGGTTCTCTTTTCCCGCACCTTAATGCTTCCACAAGTAGCATACCCAGACATACAGTACACTATAACAAATGCAGAGTGTTAACAAAGCTACTGCCTTGTCCTCCAAGCACCTCCTTAAAACACTCCTCTGCCCTGATGCCTACCAAAAAAAAACAAAAAAAACCCTCAACAATAGTCAGTCAGCTGCTGTGCTGTGACTACTGCTTATCATGGTGCTGGGCTTCTCAGCATTGTGATTATTATATGGTTGTATTGTAGCAATCAATTTGTGCTACAGGAATCTGCGGAAAAATCTGAGTACAACACAATTTAATGGAGGCCGGACGGTGATACCATCATGCTGTCAGATTTAAAGAGCATAAAAAATTCAGTGCAACTTCATGGAGCATCGTTGTGCTTCTAACACTTTAATAATGGCTCCCACCAAGCCTGTGAGGATCCAGGGGTACACCTGCTGACGGAGTACAGAGATGAAGAAGTGGGTAATACAGTTATTTGTTTTCCTTTTAAAACAGACATGTTTTCTCATAATCATAACCAAGGAAGGAGGCAAGATCATTCAAGCCAACAGGTGTATATGGAGTGCACTTTACTTCAAGTGTTTATACGATACTTTGTGACTGAAAAATATGCTGAGCATAGCGAGGCCATAACACATTGTTCAACTTATGTCATTTGAAGAGGAAGTGAAGACCTATGGGATGCAGGATTATCAACCTGAGGCTATTTTTTGCAAACATCTGACACTTTGTGCAATGTACTCCAATGCAAAGGCACAAAGTTTGCTCTTCAGACATATTTTATGAGCCACAATGGACAAACCATCTTTGCCAAGATGGATTAACAGTGGCCAAGGAGAGGTTGAACTCTATCAAGAGGCAAGGAAGTCATCCTAAGCATAATATCAGTTTAGTAGCAAAATTTTAACAAGGGGCCCCTGAAAACGCTCACCAGACCATCACTGTCATGGAGTCCTGAAGTAATGTCATGTAGCTACAATCAAGAAGCCAAAACCAAGACTCAGAGGTGTCACTAAAACTTCAATGTCCATCAGCACGTCAAGGCACTGTGTCACAGAGCCACATAGCACTTATTTCCCAAGGGCCCAGCCCTGCAGCTCTACCCCTCGATCCCTTCTCAGACAAGTCACCTAATGACATCACTGGGAGTTTTCCTGTGTGAGGACTGACAGTAAAATGCAAACTATTACCAAGTGCCCACAAGGAGCAATATCTCCTATATCAACCCTGCATATGCTCTAAATCAGAGCTGATATGAGGACGTTGGGCCTTGTGCACGGGAATGAATCTCACTCTGTGTCGGTTCCTACAGGTGATTCTCCCCACATGTTGTAAGGAGATTTTTTGTAAGAAAATACCAGTCTGGGCTGTATGGATCTTGAAACTGCAGTTGCTTGCTAGAGGAGAACACAGATCATGTCACGGCGTGGTCAAAGGCTGCCAGATTGAGCAGTCAGAGCCAGAGTCTGCAATCACAAGACAGAAGTCAGCCAGGTCAGGATACTGGGAGGTCAAAAACAGGAGACAAACTGGAGGTCAGGAACCACAAGTCAGATGCCAGGAGTCAAGCTGAGTTGGGATTCCAGGAAATTGAGCTGGAGGAGCAGGAAGCACAAAGCCCACAGTTCAAAGCAAGGTGAAACCCAATTGCTCAGAGATCATCTTGTTCCTTCTTGAGTAGGGCCAGCTGGCCAATCAGCCGCTCTGGGACTATCAATTTGACCTTTTTGGTGGAGCCTCTCACTGGGGCCGTGCTTTGTGGGTCCCAGGTAAGTTATTATCAGGAGGCTGCCAGGTGGAGGGTTGGTGCAGCTGTTCCCATGACCCTTATGGGCCTGGGTTTGAAACCTGTGGATCATGACAGACTATAGAAATAAATGGAGATCTTTGTTTGCTTTAGGCAGAGTTGTGTTATATTTGATTTATACCAACTTAGTAACTTTCACCCAGAAAGCTATTGAGGGACCCCAGTGCAAGAAAGGAGAGAAGAACGGTGACATTTATATCACTTTTACAAATAACATCACGTAATTGCCACAGTTTTAGAGCCACTGCAGTGCACTAGCAGCTTTACATCATTCTGACTTAATGCACAGACAACAGACAAGTTTCAGCACAAGCAGCACCTGTCTCTGCAATTCCTCTTACTCGGTGATCATACACCTTACATTGCATCTGGGCGATACTTAGTTCAAATCAATCTGTTTCCATCAATACCAATGTATTTCCCAGGGACTAACTACTTACAGCCCCTTTGGTCCTGCAATCTCTTTAAACTCCACAGAGCAGAGTTTTCAAGCTGTATTTTACCCATTTAATGCTGCAGGGCTTTAATTGCATGAAAACAGGTGTTCCGCTCAGATTCATCCCCCAAATAACTAAACTACAATTGTTAAAACCTACATTAAAAAGACACAATTACCATATTGCACAATACAGTTTTTAAAACAGTAAGATGGAGCCTTGAAACTGAACAGAGTGGAAGCTGAGCATTTTCAAGTCAACACACCAATAAATTAACAGAATATGAACTAAAAAAGAAATCTGATTACACCAAATTGCCAGCCAGATGCCAAGAATGATATCATCATAGTTAACAAACATTTACTAATTTCACACCTTTGCTCTAAAAGCCATTCCATTTTTTTTTAATCTATTTTTTCCTCCAGCTGCAGTGTCTAGCTGGCACAACCAGGATGCAAGTTGTGTTACAAGCAAGCTAGACTTCCTGACACTGGTTAACATGCCAAATTCTCCTAGTATAGGCAAGGCATTAAAGTATCCATGAAACAGTTTTGGCACATTGAACGGAGTTCCCAGAAGGTCATGAGCCATGTTAATCAGAAACTACCACAATCCAGCCAGGCTTGGACACACAATTGTGTAGCACATTATCATCTTCTTTTAAAAAATACGGACTGTGAATGCAAACCAAGTTATGCATTTTTAAGTTCTTTCACTTGGCCTAGAACTGGATAGTGAGGAGGACAGGGTTAAGGACAAAAGACAAAAATCCCCATCTAAACCCTAACAATGTATTTCTGCACCCTGCATAAGTCTCAATGTTTTCTGATAAGAGCAGCATCTTCAGAACAAATGATGATGCATGTGTACCACAAAAATATATCAAACATCTACAGGTTGAGAATTAAATGTCTATATTGTGGCCTTAGGTAGCCACAATACTTCCTAATGTGTAACTGGAGTGCAGCCACTGCAATACCTTTAACAGGGAGTAGCCTGTCCTCTACTCTGGATAGGTTCTTATATCATGCCCATCACTTTAGTATCTGCTCCCCTACCAAAGAGCCAGTTCTGAACATGAAGGTGGGGTATGGCTGTGGCTCCTCCCACCCCTTGGGGAATTCAAGTGCTACAGGCACAAAGTCTGCATGGAATTCAAGGACTGCAGTTGGTCTATGCCCCAGCAGTTTGTTTCACAAAAGCGGTAACAAAACAGCAATTTTACTAGAAGAGTAAATTATGTTTAAACACTACATTTGGCATGTCATTGGAGCAGTATCTGTAGATTTTGGATTCTGTTAAACTAGCTATTTGATTGCACTAGGTCCTTTGGAGCAAGTCACGCTCCAAATAGTAATGACGCTTTTACTTATAAATGACAAAGAGCCTCTGGCTTATTTTTTAACCACACATTAAGTTTTGGCAGAAGGTAGATTTTATGCTGTTTTATACCAACCACCCGTAAGGTATTATTAAAACATAATACAAGATGGCTTCTCTTCCTGGTTCTAATGCATTTTCTTTGAATATGTAAACCACAAAATTATCTGCAGCTCTATGTCTGTTTTTATTATGGTGGAAATGACCCTTATTATTTGTATAGTTCTGACTCTCTCATCCTTCAGGATATTCTAAAAGAGCCTCCATAGACAGGCAAATACTACATGTGTGTGATACTGGGCATGATTCCTGAACACTGGCTTTTTCTTGGAGCTCCTGTAAGAATTCTGTCATTTGAAGAGGACTCAGTTACAAATCAATGCCACAGATTCACTTTCTGCGTAAATATCAAATTCACCTCATATGTGAAGGAGCCATACCATAACCATTAGTGCATAGTGTGAGGTGTATGGATTTAGCATTTAGTGAATTTGGAAACAATAGAGTAATTAATATTCATCTGAGTGGTCATTTATTTTGGTAATAGGCAGAGCTTACCCTAACTAAATATTACGTTTCTTATGATGACATTTACTCTTCTTTTAATACTTTATATTATATTCCTCCCGAGCATGACCTGTTCAGTAGACGTTTAAGCACACTACCTTTGGTCTGGATGAATTTATGAAGTCTATATTATGTGCATAAAATTTTGAATCCAAAATTCAGTGAATAAAAAGATCACAGCAAATATTGACACGGAGGATGATCACCCTAAATCCACAGCAGTTTTCCCTGTTGTGGACATAAAACAATGTTCTTTTCAGGTTTTAAAAGAAATTCTGGCACATATCAAGCTGAGGCAGTTATATTCCATGGTCTATAGATGAATAAGTGGGGAAGGGCTGCAATTTGTCCCTGTGTTCTCACCCCGAGAGATGGTGCCTCTGTGTCAGGACTGAAGCATATAAGTAGACTGACATGGGGACACTTAAATTGCTGCTGTCCATGCTAGATGTCTGTGTCACTAAACAGAGGATTTCAGCGTCCAGTCGGACACCTTTCGAAAGGACTAAATTCATGTTTAAGAGAGTCATGCACAGGCTTAATTAGATTGTTCTAATTCTAAATACAGTCAAAAAAACCAAAATCACATTCATAATTTGAACTGCAATTATTAAATGACAAAGACCAGTGCAAACCAGTTTCCTGTTTCCCAGGGATATAGCTACATACTAATAATATGCACTGAGCAGAGTCAGCGGCATTGAAATCAGAGTATCTCTGCCATTATATCTAGTCAGAAACTATATATTCAACTGTCTCGGGAAATGTTACACATAGTTATGGGGCAACAGCCATCACCTGGAAAACAAAGGAAAACACTGTGGCTACCCCAAAATATAACTCATTTGGAATAACTCTTGTGAGGACACCCTTTCGGGTGCCACCTGGAACTGGGGTACCACTGAGCTCGCCTGACCCACCAGCCTGGGCTCCCTTCCACCCTGTAATGCTCTGACAAGCTGCAGATACACTCTCAGTCTCACACTTTCACCAGAACACAAGTAGGGACACACCCAGCTGCAGAAACACACAGACACTGAAATCAGCTCTGCATGGGAAGGCTCAGTTAAGGAACTGTCCAGTACTCAAGTGCACACCCCCCTCTAGAGAGAAAACCCAAAATTGTACCGGCTTGCGCTGCACAGAGAACTGTACAGCGTAAGCTCATGAAATTCACCCCCTCCCTCAAAGTGGAGAGGGATATACACAGCTTTCTGCCCCCAAATTATGATTTCCACACACACCGGTTTTAGACAAAACAAAAAGAAGTTTATTAACTACAAAAGCTACATTTTAAGTGATAAGGGATAGTAAACAGATCAAAACAGATTACCCAGCAAATAAAACAAAAATGCAATCTAAGCCTAATATACTAAAGAAATTGGTTATAGGTAGCAAATTATCACCCTAAATGTTGTTTTAGGCAGATTGCAGAGATTCTTGGAGGCAAGCTGCACTTGCTTGCAGCTTAAAACTCCACTTATTCCTTTCACAGGCTAGACAACCCACTAGCCTGGGTTTAGCCCTTCCTCCCTGGTTCAGTCTTTTTGTTTCTCGGGTGCTTCCAGCGTCTTCTTTCTCGGGTGGGGAGTCAGTGAAGAACGGACCACAATGATGTCACTCCCCTGCCTTAAATAGCGTTTGCATATGGTGGGAACCCTTTGTCTCCCAGTTTGATTCCCATCCCCGGTCAGTGGAAAAACACTAGCATTATGATGGAGTACAGGACCAGGTGACTGGACCACATGTCCCTGAAGGGTCTGAGCAGCCATAACTCGGAGGCTGTTTGCAGCGTCCTCAGGAAGGCTTCCCAGGAAGGCTGCCTGGTGGGAGACTGGCATCTTCAAAGACCTATAGTTTTCCGTAATGGCCCTTCCCAGCTAGCCATTCAGACTGATTGCATTCTGTCTAGTGGGCATTCCCCAGGTGTAAACACATTTGTAATAGATGCATAGACAATATTTCTAACTTCAGATACAAAAATGATACATGCATACAAATAGGATAATCATACTCAGTGAATCATAACCTTTTCAATGAGACCTCACATGACCTATCTGGTATAAAATACATCATAGTTATGCCATGATCATATCATAACAATATCTCTATGAAGAATATGGGGCAAAGTGTCACAACTGTAACAGCACAGGAACATGTTCAGCCAGCCAGAGCATCTAAACAGTCTCATCCTTCTGGTTTTGAAAAGAAAGGATTGCTAGGCAATAGAATAATATCTATAGCACAGTGAGTTCATTGGAGCCTAAGCTAAGCCTGCAAGCTCTTAAAAGCAAATGTAAATATCTGGCTTTTTTGGGAAGAAGAGTGTGGGAGAAGTTCTAAGCCTATTTTCAAGAGTGCTTGATAGTAGCTGGGTAATGTTACTTGGGCTTACTGTTGCCATATTATTGCCTCCCAAGAACTTGAAAGTATTAAACTATTCAGGTTGGTTTCAATATCCTAAGCCTTCCTAGGACCTGATCAGGTAATATAAGTAGGAGCCAACCAAGAAGATATGACTGGATCCATATCCATCTTAGATTAGAGTTTAGGTGTAGATGCAATAGCATCAAAATCTTACAAGCTGTTCCCATAAACTCTTGAGTCAGAGAGGCAGAAATGTTGCAAGATCTACAGATCTCGGGAGATACAGGCCACATTCAAAGCAGAATTGGACAACAGGCCCCTTCTGTTTTTCGCTTCCAACCGTAACCAAGTCCACACAGACGAGTTTATATCCTAAGGGTAGGTCTACACTTACCCGTCGCATCGGAGGCGTCGGATCGATGTTCTGGGTTCGATTTATCGCGTCGTGTCTATACGCGATAAATCGAACCAGGAAGTGCTCCCCCGTCGACGCTGGTAATCCAGCTCGACGAACGGAGTAGGCGGAGTCGACGGGGGAGCCTGCGCGCCGCGTGTGGATCCCGGGTAAGTACCTTTTCATTCGAACTAAGATAGTTCGACTTCAGCTACGTTATTCACGTAGCTGAAGTTGCGTACTTAGTTCGAATTGGGGGGTTAGTGTAGACCAGCCCTAAAGGTCTAGCTATAATTGTGTATCATGGTCTTGACAGTTAAAGAGCATGAGGAAATACTGTGCTAAGCAAGAGCTTTTGGCTGATTCTAGCATTGGGTCATGAAAAGACATTTTGAACTTCCAGTTTCCTTGCTGAAGAGGGTTTGTATTTTAATTTCCTATTACTCACTTTCAAGTTAAACACAGGCACACTCACCTTTGAATCTTGAAGATGTATTTTAATTGATTCTCTGAATATTTTAAGGTCAATTAATTCCATGGATGTTGCAAACACTGCATTTTCTTCATTCCAGCTGCTGTTCTAATCATGTTCATTAACTGGATTACTTTTACCTGCCAGCTAATGTTTTACGTTACATTAATAAATCTTCTGTTTGCTATCTGAGCTGAGTGGACAAATAAAATGAATTACCCAATCCTATGATTTTCCACGAGTCTAGCACTATTCTATCATTAGAATGTCATTCTATCAAGGGAATGAACTAGATAAAGGTGACAAAATGAAAAATATATGCATATATTTTTCTTTTAAAGTATACTGTTAACACAACCCTTTCATTGTTATAAGTCAACAAGGTTTTTCCTTGTGTATTTTGTTGTGGTGGAAGCCTTATGAAATGTTTAGCTTTCATTGTTATTATAGCTGTTAAGCATTCATATATTGTGCATGTTTATGAACTTTATGGCCTATTCATATTTGTAGGAAACACCAACAAAGTGATATAATAAGAAATACATCATGTCATCCTACTGATTGACTGTATAGACATATATTCTAGAAAGGCTCACTGCAAAAATAATTTGCACTTGTACTATTTCCATGTAGTTCTAAGTTAATTTTTAAAAAGCTCTGAACTTCTGCCAGCAGCACATGTGCACTGAAGATAAAATGTAACAGCAATTAATCCAATCCTTTTTGATTTAGTGTTAATTTAACCCAGTGGATTATGCTTTGTTTAATATGCAATTGTGTTGATCCTACTACATATCAGAGAGCCCCCAAATCAACCAAGCTGCAACGCAAAATTGGAATTAAAATGGTGAATCCCTTTCTCCTTCTCTAAAGCATCTATCCCTCCAAAGAAAGAAAGGCAAGTCACAAAGAGTGGCATCTTTAATATAAGGCTACTTAATATAAGTAGGAGCCAACCAAGAAGATATGACTGGATCCATAAAATTGCATCTGAAAAATGTCAAGATTAGCAGTGGGGCGCAACAGAGCCTGCCAATAGACTCAACTGTGCATTGGTCAGTTACAGATTACATACGTCAAAGTAAAAGGAGAAAATGGCATCATCAATATGTTCAGACACAAACTGTTAGTGCAGTAAGCTCCCGATCCAGCAAACATTTATGCATGTGTTTTACTGTGAGTAGTTCTTTGGAGCTCAATCGGAATTACTCATGATATTAAAGTTAAATACATGCACAGGTGTTTGGGGCCTGACTACTCAGAATCCCCCTTTGTTTTCAAAATAATACTAAAAGGGTTCAAAATTATTAATTTTATTGCAATGGCAACCAATGAGTTAAGAACTACTAGGACTAATTGTATAATACTTCCATTCTAACACAATTCCTAAACTGCAGGACTAATTTAGATACTTGTTGTTGCCTATCTGATTAGTGTCTGGCTGCTTTATTTTCCGTTACACGCAGCTTTCACTGCCATTTCAAGCATGTAAGGTTTTCTGGGCATACGTCCCTTCATTATAGTGCCATTGTCAACATGTTTTGGTGTTTACGGGAAGGCCTAGATTCATAAATGATGTCATTTGTTCACATGGACACCAAGCAAAGTTCAACTGTAGTTCAGCCTTAGTTAAGGATTCATTAATAGACACTTCACATAAAGTGCTACCATGTTCTCTTTCATATTCCCCCCCCCCTTTTTTTTTTTGCAGCTGAGAATAATTAACTGTTCCTTTGTGAATGTCATTTGTTCTCAAGGAATTAAATGCCACCTTATTTCCCAGAACAAGAATTCAACTGTCATAATTATAGCTTCATTTCAGGAGAAAAAAATCATAATTTATTACAGATTGTTGAGCATGTGCGATAGGTTTAAACGTCTTTGAAAGTAAATTGTGGCATGTCATGAAGGGCTTTTGCCATCACTGTAATTGATTTATAATTTTGCATTTAAAATTAACAACGTTCACCCATTGTACTTTCATTATGTAAGACTCTGGCAGGGAATTTAGAATTGTGTGTTCGGTTCAGGTCACCAAAGTATTGTTATGATAATAATAAATGTATAATAGTTTAAAAAATAAAAATGATACAGGAAGGGACACTGAGGCCAACCCCCGCACTAAAAATATGAGCTTGAGGTTGAAAACAGTGTTAAAAAACTAAACCTCTGTGGCCTTGAAAAAGGAGATGTAAGAGGGGATTTATCTGAGTGATATTAACTTTAAAAACACAAAAATAACTAAGATTACTTTAATGTCACAACCATGATTTAAAACCCCCCAATAAAAGACAATTCAGAGTTAATGTTGAGCTGCTGGGACAAATTCGACACTCTTACACGCTAGTTTAAAGATTTACACTGATATAACTAAACAGAATTTGGCCCTCCATTCTTACCACTTCACTATGGCAAAATATAGCTGTGCAATTGTATCCTTCCTATAATTCCTATATTTACCCTGGGATTTCAGATTCAGGAGGTTTCTTCACTGTGCCCTGAACAATCCTATAATGTTACACACTGTGAAATGTCTAATGAATCCATCCTAGAAATGGCTGTGTTTCTGTGGTAGCTACAATAATATGGGCATAATTCTGATCTTCATTGCACTCTGTATATCCAGAGTAACTCTATTTAGGTCAATCTGAATGTACATGGAATGAAATGGATAGCTGAATCTGGGACAATTATTACACATGGTATTTATTGCATCATTTGCAAACACTGGCCTTGATTCTGACCTCAGCAGTTTTATACGAACATAACTCTGTTGACTTCAATAGGTTTCATGCCTCAGTTATACCAGTGTAAATGAAAACAGAATTAGTCCCCTTAGCTAAGTATTCTTCACACACCTATTAGAGTAGGGTGATATTAGCTCTGTTTTACAAATGAAGAAACTGAGCAAGAAAGGTAAAGTGATTAGTTTGTCAAAGGCTACAGAAGAAATATGGGATTAGAACTCAAGACCTATAGAAACCCATCTTTGGGCTTAGTCCTTTAGACCACTATGCCTTCCTAAGGCACATACTCTCTGTATGCTCCATAGAGTTTGCATACTAATGGAGGTACAAAAAGATTAGTTTGTTTATACATTGCTTTTAAAGGGGGTTGGAGCCTGATTCTCTTCCATAACATCTACAGTTCTGAGAACCAGAATCTTTTGGAATTCATCAGTTAATGGAACCTGTCTACCAAAGCAGAGAGACATGACTCCAGCCTGAAGCAAACAATGATCATTCAACCACTGATGTGTCCCCCGCCCCCAAAAAAGAGCTTCTATTCTCCACTTCCTCTCTCTTCCTGTTGCCTGTGGTTGTCTAGTGCCTTGACAAAGCTTTCCACTTTCTGAGTATGCTTAGAACATTGGGGTTACAGCATCATTAACAGTTTCATTATTTAAGGGAAAAAATAAGAAAATACACCTGGTTTTGTATTTTACAGTTTTCCTTGCACATTGAAACAACAAAACAGACAATTTACCATCAGTATGGATGTCTAGAAGGAAAGCCTAAAACTATAAAGTGAATCTCAGTTTTAGCAAAGTTATATGTTTAAACATAAAGAGAGCTCCATGGGCGATGGTGTCTCAAGGCACCGCCTTTCCTGAGGCTGCTTGCTGTACATGGTGTGCACTCTGTACTATCGGTTAGGGGGGCACACATTACCCCCCTAAAATGCCCCAGAGGGGAGCAAGGCCATGCTACCACCTCCTCCACAACTCTCTTTTGGACAATTTGCCTGCCAGGTGTTTTGCTCAGAGGGCTGTGATTATGATTGGGCCTTGCACAATTTGGGGAGGATTTCTTGTGTCTCATGCCACCCGCACATCCATGTAAGAGCACATCTCATTCTACCCCTTGGTATGAAGGAGTAGAGTAAATAGAGCAACATAAATTTAGAACATGATCTTGTCTTTGGGAACCCAGGGAGGAAAAAAAACAAGAGAAGGATGTGGTCCTGCACTCACCACAATAAACTTTTCCACAACCTACAATAGATGGAACAAGAAATTGTGCATTCCTGATGCTGAAAGAATGTATGTCGGAACCTAAAACTGTTGAGAAATTGTTTAAGGACAGTTCATGCTACCGAAAATATCATCATGTAAAGCTGGCAAGGTCAGTATCAACTTTACCTGCCATGCAAGTGCCAACTGTGCTTGATTTATTTGCCTTGGGCTAGTCTAACTTGTTTCCAACTTTCCAAAGACTTTCTTTTGTATCATTGTTGGATTATACGGGACAAGCATAATGTAGTTTATATTGTATAGGCATTGATTTTAGAGACTGGAATCTGACATTGCTCTGAACCTCATCGTATCAGAAGAGCTCAGGAAGTATTTCCTTTGATTTCCTTCACATATGTAAACCATGCGCAGCTTTTCTTCATTCATCTAATCCACCCATACAGCAGAGTGTCCTTTCACACACTGAAAAAAATCTACAGCCGCCTGATCACAGTTATATCAGACTGAGCAAGCCAATTCCAGTCAGTACCCTTGCTCTCATTCGCCATTCCCTCCGCTGTGTGCTTCTGGGAGTGTTGAGTGTCTCCTGCACAGGGGGTGTAAGTTAAAGTGTGTGGAGAGAGAGAGAACTTGGGGGGGGGGGGTGAGGGAGAAGGGGGAAATAAAATTTGTAAAATTTCCTGTTTACAAGCAAGCAGCTTGAATACTCCCCCATGCAGCTGCCAGAGATGCCAATCATGGAAACAGGCACCCACAGCTGCAATCAATAGAGAAAATATAGCCTGCTACAAAGGCAAGAGTACAGAGACAGAAGGGAAGGCAGAAAGGCCTGGGATAGCAAAAGGGTAACAGCCAGCACCAGGCTACCTTCAAGAAAGCAGCCAAGAGATTGAAGGAGATGGAAAGCCCTAAAATTCTGATAGACTTAATTGGAGGAGAGAGTCCAGGAAATGTCCTGACTGAGAAACAAACTGAGGGTCAATCAGGAGAAGCAGAAACCCCCTCCAAAGACCATACTGAGAGATGATGACAGTCACTTTTGGGGCTCCTTCACCACTGCAGAATTGCCTCAGTGAAGGGCTGCCTGACTCACCTGTAGCATGCCTTCTGTGGCAAGGCACTTTCTTCACCTCACAGAGCTCAGTGTTTTTCCCTCTGGCCATATGGGGGCCTGGAGTAAATCAGTCCCACTCCAGAGTTTTATGCCTCACTGGAGAGTTATTTTTTCCCAGTATTTTACAAGGTGGGCTACAAGGTAGCCCATGCAGCCCAAGTCAGACAAACCAAAGAAACAAATTCATAACACAAAAGGGATATTCCTCTCCCTGCCCCCATCTAGGGTGGTGCCTTGTTATGCTGACTCTGGGGTGCCAGTCATTCCCAAAGGCAATCGGGGTGCTAGAACAATTTGTAAAGTGAGGGTACTGAAAGCCATTGAACCAAAACTGTAAACCCTGTATAACCCACTTCAAGTCACAGGGTGTGGCAGCACCTTCCACACCCCTAGTTCCAGCACCTATAAAGTCAGTTAGCCTACCTTTCATCTAGGAGAAGGTGCTGGAGGTGCGCTCTGCTCTTGGTAGCCTGCTGCAACTTGTCTCCCCATCTCTCTCTCTCTCTCTCAACAGAAGAGAGATTTTTAAAGGTCACAGGCAGCCCTTAATTGGGCTTACGAGTCCCTAGTTGACCTGATGTAACCTTTCAGCTCCTGGGGGAAAGGGCTTTTACCATTCTAGGGCTGACACACCACTCCTCCACCCTCTCTTACAGATCTCACCCTTGAACCTGTCATTATTATTTCTGTTGTCCCCCTTACGTACTTCTGTCCCGGGCTCAGTGGATCTTCCCCATAGGCTGGCGGAGGGTCCTTTAGCTGTGGACGGGCTTGTGCCCGCCCACTTCCCAGAACCCAGCAGGACCGTCTCTTACAGCTCTCCACTTTGACTTTGTCACATTTCTTTTTGACTAGCTCCCCCCCCCCTCCGCACACACACACACACCTACTTAAAGTGCGAGAGTATCTAACGGCAGTTAGCAAAGCCAACTATTTCAAACTCTGCACTGATTTAAGTTTACTTTATCTTTTATGCCCATTTTCTAAACTAATTTTCATCCAGTGGATGTCACTACAGACTTTGTCCCGCTCCTATGCACGAACAAGGCAACCAGCTGGAAATCTGGAACACAGGGTTTGTACCCATTTCTTCCAGTTCTCTGATCAACTACCATTCTTAGAGGACACATTTAGGAGTTGTTACTGAGCTGATGTTTTTGTCACTCTTATTCTGGTGGTTTAGACCCCTGGCTAGTTTTGCCTTCCACATAGTAATGGCACTAGCTCAGTAAATGTGGTTAGTAGCAGTTTCTAACATTTCGTTGACAATGGCATTCAGATACCATGGAGATCAATATGGCATAAGCACCTGAATAGAGAAGAAAATGATGCTGTGATTATAGCAAATTTTTAGTGGTAGCAAACCAAAACCACATTTATGTTCATTCTATGTCCATTGAGTATTATGAAGGGTGATGATACTCTCTATAAACTGGACCAAAATCACCAACATATGTTAAGTAATACACAACACTTATGTAAAAACAGCTTTTAGCCATAACAAAACTGGATGAGATTCAAATCAGAGACATGAGTGAAAGGCTCTCTTTGTCCCATTACCAGTTGCCTGAATCATCTAAGCCCTAATGCTCACATTTTTTGAGCTCTACTAATTTGATAAGAGTTTTATAATGGATTAGATTTATGAGGTTTTCACACTCTAAAATCAATTGCTATACAGCATAACATACATAACAGGGGGGTCTACATTTTATATCAGTTTTATGAACCATATTCTTTATTCTTTTATTTCACACACTTTTTTTTGGCAACTTGTCATTCAACAAGGGATTTATTACTGATATTCCCTTTGTCTAGAGAGACAATGTAGTGTGATGGGACATTGGTTTTGCAGTGATCAGAAATCATCTTCCAGATAGCCATAAAAATTCATTTCAATTTGATCAACCTCAGGCAAAGGTTATCACCTACTCCAGCTTACGCTTATTTTAATAGTAACAAGTGACTTTTTTTAATCTTCAGTAATATGAAATTACTGTCATTTGAAAGAACTGTTTAGGTTCCTTGACCAGAAGAGGCATTTAACTGTGTCATGTGTGATGTATGACACATTTAATTGCTCTATGCAGCTATTCAAAACGCATTCAGAAGTAATCATTTAGCATTAATATCCCGGGGCACTCTGAGGTCACAGTACATTAAAAACTAATTCAGACTGGTTCAAGAATGCATTTTTCATATACAGAGTAACATAATTCTTTTAGGATAAAAGTGGCTCTGCAGCATTCTGAGAGACAGGGTGATCTACATATCTGCCAGTGGTATTGTTGTAAAAGCAGCAAGTCAGACCTTTTTCTCATCTTAACTCAAACTTGCGGTGAATAAATATCGTCATGTCTAAAATAGCTACTATTGCAATTGTTTTATAGTGTATTTTTAACTTAAGACGTGTGGTTCTTCTTCTGTTATTTTCCCACAGATCAACCTGCCTGCCATCATTTCCTGGACAGACCATCATCTAGTAATTCTAACTTGTCTGCAGGTAGTTGTGTGTGTTGAGTTTCCATACAGAAGAGCAAAAAAAAAAGACTTTTAGCCTAAAATGACATTTTAGATTATGGAATACAGCAAGAAAGCACAGAGATAATGCCTCTGAGGGAGGGAGGGAGGGTGTGTGGGTGTGGGTGTGGGGGTGTGGGTGTGGGGGTGGGGGTGTGTCTCCTCTGTACATAATGCAGCAATCTCTTTGAGAACAGAATGCCAGCCCTTCTGCAGCAGGGAGGGGAACGTCTCTCCATTTAAGAGTGCAATACACAGAAAAATCATAACAGACACCAGCTACATGCACCAGAAAGTGCTGTTCAGTGTAGAACATATTCATAACCAATCCTGCTGCAGCCACTTCATTATCCTCACACTACACAACAGATGTGCTGCCAGATCACAAGTCAGGGCTCTAATTGGAAAAAGCAGTGGTGACACTCGTCCAAGTACAGCCCACAAGCCACGCCCCACCTTCCTGAGATGCCAAAATGAAATACCACACTTGTAGCAAATTGTGGAAATCTTCAAAAAAAGATCAGGCATACTTGGCTGGTGTGACAGTCCCCACACTGACTAACATCAAGGATTGAAGCAGGGATCTCCAATGCCAGAAGGGTAAGTTTCTACAGCTTGAGCTAAAGAGCTAACCATTTTGCCTGAGTGCGGTACACCAAAACCAAATCATAACAGCCACAAGCTACTTGCACCAGAGAGTTCTATTCAGTGTAGGCTAATAATGCTATTCAGTGTAACAGACTTACATGCTCTGTGGATCAGGCACATGGAGGAACACGGTGCGACATAATGCACACTGACCAGTGGGTTACACAGGCTCCTAGTGGTTTGTTCCCTCTAAATCAGTGAGATTTGGGTAATGCTCTTGTGCCGGGCTAGGTTAAGGCATAGGGCACAGCAGGCATGTGCCTAAGGCAATGGCTTCCAGGGTCTGACATCAGAATCTCTACTTTCATTTTTAGACATTGTTTCTAGCTCTTGTGGTCACAAAGGAAAGCTTGAAAATATGAACCAAGTGTAACCAATGTAATGATGTCTGCTTCAGTCAAGTCTACAAACAGCCTCCAGCAGAGGAAGGAGCAGCAGACTCAGAGGCAGGGAAGAAGCTGCTCGTCCTCTCACACAGCCCCTGCCTGGCTGTAGCTGCTCTAGCAGTGGGACTGGTGGTCAGGAGCTTTGAATCACTCATTGTGAGAACTTAAATGCACCCTAGAGCAGTGGTTCTCAACCAGGGGTCCGGGGTCCCTTGGGTTCCGCGAGTAGATTTCAGGGGGGTCCACCAAGCAGGGCTATCATTAGACTTGCTGGGGCCCACGACAGAAACCCAAAGCCCCACTGCATGGGGATGAAGCCTGGGGCCCTGAGTCCTGCCATCCAGGGATGAAGCCAAAGCCTAAGCAATGTAGCTTTGTGGGGGCCCCTGTGGCATGGGGCCCCAGGCAATTGCCATGCTTGCTGCCCCCTAGTGCTGGCTCTGGTTTTTATACACAGAAAAACAGTTGTGGCACAGGTGGGCTGTGGAGTTTTTATATCATGTTCGGGGGGGTGGGGGAAGGGGAGCTCATAAAGAAAAAGGTTGAGAACCCCTGCCCTAGAGCTCCCCACCTCTCCACTGGCCTTTTGGGTCCACAGCTCAGAATGAGAAACAAAATGGTGGTCCCCTCCCAAGCACCCATCCCAGTCATGGCACCAAAATGAGGCACTACTTACAGTAGACTATGCAGATCTGCGACATTCCTCCTTTACTTATTTTCATGGGCAGTGAAATAGTAAACAATGTAGGCATGTACATCACCATTATTGGCATCTGAAATACCCATTGAGCTGAATGGGGCAGTTTGTGCCTCTCAGAGCTAGCATTTCAGACATCACTGCATCAGGTTACTCATTTCACATTTTTAAGGTTCTCTCTGCAACCATAATGGCTAAAGAAAGAAAGTAAATAAATAAACAAAAGTCAATGAAAGCTCGGGGTCTGGAGCACAAGATGGCAGCCTCAAAAAAAGCATCAGGTCACAGACCTGGTGTGACAAGACCCAATTTGGTGGCATAGCAGATAATCCCCAAAGATAGCACTTCCCCATCATGTCTAGCTGTTTTATAAGTGATCTTATATAGACAATCCTTTTTCTAATATCGCTACTCTCTTGCATTAGGGAAAAGTGAACATTTTTATGTGGATGTCATTAAAAACATTGACTTTAAAAATGGCAGTCATTTTTTAAGAGCAGAATTGCATTCTTTTAAAAAACAAAACAAAAAGTGTTTCTTTCATAAACAATGCTGTAAGTTCTGCTACCCATAAAAACTTGTTAAGATAGCTGAAACCATTCAAGTCCTGTTGATATTTACAGTACAATGCAAAATAGGTAAGTATAGCCCATATGAATAAAACATTTTACATATCCATTGGGGTACTATTAGATAGATGCTGTAGCCATGATAATAGGAGTAATGTATCTAAAAGTTTGTTAAACAATAAGGTAATTCTCTGTCCACAATCTGTTCTCTTGGTTAAATATGTATATATACTTTTTATTTTATAGATAGGTATTACACTTTTGGAGCCATTCCACTTTGTTATGCAATTATACAATGGGGACACAGATCATCAGTAGGCAGGTCCTTAGGAAAGTGTGTGGAAAAACATACTGCATCTCTGCAATGGCCAATTTGCAGACATCAGGTAATTCAGATGTTTTGGGGTTTTTTAATCAAAATTACCAACCACCAGATCACACGACAAATTAATTAAATACTAAATTTTAACATGAAATGACTGTTTTTAAGCAATCGCACCACAAAAGAGATTCTCATTTAACATTTTTATACTAAAAAGGACTAAATTCTGGTCTCTGCATCACAATTCAAAATACATATATAAATTGATGAAATATTTCAAAGTTTTGAAATGTTTCCATTTCTCAGAGTTTCTGTTTTGTGTGACATTTTTCCTGAGAGCACGTTTGAAATTTTTGTTTACTAAAATCTGTGTTTCAGTAAGAAACCACATTTTTCACTAAACAAAAAGTCAATGATTCCAAAAATTTCAGTTAAAAAAAAATTGTGAAATATTGAAGATGACAATGATGGTCAACAATTTTCCTGACAAATTAGATTTTTGAAAAAGGTTATGAACACACACACACAATGCAAAAATGTGGACCAGCTCTAATTACAATACGTGCATAAAAATTATTTATGATTTTTAATATAGTATTTTCAATTCCTTTCATTTAATAGTTTAATGTATTGTTTTGTGTAACTGAGGTTTTTCAGGAGTGGAAGGGAGGGAATATTAATGATAATATTTCATAGAATCATAGAATCATAGAATCTCATGGTTGGAAGGGACCTCAGGAGGTCATCTAGTCCAACCCCCTGCTCAAAGCAGGACCAACCCCAACTAGATCATCCCAGCCAGGGCTTTGTCAAGCCTGACCTTAAAAACCTCTAAGGAAGGAGATTCCACCACCTCCCTAGGTAACCCATTCCAGTGCTTCACCACCCTACTAGTGGAAAAGTTTTTCCTAATATCCAACCTAAACCTCCCCCTCTGCAACTTGAGACCATTACTCCTTGTTCTGTCATCTTCTACCACTGAGAACAGTCTAGATCCATCCTCTTTGGAACCCCCTTTTAGGTAGTTGAAAGCAGCTATCAAATCCCCCCTCACTCTTCTCTTCTGCAGGCTAAACAATCTCAGTTCCCTCAGCCTCTCCTCATAAGTCATGTGCTCCAGCCCCCTAATCATTTTTGTTGCCCTCCGTTGGACTCTTTCCAATTTATCCACATCCTTCTTGTAGTGTGGGGCCCAAAACTGGACACAGTACTCCAAATGAGGCCTCACCAGTGCCGAATAGAGGGGAATAATCACGGGAATTTCACAATCACAAAGCTCCTGAACAGGTTACTACCTGAATATAAGGCAAATCATAACAAGTGAGAGCAACAAACAAAGGAAAGGAATGGAGGGGATTGGTTACAAACAGACTATGCAGTTAGGACCCAATCCTGCAAATTCTTATGCATGTGCTTAACTTTACTACCATCGATCAGTATTTTCAAGATTAGGCCCCTAGATCCTAATAGCTTTAAGTATGGGTTTCAAAGCTAAGTAGATGCTTATTTGGCCTACCTTAGGTACGCTGAGGGCCTACACATCCCAAAGTACAGTAGGCTGACATTATTGAATTTGAAGGAATATGACCCAAAATACATATTCTTCATAAAATCTGTTTACTGTTAAACAGATTTACAGACTGGCCTTTTCTAAAAATGCCAGTTGCTGAACTTTAATACAATTTTTTCCCAGACTGTTGCAATCTCATCACTATAGCACCATGGAAAACAATAAAATGTGCCAGAGTAATCAGCATTTCCAGTCACAGAACCTGGCCTCAGGGTACCATGGAATTCTATGGGCTCTGACAATAGTTCCCTAGTCCATCTGACAATGGAGCAAGCTTTTAGGCTGATTCTGCTCCAATTGAACTCCCTGGCAAAGCTCCCAGTCAGTTTAATAAGAACAGGATAATTAACCTTATATGCTTTCTCCACAAGGCAGAAAGGTGGGTCAGGTGGTGTGGTGGTGAATGAATTCTAATGGCTTATCCTCAAATCTGACGCCTCCTTTCTCCTCCACAATTCTGGGCTCAGCTGGGTATTGGTTCAGCTCCCAGCAGGGCAACTGGAGATTCCCCATCAACAGGGAACCCCAGCTGCCATGCTAGGACAGCTCTCTATCCTTTTTGCACTGCCAAAGTAGCACAAAGGGGATGGAGGCAGGGGTCGCAATCTGTCCTTGTTTGCTTAAAATGCAGTTCTACCCTGAAATGTAATTCAATAAAAGTGGAAACCTCGGCTTTCCATGTACACAGTGATTCCAGGTAAAATGTGTTTTGTTTACACATACGATGTCTTTCCAACTGGCAGCTCTGCAAATTCAACCTGTACTCAGTCAAGCTGCGTTATTTCTATCCTGTGCACCATCAGCAGTAACAAACATCCTGTAAGTCCAGCACTGCCTTTGGCAATCCCTGGGCAACCCCACTGGAAGCTACAGAACAAATGGGATATGGAATGAGTAAGACAAAATGTGAAACCCTGTTTTGTCATTTGTATATTGTCTTCTTTCAAAGCAGACTCACACTTTAAGCAAATCCTATCCAAATGTAAAGAAATTAATTAAAAATCTCCTGGGGTGACATACTAGCCTCCCCATTTCTGAGTCCCAGTGATGGAACAAAGTTCTGCTCAACTGCATTTTAATTCAGTGACAGGAGAGATCCACCTTGAAAGCTCAGTGAAATAACAAATCCTTAAGTTAAAGAAAGAGAGAAGAATAAAAATAGAAAAGTAGTGTAGACATTGTCCAATCTACGCAATTACAGATAGCATTCTCAGGCACAATTTTTAGTATGCTTAAGTTTCCTGCCCAACATTTGATATTCAGTTCAGGCAGTCCTTAGTCAGAAAATACTATGCAGATAGTGTGATAACCTTTTACAGTGTAAAGGCAATGAATTCAAAGCCTGTTTGCTGCAGCTGGTGTTGCTCACCACAGAGGACAAAATAGATAGGATTAGTTTGGATACACAGCAATTGTCTTTGCATTTACATAGCTCACTGTTTCCAAATGAGAATCTGGGTCCTACTTGCCATGTTTTGTAATTCGTCATTAGGCCTTTTCCAATGTGTGACTTAGAACTCACATAATGGAATGGAGCTGGAAGGGAGACTGTCAGGCCAAAGACATACACAGGCAGCTGGAAAGCAAGGGAGACAACACAGCCCCTGCAGCCTCTCACACGCACACTCGCCTGTTTATGAGGGTCTCTAAATGATCCTGCTCACCCACGTCCTCTGGCTTCCCCCTCCCACTACAGGTGCTTCTGCATGTATTGCAGTAGTCACTGAGATCTCTGCATGTGGGGGAGGCTAGGGACAGGATGCATAACAGAGTGTGGATAGAGTAGAGTCTCTGCAGGTCTTCACTGCAGAGACAGTGAACGGCTACTCTGTAGCCCATGATGTATCAGCCGACTGCCCTCAGAATGGTCAAGGCCAAGCACAGCTCCCTTATAAATGATTAAGGAGCATCTACAGTGCTCACAGATCTGGTCCTCAGATCATGCTAAGAATCATATAAGCAGAAACTGCCAAGGTTCCTTGCACTTCTTGGGAAATACTCTCCAATGCTGGCCAGGGTACCTCCACTATGCATCACATGGTAGCTTTCCTATTGACCCCACACTCAGTAGAGTACAGGAATTACCATTGTTTATTTTATACCATACCCAAAGATGTGTTTGATACCTCAGCAGCAAACACACAACATCCCTCCCCAACGAGCTTACTTTAAATTAGAATTTAATATATGACTCAAAGAAGAAGGGAGAGAAACAACAAGGGCTAGGCTGGGGAAGGAGTCACATAAATAAGATCCCGCAGTGGCTTCTGTACATCTGGGTAACTTTTTTATCAGCTTAATTTAATTAGTTCACTTCTTGCCTATCACTCATTTCACTTGGAGCCTCAGCCTAACCAGAAACTGAATCCAGGTGTCAGAGGGCTACAGTCTATGCATTAATTCACTGCAACTGCTAGCTCCCATATAGATCCAATTTCAAGTGCAGAACAAAATAAAATTTTCTGTGTTAAAACACACACACACACAGTATCACAGAGATCAGAACAGCAAGTTTAATGACTTAATATTGTACAATATAAAATCATTCCAGTTGAATAACTTTTAATTTATTATAATACATAGATGCCAATTATGCCTGATTTATTAAGAGAAGTTCAGCAGTACCAAGGCCCTATGTTTGACTGGTTGCCATGGCATCAAGCTTTTACAAGGACATCTTAAGGATCATTAAAGTGTCAAGGTGACAAGTCTGACATTCAGTGGATTTAATGATGGATGCTAATAATGTTACTTCTTCACATCACGAAACACCTAGGACTCAAGTTAGGTGGCATAAATTTTATATATTTCTCTTTTTTATTTTAGATGTTATAAAAAGGAGGCCAGCTGAAGCTGGTGTAACTGAATAAAGTATTATTCATCCTACATTCTGCTCTCTCTTGTGTGTACTCCTGTCAGATTTCCTAATGATTGTAAAATCCAACTTGCAACCATCCCACACTGGCTTGTGATTTTTCAGAACTCATAGGCTAACACACGGTTGAGCTTGAGCAACACTTGCAAAAGAGGCCTCCAATGTGGGGCAGGAAGGGGTTTGGTGGTACTCTTCCCCCTCTGAATCAGTAGCTAACCAATGTCCCAGCAAGTTATGGGATGCTGTGATGCAGGAAACACTGCATACAGGAACTATACAATGAAGTTCCTGGCCTGTTCTCATTAAAGCCATCTTGAGGATATGCTCAATATCTAAAAATGACTTGCATCCCAGCTGATAATAAGCACCACCAACTCATTTCTCATAGGTCAGAGAACAACTTTTGGCTGGTAATGACTTCTAGCCACTTGTATAGATAGACCTGTGCCCAATTCAGGTCAGTAACCCAGAATTGCTCAGTGTCTACATGAACACTATCTGGCTGAAACTCATTACAGGTGTGTTGGTGGCTGTGCAGTTCAGCGCATGCCTGGGCTTTAAGGAGGCATTCACAAGAACAACTGGGACACCCCTTAAAAAGGTGCATCTACCAATTGTTCCAACCGCTTCCCCTAGCCCTACCAACATTATCTTCTTGTGTGGAATGAGTGTCAGCCCATGCAGGCCCCAAGATCATCAAGGCACAGGTTAGTCATGCCACTGCTCCAGTTAAGGCACACATGATGGAGACATAGAATTGGCTGTCAACAGCCTACTGAAAGTACTGCAGCCCTTGTCTTACCTAACCCTCCTCGCAGTTTCATATGAACTAATCATCAACTAATGCTACCAGTGCAGTTTCTATTCTATACCCATGTCTATAATCATATCAAGGAAATCTGGGGAATTAAGAAACTGCCAGGGTTGCCTTGCCACAACCTACAAATGACCAACATCAAGAGTTAGCATTTTTGAGCACGTGCCTCACAAAAGCTCCCTTAAAATCTGCTGGAGCTCTGCCCCACCAAAGGAAAACATTGACATTTTTGACCAAAAATGGACCTTATACCTCTCACTGGCCTTCAACAGCCAGGAAGGACAAGCGTCCAACTTTCAGGTTGTAGCGTTAAACTGCCCCAGCACCTGTATAACTTCCATGAGTGATACTAGCTGAAAGTCACAAAGAGAACATAACCCCACCACTTCTCTTTAGAGGCTGAAATTCTGGCCCCATCAAAGTCAATGACAAAACTCCCATTGACTTCATTCAATGGAGTCAGGATTTCAGCAAGGGTGTTTAATACCACTCCTCTCACATTCACAGAGCATGACTGTTTGCCCCCTGCACAGGTGTACTAGTTCCCTATGCCCTTTGCTTCCTTGAGCACTTGCAGAGAAGCCAGGATCTTGCTCAGGTTGTATATTACTAGGATACTCACAACCTGATCAGGCTTCAAAAGTTACTATGGTAGAGACACAAAAGGAAAAACAAGGAACTTCAAAGCTGAGATTCATGTCCTAAACTCAGCCTATTGTGCTCAGATAGTACAGAAGTAACAGAGCCATGCAAAGTGTCACACACTGTGTTCAGTTCACAAGAAATAGATACAGAGGTCAGAATGTTCATGCTAACTTTTGAATTCCTGGTGTTTCTTCCCCATTGTGCATATAATCAGTCCCCTTCTGATGTGTGCAATAAACTCCTAACACCAGTTTGCGTTGATGAAAGTTATATACATCCCATTGAAAAGATTTTTTTCCTCTCTGTCTATAGTGTGTTCATTGTTCTACTCTGTATTCAGCCAGACTCTCAAATAGCCAGTGAAATGGAGTTCTAGTTGGGCCCTCTGTATCTTACAAAAGCATAAGAATTTTGCCAGATATTTCAGGCATGCCTGGCAGAAATCAAGGGGTTTAACCGTAATTTTAGTTTATTCCACTGATCACAGCCCTTCAGAAATGTATATGCCTCTCATGCTGGTCATGTATTTGGCCCCAGATTAAGTCATGCTCTTTGAAAGGTATTTTGCAATCTAAACCCTCTGTGTAACTATCATGTTAAAATGGAAGCCAGCACTAGCCATATTCTTCACCATGAATTTGTGTAGAGGCAAGGAGAGTGGGGTTTCTGAGGGAGCAGGGTACATCCTTTATAAATGCAGCTGGGCAATTTTTTAAAATTCATTTGAACTTTTACATGAATTCTCTTTGGCACATTTGCATCCTTTCTGTGTTCATTTTCAACAAACATCTAAGCAATCAAGTTTATTAGCACAAATATTTTCCAAAAGAAAACTTCAAAAGTCCAGGGACACTTATTTGTGCCAAAAGTGCTTACCTGCTCACCAAATCATGGTACAGAAACAATGTGATTTAGGGTCATGTGATTTATGAGCTATCACAACTAATCACCACAACTAAAATTCTGAATACTCAATTAAACCACAGTGTAAAATATCAGAAAAGATATTCATCCAATACATTTGGACAGAGAATAAGTACAAGGAAATGGCAATTGTCTCCTGGATGTTCAGCAAACAGAAAGAGGTCAAATTCATTGAACAAATTGTTTGTTAAGAATTAATCGCTCACCTCTACTTATCAACATCTTTGCCAAAAGCCTCCAAAGGCTCTCAGAGCTAGTAGATCAGCACTAAATGGATGCTTCATAGTGTAATGACTGAATGAGGAGTAATAAAAATGTACTCATCTCTGTCAAAACTAATCTGTTAATAGGAAAGTTTGTGGCAAGCATTCTGTAATTCATATCTGTGGGGAAACAGATTCCTCATTTAGAGAAAATGGAGCTGTTTTTTCTTAAGCAGCGAGATGCCTATTGTGCAGGTAATTACAAGAAGGCCTATGTTGACCTGGCAATGAGGTAGTGTATCTAAATACCTGAAGAGAAGGAGAAAAACAGAAATGAAAGCTGAGGCCCCATCTGTTAGACTGTAATGATTGGGCTATTTGAAGGCAGAAAGGTTTGTCTGAAGCAGCTGGTTTCTCTCCAAGTGACCTTTTAGCATTTCTGCTTTTGCCGTCTGACAGATGTGTCAACTCAATAATTTCAAAAGCCCCTGAGTAAATAACCAATTGTGAGCAAGGATGACCCAAAGCGATGACAAAATGGGTGCACACAGCACATTATAGAACATAATACCTATTGAAAGAACTGGGAACATTATCGAAGGGGAAAAACATTTTACTCTTTATTCTGAGTAAATGGTTTTCCTGCCCACAGATCAGTTGTTTGAGGAAAAAAGGGATTGTGAAATGAATGGAAGGATATTGTGATGTGTTTGCCCTTGGAACACTTCTATAAGCTGGTTGCAGGACTCAGGTGGTGTCTCGGAGCTCAAAATGGACTCCTGCTCCCTCACTCAGCTCACAGCTGGGAAGAAAGACTGAAGGCCAAAGCTAATTGGTTTGGTGAATGATTGGGGAACCCAGAGAAGTGATTGCAATCAGACCAGGTCTGATAGAGTTTAAAGTCTTCTAAAGAGTTTTCAAAAAAAGTGATGCAGATGCTCCTTTTAATTCTAACTTGAAGGTGAACGTCAAAGCAATACTGAGACTACTGAGCGTGCTCTGTTTTGATAATGCACCAGAGATTCTGCTTTCGATTCACACCATTATATAATACCCCTTCCACAGTGCTATAGCGCAGCGGTTCTCAACCAGGGGTCTGGGGCCCCGTAGGGGGCCTCAAGCAAAATTCAGGGAGGCCTCCAAGCAGGGCCAGCATTAGACTCGCTAGGACCCAGGGCAGAAAGCCGAAGCCCCACCGCATGGGGCTGAAGCCCGGGTCCCTGAGCCCTGCCACCTAGTGCTGAAGTCTGAGCAATGTAGCTTTGTGGGGGTGTAGCAATGTACACCCTGTGGAATGGTGTCCTAGGCAATTGCCCTGCTTGCTACCCCCTAATGCTGGCCCTGGCTTTTATATGCAGAAAACCAGTTACTGTGGCATAGGTGGGCCGTGGATTTTTTATAGCATGTTGGGGGGGCCTTAGAAAGAAAAAGGTTGAGAACCTCTGATATAGAGAGTGCTCAGGTAAGAATCACATCTACTAAGTGTGGCCATATTTAGCATAGTTTCCATTTAAAACTAAAAGGGGCACACAGCTCACACACCCATTGCCAAATCAGTCCAGACCTCACTGACAGAGAGCAGTATTACAAAGAGAGGATTATAGTAATGTCAGTTAATGCTGGAAATTTAGCCAGGTCCATTTCCTCTTTCATTATGACATGGTCAAAAGGGTTAACCAAACAAATGCTCTCTCTATACCATTGTTAACAGGTAGAAGGTTTTAAATCCCTTGTGGCTAAAGTCCAATCAGTACGGGGAGTCAGGAGATCTGGACTCTGTTAAATATTGGCTCTTCCATAGACCTCTATTAAATTATCCGCTCACCTGTTTCCTCAGACGTAAGATGGAAATATTGTAAGCCCTATCTCAAAATGCTGCTATGAGGCATAACTCATTGATGTTAATAATGTGCTTTATGATCCTTGGAAGGCTCTCCGGTAAATGTAAAGTATAATGTTTTCTTTAAAAATACTGTACCTGACCTAGATAGATTGAAACTCAAATTAAAAACCATTTAAGAAGTTTGAAGGTAGATAGTGTTGGTAGTGAAAACCCATCTTACAGATAATACAGAGCTGCTATAAGTAAGTATCATGTGCCAAGTACATTCGTATCGGATTAGGAGTCACAAGTGTCCATACAAATACCAAGTCAAAATCTCACTTCACTGCCCATCAGAAATTACAAACACAAAGGTCCAATTCTCAGGTAAAATATATTGGGTATGTAGGATATAAAATGTTCATTTGTTTAAGAGAGCTTTGGGGATATTTAAAGATCAGGGTTAAGTTCCCTGGCAGAAAATTTAAAGTTTTTAATTAAAATGTAACACTATAAATAGCAATCATTCCTGAAAGGACCCTGTTAGATTAAAAATTGATATCTATGCTCTTATATCATGCTCACCACCATGATATCTGAATGCTTTTATATATATGCTAGGTCAGTAGTATTTAAACCAATTTTGCAGATGCGAGGCAGTGGAGAACTGGACCTGCAAACAAAATTTTGGGGTGCAGGGTTTAAGTTAACAGATTTTTTTTCAAACCTTCAGAAAGATTCTTTTTCAAGTTGCCTCCAATTTTATCCTCCACTGGTTTGTCCATTTTGTGTACAGCATCTAATATGCCTCCAGCAATAGTTCACACAGATCTGGGCAACAGAACCTAGCTTTGATTATAGAAGGATAGTTTTTAAATCTAGAATCATAGAAATGTAGGGTTGGATGGACCCTCGAGAGGTCATCTAGTCCAGCTCCCTGTGCTAATGCAGGAGCAAGTATACCTAGATCATCCCTGATGGGTGTTTGTCAAACCTGTTCTTAAAAACCTCCAATAATGAGGATTCCACAACATTTCTTAGAAGGCTATTCCAGTGCTTACCTACCCTTATAGTTAGAAAGGTTTTCCTAATATCTAACCTAAATCTCCCTTGCTGCAGATTAAGCCCATTACTTCTTGTCATAACTTCAGTGCACACAGAGAACAATTGATCACCATCCTCTTTATAACAGCCCTTAACAAATTTGAAGACTGTTATCAGGTTCGCCCCTCAGTCTTCTTTTCTCAGGACTATGTATGCCCAGTTTTTTAAACCTTTCCTCACAGGTCTGGTTATCTGAACTTTTTATCATTTTTGCTGCTCTCCAATCTGGACACTCTCCAATTTGTCCACATCTTTTCTAACGTGTGGCACCCAGAACTGTATGCAGGGCTGAGTAGAGTGGGACAATTATCTCCTGTGTTTTGCATACAACACTCCTGTTAATATACTCCAGAATATTTGCCTTTTTTTGCAACCGTATCACACTGTTGACTCATATTCTATTTGTGATCCACTATAACCCCCAGATCCTTTTTAGTGGTACTACTGCCAAGCCAGTTATTCCCCATTTTGTAGTTGCACATTTTATTTTTTCCTTCCTAAGTGTAGTATTTTGGATTTGTCTTTACTGAATTTCATCTTGTTAATTTCAGACAATTTCTCCCATTTGTCAAGGTCATTTTGAATTCTAATCTTGTCCACCAAAGTGCTAGCAATCCCTCCCAGCTTGGTGTCATCTGCAAATTTTATAAGCATAATCTCCACTCCATTCATTCCATGAATGAAAATATTGAATAGTACTGGAACAGAACTGAACCCTAGAGGACCCCATTAGATAATGTCCTCCCATTTTGACAGCTACTTGATAACTACTTTTTAAGTACGGTCTTTCAACCAGTTTTTCACCCATTTTATATAGTAATTTCCCTAGTTTGCTTATGAAAACGTGGGACTGCTTAAAATGCATTTCTAAAATCAAGATATAGCACATCTGCAAGTTCTCACCTATGCATTAGGCCAGTCATCCTGTTAACGAAAGAAATTAGGTCAGTTTGGCACAGTTTGTTCTTGACAAATCCATGTTAGTAATTACTTATCACCCCATTATCTTCTAAGGCTTACAAACTGATTGTTTAATTCTTTGTTTCAGTATCTTTCCAGGTATTGAAGTTATACTAATTGGTCTATAATTCTTTGGGTCTTCTTAGTACCTATCTTTAAAAAGGGAAACAATATTTGCCCATCTCCGGTCCATCCTCCATGACTTCCCAGAGATAATTGTTAATGGCTTCAAGATTGCTTCAGCTAGTTTCTTGCGTACTTTAGGGTGAACTTCATCAGGCCTTCCTGACTTGAATATATATAACTTATCAAGATATTCTTTAACCATTTCTTTCCTGACTTTAGCTTGCATCCCTTGCCCCTTGTTAATATTAATTGTATTAGTTATCTGGTCACAATTTACCTTTTTTAGTGAAGACTGAAGCAAAATAGGCTTTAAGCACCTCAGCCTTTTTGATGTCATTCATTATTAGGTCTTTTTCCACGCTAAGCAGAGGAGCAACACTCTCCTTTCTCTTGCTCCTAATGTATTTATAGAACCTCTTCTTATTGCCTTTTATGTCCCTTGCTAGGTATAACTCATTTTGTACCCTAGCCTTTCTGATTTTGTCCCTACATGCTTGCACTATTCTTTAGTACTCATCCTTAGCAATTTGTCCAGGTTTCTGCTTTCCATGAAAGATGCCCATTTGAAACAGGTCTAGCCACAGAAGCGATACAGCATGAGGCTCTAGCAGTGAAATCTTCCTCAGTTCTCTTTTGGACGAGCCATCTCTAATGATGAGAGGGGAATTCAGAACTATCTACTCACCAGTAGAAGGATTGAGGCCCACTGGCCATAAAACAGCCAACAGCTGTAAAATAGAATCTATTTTAATTGGAGATGGATGGGTTCAGGGCTAGAATTTAGACTTGGATTCAACATTGCTGCAGTCTTGCAGTCTGTTCTGGTGAAATTTCTGACATCATAAATTAGGGCAATCCCGTGAAAGCAGCTGCTCCTTAGAGATTTCCATCATCTTAAACCAAAATCTACTTAAAATAACCATTCTCATAAGATTTCAGAAACATGTGAACCAAACATAAAAAAGACATCTTATGAGTTTGGATGCCACCGGTAACCAGAACTGTATACATGGATTTGGATCCAGTGATTCAGATCTGAGCCTTCCACCTCACCAAATACACAATCAGTCAGATTTGAGGGTTACTGGTTCCTCTCCAATTTTAGTAAGAAAGATCTCCAAGTATTTCAGGGGTTTATGGGCCGTCTCCAGTGGCGTTGCACAGGAACATGAAAGGAACCAAGTCCTGTATATGTCTGTCTTCTTCAGTCTGTCACTGCCATTTTGTTCTGTTTCAGTTACATAAACAGTTATGCTCATTAGGTTGCAGGGCTGAATATTGAAATTCTTGTGTTTGTTGGTGCACAAGTCAAGTATGTTATACCAACCTCCATGTGAGCATTCCTACATTACCCTGCCTCTCTCCCTAATCTAGATGTGGTCTGCAGCAAGAACCAAAATGTGATTTACGATTTCAGCCATGGTGTTGCCGCAATCTAGGATGTCTCTGGCACTGGAGGTTACTTATAAGTAGCTATCTACTCTGGTTATGTGACGTGAACTACTATGGACCAAGGATTAAGATAATAAAACTATCGCTCCTGTTGCACAACTGTCATCCTTGCAGCTCTGGCTACACAACTCTCCCCATCTTACCACACTTTTCAAATGCTTTGTTGGAGTTTATATTAAATCCTTGGGCCACCTCATGGGTCAGCTTCACAGATAGGTTAGTCTGGCTCTCTAACATTCTAAAATTCCAGGGAGCAGAAGCTGGTAAGTGAGGACCTCTGACCTGGAGGAACCATGTTAAAGGGACTCTTTAGAGCACATGGTCAGATGTCAAGTTACATCCCTGAGCTTCATAATGATCAATATGTCCTAAATGGAATTTTCAGTTCTGTGTCCCCCTCAAAAAGTGCCACTTATGGCACCTGATTTCAACCTCATTTTCATTCCTTTACTTTTCTCTTCCTTTTCCCTTTAGGGGCTAATATAATTGAAAATGCCAAAAGGTGTCTCACTGAGGTTTAGCGTATTAAGTGTAAATTCCAAACCACAATCCTATAAGCAAGAGGCTATTTTTTCATTAAACATTCTAATGTAAAACATTTTGCGATAGCATACATATAAAGTACAAAATTAAACACTTTGGACCATGATGGTATGCTAATTAAATATCAACTTATTCTTTAGGATTCCATTACCTTGACGTGATCCTACTTCTATAGCTGTCATCTTCATCCCCCACTCTGTGTTTATTGTCCCTCAGTGGGTAAAAATTATATTGTGATATTGTAGGGTCAAGGACCTGTTACTCTATTTTACTTAAAAGCACCATGCAAAACTATTGTGCCATAGAAATAATAAGGATGAAAAACCATTGTGTGGATATAATGTAGTCAATAAGAAACTTTACAGTATTTGTTACATCATATTTTAATTTAGTTACTTATGATACTGTAAGTTACTATGATATTTAGAACAGCAGTGTGTGTATCTCCATTAGGGATGTCACACAGGTTTTATAAAATCACATTATAAAATGTGGGTCAGTAACCACTGAGTCATGTAATTTATCAAGACAATAGCCAGATGTAATGCTTGACATTAGTTGTTCTGTGATGCAATCTGCTGGTAACAATGCAACTCCCTCCATTACTGAGACACAAAGCATGTTTTTCCACCAATAACTACAGTGTCAAGCCAAACCCCTCAGATTACCTTTTCAAGCCCGAAGATATTATATGGGAAAAGGAGACAGAACAGTCACAATGTTTACAAGACTCCATCAACTCTGGGAAAAGGCAATGGTTTCAGAAAGGTTTATTTCTTTCTTTTTCATTTATGTTTTAATTGTTTTTTTCCCCCTTCTCTCCATTGTTTGAAACACTCTTAGCTGGAACACAATAGCTGGAAAATACACTTTTCTCTTCTTACCCACTGTGTCCTTTTCCATCTAGCAAACACTGATGTTTTTCCTTGTGTTTTCCGTGGAGGTGAAATTAACATGGTTTCTTTCACTTAGATGCTTCCATTTATATGGTACCTTGTCTGGGCAAAATAATTTTATTTGTTCAGCAGTGTGCAACAGTGGGGCTGCAGTAACTCAGTGGGGCAGGTCCTATGTATGTACATGACAACATATTGCATGAGAGTTTCTCAGCAGACATCCAATTCATTTACAAAATTAAGCACTGATCCCACCAAATGCTGAGTGCCCACAACTCCCACTGACATCAATGGGAATGGAGGCCTTTCAGCACCTTGCAGGATTAAGTCCTTAATGGTCAACAGTATGAGAGTGGGCCACCTTTCAGATAAAATCTCATTAGCAGGGTCTCTTTTGTAAATTGTAAATAAAATTCAGTGTAGCTCATCACACAGGTGTCAAAACATGAAATCTCCCTGGAAGTAATCACAGGCACTGAGCTCATCCAACACTTTGCTGAATCTCTCACTCACCCATTTATAAATCATCCATAATCCTGTTTTTAAAAAAAATTGCAATTGTTTTGCGCAACCCAGCAACCATGAATTAAAAAATTATTAAAGCTAACGTTAAAATTATATAATACACAGGTTAAGGAAAGAGTGTTTGTACATCTGGGTGTAGTGCTTAGATTATCCAAAAGTACAAAATCTGGTTTAAATGTCATAAAATAGATATAGTACATAATCTGCAATAACCCAAATTTAGGTGAATAAATTTAACTATACAGTTTAGATATTATAATCCGAATACTCAGGTACATCATTCAAGAAAGGTTACAGAGAGCTGGTTGTAGAAATTAAATATAGGAATGAATGTAGATTGTCCCTCAGTAATTGAGCATTTAGGATAGCTTGTTTCTTAGCAGATATAATCCATCAGAGAAGTATTTCAGTTACTTTCCAATTTCACTTTTCATCGGCACTCCAGCTCATCTCTCCTGGTATTGCCGATGTCCGATGATGTGTTCTAGGTAGATGTCCCTTGACCACCTGATGGCATCCAACACTATGAGTTACCGCATCAGCCGAGCATAGCGCTCTGCATTCTCTCAGCACTCATTTGTTACTGGGGTCCCGTGCGCCCAGGGCTCCGATGATCATTGCACGAATTTGAACCTAGTAACCCCTAACTCTCAAGGTGTTGGCCAAAGGGGTGTATTTCCCCAGCTTTCAAGATTGGGTGTTGCGGAAGGCTGGGGTCCTGTTTTCAAAGGGAACTATGATGTCCACCATGACAATCTTTTTCTGGTCCTCATTAGTGATGACAACGTCAGGTCGCAGTTGACTGTTGGTTCCAGGGCTGGCGGAGTTCATGGCCACCTTCCCTACGGGTGGCGGGATGGCTCTGACTAGGCGATCTTGGATTGTGTTGTGGCACAGCTGCCAGGCTCTGGAATAGAGCTTGCAGCTACACAGGACATGGGGTAGGGTCTCATTGGCATAGCCGCACTTCCTGTATCGCTTGTCCTGATTCCCATGGCGGACGGCTCCATTCAGTGGAACACAGTTGAGCTGGGCCCCGTGGATGAACTTCCAGTCAGCAAATCAGGTGAAACTGCCCCCAGGGAGGAAGTGGTTGCTGGCATCCCTCTTGCACCTCACTGCAAAGGCCTTGCCCTGGTCTGGCTTCAGTTTCAGGTTTTCCACATATTGCCAGCGAATGGCATCCTTCATGGTCCTCTCCAGCATGGTTCTGGCTCTGGGAGTGACGAATGTGTGCTCAGATTTAAAAATGTTATGAAAGCTAATGTTAAAATTATATAATACAGAGGTTAAGGAAAGAGTGTCTGTACATTTGGGTGTAGTGCTTAGATTATCCACAAACACAAATTTTGGTTTAAAAGTCATAAAATACATGTAGTACATAATCTGCAACAACCCAAATGTAGATGAATAAATGTAACGGTACAGTTAAGATATTAGAATCCAACTATTCGAATACATCACTTATGAAAAATTATACAGAGAGTTGGTTGTAGAAAGCAAATATAGGAATTAATGTAGATTGTCCCTCAGTGATTATATTTTCTATCCTAAATTCTCAATCGCTCAGGGAAGTATGTCCGTTACTTTCCCGACTTTGCTTCTCATTGGCGCTCCAGCTCATCTCTCCTGGTATTGCCGATACTACATCACTTAGGGAGTGTCTTCACTGCAACAGTTAGCTCAAGGTACTGAACTCAAGCTAGTCTAGCTCGAGTAAGAGCTAACACACTGCAGAACAATACAGGAGTTACACAGAGTGATTTGATTTGCAGCATCAAGTGACTGGATTAGCAGAGTGATTGAATTAGCTGATGAGTTGTAACTCAGGTTATTGCATCCTCTCAGCTCTACTAGCACAAACATCAGCATCACTCGAACTTCAATCCATCCCCATCAATGGGCTAATAACTAGCTCGAGCTTCAAGCACCATTTAACTTGAGATAGACATTTTTGTGCAGGGACAGGGGTCATAACAAAAGAATGGTCACAATAGGCCACTAATCCATCTAGCCCAATATTCTGTCTTCCAGTAGTGACTGGTGCATATATTTCAGAGAAAGTGAACAGAACAGGGCAACTTATTGAAAGATCCATCCCGTTTTCCAGTCCCACTCTCTAGCACTCAAAGGTTTATGGACACCCTGGTCAAATTAGGGGTAACACTCAAGTTTATAACTATAGCTAACTGTGCTGTGAAGACACTCTAGAGAACAGGTTCTCCATGGGAGGGATTATATTTTTGTTATATGTTTGTACAGTGCCTAGCACAGTGGGGCTGGGGCCACTAGGAGCTACTGAGATAGTAATGAATAATCTGTTCAAGTTTTGAATTACAGTTGGCATTTCAGTGCCCAGTGCTGAAGCCACCCATCTAGCTGGCAAGAAAGAAAGAAAGAAAGAAAGAAAGAAAGAAAGAAAGAACTACTGCAACAGTGGTAATGGGAAAGCCCAGTGCTGAGATTATAAACCAATTTCCAAATCACTTTACTATTAACTTAAATATATTTTAATAAAACTATACAATTTAATCTAGAGCTGGGCCCAAACTAAAACCTCAGATCTGAATTCTCCCAAACTTTGTGGGGGCGGGTGTCAAAATCAGAATCTGGTCAGGCTTGGAGGGCACAATGTATCCTGCACCCTCCTAAAGAGTGGTGCAGTAGGCACACTCCCTATGGTCTGAAGAGCTCTGGAAGGCAAGTGGACTCTCTGAAGCACAGTGCTTCCCAAAGCTCCCCATGGGGCAGTCTCACTCCACAGCATTCCTGAGGTAGGCTTGGGCCTTAAAGTCACAATATGTTTCTTAGTTCACTTAAGCAATGATTGCAGAGGCAACTGCAGAAGAAATTAAATCAAATTATATCAATCAAATATTAATTTATATCATGCTGGAATGATGAGAGGATCTTGAGACCACACCGCAACAGGGTTTTATTTCCCTGAGGCACAAGCCCATGAGACCTACAAGAGTAACAGGTCCAGGCCTTAGCCCAGGGCTACACTGGAGGGGGGGGGGGTGTCGATCTACGATACGCAACTTCAGCTACGTGAATACCGTAGCTGAAGCTGGCGTATCGTTGATCGACTTACCTGGCCGTGAGGACGGCGGCGAGTCGATCATTGCCGCTCCCACGTCGACTCCGCTTCCGCCTTTCACAGAGGTGGATTTCCGGAGTCAACAAGGAGCGCTTTCGGGGATCGATTAATCGCGTCTAAATGAGATGCGAAAACTTGATCCCCGATAGATCGATTGCTACCCACCGATCCAGCGGGTAGTGAAGACAAGCCCATAGACTTTTCTGCTGAAACAGCAGAGCCATACTATTATTTTCTGTTCTGTAGAGGTTCTTTTATTGCACTTATGTAACCCACACACCTCCTGGGTGTGGTGCTCTGTCCCATGTAATGGCACTGAGACCACTTAGACTAGAGATTAATGAGTCTGCTACAGCCTTACCTAACAGCCATGTGGCTTTTAGCTCATGCAGTAGAGCAGTGGACACCAACTGGTAGATCGAGATCGACTGGCCCATCGTGGAGCCTCTGAGAGTCAATCTCAGTCTCGGGTTGCCAACCCTCCTGCAGCCAAACCAGGAGATTGGCCGCTAACAGTCCAGTGGCGCAGCGGGGCTAAGGCAGACTCCCTGCCTGCCCTGGCCCTGCACTGCTCCTGGAAGCGGCCTGCATGTCTGGCAGCAGCTCCTGGTGGGTGGATAGGGGATCTCCACATGCTGCCCTTGCCTGCAGGCACCGCCCTTGCAGCTCCCATTGGCCGGGAATGGGGAACCGCAGGCAATGGGAGCTGCAGGGGCAGTGCCTACAGACAGGGGCAGCACGCAGAGCCACCTACCCCTCCCCACCAGGAACCGCTGCTAGACATGCCTGCCACTTCCAGGAGCGGCACAAGGCCAGGGCAGGCAGGGAGCCTGCCTTAGCCCTGCTACACTGCCGCCCGGGAGCCACCTGAGGTAAGCGGCGCCTGGCCAGAGCCTGCACCCCAAATTGCTCCTGCACCCCAAACCCCTGCCCCAGCCCTGAACCCCCTGCACCCAAACTCCCTCCCAGAGCCCGCACTCCACATCCCCTCCTGCACCCCAACCCTAGTCCCCTCCCACACCTGCACCCCAGCCCCATCCCAGAGCCTACACACTACAGCCCACATCAACTCCTGCACCCCAACCTCCTTCCCCAGGCTCAGCCCAGAGCCCCTCTCACACTCTGAACCCCTTGGCCCCAGACCAGAGCCTGCACCCAACCCCTGTTCCAGCCCGGTGAAAATGAGTGAGGGTGGGAGAGAGTGAGGGGGGATGGAGTGAGAGGGGCGTGGCCTCGGAGAAGCGGCGGGGCAGAGGAAGGGCCTCGGGGAAGGGGTGGGGCTGTGGGCAGGGCAAGGACTTTCCCCTTAGAGTCACACAGAACTTTGAAGAATATATTTATGTTGCCTGTTGCAGCTGAGTTTAGAAACCAAAGAATGAAGTAAAGCTAGTTTCAGACCCTGGTGATGCTGCAAGGGCAACGAGCACTTGATCAATGTGCTGCACCTTTTGTAATCCCTGAAAGCTGCCACAATGCCACACAGACCCTAACCCATCTTTATTATAAAGCCTCAAGGGTCTAGTACCTTATACTAGGGCAGAAGAACTCATCCATAATTATAACATTATGGGTGCATATTTTTCTTTATCCTGCTCTTTAATAACACGCTTGACATAACTCTTCTTGAAAACCATGGATTTTTTTTCATTACAGTGAGCTGTATGTCATAAAAATGAAGTTTCACCATGAATTTCAATGCATTTGGGAGCTGGCATTCAATAGCCTCATGTCAGGAAAAGCCTTAGAAAAGAGAGTCAGTTAGCAAGAAAACAATAAGTTTTCCATTTCACTCCTGACTTTACAATACAGGATCGGTTTACCCTGTTTGTTTCCTTAACAGGAACCCTGGATCCCAAGAATTCTTCCTAATCCTCTGTGCAACTACAATGTTCTCATTGAAGTGAACTGGAGCTGCTATAGCCAGTCTATGCTTGCTACTCCTGAGAAGGTCAGAGGGAGAGCCAAAAGCAATGGGAGCCACATCTTTCTGCTAGGAGAAAGGGACTAAGGACGTGTTCCAAACTGAGTTCCCTTTTATAGTGGCATCTTTCAACATCGGCCAGATAGGCCAGCCTATAGCAAAGTCTTAGTATAAATAAGGATATGATTTTCTCATGGTTATTTTTAGTAAAAGTCAGGGACAGGTCACGGGCAATAAACAAAAATTCAGGGAAGCCATGACCTGTCCCTGACTTTTACTAAAACATCCCTGAAAAAAATGGGGAAGGAGGAGGGTCCAGGAGCTGCAGCCCGCCACCCCTTCCCAGTGGCTGGCGGGGACCCCTGACCACAGAGCTAGGAGCTGGGGGGGAACCCCGCCATCTGCAGTGACTGGGAACTGCAGGATCCCCCGCTGGCAGCTGTGGCTGGGGAGCTCCGAGGGATCCCCCTGCCCTGGCGGTCTGGGAGCTGGGGTGGGGTCCCATGCCGCCCTGCATGGCTGGGGAGCTGGGAGGGGGGGTCCCCCACTGCTGCCACAGCTGGGCTGCCACAGGGCCCCAATGTCACAGAGGTCTCAGAAAGTCATGAAAACCGTTACTTCTGCGACCTCCGTGACATACTCGTAGCCTTAATTATAAGTTATGATAGATAGAGTAAGCTGAAGGACCTGTTGGACTTCCATATAAAAATCCAGGTCTGTTATTCTCCACTGTTATTAATATCTCCACTGTTATTCAGTCTGATAATTATCAGAGGAGAAATACACTACTACCTTCAAGAAGAGCTTGATTTTGTTCTCGTTAGGGTGTTTTTCCTAATGTAAAACAAGTCATTCAGACTGAAAGCACATGGTTACTAACCTTTGTGCATGAAAAAAAGAATACTTCCACCTGCTGAACACACAAAATGAATCCACTGATTACATGAGCAATAACAGTTTCTGGAGCCTTCACTTTAAATATAATTTTGGCAGTGGAGATGGCCAAAACATGCTCATTTTAAGTAATCACCACTATTTTCATACTATGGGCCAAGTCATCAGGTATGCTGAGCAGTGCTCAGTGCACCTGAAGAGGAATGAAGGGCACACTTAGCTTTTTCCTACCTTTCTATCCCTCATATACTGGGCATAGCCTGAGGCTGGTTCAGTTATAGTGGCCCCACAGCTTCTCTGATTTGAGCTGGCAGTAACCAGCCACCTGGAGCTGTTCTTCTGGTTCGGAATTTCTAGAGGACAACATGCCTTAGCCACGCTAACTCCTCCTCCCCACAATACTCCAGGGGGAACAGGAGGCACCACGTCAACTATGGCAGCTTTTCATCACCCAGGGATTCTCCTGTGCAAAGAGAACCCCAAGCTGCTGTTTAATATTAGCTTCCCATCGCCTCTGCCCACAGAGCAGGCTGAAAGAACAGACTGGAGCCAAGGACCAGGTCTGTCTCTCTAGCTTTGGGTGATGTAAAATTCAACATGTTCCTATTGTATGACTCTTTCCAAAATATAGAGCCACAAACACAGTGAGTTTCTAGGATATTGTTCTACGAATTCCCTTTTGTGTTACCATTCTATCGAAGAAGACCAGATGATATGTCTATTTTTCCCCCAGAAGCCAGTCATCTAGTTTATCCCATTGCATTAAAAAAAAAAAAAAAAAAGGGTGCATATATTCTCCCTCACCTCCCATGCCTGCCGGCTTGATCTTTCTCTGTTTTTTAAACCTAGTCCTACATAAAGACTGTGCGTTCTCTCTTTCTTACTCCCTCTCCTCACAGTCAGGCCCAGCTCATCTCTGTGCTCTCCCGCTCCACTGAACCCTCTGGAGGTGGCCAGCACTGTAAATGAGACTATTTACTTTCAAACTTCTTTTTTCCTGTCAATTCTCTAAAGTTTCTCCTGGCTTTTTATGGCCAACTCTTGATAACCATGTTACACCTCAAGCCAGACACCATCCTGTATTAAATAAACCATACATGGGATTTAGAAGACATTATTCCGCACACCATCAGTTCCCCTAGAGCAATTTCACTGCAGGGCTGTATAAACAATAGTTGCATACTGAAGTGAAGAGAGAACATGCAGACAACACTGCAGAATGCAAGGTAAGCAAAGACAAAGACAGTGGCCAGAACCAGCAAAACAGAAGGTAAGTAGACGAGCTCATTTGTGTGTCTTTACATCATTAGCCTCTCCAGCGACAAACAAAAGACAGCTTTCATGCTCAAATGTAAGCACACAGAATGCAGGCATATTCCCTGACAGGCAGGATATTCAAAGACACCTTTCAGAATCAGAGAAGTACAACAGGACAATCTATTTACAGTGAAAACTTCAGACTGGGAATGCAATCAAAAGAAACATTGCCATATTTCATCCCAGAGACAGCTGCAGTCCAGTACCAGGTGAAATGGATTCCTAGATAGTATGTAGTTTATAAAGCATTTTCAGATCTTTCTGGATAAAAAGCTCTGCAGAAATCTGAGCTCATTATTATTAAATGAGCTATGACCTAGCTATCTCAGAGACCACTTTTCTGTACCTGTTTATATCATATCTATCTATCTTATTTCTAGGCCACCCATCACCATAGTATCCATGTGTGTCTTGGTCATGATTTTAGAGAGAGAAAAAGATAAATTGATGATATTTTCATCCTCTTACAGATGACCTAAACTCTTTCAAGAATTTCCACCATAACTTCTGCAATCATCACTCAACCACCAAACTTTCCCCCCCCCTCCCCCGCATCATGGGATTCACTCACCACTGGAATGCCTCCTCCTGATAGTTCTGGGGATTAGCTCCTTCCAGGTGTGATGCCCCCTTCTGTCGCTTGTTCACACACCTTGCTGTCTCTCTCTCTGTCTGACTCAGAGTGCTCTATCTTCATGAGTTGGCTGTTCCATCTTTGTGGCATGTCTAGGGTGACCAGATGTCCTGATTTTATAGGGACAGTCCCGATTTTTGGGTCTTTTTCTTATATGGGCTCCTATTAGCCCCCACCCCCATCCTGATTTTTCACACTTGCTGTCTGGTCACCCTAGGCATGTCCCTCCAGCCAGGTCACTATGTTTTTTCCCCCTTCCAGGGTATCAATGTCTCTCTATACAAACTCAGTCATCCCATTCACTGTCCAGACTGTGCCACTTCCCCAGTGGCTGGTAAGGGAACCCGGGCCTGCCCTCTACTCTGGGTTCCAGCCCAGGGACCCTCTTATCAGCAGCCAATGTCCGCAATATCCCACCTTGCTGGCATTTCTCTGAGCCTTTTCCCACTCCACCACCCTTCTGGATAAACTCTTCCTTCAGGACCTGGATCTCCTGGGGTTGCTACTCTCCCCCTACATTTCCTTCCTTCCCACTCTAACATCCAGAGCGTGGCTGCAGGCTCCCTTCACTGCAGCCTTTTTCTGCTTCCAACTTCCTGGCTTTATACTAGCCCTACCTGTTCCTTCTCCACTGGGCTCCATCATCAATCTGGGGCAGGGGCGGCTCTTACAATTCTGCCGCCCCAAGCAGGGGTGGCGGCGGCGCCCCACCCCCGACGCAGGCAGACGTAGCGGGGCCCCGAGCCACGATTCCGGAGCGGCAAGGGGACAGCGGTGGACCTGCCGCCCCTTTGCCGCCGCGGCAGGCGAGACTGGGGCGGCAGTCCGAGTCCCGCGGCGGCAATTCGGCGGCGGGAAGAGCGGACCTGCCGCCGAATTGCCGCCGCGGGACTCGGACTGCCGCCCCCTTCTCACCTGCCGCCCCAAGCACCAGCTTGGCAAGCTGGTGCCTGGAGCCGGCCCTGATCTGGGGTTACTTAGGCCACACCTGAGGGGAATTAGGTGGCCTGATTAATTGGCCCCTTCTCAGCCTTAATTGGGTTACTTTCTAGCCTAATGTTGAGTAAACACCCTAGCACACTCCCATACCAGCATCAACTTCCTAGACACCATAATCAGCTTCAGCAGCAGAACCCTACAGACAACTACATACAAGATACTCACAGATCCCCACACTATCTTCACAGATCCAGTTGCCACCCCAAACACAACAAGAAACCTGTTATCTACAGCCAGGCACTCAGATACCACAAAAGATACTCTGAGGAGAAAGTCCCGGAGACACAGCTTAACATACTTAAAACTGCTTTCACCAACCAAGGAAACTCCACCAGAGAAGTAGATTACATCATGGAGCATGTCACCTAAATACCCTGAGAGAACCTATGTCAGGGGGGGAAGAAAAAAAACATACATCCACATACCCCTAGTTGTCGCCTACCAAACCACACTGGAACCCATATGGGGTATCATTAAACAATTACAGCCCATACAAAATGCAAACCACATCCCGAGAGAAATCTTTCCCACACCCCCTCTTCTAGCCTTCAAATCACCCCCAACCTTACCAAGCTCATAATCAGAAGCAAGCTCCCCACAAAACAGGACCCCTCAAATGAAAGCGGCACCCTGCCATAACAGATGCAAAACCTGCAGACATAGCTCCACTACTATGAGGATCAATACCCCCCACGACATATTTTGCAAGATCCATGGGTCCTACACATGCTCATCACAAGATGCCATGTACTTCATCCACTGCCTCAATAGCAACTATTTGGGTGAAACAGGACAATCACTACACTCTGGAATGAACTCACACAGAAAAATGATACAAAACAAAAACAACATATCGCCCACTGGCAAACACTTTTCACAAAATGACCATGCCATATCAGACCTCTGAGTCCTCAAAGGAAACCTGCACACCACCTTCAAAAGATGCACCTGGGCAGGGCCGGCTCTAGGCATCGGCAAAACAAGCATTTGCTTGGGGCAGCCAAATTGCAGGGGCGGCCGGGAGCCCTGTGAGTTGTAATTCCTTGGTTAGCTCCCTCCCTATAGAGTCAGCCCTGGAGCAGGGAAAGAACTACATTTCCCAGCATTCCCTTGGCCGCTATCAACAGGAAAGGGAGGGGGAGGGAGTAAGATAGCTGAGACACGCTCTGGCTTCCTGTATTAATGTAAAGCTGGCTGCTGAACGGTAGGGATTAGGGTGACCAGATGTTCCGATTTTATAAGGACAGTCCTGATTTTTGGATCTTTTTCTTATATAGGCTCTTATTACACCCCCCCCACCCCTGTCCCGGTTTTTCACATTTGCTGTCTGGTCACCCTACTAGGGATACCATATTTTAACATTTTTTTTAAAAAAAAAGGACACTCCACTGGTGTGACCTCACCTTGCAGCCCCCAAAGAAAGAATTGGGTGGACGAAATGCACTGTGCACCTCTCTATCTGAAGCCAAGCAAGGGAGGTAGGTGGATCCCACTAGAATTTAAAATGAAAAGTAAGGGAGAGGAGGCTCTACTAGAGGACCTGGGCAGCTTTAGATACTGTAAAGCACATGGGAGGATTTCCACATCTGAGTCATGGAAGCAGAAATTGACTTTTCCTTTCCAGATTTAGCTAATATTCAGAAAGGGAATCTAGCACCTGCATTCCAGACTTGAACACCCTCAAAATTCAGGAGTGCTCAAGCTCATTTTGGGCAACTGTTACTTCATTTCTCCCAAATCAAATATACTGATCCACTGTGACTTGCTGTAGAAAAAGTAGGATAAAATTCAGCAAGAAATGCTTCCCAGTGGTTATTAGGACTGGAATTGCTATTTTCAACAGCCATTGTCTTTTTGTTTTGTTTTGTTTTATTTGTTTAAAAGGAAGACAGTGATATTGCATTGTCAAATTCCCCATAGAAACAAAGAATGGAACAAAAGAATAATAAAGGCACCTCAACTTTTCCTCATTAATGTAGGACAGTCTTATAATATGCATCCAGATATCCTTCAATCACACAAGCTGAAAATTGTTCCACTTTACTGCAGTTCTGTAACCATAGGGGAACCAATCCTGTCTGTGTTCTGTGCACATCCAAAATTCCTACTGAATGACCTGCCCTGGGACCAAGTTACCAATGACCCAGGGCTGGGGCGGCAGGAGGGTGCAGGTGGGGGGAGGGAGAGCCCAGGGCTGGGGCAGTAGGGGGTGCAGGTGGGGGGGGGAGAGAGCCCAGGGCTAGGGCCATAGGGGGTGCGGGGTGGGGGGAGAGCCCAGGGCTGGGGTGGCAGGGAGTGGGGGGGAAGACAAGGGCTGGGGTGCGGGGGGGGAGCCCAGGGCTGGGGTGGGGGGCAGCCAAAAAATGTTTTGCTTGGGGCAGCAAAAAACCTAGAGCCGGCCCTGCACCTGGGAGCTTAAACTCATAACTTGGACACTAAAACTCATGGACTCAGTAAAGACACTGGATTTATGACTCATTACAACAATCTATAACCCGCCAACCCTCCTTTATCCTATGACTGCAGAGGTGTTAATTGCCCATTTCACCTTGAATGGTCTCTTACAACATGTTAAATCCTTATGCAAAACAATCTGCTCCACCATGTATTTACCAGGGACACTAACCCAGACCTGAAGAAGAGCTCTGTGTAGCTTGAAAGCTTGTCTCCCTCACCAACAGAAATTGGTCCAATAAAAAAATATTACCTCACCCACCTTGTCTCTAATATTCTGGGATCAACACAGCTACAACAACACTGCAAACATCTCTTGCCTATGTCCTTTCCCTGATGGTGCACTTTTGTTGGCTGAGCTCTGTTTGCAGGTCGAGAGGATTAGGAGTAATGTCGCTTGTTAGATTTGGATGTGTAACAAATATGTGATATTAATTATGTAAATAGTCCCCAGATAAAGGTTGGAGTTTGCTGGTTATTATTTTTTTTTAGGGGGGGGTGGTGGGATAGCTCAGTGGTTTGAGCATTGGCCTGCTAAACCCAGGGTTGTGAGTTCAATCCTTGAGGGGGCCATTTAGGGATCTGGGGCAAAAATTGGGGATTGGTCCTGCTTTGAGCAGGGGGTTGGACTAGATGACCTCCTAAGGTCCCTTCCAACCGTGATATTCTGTGATACCATAGTGAGCAGTGCTCAGCAATTTTCTACAGTAATCAGTTAAAAGTAAAGTCATATTCCATACTCTATGCATTGTACCCATCACAACAGTATTGGTATCTAGGTATTAATCTTATCTTAGAGAGATGTTTTCAGAAATGTTGCACAATTGTAACTTTAAACACTTAGAAAATAAATAAATGGCTCTCTGAATAAAGATCAAGTAGTGACAGATGCCTGATGTAATCAAGTAGTAAGACTATTAAAAGCAATATATAAAAAGATTAATATTTTATTTAAAGTAAAAGGCCACCATTTTAAGCAGGCTGATTATTTTGCAAAATTCTAGTTAATTTAAGACTTCAATTAATGTATATGGCTCTCATATGTCATTATTGTACTACAGTACAGCTTTATTTAAGACTGTAATAATTCTGTTTAGAATTCATCCAATACTGATTCCAAGAAGTACTGTATGTTTTTAATCAAATAAATACACTGGTGCATTATTGTTATTATTATAGTAATTAATTTCATACCCATCATGTAAGTACTTTGGTGCCTTAAACAAAAATTAAAACACTAGAAATAGTTTCCCCCCCCCCCCCCCGATCTTATTGTTTTAATAGCTTCAACTACACCAAGCTGAAATATCACAATATTTTTAAGGTGGATATTTTAAATACTTTTAATGTTTTAATGCTTGATTTTCAGAAGAGAAATACAACTGACTCAGACACTAGAAACCTGCACAAAGTTGTGGGGAATCTCAGGAGAATAGAGCTCTGGGTTGGGTAATGTGTGTGGGCTTCCAGAGCTCATAAACCAGCCATCATTTTTATATTGAATCGTACCCTTGTGGATTGCGGGATGCAATGGTAAAAATTATTGCATAAAGTCTATTTTTGAGTAATGTATGTCTGTGTCTAATAAACATCTCCTCTAGATAAATGTAGTTGGGATACTAATAAAAGCAGCACTATGAAGAACAGAGAAACAATGTTTCCAAATCCATTAAAGACCTTCAAAAGACAGAAAGCTTTTTGAAGGAAGACAGTTAGCTGCTCTTTTCTTTTTCTTTTTTTTTAAAGAAGCCCTTCTCTGAGTTGAAGAGGACAAGTGACTATAAAAATGTAAGCAGTCAACCCCCGGCTGAGAAATAAAAATAGAAAAAGGGCCATTAGGCCCAGAGATGTCATCTGTGTCCCTCTTCTATATGTCTGTGCAGGGGATGTGAGGCAAGGGAAAAAAGCAGTGAACTGGCTCACCTCCCTGCACAAAAGTATATTATGTTATCATACCATCTGTTTTTCAGTCAATACTATGGTTTCTTACCCCTCAGTGCCTAGACATTGTCTTTGCAAAGTAGGTTATAACATGGAGGTTGAGTCAGTATTTTGTTTTAATGTTCATGGCTAAAAGAGCAGAAAAGAATAGTGCTAAATTCACTGAAATTGTAACAAAATAATAGTAAAGAATCATTAGTATGTTTGATATGTGTCTGAGGTCTTGCGAAAGCCTCATCACTGTAGCATCTGAATGCTGTTCAGGCTCCAATGCTGCAAGTGGACCCCTTTGAGGTCTGTCCATGTGGATCTGATTGTAGGATGGGGCCATAGACACATTTACATATATTAGTGGTTCTCAGCCTCTTCTGTTCTGAAACCCCCTTTTCCCTGCCATGATACCACTCTCATCCAGATGTAACCTTCACTCGTTTAGCATTATGGGAAAGGCAGGGTAGTCACAACCTCCTGAGACCTGTTTGTGAACCCAGGTTCAGAACCCTGTCATATAGACATTCTTCTGGTGTGTTCCTGCACTAGGCACATCAGTTTATTTTTGTCTACAAAGTCTGGACACACTCCCAGTACCATTTGTAATGGTTTTGTTCCCCTTGTAACCTTTTCCGGATGTGTAATATTTAATATTATGCCTTGAAAAAAACTGTACTCTGAAAATGGACTTCTGAGTGGAAATCGAGTAACATCTTTCTCCAGTTTTCCCAACAGACTTGGCTGAAAACAAACACATATCCACATATACTTACACTCATCTCAAAGACATAATGAAGGTGGTCCGAGAAAATGATTTTCTCACAACTGCCAACATAGAAGTTCCTCCTCTACTTGGCTGAAAGACCACGACGCACCTGAAAAAACATCACAAGCCACTGCCAATTTTATCCCAAGGCAGTTTCAGTTTGAGAAAGGGAAAATAACAGATTTTATACTAATAGGTTCTGTAATACAAATTAAGTTGCTCATAAAAAAAACAAATAAAATTATAGTCATAAGAATGAACAAATGAGCAACCATAAATAAAAAGGAAGGAAATCTGAAGTATTACAGGGTTCTAAAGGTCAGGAAATTTTCATATAAAAAGACATAATTTTATTTAAAATATTTATTTATAAAGGGTGTTAAGTACAAAATAAAAAACTTTGATCAAATAAAAATATATCTTACACAAAAATATAATGGAAAATAGAAAAGTATATGAAGAAAATCTGTACACTAAGTTCTCATGACAAAGAGCATGGAAATATTGGGGGAAACAATAGTTAGTGAAAGAACCTATAAAAATGTGTCTGTAACTTCAGCCATTTTCCTGTTTACATTTCATCTTGTCTATGATTCATAGATTCTAGGGCTGGAAGGGACCTCGAGAGGTCATCGAGTCCAGCCCCCTGATCAAATTGCACGATCAAATGCAAAACAAACAAAAAAACATTTTCCATTTAACTTAGGTTTACATTACTTTGAGACAGGTTGGTGACCATAGGCGCCGACTCCATGGGTGCTCCGGGGCTGGAGCACCCACGGGGAAAAATTGGTGGGTGCTGAGCACTCACCGGCACTCCCCGTCAGCCCCCCGACCAGCTCACCTCGGCTTCCGGGTTCCCGTCGGAGGCGCCTCCCACAAAAGCCGCCGCTTCTTTTTTCTTTAGCTTTCAGGCGCAGCCGCGTGGGGGAAAGCACAGCGGGGCGGCGCCTCGGGGGTGGGGCATGGGGAGGAGGCGGCGGCTCTGCCTCCTCCCCATACCCCTCCCCCGAGGCGCTGCCCCGCTGAACTTTCCCCCGCGCCCCCTCCCCTTGCTGCCCTGCCGAACAGCTGACAGGCGGGCGGCTGCGCCTGAAAGCTAAAAAAAGCGGCGGCTTCGGCAGGAGGCGCCTCTGGCGGGAACCTGGAAGCCGAGGTGAGCTGGGCACGGGTGGGGAGGCACCCACAAATTTTTCCCCAGGGGAGGAGGCGGGGGCAGAGATTTGGGGGAGGGGCAGAGCCGGGGGTGGAGTTGGGGCGGGGCCGGGAGCACGAGCACCCACCGGCGCCGACGAAGGTTGGTGACAATGGTAATAGGAATAGTTATAGAAGTAACTGAAACAGACTAAGCCCCTGACCTCAACTGACCTCAATCTAAACCATGTAAACTAGCTTCCTAACTTGGGCAGTGGCCTGTACTGGATGGCACAGCTAACTGAAATAACCCCAGAGAGAAGCAGCTTGCAATGTTATACCATTATATCAAATTTTACTGGATGGAATTTAGTTGTCTCTAGTTTAGCCTTTTGTTTTTGATCTTAAGAGTCACAAGGGAAAGGATTCCCTATCCCAACAATGGTTAGTCAAACCTTTGCACTGGTCCAGCATAGGTCTTGAACTTAGAAAGCAAATATGATTCCCAGCAGTTATCTGGGTCTCAGATGATTGCTGTAGCTTGCAAGGCTTTGTCACAAAGAAAATCATTAACTATCGCTTACTTTCTTCTAATTTTTAAACGGACTTCCTTCATCTCCCTCAGGTCAGTGTCCTCAGACCCAAAAAGAACTCTTTTGATAATTGGTACTATACAGTGAAAATCCTATTAAGTATAGACTTTTCCTTAAATTCCTGGCTCGCATGTCATGTAAAAAAAGGGGAAGTGGGCAGAAATAGTGATTTTGCATTGTGCTTTATCTGCAACTCTTGAGCCCATGATGGTGCCTCAGCATGAAGACAAAGCACTGGGGTCCCCATAGATATGGGGGATGTATGGCTGGTTAGAGGAGCAAGCATTATATGAAGCATGCTCCCATGGAAAGAGGGCTGAAAAACTGCCCTAATGGTAAATTCTGGATAGACCGTTTTACCCCCAGCAGTAGAGATAGATCTGTGTAGTCCCAGTGGGGAGCCAATGGCTGCAAATTAAAAAAACAAACCAAAACAAAAAAAAACGTGTTGCCAGGGAAGTTGGAACTGGGAGGGCAAACTAAGGACAATTGCTCTTTGGGTCTGGTTGAGGATTTGTAAAGCTTGGGCCTGTGTCCCCTTCTGCAAAGCTGCCATTCCTGCCTACCCAACAAGATAAATTCGTAGAATAAAAGTGTACTGCCTTAGATTAAGTAATGTCACTCTGCGGCTTCTGTGCAGAAAGTTGAAATAAGGCCTCTGAAACATTAAGGCCAAAATTCTCCAAAGTTGTGAGTGATTTTGGATGCCAAATTTGAGACAACTTAAAGTGGTCTGGTTTTTAGCGTGAGGGAATAAGCACTTTCTTAAAATCAGGCTCTTTTAAGATGTCGAAAGTTGGACACCCAAAAACGGAGGTAGCCAAAATCACTTAAAAAAATTATGGCCTAAATATTTAGGGCCATGTATTGCCCAAAATGTGCATGTATCCAGGGGTGAAAGTAACTTAAGGGACTTACCGATATGCAGGGCGGCCGGGGTCCTGAGCAAGGTGTGGGGGGTGGCTCAACCAGAAGGGGTGGGGCCTGGGGCGGAAGGGGTAGGGCTAGGGCCAGACTCCCCTAGCCAGCCCTTCAACGCTGCCAGGCCTGGCAGTGATTTAAAGGGCCCGGGGCTCCCAGCCACCGTCGCCACTATCCCAGGGCTTCGGCAGCGATTTGAAGGGCCCGGGGCTCCAGCTGCTGGCACGGTAGCGGTGGCCAGGAGCCCCGGGCCCTTTAAATCGCTGCCAGAGCCCTGGGGTTCCCAGCTGCTGCCACTACCGCAGCAGCAGCCGGAGCCCCTGATCCTTTAAATTGCAGCTGGAACCCCATCGCAGTGGCAGCCAGGAGCCCCAATGTTCTGGTGGTGATTTAAAGGGCCACGGGCTCTGGCCGCTGCCGGGAGCCCTCGGCCCTGTTAAATTGCCGGGCCCCGGGGAAGCTGCCCCTTTTGGCTCCCCTCATCAGCGGCCCTGCTGGTATGATCGGCTGTGTACCAGCTCTTACTGGTACGCCGGACCGGACCAGCTTACTTTCTTTCACCTCTGCATGTATCACTTCTGGCAACATCCACTGGAGTTAGAGCTTCACATGTGAGCCAAGGGCACTATGAGATACTTCTGACTGAAATCCCTCTAGCTACTAAGGATTTGTTCAGCTCACGTTATGTTAATGAGCAATTTTCGCAGACATACTGGAAATATCCAGATTGTACCATTCATTTTGTGGCCTCTCTTGAAAGAAAAATTCAAACACTATTGCTGGACAAACTATTCATTCCAATTAGTTTATTCAGTACATTTTTTTTCTGTTCATGAAGCTTCCTTGAATAGATTTTGAAATTACAGATTTGTTATTCAGAATTGTTCAATGAATTTATGAACACTTTACACAAACATTTCAGCCTACGGGTTGGGTTGTGCATGAAATATTCACTTTGGCTATTTGACCATTCTTTGCTATAGTTGGTGTGTGATTGGTCAGCTAGGTCACAAGGATTTTGTTTCGAGGTGGATGACAAACTTTTACAAACAGAAATCAAAGTGATGTCAAGTTAGCCATGAAGACATTTCTAACATAAGCCTTCTCGCAAACAAATATTCAGATCAGTATGTCTGGATCTCAAAGACTGAACATTGGTACATGGAAAACCATCAACGCAAGTTTGCAGGTTTTTAGGAAAACAAATGTTAGCATTTTCTTTTTAAAGAATTCACCCAGATCAGTGTGTGAATATGTGGCATTATTGCCTTTATGGAAAAATGCTACAGGATTTAATAGGGAATTCGATTATTTCTATAAATCTTTTGCATCATCCTACAGAATTTAACAGAAAATTATATCCTTGCTATAGACTTCTGTTGGAAGGTTTTAAAAAAAGCTATATAAATAATCTCATTCCATATTACATTCTACAGGGTTTTAGACTAATTTCTATAGAACACTATCAGTTTCACCCCGTCAGCTCCTTAGGACATTTTCACAGAGGTCTTTCTCCACGTGAAATCCAAAGTCAAAGAGAGACACTCAAGCATTTGTTTACCATTTTTACCCTTCTTCTTTCACCCTACTGTAGTGATTACTAGGAATTTGGTTTTAAGAATGCCATTAGCGATTATTTATTTCAAAAATGTTTTCCAAGGTAGGAAATAATTTCACACCCTTTTGAACTTGCAGGCAAAAATGTGTTACATCTTGTGGGACTTCCCATTAAAGTAACATGTAACCTTGCTCATCTGCCATGCCACTAAAATGCCTGACAGAATCCACATTGTTTTAGCAAGATAGAAATTGAGCATGTATCTAATTTAGGAGGTTAACTACTTTATGGATCTGGATAAAGTGTTCATTTAAAATATTTAATAATAATAATTTTATTATTATTAAATATTACAATGCCTAAGAGCTCTAGTCATGAACCAGGACCTAATTGTGCTAGGTACTGTAGAAATACAGACCAAAAAGACAATCCTGACCCAAAACTTACAATGTAAATATATGACAAAAAACTAAGATGGAGTCAGACAGACCCGATAGGGGACTACATGGAAACAATATTGGTCAAAATGATAGGCAGTGGTATCAGTGCAGCAGCTGCCTAATTGCTGTCAAGATTTTTGTAGGCATCATGATAAAGGAGAGTTTTACAGAGGATTTTGAAAAAGGAAATTAATATGTGGGTGTTGATGAGGAGCGCCTACCAAGTGTGAGGGGCAGCATGGGAGAAAGCGCAAAGGTGCTTATTTGAAAATGGAATGAGGGATATGTTTGAAAACTACTTAAATCATATCAGGAATATTGTTTGGGCAAATACCTTAAGAAATAAGAACGTAGCAGTTAATATCAACATACAAAACTCTCCATAATGTTTATTTACCTTTATATAGATACAGTCATAGCTATAATATATGTGAAGCAATCACAATAGTTGTTTTCAGCACATGGGCTGCTTGTTAGTTTGTATTTTGTTTTTGTTGAATCTCTAAGAGAAACTAATGAGTTTCCAGAAGAGGTCTGAATGCTTTGGGGCTGACTGTGATTTAAAACTGGCAGTAAAAAGAAAAGAAGACAGGGAAGGTAGTTGGTTAATTGACCTTTATTGTGCCTTCTGGTTCATTTAGAAATGGAAATTAAATTAACATGATAATTCAGTCCTACTGTGTTAAGACTGCTATAAACCCATTAAATTTTATGGCCATTGATTTAGCATTTTTTTCTATTAACTGGGTTTAATTTTCAATATTGTCATGCAGGTTCTGAAAAGTGGTTCATTCACTCTGGTTCTTTTAAGTTACCAATGTGTAGCTGTTTTATGATAGTAGCTTAATTATTGAAGAGCACAGGCCCTAACCATCAAAATGCATGCAGTAATTCTGAAACCAGCTCTATCCAAAGTACATGGGAAACTAGGAAAACCCAGAAATAGATAGGCTCAGTTAAATTCCTTAGTAAAACTCATCTTGACCTTACACCCATCACCTAAAAATATATGACATTGAAATTTAGCATCAAAGGAACAAAGGAAGAAAAAAGATCTCCATTGCAATGTTCTCTGTATCAGGCTAATAGACACCTTAAAAATTTTTTTAGTTTCCTATTATATTAATGATAGTGTGGATTGTTTAAATATCCTAAAGTACAGAGGCTCATCCCATTTCTTATTTCCAAACCCATCATCATTTTAGCTGAACAGGATAATTTTCCCCCCTAATCCTTATTTCTTTCTCTGCCCTTTGGAAAGAAAGATGCAAATACACCACATACTTGCATAACAGAGCAACTTTATTAGACCCACACGTTTGCTGTTGGGCCAAGCTGAGCCCCATAACCACATGCTTGCACACATGTTCAGTCCCTAGACCCACAGAGGACCCTCCATGCATGGGGAGAGGAATAGATTTCAATGCATCATTCCTCTAAGAAATCTTCTCTGAAAAAGTGAATTCAGCATAAAGCTGTATTTTACTTTTTTATGGAGCACCCTCCATCATGCTTGGAAGGGGTTGGGTTAGTGGCTGCAGAAGGTGGGAGAAATGGTCATGAAGGGACCAACTGCATTAATACCTCTGTCGCCAACAGAGCCAACAGAGTCCAAGGCAATTGCAATTTTTAAAAGCTGTTTCTTCTATGGTAGGAAAGGATGATGCAGTGCTTAGGGCACAAATCAGGAGCCCTGGATTCAATTTCCTGCTCTACCCCAATCTTCACCTACTCTCTCTATGTTCACTTGCCCACCTGTAAAGTGGAGAGGATAGTAGTCCCCTAACGTCACAGGGGTGTTGTGAGTGAAAATACATTAAAGATTGCAAGGTGTCTTATCTTGTGGTAATGGGGGCCATATAAGTGCCATAGATAGATCCCCTTCAATGGGAGAATTTAAAATAAACCTTATGGAGTTTTCCCTCACACCTTGTTGCCACTCCCATGGGTTTTACAGTGGAAAAGAACAAGCTGGCCCACCACACTTTGAAATTAACTCCTGCTTTTCAAGATAAAAGACCTGATCCTGCAATTGGCTGTGTAGGCATATCCCTGGCACCCACATGCAATCAATTGCAAGACCAAGGCCAAGGTGTTTTATCCTTTTCATTTGGTGAGACAGATTGTAATTAGATCATGAATGCTTTACCAATATTCAGTATCATCAAAGTCTGTATTTATTCTTGCACAGTACCATACTTTTGTAGAACAACTACAGATCACAATGAAAACACTGCATCTAAAGGAGAACATATAGCAGAAAACAAATTCTTACACATATTTTAGATAACAAAGAAAATGCACGTTTATAATATAAAGGTAGATTTTAACCATGCAATATCTATAGCCAAGATCTTCTTTGTAGGAACACTTAGCATTTATCCAGTGCTTTTTAATCTATGACCTTGGAATCCTTTATAAAAGCAGCAACGGTGCCCCCATTTTACTGCAAAGATCAAAGTGAATTGCCTAGTACACACTGAAAGTCAATAGCAGATCAATGAACAGAATCCAAATAAGATGGTTACCTACCTTTCATAACTGTTGTTCTTCGAGATGTGTTGCTCATGTCCATTCCAATAGGTGTACGCGCGCTTGTGACAGGGTTGGAATCACTCCTGCGGCGCCTCCTGCTGGTTTCTCCGGGAATTAGCTCATCCAGCCTCTGGAGCGCCCTCTGCAGGCCGGTGATCCGCCTGACCACTCTGGCCCGTGTCCCTCCCAGGACCCGGTGCCCCTTTAACTGGGGTGCTTCCCCCTGGCAGTACCCCTACAGATTTGGGTCTCCGCTCCCCAGGGGAACCCCAACCCACTATCCCCACCTCGCCTCAGTCATAGGCTACTGCCAGTCACCAGCTAGCCCCCGCGCCCTGGGGCAGACTGCAGTATAAGCCACTCATCACAGGCAAAGGAGGTTTGGACCTGCTGCCTCGGCCTACCCGTGGGTTGCCCCCGCAACCCCAGTACCTAGATGGGCCTAACCCTAGGCCACAGCCTGGGGTTTTCTCAGGCCGGAGCTCCCCAGCTCCTCTGGCCTTCCCCAGCCCTGCTCCACCCTAGGTACCTGCTCCGGTCCCTGCAGCCAAGCCCTTCTCCCTCTAAAGGCAGAGAGAGACTCTTTCCTCCAGGCCCACTGCCCTTTTATAAGGGCCAGCTGGGCCCTGATTAAACTGGCCACAGCTGTGGCTGCTTTACCAAACAGCCCAGCTTTCAGCCACAGCCCTCTCCCAGGGCTGTTTCCAGCCCCTCAGGGCAGGAGCGGGGTATCCACCCCGCTGCAGCGCCACATGCACGATTGTCAGAAGTTTTTACGCTAGCGGTACCTGTCGGGTTGGCTGTGGAGCCCCCTGGAGTGGTGCCTTTGTGGCAGTGTATATAGGTCCCTGCCAACCCGCTGCCTGCTCAGTTCCTTCTTGCCGGAATACTCCGACAGAGGGGAGGCGGGCGGGATTTGGAATGGACCTGAGTAACACATCTCGAAGAACAACTGTTATGAAAGGTAGGTAGCCATCTTTTCTTCTTTGAGTGATTGCTCATGTCCGTTCCAGTAGGTGACTCCCAAGCAGTTTCCCCGGAGCAGGGGTTGGAGTTCACCGAGTTGCTGATTGCAGTACTGACCTGCCGAAGGCTGCATCATCTCTCACCTGTTGAGTGATGGCATAGTGTGACGTGAAGGTGTGGATGGAAGACCACGTTGCTGCCTTTCATATGTCCTGAATGGGGACCTGTGAGAGGAATACAGCAGAAGAGGCCTGCGTTCCTGTGGAGTGCACCGTCAACACTGGGGCTGGGATCTTAGCCAGGTCATAGAACGTTCTGATGCAGGACGTGATCCATGACAGATGCACTGGGATGAGATGGGAAGCATTTTCATCGTCTCGGCGATTACAATAAAAAGCTGTGGTGACTTAATAAACGGCTTTGTGTGTTCAATGTAGAAGTCTAGGGCACGCCTGATGTCCAGGGAATGGCAGTGCCCACTCTTTGTTGCTGGCATGAGGTTTAGGAAAGAGTACTGGTAAAAATATGTCCTGGTTAACGTGAAATTGCAATACTACCTTGGGTAGGAGTGCTGGGTGAGGGCGTAGCTGCACCTTGTCCTTGTAAAAGATTGTGTAGGGGGGCTCGGAAGTCCATGCTCTGGCCAAGGTTATGGCCACCAGAAAGGCCACCTTCCAGGAAAGGTAAGATAAGGGGCAGGTCACCAGGGGCTCAAAAGGGGTACCCATGAGACCAGGTTAAGATCCCACTGAGGAACGGGCTGCCAGGCACAGGCGAGAGGAGCGAGCACCACCCTGTTTGTTTATATAGAACATCACTGTGGTGTTGTCCATCAGTACTGAGACACATTTGCCCTAAAGATGGGCCTGGAACATCTGGCAAGCCAGGCGAACTGCTCTCAGCTCCCTGACGTTGATATGCAGCGATAGTACTGGTTGTGACAACATGCCTTGAGTTCTGATACTGCTCAGGTGCACTCTCCTGCCCGTCTGCAATGCATCCATGACCAGCAACAGTGAGGGCTGAAGTCTGGAAAAGGGTACTCCCGCACAGACCACCTGAGGTTGAAGCCACAGCTGAGGGACTCGAGAATCTTGGGCGGAAGAGTAACTAGTCTTTCCAGAGAGTCCCGGCTGGGTCTGTATACCCTCCCCAACTGAACCTGGAAGGGGCAAAGGCGCAACCTGGTGTGCTGCACTACATAAGTGCAGGCCACCATATACCCCAGAAGCTTCATGCATTTTCTGGCCATGGTAGTTGGGAACCGGTGGAGGCTGTCAATGATGCCCTTGATGCTTTGGAACTGGGACTCCAGTAGGGAGGCTCCGGCCTGAGTGGAGTCCAAGAGAGCCCTGATGAACTCTATTTTCTGGTTGGGACCAGTGTAGACCTGGGCAAATTCAGAGTGCAGCGAATTCCTGTCGGGATCCCAACGGAAGCTGTTCCTGAAATGTAGAGAGGGCATTCCACGAGTTGTATGCACAGCGACTAAGTACCGCCTGCTGGTTGAAAATTCAAAGCTGGAGCCCCCCAGTCGAGTACATCTTTTGACCAAAGAGGTCCAGCTTCTTAGGCTTGGTCCACACTAAGCCCCCAGTTCGAACTAAGATACGCAACTTCAGCTACGTTAATAATGTAGTTGAAGTCGAAGTATCCTAGTTCAAACTAAAAGGTACTTACTGCGGGTCCAGATGCAGCAGGCAGGCTCCCCCGTCGACTCCGCCTACTCCTCTCGCGGAGCAGGATTACCGGCGTCGACGGCAAGCACTTCCGGGATCGACTGCTTGCCGCCAAACCAGCCGGGAAGTATGGACATACCCTTACTGTCTTTATTCTTGGGGCGGTCCTCGGCTACCCCTGCCGCTCTTCGTGGTTTGCTGCATCCACTACCAAGGTCCCGGGTGTGGGGTGGATGAAGAGGTGCTCATACCCCTTCTGAGGGACAAAAGTAATGCTGCTCTACTGCCTTAGCCGTTGGTGGTATAGAGGCTGAGGCTTGACAGAGCACCTTTGTGGTGTTCTGAATGGTTTTAATAAGTAGCAGTGCCACCTCAGAGGGACTCTCCGGGGTGAGTATGTCCACCATGGGGTCGGAGTCTTCCACCACTCCTCCATCATCATGTTGAGGTTGTGGGCCACCCTTCTAAGGAGGTACTGGTGGGCTTTTATGTCCATTACTGGAAGGGACGTGGTGTGGAGGGTCAGGTACTCCTCCAACACTTCCCAGACCAGAGAGTCCACCAACACCGGACTCGACAGACCCCCCTTCGAGGCAGGAGTCTACGGTGCCGGGACCGATGGACCAACTTTCTGGTGTCCCAATGTGGGATGCCCCACGCTGGAGTCCTGTCTACTCTTCTTGGTGGCGGAGCAGCCCCGTTTTGCCTTCTTCTTCTTATGTGGCACCAGGGATTGAGATTGGTGCCGCACCGATGAGCCAGCCTTCTACACAGGGGAATGGTGCCGATACTCCTTGTGGTCCTTCCTCGGTGCCGAGACATCCCGCACCAAGGCCGGTGCTCTGTGCACCGAGGCTGCCGGTACCAGCTCTTGAGCCGGTTGGGGTCGGAGAACAGACTTCATCAAGAGGAGCTTGTGGCGAAAGTCTCTCTCCCTCTTAGTTCTGGGCTTGAAACCTCTTCAGAAGGTGCACTTGTCTTGCAATTGACCCTCTCCCAGGCACTTTAGACAAGCAGCGAGCGGATCCCCTCTGGTCATAGGCTTACCACACTTATCGCACGGCTTGAACCCCTGGGGCCGCAGCATGCCCCAGTGATGGGGAAAAATATCAGGGGGGAACTCCCCAACTTAAACGTTCTAACGAACTAACTAACCGACTGACTAACTAAGATGAAGGATAACAACTATATACAAGGACAACCACTAGGAAGCACTTGCTAAAGCAAGAGACCAGTTGTTCGAAGACCATCACTGGTGGTTAGAAGAAACTGAGCAAGCAGTGGGTCGGCAGGGACCTATATACACCGCCACAAAGGCTCCACTCCGGGGGGCTCCACAGCCGACCCGATGGGTACCGCTAGGGTAAAAACTTCCAACAGTCGTGCACACGGCGCATGCACACACCTGTTGGAATGGACATGAGCAATCATTCGAAGAAGAACTCGTGGCTTCCAGCCCTGTGACTTAGGGTATATTTACACTTTGAGCTGAAGGTGTAAATTCCAGCTTGAGAAGACATACCTGAACTAGCTCTGATCAAGCTAATGAGCTAAAAGTAGAGTGTAGCTACAGCAGTACATACAGGACTCACCGCTCCAAGTACGTACCCATCCTAGGTCCTAGGCAAGTACCAAGGAGAATAAGCCTTTCCTGCTGCTCGCACTGCCGCAGTTATGTTCTATTTTTAGTGTACTACCCCTATCAAATCTAGTACAGGTATGTCTCCTCAAGCTGAAATTTACTCCTCCAGCTCCAAGCATAGGCATACCCTAAATCACAGGGCTAGGGTCATTAGATTTCGGTTCTATTCCCAGTTCTGCTAATGCACCCTGTCTCTCTTAAAATGAACAGTAGTGAAAGCTTCAGTGGATCCTATTCCACAAAAATATGTAAAACTTTTTCATCTCCAAAGGGCAGTGTACAATTACTGAAGTATTGCTGCATCAGAATCCATTTGCTGAGGGATGACAATTCTAAGATCAACATTTGCCCCTCAAACATTGAAGAAACAATTCACTGGATGAATGATTGTGAGACTACAGAGTCCATATACTCATGTTTAATTTGAACACTTTATGTTACTTTTACTTCTGACCTATCCTTCTGACACACCTCCTCTGCCTAGATGCACAGCATGATGGAGCTGCTTTGCCAGAAAGATCACTTTTGGCTGGTGTTGGACTACAGATCATTAGCAATACCAGGAAAGATGAGTTGGAGTGCCATTAAGAAGCAAAGTCGGGAAAGTAACTGAAATACTTCTCTGATGGATTGTATTTACTGAGGGACTACCGAGCCTAAATTCTCAACTACTGAGGGACAATCTACACTCATTGTTATATTTGCTTTCCACAAGCTACTCTTAGGGCTGGTCTACACTAGCCCACAAGTTCAAAGCAAGATACGCAACTTCAGCTACGTGAATAACGTAGCTGAAGTCGAACTATCTTATTTCGAACTTTAAAGTACTTACCCCTGGTCCACACGGCGGTGCGCAGCTCCCCCGTCGACTCCGCCTGCTCCGTTCGCAGAGCAGGATTACCGGCGTCGACGGGGGAGCACTTCCTGATTCGATTTTTCGCGTCTAGACAAGACGCGATAAATCGAACCCAGAAGATCGATCTGACGCCTCCGACGCTGCGGGTAAGTGTAGACTAGCCCTTAGTATAACCTTTTATGAGTGATGTACCCAAATATTTGGATGCTAATATCTAAAATGTATCCTTAAGTTTATTAACCTTAATTTGGGATATTTCAGATTATGTTCTATATGTATTTTATGACTTTTAAACCAAACTTTGTACTTTTGGATAATTTAAGCATTATACCCAGATGTATAGAAACTCGTTCCTTAACCTGGCTTTAATAAAAAATTTTGAGTGGAGGGATAATGAAATTTTGTTAATCTTCTTGTATGAGTAAAGGGTAGCAAAACTGTATTTAGCTGCCCTGATTGAGGGGTCACCCTAAACTGAACCTCACTCGCTAAGCAGGTGATAGGGATGCCTACCTGGCAGTGTGACTTCTGCCCAAAGAGTCCTAGACACCATTTGACCTTCCCCTCTCCAGTGTTTAAAGACAGAGCCGATTAGATTAAATTAAGAGTCATTGTTTCTGTTCAATGATTACCAAAACTGAATCACAAACAAGCAGGTCTAGGGGCTGCACCCTACACCTGCTGTAGGGACAGTGGTGAAGTGAAAGATAATGCAGAGGCTGTACAGGCAGTGAGGTTCCCTGCTACCCAGTGAAATCACTAACAGCTGAAATCACTAATGACTTGGGTTGTGTGATGGAACCTCAGAACATGGCATTACAAAAGTGGCATTGAGTGTCCAACAGCAGTAGCCCATGACCCATTGCATCAAGCAACCAGTGGCAGCAGAGAGAGGCAGAAGCAAACAGCCAGTTACAGAGGCATACAACAACCACAGAGACATTGCTCGATGCCCCCCCTTTCTGGAGTGCGGGGGGGGGGGGAAACCCCTGAGAATGCATGTCTGAACTTGGCATCTTCACTAACCAAGAACAGACAACTGAGAGTGGAGTGCAATGGTGGTAGAGGGGAATGATGTGTCAGAGACATACGTTTGTTAAATTTTCAAACCTCAAGGTGGGAAACTGAGGCAAAGGACACTGCCTAACATACTGTGGGGACGGGTTTTGCTTATGGTTGCATGCTTTTGAATGTGGTTGTGATGTTTTCCCAAACTAATGCTTGGTTCTCTTTTCCTTTTAATAACAGTTCTCTTTTTGTTATACACAGACTCAACGCTTGCAATTGGGAAGTATTGCCTTTTAGAAGTACCCCTGGATGGTGTTAAATTTTCCCAGATTACTAGGTGGGGGCTCGAGCCAGTTCTGTTTTGTATTGTTAAGAGGAACGCCTAGATACTGAACCCAGCCCTTGTTGCTGCCAACTCCACCTGCCGGAAGGGTTGCAAACACATAAATGCAAAATTCATATTATGAGTATCCTGTTTGGTATAACTTCTCCAATGATAACTTAAAATGGCTGATCACCACTAGTTTCCCATAATAAAATGCTCCCCCGCACACTAAAGTAACTTGAGCAATATCTAAGTGTATGGACAATAGGTTACCTCAATCACAAAAGAATTAAGAGGAATATGATACTGACACAAATCCTAGTGCCTGCCAGCCAGTAAAAATATAACTGGTCTAAATTGTTTTCAAAGCCTAGAGGCACACGCTGAACTCCCCATGCACCAACAATGTTCTAATATGGTATGATGCTCCTTAACACATCAGAGTTAGCAGCAAATAGAGGAATACAATTGTTTCATGCCATTGTTGGCAATAAACACCCATCTATGTTAATTACACTTTATGTTTGATAGTCATCATTCAGTCAACATTTACTGCACTGTAGTCTCTTCACAAATGACTTAATACAAATAGCCTACATACAAATAATAAACCTGGGAATAGCAGGAAGTTCCAAATAGTGGCTGCCAGAAAAACATGTTGTATCAGATAGTCACAAAAGGCCATGTTGATCCCTGCTGTAACCCCAGTAATCTCACAGAGTTTACACTAAGCTAGAATTTGGCCCAGTGTGTTGTATTGGGATGAGTTTGTTGTGTTTGTTTGTTCTTGTTGTGTTTGTTTGCTTGCTGTGTGCCTGCTTGATTGACGTTTATAGTGTGGGTTGTTTGGGTGGCTGTGCGCTGAGCCTAGCAGCATGCTAATCAAGCCCGAGAGCTTGCTAATGAGATTCTATAACCTGTCATCCTTTGATTCCTAATCACTTTAGGATCCCTTCACAAGGGGGAAGGGTTAACTCAGGAAGAACAAGGATTTAAAAACCCAGCTTGTAAGTGAGCAGAGAAGCTAGCGAAAAGGAGCAGCAAACGAGGGAGTTTTGTGAGGGACTTTAGAGAGAGAACACCTAATAAACAGTGATACCTAATAAACAGTCTCTAAACATAGACCACTAACTCCCCGCACCCCAAAAAATACACACACAACAAACAAACCAAAAAATCAGCAAGAGTAAAAAATAATTCAGGCAGAAGTCCAGTCGCAGAGTGGAGACTATCCAGTTTATGCACTGAATGCAGCATGTTTGACTACCTGCCTTGTGGGCAGGTCATGTGTGTGTGCATTCAATGCAAGCAGATCATGGTCCTCAGAGACTGAATCTTGAGATCAGAGTGGCTGAACTGGAAAATCTAAGGGAGACAGAGAGGTACATAGACAAACTTTTCTGGAACACAATAGAATGGTGCCACTCCCTGTTTGAGAGCCTCTACACTGTTGAGGAGGATGAAAGTCTCATAGAAAGAGAACGTCAAGGTTGAGTGGAAGGAAATAATTCCATAGCTGGGACCCTCCTTCCAGATGATGTCATGATATCCTCTTGCACTGAGGATCTCCCTCCAGATGAAGGGACCCCTATTATTATTAAGAGATAAGTAACAGTAATGGAGGAGAATCAATTATTAGAAATAAAGATAGTTGGGTTTGTGATGACTGGGAGAACAGCATGAAGAATAACCTGCCAGGTGTGCTAGACAGGCTTATGTATAGTGCTGGGGAGAAGCTGGTGGTTATTGTACGGGCAGGTACTAATGAAATAGGGAAAGGTGGGAGAGAGGTCCTGGAGGCCAAATATAGTCTACTAGGTAAGAGATTCTCTGAAATGCTTCCAGTTCCACACGTAGAACTGAAGGGTCTCAATGCGTGGATGAGATGATGGTGTTTGGAGGAGGGGCTTAGGTTTATTGATAAGCAGACTAAAAGGTGGTTAGAGGAAAAAAAGGCATCCTTTAGAAATTGGAACTTAAATCTTCATGAGGAAAATAGAAAGGAGCATAAACTCTGGCAAGTCAAATGTAAAATATAATTAGGCAGGCCAAGAAAGAAAATGAAGAGCAACCAACTAAAGACACAAAAACTAACTGCACATTTTTTTAATTCCATCAGAAGCAGGAAGCCAGCCAAATACTCAGTGAGGCCACTGGATGACCAATGTGCTAAAGCAGCATTTAAGAAAGACAAGGCCGTTGTGGAGAAGTTAAATTAATATTTTGCACAGGACTTCACTGTAGAGGATAAGAGAGATTCCCACACAAATCATTCTTTTCAGGTAAAAAAAATCTGAGGAACAGTTTGAGATGTCAATTGAGGAATTTTAGGAACAAATTCATAAATTAAACAGTAATAAATCACCAGGACTAGATGGTATTCACCCAAGAGTTCTGAAGGAACTTAAATATGAAATTGCAAAACTGCTAATTGTGATATGTAACCTATCGCTTAAGTCAGCCTCTGTACCAGATGACTGGAGGATAGCTAATGTGATGCCAATTTTTAAAAAGGCTCTAGATCCTGGCAATTACAGTCTGGTAAGCCTAACTTCAGTACCAGGCAAATTAGTTGAAAATATAGTAAAGAACAGAATTATCACATACATTGTTGAATATGATAAGTTGGGGAAGAGTCAACATGGCTTTTGTAAAGGAAAACCGTGCCTCACCAATCTATTAGAATTCTTTGAGGGGCTCAAGAAACATGTGGACAAGGGTGGATATGATGTACTTGGACTTTCAGAAAGCCTTTGACAAGTCCTCATCAAAGGTTCGTAAGCAAAGAAGGCTGTCATGGAAGAGAGAAGGTCCTCTTGTGGATCAGTAACTAGTTGAAAAATAAGAAACAAAGGATAAATATAAATGGGAGAGTGGTAAATAGTGGGCTCCCTGAAGGATCTGTACTGGGACCTGTGCTGCTCAACATATTCATAAATGATCTAAAAAAAGGGGTAAACAGAGAGGTGGCAAAGTTTTCAGACAATAGAAAATTACTCAAGATAGTTAAGTCCAAAGCTGACTGTGAAGAGTTACAAAGGGATTTCACAAAATTGGGTGATGGGGCAAGAAAGTGGCAAATGAAATTGAATATTGATAAATGAAAAGTAATGCACATTGGAAAACATAATCCCAATTATACATATAAAATGACTGCGTCTAAATTAGTTGTTACCACTGAAGAAAGAGATCTTGGAGTCATTGTGGATCATTCTCTGAACATCTGTGCAATGTGCAGTAGCAGTGAAAAAAGCTAACAGAACATTAGAAACTATTAGGAAAGGGCTAGGTAAGACAGAAAATACCATAGTGTCACTACTATGGCAGAAATCCATATTACCATACCTTGAATACTCTGTGCAGTTCTGGTCACCCCATCTCAACAAAGATGTATTAGAATTGGAAAAAAATACAGATAAGGGCAACAAAAATGATTAAAGGTATGGAACAATTTCTTCCATATGAAGGGAGATTAAAAAGACTGGAACTGTTCAGCCTAGAAAAGAGATGACTAAGGGGGGGATATGATAGAGGTCTATAAAATCATGACAGGTGTGGGGAAAGTGAATAGGGAAGTGTTATTTACCCCTTCACATAACACAATAACCAGGGATCACCCAATGAAATTAATAGGCAGCAGGTTTAAAACAAACATAAGAAAGTACTTCTTCATACAACGCATAGTCAATCTGTGGAACTCGTTGCCCAGGGATGTTGTGAAGGCCAAAAGCTTTTTTTTAAACTGGGTTCAAACAGAATTAAATAAGTCCCTAGAGGACAGGTCCATCAACAGCTATTAGCCAAGATAGTCATGGATGCAACCCCATGCCAGGGGTGTCCCTAAACCTCTGAGAGCCAGAAGCTGGGATAGGATAACATGTGATGGATCAATCGATAAATTGCCCTGTTCGGTTCATTCCCTCTGCAGCATCTGGCACAGGCCACTGTCTGAAGTGGACTAGATGGACCACTGTTCTGATCCAGTATGGCCATGCTTATGTTCATTTAATGTTACCATACTATATTTTATTTTGTATAACGTTTCTCATACATACTCTTTCCCAAAACATGTCACTAATCTGCTGTAAATAACACAACTGCAGAGTTAAATGACATAGCAAGGGAGAAATTAATGAGCATAGGCCTTTGAGAAAAGGGGTTTTGCTAGTTAAACCCCCTTTAACTTGCTAGTTAAAGAAATTAACTGAGTCAAGGCATCCTTTTACCAGTGTTGATGATTCTCCTTTGTTTGCTAGCTTCACTCACTTTTCAGTCCTCAAAGGCCCTCTATCAGTCTCCCCAATGAATGGGAAGGTTATGGCCACTTTCTTCCATCACAATGTCCCTGGATGAACTTTTGACCCTCGGGGCTTTGGAACTGGGTGTCTGCTGGCAAAAGCCAATGTGAACCTGAGCTGGACCTGGTCTTTTGAGTAGAGCTATAGAAATATAGCTGTTAGAAATAGAGGATCAGCTTCAGCAGTCTCTTTACTGAATGCACAATAAGAATAGCTCCTTATCTGAGTTCACAAACACTGCTCCTGGCATATTACACCATTCACTATTGTGGAAGAATAGGAAGTATACAACAGAACTCAATGAGAAAAAAAGGACCAAATTCAGTTCTGGTATAAGCAATCTGATTCCTTCATCCCAGACATACTTCCAAACAGGCCTTGCCAAATAAAGGGCAAATCCTCTCCTCTCTTTTCTTTGAAAAAGTCTAAAACCACCAGAACCTACCGCATAGAGCTGTTCAAAAATGTTCCTTCAAACTGTCTTTTTCATTTTGGGGGCTGAGGGTGGCTACTGAAAAACTGAAAACCCAAAACCTGAAAACTGAAAACCCAAAACTTTTGATGAAAATGTTGAACAAAGTCTTTTTTAAATTTTGTTGACATTTTCATGGTAACAAAAATCATTTCCTGACTGGCTCTACCACTGTGGCTCCATACCTGGGTGAGTGGACTACAGAAAGGCCACGTAGAATGACTGTGAACCCTGGGAATGCTGCAGAGTACTCTCCAGGGGGACTCACTTTGAGGAAGCACAGTGGATGTGGGGAGAGGAATGGCTAGTGAGAAGTGGCAGATTAACCCATAGGCTAATAAGACTATAACATTAGGCGCTCCTATTTTTAGGCCCTACTTTAGGTCCTTATTTTTAGGCGCTTCTATTTTTAGGCCCTACAGTCCATATTGAAGTAACAGCTGAGCAACAGTAGCGGGGCCATCGGAAATTTTTTGTTTCATTAGATATTGCTTTGTTTGTACAAATTAATCCATCAAGATTGTGAATTTAATTTATGGTGGTTGTAATTTTGTCTTTGTGGGCTAAGTAAGTGTTTGCGGGCCCAACCAATATTGAACTTTGTACACAGTAGGCCTATACTGGACAGTAGAAACCATGTCGAAGAAAGGAGGATGGCAGAAATTGAAGGAGGCCAAAGAAAGATGGCAAAGACAAGATGTAGTGCTGAAAGGTACTCCTTCACTCCTAATGTTTTTTTGCTCCTACTAAGCCCTGGTCTACACTACGGGTTTAGGTCGAATTTAGCAGCATTAAGTCGATTTAACCCTGCACCCGTCTACACAACAAAGCCTGTTTTGTCAATTTAAAGGGCTCTTAAAACCGATTTCTGTACTCCTCCCCAGCAAGGGGTTTAGTGCTAAAATAGACCTCATTGGGTCAAATTTGGGGCAGTGTGGATGCAATTCGACGGTATTGGCCTCTGGGAGCTATCCCAGGATGCTCCATTGTGACCGCTCTGGACAGCACTCTCAACTCAGATGCACTGGCCAGGTAGACAGGAAAAGCCCCGGGAACTTTTGAATTTAATTTCCTGTTTGACCAGCGTGGTGAGCTGATCAGCACAGGTGACCATGCAGAGCTCATCAACACAGGTGACCATGCAGTCCCAGAATCACAAAAGAGCTCCAGCATGGACCGAACAGGAGGTACTGGATCTGATTGCTCTATGGGGAGAAGAATCCGTGCAGGCAGAACTCCGTTTCAAAAGACGAAATGCCAATATATATGCCAAAATCTCCAAGGGCATGATGGGCAGAGGCTACAACAGGGATGCACAGCAGTGCCGCATGAAAATTAAGGACCTTAGGCAAGCCCAGAATCGTAGTCCCCCCCTATCATTTCCATCCCTGATGTTATCGCAGATTAGAAGGCGAAAAAAATGCACTTGCGATGACATGTTTTCCAAGCTCATGCAGTCCTCCTGCACTGATAGGGCGCAGCTTAATGCATGGAGGCATTCAGTGGCAGAGGCCAGGAAAGAATTAAGTGAGCACAAACAGCGGAGGCAGGACACGATGCTGAGGCTAATGGGGGAGCAAACGGACATGATGAAGTGTCTGTTGGAGCTGCAGGAAAGCCAAACAAGAGCACAGACCCCCCCACTGCATCCACTGTATAACCGTTGACTGTCCTCCACATGTTCCATAGCCTCCTCACCTAGACGCCCAAGAATGGGGCGGGGGGGGGGGGAGGCTCTGGGCACCCAGCCACTCCACTCCAAAGGTGGCCCAAGCAACAGAAGGCTGTCATTCAAACAGTTTGATTTTTAGTATGGCTACAATAAGCAATGTGGCCTTGTCCTTCTCTCTTCCCCCACCCCACCTGGGCTACCTTGTCTGTTATCTCTTTTTTTTTTAATTAATAAAGAAAGAATGCATGGTTTCAAAACAATAGTTACTTTATTTCAAAGGGGGGGAGGGTGGTTGGCTTACAGGGAATTAAAATCAACAAAGGGGGCAGGTTTGCATCAAGGAGAAACACACACAACTGTCACACCGTAGCCTGGCCAGTCATGAAACTGGTTTTCAAAGCCTCTCTGATGCACAGAGTGCCTTGCTGTGCTCTTCTAATAGCCCTGGTGTCTGGCTGCTCAAAATCGGATGGCAGGCGATTTGCCTCAACCTTCCACCCCGCCATAAACGTCTCCCCCTTACTCTCACAGATATTATGGAGCACACAGCAAGCAGCAATAACAATGGGAATGTTGGCTGTGCTGAGGTCTGATCAACAGCACCATGAGCTTTTAAACATCCAAAGGCACATTCTACCACCATTCTGCACTTGCTCAGCCTATAGTTGAAGTGCTCCCTACTACTGTCCAGGCTTCATGAGCCATGGGAGCAAGGGTTAGGCTGCGGTAGGTGGAACCGCACGGTGCTTCCGGCTGGGAGAGCAGCCTGAGGCAGGAGCCTCCAGCTCGCAGGAGAGCAGAGTTGCAGTGGAAGATGTACACCATGCCCTGGAGGTTGCTAGGAGCCAAGCAAGGAAGATGTTCCCAGAACCCCCAGCCAAGCTACATGTCCGACGAGGATGGCTACCAGTCCTACTGTACTGTCTGCTGAAGAGTTTCAGGAGAGCGGGAGAGCAGAGTTGCAACGGAAGCGGTGGAGCCATACACCGTGGACGAGGATGGCTAGCAATCCTACTGCACCATCTGCTGCGAAGGCACCCAGGAGCTACAGTGGTGACGGTGAGCTGAGTGGGCTCCATGCTTGCCATGGTATGGCGTCTGCTGCATGGGTAACCCAGGAAAAAAGGCGCGAAACGATTGTCTGCCGTTGCTTTCCCAGAGGGAGGGGCAACTGACAACATGTACCCAAAACCACCTGTGACAATGTTTTTGCCCCGTCAGGCATTTGGAGCTTAACCCAGAATTCCAATGGGCGTCGAAGACTGCGGGAACTGTGGGATAGCTACCCACAGTGCACCACTCTGTAAGTCGATGCTAGCCACAGTAGTGAGGATGCACTCCGCTGACTTAATGCGCTTAGTGTGGACACACACAATCGACTCTATAAAATCTCTTCTGAAAAATCGATTTCTATAAAATCAACCTAATTTCGTAGTGTAGACATACCCTAAGTCTGGTAGTGAGGAAGTCCTGCTGTGCCTGCACCTGATGAAAAGGAGCAGCCTCCTGCGATTTCTCTAGCTGCAGTCTGACCCCACTCCTCTGAAGATTTTCCCAGTGATAGTAATACAAAAATATCCTTCTCCAATGATCCAGGCGAGTGAGACATGACTGCTCAAGATCTCACTGCAGACTGGACTGAGAAGGGCCCACAGAAATGCCAGAATCTAAATGCTGACTTTTCATTGATAAAGTGAGAGTACACCAATCAGAATCTTTATCTGACCAAATCAATGTTTGTATATGTGAAGCCTAACAAACAGATTGGCAAGAGAGAATGGCTCATCTATTCACCTTCTGAGAAGAAAGAGTACTGTTTTTATTGCCGCCTGTTTTCGGATACCAAAAAGTGGGGAATGATCTGCGAAGGCTTCAGTGATTGGAAGAATACTGCATACATTATCACTCATGAAATGAGTGAGCAGCATACATTGTCAGTTAGCAGCTACCATGCCCGATAGAAAGTTAGTAGCAGAATTGATACCAAAATGGAAAACCAGTTTTTGAAAGCTTGTGCTTATTGGAAGAACGTTCTCAAACGCATAATTGAAACCATAGTTTTTCTTGCCTAGCATGGTCTGCCATTCCATGGCTCAGATGAGACTGTTAGATCAAAACACAATGGCAATTACCTTGGTGTTCTAGAGCTAATCGCCAAAGTTCGACCCTTTCTTAGCACAGCACATCAACAAACACACAAGTCATGGAAAAGGCCATATATCGCATCTGTCAAAGACTATTTGTCAGCAGTGCAATGAATTCATCACAAAGACAACACTATCAGCCATTGTAGATGAGATCAAAGATGTGGGATATTTTTCAGTGTCCATCGACTCAGGACCAGATGTGTCACATGTAGATCTGCTGACTGTCATCTTGCGTTATGTGCTACCCAGTGGACCAGTTGAGCATTTCATGACCCTCATAAACATCACCAGCCACACAGGTGAGAAACTTGCCTTGTACCTACTCAATTTCCTCCCCGAAAATGGGATTGACATTAGCCTTTGTCATGGCCAAAGCTATGCCAATGCAAGTAATATGAGTGGCATTGGCAAATATTCAGGGATGCAGGCAAAGATAAAGAGCGCAATGCTTTGGTTGATTACATTCCATGTGCTGCACATTCACTCAGCCTTGTTGGCCAGTCTGCTGTGGATTGTTGTGTTGAACCAGTTTCCTTTTCTGGATTTGTCCAAGAGTTGTACAATTTTTTTCTCTGCATCAACCAGTCGTTGGATGATTCTTAGACATTCACTACCAAAGGGGTGCCCAGTGCCCAAATCAGTCTCAGGGACACAGTGGAGTGCCAATGCTGAAGCTGTGAATACAGTTGTTCTGGGATATCCCAACATCCTTGAAGCACTAGAGAGCATCAAGGATGATGAATCTCAAAAGTCAGCAACAAGAAAAGATGCAAAGAACCTGAGTGATGCAATGAACACTTTGGAAACTGGTATTTTGTGTGAGGTCTGGAATGATATACTTCAGCCATTCAGCAGGTGCAATCTAAGCTTGCAAATGCTCTAATTGACCTTTCCACTGCTGTAAACCTAATGAGGAGTCTTGGAACTATTCTTCAACAAATGTGGGATAGTTTTGATGAGTATGAAATTCAGGGGGCTTCAAGGACTGCTAACCATGAGTATAAGTCAGCCAAACGCCACAAAAGACAGAAGACATCTGACCATGCAACTTCCCATTCAGTCAGTAACAATGAGGCCTTCAGAGTTAATACCTTCATCACAATCATCAACAAACTGAAGAGTTCATTAGAACATTGGATCGAGGCTTACAAAAATATTGACAAAACCTTTAGTGTACTGACAAATTTTTTGTTTAACATTGCAAGTTCCGAAGTCAGTGAAGGTATTAAACATCTGTATCAGAAGTGCCCAGACAATCTCCCAGTCGATTTTACTAACGAATTTCTTCAATTTGTTGAGTTCACATCACTCTCAGAAAGATGATGAAAGCAAATCTATTTGGATGTACCAAGTTATCAATGAATCCAATGTGATAGAAGGTTTCCCAAATGTTGAAAGTGACTTATGACTGTATTTGTCACTAATGATCACTGACTGTAGTGGAGAACATTCCTTCTCTCTTCTAACAAGGGTCAAAAATGTCCTCTGATCATCCATGACTCAAGAGCATCTCAGTGCTTTGTCCCTCTTGAGAATTAAGAATGAAATTGTCAGGTCTTTGAATTATGATGACATCATTCATGACTTTGCCACAGCTAAAGCTAGGGGGGGATTCTTTGTTTGAAGAACTGAGTGTAGTGAGAGTAGAATAAATTTGTTAATTTTACATAAATAAATAATATGTAAATATGTATGTAGATAAATGTTTGACTTCATAATTTTTTTTGCAATATGTAATTCATACTTAGGCCCTTCCCTCCCTTTAGCCTTAGGCCCCTCATAACCTTAATCCAGCCCTGATAGCGAGTCCACAATCCACAGATCCACTGACCAACAATACAGCAGGCTACTGTTGCTACCACATCCCGGAAGCTGCAGTACTGGACACAGTTATTTTGTGTTATGGCTACAGGAAGGAAGAGTCTATCCCATAAATTCCCCCATGCAAAGTCAGCATTTATGGGGAACAAGACTTTAGCCCCAAACTTGTATGTTTTTATCAACTCCGTACCACTTTACTATTCTTACATTGTCTTTGATTTTCCTTGTTTTTGTGGGTTTAAACCAGGCAATTAATAATGCTGTTTCTATTTGTGGTTTAATTCTAACAGCTATTGCAAAACATTATACCGACACAGCATTTGGATGTCCCAATGACGGTTGCAGATGGGCTTTGGAACACAATCCACTTATAATACCCTGCTGTTCATCTGTCTAAAACCAAAGACCAGAAAACATGGTCTTTAGTGTCTAAGCAAAAGAAAGACTCTAAAGGGAGTGAGAAATACGTACCTGATACGTATGGAAGCTCGAAAGCTTGTCTCTCTCACCAACAGAAATTGGTCCAATAAAAGGCATTAACTCACCCACCTTGTCTCTCAAATCAAATGACACACAGCCCGGTAGGCACGTACCTGGTCAAGCGTGTGTGCACAGATATCTGATTTGCACCATAGGCGCCGACTCCGTGGATGCTCCGGGGCTGGAACACCCACGGGGAAAAATTGGTGGGTGCAGAGCACCCACCGGCAGCTCCTCGCACCGTCCCGCCACCAGCCCCAACACACCTCAGCCTCCTCCACCTCCCGAGTCCTGAGGCGCCGCCGCCAATCTGCTTTTCCTTCCTCCCAGGCTTGCCACGCGCCAGCTGATCGGCACGCAGCAAGCCTGGGAGGGAGGGGGGAAAGTGGAGCGGGGCGACTCGGGAGAGGGGGAGGAGGCGGAGCCTGGTGAGCTGGGCGCACGGTAAGCCTGGGAGGAAGGAAAAGCGGATTGGCAGCAGTACCTCGGGACTCAGAGGAGGCTGAGGCGGAGGTGAGTTGGGGCCGGGGGCGGGGAGCTGCCGGTGGGTGCTCTGATGCTTCTCCCCTCTCCCTCCCAGGCTTGCAGGCCTGGGGAGGGTGGGGTGGAGGGGAAATGCAGTGGGCCTGGGGGAGGGGGCGGGGATTTGGGGAAGGAGTGGAATGGGGGCAGGGCCGGGGGTGGAGTTGGGGCGGGGCCAGGGGCAAGAGCACCCACCGGCGCCGACTAAAGTTGGCTCCTATAATTTGCACATGTACATTGTGTGTTTGCTCAGACAAATTAAGCATGCACATGTCCCTAACAGATAATTTGACTCTACGAGATTAGTTGTACAATCAGTTTATATTCATCTACTCTACCTTCGCTGAGTTTTTGGAAACTGTTTACGACAATATGTACTTTCAGCCTGAGTCTAGGATTACCTTATTTCATGGGTTCAGGATTGTCACATGAAGGCACGCAACAAAACGAATGGTTCTGGAACGTGAATTAATGTTAAAATAGTAGCAAGCAATTATTTTAATTAATTATTTTAGTAACTGAACTTTCAGCATAAGCCTACACAATCTGAAACAAGATTACTTTAATAAAAAACACAGCTGCTTTATTCTGTAAACCAGGTGTACAGCAACCTATGACAGCATATTTTTTATCTCAAACATTGTAGATCAATACAAATCTTATTCCAGACTAAAAATGATTAATATCAGACACATCCTAACTGTAAAATGGCCATTGTAAAATTAATTCTCCCTTTGCAATAAAGAACCCATACATTTAGGCAGGGCCGGCTCTAGGTTTTTTGCCACCCCAAGAAAAAAAATTTTTGGCTGCCCTCTCCCGCCCGCCAGGGGCGGCTCCCCCCTGGGGGGAGCTCTAGTTTAAAACTAGAGCTGGTCAAAAAAACAAAATCTCCAGTGAAACAGGTTTCCCCATCAGAAAAATACCAGTTTGACATGCTTCACTTCAGACCTGGTGAAAGCACTTCGTTTTTCCTTTATAACAAAGAAAAAACAAAGAACTTCAGGAAGGTCATTTCCAGATTTCCAAAATGAAGTTGTTCCAGACATTTCATTCCATGGGAAATGTCCCAGTTCAGATGCCAAGTGGAAAAGGGAACATTCCAGGACGGCTGAATTTCCCACAGAAGGGAATTCCCAAGTTTCAACCAGCTCTAGTTCAGGACTAGCTTATATTAGTTTGGCTTCTGTTGAAGAATTTGCAGGGACAAGCTAAGCTAATAGAACCAGTTTTAAACAGATTGAACAGGTGTTCACACAGGTTTAAAGCAGTTTAACAATTGTTTTGGTTTAAGTTAAACTGGTGCAGCTTCTGTGCTTTGACCAGCCCTTAGATTCTCATTTTTTTTCTTTAAAAACAAAACAGAAAAAACAAAACACAATTTTTTCTTAAACCTTTTCTTAAAAAGACAAGACAAAGTTGCTCTTGAGAGCAGAGCTGCAAATTAATAGTTAGCTCTTACCCAGTGCTTTCACCTTCAGATCTCCATGGGGTTAATCAAGGTTGGAGAGTATCCTTACCCTCATTTAACAGATGGGCAAACTGAGATAGTGTGATTTTTTTTTTTTGCACCACCCCACACACACCCAGTCACTGGCTGAGCCAGGAATAGACCTTACATCTCCTGACTCCCAATCCAGTGCCCTTTCCACTAGATCTCACTACCTCAAATCCACTTTACCAGCCTTATTTTCCAGGAGTTCTGATTTGACTGAGTCAAATATCCACATACTCCTCAATACTTATGTACCGATAGCCAGTAAAGGCTAACTATGAGCAGAACCCCCAAATCAGCATTACAGCAGTTTCACTAGTTCCTCCAGCAATCTTGTCTCTTGCTCCTTACTACTTGCATTTTCAGTCATTCATTTCTGCTTTACATGAAGTCTGGAGCAAAGTGAGATCTTGAACAAGAACCAGCAAACCCACAAAAGTTATTTCTCTCAAGGCAACTTCCCTGTGCATTAGGACGTTTCTGTTCCTGGTTTCTATGGTGCTGAGCACGGAGGGAATCTCTCTCCCCTTCTACAAGTACTGTACTGTCGTGTGTGTGTTGCTCTGGCAACTTAAATGCAGACTCAAGCCAGCTCGGGTGCATTAGTGTAAACATTTCTCTCTGCACCGTAGGGCCACATCCTGCAGCCCTGGCTCAGGAAAACCTCCTACTGAAGCCATCCGAGATTTATCCCTCCTGTTGAAATTCACTGGGGGGCGGGGTGGCCGCTGCCGCGGGAGAGCAGTGCGGTGCGACCCCGCTCTGCCAGCTCCCTGCCCCAGCTGCGGCTGCGGCAGGGCAGGGCAGCCAGGAGCAGCTCCCCCCTCGGTGGGGAGTGGCCGCTGCAGCGCGACCCCGCTCAGCCGGCTCACTGCCACTGTGCCGCCCCTGCTAGTTTGCCACCCCAAGCACCACCTTGTTCTGCTGGTGCCTGGAGCCGCCCCTGCATTTAGGGGAAACGCACATTGGTTCATCACCTTCAGCCAAAAACCTCGTGAGATGAAAACAGTTTAGCCTGGATTCTCAACGGAATCTAAAACCAAATATAATAAGATCATTAGAAAACATTTGCTTTGCCTGATCTTTGTGACTATGGGGACTCTTCTGTGATTGAAGATTTATTTCTGCATTGCATAGTAAAAGCTTCTTCTGAAGCATCCCGTTTTCATGCTGTTATGGCCCTGCTTGCTTACAGTTAGAAAAGTCTCTCTCTATTAAAAAGAAGACTGATGTATAATTTAAATTCTAGCAATCAGCTGTGTGATATCTGTCCAGTATGTTTCTTTACATTAATGTCAATTAGTATTAAAGGCAAAGAAACCGCTATAGCAGTAGCGTAGCCAGCAGGGGAGCAGGGGGAGCGGCCACTCCCCCTGTGAGGAGAAGCGGCGCTAAGGCGCCGCCCGAGCCCGGCTGCGGGAGCCGGGCTCGGGGGCGCTTTAAAGGGCCAGCGGCTCCCCGCAGCGGCAGGAGCCGCCGGCCTTTTAAAGCGCCCCCCCCGCCCAGCTCAGCTCCGGCAGCTGGGCTGGGGGGCGGACTTTAAAAGGCCGGTGGCTCCTGCCGCTGCGGGGAGCCGCGGGCCCTTTAAAGCACCCCCCACCCCTGCTGCCAGAGCCGGGCTCGGGCGGGGATTTAAAAGGCCGGGGGGCTCCCAGCGGCTGGAGCCCCGGGCCCTTTAAAGCGCCGCCGGGTGAGTACAGGGGGAGCGGGGAGGCGCCTTTTTATAGCGCCCCCGCTCCCCCTGTGCTCTAAACCTGTCTACGCCACTGCTCTATAGACGCGACCTAAAAAAACATGAGCTTCTACAAGAGTTTCTTCCAGTGCACACTTCAACTGTGATACTTTTTGTTTCAGAATATTTTTGTCAAGCTTTACAATACAAGTGTAATGACCCAAATTATGTTTCTTAATGAAAATCCTGATACATTAGCCAAATCCGTTGCTTTAAAAATACCTTCTCATTTCACTCCTCAAATGAAGAATTTTGCCAAAAAGGTGAATGGAATATATCAGGCCTGCACAAGTGCTATTTAGTTGTTGGCAAATCTCTCACCCTAGCTATTTTGAAAAAAACAGATAAGCTTTTGTACTCTGACTGAACATTGGCATATGGACAGTATGTGGCTGACAATAGTGGTGTGTCCTGTTGCAGCCAGGGGTTGTTATAGGCAACAGTATTTTGGGGGGTGCGAGGGAGTATGAGGGAAACACCAATTAGAAAGTAAATATTGAAGCTTTGAGCCCCCACAGTCTGGAACCTAGATCCTATGCCCAGAAAACAGAGGTCATGAGAAGAACCAGACCACAGCTATCAGGGATGACAAAGTCTGGCATTAGGAATAAGTTGTCCATTGCACTCTCAAAAAAGAACCTCTGCCAATGAGTTTGAGCTTAAGTCATTAAGCCTCCTTTAGCTCGACAAGACTGAAATAGGAACACACTGAGTTTAGAAAAAGAATATGCTTATTCCTATAGTTACCACCAGAATCATTCTTAGTACTGCATTCTGGGCCAAAGGCACCTCTGCACTAACAATGTTGGCAAAGCTGAAAACACACAATTGCAGCAATCCAAAGTAAGTACGACAAAAGCAGGTAAAACTTTCTCCAAAACCACAGAAGTCAGGCAGGATTTCATTCCCATTGTATTTTTCAGATAATAAAAAGTTCGTTTAAACAATATTTTTAATATGTTTATCAAAGGAAATCTGCAAATTCAACATTAACCTCCCAAATTCCTCACAGATGGAGAAATGGGAATCAGAGAATTCTGCACAGAAATCTGTTGAAGTTTTTGGATAGACAATAACTCCTGTTGAGAATCAAAAACTGTCTTCTCCAGTTTTAACTTGGATTGAGCTATAGACCACTGAAAATGAAACAGTCCTAAGTGGATGTCATCTTCATAAAAGGGAAAGGCAAAGTTGTACTTCTCAATAAATGCTCCTAAGGGCAGCAAACCTATAGGAAAAAATCAAGTTGCATACAGAACAGGTGCTTCATGATAAGAACTGAATTTAACACTATAAAATTAATCATTCAGGCGAGATATTGCAACAAAGCGAACACTGCCTAGAAGACAGGTTAGCAATAGCTTTCAAGGTGACACTGCAACCTCATTCAATGCAGCCAAAAAACTTGCAGACCTTAAGTAAGATTACATTAGTGTCACTGCCCTGATAAGCAGATGCAACCTCATACAGCATAAAGTGAAGCAAACAATTAATTGCAGAGTTAGGTCCTGACTCCCTTTTCTACTCTAAAGAATCAGTAGGTTACTGAGAAATGGCCAACAATTATTCATGCCACCCACTGACAAGATCTTTAGCACAAATCACATGGGAAACAGAAATGTGTTCTGTAAGGGCCAAGTCTTCTCCTCTCCTCTGTGGCTGCAGAAATAGTGCAGTTTCACTGCTCAGTGAGTAGGCTGGATTTGGAGAGCCCATGCAAAGAGACTCTCCTATGGCTCTCTATGTAGACAGAGACAGATGAAGAATCTGCTCCTATGCTAAGAAAAGTGGGTTCATGGAAGCTACCCCTTCCCCTGCTTGATTGTCCAGCACAACTACTGAACTAGGAATCAATGAGAGGATTGTGGGCAGTTCCAACACCAGAAACAACAGAACATACACCTTTGCACCATGGATCCAAATCACAAGTGGTCAGTGTCCTTTGCAGCAATCTGATCAACCACTTCTTTGAGACCAGCCAATTAATTCTCAAAAACACTGTCTGGAGCAATGCTGGGAAAACTGTAGGTAGTGAGCTACTTACTTGATTAATGTAATTCATTTGTCTGGTTGCAATTCTCCAAAGGTAAACTCAGATCCTTCCAGCTGTATGAGTTATTTGTAAATGGCTGATTAACACTTTGTCTTTATGCAAAATATATCCCAGCCTATGGGATGTTCTCAAACCACAATATAACAACAGCTATTCTTTTTAGTGTGTCTATTTGTTATTCTTGGAGGGGGACTGGTCATCTAAACTACAGGGAATATGCTTCAGCTTCTAAACTGAAACTTTACAAACAAACAGCAAATGAGGAATCTCCATATTCACACACATATGTTCATGGTTAGATGTGAATACAGATATTTCACCAGAATAGCCATTTCCCTGTTTGCTACAATGTTTGTGAAAACAGTGAGTAAAAAGGGCTATAAACATGCTTAAATTGAAAAGTAACTCAGAATTCACAAGATTGTGTCTGAACTACTTTCCCCCACCTTTCACTCAGCTCTAGTCAGGAGTGTCATTCTGTAAGCCACATCCTGTGCTGTACAGATGTGAGTGCAGCAGTGGGTCTGGAATTTTGCAAGGGAGGGATGTGCAGTAGATAAAACAAATATGTAATTGTGATGAAAAATACTATACATGATAGTTGTGTCTTTAAAACAAAGAGACCTAATGCTTCACACAAATAATAACCAGTTCCATGCTGTCTAACTATAAAGTTCTCCTTTCTTTAAAAAAATCTAACCTAGTTTGAACCAATTCTTTTTCTCAGTTTTCTATTGAAAATCCATGTTTATGGGAAATCATTTCATTTTTAAAATGATAAAATATTCTGCCAAGATACGTTTTCCATTTTAAAAATAAAAGAAAACAAGCACCAAACAAGTTTTCAATTTATACTTGAAAAAATTGGCTAGTTATAAATACTTCCTTTTTTAATAGCACAAACAAAATTACAACTAAAACACAAAGCAATCAGAAAGGTGGCAACTAGGGAGTCAGTGTGACCTAGAGAATAGTGCACTGGACTGGGTTTCAGGAGACCTGATTCTATTGCTGACTCTACTACTGCCTTCTGGACAAGTCACTTCACCTCCCTGTACCTCAGTTTCCCCATCTGTAAAATGGAGATGATGATACGGACCTCCTTCATAAAGTTATTTGAAGTGTACTAATGAAAAGTACTGTATAAAAGGCAGATATTTAGGATTAATTATTATTATTACATTTTCAAATGAAAAAAACATGCTGGCCACAAACAAAATGCCCCTTTTACAAAGAAAGGTATGATTAGCAAACTACAACTTTTCCCCTCTTAAAATTGATCAAATGTGCTGGGGAGTCACTCAGGCTCCAATCCTGCAAACACTTACACAAGTGCTTAACTTTAAGCACAAGCAGTTAAATTACCTTCAGTGGGGCTACTCATGTCAGTAAATTTAAGCATGAGTGAATGTTTTCAGGATTTGGCCCTACATTTCTGTCCACGTTTTGTTGGCTTTTAAGTTATTTTCCTTTTAGATGCTGGAAAGGGCAAGAAGGGGAGGAGAGAGAAATCACACAGTCACCAGAGTAAACATGAAGCCCTTCAGCAGCCCCCAGACATCTGGTTTATTTGAAAAGTTGTCCCTCAAAAGCATTTTGCTCCTGTTCCCTCACAGGTCCCCCATGACTCCTAGTTCCCCTCATACACCTCTCCACGTTCCTCCTCCCGTAGTGCCCCATCTACTCCCACTTATGGGTTCCCCTAAAGGACTGACCTCTGCTTTCAGTCTCCATAGAAGCCTCTTGTTGAGCCCAGTAGAGAGGTGGATGCTGGAGACAGAGCCAGCTGCCTGAAGCTAGGAAAGAAAACTGACAAGGGAAATGGGCTCATGAACAGCTGGGCTGCCTGTCCATCCCAGGGATTTGACTAGTGCAGCAGTTATATAATGTGTTTTTTCAAAAACTGACATGGTCAAAACCAAAACAGGGCTGTTGGCAGCTCTGCTGGGGAGAATTACTTTAAGTCCTCAGGTCTCTTGTCTTCTAGTCATTGAAGTCACAAAGAGGTTGAATGCATCAGACATGCTAGCAGGGAAAAAAGAATTCAATAAGCAGCAACCAGTTACAAAATGGCCACTTCTGGGCCACAGCTGCTTTGCTCTGCCAGATTTAAAGCGTTAGAACCTGAGATGCATGCTGGGAAAGAATGTTTGTGTAAGAAGGCAACCTTGCACTAGGAAGAGTTAGTGAGAGTAATTACACTGAAGGGGCCTCTGTATGCTGCCACTATAACACACACTGTTTTCATTGAGTGGTATCTACACAGGTTGCCTGGGACTCTGTAAAGCACAACACTGACTTTCTGTTCTTAGGCCTGCACCTTTGGCAGAGTTAATAAATGAATCACCCCTGATGTGTTTATTAATAAATGCTTCACACTCCTGTAGGACTTTTCAAATTTGCTCAAAGTGCTGTACAAAGGTACATTTCAAGGGCTTGTGCAGTTTATTGTGAGAATCCTGTTCTCCTCACCTCTTCCCCTCATCCCATCAGAGGAAGGGAGGGTTCTGTCAATGTCATTAGTCTCTGGCCAAGGGTGAGAGAGTGGGAATGATTCTGCCATCCAGTGGTTAGGGCCTACCTGGGAGCTGGGAAATCCCAGTTCCAGACTCCCTGCTGCAATTGCTCTTTCATTATTCATTCGAAGTGGAACAACTTCAACAGGAGAGACTGAGGGCACTCCCACTATCCCCTACCTTCATGGTTCGTGCACTCTCTGGAATGGTGAGAGACCCTTTGTTCAAATCCTTTCTCCCCTTCTGGCAGAGAGGGGGAAATTGAATCTGGGTCTCCCACATCTCAGGCGAATGCTTTAATCATTGGGCTAAAAGATATAAGGTGGCTGCCACCACCATCCCTCTTTTGTAGGGAGTGAGGCAAGAGCCTAATTCATTCCCTCAAGAAATGTCTAAGCCTTCTGACTCCAGGCAACGGGTTCCCATTTGTGGATTGCTAGCAGAGCTAGGCTTCTCCCTGCAGCCCAGACTTAGGAGCCTATCTTGAGGGCTTAGCATACACCCCTTTCCTTGGTATCTCCCACTGGCTAGTTTAGGCAGCTCCGCACGTAGCCTGCTGGCTTTTGTTGATCCTATTCTAAGGCATCTATCTCTCCATATTCATTAGCCTACACACCTAACTCAGCTTTGTGGATTGCAATGTTGTTCCTCCAATTTTCTAGGCCCTGTGACATTCAGCGCTGCAACGCCTACATCCCTTTGTGGATCCCACCCACACCCATGCTTTTTGCTACGGCAATAGGCTCCATACACATATTAATTGTATGTTGCAAAGATTCTTAACACTGTTGAAACATTTGTGTAACTCTGCTGTGTGGGGACTCAAACCATCTTACAGTTCTGTTTGGCTGTAACCATGTTTGAAAACTCTTTCAGGCACAGTTCCAAGTTCTAATGTGCACAAATCCTTTGCAGGACACAACTATGTCAAATTCCCGACCTGCCTGCTGATCACTCTGCTCCCTTACTTCATCCTTAGCCAGGATGGGTAAGGAATGGTGTCCCTAGCCTCTGTTTGTCAGAGGGTGGAGATGGATGGCAGGAGAGAGATCACTTGATCATTACCTGTTAGATTCACTTCCTCTGGGGCACCTGGCATTGGCCACTGTTGGTAGACGGGATGCTGGGGTGGATGGACCTTTGGTCTGACCCAGTATGGCCATTCTTATGTTCTTATCCAACCATCCTCTTGGCCTTCTCAGCCATGGTGACAAGTTCATTGTCCAACCCCTGACCTCCCTATCCCATCTGGGGGCTTCCATGATTCTCAGCTGCATGTATCTCATCATTCTCATGGTGACCTCACTGGCTACAGATCCATGTTAATTTTTTTCACACCCATCAGCCTTTCCAAGTGATATTTGTTTTCACCCTACACACCTGATGCCCTGAATGACCCATGGTAGCAGAGTTTGAAGCTGCTTAGTGGCCAGGCAGACCCATGGCTGCAGATACCTCTCCCATCTCTTTCGTATTCACTGTCTGTGAACGAGTTTACTGGCAGGAACGTTCACAGAAGAAGCAGTTTTGGAGCTAATATTAGCAGGGCCAGCTCCAGGCACCAGCAAAACAAGCTGGTGCTTGGGGCAGCACGTTTCTAGGGGCGGCATTCTGGCGCCAGCCATGCCACCCCTAAAAATGTGCCCCGGCCGCCCTAGCTCACCTCCGTTGCCGCCGCTGGCTCGCACGCCACGGCGTGCGAAACAGCTGATTCGCGCGCCGCTGCTGGAGGGGGAGATCCCGAGCGGCCGCAGGGCGCGAACCAGCTGATTCGTGCTTTGTGCTCCGCTGCTCCCCAGCCTGGGAGGGAGGGGGAGCTCCTGAGCAGCTGCGGCGCGCGCGCCGCTTCTCCCCTTCCCTCCTAGGCTTGAGAGCCTGGGAGGGAGGGGGAGATTCTGAGCGGCTGCGGAGTGTGCGCTGCTTCTCCCCTTCCCTCCTAGGCTTGAGAGCCTGGGAGGGAGGGGGAGAGCCCGAGCGGCCGCGGCGTGCGAAACAGCTGATTCGCGCGCTGCTGCTGGAGGGGGAGATCCCCAGCGGCCGCAGCGCGCGAACCAGCTGATTCGCGCGCCGCTGCTCCCCCTCCCTCCTAGGCTTGAGAGCCTGGGGGGAGGAGGCAGGGCTGGGGATTTGGGGAAGGGGCGGAGTTGAAGCGGGGGTGGGGTAAGAAAAAAACGGGGCGGCCAAATTTGTTTTTGCTTGGGGCAGCAAAAATCCTAGTGCCGGCCCTGAATATTAGAGATATTAGAAAATATTGCAGAACCTTCATAGAAAATAAATTTTAAACTCTCACTACTGTTCACAACAAAAACCTGATTGTATGAGTTATAGTCATCCAATCAGAAACAGAAACAATAACATGTCCAATCAAAGCTAACCAGAACAGCTTGAATATTGATTTTCCAATACTTGTGACAACTTGCTGGCAAACAATCTATAGCCCAAGCATTATTTATAAAAATTATCCAGTGAATAACTCTGAATCATAAATAAATTTAAGAAAGTTGTAGGAAGCTCAGGGATAATTAACAAAGAAAAAGAGTCTAAGTGAATAATATACATTATTTTTTACAAATTATTCCCTCAGCTCTAGGTTTCTAATGAAAGAAGTCTATAGTGGTCAAGGTGGAGCAAGATCAAGAAGATTTATGTTATGTTCCAGCAGATAACACATTCTTAGCAGTAGAATATGTGCAAGTTAAAACTACTTCCCAAACAGGTGCTTTTTATATCTTGGGGAAGAGATTATTTTGATTGTAAGCTCTTTGGGGCAGGCACTGTATTGGTTTGTGAGCAGTGTTACCACTACCCTCTCTCTGGGTTTGCACCAATAAAAAACAGTGTTAGTGTTTAGCCAGAGACTCCTCTCAGCAGAGTTTGCTGACAGAACGGTACTGTTCATTGGGTCCCCCACATGTTCTGACCATGCCTATTTCCCATAGTGCACTGCTCACTTTTGGGGTGAGAAAAAATCAGAATTTCTGTCACATGGGAAATTCCAAATTTTCAACATTTGTTTTAATCCCAAATCAGGATAAAAAATTGAAATTATCAAAAAAATTTACAGAATGAAAAATTCCAAAAAATTTCAATTTGGAAATGACTAAATGCTTAGAGGAAAGACTAGATTGGATCATGGGAGTTTTAATCTAACCAGGGAGCCTGGACCATAGGAGAGAATCAGGCATGGGGAACTCAAACTGATTCCCACGAGGCAATGCAGCATCCTAGAGAGATGCAATTTAATGTTGAACTGACTCAAAACAAAATGTTTCAGGTCCAGTTCAACAAACCAAAATATTTCATTTTGGTTTTCCAAAAAATCATTTTGATGGAAAATTACCGACCATTTCTAGGTTGTATACTAGATTCTCTAGGGATTTGTGTTGAAGTGCATGGGGAAGGGAAGCATGCACACTAAATCTTGGGCCTGTAGTGGAGAGTCACAGGCTACATCTACACTACACACTGCTGGTGGCACTATATAGGTATGTGTAACTATACATGCTGCAGTGAAACGCCTGCTGCACTCACACTGCAGTGTATAGCTACACATGTCCATGAAAGTGGGGAGACAGCGGGGGAAAGTTTCTCCCCATTGCCAGAGCCTTTAACTGCAGCAAGGAATTCCCAGCTGCAGTGTAGATGGGGAGGTATGGCTGGGCAAGTAGAGAGCTGTGTAGGGCTCACACCCTTTAGGTGTGTCTTTACTCACCTAAACTGTGCCTCCTGGTCTACACTGCTATTTATATCCATGCTAGGGAGCCTATGTGGGTATGTACACTACACACTGCTGAAAGAAACATGCAGTGTAGATGTAACCACAATGGAAAGGATTCACAGGGGGGCCCCAGATTTGCTTAAAGCATTGCTAGTCACTTGCTGGTTTGACAGATTAATCCGAGCACAGTTTATTGAATTAGTAAGATTCATGACTGGGAATTTGAGGAAGTTACCTGTGATACACAGTATGTTATGAGATTGAAATCTCTTATGTCCTGCTGATAATTGTATAATGAGTTGAGTATTTGGTCCCTTCTGCATTACTTTTCTTTAGTTGTTTCATGTTGCTTGACAGGTGAGTTAGAATCAGTGAATATTAGGCCATAGTGAGAATGAGGGTGGCATGCTCTCAGGAGTTAGAGAACAGTTTTCTGCTTGAAACCTTGAGCAAGTTAGAAGGCAGTAAAAGAAAAATGTAAAAATGAGAAGCAAATGTACAATCTCCCCACTACCACCACCATTACACACACAGAAAGACTTTTCAACCATCTGGGAGGAGGCTAGAGCAAAGACCACAGGCTCCATGTTTATTCGGTGATACCAGGATCCTATGCAAGAAGTGCAGAAGGGCTGTGGCCATAGCTGCTATGGGACATTATTATTTATTGAAAATATATGTGGGGGGTATTTTTAGAGGTTCCTAAAATATATGGGACCAGACCTTAGAACCCACTCTCATCACACAAAGGGACTGGAAAGCTAGTTTAAATAGGCAGCTGCAGATTCTTCCAGTGTAGGGGGAACCCTGGAGTGATATACCGCCAGCAACGCATTGAGTGTGACAAAGCCAGAATGGACTGGGCCATGACTGTGATAGGAAGTGTCTGGAGTGCCCTGTGCTTTGGTCATTCTTTGGCATTATAATGGACCGTAATGGGTTGTTACAAGTTGGCACTGAGGGGGGCATTGGTCACAGGATAGAAGGGACAAAAATATGGTGAAAGCCACCTTGGTCCGACCCCTAGTGCTGCCCTACACACCTGAGTATTAAGCCCATTATTTACAACTGACTCACAGATGAAAGGGTATGAAAAGCATAAAGAATGCCAATAACATTTCTAAAAACATCTATAAAACATATGGTATATACAAATGATACAGTAGTGCAGTGTGGTAAAAAGAGTTCATTGGCACACATTTGGAATGACCTGCATAAATCATTTCGGCTTTGCTATTTGTAACCCTATCCCAAGCCTATTCCAATACAACATTTACAACTCACCAATATAATATATAATATAGTGTATGTGTGTGAGAGAGAGAGAAGCATACAGTAGATGTAATAATAATTCTTGATATTTACAGAGCACAGTCCTGGGCCACCTTCTGACAGCTTTGGGCAGTTGCACCAGCACAAAGCAGATCTAAACCTGACTGATGCACCCAGCATTAGGGTATCCTCAGGAAGCACAGAATTAACATAGCAGTCAGTACATGGGATAGCGGCTTGGGAATGTCCTTTCACCTACTGTCCTTGTGGCACCTTAGAGACTAACAAATTTAGTCTCTAAGGTGCCACAAGGACTCCTCATTGTTTTTGCTGATACAGACTAACATGGCTACCCCTCTGAAACCTTTCACCTATTGGTTCACCTGGCTTCTGTAATGGCACCTTGGCTCCTCTGGCAACTGGCGCCAATTAGAGCCACCTGGAAGTAGTGGCAGACTATCCCAGTGCAGAACAACCCCAAGATCAGGGGAATGTAAAAGGTACATTTGTGTCCACTTCTCCCCAGCTGTTCCAAGCTCTCCCCATTCTCAGCTATGGATCTGGCCCACAATATACTGTGGTTTTCATATGAGCTTTCCAATGGCTGGCATGTACCTAGGGTGACCAGACGTCCCGATAAAATCGGGACCGTCCCGATTTTTCATCATTTGTCCCGCGTCCCGACCGATGCTCGGTCGGGACGCCTTTTGTCCTGATTTCCGGTCTTCTTCGGGCGGGAAGTCCCGATTTTCGGGTCTTCTCATCTGGTCACCCTACATGTACCTCATTATTTCCATTTTACACATAGGATTTATCTCTAGCCAATGGAGCTATATAAATGACATTAGAACTTGTGCCATCTTCATTTTACAGAGTCACAGAACAATTAACTAGATTACTGAATCCATCCCCTGCAAGTGCAGAGTACAGGAGGATACATGGGTTTTGCTATTGACTTCACTGTTAACAGAATCCAGCCCACAGTCCTTCAGCAGATCTGTCTATGCACATATTTTCAATCCATCTCTCCCCCCATGATATCTAGACAACAAAAATGTGTGAGATTAGATAACATCAGATAATCTGATACTACCATTAAACCTAGCTTCAGTGTACTGTGCATTCAGATTATCATTATAAACCTATATATTTAAATATTCTGATCTAACTGGCTACTGATTGGAACACATGTATGTTTTTATTCACAAATAAAATTGCTCAGTTTTCCCCATTAAACAATATTTATTTTACAAAATTTTTGCAAATGTGCTAGCAAATATCTGAATAGAATTTTAGAACATCGCACACTTGGGAGAACTTATGATGTTATCATAAATGGATACTAACTCTATACAGATACCAACACTGATGTGAGCATAAACATTGTCGCACACAGAAAACACTCAAAGTACTGTATCTTCATAAATCTTATGGTTTTTATGCATTACTGCCATTGGAAAAACAGTAACACATTGGAAGATGTGCTTTGAGGTAGAATTAATTTCGTTAACCTAGCTAATTTAGTTTAACTTTGCTTTTTGCTTATGTATAATTCTACATATATCAGCTGAACACTGCTGCAGTCATTACAGATAAAATAACAGCATGTGCACAATAAAGAAAAAGGAAGAAAATGTGACTTAACAGCAAAGCAAAATAAGCAGATCTTTCTATTCATCAATTATTGTTGCAGCCACAATATTCTACTAAAAATGTGTCAGTTACTGTTCCTTTAATTTTATTTATTTATTTATTTATTTTTGTTACTGATGTTGTTTCAGGAAATGATAAATATGTTGTACCATACTATTTTATGTTTTTTAAAAGGTGACCTATACTTTCCATTTCAAACACAGATTCTTTAATGAAAATATTGTAATGTCAGTCCATGCAAAGCAAATGCATATTAATATGCGTTTACATCTGTCTCATATTAATATTCATGCCTGAATCCACATCCCTACACAAAGCCAATTTTCTGACCATCTGTGTGATGGCTGGTGGATGCAATGAATAAATTTTATTTGTGAGGGGAGCGATAAATCATGTATCTTCAGTTTTTCACCAGCAATCTTTCCTCTTAGGTGCTAAAATGTTTTTATCGCGGTTTAGAATTTTTAAGTAAACCAAACTGATTAACCCCTGAGCAGTTCATGCAGAGTCATCGGCCTTGTGAAAGGCGACGGGAAACATAATGAGAAGTACAACTGTCTGACAGAGCAAGAGGTACTGCAATTTTAGCAGTTTTATTTCAGTGCCTTTTCTTCTTGCTTTATTCTTTTTTCAGAAATATATTCTATGTGATAGTTTAGAGCCAATGCCTGATACCCTTACTCTGAAAATAGTCTTACTCGTTTCAATGGGACTATCCATGGACTTAGGCGCTACTCAGCATGAGCAACAGTATCAGAAGCTGGCATTTTTGAGAATTGAATCTCATTATTTCATAACCTGACACAGCTGAGGCTAAGTGACTGACATGATAGCTAGTTTCTAAAGCAATCATTTTACATCATGTAGTAACTTTCAGAGTGCACAATGACACATTCTCCACAGAAATTAAGCTCTACTACTAAATTCCCCAAGGACAGATTCTGCTCTCAGTTACACTGGTGTCAACCTAAAGTAACTTTGGTGGCAGCAGTGAAATTACTTTGAGAGCATGCATGCCAAAACAGGATTAGAGGTGAGGATTAGCAGGAGACTTCCAAGCTAGTTCATAACACAAATACAGCCACATCAGGGAATATGCTTACAGCACATCTTTACCCAAACCCAGGTAAAACAGGGTTCAATCTTAGTATAAATATTAACTGTAGCTTATAAGAAGGCTAAAGCCTTGTTAAAGACCATCTGGCCTTTTACATGGTTATGGAAGAAGGTTAAGATCCAGTCTATGTCACAAAATGGAAACCTGTTGCAATGGGACTTGGAGAAAACAAAGGCGAAATCAGGTTAACTGACATGGCTGTATTTGTAGTGTAGACAGGGCTGCCGCTATTTTGAAGACTTTCCCGGCTTGTTTTGAGAATGAAGCAATTTACTGCTGTGCGAGTGTGTTGTGTTGTTGTTTTGTCACAGGATTAGAAAGAGGTGAGAGTGAAGCACAGAGGCCCTTTCAATATCCATTGGGAGTTTTAGTATGCTTTGGATCAGTCCTAAAGAGAGAGATGCAGGACCTCCCAAAGTATGCTGGCTGTTGTACTAACAAAGAGGGAGGAGCAGGATGGGAGCATACGAGCAAGGATAACTATTATCAGTTAGTACTGCTGTTATATAAGTGAGCTCAAGTCCCCTTCCTGCCAGGACACTATTGCTTCCATCTTCCAGACATTCCCACTGCCTGCAGGGCTATCTGCATCTTCTTGCCTTTATGACTGTGAGTTCAGGTTACAGGCACCTGTAACTGGGATCATATTAAAAAAGATGAAAACATCTCTGTTCTCCCCTGCTTTTGTGGTGCTGCCCTTTTCCTCCCTCCCTGGCCCATCAGAGTTCACATTTAACCCCATTGCTTCCACTGTCAGTTTTTCAGAATCCAAATAATCCTCCTTATCATTTGAATCAATAGATAAACAAATGCCTCTAAACCATCTGCCCCCCATGCCATCATTAACTGGCTGATGTTTTACACATCCTGTAGCAGAGGTGGCTCTTGAGGAGAGATCTGAAGGAGGAAAAGGAGCAGTTGTTCAAGGAGCACATCCCATGCACAGAGGGCAGCATAGAGGCTTGGAAATGTCTGTGAGAGAAGTTGACAAATGGATGGACAAGGCTGGCCACACTGGGGAGGAACAGAGGAGATGGGGTGATGCAGTAACAGTCAAGAACAGACACAGGGAGAGAGGCAGCATTTCAAAAGCCCTGGAAGATGAGAGTAGGAGGTGTTGGTAATTGGTAAGATGGAGGACAGTGTGTTGTCAGAAGAGAGAGAAAAAACTGAGGACAATGTTTGAAAATCTGGCCCTTTGTGTTCTTACTGGGAATGCTGGGCTTAGCATAAGACTTTGCTATGGAGAAGCAAGTCCACTGGGAAGAACACAGGTGGTCTGGGTTAACTGGCTTCTTGAGAAGGAAGGAATGAAAACATTTAAAACTTTTTAAATTAAAAACAAGAGCCTAATACTCTTTCTGGATATACTGGAACAAATTTTAACTTGGTGTAATTCCAATGAAATCATTTCAAAATCACTTCCATACAGTTATGCCAACAGAGAATTTGACCCAACATACCCAGTTCCCTGTTTAAAGGTTGGTTGAGGTGTTCAATACATTTTTGTAAAAATAGATTAGGGACTCCATAAAGAGGGAGGAGAAAGTTCTCTCCTCCCTCTAATGTAAGCCAGAGTGTGTCAGCAGCATATATGCAGCTGTAGAAAGCTGTAGAAATTAGAAAAGGAATTTTGCATGAACTTCACACATCATCAGCATAATTAGCCAGAAGTTAGTTGTAGCTCAGATAAATGCACACAATTGTAATAAAGGGCTCAAATAGTGCTGCCGAAAATAAGCAAGACGGTTATCAGTTCATTCAACACATTTCAAGAAAATATGCTTGTAATGAAACTCTGGCTGACAGCAAAATTTTATCTGATTCCTTTTTTTATTTGTGTTTTCTTTAAAATCTTTCATAACTGGGAATGTGGGTGGTTCATAGGATTGTTAAAGGATGTAGAACCTTTCATCTCTAGGGTTCATTAGCTTCATTCATGGTCAACAGTAACTGAAAAGCGTTATCATCCAATGGGTGTTGAATGACCTGTGAGAAATGAGTTTAGTCGTTTCATTAAAGTTCCCAGTGCACACGCATCTTTATCACATACACCAGCATCACAATTAGCACTATTTTTATGACCACCAAAATTCCCACACACAGAAAAGTGATTTTGATGAAAATACACCCTTATGTAAGAATGTAAATACATATATTTAATATTTCAGGAGATAGGTTCTTAACTTTAAAGCATCAGAGTCAACTTTTACCCACTTGAAAAAACAAGGATTGCAGGAGTGACTCAAAAACAAGTGGTTTTTGCCTCTTTTATTACTACTAGTCTCCCTGATTTTAAAATACCCATGAAATTTAGACAAGCCACCTATTCCACCAAAAGAGGAATGGATAATAAGATAATTGACGCTGAAGGAGACTACTCATACTTGAAGTTATGCACGTGCTAAATTGCTGGATTGTGGCTGAAATTAACACTGTCACTTTTCAGGCTACAACTGGCCAGCACAAGCGCTGTGTGTGCATTTTTGCTATACAGTACATGCAGAGTGGGTGCTCATGTGAAGAATACAACATCTGGGAGAGGGGGAAAAAATGCAATCCATGTCATGTGAGCTGGAAACATCCCATAATGGAAACTTTGGGACTCTTTGTCTACACCAAGATGTGACTATGTTAAAAAACAGGATGATTGGCAATAATTTAAAAAAAGACAGAAATCAATTCTGTAATCAGAGGGATCCCAGATTTTCCATTTTATTTTCCAGTGGCTAACAAATCTAGCCTGCAAGGAGATTTTAAATGTCCCTTTAATCACACTGTAAACATACAGAAAACATATGCAAGCTGGAGAATTACAATAGGACAAGCTCCTGAATTAAATTCCCAGCGTCTCTTATTCCCAGAATTACATGCAACTCCAACTGACTCATCTTTAGTTATATTGTCAAATTACACTCTATGTCCACTTCATTTGAACAAGAAAAGTAGATTCAGCCCTGTAGGCTCCAAATTTCAGAAAATCTTTTGTGTCCAATCTTGAATTTTAAAAAAAACTATTTAGACTATATTTCCAGGAATGCCACACACACTCGGGGCTTTTTATCTCTCTGCTTTGGTCAACAAAAAATAACCAAAACATTTGCAATACTGTCCCCTTAAAGATGATCTCCTCTCAGTATTTGTAGTGCATAACACTACTGTAGATCTAGTGAGATTAATTACGTGAGAAAGAGAGGATGACATCAGATCAGCAATTCAAGCCAAAGTAAAGTCCCAATTCTCAGTTCCTCCATCCCTGTGCTTGGAGCAGGGATGGGACAGAGACACGACAAAGGAGGCTTTAAGCCACATTTGTGCTCCAAGTAATCTGATTACCAAATAATTCCTACTAGATTTCCATTCTCTACCGTGATGAATTTTTCTGCCCAGTTGATGATTCATGACTTGGGTAAAATATTCTTCTAGCCCCATCTTCCCATCTACCCACATACACACCAAAAAAACACATCAGTTCCATACTCATTCCCACCCAAGGGTTCCATGTGCTCCTCCAGAACTAGCACTTCAGGCTCCAGGCATGGGCTGTGTAGACAGGCACAACAGTGAGAGAAGGTGCATGCAGCGGCTCCCAGAATCCCGCTCAATGAAGAGCAGCTTGGCCCTGTCTCCTCTCCTCCTCCTCATATGCTGCTGAAATGTCTCTTGAAAAGGAGAGGGGGTGAGGTAATCCTAATCCTATTTGCCAGGGTGGGTAAGGAATGGTATCCCTAGTCTCTGTTTGTCAGAGGGGGGTGATGGATGGCAGGAGAGAGATCACTTAGAATCATAGAATCATAGAATCTCAGGGTTGGAAGGGACCTCAGGAGGTCATCTAGTCCAACCCCCTGCTCAAAGCAGGACCAACCCCAACTAGATCATCCCAGCCAGGGCTTTGTCAAGCCTGACCTTAAAAACCTCTAAGGAAGGAGATTCCACCACCTCCCTAGGTAACCCATTCCAGTGCTTCACCACCCTACTAGTGAAAAAGTTTTTCCTAATATCCAACCTAAACCTCCCCCTCTGCAACTTGAGACCATTACTCCTTGTTCTGTCATCTTCTACCACTGAGAACAGTCTAGATCCATCCTCTTTGGAACCCCCTTTTAGGTAGTTGAAAGCAGCTATCAAATCCCCCCTCACTCTTCTCTTCTGCAGGCTAAACAATCTCAGTTCCCTCAGCCTCTCCTCATAAGTCATGTGCTCCAGCCCCCTAATCATTTTTGTTGCCCTCCGTTGGACTCTTTCCAATTTATCCACATCCTTCTTGTAGTGTGGGGCCCAAAACTGGACACAGTACTCCAAATGAGGCCTCACCAGTGCCGAACAGAGGGGAATAATCACGTCCCTCGATCTGCTGGAAATGCCCCTACTTATACAGCCCAAAATGCCGTTAGCCTTCTTGGCAACAAGGGCACACTGTTGACTCATATTCAGCTTTTCGTCCACTGTAACCCCTAGGTCCTTTTCTGCAGAACTGCTGCCCAGCCATTCGGTCCCTAGTCTGTAGCAGTGCATGGGATTCTTCCGTCCTAAGTGCAGGACTCTGCACTTGTCCTTGTTGAACCTCATCAGATTTCTTTTGGCCCAATCCTCTAATTTGTCTAGGTCCCTCTGTATCCTATCCCTACCCTCCAGCGTATCAACCACTCCTCCCAGTTTAGTGTCATCTGCAAACTTGCTAAGGGTGCAGTCCACACCATCCTCCAGGTCGTTGATGAAGATATTGAACAAAACCGGCCCCAGCACCGACCCTTGGGGCACTCCACTTGATACCGGCTGCCAACTAGACATGGAGCCATTGATCACTACCCGTTGAGCACGACCATCCAGCCAGTTTTCTATCCACCTTACCGTCCATTCATCCAGCCCATACTTCTTTAACTTGCTGGCAAGAACGCTGTGCGAGACTGTATCAAAAGCTTTGCTAAAGTCAAGAAATAGCACATCCACTGCTTTCCCCTCATCCACAGAGCCAGTTATCTCATCATAGAAGGCAATTAGGTTAGTCAGGCATGACTTGCCCTTGGTGAATCCATGCTGACTGTTCCTGATCACTTTCCCCTCCTTTAAGTGGTTCAAAATTGATTCCTTGAGGACCTGTTCCATGATTTTTCCAGGGATTGAGGTGAGACTGACTGGCCTGTAGTTCCCCGGATCTTCCTTCTTCCCTTTTTTAAAGATGGGCACTACATTCGCTTTTTTCCAGTCATCCGGGACCTCCCCCGATTGCCATGATTTGTCAAAGATAATGGCCAATGGCTCTGTAATCACATCGGCCAACTCCTTTAGTACCCTCGGATGCAGTGCATCCGGCCCCATGGACTTGTGTTCGTCCAGCTTTTCTAAATAGTCCCGAACTACTTCTTTCTCCACAGAGGGCTGGTCACCTCCTCCCCATACCGTGCTGCAGAGAGCAGCCATCTGGGAGCTGCCCTTGTCTGTGAAGACAGAGGCAAAAAAAGCATTGAGTACACTAGCTTTCTCCACATCCTCTGTCACAAGGTTCCCTCCCTCATTCAGCAAGGGGCTCACACGTTCCTTGACTTTCTTCTTGTTGCTAACATACCTGAAGAAACCCTTCTTGTTACTCCTAACATCTCCAGCTAGCTGCAACTCCAAGTGTGATTTGGCCTTCCTAATTTCACTCCTGCATGCCTGAACAATATTTTTATACTCCTCCCTGGTCATTTGTCCAATCTTCCACTTCTTGTAAGCTGCTTTTTTGTGTTTAAGACGAGCAAGGATTTCACTGTTAAGCCAAGCTGGTCGCCTGCCATATTTACTTTTCTTTCTACACATCGGGATGGTTTGTTCCTGCAACCTCAATAAGGTTTCTTTAAAATACAGCCAGCTTTCCTCGACTCCTTTCCCCGTCATGTTATTCTCCCAGGGGACCTTGCCCATCAGTTCCCTGAGGGAGTCAAAGTCTGCTTTTCTGAAGTCCAGGCTCTGTATTCTACTGTTCTCCTTTCTTCCTTGTGTCAGGATCCTGAACTCGACCATCTCATGGTCACTGCCTCCCAGGTTCCCATCCACTATTGCTTCCTCTACTATTTCTTCCCTGTTTGTGAGCAGCAGGTCAAGAAGAGCTTTTCCCCTAGTTGGTTCCTCCAGCACTTGCACCAGGAAATTGTCCCCTACACTTTCCAAAAACTTCCTGGATTGTCTGTGGACCGCTGTATTGCTCTCCCAGCAGATGTCGGGGTGATTAAAGTCACCCATGAGAACCAGGGCCTGTGATCTAGTAACTTCTGTTAGTTGCTGGAAGAAAGCCTCATCCACCTCATCCGCCTGGTCTGGTGGTCTGTAGCAGACTCCCACCACGACATTACCCTTGTTGCTCACACTTCTCAATTTAATCCAGAGACTCTCAGGTTTTTCTGCAGTTTCATACTGGAGCTCTGAGCAGTCATACTGCTCTCTTACATACAACGCAACTCCCCCACCTTTTCTGCCCTGCCTATCCTTCCTGAACAGTTGATCATTACCTGTTAGGTTCACTCACTCCGGGGCACCTGGCATTGCCCACTGTCAGTAGACAGGATACTGGGCTGGATGGACCTTGGTCTGACCCAGTATGGCCATTCTTATGTTCTTATGTGAGGCTACAGGAGCTATGTATCCCATCTGCACCGTGCACCTAGAGGCACTGGTGAGGAATGCAAGAAGAGAGATCCACTCATGGCATATCCTGCAAATCATGCTCAGGGCTGAAAATTTGAACAAGGCAAGCTGACCATCCCTTTCTGGCATGGGTTGTGAAACAGTTTTTTGCTGCTTCTTCCCCACATTTAACCTGTTCCTGACCACCATTATCATCACACCACATATAATACTGGCCTAACAATTTCAAGAAGAGTTAGTGAGATGATTCTTTGGGGTACACCACAAACTTAATTAACTAACTTTACATAACAAGTGTTTATGAGGAGAAAGGGGTGGGGAATCTTTAGGTCCCTACTAACCTCCTGCAGCTGAAGTGGATTAAAAGCCCACTTAAATCAGTGGAAAGACACTCATTAACTTCAATAGGCTTCAGATTAAATTTTTAGCTACTGGTTTACGTGTTAAATGCCAAGGTCCTCCTTTACAGGGATTAAAGACATGCTCCATTAGTAAGAGGCTCACCCAAGACCCAGATCATTAGCAATTTTCTGACTCTTTCTTGTATATTTATCCCTTCTTTTCACTCTATCCTCTTCATCTTTCTGTTTCTCTTTTCCCTCCTTCCTCTTTCTAGCAGATATTTTCTCACTTTTAAATCAGCAATTTCCCTACCTTTCTCCTTCGTTTTGAAAGATAAGAGCGGCGCAGTAGCTTCATTGTCTCCCTTCTCCTTTTTCCTCCTCAGCCTTGCTTATCATTTTTCGCTAAGGTCCTTGTCTCTCTTCCATCATGGTTTTCAGGAAAGGTTTGCAAAATATTTGTACTAAATTCAAAGGACTTAACATTTGAGCAATTTTTAAATTACATTGCCATTTGGAAATGGGTCCTGATTTTGCATTAAACTGGATAACTTCCAAGGAGAACAGGACCATTTTGAAGTGAAATGGATTTAATTACTAAACCATGCAAATGTCAAGAGTTTCCTTAGCTTTCACAACCAAATTACTCATTTAATGAAAATACAAAAGTGTTGGGTCTGTGAAAACAGACAAAACACGGTTACAAAAATGACATGATAAACACATGGTGATTTCACATAGTCCTGTCCAGGGCTGGCCCCAGGCACCAGCCTACCAAGCACGTGCTTGGGGCGGCACCTTGGGGGGGGTGGCGCTCAGGTGTGTGGTTTTTTTTTTTTTTTTTTAAACATACTGCCGCTCTGGCCGGGAGAGCGGGGCCGCGGCTGTGCTTGCCACCCTCCCCCAGGCCGGCCGGGAGAGCGGGGCCGCTGCTGCGCTTGCCGCCCTCCCCCCGGCCGGCCGGGAGAGCGGAGCCACGGCCGGGCTTGCCGCCCTCCCCTTGGCCGGCCGGGAGAGTGGGCAGCAACGCTGACTTCCGTCAGCGTCGGTGGGTGCTGACGCCGGGCCCCGCCCCCCGACGTCGGTGACGTCACGGGGCCCTGCCCCCGACGCCACTGCAACGTCGCCGGCGTTGGGGGTGGGGCCCCGGAACATCGCCCGGTGCTCCGGTAAGTTGGGCGCGAGCTCCGGGGATGGCGGGGAGTTGCCGGTGGGTGCAGAGCACCCACCAATTTTTCTCCGTGGGTGCTCCAGCCCCGGAGCACCCACGAAGTCGGCGCCTATGAGAGTGGGTCCGCGGCCGGGCTTGCTGCCCACTCTCCGGCGCTCCGGCAGGGAGAGGTGCTGTGGGGGGGAGGGCGTTTTTTGCGGCGCAACACTGTGGGGGGGTGTTTCCATGGGCGCTGGGGGGGGTGTTTTTTTTGTTTCGGTGGGGGTTTGTTGGGTTTTTTTGCTTGGGGCGGCAAAAATGTTAGAGCCGGCCCTGGTCCTGTCCCTCCTCTTGCAGTGTCAGTCTTCTCTTCCAATTGCCAGTCTTACCTCCCACTAACCCTTTGTCTCTCTTCTGTGCTATTCACTGTCAGGTTGATCTTGTACCCCTGGGACTCAAGTTCTCCACATGGTAGGACATAATACCACACTAGACACCTGTGTGGATGATTGCTTTAACTGCCTTAACACTATATCAATTATAGAACTCATTGGAAATTTTCCGATGAAACACTTTTCCATCAGAAAATGCAGATTCATCTAAATCTAAACATTTCTTGGAAACATGCCAATTTTGACAAATCTTCTGAAGGAACACAGGCAGAGATCCGTTGGAACACTACCTGCCAGCTCGTCACCCAGCGCCTCGACAGCCTCCATAGAATCAATCATAGAATCACAGAAGATTAGAGTTGGAAGAGACCTCAGGAGGTCATCTAGTCCAATCCCCTGCTCAAAGCAAGACCAACCCCAACTAAATTAGTCACAACCCATTGAACCAGCTTTCTATCCACCTTATAGTCCATTCATCCAATCCATACTTTAACTTTCTGGCAAGAATACTGTGGGAGACCATATCAAAAGCTTTGCTAAAGTCAAGGTATATCACGTCCACCACTTTTCCCATATCCACAGAGCCAGTTATCTCATAATAGAAGGCAATCAGGTTGGTCAGGCATGACTTGCTACTGGTGAATCCATGTTGACTGTTCCTGATCACCTTCCTCTCCTCCAAGTGCTTCAAAATAGATTCCTTGAGGACCTGCTCCATGATTTTTCCAAGGACTAAAGTGATGCTGACCGGTCTGTAGTTCTTTGTATTCTCCTTCTTCCCTTTTGTAAAGATGGGAACTATATTTGCCTCTTTCCAATCGTCCGGAACCTCCCCCAATTGCCACAAGTTTTCAAAGATAATGACCAATGGCTCTGCAATCACACCTTCCTGGTGGACTTCATCAGAGTCAGGACCTTAGAGCTTTGAGGGTTCACAGCTCTGGCAGAGGCACCCCAGAACTTCCAGGCCTCCCAGACTCCCTGCTGTGGAGCCAGGAGACTAGCATCTCTGGGAGCCCTGCTCTAGCCAAGGCTCTTGGGGTACAGGTTTCCAGCTCCACAGCAGGGAGCCCTGGGAACCACTGCTCAGCCGGGAGCCTCAGGGCTTTCAACCACTTCTGATCAATCATTTGGGGATAGCTCAGTGGTTTGAGCATTGGCCTGCTAAACCCAGGGTTGTGAGTTCAATCCTTGAGGGGGCCATTTAGGGATCTGGGCCAAAAATTGGGGATTGGTCCTGCTTTGAGCAGGGGGTTGGACTAGATGACCTTGTGAGGTCTCTTCCAACCCTGATATGCTATGATTTTTTTCCTTATCGTCAATTATTATGGTAAAGCATGCGTGAGTAGCTTTTGTGCCTGGGCTGGTAAATTTTCATTACAGTTCCACAAGTCCTCAATCCTTGGGGGGAAAAAAAAGGAGAAACTTAAACATAATCCTCTAAATCTGACCTAATACAGACATTTAGGGGCAGACTCACAGCTGTGTATCTAGGTACAGTTCTATTGACAGCAATGCAGTTAGGCTGATGTATGTACCATTGAGAATCTGGCTCATAATTACTGCATTTTCAGCTGGTCAGGGTAAGCCATCAGTTTACATTTTGCAAACAGAAAGCTCCGGGCTTTGAGAAAGGCCTGAGGTGTTCTGAGAAATAATCTTGAGACACATTTTGTATTGTAGGCATTTCTTGTATCATTTCATTGGTGTAATGTTATATTAATAAGAATCTGTTCTAGAACCAGAGCTCTTCATTTTTATTAGCCAATGTAAATGAGCTCTTTAGTATTGTGTCTCTGACAGATCTTGGGTTTTCATGTAAAGTGTGCCAAAACTGTCTGACCAGCATTCAGTAAGAGCATGCTGAAAATCCAAGAAACTCATTTATCGTTAAAAATTCACATCTCAAAATTGGCTGCCATATCATCTGGCATGCTGAAATAATTGTATTATGTTTAACCCCTCAATAACTCAGCTACCTGAATTATTGCCAAATAACATCTTCCATTCTCCTAGGCTTTCATTATACTGACAAATATCTGTGTCACTACATGAGCTACAGGTTCCTCGGAATGAGGGTGTTCCTTGCAACATTATTGCCAGCTGATACCCAGAAAAAGCATGAGTGATTTGTTTGCTTTGTGATGTTGGCTTCCTTTGTCCTGAATTCAGCAGTAACATCTTGCTAATCCTGTGTTTAAATCTATGGACACTAATGCCCCCTCTTTTTTGATCTCGTCAGTGAAGTATCAAAGGCTTAGAAAGACTAACAATAATTTATCCATCTGCAGGGCTCATACAAAACTGAGGATTAAAATCTCTGCAGTACATAGGCTGTAAATTATGCATTGCTCTGGACATTACCATGAGTAATTCTGCTTCACTTGAAATGCTATGATCCAAAGTCTGGAAAAGATTAAAGGATAAATTTCTTTCTTGATTCATTACTGCACATGTTCTGTTCTTTTTACTTATGTCTCTATTCTGTTTATGCACAGAAAATGTTTTATTCATGGATCTGTATATAATTGTCCATGCTTGTGCCACAGGATCCATTCAAATGCCTTGACATTATAAATATACATCTAATTTTATGTTGTTTATGATTACAACAGACATTAACTGTACCATGTTTTGTGTATTTTTATGATATGACACTAAAACAGTTAAAAGTCCACAAGTTCAAATTCTGAAGCATAATAATCACTTTCCAATTGCAAAATGCAGATACAGAAGTATAATAACCAACCAGGTTGATAACTCTAACAGGCTCTATTAAGGATGGATTTTTCTTCTTCCATATCAGTAAAGTTAAAAGGTTCAGGGACAAAAATTACTGGAAATCTACATAAACATTTTCAAGGAATTATATTCTCATGTTTGGGGCTTTTTATCACTGCCAATTATAATCACAACATAAGATTTATTTTGGTCTGGATAAGGATTTTCAGTACAATTGGGAGGACATAAGATTCTGCTAATATACCCATGCAAATATATAGTCATAGCATACAATAAAGCTTCTAATTAGCTCTGTTATGACATTGTGATCCATTCTAGTTTACCAGTAAAGTTAAGGGATGGTGTGTGTATTTGCTTGTTTTGAATATATTGAACACTTTGTTCTGATTATATTCTGTTCACACAGGAAAATACATCTGCTCCATCAATGATATAAAATGGGTATTTCCTCAGGGGTGTGTAAAGTGTATATAAATCTCTGCATCTGCCTGATATTTGCATAGATGCTGCTACGTAGGTCACTTGTGCACTTAGTTTTCTTTGTGATGTGGGAGTAATGCTGGTTAGTTCTCTACGGTGTAGTGAGATCATGGACATTTTTGCTTACATGTGTAAAGCTTTAGTTGTACTGTGACTAGGGCCCCACTGTACATTATGACTCCACATTGCATTTATGGTTTAGGTCCATTGTATTTACATAATTAGAAAAACTGTTCACATTTAATGGTATTACAATATAGGCTTTATATACCCACATTAGATATTTTATGTCAATTAAATTAATAATTCACTTATTTTTTTCCACAAATGAATCTTTGTAAAAATACAACATTGTTACAATTAAACATAGCTTGTAGAAAAGCACCCTTTTGTATTACCCAACGTCTCATTTTTCTCCAGGAACTCCCCTTGCAGCAATCCCCACCGTAAGTCATTAGTTTAGCACATCTGCCCACTCTAATGGCTGCTCTAGTGTACACATACCTGACTGCCATCTAATTTAGACATCACCAATAGGACACTAATGTTAATGTCTCCTGGGCCAGTTAAATCCTGGATTATTGACTAGCTACAGTTATCGGTTCATTTGGGCGTTGGAGGTGAACCAAGTGCACCTGAGGTCACAAATAGGTCAAATTTTATACATATTTCAGAGTAACCAAACATTCTTGTTCCACTGATAGCCAAAAATAAGTGTACATATAATTTAGAATTTGTTCTGCAGAGCAGTCCACTGAAATTTCGCTCACATGCAATATCCCTTTTGTTTATGCAGGCAGAGGTGTCTAATTAGGCATAATGTCCTTTTCAGGATGAGCTGCAATTTAAAAAAATTGACACAATTTAGCATCAAGAACACAAACTGCTGCCATCACACTTCGGATAATAATCTTTATAAACATAAAAAGAAAAGGAGGGACATCTAGGCTAAGCTATTTCTAATTAAAATAGTAAATAGAGATATGACAAAATGAATAAATCAGAAACTGTGTATTCACTTTGGATCAAATTCAGCTCTAATGCAGTGGATGCAACTCTACTGCTATCAATTGAGTTTTATATTATGTTTATACCAGAGGGAAAATATTGCTTTTTTTACTCAAGCAAGTAGCTGCCTTCTTTGGTAAAACTATCCAGATGAGAAAGGCAAATAACAATTGATTCCAGGTCTGAATTTGGCCCCTTGTTCACCCTGAATAGTAGCCTATGAAATTAACAGGACTGCATGTGGCCTAAGATATTACTTATGGTGAATAAGGGTGACAGAATCTGGCCCTGTGCAATCTGCCCCCACTCTGGATATTTTACATGCAAGTTAGGATTGGTATTATATCCTTAATTCAAAAGGAAAAGATTAGGCTATAAATAATTGTGCGCTAGGATGCAAGCTGGATTTCACTAAGTGTGGCTTTACAAATGAAAATAAAATATGTGAATATAGGAGAAGTAAAATGAGCCTATGATCAAATTCTTACAGTTTCTACATAAAGGACCACATATACTGTACAACCCAATGGGCTTGATCTTCCAAACCTTGCACACCAAAATATCCAACGGTCTCTAATGTGAATTTTGCATCTTCAAGGAACTGAAGATGAGGCCCAGTGTGTGAAAATTTCATACATTCGAAGGTGCCTGCTAAAAAGAAAAGCTAAGGTTACCTTTTCTTGTATCTTGGTTACAAAGAGTGAAAAATTAAAAAAACAGAAGAAAAATAACCACCATAGTCTTTCCCCTCTATAGTAATGTTTTTGTTTTGTTTGTTTTAAGAATAAGGCTCAAAAGTAGACATTTATTTTTCCAGCCAAGTTGCTTAGAAAAAGTGCATCATGGCTCAGGAAAAATAGATCAGTGTGATGGAAAAGCTACATTTCCATCGAAAACATTAAACAAGTATACATACATTCGTGTGATATATTTGAAATGTGTTACTTTCACAAAGTGCCATGTCATAACTATTTGTATTGAACATTACATACAACCCATGGAAAGTGTAATCATTTGCACACCTTCATTTGTTAAATCTTTTTCATTCCATAAAGCAAACTGCCCCTTGTCTGCCCATTGACACTGGGTGAAAGTTGCCATCTGCTGAAGTATACACACAGGGAAGGATTAAGAAGGCAGCTGATGAAGTATACAATAGCTCCTCCCTTGTTTTTATCATAAGTAACAAATACCACAATAAATGGGGAGTAATGAGGAACAAAAAAACAACAAGAAGAATGTAGCTACAGATAGCAAAGTCATCCCCAAGTATCACTGCATCTTGGAGAATGTTCTGGGAATGGGAATGTTCTGGGAATGGTTCTACTATTAGCAATAAAAATTAGCAGTCTTACTAGATGTGGATAGCAGTTTTTAAACTGTCAAAGTGTTTCACATACAGTATTTCTATTTCAAAATTCCATTTCCTCATTAAAAAGCCAGAAAAATGCCTAAAGTAATTAATTCTCCTTCAGTTTTATTTTCTTTTTTCTAATTGTATTGGCCCCCCTTCCCATGGCCTGCATGCATCGAAAACTTCCACTGTCTTCAATGGGAGGCATGTGCACATAAATAATGCAAGACAAGCACCAAATAATCATTGTTTGAATATGCACCATGTAATCACTTTTCCTTGTCTAAAACAGCAATGGTAGTGGCAGGGTTTCTAGCCCATTTTTTGAATGACACTTTTTATGGATGCAGAAGCACTGAATGAAGAGAACCTGTGGGAACTCATTAGGACTTCCTCACAACAATTTCTAACAGTTCCCTAAGTTAGAACTCCGCTATTTACACCAATCCTTCTGACACTCTGTGGATGAAACTTCTGCTGAAGTCTGTGGGAGTCCTAGTGATGCAGATTTGGGCCTTTAGAGAACACATTTGCGACTCAGGGCAGTTATACGCTACCACTTACTTCAGTATAACTTATGTCACTCTGGGATGTGAATAAGCCACCCCCTGAGCGACATAAGTTATATCAACCTAAGCGCTGTGTGGATAGTGCTATGTCAGCGGGAGATGTTCTCCCACAGACATAGCTTCCAGCTCCTGCAAAGCTTCTAGTGTAGACTAACCCTCAGATACAGCCGCCCACTGTTGTATTAATTTAGATGGAATATATGAGTCCAAAGAGTCAAAGGTATTAACATGATCCAGTCACTGCCCAACATTAAACAGTGTTAAACAAAGTTCAGGGTTTGGTTTCAGAGACGTCAGCCTGCTGAGTACCATGGCAAACACACCATTAAAATCCTTTTAACCTTTTATTAAAAGCACAGAAAAGGAAACCCAGTTAAAGCATTTGAAATGTAAAGGATTAAGTAAGTCTTTCATTTTAACAACATCCCTGTTCCCTTTTGCTGGAGAGAGTTTTAAGACGGAAGCTTCCCCCTTGTCTGACAGTCTTTAAGATAATCATAACTGTCCTTTTAGGAAAAAGAGAGGATGTTAGTTGAGATGGGCTGGAGCTGCTGTTGCTGCTCTTATTAAACTCCAATTCCATTTCATCCCAGATGGTGTCTGGGATTCAGCTGGAGCTGTTAGAGGTGGTAACGTCATCTGGATCCCTCTCTCTGGCCTGGTATGGTCAGGACATCTCTCAGGATGATGGCGGCCTGGTGTCCCAGGAGATGGTGGGGATGGCAGCTCATGATGGTGAAGTTCACTCCAGTAGCCAATTTTTCTCCCCAATGTCTCTTTCTTTAAGGACTAACAAAGGGAATTATGGGCAGAATAGTCCATCTCCTCATTATTTTGTCCAATTGAGCCTAGTTTCTGACACACTGATTTTGATTCACTGACTTCCAGTTGCACACTTATTTTTTAAACCAAGCATGATCTTAACACAGTCCTTGAGTTACATCAGTAGGCCTTTCTGTTTGGACTAATTCAGACTGTTTCCCTTTTGTACCTTTTCCCATCAATATTTGTTGTTATAGGTTATTGTGACATAGTATGAACTTGAACTGGGCTGAGCTCACAATTGGGCCTACAAATTTACCCTACCACCACTATTGGCTCATTTCTTCAAGTGCTTTGCACATGTAACTCCTATTGACAACAATGGGAGTTCTGTATGTGGAGCACATTCAGAATCACAGTTACTGTAGAAGATTCATGGGTGTTGATAGTATACACACATAATATTCAGCCTGTATCCCACTTGTACAAATTCTGTGGGCTTAACTGTTAAAAAGGAGAGGCCTGCTGACATGTGCAATTGTACATCTGCAAGTGTGAGTGTAATTACCACAACTGCATAGCTAATCAGGTAAATACATGTACCACTAACTAGTTAAGCTCCTAACCAGACACTTGCAATCATGGTAATTATGTACACAAATGTAGGCATGCATTTGTATGCACATTTTGTTGCACGTGGATCTCCATTTTTACAAGTTTGGTACCTATTATTAAATGAGGATAATGCCTTAATTTGATTTTTTTTTACTTGGTTTCCTTTCTCAGTCCTGAACTGTAACAATCCTTTCTGTTCCCATTCATATAAGTTTAATTATATATTTGCAATGTGTTATTTTATAGGATGGGAAGCAGAAATTGTTATGGTTTTACAATTAACTTTACAATACAGTAAACATGCACAGGTGAAAAGATGAGCAGTAAATATAGGGAGGGAGTTGCTGTTGCTGAATAAGGTTGGACAGCTTTGCTCATCATGTGTTAACATTGCATGTTCAGTAGGCTTACTGTTAAGAGTTCCATGTAGAGAGCTACACACAAGAAACCATTTGCAATGCATAAGTTTCACTGGTCCTACAAAACCCAGAAACTATGTTGCATATCCCAGGCACCTTATCTAGCAACTATTCACACATACCCCTCTCATTTACAGAGCACTCCAGTAATGTATCAAGTGTAGATGATATATTGTATATGAGCATTCCAGAATACTTAGCAAAGTCTCTAAGCTTTAGTCTTCCCCACTGATGTGGAAAAGTGCCTAAACACTGATCTAAAGAGGAGAAGAGACTTCAGCCTTCACACCCAGTCATTAGTCTTTCTCCTGAGATTGCCAACAAGAGTGTCAATGTATGTCCATTATACTGGTAGTTTTTGTGGCAGTTGCCACTTGTATACTAGGAATTGGACTTCTGCCAACTCATTTCATACAGCCACCAAACCATTGACAAATTGTCATGTCTACCACTACCAAATGGCTCCAGATTCAGTTTGGTGACTAATAGGAAAATGGCTCCATATTTCATTATCCTATTCTTTGAACCATCCAGGAATTTCTCACATACCAATCTTAAAGTACATATGCAATCCTTCTTTCCTATTCCTTATCCTGTAAACAGATGACATGAGCAATAGGTTAAGTGCTACAATTTGTTATTTCTGGGCTTTTCCATATGATTTTGTAACCAAATCTGAGATTCTCCAGCATGTTTGTTTGCATGCAAGCATGTTTCCTTCTGTGTCAACATACATCTATTTATCCCTACCCTACCCCCAAAATAGGCCCACTCAGAGATATATTCAGGAAAGTGTTTATTTTGTTCAAGTATCCCTGCAGAAAAAGAGAGCAGGACTGCAATCTGTGCCTCTAGCTGCCCCATCTCTCCTTGCTCGGATTCCTGCCTAGTACAGCTCACGGGCCTGAACTTCTTGTCGGGTAGAGGGGGGTGGGCAAAGGACACTTCCTGAGAAGAACATGGAAATGCTCTTAGCATGCCTCAGATTGTCATCCCAGCCATACAGCTACGCTAAAGCACCTTGCCCTTTCAGAAAGCAGTAGAAAGGCATAGCCTAGCATCCAATCTCATTCTTTTTTTTCCTACTCAGCAACTTTTTATGCTGGGGCAATCCCTGGTCATTCTCTTCCATTTACAGTCACTGTAAATGTTTCTGCTGCTCTACGCCCAGGGCACCATTGGCCAACTCCACAATCCCTGGGCTATACATATGACAGAAAGCATTAGTTTTCCATAAAAAAAACCCTTAAACACACTTAACTTGAAAGACTTTGTACATTTATGGAGGAATATGCACATAACTGAAAGAATTGACCTCTCAAGTGCAGCATAATCACGATTCAATGCTGTATTCCAGAGAAGTCTTCATTAGAAACGTACACACTGTAATATGGGTCTGGACTCAAAAACTGTGATATTGCAAGAAAAAAAAGTGTGTTTTTTTCTGTTAGGTTTACACCACTGTTTTTCTTTAAATAGGTTCTTAAAATAATCTTATCACTTTGAAGTGCCAATTACATCTCAGTTTAACAGAGCAAAATAATTAAAGATAAAATATTATAGAAGAACTTGCCATCAACTGGAGAAGTACATGTGTTGTTTCTAAAAACTACCATTAGAACTCTTTTAGAGTACTCTACAATAGTAAACTATCTTCTAATACTGCTAAGCAAACTCAGTCAAAAGACAAATCTAAATCTGAGACACCAATATTACAATCTATACCCAATCCTGCAGTCCTATCACACTCAAAATGCCCCTTGATTTCAGTTCTAGATACAAAATGACAGGGTAAATGGGTGCTCTCCTGCAGCAAGCCACAGCATGACAGGCACATCTGCCTCAGTTGCCCCTTTCAGATACCTCAAGGACTCCACATCAGGCTCCTTTGTTTAAACAATACCCCTCCTGGAGACCAGGTTATTACCAAACATAGTGATCAGCATTAGCGATACTCCTTGATCAAAGGGATAGCCCGGAGAAGCCAGTACCCAAGTAACCAACAGGATGTGGGGGATGAGGATGGTCTAGCCACAGTTATAGCAGAGAGAACCCGTGACAAAATTAGCCACCAAGGTGAGGAAAGCTTAGATGCAGTGAAAGTTCAGCTGAAGTGGGAGGCGTCTGAAGGATTATAATAATTAGAAAGGCACCCAAGTCCCCAGGAAAACTAATAAACAGAATAAAGAAAACCCAATATGCCTAACAAATATTCCCTAAACTTAGGTTACATTAAAAAAAACAAGGGCAAAAAGGGAGGCAGAAAAACAGCAACAGGGTGGAGGCTACCCTATTTATTGTATAGAGTGCAACATGCATGATTACCTGCCTCATGGGCACATAGTGGAAGAGTGTGCATGGTGCAAGCAACTCACAGCACTCAGAGACAGAGTATGGGCTCTTGAGGCTAGAGTGGCTGAAATGGAGGAGTAGAGGTACACAAAGAAGACTTTCAGGAAAATAGTACAGTGGTCCCACCACCTGTCCAACAGCCTCTGTGTTGTTAAGGAAGATGAAAGTCTTGGGGTAGGATTAGAGAGAAATGACCCCATAGCTGGGATCTACCTTCCAAATGATGTCATGGTATCCTTTCAAACTGAGGATATCCTTCCAGGGTGAGGACCCCAGTTATTAGAAAGATACAGGCAATAGTGGTGGGGGATTCAGTTATTAGAAACATAGATAGTTGGTTTGCGATCATTTGAGAACCACAGGTTGAATTGCCTGCCAGATGTGAATGTTGTGCACCTTTCAAGACACGTAGATAACCTTATATGCAGTACTGGAGAGGAGCCAGTGTTTGTGGTACATGTAGATACCAGTTACACAGGGAAAGGTAGGAGAGAGGTCCCAGAGGCCAAATTTAGGCTGCGAGGTAAGAGATTAAAGTCCAGGACCGCCATGGTAATATTCTCTGAAATGCTTCTAGTTCCACACACAGGACCAGGAAGATAGGCAGAACTGCAAGGTCTCAATGCATGGATGAGCTGACGGTATAGGGAGGAGGGATTTAAATTTATTAGGAACTGGGGAACCTTTTTGGGAAGGAGTGGCCTATACAGGAGAGATGGGTTCCACTTACACCAAAATGGAACCAAATTGCTGGCATGTAAAATTAAAAAGGTCATAGAGGAGATTTTAAACTAAGGGTTAAAGGGGAAAGCTGACTGGTGTGCAGGAGCACACTGTTTGGATGAAGACATTCCTTAGGGATGAAATTATTAGAGGGGGAAGTCTATATCCTAGTAAAAAGATATGAAAGAAGTTAGTAAAGTAAAAGTAGGAGCAAGTGAAAAACAGCCAAATGAAATAGAGTCCCATTTAAATATTACCCATGAAGGCAAGCAACTTAATATTGATAAAATGTACAAGTGCTTATATACAAATGCTACAAGCCTAAATACTCAGTTGGGTGAACTAGACTGTCTGGCTTTAAATGAGAATATTGATATATGAGACCTCATGGAAATGTGGGGGAATGAGGATAATCAATGGGACATGGTGATACCTGGAGATTAAATATATAGGAATGACAGAGTAGGTTGCGCTGGTGGAGTGTGACAATAGATGTTAAAGAAAGCATGGAGTTAAATAAGGTAAAAATCTTACATGAAACAAACTATATCAAAACTTTTTCCAGAATTTCTGCTTCCTAGGACACAGTCCCCCAACCTGTAAGTAAGGTCTATGTTCTTTGTTCCTAGATGTATACATTTAAATTAAGCCATATGAAAATGCATATTGTTTGCTTGAGCCCAGATTGCTCTTTATCAGTCCAGATCACATTCATTATTTACTATTCCCCCAATTTTTGTGTCACTTGCAAACTTTATCATTGATGATTTTATATCTTCTTCCAGGTCATTAATAGAAATGTTAAATAGAGTAGGACCAGGAATTGATCCTGTTCTGTGATGATTCCCACATTTTACACTATCAGTTAGCCAGTTTTTAATCCATTTAATATTTACCATGTTAGTTTTATATCTATAGCATTTTAATCAAAATGTCATTTGGTACCAAGTCAAGTGCCGTACAGAAGCCTAAGTATATTACATCAACAGTATTACTTTTTCAACCAAACTTGTAATAATAAAAAAAACATTGTTAGTTTGACAGGATCTATTTTCCATAAACCCATTGTTACAGACCAAGGCATGGGCGGTCACACCTATTGGTTGGAGCAGTAGGTGGCCAGGCCTACTGATTGGAGCCAAAGTCAGGACTTAGGAGTCAGAGGCAAGGACCAGAACCAAGAAATCAGGACCTGAACAGGACTGGAGTGGACTGGAGCACGACAGGAACAGGGCTGGAGCAAGGACAGGAACAAGGAGGCACACAAGCAATCACAGCTGAGGGCATAAGCACTGAGCAGTCGTCAGCCTAATGCTGCTACTAGGCTTAAGAGCACATCTGTTGGTTCCTCCAGCCAACCAGGTAATTCTGCTGCAAACCAACTGTGATTTAGCTGAGTCCCGTTTCTCACTAGGAAAGTGGAGCTAGCCGATCCCAGACTCAGCTATAAGCCTTATTTCCTGACACCCCTCTTGACTGGCATTAATTTTATTATCCTCATTTAATTCTTTATTAAATTGAGTCCCATGTCAGCCACTGCATTATCTTACCAAAGACTGATGTCAGGTCATCCTGTTTACCCTTTTTAAATATCTGCATAACATTAGCTTTCTTCCAGTCTTCTGAAACTTCCCCAGCATTCCAAGACTTATTGAAAAATCAACATTAATGGTCCAGCAAAAACCTCAGCCAATGCCTTTAAAACTCTTGCATATAAGTTCTGTAAGCCTGCTGATTTTAAAATGTCTAACTTTAGTAGCTGCTCTTTAACATCCTTCTGAGACACTAGTGAATCATATGATATGATTACATCATCTGTTTTTCCCCAAATATAGAACAGAACAGAAATATTTATTGAACACTTCTGCCATTTCTGCATTATTATTGATAATTCTACCATTTTCATCTAGTAATGAACCAATAACATTGTTAGGATGCTTTTTGTTCTTAGCCTACTTTCAAAAACTCCTTATTGTCTTTAACTCCGCTGGCCATAGTGCTCTCCTTGTGTCCCTTTGCTTCCCTTATCAGTTTTCTTCAATTCCTAGATTTTGATTTATATTAATTACTATCAGCTTCCCCTTTCTTCCATTTTTATAGCTGCCTTTACCTCCCCTCTAAAGTAGATAATTTTTAACCTTCTTTCCTGTTGAGAGAATGTGGCTTTTTGGGCATCCAGTAAAGTGTTCTTGAACAATTCCCAATTATCATTTACATTTTTCTGATTAAATTCTTCCCCTTAGCTGATGTCTCTCATAATTGTTTTCAACTTTATAAAATTGACCCTGTTAAAGCCTCAAGTATATGTATCACTGGTCTGGACTTTATTCTGCTTGCACATGATAAATCTGATCAAGTCATGATTGCTTGTACATAAATTACCATTAATTTTTATTTCTAGGATTAATTCCTCTTTATCTGTCAAGCTGTTGTCTAATATAGAATTCCCCTCTGTTGCATGCAACACTTTTTAAATTAGGAAATTGTCATCTATAATATTTAGAAATTTCTAGGATGTTTAATATTGGCAGCATATCTCCAGCAGATGTCATTTAAATTGAAGTCCCCCGTGATCATGAAGCTTTTTTTCCTATACATTACAGATAGGTGAGTAAGGAGGCAGGCATCCTGTTTCCTAGAATGAACTGATGGTCTGTAGCAGATCCAATTAATACCCCATCTTGTGCTTTATTTGTTAGGACATTGATCCATAAGCATTCAAGATCATTTTGTTCCAAGTTATCAGTGACTCGGAAATAGGGTTATGCCATTTTTGACATAGAATGCCACTCCCGCTCTCCTTTTGCCAGCTTGATTTTTCCTAAATAGATTATAACCTTTGATTTTAACTTTCCAGTCATGACAATCATCCCTCCGGGTTGCATTTGAAATGAACAAGCAGAGATTCCTCCCACAGAAACCATGGAACCCCAAGGTCCACTTATTCCTAGAGAAGATTTAATGCCTGGAACAAGGAAAAAAGAGGAAGGAGTAAGACAACAATAAACCAGCACCGCAAAGTTAAAGACATGGGTCCTGATTTACAAAGGTATTCAAGCATCTAATGATACACACAGGTTCGCAAGCACACCATTTAAGTACTTTTGATATTTTTATAAGAGTAGATAGGCACCATGTAAGCCCACCTAAACATTCTAAGTGCCCTTTTTCCTCATGCACCTATGTTCTAGCCACTGAGCACCTATTGGCATTTTTAAAGAACTTTAAAGAAAGAATGGTGGGACAGGAAATGCAGGGCAAGCATGAGGGACACTGAGCGTCAGTTAGAGAGAGACTTTTTTGGGAAACAGAGAGAGATTGGTAGGCTGGGATTTTCAAATAGACCTAAAGGAATAAAGTGAAAGTTGCTGGCAGTTGGGCACCTTACTCCACTAAGAATCTTTGAACATCCCAGCCTAATATACTATTAAATTATTATTAGCAAATAAATAAATATAAAATGTCTCTTTGTATAATGATGTCCCATTATCTGTCTGTATGTGCAGTAAAATGTTATAGTTCTGTTTCACTTTGGAGAAGTCAGCCATGATCTGAATCACTTTTTGGTAGCGGTATTGTAATGAAGAAAAATGCTGGTTCAAAGATGAGAGCAAATTCAGCTATAAACCCCTCTACCACTATCCACCTGTTTCAAAACTGACCTATTAATTATTTACAGTATAATCCTGTTCACCTGCCCTCCATCTAATGAAAGGTCAGTCATATCCCAACAACAACAAAAGGCATCATGATGAACCCCTTTCCTGCTCCCTCCCTTTAATCAAAACTCTAAGGTTTTGGATGTGTCTGAAACCCTTCACAAAGCCAGCATTACATTTCTTTTCCTTCACTTTCCAGTCAAGATACTTGAACCTCATCCTGAATCTCTCTTTCATTATTCCTCCCCCTTATTTTTTTTCCTGCCTGTCTAATTTCTGATTCTTTTCCTGCTCTGTGCATCTACCCATGCAACAATATCCAGACTTTGGCACAAGGCAAGTAGATTACACTCGTATTAGCTTGATCACGATCTATAAAAAGCACCTCTCAATGCCCTGCTACCATACTTCTATTCTCCTGCCATCATTTCCCTTCTGCCTCTAGCAGTATGTCCTCAGATATCACAGGTCTGTCGTCCAAAACTCCCTCACAATCACCCAATCCCTGCTATTGCTAAAGGCTCCTCCATGTGCTTTAACATCACACTGTTTCAAACAGTTCTACATTAAAGCACACCAGCAGGGTAGAACAAGTAACGAGCAACATGTTAGTGAAATTTAGATATCACATCCCTGTAGAGTACATTACCCCACCTTGTAAAAAGCCCTTAGTCGCTCAAAAACAGTTTTGAGTCCCTGCCCTCTCCGTTTCTGTTACAATAAACTGTCACGGTTTCCTGACAGACTATCAGTTTAAAGATAGGTTGAATTTTGGGTCTATACTACGGTACTTGGCAGTATACAGTACCTTTAGGCTCAAGCTTCCCACAGCTCTTCCTCTGCAATAAGACTAAGGACTGAAATATAAATAAAATAAAATAATAATAAAAAAAAATATGGAGATATGCCTATCTCATAGAACTGGAAGTATCTTGAAAGGTCACTGAGTCCAGTTCCCTGCCTTCACTAGCAGGACCAAGTATTGTCTCCTGACAGATTTTAGCCCCAGATCCCTAAATGGCCCCCTCAAGGATTGAACTCACAACCCTGGGTTTAGCAGGCCAATGCGCAAACCACTGAGCTATCCCTCCCCTCTGGATAGTTTATACAGATTCAGCAATACAGATCAGGGGCCAGATTTTCATCTGTTACACTGAAGTAAATCAGTGGAGTCACTGTCAATTTACACCAGGGTAACTGATCAAAATCTGGCCTAATTTTGTAGTCTCTCAGGAGGATCTACAGCAAGGAAATCCAAAGATGTTTGGCTTCCTTCCAAGACAGCAGCTAAGAGCCAAAAGAGCAGACAACATTATTAGCATGTATATAGTATTTTATATTCTCATCTGTGCCCAGTATTTGCTTGGTGCAGCTGAGGGAGGAAAGTTGCAAGGGAATGACCCCTTGATTCCGGGCCCGTTTCTACCCCAGCCCCAAGAAAGATCAGATTAGCCTCAGGGCTACTCTCATCTGCACTGGCTGGCTATTACACATAAGGGGCTATTTGCCAGTCAAGGGCAACCAGAGCATAATAGAGCTCTAGTGATGCCCCCCACACGACCTTCAATACACCCACTTCCTACTTTTAGGGGTGCAGCGATGTTGATTTCTCCATACCTGGGGAATCCCCAGCTGGGGAGATCCAGCAGCTTTCTGGCCCTTTTATGCCACTAGAGAAATGCAAAGGGGCCAGAAAATATTAGAGCCTCTGGCCCCAAATACTCTGCTGACTGATACCACTGTGAGCCCCTCAGAGGACATCAACAAGAAGAATATGGCCCCAAATGTTCAATGTGCTGTACAGAAAAGAACTAGTTAATGCATGTTCACCTACCTTCAAGAAGTGCCATGAGGATTGTCATCCCCATTTTGCAGATGGGAAAACTGAAGAAGAGAAGTCTGAAGACTTGCCCAAGGCAGAAGTATGATTAGAATGCAGTATTTCCTGTCCCCCAAACCTTTGCTCATTTCTCTAGACTACACAGCTTCTTGATTATTGTAATAAACCAGGGATCAGCAACCGTTGGCACACGGCCCATCAGGGAAATCTGCTCGTGGGCCGGGATGGTTTGTTTACCTGCAGCATCCGCAGGTTCGGCGAATCGCAGCTCCCACTGGCCCCGGTTTGCCATTCCAGGCCAATGGGGGCTGCAGGAAGCGGCATGGGCCAAGGGATGTGCTGGCAGTCGCTTCCCACAGCCCCTATTGTCCTGGAACAGTGAACCGGGGCCAGTGGGAGCTGTGATTGTCCGAATCTGCGGACGCTGCAAGTAAACAAACCGTCCCAACCCGCCAGCAGATTTCCCTGATGGGCTGCATGCCAAAGGTTGCTGATCCCTGTAATAAACAATCATAGAATCATAGACCTGGAAGGGACCTCGAGAGGTCATCTAGTCCAGTCTCCTGTACTCATGGCAGGACTAAATATTATGTAGATCATCCCTGACAGGTGTTTGTCCAACCTGCTCTTAAAAATCCCCAATTATGGAGATTCCACAACCTCCCTAGGCAATTTATTCCAGTGCTTAACCACTCTCACAGCTAGGAAGCTTTTCCCAATGTCCAACCTAAACAACTCTTACTGCAATTTAAGCCCATTGCTTCTTGTCCTATCCTCAGAGGTTAAGAAGAATAATTTTTCTCCCTCCTCCTTATAACAACTTTTTATGTACTTGAAAACTGTTATCATGTCCCCTCTCAGTCTTCTCTTCTCCAGACTGAACAAACCCAATTTTTTTCAACCTTCCCTCATAGGTCATGTTTTCTAGATCTTTAATCGTTTTTGTTGCTCTTCTCTGGACTTTCTCCAATTTGTTCACATTTTTCCTGAAATGTGGTGCCCAGAACTGGACACAATACTTCAGTTGAGGCCTAATCAGTGCGGAGTAGAGCGGAATAATTACTTCTTGTGTCTTGCTTACTATACTCCTGCTAATACATCCCAGAATGATGTTTGCTTTTTTTGCAACAGTGTTACACTGTTGACTCATATTTAGCTTGTGATCCACTATGACCCCCAGATCCCTTTCTGCAGTACTCCTTCCTAGGCAGTCATTTCCCATTTCGTATGTGTGCAACTGATTGTTTCTTCCTAAGTGGACTACTTTGCATTTGTCCTTATTGAATATCATCCTATTTACTTCAGACCATTTCTCCAGTTTGTCCAGATCATTTTGAATTTTAATCCTATCCTCCAAAGTACTTGCAACCCCTCCCAGTATGGTATCATCCGCAAACTTTATAAATGTGCTCTCTAATGCCATTATCTAAATCATTGATGAAGATATTGAACAGAACCAGACCCAGAACTGATCCCTGCGGGACCCCACTCGTTATGCCCTTCCAGCATGACTGTGAACCACTGATAACTACTCTCTGGGAACGATTATCCAACCAGTTATGAACCCACATTATAGTAGCTACATCTAGGTCGTATTTCCCTAGTTTGTTTATGAGAAGGTCATGTGAGACTGTATCAGAAGCGGTACTAAAGTCAAGATATACCACATCTAGCGCTTCCCCCTATCCACAAAGGTTGTTACGCTGTCAAAGAAAGCTATCAGGTTGGTTTGACACTATTTGTTTTTGACAAATCCATGTTGACTGTTACTTATTACCTCATTATCTTCTAGGTGTTTGCAAATTGATTGCTTAATTATTTGCTCCATTATCATTCCGGGTACAGAAGTTAAGCTGACTGGTCTGTAATTCCCCAGGTTATCCTTATTTCCCTTTTTATAGATGAGCACTATATTTGCCCTTTACCAGTCTTCTGGAATGTCCCCCGTCTTCCATGACTTTTCAAAGATAATTGCTAATGGCTCAGATATCTCCTCAGTCAGCTTCTAGGATGCATTTCATCAGGCCCTGATCTGAAAACATCTAACTTGTCTAAGTAATTTTTTACTTGTTCTTTCCCTATTTTAGACTCTAATCCTACCTCATTTTCACTGGCATACACTATGTTAGTCGCCTATGTTAGACATTAGATTATTGTAATAAGCAATACTAGCATTTAAAATATGTAGAAATAAAACTCATTACAAATCTACTTTTTAATTAGTTCATTGGCCTTTATAAATATGAAAAATTAATTTGTGCCTGTATTCACCTTTAATTACCACATATTTGCAGCAGCTTCTGAACTACATGTTCATCTTCTATGAGACACATTAGCCACTATTTAGTAAATCAAATACAGGCTTTTGATGTTTGCTTTTTTTGCAACAGTGAGACAAAAACCTGAAGTGGTTCCAGACTAAACTGTAAAATTATCCAAAATTTAAACTATGGTGATCTATGGATTTCAAAAAATATATATAAAAATAAAACTTTGTTAATGATGTCATTAGATAACAATGTATAACCATCCAAGTGGGTGTAATGTCCCACAAGCATAAACCAGGCAATTGAAATAGAAAACCTACCTCATAGAAAAGAAATTCCACCCTGTCGCAGCACCACTCCCCGCCCACCTTTCATTTTTTTGGTGTGTTTTTTTAGGAAATATACTGCTCAGGAGAGATGGTAGATATACAATCCTGAATACTGGTCCTCTTCATCTACCATGAGGAGAGTCATAGTGCAAGTTACCGTGCAGTGCTCTACCAATGTATCTCAACCCTCTGATTGAAGGACAATTACTAGGTTTGACAGGATAGATCAATCTGTCTGCCATTCAGTCTTAGACCTCTGCTACGACTCCCAGCAGGACTAAAGCCCCAGGTCACTACGGAGTGGAGCAGGACCATCTATTGTCTGACAGCTGTCAGATGACAATTTTCAATCACTAAGAATCAGGGCTGGATTTGAACCAGTGATCCAAAATTAAAAAGCTCTGTATTCCATAGCTAATTCTTTAAAATATCCAGTGCCCAAAAGATTATGGTACAAATTCTACTCTCACTTCTGCAGCCCCTTGAAATCAGTGGGTTTGGATGGATGCAGATGAACACAGACTTTGGCCCCATATGTAAACAGTGCTTCAATTAGTATATCAGCTGGAAATTCCAAAGCAATAGACTTTGGTCTCCTTTCACTTTCACCAGTTCTATAATGTTGATCCATTGATTTCTGGAGAGTAACTCTTTATTTACATGAGTGTAAAGGAGGAAACAATTAGGCCCTATATCTGAAATTTCATCCCTAATTATGAGTAATCACCAAGAGTCCTAATTTAGGGCTTCATCTGTGATACCCTTATTGACACTGAATAGTACCTTACACCATGAGTAGCCACATTGAAGTCAATGGGTGAAATCATGGCCCCACTGAAATCAATGGCAGAACTCACATTGACTTCATTGGGGCCAGGAATTTCACCCAAAGGGACTACCCGTGAAGTAAGATGCTCTTCATCATCAGTAAGGGTAACACAATCTGATCCCTGATCCAGCAATGTAGGATTGAGGTTTGAGAGACAATAAAAACATCTTTGGCTATACAATTCCAGAAAATGGACACAAGTGATCCTGATTCTGCCCTCACAGAGATGTAAATCTTGAGTCCTCTTCTTACTGGATGCATAGCTTGCCAAGCCAATTTGCGGCAGTCTCACCATCAAATTTGGTCAGAGGGCCGTCATCAGTGGTGTGACATTGTCCATCTTTGGCCACAGTCACATGTAAGATCCTCCCATTGGCCCCAGGTGTGAAGGCTGGCTGTACATTGACCCTGCCCATTCATAATTGGTTCAGAAGGGCCCATGAGCTCATGGCAAATCAAAGTCTGGTACACAAATGGTCAGGTCAGTTATGAGAGATTGGTTTCAGATGCGAGCTGCAGACCATTCTTCATGCCACACTGATGTCATAGAGAAATCTGGGCAAGGCAAGAGGGCCCACCACAATGGATACCTTAACAACAAGCACACTCTTTGGTGGTTGAAGAGTTCTGTGTGAGTGGTAGGCTCAGGTTTGCCCTGATCTTCTCAACTGTTCTGGCTGTAGCACTCTCATGATGGATGTGTGGAGGAATGACATGGCTTAACATGGGGAGCCACAGGACTGGTGTGGGTCGAATTGTCCTATTTATGATGAGCATGGTTGAGTGTAGTTGTGAGTCAACCAACTTGACATGAGATAAATGGAGCCAGACCAGAGCATGGTATTCTGCTGCAGAGTAACGAGGGGGCAATGGAGCAGTGTTCTTGTTGCGCACCCAGTGAGTACCTCATTCATACCAAGGAAATTGATGATCCAGTCAGCGGACCACATTTGATCAATCAGCGGACCTTTCTAGACAGAACCTCTGTCACTTGCCAGCCGACATTCCTGATGCAATTCTATCCCTGCAACACTTTTACTAGTACTATGCAAGCATTAGACTAGCTTTCAAAGAAGAAACTTGCAGAAGACCCAAAATGAAAACCCCAAGAAGAAATTGATACAAGAAGCAAAAAGAAAACCAATTAGTTGGAAAAGAGATGAGAAAATAGAGCAATAAAGTCAATATAAATAAAAAAAATATAGAGGAAACAAAAAACTAAGAGAAAATCAGAGACTGGAAAACTGCTGAGAGGAGGCGATGATTAAAATACAGAGGAATCTAATCATGAGATTATATAAGTAAATCATATATAAGTTACTCCTGAATTACACCAGCATAAGATCAGAATCAGGCCTATTAACTCAAATCATAACCTAATTTTAATTATTTCAGTCCAGCCACCCTAATTTATGTCAAATACTTTATTCCACCAGAACTCTGACTGAAATCAGAGGCTTTTTGAAAGACCACATAAATTATGTCATCCAATCTGTCTTTAGCCACTATTCTGCTGACATGCTCAAAGAATTCTAGTAGCTTAGAGACACAAGATTTTCCTTTATAGAAGCAGTGTTCATTTGTCCTTGTCATATAATGTCATATGGGTGCTTTATAAATCCATTTTTAATTGGCATTTCAACCAAATTACTTGAAGAAAGGCTTACTGGTCTGTAATTTCCAGGATCATCCCTTAGCATCTTTTTTAAAGATAGTTATGATATTTGCTATCATTCAGTCCCCCAATGTACTTGCTGATTTTAACGATAGAATATGTATTTGTGTTAGCAGCTCAACCTCTTCATTCTTATGTTCTTTTAGAATTTTTGATTGTTATGCCATGCAGTCCTGGAAGCCTGTTGCTCATTAATTTGTCAATTTGTTCCTGCATCTCCTCTTTTGAAAACTAAGTCTCTTACATTATTTCCTCTTTATTATTTGATAAGAGGAAGTCCAGTGTAAGTATCTCCCCAACATCCTCTGTGGAGAAGACTGATGCAAATAAATTATTTAGCTTCTCTACAATGTACTAATATTCCTTAATTGCTCCCTTAACCCTTTGATAGTCTAGAAACTGACCAATTCTTTCATGTTTCTGATATACTTAAAGATTTATTGTAATTTGTTCTTGTGTTTCTTGCCATTTGCTTTTTAAATTCCATCTATTTAGTTTCTGAAAACATTGTGGGGTTGTGTTTGTTACTCGCCTCTCAGATACCACAGGAATACACTTCAAAATGTGTATCAGCCATATTTTGCGAGGCATTTGTGTGCAATGCATGAATGTGCACACACACACACAAGAATAAAATCACATACACAAAGGCTGCATACACACGCTACAGGTATATTCACTATATATGTGATAGAGAGAATAAATAATGGACAAGTGTAAATTATGGGGATACAATTCCATCAAGAAGCTCTAGTAATATCAAACCAAAAAAGCAAAGCTTAATGGGTTTGTGTAGTCCTCAGCCTCTGTAGAATTATAGCCCCGTAATTCAGAAATTGTTATTTTCTTCATATAACATATACATCCATCTTCCCAATCCATTCCCATCATGCTCCTACTGACATCAAACCTCCTCCAGGACAAGACCAAATCGCCCTGACAGCTCCCACTCAGTGAGGCACTCACATTCCCTTAACATGAAAGGCCTCACAGTGGCAGTTTCAGCATCAAGGAGGGGGTTAGAAGCTGCTTCTCTTTAGCTGATTTTAAAGAATTTCTGACAGGGGACTCCTGTGACTTATGAGAGGTTTTGGTGTTTTGGGCACTGGAATCCATGGATTTAGACGTGGTGTACAATATCTGCTAGGAATTATGTTTGAAATAGTATGATTTTTTTAATTTAAAAGTTACCCAGTTTTGCAAAGGAATTATGTGGCCTGCTTCTGATCTCACTAATTGTAATGTAAAACAGGAATAACTGCATTGAACTCAGTAGGGTTCCACTGGTAACACAGCAATGAGAGAGGAAAATCAGGCACCGTACGTCTTCCCTCCATGTACTTCTCTACTCTCTGAATATACATCCTGGGCCCAAGTCTCCTACTTACACTGAAAGTCAGTGAAGTTACACTGATGTAAAAGTGGCATGATTGCAGAATCAGCCCTCCTGTCTGCTCTGTAGCTCTCCTCTCTCCTTGCCAAATTTAACTCTCACTTATCCCAGTATAAATCTTGAGTTGCTCTGGATTTACACTTAGGTACATGAGAACAAAATTGATCCTTGTACTATAGAAATTCGCTTTCTATTTTAATAAGGCTTGGAACTGTGTCATAACTACCTGTGATTAACCACTCAAAAATGAGACATTGGTTTGCTTCTATTTTCTAGACAAGCTTTCTTCCCAAATGAAAATAATATGGATTCAAGTCTAGTTAAGTCCATTGAAGTTTTGAAAGGAATATGATAAGATTTCCTTTTACCATTTTTCAGTGTACATGTTTACACTCATATTTTGGCCACCAGCAAAGAGATATGAGACCAGGCACAACTCTCCACTGAGTCAATGGGCTGCTTAGGCCAGTGACAAATGTAGACCATGGACAATAGCACACATTGCCAAGAATCAATGGTAAAATGAATAGTTCATCTGTTGTTCCACGGAAGTGGGGAAGAGGCACAAGTTACCCAAATAAAATAAATAGCTCAATAGAATTGTTAAAAAAATATTAAAGTTCATATCATATCACCTCTGTAATTTCATTAGAGAAATGTATTATTAGTTTTTAATAGGCGTGGACTTCCTACAGACTATTAATAGATACTTTACACAACCAGGAACAAGAAGAAGAAGAAGAAAAGCAAAGAAAATCACCATCATTTTATTTATGTTATTCATACTATTCCAATTAAACTCCATTTATGAGATGACAATCACAGCAGGGTTATAAAGGTTCTATGTCAGAGCTCCCAGCTGTTTCATGCACACCATAAACAAACAATAACTGCACTTAGTCAGTGTTCATTAAAATAACTCCCACTACCAATTCCCTACCTAATACTGATCCAGAGGATTCTAAGGGGTAACATCATTCTGTATAAGTAAGACCAAGGGTAGTGCTAACCATCAAGCCTGTGTCACCACCGGATTACTGTTACCAAACTCACAACTGCAGCTATGTTTATGAGATAAACATTTAAAATAGTTGTCATCAGCAGCAGCTCTAGTTCAGAATTTCATAGAAGGGTCTTTAACCTTCCTCAGCTACATATTCACTTGCTAATGAAGGGCACTTATAAAAGTGCCTTTCAATCATCTGAGGTGACTATTCAATTAACTGTCCCATCCCATCCATGCACCACACACTGTCAGATCCTCCCCACTACATACACACCTCCCTGATGTCCTGTCTGGCTATTGCTTTAGAGGGTTTTATTAAACTCACTGAGAGTTGTGGGTGCTCAACACCTCTAAGGATCAGGCCTATTGTTTGCACAACACTGAAAAGTGTCATTATTTCCATATATATAAAAGAAAAAAAATTCTAAGGCTTTGTCTACGCACAGAAGTTGCACTGATTTAACTTAAACTGATTTAAAAACGGATTTAGTTAAATCAATGTAGTGTCGTGTGTGGCCAATCTCATATCTGCTTAAACCTAGTTTGTTGGTTTAGCTTGCACCAGTAATATATTGATATATATCAGGTTTAATCCAATATAAGAGTGTCCACACACAGAAGCTTATTGATTTAATTAAAGGTATGAGTTAAAACATGTTTAGTTAAACCACGGCAGCTTGTGTGTATAGGTCAGACATAAATTGGAAGGGTGATCTTTCCTACTGATACACAGGCAGAAAACAAAAATACAGCTATGTGACGGTGTACCCCATAAGACTTTATGGGGAGATGCTTATAAATGTATATATGTAACTGGAATATGTTTTATGCTACAAGTGCCATGTAACATATCTCTGTGAAAGTTATGACCTACTGAATTTATTCCTCCTGTTTGTATGCATGTATCATTGTTGTAGTTGAAGTTATGAATATTGGTTTTATATTTGCTGGTTTTATACATAGCCTTTGTAAGAGCATGGGATCAGGTCTGGAGAAAAGAATGTGCAAGTTAAGTGCAAGCACTTAACTGACAAAAGAAGGTGCAGACCCCAATCCACATCTGGGCCTGGTCAGGAATGCAGCTGGTTGGACTGATTAGGGGGCATGGACAGGTGACTTGCCTATGTGATCCCAAAACTCCAGGGCAACATGATGCTACACAGGGAGTGGGGGAAAGGCTATAAACACAAAGGGTTAATCATGCAATGGCACAAACTAAAGCCCTGACCTACTGAAGGTGTTCCTGAAGGATTATCTCAGGGGCCTGTAAAAGATTATGTGGGTTTGATCAGTCTAGGCTTGCTGTAAATTGGAAAACACTTAGACACTTTAATAAGAACACTCTTCCCCTCCCCTATAATCTACATAACATTCTCCTAAGTATCTCCAGGAGACTTTTTGACAATAATAATGGAGACTATGGGGGAATTCCTGGCTCCATTCAAGTCAATGGGAGTTTTGCCATTGACTTCACTGGAGTTGGATTCCACCCCATATTTATAGTATATAGGGAAATATATACAATGACATTCATGATGAAAGGGCCTGTAAAACTTGGTGATGCTTACGATTTTTTTGTTTACTTTTTAATAACTTCAGCATGATATATGGCACATCCTTACGCAAACCTGTTCATTACGCCACCGTCCCTATGATATTCAAATCTCTGCTAAATACTCATTTCCATCATTTTGCCTATAAGTGATGGGGAAGGTCGGTAATCAAATCAAGATGTGTACATGCCTCACTGTAGCCATGTTACCTTATTACCTTCACCCTTGTCCTTCCGCTCCCCAGAATCTTTGTTATGACCCTCACTTGTGTCATATTTAATGTAGACTATACAATCTTTGGGACAGGAGATGCCTCTTTACTTGTTTTGTGAGTTGCCTAAAATTTTGATACTTGCAAAAAAAATGATGATATAAAATGTTATGCAGCTGCATACAATAACTTGATCTGAAATCTTTATCAGCAATAGCAGGCACTATATATCTAGGGAGCCAAATCAGAACTTGGAGCCATTAGACCCCAGTGAGTAGAAGGGTAGGTAATTAAAATGACAATTTTCACAACTTTCTCAAAGAAATGAATTAGTGTAACACATAACATAGCCTAACACTGTCTGTGGGCCAATTAGAATAAATATAGTCATTAGCTAATTGTTTACTAAGCTGTAACTTCATTCTATGCTCAGCTAAAAACATCTTTGACCATTTGGTTAAGACAAAAACTGCTAAAATTGGTTCAGATCACAGCAGTTCCAGAAGAGAGACTGCAATTAAAGAACCAGATACAATTATGCTAAACATACTAAAATTAACTATTTATAATTCAGGACAAGGTAGTACTTCTGTCCGTCTGCAGTTTTTCCATATAATGATTACAAGTATTGTAGTCCTTATGGGAACATCCTGTAGAATTAAACAGAGATTGATAATTTTTCTATACAATTTTCAAACAAACCTTTAGCACTGTTCAGCAGTGATATAATTATCTATTGAACCCTATAGGTTAGTTTAAAAATTCTATAGGAAGGATTCCATTCCCTATTATAATCTGTAGTTTTTAGAGTCATTTCTATAAAATTCTATTTAATTACTATTGAAGCTTATTGGTTTCATCTCTAAAGTTAAATTCTGTATGACTTTTCCATATGGAAAGGCTTTCTTTTATAAAGCTACAGCTAAAATAAGGTTATTTTACCATGGTTGTAGAGATCACATTTAAAATTCCTAATATTGTTTAGAGAACATTGCAGTTCACTGAGCCAGATCCTGTCTGTGATGTGTCTATAGTATGGAGTCTTGCTGGAGGTGTGCAACCTAGAAGGGCTCTGCAGCAGGGAGGTTCTACACATAACCTGTGGCAGGATCCCCACTCAGGTGCAGCTGCATAATGCTGCCATGGCCACTAAACCCCTCCTGCTGCCCAGGGTACAGAATCACTCACTCCACCACACCAGAGTACTTCACTTGGAGATGATATCAACATCCTTCCTAACTCCATGGCAAGAGGATGGATTCTCCTCGTGATTATACAGTCCACAGGGGACGAAACTTAAAGTGCTTACATGCCAAAATGGAGCTGCAAGCCAGGGAGTGGAGTAGGCCTTAATGGCAATCAAAGGGGTAGTCCCCCTCTCAGAGGTCTCCCTTCCTCCCAAGGGGAAACTTAGTATTTTAAAGGAGAACAGGTCCAGTACCTCATCTCCAAGCTTGTCTCACCCTGAACGGGAGATCTATAGGGCTAATGTTGCCCTAGAGCTTTCTTACAATCCACAGTCTCTATGCTGGAGTAGAGAAGTTCAGTATCTGAGGATGAGGGGGCAGCAAGTTCATGCTAACTGAAATCCAGGTGAGTTTTGCTGGAATAAGAAATTCAGGATCAGATGAATGAGCCTTTTGCTTAGCTCCTCTCTAAGGACAATCCTGCATAAGCTCCACTTTCAGAATTCCCATTCACTTGACTAGTGGGAGGAACATAATTTAGCTGCCTTTTTGATAGTGTGCAGCTCTAGAAATCAAAATGTGGCCTCATCTTCTCTTTACCAAATCTCTATGAAGAGGAATTATTACCTCCCCAGCCCGCCATAATTATCCCAATATATTATTGGGTTTTTTTGGAATGGCATGCCACCAGTAAGCCAATACATAACTCTCTTTACCCACACATCACATCTGAAACCTAGAACAAAATTCCAACCTATGGTTGTGTCATTTATGATTGTTTCTACACTGCAACATGTCCATCCTACACACAAGTCTGGTGTTATTGGCCAGTGGTCTTAACTCACTTGTGACATTTTCATAATATTCCACTGGCTCCTGCCATAGTCTGCGTACCCTCAGAGAGCACATATAACATCTGTGCAGAGTTATGAAATTACACAATTGGATGTTACAAAAGTGACTCATCGCATTACCGTCCACTGAAGAGAAAAACATTCTTTTTGGTTCAAATTCGTTTTTAATTTATCCTAGCCAAACGATGCTCACTCTCTCTATTTTTTAACTTGCTATTTTAATGAGAATATTTATATTTTTCCTCAAAAACAGAGCAATTTCATCCTACCACATTTTCATCCTACCACATTTGTCTATTTCTGTAACATAAATATGATGTCTAATTTTCAAGTATATATAAAAATTCTGTGAGGATGAATATCCAGTCTTATCTAAAATTACACAATATACTGTACCTAAGCAATGTGTACTTCTCTACCCATCATTTATTAATAGGCTTGCCATCTGTATTCACCTTTCAATTCCACCAATGAATAGACTTGAGCCCAGCAACACTGTGTACAGCTTTAATAATGTGAAAAAACTGATAAGCAATCCGTTTAACATTGAGGAATTTAACCCAATACCAAAGAGATTGTATGAATAGATTTGTTGCAAAGATTTAAAAATAAATTGATTTAGTTAGATGAGACGTTCATTTCACAGGCACTTATTTTAAAAGCTAAACATTCCCAGCAGCACAGAGTTAACAAATGGTGCTACAAAGCACTACAACTCCCACGCAAGCTGACTCACACAAGATAACAAAACTATCTGAACTTCAAAGAACTCTATTTTTTTTATTGTTCCAATGACTTCTCCAATTTTGAGGAGACGAGATCTCAGAAGTGTATAATATACAGAGGGTGATGTATGGAGATGGATGGATGACCAGGTTATAAATCAAAGTCAAAGGGTTCTGATGACAAGTGGTTTATGTTCGCACCTGAGCTGAAAAATTCATTTGAAACTAAAGTAATGTATTGAGTCAAATCCATTATTTTAATAACCAGCTACTCGCCCATTCCAAAACAAGAATGATCATTGCAGTTTTGCTCCTTCTCTTCTCTGCTTCCTTCTCCTTCTTGTCTCATCTTTTCTCTTTTCATGGCTGTCATGTGGAAACCATGTTCCTTATCTCCTCAGTTAACTTGCACACTACATTCATTTGTGTGTCCAAGTGTCATTTTAAGTCTTACATGCACCCTTACAATAAAATTCTTATCTTGCTTGTTAGTCACTGAAATACTTTTATCCCCTTTTGGCTCAAGCTCTAGCCTGAGCCCAAATGTCTACACAGCAATTTTTTGCCCCACAGCCTAGGCCAGCCACAGCTGTGACGCAGGGCTTTTATTCCAGCGTAGCTATATCCATAGGCATATAACTCAGAAATTAGGTCTTGATCCAGCATCTGTCAATAGGAGAACTGAACCAGCCCCCTTGATCATATGGATCCAAATTCTGGAAGCAGAGCAACTGCCAGCAGCTTCAATGATCACGCTGCATACTGGGAATTCTCCAATGGGGGCAGGAGGGGCTGAAGGGGGAACAGATCTTGTTCATGTAGGATGCTGATAATAATTGGAGCCATTCCCTGGCTGCTACTGCAAGCTCATGTCAGTGGTGAAACTGAGATTGGAACTGAGGAGTGCCTGGCTTTCATTCAGATCGTACACTTGCTGCCTCTCTAAATGTATTGCCAAAATTCATTAATTTATGATAAACGGCTGAAGAGTATTGTTGCAGTTGTCACTTTGAATAATATGTGTTTTTAAAATGATTTAATGTTTCCTAGATTTGAAATATAAATTGTGGATTTGGCAATATCAGTGGCCAGATATCAAATATTGCAATGTTGGAAATCAGTTATTATTGTCTCTTTGAGTTTCAAACAATAAATATGGAAAAAATTCTCAGGTTTACAGACATATGTTCAAAACTAAGGAGCTGTAGATTTAATACCTTGCACTCCATCGAACTATTTAACATTTCTGAGATCAATATTTTATTTCCTTTATTTTACATAATATGAAGGAGCTTATCATTTTTGAGAATACTATTATTATTTTTAAAACATGATGTATATTTTGTATTTGAGGTTATGAACTATTTGAGAGGGAATTTCAAATTGTGATTTAAAGATCTCATAGACTAGGGAATTGTACCATATTATGTATTTTAATAAGTGTTTTATTCCTCTTTTCTGTTTCCTTTTTTCTTCCTAAAGAATGTAATTAAAAGAATAAATGTAATATTTAGAAATAGATATTACTCAGCCCCACAACATGGAATATGTTAGGCTTTGACAATCCCTTACAAATGAAATGAAAATGTGACAATGGTATGTCATGTTTTTCATAATATATGAAATATTTCTTTAATCAAACACAATAAAACATTATTTTGCTCCCATGGCTGTATATTTTAAAGCTATCTCTGTTCAGTAGGCTTCCTCCAGGTCTTTATTTCCTGTCATGGTTACTGTAACTCCTCCTCTCTGTCCTTTCCAACATTTACATCACCCCCTTCACATCATACAAATTGCAGCCTCAAAATGACCATTGCTCTGGTCACACCCCTTTCTACTGACTCCTGCCCTCTTCCACTACAGCAAGTTCAAGATCCTTGTCCTTACCTACTAGGCCCTATGTCACCCTGTCCCTCCTTAACTAATAGTCTAATATTTTATTGCATAGTTCCCTGCCTCCTGAGTTCCACCAGGGATGTCAACCTTGATCCCGTTTGTCCTCTTCTCCCACAATCATCTCTGTACTTTCTGCTAGGCTGCTCCCTATGCAAGGAATACCCTTGCTGAACTGCTACATGAGGGCCCTTTCCTCTTTTCTTACTTTATTTTCATTATTAAAGAAAATACTGTTTATTCCATCATGCTGTCCATTAGCCTTTCTAAATTACATTGTGATTTTATTGATAACATCCCATCTTGTCTCTCTCGGACCCAGTCTTGGTATCCCCCAGTAATGTCACATCTTAAATAAGTTTATAAGCTCCTTCTGGCTAGGATTGTGCCTTTTCTGCATTTTACAAGCTCCTCATGGGTCGATCTTCTTGCTGTTGTGAGGTACCTAGCATACACTTGGGCACTAAAATATTTGTATTAAATATATAACGATACATGTCTCCTCAATTATTTGGAACCTTGTTGTGAGTAGGAGTGTAGTCAAAGTGGATCTCCAATACTATTGGGGGTTGCCCCACTGCTCCAGATCAAACAGAGACATTTCCTATACCCCTTCCTTCTAACATGCCCCACCTCTGATGAAAGTGTCACTGCCCTCTGCTTGCAAGCCTAGAATGAAGCCAAATTCCCTATATAAGAACACCTTCCAAGGCACTGAAGCAAAGCAGACTAATGGATCCTAACTCCAGAGGATTCCACTGGTGTGTGCAGAATCCTGTAGTGGCATAGGCCTGTTCTAAAGCCTCCTGCATCACCCCTGCTCCCAGCCACCAGCACAAGGGATGCAGCTAAAAGCAAGGGGGGAAGCTAAGGCCTGGAGCATCACCATTAGCCTGCAATAATCCTGATGCTGCTTGAAACCATGCTGGGGATGGGTTGCAGGACTGAAGAGCTGCAGAGGGCTCCTTTCTGGTCCCTCCTTCTTAGCTCTGCCCAGTGTTCCTTGGACCATATGATTTTAACCTGCTACTGCTGACCCAATTCAGTATTGATATAGATGGTGAGTGTAAATTACACATTGTTAAGTCACTGCAAATTGATGCAATGTAATGTAAGCCACTGTAAGAGAGTGTAAACTGGGATAATTTACACAGTCAGGGGGGTTGTAGCAGGAATTGTAACCAATATGAGCATATAAGAAACTATAATAAACCAAAGCTTCCGCCTTCTCTTTCCTTCTAGAACTGTGCAGACTTTGGTAGAGGGCTCTCAAAAGCAAAACGTGTGACAGCAAGGTGTCTGCAACCTCCTCTTCACCAGCATGCCCCGAGCTGGCCAGCATAGCCCCAACAGTGGACAGTGCTAACCACCAGGAAGAAGGAGCAAGAAGGAGTTGCTCTCAGCCTTTACTGACTAGTCTCCTAGGAAGCCTCCAGCAAACATTAAACTGGCCTGATCGAGAGATATTCCAGAGGAGTGAGGCAGTGAAAACAAAGTCAGCCTTCTCCCATAGAAAAAGCCTCCTGGGATAGAAGGGGCCAGGCTGGCACAGTATAATGCATGCCAAGAAGGATAAATTATAGTGGCAAATATACTTAAGGTTATGGCAGGACTTCCTCTGCAGCATAAGACACGGGTCACTTGCAGGTTTAAAGTAGTGTAAATGGTGAATTGTCTATAACCTGAAGTCTTTAAACCATGATTTGAGGACTTCAGTAACTCAGCCAGAGGTTAGGGGTTTATTACAGGAGTGGGTTGGTGAAGTTCTATGGCCTGCAATGTGCAGGAAGTCAGACTAGATGATAATGATGGTCCCTTCTGACCTTTAAGTCTATGACTCTCTGAGACTTCGTTTTAGAGATTGAAATTTTTAATTCCCCTAAAATAGATATGCTTAGTCAGATTCCTTTCAAATTTGGTGTGCCTCAGGAGGGTGCAGGATAGAGCTAGTGACCTAAATTTGAGGTCATTTGAGCTAGGTTTTGTGGAGATATAAACCCACACAAATAGCCATTTTTCAAAGAGCTTCTAGGTAGGTTTTTTGTGCTCAAAACTAGAGACCAAACTACTGATGTGTCAAAATGGTCTCAATCTGTCAAGTTTTACTCAGGGTAGTGCACGGCACCCACTAAGTCTTTGGCGGACCCACACCGAGAATGTATTTATAAAAACTGTACATTTTCTTAATATGAATGTATAGATGTACAGACTGGAAGGATTACAGTATGCACACCACAATAAAGAAAAAAATGTTAGGGTTTCTATGTAGCTACTTTATACTTGCCTGGGTAGTTTGAGGAAATGTGCTGACATCATTGGCCCCATTGAACACCCCATCATTGACATTTCTAGAATTTTTGTACTTCTGTGGCAGTAAAGATTTGATAACTCATGCTGCTTGCTACAAGCTTTCTCTGTGGTAATGTGTTTGTATTTTATGAGGTTATTTACTGCGAACACAGCAGAATAGTAAGCAGAAAGTCTATCTAAAATTTTTGGTTTGGACGCAGAGAAGCTGGAGCAAGAGCACTTTGAGGAGAGAAACAGGTGGGGGACAGGGAGAAAGCATGTGGCTGTGGAGAATTTGGACAATGAGGACGGGTGGTAGGCAAGCCTTGGATTGGTTGTTTGAAAAAAATCCATATTTTACTAGCCCCTTTTGAAACTTAACATTCGGTGGATGATTTCCAAGCCAGAGAGAATCCAGCTCATTCTTTGAAAGCTATGTTGGTTCTGTACTGCTAATTGAAGTAGAAGGTAGTAAAACTTATTCTTGTCAGTACACTAATTAGATATGATTCAATAAACACCAGGAACTTATTTGCTGAGTATGATGCTATCATTTTAAAATAGTCACTTTTCAGAAAAGAACCACTCTTAAGTATGGAAAGTTCTAAACATTTTTACTGTACCTGTAATAACTATTAAGTATAATTAAAGTTGAAAACCACACAGCCATACTCAATTCTGCTGCAGGACTGTGGAACATTTCTGTGGCCAGCGCTGTAAAGTACCTTATGTCAGCCAAGTAATAGTGTAATCAATAGCCTAAACTACAATACTGTGTATGGCAACATTTGTGCAAAGTTACAGAAATCAGAAGTGTACTATCATTCTGAGAAACAGGACCAACAAATAGATATGATAGCTACAACATTGTACCCCTCATCATTTTCACTAATATATAAAACTTATCAAAAATAAAACCAACAGCTTGGAACATAAGAAAAGTAAACCTATTCCTATGGACACCAAACTTTTTACAGTAGTTCCCTAGGTAATACACCTCAAAGATATCACAGCTCGTCTACATACTTCACCTCTTGACTTTTCTGGATACCTTAGTGTGATTTTTTTCTGACACAAAAGTTACATAGACTATTCTATGTGGACTTTGTACATTTTAGATGTAGACAACAAAAGCTTATTTTTTCTACACTATGTTTTATTCACCACCTGATGAAAAGATCTGAAACTATGGGCCAAAGTCACTCTTTTGCTTTATCTATATTAGGACAGTGAACCATTGCTGACAGTGATTTTTCAGCTACAGAACCCCCGATGCAGCACTGAGAACAGATTGACAGCTAAGATGTTTTCAATGCTATTTCAGAAGGTGTGACTGAAATAACTCCTTCTTTGCAACAGCCTAGCCACTGCATCCCAAGTGATATTCACCAGAGAAATGGGCAAGCAGTGGGCACTGCTGAGAGAAAGTAAGAGCGCTGTTCTAGCCTGCACTTGAGAACAAACTGGTCCCCAGCATCCCCAGGATAGGGGAGGCATAAGCCATCCTACTCCCGTTGGTGATTATCCTGGGCTCAGGAATGAATTGTCCTCACAAGTCCAATTGCACAAGGTTTAAAGGGTAATACAAAAACCTGTAAACATGACCTATGTAATCCTTCTGTCAGGTGGGGTCGGCAGCAACAAGGGCCGGGTTCAATATCCAGGGGTCCCTCTTAACAATATAATACAGAACTGGCATGAGCCCCCACCCAGTAATCTGGAGAAATTAAAAACCACTGTTGGGCACCTCTCAGAGGCAATACTTCCCCACTCAGAACACTGAGTCTGTATACAGCAAAGAAAACTTTTAATAAAAAGGGAAAAGGAACATAGCATTAATTTGGAAAAACTCCACAACCATGATTCAAACACATCTGACCATGAGCAAAACACCAACCAAAAATTGATCACTTTGGCAATGCTCTGTCTGCTCATACCTAAGCAGAGGGGTGTGTTCATGTAAATACAGTCTGGTCCTGAAGCCTTTTCCCCTCCCCAGCTCATTACTATCTGTCAAGGGATGGATCATCCAAATGTTGCTTACATCTAAAATACCTTTTCAATACACAAAGATGTTATATATTGGAACATTCCAGAGCTGAATGATATAATGTGGGCAAAGGGAGAAGTGTAACTCCAATTTTGAGCCCTGTATGGCTGAAATAACTTTAACGTTATGACATTCAAGGCATGATTCTCAGTGACACTAAGGCTCTTTATGATACTCTGGCTGCAGTTGGGAAAAACAGCCCCTTAAGAATGCTAGTATAAGAGGAATATACTGCTCCTAGACCCTAACATAAAGTGAAGATTGGGATTTGGTATAACCAGGATGCACTATGGGTATTCTCTGCTTCCCAGGGCTCACAGGGGGCCTTGAGAAGCAAAGTATATGATAGAGCAGCCCTGAAGTTTCTCTAACATACACCAGGGACCAGGTTGTTTTCTGCATAGCCCCAGAATATGGGAAGCACAAAGATGGTTTTAAAGTCTGTCCCAAGCAAAGCAACAGAATGACTGAAGGTATGTACACACTGGAGCTAGAGGATGCAATTTCCATCATGAATAGACATACCCATGCTATCTCTGATTAAGCGCTCATGCTAAAAAATCAAAGCATACCTGCAGCAGTGCAAGCAGCAGGAGGGACTAGCTGCTTCGAGTACAATCATGCAGGCATGTACTCAGGGCAGTTAGCCCATCCTGTGCACATGCTCTCACTGCTGCACTTCTATTTTTAGCATGCTAGCTTGATCAGAGTTAGCATGGGTATGCCTGCTTGAGCTGGAAAGTATACCCTATAGCTCCAGTGTAAACATACCCTGAGAATCAAGACCTGCATCTATAGTGAAGCTGTTATTGGTCCAGGCATGAATCTTGCCTATTCTGGACCTTAGGCAGGTGTAATTTTGAGAAGAAATTCCACATTTGACGAGGTAAGGAGAAAACATTTTCCTAACAGGTTGCTTAAAAAAAATTAATGAGGGCTATTTGAAGTTGCTTAGGGGATTAGAATGTTAGTGAGATGGATTAGTGAGCAGAAAGCAGGGCAGCTAGTCATGCCTTTATAATTTATCACATGGCTCCACAGCTTTATCACATGCATATCACCACCCTGTGTGTATGTGTGTGTGTGGTCTAAGAGAGATTCTTGTCACTCTGGGCCATTTTATATTCTTAATTTTATATACATAGCATCCTCTCCTTACCTCTGCTAGCTGACATGGAGTCACCTTATTCCAATCAAGGTGAACCTGCACTGTCCACTGAGATTACTGTAGATACCACTTATTGGCTCATTAGTGGATGGCTGATATCGAAGAGTTGTGTAATTCCTACAATTTGCACTTTAAATTCCGTTAGAAATGAGTTCAAAGATACCTAGGTCATCCCTAAATCTGCATTCCCAGTACCACAAAACTTTGTAAACTTGCCCCTGAAAAGCTCACAGACTGAGTACATTTTTAAGAACAGTGGATATTCAGATGCTTTAGTGAAGAGGGCTATAGAAGTACCTATATATAAATTAAATTTAATGTATTATAAGTGGATCTTTTGTTTATCTTCTCTCTCCCTTTTGGTTGCATTAAACCTTATTTGTGAAGTTATCTGCATTTATTTCCATTAGAGAGGACACCTCCACTTCTCCTACTCTGATCCTTAGTCACAATGTGTGGGCAGAAAGAAAAAGTCACTCACATTCCGTTAAATGCCACAACAAAATAAAAAAAGAAAACTATTGACCTGATATTTAGATAAATACTAGTACAATTATGTCATGTACTCTTTTCTATAACTGAATTGTGTCCTCAAAATGTTAATAGGAAACATGATGTTTGTATCCATAGTTCATTTCACTCCATTCAAACAACAAGGAAAAGATTGATAATAGGGGTCTAATTTATTTGATATGCAGCACTTATTCACTGAAAATACAAATGAGGGGGTGGGGGAAGGAAACAGTAGAGGCCTGATCCTGTTCCCATTGAAGAAAATGGGAAGATTCCTATTGACTACAATGGAAGCTGGATTGGACCCTTGGGTTGCTAGTAATGCATTATCTGAATTTCGTATTTTCTCATGTTGCTGAAAAGCAGTCATTTGCTGCCCTCTAGAAGTAGATAACTGCATATACTCTACTTTTATGCAACACTCTTGCCATCTTTAGCCAGCCATCTGAGTTTAAATGAAAATACGCATGACAATGCAAAACAAGATGGAAATGATCCTTGTTTTTAAGTACTCTGGATAAATAGTCAGAGTTACAATGCAATATATAAAACTTTTAAGTTAAAGAAACTAACTTGTGAAGTTCATCTACTGCTACTTTCCTTTGACTTCACTGGGTGTTGGATCAGCCTAGAAGAGGAAGAAGCATATAGATGTGATAAAATGTGGGTTATCCCAGAATTTCAGGTTCATGGTATTTTGGTAACAAATTCATGGTAATCTGGTAACCCAGAGCAGATCATGTTACTTTGTGTCACTATTGGAATTATTGAACACAAATCTACTTCCAGGAATCAGGTTACATAAGTGGTTAATCCTGATATCATGGTGTCAGTTCTTGAGGTACTTCCTTCATTATTTCTCCTGGGAACAATAAGCAATATTTTTACCTTAGTTACACCTGTGTAAACCCAGTGACCTCAGCAGGGTTGCAAAGGTGTAATTAAAGGGAAAATTTGACCCAGTGTGAAAAAATATGTTGCCACCTCTTTAAAATATATTTGAGAAGTTAATTGGTTAGAAGGGTGAAGGCAGAAAGAGCATGAAGAGGGGGTAATGGCAGTAAGAGGTTACATAGAGGTGGGATTTATTTTTTGATTTTATTTGTTCCCTGTCGAGTTTATTCAAAAGCTCTTGCTGCAGTGACAAGTGTGACTGTCTAATTTCTAGATTATTTGCTGGTATTTGATGCCATTTTACATCCCAAAGCCATGCACGTTCCCCTCATTGCAGAGAGCATCCACAAAAACCCAAAATAAATTTAAAAAATTACTTATAATTAAAACTGCACACGACATTGCAAAATCAAAAGTTAGACAACTTCCAAGAAAAATTTTGCTTAGGGAAATTTTTTGGTGAAAGGGGCTTGTTTTCCAGAGAATATTCACCGATTCTTAGCAGCAGGTCATCTTTATTTTTTTAAACCACTCACTTAGCTAGAGCTATGGACACGTCATGCCATCTAGGTGCATTGTGATGACACAAAAAAGAAGGGGGCTTTGTTAGGCTCTGCTAAAATTACCAGGTGTTAACTTAGCATGCTCAGAACTAGAAGTGATTTTTCAATCCCATGTAACTTTTTGATGTGTTATTCCCCCTCTCCAAACTTAATTAGGGGCCTACTTCTCAGTAAGGACTAATTAATGTCAGGTTTGGAGGGATTTTGTTCAGTTGTTTAAGTTATTAATGAGAAAAAAATGAAATGCTGGAAAAGTATCTGATTCTTGCCAGCTTTCCAAAGACCCAAGAATGGCAATGTGATTTTCTTCAAATTTTAAAACAACCCCCCCTCATCTCTGGGCTAAAATTAAAGGGAGATTTGGGTGTGAAAATTGGTGCTTAAAATAAAAACCCTGATGTTATCTTAATTATCTTGCAATCATTAATATTATTAATACCACCTACCTCTAATATAGCACTTTTCAGCAGCAGATTTTAAAGAGGTCAGTATCATTATTCTCATTTTAATGATGGGGAAACTGAAGCACAGAGAGGAAGTCACTTGCCCAAGGTCACCCAGCAGTCCAATGATGGAGCCAGGACTAGAACCCAGGTCTCCTGAGTCCCACTCCAGTGTCCTAGCCACCAAGTGGCAATGATATATAGATTTTTCTTAAGGAAAGTGTTTATTATCATGCTATCAACACAAATTGAAAAGTTACACCTGAAATTTTCAAGAATACAAATACTGTCCCAGTACCCTGCATGTGGCGAACTGCCAGTTTCTATTTATCTAAGCCTTTATACCATGCTCATCTCTGTATTATCTGAGTTACGTGATCATAAAGTGAACAATAGATTTGGTGGCCAAAATATTCCAAAAGAGACTAGTGATTTGGGATGCCTGAATTTTTATATGCCCAACCTGAATTTCAGGATGTGCTGAGGACCCACCTTCTGAAAAATCAGGTCTCTTTAGGTTGTCTGAAGTTGGGCAACAAAAATCTGAAGCATCCAAATTCAGCAGCCACTTTGGAAAAATCTTGGCTCATTCATAAAACAATCACACAAGGTGGCAAAACTAAGAATGCTATTATAGCCTTAAATCCAAAGTTTTTTTTACTCCTGAGAACTCAAGAAAGCTATTGTGCCATTTGCAATTTTTTGGTCACCATACCTGGAACCAAGTATCAGAGGGGTAGCCATGTTAGTCTGTATCCACAAAAACAACGAGGAGTCCAGTGGCACCTTAGGCCTGGTCTACACTAGGAGTTTATGTCGAATTTAGCAGCGTTAAATTGAATTAATCCTGCACCCATCCACACAACGAAGCTATTTATTTCAACATAAAGGGCTCTTTAAATCGATTTTTGTACTCCTCCCCAACGAGGGGAGTAGCGCTAAAATCGACATGGCCATGTCAAATTAGGGTTAGTGTGGACGGAATTCGACGCTAATAGCTCCGGGAGCTATCCCACAGAGCACCACTCTCTGGCCACTCTGGACAGCAGTCCGAGCTCAGATGCTCTGCCCAGCCACACAGGAAAAGACCCTGGAACATTTGAATTTCATTTCCTGTTTGGACATCGTGGTGAGCTCAGCAGCACTGGTAACAATGCAGAGCTCTCCAGCAGAGGTTACCATGCAATCCCAGAATAGAAAGAGGGCTCCAGCATGGACTGATCGGGAAGTGTTGGATCTGATAGCTGTATGGGGAGATGAGTCCGTGCTATCAGAGCTGCGATCTAAAAGACGGAATGCTAAAATCTATGAGAAGATCTCCCAGGCCATAACGGACAGAGGATACAGCCGGGATGCAACGCAGTGCCGTGTGAAAATCAAGGAGCTGAGACAAGCGTACCAGAAGACCAAAGAGTCCAACGGGCGCTCCGTGTCTCAGCCCCAGACATGCCGTTTCTACACTGCACTGCATGCTATCTTGGGTGGAGCCGCCACCACTACCCCACCCCTGTCCATGGACTCCGACGATGGGGTATTCTCATCGATCGCTTCCTCAGAGGTTTTCGCGGACGGGGAAAATGATGAAGGAGATGAGGAGGACGAGGCAGTCGACAGTGCTTTGAACGCTGATTTCCCCGACAGCCAGGATCTCTTCATTACCCTGACGGAGATCCCCTACCAACCCTCCCAAGGCGGTATCCCGGACCGTGAATCAGGGGAAGGATCAGTAGGTGAGTGTTCAAAACATATCTTTTGAATAGAATAGACATGGTATTTTAGCAATGGGTTTTTAATGATTAATTTGACCTAGGTGCTTTAGCTGCATTCGTGGCCAGTGCAGCTACTGGAAAAGTCTGTTAATATGTGTGGGGATAGAGCAGAAATCCTCCTGGGACATCTCCATGAAGCACTCCTGGAGGTACTGTGAAAGCCTTCGCAGAAGGTTTCTGGGGAGAGCGGCCTTATTGCGTCCTCTATGGTAGGAAACTTTACCGCGCCAGGCCAGTAGCAGGTACTCCGGTATCATTGCCTGACAAAGCATGGCGGGATATGGCCCCGGTGTTTTCTGGCATTCACGCAGCATACGGTCTTTCTCTGTTTGCGTAATCCTCATCAGAGTGATATCAGTCATGGTGACCTGGTTGGAATTAGGTGAATTTTAATACGGGGACTGTTTGCCTGTTCCTTTAAAAAAATCTACTCTGCGGTTTCCAGCCACGTGGTGGGGGCGAGGAGGGGGAACGTTCCTGCTGAGCAGTTAGCCGGCAGCTTGCAGGGATCTTTCCTGAGACCAGCCACGTGGTGGGGGCGGGGAGGCGGACCGTTCATGCTGAGCGGTTCGCCAGCAGCTTGCAGGGACCTTCCCCGAGACCAGCCACGTGGTGGGGGCGGGGAGGCGGACCGTTCATGCTGAGCGGTTCGCCGGCAGCTTGCAGGGACCTTCACTGAGACCAGCCAAGCGTTCAGGTGAAGGCTAAACCGACCATCCCACAGAATGGGATGGCTGGAGTTACTGTGGTCTCTGCCGCTGCACGTTAACACGCACAGCGCAGCAGTAACTGCCCAACTGTAGGAGCTCTGCTTGGAACGGGAAAGGAGGGCGCTGCTGTAAAGTAAGCTTTCAGCAGCCAAAAGTCTACAGCTTACCATGTCCGCCTGCTAGCTGAATTCCGTTGCCCGGCCCCCCTTGTGTGATCTGCACACCAAGACCCCAGGCACTCAATATAAAGATTCAAAGTGCGACCTTGTACTGAAAGCAAATGTGATAGGTAGTGTGCATGGTCTTGTTCACCGGGAAAGACTATATTCATTGTTCTGGGAAATGTATCTTTGTAAAGAATTCACTCCCTTTTTTTCATCCCACAGCTGCAACTATCTCTAGGGTTCCCCCGGCATCTCCCTCCCAAAGGCTGGCACAGATAAGGCGGTGAAAGAAACGAACACGAGACGAGATGTTCTCCGAACTCATGCAGTGCTCCCGCACTGAGGTAGCACAGAAGAGTGAGTGGAGAGAGACCATTTCACAATACAAGCGATCAGCCAGCGAACGGGAGGAGAGGTGGGATGCCCGTGAGAACAGGCAGGAAGCTCGTGAGGACAGGAGGGATGCTCGCGATGATCGGTGGCAGCTGGAAGACCAGCGAGTGACTGAGCGCTGCTTGGGCTAATGCGGGAGCAAATGGACATGCTCCGGTGTCTGGTGGATGTCCTGCAGGACCGCAGGCAGGAGGACAGAGCCCTGCTGCAGGAGATCTCTAACCGCCCTCCCCCACCCCCAGGTCCCATAGCCCCCTCACCCAGAGTCCCAGAAACGAGGGGTGGCAAGCTCCTTGGAAACAACCAGTCCACCCCTGCGGACTGCTCAAGTAGCAGAAGGCTGTCATTCCCCAAGTTTTGAAGCATCCTTTCCTTCCCTCCACCCACACCCCACCCTAGCCTCCGTCCCATTTCCCTCTCTTTACTGAAAAATTCTTAATAAAAAATACATTTTTGTTGAACAATGTTGCCTTTATTTTTCTTTTTAAAGGAAGGTGTGTTGGAAGGGGGGGAAAGGGGTTGGTAATTGGAGAGGATAGGCAATATTAACAGGGTAAAGAAACGGGGGCAGGTTCACCTGATGGTTAATAAAACAGAAGAGTCACTGGTTACCCTGGTCAATCTGGAAGCTAGTTTTCAAAGCTTCCCGGATGCGCAGTGTGTCCCGCTGGGCTCTTCTAATCGCCCGGGTGTCTGGCTGTGCGTAATCAGCGGCCAGGCGATTTGCCTCAACTTCCCACCCCGCCATAAACGTCTCCCCCCTTGCTCTCACAGAGATTGTGGAGCACACAGCAAGCTGCAATAACAATGTGGATATTGGTTTCGCTGAGATCTGAGTGAGACAGTAAGCTTCTCCAGCGCCCCTTCAAACATCCGAAAGTACACTCCACCACCATTCTGCACTTGCTCAGCCTGCAGTTGAAGAGCTCCTTATCACTGTCCAGGGCGCCTGTGTATGGTTTCATGAGCCAGGGCATTAGCGGGTAGGCTGGGTCCCCAAGGATCACTATAGGCATCTCCACATCCCCAACAGTTCTTTTCTGGTCCAGGAAGTAAATACCTTCCTGCAGCCGTCTAAACAGACCAGAGTTCCTGAAAACGCGAGCGTCATGAACCTTGCCCGGCCATCCGACGTTGATGTTGGTGAAACGTCCCTTATGATCCACCAGTGCTTGCAGCACCATTGAAAAGTAGCCCTTTCGGTTATTGTACTGGCTGGCCTGGTGGTCCGGTCCCAGGATAGGGATGTGTGTTCCGTCTATAGCCCCACCGCAGTTTGGGAATCCCATCGCAGCGAAGCCATCTATTATCGCCTGCACATTTCCCAGGGTCACTACCTTTGATAGCAGCAGCTCCACGATTGCATTGGCTACTTGCATCACCGCAACCCCCATGGTAGATTTGCCCACTCCAAAGTGATTTGCGACTGACCGGTAGCTGTCAGGCGTTGCAAGCTTCCAGAGGGCTATGGCCACTCACTTCTGGACTGTCAGGGCTGCATGCATCCTGGTGTCCTGGCGCTTGAGGGCAGGGGACAGCAACTCATAAAGTTCAAGGAAAGTGCTCTTACGCATTCGAAAGTTTCGCAGCCACTGGGATTCATCCCAGACCTGCAGCACTATGCGGTCCCACCAGTCTGTGCTTGTTTCCCGGGCCCAGACTCGGCGTTCCACTGCATCTACATGACCCACGGCCACCATGACGTCCACTTTGCGGGGTCCCGTGCTTTGAGAGAGGTCTGTGTCCCTGTTATCGTCACCGTCCTCACCGCGCTCCCGTAGCCTCCTCGCCCGATTTCTCAACATCTGCCTCTGAATAAGGTGGACGATAAGGCACGAGGTGTTGACAATGGCCATAACTGCTGCGATGATCGCAGCAGGCTCCATGCTCGCGGTGCTGTGGCGTCCACGCTGTCAATCAAGGGAAAAGGGCGTGAAATGATTGCCTGCCGCCGCTTTCACGGAGGGAAGGGGGGAGTGAGGTTTGAATGACGACAGTTACCCAAAACCACCCGCGACACATTTTTTGCCCCATCAGGCATTGGGGGCTTGACCCAGAATTCCAATGGGCAGCGGGGACTGCAGGAACTGTGGGATAGCTACCCAGAGTGCACCGCTTGGAATGTCGATGCTTGCACCGTTACTGTGGACTCACAAAGTCGAATTACTGTGCTTAGTGTGGACACACACGTTCAACTTTGTAATATCGGTTTCAAAAATCGGTTTAAGTAAAATCGAACTACTCTCGTAGTGTAGACATACCCTTAAAGACTAACAAATTTATTTGGGCATAAGCTTTCTTGGGAAAAAAACCACTTCTTCAGATATCTGTTAGTCTTTAAGGTGCCTGAAGAAGTGGGGTTTTTTACTCACAAAATCTTATGCCCAAATAAATCTGTTAATCTTTAAGATTAACTGGACTCCTCGTTGTATACCTGGAACGTGTTTTCGCCTAACCTCTCTAATACTAGCCACAGTGTTAGTAGCAATGCTAATGTTCCATACCTCCCAGAGCCATTCTGTATAGTGCTTCCTTTGAAAAGTTGAATCAAAAGTTCCAATAATGCTTGCAACTACTGGCTCTGTTAATCAGTTACCCAGCTATTGACTAGTCACCCACTTTAAAAGCTTGATTGCAGGCAAGTATGGAATCAATTGCCAGTAGACAGGGGAGGCTCGTTCTCCTCATACATCAATTGTATACTATTTTTTCTTCAATTGACTTCACTGGAATTACTGCCTGGTTTACATCAATGTAAGTGGCACAGGACCTGACCTTGGAGCAGAAGACCATCTGGAATGGCATGCGGACAGTTGACCTAGTGGCACTTTGATACCCCAGAAAGGGAGGAATATACAATGACCTGGATGGAGGGCTAAGTCACAAAGAAGAAGCACTGCGAATCCTGGAGAGTAAGGGGTTGGGGAATGCAGTGCAAACAGTTGTTGGAAGGGAGGTGTCAGACCTGAAAGGACCTAATTCTCAGATGGAGCCACAAGGAAGTGCCCCAAGGGTGAGAGGACTCCATTACACCAGGGTCCTGACATCACCTCTCTCCCTCCCTCACTTGCAGTGACCTTGGCATGTCAGACGTCTGGATTTAGCTGGGTGTGCCCTGTGGAAGGCACTGACTTTTTCCGGGGTATGTACAAGGTGAGCTGATTCCCAGGTCTGCTCCTTGGCGCCATAGCCTTCCCAATCAATGGAGGTACCACAGTTTCCCTCATCATATCTGGGAATCTATAATCTTGTGGACAAAATACTTTTTCTTGCCCTTGAATCTGAACTGGAGGTGAGGGGTTGGGGGTGAGGGTAGGGGTGTGTTTTGTTAGGGAAGGAATTGTCAGACAATGATTTCAAGAGGAAAGCATAAATACAGAATGCAGCTTGATGGATCAGAGAAGCCAAAGCTTGAAGGTTCATGGATTGATTTGTCTACACATTTGGTAAGGACCCACATACTGGTGGTCTAGTTTGCAGATGGGTCAGCCTGTCTTGAGGTGTTTGACCAATAGCTCCACCTTCTGTCCCACAGCAAAAAAAGTGGGACTTTGCTGTTGGTGGCAGTCAGCAGAATGCTTGTGTTGTCTTGGCTACATCAAGATGTCACTTTAGCTCCCCTTGGGTTTGTGGCATACCAGGTCCACTGCTGCAGGAACAGTGGGTGCTGTGGGCAGTGGAGGATGCAAACAGGTGAAAATCATAGATAGCCAAAAAATGGGCTCATCTAGAGATGTGGTCCTCATTATTATATGCAAATTCCACACATGGAATCTGTCATCTTGGTTTAAATTTGTGGAGCACCCTAGTTACTATTCTAGTACTTGGTTCATCCTTTCTGGTTGGCCATGTTCACAGATGATAGATAGTTCAGTAGATGTATGAAGACACTCTTCTAGTAAGTGCAACACTTCCTTCTAAAGCAGGGATCTCAAACTCAAATCACCACGAGGGCCTCATGAGAACCAGTAAATTAACCCGAGGGCCACATCACTGAAACCTTTTCATACAATGATACAAAAGTATAGTCAAAAATGAAAAAAATGAAGAGTAATATAGTATTCTATTAAAAGTCAATGTATTAACTTTTTAAAAACTAATGCAAAGAGGGGTTTAATAAAATATAAACACTCACTAATGTTTGGAGCTTGGCTGCCAGTGGAGTTGGCGCCTATGGCGGGCCGCAGGAAATAACTCCGCGGGCCGTGTGTTTGAGACCCTTGTTCTAAAGCATGACACAAACTAGGATCCCCTGTTTGAAGTAGTGTGGTCTGAGAGGCTGTGGACGCAGAAATCATGGGAGATAAGGAAGCAGGTGGTGTCCTCAGCAGGGTGAGTTATGTGCAGAGGATAAAAAGTGCCATCTTTGTAAGCTGGTCCATCACTGTCAAGATGATATAGCAACCCTTGGATTTAGGGAGTTAGACAATGAAGCCTGTGGTGATTTGGGCTGAGTGCCTTGCAGAGGTCTCAGCATGTATTAGCATTCTGAAGGATTTAGTCTGAGGTTACTTTATATTGGTGCAGGTGTCACATGAGCAGACATAAGCCTGAACATCAGACCGCAGTTTTGGCCACAAGAATGAGTGACATGTTTGGCTTTTACCTGGCTGAAATGGCTCACCCAAGGGACATTGTGGCATAGGCAAAAAGCCTCCAGACAAGAGTTTTCCTGGGAGGACAAGTATGCTCATAATGATGAAAAACTAAGTCTCTCTGTGTAGTTTCAGCTGAGGGTTTGGTATCAGAGGTTAGGAACTTCTGGGAAAAACCCAGGGGGGGTGCCTGGCTGGGAATCCCAGGAACCCTGGTCTGGGAGCCAAAAGGCAGTTGGTTTGGCAGTACTCTGAGCTAAATATCACTATGTACCATTGCCAGGTGATACTTGGGTCATGCTTGGCCAGCCAGAGATTCCAAGTATCCTAGGAGAGTGTGGAGACTCGATTAGGCTGAACTGAAAGAATTCATGGTGTTCCCCAATTACTGCTTCCAGAGCTGGAGTTTCCTGAATGACAGGACCAGAGGCGGCCATCAACTGTCTCGACCAGATCAGAGATGGTCTTAGACTGTATGAGAAGACCAAGTACTTGGGCTACGGTGGCATCCATGAAATTATTCTCTGCCCCAGAGTCAAAGCCCACTGGAGGGAAAAAACCTGTCTGGAGGGGAAAAAGTCAGAGTTGTATCTGCAACTGTAGGTGAAGGGATGATCTTGAGTAGGTGGGGAAGATGCCTGGAAGGACTTGCTGAGTGGGGTTTTCTATGTTATCCAAGCTCAACCCCCATTAGCAAGGCTAGGCAGGGGCATTTTCCCAAAGCCACTCAGTTCAGGGCCTGGTCTGGGTAAACAGAAGCCACATGGCCCATGCTGCCACAGTAAAAACCACAAATTATTTCGCCATCACAAATCCAAAGTTACATAGCAAAACTCTTCCTTCTATACATCTTTAGTAACATCTGCATTCCTGACTATACACTGCAACATGTGGTTCATGATTGGGTTGGTTACTTTTCAGGGACCAATCCTTGTGTAGCATACTCTGTTCGTGTATAACCTGATCTCTAGATTGCAGGTTTATCTTGTCCATTGTCCCTACCAATTTGTTCCTGCTTATCTTAGCTAGACTGACTCCAGCTTGATGCTTATGTAAACTTCTGGAAAGGGGAGGCAAGCAACAAGGGTTGGGTTCAATACCTAGGGGTTCCTCTTAACAATACAAAACAGAACTGGTGTAAGCCCCCATTCAGTAATCTGGGAAAACTAAACCCCACCCTGGGCACTTCTAAGAGGCAATACATCCCTCCTCACAAGCACTGAGTCTGTGTATAACAAAATAAAGCTTTTATTAGAAGGGAAAGGGAATCCAGCATTAATTTGAGAAAACACCACGACCACATTCAAAAGTATGTAACCATAAGCAAACACCCACCCCACAGTATGTTGGGCAGTGTCCTTTGCCTCACTTTCCCATTTGCAGTGTGAAAGTCCAATGAACAAATGTCCCTTTAACATGCCATTTCCTTTCCCCTCCACTGCATCCTATTCACAGCTGGTTGTCTTTGATCAGCTAAGGCTCAGAATTCAGAGGGGGCATTCATGTGGGTTCACCTGCCACCTCTGAAAAGGAGGGGGTGGCAAGCCATGACTCTGCTGCTGCCGCACACCTCTGTGACTGCTTATGTCTGCTGCTATCTCTGCCATTGTCTCTGCTGCCACTGCTGGCTGCTTGCTAGTGCTGTTTTCTCTGCCACTCACTGCCACTTCTGTAATGCGGCAGTGTTCTGAACAATGTAATGTTCTGAAGTTCCACTGGTAATCAGGGTCAAGACTATTTGGCCGATCAGGAAGCAGGTCATGGAACCCTAGAAGCTGGCTTACCCAAGTCTGTGAATTCCACGGTAATTCAATAATTTGGTATTGCATGATAGCTAAGACTGTTTCCCAATAACCCTGTGGGCCTGGGTTTGAGACCAGTGTCTTGATATCTATGCTATTAATTGTGCTTATAGTTATAAAGATTTTCCTACTGTCTAATCTAAATTTCCTTTGCTGCAGAATAAGATGATTACTTTTTACCCTACCATTGGCAGGGACATGGAGAACAACTGATCACAATCCTCTTTATGACAACCTTTTATATATTTGAAAACTGCTGTATTTCAAGTCCTAAACAAAATAACCAAGAGTGGTTTAAGCTTATCAGTTTTCAGTATCCATAAAAATGCCCAACCATGAGTTTGCAAGATTTTCTAATCTAGTCAAAGGCACAGTTTTAATATAAATAAAATATGTACTGGATGCAATCACATCCTTGGCATTATCCCATTTTAAGCCAGCACTTCAACTGCAGGAAATATTGATTTAATGTTACAAAAGTTAGTGTCCTGATACAGCAGTTTGTTGGGAACCTGTTACTACTGCTGGGGAAAGAGATAAAATATTCCATTAGGGTCAAATTCTATTCTAGTCTATTCCTACTTCCATAGGCAGCAGGTTTAAAACAAACAAAAGGAAGTATTTTTTTCACACAATGCAGTCAACCTGTGGAACGCCTTGCCAGAGGATTTTGTGAAGGCCAAGACTATAACAGGGTTCAAAAAAGAACTAGATAAGTTCATGGAGCATGGGTCCATCAATGGCTATTACCCAAGATGGACAGGGATGGTGTCCCTAATCTCTGTTTGCCAGAAGCTGGGAATGGGCAACAGGGGATGGATCACTTGATGAATACCTGTTCTGTTCATTCCCTCATTGGCCACTGTCGCAAGACAGGATACTGAGCTAGATGGACCTTTGGTCTGACCCAATATGGCCGTTCTTATGTTCTTATTTTTTTCTAATGAACTTGTTTTTAACTAAAACACCCTTGTGACACTCTGTACCTCAATATTCACTCAAATAAACACTCAAAAACCCCATATTCACCACAGTCAATTATATGTTCTTTTACAATGCATGCCTTGTGAGGTATACGAAGAGTCTTGATCTGTTAAACATTAATATTCTGTTGGACTGTATGTACTATCATTGTACGTGAAGTTATGAAGTATTACTATATGTGTTACTAAAATGTGTTGTGAGGCTGGGAACACCCACAACCAGCCTTTCAGTTACAACAAAGGAGTAGCCATCAATAGCCAGCCAGCATTAATGGCTCATCCACACACAATCCACTATGCTACAGAGGAGGAGACACATATGCCCTGGGAGCAGACTCAGCCATGTAACAGCAAAGATCTTTCCAGCAAACTGGAAAAAAGTATAAAAGAGAGACAGTGACATCATCACGTGGCCTTTTTCTCCTCCTTTCCCCCCCTCTCAACACCTGGAATAAGGTCTGAAGGAAAAACACTTTCAACTGGGGAAGATTGGTCCCTGGCTGGAAGGTAGTTCTGGCCTGTGGATTAAGGAACTGTAATCTGCTTGTACCATCTGTCAGGATGAGAAAAGCTGTGTGATTCAATTTTTGCTTAGACTAAAAAATGTGGATTTAGCAAGCGTGTTTACTTTTTATTTTCTTAAGGTAACTATCTCTGACCTTTATGCCTACCATTTATAATCACTTAAAATCTATCTTTCTACATTTAATAAATCTGTTTTATATTTTACCTAAAACATTGTGTTTTGGTTGAAATGCTTGGGAAATCTCAGCTCAGTTTACAAAGGCTAGTGTGTGTCCACTCAACATTGAGGGAGTGGTGAACTACTTAATGAACTTGCACTGCCCAAGGGAGCCTTGAGCAGTGTAAGACAGTACAGTCCTGGGGTACAAGACTGGGGAGCTGAGGACAATTGGCTGGAGCCTCTCTATTATTGTTCATGAGTGGCTGGGAGGTCATTCATGTAACTCAGTTGGCTGTGTTCTTGCTTGTGGATGTCTGTGTAAGTACAGTACCTGCCAGGTTTGTAGCTTGACATCAGCATCACAGTGTGAGAGGCAGCCCAAGTTGGTGGGACAGAGGGCTCAACAATCCCACAGTTCATGTTGCACCCCAGGGACCCCGTCACAACCCTGAACCTGGAACTGACAACTGCTACATTAGCAGATAATTGTTCCCAGAACCCGTCTCTTGATAGAGCTGGTCAAGACCCCTGCTTCAAGCAAGGGAACTGTAGGGCCCTCTTCTCAAAAAATGAACAAAAATAAAGGGGAGAGAGCTGGGGGGCGGGGGGTGTTAAAAACCAACATAGAAGTTGTTGAAGCTAGAATCGCAATAGCAGAGTTCACCTGGAATTACATTTTATGCTCATTTTAAGAATATTGGGCACCTACATACTACTGGGATTGATGTGCCTCAAATTTGATAGAAAGATGGAGAGGTTGCTGGCATAGCTACATCTGCAAATAGAATAATAAACTTAAAGAATGTAAGAGAATATGTAAGAAAACTTCTGCAAATTTAAACAAAAATAATTCAACTTGAAATAGGGACATTCTTATAAAGTTATAAAACATAAAAACAATATGTGCTGGGTCAAAAGGGGCAGTCAGACCAACATGTATACAAGAGACCAATACTATATAAGACCCTGACAATGCAAGCTAATCCTTGCAGATGGACTTCTGTGCCCATGTGGATTAGTTTGTAGTAACGCACCTTGGCTTATTCCATTATCTGAAATGAAGGTGATTGTATGTTGCAGTGATGTGCTACATATATAATCCAGGATATGTTAACTACTGAAATGCTGCTACATTTAAGTCCAGAGGTGGTTGCACTTGCACTTCAGTGGTGACTGAAATGATTTCTGGACTGCCAGATTCTGCCCTGGTTTGTGTGCTTGAGGCTTGCACACAAGAGATTCCAGTCTGTGATGATGGACAACTGTTTGCCATGCTGAAAGACTCCTAGCATCCCTCACGGACCATATCTCCCATGTTGTTCAACGTACAGTGTATGGGTCTGATTCAAAAATCTTAGTCCAGTCAGTCTCTGACGTCAGTGGGCTTTGGGTAAGCGTGTATGTGAGGCCTCTTGAGAACATTTCTAAACTCAGGGTCAGCTGATCATCACTAGCGATCAGATGCACCGCTGTATATCTCTGAGTCTTGCCCAGGAACGCGGCACATTCTCTCTGTTCTCTGTTGGCATGGTAGTGCCAGCTGGACCTCAGAGCTACCTTGTCCTCAGCCCTAGACAAAGAGGAGTATGTGGCTGGAGGGTAGAAGTTGTCATTATTAGGATACAGAATCGTCCTTTATGTCTTAAACAGGGACTCGCTGGGCGGCAATGAGTCTCGGCATCATTCAGTCTCGCTCGTACCCTGGAAAGGCGTTGGGGGAGGGCCGGCTCAGCGGCCCAGGCCGTGGGCGGCGCCCCGTGTCCATGGGAACTGGGCGTACGCGGAGCGTGCGCCGCGGCTCCTCTTTTCTCCCGGCCGCCATCATGATGCTAGGCCGCGGGCTGGACGCCAGGTAAGTGCGGCGCCCCCTGCCCCGGGTGCCCAGAATGGCGCTCCCTTCCCCTCCCCTCCCCCGCCCGCGTCGGGGCTGTTGGAGCGCGCGGGGGGGCGGACAAAGCCCTCGCTATTGGGGCGCGGGAAGGAGGCGGGCAGACGGAGTCCCGTTAGCGGGAGCCCCTGCTATGGAGGTGGGAGAGGGGGCAGAGTCCCTCCCTGTTATTTGTGACTAGGCTTGGGGGAGAGGGAAGGAGGGAGAGTTTGGCTCTTGGGCTTCCCCAGTCCTGATTTGTTACCCATCAGCCCCCGGCTTTTGAGACAGGGTGCCCTGAGGTTTGGGAGTGCTGGGTTTATTATCTTCATATTAGCTGGTGTGTACTTGTCTAAAGGGGATGAGTCCAGTCTTTCTGTTGTGTTTTAATTTAAGGTGTGGGGTGTGGGGCGGGGGGCAGGGGTGGTTTTGTGGTTTGGGTCCTGGACTAGGACTCAGGAAGCCTGGGTTCAGTTCCTGGCTCTTCCACAGACTTCCTGTCAATCTTGGGCAACTAACTTAAGTGAGACCACTCATGGTTAAATGTAAGCTTGTGTATAAGTGTCTGGAGTATTGGGGCTTTAATTTCTCTGGGACAGATTTTTAAACGTATGTAGGTGTCTAAAGATACAGATAGATCGCTATTGAGATTTCCAAAGCACCTAATTGCATAGGAGTTTTATGAAGATTTTCTCAAGTATGTAGATGTATCTGATTTGGGTCTTCAGTTACTGCATTTTTACTTTTTAAAGTTCAGTTTGGTGAGTCTTAGGCTGAAATATAAATCTCAATTTTTTATTATTTTATTTGTCTTTTTTAGATAAGCTAACATCACATCGGAATATTAAGTATAATTTTCCTCTAATAAATTTCCATTTTGCCCAGAAGTAAAATGACCAATTTGAAATATGTTGTTTATGGTATAGTGATGACAGTACTGTCAAACAAGTTTAATCTGTATGTATTGTAATCATGTTGGTTTTTTTGCTTGTTTTCATTTTTCCTTGGTCTCTAGGGACAATCAAACTAGACAAGTACGAGAGGCTGTTTCAAATGTGGAAAAACATTTTGGTGAATTGTGCCAAATATTTGCTGCATATGTACGTAAAACTGCTAGACTACGAGACAAAGCAGACCTTCTAGTAAATGAAATATATGCATATGCAGCTACAGAGACACCAAGCTTAAAACTTGGACTGAAAAATTTTGCAGATGAATTTTCCAAACTTCAAGATTATCGCCAAGCAGAGGTATAGAATTAAAGCTGTACATGTTGTGCTTGCAAATTTATCTTTTTAATACAATTACCATAATGTATACCTTGGTTCTCTCTCGAGACTGAGGGAAACCACTTTTAAATGCATTAGTAACCAATGTGTTAGGAACAAAGCAAAATAAGGCCCACCAGCTTTCATAGTTTATCCTACTAATGACCTTTCTGAAGACCTAGGCCCCAATTGTGAAATGCCTTATGCACATGCTTAACTTCATGCCTTGTGAATAGTCCCCCTGAGTAGCTTCTCACACGTTTTGAAGAATGAGGGACAGATAACAAGTCTTCAGTGGAGATGAGAAGAGCCAGTGGATTTTATTGGGCTATAGATTATGCTTAATAAATATTTGTTTTTTTGGTTTTGTGACTTGGGCTGTCTTCTGGAAACTGGAATGATACTGTAAGTCATTTCTTCTGCAAAATCTATTAAATGTCATTTGTGTTTCTTTTTTCAATGTTAAATTATTATGCTTTGTATTCCCAGAATGTGGCTCCTGAAAAGAATTATGCGGATGATTAACTTTTCACATGTGAATAGTCTCTTTGATTTCAATGGGATGACTCATGTGAGTCAAGTTAAACACACTATTTTTTTGAAGGATCGGGGCCCTAAGAATAGTTTGACATTGTTCTGAAATAGGCCATTTTACCTAGATGAGTTTGGTTCATGATTTTAAGTTCACTCTAAACAAAGCTTATTTTGATGTTAAAAGGTAAAATGCGAAAGAGAAAAAGTGGCCATTTATTTATTGGATGGGGATGTTCTCCATTCATTATAATATGTAAAAAGGCCTCAGTGTGTTTCAAAGTTGTTGGTTTTTAGCTCCTATTTTGATTTAGAATTCAGGTATTGTTCACTTTGTTATGTTATTGTAGACAGCTGGAAAATGGGTGAGTTTATTACATCATGTATCAAGGAAGAGAACTATTGATCCCGCAGTGGGATCTGCAAGGGTCAACCCTGGCACTAGCATGGAGCTCCACTGACTTCAGTGAGTCTACGTGTGTGCAAGAGTCCAACCACATGAATTTAATTGCAGGATTGGGGCATAATTAGAATGCAATGAATTTTTATTCAGCTTGTTTTAAATTGTGTTTTAAGCTAACACCTATTTAACTAGAACTTTTGGGAGTTTATTAAGGATACATGTACCCCTTCACTAAAGAGCTCAGAAAGCTCCTACTTTACATTTGAGTCACCAAGGAGTACTCTAACTGAAAAGGGGAATGCAGTCGTTGACCTTCTAGCTTTTTTTATAAAGAAAAAAGGAAGTAGAAAAAAACTTCTAAAAACCCAAAGAAGCCTTTCAAGTCATCTGTATACATTAAGAAACAAAAGAAAAAATCATAAATCCCTTTTTTTCTTTTGAAGTTCACCTTTAAGAGGTTCAGCCCTTTTTATTTCAAAAGGGCAGTTGAAAATAAAAGTGCTATATCTGGTCCTTTCACTGTGTATTTAGGGCCAGATTTTAAGGGTATTTAGGCATCTAGAGATGCAGATAGGTGCCTAGTGGAATTTTTGGAAGCACGTAGATGCCTAACTCCCATTGATTTCAATGACTTAGGCATCTAGGCACTCTTGAGAATCCCATTGTCACAGTTCCCAAGGTAATTGCACTTCTGCCCCCTTCTTGATTTCCTTGAGGGAGCCCCACTCAGGTCTCTTTCTGTCACTTTTCTCGGGGTGGGAACCCACAACCATCTCACTCCAGATCAGGAATTTATTTAGGCTGTAATTCCTCCTGCAATTCACTGTGTTCATCATAACAAGTTGGAGTCTAGTTCAGAACCTGCTGTCCTGTTCTCTCCCTGAGGTAATGATAGGATAGACCGGGGTGGGCAAACCTTTTGGTCCGAGGGCCACATCGGGGTTGCAAAACTGTATGGAGGGCCGGGTAGGGAAGGCTGTGCCTCCCCAAACAAGCTGGCCCCTGCCCCCATCCACCCCCTCCCACTTCCTATCCCCTGACTGCCCCCCTCGACCCATCCAACCCTCCCTGCTCCTTGTTCCCTGACCTGCACACCCCCGCCTCCTGACAGGCCCCCAGGGACTCCCACACCTATCCAACCACCCCCTGCTCTCTGTCCTCTGACAACCTCCACCCCAACCAACCATCCCCTGACAAGCCCCCCCGGACTCCCTCGCCTATCAAACCACCCCCTGTTCTGACCGCCCCCCCCAGAACTTCCACTCTGTCCAACCGCTCCCTGTCCCCTGACTGCCCCCCGGGACCTCCTGCCCCTTATCCACTCCCGGCCCTCTTACCATACCGCTCAGAGCAGCAGGACTGGCTTATTAGAAAGCCTGGGAGGTGGGCAGGCGAAAGTTGTGCTGCCCGCGTGGCAGCGTAGCTACGGGGAAGGGGGGACAGCAGGGGCGGGGCCTGGGGCTAGCCTCCTCGGCCGGGAGCTGGCCAGGCAGGATGGTCGGCCCGCGGGCCATAGTTTGCCCACCTCTGGGATAGACCAGTGACCAGCCAGTTTGTTTAGAACAGGGATCTCAAACTCAACTCACCACGAGGGCCACATGAGAACTAGTAAATTGGCCTGAGGGCCACATCACTGAAACCTTTTCATACAATGATACAAAAGTATAGTCAAAAATGAAAAAAATGAAGAGTAATATAGTATTCTATTAAAAGTCAATGTATTAACTTTTTAAAAACTAATGCAAAGAGGGGTTTTAATAAAATATAAACACTCAGTAATGTTTGGAGCTTGGCTTCCAGTGGAGTCGGCACCTATGGCTGGCTGCAGGAAATAACTCCGCCGGCCGCATGTGGCCCGGGGGCCGCGTGTTTGAGACCCCTGGTTTAGAACAAAAGCTTTACAGAGAAAACATACCATAAAACAATATATAGCTTATTGCATGCTTACCATGTAATACTTCTCTACCATACAGGACCCTGGTCAGTTTCAGTCCCTCAAACCCTTTCTGCAGAGTCTGTCCCTCTTGTTCACAGTGTCATATCAGTTCTTGCATGGAGAGAAAGTGACTCCTCTTCAAATCAGGCTGGTCACTTGATATAATACTTTGTTTGCTGGGCATCTTGAACAGAAACAAGTATAGATAATTTCCTCCAGAAGGTGATACTTCTCCACTCGAGACATGTTTACCTGTCAAAGGTTTTGCATTAATTACCCCCACGGTGATTTTAGTTCCTGATAGTTCCTTCATTCAATCTAGGCAACTTCCCCACAGTCACTGTACTGCTTGTCTTGTGTCAAGAAAGAAATTAACCCCTTCACGCCTGCTGAGTAACCATACAAAGGGAGAAGGGAAACAGTCATGCATATTAAAAAAAAAAATCAGTAGCCATCCAAGTTCTCCACATCCACTAGGCACACTTCTGCATCTTTAGGCACCTAGATACCTTTACAAATGTGGCCCTTCAGTCAAGCCATTTTCCACCATTCCAACAATTAATTGGGGGCGGGGGGGCGGGGAGCAAAGATAGTATAGAGAAAAAAGTACAAAAGAGAATAGGGAATGGCTACATAAGTTCCATCTCTTGTTATCCATCTGTCTCCATTCGCCTTCTCCTCTTTGTGAGCATCAATTTATGCAGCAGCTTTCATATGTATTTTGTCAGAACTAGCAAGTGAAATAACTCATAAGGACTGCTGATTCCATTCATTCTTCAGCAACAGCACCAGGCACTTAAAAAGATTTTGAAGTTCTTTAATTCATAAAAGTTCCAGGAATATTAGCTTAAGAGCCTTTTAATTTCAGCATGTGTCGTCATATAGTGTTGCAGATCTCCAGTTTCAAACCTGGTTTCTTTGTTGAGTAAAAAAGAGGAAGATTAGAAAAACATGCAGAGGATGGGAGGAAAGTCAGGAGACAAAAAGCCAGCGAAGAAAAATAATGGGATTTAGCTCTGTAAAGATTAGGATAAACATTTATGGTTCTAAAAAGTCCAGTTCTTAATGCAAAGCTTAAGTCATGTCGAACTTTGGAACAATTGAGATAATTGATAGTACCCTTCACAGTCATGTAACCTGTAAAGCAGTTTTTATTTGGATTTTAAGCTTTGTCCATTAATAATAATTAGGAAATAGGTCTTTCCCAAAAATTTCTCTTCCTCTGTGGAACCTAACTTTAACTTGGCTGGCATTTTTTCTTTCATCACAACATTTATTTATTTTTTAAGATCCCTGGTTTTAAAATCGTTGCTGGTCCTATTTTGTTTGTAATTGTAAAGCTTTACTGGACTTCATTGGAGTTGGAGCTTTGCTTTATTAACTGTGTAGCAACAGAGATCTTTTTATATTACTTAACAAGTTAATGTGCCCCTATAAAAGAGATGCATATCTATATAAAAGAGAGCATAGTGTGATGAAAGACATAATTGTAAATGAGTGAATAAGGATGACAGTTCATTGATTGGCTGCCAGTGTCACACACTTTATTATTATGGGCACTAGTATGCTATGGGTTCTACAGTCATTCAGTAAAAAGTGCTTGGCCTCAAAAGCTCACAGGTAGGCAAGACAAAAGGGGTGATAGAAGCAGAGAGAGAGGAAGGACAAGGTAACAATAACTTCCATTTTTGTATGCAGTGATGTTGTAGCTGTGTTGATCCCAGGATATTAGCGAGACCATATGGGTGAGGTAATATCTTTTATTGGGCTAACTACTGTTCTAAAATTTGGAGACCCCTGCCTTAGGAGACAAGGGCCACATTAGATTGTTGAAGGGCCTTCGCGGGCCGGCTTTAGGGAGTGCGGGGCCCGATTTTGACGGGGCCCTGCTGCTGAAATACTGCTGAGGCGGCAGCAGTGTTTGAGCTGCCGCTGAAGTGCTGCCGAGGCAGCGGCAGCAATTGGTTGGGGGGCCGGACAAATTGAAGCCGCGGGCGGGATCCGGCCCTCGGGCCGTAGTTTAGAGACTCCTGTTCTAAGGTAACAATAAAACAGACACAATATTGTATGACATGCATAGTCTTAGCTCCATTACCTGTCTAGCTGTTTTCATCTGTTTTTCTATGTAGAAGGTATTAAAACAAAATCTCAAATGTAAATATCTGTGAATGCCTTCATATATGTGCATAATATTTCTGATATTTTGAGTATATAGTTTGCTGCTCCCATAACTTTCAAGAATCTGGAGCTTTGCATCTCTTAAAGCAGATTAATGAGCAAACAATTTTAAATCCATAATCTAACATTTAAAAACAAATACGTTTACTTTTAATCTCTTAAAAACTGTAGAATTTAAGAGATTTAACATTGTCTGTTTCCAGTAGTCAGTTCTTAGAATTCCCAGCCTAATTTGGTATAGTGCTATTGAAATAAAAGAAGTTACACTAGGGATTAATCAAGACAATCTTGATTATTTTTATTGGTTCTGCTTTTGCCTATATAAATACATATAATATATATACAGGGGAGTCGCATCTTACGCGGGGGGTTGGGTTCTAAAGTCAGCGCATAAGGTGAAAATCGTGTATAATCAAACTCTCATTGAGTGGAATGGCATACGGAATTGCGGGCACTACAGGTACAGTATTTAAATTGTTTTTCTCTTTTTTTTCCTTTTTTTTTTGGCCGAGCGCGTATGGTTGAATTCGCGTAAGTTAAATGCGCGTATGATGCGACTCCCCTGTATTCAACCTGTCCTTCCACTGTTTCTTCAGTGAATGTGGTTAAAATCCTAGTAGGATAGAATCAACATTACTCTTAAAGCAATCAGTTTTCTAGAAATACATTTAATATGCAGAGAACTTGAGTAACTTGACTTTTTTTCCAGGTTGAAAGGCTTGAAGCCAAAGTTGTAGACCCTCTGAAAAGTTACGGGACCATAGTAAAACTTAAAAGGGTAGGTACTATATGGTGTATTTTTTCTCAAAATTTAATGTATTCTTATAGCCATTTTTGTGAAGCTTGTTAAGTATACCAAATTATTTAAACTTTTCTTATTAAAAATGATTACTGCAACAAAAATGTATAGTTGTGTAACTCACAACAATACATTGGAATTGCAGCGGGGAACATGTCTGAAGTAGATACACTTCAGGAAACAGCTGAGAAGAGGGGGTCCAATCCTCTAGAGAACGGTGTCCAGCTGGGGGGGAGGGAGGACAGAGTGGCTTATAGAGTACATGTAGAATAGTGTGCATGTGCAGCAGCTTGCAAAAGCAACAGAACTCCATCGTATCACATCTCAGAACTCCAAAATGGCATTCCCTGTAAATCCTGGTATATTTTTATTTTAAAGAGATATGTAAAACTTGTTTGCAAATGCTTTAGGACAACAACTACATTTCTGTATATATGAAATAAAGAGACTTGAATTAACCCCTCACATTTGAACTAATTTAATTTGAATTAAAACAAGTCTTTGTGTCATCTGGAAACTTTATCAGCTGTTATTTTATATTTACTTCCAGGGCATTGATGAAAATGTTGAATAGCATCAGGCCTAGTCCTGATCCCAGTAGAACCTCACTTGAAATACCCCATTTAGTGATGATTCCCCATTGACAAGTACTTGTTGAGATCTGTCAGTTAGCCAGTTTTTAATACATTTAACATGTGCTCTCTTGATATTGTATAGTGCCAATTTTTTAATCAGAATGTTGTGCAATACTAAGTTAAACACCTTACAAGTGTAATTGTTATATATACACAGTACCTTTATCAACCAAATTTACAATCTCCTCAAAGAACTAAATAAGGCTTGTTTGACAAGACTTGTTTTCCTTAAAACTATGTTGACTTGCATTAATTGTTCTTTATTAATGCAAGTCAACATAGTTTTAAGGAAAACAAGTCTTGTCAAACAAACCTTATTTAGCTCTTTGAGGAGATTATACACAGTACCTTTATCAACCAAATTTATATATAACAATTACACTTGCATCAGCTTCTGTTCTGTTTTGCCAGAGATTGACATCAGGCTAACCAGCCTATAATTTCCCTGGATCATCCTGTTTGCCTTTTTTGAATAGAGGCACAACATTATTATTCTTCCAGTCTTCTGGAATTTCCCCAGAATTCCAAGATTTACTAAAAACTAACATCAGTGGGCTACAGATCACCTCAACTAGGACTCTTGGGTGCAAGTTATTCAAACCAGCTGATTGAAAAATGTTTATCCTGAGAAGATGTTGTCTAACATCCTCCTCAGTTGCTAATGGAGTGTAAAGTACTTCATCATTCTCATCCTGCTTCTTTCCAAATACAGAACAGAAATATTTATTGAGCACCTTGGCCTTTTCTGTATCATTAATAACAATTTTACCATTTTAATCTAGTAGTGGGCCTATAACATTGTTAGGCTTTCTTTGGGTATGTCTACACTACGAGACTAGTTCGATTTTTGTTAAACCGAACTTGTGAAACCGATATTGCAAGGTCGATCGTGCGAATCCACATCAAGGACCTTAATTCGAATTTGTGAGTCCACAGTAAGGGGGCAAGCGTCGACATTGCAAGCGGTGCACTGTGGGTAGCTATCCCACAGTCCCCGCTGCCCACTGGAATTCTGGGTGTAGCCCCCAGTGCCTTGTGGGGCCGAAAATGTGTCAAGGGGGGTTATACGTAAATGTCGTCACTCGACCCACACTCCCGCCCTCCCTACGTGAAAGCGCCGGCGGGCAATTAATTCGCGCCCTTTTCCGGTGATTGACAGCTCAGACGCCACAGGACAGCGAGCATGGAGCCCTCCGCGATTATCGCTGCTGTTCTGTCCGTTGTCAACACCTCGCGCCTTATCGTGCACCTTTTCCAGAATCAGATGCAGAGAAATCGGGCGAGGAGGCAACGGAAGCTCCGGGAGTACATGAACTCTGAGAGGGGCATAGACCTCTCGCAAAGCACGGGACCCCGGACCGTAGAAATCATGGTGGCAATGGGGCACGTTGATCCTGTGGAGCGGCGATTCTGGGCAAGGGAAATAAGCACTGACTGGTGGGACCGCATAGTGCTGCAGGTCTGGGATGAATCCCAGTGGCTGCGAAACTTTCAGATGTGTAAGGGCACTTTCCTGGAACTTTGTGACTTGCTGTCCCCTGCCCTGAAGCGCCAGGACACCCGGATGCGAGCAGCCCTGACTATCCAGAAGCGAGTGGCCATAGCCCTGTGGAAGCTTGCAACTCCTGACAGCTACCGGTCAGTCGCGAACCAATTTGGAGTGGGCAAGTCTACCGTGGGGGTTGCTGTGATGCAGGTAGCCCATGCAATCGTTGACCTGCTGCTCTCAAAGGTAGTGACCCTTGGAGACGTGCAGGTGATCATAGATGGCTTTTCCGCTATGGGATTCCCAAACTGTGGCGGGGCTATTGATGGGACACACATCCCTATCCTGGGACCGGAGCACCAGGGCAGCCAGTACATTAACCGAAAGGGCTATTTTTCTATGGTGCTGCAAGCACTAGTGGACCACAAAGGACGTTTTACCAACATCAATGTTGGATGGCCAGGCAAGGTTCATGATGCTCGTGTTTTCAAAAACTCTGGTCTGTTTAGACGGCTGCAACAGGGGGTTTATTTCCCGGACCGCAAAATAACTGTTGGGGATGTGGAGATGCCTACAGTGATCCTCGGGGACCCAGCCTACCCGCTAATGCCATGGCTCATGAAGCCATACACGGGAGCCCTGGACACTGAAAAGGAGCTCTTCAACTACCGGCTGAGCAAGTGCAGAATGGTGGTGGAGTGTGCCTTTGGCCGTCTGAAGGGTCGTTGGAGAAGCTTACTTACTCGCTCCAATCTCAGCCAAAAAAATATCCCCATTGTGATTGCAGCGTGCTGTGTGCTCCACAATCTCTGTGAGAGCAAGGGGGAGACGTTTATGGTGGGGTGGGAGGTTGAGGCAAATCGCCTGGCAGCTGATTATGCACAGCCGGACACCAGGGCGATTAGAAGATCACAGCGGGACGCGCTGCGCATCCAGGAAGCTCTGAAAGCTAGCTTCCAGAGCGAGCGGGGTAATCAGTGACTGTTACGCTTGTTTAAACAGATGCTGAACCTGCCCCCGTTTCTTTACCCAGTTTCTGTTGCCTATCCTCGCCAATTAACAACCCCCTTCCCCCCCTTCATTCAACGCTGTAAAAGTACAATAAAGGAAACATTGTTTATTTGAACCGTCTCCATTACTGGTTTCTCGGTTAAGGTTTTAACCTGGGACGCATACCGCGGTTGGGGAGCGGGTGGAGTGTTGGAAAGTACGCTTCCAAGCTTGGGGAATGACATGCTCCTGCTCCCAGAGCAGTCCGAAGTGCTGGACTGCTTGTTTCAAAGGAGCCAACAACCCCTCCTATTCGCAACTGTGTGTGGTGGGGCCTCTGTGACTTTTTGGCCGTGAATTGCGGCCACAGATCCCCTGCTGCATGGATCTGTCATGCAGGCTATCGCCGGCAGCTAAAGATCAGCAGCCACCCTCCCCCACCAGAAAGTTAACCCCCCCCCCCCCCCCCGTAGAGAACATGAAAACCCCCTCCCAGAATGACAAGTGTGCCTAGTGCATGCAATTTTTAGTGTGACTTTCTGTTGATCCTTTCCCCCTGTCTGTACCCTGGGTCAGGCGCCAGTCGTCTCCAATTACAAACCCCCTTACCCACTAACCCGAAAACCAAACCGTCCTGTGAAAGAAAGTCAGGGAAACAAGCACTGAACAAAAAAAACATTTTTATTAACGTGAGCATAGTTTTGAGATGAAACCTGGGCAGGGAAGTGTTGAGGGGTGCGGCTGGAGGGAGGGAAAGGACCCATCTAAAGTTTTGGGAATGAGAGCCTTCTGCTACTGGAGCAGTCTGCAGGGGTGGAGTGAATATTTCCACGGCCCCTGCCTCCCCTCGTCCTAGTGACTTTGGGTGAGTAGAGGACTGGACTTGGTGGCGGGGGAGGGCGGTTGGAAATTACATATAGAGGGGCTCTTTCCTCCTGTCTCCTGTCCTGGAGAACGTCCACCAGGCGCCGGAGCGTGTCCGTTTGCTCCCTCATTAGTCCCAGCAGCGTTTGAGTCGCCTGCTGGTCTTCCTACCACCACCTGTCCTCGCGAGCTTCAGCCCTCTGCTCCCGTTCCCTGGCTGCTCGCTCGGACCTTGAGACGTCCTCTCTCCGCTGTGCCGCCTCCCTTCGGGAACAGACCATCAATTCGGAGAACATGTCGTCCCGGGTTCTCTTTTTGCGCCGCCTGATCTGCAATAGCCCATGGGAGGGAGAACCACGGGTAGGGCGGGAGACACTCGCAGCTGTGGGATGAGAGAAAGGGAGTGAATTCCTCAGAAAGATACTTTTTCCAGAACAATGCCCATACTCTTTCCCTGTGAATAGGACCAAGCACAGTACCTATCACATGTTCACGTACTACAAGGTAAAATATTAGGTCTTTATCCTGAGTGTCTGGGGTCCCGGTGTACAGATCCCAGAAGCCTTGCCGAACACTGAAAATCAGCTCTCTGAAGACCATGGTAAGGTGATGAGTTTGGACTGCTGAGAGATTACTTCACAGCAGTGCTCTACTCCCATGTCTCAATCACTGTTCCCGGCTGCGGCCAGGAAGTGCTGCTGCCCAAACCGCTCATCTACAGCGGCTCGCCAATCCTTTACCCCCCCTCCGCGTGGCCGCTCCCGGGAACCAAAGTGCCCGCGAACCGCTCAGTATGAACGGCTCGCCTACCCTTGCACCCCCTCCGCGTGGCCGCTCCCGGGAACCAAAAGTGCCCGCGAACCGCTCAGTATGAACGGCTCGCCTACCCTTCCCCCGCCCTCCGCGTGGCCGCTCCCGGGAACCAAAAGTGCCCGCGAACCGCTCTGTATGAACGGCTCGCGTACCCTTTCCCCCGCTTCGCGTGGCCGATCCCGGGAACTCTCCCTGCCTGCGCACTGCTAAGTGCGAATGGTTTGGCTCCTAACTCCCTCCCACCCAGCGTTAATGGAAACCGCCGGATGTCTTTCTTTAAAGGGAAAATGAAGCATTCCCTATACTAATGAAACCACTCATTCAAACCAGGGCACCATGACTGATATCACTCTGATGAGGATTACCGAGACAGAGAAAGACTGCATGATGCGTCAATGCCAGCAAACCCCGGGGCCGTATGCAGCCATGCTATGCAAGGCAATGATACCAGAGTACCTGCAGCTTGCATGGCGCGGGAAAGTATCCTACCATGGAGGAGACAATAAGGCTGCTCTCCCCGTGAACGTGATACACAAGCTCTCACTGTACCTCCAGGAGAGCTTCGCGGAGATCTCCGATGGGGATTATTCCTCTATCCCCATACATATTGACAGACTTTTCGAATAGTTGCATGGGAAAGCGACTCCAAGCTGAAGCGCATAAGGCCAATTAAGCAATACTAACACATTGCTTACACACCATGCCTATTGTGTTCCAAATAAATGTCTAAAACACTGACCTGCTGATCCTTCGCCTGATTCCTGGTCAGGGATGCTGCCTTGGGAGGGTTCGTAGGGGAGCTCAGTCAGGGTGATGAATAGATCCTGGCTGTCGGGGAAATCAGCAGTGAAAGCGCTGTCGACTGCCTCGTCCTCCTCCTCTCCTTCCTCATCTTCACCGTCCGTGAAAACCTCCGACGACGTGGCCGTAGATAAGACCCCGTCGTCGGAGTCCACGGACACTGGTGGGGTAGTTGTGGCAGCACCACCGAGCATAGCATGCAGTGCCTCGTAAAACCGGCAAGTGTGTGGCTGCGATCCGGAGCGTCCGTTGGACTCCTTGGTCTTCTGGTACGCCTGTCGCAGCTCCTTGATTTTCACGCGGCACTGCGTTGCATCCCGGCTGTATCCTCTCTCCGTCATAGCCTGGGATATTTTTTCATAAATTTTTGCATTCCGTCTTTTGGATCGGAGCTCGGATAGGACGGATTCATCTCCCCACACAGCGATCAGATCCAAAACTTCCCGATCACTCCATGCTGGGGCCCTCTTTCTATTCTGGGATTGCATGGTAACCTCTGCTGTAGAGCTCTGCATCGTTGCCAGTGCTGCTGAGCTCGCCACGATGTCCAAACAGGAAATGGGATTCAAACTGGCCAGACAGGAGAAGGAATTCAAATTTTCCCGGGGCTTTCCATGAGTGGCAGGTCAGAGCATCCAAGTACAGATTGCTGTCCTGAGCGTCCACTGAGTGGTGCACTGTGGGATAGCTCCCGGAGCTATTAGCGTCGAATTCCGTCCACAATACCTCGATTTCGACATGGCCATGTCGAATTTGGCGCTACTCCCCTCGTCGGGGAGGAGTACAGAAATCGAATTAAAGAGCCATTTATGTCGAAATAAATTGCTTCGTAATGTGGACGGGTGAAGGGTTAAATCGATTTAACGCTGCTAAATTCGACATAAAGTCCTAGTGTAGACCTGGCCTTTCATTCCTAATGTACTTTAAAATTCTAATCTTGCCCGCCGTGGATTTTCCCTGATGTTTTTAGCTTCCCTTATCAATCTGCTACACTTCATACTTCTAATTCATATCGATTGCTATTTCTCCTTTTTCCATTTGTTATATATTGCTTTTTTATCTAAACACTGGCTACACTTTGCCACTGAACCAGCATGGGCTTTTAGCCAAAGTTGACCTCTTTTTTGATTGTAGAATTGTGGCTTTTTGCCCATCTAATAAACTCTTCTTTAAGAACTCCTGATTTTCGTTCAAATTTTTCCCTCCAAACATTTAAAAATGACACACGCAGCCTGGGGCCCAATCCTGCAAGGTGCTGAGCACCTTTAGTACCCGTTGATCTCTTTTTCAGGAAGTGCTCATCATTTCACAGGATTAGTCCATAAAAACCTGGTTTGATTTAGAGAAAAAAAATTGTCTACGTTTTCTGGACAACTCATACATGCAGACAAATGTACTTCATATGCCCCGAGCCCTATTTCAACATATACAAAATGGTATAAATATATTTGCAGGATGATCTCAAAGCAACTTTAACAGCAAAGAATCGAGAGGCTAAGCAGTTATCTCAACTGGAAAGGACACGTCAGAGGAATCCATCAGATCGACACATTATTGTATCCTTTCTGTTTCTAATGAATATAAGAAATAATTGATTCTCCAGTAATAAAAAATATTGTATTTAGAAAGAGATGTGAAAGCAATAGTCTTTAAAGTGATTATTTCATACATTGATCATGAATCACACATTCTTTATGCTATATTTTGTGACAGCTAATTGGCTATAGCTTATAACATTTTTCATAGTAGCATTTATTTAACAAAAAGTACCCTAGAGTATCTGACATGTTTTCAGTCATGATATTCACATTTTCAATTTTTCCACATTTTTCTATCATTTATAGTAGGTTTAAATGTCTGTTGTATATGGTAGCTGAGGGTTATGGAAAAATTATATCCTATTGTGAGTGATAAGTCTTTGGAAAGCAAGTGTGGGACAAACTTTCACCATATGTTTTGTTTAATTTTAGCTTTGTTTCCATCATTTTGTCTCCTTACCACTCTGGGAATGTTACTGATCTTTCCTGCAGCCATAGGGACATGAACTTCCCCCAGAGTTGCTGTTGATGTTGCTCAGTGATACTGATTGGGGTGGGAAAATCTGTAGTCTACCAGCTCAGACCCATTTTAGGCACTAAGGTGTAACCCATCATCTAGAAAAACTTCATTGCTTCCACTTGTTAGGTACGTATCTGCTGGTCATCACCAGGGCGCATGTAGATTCTGGAAATGGTACAGTTTTTTCTATATCACATAATGTTTAAACATTAGCAGCATCCAAACTGAAAAAAATCATAAAATCACAAAAAGGGCCATAACTCAAAAAAACAGTCTAATTTTGACCAAAATTGGCAGAAAGCTTCTAAATACAATTGATAATGCAGCTATGTACTCAAAAATAGTACTGTTTTGGAAAGTTTGGGAAATATTTAGCCCCAAGTGATATATTTTATGCATTTTCCCATACTTTTTTGCCTTTGGTTAAAGCAAGTCTGTTGCATATAACAGTATGAGCTTGTTTGTACCATGTAATACATCAAAATATTTGTCGTCATTTTTAGAATGGACTGATTTGAGGCTTTTTTTTTTTTGCCTGCTATTTATATGAAGTTGTACAGATAAGAAGACCCCTACCTCCTAATTATAAAATGTTATCAATATTTAAAATGCCATGGCAGACTTCATGACCAGCACCCAATCACTCTGCCAGCTCGTAGACACTTATGTTACCCAAGGAAAAAATTGTTCAAATACACTTCTGGGAAAATTATATCATGGATTTCGTCCAACTATTGATGGATTACATAGAGGCAAAGAGAGATGATAACAGGTTCACGGAGCTTGACACATTCACAGAGATGATTCCACGTGACTTCCAGTGTGGTCATGTGAATTTTGCTAGATGGAGTTGTGTAAATGTAGCAGAAGACAGACTTCTGGAGGAGGAGAAGCCAGATATATATCATGCCTTAGTTGATAGTCTGGGAGCAGCAAACCGGACTGACTGACCCTTCAGTGGTATATGGCATGGTGTGGCCATTGAGCAATCTCTCAACAAGGATTATGGGAAATATCAGCATCTTTGCACAGAAGATAAGGCTCTGACCAAGTGTTACTTGACTCATTAATAGCTATGACAAAACAAATGTGTGGAATTCAGCCTTCAGCGGCAGATCTCCACGAAGAAACAACCATAGAGTGCATGACTGCTGATGAAAATGTCCAAGATACTACAAAAGTTGTGACTGAAAGAATAACAAATCCTTTTAGTACTGAACCAGTAACAAGCCCAGATAGCAGACAGCCACTTGGGTACATTGCAATGTCTACTGTTGCTCCACCTGAAATTGCAGAAAGTTTGTGCATAAGAAGAGGGAACGGCATAAAATAAATGAAGTGGTTTGTAACCAGTCAAGTGCAAAGGGGTGAGGTAGACCTCTTTGATTCCATACAAAGATATAATCTCAAATCATTTGGTAATCTCAACAAACCAATCGAGCAGCAGAAGCAGACAGCACAAGCAATAACTATTGTCAGACATTCAGCAAGCTAACTGCACTTGCCAAGTCCAGAGATGTTAATATCCAGGGTTTGTTGAAGTATAAGTTGGCACCTCTCCCACTTTCCTTCTTCAATTTGGATGGATCTCTAAGAAAGACCCAAAAGAGCAACACAACGTCTTGGCTGGAGAAAAATCTGTCAATGGTTGAGCTACTATCAGCCAGTGAGCCAACATTAGCTATTTATTGACCTCCTGATGCTTCTGCAGATGGTGTGCACTGATACTGCCAAGTGCAAAACTTTTGGGGAACTGTCTGATCAGCTGCTGAACATTATCCTTTGATTAAAATGTCAAGACACTGCTCTTGTTGGTGACAAGCATGCAAATGAAGAATCAGTCATCTGGTGAGAGAGCCCTCAGGGGGAACATCCAAATGCAAGAAGTTTGGAACCCCACTGTGTTAATATCATTACCAAAGCAATGCTTGAAGATATCAAATTCAAAGAATAAATCAGACATTACAGAATTTCTTCTCTGACTGATTTATGAAGTTTGACTGTTTGCCAGAAGCTGAGATTGGGTGACCGGGCATGGATCACTTGATGATTACCTGTCTGTTCATTCCCTTTGGGGCACCTGCCATTGGCCACTGTCAGAGGACAGGATACTGGGCTTGATGGACCTTTGATCTGACCCAGTATGGTCGTTCTTATGTTCTTAAGTATGAACAGAGATTGTTACCTGGTTGTGAAGTATACCTTGCTGCTAGATTTCATGACATCTCACAAGCAGTAAAAGTAGCATCTGGCAACCATTATGCAATACCAGAACTCAAAGCAGATCACAAGGAAGCAGATTCACACATGTTCTTGCATGTTGCTCATGCAAAGCAAACAGTCAGTAAATAGGGTGCTAATGTGGAGCTTAGACCCAAATGTTGCATCTATGTGTCCAAGATATTGCTCTACTCTTGGGGGAAATGAATTCTATTTCAAAACTGGTGTTGTCCAAAAGAAGAGATTCATTCCCATGCACAGAGTGGCTATGGAGCTGGGAATGGACATGTCTTACACTGCCAAAGATTCATGCTGTCAGTGGATGTAATTCTCCTTTCACTTTCGTGTACAAAAAGATGACTGAAGACAAAAATTGACCACCCAGAGTTCATAGAAGTTTGAAACTTCTTGAGATCAGTGCAGCTCAGATAGGCTGCCTCTCTCTCTTCCTCTATGCCTCCATGGTATCTTTATTGTACTGTGATACGAAGCAAACGTCTCTGGATCATGTTTGCTAAGAAGATGAAAACAAGTGAGAAATTGCCACCAACAGTGGTCTTCTTCAGGTAGCACCTGAAGCATGCAAAATATCAGTCATACAGATGAAATCATACAACAGTTCAGTATTTTTAAGTGTCCCCTGTCAAAGATGGATGGGTGATACATCTTGTTTCTAACATGATGGTGACAACATGTTCAGAACATCTTGTTTCTAACATGATGGTGCTGCTATCTGCTCCAGAAGCTATCCTCACCTTTGCGCAGTATGAGTGTAAGAGTACTTGTGAAACACGGTGATGGAAATGCTGTAGGGAAGATTTGGTGTGCTCCGATACATGGTACTGTGACAGTGACGAGTGTAGCTAGAGAGTATTGAGCACTTCAGACAGATTCTGAGGGAGAATAGTAATGTTTCAACTATCTGCAAATTACTGTGGCTATTTTTCTGAGGTTAAGAGTGTTGCGTTAGACATTCAATAGCTCATCATTATATGTAGGGTTATATAAGAGTACATGGGTATGCTTTGTTATTCATATGATCTATTCATACAAGACATTCTACAGCTCTTCTACTAAGAGTCATTACTTTTATAAGTAGTTTACATGTATTGTCATTGTATTCGATGATGGTAAGAAGATAAGATAATTACAGATGTACCATGTGTTCTTTAGACTTATGTCTGCAGCCGAGCAGATAACATCAAAAATATGTTTTATAATTAAGGGGTAGGATCATCTTATCTGCATAACTTCATAAAAATAGCAGACAGAAAAACTTTTCTCAAATCAACCCCTTCTACAAATAATGACAAATATTTTGATGTATTTCATGGTACAAACTAGCTCATATTGTTATGTGACTACAGACCTTTGCTTTAACTGAAGGCAAAAAAAGTATGAGGAAAATGCATATAATATATCACCTAAGGCTAAATATTTCCCCAACTTTTCAAAATAGTACTATTTGAGTACATAATTGCATTATCAATTGTATTTAGAAGCTTTCTGCCAATTTTGGTCAAAATTAAACTGTTTCTTTGAGTTTTGGCCCTTTTTGTGATTATTTTTTTCAGATTGATGTCTGATAATGATTAAACATTATATGATAAAGAAAAACTATACCACTTCCAGCAGCTGTCTACCCTGGTGATGACCACCAGATACGTGCCTAACATGTAGTAGTAATGAAATTTTTCGATCAGATGGGTTACCCTAACTCATTAATAAGACCGCTTTTTAACTCTAACTGGTAGACTACAATAAAATCATTAGTGGAATAGGCTGATAGAACTGGTCTCCCCTCCAAAAAACTGCTGACTACCTTCATCATAATATTCCATTCTATATTTTAAGTATACAGAAGCATGCAACTGTTTCTGATATAGCATATTTGTGACAAACTCCCAGAAGGAACATTCACTTGTACTGGGAATTTTTGGTGTATCAAATATTTCACACATGAACATATATAATGTATTAAAGAGAGAATTGTAGATAAAAATAATTTTTATGTAAGCATATTGATTTTTTTTTACCAAAGAGCACATGTAACAGTTGTACTATAAGTATTTTACTTTCATTTTCATCAAAAATATTTTCCTTTATTAATCATTTCAGTCACAGGTGCATGTTGTGTTTCTGAAGAGGAAACATCAGACTAAAATCTTTTAATTATTTAATTTCAAACTATACATGTTTTAGAATTCTATTGTATCACAACACTCTGTTTTTCCTAAGAAATTAGTATATAAAATATGTCCATATCTATTTAAAGTGGATCAACACTTGATGCATGGTAACATTCTATTACCATGACAATAATATAATTAACATTACAGTATCTACTACTTACTAAATACCAGTAGTGACAGAACTGTATCAGACAAATATGATATGCCAAAAGCTGTCTATTGCAGTGCATTATGGGAGGATTCAGGAAAACACTTAGGCACATACTTAATGATTTGCTGAACAGGGAGGGTGTTACTCATGCTTAAAATTAAGATAGTGCTAAGAACTTTGTTGAACTGGAGCCTAAAGGAGGAGAGGAAGATGATGTACGTTTATTTATTACTAATTCCATAGAGCAGTGGTGGGAAACCTGCGGACTGCACGTGGCCCATCAGGGTAATCCGCTGGCAAGACAGTTTGTTTACATTGACGTCCGCAGGTACGGCCGCTCGCAGCTCCCAGTGGCGGCGGTTCGCTGTTCCCGGCCAATGGAAGCTGCGGGAAGAGGCGCGGGCCACAGGGACGTGCTGGCCACCGCTTCCCGCAGCTCCCATTGGCAGGGAACGATGAACCGTGGTCACTGGGAGCTGCGGGTGGCCATGCCTTTGGACGGTCAATGTAAACAAACTGTCTCACAACCCGCCAGCGGATTACCGACGGGCTGCATGCGACTCGCAGGCCACAGGTTGCCCACCACTGCTTTAGAGACTCACTTGCTTAACATACTTTTTTACATCAGGATTTATAGTTCATGTTCTCTAAATTTTAGTTTTTTTTCTTGTACAAATCTTTGAAAATTCTTCTAAAGGGCTCTACATCAGTGTAAGTGATATTAATGTCCAACTCACAAGAAGTCTAAACTACAGTAACTTGCATGTGCAGGACAGCCTAATGGTTTCTACAGTAAAGCATAGGACACAATTTTTTAAATATCAATTCAAGGAATAACAATCTTTATTTGGTTATTTTTATAAGGCTGAAAGTGATCTACAGAGAGCTTCGATGGATGCAACTCGAACAAGTCGGCAGTTGGAGGAAACCATTGACAATTTTGAGAAACAGAAAATAAAAGACATAAAGGTGTGCATGTAGATATAGATATAGATATATTGATAGATAGATATAGTTAGGGTGACCAGACAGAAGTGTGAAAAATCGGGACAGAGGGTGGTGGGGGGTAATAGGCGCCTATATAAGACACAGCCCCAAATATCGGGACTGTCTCTATAAAATCGGGACATCTGGTCACCCTATATATAGTTCACATTTAAATTTATGGCATCACTCTTGATATGTCAAAATGCTTTTAGTTGCTGTTTGGCAAGATTAGGCAACACCTCAAGTTCATGTGAATTGTGCACAAATACAAGTTAGTGCAAATACTGTGATATTCACAACTATTTCAATACCCAAATAATATTACACACACAAAAATCAACTAGTTATTCTTCATTTCATATGAATACAATATTAACTGTTGCCTTAAAATGTCGTTTAGTGTTTCACTGAAGTGTTAAACAGCTGCCATATTCCCCCCAGTAGATACTTCGGTTTGTGATTGGAATGAAGTGGCAGTGCTGAACAACAGTAACAGCTATCAGTAGCAGAATATAATTACCAAACTTGGAATTCGGCTGGGTTTTGGGGGTTAAAACCCCTACTATTACAGGAAGTCTTTTCAGATTCTTAATGATTACAAGTGGGCATGGTCTTCATTTCCCTCTTATCTGAGAGGACAAAGGGAAGACTCTTAAGCCCAAAGGATATAAATGACTGAAAGGGGGTTAGAAAATGTAATCTCAGCTTTACTATAAAGTTACTGAAGTGGGCTACTTTTTTTAATTTAAAAATTAAATAACTAGACCAAACAGGAAAGAATGAGGGAGGAAGAAAAGATAAAATACATCATGCAGTATATAGTAACATGGATGAGAATCATCCCAATAGTTTTGGAGATTCAGTGACTGTTTACGTTCAAGGGAGGGTAGGGTTTTATGGTATGTATTAACAAAATCTGTATAGACAGTAGAATAAAAAATAGACATAGATTCTTCCTAACCAATTTTTAAGTTTTCAGTAGATGGCTATCATTGTTATAATTCACAGAATATTTTTAAGGAAACAAAATGCAACATTTGAATGAGAAGGGCTGTGTAAATCAGCTGGATATATGTCAGTTTGATAATCTAACATTCTGCTAGTGTGAGTTTTTATAGGCAGGCTTGTTTTGTTTTGTTCTATCTATCTAATCAATCTATCTGTCATTTTCCTCTTCAGTGCCTGTCATATATGTCACTAGTCAACTGCTCACTAGGAATTAAAATGGTATATGAAGAGGGAACAGGATAATCAGGGGTTCTCAAACTGGGGTCATGACCCCTTAGGGGGTTGTGAGGTTATTACATGGTGGGTCACAAGCCATCAGCCTCCACACCCAAACCCTGCTTTGCCTCCAGCATTTATAATAGTGTTAAATATAAAAAATGTGTTTTTAATTTATAAGGGAGTTGCACTCATAGGCTTGCTGTGTGAAAGAGGTCACCAGTATAAAAGTTTGAGAACCACTGGGATAGATAGTGTTTGCCAAGCTGCCAACAGACTTAGGAGCTAATAGCTAGAATTAAAGTCCAACTTTTTTTTTAAAAAGCATTGAACTATTTTGCTGTTTGTGTCCTACGATATCAATGGTATAATTCTGATATAGTTTTTGTGTGTTTGAAGCAGAAATGTACTTTTGTCGTGTAAATTAATATACCTGCTTACAAATAAAACCTTTCTCTTAATTAATTTTTAGAGCATATTTTCTGAATTTATTACTATTGAAATGTTATTCCATGGAAAAGCTTTAGAGATTTACACTGCTGCCTACCAAAATATACACAATATTGATGAGAATGAAGATTTAGAGGTAAGAGCAATCAACATTCTTTTTTTATTATTTACGTACGAGGACAAGTTGCACACTGAATCTACAAATGTTGACTAAATCAAAAAATGCAAAGAACCGATTCTCATTTACACTAAGGCCCCTTTTACACTACTCCAGCTGTATAAAGGTGCCTTAAAATGGATATAGATTCATATACAGATTTTTAAAGCCATTGTTATCTCATCTAATCCTTTGAATAACACGGGTCATTAGGACATCCTTAGCTCCTGCTTCAAGTCCAATAGCTGAGGTTGAATGCTAGAGTATTTCTTTTAGAAAAACATCCAATTCTGATTGATTAAAAAATGTCCATTGATGAAGAATCCACCACAACCCTTGGTAAATTTTCAGTACTCTCACTGTTAAAAATGTGCACTTTATTTCGAGTCTCAATTTGTCTAACTTCAATTTCCAGCCATTGGATTTTATTATACCGGTGTCTGCTAGATTGAAGAGCCCATTATTTAAATATTTTTTCCCCGTGTAGATACTTATAGACTGTAACTAAGTCACCCCTTAGCCTTCTATTTTATAAACTAAATAGATTAAGCTCCTTGAGTCTCTTATTAGAAAGCACATTTTCCAATCCTTTAATCATACTCGTGGCTCTTTTCTGAACCTTCTTCAATTTTTCAACATCCTTCTTGAAGTGTGGACACCAGAATTGGACACAGTATTCCAGTAGCAGTTGCATCATTGCCAAATACAGAAGTAATATAACCTCCCTACTCCTACTAGATATTCTCCTGTTTGTAAATCCAGAGATTGCATTAGCCCTTTTAGCTACAGCATCACAGTGGGAGCTCATGTTCGTATGATTATCCACTAGGATCCCCCCAAGTTTCTTTCAGAGTCACTGCTTCTAAGAATAGAGTCCCCATCCTGTAAGTATGACCTACATTCTTTGTCTCTCTATGGTATGACCTTATATTTGGCTGTATTGAAATGTATATTGTTTGCTTGCACCCACCTTACCAAACAAGTCAGATTACTCTCTATCAGAGAGCTGTCCTCTTCATTATTTATCATTCCTTTATCATGTGTTTTCTGCAAACTTTATAAGTAATTTTTTCCCCGGGGTCATTGATAAAAATATATAATGTAGGCCCAAGAACTGATCCTTGCATGGCCTCACTACAAATGCTTGATGATGATTCCCCATTCATAATGATATTCGAGACCTATCATTTAGCCAGTTTTTAATCCATTTAATGTGTATCATTCCGGTTTCTCAATTAAAATGTCATGTGTTACCAAGTCAAACACCTTACAAAAGTCTGAATATATTACATCAACACTGTTACTTTAATCAACTTAATTTGTTCTCAGCAAAAAATGATCGTGTTAATTTGCCAAGATCTATCTTTCATAAAACCATGTTGAATGGCATTAATTATATAGCATACTATCTAATAGTCTATACTATAGACTAAGTATAGATTGCATCATTTTCTCTATTCCAGAGTTGGTCTCTTTAAATCAGGGTTGGGAGGGTAAGATTGTATTGTCACTGTCCAATGCTGCACTTGTGTTAGAGAGCTTCAGTTTCTTGGGCTGTCAGTCTGACATTTATATAATGGCACTAAAGTCACTGCCATTTTACCTTGAACAGATTTTTCGGAGTTCGCTGTATCCACCAGACTATCAGTCTCGTTTAGACATAGTCCGTGCAAACTCAAAGTCCCCCCTTCAAAGAACTGGTTCATCAAAATTTTCATCTGGAATAATACAGGTAAGGTAGAAAACATGAATGTTAGGTTCAAGGTTAATTTCAGAAGATGTGTTAAATTAGAGACAGTATTTCAGGAGTATAGCCTCAGGTGATGTAAATTGTCATAGGCCCACTGACTTTAATGGGCCTTTGACAAATTACACCAGCTGAGAATGGAGAAGGGTTCATTCCAGATGCATTCAGTGAACGTTTTAATTTTGTATCTTGTACCTAGGAATTATAATAACCTTGTTAAAACTGACTAAGATTTGCATACAATAGTAAATTCTCTACTATAAACTATTTTATACAAAAAAAGGAACAGTTGGGAAGGGACATGTCAGAAACAAAGTTCTTCCAACACTTGGGTGATAGAAGAATGAAATAGATAAAACATTTTTCTCTTCTTAATTTTAGAATACTAAGTTTGTAAAACGATTTTGTAGAAATAAAAACTGGCTGTTGTTGAGTATGAGATGTGGAGAAGAATTCTGTAGAAACTTTTTTAAATATTTATTTCATTTGAGAAGAGCCAGCTTTGTTGCAGTGACTTTTTAGGAAATGTGAGCTGACTGTGATAAGAATAAGATACAGAAATTGGGTAGGATAGACTTGTCAATATTAATGATTGCAGCAAGAATGCATTCCACTTAAGGATAAATATATCAAGATGGGTAAAATGATCTAGTATGGATAAACAGGGAGATTTCATAGTACATTTTAAAATGTGTCCAATAAATTGAAAAAATATTAAGAGGGAGATGATAATGGAGAAATAAAAAAAAAGTGAAGTCATGGAAAAAATTGGAGGAATGACATAAGCAAAAATTCATGACAATATTGGAAGAAATAAGATGTCTAAAAATATACCATAATAGGGCAAAAAAGCAGAGTAAGAAGAAAAGATATCTTACAAACAAGAGTTGCAGGTTGTGAGAAATTGAACAACATTTCCAAATCTCTAAAATGAAATGTTTCAGGACTGTGACCAGTATTAAGCTAGCTAGCAGGCTTTTGGCTCTCATGTTGCATTTTATGCAGCAGTCTAGTAATAGGAGCTTTTTAGAGACACTGTGACATTCTTTGAGTGGCCTCCGCACATTCCCACTCTTGAACTGCATCAACAGTGTAGCTTGGAGCAGTGGAACCTTCTAATAAAAGTGCTCATTGGAGCACTCTCATGCTCCATGCCCCTCTCCTTGTGGCTCTGAACATTTGAGGGCAAGGCTATAAAAGAGGCATGGTGTGATGGTTGCTTCTGTTCTTTCCAGTAGCATATGGACCAGGACACTTGCCAGGTCCTTGCACCCCCAATTCAAAGGAACATATTGTTCCCAGTGTCATCACCTTCTTAATTTAGCTAGATGTTAGTTCTTTTTTTCTTGTCTTCTCTTTTTGAGGGTTTTTTGACTAAGGATCTTTGTGCCCTGGCACAGGTCCTTGTTTCTAGTATGTTGGAAACAAAAACAAAGAAATCGGGGTTCAAAGGTGGGCTGCTTTTCCTGTTTTGGATACACATGTGTTATCTGGCCTGTTTGAGGAAATGTCATTCACCTTCTCTTTGCTCTATATGCAGCACCTTCACCCCTACGGCCAGAAAGGAGTTGCATTTGCCTCCAACCTATGTTATTGTAGGAAGCATTAGCACCTACATCTTTCAGTTCCAGAAACCCAGGGATTTGCAAGTGCTGGGAGACCAGCCTCAGCTTTGGCCCCCAAGGGGGTCAAAAAGTCCAGCAAAGTCCTAGTGTAGGTGTCTGCCTCTTTGACTGGAGTCAAACCTAAGGTACCAGTCACTGTGAATCCATAAGATCAGAGGTAACACCTCTGCTGAAAAAGCTAATTCTCAAGAGCATATATCTAAGGAACTGATATGTCTGGTTCCATGCACTGAAGTGCAAAAGTGTCCCCATAGTGTCTTGGAAGTCAGAGCCACAACAAAGAGTGGTTATAGAGGGCAAGACCAAATTACAGATCTGTACTCTGGTCTGGATCAGAGGCCATTGTTTCCATACTTGAAACTTTATTGTGAGCCTGATGAGGCACCTGATGCTTCTTGTGAACCACTAAGTTCTTACTGGAGGATCCACTGTTAATAGGGTGATTTAGTAACATGATGGCTCAGGTGTCAAGCCCCTGGAACACCCTCATTCAGATCAGGGGGACCCTTCATGCAGCATTGAGTAAGTACCACCCTGGGTATTATGTCCATATTTGCCTTCCCCTATGTATTAACCTGAATGTAAAAGGGCTGAAGAAAAGCAGCTTCCAACAGAGCCTCCTCCCAAAAGAGTTCAGGTGAAATATCCTGCCCTGATTTGTCACTCTCTGGTACTAAAGGAATGGTCTCCTTTACTTATCCCAGACATACTGCCTGAAGAGGAACTAAAGGGGCCTGTTGAACCTTTGGATTCAGATATGGATCTGGATGATCAAACTTCACCAGATGATACTGTAGGTTCATCATCTTCCTCCCCTCCAGAAGATATATTCCAATTTCACAAACACATGGAAAGGTTGGGTACTAATTACCTTGAACATCCTTTAGGAACTTTAGAGTAAATGACACATCTGCTCTTCATATACTGGGGTTACCTTCTAGAAGTGAGATACTTTTTGCCAGCTATAATAAACCATCAAAGACTGGCAAGGTATCTGGGTAAACCCAGTACCCAGACAGACAATTTCTAAGAAAGCAGACAAATTATACTGCTTCTTGCTGAGGGATTCTCATTCTCCTGACCCACCCAGCTCCAAATTCATTGGTGGTGACAGCTGCCATTCAAAGAGCTAAAGTGCGGGGGTCAAGTCCACTTTGTCCCTTCAGTTAGATAGGTAAGCTAGATGTTCAGGGGGAAAGATGTTCTCTTTTGCCACACTGGGCATTAGAGTTGTAAACTATCAGGTGGTAATGTCCACAAGAGCTTAGTACGCTAGTCTCTCAGTTGAAATGGAGCCACCGCAATGGGACTCAGTCTGGCAATGTTCCTGAACCAGCACTTCCTAGTCAGCGCTAACAGAGATGTCTTACTCTATTCTTCACTGAATTTTAGACCTCAATCAAATTGCATCGTACTGGCCTTTCATAGTTAAATGCATAAAGCAGGCTGGCACATTCATTTAGAAGGGGCTTTGGGATAAGAATACTAACTATCTTTGTAAACCATTGTACAGGTTTTTTTCTGGTTTATGAAATGGGATCTCTGTTTTAATCTTAATGATCAACTAAACAGAAAAAACTTCCTGGTTTGGTCTTGTATCTACTTTTATTTGCTTTTTCTATTTTTCTGCATAAAATCCAATAAAAATTATTGGAATCTTCAACAATAACTGTGTATGGATATAGTCCTCCTGTTACATAATTATTTTCGTTATGTCTGTTTTTCGTATTGGATTTTATCCCAAGCAGCAAGACCACAGTAATCACTTTTCTTACAATCACTGTAGCTTCCCTTATAAAGAAGTTCCAGTGTCTCATCAGCAACAATTAACAGTGGAATACTTCCAATTTTTCTCTACTATAGATTTACTAAGTGTATACTGTGGCAATAACAGATCCTCTTCAAAATACGTACATAAATAATGAGTGAGCAGTAGACATCAGATAAGATGTCTTTGCAGCTGTGGCAGGGTTAGAAACCTAGCTGAGACACTTTGGGTCAGAGCAGGTGACAGAATCAGGACACCTGGATTATATTTCGAACTTTTCCACTGACTCAGTATATGATGTTTGGCAAGTCACTTAATTTCACAGGCCTCCGTTTGTCAGTAAAATCAGGAGTGTACAGGGATTCTTAGTTTTAATGCTTATTAGGAACTTACAGATCCTCATAAATTACTATCTAACGCCAAAGTATTACGACTCTGATGGTTAAATCTAATTCTAGATATTTCAAGCTCTCCTACATTTCCACTGGCAAAAATCATGAACAATTGAACTAATCTGTAGCTAACCCTCAGCAGATTTGTATTAAATACAGAGTGTTAACACAGCTGGATAATACTAAAATTTTTCTGGTTATTTTATACTCCCCTGCTGAATCTACAGAGATGATAGAGCTAAGGTTTCTATTTTAAATCTGCGTTGCTTATTTACTCTATTGAGGGAGGAGTTGGTAGCTATAATTATTGTTAGCCTAAGCAGATTCTGAATGACTATGCTTTCTTTATTTGGACATTTAATTCCATGCTAAGGTGATGTCAGATTTTTGTATACTTGAGATTTAGTTGAAGATCATGGTTGAAACCTGGCCCCATTGAAGTCAGTGAAAAGATGGCCACTGACTTCACTGGGACTGGATTTCACCCTTGTTTCCTAAACCTGGCTTACTGCAGAGTGGCTTTCAACATTTTATATAGAAGAATAATCTTTGGCTTTATTCTGTTTTTGTGCAAGACAACTACCTCATGGTTTTACCAAGCAAGGTCCTTTAAAATCCAATAATTACACTAGCAATTGCATAGTGATTTAGACTTATTTACTAACCCTCACAATACCCCTTGAAGGTATTGTTGTATTATCCCCATTTTACAGATGGGGAAACTGAGACACAGACTAGATACTTAACCTCTCTATATAGGATATTTCTAGAGCATCTAAGCATGAAGTACAGTAATTTAAAATTTGCAAGAAGTCATCCTAGTAAATTCTTCCAGACTGCAGGAAGACTTCCCGTCTTCATTTGTTAGTAATTCTTTGTAACTGACTTGCTACAAGGGCATTGGAGGATCTGGAATGAGATCTAAGATTATAATTTGAGAGTTTCTGGCTCCTAGTTCTCTGCTCAAATATCTACAGCATGTCATGTTTTTTAATACCTGCCACAGAATCTTATTTCTTTAGTAATTAACTAACCTTAATTACTTAGGATCATTGCAGGCCATTCCTTCAGTAGATCTCTGCAACTGGGCAAATGCAGCAACCAACAGAAAGCAAACAGCAAATTTCTCATTGAGGAAAAATTTTCAAGGGTTTCTTCTTCAGTCAGTTAGCACTGCTGAAGTAGAGTATTGGTATCTGCCTCTTAACTTTGTTCAGTGAGTGAATAGGTTTTCTGTTAATCCATATTTTCAAAAATTGATAACAATTGTAAAAATTTGCTTCATGCTAACATATAATATGCAGTATCTCAGGTTTATAGCAGTTTATATTTTCTTTAATTTGCAAATTTCAGCACCACCAAGAAAAAGAATTCTGCTAGTTCCTGTAGCTTAAATATTCTTCTTCGAGTGCTTGCTCATATGTATTCCAATTAGGTGTGCGCGCGCGGCGTGCACGATCGTCGGAAGATTTTTACCCTAGCAACACTCGGTGGGCCGGCTGGCGCCCCCTGGAGTGGCGCCGTTACGGTGCCTGATATATACCCCAGCCGGCCCAGCGCCCTCTCAGTTCCTTCTTACCGCCCGTGACGGTCGTTGGAACTGTGGAGAGCAGCTCGCTGACCTCCACATCCCTAGCATACTTAGCACTCATTTATCTTGTAGATAGTTTAAGTACTTCTTAATTAGTTGTTAATAGTTATTCATAGTTCGTTGTTGTAGTTAGTGTAAATAGTAGCGGGAGATAAGGGGCTTCTCCCCTGTCTCCCTCCCGGTACCGGGCTAATGCCTGGCTCTCTGGGATTCAAGCCTTGCTCGGCCTGCCAGAAGCCGATGCCCAGGGGAGATCCCCATACCTCCTGTTTGAAGTGCCTCGGGGAGTCCCACCTTCCGGACAGGTGCCGTATTTGTAAGGCTTTTAAGCCGCGGACCAAGAAGGAGCGGGACCTTCGTTTGAAGCAGCTCCTCCTGGAGGCCTCGCTTAGTCCGATGTCGGCCCCGCACCGGAACCCGGTGCCGACCCCGGCGGCCTCGTCATCAATGGCACCGGAACGCCCGAGCTCCGGGAAAGAGCCCAGGCACCGTACGCCTCAGGCTGGGACTTCGCAGAGGCGTCGCTCTCTGTCTCTGAGAGCGAAGAAGTCGGGCACCGGACCAGCACCGACTACGGCGCCGCTGCTCACGCAGCCTGTTCCAGACCATGCCAGGCCTGGTATGGCACCAGCACCGTTGACTCCGGTACCGCAAGGACCGTTGAGCTCGGTGCCTGTGGCTCAGATTCCTGTGCCACCTACTCCGGCCCCGCAGAGGCCGTCGAGTCCGGCGCCGCCACCGATACCAGCACCAACCCTGCTGACTCCGGCACCCCAGAGGCCGTTGAGCACAGGACAGCCTTCTAAGGCTCCGGTACCGACGACTCCGGCCCCACAAGGCACGTTGAGCTCAGTAACCGCCAGCTCCCCGGCCCGCACCGTGGTAGAGCTTCCACTGCCGTCCACTCCGGACACCTTCTCGGCGGCACGGGACCTGATTGCGATGACTGAGCCGGCACCGACCTCATCCTCGGTACCGCCATTGCGGATCGTCGCATCCCGCGGCAAACCGGCCATGCTACACCCGGTGCCGCATGCTGAGACCAGCCAGCAGCAGTCGGCGTCTCCTCGGCACCGCTCGCAGTCCCGGCGCCGGTCACCATCCCGGCACTGGTCGTACTCGCGGTACCGCTCCAGGTCCCCCTCCAGACGGCGGTATGTCGACTCCCGGTACCGATCCCGGTCCCGTGGCCGGTCACCACGTAGATCTCCGGACGATCGGCATCATTATCGTTCGCCGAGGCGTTCCCGATCCAGGTCCGGATCCCGGTACTGGTCGAGTTCCTGGTACCGATCTCCGGCACCTCAACATACCATGGCCACGCAGACCACCCTCCATGGCTACTCTGCACCACCTTGGCCTTCTCGCTCCATCTCCCACTCTTCTAGAGCCGGTAGCGACCTGTACGTGGAGGATCGCACGGTGGGTGATCAGGGCCACTGGCCAGATGCCGGACAGGAGCCGTCCCACAACCAGGGACAATGGCCCTTCTGGACCCCGATGGCGTACCATCAGGCCCAAGGGGTCCCATCTAGAGCCTCCCACTCGGCTCAATCCAAGCCTAGAGCACCAGAGGCTACGGTATCCCGGCCTCCCCCAGAAGTCTCTGACCTGCCTCAGTCATCGGTCGTGGCCCGACCTGGAGGCCCCAACCCTGGACTCCTCAGCGGTTCCCCCCGAGGACCCGCTGGCTCAAGGTCTGTCATCCTCCTCCTCCCCTGACGAGGCAGTGGCAGGAGCATCATCTTCCGGCCCACCTTCTATCGATCTCCGGGACCATCAAGACCTGCTACGCAGATTGGCCCTTAACATAAATCTGCAGATCGAGGAGGTTCCAGAACTGGAGGACCCGGTGGTGGACATTTTGACAACTGACGCCCCCACCAGGGTAGCCCTGCCATTCGTCCGCACGATACTGGCCAACGCCACATCTATCTGGCAGTCCCCAGCCTCGATACCCCGCACTGCCAGGGGTGTAGAGAGGAAGTATATGGCACCTCCAAGAGATTTCCAGTATCTCTACACTCACCCCCCTTCGTGCTCCCTGGTGGTTCAATCGGTCAACGAGAGGAATGGCCAACAGGCCCCCGCCCCAAAGTCTAAGGACGCCAAGCGCCTAGACTTATTTGGGAGAAAGATCTAATCGGGGCGGGGGGGCCTACAGCTCCGGGCTGCGAACCAGCAGGCACTCCTGAGCCGCTACGGCTATAACACCTGGGTCTCCATGGAGAAATTCAAAGAACTTATACCTCCGGAGTCCAGGCAGGAGTACAAAGCTTTTGTCGAGGAGGGCAAGAAGCTGGCCAGGACGTCGCTGCGAGCCTCTCTCGACATCGCCGACTCGGCCGCCAGAACTATTGCCTCGGGAGTCGCCATGCGGCGTATCTCCTGGCTCCAATCCTCCACCCTCCCCACGGAGGTCCAGCACACGATTCAGGACCTACCGTTTGAAGGTCGGGGTCTGTTCTCGGAGAAGACTGACCCAAAGCTGCAGACCCTCAAAGATGGTCGAACCATCATCCGCACGCTGGGGATGCATACCCCAGCGACACAGCGCAGACCCTTCCGGCCCTTCGGACAACGTCCCTACTTCCCACCCGCACCACGACAAGACTTCTATAGGAGGCCGCGTGGTCGAGGGGGCAGGAGACAACAATCCGGTCGACAGACCGGCCAGCGACAGGGCCCCCACAAACCATCGTCGGGGCCCAAACAAAATTTTTGAAGGGACGCTCGAGGCCGGAGTACCAGTTTTAATCGATCCTGTCCCCCTGTTCCTAGACCGCCTTTCCCTTTTCTCCCCTGCGTGGTCGGAAATCACCACGGACCGCTGGGTCATACGCACGGTGCAAAAGGGATACCATTTGCAGTTTGTCTCCCCACCTCCCTCCCACCCTCCCTCCCTGTCCCTCTTCAGGGACCCTTCTCACGAGCAACTCCTCATTCAGGAGGTACAAGAGCTCCTCTCCGCAGGAGCGGTAGAGGAGGTTCCGAGGGAGCTCAGGGGCAAAGGTTTCTATTCCCATTATTTCCTAATCCCCAAGGCAAAGGGGGGGCTACGTCCTATTCTGGACTTGCGGGGACTCAACAAATTTATGGTAAAGTTGAAGTTCCGTATGCTCTCCCTGGGCACTATTATCCCCTCTATGGATCAGGGAGACTGGTACACCGCCCTCGACATGAAGGACGCGTATTTCCATATTGCAATCTACCCACCTCACAGGCGCTTCCTCCGCTTCGTGGTGGGCCAGAGACACTTCCAGTTTACGGTCCTGCCCTTCGGCCTCTCGACGGCACCGAGGGTTTTTACGAAATGTATGGCAGTGGTAGCAGCCACCCTTCGGTGTCAGAGTTCAGGTGTTCCCCTACCTCGACGACTGGCTTATCCGCGGCAACTCCAGCAGCCAAGTCCAGTCGCATATTCGCACGGCCATGGGCATGTTCAGGCGGCTCGGCCTCCTCCTGAACGTAGAAAAGTCCACTTTGGTGCCAACACAGAGGCTAGACTTTATAGGGGCAGTACTGGACTCCACTCTCGCCCGGGCGTTTCTTCCAGAGGCTCGTTTTCTGACTCTTATAACTATCATACGCAGCCTTCAGGCCTTCCCAACGTCAACGGCCCGCTGTTGCCTCAGCCTCCTCGGTCATATGGCATCCTGCACTTTCGTGACAGCTCACGCCAGGCTGCGCCTCCGACCCCTCCAGGCATGGCTCGCCTCAGCATACCGGCCGCGCAGGGACAGCCTGGACCTGATTCTGACGGTCCCAGCACAGGTCCTAGCCTCCCTCAACTGGTGGCTAGACCCCAGGAAGGTGATGTCAGGTGTTCCATTTCATCCACCTCAGCCATCCCTAGCCTTAACCACGGATGCTTCATCCCTCGGCTGGGGAGCCCATTTACAGAACCTCCAAACGCAGGGCCTGTGGTCGGAGCAGGAGCTGACACTGCACATCAATGTCAGAGAACTGCGAGCGGTACGTCTTGCCTGCCAAGCCTTCGCTCAACATTTACAGGGCCGCTGTGTCACCATCCTTACAGACAACACGACGGCCATGCATTACATCAACAGACAGGGAGGGGCACGCTCCCTCCCCCTCTGCCGAGAAGCAATTCATCTCTGGGACTTTTGCATAGCCCACTCCATTCACCTGGTAGCCTCTTTTCTCCCAGGGGTCCAGAACACCTTGGCGGACCGACTGAGCAGGTCCTTCCAGACTCACGAGTGGTCCATTCGACTGGACGTTATCCACTCTGTCTTCCGGAAGTGGGGATTTCCCCACATAGATCTATTCGCGACTCTCGAGAACCGGAAATGCCACGTGTTCTGCTCACTCCAGGGTCGCTCCCCAGGCTCCCTGACAGACGCTTTTCTCCTGCCTTGGACGGACCACCTGTCCTATGCCTTCCCGCCAGTTCCACTGGTCCACAGAGTCCTGCTCAAGTTGCGCAGGGACAAGGCCCGATTAATCCTGATCGCTCCGGTGTGGCCCAGGCAGCACTGGTACACCACTCTCCTGGAGCTCTCTGTGGCCGCCCCAATCACTCTACCATTGTGGCCGGACCTGATTACGCAGCAGCACGGCAGGCTCCATCATCCCGACCTGCACTCTCTTCATCTCACAGCGTGGCTGCTGCATGGCTGAACCCGTCTGAGCTACGTTGTTCCAGCCCGGTCCAACAGGTTCTGCTGAGCAGTAGGAAGCCCTCCACCAGGTCCACCTACTCAGCTAAGTGGAAACGGTTTTCCCTTTGGTGCGGCCCTCGGGGTCTTAACCCCTTGCAGGTGCCGATACACACCATTCTAGACTACCTTCTCTCCCTAAAGGAGCAGGGTCTGGCCCTCTCATCGCTAAAAGTCCACCTCGCGGCAATCTCGGCCTTTCACCCTGGTGACGGTGGGCTTTCGATCTTTTCCAACCCCATGGTTAGCAGATTCCTCAGGGGGTTAGAGCGGCTACACCCATTGGTGCGCCGCCCGGTCCCCACCTGGGACCTCAACCTCGTCATCACTAGGCTCATGGGGGCCCCATTCGAGCCTATGGCCACCTGCTCGCTTCTGTACCTCTCCTGGAAAACGGCCTTCCTCGTAGCCATTACCTCGGCGAGGCGCGTCTCTGAGCTCAGAGCGCTTACTTCGGAACCCCCTTATACGGTGTTCCACAGGGACAAGGTACAGCTGCGACCACACCCGGCTTTTCTGCCCAAGGTAGTGTCGGCCTTCCATATTAACCAAGACATTTTTCTACCGGTCTTCTATCCAAAGCCCCATGCCTCTCGAAAGGAGCAGCAACTCCATTCCTTGGACGTCCGTAGTGCCCTCGCCTTCTACATCGAGCGAACAAAGCCCTTTCGGAGAACGACTCAGCTGTTCGTCGCCGTGGCAGACCGGATGAAAGGTCTTCCGGTCTCTTCCCAACGCATCTCGTCCTGGATCACGTCATGCATCTGGGCATGCTATGATTTGGCAGGTGTCCCCGGCATGCTATGACTTGGCAGGTGTCCCCACCATGCACCCTACTGCCCACTCCACCCGAGCTCAAGCCTTGTCCTCCGCCTTCCTGGCAACACATACCGATACAGGAGATATGTAGAGCAGCAACCTGGTCATCGGTGCACACCTTCGCCTCTCATTATGCCATAGTACAACATTCCAGGGAGGACGCCGCTTTTGGTTCGGCGGTCCTACACTCTGCAGTCTCACAATCCGACCCCACCTCCTAGGAATGGCTTGGGAGTCACCTAATTGGAATACATATGAGCAAGCACTCGAAGAAGAAGAAGAGACGGTTACTCACCGTAATAACTGTTGTTATTCGAGATGTGTTGCTCATATCTATTCCAAACCCGCCCTCCATCCCCACTGTCGGAATAGCCGGCAAGAAGGAACTGAGAGGGCGCTGGGCCGGCTGGGGTATATATCAGGCACCGTAACGGCGCCACTCCAGGGGGCGCCAGCCGGCCCACCGAGTGTTGCTAGGGTAAAAATCTTCCGACGATCGTGCACGCCGCGTGCGCACACCTAATTGGAATAGATATGAGCAACACATCTCGAAGAACAACAGTTACTACGGTGAGTAACCGTCTCTTTCTTCAGTGTAAAAAAAATATTTTATTTGTTAGAGACTTGACATAGAGAGATGTACACAGTTTAAATGTATGAAGTATGCACATTGTGTGTATTCAAAAAACTATTAGAGTCGAGTAAATTATACACTTTTTTTAAATTTGAAATTTAACAGGGCAAAGGCAGAGCAGCAAGTTGTGTATCTTCCACACAAAAGGTGGTATGCATACAGATTATCAAATGTGAAGACATGTAGATGCCTCAGTTGAATTCTTAACTTTCTGAGCACATTGTTAGCAAATGGTTTAGTTGACATATACATTAAAATGGATTTTTATGAATACTAGTTTTATTTTCAAATAACAAAACTGATTTGTGAGATGTTCCCTTTATTGTATCTACTTCAAAAATGTCAAGTTCCTACTCCGGCAGCAACAACTCTGAACTTTAAAAATGAGTATCAAATGATATATTCCAGTATTACATTTTAGAAATGTTCTAGTTGTATATCACACCCACTGGATGAAGGAAGTAAGTTTCTATGGAATTGTAATACATAATGTAAAATAACAAGGGGCAGGTCTTAGTTGTCAGTTTCTATAGGTGTGCTGTCAAACCATGCTGGAGTGCCTTGCTAGTGAAATGTTGCTCTAATATGTCTATCGCTCAGGCAGATAGAGAATGCTTCATAATTTGGGAGCAACTGAGTGGCAATAAATAGAAAACTCTTTAAGCTATCTATCATACAGGAAAGCAATAGTAGATGTCAGAATTGATATGTTAGGGCTTATCACACAAGTTGTATGACTTTAGCTGTACTAGTATTTTTAAAGTGGTATGACCTCGTAGTGTGGATGCAGTTGTGTAGGTACAAAGGTACTTTATACCAGGATAGCTATTTCCAAATGGGATAAGGCACCTTTATGCTAGGGAAAACTATTTTGGACCAAAATACAACCACCCCTAACTAAAATAGTACTGGTGCACAAAGTGTGTGTAGAACAGGCCTTAGTCTGCCAAATGGCATGAATGCTACTTTGACCCCACTGTGAATCATTTGCCCCTTATAATCTTTGTAGTTAATTTTTTTAAAAACAGGTTCTGTGTAGAATGGAAATCCAAGTTCTAAAGCTCCCATAAAGAAAAACTTCAGCGTAATATGCAATATCCTAATCACTAAGGGCAGGGTCATTAAACATGTTTAAGTGCCAGAAACATAATAAGCCACCATTAAAAACAGGAAGCTGCCATTTTGACAGTGTTATGTGGCAGATTAGGACTGAGAGCTCAAGTGCCATTAAGAAAACACTGAAAATCAGATTGTTTAATTATTTATTAACAGGTCCATTCTTTTATAACAAATCTTATAAAACTTGTTTTACAACTTAAATAGAGATAAACTTAATATTATGTACAAATACACAATTATAAATTGACCTATACAAGTCCCTAAAGCTGTACTGACAAGACCTACTACTAGTCACTTTCTTTATATTTATGTTATTGATCACATATTGTGGTTGATGCTTTTCTATTCTTCCTCTTCCATCTTTTCAGTTGATAGCACCAGTTAGTCTTTCATCTCATGTTTAGGTCTACACTTCTGTTTTTCTTACATTTCGATGTTACCTGTTTGTTAGTTGTCCTATCAAAACTCTACACAATATTAAGCTTTTTCTCCTCCATCCTATTTTGCTTACTTTAATATCTCAATTTTGAGTTTGACTTTGACTATTGTTGAAGGTGTTTCTCCCTTCCTTATTATTCAAAAAAAGTTATCAAACAATCAAATGTGGTGTTGGGCAATAACCGTCTTCCCACAAACTCCAAAACTTCCACAAACTTCTAAGTAGTTATGTCAGTAGACTTATGGGAGCCACTTCTCTTCTACCACCATACTATAGTAATTTTAGCGGCATCTGAGATTAATTCTTTACCAAACAGTTTTCCGGACAACTTTTATAAAAATATTAAGGGGTTTTCTGACAGCTGACACCCTGTTATTTCCCTCCCTTATGGAGTCTCCAGTGGCTTTCCAAACAGTCTTAATTTTTGGGCAGGTCCACAATATATGGAGAAATTACTCCCATTTCATTACATTCTCTCCAGCACTTGCCTGTCCCTGTACCATAAATTTGTTTGATTTTAAGGGGAGCTAAGTACCCTTCATAAAGAATTTTGTGTAGTTTTCTTTTGTTAACGTGTTGAGGCGTGAGGACTATTGCTGCGTATGTTCTCCCATTCCTCAGTTTTGGTGTCTATGCCTACATCAACTTTCCATCTTTTCATGAACATAGTTATTTCCTGTAAGGGCTAGTCTACACTAGAATCGCTAAAGTGATTCCAGAAGACTTGAGAAACGCTAAAACATTGTTACAATCTTTGAGAGAAGAAAAGTCAGACTGTGGAAACTATCGAGGCATTGCCTTGCTATCTACAGCAGGGAAAATTCTTGCCCATATCCTCTTAAACTAATTACTTCCCCTTCCTGAGGAAATATTGCCCGGAATCTCAGTGTGGTTTTAGATCATCCCACGGGACACCAAATCATTGTACGCCAAATCCAGGAAAAGTCTTGGAAGCAAAATCAGGACCTGTACATGGCCTTCATTGATTTGACAAAGGCCTTTCACTTTGTCAATCGCGAAGCCCTGTGGAAGGTGCTGGCCGGATTTGGCTGCCCTCCAAAATTTATTAAGGTCCTAAGGCTTCTCCATGATCAGATAATGCCACAGTTCTCTGTAATGGCCTTGAGATGGAACCTTTCGTCATCAAAACTGGGATTAAGTAAGGATGCGTTGTTGCCCCAACCCCAATGTATTTTCTCCATCTATTTAGCAGTTACTTTGGTCCTCGTTAAAGACCAACTCCCCAATGGAGTTGACGTTCAATACAGAATGGATGGGCGACTCTTTAGACTTTGAGCGGAGACATCTAAGATTAAAGGCTTCAGGGCATCCATTACTGATCTTGTATGCTGATGACTGTGTCATCCTCACGCAAGCGGAGAATGACCTTCAGTCCACACTGGATTTTCTTGTACAATCTTACCGAAGACTAGGACTCTCACTCATTATTGAGAAGACTAAAGTGCTCTATTAACCTCCTTCAGGCCTTGCACATGACCATCGAGGGTCAGATTTTGGAGACAGTTGAGCACTTCCACTACCTCAGTAGCCAGCTTTCTCAAAACACAAAAATTGACAGTGAGATCCAGCACAGGATGCAGTGCGCAAGTGCTTCCTTTGGGAAATTGCTCCAATGTATTTTCATGGACCCTGACCTACGGCAGGACACCAAGATCCAGGTCTATAAGATAACTATTGTTCCCACACTCCTCTATGGATGTGAAACTTTGCCACCTCAAGAGTCTTGAGAGGTACCATCAAAGAAAGATCCTCCGCGTCAAGTGGCAAGATTGCTACACTAACGCCAGCATCCTCGCTGAAGCCAATGTCACCAGCATTGAAGCAATGGTCCTCATTCACCAACTTCGCTGGGCTGGACATTATGTGCGGATGCCAGACTCTCGCCTCCCAAAACAAGTCCTCTACTCTCAGCTCACCCATGGTCTGAGATCCCATGGTGGTCAGAGGAAACGCTACAAAGACACACTGAAAGCGTATCTTAAAAAAACTGATGTGGACATCACAAGCTGGGAGAGAGCTTCTCCTGTCGACATAGCTACCATCTCTCGCAGAAGTGGATTTATTATCCCAACGGGAGAGCTCTCTCCCCTTGCATAGAGCATCTAAACTAGCTGCACTGCTGTGATTTGATTGGCGATCCCTCGATTCGAGGATGAGCTCTACCATGGATTTACATATGGGTCCTGAGATGACTCAGGAGTCCAATCCTGGAACCGCAAATCCACCCGCAGTCAGTACACACATTTTGTGGCAGGCCAGCTGTCTGCTGGGAGAAAGTTCTTTCTTTTTCCTTCCTTCTCTCTCTCTTTTCAGCTTCAAGAGCAAGGCGCTTCTCCTCGAAGTGGGCCACTGCCTGATGGAGGATATGGCGCATTGGGGTCACTTGGTGGCTTGCCTCTGGCTGCCATAGTGCTGTCCACACTGGCGCTTAGGTCGATGTAACTTACATTGCTCAGGGGGGAGGCTTTTTCACACCCGAGTGACTTAAGTTATACTGACAAATGCTAGTGTGTACAAGCCCTAAGTAATAATTAAAGTTTACTTTTATAGAATGAAGGTAAACTTTTGTGTTTCATGGATGTAGCGAGTAGTTCTTCAATTTCCAACAATTTTTTTCTTAGGTTTGCCTTTTTGTGGGGTGGGTTGAAAAATGTCTTAATAGTATATATTGATACACTGGAATTTTGGTGTCTCTTGTGAGTCATATTTCATCAAGTGATCTAAATGTATTTTCTCCAAACAGATGGCAGAACTTTGATATACCTGTAAGTTCCCAAAATGTCTTAGGTTTTTATGGTGTTAATTTCTATATCGTCTGTCATGGATATTAGAGGTGATAGATGTGAGTTTAGCTTTCTAAATAAATTATCCCAACCTTCTATTGTTGTTTTTAATCGAAGAGTGATTATAAAGTCAATTCTCCCTTTTATCCTGGCCTTTATAACAGATTGCCTAACCCTGGGGTTCTTATTTCTCCAAATGAATTTATTTATTGTGGATGCCATTGATCTACGAGACTTCCAGGGACTAAAACTGGGAGCCTTTGGAAAAGGAAGCTAATTAAGGATCAGATATTCATTTTAATTACCTGTAATTTCGCCTTTGAAATTTCATATTTTTACCAAATTTCCAGATGTCTCGATTTTCTTAAAGGAATATAATTAATATTATGTAAGTCTTGCCCTCTTTTAGAAAAGTATATTCCGAGGTATCTATCTTGTTTATCATTCTATAAATCAGAGCCCTCACCTACATCCAGGTACTCTGACTTGGTTATTTTAAATCCTAACTTTTTGCCAAATTTTAAGATTTCCTCTTGCAACTAGTAGTATATAAGCTGGATTTGTAACCCCTACCACGAAATCTGCATATAAGGGTGACTTGTGTTCCCTGTTTCCTATTGTAATTCCATTTATATTAGGATTATTTGAGTGATTGGCCAAATGACTCCATTGCTATGGCAAAAAGAGGTGATAAGGGGCATTCTTGTGCCTCTAAAAATGAGGAATGTTTCTGATAATTATCCATTCGCTCATATAATAGCATATGGGTTGGAATATAAGAAGTTAATCCAATTTTGAAATTTAGGGCCTAAACCAAATGTATCTGAAGTATCTTTTAAGGAATGCCAGTTTACTTAGTCAAAAACTTTTTCTGCATCTAGTGATTTAAAATAGATGGGACTTGTAGGTAGACTCTCCACAGATCAGGTCCAAAACTGCAAACATGATCTAATAGCTGCCTATCTGGGCTCTGTTAATATAGCTAGGTAATAATTATAAATAAGATGGTTTCAAAGGACACTTGGAAATAAAACTGTAACTTTTTAGAAAAGTGAATCAAGGAGAAAAATAACCAGACTTGTTTTAATATTTGCATTGTTTTACTCCTCCAGCATCTCTGTTTTAGGTTGTGGTTTTGTTTGTTTTTTTGTTTTCAGGAAGACCTACTCCCTTCTTTGAATGGTTAACTATAGGCGTGATCACAGCTCCCATAAAAGAGTGGGAGTCAAGTTTAAGCCCTTATGTCAATAGCAAAGGGGACTGGACAGCAGAGGCTCTCTGGATAGAATAAAATTGGACAGCAGCCACCTCAGATGTAGGTTATGGTTGGGAAAGCAAAGAAAGGGCATGTACATTGCACCCCTCCATAATAACTAGTAGCAGGAGGGCAGGGACAGAAATACTATCTCTCATGCATGGAAAACTGGTGAAAAAGGAGTTCTGATATTGGTGGGAAGAGGGATGTTGCAGAAAAAATACCAAGACTATACCTTATGGTGATCCTTTCTCAGGAGAAAGACATGAATGTTCCTCTGGAGCTTGTCATTGCTGATTCTTGGCTAACTGAAGAGGTTGGATTCTTTTTTCCTAATTCTTACAAGGCCTCCACAGAGTTCCCTGCACAGCTGGCTTGCGATATCAAGGAAACAAACTTGGATTTCCTACAGCCTGGTCTATGCTTAAAAGTTAGGTCGACATAGCTACAGCACGCAGAAGTCTGAAAAAGTCATCCCCCTGAGCACTGTAGTTATGCCGATCTATGCCCCGGTGTAGACAGAGCTAGGTTGATGAAAAAATGGTTCCTCCAACCTAGCTACCATCACTTGGGCAAGTGAAGTTCCCACAGCAATGGAAAAAACCCCTTTCATCACTGCAGGAAGGATCTACACTTTGGTGCTATGGCACCATAGTGGTGTCAGTGTAACAGCCATAGCCTAGACATGGCCCACCTAGCTATATTGGACTGCTACTAGCTCATTAACTCCATCCCATAAATGTATATTTATCTTTCCTTTTACTGGTATCATATGAGCAACATTTTAAAATCAGTCTCTGCAGTTAGCTAGCTGAAGTTTATATTATGTATTGTGTCTTATGCTTGGTATTATATTCCTTGCAGAAAATTTAGATATTGTTTTACAAAAATAATAAAATCAGTTAGGTCCTGAAACTGCATGGATTCGGGGTGGGACATTTTTTTCCCCAAAGTGTCATGCAAAAAGTATGACTTATGTGTTGGATTCCATTTTTAGCAAATTTCTAACAGTCGGCTAAGAAAAGAAGAGGAGGAAGATGAAGAGGAGGAAGAAGAGGAGGAAGATGATGATGAATTGGAAGCTACCAAGGAAGAGAGATAACTTTGAGAACTGTTCTAAGTTTTTTGTTTTTTTCACATGGCAAGAAGGCCTGTCTTTGCTTAACAGCTTTTATATTTTAGATTATGAGAATTTCACTGAGGTCATCCATTAAAATAATTACAACAGAGCAGCAAGAAATTTGCAGCGACATTTAATCCTGTTTATTTGATTGGCTATTTGTTACTTGAACAGCAAGTCAGTCTTGAAGATTGTAACTAAGTGTACTGAAAATGGATGATTTCAGTGGACAGAAAATGAAAAACAAATAACATTTCAATAGAATTACACTACAAGCTTGTATAGTCTATGTAATTTTAGTCAAACTTTCATTTTTTGTCCATTATTGCATTCAAAGTGATATACTGTAATATTTAATTATTGCCTAGACAGATAGTGAACACAAGGATCCTCATTCTTAGGTCTAGCTGAGCTGTATTTGTCACAGGATTTGAGTATCTGTGTACTAGCTTCATTTCACCCACTCCCTCCCAATCTTGGGGCCAGGTTGTAATGCAGCTACTATTGCAACTTGTGCCTGGCTATCCACAACCCCAAAGAGCTGATGTGGTAGCTGCAAAGCAGAATACAGAAGTGATCCTGGCATATTACCTTGCCTTGCCACTGTCCCTATGTCATGGACAAGAAGGCAGGGTAGCATATTGCTGTCTTCTACCTTTCTGTTTCTTGGGGATTCCCGCAAACTGGGGAAACCCTCAACTGGCTACTTAAGGTAACTTTATGGTTTTTACACCACTGGAGTGGTGCAAATGTCTTTTATCCGAACCAAGGATCTAGTCCAAGAGTTCTCCTTTTTCATACAGCTTCCTTTTCACGTGAAAGTGCCTTCATGATAAAAGAACCATTGTATAAGAATACATCACCTTTTCATACTTGCCTTTTATACTAGTCAATTCAGTTACTGATTCTTACCACTAGAGCAGTTATGGACAGTTGATACAAGATTTCAGTGTATTTTCCTATATAAGTATCTCTTCTTATACACATTCTTGGATTGAATTTATATTCAGTATTATTGTACAGCGTGAAAGTCTGTCTGCCAGATAGTTATTTCAGTATTTTATTGATCTTGAACTTCAGTGTTTACTAATCTTAATCTGCAGTTATTGAAACTATCTGTGTACATGATGGAAAAATAAAGGTTTTTAAGGAACTCTGTTTTCTTTGTCATTTGGAATTTTGGCACTGTTTACTTGTATCCAGGAATGAGTAACACACAATCTAAATTAGTATCTTAAGTAGGCACTAGCTAAACTAAGTAAAATATAACTGGATTCTCTGGCATGTAAGACAATCTTGGGTACTATGGGGGAAACAAAAGAATGCACTGAGGAATAGTTCAAAATTTATATTACATGTACAAGTGTAATCTTCAAGCGTTGATACTGTAGGATATTATAATACCCACCCAGCCACTGCTGGACATGCTAGCCACTTCCGCCAGGGCAGGCAGGGAGCCCTGCCTTAGCCCCACTGCATGCCACTGCCATCCAGGAGCGGCTCAAGGTAAGCAGTGTCGGGCTGGAGCCTGCACCCCAAACCTCTCCTGCACTCTACACTCCAGCCCCCTGCCTTGAATCCCCTGCTAAACCCCAACCCTCTGCCCTGAGCCCCCTCCTGCACTCTGCACCCCAACCTCTTGCCCTGAGCCCTTTCCTGCCCACCACACCTCCTCCCACAACCTGCACCCCCACCCCTTGCCCCAGCCCTACATTTATCGCCCTGCATACAATTTCCCCACCCAGATGTGGCCCTCGGACCAAAAAGTTTGTCCACCCCTCTTGCAGCAGCTGGAGTGTCAGAAGTCTACCAAGATGCAACTGCATATAGCAGGCATGTGCTTCTGTGTTTTCAGAGTAAGGCCAGAAGGGAGCACTGTGGTCATCTAGTCCACCCTCCTGTATAAGACAGGCCCTAGAACTTCCCCAAAATAATTCCTTGAGCATATCTTTTAGAAAAAAAAATCCAATCTTAATATAAAAATTGTCAGTGATGGAGAAACCACCATAATCCTTGGTAAATTGTTTCACTGGTTGAACAACTAGGGACATAAAGGGTAACAAGAAAACATATTATAAATATAAGAAGCAAGAGGAAGACTAAGGACAGGGTAAGCCCATTACTCAATGAGGAAGGAAAGACTATAACAAAATACAGCAATGGCCAGTGTTAAATCTCTTTTTTGGTTCAGTTTTCACCAAAAAAGTTAGCAGTGACTAGACAACAACCAGTGAACATCAGTGTAAATTGGACAGGAGCTGAGGCTAAAATAGGAAACAAGAAGTAAAGAATTACTTATAGACAATTCAGATGTCTTCAAGTCAGCAGGGCCTGATGAAATACATCCAAGAATACTTACAGAAATGAAGAGATTTCTGCTCCATTAGTGATTATCTTTTAGAACTCATGGAGGACAGGAGAGAGACCCTGAGAACTGGAAAAGGGACAATATAGTATCTATCTATTAAAAGAGGGAATAAGGACAACCCAGGGAATTAGACCAGTCAGCTTAAATTCCTGGGAAGATAGTGGAGCAAATAAATAAATTTGTAAGCAACTAGAAGAAAATAAAGTGATCAGTCAACCTGCATGTGTCAAGAACAAATCAACCTAATATTCTCCTTTGGCAGGATATCAAGCCTTGTGGATAAGATGTTATATATCTTGACTTTACTAAGGGTACGTCTATACTTACGTGTCCTGTCGGAGGCGCGGGATCGATCTTCTGGGTTCGATTTATCGCGTCTTGTCTAGACGCAATAAATCGAACCAGGAAGTGCTCCGCCGTCGACGCTGGTAATCCAGCTCGACAAACGGAGTAGGCGGAGTCGACGGGGGAGCCTGCGTGCCGCGTGTGGACCCCGGGTAAGTGCTTTTTCATTCGAACTAAGATAGTTCGACTTCAGCTACATTATTCACGTAGCTGAAGTTGCGTATCTTAGTTCGAATTATGGGGTTAGTGTAGACCAGCCCTAAGGCTTTTGATACTGTCTCATATAACCTTCTTATAAACAAACTAGAGAAATAGAGCCTAGATGAAAATACTAATTGGTACCTGTGCAACTGGCTAGAAAACTATACTCAGTAGTTATCAATGGTTCACAACTGATCGGGAAGGGCATATCGAGTAGGGTTGCACAGGGATCTGGCCTGGGTCCAGTTGTATTCAGTTTCTTCATAAGTGATATAGATAATGGCATAGAGTACATTTATAAAGTTTGTGGACAATACAGAGCTGGAAGGGGGTTACAAATGCTTTAGAGAACAGAATTAGAATTAAAAATGATATGGACAAATTGGAGACATGATCTGAAATAGGATGAAATTCAACACAGAACAAATGCAAAGTAATAAACTTAGGAAGGATTAATCAATTGCATAAATATAAAACAGGAAAAAGATTGCCTAGAGCGGAGTACTGGATCATGAACTAAAGTACGTCAACAATGGAACACTGTTGCAAAAAAGGCAAACATTCTAGGATGTATTAGTACGAGTATTGTAAGCAAGACATGAGAAGTAATTCTTCCACTCTATTCAATACTGATAAGGTCTCAACTGGAGGATTGTGTCCAGTTCTGGGCACCACACTTCAGGAGCGATGTAGACAAATTGGAGAAAGTCCAGAGAACAGCAACAACAATTATTAAAGGTCTAGAAAACATGACCTATGAGGAAAGATTGAAAAAACTGATAGGTTTCAGTGTAGTAGCCGTGTTAGTCTGTGTCAGCAAAACGAAAATAAGAAAGAAAAACTTGTAGCACCTTAGAGACTAACAAATTTATTTCAGCATAAGCTTTCGTGGGTTAATACCCACTTCATCGGATGCATTGAAAAAACTGTTTGTTTAGTCTGAAAAAGAGAAGACTCAGGGAAGACATGAGTCTCCAAGTACATAAAAGGTTGTTAAAGAGGAGGGTGATATATTGTTCTCCTTAATCAGCAGGGACAGGACAAGAAGCAACGGGCTTAAATTGTAGCAAGGGAGATTTTGGTTAACCAGTAGGAAAAAATTCCTAACTGTAAAGGTAATCAAGCACTGGAACAAGTCATTGAGGGAGGTTGTGGAATCTCTACCATTGGAGATTTTAAAGAACAGATTAGAAAAAGACCTGTCAGGAATGGTCTAGATAATATTTAGTCCGGCCAGACTGCAGGGGAAGGGACTAGATGACCTATTGTGGTCCTTTCCAGTCCTACATTTCTATGATTACTCTCGCTCTTAAAAATGTACACCTTATTTCCAGTCTGAATTTGTCTAGATACAACTTCCAGGCATTGGATTGTGTTATATCTGTCTCTACTAGATTGAAGAGCCTTTTATTAAATATTTGTTCCCCATGTAAGTATTCACAGATTGTAATTAAATTACCCATTTACCGTCTCTGTTAAACTAAAGAGATTGAGCTCCTTGATTCTGTCACTATGAGGCATGTTTTTTAATCCTTTAATCATTCTCCTGGCTCTCCTCTTCACCTTCTCCCATTTACCAACATCCTTCTTGAATTGTGGGCACCAAAACAGCACACAATATTCCAGCAGCAGTCACCAGTTCCAAATATAGAGGTAAAACAACCTCTCTGCTCCTACTCAAGGTTCCCCTTTATGCATCCCAGGATCGCATTAGTTCTTTTGGCCACAGTGTCACACTGGGAGCTCATGTTCAGCTGACTATCCACCACAACCCCTAAATCTTTTTCAGAGGCACTGCTTTTTACGATACAATATGGGTTGCATTCTTTGTTCCCCCATGTACAAATTTACATTCAGCTATATTAAAACACCTACTGCAGGCCTGCACAACATACGGCCCGCGGAAGCTCATTGTGCGGCCCGTGGAGGGGTACAGCAAAAAAAAAAAAAAAATTTTTTTTGCTCAACGACTTTGGTAGTGGGAGAGGGTTTGGGGGGGGGGGGGAGGGGCTCAACAACTTTGGTGACGGGAGAGGTTGGGGTGTTTTTTTTTTAGCTCAACAACTTTTGCGGCGGGAGAGGAGTTTCGGCCCTCAGCTGTTTTCTTTGGAGTAATATGGCCCTCACCGCTTTATGAGTTGTGCAGGCCTGACCTACTGTATGCTTGTACAGTTTACCAAGCAATCTTTTTTAAACAGTAGTTTTAATTAGAACATAGCTTGACACTGGACATTTGTTGCAGCCACAATACTGTGAGCTGAACAATTTTAGCCTGGTTTCTAAATTGCTCAATTTAATAAGAATTTTGAAAAGTGACCTGCAAAAGGGGAAAATATGGACTTATTCGCTTTTGCTATATTATGATGCATGAGAAAGATATGAAAGGTTTGTTTTAATATTTCCTGCTTGTTTCTTACATTATAGATTCAGATAGAAAATATCTGAGAAACTAGAGAAGAGTGGTCTAACATCACAAAAAAACATAGCTGAGGAATTGAGAGGAATGAATTTTTAGTTCCACTACTTTAAACTGTTTTTGTTGCCATCTATTTAATATCTGACACCTTCCTCCCCCGCCCCCTTTCAGTTATTGTGGGGGAAAGTTTTCTGTACACATTAAAACCTCCAACCTCTGTTCCAGTAAAACCAGAGGAATCTAGATTTGACATTCTTGGAAGTTCTAAGGCAAAAAGATCCATTATACCTATACTTCTAGGCTTTAATACAGCATAAGGGGGGGAGGCGCAAAAAATTAGTTTGAGTTGCATATAATTCACAATAAAATGTTGATCAAGAAATGTGTGAAATATTAACCCTTTGCATACAATGTAATTCCTGTAACTCTGTGAGGAGTCTTGAAGTGCCATTTACAACAAGGGATCAACGTGTGAGATGTCTCCTCCAGTGCTCATATTTGATTATATAGATGGTTTTACCATCACCTCAGTTCAAATTGATAGCAGGGGTGGGAGAGAGGGAGGAGAGGTGGAAAAGTCAAACACTGGCCTCGCTAAATACAAAGCATAGTATGGAGTATAAAAGCACAATGAAATTCAGGAACTGACATGAAAGAACACGTGTCTTTTTTTCAGTCTTACAGTCTATAAACTAGTGAATCAAATGCTCAAGATTCTAGTTGGGAAGCCTTTCCTCATATTATTCTAGGAGATCTGAAAACAGACATCACAGATTTGTATTTTCACAGTCTTGTAAAACTGTCAAGAAGTACTTCAGGTGCAGGTACAGTGAAAAAATTGAGTGAAAATGACACCCTCTTCAGCAGACCTATGCTCCTATGTAGTACAAGGCATCTGATTTTGACTAATCCATTTTTATAATAAGTGGAGCGTAGAACTGTTCTCACTTCTGCATTATCAATAGAAGTAACTTCGTTCTGATTGTGGAATATTTAAAGATAGGAATGAGAAGGCTGCACAAATGCTGGGTTTTAGTTCTTCAGCACATCTTTCCTAGCATTTAAGGCTTTGGGGCCACTGATGGTAGCAGAAGCCAGGCTCCTTAATAGTTACTGCACACCAGCCCCTGCTGAGTACATATGCTGCTTTTTGGAAAATAACAGTCAGTTCCTTCTTGACTTTAATCAGCAATGAGCATACCACTCTCCTGCAAACTTCAGCACATAATCAGATCCCAAATATATCTTACCTGCTTTCACCTCTGCCTTAATGCACAGGTACCTGAGACCTACCTGTTCCAGATCATTAGCATGGTGGTGGTCTTGGCATGCCACACTGCTGCCTGAGCCTAGCCCAGTGAGGTTAGCATTTGTCCTACTGGTCCAGCACTTTCCTTGCCAATTAGTTATTTCCTGTACTTCATGCATGGCATCTAAGAAGGAAGACTGTTCAGCAGCTTCACACCCTGTCAGCACAGCAGAACAGCATCAGAGAGAGAAGGACCACGATTGTTGTTTCCTCCGCTTCAGAATCCACCACAATGTGCTGCATTGCCAGATATAATTGCAGACTACTAAAACACCAGCCCAGTGTCGCAAAAGATACACAGTCAATGTTGTAGTTTAAGCCATCCAAGAATGAGCTTGTTCAGTTTGGATGCACTGCCCCCATCTCTTTGATACCAGAGAAGTAGAGAATTTATCTAAGCAGGTAGGTAATATGTAAAAATACTGGAAAACTAGGCTTCCAGCTACCTTTTCCTAGTATAGTAATGCAGCTCATCAGCATCCTTTCCTAGTAATTTTCCTCTATGCCAGATGAATTGAGTATTGCAATGTACTTTTCTAAAGAATCTATCTAGGACTTGTATGATGTGTTTGAAAGTAACTGAACCATAGTAGAATATGACTGTAGCTAACCTAGAAAGCCCTAACATGTTAAGAAAGCCATGATAGGTACATATTTTTCATGGCAACATTTCTTAGTTAAATAACGTTCTTCTGGCAGTTCCACCACTGGAGGTTGCAGGGGATCAGTGCTTACTATTGCATCCAAGACAATACTTCAGTGTATGAAGATGACCTTTAAGAACTTTTGCCATAGAAAAGTCAGGAATATCCAGTTGGGTCTTTAAGTATTTCATTGATGTCCCAGACTCTGAATTTATATGGTAAAGGGGCAGAGGTCTCAATCTTTATCAAGGCCATCTTTTCTTTTCACTGTTCATTAGTCACTGGAGTTAAACATGGTAAAATCAGTTTTAAACAGTCTAACCAAATATCTTCCCCAGTACAGTAATCAGTTTTATCTCTTACTGTGTACAATTACTTGAAAAAGAATTGTACACAGTACAATTTCCCTATCATAACTGTTGGTTCTAGCCTATTGATAAAAAAACTTGTCAGTAAAATATATAATGAACTACAGCCCTGGAGATGGAGAAGCCATTTTATATAGACAGATGCATGGAACTACACACTTCAAAGAAACAGCAAATATGTTGTGAGATTTATATATTTTTACTTCCAGATACCTGTTAGTAAGCAGCATAAAGGTTCTATAACTTCAAAAATGCAGGAACTTGGTTGAAAGAGTTAGCAATTTTTTCCATTAGTTGAGATACTGTGTTTTGTAAGAGCTGGAAGAATTGTGGACTTTAAGTTAAAAGTAGTGTACAGAAATCTTACCAAAAGCTTTTTCCAGATGAAATTCATTATATTTTGTATTTGTCCCTGCAATGACAGATTTCCGGTCTGTAAATTTTTTCTAACTCAAAGAGTAGACAAAATTATGTTCACTTTATTTTGATAACTCTCTGGAGTAGTAGTTTTGATATTTTGATATTAAGTGCTATTTCAAAATAAAAACTGGCAGGACTCAAAACCAGCTTACTACTGAAACTACTTTAAACTAGAAATGTAAGTGTGAGGCAAGAGTAGGTAAAAATTTGTAAAGCGACTCAGGAGCCTAAGTCACTTTTGAAAGTTTTACTATATCTCTTAATTCTCATCTCACAGGTTTCTCCATGTACAGGCAGAGCACTGCCATTTACACCTTTATAGCAGAAGTATTGAAAGCCATTTTCCTACCCTTTGAAAAAAGATGGGACTATTCACAAGGACAATTCAAAAACACAGTTACCATTTAAATTCTTTATTTTAAAAAAATACAAGGGATAATGCTGTTTGTTTTTCTTCTTCTATTCCCTTTTATTCAAAGTCGGGGGTGGGAGGGGAGGTTACGTTCTCAGTGGTCGCTTCGAGGAATTTACAAAAGCACATTTCTAAAATTAGTACACAAAATACATTTCTTGAATGATAGAAAAAATCGCAGTAGCAATAAAGCAGCCAGAAGTTTTCCAGTGTTTGGTTTTAAAAATTTGGTAATTAAGCTTTTCCTATCGCAATTTGTTTAATGTATTACAGGTCTCATATGAAGTTTTATGCAAGCTTATGTTCCTATATGTAAGTAACATTCAAGAAATCCCCATCATAACCAAACTTTACTTTGATCTTAAAATCCAAACTGATTTCAAGTCACTATTGCTTTCACAGTGTCCCAGATAAGATTAGTAAGGGGAAAAAAATGTATTGCATGCTTGTATGATATATGAATGTTTTTGATTAATCAGCCCTTCCTCTTTCAATTCAAAAGGCAGGCTGTTTCATCTAGTATGCCTTTTTTACTGCCAACAACTGCTCTTTCTTATTGACAGTACTGGGTCTTCATCTGCCCCATACAAGAACTGCTTTAACCTTTCTCCATTGATATGCAATGGCACACACTAACCCTCACATCAAGTTCATACAAAACCCCAGAAATTCATTTGCCAAGGAGTAAGAAAGCCTAAGCTGCTCTCTCTCCTACAGTACAGGAATGCTGGCAAACCCTCATGGAACCCACATGAACAGTGCTTTACACGATGAAGGATCCATTATATGGCATCACCAAAACTAACTTTATTACAAAAACTCAGAAGACCTGTTTTAAAATACAGTAATAACCCACAACTCTGTATAGTTTAGAGCTCTCAGTAAGAGTGCCACTATCACGATTGAGATTTCTTTACCTTACCTTACACTGAATTAAAAATTGCATATTAATATTTACTGTTTGAAGTGTATGAAGTTAGTTACAGTAGGGGACTCATGCATTAAAATGATACTGTGGGGGACTCTGGGTCAGATAAAACTCAGGATAGACTTTTAAGCATCTAAATTCTCTTAGTTCGGTTTCGTACATCTCCCACTCAATTTAAACAGTAATATTAAGATCTTGATATTTTGCATTATAAGAAATAGATCACAAATAGAGGGAACCTAACTTATTTTCTGAACCACAAAACAAGAATCAACCTCACTTTCTATTCCTTGTTTCAATTTTAAAAGTAGCAGCATACTACCTAGAAAAGCATTCTAAACATCTAGATTTAAGCCAAAGTCTTTTTTATTCCTATAGGAAAAGGTCAGTAAATAACTGGATGTAACTGGGTAGTTATCACTGACATGGTGCTCAGATGTTAGAAGTCTGTACAGTATGGTCACTGAACTAGCATGAATTTAAGAATTTTGTTATAACTACCAACTTATTCCTAATAATAGTTTCAAGAATGTGGATATGGGACACTAAAAACCCCATATCCTACATTCACTCCCCACTGTTGACAAACTATGCTGAGATAGAACAGAAAATCCCACCAAATTTTAAGCAAAATAAATTTCAGAGCAGCGGTTCGCAACCCAGTGGTTCTCAACCTGCGGCCCAGCTGTGTGCTAAAAAAAATTCAAAATGTGCCACTCTGGTCTGGCAGGGGGCGGTGAGTGCCGCAGGGGGGCAGAGTGGGTCTCTGGACAGGTTTGGGGGGGGGGGGGGGCATGCTTGGAACTAGGGGTTTTCAGGGGTCTGCAGCACCCCCGGGTTTTAGGTGGGGTTCCGCACTTTGCTCCTGGCCAGGCGCCAGGGGTTCTGGTACCTGAACCCCATGTTGCGAGGTCTGGCTGCCGGCACCACGCAGCAGGTCCCGGGGTCCAGCTGCTGGGCCCCACGCCCAGGGTTGTGATCCTGGTCCCGCTCTGTGGAGGGGTCTCTGGACAGGGGGCACCGTGGTTCTCAACTTGCGGCCCACAATGATAAATAGGTTGAGAACCAGTTTTAGAGCCAAAACTGACCAACATGTGCGAAGAGCAGTGTATACTGAATATCAATTTTTCACCCCTTCCATGAAAGATGGTCAGCATGATTCTGACCAAGGGTTCAATGAATAAGTGTACACAAATAAATTTTAAACAGGTAATCCACATAGCTGTAAATCCTTTTATTTTATTTTATTTAAAAAAAAGTTGCACAGCCACCTAACATGGACAGGAAACTAATTTTATGAGAGTAACTTGAGATGCCTGTGACCATGTGAAACTGAACAAGACTAAACAGTTTACACACAAGAAATTCACTCATGTTTACAGTTTACCTATTCTAAATATACAGAGTTGATGATAGCCCCGAGGATATTTACTAATGAAGATGGCACTGAAATTGTTCTCTTTGACCAGTCTGTACAACCAAGTCAACCAGCAGTTTTACATTTTCAAATGATGCGGAACCATGGAATGAAATCAAAACTAAAAACCCCCAAATGCATTACAACTCCATGTATGTATGTCTTAATATCAAGATATGCACCTTACAAGTCAACGGACAATCCATTAGGATTACTGAGCTCTCCATCTGCCATAAAAATAAAAAGCATAATACACTTCTAAGATGTCTTCTAAAAAACCTTAAAGATGTCAATTTGAACCAATGCAAAATAACTAAACATGACACTATTTACAACTTCCTGTTTACAGAAACTGTTTCTTCTGCATCTTCCAGTAACAAAAAATTGTAAATAAGAATCCATCTTACTGCATCAATACTGTGATGTCTAGAATTTTTAATCTGAGAAACATTTTCTCTCTTTAAAGCAAGCTTAGCTTAACTTTGCGTGGGCCAATTGGTCTATCATTTAGCTCATTAATAGCAGCCATTGCTTCCTCATAATTTGTCATAGCAACAATGGCATCACCTGAAGGTAATCCATGTTCATTACACTGTATAGAAACAGACTCTGGAATGACACCATAGCCATAGAAAAAATCCAAAATTTCATTAGGGGTGGCTCTAAATGGCAAATTCTTTAATCTAATAGGAGTTACACGATCAGAACTACCACTGAAATTTGGATCGGACATAAATCTTCCCTCAGAAAAGCCTCCCATGTTATTGTTTCCATACTCCATCCTACCAACAGTTTCGCCATCACCACCAAAATCCATAAAAGGTGGAGGACCTCGAAAATCCTCAGGAGGTCGTCTAACATCAGAAGGATGCCTAAAGCTCCCAGGAGGACCAAATGAGTGCATAGGTACTCCTTGTGGTTGTCCAGGTGGTGAACAAGCTGGACGGGAATGCTCACCTCTGTCATATGCCTGTGAATGAACCTGCATTTTTCCACTTGGTGCTGATGACGGAACATTTAAACCAAACTCCTGCATCTGTTCTTCAGATATAAGTCTTAATAGTACCTCTGTTCCCAAGAACCTTCGACGATTTAAACTTTCTGCTTTCATTGCCTGCTCTTCAGATTTAAATTTGACCAATGCTTCTCCCAGCCCAACTCCTTTGTCATCATAAAGCAAGTAGACATCATCTTCATCAATAGCAAATCCTGCAAAGAACTTTTGTACTTCAACTTTTGTCACATCAAATGGAAAGTTTCTTATATATATGCACATCTTTGGGCCAGAATGCCCCTCCCGATAACTTTTTTCCGATACAGCCTGTCCAGGCCGATCTCTTTCTTGTGAGCTCTTCTTCTCATTTGACTCAATTAGTTTCAACATAGATCTTCTAGAAATAGGAAAAATGTAAACAGGACGATTGAAAAGAGACATCCTGTGATATTTCACAGCAATATCAAAATCTTTCTGATTCTTCAACATCAAAAACGCATTTCTTGTCCTCCTTTGATGCTTGTCCAGTAAAAACTTGATTTGGTTGTTAGACACATCCAGCTTTCCAAAGAAAGTTCTCATATCTTTCTTCTCAATATAGGTAGGTAGATTTCTTAAGTGTAAGTAAAATTCCTGGCCGCGAGGTGAACGAGAGCGGGTTCTTTGTCTCCTTGGAGGAGATCTTGAATGAGAATGTTTTCTTGAATGAGTATAGTTTGAACCTCTTGTTGGAGAACGCTCTTTGCTTAAATAACGAGCAATCTCATTCTTCATGTCTACCCTGCCACCATATTCAATCCACTGTTCTTCAGAAGATGGACTTATTTCTATAAATCTCGGACCCATGTATTGTCTATGACGTTTAAGTCCTTCCAAGGCACCATGAGGTGTAGCAAATTTTACCAAACCATCACCATTATTTAGGCCATTGCGACGTTTTAGAAAGATCACTCCCTCTACTCGTAATCCAGAAAAGAAAGCACGTACTTCATCTTCTGTTGCAGAGTACGGTATGCCATGTAGAAATAAATAAACATCATCTGAACTCAGTGACTCCTTTCTTGACTGGTCATAGTTTGATTTAGGTATACTTGGATCACCATGTCTTGTGCCATTGGTATGAAAGCTGGACTCTGGGTGATTTGATGGAACATAACCAGATTTATTTATTCCTTTTGTAATAGCTGCAACTAAATTTGAAAGGTTCCCAACACCTGATTCACCAGAATTACTACCACCTGTTCGTCTAGACCCAGACATTGGTTCTCTTCCCCCACGATCAAATCTTTTCCGGCTCATTTCTATTGTATTTTGCATTTCAGTCTTGCTGCTGAGAAAGAGCTCTATGGGGGAGTCTTTGATAAGCTCTCCTGAACAGCTCATGGCACGTCGTGCATCTTCATCTGTTGCAAATATAATAAAAGCCTCCCCAGTTTCTCCTCCAATAATATGCACTCCTCCATCAGGAATATTCAATCCCGAGAAGAAACGGCGAATATCTGCAGGACCCGCAACAACAGGAAGCCCCTGTAAACGGATGACTACAGCCATTCTGAGCTCAACCCACAGCAAAAATCACCTGCAGACAAAAAGGTACACATGATAGCAAGTCTTTAGTACTCATCTATTACAATATCTTAATACTTAAGCTAGAGCCTTTGTAAGGAAGGTCCCTGCCTCAATCAATCAAGATTTATGAAATCAAAAACTCTCAAATTCAAATCAATCAGTGACCCTGTTTTAATCTTAAAGTTGATTAAGTAGTCAGAACAATTAGCTACTCAACCTGGATGTACGCACATAACTGTCAATATTCCCCATCTTAAGGGCAACAAAATCCACGTAAGTCACTCTTCTCACCATCCAAGATAAGTAAGGAATGCCTCAAGTCCTTCATTGCATGGTTGCTACCTGCCAGAAATCTCTACCTGATACTAAGGAGCAAAATCTTCTGTTTTAGTGTTAATGGGACACTTTCCATCATAGCACTGTGAAGTCTAGGTAGAAGATTACAGACAAAAAGGATAACTACTTCACTGAGAATTAAAGTAATTCATCAACAATGATGAATTTAGACTTTCAGACAAGCTGGTCTACCAACAGACCAGTTCTGCTCACCAGTGGGTACGTTTATTCAGTGTTCAACAACGTTGCCTCTTTCAAGTAGTCAGGATGCTAACTGCAGCAGCCACATGCATTCAGGAGAATACGTCCTAATTCCCAGTCATAAGTATGTGAGAAAAGGCCGTGTGTGATCTTTGACAATATTCAGTGATAAGCATTAAGCTTTAGGCAGCTTACCTGTTTTTGCTTGGAAGACCTGATAAATGCTGTAAAATCAACTTAACTGTGGAAAGAAAATGAAACATAATTAATGGCTGATATTTGAATTTTGGTTTACATATTGTGCCACGTTACAGTGGCATGTCCATATCAATGGATAACATTAACAGCCAAGCACTGTAATGAAACCACAATTTTGAGTACTATGGAGAATTCCTTCCTTGTTCCAAGAGAAATATACGTGGGACATACTGTACTTCAGCATACTGCTATGCATTGCATCTCTGTCTGTGAATCCGTTTTAGATGTAGGAAAGAAAATTCAAATGTTAAGGGTGACGACTGCAAATGATGTAAACATGCTGAGATTAACTGGTCATCAATTGTGCCACACTGAACTGTTGAAATCAACAGAACTGCCAATAAGGTAGAGGGAAAACCCTCTGTTACTTCAGTCCTTGAAAGGTGTATAAATCCAGCTCAACGTTACATGTCCAATTCTTCTGAAATCCACCTGCTTTTGACGTGCACGACAAAACATGCTAATCACCACCAGTCCAATATTGCACTGAAGATAGACAATCACATGAAAGAGCCAAAAATTCCAAACAGATTTCAATGAGTACATGAATTTACAAACAAATCTCATTTGCAAGGTTTTCCCCCGGCAAGTGCTTGCTGCATTCCAAACATGCAACCAAGAACTACTGAATGTGCTCTGACAAGCTACAGGATTACATAGCACAGTTACAGAAACAAGGGAAACCTATGCACTGAATTGCTACCAAATTATTACTCTTTTTTAACAAGCTGCTACAGACAAGTAGTTAAGAATACTACCACATTATACAGGAAGCCCTAGTTTATCACAAATATAAGATACCATACTGACCACTCTTAAATGTTTCAGATTTCTGATCCACTTACATCTACTAAACCACAAAAACTGATCATTTCACCTGTATTAGCACAAAAAAGCCCACATTTCTGTAACTGAAAGACCTTATTTTACTTCTAAACTGTCTGAATACTTTCTTCCTATAGACAAGTCTGTAAGTTAGAAAGACTTTATGTTTGATAAATTGCACTTGTAGATAAACAGCTCCTCACATCTGTATATGCTATCTTCTCAATAGATGAAACAGCAATGCCAACGTGCAAGGAAAGAATTCAATGGGAGAGAGAATTCTCTGACAGGGCCTTCGTTTCTTGAAAAGTCAAATCCATTTGCCCACTAATTCATGTCGCATTCTGATGCAGTATTTCAGTAGTTTTCTAGCACCTCTCTGTGTTCCTATGACCAAAAATCATTTCCCAATATTTCGTCGTCAACCCAGAACCAGGTATGCTCAGTACTCCTGTGATGACAACTGTCAAGTTTTCCCATCATACACCATGGACAAAATATACAACTTCTCGTGCTTAAACCAGACAAGTTAATTTCAGATCACCACATAAAATCAATGGTAAGCTGTTCCACAGATAGAAATGCAAGTTAATCTAATAAATTTTTGCTAGCTGTTCATCCAAACAATCAAGAGATGGTAACAAATGTAGACAAGTCATTATTAGATGGTTTAAATGAATAACCCAAGGAAGTGAAATGTAGTTTTTAAAAAAAAAAGTTTTTTTAAACACATGTAAGTCCAAATCAGCAGTAGAATGAGGCCTTCAAAGAACAAACGTTTAGATAAATGGATAAGGCTTTTGGGAAAGCCCTACGTACTCACCAATTCAAAGCACAAAGGCTTCATTAAATAATATCTTCAAAAAAGCATCAATAAGTAGTAAACAAGACTAGGACTATACTTTCATGTAATCACCTAGCAAAACCTCATACCATACTCACTTTCACTACCAAACAAAAAGAATCAACCATTTCATAAAACGAGGTCTCCATAACACTGATGCTTATTTATCACTGTATAATTTCCCATACCCAGATTCCATGCAATCAAACTCATGGTCTGGGAAGGACAACTGAAGAAAATCCAGCATAAGCCAGAGGATGGCATTAACTGAAACTAAATAAACTAAACTGGGTGAACAATGTTTATGAATTGTATTTTAAAAAAGCTGGTAAGTCGGTAAACGACTCCCTATCTCAGCTGCTGGCAAAAATTGGACTTAACAGTCAAAGCAAGACGTTTATCAACTGAGATTTAGTTTCATTGGAGCAACATCTGAGTGAAGTCTGCAGACAGGCCCGTTGCACGGAAGGCTTCGGCGAGGCGCTGCTATTTAGGAGAAGCCCGCAGGTGTCGAGCCTGAGCCAGCGAGCGGTCCCACAAATTCAAGGCCTCAGTTAGCATCCCCACACTCCGCAGCCCGATTAGGGCCACTGCCGTCGCATCACAAGCCTAGAAAGCATCGCCCCTTCCGCTCCAAGCGGGGCACGACCCGGGCGCCTCCAGCACCAGCCCGCACGTTCGCCGGGATCCTCCATCCAGAGGCCAACGGGGCCCGGAGGGGTCGCTCCCCCCATGCCAGGCGCGCCCCAGTCCCGCCAGAGGCCGTTTGTGATCCGATCCTGCGGAGAACAAGCCCGGCCTCCCCGCGGCACCGGGGCGGGAGGGGACCGAGCGGGGCACGGGGGCGGATATCCAGGCTCACGGGTGAGGAGAACCATCCGGAGCGGCCGATAGGCCTCCATGTGCGACAGCATCACAGGGACCAGGCCGGGACTCCAGCGGAGCCCGCCTAGGCAGCTGGAGAAACCGGCAGCGTGTCTCCGGCCCCGCGCCCATCTCCCAGCGCAGACCCTCCGCCCGGGCATGGGCGGCCGGCCAGCGGCCAAGAGCACCGCCCGGGGGAAGCCGATCTCCCTCAGCCCGCTTCCCTCGCCCCACCCCGCGTACACACCGCTGCCCGCTACACGTGGGAGAAGCTCCCCGCCGAGCGCCTCGCTCGGTGTCCCCGCAGCTCCGGAGAAGCAGCAACAAGATGGCGTCCTCCCTCTCTTTCCCCTTTCCCAACCGACCGGGCCCACACGCATGCGCGCCCCCTACGCTACAGTTCAGCCTACACTACACATGCGCGACCCTGCAGCCTCTTCCCGCCCGAGTGATTTACGCCTGGCTTATCTGTACGCATGTGCAAACTCGATTCCTAGGGCTGAGTGTCACTGCAACCTCTTCTTGTACCCGGAAACAGTGTATATGTGTGCGTGACCTTCCAGCGGTCATCACCGGATATTACTGCGCATGTGCCAGTTCATAGGCGGCGGGCGCATCGAAGCTCAGTACGCATGCGTCTATCCTTTTCGTGGCTGCTGTTGCTTCCCCCTTTCACCCGTGCTTGGTTCACAACTGTGCATGCCTAGCATGTCCTAGGCTGCTCCACTTTTCCTCTGCCATTGTCTGTGTGAGCAGTATGCATGTGCTGGGAAGGAGCTCCCGCCTCATAGTGAGCAAAGGGCCTGTCTAATTCAGATTGAGGGTCGAAGAATCTCAGGGTTGGAAGGGACCTCAGGAGGTCATCTAGTCCAACCCCCTGCTCAAAGCAGGACCAACCCCAACTAAATCATCCCAGCCAGGGCTTTGTCAAGCCTGACCTTAATAACCTCTAAGGAAGGAGATTCCACCACTTCCCTAGGTAACCCATTCCAGTGCTTCACCACCCTACTAGTGAAAAAGTTTTTCCTAATATCCAACCTAAACCTCCCCCACTGCAACTTGAGACCATTACTCCTTGTTCAGTCATCTTCTACCACGGAGAACAGTCTAGACCCATCCTCTTTGGAACCCCCTTTCAGGTAGTTAAAAGCAGCTATCAAATCCCCCCTCATTCTTCTCTTCTGCAGGCTAAACAATCCCAGTTCTCTCAGCCTCTCCTCATAAGTCATGTGCTCCAGCCCCCTAATCATTTGTGTTGCCCTCCGCTGGGCTCTTTCCAATTTATCCACATCCTTCTTGTAGTGTGGGGCCCAAAACTGGACACAGTACTCCAAATGAGGCCTCACCAGTGCCGAATAGAGGGGAATGATCACGTCCCTCGATCTGCTGGAAATGCCCCTACTTATACAGCCCAAAATGCCATTAGCCTTCTTGGCAACAAGGGCACACTGTTGACTCATATTCAGCTTTTCGTCCACCGTAACCCTTAGGTCCTTTTCTGCAGAACTGCTGCCCAGCCATTCGGTCCCTAATCTGTAGCAGTGCATGGGATTCTTCTGCCCTAAGTGCAGGACTCTGCACTTGTCCTTGTTGAACCTCATCATATTTCTTTTGGCCCAATCCTCTAATTTGTCTAGGTCCCTCTGTATCCTATCCCTACCCTCCAGCGTATCAACCACTCCTCAGTTTAGTGTCATCTGCAAACTTGCTAAGGGTGCAGTCCACACCATCCTCCAGATCGTTAATGAAGATATTGAACAAAAATGGCCCTAGCACCGACCCTTGGGGCACCTCACTTGATACCGGCTGCCAACTAGACATGGAACCATTGATCACTACCCGTTGAGCCCGACCATCTAGCCAGTTTTCTATCCACCTTACCGTCCATTCATCCAGCCCATACTTCTTTAACTTGCTGGCAAGAATACTGTGGGAGACTGTATCAAAAGCTTTGCTAAAGTCAAGAAATAGCACACCCACTGCTTTCTCCTCATCCACAGAGCCAGTTATCTCATCATAGAAGGCAATTAGGTTAGTCAGGCATGACTTGCCCTTGGTGAATCCATTCTGACTGTTCCTGATCACTTTCCTCTCCTTTACGTGGTTCAGAATTGATTCCTTGAGGACCTGTTCCATGGAAATGCCCCTACTTATACAACCCAAAATGCCCAGGGTGCAGAGTCCGGACCTCCCTCAGTCTCATGGTCTATTTTGGCATCTCCTTAGCATTATCAATTGTTTATGATCTCTGCCTCGTTTCCAGGGTAGCGTCCTCCCATCCTGTGTTGGTGCTGGCTGGAATAGCATTGATATGGGGTTGGCAGGCTGTGTGTTTGTTTTCTGGTTGGAGGAGACGTAGGATACTAGTGATGGTGTCAAGGTAAATTATGTAGAAGCGATAAAGAGTCCTGTGGCACCTTATAAACTAACAGACGTATTGGAGCATAAACTTTTGTGGGTGAATACCCACTTCGTCAGATGCATACAGTGGAAATATCCAGAGGCAGGTATAAATATGCAGATAACGAGATTAGTTCAATCAGGGAGGATGAAGCCCTCTTCTAGCAGTTGAGGTGTGAACACCAAGGGAGGAGAAACTGCTTTTGTACTTAATCCAGGATTAAACAAAGACTGTGAATGGCTAGCCAATTACAAAAGCAGTTCGCCTCATCCTCCCTGGTCCATCAGTGGCTACTAGGATGGCCAGGATGGGAAGGGATGGTGTCCCCAGCCTCTCTTTGCCAGAAGCTGGGAATGGGCGATAGGGTGGATCACTTGATGATTACCTGTTCTGTTCATTCCCTCTGAAGCACCTGGCATTGGTCACTGTCAGAAAACAGGATCTGAGCTAGATGGACCCTTGACTGACCGGTATGGCTGTTCTTATGTTCTCCTTTTTTCTGCCACGCTCACCCATTCTCTAAATTAACTGGTAGTCTTTTGTATTTTTCTCCTTCACACCACATTATGCTTTTCTAAGTCTGAAGTTCCCCTGTGGTGCAGGGGAGGCGAGGAGTCACATGGCCACCAGCCCACCCTTTCCTCTCATGTGCAGCTCCCCGTGATTCCTAAGAGGAAGAGCCTGCCTTGAACTGTTTCTGGCCTCTCTGGCTGTCCGTAGCCGGGACTGTTCTTTATTCATCGCGGAGGCGGGGGAGCGGGACGCTTAGCGGCTGCTGGGATCTGAGTAGCCATGGCGACCGTGGGGCGCTGTGGCGCCGTTGCTCTGCTCCTGGTGCTCAGCATGCGGCTCTCGGCTGGGCAGAGCTTCTCCCTGCCTCTGCGCCAGCCGCAGGATTGCGGCCATGCCCGTTACTTCGATATCTCCAGCCTGGCGTGCGGCCAGTGCGGGCCCCACCAGGGGCGGAGCGCCTGGGGTGAGAGCGAGCGAGGGGCCCAGGGGGGAGTCCTGTCTCCCAGCAGGCGGGGTGGGGTGTGTCAGAAGCTTAGCCAGCTTCCCCCGCCTAGGCATTGGGGGTGGGTGACCCCCCAGCTCGGGGGGGAGCTGTTCTGGGAGGCATAGCCCGAGCTGAGGGGGCTGCGTCATGTTGCGGCCCGCCCCTGCCTGCGGGCTGCGGACACGAAGTACCCTTTAAAGCCGTCTTTGGGGTAGTCCCTGGGAGCTGAGCAGTGCCTCACCCTAAGCAGGGGCAGACGGGGGCTTGTTCAACGTTTGGCTCGTACGACACTGAAGCGTTTGTTTTAATTCATCCTTTGCATGTCAGCAATCGGGACGTTCGTTCTTTGCACGTGAACTACCTGCGAAATGGTGGCATGTCTCCAGTGATCACACATGGATAGTGGAGTAGTGATGCTGCCACGGGAAAGTGGTGATCTATGGAGTTTTGTCCTAAGACTTTTTTTTTTTTTTCACAGTAGCATAGGCGGGTTGAATTTGCAGTACATTCACCATCCTAGGGCAATAACTTCACCTTGTGGGAACTTTGCAAGACAAGTTTCTCATTTCTGCAGTGTTTAGTTTGTGATTTTTTTTTAAGACTAGGATTAAACTTGAAATGTAGGTCTTATTTTTATTGTCTAGTTCTACTACAATAATACTGCTGAGGAAGAAATTCAGTCTCCTCCAAATGTGTGAATCTTGGACAGATAGGAAGCAGAGATAGAGGAAGGTTAAAAAAATATCATTTTGACTATCTGAATATCATTCTGATGTGATCAGCTTTTTCATTTCATGTAACAATTGTCCTAAACTTCAAGCCTAGAAATGAGAGAACAAAGTTTGTTAGTCTTTTCCTTTTTGTGTTAAATATGCATGAATGTGGTGCTCATTAACTGAAGAGTTGATAGTATTAATTAAGGTTCTTTCCACAATACATGGCTGATATATGATGATGTTTATAAGTATTTCTGGGTCTTTGACACTTGTAAATTTCTGCAAACATTTACTTGATCAGATAGGTCCAGTACAGTAGAACCTCAAAGATAGGAATGCCAGAGTTACTGACTGAACGGTCACAGGTGCCTGTATTGTATCTTAAAGGTAGGCACATCTGAGCTGCCTGTCCCCCACCACCTTGCAGCCACTTACAGGTGGGAGGTGGTGAATTCTGTTTTCCCTTTTCCCTCCCCACTGGCTGGGAGGGGGACAAGCTTGTGAGCTCAGAGCTTTGGAAAGAAACTTCTGGAGCTGCTACTGAAACGACCTGGATGGAGTGTAAGCTGGATGGAGCCCGAGCTCTGGAGGAGCAGCTCAGTTTTAAAGGACCACAGCCTGCACCAGACACTAACACTGCGGTGCCCCAGGGTGCCTCACTCGTTATCCTTGCAACGGGGGGCTAAAACCAGCTACCTGTCCACCCTCACTCACCGCACAGCCACTGCAGGGCTGTGAGCCCCTGCTCCGAGCAGTTGGCTCTGAGGAGCATCCAAAAGGCTTGTTCAGAGTTACGAATGTTTCAGAGTTACGAACAACCTCCATTCCTGAGGTGTTCGTAACTCTGAGGTTCTACTGCAGTTCAGTTCAGGTTATTCAACAAGTTCAGTGCAATAAGTAGTTCAGAGTTATGAAACCGATTGGGAGCTGAAAAAGCAGGAAAGCTTACTTTCCTCTTTGAATCTCTGTATAAAAACTAGGTGTGAGAAGGGCAAGATCTAACTACAGTAGAACCTCAGAGTTATGAACTGACCTGTCAAGCACACACTTCATTTGGAACTGGAAGTATGCAATCAGACAGCAGGAAAGAGAGAGAGAAGCAAATACAGTACAGTATTGTGTTAAATGTAAACTACTAAAAAAAAAAAAAAGTATTTTTCTTCAACATAATACAGTTTTGAAACTTTACTAAGTCAATGTTCAGTTGTAAACTTTTGAAAGAAGAACCACAACATTTTCTTCAGAGTTAGTTACGAACAACCTCCATTCATGTAAAGAAGGGAATAACAGGGATCTGAAAAGTTCTGAGAATGTTTTTTTTAAATGACATTGTCAAATTGAGTATTGACATAGTTCAATATTTTACATGTTTAATTTTGTATCGGCTTTTGTTTTGTAATAGAAATAGCAATAAATGTAAAAAACAATTAGTGACCCGTTCCTGTGTGGCATGGTGTGCCCTCAACTTTCACAGCTGAAATCAGTGGAAGTTGCGAGCACTACACACTTCACAGGATCAAGCCCCTGGAATAGTATTTGCAGTATTTGAGGATAGGTTATTTTACTGTTCATGTTTGAATTAAGGAAAAAATATATATTAAAAAGTATCGAATTTAAAATAGCTTACAAAATAACTTTGAAGCTCTTTGCACACAAATAAGACAGTTGTTTTCCTTGGTTATCTTTAATCTTTCAGAGTAATTCTACTTTTGAAGGGTAAAAACTGAACTCTAACGTGAACATTCTAAAAGAAGTGGAGTGTTTTTACTGCAGTTCTTATTCAAATATCATAGTTGTTTAAGGAGGAAATTGTGAGTCTTCATTTAAGAGCTGTAGCAATTGCTCTACAATAGAGTTGCGTTTTTTAATATGTATAAATTGGGGTGAAAAATAAAACATTATTTACCTTTTAGGTATTTCATGTGTATGTCTACCAGGATTCAGGATGGTTTCTAATAATGGTGGGCCTTCTGTTATTTGTGAAAAATGCCCAGACAATATGGTAGGTATTAAGCTTTACATATTGTGATGTGACCATACATTTTTGCAGTTTTACAGGTCTTCTATAAGTTTCGATTTAATAACATTTTTAACAAAATTTATTACTTAATTGTGTTTGGAAAATTTTAACAAAGTGTTTTAACAGCAGTATCTTTATTTAGAACTATTTAAAATTTTGTGTTCAGGTATTGGTAAGAGTGGTATATTTATGAAACTTGTGATTCATCTTACAACAGTTTTTAGCTTTCTATGACAAATGTGGGGGGGAGGCTTCCTTTGAATGTAAGCTGAGAAAATTGTTTTTAATTTTTGTGGGAAAATTTGACTTTTGTAATGTTTAAAGGCCATATGTTTTATGTTTGCAAAAGTGAGTCATTGCCAAGAAAATTTCAGTGAGGCTAGAATAAGGATATTGAAATAAACAGTAATAACAAGTGTAAATAAGTTGATAGGCAAGCGTAAACCTGCCTAGAATTACTTTTTGGTTTGCTCATTCTCTCATATAACCAAATACTTTTCTAACCAAACAAGTTGTAGAACACACAGGTTGCTTAAAAGCTGACCAACTTAAGCATGATTTAAGAAAAAATAGATGTATAAAATGTCATGAGTGAGCAAACAACTTAAGGGTATTCTAAACGTTGGTTTAATCTCTTAGTCCTTGCTTCCTTCCATTTATGTTATATTCTTATCTTTATGGCTATGTCTACACTGCACTTTCATCGGTAAAACTTTTGTCGATCAGAGGTTTGAAAAAAACCACACCCCTGACCCACGAAAGTTTTACAGACAAAAAGCAGCAGTGTGGACAGCGCGAGACGCCCTGCTGACAACAAAGCTACTCGTTGAGGATGGTTTTATTTTTTCGGCAGGAGAGCAGCTACACTGTCTACTTTACAATGGCAGGGCTGTAGCAGCACAGCTGTACCCCTGTAAGGTGCGCAGTGTAGACATAGCCATCAGTCACTTAGTCTCTCTTTCTACACGAAGACCACTCCCTTTATGAAATCCCTAGGCTCAGTTCTTGGGTTTTTTGCTTCTTTTTTTCTGTCTACTTTTGGCATTTGTATAGATCAGACTACTATAATGCCTAGACTGTGATCTTCCAGCTTTGGTCATCTTATCTCTACCTTTAACATGAGCAGCCACTTTTACATTGATCCTCAAATATATGTATCTTATTAACTTTTGACTATTACCTAGTCAATTCTACTTAGTCTAAATAGGCAATAAAATTTGACTTCATGTCAGCTTCTTTAATCTCACATCTTAAAGACAGAGGTGTTTCTTGTTCTAGCAAACATCCTCAGGCATAGCTCCATTTCTGTCTTCCTTCTTTATTGTAACTAAGGCTTCCTATATCCTTCTCGTGCAGGGTGGATTTGATTTAATTGATTTAAATCACTAGTCAGGAAGACTCTATTTAATTATGGATTTCTACATAAAAGTGCATTCTTGGTGGTGGTTATAACTTTAATACATATTCTTCACAACTCAGAGATAGATGTAGGTTTCATTTTTAGAAGGTGTACACTATACATTTTTAAACAGTGATTCATTTTGAAAACTTTTCAGATTAGTTTTACAGCTATATCAGAAAATAAATGATTGTTTGGTTATTTCATTTACCAAAGGTAATTGAAGCAGATATTTATGAAGTCATTGGGACGTGAATTATCTCCAATTCAACAGGTTAATTATTAATATTTGGAGGATTTTCTTGCCATGCTGTATTAGGAGGAGAACATCACCAGACGGACGTTTAAATTGTTTTATTTAACTAAAACAACGTTATGTATTCTGGATTTTTTCTTCAATAGCAAACATAATATTTTAACAAAACAAGCATATGAATTTAGTTAAACGTTCAACTGTTTTAAAACCAGGTTTGTTAAAATTGCATTTAACTAAAATAGTTAAATGAATTTTTTTTAAGCAAAAATTAAATTAACTGTCAGCCAGGTCAACATGAGAAATTTAAAATGTTGGCTTCTGCAGCTAACTCAGTCGTCTTCACCTTCATTTTCCTCTTTGTTCATAATCTGGAAAAGAAAAACAAGCTTTCCTGCTTTTTCAGGTCCCAAACGATTTCTCAGTTTGGAATGAATTAGTCCGAAGGAAGAAAATATTCTTTCTACACTGGCAGAAGAAGCTTCTGCTGTTAAAATCGAGATTATCACTTCAACAGTCTCTGAGTCCAAGAGCTTAAGTGACTTCCACCAGTTCACTGGTGTGACTTTCTTTAAAACATCATCAGCAAACGTCTATTTCTTGAATGGTTCACCCCTAGCTCTGAAGTTTATTATAGTTGGCATTATAGAAGGATGATTGCTGGATGTCTGTGTCATAGTCAACTCCTTTTCTTCAGCAGTTAAGGTTTGACCCTGGTACCGAGTATTGAGAATATTTGCAAGAAAATGAGCTGGATATAGTGCTTGTTCCATTTGTTTTTTTAAATGCTTGTAATTTAACTCTGTCATTGCATATTTCTCTCTTTAAGATCTCACTTAGTTCCTTCCAAATTTCAACAGCATCAGCAATAAAACAGCTATTTCCCTGCATTTTGTTCAAGGCTACAGAAATAGGCTTCAGGGTACTCAGCATGTGTTCAACATTTCTCTTAAGCCCAATGTTGAGAACTTCGGCTGTGACACTGCCATCTATTTTTTCACGATTTTGTTCACAAACTGTCATCAGATCAGGCCAGTTCTTGATATAATGCTCAAAACAGTCCTCTACTGAGTTCCATCACACGTCTTGTGGGACAGTTAGCTTGGTTCCTCCCACCTTTTTCAGAGCAGCTGCTGCAAAGTGGTTGTTACAAAAGTATTTTGCAATTTCAACAACATTAGCTTTTATTTCTGGAACACTGAAGTCTTTGGCTAGGAGGTGCATCAAATGAGCGCTGCAGCTTGGTCACAGACAATGCTGCAAATGTATCAACATGTTATTAGCTTGGGACTCTCTTCACTCTTCTAAATTTCTTTTCATCTTGGATACATTTGCAGCATTGTCTGTGACCAAGCTGCATACTAGACATTTGAATTTTTTTCCCCACAGTTTGTTATAGCTTGTACTGCTACTTCTTGTAAGTATACTGCTGTGTGTGCACATTTCCTGATGTATCAATTGTTTCTGTAAGGAAGACATTCCCTTCTTCTGTTGTCACACAAGCACATACAACAGGGCCATTGTGGACGTTGCTCCACCCATCAAGATTCAGATTAAGAATTTCACCCTCTAGACCTTTTGCACACTGCTCAATTTCTCTTTCATACATTTTATCCAGCAATTTGCCGGCAACATCTGCTCTGTTGGGTGGACTGTATCCTGGTCTTAATGACTGAACCATGTTAATGAAGTGTGGGTTCTCAATCATACAGAAAGGAGAGTTTGTTGCATAAACAAACCATGCAATTTTCCCATCAATTACCTCTTTTTGTAATCTGCTGGTTCTTATCACAAATTTATCTATGGTTGTTTCTGGATGATGGAGGGTTTTTTTTCTTTTTGCTACAGGTGATATACTGTGGTTATGTGACATACATGATGTGACTGAAACACTATCATTGGCAGATAACTCTGAAACTATAGAAAATGATAGTGATCTTGAAGGTGGATAGTCTTCAGAATCCTGTCTGAGGATGGCTTCTAAACAAAATAAGTCAATGCAGTTATTTAATTATTACCATACTGCTCATTTAGTATTACTCATTGCATTCACTGACACCACTTTAAAGGTGAAATTGTAAAAGGAAGATCTGCCTATTTCAGCTATTTATTTTTTATCACAACTGCATCTAAAATGATAGAGAATAAATACTATATTTTTTGCTCAAATATGAGAATTCAAGAATAGTCCAGAAGGAAGACAGGCAGTCCTTAAGAAAGAAGTATGAAATAAAAAAAGTTTACCAACCTGAAGATCCTGCATGTTCAGACATGTTCCTTTCATCATCTTCAACATGGCTTCCTCCTGAGAAGGAACACTTCTCATGATGGAGTTTCATTTGGGCAACCAGGCCTTGCATTTCCTTGTTGCACTGTTTGCATTTTGTCTGTCTTACCAACAGGTAGAGGAACTTCATTAAAATATTACCAAACTTGGTCTCTTTTACGGCCTGCTGCCATTATAGGTTTTCCCTTCTAGTGAGAGAATGGTATGGTAGATCTCAAATCAATGAAGGCTATGCTCATAAAGACCTCAAAACTTCTGGAATATGCTGCTCAAACAGTTTCACTTTTGTTTCTACTCCCTGTCCCTCCCTTCTCACATTTATCTCTAGAACAACTTCTTGTCCAGATCTATTCCGGCCCCAACAATCTTCTATTCATTGAACTTTTTGAAACTTTGCACTTTTAGAGAGAGGTAAGAGATTGACTCTGTATACACAAATTTGCAGAGGGACAATAGGGTTGAAGTCTGTTATTTCTTGCCTCTATATATTATTTATTTTAAAACATTTTTGCTGTTAACAAGTATTATCTCTGGAGACACAAATCCAGAGTTTGAGAACTGCAAAACTAAACATCTCTGATGGTATCTTCCAGACTGAGCACTGAGTCCCATTGGGTAGATGTATAGATTATTTAGGTTAATCTTCCTAGAAGCCCCTGGAACCCCATAAGATTGGGTCCCTAATCCATGAACTATTGGAACTCATTTACAAAACTTTTCTTAAACATTACATGAATATATTGTCTCATACTATAGAATTAGAATTTATAATCCCTATTCCATGATGAGATATCTTTGAGCTATAATGTATCTTTAGATAGGTTTTTTCCTCAAAAAAGCATTTTATCAAAAAAATCCAATTTAAATAAAAAAATCTGATTTTTTTTTTTTTTTAATCATTGATTTTTATCCACCCTGTTCTGTTGTCCGTAATCTATCATTCATTCTTGGACTCTATGGTAGGTTTTATGCAAAGATAAGATGGGAATAGTGGAGAAGGAGAGTGACATCCAGTTCCCAATTCTCCCTCCCACCCCCTACCCCCGTCATGCTCTGCAGTGGTGGTGTAGCTTCAGGTACATGTGTACACATGAGCACCATGGATGTACGAGATTCTAGGCTGCCACTGCTTGACCCTCAACTCTTCCATTTCCACTGTTTTCCCATCTCCTGTGTATGCACGTTTGGCTATAATCAGGGCCCTACTAAATTCACAGCAATGAAAAACGCATCACGGACCGTGAAATCTGTTTTTTTTTTTGGTGTGCTTTTACCCTATACTATGCAGATTTCACGGGGAGACAAGTATTTCTCAAATTGGTGGGTCTGACCAAAAGGAGGGGTCAGAAGACTATTGGGGAGGGAGGGGTCGTGGTATTGCCACCCTTACTTCTCCACTACCTTCAGAGCTGGGCAGCTGGAGAGCAGCGGTATGGTATGGTATTGTCATCTTTCTGCGCTGCTGCCTGCAGAGGTGGGCCTTCAGTCAGCAGCCACCACTCTCCAGCCACCTAGTGCTGAAGGCAGCAGCACAGAAGTAAGAGGTATGGGATTGCCAACCTTATTTCTGTGCTGCTGCTGGCAGGGTGCTGTCTTCAGAGCTGGGTGCCTGGCTAACAGCTGCCGCTCTCCCACCAGCAGCAGCACAGAAGGGTAGTAGTACCGCAACCATGCCTACAATAACCTTGAGACACCCTCCACCCCATTCCTCTTTGGGTCAGGACCCCAACAATTATACCACTGTGAAATTTCACATTTAAATAGCTGAAATTTATTATTTTTAAAGTCCTTTGACCATGAAATTGACCCAAATGGACCATGAATTTGGTTGGGCCCTAGCTATAATCACTTCCGCATTGGTCATAAGTTGTCAAAATCCATAGCATTCATTTTTATGTTAATGTTGTCACTCCATTTCTATTGTAAAACAAGCACTTTTAAACAACACTTTATTTCCAAGATGGCATAAATGGATTTCAACTAATGCTTTAAAAAAAAAAAAAAAAAGGCAAACTAAAAACTCCTCTTATACTCTAACTAGGTACTGTATTGTGACCTCTGAAAAGATCAGTCAGATCCTTAAGTCTGAATGAAGCTCCATTGAATATATTGATGGTTCTCCTTGCTAGGGTCTCTAGTATGTTCTTCAGACAGTTTTGTGAGTGTTATGCATGGTAGACTACATGAACAATTTCTATTTTAAATAATGTGTGGGTCAGATTTTTTTTTTCAGTTCTAGAGGACTTTTATAAAGGATTTTACAAATATTTTAAACTTTATAGAGTGGTGTTACTGAAGATGGGTGGAATTGTATTACTTGTCCTAAAGGCTTAACTACAGAAGGAAAATGTAAATGCGCCATTAATGAAATTTTAGGTAAGAAATCTATACACAGTATGAAAGGTTGATCTTAAACATCTGAGTTTATCAAAACAGCATTGTGTATTACTAACAAATTAATAAAAAACAGGAAGCCTCCACGCGCTGCTGCCCCCAGGCACTGCCCCTGCAGCTTCCCATTGGCTGCAGGGGCACTTGGGGCGGGGGCAGCGCGGGGAGGCAGAGCCCTGCCCCAGGGCCGCAGGCCGGGGCCGGCAGACGTGGAGCGAGCAGGCAGACCCTGCTCAGCTCCACTGTGCTGCCAGGGTCCTGGGCCATTTTAAATCGCTTGGGTGGGGGGAGCGCCCGGGCGTGGCAGGTGAGACCCAGCCCCAAAACTTCTGGAGCCCTGCGGGTGACATTGGGGAGGTTCGCGGGCCATGAGTTTGAGACCCCTGCTCTATAGCATGTTGTTGCTCACATTTACATTTCCCCCCCCACTTAGTGGAAAGAGATGTTAATGGCAAGTTGTTAAATGAAGCATTGTGTATACGCTGTGATGCAAATGAACCATCATTCTCTGCTTCAAACGTCTTAGGAGATAGGTAAGTATTCTTGCTTCTTCTACATGTATGTATTCAGATCTGCTTTGTATGGATCCTACTAAAGATGATGATGTGATTTAAATGGAACACTCCCCAGGAACAAACTATCTGTTGGATAAAATATGAATACTTTTGGTTAATTGGGGCATTCTCTCTTGCATATACTATAGCTGTCCCTGTTGCTTTGTGGCAATCTAAATAGTAGTAACACAAGAGGTTTCAACTCATGTTCAAGTCAGTAGGAGTTGAGGTTGCTAAATATCTTGCAGAGCCAGTATCCTAAATTTGCGGCTCCAGTCTTTCTTCTGACTTATGGTAGAGTGGGAACAAATGTGTTGTTATATTAATATGTACTGTTTTATTTGTTGCTAATTGAATAATAGTGGAAATGAACTGGTAAAATTAATTTTTGTCCAGCTCCCATTGAAAGCCTTCCACTGACTTTATTGGGATTAGTCTCAGGCCTCTAATAAACATTGTGCTACGAACACAGGAAGAAAAAAAAAAGACTGTATACTTGAGTTGAAGTTTGATCCCAGGACTTTATTTGAAGTTTTGAACATAGGAATAGCCATACTGGATTAGACCAATGGTCCATCTAGCCCAATATCCTGTCTTCTAACAGTGACAAGTGCCAGATGCTTCAGAGGGAATGAAGAGAATAGGATAATTGTTGAGTGATGCATTCATTCCATTATCTACTCCGAGCTTCTAGCAGTCCCAGATTTAGAAACAACCAGGGCATGGGGTTGTGTCCCTGACCATCTTGGCTAATAGCACTTGATGGACCTGCAGTGCTGTAGCCGTGTTGGTCCCAGGATACTAGAGACACATGGTGGGTGAGGTAATATCTTCGCTTGAATCAACTTCTATTGGTGAGAGAGAAACTTTCAAGCTTACACAGCTGAAGGAGAGCTCTGTGTAAGCTTGAAAGCTTGTCTTTCTCACCAATAGAAGTTGGTCTCTCTTCTAGGGTGAACAGCCCTAGTCTTTTTAATCTCTCCTCATATGCAATCTCTTCCATACTCCCACCCATTTTTGTTGCCCTTCCTTGTACCTTTTCCAATATATCTTTTTTGAGATGGGTGACCAAATCTGCATGCAGTATTCAAGATGTCGGCGTACCATGAATTTATATAATGGCAATGTAATATTTTCCATCTTATTGTCTATCCCTTTCCTAATGGTTCCTAACATAGTTACCTTTTTTTTTCTTTTTTTTTTTTTTGACTGCCACTGCACATTGAGTGGATGTTTTCAGAGAACTATTTACAACTGACTGCAAGATTTTTCTTGAGTGGTAATTGTTAATTTAGATTTATGTGATTTATAGGTGTATAAGATGTGAACAAACATTCATCAATATAAGCGAGTCTTGTGACTGTTTGGACCCAAATATTTTGGTAAGTAAAACAAACAGCTTATATTGAAGTGTAAAGGAAAAAAGTTATGTTGTAAAGTGTCTTTATGTATATATATTTTTAAGTGGAATTTGTCTTAATTTTATCTTTTCAGACAGGAGGGTTATGCTTCAGTAACAGCAGAAACTTCCCCTCAAAGACAGTTGCAACTGTACGTTATGGACAGCTAGTAAGTGTTTTTGTTCTTAACATTATCAAGCTTCATGTTACATATTATGATTAGGTTTTTTATTCTGAAATGTTTTAAAATAAAAAGCATTTTGTTACCCAATTTAATTTTAATGGAACACTTTTTCATGCCTGGTATTATTTTAGTTTTTCATCTACTATGTATTTTGCAAAATTAGTTTCTATGTATGCTCTACCCCAATCTTCTGCACATACAGTAGTCTCTCAATGAGATGGCTTATGTGAGGAAGTATTTATCAAGAAAACAGCATGGTCAATTGGTTTAATTAGGACCTGAAAGTCTAGAGGTCTGGGTAATAGTCCTGATTATATGAATAACTTGCTGTGTGACCTTGGACAAGTCACCTAAATTTTCAATGGCTCCATTTCTCTGTGTAAAACAAAAAAAGGCGGGGGAGGGCAGGGAATAACGCTTACCTTTTTGAAAAGTATTTTGAGATCCTGGGATATAAAGCACTATATAAATGAAAGGTAATTATCCAGAATCACTCAGTAGTGAGTGTCAAAGGGTGCTAAAAGTCAGCCAGGAACCCCCTCTCTAACTTAGAGGAAGAAAAGATCTTTATTAAGTTTTAGTGATAGTTATAATGACCAGCAAAAACCACTTTGGCTGGTGCAGGTTGGACGTCAGCCCACTGATGAGAGAGTGCTAGAGACAACAGGTCTATGCAGACTTGATAACAAAACAAGTCTGAGTAAAACTGCATTGGGTGTTGATCTCTCTCCAATAGCCTTTAAAAGTGTATGTTTGTGTGAACACAAAATGGGTTTCAGCCTGAAGCGAACATAAGAATGGCCATACTGGGTCAAACCAATGATCCATCAAGTCCAGTATCCTGTCTTCCGACAGTGGTCAGTGCCAGTGTTTCAGAGGGCAATTGTCGAGTAATCCATCCTGTCATCCATTCCCAGCTCCTGCCCATCACTGGTTTAGAGAGACACAGACCATGGAGTTGCATCCTGACTATCTTGGCTAATAGCCATTGATGGACCTGTCCTCCATGAACTTATCTAATTCTTTTTTGAACTCAAGTTATACTTTTGGCCTTCACAACATCCTCTGGCAAAGAGTTCCACAGATTGACTGTGCATTGTGTGCAGTACTTCCTTATGTTTTTTTAAGCTTGCTACCTATTAATTTCATTGGGTGACACCTAGTTCTTGTGTTATATGAAGGGGTAAATAACACTTCCCTATTCACTTTCTCCACACCAGTCATAATTTTATAGACCTCAGTTGTATCCCTCCCCCTTTAGTAGTCTCTTTTCTAAGATGAACAGTCCCCCCCCCTTTTTTTAAAAAAACTCTGATATGGATGCTGTTCCATATCCCTAATTTTGTTGCTCTTCTCTGTACCTTTTCCAATTCTAATACATCTTTTTTGAGATGGGGGACCAGATACGGACACAGTATTAAAGGTATGAATGGACAGACCATGGATTTATATAGTGGCATTATATTTTTCTATCCCTTATTTAATGGTTGCTAATACTGTTAGCTTTTTTGACTGCCACTGCACACTGAGCAGCTGTTTTCAGAGAACTATCCACGAGTCCAAGATCTTTCTTGAATGGTAACAGCTAATTTAGATCCCATCACTTTGTATGTATAGTTGGGATGTTTTCCAATGTACATTATTTTGCATTTATCAACATAAAAATTTCATTGCCATGTTGTTGCCCAGTCACCCAGTTTTGTGAGATCCCTTTGAATTCTTTGCAGTCAGCTTTGGACTTAACTGTCTTGAGTAATTTTGTATTGTCTGCAAGTTTTGCCTACCCCCCCACTTTTTTTCCAGATAATTTATTAATATGAACCCTCTGCAAAGAAGGCCTCTGCATACCCCAACTCCATTGTCTTCACCTTCTGTGTCCCTCAGTCTCTCAACTCTGAGACAGGCAATCATTCCCACAGTCCTCTATCCTCCCTTATATCAGGGGTGACCGTGTGCCTATATATTCCACCACGTGTGATGGGGCACGACTCACCACTGCAGCACCTCCTGCTGGCTATCTGGGGAGTTAGCGCTGCACCCTCTTCTGGTGGTGTCTCGCCTGCTGTCACCTCTGTTCCTGGACCCACATCACTCCCAGGATTGCGGCATCCTCTTCAGTGACACTGCCCTCCAGCAGTGCCACAGTGTGTTTCTCTCCCACCCCCCCACCCCACCGGGACCTGCAGTCTACCGTCGGCCACTCCATTCTGTAGTAAACTGCAGTCCAAGGTCTAGCCACTTCCTACATGGCGCCAGCACCCTCTTTGCCTTTGCATCAGGGCCTCTGTCTGCAGATCCCTTCTGCTTGCCAGGAGCTGCCTTTAGCTTTCTGGATTTCTGCCTGCAGCACTGCGCTGTCCAGGGTGCTTGCTATCCTCTGCCTACAAGACAGCCTGTCCTCACCCTTCTCAAGCTCTAGCAAGTGACTGAAACTCCTCTGTTCTGCAGCCCTTCTTATATGGGCCAGCCCAGCCCTGATTGGCTGCTCTTATAAGCCCTTCTTTGATTGGCTGCCTCCTGCATAGCCTCCCTAGGGCTGCTTTTAACCCCTTTTCTGCCAGTGTGGGGTAGATGCCCCATCACAACAGGAAACAAAGGGTAGGAATAAATGGTCAGTTTTCAGAATGGAGAGCTAAATAGTGGTGTCCCCCAGGGATCTGTACTGGGACCAGTGCTGTTGAACATATTCATAAATTATCTGGAAAAGGGGTAAACTGTGAGGTGACAGTTTGCAGTCAATACTAAATACCTGAAGATAGTTAAGTCCAAAGCATACTGCAAAGAGTTAACAAGAGATCTCACAAATCTGGGTGAATGGGCAGATAAAATTCAATGTTGTTGAATGCAAAGTAATGCACATTGGAAAATATAATTCCAGGTACACAAACAAAATGATGGTCTTGTAGCAGTTCAGACCCACCCCTGCGGTGCCTCCTGTTCGTCGTGCTGGGAATTAGCTCTCTTGGACCACCAGGGCGCCTTTTCTTAGTGATGTCTCACTTGCCGTTACTTCCACTTCCTCCACCGTCTCAACCCGTTTTGCTCCTGGACCACAGAGCCCTCTTCAGGACACAGCCCTCCAGCTGTGCCCCAGCCCGCTGTCTCCCCCATTTTGGGGGACAGGCGGTCCTCAGTCCTTCCACTTGCCTCACCGGCCAACTGCAGTCTCTAGTCTAGCCCCTGGCTTCAGGGGAAAACTGCAGTCTGGATTTAGGCCACTGTCCTCATTGGCAAGTAGGGGTAAAGGGATGGGGGGGGGAGTCCAGGCCCACCCACTACCCTGGGTCCCAGCCAAAGGACCCTATAGCTGGCAGCCACTTACTGCCTCTCCTCCTATTCCCCCTGCCTACTTTCCCTGGGCCTCTTCCCCCATAGCCTTAGCACCTTCCCTGCCCTTGCTTCAGGGCCTCAGTCTGGCCATGGTCAACCAAGAGCTCCCCTGTTGCTCCACTACTCTGCCCAGCACTGCAGTATCTCCAGCACTCCTCAGCAGAGAGTCCTTCCTCATTGACCTCCAGGGAGAGACTGCCCCTTGCTCTGCTGAGCAGCCCTTTATATATGGGCTGCTCCAGCAAGCCTTCTCCTGATTGGCTCTCCCAAAAAACCCTTTCCTGATTGGCTGGGTTCTGTGCAGCCTCTCCAAGGCTGCCTTAACCCTTCTCCTGCCTGTGTGGGGCAGCCGCCCCACCACAGGTCTAAATCAGTGGTCATCACTCAAGAAGGAGATCTTGGAGTTATTGTGGATAGTTCTCTGAAACATCGTCTCAATGTGCAGCAATAGTCAAAAAAGCTAACAGAATGTTAGGAACCATTAGGAAAGGGATAGATAAAACAGAAAATAAAATTCCACTATATAAATCAATGGTATGTCCACATCTTGAATACTCTGTGCAGTTCTGGTCACCCCATCTCAAAGAAGAAATATTAGAAATGGAAAAAGTAAGGAGGAGGACAACAAAAATGGTTAAGGATATGAAACAGCTTCCATATGAAGAGAGATTTAAAAGACTGGGACTGTTCAGCCTCAAAAAGGGATGACTAAGGGAGGATATGATAGAGGTTTATAAAATCATCAATGGTGTGGAGAAAGTGAATAGGGAAGTGTTATTTACCCATTCACATAATGCAAGAACTAGGGATTGTTGGTATATTAAAGAAGGTCTGTCATATTAAAGTAAGTCTGTATTAAAATCGCAAGCGAATCACAAGTCAGGGATGCAATCCCATGCTCTGGGTGTCCCTACGCCTCTGACTGCCAAATGCTGGGATTGGAAGACACGGGATGGATTACTTAATGATTGCCCTGTTTTGTTCATTCCCTCTGAAGCACCTAGCACTGGCCACTGTTCGAAGACAGGATACTGGGCTAAATGGACCATTGGGCTGACCAAGTATGGCCATTCTTGTGTTCTTCTATTCAGAATTGAAGAGTGCTTTAGTATGAAAGAAAGGAGAACAAAAGTAGTGTGTTTTAAAGCAAGATTAGTCACGCTTTCTGAAAATGTCAGTTTTTCTAAATAGTTTGTTACTGAAAACGGAGACCTTCAGTTTGTATTTCATAGACAAAAGATACCTTTTTTTATTTTAGATCTGTCTAGTTGCATTGTTTCCCTTTTTATTACTGTTATCAAACTCCGTGATTTTTAGCAAATAAAGCCCTGAAGCTGTTGCACATACATGGACCCTGTCATAAATATAAAGGGAAGGGGGAGAGGGTCTAAAGCAAATAAAATCCTCTTACCAGTAAAGGGTTAAGAAATGCAGGTAACCAGACAGACACCTGACCTGACTGGCATCTGACCAATAAGGGGACAAGATACTTTCAAATCTTGGGAGGGGGAAAGCTTTGTATGTGGGTCTTTGTCTGACTCAAAGTGATCTTGGAGTCAGAAAAAACCAGTCGTCTTTTCATCAAATCCTCACTTTTCTAAAGTAAGTTTAAATAGCATAGCGAGTAGATTTCTGTTTATTTTTGCTTGGTATGTTCCCTGTGTAAGAGGAAGGGGTTATTCCTTTTTATTTTCTGTAACTTTAAGGGTTTGTCCAGAGGGGGAATCCCTCTAAGTTTGAAAATTGAGTACCCTGTAAAATAGTTACCATCCTAATTTTACAAAGCTGATTTTACCTTCTTTGTTTTAATAAAATCCTTCTTTTAAAAAGCTGACTGTTTGTTTTCTATGGTGTTAAAAACCCCGGGGGTGGGGTTTTTTTTAAATCACTGTGTAACCAATTGGTTAGAAGATTATTCTCAAGCTTCCCAGGAAAGGGGGGTACGGGCTTGAGAGGGTATTTGGGCGGGGGGGGAAGGAAACTTCAAGTGGTTTCCTTTCCTGAATTCCTGTTTAAAACACTTAATGGTGGCAGTGTAAAAAGCATTTCTCAGGGTGCAGGGAATTTTGTACCTTGGGGGTTTTAACCTAAGCTGGTAAAAATAAGCTTAGAAGCTCTTCATGTGGGTCCCCACATCTGTACCCTAAAGTTTAAAGTGGGGAGGAAACCCTGACAGACCCTTGTAACGGCACAGAGCCCCTTTGAAGTCACTGGCACTCCTGAAGGGCAGTACGATCTGCCCATTTGTGGCAGCGTGCAGGTTCAAAGCGTAAGTCTTTCGTTATTGGTTCAGGCATTAATATTGTTCTTACTGAAGCAGCACAAACTTTTCCTTTGCTATAGTCTACCTGTTCTGTACCAAGCTGTAGCCTTGAGTGATAGATCAATTCCAAAGGGACATTATTTTTCAAGGAAAAGAGCTTTTAGAAAAGTTAGAAAAATAGTCCCCAGTCTTTCAATTGGCAGACCATATTATTTTCCAGACTCTGATATATTGAGTTAATTGACATTCTATTTACAGCTGAAAACAGATACTGTAATGCAATGGCTCCTTATTTACAGGGTATAACAGTGGTGTCAGCATGGTTTCTGAAAAACCTACAAGCATCAGCAGCTGCTTGTTGGGTAAGTTTTGAGCATGTTTTGAATTTGTATCTTGTATTTTACTTGGAAATATTAATCTGATAAATCTGAAATACATAATACATGGCACTTTAATTTTTGAAACTCGATGTATTCAATTTATTTTTAAAGAAAACTTATTTTGAGATGACAGTATACATAGAGGAGAAAATAGATACTGTGTTTTTAAAAAGAACATTAGACAGTATTCAATGCTGGTGGGAGTTATAGTATGGGAGAATAATTCCCAAAGAAATGAAGACCCTTCTTAGAAAGGCTACCCCTCTCCCAAGAAAATAGACTAAAAGATTATGAGAATGTATTGATCTTTAGTTTGATTTATCCTAAAGGTGAAGCCTTTCATTAATTTACAGTGAGTAAATTTGTTTTATTGAAAATTGAGATTTAAATTTAATTTGTTAAAATATTTTGTTACTTTAGTGTTTGCTTTTTCTTTTATTAGCTCAGCTTTGGTTAATCGGAGCCTTTTTTTGTCCATAGAGAAGAGAGCACTTATGGTTAAGGCACTAGATTGGGACTGAGAAGATCAGAGTTCATTTTCCTGCTCTGCCATAGGTTTCTTGTGTGATCTTGGGCAAATCACTTAACCACTTTGTGCTTCAATCAGCCATCTACAGTATTAAGTAGGGATGATAATAGTTCAGTGTTTTGTTTATGAAGTGCTTGGACTCTAAGAGGGTGGGAACCACATAAATACCTACATATAGATTTGGGTCTTGTACAAGTCACAGCAAGTGACTAGAACAAAAGGAATTTAAGGGTAGGTCTACACTTACCGGCTGGATCGGAGGCATCGGATCGATGTTCTGGGTTCGATTTATCGCGTCTTGTCTAGACGCGATAAATCGAACCAGGAAGTGCTCCCCCGTCGACGCTGGTAATCCAGCTCGACGAACGGAGTAGGCGGAGTCAACGGGGGAGCCTGCGCGCCGCGTGTGGACCCCGGTTAAGTACGTTTTCATTCGAACTAAGATCATTCGACTTCAGCTACGTTATTCACATAGCTGAAGTTGCGTATCTTAGTTCGAATTGGGGGGTTAGTGTAGACCAGCCCTAAGAAAGAGAGAGATAATGTGTTAACAAGGGTTTATTTGAAAACCTAGAAATCTGATATACTTAAAATAAAATAAAACGTCCTGCATGACCAGCGGTCATCTTACCGTGGCTGTTTGATGATATTCATCATTGGTTCAAATTTTCAGTGATGATTGGCTGCTGGCTTTACCAATTGGCTTTCAATTAATCATTGAGCTTTAATCTCTATCAACAGAAATAATCACCACAGAGTCTGTCTTCTCTGCTTTCTCCTATGTTATGTAAATTTTCAATATGATGGAACATGCGCTGAAGATGAACATGCGCTGAAGATGAAGTAGATGCTTGTTAACTTACTCAAGTTAGATATGTATTGATTGTTCTTGGATCTTTGGAGAAATCATCTTTGACATAAAACCTGAGCAATCTGAATTCTAAAACCACGATTTTTTACCCCCAAACTTTCAAATTACCATTCCATTATATCATCTGTTTGCTTTAACCTAAAATTAAAAAAATATAAAATCTGAAAATCAAGGTGGCCTGTGTATAAAAACATGATAATACTGACTCTGTGTTGCCATAGATAATCCAGATATAAATGTAGTGTGTGTTCTTGGAGGAAGACATTAGATGTAAACAAAGCAATAAACTTCAGAGTAAAATTAATGCCTTAGGGATGAATTGTTAAGGTTTAAAACTACCTCATTTTTGCCATACCAACAAGATGTGGCTATCAGCAATAATTTTCTTTACTGTATTTTTCTTTGTAGCTGTACTCCAATCTAACATCATGCCAAGCACTTGGAAATATGTGTGTGATGAACATGAACTCCTTAAGCTCTACCACTAGTGATGCATGTGGTCTGTTTCAGTATGTCTATGCAAATACAGCAGGGCTAGGCACTGTTCATTCAGTATCCTTCTGGTATGTTACATCTTCTATAATTTTATCGATTCACATTTTTTTTTAATATTAATGTTTACATAGAAATTAGTACAAATGTATAGTCTTGCATAAAATATTGAGGCCCTGTGAAGAAAACAAAATATAACTGTTTGCAGGAGACAGAATCTTCCATGGCTGTACTATGGTGACCAGCCAGGATTAGCATCTCAAGTACTTGATACAACCCAGTTCCCTACAAGCTTCAGTTTTAAAGGAACAAACAAGGTAGGCATTGTGAGGTACAAGACATGATGATATTTAAGGGGCCAAATTCATCTCTGGTATAACGCCATTAAAGCTAATTGAGTTGCGCAAGGCATGGATTTAGCCAACATTTTAATACAGAATGTCCTTTTTTTTAAACAGGATATTCAATTGATTCCTTATTTTGCACACAATTCTCATAAATTTGTTTAAGTTAAATGCTCTCTAAAATTTGAATGAAGTACCAAAAAAAGGTGCTGGTTATATTAAGCTGTCTACAATTACATTTTCAAGTTCATCTTAAGTTGTCTTATAGTTGAATTCAGAAATGACAACCATCATCAAGTTTTCACAAACCATTTAGTCAGTGTTTTTTTAACTAACATTGCAAAGCTTTTATGTTTGTTTGTTTTAATGATTAAACCATTATTTTCATGTTATGGCTAAGTGTGTATTGGTCATCATTTATTTAATTCTTCAAAGGGACAATCATTTGCTGTGGAAATATCCTTTGGATGCTAAATACCTATTTAGAAAATATGCCCTTCTCTGCATTCTGTTGCTGAGAAATTTAAAACAAACAAACTAGCTACTGTTTTTAGAACCTAGCCAAAACAATGTTGTCCTCCTTATGCTTATTCTTCACCAGCAGCCACTTTGGATATACCTTGAGGAATGTATTAGTCCATTGATTATTAAGCAGATCCCCTATTAATTTCTTTGGAACGTTTTGTTTAGAAATCCATGGCATAATATGGCACCCAATATTTAAGGAATAACCAAAGTAATGTCTCACTAGAGCTGAGTGGAGAAAAGTATTCTGTTTCATGAGGGATTTCGCTCCTTTGAAAACTAGTTTCATTCTGATTTGGAACAAAAACCCCAAATTTTGAAATTCTTTACAAAAGGGAGTCCTTGACTGAGGTAATCTGCCTGGCAAGTTGCTCCAGGGCTACAGACACTGGAAGTCCTGAGGTTCTTGGCCTTGAGTACATGGGAATCCTGCCTGGTTTCTAAAAGAACTTCATCAAAATCAAACTTTCCCTGGAACACTTTGATTTCCACAAATCAGCAAATTCTTATTGACTAAAACTTTTTTCCATATTTTTCTTACCACCTTTACTTTTCACATCACACTGATGATGATGCTGATACTAGAAGAGTTGGAAAGTAAATTTAAAAAGCAGGGAACAAAGCATGGAATATTGGAACCAAGATTAATATGTATATTTACAAAATAGAAAAGGAAGAAAATGAGATGTTATATGCAAGGTTCTAGTAAACTATTGGAAAAATGGGATGGATGTGCTAAAATGTATTATTCAGTCTTCTAAAACAGTTTTGTCTTCTATTGTTAGAATATAAAACTGCAGCTTATCGCAGCTTCATATGATGCAGAGGGAAACTTTCTTAAATGGCAAAATTTGGAAGGAGGTGTCTTGCAGGTAAGTGTGATTTTAATTACATTGTTGCTGCACTATCAAAATATTGGTTGCCTTTTAGAGAAGAGACCAAGATGGAGAGGAGCATAAATACAGCACCTGAGTGTTCAGATAACTACAGTTACTTTAGTGCAACTTTATTCTGATCATGGAATTGCCTATTTAATAAAAATAGCTTTTTAGAGGTTGTTTCTTGTTCAAGGTGGCCTCTTCATATTCCCACTTGTGGGATGTAAGAACACCTTTCCCATTCCCACCACTGTAACTCCTGAGCACCTAGAAACCTTCTAGGGGGCACCAGCTATTGGCCTCTCGTGGCATCAGTGACTCAGAGCCAAGGTCCCAGCCACCTCAGTTCTTTCCCTTCCACAAGCAGCTGTGTGTGCATGGCCCATGATTCCTCCTCTTCCATTTGTGGTTGGTGTGTACAGTAAGTGGTTGAGCTCTCAAGTGCATACTTTTCTGGAGAGCGTTCATTGAGTCTGGCTCTGTTGAATCCTCAAATTGGGAAGGCATTTTAGTAGGGCCTTAGGTCTGTGAGTTGTCAGAGTGTGAGCTGGTAAGCTCATCAGGACAGCTGTTGGAGAATCTCAAACTGCTATCACTGTGGAAGAGTGGGTTAGTTGCAGGTTTCAATATCTTATCCTTTTTTACAGTATTCCCTCAGGATAAGACTGACCTGTTACTGCCTCCCAAATTTACTGCAAATGTGGTGTCTGAGTTTCTTCCGAATCCGATCACTAAACTCCAAAGCTCATTATCACCCATGGAAAACTAGACTCTCTATCCGAGGTGCTAAGGCTTTGAGTTTTTATTTGGGATAAGACTACTTACTGTTCATTTCCTAAATAGAAAACCGTTCTGTAGCCTTTGGGAATCAATGTAAGGGAACTCAGTACCTGTCTTAATGTATTAGATTATGCATGTAGGACTAAAGCAATATCATTACAGGCATATTATTGATTCCTGGTGTTCTAGTCACATTTACACAGTTCTGGTCTCTCTCAATTTGGTTCTTTGGTAAGATGGTTCTGCAGTCCTCATTTAATCAGAACTCAAGTCATCTTCCTGAGAGTTGCATTGCTTGCTATGTTCCCACAAATGGGGGAAATGAAGAGGCCACCTTGAAGGAGAAATATAATTGTTTCTTGCCAGGGTAATTCTGGTGCTTTGAGTGTCACATCTGCATATTCATATGGTTCACTTACCTTCCTCTCTGCCTTGGAGTTCTTTTCTTATAGGATTGTGGGGTTTAGCCGCAGGAACTGATTCAGTGAGGCTGCATGATTTTTTAAATCCCAGATCTGAACATTCAGTGCCATGAGAGGATGTTCATGCAGCCCTGTTTGACATCGCTTTCCACAGGGTTGAGAATTTTGATGGTGGAGCGAAGAGCATTCCACAAGTGTGAATAAGCAGAGGCAATACTCAAAGTACCATGGTAAATAATTGGTTTTATTCTGTTTTCAGAATTTAAAATTAGTATCTCTTTTTAAACAAAATACATTTTAATTAGAACTGCAGGTGTATAAACTATGTAGGTATTGTGTATTCTACAAGTTGAGAAAGTTGTGCCTTTGAATGAATGTACACAAAAATGTCTAAACTAATGATTTTTTTTGTGCAGCTTTGTCCTGACACACTGACTAGATTGAATGCTGCTTATATGTTTGGAACAACTTATCAACAAAGTGTAAGCATGAAGTAAAATGTTATTTTGGAGCTTTTAGTTGAGTAATTCTTAAGTCTTGTCAGTGAAAGTGTATGTGTGAAAAGAAATGAGTAAGTTGAGCCATGAGTTGTGGCACTAGCTTTTCTCTTGTGAAACTGTTGCTTATTCTACCTTTTAGCATACTGAGTGAAAAGAGTTTATTTGTTATGTCTCAGATACCAATCACATCACAGAACAATGCAGCATTAATACCATACAGCCAGTGAAGTCTGGTGAAATAAGCATGAGACTTGGAACAATGAGGGATTTTTTTCTTTAAATCTCTGCTCTGCAGTTGGCTCACTATTAATAGAAAGACACAATATGCCTGAAATCCCTACACTCAGATTCTTTGCATTTCACATAAGAATGGCCATACTGGGTCAGACCAAAGGTCCATCTAACCCAGTATCCTGTCTTCTGACAGTGGCCAATGCCAGGTGCTTCAGAGGGAATGAACAGAACAGGTAATCATCATGTGATCCATCTCTTGTCGCCCATTCCCAGCTTCTGGCAAACAGAGGCTAGGGACACCATCCCTGCCCGTCCTGGCTAATAGTCATTGATGGACCTATCCTCCATGAACTTATCTAGTTCTTTTTCACCTTTAACTTGTCTCAATCTCCCTTTTTATAAAACGGAGATTAAAAATTACTTACCTCATGGCGGGGGGTTTCTTAGGTATATTAGTTAACATTTGTAAAGTTCTGTGGAACTGTATAGCACCTAGCACAGGCTTATTTAATTAACAATAATGATAACAACAATTAATAATTTATCTGCACTTGGAAAATTTTCCTACCTGAAGTAGCAAAGAAAGTGCATTATTTATTGCTGTATAATATGTGACAAAGTTCCTCCTCTACCTCGGTGGGTCCTGCGCTTATTGGCGGATTTTTGTTTGCCTCAGAGATCTTCCCCTCTGGTAGAACCCACAGTCCAGATCAACTTCTCTTGTGTCTGATAAGGAGTTGGGAGTTTTGGGGGGAACCCGGGCCTGCCCTCTACTCCGGGTTCCAGCCCAGGGCCCTGTGGATTGCAGTTGTTTAGAGTGCCTCCTGGAACAACTGCACGACAGCTGCAACTCCCTGGGCTATTTCCCCATGGACTCCTCCCAACGCCTTCTTTATCCTCACCACAGGATCTTACGTCCTCTTACTCTCAGCTCCTGTATAAGTGCCTCTTGCTCCCAGCTTCTCACATGCAACCTCCTTCCACAGCTCCTCACTGACTAACTGGGAGTCTTTTAACTAGTTCCAGCCAGTCCTTGATTGGCTTCAGGTGTCCCAATCAACCTCCCTGCCTTCTGGAAAGTTCTTAATTGGCCCCAGGTGTCTTGATTAACCTGAAGCAACTGCCATAAGGTATCAGGGATTTGTTTAGCCTGGAGCTAACATACTGGTTCCTTACCACTTTCCTATAGCCCTCTGGCCTTGCCCCGTCACAAATAGCAAATCTGTTCTAGCTGCTTTTTGGGTGATGTGAAAATCTTACAGTCCACCACTTCAGTTTTCACATAAATATTTGCCCAGTTATTCATACAAATGTCTCTGACCTCCTTTAAATAGTCTTTACCATTTTTATACATATATAAACATAGTAGAGTTCACTTTTATCTTGTATTCAGATATTAAAGATAGAAATGGAAAGCTATTGGCTATTCGGTGTGGATCATTGAATTATGCCATCTTGGCTCACCCCTCTGTGGTGCTGTTTTTTTGTTTGTTTTGTTTCGTTTTCATGTTTTGGTCCATACTTACTGAAGTTGCTTTCTTTGTCTGTGACTGGGCAGTGCATATAGCCACATGAATCCCTTTGTTGGATGTACATTTAATAAACGAAGGGAGTGTCTACACTACAGCTGGAACTCTGCTTCCCGGTGCAGGTAGACAGACATGCTCTAGCTTGACCAGAGTTAGCACGTATGCTTGGGGTATGGGCAGATTTGTACTCCGGCAGCTAGCTTGAGCTGCCACCTGCATCACCCCTGTTTACACTGCTACAGCATTGACATACCCTTAGACATAGATTCAGTAGTTGAAACTGGATTATAAAGGTTGTATCCACATCTAATTAGTACCTTACATATTAAGCTGCATTCAAAACTATCCAATGATTAGAACAGGCTAAAGTTCTGTGCTAGAACAGAAAAAAATTGTTAAATGCCACAATATTTGTTCCATATGTTTCTTTAAGTATGTTTCTTTCTTCTTGATATAAAACAAGAAGGGAGGAAGCAGCTGGACGCTTACTTTCTGAGTTTGAAGTCTCTGCACATGCAATAAAGTACAAATGGCCTGTATAAAATCCATAATTTTTAACTAACTTAATTGCTGGAATGTCTTGTTGCATGCTCTTTGTAAGAGACAGATTTCTTAATGTGGTTGGGGGAGGAATTCACAATTTTAAAATAAAAAAAGTCACTTTTGTCATCTAATTATTTCATTACATATTTTGATCACATTTTTTCTATAGTGTACAATTTCTGTTTCCAAGATGTTATTGGATTTTGCTAATCCGATATTTTATGATGTGTATCTTGAATATCGTGATGATGATAGTGGACAGCAATATCTGTGGGCCGTGCCAGTTTTAAACTTAAATCTTCAATACAATGAAATGTCTGTGAATCAAGGTAGGAATATCATACTGATGACATTTTCTGTGAATTGAATTAAGTTACATACCATTAGTTTTTATTGCTCCTAAAAATCACTCCTCCATTTTAAATATATCACAGTTTACCATAGTTTGTAAAAATCTTCCTGAATTTTAGAGCCAAAACCTGACCCTCTTTCTGTGCAGGAGTAAGAGGCTTTGGCTGCATATGCTTGGTCTACACTGGCCTGACTGATATTATGTACAGTCATGCCAGTGCATAAAGGCTCATGGAGGATCTCTGGAATTTGGGAAGTGAAGAAGGAGCTAGCAAGGCATTCAGATCTATGGGGGCTCTCTCCACCTTAACATACAGGTGGATTTTCATTTTATTTTTTGGAGGGGAATGGAATAGATGAAGTGTTGTCATTGACAGGGATCCACGATCCATTCTCCTACATAGGTGGGGATGGCATAGCAGGAATGTGAGCTGATCCAGACCTGAGGTGGCAGTAGAGCAACAGGAACAATGGACTGATTCTGCTTCTTTTCTGGTGATCTGGGAGAAAGGATTACTCCCTACCTCCACCCTTGCCACTTCCTACAGAGTTCTTCAGTACACTACCTGGTTACTTGAGATACACACTGAATATAGGATTTGTCCCCTAATACAGCTGTCCAGATGAATGAGCGTGCATTTGTTTAAAAGTATGATCCCATGTACATGAGAAACTAGATGCTGGAATCGTGTATAGCACATTAACATCCTATGGAAACTAATAATACAGAATACCATGTGGAAGAAAGAAGGTTGCATACATTTGTGTAGGGGAGGCAAATTTCTTTTGAGCGTGTAAAATATTAACCATAATGGGTACATGAGCTTACGTTATTTTTAATTTAATACATAGCCTGCCACCTCAAGCTCATGAGAAGGTTGTATTACTGCAAATGTAGATATCCCACTGCCTCTTTTATTCAAGCACAGTAGTACCATTCATTTACCATGTTGCTTGAATAATGCATGTGCTAATAAATTTGGATCAGATCCACTGGCTTGTTAAATCAATGTTGTTCTGCTCTGGAAGCACAAAGGAGATTTTTAAAGCCAGTTTAACCAGCTGTCTGTGGATTCCCCCCACATAGTGAAGGTGTGGCTATGGAGCTGCTACCTCTGCCTGATTCCCAGCTGCCAAAACATGTAATGGCCTAGATTTCAGACATACAGGACAGCTCTGAGGTTTTCACTCTTGTGCCAAGGATCAGGGCTGGTGTCTGCTGGCCCCAGGTTTAATGCCGCTTTTGCTCTTGTTCTCCCCTCCCTTAGCCCAGGGCTACACTAGGGAGGGGGGGTCGATCTACGATACGCAGCTTCAGCTACGTGAATAACGTAGCTGAAGTCAGCGTATCGTAATCGGCTTACCTGACCATGAGGACGGCAGCGAGTCGATCGCTGCAGCTCCCCCGTCGATTCCGCTTGCGCCGCTCGATGACGTGGATTTCCGGAGCCGACGGGGAGCGCGAACGGGGATCGATTAATCGCGTCTTAACGAGACGCGAAAAATCGATCCCCGATAGATCGATTGCTACCCGCCGATCCGGCGGGTAGTGAAGACAAGCCCTTAGATACACCAGCATTGAAGCAGAGTAGAGCATAGCCAATCCAGTGAATTTAGGCCATTATATAAAGTGTTTGTTTCTATCATAGACCATTACACACAATATTATATATGTGAGTATGTATAAAAAGAAAATCCATTTTTTTGTTCATTTTTCAGAAAATAGTAATTTAATTGAAACCTACAAAAGCCAAGGAAATCCACAGCTAAGGTGTCTTTCACACTTCCTAATGCCCATTGACATTCCAAAGATCTCCAAACATGCATTACTTATGCAGATATTGTATCAAAACTAACATTGGTAGAACTATCTGCATTTAGTGTCTTACACTAAATTAGCATCAATTGCTTCTCTGCAGTATGTAAGTTCTCTCGTCCTCTTTTTCTCTCACTCTGGATGGAGCCTAGCCATAGGTACCCATATAAAGGGAGACCTGTAAACCTATTAGCCTGGGCTGAGAGACCATCTCCAAGAGCAGTGTTTCGATGGATCTGAGAGGGAAGGTGCTAAAGTGCACATTATCTGCCTTTTCAGCAGTGCTGGCTGGCTGGCATATGCTGCATTCTGTACTACTGTGGACACTGGGAAGTGGACGAATCCCAGTAAAGAGCAGTCAGGAGGAGCTAAGAGGTGATAAAAGGAGAGCTTGTTGGGAAGGAGATGGTGGAAAGGAAAGTGTGTACTTAAGAGTAAAAGAGATGGAAAAGGAGAAAAATAATTTAAGGCATGGGGAAAATAAAAAACAAAAAGTAGGAAGAGAAGGGTGAGAGATGGAAGAAAAGAAAGAAATGGAAAGAGAGAACCAAGGAAGAAATAAAGAAAAGGTTAGAAAATGTTAATACACCACTACATCTAATTGTATTGTCTTGGCAGATAGGGCAAAGGCAAAAGGAGAGTGAAAACCACTAAACCCAAGGTGGGGGACTCCAGGCTGACTACATCCCCATCCTTAAATCTGAATTTCCTTGCTTTTGTAGCTGTTATACATTATTGTGGGGCGGAGGGGTTTGAGTCAGAGATTTATGAGGTTAAATGGACATATAATTAACAAAGAATCATCTAAAGCATTTCTTAATATCCTATACAAATAATAGCAATAAATATGTATAATCATTAATACAATGATGTAAATAATTTCAATTTTAGTCAGACTTATTTTATTCCTGTTGTAGTTTTGAATTACTATTTTTAAAGCATTATATGGTTTTACCATTTCTTTTTCATAGGCAGCAATATGAACAATTGGCTTTTGACTCGTCGGATGTTTTTGGTGGATAGTTTAAGTGGACAAGAGAATGACTTGGGAAAACAACCAAGAATAATTCGAATTGCTAGCAAAATAACCATCAGGTAAATAAATGACAATGTAGGTTGTACATACATACAAGATGAAGCTGACCTTATGAAATCCAGTTGCACTGTTTCTGCCAAGCCTACAGATTGCATCCCTGGAAGAGAGACCTCTCTCAATGTATCCTTTGTTACTTTTCTTATTGCATAGTAGAAGGAAGTAGGCAAAATTTCTGTAGGACATTCTAAGGGCTCTCTCATCAAAATGAGAATGTTAAAAACTGGACTTGCAGGTGCTGAAGTTACTCGGGTTCTCATCCACCATTTAAGATTGAGGTCAGATTTCTACAGTCTGCTAAGTGAATTTTTCACCATATAAGCTGTGCACAAAGTGAACTTAAAATGTAGGCGATGGCCAGTGGAGAATTCCCCTGTGTAGGGAAATGCAGATTTGTGGGGTCTCAGGCTGACACCTTGGCTTCTGGATAGCTGGAATCATTAGATCTAAAGTGTTCTGCTGAAGTCCAAAAGATCCTGTTGGAAAATAGGAAGCCTTTGACCTGCGAAACCTAGTTGGTAGAGTGGAAGAGATTCTCTGTGCGGACAGTTCAAACTGTAGTAGATTCAAGAGAGTCAAATGCTTTTATCATAGACTATATATTACTTTGAAACAGTCAAAACAGTCTTGAGCTTTCAGGGTCCACTTCGTTATCTTATCTTTCCACCCTAAGGTACACAGATGGAACAAGCCTTTCAAAAACTTAGTTTCTGAAAGGCTTGTTCATGTACTTCCTCTGGTACAATGATTCACTTCTGCCGTGGGATTATGATCATAAGATTTTTGCAAAGCTCATGAACTCTCTTTAGTCTGTTCTTTCTACCAGGTCTCTCTGAAGACACTGTTTTTAAAGTCCTAACATAGCCCAGAGAATCAGAGCTATAATACCGAGAGCTGATCCACTATGTTTCATAAGCCAAAAGTGTTCCTGTGGGCCCCCTCACCATTTCTGTGTCAAGTGATCTCTGATTTCCATCTCAAACAGGCCTGTAACCTGTCTGTAGTGTTTTATATCTTTTTCTCCCAAGCCTCAGTTGTATTGAAGGTCATGCACCAATATTTTAGATGTTCGGGGGGGAGGGGAGCTTAAATTTGTTATCTATATTGAGCCATACCTCTCCCCAGGGTCCCCAGACATGTTGTGGCATGTGACGGTAGTACCCAGGAGTTAGTCCATCTCATCTTAAAGGCTGTCTAGATTGATCAGACTATGCATAATTGCTATGAGCTGCGAGACATTCAGCTACCTATGCATACCAGAAGACATAAGGACAACCATACTGGGTCAGACCAATGGTCAATCTAGTATCCTGTCTTCTGAGAATGGTCATTGCCAGATGCTTCAGCGGGAATGAATAGAACAGGGCAATTTTGAGTGATCCATACTCTGTCCAGTTCCAGCTTTTGGCAGTTGGAGGGTTAGGGACACCTGGAGCATGGAGTTGCGTCCCCGTTAGCCATTGATGGACCTATCCTCTGTGAACTTATCTAATTGTTTTCTCAATCCAGTTATACTTTTGACTTTCACAACATCCCATGGCAACGAGTTCCAGAGGTTGACTATGTATTGTGTGAAGAAGTACTTCCTTTTGTTTGTTTTAAACATGCTGCTGATTCATTTAATTGGGTGACCTCTAGTTCTTGTGGTATGCGAAGGGGTAAATAACACTTCCCTATTCACTTTCTCCAGACCATTCATGATTTTATAGACCTCTGTCATATCCCCCCTTAGTCGTCTCTTTTCTAAGAGGAACAATTCCAGTTTTTTTAATCTCTCTTCGTATGGAAGCTGATTCCATATCCCTAACATTCAAATAGATCTAAGGCAGCCTCTGTTTAATATATGTGCATTTTGTCCGTCGGTGAAATATGGAAGTGTGCTGCTTGGAGGTGTATAGGTTCTTATATAACATTAGTTTGTCAACTTTTGCCTCTAGATCTCATGGCCAATCTGAAAGCGCAGTCTTGCAGTTGCCTTTAACTGCAACCTTTGGACCATCTCTTGGAGATTAGCTGCTTGTTAATCTGTTAAGAGTGGGGCAAGTTTTGAAAGGAAAAAATGGTTACTTAACCACATTTAGTACGTTATCTGAGATGATTGCCCATATGGAATCAACACTTCCTCCCATACCTTCCCCATTTCTTCAGAGTCTCCTGAATTAAGGGAAGAAACTGAAAGGCAATGTGGGGTTACTCCCGCTTGTGTACTCTCACAATTCTAAAAGGCAGGGGTAAGTGGCTATGTGAAAGATTCTAAGCTTGAGTGTTAAGAGCATATCCATATGAAAAATCACCTTGGAGAATCAGTTACTATAGTAAACTTTTTTTGTAGAGAGGGTAAAAGTACACCTTTGTATTCCAGTCACCTTTTAATTGCCATATAGTGTTTTATATTTCTAAATCCAATTTTATGGATCAGTTTTTTTTGTTTTGTATTTAGTATTTTACTTTCCAATCAGTTTGTATTTTCCAGCTAAAAATATTTTTTATTTGTATTTCTGCAGCATTCGTCTTATTCCCAGTACTCAGAGAGGAACTATCTATCCCCCTCTAATTACCATTGCCTACAAGGATGTTCTTGTCCAAAACCCAGATACCCAGAGTGTGATGGTGAGTTCTTCTCTGTTGTTGTCCTAACAGGACAGAATTATCAGGAGTGCTCACAGTTCTTTGACAGTTACATTTGAGTTTGCACTTTACAAATTTAAAGATGAAATGAGCAGAATTTCTAAATCTGTTCAGTATTAAGATAGTAGTTATCAATAAAATATATTTTTAAAACAGTTGAAAATATTTTCCTCTTCCACATCCCTTATTTGAACCTTCTATAAATTACACAATCTTAGACGACTTGCTTTTTATTTACTTTATAGTGGTATAGTATGCTGAAGTACAAATTTAAAAATAGAAACAAATGTATGAAGAATTGCAAGAAAAGGCAACTCTTGTGAACTAAATGCACTGAATATAATATTTTGATCAAGAAATAGCATATTTTCCTCTAAAATCCATGCATTAACAGGAAGCAAATATGGCATGGGTGTTCTGGCTTAGCCCTGGTCTACACTACGAGTTTAGGTCGAATTTATTAGCATTATTTCGATTGAGCCGTGCACCCGTCCACACGACAAAGCCATTTACATCGACTTCTAGGGCTCTTAAAATCGTATTCTCCACTCCACCCCCAACGAGGAGATTAGCGCTAAAATCGATATTTCCGAATCGAACTAGGGTTAGTGTGGACGCAATTCGACGGTATTGGCCTCCTGGATCTATCCCACAGTGCACCATTTGACTGCTCTGGACAGCAGTCTAAGCTCGAATGCTCTGCCCAGGTAGACAGGAAAAACCCCGCGAACTTTTGAATTTCATTTCCTGTTTGGCCAGCGTGGTGAGCTGCAGGTGAGCGCAGATCTCATCAGCAGACCATGATGGAATCCCAGAACCGAAGACGAGCTCCAGCATGGATCGAGCGTGAGGTATGCGATCTGATCGCTGTATGGGGAGACGAAACCGTGCTAGCAGAACTACGGTCCAAAAGAAGAAATGCCAATACATATGCCAAAGTCTCCAAGGGCATGCAGGACAGAGGCTACAACAGGGATGCGCAACAGTGCCGCATTAAAATTAAGGGGCTCAAGCAAGCCTACCAAAGAACCAGAGATGCAAATAGCCGCTCTGGGTCAGAGCCCCAGACATGAATGGCATGCAGCTCATCATAGAAGCAGCAAGGGGTGCAACCAGCACTGACCCACCTACGTGGTATGACTCCGTATGTGGATCATCAGAAACCACCGAGGAGCATTTTAGAGAAGAGGAAGATGATGATAATGATGCTGAAAATCACACACAGACACAGCAAGGAAGCGGAGAAGCCCTTTTCCCCGACAGCCAAGAACTGTCGCCGTGGAGCCAGTACCCTACGAACCCACCCAAGGCGTGCTCCCAGACCTTGAAGGCGGAGAAGGGACCTCTGGTGAGTGTACCTCTGTTAAATTAAAACATGTTTTATAAGCAAGCGTGTTTAATTATTAATTTGCGGCCAGTACAGCTACAGCTACTGGAAAAGTCTGTTAACATGTCCGGGGATGGAGCGGAAATCCTCCAGGGACATCTCCAGAAAGCTCTCCTAGATGTACTCCCAAAGCCTTTGCAAAAGGTTTCTGGGGAGGGCAGCCTTATCCTGTGCTCCATGGTAAGACACTCTACCACGCCAGGCCAGTAGCACGTAGTCCGGAATCATTGCATTGCAAAGCATGGCGGCGTATGGTCCCGTGTTTGCTGGCATTCAAGCAACATCCGTTCTTTATCTCTCTCTGTTGTCCTCAGAAGAGTGATATCATTCATGGTCACCTAGTTGACCTAGGGGAATTTTATTAAGGGGGCATTCAGAGGGGTCCGTCCCTGCTGGGCCGTTTGCCTGTGGCTGAACGGAAATCTTCCCCGCTGTTACCCATGCGGGGAGGGGGAACAGCGATCATCTTGGATGTGTGTGTCTGTGTGGGGAGGGTCGATTAGGTTCACGCTGCATGTTAACCTGAAAACCGCCGCCCCTCCCTTTTCAATTGCCAACCCGTTTTAAATGGCCCACCCAGCTGCTGTTTGTTATGGGAAATGAGGGGGTTGCTGTTTGAAAGCATTTCCACATGTTATGAAGGTTAAAGAAGCCAATAGACTGTGGCTTACCATGGCTGCCTGCAAGCCGAATTCTGTTGCCCGTCGGCCCTGCTTGTGTGATCTCTCACACCAAACCGGCAGACCCTCAAAATAACAGGCAAAGTGCAACCTTGGACCAAATGCACATGTGATATGTAATGTTTGGAGCATTGTTCTCTAATATGTATCTTTTAAACTACTCCTCTCCTGTTTGTTTCCTCCCGCAGCTGCAAATGTTTCAGCGCTACCCCATTCATCACCGTCCCAGAGGCTAGCAAAGATTAGAAGTAAAAAAAAAAAGGAATCGAGACGATATGTTCTCAGAACTCATGCAGTCCTCCCACACTGAAACGGCCCGGCAGAAAGCGTGGAGGCAGACACTGTTGGAGTCCAAAAAAGCAGAATTTGATCACGAGGAAAGGTGGCGTGCTAAAAACAATAACTGGCGGGATGAAGAGAGACAGCGGCGGGATGAAGAGAGTAGGTGGCGTCAGCGTGCTGAGAGAAGGCAGGATGCAATTCTGAGGCTACTGGAGGATCCAACGGAAATCCTCCGGCTTATGGCTGAGGAAAGGCCGCCTGAGCCCAGACCGCCGCTACAGCCCCTGTGTAACCAACAGCCCTCCTCCCCGAGTCCCATAACCTCATCACTGAGACGCCCAAGAACGCGTTGGGGCAGCCTCCGTGCACCCAACCACTCAAGCCAAGAGAACTGTTCAAGCAACAAAAGGCTGGCATTCAATAAGTTTTAAAGTGCTGTGTGTCCTTGTCCTTCCCTCATCCCCTCCTCCACCACACATCCTGGTGCCTCCCTTCCTCCACCACACATCCCAAGCGACCTTTGCAGTTATCCCCCTATTTGTTTGACGAATTAATAAAGAATGCATGAATTTTAAGCAACAATGACTTTATTGCCTCTGCAAGTGGTGACCGAGGCGGGGAGGGGAGGGGAGGGCGGCTACGTTACAGGGAAGTAGAGTGATTCAAGGGGTGGGCCTTTTCCTTAAAAGGGGAAAAAACAGAACTTTCACACAGCATCCTGGCCATTCATGAAACTGGTTTTCAAAGCTTCCCTGATGCGCAACACACCCTGCTGTACTCTTCTAATCGCCCTGGTGTCTGGCTGTGCATAACCAGCGGCCAGGTGATTTGCCTCAACCTCCCACCCCGCCATAAACGTCTCCCACTTACACTCTCAGATATTGTGGCGAGCACAGCAAGCAGTAATAATAATGGGAATATTGATTTCGCTGAGGTCTAACCTAGTCAATAAACTGCGCCACCGTGCCTTTAAACGTCCAAATGCACATTCCACCACCATTCTGCACTTGCTCAGCCTATAGTTGAAAAGGTCCTGACTACTGTCCAGGCTTCCCGTGTATGGCTTCATGAGCCATGGCATTAATGGGTATGCTAGGTCTGCAAGGATAACTATAGGCATCTCAACATCCCCAATGGTTATTTTCTGGTCTGGGAAGAAAGTCCCTTGCTGCAGCAGCTGAAACAGACCAGAGCTGAAACAGAGAACAGAGACGCATCCTGAAGATGCGAGCGTCATGTACCTTTCCCGGCCATCCCACGTTGATGTTGGTGCAAGCACTTGTGATCCACCAGTGCTTGCAGCACTATTGAAAAGTAACCTTTTCGGTTTATGTACTCGCTGGCTTGGTGGTCCGGTGCCAAGATAGGGATATGGGTTCCGTCTGTCGCCCCACCACAGTTCGGGAACTCCATTGCTGCAAAGCCATCCACTATGACCTGCACATTTCCCAGAGTCACAACCCTTGGTACCAGCAGCTCGGTGATCGCCTTGGCTACTTGCATGACAACAGCCCCCACTGTAGATTTTCCCACTCCGAATTGATTCGCGACTGACCGGTAGCTGTCTGGCGTTGCAAGCTTCCACAGGGCTATCGCCATTCGCTTCTCTACTGTGAGGGCTGCTCTCATCTTGGTGTTCTGTCGCTTCAGGGCAGGGGAAAGCAACTCACAAAGTTCTATGAAAGTGCCCTTACGCATGTGAAAGTTTTGCAGCCATTGCTGATCGTCCCACACCTACAGCGCTATGTGGTCCCACCACTCTGTGCTTGTTTCCCGGGCCCAGAATCGGCGTTCCACGGCATGAACCTGCCCCATTAACACCATGATGTCCACCTTGTGGGGGGGCCTTTTTTGAGAGAGGTCTGTGTCCACGTCCTCATCACTGTCCTCAGGGCTCTGCTGTCTCCTTCTCGCCAGCTGTAGCAGCTCCTGGTTCTCGTTCTCCATATACTGCTGGACAATGTGCATGGTGTTCATAACGGCGATAACAGCCGCGGCGATCTGAGCAGGCTCCATGCTTTCCCTGGTGTCTGCAGGACAGCAGAGTGGCAGCAAAAGCGGCGGGTGGATAACAATAGTGTCAGCAATATGGCGCCCGCATGAAAAAAGGCACGAAAGGATTTTTTGCTCCCCCCTCAGTTGCTTTCACGGAGGGAGGGTGGAGCAAGGGTTAGGCTCCTTTCCTTCTAGCAGCAGATGGTGCAATATGCTTGCTATCCATCATCATCTCCTGGCCCCCTCAAGGATTGAACTCACAACCCCAGATTTAGCAGGCCAATGCTCAGACCGCTGAGCTATCCCTTTGCCCGTATTACAGCGGGACTGAATCCCCACTAGACCTAATGTCCAGGCGTACGCTGGAGACGTACGGTCACTGTGAGCTGAGCAGGCTCCATGCTTGCCATAGCAAACCCGGAAACCCCGGAAAAAAGGCGCGAAAAGGGTTGCTTTCACGGAGGGAGGGAGGGAGGGAGGGGGGATGGCTTGACGACATGTACCCAGAACCACCAGCGACAATGTTTTCTGCCCCATCAGGCTTTGGGATCGCAACCCAGAATTCCAATGGGCGGCGGAGACTGCGGGAACTGTGGGATAGCTACCCGCAATGCAACACTCCGAAAGTCGACACTAGCCTCGATACTGTGGACACAGTGCGTCGACCTAATGGCCTTAATGGTCTTTAGTGGGGACACACACAATCGATTCCATAACATCGGGTTTTAGAAGATCGACTTCTATAACTTCGACCTAATTCCGTAGTGTAGACGTACCCTCAGTCAAATTCAAGTACTGGTAAAAGATCAAAAACACTACAGTGCAGTGTCTTTTCCTTTAGTATTATGTCACTTGCAGTAGATCACTAAGTATTAAAGAATTTAAAAAGTCAGATTTCATGTAGTAGAATTGCTGTTCTACAGTGAATAAACATTCACAAAATGCTGATATCAAAATATCCTTCTATTCTTTCTTTGTATGAACCCTTCTGAGTAACTCAGGCCTCTGATACTGATAGGCTTCTGTTTGGAAGCATTTGGTGCTGAAAGCGTTCGCTGCGCTGAATGCTAGAGCTGCTCAGGTTGGAGTGGCATGACGGAAAAGAAGTGGGAGACAGCATGTGTAGAAAAATAAGACCGAAGAATACTTTTTTTTTTTTCTTTGTGTCTAAAACAGGGCCTCCCATCAGACAAGGAAACTGCCTTTATAAAAGCTATTTGGAATAGACTGGAAGTGACAGGAGTAGTAGGGTGGGCGAAATCATCTGACGCCAGAAAGTAGGGAAAGGTTTTTTTTGGTTTTTTTGGTTTTGGTTTTTTTAAGTTGGGGGCCTGATGCACCTATAATTTTGTCCCCTAGTCTGTCAGTTGTGATGGAGCACTCTCCCATTTAGACAAATTTGACATGAGGCCTGCTCCGTCAACAAAATCACTTATGAAAGTACATCCTGCCTTTTATGAATTCTTGTCTTCCTGCAGCTAAATATTTTTAGTCTCAAATCCAGTTAAAGTGACCATATTGGTTCTCTCGGCAGCAGCTACACGTTTTCAGAAACCAAGGCAATATTCACTAGCCTCAGTCTTTTATCGAATTGAATGTGGTATCCATTTCCACCTACTTCTAGACTTTAGATCTTCCAAAAGTCACAAAGCTAAACTTAGGGCGATTCAGTCTGAAACCACAGGACAAAGATTTACTATCTCCTTTACATATTCTTTTGACATTAGTCCTTTTTTTTTTTTTAAGAGTAGATGTACAGTCTGAGGAGAGCTATTTTAGATCTTGTAATGTTTTTGGTTTCCTTTATATTAATGGAAAATCATATGTGGCTGAGCAAACTAATTATTAAGGGCGTGCTTCTTTTTATTTTTCTTACATCAGTGTAACTCAGTCTACTTTAGTGAAGTTATCCCTGATTCATGTTGATGAAGGAGCAATATCAAGCACTCAGGAATTTCTCTGGGGAATGTGACGGATGTATACCATTATGAGGATAGTTGGAACACTGGTTGTAGCAGCTGAATTGAGTTAGTTTGTTATATGTATTTATTTACTTTTTGTATACTAATGTTTAGGTTTCCTTCTCCGTTAATTATGAAATGAACCAATCAGAGGCTCAAATTCAGACAAATGTAAGTCTTGCCTCCTTTAATCTGTCAGCATATTTGTTCTCTTTTATATAAAAGAGACAAAACAGATCTGTAAACAATTTGTTTTCATGCTCTTTAGATTGCATTGGGTGTGCTTGGTGGACTGGCAGTTTTATGGTCTCTTCTGAAGACTGCTGGCTGGAAGAGGCGGATAGGGAGCCCTATAATTGACTTGCAGGTATGAAAACAGGTTGTAATGGAAACCAATTTTCAACTATAGTATTAGCTACCAAGTGAACAAGATAACATATGTATTACAGTGTGTATATATATATACATATATAAAGTCATTTTCCTGTTTTAGAGCTCTATGTAATACACTTTTATAATTACAGACAGTTTTGAAGTTCTTGCTGTTTTATGCTGGAGACCTTGCCAATGTTTTCTTTATCATCACAGTGGGAACAGGGCTTTACTGGCTTATTTTCTTCAAAGTAAGTAGCATTTTCAGATTTGTGATACAGATATTATTTTGCATTCATATTTTTACACACAACTTTATTTTCCTTTTTTTGCCATTTCTGGTCAGACTGTCAAGGCAAGTTATATACATAATACTCTGTGTTTTGTGCCTAATCTTTGTGTTCACCTCTTCCCCTCCCTTGAGGCTTCATAGTGCCTGCAGTATATTTAATAAAGTTAGTCAAAATCTTTCAAAAATTCAAAACTATTACATAAAAAATTCAACAAAATTTATTCCAAAAATGTTCACAGTTTTTCTACGAACTCTAGTATTTAGTATGATATTACGCATGCAGTCTATATTATTTAATTGTAGCTCTTCACTTACAGGCACAGCAGTTTGTCTCAGTTCTTTTACCACTTCCATCTCAAGAAGAGGATTTTGTTATATATGTAGGATGTGCTTTTGCTCTAAAGGTAGATGTTTTGATCTAATGGCAATCATGACATTTTAATGGATGTTGTTTTTCATTATGACTGTTTACAAATATCTTGAATATTATATTTTATTAATACATGGAAGAAATAATTGTTTTACGTTTTTTATCCTTTTGGGCAAAATCATTTTTCCTTAAAAATTGAGTTTTCCTGTCTTTTGAAGGAAAACTGATGAATAATCACCTATAGGAAATCTTTCATATTCATTTAAGAGTACCAGGTGGAAAGGGACTTGAGAAAAATAACAGACAAAACTGTATCAGAAACCAAAACATTGAATTCTAAAGAGAAGAATAAACATCACTATATTAAATCATGTCCAAAAAACGTTCCTAACCATCGAGTACAATTCATTAAACTCTCCCTTTGTAGAGTGGCAACTTGTTTGTAGACTTCAGAATTTAGTGGTTTCCCTACATGGGGAAAGTATTTCAATTATGCTGGATACTATTTTGTACTAAAAGTAGTAATATGCCCTATTGGGCCATCAGTTTCATCAAGTTTTCTTCCCTAGTAAGGTGACTGGAACAAGTCAATTTTTGTCATGCATTTTACATTGCTTACATTTTCTTGATAATAGTAGACATTGCACATATCACCATTGTGCCAATTAAGTATGAGGTCCCATAGAGGAGCTGTACTCATGATTTACAATAATACGTAACTCTTTTTAAAAATTTCGAATGCTTTACAAATTAATTTATGATGGCACCAGAACTTCATAATGTAGTTACAACCTTGTGTACAATTGGGAGTATTATTCATCGTTTTGTTGCATTAAAGGAAGAGTATCTGTTATAACTTTCTTTTCGTAAATGCTACTGCAAGTTTATTTTTATTTACATTTCATTGTATGATTTTCTTAGGCTCTGCAATTTTTGCATAAGCTGTTTTCGCAACTTACTGTAGATGTTTTCTTAATTGACTGGGAGCGACCTAAAGGCAAAGTCCTTAAAGCTGTTGAAGGTAACTGAAAGCATACTTGTTTGTATAACTAGCTTCACTTAAATTCAGACATTACTTTCTCAAAGAATAGAATTTGAAAGCTTTATTCTTTGTATTCTTTCTAGGTGAAGGAGGCATAAAAAGTGCTGCTGCACCTGTGAGCATATGGAGGACATATTTTATAGCAAATGAATGGAATGAAATTCAGACTGTGAGGAAGATAAATCCACTCTTTCAAGTGCTTGCAGTTCTTTTCTTTTTGGAGGTATTTTTAAAATCAAAATTTGATGTAACATTAGGGCCAGCTTTTGATGTTTGCTATCCCTACAGCAATGGGAGGCAACCTTCAAAGATTTATCTGGAAAAGTTGTCTTAAAGGAAGAAACCAGTGTTTTGGTATGGAGCTTTATATGCCATTGCTATAGTCCATTATGTGAATAAAAAAAAATCTACTATTAGGGCATGTCAGCACAGAGCAGCAATGCCCATTTGCGGAGTGTGATTTCTAAAGCTCACCAAGTGTTGTGCACTCACTGTCCCAAGTAGACCCTGCTTTCCATTAATTTTTTATTATTTACTGAAATTCTCAAGAAGAGGAAATTAGAATGAAAAAAATCTGTTATTTTCAGTGACGCTATTCATTGCTGTATTCTGTATAGGAGCCTGTTTTAAGACTGAGCTTTTTCTTTAATCCCTCTTCAGGTTGTTGGATTTTCAAACCTGGCATTAATGGATTCTTCTTCGAGTCTTACAAGAAGCAGTGAGAGTTACATAGCTCCCTGGAGCCGCATTCTGAGATTTGGTGTGTCTACTGTCCTTTGGCTAGTCATTGCCATGTTACAGGTACAGCTCTGGCATAGAATCATAGAATATCAGGGTTGGAAGGGACCTTAGAAAGTCATCTAGTCCAACCCCCTGCTCAAAGCAGGACCAATCTCCAATTTTTGCCCCATATCCCCCTAAAGGATTGAACTCATAACCCTGGGTTTAGCAGGCCAATGCTCAAACCACTGAGCTATCCCTCCCTCCCACCCACTGAATCATCATTATGGCCCTAGTTGACCAAATCACTTAACTTGAAGGACATCAATAACTTCCCTTTCAGCAAAGTTTTAAGTGTCTGTTTAAGTGTTTTCCTGAATCAGGACCTATAGCTTATTTACCATGTCATCACTTCAAAATGTTGTCCAAGTCACAAGGGATCTCATGGCTTACATAAGGTCTTGCCTTTCAGTCACCATCTTGAATTTCCTGTCTGAGAAGTATTCCCTTATCTGCTTTATTTTGTTTTTAAATAGTCATGGAGTGTCTTCAAATTTTAAACCAAGATTTTAAAGTGATTGCTGAAACACTTCTCCTTGGAGAAAGGACTCCGAAAGGGTAGCCAGGTTTTACTCAACCCAATGTGAAGCTGACAATTTCTGCAGTTTGTCATTTGTGACAGCTACATTTTAAGCTAGCTGTACTATAGTTGAGAAAAGAAAGTCAAAGCTGATGAACTAATAAATAAAAATCTGGTTTGTTTCAGATCATATTCTTTGCTGTATTTTATGAGAGATTTGTAGAAGATAAGATCAGACAATTTGTTGATTTGTGCTCTATGAGCAACGTAAGTAATTTTGATTTCATCACTGCAATTGCTATTTTTTAAAATGGATTAATATATTAGAAATTAATAAGAGGTTCCATTTTTTTAGCTTTAAATATAATGTTGTACTAGCTAATATCCAAACCTAATGTTCTTTACCATCATGTGTGTCCTAACTAAGCAGGCTTGAGGTTCTTGCTGTGGTGTACAAGAAGGCTTCAAATTGCCTGTAATATGGGTTAGGTTCTAAAGAGTAAACTGTCGTAAACATCATACAGGGTTTCAGGCATGTAACTCCATATAGGCATATGACTAATTCTTCATGCTTTTATTTGAGAATGAAGCAATAACAAATCGGGACAGAAGGAAGACATGCAGTCCATTTATTGTAGACCTTTCTATTTGTTTGTATTATAGAGCTTTTTCCTCTTAGAAGCGTCTGTGTTTTAATATGTTCATGGTTACAGTTTCTACTTGCTACTTTTGGTTATCCATTGATTTCCTTTACTCTAATTTAAATACCCCTTACTGATGTAATCTTTCTCTTGTAACCCCACTTACTAATTGCCATCTCGATCCACCCCAGATTTCTTCCAGTTTAAATTCCCACCCTTGAGACTTTGTAGCTATCCTCTTATCAACCAAGGTAGAACACAACCAGAAACAGTCAATACAGCTCATTTATTTGACCAGAAAAAGTGTGGTTTTTGAATATCATTCAGCATTTTTTCTGTTTGAGCCCTCCCAGGCTAAACCTACCGCTTCTGAATTTTGTTACCCTGTGTAGTTAAAGACCTGAACCCAGGTCTGTTGTGTAAGTTAGGCTGGAGAGCTAAACTAAAGTCTACTGCATGGAGGTGACACAGATAGCTTTAAGAAGCTATATTTAGTATGATAGACATGTGATGTTCCTAACTAAGTAGATTTCTGTTATATATAGCTTGCTAGGAGTTGAACTGAAACCACTGAACGCCTTTTCAATTTTTTTTTATTAGGATAAAAGCTATAGTGGGTTTTTTTTTCCCCATAGTCCTTGACTTAGATTTTTCTACTCAGGAGAACAGCTAGTGACACTTACTGTTAATAATCTGAACTCTAGGACTGGCAAAAGGGGTTTTGTGGCCCTAGGTAAATTGAATTATATGTATTGCACATAAATTGTTACTAAACATTTTTCTGAGACTCACATTTTGGTATTTTAGGACCTATTTTATCCAAGTAGTAGAGCTGGCTCTGCTGGTATCCATTAGTAACTTTTTAGTTTTGAATCCATGTATTAAATAAACTATTTTTCCCTTTTTGTTTTTTAGATTTCAGTATTTCTCTTATCACACAGATGCTTTGGATATTATATCCATGGTCGGTCTGTGCATGGACACGCAGATACCAATATGGAAGAAATGAATATGAACCTAAAGAGAGAAGCGGTATGCAAAGGAAATACAAATATATGTCTTTTGATTCCCTTTTTGTAACTGAATGTAGAGAGCTTGGTGCATGACAGGTGCATAGTTGTATGCCATATTGGACTCTGAGTTTGTTCTCTCCTTATGGAGAGAAAGAAGAATTGTAAGAGTTGGTCCTGGAATAGAAATCGCCTATTAGTTCTTCTACTTCAAAGACTGATTCCCTGGGTTATCGAAAGTTCTGTCTTGCTAAAATATGAACTTTTTCTCATGTAGTTAGATACTATTGTTTTGATACTGCAGCTGCTTTTAGACTCTCTTAGCCCTCTGTAAAGAGGTGTCTACTAAGGACTGGTCTACACTGCGGGGGGAGTGGGGAGATCGATCTAGGACACGCAACTTCAGCTACGAGAATAGCGTAGCTGAAGTCGACGTTTCCTAGATCGAAGTAATTTTACTTACATCGGGTCCACGCGGCGCAGGCTCGCTCCCCCATCGACTCCGCTTCCGCCTCTCACCGTGCTGGAGTTCCGGAGTCGACGAGGAGTACTTCTGGGATCGATTTATCGCGTCTAGATGAGACGCGATAAATCGATCCCCAATAGATCGATTTATCACGTCTAGATGAGACGCGATAAATCGATCCCCAATAGATCGATTACTAGCCGCCGATTTGGCGGGTAGTATAGACGTAATCTAAGAGACTTTCATAAAGAGGCAAATCTGAAAAACACTTGTACAGAAACAGTTTATTCTGTCTGCATTCTTCAGTTCCAAATGCAGCTTTCTGGTGGCATTACTAATGTATTGTAGAAATCAGCTTGAATAGACGTTTTCACCCTCATCATAAAATATGCATCTGCTTAATCCTGCAGTGAAGTTAACTTGATATTAGTGACTTGTCATTAAATTTCAGTTATTCCGCATCACTGCAGGATGAAGTAGGGAGAAATGGTGAGTATCATAAAGATACAAAGAACTTTGACATTCTAGTAAATAAGATAAGGAAAAACTTAATTTTTAAATGTAATTTTTTATCCCTAAAAAGTTCCCTTTAAATTGATTCTCCCCTCCCCACTTTTCCTTTAATAGCTTAATTTAAAGTAATTTAGAGAGAAGCATTTTCATTCTGTGGGAACATCAGTTTTTGAAACATCAGTCTTTCCTCCTTTGCTGTTAGATTTTTTGGGTTTGTTTTTTAAGTAGGAACAAAGGAAAAGATTAAAAGAGTTGGGAATTTAGAAGAGGAGGGTGAGGGAAAGCAAAAAATAAGGGAAAAGAATTGAATAAAGTGTAAACTCCTAATAATAAGTGAAGTGTGTGTGAAGATCAAAGATGTTCTAAAACTAACAACTGTGTGCTGGTCTAAAGTTGGAAATATCCTTACAACAACTGGGATCAGGGGTTCTTGTCCTAAAATATGTTTGCTGTCATAGACTTAACAGTGCCAAAGGATTCAAATATTCAGATATATCTAACCTTCTGTAATTGCATGAGAAAGGAGAGATGGGAAAAACTCTTGACTTTTCTGGTTTGTACATGCATATTTCCATTTCTTTATGCTATTTTATGTTGTTTCAATTGTGCAGGAAAATTTGTGTAGTCAAAGAGGTTTATTACCCAACACAGATGGCCAGACATTTCAGATTTCCATTTCAAGCAAGATGAGACAGCAGTATGATAGGATTCATGAAACCCTAACAAGGGTATGTATGATATTTTTACACTGGCATTTTGCTATGTTTATATTTAAAACATAACCGACCAAGGGTGTGTGCAGTCTTTAAATTAATGTTCACATCATAATATTTTTCAGAAACATGGTCCTGCTAGACTTTTAGATTCATCTGCAACTACTTTTGAACAGAGTACTAAGGCATACCATACCATGAACAAATTTCTTGGCTCCTTTATTGACCATGTATGTATACAGACTTTATTTATAAGGCTAAATAGAATGAGAGAGTGAGAGATTGAGTGAGAGATTGATTTACCTTTTGGGATATAAAGTTAGAGACTGGTCATTGGAAATTGTATTGTTACTACAATACTACTTTGCAGGAGGCAAAAAATAAGTGTACTGCCCAGTAATGCCAACACACTTTTCACTTACATTAATTCCCTTGATGGTATGAATTCATTGTATAACACATACTCCTGGGGGTAGAATTCATGACCCATGCAGATTTCTTTGCTTCTCCGCAGAAAAATGACTTTCAGGCAGGGAAGCCACAAGAGTGGTCACGCGCCCCTTGGCGCAACTGGCTGAGAGGTAAATCACTACGGTGGGGCTGGGGACACCCCAGCCAGTTCCAGGTCAGACCCACCCCTGAACCTGGAACCCCTAATATCCAGACTCCCCCACTGAGTCCCCTGCACCCGAACCCCCACCCCGCTGAGCCCCATCCCCTGCATCCGGAGCCCCCCTGCACCCAGCCCTTGCCAGCCTCATCCCAGCCAGGGGGTCCTTCCCTGAGCCGGGCTCAGCTGCTAGTCCCAGCAAGGGTGGGGGAGAAGGACACTTTCCCTGCACGGAGTGGCCGAGCCAGGTCAGACCTACCCCCAGAAACCTCCTCTGGCTCAGCACTTCCCCCTTGCTTCCTGCCCCCATCACTCCTCAGCTGCGGGGGGAGGGGTCACTGTATGGGGAGCTGCTCCCCTGTCTGGCCAACCATCCTGCATCTAGACCCCCATCCCTGCACCCAAACTACGCCCTGGGCTCAAACCCCCACCCTGATGAGCCCCACCCTCTATACACTTGGACCATCCCACGAGCTCCCTGCACCTGGACCCCAAACCCTCTGAGCCACAACCAGCTGCTCCCAGACCCGCACCCCACCAAGACCCACTTTCCCAACACCCAGACCCCCACGCTGAGCTCACCAGATTCCCCTCCACCAAGCCCCATGTCCCCACACTCAGAAAACACCCCCCATGAACCCCAACTACCTTTACCTGGAGCCCCCTGCCAGTGTCCCATTGCCCCTGCACCCAGAAACCCCCCAACAAGCCCTTGTACATCCAGATGCCCTCTGCACACAGACACTCCCCCCCCCCCCCCCCCCCGAGCTGCCCTCACTCAGATTGGCCCACATAGAACTCTCTCACCCACACCTGGATCCCCCCCCCCCCACACTAAGTCCCTCCACACTACTTGGATCCTGCTGCACTGAGCCTGGCTGCCCACACCTGGTGTGCCTGGCACAGTTTTGCTCACTCTTGTGAGTTGCTTCACCTGCTACTCTTGAGGCAATAAATAAATATGGAGGTTTCAGCATGGACTGGGGCAGGCTTGGCCCTTGTGTTGTGTCAGGGTCAGGTGAAGCCTCACCACTGAGTTGGTGTCCCGGGGGCGAGTTGCAGGATGATCTCCCACCTCCATGCAGCCAGTGGCTTATGCTCCCCCCTGCTATGCTGGAGCCTCCACGTCTATTTATCGGCAAATACAATTTGCATAATTTTTAATTTTTTGGCTCAGAATTCCCTCAGGAGTAAACCGAGTGGACAGTAGTCTTTTAATTCATACTGCTATTTTAAGTAGTTATACTATGCCTTTTGTAAAGTGCACTTGTAGCATTTTTTACCCTGAGGGTCCCAGAGCTAAGTATTAGGGTTTTTTTGGTTTTTTTCCTCTTGTAGGTTCATAAGGATATGGATTATATTGTAAAGGACAAGTTGCTGCTTGAACGAATTATTGGCATGGAGTTCATGGAACCAATGGAAAAAAGTATCTTTTACAATGGTATCAGCTTGATCTCTGACTTAATATTTATTTCACTATGAATGTGCAGGGTGCTATTCAAACAAATAAAATGTCATGTCCCTGCCCTTGGGATTCACACTCTAAATCGGAGTTTACAACAGAGAGGTGTGACAATGAGAATTGTGAGGGTATGGAAGACACCTGCTATGCGTCAGCCAGGGTGACAATACCTTGGGTCGTGAGGGTTGTTCTTCAGTGGCATGCTTCTGTAACATTTCAGTCTTAGGTATCTGAAGGGTTGGTACCTGGAGCTGTGTACACGTTTACACAGTACTTTTTATGACGTGGCATCTAGGTCTGATACTCACATTGTAGGGGGTGGGCAGGCCAAGCAACTGGCCAGCAGTTTAATTAGAATGCCTCTCTGCATAGTTGGTGATTATATTGTTTTTTTAAACTGCCTGAAGTAGGGAATTTTCAGAAGCCATTTTCTGAAGGAAAAGCGAGGTTACTTATCAGGAACTATCATTATTTGAGACTCTTGCCTCTACATATTCACAATATCCACTCACCTTCCCATCTTTCTTGGAATTCTGTTTCCTTAGGACTCCCAAGGTTTAGTGGAAGGAAATGAGGAGGTTGAGTCTGCACAGCCTTTTTTATAGCCTCTCGTCCAAATACTCAGCGCTGAGAAACCGCACTTGTGCAGCTCCAACAGGCACTGCTTTCTAGAAAGTTTCTGTGGTGCCAAGGGGTGTATCTCACAGATGTACAAGGCCACACTTGAACTACATTTATTGAGCAATAACTTTTCTTAGGGGGCACAAGAGAAACCAGTTTCAGGGGAACAGAGAAAATTACAGGATTTCAGCTGCACTTGTTGATAAATCCTGCACTGCATCCATTAAACTAGAGCAGAGAGACTTAATGTGTTCCCCCATTTAACTTACATAATATAGGGATAACCACACATCACTTCATGTGGCGATCAGGTCAGTATTGTATTACCTGTATTTTGTGGTGCCTGTACTGTATCTGGAATCTGCAGCTTTGTGATAGTTTAAAGACGACATGAACAGTTGAATGTTATTACCTAGGGCAACAAAATGACAGAGGAGGTTGGGATGCTAACCACAGCCAGTGTATGTTAGATTTGGGCCTTTTTTGGCTAGCTCTTGAGAGAATAAAATGAAGATAAGAGACTCCATGAAATGTGCCACGCCACAGTTAGGAGATATTTACCTTAAAATATATGGAAATTGGCTAACCATTGGGAAACCAAATTAGACACATGCCTCTTTGAAGCTGTGGAAAAATCGGAGGAGGATTTCTCTTCTCCAATTACTTTTATTCAAGTAGATCTATTACTGGAGTTTATGCTTCCTGGGCAAAATGTTTTCTGATATTTTTATATTGTTTCTTTTTCTTTGCTGTTGTTATTATTGTGTATAAATTCATGTTTCTCTGTCGGGAATGTTGATAAAAGACATAGAAGAGGATAAGTGATCTGAACTTGAAAACACACTATATTAAAACAAAGGGATTACTCTGTCCTGAAAACCAAATGAGGAGACATAAATAAAGACCTCCCGTTACTGGGGCCCTGATTCAGCGAAGCATTTAAACACATTTAATTGCTTTGCTGAATCAGGGCCAGAGTCAGCACTTGCTCAAGATGTTAGTGACAAGGAACTCAGTCATGCATATGACATTAAAATGGCTCAGTTTACCATCAATCTGGACAGTCTGGTTCAGACTTTCAGATTAGGTGCATGTAGGTATATGAATGCAGTTGTGAATGTGACACACGTGTTTTTGAAAACCTGGCACTTTGTCAGGAAAGCTATATTGTAGATTATATTTAAAAGTTATTATGTTGTTTTTGGTTGAGAACAATATAATGATCATGCTTCCGTGGTGTATTTTCTTGTCCAAAATTTCCATTATTGTTTTATCAATGATCTTATAATCTTAGGTATGCTGACCTGTAGTAGGGAGCTTCACAAATTATCATCACAGAAATTCAGATTTTATTTATTTATTTTTTGCAACAAGTTATTTTCTTTCTATAGATGAAGGACATTCTTTCAGTGATGTTCTCTTTTACGGCAATGAGGCCACACTTCTCATCTTCGATATACTGTTTTTCTCTGTTGTGGATTTGGCTTCCCAAAGTTTTGTCCTAGCAGCTGTTCTCACATATTTGCAACAGGAGGTAAATTTGCATTTTTAAACCCCATATTTTAAAAATAAGAGAGTTTATCTAATCTATGTATTTAGTAGGGTGTGCTCACAGAAAACTATACTAACAAAATATTTTAAAAAATACTGGATTTTATAATAAAATAAGAAAAGACTTGAGCCAAAAAAAAAAAATTACACTGCATGTTTATGCACCATGTATGTATAGGACCCAAATAACAGCGCTCAAAAGAAAATACACAGAACAATGAAAATTAATCAGAGTCCCAGAATAGCTAATACTAGGACTTTCAAAGGGGCCTAAGGGAGTTAAGTGCCCAAATCCCATTGAAATCTAATGAGCTGAGCAGATCTCTTAGGCCCCTTTTGGAAATCTCCACCAAAATGAATGTATTTCCATTAATGTGTCGTTTCTTCCTCTTTCTCCTTCACACAATTCCATATGTGATCAACTCGATCATGTTTGTAAATATAACCAGTAGTAAAGATTTTTGGAATATAAACTGTTTAAGATATGAATAGAAAGTTCTGATGTAATAAGTACAAATATCATAAATATTTGGAGGATTCAGTCTCTTCCTCAGAAGGAAAGGGATGCTACAAATATAATTAAAGGATTTGTGTTTTGGACATAACAAATTGCTTGATTCTCCACTCTTGGAAAAACATCTTGTATTACAGTATCATTAGTGTGACACACAGACAATCCAGGTCATATGTTATTCCCATTGTCATGATCATAGTTTACAGGTTTTTAGAGGCCGTGGGCTCAGCCTCTTAACTGTTGAGGTGTAATAATATCTCTTCATTTAACATTTGATTCCTAAATAAAAAAGCCTAGTGTTAGTATAGGAGCCTGTCTGATGAAGGTGTACTGTTGTGGAAAGTCCAAACATTTGACAGAGTACATAACTGATTATTTTGTATCATGTATAGAAACAGAATTATTTAAAATATTTCTTCCGTTGTTATGAGACTTGTTTAATAATACTATTTTTAGATTTTTAGGTTTATTCGTAATACTGCTGGGCAGAAGAATTTGGCATCCAAAACCTTGGTGGATGAAAGATTTCTTATTTAATTGACTCAAAAGATGAAATACTTTGTACAGGAGCTAATCATGGAATGAAACCGTCCTGAGCTACAGATTAATCTGCAGTGCTATGTAAATATTAATGTAAATCTCTTGACTTTTTATATTGTGTGCTAGAAAGTTTTGTTTTTGTATAACTTTCAGATGTTTTTGTGTTGTGAATAGTAAACCATATGTCTTGAAGCGAATGGTACGTGACGCCACGACCGTCAGAAATTAAGCTGAGTACAGGTACTGTCATTAACACAAGATAAAATCCATTTATTGCCTTCAGTGAGGGTATATGCCATTTCTTTTTAGGAGATCATTTCAGTGCTTCTGCTGCTGACATAGTTTTCCTCATATATACATGTGTTTCCAAAGTAGCTTAAAGAAATTATCCCTTATTTTTAGAGGAAGATGTCTATTATGGTGCCATATCATGTCTTTAAGATGTGGTTACCATAGATTTAAGTCTCAAAGCCATTACAGATCCAGTATGCTTACTTTTGGTTTACAAAAACAAATGCTGCTTGCTAATTCAGAATAGTTACCATTAACTGGTAAAATGTTGTGACTCTCCTGGGGTCACGGTGGAGTTAGATGGCATAATCTGAGGGCCTGACTTTCAGTGGGGCATCCATTTATTCACATGCAGGTTATCACAAGACTATATCTCTATACACACTTTCTGTGCACTAACACCTGTTCACACAGATCACTGATACCAATACTGCATGTGTATGCACAGTACTTTGTTCAGGCATCTTTTGTCGTAAAGAGTTTTCAGTGCAAAAATTCCAGTACCTGTGTGAACAAGTATTAGTTCGCAAAACTGTGTGTGCTGGTGTGGACAAATTGGAGGCCATAGCCTGGACATCTGGTACAGTAACTAGGGCTCACTGTAGCTTGGTTCATTGTTGCTATTGTTATGATAGCTTTAAAGCATGGTTCTTCTCTGATTAGTGGCTGTGTAAATGACATTGTAGTGTTCTGCGGTGGTGTGCCTCAATTATTTCTTTATCAAATGTGCTCTATTGAAAAGCATAAAGATATTTTTTTCTAACTTCCAACTCTGCAAACTGAGCCTTTTGCCATCTTATGCATCGTGGTCAGTAATAAAAATTCTGCAACCCAAATGTATGCCTTCATGAGATCTGCGCAGCCCCATTGCCTTGAATGCCTTTGTACTTGTATAACTTAACAGATCTTAATAAACAATTCTGTTGCTGAGGTACAAGATGGTTTTGTACTAGATGGTAGCTCGCTGAGTCTTGACTAACCACAGGCTAACAGGCATGAAAAGCTCTAGGAACTAATTTTTGTCACTAAAATGAGCAAATAGACCTTGAATGTATGCAGTGCAGATCTGTTGTATAAGAAAGTGCTGTTTTTATATAGTCACTTTTCAGAGTAGAACCACTCTAAACATACCTTCTCAAAAATATTTTGATTTATTGCTTTCTTGAGTCAGTTCATTTATACCTCCTCTTAATTTGTATTTAGTAAGCTTAATCAATTAAGATTTATTACACTAGTATAGTCTGGAAATAATTCAGTGGGGAGGTACTGCATAACAGTGTTTGTGTGTATCACACAATAGTCACAACTCGGGTGCATAATGAAGCATCTAAAAAGTATGCTCTCACAGTGTTAATTTGCTTACAATAAAGTTAGCTTTCTATATAATTTCTGAAGTTCTGGTGTGTTTTATATTATGAATTTAGGTTTGTAAATTAGCTCTCCTTTTTACTTTTTAGCATATTTTTCAAGATTTCTACCACATTTTATAGCCATTTTAGTAACTTTAGATTTAAGAGAGTTATTAGGTACTAGTAGAACCATCAATACTGTCCTTGAATGGATGCGTTGCTTAGCATTTTTATCTCTGTAATTGGCTCTCAGTAACCAGGTTAAAGAGCTATTCAAAGAAACTTGCCTATGTGAGGGGATGGATGGGGGTTCTATCCACAGCTTAGTTTTGACTGGAACACCTCTCTCTGAATAGGAAATAACCTTTTCCCTTTCACTCTTCCTAAATGGTCAGTTCCTCTTTGAAAAGCAGCTTCCACTCATTCTTTGTTAATTTTGAGATTGAATTCACAGAAGACACTAGTAACTTAAATATCACTTTTGGTCCAATAAAAGATATTACCTCATCCACCTTGTCTCTCTAATATCATAGAACCAACATGGCTACAACAACACTGCATACAACTTTTGGGCCGAGCACACAAAAGCTTTGGAATCCTTACAGTTTGGAGGGATTTTATTGAGGGGAGGGTTTCACCTGTTAAAAACAAATTCTAAGTAAATACAAAAATGTTCTTTCAGCGTTAGTTAAATATCTTTCCTCCTGTGTATTTTCTTTTTCTGGGCAGCTAAGTAAGAAAGCGGGTACTACAGCTACTACGTTGAAAGAGCGCTATGTAAGCTCAAAAGCTTGTCTCTCTCACCAACAGAAGGTCCAATAAAAGATGTTACCTCACCCACTTTGTGTGGTTTCAACTGAGAGAGACAGTTATGAAATAATTGCAGATGATGAAACCTCCATTAGGCAGTTGAATTTTTCTTTCACACCTGCTTTATAATGGCTACGTGAAAAGCATCGGTTGCACTTTGTTCTCATTTTGGTGGACATTTGTTCAAGAAATAACACTTTTGATTGAATTTCCCAGTATAATTTTTACTAATTCATTATAGTGGATCTTTTTCATATTCAGTTAGTTGATTTCTACTTGATGCTTGTAAACATTTTTAAATAAATCATATGATATTTGTATCTTATCATTGTACTTGTCTCTCTGAGGAGTAAGGGAATTTAAGGATTTGGGGATTTTTTGGTAAATGATAATTGTTATATCATGATGATTGAGGGTTGTATCATTCCTCCTACTTCAAGGAGCTTGAGAGGAACTGATCTACAGGAGAGGAATGCTGCCTCTGTGATACCATCCTTGTCCCTCAACCTCCGGAAGGTCTTTCATAGGTGCATCATGGGAACTGGGCTTTGTAGATGGTGAGTGGATAGCAGAAAGGCTGCTCTGCTATATTGTGTGTTACCACACCTGCTGGATAACTAGCTTATTGCTGGCTGCCGTTGCCCTATGATAACAGTGCTAAAATAGTCAATGTAAAGTAAAACCAACTTACAATGACTGGGTTATATGCTCCGATACAATTTAGAAAAGGGACTGAGTATGCAGAAAGGAAAATTAAAATTCATATATAAATACTAGAAAACAGTAAAAAGGAAAAGTCTAGATTTTTTTACATACATCAAAAGGGAAGAATGAATGAAAAACAAAAACCCCAAACAAATTCCTTGTATATGTAGTCAGTTCTGATGCTGCTGGCTTTAAATAATGGTAGTAAGATTTTGCATATGCTTGCTGAACTACAGAGAGTGTCTGTCTCAGAGCCTGGGTGCTACCAGTTCTTTCAGGCACAGGCCTTTGAGCAGTAGTGCTACTATGTTCTGAGATAGAAGGTTGTTCCAAGTAAAGCACAGTACAAGTCAGTCTGTGGGTAACAAAGGACTGGTGAGATCACCATTCTCCGGAAAAGCTGCAGCTTCCAAATACTGAAAAGATGAAAGAATGATTCCTGATTGCTATGGAAAACGTAAGTTTCATAATTTAAGTCATGGACTAAAATTTGCCCCTAGTTCCCACCCTTTTGCCTTCCTGCATAGATAGGATCATCACCACCAAATAAAATGTATTTCCATCCCCCCCCAGAAAAATATTGTATGCAGGTGGACTTCAACAAGCTATCTCTTGTCCACATCTTAATCATCTGTGACTGGGTGAGACAGCAACGTAGATTAAGCCTTCACATATTGTTGACACTGAGATATTACTGCCCTATCACTTCTAGTGATTTCACTTACACCAACAATGTCTATAAATCTGACCCCTGGGGAACTACATAGGAAAAAGCATTTGGGGCTGGTTAGAAATTACCTAGCAGCACCAGCTAAAAAGTACCTGTCAGGAATGAACAAAACTACTCAGCCACTGTTTTGGCCAATCTGCAGCCACACTGGACAAACTAGTTGAAACTATAGTAAAGAACAGAATTATCAGACACATAGATGAACATAATCTGTTGGGGAAGAATCAACATGGTTTTTCTAAAGGGAAATCATGTCTCATCAATCTACTAGAATTCTTTGAGGGGGTTAACAAGCATTTTGACAAGGGGGATTCAGTGGAAATAGTGTACTTAGATTTTCAGAAAGCGTTTGACAATAATCCTCACCAGCAAAGTAAGCTGTCATGGGATAAGAGGAAAGGTCTTCTCGTGGATCAGTAACTGGTTAAAAGATAAGAAACAAAGGGTAGGAATAAATGGTAAGTTTTCAGAATGGAAAGAGGTAAATAGTTGTGTCCCCCTAAGGGCCTGTACTGGAACAAGTCCTATCCAACATATTTATAAATGATCTGGAAAAAGGGATAAACAGTGAGATGGCAAAATTTGCAGTTGATACAAAGCTACTCAAGATAGTTAAATCCAAAGCAGACTCTGAAGAGCTACAAAGGGATCCCACAAAACTAGGTGACCAGGCAACAAAATGGCAGATTAAATTCATGTTAATAATGCAAAGTAATGCACATTAGAAAACATAATTCCAACTATATACATAAAATGTTGAGGTCTAAATTAGCTGTTACGATTTAAGAAAGATCTTGGAGTCACTGTGGATAGTTTTTCTGAAAACATCCACTCAATGTGCTGCAGCAGTCAAAAAAGCTAACAGAATGTTGGGAATCATTAAAAAAGGGATAGATAATAAGGCAGAAAATAGCATATTGCCTCTATCTAAATCCATGGCACGCCCACATCTTGAAGAGTGCATGCAGATTTGGTCACCTCATCTCAAAAAAGATATATTGGAACTGGCAAGGGTTCGGAAAAGGGAAACAAAAATTATTAGGGGCATGGAACAGCTTCCATATGAGGAGAGATTAATAAGACTGGGACTTTTCAGCTTGGAAAAGAAACGACTAAGGGGGGATATGACAGAGGTCTATAAAATCATGACTGGTGTGGAGAAAGTAACTAACGTGTTATTTACTCCTCATAACAAAAGAACTATGGGTCACTAAATGAAATTAATAGGCAGCAGGTTTAAAACAAACAAAAGGAAGTATTTCTTCACACAACGCATAGTCAACCTGTGGGACTCTTTGCCAGAGGATGTTGTGAAGGCCAAGACTATAACAGGATTCAAAAAAGAACTAGATAAATTCATGGAGGATAGGTCCATCAATGGCTATTAGCCAGGATGGGAAGGGATGGTGTCCCTAGCCTCTGTTTTCCAGAAGCTGGGAATGGGCGACGGGATGGATCACTTGATGATTACTTGTTCTTCTTCAAGTGCTTCTTCATGTCCATTCCAATTAGGTGTGCACACGCTGTGTGCACGATTGTCAGGTTTTTCCTCTAGCAGTACCAGTCAGGTCGGCTGTGAAGCCCTCTGGAGTGGTGCCTTTATGGCAGTGCATATAGGTCCTTGCCGACCTGCCACCTGCTCAGTTCCTTCTTACCTCCAGTGACGGTTGTTGGAGCAGCTCGGTCTTGCGTATTGCAAGTGCCTACTTAGCAGTCTTTCTTCAAATAGTTGTAAATAGTTAGTTACCCATTAATGTTAATTAGTTGACTAGTATTAGCTGGAGGATCTTCCCTGATTCGGGCATGCCTCGGTCCCAGGGCTTTAAGCCCTATGAGAAGTGCCTGAAGCCTATGCCACGTGGCAATCTGCACAACTCCTGCTTCAAGTGCCTCGGGGAGGGTCATGAGGCGGATAGGTGCAAGATTTGCAGGGGCTTTAAGCCCAGAACAAAGAAGGAGAGACTCTGGCCTGAAGCTCCTCCTAATAGAATCTGCACTTCGCCCACAGCTGGTACCAGCGCTGGCAGCCTTGGTGTGGGAACCCTCAGCACCGAGGAAGGACTCCAGTACGGACCATCGGCACCGCTCTCCAGCCCCGAGGCCCAGCTCCACCTTGCGGCACCGTTCACAATCGCTGGTGCCTCATAAGAAGAAGAAGGCAGATGGGCCACTCGCCAGCATGGCACACCAGCGGGGTGCATCCGGTGTTGATACATCTCAAACCTGGCCTGCAAGTCCCACAGCCGTTGACTCCAGCCGTGACAGGGAGGCCGTCGAGTCCAGTGCGGGTGGACTCTCCGGTGCTGGAGGACTTGGAGGGAGAAGTCCTCGATCTTCCCTCCACACCGGACACATTTGAAGTGGCACGGGATCTGATTGCCATGACTGCTCAATCCCCGGCCCCACTGGCCCAAGCCCCGGCACTGCCACCTACCACAGCACCGACATTGACAGCACCAATGATGGCAGCACCAATGGCGGCACCACCCCCCATCAGACATCGGAGCAAACCCATAATAATGGGTTATCGCTTATCTTCACCGCAGCACTGATCTCCTGCACCATCGGGTTCTCCTCCACCTTGGTCTGCATCTGAGTACTTCTCTGAGTCGGAGGTGGAATCCTACACCTCCAGGAGGAGCCAGTATCACTCTAGACCCCGGCACCATTCCCAGCACCGCTTGAGAAGCGATGCCCCCCAACCAGCACCAATGGTGTCATGGCCTCCCCAGTGGCAGGGGCCGGTCCAGTGGCTACCATCAGGCCTAGGGGCTGGGCTCGAGGGCGACTTCGGCCACATCAATCTCAAGTCCCGAGAGGAAGACCTGGGGCACTCCAACCCTCAAACGGGAGTTGTTGTCGCCCCACCCTCGGTGCAAGGAAGGACACCTATAGCAGATGCACCTGAAACTGTCCTGGTGACCACCAGGGAACTGGAAAGGGAACACCCAATCCCTCCTGGGCGTTTTCCTCCTCCTCGCTTGATGAGGCAGTGGCAGGGACAACTACCTCTCTGCCAGCAATGGACACCAGGGCCCATCAGGACCTCCTTCGCCAGGTGGCTTAAAACTGGAACCTACAGTCTGAGGATTAAGACCCAATGGTTGATATCCTGGCTCCTGAGGGGCCCTCTAGGGTGCCCCTTCCTCTTATTAAGACTATTGTAAATACCACTAAAGTGCTCTGGCAGACTCCAGCCTCTATCCCACCAACAGCAAGAGGAGTAGAATGCCAATATTTTGTTCCACAGAAGCCGTATGAGGCACCTCTTCACCCATCCCCAGCCGGGCACATTGGTGGTGGATGCTGCCAATCACAAGGAGCAGCAACGACACCTGGGTAACAGTTCAAAGGCCAAAGAGGCCAAGAAGCTGGACCTCTTCGGTCAGAAGGTGTATTTGACCCAGGGCCGGCTCCAGGCACCAGCTGACCAAGCATGTGCTTGGGGCGGCCAATCTTGGGGTGGTGGGGCAGCGCTTGGGGTTTTTTTTGTTTTTGTTTCGGCGGGGTGGCATTCGGGGGGGTTATTTCGGCGGGGCGGCACTCGGGGGAGGGAGGGTTGTTTCGGTGGGGCGGGGCGGCGCTCGGAGGAGGGGGGATTGTTTCGGCGGGGCCGCACTCGGGGGTTTTTGGTTTTTGTTTCGGCGGGGTGGGGCGGCGCTTGGGCGGGGGTTGTTTCAGCAGGGTTGTTTTTGGCGCTCAGAGTTGGTTTTGGTTTTTTGTTTCAGTGGGTGGCACTGGGGAGGGGTTTGTTTTTTTGTTTTTGTTTTGGCGGGGCGGCACTCGGGGGCGGGGGGGTTGTTTCGGCAGGGCAGCGCTTGGGGGAGGGGGGTGGTTTCGGCAGGAGCGGCGCTCGGTTTTGGGGGGGGGTTTGCTTGGGGAGACAAAAAAGTTAGAGCCGGCCCTGATTTGACCAGGGGGGCTCCAGCTTTGCATCGCCAATCATCATGTGGTGCTTAGCCGGTATGCTTACAACTCTTGGGCCTCCCTGTCCAAGTTCCAGGAGTTGTTGCCCACAGACTCCTGTTTGGAGTTCACCACGATACTCAATGAGGGCAAGGTGGTGGCTCAGACCTCCCTCCCAAGCAGCCCGGGACTCTGCGGACTCAGCTACGCAGACCATGGCCACTGCGATTACTATGCGCAGAAACTTATGGCTTTGGGTCTCGGGCCTTCCAGCGGAGGTCCAGAATACCATCCAGGACCTCCCCTTTGACTGTGCTGGTCTTTTTGCAGAGGAGACAGACTCACGGTTGCACAGTCTGAAGGATTCTAGGGCAACCGTAAGTCCCTGGGAATCCACACCCCTGCTCCACAGAGGAAGCCCTTCAAGCCCCAGCCTCCCCAGCGCTTCTACTCAGGGAGCACAAGGCAGGACTTCAACAGAAGGAGGGACAGGAACAATAGGAGGAGGCCATCGAGATCCTACTCCGACCAGGGCCACGGTTCGTCCAAACAGCCTCCTGGCCCTAAGCCTAATTTTTGAAGGTGCGCCCGAGGACGGAGCACCAGTCCATCTCCTGGATCCTTCCACCCCCTTTGTGAACCGTCTGTCTCTCTTCTACCATGCCTGGGCCCAGATTACCTCAGATTGCTGGGTACTGAGCATGGGAGAGGTGGGATATTCTATCCAATTCTGTTCCCTCCTGCCCTCCCAGCCCCCTTCAGGGACCCCTCTCACGAGCAACTCCTTTTACAGGAGGTGCAATCACTCCTCGCTCTCGGGGCAATAGAGGAGGTTCCTCAGAAGTTCAGCGGGAAAGGGTTCTACTCCCTATACTTCCTCATCCCCAAGGCCAAGGGTAGGCTCAGACCTATCCTAGATCTGCAAGACCTCAACATATTCATAAAGAAAGCAAAGTTTTGGATGGTCTCCCTGGCCTCCATCATTCCTTCCCTGGATCCAGGGGACTGGTACGCCACCCTCAACTTGAAGGATGTGTACTTCCACATCTCCATCATCCTGGCCAACAGATGATTTCTCCGGTTTGTGGTCAACGCCCAGCACTACCAGTTTACGGTGCTCCCATTCGGGCTCTTGGCGGTCCCTCAGGTATTCACAAAGTGCATGGGCATCGTGGTGGCCTTCCTCTGCAAATGTCGGGTCCAAGTCTTCCTGTACCTGGATGACTGGCTCATCAAGGCCAGATCACAAGTGCAAGTGGAGGAGCACCTGGCCCTCACTCATGCCATCTTTCTCAGGTTGGGTCTCATGCTGAATGTGCCCAAGTCCATACTGACCCCAGTGCAGAAGATAGAATTCATTGGGGCTCTCCTGGACTCAATGCAAGCCAGGGCATCCCTGCCGGAGGCCCGCTTCCAAGCTCTCAGGGACATTATTGAGCCTCTGCCAATTCCCCACAACCACTGCCAGAAACTAATGGGGCATATGGTGGCCTGCACTTATGTCTCCGTCTCCTACAAGTTGTGTCTCCGTCTCCTACAAGTGTGGCTGGCGCAGGTGTACAAGCCCAGTCGGGACTCTCTGGACTCAAGGTGCTGATATCTGAGCCCCCTTACACTGTCTCTTATAAAGACAAGGTGCAACTACACCCACACCCTGCGTTTCTCCCTAAGGTAGTCTCTCAATTCCATATAAATCAGGACATTTTCCTACCTGTGTGTTTTCCCAAGCCTCATGTCAATAACAGAGATCGCATGCTTCATTCCTTGGACGTGAGACGCGCCCTGGCTTTCTATATCGAGTGTACAAAGCCATTTCAGAAGTCGCCACAGCTCTTCAGTGCTGTCGCAGAGAGGATAAAAGGGCTTCCCATCTCCTCCCAACGCATATCATCCTAGATCACGTCATGCATCAGGACTTGCTATGACTTGGCCAAGATTCCGGCCCTGACATTGAGCTCTACAAGAGCTCAGGCATCATCTGCCGCTTTCCTAGCTCAAGTGCCAATTCAGGATATATGCAGGGCAGCCACGTTGTCTTCTGTCCATATCTTCACCTCGCATTATGCAATTTCGCAGCAGTCCAGAGATGACGCAGCGTTTGGCAGGGCAGTGCTGCAATCTGTGACCAGATGAACTCCGACTCGTCCTCGAAGAGTACGGCTTGGGAGTCACCTAATTGGAATGGACATGAGCAAGTACTCGAAGAAGGAAAAACAGTTACCTACCTTTCGTAACTGTTCTTCAAGATGTGTTGCTCATGTCCATTCCAAATCCCGCCCACCTCCCCTCTGTCGGAGTATTCCGTCAAGAAGGAACTGAGCAGGTGGCGGGTCGGCAAGGAGATATATACATCGCCATAAAGGCACCACTCCAGGGGGCTCCACAGCCAACCCGACAGGTACCGCTAAAGAAAAACCTTCCAACAATCATGCACGTAGCGCGCACACACCTAATTGGAACAGTCATGAGCAACACATCTCGAAGAACAACAGTTACGAGAGGTAGGCAACCGTTTTTTCTGTTCATTCCCTCTGGGGCACCTGGCATTGGCCACTGTTGGAAGACAGGATACTAGGCTAGATGGACCGTTGGTCTGACTGAGTGTGGCCATTCTTATGTTTTTTGTTTTTTGTTTTAAGATTACGCTTAGAAAATATACACTCATGCTAAGAGACTGAAGTAGACACTTTTCCAGCACCCCTCACATATCTCTTTCAGGAAAAACAGATTAGCTCTTGGGATATAAAATAGGTTTTGCAAAACTGTGCTCTATAATAAACAGTTACTTGAATTTCCATTGGACAGCTCCATATTCAAAGGTAGTTGTGACCTCACAGAATGATGCTTTTGTTTTTTGAGGGTGAGGGGTTCATTATAGAGAGCAAGTACAGGAGCTGGCCAGCTAGTAGAGCTTTGGGGAAGCTGAAATGAAGAAACAGTGAAATGACTGTGCTGAATTTCCTCCTTGCCATTGGTTGGGGCACTTAATGCAAAAGAATGCGTTTTATCGAATTTAAAAAATCTTTGTTTTTTCTTAAAAATGATAAATGAGATGTTTACATCAGCTCTCCAAGCCAAAAATTGCACCATCTCCTGCCGCCAGCAAACAGATCTGGGGTTTCTGAGCTGGTCTAATCGTTTCACTCCCATTGACTTCTGTTCTTGTGAGTTGGCAAAGTCAAACTACCCATCATCTGAGTATGTCAGGGAGCAGGAGCTTTTAAAGTTCAACCAGGGCCCTACCATTCATATGTCCTGTCCTCTAAAAGAGAGAATCTGGCAGAAAGAGGAGAGGGGAATTACAAATGTATCCCAATAAAGCATGCTCAAACATAAAACCAAAACTTTCAAGAAGATTATGTGCCCTTACATTTCATGTAATACATTTATCATGAGCTTTTGCTTAATCAAAAACTTCTCAGGTTCTATGAAGTAACAATATAACAATATCTAGCAATACCATTGGTAACATATATAGTAATGACAAACTAATGGCATTACTATATAAGAACATTTATATTTCAAAGGTTAGATTACGTAAAACATTCTGAATCCTAAATATAACGTGGTTTTTCTTGTCTTACCAGCTTGTTTCATGCACAGAATCATTGGCTATCTCAGTATAAATGTCTGGCAGCAGATGGCAGTAAATGCATGAAGACAGTCATTCAGTATGGTGAATATACTATGTTCAACCTTCTTTGTTTCAGATGATCTTAATGTTATTCTTGAATCTCAGCATAGTCCAGACTCAATATTGAATATTAGAAATATGAGAATAGTTATGCTAAAAACATACTGGTATTAAACACAGTCTATTCTCTGGAAGTCCAGCATTTATAATGATAACTCCCATTATAGATCTAGTTATATCAGGGCTTTTGTTATAATCTCCTGTTTTTAGTTCATAATCCCTGAAAATTTCAGGTCAGATATCACTTTTTTTTAAGTTTGAGTAATACTTACTTTGCTGTGTTTGCGTTCTAGAAAGGTACACTCTGTACTTCTCATTTAAAATAAATACAATTTTTTCTCACTGCTTAAAAATAATTTCGGGTTTCAGAGTATGCCCAAATAAATTTGTTAGTCTCTAAGGTGCCACAAGTACTCCACTTTTTAAAAATAATAATAATGTGAACTCCACAATTTGAAATGCTCAAAATGGCTAATATAAAATCTGTTATACGTGTGCAGGGATGGTCTAGATAATACTCAAAGAAAGCTATCAGGTTTGTTTGACACGATTTGTTCTTAACAAATCCATGCTGACTGGTCTGTAATTCCCTGGGTTGTCCTTATTTCCCTTTTTATAGATGGGCACTATATTTGCCCTTTTCCAGTCTTCTGGAATGTCTCCCATCTTCCATTACTTTTTAAAGATAATTGCTAATGGCTCATACATCTCCTCAGTCAGCTCCTTGAGTATTCTAGGATGCATTTCATCAGGCCCTGGTGACTTGAAGACATCTAACATGTCTAAGTAATTTTTGACTTGTTCTTTCCCTATTTTAGACTCTGATCCTACCTCATTTTCACTGGCATTCACTATGTTAGATGTCCAGTCGCCGCCAACCTTCTTGGTGAAAACTGAAACAAAGAAGTCTTTAAGCATTAAGGGTGGGTTGCCTATGTAAATGAAGCTCTCTATGGCAGCACTTTCCCCCTTTTCCCATAGGGAGATTAGAGAGTACTTTCCCCCCTGGAACTTCTGGCCATAAGGCTTATGTAACCAGGGGTGAGTTTGGCTCAATATGTCTCTCAGGCATCTCTGAACTGCTTTTGTAAACAAATATGGTGACCATCAGGTGGTCATTGAGGTTTTCTGCTTTAAAAATAATCCTCCTGAATTGTGTTGTGTGTGTTACTCCTCTGGCAAGCTGGGTCAATGTGACCAATGGCTACAAAGAATCACTTGGAGTTTTAAAAAAACATTGTAAATGTTGATAAAAAAAATTTCTAAAAAGCATGTCTCTGCCCAAGCTACTTCTGTGTTGGCACTGTAGGTCCCCCACTACCCACCCACCCTTTACTGCGCAATTCCCAGATTTTCTTTCCCAGAGTGGGGAGGGACTAGAGAGGATCCCTTTTCTTCTCCATTTCCCATCCTGGCCAAAATGCTTCTCTGAAGGCACTGTCCTGTTTAAGCTGAGACAAGGGGTACTGGCTACCTTCAGCCTTACTAGTTAATTTGGGCACCAGCTGACAGCTGCAGAGAATGTACATGTCTGAAGAATCCACAAAAGCACATCTTGAATCCTCATCGATTATTTAATTCCCATTTCTGTCTAGAGGCACACACTCTGAAAATGGTTTGCTCCAGAAATATGTACATGTAAGATTAATTATTTAGTGGGGAAGTTATGAATACCCCTGATTAAATAATATATTTATAAAATGTAATTTTTCTTTAGAGTATAAATGAGTAATGAAATCTGTAATTTGGCCAAGACTGAAACAGGGACATTTATAAATACATTTTCTCCTGCTTATTTAGTCTTGGAGCAGTGTTGACTTTTAAAAATATTATCTTACAGGTTCTCAAATAAAAGTTTCAATTTCTTTTCAGAAACGTGGAGAGAGAATTCCTAACTTCCCAGTTAGATGCGTTCAGAAAATCCTGATAGATTTTAAAGTTCTGATTGGGTAACCCCTTAAACTCCCCAGTCACAAGGGGTTGGTGCTGTTGCACTGGAGGGTAAATACCCATACTATCACAGCTTTCCTGTGTTCCAACCAGGGCCGGCCCCAGGCACCAGTCTACCAAGCATGTGCTTGGGGCGGCACCTTGCGGGGGGCAGGGGTGCTCAGGTGTGTGGTTTTGGTTTTTTAAAATATATTGCCGCTCTGGCCGGGAGAGCAGGGCTGCGGCCGTACTTGCTGCCCTCCCCCCAGCTGGCCAGGAGAGCGGAGCTGCGGCTGCGCTTGCCGCCCTCCCCCCGGCGCTCCGGTCGGCCGGGAGAGCTGAGCCCCCGCCGGGCTTGCCACCCTCCCCTTGGCCGGCCGGGAGTGCGGAGCCACGGCTGGGCTTGCCGCCCTCCCCTTGGCTGGCCAGGAGTGCGGGGCCGCGGCCGGGCTTGCCGCCCACCCCCCGGCGCTCCGGCAGGGAGAGGCGCTGGGGGGGGTGTTGTTTGCGGAGCACCACTGGGGGGAGGGTTTGTTTCGGTGGGGGGCGGCGCTTGGGGTTTTCTTTGGGGTTTTTTTGTGCTTGGGGCAGCAAAAATGTTAGAGCCGGCCCTGGTTCCAACCTACTTCAACTGGGTGATTCCTGCCTGAACCCATAACCTCAGAATTACGTTACCAAGGCTGAACACAAGGAAATATGCTGTTTCACCCATTCTTTAACATTTTTAAATGAAATGTTGATACATGGTATTTGTGATTTATAGAGAGTTCCCCAAATTGAGCCAACACTGTGGCTTGGTCTGTGCTACGCCGACCCTTGGATAAAGAGCCCCGATTGCCAAAGTGTATAGTGGGTCAATTAAATCAGAGGGCGGGAGAGGGCAGCACAGGTGGCAGTGTTTGCTGAGGAGTCCAAGTGCTCTGTGTCATGGTGAGATTACTGTTAGTCTGTGCAGGGTGGTGGTGTGGAGATGGCAAAGCGGGACATTTGACAGGCCTGATTGGATGCGATCCTTGAGATCCATATGCACTCAGCCCATCTGCTGTCGTTGCTGGCTGTTCAACTAGTCAAAGTTGTCAGGAGTTTTCAAAAAAATGGACAAAACAAATTTTTCTGTAAAACCACATGGAATACCAGGCTAGGTCCTGAAAATAGAGCATCTTCTGGTTTTTAGGGACATATGGTCATCCTACTTCTAAAACGCAAGCTCTCTACAAGGCAGCTGTCTGCATGGACTCGGGCTGTTTGTTTGAATCTTCATGTTACTCAATAGCACTTGGATGCTATTTCTTAAAACACCCTTTCTTGCTGCTGTTATTTATACCCTGTTCACCCCGGGACACATCATTGGGATTTTTAATTTTCCTTTTTCTTCTGTTCAGAATGTCACCCTAAATTGAAATGGTTGGATGAACATTTTCAATGCACACAGTTTAAAAACAGGCATCTTAACTTCATCTTCCCCTGCACCCGCCGAGCCAAGCTCTGTTCTATCAGCAGCAATCTCCAGGGGCCCTTGGCTGTTCCCAGGAACTGCCTTTTTGGCATTTACGTGGCACTGGAGGAGCAATTGTTTTGTGCAATAGTGCAGAACGTTTACGCTCTCAAGATGACTTTTAAAATACAAAGCAGAATGCTCCAGCTGCAGCAGCATCACAGAAAAATTTGCCACAGAGGTTGTGCCTGGAAAGTGCCCAAATGAGAGCTGATAGACCAAACAAAAAGCCTAGGGCGCCAGGAACAGGGAACTGAAAGTAGTTTGCAATTCACTCTGCCCCTGAGTTTCCCAGGAGAGCACACATACCTTTATCTCTTCAACAAGAATATCCTATAAGTACCCATTTAATGGGCATGTGGTTTATGTTTTAATGCTGACAATGGTTGGGAGATTGCACATACTAATGTGTTCAGAATGGATGTTTTTCAGGGAAAGTAGCACCAGGACCTAGGAGGTTTTTTTAAATCATTGTAGGGGGGTTTTATTGCATTTGGGAACGCAGGCAAAAATGACAGTTACTGAAGTTTGTCATCGTTTTCTAAGAAATACCCTGGAATTTTCACTGTAAGTGCTATAGCGATGACTTAACCTGTGTGATGCAACTCTAGTGTGGTGTGAGATGGCTATATGAAATCTAAGGTTAAAAACAAAACAGCATATTTTGAGGTATCTGAATTTTTGGCAAAATGCTACATCTCCACTTGCCATAAAATTTGTTCTCAATTTTTTTTTTAATGACTGGCCAAATCTTGTCCCCTATCTGGAGAACTCTTTACAAGAAGATAGAGGATAGATAGTATGAGGATTTATATAACAAAAGGTTTTGGTCAGTATTCTTCCTCTTGGATGACAGCTTCCAATGATGTGAAGAGGAGTTGCACACATGAAGCTGAATACAGTGTATGAGCAAAGCCCCTTGTTTCCATTTTGGGCAGATTGTTTGGAGGACTGCATTCGTTTATATCAGATGTTTTCAGCGAAGGAGAAAAATCTCTCATATTCTTCAACAAGCCCACGTTAGCTGGATGCTGGTCCATTTCAGGATTCACATCCAGCAAAGTTTCAGAGGTTGAAAATGACCCATAACATTCTGATCAACTTGATCTAATGGTACATGTGAACTACTTTTGTGTCAACAAAGCTACAATATTGTGATCATATGGTGATGGGTAGAAAACTTAGATCACCAAGTCCACCATCCTTGTAATGCAAGAGAGTCCTCAACAGATGACATATCAGACACAAAATTAATATGACTGGAAGTCAGTGGGAGTTTGGCATTTAGCTTCTATTTGTGCCTTTGAAAATCTTCCCCTTTGTGTGCATAGAGGAAGTAGAATCTTTTCTCAACTGTACATTTTATTTGACAAATTAGCCTTAAATATATTTTTATATTTTTGATCTCTTGTTCATTGTAATATATTTGCATGAATTTAATTATTTATTTAGCAAAAGCTAGTCTTTATTATTGAATTATTTAATAAAAGCAAAAAGGGAGCCCTAAACAACCATGTTTGGAAACAGGACCTGATATGAGAGAGCAATATGAAAAGTGAAATATTACGCAGCTTTATCTATGTGGCAAGTCATAGAACAACATTTGATTTTAAAAAATTCAGCAGATGTTGAAACCTAAAACCAGCTTCTGTAAAAGTACAGCCTGTCTCCAATTCTTCCCCAGAAACTAATGACATCAGATATCTGTTACTTTATCATAACTGTAGCCTTGATGAGTTTGTTGTTTGTTTGTGTGATTCTCAGTCCCTGTACTGTATTTCTTATTTGTCTTATCCTTGTATTCTTTTAAAGTGCCTGTAATTACATTGCAGTATCATTTCTCCTTTGCTTCAATATTTTTTTGAGGCTGCTAAAGGAACAAAATGGTGTTACAGCCATTGTTGATATGGAAAATATGGTGGCAAAATTAATTAAAATCCATTTTTATTCTCGAATAATGTCAATGTTTGTTACTGTAACTCCTATATAGAGTTACAGACAAATCTTTAGTGTAAATGAAAACCAGGCAAAATGTTAATTATGGTCAGAAAGGTAACTCTAAATCTTTAAAATTATGTTTTGGTGTCTATAACTATTTGATCACTTAAGTCAAAGTAAGATTTTTGCTAACTATAGTCTCAGCAAAGTGTAAGTATGCAACTTGTTTTTCCATTTTGCTTCATACCTTCTTGCCAAACATCATCAACAAAAGGATTCTGCAATCAGTGCTTAGCTGGCAATTTTCTTGATGGTTCCTGCTTTTTCTTCCCCAACTATATTGTCTCTGCAGCAGTGCTGACAGAAGTAAAAATGTGTTTTTTATCTTGTTGGTAAACAATGTAGATACGGCTGGTGAGATATACAGGCCTATATCCTCCCTCTTGTGTGTCCAAAGGCAAAGAAGGGAGGGCTGACCCTCCAAAGTGTCTGGGTTTGGGGCGGGGAAGAGGGAGTATTACTTACCTGTGATTCTGCTTCTCCGAAGATCACAGTCTGTGATTAGAATTCTCACTCTTGGGTCTTAGCTTCTTAGCATGAGAGACAGGAACAATTCCCATGACTTGGATTTGATTTGTCTTTTTGACCGAGGTAAATGCAATCCCGCAAGGCAATCTTTGGTCAAAGGTGACTCATAAGCTACACTTGCTACACTATACTACTACTAAATACTAGCCTAGAAAGTGTCAGCAAATTTGGAGCCACCTCCTTTCTCCAAGACCTTGTCATACCATGACAGCCCCGACACGCCCTACCTCCATCACCTGCTGTAAACCCAGGTCCCCTCCATAGTTAGGGCCCTACCAAATTCACGGTCCATTTTGGTCAATTTCATGGTCATAGGATTTTACAATTAGTCCATTTCTTGGTTTCAGATGTTTACATCTGAAATTTCACAGTGTTGTAACTGTGGGGAGCCTGACCCAAAAGGGGATTGTGGGATTGCCACCCTTACTTCTACGCTGCTTCTAGCAGGGGCACTGCCTTCAGAGCTGGGCGGCCGGAGAGCAGCGGCTGCTGGCTGGGAACCCAGCTCTGAAGGCAATGCAGAAGTGAGCCAGCAGAGCTCCCTGCAGCTGCGGGAGGTGGGTCTGACCCAGCCCCAGGAGCGGCCCCTACAGCAGAAGAGGAAGTCATGTCCCTCCCCAGCCTGGCCAGGATTAGCAGCTGGAGCCTGGCACACAGTTGGAGCCTCCCTCCCCTACAATAGCCAGATTTCATGGTCTCTGACATGTTTCACAGCTGTGAATTTGGTAGGGCCCTAACCATAATGTATTGGAATGCTAAATTGTATGAAACTGTTCGGCCACAAATGGCGCTGTGTGTATTAACACCTTATTTAAGATAACCTCAGTCAAACCTGGCAGAGAATTAAAAAGTCTTATGAGGAGCACATCTGGAGTGTACCTCACTAAGGAGGAAGCTCTGGAGCCAATCCATATCTGGTACAAGAAAACACACACAGTGTGAGAAAGCCAGGAATGGCAGTAGCTTATGCAGAAGTTTGCATCGTAATGTGTGATGTTTTGGGAGAACATCCCAATGGGAGTAGAGTTTGTTCCTTGACATTCCCCTCCATGGCTAGTCACCCCCCTGGTTCCTATGTACAACATTGAATATGGAGAACTGCAGACCATTTATGCAGTGAGAAGAAACCTGTACACTTGCTTCTGCTCCGCCACGCAGTCCACTCAAATTTATATTCTGAGTTCCCATCTACACTGTGATATGGAGGGGCATGTATAAGCTATGGAAAAGATGTAAAACTAGGCTTGGAAGGATTCGATTTTTATCAGTAAATGTCAGCAAACATCAATTTCACCCTACACACAAATCAATGGAAATATTTTTTCGTTGGTGATCATTGAAATTTACAGAGAGGCAAAGTAAGAAAAATGCTGCTTGAGAATGTATTAGAGTTTGATGTAAGGATATTTACTTTATATATTTTGTCGTGTCATGTTGACATTTTGTGTTTTAACAGTTATAGAAGCTTTAACTTTTTGAATCTCAACATCTACTGTCATTAATTGATTTTCTAGACCCCCCTCCCCATTAGTTCCTGCACCTGTGAAAATTTAAATCAATAGAAATACTGTCCTGAGGAAACAACAGTTTTGTGGAGTTTCTGGTGAAGGGATGATTTTACAGCCCGCTATTTTTCCCCTGTGGCTGAGGTTACTCTAGTGGGCCTTGCTTGATCTCTTCTTAATGGTTGCCTGAACTCCTTACGTAGAGGTTAGCCAATTTCTGGTTCTCTCTCTGATTGGGTAGCCAGCCAAGTTTGCTTTTCAATAGACTGAAATAAGGAGTGCTCAGTGCCACCAAATTAACTCTAAATTTGGTATTTAAATAGGGCTGTCTCCCTGAATCACTCTAACACTGACTAGACACATTGGACTCTCATCCTCATTTTGTGTAATTACTATTGTTGCTTCATATAAATCAGTCTCCACCCAGTAGAAGAAAACAGATACAATTGAACAGGGTCCGGCCATAGTAAAGGCTAAATACAGACACACAAGGATGGAATTGTAGCAAAAACAATTTCTGACTCTGTCACAAACTTCCTGTGTACCATTGGGCAAGTCACTTAATCCCTCTGCACCTCTCGCTGTAAAATGGAATGATGATGCCTTTATCTTTTATATGGTTATGATCTTCTGAAAGTAATTTATCTGTCCATATATGCATGTCATCAATGCATATGACGTTATGTGAATGTGTTGTATGGTTGTCACTAAAACATACTGAAAGTTGGGGAATCAGCCAGAGACAACAGCAAGGAGAGTAACCAACACCTGGGCGGGGTGTCAACAGCCATTGTCCAGCAAGGGAGCTACAATTCAATGACTCACCTGCATGAGGCCATACCAGGGGGATTGCTCAACTTTGCCTGGAGACTCAGCAATGCACCCAGACATGCCTGGACTTATGTTCTATAAGCACATAGCCTGAGGGTATAAAATTGAACACAGGGGGCCCAGGCTTGGCCTTTCTCCTTCACCCACCTACACTGCAAGCAACAAGGACACTCTGAAGACTCCAATTGAGGGGACTGGCCCAGATTTTGAGGGTGAAATCTGTGTACTATGAACTGCAATATTGAGTGGGGTGAGAAAAACTGTGTAGTCTAGTTGTTACCCAGTCTAACAGGGTTGAGAGTTTAGACTGCGTGCTTATATTTTATTTGTTTTGGTAACTAACTCTGACTTTTTGCCTACCCATTAAAATCCAACTTTCATAGTCAAATGTAATTGTTTATCTTTACCAGTGAGTTTGTATGAAGTGTGAGGCAAATCTGCTCAGGGTACAACGGCTAGTGTATGTCCATGTTCCATTGTTGAAGTGGTGAACCAATTAATAAATCTGCATTGCCCATATTGAGCAGTGCAAGACGGTATATTCCTGAGGTACAGTGCTGGGGGGATTTGGCTCTGGGAGTATTCATGCAATCTAGGTGGGTGGGTGGGGCTCCACCTGCTGTTGAGGAGCGATCACAGTGCCTGGAGGGGTTTGTGGCTGGTCACTAGTAAGGCATTGTGAGAGACAGCCCAGGCTGGAGAGAGTTAAGGGGGCACAGCGGTCCCACAGTCCCAGGCTGCACCCTGGGGGGATCCCATCAAACCTTCCCAGGAAAATTATTCCATTTTTGAATTTTTTTTCATCCCTAGTGGGGATAGAAAGTCAAAAACGTGAAATATAGGGGAGTGAAGGAGATTTCCAGAAACATTCCTCTCTGGGAGACCTGATTTGGAATTTTTTTGACTTGGCTGATGCTTGGCTCTCTGGGCTCCCCAGCAGAGCCCAGTGGCCTGTGGAGCCTGTGAACCCTGACTCAAATTTCCCACCAGGGGATTGCTGGGGAGATAAGCAGGTGTGTGAGCTGCCAGAAAAGCAGGCAGATTGCCATTGAAAGTTTAGGCAGAATCATCACATTCCCACAGAATGTTTCATTCTCTCGAGTCAGCATTGTTCCATCAGAAAACTCCCATCCAGCTCTAATTTTGACTGTCAGCTCTTTGGGGCAGAGACTGCCTCTTCAGAACCTAGCACAATGAGACCCTGGTCTCAGCTGTGGCCTTTATGTGGTACTGTAATATCACAGTTGCTACTAATAAAAACAGGAAAAGAAAATTTAAACCAGGATTCAAATAATAATCCTGGTTTAATTTTTTAAAAAATTAGAGAATTAACATTCACAGGAACACCCAACCCAGAGTATTACAAATTGTAAGTTGCCATGTCTCTATCTAATAACCTAAACTATGTTATTTTGCATGTTCCACACATACCCCACTCAAACTTTGTTTTGAGAACTGGTGGTGCAACTGTTCAGTAGCCACAGGAATCCAAATCCAAAGTCTTCTATTCAGTCCCAGGGAAGGAGAGCTTAGCAGGAATGCTCAGAACTTCTATCCTCTCTCTGCATGAGTGATGCTTTCCACTTAAATCTAAACATCCATCTAGACTGCCTGAGTGACTGCTCTCTTCCCATCAGGAAAAGTTCTATACTGTGTGTGATGGGTTGGATCACAGAAACCCTCTTGGGGGTTGCCAACTGATGTGCCAAGACTACTTCTGCCCCCTGCTTTCCTGCCCTGGCAGCTTGGGACTTCAGTGCCCTGCCTCGGTTGAGCTAGACCTGCTAGCCTGCTGCAAACCCAGACCCAGGTCTGAACCACATCCCCTAACAGCTGTAGGCTTAATTGAAAGCAGCTTAAGAAGTGTTCCTGTCTTTAACACTCAGATGCTCAACTCCCAATAGGGTCCAAACCCCAAATAAATCTGTTTTACACTGTATAGAGCTTATAGAGGGTAAACTCCTAAATTGTTCGCCCTCCATAACACTGATAGAGAGATATGCATAGCTTTTTGCCCCCCCTCCCCCAGGTATTAATACATACTCTGGGTTAATTAATAAGTAAAAAGTGATTGTATTAAATACAGAGAGTAGGATTTAAGTGATTCCAAGTAGTAACAGACAGAACAAAGTGAATTACCAAGCAAAATAAAATAAAACACGTAAGTCTAATACAGTAAGAAAACTGAATACAGATAAAACCTCACCCTCAGTAGTGTTCCAGTAAGCTTCCTTTTACAGACTAGTCTAGTTTGGGTCCAACAACCACTCACACCCCCTGTAGTTACTGTCCTTTGTTCCAGTTTCTTTCAGGTATCCTTGGGGGTGGAGAGGCTCTCTCTTAAGCCAGCTGAAGACAAAATGGAGGGGTCTCCCAGGGGTTTAAATAGACTTTCTCTTGTATGTGGTCACCTCTCCCTTCCCCCCCCATGTAGAATCCAGCTACAAAATGGAGATTTGGAGTCACATGGACAAGTCAAATGTCCATGCATAACTCAGAACTTACAGATAGTAGCCATTGTTCACATGCTATCTTGAATGTCCTCAGGTTGACTTCTTATGTGGATTGGCGCCTCCCAAGATCCATTGTTCATTAAGTGTTTCTTGATTGGGCACTTAACTGGCACATTCCTTTCTCAAGAAGCTAACCAAATGCTTTACTAAGGCTACTTAGAAATCAAGCAAGTACACAGCCAATATTCATAACTTCAAACACAAAAATGATACATGCATACAAATAGGAGAAATAGATTCAGTAGATCATAACCTTTACAGAGATATCTTACAGCATATGTAGCATAAAACATATTCCAGTTACGTCATATATATATATATACACACACACACATTCATAAGCATATTTCCATAAATCCTTATGGGGTGCACCGTCACACTGTGCACCTTGTGAGTGTCCTTGGTCACTGGCATGCAGCCAACAATCTCTGGCACTTGCCCTTGTTATTCTCTACTCCTTTCTATAGAAAGTGTTCAGTTGTTGAAGGTAGGTCTCTAAGCAAGCTGGGCCTGGAATTCCTCCTCTGGATTTTCCCAATATGTTTCCTCAATGCCAGCCTCAATGGATGAAATGCCCACACCCACATTCTAGCTCTAGGATGCTCATCCCTACTGTCATAGAAGTGTTTCCCAGTTTGTGGGATTGGGGAACCATTTGCCTAGATTTCCTTGGTTTTGGAGTTGACCCTGATAAACTGCCAGGGATTGGTTCTCTCTGATACCAGAATGATGACATTGGCCTTATGGGAGCCCAAAATAGGCTGGAACATGGGGCAGCCTTTTCTGTTGGGAGGAGCTTGCACAACTGCAAAATGTAGAATAACTGACAAGATGGTAGTAGTGCAGAAAAGGGTCTGTGGGGTTATAAATGTAAGCTAGGAATGTGATACAGTTGCAAAAAAGGTTAATATTCTGGGGTGTATTAACAGGAGTGTTGTATGTAAGATGAGGGAGGTAGTTTTTCACTCTACTCAGGACTGGTGAGGCCTCAACTGGAGTACTGTGTCCAGTTTTGGGCATCAACCTCCAACAAAGATGTAGAAAAATTGGAGAGAGTCCAGAGGAGAGCAATAAAAATAATAAATAGTTTAGAAAACCTGACCTATGAGGAAAAGTTAAAAAAAACTGGGTATGTTTAGTCTTGAGAAAAGATGATAGAGAAGAATGTTGATAACTGTCTTCAAATATGTTAAGGGCTGTTATAAAGAGGACTGTGATCAATTTTTGTCCATGTCCACTGAATGTAGGACAAGAAGTAATGGGCTTAATCTGCAGCAAGAGAGATTTAGGTCAGATGTTAAGAAAAAACTTTTTAATTGTAAGGATAATTAAGTACTGGAACAGACTACCCAGGGAGGTTGTGGAATCCCTATCAATGTGTGATTCCCCTGCTTGTGTACACAGATTTGTCCTAGCGTCAGTATAAATAGCAGTGTAGCCACAGTAGCATGGTTAGCAGCAGTGGCGGAGTGGCTAAAACTGGCTGTAACTGGTGGGTCTGTACTTGGCACAGCATTATCTAATCCAGGGGTTCCCAAACTTTTTTCCCTGAGGACCACCGGTGCAGATGCAATCAGTGGCGTAGCCAGGTTTAGAGCACAGGGGGAGCGGCGGCGCTATAAAAAGGCGCCTCCCCGCTCCCCCTGTGCTCACCCCGGTGGGTGGCGCTTTAAAGGGCCCGGGGCTCCAGCTGCTGCGGAGCCTCCAGGCCTTTTAAATCCCCGCCCGAGCCCGGCTCCGGCAGCGGAGCTGGGGGGCTCACTTTAAAAGGCCCACAGCTCCCCGCAGCTGCAGGAGCCGTGGACCTTTTAAAGCCCCGGTCTGGCAGCGGGGGGGCACTTTAAAGGGCTGGCGGCTCCTCGCAGCAGCAGGAGCCGCTGGCCTTTTAAAGCGCCCCCCCCCCGCCCCCCAGCCTGGGTCCGGCAGTGGGGCTGGGGGGGCGCGCTTTAAAGGGCCGCAGCGGCAGGAGCCGCGGGCCTTTTAAAGCAGCTCCCGCAGCGGGGCTCGAGGGGCGCCTTAGCGCCGCTTCTTCTCACAGGGGGAGCGGCCGCTCCCCCTGCTCCCCCCCGGCTATGCTACTGGCTGCAATAGGCACTGCAGCCCACTATTAACACTTTTTGAGGAAAATTATTAATTTTAGTTACTACATACATATAAACCATATGTACCAGCAGGGGGTCCAGTACTCATGAGGTGCATCTTTCCACTCCCCTCCTGAGCTTGGCCCTTCAATGCTGAGGGCAGGTGCTACCCCTGCTCCCCAAAGGCAGTGCACCCCATTGATGCCCAACATCCCTTCCCTTGCAGAGCCAGGGCCAAAAGCCCTCACCTCCCAAATCAAACCAAAGCGCCCTGTCCCTTCTTACCATACCCTGGCCTCTGCCTCCCAGGAGCACTGGTGGGGAGTGGATGAGGTCCCTTTGTGTTGGCTGTCACTGGTGGCAGGCGCAGCACATTCTGCTTAGCCCTGGGACTGCCACCGTATCAGCTTAGTCCGCAGGGCCTGGTTCTCCTGCAGCAAGGGGAGAGCAACTCCTCCAGTGAGTAGACACGGGGAGGGGGGACAGAGAGAGGAGACAGAACCTGTTACTCCAGTCAGAGCAGGGGTCAGGCCCAGAGAACCCTGGCCTAGCCCTGGGGCAGGGGCTGACGTGAGGAAAGTGACATCGTGACCCGTTTGGTCCAAGATGGAGAACACTGATGACAGATGGTTTATGGGGAGATGGAGGGGGTGAGGTAGGCAGTGGCATACAAAGAGTTAAGGGTATTTTGGAAGGGAAGGGGCAACCACGTTATGGGATGTGGGGTAGGGGAACCCCAAGTTTGGGGGAATGGGGTAGGGAAACCCTGGGTTTGGCAGGAGAGCCCTCAGTCAACAAAACAGCTGAGCAAGCCCAGCTGCTAGGGACAAGCTGAGGATTCTTCTGCACACAGCTTCATGCTCCACCCTGGTGAGGAATGGATTGCTGGGGAGGGCACCATGCACAGCCTGTAATGGAGGAGGGGGTGGCTCTTCGTACGGACAGCAGAGACAGGAGGGGACAAGGGGAAAAGTCAGTGTCCTGGGGGGGAGGGGTCCCTTTACCTACTACAGCAAAATAGCACACCCACACCCCGCTGCTGGCAACCGAGATTGAGGGGACAGCTCAGTGAATGCAGTGTGATCCCCGATACTCCACACTGCAAAATAGCAACCCCGACCTCGCTGCCTGCAAGCCAGACACTGAGAAAGGGAGAAGTATAGGCATAGTTTGACTTCTATTTTGGGGGTGGGGCAAGTGCTGGCAGGACTCAGGCCAGCTCTGCACAGCGGGGTCCAGGGAAGGAGGGCCACCTCCACCCCCGACTCACCTCATCAGGCCACCTACCTGTCTGGGGCTGTGTACTGGAGGCTACTCCCTGAGGGCTCTCTTGAGCCCAGAGCTGCCTTTGGCTATGTGAGCAGTCAAAGGAGGCTGGGAGCTGAGGAGCAGCCGGAATGTCACAGCTGCCCACTCCATGGCACCACCAGTCAGAGGAGTAGCTGCCCCGCACTGCCTTACTCTGGCTTTCTGCCTAGGACCTGGCCACAGTGTGGGGACTGAGGGGGGCTGAGGGAGAGGAGAAGGAGGAGGAATGGGGTGGGGGGTGGAGCTGCCTGCAGGACTACCCCACTGTGGGTATGGCAGTGCAGTTTGGGTGGGCAACACCCTTGCACCCTCTCAACCCTGCCCTTGGATTTAAGGTTTCTGCACATGGTGGCTGGGCTTCAGTGGGTCGGGGGAGCTCGGGGTTTCAGTCCCACACTGCTCCCAGCTGCAAGGGTTGAGAACCGCTACACTACAGTATATACAACAGTTTAACAGACCTAAGGAGTTGTCTCATCTGTGCAGATTTTTTATTTTCAGTCTGCTGTTGCACTGGTTAGGTTATGGGGTGGTCACCCCCACACAAGCCTAGAAAGGGTTAATGAGGCTCAGGAGGGGCCATTTAACTTGACACCACACCTGAGTGAGAATTAGCCTTGATAAAAAATCCTTAATTGAGGATGGAGTCCAGCTGAGTAGTGTAGGGATAATGATCCTGCTGGTTTTTATTTTATTGGTATAACAGTAGGAGCAGGTGGGGTTGGTATAAGGCCAGGAAGAGAGGGCAGGGCCTCGTAGCAGCTGGCTGGGCCTAAATGAAGTTACCCTAGAAACTGAAAAGTCTATTAGAGAGGGAGAATGGCTACAAAGTAGGGGTGGAGGACCAGAAAAGTAGATGCAGAATCAGATGATGACGATATTAGCAAAAGAGCAAAGCTGAGGAAGGAAATAAATCAAAGTGTTATAATTGTAAGATCCCTGTTCAAAGAAAAAACAGTAAGCAATGTTAACCCTGTGAAAGAAGCTGACTCAAAAAAAAATAGGGTTTTTTGTAAGAGCTAGAAGGCTATGAGATAGTGATCTTTTAGTTGAATGTAAAAATAAAGAGCAAAATGGTAAACTGCTAAAAACTAAAATGCTAGGGAAAGTTAAAATAAGTTACCAGCTACCAAAGTATTTGACCACAATAAAGGGATAATATATGGAGTGCCATTAGAGCTGTCCAATGATGAGATAACCAATAGCACAGGAGAAGCCAAAGTGTTAGTAAATAAGCACCTAATTAGTAAACGAGGAGAAAACAAGCCACCAACAGCTGTACTAATTACATTTAAGAGAGGATCTCTACCTGAGAAAGTAATAATAGGATTTCAGATATTCAGAGCCAAGCCATATATTCCCCTTCCCCTAAGGTGTTATAAGTGCCAACTGTATAGGCATGTAGCAGCTGTTTGTAAAGGGAAAACAAAATCTGGTAAAATGGAGGGGGGGGACATTCCTATTAAAACTGTATAGAAGGGACTGAGGTCAAATGTAGCAGCTATGGTGATGATCACAATCGTGCATATAGAGAGTGTATTGCAGCAAGGCAAGCTAAAGAGATACAAAAGACAAAAATGTTAACATATCTTATGTGGAAGCTGTAAGGAGACTCTCAAAGCATCAGGTAGAGAGGGAAGAACCAATCAGCACAGGAAAAGGGGAGATGCATACACAACCTATATTTTATAAACAATATGATAAACACTGCGGAAGGAATAGGTGCTATACTAGTAATGAAAAAAAGATTTATTGCATTTATGATAGAAGTGATAAATTGTACATCACAAATGGAAAAAAATCAGAAAAAAGAAAAGAAAATTATAGCAAGGGCAGCAGAAAAATACCGGAATGTTAGCAACTTGTCAATGGACTGTATTCATGCAATTTTGAATGAAATTAATGGAGAAATATGACTAGGATCTCACTCTTGTTGGAATGTGCAGTCTGATAGCATATGGTCAAGAACTAAAAGGAAATATCCTGGAAATGAAAAGTAAATCGAATATCTTATGCATTCAGGAAACATGGTTGGCTGAAAAGCTTGCTTTTAAAATTCCAGGGTATATTGCCTTCAGGCAAGACTGACAACTAGGAAAAGGAGGGGGGGGTTGTACTTTCATAAGGGAAAGTTAAACTATATAGTAGTAGAGAATGAAGAAGTAAGCCTAGCATATAATGTTGTTGAAATCCCAACGCAGAAGAGTAGTATTTCTTTAAGGATTTATAATATCTATAACCCATATGGGAAATTAGAAAGTCTGGAGCTACAAGACCATCTATTATATGCGGTGTCCTAAATACTCCCAATAAATTGTGGGGAAGAAAGACGACTGATAAATATGGTCCAGGCTTAGAAAATTTCATTGATGAAAACAATCTAGTGGTTTTAAATGATAGAACCCCAACTAGATTTAATGCAGCAGATGGTAGTTTTTCCTGCTTAGACTGAGGATTATAACAGCAGATATTGCAAGTAAATGCAACTGGGAAATATATAAGAGAAGGAATGGGAAGTGATCATTTCCCTATACTTACTACTTTTCAAGGGCAAGGTAAGGTTGAAGATAATGGAAAATTACCCTCCTGGAATTTTAAGAAAGCTAACTGGGAACTATTTACAAGTAAATGTACTGAATTTGTTAATAATCATAGTGTGAGTGATTACATAGAGAATTTCAATGATAATGTAATAAAGGGATTAATAGCAGAAGTTACTGTAGTCATACCTAGGATACTGAACTACCGCAAAAATAAAAACTCACTTCCACGGTGGAATGAGGAATGCAAAATGGCAGTTAAAGAAAGGAACAAAGCCTACAAAAATGTGAAAAATATAATGACTAGTGGAGCTCTAATGAAGTATAAAAGTAAGGCAATAGTGCAATGAATTTAAAAAGATCAAAGAAAGGGAGCTGAAGGAAGTACTGTGAGTAGATAAACAAAGACACTAGAAATATACAGGCAAATCAGAAAAGTGAATGGACGTCAAACTGACAGTAGCCAAATCCCAGGTCTGATTGGCACTGGCAAGATAGTTAGAAGTTCTGATCGTGAGAAAGCAGAAGTTTTAGCAGAAACTTTCCAAGGGATGAGAATGATGAAAACCAAAATGAAGTTTTCCTTCAGATTAAAAGACAGTTCATTGAAGAGAATCATGATCTATTATGTAGTTGGTGGTAGACTGAATAAATGGTTTTCATAGAATCATAGAATCATAGAATCTCAGGGTTGGAAGGGACCTCAGGAGGTCATCTAGTCCAACCCCCTGCTCAAAGCAGGACCAACCCCAACTAGATCATCCCAGCCAGGGCTTTGTCAAGCCTGACCTTAAAAACCTCCAAGGAAGGAGACTCCACCACCTCCCTAGGTAACCCATTCCAGTGCTTCACCACCCTACTAGTGAAAAAGTTTTTCCTAATATCCAACCTAAACCTCCCCCTCTGCAACTTGAGACCATTACTCCTTGTTCTGTCATCTTCTACCACTGAGAACAGTCTAGATCCATCCTCTTTGGAACCCCCTTTTAGGTAGTTGAAAGCTATTGATATCAGCAAGAATACATCCCAAGTAAAGATAATATACATAACACTTAAACTGCTTTCAGAGAGATACATAAACATTATGTTATCCTGTAATTATTTAACACCATATTGAAAAAAGAGTGATACTGGTTGGGTGGAAACATGCAGTAGTAATTCCAATATGAAAATCAGGAAAACTATCCACAAAAGCAGATGCCTATAGACCAATTGCCCTTACATCCTGTCTGGGTAAAATTATGGACAGAACGGTGAATGAAAGATTGGTTATCTATTTGGAAAACAATGGTTTTACAGATAAGGTGCAGAGTGGTTTTAGGAGGGGAAGATGCACCATTTATCGCACTGCTAAATTAGAAAAGGAAATACAAAAAAGCATAAGTCACAAGGATTTCAAAGGTTTCAGTGTAGTAGCCGTGTTAGTCTGTGTCAGCAAAACGAAAATAAGAAAGAAAAACTTGTAGCACCTTAGAGACTAACAAATTTATTTCAGCATAAGCTTTCGTGGGTTAGTACCCACTTCATCGGATGCATGGAATGAAACATACAGTAGACAGATATTTATACAGTCAGAGAAACATGATAAGGTGGAGGTGCATAGACCAACCTTAAGAGGCTAATTAATTGAGAGGAACCATAACAGCAGGGGAAGAAAAACCTTTGAAGTGATAAACAAGATGGTCACATAGGTGTGAATGAGGATCGTTAACTTAAGGGAAATAGATTCAATTAACGTAATGGCCGAGCCATTCCAAGCCCTTATTTAATCCTGAGGTAATGCAATCTAGTTTGCATATCAATTCGAGTTTAACAGTTTCTCTTTGAAGTCTGTTTTTGGAGTTAATCTGTCGCAACACTGCTACCCTCAAGTCTGTCACTGAGTGATTAGGGAGGTTGAAGTGTTCTCCTACTGGTTTTTGAATGTTATGATTCCTGATGTCAGATTTATGTCCATTTATTCTTTTGCATAGAGACTGTCCGGTTTGGCCAATATACATGGCAGAGGGGCATTGCTGGCACATGATGGCATATATCACATTGGTAGATGTGCAGGTGAATGAGCCCCTGATGGCGTGGCGAATGTGATTAGGCCCTGTGATGGTATCACTTGAATCAATATGTGGACAGAGTTGGCATCGGGCTTTGTTGCAAGGATAGGTTCCTGGGTTAGTGTTTTTGTTGTATGGTATGTGGTTGCTGGTGAGTATTTGCTTCAGGTTGGGGGGCTGTCTGTAAGCAAGGATTGGTCTGTCCTCCAAGATCTGTGAGAGTGAGGGATCATCTTAACTATCTTGAATAGTCTTGTATCATCTGCGAATTTTGCCACCTCACTGTTTAGCCCTTTTTCCAGATCATGTATGAATAGGGCTGGTCCCAGTACAGACTCCTGGGGGACACCACTATTTACCTCTCTGCATTCTCAAAACTGACCATTTATTCCTATCCTTTGTTTCTTATCTTTTAACCAGTTACTGATCCATGAGCGGACCTTCCCTCTTATCCCATGACAGCTTACTTTGCTTAAGAGCCTTTGGTGAGGGGCCTTGTCAAAGGTTTTCTGAAAATCTAAGAACACTATATCCACTGGATCCCCCTGTGACATTCCCCTTTGGTGTTATCCAGACCAGTGATCTGATAGGTCACTCCAATCCTTGACTCTGGCAGCCAGCCTTATCCTGCTCTGCTGTGAGAACCCCCACTCCTCGGCTGTTCACGCACAGCTTCTGGCATGTAAGCTGCTTCTTGGCTTGTGCAACTGAATGACACTAGCCAATATCTCCGGTCCCAGACACAACCCTAGGAACCTCCGTCTTGCAGTGTCCAGTTATGCCCGCTGGATGCTGCAAGCTTATGTGAGTTTGCCAATTTAACAAAGAAATTGATATGTACCAGGCTTGTTATCCCAAGGGGAATCTCTGACACACTTCAAACCAAACGCACTGCTTCAAGTAGAATAAACAAACAGATTTGGGGGGGAGGGATAGCTCAGTGGTTTGAGCATTGGCCTGCTAAATCTAGGGTTGTGAGTTCAATCCTTGAGGGGGCCACTTAGGGATCTGGGGCAAAAAAATCTGTCAGGGGACAGTACTTGGTCCTGCTAGTGAAGGCAGGGGACTGGACTCAATGACCTTTCAAGGTCCTTCCAGTTCTAGGAGATTGGCATATCTCCATTTATAATAATAATTATAACTTATTAACAATAAAGATAGATTTTAAGTGATTATAAGTCAAAGCATAACAAGTTGGATTTGGTCAAATGAAATAAAAGCAAAATGCATTCTAAGCTGATCTTAACACTTTCAATGCACTTACAAACTTAGATGTTTCTCACCACGGGCTGGCTGGTTGCTCTTCAGCCAGGCTCTCCCCTTTGATCAGCGCTTCAGTCACTTGGTGTGATGTCTGTAGATGTAGGGGGAAGAGAGAGAGAGCATGGCAAATGTCTCTCCCTTTTATCATGTTCTTTCCTCCCTCTTGGTTTCCCCACCCCCAACAGATTCTTTTGTTGCTTCCTAGGCCAGCGTCTTCTTGTTCCTGTGAGGCTGGACTGGGTTTGTCCCATACATGCCCTGATGAGCTGTGAACTGCCTCTCTGCTCTTGGAGAATTTTTGCCTGGGCTTATTTTAAGCCATGAGGATACATTTTTAGCCTCATAACTATATACATCAAATTATAACCTATAACACTACTGTAACAACAATGCTCAGTGCATCATGAGTCTTCCAAAGACACCCAATATGACAAACTTTGCACTGGATACCACACAATCATTTTACAAGGATGAACATGGAGGTGCTGGGTGTTCCCCAAGGTACAGGGCATCACACCCCCTTGTCCACATGCTTGTTGACCCCCTCAAAGAATTCTAGTAGATTAGTGAGGCATGATTTCCCTTTACAAAAACCATGTTCACTCTTTCACCAACAAATTACGTTCATCTATGTGTCTGACAATTCTATTTACTATAGTTTCAACCAGTTTGCCTGGTACTGAAATCAGACTTAGAGGCCTGTAATTTCCGGGATCAGCTCTGGAGTTTGTTTTAAAAATTGGCATCACATTAGCTATCCTCCAGTCATTTGGTGCAGAAGCTGATTTAAATGATAGGTTACAACCACAGTTAGTAGTTCTGCAGTTTCACATTTCAGTTCCTTCAGAACTCTTCCCAGTGTAATGCAATGTAATGGTGAATTCCATCTGGTCCTATGACTTATTACTGTTATTGATTACTGTATCAATTTGTTCCAAAAACCTACTCTAGTGACACTTCACTCTGGGACAGTTCTCAGATTTGTCACCTAAAAAGAACGGTTCAGGTTTGGGAATCTCCCCGACATCCTCAGCTGCGAAGACTGATGCAAAGAATTAATTTAGTTTTTCTGCAATGGCCTTATCATCCTTGAGTGCCCCTTTAGCATCTCAATTGACCAGTGGCCCCACTGGTTGTCTAGAGGGTTTCCTGCTTCTGATGTACTTTAAAAAATGTTTTGCTATTACTTTTTGTGTCTTTGGCTAGCTGCTCTTCAAATTCTTTTTTCGTCTTCCTAATAATTTTTTTACACTTCACTTGTCAGATTTTATGCTCCTTTCTATTTTCCTCACTAGGATTTAAGTTCCATTTTTTAAAGGACGTCTTTTTGTATCTCACTGCGTCTTTTAGTTTGTTGTTTAGCCACAGTGGCACTTTCTTGGTTCGCTAACTATGTTTTTTAAGTTGGAGTATACATTTAAGGTGAGCCTCTATTATGGTGTCTTTAAAAAGTTTCCATGCAGCTTTCAGGGATTTCACTTTTGGCGCTGCACCTTTTAATTTCTGTTTAACTAACTTCCTCATTTTTGTGTAGTCCCTCTTTCTGAGGGACTGCGTTGGCTGCTGTGGTGTTTTCCCTGCCACAGGCATGTTAAATTTAATTATATTATATTATTATATTATAGTCACTATTACTAAGCGGTCCAGCTATATTCACCTCTTGGACCAGATCCTGTACTCCACTTAGGACTAAATCAAGAACTGCCTCTCCTCTTGTGGGTTCCAGGACTAGCTGCTCCAAGAAGCTGTCATTTGTCATTATTGAGTTTTTTATTTGTATAGCTTCTCTAATTTCCCTGAGCATTTTGCAGTCACTATCACCATCCTGGTCAGGTGGTTAGCAGTATCTCCCTACTGCTATATTCTTATTATTCGATCATGAAATTACTATCCAGAGAGATTTTATGGGACAGTTTGTTTCGTTTATGATTTTTACTTCATTTGATTCTATGCTTTCTTTGGGCTTGTCTCCACTTACCGGGGGATCGACACGCAGCGATTGATCCACCAGGGATCGATTTAGTGGGTCTAGTGAAGACCTGCTAAGTCGACTGCCAATCACTCTCCCATCGACTCTGGTACTCCACTGGAATGAGAAGCATAAGGTAAGTCGACAGGAGAGTTTCTCCCAGCATGGTGTAGACCAGGGGTTCTCAAACTGGGGGTCGGGACTCCTCAGGGGGTCATGAGCTTATTATGTGGGGAGTCACGAGCTGTCAGCCTCCACCCCAACCCCGCTTTGCCTCCAGCATTTATAATGGTGTTACATATATAAAAAAGTATTTTTAATTTACAAGGAGGGTTACACTCAGAGGCTTCCTATGTGAAAGGCGTCACTAGTACACAAGTTTAAGAATCAATGGTGTAGACACCGCAATAAGTCATCCTAAGGTACGTACACTCCCGCTATGTTATTCACATAGCTGGAGTTGCATAACTTAGGTCGACTTAGTCCCATAGTGTAGACCTGCCCTTTCATATATAGTACCACTCTCCCACCAGCACGACCTGTTCTGTCCTTCTGATATATTTTGTGCCCTGGTATTACCATGTCCCATTGATTATCCTTATTCCACCAAGTTTCTGTGATGCCTATTCTATCAATATCCTCATTTAATACAAGGCAAAGGAAGGTGAACTGTATCTGTATGGAGAACAAATACATATAGTTAAAAGGTTCAAACTCTAAGGGTTTAGCTAAATTACTTTGGAGAGATAATATAAACTATGTTAACGATAAATGTACAAGAAGAATTAACCATCTTAAAAGTCTTGCTGGGAATAATTGGGGAGCAGATCAGAAAACACTGCTGATGGTATACAGAGCCTCAATCAGACCAATTATTGACTATGGCTGCCAAGCTTTTGGGTCAGCATCAAAATCAGAATGTAAAAAATTAGAATTAATACAAGCTCAGGCACTATGAATTGTGTACAGCACATTTATTACATCTATATATGCACTACAGATAGTTTCTAGTGAAATGCCAGTTACATGAAATGTACTACATGAATGAAACTACTAGATCTAACTTTTTGGGCCAAAGTTAATGGGAACTACAATGATTAAAGTGCCAAACAAATTTATGAGGATTGTTGGGAATTCGATAGGTGAACTATAGCACATGACATTAGAACTCCAGATGCTGTTTGGTTAAAGTGTGGATGCAGGAGATGAAAGATAAGGGAAAGCTGAACAAAGTCAAAACTTTCAGTCATGGGAAAATTAATTATGAATATCAGAGGGGTAGCCATGTTAGTCTGGATCTGTAGAAGCGACAAAGGGTCCTGTGGCACCTTATAGACTAACAGAGGTATTGGCGCATAAGCTTTTGTGGGTGAATACGGCATCTGATGAAGTGGGTATTCACCCACGAAAGCTTATGCTCCAATACCTCTGTTAGTCTATAAGGTGCCACAGGACCCTTTGTCGCTTAATTATGAATGTGATTTTTTTCCGCAGCATTGTTTTTCCCTGACCCCCATCAGGCTTTTAGCTAATATAGGAAATCTGACCACACATCAGAGTGCTGCTAAGGTTTGAATTCAACACATTATTTTGTACAATGATAGAAACTTTAATTGAACTAGGGATGTATTTCTTTCTTTAAAATCCTTCCTATCTTGTAAGTACATCTTAAAGATTCTAAAACCCACAAGCTTTCTACAGCCCACATTTCAGACAAGTGTGCAGGTCCAATGTGTCCTCAGGCTATAGATTTTAAATATGATGCAGAGATGAATGAGTAAACAGTCATTTTCTATTTGATCCTGAAGTTGACGGTATTGTACTCTGTTTCTTACAGAGCCATGAAAAGTGATTTAAAAAGGAAATCTAGGCTGCATGCTTTTTGAAAGAATTCAGTGGCAGCTGAAGCAATGATTGATCCTTTTATTTTTTTTTAAACAGAAACACCCTTAATATTCCTAACACACACCAGGCTCTGCTCCAAAAATATTTTACTTATGAGTAATTGGGGGGATGTGCTTTTCCTCTGTGGCAGAATTCCTGCGCATTTTACTGATATGACTCATGAGATGACTCAGACTCAGGTTGGAAAAAAGCCTAGAATAGGGATAGTTGAACAACGGCATTTCTAATTTGCTGTGAAGCATATGCCATCACAGTACATGTGTTGCAAGTTAATTAATATGTATTAAATTAATGTATGTAATATTCTCAGAGTCCTTTATTACTCATTTATACTTTTTACTTTTAAAGCTTAATTTTAATATTTAAAGTGTGATAGTTGTCGGGTTTCTTAATGTTATAACTGTACTGTGTGTAACAATATAAATCCATACTTTTGGGAGCCTTCAAAGTTAACAACTCTTATTTGCTAGTGTTACTTTATGTGGATTTGTGCCAAGTGGTCAGTTGATCAATATTCTAATGTAATCTGCGCAATCCTTTTGCATCGGAAAAATCCAAGGAAAACATTTACAAAGAGAGGAAAAAATCTTATATGCCTTCCCAGTGTAATGCACTGGCTTCTGCATATGTGTCCCACAGCCCTCTACTGGACGGTATATATTACAGCTGTCCACGTTTGTTCTCAGTTATGGAGCAAAATTATTTAATGCACTAAATAGCAACCCATGTTTCTGCAGCCTAAGGTCAAAACTTCTAATCTTTAGGCCATATGGAGGAAGTTGACTAATGATTGTGATTTCTTATGTGGCCCTGCATTAGGCTTCTGTTTCCCCAGCAATTAAGGGGTAGATCCAGATACACTAAAAGCCCTGAAGTTAATGACATTATCACTGGTGGCTCAATCTATTTTCATAAGGACATGTGATCCTGGATTATTATCAATTATTCACAACTATGGAAAAGTTCATGGAGATCTCATTTTGGGATGAGGATATGCATGTTATTTTTCTGTCCAAAGGAATAGGAATTTGTTTTGCTGTATATATTATATCAAAGCATACACCGTTATTTCTTGCTACATTCCATTTTAGGGCCTGATCCAAATCTCACTAAAATCAGTGCAAAGAATCTCCCATTAACGTCAATGGGCTTTGGATCAGATCCTCATTGAAAATAAATGCTAATATAATGCACTTCTATACAAGCAATATATATTTGTTAAAATAAATCTGGAAAATGTGCATCTTAATCTATTTATTTTATGGTATGTGTATATATGTATTTATGACATATTAAACTATCCAATTTAAACCAGAAAACCAGGAATACAATATATTATACTACTGCTAGCTCACAGTGTTTGGCAGCTACCTTCTTGCATTTCCTGACCTAAAAATGTCTCTAAGCCATTATCTAGCCAAATGCAATTTTAAATGAATGAGAGAGAAATCTTGACTATCCAGGTTAATTACATAGATATGTATTTTTAACTGTACCAGAGCAAGAAGAATTGCAGTAAGAGGCTGGAATTATAATAAAATAAAGCTAATTTTCAAATTCAGCTGTGACTATGGTAACCATTCACTGTATTTAACAGTCTGTATAAAAAGCTACTGACCTTAACTAGACCAGAATAAATTGCATATACTGTAACCTTACAAATGTTCCAAAGATTATAAACTATTTTAAATGGAACTTTGTGTGTTTTTTATATTTTCAGAAGCCATTTGACATTAACGTCACATTCCTTGTTCACATTGACTGCAAGGACATATAGTCAGACAGTTAAAGTTAGAATATTAAGTAAGTAAAATTTCAGAGCGAGAGGCAAAGGAGAGTTAAAATGCGAAATTAGGAATTATATTAAAAAATACTAGTCACCGGGTAAAATGCTATGATTTTCTTTGGGTATATAACACGAGATTGTGATACTGAGCCAAAAATCTGCTCTCACTGTAGCTCATGCACCCCCATTGGCGTCAATGGAGTTGCCTTCCTATAAGCAACTCCCAGTGTTCCTCTGTAAAATAATAGCTTGATTAAAGGACTGGATGCAGTGAAGGATTAATGCACCTGCCAATGGGGCCCATGCCTAGGGGCCCCGATCAATTTAGGGGCCTCTAGAAGCACCAGAACCTGTGTAGAAGGGGGGGCCACCAGTGCCAGAACTGTGGCCTTTCCCCCTGCTTCTCCTCTTCCCTCTGAGGCCCCAGCCCCTGGCCAGGGTGGAAGCTGGAGCCAGGCCATTGTAAAAGACACACAGGGAGCCTGGGCTGCTGTGGGGAGCCCCAGACCCTTCACCTACCCTGGACGGGGGCCTGGGAACAGCCCCGAGGGGCAGGGACATGGGCCTGGGGCTGCTCTCAGGGGCCCAGGATGCCTGCCCAGGGCAGGTGGAAGGTCCACAGCTCCCCACAGCAGCCTGCGCTTCCTGGATGGCTCTTGCCATGGTCCAGCTTCAGCTTCTGGCTGGGCTGGGGACAGGGCCCTATGGCGAGGGGAGTGTGGGGGGCCCAAATGTTTTTTTTGCCCCGGGTGCCAATAAATCTTAATCCACCTCCGACTGGCTGTAATATCCTAAACTCTGCCCAACCCCCTGAGATTCCAAATCTTCCTCTCGGGTTCCCAATGACTAAGTACAGAGTGTTTTGGTCTGATGCATGAGATGATTACTTCCCTTGCTCGTTTCTTTCAGAATGCAACAAAGATCATGCTGACCTTCCTCTCCCATATCTATCGTTCTGCTCTGTTTTATGTCTCATTCTTGTTTTCTGCCTTTGTGACAAGAATATTGTCATGGACCTGAGTACACACAATCAGAGGCTAGGGCTAATAAAGTGTTCTTTTGCTATTTTGTTATGGGCAGCCTGTGACACTTTGGGGATCATAATGAGCAATACAATACCTGTCAACTACTGTGTCAGCCCCTGGTTTAACTACTTGTGTACTAGATTGCCAGCTATATCTGGATCCCACCCACCGCCTACGCCCCCATTGGGGACATTACAGTCCGTATGCATTATGTGTGCTGCTCAACCCCAAAATACTAGCATCCCCCTATACTCTGTATGTCACCCCCAATGACCAACAACTGACACTTAAAATTGTTTGTATCGTTTATTTTCAAATATTCTCTAATAAAATTTTAAATCTGCTTCTAGGTCAATTTGTTCTGCCTGCTGGTCTATAACATGGGATCTCACAAATCCCTGGCTCTTCAGGCAGGCATTTCGGTTTGTGTCTGACTTTAAGATAAGGCCACATCCCCTGTGTGGTATAGCTAGAAAAGACTCAAAACATAACTTACGCTGAGAGAACCCTATTAAAATGGAATGGGGGAAAAGGTATTTATAAATTAATCAGACTTGGTTTTGTTATGCAATTTTTTGGTTTTGGTAGGGTTGTCTCTACTGGTGAGAATGTCTTTACTACCTGGACATCAGTAGCTGAGGAAGGATAAAGAAAAAGAGGGGAGAGAAAAAATTATTTTAATGAAAATATTTGTAAACTCTTTCCCCTTTTGGTTGATGTAGCTGGCTTTAGTGGAAGGTTCAGATAGCCTTGACTGTAGTGAATATTACAGATAAAAGCTTTATGAGCAAGTATTGTCCCTTCAGGCAGTCTAGGCAGGGGGACTGTGCCCTGTGTGCATTGCTTCACCACAGCACAGAGAGTTTGGAAGTGGGTCATGGAGGATGACTGTAGATTTACTAGCCAAAACCACAGGTAGTTAAACGATACTGGCCTTTACTACAGTCCATGGGATGTAGTAACAGCCATAAATGATTGTGCTGCTGCTCCACTCCCGCTATCAGGTTGGGGTGGAGAAAAGACTTTTTCTGCCAACACTTACATGGGTCCTATATACCTGCTTTGCACAGGGAGCCAGGATTTGGCCCTGGATGAGCAAAGTTTTCTGATCCAAGCATCAGTTCCAGCTTGCTACACTAACTCCAAAAAGATAATGGGCTTCAAATAAAAAGTTAATGAGAAGAAACACAATTCTAGTTATTCAAGGGATTCGTTTGCTTTTCATTTAAATCCATAAGAAAAATGAATGGCAAGAAACCCCTTTTTGTTTGAAAGTGTGTAATGTGTGCTGATAGCTTTGAGAACTGTTTGGTTTCACATCACTGCATCCGATCACTGCTATAGTTTCACATCACATCACACCTGTTTTCATATCGCCATAGTACAACAAGCTTCTACGCTTACTGTGCCTCAGCATATGTGCAAGTTAAAGCTTCAAGGAGCATGGTTTATTATAATTGCATCTTTTGGGCATGTTTGTCCTTCCCTAAAATGACTATGGTCCTGATGTCCTCAACGATCTAACAACTGGCAAGCACTAGAAAATGCAAGTATGTATCTGGCATACAGCATTAGATACACAGCTGTGCAGTATGCGTGCCAGGGCTGATCTGTCTGCAATACATGTTGTGTTCCAGTTGCTTGACCTCTAGTAAGGTGAGAGGGAAACTGCTGTACTGAAGTAGGAGGCAGACACTTTCTCTTTACTGCTTTCTTTTCATTTATTTTCCTTAAGCTTCTGTATCTTAAGAAAAAGTACGTTGCCAGTGCAGGCAGACAGTTTTAGTTAATAATATGTTCAAGTACTATTCTGCATATGTATCCCATGTATTACCATTTGGATTCTGTGGAAGGTGTCTCTTTATCATTTTGATATGTAAGATACATGCACTATTTTAATCACATATCTTAAATCTGTGAATGCATTTAATTACAATGGAAAAGGAAAGGAAAATCATTGGGTTTGTTCTTTATAAATCTTCAATGGATTTGATTAAATTATTTTTATTCAGACTCCCAGATGCAAGCACCCTTATTATCTTATTTATGCTAAGAGTAGACGCAATCACATGAAGATTACTAACATTTTGCCACATGAAACTGGAGATAAAGATTACCAGCAAAGTGGCAGATGTTCGATTTTGCAAACCAAATTATTTCCAGATAGTTCAGTATCTGCCTAAATATATTCACCATAAGGGATGAGGAAAAGTTCACTTAGCACCTCCAAGTATATCCATTTTCATATTTCTTGTTTGAATGGTGTTAATATCATTGGGTCAGACTCACTGTGGGAGCTCCGGTGAGATACTGAGGGATGGATGAAGTCCACTGTTGTTGGTTTGATGGAATGCAGTGCTTAGAACAGGTGTTTTGATAAACTGTAGATTAAGAAGTTAATTTAGCATTTGCCTTTGAAAGATAAAAAGGAAAAAAAAAGGTTGAAGTGATTAACTCCAGTAAATATCAAAGACGAATGATTATTTAAAATGTGGCTACGATGGTGGTGCTTGTTAATACTTTTGGTATTTTAAAGTACCATTAATGTTATATCCATGTAAATACACATAAGAGAAATAGAAATACTTACCGTTGTATGTTAGTGCCATTTGTTAACAAACTGTACTCACAAAGTCTGATTAGTCTGTGATAGCCAAAGCTGAAATTTAAACCATAAAATGCCCCCTCGAGCTTCTATCTATATTATACTGGCTGGCACCCAGCATGTGTCAGTTTTTAAATAACTCATTCCCATGACCTTTGCAGCTCACCAACTTTTACAACAGTGCAAAAAAGAGCCTCACATAAGTGCTAAAGGCTGCCAAAATTTAAGAAGTCAGCCCATCTCAAAAGCAAAAGGAAAATAAAACACTGATTATATAACATACAGTCAATTCAAAAAGAGCTCGAAAAAAGCATGTTACAAAGATGAATCTGTAGTCTGAATAATTCCAGTGCACTACAAGGACAGTCAGCCAGACAAGTAAGTAGAAGTTAGGGGCAAGGGGCACAACAACTAACTTTCATTTGATTTTTTTTGTTAATATTCATATAAACTAAATAGACAAAGTCTAAAACAGAGAGTAAATATTTATGTGAAAGGGGTTTACATAAGATAATAGCTCTACTTATTAACCAAGAAGGAAAACATTATAGCTAACTCATCAAGCTTATCAAAGAAGTTTCTAAAAAAAGAAAGGGGTGGGGGCGCAGGGCTGTTGTGTGTAGGTTTTAAATTAGGAACTCCTATAAAAATCCTTTTAGATTTTGTCTAGTGTTATTTCCATAGCAGTCATAAATCTTGAGTCTAAACTATCTGTCTACTCCCACTGAAATAAATAGGAGTGGGTGACAGACCACTTTTGCCTAGTAAATATTCTAATCTCCGTTGTTATAAGTGTAGATGGGACCTAAACTAAAACCTCAGCTCCTAAGAACTTTGAATTCTGAGGTAGTGGTTCAGAATCCAAGCCTGGCTCCAAATCTGAATTTCTGGGCTATTCTCTATCTCCATAAGCATCTTCAACTCAGCAGTAGACCTCCATGCTAAGAAAAAAGCACTGGACAGTACTTAGCTGAGAAGTGGTACCAATTGCTTCCCCAGTACTGGTGGCCTATAGTCACTGCTGCTTGGTTCCATAGAGGCAACTGCACTGGCTGAACACTGGCTCAATATTGTGCATTCTAGTCCACCTACTGCCACCCTCAAGCTTCCTCCACAAATACATAATGTACAGCACACTTAACTATTGCCCATATGTAAACCCTGGATATTTGATAGTGTTGTTAAGCTTTTAATTAAGATTTTGCGTTATACTGTGAAAGAAATTAATGTGGCTATTTCTTTATCAGCTGAAGTCAGAAAGTTCTGAGTGACAGTGTGGATGGAGTCTGTTACTGTTGGTGGAAGAAGACTGTTTAGCATTAAGGTATATTTAAGAGGTGTCCCATAACTTAAACTTATTTACTTGCTTTGTAGAGTTTACAATGGTGGGACGTCGCATTTAACCTTAATCCCCTTTTAAACAAAGTTTTTGTTCATGCTAATGTTAGCAAGTTAGAGTGCTATCTTAACACATTTCCATCATCACTCTGACGGGATTCAAAATTATCAACTATATACTATCTTAAATGTACCAAATGAATTATAAAGTCCCTAGCTCTAACAGCTAACAGACTAAAGGCATGAGTGAGTATAATGCAGTACAATACAATAGAAAACAGAGTGTCTGACCATAATGCTTCATTGAACATATGGCTTTTTTGAATTGTTCTGAAGCAGGAAAGAGAAGGGGTTTGGGCTTCATGAACCAGGAAGCTGGTCAAAGCTTTGCCAAGTGAAACTGTGTTGGTAATTTCAGTGAGAACTGCAAAATCATACTATTAGAAAAGGCTCAGATAGCATTTTACTGGTGAGTCCCGGAGCCCCAGTCCCGCAAGGTGCTGAATGCCCTCACCTAACATTCAACTCAATGGAAGTTGAAAGTGCTCAGCCCCTGAATGCTGAAATCCTTTGTGTATTTACAGAACAGATCGAAGTGCAGCAGTAATGTGAGCCTCCTCATACTGCCCACCAGTGTGGCTCTAGCCTGACATGGAGCACCATTTCTAGCAGGGAGAGGATATTTCAGTCCCCATGCTCATTTACGCCTTCGTTGTCCCATTTAGAAAGAGCCCTGGATTGCAGCCACACACATTTTGGGGGAGAAGAATTCTTTCTTGAACTCCCCAGTGCATGGGGACAAGAGGACATCCACTGCTATCCCTTTTCATTAAGTACAGGGTATTCTACTGAGCTGCACTGATCCTGCTGGGGCCAGTGCAAGGATGAGGGGTCATGGCCACCTCTTCCTTTCCCACTTTGGGGTAGCTTCTTCATCTCTTCCCCTTGTGGACTGATATAAGAGCCAGGCAAGTTCTGGCCCTCATTCCTTAGATTGCCCTTGCTGCAAGTCCACAGTGGTACCAATTATGGTGGTGGTTTCTGTAATACATATACTTGTCCACAGGGAACTGAACTAATACCAACAAACCACTCCACCGAGGCCACCAAACAGCTTTCCAGATGGTAACAACTCTTGATTACAATGATCTGGAGTAGAAATGAAAGATTATGTCCAATTACCAATCTCTTGAGCCATCCAATTTTTAAAATAACAAGATAATGATTGTGATATTTTGGGGTTCAGCCAGGTTGTGTCACCACCTGCCCTGAAACCCTCCTTTATTGGGCCTGTGGAGCCTTGTGTTGAATGCAATCCTGTTTTACCGCTCTCCCTATCTTTCCCCCTGTAAATAAATATTTCCCTTTCTTATATTCATTGTATTCTTCTGGTGTGTGTGTGTGTATGTATGTTCAATCTGGGGAATTTGGAACAGGTGCCCCTGCGGTGACAGGGACTTTCACTGCTGCATTCCTGTGTTTGCCTTTTCTTGGCCATCTCAGCTATCTGCAGAGCAGATCCATCTAGGCCACAAGGGCACTAAAGTTACATGAGATCAATGCACAGCTTATTAATTCAACTGGAATTAACAATTGCTTAAATTCAAATACAGCACTGCATTGGGTTTAGTTGAAAAGTAAAACAAGTCTATTTAATCAAAAAGAGCGGGGGCTTTAAAGGAGTTTAAGTACAAGAGATAAAGACAAAAATGCAAATAAGTAAAAATACAAGCAAATAAAAATAAAATATGCTTTCTAATGTCTATGAACTAACTTAACAAGTTATAGTCTTTGTTCAAGGTAGATTTTTTACCAATCTTTCTTCTTTCCAGCCAGGGCTAACTTTGTCAAAGTCAGGACCTTCCATAACAGTAGAAGGTGTTGGTTTCCTTCATCTTCCTAGGTGAAAGATAACCAAAATCTTTGTGTCCCCTCATATCTCTGAGTTCACTGACCCAGTTTCAAGAGGCAGAGTGACCTCTTGCTGTTCTTCCCTTCCTGTGGATTTCCCATCTCAATACTGATTCATATGAATAGGGCTTCCATTGTTTTAATTCCATAATACTTAATTTATATTGTCTGGGAGAGAACCTGTTTCTTCCTTTGTATGGTCACAGACTTTAAAATATAATTTTAGTGAGTATCCATAATTCCTCATATAGTGTTAATACCTACATTTTACAATGATATTAATCACCATTAGTGTCATTAGCTTTCATAAAATAATGTACATGATACACTGTTATAATACAATAATATTGTACACAATCAATTCAATTATTTATCATTTGAGGTTCAGACCCCATCTTTATAGTTGAGGCTCTCTCTCCCACTCACAAGGTTGATGGCTTTGTTTACATTTTATGTAAATATGCCTTCATTGTCTCTGCCTGACAACTGAGCTAGTCAGCCAAGCAAAAACATTCCATTGTCTAGGGCAGAGTGGGTCTGTGAATTGCTTGCCAAACACATTCTAAAATATAAGTCTAGCACCTATCCATAACTCTCATACATACCCCATATATACATCACACAAGAATACTAATGAGCAGTGAATTATTAATTTTCTAGTTATATCTTACATGATACCTTTTAGATACAGATTATAACAAGAGTGTTAGGTGTGGTGAGTATGTGAGGCCAGATGAGCTGCTGACACAAAGAAGTGAACCATCAAGGGGCCTCTGTCGCAATGATTAAATATTGGATGTTTTTCATAGTCTTAGGAGGATTCGATAAATACAACATATTTTGTCTATTACTAAGCATAATATTAATCTTCTTTAGGAAAAATGCAAACAAATCCCTCCCTTGGAGCCTATCAAGGTCTTTTGGATAGTAGCTAGTAGTAGTTGCAAATTTAGTTACTTTTTTTGAAAGATTATATCATATAAAAGGCAATGGGACAAACTCTGCGCACAGATATGATATACTGTATCTGCCAACTTAAAAAAAAATGCAGCAGCCAAGAGCCCTCCTCCCCATCCAAAGCCAGGAAAATTATCTGGGCAAGACTCTCAGCCTTAGCTACACGGTTGCTTATGCTAATTAATATGCTATATAGAGGTGCTACTGCATCTTTATACATTGTTTTTCCAGGATAGTAGCCAAGGTATTTAGCTTTGCCCTGTTCCCCCATATTTCCTCAGGCCACACACACACACATTTCCTCCCACATCCCCCAAAATATTTTATGTATCCTCTGCATAGGACAATTTTTGAGCTGTCAGTTGGTATGAAAGCCTGCTAAGTAGAAAAGTTTGGTTTGTGCAAAGAACTTTGAGATAGATTTTATAGTAGACCGTTCTGATTTTTGGCATGGAAGCTATAGGAGCAAGTTGGCATTTTTTTAAGCATTGTGCCTTTTATACTATGCAAAGATGGATATTGCAATATCAGTTGAAGTATCACTCAATGTTCCTGAACTTACTTTCAGTAAAATGATGTGAATATTTAAATCAGATGTTTATTACAAACACCTGACTGAAAACGTGTGTTGATGAGCTACACTAATGTTCTTCTGGAAATCTGTGTCAGAGGCTTCAGGGCTGAATACTGAAACACTCTGACTGCTGTAATAATGCATCACTGCCTATAATTCTGCACAGCAGAATCAATCCACTGTTGACTGCAGACACAATAGAAAGGAACTGATGTATTTCAGTATACTTGGATGATAAACCATTCATCCAGAGAAACAGCTAGATGCTCCATGTCATGTAATAAGAAGTGTTGGGAACTTGCATCCCCAGCAGTAAATGACATCAAATGCTAACCAATCATGGAACAATATATCTTTATTCTTTGGCACCTTTCCTACAAAAATGAGAATTGTTCAAAGAGAACAAGTTTTGATCAGCCGGAATATAGGAGAGAGGGAAAATCTAACATTCCATTCAGATAGAGAAACTCAATTCTTGGCAAGCCAATAAACCAGCATGAATCTGAAGGCCACAGTTTATCTATTGTTTGTAGAATTTATATTAGACTGTTATGGCCAAATCCTTTTCTATCTCTTGCTAGCGTAACTATCAAACTTTTTCCAGTCTACATCACACTTTACCTGCACTGCTATCTGGACACTTACTATCTTGCTCTCAGAGAGATATGTAGTTTAAGCACAACAGTGGGAGCCAGAGACTCGTCACTTCTCTGACAGGTAGGGTAACCAGAAAGCAAGTGTGAAAAATCGGGACAGGGTGGGGGATGGGGGGGTAATAGGAGCCTATATAAGAAAAAGACCCCAAAATCGGGACTGTCCCTATAAAATCAGGACATCTGGTCACCCTACTGACAGCTCTCATGCTAGTTTTCACATTGGCCTTGAATGAGGGAGAGAGGTGAAGTAACTTAATTTCCCTACCCATTTCTGGCTGGCCAGAAAACATGAATTCTGTTTCATGCACAAAAAAGTTGAGGTTTAAAAGTTTGTTTGCTCTGATGCAGGGTGAAAATGAGACTTTGAAACTTTTCATGAAAAAATTAGTAAGCAAGCTCCTGTACCAGAATAGCTCAGGGTAGCGGTGGCCAGCCTGAGAAGGAGCCAGAATTTACCAATGTACATTACCAAAGAGCCTCAGTAATATGTCAGCAGTCCCCCATCAGCTCTTGCCCTGCTCCCAGCACTTCCCACCCACCAGCCAATCAGCGCCTCCCCTTCCCTCCCCATCAGCAGTTTTGTGGCGTGCAGGAGCCTCGGTGGGGAGGGAGGAGGAACAAGGACACAGCAGGCTCAGGGGAGGGGGCAGGAAGGGGTGGAGTGGGGGCAGGGCCTGTGGCAGAGCCAGGGGTTGAGCAGTGAGCACCCCCCAGCACATTGGAAAGTTGGCGTCTGTAGCTCCAGCCTATATGAGGAGCCGCATATTAACTTCTGAAGAGCCACGTGGCTCCAGAGCCACAGGTTGGCTACTCCTGGTTCAGGGGGTAGGGCAATCAACTGGCATGTAGGGAATGATATTCAAGTCCCTGTTCTGCCTGAGTCAGTGCTCTAGAGTCAGTCTCTCTCTGGCCCAATGTATATTTAATTATTTATACACAGTGGATCAGCTTCAATATGAGAGATTAAAAGAAAACAAGAGGCTGAAGGCAGATGGTTAGGCACTCACATAGGATGTGAGAGACTCAAGTTAAAGTCCTAGCTCTGACCTGAGCACAGCAGGACCTTTCACCTGAGTCTCCCACATACCAGGTGAGTTCCCTAACCACTGATCTTTTGGCTATTTGGGGGTAGCATTCTCTTCCTCTCTAAGTTTGACCAGAAATTCCATTCTGGGTCTGAAAAACCTTCATCAAACTTGAAACATTTTCTGGGGGAAAAAATCATCAACAGTTTCCTGATCAGCTCTAGATAATACTGATCTTGCTACTTCACAGGGCATTATGAAAAAGAGAATTAATGGTTGTAAAATGTTTTGAAGAGTAAAAGTGCTAAATATGATGATCTCTTATTTTGTACTTCGTCTTTCCTAAGCAGACTATGGAGCATCATTTTCTTCAGAGGTGGTGACAAGAACCCATTTCATATCACTTCTCAAGGACTATAACCCTCAAATCTGAAGTACAATTGTCAGGAAGAAAATCTCACTGTGCTCCCAGCTAATCATTATTTTCCCTTTGACTAAGTCTAACGTTGCAAGAGCTCCACATTTCCTAAACTGACAATTAATTAATATCAGTTCAGCTAATTCATAGAGTTCAAAATGACTATGATTAACTAGTCATCTTCTGTATGACACAAATCATTCGACTGGCAGCTTGTCCCTGCTTCTGTACATTACTTACTTACAAAAGAGGAGGGAGAATGGCAAAAAAAAATTGAGCCAGGACCTCTCAACATCAAGTCCTTCAGTTTTTAATGAGCCCAAATGGCACCACCAGACTTCAACTACCACATGGCTAGAGAGGGCTGATGATTATGTACCTTTGTAATAGGGGGCTTGAAGGGCCAGTTGGCCTAGTGGTTGGAGTGCTTGACTTCCTGACACCTACTTCTGTGCTCAAGGTGCTTCAGTCTTTAAGGCAAGGATAGGGGAACCCAGGCCTTCCTACTCCACTGGGCCGCAACTCAGGGCCCTGTGTAAATCAACTCCTGAGTTGGGGAGCTCCCAACAGGGAGTCTATGTTCACTGCCCTGGGCTACTTCCTACTGTTGCTGCAAACTGAAGGGGCAACAGTAGGAAGTAGCCCAGGGCAGTGAACATAGACTCCCTGTATAGTCCAAGTTCCTGGCTTGTCTCTAGTAGTGCCCCCTTGTGCACCCTAAGCAGCATCCTGCTGTGGTCCCAAGTTCCTAGGGGTGGGGCAGCCATAAACTTGGTGGGGTCATTACCCCCACAAGGTCTCCACGCTTCGGTCATCCAGGTTCCCCTTAGGCTGGGTGCTTCTAGGTCTCTTTCTCTGTCTCTTTTGGCTAGAAAGACAATGCTTGGTTCCTAGTGGCTGCCTCTGCTGGCAGGCTAGCGAGCCTTCCCTCAGGTAAGGAAGCAGCTAATTCTTGCCTCACCAGTCATCCACAAACTGAGCCAGGCTCCCCTCTTTACTCTCCCCTCCAGGCCTGGCATTTGCTGCTGGTATAACAGGGAAGGGCTAGCTAAGCCTGGACCCAAAGGCTCTCTTTAACCTATTCTGTGCTGGTGGGCCAATTTTACAGCCAGAAGCAAACTACCTTGCCACTGTGAACTGGGCAAGACTCTGCCCCTCTCATATTCCTAGGAACATACTCAAATACAGTAACACTTGTTTTGGCCCATTTCTACCTCTAACACGATGGTGGCTCCTACCTTGAACATTTTAGAATGACAACTGGACCATTGCTGCTGCAATGTTGCTCTGTGGCTACTAGCCATGATTTTTGGATGCTTCTTGTATCTCAAAGGATTTATCAGATACTGGCTGTCTAAGTTGTCCTAGCAGCAATAAACTACTCCCACGCCCGCTGGGCATTATGTGACCAAAATTCATGCTTCCATCCATGTACAGAATGAGATCAATGGTGATTTTATACTAACCCATTTCTGCATGCCCATAAAGAATGTAATTATCACCATCAATTAAGTCTGACTCCATTCTCTCATCTTTTCACACATTGATGGGGAAAATGAATGTCTTGATTGCGCCTGCCTATATACTGCTTATCTCCTCTGATCCCTCATAGTCATAGCACACTTTGCTAATCTACTTTTATCTATGTGCTACAAAGAAATAAAATAAATGATTAATCTTCTATGCTCTTTGATGAACTCCTTCATGTACAGAGGTGTTTGTCAGACACAGTTAGGTTATGCATATATGTTTCCTATAATAAACTTCACCTTAGAGGTTATCCTGTTGATCAGTAAATGTGCTTTAAAAACCATACAATCCAATACCACAGTGATGGACATGGCATAAATTCCTACATAGATACTATACCACAATCACCCAGCACACTACAATATTACTATTTTAAACTGTAATGTTTTGGACTATTGCGGTATTTTTAAAGAGTGTTCCATTATATTCTACTATTTGACCTTCATAAGTCTTCAAAGTGTTAGTGAGCAGTAATTACCAAGTACATACATTGACATCTCAAAGGGACTTAAGTAACACAACCTGTCATTTCTTTTACTGCTTTCACTGCACAAATGTTAATATACTAACAGATACAAGGACGGATAAAAATGCAGGTAGTGCCAATGTTTTAATTTTATCATAGAAGCACTTCATTTGCAAAAAGAATATTACTTCCAACATTGTACAGGCTAGTTATTTAAATGCATCCAGAGTATGCCAGAGCAAAGGTTCAAACAACTTGTGAGAGGGCATTCTGCCAGCCTAAAGATAGGAATGGGTGGAGACAGTGAAAAGACCATGTATGTGTATAGAGGTGAGCAAGTCAACAAAAGCTTTGCTCATGTTGAGTACTTAAAAGTCTCTGGTCCTGACTGAGGACAAAACAAGAATAAGCTAAGTAAAAAGACAGAATATCCAAGCTTTATACTGCAGGCTCCAATAGTCTGCTGTGATGTTAAGGTGAGCATTGATACTTTTTTTCTATTAAAAAGTATTTTAGGAACACCACAGGAAAATTGTATTGTAATTTTAAAATTAATGTATGCTCCCAAACAGTATTCCTGCTTTCCCCTCAAAGAACAGCTGCAGTAAAGGTAATGCTTTGAGTAAAGTTCCCCATACCAAGATGCCATCTCTCATTCTGTAAACTCAAAGTTTAATTCTGAATAGATTTGATTAAATTGGAATGTTGTACAAAGGAGAAAGCTGATGGAAAGGATTTTTCTCCCTTTCTCTCTTTATGCATACAATCTTTGAAGAGGGAAAAAACACAACCCCCCAAGCTTCTGCACTTTGTCTGTTGCGAGTGGGTTAGCAGCTTGTGGAAGAGCACAGTGGTTTAGACACATGTAAGAAGAATACAGCAGTAAGTTTGAGGCCAGTCCATAAATCACAAGTGCAAATTCAAGGAAGCAGCGTTTTCTCTAATTTGCAATAAGCTCTAGTTTTCCAGTCTGCTGTCCAGCCCATGAGGTACCTTCTGATGATTTTCAGCAGGGTGGGATTTAAAATCAGGTCAGTACAATAGGGGCCATGGAAGGGCAGCAGGGCAGATGTGAAATGCTGCTTTATGAGTAGCTGTTTTTCAGCCAAATCGATAGTACAGTAAATGGCCAGAAGAAAATCAATAGGCTGGGGGAGCACTGCAAGAACCCCGTCCCCCAGGCTGAAAGCAGGGGGCGACAAGGCTGTGTTTGCCCCAAGCTGAGGGAGGGGAGCGGGCGGGCTCCGCGGGTCCCAGCGGGAGGGTCCACAGAGGCTCGGGCTCTCCGCGCCTGTGCCCGTTGGGAGGGACGTTGCTGCAGGGCTGCGCCCCAGCCGGTTTAGCAGCGGCGCGGGGCCCCGGCAGCGGGCATGCGAGGAGGTTTCGCCCTTGGCGAGAGGTCGGGCGCTGCCCCGCGCTAGGGCGGCTGAGGCGAGGCAACCCCACCTCCCGTTAGGCGGCGGCTGAAGGGGGAGGGACCCGGCTCGCGTCCCGCCTCAAAGGGGCAGAGCTCTGGGCGCCCCGCCCTCTTCGCGCCGGCCCGGCGCGCTCTGGCCGGGTCACGCCCGGGAGCTCGGACGGAGGGAGGGGACGGGGCGCTGTACTGGGACCGCTCCGTGGCACCGCCGGTGAGTCCAGGCCTCCGGCCCTCCTGCGTCATGTGGCCCCTTCCCTCCCCCCCCGCCCCCCCCCAGCCAATGGGCGGCCGGGCCCTAGCGACAGGGGGTTATAAGCCGCGGCGCGTCATCACACCCGCCGCGGGGCGTTTTTCGGTTGCTGCCGCTTGGGCGCGCGGAGGGGCCGGGAGTGGAGCGAGCCGGCCCGGCGGCTCCGCGCCGGCAGCTCCGCGCCATCCTCCGCTCCCGGCGCGCGGGCAGCGCGGGAAGGGTCTCCCCGGCTGTGGCCGGGAGCGCGTCCCCAGAGCCGGCCAGGTGCGTGTCCCCACAGCCCGGGGGGCGGGCAGGGCGTGCGGCTAGCTGCGCCAGTGCCCTGAGCGGGGGCTGTGCTGGGTTTCGCCACTTGGCCGGCCCCGCCGCGGGAGCCAAGTCCTCGGAGCCGCTGTGCCCTGCTGTGGGGCTGCGTCACCCCGCTGTGCCGCTCGTCCGGAGCCGGGCGGGGGCGGCGTGTGTGTGACGGGGGACTGGTCCTGTCGCGCTGGGTGGTGGGTGGCGCGGGGCGACGCACGCTGCCTCCCGGGGCGGCGGGGGAGGCTGATGTGCGCGGGGGCTGTGGCGCGGGGGCCGATGTCGGGCTATTCGCGCTCCATCCTCAAGGATGTGCGGCGGCTGCTGCTAAGGCTGCTCGCTGGCGGCACAAACCGCCCGTGTGTGTCTCGCCTGTCTCCCATCAATGCTGGAGAGCGGCTGCTGCTGCTCCTCGTTCTCCGCGCTCTGCTGTGGTAACCTCTCTGCCTTGCTTTCCCTGGGCTGCGCCTGCTGCTTTGTGGATGTTGGCGGCTTCTTGTTGTGACAGGAGAATGTGTGTGTGTCCTGGGCCCAGGCGGATCGGTATGTATCTTGCACTCCTCCTTGCTGAGTAGCTGGGACTGGGCTCGGGTGGGAGTTAAGGACGGGATGCACATGCTGCACGAGAGAAGGGCTAGCTGGCTCCTAATGGGAGCTGATACCTGAGCGGCTGAAACTCCTGCCTAATGGTTCTTATCTCCCCAACATCCCTTCTCAATAGACTAGACCGATCAGTTCATTTTCATGAACAGCTCTGTCTGGCTTTTGAAACTGGCATGGGGTGGTTTCATATTGTAAGAGATGGGGGTTTCTAATGCAATTAATTCATTAGTACTTTTTAGGGAGGAACCAAATTTTTTTTGTGTAGTACCAAAATATGGTGGTTTTTAATATATCCACTAATACAAATGTTCCAGTGCCTTAAAATGTTATACAATTATATATGCATACCTAAATAGTACATTACTATAGTGATAAGCACGATAAAAAATCCAGACTCTGCATAGCTATAAACAATGTCTACAGAATGGTATAAAACACAATATATAATGCATTTATGGTCTGAAAAGTGTTATTTCCAGGCCATTTAAGCCCTGAGGGCTCTTTTAAGGCAGGCTTGGCTCCAATCACTTGACAAGCTGACTAGTAATATTTCCAACTAATTTTGCCTTTGAGTTCTTCCTGTTTCTTTGTCCTGTCTTGTACCAAATTTCTCACTACTTGGTTCTTAAAATACTTTGTGTGGACCACCATGAAAGTATCCTGTCTAGTTGTGGTCTGAGGCCATGCTTTGTGTCAATGTTTATAGGGGTAACTGAGCAGGCTTGGAGTAATTCTGTACCTTGTCAGTGAATTCAGCACATCACTTAACTGTAAGTATAATGAGCCAGGATTTATTAAAGCTGACATTCAAAATAGGCTGCTTATGCACATGTCCGTATAGGATGTGATCTGCTGTAAAGCATACAGGGCAAGGAAAAGCTTAAGTATGTTTGCAGTTATAAAAACAAAAATGGAAAAACGTGCGCTTGCCCTCTCAATGCTTTTCTCTTTTAACTGTATGTTTTCCCTATGTTGTTGGTGGGTGTGGGTTTTTTTTGACTGATAAAGATAAGGTTTTCACTAACTTAACCTCTGGTGGCACTGCAGAGTCAATACAGCTGCAAAACAGTTTTATTTTTGCTTCATCATGGATCAAACAACAAAAATTCAGCAGAGTTCTTTCTACAAAATTGCTAGGGTAGGGTGATTTGTGAAGCTGAGCACAGTTTGACTTTGAAATTAGCGGTCATAAAATTTTGATGCAATAAACTTATGTATTTGTTCTTCATCAGAACGCCCAATATCCACTTTTCTGACCATAAGTATACCTAAAGAACCTATTGAGACTTTTTTGTCTTGCTAAAAGAAGATGCTACGTGAACATGACACTCAAAAGCAGGGATTCTCAAACTGGGGGTTGGGACCCCTCGAGGGGTCACGAGGTTATTATGGGGGGGAGGGATTGCGAGCTGTCAGCCTCCACCCCAAACCCTGCTTTGCTCCAGCATTTATAATGGTGTTAAATTATATTAAAAGTGTTTGTTTTTAATTTATAAGGGGGGTCACACTCAGAGGCTTGCTATGTGAAAGGGGTCACCAGTACAAAAGTTTGAGAACCACTGCTCAAAAGCAATATGTATATAGAACTTTCTGCGTACTTCTGTAATAGAAGGGACTATTAGTTAGCTAGCAAAGTGGTAATGTAATGCTTCGTGTTTGTGTTCAAGCCCGTCCTTTTCAACCTACTTGCCCAGGTGAAATTGAAAGCTTTCTTGGGTGAATGCCATCAACTTCGACAAGTTATAAGCTTTTACTCTAATTTTAAAAATAAATCAAGCAAACAACTAGACCTTATGATCCAAATATGTATCGTGTGTAAACCAGTGCAGTGCTTTTTTTATTAAGTCTACAGACAGGTGTGTTTCAGTACGTCTGCTGAAGCTGGAGAAAGCTAGGGACAACAGGAGAAGTGAAAACTAACCAGTTTTGTGAGTGTTCACAGCTGGTATTAGGAGCCCCATAAGGTGCAATGGAAACAGACAACAATTGAGTCAGTTTTCACTGAGGCAGACACTAAAGCTGTTCACGGTGGATGAAGATCCAAAAACTGAATTAGAAAAGGAGTAGAGTAGCAGAGACCACCACCACCATAGCTATATACAAAAAGGTGAAGGGGGGTAGAGTAGTGGAGACCTTCACACCCACTTATGGCGAGCCAAGAAAATGACGGGAATATTATCCCTTCTAAAGCCGGCGGGGGAGGGCAGCTTCAAATTTATCAGACGCCTATTAGCTGGAGGCTGATCTAAATGATAGAGCCCTTGAGCTGAGTCTGGGGACAGCGTGCTGATAAGAATTTTAGCAACCTGTCCTTTCAAAGTAGTCGGTGGTTGGAGGCAGCCCTGGCTGCTGTGCTGCACATTCACTTAGGATTGGGGTGGCAGCCTATCGTTACTAGGAGGTATAGTCTTCGGCGTATTAGCTCAGAAGTTTTACCAGAGACCTATGTGGCTGGGAGTGGGATGGGTGGGAGAGACTGAAGCTAAAAAGAGGAAGTGTGTATTTTCATTAAAAGTACACACCCATACAGAGGGGAACTTTTTGAGAGGAAAATGGGAGGATAGTGTGGAGAGAGAGAAGGAAGAGGAAATGTGCTGATGGCACATAAAGAAAAGGCATACCATGAGCTTATAGAAAAAAGAAAGTAGAATTAAACTGTGAGAAGTAATAGGGCTGGTTGAATTGTAATCACCAAATGTTATATTGGCATTGGTATTTGTCAGTTTATTCAACAAATACTTGGTTCGTTATGTGACTACCTTTATAGCTGGGCAAATGCATTCTTTAATTAATACTGTTGAAGTTAGTTGCATCACACAACTCTGTTTAGTAACATTACTTATTATGTACTAATTTTTAATTGTATGACTTTAGCAGGGACCATGATCTGGAGGGATATTGTGGTGTTCAGTGCAAGTATCTTCAACCTAACTTCTTCCTAGGGGAGATGTTCTTGAGTAATCTATTCAGTTGCTATGCAGAATACTTTTGCTTGATTCTTGATTCCTTTATAGTAGATCTCCTTTCTTGAACCTTTCTAGCAAGAAGCCACTTTGTTAATCTCAGGATGGGGATTTGAAATCTGCCATCCTGTTCTCTTGCACAAAGCTTGCAAATAAAAGCTTTAACTAAAAAAAAATAAATCCCTTTTTAGTTTGAGTGAGAGACTAGTTTTGTAATGAGAATTTATTTTATAAAGAACACTAACTTCTTATTCTCGGCACTTTTTCCCTGAGAATAAAACATTGGAACAAACTAGAATAAATTCTGTTACTTGCAAATGTAGATGCTCAAGTCGTTTTTGCAAGGTAGAAGGCCATTATTATAAAACCTAATCTACAGGTATGAATCTCTTGGCTCATTTATGCTATAATCTTTGGTTTTCAAACTCTCAATTTAAGGGGGCATTCCTAAAGTTAATATAACTGTCAGTGCAGATAACTTTGTGTAGGCCCCTCTAGAAGGCCTAATTTAGACAGGGGACTATGTCTATACTGCCCCGCAGTGTGCACCTAAGTGTTCTGTAAATCCCCCATGTAGACGGTGTGGGCATAAACCTAAAGGTCTCACATTTGCACTTGCGTTCTCTTCAAAGTCCAATAATTATTTTAGTAAGGAAGCCTCCAAACTAATCTAAACAGTTTAAGAATTTATTGGCAGGAGCCTCAACACTGGAGAGGCTTCTGATGTAGAAGAGGCTTTAACTAATGCTCTCAAGACTTAATATTTCTGTAGAAACTTCAAAGAGGACTACTTAGTGTGCACTTGGGCCCTTTAAGTTTGCACCTGCAGCATCCACATGGGTGAGTTAAAGCGCAGCACTTTGGAGTGCACTGCTATTTGTGCCTCCCTTAGTCCGAATTGCAGGGCTGCGTAGATGTGCCCTCAGTCTGAAGAATTTCAGAGTTGCTGCTTGTATCTGCCAGCATTGAGGCACTCTTCTCACCTCACCACTTCTAGCCTGGGATTAGTTTTGCTCCCTCTGGCTCCTGTTGGCCCAGGAAGTTAGACTGGGAAATGAAAGCAGACTTCTAAGGAGTGGCTTGCTACCCTCCAATTTCTTTGTGAATTTATATTGGCAACTTGCCTAACCATACAAGGATGGTACTCATTTCACTTCCTACCTTGTGTCTGGTACAAAAGAGCAGAATATCTAAATAAAATATTTAAGTACAGTATAGTTCATGTTGCTCCTGAACAAGATGATACACTTCTGCAAGCATTTTTTTACACTGCCTTTCCCTCTTCCCTAAAAGGACTCCAGGTGTGGGTGTATAATGGTGTACAATTTCAGCAACCATACCATTTTCTTCACTGTCTTGAAATACTAACTTATTTTGTTCTATAGCTAAGCCTTTCTATGATACAACTCTATCTATGCTAAAGCTAACTGCTTCACTAAACCTAGTGGTGTGGTGTTTTTTTTCCCCCTCTTGTCTTTCAGCAATTCCTGTCAGAAGCTCCAGACTGCCATTATTCTCTGATGCCATGCCAGCACCAACTCAACTGTTTCCATTGATTCGTAACTGCGAGATTGGCAGGATATACAATACAGTGTGCTACTGCCATCACAAACATCTTTGTTGTTTGTCACCTCATTTGGCTCACAATCATTTGAGATGTGCACCTCAGAAGAAACTTGCAACACTTTGTCCAAAAGAGAATTTTAATCAGTTTATCCATGCAAGGAGCTATGTTTCCACACCACAGAGATTTTACCTCACTCCTCCCCAGGTCAACAGCATTCTGAAGGCAAATGAATACAGCTTTAAAGTCCCAGAATTTGATGGCAAAAACGTAAGTTCTATTCTTGGCTTTGATAGCAACCAGTTGCCTGCTAATGCTCCAATAGAAGACAGGAGGAGTGCGGCGACATGCTTACAAACAAGAGGAATGCTTCTAGGTGTATTTGATGGCCATGCAGGCTGTGCTTGTGCTCAGGCTGTCAGTGAAAGACTCTTCTACTACATTGCTGTCTCTTTGTTACCTCATGAGACTCTACTTGAAATAGAAAATGCAGTGGAGAGTGGTCGTGCCCTGTTGCCCATCTTACAGTGGCACAAGCATCCCAATGATTATTTTAGTAAGGAAGCTTCCAAACTGTATTTCAACAGTTTAAGAACTTACTGGCAGGAGCTCATAGACCTCAACACTGGAGAGACTACTGATGTAAAAGAGGCTTTAATTAATGCTTTCAAGCGGCTTGATAATGATATTTCATTAGAAGCTCAAGTGGGAGATCCAAACTCTTTTCTCAATTACTTGGTACTGCGAGTGGCCTTTTCAGGAGCAACCGCCTGTGTTGCTCATGTAGATGGTGTTGATTTGCATGTTGCTAATACTGGTGACAGCAGGGCAATGCTTGGTGTTCAAGAAGATGATGGATCTTGGTCTGCAGTCACTCTGTCCTATGATCATAATGCACAGAATGAAAGTGAAATAGAACGAGTAAAACTGGAGCACCCAAAGTCTGAAGAGAAAAGTGTTGTAAAACAAGATAGGCTGTTAGGTTTATTGATGCCTTTCAGAGCTTTTGGTGATGTGAAATTCAAATGGAGCATTGAACTTCAAAAGAGAGTGATAGAATCGGGCCCAGATCAGTTGAATGACAATGAGTATACTAAGTTTATCCCTCCTAACTATCACACTCCTCCATATCTCACAGCTGAGCCAGAGGTCATACATCACAAATTAAGACCTCAGGATAAATTCCTGGTGTTGGCTACAGATGGCCTGTGGGAGACCATGCATAGGCAGGACGTGGTTAGAATTGTAGGAGAGTATCTCACTGGGGTTCATCACCAACAGCCAATAGCTGTTGGTGGTTATAAGGTAACTCTGGGACAGATGCACGGTCTCCTAACAGAAAGGCGAGCCAGAATCTCCTCCGTATTTGAAGATCAGAATGCGGCAACTCATCTGATACGTCATGCAGTGGGAAATAATGAGTTTGGCACTGTTGATCATGAGCGTCTGTCCAAGATGCTTAGTCTTCCAGAAGAGTTGGCTAGGATGTACAGAGATGACATTACAATTATTGTGGTGCAGTTCAACTCTCATGTTGTAGGTGCATGTCAAAATGAGGATTTCTGAATTTTAAATGGATGTACAATTTACCAAAGTTTTCATAACAATGACTAGTCTGATCAGAAGACGAAAATATACTTGGTGAGCAAACCAAAGTGTCTGCTCATTGGAATTAAAATGTGTGCAAGTACATTTCTCCCTCCATTGCCCAAAGTTTTATTAACTGTGGAAAGTGCTAATGAACTAAGTCTTCCAAGAAGATGGCACAACTTAGAAAGAGGGACTTGAAACAAGTTTGCACTATTGAATCAATGAATGCTGCTAGAATAATATTTTGGGTTTGGTAGGGGTAGGTGAGAGGGAGGGGATAGGTAACTGTTAATCATCTTTGTTTTGACTAGTCATGAAACAAAGCCTTCTTGTAAACATGTGTAAATATCTATATGGCTATCTTACTAGATAAAGATAGGAATCTTGCTGAATATCAGAATTGATGGGAATGAATTTTTGTCTGCAAAGTAGATATGGTTATTCTGCATGTATGTGTGGTGTGTTGACCTTTATTTTTTTTCTCCCTAGGGAAAGGAAGATGCTTTAAGTAGTAGGAATCTAACTTGATAAACTCTATCCTTGAGTTTTCCCAATTTTGCTTAGACAATGTCCTTCTTCACTTAACATTCTAGTCAAATATATATGTATTTTTAACTTTCAAATGCAACTCTTTAAGCCATAATCAACCAGAACTTAAGATAACTGGGCTAAGCATATTGGGATCTCATAGTAACTTATACAAATGCAGACTTAAATTCCCTCATGTTGACAGTCTTTTGCTTTTGGGGGGGATTTTTTTGCACAACTTTAAGGGCAATACTATCTTTCTGCCATCACTGAAAAATCAACTGCATAAGAAAATTCCATTATGGAAGACTTCAGCTTGCAGTATGAAACCATAAGTCTGCCTTTTGCAAAACATGGAAGTATTTTCAGTCAGAACTGTGATGCCTGTTCAAAAGGTCACATCCTTGGCAGGCAATACTACTGTCTGGTACCAAAAATCTTCTCTAATCACATGATGAATTCTAATATGAACTTCTGAAGAGACTAGAAAATCACTGTTAGCTATTTGGCGGCTTAGTAAATTAGCACTCATGTTAACTTCTGTTGTGGTAGTTTCAGTTGGGTCACATGTGCTGGATTACTTAAATATCAACATCAGGGGAAATTCACTCATGTTTTATATAGGTTGGTAAATTGAAAACGTCATAAAGATTGAAATAGCTTGTAAATAGTTTTCTTTTTTAGTACACCTAACTGGCCTGCATGTTGTATGCATAACAGTAGTTGCTTTCTTGGCATTACAGTATCAATTACTGTAAATCCTTTGAAAGAACTCAATGAGTGAATGCATGTTCTCTTGCATCCACAATTTCATGATAGAAGAAAGTCTCTTAAATGGTTCTCTGTATTGTAATGATTGAATTGCAAAGTTAAAAGGAGATGACGTGGTATTTCAGATTACATTTTATACAACTGTAACTGCTGAACACATGACTCTAAAGTAGGCGTAGAGGCCATCATATCAAGTTTTCAGTCCCGTTTTAACTTTTTATATCTAACTAAGCATAACATGAAACTGAGGGCTTTCTCAACTCAGATAGGATCAGTGGCCCTTTATACACGTAGGGGTATTCCTTGAATTCAAAAGTATATTTCTGGCTTTTATTGTAGAAACTTTCTTGATTACATGTATTCTCCGTAAGTAGTTGTGATCTTGTTTATAGAGGCCCTGGAGCAGTTATAGGTCACAATGTTCAATATCTTCTACGTTGCATTATAATTATAAAAAAAAAAAGTCAGGAAGGTGTTTAACTCCTTTTTGGAGTTCTCCGTTATAACTTACTTAGGGAATCTTCTGAGTCAAATTAATATTATATATGTTGTAAAAACATAGTTTCCTGTCTTGGTCGGCTATTAAGCTACTTGAGTTTTCCAATAAACATTAATACTGCCAAGTAAGCCTATCACAAACACTGAACTTGTTTATAGTACATGCTTTTTTCATCTTACAAATGCTGTGCAGCCTTAACTGCCTGCAGCCTTAACAAAATATGTTGGTCTTCCCTGTCTGGGTAGAAGAAACTTGATCTTTACAGCAGAGCTTGCTTCATTTCCTCCCATCTCCTGCCCCACCCCAAATTGAGGATGTTGTCTGGATATTTGTTTTTGGAATGTGAATGACAAACTGGCCCTTCGGGGAGGAGGGAACAAACTATAATGCTGTCCCAAACAAGTGTTGGTTGTTAGTCATCATTGGCTTTGTATGTTGCATATTAATGACTAAATGTCATTGGATAGGTCAGTATGCTCTATTATGCTGTCTTTCATTCACTTGTGAAATGTATTTAAGCTGTTACATTATTTAGACTTTATTACACTTTTTTTCTACTGTTAAACATAATACATATATTGAAATGTTTGTGTGGCTCTCAATATAGGTTTGGTAGAAGTCCTAACTCGTTAAACCTAACACTGATCCTCTGTATACAGCATTCACTTATCAAAAGCTAGCTAGCTTTCTTCCTTTCATACAAAAGCTGCACATGTACAGGATCAACTGAACTAGTATTTATGTATGGGCTGGACACTTACTCAAAATGTATGCAGTGAATTAAAGTAGTATAACTGTACTTATTGAATGCCATATGACATAATCTACAAACGTCTTCTAATAGACTTCAATAAAAAGATCAGTTTATACAGACATCACTGTGTACAAGGTAACACTTTGTTCTGCAGCACATAAGGAACATTATTTTGCCTGCCTTTCCCTAAAAGCCTGGCTATGGGGGAGAGTCCTAACACACTGCAGTACTGCCAGAATTGAAGCTACATTCTGTTAGGCTTTGTACAACAATGTCTAGTAAGACAGTCCCTGCTCTGAAAAATCTTATTCTAAATTTGATAAGGTAGACAAAGGGTTGGGTAGGAAAACAGGAGTGATGCAACTTCTTTCCCAAGGTACTACACCAAGTTAGAGCCAGTGCGAGAATGCAGGTCTCAACTCATAGCATTGGGCCCTGACTACTGGACTGTATTGCTGTCTTTAATACCGATCCCAGCTACCTGGAAAGTTGTCTCTCCCATACATCATATTATTACTGTGTATATCCTGTATTGATCTTCCTATTAATCTTCATGGATGGTTGAGGGGTGAGCTTGGGTATGACCAGGTAAGAAGAAAGGGGAGGGTAACACCAACTGTCAAGCTCAAACTGTTCTCTACTAAATTTGGGGCCTGCACCTTTTCTATTATGAATATGACCTGCAATGAACCATACTCAATCTGAAGCAAGGAAATGAATGTGTCTCATATGCACAAATACCTGATGTGATGCTGTAAGTCAGTAGTGTGCAACTCCCAAGGTTTTTTTGGTGGTGGGATTTAGAATGTAGAAGAGGATGGGAGTACTCCTGAGGGCAGTCTGTGCCAAAAAATAAAAATTCTGCACAAAAAAATAAAAAGTCTGGGCACAATATTTTAAAATTCTGCAAAATTTATTTGTCAAATGTGGAGACTCTAGCATGATCATGGAGAGCACAGTCCAGTGGCTGCACAGAGGTGGGAGATCATTGTGCGGCTCCCCCGTCCTGGGACACAGACTCGGTGAGGCTGTACCCAACCCTGACAAAGCACAAGGATCAGGCCTGTCCCTCTGTGCCAGGTACACCAGATGTGGGCAGGCAGGATCAGCAAGACAGGATGTAAGTGTGGAGGGGCTTAGTTTGGAGAATTCGGGTATGGGTTGAGAGGGTTCTGTGTTGGGCAATCTTGGTACAGGAGGATCAGTGGGGGATCTGGATGCATAGGGGCTTGGGGGGGGGGGGGGGTTCTGGGTTCAATGGTAATGGAAATCTGCAGGGGAGTCCAGGTAGTTGAGGCTAGCAGGAGGCGGTGGGGGATGTATAGAGCTTGGCAGGGGGGGCTGAGTGGGGGATCCAGATGCTGAGGGACGAGGGCTTGGTGGGGTGGGCATCTGGGTGTGGGTGGCCTGTCAGGATGGTGCAGGGGAAGGGGGACTCATTGGGGGGGTCTGAGTGTGTGTGTGGGGTGAGGCTTGGTGGGAGGGTCTGGGTATGAGAGGGTCTGGATGCATGGGGGTTTGGTGGATGGAGGAGCAGCTCCCTGTATAGGGATCCTTCCCCCTGCAGCTGAGGCGCGATGGGTGCAGGAGGGGGGGACAGTTTGCAGAGAAATCTGGGGGTCTATTCCCCCAGGAGTAGATGGGAGGAACTATTTCTGAAGTCAAGTAGAACTAACTTCTTGCTTAAATTTTGTTTATAGTTGAAGTTAAGTTTAAATGTGGTCTTCACTTAAGTGCTGTGGGAGAGAACACTGTTGTAGAATAGTAACTGACATTTGTTGAAAGAACAAGGAGTATTTGTGGCACCTTAGAGACTAACAAATGTATTTAACAAACATTTGTGGAGGCACTCCTGCTTCTTTACTTGCCTAAAGCAACTTCACAGTACCATTGCATTTTAATGCAAATATACCCTTCCTATAGTTTGTCTTGCTGCAACCTAGCCTTTAAAACGTGTGGTATTTACTTCTAGCTATCTTATGAGATGAAGTGAGCCCCAATGCACTGTGGTTAGTCCTCTAGCACTGGAATATAAGAACCCACCACTTCTGCTTTTACTGCAAAAATTAATACCTCCTAGATGAGAGTACTGAAGAAAACACACTCAATCTGTAGAAACTGCCTTGAATAACTTTTCACAACACTTGTTAAATAGAAGTTAAGCAGTTCAACTTTACAATTTATATTTAATTCATACTCTGACGATATATCCATGTTAAAGTGAATATATTCATTCTGTGGGCCAGGATTCCCTGAAGGAAAAGAAGAGCACTAATTTTAAATTGTGACACTTGCTACGGTGTCTACTTTGATACTTAAGGTTGTGGTTTTAAGGGTTTGATTGGGTTTTTTTAATTCAGTTTCTCTTATAACCAAACTGCCAGGAGGTACCATTTTGCAGGTATAGATGTACTCGTACATTTCTATGGGCTTCTCTACCTTGGGAAGTTGCATAAGATTAATTTTAGTTTGGGGTGGTTGTTTTTTTCGTTTGGTTGTGTTTTTCTTGAAGTGCCTTGTATCCACCTACAAGCATTATTTAATCACATTTGGTGTCGTAAGTCACAGTAATTAATCCTTTTTGAATCAGGAGTAACTCCTCAGGATATAGTTCCTCTAAGGTTCATGGGGACACATACTTAACTACTCAGCTTCTGTCAGGCATTCCCTGCTATCCCATAGTGCACTGCTTTATGCCTCAATCAGTTTACCTTTGTCTCCACCACCCGAGGAGGAGCATCATCTTCACTAGACATTACCTCTGTTTAAATGCTGGCATGATACAGGTATATGGGCTCCTCTTCAATACCAGGTAGTGCTGAGTTAACACATTCAGTTGTATACCCAGGATAGCAGCCATGCTGCTACCCCAGCCCCCAAAACTGCCTGCTTTGGCATGGAGCCCTTCACAGTTCCTGGTCTTGATTACCACCTATGGAGAGCTGCATATCCAGTCCCAGCTGGAGAGAAGAGTAACTGGAATGCAGTCATTTACAAGATACTGTCAGAGCAAATGAAGGTGAATGGCTGCTTCCGGATCTTGTCCCAGTACCAAGTAAAAACAAAGGAGCTTCTACAGAAGTACTTGAAGACAAGGGACAAGGACAGAACCTCTGGTAATACTCCTACTACTTGTCCATATTATGAGCAGCTTGGCTGTTTCCACCTCACCCACCCCCAAAGAATGATGTGGTAGACATTTTTTTTTCCAGAAAGCAAACCAGGCAACAGTGCAAGCACCCCAGGACAGCATAATGGGTGTCTTTAGACCTCACATATAGTCTGGGGTCTGATCAGGAGCACAGTTTTCCAGACAGCCAGGAACTGTAGGGCATGGCAGACTCAGACTACATAAGAACCCACATGTACAGCCACCCTGAAAATACTTCAAAAGGGACCTTTGCTAGTAAGTATTGTGCTGTATTACAATAAGCTATACAGGGAGAATGGATTTAAACTTTTCTGGTTACAGTAATAACATAAGAAAGGCCATACTGGATCAGACCAATGATCCATCTAGCCCAGTATCCTGTCTTCTGACAGTGGCCAACACCAGGTGCTTCAGACAGAATGAACAAAGTAGTCAATTATTGAGTGATAATTTCCAGCTTCTGACAGTCTGTCTTCCTGGTTTACCTGCCCTGCTTTTAATTGCAACCTCCCCAGCCCCCAAAAAACTGGCATCCAGGCTGGAGAGTTAAAGCTATAAAGGCTTTCTTTCTCTCAAGTGCCCAATCCCCCAGTCATCAGCCAACTGGACTGCCCCTATCCCATCCTTTCAGAACTGCATGCTGTTCACTCCTTTCCTTCCTTGTCTATCATTGTTCCACCTATGTCAGCATCACAGTGCATGAAAACAACTGAAACACACTGCATGGTAGGCATGTTGTAGCAACAGACAAAAACAACAGTAGAAAAATGTATTTTGGGTCATAATACATTGCTACAAATGAGATTGTAGGTAGTTAACTGTTGAGGTAAATTGCCAAAATCAGGCTTCATAGGAATTCCAAAATGCATAGAGATTGCAAGGCATTTCTAATCACATCCTCAGCATTGTTAAACTTTTTCAGAAACTTGGCTGAATGTAAACATTGGTTTATTTTGCTGTGCATGTTGGGCTGAGCCACAGGTGTCGGAAAATAAATGTTCAGGTAAAAGATAGTGCTCCACTTTGGCACATACATTGCAAAGCCCTGTGGCCTTCTTGGGCCTGCCCATGCAACTGGTGTTTTCCAGAATTCAGTATCTTCTCACTTTGCCCATTGCCTTTTTGAACAAGACCCCACTGTCTTGTCCACTGGGAATCGACTGGAATGTAACATACTCTAATATATGGACTCATTTACCCTGGCTACTCCCATGAAGTATTTGTATAGGGATCCTAGAGGGGAGGAAGTTACTTAGAAAACATCTCATCATGCCAAAGCAAACCCCCACATGGGAAGAGAAGATGGGACTGGCATTAGAAAACTGCAGGGAAAACACTCCAGCAGCGTTGGCATAGGACTAGCATTGTGACAATGTGTAGCTGTGCTTTTTTCCCTAATTTCCCTTAGTAGCTACACCACCACTGCCTCTGTATACATCAGCCTTATCACCTGCTAAAATGATTTCAAACTGCCAAAGCAGGAAAAAATATGAGCGGAAACGTTCAGGAAACTAATGTCTGCATCACACTAGAGGGCCACAAAGGCAGAAAGAGGGTGTCCAGGAGCAATCCCAAAGGCTTGAAAGGCAGTGTGGCCCTGGAAAGGAATATGATACAGAGGCCAATAACTATGCTATGACACTTTTTGTTACAAAGGTCAAGCACTGTCCCCCCACCCTTGTGCTGTCCTGCGGACTATGGTGAACATCCCATTCTGTGATCTCCCTTTCAGTTAATCTAATTGCATGTGCTTCCCATGCCACTCAACCCACCTGGAGATGGAGAAACAGAACTGTTTCAAGTGCCCCACTTATAAGAGCTTGTGAGCACTGTATGCTGGGCATGTCATGGTTCCATTAGTCTTAAGTTTGCATTGTGTTCTTAGTTATTATTCAAGTAGCCTTATTTGTTAGCTAAAACCTTTTTTTGCATAACATCTGAAAAAATTATTTGTGGAACAGCTCCCTCATCAATTATGTAATATCACCCTTATGGTCTCAAGGCCTAATAAAATCAATACACAAACACCTTTCAGTCATCTCCTTGGTTACAGTATATTCATTACACAGCTATGTGCTGATCTCTGTAGTAGGAAGAGAGAGACTGAAGCATGGGCCTAGTACAGGGCCTGAGGCCTGAACCAAAGTCAGCAAAAGTTATGCTCTGAGCAACAGTCAGGCCTTGTCAAAAGTAGATGCTTGCCTGCAAGTCAGTGTCTAGTACACGAACTTGGCACCGGTATTGCTAGCATTGCTAAAACACACTGAATATGTAAACACATTCCAGCAGGCCAGCACAAGAACACCCCAACCTAGCACACAGTAAAATGGTTTGACAAAAGTGATGAATAGGGATATTTTGTCTGAAACATCAGGAGTAAAAGTACAAAGACAGGTGGTGAATAGGGATATTTTGTTTGAAACATAAGGATAAAAGTGCATGGGTAGGTAACAAACGTGTCATGAAATACTTCAGTTGTTTATCCCAGATTGTCTGTCTCAGTCTATAAATGATGGGATACCTCACTTTAAACCTTTGTCTGGCCTAGGGGGCAGTGGAAAGTCCCGCCACTGACTGAGCTGTTCTATTGTCCTGGGCATACGTGTGTTAGTGTACCTGTAACCATTGATCCAGGGCACTAGCACCATGCTTCGTTGGCAATAAATCTGGCTAGGTGCCTTCACGATTAAACCAAGTCTTGTGGTCTTATTAATTGGGCAAGTTGATCGGAGCCTGCTGTACGGGCTATCTGGCCAGAGCCAGTGCAGCACACAGAAAGAACACACGCATGCAGCCGAACACCTAACGGCCTCAAAGCAAGAGCATAATGTCTCCTTGTCCCTGCTTCTCTAAGCACCTGGGGCAATTTTCAGAGACACTATCTTTGGCTGTGCATAATATTCAGAAACTCTCCCCTTCAACCATTCAGAGTATAGCCAATCCACTCTTGTCTCTTGTCCAGATGTCCAGTAAAAGTTTTTATACACCAGGCAAACAGAGGGTAAGTTGGGTCTCCCAGAATGTCAGGAGGAATCATAACTTCATTTATCTCTGTATTGAGTGGGAGAATCAAAAATTACCTTGGTCATTCCAGAAAAGAGGCGTGAGTTTCTAAAGATCCTGGCATCATGGGCCTTTCCAGACCACCCCTGTTACTATCAGTGAACCTTCCACAGTGATCAACCATGCCTTGTGTCACCATAGAGACAAACCCCTTCCTATTGATAAAGACTTCAGCCTGGTATGGTGGAAAGGAAAAGCACATGGGTCCCATCAATAGTCCCTTTACAGTCTGGCAACCCCTTCTCTGCAAGGTCAATCTGTGCATCACCAAGATTTATGATGTGGCACAGTAGCACCCACTGAATAGTTCTACACACCTCCATGAGTACACCCATAACAGCTGACCTACCAATACCAGACTAATTAGTTACTGACCAGGAGCCAGCAGGCATGGTGAACTTCCCAGTTGTGATGGCCACCTGCTTCCCCACACTGAGGGGAAAGCTCATGCTGGTGTTCTGCTGCTGCAGCTCCAGGGTGAGCTCTGCACAGAACTCTAGGAAAGCAATCTTCCACATCCTGAAGTTATGCAACTGCTGCTGGTTATCCCAGTTCTGTATCAGTATCCTGTTCCCCCAGTCAGTGCTAGCTGACTGAGCCCAGAAGTAGTATTCTACTGAGTAAGGCAGCAGAAGTAACTGCTCAATTTCATCCTTCTGCTCCTCCTCCACCAGTAGTCATATTTCCATGGCATCAAAAACCCTCTGATCCAAAGCCAGCCAGCCGTGTGTTTGCCAATATGTGCATCATCCTGTTTGTTCTAATGACTGCCATTATTACAGTGCTCAGCAATGTGTCCTCCATGCTGCCTGATAGCAAATCAAAAATGGCGGTAGCAAAATACAGATGAATTATGGAATACAAGGGGAGGAATCATGAGAATTTATTAGTTTGTCCACAGGTCTCAGAATTCCTGTAGCTTCTGGTAGGCATTCCATAATGCAATGCAATACAATGCAAGAAAATCCCAGAATGCATAGAGACAAGTGGTGGATCATTGCACCATGGGATATCTGCTCAGAATGCTGTATGATTAATTCAGAGACGTGAAGAGCTGTGTGGACACAGTGATTAACAAACTACCTTACATCAGTATAATAAAGCAGTGTGGGCCACACTTCAGTTGGATTAGTTAATTTGCTATATTTAGAGCAAACATACTAATCCAATTTAACATTCCCATGTAGACATGGCCTAAGCTAATGGTTCTCAACCAGGGGTACGTGTACCCGTGGGGGGCCACAGAGATCTTCCAGGGGGTACATCAACTCATCTAGATATTACAACAAGCTATATAAAAAGCACTAGCGAAGTCAGTACAAACTAAAATTTCATACTAATAATGGCTTGTTTATATTGCTTTATATACTATACACTGAAATGTAAGTACAATATTTATATCCAATTTATTTATTTTATAATATGGTAAAAATGAGAAAGTAAGCAATTTTTCAGTAATGGTGTCGTATCACACATGTATTTTCATATCTGATTTTGTAAGCAAGTAGTTTTTAAGTGAGGTGAAACTTGGGATATACAAGACAAATCCTATACAGACTCCTGAAAGAGGTACTGTAGTCTGGAAAGGTTAAAAGCCACTGCTCTAAGTGCACCTGCCCAGACATCAGACAGTTTGTGTCCTCACTTTTGCTTTCAGGCATTTGCTTAGGCAAAAAAAAAGGAGGCCAAGCAAGGTCCATTCTAAATGTGAAATAACATTTTCTCTCGGCAGTATTTTGCTGGGCTTTTTTTTTTAAATGTTTAAAATATTTTTAAATGTCTGGGAGACTAAGGGATCAGAGCTTTTTCATTATTATTATGTTAAAGGTTAGTCATATTAATGGGGAATTTGAATAATCTCATTGGCTGCTACTTAACTTTTTTTGGACAGTTATCTGTTTCCCCTCTTTAAAGTTTGCTTGGTTAAAGGGAAGCATATTTTGGAATGAGTTCATTCATCCTTTGAATTCTGCATTGAAGTCCATTCTTGTCTCTCACCCTTCTTTCTCTCCAGCCCTATTTTCATTTTAAAACACCCAACTAACTGCCAAGTGCTGAGCCTCCAAATTCTGGGATCTGTGCCAGGACAGAGTCGCTGCTGACACTCTCCATGTTTTGTTGCTCATTCCATGAGTAAAGCAGGGTGTGTCTGAATTCTGTACCAGCCCCATTTCCCACAAAACCACTTCCTCTCTCATCTACAGCAAGGACACCTCTAGAGGTTCACCCTTAACCCAGGAAACAGGCTAGCCAGTATGTTCAGGGGTAAATTATTTATTCAGCACTGACAGCATGTTTCATTGCCATGCAAACAAATAGTTATTGCTTCTCCCCGTAAGAGCTTGTACACTAATTTTAATTATGTACGCACATCTATTGTGAATAGCAGTTGCAACCTTTTTTCCCCGCTGTTGTAAAATGCTAATACCAGGTAAGGTATTGCCTTCCATCTATTGGCAATCTTGTGTTTGCCAGCAACACCCACATTTCACAACACAACTCTGTCCCCTGGATGGAGCTCCTGCAAATGCACCCTAGCATCATACTATCATTGCTACTAAGTTCTTGTGGGCAGCAGCCATAGCCAAGCATTAAGGATCCTGCAGTTTTTCTCTTAGTCAGGAAAAATACCGCTGATGTGTCCCGTAGCTTTTGCCATCCTCTGATACCCCAAAGCACAGGTCTATGGGTAATCTTGGCTCTCACCCAAACATCAAAAGATATGGGATGACTCCTCTAGCATCATTCTTCGTGGCATTGTATTTCTTCAGGCTCTGGTTACTTGAAGACATCTAACTTGTCTAAGTAATTTTTAACTTGTTCTTTCCTTATTTTAGCCTCTGATCCTACCTCATTTTCACTGGCATTTACTATGTTAGACGTCCAATCACTATGAACCTTTTTGGTGAAAACCAAATCAAAAAAGTCATTGAGCACTTCTGCCATTTCCACATTTTCTGTTATTATTTCCCCTTCTCATTGAATAACGGGCCTACCCTGTCCTTCGTCGTCCTCTTGCAGCACTATAAAACTGAAGTGTAGCTGTCCAGGTTCACTGCAGTTTTATAGCCCTGCAGCCTGAGCCCAAGCCTGCTGACAAAAGCTAGCTGTGGGTGTTGAACTGCAGTGTAGACATACCCTATGGCACACCAATACCTCAGAGCTGTGCATGAGGTAAGAACCTGGATAGAATAGTGCTTAGTACTCTGAATGCACTGCAGTCGCACTTAGGAAGGTGAAGAAGTAGCTCTAGGCAGTAACATCTTCCCAGAGCCCACCACCAGCATTTTGGGGGACAGAAAGCTTGGGTGTGTGAGGAAACGGGGGAAACCAAAAAGTTTCGAGTGGAAGATGGAAGAAAGAGGCAAAAGGAATGGAAAGCTTAAAGGAATCCTCTCTTCAGCCATTTGTAGTCTTGAAGGGGGAAAGGGAATAAGAACATAAGAATGTCCACACCTGGTCAGACCAAAGGTCCATCTAGCTCAGCATCCTGTCTTCCAACAGTGGCCAATGCCAGGGGCTCCAGAGGGAATGAACAGAACAGGTAATCATCAAGTGATCCATCCCCTGTTGCCCATTCCCAGTTTCTGACAAACAGAGGCTAGGGACACCATTCCTGCTCATCCTGGCTAATAGTCATTGATGGACCTATCCTCCATGAATTTATCTAAGGCCTTGGCTACATTTGCATGTTATAGCACAATAAAGCCTCCTAGAGCACTCTACCTTACTCCCCGTCCAAACTGGCAAGGCATGTAGAGCGCTCTTACTCCCTGGCTGGAGCGCTCCTGGTACTCCACCTCCCCGAGAGGTTTAACAGCTGTTGCGCATTGGCTGAGATGCTCCAGATCCAGTGTAAATGGGGAGTAATGTTATTACACACTGATTGACCTCCGGAAGTTGTCCCATAATCCTTCTAACTGAAGCGTCCTCTCTTGTTTTGTTTTGAAACGGCGCTTCCGCCTCTGGAGTTCAGAACTCCGTTTCGGGGGCTGCTTATCAAAAAAACAAACACAGCTACTGTTTACTTTGAATGAGTGAGAGCCGGGAGGGGGGCTCCTTTTGGCATGCCAACAGCTAATGTTTGCTTGAAGAGAGAGGCGGCAGGAGGGGGGGGGGAGAGGGGGGTTGGGGTCCATTTCGGTGAGCGGCTGCTTATCTGGTCTATGAGAAAAAAACAAACAGCTGCTGTTTGCTTTCAGTGAGTGAGAGAGAGGCAGGGGAAGAAGGGGGCTCTGAATTTAGGAGATAGCGAACTGACAGTGTGTCAGCACACCAAAAACCCACTCTCTCTCCCCCCATGCTCCCTGTCACACTCCACCCCCCGCCTCCCCATTTGAAAAGCATGTTGCATCCACAATGACTCCAAGATCTCTTTCTTGAGTGGTAACAGCTAATTTAGACCCCATCATTTTATATGTATAGTGGGGATTATGTTTTCCAATGTGCATTACTTTGCATTTAGCAACATTGAATTTTATCTGCCATTTTGTTGCCCAGTCACCCAGTTTTGAGAGATCCTTTTGTAGCTCTTCGCAGTCTGCCTGGGACTTAACTATCTTGAGTAGTTTTGAATCATCTGAAAATTTTGCCACCTCACTGTTTACCCCTTTTTCTAGATCATTTATGAATATGTTAAATAGGAGTGGGCCCAGTACAGACCTCTGGGGGAAACCACTATTTACCTCTCTCCATTCTGAAAATTGACCATTTATTTCTACCCTTTGTTTCCTATCTTTTAACCAGTTACCAATCCATGGGAGGACCTTCCCTCTTATCCCACGACTGCTTACTTTGCTTAAGAGCCTTTGGTGAGGGACCTTGTCAAAGGCTTTCTGAAAATCTAAATACACTATATCCACTGGATCCCCCTTGTCCACATGCTTGTTGACCCCCTCAAAGAATTCTAGTAGATTGGTGAGGCATGATTTCCCTTTACAAAAACCATGTTGACTATTCCCCAACAAATTTTGTTTATTTATGTGTCTGACAATTTTGTTCTTCACTATAGTTTCAACCAGTTTGCCTGGTACTGAAGTCAGGCTTACTGGCCTGTAATTTCCAGGGTGTCCTCTGGAGCCCTTTTAAAAAATTGGTCACATTAGCTATCCTCCTGTCATTTGGTAGAGAAGCTGATTTAAATGATAGGTTACACACCACAGTTAGTAGTTCTGCAGTTTCACATTTTAGTTCCTTCAGAACTCTTGGGTGAATACCATCTGGTCCTGGTGACTTATTACTGTTCCGTTTATCAATTTGTTCTAAAACCTCCTCTAATGATACCTCAATCTGGGACAGTTCCTCCAATTTGTCCCCTAAAAGATGTACCACTCCCCTCCCCTGTTCTCCCCATAGCAAGGGTAACCCTTTAAATATCAGCGTGCGAGAACCACCTTCCCATTCACTCAGCACCACTCTTACCTTTGCATTGTCACATCATGTGCATCACTTTCCCTCTCATCTCCTTCCTATATTTCCTCTTCCAACTCAAAATGAAATTCCTGAACAAGTGCTGTTGTTCTTGCTTTTCCCACTACCTTCCAACACACCTTTACATAAATACCTCTCTCTTGGAGCAGCCCATGGCAGTAATTTTCTTTGTTCCTACTTGTGATTTTTTCCCCTTTCTAGGCATTTTTTCCCCTTTCCTCTCTTTTCTACACCTCATTTCCACTTCGCTTGTGCAGATCTGGTAGGAGGGGGAAACCCTTCCCTGCCTCCCACTGCTATTCCTTCCCTGCTTGCTTGTTTTCTCCCTGCTTCTCCATATTGGAAGAATATTTTTTCCTCTTCAGCTCGCCTTCCCAACTTTCCGATTTCAACGCTCCATCCTCTGTTGTTTAAATGGAGTGAAATGTTAATCTGCTAACTTCCACTCCTTTTGGACTGTTTACCCAGGAAGCAAGCTCTTTTCAACCAGGGAGTAAGAAACTGACTTGAAGGGAAGCAGTATCAGGAGCCAGATAAAGTTTGGCTACTTTGTTACGTCCCAGGGTATTGCCCAAATGTTCCTGTGAGGAAGCTGGTTTATGTCAGCCTGGTATAAAGCAAATAACGTGATGGCTACTGGGCTTTTTTCTTGAAAAATTCAATTAAAGAGTAGACACGGGAGTGGGCAGCTCTATTAATAATGGCGGATATAGAATATGGTGCTATCTTGAGTCTTTTTGTTTACCTGTTTTGCCTATGGAGGTATAGCACTAGTGATTCCATGATCAGAGTCCGTGCAGAGTTCACATCTGTTAATCCATAATCACACTATGCTATGCACAGAAGCCATGTGAATTGCTCCAGCTGAAGGGTAGGAGTAGATATGGAAATATTTAAGGAGGACCCAAACCAGATTTTTAGTAGTAAGAATGTTCTAGAAACATTTGTATGGTTGCATGTTTCATTTAACAAACAATTTTGTCGTGCTTGGATGGGTGTCTAGAAATGCCCATTCTACCAGCTACCTGCTGACAACCATGGACCAAGTTAGCAATCTTAATAGTCAATAGAGCTGAAACTTTTCTTTACTGAAAAATGCAGATTGAGATTGGCCAAAACATTTTGGGAATTCACGTCCAATTTGCTGAACGGTTTCAGCTGGAAAACAACTTTAAAATTTCTTAAATAAATCAAAACATTTCATTTTGACATTCTCTGAATGAAATTTTTCAATATTTTTTGTTCAAAATGACTTTTCATTTCTAAATTTGCTTCACTTTTATTACAAATATTAAGAGGTAAAAACCCCTCAGAAACAAAATGAAATGTTTTTTTTGACCCAAAATGATTTTTTTTTTTCGGTTCACTGAAAAAAATTATTTTGGGGGTCAGCTTGAAAGAAAATATTTTTTTGGTTTGAAAAATCAGTTATTCACACAGCTCTACTTGTAAACAAATTCCATTACCTTTCAATACCCTGAAGCAAACATGAATGCCAGTGCTTCACCTAGCAAGTCAGTGGCAAGGACTGGCTCTGAGAAACAATGGGGATAGTTCAAACAGCTCAGTTTAAGCTCTTTCAAGTTATGGATGACTAAGCAAACTGAGCAAAGCACAAAACCTTCCATAATGGTCTGATTGTGCCTTGCCAGAATGTGGCCGTGCAGAGAAAGAGGGTAAAGAGGACTCCCTGAATTGTGGGCAGCAGGGGAGAGTAGATGCTGCATGCCTGATATTTCCCCTGAGGTAGTGGGCAGAGAAGAATGAGGATTCCTCCCACCCACCCAACATACATGCTAGCTAGTAGGAGAGGAAAAGATAAGCTTTTTATGGGCTGCAGTAATTACTTCCTCTTCTTTTCTCCCTTATCCTGGAAACAAGTATGGAGCAGGGAAGAGAAGATGACTCTGAGGTATTTCCCCCCCCCCCAGCTCCTCCTGCTGCCCCTTACTCAGGGGTGAGCTTTATGGCTTAATGCAGCCCTTAAGGAGTATGTCACCCATTGTAATGACTTCATAGTGCATTGAGACTGTCTGATGCAGGAAGGTCATGTGACTATACCACAGGTTCTCTGTCTATACCAACCCACTGTTGCTTAACTGTAATACATACATGAAACTTTCCAAGATGGCATATATCCCCACATAATTTCAGTCAACACATCCAGCTTACCACAGCTTGTCAGTGGAAGACTGGGAAATTGCAAAACATTTGTGATCAAAGGGGCTACAACAGCTGTAATATATGACATTTGCTCATTAGGAAAGAATTTGATATTGTTCCTCACATCTTAATTACAAAATTAATCCAATGTGACTTGGCCCTGCACACTTTCACATGGGCTGAAAGCTAGCAGAAGGACTGCAAAAGAAAGCATGATGAGAAATAGGGAAAGCATTGGGTTGGGGTAGGAGGAAGGTGACCAGTGAGCTGACACAATAGCTGTGTTATGCCCAGTTTTATTCAAAAACTGTATTGGTGATTTGGATGAGGGTCCCCCATACCACTTCTGCATTATGCTGGGAGCACTGCGAACAGATAATCATGGATTCCCTGGTTCCTGCCCTGGCTCACCCCCAATGCTACTCTGTAGGCTGGTGTGCTGATTCACCAAGCAGGGACAGAAAACAAAGCCCAGCTATAGGTCTTTTCATTTCCTTTTGTTCAGGGCTTGTTTTATTTCCAAAACACAAACTCATGCAGGGGCGGTGTTTCTTTATGGTAGACAGAAAAGGCTGCTAATGTGTCTTCTCTCCCACAAAAGCTGGGGCTACCACAAGGGAAAGGTGTGTCCTGTCCTGTCCTGTCCTGTCCTGTCCTCTCACAGCTGGCTGAAGCTGGTAAGGCCTCAGCTGGTTATTACCCAGTAGTTTCAGCTGATTTGTTCTGGTTTTCAGTTTGTGTTTAGGAAATAAAGCAAGCCCTGAACAAAAGGGATTTTCTCTCAGGCTCCAGTTTTGGGCCCCACACTACAAGAAGGATGTGGATAAATTGGAAAGAGTCCAACAGAGGGCAACAAAAATGACTAGGGGGCTGGAGCACATGACTTATGAGGAGAGGCTGAGGGAACTGGGATTGTTTAGCCTGCAGAAGAGAAGAGTGAGGGGGGATTTGATAGCTGCTTTCAACTACCTAAAAGGGGGTTCCAAAGAGGATGGATCTAGACTGTTCTCAGTGGTAGAAGATGACAGAACAAGGAGTAATGGTCTCAAGTTGCAGAGGGGGAGGTTTAGGTTGGATATTAGGAAAAACTTTTTCACTAGTAGGGTGGTGAAGCACTGGAATGGGTTACCTAGGGAGGTGGTGGAATCTCCTTCCTTAGAGGTTTTTAAGGTCAGGCTTGACAAAGCCCTGGTTGGGATGATCTAGTTGGGGTTGGTCCTGCTTTGAGCAGGGGGTTGGACTAGATGACCTCCTGAGGTCCCTTCCAACCCTGAGATTCTATGATTCTATGATTCACTCTCAAGGGATGCAAAAGCCCCCTGGGGTTGCCTCTCCATTCCCCTGTATCCCTCTTGCCCCGTCTTGCATAGGCGGTCTGTGCAGGATGGATTTCATTCATGGTGAGCTACATTTCCCTTGTCATGATCTCCAAGGACAGTCCTACAACAGAGTTAGCCATTACTGCTCATTGGAACTAGTAAAGCTCCATAATGACTAATGGCTAGAGTGCCATCAATAAAAGTAAACTTTGTATGTTCCTTTGCTCCTTCCACCACAAAGTGCTAGAGAATTCAAAATAAAGTCCATGTAAAAACATGATCCATGATCCATTGCTTCCCAAGCTCAACAGTGCTAATCACCTGACTGGTGAAGCAAATGACCCTGCTCAAGAGGGTAGAACAGCACTTAAAACACAAAAATATGAGTCATTGGGAAGAACTAAAGCAGTAAAATATTAAACTGCTGCACAGAACTATCACACTAGCAGACAACCCTTTAGAGAGAAATGAGCAAAATGAAGGCAGACTCTCACCAAATATAGAATCAATCACCATAATCTGGAAGCAGAAACAGGAAGTTACAATGCGTAGTCTGAACCCAGAGAAAAGTGATTGTGCCTCCCCTGTAACAGACTGAGACAGAGAGATATTTTCTACTCCAATGTCAGAAATGCAAACAAGTTCAAGAAAAACATTCACATATTATAAGACACATCTCATCCAAAAGTGCCTGTGTCTGACCCTGGAAGAAAGGAGAGAGATGGCATCATGCAATGTAGTAACTTGCCAACAGTACAGAAATGAGCACTGCTGACAAATGAACACAGGAGATCAAACACATCATGCAGCCTTAGCCTGTTGGATTACAACTGCCTCTGACAGACACTCGAGGGGTCTGTCTCTTTTTTAAGTTTTGGCAACACTTGTGTCACTGTTCATGACAAATGAGCCTTAATGAGTTGAACTGAATCCTCAGATCTCAATTTCTTACAGTTCTGGATGACTACTGACTATCCATGACATGGTACTGCAAGGGTGTGAGAACTCCATAGTGACAACCCAACCAACCATAAAGTAAATAGAGGAGAAAAATAGAACATAATGGATATGATAAGAGTAAGCCCACAACAGCCCTGAAAATAATTGGAAATACGGATAGCAGCTGACAAGCATTCAAACTGGTATTATTACTTTACAGCCATTGGAGCAAACAAGAAGTTTGGTAAACTAACAGTCGCCTTATCATTAACTATGGCAGGGTTTTAAACAATTGGAAAATACAATATTCTTGAACTTGCTAATAGATACAGTCCAGACAATTTAGACGTAATTCTGAGCAAATATGATGCCTGCTGTTCTCTCTAACTGGCACTAAAATAGAAACATCAGAATCCTGAATGCTCTGTTACCAGATGCAGCAGACTGCAGAAATCTTTGATGCTTTTCACAGATGTGAGATTAAAAGCTTATTCCTGAAGTAATGGAGTCATGAGAGCCTTTTTGATATGAGATCAAGTGTTCTCGGGATGAACATAAAGGAGGCTTGGGAGCACTTGCTTAGAGAATCAGCTAACGCTGGAAGATTCACTAAGAAATCTGTCACGCTAATGAATGGAGAGAAAAACACATTATGACCTTTGGGAGAGGCCCCGCAAAACCACAGACAATACTGAAATGGCAATAGGCGGGGGACACAATCACAGAGTGAAAAAAGCACTGTACTGGGTGTTTTCTCTACAATACTTAGGGAGACACATTGTGAAGCAATCCCTAAAACAACATCCTGCATGTGGTCAAGTATATACAGGAAAAAATGATTGTGCAAGAATATACTTTAAAACTGTGGTAGTGCACCTATGCACAGAAAGCTGAGGGGAGAGTCAAAAAATTTATAGGGACCACACCTGCAGAGATGGCACAATAAACTGCAATACAAAAGAAATCAGAAGAGAGAGCTGTAAAGACAACTGGACTGTATCGCTCATGGTTGAGGGCACAGTACTGATCAGACACAACGCAAAAGCAAACCAGACTGCACTGAGGGATCTGAAATAGCTAAAATTTCAGACAAAGATCATAAAGAAACAGGTAATCCTGAAAAACCGAGCAACTGACTGAGACACAGATACTACTGTTATGATTTTTAAAGGAACCTTCACCTAGTCTCCCTTTTGCACCCACAAATAACTGTACACAAATGGGAACATGTCAGAGCCTAACTTTCTGTGAGCGCAGGAAGTGAGATTCAGCTTTAAAAAACCAGTTATTGGGTAAATTAAATATACAATACAAGGGCGTTGGAACAATTTTTAGGGGTGGGGGGGTGCTGAGAGCCATTGAACCAAACTGTAAACCCTGTATATGATGGAAACCACTTCAAGCCAATGGGTGCGGCAGCACCCCCAGCACTCCTAGTTCCAGCACCTATTATACAATATGAGGGACAATGTTTCTGTGATGGTGGCTGTGGGAAGGGAAGGAAAGGAAAAGGGGGTCAGAAAGAGGCTGACTATAGGGATGACAATAAGGATGCAAATGAGAGGCACACATGGAAAAAGAGGGCAAAAAGAATAGAGAAATAGAAAGAAAAACATGTACAGAAAACAATTGAAACATGTTACAACTGAGATAATGTGCAAGGAATATTCATTGTTACTTTTCCTGTATTCTTTCTGTTCCCTGCTGCTACATTTTTTCTCCAGCTGACTCTTTCTGGGTTCTGTATTTTCCACTTCATTTTCTTCTTCAGTCAGGCTGAGATGTGGCTCTTCACAAATTTTGTGGCCCTGGGCTAGGTTTACATAACGATGGGAGAACATATCTGGATTTCAGGCATGGTTATAATGAATCATGTTCTGCTATTTTCATGAATAATCATAAAAATGTTAGGCAAGGGAGACATTCCCTCCCTAGAAGTCTGCCCACATACTTACAGATCTCACCACTCTCTGCTGGCTTGGAGCATTACTGTGCAGCATTTACTGGGTAGACACAGTTTTTCTAGGTCTCTGTACTTTGGGGTGAGCACTGGTACTCTTAAGACTAAAGTTCAGAAAATAATTATGACTGGTTATATTAAGTGGCATAAAGCCAATAGATAAGCCCACTACAGGGATGAGCTGTGTTTCTCTGTGCCTTTTTTTAAAGAGGGCCTTCAGAATACTCATGGATCACAAAGATCCTACTGAGAACATAAGCCAAGTGTATTATTAAATACCAAAAAGGAATTAAATAATTACTGAGATGGCAGAGGCAGAGCTATGAACAGATTGTGTCTGAGTCTATGTTGATGATGTGGTCATCTGGGCAAAACCTGAACGGGGCATAACCCCAGCATGCACATAGTCTTGGAGTTAGTGCATTATATGAGCTGAAATTCCAATGTAATAATTTGCTGAGCAGGCAATGATATTCCTGAAAGACAGATTAATAGCAGCTGGGCCTGACTGCAAAGCCAGCCAGAGAATGCCAAACCCAGAAAATAAAAAGGCAGAGGTGTGATAATTATAGGGGCAGTTTTATCCCTAATGTGACAGCTAAAACATTGGTCCTCAGGATATAACTTAATATAAAGAGTGCATGGGTGGGGCTTCTAACTCATCATGTGGAGTAGAATCAACTAAAACAGCTATTTGCTACATGCCCAGTGTTAGTCTTTTTCAATCTAAATAAAAAGAAAGCAACTGAAAATAGACTGGTTGTAATCCTGTTTATAGCCTCATAAAGGGAAGCTATGTAGGAGGGTGTAGGCTGCTGGCCTGTCTTCCCAGTCCAGAAAGGATCAACACAAACCTCCCAACAGGCCCAGGTTTTGTGGGACTGTCTCGCTTTGAGCCCCAAAACCCCTTGCCCAGATTGCAGTAGAACTTATCCTGCATTCAAGGCTGCCCAGAGGAGGAAGGGGCAGTTTGCCCTGGGCCTCCTTTGAGAGGGCCCCCAAACTGAGTAGCATTGTGACCCAGTGCATGGGGTCACAGCACCACTCAGGTTTGGCCCAGCCATGCCTCTGTCTCTGTCTACAGAGGGGCAGACAAGCCAAACCTGAGTGGCATTGTGTTCCACTTTAGCCACCTGAAACATTGGAAGGTATGTTAATGCCACACCCAGTGTCTGTTCAGGCCCTTTCTTCAGGGTACCATGTATCAGTTGCACCAACAATCTTCAGCAAACCTCACAATAAAATAATTCAACCTAAACCCAACAGCTTATTTTCCCCTGACACAGGGATTCCTTATCAGAGCTTCCCTGCTCCAGTTCTCTTATAGGCTATCTTCCCATGAGTCCTCCTGCTCCGGGACCTGCCACAGCAGCTAACCTGCTTCCTGTAACTCCTCTTTCTCAACTGAACTCTTCCAGCCTTTACAGGAATCAAGCAGACTGTGAAGAACTTCAAAAAGATCTCACAAAACTAAATGATTGGGCAACAAAATGGCAAATGAAATTTAATGTGGATAAATGTAAAGTAATGCACATTGGAAAAAATAACCCCAACTATACATACATTATGATGGGGGTTAATTTAGCTACAACTAATCAGGAAAAAGATCTTGGAGTCATCGTAGATAGTTCTCTGAAGACGTTCATGCAGTGTGCAGCGGCAGTCAAAAAAGCAAACAGGATGTTAGGAATCATTAAAAAAGGGATAGAGAATAAGACGGAGAATATCTTATTGCCCTTATACAAATCCATAGTGTACCCGCATCTTGAATACTGCATACAATTGTGGTCACCTCATCTCAAAAAGGATATACTGGCATTAGAAAAGGTTCAGAGAGGGACAACTAAAATGATTAGGGGTCTGGAACGGGTCCCATATGAGGAGAGATTAAAGAGGCTAGGACTTTTTAGCTTGGAAAAGAGGAGACTAAGGGGGGATATGATAGAGGTATATAACATTATGAGTGGTGTGGAGGAAGTGAATAAGGAAAAGTTATTTACTTGTTCTCATAATAGAAGAACAAGGGGCAACCCAATGAAATTAGTGGGCAGCAGGTTTAAAACAAATAAAAGGAAGTTCTTCTTCACACAGCGCACAGTCAACCTGTGGAACTCCTTGCCTGAGGAGGCTGTAAAGGCTATTACTATAACAGGATTTAAAAGAGAACTGGATAAATTCATGGAGATGAAGTCCATTAATGACTATTAACCAGGATGTGTAAGGAATGGTGTTCTTAGCCTCTGTTTGTCAGATGGGGATGATGGAAGGCAGGAGAAGGATCACTTGATCATTACCTGTTAGGTCCACTCACTATAGGGCACCTGGCATTGGCCACTGTCAGTGGACAGGATACTGGGCTGGATGAACCTTTGGTCTGACCCCGTACGGCCTTTCTTATGTTCTTATGTTATGTTCTTAAGTGCTCATCAGGCAATCAGCCAACCCCTTCCTAGGTGGGGCTGAGGATCCCTTCTACCAGGCCCAAACAACTGTTCTTAAAGAGGCTCTGTCTCCAAACAGGGTTGGCTGGCTCCAGGCCCCATGGCCCTTCAAGGGGCAGATCACACCTACCTGCTCTCAAGCCTTCCCCGACCCCAGGGCAAGTTCTACAGCCTATAGCCTCTCCAGGACACAATGTTTCCTTTTTAGGGCAGCCACCTTATGTTGCAGAATCTTTTCCTTTCATCAGAGATTATCCACAGTTTTTCTCTAGCAAAGGTGTCAGCCTTTTCAGATTTGGAGTCTCAGGTTTCTACACAGACTGAATGGTCCGGATTCCTTTGTTCCTCTTAAGAACTCCATGCAAGAAGTTTGCTTGGATTTTTAACTCAGACCCAAACATGAGGAATACTGGGGTACATTTTGTACTCCAATTGATTGCTGTTCTATAAACCATCCAAAGGAATGGGATATTCAGGCCCAGTCCCTTTGGTGCTACTCTACAGAGGTAATCAGCTGAATCCCTCAAGTCTGGTTAAACCTTTCCATCATTTCATCAGATTGTGAGTGTTCAGGGATGGTGTGAGGTTATGGAGGCCTAGAATCTTTCAAATCTGCTAAAACACTTTGAAGTCAAAGCATCTTCTTGATCTTTGTGTAACTTCCCCTGGAGCCCAAATCTGGTGAAGAATTCGTTCACTAGGACCCCTGCTACTCTCACAGCCTCTTGATTCCCTATTGGGTAACCTTCAGGTTATTCTGTAAAGCTTTCCATATTGATTATCAAGCATATACTGATTACCAGATTGTGTCTCAGGCAGAGGCCTAAGATCATCAATAGTAATATGATCCATTGCTGCCCCCATACGACTCTACTGCTTAGGGGTTCTCCCTATCTTAGGGTGGGCTTTTTTTTTTTTAACGTAAGCATAATTTTCCTGTACAAGGTTTCTACACCCTGGCTGCATTTTACCCAACAGAAGTGACCCCTTAGCTTGGCTAAACGTTTTGCAACCTCAAAATATTTAGCAGTTTTAAAATCATGACATAACCTCAGAACTTTCTTCTTCAGTGTATCTGTGCCCATCACCCACTAGTTTTTTCCATCTGCTAGACAGTATTTCACCTTTAACTTTCAAGCTTTCTTACTTTAACCAAAAAGCTTTTACTGTGGTATTCTGAGGAGATATTACGTTCTAGGGAGGCCGTATTTGTCAAATTTCCTTCCAGTCACACACTGTCCTATCGTCAGGATTCCTCTCTTTGGAAAGCTTTTAACTGCTTGCAACTATTGAGTGGCTGAATCAGAAATGTTTGCACTTCTGCGGATTATGGGGAAGCAAATAAAAATAGATGGGGTTGTGGTCCTATTATAACATCATCTATGGAAGATATGTTGGAGGGTTACTGAGAGAGACAGAGCAAAGATTTTCTCAAGTTGATAGTAGTTTATGCCTTGTCTTTGGCTGTGAAAAATTAGCTCCTGTATTTTCAGGCTGCCACAAATAGAACTATAAACTGATCGTATGTCACTACTGGCAATATCTAAACAGCATTTCAATAGTATGTCACCTCAGATGGCTACATGATGGCTATGCAGTACCATGGCTGCATGTTAGTGTGTATGCCAGAGAAATATCTGTGCTTTATAAAGAACTGGACCCAAGAGGCAAGAAGTAACAACTATGCCACAGAGATGGGCAAGTCATGTACACACAATTAAGGTGGTATTAATGATAACACAGATAGTGGAGGAAACTAGCAAAGACCTTCAGTTTCAATGGCTGTTGTGATACAATGGATAGCATAAATGCTAGAACCACGGGTGCTAGGGGTGCTGCCGCTTCCCATCTTCAAGTGGTTTCCATTATATACCGGTAGGGCCCTACCAAATTCATGGTCCATATCGGTCAATTTCACCATCATAGGATTTTTAAAATAGTAAATTTAATGATTTCAGCTTTTTAAATCTGAAATTTCATAGTGTTGTAATTGTAGGGATCCTGATTCAAAAACGAGTTGTGGGGAGGGTCACAAGATTATTGTAGGGGGGTTGCGGTCCTGCTACCCTTACTTCTGTGCTGCTGCTGGTGGCGGCTGCTGGAAAGTGGTGGCTGCTGACCGGGAGCCCAGCTCTGAAGGCAGAGCCACCACCAGCAGCAACACAGAAGTAAAGATGGCCTGGTATGGTATTGCCACCCTTACTTCTGTGCTGCTGCCTTCAGAGATGGACCCCCAGTCAGCAGCCGCCACTCTTTGGCTTCCCAGCTCTGAAGATAGTGCAATACGGTGACCCCCTGAAATAACCTTGCAACCCACCTGCAACTTCCATTTGGTCAGGACCCACAATTTGAGAAACGCTGGTCTCCCCATACACAAAAGACCAGATTTCATGGGGGGAGACCAGATTTTATGGTCCATGATGCATTTTTCATGGCCGTGAATGTGGTAGAGCCCTATCTACAGGGTTTACAGAGGAGGTGACCAGCCCTCTCTGGAGAAAGAAGTAGTTCGGGACTATTTAGAAAAGCTGGACGAGCACAAGTCCATGGGGCCGGATGCACTGCATCCGAGGGTGCTAAAGGAGTTGGCCGATGTGATTACAGAGCTATTGGCCATTATCTTTGAAAAATCATGGCAATCGGGGGAGGTCCCGGATGACTGGAAAAAAGCTAATGTAATCTTTAAAAAAGGGAAGAAGGAAGATCCGGGGAACTACAGGCCAGTCGGGCTCACCTCAGTCCTTCGAAAAATCATGGAATCAATTCTGAACCACTTAAAGGAGAGGAAAGTGATCAGGAACAGTCAGCATGGATTCACCAAGGGCAAGTCATGCCTGACTAACCTAATTGCCTTCTATGATGAGATAACTGGCTCTGTGGATGAGGGGAAAGCAGTGGATGTGCTATTTCTTGACTTTAGCAAAGCTTTTGATACAGTCTCCCACAGTATTCTTGCCAGCAAGTTAAAGAAGTATGGGCTGGATGAATGGACTGTAAGGTGGATAGAAAACTGGCTAGATGGCCGGGCTCAACGGGTAGTGATCAATGGCTCCATGTCTAGTTGGCAGCCGGTATCAAGTGGAGTGCCCCAAGGGTTGGTGCTGGGGCCGGTTTTGTTCAATATCTTCATTAACGATCTGGAGGATGGTGTGGACTGCACCCTTAGCAAGTTTGCAGATGACACTAAACTGGGAGGAGTGGTTGATACGCTGGAGGGTAGGGATAGGATACAGAGGGACCTAGACAAATTAGAGGATTGGGCCAAAAGAAATATGATGAGGTTCAACAAGGACAAGTGCAGAGTCCTGCACTTAGGACGGAAGAATCCCATGCACTGCTACAGACTAGGGACCGAATGGCTGGGCAGCAGTTCTGCAGAAAAGGACCTAGGGGTTACAGTGGATGAAAAACTGAATATGAGTCAACAGTGTGCCATTGCAATTACAAGAAATATTTGCTGCTCATGGATTATTATTTGAATGTGCCAATGGCAACATTTCTAAAAATCTCCTCATCTAATACTTTAGTGCTCCACATGAAGTGTCTATCTTTACCAGCCCCATGGTATTCCGAAGGTGAATATCTGAAAATAGAACACAGAATGTCAAGTCAAGATTTCAGACAACTTGCAGATTTCTGTGAATTTCAGTATGTGATGAGAGCTGTTTCAGTGCAGAAAATACAGAGTGAGTAGTTTGCAATCCAAATTGATATGACCATTTTTATACCTTTTATTACCTGGTGTTTTCAAACATTCACATGAATGTGTTTTTCTTTACATGAATGTCTGAAGAATCGTTCTATTCCCTGCAAATACTCATGTAAGAGGACAAAAGTCTGTGCATAATCAAAAGTATTTGCCATTCACTGATAATTATTTGTTATTTGTCAAATTATTTATTGTGCCTTAAAGTTTCAATCATCCACTCAGGGAACAGAAACAATACCATGTGACTTCAGTGACTAATCACACATCACAAACAGTGAATAACAAATGGTTGACATGAACAACTCAGAGTATGTCTACACTACGAAATTATGTCAAATTTATAGAAGTCGATCTTTAGAAAACGATTTTATACAGTCGATTGTGTGTGTCCCCGCTGAGCACATTAAGTCAGTGGAGTGCATCCTCAATACCATGGCTAGCATCGACTCACAGAGCGGTGCACTGTGGGTAGCTATCCCACAGTCCCCACAGTTTCTGCTGCCCATTGGAATTCTGGGTTAAGCTCCCAATGCCTAATGGGGCAAAAACATTGTCTCGGGTGGTTTTGGGTACATGTCGTCAGTCTCCCCTCCCTCCCCTCTCCCTCCCTCCATGAAAGCAACAGCAGACAATCATTTCACACCTTTTTTCCTGGGTTATCCGTGCAGACACCATAGCACAGCAAGCATGGAGCCCACTCAGCTCACTGTTGCTGTTGTGAGCATTATAAACACCTCGCGCATTATCCTGCAGTATGTGCAGAACCTGGCTAGGAGCTGCCAGCATGAGGACAATTGTGAGGAGGACATGGACACGGGATGTGGCAATTGGGACATCATGGCAGCAGTGGGGCAGGTTGATATAGTGGAATGCTGATTCTGGACCCGGCAAACAAGTACAGACTGGTGGGACCGCATAGTGTTGCAGGTATGGGATGATTCCCAGTGGCTGCAAAACTTTCGCATGCGTAAGGCCATTTTCCTGGAACTTTGGGGGGGGAGGGATAGCTCAGTGGTTTGAGCATTGGCCTGCTAAACCCAGGGTTGTGAGTTCAATCCTTGAGGGGGCCATTTAGGAATCTGGGGCAAAAATTGGGGATTGGTCCTGCTTTGAGCAGGGGGTTGCACTAGATGACCCCCTAAGGTCCCTTCCAACCCTAATATTCTATGATTTGTGAGTTGCTTTTGCCCCAAAGCACAGGAATACCAAGATGAGAGCTGCCTTGACAGTTGAGAAGCGAGTGGCGATAGCCCTGTGGAAGCTTGCAACGCCTGACTGCTACCAGTCAGTTAGGAATCAATTTGGAGTTGGTGAATCTACTGTGGGGGCTGCTGTGATCCAAGTAACCAAGGCAATCACTAACCTTCTACTAGCAAGGGTAGTGACTCTGGGAAATCATAGAATCATAGAATATCAGGGTTGGAAGGGACGTTAGGAGGTCATTTAGTCCAACCCCCTGCTCAAAGCAGGACCAATCCCCAATTGTTGCCCCAGATCCCTAAATGGTCCCTTCAAGGATTGAACTCACAACCCTGGGTTTAGCAGGCCAATGCTCAAACCACTGAGCTATCCCTCCCCCCCCAATGTGCAAGTCATAGTGGATGGCTTTGCTGCAATGGGGTTCCCTAACTGTGGTGGGGAAATAGACGGAATGTATATCCCTATCTTGGCACCGGACCACCTTGCCAACCAGTACGTAAACTGCAAGGGGTACTTCTCAATGGAGCTGCAAGCACTGGTGGATCACAAAGGACGTTTCACCGACATCAGTGTGGGATGGTCGGGAATAGTGCATGACGCTCGTATCTTTAGGAACTCCGGGCTGTTTGAACAGTTGCAAGAAGGGATTTACTTCCCAGACCAGAAAAGTACTGTTGGGGATGTTGAAATGCCAATAGTTATCCTTGGAGACCCAGTCTACCCCTTGCTCTCATGGCTCATGAAGCTGTACACAGGCAGCCTGGACAGTAGTAAGGAGCAGTTCAGCTATAGGCTGAGCAAGTGCAGAATGGTGGTAGAATGTGCCTTTGGATGTTTAAAAGCTCACTGGCGCTGTTTGCTGACTAGGTTAGACCTCAGCGCAACCAATATTCCATTGTTATTGCTGCTTGCTGTGTGCTCCATAATATCTGTGAGAGTAAGGGGGAGACTACCCCAAATTCGACCCAGCAAGATCGATTTTAGCGCTACTCCCCTTACCGGGGAGGAGTATAGTAGTCAATTTTAAGAGCCCTTTAGGTTGATGGAATGGGGTTCGTTGTGTAGACGCATTGCTTATAAAATCGACCTAACGTGGCTAAATTCAACCTAACCTCGTAGTGTAGACCAGGGCTCAGAGACTTAAAATGGTTTATTGACATTATTTAGTGGATAATAGAGAAGATTGAGGAAAGGGGGAAAATCATGAGGTTTAAAAAATTCCTTTTTATCATTTTACATTTCATTTAAATGTCAATTTTTTAAAAAAAGACCAGCTCTGTAGTTGGTTAAAAAATGTGGAAAATTCCACACAAATTTCATCAAATTTTTTTGAATGTCAGCATTCTGTTCAAATTTCACAATTCAAACATTTTTGCCAGCTTTATTAAAAAATAAATACATTCACAGAAACCAGCATCTGCTCATGAATGATTCAGTAACAGAACAAGGGCTAAATTAATTGGATCATTAAAATAATCTTAATGAACAACTCAACCAGTTTTATTCCACAGTATCAGCAGGCAAGTGGGAACACAAAGAACAAATCAAAAATAGTAATGGATGTCTGAAAGTGAAGAAGAACCTCATCTTGCTCTGATCTTTGGGCAATCATGTGTACTAATCTTCATACCTGGAGGAAAAACCACACCTCAGCTATAGAAAGCAAATCAACTGAAAATGAAGCAAAACCCGTTTTGTGATTATACAATGAAACAAATCTTGGATGAAATCCTGACTCCTTTGCAGTTAATAGAAGTGTATCATTGACTTCAGTGGGGCCAAGATTTCACCCTTGCCTTTAAAGCCACAAGGCACAGTAAATTTATTGTCCAAGTAGAGCGTAAATGGGTCTTGGAGTCAGGAGTTGTGGGTTTTGATCCTGGCTCTGTCACATATACCTGTGTAAACTTAGACAAGTCACTCATTTGAAAACATGTCCACTAATTTTGCATGACTCCATTTTTGAATACTCTAAGAACTTAAGAACGGCCATACTGGGTCAGACCAAAGGTCCATCTAGCTCAGTATCCTATCTTCCGACAGTGGCCAATGCCTGGTGCCCCAGAGGGAATGAACAGAGCAGGTAACCATTAAGCGATCCATCTCCTGTCGCCCACTCCCAGCTTCTGGCAAATATTCAACCTGAGTATCCTAGGCCCTGATTTTCAGAGATGTGGGCACATGCACACCCCATTGACACCAATTGGGGCTTTGAGGACTCAGTACATCTGAAAATCAGGCCCCTGGAGACTCAGGTTGGGCTCCTGAAATTATGGACACTTCTGAAAACTTGGGACTCAGTCTCTCCATGCCTTCGTTTCCTCATCCATAAAATAGTGATAATATCACTTTGAGTGTGACACTAAATGGATGTTTGTGGGCCACACTAAGACCCTTGCATGGAAAGTTCAAAATATTGCTATAAAACCTCTTTTTGCACACATATTTAACAACTATGCCTTTAGCTCTGTCAAGAATTGTAGTTAATTGTACGTTCCCCCCAGCATTTATGCAGCAGCCATAACAGGAGCCAAATGGAGCTAATCACACCTTCATCCCTGGAAAATGTCAGCGAATGTGTCTGGCACCACAGCTAATTGAGTTTAAGAGAAGACTTGGCAGGCTGGAGTATTACAGTGATTGGTCTGCTTAATTTGTTGGTTTCTTGATTTCATTTTATAGCTCTTTGTCATAGATAGTTTGTCTTTGATGTTCTTTCTCTTTTTTGTTTATTTCTAGTCATAAAACATCTGTTCTCCACATAATTAGGAACAGGCCAGATAATGCAATTAGGCAAACACTCTCTAGAGCATGAATTGTCTTCCTGACGGGAAAGTAGCTGGTAGAAACACTCTGTCTTATGCAGTACAAGTGATTATTCACTGACCTGTGTGAGTTAGATATGGTCTAGTAAAAGGTTATATATATTTTTCTTAATGATGTCTATGTAAATTTGGCTCCTCCTGGTGGATAATCTGTTAAAACACAACACCAAGCAAACAGAATCATAGAACTGGAAGGGACCTCGAGAGGTCTAGTCCAGTCCCCTGCACTCAAGGCAGGACTAAGTATTATGGTGACTGACAGCATTAATGAAACTTGCTATTCTTTCTGACTCAACAGAACAATACTGCATGGATTAAAGAGTATATATATAAATGGCATAATGGGGTTAAAGTCACGGCATAGTGGTACTTGCAGGAATAGGGGAGGAGAGGCTAGAGCACTAGGGAGTGGAGCTCCCTCTCCTCTGCCAACTGCAAAGAGACAGCTCACACTTTTCTCCCTGGCTTTGGGAAGTACTGCTTCCCTGCCTGGGCTCATGAGGTGAGGACTTACCAGGCAGGGGAACCTGAAGTGGGAGCAGCAGAAGGAACTGGTGCCTGGCTGTTTGTGGTGACCCCAGCCTTTCCTGCACATGAGGGAAGCAGCTACAGCACCCAGGGGAGCTGGAACAATTTGTATAGTGTGGGTGCTGAGAGCCACTGAACCAAACTGTAAACCTTGTATATAATGGAAACCACTTCACTTCAAGCCAGGGGGTTGTGGCAATACCCCCTGCATCCCTAGTTCCAGCACCTATGACAGCACCTAACAGGGAATGAAAGGAGTTCTCCTATCTACTTTCTCTCCTTTTAAAGGAGATCTCCCCAGTACTGTCTCCTCCATGCATACAGAAGGAGAAGGCGAGGAGGAGATGCCAACCCACCCTCTCCCCCTGGCCAACTCCCTTTTTCCTCTGGCAATACATAATATATAGTACAGACATTTGGCATAAAATCTCTTTTGAAGTGGCTTTAAATCTTCTAAAGTGTAAGAAATTGTGCTGGACACTGCTTAGGGAAAGGCCCCTGGAAACTTTGCTGTCTTTTACATTAATTCAATAATTCAATTATTCAAACTAAGCAAGTCTAATCAATGAGATTTAGAGGAAGTGTGTGTGTGTGTAGGAGTTGAAACAGGGACGTGGCCTTGCACAGCTCCACACACAGAGCAGGCTAGACATATTTCTGCTTGGCTGGCAATACATCTGCCTGGCAACAGGAACTCATTTCATATACATTGCTTCTCTTGTCCCCGTTCTCTTCCTCTAGCTGCGTCCCATCACCACCAGGTAGGGTTACCAGATGCTAACAAAAAAATATCGGGACAGTCACCCGGCACGTCCCGGAGTCCTTCGGCGGCACTTCGGTGGGAGGTCCTTCAGTCACTGACAGTTGTCGGTGGCACATCGGCGGCAGGTAATACGTCTTGCTGCCGAAGAATGAAGTACCCGCCGCTGAAGTGCCGCCGAAGACTGGGACACCCAGGATGAATTTACAACCAAGTAGGGGGAAAAAAAGGGGAGGGAGCCAAAACAAAATGTCGGGGCAAAAGGCGTCCTGACCGTACTTTGGTCAGGACGCGGGACAAATGGCTCAAAATCGGGACAATTCCGATTTTATCGGGATGTCTGGTCACCTTACCGCCAGGCGATGCAAAGCCATGTCACTATATAACTTCGAGACCATTGATAACAGTCACCAAAATTAGTGACCTCCCATTCCTGTTTGGATGTACGTAGACCACTGATGTGCACTCTTGTTATGTGTTTGGAACAAACTAAGATGGTGATTTCTTTAATGGCGAATATTTAGGGCAAATGGGAGTTTTTATATAGACTTCAATAGGTTATGGAGTGCAAAAGTATAACAACAACAGAGTATGATATGGGAATTGAAAAAACATCCTTTCCTCAACCTAATCTTTGTCAACCATATAGCTTAAGTGGGATATATAATACATGCAGGGCCACATGCTTCTCTGTGCAGGAAAAAAACATATAGGGGCTGGGAAAATCTTCCCTATACATTAGGTAAATCAAGCAGTCCTATTGTCTCCCATGACACAAGAACAAGGAGATATTCCAGGACATTGAACAGCAGTACTTTAAAAACCGACTAAAGGAAGGACTTTTTTACACAATGTGGATCTGATTGCCATGAGGTACCACTGAGGCCATGACTCCCATCCCAGTCAGGACATAAGACAATTGGAGGAGGCTAAGAAGAAACTTGCCCTATGGACAGGTTATTTCAGAATTGCCCACTATGGGTTTTCTTGCACCTTTTTCTGAAGGATCTGGTACTGGCCACTGTCAGACACAGAGTATTGCTTTAGCTGGACCATTGGTCTGATCCATTAGGGCAAACCCTGTGTTCCTAAATTTGATCAGTCAGGGGAAGTATTTGGAGTAAAGCTGGGGAGAGTGAGTAAGAATACATCTCTGGTAATCAACAAGAGTGACTCATGTGAGGCAGGTTCACCGGTAAGGAAGCCAAATGAGCAGGTTTATCTGCTCTGAGTACTGTCACAGGCAGAGAGTTATTGATTGGTTAGAGAATCCTGTTTGGGGCTTTTTTCAGATTTAATTTGGCAGGTTCCAGCTAATTCATTGACAGTGTTGTTTGGCTCTGAGAGGTAAAACTATTGTAGTCTAGGAAACTTGATCACTTTTGAGGAATTTTGAAATATATAGAAATCCAGGAGCTTTGAAATGTGCAAGTCCATCCTGGATTTTTCAAAATAGGTCACCATAATTATATGTCAGTGAAAGTGTTCACTTCCATTACCAACAGTGACCACAATTATACCTGAGATACCACAGTTTTCCTCTACACTTACAATAGGAAATATCTGTAGTAACTGTGGGGCAAATGTTGCTTTTGTAATGGCAACCAATGTATAGTACATGGCTGTTATATTTATGTATATTTTAAACATAGGCAAATCCTACACTCACCATGAGTTTTGAGGTTAAAATAAGGAAGGTAATCACCATTCTCAACAGGGAGATCATAGTTTGCATGGTACCCATGATGCTACACTTCCAGATCACTGCCATGTTATAGAAATGCCAGAGCCTGAGTTTTAGGATATCTTTGTATGTGTACTGAATGCTTTTCATTTTGATTTGCATTTTAAAAAGCAACTAGATATTCACAACCTTGAATTCTCATCTTGGAACACCCTGAATGTATTTGGCAGCAAAATGCAGTCAATCTTAAGCAAAGGGCAAGGGAGGCTGCAGTATAATGCAGTGATGGGACTGTCTTTTGTTTCAGATTTGTTACATTTGTCATAAGCTTTGGCCTAACTAAAATAATGCCAAATATTCCAAAAGCAGAGACAGTCTAGAAAAGCTAACATAGTCGACAAGTTTTAGTATGGTATGTGACTGGTTCACAGTCATCAAATGACTCATATGTCAAGAACATATTTTTCAGGACAGCTGCAAGACTTGAGATTGTTCTGCTTCTGATATGGTATAACTGCCTTTCAGTTGGAATCAAAGGAAGTGCAGGTATATCTGTAATGATTTTAGATTTCCTTGACCCAGAGCTTATTTTTTTAAACTAAAATTTTCCATTTCACAGACCAAAGTTATTTTGACCTTTGAAAAGATATCTCCTCAAATGACATACGTGGAAGATTTGTGGGTTTCTTTTTAAATCCTTCCCTCCGTTTGCTTTCGCTAATGTTTACTTTAAAAGATACATATTCTTAAAGAGATGGACTTTCCACTGTGTTTAATAAACAGCTTTCTAGAGGGAATTAGAGGAAGACTAATTAATATTGACTTTTGGTGTTGTCAATTTATTATGTGTCAAAAGCAGGAAATGGTGAGCTGGATTTTACTTAAAGGAATTACTTGTGACTAAGATGATCAGGATTTGGCTTTAGCAATCTTAGAAGTAATTTTTAACTGTTAGTTTTCATCATAAAAATGAACATCTATAGTTGCATTGTATTCAGGCAAAATTGGTATTGAGGGCTGAACATCTAGACAAATATAATATGTATTTCACAGAGTTAGTAAAAAAAATTGCCAATTATTTTTCTAGGGAAAGTTTTGAAATAAAATTGTTTTGTTTGAAACATATGCTGGAGGTCTCATGCTGCCAGTACTAAAATATCCAGGAATTTCTAAACATTAGAGATGACAATTTCTTAACTCAAAAAGTGTTACAGCCAACATGGCGGAATTCTATATTAGACCATGTCCTCACAGATAAAGAGGCTAAAATTAATGGTAGCCTAGGTACAAGTGATCATGACTTGATGACATTTATGATGTGCAAGCAGAATAAAGACCAGACCAGTACTACATATACTTGGTGGTTTAATAGGCCAGTTTCACAAAACTGAAAACAATTATGAGGTAAATCATATAACAAATGGAAAAAAGGGGAAGCTGATAGTAATGAATATAAATCAGAAGTTAGGAATTGTAGAAAATTGATAAGAGAAGCCAAGGGACACGAAGAGAAATTTATGGATGACAGAGTTAAAGACAATAAGAAGGAATTTTAAAAATATATTAGGAACAAAAAGAATCCTGACAATGGTATTGGTCCATTACTAGATAGAAATGGTAGAATTATCAATAATAATGCAGAAAAGGCAGAAGTGTTCAATAAATATTTCTGTTCTGTATTTGGGGGGAAACAGATGATGCAATGTCATCATATTATGATGATAATACTTTTTCCATTCCACTAGTATCTCCAGAGGATGTTAAACAGAAGCCAATAAAGTTAGATATTTTAAAAACAGCAGGTCCAGATAACTTGCATCCATGTTAAAAGAGCTGCCTGAGGAGCTCGCTGGACCATTAATGTTGATTTTCTGTAAGTCTTGGGACACTGGGGAAGTTCCAGAAAACTGGAAGAAAGCTGTTGCTGTGCCAATTTTTAAAAAGGGGCAAAAGGATGACTCAGGAAAATATAGGCCTGTCAGCATGACATTGATCCCGGGCAAGAAAACGGAGTGGCTGATACAGGGTTTGATTAATAAAGAACTAAAGGAGGTTAATGTAATTAATGCAAATCAGCATGGGCTTATGGAAAATAGATCTTGTCAAACTAACATATCATCTTTTTTGATGAGATTACACATTACTTAGATTTCTGTAAGGGATTTGACATGGTACTACATGACATTTTCATTAAAAAAATAGACCAATATAAAATCAACATGGCATACATTGTCAATTAAAAACTGGCTAATTGATAGGTCTCAAAAGATAACTCTAAACAGGGATTCATTATTGAGTGGGTCTGTTTCCCATGGGGCCACACCGGGATCAGTTCTTGGTCCTATGCTATTAACATCTTTATAAATGACCTGCTTGGTAAACTCAGTGCAAGCAAACAAAATGTGTTAACATGGCTAAATGTTAATGTATATATGTGAGAACAAAGAATGTAGGCCATATTTACAGGATGGGGGACTCTATCCTGGGAAGCAGTGACTCTAAAAAAGATTTGGGGGTCAAGGTAGGTAATCCGCTGAACATGATCTCCCAGTGTGATGCTGTGGCCAAAAGAGCTAATGAGATCCTTGGATGCATATATAGGAGGTTCTAAAGTAGAGACGTTATTTTACCTCAGTTCAGGTTCCCACAATTCAAGAAGGATGTTGAAAAATTGGAGAGGGTTCAGAGAAGAGCTACAAGAATGCATTCATAATGACAGACTCAAGGAGCTCAGTCTATTTAGGATAACAAAGAGAAGGCTAAGAGGTGACTTGATTACAATTTATAAGTATCTACATGGGGAAACAATATTTAATAATGGGCTCTTCAAGCTATCAGGGAAAGGTATAATATGATCCAATGGCTGGAAGCTGAAGCTAGACAAATTCAGAATGGAAATAAGGCATACATTTTTACAAGTGAGAGTAATTATCCATTGGAACAATTTACCGAGGATCGTGGTGGATTCTTCATCACTGACCATTTTTAAATGAAGATTGAATGTTTTTCTAAAAGATCTGCTCTAGGAATTATTTTTGGGAAAGTTCTATGGCCTGTGGTATGCAGGAGGTAGAACTGGGCTGTATCTGGCCCACCAGCCATTTTAATCCGGCCCTCGAGATCCCTCTGGGGAGCGGGGTCTGGGGCTTGCCCTGCTCTGGCACTGCAGCTGGGGAGCAGCGTTGGGGGCCTCTCCGGGTGGTGCTTACCTCAAGCAGCTCCCGGACGCAGTGACATGTTCCACCTCTGGCTCCTACGCATAGGATCAGCCAGGGGGCTCTGCTCCGCACACTACCCCCGCCCCAAGCACCGCCCCCGCAGCTCCCATTGGGAACTGCGGCCAGTGGAAGCTGCAGGGGCAGTGCCTGTGGACGGGGCAGCATGCAGCAGAGCTGCCTGGCTGTGCCTCTGCATAGGAGCCAGAAGGGGGACATGACGCTGCTTCCGGAAGCTGCTTGAGGTAAGTGCCACCTGGCGCCTGCACCCTTGAGCTTCTCCTCGGTGCCCCAACCCCCTGCCACAACCCTGATCCCCCTCCTGCCCTCTGAACCGTTCGGTCCCAGCCCGGAGCACCCTCCTGCACCTCAAACCCCTCATCCCCAGCCCCACCCCAGAGCTTGCACCCCCAGCCGGAACCCTCACCCCTCCACAAGTCCCCCCCAGCCCAGAGCCCACACCCCAAGCCACAGCCCTCACCCTCCCTGCACCACAACCCCAATTTCCTGAGCATTCATGGTCTGCCATACAATTTCTATACCCAGATGTGGCCCTCGGGCCAAAACGTTTGCCCACCTTTGAACTATATGATCACCATGGTCTTTTCTGGCCTTGGAAGCTATGAAATCCCTCTCTCAATTTTTTCAGTTTTTAAATACAAAAAATGAAACCAATAATTTTTCAGGTTTAAAAAAACATGCTCAGTAACATGCTTCAGCAAAATGTTTGGGCTTTGGAAAAACAGTTTGTGATTTGGTTTTTGAAAATCAATATTTTTTGTATTTAAATGTTCAGCTTCTGGGGGTTTTGCCAAAAACTGGAAAATTTCTACATTGAAATGACATTTTTCTTTTTAAAAAAATGCTTAGATGGAAACTTTTTGACCAGCTTTAGTATTTCACAACTTTTTGGCTAAGGTCTGAAATGAGCAACATTGTTAAAACAATATAATAATGGCTAAACTAAGGTAGTGGTAAAAAAAAGTTAAAAGTCCTTTCCATTTTAAAAGTCCTCTTCTTTTTGTTTTCTATCAACATAGCCAGAAATTAGGATTGTGAGCTAATAAATGTTATTAAAAACCACCTCAGAGTATTGTCCTGAAAATGCAGTTAATAAATCAAACTTTTATATTCTTTCTGTCACTGAGATGAGCAAACTCAAGCTACTCAACCTGAATAGATTTTTGTATCCCTCAAATACCTATGCTCATTTTACCACATTAAACCAATGTGTGCTGGCACAGTTTTACTTCACTTCTAGACTGGCTACATCCATGTTTCCTAATGTGATTTCAGTCATGCAAGCACAGCTTTGTAGGACAGATTCTCGTGAGAATTATGACAGCTCAGATGATGGTGCACAGCATATCAAAGGTATATTGACTTTTAAACTTTTCCTAAAAACTCTTCTTCTTTTCCTGTATTACTATGTATATGTGTTGTCTCAGGATGAGCTGGCCCTTTAAGACAATTGTGGTTGAGCTTCATCCGTGCCAAGCTTAGCTCAGTTTCCAGGCGAAAGGAATTAAGGGTAGAGTCATGTGACAAGGCTCAGGTGACTAAATCAGGGCTACTGTGGGTTAAGAGCAGCCTTTGGACAATAGAGAGGCAGATAATTCTTACATGTGATTTTGATAACAAAAGCTCACCTTGTGGGATCATATTGAAAATATTATAGATAAGCGCAAAGGAAGAATCAACTTACTTTAAAACATCTGGAACCTCCTGGGGGAGTGGATAAGAAAATGGTGATAATGCTACGCAGAGCACTAATCAGACTATTACTGAGTATGGCTACCAGGTCTTTAGGTCAGCATTGCAAACAAATCTGAGAAAACTAGACTGCATCCAAGCACAGGCATGCGTGTCACATGTGGTGCCGTCATTAATACCCATCTGTGTGTAATGCAGATAGCAGCAGCAGAAATGCCTATCACTCTTAGAATGAAGCTCCTAGACTTAACTTTTGGGCCTAAGTACTACATAATAATGAAGATGATAGCACTAAGCTAATATACAGTGATTGCTGGGGATTAAGTGGAGACTGGGTGGGACAAAAATTCAAAATTCCTCTTGTAGATAGGGCAAAGAGGTGGATAAAGGATCTCAGTGAAAAGAAAGGCCTAAAAGAGGCCATATCTATAGCTGTGGGGAAAAAACTCTCTCACTGGAAAACCATCCTCCCTGAGATAGACGTGGAGTTATTTAACAAAATAAACAAAAGGAGAAGAATAATAAATATACAAGATACAGCAAATCAATCTGTGATAAGTGGGGACACTATTATCAAATGTCTACTGACAGTCCTAAGAGGAAGGAACTGGCCGAGAGAGAACAGCTTTCTGTGTACCTGTATTCGGGGTCAAGAAAGTCATAAGGCTAACAACTTTTTCTCTGTCTTTATGGCTGAGCTAACAGGGATATTGGAGGCACCATAGGCACTGACTCTGAGGGTGCTCCGGAATTCAAGCACTCACCGGAAAAAAATAGGGGGTGCTCAGCCCTAACAGCAGCAAAATTTGTGATCCTGTCACAGTTAGAGTAGCCTGCCTTCTTTCAAACCATTCACCACCATTACAACCTTGAGTGTTTAAATGACTATTCAGGCTATAATTGCTGCATGCCACTTTCTGTAATCTCGTGTTTGGGAATTTTGTATTGTCACTGAAGTTAATATTTTGCAGAAAGTGAGGAAGGACTTAGATTTTGTTATTAATTAAGGCACCTTTATGAATTAGTGATCTTAACCCCATAAGAGACATATGAAGATTGTTCCCTACGAAAGCTTATGCTGAAATAAATTTGTTTGTCTCTAAGGTGCCACAACTACTCCTGTTCTTTTTACGGATACAGACTAACACGGCTGCTACTCTGAAACCTATTTTAATGTAGGCTCTAGGGATCATATGGGGAGTCTGTTTTTCAAAGCGCTTGCTAGCCTGTTTTGATGATCGGTTGGCATTCTCTTTGAAATTGTTGTATTGTTTCTATTTTCATGCATTTACAATTTTATTTAGAAATACTGGAGATTAAAATAAACAGTTTTAAAATGCCCCATCTTCACTTTGAAGCTGCTGCAATGCAATTGCCATTGACATCAGTGGAGCCAGGATTTCACCTGGGATTTACCTTTCATCCTGAATTCTGTAAGATCCATGGTCATTCTTAGCTCCTGTGTTAGGGCATTCCATAGCTGTGGATCAGGGGCTGGGAAAGCTCCTATGAGTGCTAACCATGCTGATGACAGTTCCATCATCCCTGATGAGTGCAGTTTTGATAGTGCAGATCTTGGAGTGAGAGGCCATCGTTGAGGTAGCTCACAAACAGGTAATAGAAAATAAGTATAGCAACTCTATGACAGTCCCATCCCTTGCTGCCCAGCCCCTGGCAGAAGGGGAAAAAATGGTGTGGTGTGAAGGAGAATACTCACAACCAGCATCGCATAGTGGTCAGGCAGGGTGCAGCAGGTGTTTTTGACTATAGATCCATGCTATGGTGGTCTGTCTCTTTTTTGTGACTGAGCCCGCGGGCCAGGTCACGCATTCCAATCCAGCCCTTTCAAGATACATACAAAAAAGTCCACAAATGGGGAAGTCTTCAGATCAGGGCTTTCTCCTTAGGCTAGGGACTTGGGATCTGGACCTTTGTGTGTTCAGGGCGGGCCTTCCACAGCTCGGTTCTGTGCTCTTTTAGGGGCTAGTAAGGGTGCCAGTGCCCACCCCCTCCACTGAGCTATGATGCAGGGCCCAATGGTGGGCAGCTACGTCTTGCATCTTAGGGTGCTATGCAGCTGCCTCCCTGGTTCACTTCCTACCAGAGTTCCCTTTTCCCCACAGGGTAAATTAAAGGACTGCACACAAAATATAAAGTGTCTGCCTTCTGAAACAATCCCCAGTCCCTCCTTCGCAGGCATGGTCAAGTCACTATTGCTGGGTCTTACGCCACAAGAGCTCCTGTGGTGCTCCTTCCCCAGAGCTGCAGGTCTACTCCCATCCACTGACTGCCCCCCGCTCAGCTGCTCTGCTTCCCTTTTTTAGCTCTGCCTTCAGCTTGTGCAGGGTTTGCAGGTGTGGCAGGGCTGCCTGGGCCTAGAGCTGCTCCTTAACCACTTCTTCTCCAGTGTGGGGTTTGTACACCCCATCAGATGTGGTCAGGATACCCTGGCACTCAAATTATCTCCAGCTCCCCAAGTAGCTCCTTGTGGCCATAGACATCAGGGTACAACTTAAGGCAGTCCTGAGGCTCCGGTAAATTGCACTCAAATCTGAACTGGCCCTTGGCAGGTCCCAGGATTTGTGCGCTGTGATGGGTTGGTATCACAGAAACCCCCTTGGAGCTTCCACCTGGTGTGCCAAGACTACTCCTGCCCCTGCTTTCCTACCTTTTCCAGCTTAGGACTCCAGAATCCTGTCTGGTTTGAGCCAGACCCAATAGCCTTCTGCAAACCCAGAACCAGGTCTGAGGCACGCCCCTAACAGCTGTAGGCTTGCCTGGAAACAGCTTAGGAAGTGTTCTGGCCTTTGACACCCAGGTGCCCAACTCCCAGTGGGGTTCAAACCCTGAATAAATCCGTTTTACCGTGTATAACGCTTATACGGGGTAAACTCATAAATAGTTCGCCCTCTATATCACAGATAGAGAGGTATGCACAGCTGTTTGCCCCGCTTCAGGTACTAACACGTACTCCAGGTTACTTAATAAATAAAAAGTTATATTAATAAGTACAGAAAGTAGGATTTAAGTGGTTCCAAGTAATAACAGACAGAACAAAGTGAATTACCAAGTAAAATAAAATAAAACACGCAAGTCTATGTCTAATCAAACTGACTACAGATAAAAACCTCACCCGTTCCAGTAAACTTCCTTTTACAGGCTATGGTCCTCCTAGCCTGGGTCCAGCAATCGCTCACACCCCCTATTGTCCTTGTCCTTTGTTCCAGTCTCTTTCAGGTGTGTTGTTGGGGGATGGAGAGCCTCTCTCTTTAGCTAGCTGAAGACAAAATGGACGGGTCTCCCAGGGGTTTAAATAGACTTTCTCCTCTGGGTAGACACCCCTCCCTCTCCCTGTGTAGCATCCAGTTACAAAATGGAGTTTTGGGGTCACATGGGCAAGTCACATGTCCATGCACAACTCAGTTCCTTAGGAGCCAAGCCACATTCCTGGCCACGCTCAGATGTGGATTGGTGTCTGCAAGTTCTTTAGTCTGTTAAGTGTTTCTTGATTGGGCACGTACCCTGCATATTCCTTTCTCCAGACCTTGATCAAATGCTCTTACTAAGGCTATGTATAAAACCAGCAAATATACAACGAATATTCGTAACTTCAACTACAAAAATAATACATGCATACAAACGGGAGGAATAGATTCAGTAGATCATAACTTTTACAGAGATATTTTACATGGCACATGTAGCATAAAACATATTCCAGTTATATCATATATACATTTGTAAGCATCTCCCCATAAAGCCTTATGGGGTACACCATCACAAGCGCAACCAAGGTGATTTAATGCCAGCTTTGCCCCGCCCTCTGCCCCAGTTCTACATGGAGCAAAGCTTAGCCCAACCAGAGGATTCAGCCCATTATGGTTTGATTAGTTTTACATGTGATTGCTATGAAAATGGTGCAAAACCACCAACAGAACCTCACAATTTCAAGTCCAGCATACAGGGTACCAGAATGAGGGTCAGGAGCCCTACAGGTCTTGTTGACTGTGCCACTGATTCACTGTGTGAACCTGGGCAAGACACTTTCCTTCTCAGCGTCTCAGTTTGTAAAAAAGGGATAATGATACTTTTCTCATTGAAGCTGCTGGGTGAAATCCTGCCCTCACTGAAGTCAATAGCAAAACTCCCAATATTTCACCTGCTGTCTCTAAATAAAATGCTTTTCTAAATTGTCTATACATTTTCTTTAAAAGTCCATAGTCTATTGAAGCATTTTAGACACTTTCATTTTTCTCCCCAGACTGTGCTTGAATGGGAATACGATTTTGCGAAGCGAACATGCTTTCCTGCCCGTGTCCGTTCCCATGGTAGCACCGTGACAGCGGCACTCACTGCTACTACAATGTGGCTCCGTACACTCATGTGCCAGCTGGGTCTGTCTGTTTCCAGCTGCCACCCCAACCTCCATCCTGCAGCTATCTGCTAAGCTGAGGAGGGAGCACCCCATTACACTCCCAACTGCCTGCCAAATTGAGGAGAGACAGGGTCCCCATTCCACAGCTGCTTCTACAATTGGGGTGAAAATCCATCATTCCTTTTAGGAGCCAGCATAGTTGAAGGAAGGGAGATGCCTTCCTACGCCCACCTTCCTGTCTTTTTGGAGGCTGAAAATGCGGCCCGTAACCAGGGCTTGCTAGGTGTGAATGTTCACATGCATAAAGGGACCCGGCAGCATGCTGGCTGGACATGACACCAGCTGAACTGCTAGTCTCCTGCTTTGTTCAGTGGTCTTGGTTGACTCTACTTGCAGTTAAACCATGTTGAGCAGCACCAGCTGCCAACATCTGTTCTCAGAGATGGGTAATTTTGCTAATGTCGAATGTAAGCTCCTCCAGGGCAGGAGCTCTTTTCTTGTCTGTGTTTGTAGAGTGCCTAGGAGAACGGGACCTGGAGCCCGATGGGAGCCTTTGGATGCTATTGCAATATGAATGGTAAATACTAATAGCAGCAAGTGATGCTGTCAGAGAAGCACAATGCAAATAGCCACTTCTTACTCTGCTTTTTAAAATGGTAAGTATTAGCAGAGTCAGAAACTGTCCAGCACCGATATGAGGAGTCTCCAAAATCTCTGCAGTAAAGGCCTTAAAATATATATTTTAAGAAGTGAAGTTAGTGGATGACAATTGCTTACAGTAGCCAACAGATGGAGCTGTATTGCTGCTAGCTCAGGTACTTTCAGCAGGGAATGAAGGCAAATAATTTGCCTTGAAACGTCCCTTTTGCAGTCTGCAAACACGTAATACATAACGTGGAACTTTACTCCCTGTGGCAAGGCTGTGACGCAAGCTGACGAGCACAGAAATTAGTAGTTGGCACTGATATCATAAAGTCATTCTGCTGCAGCACAAAAGCATATGTGGTCCTTGGCTGAGCTGAGAATACTGCTATCCGGTCACACAAGGCAAGGTCCTTTCCTCTCCTTCTTTTCAAAGACTGGTGTGTGTCTGCCAGACAGTTTGAATAACTATTTATTGAAAACAGTTATTTGGCATAGTTGGAAACTGTTTTTCCAGTGAGACCAGTTTTCTCTCCCTCTCTGCTGGCTCATCGCTGGCTTCCTCCCACCAAATAACTTCAAGTTCAGAGATTGGGTCACAGGTCATCTCAGGAGAGGCACAGAATCTGGTCAATGGTGCTATTTGATCCATACCTGCCTCTATACTATGAGCTAGGAGTGTGATTTCCAGCTCGCGTACATGTTCTCATGCCAGCTCAATGACAGCTAGCGTGAGTACAAACAACAGTGTAGCCGTGATAGCCCAGGCAGTTGGCATCAGTGGCATGGCTTACCCATGCTGAGTACAAACCCACCTGCACACTGTGGGTACATACTCAGCACAGCTCAGGTGTGCCTCTGCGGTCACTGTCCAGTGCTACTGTGGCTACACTGCTAGCACAAGGGTATGCAAGATGAGAACCACACCCTTAGCTCATAGTGTAGACATAGCCTATAATGACCGGAACCATCTGGAGTGCTCTGGGGATCAGGAACAGGGAAAGGCAGACCGAGGGTGGCACATAATCAGCAACCTGGAGGCAGCAGCTAGGATTTACCTGCAGAGGAGAGGCTAGGTAGCAGGGAAATAGACATTATTTGCTCAGCAGCTGATTTTACTGAAGGAGGTTGTGACACACAGTACCATTAGTGCCAACTGCTAAAGGATTCCCCACTCTCTGTGTCAGTAACTCCTATTCGACTTGACAAACTCACTACACCTAACACACCACTTCCATGGTATTTATCCCTAAATATTGTCTTGCAAGGTATCATATGAAAGCCAGGAACACACCGGCCATTAATATAATTGAGAAATGTATGTACTGACACTATATAAGGAGTTATGTGTATATGTACGGAAAATATACTTGAGAGGCTGTGTCCCAGGCAGGGATGACAAATAGTTTTTTCCAAACAAAGGGAATAGCAAGTTTCTTCCTGATGGGAGGCAAGATAATTATCCCTGTCTCTGATGTAGGTCACGAATCACAATGGAAGCCAAATCTGCATTTGGAGTAAATGAGGGGATAAGAAGACACCAGAGACTAAACCCCATCTGACTCTTGGGTCAAATTTTGGGAAATATGAGGAGAAGCAAGAAGCCATTTCCCTGAAGAACACTTTTGGCGGAGGAGGGTGATTTGTAATGCCTTGGATCCTGGTTTGACTGAAAACCAGCAAGCTCTTCAGAAAAGACTTAGGTGAGAAACTATCTTAGGTCTGCTCTACATTACAGACCTATATCGGTATAATTACGTCCTTCAGGGGTGTGAAAAATCCACACCCCTGAGCGACATAGTTATACTGACCTAATCCCCTGTGTAGACAGCACTATGTTGGTGGGAGAGCTTCTCCCGTTGACATAGCTACCACCTCTCGTGGAGGTGGATTAAGTACACGTCAGCACAGACGTGTCAGCACTTCATTAAAGTAGTACAGCATTTTAAGTGTAGCCCTGCCCTTAGACAAAGGACTGTAGCCTGTTAGAGTTACGTTTTAATCTCTAAAAAGCATATTATACTTCTGTTTATTTGTAACCTGTTGTTCTTATTATCCTTGCTCACTTAAATCTTTACCTTTGTCAATAAACGTATATTTGTTTTCAGTATAAATAGCTTACAGTGCTGTGTTGTTAGATTGGAGCCGATACTCAGTGGAATCAAAGAAGCTGGTGTATTGCCTCTTTGGGGACAGCGCATCTAGTAATTATTGTGAGTGTCCAGTGACATAGGCTGGACACTAAGGAAGACGTTTGTGAGGAGTTCAGGGACTGGGATACATCAAGTGTTAACCTCCAAGGCAAAAGCAGGGCTGGCAGAGTTCTGAGGAGAGTGCTTGAGTGGCAGAAAGGCTGGTGGTGTATAGGAGCTGACACCCAGCTACCACAAGAAAGGTTCCCTCATGTTGGAGGCAGGGGAGTAACAAAGTGACTCACAGTCCTGGATGCCCTGAGACAGTGTCACAGACATGACCTGTAAATCAAGTTGTTGGGTGAAATTCTGGACCAATTGAAGTCAATGGCGAACCTCCCATTGACTTTGTTGGGTCCTGGATTTCACCCATTCTGTTTTTGTCAGTTCATTGCCATTCCAGATCCAATAGAGCAGAGTAAAGAGAAGGAAATGCAAGCCAAGTTTTAAAGATCTAAGCATCCTATTTAAGGAACAAGATAGAGAGGCGAATTGGGGGAATAGTCCACATATACGCTTTGTGAGCACAGAAAGCAACCTTTGATTCTTTACTATAAACAATGATAGATTCTACATTGGAGATGAGTCAAAGTGGCAACAGCACCATATGGCACATGGCACAGTGATCTGCAGAGGGAAGCTTATTGTTACATAATTTGTGTAGAATTCATGGCTAATTGTATTTACAAAGTAATAATGCTGAATACGCTCTGGGCTGGACTATGTGTTTGCACTAAGTGCTGGGTAGGTGGCAGTGTGCAGCTGCACTGCCCAAAGAGGAGGAGTGTGGAAGATTGTGTCTGGGGCAGTTTGGTAGCACATGGGGAGGGAGTGCACTCTGCCCCATGGCACTTAGATTGAAAACTCTTTGGGGCAGGGATCGTATTTTTTCTTGGTTTGTACAGTGCCTAGCACGGGGGGTTTTGGTGCATGACTAAGGGTCCTAGGTACTCTAGTAATACACATAAATAATAATCACGATTAATAGAAGGCTGGGTGCTGAAAAGAATTTAGAAGGTGAGGCAGTAAATGGAATCTCTGACCACAGACCTCATTCTCATTTGTTATCTGGGTTACTAATTAAAGGGGTTAGTTAGTAGAAAGGCAGATTACAAACTAGCAACACCTTTTGATATTCCCATGAACTTTATTTAATCTTTTTAGGTTATGCAGTTCCCTGTTTCTTGATGATAGCGAGAGTTAGTTTATATTAGGAGACAAAAAGCTTCAGTTTGCTTTGATAACCCTAATGAGAAATGATTAGGCTAGTCCAGAATCTTTTTCTTCTGATGCTAGTAATTCCAATCTGAAGTTTTTTCTTCATAGCATACTAAGCAAGTAGGACTCTCTGAAAATCCGTACTCTAGGTGGGGATGCACGGTTCATGGCATTGATAATAGAAGGCAAAGTCTTTCATTTCTAGATCGCCATTCAAATTTAGCCCATGTCAGTAATAAGTAATAACTAAATATTATTGCCATCTGTTGGCTGTTTTGTGGCCTAATGCACCATATGTGAATGTGGGCCTTAGTCCAGTTCTAGTGGACAAGTGCTCCCATGACAGTTGCTACCAGTTCACACCTTTGTTAAGGGTCTAGGCAGAGACGATAATGTTAAATGGGCCTGAAGACCAAACTGTTCTCTTACTGTTTTCCACTTACAATAGTTATATCAAAAACATAGTGAAAGCTGAATAGGACCCTATGTTAGTTGTGAGCTCATCCTCCGATTCTGTGGTTTCTACTTTTCTAAACTGAACTATTGCTTAAATTGTTTCATCTTTTTTCCTCTTTTCCATCTCAGCACTGTAAAGGGTTTCCAGGTTACTACCAGATGCTATGCAGGATTCCCCCCACCTGTCTTCCAGAGATAGTTCTCTTCAGGGCCATCCCTACAGTCATATTACTCGGCTGCATTGCTCAGGCTCTTCGGCACAATATCGTACTAGCTACACAGATGAGCAGATCCTCCAAAGGAATAGATTGCAGCTCACTGACTATCCCTTTTTCATAATTTTATTTTATTCTCTATATGTTCTCATACTGCCCTCATCACCATTACTTAACGGCTATCCAGCAGTGCAGTAAGTGATGCAACTAACATTGGTCTCATGCAGTTTGTTCTTTCCCTCATCCTCACCTCAGGAGGAGAATTGTGTGTGCAATGGAATGTTTTGTATTGGTAGGGTTGGTTGATTGGTTGGCTGGCTGGTTGGCTTTTTTAAATGTCCATGTTGCTATGTGTTTGTTAGAAAAGGCACGGTTGAAGAAATGTGCCTTGCACTTGGAGTGGAGGGTGGTGAGGTTTCTGATGATCCTTAGTTCTTGGGGGAGTTCATTCCAGTCTCAGACTGGCCCCCAAGAAAGCTTTGTTTCCAGCACAGATGAGCTTTTCCCTTGCAGCAGAGAGTTCCATTGTGCTTGAGGAGCAGAGTTGTCGACCACAGTCTTCATCCTTGTGCTTCAGGTGTTCTTTTAGATTGGCCATGGAGTGCCTTGCAGATAAGGACTGAGACCTTGAATGTGACTCAATAGTCCATGGAAAGCCAGTGTAGGAAGCAGAGGACAGATCTGATGTGCTTGCAGAAGTCCAGGTTGCTGAGGAGATATTGGAGTTTCCTAAGAGCTAATGGCTTCATGCCCATGAATGGTATCCCCTTCCCTTGCTCCATGCATACTGCATTCTCACACTGATACTCAATGTATAATAAATTATTGGCCCCAACATTTTTTTCACATTTACTGCAGTTGGATTCTGCCAGTAGTGTTCCCCCTCCCAGCTCCCACTGAAGTTGAGAGCTTTGCCATTAATTAAAAGTGGAGCAAGATTATACCTTCAGTCATTATTTACGCTCCCATTATCCTTCCTAGAGATTTGGGTGTATTTATTTTTTACTAGAATTTTTCTGGATGTCTGTTTTTAAACTGTTTGTTGATTGCAAGCCGTCCCAGTGTCCAGAGTGGCTCGCAGCTGTGAATGCCAATCTCAGGTCAGGCTATCAGAAAATAGGGCAGACATCCCTAACTAGTGATATTCTATTATTAGATTTAACCAAACCAACAACAAATGTGCACTCCTGGATCACTACATTAGCTTTACCATGGAGCCATAGACAGTCCCCCTTAGGCTCTCCAACCCCTACTGTACCACCCAGACAAACTGGATTTTATGATGAAAGGTTATTAAAACCCACATCACCACACGTTAGGTTCTAACAGCCCCAAAGGGCCAGTCACTTACCCCAGGTCAAGGTATACTCTAGATCTCACCAAAGACAACGGTGAAGCCAATTTTTCTAGTAAACTAACTACAGTGACAAAACGCAAAGAAGGTACAAATGTGAGATTTCTAAAGATAGCTACAGCACACAACCAAAGGTTTAAGAATCTGAAGTGCCTTCCAAAATCTGAGAGGGATGAGGTGTAGAGCATGCTTTCAGAAGCCTTAAAGGAGCAACACTCTGATGTGGAAACTACAGAACTCAAACCACCAAAAAACAGAAAATCAACCTTCTGCTGGTGGCATCTGACTCAGATGATGAAAATGAACATGCTCGGTCCGCATTTGTTTAGATTGTTATCAAGCAGAACCCGTCATCCACATGGACGCATGTTCTCTGGAATGGTGGTTGAAGCATGAAGGGGCATATGAATCTTTAGCACATCTGGCATGTAAATACTGTATTTTGCGACACTAGCTACAACAATGCCACGAGAAGACCTCTTCTCACTTTCTGGTGACATTGTGAACAAGAAACAGGCAGCATTATCTCCTGAAAATGTAAACAAACTAACACTAAGTTCTGAACACTAAGTAAATTCTCATCCTAACATACCTTTTGATCTAGGGTTATTTACCACAGAGCAGGCATAATAGCAAATACAAAACAGCATCTAGCCAACCTTAACAACACAGTTACATCTTACATGTGAATTGGTTTGAACACACCATAACCTTTTAACATTCCTTTGATTTCTGTTAGCATGCGAGTGAATTAGCCTGCTGGCAATCTGTGAAACAGTATCACACAAGCCCAGAGTATGACAAGCCCAAGTGTATCACTGGGGTAAGGCAATCAAAGTCAGTGGGCTTGCATCAGGTGTGAACTGGCCTAATATCACCATCCAGCCTTTCCTATCATTTGTCTCTAGCTGTCAACCTGTTTATGGTTGCCAGCTATTCTTTCCTGAATCTCACCAAATTGAATAAAAAAAATAAAATGAAAAAATACTCTGTTCATTTCCAATTATCAAAATATTTAAAGGATATCATTTATAAAACAAAAAGATTGTATTATATCAGTGAGAGCAGACAAAGATTTGGGACCCAATCCTGCAACCCTCCATTTATAATAGGGCTAGAATTCTCTTTCCATTCCCAAGCCTGTACCAACCCATCCCCTCAGAAACCACTAGGGTGACCAGATAGTAAGTGTGAAAAATCAGGACACGGAGGGTGCGGGTGGGTGGGGGGGAGTAACAGGCGACTATATAAGAAAAAGCCCCAAATATCGGGACTGTCCCGATAAAAGCAGGACATCTGGTCACCCTAGAAACCACCCTAGTGGTTTTGACCCCTCCCAAAGTTTTGACCCCCTCCAAAAGGGATGCGTTCCAGACACTTAATGAATTTTGATGTGGACTTCATTACTGCTATTGACTTTACATAGAAGCCACTCAGATACTGTGGTGATGGACAGCAGTATAAAACCAATAGATAGATAGTCTCATTGAGGGGACTACTTGTATGAGTAAGAATTTGTAGGACTGAGCCCTTGTATCATAATTTACTAAAACAATCAAATTCAAGAAATACCATTCATTTTGGTTATCATCATAGCTTCAACTTCAGCAAACTTCGTTTCTTCGATATCATATGGACCGTGTTGACAGAAAGCATGAGCTCAGAGACCCCCACTGCTATTTTCCTAGCACATTACAAGTATGTTTGTTTTCTCATCCAATTTTAATTACAACAGTCCGCTCTGAATGATTTGACTGATTCAGGAACACATTTTAACAAGCTCCCTTTATTTGTTTTTCCATGGAAACTTTCGTTGGTATACTCATGGAAAAAAAATAAGTTACATTATACAAACATCCTCCTCAAAAATAAAAGCTGCCTATGTTACTTTGTGAAGCAAACAGAAAAATTGGTCTCATTCAGGGAAATGCTGTATTTTCAAAATGGAACACAGGAGTTACAGGTGGAAACCTCCTAACTAGCTTGTGTGTAAATTAATAATGGTAGTGCAGTCACTTGCAACAGCTATTTCTGCAGCACAAGAAAGAATCTCTCCCACAAAATCATACTCTGTGTGTTCAGTGATTTTAGTACAAAAGTAGTATTGTGGCTCTCCGCATCAGGGTGCACAATAGGGAAATACACACTCTTCCTCAGAGGGAAGTCAGAGTCAAGGTCTGGTACTAGGGGTGCCCACACTGCACTGTATTAAAGGGTCTAGCAGCTGCCGCACCTGCATGTACTCTCCCAGGGGAGTTCTGTGTCTATCTCTGCAGGTAAAAACATCATCACCCACTGCCCAACATAGCAGTGGTTTTAAAAGCCAGAACTTCCATCCATCTGCACTTCTAAAGTGCCCATGACTGACATACATAGATGCTCTCCAGTTGGTTTAAAATAGTGGCACTTGTTCAGACGTGACCATGCTCTTAGGGGTAGTCATTGGCACCTATTTCAAAGTGTGCTGTCAGATTGTCTTCTGCTTTCATTCTTCGGGGAATGCTTTTTTGCAGAGGAAGCTTTTACATCATGATCTGAAGGGGATGGCGATAGGACTCTTCCTGGTCTCCTTTGCGAGCATATATGACCTTATGGATACACTTTCTAAGAAATAGCCCAGAAATGGGATGATTGAATTCCACACAACTGGACCATAGGCCTGTTTCATATTGCTTTGAGATGTCATCCTTTGCTATTATTAATTAATGCAGCAAACTTCCGCTCCGGAACAATTTCCCCCTGGTGTGCCTGTCATGCCTCTCCCTAGTTAATTCTCATGCTAGACTGGTTCAATAAACCAGTGTCTTTCATCTCCAAATCATTCTTATTCTCCAAAAACTATCCCATGTGCAAATGGCAATCCCTCGGTGCTGGCTGCTGAAATGAAGCATTGTGCTGCAAGCTCACTCCCCTAGTTGGTGATTGTTGTTTTGCTATTGTGGAATTGTTAGAGTGCCTTCAGCTTCCAAGCATGACTGCTGAAGAAATGTCCAGTTGGCTGATTTTTGGAGAAAATGAGAAAAGTCACCTTTTGCCCAGTGCAGGTATGTGAAATCTGAGGTAAGCAAAAAGGTATGATAGCAAAATCTATGGTTTTGCTGCAAGCCCTACCCGTATGTCACTAGGCCTAACTGACTTCCAAGCAAATTTGCAGACTTTGTCCAAGTTTGTAGAATATTGTTAACTCTTGCACTACGCGAATTATAATTTAGGAAGTACACATACACAGATCCTCCTGTTTTGTTATGAGATTTTACATTTCACCAAATGTATCCTGTGTTTACAATTGGTACACATCTAATACAGAAATGCTTTTCTTTAGACTTCATATCAACCTCTGAAACACGTTTGAGAGGAATTCCTCTTCTGTGTCATAAGGTTGCCAAGTATCCAGTGTGGAATCTTTAAATGTGTTACATTTTGGCCTCAAGGGAATTTTGGAGGGGCAGATTGTGATCCAAAAGATTCACATTGATTTCAAAGGACTTTGGATCAGACCCTGTGGGTACGTCTACACTACAGAATTAGGTCGAATTTATAGAAGTCGATATTTTAAAACCCGAATTTATGGAATCGATTGTGTGTGTCCCCACTAAAGAGCATTAAGACCATCAGGTCGATTGACTGTGTCCACAGTAGCGGGGCTAGCATCGACTTTCGGAGCATTGCATTGCGGGTAGCTATCCCACAGTTCCCGCAGTCTCCACCGCCCATTGGAATTCTGGGTTGCGATCCCAAAGCCTGATGGGGCAGAAAACATTGTCGCTGGTGGTTCTGGGTACATGTCATCAAGCCATCAAACGTCCCTCCCTCCCTCTGTGAAAGCAATCTTTTTCGCGCCTTTTTTCCGGGGTTTCCGTGTTTGCTACGGAAGCCTGCTCAGCTCACAATTACCGTACATCTCCAGCGTATGCCTGGACATTAGGTCTAGTGGGGATTCAGTCACGCTATAATACGGGCAGAGGGATAGCTCAGCGTTCTGAGCGTTGGCCTGCTAAACCCGGGGTTGCGAGTTCAATCCTTGAGGGGGCCATTCTGCCTGAGGCTGGTAGTCGCGGGACTACACAGCATAAGCTCCTTGCTTTCTAGCTGCAGATGGTGCAATATGCTATAAATGGTTGTGGTCGCGGGACCATACAGCAGCAGCTCCTTGCCTTCTAGCTGCAGATCGTACAATATGCTTGAAATTCATGTGCTCCTGGCCGGCGGCCTATGTTGTGGCTGGTCGGGGGCGCTTGGACATAAATGGGAGTGACCAGAGTGACTCTGGTCATTCTCTTTTTTATGTTTTGTTTAAGGGAGATTCAGTACTGCCTGGAACACGGGCAGAGGGATAGCTCAGCGGTATGAGCATTGGCCCGCTTAACCCGGGGTTGCGAGTTCAATCCTTGAGGGGGCCAGGAGATGAGGATGGCTATCAAGCATATTGTACCATCTGCTGCTAGAAGGGAAGGCGCCTAACCCTTGCTCACCGCATATTGTACTATCTGCAGCTAGAAGGAAATGAGCCTAACCCTTGCTCCCCTCTCCCTCCGTGAAAGCAACTGAGGGGGGAGCCAAAAATCCTTTCGCGCCTTTTTTCATGCAGGCGCCATATTGCTGACACCATTGTTATCCACCCGCCGCTTCTGCTCCCACTCTGCTGTCCTGCAAACAGCATACCAGGGAAAGCATGGAGCACGATCAGATCACTGCGGCTGTTCTCGCCGTTATGAACACCATGCGCACTGTCCAGGAGTATATGGAGAACGAGAACCAGGAGCTGCTAGAGCTACAGCAGGCAAGGAGGTGACAGCAGCGCCCTGAGGACAGTGATGAGGACATGGACACAGACCTCTCTCAAAAAAGGCCCCCCCGCAAGGTGGACATCATGGTGGTAATGGGGCTTGTTGATACAGTGGAACGCCGATTCTGGGCCCGGGAAACAAGCACAGACTGGTGGGACCACATAGTGCTGCAGGTCTGGGATGAATCCCAGTGGCTGCGAAACTTTTGCATGCGTAAGGGCACTTTCATGGAGCTTTGTGAGTTGCTTTCCCCTGCCCTGAAGCGCCAGAACACCAAGATGAGAGCAGCCCTCACAGTAGAGAAGCGAATGGCAATAGCCCTGTGGAAGCTTGCAACGCCAGACAGCTACCGGTCAGTCGCGAATCAATTCGGAGTGGGAAAATCTACAGTGGGGGCTGTTGTCATGCAAGTAGCCAGGGCGATCACCAAGCTGCTGGTACCAAGGGTTGTGAGCCTGGGAAATGTGCAGCTCATACTGGATGGCTTTGCAACAATGGGGTTCCCGAACTGTGGAGGGGCGATAGACGGAACCCATATCCCTATCTTGGCACCGGACCACCAAGCCAGCGAGTACATAAACCGAAAGGGTTACTTTTCAATAGTGCTGCAAGCACTGGTGGATCATAAGGGACGTTTCACCAACATCAACGTGGGATGGCCGGGAAAGGTACATGACGCTCGCATCTTCAGGAACTCTGGTCTGTTTCAGCTGCTGCAGCAAGGGACTTTCTTCCCAGACCAGAAAATAACCGTTGGGGATGTTGAGATGCCCATAGTTATCCTTGGGGACCCAGCCTACCCCTTAATGCCATGGCTCATGAAGCCATACACAGGTAGCCTGGACAGTAGTCAGGACCTTTTCAGCTATAGGCTGAGCAAGTGCAGAATGGTGGTGGAATGTGCATTTGGCCGTTTAAAAGCTCACTGGCGAAGTTTATTGACTAGGTTAGATCTCAGCGAAAACAATATTCCCATTATTATTACTGCTTGCTGTGCGCTCCACAATATCTGTGAGAGTAAGGGGGAGACATTTATGGCGGGGTGGGAGGTTGAGGCAAATCGCCTGGCCACTGGTTATGCGCAGCCAGACACCAGGGCTATTACAAGAGTACAGCAGGGTGCGTTGCGCATCAGGGAAGCTTTGAAAACCAGTTTCATGAATGGCCAGGATGCTGTGTGAAAGTTCTGTTTTTCCCGAGTAATGAAAAGCCCCGCCCCTTCATTCACTCTACTTCCCTTTACCCAAACTGCCCTGCCCTCCCCCCCTCGGTCACCGCTTGCAGAGGAAATAAAGTCATTGTTGCTTAAAAATCAGGCATTCTTTATTAATTCGTAAAACACAGAGGGGGAACTATGGGGGTAACTGCCACAGTCTCCCGGGATAGGTGGTGGAGGAAGGGAAGCACCAGGATGGGTGGTGGAGGAGGGGATGAGGGAAGGACAAGGACACACAGTACTTTAAAACGTATTGAATGCCAGCCCTTTCTTGCTTGGACTGTTCTCTTGGCTTGAGTGGTTGGGTGCACGGAGGCCACCCAAACACGTTCTTGGGCGTCTCGGGGATGAGGTTATGGGACTCGGGAAGGAGGGCTGTTGGTTACACAGGGGCTGTAGCGGCGGTCTGGGCTCAGGCGGCCTTTCCTGAACCCTACGCCTTTCCTCAGCCATAAGCCGGAGGATTTCCGTTTGATCCTCCAGTAGCCTCAGAATTGCATCCTGCCTTCTCTCTGCACGCTGCACCTCTCCGCGCAATCAAATTCTGCCTTCCTGGACTCCGACAGTGTCTGCCTCCACGCATTCTGCTGGGCAGCTTCAGTGTGGGAGGATTCCATGAGTTCTGAGAACATATCGTCTCGATTCCTTTTTTTTTTACTTCTAATCTTCGCTAGCCTCTGGGACGGTGATGAAAGGGGTGGCGTTGAAACATTTGCAGCTGCAGGAGGAAACAAACGGGAGAGGAGTAGTTTAAAAGACACATATTAGAGAACAATGCTCCAAACATTACATATCACATGTGCATTTGGTCCAAGGTTGCACTTTGCCTGTTATATTGAGGGTCTGCTGGTTTGTTGTGAGAGATCACACAAGCAGGTCTGGCGGGCAACAGAATTCGGCTTGCAGGCAGCCATGGTAAGACACAGTCTATAGGCTTCTTTAACCTTCATAACATGTGGGAATGTTTTCAAACAGCAACCCCCTCATTTCCCATAACAAACAGCCTTTGGGCTGGCAATTTAAAACTGGTTGGCAATTGAAAAGGGAGGGGTGGCGGTGTTCGGGTTAATGTGCAGCGCGAACCTAATTGATACCCCCCCACACACACAGACATACATCCAAGATGTTCACTGTTCCCCCTTCCCCCACCGCGTGGGTCACAGCGGGGAAGATTTCCGTTCAGCCACAGGCAAACAGCCCAGCAGGGACGGAGCCCCTCTGAATACCCCCTTAATAAAATTCCCCTATTTCAACCAGGTGACCATGAATGATATCACTCTTCTGAGGATAACACAGACAGATAAAGAACGGATGTTGCTTGAATGCCAGCAAAAACCGGGACCATACGCCACCATGCTTTGCAAAGCAATGATTCCAGACTATGTGCTACTGGCCTGGCGTGGTAGAGTGTGTTACCACGGAGCACAGGATAAGGCTGCCCTCCCCAGAAACCTTTTGCACAGGCTTTGGGAGTACATCCAGGAGATCTTTCTGGAGATGTCCCCGGAGGATTTCTGCTCCATCCCCGAACATGTTAACAGAGTATTCCAGTAGCTGTAGCTGTACTGGCCGCGAATTAATCATTAAACACGCTTGCTTATAAAACATGTATTAATGTAACAGAGGTACACTCACCAGAGGTCCCTTCTCCTGCATCGAGCACGCCTTGGGTGGGTTCGTAGGGTACTGGCTCCAGGGTGACAAAGAGTTCCTGGCTGTCGGGGAAAAGGGCTTCTCCACTTCCTTGCTGTGTCTGGGCGCTATTTTCAGCATCATTATCATCATCATGCTCCTCTGTGGTTTCTGATGATCCACATACGGAGTCATACCACATGGGTGGGTCAGTGCTGGCTGCACCTCCTAGAATGGCATGCAGCTCATCATAGAAGCGGCATGTCTGGGGCTCTGACCCAGAGCGGTTGTTTGCATCTCTGGTTTTTTGGTAGGCTTGCCTGAGCTCCTTAATTTTCACGCGGCACTGTTGCGCGTCCCTGTTGTAGCCTCTGTCCTGCATGCCCTTGGAGACTTTGGCATATGTATTGGCGTTTCTTCTTTTGGACTGTAGCTCTGCTAGCATGGTTTCGTCTCCCCATACAGCGATCAGATCGCGTACCTCACGCTCGGTCCATGCTGGAGCTCGTCTTCGGTTCTGGGACTCCATCATGGTCACCTCTGCGGATGAGATCTGCGCTCACCTGCAGCTCACCACGCTGGCCAAACAGGAAATGAAATTCAAAAGTTCGTGGGGCTTTTCCTGTCTACCTGGGCGGAGCATTCGAGCTCAGACTGCTGTCCAGAGCGGTCAAATGTTGCACTGTGGGATAGATCCAGGAGGCCAATACCGTCGAATTGCGTCCTCACTAAGCCTACATCGATTCGGCAATATCGCTTTAAGCGCTAATCCCCTCGTTGGGGGTGGAGTGGCGAGATCGATTTTAAGAGCCCTAGAAGTCGATGTTAAGGGCTTCGTCGTGTGGATGGGTGCACGGATCAATCGAAATAACGCTAATAAATTCGACCTAAACTCGTAGTGTAGACCAGGGCTGTGTGAAGGTATTTTATAGATCTCACCTACCCCTTAGCACTCTAATACTGCCCACAGAGCTTCCGACTCACCAGGGTATGTTCTGACATTCACAGTAGAGTCCTTCTTGCTACTTCAGGTCTTCTGCAAAATGACTCAAGATGAAATATAACACTCTTTTTCCTCATGAGTATGAAGCAGGAAGAAAGGTAGGAAGGACTGATTCAGGTACCATCATTCATCTCCTGACTGAAGAAGTTTTGCTTGCATGTTTATAATTTCTCTGGCATGTTTTGTAATTGATTTTTTAAAGTGAGAGAGGTTTGTAACTGTATGATGTGGAATACAATGCCTTTAGAATTTGCATGAGTTCTAGTTTGTCACAGATGGATCTTTTTGCACCTCTGAATGTCACAGGGCCCAATTTTGTGAGAGGCTGGAAGATGGTAGGTTCCCTTGCTTCCCTCTGAAGTCAGTAGGAGTTGAGGGAGCTCCTCATCAGCAGAATTGGATCCTTATTTTTCAAGCATGAGAGCAATTAATATTTATCTTTCGGAAAGATCTGTTTCTTTAATTTGAGCAAATAGAAGTTTTATACTTTATGTAAGGACTGAATTTAGCGGTCAGTTACACATGTAAATCCTACATTCACTTCAATAGAGTTACTCCAGATTTACATCAGTGTGTCTGAGAGCACAGTTTGGCCCTAAATGTTATATATTCTTTAGATAAAATATTGGAGGTATTTTCCCTTTATTCTTTGGGTTGCCTTGTCTGAAGTAGCACTGGGCTGCTTGAAGTTGTGTTTGTTGAACACCCACGTTTAATTTTTCTACAAATATCAGACCAGAAATGCATCAGATATATTTTTAATTTGTTTAGTAACTTCAAAAAAAGGCCATCTCAATGTTCCTAAGGAGGGCACAATGCTTCATTGCATGCTGGGTTCAGTTTTCCATTACAGTGTGGGAAGCAGCCCCTTAGTGTTGTTCTGGTCACTCTATCATCAGGATGTTCTCCAGCCTGCCCAGAGCTGATGTCAAGGCTCTATTCAGTCCATTTTGTCCCCAGGTAAGGGGTGGGCTAGGGGAGGAAAAGGGAAGGTTAGGGCATGGCTGGAGCAGTGTCTCTGGCTGTTTTGTTCAAGTGTGATGACTCAGAGAAGGCTATTACAAGCCACATAGTTTAGAGCTGGCCTAAGGTGCAAGAATTAGGAAGGAACAAGAAGAATGGAAGATCTTGGCCCAGTGTCTACTACAAAGTTGTACATGCTTTGAGTAGTCAAATATTTCTCAAGGAGGCAAATTGTGAGTAATTAACTGGTGTTACAGAAAATTGAAACTAGTATGTTGGCAGGATTTTTTTCTAGCAAAGCTCCATAAGGTAGGTGAAAAGGACTCTTTGGAAAGAAGTCCTCACCCTCCAAGAACTACTTGGCATCAACAAATGAATTCAAAGTGTGTTTACATTGACCTGTCACAAGGTGAATTTGGATGTGTTACCATTGCTTATCCTGCTGAAGTATGGGTTTGATTTGTGAATGCTCAGTGTTTACAGCAGGGAAAGTAATCTGGGTAAAACAAAAGGAGGGAGTTATTCTTTGTCAAATAAGTATCTCTAAAAAGAAAGCTAATATGCAAGTAAGGCAGCTTGGGTAATAGCCTAATTTAGAGGATCTGTTGTTTTCATTGTAATGATAGATTATATTTTTCTGCACAATGAGAGCATTTTATTATAACACGTGAAATATAAATTAAAGCCAAAGTAGCAATTGGCTTTTTCCATGCTGATGTAAAGGCTGGTTTGGTATTTTATAGAATGAGAGCTTGGGAGCACAGTGGGGTGGTCCATTATGTGGATGCATTGATCTCTACTCCTCAATAGTGACTGTGCAAGGCCTCAGGTGACACTGCAGCCCCACAGGCTGTAGAAATAGCAGCAAAGCAAGTGCACAGTTGCTCTGCACTTAGTTGCTGGGCTGACTGGGAGGATTCCTTCCCTCAACTATTGTTTGTTGGCTTTGTGCGCAGTGGGAGGCAGGCATTATCTGGCAGTTAGGCAAATAGGAGTGAAATGCACTTTCTAAAATTTAAAACTTTTGCAACATCTCTCTCCATTTTGGAATGTTGATTTCTCCCCCCCCCCCCCCCACATTTTCTGCAAACACATAGAATCATAGAATCTCATGGTTGGAAGGGACCTCAGGAGGTCATCTAGTCCAACCCCCTGCTCAAAGCAGGACCAACCCCAACTAGATCATCCCAGCCAGGGCTTTGTCAAGCCTGACCTTAAAACCCTCTAAGGAAGGAGATTCCACCACCTCCCTAGGTAACCCATTCCAGTGCTTCACCACCCTACTAGTGAAAAAGTTTTTCCTAATATCCAACCTAAACCTCCCCCTCTGCAACTTGAGACCATTACTCCTTGTTCTGTCATCTTCTACCACTGAGAACAGTCTAGATCCATCCTCTTTGGAACCCCCTTTTAGGTAGTTGAAAGCAGCTATCAAATCCCCCCTCACTCTTCTCTTCTGCAGGCTAAACAATCCCAGTTCCCTCAGCCTCTCCTCATAAGTCATGTGCTCCAGCCCCCTAATCATTTTGGTTGCCCTCCGTTGGACTCTTTCCAATTTATCCACATCCTTTTTGTAGTGTGGGGCCCAAAACTGGACACAGTACTCCAAATGAGGCCTCACCAGTGCCGAATAGAGGGGAATAATCACGTCCCTCGATCTGCTGGAAATGCCCCTACTTATACAGCCCAAAATGCCGTTAGCCTTCTTGGCAACAAGGGCACACTGTTGACTCATATTCAGCTTTTCGTCCACTGTAACCACTAGGTCCTTTTCTGCAGAACTGCTGCCCAGCCATTCGGTCCCTAGTCTGTAGCAGTGCATGGGATTCTTCCGTCCTAAGTGCAGGACTCTGCACTTGTCCTTGTTGAACCTCATCAGATTTCTTTTGGCCCAATCCTCTAATTTGTCTAGGTCCCTCTGTATCCTGTCCCTACCCTCCAGCGTATCAACCACTCCTCCCAGTTTAGTGTCATCTGCAAACTTGCTAAGGGTGCAGTCCACACCATCCTCCAGGTCGTTGATGAAGATATTGAACAAAACCGGCCCCAGCACCGACCCTTGGGGCACTCCACTTGATACCGGCTGCCAACTAGACATGGAGCCATTGATCACTACCCGTTGAGCACGACCATCCAGCCAGTTTTCTATCCACCTTACTGTCCATTCATCCAGCCCATACTTCTTTAACTTGCTGGCAAGAATACTGTGGGAGACTGTATCAAAAGCTTTGCTAAAGTCAAGAAATAGCACATCCACTGCTTTCCCCTCATCCACAGAGCCAGTTATCTGATCATAGAAGGCAATTAGGTTAGTCAGGCATGACTTGCCCTTGGTGAATCCATGCTGACTGTTCCTGATCACTTTCCCCTCCTTTAAGTGGTTCAGAATTGATTCCTTGAGGACCTGTTCCATGATTTTTCCAGGGACTGAGGTGAGACTGACTGGCCTGTAGTTCCCCGGATCTTCCTTCTTCCCTTTTTTAAAGATGGGCACTACATTCGCTTTTTTCCAGTCATCCAGGACCTCCCCCGATTGCCATGATTTGTCAAAGATAATGGCCAATGGCTCTGCAATCACATCGGCCAACTCCTTTAGCACCCTCGGATGCAGTGCATCCGGCCCCATGGACTTGTGTTCGTCCAGCTTTTCTAAATAGTCCCGAACTACTTCTTTCTCCACAGAGGGCTGGTCACCTCCTCCCCATACCGTGCTGCGGAGTGCAGCCGCCTGGGAGCTGACCACATACAGCATCCTAAGCAACCAGCAGAAAAATACATATAAGATTAGTCAAAGCACATGGGGCCTTTTGTAGTGCAGAGGTCGATATACATTGAAAAGGAAAAAACAGCTGCACTGTGCCCATCATTAAATAAAAAATGGAGTGCCAGGAGTGTTTACAACTTGTAAAAGAAAAACCATATTGAATACGCTTGAAGTTCTAGGAACAACTTAAACAATTGCTGTAAAACAAACATATGGCATGCAGCCAGAAACTTGTCAAATCAAAACACCCAAATGAGTGCTCTACTCTCTTCTTGCATGGGGTTCTGTGCATGAGGAGTACATAACAGCAACAGATGGACTATTGCATAAGTCAGCCAGCCCTGTTCTGACTTCCCGTTTATTGCACTAAGTGAGCCATACACTATAAGTACATTTCTCTCCAGTGCATACCATTTTACCCAGATCTCTCTGTTTCCCCTTTAACATCTGCTTCCATTTATTTCTTGTGTGTTAAAATGGTTGGTAGGGATAGGGAAAGATGAGAACATACACAATTATAAGAACAGAAAAAAGCCATCTGGCCCAGCATTTATGGTCAATCTTAATCCCACCATGATGGTTTTTTGCATGCTCCTTAACCCTTTCTTCTCCAGAAACAATCTATGTGATCCTGTATCGCCTTCCCAGTAACTTATTCCAGATGGTTGGATTTGTGCAAAATAGTTCTCTTTTAGCTTTCCATTTATTCCTAGTTTCCTCATTTTTATATTATGTCCCCTAGTTTTTGAACCTTTCTTCCCTATCATCTTTCTTATTCTCTGAAACTATTTGTGTCACAAAGAAAACTCTTTCAAATCCACAATTCCAGTCATACAGAGCTAATGAGGCTTCCTAGTTTTTAAATGGAGATAGGAGATACAGGTTGGGGTGGGGGGTCAGAGACAGTTTTATGGGTGGCCAATGAGTGTGAATTCAGCATTATTGCTAACAGAAGTACTCAGGGTGCTGTTTTTGTTGTTAGCGACAAAAGAGAAAATAGAATGTTTGAAGTAAAATGTTTCAGGTATTCTGTATGTGGATTCATTTTTCACTAACCTCCTAGAATGTCCTGGACCTTTGTAGAATTTCCTGGAACCTTCCAGACTTTCAGAGAACTACATTTTCCTTGAACCTCCTAAAATGCTATCAGCCATGCACCCACAGATATATAAGAGGTGGGGCGTCACAATACAGTCAGTGAGATATAAGAACAAAATGAAGTAAAGTGAGAGCCCAACTGCAATATTGTGAGCCTTATTTTGATTGGCCTTATGGCAAGGAAGGCTCGGCAAAGCTAAGTACTGCGCTGTGATAATGGACTGCACTCCCGACATTAGTCACAGTGAAAAGAAGTCATTTACAGTAAGATTTGATTACGATGAGGATGGCTGTATCCAGGGCCGTCCTTAGGCATACGCAGCATATGTGGCTGCGTAGGGCACCCAAAAATTTGGGGCACCCCCTGATTCACTTGCTGCAGTGCGGACTCCTCTCCGGCCCCTCCCCTGCGCTGTGCCAGCAGGCTTCTCCAACGCCCTGGCCCCTCCCCTCAGCCCACTCACTCCTCAGCAGAAGTGAGCAGGGGGAGCCGGGCCAGGCAGGAGGGCCAGGCAAGGCTGGGAGCAGAGCGGGGGACTATGTGGAGGCTGGGAAGGTCATGGGGGAGCCGAGCTGGAGGGTAGAGCCGAGCATGGGACTTTGGAGAGTGGGGGGAGGGGGCGGTCGAAGGAGGAACCGGGCTGTGGATGGCTGGAGGGAGCTGAGGTAGGTGGGGATGAGGGGCAGGCAAAGCTGGGAACAGAGCAGGGGGGGATACATGGAGGCTAGGAAGGCGGGGAGCCAAGCTCAGGGGGGTAGAGCTGGGCACGGGACTCCGGGAACAGGGCAGTGGAAGAGGAACGGGGCTGGGGGGGAAGGCAAGGCTGGGAACAGAGTGGGGGGGATACCCGGAGGCTGGGAAGCGATGGGGTGCTGAGCTCAGGGGGTAGAGCCGGGCATGGGACTTAAGGGAGCGGGGGATGGAGGAGGAACCAGGCTGGGGATTGCTGGGGGGAGCTGGGCTGGGAAAAGAGCGGGGGGGGGGGTGTTCTTTGTCTGGCTCAGTGAGCAAGCAGCAAACATCCTAGGGCCTCCTGGGGAGCAAGCTGGTGGCCCCAGAGGACAGCAGCTGTTCCGAGCAGCCCCACACTGTATCTGCACCTCTCCCCTCTTCTGCAAACATGCCCTGCCCCGGCAACTCCCTGCAATCTCTCTCCTAGTCTCCTCTTTACTCCAACTCCCTCTTCTCTGAAGTTGAAGCCCAGACATGGAGGATCCCCTTTGGACCCTCACCTTTCCTCTCTTCCCTTCCCCAGCAGGGATCAGCAGCAATGGGCTGCGGGGAGGGAGAAGCACACACACAACCAGGCTGGGGAGGAGGGAAAGTTAAAGGAAAATAAAAGAAGGTGGCGTTTGCTTTTCCTGCCCATTCACAACATTCCAGTGTCAACAGGAGGAAACTGACACTAAAACAATGGGAGGAGGGGGATGCACCTGGAGCAGAAAAGCAGCAATTAGGGCTGCAGAAGGCAAGGGAGGGAGTGACCTCTTAGCTCCGGAGGGAAATGGACTCTCACGTGACAAGGCTGGAGTAGCTGAAAACTTTTATTTAGGGAAAAGGGACATGATTTTTTTTCCTTGTGGATCCAAGTATCTCCAGGGCTGTCTCTTAAGCTGGAGCATTTTGAATGAGGGAGAGTTCTAAACAGTGCAGAGCTGAGTGGGATTTGAAAGGTCCCTTCAAGAATGCAGCACCTTCTTCCTCACCCGTGGGAAAAACCTTTAAAAATGGCCTTAAATCATCCAAAACAAGAGCCACTGTTCAAATGAGACTTGACTGGTTATGGCTCAAGCCCCACTGTTGAAGCATTGCTGAAGCTGCGTGCTGAGTTATACCCAGCACAATCCCACTGAGCCGTGTGTGGCAACCAGGTGTGTAAATCAGGGCAGAGAAAAAGACTGGTGTCTGAATATAATTCCTTGTCTTTTAAAACTGCACATCCCAAGCACCTCTTCACTTGTCAGGATTAGAGGGAAATGCTCTGTTGTAGGGAGAATGAAAGGCCATTTGGGAGTTGATGGCCCAGAACAGTGGCAGGCAAGGGCCTGGATGAGGGCTGGACTCAGCCATTGGTATTAGCTATTTCTTTTTTGTCATTCAAATGGATTTTGGGCCATGGCTGACATCCCAGCCATCATGTAAAATGCTTCCCTGTGGCATTTTGACATGTACACAGAGGTATCTCACCACCAAGTCCCTCTCCTAGCAGGCGAGGGGAGGAGGAAGGCTGCAGAGTGATCTCCCACCTCCATGCAGCCAGTGGCCTATGCTTGCCACTGCCATGCTGGAGCCTCCACATTTATTTATTGACAAAATTTGCAGAATTTTAAAATATTGTGCACAGAATTTAATTTTTTGGTGCTGAATTCCCTCAGGAATATGGGGTGCTGGGCAGTGGGGGGGCTGCATGTGAGAGATCGCTGGACATAGGGATTTGTGACGGAGATTTCTGGGTGAGGGCTGATGGGCATAATGGGGGCGTTGTGGCGGGACACACTGGCAATGCAGGGCTGGGTTTGGGGGCACAGGTGGGAAGGAAGTGCAGGGGTTAGGGGTGAAGGCAGCACTGTGCAGAGGTTAGGGGTGAAGGCAGCACAATTAAACTGTTTTTAATAAAGTGCACATGGCAAATTTTCCAATACTGTAAGCTTACGTTTGTGTTGCTAAGAGCAAGTTGGGCATAGGGGCACCAGTTTAATAATACTGCGTAGGGCCCTATAAATCCTAAGGATGGCCCTGACTGTATCCAAGTAAAGGAACACTTTACCTGTTTCTGGTCTGTGGACAACTTTCCTGGAAAAGGCCTAACAGAACTGTTTATGAACATTTTTAATGAGAGTAAAATAAAGCTTCAGGACTACCGTAGCCACAACTATGACAACGGTGTGAACATGAAGGGAAGAAACCATGGCGTTCAGGCAAGGATCCTTGCAATGAATCCAAGAGCTTTCTTCATGCTTTGTGGCTGCCATTCCCTCAACCTGGTTGTGTCAGATGTAGCATCATCTTCTTTAGGCTACGTCCATACTACCTGCCCGATTCAGCGGGTAGTGATCGATGTTCTGGGATCGATGTATCGCGTCTCATCTAGACGCGATACATCGATCCCAGAACCGCTCCCCGTCGACACCGGAACTCCAGCTCGGCGAGCAGAGGAAGCGCTGTCGACAGGGGAGCCTGCCTGCTGCCGTGTGGACCGGGGTAAGTACTTTTAAAAATCGATCTAAGATATTCAACTTCAGCTACGTTATTCACGTAGCTCCCCACAGCTGGTCCATCCACGTAGCTGGTCCATACGTGGCTCCCCCCCAGTATGGACCAGCCCTTAGAGTCAGTATCTCTCTTCGGAGTACTGGAAAGGAGATACGTCCTGTTTTCAGCATCAACTATCAGGTGAAAGATCCTCATAGACAATGTTACAAATCTGACCGTGAAGCCACAAAGTGACACTCATTGGGAGCGCTGCATTGACAGCATAAGGCCAGTGACTGAGGTTTCTGACGCCCTGATGGAACTGGTGTAGTTGAATAAAGCTGAGGCTGGAATCTGACACAAGGCACAAAGCCTGGCAAACCAGATCACTGACTTCAAATTTCTGGTCTCAGTTGTGGTTTGGCACAATATCCTGCTCCAAGCGAATGTTGTAAGCAAGGTATTACAAACTCAGTCGATGGACATCGTGACCGCTACTACTTTGATGAGAAGCTGCCTTGATTTCGTTGTAGCCTACAGAGACAACAGATTGAAGATGGCATCTCTGCTGCCAAAGAAATGGCAGAAAACTTAGGAGTTGAGCTTCTTTTCAAGGAAATTCATATTCATCGCAAGAAGAGGCAGTTTGGCTACAAGACCAGAGATGAGGTGATGGACAGCTCGGAAGAAAAATTCAAGAGAGAGTTTATTTGCTCACTCATTGATATTGCTCAAGTGTCTATCAAAGAAAAGGTTTGGACAAATGAAACACCACAAAAAGATCTGGGGGGTTTGTACAACCTTGGTAAGCTGCCAGCAAACAGGAAAACATTCTTGAATAATTGTACGGACCTTTACTGACACATGGGGAATGTTCAGATGTCAATGATAAAGACCTCTGTGTCAAATTGGACAATATCTGTCACATTTTGCCACATGGGAAGCACTCTCCACTCCAAGTTCTCCAGTTCATTCATGAGGCAGAGCTGAAGGACATTTTTCCTAATGTGTGGATAGTTTTGAGGATTCTGCTCACGCTGCCAGTCATAGCTGTATGTGGAGAGCACAGCTTTTTGAAACTCAGGCTCATTAAAACATATCTTCGATCAGCGATGGCCGATGAGAGATTGACATTGTTATTTTATTGCTTGAAAATGCCATTGGCCCGTCTTTGGATCTCTCTGATGTTGTGCTTCAGTTCATGAGGGCAAAGGTGAAAAAAGCATCCTTTTGAACTAGGGTTAACATTTTAAGGCTGTCACTTACTGTAAGACTATTTAATATGGGTCCATCCAATGCTGGTGTACAGTTCAATTTCTTGATGTTAATACATTTCAGTTATTCTTAAAATTTAAAAGTTTCTAGAAGCTTAGAGGAAACAATGTTTTTAATTTGCTTATACATGGCATGAATAAATACTGATTTACAGATCCCAATGTGCAAATGTATCATCTTATATGACAGGGATAACTCATGCATGCAAATCATGCATCTAAGTCGTGAAAAATGGGGTACAAATGCAATGCAAAAATGAGGTATTCAAAAGTTTAACAAATGGAGGGGTGGAGGCACTGAAGACACTCCTTGCTTGGGGTGCCATTTGCGCTAGGGCCAGCCCTGGCAAAATGTATGTACAAAGGAATGTTAAGGTTTTTAAGTAAAGATTAAAAAGGATTCTTTAATCTTAAGATTAAATCTCTCCTCCCACACAATAGTTTATATAAATTAAAAATGATGTATAGTAAAATGTTGGATAGTATACTGCTTGCTATGTACAGTTCAAAATGAATACGCTCTTTAAAAAGGGAAAACATATTAACCACAACAGTGCATTTTGCAAAAACTGCTTATCTTTTAGGGATAGTTTAGAAATGAGATTTTATTTTTCCAGTCTATTTCCCCCTTATCTCTCTATTTACATTGCCCATAGTTTATGGCTACATTACTGCTTTCTGTCCTACACCTAACAGATCATGCTGATAACATTTTAAGCAAAAGGTTTGCTTGGCGTTTCAGGGATCATATGACTTAAAGTAACTCTTAGATTTTAAACACCCAGTGTTTAAAACATACGCTGTTGAGTCTGACAAGCTCAAATTCCAAGTGATACTATTAACAAGGCTACAAATATCCCAGGTTTGACTTTTAGCAAAATATCCCTTTCAGGTGTGGGAGAGTTTCTTATGCACTGAAGGATACAGTGTGGACGATGAACGAACTGAGCAGCGGTATGTTTACTTTTTGAACACTTCACTAGCCAGTCAAAATGCTCATATTTCTAGTGTTTTTGACATATACATTAAACTGATGTGGAGTTGAAACAGTTACTTCTATATATCTTTTCCTAAGGAAATATATATTTTTCTTTTTGATCTGCCAGCCAGGTTGAAGAGGTAGGAATATTTGCTAGCTGTTCAAGACAGAATTTCCATTCTGGAGGGTAATGACAATGCAGCAATTAAGTAAAATGGCTGAGACACTGTTATGTAAGTCTTCTGGCAGTAAAACTTGGTGGAAAAAGCAAAACTTTTGCTGAATCTTGTTTCGATTATGTGTTAAGAATCCCAAGACAAATAGGAAATCTTCCTCTGGCAAGTGTTTGAGTGTTGTTCTTACATTGTTTTATCATCTTTTCTATTGTTTTAGCTCACAGTGGTTTTAAGGAATCCACAAATGCAGACTCTGGAGAAGAGAACCTTATGAAAGCCAGCTAATTTCTGTGAAAATTTCATGGTTTGATGAAACTGTGACACTGAAGGTAGTTAATTTTCCTTTCCTTTTATACATTCCCTTTTCATTTTCTCTTCCATTCTCTCTATACCACTTCTCCTCTTTTCCTTTCCCCTTCCTGCCTTCTGTTCTTTCTCACCAAACCCCTCCTCTTCTCCCTCACACTCGCCTTCCTTAGGACTTGCCTTCTCAAAAGGCTATAGACTGGAGGCATTAGAAAGCAACATAATCAACTCACTTGTGCATGTTTGAATTTCCATGCTTTAGAAGGCAGTGTTTATAAGCTCACACACAAATGCGTGCAAGCTAGTTATTATATCAGAGCTGTGTGTGATGGGCCAGTATTTTTCCACAACGTTTTTCATGGATATTTTTACCATTTCTGGTGAGTTCATGTCTCTCAAATTTAACTTATCCCCAAAACTTAATGAAATGGCCATTTTGCTTATCACATGAAATTTTGAACTTCAAATACTGAAGCCACTTTTCAATCAAAAATGTCTTCTTTCACAGCAGAAAATGAGCTGTTTACTGACTGAAAGAGGGCTTCGACATTTGAAGCTAAAAATGTCAAATGTGTACGTATATAATATGGGGAGGGATAAAGATAAAATAAGTGGCATTTCGCCCAGTGTTATCTTTTATAGAGAAAAATTAGGAGCATTTTATAAACACTCTGGCAGAGGGATAGATTTTTCAGTAAAGCCTGGATTTCCTTAAAGAAGAAGGATGTTATTTAAAATCCATAGGATTTCAGATGGCAATAATTTTAAGGTAGATCAAACACTAAACCTACAGAAAATTATTTGACATTGTCCTTAGAAGTTTATTCTATGTCTGTTTCAAGATCTTATGCCTTATGTCATTGGGTGGTATGAGATACGTTTAAATACGTAAGTCATGTATAGGAAGATTATCTGATGTTTGGATATATGCAACATCTATATCTAAACTCAGTCATTTTTTTAAGCAAATACTTTCATTTAAAGGAAAATAAGGTTGCTGCTCTATTTGAAAATAAGGAAAATTTCAGAAAAACACATTTTTTCCTTCTTTGCTTTTATTTGATTTTAACAATTTTAACAATAATGTTAAAAATCCCTTTAAATCCTTAAAAGGTTCAAATTATAAATGCAAAAGTCCATTTAGATTCCTTTTATGAGCTCATGCCTTTAGCCTTTCTCCCCCTCCCATCTGAACATGTAAGAAACAATAAATAACCTAATGACGATACTTACAACCTTATCTATAGCTCTCCAAGCACTTTACAAAGTCAGGAAGTCAATATTGCCCCATTCTACAGATGGAGAAACTGAATCAAAGAGAAGTGAAGTGACTTGCTCCAGGTCACATAGGGAGTCAATAGCAGAACTGAGACCATAACCCAAGTCACCTGATTCTCATTCCCTGCACCACACTCCTGATGCTATTTCAAGGTGCAACATTTTCAGAAAGGTTCAGATTTGGCTAGTTATTTTTTTTTCTATCCCTAATTTCTATATCGCTAATGTCTGTGATCTATATTCTGTTTCAGCAAATGGAAGAAATGACAGAGTGTGTCAGCCCTAATGGTCTTGTTAGATCTCCAAGAGCTCTTGAATATCCAGCTAGCATGTGTTTCCAAGAGCAATTTTTTGGCATTCGTACTACTTGACAAATAAGTTTGCATCCTTTTCTTTCAGATGCAGACCTTGACTGGGTTATCCAGGTTTTGTCATCTTGCAGATAGATTACTGCAGTGCACTCTGCATAGGGCTACATTTGAAATCCATCCAGAGGTTGTATCTAGAGCAAAATTCAGAATATTGAGCATTACAAGAGGTCAGAAAATGGGGGAAGAGCAGTTTCTGCTGAAAATTTGGCTCTTTCAGTGAAAAATCAAAAACTGTATATTTTTGAGCAAACAGAGAAATAAAAATTTTGATTTTGGAATGCCTCTGCTGTGGTGGCTTATGGGAGTTCCAGTTTGGGTTCCTCAGGCTCCCATTCTCTTCCATGGGCCAGACTTCCTGGCTAGACTACAATCTCCCAATATTAGGGTGACCATACATCCCCTCCCCAAACCCCCAAATACCATCCCAGTACACACACACATCTCCTGCTCCTCCACCAAATAGCCCCTTACAGTACACCCACACCCCTCCAGCACCTCCCAAAATAAATACCCCCTCCAACACCCTCCAACTGATCCCCTCCCCCCAGCAGCGTTCTCCATTTGGGAACTTGAAATATGATCTCCCCTTTTGCTGAGCCACTGTAGTGCATCCTTGGAGTCCCTGGCCATGAAACATCATGAGAGATGCAGTCTGAGAGAGGAACCAAGCCCAAAGAAGAGAATGGCGGCATGGAGCAGCTGAACTACAATCCCCATGAGGCACTATGGCAGTATTTACAAACCAAAAGTTTTTGGTTTTCGGTCAAAACATTACGTTTTCAGGTCTTGGGTGTTTGTTTGTTTGGGGTATGGGGGTTATGAAAAGAGAAAATCTTCCACAGAAAGTAGGCTCTTTTTGTGAAAAAGTTTGTTTAGTCTAAAATCCAATTTTTTTTATCAAAAAACAGTTTTGACGGAAAATTCCCAGCCAGCCTCCATAAGCATGTTATACTTGTCTATAGTCCATACTAGCTGCCCATTGATTTGTAGGTGAAGTTAAGGGTGTAGTGGTGAAACAAGGTCCCAGAGGGTCTTGGTCTAAGAATAGATAGGGGGCCCTTTCACGATTCCAAAATCCTCCCCCCTACACTCCCCGACAGCCCTAATCCAGCTTCCCCATCCCCTAGTGCCCCTCTGCCCCCCTCGCAGAATACATCTGGGAAGTTGTCCATGCGGGGGGGGGGGGGGAGAATCTGTCCTGGCCCTTGCAGGTGACCTGCTGAAGCCCTAAAGCATGGAATTTGATTATAGTCATTGTCATAATGCAAAGCTGTAGGTGTTATGAGCCTGTTGAGGGCAATGCAGAACTTCCTGTTCTCTCTGTAGCCCATGAAGGAAGGGAATTAAGAGGGAAATTCATAGACTTACATATTCACAGAAAGACGGGACCACCAGAACTATCCATCCCGACCCCCCCCCCCCCCCACATACACACAGGCCAGGGAATTTCTCCCAGAAGCTGGATTAAAGCCTATTCTTTAGAATGCTGTGATATCTTATCTCAGTGTACAATAGCATTTTATCTCATTTTAAAGACTCCCAGCGATGCACTTTGCATGGTAAGCTGTTCCGATGTTTAATTACCCTGACTGTAATGCTCACATTCTGGGCACTAATATGCACTGGCGACTCTATGGAGTTCTCCCCAAGCTTGGGGAATGAGCATATCATGAGTTCTGTCAGTAAACTAGAGGGATTATGCAGCATTCCACTACAATAACCCCTTTTTATTTCCCTGATATAAAGCATTAAGAATGACTAATAGTCTTAATATTAGATTTAATAGGCAGTGGTTCTGCCCCACACATACAAAAGCGTTTATCTTACTGTTTGCATTCACATTTTAGGTGGACTGGCAACTATTTCACTTTTGTTTTTCTGAAGTTTTCAGTAGAATATTTGTACAAGTAGAAGTTATTGGCCCTGGAAACCAAAGTTCACTCACTGTTCATCTACAGATATAAGCAGGGTTTCAATGAGCTCTCCCCTGACATATAGTGATGAACAGGGGGGAAAGACTTTAGGAGTAGATTATATTTGCATAGACACACCTACCCTGCCTAGAGGATCAGCAAATGGAGCTGCTTTGCCAAAGTGACCTATTTTGGCTGGTTTTGGGTTACAATTCCCTCTAGTATTGAATGCAAGGGTAATTAAATGTTGTTGTTCTTATTGTATGAGTAAAGGGCAACAGAACTGTACTTAGTCTGCCCTGATAGAGGGAGTCACCCTAAACTGGATCTAACTTGCTTAGAAGGGGAAGGATGCCAAATCCCAATAAAAGGGTGTGGAGTGAGATGTTCTTATGTGGGGGTGAAAGGTAATGCAGAAGTTGTGCTAGCAGCAAGGTTGTCTGCTACTCAGTGAAATTGTTGAGAGCTGGGCTAGATGGTAGAGCCTCAGAATATAACAATGCACAAGTAACAGCAAGTAGTAGTGATAGGTAGCAGCAGCAAAGACATTGCTTGATACCCCCTTTCTGGGACAGAATATGAATGCACCTCTGAACTCTGGGTCTTTGCTGCTAAGAACAATCAAATGTGAGTGGGGTGGAGTGAAGGGAAAAGAGAATGGTGTGTTAAAGGGATGTTCGTTTCTTGGACTATCACACTGCAAGAGGGGGAACCAAGGCAAAGGACACTGCCCAGTGTACTGTGGGGTGGTTGTTTGCTTATGGCTATGTGCTTTTGAATCATGGTTGTGGTGTTTCTCACAGTCTTTAACGTATTTATCCTCACAATACTCTTGTGAGATGGGGATGTCCTATTAACACACTTTTACACATGGGGAACTACAGCACAGAGAGAATACTGCCTGCTGAGTGTCAGCCACCAAAGTTTGTGGACTGGACTACCTCCCCTTCCTATTTTAACCACTGCTTGTAGGTGCAGTTGGGACTGAACTTTGGAAATTCACACTTGGAGATTGAGCTGGAACTCCCTTTCCCTCCCTAGATTTTGGCGTGGGAAATTGATTTATTGTCTAGGGTTTATGTTTGGCTTGTTAGAGAGACAATGGTTCATCTTTCTAGTTGAAATTTGGATCCAGGATGGGATTCTGCAACATCCTCTGCAAAATTTAAGGATGTTTAGATCAAGAATTTTAGTTTGTGCTTATCTGTGTTTCTTAAATAGTGTAAATAGCTGTGATTATTGAAATAGAAATTTGACATACACGGAGTTAACACCACACAAATAAGTGACACGAGAAAGCTCCCCTCCTTTGGAAAGAAAATGCTGTTCAATTTATATGCCTTCAGATTGCTTCTAAATAACACTTGTCTTTGCCAGAATGATTCTCGGAATTTTGCTAGCACAGCAAAATATGTGACCTTTTTACATCACATATTAGCATTTCTAAGAAATGAAATCCTTTCCCTTTTAAAAAATAACTTCATTTTTTAGATTTAGTTATGTACTTGGTAAAATCTAGGGTTCATAAAACTGATAAACTACTTTCTTAAGGTTTCATAACATTCAGTCACGTCTTGCCACTGCAATTGTAAGAGGAAAATATATTGGCCTTTTCTTCTTAGAAAAGACTCTTAGTTATAATTGAAAATAGATCTGTTAGTAAAATGTCATTGAAGATGTAGCTTTTATCATTACAGGTAAAGCGCAGCTCCTGTGAGTTTGTTTTTTTCAAATCTACTTACAGTAATCCAAAAATGGTCTGTTATGGCCATATCTGAAACATATTGTTGTGAGGTCAAACGAGGAATTGAAACTGCATTCCATTGCCTTATATTTTCCCTTCTTGGATGTTGCCTTTTGATGCAGCACCCTAGGGCATTTGAGAAGCTGAGTGAATTTATGCTTTCCAGTTTTTATGCATTCATCCATCAAAAGTTATCCAGTTCATGCTTTTTATCTAAATTTGCATACAAATGTGTACTTGTTTGCAAGCAGTTTTAAAATGTCATCATCTATGTGCAACCTGCACGCTTGCTTCTTGTCTATTACAGCTGTTCCACCTGCTGGATTCTTTTTCAATAGTGGCCGCCCCCCCCGGCCATGGAACTGACCAAAGTCACAGCCTGGCCCTGCTCATGAAAATGGCTTGTACAGACTAACTGGAGCCATTGCTCTGCCTAGGGAGGAGGCTTCTTGCTCCTTTGTTCGGCTTCTTTGTTCAGACCCGGGCTTGGTGTAGGGGTGCTCTGCCCAGGTATGCAAGACCTAAAGTGGCCACATAGCTGAGCATATGAGTCATACCTGTGGCTCAGAACTTGCCCAGGCATGCCTATGCTTACCTGTAGTTTTCCCTGCTCTCTCCCTCCTCCCCTGTATCCTGAGAAGCCAATCAAAAGTACTGGTGGGAAACTGCCTAAGTTTGCCTTTAAAACCAGACATTTTCTGATCAGACCCTGGAGAAGTTCCTTGCCTTGCCACCTGGTCTGATCAGCTAGGGGTCTTGGGAGGCCCTCTCCCCGCTCTCATTTGTTTTTTGAGCGTACCCCCATTTTAAACTCCCCTCCCACGAACAACGAATTTGTGCCTGGAGATCTCCTGATTATTGTAAGCGAATCGAGTATTCTCTGCGTCCTCTGATGCTGAAACTTCTGCTGCTGTCTTGGGAATTGGTAAGAAAAAACCTCTTGCACACTTCCCCTTGTTTTAACTGCTGGCTTTCTTTCCCCAGCAGGCAGACGCAAGCTAACTCCTTGGTCTGTATTAGGTTTAGTCTTTAATCTAGATAAATTGTAGTTTCATTTTGCATAGCTGTGGTTAAATTTGCTTTAAAGAATTGTTTGTATTGTGTTCTGTTACTTGCTAACTTGTGTAGTCTTGGTTAAGTTAAATCATAGATAAGATTTTACTGTGTTCTGTATAATTGTGGTTAAGTCTGTCTTCCTGCTGCCCAAACCCCCCAAGCTCGCCCGTGTCTCCCCCCGAGCTCCCCAGTCTCGTTGCAGTCTCTCTGCTGTTTAAACTTGCAGCCTGTCTGCTCTCTGTGTCTCCCTCAGTTCAAATCTCCCTCCATAGCGCCTCTGCCTTTGGTCTCTGCTCCACCACGTGTCTTCCCCCCACTCCAACCTCATTTCTCTACCACTGCCTTTCTCTCTCTCTCCCCTAATCCCTTCCACCACGTGCTCACCCTCCCCCCTTCCTATAGCTGCCAAGCCTCAATTGCATTACTAAAGCCTAGCATAAAAACCCCATTGGTTACTTTCCTTTTTCTCTCTAACACACCTCACATTTTACATTTACACCACTGTGACCCATTTTTACCTAAAGTTGTTGGTTATTTAACACATTTTACCCATAACTGTTAGTTGGTTATATGCTGCTGTGACACACCCTTTACATAGAAATTGTTAGCTACCTGTTACATTTATACTTCAGTGTTAATTGGTTACCAACTGTATTGTACCCCACTGTATTGTACCCCACTATTGAAACCCCCTATCCTGTTTACTAAAAGAAACCCCTCCCCAATTGTCTACCTTAACAAACCCCATACCCCTCACTATTGAATTTTCCCTGTTTTTATATTCTCTTAATAAAGTTTGTTTTGCACCCCACCCGTGCAGTAATTGTCCCCCAAGATCCCCTACCTGCTGGCAGGGACACTTCTCAGCTTTCACATCACTGATGCATCCATCAGTAAGGTTTTGAAATTTAGAAGACATAGGAATAAGAATTTTGCTAATATAACTTTTTCTCTATTTGTTAAACAAAATAGAGCTGCATGAAATTGGTGGTTTTTTACAGTAATTAGCCCCACATTTTTCATTAGTTTGTTTTGCATGATTTTGTACCCTGAACACTTCCATATTTCCAAAATTCAAACACTCCAAAATCTTTCAAAGTGAATCATGTGGTAGCTTGGAAAGCCACTGTGTGTGAAAATTTGGCAAAGTTTATTAGTGTGAATTTACAAAGGGAAGTGCAAAAATCTGAGTGAGTCTCCCTAGAAGCAACATGGCCTAGAGAAATGCATACAGGGTGAGGAAACTGCACTTTTTTACTTCTGTTCCCCCTCTTCCACTGGTGGCCCTTACACAATGCCTCTTTTACAGCTATTATTATGAAGGGTTATGCACTCTGTAGTGAAGAATGCAATCAGGCATCATTATAATAATTTATAAGACCTATTTGTAAGCTCCCTATAACTAGTGTAATTGGTTTGGCTTGAAAAATGCTCTTTCTACTCAGATGGTTATGGGGATTTCTTGTTGAAAGGTGTCAATAAAATTGATCAAACACTTTTTGAGGTACAGGAACTTAAAACAAATTTACTAACATTTGAAACTGTGGCCTGTGTCTAAAGTTTTACTGTTCCTCTAGCTCAATACGGCTTATAACTTCCCCGTAAAACTTTCCTTGTAGTTACATCTCCTTATATCTTATAATGCTTAGGTATTACAGTAATGAGTGCCAAAAGAATATCTCAGAATGATATGGACAGTTTCTATCAAGAGGAGAATTAAGCCTGTAACATTCAGGAGCCTGCTGGGATGAAATCTGTGGCTTAAAAAATTTCTCTCTTTTTCAGTTTTGCCTTTGTTCTTTATCATAACAGCATTCAAAATCAAGATTAATGGCTCCCTGCCAACCCCACAGGGATACAGCATGCATAAATGTGAGATTTCTCATCTTCTGAGGTATCTCATTAAATTTTTGTCTGCAGCACTTTCTTTAGGCTACCCATTATCAGAAGCTAAACTATGCCACTTGTCAATAATCAAATCCAGATTTACAGCAGTTGAAATAAGGGACGTATTTGTCAGATGTAGGAGTTAGGGAGAGAATCGTTAATACAACCCAAAATCAGGGAAACTCAGATTTAATCAGAAACCACAAGATACTTGGCCTGATTCTCATTTATATTAAGGACCCTTTACACTGATTTCAATGGGAGTTATGCGTGATCATAGACTGCAGGATTTGGCCTAACTAAATTGGCTTCAGTAAATACTTGTAAAGGAAATAACCTAATCAAGCCTATGTTTCTTGGACACCAATGGGTAATTTTAGTTGATCAAATGAAGAAATAGTCTTGTTCTGTGTTGGTGCCTATCACCTTGGCCAAACATCAGACCAAAACCAAATACTGTAGTACACTCTCATACCCTGATAAACTAATACATGTATTAACAGATGTTTTTAAACACTGGCAACATTCGGGGATTGGTATATAAAAGCTTAGTATTATTATTAATAAAATATATACTCATGTGCACATGAGGAGAACACTGATATGGAAGGATCCTTACAAACAAAATACAGTCCATTTATAAAAAATCAGCACAGTTCGAGTTGTAGGAGTAGGTTGTGCCTTGTCCCTAGGAAAGGGAGGACTTAGGGGTCTTGTGCTTTCTTTCAGGAGAAGAGCACCATCCGTGCATGTCCTGGAGGAGACTGGTATGAGGCTAAAAATGCTAGCTGCTGAAATATGGTATAGAGGAGGGTGGGGCCTTATCCGCTTTTCATAAAGGAGCACATATGCACAGCACCCTCTGGAGGGGTAGCTAAGGGCCAGATTTGTAAAGGTATTGCAATCATACTGCATTATGAAGACCTTCTGACTCAGGTCTGTGGCTTGACCTCCATCCACACTGCAAAACGACAGGGCTTGGACCTGATTCACAGCAGGAGTCAGGTTCTGACTCTCTTGCCTAGTAGGGTCCAATGATCTGATTGCTTGCTGACCCAAATTAGACTGATTTGTGTACAGACAGAAGAGGGGCTTGGGCTCAAAACTGAGCCAGAGCCTGGGCTTAGTATGCAGTGCAGACATACACTTTGTGATTTGCTGACATATCACTGAAGATATAGAACGGTGCCCAAGTAGCAAGACAATATGAGTATTCTTTGACTTTTTTAGGGCAGTGATTTTCTCCCTAACAAGGATATTCCATACTTCACAACAACAGATACTTGAGGGAACATGAGGATTATGTCAAGAAGCAGCAATAGAGAGCCTTGCAACAATCAACTCCCACGGAACTGTGGACATATTTAGTTTTATGGGAAAATCACCAGAAGCATTTTTGAACAGCATGGTTAATGTGTTTCACAGGTTTCCAAGTGACAAGATAACAATATTTATTTGTAGTCTGTATATAAGAAAAACAAGGGTGAGAAACATCAGCTGCCTTCGCTCTATCTCCTGCGTCTCATGTCAGCAAATTCAGGGAAGCCTTAAGTATATGTATAAGTTCACATTTATAATTCAGTGTAACTGGACAAACAATGCTCTGCATGTGTAGAGTGGAGTTTTTCTCCTAGGAGTGTTCCTTTTACATAGACTTTAACTAAAAATTAAATGTATACAATATAAATGGTTTTACACTAGCATAGTTTTGCATTCTCCATGTGACAAGACCCCTCATAGTCATAGTTCATATACTGTAAACATTCACAAGGTGATCTTTTAGATTAGTCAAGTAATGGCGACTGAACATCTATTGGTATATAAAACACTTGCTCTAGTTATTGTGTTTTTCCAGCAGACAATACAAAATGGTGGTTAGAAAAAAATATATGCATGGATTAGATTTAATGCTGGTGTCTACCAATGTTGTGGTTTTCATCTGAAACGCATGTCTCAACACTGAGTACATCTGGTATTTTTAAGTTTTAATGTCAAATTAACTTGCCTGAAGTTGAAGGCAGGCTCTTGTGGTAACTAGGCAACTGTTCCAAAACAGTGATTAACAAGAGATTCAGATGTGTGAAACTGGGTCCAAAGGGCTAAGGCTGGATACAACCCCCCTTTTTTACTCCCTCTCTGTTTGAACAAGGTCATTAGTGCACACGCACCTGAGGGATTGTGTGACCATCTTTGGACTGGACTCAATTTACTGCTCACTGTTGGGGTTTCTTGTAATTTCCCGCAAGATCCTTTCCATAAGAAGGCAGATATTAAAGATTGTTCCTTAACATATAACAGGCCACTGCCTCCAGGAGCCAAGAACTGGGAGTGAGTTCCTGGTATGCCAACCCCTACCCGGCTACCCCCTTTCAACACACACTTTCCCATCCAGATGTTGCAGCAACCACTCCAAGACACTCCTGAACCAAAAGAGCCCCAATGTTGCCTGTTAAAAGTCTCTGATCCAGAAAGTCAGCTATTGCCTCAGTAGTCATAAGGACCATTAGTCAAGAGTTCATCTTCACAACACTGAAGAACTGACATCAGATACAGCAAATATTCTGGATTCTCATTTTGTCTTCCTAACTTTTATTTCAGTCAATATACATGACTTCCCACAGCCCCAACGCCTGCTGATCTAGTCAGCACTTAATACCATTCCATCCTGCACATTGTTCATCATTCCCTCTGCCTCCCTGCCTCCTTCCTATAAATGAATACCTCACTCCTAAAGATACATAAACAAATATTTTTGCTGACTTTGCCTCACAGGCATTGAATTAGAAATGGGGTTTAAGCAGGGAGATGAATGAGGAGAGGGTAGTGACCTGATCTTATCCAGGTTTTAATGCCAAAATGAAATCGCACATGTGTTTGGTTCAAGCAGTCTATCTTTATAAACAATGCACAACTGCAAAGTGTTATGATATTGGACAAAATAAATGTGGAATGTAAACCATGACATCTCATATGGAGTCATAAGCAACTAAGAAAGCAGTCTAAAATAATGGAATAGCCTACATCACTAAAGACTTTCAGAATCATCTAGGAAGGGAGCAGCAGTGGGAGTTTCTGGCTGTATTGGGTTTGTTGGGTTTTTTTGGTAGCTCACCACCAACTTTTTCAGCCCAACTGAGGTTTCTTGCTACCATCATCCAGGATCACTGCTATGCCTTGTCCATGCTGAACAGTGTTTACATGATAGGAAGGACTTGTCTACACTTACCAGAGGATCGACGCCGCAGTGATCGATGCACCAGCGGTCGATTTAGTTGGTCTAGTAAAGACTCGCTAAATCGACTGCTGATCTCTTTCCTGTCGACTCCTATACTCCACCTGATCGAGAAGAGTAAGGGGAGATGACGGGAGAGCGTCTCCCGTTGACGTCATGTAGTGTGGACCCCACGGTAAGTAGATCTAAGCTACGTCGATTTGAGTTACGCTATTCATGTAACTCAAATTGTATAGCTTAGATCGACTTTTCCTTTTAGTGTAGAAAAGGCCCAAGACAGATATTGTAGCAAGCTGTGGAGTAATCTTGACCCAAACGAGCTAAGTAGCACTGTGATGTACATACTCATTTACACTGACTGTAAAATACTATGATACATACATTATATACACTGTGCAGAGCATTAAACAACCTCATTTTCATTTTGACATAGGAGTTAATCTACATTTATAAATTTTAGAACATAAAAATGGCCATATTGGGTCAGACCAATGGTCCCTCTAGCCCAGTATCCTGTCTCCCAACAGTGGCCAATGCCAGATGCTCCAGAAGAGGGCAATTATTGAGTACTTGTGGCACCTTAGAGACTAACAAATTTATTTGAGCATAAGCTTTCGTGGGCTACAGTCCACTTCATCAGATGCATAGAATGGAACATATAGTAAGAAGATATATACACATACAGAGAATAATGAAAAGGTGGAATTTGCCATACCAACTCTAAGAGGCTAATTAATTAAGGAGAGCTATTTCCTCAGCACTCCAAAAACCCACTCTCTCTCCCCCCCCCACATACACACAACACACTCCACCCCACCCGCCTCATTTGAAAAGCACATTGCAGCCACTTGAATGCTGGGATAGCTGTCCATAATACACCACTCCCAATGCCGCTGCAAGTGCTGCAAATGTGGCCACGCCAGTGCGCTTACAGCTGTCAGTGTGGCTAGACTGAAGCACTTTCCCTAGTGTGCTCTCCGAAGGCTGGTTTAACCCAAAGCACTCTACAGCTGCAAGTGTAGCCATAGCCTATAATACTGTTTGATTTTTTATGGTTTTTACTATATCTGACCTTATGCTTTCTTTCTTATATAGTGCCACTCCCCCATCAGTGTGACTTACCGTCATTCCTATATATTTTGTACCCTGGTATTACCACGTTCCATTGATTATAATTATTCCAATTTTCTGTGATGCCTATTATAACAATATCCTTATTTAAAACCCGGTGTTCAAGTTCAGCCATTTAAACTTCTTAATTTGTATACAAGCATAAAATTTGTCAATATTTAGTTGTTTGCCTTCATGTGATGTAATTGAATGGGACCCTTTTTCATTTGACTTTTTCTCTTCAGCTCCTACCTGTACTTTATCAACTTCTATCCTCTTCTCTTTACTAGGATATAGAGTATCCCTTTTAATACATCCTCCCCTAAGAGAGGTCTCTTTCTGAACTGTGTGTTCCTCTGCATTTGTCGGCTTTCTCCCAACCCTTAGTTTAAAAATTCCTCTAGATCTTTTTAATTTTACACGCCAGCAATCGGGTTCCATTTTGGTTAAGATGGAGCCAATGCTCCCTGCATAGCCCCTCCTTTCCCAAAAGTTCCCCAGTTCTTAATAAACCTAAATCCCTCCTCTGAACACCATTAACTCTTCTATGGATGCTACCATGGCAGTACCATGAAGGTACCATGCAAGTACCATGGAAGGCCTGGACTTTAATTTCTTCTCTAGCAACTTACATTTGGGCTCCAGGACCTCTCTCCTCCCTTTCCCTATGTCATTGGTACCTACATGTACACAGGGGAGTGCACAAGGGGGGAGGCAAGTCAGGGCACTGCCCCCCCCCCAATCTCCGCTGGAGCAGGGAGGAAGCAGCAGGGCAGCTGGCTGCCAGCTGAGCTCCTCCTCTCCCCACCCTTACAGCTGCAATTTGCTGCTTCTCCTTCCCTGCTGTTGGAATGCAATGTGTTGCCTCTGCCTCCAGCCCCTGACTCACCTCTGTGAGCGTCAACAAAGCAGGCAGCCACACTGGGACTCCAGCAGCAGGGACGGAGATGCATCAGGCTGTAAGGGTGTGGGGAGGACCCTGCAGCCAGCCGCCCTGCTGCTTCCTCCCTGCTCTGGCTGCAGTGATACAGAGAGTGCTGCTGCCAGGGGAAGCTGCTGCCTCCACGTTGGGACATCCCTGCCAGTGGCATCCTGAGATATGGAGTGGGGAGGTCATGTGAACCTTTCATTTGTGTGTGTGTTTAGTGCCCCTCCAAAAGTATTCAAATTTAAATTCCTGCACACACCCCTGCATGTACAATGACCACCAGCTCTTCCCCAGCGCTGCACATAAGCCTGTCTGGATGTCTCAAGAGGTCCACAACCCACGTACCAAGCCAGCAATTCACCATGTGGTTCTCCCAATCATCACAAACCCAACTATCCAGATTTCTAAGAATTGAACCCCCATTACTATTACCTGTCTCTTTCTAATAACAAAGGTCCCCTGCTCTGGAGGAATATCCTCAGTATGAGAGGAGATCATGACATCATCTGAAAGGAGGATCCCAACTATGGAATCATTTCCTTCCACTCCAGCTTAATGTTCTCCTTCCCCAAGACTCTCGTCCTCCTCAACAGCACAGACACTGTCAGACTGGGGCTGGGACCACTCTACGGTGTCCCAGAAACTCTCATTTATGTACCTCTCTATCTCCCTTAGCGCCTCCAGTTCAGACACTCTGATCTCAAGAGCCTGTACTCGGTCTCTGAAGACCATGAGTTGCCTGCACCAAATTCACACATATGGCCACAAGGTAGGTAATCATACATGTGGCATTCAGTGCAATAAACTTGATAGGAAAACATCTGATCCGCGGCAGGTGTAGGCGCTAAGCAGAACGGGGAGGCGCTTATCAGCAGGGCCTGCCAGTGGGCAGGAGGCACTGGGGGGAGAGGGAAGTTCTGGTAGGGGAGCTCCTCCTCGCCCCCATGCCCACCAGCTGCCCACCTCCCCATTTGCCTCCTCACCCCACTCACTTATCTCCCGCCTCACCTCCCTGCCTGAAGCACGGGGCTTCCCAAAGCGTGGGGCCCAGGGTGGTCGCCCCAATTTGCCATACCTAAGGGACGGCTCTGCCAAAGGGTCATGTAGTGTCGTCTCCTTCATCTGGAGACCTCACTCACAAAAATCCCCTGTAGCTGCTAATTTTAAAATGAATGTACAGTGTATCTCTTATTTTTGTCATCTTCTCTCTTCCCCTTAACAATCTGTCCATCCTTTTCTTCCCTCTGACTATGGCCTGGTGTCCCCCTGACTGTGGCACTGCTTCTCATTCCCTCTATCTGCAGCCTGCGTCATTCCACCCTCCCTGACTCCTACACTTCTCCCTCCTTTTTCAGCCTCAGCCCTGTTCTGCCACCAGATCCCTACTACTGCAACTCCTATCATACCATCCTTCCCAGCTGCTGCATCGACTGTCCCTCATCTGCTCCCGCTCTCTGTGTCCTGACTCATACCATCTATTTCCAACCCCAGAACTGCTGCACCTTCCACTGTGGCCTGTCATTTGCTGCCGTCTCCATTTCCAGCACTGCTCCCTCACCTGCTCTTTCCTGTTGCAATCTGCCTTCCGTTACTCCTCTGCAGTCACAGACAGGTCATTCTTTTCTTCCTTTCTTCTGATTTAAGGCATTCTTCTTTACCCAATCTTCTCCTCTCTTTCCTCTCTATTTCCCCGCTTTGGTATTTTCTCCCTTCTTTCTCCTTCTGTCCTGCTCCTCCTTCCCTCCCCTCCAGTCTCCACTAAGCCCCTCACCCTCCCCATCTTCTTCCCAAACCCCTCCCTCTTCTCTTTCGACATGCGGTACTTCTCCTGCCCCCCTGGAGCATCTTGGAAGTATTCTTCCCTCCTATTTTGTCCCGTATATGTTGTTCTGGCAGCACACAGAAGTGTTGCCAACTTCAAGAGATCAAAAACCATGAGAATGGCCTAAAAATCATGACTTTTTTTAAAAAAAAGATGATGTGGGTTTTTTAGGTCAGTCTCTTGATTGTTTGCACTCCGCTCACTCTCCCACACATACTGGATAAGAAGCTCACACCCCCACATCTGCCCATCTCCTGCCCGGTCTCCCTGTCCTCCAGTCCCCCATCAGTTCTCTTCCCACCCAATCCCTCTCAATTCAGCCACCCCTCAGCAAAGTCCCACAGCCCCCATCAGCACCACCCCATCAGTTCAGCTCCCCTACCCCAGCCACCCCCACTGCCCTCAGCTCACCCTCCCAGCACTCACCCCATCTGCTCAGAACCCACCATCAATACAGCGCCCCCACCCCATCAGCCCTCATTCTCCTCACTGCAGCCCCCAGGCCACAGTTCAGCCCTCCAGCCTAACCTCTGCTCCTCTTAGGGTTCTTCACTCTCCCCACGCCTGGGGGCTGCTGTGGGGTCCCCTCGCCCATATCTCAGGCTGCCAGGGGAGCAGCCATGCAGGGCTGTCAGCAGGAGCCTCTCCTTGTGGGGCTGACAGTCTGAGCCATGCTGCCTGGGCCTGACAGCAGGAGCCCACAAGAAGGGGCTCCCGCTGTCAGTCCCTGGCAGCTGGGCTCCTGCTGTAAGCCCTGTGAGGAGGGGACGGGGCAGCTGAGAGTGGGAGCCACTTCTCACAGGGCTGAAAAGAAATCCTAAGATTTCATAGCTCTCTTGTGAGATCATGAGTGAGGCTTAATGTTAGTTAGAAATCGCATCTCTCACAATAAATGCGTGAGAGTTGGCATGTCTGATATAGAGACTGTAAACAACCTGCAAGGGAATGAATAAGAATTCCACAGGTGCAAGAACTCCATTAGGCCACAGTGGCTCTGTGCTGCCCCCACTGCCTTGCATAGCCTGACATAGAGGGCACTCTGGAGGTGAAGCCAAAGGCAGGAGGAGATGGGGCCATAGCACCCCCCATTACAGCCATCTAACATGTGCCAAAGGCTGTAAGTAGCACCGGGGAGGCTGTCATATCTTAGAGTAGCACCCTGTACTGCCTACATTATTCTGGGGGTTGCGTTAATACCCAGAGCAGCCTAGAATTGGCTCCATGCTTTCTGTGGTGGGTTGAGACAACAAATGAGTTTTGACACACAGTGGTGAAAACATGTTTCCATCTTCATAGTATGGTGATACTTGAGGCAATTTTCTCCTGAGCTGTTGTTAGCCCCCTCATCCATGCCTTGAGCTCTGGTGAATGGCCTGCTGTCTCTATTTGGAGGCCTTCACAGCTACTCAGTAAGTTGCCTCCATCTGTTTATGATTGCAGCCATTTGTGTCATTTCTGGTGTTCGTGGTAGTACCTCTGACAAAGAGCTGGGGTACTCTCTCTCTTTCTCTTATTCTTTGGCAACATATGTACAGCTTGTGGTGCCAATAAAATATTATTGACCTGAATTGGATTGATATTACTCTTGTACTTCACTCATTGCACTGTTTTCCTGCCAGACATTGCTGTGATTATCAATAAAATATATCACTATAAAATGCTGCACAGTCTCAAACTGTTTGTTATTATATAGAACTCGTTGCATTCAAATCAACTCTTCTAGGGCATGTTTTGGTGGGTCCTAAAACCACACTGGACAGACATGTATGCTGTTTGTCTCTCAAGCACACAAAGCCCTGCATAGAAACTCATAGTGAAGGTATGGTCAGTAAGGGTAGCTTAGACCAGCAGTCACAAATGCCTGTTGGTATATATATCATTGAGAACTACTGCTCTTTCTGCCTCACACTAGAGTTCAAACTTTGTTCATGGACATGTTCACCCAGGTTAGTTACACGTGCTATAAATCCTAGACTTGTTTTTCTTGTGTATTCTAAATGCTGCTTAGTTATTCCCTTTTATAGAGTTGTCCTGTAGTGAGCCACTGGGTTCCCTCTTCCCCTACTGAACAACTTTTTTGTGGAGGAGGTGGAGAGAAAGATGATTCATAGGCACTCTCCAGTTTAATTGCAAAAACATTGTCCTAACTGCTTTACTGGAGGTGCTTGAGAGCAAACATGACACCTGATTTAAAGTGCTTTTGAAATGTTATTCTCCCACTTTTTATAGTTTATGACCTGCTTTATAATTCTTGTTCTGCGTTGAAATAGTTATCAGAATGTAAATCGAACTGTTGGTGATTCCCTTCATAAACTATCTGCAACACTTGAATTTGTTTTTTGAGCCTGTTTTGCTTATGAAATTACAACAAAATACCATGTTTTCAAAGTACTTTAAAAAAAATAGCAGCCAGGCTAGGAATCTATGATAATATAATAAAAACTGTAAAAAATCCCCCGATCTACTGCATTTTAGCAACATATTCACGTCTTTCCTGCTTTCTTTATCAATATTTTATAATTAAGGCCAGAATCCTGCAAACATTTATGCATCTGCTTAACTTTAAGCACAAGTCATCTCATTGAAGTCATGTGCTTTTAAAATTAGCCTGCAAGTCCTCAGCCCTGAGTAAAAGGTTATTTTTATCTGTCTGAACTTTGTGAAAAAAATCTCTTCAGTGATCTTTGTTTAAAATCAGACATTACATTATTTATTATTTATTTGTTGAGCTCTGACAACATGCTGGTGTAACAACCTCTAGCACAAATCAGCAGGGTTCAGACCAGGGCCTTAGCATGAAGAAAGACACCATCTCTATTCAAAAGATTCACAGCTGATGGTGTTTGTTTGTTTCCTCTGCTAATTTAAAAATTACTTTATTTTTCATAAATTATGTTCTTTTTGTATAAATAGTTATTAGTTTTCTAAAATGAAAAACAATGATCATACATTCATGAGTGATTTTTTTCTTATTGGAAATGTTGTGAATCTATATTTACAAGTGGCCTTACAGGGCTTATTAAATGGCCAACATCATCTTTGCTCATCAGACTTGTCTCTTGTGTAGTGTCTAGGCTTTTCCTGTGCTTTGGCCAGTCATAATCAGAACATGGACACATCATATAAGACTAGAGTTCCTGGTCTGTGCCTTTGACTGAGCACCCAAGATGGACTTCGCTTCAGACTCCCTTTTGTCCCTTTCCACAGAAGCCAAAAAAATTGGAGCATATCACAATAAATCATGCCAAGAACAGTCTAAAACCAAAATATATTTAAAAACACTTTAAAAAATGAACAACAAAGGTAAAAAACCACACCTAGGTCTAAGATTGCACCTGTGCTCACCTAGGTGTGGTCAACAACTTTCATGTTACAGGAGAGAAAGTCAGATGATAAAATGCGCTCATTTTCATAAGCCATAGGTTGTGTTCATTCTTCCAGACTTTTTAAAGTCTGGCTGTTATTCTCTGTCTGGCAAGCTGAGTTTCTTTCGCTGAGGTCAGCATGCCCCTTGTACTAATGTTCTAGTTCTGATGTTATTTTTCCTTAGCATATTGACAATGCAGATTGCTAAAGTAACATTACTGTGTCAGGACCTCAGCCCCCTGGCACAGTATCCATTTTATGTTCCAATTTTATTTTCTATCAAATGGAGTTGGGGTTTTTTTTTTCTGATTAGACAGGTTGTTCCCATCTTATGTGCCTTAAGATTATTTCAAAAACTCTTTTACTGTCATAGATGTTAGTTTCTCTTTGTTGTGGTCAGAATACAATTTAATTTGTGAGTTAATAACCTTCTCTCCCGAGGGAATTGGCTCTCTTTCCCATCAGAGTGTCACATACAAAACTATTCTGTCATTTTTGTGATTTATTAGTTACAGGCACAATGCAAAAACCAGCACTTCCCATGAGGTTTTTTTGTCCCTAATAATTCTCTCTAGTATAAAGTTAACATCTTGTAGGAATATTTTTCCCGGCATACCTTTCTGGGGCTGGCTCTTTAAATATGTCAAAGCCAAGCAGCTGCAGCCCTAAAGTGGCCATATTGCAACTAACAACGACATTGTTCTCTGTTTTAGTTAGTAAATACCTGTTCACCCCCCACCCCAGTTTTCATGTTCTTATTGTTGAGGAGATGGCATGTTCTCACATTCATAGTCTCAAAGGCTAGAAGCCTTTGTGAATTATTCCTTATTTCTGAGGGTTTCTTCTGGAGACAGACATGCACCAGCAGACGTCAGTTCTAATCGCCTCATTTCTGCTTAAATCTGAAAAAATAATTAAGATTTTTTGTACATACTGACATTTCATGTCGTATTCTAAGGGAGACAAGACACCTTACTGCAAACAAAGCAAGAGAGATTGCCTTCCACTGATTTGCGCCTTGTGTGGTCATTTGCACCTGTGCAGAACTGGAGGTAAACTGCTACCGTTCTAACCAGGTAGTATTTAACACCCAGATTGTACAGGTGTAAGTGACTACACAAGGTGTAAAGCAGTGGAAAGCTAAGCCCAGAGAACAATGGGTGCTGCTTGCAGAGATTTGTGCTGAAAATCACGTAGGTTTTTGTTAAAACTTTAGATTTTATTGCACTAGAAAAATATACTCTAGGAATGGCTGAGACTGAGGAGAGAATCTCCTCTTCAGAAGATTTTAAGACCTCTGCCAACAGATTTTCAAGGGCTTCAGGAAGATTACAGTATTTTGATTATGAAAATGAAGTCCTGGAAAAGTGGGCCCAATAGCAAAACCTAAGGATAGGTATTACAGGGAAATCTTAAGACAAAGACATGATTTGGATTTGTAACCAAATTCATAACTAAAACCAATTGGGGGGGAAATCCTAGACTTGCTTGCATAGAGACAGCACAGATTTCTTCAGCAGAACTCCAAACAAGGGGCAATGCCATGTATATCCATAGTGAATGCTGAGATTTCAGAACAAGGAGAAACATTTAAGCTTGTGCTAAGAAGCCAGGGAAACAGCATTCCCTCTGTATATTTACAGACATGTTTGAACTCAGTAAAGGAATTCAGAGAGAGAATAAATTTCTGGAAAGGGGTACAAACTGCTGTCTCATTCCCAGCATAGCTCAGAATTCACCATAACGCTACAACAGTGCACTTTTAAGCTGTGGGAGAGGCTGAACACTGTTTGCTTACTCTGGATAATGAATCATGAAAATAACAAAAGAGAATTTATGGGATCCCCATATGTTGCCCATGGTCATTTATGAGCACCCAGGGAGAATGGCTGGCTGTTTGTTGTTTTATGTTAACATTCTTCATATGGGTTGCATACCTCTCTCTTTGCTGGGAGAAAGTAGAGAGCACAGCCTTCTAATTTAAACTTCCTGAGTCTTCTGGGAATATATCTTACACATAACCAATATCTTATTTTAGGAAAGCTATCACACTAATGCATGTAAGGTTGGCAAGATGCTTAAATAACTCTTATAATGGAAATAACTTTTATATCTCCCACTTACATCCTAAAAGAGAGGCCCAGTGTGGTGCCATACATGTAATTATTTAGGTCTTAGTCCTCTAAAGACTGTGTACTGTGAGTAGTCCTGGTGGGGAATGGGAAAGTCTATTGGGACTTCCCCCAGTGTGTAAAATTAAACATATTCATAAATCTTTTTTGGATTGAGGCCTACATTTGTTTTGTGATGGACATTTATAACTCAAAGGTTAAAATGTTGATCATTATACTATAGTTCTCAATTTTCCAGTAAATCCCAGCTATGCCGCATTCCAGTAAATCCCAGCTATGCCACAAAATAGTGATGCGATTTTGTGTACACTGTTCTCTTCTGCTATCTCTCCAATTGGGTTCCCCCCCTTAGTGTGTCTTAGTCTTTATTTAGATTATTCATTCTTATTTGTGTAAGCAGAGTCAGGATGAGCTCTACCCTGACATCTGGTGGTGAGCTGTGGAAAGGGATGTCGGGCTAATCTTGTTTGCATGGACACACCCACCCTGCAAAGCATGATGGACCACTTGCCCAAATGGTCACTTTGGCTGCTGTGGGATCCCCAGTTTCTCTGTTATTGGGGCAGGAAGAATAAAGTGTTGTTACCCTGATTATGTGAATCAAGGACAGTGGGCTTTTGTTATGATGGAGGGACTCGCCATCAACTAAGAAGCACTCGCTAGGCGAGGGACATGGGTTCCAAAACCCAGTGAATTGAGAAAGGCTGGGGGTAGGTTTCTTGATTGGGCCATAGATCCAGCATAGTACCTGGTGGTATGGGCCCCCGGTGAAGGTCTGAGACACCAATTGCACCTTCTTCTCTCTCCACTGTGGAATATCAGAGCTAATGTTGAGTTCAGGCTGCTGAGTTGAAATCACTCTGGGCTAAGGGTGCAAATGAGCACTAAGGCTCCTCTAACTACAAGCTGAAATCACTAAAGAGCTAAGAGTCTTATGAGCTGACATCACTGAGCTGAAACCACTGAGCAGTGTGTTAAGTAGTGGGGGAGCCTGAAGATCTATTGCTGAGTGGCTGGTGGTGTGGCACTGCTAGCGGAGCAGTTCGTGGGGACAGCTGTAGCGGCTTGCAGGACGTCTGGCGAAGCGGAGCTGCCGGTGGAGCGGAGCAGTTCGTGGGGACAGCTGTAGTGGCTTGCGGGACGGCTGGCGAAGCGGAGCTGCCGGTGGAGCGGAGCAGTTCGTGGGGACAGCTGTAGCGGCTTGCAGGATGGCTGGCGAAGCGGAGCTGCCGGTGGAGCGGAGCAGTTCGTGGGGACAGCTGTAGTGGCTTGTGGGACGGCTGGCGGAGCAGAGCTGCCGGTGGAGCGGAGCAGTTCGTGGGGACAGCTGTAGCGGCTTGTGGGACGGCTGGCGAAGCAGAGCTGCCGGTGGAGCGGAGCAGTTCGTGGGGACAGCTGTAGCGGCTTGCAGGATGGCTGGCGAAGCGGAGCTGCCGGTGGAGCGGAGCAGTTCGTGGGGACAGCTGTAGCGGCTTGCAGGATGGCTGGTGAAGCGGAGCTGCCAGTGGAGCGGAGCAGTTCGTGGGGACAGCTGTAGTGGCTTGTGGGACGGCTGGCGGAGCAGAGCTACCGGTGGAGCAGAGCAGTTCGTGGGGACAGCTGTAGCGGCTTGCGGGACGGCTGGCAGAGCAGAGCGGCCCGTGAGACGGCTGGCGGAGCAGAGTGAAGCCCCACGGAGGGGTGAGGCAATCATCTTCAAGCCACGTAAGATGCCCCTTACCTCTCCCCTCCCCATTTCTGCCCAGACTGATGAACTTTTGAACTTTGGGACTGGACTTTTGGGTTCTTGGACTTTTGGGGGACTTTGGGTGATTTCTGGGTTGCCGGACTCAAGAACCAAAGGGACAGGACATGGCCCAATTGGCTGGGGTGGGTCTTGCTCACAGTTTGGTTTATAAATCCTAGTTGCGCTGTTTTCCCAATTTAATGCTGGTGTCATTTGCCTGCTGTTATTAACGATTTTCTGTTACACCGAGGCCCTGTGCTTGCGAGAGGGGAAGTATTGCCTCTTTGAGGCGCCCTGGGGGTGTGTGTAAAGATTTTCCCAGGTTACTGGATGGGGGCTCGAGCATGCTTTACACCCCATCTCTCTCAGATTTTGGAAGGCACTTCAGATTCTTAAACCTTGGGTCGAGTGCTGTAGCTATCTTTAGAAATCTCACATTGGTATCTTCCTTGTGTTTTGTCAAATCTGCAGTAAAAGTGTTCTTAAAACAAACAACATGCTGAATCATCATCCAAGACTGCTATAACCTGAAATATATGGCAGAATGTGGGTAAAACACAGAGAAGGAGATGTACAATTCTCCCCAAGGAGTTCAGTCACAAATTTAATTAACACATTATTTTTTTAACGAACCACCAAACAGAACCACCCGAACCACCAAAACAGAAAATCAACCTTCTGCTGGGGACATCTGACTCAGATGATGAAAATAAACATGCGTTGGTCTGCACTGCTTTGGATTGTTATTGAGCAGAACCCGTCATGAGCATAGAAGCATGTCCTCTGGAATGGTGGCCAAAGCATGAAGGGACATATGAATATTTAGCATATCTGGCACATAAATACCTTGCAATGCTGGCTACAAAAGTGCCATGTGAACACCTGTTGTCACTTTCAGGTGACATTTTAATAAGAAGCAGGCAGCATTATCTCCTGTAAATATAAATGTAGCAGTGTGAGTCTCACCAGCATGGTGCCTCCTGCTAGCCATTCTGGAATTAGCTCAAGTCCTTCCAAAGGGCGCCTTCCTCTGGTTGTGTCTCGCTCGCCGTTACTCCTGCTTTGCTGTCTCCACCCCTCTGTGACCCACGTCGCTCCCCGGACCGCGGCGTCCTCTTCTGGGCACAGCACTCTTAGCAATTGGCTGCACAAGACGTAGGACTGAGTGGACTTGTAGGCTCTAAAGTTTTACATTGTTTTGTTTTTGAGTGCAGTTATGTAACAAAAAAAAATCATCATTTGTAAGTTGCGCTTTCACGATAAAGAGATTGCATGATGGTACTTGTATGAGGTGAATTAAAAAATACTATTTCCTTAGTCATTTTTACAGTTCAAATATTTATAATAAAAATAATATAATGTGAGCACTGCACACTTTGTATTCTGTGTTGTAATTGAAATAATTATATTTGAAAATGTAGAAAAACATCAAAAATATTTAATACATTTCAATTGGTATTCTACTGTTGAACAGTGTGATTAAAACTGTGATTAATCACGATTCATTTTTTAAACCACGATTAATTTTTTGAGTAAACCTGAGAGTTAACTGCAATTAATCAACAGCTCTAATTTCTAACTTCTTTTTTTAAATGACTATAAATTAAGTAAAACTTGTAAACAAAAAGTCATTTCAAACCAGAAAATGACATTTTTCATTTTGAAAATATTTTGACAATTTCAATTTTTTTTCTTTCTTTTTTTTAAATTGGGAGATGTCAAAATGGCCATTTCCTCACATATCAATTCAGCAAAACCAAAACTATCTTTTCCAACAAAAAATATGTAGCTGGAAAATACCCAACCAGTTTTTTCTGGTAATCAGTTAGTTAGACTGTATACACCCTGCTAAGGAGACATGGAGCATAGGTCCATCAATGGCTATTAGCCAGGATGGGCAGGAATGGCGTCCCTAGCCTCTGTTTGCCAGAAGCTGGGAATGGGCGACGGGATGGATCACTTGATGATTACCTGTTCTGTTCATTCCCTCTGAAGCACCTGGCATTGGCCATTGTCGGATGACAGGATACAAGGCTAGGTGGGCCTTTGGCTGTTCTTCTTATGTACTCCTAACTCTGCTGTTGACTTATGCACTTTTTTACTGCTTTAAAAAAATCTAAAAATTGATTTAACACTAAAAGAATAAATATGAATATATGCTTAAATTAATGTTATCTGTTCAACTCTTTGAACTAATGGAAATAAATATTTATCTCTTTCTGTTATCTATATTTAGTAGAAGTAATAGTGGGATTGAATGCCTAGTCTTTTTAAATTCTGATGATCTGAGTACCTATTTTGTATGTGAAGTGAGTAACCCAGAAAAATCTCACAATTTGGCACTTTCTTTTCACAGGAGAGAGCCAGATCTGCAACATCAGAAGAATTTTAAGTTAGGGTTGTTATGGACTGGTTATTCTATGTCTGAGAAGTAAGCATACAGCACAATCTTTGTGACCCCATGACTGGCTCTATCTTGTGCTATTTAGGGCCCAGTGCAGCAAAGAACTGAAGCATGTGTAACTTTACGCACAAAATATTTCCATTGACTTCAGTGGAATTACTGCTTACTTGAAGATGCATATTTGCGTCTCTGCTTTGCTGAATTGGAGCCTTAATGAGCCCCATGACTTTCCATCCTGAACTCACACAGTCATGGAAATAAATACATTTTTAAAAAGCACGCAAGCAAGAGCAAAAGACATTTTTTAACCTTTTGTGATTTTCTGTTGGTTTGTGTCACAGCTCACAACCTTGATGTTCATTGGGAGCATCAGCCATGAGGATTTGGCAGTAACTTTGATCTCATTTATGTGAGTTTTACATCAATGGAACCATGCTGACTTCAGGGGAGTTATTACAGGTTTACACCAGTGTGAGAGAGATTAGAATTAGGCTCCATATGTCTTACCCTTCTGTGTACAGAAAAAAAAAATGCAAGCCAGGGAAAAGTAAAATAAATATCCAAAGCAGTGTTTGCATGGTTGCTGGCTTGAAATTTAGTTAAAATTAATAATAGACGAACTATGGCATGTCAGTAGTTTCTACTGAGGTTTTGTTGTTGATTAGTGAATGTGCTAAGAAGCCATTATTTCTCCTTATTTAATCAGATGGAAATGTTGAAACCATTTCAACATTTACACAGCTGCTGTTGCAGTTTGTTTAAACAGGTTAATTACAAACCATCATTATAAAAAAATATTCCTTTCAAATGTTATCTTCTCTCTCTTCTATAGTCTTGTGGCTGCTCAGAAGTGTTTTCCCTACTATGTTTTGACACTTGAATAGTGCATAGATCAGTTTGTTTTAAAGGTTTTGACTCCATGCTGTTTTTCAAGGGCAGCAATGTAATAGTTACAAGCCCAGTGTAGAGACAAAGAGAAAGGAGAAGTGGACCAGTCCTACTCTCATTGAAATCTGTGGCAAAACTTCCATTGACTTTGACCAATCACTCCAGTGGTCTTTTATTTTTACTAAACACAGTCAGTACGTACTAGGGCTTACATCATGCAATGCAATGAGAGTATAACTTTTGCAGGTAGTATAATAGAGTGGAACCAGATGTTGTATGATTGGCTCCATTCTGAACTTGATCTGCAACATTATTATTATTTGTTTTTATTATGGTGGTGCCTAAAAGCTCCATTCATGGATCAGGTACCTACTGGGATAGGTTCTGTACAGACACATAACTAAGAGATAGTACCTGACCTGAGAACTTAGTTGAAAATGTCATCTATTAGTATTTATTTTTTTAATTTTAGTAGTACCTACAGGCCCCAACTGAGTCTGGGACCCCATTGTGCTAAGCATAGTAAGAGATAATGTAAGCTTTTTGGACAGAGACTTAAAGAAACAAGGCAAACAAAAAGTGGGAAGTGAAACAGAAGCACAGAGAGGTGAAATGATTTGCCCAAGGTCACACAGCAGATCAGTGGCAGAGCTAGGAATTCTCCCTGGACACACAATAGCAGATTTGAAGGTAGCCATCCTGCAGCAAAAAAACTTCAGGACCAGTCTCCAAAGAGAAACTGTAGAGCTTCAGTTCATTTGCATATTTGACACCATCAGCTCAGGATTAAACAAAGAATATGAATGGCTAGCCAACTACAAAAGCAGTTTCTCCTCCCTTGGTGTTCACCCCTCAACTGCTAGAAGAGGGCGTCACCCTCCCTGATTGAACTAACCTCATTATCTCTAGCCTGACTCTTCCCTGCATATTTAAACCTGCCCCTGGACATTTCCACTGCTTGCATCCGATGAAGTGGGTATTCACCCACGAAAGCTTATGCTCCGATACCTCTGTTAGTGCATAAGGTGCCACAGGACCCTTTGTCGCTTCTACAGATCCAGACTAACATGGCTACCCCTCTTATACTTGAGAGCTAGGAATAGAATCCAAGTGTGCTGAGTCCCAGGCCAGGTCTCTAGCCACTGGACCATGGCACCTCTCAACATCTTTTTTTAAAATCACGAACTATTCATCAACTAATTTGTAATCTTATAATTACTAATAATATAATTAGAGATCCAGAACCCATCGTCTAGTCTAGGTATTGCTGGGCCTCAGGGACATTCAGCTAGTGGGTGTAACATGAGGATCTGATGCTGAGTCTCCTAAATAAAAGAAGCCAAAACAAAGAACAGCTTTATTCCAGCGAGAAGTTTAGACAGAGAAAGTTCAAGCATTCAGATCTACAAGTCAGTGCTGGAGAATTTATATATGGCTCACTGCCCATAACACATTCCCTCATATTTGTTTGTGCAGCCTGAATTCCCTACCGTAACTGTCTGGCAACAAGAAGGTGTAGGTGCCAGATGCAGCAAAATGCTGAGGGCCTCCAGCACCAGTGGATTTCAAGGAGAGGTAAAGAGAGACAGCAGTAAAACTAGTTGAACTGTTTTCAGTGAGCAAATTATTTGTGGAATTTAGACTTTCTCTGCAGCTATAAACAGACTGTGATTTTTGTTGATTTTTTCAGTATTCACAATGGTTTGATATATGCTTTAGGTGAACATGCTTCAGCCTGTGGGTTGTTTGTGTGCTATTCATTATCTGAGCTGCATGATTGGTCACCTAAGTAATAAGATATTGTTTCTATTCTCTGATTGGATGACCATATTTTTTACAGTTTCTGGAGCTGATCCTTATTCCTACATAACTATTGATATTTGCTCAAGAACATACATATTCATGGGAATAAGTGTTTCCCCTGCACCAACAGTGTAAGCAAAATGGAACCCTCCAAGTCTCCACAAACAATGGCTAAAGGAGTGCTGTGAATACTGTTGCATGGGGTTCACTGGTTTTATTTACACTTATGTTTGTGGGTAGATGTTTTACAGGATTTGCCCAGCTCAGCACCTTACAGCAGGCACACAGAACCCTGGATAATCAGATCCTAAGTCATTACAATAATGCTGCTTCTGTTGAAGTCAATTCTGAGTTTTGCCATTGACTTTTATAGGATCAGGCCCAATCTCTCTGTGTGAGACAGGAGTGCTCAATAGTCATTTAAAAATATATCTACACTGAACAAAACCTAAACTGGGAGCGGTTAGTGCCTCTGACTCACCTATCCAGTAACTGGGACAACTCAGCTATTTCTGTATTCCAAACTATCCATTTGTTTTTGTCTTCTTGCAGCTTTTAGTAGCACTCCACCTGTTCTTGGAACCTTGTTATGTATTCCGTAACGTGTGCCTTGGTTGTCCTTATACACTTTTTGATTGCTTAGATAAGCCAGCCAGGTTGTCTAGTCATAACTAGGAAAAACTAGATACTCGAGATACTGGGGCTCATGAACTTTCGGCTCTCAGCATCTTTGGGATTCCTGTGGGTCAGGAGTTGTCGCTGCAATCAAGGAGCCAGATGATGGTATTCCCGGCACAGTGCTTCGCACTAGCAGGCTTTTTTAGGTATAGGGAGACTGGTAAAAGGTTGGTGTAGCCCATTCATTTGTGACTTCTTGCTCCAGGGGTGATCAGTCTCGGGGTGCTGGAATGTCAGTCTTCCCTCCACCCTCCAATGGCTTGTTCATCTGAAAGGCAAAGGCCATTTGGCCTTATCCTTGATTCTTCTGGCTTGTGATCCTGACTTACTCTGCCAAGGCCTACAGGCAAATCCAGTATAAAATGTGTCTGGAATAATGTATTTGATCTAACAACAGCTAGGCTGCTGGTGGGCTGGGGCCACAGATGATCGTGTTCACCAATATCGACTCATTCTTTCCATGTAACTCCCCCATCTGTCTGTCCTACATCCATTTGTTCTCTCTTGTCTTATACTTAAATGGTAAGCTCTGTGGGGCAGGGACTGTCTTTTTGTTCTGTTTGTACAGTGCCTACCACAATGGGGTCCTGGTCCATGACTAGGGTTCCTAGGTGCCATAATAATACAAATAAATAATAATGATAATTCTGACAGCAAAGCCCAATTGCAGTTAGGTAACCCTTAGGCTAGCATCAGTTTGGAAAAGTCCCACTTATGCCAAGACTTCCTCTACCCCATATATTTGGGGTTGAATGCTACATGCACTAAAAATTTGTGATACCCCAAAAATATCAAAAATGAAGAACACAAAATCAGATACGAAGAAGCTGACAGGGCCCTATCTGGGGGGAAATTCTTGCGCTAACATCTGTCCCCAACTTCCTGAAAGCAGAGCCTCAAATTCTATAAAAAGAGCTGGTTGCAAAAACCCTAGCAAAAAACACCAGCCACTCAACATTCATCCACCAGCAACATTACAAATTTCATTAAAGTATCATACTAACTTCAATATGTAGGCCAATTCAATTGTGAAAATCCAGCAATGTTCTTAAAGTTAAATGACTCTAGCAGCTAAAGTCACTGTCACTCATATACCGACATTTCAGTCTGCTAAAGGCTACTCGGGTAATTCTCAGTAAATGTAAATTGTTGATAATGTGCCAGTTAGTTTCTAGGGATTTCTGGGGTGAAATGAAATTTCTGAATTGCGCATAAAGATCTGAAATGAATTTTTGGCATCTTATTTCAAGGACTGTGAGGCACAACATCTTAGCATCACAAATGCTTATCAGACATAAAAATCTTTGGCTGTACAGCCATGTTTCATGAAATTAAATGTAGCCAGTTAAATCTGGCAGCCAGTTAAAACTTGGGATTGTTCCCAGAATCATCTGAGACTGGAACAATGCTAAGGAGAAATGAGACTAATCTTAAAATGACCCAAGGAAGAACTAAATGAGAACTCTTGAATAAACCCACCTGCTGAGAAAACTCTCTCCCTTTGACCTGCAAATAAAATATCAGAATACCAGCCACTTCCCCAACAAGAATGAAACAATCAGCACACATTGTCAAGGCTGATGAAAGTGTGGTAGTTTATTTGCATTTCTCTTTGCTAAAAGTGGGGTTTCTCACATGCACAGCGTCCATGCTTTATTTCATTTAACACTTACACTGCAGAAGTGCCTATAAATTCCAGTCAGGATCTTGGCCCCATTGCCTTAGACACATATAAACGCATAGTAAGAGACAGTCTCTGCCCTAAGGAGTTTACAGTCTAAGGCCTTGTCAACACTAGAAAGTTGTACCAGTATCACTATAATGATATAATGAAACTTTTAAACTCCTTCCCCCTGGTGTGGATGCAGTTATATTATACAGTACAGGAAGGGGAATAACTATACCAGTGTAAGACACCTTTATATAGGGATAACTGCATCCATGCTAGGACTTGTATTGATATAATTAGATGGGTAAAAAACCATACCCCTAATGAACATAGTTATAACTAAAAAAAGAACAGGAGTACTTGTGGCACCTTATAGACTAACAAATTTATTTAAGCATAAGCTTTCGTGGGCTACAGCTCACTTTGTTGAATGCATAGAATGGAACATATATTAGGAAGATATTCCATTCTACGCATCCAGTGAAGTAGGCTGTAGCCCACGAAAACTTATGCTTAAATAAATGTGTTAGTCTATAAGGTGCCACAAGTACTCCTGTTCTTTTTGCGGATACAGACTAACACGGCTGCTACTCTGAAACCATAGTTATAACTGTACAATTTTCAAGTATAGACCAGGCTTAAGAATCTACTACCTTATGTTGTGAGCCTCTGAAATCTCAAACTAAACAGGGATAGACTACCTCAGTCCTTGTATGGGAAACCTTCAAAGAATATTTAAGTGCTGCAAGAAGTGATGTTGGTGAGTCAGAAGGTGGCACTCTTTCCTCTGAAGCAACACTCCAGCCTTAAAACCCATGTTTTAAGGGCCAATGTCCTGCAGTTCTTATTGATGTAAAGACAAAACCCTGACCACTTTTGATGATGATATATCTCCTGGCACTTTTAATGTCTGTTTTGACCCAATTTTATCTTTGATAATTCCATTCTGCTTCCCTACATTTCCACCAGACTATAGTATTATTTACTTTGCATACTAAATTATTGTGTAATGTTGCTGGATTCTATTAAACAGCTACTGCATTGCAGGTCATGGTGATTCCAATTTCATTGTTAGGGGAAAGGCTCTCTTCCTGTGTATCACTTCCGTACCTCACAGGTGTGTTGGGAAACTAAATTAGTAACTTTTTGTAAAGTACTCTGAACTCATCAGATGGAAGGTGCTCTACACATGCTAAATATTATTGTCAATATAGCGTATTGTAGAAAAAAGCTTAGCACTCACTCTTGTCTAAACTGCATGGTTTGCCCCTAAGTTTGCACTCAGCATTGCTGTGAATCTGCAGTGAATCAGAAAAGTATTCTGGCTACTGACATGCAAATGAGCAAAAGGATCTTACTTGTTCATTAGGTACAAACATTGGGCCAAATCCTGATGTCTTTACTTCTAATTTGCTACTCATTCTGTGTGATCGCTCACATTATCTTGTTTCTGCTCCCTGACTGGATGGCTCTTAAAACACACAGGGACTACTTGTGGAATAAGGTGCTACTTTACATGAGTAAAGCCTGCCTTCTCTATGGCCAGGAACCAGTGAATTGCTGTGCCAGTGCTAACTTAATTGTACATTGGTTGAGTTTAACCCATTTTGAAACAAGAATTAACTGCACTGATGCAAATCACAGCTATCCTTGTCTACAGTTGGCATTTACACCAGTGTAGATATTTAAATTATTGGCCACTGGGGACTGGAGAGAGGCTAATCCTAAGTATAGAGAAGGTCTGACAGTGTCAATATCAAACTCAAAGAGTTTAAAGATACCCCATCACAGTGGGTATATATCTCACACGTGACAAATTGATTAATGTCGGCCCGAGAGGCCAATTAACATACTGGGCTGCACCTGGAGGGGTGGGCCAGGTTTAATTAAAGATGAGTCCCAGCTGGGAGAGGAGCTGGGTGGTTAGTTTAAAGGCAGGGAATCTGGAGAAGAACTCTTCAGTCACTCTCTGGGGGGAGGGATAGCTCAGTGGTTTGAGCACTGGCCTGCTAAACCCAGGGTTGTGAGTTCAATCCTTGAGGAGGCCATTTAGGGATCTGGGGCAAAAATTGGGGATTGGTCCTACTTTGAGCAGGGGGTTGGACTAGATGACCTCCTAAGGTCCCTTCCAACCCTGATATTCTATGATTCTATGGTTCTATGATTAGAGAGTAGCGCGACCAAGAGGGGCAGTGAGGAAGCCTAGGAAGAGAATTGTCCCTGGGATCCTCTCTGGAACAGAAAGCCTGGCAAGACGAGGCCAGGAATGATATAGAGAGCAGCCACCAGAATGGAGCAGGCTTTGGTGGGAAGCCCTGATAAAAGGACAAAAACTGGATTTGCAGTTAGAAAGCCCTGGGAGGCATTTAAATGGGAGATAGGACAGGGGAAACTTGACAGGGTGGAAGTTGGTTTAAGTTTATACTTCTTGTTTTGAGATTTTGTTGGGGGATTCCAGGGAACAGCCCTGAGGGTTCTGGCTCTGAAAGGGGGATGAATTTAGAGAGGTTGCGGGAAAGAAGGCCTGATGAGCAAGGCAGGGCAGGAAGAAGTCCAGGGAAGCAGCAACAAGAAATGTTGTGGAGCAGACGTTGGCTGCTGGTTATAGGGTCCCTAGGTGTAGAGGGAGGGCCCAGGATCCCCTGCTAGCTACTGATGAGGTAGCTTGAGGCTGGAGAGCCCTGAGAGAAGGGTGTGAGGACCACAAGGCCCAGAGATGGGTCTAAAAACTTTGTTGTAAAGACATTTGGACTTTTATTTCTGGGACTATGTTACTCCAGAAAGGATGGACTTATATCATGACCTGGCAGGAGGGCTGACTTACGGGAAGAGAGACCACCTCAGGCCTGGAATAGCTGTTTGTAAGAGGCACCATAATGTTGGGAAGGAGCCTGCTATGTCATGCCAAGCTATGAGGGGTTGTTCTAGTGGTGAGTTCACTCTCCCACATCCACCTACACATCTCTGGTGATGATTTGCCCAAGTTTTCACATCCAAATGCATATTTGCCAAATATTTGCAATTTTCTTTCTACAAACATTCTGGTGAACTATCACTCTGATGTTCCTGAAAATGAATAAAAGGATTGTGAAAGCTGTTGAAATAAATTAACAGTTTTTATCCAAACAAATGTTTGCAATAGTCACGCAGCCCTAAGTGTAATAGTGAGATTAACCTGCAAAATCCAAGCTGAGTATCAGGAGAAAACTTCCTCATGCAGCAAACTTCCTGCTTGTGGGATAGTCCACATTGCTTGGGACTTCTGAAACTATTTTGGGAAAAACACTAATTACTCCAGGAAGCAGTTCTGCATTGACAGGTAGATGACCTAGATGACAATACCTAACTCTTTTCAGCAGTAAATCTCAATGACCAAAGGACCAAAGAGCTACTTTCATTCTCTAATGTCTGTGGTCCATATCCTGAAGTCATTTCTGAAAGCTCCCATTGTTCTCAGTTTTTGACTAGGAATTTCAGAGTTTGGGCCAGTGGGAGTTCTGTTGTGTAGAGTAAAAGCTGAGGCAAGTCTGCAGAAGTGGACCCTATGTTTTGAGGTACTAGCTTGTATAATACTACATTTTTACTCCTGGAGAAATTCTGTGCCACTGCACATGCACAGAATTCATGTCCCCTGCAGATTTGTTTCCCTGCAGGAAATGACTTTCTGATAGGAAAGAAAAGAGAAGCCGCAAGAGCAGTCATGCACCCCTCCCCAGCACCACAGGCACATTATTTAAAGCACCTGGAATAGCCAGTGGAAAGGTAAATCACTGGGTTGGGGGCAGGGCTAGGGGTAATGTAGCGATTGAACCCCCCCACTGACCTCCCCTTGCACCCTGGCCCTCCTGGTGAGTCCCCCAGCCACTCAACCCCCCTTCCCCCGCCAATCACCGCTCCCCCATCACCCAGACCCCCACCCCGAGTCCTCCACACCCAGACACCCCCCCACCCCCCGCTGAGCCCCAACCACCTGCACCTGGGTCCTGGACTCTCCTGCAGAGTCTCATTTCTCCTGCAGCCAGAACCCCCCAAGGAGCCCCTGTGAATCCAGATCTCCCTGCACCCAAACCCCCCACTGAGCCACCCACACCCAGATTTCCCCACACTGAACTGTCACCTGGACCGTCACTCCCCACACCTGGATCCCCCCCACACTAAGCCCTTCCACACTTGGATCCTGCCAGGCTGAGCCTGCCTGACCATACCTGGTGCACCTGGGGCAGGGGTGTTTCTGGGGCAGGCCTGCCCCTTGCGCTGTGTCCAGGCTGGGTGTAGCCTCACTGCCAAGTCCGTGTCTCATGGGGAGGTCTGTAGGGTGATCTCTCACCTCTGTGCAGCCAGTGTTCCCCACTGTCATATTGGAGCCTCCGTATTTATTTATTGACAAATAAAACTTTGCAGAATTTTGAAGAATTTGAAAATATTGTGTACAGAATCTTTATTTAGTTATTTTGGTGTAGAATTCCCTCAGGAGTAACATTTTGACTCAATTAGCTTTATCAATCTAACAGGACCTTTAAAAACAGATGCATTCCAATTAAGTTCTCTAGCTGCCCTGCACAATTGCATCCAACAGTTATAGTTTAATGTCTTCAACCACTCTTCCAATTGTGTAATGCACAAGGCAAAGCACATTAAAACAGAAGCGCAGCCTGATCAAGACTTGACACAATGACCTCTTCAGGCTTGACACAAAGTTTTTTACTTTTAAAAAATGCTTTGGATCATCCTGCCCTTTCATGACATTTAATTCATCCAAGTACTCAAATATTTATTGCAAGTTTTTATTGTTATGAGCATTTTGTCTTTAATTTTATGGAGATTTTATTTTTATATAACTAGTTCTGTCACATGTTAAAACTCCTGCTGGAGAGATCCCTAATAAGATAAATAAAATATATAATGGTAAATGTACAACCTGCAGACATTCATGCAGTTGATAACCTGAGAATATCGTTACATTAATTTAGTAACGTGCAAAATTATAGTTCCAAAACCAGAGCTCTCAGGAAAGTGTAAATCATCTGAAAATCTTTGTCTATATTTAAATATATCTAATGTCAAATTACTGCTGGAGTTTTTCCATAAACAATTCTGAGTTAGCCTTATATCTCACACAGAGATAGTATGCTCAGTGCATTCCTCCTATTGGGTGTGGGGGAAGGTTCTGCAGTGGCTGTGTGATAATTCCTAGGGGGAAAAAAATTAAAGAACCATGTAATTCAAAGACATTACCTGGATTGATGCTGCATTCTAGAGCCCAGTGAGGGTGAAGAGATGAACGCACTGAACAAAGGGTTTCTCCTGTTTCTCCCTCTACCACCTCCAATTTCCAAACCAGATACTGATTGCAGTCCTGTGGGATTTCCCTTTAATAATTAGGGGAGCCCCCTACCTCAGTAACTGGGGAGCACTAACTCTTTTCCAACATTCAAAAAGTAAGAAAGGCTCTCTGTGTCTGGAGCTGTGAGAATTTTGGTGAACGGATGTAGTCACTGCACATTTAAGGTCTGAAAAATTCTGTACTGGCAGAATTAAAAAGACTTGCCAGCTGGTGGCAATTACATCACAGTTGGGAATTGCTTGGAAATGAAGACTATAGTGAGGCTGGATGCAGGTTGTTAACAAGGTACTCTCTCACTGTGCTATCTTGAGGCATTTTTGTTATTACTTATTTTCTCATTGTTCTGTTCCAGCTAAAGTCCCTGTTAAAGTATATTTGGCTTATAGGATGTTGGGTGACCTGTCCCAGAGACTTTACAATCTATTTTATATTTATTTGGGGTTATACATACTGAAAAAGGATGCTTATTAATCATAACCGGCTAACACATTTTCACAACTTGCCCTTGTCTACATCAAGTGCTAAGTCACATTTTAAATTATATTAGTTAAAACATGTTAATACTCTTTCTAATATGATACTTTTTCCGGTGTAGACATGGCCAATGACAGGGAAGGGATCGGAAGAGGACGGATAAAGCAGTGGTTCTCAACCAGGGTTACGCGTACTCCTGGGGGTATGCAGAGGTCACAGTTTTGGCTGTGGTAGTGGTCTGATGATGAAGGCATGTGTTTACTATGTACTGGATTGAGAATCACCAGGCTCAGTTCACACATTTTGATGAATAATAAGATAGTAAGAACCTTTGTTCGATTGCTACCTGAGCTGCAGTGACCTAGAGGTTTGAATCAGTGACCTAGAGGTTTGAAACTCTGCATCTCACTGCCATTCTCTTGAGCCACCCAGCATCATCTAAATAAGTTTTAAAACTTACCTTTTAAATTGTTTGAAATATACACTTTACAGAAAACTCATATGCAGGAATTAAGGGTGGGGGAGGGAAAGAGTACCATGCCAAAGTCTCTTTCTAATTCTGCAGCACTTTCTCCATCTTTCTGGCAGCCAATGATGGCATTGTAATGCCAGTTCCAAAACCATGGGGCCACTTCCCACAGGGAGAGAGACACACTCTGCATCTTAACTGCCATGTTGAAGGAATCAGGGCTCACAGGAATAACATTTCAGAGGAGATGTCTCCTGCTGGCATCTAGTTCTTCCTTGTTTGGCCAAATACAAAAGAACGGCCATACTGGGTCAAACCAAAGGTCCATCTAGCCCAGTATCCTGTCTTCAGACAGCGACAAAGGGTCCTGTGGCACCTTATAGACTAACAGAGGTCTGTCTTCAGACAGTGGCCAGTGCCAGGTGCTCCAGAGAGAATGAACAGAACTGGTAATCGTCAAGTGATCCATCCCCTGTCACTCAATCCCAGCTTCTGCAAATGCTTTAAGTGGGCATGGCTAATGTACTCTACTGACAGTTAGGGCTTCTGGTTTGGGGGGATTTATTAACTTTGGGGGGGAGGGATAATTTTAAGCAATTTTTGAGTCTTATGTAGATGTCCAAAAATTGGGGTTTTGCAGGTGTCACAGTTTGGAGCAACTACACCTGTATTTTCCCGCTGTGGTCCCTAGAGGGCACCCACTCTACGCTCCCATCTCCTCAGCCATCATCTCTCTAGGCTGCACCCAAGTCTCTCTCCCTCCTGACTGGGGTGTTTCCAGGCTGCATTGGTCTCTGCCTTCACAAGGATGTTCCCAGCAAGCGGTATTTGCACTTTTCTTCCTCTTTGAAGGATTAGGAACAGTGTAATTGCAAGTTATATAGGTTACCACACAGCTCTGTATAAGCAAACACGTTTATTCTTAAGGCAAAAGTACTACAGAGAAAACATATAAAAGTGTTAAAGTCTCTATATGTTGAAAGCTTACCCAAGGTCACTCATCAGTCTTATGGGGCCTCAGTAGGCGAAAGTCCTTCCAACCCTTCCCAGGAAGGATTGGGCCTTCTCTTGGACAGATGGCCCTGTCCATGTGCTGGATCAGAAAGAAGGCCCTGAGTCAGTTTAAATTCAGGCTATTTATACCAAAAATCCTTTTCTTTTTTGGGGGGTGGGGGGTGGGGAAGGGGTCTGTTGGTCTCTGGAGAACCCAGTTTGAACTAGTATATGAGAGCCTCTCCAGGTTGTGGTACCTCTCGAGATGAATTATAACCTGAGTGAATTTGCCTAGCCACCTCCCTTCTCCCCCGCCCTGCTATTTGTAGTTCCTAGAGGAACTGTGGTCATCCTCCCCCATGGGATTACATACAATCTGTGGCCCGCAATGATACCTAAATTAACACAAAAAATAGCAAAAAAACTTCAGGACCAGACTTCAAAGAGAAACTGCTCAGCTTCAGTTCATTTGCAAATTTGACACCATCAGCTCAGGATTAAACAAAGACTATGAATGGCTAGCCAACTACAAAAGCAGTTTCTCCTCCCTTGGTGTTCACACCTCAACTGCTAAAAGAGAACCTCATCATCCCTGATTGAACTAACCTTGTTATCTCTAGCCTGACTCTTCCCTGCATATTTATACCTGTCCCTGGATATTTCCACTGCATGCATCTGAAGAAGTGGGTATTCACCCACGAAAGCTTATGCTCCAATACGTCTGTTAGTCTATAAGCTGCCACAGGACTCTTTGTCGCTTCTGCAGATGCAGACTAACACGGCTACCCCTCTAATATTTAAATTAACCGTCACATCTCCCAAAAATACTGCAGGAAATTGCTATATCTGTCACATGTGGCTTTCTCTTTGTATATACTGTAATGAGTAATCTCTTTGTAAAGTTCCCTAGTGCACTTTAACTGTAGTATTGTTTCAAATAATACTATGTTAAAGCGCAGGAGGGAATCTTTAAGTGTGCATCACAGGCTCTACATGGACCAATTAACATGCAACACATTCGTGCACTTTTCCAGTGTTTATTGGATAAACATTTTTTTTAAATTGGGAGTGACTTTATTTGTGTTCCAGTTAAAACCAAAAATCAGAAGCCCTACTGATAATGAATGAGCACCACAGCCTCTTTAAAATGCCACACATCTAGATGGTAATGTTTAATGAGTACTACTGCATGCCATTGGTGACAATATAAAAGGTGCTTTATACAGCTCTCAAGGAGCTGAATGTCAATTAGGACTGATAAAGATCACTTACTGGAAATGGCTGCTTCCAAGTCAGAACTTCCCAGAGAATTTGTTAGATGAAATTTCCCAATTAGACTGATAAGTCCCAGCCTTCTCCTTGTTCTCTGTGAAGAAATGAAAAAAACCATCAAATCACTAATCAGGTTTAATGAGACAATTAGACAGAATGTACATAGCTTTGTGTACACATTTGATGTACTTTATCCTCCAGTGATTTATCTAAAGGCAATTAGACAGAAAGACATTTAGTTCTCGGAGGCTGTTTTGCTCCCTGGATGACAGTGATACGGTTCAGTGCTGTTCACTGAGATCACAGACAAAGAATCTTGCTTGTCTGTGACTCCAAAGCTTTAATGCATCTTTGGTGGTATAAGTTGTCCCCTATCTGCCCAATCAGATTGGAAGTTAAAACTGAGCGTCATTGTGGTGGCTTCAGAAGAGGTGAATTGAAACAAACACCACAGATAAAATTTCTACAACTTTGCGCAAATTCAAAGTTTAGAATCAGATTCTGTGTTTCAGTTCCCTTTCTATATTGCTCTGAATCAAATCCACAGATCCCAGCATCCATGACGTTCAGGGGCAGATTTCAAACTCCAGATTCTGGTTCTGTAGATTGTGCCTATCTGTAGATGGAAGCCAAGAAAAATAAAGCACCATTGTTACTAACTGATCCAAAATATGTCACATATAACAAAAGCTAAGTTAGTCCAAGAACATCTTCATCAAATAAATATCTTATCTATAAAACAAATCATTGTTGCAAAAGAGAGAGTAATTGAAATGGCCAAGTTAATTAAAACACTGGGGTAACTAACTTGGTGACCCTCCAACCAAATTTTAATAAAAGGATCTCGCAAACTTTCTCTCTGTCAACAATACATGTGACATCCCCTGGGTAAAATAATTTCCCTTACTCCCCAAATCCATCAATACTGTCCTCTTCTAAACCATCCCCATTAACCTCACAAAAAATCCTTGATTCCATACTCCTCTCACACATTGCTTACTCCATCAGTCCTTCAAACAAACCATTCTTCCCCTTCACCAGCTCCTCACTTACAATGCTTTAACATTTACATTCTGTCATCCTGACAGCTGTTCCTCACAGCAGTAGTGGCAGTAGGTGGGTTATCCTGCAACCTCTGAGCTTTATGGGGCAATTCATTGGGTAGGTATTGTATCCTCTCTGTCAAAGAGCTGTGTAGCCAGTTGCAGTGTTGACTCCGCTCTAGTTCTAGAGGTCTCTCTCCCCAACTGTTGGAGGTTCCCAAGGTGAGGTGAGGGGTGATGTGGATTTCAAAGATGTTACATATTTGAGCTTTGTTACTGTCACTATTTTCCTGTTGATTTTTGCCCAGGAGTGGGAGATTGGAAACAGATCAATAAATTAAGCGCTTTCCACATCAAGTTTGGGTTTTGGAAGACTAGATAACCTATTGCATATTTTAAAGAGGTTGATAGAGGTTTGCTTCTCTGAAGTCCTCCTCCTCTCTCTTCTTTATGCTCAGGCACATAGGGTGTCCATCAGTTTCCACCATTTATTTCAGTCTTGTGCTGGTCTGTTCAGGCTTCTGATGTCATGTTGATGGATTTGGCTTCTTTCTCTATTCTTTTGCATAATGTTTCTGTACTGATGCCCTCTTTTGTCAGGAGGTGTCCATATTATCACTTGCCATGGAAGTTGTGTTGGTTCCATTCTTAAAGCATGTCCTAAACATGTCCATCATTGTCTTCTGGCCATATTTGACGCTTTAGATTGGTTTGCTCTACTTCTGATTTTCAAGAAACTCTTTCCAATGCACTTGGAAGATCTTCAGTGGGCATTTACTTTAAAATGAGTTGATCTTCTTATTCTGTTATAGATTTCCATGACTTTGCTCCATAAAGGAAGACTGACCTGATGCTGGTGTTAAAAATTTGTATTTTTGTGTCAGTGCCAGTCATACTACTTTTCCAAAGCTTTCCAGGTTTATGAAAGTGGTTTTCTGCTTTTGATATTTGACAATGTTTGACATTTAGTATGGTGTCACCCTCATTGTACATCACACTCCCTAGACAGGTAAAGTGACGTGCTACTTATAGAGTTTTGTCATCCACGCTCATGGTTACTTTTGGGACATTAGTAGCCATATATTTTGTCTTCCCCTTGATGAACTAACCAGCTTGTTTTGCTGTATCTGCCAAAAGCTTCTCTGAAGTAGGCATTGATCATTTCCATTAACAGTAAACACAATTCTTCAGTCACTTTCATCAGCCGGGAGTGGTGCAGACCTGTTTTGCGGGTGTTGTCTTAAATATTTCTATGAAGTGTTTTAGAGCTTCATCATGCAGAATGGCACCAAAGTCTGTCAGAGGTGGTGGGGTTGACTAACTCCATCTGGCCCATTTTGGAGTTTTCTGGCTTGGTGATTTCCTCTCAGGTTTGGGTGAGCATTTCCCTGAAATAGCATGAAAGCTTTTCACAGCAGTCAGTGTTGGGATCTGATGTTTGGATTATGCCATCTGAGTTCATTTGTCAGTTTGCCATTGAAAACTGTCCGTTGTGATGTTTGCAACAGTGATGACAAAGGAGGAGCAGGTTCTCTTTGCTGCCATTACTGCAGTGGCATAGTCCTGGAAGATGTTTTTGTGCTGTTGATTGATGGATCTAGAGAGGGTTTTGCACCATTCATGTTCTGTTCTGTATGTGTGTGGTTCATCTGATGTAGTTCACTAGTTAACTATGGTGATCTTTGTTGTCGGTGCAGGGGAGGTCATGACTTGGGACAAACATGTTGATGCATTGTTTAAAATAAGAGTGGAAGCTTGATAACTTTGACTGCTCTCTTGGGTATTAATATGTGGTAAAACATCTTTTTATTATTTAAATATTTATGTTATAATAGTGCCTAGAGGCCCCAACAGAAAGATCAGGGTTTCGTTGTGCTAGGCACTTACAAATGCTTGGTAAGATGTTCCTGCCCCCAGAGCTTGCACTCTAAATAAACCAGACAGACAAAGGGGCAGAGGGGAAACAATTTATTTGCCCACGGTCACATAGCAGGCCCATGGCAGAGCTGGGATTAGAATCCATATCTCCTGTTTTCTCAACCACTGTACTGTCCACTAGACCATGCTGCCATCCCTTGTGTTCACCATCCATCTCCCCTCCTATGGTGCTGCATTGTGCATGAATGGGCTAATTAAGGACTATTTAAAAGGTGTTTCTGTTCCCAAGATGGCCCCTATCCATTCAAAAAGAAAAAAAAAAAAAAAAGACAGGTAGGGGCATGTTCCTGTTTCTTTTACCCCTCGATTCCCTAAATTGCATTGTTTAGGCTTGATCAGGGTGAAAAATATGTACTGATGGGAAAATCCTGGTGTTCCGCTATTCCCTGGCAGGTCTAGAAGGTACAGTGTTATAGATGCCAGTGCTGGCCTACGTTAGTGTTCGCACCATGACTAGCACCGTGGCTCTGAAATGGAATCAGAAAATCTTCGCTGTGGTCAAGGCTAAGTAGCTTCTCTAGGCAAATTAGGAAAACGTGACTGTTCAGGACCAAGCCTGATGGGAAATCTCAGTTTATTCTGCGTTTTGTGCAGTTCTGATCACTCTGTTGCATTTTTAAAAATATTGTCAATAGATTCCCTTTTTTGGAAAATATCCTTGTAGTGAAAACCTAGGAAAATACTTTTCATGTTCTTTTTAAAGAAGCACAGCACAATAAATTAAGCACAACGTTTTGCATCCAGGTAGAGCCTGGCATGAACTCAGGAACAAACTTAGGTTACAAAAGCTCTTGCATCCAATTTTTTTTTAGTTTTAGATCTTCTCAAAGTATTTCTATTGTATTGATAGAAAACTCTGGGGGACCAACCCTGACTGTAATAAGGGCCAGCACAAGGTCCACTGGCACAGCAGTTGTGCAGGTGTTGCTGTGCTGCACAAAAGGTCTCTGCAAAGGCTGGCACCTGGGAGGCCATGTAAGAAGTGGACTTGGAAGGGCTAGGGCTGGGCCAGGGAAGAGCTTGCAGATTCTTCTTTACATGGGCGCATTGAGGCTTGGGTTGGGGTGAGATTTCACATCCCCAAAGAAGTCTGCACTCTGCACACATGTAACTCAGTCACTTTATTCTTTATGCTGTTGTGGATTTCACACTTAGGGATCTTGACTAGTTGCCAGAGGACATGTAGCCTAGTGGAGTAAAACCCTAGTTCGCCATTATTCTGCGGCCCTGTAGGGGTTTCAGGCCCTCTCTGGGGCAGCTGGGGACCAGACTGCCCCGCTATACCGTTAGGGTTTTGGGAGAATTAGCGCAGTCCGGTGCTGCAGAATCAGCCGTTCAGGCCCTCCTGGAGGGACCGGGCAAACAGACAGTTACTAGTGAGCCCCGGCCCTTGGACAAGGCGGGGCACCAACAGTTAGGGCTCAGACCCTTAAGCAGGGGCTGAGCGAACAGTAGGTCGATAGGCCCTGGCCCTTGGTCAGGGCGGGGCAGTACACAGTCAGGGCTCAGGCCCTCAGGCAGGGGCTGAGCAATAGTAGTTCCCTAAGCTAAGGCCCTTGGTCAGGGCGGGGCAGTAAATAGTTCAGGGCTCAGGCCCTCAGGCAGGGGCTGAGCAATCAACAAGTCAGTAAGCCCTGGCTCTTGATCAGGGCGGGGCAATAAGCAGTTCAAGGCTCAGGCCCTCAAGCAGGGGCTGAACAGTCAATAAGGTGGTGGCAAGCCCAGGTCCTGGCTCTGGAGAACCTGGGAGAGGGGGAGACTGCCACCCACATGTTGGGTGGCAGGGGGGACGCAGGCCCACTCCACTGCGTCCCAGCCCGGGGCCCTAGCAGCGGCAGAAAAACCCGCTGCTGCTGAGTCAGTGGGGATCATGGCCACAACACACTGACCTTGGCTCTGGCCGTGCTGCAGCCAGACTAGAGTTGGCTGCCCCCGGGCTAGTTCCAGCTTCCCCCTCTCTGGGTACCTGGATCAGGGGGGTGTCCTCAACGAGGTCGCAGACCATCGGCACCTCAGTGTCGCGGGCGGGCGGCAGGCCTGGCGGCTCCTCGGGGTAGCGGGCGGGCCTGGCGGCTCCTCGGGGTAGCGGGCGGGCGGTGGGCCTGGCGGCTCCTCGGGGTAGCGGGCGGGCCTGGTGGCTCCTCGGGGTAGCGGGCAGGCGGCGGGCCTGGCGGCTCCTCGGGGTAGCGGGCGGGCAGCGGGCCTGGCGGCTCCTCGGGGTAGCGGGCGGGCAGCGGGCCGGGCGGCTCCTCGGGGTAGCGGGCGGGCGGCGGGCCTGGCGGCTCCTCGGGGTAGCGGGCGGGCGGCGGGCCTGGCGGCTCCTCGGGGTAGCGGGCGGGCGGCGGGCCTGGCGGCTCCTCGGGGTAGCGGGCGGGCGGCGGGTCTGGCGGCTCCTCGGGGTAGCGGGCGGGCGGCGGGCCTGGCGGCTCCTCGGGGTAGCGGGCGGGTGGCGGGCCGGGCGGCTCCTCGGGGTAGCGGGCGGGCGGCGGGTCTGGCGGCTCCTCGGGGTAGCGGGCGGGCGGCGGGCCTGGCGGCTCCTCGGGGTAGCGGGCGGGTGGCGGGCCGGGCGGCTCCTCGCGGTAGTGGGCAAGTGGCAGGCTTGGCTGGCCCGGCCAGTCCTCCGGTCGGCTGCTGGTCACCGGGCTCTCCCAGTGGCTGCACCACTGGCATCCGGCCTTTCTGATGGCTGCCACCCAACTGTGGTCTGCGGGCCAGCTTTTATACTTCCTGTGCCGCCCCCGACCCTTGAGGGGTGGGGCCAGGATTCTCCGGCTCCGCCCACTTGGGCGTCCAGGGAGGATCCTCTCTCTCTGGGGCGGCTGGGGACCAGACTGCCTCGCTACAGGCCCCTTTGCATCGGCTGCAAAGCAGCCATGCAGGCTTTCAAGAAATGCTCTTGACACAAGAGTTCTTCTGAGGAAACTGAAAATCTGGCTCTGCCCAGCCCACTTCCTCTTTGTCCTGGCAGCATTCCCTGGCTCAGGAAGTATTTGGGAGCAGACAGGAGGCATATGGGGGGATAGGAGAGGGGAGTGTCCCAAGCAGTCTTATGTATTGGCAACTTTGTCAACTGCTGCAAAGACCCATGAGAACCATTGCAGCAGAAGCACAAGTTACAGCAACACATACTGGTGCCCTAATCTGTGCCAGTGCTCAAACCAGCCTTTAGCAACCCAGAACAAGGAAGACACAAACTCCTTAGTTCCAGCATCGAACTCAGCATCTTCACAGCAATGCATTCCTCCACTCCAAGTGCTATTGCCTATTTTAATTGCACTAAGGGTACGTCTATACTTACCTCTCGCATCGGAGGCGCGGGATCGATGTTCTGGGTTTGATTTATCGCGTCTTGTCAAGACGCGATAAATCAAACCAGGAAGTGCTCCGCCGTCGACGCTGGTAATCCAGCTCGACGAGCGGAGTAGGCGGAGTCGACGGGGGAGCCTGCACGCCGCGTCTGGACCACAGGTAAGTTCGAACTAAGGTACTTCGACTTCAGCTACGTTTTTGACGCAACTGAAGTTGCGTATCTTAGTTCGACAGGGGGGATTAGTGTAGACCTAGCCTTAGTTCAAATGCTGTTTGTATTTTTAGTAACATTGTTATTGACTGTCCCCAGATCAGAGCATTTGAAGAATGAATCCCACTTTACTCAAGCAAAAACGTAATGTCTGATCCAAGATATTTCATGTGTTTAAAAAAATTAGAAAACGAATAGATGAGCCATATTCCAATGTGTTATCTATTCACACTCAAGATAAGGATTAGCCATTTAACATAGTCAAATTAATTAGGGCTAACTTGTTCCCTGCTCTTTTTTGTTTGGAGTTCCATTTGAGAATAACATTTACTATATATATTTTATATTGAGATATCATTATGCATCCTTATGGATTCAGAGTAAAACTCTAGCCCCATTGAAGTCAGTGGCAAAACTCCCACTGACTTCAGTGGGGCCTAGATTTCATCCTCATTTTTGTTGTGTTTGTGGCTTTGGTCAAATGATAGAGTGGATAATATTTACACTTAAATAGCCCTTTTCATGCTGAGGGATCCCAGAGTTCTTCAAAAACTGTGTACACACAGTTCAGCACTCCTGAAATGGAGCTGCCTCTGGAGTGGGGGGCAGCTACCAGGCAGACAAATGAGGCACAGTACAACACTGTGGGTGGAAAATACCTGAACTAATTCAGTGCCGTGGGGTCGATGAAGTCCACATGCAACAGACAGGACCTTGGTTTATAAACACCTCTATGAAATACCTCCACGGAGTAAGCTTCCAAACACTATTTATCCCCTGCAGAAGGATGAAGAACTGAGTACATGCTGCTGAGATTTTAACTGGATGATTAAAGAGAGTCTGTTTCAATACCTGGCCACTAAGTCCTACCTTGTGCCTGACACAGGGAGTGCAATGAATATATCTTTAGTAGACCAATACCGCTTACCTCACAGTATTAGCTAGCAGTATGCATAGAGTTTAATATTTCTGTCCTTGTGTCTGTTTTTCTTTGCATGTCATATTTTGAATATCAAAGGGAGGTTGAGGAGTCCCAACAAAAGGCAGTAAAATGATAATTTAATATATTCCACTCCTGGCTGGATATATATAAGAAGAAGTGTAGAGCTATAAACCAGGCAGAATCTGATGGTGCACAACGATTCACACACTCTGCAAAGACGTAAAACAAAAGCAACAAAACTTTCTGGCTTTATTGCTATTGCTGGCTAGTGCCAGTATAAATGATCATGAACATTTCTATTGACATGAAGAAGGAAACATTTATAAATCCTCCAAGGAGAAGGATTTGTGAAGAGCAGATACATGATAAGTCTCTTCCCCCTTGTCAGCTGAATACTGCGGACTCCTGCTAGCAGCTGTGAATACAAAGCAACATTCCAGACTCTACCATCGGAATCAAGTATTTACATGTCACTGCATGCGACACAGGTGTTATAAATCTAGTTCAGCTTCCAAGCAGCTCAGCATCCTGTACTGAGGGCTCACCATGTCTGCTCCCTGACTGTACGCAGCTCTCAGAACTCTGGCCTGCTCACAAAGTTTTGAATTTCTCTCCTTCCTGTAGGGTTTTACCTGCCTGGATATGATGAATTAGAGAAGCGTCACTTTTAAACTAGCTGTGTTCAAACAATCCACATTCTTTTCATGGTGTTCCAATATTGGGTAGTAGGAGCTCATCTGTTGAGTTAGTCCATTCCCCAGCACTGAATTCAGAGGGGGGTGGAGGGTCTGCATCAAAACAATAACCCACTCAGCAAAGCAATAACCCACTCACTTTAAAGATTTCTCTGATAGGTTAGTTCTGGAATCCAAAAGTTTGTAAGTATGGGACACTTCCACACTGCATCCCTCTGAGGGCTGTGCAGAAACTATGAGATCCCTGTTAGGTCTGAGGTAACGACTGCCTTGTGCATAACATTGGCAGGTATAGGTGAGACTGTCTGAGAAGTCTGCTCATGAAGAAATGGCCTGAGTTGGCTGTAAACTGACATATATTAGGGCTTGTCTTCACTACGGGGGAGATCAACACTGCTGCAATTGATGACCCACTAAATCAATGGCGGAGCGCTCTCCGGTCAACCTCAGTACTCCACCTCTCTGAGAAGAATAAGGGAAGTCGACCAGAGAGTATCTCCAGTATACGCAGTTCAGTGAAGACTCCGGGGTAAGTCGACCTAAGCTATGTCGACTCCAGCTACGTTATTCACATAGCTGGAATAACGTAACTTAGGTCGACTTACCCTGGTAGTGAAGACAAGCCCGTAGTTCTAGAGTTGGGTTGGTATCATGCAGGCTGCCACTGCTTGGCATCATTCTATACCTTTGTGTTTTAATTCAGAAGTGTTCATTTCAGTTCCCTTCAAAACACAGAAGAATCAATGGCTGCCTCCACACCAAAGGTCAAAATTGTGAGGAAAAATATTTTGAAGCTTCAAAGATATTTGTGAACAGGAAGTACCAGCCTAATTTTAAAACATTTGAAGGACAAGAGTCTTTTGCTCGCATTTTCAGATAAGCCTAGAAGTGACTATCTAAACAGAAGGCTTTTTAAAAAAATAACAGTTAATCCATATGTATTGTTCAGCCAGCATTTGGCTGCTCCCCAGCCATTCAAACAAATATTCAATCATACAAAGATCTATAAAGTCAATATTATTTACTCTATTTCAGGCCAAGCTTCAGTAAGAAGTTACATCATTGTGTTTGTGCATTCCACGTAGTAAGATTTACTGATCGTTATTACCCTAAGCACTTCAAAGCAGTTCTCTTATCTTAACAGTCACATGTTAGCTAGCACTCTCCTTTTCAGTTGGAAAAAATGCCTTCTGAATGTGGGGCAATGTTCAGCAGTGGTAGCCAGGTGGATAAAAGCAGCAGTACCATATCAAATCATTTTGCCCCAGATCTGACCTACCTTAAAACTCTAATAACTTGATGGCAAATGACCATTGAAATCTAAATGAATATATTTTAACACGCCTATCTCTGTAACTGAAATGTTTTGAAACAGGCACTTGTTCATGTAGGGACAGACAGAGGTAGTGTAAGTAACATGTAGGGGCCACCAATTTCTTGGCTCTCTCTTTCCACCTCTCTCCTTGGCTTCCTAGTGTATGTGAAACTCTGTGGGCAGGGTTACTCTGTGTTTGTCCGGTGCCTAATACAATGAGGCCCCCTTCTCTGCTGGCCCCGCCCCCAAGACACTACCCTGGTAAATAATAATGAATCTTCCTCAGACCCAGAATCCTTTCCCAGGAAACTGCTCTCCCCACGTACATTTCTTTAGACCTGTGGCTGCTAAGATTAGGGAGAATGACCACATGACTATTCAGCTGAAAGTCATGAGATACCATGTGCAGTGGCCGCGGTCATATAGCCCTAATCTGTCCCTGTGCACCAAATCAGTGATTTCTTATGTCTCCTCTCCACATACTACAGCAGCAGTTACCTCCTAACGCATACCAGCACCATCCCCAGGCCTGTGTTACTGAGCTTATCACTGATGTTTACACACAGAAAATGACACAAAAGAAATTCATTATTTGTCACTAATGACCAGGGGTTCTGTGGCAGACTACTGAACTTTTGAGAATCAGTTAATAAATGAACCAAGTCAATAAAGATGAGGCATCACAAAATGTACTTTGTACTTTCAGAGATGGATCCTGCAAACTCAGATTATGGAACTCCCATTGACTTCAATAGGACTTTTCCTATGTGAAGGGCTTTTCAGATGAGGACATTATTTTGATGAGTGCAGGTTAGGTTTATTTAGTGTTGTATTACTTGCAGTATGGTAGCACCTTGGAACCCTAACCGAGATCAAGGTCCTATGGTGCTAAGTGCCACACAAACATAGAGTAAGAATCAGTCCTTGCCCAGAAGAGTTTACAGTCTAAATAGACAAGACAGACAATGGGTTGGTGGGAAAGGATATAACATACATTCAGTGATCAATGGAATGGCACAAGCAGCATGTGTTAGTGCTATGACTTCTTCTTTGTCTGTTACTCTTTTAAGTGTGGGGTTTTGTTTGGAAGGAATTACCTAATTAGGAAGGGAGAAGAGATACTGAAGGGAAGTGGGAAAGGGAAGCATGGAGGGCAAGTGGAGTGAGTAGAGCTGGCAGAAAATGTTTCAGTGGAACTTTTTTCTTTAGAAAATCCTGTTCCATCCAAACTGAAACCTTCCATGGGAATGTGTCAATTTTGACACAGTTTCATTTTTTAAAAAAGTTATATATATTTATAGAAATATTTAAAATGTAAAAAGTCAATTGAAATTTTTTGAACAATTTTGTTTCATGGGAAACTTTGAATTCTTTGTTTTTGTTCTAATTTGGAATGAAACCAGATTTAGAAATCAGTGAATTTCCTGCAAGACAGGAGTGAGGCTGAAATGAGGAAACTGAGGGAGGGGCAAGAAGGAGTTGGAGCAAACAGCCAATTAGCAGAAAGGAAAGACTATCCAGATTAAAAACTGAAAAAAATAAAGAAATCTGCTCTGATCACATCATCAGCATCTGAAGAGCTCTGCTCCTGCTGGCTTTCTGGACGGTTCCTCCCAACAGTTTTTTTTTTGGTGTTTTTTTTTGTAAACACACATGACAAGGATGCTCAGATGGGGAGTTGTCTTGCCTGCTGTGTTCTGGGACTGGAGCTGCCCATGGAGAGGGATTCTGCCAGTTGGGTCATAGTTCAGTTCCCCTCCTCTTCCCCCCAATACACACACACACTTCCCTTATTGTTGTGGCTGTCCTGTTACAGTTGCTTATCTCGGTATTCAGCACTTCCTAGTACACCAGGGAAAATACTCAGGTATATTGTGTGAGAGAAAAAGACTTACAAATGGGAGCGTACAGCAGTGCTATTGTGTACCTTTGCTAAGACGAAGCAAGGGGAAAGCACAATGGGGAGGGGTAATAGGAATGATTGTATTTGCGACACAGTGAAGTACAGTACTGATGTAAATGAAAACCAGTGTTAATTTCACACACCATTAGAAACAGAATTGTTTAATGTGCAGGCATTTCGGGCAGGATGGCCATTTTCTGTTCCTAATTTGCCTTCTGTTGCAGGACCAAGTCATCAAAGCTTGTAAGCATCTGCTTAATTTTAATCTATTAACTTCAATGACTCTTAAACACATGCTTTAAGTGAAGCACCTGCTTAGATACTTTGCTGAATCAGGGGCCTGTTGCTGAAAGTAGCAGCAAATAATTATTGTTTTGTTTCCTCTTTCCCCTAATTTCCCTGCTCCCACCCCAAAACTCCATCTGGTGTCTCCTTCCTCCCACAGCTGACTGTGGCTGCTCCTTCTGTTTTCACTCTTTCCTTTCCCTGCTTCCTTTATTGCCTTTCTCCCTTGCTCTGCTCCTCCACGACCTTGCTGCCTTTTCCTTCACTCGCCATATTTGCTCCGATTTCCCTGTTCTCTCTGCTATCTGTACCTTATCTGCTTTCTCGAATGTCTCATTTCCTCCTTTGGCAGAACTGTCTCCTTCCTCCCCATTCTCTATTCCCTGTGCTCCTTCCCACTGTGTTTTAATTGCTGCCATAGCCTCTGAAGTGCCACCTACAGGAACGTAGTGGAAGGGGTATGAAGAGCCACGGAGTATACAACCTTTGAGATTTACAGCTCAATCATCAAACATGTAAGGATTCAGGTGGTCTGAATAGAGATGGGCTTGAACGAAAAGCCTTCGTCTGAGTATCCCCAAGCTATGGAGAAGTTTGGATCTGGACCTGGATCCAAACTTTGTGTCTGCATCCAGTGGGCTAAGTCTTGGACCTTAGCATCCCTAAACTTTGAGATACTGTGCTCTAGATCCTGATCCAAATCATAACTTTGCATTGTGGGTCCATCCCTGGTTGAGGGATGATGGCTGTGGTGTTTACAGTAGTTACATTTCCTGCAGTCCAGCTGCATGTTCAATAGTTTGTTTTAAAAGCCACATTTCAGCCTCTTTAGAATTTGTAAGTACAGCTGTTACATAAAGAGAGAGAAAAAAATTGTTTCCGTTACAGATTAGCTTTATCCAAGTTTTGACTTCAAAAAGATTTTTAAATAAGGCAGTCCTTATAATCATGTGTGTAAGGATAGAGATGATAGAACTATGGTAACACTTAATCCACTTTATGTCTTGTTTCCTTTAGCCATAGCAACAAATCGTATTTATTGAACCTCAACACAGCCCACTTAACTGTACTGCCCCATAAATTTCCTGTTACAAGCAAATGACATTGCAAAATGCTTACAGTTCATTGCTCTATTATGTTTATACCCTGTGTAAATCCAGTCTTTGTGTAACTCAAATGGAAGGTGGTAACACATGATCTCCTTGCATGGAGTTGATACTGCGGAGTCCATAGTGGGAGACTAGTCTGCTAGCAGCTGAGGAAATGGGCAAGACCAAACAATGGGGTAGAATATAAGGAAACTTTGTGCTCAGGTACAAGAGTGAAGGGTGCAGTATCAATACATGGCAGGCGGATTGATGTGGGGAGTCTGATGCTTACTGTAATGGAAGGACTCCATTGTTTCATTAAAACAAAACTAGAATGTTTCTGATACCCTTGGCTGTGGAAGATAAAGCTGCCTCTGTTTTCCATGTATCGAATACATACCTCAAGGTCTATGTGACCTGGGGAGCATTGTTGGGCATTCATCATGCAAGGATGATTTGTTGCTGTACATCAGACATGCCCTGGCATTGCATCAGAATCACAAGCATGTCTTCCTCTTCCACCTCTCTTGAACACACTTTTCTTATCTAATCGGTATCAGAATAATTCATTTGGATGAAAAATAGAAAAGCCCGTATTGCCTATTCTACACCGGCTCCCTCTCCTGCCTGCAGCCAATGTGCTGTAGTGAGTTGTTCTAGGGCAGTGGTTCTCAACTTTTTTTTTTCACGGACCACTTGAAAATTGCTGAGGGTCTTGGCGGACCACGTAATGATCTTTCTAAATGTTGTTTGTACCATTAGTTAACTATTGAAAAGTGCTTTGGATAAAAGCGCTATATATAAAAAAAACTTAATAATTTAAAGTTTTTTTGTTCTACAAATAAAAGCACACAACTCGTATTTTAATATCAGTTGTCTTAACTTTCTAATGTGATGGATGTGCCCTCTCTCCCACATTGCAGCAGCCACCGAGCTGGGGCTGGGAAGGAGGGGGATCTCTCCCTCTCTTCCTACCGTGGCAGCCCCTGAGCTGGGGATGGGAAGGAGAGGGATATCTCCCCTGCCACAGCAGTAACACAGCTGAGGCTGGGAAGGAGGGGGAGGGTGGGTATCTCCCTGGCAGCCACAGCCCTGGAGCTGGGGAAAGTCGCCTCTTTCTCTGGCCTCCGCAGCCCTGCATGTCCCAAATTCCTCCCACCCCCTCTTCTCACCCCACTGCCCCCTCCCACCTACTACCTATTCCCCACAAGGCCACCACCTCATCTTACATGTGCATCTTCTCCAGGATCCAGGCACCTAATTAGTGGAGCCATGCCTGCATGGCTTCACTAATTAGGTGAGTGGCCCTTCATTCTCTCGTGTGCGGTCACCCAAGCACGCACCTTAGAGGGAACTATCCGCGGACCACCTGAATGGAGGTTGCGGACCACTGGTGGTCTGTGGACCACAGTTTGAGAACCTCTGTTGTAGGGCTATGGCTGCTCAAGCCTTTCTGGGAGTCCCCCAGTGGCAGTAAGGTACACTGCAGCCATTGGAACATCCAGTCCCATTGGGTTTCCCACTGTGGTAGATTGTATCCTGCAGCACAGCCATCACACTCTAGACCCGGCACAGTGGATCTGATTCTAGGCTGCCACTGAGCTGCTCTAAGTTGCACAACAAGCCTGACAGATCCTGAGATCCAGCAAGTTAGTGAATCCCTAGGGCAGCCCAGAACTGGGGATGTTATGTGGTATCTGTAGGCCAGCTGATATACTACAGGGTGCCCATAGCACAACCTTTTTCTGTCCCCCATGGGTAAGCACATGCTACTTTTAGTTACTGGGTCCTTTGCATAGGTATTGGAACTAGGGATGCTGGGGTTGCCGCCCCTGGCTTGACGTGGTTGCCATCATATACAGAGTTTACAGTTTGGCTCAATGGCTCTCAGCACCTCCACTTTCAAAATTATTCCAACATTGTTCCTTTGGTGCTCTGGAACTAGTCAGTGAAAGATGAAGCTTGTGCATTCATTGTGCATGTTTAAGGCACATTCCCGGCTACATATATCAATCTGGCACTAGTCTGCATGGATATTTTGTACCTGTGTTGTGGGTGATATGTCATAAGATTGGTTCAACATGCTGGATAGCTTACAGCTTGTAATTACAGAAACTATCTTTTGGAACATTTAATTACAGCAACTAGTGCAGTCAGACTCTTGCCTCTACACTTGTGTGGGCCTTCAGAATATCTTTGGAAAGTACTTATGTGTCATTTAGTCCTGCTTTGATGTGATCTGAAATTACATTCTTTCTGTGTCTCCTTTGGAGGGCGAAATAGTGTTTCTTTGATAATACAACACAAATGAGTCCAAAGCAGTAGCGTAGCCGGGGGTGGGGGAGCAGGGGGAGTGGCCGCTCCCCCTGTGAGCAGAAACGGTGCTTAAAAAGGAAGCGGCGCCTTTTTTTAGCTCAAGGTGCCGCTTCTTTTTAAGCGCCGCTTCTTGCACTCACCCGGCGGTGCTCCGGGTCTTCGGTGGCATTTTGGTGGCGGGTACCACCAAAGACCCGGAGCGAGTGAGGACCCACCACCGAAGTGCCGCTGAAGACCCAGAGGCGCCTTTTTATAGCGCTGCTCCCCCTGCGCTCCGGACCTGGCTGCGCTACTGGTCCAAAGGGGTTGTTTGCAAGAATTCCATTTTCAGGCAAATATCCTGAATGGATGCTGTGATGATAGTGGTGAGTTTAGAGAGAGGTGAAATAATAGAGATGACTGTGGGAATAAAATCTCTGACCAGACTGTAAGCAGTAGCTGGTATGCAGTACAGAACAAAACTGAGATATTTTTAAGGCTCTATCCATGACCATGAAAATTACTGACAATGCCTGGCCAAGAGAGGCATTGTAGCAGAAAATGAAAACACTGCAAAATGAAATGAAAGTGCTCTGTGTGAGTATGCAGGCCCAAACATTAAAGGCAGCCTGAACGACATGCCACTGCAAATTAAACAAAAACTCCAGAATTTGCTAATATTAACCCTAGTGATTTAGTGCATATTTCTATATTATTGCTCACCCCAAAGAAATGCAAAGTGCTCTAAGGCATATAGATACCAGTACAGTACCAGTAGATTACATCTCTCTGTCCCACTGAACTCCTTTGCATCCCATTGGGGATTCACTCTAAGGACAGGCAGGCATTTGCACTGCATGCTCCCTCAGGTTTTCCACTAGAATAAGAATCAGCTTCCAGAGGCTCCAAAAGAGCTTTGTCTGTGGTACGCATTTGTGAGAGGCATCAACTCAGTGCTCTCTCTGGCTACTCTGGCCAATCTCCTTTCTTGGTCATCAAGGTTAACTTTTGGGGCTGTGCTGGAGAAAACTTCCTCTTTCCAGGTGCAAAGTAGGTGGTTGAACTTTCCATTTACAACACCATGCAATCATAGCTAGAGTGACCAGCTGTCCTGTTTTTATAGGGACAGTCCCATTTTGGGGGACTTATATATATATTCTTATATATGCGTCTATTACCCCCCACCCCATCCCATTTTTTCACAGTTGCTATCTGGTCACCCTAATCATAGCAGAGTAAGACTAGAAGGCACCTCAGTACATCATCTAGTCCAGTCCCCTGCACTCAAGGCAGGACTAAGTAATAACTAGACCATTCCAGACAGGTGTTTGTCTAACCTGTTCTTATAAACCTCCAATGACGAAGATTCCACAACCTCCCTAGGCAATTTGTTAACTTAACTATCTTAACTTAACTAGCTTAACTATCTTGACAGTTAGAAAGTTTTTCCTAATGTCCAACCTAAACCTCCCTTGCTGCAATTTAAGCCCATTGGTTCTTGTCCTATCCTCGGAGGTTAAGGAGAACAATGTACTTCCCTCCTCTTTGTGAAAACCTTTTCTGTACTTGAAAACTGTTTTCATGTCCCCCCTCAGTCTTCTCTTCTCCAGACTGAACAAACTCATTTTTTTCAATCTTTCCTCATAGCTCATGTTCTCTAGTTCCTTTAATCATTTTTGTTGCTCTCTAGATTTTTTCCAATTTGTCCACATTTTTCTTGAAATGTGGCGCCTGGAACTGGACACAATACTCCAACTGAGGCCTTATCAGCATGGAATAGAGTGGAAGAATTAGTTCTTGTAAACTAGGGTTTATCTAGAGTATCTATGTTTCATTCTTGTTTGTTCTGTTCTATTTTAGAAGTTTATTGGTACACAGTGATCATTGCCATGGTAAGTGAGTATTGTGACACTGATTCATGAAATCAACATAAAAATAGTCTCTCGGTTAAAGATTTAGTTACTATAAAGGACTAGGCAGTAGGGTCTGCCATAATAGTTAAGTAATGGCCTGATTAAGCAGATTTGCAATGAAATGTGCCAAACTGGCTCTGGCAGACTGCCAAAGAGAACAAACTCTATAGGTGAGGGCCTTCTGTCACTGCTGGGCAATGAAATTCCAGGAATTTACATCAAAAGCTGCCCATCAAATCTTAACTGTGTGGAAGACATATATTATAGGAAGAGAAAATCTTCAAGGCAACCGGGTCCTAGACCATTTAGAGGTTTAAAAATCATGGGCTTGTACCTAAAAGCAAATAAGTAATCAATTCAGAACATGGATGATTGGTGACATGAGTTCACAGTGATCCATTCAATTTAGGAAGTAAACCACGGTATTCTGCATCTTCTGAATCTTTAAAGATTGCCCCAAGCACTTATATAGCCAGGAGATGAAACAAGTGAGAATCCCTGTGGTAAACTCTGAATTGGAGAGGAGAAGCCACAGTCTTGGATGAAAGACAGCACTAAAAGCCCCTGCCATCCTCTGGGTTTCCAGGACCAGACAGAAACTAAATATGACCCTCAGTCTGTAGACCATGTCACTGACAGAGTGCCCACACATACCCAATAGAAAGTGCAGGCACAGTCCCTACAAATTGCTTCCAACGTTTCTGCTTCTGTCTTCTATCTTGTCTGGGCTGACCTTCAGCAAGTTTGCTGTCAGCCTCCTCCTCACCAATGTCAGTCCTTGGGAAAGCTAAAAGATGTCAGTATTCGGTTCCAGCAAGAAGGAAAGGTAGAACTGTGTGCTATCCGTGGCCCCACAAAGTCACGGGACCTCCTGGTCAATCTCCTCCTGGCCCTGGCTAAATTGGCCATCTATAAAACCAGGGAGAGGAGGCTGGCCGATGGAGGCTCCGGTGCCTGTGGGGCCTGTTTCCGATCCCTTGTCCGTTCACGCATCCAAGCAGAGTTCCTCTGGGCGGCGTCCACTGGCTCCCTTGACGCCTTTGAGGAGCAGTGGGCACTGTCCGGGGTTCTCTGCTCGGTGTCCCCGTCAGGCTCCCTTCTTTTAACCCTGTGACCGCACCCCTGACCCTGTTATTTCATTAGTTGTCCCCCGGACTCATTTGGATTCCAGGTCCTGTGGATCCTCCCCTTAAACTAGGGGGGGTCCTTTAGCAGTGGGCGGGCTTCCGCCCGCCCACTTCCCGGAACCCAATAGGTACATATCTCATTTCTGTAGAAGAGGGGTGGTGTCCAATCCTGTTCAAGGGATGCACTAATAATACTAGTTTGCATTGATGCACAGTGCTTTTCACCTGGGGATCTCAAACCACTTAACAAAGATTAGTGATGGTTAGTATTGTCATCCCCATTTTAAAAGGAAGAAACTGAGGCACAAATGGGTTAATTGATTTGCTTAAGTCAATAGCAAAGCCTGAATCAGAACCCAGGTCTACTGCTTCCTACTCCTGCACCCTATCTGCTGGGCCACACTGCCTTTTTATACAGCCATAACAAAATGCTATTAACTATACTTTTCGTGAAAGAAGTGCATTGTGCATCATGGAAAAAAGGAGCCCAGTGAAACATTTATGAATAGGACCTAAGACAATAAACGTAAGGCTCTAAAAATTAGATTTGGCAAAATGCATTGCAGATAAAATCTATGTTTTTTAAAAAGGATAAGAACAGTATTAACATAAAATATTTCCCCAGGAAATGGAAAAAGTTCCATAACAGTCATTTTTAACATGACAAGGTTATCTGAAGGGCAAGAAAATATCTGAAACCTCTCACATTAGCCAAAAATGGAAAGAAAGAAAAAAGGTGACTGCTAAATCAGGTTTGGAAGCAGCAGCAGCCAGAAAGAACTTGTGTGGGAGATGTATGGAAATCCCCAAGCCTCAGAGCTCCTGGTCCAAAGCAGTCCGCATTGGCTGCCTCCCAGCTCTGCTGCCACCACAAGACCCAGAAGGATGTACCTGGGTCACTAGATCCTGAGGCCCCCTTCCAGCAGCAATTGTGAGGAGCCTTCACAGCCTCCAGGCTTCATCATTCACTCAGTTCTTAAAACTGGGCTCTGCAAACATTGTCCTCATTTGCTGTATTGTCACTGTTATTGGTTCCACTTTCCTTCTGTCCCCCTCCTACCACTTACAGCCCTTCAGCTGCCCAGCCTTACTCTCCCTGCCCATTATGCTTGTCATCTTCCTTCTCTTGTCCTGTCCCTTCTTTCTCTTCTATCTCTCCATCAGTTTCTTCTTCCTTTCCGCACTTCCCTCTCTTTCCACAATAATTCCTTCCTTTTTTCCACTTCAATCCCTAGTGCCCATCTCCAAACCCCCACTAAAATCAACAAATAACGATAAAAATGGCATAGAGCTGGGAAGACCTGTGCCCACCATTACCTTGATCGCTTTAGCTGGACAAGTACACCTATTGTCCGTGTTGTGTCTTTTTAGGCCTTGTCTTCCATGAAAAGTTAACTGGAGTTACAACTCAAGTGTTGCCTCTAACTTGAGTCCAGTCCACACACACAACTCTTAACTCAAATGTGGTGTTGCTTGTAACTCGGGTTGGCTGGCCCGCTAGTAGGTATAAGCTAAAGCTCAAGTGAGCACAATTTGTCAGCTGCTAACACTACCACTCTGTGGTGTGGATGTAGGCTAGCTCCATTTCAGTGTTGCAAGTTCTCAAATTCCCATAATTCCCCTTGTGAACCCATAAAGGACAGACACGTTCTCCCATAATTCACTGGGAAAGAATTCATAGAGAAGTTCAGCTTACTGCAGTGTAAAGAACTATAGGAAATGTCCTCAGAAATGTTAATGCCACACATGAGTGAATTCAGGGTTAGTGTGGAGTATTGTTTTACGGTGTGGGTGCTCTCACTCAAACTAGGCTAACATGAGAGACGTAACTCAAGCGTAGATAACAAGCTAACTTTGCAGTGAAAACATACCCTTATGCTGTAAGCTCTTCAGGGAAGGGACTGTGTTTTCCTCTGTGTTAGGAATAGTGGGTGCTAGTGTCATTTCAATTAGTATGTGCCACTTTCCATTCAATGTCAACATTCACTCTTTCTCTTATTCCTTTCCCCATAAGTGTATGTTACTAATGACTCCAATTCATTTGCACTAGTTTTACCCTAGAACAATATTTCACACACTTCCAATATGAGTTTAAGATGAAAGTCAGGTGACTTGACCATACCTTTGTAGACCACATCCAAATTTGGCTTCCAGTTACATCCAGTGTAATGCCATTAAGGTCCATGGATTTTAGTCCGGATTTATAGTTGTGTAACTAGGCCCAGTTTGTTGTTTAACTTCCATTCATGCCATTGTTTCCCACTGGCTGTCTCCAAAAGACTGTCACTGTGCTGAGATGTCGCTCAGGAAATTGCACTATATTGCCCAAGTATATGTCCTATAAGTATATGTTATAAATTCCTCTGAATTGTATTTTCCATATAATATAGTACATGCAACCATTCCACTCTGAGTTTATGTTCATTTTAATAATGTCTAGAGGATCTCTAGACACTTCAGAACAAGCTTTCCAAACTGCCCTCCTATAACTGGTCCCACATATTTTGCATATTCAAATTGGGTAGTTACTGTTGGTATCTAGATATTTGATTGGTGTGTGCACAACTTGAAGGCACAGTTTTAGATGACATATGAAATTTAGTCCTTGTCTGATCTCTTACCTTTGATAGATACATCCTAATATACAACTATTTTGGTACTTTCACACCAAAATCAAGTGTTCCCCTAATCTCCTTTTCCAAATCTTCCTGATCTATATAAAATCTATTTACTTTGCATGTATTTATTAACAATTTTCTGGTAAAGGTGTACAATTCACCTCTTGATGGGATTGTTACATCTGAGAAATCTTTCTTCTTTCCTAGCATATAGATTATATAGACTCTTTGGTTTTATTATTAATTTATTTAAAGTGCATGTAAGGACCAATTATTCTCATTAGTCAATGAGAACTGAAAGAGGTGTGATGGCCTTAATCATAAATTATCTGGAAATGGGGGTGAACAGTGAGGTGGCAAAATTTGCAGATGATACAGAATTACTCAAGATATGTCCAAAGCTGACTGTGAAGAGTTACGAATGGATCTCCCAGAACTGGAAGTCTAGGTAAGAAAATGGCAGATGAAAGTCAATATAGATAAATGCAAAGTAATGCACACTGGAAAACATAATCCCAACTATACATATGTAACCCTTCTGCCAGGAAGAGCCAGCAACAGCCAGGGCCGGGTTCAATATCTAGGGGTTCCTTTCAATCAATATAACACAGAACAGACTCGAGCCCCCACCCAGTAACCTGGGAAAATTACACACTACCCCTGGGACCTCTGAGAGGCAACACTTCCCCACTCACCAGCACAGAGTCTGGGTGTAGAAAAGACACTTTTAATAAAAGGAGGGAAGTAACTCGGTGTTAATTTGGGAAAACACCATAAACAGGATTCATAAACATACACCATGAGCAAAAGACCCACCCCCAAGTAAGTTGGGCAATGTCCTTTTTCCCTCAGGGTCTTAAGTCCAGCAACCCAAAAGTCCCCTTCACCTGCCCAACCCTTCTCTGCACCCCATTCACAGTTGCTGTCCTTGGTCAGTGCAGACCCAGAGTTCAGAGGTGCATCTTCAGAGTTCACCTCCCGCCCTGAGTGGAGGTAAGAAGGCACCTTACTCACTCCGCAGCCCCTATGCGCCAGCCGCCCTGCTGGCCACTCGCTGCACCTTTTCACCGGCCGCCCCACTGTCCGCTCGCTGCACTTCTCTGCCTGCCGGCTGCTCGCTGCACCTCTCTGCCGGCCACCCCACCCGCCGCTCACTGTGCTGCCTGGCCGCCCCACCAGCCACTCACTCTGCTCACCGCCTCATCAGCTACTCATTCACCAACTGACTGTCAGTCACCTTCTGCTGCCACCTGCCTCTCTGCTGTGACCTCTGCACATTAGTCTCTCAGTGATTTTCAGCTCTTTGCAGGCTGGGCAGAAACACTGCCCCATCTCAAGTGATTTCAGCACTCAGTGATTTTCAGCTCTGGGCAGAACACAGACAGTAGCGAAGCCAGGGGGAGCAGGGGGAGCAGCCGCTCCCCCTGTGAGGAGAAACGGCACTAAGGTGCCTCCCGAGCCCTGCTGTGGGAGGCACTTTAAAAGGCCCTTGGTTCCTGCCGCTATGGGGAGCCACGGGCCCTTTAAAGCGCCCCCCCAGCCCCGCTGCTGGACCCGGGCTGGGGGGGGGGCGCTTTAAAAGGCTGGTGGCTCCTGCCGCTGCGGGGAGCCGCCGGCCCTTTAAAGCGCCCCCCCAGTAGTATAGCCGGGGGGAGCAGGGGGAGCAGCCGCTCCCCCTATGAGGAAAAGCGGCGCTAAAGCGCCACCGGAGCCTCGCTAGGGCAGTGCTTTAAAAGACCTGCGGCTCCTGCTGCTGCAGGGAGCCACGTGTCTTTTAAAGCGCCCCCCGCCCCGCTGCCAGAGCCTGAGCGGGGAGCAGCTCAGGGGGGCAGCGAGGCGGCTCCCCGCTCAGGCGCTGAGGCGGGGGGCTCACCGCAGCTGCCCTCCAGCTCCCCGCTCAGCAGCTCAGCAGCTCAGCGGGGAGACAAGGGGCAGCCACGGCGAGCCGCCCCTTGTCTCCCAGTTCAGCGGGGAGGCAGCGGGAAGCCGCCCCTTGTCTCCCCACTCAGCAGCTCAGCGGGGAGGCAGCGGGCAGCCGCAGCAAGCTGTCCCTTGTCTCCCCACTGAGCTGCTGAGCGGAGAGACAAGGAACAGCCACGGCAAGCCGCCCCTTGTCTCTCTGCTCAGCAGTTCAGCCGCTGAGCGGGGAGGCAGCGGGCAGCTGCCTGCCGCCCCCCAAATCTTGGTGCCTTAGGCGACCGCCTAGGGTCACCTAGTGGGCGCGCGGGCCCTGCCAGCGGCTCCGGCGGCTGCGCTTTAAAGGGCCGTGGCTCCACAGCGGACCTTTAAAGCGTTGCAGGGTGAGTACAGGGGATGGGGAAGGCGCCTGTTTATAGTGCCACCTCTCCCCCTATGCTCAAGACCTGGCTACGCTACTGCCCCCCCCCAGCCCCACTGCCGGACCCGGGCTGGGGGTGGGGAGTGCTTTAAAAGGCCCGTGGCTCCTGCCGCTGCGGGGAGCTGTGGGCATTTTAAAGTGCCCCCCCAGCCCCGCTGCCGGAGCCAGGCTCGGGCGGGGATTTAAAAGGCCCGGGGGCTCCGCAGCGGCTGGCGTTACTTTAAATGCCCAGTCAGAGCTGAAATCACTTGTGTGGGGGTCTGTGTTCAGTGGCGTAGCCAGGTTTAGAGCACAGGGGGAGCGGCACTATAAAAAGGCGCCTCCCAGCTCCCCCTGTGCTCTAAACCTGGCTACGCCACTGAACACAGACCCCCCACACAAGTGATTTCAGCTCTGACTGGGCATTTAAAGTAACAAAGAGGCTTCTAATGAAGCCCATTTAGCTCTTTCTTTAAACAGTGGGGAGGAATAGGTTAAATGAGCCCAGGGAGACCCCTTGGATACTGTGCGCAAATGTGGTTGCCCAATCTTAAAAAAGATATATTAGAACTGGAAAAGGTACATAGAAGAACAACAAAAATGATTTCGGACATAGACCAGCCTATGTAGGAGAAAAGATTAAAAATACTGGGACTGTTCAGTTTGGAAAAGAGATGATTAAGGAGGGAAGGATATATGATAGAGATCTATACAATCATGAATGGTGTGGAGAAAGTGAATGAGGAAGTGTTATTTACCCCTTCACATAACACAAGAACGAGGGTCAAACACTGAAATTAATAAGCAGCAGGTTTCAAACAAACATAAGGAAATACTTCTTCATACAACATGCGACAAAGAACTTCTTTACACAGCACACAGTCAATTGTGAAGGCCAAAAGTATAAATGGGTTCAAAAACGAATTAGATAGGATCATGGAGGATGGGTCCAAGATGGTTAGGGAGGCATCCTCATGTTCTGGGGTTCCTTAAATCTCTGACTGTTAGAAGCTGGGACTAGACGACTGGGGATGGATCATTCAATAATTGCCCTGTTCTGTTCACTCCCTCTGAAACATCTGACACTGGCCACTGTTGGAAGACAGGATATTGGGCTAGATGGACCATTGATCTGACCCAGTATGGACATTCTTAGGTTTTTATGACTTAAACTGCATCAGAGAACATATAGGTTAAATATTAGGACAAGCTTTTTAACCTTAATAAGACAGCTAGTGGAATATGTTGGTAAGAAAGGACATGGAATCTCACTCATTGAACATATTCAGCATTAACCCATATTGGTCAGGGTTGGTTTAGGAATAATTACATTTATCTGATTATGACAGTGGAGGAAGGAGCAGATGAGTCAGTAGAGGTCCTATCCAGTCCAAATTATTGTATGAATAACAATTACAGTATTCACTGCAAGTTACATGACACTACATTAGTCATCGTTCTGCTGAGTTAATTTGCAGTGACGTCCTTCGGAACTGCACTTGTTCTATATCGATTCCCCTGTGTATAGCCCTATGGTTCTACTTACCCCATTGTATGTATAACAGGCCTACCTATTTTAGCCATTCTGCATCATTTGGCTGACAAATATCTAGTAATGTAAGAACAAGCTGTTCAGCTACAAGTTCAAAGATCTGCTGTTACATGATTTTCATCTTCTGTTTTGCTTTTGGAACATGTAATATAATGAACAAGTTAGAAATGTTTTTCCTGGCTCAAGTCATCTGAAATTTTGTTTACAGAATCTAATTTTTCATTCTGAGTATCTTCAGGCATTTTCAACTGTACTCTGTGCGCTCACGTATATAGCTGTAACTCACTGGTCAGTGGGTGTTATACGTTCCTTTCTATACCCAATCAGTCAAGTATGTGATTCTGTTATTGCGTCCAACTAGAGGACCTGGCTTTATGGCTCAAGCAGCAGGCTCATGAGATCTCTAATTCATCCCCTAGCATCAGCCAACTTAGTGACCATCACAGAAGTGGGAGCTTGTCTGGGATTTGAACTGCCGTGGGCTTCAGATGCTGGAGATAAGTTTCGTCCATTGAGGGGTAGTATGTAATCTTCTGGTCAGTGTGTGTTGCCCATCCCCTCTCTGACCAATGCACATAGGATCCTAGTCAGTTACAGCCACTGCATGGTGTCACCACATATCAGTTTTAACTAAAGCTGCCACCCAGTTTTGAGGAAATAACAAGAGAAAATGATTTTTCAAAAAAATCTTCCCAAACTCCTTATAAATTGTACTTAGGAATACCTGTTAGACAGGAAGGCTGGGAAGACACCTTTGCCACACGAAGCAGTACAATCAATGTGAACTATAAGATTTTATGGGCCAGGTTCTTAATTCTTCGTAAGTTCCCTTTTTCCATACTCTACACACATGATATAATAATAAATGGAGACATGCCAATCTCCTAGAACTGGAATGACCTTGAAAGGTCATCAAGTCCAGTCCCCTGCCTTCACTAGCAGGACTAAGTACTGTCCCCTGACAGATTTTTGCCCCAGATCCTTAAATGGCCCCCTCAAGGATTGAACTCACAAGCCTGGGTTTAATAGGCCAATGCTCAAACCACTGAGCTATCCCTCCCCCCTAAGACATATGGAATGTCTTATTCCAGATGAGCCATAGAACCTAAAAAACCAAATTGGCAATACATTTCAGCCAGTTTTTACAGGCAAAGCAGTAGATAATGTAGTGTAGGGTGCAATCCTGCATCAGCTTGGAGATTGGCTGAGTATCAACTAGGTCTCTTCCACGTAGAGTGTCTATGATTATATGATTAGTACAGATGTACTGTATTTTAAAACCAGGAATTAGGACACTTTTCCCCAGTAACTGCAGTTCTACGGCATTTGTTCTACAAACTCAGATTAAAATGTTTTAATTTTTATAACAAACATGTTTACAAGAGGACTGGAAAAAATATACTTCCTGTCAGTTTAACAAATGCAGGTCATGAATTTTGGAGATAATCTTTAAAGCCTGATGACTCTTTAATCTTGTAAAGAGAAGGAGAATGTGTTCAAACATTCCTTGCTATCTTTGAGCCTAATAAAGAGAACTCTACATATTTAAAGGAGAATCCATCAAAAGAAACAGAGTCAGGGGATACATTCTCAATTGATTTCATCATTGGTTGGCTGTGTAGTGTTGTCCTTGGCAGAAAGGACTAAAGTCCAAAGTGATCAAAAATGTATTAAAAGTCTGTTCTTCCACCAATGTCTTGGGCCAAATCCTCCTGCTCTTTTTATTACACAAATCAAAAAATAAGTCTCTGTCCCAAGTGCCATCAAGTTGTCCCATTAATTTCTGTGTGTAAGGTGGGCAGGTCTCTGAGCCCTTTACTAGTTTCTGCTAATTATCTTCTGTTTATACCAGTAGTTGTTGTGGGGGGGGGGGGAGAGTTCTGATTACAAAACTTGATTAGTTGATAATAGTTGGTGGGTGTGTATTTTATATATATACATATACATACAGGTACGTGTAGCATACCTGTTGCTCAAGCTTGAAAAGTGAATTTAGGAAAAAATTGTAAAATGTAGGTGCCATTAACGATAGACATCCAAATGGCTAAAGTTTTAGAAGTTTGGCCTATGTTGTCTTTCAATCTTAAGAAACAGGTGTGCCTCAGTCTTTACAATACTGTTCATAAGTGATTTTAGCTCTACATTGAAAATTCAGTGAAAATGTACTTTGGGAGCATCAGTGCTCCAGTTGAGCGCCCCCTCTTGGTTACTCACCAGACTGCTTTGAGGAGATCCAGATGTTGCATCTCTGCATGTTTTAAGCCTCCAGAGTCTGAACAGAATCGAAACACTGCCCCAGGTACCCCTAAGAGCCCCTCAGTGCCAAATGGTTTGTTGTCCTGTAACAGCAACTCTAACCACATTGCTGTCATAGTATTTGCCTGTACAGAAGGTCTGTAAGGTATCAAATGAAAGCTTATATCATACTGGTCATCACAAGCGTGGCATGATGTATATACGAGTGATCGTGAATAACTTGTATGTATGTACTAAAAATATGCTTAAACCATGTAAACAGGCAGAGTTGATAAGCGAGTTTGTCCTAGATAAAAGAATGTTGATTTACTGTCTTCCTAGGCCTCTGAGGTAAATTAAGCACTGTAAAAGCATAAACACAATGGGAACTGCATTTTAAGTCAATAGAAAAAGCCAGGTTGACCTCCATGTGAAAGCAGCATGGGAGGATAAGGCAGACTGCAACCACAAGGACTTGTCCTGTCTCTGGGATCAAAACAATTAGTTTGGGAGGAAATATAAGGAGAAGCAAAAAGATACTTTGTTGTCCATTTCACTGAGGGGCATTCTTAGTGGAGGGGAGTGATTTGCGACTATTATGGATCATGGTTGTGATTGAAAACCAGCAAGTGCTGCAGAAAGACTTTGAGGGTGAGAAAACTGCTTTAGCTAGAGAAATGTAGCCTGCTAAAGTTATATATTTAGTCTTTTAGAAGAGTGTTATACTTTTTTTTATTAGTAACCACTATCCTTGCTCAGAGTCACTATACCCACTTTCCAGCATCCTTACTTGGTGTCACTTAAATCTGTTCTTTACAATAAAACCAAGAATAAGTCTATTAATAAATTCATCGCAGTACTGTAATATTATGTGCGAATCCTCAGCTGACCCAAACAGGCTGGTGTGTACACTACTTCTTTGGATACAGAATACTTGGTCATTTCTGTGAGTGTCCAGTCGGGGGGCCTGGATACTGCAGGGGAGGACTCTTCAAGGGGGCTCAGGATTGAGGTGCAGCTGCAATGCAAGTAAAGGCTGGCACAGCTTCTGAGGAGATTGTCTAGGTCAGTGGTCCCCAACATGGTGCCCGCGGGCGCCATGGCGCCCACCGGGGCATTTATGTGTGCCCGCAGTCAGGGCTGGTGCCAAGGAAGGAAGAGGAGAGGAGCATCCACCGGAGAAGCGTCGCCACTGAAATGCCACCGCGCAGCACTTCCGGCGGAGAAGCTTTTGCCAAAATGCCGCCAAGGAGTGCTTTCGGCAGAGAACCATCACCACCGAAATGCCGCCAAGAAGTGTCACTGCCCGCCACACTCTGATGAAAGGATGAATGTGCTCTTGGCCACAGAAAGGTTGGGGACCACTGGTCTAGGTGGCTCAAAGACTGAAGTGACAAAGAGCACTGACACCCAGTTTAGCACCAGCAAGTCTCTCTCTCATTGAAGCAGACAGGTAACAAGGTGTCTCACAGTCCTGACCGCTCTGAGAAAGTGTTACACCCCTGTCTTTGGGGTCTTTAGGCACTCTCTTGGGATGCAACCCTCTGTCTAGCACCCCATCCTGAGAACTGCGACCATGCTACCCACTACCAAACCCCTGGAGTCTGTGCTGACTCCTCAGTCTTCCTCTGTAGTTTAAACACACACTTTTGCAGAACTCCAGCTGAAAAGGTGCTGAGGGCCCTGTGACAGGTTCGGTCACAGAGACCCCCTTGAGACTGTCACCTGACATGCTGAAACTACCGCTGAGCCCATTTTCCTTGCCAGCTTGGGACTCCAGAACTTTGTCTTGTTGAGCCAGACACGCAAGGCTGCTGCAACACAAACCCAGGGTCTGAACACCGCCTCCAAAGCTGACTTAACTGAAAACAGACTTAACTGAAAACAGCTTAGCGGGTCACCTCTCTCCAGCACCCAGACACCCAGCTCCCAATGGGATCCAAACCACAAATAAATCCGTTTTACTCTGTATAAAGCTTATACAGGATAAACTCATGAATTGTCCACCCTCTATAACACTGATAGAGAGATATGCACAGCTGTTTGCTCCCCCAGGTATTAATCATTTACTCTGGCCAGTCCTCGCTTACAGACAGCCCCCCAACCTAAAGCAAATACTCACCAGCAACTACACACCACACAACAAAAACACTAACCCATGAACCAAATCCTGCAACAAACCCCGGTGCCAACTCTGTCGGCATATCTATTCAAGGGACACCGTTATAGAACCTAGCCACACCATCAGGGGCTCATTCACTTGCACATCTACCAATGTGATATATGCCATCATGTGCCAACAATATCCCTCTGCCATGTACATTGGCCAAACTGGACAGTCTCTTCGCAAAAGAATAAATGGACACAAATCTGACATCAGGAATTATAACATTAAAAAACCAGTAGGCGAACACTTCAATCTTCCTGGTCACTCAATAACAGACTTAAACGTGGCAATTCTTCAACAAAAAAACCTTCAAAAACAGACTCCAACATGAAACTGCAGAACTGGAATTAATTTGCAAACTGGACACCATCAAATTAGGCCTGAATAAAGACTGAGAGTGGATGGGTCATTACAAAAATGGATTTTACCATACTAATTTCCCCCTACTGTTACTCACACCTTCTTGTCAACTGTTTGAAATGGGCCACCCTCATTACCACTACAAAAGTGATTTTTTCCTCCCTTGGTATTCTACTGTTAATTGAATTGTCTTGTTAGACTGACCCCCACTTGGTAAGGCAACTCCCATCTTTTCATATACTATGTATATATATATATACCCACTTCTGTATTTTCCACTCCATCCATCTGATGAAGTGGGTTCTAGCCCACAAAACTTATGCCCAAATAAATTTGTTAGTATCTAAGGTGCCACAAGAATTTCTCATTGTTTTTGCTAATAAACAAAAGTGATTTTATTCAGTATTAAAAGTAGGATTTAAGTGGTTTCAAGTGATAACAGACAGAACAAAGTAAGTTACCAAGCAAAATAAAACAAAACACACAAGTCTAAGCCTAATACATTAAGAAACTGAATACAGGTCAATCTCACCCGCAGAGACATTCCAATAAGCTTCTTTCACAGACTAGACTCTTTCCTGGGCCCAATCCTTTCCCCTGGTACAGTTCTTTTTAGTTCCAGCTCAGTTGGTAACTAGGGGTTTTCTCATGACTACAGCCCCCTTTGTTCTGTTCCACCCCCTTTTATAGCTTTGGCCCAAGGTGAGAATCCTTTGTCTCTCTGGGTTCCCACCCCTCCTTCTAAATGGAAAAGCTCCAGGTTTAAGATGGATTCCAGTACCAGGTGATATGGTCACATGTCCTGTGAGATCCCAAGCCTCCATTCTTTCCGGCCTGACTCACGTGAACTCAGGAAGACTTACAAGTAAACAGAGCCATTTACAACCAATTGTCCTGGTTAGTGGGAGCCATCAAGATTCTAAACCACCATGAATGGCCCACACTTTGCATAGTTACAATAGGACTTCAGAGTAATACTTCATATTTCTAGCTTCAGATACAAGAATGATACATTCATACAAATAGGATGAACACACTCAGTAGACTGTAAGCTTTGTAATGATAGCTTACAAGAGACCTTTTGCCTAAAGCATATTCCAGTTACATTATATTTACTCTTATAAACATATTTTCATAAAACATATGGAGTGTAACGTCACAGGCCCATAGTTTACCATTTCAAGGGCCATGTGAGTAGTGTAACACAACACACTCAGACTTTGCACAGGATTCTAAAACCATTGCTCTTTACTTAATTGCACGAGAAATACGCAGAACTATACAACAATAATAAACCCTACATGCATTTCCCTGCCTCAGTTTCTTCACCACTCTGGAGTGTTCTTTGGTCTGGGATCCAGGGTCCTCTAAGGCCATGCAGGATCCTTCTGCTGCAGTGCACAGCTTCTGTTCTGAAACATGGATTCTTCCTCCCCCCGCTCCCGTGTTTGCATTCTCTGACCTTGGTGAATGCATCCTCTTTCCCTCTCCTGCCCAAAACTTCCTTTGTGTCTTTCCCCTGTGACGTCTTTTACAACCTTTTAGCCCATCGAACAGGAGGATCCCAGATCAGCCTCTTCAAGTGATCCCAGACTTTGTTGCTTGGTGACCACTCCCCTGAGAAACCAGTTCTCCTGGGTAGGAGCCAGCCTATTTTTTAGATCGATTCAGTTTCAATGGGACATTGTCATTGGCCCTCTATTGCCAGCCCTTTGCCATCAGCCTTTGGAATGCCAGTCCAGCATGGTGGTAAGAAGAGAGAGAAGGTAAAGACCCGCACATCCAAAATGGAGCCTGCAATCTGACACAGATAAATGTAAAGAGCCCCCAAGATCAAACAGAAGTCATATGTTTTACATACAGATTCCCCACATTTCTCCCCCTCAAAAAAGAACAGAGCAGAGATACATGCCAAGTACATGCCAAGATGTTCTGGAATCCCACTTCTAGACAGAGTATCTGCTATTACTTATTAATTCAAACTTCATACATTCAGTCAGTAAACAATCCCACTGATTATATATACACATACACACACACACCAATACACAGTTTTATGAAAAAGGGGCAGAGTAAGTATGGGCAGAGCTCCTGGGCCCCCATATGCTCTTGTCACTTCAATACTTCTGACTGGTAGGGGCACCCACAAGAGACATGTCCCTCTGCAGGGTGGATCTTGGCACTGCAGTGCTTCTGGGAGATGAGTGGTCCCTGTCCTGGGTCGAAGTTGAATCTCCCTATTTTCTCCCAAGACCAGTCCATTTATTCATACCCCTGGAGAGAGTTGAGTTGTGCTTCCTCCTCAATGGGATCAATTACATCTTGACAGACCACCCTGAAACCATACACTAAGAAGAACCTTCCCCCTCTTTTCCATCTTCCCCAAGTGATTGCTTCACACCCCTGTGGGGATTTTCACACCCTCTGGCAGGTACCATGTGTTTAGCAGTATTCTTTACCACCCTCAGGCTCCCTTCTCCCAGCAGAGGTCTGATACAAAGTATCTTTCAGCCATGGCTCAGTTTCTCTGCTCCCAGCAGGATTTTTTACCCTAGATGCAGTCAGCACAGACTTTGTTTCTACAGTAAGAAATAGGCAGAGAGCATGAGCCCTGCAGCACTGAGCATGTGTCAGGCTGTGCTGGTCTTACAAAGGCAGGCTCAGGTTGAGTTCTGGCCCAGAAGAGCAAGGAATTCTGGAAGCTGTAGTTCCCAGAAGGACCTAGGCACTGTAGATTGTTAGCAAAGCATGTTGGGAAGAGAGGTTAATAAAGTTCACTTGCCGTCCTCAATACAGACTCAAAAGGAACAGATCCTGTTCTCTGGCAAGGGAGACATGGATAGCAGCAAACTTCTGCCAGGGCTAAGTCTGGACCAAGAGCTGCAGTACGGTTCTCAGCAGAGAATGAGCCCATGAAGATGCTTGGGAGGGGCTGAGCTGAAGAAACCTGTGGAAGGACTGGGGAGAAGGTCTAAAAGGCAGTCCGACAAGCATGGGGAGTAGCCCTGAGGGACAAGTAAAGCAGGAACATCTGAGGCTGGAAATGCTAGCAACTTTAGTGTTTCGGGCCTCAGTGTTGGAGCCCCTGGTAGGGTGAGGGCACAGGCTGTTCTGTGCCTTAATAGTGCCACATAGAAGTGGTTTTGCTGAGGCCCCTGCAACCAAGTGCAAAGGATTGTTTGTAGACCCCTAGATGCAAGAAGGGTGTACCCTTGTTGAGGGGAGGAGGTTGAGGTCTCACAGACCTTGAAGAGAGGGCTGTGGCACAGGGAGGATGAAAGACTTTGTGAGGTCCTTGCACTGAAGGATTAAGATATGGAATGGTGGTGTTCTCTTTTGGACTTTTCCTTACCTTGGAACAATTTGTCCTGAAGGCCAAACTATCCACAGCTGGGAGGGAAGCTTTGCAGAAAGCAACGTAAATTACTCAAAGGAGGTGAGGAAACTGAGACAGAGCCTTACCACAGGATGAGGTAAGAGCTCTGTGACAGAGCACAAGAAATGTAGAATCAGGCTCATAGTGTCAAACTCAATAATACAGTATAATGTCTTCTAGCTGGGGTGAAAACAGGTGAACCATAGAGCCTATTTACCTTCCTACAAAAAAGCGATGTGTCCTAAATGGGAGACAGTCTGACTGAGTGAAACTAAAACGGAAGTTAAAACAAAATGGAACTTTTGCATATTCTCTCTTGAGGTAGAACCACATTGGTATATACAAATACAGTGGTGGTCTTTGGTTCCTAATCATTTATTTTATTTATATGATTTATAAAAATATAAATACACTCATCCCTAACACTGCACCCTCTGATGTAATTTAGTGTCATAGTTGTCAAACACAATGGACTGATCTTCCCACCATAAAATACACTTCAGCAGATGAAATAACCCCCACAGCAAACAACCAAAGCTCTCCAACCTTCAGCAACTGGACAATGTGATGTGGTGAGACATGGCTGAAGGCCAAAAGCAAAGTTATTATTGGCAGTACTCTAGGAAAACATATTTTAATGCAATGCTACCAGAGTAATGTTCCTTTCCTTCCAGATCTGTACTTTATACAAAAGTGACCAAAAAATTGCTATGTAAACACCCACCCTCCCACATCCCTCACCGCCCTTTCAGAGGAGCTTTTTTTCTATCCCTTTCAAAAGAACATAGCCTTTCAAATTTGCGACATAAGTGCATAATTTGTAAGTTTTTATTCCCTGTTTAAAAAAACAAACAACCCTTCATCAGTGTACCACCAAATAATGCATCAATATAAGCCTGTTTTTTAAACCAATTGTATTTTCTTCCTGTGATACAGCATGGCCAGAAGGCAGCAGGAGAGTGATCTAGGATGAGGAGAAGCCTTATTCCCTGTAGATTAATTAAAAGCACCTGAAACCAATTAGAGCACCTGAAGCCAGTGACCTGATAAAATCCCCCTGCTTCAATCAGCCAGAGGAGGAGCTGGAGCAGAGTGGTTTGGTGGTGGAGCAGAGAGCAGTTTGGAGGAGTGAAGCAGAGTGGATTGGTGGTGGAACAAAGAGCAGTTTGAAGGAAAGCGGAGGAGAGTTTTGAGAAGTGCTGCAGCGGGCTAAGAAGACCAAGATCGTAGGTAAAGGGACACCTGGCGTGTGCAGAGGGAAGGCAGGAAGCCCCACAAGCTGAAGGTCAGGAGAGGGAAGTAGCCCAGGGGAAAGAATCACTGGTACAAGTGGTTCACCTGCTATCATAGGGCCCCTGGGCTGGGACCCGGAGTAGAGGGCGGGTCCGGGTCCCTCCCTCTCCACTCCCCTTCCCTGGGATACTAGTAGGATAGCTGTTACCCCAGTTTAGGGGCAAGAAATGGCACCCTGAAACCCCCCCACAAGAAGAGAAAGTGCGGAACCCATCATAGCAGTGCCGGCAATTTGTCACATTCCCAAAGTGAGATCTATGGGCCAAATGGAGTTCATTGAAATTTAAGATACAGCTTGCAGGCGTAGACATAGGTGCACTACATAGGTGCACTACGCAGATATGATAAGTCCCAGAGAGCAATTACCCCATCATGATATAAACAGGCATGAATTAGGTACAGCCCACTGGTTCCTGGCAAGTTACCATTTCAAGTCTCTATTATGGAAAGTTTTGTGTTAAACCTTGCCAATAGCGTTGGTTTTCTATCCTTGTTTCATGGACAGGCAATAAATCCCTTGGGAGAACATATAATTACTATCTAATGTGTACAGAGCCAGACGTTATTTGCAATATTATAATACGGTAGCACATCAACCAATTTGTACAGTCTTTACAAATCTTTCTTTTTTGTTCTTCTTGGAACACTAAAGGAGGACAATGGTGCTTACACAAACAATATAGACTATAGTATATCAGTGAATATATGCAATAAAGGGAAAATTAAAATACCTACTATTTCATAACCTAGGTTGCTTAACATATTGGTGAGTCACAGTAATTTTTACTGTCCTAAATTCACAAGAACAATGTAATAATATAAGCAGCTGTGGTCCAAGTCAGAATATCTCCAGGCATAGCTAGCTTTGGGGAGCAGTTAAATTTATGGTCAAGGGATCGCTCCCACTTTGTAGGAGAGCCCTAAATTTAGTGTAGGACTTCATTTAATTACACTCTCTGTGCACATTGATTGACACGCTGTTAACTTGTTGTTGTAAAGAGAATGGCAGGAAAATGAAAACTTTCTCTAAGAATATAGAGCAGTCAGTATTTACTAATAATTTCCACACTAACAGGACTATAAGTCTTTCTGGGATCACAGCTTTTTGGTACCAGCACACGTTAACTCTTGGCAAGGGCTTATATTTTTATTAATGCCTGCCCCTGTACATTTTATATAGATTTTATAACAAACTTAATATCTAATAAAAGTGGGCAGCAGGGGGAATCTGCATGTACGTGTTTGTGTTAAGAGTTTCTGAAAAAATACATTTATGGGAGGTCTGAGTTACAAAAGTCATTTGTTCCCCTAATAAAATAAACAATGATTATGTTAATGGTTTCAGTTCAGCTGGCTCAGCTGCATTTCTCTTAAGTTCTTTACTTTTCTTGTGTTTCATATGTAGAAATACACCTCCTACAACCAAACCTGAAAGAGAAGAAAAATCATGGCCTAATAAAGGAAATTTTAAAACATTCTTAAAGTATTTCAGCAAGGGATTAATCTTCATTTACATACAAACTATTCACAATACTTTCCTATCCCTAATTGGAATGAAATGGATTTTAGGGATATAGGAATTACCAAACTGGACCAGACTTGTAGTTCTTCTGGTTCAGTTGCATCAGTGGTCGGGACCAGATACTTCAGAGGAAGGTATAAGAAATCTCATATTGGACAATGCTGAGATGACCTGCCTACAGGGGAGGTTTCTTCCTTAATGCCCTTCAGTTAGAGGTTATTTGTGGCCTGAGGCATGAGGGGTTTTATCCGGTATCATTTTTCTTATCCTATCTAGTGTAACTGTAGATGTTCTCATTATCAATATAAATGTTCAGTCTCTTTCTAAAATTGTACTAAGCCCTTGGCCTCAATTATATTTTGTGGCAATTATTGCCCTATGTAAATTTTTCCCCCTTTTTATCAGTTTTAAATTTATTGTCTTTCATTTTCAGTGAATGTCCCCTTGTTCTTCTCTTCTGAGAAAGTATGAGTGGCTGAGTTATCTTCTTTATACCATTTATTACTCTGTACGTCTTTACTATGTCACCTTTTATTAGTCTCCACTCTGAATTGAACAGTCCTAATCTTCTCAATCTCTCTACACATGAAAGTCTTTCCAGATCTCTCATCCTTTTCATTGCCTGGCTCTGAACTCCCTGCTAAATCTGTAAGAGCAGCTATGGTTTTTGTTCCTGATTCGTAGGGGGAAAAGTCCTTTATATGTGTGAAAGTGAAGCTGTACATTTGGCACAGTAGTTTATTTTTAAAATCATGAGTCGTATACAGTTTTTTAAAAAACTTACTTTCACAGGCCTCTTTAAAGTAGGCCAGCATAGAGGGGGACAAAATGTCTTCACTGAGTTTGCTGGCAAACCAACAGGAAATAGAAATTTCAAGTAAGGCAGTGATGTGGGATCAAGTCCTTAGTACTAGAAGTCATGTTTTGCTATTCCTTTTAATCTAATTTTCCTATGGTACACTTTGTCTCCAGTTCATATTAAATTAGGTCAGATGAAGGTATTACAGGGAAATAGTGATTTCAGAGGTTTGAACATAGATCTAATGTAAAGGGTTTCTCTGGCAGTCGCAAACTCTGATCCTGGCTTTTTTTCCATTCTCTTAGGTTTCTTTGAATCACACTATATCCCCCTTCCCCTTTTCATCTTCTAAGCACCAAATGATAGTCATAGGTAGTTTCTCTTGTTCCAGAGGCTTGTGAATTACAAAGCCAGTATCATCGCAAAATCTTGGTTTCCTTTTCCTAGTTGCAGGGCAGAAAACTTGTTTTCTGCTGCCCATTCTTTTTTCCTGTGTAACTGAAGTAACTGAAAGCTTACATAACTTCTTTTTATATCATCTTCTATGTTTGTCTGATCCCTTCGGATATGATGTCTACATTTTATTTAATTTCAGCTTTTTGATATTTTTGCCCTCTCTAAATCTGAGTCACAGTCACTCAGTCTGCTGACTGTAGCGACGCCATCCAAAAATCACAGACTGTGTTCTGAATTCTTTCGTTTATTTACTTACTGGGTGGGATTGGGGGGGGGGGGGGGGAAGAGGAGGGAATTGGATCGCAGTCAGTCAGCTGGACTCCTTTTGGATCTCATCAGTCAGTCATCCAGATTCCTTTTGTGCTTAAGTTTATTAAAAGAATACTCAAAAGCATTCTGTCTTGTTTTGGGGGGGGAAGGTATAAATCTGTTTGCCTGCATTCCATCAGCTCATGCCTATCTGAATAAGATCCTGTGCAATACAATTTAACTTTACAATCATTCTTGTTGGCACCATAAATGTTGGTGTCCCACAAGCTCACAGGAGTTAAAACAAAGAATAATGTTAAACTGAGAAGTTAAAGTAATCATGTCTCTAACAAATATCACCTACCGATGAATATCAATACTCCAAGAAGAATACCAACTGCCATGCCTGTGCTTGGCATCCCAGAATGCTTTTCTACTTCTATGAAACATCTCTGCTCATCTGAACACCTGCAAACGTTTACTGCAGTCAAAGAAAAATAAGATTAGTGGAATCGTTTATCAGCCCTATAGAACTGTTCATGAATATTGCAATTCTCTGTAAATCAGTACCATAAATGCTGTGTGTGTAACGTACCTTGAAGATTAAGGTTTCCTTCCAAAGGTGGTTTTCCGTTGTCGTTAATTATTAATGGGATGCTATAATATTTCTCCTCTAGATTAGTGTGCTTTGGGGAAAGGTAAGCATGGGTGCCTGTCAACATGAAACAGGACATTCACATCAGGACAATGAGGAACTGTAAAACGTGCTCAGTTTCGCTAAACACCACCTACACCTGCAGGTGCCCTTCTGCCCAGGTCTTTTTTTTTTTTTTTAAGATCTAGTGGTTCCCCAATCCATTCATACTGCTGTAAAGGGGCTCCAGGGCAGATGCAAGCCCCTCCCCCACCCCCACCCCGGGGAATAACTCCAGGTGTAGACAGCCTTTGTGTCTGGCACTTAGCTGCCTCCATCAGTTCTATGCCACCTCTGCAGGGACCCCAGGCACAGGGGATAGTCTAGGACAGGACAGGCGTGGGGCAGAAGCAGCGCATAGACAGGCTGGAGGGAGGAGAGGTGGATGTATGAGAATGAATCAGATGCTCAGGGAGTTCTTACGTGTGGTCTATTCTGCCCCCTGCAAAACCACATAGGGACCTTTATGATCATCTAATCTGATCTCCTGCACTACGCAGAATCTCACCCAGTGCCTTCTGCATCTTAACTTGTACAATACACCACCTCTTATATTCAGAAGGAATTCCACACTCATACGACCATTTCAGAATATCTAAACCAACTGGGTAGGCCATCCGTGCATTACACCCCATGATAACCTAACATGGCAGGCTTTCCTAAAAAGTGTCCCCAAGGTCACCTAGCAGGACAGGCCAGTCCTTTGATGCATGCAAACTAAGTCAGTGTAGTGGGGAAGCCTTCACAAAACATTCTAGCTACAATACATACCGTAAATCTATAGTCAGATTTTGCACATTGCCACATCCAACATCAGAATATGACCCTTAAAAATGCAATGTCCTGGGGAAAGTATCTAATGCACAGTTTACTCTATCTGTTCTGTTTCTTTATCAAAAATGGTATTATACTGTTTATATTGAAGTAGACTCACACAGCACTTTGAATCACATGTGTTTTTTCTCAGAAAAATCCCAGTTTGCGAATACACTAAATAAAAGCATCATCTCTTACAGACAATGGGTTTTATCAATGTAAAATAAAGCCAGATACAACAAGCTAAAGTGTTGCAATAATCATGTACTCAAATACATATTACTTTCTCAACTCACCTAAATATTTCAATATATGGTATATAACACACAAAGGTCAGAATGAAACAGGAATCCAACCATTTCTTAAATATACATAATAAATACATGTACATTTTCCATATGATTGAAAAACTTACCATCTATTCTAGAAATTTCCCAGTCACTCTTTATATTTTCACTGTCACCGAGAGAAAAAGTGAATTCTGGAGAATACAGTTGTTCATCGTCATCGGTGGCCTGGATCTCTGCTCTTACTCCACCACGGAGCGGATGGCAGAAGAATAGATGATGACCCTTTGCTAACCGGGGAGGATTATCATTTACATCTTTTATGTATAGTATGAAGACTGCTGTGGAGTGCTGAGATGTTTTATCTATAGAATTTAAAACAATGCAAAATTATACTTCAGGTCGTGGACTATAAAACACGGTCGCTTGGAGCTGGGTTGTTGCTTTTGCAGCCACCGTGGCCTTGAAGAGAGTGGGTGTGGTGGTGCAACATGAGAGAGGCAGGTGCCGGAGCTACTCTGTCTCTAGAGTACAGAGGCAGTCTCTGGAGGGACTGAGGGGGGTGTAGTCAGTCAGAAGTGGCAGCTAGTGTCACTTTTAAAAAACTGAGGGGGAGGGGTTGATCACACACACCCCTACACTTTTTTAAAAGTAACACTAGCTGCCACTTCTGACTGACTAATGCTGGCTTCTGAGTGCTAACTGGTGAAAGAGGAGATATATTAAGCCACCATATCCAGCAAGCCCTATTTGGAGCAGGGAACTCCAGTCTTTTATGTTAAGTGAACACAAGCCCCAGCGTTTTGGCTATTCCTTGAGTGAGCAGGCAAAAGGCAGGATATGGTTGCCTGAGCTGTCTCCCTTTCTTTGCACATCCCTGCAACAGAAGCCCCAATCTAGTGCTTCATCTAAGAAGACCTTCTCTTTCCCCAGTAATGTCAACTGTTCTTTTGATATGTCAAAAACAATGGACAGTATTAAATGTTAAGTAATTGCTGTTGTGTTCTAGTTAGTTAGGGAAACATGGGTTTATGCCTTAAAAGACAGATTTCAACCCAAGTACATCCTAGTCTTGTTAGCCATCCATGCAGTGTAGATGGGAAAATGAAATCCCCTGCCGGGTTAAACAAATACTATTTTTCAGTTCACCTCATACAAGTACTGTAGCACAATCTCTTTATCGTGCAAATGAAACTTACAAATGTAGAATTATTATTTTTTCCACATAACTGCACTCAAAAACAAAACAATGTAGAACTTTAGAGCCTACAAGTCCACTCAGTCCTACTTCTTGTTCAGCCAATCGCTAAGACAGATAAGTTTGTTTACATTTATGGGAGATAAAACTGCCTGCTACTTATTTACAATGTCATCTGAAAGTCAGAACAGGCATTTGCATGGCACTGTTGTAGTCGGCGTTGCAAGGTATTTACGAGACAGATATGCTAAACATTCATATGCCCTTTCATGCTTCAACTTGTATCTTGCACTATTTTTTAAAATCTTTTTTACAGTGCAAATATTTGTAATCAAAATAGTAATATAAAATGAGCACTTAACACTTTACATTCTGTGTTGTAACTGAAATCAATATATTTGAAAATGTAGAAAAACAACCAAAATATCTGTAATCAATTTAAATTGGTATTCTATCGTAGTTTAACAGTGTGATTAAAACTGCGATTAATTGCAACTTTTTTATCTCACGATTGAGATTATTTTTAAATCATTTAACAGCCCTAATCCATATTATCAGTAATTTGAAGTTTCATTTTACAGAAAGTAATTCCTAAACGAATATATCCTCCCAAGCGTAAACAGCAAGATGCATCAAAAATAATTTGACAATGCAACTTCTATAGCTGTATCGGACAAAGTCAAGGTCTTGCTGTTAGCTGTATATGTAGCCTTGGAAAACGTACATGGTGCTTTCATTGCTTACTTTGTTCTGTTGCAGTGACTTGTACTTTGTATTCATATTCTACTTCTCGATCCAAAGGAGCAGCAGTATATATCGCTCCAGAAGATTCATCAATCCGCAGCCAGTTTCTCTTGTTGCTTTCCAACGTGTATCTTCACAAAGCATAAATATATACGTGTGTATATATATTCTGTACCAAGCCATAATCATTTTTATAGAGCAAATGTCTCTTCATTGGTTAAACATATCTGTACTGATTTAAAAACTATTGGTAAATAGCTTAATTAGTAGAGTATTTAAAGGACAGGGATAGAATTCCTTGGGGAAAGTTGGTAGTCCTTCCACCAAAGAAAGAGAGACACAACTCAAAAGGTGCCCTGGGGTCTGCCCTTCAGTTAGGGTTAAAGGCAAATGAAAAAAAGATGAGACTAGATGCTCAGGGATGTCCGACTACCACAATCTAAAAGCTGTGCCCTGTGTAAAATGCAGTTATAATAGCTGTATAATTGTGATTTTTTTTAACGTTCCCAAATAATTGTCTTTTACATTTTGATTTAAAATGACTCTAGATCCTTAGTTTGCAAAGAATCTTTAAAATGTGACCTGAATATAAACTCAGTTTAAACAGAGTATAAACAGTGTTGTTTGACAATTGACTGAATATGCAGACAGCTAGCTCAGAGATACGTGTGAACTGCTCCTATTAATCTCAATAGGATTTTAACTCTGAAGAGGAATGATGCTTTAAATATCAACATTTAATTCTTTCACTACTGATTGAGTTAGCAAAAACATCTAGTTAATGTGCTTATCCATCACTTTTGGACATAGTGGCAGATACTGGAGTAAGATGAAGTAGGGTAGCTGGTTGTTGGCTGTGTTGCTAGGGAAGGGAATAAGGAAATCTCATAACATGCAGACGGGATCAATAAAGCTTAGAGTTATGTAACTCACTGTTGAAAATCACTGCCTTGGTTTAAGGATCTACCACTTACTGGGGACACTCACATCATCAGTTCTAGGGACAATGACCCCATGACAAACAGCCACAGTGGAAGCCATCTGAACCCATTCCATGACACGTGCATCATTTAGAAGACAAGCAAGTAAAGAGGCCTTATCCTTAATGGTCAACAACAGGGAGTATACTGCCTTTTAGTATAGGATAAAGACAAAAAGAATGTTTGTGCCTATATATGCTACCAGGGAGAGGAGAGAGGATTTGTATGAGGCATAGTGATAGAAGAAAAGTGTAGATAAACTAGACAAGGTGGATGAGGCAATATCTTTTATTGGACCAACTTCTTCTGGTGAGAGAGACAAGCTTTTGAGCTTACACAAAGCTCTTCTTCAGATCTGAGAGACCTTCTAAGATCTCTATGTAAGCTTGAAAGCTTGTCTTTCCCACCCACAGAAGTTGGTCCAATAGAAGATATTGCCTCCCCCACCTTATCTCTCTAGTATCCTGGGACAGACACGGCTACAATACTACTGTCTGTGGTGAGACACGTATTACAGTCACAGGTTGTGATCATCATGCTTCAGTATTTATAAGTGATTGTTAGTGTTAGTACATGGCAGAGAGCCACAAGTTGTTACCGTGAGTGTTTCCCCTTCATGCCAATTTATCAGGGGCAGAGAGGTTGTCACCCCATCTTTAAATGCTGTCCTGTAGGTGTCACCATTGGCATTCTCACTAAGACAAACCATGTTAATGGAATCAGTGCAAAATATAGATCATTCATATGTGTGATGCTGGGGAGACCTGATGTCAGATTCATCCTTCATGTAACGCCATTAGCTTGCTTGGTGTTTTCCTCAAAACTAGTTAATGGTGTTTTTTATTTTTCTGCAAAACCCTCAGTATGAATTATGCAGGAGTAGTGGCAGAGCATTTTTTGCATCCTAAACAGAGGCTTACACTCTGAGAATTGAACTAAAGAAGTCTGATTTAAAAAAAATAATCTAATGTATTATTGAAGACCTGCTTTAGATGTGTTAAACTCTTTGTTTAGTTTGTAGGTGTGTTCTGCTGCATAAAAAGCACTAACAAGTGCCTTATTGAAATGAAAAAAAATCATTGTCCTCTTGCTTATTCTTAGTCTCCATGTAGGAATATTTTATACACAACTCATTCATTAGTAAACCTACTTGGAACCACAAATCCAGGCAAAAGGGATTGTTTTCAAGTCAATGGTGCCTTTCTCTGGAGATTTACTTTGGCCTATTTTTCATTATTAATCTCATAAACCATGAGCTCCATTGGAATTATTCTTGCTATAATACAGGTACATACAAAAGGCTCTACCCTAGAGTTTGCTGCAGAGAAGACCATGTACTGCAACAGGAACACACCCAACTGTTTCCATTGTATTATCTTCCACAATCAAATGTAAACTATACATACATTGAAAACATTGTTGCATTTCCTTGTATTCTATGTTTGAATATGTCCTCTTCCTAGCACAGATGTTCTATTGTTCTCAACCACAGCATTTCAGTCTAGACGCTCACTGTCTTAGGACTAGACTAACAACTGATGTGAGAATCCCAGTCAATGCTAAAAACTACAAATAAATAGGAGGCAGGGTTTTTTGTTTGGTTGTGGGGATTTTTGCTTTTTGTTTTACCTTATTGGGTCCCCCTCAGGATCATTGGCCATCACTGTCATCACCAAAGTACCTACAGAAACATCTTCAAGTATAGGTGCTATATAAGTGTTCTTGGAAAAAACTGGCACTTCATTCACATCTGCCACAACAACTCTGAAATAGGCAATGGAGCTAGAATTATACTGTACTCCATGCACCAAAGGTTCCGGATTTGTGGCCTTGACTGTCAGGTTGTACGTTGAAGACATTTCAAAATCAAGAACCTGGGGAAATGGGAAGAGATTGCAATAAACAATCATTTCACTGTTCTCTTCAGTAAAATAAACGGTTGAGGAATCTCTCGTGTATGCCTATAATCTCCAGATCAGTTGAAGATTTCCATCCCTGTGGGAACTGGAAGCACAAGGGTGGGTATTCTCAATGCTGAAGATAAACTAAGAAGTTAAAAGTAAGGCTTTCAGACAATCTATTGATTGTCCCCTAATGTGAAGCCAACAGACACAATGATACCATCTCCTCTGCTTTGGAGACAGAGTATATCTTAGGTAACGAGGAGATAGGGCAGACTCATCATGTAGGAGGACAACAGCACAGAGCTAGAAAGAATTATTTCAAAACGAATAGATCTTGGGAGTGTCCCTCAACAAGTAACATTTCCAATTAATTTCCACTTCCATTTATAGCAATAATATTTATTGTTACATACAAGAAGACTCTGGCTCATGATTGGTTGAAAACAGTTATGCAATTAGTTAATATGTTTCGAATGGTTACATCCTTGGAAAGCAATAATGCTGAGGTCTAGAACAATGTTAATCAAGAAAACTGAACATGTGAATGACTGCACCCAAAATGGCTGCAGGTGAGGTAATGAAAACTATATTTTACCCATTAGGGTAATGATGAATGATTATGTGTTTGTTTTTGGATCTCTCTAACTTCAACTGCCTTTGAGAAGGTTAATTTAAAAGGAAAAGCACCCCCGGTTTTTAAACTTATGGTCATAATGCAGAGTTTTCCTGGTATTTCTAATGACATATTCACTGACTTCTTGTTTCAGTGAGCATCATGATTTGTTATCTATCAAGGTAAATATTGACTTTGGATTTGTCTCAGTCAGTGTTCACTTTAAGAGAAACAAACTCTACATTTGTACTGATCCTGAGACACGCTGCAACTCCCATTGTAAAAGTCAGTATGGGTTGGAAATGCTCACCAGCTCTACGATTCCATCCCGGAACAGATATCTTTTACTTAGTATCATATTACAAACAAATATCTGTGAGAGACTATAATGTTTACTTGTCTTAGTTTTCCAGTGACCTTATCATGATATTGCACAACATGTAATACACTGTTTGCATGAAGAACAAAGATCTACAATACAACATACCGTCATTATATCTTGTGATATATTCTAAAGAAACAAAAGAGTTGCAATAAGGGATACCGTACATTCAACGTGTCAACATAACTCCACTGACATCAAAGCAAGTTCCACATAAGGAACAAGTGACCTTGTGTGAATATTTTAATCTATTGACTAGAATGAGTAATTTATTTAATTCTGATGTTCTAGTAAAGATTAAAATATAATTTTGAGTCTGTATGGAGTTTGCCTCAATTGAAGAGACATGGGTAACAGGTACAACATTTGGTGTAACAGCGATAAAAGACATTCGTATTTTGAAGGGCAAAGAAAACGTCTCTTTTTGGGTAACTTGTCTGGAAATCAAAACCCTTTGCTGTGTAGTGCTCTACGAACTATTACCAGCTTTGTTATATTGTATGTGGCATAGGGCTGGGATACACTTAACAGTTAAAACACACTTTCTGCTATGCTACAGCCATTTTGTAAAGAGTTATAGATATTCTTCTGGTTTCAATTACCAATTTTTGTTATATGTTGGGCTTCCTCCTCATTTTGTTTCATTTTTCTTAGGATTCAGGTAGTTGAATTATTGCTACTGTACTGGCCACTTCCTTTCAGTTCAATATTCAAAGCTTTAGCTCACCGCCTTACAATGGGGCACCAATGAAACACACATTTTAAGCTGTGTTTTCTGGAGATCCATAATCCATCAGCAGGCAGTTAAAAAAAAGATTATTGGATGTTGTTTAAGAACCAAAAATAAGGCTTAAAGAAAAAATGTACTTGTACTGCTGTAATTTAGGAATTTAAGAGATCCACTTACCTTATTAATCTTGACAAATCCCCTATTTGTTTCGGGGTCTGTATTTATAATGAAGTTTTTATTTTGGTCTCCCTCTTCAATTTGGTAAATGATTTGAGAGCTCCCAGTGAATGGTTCATCAGCATCTGTAGCTTGAATTTCTAGTATTACTTCTCCTACTGGAGTATCTTCAAGAATAGTACACTTACCATACTGAAGAGAAAAGATAATCGAAACATGAGACATCCGGAACCATTCAAGGAAATGGACTTCAGTGCTACAACTTAGTGATGTACAAGCATTCATGAGTTCAACCACACAAGGAAGTAGAAAAATATTTTCTCTATTTATAGATGAGGCATAAAGAGATTGAGGCTAAGATCCTTAAAGGTATTTCAATACCTAACTCCCATTGAAATCAATGAGAGTTAGGCACCTAAAAATGAGAGTTGGTGCCTAAATGTCTTTGAGGATCTGGTCCAAGTCACACAGAAAAACTGTGGCAGAGCCAGGAATTCCACCCAGTGTCCTGAGTCCCAGTCCAGTTCCAAAAAGACCATCCATCCTTCTAGTTTAGGTAAACATCTGAATGATAAACTCAAAAAGCTGAGTTATGTCAATCAATTGGCTGGAGTGCCTCATTCAATTGGCAAGGATGGGTAGTGGTTGCTATACCAGCCTAAGCTAGGTACTTTCTATTCAGTTAACCCCCTCAGGGATTTTACCCTCAATCATTCTTTTATTATAAGTGCCTATTTGATATTTCTAGGCCTTTGTACAAACCTCACACAAAAGATACATTGGACATATGTCAAAAATAAACCTCCTGAACTGCCAACATGCTCCTTAAAGATTTTTTTCCACTTGAATTAATTTACAAAAATAAGTAATACTTCTAATGCAAGCAGTGGTTAGATTGATTTTTTTAATTTATAAACATTTTTATCTTTTAAATAGATCATAATTATAAGTATGTATTTGTATGGTTCATATTGCTATTATTATTTCAGGAAAGAAATTGCAGAATATTATTTAATTGAAATCAAATATCTGTAAAATTAAGTCAAGGAGCTACAAAGGTGTAATTGATGGCATAATTTGGCCTTTGGCATGTTTCCTCCAACTATTTAATCTGCCCCAAATAGCTTGTTACAATTTTTTTCAATAGTTCTTTTATTAAAAACTTTACATCCTTCTAGTCTAGAAACTGAAGGGATGCTGCCAGGTTAAAATATATATATTTACATACAATTATTTCTGTATTACTAGTAACATTTTAGTTTATTAGAACTGAGCAAACTTTCTAAATCTAATCCATTCTTCACCATTCATGCTCTTTGTTTGTATTTTGCACCTTCCCTTTGCAGAAAGAAAACAGACAGGTCAGTTTCACTTGTGATTACAGTTAATTTCACTTTCTGGTGCATACGCACTAGCACTATTTTTGCAATGGTATTGGGGAAAATTCTTTTTTTTTACATTAAGCCATTAAGCCAAATAAATTTTTTACATTAAGCCATTTTAATCCATTTAATTTCCACTCCCCCTCCCCGCTTTATAAAACCTAAATGTCATGTCTGAATTCACAATATTGTCCCTTTAAATGAGCAGTACACATTTTAACTTATTTTCATACTTTAGAATGAACTATCAGATTTGTGTAGTAAGTCTGTTTACTGCAGCTATTTAGATCTCATAGACAGGCCTTGCTGCAGTGGCATAATGTTATCTCTACTTCTCACTAGCAGCCTTAACCAATGACCCTTGTAGTTAATGGAAAGACTCCCATTGACTTCAGCAGGCATTGGATCTGGCCATAGCTTTAGTAACATTTTGTCTTGTAACATCAAAGACAATATTGTGAGGAATACTCACGTCTGATTTTTCAAAGATGGGAATCTGATCATTGATGTCAATGACGTTTATTTTCACATCACACAATGTTGTGAACACTGTACAAAACAGAATAAAGGAATGTCACAAGCAACCTTTCTGCAGAAAACCTGAGGTCTTTTTTTCAAGTGCCCACAATGAGATAGGTGGTGTACAAGCATACAACATGACAATACAATAAAGTAGCAATCGAAGAAAAATCCTACTGCTGTCAGAAAGACAGGCCACAAGATATTGGGAGTCAATATCAATAAAATTAGTTTATACTTTGAGGGGGATTCCCTCAGTTGCTCCTTGCCTCTTCCTAGTTCTCTCAATATTTCCTCCATCCTTACTCTTATTCCTTTTTCTAAATTTACTTTCGCCCCAGCCCTGATCAGGAGCAGGAAGCTAATGAATTTTCTGTGTTCTTCATAACATGGAGATTGCAAGGAGACTCCTCCCTCCCCCATCCAGAGATATCTGTCTTTTTTTCCCCTATGGCGGGGCATCAGAGAACATTCTGATCTTTGCTTATAGCTGGGCCTAAACTAGGTATAATTAGCAGAATGCCAATCAGTGAACTCAGACCGCAGCAGACCTCACAGCCTTGTTTTAAATCCAGGAATGTACCACAAATTGGGGGGAGCCCTTAGTAGTTGGTTTTATGGGTCCAAAAAGTCTGCTCTGGTTGACTGTAAATTGTTCAGACATAGTCAGATCCCAGTATTTTCATCATGAACGTCATAAACCAGGACTCAGGGAATATCCTAAACAAAATAGTTTAGATATAATTTGAAATGAGCTTCCAAAACCAACTTCCAAGCCTTTTGAAGTTCTCCTATCATTTGTTTAAACCATGCTGTTTCATTAATGTAAGAGAAATGTAATCCTGCTTACTCTATGTGCTTCTATCTCCCATGGAGGTCAATGTAAATTTTGTAAGTTTTGCTTGGCTAAGAACTTCAGGATGAAGCCCTTAATCTTTAATGGGAAAATGTACATACTTTCTATTGAGTTAACCATCAGGGATTTCTGAGCTCTTGGATAATGAGCCTTGCAAAACCTTTTTGAAGATGAACTTTTGTTCTGAATATTTGTATAAACCATCTGGACTCTCTGGCCAGCTGCACTGAACTTCAGTGAGACATTAATGCTTTCCAATAAAACCAGTGGAAACATCACAAATCATGCAATCCCTTCAGAGATTCCCGCGCAGGCGAAAACCTCTTACTGGAGAATTCTAGTGAACCGTCTGACCTAGTGCTTTCTGAATTTAATTATCACATTATGAGTCATTTCTTTGTGCATCTTTAAAACAATTAAGTAAAATTCAGTAAGAAGAGCAGCCCTCAATACTGCTGCTTCCTATAATACCCTGTCTGGGAATCCCTTAATCACTTAACATGAACATCTTGGATACTGAACACTGAAACAGGAAGGCTGATAAATGAAATTATTTCAGCGTGTGATGGGCTGTTTGTACTGACCTTTATCTGTCACCTCCACCATTACTGAATAATTCGAAACTACCCGCTTGTTTAATGAAGAGCTAGATAGCTGGAAAGTCCCAGCTTCTTGTTGGATAATAAATAGGTTTTCTGAAGGGATTTTGGGGTTCTGCTCCACAATACGGAACTGCAGGCGAGAATTAATAGTGTTTTCTTTATCCATGTCTGTAGCATGCAGAGTTCCAATATTGCTCCCTAGGGTCAAGGAAAGAATGAAGTCAGTTAGATAACACATCTATCAATGTATCCTACTTTCCTATTGAATCAAATACTATGGACAATGCTGCTAATATAACAGATACCGTAAAAATGCCAATTGCCTGGAAAATACTGTTTGCAATGTTGTTGTAGCCGTGTCAGTCCCAGGATATTACAAAGACAATGTGGGTGAGTGTGGTGGGCTTCACTCACCACAAGGGGCCCCTCCTTGTGGCGCCTCCTTGTGGATTAGCTCCACTCAGGTCTGATGCCCCTTCCTTGCACCGTGGCCCCTCTCTCTCCAGGACTCTAGGTGCTACTTCTTTGTGAATCAGCCCCTCCAGCCAAGTCACTATACTCCTCCCCTTCTGGGGTAACAAAGTCTCTCCAGACTGGCTTGTGCAGTTGGCATCTCCGCCACTCCTGTGCCACTTCCCAGTGGCTGGTAGGAGAACCCAGGCCTGCCCTCTACACTGGGTTCCAGCCCAGGGACCCTACAACAAACAGCCCAGGTCTGCATAATCCTACCACTTGCTGCTGTTTCCCTGAGCTTCTTCTTAGTTAGCCCTCACAGGCTTCCTTTCCCCACCACTCCTCTGGGATTTACCCTTCTGCTAGGGCTAGAAACCCAGGGCTTATTCTTCCTCCTGGCTTTTCACCTCTCCTCCTCTCTGCTCCCAGGGAGTGACTGCAGGCCCTCTCCCTGCAGCCTCCTTCTGCTGCAAACTTTCTGGCTTTATAATCCAGCCTATTCCAGCCCAGCTGGGTTTCTTGTTCAGTTAGGCCTGGCTGTCCCTCCAGGTGCAGCCAGGTACCAGGTACACTCAGGTCCACATTAAACCTTTCCGGGAGTGTGTAGGGTAGGCACCCCATCACAGTGAGGTAATAGCTTTCATTGGACCAATTTATGTTGGTGAAAGAGACAAGCTTTCAAACTACTCAGAGCTCCTCTTCAAGTCTTGAAAAGATACTCAGAGTGTCACAGGTACATACAAGGTGAAACAGATTGTTCCATAACCCTGCAATAACAGATACAAAACCTGCAGACATAATCTCCACTGCTACGGTGATCAATATCCCCCACAACGCACCTTTTAAAATGCATGAGTCTCACACATGTCTATCACAGCATATGGTATACCTCATACAGTGCACTAAATACCCCAATTACAACTATGTGGGTAAAACCAGACTCTTGCTGCATTCTCAGATTAATTCACACAGAAAAATGATAAAAGACAAAAATACCATATCACCCATGGGCAAACACTTTTCAAAAAACAATCACTCATCTGACCTCTCAGTCCTCATCCTCAAAGGAAATCTACACAACACTTTCAAAAGATGAGGCTGGGAACTTAAATTCATAACTTTGCTAGACACTAAAAATCATGGTCTTAATAAAGATATTGGATTTATAGTTTATTACAACAATCTGCAATCCACAAACCCCCCTTTTTTGTCCTATGATTGCAGAGATGTTAAGTGGCTGCTTCACCTTGAATGGTCTCTTACAATGTGTGTTAACCTCTTACACCAAACAATCTGTTCCACCTGGTATTGAGCTGTGACCCTCTGAGTACCTTCCCCAGACCTGAAGAGCTCTGTCTAGTTCAAAAGCCTGTGTCCTTCACCAACAAAAGTTGGTTCAATAAAAGATATTACCTGACCCACCTTTTCTCTGGAAAATACTGTAAAGAAACACAGTAGCTTTATATTAAAGATATGCATTAGCTCAATCAACAGTTATGGGGTTGATGCAGGAATTACCGGGTGCAATTCTATGGCCTATGCTGTGCAAGAGATCAGAGTAGATTATCATAATGGGGCGTTCTTGCCTTAAAATCTCTGAGCATGTAATGTAGAGACTTAGGGACAGATTTCACTAACGTTGGTGTAAATCAGAAGTAACTCCATTGAAATTAATGGAGTTACACCTATGTAGCATCCATATAAGGGACAGGAGAATCAAAGCACTTATCCAGTGAGAGCACACCATATTTTTTATCTTAAAAAAAGGAAAGCAAATTCTATTATACATTTTAGCATTGTGATTGTAGGAGAGCACAATATTGTATTTTAAATGACATTTCTGTTTTATGCACTGAGGATTTGATTTTGCAACTCTCACTCACCATGACTAGCTTAGTTGCACAAACAATCCAATTGTAGTCAGTGGGACAATTTGCATGAATAAGCACTATTCAAAGTGAATAAATGTGACAGAACTTGGCCCTGATATTGTTAATTCTAGTTTCACCAAATGGAAACAATGTTTAGACAGTGAGAATGATTTATATAATAGTTACTTTCATGATGTCTTACCTAATCCTTCATTCTCCTGAACTTCAAATATAGTCAAAGCATTCTGGCACACAGGAGGATTATCATTAATGTCTTCAACCTGAACGTAGATTGGCAAAGGCCGGCCCAGTTCCTCTCCTCCATCTTTTGCAGTTGCAAAGAATGAATACTACAATAATAATATTGCAATTAAGAATAATAAACGCAAGAACTATAATACCTTCCATTTAAAGGGATCGCAATGAAACCCTTGCTACCAAATGAAAGCTGTCTGTATGTCTTAGTAACATTTTCATCTACTTTAATACTAATTATTTATAGGCTCTTATATGGTACCTATTACCATGTTATCTGAATGCCTCACAATTAATCAATGCATTTATTCATTCATACCCAGAAGAGGCAGGAAAACATTGTTCTCTCCATTTCACAGATGAGTAACTCAGATACAGATAGGTGAAGTTCACAAGAAGTCTGTGCGAGAGCTGAAGCAGAATCTATGGGTGACCTCCTAGCATCAATGAAGTCAATGGCAAAACTCCCATTGATTTCAATCAGTTGGGATTTCACCCTATATCTCCATCTAGTCCCAGGCCAGTGTCAGTCACAACCACAAGGCTATCCTTCCTCTCTGTGGTCACAATTTAGTAAGGAATTTAAGAATGTGCCTAACTTTAAGCATATGATTAGTCGCATTGAAATGTTTAAAATTAGGCACCTGCTTATGTTCCTTACAGAATTAGGGCCTATAACTTAGGCTTGGTCTACACTGGGTTGGGGGTCGCGTAGCTGAAGTTGCATATCGTAGGTCAACTTACCTGGCCGTGAGGACGGCAGCGAGTTGACGGGGAGCGTGTTCGGGGATCGATTTATCGTGTCTAGACGAGACACGATAAATCGATCCCCGATAGATCGACCACTCCCTGCCGATCCGGCGGGTAGTGAAGACGTACCCTTATTCTCTCCTGGAAATACTTATTCTACCATCAGTGAAACGTGGGCAATTGATCACGGTTTTATTCATTAAATTTCTTTTTCATGCCCCTCCTCATAATGCATTGCTGTGAGGTCAGCAAATTCCCAGGCAAATGCTGGCTGTACAGTTAGAGAAAACAAACTGAGAAACACTATGGAAAGTACTATTTTAAAAATTAAACACGAAACACAAAATGGTGAGGGAGATCAAATCCCTTTAGCTATGCTGACTGGTCACTATGTGGTATTTTAGCAATTCTTTCAACACCACGAGAAGGGAGATTTATAGCCTGAAAGCTTATAAATTATACAATGTATTCATTGGCCCAATAAAAAGCATGGCATTATTTTCCTTGCCCGGTAACTTTTTTTCATAAAGAGAATATGTTTAATACCAAAATAGACTCACTTTAATACATGATGACCTAATGTCAGCATCGTGGACTATTCCTGGGGCTAAGTTAAAATGCAGCTCTTCAATTTTGTGTTTATTCAAGATGACAGTCTAGATCCTGTCATCTTGGGTATGATTACACTGCCATTAAATACCTATGGCTGGCCTGTGCCAGCTGACTTGGGCTCGCGAGGCTCGGGCAAAGGGGCTGTTTAATTGCAACGTAGATGCTCGGGCTAGAGCCTGGGTTCGAGGATACTGTGAGTTGGGAGGGTCCCAGCGCTCAGGCTGCAGCCCAAGCCCAAACATCTACACTGCAATTAAACATCCTTTTAGCCTGAGTCAACTGGCACAGGCCAACCATGGGTTTTTAACTGCAGTGTAGACATGTTCTCAGTTCCAGTCACAGGCGCCAACTTTCAGCTTTCCCCGCTCCACCCTGTGGCCCCACCCCAATCCGTCCCTTCCCCCAAAGCCCCACTCTCACTCCACCTCTTCCAGCCCCAGCTCCTCCCTCTCCCCTCCAGCACCTCCCGCTCGCCACTGAACAGCTGATTGGCAGTGAGCAGGAGGCGCTAGGAGGGAGGGGGAGGAGCTGATCAGCGGGGCCCACCGAACAGCTGATCGGCAGGTGGCTGGTGGGTGCTGAGCACCCTCTATTTTTTTCCAGGGGTGCTCCAGCTCCAGAGCACCCACAGAGTCGGCACCTATGGTTCCAGTCCACCAGCACAAAACAGTCATAAGGCTGGTGGATACAGCTGTCTCATGATTCCCCCAGCCTGGGGGAAACCCCAGGTGGTGTCAGGCCAGCATAGCAGCTCCTGTGCCCAACCCCCATCCCACTCTCCTCTCTCGCGTAGGACCTATGGGCCGAGACAAGGGAGCTTGGCCAAAGGGCTGCTGCACTCTAGTGAACCCCAGCTGCTAGACAGACCTCTTAAAGCCACTGACAACTGGCACAACTTGGAGCAGCCCTGGGACTACAATTGCTGTTCAAATTTAGTGTTCTTTGTATGAACACTTGCTTTTAATTAGTGAAGCACACGCATGTGTGCGCTGTTAAATCTTAGCCCTAACCAATGTAAGCTGCACAGAATATACATGACTAATTTCTTTCCTCTTTGTGGAAAGAATGTGTAGGAATGTATCTGAAGAGACAGAGAGTCTGATAACATCTGTTGTTGGGGGAACTCTTCGTTATCTACAGTAAGTTCATTTCTTCTGTTTTGCCTATTGTGAAGAGATGCCTCCCCACCCTACCTCTTGGAGAAGAAAGGCAGGAAGACTTGAGAGCGCTAAAAATTCCGCCCACCAGTAAAGCCACCGTCCAGCACTCGATCAGGTACTATAACACTATCTCTGTACATAGCACATGTTCTGTACAATTCAAGGGTAGGCTATGAAAACTGCAATAACTACAGAACTCGTGTTGCTTTAGAAAGAAATATTATAAAGTGTTGAATTAATGGCTGTTGGGTGGATGAATGTCGTGTGGTGTGATGGGCATGCCTGCTATTAAATTGCCTGAGAGTCCATGTCTATCAAGTCATTCAAATTTATCCAGAAACCACATCAAATTAAACCTATCTATCCTCTTTCTCCTCCCTCTCCCACCACTAACTCTCCTACATTTATACGCCCAACCACTATTGAGTCTCAGACTTTGGGCTACTGTATCAGTCAGGTTTCTCATGTTTACTTACCAATTCCTTTTCTTCCCTATCCAAGGGTTCAGTCACATAAATAGTCCCATTCTGGTCAATTGTAAATGGGAACCTGGGCAGCTTCTCCTTTTGCAAAAGTTCATATTTTGCACCTGGCTCATTCCAGTGCACCTAAAATTTCCAAAATGAGTTAAGACAAAGGATTAAAAGTGTGGACTGAGATGTAACTGGATGAAGTGCTGGGACTGAAAAGGAAAAGACAGATTTCCTGTTTTGCACATTACTTTATTTTAGGTCATTAACCTAACCTTTTGGCAGGCCTTGGAACTGGGACTCAGAGGCCCAGATGATGGTCCCAGCTCTGCCACTGGTCTACTGAATGACCTTGGGCAAGTCACTCTCTTTGCCTCAGTTTCCTTATCTGTAAAATGTGGATAATAACACTTACCGCCTTTTTAAAAGCACTTTGAGATCTAAGTGTTGAAAAGTGTTGTGTAAGAACGAGGTATATTATTACAGTATTGTAATGGCATCACGCTAATTTACAGCATCTTTTTGTACCAGCCAACTTCTGTGCTTTTCCTCTTCAGCTTTAATCACCTAAGAAGTTTGGGTTCACAGATGGAAATGTAGAGTGGCAAGTCAAATCTTAGGGGGAGGTGGGTGTGATGCACATAAAATTGTCTGACTGGTCTGGCACATAGAAAGACCACACAAAATACCCTATTTAAAATAAAACACTAAGCTTTTTTCATAAATTCTGAGTCTTTTTCTTACATAATAAAGGAGTAGGAGGTGCTGTTTAAATATATATATATAGCACCCAATAGTCCTGCTCCACAGAGACACTATTCATTTCTATGGGAAATTTTCATATAAATTATCCTAAAATGTAAATATTACTTTTGCTATATATGATTCACATAGGTCTTTCTTCCAGCTGCAATCTCTCTGGATTTGATCCTACTACCATTTAAATCCATGCCACACTCCGGGCTGGTCTACACTGGGGGGGGGGGGAAATCGATCTAAGATACGCAACTTCAGCTACGTGAATAACGTAGCTGAAGTCAAATATCTTAGATTGATTTCAAAAGGTACTTACCCCGGTCCACACCGCAGCAGGCAGGCTCCCCCGTCGACAGTGCTTCCTCCGCTCGCGGAGCTGGAGTTCCGGTGTCGACGGGGAGCGGCTCTGGGATCGATTTATCGCGTCTAGACGAGACGCGATAAATCAATCCCAGAACATCGATAGCTACCCGCCGAATAGGGCGGGTAGTGTAGATGTAGCCTCCTATTATCTTCAGTGGAAATAGAGTAAGGCCCATTATTTGTCATTTTCCAAACCAACTATTCTCAAGAACAGAGTATGAATAATCTTGTAATACTCTAAACCTCCGTATATTGTGTGATCCAATGCCAAGTGAACATCTAAGCATGAATATTTCTGGGTGTTTTCCTATTAGTTAATATTAACTGATGTCATTATAGCCATACCAATATAATCAGCCCAGTCTTCATTTGTGCTGCAGAATATCAGAGGAGGTGGGTGTTATTATGGGAAATATGGGAATCTGAAGGAGGGCAGAAAGCTGACTTTAAATCCTTTATAGCTATTGTGAAGGTAGAGGTTGCACTGTATCTCACTAGATCTGGTTTAGGGCAAATACTTATCTCTAAAACTCCATGGACACACTGGGATCCATGCATGGTTAGTCTCCTCCCAAACTCTCATGTGGAAGGGTGGGGAGACAGTCTCAGTATTACCTTAAGTGGGGGTTGTAGGCTCGGGTGTGTCTGGCAGTAGAGCTGTATTGGAACTGCCAGAGTGTCTGGGGAAGCGGGAACACCAGATTAAGAGGCACAAAATCTCTGCAAAGTTTGCCCCGTGCCCCCAGTTGACCTCCCGGGGACTTTAGGGGCTGAACCCTACTGTTTCCTCCTGGATGGGGTGAGTGTGGGTGAGCATAACCAACCCTGCAACTGAAGAAGTTGGAGGAAATTCCATAAGGGGAACTTAAGAACTTCCTCCCTGCTGGGCACCCTCCCATGAGTTTTTCTGTGAGAGAGGCAACCAAGCCCTACAGTTACTATTCCCGGTGGTAGAACCTAGCACTACCCATATTTTCCCAACTGTTGTATTCCCCATCTGTAAAAATCCTCCCTGTGTTCTTTAAAAGACTAATTCTCTATTACATCAATGGGCTCTTGCTTTCGTAATTCATGTTGTGCCAAACAGCCTTGGAATGAATATCCTTTCTGTTCCTTTGAGTTTTCTATACACCAGCAGAATTCCCTATGCATTGCCTGCAGTTCATAGAATATACCAAGACTAGCACTTTCTGTAAGCTTGAGTGGGAAAATCCTTGTGTCACTGTAACCTCCCAAGCATCCATTTCATAATAAGGATATTATAGGGAAATCCACATTAATTCCCTCTTCCATTTTATGTAAAATATGCCCAAGGGGCCAAATCTTGAAATCCATATTCATTTTTACTCAGTCCTTCCTCAGCCCAAAATCCCATTGACTGCAATATCCAACATGGAAGATGTACCAAAGTCTTGATAACTGGAAGAAGATCCTGCAGCTGGCAGGGAACATTTAGGGCTTGTAGATGCACTGACATTAGACATTTCTGTGATTTCTAGATCCTACCTGCGTGATATTGATGGGATGAGGCTCAGTAGAGTTTTCTTTGATAGATACTTTCGGAGGTGCCTTCCAAATGTTCACCTTCACAGTTATTTCCACGTCAGTGTTACTGGTTAAAGCATTCTCTGACATTCCTGCCAAATCTTTCACTGTGACAACAAGGAGGAACGTATCCTGCTTTTGGCGATTTAATACACGAGATCCTAGAGAACAAAACAAAGAGACATGAGAGAAACTAAGCAAAAGCTCTGTTACTGGTACATTGTTTAGCTGTAGAGAAATCCCAACCTCTACTTTGTATACGTCCATTGTGGTATTTTACTTTTACAGCTGTTAGTCTAGGCTTCTCTTCATGAACTTAAAGATGAGCCTCTGTGTTAGAACTTGGGAAACAGGCGAAAGCAGCACTCCCAGAGAGGCAATGGGTACTAGCTAGTATAGGTAATATTTTAGGATCTGATCAAACTCCCATTGAAGTCAGTGGAAGTCATTCCATGGATTTCACTGGGAGTTGGATAAGACTTTTAGCCTGCTAAATTGCTTCAATTTCCGGAAAAAGTTGAGAGCTACTGTTTTGAGAGATACGCTCTCAGAAAAAAAAATTAAAAATCAAATGTGGAATTGCATAGTTGAAGATACACCTGTTCGTAACACATTCCTAAACTAGTACTGGTTCCAGCATATTTAGATTGTAATCTCATTAAGACACAGACCATCTCTTTGTTCTGTGTTTGTACATCACCTAGCACATTGGGGTCCCAGGCACTACCAAAATAAAAAACAATTAATAATGGTAATAACAGCAAATGAGACTATAATTCCGTAAATAGCTCCCATTGACTTCAGTCGGAGTGTCAAATGCTCCATACCTCTCAATATGAAGGCAGGCCCTTAATAAATATGTCCCATGGGCTAACTTTATTCTGGGGATTGGTTGGAAAGGAGCTTTCTTCTTTTATCATGATTCAAGTCCCTCCTAGACCAACTCCTTCCACAATGATCACAAAAAGAGGCTTAAATAAATAGCTAAGGAAAACCCCTCCTAAGTTATCTCTCTTTTGGGTTTCCCTGTGCTCTCTGTTTTTAGTCTATAGACTCTTCAAGTCAGGAAGTAACTGTTGTTATTTTGTGTCACGTACAGCATGGAACTCGTGGTCGGTGCTTAACATACAAACAATAACAATACTAATAATAATTTTACATACCAAAGTCACTTGTGGAGATTGCTCCAGTTATGTTATCAATCTGAAAAAGCATCCGATTATAAGGGTTGGGGAAATGGTGGAGAATGCTGTAACTCAGCTGTGCATTGGGAGTTGTAGGATCATCATGGTCAGTGGCACTGACATACATGAAGGGTTTGCCTGTTTGGATGTAGAGGAAAAGTCAGTCAGATAATGGAGAAAGGGCCTTGATTCTCTAATCCATGCATGTGCAGCTCAGCTGTAGGGGAAAAGAGGAGACCCACAGGGATGTGCTTGCAGCTCCCTGATTCAGGGCCTCACATGCCCTGTACAAGTTAGTGTTGCACAGAGCAGCCTTAATTTACATCATTGGCATAAGTAAGATCCCTCTGACACGCCCCTGACATGCTGCCACTTTCACCTTACACAGGGTGGGGACTGGCTGATGCAGGGTGTGGCAGTGCCATCTCAGCCAGCTTTCCACCTGCACAGAGTTCCTTGGGAAGTGGGGAGTCTCTGACCGCTCTCTTTGGTTAGTTTAGGGCCACATTGTCGGGCTTCTGCAAATAATCCATCACAGAGTGTATAGAGAACATGCAACACTGTGACTGCATTTAGAATTGTTACCATTAAAGAGGCTGCTCTACACTAGAGCTGGTCGCAATTTGGGATTTTGTTTTCATGGGAAATGTTGACATAGCAAAATTTGGTTTTGTTCCGGGACAAAAAGAAATACTTTTGAAATTTCCTGCAAAATGGCAATTCATATTGGAAAATGTAATTTGGGAAAAATTTCACATCAAAATGAAATGGCTTTTGAAATGTATTTTTTCCATTTCTACATTTTTATTATTTGTACATTATTAAATGACATGTTAGTGGTAATAGTGCATAGTATGACATACCATAACATACCCAATTGTGTCCTAAGATAACATCAATTGTCTTTTTTTTTTAAATTAAGGGCAGATGCTACTTAGTACAGACTGAAAAAATTTAGTTTATTTTTTATCAAAGTGTCTCCTGTTGTAACAAAACATAACATAAGAAGAAGCCGTACTAGGCCAGACCAATGGTCCATCTAGCCCAGCAGCCTGTCTTCTGCCAGTGGCCAGTGCCAGATGCTTCACAGGGAAAGAAAAGAACAGGACAATTGTTGAGTGATCCATCCCCTGTCACCTGGCAGTCCCAGCACCTGGCAGTCAGAGGCTTAGTGACACCCAGAGCATGGGGTTGTGTCCCTGACCATTTTGGCTAGTAGCCATTGATGGACCCATCCTTCATGACCTTATCTAGTTCTTTTTTTAACCCACTTATACTTTGGCCTTCACAACATTCCCTAGCAACAAGTTCCACAGGTTGACTGTGTGCTGTGTAAAGAAGTACTTTTTTGTTTGTTTTAACCTGCTGCCTATTAATTTCATTGGGTGACCCCTGGTTCTTGCATACGTTAAAGGGTAAATAACACTTCCTTATTTACTTTCTCCACACCATCCATGATTTTATAGACCTCTATCATATCCCCCCTTAGTCATCTCTTTTCTAAGCTGAACAGTCCTAGTCTTTTTAATTTCTCCTCATATTGAAGCTGTTCCATTCCCTTTATCATTTTTGTTGCCTTTCTCTGTACTTTTTCCAATTCTAAATTATCTTCTTCGAGATGTGGCAAACAGAACTGCACACAGTATTCAAGATGTGGGTGCACCATGAGTTTATCATAGAATCATAGGGTTGGAAGGGACCTTAGGAGGTCATCTAGTCCAACCCCCTGCTCAAAGCAGGACCAATCCCCAATTTTTGCCCCAGATCCCTAAATGGCCCCCTCAAGGATTAAACTCACAACCCTGGGTTTAGTAGGCCAATGCTCAAACCACTAAGCTATCCCTCCCCCCAGCATTATAACATAAGAAGAAGCCGTACTAGGCTTATATAGTGGCATTATGATCTTTTCTGTTTTATTATCTATCCCTTTCCTAATGTTCCTAACATTCTGTTCGCTTTTTTGACTGCTGCTGCGTACTGAGCAGATGTTTTCAGAGAACTATCCACGATGACACCAAGATCTCTTTCTTGTAGCTAATTTAGACCCCATCATTTTATATGTATAGTGGGGATTATGTTTTCCAATGTGTCTTAGTTTGGATTTATCAACATTGATTTTCACCTGCATTTTGTTGCCCAGTCACCCAGTTTTGTGAGAACCATTTGTAACTCTTGCCAGTCAGTTTTGGACTTAACTTTGTCGAGTAATTTTGTTACTTCTGCAAACTTTGTCACCTCACTGTTTATCTCTGTTTACAAAACAATTTGATCCTTTTTACTACAATATAAAGAACTGATGCTTTTGATTTTTTCAGTCTGTTACGTAGCAGTTGCCATAATTTTTTAAAAATAAAATATTTGACTATTATATTGTCAAAATACGACATGAAAATATGATGTCATATTATGCACCATTACCACTGACATTCATTAAATAATGTAAAAATAATTTTAAAATGGAAAACATAAAATAAAGTTCAAAATAAAAATTTTATTTTGAAACTAAATTTTAAATTTCCAAAGCAACATTTTTTTTTTGCTTCGGAAACATTTTTCTTGTTGGAAATTTCATTGAATTTACTATATAATAGACCTTTTTGGTGAAAAGCATAATGTGGAACATTAAGAGATAGTGGAGAGTATATTGAAGCATGGAACTGTGAACAAACTTTTAAACTTTAATTGTTGATCCATTCAACATATAAAAAACCCTATCACCTGGATGAACGACAAATATACTCAAGAACTATTGCATTTCTTTCTTGCCTGCTCGAGCCACAAATTCCTGTACTTTACTAAAAGCTCCTTTTTGGTTCCATGAGCATAGTGTGAATAGCTGGTTATGTCTCTTTTTCCATCCTCTTGGCTCTTATCACTGTTTTCCATACCTTTATGACTTCTAAAGTGGTTTACTGCAATCTACAATACAAAAACTACTTGGAAACTACTGATGGTGCAGCCCACTTTCTGGGCAGTGTTTTGCCACAGGAAATATAAAGCACCAATTATCTAACAACTCTAGTGGCATCTTTTTTTTCCCCTCTAGGTTGATCTATAAAGACCTAAATAATTTAGATCCCTAGTAACACCTACTTTGTGTGTGATCTTGGGCATGTTTTTTAACTTCTTTTAGCTTCAGCTTCTGTCTGCAGTGCACAATGGGGATAGTGATATTTACTTACTAAATAATATTTGTAATGTGGTAAGTTCTGTGAAACATTTCAGCTGTGATAGACACAGACCACTCTGTTTACCTATGTGCTATTTGTATTATATTGTACCCAGTCATGCCTTTAATTTGTAATATCCTTTGTGACAAGGTGCTGTTCTTTGTTTAGCATTTTCAATCTACTATACTGCACAATGCTAATTAAATAGCACGGTATACATTTTAAATAGTAACAATAATAATATTAATTATTAATGATAATGGCCTTTACCTGAACGGGAATTCTCCCATACTGTTCCATAGTATTTTGACTTGTCAAACTTTGGTGGGTTGTCATTAATATCCTGAACATTGATAGTAATAGAGTAGGGACCTTTCACTTTCACTCCTGCTTCGTTCAGAGCCTCCACCTAATATTGAAAAGCGAAAGAAATGGCCAGGAAAGATTTTCACTTAAGTGAGTTAGAAAATTGTATCCAGCATGTTAAAGCTGAAGAGTAAAAACGGTCTGAACCTGATCATTTTCATGTGAAGATGAGAGTACATAACAGTCATGACAGTACCTGCTGAGACACACTCAATAAATCTTGGTACCACCTCATTTCAAAGTGAGTTTCACTGGAATGGAGCATCATTAGCATACGCCCTTATTATAGTTGTTTCATTTTAAGCTTCATTAGTCATGACACTGTTCATCGGATGGTTTTCATTGCACAGTATACCAACAATATAAAGTAGCCCCTGATGTTAGTGACATGTTTCAGTAGCAATCTGATCTCCATGGTGGAGACCAGGTAGGTCTTAGGTCTGGAAGGTGCTGGACCAGGGAAGAATGTTCAGCACCTTTCAGGAGCGACTCCTTAATGCTTTCCTTCTTCATATAGAAATGGATGTTTTCCATACCACAATGACAAAAGCATGAGTATGGGGCTGCTTGAATATGCTATTCTACAAGTGGCCAGAAAAAGTAAACTGAGCCACAGGGTCAGCCTAGGGAATTAGCCACAGAACAGTGTGTTGGTAGAGCTGTCCAGGAATGGGATTTTCCTTCACATAAACATTTTTGAGATTTTGACATTTGGGGGATAGGGTGGTTGGGGGGCGGGACGGGTTTGTTCTGAAAAATCTCAAAAAAAAATTGTGGAAAGGAGACTGGAAAAATTCAATTTTGGTAGAACCAAAGCAGAATGTTTCGGCTTGTCAGCTGCCTTCCTGGTTTTTAAAAAAGCAAACTGAAAAAAAAAATCCCTCATGTGGCATCAGTCTGACACTCACATTGGTCATCGACTGAATTGGAAACTTATGTCCCCAGTACAGACCTTTGCCACTTGAGCTAACAGAATAATTGATAGCAAAGTAGGTTGTCATTCTCTCTATGAGCCAGCACTGGAGAGGGATGAGACAACACTTTGTCAGAGGGTTTCAGAGATATTTGCTTATAGCAGAGGAATGGTGAGACTCCGGAAGCTTTGGCTCCATTCCAGGCCCTGGAGAGGAGTGTGCTCTTATGGACACAGACTCTCTTCTGCCTGCTCTCCCCAAGTTTCACCCTTTCTGCCCCATACCCTCCAACCTGTACCTATCCCAGTCTTGTCTCTTCTCCAGCCCTGCCTCTTTGTCCAAGTCCCATTCTCCCTGCCTATCCAGACCCAGTCTCCACTCTTCAGACTTCTCGTCCCAGTCCCAGTCTCCTTGCCTGTCCACTCCTAATCTTCCCTTTCCATGGTCTATGTGTAAGTTTCAGTCTCCCCTACCTACTCCCAATATCTCCTTCTCCCTATTCACAGTCTCCTCCCTCAGCCAGTCCCAGTTCCTCCCTTCCTGTTCTTCATCTGATCTGTCTCTCCCCACATACTTCCTCCCAGTCCCAGTGTCCCTCCCCAGGCTCCTTGTCCAATCTCAGTCTCCCCCACATTCTCTCCCTGGCCCCGAGACCCAGACTCTTTTGCTCAGACAGTCCCAGTTCTCCCCTGGCACCCAGCTCCTTGTGAGATCTGTCTCCCTTTGCCCCACTTTCCCGCCCCCCCACTTGTTCCTAGTCCCAGGCTCCTTGCCCAGCCAGTCACAGCCTCCCCATTCAACTTTTCCAGCCTCCCCACCCAGCTCCCAGTCCCAGTCTCTTCACCCAACCAGTCCTAGTCTCCCCCTAACTCCCTCTCCCAGTTTCTCACCCCACCTCCAGTCCCAGTCTTATCAGACTCCTTGGCCCAATCTACTCCATTTACCCCTCCCCCACAATCCAACTCCTCTCCCCCTTGTATTCAAATTAGACAGCTTCCACCTCCATGCTGCCTGGATTCCAGATGGTTAAAATTCGGCACTGAAAACAGGATCTGAAAACAGGATCTTATAATGGGAAGGGTCAGGCAGCCTAGTAATAAGTGGCTCTACCAGCCCTGCTTATAGTACAGTCATACCTGGATCATTTATGAAAGGTTTGTCCAAGTACAAAGCATTCAGAACACATTTTCAGTGTCCCAACCCCTCTCCTCTGATGACAGTAGCCCTCCACTGTAAAAATGGAAACAAGCACTCAAATACATGAATATCAAATAGCTAGCTGTCCCCATGCTGCCAGATGAGTAGAAATGTCCGGGAGTCAAACTCTCTACTGACAATGAATTAGTTGGCAACAGAGATTAGGAGGAAATGTCAACCGATGTGTTAATTTCAAGTTTCAGCAAAAAAATAAATAATTAATAACACTCCCCAACCCTTTTTCAACCTGCTCTATTTCTCATTTATTTCACCTGTAGCCTGTGGGTTGCTTTGCTTTCCCTGTCTAGAGATCCGTTGAGATACAGATAGCCGTTCCTTGACGTGATCTCAATGACGCCATCTTTTTCACCAGACAGTCTCAAACTGACATCAAGCGGCTCAATTGTAAACTAGAGAGGAAAAGAGAAAAGTCAGGGGAAGAGGTTCCTTTTCAGGAATATTTCAGACAATTTACCTTATTTAATTCACAATTTTTTAAATTCATTGTCAGCATTGCTCCTTGCTAGAGTGGGCAAATGATATTCAAACACATTGGTGTTTTTCCTGTCTTAACTTCGTAGATGAATCATTGTTCACATTACTTTCCCCGCTCTAGGATGCAGTAAGGGGGAAAGCAGACATCTGTCTAAAACTGAGGCTGCTCTGAGTACAGGAATGGAAAAAACATAACACACTCATCCTCCATCTATTTGAGTATTGGCTCTGCCATTCATCTTTCACTAGAAACAAAGCTCGTGACACTTGGAGTGACTATCACTGTGGGTAAAGGGAATCTATAAAGAAAAGGAAATCAGGTAGAATGCAGTTCACAGATTCATGGATTCCTAGGCCGAAAGGACCATTGTGATAATCTAATCTGACCTGTTGTATAACATAGGCCATAAAATTTCCCCAAAATATTTCCTTTTGAACTAGAGCATATCTTTTTTAAAAACAACCAATCTTGAATTCAAAATTGCTAGTGATGGAGAATCCACCGCCATCCATGATAAATTGTTCCCATGGTTAATTACCCTCACTGTCAAAAATGTAGGTGTTATTTCCAGTCTGAATTTGTCTAGTTTCAGCTTTCAGCCATTGGATCTTGTTACGCCTTTGTCTGATGGACTGAACATGAACTGCATGTAATTTCTTAAATTAATTCTCTAGGAATGCTGATTATAGCAATAGACTATTTTAGATTTATCCTCTTGGAACTTATTTGATAGAGGCTGGTGCTTTAAATTTTATCAGCAGGCACTAAATTATCAGATAATAAAAGTCAAAGTTTCTATCATAACACATCTTGGGGTTGCTTTTCCTATTGAAATCAACAGCAAAACTCTTATTGATGTTAATGAGCATAGCATGGGTCTTTTGAACAAAGAGCTAACACTCTGAGTTAATGATTACCTGGTATATTACATGAACTCCAGTTGTACCTTCTGATACAGAGAAAGTCATGTCTTGCAGAGGTCCACTGGCGTACAATTCATTCATACCATGGCATGCAGTCTGTGCAGGAGGGAAGAAGAGGAAGATGATCAATATCTTTTCTAGTTGCAATTCAACAGTGGCCCTAGCATCAATCCAGTATAAAAAAGAAGTTTGTTTTTTTTAATTTGCACTAAAATAATGTTAAGTGAACAGTGCTGTGAATGGCTGGCTTTTAATGTAGATTTTGAATGTATTTTTAATGCTGGTTTTTAACGTAGATCCATTTTTAAAAATTGATATCATTTTTTAAAATTCTAGTTCAAAACAAATATTTAAATGCTGCCTTTTTCCAAAGTAAATATATTGCTTAATTCAATGTCACATGCTCAGCTTGCAAAAGGAACCAATTTGTGTGCACAAAAGGACTGAGGGCTAGATTAAGACCATACATCTAGTCAGAGCTGTAACTAGGCATTTTAGCACCTGGGGTGAGCAAGCATATTTGCACCCCTAGAAGCGACATGTGACGGGACCTGCAGGGTCACATTGCCCACCCATCAGATTTCTGCGTCCCTTTAGCACAGAGGTTTTCAAACTGTGGGGCACACCAGTAGCGTAGCCGGGGTGGGGAGCAGGGGGAGCGGCCGCTCCCCCTATGAGGAAAAGCGGCACTAAGGCGCCGCCCGAGCCTTGCTAGGGGGGCCCTTTAAAAGGCCTGCGGCTCCTGCCGCTGCGGGGAGCCATGGGTCTTTTAAAGCCCCCGCCCTCCGCCCCCGGAGTCTGAGCGGCTCAGGGGGGCAGCGATGCGGATCCCCTACGGCTCCCCGCTCAGCAGCTCAGCCGCTGAGCGGGGAGGCAGCGGGCAGCCGCAGCAAGCCGCCCCTTGTCTCTCCGCTCAGCAGCTCAGCGGGGAGACAAGGGGCAGCAGCGGGAAGCCGCCCCTTGTCTCTCTGCTCAGCAGCTCAGCGGGGAGACAAGGGGCAGCCGCAGCAAGCCGCCCCTTGTCTCTCCGCTCAGCAGCTCAGCGGGGAGACAAGGGGCAGCAGTGGGAAGCCGCCCCTTGTCTCCCCGCTGAGCTACTGAGCGGAGAGTCAAGGGGCAGCCACGGCAACCCGCCCCTTGTCTCTCTGCTCAGCAGCTCAGCTGCTGAGTGGGGAGGCAGCAGGCAGCTGCCCGCCGCCCCCCAAATCTTGGTGCCCTAGGCGGCGGTCGCCTAGTGGGCGTGCAGGCCCTGCACGCGGCTCCGGCGGCGGTGCTTTAAAGGGCCAGAGCTCCACAGCGGACCTTTAAAGCATGGCAGGGTGAGTACAGGGGGAGGGGGAGGCGCCTTTTTATAGCGCCTCAGCTCCCCCTGTGCTCAAGACCTGGCTACGCTACTGGGGCACACCCACCTAAGGGGCGCACTCCACAGTTTGAAAATGGTTGCCTCTTGCCAGGAGCCAGCAGATCAGAAGCTAATGGGAGCCACCCGGCCTGCTCGGGCCCCTGGCTCTTTATGCCCTCCCTGCTCTGCTCTCCGAGCCAGCCGCCTCTGTATGGGTGGTGCTCCCCAAGCATGATGGGCAGCACAGCTCTGAGCGGTGCCCCGACACACTCTTGCCTCTTCCCCACAGATCCCCGTTGCTATGAGATGCTCCCCAGTGGGCTTGCTCACCACTGCAGAGCAGCAGCAGAACCAGGGACAGCAGCTGGCTCAAGAGGGCGTCGCCGGCCAGCATTGGTCTCCTTCAGCATGACGAACCAAGGGCCCAAGTGGGCCGGGCATCTACCAGCAGCTTCCAATCTGCCGACTCCTGTCAGGAGGTGACAGTTTTCAAACTGTGCTCAATGGAAAGCAAAAATCTACTGGGGGAGGGGCACATGACTCTGCATGTCCCCACTCCACCACCCCTGTGCCTTTGCGCCCTGGGCAGCTGTCTCACTTGCCCTGCCCTGGTTACAGCCCTGTGTCTAGCCCCCTATAAGAGACAGCAGATAGCTGCGCTGCCCTAAGAGCAGCTAACTTTCATTCTGACTGGCCTCCTGGAGGCTCTGCCCACCCCCTGCTAACATGCCTGTGTAGGCTGACCATATTTCCCTGAGACAAAAACGGGACATTGGGATGGCAAAAACGGGACGGGGAGACAAGGGGCAGCCGCAACAAGCCGCCCCTTGTCTCCCTGCTCAGCAGCTCGGCGGGGAGACGAGGGGCAGCCGCAACAAGCTGCCCCTTGTCTCCCTGCTCAGCAGCTCGGCGGAGAGACGAGGGGCAGCCGCAACAAGCCGCCCCTTGTCTCCCTGCTCAGCAGCTCGGCGGAGAGACGAGGGGCAGCCGCAACAAGCTGCCCTTTGTCTCCCCGCTCAGCAGCTTGGCGGGGAGACGAGGGGCAGCCACAACAAGCCAGTGTTCAGTTTTTTACAAAAAAATAAAAACTATACAGTGAAACCCCCCTATAGCGCGCCCCGCCATAACGCGAATTCGGCTATAACGCGATCATAAGGTGGCTCCCACTGCCCCAAGCAAAAAAAAAAAAAAGCATCCAGAGTGTGCTTCCTCGCCTGGAGCCAACCCTGGCTCCATCTCCTCCCCATCTCCCCTGTTCCTTCCCCCCCGCCCCTTCCCCCCTGCCTCCGCTTCCCCTTTTGGCGAGAAGGGAAGAGACCAGCTTGAAACTCAAGCTAGTCAGTTTCAAGCCGGTCAGTTTCAAATCCTCTCTTCTCTTCTCCCCAAAGCGGAGACTGAACATGATCAGCTTGAAACTGACCAGCTTGAAACTTCTCCGCTTTGGCGAGAGGAGAAGAGACCGGCTTGAAACGGTAATTTTTTGTAACCACCCTATAACGCGACCCCGCATTTATCGCGATGGAATTTTTTGGACCCCAACTATCGTGTTATAGCGGGGTTTCACTGTATATAGTTTATTAAAAACGGGACAAAATTGACATTTATATTAAAACAACGGGACGGTCGGGAAATATGAAAAAAAGGTACTGTCCCGTTTAAAACGGTACGTATGGTCAGCCTATGCCTGTGGTATTGGGAGCGGGGAGGGGCTCTGGTGCCTGCTCTTGCATCCCCTCCTCAGAGTACTCATGCAGGAGGTTGGGGATCAGGGCCTATGCCCCTTACTCCTCTGCTTGTCCATGTAAGGGCAAGTGACAATCTTGCCCAAAATATGCCAGTGGGTTGAGCTGAGAGCAGAGCAGGCCAGGGCCTATCAAGTTTCCAAAAGGGTGGTTCTTAACTACACACAGTGAGGAAAAAGGATTTTCAAAATGATGACCAATACCCTTCACAGTGTGTGCCTGTGGATTCTGTCACCTGATTTCTGATATTCATATTCTTTTTTCTTCTTGTTCAAAACTGACTTGTCTTCATGTCACTGGCTGACAAACCTAGACTACAGCCAGAACAGCGATAGTCTTCCCTGTGTACTTCACTACTAAGAACATAATGTAAATACACTGCAGTAGTTATTGTCTTTTTAATGGGATTGACGTTCATTGTAAACGTTGGTGTTCCAGCACAACATTTGTGATTATGGCCAAAGCCCCCTAGGAACGGACATGCTGTTCAAAGTTTGCTTCCTGCTCGAATATCTTGCTGTGTTATTAAAAACATTAAATAAAACCAGTTTTCTGAAGCAGCCTTTAACATATACACATTAATGTTTCAGTAAGCTCCAAAACTTACAGAACATTTTTAAAAAGTGCTTTTAATGGATTAATAATGTGCAGACATTAAGAATATCTGTAGTGCAAGTCATTTCCTTCCCATTAACTTTCTTTTAGTTTTGCCAGGGAAAACACAGAACAACAACTGATCATCATAATGGTACCTGATTAAAGTAGCGACATGGTATGTGATGTCAATACAATTTCCTTAATAAAAACATAACACCATGGTAGTTGTGTATATGAAATTACACACAAAAAACGATGTTAAAAGTTATTCAAAAGTTAGGAACTGCCAGAATAAAGGTTGCCTGGCAACCATGATTCAACTCCTTTGTGCTTATGCATTATGATAGCCTCTAATTAATGTCATGATTACATACTGTTTTTTCCACAGGACCCTGCCTCTTTCAGTGCACTGGTTGAATCTGCTTTGGGGATAAATCAAGGTTGTGTAGGGAAGGTGACTGTTGTCTGTGGGACTCCCTGACTCATTTGTTGCAGAAGTTGGAAAGTGTGTAGTGAATGAGGCAGAGGATTATGGTCTCATAATTAAGGCAATTGAATGCCACCCTTGAAAACTGGATTCTAGCCCTGCCTCTGCCACAGAATTCCCATGTGAGGCTAAACAAGTCACTTAAACCACACTTTTCATAGGTGGTCACTAATTGCACATTCATCATTTTCTGGGTGCCCAACTTGAGACTCTGGGGCCTGACTTTCAGAGGTGCTGAGCACTCGCAGCTGCAACTGAAGTCAGTGGGAGCTGTGTTTTGATCATGTTAAGTACTATGTAATGCTAAGTACTCTGAAAAAATAGGTCCTAAGTATCTCAAATTGGACACCCAAAATTAGTGGAGACTTTGACCTTAATCTCTCTATGCCTCAGCTCTTCAGCTGTAAACCACCACACCTCACAGGGGTGTTGTGAAAATAAATGAATTAATGCTTGTGAAGCATCAGTGCCATAGAAAAGCCCATGAGAAAATTAATAATTCCGTCTTCAGGGCAGAGTTTGAACATTGAGGATAAATCAAAATATTGAAAAGCTGTTCATTAAGTGGACACTGGCCATCCTATGCACTGAATGAGGCAGGAAAAAAGTATGTGATCATACTATAGTAGTATAATTATACTGCTGTGTACTGCTAGTCATTTTCCCTGTGGAGATAAACCCGGTGAGCGAATCTTGTCTGTTGGATGCCTTCCACCATAAAGAAAATCCAGTCCTTTGCGGAGCAATTGGGGGGAGGGATAGCTCAGTGGTTTGAGCATTGGCCTGCTAAACCCAGGGTTGTGAGCTCAATCCTTGAGGGGGCCATTTAGGGCTCTGGGGCAAAAATTGGGGATTGGTCCTGCTTTGAGCAGGGGGTTGGACTAGATGACCTACTAAGGTCCCTTCCAACCCTGATATTCTATGAAAAGAAATCCAGAGTCACAATGCTAGAACCACAAAGGGACTTAGGTGCCTAACTGCTGTGGTAGGTGCCTACGTCCAAAATTTAGATCCTCAAAACCCTCGCTCAGCTGCCTCCTAACCCTGTAGGCACCCAAAGTATCTAAACACCCAAATGTCTGCCATAATGCCCACACACACACATCTGCAATCTGTCAGTGAGCATTCACACAGCCCCCTGAATAAATCCTGACATCAATCTCATACCAGGTGGGATCCTCAGACTGTGTTCCCTGCCTATCTTGCCTGCAGGGCCCAATCCCATAGACATTCTGAGAGATAGGCTTTCAGTTTCATATCCCCCTCTGCATGATTTGCTCCCACATCTCCCAGGAAAACACTCTAACCACTGCGCTATGGGATATTCTGGGGTGGGGCTGTTTCTCTCACTCTCTCCCCTTGAAACTCTTCCATTTTGTATAAATAATTATATAGTCATTAGAACAAGGACTTGAACTTGTGTCTCCTGCATCTACATGAGTACCCCAACCCTTAGGCTATAGCACTGGTGTCATGCTCTCTGGCCCACTGAATATTTAATTATTTATACAAAGTAGACCAATGGTGAGCCTAAGTTCCATTCATGGATCTAGCCCCTGGGTATTATGCAGCAAAGTGCAGCGGTGTTAAAGACAAGTGTATTCAAAGTACATGCTTCCATACTTACTTTCCAGGGAAAGACTTTATACAGGCTATGACAGAGGACTTGCAAGGCTGATTACAATTTACCATGAGGTGCTATTGTGCTGTGTTTCAGGTGAAGTTCAGCTGACATTTGATCCTACTGTGAGAGAATGATGACCATGGAGCTGTCACCTTTACTTACATAGTGTTTGTGCCCTATTGTGCAAGTAGGCTCAGAAAGTTCAGAAGGGCTACTGAAGAAGTAAGATCTCTCTCAACAAGAGCAAAGGAGGCAGAATCCAGTCTTATAGATTGTAAACTGTTTTATTATTATTATTATTATTATTATTGACCATTGGTTTTGGAGGGATTTTACTTTGTCTTGTTTTATAGGGTGATGTGCCTATTCTGAAGGAACAAAGGCTAATATTGTGCAGTCTAACTGTAGGGTTCAAAGTTTAGCTCTTGTATCAAGCAACAGCTATCTCATCCTGTCAATTAAAACTGCTTTATGTGAGCCATAAACATTTCCTAATGCATGAGTATGTTGTGAATCATTATTCATGAACCAACAAGGAAGAGATGTTTACCTCTTTGGTCTAGTTTCTGTTTGGCAGTTGCTACAATCCTGCACAAACTGACTATAACCGTTGCAGTACAATTTCAGTTCTATAGGTGCACCCATTGACAATAAAAATTTGAAGTACAACAAGGAACATAGGGTGAGTCTTGCAATTCTATGTTCACACAAGCAATCTACTGAGGACAATAGGATTTATGAGAGTAATGGTTATACTGGTCTCCATATTTGGGGAGGGGGAGCATTGTTTTATTATAGGTTTGGATCTAACTTTTGTATAGTTTATGTTAGTTACAAATGCAGCTTAGAGCCCCAATCCTTCAGCCTTTACACATATTGGTAATTTCATTGACTTCAATGGGCCTGCTCCCATAAATGAGGATTACTCATATGTGTAAAGGTTGAAGGTTTAGACCATAGATAATCCACTGCAAATTGATTTAAGTGGAGAAATGAAGTTAAGTAAAATAAATAATAGGTTTGATTTAAATGATATTCCTAGGAAAATGCATTTATATAGCAGCACAGCATTTATAGTAAATTATAATACAAAGCATAGCACTAAACTAATGTAAAAAGTCATCACTGTTTGATGATGTAGGGTGAAATCATTTTCAAATCTTTATTAATGTGAGGTTCAGCTACAGCAAAGAGAAATATGACACCATGTCTTAATCATTCTCCCTTAGCAGATTCAGTTACTATAGGAGAAGTATAAGAAGATCTTTTTATTTAAAGCTTGTCACCAAACTGTTTTTTAAATGACTGACATTAATTGTAATCTCTTGAATAAGAATATGAATGTCCAGGATTTTTGTCCACAGTCAGTATTATAAAAATTCTATATAAAATATGTTGCCCGTCCTGCTTTTATACCTAACTACCATTTATGCCTGGATACATCTGTTGATATTCATAGGTTTTTACCAACTAAACAAAAGAAAAAGCAATCACTCACCAGGTGAAATACCAGGAGATAGAGTAGATGAAGTCCACAGAGCTTAAACATCTTGATGATTTCTTTTATTTTGGCACCTGTGAATGATTACATAATAGTTTACAATCCATTTGTCTTAGTCCATCAGAATTCTCATTCCATATATTTATAAATAAAGGTTTAAGCCAAACTTTTAAACCTGGGTGCCAAAAGTCAAGCTCCCAAATCCATATATAGGCACCTAAATTAATGCTAAATTAAAGCCTCCTGAATTTCAAAAGAACTGAGCACTCATAGCTCTCAATGACAGGTGGGGCAGGTCAGTGCTCTTACATTTGAGGTCACTATTTAGGAGCCGATCACAAGGAACCCAGCTTTGAAACCTGTGGGCTCAGTTGTGTGTATCGCTTCCCGTCATAAATCTAAGGGACTGATGGAAATGAAATTCTCTTCTCCTCGGGTTAGAACACTTCCACTTAAAGGACTAGACCAATTCTGTAAAGCAGTGTTGATGCGCAATGAAGGTTAATGTTGCAAAAAGTAGTTGTAGCCTCTGCGTTGATAATTCATATTGCAGTCGTAAGCACTCAGCACCTCTGCATCTTAGCTCTGCCCCATTCCCCAGTACACAACCTTAAGCTACCAAGCCCCAACCCCAGGGAGGGAAGAACATATTGTGGCGGCAGAGCCCTCTCTAGACTCCCTGCTTCTAGGGCTTTTCCAGCCCATTTAATTCTTCTGTTTTCTCCTGCTACAATTCACAGGAGAAGGCAGTTACTGGACTTATGCATAGGAACTATATTGCCCAGCACTAGGAAGGCTGGATTTGTTTCACTGTATAGAACAGTGCTACACAAGAGGAGCTTGACTTTGCACTTCTCCACCCACCCACCCACCCATGTGAACAGGCATTAGTGATACAAGTAATCCCACTGAACTCAGGGTAGCTACTTGCATGGACAAGGCCTAATTGCAGAGGTATAGGAAGAAGAAAACTGCTCTTCACTGAAACTGAAGGAAGAAGTTAGATAAACAGAAAATTAGCATTTTGCCAGGAAACAGGTTCGCATTCCACCCAGTTGTCAGGTGTCAATTATCCTGGCAAAGGGGGAAGTGAAGAAGGTGACTCACTTTTCCATGTGCGGTATGAGAATCTGGGGTGTAGGCTGAGCAAAACTGAAGGAGAAACCCTGGGAGCAGCCAAACCTGGGGAGATGGTTTGATCTGATCTTTATGTCATCTTACTGGTGGAATCCCCCAACCCCTTTTTAATAAAGCCAAACCCCATAAAGGGGATGCATTTTGACTATACACACCATGGGGACTGTGGTAGTAGAGTAGGTTGGCAAAGGTACCCACTCACATGGCAGTTACATGCTACAAGAACAGTTTAGGGTTAAGTAGAAGGAGCAATATCTACCTAAACTCTTTCTAACACACACACACACACGGAGAGTTTGACAGCTGAGATCCAGGCTGAGGGTTGAACTAGTTCATTTCACCCACTTCTCTTTTCCTAACCAGTTTATATATCCCTAATGATCTTTATTATGGATCCTCTGTCTAAAAACACTTTAAAATGAAATATATATGACTCTAGGGTATCCAATATGTAAATATACAAGCAGCTTTTGGTAATAAACGCTCTGTGAGTATAGTACGTATTTCCAGATGAAGAGTTAAAAGTATCTGATTACATGTAAAGTTTTTTAAAAAACCAGTATTTTAAATGCCTGCTTTGTATTTTTTGTTTTAGAGATTCAAGTTTTAAAGTATAAACCACTTTCCCTTGAAGGAGAAAATTGATCTGCATCAGATACAAACTGCTCCTAACACTAGCAATACAGCCATCGTTTTCCAAGAAAAGGAAAAGCACAGTCCACCAAGTTGCTAACATCACCAAAAACCCAACTCTCTTGCTTCGGCACTTAAAAATCTTCCAAAGAAATGTTAGTTAGATCACCCCTTACCTTTAGTATGAAAATGTTATTTCCCTCTAAAATATATATTTCCGTCTTTGAGCATTTGGAATCACCTGCTGCAGTTAATGATGTCTCTCTGTGTATCTATCCGCAGTTTCTGGTTTCTCAGATTCTCCCTGTAGGTTGGCTCAAACATTAACTACATTGATGACTATTGATCCATAATGACTAGGTGTGGCATGAAATGGCAGCTATGAAAGGAAGTAGTATAGCCATGAAATAACCTACTCCTCTTTAAGCATTTTTATTTACCTTAGGAGTTTCAAACTGAACTCTGTTTTTGAATAAGAGTGCAAGGAGCTATGGGTAACTAGTTACATAGATAGGAATGATTTCTCCTCTCAGCCTCTATCTGGAAGAGAGGACTTGGAAAGGAATGTACAAAGGGCACTGTCCTTCTGGGGAGATACTCTCTCTGTCACTTTGTTAGTAACAGTGATAACTCAAGATTAGAAGACAAGAACTTGGACATGAAGGTGACCTGTCTTTGTGACTGTTGATCAATGCCGAGCAAAGAGATTCTGTTCACTAGAAATAGTGCACCCGACTGGGACTTTGGATATTTGGGTTCAAATCCTAGCTCTGGCACAGATTTCCATGGGCTTTACTTTGGGCAAGTCATTTAATTCCATCCATTGTGGATAATATTTCCTTCATCCTCCCTTTTGTCTTTCATGTCTATGTAGACTGTAAATGCTTCAAATCAAGGAATACCTTTTACTTTTTGTATGTACAACGGTTAGTACAATGACGTGTTGAGTTCAGTTGGGGCCTTTAGTTGTTACTGCGTTACAAATAATAAATCAAATAGCATTGAAACTCCACTCAGGAGGAACAGCAGTTTTTAAAACTCTACCATGTGGTGTTCTAGTCTTCTTTTTATTCTAATTTCTTAATTTGCTTTTTATTTCATATATTTTGAGTCCACAGGAGGTTTACTTTCTTCTCCAATATTTTGAAACAAATATGCACATGTTAATCGTTTTAACAAATTTTAACTTCCATTTTAGCTTTCCTAAATATCCTATCACACTCTTATTTGTTGCTTTATTATTTCTGTAATGTCTGAAGCATTTCCTGAGTTCCTATTCTATATTTTCAAAAAACAAATTTTAAATCAATTGAAACTTTATGGTGTACAGTGCTATAAAAGGTTAGCTTTTTGTTTGGACTCCAGATCACAATCTCAACCTAAAATCAATATTTTAATATTTATTCCTGAAGGAAGAGAGTTTTGATTTGTTATAGATTTTAACATGCTTTCCAGCACAAAGTGTACGGTGTCTTATACCCATAGACTCACAAAGGATGCTGATCCCCTCAAAAGCTGCACCTTTTGAGCAAATTATCTTTAGAGCACAAAACAAAACCAACTCCTTCCTTTATCTATTAGATCTCTCTTCAAACTACTTAGAAGTAGTATACTGGAATGGTGAAGGTGATAGCAGCAGTTGGAGCGAACGTCCCCAAAGTTCTACAATGCATCAGGACTTTGATTGTACATTCGTTTTTTAATATCATATATTATATGAGTGAGACAAATCCATTCCTGGTGTAAATAGCTTGAAGTCAAGTGTCTTACACTAAGTTTGAGTCTTTTTTTTTGCAGTCACAAGTGAATAAAACAGTAAAGCTATTTTCAATATAATGCATATATCTCACTGACTATAACAATCAAGTGCACATAAACATAAGACTGGGTCAAAATTAATTCTCTTTTACGATTATATAAATTCAGAATAACTCTTGAATTAAATTAAATTACACTGGTGTAAATGAGAGTCAACTTTGGCCCTAGAACTCTAAGATGCCTATTGTTGGGAGCTACAAGATGATGCTATTCCAGAGACTGAAGTTGCAAGTTCTGTTTAACTGAATGCATATCCAGTGAGAGCTTAGAAAAATGTTTGTTGTTGATTGTGATGTACTTTTTAGACATCATGGCATATTGCCAGCAAAGTCTGTTCACCCCTTTGTCTTTCCCTGACTGGAGTAATTTCTTGGGTGCAAAGCTACTGCCTCCTGGTTGTACCCACACAAGAAAAAAAATGTCATGATGTCAGAAACATTACAAAGTCCAGAAGCACATAAGGCTTTTCAGCAGTCATAACATGGTGCTATAGATTAAATTGCAACAAGGAGAAACTCAATAGGGAGGATGGTTTCTTGATCCAGCTGTTTCTGTCAACAAATGGGATGAAAAAAAAGCCAAGTGTTCAGGTATTTATTATATGATTCATTGTTAAGCGAGTCAGTTTTTCCAGAGACAGCACTTCCCACATCTTTGCTCATATCCTCCTCTCCCTATCCATTTTTCACCCTAGACGTTCCTCTCACTCCTCTACTTCTCTTTTGCTATTCCATTGTCTTTTACAGTTTTACTACTCCCCTCAACTGATATCATACTTGTACATCCTCCTCTTGCACAATTGGATGGACCTCTGTAACCACAGCATCTTTTCTTATCTTCTTATACTGAGATTATTGTTACTTTTCTGAAACCGAATTACCGCCGTGGTGAGCACGGACTGCCACCCCATGCTTGATGCCGCCCCAAGCACCAGCGTGGCACATTTCTTTGATAGTAGACTCATTATGATTTGCAGTGAGCCGGCACCAAAGAAGGAGGTGGTAGACTTTAGTTGCTCTTATTATACATGTAGGTTGTCATGTAATGGAGCCAAATAATTCTTTTGGAATAAATAGTGCATGTTCCAGTGACTACTGTTATTTACACTATTTATTGTAAGAGCGCCAAAGGAGATTAAAAGCTAGTGTTTCAGATTGAAATTGCACAGAACAGCAGCACTGTGCATTAGAGAAATTCATTTTCTTGAAACATTCATGTGACCTCTGTCTAATTCTAGTCTGCACTTGGAGTGAAGTATGCATATCAGTTATGAATTGTGTAGTTCCAAGTTTATTACCAGCTTATATTTCCAAACTATGATTTTTTTTTTGTTCTTATATACTGGAAAGGCAACTTTTTGCAGCTGTTGGGCATTTTTCATTTATAAAAAGATGTCTCCAAACGTTGTAAGATTCAAGACATATCATGAAACATAATATAGCATCAGAACAAAATAAGGGGGCAGCTCCTGCTCCCAGTTACACTAGGTTAATCCTGTTTAGAAAGCAGGGATACTATATTATGAGCAGAAATGATCTAGTGAACTGAGACTGGCATTCATTTATATTTATTTGATTATAATAATGTACACCACTGAAAGTGCAAGGGTAGCTGGCCATTAGGATCTAGGATGCCCAGAGCTTGTGAGCGGTCCTTGATTTGGGTGACCTAAGTGCCCTGGTGACCCTCTCATCCTTTTCCTCGTCAAAATAGCCCTCAAAATGCAAACTGATCTTTAGGGTTGAAATTTTGCCACTGAAAATTTTCCTAAAGATCACTGGATACTCATAGCCCCACTAGTTGCCCAGGTCTGGACTTTGGGACCCATGAGATCCATAGGTCTTTTGATTTACATAGGGAACTCAAAATATCCCATCTTTTAAGGAAGGAGAGGTTTGAGGCCAAATTAGAGGTGAGAGGCATCCCAAGCTCCTTTCCCACCTCACTGCTTGCAGTTGCACCGTAACCTCTAGTCACGAGATCTAAAATTTAATGGTATAACAGGCAGCCTGGACTAGCGGAATAAGCATGGGACGTAGAGCAAGGGACTCCTGTATGCTAATCCCAGTTCATTAAGGTCAGGGTTGCCCCCAAAGAAGCATTTATCTTGCCCTCCCCAAAATCTTAGTCCTGTTACCATGCATAGCAGTATGATCACAGTAGGCAGGGGTTAATTACCTTTGAGTGGAACCTGTAACATTGTTACCCACTATAAACATCAAAGCCTAGCTCTGACAGTGACAGCAATGGGTCAATCCAAAGCTCCGCTGGGCTCATCTCAATTGCATTCTGGTTAGTCTTCTAAAATGACGTGATTTATTTTCATCATACTGATATAAATGTACTAAACTATACTAAGAATTAAACATGGAAACAGAGCTTCCATCACCTTTACAAGAGACCAGCTCGAGCTACTGGGTTAGCTTCAAAAAAATCACAAGATTTCCCCCCACCCTCCCCCCATCAAATCTGGTTGTCAGGGGTCCCCCTGAGCTGGGGGCCCTGTGCAGGTACACTAAGTGCACATTGATTCATCCATATTTGAGGGGTGTGTACCTACAGGAATTCTGAATTGCAGTGAAAGTACTGAAAGTGTAAATGGCCAACTCATCGCTCATTTCAATGAGTGTTCCATTAAGACTAATGGACCAGTGAACATAAATTCATTTCCGTAGGAAAAATATCCGCTTATCAATTCTATTGCCTTTAATCCAAGTGGAAATGTGTGCTCTGGATGTAGCTGTGCACATCATCTGAAAGGTTATGCACTTTAGCAGGGTTACTATATGTGGACTTGAGCCTTATTGGGAACTGGCAGTCTGCTTTAAAGAACATAACAGTATATGGTACTTAAACCACAAATCAATAACTGGATCAAGGCTCAGCCTGAATTTTATCTATTGTAAGAGAATTTCTAAACAGTATAGGCCTAGCCTAACTCAAATAATCTACTTTTGTGATCAAGGCCTATTCCCCTGCGTATGCATTTACAGGGTGAGGCCCTTATTCTACAAGATTTTCTTTTCTATTTATGTGCACATTTATACTTGCAGTTATTTAAAGTGGACATCATTTAATGTAGCATTTGCAATAATTCCTAAATTTACAGGGAAATAGCACAAATGCCACAGTAATTTTAACTACCACCTGTGGTAAATATCCAGTTTTTTGTGGCTGACTGTATACATGCTATTGCGTGAGATCCTGTGAGACTATCCGTGTGAGTAAGGATTACTCACATGAGTAAATATCTGTGTTATTGGGCTAGCTATACCAGTACATATTTTATATTCACTTTCTCTGGATTTTCAAAGATTAGTAATGCAGCTATTTTAGTTCATTCTCTGTCTCCGGTTTTACTTGGATGGAAGTCATAAGTACAAACAGTCTGGTTGATGAAAATTAATGTAACCTCCACATCTTTAGCATGTTGTACTTTGTGTTCATTGTATTTAGAGCTGGCCAGATAATGGAAATACCTTCCTGGGAAATATGTTGTGGTTTTAAAAAAATGTTTCATCCTGAACCAAGATAAAAAGTAAAAACACACTTTTTTTTGTGGGAAGGGATTTCAAGAAAAAAAATGTGGTTTCCTGGCTGCCCGCAGGAAAGGGTCTTGTCAGCCTCCCCACCAGCTCCAGCAGCCAGTGAAGTAGAGACCCTGGCTGCTCATTCTCCCCACAAGCCCCCCATCAGAGAGGCAGAGAACTGAAGTGATCTGTCTCTTTGGCCTTGAAGCTGGGGGAGAAGCATTGAAGCAGAGTCAGGTCACTCAGCCTGTAGCCTAGAGGACTAAACTGCTTGCTTGCTTGCATATATATATATGCAACTTTACTTTTCTGGGCAAAAGGTCTTAATGTAGATGTATTAACTATATATATATATATATATATATATATATATACCCGCTATGCCATTCTCCATTTTCTATTGGTCTAGACAAAAGATCATAGACATAGGCGTGGGTACTTATCTATTTAGGTAATAAGGTATAGGTCAACTTTACTTTTCTGGGTAAAAGGTCTTAATATAGATGTATATTATAGATGTACATCTATATTAAGACCTTTTACCCAGAAAAGTAAAGTTGACCTATACCTTATTACCTAAATAGATAAGTACCCACGCCTATGTCTATGATCTTTTGTCTAGACCAATAGAAAATGGAGAATGGCATAGCGGGTTTTTCAATGTTGTACCCACAAACTTAACAGGTACACCACAAGGAAACGTATGTGCATATATATATGTCATCAATATGCACAAACATACTAGCCTATGGGGTAAGCATACCCTAACATTTTGTGGGTGAGGAATGAAATTTGGACATAGGAGGAAGGATTTCCGGCACTTGTGCCCTATAAAAGAGGTGACCCACCTCTTTAGAGTACTTCACTTTATCATTCTTACTTACTCTATCTTACTTACTCTCACTCACTCTATCTATTCTATCTATCTACGATGACTACAGTAACTCCTCACTTAACGTTGTAGTTACATTCCTGAAAAATGCGACTTTAAGCAAAACGATGTTAAACTAATCCAATTTCCCCATAAGAATTAATGTAAATGAGGGGGTTAGGTTCCAGGGAAATTTTTTTCACTAGACAAAAGACTATATTATATATATATGTATATATACATACACACACACACACACACACTATAAGTTTTAAACAAACAATTGAATACTGGTACACAGCGATGATGATAGTGAAGCTTGGTTGAAGTGGAGGAGTCAGAGGGTGGGAATTTCCCAGGGAATACCTTACTAAATGAACTAGCATTCCACTGAGCCCTCAACCATTAACTCTCACACTCTACAAGCCAGCAGGAAAGGAGGGAGGGCAGACAGAGACAGATGTGTTTCAGAGATAGAGATGCGCATTTTTCCTTTAAGTATCAAGAGTGGGGTCAGAAGTACACTGCCTTGTTAATTAGATCAGCAAGCCCGGTAGCTGCAGCTTCTGCCTCAGGCAGCAGCTCCCTCCCTCGTGTGTCCCCCCCTGCTCTATGGAAGATGGGGTAAGCAAGGTGCAGGGGGACACTAGCCCCCTTCTTCTTCCGCTCCCCCCCACAGAGCAAGCAGGCACCCTGACATTAGCCCCCCTCTTCTTCTCCTCCCCCTACACAGCAAGCAGGCAGGAGTCTCGGGGAGCAGCACATGGCAGTGGAGGAAGGGACAGCTGAACTGTCATTGATAGCCTGCAAACGACGTTAGAAGGGAGCATTTCACAACTTTAAATGAGCATGTTCCCTAATTGATCAGCAACGTAAGAACGAAATAACGTTAAACGGGATGACTTTAAGTGAGGAGTTACTGTACTACTATTAGTAGGCTGTACTTGTTCTTCTTAAACTTTATGTTTTAAGGGAACTAGGCTAAGCTTGGTTTCCCTAAGTTTTATTCTTGGTTTGTTTATTAAGTTTTGATTTTAAGTTTAAGCTAGTCAAGTAAACCCTAGTCAGCTTTGATAGCTCTTAGATTTTACTAAGCACTGCATCCCTCACTCAAGAATTGAGAAACCTGAACTGCAAGGCTGGCCCTGTGTCTCTTACCACCAGGTTATCAAGGAAGCGTGTGAGTATATTAACCAAAGCTTTGTTGCATATAATACTATATTAGCATATGTATCTTTTGAATAGCAGTAATGCAATTATAACTTTGTAACTCTGGGTATTTTACCATTTCCTTACCCTTATTGATTTTAATAAAAAGTCTTTAAGGCTATATCTGTCTCAGCATGAACTTCCTGTCATACCCCCGAGGGTCCTTTGTAAATTCTGTGGAGCCTGATTCAGGACAAGAACTTTTATCTTCTGATCAAACAGATTGGTGAGCCTAAAACCCATAATATTAATATTAATAATGTAATTAATAATAATTAATTATCAGTACACCCTAAATCAGACTACATACTGGCGAGCCAGGCAGGAGTCTCGATGAGTGTGTGACGGGAATTTTCAGGGATTTCAGTTATCCTTAGACCCCTGAGAATCTCACCTGAGACATAAGTAAAGAGTTAAAGTTACAGAGAGAAAGATTGCGTGTCTTGCTAACGCACTCTTACGAACACAGGAACCTAATTTCCTGTGGCTGCAGCTTGGCAACAAGCCCAGTATTTCCTGTTCTGTATTATGGTTTAACTTAAAGTTTTAACTTATAGGTTTTGAATTTAATCTTTCAAGATAAAAAGTAATATTATAAAGTAATAGTGTTATTAGTTACTGATGTTATTTTTAAAATGATACGCGCATTTAAGGGCCTTTGTTGAATGTTGAAGTTATAACGAATGGTACCGATAAGATATAAGCAATAGCATCAGGCCCAATGACCCACACTAAGTGGTGGCAGGGGAGTTGATAAATATATGTATTAAATTGCCACCAAGGGGCCCCAATAACTCAGAACTTGTACAGTTCTTCAGTCCCCACAACTCTCCCAGGCTGCACCTCTGATCCATCAGCCTCAGTGTTCCCCAGCTGTTTGGCAGGGCCCGACAGAGGGAAAAAACCTCTCAGTCAGCTACAAGACATCAAGGGGAAGAGAGGGGAACATGCCCCCACCCCTCTATCATTTACTTGGGACATATTGAACTAGGTGTAAAACTGGTTTGGGGTATTATTTCCTGTTGTTTCTGTGAAGGAACGCTTTCAATTACAGAGTAAAACAACAGAGTTCATTATAGTTTATTACATAAGCTAGTGAAGCTTTAGAATTCAGATGAGTTCTATATTACGTGTTAAGGTGAGTGGAGCAAGGGCAAGAGTAAAGTCTGTTGGAGTTACCAGCAGTATGGCTTTAGAAACTTTTGCCAGAAAATACGTTCAGGAACATGGAGGAAGTTTAGAACAGCTGAGAAATAGCTGTTGATAGAGATAATCTCTAAGCATTGTAACCCATGGGGTTTTGTAAGTGATGTATTTGATGTAGAACTGAAGCAGGAAAAAAAGAAAGGCTAAACTGGTGAAGGGAATAGCTGTTAAATGTCTGCTCATAGCTGTAGTGAGGCTGTGTGGCTTCTCGCCGCACCAGAGCGGGTCGAGCCCCTCCGGCCACCAGAGTGGGGGGAGCCAGGAAGCTCTGAGCCCGTCCCTCAGAGGGACAGGCGGCGACCCGGAAGTAGCAAAGCGCGACCCGGAAGTATAAAGGCGGGCCCTCAGCTCTCACTTGAGAACCAGCCGCCAGGGAGGCCGGACGCCACCAGCCTAGCTGGCAACTGGGAAAACCCCGCGGCCCCAGGTACATGCTAAGACTTGCCCTGTGCCCGCTATCCGGAGGAGTTGCCGGACCTGCTGCTTGCCCACTACCCCGAGGAGCCCATGGTGTTGGACCCCCCGGAGGACACCGCAATGAATCAGGTACCAGAAAGGGGGGAGTTAGGAAGTGGCCCGGGGACAGCCGACCCTAGTCTGGCTGTAACTTGGCCAGAACCTTTGTCAGTGTGTTGCGGCCAGGATCCCCACTGACGCAGCAGCGGGTCGTCTGCCGCTGCTAGGGCCCCGGGCTGGGACGCAGTGAAGTGGGTGGGCCTGCGTCCCCCCTGCCACCCAACTCGTGGGTGGCAGTCTCCCCCTCTTCTAGGCCCTTGGAGGCCTGGGCTTCTTCCCATACACTGTTTGCTCAGCCCCTGGCTGAGGGCCTGATCTACTGACTATCTCTTGCCCTGCCCTGATCTAGGGCCTGGGCTTATTTCTATGTACTGCGGTTGCTCAGCCCCTGCCTGAGGGCCTAAGTACCTGACCCCCTGTTGCCCCACCTTGACTTAGGGCCCGGTCTTATGGGGCTTGTTTCAGTGCCGCAAGGGCTGCCAAGAAAGAGAGACTCCTGCGGCCAGACTAATTTCCCCAAGTATCACCTGTGGGTAGTGAGCCGGCGTGGCTCCCCGCTGCACCGGAGTGGGTCGAGCCCTGGCTAGCCCCCTTACAGTAGCTTATAGTTCATTGGGAAAGAAATTAAATAAAAAAATTAGAGTTACTCAGGAAGCCCAGCAAACTTAAATTCGCTGGACGGCTATAAATCAGATTGTGGTCGGCTGTTGGAAAGAATCAGAGAGTTGAAAAAAGTTAAGAGCTGTGTTAGAGGAGGATAAAGAATCGGTTCCCATCCCTATTAGCATGGTGTAACCAACGGAGATTAAAAAATCTGCAGGGCCAATTACTAAAAGTAGGGCGAGAGAGTTAGCTCAGGCTGATACAGTACCTTTAGAAGTGGAATCAAAGATTAAGTCTCAGGGGCCTCCAGAGAAAGTCAAAAGAGGAAGTTAGCATTGCAGAAGCTACCAGCAGTCTGCAGATAGGAAAAGGAAGTCTCAGGTGACTCCACAGAAGGTGGAGTTAAGTGTCATCATAGAGGAAATGACTAGTGATGCAAAGGGGGAGGAAATATCTTCTTCTCTGTTACTGTCCACCCTGATAGTAAAGACAAAGTGCCTTTAGAAACAGTGATTGTTCAGGAACTAAAAGATGTGGTCACAAGTGACGTGAGTAGCTAGTGCCTGTGATGTAGTAATCTCTAGGTTACAACAGAAAGAGATACAACAACCAAGGAATGCAATTCCTGCTTCTCCACCCAATGTTACATTAGCACCATATAAATCAGGAGAGCCAACCCCTTTGGGTGGACTTTTATTGGCATGTGGGCAATCATCCACATTGCCTAGGTCCCTAGAATTTTGTGGACACTCTACACCCCCTTGGTGTATGCTGATATCACCTGATGTACCGGTAGAACACCCTACTACACCAGATTTAACGGACTAAAAGATGTCCTGCGTCATTGTGGAGATGCCTTGAGTGTGAAACGTAGAGGTTTTATGAAAAGTTACCCTGCTCATCCGGGATTATCTCTAGTGCAATACTTCAGGAACCACGAACTAATCCCACTGTGAGGATTGAGGGACACCCCAGGGTTAGGCCAAGGTGTTCCTAAATTCCCTAGGTACCAGCATCGGCAAAATTACCCTAACCCACATAGTAACCCTGGACCTTTGAGTGGGCATGCCCCTCGACAGCGTTATGCATTTGAATCCCATGTAGGGGCCCGGGACCGTGTTCCTTTCTTTTCAGGTGCCTAACAGAACAATTCACACCTGCAGAGACCCAAGTCAAAAATGAGGACTCAGTTGTAATGATGTTTAAGCAGACGCTTAAGGCTCAACGATGGAATATCCGGAAACTCCAAGCCCGCGTGAATGAGCTGATAACGGAAGGCCAAGGCCCGGCACCCTCAAACCGTCCGGTTGCCTCCATTAACTCATTTCTTTCTCTCAGGTGGACAGCCTCCGGAGAGATAGAAGGCAAATCTTATTTGTCTGCATACTCTACAAATTACTCGGCATGATGCCAATAGGTCCCAAGCATAGTCATAGCCCCTTTTATCAGGGATGCAAGTGGAAGATCCACAGTATCTGCAGTGGAAGGGGGCCACCACAGGAATTTTATTATAAACACTGAGGCAGCAATTAGCATTATCCATGTTAAGGATCTTAGATCCTTGTCTCTGTCATCAGGGTGTACAAAAACACTTGCAACTTTTGCAAGTAATCAGGTTGTTACCACACTTTCTATACCACCTAAGAAAAGTTCATACCTTTGCATTGATAAAATTAGCAGACCCAGGGTATTGTCTATTGGAAACTAATTTCCTATACAACAGGAATGTGTTCTTGATTTGGGTAACCAATTATTGTGTCTTACTGTAGAACAGGCAAAGGATGACTCAACAGTAATCATACCTGAGTGTGGCATGGTATCTCCAGTGGAGGACTCTGAACCTGAGAGTATGATTTAAACAAAATAGTGGCTAATCATGCAGACCAACCTAAGTTACAGGCATTACTTTCGCAAGCATGCAGATGCCTTTGCTAAACACAAACATGATTGTGGATGTATGGCAGTCACTATTGTTGTAGAAGGAAGAGATATATCAGCCCAAAGACAATATCCTTACCCAGAACAGGTGAACCCATACATAGAAAAGACTATCAAGTCTTTACTAACACAGGGAATACTACATAAATGTACTTCTACTGCCAATTCCCCTATTTAGCCTGTGAAGAAACCAAATGGTTCTTGGCGTCTCACAATAAATTATAGACCCCTGAATCAGATCACACCCACTTGTGCCCCTACAGTGGCCAAAATGCCAAATTCAATCAAGTCCTTTAATCCAGAGGCTAAGTGGTTTACTGTCCTTGACATCAGTAACCACTTTTGGACTTTACCATTGGCCCACATTTTACAGTACCATTTTGCATTTAGTTTCCAGAAAGTCCAATATTCCTGGACACGTTTACCCCAAGGGTATAAAAATTCTCCAGCTTTATTCCATGCGCAAATAAGGCGGGTACTGTCGCAATTTATTTTGATATGTAGATGACCTGTGTTTAGCAACACAGGCCAAAAAGGCTTAACGAGCTCCTACAAATCCTAAAGGAAGCAGGGCTAAAGTGAAATCTGGCTGAGGCACAGCTAATGGCCAACCATGTCTCTTTCTTGGGTCTCACCCTGACAAATGGGGTAGAACCCCGGCGCAACAAAAAGTAGATGCAATCCAAACATTGCCTTTACCACAGGACCCTTTAAAATCCTTTTTGGATTTAACTGGGTACCACAGGGATTTCATTCCCAATTTTGCTTCCATTGCAAGCCCCTTGTACCAACTATTTTAAAAAAAAGGTGTCTGATGGAAATGGACTGAGCAACACACGGAAGCAGTATCCCAGCTGAAACAAGCCATTGCCATGGCTCCGGTGTAGATTACTCCAAATCCTGAGGTACCCTATCATCAGGAGGTAGCAGTGAGTGTTAATGCATTAGTGGCTTTGGCTTCACAAGAAAGGCATGGGAAAATCAAACCTGTGGCCTAGGCCTCATGTTTAATGTCATCAATTGAACTTAAGTATGACAATTGTGAAAAGTACCTATTGGCAACCAGTTGGGCCATATAACACTTTTCTTTTCTAATTGGCCTCAGCCCGATCATATTACACTCATCGCACACTCCACTTCAGTTCTTACTGTCTAATAGGGCAAAAGATGGGCAAGTCTCAAATGCTCGCCTAGTCCCCTGGGCATTATTGCTTCAAGAAAAAAGATATTGCAGTAAAACCTATTAGGACACCATCTTTGTTACCAACTGCCCTACTGTACCAAGGGGAGCCACATGTGTGTCCCGATCGGATCTAACAAAAACTTTTCCAACCATTGATCCAAGAAACAAATTATGTTAATAGGTATCATTTCTTTGTTAATGGTTCTAGTTATTACCATCAAGGTAAACCTCATACCGGATTATAAAGTAATGCAAAAATTGAATAAAAACATAGTGAAAGTAATCCTAGAGCTTTCCAAAACAAAAAGAGAAGGATCGCTAACAATAGATCCTTTGTACAAAAGAAATGCGCCATTAAAATCTCAAGTGTGTGAAGGTCCTTGGGTGGCTTTGCAGATTGACTTTGTAGGTCCTTTGCCAAGGACTCAAAGAGGTAACCAATACCGATTAGTGGTCGATCCTTTTTCAAAGTGGGTAGAGACATTTCCTCTTAAGGCCAATACTGCAAAAGCCACCGCCAAGGTCCTAGTAGAGTAACTCTTCTCTCTATGGAGATCCCTGCAAAGGTAAAATCAAACCAGGGATCACATTTCACTGGACAGTTCTTTAGGGATCTTTAAGAGCCTAATGGGAGGTCAGCACTTTGCAGGATCAGGCCCTAATTGCTTTTCAGGGAATTAAACAGTGTCAGATTGTCTCCCTGTTTGCAAACATGGGGCTTGATCCTGTGAACACTTACTAGTGGGTTCAGCACAGTCATTGGATTGTAGGTATTTGCAGAATTGGGCCCATGTGCTTTATGTTGCAACCACATGTGACAGCTTTATGCTAAGGCAAAAAACAGTCAGCCAGTTTGCAAAGCCCCAGTTTGTGACTTTATAACATGTTTACACATCAGCCAAATATTGAAATTTTAACAGAAAAGTGTTATGGTACCTGTAGAAATCAAGGTGGGACAGCTCACTCTGTAAGTCTGGCAGGGGCTCACACACTTCCAAATAAGAACTTGCAGGTCGCCAGAGCAGAGTGGACTTAGCCTGGGAACACAGTTCCAGACATCAAAGTGACCTGCAAAGAAAAACAAAATTAGGCTTGTTACATCTTTTGACTTGTTTTGACTGGAGAAAAGTAATTGAGCTGTGCATTTTATACAAAATTGTAAATGGCCTTTGCATTGTTTAGCAGAATGGTTTCTAGTTGGCCTTAAAATAACTTCTACTAATGTAATTTACAGGTTTCAGAGTGGTAGCTATGTTAGTCTTGAAGAGGAATATGGCAGGATAGAAATGATGGCAGTTCCTGGAGTCTGTAGCATGTCACAAAAAAAGGGCCAATATTGTTATTTAATTACCCAGCTCCTGAACAATCAAATATATACCCAAAGGAGTTGTTCCGCCACGGAGCAAATTTCTTGTATTCATAGAATCATAGAATCTCAGGGTTGGAAGGGACCTCAGGAGGTCATCTAGTCCAACCCCCTGCTCAAAGCAGGACCAACCCCAACTAGATCATCCCAGCCAGGGCTTTGTCAAGCCTGACCTTAAAAACCTCTAAGGAAGGAGATTCCACCACCTCCCTAGGTAACCCATTCCAGTGCTTCACCACCCTACTAGTGAAAAAGTTTTTCCTAATATCCAACCTAAACCTCCCCCTCTGCAACTTGAGACCATTACTCCTTGTTCTGTCATCTTCTACCACGGAGAACAGTCTAGATCCATCCTCTTTGGAACCCCCTTTTAGGTAGTTGAAAGCAGCTATCAAATCCCCCCTCACTCTTCTCTTCTGCAGGCTAAACAATCCCAGTTCCCTCAGCCTCTCCTCATAAGTCATGTGCTCCAGCCCCCTAATCATTTTTGTTGCCCTCCGTTGGACTCTTTCCAATTTATCCACTTCCTTTTTGTAGTGTGGGGCCCAAAACTGGACACAGTACTCCAAATGAGGCCTCACCAGTGCCGAATAGAGGGGAATAATCACGTCCCTCGATCTGCTGGAAATGCCCCTACTTATACAGCCCAAAATGCCGTTAGCATTCTTGGCAACAAGGGCACACTGTTGACTCATATTCAGCTTTTTGTCCACTGTAACCCCTAGGTCCTTTTCTGCAGAACTGCTGCCCAGCCATTCGGTCCATAGTCTGTAGCAGTGCATGGGATTCTTCCATCCTAAGTGCAGGACTCTGCACTTGTCCTTGTTGAACCTCATCAGATTTCTTTTGGCCCAATCCTCTAATTTGTCTAGGTCCCTCTGTATCCTATCCCTACCCTCCAGCGTATCAACCACTCCTCCCAGTTTAGTGTCATCTGCAAACTTGCTAAGGGTGCAGTCCACACCATCCTCCAGGTCGTTGATGAAGATATTGAACAAAATATTGAACCTCTCCCTCTAACTGATAATTTGACCTGTGCCATTTTTCAGTACACCCCATCCTATGCCGTTAATGATAGCACCTTCCTGACCAGGGCACAAGTAACAGACCAACAAATGTGGTATAGTCCTTCCTTACGACAATTCCACTGGACTTTGGTTAATTTTACCTTGGGAACAATTCAATTTACCCTCCCCTTATCCACATTTCAGGTCACCTCTATATTTTCTAATTGCTCAAGAGGAGCCGCTATTCGGTTGGCACAGCAGGAGGCCTGGAGTTCCGTCAGAGAAAAAAGAGACTTGTCCAGGAGCCTCTGGGATGGGACCAATAGTCTAGCCTCAGTTTGGAACATCCACAAAGGCCAAGAGAATGCAGAGAAATTAGGCCAACTGGAAAAGGCCACAGGACTTATGACTGGAGCACAGCTTACCCAGACACAGGCCGGAATTGGCGAGTTGCATGTCGTCTCCACCCTTAGTTCCATGACCCGCCAGTTACTAACAGAGGCGGTGTTAAATATCAGTGAGGCTGGGAAGGCATTGCAGTGGGATCTGGCATGTGCTGAGGTCCAGGATTTCCTGAATGACCAGCTAATGGCCATCCGGAATGATCTTGAGCATCAAGGCTGGCCCACTGCCCTTACTGAAACCTCAGGAGTACCACCTAGATTGTGGCCATGGAGACAAACTTGGAAATTCTCTGGGTGGCGATGCAGACGATCTCAATGCTCCTTCCAGGTAATCGGACCAATTGCTGGAGTCTGGGCTCCCACATATCAACTCCTTCCAGGCCCATGGGGGGGTTGCTTATGGGACTGGGTACTCCACCGTGACGTTTTGGGAGATTAGACCGCCTGCTGTGCCTAGCCGATTTGTAATTAGGGCTCCTAAAATTAACCCTGACATTTGGATAGGTTTGGGAAACGTATGGACTCTTTGGCCCTTAGAGCCCCCGCAGCTTCAATGTATTCGCAAGCTGCAGCCCGGAGAGGTGATCACTGTCCATGACAGTGTTTGTTGGGAAGGTCTAGGGTGGGGGACTAATCTTGCAGGTGATCTGCTTTTCCAAGCTAATGATAGTTGTGTGTCTCTTAAAGACACTTTGATGCAGCCCCTTCATTACAACCTCTCCACCTCGGCAGGCAGTCACATCATTTATGTGCCTGCTGATAAAACTTTTGCCACTACCCTTACCTTTCAAATTCCTTTTAATTGGACTGCCCTGGTGCCTGACCGTTTCCATGATTTGCTTACCCTCCTCCCTGAGATTCGCAAACTCTCTGACTTGCAGGATCAGGTCCATATCCTTGAAAACGTATATCATGTTGAAAGTAATGCTTTTTATACAGCTCATCGCGTATCTACTATATGTACCCACTCTGATGTATTATGTTTTATCAGAATGGAAATGCAGCAATCCCAGCCCCATCAGTTTATTATCATGGGGATCAAGATTGTTGCTGGAATTCTGGGCATTCTTTTTATTTTTTATCATGTGTAAAATCAGGTATTGTATTTGTAATTGCTTGTCTAGTTATAGAGAACAGGCCTCCAAACGTGCTGTATGGGAGCAAGTGTCGTTAATGTTTGTCGCTGAATCAGTTGCTCACGGTTGGGAGTTAGGCCAACCACACATTGCCACAAAAGCTTGTTCTACATTGGACAGGGATATGAACTTAAAGGATGAGGTTTATGGGCTCATGCACATAGAGATGGAAATTGGGCCCTGTTATGATGCCGAAGAGGCATCAAAGAAGGGGATTGAAGAGGAATAATTTTGGATCAATATTTGTGGCCTACATAGTGTTAGCATTTTATCCTAAGCCTTTTTCTTTGGCCTCAACCTTTGACCAAGTTTGTTGTTGTGCATCTCTTACAACAGACTAAACCAGTCATAGGAGGGGGGTGGAAGGTCCTCAGATGGAATAATTTGCAATAACGGAAGCTTAAGAAATAGGTAACCGCAGTTGGGCAAAAGGAAAAGTGAATAACAGGAAAAGCCTGAAATGGAAAATGCTTGTTTTACTAGCTTTGACCTTTATTAATTTTGCAATGTATTCTAAATAAGGTAATTGATACGGAAGTATGTGTAATTTGTCTGCAGTTTTAAGCTTTAAAAACCTGTGTGGTCCTTGCTTCGGGGGGGCAGTTCTGTCATCTGCCTTTCCCCCAACGCGTTAGTATCATGAATAAAGGAGTCTCAGCCGCTGTCTGATCCAAAAACAAGGTGTGGTTAATTTTTCCACAACAGTCTGTATCAGCAAAAACAATGAGGAGACCTTGTGGCACCTTAGAATGGGTTTTAGTCCACGAAAGCTTATGCCCAAATAAATGTGTTAATCTCTAAGGTGCCACAGGACTCCTAGTTGTTTTTAATATAATTTACATTAGCTGACAGATTATAGGAATTCTTTCAATACATCCAAAGCATGACATTGAATATATTATATTAATTGTGAGGCTCCAAAAATCATGATTGGCTTTAAAATGAGATTTTAAAAAATATTAACTTGTGAGAAGCATCAGAGAAGCATGTGGTGCACCAGGCACAGAGGCTTTTACATGTATTTGGTGAGCACAATAGTAGCTTAACTGGCTTAAGAAGGGGAAAAAAGCCAAAAATGGATGTGTTGCAAGCTCCATCCAGGCTGCAATTGTCAGGCAATGTTGCAGAGAACTGGAAAAAATTCAGACAGAGATTTGAATTGTATTTAGCAGCCATAGGGGCAGAGGAGAAAAATGATAAAGTGAAATCATCAATCTTTTTGCATGTTGTTGGGGAGAAACCATTGGATATTTATAACAAATTTTAAGTTTGAAGAAGGTGTAAAACCTGATAAGAGGAATATTTCAGCCCTTGAAATGATGCTACGTCCCCAGTCAAAGAAAGATGGATCGTTAATCCTTCAAGAAGTGATAATTAAAGGGTGGCCTGAAGAAATAAGCATTTGCTGTCCAAATATACGAGACTAGTAGAACTGCAGACATGAACTTACTGTGATAGATGGGGTGATTTTCAAGGGCAGTAAGATTGTAATTCAATGAGCCTCTGAAAAGAAATGCTACAGAAGATCCACGAGGATCATTTAGGAATTGAGAAGTGCAAATGATGAGCACGAGAAATGCTGTATTGGCCGTGGATCAATCACAACATTACCAACATGGTAGGAAACTGATTTTCATGCTTTAAATACAAGCCATGCCAACAAGCAGAGCCACTGAGACCTCATCCAGTTCCACAAAGACCTTATGAGAAGGTCGGCAATGATTCATTTACCTTGAAATCAAAGGATTATTTAATAGTCACAGATTATTATTCTCTGTATTCAGAAATTTGCACACGGCACAGTACTAATAGTAAATCCATGATAGCCGGCATGAAGGGAATCTTCTGCAGACATGGAATTCCAGATGGAGTCTTTAGCGAATATGGGCCGCAATTTTCCAGTGCAGATTTTAGGCAATTTGCCACAGATTGGGATTTTCATCACAAAACATCAAGTCCAAATCACCCCATCCCCCAGCAAATGGTCTTGTGGAAAGGTCTATATGGACAATAAAGAACCTTATGAAAAAGACAGTGGGGGAGATTTGTATAAAGTGTTACTGGTTTGCCAAAGTTCACCCCTGGAGAATGGCTTTTCTCCAGTTCAGCTGTTAATGGGAAGAAGGATCAGTTCTAATTTACCAATTACTGATAACCTGCTGAAATCTAATGACAATGAAACCATATGGAAGATGAAAGAAAATCAGACGTGGAAGCAGAAATTCTATTTGACAAAAATGCCCGTGATCTCCCATCACTTAACCCAGGTGACAGAGTGTGCTTGAGGAATCACACCTCTAATACTTGGCACCAAAGGGGTACCATTAAAGAACAGCTGCAGCCAAGATCTTGTGTAGTCTAGACAGGCCAGGGAGACACATTTAGATGTAATCAAAGGGATCTATGAGTAATCCCAGAAAGTTCCAACACATTGGCAGTAGGTGTGGAGGTTGGCATTTCCCATCTGACTGATTCTTTATCATCAATGCACAAAAAAGAAACTGTCAAGAAACAAGAGAACAACTCAGACTCTAATGGAAGGCTGATACTGAGAAGATCAGAATGGGAGATTAAACGTTTTGAAGACTCATAGAGATTTGCTAACCTGGCTGGAGAAGGGGTATTTGAGGAAAGAGAGTGGTAAAGACTCACTTGAGAGTGATGTGCTGGTAACCTTTCCTCTGTAGGTAGTTGACACATTGGGTTTATGGAAATGCACTACATGGGTTGAGAGTTTAATTCATGTGTTATTACATAGTTGTTAGCTGTTTATATATATGTATATGAGTTAATTTGTTTTTCTTTAAGAGGGAAGATGTAGATATATGTTTGTAGAAGAGTATAATTCAGAGATTCTCCCTCATAAGGGACAGTGTTATGAATATACGAATTTGGAGATGTACCCTGGAGGCAGGGTTGGGAATACCACATGACTGTGTGCAGCAGTTCACCAGAGATGCTTTCTAGTTTGTTTTATTAAAGTTTTGTTCCTTTCTTATTCCCTGGTTTGTTATTTAATGAACCCCAAGATCATTATACGTACAACTTTTCTTTGAAAATTATACTTGAATAACAATATGCATAGCTCTATCCACGCTCCAACTACTTTTCAGCAATGCAGAAAAAGCCAGGCAGGCATGTTCCTGTATTCTCGCTTGGGTTAAATATACCTTATGCTTGTTTGCTTTGTACATGTCCACTTTCTAGTTTCAGTGTGTTGCAAAGGCATGAAATGTCTTGAAATTCTACCCCAGTGTCAAGGATATAATTGTAAAGTAAATATTAGCTGTACCAAATGAGACATTCCAGGGATGTATTTCTTCTTCGGAAGGAAAGCAATGGAGCTTTTCACCCGCCTGTTATGTAACAGATCATATCAGGTATTTAGTCAGTTGATGAGTCAACAAGAGGATAGAGCCTAATCCTACATAGAATGACTCATGGGATTAATCCTTCAGTTGGACTACTGCATGAGTAAACATTTGCAGAATCTGGCTCACAGTGTCTTTCTTGCAAGGCTGTTGCATGAGTGGAAAGCAAATGATAGTTGGATAAACAAGATGTTATTTTAGCAACTGTGCCCCTCTTTACAGATTTCCCATTAGAACTTTAATTTGCAACAAGAACCTGAGCTTGTCGTCCGTAAGAAGGCAAATTTTGCTTGCAGCAGAAATACAGGGTTTGTATCTTGTAACCAAGTAAAAAGTACATTTGTATTTTTAAAACTCTACAATTATAAAAATAGATTGGGGGTAGGGACTGTCTTTTTGTTGTGGGATTGCACAGCTCCTCGCAGAGTGGGGTCCTGGACCATGACTAGGACTCATAGGTGCTACAGTAATACAAATTAATAATAATGAATGCACTAGACAATTCATTGTCACTAAGTCAGTGATGAGCCGTAAAATGTTGTAAGTCACATATCAGTAAATGGGCTTAGAAGGATCTCAAGGATTCTAAATTAGTGAAAATCTCATTTCAGATGATAGAAAGGTGCTAGTGTTCTGCAATTAGGTGTAACATCACCTGAAATCCATGCAGAAACATACATCTAACCTCTACTGCAGGAACAGTACAAGGTGAACGGTACAGTGAAATATTTCCTAGCCCTGTGCACAGCACAGTCCCTGCCTTCACTCCCTTGTGATTAGATGGGCATTGCATAGTGACAGTCCTCTCAGAACGGGCAGGTGACAAAACATCTCAGACACTGATTAAAAGGCACCACTGTCATTATAATAGGTGCTCATCAACAACTAGGACCTTGGTTCATGATGTGTTCCCTCACTGGTGGGTTCAACCATTGTTGCTGCAGGCGCGAAATCAATGGCAAAACTCCCATGACTTCAGAGTTGCCTGGATTTCACCCCTCACATTTCGCAGCTGTAGTTTGTAATCTGAAAAATAGCAGCTTAGTGTTCTCCTATTGTTCTGTTCCTTAATGCATTAAATAGCAGCCCGAGAGCAATGACAGCCACATACGCCCCGGGATTACATTCTGGATAAGAGGCGAAACTCATGGTTTACTAGTTTACGAACAGAGGAAAAAACAAAGTAAAGTCTTGCTGTCAGAATTTTAGTGCCTCTGTGTAACCCTTCTGCCAGTCAGAGTCGGCAGCAACAAGGGCCGGGTTCCGTATCTAGGGGTTCCATTCCAATAACACAATGCAAAACCGGCTTGAGCCCCCACCCAGTGACCTGGGACAAATATATATCACCCCCCCTGGGCGCCTCTAAGAGGCAGTACTTCCCCTCTCGCAAGCACAGAGTCTGAGTGTAGAAAAACCTTTTAATGGCAGAGAGAAACAATGTGTCATTTTGTTGGGGAAACACCACATCTAGGATTTGTAAACCAAACTGTCAGCAACGACCCACCCCAGCAAATTGGTCATGTCCTTTCCCTTTGGTTCTTGAGTCCAGCAACCCCAAAAATCACCCAAAGTCCCAAAAGTCCAGACCCAGAGTTCAAAAGTTCATTTGCAGAGTGTTACAACCCCCCCCCCAGTCTGGGTAGAAATGGGGAGGGGAGAGGTAAGGGGCACCTTACGCGGCTCGAAGCTGACTGCCCCGTCCCTTCGTGGGGCTTCGCTCTGCTCTGGCAGCCGTCTCGCAAGCCGCTACAGCTGTCCCCACGAACTGCTCCGCTCCGCCGGCAGCTCCGTTCCGCCAGCCGTCCTGCAAGCTGCCTCAGCAGTCCCCACGAACTGCTCCGCCACCAGCTCCGCGCCACCAGCCGTCCTGCAAGCCGCTACGACTGTCCCCTACGAACTGCTCCGCTCCACCGACCATCCTGCAAGCTGCTCCGAGTGTCCCCATGAACTGCTCCGCTGGCAGCACTGCACCGCCAGCCACAGATCTTCAGGCTCCCCCACTACTTAACACACTGCTCAGTGATTTCAGCTCATAAGACTCTTAGCTCTTTAGTGATTTCGGCTTGTAGTTAGGGGAGCCTTCGTGCTCATTTGCACGCTTAGCCCAGAGTGATTTTAACTCAGCAGTCTGAAACCAGACTCCCAATTAATCCAACATTAGCTCTGATATTCCACAGTGGAGGCGGAGGCAGAGGCAACTGACCTGTGGGGCCCTCAGAAACAGCCCATGCCACCAGGTACAAATGCCTGTCCCCAACCCCTCTCAATTCACTGGGTTTTGGAACCCATGTCCCTCGCCTAGCGAGTGCTGCTTCGTTGATGGCGAGTCCCTCCATCATAACAAAAGGTCACTGTCCTTGATTCCCATAATCAGGGTAACACTTTATTCTTCCTGCCCCAATAACAGAGAAACTGGGGATCCCACAGCAGCCAAAGTGACCATTTGGGCAAGTGATCCATCATGCTTTGCAGGGTGGGTGTGTCCATGCAAACAAGATTAGCCCCTGACATCCCTTTCCACAACTCACCACCAGATGTCAGGGTAGAGCTCATCCTGACTCTGCTTACAGTAGGTTCCTGATCTAGCAGTCAACTGTTGCTCCAGAGCAGTTAAAAAACATGTGAGTGGGTGGCATGTGAAGCTTCAGTATTACAAGGCAAAAAGCCATTAGTTTCATGACATTATATATGTAACTCTAAGGAGGAAAAGGTGGATGAGGTAATATCATTTATTGAACCAGCTTCCACTGGTGAGTGAGACAAGCTTTCAAGCTTACACAGAGCTCTTCTTCAGCTCTGGGAAACTAACTCAAAGTATCACAGCTTATCTCTATCACCAACAGAAGTTGGTTCAATAAAAGATAGTACCTCACCCACCTTGTCTCGCTAATATCCTGTGACCAACATGGCGATAATAACACTCCATACGCTAAGCAGGAGACATTTCAAGTTCTTTCACTTAACAATCTGTTGAACACAATTGGATTTTATACAGGGCCTGCTAGTTTTAAGGTGTTTTCAGAGTGATAACTAAAGTGTGGGCAATCTATATTTGGACATTTCAGTATGTTAGATCATATCTTAACTAACATGATGTTAAACACTCAATGCAGTCAGAGACTGTCATATTTAAAATTATGTCAGTTGGTCATTGTTAACCCTAGGGTCCGCAACCACTTGACATGATTTAAACACAACGGTCCTTGTCTACACTGAGTGCTAAGTCATGTTTAACATCGTGTTCGCACCATGTAATTTCCCCACTTACACAAACCCTGAATGAGCCAAATTCTCCCCTGACTTGCCTGCACTGAGTAACCGCCCTTCCCTCCCCCCACCCTCTGGAGATCAGCAGAGCTAACAGGGTTTAAGTGAGGGTAGAATTTGGCCCGTCTATTAATGTAGGGAAACTAAGCAATCATTATTGAACATTATGATTTATTTCTATATTATTTGTTAAGCACCAGCAACGTGCTCAGGAGCCAGGGTCTCTGCCCATAAAGCTTGCTATCCAAAGAGACAAAAGCATATCTCAGCCTCATATCCACTAGGATATCCAGAGCAAAGTCCTACCCCAGATTTTTGTCTTGATTTTATATTTTCATTATGGGGGGTGTTAGCATTGTGGCAAATTGCCGGCACTACTATGATGGGTCCCGCACTTTCTCTTCTTGTGGGGGGGTTTCAGGGTGCCATTTCTTGCCCCTGAACTGGGGTAACAGCTGTCCTACTAGTATCCCAGGGAAGGGGAGTGGAGAGGGAGGGACCCGGACCCACCCTCTACTCCGGGTCCCAGCCCAGGGGCCCTATGATAGCAGGTGAACCACTTGTATCGGTGATTCTTTCCCCTGGGCTACTTCCCTCTCCTGACCTTCAGCTTGTGGGGCTTCCTGCCTTCCCTCTGCACAAGCCAGGTGTCCCTTTACCTAGGATCTTGGTCTTCTTAGCCCGCCGCAGCACTTCTCAAAACTCTCCTCCGCTTTCCTCCGAACTGCTCTTTGTTCCACCACCAATCCACTCTGCTTCACTCCTCCAAACTGCTCTCTGCTCTACCACCAAACCACTCTGCTCCAACTCCTCCTCACTCTGCTCCAACTCCTCCTCTGGCTCATTGAAGCAGGGGGATTTTATCAGGTGACTGGCTTCAGGTGCTGTAATTGCTTTCAGGTGCTTTTAATTAATCTATAGGGAATAAGGCTTCTCCTCATCCTAGATCACTCTCCTGCTGCCTTCTGGCCATGCTGTATCACAGCATGTATAGATTAAGGTCTGTAGTGAGTCATAACCTATGCAGTCCGATAGTCTTCAGTAGGGTTGAATGGGATGCCTAGTCAGCACAGGATTTGTCTTTGTTTATATACACCTGCTTAAGACATCATGTATGTTAATAATTGAAAATACTGGCCAAGACACTTGTGTTATCCCATAATCTTTTGGTTCTCCTCAGGACTCCATAACATCCACCTAAGCAGACATCAGAGACAGAACAAGGACCTTGGGTTAGCATCTCAGCTGAAGGACATTACCTCTTACAGTATGTCTACACTGCAATTACGCACCCGTGGCTGGCCTGTGCCAGAGGACTCAGGCTCACAGGGCTTGGGCAAAGGGGCTGTTTAACTGATGTAGATGTTCAGGTTCGGGCTGGAGCCTGGGCACTAGGACCCTACAAGGTGGGAGGGTCCCAGAACTCATGCTACTGCCCTCAACACCACAGTTAAATAGCCCCACAGCCTGAGACCTGTGAGCATGAGTCAGCTGGCACGGCCCAGCAGCAGGTGTCTAATTGCAGTGTAGACATACCCTAGCAGTCCAGCTCCCCACCCAATACTGCACTGCTATGTCTGCTGGGTCAACAACGTTATCAGCATAATCACTATTATTAGGCTCTATCTTCCTAAGCCTTTTGTCTCCCTCTTTCATTCACAGCTACACACCAAGGTGGCACAAACCAGCCTGGTATTTCTACACAGCAAAGAAAAACCTGCGGCTGGCCCGTGCCAGCTGACTCGGGCACACAGGGCTCGGGCTGCAGGGCTGTTTCATTGCTGTGTAGACTTCTGGGTTCGGGCTGGAGCTCAAGTTCTGGGACCTTCCCACCTCACAGACTCCTAAAGCCCAGGCTCCAGCCGGAGCCCAGAAGTCTACACAGCAGTGAAACAGCCCCACAGCCCAAGCCCTGTGAGCCCAAGTCCGCCTGCATGGGCCAGCCACAGGTGTCTAGACATACCCTCCGCAGGCCCAGAATCTGGCCCTTTATCTGTAAAGATTTCCAAGGGGTTTAATTTAAAAGTATTGCACGTCGCTTCGGCGGCACTTTGACGGCAGCTCAACTGCTGCTGCTGTGTTCAGCGGCATTTCGGCAGAAGGGGCCCCATTGACACTGTTTGCACGGGGCCCCACACTTCCTAAAGCCGGCCCTGCAGATGCATGTGCTGTCGCAACAGAGATAATGTAATTCCTTCAGGTAGAATATCAGGTGGGAACCTATTGACTATTATAGTTATTCCCTAAAACTTTAATAAAGAAACCTTTCCTCTGGCATTAAATCTGTCAAGATGAAATTAATTGAAAGTGGAACTTTCTCCCTAATTCATGTCACTCATATAGTCTGTCTTTTTAAGAGGGCTATTATTGTAATAATTAGTCATTTCACAGGATCATAGAATTTTTTGTTGCTATGTTTGTTTTATTTTATCCGGGCTCCAGGAATTTCATAGTTGTTGCCTTGGATCTATCAATCTTATGACTCAATGATTCCACAGTTACTGCCAGATCTCTGTGGACAACGGAGCAATTATCTTGTTAGGTTCTATTACTTTAGCCCTGACTTCATGAGTAACCAACAGAATGGTTTGAGTTGCTGAACCGCGTTTTTGTATGCTTTCTGATGCTTTTGCATTTGGGGTTCGTTTGTCACTTGTTTTCACAACTTCCATGGCTTTTCTGTTGTTGGAATGCCTATAGCACTTGTTTATTTATAGGTACCCCAATAGGGCCCCTGACATTGTTCTAGGATGTTATACATTTCTTGAAACTGCCCTCTGAAATCAACACCTAACAGGCTTGTGGATAGTAAAGGTTTGAAGTGTCAATATTTACCCAGTATTTAAGGTACCAACTAAGTAACATGATTATTTACCTGCCAGCTGTTATGAAGGGTGAACTTTTCTGTATCTAGTAACCTGATGATAATCAGCTATGATCATGACTCAAATTTCTCTTGTAAAATGTCAAAATAAAACCATGGTCCATTCTCTATGGTCATCTCTCTAAATGGGCCATTTTCTCTTTTGACTAAATTTAGATTCTAAGGGACAAATTATTTTGAAGTGATGGTCTTGTGACAATTCTGAGTGAAAATTTGCAAAACACAAATATTAGGATATAGACATCTCGGTAGCCTTTAATAAGGCATTTGGATGTCTCCCATTATGCACATAACTGATTGTGGGCATATAATTAGAGGTTAGGTTGAGACATCTTTATAAATTTGGATACAAAGCACTCAGGTACTGCAGTGAAAGTGCATTAAATATAGATAAATAGGCATGTATCTTGCCTTCTCCCATGGAAGAACCTATGGGAAGGCCAACATTAGGTGAAAAAATCCACAGCTTTGAGGCTGTAAAGTAGAGGTGGGCAAACTATGGCCCGTGGGCCACATCCAGCCCACAGGCCTGTCCTGCCTGGTCCTTGAGCTCTCAGCCGGGGAGGCTAGCCCCTGGCCCCTCCCCTGCTATGCCCACTCCCCCACAGCCTCAGCTCACCGTGCCGTCAGCACTCTGGAGGGCTAATGCTGTGCTGACTCAAACGCACTCCCCTCTAAAAGATTTTGGCCCAGATGAGGTTTTCCTCTCAGCTCATCCTCTCCGTGTTACTCAGAGAAATTACTTAGCGTTTATCCAAATACAACTCCAGTCTGCAGAAGTGCCTTCTCTGCTGTCCATTCCCTTATGACCCACTTGAGCTAAGTGGTTGTAAACATGTCTGAAATTAGACAGTTGTCTCTAGCCATAGTATGTTCAGTGCTGCCAACTCAAAGTTTCTAGCCCTCCTGGTTTCAAGAGAAAAGTTCAAAAAGAAGAAGTGAAAGCACACTAAGGTTCAGAAGCCGAAGGCAAATAAAAAGAACCCCGTTTTTTAATTTTAAAAGCTCTGATGATTTTTAAGCCAATCTCATTAATTTTGTGGCCCTGACATGATTTATTTAATATTTGGGGTTGGCGACACTGTATGTCCCAACCCACTGTGCTGTAAAAAATTACTGGCTTCCACTCTTAACACCTCTGTTTGGAAGACTAGGACTAAGGACTGTATAGATTCAAAGCCTGTTTGATTGGGAGTTATAAAGTACCGTGGCTTGACTGAAATGGAACAGGACAAGGAATTCCCCCACCCCACCAACAATTTGAGGACATTCATTCAATTAAATTTATATGGTAGAAGAAAATACCTAATGGCTAAAAAATGTTGCCCACTTCTTTCTGCTACAAGTTTTTAATGGTACCAGGCTCTGTTAATACAGTAGCTCTAAACTATGATAGTGTAATGAATACTGCTGTCTGGACTGCTTTAGATTGACCAAATACTAAGGTACTGCCTAGGAAGGAGTACTGCGGAAAGGAATCTGGCGACCATAGTAGACCACAAGCTAAATATAAGTCAACAGTGTAAGCAAGACACGAGAAGTAATTCTTCCGCTCTACTTCGCACTGATTAGGCCTCAACTGGAGTATTGTGTCCAGTTCTGGGTGCCATATTTCAGGAACGATGTGGACAAATTGGAGAAAGTCCAGAGAAGACCAACAAAAATGATTAAAGGTCTAGAAAACATGACTGATGAAGGAAGATTGAAAAAATGGGGTTGTTTAGTCTGGAAAAGAGAAGACTGATAGGGGACATAACAGTTTTCAAGTACATAAAAGGTTGTTACAAGGAGGAGGGAGAAAAATGGTTCTTCTTAACCTCTGAGGATAGGACAAGAAGCAATGAGCTTAAATTGCAGCAAGGGAGGTTTAGGTTGGACATTAGGAAAAACTTCCTAACTGTCAGGGTGGTTAAGCACTGGAATAAATTGCCCCGGGAAGTTGTGGAATCTCCATCACTGGAGATTTTTAAGAGCAGGTTAGACAAACACCTGACAGGAATGGTCTAGATCAGTGGTTCTCAAACTTTTGTACTGGTGACCCCTTTCACATAGCAAGCCTCTGAGTGCGCGCCCCCCCTTATACATTAAAAACACTTTTTTATACATTTAACACCATTATAAATGCTGGAGGCAAAGCAGGGCTTGGGGTAGAAGCTGACAGCTCATGACCCCCCATGTAATAACCTCATGACCCCCTGAGGGGTCCCAACCCCCAGTTTGAGAACCCCTGGTCTAGATAATACTTAGTCCTGCCATGAGTGCAGGGGACTGGACTAGATGACCTCTCGAGGTCCCTTCCAGTCCTATGATTAAATTGTATCCAGGCCATGCAAAAAACATTCATTTCAAAATTACACTTTCCTCTGAATTCATAGAAGCACATGGTGCTCTTGTCTCTGCTGAGTTCCAAATACTGAATTATATTATTTCAGGCAAATTGCTAGGCAATGTACTCTAGAGCAGAAGTATTATATTCCTTGGGAAATATGAATTCTGCACAATTGTTTGCTCACGCCCTGATGAGCAGTACTAAACTTGGAGGCCATGTACATTCACTCTGTATCCGCCCACCCCATCAACTTTTCATCCTACCTAGTCTGTCAGTGGAGGTAGTGTTCAAACACTCAGCAAGCTGACTCCAGTCAGAGCTGGATCAGGCCTTTTGTAAACAAATCCTGTACAGCACAGGATGTGGAGTTCACTTCTGTGTGTCTATCTATCTAGGTAATTATATTGCACCCATCTTTGTGGTACCTGAGCTACTAGGGTGGCCATTTGGCCCATCATAGTTACCAATTTGCATGTTAGAACTGAGCATGTCTGCCCTGACCTTGGAGTTATGCACCCAAAGTCTCTGAATATCCCAATCCAGAGTGGATCTCTGTGTTAACAACACCCTTGTTTCAAATACTACTTTAGGAATAGGACACTGCACTGAGATTTTCCCTCTCTACCACTCAGTGACATGCTTTGTGACCTTGAGCAAGGTACTCCACTTCTCTGCCTCTGTTTCCCCATCTGTAAAATGGGGGTAATGATGCTTATATTTCTTTGTAGAGTGCTTTGAGATCTATGAACAAAATACACTCTATAAGAATGAACTATTATTATCTTTATCACCATAGTGCCACTCTGGGTATAAGGAATATTGGGCATTAAGAGCATTTAAGATATCTTGGGTACTTTTGCTTTGTGATTCTAAATTGCTAAGTAGTCTGTAATCAGCAATACCTGTTAGGTATCTTCAATGTACACACACACATAAGAAGCTTTCCAAACAATCAAAAGCTTTTCTTTAACTTCCAATAAAATCTTTGAGATTTCATGTTGGTACTCAAAGGCAGTCAAATATTTTGTTTATTTTATTACAAGGCATGTAAATAAAAACTTGCATAATCTGAAAAAGATATTAGATAGAAAACAGTATTAAAGTGTTTTTCTTAAGAAACCTGACAATAAATACATTTTCACCCCCAATACTAAAAATGCTTATTGCTTTGCAATGAAATATATGCAGCACAGCTCTGGCATACACAAGTCTGGGTACAAAAAGTCCATGTGGTTTCTTATAAAAGATCAGGTTGTTTTACAATTTGGCATCTCTCACTTGATGCATTTTGCATTTTAATCTGATTTTGTTGTTGTTGTTGTTGTTGACAGTCCCACAGTATGAAAATCAGAGGGGAAAAATCATTTGGCTAGAAGTATTTTCCCCATTAAATGTTAAATTTTCAAAAGTAAGAGATGTGTATGTTCATGGGTGTTACCCCTGGAAGCAAGACAGTGTCTCAGTGACTATTCTACAGAGATGCAGATTTTGGGTGCTTAAGAAAATCAGACCAACTATTTGGCAAAGGATCAGTTCCCAGTGAATTCATCATTTCGCTACACATTTTTCCAAAAATAATGAGAGGGTGCAATTCATTCCCCAGATCACGAGTGTTTAGGTTCTTATACTATTAACCAAAGGCAACAAGAGAAACAAGAAATACATTTAAAAACACACCCTGCTTAACTTTAGGATGTTCTGGTGTATAAGAGAAAGCTTTTTAAAAAACTACTGACAAAAAAATTCAGAAAGGCTTTTGTTTTCCATGCATTGTGCTGTGCTTATTGCCAGCACATTTTGTCACAATCACAACTGTGAATCTAAGTCTAAAATGTTTTTCTTCTAGTCCAATCTAATATAGATTGATTATTGTTCACAATGTAGTTAAATAATGTCCACAGAAGTTAATGTAGTTAAATAATGTCCACAGAAGAGAACATCTGTCCAACCTTCTTAAAGTACTGATAGGTCATGGCAAGACTTGGACTTAAGTTTGAAGGCCATATTCTTGTTGTTCTTGGCAACTATTTTGCCCCAGAACCGCCTGGCTTTCTTAGGAATGCTCTCTCTCCTCTTCTGATATGCCAGCCTCCTCTCATTCTTTTCCTTGCTGTCCCTTCTTAGCCGGACTTGCCGCACAATTCCTTCAAACAGTTCCTTCACGTTGTGCTGGACAGCTGCGGAGGTCTCGATGAACTTACAGTCAAACACAACAGCACAAGCTCGGCCCTCTGTAAAATTGTAAGGGATCTATGTCAGGAGGCATAGCGTTCAGATAGTGCACGTTCCCTAAGCAAAAGGGAGAAGGGCAAAGCTGCTAAACACAGTGCCATGCACAGTACAGAATGTGAGCTATCTGTAAATGCCCTAAGTAGAGTCACTTGTACTTCAGGGAAATCTCAGTGACTCATGACAGAGGCAATGAGGTTACCATTATTGAGAGCAATATATTCTCCTTGATCCATTTACAGCCATATTTTCAAAATACAGCTTTTAAGATTGCCGGCATAATTTTGCATATGCCAAAACTCAGATTTCTACATGCACACTTAAGGTATGTCTACACTCCAATAGAAACCCTCAGCCCTGGGTCTCAGATCCCAGGTCAACTGACTCAGGCTTACGGGGCTTGTGTGGGATAGGTATAAAATTGCTGCATAGGCTTTCAGGCTCGAGCTGGAGCTTAAGCCCTCCCCCTTGCCCTAACGTTACATTGCAAATGTATAGCCCTGCAGCCTCAGTCAGCTGACCCAGGCCAGCCATGGGTCTGTTATTGCAGTGTAGACATACCCTGAATGGGTAAGTTCCTACCTACCTGATTTATATGTGTAAATATAGGCCTAATTCTACCCTCATTGAAGTCAATGATAAAACTTGCAACTGACATTGAAAGGAGTAGGACTGGACCCACAGATTGCATACACAAATCATAGTCTTTGAACAGCAAAAACTTTAGGGTGAACAGCAACATGTGCAAAAAATTAGGTATTAGCTAAATTATGCCCATAATTTTAGAAACCACTTTGAAATTGTGGCCCTTATTGTTTATATTTGAACCTAAACTAACTCTAATGATCTTCTTCTAACTGGATACCAGCATGCTCTGCTACTCCCCTCCCGCTCCAAACACATCAGGTGGTTGACTCATGGAGTGCTTAAAATGAAACCCACCTTCCTGCCTTCACTCAAGGCAAATTGCCTTTGACAGCCAGCACTAGGAAGAATGTGAAAATGAAAATAAGAAGCCTAGTAATATTACTGAGCTCTTGTGCTCTACTCCTATACGTATCCCAGTGAGAAGTTTTCATGTAGGGCCATTGTGACAGGGGCCAGAATGCAGGGTAAAGTTCAGATCAGCTTTCCTTTCCCCTTGCATGGGGACCTGGGAAAAGGTCTATCGGAGGGACTTCTTGAAAGACAGAGGAGAGGGTGAATACCTTTGGAAAGGTCAAGCTCTACACTCAATGGTCATGGGACTGGGTTGAAACCTAAGCTGGGGGGAGTTTCTCATCCGTTTCTGGTTATGCTGACTTATTTTATTGTGTTGTAGACGCTGCACATCTGACACTCACGGATAAGTTTCCTGGAAGAGACTTAGCTGACCAAAGACTCGATCCATCTCCCATTACAGAGAGTCTTTTAATTCACATTTATGGGAGCTGAATCAGGCCCTTAAATGGGGATTTTGGGGGGTGAGGTTGTTTGTTTGTTTTTTGCTATTGAACCATTCCACCCATTCTCAGCCATAGAGTACTCCTGACATCAGTGGGAATTCTGCAAGCAGATCTAAGATAGTATATGGCTCTTAAAGTTATAAAGTGATTATCATGGTAATTTTCCATACCTGACACAGAGACTTCACGGCACCTGACGAGATCGCTTTTGTTTCCCACTAAAATAATGGGAATATCTTCTGTCTGGCGTGCCCTGCGGAGTTGTATTCTTAGTTCAGAGGCTTTCTCAAAGCTCGCTCGGTCTGTGATGGAGTAGACAATCAAGTATGCATCTCCTACTTGCATGCAGTGATCTTGGATCCATTCTTCTTCATTCTGATAAAATAAAATTGATACAGCCAACATTAGCAAAAGCCTGGCTTTCTTAACTGGAAGCCCAACTAAATGTTTACAGAAAAAGTGTAATATTACTCCATTCAAATTCAACCATGGTGTAACTTTGCTGGGTATGGTTCTGATCACAGTTACACCAGTATAAAACCAAAGTAACATGGATATACACCAGCACAAATCAGGGCAAAAATTGACCAATAGACTTCATTAACTTGTGCTCACTTATGCCCAGGTCAAATTTAGCTCTGATCATGTTTCCAGCATTTTTGTTTTTAATAATAAATCAGATGAAGGAATTTCTTTGCCATTTTCAAACTTACGTGGAGGAGCTTGGACATTTTTAAAGACCCCATGCTTTCACTGACTATAGAATTATGGATAACACCTCCTTACTTGTTCAACAAATGCATGTTCCTAGCAGAACTATAGTATTACTGCTCGTTTGTACTTAATTTCCCTTTGGCACTTGAATAGAATGAACGGAATGGAATACCTTATTTTCCCACATGTCAAGCAGTATAATGGTTGCGCTTTCACCATCTACCATCAAGGTCCGTTCATATGTGTCTTCTAGAATAAAAATCCACAATGTTAGCAATACATCCCTTCCTGTTGTCATATATGTAGCAATAAAGAAAAATAGCCATATACATATAATTTGTTCCAAGTTGAATTCACTGTTGGTGAGAGTCCATTGATGTCAGTGGGGTTGTATCCATTTCCACGAGCAGTGCATGTGGCCCTATGTCTCTTTAGTGAGTTTTTTTCTTAATTTTCATGGTAAATGAATGAGACTGAAAGACTTTGCAACTAGTGTTCATTATTTTGGCTGAAAAGCTTTTTATCCTATGTGGGGCAGAGGGGGGGGGAAGGGAGGAGGAATATAACCAGTGAAAGAAATACATCAAATGCTGAACATTTGACCCCCTGGGAGCAGCTGACAGCCGTACAGACTCCAGCAAGGCTTAGTAATGGAAAATATTTGTTTTCACTCTAGCGGGGACCTTTCCGGGTGAACAATCACTGCTGCTCCGAGCAGTTCAGCCATTAGGCAGCCCTAGCAACGGGCAGCGGTGTGTGAGGCAAAGGTTGTTGAGCTCTATAAAACAGATGCTGCTATTGCAATACAGACCTCTGAACTGTCCCTAGTTCCCCTGGCTTTATCCTGTCCCAGGTTAGTGCTTCTCCCCGAATGTTCGCCTATGAACATTAAAGAGGTGATGAGGCATTACACAGCAGTTTGGTAGGATGTGGCAGAACCTGCCTAACCCTGGGTAAGGACCTGCAAAATTCATATCTGGATTTCAAACCGCACACGGTTCAGAAGTATTTAGATCTGAGGTCTGCGCCAAGCCATTATAAAGATCAAGGGCCACTGAAATTTGGATTCCTTTCCCTGTCCCTTTCACTCCCTTGAAGTTTGGGGTGTTGGAATGCATGTTTTTGGTTTGGGCCCATCTCTAGTCTTGTGTTACCGCTAGCATAATAAAATCCAGTGTTAGGGCAGACAGTTTACATTCATCACCAGGCTGTTCAGAGCACCTATCCAAACCACTCTGATGGAGGATATCACTGTATTTTAAACAAAGACTCTTGCCTCATAAGCTCCCACTGTGCTTTGGTGAAGTGATCTTTCCCCAAGTCCTAATCCAGGACTCTCCTGGAAGCCAGAAAACAGTGAGGCCATTGAAGAGAATGAGCCAAGGGGCACTAAAGAATAGCCACATGTTTTTTTAAATCAGTTCTGCCACAGAAACTTTAAAATGTGAAACTCTTTGTAAACCAAAGGGCACTGGGCTGACACAGCTGGCCACCTGGGGGTTGATGGGCCTAAAAGGAGGAAAGCAAAAGGAAAACCCTAACCAACAAGAGCAATTTCACTTCTAGTCCCATTAATCCTGGGCAAATGTCTGAATCCAGCAGAGCTGAACAGGGTGCAGGCTATTGGAGGCATACAGCTCACCTTCACACTCCCCCTCATCTTGGGGCTGCTCTGTGGAGGACTGGTCCTCTGGAGTAAGTTTAGAGCCGCTTGAAGGCTGCTCTACCTTACCCTGGCTTCTGGCAGCTCCCAGTGTTTGGAACAATGGCATAAGAGCATCCCACCCATGTCCCCTACATCAGCAGCAGAGAGATAGCACAACATATGCACTGCTATACTGATTCTACCATAACTGGAGGTTCCCTTTGACCTGAGGTGATCTTCTGAATTCTGGTTACACCTGCTGTAAGGACACATGCTGCCAACAGTGCAGCACAAAGCACCAACACCCAACAGCAGATCTGGTCCAGCATATACCATAAAGCAGCTGTGCAAAATTCCACTTCCTTGGGGCAAGTAACATTTTTCAGATAAGTAAAATATTATAATTGGTTTGGGGATTATTTCCCCTCCCCCTCCATCCTCATAACTGTGAACGTGGGTGACTAGGCGTGGTTCTGGGCTAGTAGATTTTCAGGGCAGTTTTGCAAGTCTGCAAGAAAGAAGAGTGGAAGTGACCATAAACTTGTACTGTGCTGTACTTTACATGCTGCTGGAGTGCAGGCTAGATAGCTGCTAGAAGGCCCTTCCGGTGCAAATGAGGTCCTGCATGATTACAGAACTACTCAGTGGAAGATGAAAACAAAACACACCTGATTGGCTGATCTGTGTCCAGTGCATCAAAGGGGTCCTCAAGTTCCCCTCAGGCCCCCAAGATTTATATTTCCAGCTTGTGGTCATGCACTAGCAGGATTTGGACCCTGTATTTTTCATTCCAGGCCATGTTAAGTGGTAAATCGTTCCTAACCCAGCACAGAAAGAGAAGAACACAAGGTGCCTTCCCTTTTGGCCTCCACTGAACCATTGCATAGAAGCCAGACACATTCATGTTCCTGGTGCTCCTTGAACACAAAGACTGCTCGGGTGCTGCCTGTTTGCTAAGCATCCCAAAGAGGCAGGGCGGCAAGGAGTAGTGGAGGGATGGGACCATCTGTGCTGGTCAGTGAAACTGAGCCAGCCAGAGTGGGAGCAACCCCTGCCCTTTCTCCAAAGAGTGGCCGTATGCAAGTCTTCAGAGCCTCAGGAGATCCTGCTGCAGCAAAGCTCCTCCCCAACAGTATCCCACACACAAAACATGGCCCATGGCTCAGTGCCACTGTTTGGCCGTTAGCCTTAATTGATCCCTGGGAATAACGAAAATACGAGTTCCCTTGCTCTAAAGCAGAGGTGCATAGTAAAGGGAAGATGCCTAGCAAAGAGCTGCAGACCATGTCAGCCTCCACTTTCCCCCCAAATTAATTGGGGAGCAGGATTTTTTCCTCACACTATTGAGGTGCCGTTATCTGCTCTTTGCTTGTGGGATGTGGGGGATCTGTGCTATGCAGGTGATATGAAATGCTGATGAGAAGAACCCAAATAGCTTATATTGAGGCTATTTATTTGCATACAAATTTGGTGAGATTACTTAATGACCAGCAAGTATTTTGGTGGTACCTGTCAAGCAAGGCAGGAATTTTTATTTTTCTACCCTTATCTCTTGCTGATATGTAACGCTTAACAGTTTCTTTAAAATCCCAAATGATTTCAGGCACTGATTTCTCACAGAACAATAGCATCACAAGGCTGGCAGTGCAGTTTACAGGCCAGGCTATTACCTCACACCAGGGTAAAGCAGGAGTTGATCCACTGGAGCTTGTAGTTACACCAGTGTGAAACTGGTATAAGGTCTGATTCAGGCCTTCTATGTAATGTATTTACAGCACAGTCAAGAACTAATCAGATTCCAACCGCCCTTTTTAAAAAGAAAGGGCTCAGAAGCTGCATTGTTCTCCTTTGTCTGTATTTCAGCAGATTTAGACCTTTGTCAGTGAGTGTCTTTTTTCATAGCCCCTGATTTTGGAGACAGAGGCATGTGCTGGAATCAGCTTTGGAAATAAGGGCCAAGGGTGCATTATCTCAGTTTCAGGCCTCAGTTCATTACCTCAGTTCCAGATTAAATGACCTCACTAATTTTCTGTGTCTTATTGCTGATGACTATTGACAAGAAAGGCTTTAAGTAAACATAAGCAATGCAGAATGTAATGACCTACCTCCTAGCACATCACAGTCACTGTCCATGCTGTCATGTACGCCTGCAAAGATATTGGCCAAGGTAGATTTCCCCACTCCATGCTCCCCAATCATTACCACCCGGTAGTAGGTATTTCCGGACTCGGAGGAAATGACTGAATCAGAAGACTCTGATGACCAACTCCTTCGGTAATACTCATCAGGGTTCATAGTGTATCTCTTGCGCACGTTGTACTCATGGGGGTCTTTGTGGACGGTCAGGTGCCTTCCATCAGCAGGGATGCTCCAGCGTTGCTGCTGTGCATGCAGCGCGCTGCTGCTGTGACGCATGGTGACGTTATTCAGAGTCATGGCTTTTCCCTAGTGAAAAATAGTGACGTCACAAACGTTACACACCAGGAATTTGAAATGGGCTCCATTTAAAAAACAACAACATTGATAAGGTATATCCTGTGCATCTGCAAATGCCTAGTGCTCAGACAAAAGAAGAATTAGAACTGATGCCTCTTTCATTTGCTTCTAACATTTCAAATTAGCAAACCATAGTCATGGCTTTAGGATTCAGGCTGAAATCAGCATTACATACTAAGCCCTATCCCCCTAGTTGTGAATATTAGGCACAGCCCTGCTTTGGGGAAGGTGCGGAGCTGCACTGCCCCAAAAGGAGCAGTAGGGGGCAGAATGCCTTTCGTAGCAACTCATCACATGGGGGACCATGCCCACTGCTGTGTCCTTTCAGAGAAGGCATAATTCCCGGTGTGCTGGTCCCTGCCCATTCTGGGGCACTGTGCACCTCTAGGGGTGTGCAGAGGGAGAAATACAGAGACTGCATTTGTGCTTGTCCCTTACACAGACCACGCAATGGAGTGAGGGTTCCTTGCACCCTCTCCCATCACTGCATCCCCATGTAAAGTCCAGCAGAATCTGCCGGGGCTTTGTTAAACAAGAAATTGTTCTTTGCCTGCAAAGTATCATGCTTAGTCTCAACTGACAGTTGAATCTGTTGTGAGAACACAAACATTATACTCTTCACATTTAGCTCATTTCCTCCAGTGGAAAAAGAACCACATCAATAAGTCTTGCTATAATGGGCTAGATTTTGTGCTCAGTTATACCAGTGTAAAAAAAAGGAGCAACTCCATTGCACACAATGGAATTAAGCTGGTATCAAACGGGTGTAAGAGAGAGCAGAATGAGCTCTGATGGGATCCCAGAGTATGTACCTGATCACACCACTAGGGGAGATATCACTGGGAGAAAATAGCTCATACATTTACAGTTTTTAAATCAACAAATTAATTTGGCTGAGGAGCAGCTAGTCAGGTTAGCGCCTCTTGTCTAAACTTGGCTTTTAATTACATTTGGCTTTTGAATGTATTTTGCCTTGGTTGGAGGCAGAATGTTATGATGTCATTCGTAGTGGTCCACAGCTACCATTTTTAGGAAAGTTACTTTGATGCTCTCCAGTTCCCAAGGTGACAGTTATTTATACATTTTGCTTTTTTAGGCTTAAGTCTGATGGCTCTCAGTTCTCTTCTGCATATTAACAAAGAGAACATCTGCTATTAAAACATCCTCGGCTGCTCTCAAACTTTATTCCTCTTTCATGTTTGCAAAAAGTGCAGCATCTCATCAAATCACACACTACCAATTATTTTTTCTAACTCGAGCAACCCTTGAAAACTTTTTAGAGCAGGTACAGAGCAGGTCATGAAACAAATGTGCTGAAAAACAACAAACTGTATCTGTAATTTGAATATCAGCCTTTACCAAGCATATTGCCCCTTTTCTGCAACTTGTGACCTAAGCCAGTTTCTATCTGTAATTACAGCATTTGTTGCTAAATGAATTCATCTGTATTCTAAACAGTCACATAAACTTTTGCCAGCAAGAAATGTTTTTAGCTGGAGACCAGGCACCAAACAAACACTGCTTCACAAACAAAAATTAAATATTTTAACTTTCAAGCATATGTTTTGCTGTCATTTCCCTGTCAAAAAGACAGAATGAGAAAAGTTCATTATTTAGCCAAATCAAAGTTAACAGTCTGCATTAGTAGTGCTTCCTTAAGAGATTTCCACAGTTTAATAAACTAAACAAGACAATGTCTTATAACTTACTGTAGTGCATTCAATTCCAAATTCAAACTATATTTCACATTACATATTTAATATATCTAATTAGTTCTATAATTTCTCTTCACTAAAGTAAAACATTCAAATTAATACTTTTCAACTAGCACCACCTTACTTTTCACAGTCTCTTCCACCAGTCAGCTCCTTTGGTCTTATTGTCTAGTTCTTGCAGTGGAGTGTGATATAGTGAACTGATCTGCTGGAGTAAATCCTCTCCTGTTCAGTGGCTGCCTCTCTAATTCTTTCTCAGCAAACCTGGTTTATATTAAGCCCATCTGATCAGAGACAGGGCTTTTCCGTGACGTCGTTGGCCTGTTCACACAACAGCCAGCCCCCAGCTGGGAGGAAGCAGGCATGCAGAAGAGCAAAAACTTACAGACAGTAAAACTAATGAAATCACTTACTTGCAGTCATATGATTTTTTTCTTCATTAATAATGCCAGTAAACTTTTTGCCTTCTTACAAAGTGGAAAAATACAATAAATTCTCATTTCATCACAAGTCTCTTTCTGCTTTGCACTCAAGTGCTCTTGAAATCAGTGATGTCTAAAGAATTGCTTGTGCTTTTCTAATGTCCCAAGGGCTACAAATATATTTCATTATCTAACTACAAAATGGAAGGGACTCCATCCTGGAGAACCTCATCTCCTAAATGTCATCATAGATCAATAATTTGTAAATACCTGAAAATTAGGGATTTTGTCGTATTTTTCAGTATAAGAATGACTAATACAAAAGATCCCATTTTTCATTTTCTTTAAAATCTGCAAGTCACTGAACAGTTTGCTCCGTCTCACTACAAGCTTTTTGGATGCACAGATTCTTATTCACCACAGTGTTACTCCAGTTTGATGCAAATGTAATTCCACTGGTATCAAGGGTGTTACACTCTCATAGACTTGGAGTGGCACAATGCTGCATAGTTTTAGAAAAGCTGAAACTATATTGTATGTGTTACAAAAGAGAGGCTCGATCCTTAAATCTTTATTCTTTCAAGCCTCCTGAACTGCAAGGAGTTTGCCAGAGAAAGCACTGCCTTATCACACGCCTAGCCTGATACTTTAAAGGCTAGATGGAAATTTTTTATTCATTCTACTGATAAAGACTGGGGAGATTCCCTAACCAACAGTGTATAAGGTCTCCAGGTGTTATATAAAGTCATATAAAATGTTTACTAATAAAGCACTATAGAAAAAACAGATGAAGTTAATCCATTTCTGAACATGGACATAGAGGTCTTTGTGGGCATGATTCACTGGTGTAAATCAGAAGTGACTCCGTTTCAGGTAATGACCTGGTAACATTGCTAAGAAAAGATGGAATTTACAAAACTCTTCAACAGAAACATGTTAATTTTGCCTTTGGGCAGGGATTCTTTCCATGCTCATTCTGCAACATACGAAGACAAGAACATTCTCCAAAATAATATTTTCCTATAAAGTCAATGGGAGTCACTCAAACCGGGCAAGGGGAGAATTGGAGAAGAAGCAGAATATATCCTTACTTTCACCTGCCCATGTCTCTGACTGCAGAACTGATTGCATGACAGACACTGAACTTCATCAGAACTCTGAGTACTAGCTAGCTCTCCTGGATGACTGAATCACCAGCCAGTCCTGTGTTTTCACTATTGGGATTAAACATCAATGAGCATCATGCACCATAAGAAGCAGCCTTTTATTTGGTCTACTGGCCATATGGAACTGCTCTGAATACTGGACTGTACAGCACTGCAAAGTCCTATCACGCAGAACTGACTGTTCTCTTGTTGGAGGGACAGCTGCATGCCCCACAGGCCGTGCTCAGAGGTGACTTTACAGAAAGGGCACCTGGTTCTTTGGCTAGCGATGCATTTGACTTCACTTTTCATCTTTCTGGTGATTGTGGAACTACCCAGAAGTCATGCAGCCCACTAGGTGCCTGGACTGCCCTGTTCTGTAGCGCATGTTCATTTGGCTCCTTTTTTATTGTAGTTTGTAGTTCTAAATGTGAAAGCAATCTTTCTCCGCCACAGGAATGGAAAGGTTTATGGCCAGACTGATCAGGCAGAGTTAGAGGCTATGAAGGTTTCACTGGAAAATTGTAAATAGATAATTCTGGAAAGCACAGACGGTAGCGCTGTATCTAGCAAATAAACCCAGAGTCAGTCAAACACTTAGAGATCATTAAGGTTAGTGTTAGACCCACTGTCTTGCATAAATTCTTCATAATATTCAAGGGCCTTTTTAGGGTAGAAGAAGAAAGCACAGCTCTGTAGTAACCACACAGAACATCTCTTCCATAAAACTGTCTGTTAAGGACCACCCTGGCCTGGTATGTGGTGCTGGTATTTGTGAAACTTGCACACACGTTTTTCCTTTTGTTTTTTCTCTTAGAAGCCTATTTATCACTTTTTCTGATGTGACACTTAACACCTTTGTTTCTCATTCTAGCCTAGATTCTGCCACCTTTATTCATGTGGAGTAGAACTTTATTTCTTATGCAACCTCTGTGACATCAGTAGAGCAATTCTGTCTGAGGAAGGGTGGCAGAATCTGGCCCTCTCTGTTTTTAATTGTGTGAAAGTAAGGGAAATGTGCTGCTTTTTTATACTCTAGTTACATAGACAACAAAACAGGGAGCCAGAGGGATAACTAATTAAACATATGAACCAAGTCTTTATTAATGACGCTTATTACATGCTTAGATTTCCAAATACAATCCAATTGACTATTGCAGGGCCAAGTGATCTTGAATAGCTTTTCTCTCTTACCCTCCTAGCAGGTCAACCATTTTGCAACCAAAAGTCACTGACCAGCTAACAACTGTTTGAGAGGGGGTCACATACATGATCATGTTACTTAGATGACAGAAACCTTGGCATAAGGAACTGTTGTACAGGGTTTTTTTAATTTAATTTTCCCCGGGAATTTATCAGTGTTTATTACCATCATGACAAAAACAGGTGAAAATCAGTGCGTTTTTCTGGGTAAATATCAGGGTTTATGTTGGTGGACAGAAAGACGGGGGAAAAAGTATTCAGTAGATTAATGCTTTGAATTCCGTTCCTCAATGTGGTTTGCTGCAGAACTAAAAACACAATGCCACCTCTGAGTTTCTCTCTAATCCCCCAAACGTTTTCATTTGAATAAACAGTTTACTGTTGTAGACTTGGAACTATTAGCCTATAAATATTTACATTTAATAATTGGGCCAGACCATTTGCAGCACATACACTTAACTTCATCCTTGCTCCTGTTTTTGTTTTTTAAAACTTTCGAATACTTCCTTGTATCTGAAGCGTATTCTGATACAGATTTTTGTTTTCTTCCCATTTTACCGTGTCCACTCTTTAAACCGATATCTGCTAACAGTTTGACATGTGTACCTGGTGGGCATGAGATTCATCAAGACGTTCACATGCGCACGCACTTCAGAGCTTGCGTGCTTGCCTGTTTGTTTATTGTGTATATCTCTGAGACTAATCCATAACCTTACTTCAACAAGCAGCTTTGCATATACACACAGATTACTGTATTACCGTAATACATATATCTCAGGCAACGTATTGTATTTTCCTAATAAAACAAGTACTTTTAAATATATTTTAATGATACCAAAGTAGGGTACAAATCAGAAAAAAACTGAATAATACTTTTTGTAAAACCTGGGAATTTTTAGGTAAAAATCAGTTTAAACTGGAAACGAAGGAGCTTAGTTATACTGCAGCACATTTGATCAAAAAGAGCCCATAGCTGAGTCATTTGAATTTAGTGCAGCATTTGGGGTACATGAGTGCTCAGATATCACAGGTGGGAGCCATATAAGAATTATAGATTGTTTTGCTCTTCTGCTGCTTTTCAGGCTTCTTCACCAGGCTGAAATAAAAATTGTGGTGTGACAACTTCCAATCCCTTTATGGTCAGCTGGCTGCACAGTGCAATTAGGCAGATATTTGCAATAAAAAATAAAATAGGTTTTTTTCTGCCACTAAGTTAACTACTATATTTAGTGTTCATTTGCCAGGGGTAAGGCATCTCCTCATTTCTAAGATCGAGTAGCATGCCTTGCAGGCAGACACATTAGAGTATATTTCCCCCCATTATATGCTTCAGTTGTGGTTGGACCTTAGGGGCAGGTGGATCTATACCACTCCAATAATGCCTCAGCTGTCAGTCTGTGCTATAGACAGAGACATGGTGCACTGTCTAGGTCTGACTGCTGCGCTGGACAATGCAGTGCCACCTGCCACCATAGGGCGAACCCTGGTGGGATGGAGCATCTCCAGCTAGGAAGGTGAAAGGATTCTGAAAGGGGGGGAAATGATCAAATGAAGAGATAAGAGCTGGGGTGGCGGGGGCAGGGAGTAGTAGTCACTGCCTGGGTGCCAAAGAAGGGTGGGTTGTTCTGAGTCTCATGCAGAAAAGAAGAAGTTTATGGTGGAATGGTTAAATGTCCATTGACTTCAATGGGAACGGAGCCAAGCCGACATTGAAACTTCTAAAAGTCCCATCCCGCATTTCTAGTAAAAGGATCAGTCTGTCATTCAGGTTTGTTTTCCCTTCAAAAGACAGAATTTGAGACTGCCCTTCCTGTAATCTCTCCTTTTCAAGTGCTAGAGAATCAACATCTACTCAACAAAACAAAAATACCACCAGCCACCATGAGCCAGGCCACAGCAACATTTTACATTTTTCAGATTGGTCATTCAAAGTTGGAGGTTTCCTTTAAACACTAGAGGAAGAGAATGGCAAAGAAGCACTATTTTGTACTCCTGCACATAAAATAGCATTTACGAAAAAAGGGAATGTTAGAGCATTCAGAAGATGGGATTGTAGCTAATAAGCAAACTACCTGATTAAGTAGATCGTCATTACTATATTACTTGCAGATAATCTGGATTCTGACATGTCAAAGGGAAATTCTGCTACATATACGTTCACTGCAAAGCCATGAGAACTATGCATACCAGCCACAAAGTGTCATCCCATTAATGCATTTGGAGGGCCCAATAGAACACTGAGGCTAAGACTAAGGGTATGTCTACACTACCTGCCAGATCAGCGGGTAGAAATCGATCTATCAGGAGTCGATTTATCGTGTCTAGTCTAGATGCGCTAAATCAATCCCCGAGCGCTCTCCCGACGACTCCTGTACTCCACTGCCGTGAGAGGCGCAGGCAGAGTTGACGGGAGCAGCAGCAGTTGAGTCACCGCTGTGAAGATGCCGCAGTAAGTTGACCTAAGTACGTCGACTTCAGCTACGCTATTCTCGTAACTGAAGTTGCATATCTTAGATCGACCACCCCCCTCCGCAGTGTAGACCAAGGCTAAGAAACAGAATCCAGAGAACTAATGAAGAGGGTTCAGTTCACAACATTGCATACATGTTTTTAATAAGTTATTTTCCGATCTAGTTTAGGAAAGGAAAGAGAGATATTAACTCTTTCAGGTTAGCTCAGTAAAGATAAACGCAAGGATGTGGAAAAAGAATTTCCTTTGTGTCAAATTCTGCACACTGAGTTTTCTAGCGGACCCCAAAAGTAATCCAATGTGGAGGAGAAATGCATGAAATATGGAGGGCAAAAAACCCAGTGATGATATTAAAGGTGATGGCAAACAAAGAACCAATGATGATCATTAAAGGCAAAATACAAAACTGTATTATTACAGTAAGAAACACTCAAAGAAGGAACTGCTATGGCAGTGGTGGGCAACCTGCGCGCCTCATGCGGCCCATCAGGATAATCTGGTTGTGCGCCGTGAGACATTTTGCTGACGTTGACCATCCGCAGGCATGCCCCCCGCCCCGCCCCCCGGAGCTCCCAGTGGCCGTGGTTCGCCATTCCCAGCATGTCAACTGTGGTCCCTGGGCGCAGGGGCGGCCCCACCTCAAGCACTGGCTCCACAGCTCCCATTGCCTGGGAACGGGGGCCAATGGGAGCTGTGGGGGAAGCGCCTGTGGGAGCAGGCAGCACACACCATGCAGAGGCGCCTGGCCGCACCTTCACCTAGGAGCTGGACAGGCCAGCCGCTTCCAGGAGCAGCGCAGAGCCAGGGCAGGCAGGGAGCCTGCCTTAGTCCCACTGCACCCCAAACCCCTGCCGCCTGGCCGGAGCCTGCACCCCAAACCCCTTTCCTCAAGTTGGAACCCCCTCCCATGCTCAAACTCCATCCCAGAGCCCACACCCTCTCCAACACCCAACACCCTGCCCCAACCCTGAGCCCTGAGCCCCCTCCTATTGTTATCAGCTGGTGTAAACTGACTGAGCGCCATTGCCAATGGAACTGCACTGATTTACCCCAGCAGAGAATTTGGCCCATAGTTTCAAATCCATGCTGCACTTACTGCCAGAGGCTTTGTCTTGCTTAAGACAGCTAGTTAAGTTCAGCCAACAGATGTTGTCATAAATATGAAGGGAGTGGGTCTGATGCAGTACTATAAAATCCTCTTACCAGTAAAGGGTTAAGAAATGCAGGTAACCAGACTGACACCTGACCTGGCTGGCATCTGACCAATAAGGGGACAAGATACTTTCAAATCTTAGGAGGGGGGAAGGCTTTGTGTGTGTGTCTTTGTCTGAGTCAGAGTGATCTTGGAAGACAGAAGGAACCTACAGAAAATCAAACCTCCCTTTTCTGAAGTAAGTTTAGATAGCATAGCGTATAGATTTCCGTTTAATTTTGCTTGGTGTATCCCCTGTGTTAGAAGGGGCAGGGGTGGGTTATTCATGGTTTTCTGGAACTTTAAGGTTTTGTCCAGAGGGGGAAATCTCTCTGAGTTTGGAAATATAGTGTCCTGTAAAATAGTTACCATTCTGATTTTACAGAGATGATTTTACCTTCTTTATTTTTAATAAAATCCTTCTTTTAAGAAGCTGACTGTTTTCTATGGTGTTAAAACCCAGGGGGTGGGGTTTTAGATCACTGTGTAACCAATTGGTTGGGAGATTGTTCTCAAGCTTCCCCAGGAAAGGGGGTGTACGGCTTGAGGGGGTATTTTTGGGGGGAGGGAAGTTCAAGTGATTCCTTTCCTGGATTCCTGTTAGATACTTGATGGTGGCAGCGAGAAGCATTTCTCAGGGTGCAGGGAATTTTGTACCTTGGGGGATTTAACCTAAGCTGGTAAAAATAAGCTTAGGGGCTCTGAATGCGGGTTCCCCACGTCTTTACCCTAGAGTTTAGAGTGGGGAGGGAACCCTGACAGATGTAGTGTGATTTAGCTGGTCAAGTTTTAGGCTATGTCTACACTAGCTCTTTTGTCGGTAAAACGTGTCGGTTAAGGGTGTAGAAAAAACACACAGACCCCCGATGGACATAAGTTTCACCAACAGAAGTCCTGGTGTGGGCAGTGCTATGCTGGCGGGAGACCCTCTCTCCCATCGGCCTAGAGCAGCTACAGGAGAGACCTTACAGTGGCGAAGCTGCAAGATCTGTAGTGTAACGTAATCTTTGACCAGCTAAAATTGAGCTAAAAGGCGTTACCCCACATCTACACTAGGAGAAAGATGGAATTTAAATCCAGCACAGCTAGCGCATGATATCTAAGCCCAACCTAAACTCACCCACTTTTCCTAGTCAGACAAAGCCAGAGTTATAATATGCCTTGTGATCTTCCCCATATGCCAAATAAGTGGTTAGGGCCCACTATTTCCTCTAATTGTCTGGACAATTTTCAGAACAGTTAATTTATATAACAAACATACAGCTAAACAGCATTTGCATCTAGCAATCCAATCATTCACTTCGTTCCCGGTTTACAGTGTACTCTAATTGCCTTCACTAGTGTTGTGCCTCCACCCTCAGCTGCATGCTTGATGCTCATGGCGCTGACACACAAGGAAGTGGTGCATACGGTGATTGTCTAGTCATTCTTGGCTTGTTTTGATTTTCTGGCTCCGAGTCTTGTGCTTTTATCTGCAAACTGCACTGACTATCCAGCACCAGAAATTGTGCTTTAAGCCCTGGATCATATGAGCTATCTTTTAGCAAATGCTGTGTATCCTTGGGCTTAATTAATATATCTTAATATTTGGAGGATGGCACATCTCCTTTAACTTATATACACCTATACCTTTGTCAGTTGGTGCAGTCAGGTGCAATTGATTAGAGCAAAGTCCACTGTTCCCAAATAAAATACAGGAAAATCAACACGGACATAGTTTTTAAGGGCCTGATTCTGCCTTTTGTGGCAACCTTTCAGAAGTGGTGTGCCAAGTCTTCATTTATTCACTCTAATTTAAGGTTTTGCGTGCCAGTAATACATTTTAACGTTTTTAGAAGGTCTCTTTCTATAAGTCTTTAACATAAACTAAACTATTGTTGTATGTAAAGTAAATCAGGTTTTTAAAATGTTTAAGAAGCTTCATTTAAAATTAAATTAAAATGCACAGCCCCCCGGCCCGGTGGCCAGGACCCGGGCAGTGTGAGTACCACTGAAAAGCAGCTCGCGTGCCACCTTTGGCACCTGAGCCATAGGTTGCCTACCCCTGGAGTAGAGAATCAGGCTAAATCCTGCCTGTCCCTAAAATGAGTTTGAAAAGCAGCAGATGCTCAGAAGGTATCCTGCCATGCTATAAAAGAGCGCATTAGCACATACTTCAGCCAACACAACTTGCCATAACATGGGAGGGAACTGGCATGTGTAGTACAAAATCTGTGAACACAAAGGCTGCCATCCACACAGCAACTGCACACCTACCCCAGTAATAAGGAATACATTGTTTGTGCAGAAAGAAGCAATACAAACATCCCACAGCACGCTAAGGGGCCTGGCGGGTGGCATCCTGACCCGGGATAACAGATTGTCAGGGTATTCATGATATGGCTCTAAGAGTCCATCTTTTAAAAATCATATGTGTGAGAAGTACAATGTGTTACCCTGGTTCTGTATTAATAGATGCAAGTCAGCACTGCAGGCCATGTGCCAACGAAAACAGAGAGAGAGGCCTTAAATAAAATATGGGCAAGGGCTAGGTGATTATAATACTGTATACAGTCTGTGCAGAAATCCAGGCATCCTCTTTCCCGTACAAGGGGTGATCACAGCCAGTACTTTTTACAGTGGACATAGTTAATACAATGCCAATAGCTACAATACTCTTGGCATCACTCCCTCTTTGTATCACCAAGGGATGTAGCAGCTTGAAAGGTGTAGCATGGAGAAGTGTTAGAGCAACCCATACACACAGAGGTTTTGGGACCTACTTTCATACATGGGACTTTTGTCTTTTCCTTTCTCTTTCTTCTTTCACAAAAATCTATCGATTTGTGAAAACAGACAATGAAGACGAACAGAGGGGTTGTATATAATAAAAATATTATCATTACAACCTCTAAAGTAATGTCAGTGCAGAGGATTTTCTATGCTTATAATAACTTTTTAGTGCAAAAGTTCATCTGACACATCAATCGAAGGTATGTCTGAGAAAGTGTGTGGTATAGTACTGTCTCTCTTAGAGGCACTGAAATACAACGGCCCAAGGAAGTTTCTGCATTAACCATGATGTCTTCTACCTAGTAATTAACAAATTATCTGGTGGAGGAGAGCAAGTTCCCCTATTAGGTAAATTTTCTCCACTGACCCTTTTCCACCTGTAAAGGCTTTACATGAGAGGGGCTGTTCTTGTGAAGTTAATTGAAGTTGAGGGAGGGCACTGAGCACCTTACAGGATAAGGCCCAGAGAGAGGGTCATTTGTAGACAGAGAAAAAAAAGTGTTTCAGCAGCTGCTCAAGCACTGTGTTTACTTGGAAATAGTGCATTTCTAATGCAAACCCATGTGAATGGTGCATAAAGTTCATTTGTAGAAAATCTGCCCTTAAAGAGCAAGTTTGGAGAAATGGGCAAAAGCAAGTCTTGAATTCTTGGCACTATCAAAGCAGCTACATGTCCTGTTTTTAGAACTCCAGCTTATGTTGCTAGCAGTTCAAGCAATGGCCAGGGGATGGACCTAGAAACAAGGAGGAAAGAGAAAACCCAAAGTCAGAAGGACACGGAGCATAATTTTTGAATGACATAAATCAGATCTGATTGTTGAGTCACTGTAAAACTCGGTTGTATGTAGTTTACAACTTGGTTATGCAAACACTTCCTGGCACGTATCATTCAAGGGCAGGTATTTACACACACTATATTGTATAGCAAGGTGAAAGTATTTTTTAATGAGTTTTAAACACCACTGTCATAATATAAACTAAGACCCAATGTGCCACATACACGGACTAAAGAAAAAGATGATAAACATCACTCTGAATTAGGGTGACCAGATGTCCCGATTTTATAGGGACAGTCCCGATTTTGGGGTCTTTTTCTTATATGGGCTCCTATTACCCCCACCCCCTGTCCCGATTTTTGACATTTGCTGTCTGGTCACCCTACTCTGAATAAATAGGAAAACTTGGGGGCAAAACATAATGTAGACATATCCCATACACAAGGGACAGAAAATATTTTGACCTCTTAGTTACAAGCCACACCTCTGTTTGACTTGTAACCTAAAACTACCCCATGAGCAATCACATCAGACCTGCTAGGCAGTATGGTGCCGTTTCCAGAAACTCCTTAGCTCTTAGTGGACAAGCTTATAGAATTGCATGACACAGCAGAAACCTGGTGCCAATTCTTTCCTCAGAGCTGCACTGGATATCTTCAAAATATCTACGAGATTAAAGACCTGCTTCATGCTGGTGGAAAACAGCAGCAACTCTTTAAATCAATGAAAAACAAGCCTAAGTGAGAGAAAAAAAATCATATCCAAAGTGTTTAAGGGCTGACAGCAGTCACTTTTCTTAACTTATAGCTCACCAGTCCTGTGACCGCCTCGGTAACACAGGTCCATATGGCCAATCTCTTGTAAATATCCAGTCAAAGAACCTAATTTATAGTATGTGAGCAAAAACTCAATGTGCATGAGCAAATCAGATATTCAGTTTGGTACCTGCAACCATACATGCCTAACTTGGCTATGTCTGACCCTAGAGATGTCATGTTATTTCACTTTCTGTTGCCATTGTTCAAAAACCTAAGCCTCTTACAAGCAGATTTACTGATTTGAAGTGTCCCTGTGCTGAACCAAATGGTGGTAATAAATTCCAAATGTACTAACTGAAATACAATCCCAGCCCCTCCACTAGAAGCCCATTTAGTGCTGTGCTGCTAGTGGAGAGCAAAGGTCTCTGCCCCTCACTTCTGCTTCCACATGTCTCCCTGTAATTACATTCAGGACAGTATCTGCAGAAATCCTGGCTGGGTGGCTCATACTTGGAATTTACTTTCTCTGTGCCTAGGGGAAGATGGGAGGAGGTGAGCAGGAGAAGGACCTGACAAAGATAGGAATTGGGATGGTGGAGGGGATAGGAGCAAGTTCTTCACCCACAGAAATATAGTGACTGACTTTGAGGGGGAGATTTCTGTGCAACCTGGGGAATCCCCAAGCAGCCACATTTAGCTGGCTTTCTACCTGCTTTGTACTGCTGGAGCAGCACAAATCCAGCCTGTGATCTGGCCCCTTTTCTGTTCAGCTTATAAAGACCTTTTCTCTGTTTTTTACCATAATGTTTGGATTGCTGAATTAATATTTAAAATCTATGTTCAGAACAGTATAGAAAAGCTGTCAAGAAATTTCCCCACTATTTTCTTGTAGATTTCTACTGAGAACTACTTTTCATTGTGGGAGGAAACACATGGCCCAGAAACAGTCTTTTGAAAAGTGTTTTTCAAAAAAGTAAAACTAAAGAGCCATGTTCTGAACAGGAATAAGTTAGAGATGGGTATGTGTTACTAAGGTACTACTCCCCATTTCAGCTGTTCGATGCACTCTGCTTGGGGCCTCACTCCTCTCTCACCAAGGTGTTCACCAGTAGCCTATTAATGTATGCTGTGACGCGGCTTTTTGCTACATTGTAACACCTTGGCTGTGTTAGCAATGTGGTATTAGTACCTCCGCTGTATTCGTAATATCAGGAAATCCTGACCGCCCATGCTAAGGGCATGTCTCCCTTAATCTCATCCCTAGCTTTGCCTGGAACCAATGAAAAGCACAGTGGATGTACAGGTTTATGCTTTCTTAAAAGCCACTGATTAGAGAACTGCAGCTACAGCAGTTCTCTGAATCCTTAGATTACATGTTAGGGAAGGAAAATACTGTTTTCATAAACTAAGAGAACTGACAATAAATAGCCATTGATTCTAAATGCAAGAAAGCAAGATATGCTGCATTGTATAATCAAAACCCCATGTACTATGTAATAGTATTCACTGCTAATTCCATCAGAAACAAGGATGTTCCCAAATCACCAGGTAGTAACCTTTTGTTTATATCCCATCCAGAGCAATACTGTGGAGTCTGCCTTACTGGTTTAGTAGCAGCCTTTCCTTGATGCACTCAAAGTGAGTATACATCATTGCAAGTGAGGCAGCAAGTATCAAAAGTTTTTTTATTTACCAAATCCCTTCCAATTTAAATGCACAAATGTTACTTACTATATTTCAGAGGTGACAAACTAATTTTGTGCAAGAATACATAAGTACATTCTTGTGTCAGTTGAACAGAACATCTTGGATTGCTAGCCCATTACCAGTTTGAAAAAAAGTTTTTGCAGTGGGGTGAAGGAAACACTGAGTTCAAAACTGAATTGGAAAATATTTGGTATTGCCACAAAATGTGTCTGTTTAAAGGTTCAGGCAAACAAATGACCTGGGCATCAGACACAGTATGTGGGGCAAGCTTGAGATCAGAACCGAACCATTTCAGATTGTGAGATTTGGTGCTTGTCACGTTGTTTTATATTTATATCCATGTGGCTTCAAGTGATCACAAGCATACTGAAGCTTGGTCACAGCTTTAATTAAACACAGTAAGTCTGAAATATCTTAGTGACAGAAATAACCTCTGTTAATACTAAGTGTTACCCAACTGCTGAACTAGGTTAAGGTACTGTTCAGCTTAGCTAGGTATGTCCCAATATATAAATAGGTTGTGTTTATGTTTAGCTAGGCAACAGGATTCCTACAAGGGCTAGTGTAGTACATGAGATATTGATAGACTACCTCAAGAAAATAGAATGAGACTCACTCTTAGAAATTATTAAAAATAGAGCCCAATGACAACACCAAACCCGAGTACAAGAGTGTCATTAAAATCAGGATGTTTACTAATCACAATGGTTAAAATGATTGTGGTATTTGGGGAATTCCCTGTTCTAAGTATAGGAAATGCCACAAATACTGCGTGCAAGGCACATCCATGTAGTAAACATTAAGGGCTGAATTATGGCTAGCGTTGAAGAGGCACACTGGGGACTTAGAAGGTGCAGGTTTTGCTCCTTGCTCTCTCTCGCTCTCTCGCTCTCTTTATCAAGGTATTCATAGTGGTATTTGAGTGCTTGGTTTTCGGTGCTCTGTGCTGTATCTGAGCCACCATGGGTAAATCATTAACATCTGTATGCCTCAGCTTGTAAAACAAGTATAACGATGCCTTGGGTATGTCTACACTGCAATGTAAGCCCAGGGTTAGTGGGACTCAAGTCAGCAAACCCTGGGTTTGAGAACCCATGGCTTGAGTGTCTACACTGATTGTTAACTCTATGTTAAGAATATTTTAGCCCAGGCCTGAACCTGGGGCTTCAGCATCTACACTGACACGTCTACACTGACACTATCACTGACTACTTCAGCATCTACACTGACACATCTACACTGCAGTACGCAGACACAAATCCAAACCACCATATCCCAGACTTCCTAGCACCCTCCCAAAACGCAGTATGGGAAAACGTGACTGTCTATTCCCCCACCCCATCCCAACACACACACATTACAGGAAGTTTGAACAGCCCACCAACACATCTGGCCAAGCCATCACCTTGGTCTGTGCTCTCTCAGCAACCAGAGCCAGCAACATGGAGGAGTCGTCATTTCGAGAACTTTTCATGCTTGGGTTTTCACTCCAGTTTCAGGAAACGAGCAGAGCTTCCATGAGATGCTTGTGGGCAGTTCAGTGGTGTTTTCTGACCCACCGAACGCACCTGACAGCTAATGACAGAGCAGGGGGAGGAGGACCCAGGCATGGCAGACTTGAACTGGCTGAGGCTGCTCATAACACTCAGAACAGTCGCTGATGTCACCTACGTAGACTGGCGTTCCTGGAGTAGGGCGCCAAACACAGACTGGTGGGACCACATTGTCTTGCAGATCTGGGATGATGCATAAAGAAAGCTACATTTCTGGAGCTTTGTGAGCAGCTTGCCCCGCCCCTGCAGTGTAAAGACATATGCATGAGGGTGGCCTTGCTGGCTGCTATAACCATCTGGAAGCTTGCTACCCGAGACTGTTACAGGTCCAGTGCCAACCAGTTAGGTGTTGGGCCGTCAACTATGGGTAAAGTGGTGGTGAAGTTTTCTGACGCAATCAGGCGTGTGATTTACCCCAAGGTGGCAGGTATAAAAGATATTCCTGAGGTAACTGCTGGCTTTGAGAGAATGGGGTTTTCAAACTTGGCTGGGGCTTGTGCCCATAGTTCCCCTCTTCAAGGAGCACGAGTACATAAACTACCAAGGGTACTACTCCATTGTTAGGCAGGCCCTCATGGACCACAGAGGCTGCTCTGGAAAAGTTCATGATGCCAGAGGTTTCCAATGATCATTCATTAAAAGGCTGGGCCACTATTCACAGCACATGGCATTGTTCTAAGCAGAGTTACTGTCCCCACAGTTTTTCTGGGGGACCCTTTGTACCGCCTTTTGCCTTGGCTTATGAAACTGTACCCTGATCTCAGAGGCCTTGGCAAAAGAAGGTTTAATTACACTCTCAGCGGGAGTCAAATGGAGTTGAATGTGCCTTTGGCCGATTGAAATCCCTCTGGTGCTGTTTACAGAACAGTTTGGATTCCAACGTTATCAATCCTGTCCGCGTTACCGTGGCTTGCTTGTGAAGCCAAAGGTGAGCCAATCCCCTGGACCCATGACAGCAAGGGGCCGCTGAACCAGTACGCTCAGCCAGAAAGTGCACTTAGCACAGCTGGACCAGGATGCACACGGGCAACAGAAATCAGGGCTGCTCTATGCTCCCACATTATGGATTTGCTGGGCCAATGGAAGAGGGAGAATAGTAGCTTGATGCATGCGCCTGGAGAGTTGGGGGGAGCTGATTGCTGTGCACTGTGCTTTTATGAAATGGGAGGGCACAGTTTGGAGTGATGTCAATAACGGATGTATGGATTGATGTATATAGCTGTACTGACACGTCGGTTTTTGCATACACCCTGCCAGTTTTCCCTGATCATGTGTTCGACTTTATTACTTGAAATACTCATTATATGATGTATTGCAGTGATGGCAATACCATTTCTTTATCAAATAAAAACCTTTATTTTTACACATGTATTGGAAAAGTACACTATTAAACCATTGCCTGGCAGGCCAGCTGCCATTAGCACACTAAAACACCAGTAACACCCAAAGCGTTAAAAGCAACCAAGAACAAAGCACATAAAAATACAAACAGCTGACCCATGTACTGGACGCACACCCCTTATTATTGCATGTCCCCTGGCACCCCATTCTCCTTTCACTTTCTTCCATGTTTGCCATGCACTTGTCGCCAAGGCAGGGGGATGGAGACATTGTAATAATTTTTGTACATGGCATGTCTTGTAAGGTATCATCTGAAAACTCATAATTTGCTGGTCAGTATCGTCCTGATAAAATATGTACAGCCACATTGTATGTGAAGTTATAATATTTACTTGTGTGATGTTATTAATGCATGTTCCAAACCTCACGGCCCTGCTCAAACTGAGGTTGGCAAATAGGTCTGTCCTACACAAAGGAATATATGCTCTGCTTAATTTGCATTTAAGCGGTGAACAGAGTCATCAAGCAGGAAGGGAAACAAAGAAAGTCCAAATAGGTGAGAAAAAGCCAGCACAGAACATCTTTCCATATAGACGTGTTGTCTCCTACTGCCTAGCTGGAAATGTTTTTCAAGAGAAGGACTGAAACTATAAAAAGGAGGGACAAACACTCCCATGTACCTTCTCTCCCCTGTCCATCGCATTCACTGCATCTGAAGTGACAAAGGAAGCAGGTGTTGGGCTCTGGGGGAGGGGTCCTAATCTACAGTGTTTGTTCAGTAAGGCTGCTGAAAGCACGTGGTGAGAAACTTTGCTTGAATCTGATATAGTTTGTTAAGTTAGGTATTAGTACTAGTACTCATTTAAAATCTCTCTTTGTAGTTATTAAACTTGTTTTACTGTTTTATCTAATCCAGTGAATTTAAATTGAAGTGTTTGAATAACTATTTGAGATATGAAGCTGGCATTTTATTGCCTTGAAGGAATAACAGGACTTAGAATATTTTGTACTGTCCAGGAGAGAGCTGGGCAGTACAGGACATACATTTCTGTGGGGAAATCTAAGATTGGGTGTGTTTTGGGGTCACCCTGCAGTATAACCAAGGCTGGTGAGAGCCAGAGTGTAACCCAAGTGTAGCTGGCAGGCTGCAGGTACATAGAGACACTCAGGGTGTGGCTTGCATGCTGGAAAGCTGTTTGTGAGTGGCCCACGTGGAAGCTACTTCATTGTAGCATTGTAAGGTAGCCAAAGTTGCAGGGCAGGGGTGACACAGCTGCTCATTAGTCTGGATTGTACCCTGGTATGTCACAGCATCCATGGGGCAGGAGTTCAGCACTGAGGACTTCATAGGCACCTTTGCTGTGTCCAGCCTCTCATAGGGCCTGATTGCATGGGCCACCCAGCCATGCAGTTGTCCAAGCTGTTCCTGGAATGCAGGCCAGGGTACTGCAAAGTCGACGCAGCACTTGGCCTGTATTTTCCTCCCTTATCCTCCATTCCTGCTCCAGCAAATACAAAGCAAGTGCCTGCTCCCACGCAGCTACCATGTCCTCAAGCTGCAAAGCCAGCCAACCTGCTTTTTGGCCCTGTCGAGAACTTCAATCATAAATTCATCACAGAAATATGTCCTCATGGAACTGTCCGTGAAGATATAGTGAGCCAAGCTTCTGCAAGTGCGGGCGAGTTGTGGAGGTTGTGCAGCATGCAGAGGTTGAGGGGCCTGGAATAGGACAAGACACAGAGGGTTATTGTCTCAAATATCTCAGTGCAGGCACAGGAGCCGACTTCCGTCGGTGCCCGTGGGTGCTGTCGCCTGGCGTTGGGGGCGGGGCCCCGCAATGTCACCTGGTGTCGGGGGCGGGGCCCTGCCCCCGGGCCCCGCCCCCGACGCCAGGTGACGGTGCGGGGCCCCGCCCCCGCCACCAACGCCGGGCCCCGCCCCCGACACCGGGCAACATTGCGGGGCCCCGCCCCCGACACCGGGCCCCGCCCCCGACACCGGGCGACGTTGCGGGGCCCCGCCCCCGACGCCGGGCCCCGCCCCCGACACCGGGCAACGTTGCGGGACCCCGCCCCCGACACCCGGCCCCGCCCCCGACACTGGGCGACGTTGCGGGGCCCCGCCCCCGATGCCGACGCAACATCGCCCGGCGTCGGGGGCGGGGCCCCCAACGTCGCCCAGTGGTGAGGTGAGTTGGGCGCGGGCCCCAGGGCTGGCGGGGAGCTGCCGGTGGGTGCTGAGCAACGACCAATTTTTCCCCATGGGTGCTCCAGCCCCGGAGCACCCCCGGAGTCAGTGCCTATGAGTGCAGGAGCACACAAAAACTCATTTTGGAATACAATATCTAGAGGTATCAGTTGAACACAATATTTTATTGCTCTATTTACAATTTTTAAGCACGTTCAAACTTACCAGTGCCCTTAATCACTGTCATCACTGTCATCAATCGGTCTATCAGCCCTCACAGAGAGAGCGCCGATCACAACGCATCAGACGTGTTGTTCTAGCCAGTCCTCCAACTACCCTCTGGCCAGGCTGTCAGTAGCACCGGACACCCGATTGACATAGCGCACAGCAGCCTAGAACTCCTGAGCGATCTGCCAACCGCAGCCTCCCAAGCAGCTGAGATTACAGACACGCGACACCACGCCGGGCCGCCCTTAATCATCATAATAAAATAAAATAAATAGAATTGCAATTTGTATTTCTTACATATACCAAATGCTTCTTTGTCTGTATTCTATACAGTGGAACCCCATTTATCCGATCTAATTGGGACCGGGGTCAGATCAGCTGAAGCCTGAGCTGATCCACCTGGGGCTGAGAGCCCAAGCCTTGCCTCCCAGGACTCAGGCTGTCAGTCAATACGGAGAGCCGGATAATGGAGGCTCAGATAAATGGGGTTCTACTGTATGTTTTTATTTTTTCACAAAATGTAAAAACTAAAGATTCTCTGTAAACATTCAAATTCCACGTTTTTCTGTGGCAAATGGATTTCTAGGATCCTTGCCGAACAGCACATCTATGAGTGGAGTGGGCTGATGCTCTACTGAGGTGGCCCTGAAACATACACCCTTCCCTGGAATGTGACTACCTATCTGGTGTTCCTGCTATGGGAAGAGTTTGCACCTATCAGCACCTGAGATAATCAACAGCTTCCTTGCGGGTTAGTGACTCCCCACAGCTTCCGATACAGATTGTCGGGGCTGCAGCAAACACAAACAACTCCACTCCCTTCTCCTCCTGGCCAATTTCTGGATTGCATTCAAACCCCCACTGGTACTTGGGACTAATGATATTGTTACCCATGGAATTCATGGACTATATTTAACAGAAATGGACTACATTTGAACCTCTTCCCCCCAGCCAGGGGTGAAAGTAACTTACAGGACTTACCGGTATGCCGGAGTCCTGAGTGGGGGCATGGCCTCAACCGGAAGAGGCGATTTGAAGGCCCCGGGGCTCTGGCTGGGAGCTCTGGGACCTTTAAATCACCCCGGAGCTACTAGCTGTAGAGGCAGCTAGGAGGCCCAGGGGCGAATTAAAGGGCCTGGTGCTCTGGCCACTGCAGAGCTCCGGGCATTTTAAATCCCTACTGGGGCCCGGCTGCCAGAGCCCCAGGGCTCCGGCAGCCAGACTCAGGTGGGGATTTAAAGGGCCTGGGGCTCCCCGCAGCAGCTGGAGCCCCAGGCCCTTTAAATCCCTGCCGGGGCAGGGCTCTGGAGGTGCTTTAAAGGGCCCAGGGCTCCCCGCAGTGGCAGGAGCACCGGGCCCTTTAAATCCCCACCTGATCCCGGCTCTGGCAGTTGGGCTCCGGCAGCTCTTTAAAGGGCCCAGAGCCCCAGGCCCTTTAAATCCCCACCGGAGCCCTGCCGTCACTATCCGTAGCAGCGGCAGGGCTCTGGAGGTGCTTTAAAGGGCCCAGGGGGGCCTTTAAATCACTGCCGGGGAAGCCGGTACGGTCCGGCACAGCGTACTGGCTCTTGCCGGTACGCCGTACCGGACTGTACCAGCTTACTTTCACCTCTGCCCCCAGCTCCACTACTCACACACAGTTCAGTCTTTTCAGGTGGTTCATTACAGCGCTGGGTTGGTGCCAAACAGGGTACATACAGGGAAGGTAATATACGGTTCTTATTTTAACAAACCGGAATGAATTAGTAAAATGTGCGCCTTCCCAGTAAAAATTCTCTTACATGCTTTACGTTTCCTGCTCTCCATTTTGAATTCCATGTGATGGGGAGGGGGACACCGAGACACTGGCATGCCATCCTCCATTAGTAGATACATGCTGCTGCCCGGGCTTTTAATATCTTGTGCTTTGGTTTGTAGGTAGAATTCCCTGACATTCCTATATTAATAAACACAAAAATGGAGCCAGAGATTTACCAGGCTTCAGGGCAGTTTTTCCCTGTTCTGTTTCTGTTGCCAGTTCTGCTGTGGGCTGCTCCTCAGAGGGTGGGGAGAGAGGGATGTCTAAAAGCTTCTCTGAATACAGTCCCAGGACGTGCTACAGCTGATCCTGTGGCAAAGCTTCCTCTAGGACCAGTTTCATCAGCAGAGTCACTTCATTTGCCTCATTCAACGCCTGCTTCCGGCTTCCCACCAATTCCTGTGCTGGCTTCTGGTGCCATCGCACGCCACTGCTGGCTCTGTGATTGGTGCAGTCCACAGCACCGGGTTAAACTCATCATAAAATGGGCATGATGTTGGTGAGTTGCCAGAGATGCGGTTGTGGTTTTCCAGTATTCGGTTTTGAGCCACCATCACATTCTGGGGTGCATCCACCACCCGCCCTGCAAATGTGGGCACCACAGAATGCTTTGCTGTTGTAGCCCCCAATCTGGGCCGCTCACAAAGAACCCGAAGGCCAGGTTGTGGTTCTATAGCCCCTGGCCAGATCGGAACTGAAGGCTCCAGTGCCTCCAGAAGAGAAGGGGAAAGCCACTGCAATGCCTTTAGATTGTATATTTTGTCATTGATAATATCCTGAAGCTTTCTCTATTTCATACCTTTTAACCAAATGATTCCTTCAGCATACACAGAGGTCCTGGCAGACTGGAATGTGTACTGTTACTGCAAATGTTTCATCTGGTTATTTTTAGGGGCTTGATCCATCAATCCCTTCACTTGCAATGGTGTGTTTGAGCAAGGGATGGAGAGTTGGACTTGTTACCCGGGGTTCTTTCAACACAAAGCTCTTGGTAACTTTTACTCTGTGCGAGGTGGTGTCAGGAAATAAATCAGGGGAGACACAACCGTCCAACCGATGGATGGCTGGCACAAACAGGACAACACAAGAGTGCTTTTACTTAAAGCTAAACTTTACTTAGTCTCAAGCACTTACACACGTCCGCAACAGGTTAATAAAACACCCCCAACCCTTGATAATTACCAAAGCTGAGTGTGGCTCTCGAGTGACACAGCGGCAGGCTTCTGGTGGCCAAATCTTCCGTCTGCTGGTGGGGACTGCAAGATATATCCAGAGGGAGAGTCCAAAAAGAGTCCAACTACCTCAAACTTTTCCCCTTATTTACACATTAGTAACAGAATGACATATCCCTTAAAGAAAACTTGTTAAGTAAGCAGTTTCAATGGTCAAGCAAGAGGCTTTCTTCTGATTATTGATTAACGAGGTGTGGGTTTTTCCAGAGTTTGCAGCCTTGAGGTCCCCAATAGACATTCCTGGGGCACATCCTGCTCTTCTAAAATGCATGGATCAGCAACTTTAACACAATTCTTATCAGGAAGGACGCGGGGTCAAGCTGCCCTTTCTGTGGCACCCAAACCCCCCCCCCCCCTCGTGCCTAGGTCAATCTGAGACTGCTGAATGGCCAATTTACAGCCTGCTGACTAGGCTGCTTTTAACAATAAGCCATAGTGGTTTCAGGCACTTTACTGGTTTGCCAAAGTCTCCCCGTACAGACTCTGTATCTGGGTAAGAGAAAACAATCTCATCTGCTTTACTGAGAAGGCAAATGATGTACTGAAAATGTCTGGCTCTAGTACAGCTTGCATAGCAGATAACGATGGGCTAAATTGGGGTATATAGCCAACGCCAGGCATTGGAGGCAGAATGCCTCCAACTGCACCTCAGTGGGTGCTCTGGGGAACAGTCACAACACCACCTTTAAGAGGAGGCAGTGTGGGGTCCACTATGTGGCCAACCAATTCCACTGAAACAGTAGCCCAGTTTGAAAGGTCTCGGTAACTGTGTTATTAAAAGAGTGGACAAACTGCTGAGAACTAGCACTGGGACAAAGACATGATTCCTTAAAGAAATCAGAAAGGCAGCAAATAAATATATTGGAAACCATAAAGACAGCAAGAGGCAACTACTAAATCTGGGAGCTCTTGGGAAAAGCAGGGGTGGATCATTGAAGAACAGTAAAGGAGTAGAGTGGTGGCAGAGTAGAATAGTCAAAAAGAACCCTCAACTGCCATAACATTCCCCTCCGTTTCTCTAACTGAGTACGTTCCAAAGGAATTTAGATACGCCACCAAGAGAATCTATTTGTCAGACATACCATATGGAATGTTTATTTTTCTACTAGTTATCAATCCACTTTTTAAATGATTGCTGGCCTAAGAGAAGAGCTCAAAGCCACCCTGAATTTAGAAGGGTACGGTTTAGGGTTACCAGTGGAATCTCTGAGTCTGGCTAGTGAAAGAATGGGGCTAGCATCCTGACTCGCAGCTGCCAGCACTTGCAGTACACTGAACAGACCCGTCAGGAGCCATAGCAGCTGCCTGGCAAAGAAATAGAAATCCCAACAATGCAGAGCTCCTTGACATTGATCGATTTATACAGGGAAAACATTTCAGCACATCTGTAATTGAAAAGAGGCCTTTTATACAAAAACTCTGTAGGAAAAAATAGTCCTATCTTTTCAAACTGTCGCTTCTTTGTGTATTTGCCTGAAAGCCTGCCACGATCATAGCTTGAATACTGTGTAAACCATCCCTGGGTATTTCAAATATCTCATAAGACAACAGCTGATTGAAACCAGATATTTACTACAGTAGCCCAAGCCAAATACACACTGAAAATGATTTCTTACCAGTTCACCTATTATGTGATTCCCTAGCCATAGTATTTTATCCCATCAGGAAAAGGTATACAATACAGTGAACATTCATCTGGGAACATTAACAGAACAGTAGAAACTACAGGAAAGAATGTAATGTGACTTCCAGGCCTTAGAAGGTTGTTGTTAGCAAGGTTAGTGTGGACAGAGTCCTAATAACACTGAATTCCAGTGGCTATGATCTTCCAATAACCTGCAGCTTGCCATGTGTTTGAGGAGATAAAAGCTGGGCAAGATCAGTAGCGGCGCCAGGGTTTTTGCTGCCCTAGGCGACAGTGCTCCTCTGCCGTAATCGGCGACGCTTCGGGCGCAGCTCCTCTGAAGCTGCGTTCTCGGCGGCGTTTCAGCGGCCACTTTTCTTGACACCGAATCGCCGCCGGGAAATGAGTCGCCGCCAAAATGCCACCCCCCAAATCCTGCCGCCCTAGGCGACCGCCTAGGGTCGCCTAGTGGAAGCGCCGGCCCTGGGCAAGATAATATCTTGCACCAGACCAACTTCTGTTGGTGAAAGAGATAAGCTTTTGAGCTACACAGAGCTTTCCTCAGGTCTGGGAAAGGTACTGCCACTACAACACTGCAAACATGTATTTGAGTTCTTAGCCTTTGTTCTTCATCATTTCCAGTTGCATAACTCCTTCCTGTGTAGTTATCTTCACCATTCACTGCATATTTTGGCATAAACTATTTTTCCTAGAAAGAGTAATTCTCAAGCTGTGTTCCAGAAACCAATCTCTGCAGGATAGCTGGCAGTAACCAACAATGCTGGAAGGAAAGATGGGAACTGGAAGTTTGGGTGATCCGCAACATGATCTCTCTGACATAGTGCGTCGCAGAATGGAAAGCAATGAAGAAACAGGGTGATCCGTGGCTAATGAAAAAAACATAAACATATAAGCCACCCATTTGTGCCAGTCTAGCTTATGTTTGTGCGCGTATAGAAGGGTACGTATACCAAATACAGCAGGAAAAATAAATTGCATCCAGTGCATACTAGATGGGGGACAACAAAAAAATCTCTATCGTGATAATTTGAGATGAGCTTTTGAATACAAATTGCTGTCCTAGTCCAGGCCAGCCTTACCAATAGGATAAAAGAAAAGGCACATGGCTCATATTCATGTTGGATATAATTCTATATGCATGATTTCACACCAGATCTCTGTATTCTTCAAGGCTTGGTCACCGTTTCTGTCTATGACAAATGGTTGCAAATATGGTGTATACAAGCTGCTGGCTGATATATTATTCACTCCTGCCCTACCTATTTCTCCTCTTCCAATGAGTCTGTCTTATTTTCTGACTTGTGATTAAATAATTCCATGGATTTCAGGTATCTTGAAGCCCAGGATCATTTGGATGACCACAATCAAAGGCCAGTCTTGCATCTGTAACTCACACAGATAGTCTAAATAAAATCAATGGGACTAAGTGTATGAGTAAGGATTATTGATGTAAGGGAAGCAAGATACAGAACTATAGGGAAAAGAAACAAAACAGACATTCCAAAAAGTTAGAGCAAATCATGTAAAATAGTAAGTATAGTACAGAAATTAACTGAGACAAAACACACTATCAAATAGGCACTTGTTTTTCCCAAAAGGTTTTTACAAATGGTTGCAACTGCATCATCCAGGGCCAGCTTTTCAAATGTAATCCATCCATGTGCGCTTTTGAATGTGTTTGCACATGCCTTTATGCTTGTGCAAAATAGTTTGGCTATGCATTGGCATTCGTGCATGTGCAAGGGGGCGCATCCCAGAATGCATGCACGCACTTCTGAAAAATCTCTTTGTTATGTTAACATTAAGAGCTAATATAAAGAGCAACCAGAGGAAGCCATTTGTCCTGTACAACTTTTTATTCTCACTTTGTACAGTTCCTAGCACAACAGGGTCCTGGCTGGGTCTCCTCGATAACATAATAATACAAATAATAAATAACAACAAGAAGGTTTATTGGTTCTACAGACCCAGGAGCTGTGCTGCATGTTCTTGAGCACCATCTACTGGCGCATTATCTGTTAGCTATTTACATATATACATAGAAAGCACTCCTATACCATATCCCTTCCATAATGGAAACTGAGTAATTTCAATCAGCTATGTAATCCTTCAAATAACTAGGCAACTTTACGGCTCTTCCATTTTGTGTGGTTCCACTCTGATTCCCTTCCTTCTCCGGCAATTTGCCTTTATTTTGTATATGGTATTTCTCTCCTATTTTGAATGCATTCAAGTACAATTTTAGCTGCTCCTTTGTTTTTTCACTGCTGTGCCAGTTATCAACAGCATAGTTAAGTTGCAAGTGTGATTGTCACAATGTGTGTGTGCTGGTTTTATCATCTTTGGCGCCTAAAAGTACTGCATATATGGTCTCTAATAAGTTAGTGTGGGATTCACAAAGGTATTGGCCCAGCCTGGTTGCATGTTAGTGTATCATTTCAGCCGTATTTTGATCAGACATAATGAAAACATACCTCCTGTATATTACATTTCTTTTTGGCACAAAGGATGGCATTCACAAGCAGGACTTGGGTGCCTAAGTCCAACATTTAGGCATTACTGGCATTCACAAAACCCTGCTCAGCTGCCACCTAACTCTGTGGGCACCTAAAGACCCTATGGGCTAGATTCACAAAAGCACTTAGGCGCCTAACTGCCACTTTAGGCATCTAAAATCCCAGAATCAGGCCCCACTGGCATTCACAAAACCTCTGCTTAGCTGCTGCCAAACCCTGTAGGCTGAGGCTCCTATACTTGCTCAGCGCCTATGTTGTTGCAGTAAAAGTTTCCATGGTGCCTATTTCTGCCTCTGGCATAATCACTGCAGCACCACTATAGGTGTCTGGACACCTAAGACCAAGTGTGAAGATAGGTGTTCTTCTGCCTAACTCACTTGCAGGGCCCAATCCAATAAGCATGCTCAGAGCTGGCCTACCAGATCGGGACCCTATCGGTAAGCTCACACAAGCTGGAGTGGGGACAAGCACCCTCATAACTTGTAGCCCAGTGGTTAGGGTACTCACTTGGGATATGGGAGCCCATCAGTTCAAATCCCCCCTCTGCAAGTGGGGGAGTAGAGATTTTAAGAGGGATCTGCCATCCCTCAGGTAAATGCCCTAACCAGGAGACTGTTGTTTCATTTACAAAGGGTGAAGCTAAATGCAGGTTAAGTTGAACAACTATATTCAGTTCTGTGCACTGCTCTGTCCATGTGGCTGAGTTACTGCCAGCCTAGCTCCTGCATTCCCTGTTCCACTGGTGTCCTGTCCTGGGAATATATAGCTATATATGGGGAAGGCTGAGGCTCACTTAGCTTTTTCTTCTAAGGTGTATGTGGTTTAGCCCCTGTCCATTTGGTGACTGATGAAGTTGCTGGGACAGACCTGGGGTAAAATCCTTCATTTTCAAAGGTCGCAGAAGGGAAGTGGGGAGTTTGGGACTTAGCAAGGAGGTGATTAGGGTAGAGCCCTGTGCAGATTAAAAATTTGTATTCGCATCTGATCCATGATCCACAAAAATGATCTGTGAATATCGGCAGACTGGGAATGGCTGGGTCATTACACAAATTGAATCTATTTCCCCATCTTAAGTATCCTCACACCTTCTTGTCAACTGTCTGAAATGGGCCATCTTGATTATCACTACAAAAGTTTTTTCCTCCTGCTGATAATAGCTCTCCTTAATTAATTAGCCTCTTACAGTTGGTATGGCAAATTCCACCTTTTCATGATTCTCTGTATGTATATATATCTTCTTACTATATGTTCCATTCTATGCATCTGATGAAGTGGACTGTAGCCCATGAAAGCTTATGCTCAAATAAATTTGTTAGTCTCTAAGGTGCCACAAGTAATCCAGTTCTTTTTGGCAGATATAAAGTGGCTATCGTCAGAACTGCAGGGCTTTAGATATAAAATTTAGCTCTGCATCCATCCGCAATCCGCAAAAATGGTCTGCAGATGCAGATATCTGCAATATAAAGCGGATACCCATGGATTTGCAGATCTCTAGATTAGGGTTCTCCAGTCCAACATAAATGGATGGGAATTTGAGAAAACTGAGCACTCAGAGAACATTGTCACAATCTGTAAAATTGAACAGTGTTATTTTATGGCTCCCTGACTCATTCTTGTCCCTAGCCTTGGGTGGACAACTAACCCTGTCACTGACAATCAAGTCTTACCTCCTAAACTTCCCAGTTTCCTATGCTCAGTTACCCTCCCTGAAAATCAGCAACGGTTTGTCATGTTGTCTTTGCCCCTCTCCTATCACACCTGCAGATTTGTGCAATGTATTGCTTCATCCCAACAGGCAGTTTATGCCTGACATATTGGCTTGTCAGGCATAAACTGCAAGCAGTTGTGAAGCATTCGCTGGTACTTTTGAATGGAATCTAAACTAAATTGTGATAGACAACAAAACCAATAGATTACCTACCTCTGGTGTTTTTGAGATGCTTAGAACCTGATTTTCTAATGCACCTAATGATGCAGATATAGACATACAGTTTGTGTAGAGAAAATCTATGTTAATTATTATGCAGCTCATACTTCAGATTTGTTTTCCTTACCAAAATTTACATTTGCTGAAATTTAAGTTTGCTGAACGAGAGAGAGAGAGAGAGAGAGAGAGAGAGAGAGAGAGTGAGTGTGTGTGTGTGTGAGAGAGAGACTTATCACCAGTTTCAAAGGCTGTCTAACTGGTGACACCATTGCAGCAGTGGGGATTTCTCTTTGGAATTCCCCCTTTAGTATTGGCACTGACAGCAAACAGAGGGCACGATCACTTTGATTAATAAAATGTGTGTGACATTGCTTAGCAACCAGAGGTTGTTTCTCTGACTAACATTCTCGGGCAAGACTCATGTGAACGTAACTTTGTATCACCGAGGAATGCAGGAGTCACATCTCATTTTCATGAGCTCAGAAGAGTAGGAAAGAAACGCTACTTACCTAAATGGTTTATTACGACTGTTCTAATGCAGCAGAGACATTTTAGCAAGCTCAGGTGAGATGACAGCAAAGGTTGGAAGGACATCATGTACAGATGGGGAGAGTGCAGCTGGAAACAGTGTGAAGAAACATCTGTTGCAAAAGTACTTGGTTTGCTATCATCTGTTTAGTTCTCCCCAAAAGGCTACTCAGTGTAAGAAATGAATGACTAAATATCATTTCAATGTGGCAAATACAAGAAAGACCTCTAAGGATACAGCTTTGACACTCTCCTGGAAAGCATGTGAAACACTGTCTCTTTGTCATTAGGCTGGTGCAGTGTTAACTCCTGATAAACAGCCAAAGACCAGCACAGCCTAGCCGGGCTTTCCCCCTTTCTTCCATAGTGATGTTCACACACTTTTGACACTCTGACACTGACTATACACTAAAGAAGGCAATAAGGTTACGTATGGTATAAATTCACCTTCCCCAAATCAGTTGTTAAAAACCAACGCAAGTACATATACCACCACCAAGGCACTAGAAAAAGCCAAGGAACCCCCCGTTGACGCCCTCACTCAATCCCTGCAACCGACAGCCATGATTTCATTGTCTGCACATTACCACACTCCCACCCCCAACTAGGGAGTCTCCTCCCTCTGCCTCCACCCTTAAGCCATCTCCTGGCAACAGTCCCCCCACTTCTGCCTCCCACTTACAAGAGGGGGCAGGGAGAGTGGGAAACTTGCACCTGGAGTGTCTGATGAGCAGCGGCTTCTCCCTGCGCTTGGCTACAGGGGAATGCTTGTCAGACCGACCTGAAGAGGTTGGTCACACTGGGACTCCAGCTAGGGAGAGTGAAGCCTCTCAGAGCCTGGGGGTGGGAGGGGTACAACTGATCCTACTCTCCCCATCCTCCCTCTCCTTTTCATGGCTGTTTAACCCCCTTGCTTCAGGGAGTCTGGGGTGGATGTATGGGGCAAATAGGCATGTTGTAGGGCAGGAGACCTGCTATCGGCCTACTTTTACAGTGTTCTTGCTTGCTCGTAGAATCAAAATAAAGCTGTGCCAGACACATACGTAAGTGCTGATAAATGCCTCAGCTGCACTAGCAAACTGAACCTTTGCTGGCAATGGCTGTGAGCAATGGGTCTGCTTAACCAGGGCAGAAATGGTGCAGCCCATGACAAGACTGTTTTCAGCACCATTACAGGGAAGTGTGACTGAGACATGGTGGTGCCAGATCCGTGCACACACAGCGAGGCCTGGACCAGTGACAGAGAACATTGTTTTCTACAGTTAAGTGGCGAGATTCTAGAGTCCATATAAGGGTTAACACACCGGGCTTGGCAGTCAGGTAAAGGACGTGAGACAGGCGAAATAGCAAACGCTACTGCCAGCCAAGGGAGCTCAAAAGATTAGAGTGTCTTATCAGCACATATTAAATTCTCCAAATCAGAGCAATGAGAACGCAGGGCCATGTGTTTCCTTGCCATGTAACTCATGTGTGTGTGTGGGGGGGGGGGGGGGGGAGCAAATTAATGTAAACACTGGCTGCAGTGAAGCCATTCTCCTTCCACCCTACTTTTCTAGACTGGTAGGGATGCAGAGTGGGTAGGACACAAGGCCAAGGATCTGCAGAGAATCCAACTGCCCCCCCAATCTCTGTGCTCCCCTTTGCCCCCCCCCCTCGCAAATGGCAATTGCAGAGCATGCTGTAGACACAGTTGTAGGTTCATAAGCCATTTCGATGCCTCCTCTGATGTTGTGGACATCATCCAATTAATCTTTGCATCCATATTGGGGCACTGTTATGTGTTCAATGGTTTGGATGTTCTCACCAGTTTCACAAAGGGGAGTCTTTGACTTTCCATTCGTGCATCAAGTAACCGCATCTTCCATGGGTTTTTGGGAAGCACTTCAGTGTGGTCCAAAGTCTGCATGGCAGGTCGAAACCAGGAGGATGGCTTGTTCGGTCAGTGATAATGTGCTTGTTTGAGATGGATGAGATCTAGACACACTTCCATTTTCTAGCCAGATCCAGAGACATGAGGTGGTCATGCGTGGGCCATAGTGGTTTTCATGATTCAGGTGTTGTTGGGGAATGATTTCAATAACCTGCCAGATGAGAAGTTCTGGGTAGTCATGGCCGCATTCCTGTTCTCGGGCTATGGCTATATCTTGATGGGTAGCCGACAGTTCAATGTTTGCTAATGCAGAAGGTCACGACAGAGGTGTTGAGTTTAAAGTTCCCAATCACAAGCTCTGATTCAGCTGCCTATCCACAAGTTGGGTATGGCAGCTTCTTGTCCACACCGGTGCACAGTACACTGCAACTGAGTACACCAGGTCAAAGGCCGATGTTCCTAGCACTGGGGCAGTTGATCCTCAGTTTGTTCTGGCTAACGTCTGGATAATATTGATGCGAGTCTTTGCTTTGGAGCCTACTTTCCTGAGGTGGTCATGAAAGGTGAGTGTGCAGTCACCAACGACACCAAGGTATGTTGCTTTGGGTCATAACACACAGTTTCACCACAAAACTCAACACTGAAGTGTTTTATGCGCTTGTGTTGTCAAGGTGAAAAGTGGAGACTACCAATTTGCCCGGTTTTGGTCTCAGCCACAACTTTTGGAAGTACTCAGAGGTAAGGGTCACTTCAAGGCCTTTAAAGCGATGGGCCTGAGTTGTGAGAGCCAAATCATCAGCATATGCAAACGTCTGTGCTATGGTTTCAGGCCCTGTGACAGCATGGCAGGAGCAGTAGATGTACTGCCACTGTCAGCCACCCACTGGCTGTGCTCTGCGATTGCAGAGGGGAGTTACAGAGTGCAGGTGGGCAGCAGCATTGACACTATAACGTTTCCTGCAGCCTGCGTTCGGGCTATGGGGAACATGAGGCTTAGTGTGACTTCTCAGACTTCTCCCCTCCTCCTGGCCCTGCCATTTTCTGAATGCCTCATGTGTCCTAAGAAGTTTTGTGAGAAGTGAGTGGGAAGGGAGGGATGAAGATGACTAGCCTGGGAGGAGGAATATCACATCTAGACATTTCATTCCCTCTCCCCCTCCCCTGGATCCACTATGGCTGTGATCCAAGGATTTTCTGCCCTCCACAGCACACAGTAGTGGGAGCATTTAGGCCAAAATTAGAGACAAGACATGAAAACTGTGTTACAATTTACGTAGCGGAGCTAAGTTTCAAGGATAGTTTTTGCAGCTGTGCTGAAAGTGGCTTTGCCCCATTCCCACTAGCATTAAATCTATGTTCAGGGGGACAACTGTTGGCAGCAATTGCTGACTGCATGTCCAAGGGATTCACCGTCTCTTGCAACCCACTGTCTCTGCGCACAAGCCCCATTGGCAGAGGTTGCTCAAGGGCTACATTCAACTGGTACAACCCCGGTACAACCGTGCTGAATGCTGGGGTACAACCGTGCTGAATGCTGGGGTACAACCTGCCAGCAACAGACTGAAATCCAGTGAGTGGTTTGAGCTCATGTGCCACTGCCAGCTGGCGCGGGGTACAAGTGGATTGAAAGAACCCCCGCAAGCTGATTTCTCTGGGAAGAGCCCAGTGCCTGTCTCTCTGAGAGCTTCCAGATGACTGGGTCAATGCGCTTTCCATTTGGGAGGAGGAAGCACATCTTTCCCCTGCTCCCAGCCAGCCAGCAGGAGCTGCTGTGCCTGAACATGGCTGAAGGACTGAAATAAATTAGGGTATAAACTGTGACCTGTTGATAAATGGTTGGTGCAAATCCAAATACCTGTGTGTATAAATTGCTGTTCAGGCTGGAACCTTTGGCAGTCAGCAAACCCATGCTTGGATACCTTTTGGGCCCCACCAGAGACAGAGATGCATTTGAAAGAGAAGCAGACATAACCCAGGAGTAAAACCAGTTATGAAAATCTGCTTGTTACTGAACTAGGAACTGCAGCTCTGTAGGGTTTCCCCCAGCTTCCAGGTAACCTTCAAGGGCAAAAAACCACTAGGGAATCCTCTCAGGGAAGCCCAAGGCTCCAGACAGCTAAAACACAGAGAGATTAGTAGAACTATGGCCTAAGTGGGCCTTAGATGATCGTTCTTGTTATTGCAAGAGAGATTCGTGGTCCCACTGCTTTGTCTGTTGTATCAATGCTTCAGTGAGAATTATTTCCCACCGGATTCTTACTTTCAGGACTTAGAGCCAGACCTTGGTTCCTGCTCTGGCAACACAAAGGGGCTGGATTCCCAACTGGGTATAGAGTAAAGGCAGCTCCCTTCCTGCCCACTATAGGGACATGTCTGGAGAGCATTGCAGTATGGGAAGCCTCAGCCAGCATAACAACCCGTTTGAACCATGACCAGCCCATATTTTTTAGAGCAGCTCTGAGGCTGGTCTAAATTACTTCAAGGACTAAACTGGCTTTCCCCTGCCCTGGAGATTAAGGGAGGTCAACAGTGAGTCACAGCCACTTTTGCCCCTCCTTATTGGATGGGGCAACCTGGCCAGACCCAAGGATGGGACCTTGGTGCCTGCTTATATCTGCTGCATTGAGTCCCATCTTCCGTAGAGAATTTTCGATGGGGTGCTGGTTGCAGCTGTGATTTACAAGATGTGGCCTTTCACTTGGGTTATAAATCATGTGGTATTGCCCCCCTTTCAATGAAGTTTATAAAGAAAGTGCATTTTATTTACAGCTGGTGCAGGGTACAAGTTCAGCAAATCAGTTGTTCAGCAAATCAGTTTCCCAATATGCACATCTCTGAGTTTACTGTAGAAAACTGGAGATCAAACCTCATTTCTGGAGGATAATTCTGTGCACCGTGCTTTGAGTCAGTGGTCAGTTTAAAGTTTAGTATAAAACAGCAAAACTTGTGTCCACAATATTTGGCAAATGGCTAGATCCCTATTTCAGTCTTTTGTTGTTGTGCAGATCTTGCTGTAGAAATTCACCCTGAAATCTGAATTCTACACACTGCCACGTGAAGGCTTTTGAAATCTGGTTAAATCCTAAAGGCTTATGTGCAATCATTTGTGCATTGAATCTTGACTGCAATGAGAAACAGTACTATGAGCTGCTGCTGACACCATCAGGTCACCTTAGCAAAAGAGGTTCTCTTTCAGCCTTTGGAGAGTCTTGTCTGGTAAGAAACCATGCATAAATTTGCAGACGATACCAAGGTGGGAGGGGTTTCACGCACTTTGGAGGACAGGAGTAGAATTCAAAATGATCTTGACAAACTGGAAAAATGGTCAGAAATATACAGGATGAAATTCAATAAGGACAAATACAAAGTATGACACTTAAGAAGGGATAATCAATTGCACAACTACAAAATAGGAAATGACTGACTAGGAAGGAGTACTGCAGAAAAGGATCTGGGGATTATAGTGGATCACAAACTAAATATGAGTCAACAATGTAATACTGTTGCAAAAATAAAAAAAAAGCAAACATCATTCTGGGATGTATTAGCGGGAGTGTTGTAAGCAAGACGTGAGATGTAATTCTTCCGCTCTACCTAGCACTAAGGCCTCAGCTGGAGTACTGTGTCCTGTTCTGGGCACCACACTGCAGGAAAAATAGACTAATTGGAGAAAGTACAGAGGAGAGCAACAGACATGACTTAAGGTCTGGAAAACGTGACCTAAAAGGAAAGATTGAAAAAACTGGATATGTTTAGTTTTAAGAAGACTGAGCATGGGAGGGGAACATGATAACAGTCTTCAAGTACGTAAAAGATTGTTACAAGGAGGGTGATATATTGTTCTGCTTAACCACTCAGGACAGGATGAGAAGCAATGGCTTAAATTGCATCAAGGGAGGTTTAGGTTGGACATTAGGAAAAACTAACTGTCAGGGCAGTTAAGCACTGGAACAAATTACCTAGAGAAGTTTTAGAATCTCCATCAGGTACAGTCTAGATCAGCGTTTCTCAAACTGGAGTCCACAGACCCCCCTGGGGGTCCCCGAGGGTACCCCAAGGGATCCACAGGCCCTGCTGATTAAGTCCTCCCCCTCCTTTCCAGCACCTCCTGCATGCTAAACGTCTGGCGGCGCAGTAGGGTGAAGGTAGGTTTCCTATCTGCCCCGGCTCCGCGCTGCTCCCAGAAGTAGCTGGCACATCCCTGCGGCCCGGGAGGGAGGGGGGGCGGTGGGTCTCTGTGTGCTGCCCCCGCCCCGAGCGCCGACTCCACAGCTCCCATTGGCCCCAACAGAGTCTCCATTGCAGACATACTTATTGGCCTGGTGGTGTAATTTGCCATGCATTGTTTAATTTTTAGCCTAGTATTTTCTGTATTAGACTGTACATACATACAGACACACACAAATAAAACCACAACAATCCATTACCACACATATACATTTCTCATCCTTCCTCCAGAGGTAAAGGCACATTTGCCATTAGAACTGTAGCCACAGAAGAGTGGGAAGAGAATCTTTATGTCAAGCAGTAGAGTATCTTATCTGCTTTATAGCAAGCACTTTGCTTGCAGCTGTACCACCCCATTCTGTGACCTCATCAAATCAAACAAGCTACAAGGGGTAGGTCTTGATTCATTTATGAGAGACCAGCAAGTAAATCACAAGTGATGCAAGGAGTGATGCTGATGAATCCCTCTGAAGTCAGTAGTGAATCAATGTCTCAACATGGCATTAGGGGTTCTGTGCTGTTGAAGTCACCACCATTCAGATGACTTCTAACCCAGTAATTGGTTTTCTGCATGTCAGTACAGTAATTTGTAACTGAAGAGTTCATCTACCCATTCTTTTTAACTGACATTACAGCTCCAATAGCCAATCACAAAGTAGGAAAATTGCTGCACCCTCTGCTGTTTTACTACTGCTGTGACTTCAAGGTGACTCCTAATCTAGTTAGATTAAAACTCGGACCATTCAAATGAAATGAACAGATAAAAAAATACTTTATATAATCAACAGAAAGGAACAAACCAACTGACTTATAGGCAAACTGGTTTTTATCCCAGTGTACTGACAGCTAGGACCAATTCAAAAGGGATGTAAAAGTGGGGAGTGAGGAGTATATGTTGGCAAGGTGGTGTGAGTCAAACTAAACAAATATAAAGGGAGAAAAGGGAGAATTTAAGTTGCTGGGATATATATGGTGAAGGGGCTAGAAGAAGGTTAAAGTTGCAGAAACTATTAACAGGCAAATGTTTACTTCAAATTAGGTTTGATGTGGATTGAAAACCAGCTGAAAGGCCCTAACCAAAGGGTAAGGACACTGACCAATTTATCTAACTGGAGAGGTTTCTAATAGGGATTAGGGCAATCCACTGGGCAATTTCCACTGCTTGCATCTGAAGAAGTGGGTATTCACCCACGAAAGCTTATGCTCCAATACCTCTGTTAGTCTATAAGGTGCCACAGGACCCTTTGTCGCTTCTACAAATCCAGACTAACACGGCTACCCCTCTGATACTTGAGATCATGCAAGGCACTGCATTCAGCCCTATGGAGTGGAAATCCATCAACCTCATGAAGAAACTTGCACAAGTACAGACAGATATCAGATTTCTCTCCAAATGCAAACGGATGGACATCATACCAAATGGACTGAAGGTGAAAAATCCATTGCTATCTACATACTGCACAGACCACAGTGAGAGATTATGCCATACACTATCAAAGAAACTGAGGAACCACCTGATCAGCATCCTATACAGCAAACAGGAAAACATCAAAAAAGAGCTCTCCAACCTGGCGACTCTCATAAATAACCAATCTTCCACACAAATGGACTTTACTAAAATAAGACAGGAGATCTACATTAAACATTTCACCTCTCTACAAAGGAAAAAGGACTGTAAACTGTCTAAAATGCTACCTGCCACATGGGGCCACAACAGTGGTACTCCCAATTCACCCAGCAATATCGTCAATCTATCCAGCCACACACTCAGCCCGGCAGAAGAGTCTGTCCTATCTCGGGGACTCTCTTTTTGCCCCACCACCCCCACAAACATGATACAGTTCTGCGGTGACCTGGAAGCCTACTTTCGCCGTCTCCGACTCAAAGAATACTTTCAAGATAACACTGAACATCACACAGATACACAGATACCCTCCCACCAACAGCACAAGAAGAAAAACTCCACATGGACTCCTCCTGAGGGTCATGACAGTCTGGACCTATACATAGAATGCTTCCGCCGATGTGCACAGGCAGAAATAGTGGAAAAACAACGCCGCCTGCCTCATAACCTAAGTCGTGCAGAACGCAATGCCGTCCACACCCTCAGAAACAACCCTGACATTATAATCAAAGAGGCTGATAAAGGAGGTGCTGTTGTCATCATGAACGGGTCTGACTACCAAAAGGAGGCTGCCAGACAACTCTCCAATACCAAATTCTACAGGCCACTCTCCTCAGATCCCACTGAGAAATACACTAAGAAACTGCACCATCTACTCAGGACACTCCCTACACTAACACAGGAACAAATCAACATACCCTTAGAGCCCCGACCGGGGTTATTCTACCTACTACCCAAGATCCACAAACCTGGGAATCCTGGACGCCCCATCATCTCGGACATTGGCACTCTCACTGAAGAACTGTCTGGATATGTGGACTCTCTACTCAGACCCTATGCCACCAGCACTCCCGGCTATCTCCGTGACACCACTGATTTCCTGAGAAAACTACAATGCATTGGTAATCTTCCAGAACACACCATCCTAGCCACCATGGATGTAGAGGCTCTCTACACTAACATCCCACACACAGATGGAATACAAGCTGTCAGGAACAGTATCCCTGATGATGCCACAGCACAACTGGTTGCTGAACTCTGATTTGATCCTCACACACAATTATTTCAAATTTGGTGACAATATATACCTCCAGACCAGTGGCACTGCTATGGGCACCCGCATGGCCCCATAATATGCCAACATTTTTATGGCCGACCTGGAACAACGCTTCCTCAGCTCTCGTCCACTCACGCCCCTTCTCTATCTACGCTACATCGATGACATCATCATCATCTGGACCCATGGGAAAGAAACTCTGGAAGAATTCCACCACGACTTCAACAGCTTCCACCCCACCATCAACCTCAGCCTGGACCAGTCTACATGGGAAGTCCACTTCCTAGACACCACGGTGCAAGTAAGCAATGGTCACATTAACACCACCCTTTACCGAAAACCCACCGACCGCTATGCCTACCTACATGCCTCCAGCTTCCATCCCGGACACACCACACGATCCATTGTCTACAGCCAAGCACTGAGGTACAACCGTATTTGCTCCAACCCCTCAGACAGAGATCAACACCTACAAGATCTTCACCAAGCACTCTCAAAACTACGATACCCGCATGAGGAAATAAGGAAACAGATCAACAGGGCCAGACGTGTACCCAGAAGCCTCTTGCTGCAAGACAAGCTGAAGAAAGAAACCAACAGAACTCCACTGGCCATCACTTACAGTCCTCAGCTAAAACCTCTCCAGCGGATCATCGGTGATCTACAACCCATCCTGGACAACGACCCCTCACTTTCACAGGCCTTGGGAGGCAGGCCAGTCCTCGCTCACAGACAGCCCGCCAACCTGAAGCATATTCTCACCAGCAACTACACACCGCACCATAATAACTCTAACTCAGGAACCAATCCATGCAACAAACCTCGATGCCAACTTTGCCCACATATCTACACCAGGGACACCATCACAGGAGCTAACCAGATCAGCCACACCATCACCGGTTCATTCACCTGCACATCCACCAATGTAATATACTCCATCATGTGCCAGCGATGCCCCTCTGCTATGTACATCGGCCAAACTGGACAGTCCTTACGTAAAAGGATAAATGGACACAAATCAGATATAAGGAATGGCAATATACAAAAGCCTGTAGGAGAACACTTCAATCTGCCTGGCCACACAATAGCAGATTTACAGGTAGCCATCCTGCAGCAAAAAAACTTCAGGACCAGACTCCAAAGAGAAACAATAGAGCTTCAGTTCATTTGCAAATTTGACACCATCAACTCAGGTTTAAACAAAGATTATGAATGGCTAGCCAACTACAAAAGCAGTTTCTCCTCCCTTGGTATTCACACCTCAGCTGCTAGAAGAGGGCCTCACCCTCCCTGACTGAGCTAACCTCGTTATCTCTAGTCTAAGTTTTCCCTACACATTTATATCTGCCGCTGGACATTTCCACTGCTTGCATCCGAAGAAGTGGGTATTCACCCACGAAAGCTTATGCTCCAATACCTCTGTTAGTCTATAAGGTGCCACAGGACCCTTTGTCGCTTCTACAAATCCAGACTAACACGGCTACCCCTCTGATACTAATAGTCAGTGTTATTGATTTAGGGCCTGATTCTGCAATGCTTTCTCAGCTACTTTATACAGCCTCCAAGATTATCACGCCACAACATATCAGTTATTTAAACTGCATTTGAACAGAAAAACAGTTTACATCAAATTTTCATTCCATGGAAAGCACATGAATGAACTACTCTCCTTCCACATGCATTTGGCCTGCAAAGGCTGAAATCTCACTTTGCAAATTCCTGATGATAACCCTGAGCAACTGGCAAAGATAGTTCGAATTTGGCATTTTAGAAACTCCTGAATTTTAGTCTGCTCCACCAGCAGCAGTATTCACTGAATAGAAGCATAGCACATTTTTACTTGGACAGTCAATTTATGAATGAATAATGAGGTAGTTCATGTGTATGTGTGTGAGACAACACTGCCATCACCTGAATTAAAGAAAATGTGAACCAGGGTGAGTAAAGCTGGAATCAGAAACCAATCATTTGGAGCTGAGGTTAATGGAGATTGAAACAATTTTTTAAATAAAACAAACATGTTCCCCCCTAAAATCAGGGTAATTCCCAATCCAAAACATGGCGCATTTGAGTCTCTTTAGCAATATGTACTGTACCAGGAATAATAGGGTAGATTCTCTTCTGCATCCAAGCCCTGTTTGTCTAGGGAAGGTGTGGCATGGAGCCTGTCATGTCTTGCTGATTCTTTGGCACACTTTGCCCTGCTGTGACAGAGTAGCACAGTGGCTGTTTTAATCTATGGTAGTGGAGTATGGGGTCTAAGGCACAGATCCTCAAAGTTATTTAGGCGCCTAACTTTCAGCCTAAATATCTTTGAGGATCTTGGCCCAAGACACTATATGCCAGCTGGGGATTGGTGTAAAGGAGAAGAGTTCCCTCTACATACTTACACACCAGAACAGAAAGTGGTAGGTGCAGAACCCAGCTCTCCTGCTTTATGCCAGCTGAGAGCTCTCACCCCCACCAGGGGAACTCTCAACTGGCATAGAGCGGAGCTGGAATTCTAGCCAGTAATGGCCAAGACCAGAGATCTCAAACTCAAATCACCATGAGGGCCACATGTGGACTAGTACATTGGCCCGAGGGCCGCATCACTGAAACCTTTTCATAGAACGATACAAACGTATAGTCAAAAATGAAGACTAATATAGTATGCTATTAAAAGCCAATGTATTAACTTTTTAAAAACTGTAATGCGAAGAGGGATTTTAATAAAATATAAACACCTGTAACTATTTCTTATGTGGTCAGTAACACTGATGATGATCTACACTAACAGTCTATCAACATAGCTGTAATGGCAGGAACTTTTTAAAGTAACTATTCATACAAAATACGTTGCCACTTTTAACAGACATTCTTCCCAACTACTCACAGCAAAGAATTATACATGCTGAACTTCATAACTGCTCGTCTAGTCCATGAGGCCCTGCCCCGCCTCTTCCCACCCCTTCCCCACCCTCATTCCAACCCCTTCCCCAAAGTCCCCGCCCCAACTCCACCCCCTCCCTGCCCCTATTCCAACCCCTTCCCCAAATCCCCACCCCGCCTCTTCTCTGCCTCCTCCCCTGAGCACGCCACGTCCCCGCTCCTCCCCCGTCGCTCCTAGAAAGCGCTGGGAGGTAGGCGGAGGAGCGGGGACGTGGCGCGCTTGGGGGAGGAGGGAAGGGGAGCTTGGCTGCCGGTGGAGTCAGCACCTATGGCGGGCCACAGGAAATAATTCCGCGGGCTGCATTTGGCCCACGGGCTGCATGTTTGAGACCCCTGGCCTAGACTGTAACTGAGAATCTGGATGTATATTAACTAAAATAAACTGATTATGCAGAAGAATAAAAGGTTTTGACCAAAAAGAATTTGCACCAGGTTATTTCATTCTGATCCTCAATGGAAGACACAGACTCACACACCAACACAACTTGTCTTTTTAAAGTGTTTACATTTTAGTGCCCCCCTCAATCTCTCACTTCCCTCCCCTACTCAGACTACCCAAAATCATTGCATTTAGAAAGTTCAGTGCTTTCTTGGTTCCTGTCATTAATTCTCTGCACTTAAATACAATGACAGGTGCATCAAAAGCCCTCAAATAGATTCACGGTGGAGACAGTAATAACCAGGGCAATGGGAGCCTTAAATGCTGTGAACAACTAAAATGGAGGACAAATCAATTAGTTATTTCCTGCAGGTTGGGCTTTGGACACTCCAGAAACCAAACACAGTTACCAACTGTTCTGCCTTTATACAGCACCTAACACCCTGAGGCCCTGATTAAAGATTACGGCCCCTCAGCACTACCACAATACAAATAAATAAATACCAATGAATTCCAAATTACAATTTTAATTTTATTAAAAGTGATTTCACTTTCTATACACTTCTAGTATTCCTGGAAATAATGCCACATTTTTGATCATAAGATTCCATTTTTCACATTTTTGAATAAAATAGTCTACTTATAGAGAGGAATTGCATAGCTGAGATACCACACAAGGTACTTTTAAAGCTAGAATTGCTATTTCAGATTCTTATGCCTGATCACATAAAGAAACAAATGATCATCCTAATATTATACATGCAATTACATTGTATGCAATGCTTTGAGATTCAGAAAAATATGTTCGCCATATGTATTTAGATAAAAATAACATGCACCTGCATTGAGTATAGCTGGGAACCACAGAACGTTAATTTTCCCAACTAAATGCACTGTGCACTGCTGTTTCTCATAAAAGATGGTCAAGCACAATTAAGTTGTGGTCTCAGAATCTGGGCCTGATTGACCACTATGCTATTCTAGTTTTATGCTGGGGTAACTCCACTGAAACCACAAGTTATCTTGGGGTAAAGCTGGAGTAATGTAGTGGTGAATCAGACCCATTATCTTTACAGGTGCAGCGACAAATCCAGACTTGTAAACATCACATATATACTATAGCCTAATGTACCTTCCAACATCCAGCTGATAAGTTGTCATCTCTGTATTATTATTATTAATATATCATTATCATTGAAAGAAAACTGTCAGGTAATTTAGGCCTAAGTAGGAGGTTGTGTAAAATAGTTTAACCACTACTAATTATTATACCAAACCAGCAGATGTGTTGAAAAGCAAATTATAACTGAAAGAATTTTAAAAATTTAACTATTTACTAATAAGTTACTTTTAATCTGATGGTATCTCTCTAACTTTACAAAAAACATCAACAGCTGTACATTTACACAGAAACCTCCTCGTAAAAACACAAAGCCTAAACTGAGTTTTGGCAGGAACATAAAGGCAACTGCATATTTTACTTTTCTTAGAAGACTGGCACCAGCGAGTACAAGGCACATCATATACATGGAAAAATAATTTAGTTTTATGGAGTGGGAGTAGCTGGATTGGTTACATTCTGGAAAATAAAAGAAATATTCGTCTTTATTCTTTCAAGGAAGGGATCAGCAAAAGTCTGGTGCTGCCCTGAAAAGTGTTTCCATTGCATCAGCTGTGACATAGAAAGAGGTTTCTTTAAATCAGCCTTCTCATGATGTTGTCCAAGCTGGCAACCTTTATACACGGAGAGCTTTTCTGAAGAAGGATCTGAAAAGTGATAAAGTGAAACAGAGATTGAGAACTACCAAGAAAATTCTCAGTCTGGATCAGTATTCTATTTTCCAGAACAGCAAGTGCAACCTTCGAGAACAATAAAAGCCACCCAAAAAAAAAAGAAAAAGAAAAAAGGGTAAATTACTTGATAATTTTGTTTCTCAAAAATCCCCCTCTGCCAGCCCAGAGTACAAGTCCTCGTACAAGTAGATGGAATGGAAAGTTTCTTATCTGATCATTTCCTTTCTGCTAGCAGCAGCTCCTGTAATTCTGTGAAACATGGGCTATCCCCTCTTCTCTGCCGTTCTGGAAGTGGTTCAGTGTTGCAGCCTGTGCTGGTACCACTCCCTTTTCTGGCTTCCTGTCAGGAGTTATCTTCGAATAGGAGTAACAATAACCTGAATGCCAACCAGTGAACTATGTACAGTGGGCTACATGGCCCACAAACTGTAGATATAGAAATTAAATGTTGTTCTTTGGTTAATAAAGCCATACAGGATAGGAAGAATTGTGGGAGATGCTGCTAGCAGGAAGAAAATCACTGCTAAGAAATTTTCCATTCTGCAGCTCAGCATCTCCCACAGTTCTGTGATGTAGAGGAATTAGCAAGCAGTGAACATTCCGGTCCTCTTCAATTCCCCCCCAACCAGCCTGCCCTGCCCATCCTCCGAGGCCCCGGCCCCCGCTCACTACATCCCCCCTCCCTCTGTTACTTGCTCTCCCCACCCTCACTCACTCACTCATTTTTACCAGGCTGGGGCAGGGGGTTGGGGTGTGTGAGGGCTCCGGCTGGGGGTGCAGACTCTGGGGTGAGGCTGGGGATGAGGGGTTTGGGATGCAGGAGGGTGCTCCAGGCTGGGACTGAGGGGTTTTGAGGGCAGGAAGGGGATCAGGGCTGGGGCAGGGAGGGTGAGGGCTTGGTCTGGGCAGAGGGTTGGGGTGCACGGGGGATGGGGGGGAGGGCTCCGGCTGGGGATGTGGGTTCTGGGGTGGGGCTGAGGGGTTTGGGATGCAGAAGGGCAGGAGGGGGATCAGGGCAGGGGCAGGCGGTCAGGGCATGGGAGGGGGTCAGAGGTGCAGGCTTTGGGTGGCGCTTACCTCAGGCAGCTCCCGGAAGCAGCGGTATGTCCCCCCTCCAGCTCCTACACATAGGGGAAGCCAGGGGGCTCTGCACACTGCCCTGTCCACAGGTGCGGCCCCTGCAGCTCCCACTGGCCATAGTTCCCAGCCAATGGGAGATGCAGAGCCAGTGCTTGGGGCGGGGGTAGCATGTGGAGCCCCCTGGCTGCCCCTAGGTGTAAGAGCTGGAGGGGGGACATACTGCTGCTTCTGGGAGCCATAGGGAGCCTGCCTTAGCCCTGCTGCACTGCCGACTGACTTTTAATGGGTCGGTTGGCAGTGCTGACCGGAGCTGACGGTTCCTTTTCGACCGGGCATTCTGGTCAAAAACCGGACACCTGACAATCCTATCCTCCCCGCACCAGCCTGCCCCTCCTCTTCCCCTCCAGGCACTCCCCATGATTCTACCACTCCTCTTCCAGGCACCCCTCCAACCAGCCTGACACATACCCCTAGGCTCATGAACCCCTACACCCACCCATCCCAGTAACCTCAGCCCAGCATCCACCTTTACCATTTCTGTAATGGTATTTTTTGGCTCTTGCGTCTTATTCTATCTAAGTGTGTGGCTGCTTATATGCTTACCCTTGTCGGAGTATTCCCTTTCATCCCTGGGATGGGAAAAAACTGGCAGAACGCTTTATGAGAAGCATAATGCAAACAACTTGCACTCTCTGACATCTCCATAACTACTTGGACAAAATCAGGGTGTGCATGCAATTTTTTTTCCCTTTGGGAAGGTCTACAATACTCCTGTAACTGTAGCTCTTGATCAAGTTACTATCAGGATACTAGGTAAAAAAACAGGCCCTGCACGAGTGGCCATAGAAAACATAGAGCTGGATCCACTAAGTATATTTTACCAGCTCACATGAGCTCCATTTTCTCCCCAAGAACTGAAGCTCCAGCTTTTCAGCCATGAAAAGAACACAGACAATGAAATCGGTGGATTGCTTGTCAGAGTGCTTTAACCAAAAGTAAAGTGAAAAACAAAAAACTCTTCACTATAAAAGCACCCTACCTTAACTATACAAATCCTGCCAGACTTTAGATGAGAAGGGGAGGAGCAGAGAAATGAGTAAAACTCTAGTCTATCTGCTGGAAACATGTAAACAACCAAACAGGGTCAACCCCTTTTTTATTGCTCAATTTCCTGTCTGCATCTGCTGGCAAGAAGACATGCACTTAGATGGCAGGCTTAGGAGGATTTTAGAAGAATAATTCTCACCAACTGCATTTTTACTTAGTGCTGTTAAAATCCTATTTAAAAATGTTGTAGATATTTCTTTTTTTTTCTCATTATTATGATAGCAGAGAGTGTTAGAGATCAGCATTTGCACCATTATCACACTAGTAGCGCTATTATAGATGAGCATCTCATGCTCATCAGAAGGAAACTTATTGGGGCAACAGATGCACCTGTTTCTTAGATGCTGGTCTGTCATAAAGGTTGGACTTGATGGAGAGCTACTTTAATGAAAACAAGATTAAGACATTTAAAAGAAATATGAAAACAAAAAATCCTATCCCTAATTGAAATTAACTATATGCAAAAAGGTATTAAACACCACACCACAAAGAAAGAGCGGAAAGGGAGGTATTAGGAACACTAGTGGAGGTGGCACTAGTTATCTCCGTGGCATAGGGCAGGCAGAAGCTAAGGGTCTGTTTTTGCACCCTTCTGCTGACTGTTCTAATCACTCTTTTCCAATTTTAGATAGTAACCTTACCACAAATGATTGCCTGTACTTTTGGTACTACTACACCTTTGGCCAGATCCTCAACTGATGTAAGCTGGTACAGTCCCAGTCAAGTCAATAGCACTACAGTGATTTACACCAATTGATAATCTAGTCCCTTGTTTGTATCATCTAATCATTCTTGCTCTTGATACTTTCTTTCTCTGAGTTTCATAAATAATCTTGCCTGATTATGACCATTGTCACTAGTCCAATTTGCCCTGATTGGTTTAGGGATTTAAGAGGCTGTTAAAAGTAGAGGTCATTAGTTCAAGGAATGAATCTTTTCTCATCATCAGCTGATGAAAGGGTCCCATGGATTTGAAAATAAAATCAGGCATAAGGCAATATCATGAAGATCCAATAAAGAATTTCATTACTTTAATCCTCTTGTAGTGGGTGTCACTGGAAATGGATGTACCAACCCTGCAAGTGCCAAAGAGATAAAGAACAGAAAGCTCACTTTGATGGTCTCTCTTTCCCATACAGTTGCACTCAAGCAGGTCATGGGTAACACAGCTGGAATCTTCATGTAGTATGAAGAGATTTTTAAGTTCCTCAATGGAAAAACGGATGTGTTCAGATGTCTTGGAAAGGTCTACGACTGCCCCAGAAAGGCCTTGCTTGCTGATCTGTCTCTGATAGATCTTTTCTTCTATTGAGCCTGCATTGAAAAACATCAGATACATTAGAAATACTGGTCTAAAATTAATCTTAAGATAGATTCCAGTTACTTGATAATTGCATAATTGGAAATGGAGTATTACCTTCAATTACTAAAAGAATAATCAGAACATATGTTTATGCAATTTCCAAAAGTGCCCCACCCTCTTCTTATACTTGCCAAGATTTGCCTCCCTCCAGCCTATGTTAAAGTAGCATTTACATTTATAATATTTCTGACCTGTAGTTAGCAGTCTGTAAATATGCACAGTGTGTTTCTGACCATCTCTCCACACCCTGGCCATTGCCTAAAGAAGATAAAAAGGTAAAGATGTTATTTGAAATCTCATTACACAAAGAACATTAGCTAAAACGTTTATTCTCTTCTAATCAAGTTCTTAGCACTTGCTAGTTCCTTAAAGGGACACTGTCAAAATAAAAATTTCCAAAAAATTGTCATTATCTATATTACTATTAAATCTTAGGTTATTAAATCTGAAATATTTTTAAAATCTAATTTGCTTCTACCATTTACTCTCTGACTCTCACCTTGCTTAGATTACCACATGAAATTAGATTAGTCCATTTCATTTCTGCTAGCCCTAGTTTCACTTGTGGCTTTCAGGTATTAGCATGATTGTATTGGATTTAGGTTTCTAACACTGCACAGGAGTTTAAGTTCCTCCCCCCAATACTTTGTTTGCAATATTTATAAAAACAGTGAAAACATGTCCATTTTGGTTGGGTTTGGAAAATAAGCTTTTGCACAAAACCTTTAAATCTTAAAAAATTACTTGACAGTGTCCATTTAAGTGAATTTTTGGAAACAATTTAAGGGTTACAAGTACATATTCAGCATATGTGCATAGAGCACAAGTTTCAATATTTAGCAAGCTGTAATATTTGTGGCTGATTTTACTAGACTGTGTTTCAAGCAATACAACAAGTGACCACATGATGGTGCTGATGAAGAACAGGAACAAGAGCAAAGCCTCTGAGTTCCACGCAGGTGATAGGCAATTAGCATTAGGGTACGTCTATACTCACAGGTCCTGGCGGCGGCGCGGGATCGATCTTTTGCGCGGGATCGATCTTCTGGGTTCGATTTATCGCGTCTTGTCTAGACGCGATAAATCGAACCAGGAAGTGCTCCGCCGTCAACGCTGGTAATCCAGCTCGACGAACGGAGTAGGCGGAGTCGACGGGGGAGCCTGCACGCCGCGTGTGGACCCCGGGTAAGTGCTTTTTCATTCGAACTAAGATAGTTCGACTTCAGCTACGTTATTCACGTAGCTGAAGTTGCGTATCTTAGTTCGAATTATGGGGTTAGTGTAGACCAGCCCTTACTGTACAATCTGAGGCGATTTATTGAAATTGTTAGAAATTTTTTTAAGGACATTTAAAATTTGTTTAAAAAAAGTTTTATCCAAGCACTCTTATGCCAGATAAAACAATACCTACAGAGCTACCACATTAGAAGAATAGCAGTAACTTTATTTTTTTCTTGTAACATCTGCTGCCATTTGATTTTGTCCCTTTCTTCATTTTGACCCCTCCCCTTAGCTCAGATGTAGCTGAGCTCTCTCTTCACCAGCATACACCACACAAAATGATCAATGGTTTTAATGTCAATTTCTTTTGAGAAACATAAGAGAGAGAGATGATGGCCATTATACTAGAAAACCAAAGTCAATAGAAGACTGGGCCATATGAGAAACCCCTCCAGGGAGACCAGAGATTTATTCCCCTACACTTTCTGCTCCTTGTTTATCCCAATCAGCTGTTCTAATTTAATTTTACCCTGAATATTCAAACTAGAGACAAGCATCTCCTGGCTGAATGTCACAATACAAAAAGAGACCCAACAGCTGATCGATACAGATAAAGTTGCAAGGGAATCCTTCAGATGTGTTTCTGATATGGAGACAAAGCTAATTTAAACAATCTGGCGAATACATTTTTTCTCCTTCCCCACATAATTACACTTGTCTAGATGCAGGCTGAGCTATATTCAATCATGGACCAGTGAGAGGTTTAAGGTCTGACATTTTAGAATCTATCTCCTCATCAATTGAAACCCCATTTGGTCCACATCCCATCCCTGATACACATAACTGTATCAAACCTGAATATCTGTGGCTGGATTCCAGTCAATATCATACAGAATTAAATGAGATGCTCCAACAAGGTTCAGACCTACACCGCCAGCCTTCGAACTCAGCAAAAAGATAAACGCTGAACGGAATTTATTATTAAAACTATCCACAATCTGTTGCCTCTGGGAGACAGGAGTGTGTCCATCGAGTCTTGTATAAGAGTATCCATAATGTTTGCACATCTCTTGCAAAATATTCAATGTCTGTGTATAATTAGATACCAACACAATTCTGTCAATCAGAGAAACAAAGAACTTGTTATGTTGTGCATAAGTAGTTAAATCCAATGAAGCATTATATTTATTTATTGTAGACAACTGAAGAAATCAAATCACAACTCAGACAAAAATTGCACATCAGCCTGATTTTACTCACCTCTCTTTAAAAATGAAGTATTTAGCATTGCAAATAAAGACACTTCATACCTACTGTGAAGCATTCAAATAAATTATTAAAGTTATTTTTTCAACAGGATTTTGCTTAATGTACAAACAGGACCAAGCAGAGAGATTGGATTATAAAATTTCTACTTACACAAACTAGGTCTTGTAAGAGGAACTATATGTACCTGTATGTGGCTCCACTTAAAAAAAAAAGCTACTGTGAACATCACCACACAATTTGAGAGATTTCTGAGTAGAAGGAGAATTACAGATGGGCTAAATGGGGGGCATTTATCTGAAGAAAATTCCTCTTCCCCAAGCTGGGGTTTGTATAAAATGGGATGAGGGAAAAAGGAGGGCAAACGACTTTGTAAATATTACAGATATTTTTGATAAACTTGGTCTCCTGGTCTTTTGAGCTATTGATCTCCCACTTACTTCTACTACATCAATGTTTTATCTGATACACTTATCATTCCATAATAGGGTGACCAGATGTCCCATTTTTATAGGGACAGTCCTGTTTTGGGGGACTTTTTCTTATATAGGCACCTATTATCCCCCACCCCCGTCCCGTTTTTTCACAGTTGCTATCTGGTCACCCTACTTGGTTTCAGAGATATGCAAACTTCCCCTTTAATCTCTGGGGAAGATTGTACTGAATGAGGAAGGGGAAAGAGGTCTAACTGAAGCTGATGCACAAACTGCCAGGCATCGCCTCTTCCCCCGCTGAACATTCCTTTGTGCCCCCTAAGGGGGCATGCCCCACAGTTTGAAAACATCTGCTGTAAATTAACAGGAGGAGGAAACAACAGCTCCCTTTGTACTAACACTCTGGGGAGTGCTTCTTCCTGACATTCTCTTTTGAAAAGGAACTTATAGACAGCTAATGTCTCCTAAAATGGAGTGAAAGGAAAACCCTGAATGATAGCTAGTCATAAACATGACTATACAGGAGAGAGCTCACAGTCTAGTAATTAAAAAATATTTTATTGAACAGTTTAAAATACTGAGCACATGAAATGATTGCCCCAAGGGACACACAAAGTGCTAGAAAGTCTATGCAAGTAACAGGCAATATGTCACAGAACAGTAGTTTCAGTGTGAGACATCTGCTTCGTTGGTAGAACTCAGCATGAAAAAGAAAACAAACTAGATATCTGTCCAGAAATAACAAATACAGAAACTTGGACAAGTGTTCACCAGCTGTAATTCCTATGTTAATAATTTTAACAAGCGGCAAAGCTATAGAGTAGAATACATGTACATATGAATAAGTATTCTTGGTTGCTGTGCGGAGTGACACATCCCTCAGGGTAAATATTTTGGCATCATGTTTGTGTGAAAACAGCAAGTGGGATAATCAAAGGCATCATCTATATTCAAAAGTAGCTAATATGTCTCTCCTACCTGTCTTTCTCTCTCACCTTTCAGAAGGGCTGAGTTCACAGATCGCTGCCAACAGCTTTGCAAGGACTTGTAATTTTCCTGAGTCAGTTTCAGTGAAAGTGGTGGAGGTATAATCTTGTGGGAAAATATCTCTTAAACCTTCATAAAGATTGGATTCCTCACATTCATCACAAGTTGGATTACATTCTTTTTCCTATTAAAAAAGATTAATCTGTGGTAGCCACATGACTTTTTGAAAAGGTACTTAAAAAAAAAAAGCTTTGTCAATATTTTCATTATGATTACAGAAAGCATCAGAGAAAGACAAGATCAAGAACCAGCACACAGGATTTTAATGAACAAACAAGTCATCTGGCTGATAACCTCTTATCATTGGCTCTACTGCAATTTTTACAAACCATTATAATAATAACATTAAACTTTATTTTATACCCTATACACTAATGTCTCATCTACAACTGGATAGAGGATGGGGAAGAAAATAGTATTGCTCACTCCTGCTTCTCTGATTTAAAAGAAGTAGTTACATGACATCAGAAACATATGAGAGGTGAACTAATGCTTTGTTTGCTCCTGCTTCATTCTGGGTCAGCTTATTACGGAGCTCTACGGCATTTATTTTTGAAAAAACTGTTTTCTTCCCAACCAGAGATTAAGTTACTGAACTGAGAGGATGAAGAGCAGCTATCAAAGGGATAATGGAGCCAGAATGAAGGGGTAGAGGAAAAATGGTAAAATCACTTAGCTGCAGTCTAACAATAGCTATATCAGTGTAATAACAACAGCAATAAAACCAACTTGTGTTTATCTCTCTCTCTCTCTCCATCTCATCAATTTCTACAGAAGTTAAGCTTTCATGTTAAAAAAAAGTTTCTAGCATTTACAGTTGTGAAGCAAATTTACTGAATGAACATAGTATTCTCTCTGAGTCACGGACACAGGCTGAAACAATAGCCCCCATCCACTAGGCCAGTAACCCTATCAAAGAAGGAAATTAGGTTGATTTGGTATGATATGTTCTTGACAAATCCATGTTGGCTATTACTTTTTATCGTATTATCCTTTAATAGCAGTACATCCTTCCCGTAACAATGCTGGTGCATAGGGTGGAAACTAGTCTCTTCTATTCCTCTCTGTCATTTGTTGCTGCTTTCATTTGCACTATGGCACTAAGATCTACTATTCTGCCCTTCCTGCAAAGAGTTCTTCATAAAGTTTCTATTGGGCGCCATTTTTCTCTCACACCAGTTGGCTTCCACTGGGACACCATGTGGGATTCTCTGTGTTGGCACCTGGAGTATATGCCCCAAATAGGCCCAGCGTTTCCTTCTGATTCTGGGGGAAAGGAGCTGCTGGTTGGTGATTTCTCAGATCTCTTTGTTGGTAATAGTCTTTCCAACCAATGCCCAGAAACTTTCATAGACACGTATTTTTTAAAACCTCTAGTTTTCTGTCAAGCATTTTAGCAGATCTCCAGCTCTCCCAGCCAGATGTTAGCACCAAGATTAAATTTGAACTGAAAATTCCCAGTTTTGTTCTGGTGATGTATATCTTTAATTTCCATACATTGCTGAATTAAGTAAATATTGTGGGTGCCGTTCCTTTCCTTAATGTCCCTTCCTTTTGAGGTCTCCATTAGCTAATATGGTGCTGCCCAGGTAAATGAACTGATGTACTTTCTTGATACTTTTGCCGTTTAATGTGATATTACTACTTGACATCTGGGTTGCAAGGATATTTGTTTTAGCATAACTGATTTTGAGCCCTGTTTGGCCTGCTATTTTTCCAAGTTGTCTATCTTTGTAGCTTTTTGGGGGGGGTGTGGCAGAGATCAGGACATGGGTGGTCATGCCTACTGAATAGACTAGGAGTCACACCTAGTGGCTAGAGCAGGAGTTGGTAGGCAGGAATAGGAGCCCAGGATCAGAGCCGGAGTCAGCAGCCAGAGCCAAGGGGCAGAGCTGGAGTCAGAAGTCAGGAATGTGAGCCAAAGGTTAGAGACAGGTTATCTGGAGGGCAGCAAGGCAGGAGCAAGGCTGGGTGCAAAGGAGCAGGGTGGGGTCTGAGGTAGGAACAAGGGAGGAGCAGGACTGGAACAAGGTGGGAGCAAAGCTGGGAACAAGCAGGTGCAAGAGCTTTTAGCTCTGAGCAGCCACCAAACTACAGCTGCTGCACTAAAGAGCAATCTTCTGACATTTCCCACCAATCAGGCTGTGTATCCAATCTGGCAGCCTACTACAGGCAAGTTGCACTTGTTAGGTTGCCCGGAAACTGGCTTGGCTGCAGTGCCTGATTCATGACATTCCAGGACACCTTAGGAGCCTCAGGGCCTGGTTTCTCAGGGTATTGCCACAAGAACTCCCACAATAGGGTCAGGGAATGGATGTTCTCTGCTTGTTCCCAAGACTACTCGTCTGGACTGTAGCCTTCCCAGTCCACTGGGTACTGAAGTCTTCCCCTAACTCATCAAGAGTTGAGGATTTGGTGGACCAAGTACTCCTCATGTCCACATACTGATATGGATGGTGGGGTTGGAGCAGTCGGAGTATGAGTTCCTGGTGTAGGTCTTCACAAGTGAGTTGTGAAAGATGGGGTGAATCTTTAAGGACTTGAGCAGCTGTAACTCGAAGGCCACTGGATTTACCTGTTCTATAGCACAGTAGAGGGAGCCAAATGTCCTGGTGGTAACTGAGAAGACAGCAAAAATACTGCTCCAAGATTTGATTGGCATTTTCTGTTTTCCCCTGTGTCTGTGGGTGAGAGACGGAGAGGCAAGAGACTTGATGCTAAAGAGTTTGAGAAATTTCAGCCAGAACTGGGAGATGAACTGGGATCCCTAGTCCAATATGATACTTGTCAAAAAAACATAAAAATGGCTATACTGGGTGAGACCAATGGTCCATCTAGCATGGTATCCTGTCTTCTGACAGTGGCCAATGCTAGGTGCTTCAGATGGAATGAACAGAACAGGCAATCATCAAGTGATCCAGCCCCTGTTATCCACTTCCAGTTTCTGGCAAACAGAGGCTAGGGACATTCAGAGCATGATGTTGCATCCCTGCCCATCCTGGCTAACAGCCATTGATGGACCTATCCTCCAGGAACTTATCTAGTTCTTTTTTGAAGCCTGTTATTGTTTTGACCTTCACAAAATCCCCTGGGAAGGAGTTCCACAGGTTGATTCTGCGTTGTGTGACGAAGTACTTCCTTTTTTTTGTTTTAAATCTGCTGCCTATTGATTTCATTGGTTGACCTCCTGCCTGATTGCAGACTTCCAGTTCCAAATGAGGTGTGAAGTTGACTGGTCAGTTCGTAATTGGTGTTTGTAACTCTGAGGTTCCACTGTATACTAAAAATTCCACTGTGTCCCGACTGAACTTTCGTTTCTTGAGCTTTGTGTAGAGGTGGGTTTGGTGGAGTCTCTCCAAGACAATGTGCACATGATGACTTTCAGAGAAAACAAAGATGTTGTCCAGACAAATTGGTCCAGCATGTCCCTAAAGATGTCATTTATGAAACGCTGGAAGGTCATCAGAGTGTTGCACAACCCAAACCACATGATCAAATAGTCCAGTGTTTCTCAAACTGGGGTCCGTGAGCCCTGCTGATCCACTCCTCCCCCTCCCTCCCAGTGCCCTCTGCACGCCGGGGAACAGCTGTTCAGTGGCATGCAGGAGGCACTGGGGGGAGGGGAGGAGTGGGGTAGAGGTGCACTCGGGGGAGGGGGCACATTCATGTCTGAGGCCACTGGCCCCGCTCATCAACTTCTCCCCCTCCCTCCCTGTGCCTCCTGCATGCTGGGGAACAGCTGTTCCCCAGAGTTCAGGAGGCACTGGGAGGGAGGGGGAGGAAAGAGGCAGGGGAAAGGAGGAGCAGGGATGGAGCGGGGGCGGGAAGAGGTGGGGTGGGGCGGGGCCTTGGGGGAAGGGGTGGAGTTGGAGTGGGGCCTGGGGCTGAGTGGCGGGCTTGGGGGGGGGGGGCTGCAAAAAATGTAAATCAAAATGGGGGTCGGTCTTCGGGTTTCTAAAGTTTGAGAACCGCTGAAATAGTCTAAATGCTCATAACTGATATGGAAGAAAGTCTTCCATTCTTTTTCCTGAAGCCTCACCAGGTTATAAGCTTCACCAAGTCCAACTTTGTGAAGACCTTGGCAGAGTGGAGTCTTTCAAACAGCTCACTAACAAGTGGTAAGGTGTACTGGTTTCAGATTGTAATCTTGTTCAGAGCTCAGTAGTCCACACAAAGCAAGAGGAAGCCACATTTCTTTGCCACAAAGAAGATCAAAGGACCCCACTGGGGACGTGGAGGATTGAATGAGCTCTTCCTGTAGGTTCTCCTCGAGATAGCTCCAGAATGCCTGTAGGTCAGGTTTGGAGAGGGATAAACATGCCTGAAGGGAACCTCTGCTCCTGCCTGAAGGCTGATGGGGCAGTTGTAGCTATAATGGGGTGATAGGGTGTTGCCTTTCTTTTGGTAACAAATTGGCATAGTGTTGATATTTAACAGGAATCCCAGGAGCCATTGTGGGGGTTGTCAGGGTCACCTTTGGATCCACTCTTCGCATTTTTGAATTCTCTGGAGGACCAAGTAAACCACAAAGAGTTGCTGGTCCTGGTTCAGTTCTTGGGAAACAGGACTGTCAGCAAAACGGGAAGTCAAAGTATACTGTGCATGACCACCAGCAGATGCGCGGGTCATGGGAGATGAGCCAGGAGATGCCAAGGACAACTAATAAATGCAGCGAGAGGATTTCTCGATGGCCTCAAAGTGCAGTTATCTCTAAGGGAGCCGTCTGGTGGATGACCAGTCCTGATAAATGGAATGACCCATCTATGGACTCCACTAACTTGGGGGAGTCCTTGCACTGGGTGGAGATCTTGTGTTTTTGGGCAAACTCCAGTTCTATAAAATTGCCTGAGGCACCAGAGTCCACTGGGTTTGGTTGGTGTCAGGCATTGAATTGTGCCAGAGCTGAAGAGAAAGTTGGACATGTGTTGAATGCTGATTGGCCATCACCAAAAAACCGGTGGACAAACATTGGTGCAGACTTCTGGGGAGAGGGGATCCTCCTATCAGGGGCTGGAGCTTGGCATTTCCTGACCAGGACGCAGATTGGATTTTGGGAAGGCAGCTTGATCCAAAGCATCATGGTTCCCCACAGTGTAGGTATAGGCCTGATGTTGATTCTTCTCCACAACAGAGGCGGTGCCATACCTGATTGATTTGCAGGGGTTCAGGCTAAGGAGAAGGAACTAGTGGAGAGGGGGCCAAAGCTGTCAGGGCTAGTGGGAGCCAGGATAACCATCTTTTTTCTTGGTGGGATTTGATCAGGTGGTTGTCGACCTTGATACATAGGTTGACTAAGGCATCCATGCTGGACAGGTATTCCACCCATGCCGGTTCATCTTTAATACCGTTGTTTAGGCCAAGCCAGAAATGACACTTGCTCGGTAGTAGACACCATCAGAACTCCACGGCATATTTACAACTGGTTGGCGTCCCTGCTGCTACACCTGAAGCACAGATTCATCTGTAGATTCGTGACTTATGTCATTGAAGATCACTGCCAGAGCTCGATCAAAGTCCTCAAATTGTCCCAGAAGCAGGCTTGATTTTTCCAGGAGTGGAAAGGCCCAAGCTAGGGCCTCGCCAGCTAACAGGCTGATAATCAATCCCACTCAGACCTGATCAGCTAGGTACAACTATGGGCATAGCAGAAATAGGTGCTGACATTGTTTTAGGAACCCACAACATTTGTCATGATTGTCATTGAACTTGTCAGGCAGTTCCCCTGCCTGAGCCTGGGCTCACAGGGAGTAAGGGTCGGAGCTGAAGGTGACGTGCCTTGAGCTTGCAGGCCCATGTTCTGCACCTACAGGGTGGAAACTTGGGCCTGCAAAGTCTGCAGAGCTTCCACTAGCTCCGTCAGAGTGTTACTGGCCTTTGCAAGATCCATGCTCGCTGTGTCAGGTCTAAGTCTCTAATTGTGTTTTTTGCACTGCTCACATTTTCATAGAGTGGGACATGGGCAGTTGTGTGCATTGGAGGGAGCAAGAGTCATGCCTAATGGTTAGAGCAGAAGCTAGTAGCCAGCAATAAGAGCTCAGGGTCAGAGCTCGAGTCAGAAGCTGGATGCCAGAGCTAAGAATGAGACCTGGAGTCAGGATCATAGAATCTCAGGGTTGGAAGGGACCTCAGGAGGTCATCTAGTCCAACCCCTGTTAACCAATACTCTCTCTTTTCTTTTTAAATAAATTTCAGTTTAGTTAATAAGAATTGGCCATAAGCATGTATTTGGGTAAGATCTGAAATATTCATTAACCTGGAGGGTAATGTGTCCGATCTTTTGGGAATTGGTAGAACTTTTCGTATTATGAACAAGATTTTCAGTATTCCTCATCGTATTTGACTTGGATGTCTGGGTTGCTTCAAGGAAACTGTGTTTTTGGCTTCTGGGTAATCAGTAAGGCATTGTGGAAGCTGTTTTGCTGCTGACTTCGTGAATCCAAGTATTAGAATAACCACCAGTTTGGGCGATTGTCTGTCCCATTCTTTGCATTTTCCCTAATTAAGCAATCTCAGCATGCCCCCCACCCTCCCTCAGGGACCCTGGTGACAGAGCTACTATAAAGTGTGTGCATAACTGGTTGGAAAACTGTTCCCAGAAAATAGTTATCATTGGTTCACAGTCAAGATGGAAAGGGATATTGAGTGGGGTCCCACAGGAATTGGTCCTGAGTCCAGTTCTGTTCAATATTTTCCATCAGTGATTTAGATAATGGCATAGAGAGTACACTGATAAAGTTTGCAGACGATACCAAGCTGGGAGGGGTTACAAGTGCTTTGGAGGATAGGATTAAAATTCAAAATGATCTGGAGAAATGGTCTGAAGTAAATAGGATGAAATTCAATAAGGACAAATGCAAAGTACTCTACTAAGGAAGGAACAATCAATTGCACACATACAAAATGGGAAATGACTGCCTAGCAAGGAGTATTGTGGAAAGGGTTCTGGGGGTCATAGTGGATGACAAGCTAAATATGAATCAACAGTGTAACACTGTTGCAAAAAAGCAAACATCATTCTGGGAGGTAATAGCAGGAGTGTTGTAAGCAAGACACAAGAAGTAATTCTTCCGCTCTACTCTGCACTGATACAGCCTCAACTGGAGTATTGTGCCCAGTTCTGGGCACCACATTTCAGAAAAAATGTGACAAACTGGAGAAAGTCCAGAGAAGAGCAAAATGATTAGGGCTAGAAAACATGACCTATGAGGGAAGATTGAAAAAATTGCTTTTGTTCAGTCTGGAGAAGAGAAGACTGAGGCCTGGTCTACACTAGGAGTTTATGTCGAATTTAGCAGCGTTAAATCGAATTAACCCTGCACTCGTCCACACAATGAAGCTATTTATTTCAACATAAAAGGCTCTTTAAATCGATTTCTGTACTCCTCCCCGAGGAGGGGAGTAGCACTAAATTCGACATGGCCATGTCAAATTAGGGTTAGTGTGGACTGAATTTGACGGTAATAGCTCCGAGAGCTATCCCAGAGTGCACCACTCCGTGGACGCTCTGGATAGCAGTCCGAGCTCGGATGCTCTGACCAGCCAGACAGGAAAAGCCCCGGGAAAATTTGAATTCCTTTTCCTGTCTGGCCAGTTTGAATCTCATTTCCTGTTTGGACATTGTGGCCAGCTCAGCAGCACTGGCAACGATGCAGAGCTCTCCAGCAGAGGTGACCATGCAATCGCAGAATAGAAAGAGGGCCCCAGCATGGACTGATCGGGAAGTCTTGGAACTGATCGCTGTGTGGGGCGATGAGTCCATGCTTTCGGAGCTGCGATCGGAAAGACGGAATGCGAAGATCTACGAGAAGATCTCAAAAGCCATGATGGAGAGAGGATACAGCCGGGATGCAACGCAGTGCCGCGTGAAAATCAGGGAGCTGCGACAAGCGTACCAGAAGACCAAAGAGTCAAATGGACGCTCCGGATCCCAGCCTCAAACATGCCGTTTCTACGAGGCACTGCATGCAATTCTAGGAGGGGCTGCCACCACTACCCCACCAGTGTCCATGGACTCCGACGATGGGGTCTTATTTACGGCCGCTTCCTCGGAGGTTTTCGCGGACGGGGAAGATGAGGAAGGAGATGAGGAGGACGAGGCAGTCGACAGCGCTTTCAACGCTGATTTCCCCGACAGCCAGGATCTTTTCATCACCCTGACTGAGATCCTCTACCAACACTCCCAAGGCGGTAACCCAGACCGTGAATCAGGGGAAGGATCAGTAGGTAAGTGTTTTAAACATTTATTTTGAATAGAATAGGCATGGCATGTTACCAATGGGTTTTTCATGATTAGTTTGCCCTAGGCGCTTTAGTTTTTAGTCGTTGCCAGTGCATCTACTCGAAAAGTCTGTCAACATGTCTGGGGATAGAGGAGAAATCCTCCTGGGACATCTCCATGAAGCTCTCCTGGAGGTAATGTGCAAGCCTTCGCATCAGGTTCCTGGGGAGAGCGGCCTTATGGCCTCCTCCATGGTAGGAAACTTTTCCGCGCCAGGCTAGTAGCTGGTACTCCGGTATCATTGCCTGGCAAAGCATGGCAGCATACGGCCCCGGTGTTTGCTGGCATTCACGCAGCATTCGGTCTTTCTCTGTCTCCGCAATCCTCATCAGAGTGATATCAGTCATGGTGCCCTGGTTTGGATTAGGGGAATTTTAGTATGAGGAATGGTTGCCTGTTCCTTTAAATAACTCTACCCAGCGGTTTACAGCCACGGGGTGGGGGCGGGGAGGCGAACCGTTCATGCTGAGCGGTTCGCCGGCAGCATGCAGGGATCTTTCCAGAGCCCAGCCACGCGGTGGGGGCGGGGAGGCGAACCGTTCATGCTGAGTGGTTCGCCGGCAGCATGCAGGTTCCGTTCATGGGTACAGCCGCGCGATGGGTGTGACAGGGGGAGAGTTCATGCTTGCCGGATCGCCGGCAGCAGGAAATGGCCAACGCTAGGAGGAGTGCTTGGAACGTGAAAGGAGGGCGCTGCTGTAAATTAAGCTTTCAGCGCCAAAAGTCTATGGCTTACCATGGCCTCCTGCTAGCCGAATTCCGTTGTCCGGCCCCGCTTGTGCGATCTGTACACCAAGACCACAGGCACTCAATATAAAGGCAGAAAATTCGACCTTGTACTGACTGCACATGTGATAGGTAGTGTGCATGGTCTTGTTCACAGGGAAAGACTATATTCATTGTTCACGGAAATTTATCTTTGTGAGGAATTCACTCCCTTTTTCCCATCCCACAGCTGCGAGTGTCTCCCGGGCTACCCCGGCATCCCCCTCCCAGAGGCTGGCGCTGATCAGGTGGCGCAAAAAAAGAACACGGGACGAGATGTTCTCGGAACTTATGGTCTGTTCCCGAACTGAGGCGGCACAGCGGAGAGAGGACATCTCTCAGTACCGGCGAGCATCCAGCGAACAGGAGGAGAGGACTGAAGCTCGTGAGGACAGGTGGCGGCAGGAAGACCAGCAGGCTACTCAGACGCTGCTTGGGCTAATGCAGGAGCAAACGGACACGCTCCGGCGCCTTGTAGATGTTCTGCAGGACCAGTGGCAGGAGGACAGAGCCCCGCTTCATTCTATCTCTAACCGCCCTCCCCCGCCACAAAGTCCCATCCCCCCCTCACCAAAAGTCCCAAGACGGAGGGGCAGCAGGGGCCATGGAAACAATCACTCCACCCCTGCGAACTGCTCAAGCAGCAGAAGGCTCTCATTCCCCAAGATGGGTCCTTTCCTTCCCTCCAACCACACCCCGCCCTAGCCACCCTCCCAGTTTCATCCCATAACTGTGAAGTCCTTAATAAAAATTACTTTTCTGTTAGGTATTGTTTCCTTGATTTTCTTGTAAAGGACAGTGTATTTGAAGGGGGGGAAGGGGGTTGGTAATTGGAGACGATAGGCGCCTTTACCAGGGTACAGACGGGGGTGCAGGTTCACCAGAAGATCACACTCACATTGCAGCCATTAGGCACCCTGGTCAGTCTGGGAGGTGGTTTTCATGTTCTGTGTGTGGGGGCTCTGTGGGTTCGTGGTGGGGGAGGGCGGTTACAGATCTTATGCAGCGGTCCGTAGCCTGGATGACAGAGACACGTAGCAGGGGATCTGTAACCGCCCTCCCCCGCCACAAAGTCACATAGGCCCCCCCCAGAGTCCAAAAACGGAGGGGTGGCAGGCTCCGTTGAAACAACCGGTCCACCACTGCGGACTGCTCTAGGAGCAGGAGCCTGTCATTCCCCGAGTTTAGAAGCGTCCTTTCCATCACTCCACCCACTCCCCAACCGCAGTATGCGTCCCAGTTTCAACCCTTTACCGAGAAATCCTTAATAAAGAAGATGGTTTTAACGAACAATGTTTCATTTATTTTATTTTTAAGGGTGTGTGGGAAGCGGGGGAAGGGGTTTGGTAATTGGAGAGGATAGGCAACATTAACAGGGTAAAGAAACAGAGGCAGGTTCAGCTTCTGCTTAAACAAACGTAATAGTCACAGGTTACCCTGCTCACTCTGGAAGCTAGCTTTCAAAGCTTCCCGGATGCGCAGCGTGTCCCGCTGGGCTCTTCTAATCGCCCGGGTGTCTGGCTGTGCGTAATCAGCAGCCAGGCGATTTGCCTCAACCTCCCACCCCACCATAAACGTCTCCCCCTTGCTCTCACAGAGATTGTGGAGCACACAGCACGCTGCAATCACAATGGGGATACTGGTTTCGCTGAGATCAGAGCGAGTCAGTAAGCTTCTCCATCTCCCCTTTAGACGTCCAAAAGCACACTCCACCACCATTCTGCACTTGCTCAGACGGTAGTTGAAGAGCTCCTTTTCACTGTCCAGGGTGCCTGTGTACGGCTTCATGAGCCAGGGCATTAGTGGGTAGGCTGGGTCCCCAAGGATCACTATAGGCATCTCCACATCCCCAACAGTTATTTTGTGCTCCGGGAAGTAAACACCTTCCTGTAGCCGTTTAAACAGACCAGAGCTCCTGAAAACGCGAGCGTCATGAACCTTGCCCGGCCATCCGACGTTGATGTTGGTAAAACGTCCCTTATGGTCCCCCAGTGCTTGCAGCACCATTGAAAAGTAGCCCTTTCGGTTAATGTACTGGCTGCCCTGGTGGCCCGGTCCCAGGATAGGGATGTGAGTCTCATCAATAGTCCCACCGCAGTTTGGGAATCCCATCGCAGCGAAGCCATCTATGATCACCTGCACGTTTCCCAGGGTCACTACCTTTGAGAGCAGTAGCTCAACGATTGCGTTGGCTACTTGCATCACAGCAACCCCCATGGTAGATTTGCCCACTCCAAATTGATTCGCGACTGACCGGTAGCTGTCAGGCATTGCAAGCTTCCAGAGGGCTATAGCCACTCGCTTCTGGATAGTCTGGGCTGCTCGTATCCGGGTGTCCTGGCGCTTCAGGGCAGGGGACAGCAAGTCACAAAGTTCCAGGAAAGTGCCCTTACGCATCCGAAAGTTTCACAGCCACTGTGATTCATCCCAGACCTGCAGCACTATGCGGTCCCACCAGTCCGTGCTTGTTTTCCGGGCCCAGAATCACCGTTCCACAGCATCAACATGACCCATTGCCACCATGATGTCCAGGGTGTGGGGTTCCGTGCTTTCTGAGAGGTCTGTGCCCATCCCAGAGTCAAATGTCCTCACCGCGCTGCCGTAGCCTCCTAGCCCGATTTCTCAGCATCTGCCTCTGAAAAAGGTGGACGATAAGGCGCGAGGTGTTGACAACGGCCATAACTGCAGCGATGATCGCAGTGGGCTCCATGCTCGCGGTGCTGTGGCGTCCGTGCTGTCAATCAGTAGAAAAGGGCGCGAACTGATTGCCCGCCAGCGCTTTCACGGAGGGAGGGCGGGAGTGAGGGTTGACTGACGACAGTTACCCAAAACTACCCGCGACACATTTTTTGCCCCAGCAGGCACTGGGGGCTTGACCCAGAATTCCAATGGGCAGCGGGGACTGCGGGAAAGCTACCCACAGTGCACCGCTTGCAATGTCGTCGTTTGCCCCATTAGTGTGGACTCACAAAGTCGAATTACTGTCCTTAGTGTGGATACACACGTTCGACTTTGTAATATCGGTTTCACAAATTCGGTTTAAGTAAAATCGAACTACTCTCGTAGTGTAAACATACCCTAAGAGGGGACAGGATAACAGTTTTCAAGTACATAAAAGGTTGTTACAAGGAGGAGGGAGGAGAATTGTTCTTCTTAACCTCTGAGGCTAGGACAAGAAGCAATGGGCTTAAATTGCAGCAAGGGAGGGTTAGGATGGATATTAGGAAAAACTTCCTATCGGGATAGTTAAGTATTGGAACAAATTGCCTAGGGAGGTTGTGGAATCTCTGTCATTGGAGGTTTTTAAGAGCAGGTAGACAAACACCTGTCAGGGACAGTCTAGATAATACTTAGCCCTGCCTTAAATGCAGGGGACTGGACTAGATGATCTCTGGAGGTCCTTTCCAGTCCTACAATTCTATGAATGTACATCTGTCTTTGCAGGCTGTCAAATGCCTTTTGAAAAATCAATTAAATTGATGAAGAGGGGAGCATGCCATTGTATACACTCTTCTGTGATGGTCCTTAAGTATGAATATCTGATCTACACTGGATCTCTTGGGCCTGAATCCAGCCTTTTTTTCTGCGAGAAATTTGAACTTGAACTAAGGAACAGATTTTGAGGCATCATCAGTTGTAGATGGATATCAGCACAGACAAGAGCAAGAACTGGATGTGGCATAAGGAAAGTACTGAAAGGAAAAGTCCTGAAGGCTAAGACCAAATGAACAACTGGAAAAGACAGAGGAGGAGTATAAGAAAGCAAAGCAGTGAAAAGCAATGCAAAGATGCTGAAGACCTAGCAGTTGACACTGAAGCTGCTGCTATAATAGGAAACCACAGAGCTGTTTTCTGAGTGACTAAAACCCTGTGTGGAAATTTCAAAACAGGACACCGGCCAGTAAAAAGCAAAGATAGAAAAATGCTTATAACTGAGGTTGAACAGAAAAACAGATGGGCAGAACATTTAAAATATGTCCTCAATAGTCCCAACCTCACCTAGTACCAGATTTTGATTAAGCACGTGAACCTGATCAACTTGACAATAACATCAGTTCAAGAGATGTCAGAAGTACAAACTGCAGTCAAAAAGCTGAAAAGCGGTGGAAGATGATCAAATTACAGCAGAAATGATGGAAGTACTTGATAACACCACCCTAATGAAACTGACAGAACTGACTTTCTAATGTTTAGGTTTTTTGAAAGTTCTAAAAAGCACATCATTTTGGGAGGGCATTTGTGGAACTCCACTGATACAGTTTTTAACAGTAACTCATTTTAATTACTTTTATTGTGTTGGAGTGTCTAATGATTTGTGTTGAAGCAAAATACAGTAAATACCTTTATGGCTTTAAACAGAAGACAGGGATGGTTGCAGAGTTTTTTCAAAGCTCCTATACATATCAGATGAGGACTGTTTTCTAGTACTCCTTGTAGGCAGGATCTAACGACTCGAGAACTAAGCAGTTTTCTATAGAGTTCAAGCTGCAAGGCAGTTGGTCGGCAGAAGAGTATGCTCTCTTTTTTCGGTGGGAGAAATTTGTTTATGATCTCTTGTGTTCTTCTAAGAATAAACAATCCAGTTAGGCGAGTGAGTTCTGCTGCTCTTTTCTCTCCTAACTCCTTTTCCTCCTAATATAACAAACAGAGGTTTAGATATGACTTCACAAGCATGTTCAGTTATATCACAATTCTTTGCTATATGATTCTTAATCAGGTAGTAGTGAACACGGTTTGTATGTATGATACCACTTTCTGACACAGGGTTTTAATGATCAATTAATATCAATGTATTTGGTTTGTCACAGGAGTTTTTAAACTCTTAACCAAGGCAAGAGCTAATGCACTATGAGTCACTACAGACTCAAATTATAGAGTCATAGAATATCAGGGTTGGAAGGGACCTTAGCAGGTCATCTAGTCCAACCCCCTGCTCAAAGCAGGACCAAGCCCCAATTTTTGCCCCAGATCCCTAAATGGCCCCCTCAAGGATTGAACTCACAACCCTGGGTTTAGCAGGCCAATGCTCAAACCACTGAGCTATCCCTCCCCCCGAGGAGGGATGTGGCAAGGTTCCTGATTTATATAGCAAAGCTGCATTGAATTCTACAGAACTGTGCTGAAGTGATAAATGAATGGCATCATATCGCAATTTGTACAGCTCCTAAAATGTGGAATGGACAGACAGTGGCAGGAGTTGAAACAGTGTCTCAGGGCTTATCGACACTGGCACTTTACAGCGCTGCAACTTTCTCGCTCAGAGGTATGAAAAAACACACCCCTGGGTGCTGCAAGTTTCAGCGCTGTAAAGTGCCAGTATAGACAGTGCATCAGCGCTGTGAGCCGCACTCCCAGCGCTGGTAGCTATTCCCCTCATGGAGGTGGTTTTTTTATAGCGCTGATGCCGTGACTACACAGCCATGGCAGCGCTTAATGTTGCTAGTAAAGACGTGCCCTTACAGAGAGTAAAGGAAATGACTACCATCTTAGAGCACATCTACACTTAAAACGCTGCATAGGTGCAGCTGCACCAATTGGAACAAACTACCAAATAAACCACTGTAGAACTTTAATGAAGATGCTCCACGCTGACAGGAGAGAATTAATCCACCTCTACGAGAGCCGGTAGCTACCACCAGCATAGCACTGTCTACATGGGGGGTTATGTTGGTATAACTACATTGCTGCAGGGTATGGATTTTTCACACCCCTGAGCAACAGTTATATTGATACAGGTCTGTAATGTAAACCAGCCCTCAGACTCCCAAACCCTGCCAGGAGCTCCACTTCTTCACGAAGTAGCAGAGGAAGACAACTGCCATGAGAAGCTCTTCAGAACTGCAGAAGTGAAGAATTAGACATCCATTCAATCCCTCCAAGTGTTTCATGCCCCTTCTTCCCCTCATGTCACTATATGCCCTCTCCCTTCTCCAGCCAATCACACAGTCCCCTTCCTGCCAGACTGCTACAATGGCGGGTGAACAGGCTGAGGAGATGGAAGATGGCATGAAAATAAACATTTTTGTGGGTTTCAGAGTAGCAGCTGGGGCACCTTAGAGACTAACAAATTTATTTGGGCATAAGCTTTCACGGGCTATAGCCCACTTCATCAGATGCATGGAATGGAACATACAGTAGAAAGATACACACACACACACACAACATGAAAAGATGGAAGTTGCCATACCAACTCTAAGAGGCTAATTAATTAAGATGAGCTATTATCAGCAGGAGGAAAAAAAAACCGTTTGTAGTGATAATCAGGATGGCCCATTTCAGACAGTTGACAAGAAGGTGTGAGTAACAGTAGGAGGATACTTAACATAGGGAAATAGATTCAATTTGTGTAATGACCCAGCCACTTCCAGTCTTTATTCAAGCCTAAATTAATGGTATCCAGTTTTCAAATTAATTCCAGTTCAGCAGTTTCTCGTTGGAGTCTGTTTTTGAAGTTTTTTTGTTGTTGCCACTTTTAAGTCTGTAACTGAGTGACCAGAGAGGTTGAAGTGTTCTCCTACTGGTTTTTGAATGTTATAATTCCTGATGTCAGATTTGTGTCCATTTATTCTTTTGCGTAGAGACTGTCCAGTCAATGGCCAAACCGGACATTAGAGGGACAAGGTAGGTGAGGTAGTATCTTTTACTGGACCAGGTTCCGTTGGTGAGAGAGACAAGCTTTTGAGCTACACAGGGTATGTCAACACAGCAATTTAAGCCCGGGTCTGAGCACGAGCTTGAGCCAAACTCTCCTTGCATCCACATAGCAAATTTGCTAACCTAGGGTTCAGACCCAGGATCCCAGGGCTGGAGGGTTTGAGCTCGTGTTAAGCTGGGACCTAGGGTCCGAGCCCTACTGCTTTCCTGTGTGCATGTGGTCCCGGCTTGATTCAGAGCCCAGAAGTCCTCTGGATGTACCCCAGAGTTCCTGGCGGCAGAGGAGCAGCACTGCAGGCAGCCAATACAGCACCATTATTGCCTGGCTGAGCGTACTTCCCCTTCCTACTCTGGCTCCTTCTCACTGCTGCATGGAGCTCGCCTAGAGCAGGGAGCAAAGCTGACAGGTGGGAGATGGCTCCTGGCCACAGGGAAGTTGCAAGTCATCCCTCCCCTGGCTGTGCTGAACTGGGACCTCAGGCACTCCTCCTCCCTGCAGGGTGGTGCTTGGTCCCTGCTCTACTCTCCGGCCCCTCCTACCCTCCCTGCATGTGCAGGGATACCTGGGCTGCATGCACTGTAAGGGTGGTGAGTGGGAACCAGCCCCAAAACTTCACTACTGCCTTCCGAGAATCCTTTATCCCTGCCTCTTGGGGTGCGGTGGGGGCAGAGATAAGTGATCCCCGGGGGTTGTTGAAAGGGAGGGGACAGGGGACTCTAGGCAATTTGGGATATGTTTGCTTTGACTTGGGTCTGTGCACTGCAGTGTGGATGCCAGAGCCCTAGGTTTGAGCACAGGTCAGAAAATACTTAACCTAGGGGTAAAAAAATGGAATGTAGACAGTCAAGCCCAGGGTTCCTTGACACAGGTCAGCTGACGCAAGTCCCACTAACTTTAGGCTTACATTGCTGTCTAGACATAGCCACAGAACTGTTCCTTAGGTCTGGAAAAAGTAAAGAGTGTCACATCTAAACATAGAATCATAGGATTGTAGGACTAGAAGGGACCTCAAGAGCTCAACTAGTCCAGTCACCTGCACTCATGGCAGGACTAAATATTGTTGCAATAAGCCATAAATCCAGTGTTTTATTATGACAGGAAAACTGATCTTATTACAATCTGTAACCCACTAACTCCCCTTTTTGTCCTATGACTACAGGGGTGTTAACGGGGCCATTTCACCTTGAATGGTCCCTTAGAATGTGTGTTAACTACTTGCGCTAAACTATCTGTTTGATCCCTTATTTAGCTGTGACACTGAGTATCTTTCCCAGACCTGAGGAAGACTTCTGAGTAGTTCAAAAGCTTGCCTCTCACACTAAGGCTATATCGACACTGCAAAGTTTTTGTGCAATAAGTTATACCATTTTTATTAAAGTGCTGGAATTAAACCGCTGTTGCGTGTCCACACTGTGCTCCTTGTGACAGTGGAGCGCATTCACATTAGCAGCTCTTGCAACAGCAAAGAGAGCAGTGCATTGTGGTAGCTATCCCACTGTGCAACTGGCCGCAGGGTGCTTTGGGAAGGGTTTGCAATGCCTCATGGGGCAGGCACAGCGTCACATGATGCAGGTTTCCCAATCCAATTGTTCCATGGGCATCCAACTACATTGCCAGCTGCTTTTCAACTGAAGTGGAGTGGGGAGTGTGTGTGACAGGGAGTGTGTGTGTGTGTATGGGGAAGTTCAGACAGTGGCAGGAAGCAACCAGTCCTGAGGCAGGGGGAAGGGGAAACCTCTACATCAGCCCCTACCTCCACGCGCCCCCCCCAGCTCTTTGCACAGCAATCTGTCTCTCTCTCTTTCTCTCTCTCTCTCACACACACACTTCTGTGTTCAATAGCACGAGCATTCCACAATAATGGTTTGCTTTCTGTTCTGGAGCAGATCAGCACAGTATGCAGGGCTGTCAGAAACAGAGCTTTGAAAGAGGAGAGAGGTGCATGCGTTCAGGGAAGCCAGCCAGAGTTCAAAACAATGAGCAGAGCGGCCACTTGCAGGATTATAGGACACTTCTGGAGGCCAATTACAGCGCTGAAAGCAACTGATATGTTTACACTGGCAATGCAGTGCAGGAGCATCTGCGCTGTAAGCCTTACGACTCTCGTTGAGGTGGTTTTTTTGCAACACTGCAACTGAGGAGTTTCTGCGCTCCTCGGGAGTTACATCACAGAAAGCTGCTTTGCTGCGCACTAATGTGTCAGTGTAGACAAGGCCTAACAGAAGTTGGTCCAATAAAATATATTACCTCACCCATCTTGTCTGACATAAAAGAAAGAAATGCCCAGGGAAATCACACTGAGTATTACATGAACTTATGTTTTGATACTGGAATTTTCAGAGGAGCCCAAGGAAAAATCTCAGCCATAGTTTATTCATTAAAGAAGAAAAACAGTCTAAATTACATTTGACTCTCTAGAAGATGAATTTTCTAACTTTCCTTATGAATTATATTTCTAAGGGTAGGTCTATACTTACGCGTCCGGTCGGAGGCGCGCGATCGATGTTCTGGGTTCGATTTATCGCGTCTTGTCAAGACGCGATAAATCGAACCAGGAAGTGCTCCGTTGTCGACGCTGGTAATCCAGCTCGACGAACGGAGTAGGCGGAGTCGACGGGGGAGCCTGCGCGCCGCGTGTGGATCCCGGGTAAGTGCTTTTTCATTCGAACTAAGGTACTTCGACTTCAGCTACGTTATTCACGTAGCTGAAGTTGCGTACCTTAGTTCGACAGGGGGGGGTAGTGTAGACCTAGCCTAAGACTGAATTCTTGTTTTTAAATGATGTACCTTTGTTGCTGAAGGCTCTCGGGACCGAATAATAGGCTCCTCATATACTTTTCTGTATGTGGACAAAGAACCAAATATTCCTGGATTTACAAACTCTATTAATGCATAATATTCTTGCAGGTCATTTTGTATTGGAGTGCCTAGGTGAAGAAAAAATAATTAATATAAAATAATGTACTTTTACACATTTAAGAGTTTTTTTTCTTGAAATTGATAGTAAGTATGATTGCTGAATACAACAGAGTTTAAAGTTGACAATAATAGTAAGAACTTTGAAGTTCTTAATTAACTATTGTTTCCTGACTGATTAGATTGTATATCTAGTTATTGTGACTCAACTAGTCATGAATTTGTAATCTTGTTTTGCCTTGTTTTCTTATTTAGAGCTTTTCTTTTTTCATTTTGAAGAAATATGACAGTTACCTGTAACTGGAGGTTCTTTGAGATGTGTGGTCTATCTGTATTTCACGCGTGGGTACACATGTATTCAATGCTCCTGAGACAAGAGATTTCTATCAAGTAGTATCCATTAGTTCATGCCAGCACAGTTGCTCCCAGAGGATTGGGCCAAAAGAAATATGATGAGGTTCAACAAGGACAAGCGTAGAGTCCTGCACTTAGGACGGAAGAATCCCATGCACTGCTACAGACTAGGGACCGAATGGTTGGGCAGCAGTTCTGCAGAAAAGGACCTAGGGGTTACAGTGGACGAAAAGCTGAATATGAGTCAACAGTGTGCCCTTGTTGCCAAGAAGGCTAACGGCATTTTGGGTTGTATAAGTAGGGGCATTTCCAGCAGATCGAGGGACGTGATCATTCCCCTGTATTCGGCACTGGTTAGACCTCATCTGGAGTACTGTGTTCAGGTTTAGGCCCAACACTACAAGAAGGATGTGGAAAAATTGGAAAGAGTCCAGCAGAGGGCAACAAAAATGATTAGGAGGCTGGAGCACGACTTATGAGGAGAGGCTGAGGGAACTGGGATTGTTTAACCTGCAGAAGAGAAGAGTGAGGGGGGATTTGATAGCTGCTTTCAACTACCTGAAAGGGGGTTCCAAAGAGGATGGATCTAGACTGTTCTCGGTGGTAGAAGATGACAGAACAAGGAGTAATGGTCTCAAGTTGCAGAGGGGGAGGTTTAGGTTGGATATTAGGAAAAACTTTTTCACTAGTAGGGTGGTGAAGAACTGGAATGGGTTACCTAGGGAGGTGGTAGAATCTCCTTCCTTAGAGGTTTTTAAGGTCAGGCTTGACAAAGCCCTGGCTGGGATGATTTAGTTGGGGTTGGTCCTGCTTTGAGCAGGGGGTTGGACTAGATGATCTCCTGAGGTCCCTTCCAACCCTGAGATTCTAGGATTCTATGATTCCCCTCATGCACCACTTAAGCTGAGAGTTTAAGGGGTGGACAGACCAACACCTCTCCAGTTCTTTCTCTTACTCCAAAATAGATAGGATCTGAAACAGAGGGACGAGACATGTAGTGGAATACAGATTGGGACCACACATCTCAAAGAACCTCCAGTTACAGCTAAGTAACCTCAATTTCTTCAAGTGGTGGTCCCTATGTCTATTCCATACATTGGTGATTGATAAGCAGTATTCAAACAGGAGGAGGTACAAGAATGCAGCTGGTATATAGTGTATAATACTGCTGTCTCAACAGCTGCATCTGCAGAAGAGGCCTGAATTAAAGGGTAATGTTCCATGAAGTATAGACAGAATTTCAGATTGCTACCTTTCATATGTCCAGTATAAGTGCTTCTTGAAGAGATGCTATCGAGGTTGCCTGTGCTCTCGCGGAATAGGCCCTTGCCCCCACTGGGGGAGGAATACGCACCAGCTGATGATAAAGAATGATATAGCTGGAGACACACTTTGAGAGTCTCTGAGCAGATAACGCTTGTCCTTGCAATCAGTCTGCTATAGCGACAAATAGTCTAGGCATTTTCTTAACTGGTTTAGTTCTTTACAGATAGAACACTAAAGTCTGCTTGAGATGAAGAGAGAGAAGTTTCTTCTCCTCATTGGAAGCATAAGGTTTTGAAAAAAAATCCAAGAAGGTGAATAGGCTGATTTATGTGCAACTCAGAAATTATCTTAGGCATGATTTTCAGGAGGAGGCAAAGGGAAACCTTCTCCCTCTGAAATGTGGTATATGGCGGGTCATCCACAAGTGCTCCCAGTTCACTCACCCGTCTGGTTGATGTGATGGTGAATAGGAAGGAGACCTTCATGGACAGGTGAGACATGGAACACATGGCTAACAGTTCAAAGCATGATCTAGTAAGTATTGGGAGTACAAGATGGAGATCTCATTGCAGTGCTGGTTTCTCCCCAGGGGAGTAGGTCCTAACGAGACCTTTCAGGGATCTGACTGTTTTGGGTGAGTAAAAATATAATTTAATCTTTCAGTTCTGTGCACCACATTTCAGAAAAGACATGGACAAATTGGAGAAAGTCCAGAGGAGAGCAACAAAAATTATTAAAGGCCTAGAAAACATGACCTATGAGGAAAAATTGAAAAAAATGGGTTTGTTTAGTCTGTAGAAGAGGATACTGAGGGGGGACATGATTACAGTTTACAAGTACATACAAGATTGTTAGAAGGGGGACAGTGAAAAATTGTTCTCCTTAACCTCTGAGGATAGGACAAGAAGCAATGGGCTTAAATTGCAGCAAGGGAGGTTTAGGTTGGACATTAGGAAAAACTTCCTATCAGGATAGTTAAGCACTGGAACAAATTGCCTAGGGAGGTTGTGGAATCTCTGTCATTGGAGGTTTTTAAGAGCAGGTTAGACAAACACCTGTCAGGAATAGTCTAGTTGTTAGTTGTCTACGAACAACTAAACTATTCCTGGCAGGTGTTTGTCAGGGCCAGGGTATAAAAGCCCAGGGAGTGGACAGTTCTCCTGGAGTCTTTTAGTGAGTGCAAAGACATGTCAGTCTTTTTGTTGAAGAGATTACACTTGTCGAAGAGGAAGTCCTCAATGGTATTCTGGATCTCCCTGAGGAACTCTGAAGAGTGGAGGCAATATTCACACCTCATAAGTATTACCATAGATATAGCTCTAGACGCTGTACCAGCCGCATCCACTGCAGCTTGAAGAGAGGTCCTAGCTACTGGTTTGCCATCATCATTGAGGGAGGACTATAACCTGGAGCTCCCAGTTGGTGTCGGCAGGTGCCTATCCTTTGGCTTATGAGCTGGAGCCATAGTTGGCATTGTGAGGCAAACCCACAACCAGATCAGGGCTGCATGCTCAGCTACAATGACTCACCCCTACAGTGACTCATCTCTCAGGCACACTGAGGCAGCCAATCCCCGGGAAGGGCCTCGGTCAGATCACCCCCATGCACATACATTTCATCCTGATTGCCAGAGCTGCTAGTTAATCTGTGCAACAGCACTACTTGGCTAGGAAACCTCCTGTTGCCTCCTTGTGTTACAGACTCCCCGGGCTTCCAGCCTGCTCTTGATCCTGGTTGAGCCACAGCTTGTCCCTGGACCCTCGTTTCAGCACTGCCTTCAGCCTGGTCCAGACTCTACATCTGGCTTTAACTTTTGGTACCTATTCTTGACCACTCTCCAATCACTAGGCCTGACCACTTAGAACCCAGAGCCTGATAGGCTCTGTCAATACCTTTCTCCTTCACACCTTATCCTCATGTTTGGGAGGTTCAAGTGAACCTCAGTTGTTATAACCCATGAGCCAGGATGCACCCAACTTGGATTGAGTAGGGAAGGCATCCTTTTTTTAGGAGCAGATCTGGAGGGGGATCTGTCTTTGTGTTTATAAGCATCCTCTTTACTCTCGTGAGAGGCTAGGGCAGTGACTTCTTTGCTTTCACAGCTCTGGTCCCAGTTTCTGAGTTTGTGTTCAGAGAGGCGCTACTTGTAGTCTGAGGCTGATGTACGGAGGGAGTCTTCCCAGCTTGGATCCAACTGGGGTCTCATGGCCTTCTCCATGAAGTATTTCCTCAGTCGAAGCTCTCATCCTTCACAGGTTTTGGGAAGGAAGGAGCGCAGATGCTGCATTTGGCAGAGATGTGAGCCTCCCCAAGGCAGTAAAGGTAGCACTAGTGTTCATCGCTGAACACGAAGGAACAGGGGCAGGAGATACAGTTCTTGAGCCTCTGGACATAGTCCTTCTCCCCACAGAAAGGATCCCTGAGATGCAGAAAAACTAAACTATATTAACTAGACTATAAAAACACTAAAAGATTAAAAATACTAAAACGATATAATTAGATTTACAGATTTTTGAAAGATGATGCAAAAATAGCTTTGGACAAAGAATTTGGACTCTGTCCATGTGGTGGGGAGAAAGAACTGAAAAGGCATTGGTCCACACTGCCCTTTATACCCTGAGCATGGAGCACGAGGAACAACTGTATAGGCACGGATAAATGAAAACTACTTGCCAGAAATCTTTGGTCTTAGACACATGGAGCGCATGTGTACCCACACATGGAAGACACATACAGACCAGCACTCGAGAAGTATTTGTTCTGTTTCATATTGTGTGTTCATAGGGAAACAAAGAGTGGAGACTGTAGCTTCATTTGCAAGGTTATTCTTATTTTGAACAAATGCAGCAGTATCTCCTGCAACAAGTTGGGTTATAGCTGTTAGCAATACAGTACAAGGGCTTCTCTCCAGGCTGACAGTTTAATTTTAACTTTTAAATCTTCTTTTAATTTTAATTCTCCCTCCTGCAAAGGTCTTATTATGCAATGATAGTCCCTCCAAACGTAGATGGTCTAAATGGAGGTCTTTCCAATACGTAATAAATGTTGCTCCAGGAATCAACCAGAAGTCAACAGAATGCAATATTAATAGATTCATAGTTTCTTGGATTTTAAGGCTACATGGGACCATTAGATCTGTTCTGACCCCTGTATTGACCCTAATAACCTATGTTTGACCAAAGCATATCTTTGATGTAAAGATATCAAGAGATGGAGAATCCATCACTTCCCTTGCTAGTTTGTCCCAATGGTTAACCTCCCTGAGGCAGAGCAGTGTTTCCAGCTAGGGATCCGAGCCCAGATCTTGTCAACACAAAAAAGTTGTATGATTTAACTAAAATAGTGATGAAACTGATTTAGTTTAATTGGTGCAGGCCTAAGTTCCCTCTAAGCTGCGTGGCCGCGCGGCTGACTATTAAGCCCCACGCAGGGGCTCAGGGCTGTGGCGGGAAGAGGCGCCCTTCCCCGCCGGCCCCAGCGTGGATGTGCCCTGGACTTGCTGTGGCTGGGGGAGAGGAGCCCCTCCCTCGGCCTGGCCGGGTCCAGGCCCGCCAGAGTTGCCGGGGAGAGGAGCCCCTCCCTTGGCTTGGCCCGGCCCAGCCCAGCCCCACTGAAGTTGCCACGGCTGGGGAAAGGCGCCTCTCACCTGGCCCCAAGCTGCTGAAGCAAGAGAGGGCTGGGAGGAGTCCTCTCTCCCCACCACTTCCCTGGCCCAATCCCAGAGCCCACACCTCTCCCGTGCCCCAAAACCCTAGTTTCTCCTCAAATTCATTTTTAGCCTACCTAATTATACTTTTACACTTGACTTGCCAGAGTTTATGCTGATTTCTATAAAAACGATATGTCTGATAATGTTGCCAAAATTTTCACACTTATATAACTTGCAACTTTCTTTCACATACTCACCAAAGTTAGTTCTTAGTCTAGCTATAAAATAGGCTATTTGTAATATACTGACCAGTCAGGATAATTCTTCTCTCACAGGACAGACTGACAAGGGCTGTAGTTGTCTTAATGGAGCTGTTTTTCAAACGATGTCCCTCATCACAGATTAGGAGGTTAAATTCTATAGTCTGAATTTGGTCCAAGGTGCGCAGCAGCATCTCATAACTGATTATCAGAACTGAATGAAGTGGGGAATTGATGAACTCTTCTACTTTGTTATCCTGTAGAGCATAAATAAAAGTTGTCTCACACAGCCAATTCTCTTTGGAGCTCCTCAACCCTGTTCCCTGATTTTCTGGTTTCTGTTGCATGACTAGAGCCCTGCATGGATACAAAATTTGCAGATATCTGCAGATTTGCAGGGCTCTAGATATAAAATTTGGATATGCGTCCATCCTCGATCGGCAAACATGTTCCGTGGAGATCTGCAGGTCCCTATGCATGACATGAGTCATTCCCCACCTCCCCAGTGGGCTTGGACTACTTCTTCCCTCTTAATTTGCAAAAGAAATATGGGAATGCAACATGGCAATACAGACTACTACCACCACGCCGCTGGGCAGCTCACTGTTCTTTGAGTACACCAAGTCTACTAAAGCACATTACTACGAAGATAAAAACTACAGACCTGGTGTACTACTACAAAGGTAAAAACTACAGACCGGTGTACAGCTACTTAAATCTGGTGTTGTGGGTAAGTTTCAAATTGATCATTGTAATGGAGATAATGAAAAAGCCTAAGCGACTCCCAGTACATTTATGGTGGGATCAAAAGATGCAGTAGACACCAGTTTATGCTGTGATCTTGTAAATAAATTTCTCTGTTAGTCTATAAGGTGCCACAGGACCCTTTGTCGCTTCTGTAATAAATTTGACACATTCTGTTTACCTGTTTCAATTCAATCAAATAGTCCTCACTCTGTTATGGGTCCCACATAACATTGCTAACCCTAGGAGAGCATACCTAGCATGCATAAGTTAGGGCAGCATAGAAGCTGGGGAGACAGAGAAGCAGGGACCCATAACCAGCTCCTTGACAGCACTCCTGCTCTCTTGTATCTAGCAGAGACTCTATCCCAAAATATTTTACTGACAGTCAGGAAAAAGCTATGGGGCCTATTGTTTTGAACCTTTAATGCCTTTTTTCTTCTGAAGGCATTGACATATATGTTTAACTCATGTTTACGCTTTGCTTTGGTCTCTTTTCTTAGTTACTTATTTCAAGGTATAGAAATAAAGAAAAGTGACATGATACGAATTGCATGTGTGATGATAATTGAGTCTGAGCAGCATGGGAAAATCAGAGGTTTTAGATCTTGAAAACAGCACTGGAGCACTAAATCAAACAAAAGTTCAATATAATACAAGAAAGAGTTTTTGCCAGATTAGATGGTTAAAAGTAGTCACATTTGCACATATGATTTATAAAATGATGACACGCCTTTTTATTTAAATCCTTGCACCATACCTATTTGCTTGTCCATAGAAATCATTCAGACATGCCATAGACTAGCCAAAGGCTTATGATCTCTATATGTCAAAAATTCAGAAATATATGGACAAAAATCATTGCAACAAGAGACTCTTCAGCCCAAAGCCACTTAACAGAACAGTCTACTTTATATCCCAAATAGCTCATTTAGCAGTTAATATTAACTATACTACTACTATTACTACTACTAACTAATACTTGCCATACTAATATCCCACAGTCAACCACCTCAAACCTTTCAGTGCACCTTTCTACTTGAAATCCAAAAGATCAATCTTGCAGCATGACCTATTTATTCATTACACCCTATCACATGATTTGCTGTGGTCAAATATAATGGGTATATGAAGATGAACTATGGAATTACAATACTCTTTGCAATCATTTCAAAACATTCATTCAGCCTCTCAACATTACTGTAAGGTAGGTAGGTATTATAACCCCCTGTAATGGAGCATTCTGGCCTTTTAAGCCTAGGTACTATACATCCTGCCTTCCCTCTCAGAAGAGGGGAGATGTTGACAGGAGAAGTAAGGCAGGACCAGAATGCTGAGCTCTCGCTATGAAGGTGTAGAAGTGGCAGCTTCATGAAGAGCAGATTGGGATAGAAGAAGAGTTCTGTGTGTGGCAGAAGAGCCAGAGCTGAGTGACCCTGCCAGCAGGTAGGGGATCTTGGGGGACAACTACTGCACTGGTGGGGTGCAAAATGAACTTTATTAAGAAAATGTAAAAACAGGGAAAAATTCAATAGTGAGGGGTATGGGGTTTGTTAAGGTAGACAATTGGGGAGGGGTTTCTTTTAGTAAACAGGATAGGGGGTTTTAGTAGTGGGGTACAATACAGTGGGGTACAATACAGTTGGTAACCAATTAACACTGAAGTATAAATGTAACAGGTAGCTAACAATTTCTATGTAAAGGGTGTGTCACAGTGGTGTAAATGTAAAATGTGAGGTGTGTTAGAGAGAAAAAAAAAGGTAACCAATGGGGTTTTTATGCTATACAGAACACAGCAAAATCTTATCTATGATCTAACTTAACCAAGATTACACAAGTTAGCAAGTAACAGAACACAATGCAACGATTTGTTAAACCTAACTTACAGAGCACAATACAAACAATTCTTTAAACCTAACTTAACCACAGCTATGCAAAATGAAATTACAATTTGTCTAGACTAAAGGCTAAACCTAACCTAATGGGTGCACCTTATACTAGAGGTAGTTCCAGAGGGCAGAGTGGTGTGCGCCCAGGATACAGCTCCAAGGGGGGGGGGGGGGGGGGGGTTAACTAGTGGTGGCTGCAGCAGTCTTATTTCTAGCAGCAAAGACGCTGCGGAGCTAGAAGCAGATTACAGATACAGACCAAGGAGTTAGCTTGGGTCTGCCTGCTGGGGAAAGAAAGCCAGCAGTTAGAACAAGGGGAGTGTGCAAGAGGTTTTTCCTTACCAATCCCCAAAGCAGCAGCAGGAACAGCAGTTTCAGCATCAAAGGACGCAGAGAGGACTCGATTCGCTTACAATAATCAGGAGATCTCCAGGCCCAAATTCGTTGTTCGTGGGAGGGGAGTTTAACGCTCAAAAACAATCGAGAGCGGGGAGAGGGCCCCCCAAAGACCCCTAGCTGATCAGACCAGGTGGCAAAGCAAGGACCTTCTTCGAGGTCTGATCAGAAAATGTCCGGTTTTAAAGGCAAACTTAGGCAGTTTCCCACCAGTACTTTTGATTGGCTCCTCTTGATACAGGGGAGGAGAGAAGGCAGGGAAAGGCTGCAGATAAGCATAGGCATGCCTGGGCATGTTCTGAGCCACAGGTATGACTTATATGCGTAATTAGTTGGCCACTTCAGGCCTTGCATTTCTGGACAGCTCCCCCTACACCGAGCCCGGGCCTGAACAAAGGAACCAAACCAAGAAGCAAGAAGCCCCCTCCCTAGGCAGAGCAATGGCTCCAGTCAGTCTGTACAAGCCATTCCTATGAATAGGGCTATGACTTTAGTTAGCACAATGGCCGGGAGGGGCGGCCACACAGGACCAACAGAAAGGAGAGGGGAAAAGGGAATGGGGCAGGGGGACAGTTGTAACAGACACTGAGTATGAACTTTTAGGTTGTAATGATGGACTTTATTTTGAGGACCTTGAGGACTGTCTTGAGTGGTTTCTATTATTTAACCAATCCCAGACGTGGTGTGTGTCAGTTTGTTAGCCACAAGACTATATTCAAGTTTTAAGGGGCTCTAAAGAGGGGAAGCAGAGGCAGGGTGCAGAAGAGCCTTCACCAGCCATGAGGGGGCCATCAGGAGGTGGCTGCCCAGGTACACACCCAATTTTACAGATGCAAACAATGAGATGAAAAGTTTAAGTGACTTGCCCAAAGCTACACATGGAGCAATTGCCAGTTAGTATGAGATCTCCACAGTTCCTGGTTCCCACTCCTGTACTCTGAATACACCTCTCTTGGCACTGGTTCAATGGACATTGAAGTCAACAGAAGCCTTTCCACTGATTTCAGTGAAGTGTAAATGATAAACATCTCAGTGACTCAAGTAGCACAAACTTTCATTATTAATTATTATTAGTAGTAGACATTTTGCTTTTTAAAGTAGTAGTAGTAGTATTCTGGAAACTGATAATGACAACACTCCCTCAAATTATATTTCACACAATCCAGCAACATGGATTAATGAAATCTGCTTGGCCATCAAATATAACCTTTAAGACTGAGCCTTCATTTTCACAGCAAAGTTCTGTATGGGTAATTTGTGATTTAACAAAACCATGATCAAGTTTTAACATTAAATAGAAATTAATGTACTTGTTTTTAAATTTGATTACTGAAGGGTCAAGGGCAGGGCTGAGTGTTTCCATGTATAGGTAAAGAAAACATGCCTATCTCCTCTTGAAAACATGCCTGATAACTCTTTGAATTTTTTATTTTATATTCAAGAAGTACAAAACGCTGAGACAAGCTCTTTTTATGTTGTACTGAAGAAATAATAGTATAATTGCCATTCTTCCCTATAAGATAGACAGGAAATTATTATTTAAAATACTTCATTATATTGTAGGCAAGTGGTATTGTTATCTCACTTTTGCAAGTCAATATTTTCTTTGCTTTTTAGGGGCCCAATCTTACAAACTGCTGAGTGCCCTCAAATCCCATTGGCTTCAACCAGATGAATAAAAATGTTAGGAGAATTTAAATGAAAAGAAAAATATGTTGCTGTCACTTTGGGTCACATTAACTGCCAATAAACTCAATATTCCCCCACTCCCAAAATTAGTGTTATAAAAAACACCAACAATTATGAGAAAATGTGCGACAACGTCGAAATATCTCTTTAGGTAACTATTTTTTTTTGCATTACACTGAATCTTTTTTGCACCAAAGCTGCTCTCTCAAGAACTAACACAGCTGATCGTTTACTTTGCTCAAACTCAGTTACTGCCACATAGACAATTTCTGTCAAATCAGTTCACTTCAGTTCCACATCTTGAAATAAGTTACTCTAAGGAAAGTGATGGAAGCAAAGAGGGTATATGAGTTAAAGAGACATCTAGATTGGCCTCAGTGGACGATATGTATGTTCAGCACCATAGCAGGACTGGATGCTAAATAAGTAGAAAAAACAAAACAGGTACACATGGAAAAAATTAAAAGTTTTGTAAAACATATAAAAACCACTTGTAAAAAGAACTTTCATTTCATCCGAAAGGCTCACTATTTCATACAGACTATGAAGGAAGACTGCCAAAAAGAAAGTATTTAAGGCCATGTCTACACTATGGGTGCTACAGTGGCAAAGCTACGGCACTGCAGCTATGCCACTGAGGTGAATTTTTCACACCCTTAAACGCTGCAGCTATGTCAACTTAACTTTTAAATGTAGACCAGGCCTAACTGTTAATCTATTAACGACAAATATTAGGTCAGATTTAGAAGGCAGCATTCTCTCTGTTACTTCATACAAATACATTTACAGGGAATAATCAGGTTAAAAAAATATATTTTTGAAAATAAATTACCTTACATTTGTTACAAACAACATGGCAGAATAATAATTATTTTTTGAAGTTTTCTTTTCACTATTTTACTTTTCACTTCTTTATTTTTTGTATTACTCTAATTTTGGACAATCAAAGTACACTAGTCAGTTTCTAATCAATTTCACTTTTAGTTTTCATGCATACATTTCCCTCCTGCAATGTTTTGGTTGTAAACACTGTAGACAAATATTTGCTTGTTAAAAAACAGCTTACTTGGAAAGTTGGATTTTTTTTAAAAAAAATTTTGAGCCAGATTTGACCTTTTTGAATATAAATCTCACCTGATCAACTGTAAACACTTTGATCCTTTCACTTCCCAGCCATTTCTGAAATTCTTTTTTCCAGTTCTTCACCAGACTCCCAGGGGTGACAATCAGTGCCTGCTTTATTATAGGTTTGCATCCATAAAGTCCCTGACGTAGGAGAGTCCAGACAAGCGAAATGCATTGCAATGTTTTTCCTAAGCCCATTTCATCAGCAAGAAGAGCTCCAAATCTCCCACTTAATCTGTAAGAAATCATTACAATTTAGTAATGCAAAGGAAACCCTGCAACTATTTGCATTCTGATCTGGCGAATATAGTTTTTTTAAAGTAAAGTATATAAAAACCTATTTCTTTCTACTATGATCATGTTGTAGTTTTTTATTCAGTTAAACCAAAAAGTTCTATATGACTGTGTGAAATTTAGGTTCATTACTAGATTAACATACCGATCATCCAAAATTAGAGATCTTAGTTGAATTCTTTCATTATTAAAAGTGTTTAAGTAATTTATGTCAAAGCACATGAACACATACCATAAACCGCCTAGCGTATATAAAACTGATGTAACAACTGTAAAAGTAATATAGTAATTTTTTAACAGAGTGGTACATCAACGTACCTTTATACTTGACTGAAAATTTCTGAAGTACCAACCAGCACTGCACTTTGGCTTGGGTCAGATGGTTCATAGCCGTAGTTCTCAACCTATTAATCATTGTGGGCCGCATAGTCAGGCCACAATGAGTTACCTGGGCCGCAGGTCAAGAACCACAGCACCCTACCACCACCACACCGCTATGCCCAGCCCCCCAGCCCAAAGACCCCTCCACAGAGTGGGGTGAAGAGCAGAGCTCCGGTGGTGCGGCCGAGTGGCAGGGACCCCGTACCTGTTGTGCGGGGCTGGGAGGCAGCCCTCACCCGAACCCATCGCCAACCTTGATCCCCGCCAGGTGGGGCTGGCCAGCAGCCCTGACCTCAGACCTTGCTGTATGGTGCCGGGTGCAGCCCTGACCCCAACCCAGGACCTTGCTGGATGGGGCCGGGCAGCAGCCCCGACCCCAGTCCCTACTATGCAGGACCTGGTGGCAGCCCCGACCAGGGGCCCTGCTGTGCGGCAGCCCTGACCCCAGACTCTGCTGCAGGGTGCCAGGTGGCAGCCCCAACCCTGGACCCCGCCATGTGGCAGCCTGAGCCCTGGACCCTGCTCCCCTTCAGCATACAGTTGGGCCGCAGCTATGTGCTAATTGGGCTGCATGCGGCTCACAGGTTGAGAACCACTGGTTTATAGGATAATTCAGCCATTCTCTTCTAACAGAGAAATACAGAATGCATCTCAGTTTTGGGGTGTTTTTTTTTTTAAACAAGCTAAAAATTACCAGAGTAAAAATTAACAGGACAATTATTCTCCTACCTCATTCCCATCACACACTCGTACAGGAATACAATTCCTTCTTTCTGATGTGGGCGAAGATGATTTACAAGGTAAGGATCCACAACTACATCTACCACAGGTAAACCAGCCTTATTGAACATCCGCTGGTGATCTGGAGTTGGACGTGGCATAACTAAAGAATCTTAAAGTTCAAAATATACACAGATGTGGTAAGAGATAATTTGTGTTTACTTCGTAAACAAAAAATATTGTTTTTCCAAGGTAACTATATCAAGTAACTATTTGCTAGACTTCAATAACTGCTGAAAATGTATTTGTCTAGAAATGACCAATATGTTAAAAAGCATATAAAGAACAACAGCTGCTATTGTTACTTATTTACATCAACACTGTATCTAGGTACTCATCATTTTTAAAAAACTATTAAAACACTGCCTCATATCCTAAAGGTTTCAGAAGTGCTTTAAAAGTTTAATATATACAGTGGAACCCCATTATAACGCGATATTTGGGGTCCAAGAAAATCGATTGCGGTAAATACGGGGTCGCTTTATAGCGGGGTTCCACTGTACAGTATTCAGAAGCTAGGGGTTTGCTGGAGCAGGATGGCAAGAACCTCAGGGGTGCACCAGGGCTGCAGCGAGAGTCGCTCCTGCTGCAGCCGCCGGGGCATGGATCCTGAATGCCCCATGCCTGCCGGACTTGCCCCACGCCCGCCGGGGACAGAGGCAAGAACCCCGGGAGTGTGCCGTGGCCATAGGAGCCGACTTCCATCGGCTCTGCTGGGTGCATCGGGGGCGGGGCCCCGCAACGTCGGCCGGCGTCGGGGGCAAAGGTAAGTTCTCCAGTAACGGGCGCGGGGGCCGGTGGGGAGCTGCCGGTGGGTGCTGAGCACCCACCAATTTTTCCCCGTGGGTGCTCCAGCCCCGGAGCACCCACGGAGTCGGCGCCTATGGCCACGGCTGCAGGGAGGTTCGCTCCTGCTGCAGCCGCCGGGCATGGATCCTGAATGTCCTGCGCCTGCCGGACTCACCCTGCGCCTGCCAGGGACAGAAACGAGAACCCCGGGAGCGTGCTGCGGCTGCAGGGAGGTTCGCTCCTGTTGCAGCCTCCGGGGCATGGATCCTGAATGCCCCGCACCTGCTGGACTTGCCCCACGCACGCCGGGGACAGAAGCGAGAACCCCGGAAGCATGCTGCGGCTGCAGGGAGATTCGCTCCTGTTGCTGCCGCCGGGGCATGGATTCTGAATGCCCTGCGCCTGCCGGACTCGCCCTGCGCCCACCTCAGCCGCTGGGGCCAGACTCACCCCGCGTTATAACTGAATTTGCGTTATCGCGGGACACATTATAGCGGGGTTTCACTGTATAAGAACCACTTCACCCATCATTTACTACAATCTGCCACCTTTGGGACCAATTTAGCAGCTGTTCAATTGAGGATTACCAACAATAATCAGTTTAGGATAGGAAATGAGAAAAAACACCTCATCCAATTAAAACTGCAAGGAATACAGAACGTAATTACTTATATATATATCATTATATAAAAGAAATAGAAGGTTAGCCACAGTGTTCTGATAAACTCTATTTTATAAATGATTCTCATCATCCCCGCTCCCCCTCAAAGACTACAGAGGAATGGGCAGAAAACTTTGGAGTCCATCAGCACTGGAAGGGGTGAACATTGAGCAACACAAGACAGTGAACAACCACAGCATGCCCTACTCATGCTATCTTAGAGATCAAAGGTCCCCATCCTGTGGAGCTCTGAGTGCTCTAAACTTCCATAGGAGTTGAGACGCTCAGCTTGCAGGAGGCACTCAAATCCATCACAGGATTGCCCCCCCCCCCCCCCAAAACCAAAAATTGGAGGGAAACCCAGGTCTTTCACACAGCATTGCAGAAACAGACAAAATGCAGTCAACTCTGTGGTTGAACATAGCAGCACTACACAGCAATTTAGGACAGTAATCTCATATTATCTTGAAACCACAGGAGGGAATTCAGGGAGACAGAACATCATACAGTTGGAATTTGACCAGAACACTGGTCTATTCTTACAAAAAGTGCCATAAGATAAAAAGAGGACCTCATTATTATTTATTTGTATACGGCTAGTGTGGTAGGCAATTTGCGGAGGTAAGAAGACATGGCCCAGCCCTGAAGACCTTATAATCTCAGGAGATAAGAACATTTCTTATCTCCATGGCGTACAAATGAAAGAAATGGGATGGGGTTTAACAAACTGCAGTGTGAACGATAAGTTGTGGTTTAGGTGCATTTTTTTAATTAAAATTATGCATCATTTAGTTTGATAACACTAATATATGTGGTGTTTTTTTCTCATCTGAAACATGGCGCCTTCTCCAGAATATTGTCCCTAAACTGCAGGCTGAACCACTGGCTTATTAAAGACAGATGGAAGATATCGACCTGCTAAATATTCAACACTACTTCCTGCAACTACCAGGTGTTCACTGGAGCTCTCCCATACAAGTACTCGCCCAATCTGATCCTCCTTAACTTGTGGAATTTAATGGGATGACAGCACACAGTAACTATAATATTGTGTTACAGAACTTTTTTCCTGCAGTAGGTGTCTCATTGAACTTGGACTGTTAAGTCACTTTTTGTGTTTGCACATTGGTGGCTATGAGGGAACACACTCCCCAGGAAGCAATTCTTCTAAATTTGTTTAACCTCTTCACTGCTCGTCGTCCACAGCAACTACCATGCTGGTGTAGTCTGTCAACACTCGATTGAACTTGGTGGCAAACGAGAACTTTTCTAGAATGTTTGACACTAGTCAGTTTCTCTTTTCGGTACATTCATTTTTCTTCGCTAGTCTATTTTCAGAACCATACTGATTTAAACAGTTTTTATAGCCATAAATAATATTTATAAAGAACTGCGCTATAAGGCACTCTAGGGTATATGGACTTTTTTAGGATACTAACACTTTCTCAAATGTCAGTGAGACAGCCTCCAGTCCCATGCTTTACAGCACACCTGCCACTTGTAGAACAGAATCATGTTGTGGTGTTATTGGTTAAACTTGATTTTCACTGGGATACCCTAGATTCTCATTCAGTACTTGGGTAGGGAACATAAAAACCTTGGTTACGCATTGAGCTTTCTTACAAAAGGACAGTGGATGGTTAAATAAATAACAGAATTTTAAATCTTACTTGATGCATTTGGATCATGGCGAGGTTTGTAGTTCTGGGAATCTTTAAGTAGATTTTCTTTAGTGCTTGGCTTGCAGACATTTTTGAATGGGCTACAGAATGGTTTCAGAGTACTTTGTGAAGAAGCAGTTGGGACTGTGATGGACGTCCCTACACCAGTCTGAAAACATTTGCCACTGTTAAAGTCCTCTGCTGAAATTATACCCATCACTTCAATTTCTTTTCCTCCAATCATCAGCGTTTGACCTTCATCAAGACTTTCAAGGTCTTTAGATTTATATCCAGTACCTAAAAATAATAATTAATTTACTTATATTTAGCAATTAATTAGGACCACACAATGGGTATCACTGCCTTAACATCGATATTCAACTGCAGGAAGTGAAAACAGAAATGTCATCAAATCCTTTAATAATTAAGCATATGAATTTGAATAACCTTTCATACTAAGAAAACAAAGTGGCAAGAAGGTTTTTCATTTAAATGAAAACAAATTCACGTAGATTGTAATACCGAGAGAAAAACTGAACAAACGTAACATCACCTGGACATTGTTGTACCAAATATTTTTAAAACTGCTGTGAATTATCCTCTTATAACTGAATATAAACATGCATTTAGATATTGGAGTACTCAAACTATTTCCATGGAGTGGACCACATCTTAAGAAAGGGATTGTCTCATTGACCACTCTCCTCTTTCCCCCTCACCCCCTACTCATGATCAAAAGTCCCATTTGCAATCTCATAATATGCCTGTGGCAATCATGGCAATGGCTTATATGGAAAAAGATAAAAACAATATATTTTAACTGCCTTTTAATGCAAGTTAGCAGATGGATATGGGGGGAGCCTGCATCACCTGACCAGTCACCTCTCTGCAACAATAAGCAAGTGCTCTGTGAACCGCTAGTAATAAGTGGGGACAATATCTGATCACTCCTCCATAGGCATCTAAGAACTCAGTTTGGTTCTCGGACAAGAAAGTGAGGCTATTCTAATTTTCAGACGGATATTCTCTCAAGTAAACTGAAGTGGTTGTGGGAGCCTGGTGAAATTGGCATCTGTGTCAATGGCTGCTTCAAGCACAGAGATTTGATTTTTCTGCAGCTTTGCCTTTAAAGACCAGAAATGTTTAATCTTTCCAACATAAAAATTAGATTTCTATTAATTCTGGAACGCTCCATGTGCTTTACACTTATCTAGATCGGGACCTTCAGTATCACCCTCTGCTAAATGAAGCTAAAGTGATTTTAAGAAAAAATTCAACAGGGTGGTTGATGCCTTCCAGATATTTCTTATTCTCTCGCTCGCTCACACTTTTTTTTTTTTGTAGTCAAGCAAGTCAGTGTATATATAGTTTTGATACAAATTAAATTAAATGTGTAAAGTCATAGATTATTTTTTAATTAAAGTGCCTGGCAGCAGCAAGTTTCTAACACTAGGGTTGTACCAAATTATTAGAGGGCCATCTCTGTCTTAAATTCAAATACAAGTGTGTTTTGCAGCAACACACAGTCAAACTAGTTCTTACTAAATAATCTACTTTGGCTTTGCTGGCAACTTAAATTGTTGCTTGTCTTTCAGGCAAAGTTTTTGAGCTGACTGCAACCTATAGCTTACAAGCCTTTTTTCCCCCTCTCAATATAAAATCAAAATGTATCTTACAGTAGCTGCTACTAAGATTGCAAGACTAAAAATTACAGCACCATCAACTCTGGCTTGTGTTTCAGGCAAAGGCAATATTTATAATTATTTCACTGTAGCTGAAAAATGTAGCTCCAGTCTCTCCTAATCACCAGACCTCTGATCAGAACGTTAACAAGTAACACATTCAAATGGAGGTTCAGCCTTAGGACTGCCTGCTCAGCTGTGAATTTGTCCCTGGTGCAAACCCACTTCTCCAGGGCATGATTTGCGTGGCTGATGTCAAGGCCCAGCCCCTTCCTTTTGGCAGCTCTACAGATCTGCTCGGCCCTTCTTTTCTAGCCCCTCTCCTTGGACTGGCAGCTCAATGCTTTTGCCCCTGATGTAACTCAGTCTGCCCCATTTTCCCCTGTACTTTTTGCCTGGTGGGCAGGAAACATGATCCTTTTACTTGTTCAAAACACATTTCTACTTGTCCTGGGTTTCTGTATAATAGTTATTTTTCTCCCACTCCGACCAGCGATCCACAGACCACAGTTTGGTCATCACTAATTTACATGATTTATAAACAGCTTCATTTCACTTCATTCATAGACTGCAAGATCAGAAGGGACCATCATGATCATCTGCTCTGATCTCCTGCACACTGCAGGCCACAGAACCTCACCCAGCCAACTCCTGTAATAGACCCCAACCTCTGGCTGAATTACGGACATCCTCAAATCATTATTTAAAGACTTCAAGTTACAGAGAATCCACCATTTACACTAGTTAAACCTACAAGTGACTCATGCCCCATTCTGCAGAGGAAGGCAAAAAAAAACAACCCCAAAAAACCAAGGTCTCTGCCAATCTGACCTAGGGGAAAAGCCCTTTCCGACCCCAACAATGGCAATGAGCAAGACTGAGCATGTGAGCAAGACTCACCAGCCACATACCTGAGAAAGAATTCTCTGTAGTAACTCAGAGACCTTCCCATCTAGTTCCCATCAATGGTCATTGAAGTTATTTGCTGTTAGCAGTCACAAATCAGCTACATACCATCGCAGGCAGTTTCATTTTACCATCCCCTCCATAAACTTATCAAGCTCAGTCCTGAAGCCAGTTAGTTATTTTTGCCCCCACTGCTCCCCTTGGAGTTTTTTGCTCCCATTCAAAACACACATTATTTTTAGGCCAATGTTTAAGTAACAACTATATGTAAATCTATAATACCTCTTCCAATGTCTTTGCCTTCCATATCTTTCAGTATCACAGACTTTCCATTTGCAATAAGAACAGCATCACCTTCCCATTTCTTGTGGGTTTTTTTTGAAGCCTTACACCACACAACACTGAAGTATTTTGCAAGGGAGTCAGGTCCGTCTTCCTCTTTCTTGTGTCTCGCTATTTCTGGTGTTGGTACATGCACTGGGTCTAAAAAGAAGCAAAATGACTAAGAATATAAAAAGATCTCTGTTGATGTAGAAAATTATTTTAAAAAACCCCAACACTATCACCGACCAAGTGGAGACTGTGCATTTCCTGCTATACAAACATAAGATGGCATGGTTCCTGTTCTGAGTAGCTTACAATCTAATTGAGACAGAGACATCATAATTCAGGCTTAAAACAATGGATGGGGGTGCAAGCTCAAAGGGGCACTAATTTTATGAAATACTGTGTGGAAAGTATATGCTTTAAGGAAAGATTTTCAAATAGGAGGGCAGTTATTTAGTCCATGAAAAAGAGGTAGTTCCTGGTGTGGAATGGAAGGAGACAGTGGGTGAGGGATAAAAAGGAAGTTTTTGAAACAACAAAGCGGTGAGAGGAAGAGAAGAAAGAAATGAGAGAACAGTCTCAGATGAGGAGGAGATGAGCAATGCCTTGAAAGCAAAGATGGGAACTTAGAACTCAATGCAGAAGGGGAGGCAAGTGAATAGATCCACAACTAAAGCCAAAAGATTGAATTCAGAATAACTATTAGTGTAGCTTTAGAAAACCTGAAAACAGTTAAAAAATAAAACTGTTTTACATTTCCAGTTGAAAGAATATTTCACCCACTTTCTTTGTAATACACCGCACCCTCGCTAGAACGCGGGGTTTGGGAGCCATGGGTGGTACCGCGTTAAACACAGGGACTGCGTTATAGCGGGGTGAGTGCATTACCATGGATCCCAATGTAAATAATTTATTTTGGGATTCATGATCGCCCCCAGGCTAATACCGAATTTGAGCTATGTTGACGCGTGCTCTAGCAGGGGTCTCCTGTATATTAAAAACCATCCACTATTCTAAAATCCTGAAAAACAGCAGCATGACTTTAGATTGCAGCAAACCAAATGTTTCTACCTATAAATAGTCATAAATCTGGCAGCACTGAAGCTATTTATATCTATAATCAATGCAAGTATTAGCCGAATATAATTAGGTTAATAACTTTAAGGATTCTCAACATTGCAAGCAACAGTTGTCCATACTATTCAATAAAGACAAAGATCACATGCCTTCCATGAGTTACCAGTCTGGCATGAGTCAAGTAACAGTAGAGCAAGTCTGCAGAATTAACTGAAGGAAAATCTGAAACATTCCTTTTTAGCAAAGCATATGTGCACAACATCAAAGTGAAAATCAGACTAATTTTCATTAAAATACCCTTGCATGCTGGTCAAGGCTTAATCAGCTTGCTCCTTTGATTCCATCTGGATTCAGCACAATACAGATTTGACACTAAAAGACCGCTCATACAAAAGACTAACTCTTCTTATGTGCCTATACTTAGATCAGAAACAGCAAATATAAAATTTCACCTATAATAATGACCCGAGAAAAAGGGAAATCAAATAAAGTGATCACTTCTAATGGTAATTGTTTAAAAAACCTGCAAAACATGATTATATGAACTGCCTAAAAAATAATGTAAATTATCAAATGAATGTTAACTTTATTGTTAATAAAACGATATATATGCAAGATATTTTATTTATTGACAGAGATTTTCATGCCACAGCACTTTACAAATTTCAGCCCCAGTCCTGTAGAGGGATCCACTCCAGTGGAGCTTTGTGTGTGCGCGCAGAGTCCCTGAAGTAAATGGGACTCCACGGATGAATCCGCATGCTTAATATATATACACATGTGGATCCACCGTAGAAATACTTCCACCTCGAAGGTGCAACAAAGCACCTATTTAAGAATACACAGCAACACTACACAATGACTAGAAGCAACAAAACAAAACAAAAAACCAACCCTCCCAACAAAAAACAAAAACCCTCCTCTTTTCCACCTGAAAATACAGGAAGAATTTAATGTTTGACTAAAACACATGAATAAATCCTTGCACTTTTGCAAAAAGTACCAAAGACCTATCAGTGGGCAGAAGTAGTCAGGGTGGTGGGTTTTTGTTTTTTGTTTGGTCTGATCCTAACAATGGCAGCTACAGCAGTGCAGTTCTCTTATGATGCTGGGGCACTGGTTCAGTACCATCAGAGGAAAGAATGCCCCCTACTAACTTACCAACGTGACTTCCTGCAGCTGTTTTAGATAAAAAGCATTGCAGATCCATCCAGCACTTAAATACTATGGTAATGGAGCAGAGAAAACCCTTAAGACAGTGAAAAATACAAAAGACTGAACTTGCTTGGCTTCAAATTCCTAAGTTTAAAGTGGATCACAACGCAAATACAGAATTGCCATCTCTATGTTTTAAAGCGCAGCTTTCAATTGTCTTCTCCTTTTAAATGTATATTCCTGCAAGAACTGGAGACTTGTTGGCAGCTGAATGTCCTTCCTCTTCACAAAAGGATGGACATCTTCAAGTGAGTGAACACTTCTTCCCTTTCTTTTACATAGCCCTCACAAACGAGTTCACAAAGCCTTAATGTCCATTTTACAGCCACTACTTTTTACCTTAATGATTCTATTTAAAAATGTACCTGGGTATTCTTGATGTGAACAACCAGTTAGTTGCCAGGCCATTATTAATCCCTCAAGGTATTTTATATACCTAATTTAAAGCAATAGGGAAAACAAAATAAGCTATAACGATAAATTCGGAAATTATTAGCTTTTGGAATTGAGATTTTTGCAACAAACAGTTCTTGAAGCAATTCATCCCAGAGTGAAGAAAGCCATATAACAGTATCCCATATGCCATCCACATGCTCAGTGAGAAAACTAAAGATTAGGTAAAACATTATATTGCTGAGGTTCATTCCCCAAATCAATCTTCTGAATCATCATTGCAATTTACATATACAAAATAGCTAGGTTGGCTATCTTTCTATCGTACACAAAATATTCTCATTATTACCATTGCAGCATGTCAAAATGTCAAGATATTTGGCTATGTTTGCAGCAATATTTCATGCTTTTAAAATAATAATATTATCAGATTAAAAATCATTACACCCCCCAAAATATTATTCTATATATGGTTGTTAATACCAGAGATTATTAGATCTGTAAGAAGCTATTGGCTTGTCTATGCAGGACATTAGTGCGTGGTAAGACAGAATGTGGTACAGTCTACTAGTTTGCCAGGCAGTAACATCCCATGGGCACAGCTACAGAGCACTAAAAGTTCCGTAGTGCATTCTGACATACCCCTGTTTAAACATCAAAGCACGACAAGGAACTTTTAAAGTGTGCTATAGCAGCATCCACATGGGATTTTACTGCACGGAAAGCTAGTGCGCTGTAGATTCACACCCTGGGCTACCACACACTTACAAGCTGTTTAGACAAGATCAATATTTACTTTACACCATCAATGACATTTGTTTACTTATATTCAACCTTGCATTCAATTTGGAAAATACGAATAGACTACTGAGTTTTTCACTTTTGTTTGTACACAGCATCTAATCAATTTAACATGGAGGTTTTAGTCCAATAGCACGTTTGCAAACAGTGGGTGAAATTTTTCAGGCAAACAGTTTATTGGGGGAGAGGAAAACAGTTTGGGTCGATTCAAAACTATTCTTAAATTTGACTAATAGTTTTGGCCATATACAAAACAGCTAGAGGAAGAGGAGGTGATGGTGCCCTCCATTATAACCTTTTGCCCAGTGGTTAGGGCACTCACCTGAGATTTGGGCAAGGTTCAAATCCCCACTCGGGAAAAGACCCAAAACAGACTTTTTCATTCTGAAAAGTTTCAGATTCAGTTTGACCCAAACTGGGTTTTTTTTTACATTTTTCAGAACTGTCACCAAACCAAAAAAATAATTTATTCACCTAGCTCAATGTTTAAATCATTTGGTGTAAGGCTGACGCACTCCATAAAGCTGCTAAGGGCAGTGTTTGGTAGCAGAATACAGAGCAGCAGTTTGGACAGTGAAATTACTGCTAGCTGAAGGCATCCAAATATAGTTGCTTTTGCTGATGTCCTAGAAATGAAGCTACACTTGTACATTGTAAGCTCTGTTGTTGCTTCTGGTTATTATCTTGCACACAGACTAACGGAAATATGTGCATACTATAAACAAAAAGAGACAGGGAATCAATCTGTGTCCACTCATTTTTCTCTCAGCAAACAAAAAGCCCACTTTATAAAACTAAACTCTTCATGACCACTAAGAAGCTGTTGCAGATGATGTGGTCCTTCTTTCTGAACTGAGAGAATACAGCTGACGTGTTACGGTCCAAAGGCTAAAATGCAGAGACCATAAAAGTGGGTATTTACAATAGGTGAGACAGTAAGTCCTTAAGTTTCAAGATTTCAGCAAATGCTTGCTCCATGTGAGAATGAATTTCTGTAACATGATGGAGTTGATGATTTACAGAAAATGGGGATGTGGGAGGAAAAAGAAAATAAATGCTGCAGTGGCAAATTAGTGTAATCAGTTTCTGCAGAACAGGTTTAGAGGTAGACACTGATTAAATCTGCACAGAGAAGTAAAAGGAAATCTGAAAGAATGAAAAATTTAAATAAAATATGCATTCCCAAATTAATCTGCAGCACTGTGTACAGCAGCTTAAATGTGAAATTCCCATAAGGAATGCAGCATTCTCCAGTGAACAGTACAAAACTAGGGGTCAGGATCCTGGCTTTGCCAACGCACACGGTTTGATCTTACTTAAGTCATTTGACTCCTCTATGCTTTAGTTTCCCTCATCTGTAAAATGTACATAAAGATATACCCTCAGTAAAGTGCTTTGAAATCTCCTGATAAAGCATTGTTTAAGTGCAAGTATTACTGTTCAAAAGAATAAGAAATCTGCTTCTAATTCTGCCACTCATGATGATAAAAAAAGACAGATGAAGCCAAAATTTAGTTCAAAATATTTGAACATCCCAGCATACAACAGAATTTGGACCTAGGGCTTGGATTCTGACCCATCTCTACAATGAAATGCCACCTTTGTGTATTGGTATCTGAAATTAAATCCATTCCCACATATGTTCTTAAAACATATGCTCAGCAGAGACCGTGGCTCTTTATGTCTTCTGAGGATCAACAGAAGTTTTATTTTAGTTCAATTTCATACTAGCAATCAGAATAGTTAAGAGAGCAAATTAAAATAGTACACAAATTCAGAGAACAGTTCTTTGCACTGTAGCTAGGTATTCTGTTACACATGGAATATGTATACATTATATTTAAAATTGCATGCTAATCTAAGATCCAGAAATACCTAAGCCCAACATTATGATGGAAAGATAGTGTTAACTTAATTCTAAATTCAGGCTAGAAATAAAACACACATTTTTAACAGTGAGTAACCACTCGCACAAGTTACCAAGCACGGTGGGGGCTTCTCCATCACTGGAAATTTTTAATCAAGATTTCTAGGTTTTCTAAAAAATATGCTTTAGTTCAAATAGGAATTAATTCAGGGCACTCCTGTGGCCTGGGTTATACAGGCAGTCAGACAAGATGATTGCAATGGTCCCTTTTTGCCTTATAATCTATGAATCTCACAATGGTATTTGGGAAATAAATGCATTAATATTTGTGATGCCGATAGTCTAGTGATGAGTGCCATAAAAAAAAAAACCTATGAGGAAATTAATAGTTCTGTCTGCAAGCCAGGACTGAATAGTGTGTAACAAATAAGACATAGGGCCACACATTGAACAACTGAACATTGAAAAATCTCCATCGTGAGAGATTTTTAGGAGGAAGTTAGACAAACACTTATCAGGGATGATAATACTAAAATAATACTTAGTCCTGTCTTGAGTGCAGGGGACTGGACTAGAAGACTTCTCAAGGTCTCTTCCAGTTCTACAATTCTATGAACAAGGGGAAAAATAAAATATTGTATAGCTGCTCGCCACATGACCACCATCTAGCCTGTGCACTGACTGAAGCAGGGGTTCTGTGGAAAAAATAGTATGTGATCATGTAATTAAAGACTGTTTTATAATGTTTACACACCACGGGGCAAAATTAAGGTTACACAAGCACCCTTAATTCTGACATTTCCTACTGTTTGAGTGCCATCTTAATAATGTTCTTTTAATGCAGTTTTGTGTGTGCATGCATATGTGTGTCATAATAATAGGAGAGTTCCGATGGTTTTAACTACAGCAGTTGTGAAATGACTGCACTGTAACCTTACCTCTTAGCAAAATATTTAGCTCTTAAGGATACTGCTTTAATAGGGGGTGATAGGTAGAGAAGACTTCCAAAACATAGCTCTTAAGTGGAAAAAAATGTCTTAAACCTCTCTTCCGTTTGAAAAAACCAACTGACTCCAGCATTCATAGTAAAAATATAATGAACTAAGTTGAAAGCTTCTGATAAGTCCACAGAAATAGTTATGCATGTCCTATCATCAAAAGCAACAGCAACATCATTGACAATTCTGGAATGCTGGCAGGTATCAGATGGTGCATTAAACCAGATTACCTAAATAAAATGTTGAATCCATTCAAATGCCACCCAAGTTAACTGTTTACAATGTCTTCTAAGATGTGAGAACACACTGAGATCAATTCTAACATCTTTATATAAACCAAAAAACAAATGTTGTTCAGTGACAAATTAAATGCAGGCAAGACTTCAGAAAGTAAAATATATACTTGAATGCCATGTACAGTATTGTGTATGTTACTGTAAAATGTGTATTTAGAATTATTTGATTTCTATTCATTTTTTTCCAGTTTATAAAAATAGAAAAACACCCAACAAACTTAATCACTATACATGTTTAGTAAGACAAAATAGTTATGATATTTAATAATTACAAGTTAATTGTACCATAGTCAAAAGGGTCACTTTTCAAAGCATTTCATAGGGATTTAGTCATGTAATTCACATTAAATGTGTAATGGGAGGCATGCAGCTAAATCCTCATATGCCACATTGAAAATATACCGCTTGGCATTCTCTGAAGATGTGCTATTTATTGCAACTTTGGGGGGGGGGTTGGGGGGGGGTTCCCTCCAAACTATTAAAAAGCTGGACTATTTGTGATTTACAAAAAGGCAAGTCTTCATAGTTTCTAGAAACCCAATAGAAGTGAAGCAAAGAGTAAGTAGGCAAATAGGGGTTTATTAAGATTATGCATACTTAGTATTAACATCTATTTTAACTCATATCTGAGGAAAATCTGATTTATTTACTTGTTTGGGTTTATTTATTTGCCAGTTATAACCTTTGATTGGCTTGAATATTATTGACTCAGAGAATCAACAATGGCCCATTAATGTTTCTATTCTGTATTTTAAAGAGCATTTATCAACAAAACATATTATATCCTCTGCAGTGGGTAGGAAACACAAACTATTCCTAGCCTGTCAAAATAATTTAAACATGCCTGTTTAAAATGCATGAGATTACCCTGGAAGAAGGCACTTCTTTAGCATTTTCATGTGTTATGAAGGAATGATTACTTACAGACTGGCTGATGACATTACTGGAGGGGAAGGAGTAATATTTCCAAACCAAGTTACATAAATATGATTTACATAAATGTAATCCATTCAATAGTTCAAGCAGAAAAATAATGTTTAGGGCCAAAACTCAACAAAGCTGGAGCATAAGTTGTAACTTGCACCAGGAAAGCACACTGTGCCAGAGGGGGGGAAATTCATTCCTGTGGATGGTAAATGGTGGTAACTGTGCTGTCCTTGCTTGTCTAGATCGCAGGAAAATGGAAGCAGTTTTAAATTACAGGGGCTCCAACGCAAATTCACAAACATGAACTTCTGCAGGAAACCACAGACTCGGGCTCCATTGGGCAGGCTTTATTTTGTATCAGTTCTGCCCATTTTTGGAGCTGAACTAACCCCTAATATATGGAGGCATACACACATGAAGATGTAGCAGCTTTCGACCAACACAATCTGGTTTCCAGTGCAATTTCCAAGGAATCAAATCCCTCTACTACCTTTTACACCAATGTAAATTCTTCCACTGACGTTTGCTCCACAGTGGCTTTAGCCCTACTTATCTAGTTGCCTTTTTATTTGTTTTTAATAGTATTGAGGACTCTCTCATTTGTCTCTTTACAGCATATAACAGTTTTAAATTTGCCATCCAAAAACCTGTTATACACTCTTTACAGGGTTCATTTGCATTTTAAGGATTAAAATAACTAAACAAGTTCAAACAGATACTTAAAATAATTTCTGGACTTTTACTAAAGTTATTTTTAGTACAGTACTCATTTTTGCATCTTAGAAATGGATTTACAAACAGCCTTCTTTAAGAACTATATTGATCTAAGGTACAATAATTTATCATAAAAACATTGGTGTCAGGGACACATTTTATCATCTAAGACTGTGCTGAATACTAGTACATCTGCAAATGCAGACAAAGATTTTACTAAAATGAATTCAAATAGTAAGCAACCCAATTCACTGACAGTTGTTCCCAACATAAGAGGACTGTCCCAACCATAACTTTTTAATTCCCCTACCTTCCCCACTGAGTTCTCTGTTTTAGTAGTTTTGTGGACTGGACCATAGTTTGAAGCAGGGAAGTACAATCCGGATGAAAATATTTGCAGCCTGCAGAGTACTGCAAGCCCCTGGAGGATGTTAATACTATCTTGCCAGGTCGCCAACTTATTCAGTTTACACACGTACACATGTACATCATCTGTTAAAAGAACTTTACTGTTAATGTTGCAAAGTCAAGCATTGGGAAATGCCAGAATTAAGAATGCCTGTGCAACCTTAATTCAGTCCTCTAGTGCACACGCATTATGATATAATCTTTAATTACATGACTGCATACTATTTTTTCCACAGGTCCCTTGCCTTAATCAATGCACAGGATGGATCATGTTCACTTAATGCGCAGCTACTGAATATCTTGTTTTCTCCTCATTATTCAATGTGGAGCCACATGCCTTATTTATTTCACACTATTCAAATCCTTCTGATGACAGAATTACGAATTTCCTTCATGGGCTTTTCTATGGCATTCGTTATACAATATTTCAGTGCTTCACAAGTATCAGTTAAATTATTTTCACAACACCCCTGTGAGGTGATGGGCTATTAGCCCCATTTTACAGATGCAAAACTGAAGCACAGACCGCTGCAACTTCAGCTAATGGCGTAACTGATGGCCATAGTTGGTTGCCATCCTTTGTAGATCAGCATTAACGGGGGATAAGACACTTTGCCAGTGGGTTTCACAGATATTTTCTAACAGCAGAGGAATGGTGACACTCAAGAAAAAATGGTTACTAAGCTATTCTTAAAGAACAGTTACAGATGTGTTGCACATGTCCATTCCACTTCAAGCATGTGCACGCCCTCTGCACTAGAGTCAGAGATTTTACCTTAGCAGTACCTGTCGGGGGGGGGCATGTGTCTGCTGCCGCTTTGTGCTACTGCACGATGGAATAAAGGGCATTGCCACCCCTGACCATCCCCCAATTCCTTCATATTGGATAAAGTCTGATATGGAGGGGAGAGGAGAGGGAGTCTTGGAACAGACATTTGCTACACATCTCAGAGAACAACACAGTTACAGAACACATTAGTAACCATTTTTTTCTTCGAGTAATTGCACATGTCCATTTCACTTCAAGTGACTCACAAGCAGCTCAACCCGGAGATGGGTTTCAGAACCTACCGGAACAATGACTGAAGGACTACTTGTCCAAACTTGGCATTATCTCTGGAATACTGAGATAGAGCATAGTGAGTTGTAAAGGCCTGTACTGAGGACCAAGTTGCAGCTTTACAAATGCCTGTTGTAGCTACTTGATCCAAAAAAACTGTGGAAGCTGCTTGCACTGTTTCCTCTAAACTGTGCGCGTGTGCACGCGCACACAGATTCTAAACCCCGTGCACACGGCGAAACACCGTGCGCACAAAAATTTGCACAGAAGCACAATTTGTATAGAAGACATTTTTTGTGCACATGGCCTGTCAAAAATTTGCACAGAAGAAATTTTTTGGCGCACACGGCCTGTCAAAAATTAGAGGGAACATTGGCTGCTTGAGATTTTGTAGAGTGCACTACCATTCTACTTGTAGGGGATACAGCAGCAATGTTAGCACAGATGTATGCAAGACGAAATCCATGAGGAAATCCTCTGCGTCAAGACTGGAAAGTCTTTCATCCTGTCTGCAACTGACAATAAAAGCTGAGATGACAATCTAAAAGACCCAGTTCCATCCAAGTAAAAAGCCAACACCTTCTAACATACAAGGTATAGTCTCTCCTCATTCTTACAATAATGGAGCTTAGGAAAGAAAGTTGATAAGTATATGGCTTGACTGAGGTGGAACGCTGATATTACTTTAGTCTGGAATTTCGAATGTAGGCAAAAGTAAATTTTGTCCTTATAAAAAACTGCTAACTGGGGGTCAGCTACCAATGCTCATAACTCTGCCACCCTTCTCAAGGAGATAATAGTTACCAAAAACAGTGCTTTCATAGACAGATGAAGTAAAGAGTAGGTAGCCATCAGTTCAAAAGGCAGACCCATCAACCTTGTTAGCACCAGATTTAAGTCCCAGGGAGGAAGGGATCCAGACACGGAGCTATAACCTGTCCAGACCCTTTAAGAATTTAAGTAACATAGGATTAGAAAATACTGAGTGACCCGTAATTGGAACGTGGAAAGTGAAGACACTTGCCAGGTGAACCCTGATGGAACTAATGGATAAGCCTTGTTGTTTCAAGTAGTCCAAAAATGTTGGATAGAGGTGCAAGGACAAACTCCCTTCTGCTTTGACCATAAGGAGAATAATTTTCACTTCAGCTGGTAAGTGTATCTAGTAAATGGCTTTCTACAATTTGGGAAGATGTTTTGCACATTCTCCAAACACTCCACCTCATGAGAAGCTAACCATGGAGCATCCAGGCCATCAGATGAAGAGCAGCGGGGTTGGGATGTAGGGATGACTGTGGTCCTTGGAGATCAGGTCAGGTTCTGAAGGCAGTCTCAAAGGAGCCCTGGGGGATAGGCTCAGCAGACTGAAGAACCAATGCTGGCAGAGCACGCCAGTGCTATGAGGATCATACAAGAATGATCATGCTTGAGCTTGAGCAACACCCTGGGAAGAAGTGGAATGGGAAAATAGGCGTGCAACAGCTTGTCCCTTCCAAGATGATAGGAAAGCATCTGTCAGAAATCCGTGAAACCTGCCCTGGAACAAAAAGACCTGGCACTTTGTTAAGGCAAGTTGCAAACAGGTCTATGTGAAGGACAGCTTGGTTTGAAAAATGAATCTCATGATATGCAGCCTGAGATACAGTAGGGATCACAAGTGAAAAATCTGCTCAAGCGATCCGCCAAGCTGTTCTGAGCACCCAAAAGGTGGGAGGCTATGAGATGTATTATACTGGTGATACAAAACTCCCAAAGATGTATTGCCCCCTCGGAAAGATGATCTGATCTGGCACCTCCCTGCCTGTTCCCATAGAACATTGCCACAGTGTCGTCCATGAAGACATGAAGATTTTGTCCCTTGATGAGAGTGAGAAAAGCTTGATAGGCCAGATGAATAGACAGCAACTCCCGCATGTTTATGTGGAGATCCAAATCTTATTGGACCCACAGACATTGAGTTCTTAAGTCTCCTAGGTGAAGTCCCCAACCTAGAGAAGAAGTGTCTGTAACTAGAGTTAATATGTGAAAGGGAGGGGCAAAGGGAACACCCATAAACACATTAGCCAGGTCTGTCCACCACACCAAGGAGGTTGGCACTCCTGCAAAGGAGGTTGGCACTCCTGCAGTGTCAGGACAGCTGGGCGATCAGCAGAGGCTCAATCGGGAGCAGGCAGGGTGAAGCAGGCAGGGGCTGGAGCAAGGGAACGACCTGGCAAAGGTTGGAGTAGGAGCAATCTGTCAGAATTAACAGGCAGCTAGGAGTATCTCCAACAAGGAAGCAATGTTGAGCATACTGGAGTTGCTGCTTTCATTAGGAGCCTATACACCTGCCATGGGGTCATCTGTTAGATCCTTGCTTGCAGACTGACTAGACACTTAGGACTCTCCGGCTCAGCAATGACTCCTCAAACTCAGAACACTTATCATATGCAAGTACCTGAATCAACATGTCCAGTGGATGATGAACTAAGGAGTATGAGGGTTTAAAACATCCTTGCAATTTCCTGAGATGAACTCTGACATTCCAAACCACGTACATACATGAGAGTCAATTTTTCATTGTTATAAGCAAATGGACTTTGAGATCTATGGAAATGCTTAATATGGTCTAGAACCTGGCTGATAGGGATACCCTGGCAACTGTAGAATCCAGAACCGCCCCTATAAATTCTATTTTCTGAACTAAGCAGAATATTGATTTGTCTTTGTTTATCAATAGATCTGGGACACTGAAGAGAAAAGATACCTACCTTTCATAGCTGCTGTTCTTCGAGATGTGTTGTTCGTGTTCAGTCCATGTCAGGTGTGTGCGTGCCATGTGCACCATTACCAGAGATTTCCCCCCTACTGGTATCCGTAGGGCTGGCTCTAGCGCCCCCTGAAGCCCGGCACTCATGTGCCAGTATACAGGGCGCCGCTGGCCCCACATCCTCCCAGTTCCTTCTTGCCGTCACCTCTGACAGCAGGGTAGGAGAGAGGATCATGGAACGGTGACTCACAAGCAATGACCTTGGAGGTGGGCTAGGCGTTCACGGGTGTACTGACTGCAACACAGCTCTCCCAAAACTGGAATCATCTCTGGCCTGTTGGATGATGGCATACTGGGATGCAAAGGTACAAATTGATGACCATGTCGCAGCCCTGCAGATATCCTGGATGAGTATCTGTGTAAGGAATGCTGATGAAGACACTTGCGCTCTGGTAGAATGGGCTTTCAAGAGGCTGGAGGTGGGACCTTCACCTGTTCGCAGCAAGCCTGGATGCAGGCTGTGATGCAAGATCCCCTGGAATGACACCAGGAGGGCTTTTATTCCATCTTCAACAGCAACAAAAAGTTGCAGGGATTTGCAGAAGGGTTTTGTCTTGTCAATGTGAAAGGCTAGGGCCCTTCTAACGTCCAGAAAATGCAGACGCCTTTCCTCCTCTGACCTGTGTGGTTTCGGAAAGAAGATGGGTAGAAAAAGGTCTTGGTTAATATGAAACTGTGACACCACCTTCAGTAGAAATGCTGGGTGAGGACGTAGCTGAACCTTATCTTTGAAGAAAACAGTATAAGTGTGTTCCAAGGTCAAGGCCTGAAGTTCCAAAACCCTTCTGGCCAAAGCAATTGCCACCAGGAAGGCAACCTTCCACAAGAAGAGCAGCAAAGAGCAAGATGGGTGGCCTCATGAGCCTGGATCAGACTCCAAAGAGGAACTGGGTCACGAACTTGCAGGTAGAGACTTTCCAGCCCCTTGATGAACCTTCTTCTCATCTCATGGGCGAAGACCGATCTGCCTTGGATCGGAGAATGAAACACCAAGATGGCTGTTAAGTGGACCTTGATTGAGGACCATGATAGACCTTGGTGAAGGAGATACTAGTCTAGGATGGACTGCAAGGACGCCTGAGCTGGGCAAAGGCTACTCTCGGCTGCCCAGCATATGAAATGATTCCACTTGGCCAGATAGGTGGCTCTAGTAGAGGGCTTTCTGCTGCCTAGCAAAACCTGTTGGACTTGCTCCAACCATGCTCTCTCTTCTGGATTCAGGCAGGTGAGGTTCGGATGGAGTCGCCGCCCATGATCCTGTGAGATCAAGTTTGGTTTGAGCGGGAACATCAATGGGGCTGTGACTGCAAGCTCTAGAAGCATGCCGAACTAAGGCTGATGAGGCCATGCTGATGCAATAATGATAACCTTCGCCTTGTCCCCATTGATCTTCAGAAGGACTTTGTGAACTAGGGGAATTGGAGGGATGGTGTGCAGCAGGCCGTCTGACCATGACTGTAGAAAGACATTGGACAGGGAACCTTTGTTTTGACCATGCCTCGAGCAAAAGCAAGGGCATTGCGTGTTCTGTGTGGGAGCGAATAGGTCCACCTGGGTAGTTCCCCACCGCAGGTGGAGGGACCACTCATGGTGAGAGGAAAAAGGCTTCCTGGGGTGATCCGCCAACATGTTCCGCTGCCCAGGGAGATGAAATGCCTCCAGGTGAATGGAATGCTTCACGCAGAAATCCCATAACCTGAGAGTTCCTGGCAGAGGACCTTGGATCAGGAGCCTCCCTGTTTGACAACATAAAACAGGTGGGTTGGGCAAGGAACACTTTGCAGGCCAAGCGTATTGTCCTGAGCTCCTTTACATTATGTGTAGGGATAGCTTGTTCTGCTACCAGAGACCTTGGTTCCTGAGATCGTTGAGGTGAGGCCATCACCCTATATCCGATGTGTCGGACGGCAACATTATTGTTCACCATGGGGATGTGAAGGGTATTCCAGACAGAACTGAGGCTGGGCCCAACCACCACATCAGGGATGCTAGGACTGGCAGTGGGATGGTAAGAACCGAGTCCAAATGGTGCCTGCTCATGGAGTAAACTGAGGCAAGCCACATCTGAAGCAGTCTGAAATGTAGCCCTGTGTACTGTACCACCTAGGTACATGCTGCTATGTGTCTCAGCAGCCGTAGACAGACATGGGTAGTCGTCAATGAGTAGTCCAACACCTGGGGTGATTAGGTCCACCATAGTTCTGTATCTGGTCTCTGGCAGAAATGCCCAGGCCTGAGCGGCATCGATCACCGCTCCTACGAATTCTATTTTCTGCACCAGGACCAACATCGACTTTTACTCATTTATTAAGAGGCCCAGCACCCGGCAGGTGGCTCACACTACACTGTGCTGAACTTGAGCTTGTGAGTGGCCTGATGTACTTACGGAGCCGCCAACATGCCAAAGGGAAACACCGTAAATTGGTAGTGGCTGTGGCCCACTATGGAAGATGGAGATGTGGAAGTACACATCCTTTAAATCGAGGGCAGAGTACAAGTCTACTGGATCCAGAGAGGGAATAATGGAGGCCAGGGAGACCATGCGGAACCTCAGTTTCTTGAGATACTTGTTGAGGTGATGCAGGCCTAGGATGGGCCAGAGGCCCTCTTTCACCTTAGGAATCAAGAAGTAATGGGAGTAAAATCCCTTCCCTCTCAGTTCTGGAGGAACTACCTTCACAGCCCTGCCTGCAGGACGGCTTGTACTTCCTGGACGAGAACATGCTCATGAGAAGAGTCTCTGAAGAGGGACGGAGAAGGGGGGTACAGTAGAGACAAACTGAAGGGTGTACCCCTATGCTATGGTACAAGTACCCAGTGGTTCAATGTAACTGACGATCAAGCAGGGAGGTATGGTGAAAGGCGGTTTAAAAATAAAATGGGGAATGGATCTGGGAGGAAGACTGGTAGGTCTTCCCCGAGCGTGCCTTCAAAAGGCCTATCTATTTCTGCTCAGGAACTGGCTAGTGCCATGCTGAGTAGTGGTAGAGGATGGCTGGTCCTGGCAGCACCTATAATCTTTTCTTCTTCTCTTATATGGCTCAGGTCTGGGCGGCCCCAAGAACCTGGGTAGTTGTTGTGGTCTGAAGTGCTTCCTGGAGGTTGACGGTTTATAAAGGCCTTAAGACCGCAATGTGGCCCTGGAATCCTTGAGACTGTGTAGTTTGGTGTCCTTCTGGTCTGAGAATAACAAAGTTCCCTCAGGTAGGAGATCCTGCACCAACTGCTGAACCTAGCTGCCTATTTAATTTTAAAAACAGCAAAAAATATCCACCTCCCTTTCCATTTCTTATAAGGAGTCTTGAAGTTTAAATCTCCTCAGTGTGATAGATATGCTTGCTTTGATCTGCTTACCTCTTGGAAGTCCAGGGGCTCCAGGCTGCTGGCCCCATGCTCCCCAGAGTTTCTAGGGACTCTGGGGAGCTCTGTCCACCATTAGGGAATTTTTTCCTGAGAACCCCCTGTAACATTTCGCGAATCCCAGTTTGGGAACCACTGCTTTAGAGGGAGCTGTGGCAGCCAAAATATCAAATAGACTGTCTGTGGGCTCTTTCAGCTCCTATGCCTCTAGGCCCAGGTTGGTGGCAAAACTTTTAAGGAGTTCTTAATGGGCCCTAAAATCGTCCGGAGGTAGCAGGTTAGCGAGACCTCTGATTGCCTCATCTGGGGATGACTATGAGGATGCCACTGGTACTGAAGGATCTGAATCCTCTACCACCCGCAAAGCAATCTCTATCAGAGGTAACACCGGGGTCTTGGTACCGCAGTCGGAGTCCAAGCCCAGCTCTGGAACTGGCTGTGGTGGGGCTGCAGTCTTGCTCTCAGAGACCGCGAAAGACTGAGGGTGAGAGAACTGCCTGAACACCACAGGGAACCCCCCACAGGTTCCAGAATTGCCAACGCATGGGCCACTGCCCCAGAGGCCATAAGCCCATAGATGATCCAGCACCAAAGTCCAGTTCATAGGCTGGATGGCAGCACTTCTTTTGTGGGGTAGCAGATTCCCTACGAAGTCTGATGAGGACTCCTCCAATGACCAAGGCAGAGCCGTTGCCGTTCCCTCCTGCTGGCTATGATGGGGAACCAGTGAATGGTGTAGGGCTGGGGATCGATGACTTGGCACTGGAGCCCGGCTATGAGTAGCTGGTGATTGGTGCCAGGAACCCAGTGTCTGGTGCTGGGGCTCTGATGACCGGTGTTGGGCGCTGGAGACAAACGCTTCAATGCCAGAGACCAGCATGGTGATGGAGACTGGCACCGGGTTGGGGACCATTGCTGAGGTCCCACAGCGGGCTTCCCTCTGGATGTGATTGCTGTTGGTTCTACAGAGGCGGTTGGTCCCAGGGTGTGGGAGGCACTGGCAAGGCCATAAGGTCCCTTGCTGCTTGGAAGGCTTCCTGCGTGGAGGGGGCTCTCAAGTGCGATGAACTCTGGTTGCTCCCAGGAGTGAGGGGTGGGTCCTGGGTCAGGCTAGGCATTGCAGGTGGAGTCAGCTCCGCAGTCAAATGCCTCTGTGGGGACGACAAGTGGCCCAGCCTGGGTCTCGACTTATCAGCTCTGCCCCTCTTGTCTCTCTTGGGCACCTGGAAGTGCCCTCTTTCCGTGTGCTTCTTGTGCTGCTTTCTTGGCGCCTGGAATGTAGAGTGGTGTTGAGGGGGGCACGGTGCCAGAGGAGTGCTGCGCACCAAAACCGACGTGCTCAGTGCCGAGTCCGACCAGCTCGGTTCCAAACCCAGTCTAAGTACGGCTTCCACAAGCAAGGCCTTTAGACGAATGTCCCTGTCTTTCTGTGCATGTGGCCTGAAGCCCTGGCAAATTTGGCACTTGTTCTTGATGTGAATCTCCCCATGGCACTTTAGGCAGCTCCAATAGGGATTGCTCACCAGCATGGGTGAAAGAAAGAAGAAAGTCAAGGAAAGTGTGGGCCCCATGCTGAATGAGGGAGGGAACCTAGTGACAGAGGATGTGGAGAAAGCTAGTGTACTCAATGCTTTTTTTGCCTCTGTCTTCACAGACAAGGTCAGCTCCCAGACAGCTGCACTCCGCAGCATGGTATGGGGAGGAGGTGACCAGCCCACTGTGGAGAAAGAAGTAGTTCGGGACTATTTAGAAAAGCTGGACGAGCACAAGTCCATGGGGACGGATGCACTGCATCCTAGGGTGCTAAAGGAGTTGGCCGATGTGATTGCAGAGCCATTGGCCATTATCTTTGACAAATCATGGCAATCGGGGGAGGTCCCAGATGACTGGAAAAAAGCTAATGTAGTGCCCATCTTTAAAAAAGGGAAGAAGGAAGATCCGGGGAACTACAGGTCAGTCAGTCTCACCTCAGTCCCTGGAAAAATCATGGAACAGGTCCTCAAGGAATCAATTCTGAACCACTTAAAGGAGGGGAAAGTGATCAGGAACAGTCAGCATGGATTCACCAAGGGCAAGTCATGCCTGACTAACCTAATTGCCTTCTATGATGAGATAACCGGCTCTGTGGATGAGGGGAAAGCAGTGGATGTGCTATTTCTTGACTTTAGCAAAGCTTTTGATACAGTCTCCCACAGTATTCTTGCCAGTAAGTTAAAGAAGTATGGGCTGGATGAATGGACAGTAAGGTGGATAGAAAACTGGCTAGATGGTCGGGCTCAACGGGTAGTGATCAATGGTTCCATGTCTAGTTGGAAGCTGGTATCAAGTGGAGTGCCCCAAGGGTCGGTGTTGGGACCAGTTTTGTTCAATATCTTCATTAACGATCTGGAGGATGGTGTGGACTGCACCCTTAGCAAGTTTGCAGATGACACTAAACTGGGAGGAGTGGTTGATACGATGGAGGGTAGAGATAGGATACAGAGGGACCTAGACAAATTAGAGGATTGGGCCAAAAGAAATCTGATGAGGTTCAACAAGGACAAGTGCAGAGTCCTGCACTTAGGATGGAAGAATCCCATGCACTGCTACAGACTAGGGACCGAATGGCTGGGCAGCAGTTCTGCAGAAAAGGACCTAGGAGTTACAGTGGACGAAAAGCTGAATATGAGTCAATAGTGTGTGCCCTTGTTGCCAAGAAAGCTAATGGCATTTTGGGTTTTATAAGTAGGGGCATTTCCAGCAGATCGAGGGACATGATCATTCCCCTCTATTCGGCACTGCTAAGACCTCATTTAGTACTGTATCCAGTTTTGGGCCCCACACTACAAGAAGGATGTGGAAAAATTGGAAAGAGTCCAGCAGAGGGCAACAATAATTATTAGGGGGCTGGAGCACATGACTTATGAGGAGAGGCTGAGGGAACTGGGATTGTTTAGCCTGCAGAAGAGAAGAGTGAGGGGGGATTTGATAGCTGCTTTCAACTACCTGAAAGGGGGTTCCAAAGAGGATGGCTCTAGACTGTTCTCAGTAGTAGAAGATGACAGAACAAGGAGTAATGGTCTCAAGTTGCAGAGGGGGAGGTTTAGGTTGGATATTAGGAAAAATGTTTTCACTAGCAGGGTGGTGAAGAACTGGAATGGGTTACCTAGGGAGGTGGTAGAATCTCCTTCCTTAGAGGTTTTTAAGGTCAGACTTGACAAAGCCCTGGCTGGGATGATTTAGTTGGGGTTGGTCCTGCTTTGAGCAGGGGGTTGGACTAGATGACCTCCTGAGGTCCCTTCCAACCCTGAGATTCTATGATTCTATGGGCTTACTACAGGCAGCACATGGTTTGAATCCCGGGGACCAGGGAATGCCCTGTCTCTGGGATGATGTCCCCTAAGGGGACTACTATATAACTCACTAACTAACTCACTCTAAAACTAAGACTATTTACATCAACACAGTTCAGCAACCACTGGAGAAGGCTTGCAAACACAAGGAAAACAACGCTGTACCAGCAACTGTCACGGGCAGTAAGAAGAACTGGAAGGGCGTGGGGTCGGTGGCACCTCTTATACCGGTGTATGAGTGTAGGGCTCCCAGGGGTGCTAGAGCCAGCCCTATGGATATCACAGGGGGAAAAATCTCTGGCACTGGGGCACATGGCGCACACACACCTGACATGGAATGGACATGAGCAAGCACTTGAAGAAGATCAGATTCTGGTGTGACTGACTTCTACTTGGAGCCTGGATCGACCTCATATCAGCCAGTTATTCAGGCAAGGAAATACTAGTATCCCTGCTTTCCTTAGGAATGTAGCCGCCACTACCACCATGCGTTCTGTAAATAATCACAGGGCAACAGACAGGCTGAAGGGTACGACTGTAAACGGAAAATGCATGTTGTTGACTAGAAATACTAGGAATCTCCTGTGGCTTTGATGAACAGCCACACAGAAATACGCATCCTTCAAGTTGAGTTCAGCATACCAGTTGCCAGGAAGGGGATGATGGAGGTCAGGATGATGATATGAAATTTTGTTTTCTTTATATATTTGTTCAGATTTTGCAGATCTAAGATGGGTCGGAGCCCTCCTTTTGCCTTTGGAATCAAGAAGTAATGTGAATAGAAACCCTTCCCTCAGAGAAGAGGGGGAACCTCCTCTATAGCTCCCAAATGGAAGAGAGACTGGATCTCCTGGAGGAGAACTGCCTCATGAGAGTGGTCTCTTAAGCGGAATGGGGGTAGGGAATGAAAGGGAAAGATGGAAATAAAGTGCAAGATGTATCCCTGCTCCACAATACTTAGAACAATCTGTGGTAACATGGGACCAAGAAGACAGGAAGTGGGATAGCCAGTCAGAAAAAAATGAAGGAGAAACTTGCAAGAGTGGATCTGGCACTCTATCCTCGACAAGGTAGTCAAACATACTGCTTGGAATTTCTAGACTGCCTCCAGGAACCTGCCACAGATGAAAACTGAAGAGGTAGGAGGTCTCCTCCTATGTTTTTTTCCATCTTTGGCTGAGCTGCTGCTCTCCCCTTACGCAGCCCAGCGTAGGGAAAGTGACATGGATGCAGGGAGTCTTGATGTCGCTTCTCACTCCCTCCCTCACAACCCCCCTTAGAAGAGAGCAGAGGAGCAGCATTCAAGGGGGGAGCGAGCAGCAATGCCAGCTGCTCTGTGCATCCAGGTCAGTTTCCCCATGGGGCACAGTAGAGGGGTGCAAGGTTAGGGGCATAGGAGGGAGAGCGCAGGGGTTGGGACGCAAGAGGGGGGGTGCAGGGGATGGGACAAAGGGAGCACAGTTTAGGGGTTGGGAAGCCTGGGGAGCTCACAGGGACATGGGGCAATTGTGGGGCACCCATGGGAACCAGGGGCACCAAAGTACAAGTTCGCCCAAGACGCCATTTTCCCTAAGGCCAGCCCTGGAAGCAAGCCAACAGGCTCCAACTACCAACCACAGATGGTAAGAAGGAACGGAGGATGATGTAAGATGGCTCCACCCTTTATACAATCATGGAGCAGCACAGGGTACATGCACCACACTGACAGGTAACACTGAGGGAAATATCTCTGATTAGTGCATTGCGCGCACACGCACACACACACCCCTGAAGTGCAATGGACATGTGCAATCACTTTAACAACCATCTTCAGTTCCATCCCAGGCTCTGAAGAGGAGTGTTCTCTAGTGGGCATAGACTCTTGTGCATCTTCCCCCTAAGTGTGACCCCTTCTGCTCCATCCCCTCCAACCTGTCCCTGTCTTGTCTCTACCCTAACCTTCGCTCCTCATCTTAGTCCCATTTGTTTAACCTAGGCAGTCCCAGTTTCCACTATTCACGATTCTTATCACTTTCCCAGTCTCCTTGCCCAGCCATTGCCGGTTTCCTGTGTGCACCCCCTAGCTCCTTGTCCTCAGTTTCCTTGCCCAGACAGTCCTATCTACCTTCCTGCCAGCTCCTCATCAGATATGTCTCTCCTACCGCAGCATTGCCTCCAATCATCCTCCACCCATATTCCCAATCCTCACTGACTCCCAGTCTCAATTGCTCTCCCCAGGCTCCTCATCCAGTCTCAGTGCTCCTCCCTATCCGACCTTCCATCTCTTTGTTCCAGTAACTTTTCCCAGTCAGTCCCAGTTTCTCCCTCATACTCCGGTTTCTCATCAGGTCTGTCTTCCCCCTGCACCTTCTCCATCTCACCCAACGGGATCTCATCCCAGTCTCCTTGCCCAGCCAGTCCCAGTCTTCCCCATACCTTGTCATCTCATATATCTCCCATATTTATGGCTCCCAAATCCTCCTCCATTTCTCTCCCAAGATCCTTGCTCAGCCAGTTTCAGTCTCCCCCCAGGTCCAAATCTCTTTGCCCAGTCATTCCCACCCCTCAACTCCCAATATTCCTCTCCCATGCCTCCACCTCCCCCAAGGCTTTTTTGTACTAATCTACTTTCATCCCATCTCCCTGATCTGGGTCTCATCGCCTTTGCATTCAAATTGGACAGCTTCCTCTTCCCATGCTGCCTGGGCCCAGCAGGGCACTGAGAGTATAGGAGACATTCTCCCCGCTCTTACTTCAGATGCCCAGACCTGGCACTGCCTGAAGCAGCCCAAACCTGCAATTGCAAATCTTGCCTTACACTGGCACTTTCATTGCACTGCAGCAGTGTCCATGCATCATTTTATGGCAGGATAAGCTGTTGCAATGTAGTTCACACCTTGGTTTATCACAGTTACTCACCATATAGACAGGCCCTTAGCAGTTAATTATAGGCAGTGCAGGTAGTACCAGCTATAATTATATTTCCATTATAAAACCCTGTGTTCAGTTACTTATAACTTTGCCAAATTTTAACCATTCAGGTTGAAATTTCCCATGTGGGGTGTCTGCCTCAGGCTGAATAAAAAAAAAAGTTTTAGCTAAAATGGTTTTTCCATTTCTGAAGAGATACTTAACGTATAAGTGCTTAACTTTACAACCTTAACTTTTTAAACATTTTCTTTTGTTTTTTATAAAATCTATGTGTTGATTAAACTTAAACAATATGGAGAATCAAAGCTATAACAAACTCCCTTCAGTTTGAAGAAGCTCTTGTGCCAAAAGCATTGTAACCATAAGTAACAGAAATAGTTTGGACCACAATGTGTATTTTATACAGAAATGAATGTACACAAGAACCTATTTAACAAATAATTAACAGGCACAAATATAACAAGGTATTTGTTTTCTATTTTAAAACATTATATATTCTAACTGGTATGTTTAAAGGTCAACAAGAAGCCAGGTGAACCAAGATGTTGTAAGGAGTAAGTGACCACAATACTTATTAAATGCTGGTTAGAAGTCACAAGGAGACAGAAGAGTAATTCTAGTTATCAACTGAAGTGAACAGAATGGAATTACTGATATACAGCTGTTTTGTCCTACTGTTTCATTAACTGCTACATTCATCCAAGCAAATTATTAAAATTGGTCTATACCACTGTGTAATGGATTGATTAAACTAATTTAGAAATTATCAAAGAATGCAGAGATTCTACCTGAATGAACACATTTTCAAAGGAAGAAAACTGTTTACCTTTTAAGTTGCAACTTCTCTCAGAGATATGTAAAAATTGGCCAAGCACTACACCTTGAACTTTATAAATACTATTACCTAATCGTCTTTATTCTTTCCACTCTCTCTCTCTCTCTTATTTTTAAATTCTAATTCGGATAATGAAACTTATAAATTTATAATAATTCACGTGTGTAATTTAGCTAAGCAACATATATATAAGAACCATGAGAAATGTGGTGGGGTAACTGGTTAATTAAAATTACTTAACTAGTTTGTATTTTATACTGTATGGTTCTCATATATCCAGTCAGCCAAGGAAACACCATTGTCAGTGTTACACCCACCAGGAGATCTTTAGAACACATCAGGGTCCAAGGGATTATTCTACATAGCCATAATGCTGGGTGGTATCAGATCCCATGTTGCAAAAGGACAGGTACAGTGGAGAATGTCTATGGCATTCCATGGTTGCTGAAGGTAAGGCATTCCCTCCATTTCGCTCTCTCCTCTCCTCTCCCAAAGTAAGAATCACAATGATCTCCAAACCTGGTAGAGTACAGGATGACTGTGGAGGATCCATAAGCAAGATCAACAGAGAAGTTTAGCTACCTAAAACCCAGTAAAATCTAAAGAAGTAACATCCTTGCTACTAATGGAACTTTGTTTAGGCCACGTGGACTCAACTTTAATAAAGAACACAACTTAATCAATACAGTCAGTCTGAGTGGGATAAAACTGAGTGTTTTCATTTTTAGTATTAATCAGCAAGAAGCATAATTCACAGGACACCTTAATTTCAGTAATCTGTTACACAAAGAAGCCTAGTTAAAATTCTAAAATGTAACAATAGTAAATAGCCAACACTGTGTCAAAATGTTATGCAATGAGCTTTTCAGATTATTTAAAAACAAATTCAAAAGGAATAAAAAAATGAAACAGATCAAAAATGTGTATTATGAAGCACATGCACTATACTGCTATATTTTAAATTGTATTTTCAACCTTTAAAATACAAGTTCTTTCTAAAAGAAACTCACTATCCTAGGGTTTCTATTTATTTCCATCCAAAGTATTTAAAAGTCAATATGCTAGAACAATCATTATTTAAATTCTCTCCTGTGGCAAGGATTTTTTGTTTATTATTATTTTATCACAACTAGAATTGATCAATCCTATAACACTGTGGAATAAGATAAGAAATTAAACCAAAAGTACAGTGTGCTGTTAAAGCTTTTTTAAACATGGAAATTTCAAAATTGGAATATATTCGGCTTAATGCCTGTAGAGCTATGTAAAGTTTAACATTTCCATAACACGTGGTTTTAACTGAATGCAGTGGAACAAAGCAATTTTCAAAAATATGGAACAAATTCCAAAATTTGTAATCTCTCTTTACTTCCTGGCTTTTGCATCTCACCCCACCCCCAACATGGCATCCGACTACCTTGTTAAAAGGAGTCAGAGCTGAAATAAGGGAAGATTGCTCACCAACAAACCTGTTTGTCATATCCTCTCTTCTCTTCTCCCACTCATCAATAGCTCTTACAGACAGTATTATGGCTTCACCTATTGGTAAGCTGGAGGCAAAAGGTCTGTCAATCAAAGACAATATATAAACTCTATTCTGTCCAGTGAGAAAAAAATATCTAAAACAGGATGCAAGATACTAAGGTGTAGGCAGTATTGCTGGGCTGGTGTCGTGTAGTCCAGAGGCAGCTACGAGGCAGTGGTCACAGTAGTTGTGAGAGCTGAAATCAGAAGGCAAGCGTCAGGGTAGAAGTCAAGCTGGGGTTGGAGACCGAAGATCGGAGAGTGAAATGAGATGACACAAGGCAAGGTCTGGAGCTGTAGCGAGCCAGAAGTCTGTGTGGTTGCCCAGACAACTTTCTGGGGCACCCTTCAGGGTTAAAAAGTAAGAGTGCTCCAATCAGAGCATCGCAGGGTGCTGTTGCTCTGGCCCCTTTAGGAAGTACTTCCTGCAGCACCTAATTGCCACAGTGGTCCTTGGATGTGGCTCTGCATGACTTCCTGGGGGCAATGTGGAAACATCAGTTGCTCCAGGCTTCGCTGACCTAGATTCTAGTCCTTAAACAAACAGAGATGAAAGAAAATAATTGGCAACACCCCAAGTGAGAAGGCGGGAGAGATGGAAGACAAAAGAAGAGAGAACTATGACAAACAGGATTACCTGTAAGCAATCCTGCCTTGTCATAGAGTACATCCCAATTCTCCCATTTTACCTGGCAACAGCCCTTACAGACAGCAACTGTATCCCAGAACTTATCTGTACAGTAGCCAAATGCAAGAGTCTGCAGCAAAAGACTGGACCATCTGGTAGTGGTGGGTGAAACTAAGTGGCTGCCTTGTTAGTAGTAGAAACAGGCATTTAAATCCTCCAAGCCCAAAATATTATCATTACCCAAAAGCAGTGACACTTCTGACATGAGGATGAGATTTCATACCTTGGTCATACAAGAACAACGTTCTTGCTCCTTCTGGGCAATAGCAGGTGGCCTTGTCTTTATTACAGCTCTCAAAACAATATTTTAAAGAGTTTGTGTAATATTTGACATAACCACCCACTCAGGGAGAAAAAACAGTTTGACACAGAGGGAAATTAGGGAGATAATCAATTCAGTTCACTCACTGTTGCACGAGAGAAATTCAGTAGCAACTAGAAGTGCCTCCTTGAGAGAAAGCAATTTCAGAAATGCTTCTCACAGTTTCAAAAGGGACACCTACAGACATTTGAAAAACTAATGATAAATGTCTGATGGCTAACAGGCCAGTACTTGGGTTCCCATCTCAATATGAAGAGACTGCTTCCTTCTGCAACTGCCAATGTCCCTTACCTGAATGGTCTGCATTTTGCAGCGAAGCCTCCAAATAGAAAGTAGAGGACTTAAGGGAGCATAATTGTACATCCAGCCTTCTCTCTAATACCTAGCAGGTGAAGGAATGGTCAGCTACTATGGTGATAGGCACTATAGAAAATCCTAAAATAGAAGGAAAGATAGATGTCCCAATCTAAGTGTACAAATTACCGTATAATTTTGGTAAAAAAGTGAAGCATTGAAGAGCGGGGGTCGGCTTATAAACGGGTATACACCAAAACTAGATGATTTTAAACTCTATGGAATTATTGAATTTAATCGAATATCTAATACATTGTCATTTTGTTTACCTGGAGCACCCACAGGCATGGAGCCTCTCAGCTCCCTGTGGCCGCGGTTCACCATTCCCAGCTAATGGGAGCTCCTGCAGCACCCATTGGCTGGGAACTGCAAACTGCGGCCACAGGGAGCGGAGGGGCTCCATGCCTGCAGACGCTCCAAGTAAACAAAACATCCCTACCCACCAGCAGCTTACCCTGACAGGCCGGAAGCCAAAGTTTGACAACCCTTGAAATATAGGGTTGTTTTATGAAAGGGTCATACAGTTTTTGCTATTTTTATGTACCCATTTTGGGGGGTCGGCTTACAAATGAACGGGCTAATGAACAAGTATATACGGTAAATCCAATTCCTCAGGGACGATAAGGCCATTGTGGAGAAACTAAATGAATTCTTTGCATTGGTCTTCATGGCTGAGGATGTGACGGAGATTCCTAAACCTGTGCCATTCTTTTTAGGTGACAAATTTGAGAAACTGTCACAGATTGGGAGGAGGTTATTAGAGGAGGTTTTGGAACAAATTGATATACTAAACAGTAAAAAGTCACCAGGACCAGATGGTATTCACCCAAGAGTTATTAAGGAACTCAAATGTGAAATTGCACAACTACTAATTGTAGTTTGTAACCTATCGTTTAAATCAGCTTCAGTACCAAATGACTGGAGGATAGCGAATGTGATGCCAATTTTTTAAAAGGGCTCCAGAGGTGATTCTCACAATTACAGGGCGGTAAACTTGACTTCCATACCGGGCAAAATGGTTGAAACTATAAAGAACAAAATTGTCAGACACATAGATGAACATAATTTGTTGGGGAAGAATCAACATGTTTTTTGTAAAGGGAAATCATGCCTCACCAATATACCAGAATTCTTTAAGGGAGTCAACAAGCATGCGGACAAGTGGGATCCAATGCATATAGTATTCTTAGATTTTCAGAAAGCATTTGACAAGGTCCCTCACCAAAGGCTCTTAAGCAAAGTAAGCTGTCATGGGATAAGAGGGAAGGTTCTCTCATGGATCTGTAACTGGTTAAAAGATAGGAAACAAAGGGTAGGAATAAATGGTCAGTTTTAAGAATGGAGAGAGGTAAATAGTGGAGTCCCCCAGGGGTCCGTTCTGGGACCAGTCCTATTCAACATATTCATAAATGATCTGGGAAAGGGGGTAAACATTGAGGTGGCAAAATTTGCAGATGATACAAAACTATACAAGATAGTTAAGTTCCAAGCAGACTGCGAAGAGCTACAAAAGGATCTCACAAAACTGGGTGACTAGGCAACAACATGGTAGATGAAATTCAATGTTGATAAATACAAAGTAATGCACATTGGAAAGCATAATCCCAACTATACATATACAATGATGGGGTCTAAACTGGCTGTTACCACTCAAGAAAGAATTTGGAGTTATTGTGGATAGTTTTCTGAAAACATCCACTCAATGTGCAGCGGCAGTCAAAAAAGTGAACAAAATGCTGGGAATAATTAAGAAAGGGATAGATAATAAGATAGAAAATATCATATTGACTCTATATAAATCCATGGTACTACCACATCTTGAATACTGCATGCAGATGTGGTTGCCTGATCTCAAGAAAGATATATTGGAATTGGAAAAGGTACATGTGACGGTGTTCCCCATAAAACTTTATGGGGAGATGCTTAAAAATGTATATACGTAACTAGAATATGTTTTATGCTACATGTGCCATGTAACATATCTCTGTGAAAGTTATGACCTACTGAATTTACTCCTCCTGTTTGTATGCATGTATCATTGTTGTAGTTGGAGTTATGAAGATTGGTTTTATATTTGCTGGTTTTGTACATAGCCTTTGTAAGTGCATGGGATCATCTTTGGAGCAAAGAATGTGCCTGTTAAGTGCGAGCACTTAACAGACAAAAGACGTTGCAGACCCCAATCCACATTGGGGCCGGGTCTGGAATGCAACTGGTTAGGCTGGTTGCGGAAGGGTGCATGGACAGGTGACTGGCCCAGGTGATCCCAAAACTCCATGGTAACAGGATGTTACACAGGGAGGGGAAAAAGACTATAAAAGCCCGGGGGAGACCCTTCCATTTTGTCTTCAGCTGGCTAAAGAAAGAAGCTCTCCACCCCCCAAGGAGACCTGAAAGAGACTGAACAAAGGACAAAGACATTAGGGGGTGAGTGATTGCTGGACCCACGCTAGAAGGAAGATAGCCTGTTTACTGGACCTAGTGAGGTTTTTATCTGTACACAGGGTGATTAGACATAGAACTGCGTGTTCTATTTTATTTTATTTAGTAATTCACTTTGTTCTGTCTGTCACTACTTGAAATCACTTAAGTCCTATTTTCTGTACTTATTAAAATCACTTTTTACTTATTAAGTTTCCTGGAGTTGAGTTGTTACCTGGGGGAAGGCAAACAGCTGTGCATATCTTTCTATCTTTGAAATAGAAGGCGAACTATTTATGAGTTTACCCTGTATAAGCTTTATACAGGGTAAAACGGATGTATTAAGGGTTTAGACCGCTTAGAGAGCTGGGCACCGGGGTGTCAAAGGCAAGAGCACTTCCAGGAGCCTTACAGTTGTTAGTGGACTTGGCTCGGACCTGGGTCTGTGTTTGTAGCAGATCAGTGGAATCTGGCTCAAAACAGACAGGATTCGGGAGTCCCAAGCTGGAAAAGGCCTGGAAGCAGGGACAGAAGTAGCCTTGGCACACCAGGTGGCAGCACCAAGCAGGTCTCTGTGGTCCCAACCCGTCACAGTACAGAAAAGCACAACAAAAATGATTAAGTGTATGAAACGGCTTCCATATGAGGAGAGATTAATAAAACTGGGACTTTTCAGCTTGGAAAAGAGATGACTAAGGGGAGATATGATAGAGGTCTATAAAATCATGTCTGATGTGGAGAAAGTAAATAAGGAAGTGTTATTTACTCCTTCTCAACACAAGAACTAGAGGTCACCAAATGAAATTAATAGGCAGCAGGTTTAAAACAAACAAAAGGAAGTATTTTTCACACAACGCACAGTTAACCTGTGGAACTCCTTGCCAGAGGATGTTGTCATGGCCAAGACTATAACAGAATTCAAAAAAGAACTAGATAAGTTCATGGAGGATAGGTCCATCAAAGGCATATTAGCCAGGATGGGCTGGGATGGTGTCCCTAGCCTCTTTTTGCCAGAAGCTGAGAATGGGCAACAGGGGATGGATCACTTGATGATTACCTGTTCTGTTCATTCCCTCCGAAGCATCTTCCATTGGCCACTGTCGAAAGACAGGATACTGGGCTAGACGGATCTTTGATCTGACCCACTATGGCCATTCTTATGTTCTTATTCCTTCTCCAGGGGGAAACACCCCAAGCTACACAAAAACAAATCGATATAAACCGGCCATCAGGAAGTTTAGACTTTAAATTAGATGAAGGTTTCTAACCATCAGAGGAGTGAAGTTTTGGAACAGCCTTCCAAAGGAAGCAGTGGGAGCAAAAGACCTATCTGGCTTCAAGATTAAGCTAGATAAGTTTATGGAGGGGATGGTTTGATGGGATAACATGATCTTGACAATTAATTGACCTTTCACTATCAGTGGTAAATAGGCCCAATGGTGGGATGTTAGAAATTACTACAGAGAACTTTTTCCTGGGTATCTGGCTGGTGAGTCTTGCTCACATGCTCAGGGTTCAGCTGATCGGCATATTTGGGGTCGGGAAGGAATTTTCCTCCAGGGTAGATTGGCAGAGGCCCTGGAGGTTTTTCGCCTTCCTCTGCAGCATGGGGCACTGGTCACTTGCTGGAGGATTCTCTGCATCCTGAAGTCTTTAAACCGTGATTTGAGGACTTCAATATCTGAGACATAGGTGAGAGGATTATTCCAGGAGTGGGTGGGTGAGATTCTGTGGCCTGCATTGTGCAGGAGGTCATACTAGATGATCATAATGGTCCCTTCTGACCTTAAAGTCTATGAGTCTACATCCTCTAAAAATCCTACAGTGAAATACCATCTTCATTCAACTTCCAGGATATCAAGGCTAGGTGACATGAGCTAGGGAAACTGACTTGTCTCTGGAACAGATGCTACAGGTGAAGAGCATTTATCAAGGATGAGAACTTGGTGATACTCCTGTGCTCAAAGATGAAGAGCAACAAAGGAAGCAGTAGTATCATTTCTGACATGTCTAAAGTCCCATGTTCTATGAGTCTATGTCTCTTTTTTCTCAAAAGTCCTGAGTCAAGAGGAGAAGAAGGGAACACTATCACAGTTCCTTGCCTCCATCTCAAGCAAATGAATATATCCCTCAAAATTGGGATTGCAGCTCTTGCCAGGACTTAGGCCTGGTCCACACTGGGGGGCGGGAATCGATCTAAGATACACAACTTCAGCTACGAGAATAGCGTAGCTGAAGTCGACGTATCTTAGATCGAATTAAAATTACTTACTTCGGGTCCACGCGGCACAGGCTGGCTCCCCCGTTGACTCCACTTACTCCTTGCGCCGAGCTGGAGTTCCGGAGTCGACGGGGAGCGCTTCTGGGATCGATTTATCGCGTCTACATGAGACGCGATAAATCGATCCCAGAACATCGATCTCTACCCGCCAAATCGGGCGGGTAGTGTAGACGTACCCTTGTTTAGCATTGTTATCTTGCTAAAAGCACACTAATAAACTGTTGGAGACCCCAGGAAAGTGAAGGCTGCACTCACTCATCCTTGCTAGGAGGTACACTTTTCTGAGGCAGACAGGGATAGAGGCACTGCTAAGGTACAGAGACTGGGGAGGGAGAAGGACAGAACATGGTGCTGTGTTTTCTACGCTGCCTGATCATATATGTTAGTTCAGTATGGCTGTGTACTGGAATAGAGAAGTTCCTAAGACTGCAGGTCCAGAAGAACTGCCTAAGGGTATGTCTACACACTGCCATCAGGAGTGTGCTGTGTAGAGTACATTAACTGCATGCCCCTCCCCTCCTTTCCCCCCAGAATGGGTATAAACAACATTCTAGATAATGAGGCACTGTTTAGGCACATAAAGACATGCCAAACCTCTCTTTCTACGTGCCGAAGCAGTGCCTCCCACAGCTATACTGCTATTTTTAGCAATATAATGTCCTGATGCCTCCCCACTACCGGAGTCTTTTCATGCAGTGGAGAGGTAGTGGCGAAAGACTCCGGCAGCAGGGAGACAGTTGGGAAAGGCTCCGGCAGCTCCCCATGGCAGGGAAAGTGGGAAGTTGCCAGAGCCTTTCCCTGCCACAGTGAAAGACTCCATCAGTGCGGAAAGGCTCCCTCAGCGCCCCGCTGCATCCCCCTGGCCAGAGCCTTTCACTGCCATATTTAGCTACCCACTGTAGTGTGAACACAGCTTGTTTTTTGCTGCAGTGTAGAGATACCTTAAAGCTGCAACATAATACTGAAGGTACACCTTCTAAGAAATGAAAGGTGCCCAAGTCTAAGAGGCAGGTAATGTGATGATGCAACCCAGATATGGGTGCTGGAGAAGAAGTGCAGGCCCACAATAATTGGAGGGAGAGAAGCACCAAATATGGTTGACTTCTTGAGAGACTAAGAGAAGGAAAGGACAACTTCCATGGAAAAAAAATTAAAAAGTACATTTGAAGGAGGATGGCTAAAGGTAGAAGTGAACCCACAGGACAAGGTGCAAGCAAACTACAAAATGACCCAAGAATTGAAAGATCCGCCATGATGAAATTAGAACAAAGGAAACTGGAAATATGAGAAGTCTCTGGATAGAAGATGCCGCTAGCACCAAACAGAAACAAAACAATCATAATATGGAGTGAGGATGGTGGAGAAAGGGTCTTCATGGGACCTCCATATTCTATTATGTCTTCATCCACCAAACTCTTTCCCTCCCAGAATCTAAAACTCTGGGGAGGTTCTGCCAATTTGGTCTTTGCATCTACCTCTACATTCCTGGTGAGAAGCCACCTGATGCTGGCAAAGAGTGGAAAGTTCCATGGTTCTGGCCCTCACAGAGATAACATTTGTAGAAAGAGATGTCAAAAGAAATGGAAATTTATGTAGAAACGCTTCCAAAGTCTATGTGGAGGGCTCTGGTAACCAGTATAGAGTGGGTTGTAGTCAAGACAACCACTGAAACACCATAAGCCCTATTCGACCTCATTCTGGCCTCTGTTGAACATGGGACCACATCTATGAGAACTTGGAACAAGAACACAGAAACAACTTGGCATCTACCCCGTAACACTGGACAACCAGAATCTAGATTCTCAGGCAAAGCCAGGTATTTCCATGCTATGACGTAGGCACTGAAAATGTACTTTATGCTGGTTCCCATTCCTCAGAAGCCACACCCTGGATGGTAAAGTACAGCGGGAAGAATGTTTTTTATTTTTTAAAAAGAAGTTTTGAGTATTGTAGGCCCAGGAAAATGAATGTCCTGTGGAAGTGGTTCCAGCTCTATAAGAAATATCAGTATCCTGGAATTGAAGAATGCTGGGGCTGGCCAGGGTGTGTACTGAAATCAAGGCTAGTTATTGAGAGGTTAACACCTTCAAGGCATACAAAAGGCACAATGGAGAGAACGGGGCTCTCATCTTAGGCCATGTCTACACTAGCGAACTTACAGTGACACAGCTGTACCGATGCAGCTGCGCCACTGTAAGATCGCTCATGTAGCTGCTCTACATGGCTCTCTCCCGTCAACATAATAAAACCACTTAAATGAGCAGCGACACAGCACTGTATACATGAGCACTTATGCTGGCAAAACTTATGTCACTGGGGGGGGGGGGGGGGTGTTTTTTTCACACCCCTGAGCGACGTAAGTTTTGCCGACATAAGTGTGAGTGTAGACGTGGCCTTAAAGTGCTGCTCTACCCTAAATTGACTGTGGGGGGCGGGGGGAAAGGTTTGTGGAGTTCCATATTCATTGAATCTCACTGATTTCAATTTCCAATTTCCTCAGGTTGCAAGTAAAAGATTTGTTTCCGCTCACTTTCCTATGCCCCCGCTCCCCCACATAACTCCACAAACTAATCTTGGGTTCTGACAGTCAAGCTGGTTTCTCTCCATCTCTCACAACAGCATCTCAAATAAAGGTTCTTTAGGCTCAGTTAAGCCCTTAATTAAAACCTATGCAATCCTGCAGTCTTCAGACTGTGTTATCAGTCACACCTATGGTTACAAAGGTATCCTGAGGAGCCCAGAAGGCTGATAAGAAGTAGCAGGGCTTACCCTCATCCATTGATGCAGACCACTGCCCCTCACCCATATGGAGAGACACTGTGTGGGTAGAGAAAGCAGCTGATCTAAAGAGTATTGGTAGATAGAGTCATGAGTGTAAGCAGACATAGGAGGGAATAGCCTCCTTATTGCTGCTTTTGTTCTCTCTCTGTTGCTGGGGCCCTAGACAGCAGACACAGGTGGAATGATATCTCCTTTGTTCTCTCTCTTTTTCCTTTACCCTGTATTTCATCTCCTTTTCTTGTGCTAGAAGTTGGAGGAAGGGAAAATAGTTACAAGAAATATGGAGTCAGAGGATTGAGGCAGGTGTTGCTTCATGCTTCCAGAGGGCAGAAGGCAAAGAACCATGAAGAAATGGACAGTCTGGAGCTTATGTACTAGCTATGATTGACAGGCATTTATTTGCCTCCTGCTTCCTTGATAATGGTCATAACAGTATAGGGACTTCACTGCAAGCAAGGGATGTTGCTAGGAAGGATAGGAGAATGGATTTATTTTTTGTGTTTGGGATTTTTATTTGTAAATAAATCAAAAAGTCATACCATTCACAAAAATTATCCTAGATAATAAAGAATCTTACTTGGATTTTGGGTCACAAATTATTTATGTAGCGAAACTATTGCATTTTGGTAGCTATAGCATAACAGTGATGTTGATCCAAATGCACCTGCATGTGTCTTGGTTGCACATGTATCATAGTAATTATGCATGGAAATGAACAAATTAGATATCTTCCTAGTCACTTGGCAGTGTAATTACCACAAGTGAATACACAATCACAGTAACTGTGCACACAAATTATGCATGCATGCAGTTCTGAAAATTTAAATGTTGCCTTCAGCATTTCTATTTTGAAATGATCTTTTGGAAACTTTCATCCACTGAATATTATAAAAAGTTAATTTTTTAAAAGATATGTGCATTTACTCAACCTTTCCTCAGCTGAGCATAAAAAAATAAAACAATCCAGTCAGTTTCCTTTGTTCTCCAAGCTAATATAAACACATTAGCAAAATCTCACCATTGCCATAGGCTTTACTAATTTAAAATGAGTGAAAAAGATATATAAAGAAACATGGCCTTTATTTCTCTCTCTCTATATATATTTATTAACATTCAAATAACTTCATAAAGAATATTTAAAAGGATAGGAATTGCTTTGAAAAAAGAATAAAGCATAAAATCAACATCTTTAAGAACACCTGTCTAAATTTCCATTAGCTTGTTTCAGCTCTAATAAAGATTAGTGAAAGATTTCCAAAGGCAGTTTTTTATCTTACACACTTTTATCTTAGACACTACGGTATCTGATTATACTTCAGACTAGAAATATTGAGAAGACTCAAACCTGTGAAAGACATTTGACATTTTTGCTAATGTACATAAACAAAATGGAAAACATGCATTCGTTTTTCAAGGCTAGATTCTGATTCATCCAAATTAACATAAAAAATCATTTTGCTAGGCCAAAAGAATTTATTATGAAGTATCTCAGAGAATAAAACATCTCAGATAACATGACAGAGATGATAAATATTTAAAGACTGTTGTATTCTGGAAGATCACGTCGTAGTCTTATTGCCTTCAGCTTCTCTACTTTGATTTTTGCTTTCAATAGCTCTTCTTCCAGCTGCTGCTTTCTTTTCAAGCCATCCCTCTTTTCTTGGACGTAAAGCCCAATTTTTCTTTGATTTTCCAAGATTATCTGATGCTCCTCTTTCAGCATTTGCAACATCTGTGGCTCATACCCACACGCTGGCCTAAAGCGTTCTCCAACCTCGAGCCTAAAAAAATCATCTCTTCTTGGGATGGGAGATGAAGACAACATCATTCTCATATCAACAGAAGACAGTGATGTTGAAGGAGATCTCTCCATAACATGCACCAATTGGTGTTCTTCTCCTTGTTCTAAGTCCTCACTCTGCTGTGAATCTACAGCCAAGGAAGGAGGAGGTTTGACATCCTCTTCTGGTTCCAACTCCATTGTGACAGCGGCAGGATGGTGATCCAACACTACTTGTGGGGAACTGGTACCAGCAACTGTTTCTTTATCTATGTTAGCACTAAAACATATATATAATAATTAAGTCATTATCTGTAACCAAAAGCCATTATATACAAAAATAGGAGCAGATTTAACTTGTGATAAATATGGCAATTTCTTGCAATATATCTTGGAAGACCTTACTTCATTAAGTTTAGGTACTAAGGTGAGTTAGGACTGTATGCAACTTCCCTAGTGGGGAGAGGTGACAGATGTAAGCCCTGGGAAGTATATAGGATTTCAAGAGACTATACTGAATTGTGCCAAACAAATGTGTACTTTTTGGGACAGAAAGCGTTAAGTGGATTTCCTGAGGAATCCCTAGGGAAAGGCTAATGCAAATTCCACAACTCCAGTTATGCACAAAAAAAACCCCAAAACAGTCTTTCGAAGCTGCACCCTGAGGAGCGAGTCATTGTCTGTTGATTACCTGTTACAGAGGACCAAGATCAGAAGACTGAGATGTATTAAAAAACAAAACAAAAAAAAAACCCTGATCTGCCCTGTCTCTGTATCTAAAATGAAATTATAACCACCGGGAAAACCCAGTTGGGTGGGTTTCAAAGGACTAAAACTTACCAGAGCCCCTAAGCAGAAATTGGGGGTGACCTCTAGTATCCTTTTTACCCCAGGTGTAGGTTCTTTTATTGTTTTAATATTTTTTCCTCTATAATACTTTTACCTTAAGAATAAATATACTTGCTTAGAAGGAGTTGTGAGGTACTTTATAACTGTGGGCAACACACTGGTCAGAAAGCAAAGCACAGGAGCTAGCCTTTTTAGGCAGTGTGGCTTGGTAGGGATATCACAGTATAAGGCAGGGAGCTGAGCAGCCTTAAAAAACCCCGGGTCAGGAGGAAGTGTGACATAGAATAATTTGTTTAAAGTGTTGCCCCTCTGCCAGATAAAATACAGGCAAAACCTCACTAGTACACTGACTGGGATTATATCTCTCATAAAGATAGTCTCTCTCGCTCTGTCTTCCTCCTTTGGGTACTATATTCTACCACGAAGGAGGCTATATAGATTAGACAGAACCAGCTTGGTGGGCCCTTCTTCTCCCACAGTATGGGTAAAGCAAAAGCTATCAGTGACAAGCAGGCAAGGGAGCAATGCAGGAGAAGAAAGTGAAAATGACAGAGGCAGGCATCTTATGCACTAACAACAGAATGGGATGGAAGAGAGAGAGAAGAGCATTTAGATTTAAGTGGTCCCTGTTGAAACAGTTTCCCTGCCAGCTGATACTCCTCTCCCCAGCGCCTCCCTCATCCACTCCTCCTCTGACCTAGAGTGCTACTCATTTCTGAAAACGGCCCTGGTGGAAAAACGTATAAGTCATCATTTTAAACCTTTAGTTTTCAAGGTTCATAGCTCCCATTTTATATGAATAAGAATACAAATTGTATTTTCCTATGTTAATACTAATTAAAGTCTCTTCGCTTAATTTATCTTACAAGAAGTTGATCAAAAGCAAGTTTTAAAAGAAAAAAATTCCCAATAAATGGAATCTTAAAATATAAATATTATTTTGTCTGATGAGATTCTTACATAGGGAAATGGGGCAGAGAAAGATTAAATGACTTGCCCAAGACCTGTGAAGGAAATCTGTGGCAGACTCAAGAGCTCTGGTTTACATTCCAGACTCTGCCACAGACCTTGGGCAGAGCAAGTAAATTAGACGCTGTTCATTAAATGAAAGTACATTTAAAAATAGATCAAATGTAATACTTTTTAGACAGAGTATAATTATTTTGTGGAACTCACTGCTACTGAACATGGAACAAATAGCTTAATAATACCGAAAAATTATTAAACATTTATATGGATTAGAATAGCATATAAAATTACATTAGCTAGAATAAAAGTTATGAGGGCTCATCCTCCTGTTCAGGGCATAAAGTATGGTAGTGGAAACCACACCACTTCATACTTAAAATTAATCTGGATGATACAGGATTGTTCCCAACAGTTTCTAGTGTACTGCCCAGGAAAAGGACTGGAGGATCTAATACATTGGTTCTCAAGCCACCATGTGTGTACCACCGGTGGTATGCATATTGGTTTAAAGGATACTGTCAGAATAAGAACACATTGTAAGTACTCTGATTAGAATTATGAAGTGGAATACAAAGTATTTTTTGCGTTTTAGATGTGTACATTATCTTTAAGTCTTAGAATCTAATATAATAGTTTCACATCTCTAACCTATATAATTCTAAGATGCATTGATCAGTACTCGGTGACTCTCCATTCACTCTATTTGATAGACATGCAGACAGGAAGGCACTTCTGCCTCAGATTAGGGCACCTTCCGCCTATTGAAGAGAGGAGAACAAAGCCCCAAATCAGAGCAGTGCTACACTTGATGAGCAGACAAGTGCATTTCCAAACTCTAATGGAAGTTTTGTGTGTTCCTCTGAAGCATCAGGCATTGGCTAATGTCAGAGACTGGATCCCAGTCTAGACTTTCTGTTCTGACAATTTTAATATTACTATAATTCTGTAAAAGTACATAAGAACGGCAATACTGGGTCAGAACAATGGTCCATCTCGCCCAGTATCCTGTCTTCTGACAGTGGCCAGTACCAGATGAAATGTACTGAGTGATCCATCCTCAGTCATCTAATCCCAGCTTCTGACAGTCAGAGGTTTAGAGCATGGGGCTGCGTCTATGACCCTCCTGGTTAATAGCCATTGATGGATCTATCCTCCATGAACTTATCTAATTCTTTTATGACCCGAGTTATACTTTTGGCCTTCACAACATCCCCGGCTATGAGTTCCATGGGTTAACTGTGCACTGTGTGAAGAAGTACTTTATTTCATGTGTTTTAAACCTGCTGTCTATTCATTTCATTGGGTGATCCCAGTTCTTGTGTTATGCGAAGGGGTAAATAACACTTCCCTATTCTCTTTCTCCACACAATTCATGATTTTATAGACTGCTATCATATCCTCCCTTAGTCGTCTTTTTTTCTAAGATGAGCGAACTGCCTTTTTAATCTCTCCTCCTATAAAAGCTGTTCCATACCCCTAATAATTTTTGTTGCCTTTCACTGTACTTTTTCCAATTCTAATATATCTTAGTTTTTCTAGATGGACTTACCAGAACTGCACACTGTACTCACAGATTTATATAGTGCATTATGATATTTTGGGTCTTCTTATCTGTTCCCTTCCTAATGGTTCCTAACACTCTGTTAGCCTTTTTGACAGCCGCTGCATATTGAGCAGATGTATTCAGAAAACTATCCACAATTACACCAAGATCTCTTTCTTAAGAGATAACTAATTTAGGCCTGGTCTACACTAACCCCCCCTGTCGAACTAAGATACGCAACTTCAGCTACGTTAATAACGTAGCTGAAGTCGAAGTATCTTAGTTCGATCTTCAAAGCACTTACAGCGGGTCCACACGTGGCGGGCAGGCTCCCCCGTCGACAGCGCTTACTCCTCGCGGCGAGCAGGAGTACCGATGTCGACGTCGCGCACTTCCGGGATCGATTTATCGCATCTAGACAAGACGTGATAAATCGAACCCAAAAGATCGATTACTCACCGCCGAAGCAGCGGGTAAGTACAGACGTACCCTCAGACCCCACCCCAACATTTTGTATGTACAGTTGGGATTATGTTTTCCAATGTGTATTACTTTGCATTTATCAACATTGAATTTCATCTGCCATTTTGTTGCCCAATCACCCAATTTTGTGAGATCCCTTTGTAACTCTTCAGAGTCTGCTTTGGACGTAGCTATCTTGTGTAATTTTGGATCATCTGAAATGTTGCCATCTCATTGTTAACCCCTTTTTCCAGATCACTTATGAATATGTTAAACAGCACTGGTCCCAGTATAGATCCTTGGGAGACCCTGCTATTTACATCTTTCCACCCCAAAAAGTGAACATTTATTCCTACCCTTTGTTTCCTATTTTTAAAATGGTTACTAATCCATGAGAGGACCTTTCCTCTTATCCATGACTACTTAGTTTGCTTAAGAGCCTTTGGTGAGGGACCTTGTCAAAGGATTTCTGAAAATCCAAATACACTATATCCACTAGATCACCCTTGTCCACATGTTTGTTGACCCCCTCAAAGAATTCTAATAGTTTGGTGAGGCATGACTTCCCTTTACAAAAGTCATGTTGACTCTTCCCCAACATATCATGTTCATCTATGTGTCTGATAATTCTGTTCTTTACTATAGCTTCAACCTATTTGCTTGGTACTGAAGTTAGGCTTACTGGCCTGTAATTGCCAGAATCACCACTGGAGCCTTTTTTTAAAAAATGGTGTTACATTAGCTATCTTCCAGTTATCTGGTACAAAGGCTGATTTAAGCAATAGGTTACATACTACAGTTAGTTCTGTAATTTCATATTTGAGTTGCTTCAGAACTCTTGGGTGAATACCACCTTGTCCTGGTGACTTATTACTGTTTAATTTATCAATTTGTTCCAAAACCTTCTCTATTAACACCTCAATCTGGGACCGTTTCTCAGATCTGTCACCTAAAAAGAATGTCTCGTGTGAGAATCTCGCCTCGTATCCTCTGCAATGAAGACCAATGAAAAGAGTTCATTCAGTTTCTCCGCAATGGCCTTATCTTCCTTGAGTGCTCCTTTAGCAGATCAATTGTCCAGTAGCCCCACTGATTGTTTGGCAGGCTTCCTGCTTCTGATGTACTTAACAGCAAAAATGGTTTTAGTTTTTGTGTCTTTTGTTAGTTGCTCTTCAAATTCTTTTTTGGCCTGCCTAAGCACACCTTTACACTTGACTTGCCAGAGTTTATGTTCCTTTCTATTTTCGTCACTAGGATTTGACTTCCAATTTTTAAAAGATGTCTTTTTGTCTCTTTTAACTGCCTCTTTTACTCTATTGTTTAGCCATGATGGCTTTTGGGGGGCGGGGGTCATCTTGTAGGGTTTTATTTTATTTGGGGTACACATTTAATTTGAGCCTCTATTATGGTATTTTTAAAAGTTTCCATGCAGCTTGCAGCCATTTAACTTGTGATTGTTCGTTATAACTAGCCTCCCCATTTTTGTGTAGCTCCGAAGTTAAATGCTACTATGGTTGATTTCTCTGGCATTTTTCCCCTTGCAAGGATGATAAACTTAATTACATTATGGTCAATATTACTGAGTGGTCAAGCTACAGTAAAAGCTGTTTTATCCGGCATGTTGGAAGAATGGGGGGTGCCGGTAAGTGAAAAATGCCGGTTAACTAAGAAGGAGGGAGTTTGGGTGTGGGAGGGGGTGTGGAGCGCAGGACGGGATGCGGGATGCCAGATCTGGGGGCTGCTCATCTCAGGTGGTTCCCCGCAAGGAGCGACCTGTCCCGGCTGCTCCTAAGCGGAGGCACGGCAAGCAGCTCTGCACGCAGCCTCCGCCCGTAGGAGCGGCCCCTGTAGTTCCCATTGGCCATGGTTCCCAGCCAATGGGAGCTGCGTTGCTAGCACTCGGGGCGGGGCAGCGCGGAGAGCCACCAGTCGCGCCTCCACCTAGGAGAAGCCAGGACAGGTCACAAGGTGACCTCCCGGATCCAGCACCATGCATCCCCTCCTGCGTCCCAAGCCCTCTCCCACACCCAAACTCCCTCCCAGAGCCAATGCTCCACATCCCCTCCCCATGTCCCAACCTCTTGTCGGCCCTGCACCAACCTGACTATAAACCAGAATTTTAATGAAGATCAGAAAACCCGGTTTATAGAGCTTTCCGGTTGGTGAAGTGCTGGATAAAACAGATTTTATTGTATTATCAGTTCTTGGGCCAGATCCTGTGCTCCACTTAGGACTAAATCAAGAATTGCCCCTCCCATTGTGGATTAATATATGGAGATATGCCTATCTCATAGAACTGGAAGGACCTTGAGAGGTCATCGAGTCCAGTCCCCTGCCTTCACTAGCAGGACCAAGTACTGTCCCCTGACAGATTTTTGCCCTGGATCCCTAAATGGCCCCCTCAAAGTCTGAACTCACAACCCTGGGTTTAGCAGGCCAATGCTCAAACCACTGAGCTATCCCTCCCCATCTAACCAATTTGATTCCAGGACAAGCTGCTCAAAGAAACAGTCATTAATGGTGTCTAGAAATTTTCTCTCTCCCGTCCTGAGGTGACATGCTTCCAGTCAATATGAGGATAGTTGAAATCTCCCATTATTTTGAGGTTTTAACTGTTCTGGTTTTGAAGCCTCTCTAATCTCCGTGAGTACTTCACAATCACAATAACCATCCTGGTCAGGCAGTGGTATATTCTTCCTGCTATACTCATTATTCAAGCATGGAATTTCTATCCATAGAGATTCCATAGTATTGTCTGATTTATTCAAGATTTTTACTATATTTGACTCCATGCTTTCTTTCACATGTAATGCCACTCCCCCACCAGCACAATCTACTCTATATATTTTGTACCGATATTACTGCATCCCACTGATTATCATAATTCTACCAAGTTTCTGTGATGACTATTATATCAATAGCCTTATTTAATACCAGGCACTCAGGTTCACTCATCTTAACTTTTTAACTTCTTGCATTAGTATACAATTTCAAATTTTGTCAATATTTAGTTGTTTGCCTTCATGTGACGTAACTGAAAGGCACTCTTTTTCATTTGACTGTTTCTCTTGAGATCCTACCTGTACTTTATCAACTTCTATCCTCCTCTCTTTACTAGGTTATAAAGTATTCCCTTTAATAAATCCTCCCCCAAGGGATGTCTCTGTCTGAACCCTGTGTTCTTCCAACATCTGTCAGCTTTCCCCAGGTTCTTAATTTTAAAACTCTTCTTTGACATTTTTAATTTTACATTTCAGCCATCTGGTTCCATTTTGGTTTAGGTGGAGCTCATCCTACCTGTATAGATCAGGGATCGGCAACCTTTGGCCCGCGGCCCGCCAGGGTAAGCCCCCTGCTGGGCTGGGCCAGTTTGTTTACCTGCTGCGTCTGCAGTCTCGGCCGATCGCAACTCCCATTGGCCACGTTTATGGGGTTATGTGGTTATCGAAAGCCCCCTGGTGGGCCGGGCCGGTTTGTTTACCTGCTGCGTCTGCAGGTTCGGCCGATCACAGCTCCCACTGGCCGCGGTTATGGCAATCTCCTAAGAGGTAGGAGACTCCTGTTCAAATCCTTTCTTCCCATCATACAGAAGGGGGAATTGAACCTTGGTTTCCCACCTCCTGGGGTGAGTGCTCTACCCGCTGAGCTAAAAGTTATAAAGGAGAAACCTCCACCTCCTTCTCCATTTCTTGCTTAGGCACCTAAACTGCCTGACTCCAAGAAAGGGACTCCTGGCTATAGAACGCAGAGATAGGCACCTAAATGTCAACTACAGGGAGGTGCCTAACTCCATGAGAGGGGCAGGTTTAGGACACACCCTTCTTGTCAGTATCTCCCATTAGCTAGCTTAAGCAACTCCTGTCTAGTGTACTGGCTTTTGTGGATCCCATTCTTAGGCACCTATTTCTCCCTATGCATTGTATAGGGAGCCTAGACACCTAATTCAGGTTTTGTGGATCCCAGTGATTATAGTGGTTTTCTAGGAACCTGAAAGTCAAGCATTGCAATGCTGAGTATCACAACACCTAAATCCCTGTGTGGATCAGGGCCTCTGTGGCAGAGGCAGGAATAGAACCCAGTTTTTCAGGGTAAGATTAAATTGCCTTAACCATGAGACCATCCTTTGTCTTCATGCAATACCCTGCCTCATTCACTACACACCTTTCAACTTGTACAACAAATGAGGCTGGGAACCTACTGACAACTGCTTCATTCAATACACAGCCCAAATTAATTCCTTAAGCAGTGTCCATCTTGTCCACTGAATGAGGCAGAGGTCCTGTGGGAAAAATAATATATGATCATGTAATTAAAGACTGTATTATAATGCATACACACTGTCACTGATCGGTCTATCAGACCTCACAGAGAGAGCGCCGATCACAACACGTCAGACATGTTGCTCTAGCCAGTCCTCCAACTACCTGCCGGCCAAACTGTCAGTAGCACCGGACACCCGATTGACATAGCGCACAGCAGCCTAGAACTCCTGAGCGATCCGCAAACCGCAGCCTCCCAAACAGCTGGGATTACAGGCACGCGCCACCACACCGGGCATTCACACAAGGGGGACAATTAAGGTTGCATGGGCCTTAATTATTTTACTTCCTAACTTTTGAGTGCTTGACTTTACAACCTTAACATTCTTTTTGTATGCAATTTCCTATATTTTTTAAAAAAGTAAACTAAAAAAACCAAAATTCCAGCATGTGAAACAGTACTGCCACCCACATTGTTCACCACTAGGGCTGGAACTCTCAGATCCACTGCACAGACCTGTGCCATTTGAGTTAACCGAGAGTAAATGATAGTGTAGCGGGGTGGAACCCCGCTCCTACCCAGAGGGGCTGGAAATAGCCCTGGGAGAGGGCTGAGGCTCAGAAGCTGGGCTGATGAGCAAGGTAGCCACAGGTGTGGCCAGTTAATCAGGGCCCAGCTGGCCCTTATAAGAGGGCAGTCGGCCTGGAGCAAAGACAGTCTTCCTCTATCTGTAAAGGGAGAAGGGCTTGGCTGCAGGGACCTAACCAGATACCTAGGGTGGAGCTGGGCTGGGGGAAGGCCAGAGGAGCTGGGGAGCTCCGGCCTGAGAAAACCCCAGGCTGTGGCCTAGGGTTAGGCCCCACTAGGTACTGGGGTTGCGGAGGCAGCCCACAGGTAGGCTGAGGCAGCAGGTCCAAACCCCCTTTGCCTGTGATAAGTGGCTTACACTGCAGTCTGCCCCAGGGCGCGGGGGCTAGCTGGTGACTGGCAGTAGCCTACACTGAGGTGAGGTGGGGATAGTGGGTTGGGGGTTCCCTAGGGAGGGGAGACCCTAGAAGACAGACCGGTGGGGTACTGCCAGGGGGCAGCACCCCAGTTAAAAGGGCACCGGGTCCTGGGAGGGACACAGGGCCAGAGTGGACAGGCGGATCACTGGCCTGCAGAGGGCGCTCCAGAGGCTGGTGAGCTAATTCCCGACTGAAACCAGCAGGAGGCGCCGCAGGGGTGGTCCAACCCTGTTACAGATAGTCACAGTAGGTTCTCATCCTGTATGTGGGCTAGTCATTAGGAGGAGATAAAGCAAAGCCAGAGTTTCACAGATATTTCCTGATAGCAGAAGAATGCTGAAATGCTGGAATTTTCAGTTGTATTTCAGATTCTAAGGAGAGTGTAGTCTAGTGGTTACAGATCTTTCTGTCCCATTCTCCCCTGGCAAGTCTGATCTTCTCCGCTCCTAGCCCTTTTTCACCCTGCCCCTGGGTCCTTGTCTTCCCCCCACTCCCTTTCTCCATGTCCCAGTCTCTCAACCTTCCCACCCCTTCCTCCCAGTCTCTCCCACTATCCCCAGCCATCCCTCAGGTCCAGCTTCTGACTCCTCTGCATTTTGTCCAGAAACATTCCTCCTCCTCCTTGCTGTATGGGTGCCAGCAGGTGAAGTACTGAGCGCATACAAGACTAAATTTCTGTTCCATCCCCTGATGGCTCTGAAGAGCAACTGCATGGAAAGTCCTGCTCAGCCCCTGCAGCTTCAGGCTGGAGCGTGCCCAGATGGAATTTTCAGAGTATTAAGCTGCCAGATGGTAACAAGTCTCTATTGAATATGTGCAAATAGATTTTCAGGGGATCCTAATTTAGCCTAATTTGGATGGATTTTCACAAGGATGGCACCAGGGCGACTCTCCTGCTTCAAAGCATGGAGGCAGTAGAGCTTCTCAATGAAAATTATTATTTGTATATTAGGTAGGTACTGTACAAACATAGAATTAAAAAAATTCAGCCCAAGGCTGGCACTTGGTATGGAAACTTTCAACACAAATTATTAAAGTTTGGCAAAGTTATAAGCAATTGAAAACAGGGTCTTAAAATGAGAAGTGTTGGGCAATCCTAATGATAGGTGTTGTTTCCTGCTTCACCTATAATATAGTACCTCATTCCCTCTCACTTCACCCAAAAACTTCACTCTCTCTTGAACCTCTTGTGCCCTCCAACCAGTAATGTTTCTCTCCCCAAACAAGCACAGAGCATCATGCTCCATTCCCACTGCCAAGTACTACTGCCAGTCTCTTCTACACTGCTGGCTACATGCTGTTTTTCTTCCTGTCATAGCCTCAGCTCTTAATGTGGCCTTCCTCATCCTTACTAGCCTGAGGCAAGGGGTGGAAACAAGTATCAGGAGAAGCAGGTCAAGCTAAAGAGAAAGAGAGGCTCCCAGAAAGGGGAGGGGAGGTAGACTGGGAGTTGATATGGTCTAGAACAGCCCAATGGTGAGAACTCCATACTGATCCACTACAGTGGACGCCACCAAGAAACTAGCAAAATGCTAAGCCTCCATGTGACTTAGACCTGTGGATTATTTCTAGTTAGTTTCTTAAGAGCTAAACAACAGTAAGATAGACGGTGAAAACAGAAAGAAGGAACTGTAATAAGAGAAGCTCCTCTTTGGCAGTTACAATGGGACTCCTGCCAACTCCACTGAAAGAAAGGGAAACAACAGTTACCATAAGGGAGGTGGTATTTATAACCCTGAGGCACCCATGATTCACAGGATTTGTTTAATTAAACTAAATTAAGGTAAGAATTTCTTACGAGATACCAGGTGACATTAGGACTTTGTCAACTACTTAAATATACCTCCATAAACTAAGTGATGTTATAATGGGTTAAAACTGGTTATGTTGGGGGGAGGGGTGGTGAAGGGTTACAATGAAAGAACACAAAATAGTGCATTTTGCATAAATTATTTAAAAGTATTTCTCCAATACTTAGTGCACCAACTGGTATATTAGGGGAAATCATTTTGGGCACCAATTCACTGTTCTCAGAGTCCTAACAGATTCCAAATATGTTTGAGTTGCAGGAGTCAAATATGGAGATCACTGGCTCTTGAACATGCTGTGCATGAAAAGCACCATTACTGTTTACAAGTCCATGTAACATCTATAGCTCTGAGACTAATTTTTTCATTACAGGAGGTGGTGATCAAGACATCACTTTTATACCTAATTAAAAAGGTTGTTTTGTATTTTAAAAGATCTTTTGAATTTTACCTATATGGGCATTCACCAGTAGCAACTAGGCTGCACTGGTGTTACAGATTTCTTTACACCAAAACCCCACAAAAGTATGTTATTTTTTTTGGAGCATCTGGCATGTCAGGATTTAGACAATTGTTACCATTCAGTTCAGTCATTGGCACCATGAATCAAACTTCCCATGTGTGCACATGCCAGCTTCCCCCAGAACACTTAGCTGTTGCACCAACCAACTATAAGTAGTATCTGATTAATGGGAAGCCAACTTCACATATTATTTTGATCTGCTAGCGAAAAGAATGTTAAAATGTAGCTTTATCATGATTTCTGGGTAGTGGACGGAGTTTATGTTTATCCTTGTTAGTTTAAAATAGCTGCATCCAGAGGAAGCAAAATCTGACCCTGGCTGTTTCTGATCCTGAAAAGACCAATACTGTACCAGTAGAGTGTGTTGCAAGTCTGATTTGAGGGGCATTATAGCAGCTGTGGGGGGAAGCTTGTCCACTGCCTGCTTGTACTATGTCTGGCTCAAATCTAGACAGTCTCTCACTTCATGGAGCACTAAAAAGAACTACAAAAGAGAAAACTTCTGTTCTGTAGCTCCCCAGTCTCTGTCTATATGCTTACAAACTGCCTAGCATACAATACATGTATTGTTATTTACAGTTTATGTTGCAATTAGCTTTGCTCTGGTTTTAGAAAATGTCAGCAAATGAAGGAAAGGTAATCTGTAAAAATCTATTTGTATTGTTAAAGGCACTTTACTGTATGGAGACAAAATGCTTAAGGTCTAGATTCAGTTAAAACATATTCAATATTTGCCTAATAGAATAATTTATGATACAGACAAGGTATACGAAATAGATTTCTTGGTTCCCTGAACTTTGTATGGATCTTATGTAAACTGGTAATAGTTTTATATGCAGCCAGATGACTGCAGTATTACCTTAAATGGAGGAGAATAGCCATCACTTTGTCAGTGTTTGAATAATCTGCCTATTAAAAGGTGAGGGAGGGGTAGAGGTTGGAGCTACTATTTCTCTGTGATTCCCTCTTAACCCTCACCTTCCAGAATATGACACAAGACACTGAAACAAGCTTTGAAACACAGCTGAAAATAGAATGCAATGTTAAGTCACCATAAAACAAAGGAAATAGTATCTTGCTATTGTTACCCACAACAGAGCTGAAAAGGATTGGAATTTGCTTTAGGACACTGAACTCAAGTTAAGAATAAGCCGTATAGAGTAGGCAGGAGGCGCCATAATTTTAATTTAATAACAAAGTAAAATGTATCTCACCTTTGTAAACTGCTCCTGTCTCTTAAACACACACTGGAAATCTGTGGAATCATCTCCACAACTTTCTTGGTTGGCTCAGAAATGCTGCTTTTATAATCTGAATGGGTCTCCTTTTGCTGCAATAGCTCCTGTTTGGCATATTCTTTGAGCCTCTTGTACAGCGTGCGCAGGCCCTGTGCAGTACGAGGAGGACGATCTACTCCGATGGCATTGTAGTTATCGGCTATGATATCCCAGCATTTGTTTTTTTCCACTATTACTGAATGCTTATTGGTATGTTCTTCAAGAATTTTAACATACGGCTTCACAAGTTTTAGCAAATCAAGCTTTTCAGATAAGGTAAAATTAGAAGATCTGGCCTTCCCAACCATTGTTATCTCCGAATTAAGGAGGCAGTTTTTGAAACCACCATGCAGTCCCTAGCTCTGCTCAGCTCTTTTTCACAAACAGAAAAAGATCAGGCTTAACTAGGCTAGTCTCATTTAGGCCCACGCCTACAAGGGAGGGTTTATTAAAATTCCTTCAGCTTAAGCTGACGCAGGTTCAGGAAATCTGCTTAAGCCAAGCCTGACCTACATAAGGCTTCAGACTGAAGACGACGGGAAGAAACAACAAAATACACTTTAGTATGAAGGGACCAGACACACAGGATTTAAAAACAGAAAGGTTTAAAGATAAGCATGTTACCCAGATGAAATGTAACCAATTTAGCTTGAGTTAAAAGCTCTCACAAATCTCTAGCTGAAAAGCTGAAACTGCTCTGAGATTTTAAATTTAATAATGTCGAAAAAGCAACAATTGTTTTGTGTAATTTATTGATTGTTGAAATGAAACACAACAGCAGAAGAGATAAAAACTAGAGAGATAAGTGTGGCGTGTGTAGAGAGATCCCTAACAGAGCCCCTGATCACTGTTCCCCAGCTGCTGTTAGCTCTTACAGCATTTGCATAATGCTAGTCCTGCTGTCAATCAGGAATTGCATATCCTCTAGCTAGTTAGGTTACACTCAGACTCGACTTCACAGTAAAGCTAAGCTTCTCCTGCATTTTGCCGGCTGCATTAGCTACCTACACACAGGCGTTTTAAAGAAGCAGTCTCTGTTAATGATAAAACATTTATCTAGAGCAAAAACAAAAAAGAGATATACATGAACAATGAATTGTCCTTTAGCTTCTGCCTGCAGCTGTGCCCTGCTAAAACATGCCTGTCCTGTAATGTGTATGTCATCAACATTCAGTCTGCAGTGCCTAAGAAATGGCATGATCTAACTCCCAGTCTGCATGTAATAAAGGTTACATTCAATCATGACAGATTTACTGAGTGTATTACAGTGTGTGGATACTGGGATTTTCATACTATCCACCAGGAAAAAATCTACTTTTATGATCATACTTCCAGGCATTCTTTCAGTGTCAACTATTTTTATTAACAAGATGTGCATGCTGTACCAGTGCTAATCATTCTGCATAGCTAATGTTTTTCAAAAATCTCACTTTAAACACAGTCTTATTTAAAAATACATATACCAGGTTTTTAACATCCATGATCCAACCAACAAAATCTGAGAAACACAAGAACTTAAAGCTAAGAAAAAGAATGGTTCCACTTAAAAAGGGGGAGTTTGTAAGGGGTTACTGTGTACAATTCTGAACACCAAGATTGAAAAAGGAGGTCCATGACTGAGAAGTCAAGAGTTTGAAAACAAGCTTGATTTGAAGGAATATTGGTAACAGCTTCTCAAGTTTACCATGTTTATCCTTGAAAAACGTAGGCTGGGTTGGGGGTGAAGGGGAAGAAATCTAATTATAGTTAAAAGTATCTAAAGGCAATAAAGACAGACCTAGGTAGGAGTGTGCTCATTCATTTGTTTGGGACTGCATTCAAAACAAGATTAAATAGAGTTTCTTTAAAAAAGTTTGAAGCCCATTGTAGATGGAACTCCAAATAAGAGTTTTGTTTCTCGAGTGTGAAAACTTGGTAAAAACATTGCTTTTTATGTTTAGCTTGCCCTCTTTTTCCCATGCTTTGCTCTTTGCCTATAGTAATGTCTAGTGTGAAAGACTGGAGGTGTCTGACACTGAATGAGAGGACCACTAATTATGAATGACCCTATGGGAACAATGGTATTTGCTAAAGAGAGTAATCAGGCAACAAAACTGATTCTCCCAGTTTGTCTCTAAGAGGGGCTAGGGCTTTAATCACCTGACTAAGGGCTGGTCCACACTACCCCCCAAGTTCGAACTAAGATACGCGACTTCAGCTACGTGAATAACGTAGCTGAAGTCCAAGTATCTTATTTCGAACTTCAAAGTACTCACCGCTAGTCCACACGGCGGCGCGCAGGCTCCCCCGTCGACTCCGCCTGCTCCGTTCGTGGAGCAGGATTACCGGCGTCAACGGAGGAGCACTTCCTGGTTCGATTTATCGCGTCTAGACAAGACGCGATAAATTGAACCCAGAAGATTGATCCGACGCCTCCGACGCACCGGGTAAGTGTAGACTAGCCCTAGGACACTAAAGCCAGTGAATGTGTCACATTATAGAGGGGACAGACACTTTACTTAAGGTCAAGATCTACGCTACTCCCTCTCACATCAACCAATCACTGCCCACAACAAGAGGGCTGCAGAAGGGGCGTACACTTTGATATATGGACTATGCCCTGAGGACTCACAAGAAGGCATGTGGGCATATAAGTTTTTGTTTTTTCATCAAAAGATCTGTAACTCTTGTATGCTTTGAGAGTAAAAGTTACTTTGGTTTTAGAAACTCCTGTGCAAAGCCTCTATTCCGTACTTTACCTGCCACGTAGTCACCAAAGAGTTAAACGATAAACCAGAGTATCCAAAATGGAATGGAACTCTGGGGGAATAAGCATCAGCAACTGGAGAGATTTAGGAAGTCCACGACTGGTCTTGAGGCCTAGGGCAGTTGGACTGTAGCGTATCAAGTCCCAAGGAAGGATTTCAGGCAAGGATCTGCACCTAGGAGTGAGCCTTACAGGCCCAAATCTAAAGATCATGGTGGGACTCTGCCCAAAGCCAGCTGGCTTGGAAGAACATGGAATCCAAAGGCTGAGTCCAATTACTACAGACTGGTGACCCCATATTAGGAGGACTGAGTCAGGTCTGTACAATGTTCATTAAAGTGCCTGGAGCCTTCCAATTTCCCCTGAATGAAACATATCCTAAGCCTTCATTTTATGACCCTAATCGCTTCCCCCATATTTCTCTCTATCTACAACTCCAATCTTCCCACAGCTCTTGACTAACTTGTAACCTACCAGTTTCAATTCTCCTTCCCCGCACTCACATGCCTCAGTATGTGTATTAACTCAATTAATTCAAGTGCACAAATCTGAGCTCACTTAACTGGGACACTTAACTTGGGAAAATAACCCACTTATATTGGGAAAATCCCAATATACTGTCTGTTGCCTACTCCTGTGGGAATTCTGCACCACTGCGCATGTGCAGAATTTATGTCCCCCGCAGATTTCTTTGCTTCCCTGCAGAAAAATGACTTTCTGCCGGGGAAGCCACAAAACCAGTCATGCGACCCTCCGGAGCAGTATGTTTTGGGTGCCCAGGGCAGCCAGCAGAGAGGTAAATCACTGCGGGCCGGAAGCAGGACTGGGGAAGACCTGGCTGGTGGCTCCTACCCTGCGCCAGGCTCAGCTGATAGTCCAGGCTGGGTTGGGAAGGATGGGACTTCCTCTTTCCCCACACAACATCCGAGGCTGGGTCAGACCCACCCCCACATTTCTCCCCCATCCGCAGGAAGCTCTGCAAAATCCTTCCCCTCACTCCCACCCCAGTTCTTGCACCCATTGCACCTCAGCTGCAGGGGGAGGATCCCTATATAGGGAGCTGCTCCCCCATCCGCACAACCCGTGTGCATCCAGACCCTCCCGTTGAGCCTCACCCCCCTGCACTCAGAATTCCCCCGATAAGCCCCACTCCACCTGCACCACCCTGACGAGCCACCCGCACCCCCACCCCACCAAGCCCCAACCAGTTGCACATGGATCCCCACAGAGTCCCACTCCCCCAGCATCTGGACCCCCCACTAAGCCCCCCCCCACCCAAAACCCCCTGCAGAGCTCTATTCCCCCACACCCAGATCCCCACACTGAGCCCCAACCACCTTCACCTGGACCCCCCTGCAGAGTCCCATTACCACTGCACCCAAAACCTCCCCCAACAAGCCCCTGTGCATCCAGATCCCCTCCGCACCCGGATCCCCCACTGAGCCGTCCACACCCAGATTGCCCCATACAGAACCCTCTCAACCCACACCTGGATCCCCCCCACACTAAGCCCCTCCACACTTGGATCCTGCCTTGCTGAGCCTGCCTGCCCACACCTGGTGCACCTGGCATGGAGGGACAGGGCCCTAGGGTGTTTCTGGGGCACGCCTGGTCCTTGCATTGTGTCAGGGTTGGGTGCAGTCTCACCACTGAGTCCATGTCCCGGTTGGGGGAGGGGAGGGGAAGGGCGCTGCACATTGATCTCTCAACTCTCTGCAGCCAGTGGCCTGCGCTCCCCAATGCCATGCTGGAGCCTCCACATTTCTTTGACAAATAAAATACGCAGAATTTTGCAGAATTTTAAAATATTGTGCACAGAATGCCCTCAGGAGTAATTGCCTCATTACACAAAGCCTTGTTATTCATGTGACAAAGTGAGATAAGACTATCAAATATGAACTCCATGTTACACAATATGTGAAAATATTAGCACTGTGACTGTTCAAGTCGGGACTTGGCCCAGGGCAGCCTCTTGTACTGCATTCCAGACAGCTGCCCTGCCTGAGAAAGGTGTTAAACACCCTGAAGGACTAACACTGATGCCATCAAGACAGAACAAATAAAACTAATTTCTTATTAACAATATTCCCGAAGGCTCTAGAGGCCAACCCCATAGCACCAAACTAAGAACTGGCTGAAATGAAAGATTGGTGCAACTCTGTGGGCCTACGTACACTGCAAATAAAACCATGCCATTTGTTACAAAATTATTCAAATTTCTAGAGTAAAAATGACCTTAACCATGTTTAAACATGACAACATGTCCAAGACGCATTAATGTCAAAGGAGATCTGGCCAATGCTTTAGCCCTGTTACAAAACATGGTCACAATCCTGGCTACACTATAAACTGGAAAAATAGTATAACTCATTCACAGAACAATTATGGTGTAACCAGGTCTCCCAAGCAGTTGTATATGAAGCTGTGGTGAGTTAGGAGGCTATGTACAACTTATGAATTCTATTTGATACTGGGGGATCTTTGCAGTATGCACAGATGCATACAAACTCCATCTGAGTGTGCTGCCTTTTGCCTTCTCTACTACCTGTTTGCATAGGCAGCAGGTGAATGACGGGCTCTGGGAATCTAGCCCCCGCCCTGGCTCACCCCTTCTGCCTGAGGCCCCACTTCCCCCACCGGAGCCCAGAGTCCTCACCACTACTGCAGCCGCTGCTCCCCCCCTTCCACCCCAGCCGCCCAAACGCTGGGCAGGTAGCACGTGACCCCCAGTACCCGGAGCACTGGCTGCACCGAGTGAGTGGCTCCAGTGCCCCCAGCACCAGGCAGGCGGCCCCAGGGCCTCCAGCCCCCCTGCCCTACCCGAGCGCTGCAGGCCCAACATCCCCAGCCTTGGAGAAGCAGGCCACCCCCCAGTGCTGGGCAGCCCCAGCCCCCCAAGTCGTGGCCGCAGGCCAGCTGCCCTAGCCTCAGCATGCGTCCCTGAAGAGGAGCAGCCTGTCTGGGCTGGGGCCAAGGGGGAAGCAGCAAGTGGGCAGGGGAGGGGGGAAGAGGGGCCTTGGGACGGAGCGCGGACAGGGTCACACAGGGCTGTTTAGGGAGGCATAGCTTTCCCCAGCCTACGATACGCACTGCCCATGCCTGTTTGCCTTCACATTGGGCTGAAATTCCAAATGCTGGTGGCAAAAAAAAAAAAATAGGGAGTCATTAAACTTTGACAACTGGTCATCCAAAGAGATAGCTCCTACCCAGGAGAACTGGTTTGTCTGGGGAGAGATTGCCTTGGCAATGAAGTCATCTGGTAGGGCTCTCTGGTCATCTGGCAATGGCACCAGTGGAAAGAGGAAGGTTATGAAGAGGGAGGAGCTGATCTTTCCTGGGTCATTTTTTCTCTAACTCAACAGGAGGGAAGAGAGAAGCAGCCCAGTATGTCAGGGCCCGCAAGAGGTATGGGGGACCCTGCCTCCCTTCCTGAGACCACATGGTCCCCCCTCCAAGGACTCCCAGAGGTAAGGTGAGCTAGTAAGGAGCATTGCGGTTAGGATGTTTATTGTTTTCTAAATGATATCAACACTTTCTTGTTTTTTATACTATTAAGGAAGAGAGCCCAGAGTGCAACACAATTACTGAGTGTCTGAATGTGTTATATGCTTCACAATTACTACAAGCCTTCCAAGAGAGTTGAACTGTAAACCAGAAGCTTCTTACCTTTGGGGTGGAGTTCTTGAAGAAGGTGTGTTTATGTACAGGGGAGTCTGAAGGGTCAGCATTGTGCCTACGGGGGCTATGTAGCTGCACAGTGGGTTGCTGCTCTCAGGATGAGGTGCTAGATAGGAGGTCTGTACCCCAAGAGTGGGCCTAGGGACCCCAATATTGGGACAGTGGCTGGACTGCGTTCAGGTTCAGAAAAAAACGGTTACTCACCTTCTTGTAACTGTTGTTCTTTGAGATGTGTTGCTCATATCGATTCCAGTTAGGTGTGTGCACACCGCATGCACAGTCATCGGAAATTATTCCCCTAGCACCACCCGTCGGGTCAGCTGTGAAGCCCCCTCGACTGGCACTACTATGGCGCGCAATATATGAGTTATGGAATGACAGACTGAAGCACTGCTCTGCCAAAGGCTGCATTGTCTCTAGCATGCTGAGTTATAGCATAGCGAGCAACAAATGTGTGCACCGAGGGCCATGTCGCCACCCTGAAGATTTCTTGAATTGGCACCTGGGTCAGGAACGCTGCCGATGAGACCTGTGCCCTTGTGGAATGGGCTGTGAGAGCCAGGGCTGGAACGTTGGTTAATTCGTGGCAGGTGCAGATGCAGGAGGTAATTCACAATGAGATCCTCTGTGACGAGACTGGGAGACCTTTCATATAGTCTGCTACTGCCACGAATAGTTGGTTTGACTTTCAGAATGGCTTTGTGCGTTTGATGTAAAAAGCAAGTGCCCATCAAACATCCAGAGATTAGAGCTGTTGCTCTTGGCAGGTCACATGAGGTTTAGGGTAGGAAAATGTCACAGGCAGGAAAATGTCCTGGTTGGAGTGTAATTGGGACACAACCTTTGGAAGGAAAGCCGGGTGAGGCCTGAGCTGCACCTTGTCCTTGAAGAAGACCGTGTATGGAGGGTCAGAGGTGAGGGCCTTAAGCTCCGAGACCCTCCTTGCCGAAGTAATGGCAACCAGAAAAGCAACCTTCCATGATAGATACAGGAGCAAGTTGCCAACAGTTCAAACGGAGGTCCCATCAGTTTCGAAAGAACCAGGTTGAGGTCCCGTGCAGGGATCAGTTGCTGAACCTGTGGGTACAGGTGCTTCAGGCCCTTAAGGAAGCAGCCTACCATGGGGTTGGCAAAGATGGAGCATCCAGCCACTCCCGGGTGGAATGCAGAGAAAGCTGCCAGGTGCACCTTGATCGACGAAGCAGCCAGACCTTGCTGCTTGAGTTGCAATAGGTTCTCCAGGAAGACAGGAATAGGGGCCTGCAATGGTGGAGTACAACTCTGGGAGCACCAGGTCGCAAACTGCTTCCACTTTGCCAAATAGGTGGCCCTAGTGGAGAGCTTCCTGCTACCAAGCAGAACTTCCCTGACAAACTCCAAGCACATGAGCTCCATGGGGTTCAGCGATGAAGCTTCCAGGCAGTGAGGTGGAGAGACTGGAGGTCTGGGTGACAAAAGTGACTATGTCCTGGGTAATCAGGTCCGTGAGCAGTGATAGCGTGATCGGGGTGTCTACCGAAAGGTCCAGGAGCATGGTGTACAGTGTTGGCGTGGCCACGCTGGAGCCACCAGGATGACCGCCACCTTGTCCTGCAGACTTTGAGCAGGACCTTGTGTACAAGAGGAAATGATCAGAACACATACATGAGATGATCTGACCATGGGAGGAGGAAGGCGTCTGTGAGGAAGCCCTGTACTGTGGACTGGCTGTGGTTCCGAAAGGAGCAGAACCTCAGGCACTTCCTGTTGCTCTGAGTGGCGAAAAGATCGATATGGGGAGGTCCCCACCTCTGGAAGATGGTGAGGATGACATCTGGCCAGATGGATGACTCGTGGTTGCAGAACAATCTGCTGAGGTAGTCTCCCAGCTCGTTCTATGATCCTGGGAGATACATCGCCTCCAAATGCATTGAGTGGGCTATGCAGAACTCCCACAGCTGGAGGGCTTTCTGACAGAGGGGAGAGGAATGGGCGTCACCCTGCTTGTTTATGTTAAACATTGCAGTTGTGTTGACTCCCACGCATTGATCCCTCAAGTGGGCCTGGAAGGTCTGGCATGCTAACTGAATCACTCTCAGCTCCTTGATGTTGATGTGCAGTGAGAGCTTGTCTTCAGACACTGGTCTCAAGGTCCCCCAGGGGTGCACCCCACCCCAGCGCCAACACACCCATTACCAGGGACAGGGAAGTCTGTGGAAGGGGACTCCCTAGCACACAGCTTGTTGGTTGAGCCACCAGCCCAGTGACTTTTTTGACATGAAAGTAACCCTAAACTAAAGGAAGCAATGGTTGATCTCTTACCTCCGCTGCAAGAATGGCTGTTACTGTCAACATAACCCCACTTGCCCCTGTACAAGTTTGTCTGACAGACCAAATTCAGAAATGAGATAAAGGAAAATTTAACAACCTTTCTGAATGGACCACTCATATCCACCAAAGCCACACATCAATATCCCCCAAAACAAATATGGACTCTGCAGTCAAGCCTCACAAGTCTTGTTGTCAAGGGAACAGCACTATAAATTAATCTACTAAATGGGGATTTGTTTCTATATTACAAAATTTCCTGCACTGTGCAGACAGTGCAATAAACAATTTGATGCATGCGGATATAAAATATTCAAGTTTATTTATTTCTTCTTACGTGTATTATAATCTATTACAATTTTTCCTGTCTCTTTTTGTTTGTTTAGCTAGTTACCTGAATATTTATATTATTTGTACAGGACATTACCTTGAATTGTGCCCAAAATGTAATAACTTTATTGTATAGCTTGCCTGTACATTGCAGCCAAATGTATTCTGAAATAGTGAGATAGGGCACAATTTTGCATGTTAACAACATAGGACTATTCAAGAAAAGGAGCTAACACAGCTCTCCTTGACTGAGCAGCAGTTGACTCAATTGCAGATTTCTAGGCCAAGACCTGCTAAACCTAGTTCAGAAGGACATTAGGCCCCTCTAAGGCCCAAGAATCTGAAAAGCGAATGATACCCATATATGAAAAACAAACAAACATGTGTTTCAACTGTGGACAGGAAGGACATTTCATAGGAGACTGTGAGAATACTCCTAACCTCATTTACTGCACCAACAGCTGATCGGCAGATATTCAGGGTGGCATAAACTCAAAGAGAAGACCAAGAGATTTTCCCCAAGCAAAGCTCCCTGCTGGAGGATTTATACGAAGAGTACAGACAGCAATCTTGCAGATGCATGGAGTACAAGTTATATCTCAGGAGAATAATCCTGAAGAAGAATCAGCAGCTCATGCTACAGGATTTGTAGACACGGTCTTGTGATGAGGACAGCATACCACATGAGTTTCACACTCCAAGTCCATGGCCTGGAAGATCAAGTGCCCAAGATTCTATTCCCATTGACTGGAAAGCATACAGCAGATGTGATTCACTTACTGAAGTCTCGCCATAGACCAAGTCAGAATGAGGAGAAGGAGCAGAACTACGAAATCCAACTATACTTGCAAGAATGGCTAAAACTCTTCCTCTCAGATGGGATTTTATACAGGAAGGTTCAGAGGAGAGAAGGTTGGGGACAGCTAATGAGTCCCTACACTCATAGAAACTGTGCTTTAGAATCCACAATGAAATGGGCCACACAATAGTAGAGAAAATGTTAGAACTGGCTAGAGGTTGATTTTATTGGCCTTGAATGACCTGAATGGTGGAGAGGAAATATCCGATCTGTAAGATCTGTAAGCGTCATCTCAGACAGAATGCTACTGTAGAAAAGCCTGCCAAGCTTTTGTACAACTCTGTGCATCTGTGACATCTGTGTACACAGAGTCAATCCCTTACCTCTCTCTAAAAGTGCAAAGTTTCAAAAAGTTCAATGAATAGAAGATTGTTGGGGATGGAATAGATCTGGACAAGGAGAAGAAGTCTGGAGATAATTGTGAGAAAGGAGGGACAGGCAGTAGAAACAAAAGTGAAACTGTTTGAGCAGCATATTCCAGAAGTCTTGAGGTCTTTCTGAGTGTAGCCTTCATTGATTTGAGATCTACCATACCATTCTCTCACTTGAAGGGAAAACCTATAATGGCAGCAGGCCGTAAGAGAGAGCCAGTTTGGAAATAAGAACCATTCAAGAATTATGTTTGCTGATGATGTTTTAAAGAAAGTCACATCAGTGAACTGGTGGAAGTCACTTAAGCCAGGGGTCTCAAACTCAATTTACCTTAGAGCCAGTGCCAGTCCTCAAATCCTCCCAGCAGGCCAATAATGTCACTGAAGATGGTGTTCACACCACATTCTAGCCCGTTTCCCACCCTTTTCCCTCACTCCCTTGGCCTTATGCCACCTCAGCTGACTGCCCAGGCAACTAGCGACACTGCCTCCATGGCTGACTCTGCCCAGCAACTAGTGATAGTACCTCTGTCCCTCTCCCCCAGCCAATGGGAGCTGCCGGGGGCGGCACCTTCAGCAGACAGCTAGCTGGCAGCTGGCTGCATGGGTCTCTCCTCCGCCAGCAACAGCAGGGATAGGGAATCACTTTCAGGGAGCCGAGCTCCGCGAGGTGAATGACACATTGCCAAGTGCAACCCTTGAGAGGGTCCCAGGAGCAGCAGGATGGAGCAACGTTGGGGGAAGGGACATGTGAATCTCTCCTGCCCACTCTGCTCCTGCCCCCCGGCAACCTTGATGGCCGGATGAAAGAACTTTTGTAAAAAGTTTCCACGGGCCACAGTGAGGAGGTTCTCGGGCCGCAGACTTTGGAACCCCTGACTTAAGCACTTGGATTCCCAGACTGTTGAAGTGATAATCTCACTTTTAACAGCAGTAGCTTCTTCTGCTGGTGTAGAAAGAATATTTTCTTCCTTTGGACTAATTCATTCCAAATTGAGAAACTGTTTGGGATCTGAAAAAGCAGGAAAGCTTGTTTTTCTTTTCCAGATTATAAACAAGCAGGAAAATGAAGGAAAAGACGACCGAGTTAGCTGCAAAAGCCAATATTTTAAGTTTCTCATGTTGACCTGGCTGCCATAGTCGATTATTTAAAAAAATATATTTCATTTAACTATTTTAGTTAAAAACAATTTTAACAAAAACAAACCTGATTTTAAAAAACTTGAATGTTTAACTAAATTCAAAAATCATATCCTTGTTTTGTTAAAATATTATGTTTGCTATTGAAGAAAAAAAATCCAGAATACATAACATTGTTGTTTTAGTTAAATAAAACAATTTAAATACAGCATGGCAAGAAAATCCTCCAAATATTAATGATTAACCTGTTGAATTGGAGATAGTTCACCTCTCAATGACTTCATAAATATCTGCTTCAATTACCTTTGGTAAATGAAATAACCAAACAATCATTCATTTTCTGATACAGCTGTAAAATTAATCTGAAAAGTTTTCAAAATATATCACTTTAAAAATGTGTAGTGTGTACCTTCTAAAAATGAAACTTACGTCTATCTCTGAGTTGTGAAGAATATGTATTAAGGTTATAACAACCAACCAACCGGAATGCACTTTTATGTAGAAATCCATGATTAAATCGAGTCTTCCTGACTAGTGATTTAAATCAATTTGATTTAAATCAAATCCACCCTGGTTATCTGGGCTACCACATCCATATTTCCTTACTTTTCTCAACATGCACAGCTATGTCACAGAAAGTTAGAGATGCTTAAAGCTGAATTTCCAAGCGCTAGAGTGCAAGATGCAGCCTTTTGTGCTGCTAACTTTCTCAAGGTTTGGGGGGGATTCGGAGCACAGCAAGGAGTATATTTTTCCTAATCAACAGTGACATAAGAATACATTTGACATACTCCATTGTGAGAAAAGAACAATTTATATACCAGATTTTTTTCTTAATTTTGAATAGCTATTTGGGTTTCACTTTTCCCTGCTCTTTCCATTTTATTTTTATTGTATTGAATATATTTGTCAAGATTTACCCTGGAGATTGTATGTTGTAATCATTCTAGTCTCACACTGGATTTACAGTACAGTAATACTTATATTTACTGCTTTTTAATTTTATAAAGTAGTTCATAAATGTATGTTTTTCAAATTATCTTCCTTCATCTGAGGTTCGGATGTTGAATCTTCTGAATGTCCAGTTATGTTTTGTCCTATTGTTATATTTCAAGTTTCCTTTTAAAGCTTCCATAAAAATAGCAGTAAACAAGTTTAAGATATGCTTGTGTTTTTGATTAATGCTTTGTATAATGCTTTCTATGAGATTTGTATTTATTAATTAAACAAAGCCTGATTTAATTTAAATTTCTCACAGTTCAGCACAGTGATTTGAATAAGTCCACCTAGCGCACTCTTGAGAATAATAAAAAAAAATGTTTGACGTACTTCGGTTTTCCAGCTGAATACAACTGAAGAAATTCCATGAAAAAATTATTAATCAAAAATATTCAGTTAAATGTACTGTTCAATTTAGATTGATAGAAACAATTACTTTTATGATTCTCACTTCAAGATTGTGCAAAGCAGCATTCTTAATTGCTTAAAGACACTGATGTATATGCACTGACACTCCAAATGCAAGCTACTGTCATACCGGTTACAAGTGACACTTGACAGGCAATTAGGAGAAGGCAGAGAGATTTATCAAGCACAACTAGATTCTCCCTGATAGCTTCTGAACTCAGCACTCTTAAGAATTTTCATACTGGGAAATATATCACACTTTTTTCAAACATATTAAAGATTTTTTTTAAAATTACCCAAACTGCTTGCATAAGAACACTGTTGCCCAATGTGAGGGCACTAGACTAGTCTGGAGGCAAGGAAGAAGAGCAATAAGGGCAAGGTTAAATAAACTACTGGATTCCCCCCCGCCTCGCCGTCTCCCCTCCACCTCTGGCTGGAGGCCTTCTTCTTAAAAGCCACCTTCTATTTGCGCAACTGCCCCAAAGCAGCCAGCTGCTGGAGCAGTTCATATGAAGAGAGCTGTAGTGTCAGATACCAGTTCTACAAATCAAATTTCTCTTCTCTCTGCTGCCATGCTAGTCAGGTTAGCAATGAAAGTATATTTGGCATGGCCTCCAGGAATTCTCAATGTATACTACTTCCAAAGAGCATGCAAACTTTGAAATGCAGGAAAAAGGAAAAGCCAAAAAAATAAATAAAAGACAGAAACCTCACCCACTCTTCACCAAAAAAATAACAGTAATAAAAAGACAGAATGTTGCCAGATAAAAGGAGAGAGAGTGCACATCACTCTCTCAGGACATCAAACGAAGGAATAAAGGGCAAGGTGTCCCATATACAAATGGGTGGGAAGAGTTCTAACAAATAAGATTTATTTAGGCTATGTCTACATAACCTATGTCGGCATAACTTATGTCACTCAGGGGTGTGAATAAACCACCCCCTTGAGTGACATACGTTACACCAACATAAGCGCTCATGTGCACAGAGCTTCTCCAGTTGACAGCTTCTGCCATTTGCGGATGTGGTTTTATTATGCCAATGGGAGAGCTCACTCCCATCACCACAGAGCGTCTTCACCAGATGCGCTGCAACAACGCAGCTGCATCAGTACAGCTGCACTGCTGCAGCACTGTACGTGTAGACATGCCCTTAGTCTCTTCATAACACTTACCACCCTACAAAGCCCCTCTAAAATACAGAAGTATTATCACCTCATTTTGCTGATGAGAATTGAGGCACAGGTAACTGATTTGCCCAGTCATATATGAAGCCTGTGGCAAAATCAGGAACTGAACAGAGTTCCCAAGTTCCAGTCCAGTGCTTGAACTGCAAAACCATCCTTTCCCTTCTTCATTAAAAACTGTCCACTCCTGCTACCTCCTTTGGATTGATTTAGAAGTAGCTCTTATTTATACTAAGATAGTGCTCAGAAGTCCTGTTACGTAAGAAATCACAGCACCAAATGTATTCACTCACTAGTAGCATTGTTCTAAGTTTTCAAGATGTGCTGGGAGCACATTTTAACAACTAGTCACCAAGCTTTGTTATTATACAAGCTAACTTAGCTGCCAACAAATCATGTCCCATGTTCTGAATACAAAAAAGCCCACCAAGTTACACTACCACACTTTGCCACTTCAAATGAGACTGACTTTCCAACAAAAGTAATGATAAAAAAAAGTATCCTCCAAAACTATGTATTTTTGAAGGAGCATCATATTTTTCACTAGTCATAATTATACTTAAATGGCTGGTTGTGTAATAGGACCTTTTTGTCAATCTGCACCTAAAATATTAAAATGTAATGCAAAAATTCTTCAGGGTTGCATGTCTGAGAACATGCAGTTTTAATCAGTAAAATTTGCCAGAAAAGAAATACATAATATTTTCAATCTAAACTAAAGCTAGCAAGGCAAGAGGTTTTTTATGTTAGATATGAGTACAGTATTTACATAGATGCTATCTAATACAATTGTGTATGCTCCAGAAAAGGGACACTGAAAATGTGCAGCTGGAATGTCAATTTTCAGGTTTTAGAAGATTGAATGCAGAGAATTATCCAGGAGAGGTATCAGAATGACCATCCAAATGAACTTAATTGTTTCAACGTCCACAGGTGCTTCATAAGAATTTCAATGGAAACTAAGGCATTTATTTGTGCATTCTCCTACTGTGTTTGAAACCTAAAAAACACAGCAGCATTTTGCCAGTACCAAAGAAGCAAAAAGTGAAACTTACTAATCCAGCTTCATTGTCCACACTGAATGATATGTAGGTAATAAACATAAATATGGTAGAAGAAATTAAGATTTGTTAAATTGTTTTAATTATCTAAAAACCCCAGCTTTTACGAATATAAATTAAATTACATCATCATGATAATATCCCTTTAACCAAACCAAACTGATTTTACCACTTGGCTAGAAAATTCATATATAATTCATTAGTTAAAAAAAATCTATGGAATCTGATTTTCATGACTGGTTTCTATTATTTTTGAGTTTCATAATAGCAGCAGCTTTAACAAAATAAAATTAATTATTAAGTTTCATGCTCTGACTGAAGTTTATGGCTTACATCATTTACATAATTGTTGCACTAGTTATGCTGAGTAGCACATGAATTGGTACAACTGGTAGTACTTATATGGGTACCTTGGAAAATACAGGATACTGAAAACAAATTAAGTCTTGGTAAAGTCTGGATCCAGGGATATGCTAGCAGAAGCTGGTACTTTTATCTCAGTAATACTGATTACTTTAAGCAGTATTTATAACAACAACAAAATAAAGCTCTTCTTATATAGTGCTTTTCATCAGGACTTTACAAAGGAGTTCAGTATCCATTTTACAAAAGGAGAAACTGAGACAAGAGATGAAGTGATTCGTCCAAGGTCACCAAGCAGGCAAGCTGGGAACAGAACCCAGTGTCCTGAGTTTTAGTCCAGTGCTCTATCCATTAGACAACACTACGTCCCTCTATTCCCAACTCTCTTTCAGAAGTACTAACATGGATCGTCACAGAGAATCTATGCCAGCAGTATTCTCCCTTTAGCACTATGACTTCCAGTGGGAATCTTTCACTTCTATAGCAATTTTTGTGGGGGAGTCTGCTGACAGAGGTTCATCCACAAGTATATCATTTTGAAGCATCTGCCAGTGTACAATTTAATGGACCCAGAGAACACAAACATGGAACATGCACTTACATCACAGCAGACCATAAATTACTCAAAACCAAAAGAAGCTGTCCTCTGGCCACTCTTCCTACCAAACAAACACTTAAACATTTGTATTTAAATTATAAGCATCAGAAGGAACAGGTGCTAAATGTGTAAGACAGGTAAATGTGAGGGCCTTAAAAAGTTGAGAAGTCCCTTTCAAACAAACCGAAGTTTATGATTTTATTGTGAAAGCCTAGGTCACCATAATCCATGAGGATAAAACAATAATTTCTAACCACTATTTTCACAGTTCCTTGCAATCATTACAAGACACATCAGGTAAAGACTCAAAAAACAACGTACTGAAAGAAGTCCCTAACAACTACTCCAAAGAAGTCACGTGATCATATGCACCAACATGTATTATGAAGTTCTGTAAAAATGTAAGCAAAAATGTTAAACCATCACATCACAGTCACTTTTTATAATAGGGTTGAACATCACTTTGTTAAACAAAGACTTGATTACAATTCCAATGGTTATAAAGAGTCACAAATTGTATAGTTTAAATTATAAACAGTTGTGGAATTTTTCTAAGGTCAGGCCCAATTAAACACACTACACTTATAATAATAAATTATTATCGATCATTAAATTAAGTCAGAAAAAATAAAAATAGTAACTTAATAGAAAACAAAAAGTGTTAGGGCTTGTTTATACTTGAAATGCTACACCAGCACAGCGGCAGAATTGTAGGGCTTCGGTGTAGACACTACCTATGCTAACAGGAGGGGTTCTCCCATCAGCATAGGTAATCCACCTCCCCAAAAGGTGGTAGCTAAGGGTATGTCTACACTAAGAGACTAGTTCGATTTTTCTTAAACCGAACTTGTGAAACCGATATTGTAAAGTCGATCGTGCGAATCCACACCAAGGACATTAAATCGAATTTATGAGTCCACAGTAACGGGGCAAACGTCGACATTGCAAGCGGTGCACTGTGGGTAGCTATCCCACAGTTCCCGCAGTCCCCACTGCCCACTGGAATTCTGGGTGTAGCCCCCAGTGCCTGCTGGGGCCAAAAATGTGTCGAGGGTGGTTATAGGTAAATGTCGTCATTCGACCCACACTCCCGCCCTCCCTCCGTGAAAGCGCCGGCGGGCAATTAATTTGCGCCCTTTTCTGGTGATTGACAGCTCGGACGCCACAGGACAGCGAGCATGGAGCCCTCCGCGGTTATCACTGCTGTTATGTCCGTTGTCAACACCTCGCGCCTTATCGTCCACCTTTTCCAGAGGCAGATGCAGATAAATCGGGCGAGGAGGCAACGGAAGCTCCGGGAGGACATGAACTCTGAGAGGGGCACAGACCTCTCAGAAAGCACGGGACCCCGGCCCATAGACATCATGGTGGCAATGGGGCACGTTGATCCTGTGGAACGGCGATTCTGGGCAAGGGAAACAAGCACTGACTGGTGGGACCGCATAGTGCTGCAGGTCTGGGATGAATCCCAGTGGCTGCAAAACTTTCGGATGCGTAAAGGCACTTTCCTGGAACTTTGTGAGTTGCTGTCCCCTGCCCTGAAGCGCCAAGACACCCGAATGAGAGCTGCCCTGACTATCCAGAAGCGAGTGGCTATAGCCATCTGGAAGCTCGCAACGCCTGACAGCTACCGGTCAGTTGCGAATCAATTTGGAGTAGGCAAATCTACCGTGGGGGTTGCTGTGATGCAGGTTGCCCATGCAATCGTTGACCTGCTGCTCTCAAAGGTAGCGACCCTTGGAGACGTGCAGGTGATCATAGATGGCTTTTCTGCTATGGGATTTCCAAACTGCGGCGGGGCTATTGATGGGACACACATCCCTATCCTGGGACCGGACCACCAGGGCAGCCAGTACATTAACCGAAAGGGCTATTTTTCTATGGTGCTGCAAGCACTAGTGGACCATAAAGGACGTTTTACCAACATCAACGTCGGATGGCCGGGCAAGGTTCATGATGCTCGTGTTTTCAAAAACTCTGGTCTGTTTAGACAGCTGCAGGGGGGTGTTTACTTCCCAGACCGCAAAATAAGTGTTGGGGATGTGGAGATGCCTATAGTGATCCTCGGGGACCCAGCCTACCCACTAATGCCCTGGCTCATGAAGCCATACACGGGAGCCCTGGACACTGAAAAGGAGCTCTTCAACTACCGGCTGAGCAAGTGCAGAATGGTGGTGGAGTGTGCCTTTGGCCGTCTCAAGGGGAGCTGGAGAAGCGTACTTACTCGCTCCGATCTCAGCCAAAAAAATATCCCCATTGTGATTGCAGCGTGCTGTGTGCTCCACAATCTCTGTGAGAGCAAGGGGGAGATGTTTATGGCGGGGTGGGAGGTTGAGGCAAATCGCCTGGCTGCTGATTACGCACAGCCGGACACCCGGGCGATTAGAAGATCCCAGCGGGACGCGCTACGCATCCAGAAAGCTAGCTTCCAGACTGACCAGGGTAACCAGTGACTGTTACGCTTGTTTAAACAGAAGCTGAACCTGCCCCCGTTTCTTTACCCAGTTTCTGTTGCCTATCCTCTCCAATTACCAACCCCCTTCCCCCCCTTCATTCAACGCTTTAAAAGTATAATAAAGGAAACATTGTTTATTAAAACCATCTTTATTAATGATTTCTCGGTTAAGGGTTTAACCTGGGACGCATACTGCGGTTGGGGAGCGGGTGGAGTGTTGGAAAGGACGCTTCCAAACTCGGGGAATGACAGGCTCCTGCTCCCAGAGCAGTCCGCAGTGCTGGACTGCTTGTTTCAAGGGAGCCTGCAAACCCTCCTATTCGCAACTGTGTGGTGGGGCCTGTGTGACTTTTTGGCCGTGGATTGCGGCCACAGATCCCCTGCTGCATGGATCTGTCATGCAGGCTATAGCCGGCCGCAAAAGATCTGCAGCCACCCTCCCCCACCAGAAAGTCACAGAGCACCCCCCCAGAGAACATGAAAACCCCCTCCCAGAATGACAAGTGTGCCTAGTGAATGCAATGTGAGTGTGACTTTCTGTTGAACCTTTCCCCCTGTCTGTACCCTGGTTCAGGCGCCTGTCATCTCAAATTACAAACCCCCTTACCCCCTCCCCCAAAACCAAACCATCCTGTGAAAGAAAGTCAGGGAAACAGCACTGTACAGAACAAACATTTTTATTAAGGGGAGCATAGTTTTGAGATGAAACCTGGGCAGGGAACTGTTGTGGGGAGCGGTTGGAGGGAAGGAAAGGACCCATCTAAAGTTTTGGGAATGAGAGCCTTCTGCTACTGGAGCAGTCCGCAGGGGTGGAGTGATTATTTCCACGGCCCCTGCCTCCCCTCGTTCTAGTGACTTTGGGTGAGGGGGGGATTGGACTTTGTGGCGGAGGAGGGCGGTTGGAAATAACATACAGAGGGGCTCTTTCCTCCTGTCTCCTGTCCTGGAGAACGTCTACCAGGCGCCGGAGCGTGTCCGTTTGCTCCCTCATTATTCCCAGCAGCGTTTGAGTCGCCTGCTGGTCTTCCTGCCGCCACCTGTCCTCACGAGCTTCAGCCCTCTGCTCCCGTTCGCTGACTGCTCACTCGGACCTTGAGACGTCCTCTCTCCGCTGTGCCGCCTCCTTTCGGGAACAGACCATCAATTCTGAAAACATGTCGTCCCGGGTTCTCTTTTTGCGCCGCCTGATCAGCGCAAGCCTCTGGGAGGGTGATCCACGGGTAGGGCGGGAGACACTCGCAGCTGTGGGATGGGAGAAAGGGAGTGAATTCCTCAGAAAGATACTTTTTCCCGAACAATCCCTATACTCTTTCCCTGTGAATAAGACCATGCACAGTACCTATCACATGTGCACTTACTACAAGGTCGAATATTATGTCTTTATACTGAGTGCCTGGGGTCCTGGTGTACAGATCCCACAAGCGGTGCTGGACACTGGAAATCGGCTCTCTGGAGACCATGGTAAGCCGTTGCCTTTGGACTGCTGAGAGCTTACTTCACAGCAGTGCTCTACTCCCATGTTTCAAGCACAGTTCATAGCGGTGGCCAGTCCCTGCTGCTGCCAAAATCGCTCATCTACAACGGCTCGCCTACCTTTTCCCCCACTCCGCGTGGCCGGTCCCAGGAACTGTACGTGCCCGCGAACCGCTCTGTTTGAACGGCTCGCCTACCCTTTCCCCCACTCCGCGTGGCCGGTCCCGGGAACTGTACGTGCCCGCGAACCGCTCTGTTTGAACGGCTCGCCTACCCTTTCCCCCCCTTCGCGTGGCCGGTCCCGGGAACTCTCCCTGCCTGCCCACCGCTAACTTTCAATGGTTAGCCTCCCAGCTCCCGCCCCTCCGCGTGGATGGATACCGCTGGGTGTCGTTCTTTAAAGGAAAAATCAAGAAGTCACTATACTAAAAAAACCACTCATTCAAACCAGGGCACCATGACTGATATCACTCTGATGAGGATTACGGAGACAGAGAAAGACCGCATGCTGCGTGAATGCCAGCAAACCCCGGGGCCGTATGCAGCCATGCTATGCAAGGCAATGATACCAGAGTACCTGCAGCTTGCATGGCGCGGGAAAGTATCCTACCATGGAGGAGACAATAAGGCCGCTCTCCCTGGGAACCTGATGCAAAAGCTTTCACTGTACCTCCAGCAGAGCTTCGCAGAGATCTCCGATGGGGATTTCTCCTCTATCCCCATACATATTGACAGACTGTTCGAGTAGTTGCACTGGAAACGACTCAAAACTAAAGCGCCCATGGCCAATTAAGCAATACAAACACATTGCTAACACACCATGCCTATTCTATTCCAAATAAATGTTTAAAACACTGACCTGCTGATCCTTCGCCTGGTTCCTGGTCCGGGATGCTGCCTTGGGAGGGTTCGTAGGGGATCTCAGTGAGGGTGATGAACAGATCCTGGCTGTCGGGGAAATCAGCGGTGAAAGCGCTGTCGACTGCCTCGTCCTCCTCCTCTCCTTCCTCTTCTTCACCGTCCGCAAAAACTTCAGACGACGTGGCCGTAGATAAGACCCCGTCGTCGGAGTCCACGGACACTGGTGGGGTAGTGGTGGCAGCACCACCGAGCATAGCATGCAGTGCCTCGTAAAAATGGCATGTGTGTGGCTGCGATCCGGAGCGTCCGTTGGACTCTTTGGTCTTCTAGTACGCCTGTCGCAGCTCCTTGATTTTCACGCGGCACTGCGTTGCATTCCGGCTGTATCCTCTCTCCATCATGGCTTGAGATCTTCTCGTAGATCTTCGCATTCCGTCTTTTCGATCGCAGCTCTGAAAGCACGGACTCATCGCCCCACACAGCGATCAGGTCCAAGACTTCCCGATCAGTCCATGCTGGGGCCCTCTTTCTATTCTGCAATTGCATGGTCACCTCTGCTGGAGAGCTCTGCATCGTTGCCAGTGCTGCTGAGCTGGCCACGATGTCCAAACAGGAAATGAGATTCAAACTGGCCAGACAGGAAAAGGAATTCAAGTTTTCCCGGGGCTTTTCCTGAGTGGCAGGTCAGAGCATCCGAGTACGGATTGCTGTCCAGAGCGTCCACTGAGCGGTGCACTGTGGGATAGCTCCCAGAGCGTCGAATTCCGTCCACAGTAACACGAATTCGACATGGCCATGTCGAATTTAGCGCTACTCCCCTCGTCGGGGAGGAGTACAGAAATCGAATTACAGAGCCATTTATGTTGAAATAAATAGCTTCCTAATGTGGACGGGTGCAGGGTAAAATCGAGTTAACACTGCTAAATTCGACATAAAGTCCTAGTGTAGACCAGGCCTTAGTCAACAGAAGAATTATTTGGTCAACCTAGTGTTGTCTACATCAGGGGTTATGTTAGCTTAACCATGTTGCTCAGGGTGTGGACTTTGAACATCCCTGTTCGACGCAGCTGGGTTGACCTAACTTTTTAGTTTAGACCAGGACTTAGAAAGGTGGTACCAACAGCTGGTCTCCAAGAATCTCAACACTTTCTTTTAGATCCCCACCAAATAAAAGGGAGGGTTGAGGAAAGCAGTGGATTTGAGAAACTTTAATTGTTATTTTTATTATTTTTTGTAATACAGAAGATAATGCTACTACTACAAGACTTTAAGCATTTATGCAACATTCATGTCATGTCAATGAGTAACAAATCAGCCTTGTGTTTTTCAAATACTTCCAAATTATAATAAGCAACTTTTAAAAAGTGGACTCTCTTACCTGCTTTAGGTCTATTTATTGTTTTCATTCCAGCAGCCTCACACTCATTTTTTCCATTACACTTTTCCATGGAGCTTATTTCTTCAGGAGATTCCACAGCCTGTGTAGAATTTATATGTATACCACATATTCTAGAAAGAGCTCTTATATGCCCAGAGCCACTCTGCCGTTTCTCTTCTACCTACAAGAACAGAAATTCAGGATAGCATTTTCCCAACCCTTAATGTAAAAGTGAAAAATTTGCCTTTCCTTGAAAGATGTATAGTTCTTTTCCATATTTAAATGTATTACAGAAAATATCAGCTCAGACGTTACAAAAATATTAAAATCTAAATTTCTCCTATTGCCATTTTAAGACAATAATTAGGTACTACCCACATCCAAACTTTAGTAGCTCTCTGCAATTTTGAAGTTTGGTTATACAGGTCAGGATTAATCATTCCTTCTCTATGGTAAGTTTGCAAGTCACTCTAGTCCAAATTCTGCCACTCTTTACTTACACTGAATAGTCTCATAGATTTTCAGTGGTACCGAGAAGTAAGGTACTATTCATGCATAAGGATGGAAAAATCAAGCCTCTACTATGTATATTTGTGTGTATACACACTAACACATGAAAATAAATAAATATGCTTTTAATATAAATGGCCATCCACAAAAGCAGCAACATCTATTTATGAATTATATTAAACAGAAGCCTTAAAATTAAAGATATACTAAAATGATGACATACTGAACTTTTTTCTATATCAGAAGCTTTGCTATCTTAGAGCCACACTGTGACTCAGTTGTACTGACATTTTTTGAATACCCATTTTAAGAAAGGACCTTCTTTTCTGAAATGCTTTTGCCAAGACATTCAAAACATTTTACAGTCCAGTCTCTCAGTAACCCAGTGAAGTATAGGCCAACCCTGCAATCCATGCGTTGACTACAGTTAGACTTGTATATATGCTGAATTCTGATACTTTATACTTATGTTAAGTAGCACTTTTACTTCAGAGATGAAGTTCGAGTAGTAATAGGACTACTTGAGGAATAAGGTGCAATTCAGCATGAGTTAAGGTCAGAATCTGACCCATTACGACTACTTGCATGAATAAGAACTAATTACTGTTGGCATATTTTAGTTATGGTGCTGCATAGCTAAATGTTTCCCCGTCCCATTTTTCTTTTTACCTCAGTCAGCTTAATTTCTGGGACCAGCTGTTCATTTTCTTTCTTCAGACAGATTGTGTTATTTTTTCCTGGGGGTATAAACCTTGGCTTTTTAGCTGAATTCCCTAGACGTTGACTTGGAGCTGCTGATCGCCTCATATTTACTTCTGCCAGTCTGAAAAACAGCAGATACAGAAATTTTTTGTGGCAAGAACCTTTAACGGCAGAAATATTTCAGGATATTACTCTACATGCACATCTTAAAAATTAAATCATCTATCACACAGTCTGTATCTCAGAAAATTTCCAAGAGCAATTTTAGTTCTCAGGTTTAACATACTATATGTACAAAACTGATGTAAGATTTTCAAACAAGACATGCAACTACTGTAATTAAAAACAGAGAAATGGAAATAGTAAACTGTATTTTTGCTAATCCACACTGTGGGACTCAGTCATTTACATTTCCACTTTCACCTGAGAAGTCAATGATGCACTTCTCAAGAGCAAGAGGTACTTTAGGGATGAACAGTATATAAATTACTTTTCTACAAACTGTACATGGACTAATAAAGACAGACATTTGGGAATGGAAACTTCTCTTGTGCCCTTCACAGCTAATCTTGAAAATCCATTACTGTACTTGTAAACAGAGTACTGAATATTCAAGATGCACATATAAGATTAAAATTCTGCCTTTAATAATCAATTAAACTGGTTGTGTAAACTCCCCATATCAAGATGGGAATAGAGCTGGGCATAGTCTCAGCTCCATATGCACTCTTACAGTCAGGACATTTACTCTATATCCTTTATTTCCAGTAGTACCTACAGCGTGCTAGTTGCTTTCCAAACATCAAATGTCATTGTCCACGCAGATGAACTCAAGACTATGATATACTCCAAGAAGTCATTCTGATGCAACAGATGCAAGTATAGGGTAACAGAACTTGAAAAAGATAAAGTGTGTTTACTATATAGCACAGAGACACAAGGCATGGGTTAAAGTTTTGTTTAATTCTCTCAGATTATTTCACAATTGGGTTTCCAGAATTATTTGTTTTAATTACATGACAGATATTGACCAAGACTATAGTCAAAGCTTAGTAGGCCTCCATGTGACACAAACATCTCTGTCCTTTTGGGAACAGCACACAGACATAGTTTTGGTAGCCTCCGGTGGCACAAATCTTTTTCTGCACTATTTTGCACTCTAGTGGTCTACTAGCTGCACAGCAACCCTTCTAAGAACAGTCACACAAAAGCAATTAAGAGGCTACTGTTAAGAAAACACACTTCTTAAAAGATTTAGATACAAAAATGCTTAGCATCAATGACTGTTTTATAATTGTGGTTTACCTAACTAGTCCAACAGAGTGCATGTGCATGTATGAAGCGACTAGCAGAGCTACACCTGGGTGGAAGAATTATCACCATTTGATTTCACCCTATGTTAGTCACTTTCAGAGTGGTTGTACTAGGAAGCACTCTTATTTTAAGTGATGTCTTTGCTTTTCCCTGATCATATTCAAGATTTGCAAGCCTCTTCTTATGGCTCTGTTGATTCAACCTGTGGCTACCTTTCTTGTATTTATAATAATTCAATAGCAGTTCCTTTGCTGCTGTTAAATTTAAGAACCTTTAACAGGTTCTCATGCAGGTATCTTTATCCATTTATGGAAAGATCAGGGCTGTCCCTAGCCATTTTGATGCCCTACACAGTCCCCCTGCGGGGGGGGAGGGGACTGTGTGGGGCCGCAGGCCTCCGTGGGGGGGCAGGAGCAGACTTGTGCGGGTAGGGGGGAAACCACCCCCCAGCACAAGCCGGCGGCATGGAGCAGGTTGGGGCCGGCTCACTCCACTTCCTGCCGCCTGGTGAGTGCAGGGCTGGCCTGACCCCACGGAGGCCTGGGAAGTGGAGTGACCCAGCCCCACTCTGCTCCACTCTGCTCCCCTGGCTCCCAGGCTTGGGGGGCAGAGGAGAACCATCCCCCAGCACTCACCGGCATTGCAGAGCAGGCTGGGGTCGGGTCGCTGCACTTCCTGCCGTCAGTGAGCGCAGACCCATCCCTGCTGCAGTCCTCAGGGGAGTGGGGGCAGGGCTGGGGCGGAGCAGGGGCTTTGGGGAAGGGGTGGAATGGGGGCAGGGCAAGGGCGGAGCAGGGATGGAGCCATGGGAAGAGGCGGAGCAGGGGCTGGAGCAGCACACAGATGCGTAGGGCACTGGGAAATTTGGTGCCCCAAAGTTCCTGGTGCCCTACGCAGCTGTGTACTTTGCGTATCAGTAAGGATGGCCCTGGGAAAGATTTAGGTTTACTGCATTTTTTTTTAAATGTACTATTTTTACAGCAATGAAAATGATACCAGTCAACTTTATTACAAGTTACAAGGGTTATACTTTACATACTATCTATGTTTTCTTAGGACCAGTCTTCTTTTAAATTGTAAACTCTGGGCAAGGATTGTCCTTACTTCTGGGGGAATTCTGTGCCACTGTGCATGTGCAGAATTCATGTCCCCAGCCGAATTTTTTTTTCTCTGCAGAAAATACATTCTGCCAGAGAGGCACGCAATTATGCCTTTCACCCATGAGGGGATGCTGTGGTGCCAAGACAGAGAGCAGCTGCTCCTAGGCAGGAGCAGACCTCTACGGATAGGCAAAAGAACAGGCTGCCTTCCACACAGCACCCTGCCTGTAAGGCCAGGTGAGGAGGCATGGAATATGGGAGGCACAGACAAAGCGGGGCACATGGAGCTGGGGGCGGAGGTCAGACTGGGATTCAAAAGGGCTAGTGGGAGGACAGACTGGGGCAGGGGCTAAATGGGAGTGAGGGTGCGGGGCCACATGGGGATGAGAGGAGGGGGTGGCTGAGTGAGTGTGCAGGGACACATGGGGATGGGGGGGAGGGTTTCAAGGACATATGGGATGGGTAGAGGAGGGGCAGCTGAGTGGAGGGGCCGGGATATATGGAGACGGCAGGTACACAGACACATGGACAGGGGCAGATATGCCTGACTGACAGAGAGGCAAGGGGTCAGCCAGGGAGTTGAGTAGCAGACCCTAACAATGCCCACCCCCGCCCACCCCAAAAAACCTGTTCCATACTTCTCTCACCTACATCTAACAACCCACCATGTTCACTCCCAGCCTTCTTTCCAGCAATTACTTCCCTCTCCCTCAGTTCCTCCATTACCCCTTACTCCCACAAACCTTTGCACTACTTCTGAGGGGTGCAGGAAATACGTTTCTGTATTGTAGTTTAAATGAAATATTACTCAAAGTTCTTTATTAATATGCCTAGTAAGGAATTTATTTGTCAAAAAACATTTCCTGAATCTTTTTTGTTGTCTGTATTGTTACAGACATATTTGCTGACAGGTATGTTGAAATAAATTACCAAAATAATTGAAACTGGTGTGATTATATTGTGTTATTTTGACAAATAAAATATGCAGAATTTTAAAATACTGTGTGCAGAACTTTTAATGCTTTGGCACAGAATTCCCGCGGAGTATATTATGTATCTGTACAGCCCATAGGACATTTTGGGTGCTATTGTAATATTACACTGTATACAATGTATATAATGTATTATTGTATACAGTGTATATTGCAAAGCATAATGTAAAGAACACAGAGAAAAATATAAAAAGCAAAAGAATAATTTTACACTAGCTCACTTTTTCTCAATGTACATACTCCAACTTTACTAAAGCAATCAGTGAAAGAATACCCTATATGTACAAATACATATGAGTTTTTAAAATACAACTGAGCAGATCTGTACAGATATTTAAGGTTCCAGGTGTGACGTTATTGACATAAGCTGAGACCGTATAGATCATTGTTGCAACCAAGGTCCTGTAATGGCACCAAATCTTATATAAAGGGGGTCTTATAAGGTGTCTAAGACCAGGTTATGGTTTGCTGGTTATTATTATGCTATCTGTATGTGTGCATCATTTTTGTAGTTGAAGTTATTAATATTGGCTCTATACTGTCTGCATTTCAATCTTATGTTATGCTTCTGGGGGAAACCCCAGACGAGTTGGTGTCAGCTCTGCTAAGCTGCTTGATGGCCCATTGAGGACCATCAGCTACACAACTGACCCATTGAGAGAAGGCAGACCCGCCATGTGACTCAGCAAGGTATGCAGGGACCTGCCTATGAACAGAACTCTAAGGTTTTTCTATGCCATGTGCTGAATAGCTTGTCCTTGGGACAAAGAAAGCAGAGACCACATGGCAAGAGACTATAAAAGGCTGATGCCTCATCTCCATCTTGTCTTCAATCCTGCTTCTTACCTCTGGAGGGACTTTGCTACAAACTGAAGCTCTGAACAAAGGACTGAATGACCCATCTCAGCTGTGGATGTACTCCAGAGACTTGATTTGAATCTGCGGTTTATTCAATCACTGCTACAAGCCTGAACTGAGAACTTTGCCATTACTGTATGTAATTGATTCCTTTTAACCAATTCTAGCTCTCACCTATGCCTTTTTCCTTTTATGAATAAACCTTTAGATTTTAGATTCTAAAGGACTGGCAACAGCGTGATTTGTGGGTAAGATCTGATTTGTATATTGACCTGGGTCTGGGCCTTGGTCCTTTGGAATCAGGAGAACCTTTTTTCTTTTACTGGGGCATTGGTTTTCATAACCATTTGTCCCCATAATGAGTGGCACTGGTGGTGATACTGGGAAACTGGAGTGTCTAAGGGAATTGCTTGCGTGACTTGCGGTTAGCCAGTGGGGTAAAACCAAAGTCTTCTCTGTCTGGCTGATTTGGTTTGCCTTAGAGGCAGAAAAACCTCAGCCTTGGGCTGTAACTGCCCTGCTTGAAGCAATTTGTCCTGAATTGACACTCTCAGTTGGGTCCCGCCAGAACCAGCATCGTTACACCAGCCTTGTTAGAAAAATTCCCATATTGGAACCGGTCCTTCTCCTGCAACTGACTGTACGAAACAGCTAACAAGAGCAGCATTGATATCTCTTTTGGAGAATTCTCAAAATACAAATTATCATAGGACTTTGGAGTAATAGTCAAAAGAAAGCCACTAATTTTTTCATCTAAATGTATAACAAGCAAACAATATTGGATATTTTGGGGCAGGACCAGAGTACAGGTAGCTAGGTGCATTTTCTCCAGTGTGTCTGAGAGATGGCTTGCAATGTTACTCATCTTTACAGGCATTCATTATCATTGTATTACAAATTTATATAACAGGAAAGAATGTGAGTGGTCTTGTTGCAGTCGATTATACTATTCATATATATAAAGTTAAGCATTTACTTAAATGTTCATGGGACTGGGGCCTTAAATTCCATGCAAGAATGGCCCTTATACTATTGTACTGCCCAGTTTGTTTGTATTTGTTAATATGAAGGGAGCAGACACCATGTTCAAGATGTTTATATAGCAATCTTAGACAGCAGATGGCTCACCTTCCCTACCCTAACAACATCAGATCAAATCATTGTATAGGAGTAATAAACAGGAACATCCAAAATATGTACAAAATACAATGCAATTTGGACTGCAGTGACCTAACTTGAGCTATCCACCGAACTGGCAGTAACTTCCAGCTATCATCTTGTGAAATAGTGCAAAGTAATCTGGAAAGTTAGTGTTATACATGGTATGCACATTAGATGTCTACAAGATATCCAAATACTTAATTTTAAATGAAGTCCATTAAAAAAAGTTTTCAGGGTCAGTGCAGTCTTAAAAGATGCTACCGCAACAAATCAGGAGAATCTGAGATTTTGACCAATTTCACTTTATACCCTAAAACTTTACCAAAGGTTTAATCAAAAGTAATAGGTATAGACTGTTCAGGAACAGAAACAAGTAGATAAATATACAAATCAACTTCTTGTCAATGCCTGAGACTGACGTCTTTGACAGCAACACTATTTCTTATTGCCTGTACTGGGGTTCAAGACTTGTGCATTTCTTTAATTTCAATTTGTATACCATACATATATCTGGAAACACACACAGGGCAGAGGGCTGGGGTGTGGGCTGGGGTCGTGGGGGTGCTCACGGCAGGGGGCTGGAGGGGGTAAGCCCTGATTCCAGCCCCTTCCCCAAGGCCCTTCCCCCACCTCTTCTCCTCCTCCTCCCCCCTGAGCAGCGAGCGTGCCAAGTCCTCGCTCCTCCCTCCTGCCTCCTAAACTCCGCCAGCCAGCTGATTGCTGCAGGCAGGAGGGGGGGGGGGGGGGGAAGGCATGCCGAGTCCTCGCTCCTCCCCAATCCCTCCTGGCTGGGGCAATCAGCTGGCTTGCGGAGTTTAGGAGGCAGGAGGGAGGAGCGAGGACTTGGCACGCCTCCTCCCTACCCCCCGCCTGCAGCAATCAGCTGGCTGGCAGTGTTGAGAAGGCAGGGGACGGAGGGGGAGCCTACGCGTGGAATCCTTGCTCCTCCCCCCTCCCTCCTGCTCCAAAACACCGCCAGCCAGCTGATTGGCGGGGGAGGGGGAAGGCGCTGATCCACGGGCGGGCGGCGCTATGGGGATGGGAGGGGGCGTAGGGAGGCTGCCAGCTGAGGCAGCTAAAGGACGTAAGAGTGGAGCATTGCTCAATGTTAAATGAGCATGTTCCCTAATTGATCAGCAACATAACAACATTAACCGGGACGACTTTAAGTGAGGAGTTACTGTACTTTCTATTTAAGCAAGAGATACCACACACTACAAACTGGAGGCCAATGTTAAGTGCATTGTCACTTGTTCATCCTGAAGTTGAACACTGGTTCCGAACAAGACCAGCAAATGCTCACTATCTTTTGGCAAGAAACTCAACTGACCGGTTAGAAGCATGTGGTGCAGCAGTGAAAGACTCAACAGTTGAAAAAGTGAAGAACTCTCCCACCACATTCAAAAAATTTGCATGCATGGCTGATGAATGCACCGATGCAAATGGGCATCAAGTATTAAGTCATTGTGTACATGATCTTGAGGTCAGTGGTAGGCCAGTAGATGCATTTCTAGATGTTCAAGTTATAGAAGACACATCGGCTGCATCTCTGACAACCCACATCTTAAAAGAGTTAAATGCTTGTCAATTGGACCCCAAACAGATGGCTGCGTGTGGATTTGATGGGGCTGCAAACTTCTCTGGAAGACATGGTGGAGTACAAGCTTTGCTCAGAGAAAAGTGTAACCCTAATCTCTCCTATACACACTGCAGAGGCCATCTACTCCAACTAGCGCTATTGCCAGCCATAGACTCTTCAAAAGACATTAAAAAAGCTGTAAGTTTAACATCTTCATTATATTATTTTTTCAGCAAGAGTCCAAAAAGACTGAATATCCTGGAAAATATAGAAGATACACTGGGACTGAAATTCAAATTAGTCCAACTTGGGAAAACCCTCTAGCTTTCTCATGAGCGATCCTTGGCTGTTGTCTTAAAATTACTCCAGCCATTGTTACTGGCTTTGGAAAGTATCTACCAAGATGGGATGGATCTAAGTAGTGAGGCTAGTCAATACTTTTGCTACTATGTTCAGAGACTATTGTCATTCTCTCTCTTGTAAGTCTACTGTTGAAATCAGTTGGGTCATTAAACAATGCCATCCGGGCATCTGATACAACAGTAGTAGATATTTGTCCAGCAATAGAAGCTACATTTGGATCAACCAGAGAGCTATCCATTGAAAAAGTACTGGAAGAAGCAAAGACTTCAGTCCACAAGTTGACTAATGAAGGCATTTATATTGAATCTTTAAGTGAAGTGGACAAAAAGTGTTTGTTAAGACAACTGAAAAAGTACACAGACTCGATTCTTAAAAATCTACAACAGCGACTTGTAAATTCTACTCAACCTCTACGTAGCTTTTACAGATCCTTGTCCTATAAAACACTGACAGTTGAGCGGAGTGAGGCACCACCAGCAATGGGGCTGCCACGTGCTCAGGACAGAATAGAGAATTTGAACACAGAGTGGAATATTATACGATGAATGAATGAAGATTTGACTTCAACTTTTTTTTTATCATCACTAGTGGCTCAAACTAATCTTTGTGCTATGTTTCCTGGGATGAAAGACATAGGAATTCATCCCTTGCTACTCCCAGTCACAACAGCTACAGTTGAGTGTTCTTTTTCATCATTGAATACAATTCTGTGTTCTGAAAGAAGTCACCTTCTGCCTGATTATGTGAATGAACTAATGAGCATATCAATTGAAGGAATGGAAGTACCATATACACAAGAAGCTACCAAAGATGAATGCATTGCATTCAAGAAATTCATTAACAGAATTGTGCAACATTATAACAAGAAACCAGAAGGATGTAGATGTAGTGCTTCATAGAAGACTTGAGTAGCCAACTTTAATTTGTGTGATGATTTTAAAACATGAGTTAAATAGTCATGAAACATTTTTCAGTTTTTACTATGGTGCCATACAGCCCACCTTCACCCTCACAGTCTCACCCCTCATCGACCCTGACCCCCCCCCCCCCCCGGCCCTGTAAATTCGAAACCCCCCCCTCATTTCAATTCCTGGGGAGAGCACATTAGAGAGGAGGGGTGACTGCCAATATTCTCATACTAGGGGCATAGCCACTTAGCATCCAGGCCCACCCAAATCAAGCCAGAAACTCTGCTTTGCCATTTTCTGCACTGCCCCATGCACGTGCCCAGCTCAGCAGGTGACAGCCAGTGTCTGGAGGCACCAGGGCTAGGAAGAGGGCATGGCATCAGGGGAAAAACTGAGTTAGCACAGTCTGCCATTATCCCTCCACCCAAAAGTCGGGGCCCACCAAAATTTCCACTCCTAGGTATGCCACTGTCTCAAACATACACGGGCATGCAGAGAACACACTAGTTTCCGTTTTCCCCTCTTAGGCCTCACACTCCAGTCACGGCATTAAGTGTGTTCCAGAGACGTCCAAGATTAAAAGTTAGCAAAAGGAAACGTCGCTGTACTGATCAGCTGCGCGAACACACCCTGATGCCCAAAGCAGGCATCGCCCTGCAGGGATGAGCTGCTGGGCAGGGCAGATTTGCCACAGGGGCAGGGCTCAGTACCCTCCGCCAAGCCAGGAGCTTGCTACAAGTACCCTCTGCTCCCGCCTCCCCGCACGCACTACCAGGCCCCTTGCGGGTGGGTCAGGCGGGATGCTCACTGCCCCCCACCCCCACCCCGCGCGGGACGGCTGCATCCCCGCGAGCGGGGGCGGGGGGTTACTCCGTACTGCCCCTCCCCCCATCGAGGCGATCTGTGCTCCCCCTACCGGGAAGGAGGGAATGGCCTCCGCCGCCTCCTCAGTCACTGCGCCCCAGCCCTACGCACCCGAGCTCCCCCGCCTCGACCCACTCACGGAGCGGGACGCTCAACTCAACCGTCCCGCCGCAGCCACCGGCTCCCGTCAGCCACTTGTCACAAAGCGCATGCGCCCTCCTTTCCTCCCACCGGCCATCGTTCAACCGCGCATGTTCCTATCGCCCCTCCTCACTCCACCAGCTGTCCTGCCCCCGCGCATGCCCCCTTGCCTCTCCCCTCTCTTTGAACGGGTTTGCCGGGTCCTGCATTGCGCATGCGGCCACCCACAGTATGGCCGTCCTGCTGGCTTCATCCCTGGCGTGACACGCAGCCGTCAAGCAATAGCAGTCGCAAAATGCACTGCTGCTTGCCGTTGCGGCCGTGCTTGGAAACCAACCTAGGGAGTGGGTGTGGCGTGAGGTGCCGCCGGGCTGGGGAGCGAAGGGGGGGACGCCCGCTGGGCGGGTAAGTGGGTCACTGGGAGGGGGAGCGGTTAACCGTGCGTGATGGGGCCCATTCCAACGGTTGGGGGGTGGGGAGCTGCGGGATCCCATCCCCCGCGAGGGATGCCGCGGGTGCGCTGGCCCCTGAAGCCAGCGTGACATGGCCAAGAGCCGGGGAGGGTGCGGGAGGAGCGGGCTGTTGCGCCCCGCGGGGGCCTGGCTCGTCGCCGGTAATTCTCTGGCAGCGGCCTGTTCCTGCAGCATCTGTCCATCCAAGTCCCTGACTTTCCTCCCCCTTGTCGTCAGTTAGCTCTGCTCCAGATCCTTCAGTGTCTCACCCACTTACCCAGATACAGCTTGTAAGAGCATTAATTTATACAAACTTTACCTATTAAATAATTTAATTTAAATTACATGAATCTGCATTTAAAGTGTAATTTTTTCCCCTATATAGTAGTAGCATATAAGAATTTGGTCCCCTTTGTATTGCCATTCAGTTTGTGTAAATTGATCAAATGTTACCGGCATGTAACTAAACTTAATTGAAATATTGCTAATTACACCTTGTTTCCAAACTGGCCTTAAAACGAATAACGGCTAAGAACAAATTCTGAAGCATGGCAATAACATTGCTGGTCTCCACCTTTCACATTTGTAAGAAAAGATTTAGATAGAAGTATGGGGGTGAAGGTCAGCTCGTGATGTCTCTTTAAACAAGTGTTGGCAGAGAGAAGCACTTCTCAGTTTGGGATTATTAGTGAAACTTCGTAGAGAACCAAGTTTTCATTTCAAAGCATAGTTACTTCTCTCCTAAAGGGAGAGAATCTAAATTGTTGCAGAAGGATTACCGAATTCACATTTTACAGCACAAATCTGTATTTATCTTATAATGTGTAAAAGTAGTATGTGTCAAATATGTGCATGCGAGGTTCAATCTTGCTTTTGACTCTAGTTGTTGGAAAATAGCAAACAATGAGTCTAACTTTAAAAAATGCATTCTATGCTTGTTTATAGTGGAAGGTTATATACCCATCTTGATTTTTGCAGATTTCTAAATTTTAGTGGTATTTTATTTTTTCATATATACTGAAAATTAAGTATATACTTTGCTGGAAATGTTGTAATGTTTGTAATTATTGAATAGATAATCATATAATGGAATGGAGAGTATATTTATAAAATTGGTGGATGACACCAACATGGGAGAGGTTACTAGTACTTTTGAGGAAGGATTATTACTCAAAATGATCTTGACAAATTGAGAATTGGTCTGAAAGCAACAAGGTGAAAGTCAGTAAAGACAAGTGCAAAGTACTACACTTAGGAAGAAAAATCTATGCACAGCTATAGAATGGGGGATAACTGGCTAGGCAGTAGTACTGCTGAAACGAATCTGGGGATTATAGTGGTTCATAAATTGATTGAGTCAACAATGTGATGCAATTGCAAAAAAGGTTAATGTCATTCTGGGGTATTTTAATAGGAGTGTCATACATAAGATACATGAAGTTATTGTTCCACTCTACTTGGCACTGGTGAGGTCCCATCTAGAGTACTGTCTCCAGTTCTGGACTATCACTCTTTAAGTAAGATGTGAACAAATTGGACAGAGTCCAAAGGAGACCAACAAAAATAAGAGGTTTAGAATTTGTGACCAATTAGGAAAGTTTAAAGAAACTGAGTCTTGAGGAAAGACCTTTAGTCTTCGGGGGGGGGACAGCAAATTCACTTTTACTGGCCCTCATTTTAGACCAAAATTTGACACTAGTTCCCCCCAGTTTCTTATCCTTCTTATAAATTATGTAAGTCAAAAATAAAGAATTATGAAATATTATGCTAAAGAAATGATTTGTCATCTTAAAGTTCCTATATTAACTATTCTCTTTGTCTCTTATTTTTGGGTGGTTATCCCACATTTAGATATCAGCACACTGAGAGCAATGACTATAAATAAGGATCAACATTCTGACTAGTTGGCACACATTCTTTCAATATAATATTACAATTATCCTTACATTGGGGTTACCTAGAAGATTTTAAAATGGTCACTTTTTCTTTTTAATAAATTCTGTTCTTAGGAGTATAGTTAGGTTAGGTATCAGAACTCGATTGTTTCTTAGCACTATACACTTGCTTGCAATAATGCTTTTTTTAAAAACCTAAACTGAATCTTATGGTCTGGATATAACTTCAGTTAGTTAGATAAGAATGTTTAATCAGTTCAAGCACCATTCATTTTCAGTAATAATAAAAACTTACATGTGTTGCATTTCTGAATTTTATGAAAAGGTTTACTTTGGGGATAGAAAAATGAGAATTGTGTCACCATATGGACTTAAAATGGAATGAAAGAGTTGTCCTAAAATCAAGCCCATTTAAAAAAAATAAAATATTCTAGAATATTTATATAGTTTATTTTCTATATTTACTTTTATTAATGTATTTAGTTGCTGCTTATATTACTGACGGGCAATCAATGAAAAATCAGTTTCGGGTTTTTAAGCCTGCAAACACAGAAGCACATTCAAAACAAATACAGTTTAAAATAAATCAGTATCTATAATCACATTTTTAAAAGTCTAAAATCATTAGTCAGTATGTTGTCTATTGTGTATGTAAGTGCAGTAACTCTTCACTTAACGTTGTAGTTACAGTCCTGAAAAATGCGGCTTTAAGCAAAACAATGTTACGCTAATCCAATTTCCCCATAACAATTAATGTAAATGGGGGGGTTAGGTTCCAGGGAAAAAATTTTTTGCTGTTTGACTCTCAGCTGTGACGAGGTAGGTGAATATCCTCTGGCCCCAGAGCTCTGGTGAGGGTGTGGCAGCCATGCAAGCTCTGCGGGTTTGGGCTCGACACGGAAGCCAGGCAGAGCAGGCAAGCGGCAGCACATAGGAAAGGACACTGTGCTGCATCCTTCCCCAGCACCTGGTGGGGATGGCTCTGCTCACCTCTGAGCAGCAGATCACACAAATGTCTGCTCTAGTTAGTACACTGAACGCCCACCCCCACCCGCCGGGGTGCTGGGGAGACTAGTCGTCTCCTAAGGGAACCAATCTGTCAGGTTGCATGGTACGCTCGGGACATAAAACGCAGATGTGCTGGGCCTCTAGATCCCCGCAGAGCTGAAGACAGCCATAGGCTTCTGGGGCCACAGGCGCTGACTTTTCAAACTGCCAGGGGGTGCTCAAACCCTGGCTCTGCCCCACGCCCCACCCCCACTCCACCCCTTCCCCAAGGCCAGAACCTGCCCCGCCTCTTCCTGCCCCCATTCCATCCCCATCCCACCTCTTCCCACCCACTTCCGCCCCCTCCCCCGAGTGTGCCATGTCCTTGCTCCTCCCTGCTCCCTTCCAGCACGCCGCAAAACAGCTGATTGCGGTGGGCGGGAGGTGCAAAGACGGATGGGGGAGGCACTGATCTGCGGGGCCCACCGGCACCCAGGAGGCATTGGGAAGGGTGTGGAGGGTGTTAGAACATTCCGCAACTTTAAACGAGCATGTTCTCTAATAGAACAGCGACTTAATAACTAAACAACTTTAACCGGGACGACTTTAAGTGAGGAGTTACTGTATTATAAAATCTGATGATAATTAGATTTATTTTTAATAAGACTTTTGTAGTAGCGTTTGCACCTTCTCTCTGGGAATGGCAAAAGGCTACCACTGTCTACAATGGGGGCTAGGTTGGCTTAACTTCTTAGTTCAGGGGTGTGGAATTTAAACACCCATGAGCGACATCGATGCATCAGCCTAACTTTTTAGCAAAGACCAAGCCTTAGGGTATGTCTACACTGGCAGAGTTACATCGCCGCTCTGAGAGCGCTGAAGGGAAACCGCTGTTGTGTGTTCACACTGTCAGATGCCTGTGCAATAGTGTGTTCACACTTGCGGCATTTGCATTGGTATTCGGAGTGGTGCACTCTGGGCAGCTATCCCACAGAGCACCTCTTCCTCTTCTGCCGCTAAGGCTTGTGGGAAGGCGGAGGGGGTTGTGGGGCATCCTGGGTCCTGTCCCAATACCCCGTGATGCATTGCTTCGCATCCTAGCAGTACCTTTTCTTCCGTCCACATTGGCGCCATCTTTCAACGGTTTGTGTACTACTCGCTCTGTCTCTTCTGCAGGAATGGATCCTGCACTGTTGACCAATATGCTGTTCGCTTTCACTAACACATCACGAGTGGCAGTGGAGTTATTCTTTAAACTACAAAGGCAAGATTTGTGTATGTCCAGGTATCATATGTAATATTGTCCTTTGGAGTACAGTCCAGCGGGTACTGTACTTCAGCAGGACTAAACTACAGAGGGACAGGTGTTGAGTGCAGTATTGGGAGTCACAGAGCTGGACTGTGACGAGGCAGGAGTGGAATGCAGCGGGTACAGACTGGAGCCAGGAGTTCATAAGAGTGTGTTGGCCGTGTCTGGAGGGCACATGGGGAAGAGTTTTCCGACAGCGGCCGCAGGGGAGGGCGGGCATGGAGCTGCTCGGTTTGCAGCGCTAGTAGCGCCTGGAGCATGTCCGCTTGGCACTCCATAACGTTTAAGAGCCGCTCTGTGGCTTCGTTCTGGTGCGCCACGTTCGCCTTTCGGTCCCTCTTCTCACTGTCCCGCTACTCCTTCAATTCTTGTATTTTGGCTGCGGAGTGCATCGTGACCTCATGCAGAAAGTCCTGTTTAATTCTTCATGGCCGCTTTCTAATTCTGCGCAGCCGTTCAGCCAGTGCTAACAAAGAGGGAGGCTGGGCTCCCAAGGTCATATCTGTGAAGCCAAAATGCAACATTTTACAGAAGCAGTATTGTTTGCAACACAGACACCACTGATTTAAAACACAGCCGCTATTCACATACCTGTCACTAGGCTGATCCCAGGCAAACACACATGAGCCACAAGATGCCCAAAATGTTGAGTAACTGCAGGGGCAGGGGAAATCAGTGTTCCAGGACCATACTGGACACATGGCTCCCGGGGAGAGCCAGCACTGTAGGGGGGAGCTTATAATCATTCCTGTCCCCACATTTTCCACAGGCTGTGTTCATTATGGAAGATATCTCGCTCAGGGTTAGGGTTTCTGCGCACAAAGTGGCTTGGTAGTGTGTTCACTGGGAGTTACAACGCAGAAAGCTGCTTTACTGCACAGAAACTTGCCAGTGTAGACAAGGCCTTAGTTACCATGAGTTAATTAACATGTTTTTAAACGCCACTTAGCACCTACCATAGACACAGTAGTAATTAAAAATGTGTTTTAGCTATGAGCAGTTAACATGTTTTTAGAGGTGTTAAATTGTTTATACACTAGATGCAAAATTATATTTTAAAATGTTGGCTAACGTTTTCAAAGATGACCTGTTTTTAGGCTTGGAAGGATTACATTTTTATAGGTAAGTGTTGATTTCACTGAACACACACAAACGAACAAAAAATATTTCCATTGGTAATTGAAATGTATAGATAGGCAAAGTAAGAAAAATGCTGCTTGAGAACTTATTAGAGTTTGATTTAATGATATTTACTCTGAATATTTTGACATGTAGTGTTTACAATTTGTGTTTTTAATGTTTACAAATGCTTTAACTTTTTGAAATTCAACAGCTACTGTCATTAAGAGAGCCCTACCAAATTCACAGCCATGAAAAATGCATCACGGTCCATAAAATCTGGTCTCCCACTGTGAAATCTGGTCTTTTGAGTGCTTTTACCCTATAATATACAGATTTCACAGGGGAAACCAGTGTTTCTCAAATGGAGGTCCTGACCCAAAAGGGAGTTGCGGGGTGTGTGTGTGTGTCACAAGGTTATTTTAGGGGGGGTTGCAGTATTGCCACCCTTCTACACTGTCTTCAGAGCTGGGTGGGCAGAGAACAGCAGCTGTTGGCCAGATGCCCTGCCAACAGCAGCGCAGAAGTAAGGGTGGCAATACTATACCATGCCATCCTTACTTCTGCGCTGCTGCTGGCAACGGCTCTCCAGCTGCCCAGCTCTGAAGGCAGTGCCCTGCCAGCAGCAGCGCAGAAGTAAGGGTAGCAGCCCCACAACCCCCCCCCACCACCACCATAACCTTGTGATCCCCCCCAAACTCCTTTTGGGGTCAGGACCCCATACAATTATAACACCGTGAAATTTCAGATTTAAATAACTGAAATCATTAAATTTACTGTTTTTTAAAATCCTATGACCATGAAATTGACCAAAATGGACCGTGAATTTGGTAGGGCCCTAGTCATTAAATAATTATTGTTTGACCACCCCATTCTTTCTCACAACTGTGAATATATACATTTATTTTGGGCAACATAATTTTGGGCAACTGAAAATATAAATTGATAATAAAAATGCTTTGTCAAAATTACAACAAAAATAAAATACTGTAGTCTGGAAAGGGCCCAGGAAAATAGGGGGTGTTTTTAAAAGCATGGTAAAACATTTTTATTAATGCTTTTTAAACAACACTTAGCACCTAGCATAGATATGCCCTCAGTACTATGTATTGTTTAAAATGTTTTAATTTAACACCTATTAGCTAATTTTCCCAGTCTATACGAGCCATGGGTGACAGCAAGTTAAAGTGTTAAACATAGTATAAAGTAACCTTTCAAATGCATGCCACTGTAAAGTTCAGTTTGAATGGCTATGAGAACAGTAGTCTATTGAAACAACTAGCTGGTTAAGCATGAGGATCTGTAACTTAGGAAACACAATAATTGATTCTGTTTCTTTTTAGTGTTCTTGTAAAGCAATGAAGAGATGATAGTACTACTGTCTCCCCTGAAAACCATAATTCCAAAGCATTTATGTGGAAAACTGCATGCTATTTATGTGAATTAAATCTAAAAGGTAAAAAAATTAATATTTTTATATTTATAATGAATAAACATCTTTATTTAGAAATTCTAACAATGTAGGAAATACTGATTCATGATGTTTGTGATGCAAAAGTAATTTTTTATGATTAAGAAAAAATGTGCAGCCTAAAACAAAGATGGTTAATTACATAAAATAAGTATTGTTTGACTTTAGCCCCATCTTCCTTGACAGAATTGTACTAAAGTACAGAAGCTTGTTAATTCTCTTTCCTATAACTTTCAGCTTAGTTTTAGGGCTATTGATCTTATAAAACTCACATGTGTTATGGGCAGTGCTGGTAGCACATATCATGGTTACAGGGCTAGCGGCACCTCTTTCTCCTTTCTGGTCTCTCTCAGTTCAACCCTCTCAGGTGTCAGGCTGAAGATTTACCTAACCTAGGATGGAATGCTGCAATTCTCTCACTGTTAGACCAGCCCCTGAATTACAGTACAGATGGCATCAACCATGCTTACCCAGTATGTCCAGCTGACTTCTGATGCCTGTGGTCCTTCCTATCAAGGGTCTGTGACCGGGGTATCCAGTGACAAAACAGACTTCTTCAAGCCAAAGTATAGTTTATTATTAACAGTACAAACCATTTAAAGAAAAGAGATTTTTAAAACAGTCTACACACCTCTATCTTACATAAAAGCTAACCATGCCCTGATAGTAACCTACACAGTACTACCTTCTTCAGATTCCTCCCCACTTCCCCTCTCCAGTGCTTGTGCTCTAGTTTGTTCCCCAAGTCCCCCTTGAGAGAGAGCCTTTTTTAAACTGCTACAGTCCTTTTGATCTCTGCTGTCCCTGGCCTTTTCCTCTAATGGCTTTCATCATAACAACCCTCAAATGTTTGTGGAGAAGTGGCTTATCTTAAGCCCTTCTATTTCCTTCTTGCCTGTTGCTGCATACAGTCCCTTATTAAACTGAACCAAAATATTTATAAAGTAAACATCCCAATAATCCTGTCAACATACAGTATTCATAAATGACAGAGTAGCTCCACATCTGTCAGTGTTGGTTATAATTAGCATTGCCCCCTAGACTTTCCATTGTAAGACCCTGTTTTCAGTTGGTTATAACTTTTCCAAACGTAAACCATTTGGGCTGAAATTTTCCATGCTGTGTGTGTGCCTCTGGCTGTTTCTTGGGCAAAGTTCAGCTAAATCAGTTCAGCCATTTTTTAGAATGAAGTTAGGAGAAAATAAATTGTAACTATTTTTAATATGGGCAAAACATCTGTTTTATTGAGGAGCTCTAGAGCCTTCATGCTTTAGAGCAGGGACTTGAAACGTTTGGGGGAGGAAGGTCTCCTTGGTGTCAGGGATGTGTCTTTTGCCATCACCATGAAAATTTGGTCTAGTTATGACTCGAAAAACTGCAGCTTGCACAAACTCAGAGGCTTCTTAGAGTTTGTCTGTGAAACCAAAGATTCAAAACTGCCCCAGAACAAGCCTAAATAACAGGAAAAACCCATGAAAACCAGAAAATATAAGCAGGGGGTAGGGTTTGAATTTCTGTTTCATGATGCTGGGGGTAGAGGGATTTCCATAAAAGAAACCCCCTGGGGCACAGTTTTTTTTTTTTAAAAAAAAGGCAGCTCGTGAGACAAGTGGAAACACAGGCCTAAAAATGCCAGCTCAACTGCTCAAAAAGCAAGCAAGAATACTTAGCAACCTTTCACGGAGCATGCTCCAGTCCAGGGCTGCAGGGTCCATGCAGAACTTTCTTTGTAGTTACTCTTCTTGGCTGTGGTGCCATGTACAGGAGCTGAGGGCTCCGCTGACTGTGCAATCTTAATTTGGCTCCTTGTACATATGCATTATGGTACAGTTTGTAAATACATGATCATATGCTATTTTTTCTAGACTCCAACCTCATTCAGTGAATGGGTTGTTATTAATAGTTCTTCTTATGAGTATAAGAAGACACATACATCAAATTAAATTACCTGTGGTTGACAGATATACATAAAATCATATGGATAAGAAATACTCAAGGATGTTTAATACTGTCAGTAAAAGCATTGTTTTACAAATTTGCAGAGTTTTATACAAATAAAGGTAAAGAAACAAAAATCAAGTTCTGACATTTGAACAGTGTTTTTTATGTAATTCATCTTTAAATTTTCAGTTACTGAATAAATCTTCAGTTATTCTCTAAATACTCTCAAAAACATTGTGCAAATGCAGAATTAAACTGCAATCTTTCATAATGTTCACAAGAATCACATTTTGTAATAGAATTCAAAACGAGAGAGAACCTAAGTTAATCCTCTCTGTTTTTACCAATGTGTCTGCTTTCAAGATAGAAAGCTCTTTGGGCAGGACCTTTCTTTACTTTTGTGTATCGTGCAGCACCAAGCATTCTGTCAGTGCTAAATAATTAGTTATCAATCAGTTACTAATTGCTGTTTTAACATTATAATAGGTTGAAAGTCTGTGGAAAAGAATGGGTTATGATATTGAGCGTTTTGTTGGCTATGTTAATGAAGGACTTTTGTGCTGTGTATGCCGAGATGTATTAGAAGATCCTTTACAGGCTCCTTGTGAACATGCTTTCTGTACTGCCTGTATACATGGATGGCTTGTTCATCACAATAACTGCCCTGAAGACAGACAAGCACTTGATATGTCTGTGCTACGACCTCTCTACAGGTACGTAACAAATCTGATTGTTGAAGGGATTTTTCTAAAGCCTGGTTTAGGAAATTAGGTCAGTATAACTATGTCACTCAGGGGTGTGAAAAATCCTACCCCTGAGCCACATAGTTAAGCTGACATTAGTCCCCATGTAGACACCATTAGGTGGATGGGGGAATTCTTCCGCCTGTAGAGGAGGAATTCCCATCAGCATAGGTAGTGTCCACAACTTAAGCTCTACAGTGGTAAAGCTGTGCCACTGTAACATTTTAAGTGTACACAAGCCCCTAGTTCAGGGGTGGGCACACTACGGCCTGGAGGCTGCATGAACACCCTTCAGATGTTTTAATCTGGCCCTTGAGCTCCCGACGGGGAGCAGGGTCCGGGGCTTGCCCTGTTCCGCACGTGCCGTGGCTCGATGTGGCTCCCGGAAGCATGAGCATGTCCCCCGCCGACTCCTATGCGTAGGGGTAGCCAGGGGGCTCTGCACGCCGCCCCTGCCCCAAGCGCCACCACCGCAGCTCCCATTGGCCAGGAACCATGAGCATTCATGGCCCGCCATACAATTTCCATAACCAGATGTGGCCCTCGGGCCAAAAAGTTTGCCCATCCCTACCCTAGTTAGTGCTAAAATCTTAGTTTTGTGACCTCTCAATAGCCATTCTTCATGAACTAATTTGCATGTTTAATTTTGAACTTTAATATTCCATTATCACAGCTTTCACCGTCCCCAACCCCCTTTCATCAAATATCGTTATTTGAATGTTGAAATATTTTGAACAGAGCATTTGACTTTTTTCCTTGTGGAAGGTAGAATCCCTGAAATGTGGCAAAAGTCAACTACTTTTACAGTGTTGCAGGAGTTTAAAAAAGAAGAAGAAACAAAGTAACTCTTTTCTGTATATAGGTACATGAAAAATGATCTAAATCGACTTCAGCTTCATTGCAAAAGCGCAGAGCGTGGTTGTGAAATGGTTTGTTCTCTAGAATCTATAGACAGACATGAGAGAGAATGTGAATACAGCCAGATACCCTGCTCAAATGCTGGTGAGTAAAGTTCAAAGTTGAGCCTTTTGTTCAGAAAATTGGTATCTGTCATACTTAATCACAGTAAGGTGGCAGCGATGGACATTCATTCACTTCTATGTTAAGTTCCACATTGTGAGTTTCTGAGTTCTAGACCCAAAAGATTGAAGTAAACTTTCTTTAGGCAGGCAGGCAGGTACTTCTGTTTGCACATTCCTACACAGACATGGCCTCTCAATATGGTTGCTTCAGTTTAACAATCAAAACAAAACAAAAAAAGAGCCAAAAGATAATAGCATGATCAGCGGTTGAGAGTTTGCAGAAATTTTTTTAGACAGTGGGTTTGCTCTCTGTTGTAATGATGATTGTCATCCATCATCAGTTTTTCCTTTTCATGTGAAAATTAACCAGAATGAATTTGAATACTGGACCCCTAATTTATCAGAATACACAGCAGTATATTTCTGTCAAGGTATGATTTTGTCTAATATTCAGCTTTTATTACTCATCTGATTGTGGTTTTTTGCATGTGATGATTGAACCAGCATTTTGGCCAATTTAGCATTTATTATATTAAACGGAATTACACTATAACTTGCTGCTTTGCTCCTTTTCCAGAAAGTATCTCAGGCTTTAGCCGGTGTAGGTAGGGCTGAGTATGTATCTCTGTTTGGTGCTTAATATGGGACAAGAAATAAGGATTTCTGCGTTCTGTTCCCAGTTACGCTGCTGATTTGTTGCCTTGGGCAAGTTATTTACAATTCTGTTTTTCTTAATCTGTAAAATGGGAGTAATAGCTCTTTCAGAGAGGTGTTGTGAGGCTTTTGAGATCTTCCAGTGGAAGGTGCTATGAAAGTGGAAAATATTTTTATTAAATTATATAGGTGTTTGTGCACACACTCTGAAACCTACCACTTGCAAGATTTTTATGGCACATTTTTGTTTGTGCTTGTAGCTTGGCCACCTCTACACGGTGATATTTTCTACTTGTCCTTACCAGCCTGTCAGCAATACACTGCACTTGATCATGCTGCTTTTTATCTCAGACTTGTCCGGTGGGCAACCCATTATTTGAAGTCAGAAATGTGCACAACCTACTTACATTTACTATAAAAGTAAGAGTAAAAATTTATACTGTTACTACATTTGACCTCACAAACTTGGAAGGCTTTTGACATCCCTAAGTTATTTTCAATTTTTTTCCCCTTGCTTTAGAACTGTAAATAAAATGTAATTGCCTCACAACCCTTCTGATTCCTTTTGTCCCCCACCTCTCAGGAGTTGTGACCCATTGCTTGAGAAATACCAGTCTAGTAGTAGGTAGGGCACAAACGTAGGGATGAAGAGAACCAGGTTCTAGTCCCAGCTCTGTCATTGATTTGCTGTGTGATCTTGGGCAAGTTGCTAAGGTCCAAAATTGTCTCTAACCTTGGGTGCCAAATTGTTGATACTCAATCCTTGTCTAAACTGGCATTTTTCTTAATATCGCCAACCATTGCTGTTGGTGGTGGAGTAGGGCTGGTGGGAGCATAGTGTAGGCCAGCTGCCAGTATTTTTTCTACTATCCCTGACTTACACTAGTGTTACCACCAGTGTTAGAGCAATGATGGGAGACTTGAGCAAAAAGTTTTAATGTAGACAAGGCTTTGGGATCTAAAGGTGTATCTCTTCGTGCTGTAAGGGAATCACTTTGTTTTGACATATTTGCATATGATCAATTCTATGCACTGTGGTTTGTTTGCTTGCTTGGGTGTTTTTGCCTGGAATGGGCTATGCTTCTGTTAATTACAAGTGATTTAATATTGCCTTAATTTCCTGTTTCCTGTTCAGGTTGTCCAGTTCAGATTGAACGACGTAACTTAGATGGCCATTTGGCAGTGTGTGAATACCGGAGCCGTGAATGCCCTAATGGTTGTGGTTACACCATTCTCCGGGCAGAAGACACTCAGCATAATTGTGTAGCAGAGCTAAGAACAGAAGTAGAATTGCTCCGGTAAAATACTACTACTGTTTCCTGGGTATTTGTGTTTAACCTGGGCCTAAAATCACTGCACATAAGAGATGGTTCCAAGTACTAGCTCTGTTTAATTCTGATATCTAACCGATAATGTATAAATCACTTGGTATTAATTGGTGAGGATATTTTTAAAAAGCCATTACACACTTTAAACTCTTACTGCACTTTTTAGTCTGTTAGTTGTATTAGTTTGATTAGCCCAGAACCCTAATGAATAGGGATTGAAATTATCCAAAATTATGTGATGGTTACATGAAAGAGTGAAATACATACAAAGAACTAGACTGAGGGCATTAAAACTTTTCACTTTTTACCTTAGTCTGATATGGACCCAGAGCCAAATTATGAAATAAAATTTATTATTTAATATTTTTAAAACACTTTGGAGATGAAAAACTCTTATTATATTTGGCAGTTATAAAGTTATCAGAGATGAGAGGCTGGTGACCTATGAGTTCAAGCTTGTACTTGTGCCTAAAATGCTGGAAGACTACTAATACTTATCAGTATACGTCTTTACCTTCTGTCTGTCCCCCTCTTTCTTCTTGCCTCTCTTCCTCTTCCAGTTTATCATTTCCATGATCTTCCAGCAGTTTTGTACCTCTTCCCACCCCTTCCTGCTGGTACCTTCTCTCTTGCTCCTTTGGTCAGTGGAGGCCCCAGCTCTCCTGCACTTTGCTGGTGACCCAGGTTCAGTTCCTGGTAAGTGCAGCGGGAAACAAATGAACTTTCCTGATACCAATAAAACGCCAAACTGCTGCTCAAAACTCAAAAGGTTAACCTGGTAATGTTTCAGTTTTGGCTATGACTGTTTAATAACGAAATGATAATAGTTTCCTCCTCCCACAGCTACTGTCATTTCACATCCACAATAAACCAACAAGTGCTGATCCAGATGCTGCTAGATGTTATGCTATCCTGAGCTTAACCTGTAGCTCTCTGTATTATGTCCTTGTTTCAGAATTCCATTTTCCGTGGGTTAAGTGGAATGACAGACTGAGGCACATTCATGCTTTTTATTTTGAGACATGTATTACATTTCTCCTAAACTGCTGCACAAAGTTACCATATACTCTTAAAATAAAATTAATCAAAATGACAGTTATATGTTTGGATGAAAGGAAAATAAACCATCCAAAGCCAAAAAAAGTTAGTCTATAGCTTCTGGAATTATTTCAGAAACATCTATCTTGGAGTTCTGTACTGCTGCCCATTGCCATAGGATTTGAGCACCAAGAATCTCTGATATTGATGCACAGGAGTAGAACTTGCACATTCTATCGAGAGATTAAAACCCCTAAATAGGTACATACTGAGCAAGAATACTGTTTGTTGGTAAAACATGCTAAATAGCTCATCTTACCTCTAGAGAGCTGTGTAACACAAGACTATAGCAGAGCTTTAATTTAGGACTAGATTTGGGCAAATCACATTTTTTGGGTTCATTGGCAATTCCAATTTTTTTAAAAAACTCATTTTGTTTTTGTTTTAATTTTGAACATTTTTGAATGTTTTTTAATTCCTTTAAATAAAATTAAAGAAAAGGTAATTTAAATGTTTCATTTTTTCTGTTTAAATCTAGAAAGTGTCTAAATGAAACATTTTGATTTTGGGGGAGAATTTGCTTCAGTTTTTTTTTTTCTTTACCGAAGCAACTCAGTGAAATCAGCATGAATTTGCAAAATCTTTTGGTGTTGCTGAATCTGCATTTTTTTTTTTCCCCCTGAGGAAAAAAGTTTTGGTCAAAAAAATTTCACCCAGTTGTATTCGGGAATGATGTGGCTATGTGGCAGCACTCTAGTACTTAAAAGTCACAGGTATAATTACAGGTTTCAGTGTAGTAGCCGTGTTAGTCTGTGTCAGCAAAAAGAAAACAAGAAAAATACCTGTGGCACCTTAGAGACTAACAAATTTATTTCAGCATAAGCTTTCGTGGGTTAAGAACCCACTTCATCAGATGCATTCCATGCATCCGATGAAGTGGGTTCTTAACCCACGAAAGCTTATGCTGAAATAAATTTGTTAGTCTCTAAGGTGCCACAGGTATTTTTCTTGTTTTCTTTTTACAGGTATAATTGTTAGGTTTAAAAAGGAAAAATACACTTTTTTAGGTCAGAAATGATCTGCAGAGTGGAGGAGGCAAAGCATGAAATGGAGTCCAGATTAGATTCACAGAGAAGGCATATGGTGCAAAAAGAGAGTCTTCTGCAAAATGAAATTGAAGAACTAAAGGTAAGTAAGTTCCAGTGTCATTTGTAGAAATGTGTTTTTGTTTTCTTCCCCTCTCCCAACAGTCTAGCTTTTTTGCTTTTTCAAGTAGTGGGGAGTTTGTTATCCTAATTCACTAGAGAAGATACAGTCCTACATTCCAATGGTGTGAATTTTCCAATAATTGCAGTGTGGTGGCCCTTGTAAAACTCTCCTGCTGGACACTCACCAGGCTGCTGTTTTGGGCTCACATGCTGGGACCGTTTGCTTTTAAGCTTCCCTGGGTCTCAGTAGGCTCCAACACAGTCTCTCTCGGCCTTTCTGGCACAAGTTTTCTGTCAGAATTGGAATCTGTGGAGAATTCTGTGGAGAATTGGAATCTAGGGGTCCAGTTACCCTAGGCCCCTACAAGATATCCCAGTATATTAAGCACATCCTTGCTCACAGTTCCACTGTATGGGCACTCTAGCAGACACTTCAACTCTTTAGGGACACGTGATAATTGAAACACTCACAAATTAGTAAATTTCTTACCTGATAATTTCCTTTCTTCTAGCAGCATCTCTCACAATTATAAGATGTATGAGCTAGTCCCCTCCTGACTGCAGTTTCTGAAGGCAGTTCAAAGCAGTAGCACAGTCTGTGCGAGCCAGGCCCCCTTATCCAGCCTGCTGACAAATGATTCAAAACTTGCAGAATATGATTAGTAACAGTAACTTCAGTGCTAGACAATAAGTGGGCTACAGCCTATAAACATAACTATCAAAATTAAATACTGTCTCCTGGCTAGGAAGCCAACCAGGGAGGGTAGAATTGTGGGAGATGCTGCTAGCAGAAAGGAAATTAACAGGTAAGAAATTTACCATTCTGCAGCTCAGTGTCTCCCACTATTCTGATACATACGGAAATTAACGAACAATGAACAGAAATACAGTGGGATAAGAAAAACAGAATGAGAGAGAGAAGATCCTCCTTGAGTAAATTTCCCAAAATGGCAATTCTATTCCTGGCCCAATGCCTGCAGCACCTTCCTGCCAAAGAAGACCTCCACAGAGAACGGAAAGTCAATTTACAGTATCTGCTAAATGTGTTAACCTATAACCATATTGCTGCCCTGCTGCTCTCTGCAGTGGAAGCACAAGCTCTTTCCACCCACAAAGTCGTCATAGATATTGTGGAGTGTGCCTTGATATCTTTATAATGCATAGCTTGATCCATCTAGCTAGCGATAGCTTGAATACCCTTGGCACTTTGGATGAAAGGAAACAAATAAGGAGCCTGATCTTCTTGTCAACTTGGTATGCTTGACATAGATCTTTAGTGCTCTTCTAATGTCTAACATGTGACACAGCTTTTCTGTCGGGAGCTTTGGCTTTGGACTGGCCTCCCTTCATTCTATCTCCTGTGTGGCATGGAAAGATGAATTCACCTTAGGCAAAAAATGATTATAATAATCTTAGTACCAGCTTGTCATCATGAAACACCCAGTGGCATTCCTGCATGGCTAGAGCTGCTCATTCAGAAACTCGTCTAGTAGACATGATGATGACCTGAAAAAGAGTTTTGATAGATAGGTGGAATGGAGATATTGATGTCAGTGGCCCAAAAGGATGTGTAGTTAGGGCCTTCGGAAAGACTGGTTTAACCACAAGTTTAGTCAGTCAGACTACTCTTGAGAAATCTGAATATCTGAGAGTTCTCTATCAAGGAATCAGAGGATGTGGTAAATAGGACACTCCTACAGATGACACCAGGCACTGTGGAACTGGTCCCTTGTCTATGCCTTTCTGAAGAAAGTCCAGAATAAGTGGACCTTTGGATTTTTGGTGTTAATGACACCACAAGCTAAACCTAGTTCAGATAGAGGAGTAGGTCTTTAGGGTTGAAGTTCACTGGGAGGAGAATATTGTTCCATCTCTTTGAAGGATAGTTCTAGTGTGGCAAATGCTTCCTTTTTGATAGCAGGCTATCAGTTGTAGATGCTCTAGATAGAGGAATGGGCCTTGTTAAAGGATGTCTGGTCTCACTGGTAACTACAGTGGTAGTTCCAATTTCAGTTCTCTCAGATCAGAGAACCATGCGTCTGCTTGGCCAGTGTGGTGCTAGCACTGTCACCTTTACTTCTTCTTGACTTACCTTACTTTCTGGATCACCTTTTTTAGAAGTGGGAAAGGCATATAGAAGGCCTTGCGGCCATATGTGCAAAGAAACAACCATCCCCAGGGATTTGGGGTCTGCTTCCCTTATGAAGTACTTTGGCTGCCTTGTCTTCTTGTGACTGGCAAATAGGTTGACTGCCAGAAGGATGAACTTCTGTGAAATCCTAGTAAAGATTTTCTGATTCAGGCACCACTCTGAGTTGTTGACGGTACATCTGGTGAGTCAGTCTGCCTTTTAGTTCCGCTATCCTTTTGTGTGTTTTGCTCTTATGGAGTTCTCTGGCCATCACTTCTGCGTGTAGAGTTACATTCATTGTTTCCACTTGGTTGTTGACATATTTCACAATGGTCATGTTGGCCAACTGGATCAAAATATTTTCATCCTCTAGGTAGTTCTGGAACATTCATTGGGCTAGCTTGAGAGCTCTGAGCCTCAATAGGTTAATGCTCTGGTTCCTTTCGCCTGGGGTTCCAGGTGCCTTGCACTGTTCTGTTCCCCTGATGTGCCCCTCATCCTGTCAGGCTGGCATTAGCTGTGAGTACTTGTGGGTCTGGAAGGCATATGGAAAGTCCCTTGCAGACATTCTCTGCATTCTCATGTCCACCATCTTAGAGAGTTCAGCATCTGGTTGGGAACTGATCTTGTATGTTTTCTGGTGAATGGCTCCATCCTTTTAGGAGAAAAACCTGAGGGCACCTGATATGGGACCTTGCCCTCAGAGTGATTCTTGTATTTGAAACCAGGAGGCCCTGTCATTGTAAATATTGAGCTATGGGTGGACTTACACACTTTACCCACATGCAGGTTCTGGACCTTGTGGAATCTGTCTAATGATGGCTAGAATAGAACCATACGGTTAGAATGGACCACAAGGGTCACCTAGTCTAACCCCCCTGCCAAGATGCAGGATTTGTTGTGTCTAAACCATCCAATACAGATGGCTATCTGGTCTCTTTTTACAAAGCTACAGCGAAGGAGTTTCCATGACTTCCCTAGGATGTCTGTTCCATTGTCCTACTGTTCTTACAGTTAGGAAGTTTTTCCTGAGATTTAATCTAAAATGACTATGCTGTAGTTTTGGAAGGGTTGTCTAGGAAGGGATACAGTTAAGTGCCTTGATACCTGAGTCTGCCATCATGGTGAAGAGCCTAGGGACTCAATGGGAGCATTTGGTACTGGTAGCAGGCTGTGCTGTACATAAATCTCAGCAGTCTGTGGTGGTGTAGTCATATGGGAATGTAGAGATATGCATCTGCTAGATCCACAGAAGCAAGAAAGTCCCCTTGAGACAGGGATGCTACTGTTGAAGCTAGGGTCTCCATCCAGAATCTAACTTTTTTTATCCATTTATTGAGTCGCTTGAGATCTAGGACAGCTCTGAGTCGCCATATGCTTCTGAACAATGAAGAAAATTGAGTGTAGTCCTAAGAATCTTCTAGGGAAACCTATCTATTGCTCCTGTATCCAGGAATAAAATAATAAACTGTCAAGAAAAGTTGGGAGCAAAGTGAACCATCATTTGATTGCAGCTGTAGAGGCAGAAAATCTGTCAGCAGGCTGGAGAAGGGGATGTGGCTAACCTGTGCTGTGTGACAACTTTGATGAAACAGCTCCAGCAAATGCAGACGGAAGGGCAATAACCCATACATTGCAGAATTTGCAAAGGTTCCAAAAACAATCATTGTTTACTTTAGATAGTATCGGAAATATACAGATCTAGACAAAATAATAAAATACCTGCCCACGTTTCCCTTCCTCAGACTTTTGAGCATTCCTTGGGCTTAGATCAGAGGCCTCTCTGGTGTCCAGGATCCTTCCTCTACTCCACATGGCCTCTTGGGTGGATGATGGAGTTTGTCTGTGTCTCTGACTCTCAGATCCCTGCAGCAGTGCCTTTCCTTTCTCTCCAGTGGCTGGTGACAGACCTTCTCTCTAATAACCTCCAGTCCCCTGTGTCAGGTGACCACCCATCATCTTGTCAGGTGATCAGCCCCCCACATCTGTTGCTAAGTTACCACACCCCCTGGAGTTCAGACTTGACTTACCTGGGGCAGCAGCCATCTTTTTGTCAAAGCTGAACAACCCTCCATTGTTAGCTCTGTGCAAGTTGCAAGAATTTCTCTTGTCATCTTCTGTGGGTTTTAGCTCAATATGGAGACAAAAGACAGCAGAGAAGGCAAATAAGCTGCACATTCCAAATGGAGTTTGCAGTTTGGTGCAGATATGCAGAGAGAGTCCCCAGTATCGACCAGGATTCATAAGCTGTACGTAGTCGTATTCCCCAAATTGTAACATGCAGCATCTGTTTAAGTCTGGGTTCTTTAAATACAAGACACATCACTGCAAGTCAGATATACTTAAAAAATCAGCTCCTCTGCGCATACTATTTTAAAGTAGCTCAGTATGGATGGAAATATAGGAACCTATGCTCTGATCCTACACTCACACACTGCAGTCAGTGGTGCTTCATGTGAAAGTAAGGGTCTGCTGCCCACATGGATCCAGTTGCTGGATCAGGGCCCCGTACTCTATAGTGTTTGAAACCTGTTTAGCTAGAGCTGTGTTCAAACTCTGTTCTAACTTGCTTCAAAACCCAGTGGTGATAAGGCCAAGCTAAAAAGCAGTGGGGACAGAATGTATTATCTAACCCATTCATCCAGCTTTTATACTGTAACAGGAAAAAAATAACCATCAAAACCCAAGACAGTTGAGCCTTTGTATGTTTTAAGGTTTCTTCGTATTGGATTTGAATTAAAATATTGGAAGATGATATCTGCAAGTAAGTCACACAGCTCTGTCCTGAACACTTTTGATTTTTGGAATAATGTTCATTTGGGTTTTGAGATACAGAACATAACCAGCAGCCAGTGAAATCCAGTGGTACATCTGTGATCAGTCAGATTTGCACAGTCTCTCATGGCTCTCGCAGACTGGAATATTTGAAATGAGTGCCACAGCAAGCGGAAACTGTGCTGCATATCAGCAAAATTAAGTTTGTTTAGTGGTTTATCAAAAATTGCAGATTCTTTCAGCTGTGCATGGTCTTCATTATTTCTTCTCCTATATACAGTAGTCATTTCAGCTTCAATACCACCATTATTGGAAATGTATTTATATGATCTCTTATTTTAGTCTGTTTTCACACATGCTTTTTAGAGTCAGATGTCACGAATGATGTCTGAGGTGCGCTCCCTTATGGCTGCAGAGAGACAGCATCGTCAAGAGCTGGAGCAAGCAGAGCTCGAAAAGCGTGAATTAATGGAACTGCTGAAAGGCCTACAGAGAGACTGCCGATTAAATAATACAGAAGGAAACAAGAAATCAACAAACTTTCGCCCTCTAACACGACTGGAGAGTGTGAAACGAAAACCCAGGGAAGTTACAGTCATCTAAACAGAAGTAAGATCACAGATATACAGGATTCTGCTTCCTGTGAACAGTTAGCAAATGTCATTAGTTCTAAATGACCTCTTTTCTATCTAAATTTTGAATGGGTCTAAAAGAGTGGGGGAAAACACAAGTTTTTATATCTAGCCCGCTTTGCATACTATACAAATATTAAAACTAGTTTTTAGGCATTTGGGGGAAGTTGTAGGCCCAATATTAGTTTTTAAAGGTCCATTAATAGTATATTGGGCATTACAACATGCATTTAAAAGGACATTTTGGACTAATATCTTTGTATACCAGGAGCTCTTAATCTATAGTCCTCCCTGGATTATTTACAATAGCCTCCTTACAGACCTGGAAACTAGAACTTCAACTAGGTGACATGGATTTTTTTTTTTCACTGCTACTGCAATTTCAGCACAGTATATGACCCCTCTTTTTTCCTCATGTGTGTATAAGCATAATGAATGACAGCTGCTGGAATGTATTCTAAGAATAGTACTAATTCCAGGAATAGTATTTAAGTACTTCAGTCAAGCCAGCAGGGGAAACTAACAAATTTGGAGGTATTTGTGTCCAGCAAAAACACTATATATCACAAAGGAATGGTGGCTTAAATATTCTTAATTCCAGACAGTTGCCACCAGCATACAACAGCTTTAAACTAGGTCAGTTTGGATTTTAGAATATTTGGCAGTTTTCCTTTAATCTCCAACCCCTTCTTAGTTTTTCATCAAGCTAGCTGTTACCAAAACCCATGATAGTACAGAATTTTAGCAATGCAGTCCAACTCACTGCCAAGCTGTCTAGAATTCTCCTTCATCTCTTTCCATTATGAAGGAGCTTGCAGGAGATTACTTGTTCATGTTGAAAACTTGTAGGCATTTGTATTGACCAGGATTGCTTAAATACTGTTACTGTCCTTTCTTGCACCTCCAACGCTTTTATAATATTTGCATTACATAGTGAAGATTAGTGCATATTCAGAGTCCTGCTTGTTATCACAGTCTGGGTGAATTGTGTATACATTTCCTTGGTGTGAGCAGTCTATTAGCTGCTTTTACAAGGACTCTAGGTTTAATACTGCTGCCTATAGAAAGATATACATGTCTTTTTAAAGCACATTAAAAGCACCTGTTGAACATCTTTAATTTTCTTTTGACAGGTATGACAAAAGCTACTTGAATGTTGTTTTACCCACAACAGACCTCAATTTTATACAGAGGACATATGATCAGGTGGACTTCTATATTGAGACTAAATTCTGGAACTATACAATGGCAATAATACACCCACTGATCTTGAATCATGGGGTTTCTTACATTTGAGGACTGCAGGACACTTTAGAAATGTGGAGGGCTCAAATATGGCAGTCAGTTAGACCCTGAGCATGTGGGTGAAACCTACCAGCCAGACATCTGAAATATACGTATGATGACAGAGAGCCCCATGATGTTACAAGAGTTTATGCAGTCTCCATGCCTGGTTTGGCTGGTTTTTTTCCAGTAGGGAGGGGGTTTAATTCCTGAACTTAATACTAACAACATACTGAAAGAAACAAGTAGAATGTTAGTGAGTGCAGTAAGTCTGTCTTGGAAGCAGAATTAGCACTTAGTGATTAAGACGTGAGGATATCACTAATCTTTCTCAAATATTTTATTAATTTAGTACATTGTAGTTTCACTTAATCCAGCTAACTCAATAACTTGAAAGATGTGCTGACTCAAAGTAAGACACAGCCCTCTCTGGCTCTTCACCATCAATTCCAATACATCCTTGCAGCTCAGTTTTTTTCATAGAAGCATACAATTCCTATAGAACAACTAGTGAGCCAGACTAGATTGCTGTTGCTGCATATTATTGTTTTCTTCATTGAAATGTAGCAGTAGAATAGTGTTCAATGAACGCCTGTTGGTTTCAATAGGACTTCTGAATGCAAGACTTTCAGGAGAACCCTACATCTGCTGCTTAACAGAGTTGCAACGTACCAGTTTGCTTGTAAGCATCCATGTTATTTTAGTTAGGCTGATTCTAAGAAGTTAAATTTTCATCTCAATCGTAATTGTTCATGTGTGTTAGCAGATGGTTAGCCTAACATCACAATTGCATGGCAGATTTCTTTTTCCTTAGTAGTAGCGGACAAGTGAATTATGTAGCCAGGTAACATATGCAATTACTGTAAACATTTTAGTTGCAAAGTTGTTGTATTTTTTAGATCTTAAACATTCTTAGGTGCTTTAAGAAGTTTTTTTTTAAAGTGACCCTCAGACAGTGAACAGGTCCTGGAATATATTAAAATAAGAATCCTTGTGAAATTTGCTACACTCTTCCCCTCAGATGCATTTTTGATAGTGTTTCTCTACTGATTTGTCAAGGAGTCCTGAATAACTTATGTGGAATGGTGCCAGCATTTTCCTTTCTCATGAACATCTTTTGGATAGACTGTACAGTTTATCCTTGGTACGTGGGGGATCTTATGCAGAGTTTTCTCACACTGACAGATGCCTTTCTAAATACCTATAAGTCTATGCAACTTTTATATTAACCAACGAACTTTAAAATGTCTTCCAGACACGTTTCATTGCCAAGCTAGACTGAAATTTGATTTATTTTTTACGTTTAATAAAAAATGGGAAATGGGCTCAAAAGTGGAATGTTGGGGCTAAATGTTATATAGTGTTTAAAAGAGAACTAACAGGTAGCTTATAACCATTTGATTTGCACTTTGTATAAAAATTGAGCTACTCAAGTGTTCATAAAAGTAGTTATTCACTTTGCTTCTCTTCTTTTCATTATGAAAGATCAGGTATCCTCCTTGCCTAATAAAATAGTGAGACATACATGCAAATAAATGTGCTTTCATTATTCCCTGTGTACTTCACTCAACATGCAGGAAAATGAGGGACTAAAGTACTATAATAGGGGACAGGTACTTTATTAAAAGGGACATAAGGAATAGGGGTCATAGTTAAAGGCCTTTGTCTGACCCATGACTGGGATACATTCAGTAATAGACAGGGCTAGCATTTGATCACAACAGCACTCTCCTCAAAGACTTTGCATCTCCTCTTCACAGATGGGAGTTCTTACTGCCATTGTCTCTAGGGTGTAGGCAAAGGCAAGCAGCCATGCTGAAGGGAAGATGACACAGGCCTCAGAAGTTGCAGGTGCCTAGGGTGCAGTAGGGAGAGGGTCTAAGTCCTGCTTAGCAGGTATTGATTCAGGATAAACAGAACTTGCTATCCACTGCTTAAAGGGTTCATCACAAAATGTATTGCAGTAAGTCCTAAAGGCCCCTTGTGTTGTGGGTAGGCCTTTGTGTTGGAAACTATACAAAACCAGGATGCCTCAGTCTCTGCCACCCCAGAGAATACACTCTATAGCTGAAACTTTCTAGAGACTCCTTTGCTTTGGCTTCAACACCATCTACCATTTAGCTTTTCTGAGAGGCATTATGGGGCTGGTAGCAATCTTAACCTACCATTTATTTCCTTTACCCCCTCTGAGGGTAGAGTGCATCATTGTGCTAGAAACTGCTCAGTGGAAAAAACTCAATTTGACAATTATCTCAGTGAAAATGGACATGAACTAGATCATAAAGGACTGGCAGAGCTTGCTAGAGAACATTCTCCCTTAGATATTGGCTATTTACAGTTTAACTAGGGCCACTGTGGTAGAAAAAGGAAAATCTGTTGCACACTGCTCCTTTAGAATAAACGTAGAGGTTTGTAAAATATGCAATACGTGAAGATTACATACACACTCATCCTTAGCTGGAACACCTGGAGTTTTATAAAGGGACATACTAACTATGCTAAATTAGTCAGGAAAGACCAAACCATCTTTACGGAAAGTGCCTCAGTCTGATGCTGACAGATTCAAAAGTTCCAACCTCTGAAGTCTCCAATTTGATCGTGGACACTGCTTTGGTACAGAGCAAAATGGTTGATATGTGTTAACTTGTGCAAATATGGATGCTGGTGCTCTACATTTTTACTCTCTTTTCACTTGCTTTCTGGAGCCCTGTTTGTGTATTTTTCCCCACAAGGGAGCCACGCTTGAGACCTAGGAACTTTACATTGTTTTACAGCCCTAAACAATTAACCTAGCTAGGGTCCAAAATGCAACACTAATACTCCTGAACTAGTATTAGTCCCCAACTCTGCAGTTACTCCCTCACACATGAGCTCAATGGAACTTCTCCAGTGCAAATATTTTCAGGACCCAGGCCACAGTCATTAACTGCCTAACAGCACTGTTGCTGAATTGAGTGAACATGAAGAGCAAACCCGACCTACCTGTCCTGTCGATCCCTGAACGGCTGCCTACACAGGACTGATGAGGAGAGGAGTAAAGGAACCAGACTGTTAGCCAAAGATGTTCTCATTATTAAAATAAGATGTAACAGCACAGTAAAAGCCACTATAAGCTTACAGCTATATGGCAGAAATGTACCTAGACTGATTTAAAGAGTTTCCACTTCAGCTCTTAACATAAATAACACTTCGAACGTTCAAAGATGACTTTTGGTGGTCTATATAATAGATTTCCGTTAGGTACTCTAGCTGCTGTAACATTGCCTCATTTCTCCTTAGTAGAAGTCAATGGGACTGCTTGCAAAGAAAGCTGCTATTCAATACTAATCTGGTCCTTTGGCATTAGCCACTTCCAGTGCTCTAGTCAAGTAGAAAACAAAGTTCCAAGTTAAATTAAAAAGTGGAATTTAATGTTTTAAACCTGAGTTGCTCATGGTAAGAATTCAATTTAAATGTATCAAATCAAGTAACTTAATTTTAAACATAGCATTTACAGCATTATTTCAAGTTAATTTAACCTTGAGAAAGAATTCCCACAAATATTAAATAAGTCCTATGCAACTACAAGTCCTAGAACTATGTTTAAAGAAACTGTAGACATACTGCTCAGTTTTCAAGTTTGACTAATGATTTACTGAGATTTTGTTCACCTTGATCAATTTTACCAGCCTTTTATTTTTTAGTTTGAAAATGACAAGCATGACATGCTGTATTTCAAACTTTCAAGAACCAATTGAATATTTACAGTTTGTTCCATACTTTAAGCTTTTTCTTAACTTTTCATTCCAAATCCGCTGACTGAAAACAAATCACTCGCATCCCTGCTGCAGTTTCGTAAGTTGTAGTTTCTAAAAAAATAAAAAACCTCAAACCCATGGTTTAAAGGAGCCTCAGTCTGCTTTACAAAATATTTATGCAATGCTCCTCAATTTAAAAAAATAGCATTAATACCTATGTTTGCTAGAACATCACCCGTTTTAGTCATTACAATTGCATTAGTAAAATTCCATCTTTCTTGATCAACTTGAGTATCCGATGCTTTTTTCACAATTCAGATTCTACTGTTCAGACATTTTTCTGAAGTCTGTTACGTTATACAATACTAAAATATACAGCTGTATGAAACAAAATTATTCCCTTTAGCCAGGCCCAGTTAATTAGAACAAGTTTACTTTAACTATCCTATAGGTCCTGTCAATTAACTTTCTTTGTGCAAACTAATAGTCTTGATAGACACTTGTGGGGCTATGATTTCCCGTGTCTCCACATACAAGGCCCCTTCCTACACTTGCTTTCTCTGTGGTTTCAGAGAAAACTGTTGAACGCAACTAGCCAATAGGGCTAAACTATGTTTTAAAAGTTCTTTAAAAGTAAGACTAAGTTCTTACTTAGTCTACAGTACACATTAAAATATGTGTTTCTATTTTATATAGGTTCTCATTACTGTAGTATCTGAGCCCCTCCCACTAGTGAATTAAGCAAGGTGACTAACAGTTCTCATGTGTTTTTTCTCTCTTCATCTCCCCAGGAGAAGCAGCGCGGGCAGTGGCGTGTCTTGGTTTAGTAGTTATATATAAAATAAATAAATACACCCCCCCACACAGTGCTGTGTATTTGTTAAGAGAAAGTAAGGTCAAAGAAATGTGCCTTGCACTTGGAGTGGAAAGTGTTGAGTTTTTAATGCTTAATGGCAGCATGCTTGCTGGTTGACCCAAAGCACGTTAAGATCAGTTTTAGATGGAACTGTACAAACTAACTGGGCTTGATCCTCATTAAGGCTCATTTACACCACTCTGGTAGTGTAAAGGGACCTATGTGTAAATGAGAATCAAAGTCTAAATTTAAATAGTTGTCTACCATGGGTTAACATATATAGGGCCTTTATAATGAGGGCTGCAGCTATTAACCTCATCTTCCTAGTAATTATGTGGGACAAATTCCACAGAGATTAAAAGAAAAAGTAAACATTTGGGTTCAAAATATATTTGATTCTGAGTTTTTTAGCATGAAAAGAAACGTGAAGGTGACTATTAGTACAGATTCTTTGTATGCTCTTAATTTTCAAAGCTTTTCCTCTTGCATTGTATATCTCAACCTCAGACATATCAAACAATTACGCAAGCAAAAAGCAAGTGTCCATTAAAGGGAAAAGTTTTGTATCTCTTGCTTCTTTAGGGAATTGTTTAGTTTTATGAAAGTCTGCTTTTAAACCCTCTCCCCCCAACTACACAAGTCAGCAGGCTACGAATAATAATTTAACTCCATCCGGCTTCTGTTTATACTGAAGGTACCTCACCCTATGATCTCCTTATAGCACATATTAAAAAGACATGGTAGGTGAGATGATCTCTTTTATGGGACCAACTTTCAAGCTACACAGAACTCTTCCTCACCACAGGCCAGGACATACCAACTGAAAGCGGCACCAGAACAACAGATGCAAAACCCGCAGCCGTATATACACTGCTACAATGATCAACACCTTCTCTTCCCCCAAACACACCTTTCAAGATTCATGGTTACCCACATGCCTATCACAACATGTGGTCTACCAGATCCAGTGCACTAAATGCCCCAACAACAACTATGTGGGTAAAACCAGATAATCATTACACTCTCAAGTGAAAATGATAAAAGACAAAACCACCACATCACCTGTGGGTGAACGCTTTTCACAAAGCAGTCACTCTTTCTGACCTCTGTCCTATCCTCAAAGGAAATCTGCAAAACACTTTCAAAAGATGACTCTGGGAGATTAAATTCTTAACTTTGCTAGACACTAAAAATCACGATCTTAATAAACACACTGGATTTATGGCTTATTACAACAAGCTGAAGCCCACTACCTCTGGTTTTTGTCCTAATGATTACAGGGGGGGTTAATGGGCAACTACACCTTAAATGATCTCTTCGAATGTGTGTTATCTATTTATGCTAAAACTATCTGTTCCACCTTGTATTTAGCTGTGACACTGAGTACCTTTCCCAGACCTGAGGAAGAGCTCTGTGTGAGCTCAAAAGCTTCTCTCTCTCCCCACAACAGAAGTTGGTCCAATTAAAAAAATATTACCTCATCCATCTTGTGTCTCTAATATCCTGGGACCAACACAGCTAAAACAACACTGCATACACACAGGCTCTTAACTTACAGGCTTAGAGTGATAACATCGCTAAAAGTTATGCTCTGGGCATTAAACTTACTCTTACTAAAGTCAGTGGAAGTTTTCTTGCCAATTTCAATGAGTGCAGGTTTGAGTTAAATGTATGTAACGGTGGTATCAGTACTTATCCATAACTTCTAAATTAAGTTTTGTGTTCTTTCACATATTAACTCTGAGTCAGTCTTTTTCTTATTTACTAGGACCATTGGTAAGATGTACCTCATTCATTTAAACAACTAACAGACCAATAGGAAACTGAGCTAATGGTTATAAACCTGGGAGGAATACCTCAAGCTGCCTTATATACTACTGCAAAATCAGCACACCTGTACCTTGCTTTTGGCACAATTAATATTTTAGAAGAGAAAAATCCTTGAAGTCTTAATTCACATGGGTTCCTTATTCAGTATTGTCTACAGAGGTCCACAAAAAAAAGTTAAAATGTTCTTTCAAGAGGAACAAAAGATATACAATTGTACACAAAAAGTCTTGAATTTTATTGAAATTTCAAGTCTTGTTTCAAACAAAAACTGCTTTCTTCAGACAAAAATATTCTCTCGCTGTCTCCAGATACCAGTAAGTCTAAAATGGTCCTTTAGTGCCTCTTTTTGTTGTCATTTTCATGAGAAGTTCACCCTGCTGTGTTGTTCTGTAAGGTCTCACTTTTATCGGGTGAAGGAACGTACGTGACGACCTCTTCCACTGCCTCCACTAAGAAACTTTCCTCTTGAGCCACCGCTACCACCGCTATTAGCACTCGCCCACGACGGTCCAATTCCACCACGGCCTCTGGAAGCACGATCACGAGGACTGGGTCGATAGCCTTAAAGCAAAGAAAAATATATTAACGGAGGTAGTGCCCAGGGATTAGGCCCCTGAGCTAGGGGCTGAACAAACATAAGGATACACAGTCCCTACCTTAAATTTATTTTCTAATCTTTTTTCACTTTTTCATGAGGCAAACATTGTTTTGTTTTAACTAGAGATGCAATTACCAGGGTTGTTAAAACAATTAAATTGCAAAAGTTAGTATTAAGGCAAGATTAAGATTGTAAATTCAAGCACTCATATCAGCGAGTTTTGTAAATTTTAATGGATTACATTTTAATAACAGTTTATATTAAAGTGTATTTTGGATTTACCATTAACGAACCATAGTTAATATATATTTAAAACTTTTACTGTATTTCAAGGTGCCTGCAATAAGCTTCATTTGTAAAAAGAAAATGCAACTCTAGGAGCTTTGTACAATTTGATGCCCACTTCTGTGTACTGTAAAAAGAATACCACATACCTGCAGAACTTAATGGCCTCAATGGTGGCAGGGGGCCCCTATTAAAATTGCTTTGACCCCCTCTGCTTTCATTGTAGGTTCCTCGTGGTGTATTTTGTGCACTCCAACTTGAACCCCGGGCTCCTTCACGACGATTGTAATTTCCTAAACACAAAACACAGGTGCTGAATAACACTCAGAGTTTTCAGCATTTTTATCTCTGCAATGTTTAACTAGTAGTATGCTGCAGTACATGACCAGTCTACTAGGAATAATTATACTGTAATAGGACAACAAGAACGCATCTACACACAACCCCAATGTTTTAGATGACACAAGGGGCTCAGAGTTCCTATATGCCTATCCAGCACTATCTATAGGGAGACTGATATATTAACCTAGAGCAGGGATCTCAAACTCAAATTACCACGAGGGCCGCATGAGGACTAGTGCATTGGCCCGCGGGCCACATCACTGACCCCGCCCCCTCGCTGCCTCCAGCCCCGCCCCCACTCCACCCCTTCCATTAGGCCCCGCCCCTTCTCCGCCTCCTCCCCTGTGCGCATGGCTTCCCGCTCCTCCCCCCTCCCTCCCAGAAACCGCGAAGTTCTTCCCATGCGGCCCGCAGAGCTCTTCCCTGAGGCCCGCCGGGCTCCCCACACCCCACCCCCGCCCCCCTATTTTATTTTTTATTTTTTTTACCCCCAGGCAGTTCCCGCCGCCAGAACATGCGGGCCGCGTGTTTGAGACCCCTGACCGAGATAGCTTGAGCCTACATCATATGCACCAGTGTCGATACAGTGCTGATATTGTCAAACCTAAAGGAACAGGATGCAGACTGTTACGCGTTGGAGACGGAGGGAACTTCCTTAATATACCAAGTTCCTAATGAGCTCTGTACGGATGAGAAACCTTACTGGTTTGATGCGGTCACATCATGAAACTCATTCCAGAGGCCATGTATTATACAGTCTGCCTGAATTCTAATATCTGGAACAGAGTCTCACCAATACACAGCCAAACAAGACTGAAGGCCTCAGACGCCAAGAAAAATGTTACGGGGAAGACTTGAGTGGCTGAGATTAATTTAGACTACTGTCAGATGCCTCACAGTTAGCAGCAGGGGTGAAACCTATCCTCTGCCACTGCATACTCTTGTGGCAAAGCCCCTTACTTCTGCAGCACACTGAAACTTACCTGGTTTTTAATTTACTGATGCAAATATAATGAACAATACGACCAGTACAGTATTTTGACAGTAAATTCACACAAATCTCAATTATGGAATGCTTTATCAATTTAGCACTGCCCAGACCATTTGCACTTTTCCACATGCCACAGTATTTTTATATCAACTGCATTACAGAAGCTGTAATGGCAAAGCTGGAGGGTCTGGTAGCTGGCAAGGGAGTAGGTTGAGATTTTGGCACTCAGAAAGCTGTTGAGGGTTTTGCATCTGGGGAGTGGTTGAATCTCCTCCTCCTTCTGGATAGGGCAGAGGCTACTTGACCTTTCTTTGTGTGGAAGGGTAGGGGAGGAAAAGTTGGGGTACATATTGATTTTGGATTAGAGCTGAACAAATAACGGATTTTTCAGTTCAGTGGCTTTAACCAAAAAAAAAAAGTTTGCTTGAACTGAAACGTAAGAATTTTTCTCACCAAATAAAAAACTTGAAAAACAATTATTCAAAAACATCCATTCAAAACAGTTTTGGCATTTCTGAAAAAAAACTATCAGTGGAAACTATTCACCAAATTCAACTCAAATTTGCACACCATTTCAGTGCCCTGAAAAATGCATTTTTTAGCAAATTTGCTATTCACCGCACACCCACACAAAAAATGTTTTGCCCAGTTCTAGTTTGGGCATCTGCTGGAGGTAGAAGAGAATGCCTTATGGAGCACTGGAGTGTTTTATTAACAGTGCTGTAGGCAATACAAAGGTGGGAAGGAATGCATATCTATCTCCATAACTTCTCATTGCAATGTTTTTAAGGTTTTGGATGGAATGGATGTATCCTGCTGCAACCTTCACTGTCACAAAATCTAGGTTTTTTGTCTGCTAATTTAAAGAAAGCCTAAATTCTGCATCAGAATCTCTAGCCAGAGAATCACTGCAAACACGGGGCCCTGCACATTCTTCTTCTCAAGACGGGAGCCTTTCTAATCAAAATGTTTTTAAAGATAATAGTACTGTTATGCTTAATTTGACAAATGCCCATATCATTTCACAACGAGGCAGTTAATTTTTTTTCCTGTTACAGCTACAAGCACTCCTGTGGCCATTGCACACAACAGCATGAGACCAAAGCGTGAAGATCTAGCTAAATTCTTTTGCAAAAATATCACTCAGCCTGTAACAGAGAACAGTTAAACATAGCTTTGGTTTAACTCCAGCATAGCCTAGAGAAGCATTTTTCATCCTAAACAGTAATCCGTTTACTCCAAATCCTCAGACAAGAGGTAACATACCCTTTGAAGCAGGTGGCGTAAAGAATCTGTTTTGACTGTGAAACGCTCCCCGTCCTCCACGATTCCCTGAGAACCCACCACGTGAAGATATCTTCTGGGATACTTTTGGTGGTCTTTTAGGTGGTGGTATCCCATCTGGTGGGACCACTTCTTTGCTCTCTGCAGCAACAAAATCGTCCACATGCATAGAAGGTGGTCTGCTTGTATTCTGTTTCCTTTGACGAAAGATATCATGTGGTCGAATACCTTGTCCAAATCCTCCCCGGCCTCTTCCTCGAGGAGGTGGCACAACATGTGCTCTCTTTGCAGGTTCTATGTACTCAGATTTTCCACTATATAGCAAAACAAAATTAACAGGATTATTTACTGACCTAAGAATTTATTCCAGCTGAATGTTCGGCATTCTCTGTATTAATATTTAGTAGAAGTTTAAATTCAGAATTTAAACACTGTGTAACATAACTGCCAAGATACAATGAAGCTTAATGTTGTAGGCATGCTCTTTGCAGAAGTCTTTGCTTTTTCATATTTCTTAGATATGCATCATCCATAATATCTCACTACCTAACTACATAGCGTTGAATTCACTGATCAAAAACCAGCTTTTTCTTAGTACACAATATCAATCTCAATGTTATGTATCTACCAAGCCACAGGAAGGTATCTCCCACTCAGCCAGACTACATTAATTGTCTACTAATTCAAAGTCAGCAATATATATATATATATATATCTTACCTTGAAGTTATAAAGGTCTCATGCTTGTGTTTGCCAAGTTTGAACCCTTTTGTGGTTTTCGTCCTACCAGGAGATGAAGGTTCTGACAAAAATGATCTCTCCAGTTCTGCTTGCAAGTCAAAGTCACTGCAGCCTTTCTCTGACAGTTCAATTAAGTCTACCTTTACCTGCAATAACAGAATACAGTTACACCACAATAACCACAACCAACAACGCTGGGTAACACATCAGTATTTTTGAAACAGGAGAAGTGCAGCAGAGGCAGAAGGGGCTCCAGCAGCAGGATGGGAGTAGCTCAGCTGGGGTTCCATCCTGCTCTGGAATCCCCCATAGGAGCACAAAGCCCCAATCAGCCCCTTTAACCCAAGTCATATGGGCTGAGAGAAAAGACGCAGCACCTGATAGCAGGAGCTGCAGCAGCAGCACCTGTACAGCCCTGGACCTCAGCAATGGCAGGGCCTAAGGTTCAGATTTTGATTCTGACAGTCTGCTGTCTGATTCCTTTAGAACTCCAGCAGGGCCCATATCCTGCCTGGAGAACAGCCTCACAAATTCAGTTGTGTGACTTCTGTACAGGAGGGAGGCATAGGAAGAGACGGTCTGCTGAGGAAAAAGTTGATTTACATAATATCTATCTTTGTGTATTAGCAAGAAGAAAGGAGGGTAAAACTATGAAAAGATGAATGAGAATTAAGTTTGAGATGAGATATATTTGATAGTTTTCTCTAAGTATGGAAATCTAAGAATCTGTCATTGTTCCCATTACAATCACCTAACTTCAAAGGCAGTAACTCCCAGGAATAAACTCTGACCTATGATACCCTCACAGCACGGATTTTTTTAAATCCAAAATTTGGAGGTCATGTGTAGAAAGACAAATGTTTTTACAAATAATTTAGCCTGTAACTATGAACTTTTCTTTAATTTCTTTAGCTCACAAGTTCTTTGGGGAAAAGGACTACCTTTTTTACTATGTGTATATAACTCCTAGCACAATCCTAATCAGGATTTCTGAATACTACTGCAGTATGAATAGATGAAAAAGAGGAAGAAACTTGGTTTCTCTAGCTAACTTATATACCTGAGTGCCAAAAAGCTCCAAGAAGTGATATAGAAAGAGAACTTAAGAACGGCCATACTGGGTCAGACCAAAGGTCCATCTAGCCCAGTATCCTGTCTTCCAACAGTGGCCAATGCAAGATGCTCCAGAGGGAATGAACAGAACAGGTAATCATCAAGTGATCCATCCCCTGTCGCCCATTCCCAGCTTCTGGCAAACAGAGGCTGGGAAGACTATCACTGCCCATCCTGGCTAATAGCCATTGATGGATCTATCCTCCATGAATTTATCTAGTTCTTTTTTGAACCAAGTTATAGTTTTGGCCTTCACAACATCCTCTGACAAGGAGTTCCACAGGTTGACTGTGTTGTGTGAAAAAATACTTCCTTTTGTTTGTTTTAAACCTGCTGCCTATTAATTTCATTTGGTGACCCCCTAGTTTGTGTGTTATGAGGAGGAGTAAATAACCCTTCCTTATTTACTTTCTCCACACCAGTCATTATTTGATAGATCTCAATCATATCCCCCCTTAGTCATTTCTTTTCCAAGCTGAAAAGTCCCAGTCTTATTAATCTCTCTTCATATGGAAGCTGTTCCATGCCCCTAATAATTTTTGTTGCCCTTTTCTGAACCTTTTCCAATTCCAGTATACCTTTTTTGAGATGGGGCGACCACATCTGCATGCAGTATTCAAGATGTGGGCATACCATGGATTTATATAGAGGCAATATGATATTTTTCTGTTTTATTATATATCCCTTTTTAATGATTTCCAACATTCTGTTAGCTTTTTTGACCGACGCTACATATTGAGTGGATGTTTGCAGAGAACTATCCACAATGACTCCAAGATCTCTTTCTTGAGAGATAACAGCTAATTTAGACCCCATCATTTCATTCATATACATATACATATACATATATGTATGTAGTTGAGATTATGTTTTCCAATGTGCATTACTTTGTATTTATCAACACTGAATTCATCTGCGATTTTGTTGCCCAGTCATCCAGTTTTGAAATCACTTTGTAACTCTTCGCAGTCTGCTTTGGACTTAACTATCTTGAGTAATTTTGTATCATCTGCAAATTTTGCCACTTCACTGTTTACCCCTTTTCCCAGATCATTTATGAATATGTTGAATAGGACTGGTCCTAGTACAGACCTCTGGGGGACTCCACTCTTTACCTCTCTCCATTCTGAAAACTGACCATTTATTCCTACCCTTTGTTTCTTATCTTTTAACCAGTTACTGATCCATGAGAAGACCTTCCCTCTTATCCCATAACTACTTACTTTGCTTAAGAGCCTTTGGCGAAGGACCTTGTCAAAGGCTTTCTGAAAATCTAAGGTTATTGTGTATGTACATTAACTATTCTGGAAGTTATTCCAAGGACCTCAGTGATTTTCTATCTGCTTCTGCATACACTTAAATATGTGCTATATTAATCTTTAAGGGGCGCCAGCCAGTGTGAGATTGTAAGGCAAGGGCAGAAAGAATGAGCCACTCACCTAGATGGCATCATTGATTCCCACTGGCAACCCTCCTTTTTTAATTATCTCTGTTCTTAAAAAGCACTGAGGTTGGTCAGGTGGAAGCTGGCCTCTTCCTGCTCTACCATCAGCTGCTTCAAAAATCCCACCCTCTTTCCCCCTTCTTTGTGGAGACTGTTTAGTCACATATTGACGAAGCAATAAGGAAAACTGATATGTCTTATAAACAAATTCTACTCTCAGCTTAACAAGGAATACATTTATGACTTTTTTTCTCAATTTTAATTAAGCCTTTTACCATATCCAGATCAGTGTCAATTTCTTCAGCCTGGAATGGTGAGAACCACATAGATTTCAGCTGGTCATCCATCACATCTGCCAACACATATGTTGTCCTGTAATGATAAATATCAAATGTATTTTTGATTAAAGGCCAATATCTGCTGTAAGTGTATATGGTTATTGTACTGGGGTATCATATGACTCCTGGAGTCACTGCTCTTGCAGAAGTGCTCTCTCAAGGGTTTCATTTACATTCCAAGAAATTTAAGTTTGGTATTTTGTGGCCAATCAAGAGAGTGCAGATTATAAAACATAAGCTTCAGCAAGAGTAGCAAAGTACTATACCCAAGATTAAGCTAATACAGTAATTAGAAAACTGAACTGAAAAAACACTTCAGTAGTAATTGCATCTCATGAAATCATTCTATAATGTTATCTTTAAATTTCACCTCATCTAAGCGCAAAGCTACCTGAAAAAAGAACAGAATTCTTTCATTGAATTAGCATGAAAAACCTTTGTAAGAACTACTGTGGGAGAAATCCTTAACCTTAGCATCATATGAAATTCCATTTGGAAGGAGTTATCAAATACAGTTTGTTCCCCTACAATAAAGATATACTAATAACAGTAATATATATAAAGCACAAAATCTGGAAAATAAAGGCCTGTATTAAATCCTACCCAGAACATACTAATCCATAAATTGTTGCATTTTCACAAGTTAAGCACACTCAACCTCCAACATATTTACTATTTTACCTATTATTAAACAGATTCTGGAGAGAGTCTGGTGCAGAAAGAACTGGTTCTACATCTTGGTCACTCAAAGGACAAGGATCGCCTGCTGATTCCAGCATCTGCCGAAGTCCAGCTACATTGTCCAATAAGGATTCAAGGCTGTCATCTTCTTTAGAACGTTCCTGAATAAGACATCACAATCAGACATTTTTTCTAAAGAGAAGAATTTAGAACAGTCAACATTAAGCATTTGCCAGATTGAAAAGAAAATGTTTCACAGACTATTTTCTGCACACTATATTCGATCCATCCATATATACTCTAAAGAAAACAGATCCAGAAAAGCAGATAGGACAGCAGAGGGCACCCTAGTACCTTAAAAAAGGAACAAATAGCAGTCACCACTCCTCAGGGAATCTAGCCTTTGTTTACCTACCAGCTGACTTCCAGTGGCTATTAGAGAGACAAGGTGGGTGAGGTAATACCTTTTGTTGGACCAAGTGTTGTTGGTGAGAGAGACAAGCTTCTTACACAGAGTTCTTCTTCTGCAGTGGTTAGGCAGCTAGTTAAATAAACTGGTCCCAGCACACCAATCATCTTACTACCACCTTATGCTCCCTGTCTGTTGTAGTCACCTGTTATAACTCTTGTCATATCTCTCAAGGGCAAGGATTATTGTCTCATATGTGAAAACAGTGTCTCAGCACAAGGGGTTCCCAAACCCTGATTGGGGCCTGTTGGCATTAGCACAGTACAAATAATAACTAATAATAAAGTCAGCATACAAACAATTCTGAGCATCACTCATAAAACCATTCTTACTCATTTCATTAGCTAGTGTACATCAACATGAGCCGTCTTTACTAATATGTAGACAAGCATCTATACATACTTGTAAAGCAAGGTCAGCTAAGTACAAAAAATGAACTTGATTATTCAAAATTGTTTTACCAAAACGTGTTTCTCCAGTTCAAGGAGCAAATTTTCTGGAGTTTCTTCTTTATTCTGTAATAAATGTTTTAACTCTGCAGTAGTAAGACCCAGTGTTCTGGCTGGATGGGAACCATCTACTTCCATAAGACTTCCATCATCTCCGCAACATCCCTGGGAAAAAAAAAAATCACATGCTAAACCTAATTTTTTTTTAAAAACATCAAAAACTAGATCTTGTGACAGCATTACAAAACCTACAGCTACCCAGACAGACTTTAGAACAGAATACAACAATATGGAAATTCATTGGATTTACACCAAAAATCGTTTTTGGTGGATACCTAGTGAAACCATTATTTCCATGCCAGACATGTGCAAACAAAAACAAAAGATAATACTGCAGCTCAACTAATGGAGAGAGAATACACCAAAATCTCGGAGGAAGATTTTAAAATATTATATATTATTTTTAGTGATTTAAAATAAAAACACTAAACTATTAAATGAAGTATATTCAAAAGGACACGGTTAGCTCATCCCATCAAGAGGTCCCCCCCCGTCCCCCCCATGTACTGTACGTTGAAAATAGGTTTGTATCAGAGCATTAATAATGTTTCAGGTTTGTTTCTATCCATGTTAATTTTAGGGTTTGTTGTTTTTTTTTAATTAAAACCACAAAATTCAGAAACACAGCAAATCTCTATCTTGATAAGACTCTAATCCAAAGTCTGGATACAATATCACACTGATCATTTCAGAAACCACACTCAAGGAACTCCGCAGAATCAATTTGCAAAAGGGTCTTATATACTTACATGCCCCTAATATTATAAATTCTGTTTAAGAAACAAAAAAAATCTCTACTGATAACTTCTCTCCCACAAGTGTATTTCACTATCACCCCGCTCATTACAGTTGTCTCATATTAGTTAAATAACCAAATATATAATGTCCCATCCAAAGTATTTTAAAATTGTTCTGACAGGTCATGACAAGCATGCATGCATCTGAACTGGATTTTTTAATTGGGAAAGTAATGTAAAAATAAAAGGGAATCTATTTCTAAACTTCAGTACATTTGAAAGATGAAGAAAACTGCTTATAGAAATACCACAATAGGAACAGAAATATGGGAAAGCATTCCAAACATTAAAAATATGTAAAATTCATGAAGGCCAGATGACTGCATTTTCTCCCTGAGGAATTGCAACTGGACTTTCTTCACATGCTGAGAAAAGTGTTACTCTTCATTAACAGACATTCTTTGCAACGTGTAGTGGGTTTTGTTAAGCAATAAAGAATGCACTAAATTATTGATGAAAAAATATTATATCCAAAACTACACAGCCAAGTGCCTTCTGAGCTAGCAGTTTTTACTTTTACAACACCTCTGTTATCTGTAACAAAAGCAGTGCTTCTAAAACATTTGAAAAAAGTGTTCAACATATAATCACTTACCAGTGTGTCGGAGTTTAGAATTTGTCTCATAAAATCCAAAAAAGAAGAGGCCAGTTCACCTGTATCCTTACTAAAGCTACTTATTACTCGCTTTGATACGGTATACAGAGCATGGTTGAGTTTTCTTAGAGAGCTGTTTTCATAATAAAAAGAGGGGGGTAAATTACCTAGTGTTTATACCACATCTCGCAATTGCTGCATTTTATTTCATTGTTAAAAAAAAGTGCATATAAGGAAAATAATCAGAGTAACAGAATATTGTGTAGAATAGATTTAACTAAAATTCTCCTATGATGCAGTGTGACAGCCACTAAGGACATCCTAGTCAAAAACACACCACCACTTGATGACAGAGAACAAAAAAATGCTACAGCAGCTCAATATCCATCTAGTCAAAGCTTATGATCTCTTAACTGTCCCATTTGAATTTTTTCCATAATATATTATGGAAAAATTAAGTTTTTCTCAGCATGAAGTCTTTCTGCACAGGAAATAATTAGTATCTTAATATTTTTGGCAACCAAGAAACAAAGATTGCACCACCACCCCCAAAATGACAGTTGGGAAACCATGTAGTCCAGTGACTAGAACGCTCGATTTGGGGACTCAATAGCTGGGCTCTATTCCTGGTTCAGTCACTGACCTATTGTGTGGCCTTCAGTAAGTCTCTTCACATCTCTGTGCTTCTGATTTTCCTCCCACCTTTTTCTGTCTTATCTATTTAGATTGTAAACTCTACAGAGCAGGAACTATCTCAGGGGTAGGCAACTTATGGCATGCATGCCGAGCTGACTTTCGGTGGCACTCTCACTGCCCGGGTCCTGGCCACCGGTCCGGGGGCGCTCTGCATTTTAATTTAATTTTAAATGACGCTTCTTAAACACTTTAAAAACCTTATTTACTTTACATACAACAATAGTTTAACTATATATTAAAGACTACAGAAAGATCTTCTAAAAACGTTAAAATGTATTACTGGCACGCGAAACCTTAAATAAGAGTGAATAAATGAAGACTCGGCACACCACCTCTGAAAGGTTGCCGACCCCTGAACTACCTTATGTGTTTGCACAGTGCCTACCACGATGGGGCTCCAATCATGTTTGGGGCCACTAGACACTACTGTAATACAAACAATAAGTCAGAATAAAAATATTCTCTCCATACATCTTTGTTTCAAAAACCTGATCTGCTTTTAAAATTCTAGATGATAAAAGGTTGTTCAAAATCACTTATAAAACGGTACCTCTTTAAGTGGTAGAATCCATAATCATGCTCTGTAAGGAACATCATTGTCCTGATACATGTCAAGAGACAATTATAACTAGTCTCTGCATTAGCAAGTGTTTCCATCAGAGAGTCACAGACTAAGGACATCAATTCCTTGCTTGGTAATGAATTGGAGAGCTGTTCTAATTCAGAAACAGATCCCTCTGAGGAACTTGGCAAAATCAGTGCAATGTCCTGTAAAGAGAAACCATGACTACTTTATAAGCATTAAAATATCCATTATGTGTAGAGATGGTAAACACTGACCATGTATTTAGACTATTTACTTTCATTTTCATGAAGAAAACAATGGATTTGCTCAGTAGCTACTTAGCAACTTTAAAGTGTATTGGATTTTTAAAAGAATATATTCAAAATTAAAATACAAATTGTCAGGTTTATTATTTTACTGGTTGGTAACCAACACAAGAAACCCAAAATAAAAAAGGTTAGTTTAAGTGATACAAACAATTACTGTTGTTTTTTTTTAATAGATGTAGAATGGAAATGCTGGCTAAAATACTACTGTAGAGTACTGTTAGAAGCATTAAATGATTTGTTAAACATCTGCTGTATTGACTGAGATAGAGCTGCATAACATGAAAGGGCTGTCTAGACAAATATGCACACGGACATTTCGAGTTGTCCCTCTCTATCACAAAAAAAGAGTTAAATCAACCATGATGAATAATTTGAGATAAGTCTTAGAATTGCTAATACCTTCTGGAAAGTTTAAAAACATGCTGAGTCCCTCATATTGTAGAATTCATGCTATACAAAATAAGGTAAGACACATGATGTATAAATGCAAATGGATAATTAACCTCTTTACTGACTAAACATGCACAAAGGCTGTTTTGTACACACAACTCGAGGTGTCAGCACATAAATCGTACATGTGCAAACGTGTGCATGTACCTAACTGAATGTTTGCCCCTAAATGGTCTATTTCTTAAATATGTAGTTTTCAGATTAAATTTCTATTCTACTTACTATTTTTACCTGACTGATTTTCTTAATGATGAAATTTTAAGCTAACAGCATGTGACTATTTATGTTTGTAAGAAGCTTCAGGCTGACAGCATGGAGGAAGAGATCTATTTATTAATTAATCAGGTAAAGCAAGGACAGTGTGAGCGTCCCACTATTCCATCCATGTGCCAAAATCTTCAATCTCCATGTCCATTCAATTTTTGGTCTCTACTGATGCCAAACAAGGGTTCTGGTTACAAGAGTGATTTTTGTACATGTGGACACCTGTTCACTGAGATCAGCACTGAGAACAAACCCATTTCAAAGAAGCCAGTGAACAGGCATCAATAGTTATTTGCATCATATGATATAAATCTAACTCTCCCACAAAATTTTAACAGTAATTTTCCCTAGCATTTTTGGGGAAAACAGACACCTAAATGTAAGCGTCACAGAGTTCATACCCTAAGGAAAACAAAACACTAATGTTAAAATGTGCTAAAAACTAAGGGGCTGTACAAGAACTGATAAAATTATCACAACAGTTCCCATCCGAGAACAGATAAATTAAGAATGTCCAAATTATCAAGGCATCAAGATTATAGATAACATTCAAGACACTACTGCAAATGTAAAGAAAATCTTTTTCAGTGGCATATAACCACAGCAATCTAGAAGTTTGTGTACTACTGTTTTCCTTCTCTCTTTTTCTCTCTCACGCGCACACACACACCAGATTATTTATAAATATAGTAATTTATATTTTAACTGTATAAAATACCTGATCACAGAGGGACTGCAAAATGGATGTTACATATTCGGCACATTGCTGGTGAATAACATTGTCCCCAGTAGATCTCATTAAAGCTAACAGCTCCTGGAAAACTTCTGCATACTTTTCATCGCCTTTAATAGTTCCATTAACTAGATGCAAAATAGCTAATTTACAAGCTTTGTGTGAAGCCAGGGCATCAAGTAAAGCAAGTAATCTGGTAGTCTGGACAGTGTACTGTTTCTCTTTATCTTCTGTACTGCTGAAACAATATCAATGCACTTTAAAAGCAGTGTTCCTACATATTAGAAAGTTATTAAATAGACTATATTGTACAACCATTTTCATTTTAGTAGATTTAAAAGTTTGTATTTTAAACAAAAATTCTAAACATTTAAATTATAGTTTATGTAAAGTATTTAGAAATTTCTATCTTAATTTATATTTCTGGAAAACTACCACAACTACTATATTACTTGTATGGTTACATTGCATATAAACTCATTATTATAAATTTAACAATTTATAGTTCACCTAAGCATATACAGATAGATGTTTTTAACTACTACTCATAATTTTGTTTCAATTTCTCCCAAACATTTCCTATAAACATACAATAATGTGAAATTCTTTACATTAAAATAATATATTGTTTGCTTAGTTGGCAACACAGGATACTGTAGCAGACCTGGATTGAGGACTCAATCCAAGTCTGTAATGGACTAAAAATGTATCCAAAATTCAGTGTTCTTCACCTAAGAAAATTACTGCAGAGAACAGGGATGAATTAAACAGCAATTTAAAAAAAAAAAATCTTCGTGCAATGGAGAACAAAGATACCTTTGTAGATCTTCTACAACCAGATCCAATACAGTCCTCATGATAAGAAGAGCAGTTGGTGATGCCAAGTCACACAACTGAACACAAATACGCCTCAGCATATGCTGAATAGGCTGGCAAGTTGAACCAGAGAATGATCGAACTATTTCTTGTAGCAATTTGGCTTGAACATGGAGATGCATGCTCCACAATTTTCTGGTGTTGAGTGCCACCGATATATCATGTGGTTCAATAACCTGTGGAAAAAGTATAAACAGGATCTTTAAAAGATCTTTGCTTTACAGAAGAAAATCATTCAGGACCAAATTCTGCCCTCCTCAGATATTTGCCCACAAATCTAGTGATAGCAATGAGATTTGCAAGCATGTATCTCAAGACAGAATTTGGCCCCAAACTGCAAATTAAACTAATAGTCATCTCAACAGATTAGGTGTTCCTTTGGGGCCTAGTCTAACCTCACACCAGTGTAAACACAATCACAATGATGCTGTTTATTTTTATTCTTTTGTTAAACATCAAAAATTGAACATTAAAACTCCCACCTCTTCTGGTACTAATGTACACTGAAAAGTCCAAACATCTCTATGCAGCCATTTCAGCTCCTAGTTTTGGATACAAAAGCTGCAAGGTTAATAATTTAAGTAATATAATGGGATACCAGAAAACTAGCTAGTTAAATAAGAGACAAAAATCAATGTAAGACTGACTACAAACCTCCAGTTATTTGGGAAGCTTAAAATTAACACAAAACATGCACATGTTGATTTCTGATTAACAATTAAATATACCTCAAAACAACCGATTTGATTACAAATCCCATTTTATAAGTCTCAATCGACCCTTTTATTCACCTCAGTCTTTTCCTCAACAAGAACATGATCTTTAAAGGAAATATGGAAGTTATTTATTAAATTGCTAATTTAATTAAAATCATACCTGAGTTGTTTGCATGGGCAATGGAAGAGGCAGCAATTCTGAAAGCAGTATAAGTCCAGAGAAAAATCCTTCAGGAATTCTCAAAATTGAAGAGAGGACCTCCTTTAACATTAAAGACCAAGTATTATTGGCCAAAGTTTCTTCTGAGATTGTAAGTTTTTCATTAACTCCCTGGGTAAAGGTCAATAAAATATCAATAATGTAATTCTGAATTTTTTGTTCATCACTATCTAAACGGCCTGAGAGAGGGATAGAACACAGAAGCATATGTAAAGAAACAAGTGCTGAAGGAACACGCATGTCTTTAAATTCAAAAGATCCACCCCTCAGGAGCTCAGTTAACATGGTTTTAAGGAGATTTAGTGTACATCGTGCCATGGAAATAGTAGTAACTCTATGAAGTGTGGTTCCCATGTTGACATGGAGCCTCCAAGGCTGAATAAGAATACTGTTCAACTTTTGCAGAACACGAATGAAGGTGTCCATTCCTTCAGCAGAAAAGAGCTGAATAACTGCAAGGTTCCATTTAAGATCCTTCTGTTGACCTGTAAAGGGGCAGGGGAGGAAGGAGGAATTAACTTTCACACATCTCATATCAATTATATTTAAATCAGACTTTATCAGGTGTGATTAAATAACAGATACTTAGAAGACTGGGTTTTATGTATCAGGAAGTGATCTGTAAAATACCTTCAACAGGAGGTGGTGGGCATGCAACATGACAAAGAACACGCAGTGCAGTAAGAAGACCAACTCCTTCCTGGGTCATCAAACTATCAATATTCTATTAAAAAAAGAATAAGGAACATATGTTACAATGGACTAATTTTCAACAAAGATATGCCTATTTTACTAGTCTACATCATGTCAGAAGACTATTTAGCCATCACAATATATAAAAAAAAATTGAAGAGATTATTTGTTATAAAGACAGAAGAGTCAGAACTGATATGGATCATTAAAGAAAGCTGGATCTTATTAACATTCATTTTTCCAACTCTTCAAAAACCTGGTTCACTCTATGTTCTACTCATGGGCATGACTGAAACTGTCAAGTACTGATGCTCTTCAGTTGCAGAAAAAGCCCTGTCAAAATTTACAAACATACAATACTTTAGTGTGACAGTTTGAAGTGTTTTCCTAAATTCCGGATGTCATCTTCCATCACAGTTAACTGCCAGGTTGTTAGCAACTTTTAAGACTGCTTCCTCTTACATAATCAGCCTACTCCTTCCTTCTATTTCAATGGCATCACATATGGAAGTCACAGACTTTGCAAATGTTGGACTGAGACATCGAGAATGGAAGGACAGATTGATTGCATAGGCAAAAGCTTCTAATATCACATTCCCAAACAACGTAACATTTGTATCAAAAATTTTACTAACCTGTTTAATATATTCAATGAGATTTGGGATACAATTAATTTCAAATCTAAGATTTTTCAAAGGTTCAAGCCACTTGCAGAGCTCTAAAAAACAAGACAGAATATTTTGGTGAACAGAAAGGTCATAAACTAGAATTGTATTTGTTTTATAAACCTGTGCTTTAAGAATAATTTAATTGATACAGAATATGCTATGCACTTAGATGAAATTTGCTAGATATGAGCCGTAGTATCAATTATAAGCAGAAGGGATTTTAATGATCTTCATTAACTTAATGAGGAAGAAAAAAAAATCACATTAAGGCAGGACATGCATCTGATTTGAATGCTGTAGTATTCAGCTCATGCAAGTTTGGTGCTGAAATGATTTTTTGGCATATGACCATCTTATGGCTAATCACCTTCTAAATGGAATGAAAGTGAACACCTGGAACACCGCTAGATCGGCAAGGCATTTTCCCTTTCTAGTAATGGGGGGGGGGGGGGGGAGGGGGGGGAAATCCCTAATGAAGAGATTTGTTCTAGAAACAATATCAATATGTTATTATCTGTTAGAAACACTCCTGTCCCTGTTTTCATTACTCCTACTCATACACAAACAATTTGTGAACATCATTTTGTATGTAAAACTAAATTATAAACGCTTTTTTCTTATTTATTTGAAATTAAATAAACACACCTAAAGAAAATCTCTCATGGACTCTAGGGGCCCCAAATTTCCTTTAAAAATACAATGCCAAAGCCATTCAGAACAAACACAGCAGCACATTCCTCTCATGCATACAGTCACATAAAATAGGGAATTACAAACCAAATCAAAATCTTCTGCTCCTTAAATGCCCAACTAAACCCCATCCCCATCCCCAGGGCGTTCTCCATCAAAGTTCCTCAGCTCTGGTGTTCACTTCCCTCTTTGGTCCACAACAACCTGGATTTGTTAACCTGACAGTTTGGGGGTTCACAGGTGGAATAGCTGGAAGCTGAAGAATGGTTTATGTATGATTTCATATGACATGACTGGGTAGAAGTAGCATCCATCTTTGGGCAAGAGACTGGTAACTGGAAAAACTAATGAACTAAAAGTTTTGTATTGAAAATTTTTGGTTTCTAGTGGTGCATTATATGTTTGGAGGGGCCCAGAGTTCTGGGCTCGTGGGAGAAAAATAAAAAAACAGCCAAAGTAAGAATCAGCCACTGACTCCCTATTTTTGCTAAATCTTCCCTTCCTAATTATTTCCAACAAAGAATGCAAATTTCCTGCAATTATCTGAAATTCTTGGTAATGAATATTACATAAAATATAAACTTGGAAGGTATTCAAGTTGAAGAACTCATATTAGTATAACAGAAAAAATTATACATCTTTTCAATGACTCAACCTAATCATACACAGCTAAAAAGGGAATTTCATTATACCCATTATCAAAACCAGATGATCATGAAGTACTAATTACTGACATGCAAAAAAAAAATGTCTATACATTCTGAACAATTCACTTGATAATGACACATACTGTACCTTGCAATTTGGTGTTATTTTCATCTGCCTTACAAAGCTTCAATAAAGGCGCTGAGTACTGTTCCAGCATTTGGACATCACTGGAAGACTGAACCACCAGCAAAACAAGTATGCATGCATAATTATAGGCAACCGACTTCTTGGACTTGGAGTCACTGAAAGAAGGATATAGGATTTTTCTCTTAAATTCTAGGCTAGCACACTGGATACTTAATAGATTTTTTCACTCCTGAGCCTTTATGAGTCTGCCGGCAGAACTCTATCTTCATTACAAGTTCACAGAATTTTCATACTGTGGAATAAAAATCACTCTCTCTTTATAGTAGTTTATGAAAGCTAAAACAATTGACAAGATCAAAATAGAATTAATATCTGGTCAGTTTGGCTTTTTTACAGTAATTGCTACTTATATAGTTTATACATTTCTTATGTTTCCCCTTTTGAAACTTCAGTACTCAAAGAAAAGGGAAACGGATAGCATTGGCTATATTCAAGCAAGCAGTGAGTATATTTTCTTACGCTGCTTCACCAGTGCTGTTCAATAAAGGAATAAACAAATCTGCTCCTCAAGTCATAAGTCTCTCCAGAAAAACATAGTGACAACATTTTCAAGATTCGGGGAAACTTGTGATGGGGGGGGTGGGTGGGGGGAAATCATCTCTTTTACTGTATAGTCCCCAATCAGAAAAGCCAAGGCAAAGAATGAGTTTCAGCTGGCAAGGAATGTTAGACACAACAAGGAGGAGTTCTTCAGATACGTCGAACAAAAAAGAAAGATCAAGGATGGCATGGGTCCACTGCTCAATGGAGAAGGAGAGCTGGTAACAGAAGATGATAGGAAAGCAGAGTTGCTCAGTGTTTACTTTGTTTCTGTCTTCTCACAAAAAATAACATGACCAGACAACTAGTGAAATTACCACAGACAATAAAGGGGAAAGGATGCAAATGGGAAAAGTAAAGAACACGTCAGAGATCTTCTGACCAATTTGAATGAATTCAAATCAGTGGGGTCAGATGCTATTCACCCGAGGGTACTGAAGGAATTAGCTGAAGAAATCTCGGAGCCACTGGCAATAATATTTAAACTCATGGATGACAGGAGAGGTCCCGGAAGGCTGGAAAAGGGCTAACATAGTGCCCATCTTTAAAAAGGGGGGAAAGGAGGAGTTGGGGAATTATAGACCAGGCAGCCTGACTTTGATTCATGGGAAGCTAATAGAGCAATGTTTAAAACATTCAATTTGCGAATACCTGGAGGATGAAGGGGTGACCACTAGCAGCCAGCATGGATAAACTAAGAACAAATCATGCCAAACAAGCTTGATATCCTTCTTTGACAAAGTAACTGGTTTGATGGAGGGGGGAAATGTGGTGGACATAATATACCTGGACTTCAGCAAGGCTTTTGACACAGTTCCACATGACATTCTGATAAGTAAACTGAAGAAATGTGGGCTAGGTAGAACTACCATTAATTGGATACATATAATTAAACAACTGCAAACAAAAAGTAACTATTAATGGAATGATGTGGGATTGGAGGGAGGTCTCAAGTGGGGTTCCACGTGGATCTGTTCTGGGTCCAGTCTCATTTAACGTATTTATTAATTACCTGAATGTAGGAATAGAGAGCATACTCATCAAATCTGCAGATGACAGAAAGCTAGGGGGGTTGCCAACACTTTGGAGGATAGAGATAAAATTCAGAGGGATCTTGATAAATTGGAGAACTGGGCTATAGACAGCACAATGAAATTCAACAAAGACAAATGTAAGGTACTACACTAAGGGAAGAAAAACCAAATGCACAAAGGCAAAACGGGATAACTGGCTTGGCAGCAGCACTGCTGAGAAGGATCTGGGAGTTGTGGTGGATCACAATCTCAACATGAGTCAGCAATGCTGCTGCAAAAAAAGGGGAGGGGCAATTTTAGGTTGCATTAACAGAGGCATAACATGCAAGTCATGGGAGCAGATAGTACCACTGTACTAGGCGCTGGTTAAGCCTCAGCTGGAGTACTACATCCAATTTTGGTCACCAATGTATAAAGAGGTTGTAGAGAAACTGGAAAGGATCCAGAGATGAGCAAAAAAGATGATCAAAGGGATGGAATGCAAGCTATGTGAGTAGGGCCCTACCAAATTCATGGTCCATTTTGGTCAATTTCATGGTCATAGGATTTTAAAAATCATACATTTCATGATTTCAGATATTTAAATCTGAAATTTCACAGTGTTGTAATTGTAGGGGTCCTGACACAAAAAGGAGTTGGGGGGGGGTTGCAAGATTATTGTAAAGGGGCTTGCGGTACTGCTACCCTTCTGCGCTGCTGCTGGTGATGGAGGTGCCTTCAAAGCTGGACGACCGGAGAGCGGCAGCTGCTGGTGCTGGGAGCCCAGCTCTGAAGGCAGAGCCACTGCCAGCAGCAGAGCAGAAGTAATGATGCATGGTATGGTACTACCACCTCTATTTTTGCACTGCTGCCTTCAGAGCTGGGCCCTCAGTCAGCAGCTGCCGCTCTGCAGCCACCCCACTCTGAAGGCAGCACAGAAGTAAGGATAGCAATACCGCGACCCCCCTAAAATAACCTTGCGACCGCCCTGCAACTCCCTTTTGGGTCAAGACCCCCATTTAAGAAACGCTGGTCTCCACCGAGAAATCTGTAAAGCATGGGTTCTCAAACTTCATGGCACAGTGACCCCCTTCTGACAATAAAAATTACTACACGACCCCGGGGGGACGGGGACCCCACTGCCCTGGGTGGGAGGGTCAAAGCCAAAGCCCAAGCCCCACCACCCTGGAGGGGGCCAAAGCTGAAGCACAAGGACTTCAGCCCCAGGCCGGGGGCCTGTAACCTGAACCCTGCTGCCCAGGATTGAATCCCTTGGGCTTTGACTTCAGCCATGGGCTGTGGGGCTCAGACTTCAGCTTTGGCCCCAAGCAGTCTAAGCCAGCCCTGGCGACCCCATTAAAATGGGGTCATGACCCACTTTGGGGTCCCAACCCACAGTTTGAGAACCGCTGCCGTATAATATTGGCTAAAAGCACGTAAAATACCAGATTTCACAGAGGGAGACCAGATTTCATGGTCAATGACGTGTTTTTCATGGCCGTGAATTTGGTAGGGCCCTACATGAGTAAAGGCTGAATAAACTAGGTATGTTTAGTTTGGAAAAGATTAAGGGGGAACATGAAAACTCTTCAAATACTTGAAAGGCTGCCGTAAAAGAAAAAGATGAAGAAAAGTTCTCCTCTCTTGCCACAGAAGGCAGGACAAGAGGCAATGGGTTCAAACTACAGCATAACAGATTTAAATTAAATCTCAGGAAAAACTTCCTAACTGTAAGGACAGTAGGACAAGGAAACAGACTGCTTAGGGAGGTCGTGGAAGCTCCTTCACTGGAGGTTTTCAAAAGGAAGCTGGATAGCCACCTGTCTTGGATGTTTTAGACACAACAAATCCTGCATCTTGGCAGAGGGTTAGACTAGATGACCCTTGCTGTCCCTTCTAATCCTACAATTCTATACCTGGTTTCACAGGCAAACAGTAAACTTGGGTAAAACACTGCCTAATATTTCGTAATTTTTTTAAAAACTGACCTACTAAACACTAAACATTTAAAAAGTGACCTACAAAACTGACCTACTGAAACAACTAAACATTTTTCTTGATAACGTAGATAGTTTCTATGCTAACATCTTTTGTAATCAAATATCTGTCAGAATTACAGCATAGAAATTGCAATTTTGAATCAATGGTAATTCTGCAAAACCGTCCAAGTGTAAGGTTTTCTTTTGACTTCTACGCCATCTATTTCTTTACAAAGGGGACAGCTAGTTTATGCAAGTAAGGAGTAAACACAAATATACAATTACCCTAAAGCTTCTTTGGAATAATATTCCATTAAAGTAATAAGACTTTGGAGGTTCTTCTCAAGGCTAAACACATGAGCTACAGCAGATCTTCCAACGGGGTTAAAAGTAATCAGGTAAAGGTTATGAAGTGTTCCCAAGAGGTCCGAATGGTCAGTTTCCTCACTGGCTGTGCACCGCTGAAAGTGGCAGAATAATTCTGAAATACACTGCAATGTCTGTGTTGAATGCAGGAGCCACAAGGCAAATGCATCATCACTGGCACCATCTGATTGGAGACCTTCTTCTTGATCTGGATCAGAAAACTGACACAGCGCTCTAATCAACAGGTTTGTTGCTTCATACTCAGACAGGAAAAAGAGGAGACCCTTTTGTGACTGTCCCAGGAACTTCAACACATCTCTGACAGCCTGAAGCACACCAGGATGAGCATTTGTTATTGGAATGGATAGTAGCAAGGTGATAGATTCCAAGAAATGGTGACTATGAAGGTATCTGCAGAAATGTAAAACAGAAGTACCTGTAACATATGATGATCTGCATACATAGGACATTGACAGAAAATAGATCCTATCTTATCCTATATTTTGGACCACCAGACTTTATTCTTTTGTATATTATGAGAAACCATATATTAACCATACTTCATGATGAAGTAGCAGAATTCGGGGCCTTTTTCCCCACAATGTAATTATTATAACTATGTAATGAGGATTAAATCCCCATTGAAATAAATAATATATACAATAAAACCACACATTGAACACCACCACCAATGAGCAAAAACTTGGAATAGTCTAAATTCTGAGTACCTAAATCCTCAACCTTAACTTTTTAACACTGCTAGTTCTTGAACTTAATTTCTCTTGGAAAAAAAAAAGAACACAACTTCTTTAGGATTCCTTCTCGGGGCGGGGGGGGGGGGGGGTGTTGTTGTACATAGAGATGGCCTTTAAAAGGCATCTTTTGCAATATACAGACACCCTGCCCATTCAGTCCTTGGTCACTCTGCTGCAGCTGCCAAAGATGACCGTGAAGGATTTTGTGATATGGATGCTTGTCCACAGCAGGAACTAGTCTGAGACCATCAAGTGCAATCTCTTCTGCAGCAGGGATTGTCTTTTTGTTAAGGGTTTGTACAGTACCTTGCACAGTGGACCCTGATCCACGAACAGAGCTCGTAGGTGCTACCACAATACGAGTAATAAATAGTAAGACGGTAACAACTTTTGGTTAGTATTAACATAGCTGAACCGGAAACAACAACATAACTTCAATCCCATAAACCATTCAGTCCTCCCAAAAGCTTATGAAAGAAATCTGCAAGCCTCCACTAAAGGTATATTAGCAAAGTGAAAAATCTAGTGTAATGTTAGTAATTGCTTTACTCTATTGCATATGTAGTCCACAAAACATGCGCAGGTACCAAACGGAAAAAAGAACCCAGTTCTGGTACCCCAAACTGGTATCGAAAGTGAACCACGGCTGTCTTACCTGAAAAGGACTGGATAAGGATCATCCCTTTCTGGGGGTCCTGTAATGCGTGCCATTGTTGGAAAAGATTTTACTGGTGGCTGAATCATTGTATGTGGTGCAGTCTCCATCAAATGAAAGATTTCATCTAAGAGGCTAATAAGTTTTTCTACTTCTCCTTCACTGATATTAGAAGATTCCAAAAGATGATCCATATCCATAGGTGCTTCCACATCATTTTCATATTCTGGGCTGGTTCTCTCAAGTCCAAGGTCTGATTCCTGCTCAGACTCCGTATGATTAGGGAGGGGAGGAGTGTTCTCTGCTAACTGATCACCAAGCTTTTTAATGTCTGACAGAATCTCATAGAAATGGCATTTCTGCAGAATTGCAGAACCTGCAGTGACTACTCTCACAGTCTGATCTAATAGTATGAGCTCCAAGAGTTTCTGATAACCACTTTTTTCATGTACCTCTAACCCACCTCTTAAAAACATTTCCATTCCCTCAGTCATGCTGATAACACTATCTAAAGCTTTAAAAGCATTAAGTTTAAGGGAAGATGAAACATGATCTGCAAATAACAGTTCAAATAATGCATTAATAACTCCTGCATACAGGAGTCCCATGATTCCTTGAGTCCCACATTCTGCTAGCGATGACACCAATTTTGTTCCAGCTTTAAGCTGTCGGACATTCAAAGCAATGGGCTGCCTGAGAGCTACCTGCAAGTTTAAAGCCTGCATTGTCCAGTCTACTAATTGGGTAATATAGTCCTGTTTTGTGTTCTTCACTTGCAGGTAGCTTAGTCCTTTTGTTATTAAATTTGGAATTTCTTCTAAAGCTGTGACCCACTTTGCACCCCTTTCTTCCTGATATAATTCAAGGAGTTCAGTTAGCTTAACTGACGCTTCTACCGCCCCTGAAATTTCCTTGTCTGGATCTTGATCCTTTATCTTAACAACTTCAACCTCAAATATGGTCTTGTAAGGACAGTTGAAGTACAAAAGAGGTCCAAGCTCTCTTTCAAAAGGCTCATATGTCACAGGTGGCACTGAGGCTAGATCCTCAGGAGTATATTCAATATCAAAGCTTGGATACTTAAATGTTTCACGTTCCAGATCAGCAATTCCATCTTCATCACTTGAAATCTGCTCATAGCCATCATCACCTGCAAAAGAGTTTTAAGTTAAATTTAATAAATAAATCAGTTCTATCAAGCCCAGTTTATGAACTTCAGAGAACTACTCAAAGTACAAAACTAACATACGAATTTCTATTTGGAAAATATAAAATATCCAAAACACTGAAAGATTTCTTTCTACTACTATACTTGTAAGTTAAAATTAGTAGACTACTCTTTCTCACAGCATGGCTGCAGCACATCCATGAATTAGGAAGCAAAGAGCCTGTTTACGAGAGTGAGAAATCCAATCATAAAATTATAGTTCTAGACAACATTATGTAACAGCAGCAGCATATATCATAATTACTCTTTTAAACATCTCTGATTATGAAAAGCTGACACAATAAGCTGAATAGCTGCTAAAAACCTCTCCCTGATAATTTTATTCAGGCTTAAAAAAATCTTTCCATAAATCTAGTTGTCTTTTATCCTTCTTAATGTTCACTGCTTGACTGCTCCTCTCTGCTGGAGTCCCTATGAGCCAACAGAACTCCTTTGTATTCTTTGAAATGCTGACATTCCATTGGAATGTTGGCACATTGGTACAAATCACAGCAGCTCCATGGAGCAGCAATGGAAGGGTGTCTTACTCCACACACCTGGCAAGTTAGGCATCAGTGAAGTAGTTAAACAATTTTCAAGGCTGGGAAGCATGGATTATTTTGGGTCAGATAGGCATATATTAATTGGTCACTTTCCTGAGAACACAAGGGGGAGTTGGAGCATTGGTGAATATCAACCTTCCCTTTTCCTTTCTGTATATTTTCACATAACCTTGAAAATTCAGTCTAATTCCTTTCCAAAATATTCAATCCTCCATCATGTAATTATCAAAGTTTGTTACTGTGGTGTCAGTCATGAGCAGTGGAGTTTGGGCAGGTTTTATTTGTTTTTCAAGGAATATTGGGGAGGGGGGTATATTTTAAGAAAATAAAGATTATTGAGTTGTCATAGCACAGGGTTTAATACCAGCTATTTTGAAATTTACTTGTTATTGAATTAATTTGGATATTTATAAAGTCAAAGGTGTAAGATAGTGTAGGTAAAGCACACATACACCTTCACAGTTACTGAAATAGAAGAATCGGATTTTTTATTAATAAATAATAATTTACATTTATAGTGCCTTTCTTCCATGTTCTTTACAAATTGAGAAAAAGACAAGCTAAGTGACTTGCCCAAATGTCACACAATCAAAGCAGTGGTAGAGCTAGGATAAGAATCAGATCTACTCACTCTGAGTCATCTGCTTTAATCTTTTGACTACACTGCCTCAAAAAATTCCATAATCTCAGTCATTTCTATTTGTGTATATTACTCACCTTCACCCTCCTCCTCCTCCTCACCTTCTTCTTCTTCATCTTCCTCCTCCTCCTCCTCCTCCTCCTCTTCTTCCTCAGGAATACTCTCTACTGTTTGGCCATCCTCCTCATCCTCTTCCTCATCTTCCTCAACATCCACATCTTCCTCCTCATCCTCCCCTTCTTCTGGCTGCTCCTCCTCTACCTCCCCTTCATCAGAGTACTGGCCTTCTTGGTGAACGGATGTTCGATCAGGAGAAATTGGCTCAAAGTAGTCCTCCCTGTGATCAACATCATCTTCCTTTTCCCCAGCCACTGAAAAAGTAAGGGATACATCTCATTATTACTAAATCAAGTAGTTAACAATGTTTACAGGTATTGTGGTGTGAACAGCGAAATTAAAAAAATGTTTTTCCTTAACATTCACAATTATTTACTTTATTAGAATTGTATTTACATAAACAGTTCTAAGCACTTTTAATCCATAGTACAAATGCATAGACTACTACTTTGATTCTGTAGTCATTATGCAGGGGGAAACATTCACTGAAGTCCATGGAAATTTTGCATGGGATATAGAGTGCAGGATCAGGCACTACATTGGTCTATATTTAATGTTTCAAAAGTTACTCACTTTTACACTGAATATAGTTATTGAAAATGGCACAGCAGAACAAGGGGTTCTCCTACCAGTCCTACACCTGCATTGCTTTTCCTAAAGATGAATCTGTCAACATCAATGAGAGCAGAAAGTTCACCTACCATTAGGTAGCATGGTAGGCCTTTTTCCCCTCAATATCCACTGCTGTGCAGTAGACAAAGAATAAGAATCTACATTAGCTATACCTGTCACAGGCATGGGCTCGTCTTCATCATCGTCAGGAGGTGGAGGGCCTGGAGGAGTCCTTGGTCCCCTGGGCTGTGGTCTTGGAGGGCTCCCATTGAACTGATCTTCTTTCTCACCATCAACTATATTTTTGTTTTTCAAAAAACAACAGATTTTATTTTGGGGGAGGAGGATGGAAAATGTAGCACATTTTACAATGTGGGAGCCAACCTTGATTAGGAAGCACCCTTCATGTGGCATATGCACCTTCATCATGCAATATCTAGGGGGACAGTTAATTAAATGGAAGATGTCCTCATGCTGAAACCACCCTTGCTGAAGCACCCATAAAAATGTAAAGCCACTGGGTGAATTAAAAGCTAACAGAAGCCACTGCTTATGAACAAAGACATTTCTTACATAAACACTGTGTTCAAGATTAATTTGAGAGTTTTTTTATCATAAGGTACGGTGCAGATTTGTATTTACTTAGCCATTTGATTATTTGCTTTGAATGGGTCTAGTAAATCTATAAATCTACCATGACTAGTTAAAATTATTTAAAATCAAATTTTAATCTGAAGCTGAATGTTTATAGTACAATAGTTATATTTCTACAGTAAAATGATTAAATATCTGAACAGTGCAGTTCTCTCCCTAATTCTGAAACGAGTACTGAGGCAGAAATGGAAAACCTGTTTGTGACTGCTGCACAGAGCCACTCTACTGCTGGTGCGATCAATCGCTTTTTAGCAACCTGGGAGTCACAAACAGAAGGCGAAGTAAAAGGCTTTCCTTCATGTCCTTTAACTACTGCTTTGTTCATTAACTCTCAGTTTTGGAAGCAGTGATTTTAGTCACCGACACTTTTACTTAAAGTTTAGCTCATGGTAAACACAAATTAATTTACGTCTTCACCTACACCCTTTCATCAAAGTCACTTGCTCTCAATAAAAGCACTAGAAAAAGGAGAGGAACTTATTAAGAAATATTCTACCTAAAACCTACAAAAAAATAACATGGAAAGAGACAAAAATTTACAGCTGGATAATTAAGTCCAATGAAATCTCAGAATATGAAGATTACCCTTTAGCCACTGGGATAATTAATTTTAATGAAAGAAAACTTTTGCTGTCTTACTTCAAATTCTGACATACTTACCATGTTTTGGGTTTCTTTTCAAACCTGGTTGTTGCTGGGGAGGAGGAGGAGGTGGTGGAGGGGGTGGAGGAGAATCTCTGTCATGACTTATTACCCTATCAACTGACCCATATATTGCTAATGTCAGACAGTTGTACCAGCCTCTTAAGACCAATCCATCCGTATTGACCTAGTGTGTAAAAGAAAAGCATCTTTAAAAAACTCATAGTGAATTTGAGGATTTTTACTTAATTTTACATTATTAGTTCTGTCTGGGTATATGCTTAAAATACACACAAGAAAAACTGCAGATTAATATATTTTATATCTATCTGAGGTTTTGAAAAATTGACATACTGATTATGCCACAGGAATAATTTTACAACCAAAAGAATTCATTGTAACACATTGTCAAAGCCACTAAATCCAGTTTATTCAAATATTCACTGGGGCGGATTGCACTGGAATGCATCAGACAAACCTAACGGATATGCTCGGATGTGGGCTACAATCATCAATAACAATTCTGCTTTATAACTGTCAACAAATTATTAAATGACTTAAATAAGACCATTTAATAGCTCAAAAGCTTCTCTTGCACCAACAGAAGTTGGTCCAATAAAAGATGTTACCTCACCCACCTTGTTTCTCTAACAAACTATTACTGATATGCCTCTGTATTAGTAATAAGTAATCTAAAAGGAAAAAGGTTAAACTCTCTTTATTCTTCACATATTTGTATACTTGTGATGTTTGATTTTAGTGTTTTCCAAATATGCAGACTGAGACCAGGGACTAGACCCAGACATTAAGTGGTTTGGCTCTGTCAAAATGAAGCAACCCGGATCTCAAACCCTTTCAATTTCATCAATCAGGCCAAATTCTGAGGTGAACATCTACCAAGATGGCTGCAATCACCCAGTTCATTTTCATTAGTAAAGTTAATAGTAGCTGCTGAGTGATCAACACTTTTGAAAATCAAGCCACTCATTTGGAACATAACTCTTAGCTAATTTTTAAAATCATGGCCCTAGTGTATTATACAATTGAACTGTATGGACTAGCATAGAATATGATCTCTCCAGAGTAGAGTCTTCCCCTACAACTGCTTTGCACAGTGCTAAGCATAATAAATAGCAGCACCATGGTATGCAAATAATAGCCACACGGGAAGAAGAAAAACATTGAAATTATAGCATAAATAGGTACAACAATTACCTTTGCATTGGGTCTAAAGATAATTGAAGAGTTCTCATCATATTCAAGGCTGTTAAACAGAACACAAACTTATTTTTCAATGTTTAACAAAAGTCATTTACACACAAAGTATAGACATTTCTGTACATGGTCCTTATTTTCACCTTAATACCTTATTTTCACCTTAAGTGAAAAAAAGAACGAGACTTCAAGCCAGTATCAAAACACTATACAGTATCTATGCTTATCAACTTAGGAATGTAAAAATCCCAAAGTACTTTCAATATACATTGACATTAAAGGGACACTGTCAGTTTAAAAATCATGGTTGGGATCTTCTACCCAGACCCTTTAAGCATAGATCTCTCTCCCCTTACACAATGAATGAAAAGGGGGGCAACTAGGGTTCATGCTAGGGAAAGAGTAGAGAGAGAGAGGGGTAAATATGGAAGCACAGAAGGGCAGGCCTGGATGTACATGCATCACCTACTCTCACAGATTTTCAGGAATAGATAAATTCTAAAGCTGTACTCTCTTTTCTGCGGAGCCATCTCCCCTCACAGAAATCTTAATTTAAGCACATCCACAAACAGGGTGGGGTCATGGTGGAGGGAACAGAAGCATGCTTGCAAACACAAAATTGTGAACTTCTGTTACTAACAGTGTTTACAAGTAAGGGCCCAATCCTATAAACACTTATTACTGAGCATAATACTTATTAACTTGAGTAGTCCCATTACAGAGAACAGGGCTACTCAATGAAGTAAGTATTATGGCCACTAATCACTATCAGACCCAAAACCTTTATTTTAAAAAATAAGACACTCCTTTGGAGATTTAACAATACTGTGTTGAATTTCTCATTTCTACACCCCAAGAAATGAAGCACACTCTTCTACAGAAAAACGTTCAGTGCTATGCAAAAAACTCATGAATGTATGAAGTACATGAATTCGCGAATTCTTACCTTCCCAGCCTGTCAAAAACAGGGGCGCTTGGCTTGCTGACATTGTTGAAAAACAGGTCTAACTGAAATGTATGTGGGGATGTCTCTCTGGTGATAGAGCAAAGGTAAAAATTAATCCTGTCAGGCTCCATTTAACCAAAACAAATAAGACCTGAAATCTCTAAGGTATTATTGTTTAAAACCTGAAAGAAAATACTAAATATATACATTGCATATTCAGTGAATGCATAAGCACAGGCTACCTTCCTATATTGCAGTTTTTACTGTGATTCACAAGCCCCAAACAAAATGCAAGGAATGTGCATCTGAATATTTTAGAACTTACCCATAAGCTCTATTGTCAGGCAAACTTGTGTGAGCTCTTACTCCTGGAGGAATGACACGTACTTCATTTATGTAAACCACACATGGAAAACGAACTACATCTATATTGGTACTTTGCTAAAAATGAAGAGCAAACAAAAGTTATAAAGCTTGAAAAATACCATATTGTTTTTACTTTACATTCCAACTTATTTATGTACCCTCTAGTTAAAAAAGCACCAACTTAAAAATGTCAATTCCGATAATTTCTTTAACTTATTATTGTGACAACACTTAAGATTAATGTAATTGAAAGGGCTGAGAAAATCTTCTTTTTTTTTTTCAGTTTGTACATTTGAAAGCTTCTTGTGTATAGAAAGTTTCATTGTTTCCCCTACAGAATTATTTCCCTTTTTATTTGTGAGGACCTTTCAAACAGCAACAAGGGGGAGAAACATTTTGAAAATGATCGTAAAGACAAAAATTGGGAGAGGAACTGAAGCTACTTTCAAAATTCACTAATTTTCAAGTGATGAAGTGAGCTGTAGCCCACGAAAGCTTATACTGAAATAAATTTGTTAGTCAGGTGCCACAAGTAATCCTGTTCTTTTTGCTGACACAGACTAACACGGCTGCTACTCTGAAACATTAAATACTGTCAAATGTATTATTGTGGAAGAAATAAAATGTGCTCTAATTTTAAATATCAGAAGGTAATTTTATTTTTTTTAAGAGCAGCTGACACTATTGGAGATATTAAAGACTACAGCCAGAATTTTCTGAGAGCTATGCAAAGATACAATATGGTGCTGACTTTTCTACCTCTGTAGCAGCATTTGAAAACTTTCAGGCGCTCCAGATATTTCTGCTGACATCATATAAGTCAAGGATGGCAGAGACCTTTCAGGCCATTCAAACACCAGGACAGAGATATGTTTGCACAAAGAAAGATATAAACAAAAATAGAGCTGTGATGGCTTCCAATATATTAGAAACTGAAAAAAATCAGAGTTTACCAAAGTAAAAGACACTGCCTCAGCAAACCACAGACACTGATCATTGAAAGTCTCCTTTCACTAAACTGTATATATCCTCATGAGACACACTTATAAAACAGGAAAAATATATTTATCCATAAATACCAGACAATGGGCAAGGAATTAAATTGTGTTTCTTACACATGAGCAGCTACTTTCCCTGAAGCTCATGATCACATTTCTCATTAGAACAGCTTAATAGTATGTATCAGAGGTCTCAAATACGCAGGCCGCGAGTTATTTCCTGCGGCCCACCACAGGCGTCGACTCCACTGGCAGCCAAGCTCCAAACATTACTGAGTGTTTATATTTTATTAAAATCCCTCTTTGCATTACAGTTTTTAAAAAGTTAATTCATTGACTTTTAACAGAATACTATATTACTCTTCATTTTTGACTATTCTTTTGTATCATTGTATGAAAAAGCTTCAGTGACGCGGCCCTCGGGCCAATTTACTAGTTCTCATGTGGCCCTCATGGTAATTTGAGTTTGAGATCCCTACTATATATCCACTAGCCTGCCAATAAATTAACTGCCTATCAACACATTCCAAAAAGTGGAACTGCAGTTAAAAGATTTTTAAGAAAACAGGAACAAAGGGAAACTAGATAGCTAATGCGACTGCTTATGGAATACAAAATCTTTCACTATTACGTCATCTGTTCAAATCAAACTCTGGTCATTAGTATCTGCTGACTTTCCAGCAATCGATGTGAAATGAATTCATAGTCTCATTCAAGTTTCTAGAGAACAACCACACTGCACAAAACCACTACTATAATTGAATTCCTTGTAGGAAGTCTTAGCAGAAAAGCCAAGGATTAAATGATTATGAACATTTAACTAAATGTCTTATTACTAGGGCCCTATCTATACTGCAGACACTACTGTATTTGGAAACTGTTTATAAAACATTTTCAGATAAACGGAACTGTCTCATTAATGGGGAAGAGGGAGCTCATACTGTTAGAATGGTTTTTAAGAACTATTTTAGATACAAGAATGATTTTTATGAGCTGTTTTAACAAAGTCCACACTAACATACAATGGTGCACTAAGATGACAGTGTGAAGTGCAAGGTAACACACTTAGGCCTGGTCTACACTAGGACTTTATGTCGAATTTAGCAGCGTTAACTCGATTTAACCCTGCACCCGTCCACATTACGAAGCTATTTATTTCGACATAACTGGCTCTTTAATTCGATTTCTGTACTCCTCCCCGACGAGGGGAGTAGCGCTAAATTCGACATGGCCATGTCGAATTCGTGTTACTGTGGACGGAATTCGACGCTAATAGCTCCTGGAGCTATCCCACAGTGCACCACTCAGTGGACGCTCTAGACAGCAATCCGAGCTCGGATGCTCTGACCAGCCACTCAGGAAAAGCCCCGGGAAAATTTGAATTCCTTTTCCTGTCTGGCCAGTTTGAATCTCATTTCCTGTTTGGACATCGTGGCCAGCTCAGCAGCACTGGCAACGATGCAGAGCTCTGCAGCCGTGGTGACCATGACATCACAGAATAGGAAGAGAGCACCAGCTTGGACTGATCGGGAAGTCTTGGACCTGATCGCTGTGTGGGGCGATGAGTCCGTGCTTTCGGAGCTGCGATCGAAAAGACGGAATGCGAAAATTTATGAGAAGATTTCCAAGGCAATGGCGGAGAGAGGATACGTCCGGGATGCAACGCAGTGCCACGTGAAAATCAAGGAGCTGCGACAGGCATACCAAAAAACCAAAGAGTCCAACGGACGCTCCGGATCGCAGCCACACACATGCCGTTTTTACGAGGCACTGCATGCTATGCTCGGTGGTGCTGCCACCACTACACCACCAGTGTCCGTGGACTCCGACGACGGGGTCTTATCTACGGCCACATTGTCTGAAATTTTCGCGGACGGTGAAGAAGAGGAAGGAGAGGAGGAGGACGAGGCAGTCAACTGCGCTTTCACCGCTGATTTCCCCGACAGCCAGGATCTGTTCATCACCCTCACCGAGATCCCCTACGAACCCTCCCAAAGCAGCAGCCCGGACCAGGACCCAGGCGAAGGATCGTCAGGTCGGTGTTTTAAACATTTATTTTGAATAGAATAGGCATTGGTTTGTTATCAATGTGTTTTTATTGCTTGCTTTGCAATAGGCGCTTCAGTTTTCAATCCTTTCCAAAGCAACTACTCGAATAGTCTGTCAATATGTATGGGGATAGAGGAGAAATCCCCATCGGAGATCTCCGCGAAGCTCTCCTGGAGGTACAGTGAAAGCTTTTGCATCAGGTTCCCAGGGAGAGCGGCCTTACTATCTCCTCCATGGTAGGATACTCTTCCGCGCCATGCAAGCTGCAGGTACTCTGGTATCATTGCCTTGCATAGCATGGCAGCATACGGCCCCGGGGTTTGCTGGCATTCACGCAGCATGCGGTCTTTGTCTGTCTCCGAAATCCTCATCAGAGTGATATCAGTCACGGTGCCCTGGTTTGAATGGGTGTTTTTGTTAGTATAGTGACTTCTTGATTTTTCCTTTAAAGAACGACAACGGGCGGTTTGCAGACATGCGGGGGGGTGGTAGCTCTGAGGCTAACCGCTGAAACTTTGCGGTGCGCAGGCAGGGAGAGTTCCCTGGACCGGCCACGCAGAGGGGGTGGGGAAGGTAGGCGAGCCGTTAAAACACAGCGGGTCGCGGGCAGGGAGAGTTCCCGGTACCGGCCCCGCGGAGGGGGTGGGGGTGGGGGGGTGTAAACGTGTAGGCAAGCCGTTGTAGCTGAGCAGTTTTGCCGGCATCAGGAACTGGCCACCGCTAGGACCTGTGCTTGAAACATGGGAGTACCGCACTGCTGTGACATTAGGTCACAGCAGTCCAAAGGCAACGGCTTACCATGATCTCCAGAGAGAAGTTTTCCAGTGTCCAGGTCCGCTTGTGTGATCTGAACACCAGGACCCCTGGCACTTAATACAAAGACATAATATTCGACCTTGTACTGAGTGCACATGTGATAGATAGTATGCATGGTCTTGTTCACAGGGAAAGAGTATAGGCATTGTTCGGGAAAATGTATCTTTCTGAGGAATTCACTCCCTTTCTCCCATCCCACAGTTGCGAGTGTCTCCCTCCCTACCCGTGGATCGCCCTCCCAGAGGCTTGCGCAGATCAGGCGGCGCAAAAAAAAAACCCGGGACATGTTTTCGGAACTGATGGTCTGTTCCCGAAATGATGCTGCACAGCGGAGAGAGGACGTCTCAAGGTCCAAGCGAGCAGTCAGCGAACGGGAGCAGAGGGCTGAAGCTCGCGAGGACAGGTGGCGGGTGGAAGACCAGCAGACGACTCAAACGCTGCTTGGACTAATGAGGGAGCAAACTGATACGCTCCGCCGCCTTGTTGACGTTCTGCAGGAACGGAGGATGGAGGAAAGGGCACCTCTGTATGTTATTTCCAGCCGCCCTCCCCTGCCACAAAGTCCAATTCCCCCCCTCGCCAAAAGTCAGTAGAACGAGGGGAGGCAGGGGCCGTGGAAAAAATCACTCCACCCCTGCGGACTGCTCCAGTAGCAGAAGGCTCTCCTTTCCAAAAATTTAGATGGGACCTTTACTTCCCTCCAAACGCACCCCACCCCAGCCCCCGTCCAAGTGTCATCTTAAAATTTTGCTCTCCTAAATAAAAAATTGTGTTATGAAAATTGCTGTTTCCTTGACTATCTTTCAAAGGGCTGTTCGATTTTGGGGGAGGGGAGGGGTGGTTTGTGATTTGAGACGATAGTCGCCGATAACAGGGTGGGGACAGGGGAAAAGGTTCAACAGAAAGTCACACTCACATTGCATTCACTAGGCACACTTGCCATTCTCGGAGGGGGTTTTCCTATTCTCTATGGGGGGGGGGCTGTCACTTTCTGGTGGTGGAGGGTGGCTGCAGACCGTTGGCGGCAGGCAATAGCCTGCATGACAGATCCATGCAGCAGGGGATCAGTGGCCGCAATCCCCGGCCAAGAAGTCACACAGTTCCCCCCTCACAGAGTTGCGAACAGGAGGGGTTGCAGGCTCCGTTGAAACAAGCAGTACACCACTGCGGACTGCTCAGGGAGCAGGAGCCTGTCATTCCCCGAGTTGGGAAGCGTCCTTTCCATCACTCCACCCGCTCCCCAACCGCAGTATTCGTCCCAGTCTGAACCCTTTACCGAGAAATCATTAATAAAGAAGACGGTTTTAATAAACAATGTTTCCTTTATTATACTTTTAAAGCGGGGAATGAAGGGGGGGAAAAGGGTGCTGGTAATTGGAGAGGATAGACAACGGTAACTGGGTAAAGAAACGGGGGCTGGTTCAGCTTCAGTTTTAACAAGCGAAACAGTCACTGGTTACCCTGCTCGCTCTGGAAGCTAGCTTTCAAAGCTTCCCGGATGCGCAGCGCGTCCTGCTGGGATCTTCTAATCGCCCTGGTGTCCGGCTGTGCGTAATCAGCAGCCAGGCGATTGGCCTCAACCTCCCACCCCACCATAAACGTCTCCCCCTTGCTCTCGCAGAGATTGTGGAGCACACAGCAAGCTGCAATCACAATGGGGATATTTGTTTAGCTGAGATCGGAGCGAGTAAGTAAGCTTCGCAATCTCCCCTTCAGACGGCCAAAGGCACACTCCACCACCATCCTGCACTTGCTCAGCCGGTAGTTGAAGAGCTCCTTTTCAGTGTCCAGGGCGCCCGTGTATGGCTTCATGAGCCATGGCATTAGCGGGTAGGCTGGGTCCCCGAGGATCACTACAGGCATCTCCACATCCCCAACAGTGATTTTGCGGTCCGGGAAGTAAATACCTTCCTGCAGCCGTCTGAACAGACCAGAGTTCCTGAACACACGAGCGTCATGAACCTTGCCCGGCCATCCGACGTTGATGTTTGTAAAACGTCCTTTATGGTCCACTAGTGCTTGCAGCACCATAGAAAAATAGCCCTTACGGTTAATGTACTGGCTGCCCTGGTGAGCCGGTCCAAGGATGGGGATGTGTGTCCCATCAATAGCCCCGCCGCAGTTTGGAAATCCCATAGCAGAAAAGCCATCTATGATCACCTGCACGTCTCCAAGAGTCACTACCTTTGAGAGCAGCAGGTCAACGACTGCATGGGCTACCTGCATCACAGCAACCCCCACGGTAGACTTGCCCACTCCAAATTGATTCGCGACTGACCGGTAGCTGTCTGGCGTTGCAAGCTTCCAGAGGGCTATAGCCACTTGCTTCTGGATAGTCAGGGCAGCTCGCATCCGGGTGTCCTGGCGCTTCAGGGCAGGGGACAGCAACTCACAAAGTTCCAGGAAAGTGCCCTTACACATACGAAAGTTTCTCAGCCACTGGGATTCATCCCAGACCTGCAGCACTATGCGGTCCCACCAGTCAGTGCTTGTTTCCCTGGCCCAGAATCGCCGTTCCACAGGATCAATGTGACCCATTGCCATCATAATGTCTAGGGGCCGGGGTCCCGTGCTTTGCGGGAGGTCTCTGCCCCTCTCAGAGTTCATGTCCTCCCGGAGCTTCCGTTGCCTCCTCACCTGCATCTGCCTCTGGAAAAGGTGGATGATAAGGCGCGAGGTGTTGACAACGGACAGAACAGCAGCGATAATCGCGGAGGGCTCCATGCTCGCTGTCCTGTGGCGTCCGCGCTGTCAATCACCAGAAAAGGGCGCAATGTAATTGCCCGCCAGCGCTTTCACGTAGGGAGGGCGGGAGTGTGGGTCGAATGACGACATGTTCCCAAAACCACCCTCGACACATTTTTGGCCCCAGAAGGCACTGGGGGCTAGACCCAGAATTAGAATGGGCAGCGGGGACCGCGGGAACTGTGGGATAGCTACCCACAGTGCACCGCTTGCAATGTCGACGCTTGCCCCGTTAGTGTGGACTCACAAACTCGAATTAATGTCCTTGGTGTGGATTCGCACGATCGACTTTGTAAAATCGGTTTCACAAGTTCGGTTTAAGATAAATCGAACTATTCTCATAGTGTAGACATACCCTTAGGGACAAACAATAAGAATTTTTGCTATAAGCTGAAGACATATCAGTTGGACGCGACAGAGGAGAAGGATCTGGGTGTACTGGTCCATCTCAGGATGATTATGAGCTGCCAATGTGATGCAGCAGCGAAAAAGGCTAAGGCAGTCTTAGGATACATCAGGGAAGGTATTTCCGGTAAAGATAGGGAAGTGTTGTTACCATTATACAAGACCCTGGTGAGACCTCATCTGGAACACTGTGCGCAATTCTGGTTTCCCACATTTAAGAAAGATTAATTCAAACTGGAACAGATGCAAAGAAGGGCTACTAAGATGATAAGAGGAATGAAGAACCTACTTTACAAAAGGAGACATAAGGAGTTTGACTTGTTTAGCATGACAAAACCAAGGCTGAAGAGTGATATGACTGCACTCTATAAATACATCAGAGGGATAAACTCCAGGGAAGGAAAGGAATTATTTAACTTAATGGCCAATGTTGGCACAAGAACAAATGGACATAAACTAGCAATCAATAAGCTTAGGCCTGAAATTAGGTGACGGTTTCGAACCTTCAGAGGAGTGATGTTCTGGAACAGCCTTCCAAAGGGAGTAGTGGGGACAAAAAGCCTAACTTGTTTTAAGGCTGATCTTGATAAATGTATGGAGGAGATGGTATGATGAGATTGCCTACAACAGCATATGGCCCAACCAGGACGGCTATTAGCAAATCTCTCCAACAGCCAGAGATGGGACAATAGATGAGATGGGTTCTGAATTACAACAAAGACTTCTTCCCAGATGTCCAGCTGGTGTGTGTCTTGTCCACATATTCAGAGTCTAATTGATCACTAATTTGGGGTCAGGAAGGAATTTTCTCCCAGGTCAGACTGGCAGGGGCTTTGGGGATTTTTTGCCTTCCTCTGCAGCCGGGGCATGAGTTACTTGCTCGTTTGAACTAAAGTAAATGGTGAATTCTGTCACTTGAAGTCTTAAATCAAGATTTGAGGACTTCCATAACTCAGCCAGAGGTTATGGGCCTACTACTGGAGAGGGTGGCTGAAGTTCTGTGGCTTGCAATGTGCAGGAAGTCATACTAGATGATCATGATGGTCCCTTCCGGCTTAAAGTCTATGGGTCTATGAACAACATTAAAACAAAGGAGTGGGATGTTGCTTTTAGTGCTCACAATTTATGAAGAAGAGTAGATCACAAAAAAGTTGTTTGCTTTACAGATTTTTGCTTTGTTTTACAAATATATATGACACAAACATCTTCCATCTGGTCCTTTCATTTCTGCTAATTCTGTGGAGACATCCTTCATTCAGATTCCAAGCCAGCAAAACACTTAAGCACATACATACCATTAATCATATGCGCACGCCTACTGCCGTCAACAGAAGTGCTCACATGCTTAAAGTTACACATACGAGCAACTAAAAACACAGGATGAGATTCTGTGCTGCACTTCTAAGAGGCGCAATACAGAATTTGCCGCCATTCAAGGGGAAAGGGTGGATGGTTTTAAGCCTCCTTAGGGCCTTCTCCATCCTAGGCTATTCTGGGGAGCTAGAAAAAGCCCCAGCATAACTCAGACAGGCCCCTGGGGCCTAAGGATATGTCAACACCACAAACAAAAGTATAGTTGTACTGCAGGAAGGCATACCCACATTAGTTTTAATCTGTCTACTACTCTTGTTACCTGCCCTAGTGAAGTCAGGGTGGCACTGGCTTCAGCACAAGCTAGCTGCCCCAGTGCAAGCCTGCTGAGGACTCTAGTGCATACTCCAGTTTCTAGACTGCACTATGGTCCATGTTACTAGACGAAATGTGGTGGGTGGCGTATCCGTGCTATCCTAAGTTACATCAGACCCAGGTTGCCCTATGGACTGCAGCACTTCACAAGACGGTGCTGCTCCCCACACATAACCCATACCGCCCATGGGGCTTATGATTGAGTCCTCAAAAGGTAGCCTTATGGCTATCTTCTATAATGCTTGTGCCAGGGAAATCCTTCCCCAGCTGCAACTGGGACTTTTCGGGCTCCTTTACACAGCTCTATACTTTTTTTTTTTAACCTGCCATAAAGGGGACAGAGTAGGGTGAGGTGTCACCCTTAGTCTTAAAATAGAAGTGCTTAGACAATCTTAAATATAATCATCACAAGTGCTCCAGCTATAATTCAATATATGGAATAAAATAAGTATCGAAATAGTGTGTGCATGTGAGAGAAAAACTCCCATATGCAGATCTACTCTAGTCTTCTCACTCATTTAGAAAGAAGGATCTGGGGAACTTTTTACCGGAGGATGTTGTGAAGGGCAAGACTATAACAGGGTTCAAAAAAGGACTAGATAAATTCATGGAGGATAGATCCATCAATGGCTATTAGCCAGGATGGGCAGGGATAGTATCCCTAGCCTCCGTTAGCCAGAAGCTGGGAAAGGGCGACAGGTGATGATTACCTGTTCTGTTCATTCTCTTTGGGGTACTTGGCATTGGCCACTGTCAAAAGAAAGGATACTGGGCTAGATGGAGCTTTGGTCTGACCCAGTATGGCCATTCTTATGTTCTTAAGGGAGACTTCCTCTGTAGCATTAGTTTTAAAGCAAAAATTAAAGTCTCCACTGGCGGAGATTAAGGATTTTGCTATGTTTTTAACAGGGTGGATTTGATTTAAATCATGATTTAAATCACTAGTCAGGAAGACTCGATTTAATCATGGTTTTCTACATAAAAGGTCATTCTTGTTGGTTGTTATAACCTTAATACATATTCTTCACAACTCAGAGATAAATGTGGGTTTCATTTTTAGAAGGCACACATTATACATTTATAAACAGTGATTTATTCTGAAAACTTTTCAGATTAGTTTTACAGCTATATCAGAAAATGAATGATTGTTTGGTTGTTTCATCTACCAATATCTTGCCATGCTGTATTAGGAGGAGAACATCACCAGACAGACATTTAAATATTTTATTTAACTAAAACAACAACGTTAAGTAGTCTGGATTTTTTTTTCAACAGAAAACATGTAATATTTTAACAAAACAAGCATATGTCCTTCACTTCTCACATGTATCTTCAAACTTCTTCTCCTTATCCAGATCTATTCTGCTCCCAACAATCTTCTATTCATTGAACTTTTTGAAACTTTGCACTTTTAGAGAGAGGTAAGGGATTGACTCTGTATACACAAATTTGCAGAGGGACACTAGAGTGAAGTCTGTTATTTCTCACCTCTATATATTATTTATTTATTTAAAAACATTTTTGCTATTAACAAGCATGTTACCTCTGGAGACACAAATCCACCGTTTGAGAACTGCAAAACTAAGCATCTCTGATGGTATCTTCTAGACTGAGGACTGAGTCCCATTGGGAAGATGTATAGATTATTTAGGTTAATCTTCCCAGAAGCCCCTGGAACCGCATAAAATTGGGTCCCTAATCCATGAACTATTGGAACTCATTTACAAAACTTTTCTTAAACATTACATGAATATATTGTCTCATACTATAGAATCAGAATTTATAATCCCTAATCCATGATGAGATATCTTTGAGCTATAATGTATCTTAATTAAAACTGTCTTTATGTTTTTTCCTCAAAAAGCATTTTATCAAAGAAAACCCGATTTAAATACAAAAAATCTGACTTTTATTTATTTATTTTTTTAATCATTGATTTTTATCCATCCTGGTTTTTAATCACCATTTACACATGCCTCAAATGTATTCAGTGTTCTAGAAAATGTGTGTTTCCATGTTCCTTAGCTTCTAAACTCCATAGAACAAGAATGGGCTTTTTGTTATATGTTTCTACAGCGCAATAGGGCCCTGATTCATGTTCATTGCCCCTAGGCACTACCATAATATTAACAGTAATGATAAATAACAATGAGCAACTAAGGACACATTATCAAAAGCATGTGCACCAGACAGACAATCATTTGTATGCAATAAATGTGACAAATTTTTTTTTGCAAGCACAACTATATGGCTGTATAGACAAATTGAAAGGGTTTATGAACATAGGAATTGCTATACCAGATCAGACTTGATCTCCACCTAGTTCAGGATTTTGTCTGACAGTGGTCAGTCCCACATGCTTTACTTTAGAAGAAGGTGTAAGAACCCACAGCAGGTAGACATGAGGTAATCTGCCCTCATATTAGGTCTCATCCTGATCTCTTATAATTAGAGACTGGCTTAATCCCTAAAACAAGTTTTAACCTCACTTCCAAAAACTATTAATTAAGAATGGTCATACCGAGTCAGACTAATGGTCCATCTAGCACAGTATCCTGTCTTCTGACAGCAGACTGTGCCAGATGCCTCAGAGAGAAACAAACAGAACAGGGCCATTTATTCAGTGATCCATCCCCTGACATCCAGTCCCAGCTTCTGGCAATCAGATGTTTAGGGGGACACAAAGCATGGCGCTGTATCCCTGGCTAATAGCCATTGATGGACTTATCCTCCATGAACTTATCTCATTTGTTTTTCAAGCCATTTATACTTTTAGCCTTCAAAGTGTCCCCAGGCAACGAGTTCCACAGGTTGACTGGGCACTGTGTGAAGAAGTATTTCCTTATGTTTGTTTTAAACGCGCTACCTGTTGATTTTGTTGTGTGACCCCTGCTTCATGTGTCACACGAAGGGGTAAATAGCACTTCCTTATTCACTTTCTCCACACCATTCATGATTTTATAGACCTCTATCATATCCCCTCTTAGTCGTCTCTTTTCTAAGACAAACAGCCCCAGTCTTTTTAATCTCTCCTCATATGGAAGCTGTTCCATACCCTTAATCATTTTTGTTGCCCTTCTCTGTACTTTTTCCAATTCTAATATATTTTTAAATGGGCCAACAAGAACTGCAAGCAGTATTCAACATGTCAGCATACCACCAATTTATATAATGGCATTATATTTTCTGTCTTATTATCTATCCCTTTCCCAAACGTTCCTAACATTGTTAGCTTTTTTGACTACCACCACACACTGAGCTGTTGTTTTCAGAGAACTATCCACTGTGACGCCAAGATATCTTTAAGTGGTAACAGCTAATTTAGACCCTATCATTTTGTACATACATTTAGAACTATGTTTTCCAATGTGCATTACTTTGCATTTATCAAAACTGAATTTCATCTAGAACATAAGACCAGCCATACTGGGTCAGACCAAGGCCCATCTAGCCCAGTATCCTGTCTTCCGGCAGTGGTCAATGCCAGGTGCTTCAGAGGGAATAAACAGAACAGGTTATCATCAAGTCATTCATCCTGTCGCCCATTCCCAGCTTCTGGCAAACTGAGCCTTGGGACACCATCCCTGCCACTTTGTTGCCCAGTCATGCAGTTTTGTGAGATCCATTCTTAACTCTTCACAGTCTGCATTGGACTTATCATCTGCAAACTCACCACCTCACTGTTTGCTCCTTTTCCCAGATCATTTATGAATATATGAAACAGCACTAATCCCAGTACAGATCCTTGGGGAACTCTGCTATTTACTTCATACCACTGTGAAAACACTAAACACTTTTATTTTAAGACCAAGGTGACAGCCATACAAATGTCCATTTTCTTTTGAATCTAGTTAAATTCTCAGCCTCAATGACTTCCTGCAGATCCACTTTTGACATCATGCTTGCTTAAAGATACATCTCTCGCACATAAAAAGTGTCACCACAAGCCCAAATGAATATTCCCCATTTCCTCCTTAACTGCTGCCATGGAGAGATGCACCATACGTTCCAGAAAAGCACTTTTGTTCCTGACTCCTCCCCTCATCCTCACTCACATAACCTTATCAAACTGTCCCTTTTATAATTCCTCTCCCATTTCCCCCTTTCTCCATCACCCACCCTTTCAACTTCCTCCCCTATCCATTTCTATTTTCTGACTCTGCTACCTCCTCATTAACACCCACCCCATTTCTATGCTGCCAGTCACCTGCACGACAAGCCACACAATCCTTGCTAAAGTTTATGGGGCAGGGAACATCCACCTGTTGTAGCTACAATGCATCAAACATCTGACCAGCCCGGGGTCTCACCGTGTGATACGAGGGCACTGGGGGTGTCTTCCCTGCATGCTTATGCCATGATGGGCCCCCCTACCCGGATCTGGAACAGGCAGCGTCACCCTCCCAGTCCTTGTCCCTGCCCCTTTACAGCTCACCCCGAGGCTCGCCCCCGTCTGCGCTCTCCCACGAATCCTACGCCTACCCCCAGCCTAGCCCGCTCGCCCCAGCCAGAGTCCCCGCGCTCTTGAGCGGGCCAGCCCAGGCGGAGAGGATCTCTCTGCCTCCCTCCCTTTCTCTCTCTTTGAGGACAGGTGTAGCTCCGCGGGCCCCGCCCGACCGGTACCTCCGCGCTCTGGTGCTTGAAAGTGTCTAAAAACAGCAGCTCCGTTGCAGTGTCCGCCGCCATCTTTGCTCAGCAGCAGCGGAAGCACTTCCGGGTGAACGTAAGCGCTTCCAGGGTCGCTCGCGGCGTCTGCGTCCTCCAGCCCCTCCCTGGGGGGGGGGGTCTCTCCCTAGAGCGCGCATGCGCACGCTATTGCGCCTTGGGCCGAGTGAGTGCGAGGAGAGCTAGGAGTCGCGGAAGGAAGGAACGTTGGGGAGAGTCCGCGTCTAGTAGACGGGGCCCCGCGCGCGGCAACATGTGGTGGGGGAAAGAAACGCCTCGTGCGGCGCGCCCCGGGTCCCTTCAGTTCGCGCTGCCCAGAGCCCCTTGTGCGGGCCCAGCGGCCGGCCCATGACCTGTAGTGGCGGGGAAAATGTGCTGTTGCGTTTGTGCCACTACACCGGCTGCGTGCACGGAGCCCCTTAGTGCGGGCGGGGGTCCATCAGATGTACTTATATTGTGCTCATCACCATAGAATTTCATAGGGGGGTTCGTGTATGGCGAGGGAGAACATGGAATCGGAGCAGAGGGGAATGATCCCCTAGTTAGGATTCTCCTTCCAGATGTTGTCATGGTATCCTCTCGCACTAGGAAACTTCTCTGGGGGAGGGGATTCCTGTTATTAAGAGACAGGTAATAGTAGTGGGAGATTTGCTAATTAGAAATACAGATATTTGAGTTTGTGATGACGGGGAGAACCACATTGTGATTTGCCTGCTGGGTGCAAAAGGTTTTGGATACCTCAAGACATCTAGACAGACTTATGTGCAGTGCTGGGGAAGAGCTTCATGTAGGTACCAATAACATAGGGAAAGGCAGGAGGGAGGTCCTCAAGGTCAAATTCAGGCTGCTAGGTAAGAGATTAAAATTCAGGACCTCACTAGTAGCATTCTCTGAAACTGTTTCCAGTTCCACACACAGGACCCGTGTAGACAGAAAGAATTGCAGGGTTTCCATGCAATGGTGTTTGGAGAAGGGATTTAGGTTTATTAGGAACTGGGGAATCTTTTGGGAAAGGAGAAGCCCACAAAAGAAGGATAAGGCTCTACCTAAACCAAAATGGAACCAGATTGTTGGCATGTACAATTTAAAAGGTAGAGAAGTTTTTACACTAAGCTCTGGGGGGAAAATAACAGGTGCAGAGAAGCACACACATGGGCAGTGGGTATAATAGGCCAGGGGAGGCTGAGCCTCCATTGGCGCTGCTGCCGGGTCCCCAGTTGCGGGGTTTGAGGGTGAAGTTTTTGATTTATTATGCCCCAGGCAGGTTCCGGAGCGGCTGAGGAGGCAATATGTGCTATTCAGCTTCCTGGGTTCATCAGTAATCACCCTGGACTCCAGGGAGATTACTGATGAACCCAGAAAGAAGGTGAGTAGCACATACTGCCTCCTCAGCCGTGCTGGAACCTGCCTGGGGCACAGCAAAGCTTCTTTGAGAGGAGCATTGAAGGAGGCATACTTTTCTCCGGATGGCTTGGAGTCTGGGGAGAGAAGGGGAAGCGCAGCAGCAACTGGCCTGGAACTCCAGGCAGGGGGGCTCGGGGCTTTGACCAGTTGGGGGCTCCTCCAGGCAGGTGGGAGGGGCTGGGGGTCCCTCTGGCCGAGGGGGGGGGGTCTTCGGGCTCTGGCTGTGGGGATGAGGGGGTTCGGCTCTCTCGGGGCTCCTCCAGCCGCAAGGGGGGAGGGGCTCCAGCTGGCTCAGGGCTCCTACAGCCGAGGGGAGGGGGCAGAGTTGAGGCTAGCCTCCCCACGCAGACAGTTCAGAGAGAGACATCCCTTAGAGGAGGATTTATTAACAGGAATTTTCTATATCCCAGTAAAGAGGTGAGGACAAGTTGTTAAAGTACAGTTAAGAGCTGAAGAGAAACAGTCAAATGAAAAAGAGTCACATTCAATTACGTCACATGAAGGCTAGAAAGTGAAAAGTGTTATAACTGCTTGCATACAAATGCTAGAAGTCTAAATACTGAGATGGATGAACTTGAGTGCCTGACATTAAATGAGGATATTGATATAATAGGCATCACAGAAATTTTGTGGAGCAATAAGCAATGGGACATGGTAATAGCAGGGTACAAAATACATAGGAATGACAGACTAGGTCATGCTGGTGGTGGGGTGGGTGGGAATAGCACCATATGTGAAAGAAAGCAAGCATTGTCAAATATAGTAAAAATCTTTAATGAATCAAACTATACCATACAATCTCTCTGGACAGAAATTGCATGCTTGAATAATAAGAGTGTAGCAGTAGAGATATACTACCAACCATCTGAACAGAATGATGATGGTGATTATAAAAATAGAAAACTAAATAATAATGAGGGACTTCAACGATTCCCATAGTGACTGGGTACATGTCACCTCAGGACAGGATGCAGAGATAAAGTTTCTAGACACCATTAATGACTGCTGCTTGGAGCAGCTAATCTCCCAAAAGGGGAGGGGCAATTCTTGATTTAGTCCGTAAGTGTCGCATAGGATCTGGTCCAAGAGGTGAATATAGCTGAACCACTCAGTAATAGCAACTGTAATGTATATAATTTAACATCCTTGTGGAGATGAGGGGGGGATACTAAATAAGCCCACCACAGTAGCATTTAACTTCAAAAAGGGGAACTATACAAAAGTGAGTAAACTAATTAAACAAAAATTAAATGGAACAGTCACAACAGTGAAATGCCTGCAAGCTGCATGGAAACTTTTTAAAAACACCATAATAGAGGCTCAAATTAAATATATACCCCCAAATAAAAAAATAAAAAAAGTAAGAGGACAAAAAAAAATGCCACCATGGCTAAACAACAGAGTACAAGAGATGGTTAGAACCAAAAAGGAATCCTTTTAAAATTGGAAGTCCAATCCTACTGAGGAAAATAGAAAGGAGCATAAACTCTGGCAAGTCAAGTGTAAATGTACAATTAGGCAGGTCAAAGAAGAATGTGAAGAATAACTAGCAAAAGACAAAAACAAAAGCACATTTTTTTAAGTAGATCAGAAGCAGGAAGCCTGCCAAACAAAGTGCTGAAGGAACATTCAAGGAAGACAAGGCAATTGTGAAAAAACTGAATTAATTTTTTACTCTTCACTGCTTAGTATGAGAGGGAGATTCCCACATCTCCGTCATTTCTTAGGTGACAAATTGAGGCATTGTCCTAGACTGAGGTGTCAATAAAAAAGGTTTTAGAACAAATTGATAAATTAAACAAACAGTCACCAGGACAAGGTGGTATTCACCCAAGAGTTCTGAAGGAACTGAAATATAAAATGGCAGAATTACTAACTGTGGTATATAACCTGTTGCTTAAATCAGCCTCTGTACCAGATGACAGCTAATGTAATGCTGATTTTTTTTTAAAAAAGGTTCCAGAGGCGATCCTGGGAATTAGAAGCCGGTAAACCTAACTTCAGTAGTAGGCAAATTGGTTGAAACTATAGTCAACAGAATTATCAGACACCTAGATGAACATGATTTGTTGGGGAAGAGTCAAAACAGCTTTTGTAAAGGAAAGTCATGCCTCGCTAATCTATTAGAATTCTTTGAGGGTGTTAAACACGTGGACAAGGGTGATCCAGTTAATATAGTGTATTTGGATTTTCAGAAAGCCTTTGACAAGGTCCTTTGCAAAAGATTCTTAAGCAAAGTAAGCAGTCATAGGATAAGAGGGAAGGTCCTCTCATGGATCAATAACTGATTAAAAGACAGGAAATAAAGGATAGGAATAAATGGTCAGTTTTCAGAATGGAGAGAGGTAAATAGCAGGGTCTCCTAAGCAGCTATACTGGGACCAGTGCTGTTTAACCTATTCATAAAAGTGATTAGGAAAATGGCAAACAGTGAAGTGGAAAAGTTTGCAAATGATACAAAATTACTTAAGATTGCAGTCACTTTTGGCTTAACTAAGAGTTACAAAGGGATTTCAAAACTGGATGACTAGGCAACAAATTGGCAGATAAATTCAATGTTGATAAATGCAAAGTAACGCACCTTGGAAAATATAATCCCAACTTTATATGTGAAATGATGGTGTCTAAATTAGCAATTACCACTCAAGAAAGATCTTGGAGTCAGTGTGGATAGTTCTCTGAAAACATCCACTCAAAAAACTAACAATGTTAGGAACCATTATGAAAGCGATAGATGAGAACGAAAAATATCATAATGCTACTATATAAATCCATGTTATACCCACACTTACAATATTGGGAGTATTCTAGTTATCCCATCTCAAAAAAGTAGGGCTGTCAAGCGATTAAAAAAATAATTGTGATTAATCACACTGCTAATAACAGAATACCATTTATTTAAATATTTTTGGATGTTTTCTACATTTTCAAATATATTGATTTCAATTACAACACCATACAAAGTGTACACTTTATATTTATTTTTATTACAAGTGTTTGCACTGTAAAAAGACAAAAGAAAAACTATTTTTCAATTCACCTAATACAAGTACTGTAGTGCAATCTCTTCATCATGAAAGCTGAACTTACAACTATAGAATTATGTACAAAAAACTGCATTCAAAAATAGAACAATTTTAGAGCTTTCAAGTCCACTCAGTCCTATTTGTTGTTCAGCCAATCGCTCAGACAAACAAGTTTGTTTACATTTTCAGGAGATAATGCTGCCCTCTTCTTGTTTACAATGTCACCTGAAAGTGAGAACAGGCGTTCACATGGCACTGTTGTAGCCAGCGTTGCAAGATATTTACCCACCAGATGCGCTAAAGATTCATATGTCCCTTCATGCTTCAACCGCCATTCCAGGGACATGCCTCCATGGTTCTGTTCGAAAACCATCCAAAGCAGTGCAGTCCGACGCATGCTCATTTTCATCATCGGAGTCAGATGCCACCAGCAGAAGGTTGATTCTTTTTTGGTGGTTCGGGCTCTGTAGTGTCTGCATCACAGTGTTGCTCTTTTAAGACATCTGAAAGCATGCTCCCTACCTTGTCCCTCTCAGATTTTGGAAGGCACTTCAGATTCTTAAATCTTGGGTCGAATGCTGTAGCTATCTTTACAAATCTCACATTGGTACCTTCTTTGCATTTTGTCAAATCTGCAGTGAAAGTGTTGTTAAAATGAACAACATCATGTGCTGGGTCATCATCCGAGACTGCCATAACACAAAATATATGGCAGAATGTGGGTAAAACAGAGCAGGGGACGTACAATTCTCCCCCAAGGAGTTCAATCACAAATTTAATTAACGCATTATTTTTTTAACAAATGTCATCAGCATGGAAGCATGTCCTCTGGAATGGTGGCTGAAGCATGAAGGGGATATACAATTATTTAGCATATCTGGCACGTAAATACCTTGGAGTGCTGGCTACAAAATTGCCATGCAAATGCCTGTTCTCACTTTCTGGTGACATTGTAAATAAGAAGAGGACAGCGTTACCTCCTGTAAATGTAAACAAACTTGTCTGAGCGATTGGCTGAACAAGAAGTAGGACTGAGTGGATTTGTAGGTTACATTATTTTGTTTGAGTGCAGTTACGTAACAAAAAAATCTACTTTTGTAAGTTGCACTTTCAGGACAAAGATTGCACTGCAGTACTTGTATGAGGTGAATTGAAAAATACTATCTCTTCTGTTTATCATTTTTACAATGCAAATATTTGTAATCAAAATATATACTTTGATTTCAGTTACAACACAGAATACAAGATATATATGAAAATGTAGAATAACATCCAAAATATTTCATAAATTTCAATTGGTAGTTTCTTGTTTAACAGTGCGGTTAAAATTGCAATTAATTTTTTGAGTTAATCGCATGAGTTAGCTGCGATTAATCAACAACCCTACAAAAAAGATATATTAGAATTGGAAAGGTACAGAGAATGGTGACAGAAATGATTAGGTGTATGGAACAGCTTCCAAATGAGGAGAGATTAAAAAGACTGGGACTGTTCAGTTTGGAAAAAGAGACTAGGGGGGATATGATAGAGGTCTATAAAATCATAAATGTTGTAGAGAAAGTGAATAAGGAAATGTTTTTAGCCCCTTCACGTAACCCAGGAACCAGAGAAATTAATAGGCATCAAGTTTAAAACAAACATAAGGAAGTACTTCTTCACACAATGCACAGTCAGCCTGTGGAACTCATTACAAGGGGATGTTCTGAGCAGCAAAAGTATAACTAGCTTCAAAAAAGAATTAGGTAAATTCATGGAGGATAGGTCTATCAATGGTTGTTAGCCAAGATGGCTAAGCCTCTGACTGCCAGATACTGGGACTGGACTACAGAGAATGGATGAATCACTCGATAATTTTCCTGTTTTGTTCATTCCCTCTGAAGCCTGTGGTATTGGCTACTGTCAAAAGATAGGAAACTGGGGCAGATGGACTACTGGTCTGACCCAGTATTGCTGTTTTTAATCATGCGGTGAGAATGACTATCTAGCCCAGTGGTTAGGGCACTATCTTGAGAGGTGGGAAATGGCTGTTTAAAACTTTTCTCCCCCTTCAGGCAGAGAGCACGGAATTGGATCAGGTTTCCCACATCAGGGGTGAGTGTTCTAACCAGTGGGCTCAAAGTATAAAGAAACGGAGACACCACCATCATCTCCTCCTCATCCAGCATTTCTTGCAAGAAATAACTTGGGTAACCCTGACTCCAGGAGAGAGGCTTCTGGCTGTGGATCACAAGCAGATATATACAGCCCAGATTTATGTTCCTAACTCTTGAGAGGGGCAGGATTTAAGACACATCCCTCTGGTCTGCATCTCCCACTGGCGAGCTTAGGTGGCTTCCTGCCCAGCATGCCAGCTTTTGTTGATGCCATTCTTAGGTGTCTGTCTCTCCCCATGCATTGTATAGGGAGCCTAGGTGTGTCTAACACTGGGTTTGCAGATCCCATTGTTGTTTCAATTATTTTTTAGGCACCAAAAAGTTAGATATTGCAATGCCTATGTCCCTTTGTGGATGTCTATACTACAAATGCTGCAGTGGCACAGCTGTGTAGACAATTGTTACAGTGATGAGAGGAGGTTATCCATCACTCAAGTAAATCCACCCTCTCTAGAGGCTTTAGCTAGGTTGAATTCTTCCACCCACCTAACTTTGTTTTAATGGGGCCAAGGTCAGCTTATCCACATCTTTCTTGGGTTTGAATTTTTCACACCACTGAGCAACGTAATTAGGTCAACCTACATTTTAGGTGTACACCAGACCGAAGAGTCTGCTCCAAAGCCCTTGAAGTCAGTGGAAAGGCCCCCATTGACTTCAGAAGGCTTTGGATCAGGCTACCCAGGAAGGGGAACTTGAAGTCTAGTGCCTTATTAGTACAATGAGAATCAAACTTGCGGACATGGCTCCTCTGACAAGTTATTCTCTGTCCATGCCCTGTCCCCTTTTGATACTCGAGCACCTGAAAATAAGGGAGCAAATATGCAGAGATCTTGAGATTTAGCCCCATTGGAACTGCTGTGTGTAAATTTCCAACCTTATCTCTTGGTATCTCAGGTTACATATTTTTAAAATGGGTATAATACCTAAGTGATGAGATAGAGATACTTATATGAAAGGCACTAGCTGGCTACAGCCATTGGTTCCATTTGGATATTTTTCACTTCCTGTCCCAAACTGTGTAATATTGTTGTGTAACAACTGCAATTTGAAAAAAAAGCATGACTGCATTTCAGTGCCGATTAAAATGTTCTGCAGATCTCTAAAAAAACCTGTGTGGGGAAGGAAGATTTAATTAATGAATAATTGTAAAGACCTTTCAGATCCTTGGATGAACGTTGCCCTGGAAGTACAAATAAGTATCTGCTATGTCTAATTACGAAAAATTTGGAAGTGAGTTTTCTCATAAATGGCCTTTCACAGTAGTTGCGTCTCTTCAGTGTGCCCAGCACACGTGTCTGTCAGGGGTCAACTACACTGTACCGCACTCACTCTTTCCATTCTCCTTAGCAGCAGCCCTGTGTTCCCTTGGGGGGGCGGGGGGCGGAAACAGGGAATGGGGGAAGGCAGCTGGGTCTCCTGTAGGGATTTGATGGACAGTTTGGAACCACTTTATCAAATGTAGGTGTTGTTTGTGGGGGCAGCAGTTAGAGTTGCCAGGTGTCAGACCAATGAGAGCTGCAGGGCACCACCTGTAGGCACGAGGGCAGTGTGCAGACCCTCCCTAGCCACCAATGCGTCTAGGGGCTGCAGGGACCTGGCGTCCACATAAAGCGCCACCAGGATCCCACACCCGAACCCCCTGTCCCAACCCGAAGTCCCCTCCTGCACCCAACTCCCTCCTGGAGCCTACACACCCCCAATACCTCTGCCTCAGCCTCCACCCCAAAGCCCTCATCCCTGGCCCTACCCCAGAGCCCACACTTTCTCCCACACTCTGCACCCCCTGCCCAGCCTGGAGCCCCTTCCTTCACCACAAACCTCTCATCCCCAGCCCCACCCCAGAGTCCACACCCCCAGCCAGAGACGCCACACACATACACACCCCCACCCACCCCCTAACCTGGAGCCCCTTCCTTCACCCTAAACCCCTCATCCTTAGCCCCATCCCAGAGCCTGCACCCCCAGCCCAAGTCCTCACCTCCCCCACACACACCCCAACCCCCATCCCAGAGCCCTCACCCGAAGGGGCAGGAGGGGTGTTGGGGTTTATGCAATTAGAAACCTGGCAACCCTAGAGCACAGACGCCAGATGCGCCCGCTGAAGTCACCGCACAGCAATGCGGGTCTCTGCCCGAACCACACGCTGCGATGCTGCCAGGGTGGCCCCAGTTCTGATTTGAGGGATGCCTTCTCAGCAGGATTGTTGCCGCCTTCTTACCCTTGCATAAAACGTAGGGACAGGGAGGTGCTGAGCGAGTGAATGAGGGAAGGGGGCCTGGGCTGGGCTCGCTGCTTTGAATTGCTGCTAGGCTCCCTCCTCTGATCCTGAAAAGGGAGTCGGGGGAAACTGCCCATCACCCCCTTCCTCACGTGGGCGGGCCCGCCGCACTGCTGCGTCTGCAGGGAACAAGTTCCAGCAAGGCCAGAGGAGCGCTCCCTCCCCACACCCACCGGCAGCTCTCCACCCACTCGCCTCCCTTCCGCTCCCAGCCGCACGCGCTCATCCCTCTGGGACACCCGTCTGCGCCACCTGGTCGGCTTTCCTTGTACGCACCCCACCTGCCTGCTCTTCATCATCTCCATCCTCTCCCCTAGGAGCCTGGCTCCCCACCCCCCACCGTCCCTTCTCTGACCCTGCTCCCCGTTCAAACGTTGAACAGCAGAGCGCGTCCCGGTAGTGTGGATTGGATGAGCGCTGGAGTTTCTTCTCCCTGTGGGGGGAAGGTGGGCGCGATGTCCGCTGAACCTCCTTCTGCAGGACACACAAGGACACCCTCCCTTCTCCTCCAGGCAGAACAAGCTTGGGGCAGCAAACTATTGGCCGGCTCACTGCCCCTGTGCCACCCCTAAGTGGTGAGCAGGGCCTGCCGCTCCCCCGCAGGCAGTGCCCCCCCGAGGGGGGAGCTGCCCCGCTTCGCCGCAGCCTGGGCAGGGAGCCAGCTGAGTGGGGCCCCGCCGTTCTTCCACGGGCAGCAGCCGCCACCGGGGGAGCTGGTAACGCTGCCCTGCCCTGGCTGAGCGGGCAGCGGCCACCCCCGCCCTGTCCCGCCATGGGGGAGCTGTCCCTGGCTGTCCTGCCCCCACCGCATTTTAAACAGTCAGAACAAAATTGCAAAGTGCAAACCTGTAAAAGCCACCAAAAAAAAGCAGGGCATCCACAATTTTTTTGCTCGGGGCAGCAAAAAACCTAGAGCTGCCCTGTTCTCCTCTCCCGGCCGGAGCCCCAGGGGAGAAGGGCAGTGGGACTCTAGTGATCACCAAGCGTGTCAGAGCTGTTCTCCTTTCTTCCGTTGTATACATCACCCGCCGCAGGGAGGGGAATGGGCCGTTGCAATGACCCTGCAGGGCGAGCGAGGGGCTGGGAGCAGCCAGGTCTCAGCTGAGCTCCTTCCTCAGGGCACTAGAAGACGCACGTGTTTTTCTCATAGAGGCAACTTTGTCATTCTCGAGAAAGTGCCTTCTTCTCCCGCCCCATTACCGTCCGGTGCGGCTGCCCCTTCCCCATGCTATTGGCTCCCCGGTCTCCTACTACCTCTCACTCTCCTATCCCCCAATTTCTGCTACTCCTTTTATCGCCTCCTTCTCCTGGAACCCCTCTGCTCCTCATCCTTCTGCTGCCCCCTGAACCCCAGTTTGGTATTCCCGCCTCTTTTACACCCACCGCCTTCTACTCCTGCCCTTTTGCTGTTGCTTCCTCCTGCTCTGCTAATTGCTACCCCTGCCATCACCTGCTGCTGCTACCTACCTACCTACCCCTGGCCGTTGTCTCCTCCCCTCCAGCTGCCACGTCCTTGTTTGAAGGAGCCAATGGGCGGGCTCAGTCAGGTGTCTCTTACCTGCACCACGTGGGGAGGGAGGGTGAGCAGGTAGAGCCACATCCCAAAACACAGACGCTCGCAGCCATTGCGTGCCTCCTAGGGGCGCAGCCCTTGTTTGCCTTTGAATAGGTTCCCAAGCAGAGTCAGCTACAAAAGGGGAACGCTACACACGCCTCCCCTCCTGAGCAGGTCTCCAGGGAGTGGTGGTGGTGGGTGGGGGCGAGCTAAGTGGCTGCAGGTGTGCGCTGGGGGGGGGCGGGTTTCTTCCTTTACACTCCAGGGGTGGTGGGTGTGTAGCAGGGTCTTCTCGGTAAAATTAGGGCAGGAATCTAGTTTCTTGCCCTCCCCCCGGCGATCATCATGACGGCGTCTCTTGACTACCTGGTGATCTTGTTCGGGACGACGGCTGGTGCTCAGGGGGCTAAGCTGGGATCCGATGAGAAAGAGCTGGTCCAGCTGCTGTGGAAAGTGGTGGATCTGGCCCGCAAGAAGGTATTTCTCGGATTAGGCCCCCCAAAGAGGGGAGGGGAGGCTGCTGGCAGGGGTTGCCTCTGCGCCTTCGGCTGGGGACTCCCTGCGGGGGGATTTAACCAGCTGCCAAGTTAGGGCTGGTGTCCGCCAGCGTTGAGAAGGCGCCGCGGCGGCTAGGAGCGCAGACGGAGTTAGGCGACAGCCCAGACACCCCTCTGTGACAGGGGTTGTGTTCGAGTAAACAACCTCCCCCAAGCCCCGTGGCGCGCCCGCCCACACGAGCTTTTCTCCTGGGCCTCCAGCCCGCGGGGCAGCCGCCCTACTCGCCATGGGGGGTGGGTGGGATGCAAAGTTCTGCTTCCCACGAGTTCTGCAGGAGGGATTCTCCCTGGGCGCTTGCTCGCCAAGGCGGGAGCAGGGAGCGCTGACTTCTGTCTCTCTCCGGAGGCGGGCAGTCTGCATGAAGTGCTGGTCAGACCCGAGCACTTGGACCTGACAGAGGAATGCAAAGAAACCACGAAGCTGAAGGCGGAGAGCCTGGCGCAAGCCCCGCAGCTGGAACAGGCCCTGCAACAGGTGAACCCCGCCGCTGCTTTCCATGGGGCTTCTCAATCCCCTCGCCAGGGAGGGACACTTCCCACTGCAGGGGGTGTGCGAATAGCCCGCGGGGTCCCTGCTCCCCCGGGACAGACAGTAACTCACTGGGGGAGGGGATAGGATAGGGTGACCAGATGGTAAGAGTAAAATACTAGGACACGAGGGGGTGGGGGCAGGCGCACAGCCCCCACCAGAGCCATGGGACGGGGGTGCACGGCCCCCAGCTCCAGCCCCTGCTCCAAGCTGTGGGGCAGGAGCGCACTGCCCTGGCTCCAGCTCCCACCCCCATGGGTTCTGTCCCCCCTCCCCCCGATGCAGTGCCCCTGGTGGGCCCCCCATTTTCATTGGCTCCAGTGACCTCCTTACAGGGCTCCCCCTTTCCTGGTCTCCATTCCCCCCTTGCTGGGCCCCTGGGGATCTCTGCCCCGGTGCAGGCTTTGGGGTGGGGCTGGGGATGAGGGGTCTGATGTGCAGGAGGGGAGCCAAGAGGCTCCATGCCCTGCTCTCACCTGCAGGCACACTTCCCACCCCCAGCTTCAATTAGCTATGGTTCCCGGCCAATGGGAGAGCGGAGCCAGTGCTCAAGGCGGGGACAGCCCAGAGCCCCGTGCCCCCTGCCTAGGAGCCAGACCTGCTGGTCACTTCTGGGGCACAGCATGGTGCCAGGACAGGTAGGAACTAGCCTCTGTTAGCCCTGCAGCACCGCTGACTGGACTTTTAATGGCGGTGCTGACTGGCGCCACCAGGGTCACTTTTGAACCAGACGTTCTGGTTGAAAATCAGACACCTAGCAACCTTACCCAAGGGTGGGTGTTGGGGGTGGGGCTGTGTGGTGCGGCATGGGCCTGCCCCCAATAGGAAGGGTCATGCTGGCAGTACAGGGCCAGGCGGACCAATATGCATCTGGCCATGCCATGTATGCCCTATTATCTCTGGCCAACCTCCCCCACCACCACCACCGCTCGCCTCCTCACTTGAGGGCTGGGTCAAGGGGAGGAGGTGTGAGGAAGGGGTCCAGGCAGCGCTTACCGCAGGTGGCTCCCAGGAAGCAGCCCACAGGTTCCTCTGGCTCCTAGGGTCAGGGGCAGCCAGTGGACTCTGCCCGCCCCTGCAGGCCCCACCCCCACAGCTCCCATTGGCCGCGGTTCCTGATCAATGGGAGTTGCGAAGCCGGTGCTTTTGGTAGGCGCAGTACACAGAGACACCCGCCCCGGCCACCCCTCTACCTAGGGGCTGCAGGGTCCTGCCAGCCACTTCCCAGAGCCAGGTACATGGCCCTAGCGAGCCCAGTAGCTGATGAGCGCATTGGGAGGGGCCGGCACCTCTAGGGGCCTCCTGGGATCCCCTAAACTTGCCCTATTCTCCCCTTTCGGATTGGAGTAACAGAAGGTTAAGTTCAGAGTGACCCAGCCATTGCTCTCTCGGGGCCCATTCATTGAAGGTCGTTGGGTTTTAGTTCTCTTGAATTTCTTTATTAAACTTACAGAAACTTTATTTCTTCTCTGCACATGAGCCAGGGTAGAGACAGGTTCCAGCATGACCAATCATATCCCCACAAAGCACAGGGGTGCTCTCTTACTCTTTCCTAATAACCAGGAGGTCCCATAACTCATTGCAATGCTACTCACCATACAGTGAAGAGCTGCAGCTCATTAACTTCCCCCAACTCTCAACCCCTGCCAGGAGCTTTAGTCTAAAGAATTTATGGAAATTTCCAAACTCGGGTGCTTAAAGCTAGGCTTGCGATGCCCTATTGAGGCACCTAAATACTCTGGGATGACTTTCAACGGTGTTGGGCATGTGTAGACCCCATTAACTCTAATTGGATTTGTGATAGCTCAGCAGCTTTGACTATTAGCCCAAAGTATTTAGGAGCCTAAATAAAGCATGGGAATGTGCCCCGGTTCCTGTTAAGAGCCTTGTATAGAACTAAGCATTTCCCTTTTCATGTTCAACAAGTTGTAATGATCTGAAAGTTACACTGAACCTTTCATAACAAAGTGTAGTAGTTCATAAATTTGTATTGTCTATTTTTTCAACTTTCAGTTTAACCAGTCTGTGAGCAATGAATTGAATATTGGTGTAGGTACTTCCTTCTGTCTCTGTACTGATGGACAGCTTCACATCAGACAGCTTCTGCATCCTGAAGCTTCCAAAAAGGTAAGGTGGTTGCACTCATTAGATATTCCTTAAGACTGATCTACTGTGGTGGTGTTTGGGTTTTAATGCAGAATTGATCAGCTTCTTTTTTCTTTATGATGCCCAATATGAGTCTACTTCAGCATATTCATAACAGAGAAATCTCTCATCCATCAATAAGCTTATTAGACTCTTGGGGCTTGTCTACACAGAATTTTCCAGTTAAAATGATATAGTTACATTGCTGTGGTTATACCAGTATAACTCTTCATGTAGATGCTCTTATTTCAGTTTAAGAAGGCCTTTTTCTGGTTTAATTTATGCAGCTTTGGAAGTAGCTTAAACTAAAACAGAAAAAGGCCCCTTGTACTGAAATAAGTGTGTCCACATCGGGAGTCATATCGGTTTAACTACAGCAGTTTAAATTCACACTCTACCTTATACTGGTATTTCCCATGTACACAAACCCTTAGGTTGCTATAATGGGTTAATTCAGGAACTGATTTGTAGGACTTGTCAAGTATTTTGTGAAAAATTTACAATTTTAACATTACTGTTGTACATGCTGTTCTGTCAGCTTTCAAAGCTTCAAATCTAAAGATGAGCGTTCAGTCTTTACCCAATATTCAGCTTGCACTCTGATAGGGGTACTTGCCTGTATTTGTAAAGAGCCAAACGTTGGTCTAATAACATGTCTCTATTCATCATCTGCCTCAAATTTTCTATTATTTGATGATGTATTTCCAAAATTACGAATCACTAATAGATTTGCAAGTCCCTATCTGACTTCTCTATTGCTAATAGAATTGCAGTGGTGTAGATGGACCTCAGTTATAACATGGTTGTCCCTGCAGTGCAATAAAGCACAGTTCTGTGTTTCAGTACCATTTAGGAACTAACAATGTTCTAAGAACCATGCCACAGATTTATTCCAGTCTTCTGTTTTCACTGATGGATTTTGAACCATGCATTTCATTCTCGTCCGTATCTTGTTTCTTTAAATGGTTGAAAGCATGATACTAGTAAAACAGTAAATCTTACTGCTAATATCAGACTGCAATATCAGATTATTTGTTAATGTAATACTTGCTGCTACTATTTGGTATTTATCACTCCAAAAAAAGTCAATTTAACAAACAAACAGAATGCGCCTGTATTATGAATCACTTCATACTATCTGATGCGTTCTAAACATGAAAAAATAAACCATATTTTAATAACTCTACTTTTCTCTCCATATGATAGAATTATTTCTCTAACTGCTGTACAATTTATCTATTTTATGCAGTTCATCTTCCATGCAATTTAGATTAAGTACATAGTAAAAAAAAAAAAAAAATACAGAATCTTTGAAAATTGATTTTTGTCATCTTAGTTTGTAAGATTTTTTGGGGGCGGGGACTGACTCTTTTTTTCTATGTATTTGTACAGTGTCTAGAACAATAGGAATTCAGTTCTGGCTAGGGTCTTCAGTTGCTATTTCAATACAAATAGCTGGTAATTTGAAATCTGCTCTGTGCTGATTATAGATTAAACCAAACAGACAAGCCAGTGACATTCTGTAGTTTTCTTGTGGATAACAAAATGTTGAGATTAAACCCCAAGTGTAAACTAAAATCAAGACTTAAAAAATCATTCGCTGTTTTTGAGTTCCTCAGTTTTGGATGTCCAATATGAGCTACTTTAACAGGCCCTGACTGAGTGGTTGTTATGACATGGGCAGGTTCAGTTTATACCGAATGATTAAGAATAGAAGTTGGGGGGGGAACGGGACAGAAGTGTCATTAAACCAAAACTGGGAAATACCGAAGTTTGATTACCTGCATAAGAATTTGTGGGGGTGGGGTGACATTTATGAAATAAAAGTTCAGTTTTTACATTTTAAAATAAGAGAGCCAGAGCAGTAGTTTTAAAAGGATGTTGCAATTAAAGGAGAAAAGAACCTGCAGTTCATAACTTCTAGAATAGAGAAAAATGCAGCTACTCTGGCTGTAGAGCTGGTGCTAGGTTTAAGCACACTAAGCAATTGATTAGGGCCCCAACCAGTTCAAGAAGGGCCCACTATTTACTTTTTATTATGCATTTTGGATGGGGGAGAGGGACAGAATATTCCTGCTTAGGGCCCCCAGTGGGCTAGTACCGACTTTGTCTGGCTGTAGCAGTCAAGTACACATAGATAATAAAAATCATTGATGTGTGTGGGGCTCTTCCTGCCCTCCCCTGGCTGCTGGTGGGGTTGGTACAAGAAAATAACTGTAACATCTGTGCTGATCTTGCACTTAAATGCAAAAATTTCTGAAAATAGATGCAATTTGCATCACTAACATAATACCTATCAATATTCCAAAGCCAAAAGCTAACTTCTTAGTGTCTCAAATCCTTCCAACAGCGCGCGCGCGCACACACACTCTCATATCCCAGTACACAGTATCCCAAGACACAAATTGGCCACTATATTGTGGATGCAAGTATCTTGTTTTCCTGACTTTTGGAAAAGAAGCATTACCTCATGAACAGCTGAACTAAACATGGAAGCTTATGGCTGTAGGAGATACTGACTTTTCAGCCAGATACAAATAAGGACTTTTACGTGTGAACACCATTCCATAATAATTAACTCTAGACATTTCCTGTTCCAAAACTTAATAGTTGTCAATGAACTTAAAAAAAAACAAAAACCACCTCTTACAAGGAAGTTTCTAAATATCCATCATCTCCCCTAACTCAGTAAACTCTTCACTTCTGTACTTCTGCCAAACACCATATCAGTGCAATCACAATCCTCTAGATACATTTGATTTCAGTTAAACTGTAGCAGAGTTAATTTTGTCAGATTTGCAAAACAATATCTTGGAACTTTGAATGAATCAAACATCATAGATACATCTTTTAAAAAAGCCACTCCTTCATTATCAGATAGTTGTACTGTTTTTTTTTTTTTTTTAAATCACTGCCATTCCACCCCATTCTCTTATTGAATCTCTCATGTATTGGTAGTTTAAATATGTAATTGGTGATGCTATCCACACAATAGCCTTTATCATATACCTGTGACAACCCACTTGTGTTCTGCCTGTTACTAATCAATCCCCTCTAGGATGACTTCAGACTTTCCAAACCTCTAAGAAAGCGACCTTTTTTTTTTTTTTTTTTAATAAACCCAATGTATTTAAAAGTGTGCGCACACACACACACAGATTTCCTCTTTCCCCCAAATTTGAAATTTCTCCATACCAAAAAATACTTTATTTTTTTTGCCTGAAGTAAAAGGAGTAGCAATAATCAGTTATGCATCAGTGACAGGTTTCAGGAATCTGACTTCCCCTTCCCAGGCCACCCTCATTGCCAACCTTGAAAGAATCACACAATTAGGAAAAAGAGTTGGAGTGGAATATACAGCACATACTTCTATTCCTGGAGGGTTATGAGATGTTAGACTTTAAAACATGACACTTCTATGCATTAAAAATATATTGTGGGTTACTTTTAGAGGTTACCCTGCATTCATTTTCTTTCCCTTTGTTCAGTTGGGTTCGTGTTGTTATGGGAGCCTACCTTTATACCATAGGATGAAGAATTAAACAAAACTATTTAAGAGTTTCAGTATGTGGCATACATAGTGGTAGGGTATAATGGCTTTTATTGGCACTTATGTGAGATTAGCTGTATACACTCACTCTTGGCTTTGCTGCTCATTAGTAATACATCCCTCACAAGCACGTGCTGACAAAACCTTTACACCACATCACGCTATACACTGCCTGTATTACAAAATAGTCAAAACAACTATTTGAAGGGTGATTATACTCTGCAAATAGAATCTGTGACTTTCCTTAATTGAGTATGCTGTCTATAAAATTAAAATGTCTTCTGCGAGTTTGCTTGGGCTCTGTAAATCGAGCTGTGACCCCTCTGGTTTGATAGGGCCAACTAATGAAAACTGGAACCAAGAACTGTTGTAATAGATACTATTTGCTCTCCCACAGTTATATTGAATCTACAATATTAGTAATATTAATAAAAAGCAGCAATAACCTTCCTTTTGTCAGTAAAGGGAGCAAATATCCCTGACTATACCAAGGGAACAAACTTATTGAGTAAGAAAGATTCATAACAATATTTAAGTCACTGAGAGAAGAGCCTTGTAAAAATATGTGCTATAATATAGGCAGGTGAATGTGGCTATTTTTACTTGAAAACTGTTTGGTTGCAAAGTGTGAAAACTGAAGAGAACATAGACTGGATTCACCTTAGTTTACAGTCACTACCATGTCCTCTTACAGAATATCTTATTGCCTGAATGCTTCTACTCCTTTTTTGACTTGCGGAAAGAATTCAAGAAATGTTGCCCTGACTCATCTGATGTTGACAAACTGGATGTTGCTGCCATGACCGAATGTATCCTTTTTAAAAATCATAACTTGAATTATAATGGCAGCCTAGTACTTCTAGAAACACAGCCCAGGAGCATAGGAGTGTTCATAATGCTTGTTTAGAAATGATATAATTTAGTAAACAATATTGAGTCATTAATGGGTTTCCTACTAAATGTGCTTCTGTCTCTGCTAGCTAGGCAAAAATTTGTGGTACCTTGCAAAAGCTTTGAACAGTCTATAGGAGACTTTGAAACTGAAGTTTGTTCTTTCTCTCTATACTACTGAATTTTGCCATATTAACAATCACTACCTTAGTGTCTTGTTTAATGTCAAGTTTTGATAAACCTTGAGTCCTAGTTACTAAAACACTTGAAAGGAAACACTGAGATAAAACTTGCATGTTAATGGAGTGCATTTAAAATGCTTCCAATTTTTATAGCATTTTTTAGCCTTGTTTGGCAGATATTAGATCATGGATGTTTCAGGAGATCAGTTTAATTTCTGGAACATTTTCTTTCTGAAGTGATTATGGTATTCAACCTTTGACTAGTACATAGGGTTGCTTTCAATACCTGAGGTATCCAGACACATGATGCTTCATGTAAACTCTGCACAGTATACCCTCTAACATGCAACAAGGCTAGGAATCCTGTCTCTTCACTGTCTTCTCTCCTTCTCGAGTATGGAGAGGGCATACAATGGCTAAAAAAGCTTTCAGAAACTGTTCTCAATTAGCCAGTAACCCAGTTAAATATGGCTCTTAAAGAATCTTTGCTGCATTATTCTCAGTCTGCACTGGAGACAATCCATAGCAACTGAAACTGACCTCCAGAAATGTCTGCTGGCTAGACTCTTCCTCCCGCCTCCCTGGTGGCTAGTGTCTTGTCTCTTACGTCTGCACACATCCCTGTTTTGTAACTCAGAAGTAGAAAACACTTGGCTCCTCGAATGATACCACCAAAGGGAGCCTGTAAAGGCTGGCCGGCCAGGAGGGATATGAATTTAAAATACTCTTCTCAGTTTTCAAAACTAAAACAAATATCGGTGAGAAACAGTTGGATGAGGTTACACTCCATATGTAAACACCTGTTGTATATTTACAGTGTTTACCCTTAAAGCTGGCATCTCCCACACAGTGACATCTGAGATAGTACAGCCTAAATAAAAATAGGAAATAACTGCAGTTTTTTGCACGTGACTATGTAGCAACAGTGCATAAAGTGGTTGCTGTTGTGTCAATGTTTAAACCGTGGAATCCAAAGCTTGAAAGTAGCCTCAGATGTCAGAGCAGTGTAACTAATTTTTCCACTAAGGGAGATGTGCCTTATTTATCTCACTACCCTAAAACACATGTGTAGATTTGTTAATATACAGTATCTCTGCCATTTATTAGGCTCTCCTACACAGTCCAGGAGTAGGGGGGGGAAAAGGTGTCTTTTTACTACTGTTGTCTGCAAACATGCAAGGAACTACTTAGAAAACATAAGAAAAGTCCCTGCTTCAAAGAACTTACAGTCTAAAGTTTATCTATCGCAGCATCCCTGAACAATAAACTACTTGTGTTTTGCACAAAGCACTTGAAAGAGACTGCACTGGTGAGAGATGTTTTATCCATTCAATGGGAAATGAGGTCTGAAGCGCCTCTTATCTCTGGGTAGCAGAGATTCTGACTAACCACAGGAGGGTGAAATGTTCAGTGACTTAAATAGTATAGTACTGACCAAGACACAAGGGCATTCTTGGTATTGGGAGGGCAATGATGAAACTTGTATTGAGAATTTGACCAGAAGATTTCCATGGCCATTGGCCTCTAAATGTCACTTAGACCCACTCTGAGGGGGGTTGGATGGCATAGTGCTTACAACTCCAGTGACAGTCCTAAGCTAAGCTTCAGGCAATCTGTACGCTACATGCTGCTGTTATGTGCAGATATGCTGCACTACCCCTAGCATGGGTATAAATAGCAGTGTAGATGGTGAGGAACTTAAGAAAATAGAGTAAAGACACATCAGAACCTTAGGGTATGTACTCTACATGCCCAAGCAGTGCATCCCCTAGCTACACTGCTATTTTTAGCAATATAGTGTCCCACTGCTGGAGCCTTCCCCACCACAGTGAAAGGCTCTGGCAGGGGTGAGGCAGTGGGGGAAAGCTTCCAGCAATGGGAAGCTGCTGGAGCCTTTCCCTGCTGTTCCCTACCGGAGCCTTTTTCTGTGCTGTGTGTAGCCAGGGCCTGCGCTACCATTAGGCGACCCTAGGCGGTCGCCTAGGGCTCCTGGATTTGGGGGGGCGGCATTTTGGCCGCCGAGGTCCTCGGCCACCACTTCTTCAGCTTCTGGGGTCCTAGGCGGCGGTGGCGGCAGCCTCTCCCGCCACCGCCTAGGGTGGCAAAAAAGCTGGCACCGCCCCTGTGTGTAGCTACACCACAGTGCAGGTGCAGCCTGCTTTTTACTGCCGCATGTGGTTACACATACCCTACATGCCAATGCCAGTGTAGACAAGGCCTATATTGTAGCTCCCATTGCTTCTACCACCAATAGAGCTTCAACAGAACACCCTATTGTAGACCTGAGTTCTGAACTGGATAGACTAGTTAATTGTACACCTCTCTGAAAACATAATTTTAGTGATTTGTTTTGTTTGTGGCTTTTTGTTGTCTTTCTGGTTTCAGATTATTTGACTGATTTGTAGGTCTGTTTACCTTGGTGACTTCTCATTGTAAACCTGTTTATGTGAAATGGCTAAATATTCACTGTCTCTTCTGTGTGCTTCATTTGATTGGATAATGGATTTTGTTCTCATGGTAGGGGGTTTTTTGGTTGGTTGGTTCATGTGGCTTAATTACTGTTACAGAGTGGCTTGTTTCATAGACTACCAGTTTTTGTCAGACTGGGATAGTATTTCTGTATTCTTAAAATAGTGGTAGAAACTGGTAAAAATGTCTAGCAGATGATCATTTCCTGATGTTGGGAAAGCACTGTGTAAGTGGCTTGCTTACGTACGACACCAATATCATTAATTGGTGGTCTGTAATGATGAGCAAAATATTTGCAATAAACTATTAAGCTACTTCTCTGTTTGCATTACTGACTTAAACAGTCCCATTTCACTGGAAAAAAATTAGTGCATTAGGCACTTTCTTTCAAATATGAGTGAATTTTGTAGGCAGACTCTGAATGAAAGGTAATTCAAACTTAAAATAGGCATTTAAGGGAAAAGCCAGACCTGCAGAGTATGAAGTCACTTGAAAAGAAACTTAAATAATTATTGCATACTCTCGCAGAATTTCTGCAGTCCCTCTGCTCTTAAAGCAACCAAGTATCTTCCATTTGGTAAGTGGAGAGAGGGCACGAGGTCTGAATCTAATGTGAAACAGTGGAACTTCGTGTAAGTCAAATTCTCTGTTGCCCTGTACCTTGTATGCTGACTGCAGAATAGGGAGGCAGTATGGACTAATGGATAAACAACTTGCTTGACCTCCGTAGACCTGGCTTGTATTCCTGGTTCTGCCACTGGCCTGATGAGTTACATTGAGTAAGTCATTTTGCCTTTCTGTGCCGCAATTTCCCCATCTGTAAAATGGGGATAATTCTTCTTTGAGAGGAGATTTGACATCTGTGGAAGAAAGAAAAATGTAAGGATGAAGTAGTATTACTATATAAAATGCTACCAAATCAGAATGGCAACCCTATGCATTCATTCTCACTAGTGTAAGTGACTGTACAAGGTGCAGGATCATGAACAATCTAGGCTTGCGTGTGTGAGACCTGTATTGCACATCTGTGAGTGTGTGAATTCGTTGTCTCTTTTCAACTAACCATAAGTAGCCCCCCGGCACAGAATATTAAATACATGATCAAGCATAACATACAGTTATTTTGTGCGGGTGGGGGGGCAAACTCTTGTAAAAAGAGAACAGAGTTATTAAACTGAATTAATAATTGGGTACCTTATTTTGCTTTTAGAGAGGATTTATAACCAATTTCATCAGCTAAAACTACCTCAGTCTATGGTAAGAAAGGGATTTCAGTTTCAAGAATTAGTCCATCCTGTGAAAGCACCCTGCTTTCTTCCCTCTACTCCTCCAGTGGAAATCATAAGTAGTTTTTGTTTGGTTTTTAAAGGTTGCTGGGATGCTAAGGAAAGGAAATAGTGCTCTAAAAGGTACCACCTCTAATTTAGGTAATTGAGGAAAAACTGATGCTACCTAACTAAGAATCTTGTCTCTGAGAGGTCTCCTCTGCTATCTTTTTATTATGGAATCAAGTAATATTTTTACTGTTCGAGTTTGTGGCAAACCTTGTTTTCTTGGCATGACCTAAGAGTGAAAGTAATGTGACAGTAACAAGAAAATCATCGCTACAGAAAAGCCATTGGAGAAACAAGTACATTCTTCCTAAGAAAGGAGTTGTGGTTATTCAGGAAATTGTGTTCAACTCGTGTGCAAATTTACAGAAGGCCATGGAGTGTTCATTTTGCACCGCTGTACCTCCCTAATTCACAGCACTTCTTTGCAGAGCTTGCGAAGCCGGTTTTCACTGTTGAGAATGCCTTTAGGGTGGAATGAATAAAGCTTGCATAACTATTCCTAAATCAGTCTCCAGAAGACTCATCCTCCTTTCCCTCAAGATCAGGTGTGCAGAAGCCATTAAATGGCAAGTAAATAGAGGATATAAATGGAGCGAGAATAGCTGTCTGTCTTCTTTCTGGGCTTAGTGGGAGGAGGACTGTCTTAATAAGGAATATATATTGAAGGGTAAACAGTCTAATACCCTGAAGAAAGTACTCCTGTTCTTCTGTTGCTCTGTGTGTGTATACACTTTTTAAAAAAATATTAATTGGAACATGCTGAACAGAATCTGGATAGCAAAGTGGCAAAAATAGTGTCTCTATCAGGAAGGCTGTAAAAAGCATTACATGGAGCACAACTATAACTCCGCACTCAAAGGTTTTCATCTTAATTTACATGGGTGAGGGGATTAAGTTATCTATTCATATTTATTGTTGTGGTGCCTAGGGATCATCCAAGATTAGGGCCCCATAGTGCTAGTCAGTCTTTCTTTCATTTGGCTTAAAATGTTAGAGGGCCAAGTCTAGGTTGGTGATCCAATTAATTGGTTCAGGTGACATGGAATGGATAGCAGAGACCGTGCCAATTGAAATAATTTTGGTGTCCTGTGCACTATGGGAATGGAGTGGTGTGGGGGAAGTCACAGTGCCATTCAGATTTGGCCTGGATGCCCATCTGTCAGGGAGGGAGCAGCTGGGCCAAATCTGAGGGAGTGGTAGTGTGACCTAGTGTGTAGAGTTGCAGCTCCACTCATTTCTTCTCTCTCCAGTGATTGGTTGGGCTTCTGGGCTAGTGCCCAGAAAGTACATTGGGTAATCTGGGCCTGGGCAGATGTACCTCTGTAAAATGATTTGTGTGTGACATTGGTGAGGCATTCCATGGTTGGATGTCTGCTTCTGCAGTCACAAATAGTCTCAGTCACTGTTCATGGAGAAAGTCACTGTTCATGGAGAAAGTCGGTACATCTGCCATGTGATATGTGGGAGAGGTTCAAAGTGGACCATGTTTCTGTGAAAGTGAAAAGGGAGGTGTTTGGGGGGGCGGTGTTTGTTTTTTGGGACACTGGCATCCTTCCATCTTGCTTGCCATTAGTTTTTGGAGAAACACACGGCTTCAAGCTCTTGCACTGCAAGCCAAAAAGGTTTTCTGGAAGTTGTTAGAATCTCAGTATATTATTTAGGTCAGGGGTCAGCAACCTTTCAGAAGTGGTGTGCTGAGTCTTCATTTATTCACTCTAATTTAAGGTTTCACATGCCAGTAATACATTTTAACATTTTTAGAAGGTCTCTCTCTATAAATCTTTAATATATAACTAAACTATTGTATGTAAAGTAAATAAGGTTTTTAAAATGTTTAAGAAGCTTCACTTAAAATTAAATTAAAATGGAAAGCCCCCCAGACCAGTGGCCACGACCCAGGTAGTGTGAGTGCCACTGAAAATCAGCTCACGTGCTGCCTTTGGCACCCGTGCCATAGGTTGCCTACCCCTGATTTAGGTCTTTGAGTATTGAAGGATCCTTGTTCCCTCAAATGTAATGGCTTTTCTGAAGAACTATCACGTTGAGACAAACTTGGGGTGGGTGGATACGTGCCAGGATTGAGAGCCATGGAGGATAAGCTAAGGGAGAAAGGGAATGGAAGGAGGGAGGCCATATGGGGCAAGTGTGGAGTGAGACTGACAGAGGGTCGTGGTGGTGGTAGGGAAAGAAACCATCTGTACACATGGGCCTAAGGCAGAATGATTGAAGTGACTCTCCCTCAAAGCTACAGAAGGAGTTGGTGTTAAAGCTGGGAAGTAAAGTTCAGGAGTTCCTGGCTCCCAGTCTTGTACTTACACAATATAACACCTATCTTTTGCCTCTCACTCTAGTTAGAATATAAATGTGCCTATGGTTGGGTTGTAAATATATCCTGTATCTACACAGGTATTGTTTGTAGGATTTAATTATTTTGGACTTCTTTGTGTCCACAGTGAGAAGTCTTAACTTTCTTTAAACATCCTCTTCCTCTTCTCTACTATGGAAATAGACTATTTCTGTATAACAGTGTGAGAGAAATTAGCTGAATTCACATCATGAAATTATACTTTTTGACCTTTTTTTTTAATTACTGTTTACAAAGTCTTCCCCTCAAAACATTAAAAAAACGTTTTCTAAACTAAAAGAAAACAATGCTTGGAAATCACTGCTACATGTAAATAGTCATACACACTTTGCTGGCTACATTAGAATCTGTTTTTATTCAGAGCAAGTTTTTTTGTTAGTTGCCAACAGCCTTTTTATTATGTGCACAGTGATCCATTTCTCTCTTACCCAGGCTTGTAAAAAAACTGCTCTCAGGTAAGAAGCAGCAAAAATGAGATCCCAATTACTCCCACTAATGTTGACCACATATTTCTCTCAACTCCTGCTAATACAAATAAAATGCATAATTTAGCTAAACTGATTCCTTGTGTCTCAACGCTTGGTGACAAAGGTTGTGTTGGCACTTGGAATATTTACTAAAACAATGTTTGCTTCAACTAAAAAAGCCACTTTGCATTTTTGTGGTTTTTTCCCCCTCTGCTTTCTTATATTTTTACTCTCCCCCTGTGTGTGTGTGTGTGGGCGGGGGAGGGGAATTGGTGGATTCCCCCCCCCCCCCCCTCTCTGTTTGGAGAGGGATGGTAGAATAGATAGGAAGCAATCCTGAAGTTAGACCTAGTAGTACTAGGTAATGGTACATGGCACAAAATGAGGTGAGGTGAATTCTAGAATAAAGAAATAAATATTGGAGATAACTCTCTTAAAGTGATTTTTTTTTAAAAAAGCCTTTCCCCAAATAAAATAATACTTAAAACATTCACTAAACTTCTAAATTCGATACTTGGCTAGAAAAAAAGGCTAGAAAAATATGTTGAATAGAGCTATTTTGGAAAAAGTGAGTATATGTAATGAGACTATTAGTTAAAAATTTAATGAAAAATACTCTTCATGAGTGGGGGGGTTTTTATTTTTCTATGTTAACAAATTTAAGTTTCTTTCAAGTTGTAGTGGTCAAGGCCTCACTTAATCAGAGCCATAACTTCAACTGATGTGGAGATTTTGAAATGTCTTGTATATTGTTTTGTATCACTGTTTGTAAATCAGACTATGGACAAGCAACCAAAAACACTCTTAATAAAGTTAAGCTCTGTGTTGCTGTGCCAGTTCCACAGCACTTCTTAAGGGATTGTCTTCACCACAGTGTTCTCTCAAGTTGTAACCTGAGTGTTGTCCCTTACTCAAGTCCCATCTGCACACACACAAACCCTTAATACAGGTGTGGTGATACTGTTAAGTTGGGGTGGCTGACGCACCAGAGGGTGTAAGCTAAAGCCTGAGTGAGCACAACTCAATTGCTAACGCAATCGCTCTGCAGCTGGAGTGTTATTGTGCAGGAGGCTTTGTGTAGGATCACCACATTTCCAAACAAAGGTATTGATGCTGACAGAAGCTTTTTTCCATAAATATAGCTGCACCTACACTTGAGATTATATCAGCATAGCTATGTCAGATAGGTGTGTGTTTTACGTTTGTTTTTGTTTCACATTTCTGATGTATGTAAGGGCATGGCTACACTTGCAGATGTAGAGCACTGGGAGTTAAACCAGCCTTTGGAAACTGTAGCAGGGAAAATGCTGCTGAGCATTTTTACACTCCGCTGGAAGCGCACTGGCATAGACACATTAGCAGCTCTTGCAATGCCACAAAGAGCAGTGCATTGTGGTAGCTATCCCAGCGTTCAAGTGGCTGCAACATGCTTTTCAAATGCGGGGGGTGGGGTGGAGTGTGACAGGGAGTGTGTTGTGTGTATGTGGGGGAAGAGAATGGGTTTTTGGGGTGCTGAGTGTGTCAGCATGCTATCTTGTAAGTTCAGACCCTCCTCACAGTAAGCAACATTCCCCACTAATGGCTTGCTTTGTCCCGGAGCAGATAAGCATGCTAGCTGACAGGAACGGAGCTTTGAAAGGGGATATCCGTATTCCTACAGCCGAATCCAAAGCAATGACAAGAGTGGCCGCTTGACTTAAGGGGATTATGGGATGTTTCCGAAGGCCGATCAAAGCACAGTAATGCAACACCTTGTTCACACTGACGCTGGGGTGTTTCAGTGAGGCGCAGCAAGCGTTATGCTTCTTGTGGAGGTGGATTACCAGGAGAGCTCCAGCTGCAGAGTCCAGGTGCTCCAAGTGCCTTGCCAGTGTGGACGGGTCGGGAGTTAGGGTGCCTGGGGCTGCTTTAATGCACTCTAACTTGCAAGTGTAGCCAAGCCCTTGCTAGTGTAGAACTAGCTTATCTCAGGTAAAAGGCAGATAACTTGAGAGGCATTCAACTTGAGTTAATTCTGCAGTAAAGACTTAGGCCTTGGCTACACTTGCAGATGTACAGTGCTGTGAGTTAAACCCGTCTTCGTACAGCTGAGTAGGGAAAGCGCTGCAGCCTGTCCACACTGGCAGCCGCCAGCGCAGTAACGAGCACTAACGTGGCTACATTTGTAGCACTTGCAGCGGTTTTGGGAGAGGTGCATTATGGGCAGGTATCCCACAGAACACCTCTTCCAATTCTAGCGCTGTGGGTTGTGGGAAGGGGGCGTGGAGTATGGTGCATTCTGGGTCCTGTCCCAACGCCCCGTGATGCATCGCTTCGCATCCCAGCAATCCCTGTGTTTCCGGCCACAATTTGCGCCATCTTTCAACGGTTTCTTTGTAGCGCGATCTGTGCTCCGTTTCGGTCAGCGGGAAAATGGATCCTGACCTGTTGAGCAAAATACTGATGAGTCTCGCCAGCACGTCACGTTTGGCAGTCGAGCTCTTCCTTAAGATCCACAGTGACAGCGAGGAGTCTGACGATGAAATTGTCACGCAAAACGCGTACGACACGAACTTGCTTGTGGCATTCACGGACATGCTATGCACCGTGGAACGCCGCTTTTGGGCTCGGGAAACCAGCACAGAGTGGTGGGATCACATTGTCATGCAAGTCTGGGATGACGAGCAGTGGGTGCAGAACTTTCGGATGAGAAAAGCTACTTTCATGGGACTGTGTGAGGAGCTCGCCCCCGCCCTGCGGCGCAAGGACACGAGATTGAGAGCTGCCCTGGCGGTGGAAAAGCGGGTGGCTATTGCAATCTGGAAGCTCGCAACTCCGGACTGCTATCGATCAGTAGCGAACCAGTTTGGAGTGGGAAAGTCGACCATTGGAATCGTGCTGATGCAAGTTTGCAAGACCATTAATCGCATCCTGCTCAGAAGAACCGTGACTCCGGGTAACGTGCAGGACATTGTGGCTGGCTTTGAACAAATGGGTTTCCCTAACTGCGGAGGGGCGATAGATGGGACGCATATTCCTATTCTGGCACCACCCCACCTAGCATCCGAGTACATTAATCAGAAGGGGTATATCTCCATGGTTCTCCAGGTGCTTGTGGATCACCAGGGGCGTTTCATTGACATCAACGCGGGCTGGCCCGGAAAGGTGCATGACGCACGCATCTTTCGGAACACTGCCCTGTTCCGGAAGATGCAGTCCGGGACTTTTTTCCCAGACCGGAAGATCACAGTAGGGGAAATTGAAATGCCCACTGTGATCCTTGGAGACCCCGCATACCCTTTAATGCCGTGGCTCATGAAACCCTAGACAGGGAGCCTTGACACCAGCAAGGAACGGTTCAACTACAGGCTGAGCCGGTGCAGAATGACTGTGGAGTGTGCTTTTGGCCGTTTGAAGGGCCGCTGGTGATCTCTATATGGGAAGCTGGACTTGGCCGAACACAGCATCCCCGCGGTTATATCCGCATGCTGTACCCTCCATAATATTTGTGAAGGGCAGGGTGAAATGTTCACTCAGGCGTGGACCTCAGAGGTTCAACACCTGGAGGCTGAATTTGCACAGCCAGAGAGCAGGGCTATTACAGGGGCCCAGCGTGGGGCTGCAAGGATTAGGGATGCCTTGAGGGAGAAATTTGAGGCTGAAAACCACCAGTAATGTGTGCTGCCCTGCACGACCCTGAAGTGAAGTGGTTCCAACGTTATTAGTAATCTGTCTTTGCTAAGCTGATTTGTGTTTGCTCAGCTCACTTGCGTTGCCTGTTTCTTTCCTGGGCTAAGGTATCTTTTTTCCTTATGCAATAATAAAGACTGTTTTCACATCCAAAGAATCCGTTTATTACAGAGAAAATACATGTATTAAAAAGAAACACAACTGCTTGTGAGACAGAAAGGGCAAGGGGGTGGTGTGTGGTGTGGGGAAGGGTTCAATCACAGGGTATGGTATGTCCTGCTTTCATACTCAGGCTTCCTGTCTGGAGTGCTGTGCAGTGAGTGCTGGGCCTCAGGATGTCTATAATTCGGGATGGGAGTTGAGTGCAGTGGGTAAGGGTCATAGTTTCCAGGGCTGTCTGGTGAAGCTACAGGTGTTGGGGGCATCTGGTGTGGGCAATAAGAACCTGGATGTTGGGTGAAGTGGGCAGGTGGTGACATGGGGGCACAAGTGTTTTGGGACACTGGCTGCAGGGGGGGGCGGGGGCGGTACTGCTCTGCCTGCCTGGCGACGAGCGCCTGGATAGAGTCCGCTTGGTGCGCCAAGATGCTAATCACTTCCTTTGTGCTTTTGTGCCGGAGCTGCATGCTTTGCTGCCGCTGCGCTGTGTTTTCCTGGCGGAGCCTGCTTTCACTCTCCCTCCACTCCCGAGCCTTTGATTCTCTTTAAGAGACTGTTTCATAACTTCCTGCAGCATGTCTTCTTTCGTTCTTCTGGGCCTCTTCCTGAGCCTTTGGAGTCTCTCAGCCGGTGATAAGAAGGATGGCGGAGATCTCAAGGTTGCATCTTGAAGGCAAAATGCAACATTTAACAGAGGCATCATTGTTTTATGCCAGACAGAGCAATGATTCCCCCACACTTAAGGAGGGCGCGCACAGTCTCCAAAACAGCACAATTTTCCCGTCCCAAACAGAGCGCACAGAACCCACGGGAGCCCCAAAATGGTGAGTAAGCACAGGGTAAAGGGGGACTGATTGTTTCACGGATGTACTGTCCGGGTTTCTGTGCCTTGGGGAGAGCCAACAGCTGCAGGGGGAACCTACACTGAACACTATCCCCAGATTTTCCACAGGACTTCGTCCTGGAAGATATCTCGCTGCTGAGGGTGTCTGGGGAAGCAAGGGAGGGTCTTCTACTGCAATGCGGCTTCTGCCCTGGCCCATATGCAGCTTGCCTGTGTGCAGCAATGGTCCCCCCGCCCCTTGCGGCACAGTGGCGCGGACACGTTACCCTGAATGGGACAAGGACCACGGCGGCTCTCCCAATGAACCTGCGCAAGCGCATTGCCCACGTTCTGGCTGAGACTTTTGAAGAGATTACAGTGGCCGATTTCTCCGATGTGATAGACCACATCAATGCGCTCTTCCTCATCTAGGCATGCATGCAGCCCAAACCCTCCTCGCCCAAGGACCCCACACCGAAAAAACTCCTTCCCGAAAATAAAAGCTGCTTACCGCGAACCTGTTCTTCTCTTTCTCTCCCAGTGCATACCAGCCGCTGCGACTGGCTCCCTTCCTCCTGGCTCGAGAAGAGCTCCTGGCTGCATGCACCCAGGGAGTCAGGGGTGTCTCCCCCAGCCACAGCACCCTCGCTTCTGTTTTCTTCAACCACCTCCTCCTCCTCCCGCTCTCCCATGTCCACGGTGGTGCTCGGAACAGTAGTGGGGTTACCCCCAAGTATTGCATCCAGCTCTTTGTAGAATCGGCAGGTTTTGGGGCGAGCACCCAAGCGGCTGTTTGCCTCGCGGGCTTTGCGGTACGCACTCCACAGCTCCTTTACTTTTATCCTACACTGCATTGCGTCCTGGTCATGGCCCCTTTCAATCATGGCCCTTTATCTGGCCGAAAGTATCGAAATTCCTCCAGCTGGATCGCAGCTGGGACTGGACAGCTTCCTCCCCCCAAACAGCGATAAGGTCCAGCAACTCGCCATTGCTCCATACTGGGGCTCGTCTCGCACGTGGAGGCATGGTTACCTGAAAAGATGCGCTGAGAGCACTCCACGCCTGGCTGAGCAAACAGGAAGGGGATATTTAAAATTCCAAGGGAATTTAAAGGGTCGGAGTGGCGGTTGGTCACCTGAGGCCAGGGCAGTAGAGTTCTAATTGATGACCAGAGTGGCTAGAACAGGCATTGTGGGATACTTCCGAATACTTCTGGCGGCCAATAACAGCGCATTGGGTGGCCACACTGTAGCCGCAGCGCCCCAGCAGCCGCGCAACAAACGTTATTCCTCTCGGGGAGGTGGAGTACATGCAGCGCTCTACCTGAGGAGATGCAGCGCTGCACGTGCCTTGCGAGTGTAGACAGTTACTGAGTTACAGCGCTGCAGGCAGTTTTATTGCGCTGTAACTCGTAAGTGTAGCCAAGGCCTTAGCCTAATCCAATTCTGGTACCTCTCTTGAATGTCTGTGCCTTCCTTTAGATCAGTGGCTCTCCAGACTACTGTACCTCTTTCAGGAGTCTGATTTCTCTTGCGTACCCCTAAGTTACACCTCACTAAACTACTTGCCCACAAAATCAGACCTAAAAATACAAACGCGTCACAGCACACTATTACTGAAAAATTGCTTACTTTCTCACTAGAATCAACTAGATATCCATTATCTATCAATTAGATATCAACTAGAAGATAAATATTGTACTTACATTTCCATGTATAGCATATAGAGCAGTATAAACAAGTCGTATGAAATTTTAATTTGTACTAACTTTACTAGTGCTTTTTATGTAGCCTGTTGTAAAACCAGAGAAATAGCTAGCTGAGTTGATGTACCCCCTGGAAGACTTCTGTGTACCCCCCAGGGGTACCCCTGGTTGAGAACCACTGCTTTAGATAAGGGATACAGGAAAAAATGTATCTCATAAGGCTAACAATATGGAAGAATTTCTTAGAGCTTTACATAAAGCATCATAACTAGCTTTTAAAAGTGGGACTGAAGCAGGACCACCTTCCCCCAACTCTTTCTAAAAATCCTTACCCAACAGGGGGAAATTTGATCCATTTTAAAGAATTTTGGAGTCTGATGTAATGAAGGAAAATAACATATTAAGTACAATTGAAATGACCATGAGAACATGGTGGCATAGGCGCCAACTCCATGGGTGCGCCAAGGCTGGAGCACCCACGGGGAAAAATTAGAGGGTGCTCTGCACCCACTGGCAGCCAAGCTCCCCTCCTCCCCCCTGAGCATGCCGCGTCCCCGCTTCTTTGCCTACCTCCCAGCGCTTCCCACCTGGCCGCCACCAAACAGCTGTTTGGCAGCATAAGCACGCTCCGAGAGGGGGAGGAGTGGGAATGCGGTGCGCTCCGGGGAGGAGGCGGGGCTGGGGCAGGGATTTGTGGAAGGAGTTGGAATAGGGGCAGAGGGTGTGAAGTTGGGGCAGGGACTTTGGGGAAGGACTTGGAATGGGGGTGGGGCCTCATGGAAGGGGTGCAGTGGGGGTGGGGGCAGAAGGGGGGTCGAGCACCCAGGGGAAAGAGGGGAAGTCGGTGCCTATGCATGGTGGCATTTGCTACTCAAACTTAAACCATTCTCCGAAGACAGAAAAGTAGCTAGTAAATCCATTAGATATCAATCCAAAACAAACCATTTCTGTCAGTTCCTCCCATCCAGAGGGTTTATCTTCACCTTTCCCTTTGACATCTTTCCAAATGGAAGAAGGAGTTAGGGTAGTCCAGTGCTGTACCAGGATGATGTGCCCTTAACAATTAGTCTTGCTGTACTTCAACATTGGGTTAGCAATCTTTTTTTAAATTTTGTGCAAGTAGGTAAAATTGGAGAAGGTGCCATTTCTAAAGTTTCTGAATTCTATCTAAGTAGGAAGTGATATGCTAGATCCAAGGAGTGGAGCAAATTGTGAGAGGTGCCATGTAATCTATATTAGGAAGTACTAAGCAGCCTCTCTTAGTTTTTATGAGCTTCTAGTTAGTGTTTTAATTTGCCTTTTCCCTGCCTGCAAAAAGAGAGGTTTTAATCCATGTGGAGCATTTATAGCAGGGATTACAATTACTATGGTGAGATTTAAGAGATTACTCCAATCTATTCTGAATGCAAGAAGGTCTTTGACTTTCATTCAATTCTGCCAAATAACTTACACTTGTTATGGGAGCTCTTTTAGCATCTCTGCTGTGCTGTCACCAAATGCTTCCTAAAGTGATCTTGTATTCTGGTAGGTGACAGTGGTTGGGGGAAAGTGTTTGAACTGTGAAGATAACTAAATCATGAGCAAGAACACAGACATACTATTAAGTGTCAATTGACTGTGTCGGGGATACCATGAAAGCTTTTTGGCCCATGTGCAAAGTGGGGAGTTCTCTGTTCAGTTATAAATTCATCTATTCAATGACTGTTTACTTAACTTCAGTTTACAGATTTAAATCTTGAGAAGAGCAGTCCAGCATGGCGTTTTGGAGCATCTCAAGTGGAAGATATGGGGAATATTATTTTAACACTAATTTCTGAAGTATACAGTAAGCAACAGTAGTAAACTTGGGTTTGGCTTTTTACTTTCTCTCCCCAACATTCTGGAGAAATAAATAATTTCTGCCGTGTTTTGTAGATTGCAGGTTTGCAGATCCAGAAAGAGTGAACTATAAATTTGAAAGTGGTACCTGGTAAGTAGAGTGTGGTGGTGATGGGTTGTTTTTTTGTTGTTGTTGTTTTTTTTTAAATGCTAAAGCTAAGGCATAAGTCCAAAACCTGACCTACTCCTGAAATTTCTGTACTTAGCTACACTTGCAAGTGGTCTTTGTATTTTTTAATGTCTTCTATTTTGCTGGAAGTTGCTTTGAAAAAAAAAAATAGGTTGCTTAACTGAGAGGAGGGGTTGTAAAACAGAACCATATGCTGAGTATCTATCCTATGCTGGACTTGCATGGTATTGGTTAGGAGCTGCTACTGTCTCCTGAATTGTGTTAATAATTATCACTGACGGTGGTAACACACTATCCTATTAAACAAAGGTAAATAAGTTCTTGTTAATTGATTTTGGCTTTGTTTCAAGTGATTGAGCAAATATTTTTTTTCCCTATGTAACAATGGCATGGAAATGTATCTTCATGTGTCCAAGACTGTATGAAAAGCAATGTAGCATTTTTATAATAAATTATAAATGAGTGTCTTTTTTAAATGTTTAGTAGTGACAGCACAGTTTATGCAATTGCAATAGTACCAATTATGATGCAAACTTCTTAATCTTACTCATCTTTTTAGCATATAAAATTTTTCTCAATGGTATTACTAGATGCTTTCTAAGCAGTGCCTGCAACAGAGATTAGTGTCAGAATTGTTCTTCTTTAGAATCTTCGTGAGTGATCTGGAAGAGGGAGTAAACAGTTTGGTCACAATCACAGATACTACTGGTATTTGCAGCTCTTTCTAGCTCAGTAAAGCAAGGGAAATACTATGATCTAAAAAGATCATAAATATTGGCAGAAAATAATGAGTCATCTTGTAAAATCTATTTACTAGGAGGGAGAAATCAGGACTGTAACAATGAAATCTGGGAATGACCGTGGGCAGCAAGTTAGATAGGAGTTTGCAATGGAATACAAGAGTGAAAGAGTTAATGCAATGTTGAGCTATCTGTATAAACGCATATTCTAAGGGCTGGTCTACACTAAACCCCCCTGTCGAACTAAGATACGCAACTTCAGCTACGTTAATAACGTAGCTGAAGTCGAAGTCTTAGTTCGAACTTACCTGTGGTCCACACGCGGCGCGCAGGCTCCCCCGTCGACTCCGCCTGCTCCATTCGTGGAGCAGGATTACCAGCATCGACGGGGGAGCACTTCCTGCTTCGATTTATCGCGTCTTGTCTAGACGCGATAAATCGAACCCAGAAGATCGATTGGACTCCTCCGATGCGATGGGTGAGTATAGACGTACCCTTAGAGTTAAGCATTTTGTATTCTGAAATATCAGAAACTTTGTGCTCTTCCTGTAAACTCCTGTTCATCTTCTAGTCCGTAAGATGGAATTTCCTCTGTGCATGTCAACATTAAAGGAGTCCAGTAAATGATTGAAATGGACTCTGCAGATCAAAACACAGTCTAGTCACAAAAACAAAATTCTACTCTTTAAAAATGAGTCTATAAAATTAGTCTTGATTGTTGCTGTGTAACACTTGACTCAAACAGTTGTTTGGATGTGATGCACAGAAGTGTTAGTGAGTAACAGCTTTATTTCTGGGTCCCAATCACCTGACATGGGACAGGGCTTCAAAAGGTTAATTTAATACCCTGTTGCATGATTCAGATCAGTATCCTCTTAACTCAGTAGATACCAGAGTTATTGACTTGCAGCTATAACTTCTATAGGATCAGCTTCCTATAAATATGTATGGCCCCATCTCCCCCTGATGTAAAGAACAGAGACAGAAGAGTGACCATGTTCAGGAGGCTAATTTCCCATAATGAAACATCTCTTCCAAAGCTAAACCACATGATGAAATTCCCAAGCCAGCAGCACAACTGTCCATGACTCCTCCAGGAAGCTAAATAACAGCCATGGAAAATTGATTTTTTTTTTTATTTTTTGGTCATGTCCAGTCAAATATGTAGAGGCCAATTGGTGGACTTTACATTCTGTAAATTCACTGCTGTAGAATTTGCTGCAAAATCAGCCCTTTTCTGCAGAACTGTGCTCCAGTCAAATAATCTCTTTTAACTATACTTTCTAGTCATTTTGATTATGAGCAAAACTTCCCAACATGAATAGCATGTAAACAATGCAGTGCTGCCTGCCTTAAAGGTGAGAGGACAAGTAAATCTCTAGCCTTAATGCAAAGGTAGTCTTTAAAAGGTAAAGAAATGGAAGCCAGTTGATAGGGCTAAAAGTCTATCACTGACTTATTTTCTGAAGGTCACGTTGATCACGTAACCTTAGATTGGCTTTTGCATCTTGTTTTATGTGGAGAGGAAGAAGAGATGTCGCCCTTGACCAATTTATAGCTGCCCTCGGTGTTGCAGACTCCCTGCTGATTACTATCCAGCTGTCTGGAGCGGAGTCAGTCCTGTGCTGAGCCGCCATTGTAACCTCTAGCCACAACATGGGTGGCAGCTGAACATATGTGAGGTAGCATGATAGTGGCCTGAGCATGGGACTTGAATTTTAAGCTCTTTAGGTAGGAACTGTCTTTTTGTTCGGTTTGTACAGTGCTGAGCTCAGTGGGGTCCTGGCTCATGACAAGGGCCCCCAGGCACTACCACAATATAAATAATAATCCCTGTGCAGACACTAACTTCCTCTCTGGTCCTGAACAAGTGGGATATTCTCTGTTTTAATTTTCTCATCTGAAAAATGGGAAAAGTACTTCTGCACTGGATGGTGCAATTTGATTTTGTTAGCTCTGGTAGAGAACTGCATAAAAGCAAAGCATTAGGATGGGGTGGGGAGCACCTGGAAAAGACACATACAACTGTAATGGAGATGAGACAGTGGGGAGCAAAAGAGACAGACCAAGAGAGGGGGAAGTGGGAAAGAGACTGCTTAATTAGTCCATGTGTTCTGTGTTTCTGCCAACAAAGAATAGGTGTAAACGTGAAAGAATGAGAGGAAAAGGGAGGGGGAATAGAGAATAGTAAACAGAAATGAGGGGAAATGGCACTTGGATGGATGGATGGAATGAGCCAGATAAGGGAAAACACGCTTGACACTTAGATTTGCAGTCTTCCCAACTGTGTGAACAACCTTAGTCCTTGTTTGACAAATGTTGAACATGAGTTTAAGCTTATGAATAAATTACAGTTATGCTTGCTGTCTGTGTGGTAGATATGAGGATGGGGAAACTTCAGTGTGTGTTTGTGCTTTATCTGAAGCAGCAAGATGGAACTCGTAGATGATAACACCATCATCAGAGCAAGAGGCTTACCATGGCAGTCATCTGACCAGGACATCGCAAGATTTTTCAAAGGCCTAAATATTGCCAAGTTAGTTACCAGCGATATATACATTTATGGCTTTGCGAGACGGAAATAGTGCATGCTGTGCTTCAGTGATTCACTCTTGTGCCTCTTTTTTTTCCTTGTCTTGACTCTTTAAGGGGAGGTGCTGCACTTTGTCTCAATGCACAAGGAAGGAGGAATGGGGAAGCTCTTGTCAGATTTGTAAGTGAAGAGCATAGAGATTTAGCACTACAAAGACACAAGCACCACATGGGGAATCGGTACATTGAGGTATGCTGCAGCAATGGTGGTTTTTTCTTTTTTTCTTTTTGTTTTTTTTAATCCCTTTGATAGGACTAGAAGCACCATGCCACGTATAACTGATTTTTTTCCCCCTTCTTTCCCTAGGTGTACAAGGCAACAGGTGAAGATTTCCTTAAAATTGCAGGAGGTAATCCACTTTTTCTTTTGTGGGTGGAGATGGGATTCTGTTCCATAAACACCTGTCACTTCGTTTCATTATAAAGTGTTTCTATCAAACGTGATCTCTGAATTGGCTCATAGAATGCATAGGTAGTTGATGTGCTGAGATTGCTACCTACTCTGCTGATCATTACTGTCTTACAATTTACATTGTTCTTTCCCTCACCCCCACCTTTATTGCGGTTCAACAATATGCATGAAAACAGTAAGGTCTCTGGTGCAGGGACTGTCTTCGTTCTGTGTATACAGTGCTTGGCAATGGGGCTCTGATCCCTGAGCTACTGTGACATGAATAAATTCAATATGTTCCCTTCCTTTCAAAGAGTCAGTCAATTAAGGATCTTACCAGACTTGTTCCTGAATTTCATTTGCTACATAAATTTTCCTGGGGCTGTGGCTTCCACGTAGTCAATTACAGAAAAACTTAACCTGGATTCTTTCAGAACACTGATGTAACTCTGTTCTACTTGTTCTCTGTTGTTGTATACAAATCTCTGTGTGAAAGCAAATGAGTCTCAATATATAAATGCTAATTATTAGGGATGGATGAAACTGGTTTTTATTAAACAACTCAAACTTTTCCTGTATCCTAAAATGATCTTCCTTCCCAGGGAAAGTTGATCACCAAACACAGGAAGGGTTCAAAAGTTTTTTGTAAACCCTCACACCATCTTCTCTCTCAACTCCTCTCTCACCCACCTGGTCTTAACCCAAGGGGTTGGATAAGGCCCAACAAGCTGTCACCCACACCTGTGTTGTTGGGTCTCATTCTTAGGAGCCAGACAGGCTTGATATAGGAATGACCTGCTTCTCTGTTCCCTGCAGGGAACAGTAACCTAGTACTTAGAAGCAGCAGATACCAATACTCTGAAACTTTAAAGGCTCCCTAGAAGGGGAATGTGTGGCTGAGAGGGTTGGTAATGGCGTGTAGTGGTGCCTTTGACTTCTAGGGGTATGGCTAAACTAGAAGAGGTATGTGTGATTGACATACGTGTATCTTCTAAAGTTCGGCTTTAGACATCTTTCTTCTCCCTCCCCCCATTTTTAATCCTGGTCTAGACATACAGTAGGTCACTAGATGGACCCAATTTACAATCTGTTTCCTGGTAGACTCTAGTGTCTGTCTTCCAGAAAACAGCCACTGTGGGCAACTCCAGTAGAGACAAAGGACTGAGTAGGCATGAAAACTGACTCACCTGAACCTTGGTGATCCCTGGGAGGCAGTGCAGATACACTTGTGCTGCTGCTTGCACTGCACTTCTATGGCTATAGAGCTAGGTTGAACTTGGATCTACCTGATGGTCAATCTGGCATATCTTTAAACACACAGGCGCACACATCCCTAAAATTGGATGTGTCAGTGGTTTGCTCAGTGGCCCTCTTCTCCCCAATCCTAGCAGTAGAGGATGGGATTTTCAAAAGCACCAAAATGCTATGAAATCTTAGTGGGGCTTGTGATCTGTAGTCACTTAAGTACTTATGAAAACTCCACCCACAAGGTGTTTGCCATTGCTTGTCAATCATATTAAAAACAAACAGATGGATCTTGCATTTCACCCTGTGAAGGTGATAAGGTTTGGGGCTATCTGTATGTGCAGCAAAGTATACCAGCTATTCTGAGGTTGACTGGGGTGGTGTTGCACAATCTGTGACTTGCTTATTTCATAGCTCACTGTAGAGAGCTGACATGTCTTGGGAAGAGAGAACCAAGTTTTGGTTTAATACAAACTGACACCCTTCCAACTGGCTGTAGATAGGATGCCTTTGATCACTTGACTGATTTTACTGTGGTATTACATTGGAAATGTAAGCAATGCTGATAGACTCCCATCTAGTTACTGAAGGCAAAACTGGCAAGCTTCTAAAGGTGACAATTGTATCAAAGTGGAACCAAACTCCTGAACCTTCCTAAATGCACTTTTTTGTTGGTAGTTCCCAGGCCATTATCTGGGGTAGTTGGTGTCTGAAACAACATTTTCAGAAATATGTATTTAAAAGTAAGGCTTAGAATTCACCAGAAAAGCCATTCCAGGAACATCTGTGCTACCATGTGAGAGACTAGTGCTTGCTGACTGGGCATAGACTCAATGTTGTAAATGCAGCTTACTTTTCCCCTTGGGTGAGGGTGAATTTCTCATTTAAGCAATCAAAGGCGCAGCATTCTAGGCTTCAAAGGGAGGAGTGTTCCATATGATGACACTTCTGGCTTTCCAGGTAGCTTTTGGGTGGGGAGAAACAATGTGAATTTCAATTCTGTACCCTAGGTGCAAACAATCCATACAGGTAGGGGGTTGCTGTCTTTTATATATCTGTAGTTTCTCGACTTGGATTTTGTTGTTTTGTTAAAGGTACTTCCAATGAAGCAGCTCAGTTTTTATCGAAAGAAAATCAGGTGATTGTCCGGATGCGAGGTCTTCCTTTCAATGCAACGACAGAAGAAGTGGTGACATTTTTTGGCCAGCACTGCCCAGTAACAGGAGGAAAGGAAGGAATCCTGTTTGTCACATACCCTGACAACAGGCCAACGGGAGATGCCTTTGTGTTGTTTGCTTGTGAGGAATATGCCCAAAATGCACTAAAAAAACATAAGGACTTGCTGGGTAAAAGGTACATTGAACTCTTCAGGAGCACGGCAGCAGAGGTTCAGCAGGTAGGGTGAAAACTTCCAGATGTCTGGGGCTCTTCAAATCAAAGAACCAGTCAGGAGGACACAATGGTTGGGGTCTTGAGGCATTGCTTTGTATCTTATTGTGGGAGGAGAGTTGTTTGACCTCTAAGCATGGTCGAGGTCAGAAAATGTTCCTTGTGAAGCCTTTCCTGATCAAGAGTTCTGATCCCTATTGGTATGCATAGTCAATCTGCTCACTCTAACAACCGTATTTTTATTTAAACTGCTTTTTTTCCCTCCTGCTAGCTATGCAGGCAGCTGTATTTTTATCCTTGATTAAAGCCTAGTGCCTAGATGACTTATCTTCTAAGTATTGCACAAGTTGACTATTTACACAAATTCCATCTACATTCAGTTCAGTAGCACAAGCTTGAGGTCTCACCGTTTCTTTGTTTCTGTTTTTGTGTAGGTGCTGAACAGGTATTCTTCTACACCTCTCGTTCCCCTTGCAGCGCCACCTATCCTTCCTGTGTTACCTCAGCAATTCATGTCTCCGACCAATGTCAGAGACTGCATACGTCTGCGTGGTCTTCCCTATGCTGCCACTATAGAGGACATCTTGGAATTCTTGGGGGAGTTTTCTGCAGATATTCGGACCCATGGGGTTCACATGGTATTAAATCACCAGGTAGGTAGACAACAGGAGAATGCAAGTCATGGTTGCCAGTGTGCTACCCACCACATATATAAACATGATCCCCTTCAGGGTTGCTTTCTAGTGGAATAGCAGGGAAGCAGCCTTGATAAAGCCCCTAAATGCACACAGGTGAGGCAGCTACTGATTCTGGCCTCCAGGAGTGTAATGGAAATCAATAGTCTTTCACAAACCTAGCTGCTTCAAGGCATTTTTTTTTTTTTTAATACTGGACCCAGTGTAGCAAACAAATTGCTAACAGGATCAACCGGAAACTTGGTATGGCTATCCATAAATGTATGTAGAATTATTTCTGTTGTGTGTAAATAGGTAACTCGTGTTGCACATGGGGTTTTGAAAGCAGGATGTGTTGGGCTGTATATGGTGAAACATACAATATCACACCTAAAAAGATTTAAAACATTTCAGCTCTTTTTCTTGATGATGGTAGATGAGGTAGTGGGGGTGAGGAATCTGTTTTTGTGGGGATATGTGTTTAAAAAACAAACCAACAACAAAAACCTTTTTGACTCTACAGCCAAAAAATCTTGTCTATCGTTTGTTAGACTAATGGTAGGGGTTTCTTTTGCTGGGTGTTTTTTTGGTGTTGTGTTTTTGGGTTTTTTTGGGCGGGGTGGGGGGGTTAATTTTGTTTTGGGTGCCCAATTTAAGAAGCTCTTAAAAGGGACTCTTTAAGAGGGTGCGTGGTCAGCATTTTTTGAAGCCAGTCTCTTTTACGGCTTCTCAAGTTGGGCACCAAAAATCATTAGGGCCATGGACCAAGGGTTATGAGGCAGAGACTCTCTTACTTTAATATGGCCCAATACATTAATTTCAAATACTTAGTTACTTGAATGTGATGCAGAAAATGGCAAGTAAATTCTAAATATTTTAATAATGTATTTATATCCACAAGATAGAGACACTACATTAATTAATCTCTCACAACCTACCACAATCTCTCTTTTAAGAGGATTATAAAGGCAAATTCATATTTGTAACTTGGTGAAAAAACATAACTGTCACACGCTTATTTAACAACTGTTACGGAGCGCACACAAAGGGACAAGCATGTGTGTTGCTATTTATTTGGTGATTCTGTTAGAGTATCACATTGTGTACCCTATATATCGGCTTGGCAGAATTCATTTATTTTTTTAATTTAGATGGATAATATCAATGTTCCTTTTTAAGCATTATTTTCATCTATTTAAATTTTTAGGGGGTGTCAGGTAATTAATGACAGTCGATATTGAGATTCAAAAAGTTAAAGATTTATAACTGCTAAAACACAATTATCAATACAACATGTCAAAACATATTAAGTAAATATTCCTAAATCAAATGTTAAATTCTCAAGCAGCATTTTTCTTAATTTGCTGGTCTATAAATTTCTATTGTAATGATGGAAAAAATGTTGGCCGGTTTGTATGTGTGGGGTGAAATAAACACTTGCCAATAAAAATCTAATGCTTCCAAGCCTACCTATATAATTGGAAATCTGCAAAAAATATTGACTCTCTTCCATGGAATTACAGATTAAGCTGTTCCATTTACCCAACCAAAATATACAAATTGATCATTAATTCCATTCTTATACTTCACAGATCTTTAAACTCGTGTCAAAATCCTTAGAAACCTGACAGCTAACCACGCTGAGCTAGCAATCTATCAATTGTCCCTCAGGGAGGGCTGGTTCCCATTCTCCCATAGCCTGTGATACAGGTATGGTTAAAATTTTGTCACAGTTGCTTTTAGTATAAAAGTCACAAATGGATCGTGGACAATAAACGAAAATTCATGGAAGCCCATGACCTGTCTGACTTTTACTAAAAATAATGAGTGGGGACTGGTGTGTGTGTGTGTGTCGGGGGGGGGGGAAGTGGGCAGATGACTGAAGCCTGAGGCGGGGAGGAAGGATGAGAACCTGAGCCCTGCTGTGGGAGGTGGGAACAGTCTAGCACCTACTACCCTGGCGTCTGACAGTTCTGTGGCTCTGGCTTGAGCATTCCAGGTCTTCCCACCCACCTTGTCTTCTCTTTTCCCCCCTCCCCCCGCCCCCCCATATCACCTGCAGTGTCTTGGCACTTTGGGAGCCAGCAGCTCTGCACTCTGGGGGCCCCAGCCCCAAGGCTGAAGCGGAAAATGTCAGAGGTCTCTGAAAGTCATGGACTCCATGACATTTTATCCTTAGATATGGGGTTCATGGATTAAGTCAAACATATCATTAACTCCTGGTCTACTCTAGACAATTAAGTCAATTTAAATCCACACTCTTTGAGCAGCATAGTTAAGCCAATTTAAACACACACCTCCACCCCCACCCCAGTGTTGACAGCGCTAGGTCGACAGAACAATTCTTCTGTTGGCCTACTTACCACATTTTGGGAAGGTGGATTATCTACACCGATCGGACAGCCCCTCCCATTGGTGTAGGTAGTGTCTATGCTGAAGTGCTGCAGCGGCACAGCTGTGCCACTGTAGCATTTCAAGTGCAGACAAGCCCTAAGTAAAGAACAGATATTAGACAACATGATTTTTATCTGAAGCTTGTTCCTTCAATCTGTCTCACGTGTTCAAACTGTGTCTGGTGTCTTGTATATTACTCTGGACACGAACCATAATCTGTTATGATGACGACACATGCATTACCCATGCTCAGATTATCCTGACTGACATTTTGCCTTGCTTGTCCCATTCTCTTTGGTTTTCTTCCTGGCCTGTGAAACTCTTAAAGCTCACTACACTTGGTGCTCTACTAACAGAAGACAGTCCTGGCACCAAGGCTCTTACAGTTCACTTCAGACACTGACAGTGCAGTCTGGATATGTAAGACACATGTTCCAAACTTGAACCGCTTACTCTGTGGTGAGTGTCTGAGAGGTGTCACAAAAGCGTGAGGTTTTTAAGGAAGGATACGATTGTGCAAATGGCAGCCATCTTTTCAGTGACTTAAACCTGGGACTCTTATCACTCCAGTACAGACCTCTACCACTTGTGCTCAAGGGTTAACTAAATTGGCTGGACTGCCAATTCCAAGACTGATTTTTAAATGTCCAGAGATGATCCTGGAATAAATTAAATGCATAATTTGTCAACACAGTTTGAGTGTCTGTGTGGGGAAAATGTTGGCAAGACAGCAGATCTCTTCACCATCTGTTGCTCTCCTTGCGTCCAACGCAGCATGTAGTGGTAGACAGGAATCCTGCCACAACTGTAGTGTGGGAGCAGATCTCCTACTCCAGTGTAAGGATTTGTCTGTACATCGTCTAGTCAGGAATTACTCCAGTTTTAGGCAAGAGCTTGAGTGGGTTTAGCTGCTTAGTGACCCCCTACATGCGGGAGGGAGAAAGTTCTTTATTGCAGTACAGTCTGTGGTTATGATCATGGTCCATCTCCACTCTTCCTACATATTGCAGAGATAAACTCTGCATAGGGCCTGAATTCCCTCCTGTTCAACCTCCCCAAATCCTAGCCCCTGCATAAATGAGCTGCACCAGTTCATTACATGTTGGGCTCTCTACACCTGTGTAGGCAGCATTGGCATTTTCCTCCTGCAGAACCTTCCATCTGAGGAGTTGAGAGCTTCACCAATGCTGGTGAATTCAGCTGCACAATACCCATGTTAAGGGTAGCTGATCAATACCCCATCGGTATAATCGGGGTGAAGGGGACAGAGGAGATTAAACTTCTTGTCCAAAGTCACTGGTGGTGTCTATTTCTTGGTATGCTCATATGTTCTGAAGGTCCACGTCTTGTAAGCTTGGCCATTTGCAGTTTAAAAGCAGCAGTAGCTTGCAAAGGCACATATATACTTGCCTCTGCCTCAGTAAGTAACAGACACTGGCTATGTTTGGGAAAAGCTTTCTGTGATTGCAACCTGATGTGGATTAAAGGTTTTTTTTTGCAGTGTTGTAGCCTTGTTGGTCCCAGGATATTAGAGACAGAAGTTGTTCCAATAAAAGATATTACCTCACCCACCTCATTTCTCTGATAGATTAAAGGCATCATTCAAAACTGCTGCCACAGTGCACATGTGAGAGGGTAAAATTTTTTTGTCGTGCTTGAATTGCATGGGGCCTAGTGAAATAATGTTAGCATTTAAATGGTCAAGCTAAGCACTGAAATTAATCACCAACTTGAATCTAGTCACGCTTTTGCTGTCATTGTTGCTTTTTGTGTCCAGGACACTGTTCCTCTTTATTTAGGGAAATGTGCTATCTGAACAGAGGACTAAAGTTCTTAGGCCTTGTCTACTCTGGAAAGCTTTGTGTGTGTGTGTGTTTTCTTCCAGTGTAACCTAAGGCATGCATTTAAACCAATAATTCTACAACTATAAACCATCCCTTGCTGCACCCTCCTCGCCCATGTGGGCACTCTTATTCTGGTACAAGAGTGGCTTTTGGGGGGTTCAGCTTAAATCCTTTTCCAAGCAAAATATGTGTAAATGGAAAAAAGGCTTATACTGGGATAAGAGGTCTTCTAAACTCTCTTGTTTTTACCAAAGCTATACTTGGAGCTAACGTGTGGCATTTTTATTCTCTCTATTCTGAGCCATAAAAATAGTCAGGCAATACTACAGATCAGGGATCAACAACCTTTGGCACGCAGCCTGCCACGGTAAGCCCTTGGCAGGCCAGGCTGGTTTGTTTACTTGCTACGTCTGCAGGTTTGGCCAATTGCAGCTCCCACTGGCCGCGGTTTGCCATCCCAGGCCAATGGGGGCTGCAGGAAGCAGCGGCCAGCACATCCCTCAGTCCGCACCACTTCCCACAGCCCCCATTGGCCTGCGACGGCAAACTGCAGCCAGTGGGAGCTGCGATCAGCCGAACCTGCGGACACGGCAAGTAAACAAACCGTCCTGTCCCGCGAGGGGCTTACCGTGGTGGGCCACATGCCAAAGGTTGCTGATCCCTGCTATAGATAACAGCTTTACCTAAATATTCAAATAATAGAAGGCTGACAAACATTGATGTAACGTACAATGGGCAGACCATGGGCCCAGGCAGTAGTGAGAATTTAAGTGTTTTAGAACAGTTGATTAATACAGGAGTTGGCGTGGTAATGTAAAAGATTCTGCTAACATTGCAAATTATTCCTGTTTTGGCACCACATGAATATTTACATTGAAACTATTGATTTGCTCTTGTTCTTTTTCTTGGTTTTTCAGGGCCGTCCATCAGGAGATGCCTTTATCCAGATGAAATCTGCAGACCGAGCTTTTTTGGCTGCACAGAAGTGTCATAAGAAGACCATGAAGGACAGATATATTGAAGTCTTTCAATGTTCTGCAGAGGAGATGAACTTTGTATTAATGGGGGGCACTTTAAATCGAAATGGCTTGTCCCCACCACCATGTAAGTTACCATGTAAGTTTTGCATGGTTCTTGGCGCTACTCTACGCTGTGTGCTGGTAGGTGTTGGAGCTTCTTTCTCTTCCCAGTTCTTTGTAAGGTATATTAAATGGAGGTGGTGATGCTAGGCTTTTCAATCTGAAATCAGCAGTAGCCTGTGATCGTTTTTCTTTTGGTTGTGGATTACTATGCCTGAAGAATTACTTTCAAATTATACTCTTGCTTTTCCACTGTCAAACTTGTTTTCTGCAACTTAACTTGCTCTGGATAAGCAATGATCCGAAAGGAAACTTTGCCACCTAGAGCCCAATAAAAATTTAAATATGAATTCGTTTATCACTGGGTGGGGGTGTGGACTCCATGCCTCTCCCTCTCTTTTTAAAGGCTAATTCTTGCAACCACTGGTAATGCTTTTTTCTGAATCTAAACACAAATATTCTACCCGTTGAACAACTACTAACCCCTGAACTCTTCCCTGGACATCCAGAATGCATGGAGTTAAGGTTGCTGGTGTGTGAGTGAAATATGTATTTAGACATGCAGCTAAGCCAGCCAAATGTCTTGGTGGATCAGAAAACAGTACTTTGCTTCAAGCTGTGCTCCTTACTGGGTACGAGTCATTTGGGAAAATGGGATCTTATCTAATATTTAGGACAAGACACTTTAAAGGCTCAGGGGCTGACTTAATCTGTTTAAAGTAATATGGCTTTGAACCCATGGGAAAATACTTTGCTTCAAAGATCGCAAATGGCAGGATAATTGAGGTAGGGTCCCCCTATTTATGCAGAAGAAATGAAATATTCTAAATCCAGCCAGGTTGGTTATGACCAATGCTGTTTGTTTACCTGGTGGCTCCTTGGTAGCCCATAGAGAGTTGGTCCCAGTCTAGTTTCTAGTGGACCAATACTTGCATCAGAGAAACTACCACCATCATAATAGGTCCCTTTGTCAGCAGAAAGGCAAAGGCCTGAATGGGAGTGAGGGATAGGCAGGTCACTCTCCCCTAGAGATGGGGCAAGTGTACTCTGATTCTTGTTCAGAGACTTCTTTTGTGAAGGTTCCCAGAGAAAGCTAATGAACTCTGCTGAAATCATGGAAAAGTTTTTTTTTTGGATTCCTGCGTTTCACCTTCTTATAGCTATGAGCACAGGTGACTAAAAGTTCAAACAGGCCATGTCCCCTTGTCTGCTTGTGATGGGGAAAGGGAGGAGTTGAGTCATCAGATGGTCTCTTCACAACTGCTGGTCCCTTAAAAAAAAATGTGATCAGTTTTGCCATTCCTGGACATTCCTAGTCTGTCTAGATTCATCAGAATATGGTGGTGGAAGGAGAGAGAGAGACTACTCTCAAGGGCTTTGGGGAATAGTCTGACCCCCACTCCAGTTCTTGTACGTGTGCAACTTGTAGAAACACCCTTTGTTTTTTGAATTTGCATTATCCTGTTAAATGAAGTGGTGACATGGTGGGAAGTACCAAGGAATAATAAATATAATGGGCCTGTTGGGGATGGAGATCTCTTAAATTGAAGGAATGTCCTGTATAATGGGGGAGATTGGACAGGTATAATCTTGGATATTGTCAAGCTTTGCTCTTGTCCTTTGAAGAGAGGAGACTTAACTGATAACTGAAACTAGGCCAGTAAACCAACTCATCTCTTTGGAAAGAGAATTTGTTCCCACAAATCATAGAATCCTAGAAATGTAGGGCAGGAAGGGACTTTGGTAGGTCATCTAGTCGAATCCCCTGCACTGAGGCAGGACTAAATATTACCTAGACATCCCCGATAGGTGTTTGTCTAACCTGTTCTTAACCTCCACTGACTGAGATTCCACACTCTCCCTAGGCAATTTGTCCAAGTGCTTAACTGCACTGATGGTTAGTTTTTCCTGATGTCTAATCTAAATCTATCTTGCTGCAATTTTATGCCCATTACTACATGTCCTGTACTCTGTGATTAAGGAGACCAATTTATCATGTGCCTCCCTATAATAACCTTTAGAGCAAGAGGTGGCTTCTGTATACAGTACTGTCGCATACCTTTTTTTGTTTTGTGATTTCTATGCAGGTAACTTTATGTAAATGAAAATGTGAGCAAGCTTTTTCCAGGTTGGCAAGACCCTACATGTACGTTGAGGCTGTCTAACTGAATATGTTGGAATTTGGTGAACCATGTTAATCTATCCTCCTTCGATTCCTTTAGGTCTTTCTCCTCCGTCCTACTCACTTCCAGCTCCTACAGCAGTTATTCCAACAGAAACTGCTCTTTATCAGCCCTCCGTGCTTTTGAATCCACGAACGCTCCAGCCCTCCACAGCATACTATCCAGCTGGCGCTCAACTCTTCATGAACTACACATATTATCCCAGGTAAGGCAATGAGGAAATGAGGCAGGAACAAAAGTCCTTTTACAGCAAATGCATGAAGCTCTCCAAAGAGTATTGGCTACTATTCTGAAGGCTTGTGCTATAGGGAACAGCCTGCTCGTTATTTGATCAGGGTAATTATTTCAAAATCCACAGGTGGGGTTCCATTTTTAGAATGTCTCAGGTGGCAAATTGGGTGTGTGTGTGTGTGTGTGTGTGTGTGTGTGTGTGTGTGTGTGTGTGTGTGTGTGTAAAATATTGGTCACTTGAATAGTGTGTGACTTTTGAAAAGTGGCCAAGTGCCTTAGAAGCACACTTGTTATTGCCTCTCCGTGGGAAATTGTCCTTTTTTTTTGTTAAGGGGCTTTGTGTTGGGTAAAATCCCATGGTTTGCATCTTAAAATCAGATGTTTGCACACGTCTCCACCCTTGAGGTAACTGCTTTTCAGTGGCTCTCTACAGTTAAAGGATTTTGTAAACTTTGATGGGGAAAGGCACTATATAAATGTCAATATTCCCACATGCTTCAGTGCAAGTTGACAGACTAACATTCCTTTTCCCCCCCTCCATCCCCCATTTCTCTCCTCTGAGGGCTTTTAGCTTTTCTTGGTTAAAGGATACAAACACCAGTCTCTTGTGCGTGGGGTATTGTGGGTTTAATGTATACTTCACAATCACAAGGTAACGGTTCATTCTGATTGGAATACAAAGTACTTCATACTGTTGAGATTGTAGCATAGACCAGGCCTCACATACAAAGTTAGGTCAATGTAAGCTGTTGTGCATGTGTCTACATTTAAACTTGTCTTCCACTGATATAAGCACCACATTACAGTGACATGGTAACAGCGTCCCCCGTTGAGCCAGGGTCAATGTACTGAGGTCGATGCTGCACAAGTGTAAATGCTGTTGCCTATGTCAACCCTAACAGTCCTCCAGCAGTTGTCCCACAATGCCTGACACTGATAGCTCTGCTCACAATGGTAAATGCCCAGCGGTTACGGAAACTGAATGGCCTCCCTTCCCTTTAGAGCCTCATGCATTTTTGAAATTACTTTTCCTGATTGTCCAGCTTGGCAAGCACACCTAGCAGCAATCCATTACTGTGTACAACTGCCCAGCTGACCATGCAGGCTACATGCTCCAGAGGCACTCCAGGATGGAGTTGACTGGAGATATTGGATCTCCTGGGCCAGTGAGAAGAGGCTGTGTAGGCATAGCTATAGATCCGCCAAAGAAAGGTGGACATCTGTGAGCAGATTGCATGGGAGATGCAAGCGAAGGGGTATGACAGGGACTGGCACCGGTGCTGTATGAAAGCAAAGGAACTGCGTCAGGCCATCAGAAGGCCAGCAAGGTCAACAGTCAATCTGGTGCTGAGCTGCAGACCCGCCACTTCTACGAAGAGCTGAATGCTGAACTTGGCGGAGACCCCACCACCACTCCACAGACCATAGTGGATACCACCAAGAAGCCCAAGTCTCAGACCCCTGGCAAGGAGGAGGAAGAGGTGGAGGAAGATGGGGCGGATGTGAGAGTGGGAGGTCCAGCTACACAGTGAGCCAGAATCTGTTTGAGATTCCACTGCAGTCCAGTCAGTCCCAGCAGCGCAATGCAGCAGAAGGAACCTTGGGTAAGTGTGTAAATGTATTTCCCATTACAATGATGGCGCCCTCAACTTACCAGGACACAGCTGTTGACTCTTCATTAATTTACGTGTAGTAGAAGAGGTAGTGTTGTCTGCTTTTCATTCCCCTCTAGAGGTAGGCTAGTGGGGCCATGTGGAACAATTTGTTTATGTACACAGGGAAAGCCCTTGAATCCTCCTGAGTGATCTTGATGAAACTTTCATGGAAGTACTCTGCAGTCTTCTCCAGAATGTTTCTAGAGATGGCAGCCTTCTTTCTTCTTCTGCGATAAGGACACTTTCCCATGCCAGTCAGTAATAACTTGAGAGACAAGATGGGTGAGGTAATATCTTTTATTGGCACAACTTCTGTTGGTGAGAGAGACAAACTTTCAAGCCACACAGAGCTCTTCAGGTCTGGGAAAGTGACGCTCTGAGTACATTTCTGTGGGGCTTGAAAGCTTGCCTCTCTCACCAACAGAAGATGATCCAATAAAAGATATTACCTCACCCACCTTGTGTCTCTAATATCGTGGGACTGACATATCTACAACTATACTGCATACAGTAATAACTTTGGCAAGTGCCATTGCAGTACACAGGCTAGCAGCATAGAAGCCCAGGAGGCTTCAGGACACCAGCAGCTGTGTGCTCTGTGCCTTTGTTACCCTCAGGAGAGAGAGATCAGATAAAATCTTCAGCATCTGTGATCAGTGGTGCCAGCATTCAGTGCCATTGCCCTTTACGCATAGCTTCATGCAATCAAGCAATGCCCTCTTCATTTCCCTCGCTCCTAGTGGGCGACACACCAATGCTGGTACTGTGAGTGGTACTGCACATGAGCCCGCTGTAGCAGAAGTGTCAATAAACATGTCTGGTGTAAAATTTTAGGGGAGCAAGGGAAGGGAGTTCTGAATCTTCACTTTCACTTTCCATTGACTATACTGACAATGATACCTCTGTTTTATCTGCAGCTGCTGCCGTTGCAGCCTTGAGGGGTTCCACCTCTGCACCTGTGGAACCCCTGAGCCAGCTAAGGAGAAAGAAGGGGACTCAGGATGACCCATTGAGCAAGATCCTGCAAGCCAGTGTTGCATCAGACCGTGAGCAAGGGGCCTAGAGGGTGAACACTGCAGGTAGCCTGTAGAAAGGCCCAGGAATCTCAGAAGGAAAAACAAAGTCAGATGCACCAGGCCATAACGGGGCTTCTCCAGCAGCAAACAGATTCTGCAGACTCTTGTGGACCTACAGGTTGAACAGTCATGGGCTTGCCTCCCTTTGCAGTTCATGGAAAACTCCATTACAGCATCATCTCCCTACACACCCTGCTCAACATTCCACATGGTATCAGGGGGCTGCATCCTTACTCCTACCACCTCACCCCGAAGAACATTAAGGACAACCACACTTCTCATAGGCTGACCTGAGACAGCCTTGGTTGCTGTACGTGTAGGTAAAATGGACATGAATGTTCTTTCCCCTTAAGTTCTGTTCCATTAATTTAAGTTTTTTAATGTCTGTGCAATTTAAAAGCAAATACTTCTTGGACTGACTTACTAAATACAATTCTATTTGGAAAAATAATTCATCTTTATTAGTTCACAACATACGCTGCAGAGAGCTTAGCAGTTCTGAAAGGACCCACTTCTTGCTGTACAGTGTGATAGCACATAGGATCAGTGACAGTGTAATAATCATACATGTACAGCAAACGCTGCAAAATTAATAGGTGCATTGACTGTGTTCTATTCACAGATGTACACCATGTATCACACAATTCCTAACAGACCCCAAAACTGCAGGACCAGGTAGAGCACAATTCACCACAATGCATTACTGTGGCTCATTGTTAAAGTGCTCTTTCAAAGCTCCTTTTAGCTGTATAGCTCAGGGCTGAGCTCTTCTAATAGCCCTTGTGTCTGGCTGTTGAAACTCCGCAGACAGCCACTTCATCTCCCACTCAACAGCAAATTTTTCCCCTTTTGCTACACAGATATTATGTGGGACACAGCAGGCAGCTATAACCATTGTGATATATTTATTTAAATTCAGATCCAGTCTTGTGATCCAGTCTTGTGAATGAAGGGACACTGGTGGTGTTTAATCTACCAAAAGCTCATTCAGCTGTCATTCTGCACCTGCTGAGCCCGTGGTTGAACCTTTCCTTGATGCTGTCAAAGTGGCTGGTGTACAGCTTCATGAGCCGGGGAACAGGTAGACTGGGTGTCCCCGAGAATCACTATTGGTATTTCGACATTCGCAATGGTTATCCACCAGGTGGGAAAGTCCTTGCTTGTAGCTTTCTAAACAGTCCTGTGTTCTTAAAGATGCAAGTATCTTGCACCTTCTCTGACCAGTCAACCCTGATGTGGGTGAAGCATCCCTGGCGATCTCCCAATACTTCAGAAAGGACTATTTTTCTATAATGTACTCTGCGGCAAGGTGGTCTGGTGCCAAAATAGGGATGTGTGCACCATCTATTGCTCCACAGCCGTTTGGGAACCCCATTGCTGCAAATCCATCCCCTACATCCTGCACATTGCTCAGAGTCCCAGTCCTGCATAGCAGGAGGCAATTAATGGCCCTTCACACTTGCATGACAATGGGCCCCAAAGTGGATTTTCCATCGCCAGAATGATTTCCCACTGATTGGTAGCAATCCAGCTCTTCAATTTTCCACAATGCGATTGCCACTCACTACTCCACTGTCAGTGCAGCTCTCATTTTGGTGCCCTTGCACTGGAGGGCTGGGGCGAGCTCGGCACACAGATCCAGAAATATGGCCTTGCACATTCAGAAGTTCTGCAGCCACAGCTTGTCATCCCAAGCCTGCATTATGATGTCATTCTGCCAGTCAGTGCTCATTTCTCGGGCCCAGAAGCGGCACTCCACCATCTGCAGCTGCTCTGTGAACACCAACAACCTTAGAATTGATTCACAGTATATCTCACAGCAATCTGTCCTCCAATAAATCATCATATTCCCCACTGATTCAGTTCTTCTTACAACTCTGCAAATATCGGCGGAACGTGTGTTCTGCGCTTGCAACACTTACGACAATAGTGCAGAACTGTGCAGGCTCTGTGCTTCTGTCAGATGGTGGACAGTAAGGAGGGCCATGTGAATTTGTGTGTGTGTGTTTTTTGGGTTAAAGGTACAGACATTATGGGATATAGATAGTAGCATACTGAGAAGTTGACCCCTTGCGCCCAGTCCCCCATGTGCAACTCGTTTCTGCCTCACCAGGCATTGCCAAAACTTCCCCAAAAGACTGGATGGCGGTGGGTTATACACTGGGATACCTACCCATGGTGCACTGCACTGTGCACAAACACTCCTGGTGAGTACCTGCAGTGCCAGTACAAGGAGCTAAGTATGCATTCGCATGAGCAATATATGAACTGTGGTAGCTTTATTCTACATAACTTGCATCAACCAAAATTTGTAGAGTAGATGTGGCCTTAGTAAGTGGAATATTAGATGGCTAATCTAAACCTCTTGTGGTGATCTACTGTTGGTGCCCTGAAGCCATCCTTTCAGGGACATGTTGTGCATATCCGCCATTGTTTGCTGGAAGCCCAGGGCATACTTTAACAACATATCATGCTGAAACATTCAACCTCCCTAAAAATATTCTAAAGGAAAATTCTCATTAAACCACTCCATTTCTGTGTGTACTAAACGAACTGTGTTGCATTCCCTTCATCCCTAGCCACCAACAATTTAAGTGCATTCTAATACCATATGTTCTACTGGGAACGTACAGAAGGGGGTTAAACAATGTTGATACCAATAGTGGACCACAAACCCAAGAGTCCTTTCCCATCACTTTTTATGCAATCCTGGCTTCTTGTGAGTCAAATTATCCAAGTTCTATTCAGCAGTTTAAAAAGGAAGTTGTCATGGTAGCATTGTCTCTTTGAGATAGACCATAGGCATCCTCATTCTTGATGCGAACATTTCCTGAAGTAGTTTATGGGGCCATTTGGAACTATTCCCCTTCACTGTGTTCAGAGGGTGTGATATCGGGGAGTAGTGACCATTCCACCAGTGTGAAGCTACGGGGAAACTCTTACAGTGGGGAGGGAAATGTTGCTTTGCTTAACTGTGCTTCAAGATTTCCGTGTGGAGACTCTGGTAAGGATTCCTGAACTAGGCTCCAACAGATGCTGTTTCCTAGAAGATGTTGAAGGTACCATCCACCTTAGAGTGGTGGCCCATATGGGTGTCCATCACCATAGAGCTGAAGTACAGGTTGAGCTGTGTAGGAGCTGAGATCGCCCAGAAGCACTGCTCATTACTTTGAAAAGGTGATGCCATGGGTGCACTCGCCGCTGCTGGTGGTGCTGCCTCCTGGCTTTCCTGGGGATCCTCCAGTGCAGGGTCTATCCTGTCATACTTTCATCCTGCAGATCCCTCTCGCTCCAAGAACCATAGCCTCCTCTTCATGAATGAGCCCTCCGTCTGAGGTCACTATGTGGTTTCCCCTTCCAGAGGGGTAAGAGTCTTTCCAGAACAAATTGTCCTAGGTAGTCCACTGCCACGTCCCCAGTGGTTGGTAGAGGAACCTGGCCTCACCCTCTACTCTGGGTCCTAGCTCAGGGGTCCTCCAGTCAGCAGCCAAGGCCTGCACTGTCTTATCTTGCTGTTTTCTCCTTCTGTTGCCAGCTTCCTGGCTTATATAGAACCCCCCAGATGAGCCTGCGTCCAATCAATTCCTTGTTCCTCTTCCAGGTGCAGCCTGTGGAGTTAATTGGCCCACCTGGCCATCTTAACTGCTTCCAGTCCTGTGTGGCATAGACACCCTATCACAGATGGGTTACATTTTACTGAATCAGGATGGACAGCTCACATTTATCTGCACAGGGAAAAAAAGTATAAGAGACATTCCAAAACTAAATCATCTTAAAATTAGTTAAGTTTGCTACACTTGCCTATCATGTCACTTAATGTAAAAGCAAGGAAATGAATAGCTAAGCACATCATGAAACTTGCAAAGGCCACATAAAACAAATAATCCTTCTCAATAAGAAATGCAACCTTAATTCTGACCTAAATTACTATTCTTTCTTTGAGTCCATAATACATACACAACAAACAGCTGTTCTGGAAAAAAAACAAGTACTATGACCCTGTAAAACAATTCTTGCAGGCATAAGGGTCTACCTGTGCAGAGCCCCTACACTGCAGTCAAGAGGTTCTATGTAGGTTCCGGGGTCCTACTGCAAGCTGCTCAGGACCAGGGCCTGTAGACCCACAACAATTTCACGTATTGATCAGCCTGAGAAGCAAGTCCAAATACGCTCATAAAGTTATCTTTAATTGACAGTTGTACACTATTCCTAGGAAACTAAATATGTGACACGATTCCAAAGAACATCAACTGTAACTACTTTACCTCGAAATTCTACTTAATAAATCAGCTGACTTTTTCAATTTGATAGTTTGTTAGGCCACTAAGGAAATATTTCTAATATTTAGGAAAAGATATGCATTTATTTGAGCAGTATAAGACTTACTCCCTTGGGTTTTGTAAATGATGTGATAAGGAAGTACTTTTTTCTTTTCTTTTTTTTGTCATTGAGTAACCTTAACCTTTTTTTCTTTTTAATGACGTTTTCTGGAACTGAAAATAATCCAGCAAATGTGAAGTAAGTGCATGGGGAAGGAGTGGGTCTCCTCAGTGCTAAATTGTATATTTAAATGCATGTACATGGAAAAGCAATAAGGAGTCAGTAGCTAATGACCAAACATTGGCCCATAAATCTAGTAAGTGAGCATTTATGGAAATAAGTTACGCCTCTTTGACCTACTACCAAAAGGTTCAACAGCTTGTGTTGACAAAGGTCAAGGATTTCTATAATGGCTGATTCCATCGTTGACGTAGTGCTCTACTCTTTTTTTTTCTTTCTTTAATTCTCTCTCTACCACCCCAACCCTCCAAGTTTTCTTGTGCTTATCACAAGCCCCTGAGGGAGACCGTTTCAACTGTCTTTCTTTCAATGTACTAGTGCAGGGGTCGGCAATCTTCGGCATGCGGCCCATTAGGGTAATTTGCTTGCGGGCCACAAGATGTTTTCTTTATGTTGACCGTTCACAGGCACAGCCCCCCCCCCCCCCCCCCCCCCCCCCGCCGCAGCTCCCAGTGGCTGGGAATGGCGAACCGCAGCCAAAGGTTGCGAATGGTGAAGGTTGCCAACCCTTGTACTATTGCTATAGTTTTTAATAATATAAAAAAGCTTGTCAATGTAAGGGAATACAGATGTGATATATATTAAAAAAATAATGTAAGAGTTGAGTCGACTTGTTACATTGATCATAAACTGCTGTGCATGTTCACACAACACACCTTGTGTCAGCGTAACGCATCCACAGTTGATGCTTTAGCACTGACAGAGCACCGTGGATAGCTATCGCACTATACAAATCATCACTTTCTCCCACTAGGAGTTCTGGGAATGGATTGCAATGCATCATGGGGAAGGATCACAACCCCCATGATGCAGTTTTCTCTGTTCCATACTTTTGTGCTGTTTTTCAGTTGTGCCCGTATACTTTGCACCCGCCCTCTCTGCCTGAAATCATGGATCCTGCACTGCTCACCAGTCTTGTGATACGCATTATGAACACAACATGGCTGATCATACAGTATTTCATGAGCTGTGAATCTGAGCAGGAATCTGTACTGCCTGCCCTGCTGTGTGCCATAGAAAGAAACAATTCAAAATTGATGATGTCATTCACAGAGAGCTGCACATGGTGGACAGTCACTATTGGGGTTGGGAAACAAGCATCGAGTGGTGGAATTTGGATTGTGATGCAGGTATGGGATGACGAGCAGTGGCTGCGAACTTTTGTAAGTGCAAAGCCACCTTCCTTGAACTGTGTGTAGAACTTGCCCCTGTCCTGTGGTGCAAGAACACCAAAATGAGGGCCCCCTTAAGGGTGGAAAAGCGAGTGGTGATAGCTCTGTGGAAGCTGGGACTGCCAGACTGTTACTGGTCAGTTGCAAATCAGTTTGGAGTTGTGAAGTCCACTGTGAGGATTGCGGTGATGCAAGTATGCAGGGCCATTAATCGTCTCCTGCTATGATGAACTGGGACTCTGGGCAATGTGCGTGAAATAGTGGATGACTTTGCGGCAATGGGATTCCCTAACTGCGGTGGGGCGGTAGATGGCGCGCACATCCCAATTTTGGCCCCAGACCATCTTGCAACGGAGTACATCATCAGAAAAGGCAACCTCTCTACAGTATTGCAGGCACTAGTGGATCACTGGGGTCATTTCACTGACATCAACGTGGGGTGGTCAGGGAATGTGCATGACGCGCACACCTTCAGAAACACTGGCCTGTATAGAAAGCTGCATTCAGGGACTTTCTTTCCAGACCATAAGGTTCCAATAGGGGATGTGGAAATGCCCAAAGTGATCCTGGGAGACCCAGCCTACCCTTTACTCCTGTGGCTCATGAAGCCTTACAATGGAAACCTTGACAGCAGCAAGGAGCACTTCAACAACAGATTCAGCAGGTGCAGAATGATCATAGAACAGTGGTCCCCAACGTGGTGCCTTGGCGCCCGCCGAGGCATTTATGGACACCCACCGTCAGGGCTGGCACCAAGGAACGAAGAGGAGAGGAGCGCATTCATCGGAGAACCTGCCACTGAAATGCCGCCAATGCCGCCAATGAGTGCTTCTGGCGGAGAAGCATCGCCACCGAAATGCTGCCGAGGAGCACTTCCGGCAGAGAAGCTGCCACCAAGGAGTGCAGCCACCAAAGAAGTGTCGCCACCGAAATGCCGCTGAGGAGCATTGCTGCCCACCACACTCTTCTGAAGGCATGAGTGTGCTCTTGGCCACAGAAAGGTTGGGGACCACTGCCATAGAATGTGCGTTTGGCAGATGAAAGGGTTGTTGGCACTACCCTTTTGGCAAGTTAGACCTTAGTGAGGAAAATATTCTCATGGTCAGCAGCCTGATGTGTTCTGCATAACATTGGTGAAGCCAAGGGGGAAAAGTTTCCCCAGGGGTGGAAGGTTGAGGTGGATCACCTGGCAACTGATTTTGAGCAGCCAGATATCAGGACAATTAGAGGGGCACACCAGGTGCTATTCAAATCAGGGAGGCTTGGAAGCATCATTTTGACAATGAGCATCAGGAATGTGTCTTTCTGTAATGAATTGAGCCAAGCATTGTTTACTTGCCATCTTGAATGACTCCTGTAATGATTCCTGCTTATTAACTGTACTCTGCAAATGTGGCGATTGCCACAGTATTTGAATTTCTGTTGCAACCATACTGTGTAGGTCACAAAGAGTTGCTGTCTTTGAGTCTAAATTTTTATTAAACAGCAATACACAGATTAACATTTCTTACAGGGACATGACAATGAGCAGTACTGGAAGTGAGGATCTCACAGCTGCGTGCAAGTCCAGCTGTCATTATGTAAAATGTCCCTGGGGAGGAGTGCAAGGGGTACTGCAATGGGCCGTGAATGTGAGAGGAATGTGTGGGCGGAGTTTGGGGAGGGCAAGGAATGCAGTTCTCTACGGGCTGCAGGGGGAGGGGTCGAGCATGCATGTGTTCTGCCTGCAGAGCAATGGGGACATCAGCATCTCTATGGTCCTCCATGAGCTTTATTATCCACTCCTGACCCGGTCTTCTGTTTTGGCTATCTATTTGTAGTTTTTCTCCACAGTCTGTGCTCACTATCTGCCTGATCTGACGATTGCAGCAATTCCCAAAACAACGTCCTTGCTCCTGCTCCTCCTCGCTTTGCCAGTGTGTAGGAGCTGGTCCTCAAGGGCAGAAGCAAAAGAAACAATATAGAGTTGGTATTGTGTGTGCACTCGGTATTGAATCACAAATGTTACAGCTCTTTCTCACTTGGCAAACATGCAGCACAGCCCAGTGGCGTAGCCAGGTTTAGAGCACGGGGGGGAGCGGCGGTGCTTTAAAAAGGCGCCTCCCCGCTCCCCCTGTACTCACCCGGCGGCGCTTTAAAGGGCCCAGGGCTCCAGCCGCTGCGGAGCCCCCGGGCCTTTTAAAGCGCTCCCCCCAGCCCAGCTCCAGCAATGGGGCTGGGGGGGGGGCGCTTTAAAGGGCCAGCGGCTCCCCGCAGCGGCAGAAGCTGCCGGCCTTTTAAAGCGCCCCCCCTCCAGCCCCGCTGCCGGAGCTAGGCTGGGGGTGGAGGCGCTTTAAAAGGTATAAGCTTTAAAGCGCCCCCCGAGCCCGGCTCCCGCAACCAGGCTTGGGCGGCGCCTTAGCACCGCTTTTCCTCACAGGGGGAAGCGGCCGCTCCCCCTGCTCCCCCCCTAGCTACGCTACTGGCACAGCCCGAACATTAAACATGGTGAGTTTGGCCTGGGGGGAAAGAGCGTGCAAGACAAGGCAGGGTCTGAGTGTAGGAGCTGGACCTCAAGGGCAGAAGCAAAAGAAACAATATACAGTCACACTGCTGAGGGTAACCGAAGATGCAATGGTGCGTCTCCTGCATGCGTGCACCTTCAGAACGGGTCTGTATGCTGCTCGCCTGTGTGCTGCATTTGTTCCTCCAGAAGTAATTGGTGCCGCAAAGTTTCCTACAGCAGGGGAAGAAACAAAGCAGATCTGCCAAGGAACCTTCAGCAGAGGATTGCAGAGTATCTACAGGAAAGCTTCCTAGAGATCTCTAGAAGATTCCCAGGAGATTTCAGTGTGTATTAACCAACTTTTCCGCAGGTCCCCCACTGCATAGTTGTACGGGGGAATGCGAAGCAGATGCAAACGGTATCTAGTGTTGTTAATTTCAATCCCTTCTCCCATGTGCATCATGTAACAAAGTAAAGGACACCTCTACCTTATGTAACTGTGCTCTTTCAAAGAAAAATGAGTACGTACTGGAGCTCCCCTCTTCTTGAGGCACGCCAGACCTGTACTGTTGGAACTGGCTAGATCCCTCCAGAGTCAAAAGATGTCCTGGCTCTCCACACCACTGGATAAGCCTATTGCCTGTCCGACATCAACCTCCTTGTCCACCACTTCATCCTCGGAGTTGACTCCACTGGTCGCTACCACTAATCCAACCAAAATATCCACAGGGCTCTTAGTGGTGGAGGTAGAGTTGCCGCCAAGGATGGCATGCAGTTCCTTGTTTTCGGTGCCACAACTGAGATATAGTTGGCCTCCCTTGCCTTCTGGTACACTTACCTCCACTTCTTGATCTTAGTGCAGCACTGCTATATGTCCCTTTCATGCCCCTTCTCATCTATGGCATGAGCAAAGTTCCTATGGCTGGATCAGAGCTGCAACTGTACAGCCTCCTCTCCCTACAGACTCAACAACAGATTCAGCAACTCTGGTGTACTCCCCGTGGGAGCCCGTTTGCTGCCGAAAGCCGGGATCGTCCGCTGGGACGTTCTGAGCTGTCCACACTAAGCAAACAGGCAGTGGAATTTCAAAAATGTCTGGGGCTTTAAAGGGGGAGGGCTGCATGCCTGTGTACCTGGCTGCCATGTCAGCGGAGTAGAAACTGCTCATCTGAGCTGTCATGGTGGGTATTGTGGAACACCTCCTGGAGGACACTTTAGGGCAACATAAGCAAGCAGTGTCTATACTGACTGAGTCACTCTAACTTTGTTGCAAAAAGCTGTGCCACTCGTTGAGGTTTTATTATGTCGGGGTAGCAGGAGAGTTAAATCAGTGGGAGGAGCACTGTTGGAGGTACACCTCCACTGTTTTGTCGACAAAACTGTAGTGTAGACAAGGTCTTACTGTCTAATCAAGTGTTAAGAGGGAGAATAAGCTATCTGAAGTCCAAGTCACCCTCCAGGTAACATTTTATGTATCTCAACAGCTTGGCCTGACAGCAAGTCAACAGGCTCTAGCTCTGTCTGTTCATTCTTTTCAAAAGCCTGGGCGTAATAGGATTAAGGGGATGGTTTATTGGTTTGGTTTAATCCTGAATGGACAATGTGTGTTTGTTCGTTTTAATTTTTTTCAGTGCGTTAGTGCTTAGAACAATGGAAAACCACACTCCTCCCCCCCCCCCCGCCCCCCAAAAAAAATCTAAAGCAAAACATTTTAATACCACCTGGTGTAGGGGCTCTGTCATGAATATATTTAAATTATTTGCTATAGGGACACTATTTTTTCTCTGTTTCTTCCACCCAACTCTAATACTGTTTTGATCATTTTAGACAGTGGCTCTAATCTTCCAACACCAAAGTTCTTATTAAAGCACTCATCTTAATCAGACCTACATTTTAACACAATTCACTTCTCACACAGCAAGAATAGCTTTTTTTTCTTGCAAATTCTTGTGCCACTAACCAAAATAAGAGCAAGTATACCTAGTTGTTTATAACACATTGTTTCCTGAGTTTAAAATAAATTCCTTTTGAAAAGCTGGATGATGCTTGTAAACTTAGATCTTTTTTTCAAACTAGTATAACACAAGCATCCAAGGGCTGTGGTTACTTATTTATGAGCATGCTTAATACACTGTTTTGAACAGCATGATGTCTCTCTAGTGGTTGGCATCAGAGAGGATAAGAGCTTCTTTGCTACTGGAGTTTTCCTTTAAATCAAATGCTAGGTGATGAAAGACCAATGTTCAGAGACTGACAAGTCATCAGGAAGGGTAGAAGTCATGAGTTTATTAAACTTCTACTGTCACAATTGGTATCTTCAGCTGAAAAAGTCAAGTTTGCTCTTGTACTCATAGGGCAGGAAACTGGAATTCATCACAGAATTTTGTGTTAAAGCAGAGCATGTAAAAGAGTATTGTAGTCATGGTGCTTCCCATAAATGTGTTCACCCTTCTGAGGAATGCAATAGTGAGGAGGAACTATAGTAGTTAAATGCTTCTGAAGATTATCAACATCTTAAAATATGGTCTGCAAGGTATTAGTTTATGTTCATATAGCAGCCAGCATGTGGAGACCCTGATCTTAGTTAGTCTGCGCACTAGCAAAACATTAATGATAAAGAACAAATGTACTTCCAATAAATAGTCATGGAGGAAGGATGCCTTTGTTGTTAAGGAGAGACCCAAGGTTTGCCACTGACTTCTTGTGAGACTTGGGGATAATCAATCTCTGCCAATTTTGCTAATCTCTAGAATACTGACTGAGATTCTTGAGTCTGAAACTTCCGCAACATCTTGCAACATAACGCTAAATGTTACATAGCAGTGATGGCAACATACAAGCACTTGACTGATATTGGTCATGGTGTTTATGAAGTTAGACTTCTAATAAGTTTCTACAATTTTGTACTCATTGGTTTTTTTGCAAGGTTCAGTTTGAAGATCGCTCTTCCTTCTGCTCTTCTATAGAAATACCATTCAGGTATTGTTAGTGAAGAGGAGTTAAGTGAAGGTTCCAGTTTGATGTACCTTTCAAGAAGCACCCAGCAATATTCACTCTTCCCTAAATATTCCCCAATGGCAGGCTGCTAGAGTTACAAAACTTTATTCAAATCAGAGCATTCCCACAATACAGGCAGAGAAGTACTTCTGGGTCTGTCTGTAGCTTTGTGTTTTCCAATTCTGTTATCTTATACACAGGGATAGTAGTTATGCACTGAGCAATAGTGGGAGATGCAGTGTCTATTAGATATGCCATGACATTTAATTAACTAGAAAATGTTTGTAACAAATTTGAATGGTGCATCAGTTCCTAATGACTTCTCAGTGTTTCAGAAGGGCAGCTGGTCTGATCTCAAAATATGGGTTGGTAAATTAAAGTAAAAAAAACATAGAAAGAGGGGCAGCTGTTGTGGAGAGTAATTTTGTGTAGGTATCAGTGTTTAAATGGCAGCTATGGAAGTTCAGATAGATGGTTGTACAATTTATTGGAAAGAGCTTGATTCCAAAAGCATCGCTAGCTCTTGCTCTAGAACTAAATAGCTTTCAAGATCCATTTGTTACATTATTTCTGCTTATATTGATGGCAAATCTCTAAAATGGTGGCCTAGTATGGCTTGTCATCTTGTCTTGCAGATAAAACACTAAACTAGATGGTCAACTAATATAGAGACTAATGTACGGCCCAATTCTGAAAGTGTTAAATAGCCTGCGTGCAAAGCTGGAATAATTGTAAAAGGCTTCACAGGGCCATCTTAATCACTGTTCAAAGTAGTCTGTACACAGTTTCCTATTAAGTCAAGCATCCATCTTCTGAAATATTGATATAAATGTTCCTGTTGGAACTATATATTTTTCCATTCAATTCCCTTTTGGTCAGTTAAAGAGTGTAGGGTGTTACCACAAGTGTTCCAGCCAAATGTTAACTTCAGCAATTTCATTATGCCTATATGAAATTCACTTTGTGTTCTAAGCTGGAAGTTAGAGTGCTACTGTGCACCACAAACTGTTGATATAGTTTTGTATGCTTAAAACTGTTACAATGTTTTATCCTACCACTGAACTGCATTTCAGTAGTGAGTGCTTACAGACACTGCACTTCAAGTTTATACTGCAAGCCAAACGTGTGCACGTTGCCATTGGTGGTGTGATATGACAAAACAGTCTGTCCTTGTCAGCCCAAAGGATAGTTCAAAACCCTTTAGTCCTCTGAAAGCTAGACTTGTAGGTCTTGGAACTCTCTCAAGGAGGTGACTGTTTGAAATTCAAGGAAGCTTGGTAACCCTGAATGGTGTACTTAGCTTGAGCTTTGGGGATCGTTATATGTTTGTTAATAATTGAGCTGAGCTGGATGATAGAGTTCTGTCTAGTTGAGTTAGACTGTAAGTCCTTCAGAGTAGGGGCTTTCTTAGCATATGCCTTTTTTATAGCACCTGGCACAATGGTGCCCTTATCTTAATTAAAGCCTTTAAGTGCTACCATAATACAACTAGTAGTACTGGAAATCTGGGTCCAGCTCCTGCTCCAAGTCTTACTTCCTAGGCCAGTGGTTTTCAACCTGTGGTCCACAGACCCTTGGCAGTCTGCAGACTATCTAAGATTTCCAATGGGGTCTGCACCTCCATTCAAAATTTGTTAGGGATCCGCAAATGAAAAAAGGTTGAAAACCACTGTTCAAAGCCAACAAGGGCCTGGGAGTGCTGTAAGGGCATCAGAGTGCTGGTCATGGAGAAATCTGAAACCTTGCTCACCTATGACTCTTCCCACTGATTAGGTTGATGGGGCTTATCAAGGAGATGTGTCCAGCCCTCCTTAGCAGGAAGGATAGTGAGCTCATGGAGTCTCAACGCTCAGGTTCCAAATCGGAGCATAGAGAGGATCCCAGTAACTCTGTTAAGGATTCAGAGGAACCCCAGCCCTAGAAAAGAAGATTAATCAATTAGAAAAACAAAAACCAGTAAGTGAGAAAGTTGAGTTGTCTCACTGTGTTTTCCCTTTAGTCCCCCAGGTTCACCTAGTACCCTTGGCTACTCCCTTTCAGCTGTTAACACTAATGTCCCTCCTTAGCATGGCATGATGGTCAAAATGCAGGCCTGGCTTACAGTTCTGGGGTTTAAGGAAATTCTTAACTTGTTCCAAGGTTACTAGCTTGAAGGAGGAAAATCTTCAGTGCTCCTGTTAATTATCTTAAGATAAATCTTTAAGATTACAATTTGAGACCAGTTGCTTGTTTAGGGCAAGAGAAACTCAAACCATAGAAAGTTATAGGAAAGGGTTTGGAAGTTTGGCCCATACAGTTGGAGAACTGAAAATCTAGAAAGTATCTAAGTGATCTTGGTCTGGCTTCAACTTGTGCAGCTAAATGTATGCCTCCCTCAAATTCAGATTTGTGCATGCAAGTGGCACTTTGATGTGCCCAAATTGGGTAAACCAGCAGTTTCCCTCATTGTCCACAGAGCACTACCTGAGATCTGCAGAGAGCTGGTTGATCAAATGATGTTGACTGCTCCCTGTTTCCACCTGTTAAACTACATTAAAAGACAACTGCAATTATAATAAATACTTTCCTAACCATCTTTCATGTAAGCAATTGCTGTAGTTGCCAATGGGAGAGGAGGTGGTCCCTGATAAAATATTTCTATATAAGGAAAGTCCACATGATGAAAGTTGGGAAACCCTTCAGGTATTATCTACCTGATTTGGGCATGTAAATGTTGTCTGCATAGTAAAATCCCGTTTGGGGGGCATGTAAAAACTTGGATGTTAACACTTCAGAAATTGCCTCTTAAAAAGGAATCATGTTTTGCTTTGGGAATCATTGTAGACTACTGCATTTTCCAAAACACTGCTGGAAAAGGCTAGTTTAGACACGATTGATTAGAGCCAAGATGAAGGACCTACTCTCACAAGGAAGGGTTCACAGTGGAGATGGTATCTCTACTCTTCAATTCTGATATTACTCACCTGAAAAGCATCTTTCTGTTAAACTCAGAGCTTTTCATAAATCGGATTTTTGTGCAAACCTTTAGGAAGCTCTCTGTACTGCAGCTTAGTTTATAAGGCGCCTCCTCTCTTATGACAAAAAGCTAGTCTTAAAATTATATTATGCAAGAAGGTTTTATGTGTATGTCAAGAATGGCAGTGTTACTACATAACCTTCCTGCCTCCACATAAAACATGCAAGTGCTTGTTCCTACTGGATGCTGGTACTGTTACATCAGAGGAGAGAATCCAGCCTGACTCATCTTCAGCATGAGAGTGCTGAGATTCTTTAAGGTGAAGCTGTTTTGCCTAGGAAATTATCAACTTTAGGTCCAGCTGAGGTGGTGGTGCACATTTAAAACTATTATGTTTAGGTCGTGGCCAAGGACATGTCTGTATAGGAAAATTATACTTTTTTTTTATTGAGGTGTAGTGCACACAAGGAGCAGTACTGGTATAAAAGTGCTTTAACTGGTAAAACTTTCCCTGTAGATGAGACCTAAACCTGATCTAAGGTCTTAGCTACAGCCTTACTGTGGATGAAAGGTATGTCAACCTAACCCCTGGTATAGATGTAGCTAGGTTGACAGAAGAATGCTTCCACTGAAGTAGCTACTACCGCTTGGGTAGGTGGTGGTCAACAGCAATGCTAAAACCCCTCTGCTGTAAGAAGTATCTACGCTACTGGCGCTACAGTGGCAGACCTGTGGCATGGTAGCAGCGCCACTGTAATGCCTGTAGTATAGATACAGCCTGAGAGCGCTGGCTTAGTTAGCTAAGGTCAACCTAAACTCTCTAATACTTTTCCTAGTTAAGATCTGGGCTGTGTCTTCACTGCAAAAAAGTGAGATAGCTATCTCGTTTTAAAATCCTAGTGGAGACAAAGCATAGGTAGTTTTACCTTGACTAGCTACGGCAACGTAAAAACTATCTGTACTTTGTCCCCAATAGGATTAGGAATAGAGCTCTTCATGTAAAAAAGCACACCTCTTTTGCAGCAAAACCATAGCTTAAGGTCTATTTGTTTTGGTTCCTCCCTGAACTGAACTAGAAAATCTATCCTGCTATAGGCTATTTTCTGTCAAGCCTTAAAGGGGAAAGGAGGAGATGAGTGTTCTATTTGTATGCAGATTCTACAAGGGTGAATGGAATCCTATAGCATAAATAATCTTGTATTACTCCCTTTTTGTGCATTTAAGATAGTTTTACAGTTCAGAATAGCAAAAGATTGCACACATTCTTGTAGCTCTTGACCACTCTGACTAAAGGGATAATGTTAACTAAGGTAGTGCCACAAAGCTATTCAGTTGTTAATAGTTTATGGGAGAAATCCCTTCACTCCATGAGACAATGAGTGATTTATACTGATTAGGTTACAATGGTGTGCACATAAATGTACCCTGGAATTTCATACATACTATCTGCTACTTTAGTGCATAAAGAATACTGTAGGAATTGCCAAATCAGAACACAAATATCTGTCTAATGAAATATCCTGTGTCATTAATGGCTCATGCTAAATGCTGCAGAGGAAAGCGTAAAACCACATGATTCTGAAATGTTTTGGTGGAGGGAAGGCAGGATATCTCTTTATTCCCAGATAAATAGCTTAACTAGGAGTCATGGTTTTAAACTTCTCTTTTTAAATAACATTATTCCATCTAAGGTATATAATGCTCCTTGAAAGCAACACCTGACTGCTTGAGCTAGCTTCCTGCTCCCATAAGTTTATTGTGACGACATGGAGTGATCCAGCTTGGAGTACTGCATTAAAGCAGGAAATAATAGCTGTGATTTACATAGCACCATACACACTAGGGGAGGGGAGAAGGTTGTATCTGATGAATACCCTGGTGGTAATCTGATTATTTTTAACCCCCTCCAGCACACCTCTGTAAAACTATCAGACGTGTCAGTCTGGATCTGCAAGAGCGACAGAGTCCTGTAGCACCTTATAGACTAACAGATATATTGGAGCATAAGCATATATATATCTATTAGTCTATAAGGTGCTACAGGACTCTTTGTCACTCTGTAAAACTAAACACTCGATTTTTGAGCATGGGATTACTTTATATGGCACTTGCATTCATTTGTATCATTTATAGGTAGATCTGAACAGTAATACTGCTACTACTTATGTAGTATGTGCTCTTAAACTGAAATATTGACCATCTTTCTATAGCTCTTGTACTGGATTACTAGAACATTCCGATACTTTCTCAGCTGAACTGTTCAGTCAGTAACTCTTTCACTGGATATCAAACACCTGGAAATGGGCTACAGCTGAAGGTAGAAGTGCCAAGACACACAAACACGATGCTGAAGAGCTACCAGCTTTCCAGACATGAAGCTGTGATAGGAATAGTTTTGGCAAGAAGCATGTTTATCCCTTGGTCATGAGATTAACCTCCTACTTACTAGTAATCTTCCAGTCCCCGTATCTGTTTAATACTCTGAGTTTAACTTCTAATCTAGTGGTAGATTGCTTGGTGAAACCTCTTGAAGATCCCTCTCCCATAGTGTGACCCTGTACATATATTCTATATCACTTTCTAGATCTTATCTGCTGTTTTAATAATGGTTTACGTGCCATCCCTGCTGAATAATTCACTTTTAGTGCTACATAGACAAGAGACGATCAGGTGCCCTAAAGTAAGAAAAGATTCAAGCAGGTAAAACACTCTGAAGGAATGGGGGAAGAAGGGAAGTACATGGCTCCATAGACAAGCTTGTGTGCATAACTTGTAGGCTTTGAGTCAGATTTTTTTTTAAGTATATAAACGAATGATTGATTGATCCCTGCCAGCAGCTTTACTGTAGGCATCTTGGTAAAAGTGAATCTTGAGGAGAGATTTTTTTGATGGCGGTCCTGGTAGGTTTTATGAATTAGTTTGAGGTGCACATCTTTGCAATAGGAGTAGTGGAAGAAAGTGTGAAGGTTCTTGTGAACCTGGAAAAATGGACAAACTGATGTTAAGTGTTACTGGCGGAGCAAATGAGTGGGGCTGACTTGATGAGACACAAGCAGATATAAAGGGAGGACATTATTATAGGGGTTTTTGTCTTTGAATTTACATATAGTTTTCACTGGGGGAGGGAGGTGGAACAAGAAGGTGCTAGCTTTAGTTTCACTCCGTATAAAGATTTGTTAATGCATGCTACAATAAACGATGGTGGTGAACAGTCTGTAAGGCTCCACCTTGCGGCCAAGTTCTCAAATTTTCCTTTCAGAGAATGCTGCAAACACATGTACGTTGCTGAATCACATATCTACTAACCTGGTGGTGGCTATCCCCTTGTTATATTTGTATTGCGTTTGTTGATAGGTAAATAGCTTTCCTAGACAGTCTGTCTTTATTTTCTGAAGATGTTCTCTTGAGATTGTCCAAGCCTTTTATTTGAGACGGGTCCCAACTGACCAACCTTGTTTGACAACGTACTATTTACTAGTCCTTTAGGTTTTTACATGAAGCTGATTCTTCAGCATCACTGCTGTTGAGTTATTTTTTGCACTCTGATACCATGGTGACAGGAAGCATTACAAATGCTTAGATTTGTAAATCTGTAGTCTGAAATATGCCCTGAGCTTTAACAAAAATTATGGCTGTCTTTTCCTGTTTCTGAAAATGTGTGCCCTGCTTCTGATCATGTACATCTTAACTTGCATTCTAGCATGCAGCAGAGGATGGACTTGTACACACACATGGCACGGCAAGGACAGTGCCCAAAGAATGGATTTGCATTTAAAGGTCCTAGCAGTTAAACTTCCTTAGGAGAGACGGTAAGCATAAAGAACACTAGGATATTACTTGGATGTCCGATTACTATTAGTTAACTGCCTTTAACTCCTCATTTGTATAGGCAACTGTCAATACGTTCTCCTCCTTTTGAAAATTACACTCTTTCTGTAATCTTCACAGAACACGTAATGTCACTGGTCTCTTGGTTCCCTGACAACACTTGCCTATCTAAGGCATTTTTACCCACAACTGACACTTGCTGTGTAGGCAGTCTACGTCCAGGTTCTTCTAAAACCACAGTGCATTGCCAGTGGTGCTGGAGTAAGTAGTCTTTGGAAGAAAGTGAGGGGTGAAGACTTAAGGAAAAGAACCCTTTTAAAGTAACTCATCTTATTCCCAAAGGTGCATCTTGGGATAAAACATAAATTTGGCAACTCTGGTCTCACATGCCAAGTGGTATTTGGTTTTTAAAACTAGATATATAATCCGGGGAGAAGTGATTATGTTCCATCCCCAACAAATGCAGTTTTTGATCGGCCCTTTCCATTTGCAAAAAGGCAGGATATCACATGGGCATAATTAACTTCTACATGTAAATCTTCACTTACTGTAGCTTTGCTGCTACAGCATCCATGTAACTTTTCTCCTTGAATCTAGCGCAGAATCCACCACAGCCATTTTAAACGAGATGAAACATTTCAGCTAGTTAAGCGGTACCCATACAGATTCATTAGTTGGGTTGCTAAAGCCCAATATAATGGTCTGATAACCTAAGGATCGTGCTTTGTTGAATAAACTGGGATTTGTGTTAGTGAAATGTGTCCCTCCTTTTCTAGTAAAAAAAAGCTATAGTGTTTGTATGTAAAATAGTACATTTGCATGATATGGAGGTTTCCAAAAATTCAGTTTTCACTGTTCATTACTATTATTATTCACTTTATTGAAAGAAATGATAGACTTCATGTTAAGGAAACAATGAATAAGAGCAGAGCAAAACCTATATTCATAAATAACATTCACATTCATTGTGTATTTCATGCAGATTTCTCCTAGCTTTCTGATGTTTGTGAACAACTACAGTCAGACAATTGGAGAGCATTTGATTACATTCCTAGTTCTTCTTCTTTTGGTCAAGCCAGCTGTTCACAAGAAAAATCACCAGAACTTTGGAAATCATCATATTGACCTGTATCTAATTTTTTAAAAATGAAATACACAATCTCCATGGAGACTCTCATACACAAATTGTCACTGGAACCATTGAGTCCTTCACTGAGAGCACAAGTTCAGAGATCACGAGTCCTGATTTTTTTGTCTATACAGAAAGTATTAAAATGCTTTTCACATGAATAGAATTATAGTTTAGATTAAACTTTCTAGATTCAGGACATTATGTTAATATACAAAAGTATGTTTGAAACATCCAGTAAGCCCAAGTTTTTTATCTAATTTGCACCCAGTTTAACGCTTTTAAATATATATATTAGGACCTTTAATTATGCATTCAACATTTTTATAAAACATTATTTTCTTGTCTTGTACATATTTGATTGTTCTGTGCAAAAAAACCTCTGTATACTTTGACAGATTCTTGCCAGGATTACTTTACACAGTGCAGAAATGGTTATGAATGTAAAATGAGTACCTGAAAATTACTGTAACTTTGTAAAATACACGAAGTGTGAAATGTTAAATGCTTTCTCTCTAACTCTTCTTTCATCTTGTACATTGCTTATATGTATAATGTATATTTAAGTGAATTTCCCATAGAGTATAATGGGAAATATTCTCAAATCAGTCTGCAATAGAAATTAAAAGATGGATGCAGTTAGCCTCAACTGACAGAAGCTAACTGCATCAATCCCATTTCTGATCTCCCCATCCTACCACCTACCCGATTCTTTGCATGGCAAGTGTTAAATGGCTTTCTGTCTAAGAGAAGTTCTCATGATCATGATCCATTGCAAAGACTCAACTTCAGAGGAGTACTAAAATTAATTTGAGAGGCCTGGCTGGCTTAAACTGGCAATGGAAACTCTCTCCTCTGAGTTACCTGTTCTTATCTAGCTCACATAGGTAATAACTGAAAGGTGTTATGATCCGATAACTGACAGGTGAATATGTTCATGCTCTCTGAACAGGTGTCTGTTGGCCAGAAATCACCAACACAACTGGCAGTTCTTGCAGAGAGGTCAAAGTTTGAATATATAGACTGATCTATTCTTAATCTCTCTTAAATGGTTGATGTCCTTCTGGAACAAATATGTGGTCTATTAGCAAGACTGTATAGCGAGCCTGCACTCTCCCTCTGTCTGTGCTGCACCTACCTACTTCGGCTTCTAGTTCTGTCAGACTAACTTGTTCCATTTTTTAAAAAAGCAAGGAGAAAAAAATCCGATTTTGAATGACTAAAAGTGAAAAATATTTTGGACAATTAGGTTTTTGGTGCAATAGAGAGGTCTGTTAAAAGGCATAGATGGGACATCTCCCTTACACCCTGTTCAAAATATTATCAAAGCCCTGGATTTCAAACTGACCTGTACAGCAGTAACCATCTCAAATCTTAAGTGACCCTTGTGAAAATTAACAACATAGAATTTTTTCTGGCTTACAAAATCACTGCCAGACAAGATAAGACAGATAACAAATTGATCTATCCCATTGGGGAAATCTGTTTGGCTATAATTGTAGCGCTTGATGTTGAAACACATTTAGCCTCCTGGAATCTTGTTTGCTCAACTTATATTAGAAAATAGATGTGTACAAAATGTAAAAGTTTCTGAGGGGAGAGAAGTGGGGGAAACGGGAAGCTAAAAATACTCTTATCTGACTGAGACAACTTGTTTTGGGCAAAGGGAATATTTGGTAAGGAAGAGTCAAGACCTCTAAGAATCAAAAGCTACAATGCAATATTTCCCCCAGCAGTATTTACACTAATGGAGTCAGTGTTGTTTTTAAATGTTAATTTTATTTTATTTTTTTTAACTTCTTGTAAAGACTTCAAATATAGTGTGAGTAAAGTAGGTAGGATTTTTCATTGTAGCGGGTCAAATTACTTAATGCAAAGTAGAAATTGAAAATACAGTTCTATATCTATGAAGGCGGCTCTACCTTCTGTCATAAAAACAATGAAAAATGTTACTAATATTTTACAGTTAAAACTAATTTGTTCACTTATTAAAGCAACACTTAGTACTGCTATAGTTAAATGTTACGCCACTTTCTTCCTTGATCCCTGTTTTCGAGGATTTATAAATAAGATAACCTGAATCTTGGTTTAAGTGACCTATAAGTGTTTGCTTCTATTTTTTTAAACAAATAATATACTGTGCAGGAAAAGGGGGAGAATTTTTCACCTTCTGGAAACTCCAAGAGTTCAGAAGTGAGCTCCATACTTTCCTTTCCAAGAAACCAGTCTTGGACTGAAATTTCAGTTCATGCCATTACAACCAAGGTTTAGTTCTAGTTTGATCTAGGTCTGCCTAAGTGAACCAATACTATATTGGTGTCAAAAGGTTGTGCATTTTAGAAACCAAACATACTAACAATGGCGGGCTGTTGCTATAACTAGACATATTTGCATATGCTCTACTCACCTTTTTCAAGGCAAATTGGAGGCCCAGTCTTGCTCCCCTGGATATCAAGGGCAAAACTCAGTGACGTCTGTGGGAGCAGGATCTGGTCCTAATCATTCATGTTATCATGACTGAGTCTCAAGATTGCCTGACACAGGTGGAAGTATCATTGAAGAACCAACTCTCTGTAAGGTTAAGATTGTGGGTGGAGTCTGAAAATGTGACCCTGCGGCTTGTAGACAGACATGTAACTGCTCTGAAGGTAATATTTGAAATTGGTCATCTGGACAGGAACTGTAGAAGGAGCTCTGTTAAGTGCTAACAATTTCTTGCCATTCACTCTTTCAAAACTAAACTCCTAGCAAAATCTACATTTAATATGGCAAATTATTTAGATTTAAAATCTAAATTCATGTGGAGCCTAAATATGCCCTACACTAGCTGAAACACTGTTTTAAAACATGTTTGATAAACACCTAAATGGCAGTGATAAAAGTACATTTAGAATTCAGGCTGACACCTCATTTCACACTTGTTTTCTGAGGAGAGGGAGACAGACGGACATGAGCTGAGGACCTAGGGTGTTCACTTTAACTTTTTAATTTCCCAAGTGTGTGGCTGACTTGTACCTCAAACTAACCATTTGTTGTATTTTGTACTTCATATAGACTGTCTTTGCAAGATCTGAATTTTAAGGTCTTGATCTAGATTTTTTTGGAAAAAAACATTGCCTGTGCTCACTCTTGTTTAATGGCATAAACTGCATAGTGCAAAGTTGTATTGCTTTGCTATGAATGTTTACAAACTCATAAGCTGCACTGTCTTGTTTTGATGCAATTTATTAATTTTCCAGTTTATCATTTTTTAAAAAGTTCTTTGTGAATTTAAGACTTAGAGTTGGATTTTCAAAAGTACTTAAGGGAGTTTTTAAGATTAAGGCAGAATTTTCAATGTTGCTGTTGGTCTTGCAATACAGTCTTCTGTAACAGTATTGTAAAGTGGTTTGGCAAGGAGCAGTCACACCACATCTTGCTGCAGTAAAGCCATTAAACTGTTGTAGCCAAATGTACATTTTTTTCCCCCCGAGGCTATCTGCATTCAGCAGGCAAGCCTCTCTTTGTGGATCTCGAATTAATATTTTAATGTGAACGTGGCTTCCCGCACAAGGTTACATTCCTCATTGCGTGCTTGTTTTTTCACTATCAAATACATTGGGATTTTTGCAGTTTGCACTCACAATGTCATTGCCTTGTACATGTACAAAAATATCAATACTAAGGACCTAATCCTGTGAACACTTAGACTTAATTTTAAGTAGGTGAATACTCCATTGAAAGTAATAGGACTGTCCACCTGTTTAAAGTTAAACAGCTGTGTATGTGTGTGCAAGATGAAGGCCCATATTAATATTCCAACACCATCAAGATAAAAAATGCATCTGCTCCTAATGTCACAGTTTGAATTGCAGCAAAATATTGTAGTTGTCTAATGAGACTTCATTTTCCATTGTTTCCATTCCATTTTCTGAATGTTACTGGTATTAAAAGCATTATGTCCTAGAAAGCAATAATTCATAACTACAAAATGTAATGCTTGTGTGTGTGTAACCATACTGTCACTGGCTTACATTTTCTCAAAGGTAACTTGTTAAAATGTAGAGCTGTTGTGGTAGATAAAGAGGGAGGAAACACTAGCCCACTACATTAATTTTGTTACTGATATCTGATGTGAATATCTGCTACATAAGTTCAATCTTTGACAGTTTATAGAATATAGCTTGTGTCCAAATTCAAAAGTGGGGGGAGGGGGAAAACAGGACTTAAAATAACTGAGTTACTTCACTGTTTGCTTGAAAGTAGATGCTCTTTTTTGTTAATGATTAAACAACTTGAATGGAGAGCCAAACAATTTCTCGTCCCTGCACCCTCCCTTATAGCTTGCCCAAAATGATCCTTTTAAATACAGGAGGTTAGACTGACTACTTGAAAAACAAATGTATTCTGGAGAATAGGTCAGAATAAATAATTAAGAGTTCACTTTTAAATAACTGTCTTAACATGGCTTGAAAGCTTATGGGAAGGCAATGTGGTACTAATAAGGAAAGAATGAAGCAATGTATTTTTTATTGTTGTGAGCTGACACATTTGGTAATAAAAATGTTCTTTCCTAACTCTTGAATGTCTTCATTTAAATGGTTGATAGTTTTCTGGTTTAATACATGCCATATCATAAATAAACTAGGGAGATACAACCTAGATGGAGCTTCTATAAGGTAGGTGCATAACTGGTTGGAAAATTGTTCCCAGAGTGTAGGTCTCAGTTGTTCACAGTCCTAATGAAGGCCATAACGAGTGAGGTCCCATAGGGATTGGTTCTGGGTCCGGTTCTATTCAAGATCTTCATCAATGATTTAGATAATGGCATAGGGAGTACACTTATAAAGTTTGTGGATGATACCAAGCTGGGAGGAGTTGCAAGTGCTTTAGAGGATAGGATTAAAATTCAAAATGATTTGGACAAACTGGAGAAATGGTCTGAAGTAAATAGGATGAAATTTGATAAGGACAAATGCAAACTACTTGACCTAGGAAGGAACAATTAGTTGCACAATACAAAATGGGAAATGACTGCCTAGGAAGAAGTACTGCAGAAAGGGATCTGGGGGTGATAGTGGATCACAAGCTAGATATGAGTTAGCAGTGTCACACTGTTGCAAAAAAAGCAAACATTCTGGGGTGCATTAGCAGAAATATTGTACGCAAGACACGAGAAGTAATTCCTCCACTCTACTCCACGCTGATTAGGCCTCAACTGGAGTACTGTGTCCAGTTCTGGGTGCCACATTTCAGGAAAGATGTGGACAAATTGGAGAAAGTCCAGAGAAGAGCAACAAAAAGAATTAAAGGTTTTAGACAACGTGACCTAAGAGGGAAGATTGGAAAAAAAATGGGTTTGTTTAGTCTGGAGAAGAGAAGACTGAGAAGGGACATAAGTTTTCAAGTACATAAAAGGTTGTTACAAGGAGGGAGAAAAGTTGTTCTTAACCTCTGAGGATAGGACAAGAAGCAATAGGCTTAAATTGCAGCAAGGGGAGTTTAGGTTGGACATTAGGAAAAACTTCCTAACTGTCAGTGGTTAAGCACTGGTATAAATTGCTTAGGGAGGTTGTGGAATCTCCATCATTGGGGATTTTTAAGAGCAGGTTGGACAAACACCTGTTAGGGATGGTCTAGATAATACTTAATCCTGCCTTGAGAGCAAGGGACTGGACTAGATGGCCTCTCAAGGTCCCTTCCCATTCTATGATTCTAAGTTGTAGTGTATAGGATTCCATTATGGGGAGATTTTTTTCAGTAATGTAGACCTGCAGTCAAATATTGGTGTAAAAGATTAGTTCTACAACAGAACTGAAGTATTGCTACATATGTGGTAGGGACAAGGTGGGCAAGGTGATATTTTATTAGACCAATTACTTTTCATGAGAGAGACAAGCTTTTGAGCTTACACAGAGCTTATGAAGACCTGAAGAAGAGCTCCAGGACCGCTGACAGAAATTCCAGGCTGCAGGGCCCAGGGCGGAAGTGACGAATCAGTCACTTCTGGGACTGCCCACACTGCCCTGCGGGGCCCTCCAGAGCACGAGGCCCAGAGTGGTCTCACATGTCTAGGCACCCTTGGCCCGCCTGGGTGATTTAAAAGGGCCCAGGACTCCTGGCCGCTGTTGCTGTGGTGGCAACCGGGGGCCCCATGCCCTTTTTAAATTGCCTGGGCCCCTGGACAATTGCCCCCTTTGCCCCCCTGTCAGCAGGCCTGAAGAGCTCTGTGTAAGCTCGAACGCTTCTCTCACAGAAGTTTGGTCCAATAAAAGATATTACCTCCCCCACCTTGTCTCTTTAATATCCTGGGACCAACATAGCTACAACAACACTGCATACACATGTAGTAATAGGATAACTCAAGTTAAAATAGCAGCAAAGACATAGCAATGTGGCTTGTTTATCAGTTTGGATTAAAGCCTGTAAGAGTGTCCGTCTTTGAACTCAAGCTGTTATCCCAAGTTAAAAGTTGAGTTGCTGTGTCTTCACTGATGATCTAATATGGTTTAGCTAACCAAGTTAAGAACACACTGTGGCAGTGAAGACTTACCCTAGAACTAAGATTTTAATATGGGTTATTTTAGCACAGGTTCAAATGCACCTTTTTCCAAAGTGAAGACAAGGCTGAGAAGTTCACAATCTCTATGGGGGGCCAATATGGGAGAAACAAACTCTTCCAATTTGACAAATGGGAACTAAGGCAGTAAAAACTCAAAAGGAAATTTGTGGCAAAGCCAGAAACTGATCATTTTCTAATTGCCAGTCACAAGAAGTCTTTATTTTCTTAATCTTTACACTCACTTTTTCCATCTTGGCGGGGGGAGGCTCAGTACCAGCTGCAAGCAAATGGTACAAGTGTACATCCCTAGCCCATAGGTAAGGGCTATATGTTCTTTGCTATGCCTTACCCAAGTGGGCATAATTGTCTTCTCCCTACCTTCTTCAGGTAGGAGGAGAAATGCTGATGATTCTCCTCTAGGACTTCAACTTGCCTGCATGGGCAGGGGAGCACTGAGCCAATGAGTGAGTAGCATCACCCAGGAGCTGGGACTGTCCTCATCTTTGAGAGACTAGACCCTCCCACCACCCACTCAGTGGTCTCTAGAAAGACGGAGTCAAGAGAACAGAATTGGTGCAGTTGCAGACTGGACCTGTGACTAAGGTAAGCAGTAGCTGCATCACTCGCAAGAGCTAGGTGACCGTTCAGGACCTTGAGCTGAGCACCACATCTAATCAAAGAGTCTGGCAGTTCCAGGATTGGAATGCTAGAGTTTCTAGCACCCAGTTGCTCCTAGAATGACATACCATACATACTACCTAGGAACATATTTAATATCAAGTTGTCTCAGTGTGGGTCTTGACTGCAGAGTTAACTTGGGTTACTGTCGTCCTGTTAGCCTAGCCTGAATGTTAGCCAAACTGCAAGGCCATGGCCGCGTTATGTCCTTATTGGTGCTACTTGCAGCTGTGTGTGTCATTAGGACTTGTGTGGCCACACTAGAAGTTTCTTTATGATGCAGTAAGCTAGATGAAATTAATAGGTAGCAGGTTTAAAACAAAGTATTTTTTCACACCACGCACTGTCAACCTCTGGAGCTCCTTATCAGAGGGTGTTGTGAAGGCCAATACTATAACGGGGTTCAAAAGGGAGCTAGATAGATTCATGGAGGATAGGTCCATCAATGGCTATTGGGCAGGAATCGTGTCCGTAGCCTCTGTTTGCTAGAAGTTGGGATTGGGTGACAGGGCATGGATCACTTGATAACCTGTCTGTTCATTCCCTTTGGGGCACCTGCCACTGGCCACTGTCAGAGGACAGGATACTGGGCTTGATGGACCTTTGGTCTGATCCAGTATGGCCGTTCTTATGTTCTAAGAGGCTCTGATTTTTTTTCAGTTAGCTACAGGGGAAATTACAGGAAGGTATTGAAGGATTATCAACATATGAATGATTGTTTATGTTCTCATTGCAGTGTAGGCAGATTACCAGCTAACCTGGGTGTAAAGCACCACTTAATTTGGGTGAGAGGGTTTGCATGTGTGAACAGGAAGGGGGTGGGGGAGATTAGGAGCAACACGTGAAGAACCCAAGGTAACTGCAGTGAAGACAGCCTGAGTAGTTAAAATTCATTTTTTTTCCAAAAACAAGTATACAAATGTTCCACAAACATCTTTAGCTACAACTATGATATATGCATTAAATTAACTTTTTTGTGTGGAGGGAGAGAACACGGCAGCCTTGCATTCCTTATGGTAGCATTATAGTACTGGATTACTTAAGCAGGCCTTGCTTTAAAAAAAAGCTAATTCTTCTATGGACAGGTGATTAGATAATACAAGCCTGTCGTAAAATCTGGGGAAAGCATTGTGGTGTATAACTCCAGATACATGTACAGTTTAGAACATAAAAGCTTTATGCTTTACCTACCACTGAAGTTGATGGCAAAACTCTCATTGACTTTGGGGCCTAAATGCTAACAAAATCCTGAACCTCAAAGATAGAAAAAAGGTTATCTAGATTGTCTAGTCTATCCCTGCCAGAAATAAGTCTGCACACACTAACTTTACATTCTCAATTGTTTTGTCCTTTACACTTAAGTTCTTGCAATGGAGTTTCAATACCATCTTTGCCTAATTCAGTAATTGTTAAATTATTTTTGATAAACCAAAATTATCCTGCACAGATTTTTTTCAAAGTATTGTTCTTCCCACCTTATCCACAAACATGGTGGTACATATATAATTTTCTGTAGATATTCTCAACCCTGTGAACAAATTTGGTCATTTAGCATATAGGCAATGCTGAGATTTAAATTCTGATTCTTGAATATTTTGCATCTTCTGCCACCTGCAGGCCTCCACAGAAAATCAAGTTTCCAGACTCCTGTCACTGCAATGCACTGTCAGAGACAGACCCTTTCCAATTAATCTTCCTTCACCTTTTTAAGTTCACTTAAAGCTTTCAGTGATTGGATTTATTTTTATTTAAAGCAGGAGTATAGGTTTTTTTAAAAAACTGATTGTCAGCATTGGGGATAGAAATCAAGGGTGGCATTCTTTGGGGCAAGAATATGGTAGTGCCATACTAAAAATAAAAAATCATTTCCAGAAACATGAAAAAAATTAAGGAATATGTAATTTAGTGAGTATAATCTGCTCATACATAATACTGTATGTTTGGATCTGTAGAGAGAATAAATATATCTATATAAAAGAATATAGAGAGCTTTTAGTTTGTCAGTGTATTCTTAAAACTACACTGAGAGATCCTGAATACCAGATATTCTGTACCCAGTGCAACTTGAGGAGTGGAGACCACAAAGGTGGCTGCAAACCACCTTTATGGTTCTGACACTTATGCTATTGGTCACTGGTCCAGTTTCAAGAAGCAACTCAGAGCAGTCTGAGAGCTGTTCTAACTTGTATGATTTGCACTGGTCCCCAAGGCAGTTCTGGCAGTTGAGGATTGCTGTAGTACAAAGAAACTCTAAGCCCGCCACTCCCACCCCTTTGTCCAAGCTACACTCCTCTCCTAACCCCAAGAGCAGAGAGGGATGATATAGGCCTCAGGTAACTCTCTTTGCTGAGGAGTCCCCAGATGGCTTGTTAAGCTAGCTTTCAGCAGTGGAGTATGTTTCAGGTTCTGACACACACAAGCTGTATGAAGTAGTCACAGGTGGAGTATCACTATGCTGTTTGGAGCTCAGCTTGTGGCTTTCAGGGCTCTGTACACATCCCAAACAATGTGCCAGGAAGCCATTTTTTGAGACATTTCAGCTGGTGGGGTTTTGTCTGCAGTGCTGACAGGACATAATGTGACTCAAATGCTTTTTATAAACCATCAGCCTTGCATGAACAAAACTGTGATGTGGCTTTGGTTATATAGTACTTAGCACATTGGGGACCAAATCCTGAAACTGGGTCTTTGGGCACTACTATGCTGTAAATATTAAATAAGATGTAAAAAAATGTTATTTTTGCCAGCTGAAATCTCAGCTGAAAACTAGAAAATATGACCCCAAACAGTTGGAAACTGAAAATGTCTGTTTCCAGTTGGAATTTAAAGTGCAGTACTGAGTAAAAATGTAAAAATAGCATTATGGAGTTCCATATTTATTATGTCTCAGTGGCTTCAGATAAAAAATTCTCCACTTACAAGTAAACAAAGATTCTAGCCCTTCAAATTCAATCCATTCTCTGAGAGTGAAACTAGTCCAGTTTCCTTTTCATGCATTATCACCAGTAATAAATGTTCTGCAGACTAAACAATGTCCTCAGTGACAGCTGTCTAGGCCTACTGGCTTCAGATTATGCCCTTAGTTACACCTGTACAACTTTGTTGTGGTTAAAGTGTTACACAGGTATAATTGATTGCCCTGTAATTGGAACTTAGTGAACAATTAATGCACAAAAAGGAACAGAATGCAGCTCACTCTCTTACACAAATTAATGCTGCAGTACTAACAGGAGTTAATAGACAGTAAAACTTATGTGGAGCACGACAGTCACACTATACAAGTGTAAGCCAACAAAAAGCAGATCTACTGGGTAAGACAATACTGTTTTTTGAAGTCACTTTTTCAGATTTGAACTATGCTTTATCACTAGTATGAATGAGAAAGTGGTGTTTGGAAAGACTTGTGGGGATTTGGTACAAATACCTGGTCTGTGTAGAAATATTTACATTTGGGTAGGAACAGACCTTGGGAGACAGCTAAGAAAGCTTCCAAGGCAATGCATTACAAGCGGAAAGGACCCATAGCCAGGAACATGCAACAACGGAATCTGAGGTAAATGCTGCTGCTTTTTGACCTGCTGCACAGGTGACTTTTTATCCAATTATGACCTCTCCATATTTCTTCTTGGTTAGAACAGTTCTGAGGACTTGACTAGTGATCAGTTTTCTGGGTATCATGTAGAGGTAATTCCTGAAAATGAAGATGTTAGAATATTCCAGTTTCATTTTAGGAAATAACAACCTAGAACTAAGCTGGCAGCAGTAGTGGGTGTGTTAGTGTTATTTGTAGCCTGAATATAAGGGCATTTAGTTGGAAATAAAAGGTTTAAGTGTCTACCCAATCTCTAAATACATATGTATGGAACTATTGGAACAAATGGATAGAGACTGACCTGACTGGGGGAAGGAAGTTGCTCACGTAATTATGTGAACAGAGTGGGAGTCAGGATTTTTTAAATTGTTTTGGAAAAGATGAGAGGAATTTCTGTACAAATGTGTGTGAGTGAATCTTGGTCAGTTTCAAAGGAATATATAGAACAGAGACAGAGCAAAGTATCCTAAGTGGAAATAATCTGTTCTACTCGTGTTTTTGTTTGGGGCAAGAGAAGGTCTCTGTGCCATCTCATTCTGTTCCTTACAGGGGAATTCAAATGTAGGAAGGTTGCAACTGTGGTAGGCAGCAGCCTAGTTTCTCATATAAATCCCCAAGTCCTGCATGCTTTCTTTGTGGCTACACACAGTGTGGGAATGCAACATAAAAACTATAGTGAAACCCTTTTTTTAAAAAACTAACTCTTCTGTTTGTTTCATTGCTCATGGGGGGGGGGACGGGAAATTGTGCACATGTATGCAATCACAATTCTAATGCATCTATCCAATTAACATTTTTATTTATGAAGTTACAAGGCACTACCATAGCCCAAATCACTGAAAATGAATAAAACCAAAAATTGAACTGGCTAAACATAATTAAATTATAATAAAATTTTAAAAATCAGAAATTTCTAGGCAGCTATAACATGAATTGATGCTTATTACAAAAGAGGTCTGAGGACAATCATTCCCTAGCAATGTACTCACTGAAGCATCTTTGTTCATACAAATTGAAATTTATTAATAAAGAAAAATGTCAGACCTGTCCATTCAATGAGCACTAGAGAGATGGGTATGACATCACTTATAGCCAATAAGAAAGCTCCATCTGTGTTCAGAGTTTTATACCCACTCTGTACTGTGTATTAATGTACCAAGCAATTTGTATGTTCTCTGCACTGCAGTATGAGCGATTGCTCTAAGAACAGAGCCCATTCAGTGCATCAAAAGGGCTCTTAATGAAACATGTAGGGAGAGCTGAAAATCTGTCTGACTGGCAGAGTAATGAGCTAAATGGCAGCAAAGTCGTGTAAATTTTTGTTAAAAGTAATGAACAGTTTAAAAGGAGAATGATCTGGGGGTGCCAAATCACTGTGAGCAGAGCTTTTATACTAGAATATGATTTTCATACACTAGATATTTGGCTCAGTTGTCACTGTTCCTCCAGGGTTCAGTGTTTTTTTCCTGTCTCTCTGTGTAGGTAATTCTTAATCAATGATTATGCGCACAGACACAGAAAAGAAGAGAAAATCCATTAAGGTGACACATTGTGACCCTCACCAAAGCATGTATTGGGATCACCTGATGAATCCTGTACTAATGATGGATAACATGTTTTGGATACTGACAGATTTACAGAAAGCTGCTTAAAGTAGAAAACGTTTGCACTCAAAGATGTGAAGCACTCACATGTCCTCAACTTGCTTTGTTCGACTCAGTGAACTAATAATACAAAGGCCACTTTAAAAGCACCCTACGGATTACATTCTCTTAGAGCTTCTTAAAAGCTCACACACTGAAAGTGCATTTAGGCGAAAAAGGTAGCTTTAACTTTCACAATCATGACTATACAATAGCTGTAGCATTTCATCTCAGCAGCAGCAGCTCCACTAAGTGCATCACTTCACAATTAACTGAACATAGAACTGATGTCTTTATTATTTTATAGCATTCTTTTGGATTCTAAATTAGACTCTGAAAGGGACTTTGTCAAGCCACTTCTGGCATAAGATGTATTGACAATAAGTAGCACCTTACTACTATGAACGCAAGTAAACTGCAAAGCGACACAGCTGCAATAAAACTAAAAACTCAGATGTGCTGTTTACTGAACTAGTGAGGCAGTCAGGGTGTGTGATGTGACACTTCCTGAAATCACTCTGTCATCCCTCCTCAGGGCCATGTATATGGTCTTATGTATATATTTATATTGCTGGATTCCTTCTATTGTTTGAATATGCAGAGCAGCAATTTCCAGTCCATTCTGCAGTTGTAATTACAAAAAAAAAAACCCCAAAAAACCCCCCACCACACACACCCACACACCCACCAAAAAAACGATGCAAGAACTAGGCTCACTTCCTTTCTGGTCAGATAGAATGCCCTAGTCCATGGCGTACCACCTCCCTCTCTGTCACTGTCAGCCGCGGAGGCTATGTGTTCACTACCAAAAAAGGGAATAGCTAATGTAGGTTAGCTGCAAAAATCCTCTTTCGACATGGCACAGGAGGCTTTTACCTCACTGTAACTAGGTGAGGTCAACACTCAACCACTTCCCCACTTACGAATTGTTGTCCTGAGCCACAAAACCAGCGTCTCTGCTAAGTCCGTGGTTTTTAGTTTCTAGCAGAGTTATGAATTTAAGTTCCCAGGCTCATCTTTTGAAGGTGTTGTGCAGGTTTTCTTCGAGGATGAGGACTTGAGAGGTCAGATATGGAGTGATTGTTTTGTGAAAAGGAAGGAGTGAAGCTTGCTGGCTAGCCAAAGCTGGAAAAGGGCATTTCTAACTATTGTTTCCATCTGACTGTCCAGAAGCAATGAGACACCTGAAGACTGTGCACAATGTGACCACTTCAGTCAGCTCTCTGAAATGCTTCCTATTTTCCACCATCATCACATCTGATTTGCCTGTGCTGAGTTTTAGTCTGCTGCTCTTCATCAAAGTGCTCCTGTGTCTCTTGCTCTAGGACAGGGGTCTCAAACGCAAATTACCACGAGGGCCGCATGAGGACTAGTGCATTGGCCCAAGGGCTGCATCACTGGCCCCGCCCCCTCGCTACCCCCAGCCCCCCCCCCTCCACCCCTTCCATTAGGCCCTGCCCCTTCTCCGCCTCCTCCTCTGTGCACACGGCTTCCTGCTCCTCCCCCCTCCCTCCCAGAAACCGCGAAGCTCTTCCCATGCGGCCCGCGGAGCTCTTCCCTGCGGCCCGCCGGGCTTCCCCCGCCCCCCCCTTTTTTTTTTACCCCCAGGCAGTTCCCGCTGCCAGAACAACTTTTCTGGCGGCGGGAACTGCCTGGGGGTTAAAAAAAATTAATTAAAATAAAAATAATTTAAAAAAAAGCGGGGGGGGGGGGTGCAGGGAGCCCGGCGGGCTGCAGGGAAGAGCTCCGTGGGCCGCATGTTTGAGACCCCTGCTCTAGGACAGCTAGGCAATGAGACTATCTATGTTTCATGAGATTAAGAATTAGAGCTGGGTGTCATGATGCTTTCCTGGCAATGAATCCATAACTCCTCAGTGTCTCCCAGAGAGGTCCAACCTAAATGTTGAATAAGAGGGTCTGTAGAACTGAGCCCTACAGGACTCCCTAAATGAGAGCTTTTAGGTGACTCTCTTTAGACAGTGAGATAGTATTCTTGTATTTGATGGCCTGTGTGGCTGATTATTTTATATGGGTTGCCGATCTGGATTTTATATGGGTTGCCGATTATTTTATATGGGTTGCCAGTATCAGACTGGACCTGCTATCATGGTGTCCAATTCATCTCCCATTACAAGCAATAAAACCCTTTCAATTGGCTTTAATGGAAGATATAATAGAATTAAATGCCCAGTCTGTATATTATATTAAAGACCCTAGAACTCTGAGTTAGGCACTTAGATATACAACAAGTATTTAAAACAGAAAAATTCTATTTCTCTCCTGGGCATTATCAGATGTGGCAGTAACAAGCTGTGCTGTGCTGAGCTGATCCAGGAGAGGGAGCAGAAAGTGAAGAGAAGCAAGGGGGCCAATTGTTTGACCTTTTCTTATATAAATTAAGGGGCAGATAGTCACCTCTATGGATTTTTTTCTGCCTAGAAAGCGGGAAGCTTTTGAGTTGAAACAGATTTCCCTCCGCATTGCTCTGTGGGGATGGTGGAGTTTATATTCCCTCCCTCTCTCCTACCAGAAGCAGCAGGGAGGAGTCCAGGTGCTTGAATGAGCAGATGCTTCAAGGTCCCAACAGGTCACAGGAAAGCAAGGGAGTACTGGACACAAGTCCAGTTTAGAGCTAATCCAGACTCAGATAAATCTCAGTTAAAAGTTATTATGGAGGCAGGGCCTAAAAGAGACTTAGAACTATGCTGTAAAACAGAACTGTAGAGTAGTTAGCTAGGTAGGGCATAGCACAATGCGTAGAAAGAAATAGCCAGCAAAACCAATCAGGGAAACCTATCATAGAACCCTGCTATCTTCATCTGTGTTTAAGAATCATGTATGGTTTAGCTATCGTGGACCTGATTGTAGTGTGGACAGATCCTAAGGTCTCATCTACACTGAGCAAATACTGTTTTGGGGGACTGTTATAATACAGTAGTCTCCCACTGTGATTAAAACATGGTTTAGTCCTGCAGCCGAGACTGGATCAAACTGACTTAACCCAATTTCCAACTCTGGGACAGCCTTTGTCTTTACAAGTCTGTAGCACAGTTTGATCCATCAGTACAATACAAGATTGAATCATGTTTTAAACATATTTGGGAGGTGGGGAGGAAGAGAAACTACCATGCTCTGACCTAGTACCCTAGCACAGTAGTTGCTACAGTGCAGACTATAAGGAGGCAGGTAATCAGTTTGAAGGCCAGTTTTGTTTGATAAATATTAATGATGTGGAAAAGGGAATACAGCAAAATGGTAAAGTGTCCTTAAAAATGCTCAGAAGTTGAAAATTGCCAGCATTGTTATGGTTTTGTAGCTCAAATAATAAATGATTCAAAAACTGTTCTGTTACCATGGGTACGGTTTCTCATTGAGCCTAAAATTGCCACGCTGCTGACAAGGACCTATTTTTAGTATCAGCAGATGTGTATCTTTAAAAACGGTGGAGAAAACCTACTACGTGTGAGAGAGAGAGTGTGTGTATTTGTTTTCTGGTGTTAATAAGAAAGGCAAAGAAAATTTTAATGTATTTGATCTCCAAGATAGATATTGCAGTAAAAGGGGATAGTGTGAACAACTTAAGTTACCATTAACATCTGGTAAATAAACCATGAAAAGTGGTAAGATTGCCAGTATACAGCTGAACCCATGCGAAGACTCAGATCATCAGTGTCAGTTAATTTGCTACAGTAATAGGTGCATCCTATTTTCCGTATACATTAGTATCTACTGGTGCATTATCACAGACTTACTACACACCCAAGCCTTTGGCACAAATACTGATCACTAGAGTCCAAACCATCTTCTTCACAGTGTTCTGCATTTATTTCACACAAGAGGGAAGTGCAAGGCTAATATCTGAGAGAGTACACAGATTAAGGAAGGTGCTAATAAATTCTGATAAATAGGCTTCAGAGGAGTAGCTTTTATCAGTAAATGTCAGTAAACATTGATTTCACCATAGGCACACAGACCAATTAAACAATATCGCCATCGACCATCAAAATTTAGAGACAGGGAAAGTAAGAAAATTGCTACCTTAGACCTACAGTTTGATTTAAGAATATTTACTTTGTCTATTTTGACATGTGACATTGACAGTTTGTGTTAACAGTTATAAAGCTTTAACTGTTGGAATCTCAACATCTACTGTCATTAAATAAATAGTCTGATCCACCCATAATTTCCCACAACTGTAATAATTTAAATCAGAAAAAATGCTTAAAATAAACATTATCTGTTAAAATTTAAAAAAATAAAATTCAGTCTGCCAAGCATACTGACAAATAAGATAATGTTATCCTGTAACAATGCCAAAGACACACAGAGTGCAATGTTTGCTATCTACATACCAAGTTACCACATACTTTCTCAGTCACTACAGTGGCATCAATATAAATTGTACTATAAAGTCCAGGGTGATTGATACTACTGTAAAGGCACCTGTGCTCAAAGGCTCTGATCCTGCTTCCATTTAAGTTAATCGGATTTTTGCCACTGACTTCAATGGGAGCATGCTCAAGGCCAAAACCTTTTAGGGCCTGATTGTTAGCGAGGCCAGATGAGTTTGCCTACAGGGACACTTAAAGAGTTGAGACAAAGGTATTTTGCACAAATATGTGGTCAGACAAATACTGCTTGAGTCATGAGTGCATCCAAAATCCTCACTCTGGAAGTGCCTATGTGGTAAAAACACATGCAAAAGTGAGTGTGCTAATGGGCCTACTTTCAGCAATACGGGTTATACAACACTACACTAATGTAACATACTCCATCTAGAGTAGAGGGGCATCATCACAGACAGTTCAGTGTGCAATCTGCAGTTGTGGTCAAAAAAGCAAACAAGTTGTTAGGTTGCATAAGGAATGGGATGGAGAATAATATGGAGACTATTTTAATGTCTTTTTATAAATCAATAGTGTGGCCTCATTTGGAATACTGTGTGTAGTAGAATCATAGAATCATAGAATCTCAGGGTTGGAAGGGACCTCAGGAGGTCATCTAGTCCAACCCCCTGCTCAAAGCAGGACCAACCCCAACTAAATCATCCCAGCCAGGGCTTTGTCAAGCCTGACCTTAAAACCCTCTAAGGAAGGAGATTCCACCACCTCCCTAGGTAACCCATTCCAGTGCTTCACCACCCTACTAGTGAAAAAGTTTTTCCTAATATCCAACCTAAACCTCCCCCTCTGCAACTTGAGACCATTACTCCTTGTTCTGTCATCTTATACCACTGAGAACAGTCTAGATCCATCCTCTTTGGAACCCCCTTTCAGGTAGTTGAAAGCAGCTATCAAATCCCCCCTCACTCTTCTCTTCTGCAGGCTAAACAATCCCAGTTCCCTCAGCCTCTCCTCATAAGTCATGTGCTCCAGCCCCCTAATCATTTTTGTTGCCCTCCGTTGGACTCTGTCCAATTTATCCACATCCTTCTTGTAGTGTGGGGCCCAAAACTGGACACAGTACTCCAAATGAGGCCTCACCAGTGCCGAATAGAGGGGAATAATCACGTCCCTCGATCTGCTGGAAATGCCCCTACTTATACAGCCCAAAATGCCGTTAGCCTTCTTGGCAACAAGGGCACACTGTTGACTCATATTCAGCTTTTCGTCCACTGTAACCCCTAGGTCCTTTTCTGCAGAACTGCTGCCCAGCCATTCGGTCCCTAGTCTGTAGCAGTGCATGGGATTCTTCCATCCTAAGTGCAGGACTCTGCACTTGTCCTTGTTGAACCTCATCAGATTTCTTTTGGCCCAATCCTCTAATTTGTCTAGGTCCCTCTGTATCCTGTCCCTACCCTCCAGCGTGTCAACCACTCCTCCCAGTTTAGTGTCATCTGCAAACTTGCTCAGGGTGCAGTCCAAACCATCCTCCAGATTGTTGATGAAGATATTGAACAAAACCGGCCCCAGCACCGACCCTTGGGACACTCCACTTGATACCGGCTGCCAACTAGACATGGAGCCATTGATCACTACCCGTTGAGCACCACCATCCAGCCAGTTTTCTATCCACCTTACTGTCCATTCATCCAGCCCATACTTCTTTAACTTGCTGGCAAGAACACTGTGGGAGACTGTATCAAAAGCTTTGCTAAAGTCAAGAAATAGCACATCCACTGCTTTCCCCTCATCCACAGAGCCAGTTATCTCATCATAGAAGGCAATTAGGTTAGTCAGGCATGACTTGCCCTTGATGAATCCATGCTGACTGTTCCTGATCACTTTCCCCTCCTTTAAGTGGTTCAGAATAGATTCCTTGAGGACCTGTTCCATGATTTTTCCAGGGACTGAGGTGAGACTGACTGGCCTGTAGTTCCCCGGATCTTCCTTCTTCCCTTTTTTAAAGATGGGCACTACATTCGCTTTTTTCCAGTCATCCGGGACCTCCCCCGATTGCCATGATTTGTCAAAGATAATGGCCAATGGCTCTGCAATCACATCGGCCAACTCCTTTAGCACCCTCGGATGCAGTGCATCCGGCCCCATGGACTTGTGCTCGTCCAGCTTTTCTAAATAGTCCCGAACTACTTCTTTCTCCACAGAGGGCTGGTCACCTCCTCCCCATACCGTGCTGTGGAGTGCAGCCGCCTGGGAGCTGACCTTGTCTGTGAAGACAGAGGCAAAAAAAGCATTGAGTACACTAGCTTTCTCCACTTCCTCTGTCACTAGGTTCCCTCCCTCATTCAGCAAGGGGCCCACACTTTCCTTGATTTTCTTCTTGTTGCTCACATACCTGAAGAAACCCTTCTTGTTACTCCTAACATCTCCGGCTAGCTGCAACTCCAAGTGTGATTTGGCCTTCCTAATTTCACTCCTGCATGCCTGAACAATATTTTTATACTCCTCCCTGGTCATTTGTCCAATCTTCCACTTCTTGTAAGCTGCTTTTTTGTGTTTAAGACGAGCAAGGATTTCACTGTTAAGCCAAGCTGGTCGCCTGCCATATTTACTTTTCTTTCTACACATCGGGATGGTTTGTTCCTGCAACCTCAATAAGGATTCTTTAAAATACAGCCAGCTTTCCTCGACTCCTTTCCCCCTCATGTTATTCTCCCAGGGGACCTTGCCCATCAGTTCCCTGAGGGAGTCAAAGTCTGCTTTTCTGAAGTCCAGGCTCTGTATTCTACTGCTCTCCTTTCTTCCTTGTGTCAGGATCCTGAACTCGACCATTTCATGGTCACTGCCTCCCAGGTTCCCATCCACTATTGCTTCCTCTACTATTTCCTCCCTGTTTGTGAGCAGCAGGTCAAGAAGAGCTTTTCCCCTAGTTGGTTCCTCCAGCAATTGCACCAGGAAATTGTCCCCTACACTTTCCAAAAACTTCCTGGATTGTCTGTGGACCGCTGTATTGCTCTCTCAGCAGATATCGGGGTGATTAAAGTCACCCATGAGAACCAGGGCCTGTGATCTAGTAACTTCTGTTAGTTGCTGGAAGAAAGCCTCGTCCACCTCATCCCCCTGGTCTGGTGGTCTGTAGCAGACTCCCACCACGACATTACCCTTGTTGCTCACACTTCTAAATTTAATCCAGAGACTCTCAGGTTTTTCTGCAGTTTCATACTGGAGCTCTGAGCAGTCATATTGCTCTCTTACATACAACGCAACTCCCCCACCTTTTCTGCCCTGCCTATCCTTCCTGAACAGTTTATATCCATCCATGACAGTACTCCAATCATGTGAGTTATCCCACCAAGTCTCTGTTATTCCAATTACTTCATAATTCCTTGACTGTGCCAGGACTTCCAGTTCTCCCTGCTTGTTCCCCAGGCTTCTTGCATTTGTGTATAGGCATTTAAGATAACTCACCGATTGTCCTGCTGTCCCAGTATGGGGCAGGAGCCCTCCCCTCTTGCACTCACCTACTTGTGCTTCCCCCGGTATCCCACTTCCCCACTTACCTCAGGGCTTTGGTCTCCTTCCCCCGGTGAACCTAGTTTAAAGCCCTCTTCACTAGGTTAGCCAGCCTGCTTCCAAAGATGCTCTTCCCTCTCTTCGTCAGGTGCAGCCCACCTCTGCCTAGCACTCCTTCTTCTTGGAACACCATCCCATGGTCAAAGAATCCGAACCCTTCTCTCCGACACCATCTGCGTAGCCATTCGTTGACTTCCACGATTCGACGGTCTCTACCCCGGCCTTTTCCTGCCACAGGGAGAATGGATGAGAACACCACTTGCGCCTCAAACGCCTTTATCCTTCTTCCCAGAGCCACGTAGTCTGCAGTAATACGCTCAAGGTCATTCTTGGCAGTATCATTGGTGCCCACGTGGAGAAGCAGGAAGGGGTAGCGATCTGAGGGATTGATGAGTCTCAGCAGTCTCTCCGTCACATCATGAATCCTAGTCCCTGGCAAGCAGCACACCTCTCGGTTTTCCCGGTCAGGGCGGCAGATAGATGACTCAGTCCCCCTGTCTCAAAAAAGGATAATACAGAATTAGACAGTGTTCAAAGTAATGCAACGAGCAGGATATAGGGTCTAGAAAAACGTGTATGCAGAGAAAATGAAAAGTTTTGAATTGTGTATTTTAGATAGAGAGAAGATTAATAAGAGGAGACATGATAAAAGAATATAAAATAATGAATGGTCTAGAGAAAATAAATTAGGAAAGAACAGTTACTTACTTTACAGTAAGTGTGGTTCTTTAAGGTGTGTTGTCCATATGGACAGTAAAGTAAGTAACTGTTCTTTCCCAATTTATTTTCTCTAGACCATTCATTATTTTATATTCTTTTATCATGTCTCCTCTTATTCATCTTCTTTATATATATGCCACTCTTAGTGTGCATATACTTCATGAGCTCAAGATTGGATCTTTTGGCCAGCAGTGTATACTGGGGTTGTGTCTGTGCTCTGAGTGCCATGTGCCCTCACTTGAGGGAACAAGGGGTGGAGTGGAGCCAACTTATTCTGAGTTCCTTTGCCAATACAGAATCCAGGTGTCATAACCTGTCCTTTCCTGGGTGCACACCTTGTTCAACACCGGTCTCTGCATTCCTAGTAACCTGAAATATTGAAGATGTTTCTTGGAGTCTACTTGAAGACAGATTGTAAAATGGCTCTGTCAAAAGAGGCAACCAACCTAGATAATGTTTTGTGAATATGTGGATTGATCCCAAAGTAGCTGCTCTACAAATTTCTGAAATGGGAACACTTCAGAAAGAAGTTGCACAAGCTCCCTGAGCTCAAATGGAATGAGCCCTGACTTGACCTAGAGGATCTAAAATAGCTAACTGAGAACATAGCTTAATGCAATCTCCCTTAGGTAGCCTTTGAGATGAAATGGTCTGGGTTTTCATTCTTTTTGCATAGGCAACAAACAATGTAGTAGAGACTCTGAATTACTTTGTTCTATCTAGGTAAAATGAGAGGATCCTATGTACATCTAAAGAAAGCAGTTTCACCTCCCATTGATTGGAAGGAGGTTTAGGAAAGAACATTGTTAGATGGATATTCTGATTTAGGTAGATGTCTGACACCAGTTCAGGAATAAATTCTGGATGGGTTGGGGGAAGAGGGGAGGCGCTAAAAGATCCTAATGTTTGTGATAGAGTGTATGGAGGATCTACCATGAGTGCTTGTAATTTCCCAATCCTAACAGCTGAAGTAACCATGACTAAGCAGGCAGTCTTCATTGACAGATCCAGGAAAAACTTCCTAACTGTAAGAACAGTAGGACAATGGAACAGACTGCCTAGGGAGGTCGTGGAAGCTCCTTCACTGGAGGTTTTCAAAAGGAGGCTAGATAGCCATCTGTCTTGGATGGTTTAGATACAACAAATCCTGCATCTTGGCAGGGGATTAGACTAGATGACCCTTGCGGTCCCTTCTAACTCTATGGTTCTATGTAAGGAACATAGATTCATATATTAGAAGGGACTCTTGCAATCATAGAGTCTGGCCTTGTGTACAACACAGGCCATAAGACTTCCCTGAATTAATTCCTGTTTGAGCTACAACATATCTCTTAGAAAAACATCCAATCTTGATTTTAAAAGTGCCAGGGATGGAGAAACTGCTACAACCCTTGATCATATGCTCCATGAGTTAATTACCCTCACTTTTAAAAATGTGCACCTATTTCTATGATACCAAGGACTCAAAGGGAGGATCCATCAACCCAGGTAAAACCACACTGAGATTCCAGAAGGGAAGGGGTTTCCACAATGATGGGAATAAATACACTAGGCCTTTAAGGAATCTAGCCACTATAGGATGTGAAAACACTGTGTGATCCTCCACTAAGTTAGTGCACTGATATAGCCACCAAGTGCACCCTTATTGAACTGATAAAGTTCTGATCCTTTTAATAACACTAAGTAGTTCACAATGTTTGGAATGTCCAATTCTGTTGAAGAAATATTGTGTTGGTGTGCCCAAATGGAGAACCTTTTCACATCGCTGCTTAAGTGATCCTTGTAGAGCCTTTCTTCTGTATATGAGAACTTGTTCTAAGGATGTCCAAAACATTATCTCCATGGAAGTCAGCCAGACAATATCTGGGCTGTGAAATGCAGAGAGGCTGCATTCTGATGTAGTCCCATTGCCCAAAAAGACTATGTCTGGACATATTGATAATGTTATTGAAGATTGAATTGAGAGTCTCATGAGGTGTAGATACCAGAATTGTCTGAACTAAGCTGGTGCTATCAGGATCATTATTGCAAACTCTTGTTTGAGCAGTTTCTTTAATACTCTCAGTAGAAAAGGTGTTACCAATTTGTTACCAAACAAGGGTTTTACAAAGGTTTGAATTGATTTAGTAATTAAAGAAACCTCAGGATAAGTAAGCTTGATTGGGTTTATTAAGAATGATTTAGACAGCATATAACAGAAAGAGACCATAATTACCACAATTTGTAAGAACCCATTCCTGCAGCCTGTAGACTAGTCAGTTAACATGCATGATATGTCTGGTCCTGGTTTTGAGGTTAGCTTACAGCTTGGTACAATTATAACAGGGCTGCCTACAATTTTACTTTTATATATATATACACATACAGAAACATCTTATTTTTACCCATAAATTTCCACTATATTAACATATGTTCTTTATCTGCTAGACTAAGTGTTTGTACTTGTACTCGCTAAAAATATTTATTCTTAAACTGATCATTTCCAGCAGGCTAGCATCTTCTCTTCTTAGCATGACTCCCAAAGCATCGTGGGGAAGTCTGGCTCATAGACACGATACATGCCTTATAAAAGTCTGCTTCATAGGTCAACAGGGTATCATACATCAGACCCGGGGTCCAAGGAGCGAGGAGTGCGTTTAGAGGTCCTGGACTCAGGCCTCCCCCGGAGCAAAAGAGGGACATTTTTTAATTTCTGTAGCAAACAATTCCATATGAGAATGGCCTCACCTTCGAAAAACTTTCAGAATAATAGTGTCCTTTATAGTCCACTCCTGGTCATCTGAAAAGTCCCTGCTCGAGTGATCTGCTAGAGTGCTACGTAGTCCAAGTAAGTGCACATCTATCAGGACGATGTGGTAACGGTTGGTCCAGTTCCACAGTTAGGCCGCTTCTTGACATAGAGGGGATGATCATGCTCCTCGTCTCTTCATATAGAACAACACAATGGTGCTGTCGTCACCTGTGCTGTCCTGGCTTGAACCAAAGGTAGAAATGCTAAACACGTGAAACAAATTGCCCTAAGATATTTATGTGAAGATAAATCTCCTCTTGAGACCACAGGTTGATGTTGATCTAGATGTGCTCTCTTGCCAAGATTGGAAGAATTTGTCACTGTTGTCCTTGAGAGACGCAGAAGAGAAAATGGAAATCATTGCATGCCTGATTGGGGCTTTCCCACCATCTAGTGACTTCAGGACACGTGGAGGAATAAGGACTGGCATATCTATGTGATGCCTGCTGGGATGGTGTATTGACTTCAGCCAACCTTGCATACAATGGGTGTGAAGTCCGGCAGTTTGAATCACAAATGTGCCTGAGGCCTTGTGACCTAACAACCTTACTGTTGTCTGAGGTTTCATCATACCTGCCATGGTTTTGAATCTGGCCTGGGGTAGATATGATCTTGCTATTGTGTACTTTATTTTCTGGGAAGGCACAAAGGATGGCTTCTCCACACTGATCTTAAGATTCAGAGTGGCAAAAAATTGTAGGCTGTGTTGAACATTGTCTCATACTTGTTGAAGTGAACTGCCTCCAATAAGCCAGTTGTTGAAATAGAGGTAAACTTGTATTCCTTGCATCCTTAAATATACTTCTTCTATCACAAGGCATTTCATGAAAACCCTTGAAGCTGTTAATAACCTGAAAGGCAGGACTCTGCACTTGAAATGAAATGTTCCTACTAGAAACCTTAGGTATTCCTTGTAGCTTCGGTGAATGGAAATATGCATCCTGGAGGTCAAGAGCTGCAAACCAATCCTGAGGATCTAGAGACAGGATAATTGAGGTAAGGGTCATCACTTTGAACTCTATCCAGCCAATAAGGGTGTTGAGTTCCCTCAAATCCAGAATAGGGCTCCATTCTCCCTTTTTCTTGGGAATTACAAAGTAAAAGGAATAAAAGCCTTTCTCCTGTATTGAAGAGGAACTTCTCCTATTGCAGGGAACAGGTTCAAATCTTCTGGGTATGGTTTAAGCAGCTCTCAACTAAACTGTGAAACTAGCTGTTGAGGGTGACCCTATTTTCCAAAGGGAAAATGAGACACTGCGCAGGGCTGGCCTGAGCTCCTCCCCCTGCAGGGCTGGCCCCAGCCGCTTGCCCTCAACCTTTCCCCCGCTCAAGGCTGTCGCTGGTTGCTTTAACCCTGCCTGCCCCCCGCACGCTGGAACCCTTCCTTCTCCAACCCTGTCTCTCCTCCTGCATGGAGCTGGCATCTCCGCTCCTCTCCCCCACCCCCCACATTCCTCTGCACGGCCCACCACTTTTTTCACAAATGTTGGCATTTGTCCCATTTACTCTTGTCAACTGATCAAGTTGGCAAAAGCAAACAGGACAAATGCCCACTTTTGCCAAAAAAAAAGTTGGGATGGCTGGGGCAAGGCTTAAAAAAGGGACTGTCCCAGCCAAAACGGGACATATGGTCACCCTAGGCTGTCTGGATGTAGGTATTGATCTTGCTGTTGCAGAGAAAGGGGAAAGTCTTCTGTGGTATGGTTCTGAGGTATGAAGGATAGAAAAAGGCAGACAGAGTGAATTGAATTGACCACCTTGGGGATCAATTTTCAAGGGGGCCCTAGAGTAACCTTATCTTTGTGGAAAACAGTGAATGGAGGGCCACCCAGAGTGAAATGTATGTATGGATAAGGACTTGAAAAACTTCTATTCTTTCTAACTCAATGCAAGAACAAGGAGATATTCACTTACATTAAAAGGGTGGGAAATTCAAAACTGATAAGAGGAAATATTTTTTTCAGACAATGCATAATTAGATTGTGGAACTCGCTGCCCTAGGAAGCTGTTGAGGCCAAGAACTTACCAGGTTTCAAAAAGGTACTGGATAATTATATGGAGGTTAAAAATATCCAGTTATTGTAAGGATTAATTTTTGGAACAGATATTAAACCTCATGCTTCGAGGGTTAGGCCAATTTCTAGCTGTTACAGATCACTTTTATGTGGGAAACAGACTATCCAACATCTTCCTTCTGTGGGTATCTTAAAGCTTCCTCTGAAGCTTCTGGTTCTGGTCACTGTCAAGATGGACCTTGGTTCTGATCCAGAATGGCAATAACTGTATTTCTAGTTTTAATTAAATGGAGTTATCTTCTCAAAAAGGGTCACCTTTAGTGTTGATCCATTAATCTTTCCTGCTTAGTTATACAAGTGCAATAGAATTGGAGCACAGTACTTATAAAGTTGAAATAGTCCACTAAAATAATTTCACTTTTATTAATATGAGTTTTAACATCAAGGTTAAACCTCCAATATTAAAACTTCCCATAACTTAAAATAAACTGTTTTATCCAGGAAATGCCGGTATTCTAGCTGGTTATGCATAACTATATGTAGGACTGCAAACCAGTTTGTAATATAACCTCACCATAGACACATTTTCCTGTGTCCCACATTTTCAAACCATGCATCCTCTGGACTGAAACTTTCTATGCTTTGTCTCATACAAATGGTGAACTTTTCTGTGTGGAAAATCTATACAAAATCTCTGCAGCCATTTTTATGAAAGTGAGGGGTGGGGGGGAATTACCTTTCCCTTTGAAGAAAACTAATGGCAACCACCGATTTTTAAGAAACAATTCAAGAGTAAAAAAAGAGATAAGATTTTAATTAATAGATATAAAGCCAGAAGGGACCATTATGATGGCCTAGTCTGCGCTTCCATAACAGGCCACAGAACTTCACCCAGTAATTCTTGGCATATAGTCCTTATTGAAGATGATGGTCTTTGCTTTGTTGAGAGGGGAAATAAAATTAAAATGTTATAAGTGACTGAAATCTCATTTCCTAGCACACTGAGTGCATTTGCTAAACTTTTCAAAGAGCCAGATAAAGCCTCATTCTTTGCAACATCACTGACAGGAGCTGGCCTTGGGACAATATGCCCTGCATGCAAAAGTGCTGTTGCATTGAGAAAGCTAAATCCTTAAACAAAGTAACCTGCCTTAACATGTACAATAAGATTAAAACATGTTATAGTTGCTCCATAATTTTTGCTGCATAACAAAATACTTTGCATAGCTGTGAAATCTTTCATCCTAATATTTCAAAACACCTCACAAACATTCATCACAAGACCCTTGAAAGTATTATCATCTTCCCCATTTTAGAAACAAGTAAAGGTGGCACAAAAACAGAGCTGAAAACCCCTCTCTCCATCTGATGCTGTTAGCACAGAGCCACATTCCACCCTAGGCATAACAATTGCTATGTAAAACAAGCCTTCCTTGTCCCAGGCCATGGCCTTATCAGAAAGGATATGGGAATGGTCTGGTAACCATCCACAGCTGAAAATAAGAAGGGAGCTGCACTGTGGAAAGGAGTGTGAATTCAGGACAAGACTAGTGAGAGAAGCTGCCACAAGTAGCAGAGGCGAAGCTGTTAGGAAGGAAAGACTGTAACAGTGAGGTGAGCAGACCACCGATACAGTATATTTTCTTTCAGAACGAGGAGTACTTGTGGCCCCTTAGAGACTAACAAATGTATTTGGGCACAAGCTTTCGTAGGCTACAACCCACTTCATCAGATGCATAGAATGGAACATACATTAGGAAGATTTTAGAACACTTATGCCCAAATAAATTTGTTAGTCTTTAAAGTGCCACAAGTATGCCTCGTTCTTTTTGAGTACATTTTCTTGTATTTGCCTACCAAGGATTTTAGAAAAGATATCAGATTAGAAGCGGATAATCATGCACACCCAAGCTATTTTAGGTATTTTTAAACGCCTATCACTAATAATACTTAGCTATAACAATAGAGGGGTTAAACACCTTTTTTATTATTTTACCCTTTTTGGAGAAAACAGCTGTACTATTTTGTGTATGTATACATGCACGCACCTTCCTCTGCAGTCATTTGGCTGACAATATGGGGAAAAACGGTATCATAAAGGTAAAATGGCATGAGAATGTAAATTTAAGAAGGTCAAAGTTTGGGTTATTTGCTTTAATTTCAAATCCTTACTTTTATAGATTTAATATTTTAAATTAGAACAATTACATTGATATAGGTAGAACAAGCATCTGCCTATAGCAGTAAAATGCTTAGAGCAGCAAAATACTTAGTATCAAGCCAGCCAGAAACCAGTTCCTATCATTAAAACATGTTTCTGCTGCTCTCTCTTCTTCTCTTAGTGCTCCCTCACTACATAACACAGAATGTGCAATGAAAAGGCTCCTTTTCTTTTTAATTTATTACTGCTGCTAAGAATAATCACACTGAGCTGTGAAACAGCAGCCTTGCTGGATTGTTAAATCAATCAAAGGCCACCCGCTAACTGGCAACTGATGGAACAAGCATCAGAACACTGGGGGTGGGGGAAATAAAGTTTCTTTGAAGGCACTAAAGGTGAACCTTCAAGATTGTTTCTACAGTAAAACCTCTATCTGAGGTTGGAATCGAATGTATTTCTAATCTTCATATAGCTCAGGAGCAGCACCCTTGCTTTAGCATCTTTTAGTTAAAGATTTGTTAATTTTAGCGACTACGCTGTGTATGGGAGGGAGGAGGAGAGGAGGTTGGTTGTTTTTTCCACAATTGCTTTTGATCATTATACTCCTTGTGCAATTATATTTGCCTTGTATTTTAAATAATTTAATAGTACCCTTTGCTAAATATATCAGACCACCAGAATTTTGAATCTGACTCAAATTGTGCATTAACCAGCCCATGTTCTTTCTCTCCCTTTTCTTTGTCAGACACACTTAAGTCTTGTCATAACATGAGACTGTAAGCACTCAGGACAGTGACCATATCTTTCTGTATACATCTACTATGCCTAGCACAATAGAAACCCAATCCTGATTGAAAGCTTTAGGCACTACTGCAAACTAATCTGAAGGAATGAAAAATTTGGCCAGAGTGGCAGGTAAGGAAGATTATCTAGCTGCTGAATGTTACTGTCACCTTCTGTCAATCAAGGAGAAAGGTACAATAGAATAAGAAAGATAAAATAGTGTGAAGCAGGGTTTTGTCCAAAGAGTCATGAAAACATTTCTCTGCTCCTAAAGAGAATTCAGAGGGTAAAAAAAAACATTGTTTATTTATTAATGTGCAACTTTGTGCCATACTAACCCAACACCACTTCAGTGCACAATAAGATATATGCAAAGGAGTTATTGTTTTTACAAAAATTAAGATCAAGATTCACCAGAAATACAGAACCCCAGAAGTATATAAAAGACTGAAACAGCTCCAAAAACTATTACTATAACACTTGTTAATTACAAATTTGTAGATCTTTAATTTGGGCCCTGGAGATCATAACTCATTTGCTGAAAGAACCTGCTTTTCTACCCAGTTTTCCTGCTAAGCTGACCAGGAAAAGGAGATGAACCCATTAAAAAAATCAAAACACAGCAACTAGGAAAATTGTAGATGCATTAGTAGTACTTTTTTGGGTACAGTAACAGTTCAAAAACATCTAAAGTTGAGAGACAACTGATTTTATCTTTCAAAATTAAGCAAGCTAAGTGTGCTGTGAAGGGCAAAGGCAGTACGGAGTAAATCAAGTTAAATTATTTTTTAAGTGTATCTGAGCAAAGCATATTTAAAGAAATTTGGTCAGTTTATTTCACTGTTTCTACTTTTATCTTTGCACTACTTAGCAAACAATGAAATTATTCTCTAATAAGTATGTTACTTTCAGGTTGTTATGCATAGGACAGTATAGTAATGTTTGCACTCCAAGGTAATGTTTTGTGAGGTTTATTAAAATAAACTAGAAAGATTATAAAAATATGTGAATTGGTCTTACACCACTTAAATCTTGTTTTCCAGAACCAAAATGATAGACCAAATTTGATATTTATTTGTGAAAATCGTGATGCGAGCTCTGTTTTGAATAAGATTTTTCTTAAGACATATGGACGGGAGTGTTAAAAGGTTATTGACATGTGTTTAGGACGTTCATGTTACAAGTGGTAGAAGCATTGGAGAGAGTTTTCAAAATAATCCAAAATGAGTGCCAAAATCCCTTTACACAATACCATCACACACACACACTGTACACAATGCTTAACTCAATGGAGCCCTTTCCCATCCACAGATCTCTCAGTCCTGCACAAAGGAAAGAGTAAAGGTTATTTTAAAAGCAATTTAGAAAGCTTAAAAACCAGCTAGTCAATGAAAATTTACTAGTGTCTTCTCTATGTCTCGTTTCAATTGCAAGTTTATTGAAATGTACTATTCTAGTAAAACCCTTAGAATTAATGTCTCAGTTCTTTCACTGACTACAAAGAACTCTTGTAAAGTTAACTGTTCTCATTAATATACACAGATCTGTATTTGGGTTTTGGAGAAGAAATGTAGAATCTCTGTGCATAAATTGCAGTAATGGAAAATCATAGGTAAAATCAATATGGGAATATTTTAGTTGGCCTTTATTTTATACATTCACATATTTAACCAAAGTTGCATAAATATTGACACATCAGCCAGTTAGTTAATGTAACAGAATTACTAAATAGGTCCAGGTATTTCATCCCAGGATTTAAATTAACCATTGGCACAGTGGGTGCAACTCTGGCCCTGGGACTATTAGACAAAAATATGAAAATGAATAGATGTAAAGGCACAATGGCAGGTGTAGTTACAGTTGAAACTCAGATTGTTTTACATCTTAGACTTTGAGTTAAAGAATGAAACAGAAACTTAATTTTAAAATAACTCTTCCGCAGTATTTATAACCTAAATATTGCAACATTCTGCTAAAAGCACAAGAACAAAGGTAAGAGCAAGTCTGTTTCTTCCTAGCTGTGTAAAATGCAAAAGAGTAAACAGCATACATTATTAAATGTATCTGAAACAATTTTAAAACCTATTAGGAATTAGATATCACAATGTTTTTGAAGTCTGCTCTTACTTACCATGTTCCTTTAAGTTATGTGCGTTGTTATGAAAGGTCACATTACATGTTCACAAGTCTGTTTACAAATTAGAAAGAAGAACAAGCTGGTAAAAAGCACAATATATACTGCTTATTTACTACCACCTTAGGAAAAAGAACACCTGAAATCAATACTTCAGCTGAACATTAAACACAATTAGGTACTAAAGATTATGTATATCACTCAATGCTAGCACAACAAAAATATGTCCTGACATAAGTAGTTTATGGATCAAATTTGACCTTCAAAAAGAGTGAACTGTGCAACTGCTCAGACACAGGTAAACATCTTCCATTTTCTTTCAAGTGGGATCATACCTTCAAAGGAGCTGCTTTTACTCCAATGTACGTAGCGGAGGGGGAAAGAGGGAAAAGGGGAAATTGTTTTCTAATGCGTGTACAAACCTAATCTTAAAACTCATTTGTTGACTATTTTAAAATTGAACGAGATTACCTAGTAACCTAAAACATTCAGAATGGTGTTTAAAAAAATTAGCACAATCATTTTTGAATAAACATGCTTAAGTCTGTTCCTACTGAGATGTAGAAGCCTATTACACCCTTTCCCTCTCCATATCTCAGTTTAGTTGTATGCTCTTCTTCCCCAGGAAATAAAGAACATGAATAAATAACCAACTTCATCTTCTTTCATCCCTCTAATGTGATATTAGATTGTTAATTTTGTTGTCAAGTGTGATTTGACTTATGAATTCCTATGGCAACGTTGAGTCTGCAGGAAAGGCTTAAGAAAGAATGCTGCTGGCGAACAAAGGGGCTCAAATGCATCTCAGTGCATTAATAACTGGTGTCCCACTGCATCAGACCATGCGGATTGTTGTTTTGTCTGCAAAATGGAGATCTCTAACTGAAAGGGAAATACGATGTATGTTTGTAAGTCTGTCACCATTGCTTAGTTCATATAAAGAGGTTTACTTCCCTCAATGTCAGAAATACACAGACCCAAGCTAAAAACAAGACCACATTTATTCAATACAGACATGTTAATTAAGACAAGTCCTGTAAAACAGGAACACAATTCAAACACTCCGTTACGAAGTGTATATATTTTGATAACAGCCAGCATCTTTTCAATCCAGCCATTGAGGTTTGGTTTTGTTTTTTTGGGGAAAAAAAAGGTTGTTGTTGTTTAGCTACCATATGTGAACAATGCATCTCAGTCTTCATTCACTCACACTTCACAATGAGCCATTCATCTGCATTCCAACTTTGAGATTCACATTTTAAACCGCTCTGTAGTCAATGGGAAAAGTGTAAAAAAGAAACCCAGGAGGGGAAAGGAAACACGCACCTCCCAATGAGATATTTTACTTATTGCAAATGGCTCCTGTGAGACCACCAGAGACGGACAAATCTACTCCCGTGTAGCGAGACAGACTCCAAGCCTGGAGCGCGCTGGCAGTGGGACTAGCAGGGCAGGGGTGTGAAGAGACAAACAGCCTTCTCTTGTCCATCCTCCTGGAAAGAGCCCCCGAGTGCCGCAGCAGTGGCATTAGCAGGAGGGACGGGAACTGGTGGAGTTCTTAGAGAGCTTGCTGTAATATGACCCTGTTTCTGAGAATCCCACTGGTAGGAGGAGCTCTTGGAGGGGGGGGGGGGGGAGAGAGCACAACAACAACTCGGATCGGGCAACGTGCACGTCCTCAGGAGACTCCCAGCGGTTACAAAACACAGGGCTCGCCCACAGTACAGTCAAAACAAGCTAAGATGGGTTACTACCTCCAACCGGCTGGTGGAAACACCACCACCCTGCGTGCGCCTTTCGGGGACTGCAAACGGTGACCTTGGGGCAGAGGAATAGGAGCCAAGACATTTTAAACCCGCTCCACCCAAACCTACCTCCCTGCCGCATCCCCCGCTCCCTTCCATGACACTAAGACTGGGGACCCCTTCCTCCAAAATAATGGCAGGTCGGGACTGGCCCATCGGGGTGGTCCTTTCCTCCGCCCCGACACACAGCAGCGAGTTGAGGGGGGTCTGCATCTCCGCTGAGCGGGGCAGGCTCGGTGAAGGTGTGTGTGTGGGGGGGTGTCCCTGCTTCCCCCACCCCCATTGGCGACCACTACAGAGACTTACAGCGCCTCGGAGCTAGCTAGCACCACGTTTTATACAGAATAGCCGGACCTGGCCACGGGGTCTCACTGTCAATAAAGAGTCAGTTTCAAGTGGGGGGCGCCCCCCAGATAGAGCCGCCGATAGCTGGCCCCTCCCACATGCGATGTCCTGATCCCGGCGCGGGGCTCGGTGCCACGGCCCCTCTCCGCAACCCGCGGGGCTATTGCAGAGGCTGCAGGGCTGCTGCTTCCCCCTCCCCGCTGCCGCCGGTGGTTGCTGTGGCCACGGCCGCCGCCGCCGCCAGCTGCAGGCGCCTGACTGCCTCCTTGATGAGGTTCCCGGAGAGGATGAGCTGCTGCAGGAGCCGGTGCGGATCCTCCTCTTCGCCGGGCGCTTCCCCGGGCCCCGGCCGCTTCCTCCTGTGGGCGGCGCTCCGCAGCCAGCCCCGGCCGCACAGCTGCTTGGCTACCCGCTGGCTAGTCTTGCCCAGGCGCTGGGGCTCCGCGGGCTGGTGCGGCTGCAGCGGGGCCGGGCCCCGCGGGACCCGGAGGCCGCTGCCGCGGGGGGAGTAGGGCGCGGCGCGGCCCCGGGCAGTGGTGGGCGGCGGGTGCTTGGGGCCGCGGGGGGCTGGCGCCCGCTGGGCGCTTAGCTGCAGCACCTCGCCCAGCTTGGCCACCAGCGCGTCCACCTCCTTGGAGCCCGCCTGCCCCACGGCGACCGAGCGCTCCAGCAGCAGAAAGCGCTCCCCGGGCCGGCAGGGCATCTCAGCCGGCTCCGCACGCCGCGCCGGTGCAAACCCGACTCGCAGCAGCCTGCTGCTGGGCTTGGTTTGTAAACAATGGGTGACGCGAAATCCCGGCATGTCCCACTCCGCTGGGCGGGGGGAGCGGGCGAGACCACATCGGGGCACGCGGGCCGGCGCGCGCGCACAGAGCCGCCGCGGACGAGCCTCCGCATCCTCTTCGGGGCCCCCACAGCAGTCGCCTGTTCAGAGGGGGGCAAGAGGTGATGGGCGAGGGTGAGTCTGCCGCTCCTCTCCCGATCCGCCCCCCCGCTTCGCCGTACATGGGCTCGTCCGCTTTCAAACCCCGCACCCAGTAGGACGAGGACGGGCCTCTCTGACCGGTAGGAGGAGCGTGATAGGAGCGGGGCGCGGGGCGGGGTGGGAGAGCAGGCAGAGTTGGCGCGGGGCGGCCCTGCCTGAGGGGTGGGGACAAAGCTGGCGCGGGAGGGAGGGAGAGAGCAGGCAGAGGTGGCGCGAGGCACTGGGGGGAGGGGGGTGTGAGGGCAGAGCCGGCGCATGGTGGGGGGACAGAGCAGTGGGGTGGGACTGGGGATGAGGAGTTTGGGGTGTAGGAGGGTGCTCTGGGCTGGGACCGAGGGGTTTGGAGGACAGGCGGAGGATCAGGGCTGGGGAAGGGGTGCAGGCTCCAGCTGAGGGTGTGGGCTGTGGCCTTTGGGGTACAGGAGGGTGTTCTGATCTGGGATCAAGGGGTTCAGAAGGTGGGAGGGGGATCATCAGGGCAGGGGATTGGGGCGTGGGGAGAGGCTCAGGGGTGCAGACTCCAGGTGGCACGTACCTCAAGCATCTCCCGGAAGCAGCATCATGTCCCTTCTCCGGCTCCTACGCGGAGGCGCAGCCAGGCGGCTCTGCATGCTGCTTTGTCCACAGACACCATCCCTGCAGCTCGGAGGGGGCCATTGGAGCGGAGCCATTGGAGTACATAGGAGCCAGAGGGGGGCCATGCCGCTGCTTCTGGGAGCCGTGTGGAGCGGCCCAGACCCTGCTCCCTGGCTGGAGCGCCGGGGCGGAGCAAGCCCCAGACCCCACTCCCCAGCAGGAACTCAAGGGCTGGCTTAAAATGACTGGTGGGCCGAATCCAGTCCCCGGGCCGTAGTTTGCTCACACCTGCTCTATATCATTACTCTTTGTGGATTTTTCATGCACATGGATTCCTATTGTTCTTGACCATAAGGAAAAGTTTATTATGTTTTAAATTTCACTTTGCTCATGCTGTCAGATTAGCTGTCTGTCACTTAGTTTACAATGCCAAGCAGAGCAATGCCTAAATACCTTTAAAAATCTGTGCCTTTTATTCCAAATTAACGTGGCCTTAATTCAGGTTAGTTTAATTCACTTTGAAAGTGAATTGGCTAAATCAAATTAAGGACACTTCAGTTCTGAATGAGGGCATCTACAAGGGAGTTTAATGCAAAGTAGCTAATCCACTTCAAATTCACACCCAATTCAATTTAAACATTCCTGAGGGTCCCCATGAGGACAAGTTTTTAGTGACTTGCCCAACATCATGTAAAATGTCTACACAGCACCTGGGTGCCTGCCTCCCAGCCCGGATCCACAGACTCATGTCAGTGGGGCTTGCAGTAGTGCTCTAAAAATAGCTGCATAGATTTGTGGCTCAGGCTATGAAGCCCACTCCCATCCATAGGCTTCAGAGCCCAAACTGCAACATCTGTGCAGCTATTTTTAGATCACTGTTGCAAGACCCATTAACACAAGTCTGTGGAGTCAGACTGGGAGACTCACTCCCAGATACAGTATAGACCTAACCAGAGGAAGTCTGTAGCACAGCTGGGAATTTAACCCAAGTTTCCTGAGGCCAAGCATAGTGTCTCAACCACAACACTGTCCTTCTCCATGGCACAGATAAAGTACAGGATTTTTTTTAAACAAAGTATCTGATGCTGGTAAGAACATCTGCACCCTGTCTACACAATAGCGTCCACCATTGTCACCAGTGGAAATAAATTTTGAGACATTGTTTTCTCTTGTAGATAAGGCCTTATTGGGTTTCCATAATGTCAAGCAAATTAACACAAAGAATATGCAAGATGGGGAGAGTATCTTCTAAAAATAAACATAAGGGCAAAGGGTGAACAGAGACCTATCACTAACACAGCTGTGCGCACAAAATCTTTGACAAATTACAACATGGTAGTTAAAAAGGTTTTCCTAACAGGTAAGTTGACAGTGGACTTGGCTGATGGGTGGATGCTTTTTTGCCCTGACACTGACAAATTTCTCTGGTGTTGTCTGTCCCAGTTCAGAGGTTATCAGAAATGACCACTACTAGTGGTCATCCAAGCCATTCTATTAAAAAGATGCCATAACTGCAAACATCAATTGCCTCCTGGCTTTATATTTATTACTATTCCTCATCTGTTTCCCTTCCTTTTAGAACTGGACCTTTTATTTATGTATTTCTGTTTAAATTTTGAAAGAACAGTTTTGTCTTATATTTTAATTTGTTTCTATTATTTAACTTAATTTCCAGAGCCCTCTGGCTTGGGATGGAGTATGAGTGTTTTATATGTAAATAATTATTTTATTAATTATGTGGCAAGCTCTAAATTTTGCCTTTTAGTCTATCATAATTATGTAGGCTAATGATCTGTCAGTTCTCAGGGACACATTTCATGTCAGAGTATAAAGGCCAATCACATGCCTTACCTTCTTTGTTGATCGTAAAGAAGCAAGCATAGGTTGTGATTTCTGAGCTTTACACCCAGTTAGTGCAAACAGCAAAAGGTCAAGCCCCTTTGAAGCCCCTGTAAACCTATGTAATCTCAGGTATAGAAGTGGGAGCCCTTTTATCACATATGTGACATGCATGCTTCTGTGTACACACACACACACGAAACTATCATGTGAAAATAATAACTCATCCGAAGGGAACTGAGTAATTATACTTGAAATTTCCAATGCCATAGATCAGGGGTCTCAAACACGCGGGCCGCGGGCCGCGAGCTCTTCCCTGCGGCCCGCCGGGCTCCCCGCGCCCCCCCCAATTATTTTTTTTTAACCCCCCCAGGCAGTTCCCGCCGCCAGACAGCTGTTCTGGCAGCGGGAACTGCCTGGGGGTTTAAAAAAATTTTTTTTAAAGGGGGGGGGGGCGCGGGGAGCCCGGTGGGCCGCAGGGAAGAGCTCCATGGGCCGCATGGGAAGAGCTTCACGGTTTGTGGGAGGGAGGGGGAAGGAGCGGGAAGCCGTGTGCACAGGGGAGGAGGCGGAGAAGGGGCGGGGCCTAATGGAAGGGGTAGAGTGGGGGCGGGGCAGCAAGGGGGTGGCGTCAGTGATGCGGCCCTTGGGCCAATGCACTAGTCCTCATGCGGCCCTCGTGGTAATTTGAGTTTGAGACCCCTGCCATAGATCATCTAGTTACAATAATTGTACAAGGGCTTTGAAAATGTAGAGAGCCATTTAATTTCATTTTTTGTATTAAAAATAAATTGATGGATATTTTCGTACCCATTTTCTCATGTTTCAGAAGCTTTGTCATATGTACTGCACTTAGATATTTATAATGCTCCTCTTCTTCTTAACAATAGATGTCAAATAATGATGCTTGTGCAAACTAAGCTCATCTCCTACACATGCTTTATGTTGTACATTTCAGAATGGGTAGAGGCTGGAATGCCAGAACAAGAATAAGATGCTTTTAGATTTTCTAACAATTGTTTTACTAACCTGCACCCATAATAGAATTCTAAAAACAAAAAAAATTTTGCTTTAAAAAACAACTAAGGTTGCTAAATGATATCCATGTGTTTGCCTATCACAAAACTTACAAAATTCAAGCACGTTAAAGCAAGGAAATGAATAATTAAGGACATCACAGGTTTTACACAGCTCAAAAATATAAGTATAAATACATTGTCCAAAAGTTTAAACAGTGATTTTGGATGCCCAATTTGAGACACCTTAAAGGGACCTTATTGGGCACCCAAAAATTGAGGTACTCAGAAACATTAGTTACTTTTGAAAATGTAGGCTTTTATTCTTAAATACAAAAGCATATTTCATCACATCAGAATCTGCTCATATCCAGGGATTTTGTTTCTTTGAAGTATTGTTTTTGTTAACTTGATTTTGGTATTTAAGGGATTGTAAAGGGGTCAGCTGTCTCCTGAACAGCCCCTCGTGACCAAAGGTCACTCTGTAGCAACCTGCCTCTGTTTCCTCCTCTTCAGGACTCCTTAGACTCCATACACTTGTTTCTGTGGTCAAAGTAACCCTCCTTGGGGTCAGGGTTTATTCACAGAAAATAAAACTCAAAATCCTAAATGAAGGTCTAACAAACATCTCTTTTCTTACTCCCAGTCCTTTCTGCCTGGAGAGCTCTGCAGTCTTTCCCCTGCTTGCTCAGGATCTCTCCTGCTTTAGCAAGCTACTCCCTGCCTTTCCTAGCTCTAGTCTTGGGCCAGGTCTACACTAAAAAGTTCGGTCAACTCAACTGCATCGCTCTGGGGTGTGAAAAATCCATCCCCTGAGTGACACAGTTAAGATGACTAGCCCCCATCAACCTAGCAATGCCTCTGGGAGGGTGAGGGGGTGGATTGACTACAGCAATGGGAGAACCTCTCCTGTCACTATAGTGAACATCTACACTGATGCACTACAGTGGTGCAGCTCCAGCTGTAGTAGTTTAAGTATAGACCTTGCGTTTGTTCCAAATCCCAGAACTCTGCTGGAGTCTGCTCTCACTGAGCATCATCCCACTGCAGCTTCCAGGTGCTCTTTATGGGAGAAAGCACCTGATCCCACTCGGCTGTGCCTTTTTCAGTTATCAGGGTTGGCTAGCCCCAGGCCCTCCATCTCTTCAAGGGGAAGCCACCTTTTTATGGGGATACAGTACTGTTAATTGGAAAGGTGATCAGTTATCGATTTATGTATGTATATGTTGTATGTATGTATGCTTCTTCAGCCACCTCCAGTGTATAGCTTGTGTGTCAGTTGGTTTCCCCACAAAACTACCCCCCTTTGACAAAGAGTCCATTTTTAAACTGCTATAGTTCTTTTGATCTTCTTTTGTTTCCAGGTCTTTTCCGGGGGATAGCTCAGTGGTTTGAGCATTGGCCTGCTAAACCCAGGGTTGTGAGTTCAATCCTTGAGGGGGCCATTTAGGGATCTGGGGCAAAAATTGGGGATTGGTCCTGCTTTGAGCGGGGATTGGACTAGATGACCTCCTAACGTCCCTTCCAACCCTGATATTCTATGATTCTGTCCTGGCATTGTCTCTTAACAATCCTTAAGTGTTCACAGAGAAGTGGCTTATCTTGAGCGATTCTTTGCCGTTTCTGCTTGTTTTTCCTTACAGCCCCCTATTAAACCAAACCAATATACTCATACATTAAAAATCCTAATAACCAGCTCAACATACAGTATTAATAAATTACAGAGCTGTTCCACTTCCGTCTCTGCAACCAGGTCTTTCTCTATGTTTTGAGTAGAGCTAATCTTACTGTTAGCATGTCATAATAATTCTTTTAGCTTCAGAGGAATTGTCTTTTCTGTGCTTTTACAGTACCCCGCACTGAATGGGGCCTTGGGGCACTATCATAATATAAATATTTATGACTAATAGCAGGTAGATCATGGTACTTATCCTCTTCAGGGATGCATAATCTCTGGACTGTTGGCAACTGAGCTTCTGCAGAATACTCACTGAAGCACTGCTCAGCTGTGTCCTGTGTAGAGGTCTGAAGTGCTATGGGAACCAGAATCAGGTTCCAGTTCTTCCTACTGCACTCTCACTATGGCTATAAATAAATGTACTCTCTCTTGGAGAGATTAATTCTTTTGGAATAATCCTGTATCCTGTTCCTTCTTGTTAGTGTCATTAAAATTAAGAGCAACAAAATAAAAAAAACTCATCGCTGATAAAACCGTCTCACTATTTTATAATTGAACAGCATCTTTTCTGTTCCTCTGAAGGATCCACTCAGTAACCTCTCTTTCCATCAGGAAGGGGCAGTCAACTGCTGTTCCCAACTGCCACAGAACACTGATGCCAACATTTCATCCTTTTTTGCTGCTAAAAGGACATGATTATTACAATGGAAGTGGCTCCACAATTAAGAATCGGTTCAGTTTTTTCATTTAAAGGAGAGATTCAATGTCTTTGTTTTGTAAAAAAAACCCCACCTCACAGCACATCTTCCCCAAACTTACAGCACTTACTCTTTGAGGACAGAATTAGTTTTCTGAGAATTTACAAGTAATCCATTAATTTATGTATTTATTTTGTGGTAGCTTCAATCCAGGCCCTTGCTAATTGTTGTACAAGCACATACAGTTCCTGCCTCCACGCTCCACTGTCTGTCTTCACTGCAGAGGTAACAGGATTGAGCCTATCTCGAAGAAGAGATGCCACTCTACAAAATAACACTCAGCTTGCTGCCTGCACATTGGTGCTATACGCACCGCACTTGCACATGCTGCTAAGACTTCTGGGGGCCCATTCCATGGTTCTTAGTGCTGCAATAAACTGAGCCACTATGATTTAGTCCCATTGAATTGTGGGAAAATTTGTCTGTGGGGGAATTCTGTAATGTTATTGGAGGACTAATAGCACTCAAGTGCTTCTATCTGAGTCCACATTACAGAGTGGTTTTGTGAGCAGGTGATGAATTTTGCTCACTTAAGTGTTAGCCTATAATCCCTCTTGGGCCAATTAACAAGAATTAAAGGCACCATCAGACTCTAGTTAAGGGGTTTTGTATATGGATTGGGCTCAAATTAGGAACAACACTTGAATTATAACTTGTTAACTTTGCAGTGAAGACAAGCCCAAAGAGTTGAAAATCTAAAGCCTTGTTTGCAAAATGTAGTCAAAATTTATTCTAAAATGGGTCTGTTAACACAGTTCTATATCCACAATGCAGAGGACCCTAAAGGTTAACGCATCTAAGGCAATTTGTCCAACACAAAAACTCCCAGCTTCAGTTAATGAACCAACTAAATTGAACATTTAATATTATTAGCCTTCATTATAATCTTCCTCTAAAAGCGTACACACTAGATTCATAGAATATCAGAGTTGGAAGGGACCTTAGGAAGTCATCTAGTCCAACCCCCTGCTCAAAGCAGGACCAGTCCCCAATTTTTGGCCCAGATCCCTAAATGGCCTCCTCAAGGATTGAACTCACAACCCTGGGTTTAGCAGGCCAATGCTCAAACCACTGAGCTATCCCTCCCCCCATTACATCTTCAATGGCTAAGTCATCACTTAAGTTATGTATGATAAGCAGCATGAGTCCATATATTTCAGACGTTTTTCTTATTTGCACTTCTCACAAATGTACCTGCACAATCAGTCTTAAAACAGGTCTTTTTAAAGTTAGGTTTTAACTGAATGCTGCACTCCTCCACCGATTTAGCCAGTATTTTACTGTTGTCCCACCACGGTGTTGGTTACAACTTTCACTTACCATGTAGTTTATTATATTCTTAACTGGGGCTCAGTTGTGGTAGTATCAGACCCTGCAGATAAACTTCCTGTAAACAAGCACAATGCCTTTGGGAGTGGAGGGGGCCAGAGTGGAGTCTCAGACAGGCTGGCAGAAGGTTTGACCTTTATGTTACCTGCATCATCCTTGACATTAAAACCTAAGTGTAGAGCAAAGCAAAAATTTAAGAAACAATAGGAACAATCGCTACAGCAATTCCACATTATTCTCCCCCTCCCAGCCATCCCTCCCTCTGTTCATATTTATGCAGATTTTTATTGCACGTGGGTGTTGCTCAGTCTAGCACAGCAATTGGTGGTACACTTGAAAAGGAATTGCATTATGAAAAATAAAATGTTACTGATGATGACGATGAAGATTTTGCTTGCTATGGGGATTCCACTATGCACTCTTATTATCACATAATTCAACTACTGAAGTCTCCATTCTGTGCTCATTGATGTAGCTGCAGCTGAACGAGGTGAAATATTACATTGAAGACTGCTTTGCTTGAAGTAAACCCAAACTGCTCTTCTTACATCAAATTATCCTGGTATGAAAGAACCATGTGACCACAAAAACCCTGAGGAAAAACTATTCTAAGGCATCAAAAACAGAACTGATAATTCCATGTCTCTTAACAGCAAAACCTTTAACAATAGCAAACAGAAGTGAGTGATCACATGAATATTTTCTATTCCAAAATACCTCAACTTTGAGAGAGTTGCAGGGTAGTTTTTATTACTCATGAGTAATTCTTATTTGAAGAAGTCAGTCAATATTAGAAGAATCTGCCACTAGCATACCACCCAGGGTCTGATTGGGTTCTACTCCTGGAATCATCTAGAAACCAACTAATGCCTGAAATTCCCCTGTGATTATTCATTTTGACAATACATGATGAAGGCAGCCAAAACAGTAGCTTCTGTTTTTACTGTAGAAAATATTGTGATGGGGACCCAATTAATACACAATTAACCCTGGCTTGGCATGACTATGATTATTTTATTTATTTAATGTTTGTAGAGGACATCCTAGTTGGCATGGTTCCATGTTGCAGTGTAGACTGGAACTGTAAACATGCTCATCCACAAATATGGTAAAAACACAATTGTTATTATTTAACATTTGTATAAAGCTCCTTTGCAAAACTGAGCCATGCACACTGTTTCAAGCAGGAATCAAACCATGTTCTGGCCCTTTTCTTAGATCACATTACAATCCTTCAAAATCCAAGGCTTTAATCATAATTTGAGAAGAGTTGAAATTTAATCCCATCAAATACTTGAGACCAAACTATGTTTTAACCCTCTCAGAAGCCAACAATGAGGTAACCAGGTCCTCCAAAATGGTATATAAATGGATCCATAAGAGCTGGTTCTAGATTTAAGATAATGTAAAGAAAGACGCATAATAACATGTAATACAATTAATTTGCAAATCAAAGCATCCTACGTACAAAGAATCGCAAAAGAGGACGACTATAGGGATATTCCTTTACAGAACTGGGAGTAATGAGTATCGAATAGGCAGAAAAGGAAAACTACATACAGAGGTGGAGTCCAAGTTTTTGTTGTTATTATGGGAACTGTGAAGGAGTCCACTCCTTGCAGGTGCTCTTCCTAGTGGCTGGGTCTGGAAATTAGCTCTCACTTCATCTGGTGCCGTCTTCGGTTGGTTGCATGTGCTGTGGCCCCTCTTCCTCACTGTGACGCGGGGTGCTCCCACTTCGTAACTCAGCCCTGTGACCATGTCGCTATGTAGTTCCCCCACTTCTGGAATAATAAAGTCCTACTGGACAAGCTGTCCAGATGTTGCCTTGGACAGCCCTCCATTCCACTCCTAGATCCTGCACCACTTCCCAATGGCTGGTTGGGGAACTCGGGCCTGCCCACTACTCTAGGTTCCAGCCCAGGACTCTCTTGCTGTTTGCTTGGGCTCCTTCCTACCCCACCTCTCTATCTCCTTGCCTATCTCTGTGTTTACCCCCGGAACTTCCTCCGCTCCCCTTTTTACCCACATAAACCTGCTCAGGGCTTGTGTGGGATGGACACCCATCACAATGACATAGTTAGGTCCCTTCCATGCTACAGATTTTAACTGTGTGGTAGGCTTAGTTGTATTTGTTGTGTAGATGAAGCTTAAAAGAAAGCAAATTTATTTAATCCAAAATACGTGTCCACATACAGATTTACACCAAAATAACTAAAGATTATTACAACTGATGTCGTTATTTTGGCTCCAAACTGTAGACACGCCCATTTTTTTTTAAAAAAGCTGGGCTTCTGATGTAATCACAGGACTTGAGGAGTTGGTGGTGGAGGTATGAGTTTCTCCTGGCCAACAGATCTCTGTTAGGAACAGCAGTTACGTTGGCTCTCTCAGGGTGGAGAACCTTCAGCAAATATTTTGAAATGTGTAACAAGGATGTGGGAAGATTCAGATACATTCTTACTTTTTAATTAACCAGTTCTCCTAGCCTTAGCAGTTTTGAATTGTATGGCTCATGCTGCGTGTATTGAGAGACCACTGGTTACCAGGACTGTGAAATATGAGTAACACCAAAACTGTTATATGAAGGACACCAAGACTATTAGAAAAACTACAGAGAGGAAGAGAAAGTTTCCCATATACAGTGTATGTATTTCCTAGTTGTTATAATGTGATAAAAAACCAGAAATGATACTGTTTGCCCTCTGAACTGATTATTTATATATATTGCTGCCTGGAGCTGCTGTTGGGAGCAATAAAAAAGGCTGCTGTAATGTGAGGCTGTCTGTCTTCAACTAAAATCAGGAGTTGCAGTTATATAATGATCTGAAATGAGATGTTGAAAAACTGCAGCTGTCTCATACATACTCAGCAACATTAATGAGTCTCAAGCACACTTTCATAGCCGTGCATACATATACAGGTTTCCTATATGTCATTTAAGACACACTGCATTTTATAGCATGGTTTGTGTAATTGTATCACTTTGCTTTACTGTATAATTTCATATATAACAATCCATAAATACATAACATTTTGTGGGTAGGTGAATAATCTAATACAGCTCAACGCCTACAGTATGTCAGTCAGATCTACTCTTCCAGTGCTAACAGGACATACAAAAGAAATTTTACTCTATCATTGAAAATTCATCTAATACTGTATTCGGCTTTGAAAAATGTTTCCCACGTGTTTTTGAGTGACAGTCCATCTTTTGATGTTCATATTTGCCATCTGGATACATTAGCTTTGTTCCATAGTAGAATTATAAGAAGGTGCAAATAAACCCACAGGATTAAAATAATTTTAAAAAAATAATCCCAAGCAAATGTAGCTGTAAATGGTATAGAATAATGCAATTTTTATTTACGTCTAATGGCACAGATATCCATTTTTTAAATAGGACAGGTGGTTTAAAAAGGGACACTGTCAATTTAAAAATCTTCTCTTTGAAATGTTTTTACTACTATTGCTACAAGTAAAACTATTATTATTGCTGAAGGAAATTAGAGAAAAATATTTTCTCTATTTTTTTAGTTTGTTTACTTTATGCATGTAATAGCATATTATGTATAATCAGTTTCACTATTTATCCAGCACTGTTAGTAGTTAGTCAGTTTTCCCTGTTTGTATGGGTCTTCCGTAGAGCAACAGAGGAGAAAAAAATATTTGAACAAAATAGGAAAATGTGCCTGTAAACTTACAACAAGGCAGAGAGTATTAGGAGAGGAGTGGCACCCAATACTACTTTAACTATTTTTTTTAATTGACTGGATCTCAAATTGCGGGACCGCTTTTAAGTTTTTAATTTAAAGTTGAACTGAAAAGATTTTATAACAGTACTAAATAAAAATATTTAAGATCCCAAATCAGTCACCAAATACATGAATAGACGTACATGTGTATTTATATATATAACCAGACAATGTTTTGATTTCATTTGTTAATGTGTAAAACAATCTGAGATCCTTAGATGAAAATGTGCAATTATTAATTACTATTGTTATTTTATTTATTTATTATACTTACCTGCTAATATTTGAGTTCAGGGTTCTGTGTTTCCCTATGCCCAGCTATAAGTGATAGATAGCATCACAAGCAAGTGTAACAATGTAAAGGATGTAGCTTCTTGCTGCTCTGCACTGAGTGTTAGTTATGCCATCAACTGTTGCAGGGTAAACACTAAATATGAAACACAGATCTTGGCAGGTAAAAAGCATTCTCATTAAAGTTTAAAGCATCAGATTATTAAAACTTCATAATTCCCATACTGTAAAACACTTGAATGTATAGTCATGTAAAACAGAACCAGATCCAAACATTGATTCAAACTTGGAAAGCAATTAATAATCATTCCCCAGAAACGTATGAATGTTCTTTCCAGTTATTTATGTTGCTGTGAATTAGGCAGGGACATACATACACAGTAGTCAGAGACAGTTTGCATTCATCTGCTGTTATGTCACTGGGAGAGGTGCTGTCTTCTGCCTTTAGCATTTCTCTGCATACTCATTGCCCTTTGTAAGATGATCTCAGCCTCACTGGGTCATATTATAATTTATTACTAACAATCCCTCTGTGAGTTCTTTTCTGGTAGTCAGTAGTCAGTCTGGAATCCATTTTCTGCATGCTGATGACCTGTGCTGTTTTCTTGTTTGTCAGTGAGATCATACAGTGAGGACTTTTATCTTTTCAGTGTTTTGTTACTTTAGAAAATCATTTTCTTAGCAAATCAGGTGCCAGTTGCTTTCCTATAAATGAATCAGTAAATTCTCCTTAGAAGATATTCAGAAATCTTGCATGTAAGGAAGATGGCTTTGGTGAACTTCCATGAAAGGAAGCTTGTACCTTCATTTATACCCCTCCTAAGTGAATGCAAAACAGTACTAAATCAGAATGCGTAAGCAGCCTTAATTCTGTCACTTCCTAACTTTTGAGTACTGCTTAACTTTCCAACCTTAAAATTCTTTTAAGGTTGATTGGTTTTGTTTTTTTTCATGTAGTTTCAAATTCATCTCCCTTAATTATCTAAAATTGTCGACATGCTTTAAGGGCTTCTCTACGTACACATTTTAACTAGGGCAGAGGTCATCTGAGTTGCAGCCAGGTTCTGTGGGCTTGTCTTCACAACGGGCTAAATCAACACTGCTGCGATCGATGCAGTGGCATCAATTTAGTGGGTCTAGTGAAGACACAATAAGTCGATGGGAGAGCGCTCTCTGGTTGACTTCAGTACTGCACCTCAGTGAGAGGTAGAAGCTATTTCGACGGGAGAGCATCTCCTGCAGACATAGCATGGTGTAGACACTGTGTTAAGTTGATGTAAACTATGTCGATTTAAGTTGCGTAACTTACATCGACTTAACCCTTTAGTGTAGACAAGGCCTGTGTGACTCAGTTGTAGGGAGGAGAGACCCAAAGTAAGATATAACTAGAGACAATGGAAAGTTGGAAGGTGTAAATAAATAAATCCAGGATACCAATATTTAGGGTTTTTTCTGCACATTTTTGTTATTCTTTGCTCTCAAGGCTAACTTTCATGTATTAATCTAATGTAATTGACAGGTCACAAGTAGCCTTCCCTTCCCATATTTTTAAATGGGAGGGGGTTCCACCATGGAAAAGGTTGAGAATAATTAATTTAAATCTAATTTATCTAGACAGTTCTACTATTCTCACCATAGTATCTGCTCACCTAACTAATGACCCAAACCAGTTCATCCTGGAGTCATTGGGAGAGTTTTCTTTGAGTGTAATAGGAACAGGGTCAGGACCTAGGAAATGAAGGCCCAACATTTCAAAAGTGGCCACTCATTTTGGATGCCTCAGTTGTTGGCTGTTCTTTGAGACACATTTGCTGTGATTTTCAGAGGTGCTGAAGACCCACAACACCAACTAAAGTCAGTTGGAATGGAGAGTGCTCAGCACTTTTGAAAAATCAGGTCCAAGCTGTAGCATGTCAAAGATCGGGGCACACAAAATCAGGGTCCTTTTTGAAAAAATTGGCCAAAATTTCTGACCCTTTGCAGCCATGAAAGTAGTTTTTGTAATGTAGCAGATTACCAGTAACCCATGCTTAGACAGAAATAGCTAAACCATTTACTTCTGGGGGAATTCTGCACCACTGTGCGTGTGCAGAATTCATGTCCCCCGCAGATTTCTTTTCTTCCCTGCAGAAAAATTACTTTCTGACAGGGAAGCAAATGGAAGCTGCCAGAGCAGTCAAGCACCACTCCCTAGCAGCACAGGTCATCGTTTCAGGTACCCAGAGCAGCCGGCAGAGGTAAAACACCAGGGCTGAGTACACCCCACCCAGTTGCTCCTACCCTGAGCCACTGCTAGTCCCGGCAGCGCTGGAGGCAGGAGAGGATGGAACTTCCTCTTCCCCTGCAACAAGTGGCTGGGGCTGTGTCAGACCCATCCCCAGAAACCTCCTCCAGTTGCAGGAAGCTCAGCATCCTCCCCTGCTTCCTCACCTCATCGCTCCTCATTTGTGGGGGGAGGGGTCACTGTATAGGGAGCTGCTCCCCCATCTATCCAACACCCATGCATCCCGACCTCCCATACCCAGACACCCCTGCCAAGCCTTACCGGTACATCCAGAACCCCCCTAGACCTCCATACCCAAACCCCACCCCACTGAACCTCAACCCCTGCATCTGGAGCCACCCTGCACCCAGACTCCTTGCTTCCGGACCTCCACCCCTGCACCCAGACCACCCCCCACTGAGCTCCCTGCACTCAAACCCTGATGCCCTCACCCCCTGCACCACCTTGAGCCCCCACATCCAGACCCCCATGCCACTGACCTCCAAGTAGCTGCACTCAGACTCCCACCCCACCAAGCCCCACTCTCCCAGCACCCAGACCCCCCCGCTGAGACCTCCCACACCCAGACCCCTCCACTGAGCCCCAACCACCTTCACCTGGAAGCCCCTGCAGAGGCCCACTGCCCCTGCACGTGAAACTCTGCCCCCCCCCAATGAGCCTCTGTGCATCCAGATCCCCTCACACCTAGGCCCCACACTGAGCTGCCTGAACCCATATTGTCCCACACAGAATCCTCTCACCCCACACCTGGATCCCTCCACACTGCGCCCCTCCACACTTGGATCCTGCCTGGTTGAGCCTGCCTGCCCCACACCTGGTGTGCCTGGCACAGAGAGACAGGGCCTCACGGTGTTTCTGGGGCATGCCCCGACCTTGTGCTGTGTCAGGGTTGGGTGCAGCCTTACCACTAAGTTCGTGCCCTGGGGGCGGGAGGGCTGCAGGGTGATCTCCCACCTTTGTGCAGCCAGTGGTCTGTGCTCTCTAGACCATGCTGGAGCCTCTGCATTTATTTATTGATAAATAAAATTTGCACAATTTTGCAGAATTTTAAAATATTGCAGAATGCCCTCAGAAGTAACCATTGTAGCGGCAAAGTTGTGAACTATCTCTCCACACTTAGGCTAACCCATGTAAATGTTAATATTAGTAAGCACAGCAATGTATTAACAAAACTGACAGTCAAAACTGGAATCGGAGCATTTATTTTCTTTTTTTCTTTAAAAACATCGGGTGAAATCCTGGCCCCACTGAAGTCAATGGCAAAAAGCCAAATGACATCAATGGGATCAGGATTTCACCCATTGCCTTTTATATCCTTCTCCTTCTCCCCTCACTTTCCAAGGATGGGCTCTGCCCCTCTTTTCCAAAGCAGCACTTTCTTATCATTCTGGAGGAGACTGGAAGAAGATTAGCATTTCCCTTGTCCTTCATTATTTTCGTTTTATTTTAATTAAAACACTATTTATTTCAATCTCCCTCCCCTCTAGTGACAGCAATGGGAAAATTCATTTCCCATCGGGATGATGAAGAATAGCTCTCTCTATTATTATTCTGTATTATTTGTTAGGCTCTGTTTGTGTTCCCTTTATTTAAGTGCTGCACAAATTACATACCAGAGGATTATGTAGCATTATTAAGGCCTATATCTTAGACCAATTCTTCACTGCCTTGTCTGTGGTGTAGCCATTTACATGGGTGCAAAGTAGGTGCAAAATGTTACCACCATTATCAGTGAGTAGAGACTTCTCAGTTGATAGCATATTACGTTCACTTTGCCCAAGCGTAAATGATAGGATTGCCACCCATCCGGGTTTTACCCGGTCAGTCCAGTTTTGGCTTCTGTGTCCGGGTGCCATTTAGGGTTGCCAGCTGCATGGTTTTCGACCAGAAAGTCAAGTCAAAAAGGGGACCTGGCAGTGTCCTGTCAGATGTACTGAGCAGACACAAAAAGCCCGGTTAACCTGGGGCAGAGGGAGGTGCTGGGTCTTTAACTCATGCCAGCCCTTGCTCAGCTGGGACTGCCTTCTACCTGCAGACAGGCTCCTTATCAGGCTGCAGCAGCTCCCCTCCCAGCCATGGAGAAGAGGGAGCCCAGCTGGGGGGGGGACAGGACAAGGGAGGAAAGTAGAAACGATCCAGCGAGCAATGCGGGAAGGAGGCAGATGAGTGAGCAACAGGGGCGGGCCTTGGGGGAAGAGGCTGAGAAGAGAGTGGGGCCTGGAGAAGAGGCAGATAAGGGTCAGTGCCTTGAATGAAGAGGTGGAGCAGGGGCAGGGCCTTGAGGGAAGAGGCGGTGCCTGAGAGTAGCCTTGGGGAGAGAGGTGGGGCAAGAGGCAGGGCTTCAGGGGTCCAGTTACCAGCAATTAGAAAAGTCATAACCCTAGTAAATGAGTACACAAGGGATGAGATAGTGGAAAAACAAACCCTTTGTTACTAGAGACTAAGGCCAGATCTACACTCAAAAGTTAAGTCAATCCAGCTACATTAACCCAGCTATGTCTATACTCCTGGGCAATGTAGTTAAGATGACCTAACCCGGAGTATAGAAAGCACTAGGTCAATGGAAGAATTCTTCCATTGACCTAGCTACCACCTCTTGGGAAAGTGGATTAAGTGTAGTGAGTGTCTACACTGATACACTGCAGCTGTGTTGCTGTAGTGCTGCAGCTGTTGGTGTAGCATTTCAAGCCCCAAGGCCACATCTACACTATGGTGCTACAGCGTGAAAGCTACAGCACTGCAATTATGCCACTGTAGCTCCATGATGGAGACGCTTTCTACAGCAACCGAAGGGGTTTTCCTGTCACTGTAGATAATCCACCTCTCTGAGCGGTGGTAGCTAGGTTAACAGAAGAATTCTTCCATTAACTTAGATGCATCTACACCAGGGGTTAGGTCATTTTAATTATGGTGCTCAGGGGTGTGGAAGTACAGATAAGGAAAAGAGGATTGACACCTTCATGCACATATATGGGGTATTAGGTGTAGTCAGAATTACAATATAAAGGAGGGTCCCCTGGTTGAGTAAAAGTGGGAATACTTATGTGAAAACCCCCAGCAGGAACTATCCCTCTGCTGATGATCGATTGGTTGAGGACTCCATCAGATCCTAAGAATATCTTTAAGGATATGAGTATGACTATATTTATAATGTGTGCATGGGTATTCATAAGATTTAGGGTCATCATAACCTTGCTTGTTACTCTAATACATTTTGTAAAATAGATTAGGCTTTGTACTTGTGAATGTATGTGTGTTCACTATCTTTGGTCTTCATGTGTTCCTAGAGTCTCTAAATCCGAGACAAGTAGCAGAGGTGATTTTCGCTACTCTGTTTGCAATCAGAGCCAAACCCATGATGGTGAAAGTTAACATCACTAAATATATTCTAAATGAAAGAAAAGGCTACAATGAGAGAAAGCAGAGGAACAGATTTTTAAGGGTATTTAGGCGCCTAAGAATGCAGATAGGCATCTAAAGGGATTTTCAAAAGTTCCAGTTGCCTAACTCTCACTGATTTTCTGGCTTTTTTGGGGGGGTGGGGAGGGGGGGGGGGTGGGCGGGCGGGAGCGGGGGATATAGTCAGGCCCAACATTCCCTTGATGTTCCAATTTTCTGTGGTATATTCACTTTCTTTTGTGTGGTTCTGATGAGAGCTTATTAAAGACTGCCACATTCTACCCCATAGGCAGCTGCATTTCAGTACTGGATATATACTGCAATCAGCATATAGATGTTGTCAAGTGTTTGGGGATTGTTGGATGAAAGGTGCTAATATAAATATTAGTAAATGAAAATCACTAGTCTCAGTCTGATTGAAGTAGTTGTATACATACTTTTGAATGTTAGAGAGAAATCATAGTAAAAACAATAAACAGAATTAATTATCAATAACCCTTATTAATTAGCAAACTAAACTACAAGCCAACAATTCACAGGATTTATATAATACTCCACCACACAATGCAGCAATTTACGTTTATTACATTTCTGAACTTATTGCTGTACATGGAAGGGCAGTAAATAATTAATAGAACATTGGTTGATTATTACTTAGGCCACAATCTTAACCATGTTTATAGCCCACCATGCCAATAAGGGGCAGCAAGGCTTGGGGGGAGGAAGGAGGTCTCAGGCTTTGGTCACCCCTCCTAGGGCCATGTAGTAATTTTTGTTGTCAGAAGGGTGTCGCGGTGCAATGAAGTCTAACAATAATACAGCTCCACTGATAGTAGCAGTGATGGAAACACTAGTTAGACCAGGCATAGGTATTATTACTACTATGTAGTCTAAACCCAGTGTGGGGTATTGTGCTGCTCTCTTGAATAGTGTAGAATCTGGATGTATTTTTTACAGCCTGCCTTTAGAGATCGTTTTAATGCACACATCAACAAACAGCATATAAAATTAATGTCCACCAAGGGCTTTCAGCAAATAGTAAGGCAGATTTAGCTAAATTGCAATACATCTCATGTTATTATGTTACAGTGATAGGCATTAAAAACATTTTTCTTACTGTGTATCTCATCACAACATTGCAGTCAAAAATAGAAAAATATCACAGCTTCTCATGATGAAGTCAATATTACAATAATATGTCTTTTTCTTTTAGTGGTGACCTACAAAGTGGAAAAAACAGTGTGTGTGCCCAAAGGTTTAGGTTTGTAAAAAATCTGCTTGTTGTTTACATTAGAGATCCAGGTCTTATCTACCATGAGCGTTGTGCTGCACTGTTACAGAAATCTAGATAGTTCCTGCCCCAAGAGAACTTGTTCTTCACTGAAATACTCCAAGATTACATTTTTAAAAGTGCCCACTGAAAGTCTCAGTTTTTGGTGCTCAACTCGAAGCATATAAATGGTCCCAAAATCACTTACCACTTTTGAAAATGTAAGCCGAGTCACGATTTTGCTGACATGGTCTCTGTGGTTTTTATGTTGTAAATATGGATCAGATCCATTAACAATGGGAACATCCACTGATAATGTGTATCCTTGTGGATCAAAGGGCTTATCCAAAGCCCATTGAGGTTAATGAAATGCTTTCCATTGATTTCAGTGGGCATTGGATCAGGCCCCAAATCTTGGTCTGATTGAAATCAATGGGAGTTTTGCCATTGATTTCTGTGGACTCCAGATTTGGCCCTGTATCTTTAATGTCTTTTGTCCCACTTTTGAGGCAGCTGTTCAGAGCCCCTTTCTGAGAGTAGCTGGAGTTGGGACTGAGAGAACATCTGGATAGCAGCTCAGAGAGTGTATCCATTTCTTGGATGGTTTACCAGTGTTTGTTAGTTTTGAACCCAAGTTATGAATCTTTCTATTAATCTGAGCTGTCTGTTCTACCACAGTATCACCCCTGTCTCTGCTGAGACTGCAGAGGACACACCATGACACAAAAGCATTGTACTCATCAGCCTGATCTACATCAGAAAAATCTTCTGTTGCTGACAGCAGAAGGCAGCACAAGGCTCAGTGCTGGTTCAGCTGCACACAGTTCACTTGAGAAAGTAGTCCAAGAGGAAGGGGCTGGACATGGTTTGTTCCAGTCTCCACTTGCATTTAAACTATGTACATCTGACTCAATGCCGAACGTGTTGCTGATACCCATTCTAGTGTAGACCAGGACACAAATAATGTCTGTGAATTAATATAATCTGCCTTTTAGGCATCTGGAGCCATTTTCAGGGGGCAGAAACTCTCATTTACTTATGTCCTTAAATTGGGATCTAGGTGCCAAATATCAAGTGCATTCGAAAATGTTGGCCTTGAACTGTATGGGGTCAGTCTTGTGAAATGATGATTCCCACTTTAGTCAGTGGAAACTGAGGGCGCTCAGCACCTTTAATGGGAGTTAGGCACCTACATACCTTTCAGGATTCGAGCCAAGCTCAATATGGGCTAAATGGTGGTCATATTTATGTCAAGGGGAGTTTTGACACTGACTTCAATGGAACCAGTCTTGGGTCATCTGTTTGTTTCCATCTGTAAAATGTGGATAATAATATTTACTTACTTCCCAGGGATGTTGTGAAGATTAATTAGTTAATGTTTGTAAAGTGCTATAGTCTTTAAGTGTTTAAAATTATTACATTAGCTGGAGAGAATGGACTAGATGTCCTAACCGGTATCGTATGAGTCAATGAAGTTATATAATTACATGGTACATCTGTGCAAGTGCATCATACGTGCCGTACACAAACTACATTCTCACATATTTACTCGGGATGCGTGAACTGGTTCAACTAAAGTAAGAAGAGGCACAAACCTTTGGCTATAACTCAAGTCTAAGAGCATCTAAACCAGGGGTTTCAAACATACGGCCTGCGGGCCACATGTGGCCCGCGGAGTTATTTCCTGCGGCCCGCCATAGGCACTGACTGACTCCACTGGCAGCCAAGCTCCAAACATTACTGAGTGTTTATATTTTATTAAAACCCCTCTTTGCATTACAGTTTTTAAAAAGTTAATACATTGACTTTTAATAGAATACTCTATTACTCTTCATTTTTTTCATTTTTGACTATACTTTTGTATCATTGTATGAAAAAGTTTCAGTGATGCGGCCCTTGGGCCAATTTACTAGTTCTCATGTGGCCCTTGTGGTGATTTGAGTTTGAGATCCCTGATCTAAACCTTACAGCTGTCTGTGCTCTAGCACTTCCTGGCATAGGTTATTCTGGAAATATTAATTAATGAATTGACCCAATTGAGGAAATATTGAAAATCACCCAAAGAAACATTTTTTTGTGAGATTTCCAACCTAATTTCTAGGCTACAGTGGCTGCAATGCTTCCCTTCCTGCATCAAACCACATGGGGAGTGTATAATTCCTTCCAGAATTGTACAGCCCTTTGAGATTTGTTGGCACAGAGCATTATTTTCAAAATAACTAGAAATATTAGCATTGTAGAATGTAAATAGAATGTAAATAGTTACATTCTAGATCCTGCTCTCATTTACACCCATGTAATCCACTGACTCCATTGAATTCACAGAACTGGGTTCAAGGTTTACATTCTGGGTTCCAGTCTGCTCTGAAATCCTGTGTAGTTCACATTACTATCAGTGCTACAGTGTTCTAAGGACAACTGTAGAAGAGTAAGATTGAGTAGTTAGAATGGAGGACTACAAGTCTGGAGATATTGGTTCTCGTCCCCATTCTGCTACTGACACACTGTGTGACTTTAGGCAAGTCACTTTGTCTCTCTGTGACTCAGTTTCCTCATCTGTAAATTGAGGATAATAATACTTGCCCATAGTTGTAAAGTGATTTGAGATCTTTGGATGAAAGTGGAAGATTATTATAAATCAATTTTAGAGGCACAATAGCAAATGCTTCTAGATCCCTGGTTATGTATGCTTTGTGTATAATTATTATTTAGTGTTTATATTGCAGTAGTGTTCAAAATGTGCTAAACATTATACAAACATATAGGAAGATACAGTCCCTGCCCCAAATATAATCCAAAAAGCACACAGAAGGAAATGAAGGGCAGGGGGAATTGCTTGGTTCTTCTTCGAGTGCTTGCTCATATGTATTCCAGTTAGGTGTGCGCGCGCGGCGTGCACGATCGTCGGAAGATTTTTACCCTAGCAACACTCGGTGGGCCGGCTGGCGCCCCCTGGAGTGGCGCCGTTAGGTGCCCCGATATATACTGCAGCCGGCCCATCGCCCCCTCAGTTCCTTCTTACCGCCCGTGTTGGTCGTTGGAACAGTGGAGAGCAGCTCGCTGACCTCCACAGCCCTAGCTTCACAGCACTCGTTTATCTTTTAGACAGTTTAAGTACCGTTAAAGTACCGTTAATTAGTTGTTAATAGTTGTTGTTAGCACTTATCTTACTCAGTGACAATTGTAGCTGGAGATAAGGGGCTTCTCCCCTTATCCCCAACCCGGTACCGGGCCAATGCCTGGCTCACCGGGATTCAAGCCTTGCTCGGCATGCCAGAAGCCGATGCCTACAGGAGATCCGCATGCCTCCTGTCTCAAGTGCCTCGGGGACTCCCACTTTCCGGACAAGTGCCGTATTTGTAAGTCCTTCAAGCCGCGGACCAAAAAGGAGCGGGACTTTCGTTTGAAGCAGCTCCTTTTAGAGGCGTCTCTTAGCCCGATGTCGGCGCCGCATCGTACCACGGCACCGGCCCCGGCGGCCTCAACGTCTGCGGCACCGGAACGTCCAACCTCCGGAAAAGAACCCAGGCACCGTCCCTCTCTACCCGGGACTTCACAGAGCCGCTCTCTGTCCCCGAGAGCCAAGAAGTCGGGAGGACCGACTAAGGCGCCGCTGCATGCGCAGCCAGCTCCAGACCAGCCTAGGTCTGTTGAGGCGCCCGCACCGCCAACTCCGGTACCGGAAGGACCGTTGAGTTCGGTGCCAGTGGTCTCCGTGCCACTTACTCCGGCCCTCCTTAGGCCGTTGAGTCCGGCGCCGCCGTCAACACCGGCGCCGGCCCTGCCAACTCCGGCACCCGAGAGGCCGTTGAGTGCAGGTCAGCCTCTGCAGGCTCCGGTACCGACGACTCCGGTCCCGCGAGGGCCGTTGAGCTCGGTAACCGCCAGCTCCCCGGCACGCTCCGTGGTCGAGCTTCCGCTGCCGTCCACGCCGGACACCTTTGCAGCGGCGCGGGACCTGATCCAGATGACCGCTCCGGTACCGACCCCGTCTACGGTACCGCCGGTGCGGATCATCACATCACGCGGCAAACCGGCCATCTTCCACCCGGTGCCGAACGCGGAGACCAGCCAGCAGCAGCCACGTGCGTCTCCAAGGTACCGCTCGCAGTCCCGGCACCGATCTCGATCCCGGCGCCGTTCGTACTCGCGGTACCGCTCCAGGTCTCCATCCGCACGGAGGTATCCTGACTCTCGACGCCGCTCCCGGTCCCGCGGCCGGTCGACGCGCAGATCGCCGAGACGTTCCAGGTCCCGATCCGTGTCACGGTACCGAGATCATCGCAGGTACCGATCCAGGTCCCGCCCTCGATCCGGCTCTCGACGCCGGTCACCATCCCGGCGCCGATCCGACTCTCGACGCCGATCCGGCTCCCGGCACCGGACACCATCCCGGTACCGATCCGGCTCACGGCACCGGACGCCATCCCGGCACCGATCAGGCTCCGGGTACCGGATACCATCCCGGCACCGGACCCCACCAAGGAGGCAGACCCTGGCCACGCAGACGTCACTGCATGGCTACTCTGCCCCACCCTGGCCTTCGCGCTCTGGATCCCGCTCTTCCAGAGCTGGCAGCGACCTCTATGCGGAGGACCGCACCATCAGCGACCAGGGTCACCTGCCAGAGACCGGGCAGGTTCAGGAGCGGTGGCCATTTTGGACCCCCATGGCATACTACGAAGCCCAGAGGGTACCAACAAGAGCTCCTACCTCAACCACGTTGGAGCGTCGAGCGCCAGAGGCTACAGTCTCCCGACCTCCAGAGGCTACAGTCTCCAGGCCTCCGCCAGAGGTAGAGCAGCCTGAATCGGAGCCCCCACCCCTGGCCTCCGAAGAAGTACCCGTCGAGGACCCGCTTGCCCAAGGCCTGTCCTCCTCCTCCTCCCCTGATGAGGCAGTGGCTGGAGCATCATCATCCGGCCCACCTCCCATCGATCTCAGGGACCACCAAGCCCTGCTCCGCAGGTTGGCCCTGAACATGGACCTCCAAATAGAAGAGGTCCCTGAACTGGAGGACCCCGTGGTGGACATCCTGACGACCGATGCCCCCACTAGGGTTGCCTTACCTTTTGTGCGGACCATCCTCGCCAACGCCACATCCATCTGGCAGACACCAGCATCGATACCCCCCACTGCCAGGGGGGTAGAGAGAAAGTACATGGCCCCCCCGAGGGACTTTCAATACCTTTATACGCACCCCCCTCCGTGTTCGTTGGTGGTCCAATCCGTCAACGAGAGGGAGAGGAACGGCCAACAAGCCCCGACCCCGAAGTCAAAGGACGCCAAGCGCCTAGACTTGTTTGGCAGGAAGATCTACTCAGGAGGGGGCCTACAGCTTCGTGCGGCGAACCAACAGGCACTCCTGAGCCGCTATGGTTATAACACCTGGGTCTCGATGGAGAAATTTAAAGAGCTTATACCTCCAGAGTCCAGACAGGAGTATAAAGCCTTCGTGGAGGAGGGCAAAAAGCTGGCCAGGACGTCGCTGCGGGCCTCCTTGGACATCGCCGACTCCGCTGCCAGAACCATCGCCTCCGGAGTCGCCATGCGGCGCATCTCCTGGCTGCAATCCTCCACCCTCCCAGCAGAGGTCCAGCACACTATCCAGGACCTACCCTTTGACGGGCAGGGCCTGTTTTCGGAGAAGACAGACCCTAAGCTGCAGACCTTAAAAGACGGTCGTACCATCATCCGCACGTTGGGGATGCATACCCCCGCGACACAGCGCAGGCCCTTCCGGCCGTTCGTGCGACGCACCTACTTCCCTCCCCCACCACGTCAAGACTTTTACAGAAGGCCGCGTGGTCGAGGGGGTAGGAGACAGCAACCTGGCCGGCAGACCGGCCAGAGGCAGGGCCCCCACAAGCCATCGTCGGGGTCCAAACAAAATTTTTGAAGGGGCGCTCGAGGCCGGAGTACCAGTCCATACCGATCCTGCACTCCTGTTCCTGAACCGCCTCTCCCCCTTCTCCCCGGCGTGGTCGAATATCACCACGGACCGCTGGGTCTTGCATACCGTCCAGGGGGGATACCGATTGCAGTTCGTCTCCCCGCCTTCGTCCCACCCTCCCACCCCGTCCCTTTTCAGGGACCCTTCTCACGAGCAACTCCTTATCCAGGAGGTGCACGAACTCCTTACTGTGGGAGCGGTGGAGGAGGTCCCAAGGGATCTCAGAGGCAAGGGATTCTACTCCTGTTATTTCCTAATCCCAAAGCCAAAGGGGGGGCTGCGTCCTATCCTGGACTTACGGGGTCTCAACAAGTTTATGGTAAAGTTGAAATTCCGTATGCTCTCCCTGGGCACTCTTATCCCCTCTATGGATCAGGGAGACTGGTACGCCGCCCTCGACATGAAGGACGCGTATTTCCACATTGCCATCTACCCACCTCACAGACGCTTCCTGCGCTTCGTAGTGGGCCAGAGACACTTCCAGTTCGCGGTCCTGCCATTCGGCCTCTCAACAGCACCGAGAGTCTTCACAAAGTGCATGGCAGTGGTAGCAGCCGCCCTTCGGCGTCAAAGAGTTCAGGTATTCCCCTACCTCGACGACTGGCTCCTCCGTGGCAACTCCGCCAACCAGGTCCAGTCCCACATTCGCAAGGCCATGGACATGTTCAACCGTCTCGGCCTCCTACTAAACGTAGAAAAGTCCACTTTGGTCCCAACACAGAGAATAGACTTCATAGGGGCTATACTGGACTCTACCCTTGCCAGGGCATTCCTCCCAGAGGCTCGCTTTCAAACGCTTGCAGCCGCCATACGCAGCCTCCAAGCTTTCCCAACTTCGACAGCCCGCTGCTGCCTCAGCCTCATGGGCCATATGGCATCATGCACCTTCGTGACAGCTCACGCCAGGTTACGCCTGCGGCCCCTCCAAGCATGGCTGGCCTCCGCATACCGGCCACACAGGGACAACCTCGATATGATTCTGACGGTCCCGCCGCAAGTCCTAGCCTCCCTCAACTGGTGGCTGGACCCCGCACATGTGATGTCAGGTGTTCCCTTTCATCCACCTCAGCCTTCCCGTGCCTTGACTACGGATGCGTCATCCCTCGGCTGCGGGGCTCACCTGCAGAACTTCCAAACGCAGGGCCTGTGGTCGGAGCAGGAGCTGACATTACACATCAATGTCAGAGAACTCCGAGCGGTACGTCTCGCCTGCCAAGCCTTCGCTCAACACTTACAGGGCCGCTGTGTCTCCATCCTTACAGACAACACGACGGCCATGCATTACATCAACAGACAGGGAGGGGCACACTCCCTTCCCCTCTGCCGAGAGGCAACTCAGCTCTGGGACTTTTGCATAGCCCGTTCCATTCACCCCGTGGCCTCGTTTCTTCCAGGAGTCCAGAACACCTTGGCGGACCGCCTGAGCAGGTCCTTTCAAACTCACGAGTGGTCCATTCGGCCAGACGTCATCCACTCTGTCTTCCAGAAGTGGGGGTTTCCCCAGATAGATCTCTTCGCGACTCGCGAGAACAGGAAATGCCAAGTGTTCTGCTCCTTTCAGGGTCGCTCCCCAGGCTCCCTGACAGACGCTTTTCTCCATCCTTGGACAGACAACCTGGCCTATGCCTTCCCACCAGTTCCACTGGTCCACAGAGTCCTGCTCAAGCTACGCAGGGACAAGGCCAGGATGATCCTGATTGCTCCAGCGTGGCCCAGGCAACACTGGTATACCACGCTCCTGGAGATGTCCGTGACAGACCCGATCCCTCTTCCGCGATGGCCGGACCTGATCACGCAGCAGCACGGCAGGATCCATCATCCCGACCTGCAGTCCCTTCACCTCACGGCGTGGCTGCTGCATGGCTGAACCCGTCGGAGCTACAATGTTCCAGCCCGGTCCAGCACGTTCTGCTGAGCAGTAGGAAACCCTCCACCAGGTCCACCTACTCAGCTAAGTGGAAACGTTTTTCCCTGTGGTGTGGCACTCGGGGCCTTAACCCCTTGCAGGTGCCGGTTCACACCATACTGGACTACCTCCTCTTACTAAAGGAGCAGGGTCTGGCTCTCTCGTCGCTAAAAGTCCACCTAGCGGCAATTTCAGCTTTTCACCCCCGGGACGGGGCGGGTTCTGTTTTCTCCAACCCCATGGTCACCAGGTTCCTTAAGGGGTTAGAACGGCTGCACCCGCTGGTGCGCCGCCCGGTCCCTACATGGGACCTCAACCTAGTCATTACCAGGCTCATGGGTGCCCCATTCGAGCCCATGGCCACTTGCTCCATGCTGTATCTCTCATGGAAAACGGCCTTTCTAGTAGCCATCACCTCGGCTAGACGCGTCTCTGAGCTCAGAGCGCTTACTTCGGAACCACCTTATACGGTGTTCCATAAGGATAAAGTACAGCTCAGGCCACACCCGGCTTTCCTGCCCAAGGTAGTGTCGGCCTTCCATATTAACCAAGACATTTTTCTACCTGTCTTTTATCCTAAGCCCCATGCCTCCAGGAAGGAGCAGCAACTCCACTCCCTGGATGTCCGGAGAGCCCTCGCCTTCTACATCGAGAGGACAAAGCCGTTCCGGAAATTGACCCAGCTGTTCATCGCCGTGGCGGACCGGATGAAAGGCCTTCCCGTCTCTTCCCAGCGCATCTCGTCATGGATCACGTCGTGCATCCGCACATGCTATGACTTGGCAGGTGTCCCCACCATGCACACTACGGCCCACTCTACCCGAGCTCAGACCTCGTCGTCTGCCTTCCTGGCACACATACCTATACAAGACATTTGTAGGGCCGCGACATGTTCGTCAGTACACACTTTTGCCTCGCACTATGCCATAGTGCAACATTCTAGAGACGACGCCGCTTTTGGTTCGGCGGTCCTAAACTCTGCTGTATCACAATCCGACCCCGCCTCCTAGGAATGGCTTGGGAGTCACCTAACTGGAATACATATGAGCAAGCACTCGAAGAAGAAAACACGGTTACTCACCGTAGTAACTAGTGTTCTTCGAGATGTGTTGCTCATATGTATTCCAAACCCGCCCTCCTTCCCCACTGTCGGAATAGCCGGCAAGAAGGAACTGAGGGGGCGATGGGCCGGCTGCAGTATATATCGGGGCACCTAACGGCGCCACTCCAGGGGGCGCCAGCCGGCCCACCGAGTGTTGCTAGGGTAAAAATCTTCCGACGATCGTGCACGCCGCGCGCGCACACCTAACTGGAATACATATGAGCAACACATCTCGAAGAACACTAGTTACTACGGTGAGTAACTGTGTTATACAGTACCCAAGCAAAGTGTTCATGCTGATGGCAATCACGTGTGTGTGTGTGTGTGTGTGTACATATACACATCCATTTTTATATATTTTAGTCCCATCTTTAATTAATTTCACTATTTGTTTTAAACTGGATTTTAGAAGTTAGGGGGCTCCCTGGGGTGGAAATGAAGGAGATTAAGAGATTGTGGGACTAACAGAGGGGAGTCGGCGAAGAGAGAGGAAAACAGAGGGGGAGGGAGGTAAAAAGGAGCAAGAGGATGTGAGAGAGAAAGAAAGAGAAACATGCATAGATGGAAGGTGTGAGGTTGAGGAACTGAAAGGTTGCCATCTTAAGAGAAGAGCAGGACCAACAACCAATGGCAATTAAGGAATAGATTAAAAAATACCTAGAGTCCATGTCTCATACCAGGCTGCATGTGAAAGTCAGAAGGCTGTGAAGACTCCTTCTTGCTGTTGCTGGTGCTCCTAATATGCAACAGAAGACCACTGGGTCTGGTGTGGGAAGTCAGAGGCACTGTTCCCTCTAAGCTGTGCGCATATGTGTAAACACGCAGATCCTAAACCCCGCGCACACAGCGAAACACCGTGTTCACAAAAATTTGCACAGAAGCACAACAATTTGCATAGAAGAATTTTTTTGCGCACGCAGCCTGTCAAAAATTTGCACAGAAGAAATTTTTTTGCACTCTTGGACTGTCAAAAATTAGAGGGAACATTGGTCAGGGGTCAGCAAGGTCCTCATTTATCCCCTGTGCTCGCGACTGTAGTTCAGATTAGACTCAAACCTTCATCCACTGTTGGTTTTACTTCTTCACAGTGGTGCTAGTTAAGGAGGGAGCATCTACCTTAACTTGGAATTTCTTGGATTCTGCCCATCTGTATCACACCTGTAATGCTCTTTAGGGTACGTCTATACTTACCTCCGGGTTCGGCGGTAAGCAATCGAACTTCTGGGATCGATTTATCGCGTCTTGTCTAGACGCGATAAATTGATCCCAGAGCCGCTCCCCATCGACACCGGAACTCCTGCTCGCCGAGAGGAGTATGCGGAGTCGACGGGGGAGCCTGCCTGTGCCGCGTGGACCCGAGGTAAGTATGTTTCAGTTCGAACTAAGATCCTTCGACTTCAGCTACGCTATTCACATAGCTGAAGTCGCGTATCTTAGTTCGAACTGCGGGGTTAGTGTGGACCAGCACACGGGGTTAGTGTGGACCTTAGACACAATACTGTGTGTGTTTTGTATTAATTTGTTTTAGTGTTGTTTATACCCAATTATGCGGCACTATATTGGCCCATAATGTACTGTATGACAGTGTTGCCAACTCTCGCAATTTCATCACAAGTCTCATGATATTTGGTGTTTTTCTTAAAGCCCTGACTCTCTGGGAGTCATGTGATTACATGAGACTATCACCTTTTTTAAAAAAAAATAAGTTTCTAGTCCTTAAGGTGGCAAAGAGAAGCTTGAAAATCTGACTGGTGTGCACCCTAAAGGCTCAAACACTAGAAAGCAAATAAAAAGAACTCAAAATTAATGATTTTTTAAAATTCCATGACTTTTTGAGCCTGTCTCGTGATATCTAAATGTTTGGGGTTGGCAAGGCTCATAATATCAGTGTTTTTTCCTTCTTCTTTTATATGGCAACTTGAAAAGTAACATTAAAAGTCCATGTCCAAGTTTGTCATCTCCTCTATGGCTTCTTTTTTTTTATTTTTTATTTTTTATTTCTGGTGACATGGAATGAATCAAGGCTGTCTCTCTGGAGAAGGATCTTAGAGGGCAGCGGTTCACTAGATGTTCCATGATTTGGATGTCTTCTCCACATTCACATATCAAGCTGTCCTTCATTTGCCATTATGAGTAGGTAACGGCAATGCCTATGTGAGATTCTGATGAAATTTGCTGTGATTCTTATCTTACATGATGTGGGAAAGCCAGCTGGTTTGACTGTAGGATCCATAATCAGGTCCTGATTCTTGACCCCTCTGTTTTCCCATAGAATCCACCACTTGTCTTTTGATGACAGGCTGCTGACCAGAAAGGGTTCCTGGACTTAAGGTGGCATCTTGGAGGTGATTGGAGATCTGCATAGATGGGCAAATCTGGGTTCATTGTCACACAATCCTATTTTTATATTATTACTGCTTCTCTTCAGAGGAATGGATAAAAGAATTATGAAAACTATAGAAGTAAAAATGCACAAAACTTTCCCATCATACACCAGCTGCAGCAAATCAATGTCTGCTCTGAATTTACTGCAATATCCCTAAGCAGACTGAATGGCAAAATGGTACTATTACTTCTGATTATAAACTGGCTGTATAAGATCTGTTATAAATACCCCAGTATATAATATGCTGTACAGTACAACACCTACTATCTTAATATAATTCAATTCTTTGGTTTTAAAAATAGTGCTTTCAGCAGAAAAAAAAATCCAGTCTGACATCTGGAAGGAAATGTAGGAAGGAAATAACTTCAAGAGTCTCAACTAGTAATGGGCTATGATGTTACATTTCAGGGAATCGTTAGGAGTTGTCCTAAAGTTTAGATTAAAATTACCCTGATCTATTAAAATATTGGGTTAGGTTCCGTTCCTTTGCATGACCTTGGAGGAACAAAGGGGCCAGGAAGCTCCCCTAATGGGCCAACTCAGGGCTACCCTAGGGCATGGGACTCAGGGTCAGCAGTCATCTCTGTGCTACCACCTCCTAGACCCCTCAGTGCAAGGGGTGTGTCAGGGGTGGGAGGAGTATGACCAGAGCATGTTGCACTCCAGTGATTTCTGCCCTCTAAGATCCTTCTCCAGAGAGACAGCCTTGATTCATTCCATGTCACCAGAAGCCATAGAGGAGATGACAAACTTGGACACTGACTTTTAATGTTGCTTTTCAAGTTGCCATATAAAAGAAGAATGAAAAAACTCTGATATTATGAGCCTTGGTCAAGTTAATCATCATCTCCATTTAAAATGAACAAAGAAAAGCTTCTTTTAACTAAGTATGAAAGTCTACTATCCCCATATTCTGTGCTGTGACAGAAATTCTGGATTCTGCCACGTGAGAGTACACTGCTGTGACATTTACTAAATGGGGTAAATGAAATAAAATCAGAAATAACTAATCCTCACCATTTCAACAGAGACAAACTAGTTCAGCACAGTGTGTGTCTGCAAAGTAGTACAAACAAGGATTTCCTCACCAGTGGAAACAATGAATCAGCTCTGCAAAGGTAATTTTAAATTATGATATAAACAACTGGGTGTGCATATGTGTAAACACAGCTAACTCCGAATGCCATGTGATTATAGAGAATAAAATGTGTGCATTTCAATGTATAAATTATGTAATTAGCTCTAACAATTACTTGAGACTGTAAATTGATGAATCTCTATACAGCTCTTCAGTGGTCTGAGTGGCTTATACATTTTTAGCTGAAAGCAAAACCTTTCCCTAGGTGAGACATATGCTACTTGATGAGTTAATTTATACTTAATCTCTTTGATCAATTCGGCATTTTTTCTGTAGCCGGCAGTTGCTCTAATATCAGGTGTATCGTGTATGGTGGCCAATAATGTCTTGTGGGTCCTCTGTCCTTCATATCTTGGTCTTATCTAACCTTGTTTTGGTCAGGTCTTCACTTTCCTTCACTTCTTCATGTCAGATTGATCTAGCCAGGGGAACTTCTCAGGCCTACCGAATCAAGGCAGTCTGGACTCAAGAGTCCTTTGGAATGATCAGGTACACCTCTAGAGTGGTGGAGGGTCTATAAAGCTTGTTAAGTCAAGAATACGGTCCTTCATATGGTTTAAATAGTCAGTCACTATCTTTCACTGGAATACTAATATAGGAATTGCCATATTGGTTCAAACCAGTGGTTTATCTAATCTGGTACCCTGTCCAGGACAATGGCCAATACCACATACTTCACAGGAAGGTGCAAGGAACCCTGTGATGGACAATTATGGAATTACCTTTTTGTAGTAGTTGGCTTATACCCTGAAGCATGAACATTTATATTCCTTACCAATTTCTGTTCTTTATAACTACAAATGCTTCCCCTTACTTGTATAGCTGTTAAACTAGTAAGCATAAGTTTCCTTCCTTTTTTCTGTATATACTGTAGCAAAGCCGTGAAGCCAAGGGTGGAGGGGAAGGGAAACCCCTGTAGTCTTCTGTATTTAATTAATCTTCTGATCACCCGTTACATTTTGTATCTGACTAGTATTGATCATAAGACCCTCCCAAAAGAGACAGTCTTTCTCTCTGTCTGTATAGCACTGAGTACGCTATTGGTTTTAAACATTGACATCTCATTAATACCTGCTCGCTTTCCATTAAGTATGTAGCTAATGGTTCACAGCTCATGTGCTCAATATATTTTAACATTTCTTTCTGACAGGCTAATCTTCAGGCATGGCTCTAGCTTACCTGTTACAGAGTCTCTGCCTCTCCCCTCTGATGACGTCCCTTGCCTTACTAGCACTTAACTCATAAACATTCCCTCTCCTCTTCCGTTTAGACTTCTAGGGTCCCTGCAAAGCCCTTATCTTTTTCTTTACAGATCCTTATTAATTTTCTAATAAATGACACCTCCTAAGGGCTAGAGATGAAGGATGGTCCCATGGTGAGGGCACTACCCTACAACTTAGGAGACAGTAGGTCAAATCCTTATTCTATAGCAGACTTCCTCTGTGATCTTACGTAAGACACTAAGCTTTGCTGTGCCTTAGTCCCTCATCTGTAAAATGGGGATAATAGTACCTCCTATCTCACAGGGGTATTGTGAAGATCATGGAGACCATATAAGTATCTGAGATCGATAGTCTAATTAGTGCTGCTTAGCTAGGACAAGATAATCCTGAAAACAGAAAAATGGACAGTATCAAGGCACAAACCATTGGATAGGCTTCCATATCCCTTTCAGGGGGATAACTTGGTTGTCTAAGTGTCAGGTTTACAGATTCAAATCTTTGCGGGTCAGCTACACCTTTTATTCTTCTCAGAGAGACAAAATTGAGTATCACACAGTGTACTGTCTGAGGGTATTTTGGATGAGACCTGCAGAGGTGAGGTCCTGCCTGCTCTTCAAGTTCTATTCCGTAAAGTTACTCCACAGGACAATGTGGAATGTTGCATTTATTGTCTCTCATCGATTCCATAGCAAATTTGTTCTGACAAGTACAAGTACAAACAAGTACAAATGTGTATTTTCTAATGGCTAAGCCTGCAAATTCAGTCTAGGATCAGATGTGAAAGGCACACTGGGCTTTTTCTGGCTCACCCATCATCAACACTAAATATTGTGCAGCGGAAACTTACAATTCTATAGATGATGTAGGAGCCAGAATATAAATCAGCTCACACTTTCTTGGCTGTGCAATTTCTTCCATGTTAGCAGGAATAAAAAGCAGCAAAAACTTATGTAATCACTAAACTCACCAGCTGTGAGTCACACCCCGGGAGCAGGTCTGTTGACTAAGAAGATACCATGTATACACAGGTTTAAGTGTAGTAGCTGTGTTAGTCTGTGTCAGCAAAACGAAAATAAGAAAGAAAAACTTGTAGCACCTTAGAGACTAACAAATTTATTTCAGCATAAGCTTTCGTGGGTTAATACCCACTTCATCGGATGCATGGAATGAAACACATTGCAGACAGACATTTATACAGTCAGAGAAACATGATGGTCCAGGTGTATAGACCAATCTTAAGAGGCTAATTAGTTGAGAGGAAACATGACAGCAGGGGAAGAAAAAGCTTTTGAAGTGATAAACAAGATGGTCACACAGGTGTGAATGAGGATCGTTAACTTAAGGGAAATAGATTCAATTAACATAATGGCCGAGCCATTCCAAATCTCGATTTAATCCGGAGGCAACGCAATCTAGTTTGCATATCAATTCGAGTTCAATAGTTTCTCTTTGAAGTCTGCTTTTGGAGTTAATCTGTCGCAACACTGCTATCCTCAAATCTGTCACTGAGTGATCAGGGAGGTTGAAGTGTTCACCTACTGGTTTTTGAATGTTATGATTCCTGATGTCAGATTTATGTCCATTTATTCTTTTGCGTAGAGACTGTCCGGTTTGGCCAATGTACATGGCAGAGGGGCATTGCTGGCACATGATGGCATATATCACATTGGTAGATGTGCAGGTGAATGAGCCCCTGATGGTGTGGCGGATGTGATTAGGCCCTGTGATGGTATCACTTGAATTGATATGTTGACAGAGTTGGCATCGGGCTTTGTTGTATACACAGTCACTTTTTAGAGTAAAACAGCACTTTAAAGATACCAACACACTTTTTGTGATAGAAAGGGTTTGTTTTGGTGTCCTTGGCCAAAAATATCCCTTTCCCTTATTCTTTCATGACCAATATATGCCAGCTGACTGTCACCCTCCATTCCAGAGATGTCTGTATTTAAGTGCTGTTGTTTATATAAAGTTTGTGAAGTGATTTAGAATCCTTTGGGATGAAATGTGCATTGTCCTGGTCCAATGATTCTTTAATTAGTTATACTCAGAGATGGAGAAAGGCCCACTTCAGAATATCTCATAGCCTAGTGGTTGAAGTGTTCACCTGAGAGGAGGGAGGCCTCTCCCCATTTGAATCCTTTCTCCCTTTCAGACAGAGTGAAGAATTGAACTTGGGGTTCCCACCTCCCATTGAGTCTCCTAACCAGTGGATTAAACGTTATAAGATGGGTGGCGGTGGCTCCTCTTCTGGCCAGATTCTGAATGGGAGTCATTCTGGTAAGTGGCCTCTGAGCATGCCTATTGAATAAGGCACCACCGGTGAAACAGGAGTTCTCCTGCTTTATGCATCGCACTGGGGCTTGGGCATCTGGATGCCTAACTTGTGGCAGCAGTGCACATGTCCAGAGACAGAAACATAGGTGCTTAGGGAACTTTTATAGTGACAATGTAGGTGTGGAGTGAGTTTAGGCACCTAAAGGGTTAGACAGCAGCTAAGCAGGGGGGTTGTGAATACTAGTGGTGTCTAAATGTTGGACTTAGGTGCCTAAAGTGACAGTTAGGTACCTAAATCCCTTTATGAATCTAGTCCTAATTCTAGTAATATTAATAATGATAATGCCTTTCTTTCTGGACTTAGGTCAAGTGTTCCTACAACTGGGGCTAATGGGCAAATTCACCACTTCCATAAGTAGATATAGCCTCACTGACTTCAGCAGAATTGAATTGCGCTTTCTTTCATGAGAAGGAAATTTGGTCCATTGTGTTTACTTATCGTTATTTATTTTGACTTACTAAGTGCCTTTCACAGCCTCTAGGCACTGTACACTGTTAGAACTAGCCCGTACAAAATGAAACATTCACAACATAGGTAGCAAGTGACCCATGCAATGTATTTTATTTGCTTGTCTGAATAGTAAAAATCCCTTCTACATTTACACACAGTAGCTCTTAAATCACTCAACTCCCAAATGCCTAATAAAATAGATGAGCTTTGCAGACAAATCTGGGTTCTGGCAGACCAGTAATGTGGAGGGGCAAATTGCAGAGGCAAGGACTGTACTTATAAAATGCATCCCCCAGCAGCCCCTTTCTTTTTAAATTAGGGCTCACGCATTTCTGCTGACTGCAGTGGGGATGATATCACATGGCAAGAGAGTTCTCTTAGGGATAATACACACACACACACAGAAAAATGAAATGTGTAAAAACAGCGGGTTGGCTAATCTTTGTCCCACAGGATCAGCTGAAGCTGAAATTTCACCAGTACCAGTTCTCCTCCTGAGCCGCAAAAAAACACCATGCTACTATTTGTAATTTTGTAAACAGGAATATTAAAAGCCTTTCAGCTTTGCTTCCTGCAGGTGATTCCACCCAGATAAACATCACTGCCTGTTGGAGCAGCAGCGGGAGGAAGAAATGAAAGGGAATTTCTTTTTCCATGAGACACTGAGCCTTGAAATGTATTCAAGTTCAAAATGTGCAACAGGAGCAGCATATTTTCTCTAAAGGTGCTTCTTTCGTGAGTGCCTCACACTGGCATTGTGACAAGCCAGAGCAGCAGTGCGGGGAGCTGCCTTAGAGAAACACTGCATAGGATTTCCTTGTCATAACAGAGGCAGGAGGCAAAAAATGAAAGAATTGTGGGCACTTGCTCTTGGGCAAGGAAAATTAACACCGGAAGAAGCAGACTGATGCCCAAAATGTTTCAGGTGACAGATGCTGAAAATGGGATATTTTCTACATTGCAATATATAGGCTTGAGCTGCAGCCCTCCTTATCCCCATTAGTCAGGGCTGCAGGAGCCAAACCTCTGTTACAGATAAAGCTCCTAGCAGACATTGGTGTGATATTTCATTTTAGAGGTTACAGATCACATGATAGTTTTTCTGTATGTCTTACCATGACTTCGTAAAGCAAGCAGGAGCATTGTGCTGAGAATTAAAATGGAACTGCTGAATTTACAATAAGCAGCAGGATTAACCTTGACATTTGACAGAACAAGCAGAATATATAATCATTATCTCTGGGACATGAACTTAATCCCAGTCCCATTTAGGAGAAGCACCTTCATAGCTCATTACTGCAGTATCAGTGCCTCACTCCTGGAATCAATTCCTTACTCTGAGACACAGCTTGACATTTGGCAGAAGTGACTATTCAAGAGAATCGCTCTGGGATCTTTTGCTCCCCCACACTAGCCTGAAGGTGACAACACCATGCCTAAACTGAATTTGGCTTGAAAATAAAGATTACAAATTGTCATTTGGGAGTTTGGCTCTGGCAGTAGCCATCTTGCCAATATCATTTTTGCGACACCAGCAACCTGGGCGGTGAGTGTCAGAGACCGTAAACCAGGTTGCATTCTGTTTTAATTCATGTTTAACAATCCAGAGAAGAACATTGCTGTTTAAACATGAAATAGTTTGTTGATGTATGAAACATGAATGTTCCTCTTGGTCTCATTAAACCAGTTTTACAACAGCATAATAATTGGTGAGCAGATTCTACCATTGTGGATGCTTGTGCTCTGTCTTCTGTAGAACACTCATCATGAGATCTAACCTCTAAGGATTGATTCTTCTTTCACTTTTGCTAGTGTTATAAATGGGAGGAGAATCAGGTATTAGATATTGCAGAAGTTGTTAGCCATGCAACCCCCATGCTGAGAAACCACAATGGTAGGCTCAATATAAACATCTAAATAGGTGAGAGAGAGACAAGATGGGTGAGGTAATCTTTTATTGGATCAACTCCTGTTGGTGAAAGAGACAAGCTTTTGAGCTACACAGATCTCTTCTTCAGCTCTCATCTCTCTATCACGTAGCTTGTCTCTCTAATATTCTGGGACCAACATAGCTACAACAAGACTGCAAGCAATAATGGTAGAAAGGTTATAGTCAAACTATGTAAGGCTTTGTAAGTTTTTCCCCTCTATTGCATGTTTATGACTATGATGCCTCCTGGATCAGCTTTTGTTTTAACTAAACTCTCAGGAAATATTCTTTACCTAAGAGAGAGACTCTGGATTCTGTTTGCAAAGTAACTTCTGAGTAACTGAACAGATAGACCCAGAGACTGATGTTCTCTATCTATGCTCAGAACAAGCATCAAGAATGCAAGTTGTCCTGTGCTGCCTCTCCGGTTTTCCTCAGCCCTTTTCTTGAGGGACCACTTCTAATAGTGATGAGGACAGTCTCCATGCTCATTCAAATCCTTATCTTCTCTGCTGAAGCTGCTAGAAAGGCTCTCAATTAGAGTTCATTATTATAGGGATTTTGCTGAAGTGCACATGTATGCACCAGGGCACTGATCCACCACTCACTGAAGTCAATGGAAAGTCTCCTACTGATTTCAATGATTATTGGATCAGGTCCTAGGTACTGGGATGAGACCACCAGTTATGTGACACAGAAGTAACTTTGGTTCACTGGTGTCAGATTTAAATGAGTGCTAACTTAGTGGTGAAGGGCTGCACATCCCTTTAGAAATCCCCTAAGACAGTCAGTGCCCTGCAAAACAGTCTTTCATAATGCTTGAATCCATTCACAGCTCTTGCTCCCTCTCTCTGCAGGACTTGTAAGATTCCTCCTTGAATCATGTTTTTGCAGATACTTCCCTCAAAGATTAGGCCTTGGATTTCCTTTTTTAGAGCTCTGTTCTTTTCTAATTGCACACACAGGGCACCCACTAATATTAAAGGGAGTTAGACACATCCACTGGTAGCAGAACAGATACCTTAAACTGAGTGCATTAGCTTATGGGAAGGGTCATCAGGAAGATGCAAGTGCTGAAGACATCCTTGGGAGGATTTGTTTGATTTAAAATGAGCAATGGGTTCCTTCCATGGACCATTTCTGCTATACCGAATCTCAGCAAAAAGTTCACAGTGACTGAAAAAACAGGGATGGTTTGGAAATGAGTCCCATTTAATCATAATCCTCAAGGGAGTTTCAGTAAAGTTGGTTTGGTTTTAGCCTGTATCTCTACTTCAAAAAGACAAAGGCAAAAATGAGGGTAGCTGGTACTGGAAATATTGGTAGATGGGTCACTGAATGCAGCTCACCCATGGAATACGTAAGTATGAATCCAATGCATACTAAAAACAATAGGTCAGAATCTTTGGTCTGATAAGTCTAGTTTATGCTGCTTAGGTACAAACACAAAGAGGAGTGAAAGCATCCTGAGCTCACCAGTGGAGCATTCTTTCCAGGCAGGCGCTGCTCTGTCACCTCCTGCATGAGCTATACCCCCTGCCTCCATGCAGGGGACAAGGAGAGGAGTTCCATTATGCTTGTTCCTCCACTGGCATGCGGCGCATGAGGGATCCAGCTTTAACTTGCACTTGGGCTAGATGGCTCAGGAAGTCACAACTGGCTACCAGTGACCTCTTGGCTCATGTGGGCATGGTGACAGCAGCACCCTGTCAATACACCCAAGCTAGTTTTGATCTACCTAGCTCAAATAACTACAGGAGTGAAGCTGTGGCAGCACAGGATAGCTGCTGGAGTCCATACCCAGGGTGCTGGGTGAGGTTGTACAGCTCATGCTGCCACAGCATCACTCTTATTGTTATTCAAGTTAGCTAGAGTAAAGCTACTTTGGTATGTCTACATGTGCTTCAGTCACACCTCTGATGGCAATATAGGCATATCCCAGGTCTGAGCGGGGATCAGGAGGGATAGAGAATCTGCCCCAATATGAAAAGTGTATTCACCATTGGGTTCAATCTTGTTTGCCTCAATGATGCCAAGTGTCACATTGGGTTCAAAGGGGCTCACACAGGAGCAAGGGGAGCAGTGTCGGGCTCTTCTACAGTCTTGTTGATTCACTCCCCCCCCCCTGAAAATTCCTAACGTGACTAAGGAAATGTTTTTATTTTCAAACCGTAGCCATTTTTGTTCCAGGGCTGCCCCAAAAGCGGAAAGTATCTGGAAGCACCCTCCACGCTTCCCAGCTTTTCATTTCTCTCTTAGTCAGATACAGCTGAACTAATTTCAACACATTTTAGTTAAAAACACAAATAATGCTCAGGAGCCTGAGTGTTGCCTAGTCATGCAACTTAAGGGAGCTGAGTTCTGAACCAGGGAGAAACTGAATTTTTAATGGCAAGGCTGATAGATCCTTAGCTACTGAGTCAATACTGGGCACTGCAATAATTATACTGTCCTAATCAAGTGCTGCGAAGTCTCAGCCTCACTGGCATTAAAAAAAAAAAGCAGCACTAATGGAATCTCATCATAACGAGAGATTGTAAAGCATTCCACAATATATTATATCTTGGCTTCTACAGAGGTTGCTGTTTTACCCATGGTGAGCACATCATCATAAGTGAAATGTGGGATCAGTGCCAGGCTGACATATTTTAGAGCAAATGTAAGAAGGGAGGCATAATTTTTTCCAGTCCCTTTTGACCCCTCCTCTTCCAGGAGCTCCCATCACTCAACCACCCCTCCCCATTATGCTTCCACCATTCTCACCCCTTTTAGCTTCCAGTTTATGAACTTATTTTATTGCTACCTCTTCCAGCTCTAGAATTATGGCTGCTGAAGGGGCGTCATGAGATGGGAATGGTGCTGTGTGTGTACTGTCTGCACATCTCTAGGATAAGCTGTGGCTGGGATGAACTGATGAGATAAATTAGTAAACAAACAGGTGGGTAAGAAACTATGCCAATGGTAGTGTGGCAAAGGCATTTGTGAGTGACACAAAGAACTAATCAAGGGCTATAATTCTCACTCTTCCCACCTCAAGCACAAAACCTCCAGGAGCTCCTGGCTTCCTTAAAGACACAATTGAGCCCTATGTATGTGAAACACTCCACATGGTTCTGCTTGTGGGGAGGAACCCAAAGCCTGTGATTCAACACAACCAGTTCTGTTTATGAGTGGTCTAACTGCTGTCTATGCCTGAGCTGATCACTCCTCCCTGTCCACATGCAGTATCAGATACCCCAGGAAAAATTATATCTGAGTAATTCTGAGCAAGTAAGGGCTAGAAGGAACAAATTCAGGCATGCTAAAGAAAAGCAAGGGTGTGAAGGGATAAGGGATAGTATTCCTTTGGGGTCAGAGGCCTTCGGCTGGCTGGCTGAAAAGACCAGCAACTTAATTGGCTGATCCTCATAAAAGGAGGAACAGGAAACTGGGGAACGGGGACTGCAATACCTGCCAGAGGGTGGAGCATCTCCAAAAAACAGGGGGGAGAGTAGGGACAGTCCTGTTATCACAAAGGGCTCTGAGGTCAGAGCCAGGAACTTTTGGGTTGATGAACTCTTGGGGTGCGGGACAGACTTGGAGGAAAGAAACTAAACTGTACAGGCTTTGTGGGGAAAGGATGAGAAGTTTTGATCCTGTTTTTGTTAAGAAGGCTCGAAATAAAACCTACAGCAATTAATTGGACTGGAGACTTCCGTGTCTGGATTCTGTGAGAGGGCCTCAGACAGACCCATATTTAGGGCTGTTTAAACCTTGGTGTGATGGGGTGTCCAACCCCACACAAGCTCTGAGCAAGTTAATGTGGGCCAGAAGGGGCCAGTTAATCTTAGATCAGTGGTTCTCAACTGTGGTCCACCGTTTCTTCAGGGAAAGTCCCTAGAGCACTGGGCTGGTTTGTTTACCTGCTGCAGTCGCAGGTTTGGCTGGTCACGGCTCCCACTGGCCACAGTTTGCCACACCAGGCCAATGGGGGCTGCGGGACATGGCGCGGACTGAGGGATGTGCTAGGTTTTAAAAAAACAATTACAGGGATTAAGCATCAAGATAGCTTCTTGAGGTCCAGCTTAAAGGTTACAAGCAAAACAAAAGCACCTCGGGTTAGCACAGAGGAGTGCACAAGCCATAAAGAAATAAAAGAGAGAAACCTAATCGTGTCTTCCTAGACACTTCCTGATCTACTTACATATCTGGGGTTTCAAATGAGTAGTTTCAAGTCCCTGCTTTGCCACAGGCTTCCTTTCTGACCTTGGGCAAGTCACACAGGTTCAGCTTTCCAAGGTAAAGATTCAGAGGTGCTCAGATACTATGGTGATTTGAGGGGGCGGGGCACGTAAGTACCTATGATAGATAGGTAAGAGAGAGCAAGTTGCAACAAGTTAGTGTAACAAACAATGAGAGGGAGGAGCTAGGAAAGGAGGATGAGGATATAACAACAGGAAGATGTGGTTTCATTGGCTAGCTGTGTGAACTTGATGCCTCTGTATCATATGAACTTTTCTGTTCGATCTATCAAATAAGCTCTTCTATGCTGCCGCTCAATTTAGTATTGTTACTTGGCTGATTGCTTGTAGGTCTTCAGGAGGGATTTGAAGGAGGAAGAGGCAGTTGTCTGACAGAATAGTTCAACTACTATTGAATACTATATTATTTTACTGGTGTGTGGGGACCTAAAAATGCAGGTTTTCTGCATCAAGAAGGCTTTGGGTAGGCCCTCTGCAATGGGGCAGAAGGTGAATTTTACCGATATCTGCACAGGATTGTCAGCACCAAAGCTGCCCTTGTAAAAGAAGTCAAGCATGTAATTTTTTTCTCCAAAAGGTGGGGGAGGAGATTTGGAGCCACTAGCGTGGTACAAACATTAAAGAGATTTTGCATACTTATATTTCTTTCCTTAGAGAAAAATTGTACTGTTTTAGGTTGCTATGGTTTCTGGTTTCCTTGGTTACCCCTTTTGTGGTGGGTTGGGGGAACACATGGGGATGAGGGGAAGGAGGAGTCCAAAAAAGGTGGGAACCAATTGAAAAGAGCATGGAGAATGCTGATGATGTGTAGGTTTTCCTAGGGAGAAACAACAAAAGGCAAATATCCTAGCTTTGTTTTGTCCTTTTAGGTGTTTTTTAAATTATTATTATTAATTATTATTATTATTATTATTTAAAAAGTGAAAATATTGTGTAGTGAAATTGGGCTACGGTTTTCTCTGAAGATGGATATTTCAGATACCCTTGAATTTAGAATGATGAGAGAATCAACTGATAGAAAAGAAATATGGGGCAAAATGAGGGTATGCTCATCTGTGGAGCCTTGTGACATCTGAAAGTGCATTGGGAAAACTATCCTGGAAGGAGCATTCCCAGTTGCTTCACAGCAACGAGTAAAGAACATAATGCTTCCTATTCCAAAAAGGATAGGTAGGTAAAGCTCACTTTGTCATCCCCCATGTTGTTAGGCCCTAACCCTGCAAAGCCTTACATAAGCAATCCTTAAGCAAGTATCCCCATTGAAGGCAATGGGACTATATTCCTGAGGAATGCTTGCTCACATGATTTAGGCTTTTCAGGATTGGGCCCTGAGTCCTCTGTTAATGCTCCTGTTATCAGTTGGGTGAAACCTCATAGAAACTGGTGGGTATAACAGCCGCCCTTCATTACCGACAAATGTAAGAAACAACTAAGCTCCTTTATGGAACCAGCTAGTTGAAACAATAACAGCCTCTACCCAAACATAGTCACACAGCTGCCAAAAACAAAGGCACATGTGGCTGGAGGGGTTTCTCAGGAGTGTATGGAGTCTGGGTAACAGCAGGAAGCCAAGGACAGAACAAGCGCTAGGAATGTGGCCACGAGAAAAGCCTCATGAGAGAGTTGTGGGGCTAAGAACTGTCTGGAAAGGGGCTTGGAATCCTAAGCAAATAAACTGTCTCCTGCTGATTGATTCCTGCTGTGTTCAGGGAAACAGGGTTTTGTACATCCTTTGTAAATAAACAGGATGGCATCAAATAAATATCTGACTCCAACATCAGTTTCTCCTCCTAACTGAAACAACCTAAAAACAACCTTCAGTTGCATCTGACGAAGTGGGTTTTTCCCCCATGAAAGCTTATGCCCAAATAAATGTTAGTCTTTAAGGTGCCACCAGACTCCTCATTGTTTTTGTGGATACAGACTAACACGGCTACCCCTCTGATACTTGAAACAACCTGCTGCATCCCAAATTTTGGCTAACCATTGGCATCAAAAAGGGTAGCTTTCAATTGCCTGAAGTAGTAAAGTCAAGGGAGTTTTGACTGAGTAAGGACTAAATCAGGACTTCAATCTGCCTTTACATCACTATGTGTGCCAGTTGTTGAAAAATAAATCCAATCTGATCCTGCATGGCAGATCACAAAGATTCACCTAATATCCAGTGGCACAGTCAGGCTGTTCAGCAGGGCCAGTAGAGTTCAGGTGCTGTGCCAGTTGTGTTGAGCGGATGAGGAGACATGCTAGTTGAGTGGGAAATAGGTCAAAGGAATGAGTTAATTTATAAATTATATTAATGAAAAGTTCTTTAGGGAGCTCTTGTGTTTATAGTTCTGTGGAAGAGAAGAGAGTCAACAGGAGACAACTAGGAGAAGAGGTGATGGGAGGAAATGGCAAGGACTTGGGTGCGGGAGAGCAGAGAGCTGAAAGAGAATTAACCAGAAAATAATATGAGCTGAGCAAGGAGGATCAAGAGTCAGCTCTCTCCCTCTCCCATACCCAATTACATTAAGGCGCAGAGGCCAGAACCAAAACCTATTGAAGTCAATGAGAGACTTTCCACTGACTTTAATGGGCTTTGGATGAAGCCCCAAGTCTAGTATCTAGTATAGACCCATACTACTGAAAATGAGACCATTGCCAGGAACACTTCATACCCATATTTGCTGGAACTATCATTTATGGAGCAGTGTCAAAAATATTCACATTTGAGATAGAAGCTAGGAATATCAGAAACCTTAATATAGCATCAACAAGTTTAGAAAAGGTTTATCATATGTAATATTAATAACAAATACATATACATGCACACACACATACCATGAGATCCATGTTGCTTTTATTCACAATTTATTTTTACATGGATTTTTAAAGACTAATTTGTTTTTATTTTGTTTGCGTAAGAAGTTGGAAAATCCATAAGAGAATAACTTTCCTAGCAAAGTTCTGTAAGGGAAACTCAGGAATACTGCTTCCCATAGCCTCTGTTGTGTCCTAATGGTCTTGCTTACTATGTGTTTGTAATAGGGCTAGCAGATATTTTCAGTTGAAACTAATAATAATTTATTAAAGATGCTGCAAGGAATATGTGACATTGGAAACTAAAGCATGGTCAAATATTAAAATGATGATCAAACAAGGTGCCTTTAAAGAATTGTTATATTATCCATTATGAGGATGGCTAATTTTGCATTTAAAGTTTGGGTGGCAGGTTACATTTTCACATACTGCCTATTATTGTTAATACTGGGAGTTGGCTGTGCACTTTGCTCATGTATACTACATGAAAACATGCATCAGTTGGGCTAAAATAAGAGGACTATAGCCCTCTCCTCGCTGCTAAGGACCTTGCTATTTATGGGACTGGAGAGGAATTGGAAGTCTTTTCATGTACAAAGCAACTTTCCTTTCATATTTCAAATTCTTCCTCAATATGCTTTTAAGTGAATTCTTTCAATACGCATTGACCTAGTAACGATGTCTGCATTTGAAATGGCTTCTGGAGTGTATATCTATGAGTCTGTACCATATTGCATGTGTATGAATGAGATTGTAAACTCATTGAGACAAGGGTCTAGTTTTCCATATGTGCTGGTGTAGGTCTGTTTATATTCAGAGCAATCTATAATGATATAATAACTCATGTGGTTGGGGAAATCATAATGTCCATGGGATGATATCTGAAGAATTCAATGGCTGTGTTTTTTGCCAGTAATGTCCACCATGCTCAGTGGTTCAGCCCCACCAGTGGTAGTAATGGTGGCAGCACCACTATAAACAAAGTGCAGGCTTGGCCACTATGCCATATAACCCTGCTCAGTGCAGGGCTAAAGGACATTTGGTAAACACCCTGGCAGCTGCAGTATCCCTTCGCGCACTCCAGTTTCCAGTGTTGTTACCATCAGTGGAATGGAGCTGGTGATAGCAATGGTGGAACTTTTATGGCAAAAAGCCTGGTGTAGACAAGGCCAATAAGTAGCATACTTCCAAATACAAGTGCTTTCCCACAGAATAAACCTAAGAATGGGACTGGTGAATGTGCAGGATGAAAGTAACTAAGAAGGTTCATGTGGTATCAATATCTTGGAGTTCTGGCTTATCTGTTTTATAGCAAAGCTAAGTATACAGTTTATTGCTGACTACAGCTGAATTCCACTTGAGGTCAGTTCTGTGAAAATAGAAAGGCAACCTTCATCAAAACATACAGTTGTTGTTGTAACTGGATTTGAAGAAGTTTTACAGTACTGATAGCTTGAAATATATTCTTCAGCATTGTGACATATTATAAATCGGGGCTTTTATGTATCACAGATGGAGCAATAAATGCCATAATAGATTTACTGGTAATTGCTGCTCTGATAAAAGGGTCATTAGAAGTTGTAGAACTCTAAACGTTAATGGGAAGATGTTGTAAATACTATAAATGAAGAGAATGAAAGAACATGATATATTAGTCATCTGAGATCACTTCTTAATTTATAACCTTTTTCTAACAATGCAGGAGAAACAGGGAATTGCCTTTCGAGGAAATAGAAAGTGCAAATTCAGTTACTGTCACTTATAAGAACAACCTTTATGACCGCTCCTGTACAGCACTGTTCTGATAGGGCCTAATCTAAAGCACATTCATATCTTTGGGATTTGGATCAGCCCATATACTTAGGGTATGTATGCACTGCAGTTATAAACATGTGGCTGGCCTGTGCCAGCTGACTTGGGCTTGGACTAAGGGGCTGTTTAATTGCCAGGAACCTCCCACCTCGCAAGGTCCTGGAGGCCAGGCACAAGCTCGAGCCCAAATGTCTACACTGCAGTTTAAAAGCCCCTTAGCGCCCGAGCCCTGTGAGCCTCAGTCAGCTGCCACAGGTCAGCTGCTGTTTTTTAATTGTAGCGTAGACATACCTTGTGTGGACTGCACTCTGAGCATATATGAAAGCTTAGAATAGTGCATGCATAATACACTGCAGACTTTACTACGAGTATTTCTGAGTGATGCATTCACAAAAATCAAATGTGAAAATAAACTTACTGATCCTGAACCTGTAGCTATTCAATGGCTGTTTTCCCTGAATCAGAACTGCAGGATTGGACCCAATGACTCTAATTTAGCAACATGATTCGATGTAGTGTCTGACCTGCATGTAATGTCTGACCAATGATCCCTTAAAAATTCAAATACGAAAATGGTCTTCAAATGGACAACCTTAATTTCCAAAACTGCTTATAGGCAGAGCTGCTGGTGCCACCTGTTATTAAGGTTGCTCGACTCTTCCCATTATAAAAGTGTTTTCAGATGTTAATAACTTTAACTGTTTAGGCTAAATTTTTCCATGTGGGGTGTCTGCCTCAGGCTTATTATTTATTAATCACTGTCACCGATCGGTCTATCAGCCCTCACAGAGAGAGCGCCGATCACAACACATCAGACGTGTTGTTCTAGCCAGTCCTCCAACTACCCGCTGGCCAGGCTGTCAGTAGCACCGGACACCCGATTGACATAGCGCACAGCAGTCTAGAACTCCTGAGCGATCCGCCAACCGCAGCCTCCCAAGCAGCTGGGATTACAGGCACGCACCACCACACCAGTCTATTTATTAATAACAATAATAATTTCAGCCAAAACAGTTCTGCTGTTTTAGGCAAGGGGGAAATACATTGCTTTGCCCATGTTAAAAAATTCTGGAAACCTTTTCTTTAAGAAGATCTAATGTTCCCATGCTTTGGGGTAGGGACTTGAAAATTTGATAGCAGTGTGGCCTTTTTGTCAGGCAGTTGCCTTTTGGGTCCCCATGAAAGTTTGCCTGAATTTGGCAAATTATAATCCTTTGAAAAATTGCAGTTTGCACATGTTCAATAGAGACTTCTTAGAGCTTTGCAGCTAAATTCCCTAAGATTCCATCCACAATGAGATGGAAGGTTACCTATGCAACTTTAATTTGGCCCCCTTGTGCGTATGTATTAACTATGGTATTTAAATACATGATCATATATTAGTTTTTACACAGGATGGACCTGCTCAGGATTGTGTAATGAAAGTTGCATGGGCAACCTTAATTCAGGCATTTCTTAATTTTGAGTGCTTACTGAAGTTGTTGCAAACTCAATATTCTTGGCTTCTCTTATTGGTAAGTGTGGCATGTAGCACACCAGCAACACATTGCGGATTTCGTTCTGAGCTAGTGAGAGAGGCATATCTGTTCTATTTATGCAACAGAATCTGACCAGGCATATTTCAGAAGTGTTTTCAGTAATAGATGATGATCTAAGTGGTTTAGCAATCTATACTGGAAAAGTAAAAAAAGGATAGGCAAATCATTTGTTAATTTCTCGTTGAGTCCATCTATGGAATACAAATGTTTTATAGAATATAACTTATATATAACTTAATTATAGAATATAATGTTGTATTAATTGCTGTAACATGCATTAGAGCACTTTTGAAAGATCAATCCAGCAAAATTAGAGTTGTCTGAATAATAAATAAAATCACTTAATATTTGTGCAAAGAGCACAGGTTTTTTTTAGTATGATCTGTGGATCATGTTTTATTTGAATAGTCAAATAACTGCTAGATATTAATGAACATATTTTCAAATCCTTTAACTTATTTGTAACAAAAGACCATTGTTGTACATTATACTCTTGTTTTAAAGTGTTTCAGTCATCCAGTCAAGGAGCAGGAACAATGCCATACACTTAGGGTATTTTAGGATTGTGTCTTAGGTGATCAACAACAAAATACCAATAGCAACGCATGAATAGTTAAAGAGTTTGTGAACATCCCACAGAGTGGAACATTTTCTGCCAAATTATCTGTGAAACACTTACAAATAATGAAGATAATAAGGACCAGCTTCTGAACTGAAAAAGGTGATGATGTATATTATTCATAACAAAATAGTTTGACCACATGTAAGTACCATACAATTTTTTAAATGATGCTGACACGTATCAGAAAAGGGTGAGGGCGAAAAATGTCTTAAACCAACTGATCAATTGGTCTATACCATTCAGAATTACCAGATTTAGGTACGGACCCTGTGAAGACATAAGCACGTGCTTAGCTTTATGCACTGGGAGTAATCCCATACAATGTATGACAAATTCATCTCTAGGGTACCACCACTGATACCACTGTGATACCACCACTGTTCATTTTGCTTTCTACTTAGTTTCATTTGTAGTTCTCAATAGTACAAAAATTTGCTTTTATAACACTTTATTTACTTATTGGGAGCAGTGTCTTTGGCCCTGCTACCCCTTATCAACTTGAGTGGTTAGCCAAAATTTGGGGCCCTACAAGTTGTCTTCATTTTGGGTTGCCAATTTTCTGATTGCAGAAAACCAAACACCCTTGCCCTGCCCTTGCCCCACCCCTTCTCCGAGGCTCTGCCCCCACTCACTCCATTCCCCTCCCTTAGTCTCCCCCACCCTTACTCACTCACTCATTTTCACCGGGCTGGGCAGGGGGTTGGGATGTGGGAGGGGGTGAAGGCTCCAGCTGGAGGTGCAGGCTCTGAGGTGGGGCTGGGGATGAGGGGATCGGGGTGTGGGAGGGGACTCTGGGCTGGGGTAGGGGTTTGAGGGGTGAGGGCTCTGGCTGGGGATGCAGGCTCTGGAGTGAGGCCAGAAATGAGGGGTTCAGGGAGCGGGAGGTGGGTTCAGAGTGCAGGAGGAGGTGCAGGGTGCAGGCTCTGGAAGGGAGTTTGGGTGCAGGAGGGGGTTCAGGGCTGGGGCAGGGGGTTGAGGTGCGGGAGGGAGTTTAGGTGCAGGAGGGAGTTCGGGGTGCAGGTGCTGGGCGGCGCTTACCTCAGCCGGCTCCCAGAAGTGGCCGGTATGTCCATGTGGCCCCTAGGCATAGGGGTGGCCAGGGGGCTCTGTGCGCCGCCCTTGCCCGCAGGTGCCACCCCGCAGCTCCCATTGGCCACAATTTCCGGCCAATGGGAGCGGCAAAGCGGGTGCTTGGGGCGGGGGCAGTGCACGGAGCCTCCCTGGCCGCCCCTGCACCTAGGGGCCGCGGGGACATGCTGCCTGCTTCTGGGAGCCGCATGGAGCCAGGGCAGGCAGGGAGCCTGCCTTAGCCCCGCTGCACCACCAACCAGACTTTTAATGGACCAGTCAGTAATGCTGACCGGAGCCGCCAGGGTCTCTTTTCAGTCAGGCGTTCCGGTCAAAAACCTGACACCTGGCAACTCTCCCTAACCCTTGAATTTTCCTTTGTTTTGGGTGATGACATGTGCCTGTGTTTTTGGTGAAGGCTCCTATTGTTTCAGCTACCTGGTTCCATAAAGGACCTTAATGGCTTCTTTCATGGAGTGCTGGTTATGCCCAACTCATAACAGTATTTACAGCCATATGAAGATAAGGGTGCTTCAGGGGGAAATTTGTCCAAAGAAACCTTTTCATTGACATTTATAGAACATATCCTGAAAATATTCCTATTCATAATGTGCCAAATTCATCTCTGCCTTCTCTCTGCTGAAGTTGATGGCATTGCCTCCAGGAGGAATTTAAGCTAATTCCTTTGAATAAGGGCTAGATTCTACAAATGGGCCTATGTGGGCAGTTCCCTGCAGAGTACAGTAGAAATCCAGGTGGATCAGTTTGCAGGATCTAACCCTTTTGCATTTGGCTTTTAATGTGGAGAATTTGGCTTTTAATCTTAATTGATAGGAGCTAATGTTTTTCCTGCCTGTGGAGTTTTGGGTTGTTGGTGGGGGGCGGGGGTTGCCTCCTCCCCCTTTGAATTCACTCAGGTAGGTACACTAGTGCTGTTGATACCTTTGTTCATTAATCTATCTCTTCACTGGACTTTTTACTTAGTTTGAATTTCTGTCCTTGTTTTTTTTCTTTCCAATAACAAAGTAACTATGTTCCAGGCATTGTGAGATGATTTAAACATGCTTTTAGCATACAGCTCAGAACCCAATATTATACCAATCTTGTAATTGCTGTAGTTATACAGTCACACTGCACTGAATCCATTGTTCTTGTGTCCATTAGCAAAGCACATGAAAATAACACTATGTATTTCCCAAACAAAGAACTTCTATAACTTTGAGTTAAGGTTGCTAACTACCAATAAAAACTGTAAAAAGCAAGGAAATAGGCAACTGAGTCAATCAGCATCCAATCTACACTCCACACAGTTTTTTTCTTGATTTCAGATGCCTCTTTTTCATTCTTCACAGTCCACACCACAGTCCACTGTCATCCAAAACAACCAAAAGGTGCCCTTGAATCCTGACTACACGTATTGCTCATACCTTCATGTGTTTTTGATAATTAACATAGGTTTAGTGTTGCTTTCATACATTATAGTGTCCATTGTAATAGCCTCAAGCATTAAAAAATCTTGAGTCAGGCCCCCAAATCATGAGATTGGCTTAAAATCATGAAATCCTAAAACTCAGGAAATATTTTAGGTTTGTTTTATTTGCCTTCTGGATTTTGAGTCTTTATGGGTCAAATTTTCAAGTTTTTCTCTGCAACGAGGGGCAGAGAAAAAGAAAGCTGAGATTCTCCCATTATCACATGACTTCGGAAGCTGGAGTTTAAGAAAAACACAAATTGTCAGAGTTGGCAGCACTGACTATATAGTGCTGTGCAAAGTTTTGCATTGGTATGTGCACTGCAGGTAAATAAGGCAGGGTGTCAACTAGCAAAAATGGCTGAGAGAGATATTTTCCATAATGTTTAACAAACTAAATGTGAACCTAATAGTTTTCTTTGACAGGGTAACAAGGGGGGAAGCGGTAGACGTGGTATATCTTGACTTTAGTAAGGCTTTTGATACTGTCTCACATGACCGTCTCATAAACAAACAAGAGAAATACAACCTAGAAAGATGGAGCTACTATAATTTGGGTGCATAACTGGTTGGAAAACTGTTCCCAGAGAGTCATTATCATTGTTTCACAGTCAAGCTGGAAGGGCATAACAAGTGGAGTCCTGCAGGGATCAGTTATATGTCCAATTCTGTTCAATATTTTCCATCAGTGATTTAGATAATGTCATAGAGAGTATGCTTATAAAGTTTGTGGACAATACCAAGCTGGGAGGGGTTGCAAGTGCTTTGGAGGATAGGATTAAAATTCAAAATGATTTGGACAAACTGGAAAAATGGTCTATAGTAAATAGGATGAAATTCAATAAGGACAAATGCAAAGTTCTCTACTTAGGAAGGAACAATAAGTTACACATGTAATCAGGGTCTGAATGAATGCTTCCCTGACAGATAGCTGGGAGGGGAAGAGACTTTGGGTGTATTTATGTAAATACAGTTTGCTCCTGCTCTGCTTACATATTCAGCAGATACACCGGTGTCAAAATGATCAACTTTGGCTGGTGTTGGGTACAAATGACCTTAGTACTGAATGCAGGGGTAGTGAAATATGGTGACCAATGTTGTAATTATTGTAGGAATACAAGAAAGCAGGACTGTGCTTAACCTGTCCCAAATGAGGGGGCCAACCTCAGTTGAAAGAACCTTGTTAAGTCAGGGGCTTGAATGTCAGAGCCCTGTAAAAGTAAGATGGGTGGGAACAGGTATGCCTAACCAGGAGGCTACATACCCTCAAGGGTTCTCCCTAGACTGGTTTAATCTGTTCCTCCCCACTGTTCAAAGACTAGCACTAAATAGGCTGCATGAGGAGCCTCTTTGTTATGTTAAACAAAAATAAGAAAGAAAAACTTGTAGCACCTTAGAGACTAACAAATTTATTTCAGCATAAGCTTTCGTGGGTTAGAACCCACTTCATCGGATGCATACCCACGAAAGCTTATGCTGAAATAAATTTGTTAGTCTCTAAGGTGCTACAAGTTTTTCTTTCTTATTTTCGTTTTGCTGACACAGACTAACACGGCTACTACACTGAAACCTTTGTTATGTTAAATGCTCAATCAGAGCTGAAATCAGTTGTGGTAGGACTGTGTTTCTGTCCTGCCTGCTAAGCGCTAAAAATTACTGAGAGCTGAAATCACTTGAGATGGGGCAGTGTTTCTGCCCAGCCTATAAAAAGCTGAAAATCACTAAGAGACTGATGTGCACAGATCACAGCGGAGAGGCAGGTGGCAGAAAAAGGCGACTGCCAGCCAGCTGGTGAACAAGTGGCTGGTGCAGCAGAGTGGCACGATGAGCAGCCAGCAGGGCAGCTGGTGGAGAGGTGCAGCGAGAGTGGTGAGCAGGCGGCCGGCAGGAGCAGCGGGTGAGTGGCCAACAGGGTGGCTGGAAGAGAGGGGTGGCAAGCGAGTGCCTGAACAGCAGAGCGAGTAAGGTACCTCTTTACCCCACCCAGGGTGGGAGGTGAACTCTGCAGATGCATCTCTGAACTCTGGGTCTGCACTGACCAAAGACAGCAACTGTGAGTGGGGTGCAGAGAAGGGTCAGGCACGTGAAAGGGACTTTTGGTTGCTGGACTTAAGAACTTGAGGGGAAAAGGGCACTGCCCAACTTACTTGGGGGTGGGTCTTTTACTCAGGGTTTATGTTTATGAACCCTGTTTGCGATGTTTTCCCAATTAACGCCGAGTTACTTCCCTCTTTTAATTAAATGTTTCTTTTCTACACTCAAGCTCTGTGCTTGTGAGTGAGGAAGTATTGCCTCTTAGAGGCACACAGGGGTGGTGTGTAAATTTCCCAGGTTACTGGGTGGGGGCTCAAGCCGGTTCTGTGTAGTATCAATGGAAAGGAACCCCTAGATATTGAACCCGGCCCTGGTTGCTGCTCCACCTGGCAGACAGGTTACACACACATACAAAATGGGAAATGACTGCCTAAGAAGGAGTACTGTAGAAAGGGATCTGTTAAAAATTTTAAATCTGTTTTATTTTTCTCTATTTATGCTCTTTATCTTTTTGCAGCTCAGTGGAACAACGATAAAAAAAATTAATCGGGTTTACTTTTTGTTTCTAGTACCTCCTGGTTCTCCAGTGCTTGCACAATGTTGCACACTTTAACACCAAAGGAAGCAAAACTGTTGATCAACAAAGGAATGTAAAGTCATAAAACATTCCTATTAATAGCAGGTTTTGTAAAACTTTTTTTAAAACAAAATATAAATGTTGGACAGAGAATACTTGATTGTGTTTACCTTTAAATGCTCTGGTTTTGTGAATACATTATCAGCAAAGGCAAAGATGGGCTGCTGGCCTTCAGAGAGCAGCACTTCCACAAAAAAACAACCAATTTTATTATCACAGTCACATGATCTCAGATAAACTACAAAGACAGAATGGGGCAAGGAGCAAGCAAGAAATCAATACATCATTATGAAACAAAAGGCTGTTACTCTTAGGAGTGAAATAGATAAAAGAGAGCAAATCAGCTGACCTGTTGTTCACTGAACAATCTAATAAAAGAAAATTAGTGTGCTGGAACCTGACAGCTACCAAGGATTCAAAAACAATTTAAAGCTCTCCTACTAGGTTGGGAGCTATAATGATATTTTAAACACCAAAAAAATTGCAGACTAGCCCAAAATAATTAACAACATAGGAATGGCCATACTGGGTCAGACCAAAGGTCCATCCAGCCTAGTATCCTGTCTATTTTTAATGCAGTTTTTTTTGTATATAATTCTACATTTGTAAGTTCAACTTTCATGATAAAGAGATTGCACTACAGTACTTGTATTAGGTAAATTGAAAAATACTATTTCTTTTATTTTTTTACAGTGCAAATACTTGTAATCATAAATAAATATAAAGTGAGCACAGTACACTTTGTATTCTGTGCTGTAATTGAAATCAATATATTTGAAAATGTAGAAAACATCCAAAAATATTTAAATAAATGGTATTCTATTATTGTTTAAGCGCAATTAATTACGACTGATTTTTTTAAAATCTCTTGACAGCCCTATTTCTAAGAAATAGTAACCCTCCTGGGAGTGGCATATGTGGCACTTATTCACCTCAGTGCCTCCCATTTTGTTTTAAAAGCCATCTCTTTAAAATGATATAGGCCAAATTCTGCCTTGATTTAATAACTGTTTCTGTGAGGTGCTCAGCTTTGTGACACTTTCTTGGTGTATTCAGGACTGTAAGTGAGCTTGTTATCCCCCCCCTTCCTTCCCCCCTCCCCCCGCCCCCCGCCTGCCTCTAAAAAAGAGGAAAATTTGGTTGTGCTTAACTGCATGTCAGCTCTCTGACACCACCAGGCTATTAGCCACTGAAACAATCTCCTTGGGGTTCTGCTGGCCCTCACCTTGCCTTATAGATTAACAATAGGTGAACCCCAGTCCCCAAGCCCCTCTGAAAGCATTACCCTGTAGTGTCCAGTCCCTGTGACTGGATACTCACAAAAATTACCACATTTGCTGTCCCCATGGAAACGCTATACACACAGCTTGACTGGTACAACTCAGGATTAGTCCTTTATAAACATCACAGCACTGAGATAAATCTTAGCTTTTGATAATAAATGTAAGAGACAGTGAATAAGAATAGTGGAAACAGAAATGGTTACATATAAAACAAAAAGTATAACATGCGTCTTAGAATCTAAACTTAGCTTTGATAGGCTCAATTCCTAGTCTAAAGTAGTTTCTAACCTAAAGTAATCTTCCAGCATCACCAACGAACATGACTAGGAACCAGCTTCCATAAATGCAAAAAGTGCTCTCCTTTTTGCTTCCTCAGTGAAGGATAAAATGGTGTCCTCTTGCCTTTTTCATATACCCCTAAAGTTAATTGTTTTATCCCCAGAATCACAATGACTCCTACCCCTGGGATTTATTCTCCAGTGTCTTGTCTCCTGTTGACTTCCCATCCCCCTATTGACTTGTAAGTAAATGGGGTTTCCATTGTGTTGGCCTACAATGCTTAACGTACATGGTCGACAGACACAGATGAATCAGCGTCCTTTGTTTGATCCCAAAACCTGTTAGTCAGCCCTGTCTGGGATTTAGACTTTAAAACATGTGTTTAATACATTGTAACAGGGGGCTTGGAGAGCCAGTCAGCCTAGTGGTTGGAGTACTTGACTTCCTGCCCCCTACTTCCGTGGTCGAGGTGCCTCAATCTTTAAGGCAGGTGTCAGGGTTCCCTCCACACTCTGAACTCTGGGGTACAGATGTGGGGACCCACATGAAAGACTCCCTAAACTTATTTCTGCCAGCTTAGGGTAAAAACTTTCCCAAGACACAAATCCTTTCCTTGTGCTTGGACGGTATTGCTGCCACCACCAAGTGATTTAGACCAAAAATTCAGGAAGAGGACCACTTGGAGTCCCTATTTCCCCCAAATATTCCCCCTTCACTCCCTTTCCTGGAGAGGCTTGAGAATAATGTCCTAACCAATTGGTACAATAGTCCTGTGGCACCTTATAGACTAACAGACGTATTGGAGCATAAGCTTTTGTGCGTGAATACTCACTTCATCGGATGCAATTGGTACAATGTGAGCACAGACCAAACCCCTTGGGTTTTAGGACACTGAAAATCAATCAGGTTCTTAAAAGAAGAATTTTATTTAAAATAAAAAGTAAAAGAATCACACCTGCAAAAATCAGGATGGAAGGTAACTTTACAGGGTAATGAAATGATTTAAAACACAGAGGATTCCCCTCTAGGCTCAGCTTCAAAGTTACAAAAACAGGAATAAACCTCCCTCTTAGCATATGGAAAATTCACAAGCTAAAACAAAAGATAATCTAATGCAGTTCCTTGCCTTTACTTACAATTTCTGTAATTTTAGATGTATCATTTCAGGTATCTTTTTAGGAGATGTTTTACCTGCTTGGTCCTCTCTCTCCGTCCAGAGAGGGAACCAAAGAGAGCACAAACAACCCTCCCCGCCCCCCGCCCCCCCCAACTTGAAAGTATCTTCTTTCGTCATTGGCCCTTTTGGTCAGGTGGCAATTAGGTTATTTGAACTTCTTACCACTTACAGGTAAAGATTCAGTACAGCTACCCAGGAGGGATTTTATGCTACCCTTTGCTGTATGTTTATGACAGCAGGGGAGTAGGGGGACCTGGACCCTGCCACTCCACCAGGTCCAGCCCAGGGCCCTGTGTAAGTCAACTTCTGAGCAGGGGGACCTCCCAGTGGGAACTCTTTGTCCACTACCCTGGGCTACTTCTTACTTTTACCCTTCTGTTTGGGGCATGGCCCCTGAAGAACATAAATGCCACACCGTGTAGAGGTCAAGCATAGGAGTTTATTACGTACAGCGCTGCTGGAGTGTCACCTTGCTTATTAGGTGAAGAGACACTGTCAATCAGTTGATTACAATGGAATATATGGATTTTCCATGGGCGGGGGAAAGTGACGAAGTGGGCAGTTCACACCCCGGGATAGGCTAGCAGCAAGACAAGATAAGCACATTAGCCCAATGGTCAAAAGGTTACATAATGTCTCCCCCCATGGTCTCAAGTTCACAAGTTAACATTTAATTATTACTTTAAAGAAATGTATTAGTAACATATATGTATATGTTGAATTCAATTTGGGGTCCATAGGAATGAAGTAGCCCCTCCGATCATCTAACAGATGTATTCCTAGGGATAAAAGCAAAACCAGTGAAAAGTATATGATAAGAATTGTCTTTGTGTATTAAGGCAGGCTTGGTCCCTGGGAAAGACAGGTGGGAGGCCTTATCTTTATACTGACATTACAACCCTTCATAAACTTAAGGTTGGTCTGTGGGAAGATCTTCTCCCTCCAGAAGAAACTAACACAACAAGGACAAGATGCCTTTGTCCCACACCTGCAACTTTAGAGAAGATACAATTATTTAGTTATTGCTTCAACATCTGGTATATTGCTGACTAGACTTAAACAAACAAAGCGAGGCTCTCTTGTTCATTCTGTTTTCTCTTAGCTAATCACTATTCACTAGGCCTCTGGCCTCTTGGCCAAACTCTGGACTTTGGGGCCTCTAAAAGTTGACACAAGTCCATATGCCAAGTTGTTATACAAGCAGCACATGGATTTTAACCCTTCAGCCCCTACAGTTCAAGTTCCTGTGGTAGCATGTCTCTAGTCGTGCCCCCTCATGGGCCTTAGGCAGCATCCTACTGTGGTCCCAGGTTCCTGTGGGCAAGGCAGTCCTAAGTTTGGCAGGGTCAGAACCCCCACAAGGTCTCCATGCTTCTGTCACCCAGATTCCTCTTAGTCCATGTGCTCGTAGGCCTTTCTCTGTCTTCTTTGGCCAGGAAAACAGTGCTTGGTTCTTGGTAGTTGCCTCAACTAGCAGGCTAGTGAGCCTTCCCTCAGGTAAGGAGGCAGCTAGTTCTTGCTTCTTCACCAGTCAGCCACAAACTGAGCCAGACTCCCTCCTTTTCTCTCCTTTCCAGGCCTGGCATTGGCTGCAGGTATAACAGGGCAGGGCTACCTGGGCCCAAGGGCTCTCTTTAACCCCTTCCATGTAAGTGGGTGGTTTCTCTGCTTCACCACATAGAATGTCTTAGATATCATCCATACATACATCAGGCACAAGCAGTGCTTATGAGGATCAGTGTGAGCCTGGCTTTTATTGATAGCTCCTTTGACCCTCTTTTATAAATACTATGAAAGTAATGTGTTTGGGTGCAGTAAGTTTGTCAGGCCTGTCAAGAGTTACGGTTACAGAATAGTGAATCCTTTATCAGTTGCCACTGAGGGGCTTTTAGGGTCACAAGCTTCCATTCAGTTGAAGGATAACTCAATACCTCACAGCTGGCAACCAGAAAAATCACAGGACTGGGCTGTTACACCCAGAACAACCCCACTGAATTCAACAGAGTTGTGTGAGATGTAAATTGGGACAGATATTTTTGGCCCAATATTTCTCCTAAAGCTCATTAAAAATGCGGTGGGGAGTGATTGGGAAAAAATGTTTCTTCCATTTGTTCAAACATTTCTAATCAGCTGTATTATTTATAGCAGTTGATTTTTGTATTAACCGTTCTGAGGAAAAAGTAAGAAAAATTTAGAAAACTCATTTATCAGTGTGATAGTTTGTCACATATTTGTCCCCTTTTTTCTTCCTCCAGTTATACATATACTCTTTGTCCAGCCCAGCCTGCTAATTGTAAAGCACTTAAAGTTAAAACTTACTATAGGAGGCAGGTGGTTGGATTTGCAGCTCTACACACCTAGAATTATTATTATTTTTCACCACAGTGCCAAGAAGCTATAGACATGGATCAGGACCCCATTGCATTAGGTGCTAGACAAACACAGAACAAAAAGATGGCCTCTGCCCCAGAGAGCTTACATCTCATCAACCCAAGCCCTGTGCAGTATTTGAATTTTAGAACATTTAAAAACACTTAAGAAACCTCATCAGTATAAAATGAATGGACCTTTTGATTATTCAGTGTTGCTGTTGGCTTTCTATAATTTATAGTAAAATCCTGCTCACCTTACTCACATGTGTGGTCTCAGTGATGTTAGTGGGACTATTTGAGTAAATAAGGCAATCCAAGTTTGGCCCTTAGTGTTAGTCATTTTAGCATACTGAAGTATGCCAGGGTAAGAGTGTATGATTGGTGTTCCCTTGAGACCCTTGTCTGAGTGAGATGTGCACTGTATCTCCTGAGCTATCTCAATGAGAATTTTTATATTGTGTGACAAAGTTCCTCCTCTACCTTGGTGGGTCCTGCGCTTATTGGCGGACTTTGCTCGCCTCAGAGATCTTCCCCTGTGGTATAACCCACAGTTCAGGTCAAACGCCTCCTGTGTCTGATCAGGAGTTGGGAGGTTTGGGGGGAACCTGGGCCCGCCCTCTACTCCGGGTTCCAGCCCAGGGCCCTGTGAACTGCAGCTGTTTAGAGTGCCTCCTGGAACAGCTGCACGACAGCTACAATTCCCTGGGCTACTTCCCTGTGCCCTCCTCCCAAGACCTTCTTTATCCTCACCACAGGATCTTCCAGCAGTTTGCCTTCTCCTCTCAGCTCCTAGTGCCTCTTGCTTCCAACTCCTTGCACGCAACACCACAAACTGAAGGGAGGTCCTTTTTAAACTCAGTTGCCCTGATTAGCCAGCCTGTTCTAATTGATTCTAGCACTTTCTTCTTAATTGGCTCCAGGTGTCTTAATTAGTTCCAGCAGGTTCCTGATTGCTCTAGTGCAGCCCCTGCTCTGGTCACTCAGGGAACAGAAAACTATTCATCCAATGGCCAGTATATTTTCCTTCTACCAGACTTCTGTACCCCACTCGTCTGGGTCTGTCACAATTGATATATGAATAACCTAGCCCATGATCACACAATTCAAAGGAATTTTCTCTCCGGGAGGGAATACATGTTTTGTCTCTGCCTATGTCTCCTTTGCTCCCTGCCACATCTTCTTATTCTTATTCTTTCTTTTCCCTTTATGCTTTTTTTCCTGGTGAGGGTTGCGGCGGCAGCATGGAGAGTAGAGAGGACCAGACTTCCTTTTCCTCCGCAACAGGTTCCAGCTCCTCCTGGGGGATTACACAGTGTTCCCAGGCCAGCCGGGAGATATAATCCCTCCAGTGTGTCCTGGGTCGGCCTCGGGGCCTTTGCCCAGTGGGACGTGCCTGGTAGAATTCCAGTGGAAGCCTCTGAGGGGACATCCTTATCAGGTGTCCAAATGACCTCAACTGGCTCCTCTTGATCCAGAGGAGCAGCAGCTCTACTCTGAGGCCCAGCCACCCTACGGCAAAACCTCATTTCCGCCGCTTGTACCCGCAATCTCGTCCTATCAGTCATTATCCAAAGTTCATGACCATAGGTGAGGATGGGGATGTAGAGCGACCTGTAAACTGAGAGCTTCATCTGAGAACTCAGCTCCCGCTTCACCACGACGGATCGGTACAGCACCCGCATCACTGCTGCCACCACACCAATTCACTGGTTGATATCATGCTCCCGCTTACCATCACTTGTGAAAAAGACCCCTAGATACTTGAGCTCTTCCACTAAGGGCTGCTGCTCCCCCCTGGCCTGGAGAGAACAGTCCACTTTCTTCCATGAGAGGACCATGACCTCTGATTTGGAGGTGCTGATTTTCATCCTAGCCACTTCACACTCAGCAGCAAAACATTTGAGTGCGCATCAGAGATCGCAGTCTGAAGAAGCAAAAGGACAACATCATCTGAAAACAGCAGAGATGACCCCTCCAAGTTCCCATACTGGATGCGCTCCACAGCTCAGCTGCGCCTTGATATCCCACCCATGAAAATCACAAACAGGAGTGGGGGCAAGACATGCCCTTGGCGGAATCAAATGCCCACCTTGAACGAACTCGACTTAATGCCAAGAATACGAAGACAACTCTCACTCCGAGAATAGAGGGACTGGATAGCATGCAAAAGCGGCACTGGCACCTCATACTCCCGCAGCACTTCCCACAAGACAGCTCCGGGAACGTGGTCATATGCCTTCTCCAGATCTACAAAACAAAGGTAGACTGGATTAGCAAAGTCCCATGACCCCTCAAGTATCTGCGAGAGAGCAAAGAGCTGCTCTGTTGTTCCACAGCTGGGATAGAATCCATATTATTCCTCCTGAATCCGAGGTTCAACTAACGGGCGTAACCTCCTCTCCAGCAGCCTGGCATAGGCTTTGCTGGGCAGGCTGAAGAGTATGATCCCCCTATAGTTGAAACACTCCCTCTGGTCTCCTTTCTTAAAGATCGGGACCACCACCTCAGGTTGCCAGTCCAGAGGTATTGCACCCACCTTCCATGCAACATTGAAGAGGCATGTTAACCATGACAACCCAACATTGTCCAGTGCTTGGCACCTGTCTCTGCCAAATCTAATGAATTCAAGGGATAAGCCAAAATTCGTTGCCAAGTCCTGTCCAGCTCTGATTCTGTTGACATAAAACCCCACCAAGGAATTGCAAAGAAAATAATTATCTACCTGTCTCAACAAATGCAATTCACTTTGTTTACAATCCTTAGGGCAGGGCCAACTGTTCAACTATGAGTTCAAAGTTACGTAACTCTGGGAGGGATGAGAACAACAATATTCAAACATGCACTTGAACAGTGACGTGTACAGGAAAAAGAAAGACAGTCAACAAAGCTTAACCATAAAGACTTGTTCGTAAGGTTCTCCCATCGTAGTCACAATGTCAATATCGGGCACTTTTACTATAAATATGCAGCAACATGTCATTAGTACAAAATCTCTTCATAAGTTATTTGGTTAAGCTAGTTTTCCAATGAGTCTACTGATCAGGATGCCTGAAGAATGCCTCTCTTTTCCTTTTCCTTTTCTTTTTTCAGTACAGAAGTATCTGTATAGTTAATTCAAAAGTTACCTGCAAGATTAACAGGTATAGGCAAGATCTCTTTTTTTCATTGGATTAATACATTCAGGTCTACTATGCCTACCACACGAGGACCCTGGTCAATGACTTGGGCTCCTAGGTGCTACTGCAATATAGCCTCCTCCCCAAAAAACAACAAAAACAAAAACAACCTAATAATAATGTTATGTGAAACCTCCCTGAAGCTGGTGGGTGTAACAGCCCTTCAATCACGATAAACGTAAAAAGTAATTAAGCTTCTTCATGGAATAAGGACTTTTCCATGTGGAGATTTCATGCACAGCAAGCTGGTGTGTGAATCTACAGTGCATCAGCCTGCCATGCACTAAGTGGCCACATGGATCCTGGTGCCACACACTAAATGTTCCATACTGTACTTTGATCTGTTGCTCTTTGAAATTTAGTGTGTGTGGCAGCAGGGTCCACAAAGCCACAGTTTAGTATGCAGCAGGCTAGTGCGCTTTAGATTCACACCCCGGCTTGCTATGCATTAAGGCTCTGTATAGACAAGCCCTAAGACAGCTGAAACAATAGAAGCTGAAACAATAGATGCAAAACACAGTCCACATCCAATGCTGGTTAGGAATTTGAGCTATGTGGGCAGAGGAGTTTGATTGGGGGCTGAATGCAAATGTAGAGGGGTAGGCATTGTTTGGAGGGGAGGGAATTCTGCACCAAAACATCAAAAATTCTGCACCAAAAAACTAAAACTAAAAATTCTGTACACAGTATTTTAAAATTCTGCAAATTTTGTCAATAAATAAACATGGAGGTTTCAGCATGGCAGTGGGGAGCATGGGCCACTGGCTGCACGGAGGTGGGAGATCATCCTGCAGCCCTCCCCTGCCCCCTAGGACAGGGACTCAGCAGTGAGGCTGCACCTGACCTTGACACAGCGCAAGGGCCGGGCCTGCCAGAAACATCCCGGGGCCCTGCCCCTCTGAGCCAGGCGCATGAGATGTGGGCAGGCAGGCTCAGCCCAGCAGGATCCAAGTGTGGGGGGGTGGGGTGGGAGGATCTAGGTGTGGGGTGAGAGGGTTCTGTGTGGGGCAATCAGGGTGTGGACAGCTCAGTGGGGGGTCCAGTGCAGGGGGATCTGGATGCACGGGCTCGTTGTGGGGTTTCTGGGTGCAGAGGTAATGGAAATCTGCAGGAAGATCCAGGTGAAGGTGGCTGGGGCTCAGCTGGGAGGTCCAGGTGCTGGGGGAGTGGAGCTTAGTGGGTTTGGGGGTCCAGGTTCAGCTGGTTGGGGCTCATTGCAATGGGGGTTCAATGAGTCTGCTTAATGCGGGAGCTCTAGATGCTGCTGCTAAGGGGACACCACAAGGTGGGCTCCCACTCCCCCCTTCCACTTCTCTTCCCCATCTCCTCTGCCTTCCTCTCCCCACTGCTCCTATCCCGCTCCCCATGCCCTATCCCACACCCTCCCTTCCGCACTGTCTCTTCACCCCACCCCACCCTCCTCCCCCATGTCCCCAGCCCCCCTTGCCCTGCCCCACTGCGGGCACTCACCCTTGCACAGAAAACAGGTTGGCTCCCAGCAAACATAGAAGGGGAGCACAACCGGCACTAGGACCTAGAAGGTGGCATCCAGCTTCAAAGTCAGCGGAGCTGGGCAACACCCTCCTTCACCCAGGCAGCTCTGCACTCACAAAATGGGTGTGTGGGGGAAGGGAGATGTAACCCCATGTACCCCCACACACACCTTCCCTCTGTTTGGGGGGGCAACGTCCCTGACCTCTTCCAAACTATGCCCATGGGCATCCCCAATTCCCCACCCCCAACGCGGCTTCCCTTTGCTTCCCCCTCATTTTCTGCGGGAAAGCAAAGAAATCTGCAGGACGACATGAATTCTGAATGCACATAGTGGCACATAAATCCTCCAGAAGTTGTTTGTGTGTGTGTGAGAGAGCGAGCCGCGAGAGAGGCAGCATAAACTCCACAGAAGCACATAATGAAGGCAGCAAGAAAGCTCCAAGAGACAGCTAGAGAAGCACTTGTAGCATGACCCTGAAAAAAAGGCTGAGAGAGAGAAAGAGAGATTTTGGGTAGAGTGCTAGCTATAAGGAGGCTTTGAACTGAGCAAATAAACTGTCTCCTAGTCTTTGATTCCTATTCTGTTCAGGGATACAGGACTTTGCACTTTTTTTTTTTTGGTAAATAAACAGGATTACATCAAAGCAATTACTGACTGTCATCAATTTCTCCTCTCAATGGAAACAACCCACAAGAAATCAAAGACTAACTGCTCATATCAAATAGGAGTAATAATAATAATAAAGTTTAAAAAGAAGAGTCATATTTGCTGAGAATAGTAGCAATGTTTTAATGCTATTTTCTGTTTCCAACATTCAGAGTAAGAATAATGTAAGGGACGTTGGGGAAAGCCTGGAGGATCATAAGCAAGGGAATTTGAGCAAAAGTTTATTTAAAAATATACAGTTGATGGTGACCATACTGTACAACCAAGAAGCAAACGGGGTCAATGGGGAACTGGCAGCAACTGGGGGCAATGAGGGCTGGGAGGATTGTCATGTGGTGGCAAGTGTGGGGAAGGTTTATTGGGTTGTTGAAGAAAAAAGGCTGGATTGTGAAGAGCTGTGAAAGCAATGTGTCAGATGGAAAAATGTGGAGATTTCAGGTGGGGGAGGATCTAAGTGATATTTATTGAAACAAAATAGCCAAGTCACAGGATTGCTTGATTGCTACCCCAGTAGGGGGAAATGCTACTGTCAAGTATAAAAAAGGAAGGGTCATTTTGCAAATGGGTAGGTAGTATTTTAGTGTCGCCCCAGTAATGTTGAGAAGTTTGATATGTGGAACAAACCATTCTCGCCAATCAGGCCTCCTTTTCCCCCAATAGATCAAAAGTTTTGCATAATTAACTTGATTGCCTGCCTTCAGGAATTATTATTGGAAAAATTCCTAAAGCTGGTACCAGTTATAGGCAGCAACCCATTTGTTGTACAAGCAGGAAACAAAATATTATGATTCACTGCTCTAACTAGTCTAAACACGATAGGCAAAGCAGGGTTCTATCACTGGTAATTCCCAGGGAAAAACTTTTATGCAACAGTTTAGTTTTGCATAATTATATGGTGATTCATGTCCTGCATCCTTGTTACATCTATTCGTACCATTTGTTTTTCATAATTCACTGTTTCACAAAAAGGAGTTATCCAAGATGATAGAGGTGGCAATAAAAATAATTTCAAATGCTGCAATTTAATTCACACAACTACAAGCCTGGGGAGAGTGAATACTGGCAATGACATCAAAACCATGATGATGCCAACCATGATTCAGGCAATGCAAAAAAATAAAAATAAAAAAAAAATAGAACAAAGCTGCACTACTGTGAAGGTTTTGGGGTTGAGGCACCTTGTTAGCCCTCTGCCTTCCAGAAGAGGCAAAATTGCTTGTGCTTATCGGGGTATCAGCTCCCTGACATCTCTAGTCTGTTAGCGACCCAATCAATCTCCTCAGGGCAATGTCAGCCCTTACTTTGCCTTGCAGATTAACAATAAGTGTTTTCCTGAAGTATTCAGCTCCTTATCCACTGAACACTCACAGAATTACTATGTCAGCTGTCCCCAAAGGGACAGTGTACACACCAGCTTGTATGATTCAATTTAGGATCCAAGGATACTGGAACCAGGGCCGGCTTTAGCGGGTGCGGGGCCCCGCACCTTCCTGCCGAGCCAAAAAAACCTCCCGCCAGAGCGGGGGCCCCTGGGGTGTGGGGCCCGATTCTGGGGAATGGGCTTAAAGCCAACCCTGACTGGAACAATTTGTATAGTGGGGATGTTGAGAGCCATTGAACCAAACTGTAAACCCTGTATTTGATGGAAACCACTTCAAGCCCAGGGGTGTAGCAGCACCCCTAGTTCCAGCACCTATGTTAGGATCAGCTTCTTGTATAACACCAGAGCACTTAGATATATTTATAGTGAAAACAAGGAAAAGTTGATTATCAAAGATGAGATTCAAGTGATATTGAGTAAGAATATTGAAAACAAACTGTTACATAAAAAACACCCATAACTCAGTTATTTGAGACTAAACTTAATAGGCTAACCTGTCTAAATAAGTTTATCCCACCCCAAATGTTTTAGGCAGCATTTAAACCAAGCCTGATGGAGATCTGTTTTCATGAATATAATTGGATTGCCTGATTCTTAAGTGTGGGATGCAGGGGTGTCTCCTTGCCTTCTATTTATACTCCCTGAAGTTCATTATCTTTGACCAAGGCCAGGAACCCCCATGGTTTCTGTTTTTCTGTGTGCTCCTTTCCTGTTGATTTCATAGGTAAATGAGGCTTCTAATGTGTTGGTTTACAATGCTTAATTTACATGTGAACCAAGATAGGTGAATATACATCCTTTGTCTGGCAGAAACCTGTTTGTCAGCCCTGCCTTGATTCAGACTTTAGGAACATACTTTCACTGTACGTACATAACTTGTTGCATGGTATCTGTACGTACGTTTGACAATGATATTATTAATCATTGTGATCCTACTTTTCATTTAAGATCACATGACATCATTTATGGATAAATACCTGGAAAGCATTGTCCTAGGTGTAGTGAGTTTGTCAGGCCTATTAGGTGTTGCTTTACAAAACAGTGAACCCATTGCTAACTGGCACCAATGGGCCTTTCTCACACCAACATTGCAAACTCATATTTCTTCATACCTGCTTGACCCACCTCTGCTGCTCAGAAAAGCACAGCTGAGATTTTCAAAACTGCCTGGAAATGGGGTGTTCAAATCCCTTAGACTACTTTAAAAATTGCATTCTATATTCTGAGCCATACACAATCCAGGCAGTCTCTTGCTATTGTATAGCAAGCTCAATATTTCAGTATACAATATACAGTTCAATATCCCAGCTGAACTATCCATTTGTATTGTATGTTGCTCACACTGAAGTATGTTACTATGGTTCCTTGGATACACTGAACAAGTTGCTGAGAGCTGCCAAAGTCTGAGCATGTTTTAGTAATGTCAGAGACAATCCTTGCAAAGGGTAATATCAATTTGACAGCAGGGGCGTTAGCTGCATTAATGATTGATAATCTTCACATGTCAGGCCAAACTCATCCCTGTTTCAACCTGGGAACGGTTCCTTATGCCAACGATGAATACGGCCTGTCAAACTGAGACTATAGTGCCTGATCCTTTGACTTCCGTGGAGGAAGTGTACTTGGTTAGTATTATTTAATGAAACACTGAAATGGGAATAAATTAAAGTTAAATTGAAGTCCTACTCTGAAAAGAGCTTATATAAAAAAGACACCTTCTTATTCAGTAGATCTGCTCTCTGTGTGTAGTCAGTCATCTGCTGAGAGTTGTGGCAAAAATAAGTTTTTTCACTGATTTCTACTCCTGTTAAACCTGCAGAGACAACACGGTTAAAAGGGAGTGAATTGGATCCATTACTACTTTTGCATCATCAACAGATTTGTTTATTAAACTCTAATCAGATATACCTGTGCAAACCCACTGAATGCACTGTCACTGCACAGTTGTCACTGAGGACATAATTTGAAGACTGAGGTGGCACAGCTATCTAAATAACTTTGATTAATGGTGACTGACAATACACAACAAGGAAGAACCCAGCTTGATTCTCAGAGCTTAGGCTAAGTTTGCAGGACTGATTGTTTGGATAAAAATACCTTGTTACTTAGAAACTGAGCACATTTAATCCAGAGTCTTTGAGAGACAATAAATATGAAATCCCACAATGTCATTTTAAAGAGTTACTTTTCAGAATAGAACCACAATTTTAAGTTTGAACAGCACAAACATGCAAGACGTTATGAGTAATCTGTGTATCACAATTTAGTTAGAAAAAGTCCATCATAACCTGCAAAGAAACAAAAGATTTGAAGCTGCAATTTAAGAATGGAAAGTAACATGAAGGGTTCAGAATGGGGGAGAGAGTTCCAGACTGATGGGCCAGCATGAGCAAAAGAGCAACCCCCCACAAAAAGTGAGACAAAGGAGGGGGAAAGTATGTGAGAAGTTGAGTGAATAGTTGGATTTGAAATCAGAGACCATGGACAAACCCTCTAAGGGTTTAGCACAGCCTCACAAAAGAGTGAATTGCAATAGTTAGAATATGAAGTGGACAGGTGAAGGCATGGACATAAATTTCAGCAGAGATAAAATCAAGGAAGTAACTTGGAAATGTTGGAAGAAAAGGGGGCTTTGGAGTGAAAGATGACTTCACCGTTCCTGGCCTTGGAAACCAACAGAGCTAGTAAAAAAAATAAAATCAAAATTCAAAAATATTTGAGAGGGACACATTTTTCATGAACTTCAAAAAAAAAATTATTTTGACCAACTGTGGGAAGAAAGGTCTGAGTTGAAGAAAGTGATAGTGGAGTCAAAGTCATGGACAGCAAATATTTTAGTCTTTAGTAATAGGAAGTTGTGGTTTAGCCCAGAGCTGACAGAGGTAATAGGATGTGCAGAGCTGTGTGTCATCCACATAAAAGTGTTTCAACCTTGGACAAGAATCAAAGAAACATCTAAGAGGAGAAAAAGACGCAGGTCAATGACAGAGCCTTCAGCCTCTTCATAATGCTGAAACAGAGCAGGAGGAGAGAGTGGATAACCATTCATTACTATAATGTATAGTTATTTCTGGTAGCACATACAATGTGCTATGTGCTGTAGAAGCATAAGGGCAAGGTTCCTGCCTGGAAGATCTTACACTCTAGAAAACAAACACAGAAACAGACAAATGGAAGGGCGAAATGGTACTATAGGCAAATAAAGGCACCAAAGTAGTGATTGGGCAAATCATCTTATTATTATGTTTTTTACAGTACCACTTAAAAAAATTAGACATATAAAACTATTGCCAATTGTCCCTTTACCAAGACATTATTAGTTGACTGATTTCTTATAGTCATCAAATTAGATATGAGCTTGAATGCAATGTGTCAGCCAAAAAGATCCATGTACTTTTGTGCTGCATATGAGGAAGAATCACATCCTGGAGAAGAGAGAAGATAGGCCCTTTCTATACTGCTCTCATGAGACTGCACCTAGAGCAGCATTTCTCAAATGCAGCCACGGTGGCCGCATATTGAAGATATTGAACGAAACTGGCCCCAGGACCAACCCTTGGGGCACTCCGCTTGATACTGGCTGCTAACTAGACATGGAGCCCTTGATCACTACCCCTTGAGCCCAATGATCTAGCCAGCTTTCTATCCACCTTATAGTCCATTCATCCAGCCCAAGTCCCTGCTTGCAGCTTTCTGAACAGACCTGCATTTCTAAAGTGTGTGCGTCATGTACTTTTCCCAAACATCCCATCCCATATTGATGTCAGTGAAATGGCACCTGTGATCCACCAGGGCTTGCAACACCACTGAGAAATACCCCTTTCAGTTTGTGTTCTCTTTTGCAAGGTGGTCTGGTGCCGTCTATTGCCCCACTGCAGTTAGGGAACCCCATCATGGCAAAACCATCCACTATGTCCTGCACATTGCCCAGAGTCACTACCCTTCTTAGCAGAAATTTGTTGATGATCCTGCAAACTTGGATCACAACAGTTCCCACGGTAGATTTACCCATTCCAAATTAACGCCCTACTGACCTGTAACAGTCTGGCGTGGCAAGCTTCCACAGAGTTATTGCCACTCACTTCTCCACTGTCAGAGCAGCTCTCATTTTAGTATTGCTGTGCTTCAGGGCTGGGGAAAGCTCTTCACACGTTTCCTGGAAAGTGGCCTTATGCATTCGAAAGTTCTGCAGCCACTGCTCGTCATTCCATAGCTGCATAACGATGCGGTCCCACCAGTCAGTGCTTGTTTCCTGGGCCCAGAAACGGCACTCAGCCATGTCAAGGTGATGCGTGACTGTCACCAGCAACTGTGAATTGCTCCACCCTATGTCTTTCAGCAGGGCTCATCACATTGTTCCGAGCTCCTGTATCGGCTGTGTAAATACTGCAGGATAAGCTCACAACAACAGTATACAGCTGAGCAGGGTCCACGCTTTTCGTGCCATGGTGTTGGTGTGGGTAACCCAGGCTTATGAAAAAAGGCATGAAAAAGGCTTGGTTTGTTTGCAGTTGATTTCAGGGCAGGAGGAAGGGAGGTAAGTGCATCATGGGAGGCTAACACCATGTTCCCATCAACCGCGCCAACGTTTTGGTCCCATAGTCATTGCAAGCCTAACCCAAAATTCCACTCAGCTACATGCACTGTGGAAGTGCAGTGCTCTGTGCGTCTATGCAAGCCCTGCTAGTGAGGATGCACTCCGTTGACACAATGAGCATAGTGTGGACATGCAAGATCAACTTGCTTAAATAGGAGGCTCGATATCGACTTACATTAGGTAAGCAGCCAGGACCTTTGTGGGGGGGTGGAGTGGAGGAGGCAGTGGGGGTCTCGGGGAAGGGGCAGGGCCACCGCGTCCCAGTAGTCCATCAGCGGGTCGGCAGCAGCCCCAGAGAAGCCTTCCCTGGCCTATTATACCCACCACCCATGGGTAGGATGAAATTAAGAAGAGGAAAATTTATGGTCAATTAGATTTATAAATGATTTTCTAAGGGTAGTCATGCAAATCACAATGTTTGGGACATCTTAAACAAAAGTGAACAAAAAATATAGAAAATACACTGTAGGGCAAAAATTCTGAACAGGTAGGGGAAGGTGTAGCTGAGAAAACTGGCACAGTATTTTTATTTCTAGTTTTTAATATAATGATAGAGGATGAGAAAAAGATGCAAAGCTGCTTGTAGAAATAAAAGAAGGAGATGCTAGAGAGGTACCGTAGGATTCAAGCCTGAAGAGAAAAATGCTAGAAACACAGTCCCAAGTTCTGATCTTAGTTTCACTGCTGTAAATCTAGATCAGATCCATTTATGCCACTAATGCTAAACTGAATTTACATTGAAGAACCTGACAATCTGGCTCATGGGCTTCTTGTTCAAGGCAGTCAAAAAGACTGGAGTGATCAAAAGCATTAGAAGTTGCAGTGGGATCAAGTAGGAGATGAGAAAAATAGGGCGGGAGAATCCTGAAGGTTGTATCTGGGCTGCAGAGGAGCCTTCAAGAAGAAAAGTCCATTACAGTCTTTTCCAAAGAAAAGGGTGGTTTCTATTCAATATATCATTTATGCAAATTAATATTATTACATTGTGAAATAAACATGTTCCTTAAACATCTCCTCATGTAGTTAGCAAAAGATCTTCTGTAACTAAATAAAAACATATATGTGCTATGGAAGACACAGCCTAATATATTCATTCGGAATTGTCAGACCTGCCAATTTTTTCCTGTTGTTACCATGCTGATGACAAGATAGAAGAATAACAACAGCACACCCTGGAAGCACAAGAGTTTGGTACAATTTGTGGCTCTTTCATCCATTTTTAATTCTCTGTATTCTTACAGCTGTGTTTGGTATCTTCACTTTTGTTTTTATATTGTTGTTATCCCAAATTTTTGCTTATTTTAATTATTTCAGACCCTTCCTCCTGCCCCCTCCCACTCCCACATACATTCACGTCTTGTCACAGACTTGCTGTAATTTCTTTGGTTCTTTCTTGTTTCTTATTTAAAATGTTAGGCACTTTACAGAACAAATAGAAATACATGGTCCCTGCCACCAGGAGATGATATTACAATCTAAGGTCTTCATCCCACAAACACTTATGCATGTGAGTAATTTTATACCTATGATTCATAGATTCTAAGGCCAGAAGGGACCATTATGATAATCTAGTCTGACCTCGTGTATAGCACAGGCCATAGAACTTCCGCAAAATAATTCCCAGAGCATCTCTTTTAGAAAAACATCCAATCTTGATTTTAAAATAGCCAGCAATGGAGAATCCACCAGGACCTTTCGTAAGTTCCAATGGTTAATTACACTCACCGTTAAAAATTTACATCTTATTTCCAGTCTGAATTTGTCTAGTTTAAATTTGTAGCCATTGGATCATGTTATACCTTTCTAGATTGAAGAGCCTGTTATTAAATACAGTACTTCTTCGAGAGATGTCCCTGTGGGTGCTCCACTCCAGGTGTTGGTGCGTCCCTGCCCCTTCGCTCATAGATTTTTACAGCAGTACTTGTACCAGTCACACATGCGCAGAGCCTGCTCCCCCCGCTTACCAGTAATAGTTAGGTACCCCTTTTCCCTTCTCTTCTCTTCAATTTAAAAAACAAAACAAAACAACCTCAGGCGGCTAAACAAATTTATCAAAAAGCAAAAGTTCAAAATGTTGACCCTCACCACCATAATCCCAGTGCTGGAGCAGGGCGATTGGTTTTCAGCCCTCGACCACAGGACACCTATTTTCATGTGACTATACATCTGGCCCACAGACGTTTTCTTCGTTTTACCCTCGGTTCAACACATTTTCAATACAGGGTGTTGCTCTTCGGCCTATCTACAGCTCCCAGGTTTTCTCCAAACTCCTAGCCATGGGTACTGCCCACGTCAGGAAACAGGGGGTTATAATATTTCCTTACCTCGATGATTGTCTCCTCAAAACCTCAACACTCAATGAAGCTCTTCAATCCATGCATCTTACCGTTGCTTGCTTTCTTTCCCTTGGCCTACAAATAAAAACAAATCCACCTTATCTCCTACCCAACAACTGGAGTTCATAGGAGCGCACTTCGATTCCCGAACGAGAATAGCGTCTCTCCCGCTTGATCGTTTCAACACCATAAAACTCCTGGTTACAAAACTTCGCAACAGTCCCCAAGTCACTGCACGAGACTGCCTGCAACTATTAGGCCACATGGCCTCGTGTACTTTCATGGTCAAAAATGAGGTGCTTCCAAGCTTGGTTGGCCACAGTTTACAGACCGAACGAACACACTCTAAACAAGCCTCTATCCATACCCTTCAGAGTCAAAGATTCCCTCTGATGGTGGACAGTTCCCTCCAACCTCTGCTCGGGAGTCCCTTTTCTCCAGGACTCCCCATCACTCATAATGACTACCGATGCATCCCTCACGGGATGGGGAGAACACATGTCCCACCACACAGCCCAGGGCTATGGTCTTCCACTGAAGCCTCCCTACACATAAACGTCCTAGAGCTGCGAGCCATATGCAATGCCTACCGTCACTTCCTCCCATTCATTCAGAACCAACATGTTCGGATAATGACAGACAACATCGTATGCATTTTCTATGTCAACAGGCAGGGAAGGGCTCGATTTCACTCGCTTTGCACAGAAGCCATGAAGATCTGGAATTGGTGCCTCACGAACAACATCCGAATATCAGCCGCCTATCTTCCCAGGACCCTGAATACCACTGCGGACGAACTAAGCAGATGTTTTCCCTGGGATCATGAATGGGAGCTAAATGACACGATCATACGCAATATATTCCACGTTTGGGGCTATCCAACCCTGGACCTCTTCTCAACAGCGAAGAACAAGAAATGTCCTAAATTTTGCTCCAGAGTGGGATTGGGCAAACATTCCCTAGGAGATGTGTTCCTGATCTCATGGGCTCAACTCTTAATGTATGCTTTTCCCCCAATATTGGTTCTCCACAGAGTTCTGACAAAGATACGAACAGATCGTGCCACGGTAATTCTGATTGCCCCCGTTCCTCACCAGAATGTCCGTTCCTCACCAGAATGTCAATTTGTCCACTGATTTTGTTGCCCCTCACGCCGAATCTCCTATCACAGCAACACAGTCAATTTCTTCACCCCAACCTGTCCATGCTTCACCTCAAAGCTTAGTTCCTACATGGTTCTCCCAAAATGAACTACCATGCTCTGAGCAGGTTCAAAGAGTTTCACATAGCAGAACACAATTTACTTGCGTCACCTATCTCCGAAAGTGGAAGCGATTCACACAGTGGTGCTCAACTAAACAACTTCCTCCTACTTCTTATCCTCCTCCTATCTTCCGCCCATACTTGACTACCTATTAGACCTTAAGCAATCTGGCCTTTCTTTTAGCTCCATCAAAGTCCATTTACAACTTTTTGTGACAAGATCGACGATACCTCTGTTTTTGCTCATCCAATCACCAAGCATTTTCTCAAAGGGCTCCAATCCCTATACCCGGACATTAAACTTCCTACCCTTCCGTGGGACTTTCACTTAGTATTATCCTGCTTAACTCAAGAACCCTTCAAGCCCCTAGCCATTTGCTCCCTCTTACACCTCTCTATGAAAACAGCATTCTTGGTGGCAATCTCCTCCACCAGACGTGCAGAAGAAATAGCAGTTCTCATGGAGGACCCACCGTACACACTATTTTTTAAGGACAAGGTTACCCTCCGACTACACCCCAAATTTCTTCCAAAGGTGCATTCGTCATTCCACATCAATGAGCCAATACACTACCAACCTTCTTTCCTAAACCACATGCAAACTCATTTGAATCCACGATGCATATGTTAGATGTACGCAGGGCTTTGTCCTTCTATTTGGATAGAACCAAGCCCTTTAGGAACTCTTCTAGACTCTTTGTCTCCATTGCAGAACGCTTCAAAGGGACACCTATTTCTACCTAGAGACTTTCAAACTGGATTTCTGAGTGTATCCGACTGTGCTATCAGATAAAGAAAGTTATGCCTCCAGCCAGTGTCAGAACTCACTCCACTAGATCTGTGGCTACCTTCGTGGCTTTTCTACTCAAAGTTCCTCTGGCTGACATCTGTAAAGCGGCCACTTGGACTTCTGAACCCACATTTGTTAAGCATTATGCCCTTACTCAAGGCCCTCTCACTGATACATGATTAGGCAGAGCTGTATTATCTACTGCATTCCTACCAAGTCCGAAGTCCCTACCTCCTTGAGATACACTGCTTTTCGGTCACCTCGAGTGGAGCACCCACAGGGACATCTCTCTCGAAGAAGAGGAGGTTACTCACCCTGTGCAGTAACTGACGTTCTTCGAGATGAGTGTCCCTGTGGGTGCTCCACTACCCACTCTCCTCCCCTCTACTTCGGAATTGGGATAGCCTCCATTGTAGAGAAGGAACTGAAGAGACCGGTCACGCACACGTACTATTAAGGTACACTCAAAGCGGGGGGCAGACTCTGCGCATGCACGACCAGTACGAGTACTGCTGTAAAAATCTCCAAGCGAAGGCACAAGGAGTGGACGCACCAACACCTGGAGTGGCGCACCCTCAAGGACACTCATCTTGAAGAACGTCAGTTACTGCACAGGGTGAGTAACCTCCTCTTCCCCAATAGGTACTTATAGACAGTAATCAAGTCACCCCTTTACCTTCTTTCTGTTAAGCTAAATAGACTTAAGGAGTTCAATCTATGACTAGAGGTATGTTTTCTAATTCTTGAATCGTTTTGGGTTCGCAATACTATGAAAGTGATTTGAAAGTGTCAGTTTCACTCCTGTTTAAAGTAAGTTTCTAGTCTATTATTTGTAGTGGGGAAACACCCCTGGAGCTCCAGACAGGTGCAGTATAAACTCACAAGGCCTTGCCCTAGTAGGATGTTTCCAAAAGTTAAATGATCTATTCCAAGCTTGATGCACTGCAAAAATGTGATAGAAAGTAATCTAGATTTTTCTACAATTGTTTCAAGAGTTAGTAACAACGTAAGAATATACATTAAATTTTTAAACCTAACAAGTGTCCCTTAAATGAATTGACACAAGATGTCAGAACATGGAAACTGTTCTCCCACTGGAAACTGACTGCTCAAAGATTATTCCCCATTTGCAGTTACATTCTGAGACCTATCTGTTAGCCAGTTTTTAATCCATGTTAATTTTATATTCTAGTTTTTTAATCAAAATGTCATGCAGTACTAAGTCAAATGACTTAGAGAAGTCTAAGTATATTGCATCAACACTATTACCTTTATCACAAACTTTATCTGAAACTTGTAATCTCACCAAAAAACCCAAAACAAATGAAGTTAGTTTGACAGGACTTATTTTTCATAAATCCATGATGATTTGCATTAATTATGGTGTCCTCTTTTAGTTTTTTATTAATCAAGTCCCATTTCAGCTGCTCCAGTATCTTGCTCAGGATTAATGTCAGGCTGACAGCCTATAATTACCTGGGATATCCTGTTTACCCTTTTTAAAAACTGGCACAATATTAGCTTTCTTCAAGTTTTCTGGAACTTCCCCAGTTCTCCAAGGCTTGTTGAAAATCAGTGTTAATGGTCCAGTGTGGTCCTTATCCAGCTCTTTTAAAACTCTTAAAGGCAAGTTATCTGGACCTGCTGATTTTAAAATGTCTAACTTTATAATCTTATGTTTAACATCCTCCAGAGATACTAGTGGAATGGAAAGACTGTCATCATCACCATATGATGAGATTGATTCATCTGTTTTTTTTCTAAATACAGAATAATAATATTTACTGAATACCTTTCCCTTTTCTGCATTATTATTGATAATTTTACTATTTCCATCTAGTAATGGATCAATACCATTGTCAGGATTCTTTTTATTCCTAATATATATTTTTAAAACTCCTTTTTATTGTCCTTAACTCTGCTGGCCATAGAGGTCTTGTTGTGGCCTTTAGCTTCCCTTATCAACTTCTACAGTTCCTAACTTCTGACTTATATTCATTACTATCTACTTTTACTTTCTTCCTTTTGTATATTATATTTTTATTTTTTACAGCTGCCTTCACTTCCCCTCTAAACCAGGTCGGTTTTTAACCAAAATGGCCATCTTCCAGAGTTGTGGGATTGTGCTTTGAGGGCATCTAGTAAAGGGTTCTTAAATGATTCTCAATTACATTCCCATTTTTCTGATTAAATTCTTCCTCCCAGCTGATTTGGCTCACAATTGTTTTCAGCTTTGTGAAATTGACCCTATTAACACACCGAGAAATCAAGAAGGTATATTATTGGTGGGTGTGTATCTATGTGTGTGGGTGTATACATGTATGTATATATACACACCAGTAATATATTATATAATATAAAAAAACAAGTGTGCGTATGTATGTGTATGTGTGTGTGTCTTGTGTATTATGAGTAGTCCTATTGTGTTCAGTGAGACTATATACTGCATAAAGTTACTCACATGCTTAAGTGTTCTCAGAAAATTGGAGCCTAACTTTAGAAGTGATGTAAAGTAACAAAAAAAAAGTAACAAAAAAGCAGGTATGGAGCAGGTTCAGGAAGGACAAGATTTGCTGCATAAGATCATGCAGTTACTTGGGTTAGTTACATGTATACTTTGATGAGTCAATTAAAAGTATTTTAACAAATAATAATTATTGTTATTGACTGTCATTTATCCCAGAAAATACTTGTTTAAACATACAATAGAACAAAGTTAAAAGTGAAATAAAATATATCAAAAAACAATTACAGTAAAATATGCAGTGGATAATTTATGGACCATTAAAGACATAAGCAAAGCAAGTCTTTTAACTATTCAATAAATAAAGTAATAAAGTACTTCAAACTTTATTAAAAATGTCCAGGAAACCTCTAAATCTCATTTTATGCTCCACTAGAATACACAGATTAATTTACTTTTTCCTTTTGGCTGTTGCTAGACAAGTAATCAAATTGGTTTTCCAGTAGTTGATCAGATATTGGGCTGCCGGAGAAAATTCAGTTCCCTAGAGGCAATTCCCGCAAACCTCTTCATATGACTTGTCAGGCAACTTTCTTCTGAATCTTATAAATAAATGTATAAGCCCTGCTGCTCCACTATGTCTGTGCTGTACTCCGTAGTGGAGAGGTCTAGCTGCAGGCAGTTGCTTGGGGTTCCCTGATTCAGAACCATCTAGCCACAACACAAAGTCAAGGCTCAATGTGAGCAGCCCAACTTTACATCAGTGGAGAATTGGACATAGCAGAGCTCTGCTCTGTCACTCTCCCCTGCCCCACCCTGCCCTGGTCCCAGACAACCCCCAACCAGTGGCGTAGCCAGGTTTAGAGCACAGGGGGAGCGGAGCTAAACAAAGGTGCCGGGAGCAAAAAAATGCTCCGCTCTGGCTGCAGCGCAGGAGCAAACGGTGTCGGAGCACAAAAAAGGCGCCGCTTCTGCTCAGTGGGGGAGTGGCTGCTCCCCCTGCTCCCCCCCCAGCTCAAGCATCATGAAACCAAATCATAATAGGTATTACCCAAGTGTCAATTATTTTGTTCCAGTTCTTTCTAACCTACCAGTTTGCAAATTACAATGACTTAAGAAGTATTTAGAAACTCAGAATGTACATTTGTTTCAAAAGATGGTGGCTCAAATCTTGCGCTGCACCCTCAAGTCCTCATTCAGGTAAGACTCGCTCAATCGGATGGCAGAATTTGGCCTAGACCATATGCAAAGGGAATGTTGTCTGCCATTCTGTAGTGTATCCATGGCTGCCTAACCACACACACCATGAGGCCTGATTAGGGTGACCAGATGTCCCGATAAAATCGGGACCGTCCCGATTTTTCTTCTTTTGTCCCGCGTCCCGACCGATGTATGGTCAGGATATCCGGGCTTCTTCCGTTCTCCCTTTTTTTTTAATTTGCTCAACAAGTCCGGCGGCAGAAGATGAGTTGTTGTTTTTTTGCTCAACAAGTCCAGTGGGAGGGGTCCCCCCCCCCACCCCGGACAAGTCCCAATTTTCGGGTCCTTGCATCTGGTCAGCCTAGGCCTGATCCAACACCCATCAAAGACAATGGAAAGTCTCCAATTGATTTCAGGAGACACTGGATCTCGCCCCCAAATCCCCAAGCCTTTCAATTTGAGATTATATGATGGGGTTGCCTGACATAACAGGAGACTGGACTCAATGACCCAGAAGGCCTCTTCCAAACCTATGTCCTATGTTCCTATGAGATAAAAGAATAACTAACTCTGTTAACTATAAGTAGCAGGCTTCTGTAGTCTCTGGAGTTAGTTACTGTACTATATGCATAGCAGACAGACACAGCAGTGTATTGCATACTCCCTCTGTTAGACAAACTCATGCTCAGCATCTGATGGGCCACAGGAGTTCAAGTCCCCTGTGAAGTAATAACATATAACAGATCTGGGGTGTCTGTATATATGTGGCCACAGATGCATGACAAAACAGAACCTGGATGGGAACTGCCATATTGTAATGAATCCATGACTGCATACCCCAGCTCATCATCCGGAATAGAACTCTGGACCTTCATCAGCAAAAGTCTAAGCGCCCACTGCTTGAATGTAACCAATGTTCCCTCTAATTTTTTGACAGGCCGTGTGTGCAAAAAATTTCTTCTATGCAAATTGTTGTGCTTCTGTGCAAATTTTTGTGCGAGCGGTGTTTCGCCGTGTGCGTGGGGTTTAGGATCTGTGTGTGTGCGCACACCCGCACAGCTTAGAGGGAACAGTGAATGTAACACATACGTTTTCTCATCTTAATATTATCCATGGAGTGATAAAAATGACCACTATGCTTTACAGTACTTGTAGAATGACAAGCTCTTGAATGGAAGACCTTATAACTGAATTAATACACAATAGAGGAGATGATGGTGCAAATGCACGAAGACATGGAAACACCATTGGTGGGGATCAGGGCTGGATTAACCACTAGCCACAGTAGGCCCATGCATATGACTCCTGTGATGGTTCTTGGGGTACCCAAGCATGTGAATCAATTTGTTATCCCACCTCGAGCAAGAGAGAGTCTTTTTTTGTGCTAGCTAGATGTCAATGTAACCCACACACCACCTGGGTGTGGTGTTTTGTCCCATCTAGTGACATCGAGACCACTTAGAAAGAGAGATAAAATGAGTCTGCTCTACAGCCTTAGCCTAACAGACAGTTGGCTTTTAGCTGATGTGGTAGATGCTCATTTGCTAAGCTCCAGAAGTCCCAGGTTCAATCCTGCCTGCTGACAACTGGGGTCTGTCGGCATTACACCAGCTTCCTGGCACCATCAGTCTTTGAGTCACTCTCCTCTGGGCCCTAATTTTGCCTTGCAGGTTAACAATAGATGCATCCCAATAGCCAAGCTACCTTAAATCACTCCCCTGTGATAGCCAGCCCTTGACACTGGCTACTCACAGAAATTCCAGTGGAGTGCACTCCTGTTTACAGTTTTACTTTAAACTACTACTACTCCTGTAAACCACATGGCACTGTGAGCACTTATGATAAAACAAAATAAGGTTTATTTAAATAAGACTAAAGATATAACTAGAAATAAGAGAGTGGTGGAAACAAGTGGTAACAATACAAAGCAAAATCATAAAATGTGATCCTGGGTCTACACTTATCAATAGTTACCTTCCCTATCTAATAAAGTAGATTTTCCATACAAATTCAGTCTCTATTGCAGAGCTGGCTGGTTTCTTAATAACCAGGATCCAAAATGTTAATGAAAGCACCCTTGCTTCCCAAGGCATTTCCTCAATGAAGGGATATGCTCTGCTATAGTCTTTTGTTTCTATTCCTGACTATGGCACAGCTCTCTCTGTCGTAATGTTTCTTTTTCACCTCTAAGAGGTTTTGATTGTTTGATAGTGCCTCTGATGGTTTGCCATTGATAGTTTTGGGAGGTAGCAAGGCTGATCAACTGAGCCTTGCCTTACCTTGCCAGCTAATTAGGGAAGGGTGACAACTCCCTCTTGCTTAGATGAGCCATTCTCATCTCACATTACCCTGTGGCGATTAATTTCTACTCCAAGTCCATCACGCACACTTTCACTATAAATACATTGTTCTTTAATATTACCCATACATACATCTCACAATGGTTATAAGTCTGGAGAAATTACAAGCTTTCTGTAGACATGTCACATGATATCCCTTATGAATAATTAACCTTCAAGAAATGTGTTTGGTATAATGAGTTTGTCAGTCTGAAGTGAGAGCTGTTCCCCCCAAAATAGGGGACCTTTGCCATGGGGTCTCTGTGACACAGCTCTGGAGTTATGTGAAGACATCACAGTGACATCATCATGTAGAGCCTGTAGCATAAAGCTCTATACTGTTTTGCCGGGAGTCTATTCTCACCCATTCTGATAACATGATCTATCCATCTAAGCTAAGCTTTGATAATCATTACCCTGTTGCTGGTTGTAGCAAAGGGTAGCCATAGCAGAGGCAGGGCCCTTAGGCCCTTGTATGGGATGTGGAAACGGCCTGGATTGCCTTGATCCATAACTTCATGATAGAACAGGATTTGAAGAACGATGCCCTTCACCCAACTTAGAAGAGCCTCTGCTTTCTGTATGCCTGTGGGACATATGAAGTCAGGGCTGCGCTAAGTGCAGAGGAGGCAACACTGACAGCTTTTAGCCTTCTTTATTGTGGAATTGTCATCTCAGGGGAAGGGGAGCAGCCATGACAAAGGTCCCCAACTGAAGGAGTGAAACTGCTTTCTAGTTACAATGTTGTCAACGCTTGGGATTTTTATTACAAGTCACATGATATTTGGTGTTTTCTTTAAGCCCCAGCTCCTGGAGTCATGTGAATGTATGGGACTCTCTCCTTCTGCTTTGTTTTTAAAGTATATTTCTAGTCCTGGTGTTGCAGAGAATAGCTTGAAAACACAACCTAAGTACATCCTAAAGATGCAGAACCTAGGATGCAAATAAAAAGAAACCCAGTGTATGTATCTGGAAAAACACACACATGATTTTAAGCCATGGTGATATCTGAGAGCTTGTGGTTTGTTCACTCAGCGCCCCATTGGCTTTGCCCCTTTGGGTGCGTGGGTGAGTCTCAGAGCTTTGGGCAGGACAGACTAGTGGAAGAGGAAGTTGCCCCCATGGGAGAGGAAACTGTGCGAGCATCGCTAGGTTCCCTCCCCTCCCCCATCATACCGGAAGTGATTTGAGACCCAGCGTTGCCTCGGTACTTGCACTTGTGTGCTCCGGCCGCCGGGGCGCCCCGCTCCCTGAGACTAGGGTTCCCCCCGAGGCGGCGGAGACACCAGGAGCAGCAGGAAGGGAGGAGCGGCCGCCGCTGCTTCTGTGTCTGAGCCGATCCGCTCCCGGGACCACAGGGAGGAGAGGCCGCGGGGAGCGCGGACCAGACGCCCTCGCCCTGGAGAGGGCGGCGGGAGGGGCAGGCGGGAGCCCCTGCGGCTTGGCCGGAGGCTGGCGATGGAGGAAGGTGAGAGGCTTCATGGCGTGTGCCCCCCGTATCATCCTCCCCCGGGGCGCTAGGCCGGCCATGGCTGTAGGGCCGCGGGGAGGGGGCTGGCGCGGGGTTGGGGCTCTGCCGGGGGGGCGTTAGGAGCCGCGGGGCCTGGGGCGGGGGGAACTGGTGCCAGTGACAACGGGGCTGCTCGTGCGTCGCCCCTGCTTGACGCGGCCGTGAAGTTCCAGGAGCGAGTCCGTTCCGGGGAAGGGAGGGGGCAGGGCTCCCCTCGCGCGCGGGGGGAGGGGGCGAGCAGCGGCAGCCTGCCCCCGCTGTGGGTGGTCGCCGGCCGTTGGCTGCGCGGGGTGCTGTTGCCCTGGTGACGTAGGTCACAGGTGACTGCAAACACTGAAGCGAAGCCGAGCGTGTCACGTTCAGTGGCAGGAGCGGGGTGTGAACGGGCGCTGCGGGTTGCTGCTCCGGGCTCGTCTTCGGGTGTTTTTAAAAATATGCGTTTAACTAAATGTCACAAGGCTTTAAAGTGCCTCCGTGAGCCTGCGCCGCTGTTTTGTTTTGCACCAATTGGAGGAGAATCATCATCACCCTCCGTTGTGTGAAGACAAAGCTAAACTTCTCATTCGTCAAAGTTTGCTGCTTACAGACCACTTGTTGCTTTATTAATTGCAAATCTGTGGCGCTGTCTTCAGTCCTGTGTACTCTGCATTGTCCCACTGATCTCAAATCCACTTGCTCCGTGCTATTTTCCTTTTACTCTCAACCACACTCGATGAAACAATGGTAATGCTTAAAATCACTGGATTTCTACACGCTCTGTAAATGGGAAATTTCTATCATTGCAAGTACTGATTTTATAAAAAAAAACCTCTGGCATTTTTGGAGCCAGAGAACAATGATAACCTATCATTGCATCCGGTGAAGTGGACTGTAGCCCACAAAAGCTTATGCTGAAATAAATTTGTTAGTCTCTTGTCTACACTACCCACCGGCGCGATCGATCTTTTGGGGATCGATTTTTCACATCTAGTGTAGACGCGATAAATTAATCCCCGATTGCTCTGCCGTTGACTCTGGCAATCCACCCCTGGTGAGAGGAAGACGCGGAGTCGACGGGGGAGCGGTGGCAGTCGACCCTGCCGCGTCCTCACAGTGCAGTAAGTCGATTGAGGTACGTCTACTTCAGCTACGTTATTCACGTAGCTGAAGTGGCGTACCTCACATTGACCCCCCCCCCCCCCCCCCGCCCCTGCCCCTAGTGTAGACCTGGGCTAAGGTGCCACAAGTACTCCTGTTCTTTTTGCTGACTCAGACTAACACGGCTGCTACTCTGAAACATATCCAGATGTTCCTAAATTGGGATGAGTTTTGTGTTAGAAACATGGGACTAGTCTTGTCGGGATGCCACCATTTTTAAAACAAAATAAATTTACTGCTGTAGTTGAAGTATTACTGTACTTGAAAGACTAGAGAGAAAAATATTTTTTTTCAATTTATTTTGTGTTTTGAAATCACTCTGTGCACAGTCAGTTTTCCCTTGTTGCTTATGTAGGTATAACCCTTCTTCTTACCCCTAAAAATAAAAGAACCAGAAAAATCTTGTAAAATCAGAGAAGTTGGCAGGGAGTTTTAAGGGTTGTGTTGGCTCCTGAAACTACTGTTGAAATCTAGTCAGGATGAGTTAAGTTGATGCTGGCCCCTTGTGAGTTATTTTAGCTCCTACAGAAACACTTCATCGTCCCAATCCTTTAACTGGACCTGGATAGGTGAATCCATAAAATCTATGGCACTCCAAGTGAACATGAGGGTCCATCTCAGAGATCTAATTGTATATAATTTCATAGTTTTTAGGATAAACCAGAAAACCTTGATGATTACTGTCTGCTGGTCATTGCTGTTGCATGAAAGTATCCAAAAATGCATTGTTTTGGTATATGAATATCCAGAAGTAACATCTTTATACAGTTGTTAAATCTGTAATATCAGCATTGCACATGTAAAATAATCAAATAATTCTGAGCTATAAATGAATTTAACCCAATATCATTTTATAAACAATTAAAGCAAAGCCTTCCTGATATGGCTGTGCAGAAAGTAAGTTGAACAGAGGTTGAAGTTGAAGACAAAAGTTGAAGACAATTGTACTGGGAACCTTGGAACACTATGAAGTGGTCATTTAAGATGAGAAGTTGCTGGAGATGAAGGAACTAGAGCAGGGGTTCTCAAACTGGGGGTCGGGACCCCTCAGAGGGTCGTGAGCTATCAGTCTCCACACCAAACCCTGCTTTGCCTCCAGCATTTATAATGGTGTTTATATATATTTTAAAAGTATTTTTAATTTATAAGGGGGGGGGTCACACTTAGAGGCTTGCTATGTGAAAGGGGTCTCCAGTACAAAAGTTTGAGAATCACTGAACTAGAGGCTTTGTCATAAAATCAAAATCCTGGACTTATTTTTAATTGTCACCTTGCTTGACTTTCATTTCACCTAATTAAAAGGATTTATAGAAGTGGAAACTTTTTTTTTTTTATTGCTTAAGGCAACTGCAAATCAAACAGAAATAGCATACTTGTATATTTTGTTTATTGATTTTTGGTAGCTGTTGAGCAATCCAAAAAACCAATGTTCAGATCATTTTGTTGACCTGTATTTATATCAGAATTGGAGGTTTTAAGTTTTTTCTTTTGGGATTTTTCTGTGATTACTGATAAACTCAGGGTTTACTGCAAGCATCTGTTATCATTAAAATTTAGATTGTTTGCCAAAAAATATATATGTAGGCACTAGCTGCAGTGGTACCCTACTGATATTGCTTTTGTAATAGCTAGTATGACAGAGTAAGGCATCTAAGCTTTCCTTCTAAAATGCACACAAAATATCCATAAACACTTATTGCTCACCCAAACATGTAGATTTTACTTTTTCATATTGTATAAACATAAATTATGTGTCTGTTCTAGTGCACTGAATTTTTAACATTACTATCTAACTTTTTAAAATCTCTTTGGAGCAAGGTGGGAACTAACTGTTTATATTTATTTGGATTTTTATACCATGCTGCCATCATCAAATTTGAGCTCCCTAAAGATTTCTTTTGTCAATCATATTCCTAAACCTGCTCCCATTGAAGTAGATGGAAAATTTGCATTGAGTACAAAAAAGACTGTCAGATTATAGATAGATTGTGTGTGGCTAGGGATAATCTATATATTTTACTTACAATATATTTTAAAACATCATTGTGTTTTTAAAACATATAGGCCAGACACCAGTTTGAACCGTCTATTTGTATGTTATATCTTTTCCCCGTACTTCTAGGTCTAATGGCTGGAAATTGAAGCGTGACAAACTTAAACTGTAAATAAGAGCAATTTTTTAGCAGTGAAAATAATAGGATGTGAATATTGATATCTTTGAATTAAGATTGGATGGCTTTTTAGAAGAGATGCTCTAATTGAGCCCCCAGTTACTGGGTGAAATTCTGTGGCCTATTTTATGCAGTGGGTCAGACTAGATTCATAAAAATGTTTTCTTGTGGTCTTAATATCTATGAATTAGCTTGTTTGCCCTTCAGATTGTAAAATCACGGTGGGGGGTTAGACTTTATTTTTGGAAAACATTATGGATTCTACGGAAAATAATAATAATGAAAGCAGAAACAGGCCTATAATCTTACTATGTGCCTTCATTAAATGACTGACTTTTTTAACTATATGAATTCTTGATTAAATTAGCATGTATGGATTTAATTTGAGTAGTCCTGGAAGTTAAAAAGGTCATCACTATTCATCTTTATCTTTTAAAATCTTAACTATATAAAAGTAGCGGTAACAGGCAGTTCTTTTAAAAAGCAATGTGGGCCTGATGCTGATCTAATTTACAGTAATGTAAATCACAAGTCAATGAAGTTACACCAATGTAAAAGCAGTGTGAGAACAGAATCATGTCTATATCCATTACTTTAGACAACCTGCTTTCTTCATTATATGCCAAAGTAACTATGAAATAAAATAACAAACTTTCAGTGAGGGTTCTAGTGATCTCACAATCCCCAAAGGAAACTTTAATGAATTCTCAAAAGGATCTCATGGTGGAATCAATATGTATTGCCCTCTTGTATGTTACAGGTAGTTATATATTCAATATAAAGGTAGAAAATTGATTTAAAGTATCAGAGGGGTAGCTGTGTTAGTCTGGATCTGTAGACAAAGCGACAAAGGGTCCTATGGCACCTTATAGACTAACAGAGGTATTGTATTGGAGCATAAGCTTTTGTGGGTGAATACCCACTTCATTGGATGCAAGCAGTGGAATGTCCAGGGGCAGATATAAATGTGCAGGGAAGAGTCAGGCTAGAGATAACGAGGTTAGCTCAATCAGGGAGGATGAGGCCCTCTTCTAGCAGCTGAGGTGTGAATACCAAGGGAGGAGAAACTGCTTTTGTAGTTGGCTAGCCATTCATAATCTTTGTTTAATCCTGAGCTGATGGTGTCAGATTTGCAAATGAACTGAAGCTCTATTGTTTCTCTTTGGAGTCTGGTCCTGAAGTTTTTTTGCTGCAGGATGGCTACCTTTAAATCTGCTATTGTGTGTCCAGGGAGATTGAAGTGTTCTCCTACAGGCTTTTGTATATTGTCATTCCTTATGTCTGATTTGTGTCCATTTATCCTTTTGCATAAGGACTGTCCAGTTTGGCCGATGTACATAGCAGAGGGCATTGCTGGCACATTATGGTGTATATTACATTGGTGGTTGTGCAGGTGAATGAACCGGTGAATGTGTGGCTGATCTGGTTAGCTCCTGTGATGGTGTCCCTGGTGTAGATACGTGGGAAAAGTTGGCATCGAGGTTTGTTGCATGGATTGGTTCCTGAGCTAGAGTTATAATGGTACGGTGTGTAGTTACTGGTGAGAATATGCTTCAGGTTCAGCGAGGACTGGCCTGCCTCCCAAGGCCTGTGAAAGTGAGGGGTCGTTGTCCAGGATGGGTTGTAGATCACCGATGATCCGCTGGAGAGGTTTTAGCTGAGGGCTGTAAGTAACGGCCAGTGGAGTTCTGTTGGTTTCTTTCTTCAGCTTGTCTTGCAGCAAGAGGCTTCTGGGTACACGTCTGGCCCTGTTGATCTGTTTCCTTATTTACTCATGCGGGTATCGTAGTTTTGAGAATGCTTGGTGAAGATCTTGTAGGTGTTGATCTCTGTCTGAGGGATTGGAGCAAATACGGTTGTACCTCAGCGCTTGGCTGTAGACAAATTGATTTAACACATTTTTCTTTAATGGGACTTTAATATACTCTATGTGAGGTTGCGTCAGTAACAATAACTGCTGTGTAGATTTCTTAGAAATGATACCATATATTGCAATAACTTCTGGGACTATCTTAAGGGGCAGAAGACCTGCGACAAAGAAAGAAGCAAAATTGCACAGAAACTGACAAAATGGCTCCAGATGAGAAAAACAAAGAAAACCCAAACCTGGGAAGATCGCCAAAATGTAAGCTGCAGCATTTTCTGTTAAATTCTCACTTTTTATTGTTCTTCCTAAACTATGTAAATTGTATGGAATTATGTTTCTAGTACAATAATTATAGAATAATTATTTTGAATTAGATTCTTGGATAATTAAAAAAATAACACATGCCCTACAATCTACTTATGGTGAAACTTTGTATATCATGAAGTAAAATGATAATGCTTGATCATTTCAATGTTTTGCAATGTACAAATTGCATTTCTTATTATAGAACATCTCTGCTTAAAGTTGCACTTTTTTGCCTGTTTAAAAACAAAACACTCCATTCAATTTACGTGTGTGTGTATTTGTACACACTTACATCCTTTAATGGAGTCTGGAATTTTCTAGTAGCTTATAAATTAGGATGGTTGAATTGATAGTTCTGCAGCAGGAATAGAGGAACTAAAATAGTTCTCGTTTTTTAAGAAATGAAACAACTAAAAGCTGTTGTTGTTTTATGTATGAGCAGTTCAATAAGTTTGTTACAGATCCTTAAACATTTTGAATACAAAATAGAAGGAGCTAGAGTTGAAATGGGTGCTGATTGAATTAAATAAATCGGTACCTTCCAAAGTAGCTCTGCCCTATCACTCATGAAGAAGAAAAAGGAAACAGTAATGTTAAAGTATTGGGGGCAATTTTCTTGAGAGCTAATTAATTGTTACCTTCTGTTGCCTGTATACATCTATTACAGTGTGTGTAATAAAATCCAAAGTTCAGTCCGATTTTCTCTATCCCTTCACTAGATTGTTTCAGAAATCATGACTGTTAATTTGGGGGTAAATTTTCAGCATGATATGTAGGTATTTATCTATGAAATCCCTATTCAGCATTAGTGAGGACTGAGAGATAAAACCCCCTTTCAAGGAATGCAACTCTGCTATATGGTTTCTTCAGGTGTCTGCAATGAAATATTAGGTTAATTTTAAGGGCCTTAACTTGCTGACTTGTAAGTAAACTATTGTAAGTCATAGTGAACTTAAAAAAAAAGTTGGCACATTAACAAAAAGTGCTATATTTCTCTGGAGTATTTTTGCTTTTAATATTCTTTTACAGATGTCTTATTTCAACGTTTTGCAAAGCTTTTCTTTGGCTGTGTCGCAGCTGTCACTAGCGGGATGATGTATGCTGTGTACCTCTCAACATACCATGAACGGAAATTCTGGTTTTCCAGCAGGCAGGTAAAAAAGTAGAATAGTTTTGAAATAATGTTGTGTTGTGTTTTTAATTCTCCCCATTAATCAGGATGTCCAGTTCAAACTTCTTGTTCCTGCTTTTAAATCCCTAAATCATGTAGCCTTTGCTTACATCTGTGACAAGGTCTCTCCTTTGTATCCTATCTGCCAAAAATGCCAGTCTTAATTTCCCTTGTCTCCTCTAACATATGTCTTCATGCCATTTTCTGTCCTGCTCTTTATGGTTCAAACACCCTTCTAAAGTCTCTTGGAGAAGCCTCCACCCTCTGCTCATTCATATCACTCCTGAAAACCGACTTCTGCAGCAGTGCCTACATAATATTGTATGCACTATAAAAAAAAATCCTAAAATGGAGCCACCCAGATGTACATATGCCTTAACTGAGTAACCGCATAATGGTGGATGTAATGTATGTCTGTCCTTCCCTCATCCCATTCTAGTGGATACTGTATCCTCGCTCATTTAGGTTGCAAACTCTCTGAGAAGGGACCTGTTTTATCTGCTGGTAGACATTAGAAACTTCTTGGTGTTCTAATTTCAGAGCTGACCCCCAACTCGCCCTGTGTCTTGAGCATATTATTCATGTGTTCCTGTTTTCCCATATGTAAAATGGAGATAATACTTTTTTTACAGGCATTATGGATTCATTAGTAGCTAATATTTGCAAAGCACTATGCTAATGAGAAGAGCTGTTATACCTTGTGTATATATTTTAGTATGTAATCATCTAAACAAGCTTTGCTGATTTCCATCTGGTGTTCTTGTTTTGACAACATCAATACACTAACTAGATTTTTTACTTCTTGTCTTGTTGAGAAAACACTCTTTATGGCCAAAATAACCTAGAAGTTTTAAGAGGTGAGTTACACCCATATGATGCGTTTTACCTGCGTTATGTTGGCAAAAGGTGCTGTACTATATAAGATCTGTTCTAGATGTAATAGACCTACAAATATTTGGAAACCATTATGTTGGTTTTTAAGCTGTCCCTGTAAAGCATTGTACGGACAGCTGGTTGCGACCTCTATATTTAGGTTGCTTAAGACTTTCTATTACAAGATTCTTGTGACCTCTTTTTGAGATGCTTTAATGCCTATGTTGTTTGGAGCAAGTCTCTAAAATTTTGCATGAGGAAAGCCCCTGGGTCAGAGAAGTGCCTTTTCTTTAATCTGTGAAGTTCTGTTCAGGTTTTGCTGAGATCCAAACTGAAAATCACCATTTCTCTTCTGTCACTTGCATTGCACAGAAAACTTTTGGCAGCATTTCAAAATAATATCTGAATATGAGCACATTCTAAAACCAGGCCCATGTACCAAAGCAGCAACAGTGGGCACTGCACTGGGAATGCCTGAGAGCTGCTAAGGCAGCTGTAGCGGTGGGAGGACAGAGCCTGGCCGAGCTTAGTCTGACTGATTTACCATGTGCTTTTGGGCAAGTTGCTTTGGTTCTCAGTGTCAGTTTCAGGATCTGTACATTATAGGTAACAATACATATATGACAGGGGTGCAGTGAAGATTAATATTCTGAAGATGTGGATTCATATCCATATGCTATATTACAGAACTAGCCTATCTGAAAATATGTGGTCTTTTAGAAGAAGAAATTATAGGCGGTAAATATATATTTAATTATTTTATTTTCTTCTAGGAACTTGAACGAGAAATTACATTTCAGGGTGACAGTGCCATTTATTACTCATTTTATAAAGAACTGCTAAAGGCTCCTTCCTTTGAAAGAGGTATGACAAACGTTTATTCTAGTCCCTTCTATATAGGTTTTTATACTGTGCTCATCACCAGAACATCCGAGGTCCTTCCAGTAGTACATTAAGCAACATGACAACACGTGTCACGTGTTGTTTGTTTTCTCATCCTTTCCAAAGGGAGATGCATGTGCAGTGGAGAGTCTTGTTTTAGTAGTGTTGTTGTCGGAGGAGCATAGTTGTTGACCGTGTTCTTCGTTCTGTAACTTTAAACAATCTTTTAGATTAGTTTACATTTATTTCTTAACCTTGAAAAGTCCCTTTTCCCCTTTGAGACAGTCAAACACTCTTGTAGATTAAGAAAGTTGGTTTTAGACTCCTACATAGGTATAAGGGTCAGAATAATTAAGAATCTCATGCTAACGGAACACTTTCAGATCTTTGCCAAAAAAAACCTCTTATCTATCCTATGGATTCGTTTTAGCCACCTGAGTTCGCTAATGGTGTTAATTGAAATGAATCCTATTCTGACCCTGAATTGGATGTATATACATTCTGATTCCCATTTGTGAAGTAGCTGCCCTGTCTTCTGGAATTTATGCATGCACGTTTGTTTATTTATAAATATACATGGCATTTTTTTAAAGATGTGGATGATCTTTAATTTCTCAGTGGTTTTTCCCTTTCTGATTTTCATGTTAACCTCAAAATGTGATTAAGAAAATATGCATCAAATTCCATTGTTTGGGAAGGATAAATTGCATCAAGTGAAAAGTTTAAAAAATCATGCTGTATACTAGGAACTTAATACACTATTTAAGCTTTAGGACTTGGACTCTAAATTTAAAGGCTAGCTCAACAGATGTTTATAAATGGAAATAACTTAATGCTGACTTCCTCAAAATAATCAGGGTGAGGTTGCATCTAGCACAGTCCTTTCTTCTTCCTTTTAAATTATGTGTGGGTGTATCAGTCAGTAGTCTTAATAGTCTGATCTACTGACAGCCTGCTTTTACACCACTATTACTATTGTTGTTCCTACAAGCAGGATAAGTGATTTTAGAAAAAAATCTTTTCTGCCCTCAGGTGTTTATGAGCTGACACACAACAATAAAACTGTATCGCTGAGGACTATAAATGCAGTGCAGCAAATGACATTGTATCCAGAGTTGATTGCCAGTGTTTTATATCAAGCATCTGGTAGCGAAGTATGTGTATCTCTTCTGCTTTGCTTTTATTTTTACAGTATAATATGAGTATGAAGTTTTGTTTGCTATGTGTGTTGAAAGGATGTAGTCTGAGCATAACACTGGGATCCAGGATCTTCTGAGCTCTAATCCAGTCTCTGACAGGCTCTCTGGGCTTGTCTATGCTAGACTTCTTTACTTAGTGCTGTTCTTTACATTTATAGCCTATTTCAAAAGCGTTGGGCGTGTCCGCACTAGCCTTTACATATGTTAACCCCTTGAGTTAATTGACAGTCAATTTGTATGTCTACAGAAGTTCATTATAGACATATCCCATGTGACCTTGGACAAATCACAATTTAGTAGTCAGGCTTACTTCACAAAGGGAGGATTAAATAATGTTTTGGAAAGGACTTTGAAAGCTAAATCTACCATACTGATTTAAATTGTTTCTGCAATAAGAGCTAGAAGGCCCTGCAAAGCCTAGCCAGCTTCTATTTCGAGCTGGTCTACACTTGAAAGTTTTATCATCATAACTGTTGATTGGGGGGGTGGGTTTTTTCCATTTAGTAAAACATCTAATGTAGATTCAGCTATACTGGTTTAAAAGAGCCTTATACCAACATGGCTTATTTTGGTTCCCAAACTGGAACAAAGCTTATACTGGTATAAGCACTTTTATACTGATATAACTGTGGCCTGGTCTACAGTACAAATATTTTGCCGGTATAGCTATACCAGACAAGCCCCCTAGTGTAGACACAGCTTATGCCAGCAGAAGGTGTTTTTCTGTTGCCATAGTAACATCACACCTCCCCGAATATTTTGTGGACAGAAGCACTCTTCTGTCGACATTGCTGGATCTGCACTGGGGTTTTGCTGGCATAGCTATGTTGGCTAGGGGCTGTGGATTTTTTCAGACCGCCTGACCAAAATAGCTATGTTGACAAAACTTTGTAGTGTAGACCTCGCCTCCCTCTATGCTTTTTTTGGGGGGGGCATGGGAAGAGATGAATCAGTATAGGTAAAGTGGCAAAATATTTACGCTTAAACAAGTCCTTTGTCTCTTTCCACTCCCCTGCTCCTCCCTACTTTGTTCTACCCAAGCTGCATGACTGTATACTGTCTTCCAGTCTCTTGTCTCTTTTTCTATATGCTCCCTTGATCTTGGAATCTCATCTGTAACCTCATCTGCCATGCCTTCACTTTATCAAAGTTCCTCCTTTAAACTCCCTCTTCAAGAGGCCTATATACTTAAAATCTCACTGCAGTAAGGTGTTATCAAACTTGTCCAGTGTGAAATACTCACTATTAATACAAACCCAAAATCATAGCACCAACAAGGTGTTTGCTAAACTCTGCTGTTAATTCACTCTGTTTTGTACACCCACCCTCCCCACCACTCTATCCCAGAGCATTTTTATGTTGTATACTTAAAACATAAGCTCTTATGATAGGTAGCATATCTTATCTGTCTGTAAAGTATCTAGCACCATGTTAGCAATATATAGTCATAATTTACAATTTCAGCTCAGTTGCTGCTATGTCTCTTCACTTTTATTTGTAATTTCAGGAGGTTATCGAGCCAGTGTATTTCTACATTGGTATAGTTTTTGGACTGCAGGGAATTTATATGGCTGCATTGTTTGTAACCAGTTGGGTTATGAGTGGGACTTGGTTGGCAGGAATGCTGACCGTAGCATGGTTCATTATTAACAGGTAAGAAAAACGCCTTTTATGTAATCTAGTTTGTCAGTAAGGCATTTTTAAAATATTCATAGAGCTGGTCAGAACATTTTTGTTGAAATATTTTTTTAAAATATTTCAATGAAGCTGAAACGTTTTATGGAGATATATCGATTTCAGAGTTTTTGATGGGAAGGTTTTTTGAGGTCCAAGATGAATTCCCTGGTCGCAGAGTAAGAGAGAGCAGATGTTTCAACAAAATTCCATTTGGCAAAAACATTTGAAAGGTTTTATTTTTGTTCTAGCGTGGAAGGAAAACAAAGTTCAAAACCTTGAAAATTGCCATGAAATGGAAATCTCACGCTCTGGCCAGCTCTAACTGTTTTGGTTGTGGTTCTCCTGCCTTGAACTTCATGCCCTGTGCATTTGTCTTCAAAGCCTCTTGGCTTTCTGAATCTGCTTTCTGTAGTAAAGTAGAATCTGTCATCTAGAAGACATTGTTATCCAAATTTGTTGTTTAATGTGTCACTTACCTGAAAACTCTTTTCCAGTTATGAACTCCTATAAAAGTATTTTGAAGAGTTTAATGATGTGAACTGGTTCTGAGAATAAACGATTGAGTTTTACTCCTAGCTTTATCACTGATTTACTGTGCATCTGTGATTTATTATTGGCTGTAAAGTACGTTGAGATTCTTGGAAGAAAAGAGCTATGGAAGTGCAAAGTACTAATGATGTACAGTAGAACCTCGTTTATCCGACCCTCCATTATCCAGCTCTCCGTACCAAACAACCAGCACACACAGGTCCAGAAGCAGGTGATCTCTTCTGTGGCCGCCAGATGGCACTCCAGCCACATGCTTTCCCATTCTGCGGATTATCTGAATTTTTTATTATCCAATCTGGACCTGGTCTTAATTAGATCAGATAAACGGGGTCCCACTGCATTTAAATTGAAACTGTTGAAGAGCACCTTCTTTGAGGGAAGATATAAAGTCATCACTGTTCAGGCTGTGATCAGCAAAAAAAAATGCTGTTCATTAGGTGGCTGGCTGAAGGACATGAAGTAGAAAAGGAAATGGTAATGGTGAATAATCTATTTTTTCCAGGAGCAAGCAAAATTAAACAACTTTGGAAATTGAAAGCAAAAGTAGATACAGAGCTCTGAATGGACCACTGTGAGGGTATCTGGAGAAGCAAAAATTAGATAGGGGGTAACATTTTTTTCCAAAAGCGCCTAAATGATTTAGGAGCCTAAATCCAATTTTCAAAAGCGATTTAGGTACTTATAAGCATAAATTTCACTGAAAGTCAGTGGGATGTAGATTCCTAAGTGGGACTTAGGCACTCATATTATTTAGGCACTTTTGAAAATGTTACCCTGTGACTCAAGCTATATGGAAGCTGTTCAGTCACTGTTTATAAGAAAATTTGAATGTTTTCCTGGTCTCTGTGCTCCATCAATCAGTAATCTCCATTTTGTCAGTAAAAGTCTCAAAAGTAGGCAGACAATCAGCTGGTGCTGAATTGCTGTTTGGTAATGTTACATGACTCCTGAGACATCATGCAGATATGTTTTAAGCAGTTGAGAAAGTACTTGCCTAAAAAGTATATTGTGTAATAGTTGTAAAGTATCTATTCTTTCTGCCATAAACCATACTTCATCTTAATGTGAAAGGCAGCCCTTATGGACCCTGACCTACAAACCTTAGTCATCTGAGTAGTCCTATTGACTACTCGTATGCATAAAGTGGTAGAATACTTATAGCTGAATAAAGATTTTAAGACCCTCCATTTTGACTATGTTAAACTTGTGACTTTTACCAATAGTAAAATAGATTTTTGTTTCTAGTAAACAGTGCAGTGTATTAAAGCACCAGTAACAGGAATGGTTTGCTAATAAGATATCTATGATAACCAGAATTGGTTTCCCATAATATTTTTATTCCATAAACAACTTAATAGTTCTGTGTTCTTCTATGCTTTGTTTTAGGACAGATACAACAAGAATCGACTACTCCATTCCTTTAAGGGAAAATTGGGCATTGCCATATTTTGCATGTCAAATTGCAGCTCTTACAGGCTATTTAAAAAACAACATAAATTCTTCTGCTGAGGTAAAACACAAGTATTTTCTTAACAAAATGCAATTAGTAGAAATGTGCTCCAAAGTAGTTACACCATGTCACCTTATTGTCTTTCTAGGCAGAAAAAGTAGAGAAAAATGTGTTTGCTTTTTGCAAAGCAGCCATCTGGAGTACACATGGTACTTTAGTTTCACTGGAAAGTGAATGTTCCCCTGTCCTCTAATGTTACCATGGTGGTTGAGGGGAACAGTATGGGAATCAACCTTACACTAATGCCACCAACTCTCTCTCTTTTGATATTTGTCAAAAATTGCCTGGAGGTTTGTTCTTCTGGGTTTGTTTGGCTGCATAAGGTTATAGAGAATTTGGTTCTTTCCTCACTATTCATGGAGTCAGGAATATGGTAGTAAATATCTCTTCCTGTCCCTTGTCTAGGTTGGTGATTTCTTCTGACATGTCTCATATGATTTTGACTGCTTCAAATATGACCTCTTCTCTCCTCACTGAATAAAGACTAAACTGGGGAAAAGAAGAATTCAGCTAGCTAAAAACTAGCTGCTTATCAATAATATTAAGACCCCTTATCAGCCCATTCCCCCCCCCCCACCCCCCGGTCCAGTGCAAAGAAAATGAAGCTCCCTTCTGAGAAAATGATGAAGAACTCTTAGTTTAGCATTTTAATTCTTTAAAGAAATAATGTCCATTACTAGTGAATTAATTTTTGTTTTAATTATCTCACAATTTTTCTTATGGCAGAAATACATGATAATTAAGTTAATGTTCTTTTGTGTTTCCCTAGAGGTTTTGCTACCTTTTGGTGAGTGCTTCAACATATACTTTCATGATGATGTGGGAGTACAGTCACTATCTGCTATTTGTCCAGGCTGTCTCTCTCTTCTTGCTGGACAGCTTTGCCCTTGTGCAGACAGATAAGGTATTACGACTCTTCAAACTATTGATTGTTTGTTGGAAACTTGAATTAAACAACTACAGTAACTGCAATGTTTTGTTTCCACAAACTCCAAAGGGCATAGATTATGTCTGTCTGTGAGTTAGAGCCAAACCTGGAGTCCAGCTAAAATGCACATAACACTAGTCAGGAGAATAAAGTGGCTTTAAGCTCATCTTTACACTCTCCTCTTCTAGGGATCAGTGGTTGGCAGGGCTTGGTCTTCTGGCATAGAGCAATTTGAGGCTTAGGAGGGCCTGAGTGCTGCTCTAAGATTCACTCGCTGTAACACTCTTCCTACCTCCCCCCTTTAAAAAGGTGGGGCCTGAACTGTAGCCATGAATTAGTGTACAGCCACATCTGCTTTCCTCTGGCCATGTCCCCTTTTCCTTTGTGTGTTGGCAGCAGGGAGGGGAGGTGTCTAGGGACCTGTCTGCTGGCTCTGTGCTACTGGAAACTCACTTTGCACTGAATGATTCTCCTCTATAGTTGGTTAAGCAGCCTTTTTGGCTAGATAACTAATGTAAACAGGAGGTTCAATAGGGAAAATATTTAAAGTTTGGAGCGACTCTGAAAAATGATTGAATGTAAAAAATAATAATCTTTTATTTAGGTTCTTGTACTGTACCTCTCAGCATGGTATGTGTGTGCCTTCCGGATTTCAAAATAAAGTAAACAACCTCTCCCTCCCCAATACAGAGTGACTTACATTCCATTCCCCCAGAGTGGGGAATAAGTTATGCACACCAACTCTTACATGCTTTAGTCCCAAACTGATGGTGCCATATTGGTGGTCTGTTGAAGAAACCACTATATTTTTTTTATGCACATTGTAAATTCTTTCACTGTGTATTTGCATATACATAAAGAATTGTAAGTATCAGAATTGCTGGATTCTATTTACCCAGAGGTAAGTAATGGTAAGCAAGTTGTAGTACCTACATATTAACATTCTAAGTAGTGTGACATGGTAAGGTGATATGCAAGTGAAGTGGAAGAAGAAAAGTATCTCGTAAAACATAGCCTTTTAGTCATGCGTTTTTACAAATGTGCTATGGAGTCACTGAGTGATAATCATGGTACCCCACCAACACTGCTTTTACATAGCTACCTTTCAGAGTAGAACTGTACTTTCTGATAGCTCTGGATGGGAGGATGGGTGCTTAGCTAGAGTCTGTCTTCTTCAAGGTCAGGTTAGCAGGGCAACACTGTTTACATTTTACACTGTACAAGCAATTTTTGCAATAGACAAAGGTGGAACCACTTTTAAAATACTGAATTCTTAGGATCGTGCAGTAAAAGGATTCACAAGTTTCTTTCACTTGTGTTTGTTCCACGGTTTTGTAAACAAGGTATGAACTATAGGTCTGTTTTATTTTTATTTTTTTTCCCAACAGGTGCATGAAGTGTACAAAATCTATCTGTTCTCCCTCTTCCTGGCATATCTCTTACAGTTTGAAAATCCAGCTTTATTAGTATCTCCATTACTAAGTCTTGTAGCAGCTTTAATGCTCTCTAAATGCCTTCAGGTAATTGGGATATCGTTTTCTAATTCGGCATTTAGTTTTTGTTGTTTACACTGAACTCCAAATAATACACATTTTAAAATATTTATTTTTGCAGATGAATATGAAAAAGGGCACATTTATTTCAAGGATGCTAAAAATAATGTACTTTTACTTGGTATTTACGATAACAGTGACAATGAATTTCTTACTGAAGGTAAGACTTACCTTTAGAAAGAGACATTTAATTGGTTGATGTCCTATAGGGAGGGATGCAGTTATGTCTTTATAAAAGTAATCTTAGCAAAAAAACCTTTTCAAATGATGCTTATCCTGTGAAGCTGTTGTTGGACTAGCTTAGTGGAAAATGGAAGAATTAAATCTTTCGCCACTTTTGTTTTACAGGGAAAATGTACAAATTAGGGCTGTCAGTTATTCACGGTTAACTCAAGCAATTAACGCAAAACAAATTAACTAGATTTTTTTAAAAAAGTCTTGATTAATTGCAGTTTAATTGCATTGTTAAATCATAATTGAATACCAATTTAAATGTATTATGAATATTTGTGGATGATTTTCTACATGTTCAAATATATTAATTTCAGTTGCAACACAGAATACCAAGTGTACAGTGCTCACTTCATATTATTATTTTTATTACAAATATTTGTACTGTAAAAAAGATAAACAAAGTAAATAGTGTTTTTCAGTTCACCTCATACAAGTACTGTAGGGCAATCTCTTTATCATGAAAGTGCAACTTACATATGTAAAATTTTGTGTGTGTGTGTGTGTGTGTGTATATATATATATATATATATATAAACAGTATGTAAACAAACTGTCTCGCGGCCCGCCAGCGGATTAACTTGATGGGCCGCATGCCGCCCGCGGGCCGCAGATTGCCCACCACTGCTCTAAAGTTTTACATTGTTTTGTTTTTGAGTGCCGTTACTAAATAAAATAAATAAATAAAATTTATTTATTTATTTATTTATTTATTTAGTAATGGCACTCAAAAATGTGTAAATAAATGTGTAAATGTGTAAAAAAATGTGTAAATAAAATTAAATAAAATAAAATAAATAAAATAAATATATTTTATTTATTTATTTATTTAGTAACGACACTCAAAAACAAAACAATGTAAAACTTTAGAGCAGTGGTGGGCAATCTGCGGCCCGTGGGCAGCATGCGGCCCATCAAGTTAATCCGCTGGCGGGCCGCGAGACAGTTTGTTTACATTGACTGCTGCAGGCCATGGCTGCCCGCAGCTCCCAGTGGCCGCAGTTCGCTGTTTCTGGCCAATGGGAGCTGCAGGTGGCCATGCCTGCAGCAGTCAATGTAAACAAACTATCTCGCGGCCTGCCAGTGGATTACCCTGATGGCTGCAGGTTGCCCACCACTGTTTTAGAGCCTACAAATCCACTCAGTCCTACTTCTTGTTCAGCCACTCACTAAGACAAACAAGTTTGTTTACATTTACAGAATGCTGCCCACTTTTTTTATTTACAATGTCACCTGAAGTGAGAACAGGTGTTCGCATGGCACTGTTAACTGAATTGAAAAATACTATATCTTTTGTTTATCTTTTTACAGTGTAAATATTTGTAATCAAAAATAAAATAAAGTGAGCACTGTACATTTTGTATTCTGTGTTGTAATTGAAATCAATATATTTGGAAATGTAGAAAGATATCCCAAAATATTTATAATAAATTTAAACTGGTATTCTATTATTGTTTAATAATGTGATTAAAACTGTGATTAATCGTGACTATTTTTAATCTCTCGATTAATTGCGATTATTTTTTAATCGTTTGACAGCACTAATATAAATGTGAACAAAGTGAAAATATGTAGTTGCCTCTCATAACTCAAAGTATTTTTATCCAAAATAACACCTTTTTGGGTTGAAACTAAAGCCCAGTCTACTCTGGCATAGAAACAGTGTGTGAATCATATTTTAAATTGTTTAATAAATGTGCTTCAAGCACAATGTCAGTTATGGCTTGGCTGGCCAGTGTGAACGGTGCAAACATTCAGATTTTAAAACTATGTTCTAGCCTACGGAAAAGAACCAGCAACCAGAGATAGGTGTGAGACATTTTAAGGTAGACATTAATTTTCAGTTTCATCTGGAACTTGGAAAGGGAGAATCTGTCTTAGTGGGAGTCATTAGGGGCTGGGATTAGACAATGGGATTTTGCTTTGTTTAGCCTTATGTTTTCGTGACTAAGTACTACTTCTAAGCCAAGGCCTTAGCACTTGCTCCCTCCCAAATTCTTCTTGGTTATATTACTTAAGATAGATCAAATTCTTCTTGGTTGTATTATTTAAGATAGATTTTTTTTTTAAATAAAAACTTCATTATTCACAAGATTTGAGAGAGAACACAAACTCCATCCTTTGCTTGCTGCATTAAGCGTGGGTTTTATGCTCTTGGAGCCACAGAAAAATTGGCTGATCTTGTAAAATGCATGAGCTGAATTATCTAGCCAGAACAAAGTGAGTTAAGAAAAGAGTGTGAATGCTAAGGTATGTAGTTTATTTGAAGGTCTCGATGGGTGTTTCAGCTTAACTAAACCAGGGCCCTGTTGACCAGGGGAGTCAATTACCATTCTCTTTGGTTTGCTGTGTGCTGGGATTATACCCAGTTTGCAGCTTCACCCTGCTGGTGGCTGGGCTGGTGGAAGCTGGCTGGCAACTCTTCACTCTTCTCTCCATTTGGAGAACCTGAATGAAGTGAAGAGTATACAGCCTTCTGGGAAACACTAAGCAAAATTTATTTAAATGAGATTTTACTGTATTATGAAATTCCTGAACTGATGACAACTTTGTTTTAACTATATTTTTGGGGTGCGTTGTTATTCCCTGCACTGTTTTGTAATCTGAAGGAAAAGAAGGCTATGTTACAGGTGCTACTTAGTTATCTTCACTTAATTGTTTTTCAGACATTTGTTCCCCATAAAGAAAATGAGCATGTGTTGAAGTTCCTTGAAGTAAAATTTGGATTAAACACAACTAAGTAAGTTTGAGCTATTTAGTTACAGCTGTCTAAAATACATAGAATTTTGAAATTTCTTTGAGAAATACAAGCATTTAAATGCAGATGTTCCTAATCTTTTGTAGGAGAACTTGGAAACTAATTTTTTACCTTCTTTTTAAAAAAAACAACTTTAGAAATTTAGCACATACAGGATGTGCTTGGGGTTTCTGGAATTCTGTAGCACTTCAGTGCCACTTCCTGCAGCAAGGGTAAAAGTTTCTGGTTTGTTTTTTTTAATATTTAAACTCTGCATCAGAGAGCCCTGAAAACATCCTACTTCTAACCAATATTTCTAATAATAGTGGGAGGCTAAGATGATGGGAAACCATGGAGCTAAATTTATATAGTCTAGAAAAGGGAAGACTATGGAGAGAGAGAGGGGGCATCAGCAATCAGTATTGTTACCTCAAAAATATTTTTGTAAGTAAACGGAGGGAATTATTGAAAGTTTTGGAAGATTGTAAGACAATGCTCTGTAACCCTTAAGGTGGGAAGAAAATGTTACGGCTGGATATTAACAATGTGTTCTTAACCATAATAATTGGGCAGGGAACTAGAGTACCAGAGCAAATGACAAAAGCACCATCAGTGCAGATATTCTAGAATATCTTAGGTTAGACATAGGTAATGATATTGAAATATGCACTTTGTTGGACTGTGAGAGCTCCTAGAACCTGAGGCCAGTGTTTAAAAACTGTGTACAGGAAGTGCTACAATCTCCACTGAAATGCACTTGATTCTGTACAAAATGACTTCACAGCATTTCAGGACAGGAAGTAAAGGATATAATTACATACAACTGAATTTTTTGGCGGAATTTTAGGAAGCCAGAATGTAATAAGTTTAGCCAAGACACAGTGATTAACACCCCTATTTTTCCTGAAAACTCCAGAAAGGGTCTTTAATGGCTACATTTTGTCAGAATTTTGGTTTTATCTCAACTAACAGATGTGTTAGAGATCTGTATATGAGACTTTTTACAGTGATTGGATTATTTCATTTTTAAGACATGGAGTTACTCCCCTTAAATCAGTGATTGAGACAAAATGGACGAGAGTCCTCCTGGATAATTGTGAAACTTCCCTTTAGAATTATGGGACCTTGATCTGTACTCTGACAATTTCCTGATCTCTCTTGAGGTTATCTCAGAAAGCCTGTTAAAATCTCTCACAATCCGTTCCTTCTGGGAATAGCGCTGGAAAGGTACCAAGATGACAGTGCAACTAACTTTGTTTAGAACAAAACTAGAGTGGACAAGGGATTGCGGCACAAGAGTTGTTAAAGTGACTCATCACTAGTGTCCACTAATGGGGGCACACTGCACTGTTCATTCTTAAACTGATTCTGTCCAGACAGGTTGATTGAAAATGGTTTAATTCTCTAGAGCAGATAGAAAAAGAAGAAAAGAGGGAGGAGAAGGAAGTCCTGGTAAAGATACAGGAGATGATGACATGGACAAATTCAATACATCATTTACATCACCAGTTTTACATTCCAGTAGAGGATATTGATTTCTAGCCATACACAAATTAAAGACCATACTTTCTCGGTTCTCTAGTTGAATTCTTTTGTGAGAGGAAGGAAGGATTGTCAAGTGATTAAGACCCAGGATTGGAACTTGGGAATTCCATGTTCTTTTTTTGGCTCTGCTGTAAGCTACCTATGTGATCTTCGACAAACTCGCTCAACTTTCAGTTTCCTTCTCTGTGAAATGGGGATAAACACACTTTCTTGCCTCAAAAATAAATCATTAGGTTTAATTCATTGATATATGTGAAGTACTTTGATTCCCCAGAATGAAGTTTTTATAAATGGATTTTTCTCTGTATAGAAGTGCTTATAAAATGTTATAACCTGCTCTTTTCAGATCACAGAATATACATTTCAAGGATGAACTTATGATTTATTTTTTTTTAAAAAAGCATGCTAGCAAAACCATTGTATATTTGAAAAAAACTGTTATTGGGGAGGAAATATATTAATTTGGATTCATCTGAGCAGATTACCTAAGAATTTATTTTTCTATGTGATATTTCTACCTTACTAGGAACTTTACAGTGAACTGGCTTCTTTGTCAAGAATCCCTTCAGACACCATCTCAGGACTTTTTTTTACGACTAACTCAGTCATCTCTATTGCCTTTTTATATTTTAGTATTAATTATCTGCCTTTCTTCTGTAACTCAAGTCATTTTTAGGAGAATTAGGTAAGCGGTTTATTTTTTATCACTTATTCTTTATACAGCTAATTTGAGGATTATTAAATTGTATATGGATGGTTAGTTGTAATCTTTTGATAGACCAAGGTTTAAAACTGTATAAAACATCTATACATTTAGCCATAGCTTGATAGCAAATATGAGTGGAAGAGAGCTCCATAGATAATTCCCTGATAGTTAGTACATCACCCACCCTTGCTACCAGAAGAGAGGAGGCCTGGATCCATCTAAGAGCTCCTTCTGTGTCAGCCTCTGACTAGTGTGTTTTTGGAAGGGAAAAGGGGGTTCCCACCCCACCCACCCCCTGCTGCAGAGTCTCCTGGCTGCTGCAAGAGGATGTATGTTTCTCTAGTATTTGTCTCCACCACAACCTTCTGGCTGCCATGAATAAGTGGAGGAATGGAGAGGATCTCCAATAGTCAGCCTCTCCTCTGTCTTTTTTGGCCCTAATCTATTAAGAGTACCTGCATCATCTGCTGCTAAGAGCCAAGCAGTAGACTAAAACTGACCTGATTCCTTTGTTTCACTGTGGCCCACAAGATTCTGAAAAGAACCAATGAAACTGACTAGTGTCCTCTTTGAGTATGTCTTCACTGCACTGTGTGCGTGTGTGTGTGTGATTGCAGCACATGTAGGCATACCTGAGCTTGCTTTGATTGAGAGAGCTCACTAAACATAGCAGTGAAATCAGGGCAGCTCAGGCAGTTGCATGGGTTAGCCACCAGAGTACGAACCCGCCTGGGTACACACTCAGGTGTCCAGCTCATACCACTGCTCGTGCTGCTGCAGCTACACTGCTATTTTTAGTGAGCTAGCTCAATCAAAGCTAACTCAGGTGTGCTTACACGTGCTGTAGTCAAATCCCATGAATACAGTGTAAACATACCCTTAGTTTGAATCTGTTTTTGCTTGGTAAAACTGTGACCAGTAGAAGAGGCAGGCTTAGAATGGCACCACTGCATAGGTCCTAATATAGAAGGTTCTCTTTGAAACCTTAAGTGCTAGAAAATGACCATACTTGTTTCTGAAGAGTTTACATTGTGCTGAATGTAATGAAAGGTGTAGATTACCTCCTATGCCAGGTCAAGCTTCCCACTTGCGGCGAGCAAAGATGAGTGGATTTTTCAAAATCTGTCAGACTTTTAGGAGACAAAGATTATGCCATATTTATTGGAAAGTTGTTTCCCCTGCAATTTGTAACAAGTAATCAGCTTTGATGCATGATGATTTTGTCAGTTTCAATTTTCTCATTCTTCAAATTGATTTTCACTTGTAATAATCATGACAACTTTGTGACAAGCAATGACTTCAATTTGTCCAACAAAACTCTTTCTTTTTCAGAAAATCTAAAAAAAGTCCAAACATTATTTTTGAATGTGAAGTATTAATAGTCTTAGGTCTCCAATTTGTCACAGTTAAGTTTAATTATTGTGATAAATTTTATTCAATTTTAAGCTATATTCCTTCCCATTCCACCCTTCACCTTCCTAGTTGGTGAATGGATTTGTTTTATATATGCAAGAGAGCAACCTAAATCTGATACTACTAGGATTTGTAATGATGAGATTGAACTATCCTCCATCCCTTTTTCTGTCCTCAAATTATAGGTGCAGTTACACTGATTCTACAGCTTGCAGTTGGGCTAATAATATGACAAAGCATGATTTAGCTTAAGTACAGCATACTTCAGTGCAAAATAATTATGTGTGTGTGAAGGCTTCTTGCTCTTGAATTAGATTCTCCATTAAAGTTGTTAACACACGTAATAAATATTGTAGTGCCTAGGAGCCCTAGTCATGGACCAAGCCATTGTGCTAGGAGCTAGACAAGCACAGAACATACAGACCCTGCCCTCAAAGAGCTTACAATCTAAGGGCTGGTCTACACTAAACCCCCCTGTCGAACTAAGATACGCAACTTCAGCTACGTTAATAACTTAGCTGAAGTCGAAGTTTCTTAGTTCGAACTTACCTGTGGTCCACACGCGGCGCACAGGCTCCCCTGTCGACTCCGCCTGCTCCGTTCGTGGAGCAGGATTACCAGCGTCGACGGGGGAGCACTTCCTGGTTCGATTTATCGCGTCTAGACAAGACGCGATAAATCGAACCCAGAAGATTGATTGGACTCCTCCGACGCAACGGGTGAGTATAGACGTACCCTAAGTACAAGACAAGAGACGGAAGATAAATACAGACGATGGACGGGGTACAAGGAAACAATAAGACAATATTGGTCAGCATGATAGATAGTGGTATTAGCACACCAGTGGCCTAGCTGTTGTCAAGTTTTTTTGTAGGTATCACAGCTTGAGACAATGTGTGAGATAAATGCTGTTTCATTTTCTTTCAACTGCAGTGGTGAACCACTCAAAGAAAAAATTACGCTTGACGATGGCCGAATTGGAGAGAGACCAGAGATAGCTTATCATGTAATCCACACAGTGTTAATGGGTTCTCTTGCAATGATCTTGGAAGGGTAAGTTTTATATTGATCTTTCTGTTTTGAAAGTGGCAAAATATTACTAACTGGACATGGTACTTTAGTCACCCTTTTAGAAGTTGTCCAAATTGTCCCCCTCCCACACTCTTTTCTGAAACCCATTTGACATACAACACTACTAATTACTCTAGGAAGTAGCTTAGTGAACTTTGACCATATATCTTTTTTTTTTTTTTTTTTTTTTTTTTTAAAGTAGACTATGCTTAAGTGTCTTTGGTTTCTCGAACACATTTTCTTATTTTTTCCCCAGCATAAATCTGATAAATTAATTAGAATAAATTTTTAATCATTCCCCTGTTGGTCTTCAAATTCAGCTGCTGTGCTAGCATTCTTTTTAAATTCTGATGTTCCATTGAAATTGGTGTGTAACTTTTTGGTGCACCAGGTAGTTCATGGTTAAGGCCATACTTGAATAGTGGGATGATTGTCCAGTCATTGCTGCTGAGTTGCCGACAAGCCATGGAAAATTGCAGAAGAGTAATAACAGACCTATTTGTGGTAATAAGGTCCATTATTACTTTTCCACGATTTTCTGCTGTCAGAAGCCCAGGGCTGAGAGCAGGAGCCCGGGGCTGAGAGTGGAGGCCCCCTGCTGTCATCTGCCTGGGGATCCCACTGTCAAAATTGCAGTGGAAGCCTAATATCACAGGCGCCGCAATTTCCAAAATATTGCAAATTAAGTAAGGCCTTATTCATGGTGTATCATGGAAACTAGAGATGGAAAAAACCTCTACTCCATCTCCTTGTCTGTTTAGGACATCATGAGATGTGTGTTTTGACATGTCAAGCAACAGCAAAACAGTTTAAAAAGATATTCTGAACATTTATTCCTATGGCACTAGATGTAATGCTGTTTAAACTAGAACAATGGCATTTTCCAGACTGTCAGCTGTCATCTCTAAAGTAAATTTTAGAGACAGGTGTGTGTGTGTGTCTGTGTCTGTGTCTGTGTAGTCTGAATACAGTCTGTGCAATGTCTCATCTTTGGATTTTTGTGTTGTTTCCCAGCATGAAGTACCTGTGGACTCCCTATATGTGTATGCTTGCTGCATTTGGTGTATGCTCCCCTGAGCTTTGGATGACACTTTTCAAGTGGCTTCGATTGAGAGCTGTACACCCAATATTGCTGGTGAGTCATCGTTAGCCATTGTTGGTGGTAGTTATAGTTAATGAGTACATCTCGTTTACAAGTGGTGAGTAATTGAGAATTCTAAAGAAACATCTAAGGGTAGAAAAATAGGGCAGCCTGGACAAATGTATATTGAATTGTCGGGAAAGATTGAAAAATTGTCAAACTAAACAATAACTGGAATTATTCATAGAAGATTTGTTGAGACCAATTGTCTGCTCGTGTTTATGCTACAGAGGCATCAGGGTTTAAGAGGGATAAATGCTGCAGTTGGAATCAGGACCACTTCTGTGGTAATTCCAGCTCTACCACTGATGTGATGAGTGGCCTTGGGTAAAATGCATCTCTTTTCTGCCACGTTTTACCATTCCGTAAAATGGGGATCATATCCAGTTACCTGATTCAAGAGTGCGCTGAGGAATAATTATTTATTGAATATTTGTACAATGCTTTGGACATGTCACTTGCTATGTAAATGCTAAGCAGTAGTACTCTGTAAGAATTGTCAAGGCAGTTCTTCCAGTGGTAATGTAATTGATACCAGGTTATGTAAGAACATCTATTTGTTTCTATTTCATGTTTATTTTATGCATGCAATTGACTGATCTACTGCAGTTTTAATTGTCAATAGATTGCTTTACATACAGTCATTACTAAAAGTTACCAAAACAGTGTTATACTACTCCTTCTTTGCAAGATGAGGTTGATTAGCTGGAATGCTGTTGTGCTGTATAATAGGCTGTTCTTTTGTATTAATACTGTGATTCTGAATGAGGGACTAAGTAAGGTTAAAGGGAATTGAATTGCACTTTTCATTCTTTCTGATTTTCTTTGTCTCTTGATCACCTTAGTGAGAGAGACACCTGTTCACTCTTGCTTCCTTCCCCGGCTCATGTATGCACTTCATCACTGTTACTTGAAGAATAAACTATTCAGACCCAATACTACTAAAGTTATAGTGAGCCAAATTCTGCAGTGTTTAATCAAGTAAAATCCTCTTTGTTCATATTGAGTTTTGCTTGACTAAGAACTGCAGAATTTGTCCAAATATAATTTAATGTTCATGTCTGACTCGTTCTATTACAACTGACAGCTTTTAGATATACAGTGTTGTTGTATACATTTTGGTCTCAGGATATTAGAGAGATGAGGTCCAATAAAAGATATTACCTCTCCCACCTTGTGTCTCAGCTTTTAGGCAGAAAAGTAAATATCCCAGGTTCCATGTGTGGGGAATAAAGGAGCAATCTGTAATCATTTTTTATTTTTTTTAAAAATATTCTAGGCTCTCATTCTGAGTATGGCAGTTCCAAGTATAATAGGTTTCAGCTTGTGGAAAGAGGTAAGAAAAAGAGTATTGTTCATTGTAGGCACAATATAAGTAATGTCTTGCTGGTGAGAAAACATAATGCCTATGTGAAATAATCAGTAATATCAGACAGTGTGCTCTAAAAACACAGTTCTTTAAAAACAGCAAATAAAATCATATATAGTTGTATGTACAAGGATACATAACAATTGTGGCTGGTGCAATTAAAAATGCATTAGTCTTTGGCTGAAGACAAACACGTTCATTTAAATTTTGGATTTATAAAGTAAAGTGATTCTACAGAGAAAATATTGCAGAAGTAAAACATTGGAACATTTTTAAGAGTATGTCATCCCATGCATGTTTTCACTGAGAGGCAGTTAGATAAGTTGGAAGTAGAATTACAGAAGGCAGTTGCAAGTGCTTTATTTGAAAAGCTCCTGTCAACAAGAAATGGAATTCTTAGTTTAGAACCTTACATAGAAATATTCTAGATGTTCAAATACTACAATAAAGGATACCATTTAGGTACTTACATAGATGTGTCCTGGTTTTTAAAAAAAGGTCAGTTCCATATTGCAAAAGTTCAGAAAAGCTATTTCTAAATACTTACTTGTTTTAAACAATTTATTTATTTAGGAAGTGTTAAAAGGTTTACAAATCCTTGCCATGTAAACATTTAAAACAAAAAACAAAAAAACCCAATCATTACAATAGTGAGCTTTTGTTAAATAGACATTATACAGGAACCAGATTGCTCTTTTAACAGGTCTTATCATATTATAGAGTGAATAGTTAAAATTTAAGTTTGTAAAGGGAAAAAGTATCTGAAAATTGTAGCTCTTTATACTGAGATGACATGGACACAAGAACAAATGGATATAAACTGGTCATCAACTAGTTTAGGCTCAAAATTAGGCGAAGGTTTCTAACTGAGAAGTTAAGTTCTGGAACAGCCTTCTAAGGGGAGCAGGGGGTGCAAAAAACCTAACTGGTTTCAAGACTGACCTTGATAAGTTTATGGAGGGAATGGTATGATGGGACTGCCTACAATGGTATGTGGCCCATTGGCGACTGCCAGTAGCAAAAATCCCCAATGACTGCAGATGGGAGACTAGATACGGAGGGCTCTGTTACCTGGGAAAAAATTCTCTGTAGTATCTGCTTGATGAGTCTTGCCCGCATGCTCAGGGTCTAACTGATCACCATATTGGAGTTGGGAAGGAATTTTCCCTTGGGTCAGATTGGCAGACACCCTAGGGCAGTGGTTCTTAACCAGGGGTATGCACAAGTCTTCCAGGGGGTACATCAATTCATCTAGATATTTGCCCAGTTTTACTAAAATTTCATACAGACAATGACTTGTTTATATTGCTCTATATACTGACATGTAGGTACAGTATTGTATTCCAATTGATTTATTTTATAATTATATGAGAAATTGGGCCCGGTGTGGTGGCGCGTGCCTGTAATCCCAGCTGCTTGGGAGGCTGCGGTCGGCGGATTGCTCAGGAGTTCTAAGCTGCTGTGCACTATGTCAATCGGGTGTCCGGTGCTACTGACAGCTTGGCCAGCAGGTAGTTGGAGGACTGGCTAGAACAACACGTCTGATGCATTGTGATCGGCGCTCTCTCTGTAAGAGCTGATAGACCAATCGATGACAGTGACATGAGAAATATTTAAAAAAAGAAAGCAAGCAATTTTTCAGTAATAGTGTGCTGTGACACTTTGTATTTTTATATCTGATTTTGTAAGTAAGTAGTTTTTTTTAAGTGAGGTGCAGCTTGGGGGTATGCAAGACAGATCAGACTCCTGAAAGGAGTATAGTAGTCTGGAATGGTTGAGAGCCACTGCCGTAGAGATTTTTTGCCTTCCTTTGCAACATGGGGGTCACTTGCAGTTTTAAACCAGTGTAAGTGGTGAATTCTCTGTACCCTGAAGTCTTTAAACCAAGATTTGAGGACTTCAGTATCTCCGCCAGAGGTTAGGGGTCTATTACAGAAGTGGATGGGTGAGGTTCTGTGGCCTGCAATGTGCAGGATGTCAGACTAGATAATCACAGTGGTCCCTTAGTGATTAAGATATAAACATCTGATTCAAATGGTTTATTGATGTTCTATACAATGGTATGTATAGCAGTTGAATAAGACTTTCTTTACACATCTTCTGACTTCACATATGCTGCCAGTGCATTTAGATTGGCTCTCTGAGACGCTATAATGGCTAAAAAAGGTTGTCAGATATAAATCTATTTTCAGTAAATAAAACTTTTCAATTGACTGGGGAATTCTGTACTTCAAATTGTTCTAACAAAACTATTTTAAGGGTTTGAACACTAGAGGGCTCCATATGTTACAAATCCAGTTTAAGAAGTTTGTGTCATTATAGCATAGAACGGAAGTAATGGGGGAAAAAATTGCAAAATGTTAAAAAGATCCAGATGTTATAGTAATTTTCTCTCAGAAACTTTCATAATTGTATACTGAGGAGAATTGCATTGGGGTCATTTGAGGAACAGCAGGACACGTCAACAAAATGCTTTACTAGATTAATTTACATAGTATTGTTAGACCTACTGTTACCCTCTGTAGAGGGACAACTGTGATTTAGTTTACTGTTGTATGTTTCAAGTTACTGTCTCAAAAACCAAAGGGGAAAACTTTGTGGTTTTGTTTGTTTTTTAATATAAGGGTTCAGATTCACTCCTGGTGTAAATCCTTTGGAGTTAATAGAACAGTTTTATTAGACTTTAATTGGTCATCTGTAGCAATATTACTTTTGTGACTGTAAAGACTACAGATTACTCTTATTGCTATATTTAAAGTTACAATGTTTACGAGAGATCCCATTGGGCTTACCCTGGTATGTAATAAACTTCTGTTTATTTTCTTCAGTATTTTCCTAGGATAATGACCGAGCTTTCAGAACTGCAAGAATTTTATGACTCAGATACAGTAGAACTCATGATGTGGGTAAAGTAAGTGTGAGTTCCTGGATGTGTCTCTATATTTTGTTTTGCTCAAGGCATTTTTGTTTTGAGTAATAAAAGCATATTTTATCATAAGACATAAGAACGGCCATACTGGGTCAGACCAAAGATCCATCTAGCCCAGTATCCTGTCTTCCGACAGTGGCCAATGCCAGGTGCTCCAGAGGGAATGAACAGAACAGGTAATCACCAAGTGATCCATTTCCTATCGCCCATTCCCAGCTTCTGGCAAAGAGAGGCTAGGGACACCATCCCTGTGCATCCTAGCTAATAGCCATTGATGGACCTAGTCTCCATTAACTTATCTAGTTCTTTTTTTAACCCTGTTATAGTCTTAGCCTTCACAACATCCTCTGGCAAGGAGGTCCACAGGTTGACTGTGCGTTGTATGAAAAAATACTTCCTTTTGTTTGTTTAAAACCTGCTGCCTATTCATTTCATTTGGTGACCCCTAGTTCTTGTGTTATGAGGAGTAAATAACACTTCCTTATTTACTTTCTCCACACCAGAAAAATGAAAAGTCCCAGTCTTATTAATCTCTCCTCATATGGCAGCCGTTCCATACCCCTAATAATTTTTGTTGCCCTTTTCTGAACCTTTTCCAATTCCAATATTTTTTTTTTTTTAGATGGGGCGACCACATCTGCATGCAGTATTCAAGATGTGGGCGTACCATCGATTTATATAGAGGCAATATGATATTTTCTGTCTTATTATATATCCCTTTCTTAATGATTCCCAACATTCTGTTCACTTTTTTGACTGCCACTGCACATTGAGTGGATGTTTTCAGAGAACTATCCACAATGACTCCAAGATCTCTCTCTCTTGAGTGGTAACAGCCAATTTAGACCCCATCATTTTATATGTATAGTTGGGATTATGTTTTCCAGTGTGTATTACTTTGCATTTATCAACATTGAATTTCATCTGCCATTTTGTTGCCCAGTCACCCAGTTTGGAGAGATCCTTTCATAGCTCTTCGCAGTCTGCCTGTGACTTAACTATCTTGAACAATTTTGTATCCTCTTCAAATTTTGCCACCTCACTGTTTACCCCTTTTTCCAGATCATTTATGAATATATTGAAAAGGACTGGTCCCAGTACAGACCCCTGGGGGACACCACTATTTACCTCTCTCCATTCTGAAAGTGACCATTTATTCCTACCCTTTGTTTCCTATCTTTTAACCAGTTACCAATCCATAAGAGGACCTTCCCTCTTATCCAATGACAGCTTACTTTGCTTAAGAGCCTTTGGTGAGGGACCTTGTCAAAGGCTTTCTGAAAATCTAAGTACACTATATCCACTGGATTCCCCTTGTCCACATGCTTTGTTGATCCCCTCAAAGAATTCTAGTAGATTGGTGAGGCATGCTTTCCCTTCACAAAAACCATGTTGACTCTTCCCCAACAAATTATGTTCATCTATGTGTCTGACAACTTTGTTCTTTACCATAGTTTCAACCAGTTTGCCCAGTACTGAAGTCCGGCTTACCGACCTATAATTATAGGTTTCAGTGTAGTAGCCGTGTTAGTCTGTGTCAGCAAAACGAAAATAAGAAAGAAAAACTTGTAGCAAGCCTTAGAAACTAACAAATTTATTTCAGCATAAGCTTTCGTGGGTTAGAACCCACTTCATCGGATGCAAGTGGGTTCTAACCCACGAAAGCTTATGCTGAAATAAATTTGTTAGTCTCTAAGGTGCTACAAGTTTTTCTTTCTTATTTTCGTTTTGCCGACCTATAATTGTTAGGATCACCTCTAGAGCCCGTTTTAAAAATTGGCGTCACATTAGCTATCCTCCGGTCATTTGGTACAGAAGCTGATTTAAATGATAGGTTACAGACTACAGTTATTAATCTGAGTTTTCCCTCCATACTTGATCATGTGGTTTGGGAAGAGAAAGAAGACCGGGATTATGGACTTGATATTACTTCCATTGAAAGCAATAGGAACTTGTCATTAACTTAAGTGGGAGCAGAAGCAGCTCCTGCATTGTGTGAGATTTGCTTTCATGTAATTTAGTTACCAACCTTAATCGCCAAGTAAAAGACTTAAGTTAGTGAATGTTATATTCTTAGTTCTTTAGATGCTAATTTTCTAATAGCTATTTGCAAAAAACATTGGAGGAGACAAATATCAGGCTTGATCCTGCAAGGTGCATAATCACTTACATTCTTAGCTGTATCAGGGCCAGAGTGCTCAGCAATTGGCAGAATCAATCCTACTGATATATGGAATAAGAGATTTTAAGTAAAGCACTAATGTAATGTAGTTGGTTCAAGATTTCCACTTTGACAAGGAGGCTATGTCAGTTCTTGTCCATGGCAAGCTGTGTTGGTCATAACTAAGGCTATGTTTTAGTCATGGGTACTTTTAGTAAAAGTCACGGATTGGCCATGAGCAGTAAACAAAAATTCACAGCCCGTGACCTGTCCCTGAGTTTTACTAAAAATACTTGTGACTAAAACTTGGGCGGGGTGCTGCCCGGGGCCCCTGCAGGTGCTGGGGGAGGGCGGCCCAGGAGCTGGGGTGGGGGGATGGCAGCACATGGCCTGGGACCCCCGCTGGTGCTCGGGGACGAGGGGGTTGGCGGGGCTGGCACACTCCCTACCTGCCTCCGCGCCTCCCCCACCCAGCAGCAGCAGCAGCAGACTCAGTTTGGATGTGGAAGGGGGCGGGGGGTTAGGGCATGGGATGGGGTGAGGCGGGCTCTGGGCGACGCTTACCTGGCTGGGGGACTCCCCAGAAGCGGTGACATCCCCGCCGCTCAGCTACGTCCTAGGCGGAGGTGTGGCCAGGCAGTTCTGCGTACTACCTCCGCCTGCAGGCACCGCCCCCAGCAGCTCCCATTGGCCACAGTTCCCAGCCAATGTGCGCTGCGAAGCCAGCGTTCTGGGCGGAGGCAGCGTACAGAGCTGCCTGGCCAGACCTCCGCCTAGCACTGAGCAAGGCGGATATCACTGCTTCCGGGGAGCCCCCCAGGTAAGCACCGCCCAGAGCCCACTTCACCCCATCCCGTACCCCAAACTCTGCTGCTGGCAGTGCAGTGTCCTGAGACTACCCCAGCAATGGCCAGTGCGCTTGTGGCAAGGGCTCCCTGAACTGCCCCTGAGCCAGGCGCACCGGCCACTGCAGAAGTCACGGAATCCGTGACCTCCATGACAAACTCTCAGCCTTAGTCATAACAAATACTGAGAGTACAACTGAATCTTACTTGAAGAAAAAATAATTTATCTGTAAAAATAAACTCTCTCCCAGTGAGAACTACAGGCCCTATTTGGCCCTCACACAGTCCAACATCTGTTCTGTTGGACGCTTCTGGAACTTGTGCCTTTGAGGGTAGAATTGGGCACCCTGTGTTCAAATAGTTTAGTGACTGTAACTGTACGTCTTCAGAAAAGACTAGGCTGATAATTATGATGTTCCAACCAATTTCTTCTTCTTGTTAATAGCAGTTTAGGATATTTGTCATCCCGTGGATCTTTATGGCAGCAAGTGTAACCATTCCAAGTGCCTAATGACTTTTGCATTAGCCTGCATATATTACACATCAAGTACATAATTAATCATGGTGAATTGCTTTGAGATATCCGCAACAAAAAGCAGTCTGACTACCACTTTTTACAGCTGTTGTTTGTATTTTTAATGAAAATGGACATTTTTCAGTTCATAACTGAATATCTTTATTGGCATCCGCTGCCGGGCCGCAAGACAGTTTGTTTACATTGACCGACCGCAGGCACATGCCTGCGGACGGTCAATGTAAACAAACTGTCTCACAGGCCGCACGTTGCCCACCACTGAATTAGAGCCTGTTAAATATTTGTCTGACCTTTTTTTGATAGTTAAGATGTCTAAACACATATATGTCTTTTACCAGTACATCTTCAAATAAAATAAAACCTTGCCAGGGCAGAACATATGATAAAATGAATCTGATTATTTAAAAATACTTGTTGTGTGGTGGGACTTGCAGGAGCTTTTAATTGCTTTTTGTTGATAGGTAGATAAAATAATACAGACATATTTTCTGAGTATAGCTTCTGAACTATCTTTATTTAAAAATTTGTATTTCTTTTATAGGAGCTCTGCTAGGTGTATATAAAAATGTAGCATCTCTCTTCTTGTTCTGTGGTTTCCATTTTTTCTATAGTTATTGCCACTTTTCTTTTCCCCCTTCGCCTTCCACCCATTCCTGTGTGTGCTATTTGGCATTCTCCTGTCAGCCCAGAAGACAAGGATCCCAGTCCCTTCAGGACCAAGTGCTGTTTCATGGATTAAACAATGTAGAAGTGAATGACAGTTAGCCAACCCTTCTCTCCACTCTTTTCATCAGGAGGCCTTCTTTATCAGCTCATGCTCCTAATAAGACTGGGGTTCCACCTAGCAATGCAAAGGACTTTGATCATGCTACTAGGCCACTTCATAACTGATTGCTAAGAAGAGTAGTTTCAGTTAAATGTGTAGTTAAATGCATAATGTTCTCTTCATGAGCTGGAATTTTTACCTTAGCAGGTTATAAGATTCACTTGGGTGTTAGAATTGATATAAAATATTGTTTTAGAAAATATGTCCTTGTACTCAACTGCATGAAGTGATTTTGTTTTTTGCAGAAGACAGGCTCCTGTTGCTGCTGTGTTTGCTGGAAGTCCACAGCTAATGGGTATGATTAAGCTGTGTACTGGATGGATGGTGACAAGTCTACCTTTATATAATGATGTTGATCTTCTACAAAGAAATGAGAATGTGAGTATCTGATTCCAAAAATGCATGGTGGTATCAGTGATTCATTCTTTATTCGTTATGTGGAAAATGAGTTGAGGTGCTTGATATGTGTAGGAGCACTGAAAATTATACATGTCAAAGAAGATAAGTGAAGGCTACCTGATGGTCTTGTGGAATTGGAGTTCCAACATGGGATCCAAGTTCAGGTCTCCGTGTCCCTTGTTTCCCGGACCACTTGGGGTGTGGAATTTTTATTATTTATTTATGCTAGTGCCCACCATGTGGTAGGTGCTTTTCAAACATTGAAGAACAATGGAGTTTACATTCTAAGGATAGACAAGTACCCAGAGGTTGGGGAAGGGTAACAATAATAGATTATATACATGGCAGCTTGAGTCACCATAAGCAACATGGCAGAAGTGGGTTTTAAGAGGGACATGATAGGAGAGTTTTGGACTTGCTGATGAGCTCAGGGAGGTTTTACCATGCATAGAAAACTGTGGTAGAAGGCACAAAGTGATTGTATGAGAAGCTGGCAAATGGGTGGACAAGGCTGGGAACACTGAATGAAGGGCATCGGGGGCCAATGTGAAGTATGACAAAATAAGATAAGTAAAGAGGGATAGAGTTTTATGGAGCTGTGAAGGTGGTGTCAGAAACCTAAAATTTGACATAAGAGTGGCTGGGGAACAAGAAGAGAGATTGAAAAAGGGTGATCATATCAGTGGGCAAGAAAGATAAATTTAGTGACTGCATTTTGTCTGGATTGAAGAGCAATGTATGTGTTTGAGAAACCAGAGAGGAGGATGTTGCAGTAGTCAAGGCAGGATATAATGAGGTCCAGAATGAGAGATTTGGCTGTGGAGATGGAAAGAAAAGGACAGATCTTGGACATACTAAAAGGAATATTTAAAAGAAGTTGCAGGACTTACATAATGCCTGGATGTGTGGGATGAGGAAGAGGGAAGAGTCAAAATAACCCTCTGTGCCTCAAGTTGGACCCCACTGGTATAATTGCTCTAAAGTCCTCCTATGAATGGGTACATAGGAATGCAAAATAATATTAACTCATTTCCAAAACAGTAAAAATCTCACTTTTTGTATACCGGTATTGTATGTATATGTATGTGATGTCTCTGGTTATTTGGTAAATTCAAGGTAGGTCAAATTCTTAGGACCCGTTTAATTTAGATTATAGTCATTTAATTTTTCCTGCACCTATGTAGGATTATAATTTTCCCCATCTAGAATCATTTAATATTCAAACCCAGTAAAGTCACTGAATTTAGCACAATTTCTAGTATTGTAGTATACAGTGTGTCCTCGTTTATGTATTCACCTCTATATCCTATGAATTAATTTCCCTTGATTGCAAGAGAGGTTTTTTGGATCATAATAAAAATGCAGAAGTGAAGAGCTAACTTTCTGGCTTATGACATGGTTCTGGGCTACCAGTTGAACTCATGGGCAGGAATAGACCTGCATCACTGGAGTCTGAGACAAACATCTTTCAATTAAGAGATTATAGGATGTTTTGCTACTTAACTGAACCATGGAGCAGAACTGACATCTACTTTGACCATCCGTGCTGGAATTGTGTTGTATTCCAGGACCCCAAGGATACTATATAAACAATTGGCTTCAGAATAGTGAAACATCAATAGGCTTGACTGACACTAGAAATCATTTTGTTGCCAGGCAGTCTTGTTTGAGAATACAAAAAAAAAATTAATTGGAGAGTTAAGACTTGTTGATTGAGGAGAGATAATTTCTTCTTTTGGGTTTAACGCCTTGACACCATTACCTTCTGTCTTCTCACTACCAGTAAATGCTGAGGGTATGTTTACACTGCAAATGCCAAAGCAGCACAGCTGCAGCTATGCCACTGTAGCGTAGACCCTTGCTACAGCGACAGCAGGTGGTTTTCCGTCACTATAGTAAATCCACCGCCCTGTGAGGTGATGGCTAAGTATTCTTCTGTCGACCTCCTGGTGTCTATACCATGTCTTAAGTTGGCTTACCTACGTCTCTGAAGGATGTGAAATTTTCACACCTGTGAGTGATGTAGCTAGGTCGACCTAAGTTTTAGGTGTAGACCAGGCCCGAGTCTCAGCACAACTTTTGAAACTGCATTTTGCCAGCAATGGTATTTTTTGAACTGGAATCGACTGCCTCACATTATGATGTTAGATGCCCTTTGGCTTATTTTTCCTTCCATTCCTCTCTTGCCTGTTGATCTCCAATGAGTTGTTTTTCCTGACACCAAAAAACAGAATCTAAACAGACATTTCCAAAGTCTTCAGCAGTGCACTTCCATAATAGTGGTCAGTAGCTGGTGCAGAATATCAATGCAGCCATGAAAGGTAAAAAGTGTTCCAAGTGTTCTGTTTAGGAGGACTTGTCTGATCACCTGCTATTACCACAGGGACTACTCTGCAAGGAAATTGAGATCAGAACTCTAAATAGGTTCCTCATTCCCTGTCTGAGGGTGATGCAAAAGTATAGTAGGAGAGTAGCAGTGTCTCATCACTCTCTAGGAACTCACCAGCTGACTTCATAAGCATGTGACGGACTCCAGAGTGAACCATATGTCTTCTCCTTCATTAGAAGAATAATCAGCCCAAATGTGAAAATGAAGGAATTAAGTATATTTGAGTTGGGGTGGGAGGATGGGCTGAGCTGGGAGAGTGGAAATAGATTTTCAAAGTTCTGCTCTTGAAGGAAAGGCTGTTAAAACAGGATTTCCCAATCTCTTAGAGCAATTTTACTAGGTTAACAGCCCAAGACCTCAACTATAGCAGAGTCTACAACATCTCCCATTCAGCTCCACGTGATCTTATCAGGTATGGAACTTTGGCTGTCGACAGTTGTCATAAGCTAAAAATACTAGCCCACTAAATGACTGACACTGAGGCTCATCTTTTAAGATTCCTCCTCCTTATCTTGAGAACCAGTAACAGAAGCCTGAAGCATTATTCATGAAATCCTGTAGTATCATATACCAGTGCTTGTGATCCATGATTGCTAAATACTCTCGACAAATGTCTTGTTCACCAGAGACTTTAAACCTTATTACTAGTCTCCAGAAATCCATTTAACCTACAAAAACATATTTTACCCGTAGATATTTCTGGAAATGTATTGAGTAGCAAATTTATACAATGTATATATTGAAATAACTGCCTTTTTATAATTTGATGTATATGTAACTTCTTATTCCCAATTACCCAATGTATTTAATATGAATTTAATTTTCCATGGTTTTAATTTGTATTAAATATTTTCTAATCTACAGATTTATCAGATCTATTCAAAAAGGTCTGCTGAGGATATTTATAAGATACTCACATCCTACAAAGCCACCTACCTAATTATAGAGGATTCAATTTGCAATGAGGTTGGACCTGTGAAAGGATGTAGGGTTAAAGACTTATTGGATATTGCTAATGGCCATGTAAGTAGCACCTGGAAAAAGTCAAATCTTTGGATAAAGTAATTGGTTAAATTTAAAGAAAAATGAAATTAATGCCACAGGAATACTTGTTTTGCCAGTTACAGTCGGCGTGCAGTCTGGAATTGATAAATATCTTAGTGAATGTTAAGCTTTTGTTTTGAGAACTCCTTCCTTTTTGAATGTTTTGAAACATATGATCTTTCCCCAGGTTGTTCCCTAGCCCTGCTGAGGTTCTGTAGAGTATGTCCTCTTAGGCTTATCTCAGTTATAGAATCATAGAATCATAGAATCATAGAATCTCAGGGTTGGAAGGGACCTCAGGAGGTCATCTAGTCCAACCCCCTGCTCAAAGCAGGACCAACCCCAACTAGATCATCCCAGCCAGGGCTTTGTCAAGCCTGACCTTAAAAACCTCTAAGGAAGGAGATTCCACCACCTCCCTAGGTAACCCATTCCAGTGCTTCACCACCCTACTAGTGAAAAAGTTTTTCCTAATATCCAACCTAAACCTCCCCCTCTGCAACTTGAGACCATTACTCCTTGTTCTGTCATCTTCTACCACTGAGAACAGTCTAGATCCATCCTCTTTGGAACCCCCTTTTAGGTAGTTGAAAGCAGCTATCAAATCCCCCCTCACTCTTCTCTTCTGCAGGCTAAACAATCTCAGTTCCCTCAGCCTCTCCTCATAAGTCATGTGCTCCAGCCCCCTAATCATTTTTGTTGCCCTCCGTTGGACTCTTTCCAATTTATCCACATCCTTCTTGTAGTGTGGGGCCCAAAACTGGACACAGTACTCCAAATGAGGCCTCACCAGTGCCGAATAGAGGGGAATAATCACGTCCCTCGATCTGCTGGAAATGCCCCTACTTATACAGCCCAAAATGCCGTTAGCCTTCTTGGCAACAAGGGGACACTGTTGACTCATATTCAGCTTTTCGTCCACTGTAACCCCTAGGTCCTTTTCTGCAGAACTGCTGCCCAGCCATTCGGTCCCTAGTCTGTAGCAGTGCATGGGATTCTTCCGTCCTAAGTGCAGGACTCTGCACTTGTCCTTGTTGAACCTCATCAGATTTCTTTTGGCCCAATCCTCTAATTTGTCTAGGTCCCTCTGTATCCTATCCCTCTGTATCCTATGATATGAGGAGTATTTTTTAAACGTTTTAAAACCCTAGTGCAGACAGAGCAAAGTTGTATTGTAATACATTAACTTGATCACCTCTACCAGCTAACATGTTACAATAAACTTATTCTATCTACACTAGGTTTTTAAAATATGGTAGTTACAGTGTTTTAGGTAAACAAGCCCTTAGATACCACTGTGAAGTATGAGCACCAAATAGGGAATTAAGATCTGCTTAGACTTCTTCATACTGGATTCTGCTTTTTGGCTTTTCTAGGTTTAGTAACTCTTGTTTACTCTGTTGGTAGGGTTTGGTTTTGGTTTATTTTGGAGTGGGGAGGGAGTTAGAGGGAGTTAGTGGCTATTCATGTCTTCAGTTCCAGTGAGAAGTCTTTCAGAAAAGTGAGTCTTACAACTTGCTTTGAAAAGGATCAGGCTTTGACTCAGAAGATACAAATGCATGGATTACTGTGAGTGCATCTTTGAGAGGAAAGGACATAGTTTACTGACAAGTTGGCAGTGAAAGCAAGCATTTCTTGCCACTCTTGCTGCCCGGGTGTCCAAGATTTGCAATGAATCCAATAAGACTGAGACTTCATACTACTTTGAACAAAGAGAGAAGTTAGCATCATTGGCATTTTGAAGTATATTACTGCAGTCTCACAGGTTTCAGTTTAAGCCAGACACTCTTCATCTTGATATTAATCACTTTAAGTCACTAAGAGATCTTTGTAACTGTTAATTCTGTTTGTTGAGAAGAAGGAAGGAAACTAAATGTCATGCACTCATAGATGCCAGCCACGCATATGGCATCTCACCAAGGGATTTCCTATAAAGATTGAAGAGGAGGTAGAGACTAAATTGGTCTCTCTCAAATTCTGCATTTGAGAACTGTCAGAGATGAGGACAACTGTCTAGTAGAGCTCTCTGGGTCTATTTAGAGGAATGTTTAAAACCCATCATATTGCTGCCCCATTCGCTCCAGCTAAGTCTTACAAATGTGTCAACAACACCGTGTGATTAACTGCCACAGGCTGCAGAAAGGCTGATTGTATAAGGAATGACATTTGGTCTCTATCAAGAGCCATAAGAAGATCATCAATGGCTACTAAAGACATCTCCATGCAGTATCTTAGTCTGAAGACTGATCGTGAGGAGTCTGGGATGTTAGCAGTGACTTGTGATGCTGACATTTGTCTCCATCTTCTAATTGATTTTGCATAGGAAGAGGAGGTTGTAGACGGGGTGGTAGTTTGAAAGATTGTCTCTCTTTATTGGCCTTCCCAAGAAAGTTAAGAATCTGTTTAGTAGGTATTAGCCTGGACAGAGATTCCAATGCACTTGTGTGTATGATGGAGCCAAACTTGGTCAAGGCTAAGAGGAGGTAAAAATCATCTCTGTAAAATCAGGATGGTAACTATTTACCATAGGTTCTCAAGGTACTCAATTTCCAGACTCAGAGGGATTCCCCCTCTGGACAAAACCTTAAAGTTACAGAAAAAACAGGAATAACCCCTCCCTCTAACACAGGGAAAGCTCCACAAGCAAAAACAAACAAAACCTATTCACAATGCCTGACTCACTTACGTAAAATAATGAAGGTTTAATGAGGTTGGGTTGGAGGAGACTGATTTTCTGCAGGTCCTTTTAGTCCCGAGATCACACTGACCCAGACAAAGAGCCACACGCAAAACCTTCCCCCCTCCCAAGATTTGAAAGTATCTTGTCCCCTTATTGATCAGGTGCCAGCCAGGTTACCTGAGTCTTAACCCTTTACAGGTAAGAGAATTTTGTAGTAGTGTATCAGAGCTTCTTAACCCCTTCCCTTTATATTTATGACAACCTTACACCCCTTAAATTCTCTGATTGGTTGAATATTTACAGGTCCACATTATGCTGGAGACTCAGTTTAAATATTTGTGCAGCAGACAACTATTTGAAATGGTTTGAGGGCCAACGAGATAGGAATAAATCATGATAGAACCATGTTTTTAAAAAGTTGTGATAGCCTATTCTCATAACTAATTAGAAATAAACTGATTTACTAGTATACAAGTATGGCTCAAAGTTTTCTGTTTAAGTAATATTTTAAAACTATTGGTAGTTTCAGTCTCAGGCCTGGTTTACAGTACACAGTTAGTTAGGTCAGCGTAAGCTGCCTTCATCGACCTAGCTGTGGAAGTGTATTAATTTAAACTTGGCTCCCACCGACATAAGTGCCTCTACACCAGTAACACCATCTCTCCGAGCAGTGTAGAGTCATGGTCAGTGTAATTAGGTCAACGCAGTGTTGGTGTAGACACTGCGTTGCTTACATTGACTGTTTCTGGCTTCCAGGAGCCATCCTACAATGCCCCACACTGACAATACAATCAATGCAAGTGTTCCTGATGAGGATGCACACCGCCAACACAACGTGCCAAGTGTGTGCACACAAGCGATTTTAATAATTGCTGTGTGCTGACGCAAGTTAGGTTGACATATTTTTGTAGTGTAGACATGGCCTTAGTCAACAGTTATTTCTAATTAACTTTGTGTCAGTAACTTGAGAGTGAGGCATTCACTTAACTTATCCCCAAATTAACAGGAAAGACAGTGGGTCTCTGTAATTCTTTGCTAAGTATTAGTCAGTGCTATCGATGTGTGTGTTAAACAGGGCTGTATTAATGAAGAAAAGGGCAGGCTAGATGGCTTAAGGAACGGATAATGAGATGTGAAGCCTTTTGCCTTTAGGCTGACTGGTTTGAATCAACTTCATGGCTGTGGTAATTGACACTCATGTTTTCAGTCTCTGCAAGGGGGTCAATGAGTTAATTGATCTTGGAAAATGAATTTCTTTCTCATCCCCAGAATTGCTCCCTGCAGGTCTGATTTGAAGTTGGTTGACAGAGAGATGTGGACAACTTTGCATTGCGCTGCTCATGCTTTCGACTTTTATCTTCTAGAGGATTTTTTTTTCAGGGCTATTAATCTAGCACTAGCATTAATCCGTTCACAAGAATTAAGTTTAAAAAAAAAAGTATAGGGGAAAATGTTTTCAGCCATTTATGTATATTTGTGTTATCTCTATTGGAATTGTATAATATAGAAATGAAAATTAATTATATGTTCTGTGATTAGATTTCTCTTAACAAATTTCTTCTCCTCTGATAGGTGGTTTGTGACGAAGGTGACAGTTATGCCTATTCTAAATATGGACGATTTTGTCACGAGATCAAAATGAACTATTCTCCATATGTGAATTATTTTACTCGGGTATACTGGAACAGATCCTACTTTGTGTATAAAATAAACACTGTGATATCCTTCCAATCTTGAAAAATCATGGAGACTTCTTTTTGAAGATTGACCACGTATGGAATTAATAGAAGTAGTTCCAATTTTAAAAGTGGCTTTTTTGCAGATCGAAGTGAGAGCATACAGAATGCTCATTCTGTTAGTTTACCAAACTGAAACTCTGGACTACAGCTCAACAAGCAAGAGTACCATCCTCTAAGGAAATGTGAGCACTAGTCAATTTTACAGTCTCTACAAAGTGTGACCATCTTCCGAAATTCTTACATTTGTCTTTCCAGTTTTTCCATTTTGAATCATCCTAATTTTCATGGAAATAAAATGTCTAACTTAAATATTACAACAAATAATTAAATAACTTCTAGATGGACCTACTTTGGAAAATACAGAAAAATTACATTCAGACATTTGGGGGTGATTTAAATTCAAGTTGTTATACAGCTTTCATTTTCTAGCATTTGAAACCATCAAAGTGTCCCAAGAAAGAGTCCATGCAAATAGTTTGATTTTCTGTTAATAGGACTGTCTTTAACTATGTGCATTACTATTACACACGGGTGTATGTATAGCATTTTTGTATGAGCCATATCCTGAAGATTTTACTTAAGCAAAACATCCATAAATTTGACTTCAGTGCACGGACAAAGGGGTCCACCTACATGGACAAGTTGGCAGGATCAAGATTTTAGTTTGGACTGAGCAGGTCTTTGGGGTTTGTCCACATTAGATAATATATACTTATTCATTTTAATAGATATTATATAGTTAGTCTTGGTAAAATATTGCCACAAATTTTATTTAAACCCCCCCCCCACACACACACACACAGTGAAGTCATGTTAAAACAGTTGATAACTATTTTTAAAATATATGCATATAATGAATTAAGAGTATATGGTCATGGTATTTTTTCAAAATTTTAGAAAATATTTTGCCCCCTATCTTTACTCCTTTCCCACACCATTCTAGTCAGTTTTCTTAATGAATTCTCTATTTATGCAATTTATTTTGTTGCTACTTGCTGTGCTTCTGCTATAATAGATGTTTGTTTGCATCCTATTTTTGGCCTGATCTTGGAGTCCTGAAACAAAACACCGCAAAAGTAACGGACATCTTGCCTGGGGACTACAAAATCATTCCTGCTGTGTCTGCAGGAAAAATGTAAATCCAGAGAATTCAACTTCTATGAAGTGAGCATATACAGCAAGAATATGGTGCAGGTCTATGCTTACCATTTCCTCTGTGCACATAGGTTTATTTATTGTTATACTAACAGTGCTGCATTATCAACAACTCTGGAGTGATCTTTTTTTCAAAATACTTTATTGTTGCAAATGTCATCATATCTGTAGTCCAGTTTTCCTTTCTAGATGTGCTAATTTTTGAGGCCTGAAAACCTTGACAATGTTTTAAATTATCCACTTTATTTGAAACCATGGCTCAGATAAATCCATTAAACAAAATAATAATGGGCTTGGTGATCTGAAGGAAAAATGTTTTTTAGTATAATTGAGTGACAGGGTATAGTAAGTAGCCTTATATCAGATGTAGCCTTGACACATCCATTATATTAAGAATGGGTGTGGGTGTTTGTGTGTATTATATATCAAGTTCACTCACAATATGCACTATTTGTGTGTTTATACACAAGTGCATGTGTATCTGCACTGAACATTTTTCAGACTTTTCAGTCACTACAGTAAACTAATGCATTATCTTCAGCTACTGCAAGCTGTGGGAACCTTTTAGTGGTCTTTTCTGTGTGTGATAGAATGAATGTAGATGTATTTAATATTTTGAAATAACTTTAGAACTCCATATGCAGCTGAAGTTCTTTATGATTGACTGTCAGGGATGTCATACCTGTGTCTCATTCCTAGTAAACGCATGAGCCTAAACGTTCATGACTTCCATTTCATAATAGCAATAAGGCATTCCAGGTAGTGAATTTCAGGGTGACTTTTGCACTTCTTGGTGCAATGGCCTCATGCCTTTATAACAGCATTCAACGTGAAATATTTGAATTACCCTGCAATGGACTGCCTATTGTGTTTTACTGCAGTGCTATGTGTGTATAGTACTGGGCGGTACATAGTGTGAGTACATACACATAGAATACATATGTATAGAAAAATACAGCTAACGGCCATTCTACACATCTGAAAATAAATCCCAGCTGTAGCACATTGGCCTTTATACGTTTGAATAGACATGTTAGCTCATGTTTGAACCGTAATATAATATTAAGTGTTGTCATTCTTTTTAAGTAGTGATGCTACTTCAGTTGATTCTGCTTTAGGAGAATCAAAATCAGGAGGATTTTAATTTGTTCATTATTTTTTTATATATTGGAAAAATTGCATCACAGCAGCATTGGTGTATCAGGCTAAAGAAAACAGAAAAAAGAGTCTTGTAACTGTGGGAAAATGTAGCCATTGTAATCCCTGTTAAAAGGCAAAAATGTTCAAAGTTTTGATTTTTAGGTTAATTATTTAGTTTGAACATCCAATCCAGTTGCTGACCTGCTTATGAAGTAGCCAAAAAAAAGGGGGGGGGGGTTCATCTACTATGGGTCTATTCTATTTCCCACTTTTTGTGTAGAACGCAGGTTCTGTGGTGTTCCCGGGAAGAATTAAATAGGGCTTTTCATACAAGTAAGCTGCAGTTATGTCCTAACTTGCTTTCCAGCATAGGTCACTAGCATTACAAGCCTACTGAATGAATAAAAACTTATAGTTGTGAGGGTGGGAGAACATACTGGAAAATCACATCTGTTTTACTGTAGAAGTTGCAATCCATTTGAAATATGTGCCTTGAAAGCTTTATTAAAAAACAAAATCTTTCAACTTGTGTTTATTTTTGTGAAGATTTTTAATCCATTTCCTTTGTGGTTTATGTAGTTTCAATTGTATCTTATTTTCAGCAGGAAAAGATCCTAGCAACCTCCTCCAAAGGTGCTGCTGCTGTGAATGGCACAGCTAAGGTCTGTGCCAGCCATTTTGTTTACAACTATTGACTCCACCAGCCCAGAAAGAGTGATACATTTACTGGCAAGTTGTTCTCGTTCTGGCTTACTTCCTCCTTCCCCCTATGAGCCCTCAATAAATCTCTGTGAACAAAAATATTATCTGAAAAGGTTATAGGTGGAAGATCGAGCAATAATATACTCCTGACATTTCACCTTTAGATCTCTGGTTTCAGATTTAGTCAGATCACAAATGAGATTGGTAATTTCAGCCTAGTCCCTAAACCATACTTGTCCAGACTGAGTCCAAACTACCACATAATTTGACACAATTTCGCATGATTGTTTAAAAGAAATGTAGGACTGGATTAGCAAGGGTGATCGAGGTCATGGTTAAGATGCTTTGTCCAAATAATGCACCACTCATTCATTATTTAATACATTGAAAGAGCACTTCCACTTCCTCTAAAATAAATAATTTTTTTTTAGCTAACAGCTGCCATCCTTAGGAAACAAACCTAGTGTTACAAAGAACAAGTTTTTAATGGACATTTTAGGTTTTTCCAATTACTCACATTGTTGCATATTAAAATGTAAATATTTAGGGACCACATCTTGCTTGCCTTACTCATGTAATTAGTGTCCAGTCAAATATCCCTTTGGTTTCACAGGAATAAAAACTTCAAGATTAGGGCCTAGATTTGTAAATTTTCAGTGAACCACATGTTGATTACTGATGTTAACTTTATACAATCTCTGTATCTTAACCAAAACTGGTATGTGTGTGTGCAGATGCATTTAGAGAGTGAGTTCTTCTATCCTGCTATCATGTTTTGGAGACTTTAAACGTGTAGTTATTATTATTACTAATGGCAGTTAAACCGCTAATCCCCTTGTATTGATATGCGGATAGCCTCCAAAATACATTGGAATAAGGATGTAGCAAAAATTGAGCTTATTTTAATTCAGGTAGGCTTGGCAGAATTGGATTATTGTGATGGATAATATAAATATTTGTTTAAGCATTTTTTTATATTTATCTAGTGCAGGGGTAGGCAACCTATGGCACGGGTGCCAAAGGCGGCACGTGAGCTGATTTTCAGTGGCACTCACACTGCCCAGGTCCTGGCCACCGGTCCAGGGGTCTCTGCATTTTAATTGAATTTTAAATGAAGCTTCTTAAACATTTTAAAAACCTTATTTACTTTACATACAAAAATAGTTTAGTTATATATTATAGACTTGTAGAAAGAGACCTTCTAAAAACGTTAAAATGTATTACTGGCATGCGAAACCTTAAATTAGAGTGAATAAATGAACACTCGGCACACCACTTCTGAAAGGTTGCTGACCCCTGATCTAGTGAAATGTTCACAGTTGTGAGAAATTATTGGTGGGTCAGACAATTATTTACTGACAGTAGATTTTAAGATTCAAAAAGTTAAATCTTTATAACTTGTGACGGGGCAAGGGCAGAGAGCTATAGGAAAGTGGTAAGGAACCAGTATGTTAGCCCCAGGCTACACAAATCCCTGATTCCTTATGGCAGTTGCTCCAGGTTAATCAAGACACCTGGGGCCAATTAAGAACTTTCCAGAAGGCGGGGAGGTTGATTGAGACACCTGCAGCCAATCAGGGGCTGGCTGAAACTAGTCAAAAGCCTCCCAGTGAGTCAGTGAGGCGCTCATGTCAGGAGCTGTGGAAGGAGGTTGTGTGTGAGGAGCTGGGAGCAAGAGGCACTAGGAGCTGAGAGTAAGAGGGCGTACTGCTGAAAGATCCTGTGGTGAGGATAAAGAAGGTGTTGGGAGGACTCCATGGGGAAGTAGCCCAGGGAGTTGTAGCTGTCGTGCAGTTGTTCCAGGAGGCACTCTAAACAAGCTGCAATCCACAGGGCCTTGGGCTGGAACCCGGAGTAGAGGGCGGGCCTGGGTTCCCCCCAAAACTCCCAACTCCTGATCAGACACAGGAGGAGTTAACCTGGACTGTGGATTCTACTAGAGGGGAAGATCTCTGAGGCAAGCAAAATCCGCCAATAAGCGCAGGACCCACCGAGGTAGAGGAGGAACTTTGTCACAACTGGTGGCAGAGGTGGGATTTGGTGTGCACAGCGCGGCGGAAGAAGAGGGGTGTTGTGTTTTGTTTTTTTTAAAGGGAGCGGGTTTGTTTATTTATTTATTTATTTTCACCACAATGGAAGAGGTAGTACGGGCACTGATACAAGCCACGGCTGCCCAGCAGGAGGCTACCCGTGTCCAGGCAGCTGCCCAACAGGAGGCAGTACGGCTGCAGCAAAGAACCAATCGCCTGTTGATGGACCAGGCCGCTCAAGACTGTACTACGTTGCGGGAACTGGTAAACCAAGTGAAGGCCCTTACAGAGATGAACCATGGCCATGATGGGATGCGGCATATACGGGCCAGCAATTGCCTGCAGAAAATGACAGGGAACGATGACATAGAGGCATATCTCCTAGCCTTTGAGAGGACAGCCCTACGGGAGGCCTGGCCTCAAGATCAGTGGTCTGGCATCCTTGCCCCATACCTGTGTGGGGAGGCCCAGAAGGCCTACTATGATCTGCCTGAAGAGGCTGCAGCAGACTACCCCCAGCTGAAAGCAGAGATCCTGGCCAGATCTGGGCTAACAACTGCAGTGCGGGCCCAGCGGTATCATGAGTGGAGGTACCAGGAAGACACAACCCCGCGATCCCAATTGTATGACCTCATCCATCTCGCACGAAAGTGGTTGCAAACTGAGTCCCGGAGTCCAGAAGAGATACTAGAGGTTCTGGTCATTGACCGATACATGAGGGCACTACCGCCAGACCTTCGCGCATGGGTAAGCCAGAACGAACCCTCCACCTATGACGAGATTGTGGCAATGGTAGAGAGGCGAAGGACGGCAAGGGAACTGACCCGACCAGTTAAGGAAGCGGAACCCAAGGTTAAACTAGCAGCACCAAGCCCTAGATTTTGAGTGACTGGGCCACCAGGAGGGCCCAGGTGGAAAAAGAGAGGGGCTGAAGGCCCACCAGAGGCCATAAAGAGTCGGCGCACTGAGGGGGAAGAAGATTGTGATGTTAGACTTCCCAAACCAAGAGACCGGGGAACGCCTAGGGTTCCATATAGATGTTATGCATGTGGTGAGTGGGGACACATAGCAGCACAGTGTCCCAGCACCGAGGAGCCTATGCAATGTAACTTGGGGGATTGGGAGGTCCCATGCTCCCTTATCCATCTTGCGGGCATTGCATTAGGCCCGTATAACTACATTAGACCGGTGAAGATAAACAGAGTAGAGACTATAGCGCTTGTGGACTCCGGAAGTGCAATCACCCTTATATCGGGTAAGCTGGTAAAAAGTAGCCAGCTGCTACAAGCCAAACGCGTAGCAGTGACATGCGTGCATGAGGCCGTAAGCCATTACCCCACCATCCAGGTGGAGATAGAGGTTCAGGGGAACCCCATTGAGGTGACAGTGGGTGTAGTTCCTAAACTCCTGTATCCTGTAGTCATTGGGAGGGACTATCCAGGGTTTGATAATTTACTCCCCCCGGAGAGGCTGGAGGGAGGTGGGGACCCTGAGGGCAGCAACTTGTCACTGGGGGAATGTCAACCCCCGATGTTCGCCGAGCTTTCACAGGATCTGTTCTCAGTCCCCCAAAAGACCCGGAAGACAAAAAGGGAGAGGAAGGCTGCAAAAGCTTTGGGAACCTGGATCCTGACCCAGGGCCAGAAGATCGCCCTAGTAGGCAGATGGACACGAGCAGCCAGAGAAACTACCACCACGGAAGGTGAGCCGGAGGCTGGCCCCAGCCATGATGGAAGTGAGCCATTAGAAGCAACAGAGGCTGGCCCCTGGGAGCTCGGGCGGGTTAGTCCCGGGAGACAGACTTTCGGGCGGGACCAGACAGAGGACCCTAGATATAACGCCAGGAAAGAGGTGGCTGAGATAGATGGAGTACCTGTGGATGGGAAGGTCCGGGGTCCAGGTCCTTACTTTATAGTGAAGAAAGATCTCCTGTACCATGTGGTGCAAATGCAGGAGCAAGAGATACATCAACTTCTGGTGCCACGAAAACATCAAAAAGCCATATTGAGCCTCGCCCACAGTCACCTATTTGGAGGACACCTAGGGGTAGAGAAAACCCAGGCACGGATCCTGCGGAGGTTCTTCTGGCCAGGAGTACATGAAGATGTCCGACGATACTGCACCTCTTGTCCGGAGTGTCAGTTACATAGTCCGCACCCGCACTTCCGGGCTCCTTTGATACCTCTTCCAATAATAGAGGTTCCTTTTGAACGCATAGCCATGGATCTTATAGGGCCTCTTGAGAAGACAGCTCGGGGGCACCAACATGTGCTTGTTGTACTGGACTATGCAACCCGGTACCCGGAAGCCGTTCCCCTACGCAACACGGCTTCCAAAACCATAGCTAAGGAGTTAGTACAGATCTTTGCCCGAGTTGGGCTACCCAAGGAGATATTGACTGATCAAGGGACACCTTTTGTGTCCAAGTTGATGAAAGATCTCTGTTCATTACTCCATGTACAAGCCCTATGGACCTCTGTATACCACCCGCAAACAGATGGCCTTGTGGAAAGGTTCAATAGGACCCTCAAGGCCATGATCAGGAAAGTGGTGAGCTGGGATGGGAAAGATTGGGATACCCTATTACCTTACCTCATGTTCGCCATCCGGGAGGTTCCGCAAGCCTCCACAGGTTTCTCTCCGTTTGAACTATTATACGGGCGCCATCCCTGGGGCATATTGGATATAGCGAGAGAAGCGTGGGAAGAGGAGCCAAATCCAGGAAGGAACATAGTTGAGCATGTACTACAGATGAAGGATCGGATAGCCCGAGTTACACCTATTGTACGAGAACACTTGGAGAAAGCACAGGAGACCCAATGAACCCATTATAACCACCGAGCAAAGCTTCGACGGTTCCAACCAGGGGATCGAGTGATGGTCCTGGTGCCCACAGCAAGAAAGTAAGCTGTTGGCCCAGTGGCAGGGACCCTATGAAGTGATCGAAGCTGTGGGAGAGGTGAACTATAAGGTGCGGCAGCCAGGCCACAGGAAACCAGAGCAAAACTACCACATCAATCTTCTAAAACCTTGGCACGATCGAGAGGCATGCTTAGTCACCCAGGAGACCTTTCCCTAGGAGGATAACCTACATGAGCAAGTAAGGATATCACCTGACTTGACGCCGATCCAAAAGATTGAGGCAACTGACGATTAATCGCAACCGAGATGTGTTCTCTACAAAACCGGGGCGGACGACTGAGGTCTATCACCATATCCGCACGATCCCCAGAGCCAAGGTAACATTGAGACTCTACCGAATCCCAGCAGCCAAAAGAGAAGAAATCAAGGCCGAAGTGAAGAAAACGTTAGAATTAGGGGTGATTGAAGAATCTTACAGTCAGTGGTCCAGTCCAATCGTTCTAGTGCCTAAACCTGACGGTACCACGAGATTCTGTAATGACTTTCGCCGACTGAATGAAGTATCCCAGTTCGATGCATACCCCATACCACGCATCGACGAACTGGTGGACCGACTGGGTAGTGCTTGATTCTTGACTACACTGGATCTGACAAAAGGATACTGGCAGATTCCCCTGACCAAAGAAGCTAAAGAAAAGACAGCGTTCTTCACTCCGGATGGGCTATTCCAGTACACCGTCCTCCCTTTTGGGCTACATGGGGCTCCAGCCACATTCCAGCACCTCATGGATAAGCTGCTGCGCCCCCATACTAGTTATGCAGCCGCATACCTAGATGATGTCGTCATCCATACGCCAGACTGGGGAACCCACTTGGAGAAAGTTGAGGCAGTACTGCGCACCTTAAGGCGGGCTGGCCTCACTGCTAATCCCGCTAAATGTGCCATAGGGCTAGTAGAGGCTAGGTACCTGGGATATATTGTAGGAAGGGGCATAGTAAAGCCCCAAATGAATAAGCTACAGGCGATTCAAAACTGGCCCTGGCCGACCCGAAAGAAGCAGGTCCGTGCGTTCCTAGGTGTGGTAGGCTACTACCGACGTTTTATTCCCCACTTCGCTACTAGGGCAAGTCCCCTAATGGACCTGGTGAAAGCCCGAGGACCAGACATGGTGAAGTGGACCGACGCAGCAGAGGAGGTGTTCACAGCCCTTCGGACGGCCCTTTGTAATGACCCCGTACTCATAGCCCCGGACTTTAACAAGGAATTTATTTTACAAACAGACGCTTCCGAGGTGGGGTTGTGGGCGGTTCTGTCACAAATGGTGGGAGAAGAGGAACACCTGATCCTCTATCTAAGCAGAAAGCTTCTCCCAAGAGAACAGAAATACGCAGTAGTTGAGAGAGAATGCCTTGCTGTCAAATGGGCTATGGAGACCCTACGTTATTACCTCTTGGGCCGGCGATTTACTCTTGTGACGGACTGTGCACCCCTCCAGTGGATGCAGCGGAATAGGGAAAAGAATGCAAGGGTCACCAGGTGGTTCTTATCCCTCCAACCGTTCCAGTTCCACATACGGCACAGGGATGGATGCCACCATGGCAACGCTGGTGGTCTGTCAAGAGCACACTGCCTGGCGTCCCAAGTTGCCCAACTCTGTGGTGTTGAGCAGAGGGGGGTGGGGGATATGTGACGGGGCAAGGCCAGAGGGCTATAGGAAAGTGATAAGGAACCAGTATGTTAGCCCCAGGCTAAACAAATCCCTGATACCTTATGGCAGTTGCTCCAGGTTATTCAAGACACCCGGGGCCAATTAAGAACTTTCCAGAAGGCAGGGAGGTTGATTGAGACACCTGCAGCCAATCGGGCTGGCTGAAACTAGTCAAAAGCCTCCCAGTGAGTCAGTGAGGCGCTCATGTCAGGAGCTGTGGAAGGAGGTTGCGTGTGAGGAGCTGGGAGCAAGAGGCACTAGGAGCTGAGAGTAAGAGGGCGTACTGCTGGAAGATCCTGTGGTGAGGATAAAGAAGGTGTTGGAAGGAGTCCATGGGGAAGTAGCCCAGGGAGTTGTAGCTGTGTGCAGTTGTTCCAGGAGGCACTCTAAACAAGCTGCAATCCACAGGGCCCTGGGCTGGAACCCAGAGTAGAGGGCGGGCCTGGGTTCCCCCCAAAACTCCCAACTCCTGATCGGACACAGGAGGAGTTAACCTGGACTGTGGATTCTACTAGAGGGGAAGATCTCTGAGGCAAGCAAAATCCGCCAATAAGCGCAGGACCCACCGAGGTAGAGGAGGAACTTTGTCACAAACTGTTAAAACACAAATTGTCAAAATCAGATATCAAAATGTTCACTGAATACCTTTAATCAAACTCTAATAAGTTCTTAGGCAAAGTAAGAAAAATGCTCCCTATCTGTAAGTTTTCAATTATGGATGGAAATATTTTTTGTTGGTTTGTGTGTACAGTGAAGTCAATGTTTACCTACATTTACTGATAAAAATCTAATCCTTCTAAGCCTAAATACTGGACAAGCAATATTTCACTGAAATAATACTTCATCTTTAAGCTGTTTAATCATATGTTGAATATTCTTAATATGGAATTTTAGTAAAGTAGTGGAAGCTAAAGGAACATGCAGTGCATGTTTATATAGTAACCTTTTTTTTTACATTAAACATATTTGGCTGCACTGATAAAGACTTTTCTCAAATGTTTAGTACCTTAATTGCTGTTCATACGTGTTACTAGAACTGGTGATATTTTAGACATCAATACAATTAAATGCATCTGTGATTCTACTTTTGAAAGTGACAAGATTATAAAGGTTTTTTTATTTGATGGGAAAAGGGGTGATACAGTGTATTATAGAAAATTTTAACTTTGTACTTTGAGAACAGAAACATCTTGCTGGCAATGCTTTATTTTTTCCTGTTGACACTTACTGGTAGTGCATGTGGTATAATTAACATATCTAATCATGTGCAAGTATTTAATGACAAATCTAAAAGGAATTGTACTGACTGTCTTCTGAGACAGATCGCTCTCAATGCAATTGTTATACAGTAACTATTTTCTCCTATGACAGAAGTTAAATCTTTGCAAAAGAATAAATGCTAAAACTGAATATGGATCACTTGAGACAAACTTTTTACCTCTGCTTTTGAGACCTCAAATATTCTTTCATAAGGAAAGAAGTTTCTTAGTTTATGGTAAAGAAGCCTGCTTGTTCTTTTACAGTAATAAAATTGTTTTTGTATTTTTTGCTTACACAATAACTTTCAAGTTAGTTAAAAGATTGTGTAAAGTTCTTCAAATATTTCTGTCTTTTGGTGCAGAATAATAATTACAAAGCACTTCAGCAATATACAACCTATTAAAGCTGGATCCATATGTCACAGTGACTAGCTGTTGAGAAACATATTGGTACAAAGTAGACCAGCAAAATAAAAGATGTTTCATGTCAAATGATGGAGTGGGGGAGAAAAAAAATCTAATTTTCTAGCTAACCAATCTTTTTTCAGGGATAAAGAAAACTGGAAGGGAATCACTAAACAAACTCAAGCCTGGCAGCTGCAGCTTCTGCCTAAGGCAGCAGCTCCCTCCCTCATTTGTCCCCCCTGCTCTATGGAAGATGGGGTAAGCGAGATGCAGGAGCAGGGGGACATTAGCCCCCCTCTTCTTCACCTCCCCACCCCCACAGCAAGCAGGCAGGAGTCTTGGGGAGCAGCACATGGCAGTGGGTGGGGGAAGGGACAACTGAACTGCCGCAATTGATAGCCTGCAAACCATGTTAGAAGGGAGCATTTCACAACTTTAAACGAGCATGTTCCCTAATTGATCAGCAACTTAACAACGTTAACCGGGGCGACTTTAAGTGAGGAGTTACTGTACTTGCATTAATCTCTTCTATTTTTGCTTAAGCTCCAGTATTTTTTTATTCCTAAAATATAACACATACAACACAGTGCAAAGCAAGCATACGAAATAAACCAATTACAAAAATTGTAGCACCATATCCACACTCCAAATCCAAGGTCCATACAGGATAATCTCCAGTGCAATTTGACATTCCTTTCCCTCTAAAATAAACTAAAAGCAAAAGAAAGGAACATTATTTAATCTTAGGCTATAACTAATTGTGATGTGTGGACCCACTTTTCTTTTTCCCTCTTGTTAATCTGCACTGCAGTAGGTGACATTTTATTCATGATGGAAAATGGTCCAACTCATCTAGACTCTAGGACATGATTTTGTTCAATGTTAATTTCAAATACGTTACTTTATCTCCAATTTTCCATAACTTACTGTCCTGAGCCACACACGACTCCACAGTCTCTTCCTTTTTCAGTGGCATCAATCAGTTTAAATTCCATTTTCTTAAGTTCTATTGGTAACTCCCTTAACCATTGCGTAACTGATACCTCCTCCTCTTCTTCTGGGTACAATGAAGGGCTCTACAATCTCATAGGCCTTCTGTGATGCTCTGTACCTCACGGGGGGGGAACACCCTGTACCCCCATGTTCATCCTTATAATATGATTGTGTGGTATCCAATGCAAAGTTTGTCATGTGTCTTCAGAAAGCTCATGATGCACTGAGCATTGTTATAGTAATGTTATAGGTTGTAATTTCATATATAGTTATGAGGCTGAAAATGTGTCCTCATGCCTTAAAACAAGCCCAGGCAAAACTCTGCAGGAGCAGAGGCCCAGGCAAAACTCTCCGGAGAAGAGGGGCAGTTCTCACCTCATCAGGGCATGTATGGGACAAACCCAGCCCAGCCTCACAGGAACAAAGGTCACTGGCCTAGACAGCAACAAAGGATACAGTTTGGGACCATGAGGTAATGCTCACCTGACTCTGAAGGGGAGGGAGGGGCGCGCAAAGCCAAGAGGGAAGAAAGAACATGATAAAAGGGAGAGACATTTGCCCCTCTCTCTCTCTCTCCCACCTCCATCTAGAGACCCACCACCACCAAGCGACTGAAGCGCTAATCAAAAGGGAGAGCCTGGCTGAAGGGCAACTAGCCAGCCTGTGGTGAGAAGCATCTAAATTTGTAAGGGCATTGAAAGTGTTAAGATCAGCTTAGAATGCATTTTGCTTTTATTTCAATTGACCAAATCTGACTTGTGCTTTAATTTATCACTTAAAATCTTTCTTTTGTAGTTAATACTTTTGTTTATTCTACCTGAAGCAGTGTGTTTGGTTTGAAGCATGTCAGAGACTCCCCTTGGGATAACAAGCCTGGTACACATCAATGTCTGTTAAATTCACAAACTTATAAGCTTGCAGCATGCAGCGGGTATAACTGGACACTGCAAAATGGAGGTTCCTAGGGTTGTGTCTGGGACTGGAGAGATTGCCTAGTGTCATTTGGTTGCACAATCCAAGCAGCAGCTGTCCAAAAGTGCTCACTCACGTAGCTGGGAGTAGCTTACATACCAGAGGCTGTGTGTGAACATCCTGGGAGTGGGGGTTCTCACAGCAGAGCAGGGTAAGGCTGACTCCCAGAGCCAAGAATTGGAGTGGCCTAGCAGATCACTGGTCCAGATAACACCAGGGGAATGTCACACCTTCCAAAGAGACTTTGATAAGGCTGGTAGCCAGTACCCAATCGATCGTTACTTCAGATTGCCACCAACACTATTGGCAATTTATCATCCCAATCTTTGCCAGTTTCTTGCACTACTTTGCGTACAGCTTGTTTAATAGTTTGATTCATCCTTTCTATTGTCCCTGATGATTGAGGAGGATAAGGGATATGTAGTAGTTGCTTTATTCCTAAAGCTTTTAATAAACTTGTAATTACTCCTCCTACAAAATGTGGCCTATTATCTGAATCAATTACTTTTGGAGTTCCATATCTACTAAACCAGGAATGGCCAACTCTGGCTCCGGAGCCACATGCGGCTCTTCAGAAGTTAATATGCAGCTCCTTGTGTAGGCACCGACTCGGGGGCTGGAGCTACAGGTGCCAACTTTCAATGTGCTGGGGGGTGCTCACTGCTCAACCCCTGGCTCTGCCACAGGTTCTGCCCCCCACTCCAACCCTTCCCTCCCCTGAGCCTGCTGTGCCCTTACTCCTCCTCCCTCACCCCCCACCCCAAGGCTCCTGCATGCCACAAAACTGCTAATGGGGAAGGAGGGAGAGGCAGTCATCGGCAGGGCTGCCGGTGGGCGGGAGTGGGGGGAGGAGCTTTTAGGGGGCTGCTGATGTATTACTGTGGCTCTTTGGCAATGTACATTGGTAAATTCTGGCTCCTCAGGCTCAGGTTGGCCATCCCTGAAAGTGGTGCCTGGGAAAAGGCTGATTAGAGCAGCAAAAGGGGTTTGCTGGCTGGTGTCCCTAAGCCAGAAAACCAGAGTCAGAGAGCTGAAGGCTCAGGAGGGAGGAGCAGCAGAGTTGCCTGCTGGCACTAAGCCAGACAGCCAGAGCCAAGGGCTGGAGAGGGCCCAAGGCAAGAAGGTTACCTGCTGATATCTCTAGGGCTGAAAAGCTGCACCCAGAGGAACTGTGAGAGGACATGGGGGAGTGAGGGATGCTCTGCTGGCAAGGAGGCTCCTTAGCAGAGAGGCTGTGGGGTTCCTGCTGGGACAAGCAGAGTTGCATGCCAGTTGGAAGGGCTGGGTGACTCTCCTGGTACAGGGGCAGGAAAGTGCTGTGCTGAAGAGTCAGGGCAGGGTGAGGGATGCCAGAGCTATGCTGTGGTGTGGTCAGGGATGATGGAGCTCTATTGATGTATTGCCTGGATCATGGTATTTTGGACATGTTATGTGCACAGGGCTCTCTTTTGTAATCAATTAACTCCACCAGGGCTATTTGCATTCGGAAAGACTCTCTGGACTGTTTCTGGGGACTCTGAAGGTGGGAAACTGAGGCATGCATGGTTGTTATGCTGTAGTCTGCCAGCAGAGCGTGCTCCAGGTGGGGCTACTCTATGACAGGAACTAATAATTCTTTCCCCCCGTTTCAGGGCATGTATTTAGTGTTCATATTGGGCCAGATCCTTGCTGGTGTAAATCAGTGTAGTTCCATTGAAGTCAGTGGAGTTACATTGATTTACACTGAGGATCTGGCCAAGTATGCTTTTAGACTCAATTGTATTGTTAAATGTGATATGTTGGACTTCTTTTTTGGTCACTTAGCCTCTATTGTGTCACAAATTGATGTGTTTGGCTCCCCTTTTAGCCGTCTCTGTTTCAGAATTATTGAAGCTTCATATGAGAGTCCTGGAAGCATCACACAAGTAGCTTGGAAGAGACAAGGGGTAATGGAGAATGCTAGGTGCCAATTTTTTTTATCACAATTTGACTGATACTTCTGGCTGACAAAAGCAGCTTCCAGACACATGCAGAAATATTTATTGGTAGCAAATGTGCCCTACTTATATTGGTATCTCTTTTCTCAAAGTATTAGTGGAGGATTTTTATCCCTTGCTGGCAGGGGCGGAGGGGAGGAGAGACAGTAGTTTTTGTCCTTGTGTACATTTTTGTCCTTGTGTACAGTTTCGTGCAATCAGATGCCTTTGTCTGTTAAGGCAAAGAAAGGCCATTGGGCTATTATGTAGCCTAGGGGCATTGTTGTCTCCCTCATGTGAATGTAAATTCCATCAATGGGAATGACATGTGTGCATCAGGGAGGAAATGGATGGCTAAATTTAGATCACTGGCATTACGTGTTGACAAATGAGGTCTAGCGTCTCACTGCTAGAGAGAGATGTTGTGCATATTCTCTTCTCCTCTCCCAGACTAAGATCTCCACATGTGGAATCTGATTCACATTTCAGATGGTTGCACCCTTGCCACTTTGGCTTGGCTGAACCCAAGCTCATAAGGATACAGAGTAGAATGTCATACGACGAATGAATGAAGATTTGACTTCAGCTTTTTTTTATCACCACTAGTGGCTTGATCTAATCTTTGTCTTATGTTTCCTGGGATGAAAGAAGTAGGCATTCATCTCTTGCTACTCCCAGTCACAACAGCTACCGCTAGCGGGTTTTTTTTCATCATTGACTAGAATTTTGTGAGCAACTTCTGTTGGTAAAAAAAAAGACTAGCGGCCAAGCTATGCATAGCTCTTATTCAGGTCATTAAAGTGCAGTGGCACATGGTCATGTGGTATGCACACCCTGTCCTTCTTTGGGGCATGGCAGGGTTGTGATACCACCATGGTTACAGTCTTCCTGACAGTCTTTAGGCTGAAAGTAGCATGGCCTAATGGCCAGAGTCAATTACAGCAGCCTTTGCTGTCAGGGTAGCGCAGCCTAACAGCCAGAGTCAATACAACAGACCTCAGGTACAGGGCCGTGCAGCCTAATGGCTAGTACCCAGGGGGCCACCACAAGGAGGGACAGCAACCCAGGTAGGGGGCCCCAGGCAACTCCACCGGGCCCAACCCAGGGCACTAACAGTGGCAGAGTGGTCCACCACTGGGTCAGCAGGGAGTCCCACCAAAACACTCTGACCTCACTCAGATGGAAGATGTCACTCATTCACTCTCCCTGAGCCACTTCCTACCGCATTCCCAGAAGCTGCAGTCCATGGGGCATCGGGGTCTCTGAGCTCCACAGCATGGATGATTCCCTGGGGCTCCATTGTCCACAGACCTCTGGTCCGACTCTCAGAATCTCCAGTTCTCAGCTACAGGCAAGGGTTGTGACAGCTCTTCAACTGGCTCCTCTACCAAAAATCCTTCCTCTCCAATAGTCAGCCTAGAACAGGGGTGGGCAAACCATGGCCTGTGGGCCCCTCCTGCCCCGGGAGGCTAGCCCCCGGCCCCTCCCCTGCTATTCCCCCCTTCCCCGCAGTCTCAGCGTACCCCACCACCGGTGCAATGCTCTGGGCAGTGGGGCTGGGAGCTCCTGGGGCAGCGCAGCTGCAGAGCCCGGCTTGACCCGGTGTGGCAGCGCAGCTGTAGTGCCGCCAGCCACCGGTGCTCCAGGCAGCGCGGTAAGGGGGCAGGGAGCGGGGGGGGGGGGGGAAGTAGGATAGAGGGCAGGGGAGTTCCCGCTGGTGGTCAGGGGGCAGGGGTGTGGATAGGGGTCGGGGCAGTCAGAGGGCAGGGAACAGGGGGGTTGAATGGGGGCAATCAGGAATGAGAGGAGGGGTTGGATGGGGCGGCGGGCGACAGTCAGCAGCAGGGAGAAGAGGGGGTTGGATGGGGCAGGGGTTCCGGTGGGGGGGGGGGTGTCAGGGAATGGGGGATTGGATGGGCCAGGAGTCTCGGGGGGAGGGGGTGAATAAGAGGGGGGGCTGGGCCACAACCCCCTCCCCTAACCGGCCCTCCGTACAATTTCCGAAACCTGATGTGGCCCTCGGGTCAAAAAGTTTGCCTGCCCAGCATGGTCGGGGGGGGGGGGGGGTGTCCAGAGCCCATAGTGTAAGATTAACCCTCTCTTGTTCAGTGCATGGTATGCACACCCCGTCATACATGTATATACATTGTAAGTCCCTTACCTATTATATAGAAATGAGTACCTGGCTATTATATTCCTTTCAGATAAATTCTTGAAACTATTCCTGTCTTCCAAGGCCCCATTGAACCCCTTTTGTTCTCCTCTATTTCTTTCACTAATTGTTTTTTTTTAAATTAGTTTTTTAAACAATTTTAAAATTGTTTTTTAGAGTATTTGCTTGAAAATCTTTTCCTATAAATTCATGGACACATGCTTTACTTGACGTTAGCTCACTGGGAAAGTAGCTTTCACTCTTCTGTGCACTAGGAAAAAGTATCAAAATCAAACCCTGTCTATTTCTGCTGGAGAAACACTAAGGGGTAGCTGGGAGAACTTCATGTAAATAGTACAAGGATTTGGGAACAGAATACTCGAAAGCAGTACTGAACTCAGTGGGACTACTCATGTAAAATTAAACATGTGTCTAAAGGATAAAGGCTGTAGGGCCTAATCCTGGTTCCAGTACATGAACAGACCTCTTGACTTCAGGATTACTCCTGTGAGTAAAGATTGCAGGATCATATCTATAAAGCAAAACTCTAGTTGAAAACTGGCTAATTATTCTTTCTTTTAATAAGAAGTATTTGTTGATTTTATATGGTAAAATTTTCAAGTGTTTTATTTAAACTCCCTTATTTGTTAAATCATTTCTTGTGTACAATAGGATGAAATGGATTATGGTAGGGTATAATTTTCCTGGGAACTTATTTCTAATTTTAACTGTCTGAAATTTGTAGAAATCTCCTCTGTAAAATATGAAAAACCTTGCTGCTTATTTTTCCCAACATATATTTCTTACTCTCCAGATTCCAAACAACTTGTGATAAAAAGTACCTCTCATCTGCTACTTACTGCAGCATTGTTCCCTTTGTTCTAACAGGAGTTATATAAATCATTCTTCCCTTACTTACAGTATATCAGAAACAGCTTCTGGTTATTCTAGTCAATACTTGAATGACAAGTAGACAATGATAGAGATACTCTTCTGTGTTACTTTTGGTGATTTTTCCGCTGGCTTTGATATGAGTAAATTAGCTACAGATTTTAACCGCCATGACAAATAATGCCCCCAGTATTCAATTCTCATTCAAAAAACAATGCTTTGTCCAGGAGCAATTTGTTCACATAACAATAATATATAATAATAATAATATAATATATATGTAGCTATTTCAATAATCACATTTTTAGGCATATTAGAATAAGCTGAGATGGAGAAACTGATGGTGCAATGTATTAGGCACAGGTGTTCTTTGTGGAATGTGTTGCGGAATTGCAGCCTTTGGGGAGGAAAGGGATCCGAAATGGTGGTACTTGGGCACACTCACAATCCCAGTTTAGCTGAGTTTCTGCTCACCATGAACAGCAGTGAAATAGTTAATGTTGCCTAATATTTAAATAGTCATTATCCGTGGAGTTAATAACCAAGCTCGCCTCTCTTAGAGCTATTGTTTAAGGTGGTCTGGTTTTTACACTTGTAAACCTAAGCAGTGCTATATTTCCATTTGGAAAATATATTTCACAGTTATAACATTTGGAAACATACCTTTGGAATAATGAAAGGTAAATGTAAATAAACTGATGGAACTTGCTTCATTATCCCTAAGTCAGTCCTGTCAGTTGCCTGCTAAGGCTAGCTAGTACTATCTAGCATGACGGTGATTTCACTGTCCAGTTCTGCAACTTACTCCCTTGGCTGTTTCTAAACGATCTACATTTTCTTTGCTGTAAACTGAGACCGCTGTTTCCTGACTGCTGCTGTTGAATCATTACACCTAAAGCAACTAAGCAAGGACGTTTGAGTCAGACAGTTTCGCTAGATTGTCGGGACTTTCTGGGTCCATGTTGTAAATAAAGGGCGGGGAATGGGTTAACTGGCTCCTCCCCTGGCTGAGCGCAAGGAATCGCTCGCTCTGGAGGAGGAGAGCACCAGCCCGCCCCTATTCCTGATTGGTCGCTGGACAGGGGGCGGAGCGGGCGCTCCACGTGCAGTCAGTGTGGCTGGGTGCCGGTCAGCTCAGCGCCTGGAGCCGGTGCCGCAGCCGCCTCTGCCCGCTGATGCTCTCTGTCTTGCGAGCGGCTCCGCACCACCGCTGGAGGGGGATGGACGCGGAGTGGGGGCGCTGCCCCGCCTGGCCGCTGCTCGCCCTGCTGCTCCTGGCCGGGAGCGGCCGCCAGCTCCTCTGCAAGGCAGCGGGGCCCTGGGCTAGCGGCACTTCTCGCCTGCTCCGCTTCTCCGGGCAGGTGCCGGAGAACAGCCCGGCGGGCACACCAGTGCAGGGGCTGCGGGTGCCGCTGCGGCGGCTGCTGAGCCCCGGGGAGCCGCCGGGGGAGTGGGCGCTGCAGGGGGCCGGCGCCTCTCGCTTCTCCTTGCACCTGGCGCCAGGGCTGTTGCTGCTGCTGCGGGCGGCCCAGTGCCTGGACCGGGAAGCCCGGGCGCGGTACACCCTGTCCCTGCGGCGGCCGAGGGCGGCCGGCTCCTCCCGGCGGGCGCTGCTGCGGGTCCGGGTGCTGGACCAGAACGATCACCGGCCTCGCATCCCAGCTGGGCCGCCCCTGGAGGTGGACGAGCTGGCGCCGCTGGGCAGCGAGGTGGCCCGGCTGCGCGCCCTGGACGGGGACGAAGGAGCCAACGCGCTGCTCACCTACCGCTCGTGGCCGGCCGGCGCCGGCAGCCGCCTGCTCTTCGTGGTGCCCCGCAGCGGGCAGGTGCTCACGGTGGGCTCCCTGCTGGGGCGCCGCAGGCTCAGCCTCTGGGTCTCGGCGCAGGACCACGGGCTGCCCCGGCCTTTGCGGAGCCCGGCGCGGCGGCTGCAGCTGGCGGTGCGGAGAGAGGGCGCCCGCACGGCCCGCTCGCTCCTGCCCCCGAAGCAGCCGCCGGGCTCCCGCTCCATCTCCTACACGGCGCGGGTCCCGGCCGGGGCGCGGCTCGGGGACCCCATATTCACCGTGCCGGACACCCGCTACCAGGCGGCCGGCAGCTGGTTCGAGCTGGCGTCTCCCGCGGTCGCCGTGGAGCTGGACCGGGCGTCAGGCCGCCTCCACCTGAGCCGGGAGCTGCCGCGGGGCGGCCGCGCCGAGGCGCTGGTGAGAGTGCACCGGCGGGGCGGGCGAGGTAAGGCTGGGGCTGCCCGGGCGCGGAGCGGGAAGGCGGGGCGGGGGCCGCTGGTGGCGGCGCTGGGTGCCCGGCGGAGGGGCCCAAGTTCCTCTGTCCCGGGGCGGTACTGCCGCCTCCCCCGCAGACCCGGGCGCGGGGCCCATGGTCGCGGCCGTTCCCCTGAAGGCCGCGGCGCTCTCGGGCTAACGCAGGGGGCGGGTGCTGCACAGAAGGGAGAGGTGCGGGAAGCCCCAGCCAGGGGACCCTGTTTCCTCTCCCGGCCGGCTGGGGTGGAGGGAGTGGGGACCGTGTGAGTGGGTTTAGCAGCGTTAGGACTGGCTGCCCCCGATGCTGCCCTAAAAGTCTTGCTGGCTCCCGCTGTGTCGCCTTGTTCTTTTGGGTCGGACTGCGCGCCAGTGGTGGGCAGTAAGACATTGTCTGAGGCGCGCTGCAAACAGCAAACTACCCATAACCTCGAGGAAGTAAAGTACACCGGTGGCGTTACCGGTTTTATACTGTGGATGCTGTTGTGGGGTAGGTCTGCTTCAAATCTCGTGAAATGTGTTGCGCTCAAAATCCCCCTACCATAGATGCTGTGCAGTATGACCTAAATATGAGCTTGTATAACATGTGCCTGTCTGCACACTCAGTTTGTGTGCCTGTTGCAATCTGTTGCTTTTGACACTGACAGGAAGACACTGGGGATTTTTAAATGGACTTCTCAATGTTTTAGGATTTCCCATCTCTTTCCAGATCAGCCTCATGAACACAACAATTAATCAGGGGCAGTGAGCATATGGTGAGGGGTCTGACTGGGGAAAGAGCATAGAGTAATTTGAAAACAAAGTATTTGTGAGGAAAGTTCAATTGTGTTAATTCAACCTGTGGTTCTTAAAAATAATCCATAAAGCTAAATCGAACATCAGATAAAAATATTTTTTTTAAACTGCGGCACATGGTCTCTTAAATTTGATAAGAAGCACTGAGTCTAGCCTTCTTCATATGGAACCGTCGCACAAAAAGTCAACTGATTAAAAACTTGAGTCTCAGGTTTCACTATTAGCATGCATGAAGCCCATTAATGTTAGTGGGAATAGATGTGATAATACAATCATAGAAGATTAGGGCTGGAAGAGAGGTCATCTAGTCCAACTCCCTGCTCAAAGCAGGACCAACACCAACTAAATCATCCCAGCCAGGGCTTTGTCAGGCCAGGCCTTAAAACCCTCTCAGGATGGCGATTCCACTACCTCCCTAGGTAACCCATTCCAGTGCTTCACCACCCTCCTAGTGAAATAGTGTTTCCTAATATCCAACCTAGACCTCCCCAACTGCAACTTGAGACCATTGCTCCTTGTTCTGTTCTCTGCCACCACTGAGAACAGCCGAGCTCCATCCTCTTTGGAACCCCCCTTCATGTAGTTGAAGGCTGCTGTCAAATCCCCCCTCACTCTTCTCTTCTGCAGACTAAACAAGCCCAGTTTCTTCAGCCTCTCCTCGTAAGTCACGTGCCCCAGCACCCTGATCATTTTCATTGCCCTCCGCTGGACTCTCTCCAATTTGTCCATATCCTTTCTGTAGTGGGGGGCCCTAACCTGGACGCAATACTCCAGATGTGGCCTCACCAGTGCCGAATAGAGGGGAATAATCACTTCCTTCGATCTGCTGGCAATGCTCCTACTAACGCAGCCCAATATGCTGTTAGCCTTCTTGGCAGCAAGGGTACACTGCTGACTCATATCCAGCTTCTCATCCACTGTAATCCCCAAGTCCTTTTCTGCGGAACTGCTGCTTAGCCACTCGGCCCCCCCGCCTGTAGCGGTGCATGGGATTCTGTCCTAAGTGCAGGACTCTGCACTTGTCCTTGTTGAACCTCATCAGATTTCTTTTGGCCCAATCCTCCAATTTGTCTAGGTCACGCTGGACCTATCCCTACCCTCCAGCATATCTACCTCTCCCTGCAGCTTAGTGTCATCTGTGAACTTGCTGAGGGTGCAATCCATCCCATTATCCAGATCATTAATAAAGAGGTTGAACAAATCCAGCCCCAAGAATGACCCCTGGGGTACTCCCCTTGATACCAGCTGCCAACTAGACATTGAGCCGTTGATCACTATCTGTTGAGCCCAACAATCTAGCCAGCTTTTTATCCACCTTGTAGTCCATTCATCCAATCCATACTTCTTTAACTTGCTGGAAAGAATACTGTGGGAGATTGTATCAAAAGCTTTGCTAAAGTGAAGATATATCGCGTCCACTGCTTTCCCCATATCCACAGAGCCAGTTATCTCGTCATAGAGGGCAATCAGGTTGGTCAGGCATGATTTGCCCTTGATGAATCCATGTTAACTGTTCCTGATCACCTTCCTCTCCGTCTCCTCCAAGTGCTTCAAAATGGTTTCCTTGAGGACCTGCTCCATGATCCAGGGACTGAGGTGAGGCTGACCAGTCTGTAGTTCCCTGGGTTCTCCTTCTTCCCTCTTTTAAAAAATGGGCACTATATTTGCCTTTTTCCAATTGTCTGGGACCTCCCCCAATCGCCACGCGTTTTCAAAGATAATGGCCAATGGCTCTGCAATCACATTAGCCAATTCCCCCAGCACCCTCGGATGCATTAGATCTGGACCCATCGACTTGTGTTTGTCCAGCTTTTCTAAATAGTCCTTAACCTGTTCTTTCACCACTGAGGTCTGCTCACCTCCTCCCCATACTGTCTTTCCTAGGACAGCCGTGTGGGAGCTGACCTTGTCTGTGTAAACCGAGGCCAAAAAAAGCATTGAGTTGTAACCCTTCTGCCAGTCAGAGTTGGCAGCAACAAGGGCCAGGTTCAGGATCTAGGGGTTCCATTCCAATGACACAATGCAAAACCGGCTCGAGCCCCCACCCAGTGACCTGGGACAAATATATATCACCCCCCTGGGCGCCTCTAAGAGGCAGTACTTCCCCTCTCGCAAGCACAGAGTCTGAGTGTAGCAAAAACCTTTTAATGACAGAGAGAAACAATGCGGCATTTTGTTGGTGAAACACCATATCTAGGATTCGTAAACCAAACTGTGAGCAAAGACCCACCCCAGCAAATTGGCCATGTCCTTTCCCTTTGGTTCTTGAGTCCAGCAACCCCAAAAGTCTAGACCCAGAGTTCAAAAGTTCATCTGCAGAGTGCTACACACTTCCCCCCAGTTTGGGTAGAAATGGGAAGGGCAGAGATAAGGGGCACCTTACGTGGCTCGAAGCTGATTGCCCCGTCCCTTCGTGGGGCTTCGCTCTGCTCTGCTCACCATCCCCACGAGTCACTCCGCTCCACCAGCCGTCCCTCAAGCCGCTCCGGCTGTTCCACCCACTGCTCCGCTCCAAATCTTCTGGCTCCCCCACTACTTAACACAGTGCTCAGTGATTTCAGCTCTTTAGTGATTTCAGCTTGGGGGAGCCTTAGTGCTAAATTTGTACCATTAGCCCCGAGTGATTCTAACTCAGCAGCCTGTGATTAAACTCCTGAGGAATTCAGCTCTGATAGTCCACAGTGGGGACAGGGGGGAAAAGGGAAGAGAGAGAGAGATATGCAACTGACATTTAGGGCCCTCAGAAAAGGCCCATGTCTCCAGTACAAATACCTGTCCCCAACCTCTCTTAATTCAGTGGGTTTTGGAACCCATGTCCCTTGCCTAGCGAGTGCTGCTTCGTTGATGGCGAGTCCCTCCATCATAACAAAAGGTCACTGTCCTTGATTCACATAGTCAGGGTAACAACACTTTATTCTTCCTGCCCCAATAACAGAGAAACTGGGGATCCCACAGCAGCCAAAGTGACCATTTGGGCAAGTGATCCATCATGCTTTGCAGGGTGGGTGTGTCCATGCAAACAAGATTAGCCCCTGACATCCCTTTCCACAACTCACCACCAGATGTCAGGGTAGAGCTCATCCTGACTCTGCTTACAGAGTACTTCAGTTTTTTCCGCATCATCTGTCACTAGGTTGTCTCCCCCATTCATTAAAGGTTCCACACTTTCCCTGACCTTTTTCTTGTTCTTGTTACCCTTTACATCCCTTGCTAGCTGCAACTCCAGTTGTGTTTTGGCCTTCCTGATTACACCCCTGCATGCTCAAGCAATATTTTTATACTCTTCCACCCACCCCCCCAGTCATCTGTCCAAGTTTCCACTTCTTGTAAGCTTCCTTTTTGTGTTTAAGCTCACCGAAGTTTCACTGTTAAGCCAAGCTGGTTGCCTGCCATATTTGCTATTCTTTCTGCACATCGGGATGGTTTGTTCCTGCACCCTCAATAAGGCTTCTTTAAAATACAGCCAGCTTTCTTGGACTCCTTTCCCCCTCATATTAGCCTCCCAGGGAATCCTGCCCATCCGTTCCCTAAGGGAGTCAGAGTCTGCTTTTCTGAAGTCCAGGGTCTGTATTTTGCTGCTCTCCTTTCTTCCTTTTGTGAGGATCCTGAACTCAACCAGTTCATGGTCACTGCTGCCTAGGTTGCCCCCCACTTCTACTTCCCCAACCAATTCTTCCCTGTTTGTAAGCAGCAGGTCAAGAGGAGAATGGCCCCAGTTGGTTCCTGCAATAGTTGCACCAGGAAGTTGTCCCCAACACTCTCCAAAAACTTCCTGGATTGTTTGTGCACTGCTGTATTGCTCTCCCAGCAGATGTCATGGTGATTGAAGTCCCCCATTAGAACCAGGGCCTGTGTTCTAGAAATTTCAGTTAATTGTCCAAAGAAAGCCTCGTCTACCTCATTCTCCTGGTCTGGTGGTCTATAGCACACGCCCACCATGACATCACACTTGTTGGTCTCACTTCTAAACTTAACCCAAAAGACTCTCAACAGGCTTTTCTCCAGTTTCATACGGGAACTCTGAGCAATAATACCGCTGTCTTACATACAATGGAACTCCTTCACCTTTCCTCCCCTGCCTGTCCTTCCTGAACAGTTTATACCCATCCATGATAGTGCTCCAGTTATGTGAGCAGGGCCAGTTCCAGGCACCAGATGGTCAAGCGTGTGCTTGGGGCGGCGCCCTGTAGAGGGCGGTAGTCAGGGGATTCTGAGGCAGCCGAGGAGCTTCTCTCGCCATCCCTTTCTCACCCCCAATGTGGAGCGGAATAGGCGCGCGCTGGTCGTGCCAGTCTTTGTGTGAGAGCGCGCGGGTGCCCCACACAGGGGAGGAGGGGGCGCCGGGCAGAGTGAGTCGGGGGGTGAGTGGGGCGGGTGGTGCTCTGGGGGTGGGGAAAGAAGTTCGGGCCGTGGCTGGGTAACGATGGTGCTGTATGTGTGGCCGCTGGGCGGCCGGAAGAACTGAGGGGAGGGAGCAACGCAGCACTCCCGCCCCCAGCGGGGCTGGAAAGTTTGGGGTGAGGTGCTGGGAAGTAGGGGCCGGCTGTAATGTCGGCTCTGGTGAGCCCAGCTCCCGCCCCACGAGTCCCGGTGGCTCCTTGGGCTCCCAGTCCGGCAGGAGGCGGCTCTTCCTCGGGGGACTCGCTCTCCTGGGACGCTCCAACTTGGGGCCGAAAGTTGTGGGTTTTTCCCTTCCGGGTAGCGCGGAGGCGCCCGGAGCCCCGAGGGGCAGGCGGCGGCGATCTGGGCCGGGGCAGGCTGCCCCCAGGGCGCCATGGGAGCAAATCCAGGAGCGCTGCTCCCCTGGGACACCACACCGTGGGGCCGGCACACAGGAGGGGCCAGGCTGGCCGCAGCTGCTCAGACTGGAGCGGGGTGCGATAGCCAGCATGTCCCCCACCAGCCAGGGTGGATGGGACAAGCACCGGGGCGGGGGCGGCAGTCAGGGGATTCTGAGGCGGCATGTTTCCCAGGCTTCTTGCGTTCGTGTACATGCACCTAAGATAACTAGCCCATTGCCCTACTTTCTCAGTATGAATCAGGAGGCACCTCTCCCAGCCCCCCGTTGCACCCTCCTCCTTGTGTTTCCTCCCGGTATCCCACTTACCTCAGGGCTTAGGTTCGCCAGGGGATGGACACCTAATTTAAAGTCCTCCTCACTAGGTTAGCAAGTCTGCCTGCGGAGATTCTCTTCCCTCTCTTCATTAGGTGGATCCTGTCTCTTCCTAGCAATCCTTCTTCCCGAAACAACATGCAGGAATGGAAAGGGGGTGGGGGAATAAAACATTTTAAATCCCTTTAAATAGTAGAAACTAGAAATGAAAGTGGGTCAAAATATCAAGTAGTCTACTGTTATATAAATTGGGTCATGAAACACTCAAAGTAAACTAAAATATTTCCATTCTCCAAATTGTACATGGGTCACTATGGCTAAGTAATTGTCACACTATGATGTCACTTCAGTTCTCTAGTAATTTGCCAGGATGACAGTTGCTCATGACTTTTGCCTACAATGAGATGTTTACAGGTTTTGGAAATGTTTTTTTACAGATGACTGATGACTTGGAGATGACATGGTGCAAAAATTACAAGCAAATGCAAACATGTTAAACATGGGCTCTTCATTATCATCAGACAACTGTGTGTGTACTGAGAATCAAATAGCCTCTAGTCAGAGAATTGTTCTTATACACATGTGCAACTCAGTTCAATGGAGAATTAGCATTTACCATAGCATAAATGTCTCCATTTTTTGTATGGCTGTATCTACACTACAGAGCATATGCTGGCATAGCTCCCTATTGTAAACACAGCCTATACTGAAAGAAGGAGTTTTTCGGTCTGTGTAAGAACACCACCTCCTAGAATGCTGTTACATTCTGTTAGCTACGTTGATAAAAGTGCTAATCCACTAACACAGCTGTGTCTGTGCTGGGGGTTTTGTCAGTTGTCACTCTAGAGCAGGGGTGGGCAAACTTTTTGACCCGATGGCCACATCTGGGTATGGAAATTGTATGGCAGGCCATGAATGCTCATGAAATTGGGGGTTGGTGTGCGGGAGGGGGCTCTGGGCTGGGGCAGGGGGTTGGGATGGGTGGGGGTCAAGGGCTCCAGCTGGGGGGTACAGGCTCTGGGGTGTGGTTGGGGGTGCAGGAGGGTGCTCTGGGCTGGCTCCAAGGGGTTCGGAGGGCAGATCAGGGGTGCTGGCTCCGGGCGGTGTTTACCTCAAGCAGCTCCCGGAAGCAGTGGCATGTCCCCCCATCCGGCTCCTATGCAGAGGCATAGCTAGGCAGCTCTGCGTGCTGCCCCATCTGCAGGCACCGCCCCTGCAGCTCCCATTGGCTGGGAACCACGGCCAATGGAAGCTGCAGGGGTGGTTCTTGGGGTGGGGCAGCGTGCTGAGCCCTCTGACTCCCCCTACACATAGGAGCCTGAGGGAGGACATGCCACTGCTTCCGGGTGCCACGTGGAGTGGGGGCAAGCCCCTGACCTTGCTCCCCAGCCAGATCTGGAGGGCCGGGTAGTTTGCCCACCCCTGCTTTAGAGTGTGGGGTTTTCACACCCCTGCTGATATAATTTAAGAGTAGGCCAAGTCTATTTTAAAGCAAACAAATGTCTAACAAATTACATCTAGAGCTGTAAAGGTTTCATATTTGTTGAGGGTGGTGTTAGTCTGTAATTAAATAAAGTAAATACCATTATGAACAGTATTTTATAAAATCATTCATACAGTTGTGATCTGTATCGTGGTGCTCTTAAAAATGTTGTTGTTCTACCATGTTCTGTGTCCTGAGAATGTATTGACAACAGACAAGCCACAGGGTGAAAGAAATTCAATAATCAAGTAGGACAAGGTCATTTTTATACTCCTTCCCTGGGCTGCTTTTTAAATTAAGGTATAACTCTGTCATAATTTTGGACAATCACTAACTTCAGACCTCTCACTTTTTTAATCACTTTTGTCAGGTGTAGATGATTAAATAGTTTAGCAGTTTTGAACAGCAATATTTTATGTAGAGAATCTGGTGAGATGTGCAACTTTGAACAAATAATATTTTTCTGTTTTTTCCCTTTACCCAGTTAAATAGAATTGTGACTTTCTAAAGGCTGACATGTTAATCCAATATTATGAAACACATATCAAGCCTTACTGCTTTTTACCTTTGTTAATGTAAACACAAAATTAACAGACCTTTACTGACTCTTTCATCTATTATATAGAAGTTACAAAGGGAAATAGCCATTTTCCTGTGCTGCTTTACCACTGACATGTTTGCATTTTATATTTTAGAGAGAAAAAAGGACTGATTAAAAATTCTATTTTTTCTGATCTGCTTTATTTTTTATTAATTTATAGCACTATTCCTGCATACTAGAATCCTAGAAACAGAAAATACATATTTCATTCAGTTAGGTCACTGAAATGAGTTGCAAGAGTCCAGTATACAACAAGATTAATTTGATTCCTAACTGTTGGAGTAGCTCCTAGGAGCCATAGTCATGCACTAGGTTTTGTCAGCATAGGACCCCATTGTGTAAGGCACAGCAAAACACAGAACAAAAAGATGGTGCCAACTCCCCAGAATTTACAGTCTATACATGCAATATACATTTTGTACACTGCTTATGAATTGCCTTGTTTACTTGTGAAAAGTAAATGTCCATTGTAAGAATGAAAATTGAGATGTACAGTGTCTGGCTCTCTTCAGTTTTGTATATTCTGGTAGCACCCAGAACGCTTGACCAGAAATAGGCGCAATTGTGTAAGGCAGTGTACAGACATAAAGGTGAACATGGTCTCTTCCTCAAAGAGTTTACAATCAAGATTTCGTATGTGAAGTTTAAATGAGCTACTGGCCTGCTTTCCCAGGGATGCTGAATACTTGCAGATCTTGTGTGTGTTCAACAGCTCTGAAAATCAGGTCATAAGCTCCTGACATGAAGGGACAATAACTAAGATGTAGCTGAATTCACAGAGATTTATATTGATGCTTTCAGTATATCATGCTTTAAAAAGTGGAAGAAAACTAAGTGTCCATTATACTTAGTGTCCAAAACACAATTCTGTTTTGACACAAATAAGCTTCCAGATCTTAGGTGCTTTTGAAAATCCCACCCTTAAGTGATTTAGGAGCATAAATCCCATTAACTTTCAGTGGGTTTTGTGCTTCTGAGCTACTCATGTGTTTCTGTGTAGTAGCCGTGTTAGTCTGTGTCAGCAAAATGAAAATAAGAAAGAAAAACTTGTAGCACCTTAGAGACTAACAACTTTATTTCAGCATAAGCTTTTCCCACCTTCAATGATACTACATAAACTAATATCCTAAGAACAACCTACACAGTGTAAAATCAGAAATTGAGGTAAGAGGCATTTGGTCTTCTAGTTCACTCTGCAGTTGGTGCAGGATGTTCCAGGCTTCAAACAAGCTCCAAGGATTGAGAACAAAGAGAGAGAATAGATAATATTAAAAGAAGAGCCTCTTCAAATAGCAGTTTGACCACAAGAGCTCACAATTGCAGCTTGAGTTTAGTGTCCCTTAAACCTGGGATATTTCAAAGCATCAGAATGGAATAGAGAACCAGCAGCTAGTTTATTATTGAACTGAATAAAATACTTATAGAGCTGTTCAACACCCTTAAATTGACATGAATCTCTCTCATGCTGTCCTTTTCACATGTGATATTACAAATACTGATTGAATTCAAATTGAAGATTCTCAAATGAAATTGATTTTCAGTCTGATTGAGGAGACTGTGGCATAAAGCAGCAGGGTCAGGGAGGAGTTTTTTGTATGTAGAGTGCCTGATGGGTGCAATGTGATAACCACTCAACCTTTAGGACTCTTCCTGGAAATAAGCCTTGGTTTCAAAAGGATTAAGTTTGAGTTGAAATTCCTGAGAAAACAGCTTAGATTGCATATTTTAGTTTGTTAGCTCCATTTTCTTTCTTTACTTTCCTAATAGCTCTTCTTTGTTAAAAAGCCTATGCTCCATGGAGTACAGATCTTACAAGCAATAAGCATTCTGTATATGTATTTTTAAGTGGCTATGATTTCAAATCGAGATATAGGGACCATTTCTGCACACTTAAAGATTCTTTTTTATTTTCTCCCTTGAGATTCTAGAACAAGATAAACCTAATTCTAGAATCAGAAACCCAACCAGGCAAGCCAGATCAAAGGTCACAATAATCCTTTCTTCTCCCAGTACCAGACTGATTCAAACCATATGTGCCTAGCAGGGCCATGCCCTCTAATTCAGGTGCCGACGGAGGGGCTTGATCCACTTGAACCATGAAACCACTGTAATAGCCACAGCTCATTAGAAGGAGCAGCAAGTCTGAGGATTAAGGTTATTGTGTTACCCTGCATGTATATATCTTTGGAAGAGGCTCATTGTAAAGAATAATGGGCTAGACTGCTTTTACCACATGGTTAGTTACCGGGCTGTTCACTGCTTGCGAGACCCTAGTTGAGAGAGAAGCCAGAAAAATAAGATGAATTTTTGGGGTGGAAATGATGAGTCTTTATATGGTGGGAAATTGTTACATAGTACTGTATGCAGTATGCAAGGAGCTCTGTTTTGGTGTTTAAATAGCTGCTCTGTCAAAGAAGGTTGGAAAAAGACAAGCAAAAGAAGATCCTTAGGATAGTTCATTCTCCCCTTTATTCTTAATGTCTGGCCTGTTAAATTAACTCTTTGGAGCCTGTGACTTCATAGCTCAAAATTTTCATTGTTATAACAGAGTATGAAGTAATCTGCAAATCCATTTCAAAGCCTGATCAAAGTTGTGAAATATGCCCCAAAATGTTAAACCTAGGAGACAATTTTTAAATAACTTTATGAATGCCGTGGATGCCTTCCTACTCCAAGAAAGCTTACTGTGTGTATGTGCTTTGTGGATTTAAGTTTGTTTTATTATACACATGCAGGAGCAGGTTACCACAGATCTTGTAAAATTGGCTGGTATGCATATGCACACCATTTGTGATATTCCATGCCTACACTACACATCAGAATTCAGTTTGTGTGTCTGGATGGAGACTGAATTACACATTTACAAAACTGGAAGCTAAAGGTTTACGCCCAGTTGCATTTAAATGTGCCCAAGCTAATGGACATGTAGGCTACTAGTGGTCACTGTTGGCATGTGAAAAGACCTGATTTGTACGCATAATTGTGGCAATGCATAAACATATAGGAACATACTTGTGCTCTCTTGCATATGGACCTTGGGTCCCTGATCTTGAAAACTTGGTCCCTAGAAGCTTGGGCACAGTTTTCCATGTTTCACATTTTAGTACTAAACACCACTTCAGCATAGGGTTGCCAACTTTCCAATTTCTTAAAATTGGACACTATAGCCCCCCTGCTCACCTCCCTGCACCCCCCCCACACTCCCACCGCCCCCTAGGACTCATCTGCAGAGCGGGGCTGGGAGCTGAAGTGGAGCCTGCCCATGAGATGCAGGTAGGAGTCAACCCTGGCTGAGAAGGGGCTGGTGTGGGTTGATGACCCGGTGCCTCTGGTCCCCACGCCCTGTGCTAGGCTGGCAGTGGCATTTGCAGGCAGCGATCCGGGGAGCTAGGGGGATGGCTGTCTGGGCAAGCCAGGCTGGGCTGGGGGTAACGTCCTTCCCTTCCCACGCTGTGTGAGAGAACTGGAGGCCGGGCTCCGCAATGAGTTGCATGCCCTGAGCTTTAAGGGTGCTGCTCCCCCACCCTCCCATGCCACGCTGGGCTGAGCCCCCATCCGAGTGGCACGGGGAAGGAGGTGAAAAAGGAGCTGGTGCTGCATGCGATCCCTGGCTCAGGTTGCAGCTCTGGTGCCAGACACCCGTGTCTTGTAACAGAGATTACAAAGTGTACAGTGCTCACTTTATATTTATTTTTATTACAAATATTTGCACTGTAAAAAAACAAAAGAAATAGTATTTTTCAGTTCACCTAATACAAGTACTATAGTGCAGTCTCTTTATCATGAAAGTTGAACTTACAAATAGAATTATGTACAAAAAATAACCACTCAAAAACAAAACAAATGTAAAACTTAAGAGCCTACAAGTCCACTCAGTCCTACTTCTTGTTCAGACAGTCACTCAGACAAACAAGTTTGGTTACAATTTGCAGGAGATAATGCTGCCCACTTCTTGTTTACAATGTCACCTGAAAGTGAAAACAGGTGTTCTCATGGCACTGTTGTAGCCGGCGTGACAAGATATTTACGTACCAGATGCACTAAAGTTTCATATGTCCCTTCATGCTTCAACCACCATTCCAGAAGACATGCGTCCATGCTGATGACGGGTTCTGCTCGATAACAATCTAAAGCAGAGCAAACCGACACATGTTCATTTTCATCATCTGAGTCAGATGCCATCAGCAGAAGGTTGATTTTCTTTTTTGGTGGTTTGGGTTCTGTAGTTTCCGCATCGGAGTGTTGCTCTTTTAAGACTTCTGAAAGCCTGCTTCACACCTCGTTCCTCTCAGATTTTGGATGGCACTTTGGATTCTTAAACCTTGGGTTGAGTGCTGTAGCTATTTTTAGAAATCTCACATTGGTACCTTCTTTGCGTTTTGTCAAATCTGCTGTGAAAGTGTTCTTAAAATGAACATGTGCTGGGTCATCATCCAAGACTTCGATAACATGAAATGAGGGTAAAACAGAAGACATACAATTCTCCCTAAGGAGTTCAGTCACAAATTTAATTAATGCATTATTTTTTTAACGAGCATCATTAACATGGAAGCATGTCCTCTGGAATGGTGGCTGAAGCATGAAAGGACATATGAATGTTTAGCATATTTGGCACATAAATTCCTTGCAACGCTGGCTACAAAAGTGCTATGCGAATGCCTGTTCTCACTCTCAGGTGACATTGTAAATAAGAAGCAGGCAGTAATATCTCCCGTAAATATAAACAAACTTGTTTGTCTTAGCAATTGGCTGAAAAAGAAGTAGGACTGAGTGGACTTGTAGGCTCTAAAGTTTTACATTGTTTTGTTTTTGACTGCAGTTATGTAACAAAAAATTCTGTATTTGTAAGTTTATACTTTCATGATTAAAGAGATTGCATTACAGTACTTGTATGAGGTGAACTGAAAAATACTATTTCTTTTGTTTATCATTTTTACAGTGCAAATATTTGTAATACAAAATAATATAAAGTAAGCACTGTACACGTTGCATTCTGTGTAATAGATATCAATATATTTGAAAATGCAGAAAAACATCCATAATATTTAATACATTTCAATTGGTATTCTGTTGTTTAACAGTGTGATTAATCGTGATTAATTTTTTTTGAGTTGAGTTAACTGCGATTAGTCAACAGCCCTACTCTTTACTGTTACATAAGCATAGTAATTATTCCTGGCTAGTATCGTGGCTCCACAATATTGAGGGGTTTGGTACAAGCTGGGAGGAGGAGAGGCCAGTGCATCTTGGACATTGTTTGATGAAAGTTAAATTTAACAACCTTTGTAATAGACTCTTAGCGAGTTGCCTGATGGCAAAGATTTGTCTGTACTCAAGAGTCTGCTGCAGTCTTTGGGGGCATCTGATGCCATCCATACTTGCACACAATTTCTGTAGTCATCAATTGAAGCTACCGAGGACAATATTTGGTTGTTGATAGTTGATGTCAGCAGAACAGTGAGTGAATTGTAAGTATAACTGTGTTTACATTGAGGCTGTATATGCTTCCATGTTTCAGTGAAGTAGATAAAACCACTGTAAAACAGAAAAAACAAGTTTTGTATGGCTCCCTGTGCTCCCATGCATATCTTCTAGTTAAAATTAGGGTTCCCCAAAGCTAATGTGTGATCGAACTCTTAGCAGCATGAAATAAATCTTTTTTTGAACTACCAAAGCTGCTTTTTCTTCAGATGATACCCTATTTGAAATCAGCAAATCTTTGTTTCACATCGGGCTTGTTCACTGCATTTTAGACAGAGTAAACAGGGTGCACAGAATAGAACAGACATCTGGTTTGGGAAAGCTTATCAGGTTATCAACAAGATGGACAAATAATGGGGGAGGGGGGAAAAGCCCTCTTTTGAAATTCATTGTGAAAGGTGAGAACAGTTACAAAGAGTAAAATAGCAATTCTACCTTTTTATCACATAGGACACAATCCTGCAGCCAATATACTGCTGCTGCTGTGGAGGCTGCTGATCTAGTAACCATAGTGCTTTTGTGCATGTTTATTGATCAGGGTGATCTACCAGACACTTTTATATTGCCTAGACTTGTGATGCAACACTGGTGATACATAAGGTTGATTGATAACAGTGGTGTTAGCAAGAGGTATCTGCACACTTGCCTTTGGATATCCATGAATTTTTAGTGCATCACATGAAGCATGTTGCACAAATTTGGACATGCCATTAGTGACTGAAGTGGGGAAAAAAACTGTTGGAGGGGAATTCACATGCTCACATTATTGATCATGGGAGCAGATCTTTGTTGTATTAAAACAGCTTTGATAATATTTTTAATTAAAAATACTTCATTTTAATATTGGAGTTTTTGAAGGCATCTTTTTTGCACCCTGTGGGAATCTGGCATTCGTAGCTGTTGGACAATCTCCTCTAGCAACTTCTTTATAGCTGAACCTTCTCTGAATCTTCCTTGTGTGGTTTGAAAATAAAGTAACTAAATTTCAAGTGAGATGCTTACATAAATCCTTGTAATCCTGTTACAGAGTTTTTTGATATTTTCATATAAAAATGAACAGAAATGTAAACCCAGAGCTGGGCAACAATCCTAGGCTTTCTGGAAAATATCTGTCCAGTACAGACAGTGGACCCATTCCTGGAAGCACACCTCTTAGTGACTTTACTTGTATGAGTTGTCCTGGTGGTGTAAATAGGAAAATTCAGGTGACTAACATTACTTATTTGCATAAGTATGGAATTGGCCCCACAATTTGATAACATATAATCAATAGGAATTTTGGAACCTGCTGTTAACTTAGTGGAAAAAAATACATCTCAGGGAATGCTAATTTATTATGGGTTATAAACATGGAAATACACTATATAACTTTTTTTTCCAAAACTTAGTAGAAATGTGCATATACAACTTGATACTGATCATGCCCATTATGTCTTAGTTCCACATACGTGCTTGTTTCATACCTATTGTTCAGGAACATATGCCCCAGTTTTACCAGGACAGGCCTGAGGTTTTTTACATGAACTTCTTTCAAGGCACTTTAAATGACAAAAAAACAGACATTTCATTAATCAAAATATATGCATTTTTAAAAAATAACTTCAAAATATTTGTTCATGACATGTATTCTCTCAGGTAGCGTTTGTTTACCATGAACAAACAGTGCGGTGAAAGGAGTGTTCTAGGTTACAGACAATTTTTGAAGCTCAGAGAAAAGTCAAATTAATATAGACCTTATCAAAGCTCTCTTATTCAAAGTGAATGTGAATGGCGCTTTGTCAGAGTTTCATGCAGAATACAAGTTACTGGGGGGGAAATGGTCCACTCAAAAAACAACAAAAAAACCCCAAAACAATAAACATGTATCACTGTTAAGTGAGAAGGAGAAATGCAAGCACACATGGAAAAGTGAGTGTACTGTACCTTCATGTGTTGTGTTACTACTTCATGCTACCATTTCATGACCCTAAAAATTGTCATCACAAATGTGCCTTAGTTATTGATTTTGAAAAGTATGGTCATTTTACTGAATGTTTAAAAGTCAGGATTAATTTCTCCAATTAAAAAAAAAAATTATAGGCTCACATTGATGAGAAACTAAGCATCATAGCTTGTTGATGAATATTTGAATACCTTCTAAACCGCAATTGGGTGTTACATATACCAATATGAGGTTTCCTTTTAAGGGGAAATGACATTTTTATTGAAGGAATTAATTTATCTCTAGTTAGCAACCACTAGCAAGTGCTCTGAAAGACACACACACATAGGTAATGCAGAACATTTGTCATAGCAGTGGGATTATAGGATTGACAAGAAAGAACCCAACCTTTGTTGGATGGAACCTCACAAAGCATTTCCTGAATGAATATGCAAAAGTTGTGAGAGAGAAAAGTGACCTAACAAGAAGTAGTGAAGAAGACATAGTCCCCAAGCAAGTCCTTGCCTATACACTGAAGAGGGATGGAGTGTGTGTTACAGTTTTTGCCAACCATGTCATCAATGATGACCAACTCCTTTGACACTGAATCATATCCAGAGGTGCTTATTAACACATCTTCTGGCTTGCGTGTAACAGCAGATGTACAAGAGTTTCTACTGACAATAGCAGATGTTGGTGAAGAACAAATGGAGAAATTTGTGAGAGATGCACTTGTTTCTGATGGGGGACATAACTTCTTCAGCCCAGTCAAGAAATCTGCATCCAAACATTTGCTGATATGGCCAAGAAGACCAAATTTAAGTCTATCAAGGGACGAGCAATCACAGCAGCTATCAGTCCAGAAATTGTATTCCTCAGAGCCCTGTCCTTAGCAAAATACAGAGATGATGTTTCAATTGCAGCTGTTCTCAGGCACAGGTCTAATTGGGAGACTATGTCCCTCTTCCATGGTGATGGAACAATGAGCATAAGAGACAAAGCTGAATTAGGGCATCATCTGGAAGCTCAAGCTAAAAATCCATGAGCTAAAAATATGCAACAAAGAAGCCACAGTGTGTATCAGAGATGTCATGGCTGTCATACAAATGATGGCTGGAGACAGATTCCATACATTGAATGAATAGGTTGCTGAGTACCTGAGGCAGTCCTAAAAGGGTTTGACAAAGCGAATTCTGTAATAAGTCTTCAACAGATATAACAACAGTAATCACTGTGAAAACTGCAGAAAGTTAGTGCTGGACATGATCTCAGGTTGGATGTAAGAATAACCAGGTGATTGGCGGATTCCTTTTGCCTCTGTGGCATACAACAAACAGTTGCTTGCACAATTCCTCTTTGAGTATATGGTTCAAAATACACCTGAGCGTGTAGGAGCACACCCAGCACAAATACTCCTTGCTGGAGGCTTTTTCAATGATGAAGTAGCAAAGTCCATCACAGGAGAGATGTTGAAGAAGCCCAGGACTTGTACAGTATTCAAGAGGTAACAAACACAAGGATGCTTCTGCATGTTTTATGTGCCAGTATGGCTTTTGGGTTTCTTGGGGTCAAAGAAACCATAATACATTTGATCACCTGATACACACGTTTTGGTCCTTGCTGTTCACTACTTTCCATAAATGGAACACACAGATAACACATGAATTGAAATAGGCACTTTACCAACACAACTGACAAGCCTCATATCATACCTCTGCATGCAATGTGTGACACACTCACTCTGACTTGTGCAATATGCTTCCTGCTGTACATGCATTGCCCCGTTGTGACTCTGTCATCCCTATTTGGTATGGGGGTGGGGAGAATCTACGTTTAATGTCAAAACAAAGGGAGCTTACTACTTCAGAGATCTTGCCAAATTGTGGGAGAGTGATAGACAATCTGCAATTTCTGCTGCAAGGAAGTTGGCAGCGGTACTGTATGACGAGAGCAAGAAAGAAAGGAGACCCACGAAGACCTGAATTGCTTGCACCTCCATCTAGCCATCAAAAAGGACAAGTCACTGGCCAAACTTCCACCATGTGAGGACAGTTTTGAAGAGCTTATCAAAAGAGCATCTTGGCAAACAAAGATTTTGATCACCATTGCAACATGGGTGTATTTTTCAAGGGTACAATGACAGCTGAGCTTCTACAAGACCTTATTTGAGCCTTTATCAGTAGGGGTAGGTCCACACTACCCGCCCGATTCGGCGGGTAGAAATCGATCTTCTGGGATCGATTTTATCGTGTCTCATCTGGACGCGATAATCGATCCCAGAAGTGCTCCCCGTCGACTGCGGAACTCCTGCTCGGTGAGAGGAGGAAGCGCTGTCGACGGGGGAGCCTGCGCCGCGTGGACCCGCAGTAAGTAAACTTAGTTCGATCTAGGAAACGTCGACTTCAGCTACGCTATTCTCATAGCTGAAGTTGCGTTTCCTAGATCGATCCCCCTCCCCAGTGTAGACCAGCCCTAGGAGTTGCTGTGCAATCAACAGTCTGTAGTCAGAGCAATCTTTCCCATGCAGAACTGTGCACATGCTGAGGGAATGAAGTCTGTGATAACCACACACTCTCAACAGAGATCGTAATGATGAACAAGATGAGGATGATGACTAGAAACGTTACCAATGCTATTAGATTTCAGTGGTACCTATACACATTTTATGAGAGTTTATTTTACCTTTTAGATGGTGGTTGTGATGCTTTGAGGTCACAAAGTGATCCAGTTTTATGTCTTGAAATAATTCATAGTAACAAATGAATGCAGATGTTAAAATGACCACTTTGAAATGTATTGCTGTCATTGTTTATCCCCATTTCTGTGGTAATGACACCACTTGACAGCTCCACATCATACCTTATCTTAAAATAGACTTAAGATTTTAAATGGTGTGTGTGTGTGTGTGTGTGTGTGTGTGTGTGTGTGTGTGTTTATGTGTGTGTGCAGAGCAACATTAAGTTGACCAAATTGGTGGTGTCTACTGCTTGCCTATAATGTATAAGCGTGTAATAAATACTTGAGTGTTCTTGCCCAACAGCTAAAGACATATATACAAATAACTTTGGATAATACAGGAATTAAGTGCCTGTTAGTTTGACAAACTCTTTGAGTGGCTGCAGTTATTACTTGTTTTATGAAGTATCCTTTCATTTGAAAGTTCTGTAGACCTCTGTAGCACATTTTATTCTCCTTTTCTAGAATACCATTTATTTATTTTTTGTTTTAATATACTGTTGTCCCTTTTTGACCTGAGTGACTAGTCACAGTTTGGGACCGTGGGTAGGATGACCATATGTCCTGTTTTGGCTGGAACAATCCCTGTTTTAAGTCCTGTCCCGGCTGTCCTGACTTTTTTGCGAAAGTGGGCATTTGTCCCGTTTGCTCTTGCTGACTAGATCAGTTGCTAAGCGTGATGGGACAAATGTCCAGTTTTGTCAAAAAAGTCTGGTGTGGTACAGAGGAATGTGCGGGTGTGGATGAGCGACGATGCTAGTCCCATGCAGCGGGGGAGGCAGGGCTCCAGCAAGCACTGCCCACGGCGTGCTGACACACGCGGCCCTCAGACTCCCTCTCCCAGCACCGCCGCTTGCTGTGAATCAGCTGTTTCGTGCGCGGCAAGTGTGGGAGGGAGGGGGGAGAAGCAGAGCAGCGGTGCGCTCAGGGGAGGAGGCGGAGGCGGAGCGGAGGTGAGCTGGGGTGGAGGGGTCCTTGGCGAGGGCCGTAGGAAGTGGAGGTGATCTGGGGGGGGGTGCAGAGCACCCACCAGCAGCTCCTCGCCGGCTCCCCCTCCCAGCTCACCTCCGTTCCGCCTCCTCCCCCGAGCACGCCGCCGCTCCGCTTCTCCCCCCTCCCGCCCAGGTTTGCGTGTGGCAAGCCTGGGAGGGAGGGGGTGGAGGGGAAATGTGGTGCGTCTGGGGGAGGAGGCAGGGATTTGGGGAAGGGGTTGGAATGGGGCCGGGGGTGGAGTTGGAGCAGGGCCGGGGGGGCGCAAGGTGGAAGTTTCGCCTAGGGCGCAAAATATCCTTGCACCGACCCTGGGGGGGCGGGAAGGGGTGGAGTGGGGGCAGGGCCTGTGGTAGAGCCAGAGGTTGGGCGGTGGGCACCCCCCAGCACATTGGAAAGTTGGCATCTGTAGCTCCAGCCCCAGAGTCGGTGCCTATACAAGGGGCTGCATATTAACTTCTGAAGAGCCGCATGTGGCTCTGGAGCGACAGATTAGCCATCCCTGCTCTATGCTGTCAGTGGTATTGTTTTGCAGACATTCTAGCTTGGTTCCATGACATTTTGTTGATGATTATTGACAGAATGGATGAGCTGTAACATCCACTGACAACCCACCATATCAAAATGGAACAAAATATTGAACAGTATTGATTAAGCGTTTTGATAGGTTAATGCTTTTGCATTTCTGAGGCTAGGTCTACACTACCCCCCCTATCGAACTAAGGTACGCAACTTCAGCTACGTGAATAACGTAGCTGAAGTCGAAGTACCTTAGTTCGAATGAAAAAGCACTTACCCGGGATCCACACGCGGCGCGCAGGCTCCCCCGTCGACTCCGCCTACTCCGTTCGTCGAGCTGGAGTACCAGCGTCGACGGGGGAGCACTTCCTGGTTCGATTTATCGCGTCTTGACAAGACGCGATAAATCGAACCCAGAACATCGATCGCGCGCCTCCGACGGGACGCGTAAGTATAGACATACCCTGACAGTGGACCAACTGTAATGCACCAATGGCAAAAATATATCTACTCCAGTGAAACTGTGTTTCTTTCACTGAAGTTAAATCTTTAGCACAATCAAATGTTGGATAAAGTAGCTGCTGCAGATCCATAAACGTGACTTTCAAAAAATTTTGCTTTGAATTTCTCACTACTATTCCATAGATAATTGAGAGGCATAGTCCTCAATGTACAAATGCCTGTTCTCTAACTTTCAGGGGGCCACAGTGCTGCCTCCAGGCAACTTATTCCATATGATGGGGTAAAATAGCCACTACTTGACTAGCCCCCTATTTGCCTCAAAAAACTGTTCAAAATTATTCTCTTACACAGGAGCAAGTCCAAACACCCACCTCTGACCTTCATATCAACCTCTACCATTCACTCCATGCTAGAATTGGTACGTCTATGATGGTATATAGATTGCTCAGGCTTTTAGTTCAACCACTTTTGCAAGTTGGCTTATGTAATCTTTGTTTAATAACAAATGGAGAATTATTCTCCTTTCCCTTCAGACACTAAAAACATAACTGTTGCAGTGTCTAGAAGAGAAAACCTGATAACTGAGATTTATTGTCTCCACCAGTCCTCCCCTCTTTTCCTACATCTTTTTCTCCCCATTTGTGCTGCCTTCTCTTTCAGACATAGGCAATCCACCTTACTTGTCAGATTTTTGTCTTAAAGTGAAGTACGGAAAAAAACACAAAAGTCTAAGAAACAACAAGGAGTCCAGTGACACATAGGCACGGACTCCGAGGGTGCTCCGGGGCTGGAGCACCCACGGGGAAAAATTGGTGGGTGCTGAGCGCCACTGGCAGCTCCCCGCCGGCTCCCCCACCCACGCCCAGCTCACCTTCCAGCTTCCCGCCGGAGGTGCCTCCCGCTGAAGCCGCCGCTTTTTTTAGCGCAGCTGCCCACCTCTCAGCTGTTCGGCAGGGCGGCGGGGGCAGGGGGCGCGAGCGCAGCAAATGTTGTTGGTATAAGAGAGAAGGTAACTTTGCAAATCAAATCCAGCCCAGATTGCTAGTGATTATGAGAGTCATTATCCTCTGGCTGTTAAATGGCCTGTGTGAAATGAGTTGATCTCGGTGAATGGTGTCTGCTGGTGAACAGGAACCCTGGGCATGCTGAGGCAAAGGATTGAGTGGGCGTGGAAGTTGCCTCTCCAAAATATGAGTGTTAGGCCTGTTGGCAGCAAAGCCCAAGGAAATGTATGCTGCTGTGTGCAGTGCATCTGTTCTGTGAATAAACTGAGGACTTGACTGTGCAGGGTTGTAAATCTGTCACATTGCATTGGTACTAAATTCACTGAATACTTGAGAAAGAAAATCAGCAAAATAAGAGAATTCATCATAATTTTGTAGACATGTGAATGAGATTTTTAGTACTCTGGATCTCAGGCATATAGTTAAAAGGAGTTTGAAGTTCCCATACCAACTTTTGACATGGAAACTGATTTTGTTGATGTGATGCTGCCTTCTGCAACTGTGTGTAAAATGCGGCATTATGTAAGTTACAGATCAAAGACTCCTGAGAGACAACTATAGAAAAATCCAAAAGAATATTCCACTGACAATCATGTAGTCCTTACAAACATACCATTTCAGTGCACTATGCTACGTTGGCGACAACCTGAGTTTCAACTTTATATACCTTCTCTGTTCTCTTTTGTTTCATTTCTCACAACTGAGCTTTCTTTTGTATATTCCATTTGATTTGATTTTTTGTTTTAAAGTTTAGTATTAAGACCTGATTGGAAACATAAATATATCTGTTGGTACTTGTGGACAATGTCTTTGAGAAGCCTGTCTGCAACCCTAGCATCCTCTAGGATGTTGCTATGAAGCCAGCAAGAAGCAATCTAACGAATTAAGATGGTAAATGTAGTTATGTATAAATAGCTGCAGGTTTCCACTTATGTCCTTCCTCTCTTGTCTCCCTCTTTGTTTTCTCACTCATTGTCATGTCTGAATTCTAGATGGTAATTTGATCAGAGCTGGGAGCTCATCTTTGTTTCTCCTTTGAAATTCCCAGCACACTTTCAGACACCGTAAAATAATTACACTTTGCTTGTATAATTGTCCTGTTGTGATTCTAGACTAACCAGTTGGAGAACACAGGTGAAACATAAAACCTATTTGTGGGATCAGTTATCTTAGCACCATGGTCCAAGCATTTTCCATTTAGGTAGAAGAATACAGCTCTTTCCGTGATGTAGCTATAACTCTAGGTGTCTGGTATAATATTATTTACGTATGTTTAGTTAAATTATTGGTTACTTTTATTATTTACACTTAATAAAACCAAACTGTCAGCAGAGATGTGGATTTTTTGGCCAGTGTTATTGTCTGTATGTTAGGATGTACACAGTAGGCAGGCACTCTTCCGTCTTTTACTGGTAAATCAGATTAGAAGATTTTAAATGTCTGGTTAAAATTTGTGAAATTGTCTTAGGTATGACATCTGATTTTGTTTAAATTTAATGTGTTTGCAGACAATGACTGGTATTTGTGTCATGTGACAATTATTGCCCGAGAAGAGGATCTTCTATCCTGGGGTATGTACCCATACCCCTATTTGGCACGTGTTGATCCTGATGCCCGGAAAGGCACGCTGATCTACCAGCTTGTGGCCCATTACAATAACAATGAAAACTCCAGTGTTGGGATAACTTATGCACTTATTGCAGGTAAGTCCTTTCTGAATCAACTGATTGATCTGCATGATGTTGAGATTTTTATTTTAGCAATTTCCAATTTTATCATTTAGTCAATAAGATTTCAGTAGAATAGCCTTGTTTAGACATACTGGGTGAAGGTCAGAGGCGATGAGTAAAGTGGTGTAAATTAAACCAGTACATGAGTGTAAGGGAGTTGGTTACTCCCATACAAAGTGACCAGAATCAGGTCTTAGACTAAGGTCTGGCCTATGCTACTAAGGGCTTGTCTACACAGGCAGTACAAACCAGATCAAATCAAGTTAATCTGGTTTGAAAATGCTTGCGTACACGTGATCCATCACTGCATATTTATCACAGACTCTGAAGTCCTCTTGCAAAGCAGACTAGGTTTGCTTCAAATTGAATTAGTTTGGTCTATTGTTTGTGTGCACGCAACTTCTTGTGTGCGTCCAGTGATTATCCCATAGTCCTTTGCAGGCTGATTGTTACTGACCGTCCATTTACCTGTGTTCCCTCCCATGCTCCAGTATCAAATTCCCAGGACAACACCTCCCCACCTTTTAAAAGCTGGCACAGAGCCACATTTTGCCCATTTGCTCCTGGATCCTGGTGTATCATTCTTGCAATGTAGCTGTGATAGCTCTCCTGAAACCACACAACATGCCTCACGCAGTTGCATTGAGCCATGCTGAGACCCTGGATCTCATCACCATCTGGGGACAAGCTTTGGTTCAGGAAGCTCTTTTGGCCAGATGCTCCTACAGCCACAGCACCTGCAACAACCAGAGTGTCAAGGACAGGGCCTCTATGTACTGCTGAGAGGTTGGCCACCCTGAAGAGGACATAAAAGGAAGACTCAGGACAAGATGTTTGTAGAGCTTTTGGCAGAGAGTCAAGTCTGGTTTTTCTCTGGGAAAGAGGTGGACGCTGTACGTGTGGACCCAGAGGAAGAAGAAAATGGAGCTCTCCTGGGAGATTATGGCAGTGGCCAAGGACAGCATTGCCATGGCCAAGAAGAGCATAGAAAAAGATGGGAGAGGCAGAGGCAACTCATGGATGCTATCCTGAGCCAGAATATTTTCCAAAACAGCTCCTATTAGGCCAGCAGGCCCTGCAGGCCTGGAATTTGGGATCCAGACGTGTCCTTTGCAACCTGGGCAATACTTGATACTGGGACGAGCAGCAAGTCCTTGCCACCATACCCTTGCAGCAGTGCTACCAGCAGCCATTCCCCTCTCAAAACAACCTTGGGGCATTGAGAACACCTGACTCCTGGGAGCCCAGCACTTTCTTGAGTCCAGCAGTGCCCCTGAAAATTTTGAGCCACAGCACTTAACCCTAGAGCCCATGCAGGCAAGAAGAGGCAGAGGGCTGGATTATACTCACCTGTAACCAGGGCTGGTCTTACCATGAGACAAACTGAGGCGGCCTCCTCAGGTGCCGGACTGGGAGGAGGGGGGGCACTAGGACCCAGAGTGTAGAAAATGGTGTCTGCTGCTGGTGTATATGTATTCTCTCTGCTCTAGATGCACAGAGATGGTGAAGTGCTGTGCTGGAGGAAGAAGGGCACAAGAGACATAACAGGCAGGCAGGAGAAAAGGTGAGAGGGAATAACAGAAAGCAGCAGGAGCTGAAGGGAGAGAGAGGAGGAGGAGCCTCTTATGTACCTCTCTAGCACCCCCAGGAGCCTGGACTGATTAACACCAGCTTCTCAGGGAGCTTCCTGTTTCCTGCTGCTTTCAGTTATTCCCTCTCACCTTTTCTCCTGCCTGCCTGTTATGTCTCTTGTGCCGTCCTTCCTCCAGCACAGCACTTCAGGAGAAGGAGAACAGGCAGTCAACTGAAGTAGTAGGAGCCAGTTAGGCCCTTAAGACGCTGATATCTTCCCTCACTCCGGCCCTGCTACCAGCCTGCTTATTTGTCCCCTTCAATTGAGTGTTGAGAGCCACTATAGTTGGCACAGAACAGCAGTCATGAGTGAAAGAAGAAAACGCCCCTCTGGGGCAGCATTCAGAAGAAGAAAGAACGCAAAGGAAGCTTTTCTATCTAAGCGGGTAGGAGCTCTCCTGAGATACATAGACACACACGTTCACGGTGAGCCTTCGGGCCCCAGTGAGGATGTGAGTGATGAGGAGATGCCTGATCTTCCAGTTAGTCAGCATGCAGGTGACCTGGCAGCTATTGCAGCATCCATATCTCCATCTCAAATGGATGTAACCATGCACATTCCTGAAGAAAGTGTAGATCAGAGAAGAGTGTGGTGGAGGCGCAAGAAACTGCTGCTGCTGAGTTTAGTTCCTTAAGTCCTAGATGATCCAGGACTGTGGACCCACTTGAGCAGTAGCCTGAGGAACTTCCTTGTACTGCATGGGCCACAGCAAGTGAAAAACTTCATGTTCCCCAAAGATCATGAAAATAGACGTTTCCATCCAACACATTACTGGCGTGAAATCCCCAGTGGTGACAAAGTGAAGAGGCCATGGCATATGTACTCAAAAACCCAGAATGCTGCATACTGTTTTTGTTGCAAACTCTTCCAGTCTAATGTTCCAGCCACATTGGGTTCTACAGGAACAAGGGACTGGAAAAATCTGGCTAGAAATCTGGCATGCCATGAGAAGGCAGCAAATCTCCAGAGAGCATTCCATAGGTGGAAAGAGCTTAAGATGAGACTACGGTTAAAGGCCACCATAGATGATCAGCATCAAGAGAAGATTGCATCAGAGTCTCTTTACTGGCAAAATGTTCTGAAAAGGCTCATTGCCATTGTGAGAATGCTTGCTACCCAAAACTTAGCACCGTGTGGCAATTCAGATCAGCTGTATGTGCCAAACAATGGAAACTTCCTTAAAATTGTGGAGCCGATGGCCGAGTTTGATGCTGTACTCCAGGAGCATCTAAAAGTCACCACCCAAGAAATGTAAACACACCACTACCTTGGAAAAACAATTCAAAATGAGATCATAGAGTTATTGGCAACAAAAGTCAAACAGAAGATTGCAGCAGATCTGAAGTCATCAAGATATTACTGTTATTCTGGATTGCATACCTGACATCAGCCATACGGAACCATACTGGTTTAATGGTGCTTTTTGTAACAACAACAGAACAGGGACATTGTGAAAATGTCCCTGCAATGGTGACTGTCAGAGAGCATTTTCTAGAATTTAACATTGACGATACTACAGGATCTGGTATGACAAATGTGCTTCTTAAAAAGCTGGAAGATACGGGAATTCCGATAGCTGACATGAGAGGTCAGGGCTATGATAATGGTGCCAACATGAGAGGAAAGAACAGAGGAGTGCAGACACGGATCTGAGAGTTAAACCCTTGAGCTTTTTTTGTCCTATGCAGTTCTCATTCATTGAACTTGGTGGTCAGTGATGCAGCATCAGCTTCTAGTGAGGCTGCTGAATTTTTTAATGTAATTCAAAGCATCTATGTATTTTTCTCTGCATCAACTCATCAATGGCAAATTTTGAAGCAACATCTGGGAACATTCTCTTGGACACTAAAACCACTGAGTGCCACATGATGGGAAAGTTGAATGGAGGCGATAAAGCCTATCAAACACCAAATTGGGAAGATAGATGATGCCATAGTTGCCATTATGGAGGATAATGCTATGACAGAAACTGTTCATGGGAGAACAGTGGCAGAGGGAAAAGGAATCACCAGAAACATACATAACTTCACATTTCTGTGTGGCTTAGGGTACGTCTATACTACCCGCCTGATTCGGCGGGTAGTAATCGATCTTCTGGGATCGATTTATCGCGTCTCGTCTAGACGTGATAAATCGATCCCGGAAGTGATCACCGTCGACACTGGTACTCCTGCTCCGCGCGAGGAGTAAGTGGAGTCGATGGGGGAGCCTGCCTGCCGCGTGTGGACCCGCGCTAAGTGCTGTTTAGGTCGAACTAGGATACTTCGACTTCAGCTACGTTATTCACGTAGCTGAAGTTGCGTATCTTAGTTTGAACCGGGGGGTTAGTGTGGACCAGCCCTTAGTGTTGTGGCATGACATACTGTTTGAAATAAATGTTGTAAGCAAGAGAGTCCAAGGTGTTGATCTTGATATATCTGGAGCAATGGAACAACTGGACAAAGCAAAGTCATACCTAACAGTCTTACCGGTCAGATGAGGGATTTCAAAACGTTCTGAAGAGGGCACAGAAGTTGGCAGAGGAACTTCACACTGAAGCTATTTTCCCACCCATTCAAGAATACAAGAGTCACCGAAGAAGACATTTTGATTACGAGGCATGGGATAATCCCATAAGAGACCCCAAACAACAATTCAAAGTTGAATTCTTTAACCAGGTGCTAGATTGTGCACTACAGTCAGTTGAAGAACATTTCATGCAGCTCAAGGAACACAGCAGTATATTTGGGATGTTGTATGATATTCCAAAACTCCTCACTATATCTGAAGAAGACCTACACCAGCAATGCAGGGCACTAGAGACAGTGTTGACACATGATGACATGTGCGATATTGATGCGAGTGATTTAGGTGATGAACTGAAAGCCCTTTCAAGAGTCATTTCAGCAGGATCAATTCCAAAGGCTGTTCTGGAATATATGTGCACAAATAAGATGACCACCCTCTTTCCAAATGCTTTTGTTGCTGTGGGCATACTTCTAAAACTTCCTGTAACAGTTGCCAATGGAGAACTCAGCTTCTCCAAGCTGAAGTTAATAAAAACAATCTACGCTCCACAATGACACAAGAGAGCCTGGTCAGCCTTGCAACCATCTCGATAGAGCATGAGCTGGCCCAGACTGTGGACCTTCAGGAAGCAGTTCAAATCTTTTCAACCAAGAAGGCACGGAAAGCACCACTTTGATTATTCAAACAGATAAAAATGCCAGTGTTTACTATGCAGACAAGAAAAGTTACATTTGCTGTTCAGGCATTTGAAAGTTAAGTGTTACTTAAAATTTTTGAACAAGGCATTTTAAGTTGTTAGTTCTCCTTTATTGGGGTAGGTAGCAGAGCAGTACCATGAGAGGAGTAGAACAGGAAGAAGGCAGAATTGAGACCTTTCAAAGTTTTGTCCCAAGCGACGGGGCATGGCGACAACGTGGGAGACAAAATGTTGTGGGCAGGCCTTGCCTGTAACTGTAAGGCAACCAACTGCCCCCCTGGTTGTGTTTGCATCATTTGTACCAGTGCACTTTCAGTTTTGTTTGCACTGTTGCGTTCATTAAAGATTTGTCGATTAGTAGACTCTTTTTAGATAAATGTATTTTCAAATACAAAAACATCATTTTTTTCCCATTAGTTCAATCAAAACTGTATTTTTGGTTTTGTTCTTTCATAATAAAAAACATTTTAGTCAATCCATTATGAGTTCTTATTGCACTTAATTATGGAAATTATTTAAATAAAGCTGAAATAATTAATGGGGGTTTTCAGAAGTACATAGAGAGCATTCCACTTCCACCACTCATACGCTACATCCCAATGCTTGAAATGTATCTATCCCAACAGTTTCCCCTCTCCCATGGGTTAACAACTGCACATGTTCAGGCAGGAGACTTAAAATAAGAACAATAGGCACCCCTGACAATATTCCCCTGGGTGTCAGCATTTTCTACAGCACATCTTGCTGGCTGCTTGAACCACCAAGCAAGTCACTGAACCTCAGCTTCCCACCCATTGTTAAGGCTTTTTCCCTTGCTCTCACAAATATTGTGCAGAGCACAACAGGCAAGTGAATGGTCCGAACATCTTTTTTTCCGGCTGCTTCCAACCTGTTCCATAAACAGTGTCATCTGCCTTTAAACTGCCAAATGCACACTCGACTGCTGTGATGGCACTGCTCGGGCGATAGTTAGTGTTCCTTCCTGCTGTCTAAGTGGCCTGTGTACGGCTTCATTAGTCAGGGCACAACAGGATAAGACAAGTCTTCCACAATAACCAAACTACCTCTACACCATTAATATCTACAGTGGTCCTGGGAGCAAACATTCATTTCTCCATTAATCTAAACAGAACCGAGTGCTAAAAGATCTTAGAATCTTGGACCCTTCCAGACCACCCTGCATTTATGTCTGTAAATCTCCCACCAACAAGAAATACCCTTTTCTGTTTTTATAAATTCTGTGCTCTAGTGGGGGAACGAATGGTAGGCACCCGTGTTCTGTCAATTGCCCCAATAGAGTTTGGGAACTGTATGTGTGCAAAGCCATCAACAGTCTCCAGAGCATTACCCAGCTTTAGGACCGTGTTAGATATCACTTTATCAATGACATAGCAGACCTGTTTGAGAATGTTGCCATCAGTTGATCGCCCCATACCAAATTGGTTGGCTACAATCCAGTAGTACTATGGGGTGAGGTGGCATACTTGCTTCTCCACAGGTATGGAGCACCATATGTTGCTGCCCTGCCATCCTGAAATTCTGTCACCACGGCTGTTCAGCTCCAATCTTCAGAACGATCCTGTCCCACCAATCCATGCTGGCGTCTCAGGCTCAAAACTGGAATTAATATGCAAACTAGATGCCATTACCTTAGGTTTGAATATTGACTGTGAATGGCTCGGTCATTACGTTAATTGAATTTATTTTCCCCCCTGTTAACCACCCTTAACACCTTTGTGTCAACTGTCTGTAATGGGCCATGTTGATTATCACTTCAAAAGTTTTTTTCCTACTGATAACAGTTCTTTTCAATTAATTAGCCTTTTACAGTTGATATGGTTACTTCCACCTTTTCATGTTTCTCTGAATGTATAAATATCGACCCCCTGTATGTTCCATTCTATGCATCCGAAGAAGCGGGCTGTAGTCCACGAAAGCTTATGCTGAAATAAATTTGTTAGTCTCTAAGGTGCCACAAGTATTTCTTTCTTATTTTCTTTCTGCTGACACAGACTAACACGGCTACTACACTGAAACCTGCTAAATGCTGTGTAGGTGATCCAGCTTGGATCATTGTCCTCTTCCTCCTCATCTATCTGCCACCTCTTCAGAGTGCTCTCCTGCTGCCAGAGGAGCTGCTACTGCTGTAGAATATTCTTCTGCTCCCACATCATCTGCTCGATGGTGCAACAGGCAAAGTCCAATGACAAATTCATCCAGCTTTGGCTGCTGTAATACAGCCCAAGCAGTCGTCCTAGTGCGTGGAGCATTGCTGGGTCCACGTTGGCAGACAGGAATTAGAAAATGGCACAAGCCCGCCTGGAAAGGAAGTATGCGACAGAGACAGTGGAAACATGGGATTTAAAAGAAATAAAATTCAACCCACCCAACTTCCCATTATTCACAGTGAAAACAATCCCAGAGCTCTCACTGTTCAGCATGCACATGGAACACCTATTCCATTCTCAGTTCACATTGTCTGAACTGAGACACGGAAGTGGTTTGCTGTGAACTGAGGGTGTAGTGTTCTTGCGGGAGGGGTATCCTGAGCTGGATCACCAACACAGCGTTCAGTGCCGTTTTGGGGGCTGAGAAGCCACCATGGATTAGTGGGAAAGGATTGTTTTGCAGATGGGGGCTGAGCAGCAGTGGTGAGAGAATTTCAGGATGGGGAGGGCTACTTTTTTTTTAGATCTGTGCAGAACTGACCTTGGGAGCTGCAATGACAGCATACCAAAAAGCAGTGCCCCATACCCATGGTTAGAGTTAGGGTTAGATAATGAGCACGTGTCTAATATAGCTCTGTAATGCATTAAGCCTGAAGGCTGCTGAGTGAGGGCACGAGACAGCTAGCCTTAGAGCTAGAGTTGCGTCCTGGGTGTTTTGTGTTAGTGCACGGTATTGGGGAAACTGGCGCTTGACACAAAGTCCATTGTCCGTATAATATATTTCTACTGTCTCTCTCTCAGTGCATAGTATGAACAAGGGGTAAAATAAAGATTTATTTTTTTTAAAAAGGGAGAATGTGTAGAAAAGAGTGAGGGATTTGAAGCCGAAGTTTAAAGGTAATGAAGATGCAAATAAATGTTCTTACTGTGATGCCTCTACTAGAATGGTTTTTGTACATCTATTGACAGGTGGCGAAGAGAGATTTGAAGTTGAGATGGATACAGGTATTATAATGACAACCGGTTTGCCTTTAACTTGGAATAAGGAATACGTGGTCACAGTGCAGGCCACTGATGAATACAGCAACAAAAGTCCTTATGCCTCCATCTCTATCCTGGTTGGCTCCAGACTTCCCCAGTTTACTAACATGTCCTACAGCGTGTTTGTCCCTGAAAGTACTCCAGCAGGAGAAAAGTAAGTGGAAGAAAGCCAGGGTCCAGTGCTTTGAGAGAAACTTTGTGGAGCACCACATAGTGACTCATTTGCAACCAGTGTTGTTTGTTCATAGGGCTACACTTGAATTGATATTCCTGTATTGCAGTTCAAAAGGAAAAGGTGACTCTTTCAAATGGAGGAGCAGCATAGAACAGTGGACCGAGCACTAGGCTGGGAACAGGAAGTATGGGATTCAAATCCCAGCTCTGGCACTGATTTGGCTAGGACAAATCATTAAATCTCTGAAATGCCTTCCATCCTCCACCCCTTCCTGTAAAATGCACACATGCCAAACATCTCCCTTTAAGAGAGAGGGTCCTTAACTTTTGTTAAAATGTTTCTTTTCCTCCGTGTTCTGTGCCTCCAAACACTTTTTGCAAACTAAATGGATTTCAGTGAAAATTAACAGGTTATCCCTATAGTACATGGCAAGTGGTCCCTATTTACTGTTTTCAAATGCTGCAGTTATTGGAATGAGGATTTTTTTTCTTTTTTGCCTGCCTATCTGTCTCAGAGATTGTAAGGATTTTTGTTTGCATAGTGCTTTGAAAAGGAAACACGCTATGACATGCTATTTGATGATGTTATCATGCTATTTTGTTATGATGTCTATGTGGATTCATGTAAACTTTCAGTGTTCTGTAGGTGACAGAATAGTAATGAAAATTATCTCTAGCAGTGTGGCCAATGATAAGTTAATTTAATTGTATTTAATCTCCTCTTAGCGGAGGTTTACATTTAAAAAACCAACCAACCAAGCCTCTGTGTTAATGTCCTCTTCAGATCCTTTTAGTTCTGGGTACCTTGACACCAGAAATTTGTAGGCAGATTGAAGTGAATTTAGAGAAGATGACAAAATTTAAAAGGCTGAGGGATTTGATTCATAAGCAGCTCTTGAAAGCTCCACTCGCTAATGACAGGCAAGCATGGGATAAAGTGACCAGAGAGCAAGTGTGAAAAATCGGAACAGGTCAGGAGTAATAGGAGCCTATATAAGAAAAAGCCCCAAATATCGGGACTGTCCCTATAAAATCGGGACATCTGGTCACCCTAGCATGGGACCACTTGGTTTCCCTTTAAATGTTACCATTAACTTCAAAAATCACACTTCTGTCTTCATTTATTTTTACAGTTACAAGTGGCACATAAGATTACTGTGACAAAGACATTAGAGAAAAATATTTTCTATTTTTTCAATGTTCTTGCTTTTCACATATCCCCAATATAGTCAGTTGGTGTCCTGCATCTATATGGGTTTTTAACTCCACAACAAGGAGAGAAAAATATTTTTAAAATATGTTCGTAAAGCCATAAAAATTGGCAAGGAGATTTAGAGGCAGGCGTAGTAAAAGCTGTTGGTTTTGTAGGGTTAGTAGAGGGGGCTGAAGGTATGACTCTTATAGTAATGAAGGGATGAGAAGGAATTTCTGTAGGTGGCTGGTTGGCTGAGTTCCTGCTGAAACGATCGATGCTCCTGGGATAGTAGTGTATCATGATGTTGGTGCCTGAGCCTTGGATAGGAGTCTTCTATTTTAAATCAAAATACATTAATACCTGAAAGTACTCAGCTATTTTTTAATAGACTAGATTTCAAGTTGCCAGGTAAAGTTTTGCGGGGGAGGGAGCCTATTTTTTCTAGATTGTGATGAAAATCTTCCAAATGTGTATTCAGTGTAAACTAGGGCTGTCGATTAATTGCAGTTAACTCACGCTATTAACTAAAAAACAATAGAATACCAATTGAAATGTATTAAATATTTAGGATGTTTTCCTACATTTTCAGATATATTGATTTAAATTACAACACAGAATACAAAGTGTACAGTGCTCACTTTATATTATTTTTATTACAAATATTTGCATTGTAAAAATGATAAAAGAAATAGTATTTTTCAATTCACTATACAAGTAGTATAGTGCAATCTCTTTATCGTGAAAGTGCAATTTACAAATGTAGATTTTTGTTTTGTTTTTGAATGCAGTTATATAACAAGACAATGTAAAACTTTAGAGCCTACAAGTCCACTTAGTCCTACTTCTTGTTCAGCCAATCGCTCAGACAAACAAGTTTGTTTATATGTGCAGGAGACAATGCTGCCCGTTTCTTGTTTACAATGTCGCTTGAAAGTGAGAACAGGTGTTCGCATGACATTTTTGTAGCCGGCGTTGCAAGATATTTATGTGCAGATGCGCTAAAGATTCATATGTCCCTTCATGCTTCAACCACCATTCCAGAGGGCATGCTTCCATGCTGATGATGGGTTCTGTTCAATAACGATCCAAAGCAGTGCAGACCAATGCATGTTAATTTTCATCATCTGAGTCAGATGCCACGAGCAGCAGGTTGATTTTCTTTTTTGATGGTTCGGGTTCTGTAGTTTCTGCATTGGAGTGTTGCTCTTTTAAGACTTCTGCAAGCATGCTCCACACCTCATCCCTCTCAGATTTTGGAAGGTACTTCAGATTCTTAAACCTTGGGTCGCGTGCTGTAGCTATCTTTAGAAATCTCACATTAGTACCTTCTATGCATTTTGTCAAATCTGCAGTGAGTGTTTTTAAAATGAACAACATGCTGAGTCATCATGATTTTTTTTTTTTTAACAAGCATCATCAGCCTGGAAGCATGCCCTCAGGAATGGTGGTTGAAGCATGAAGGGACATATAAATCTTTAGCGCATCTGGCACGTAACTATCTTGCAACGCCAGCTACAAAAATGCCATGTGAACACCTGTTCTCACTTTCAGGTGACGTAAACAAGAAGTGGGCAGCACTGTCTCCTGCACATGTAAACAAACTTGTTTGTCTGAATGATTGGCTGAACAAGAAGTAGGACTGAGTGGACTTGTAGGCTCTAAAGTTTTACATTGTTTTATTTTTGAATGCAGTTATTTTTTGTGCATAATTCTGCATTTGTAAGTTCAAACTTTCATGATAAAGAGATTGCACTACAGTATTTGTATTAAGTGAATTGAAAAATACTATTTTTTATTTTTACAGTGGAAATATTTATAATAACAAATAAATATGAAGTGAGCACTGTACACTTTGTATTCTGTGTTGAAATTGAAATCAATATATTTGAAAATGTGGGGGGGAAAAATCCAAAAATATTTAAATAAATGGTATTCTGTTGTTTAACAGTGCGATTAATTGCAATTAATTTGTTTAATCGCTTGACAGCCCTAATGTAAACAGATTCAGGTAAGTCTGGCTTCACTGCCGCTGCTGCTACAGAGTAGTTTGGCAAGCAGCAACAGGGTGACACTGACAAGACTGGTCAGTTTTATTGCTGCTATTCAGAAGCCTCGGAGCAACATCAAACTGTAAAGCTTTGAGTAGCAGAAGAGACAGATGCTGGAGTTAGTTGCAGGGGAGGAGAAAATAGGCTGCAGAAGCAGTAAAGTGACGAAGGCCTACCTGCTACCTCTTCAGAGGCTCTGATCATGAAGGTACACAATTCATCTCCTGTCCTGCAGATTAGAGGGGGACAGCACTTCAAATAAAATAGGACATACTAGCCAGAGGCTGATATCTACAATGGAGCTCCAAACAAGGCAGTGACAGTACCTGGTAGAAATCACAGCCCCTTTCTCCTTCCCAGCAACTCAGCCAGTCCCTGCTTCTATTCTTACTAGGTCATTGTCCTGGACCTCACTGGTGGGGCCTTTCCCCTTTGTCTTCCATATCTACTTCTGTCTAGTAAGTGTCAGCTTAAAATGTTTTCAATCCCAGCTTCTGAAGAAAGATTAAAAGAAATATATGTAGTTTAGCTACACGATCACTAAGGTAGAAAACTTAATGGTCTGCAAGGATTTGAAGGGTGTAAATATCAAGGAAGGAGTAAATGTTTAGTCAGGTAATTGGGAATAATGGGTTGAAATGAAAAAAAGGCAAATTGTTACCCAAGATCCAATATAGTGTGGAATCGTGTCCCCAGGGGAGTGGCAGAGTCCCTTGTGCAAGAGTCATTTTAAATGTAGACCAGATGAAGTATTAGAAGATATTTTCAGGGGCCAGTCTTGCACTTTTCTGTAACTGGGCTATGTGGCGTAATCTGCCTTCCGTCTCTACCTTCTCTGACTCTCCTAGTGAAACAGACTGTAACAAGTTGGCTAATGACTATGCTATTGTTCTTCACAGAGTAGTGGTTGTGGAGGCTGTTTCCTTCCAGAGCCGGCCTCTTTCTTATACCCTGCTGATGAACCCCAGTGGCCTTTTCAGCCTGAGCCAGGAGAGTGGAGAGCTCAGTTTGACCCATACAGTGGATTATGAGAGCGAGCACCATCTCTATCACTTCCTCGTGAAAGCAGTGGAAGCTGAGAGCGGGCTTAGCAGTGTAACTGAGGTACAATGAACCACTTGGCTTTACATGAATACAATAAATCACCTCACTATAGTCGCTATTTCCTCCATCAAGACTGATTTAGTGATCTCATTACATACACTGATAATCTAAATAACACAAAGCTGCGTGTAGATTGGGAGGGAGGATGGTTTTATTGTCAAGGCACTCGACTGAGAATCAGATCTGGGTTCAGTTTCTGGGTCTGCAAAAATACTTCCTTTGTGACATTAGCCAAAGAACATTTTATCTTTGCCTTAATTTTAAAAACATAATCTGCTCAGAAAAAACTGGTTTGCTGGTTTCTTACTCTCAGAGGTATTATGGGAACAAGTTCGATAATGTGAGGGCAGCATAGAGATATTACAGTAATAGATGCAATAAGTACCTAAATACTCAGACTGAGAGATGTATGACTGTGATGCATTATGAACTACGATGTGCTGAGCAAGTGCTGTGCAAAAATTGCAAAAATGTGGCAGCATCTATAATTTTTCCTGGTCCACTTATGACTCAAAAGCCAAAGCTTTTTCTGTAATGCTGCTTTCAGATTGAAACATAACATTTCATCCATCAAGATATGAGAATTGATATTTGAGCCAAAATTCTAGATTTTGAGTTTTTAAAAAAATTACATTTTTTAAAATAGGACACTTCCAATCGAGTGGTCCTGATTTTGATTTTTTTTAAATGGCAGAAGGGGGGAATACCTTGCCTGAAATTGGACCAAAGGTTATAAAGTATAAAATGTGAAAAACCTTCTGATTTTGAGGTTTTCAGATTTCATAGCAAATATTTTGCAGTGCTACATTGTACTGAGAACTTTTAGTGCCCAACGAACATTATTTTAAAATGGAAATGAAAATATTTTGTAAAAGTAAATGCATTGAGTGATCAGATGTGAGTGAAAGGGGTAAAAACTAACAAGGCTAACCAGAGCCAGTACATCTGTGTTCTCACACATTTCATTTCTGGGAAGCAGCAGGTTCGTCCTGGTGGGCCTCTCTTCAGCAGACATCTATCATTTTCTGTTTAGTCTTTTCTTCTGCCTCCTGTCCCACACAGGTTATAGTTCACATCACTGATTACAATGACTGCTCTCCAGAATTCCAGCACTCCATTTACAGCCGTGACAACATTCCTGAAACCATCCCAGTTGGCACATCTCTGTTGCAAGGTGATCATTTCTCTACTACCTCTTATTCCGTCTTCTCACAAGAATTAATTTGTGACTGTGGTCTACATAATCTAATCAGTTCAAGTGTTTACCATGCCCATCAGCATGGTATCTGAGTACCTTCCAAAAGTGCATTACAGGATGTGACCAACATCTGTCATATGTTTTGTTGTTTTTTTTAATTCTTTCTCTCTGAAGAGGGAATACTGTCTGATGCCTTGTAGGCAGGGAAAGAATGTCATTGTCTTTAACAGAGTGGTAGCAAGTAAAATAAAATATACCGTCAGCATCTCTTCCACTTCTGCAGCACACCCTCCCGGACATACGAAACCCTTCCTCGCATGGCGGCCTCTTGCAGCTGACTGCACATCAATCTAGGATCACACACCATTAGTGACTCTGATTTAATTTGGCCATCTCTTGTCTTTAATCAATTACAGTTATTTTTCTGTTTCACACTCCGTTATGGAAAGGCCAAAATCTCTTCAAACAGGCAGGTGCTGTGGTTTGTCAGTACACATGGCATTCACAGGTTTTGTAAAGTAGGTTTTACCATGGTTTAGTCGAATTAAAATGTGGTGAAGGAACAAACTTTTGAAAAGCACATGCAGTATATATTGCTATGCATGTGGTTTATCGTTCCACATTAAGTGTGCCTTAGACATATGTATATTGTTACTTTGAATATAAACTTGGAGTGCGCACAGGGGCGGCGCCACCTTTTTGGCCGCCCTAGGCGGCGGCGGTGGGAGAGGCTGCCGCCAAAATGCCACTGAGATCCCCGGCAGCTGAAGAAGTGGCTGCCGAAGTGCTGCTGAAGACCCCGGCAGCACTTCAGCGGCAGCTTCTTCGTCTGCCGGGGATCTCGGGGGCAGCCTCTCCCGCTGGCGGCCGCCGAGGGACCTGAAACGCCGCCCCCCAAATCCTGGCACCCTAGGCGACCGCCTAGGGTCGCCTAATGGTAGCGCCAGCCCTGACTGCACAAGAAGATAAAAGTGCAATAGAAATGTCAGCTGTTGAAAGATTAGAGCTATAGAAAATATCTATGTACCAAAATAGCATCATAATTGCAAGGATGTTATCAGCCTAAATTTCATATACTAATGTTACAAATAACATAGATTAAATCTGAATGAATTGTTTGAATTAATAGAAAATAGTGAAAAGTATTTCATTCTTTATATTTCACTTTGGAAAATGAAACTAATCTTGTTCAACTATTTTAAGCCACTTTTATTTCAGTCTTCCATGAGTTATCATAATATGTTTGAATTCATAATGTTGCAGGAAATTGTTTATCTGGTAAGCCGGGGGTGGGGGGGTAGATTTAATGGAATGAAAACAGTTATATTCACTATATGGTTTTTAAAACATCTCTTACAATAAAATTTTAAAAAATCTAAATGTTGGAAGCTGCAATAGTGTCCTTTTTAAGTGAAATGGAGTTATCTGGACCTAATAACTTACAAAAAGGTAGATATGGAAACTATATTTCTACCTGCTATACCTTAGCATTTCACAGGCTTTCACTGTTCTCTTTAATGTCTTTTATTTTTTCCCTTTTATATTTTGAGTAAATAGGTCTGTTATTAATCATTGTTCCTCCAATACTTATTCTATGTTTTCGTTTTGAATAAAGCAACAGTTTCCATCTGCTAGTTTAAACATCGCATATGCATGCTGCTTGCTCTGTCAGAGTGCATCTGCATCATCACATTTGGGTATTCTGAAGAAGTGTTTAATTTTGAGATAAAAGCCCTCAGATCTACCAGCTGGATGAATGAGTTGGTTTAAATTGATGCCAGCCCAGTGTTGGTGTGATGTGAAGCCTCTTTATTTGGTGAGAAAAACAGCATGGCAATTAAGAGACAGCGCTAATATTTTAAGATCACTTTTGGTACAACAGTGTAAACTCCATCTCTTTGTTTGATTGACTCGCCTGCCTCTGAACAGATGGGGCATTGAGTACTGTGAACAAACATTTACTGGAGAAGAACATTTAATCACTCCTGTACCTTTAAGCAGCAGGTAATTAAAAAGAATGTTAGCTATGATGTAGCTAATTACTTTTGAAAGGCATCCCCAGAGAGAGTAGGGTGTGTGTGTGGGGGTGTGTATAAACCAGGGGTCTCAAACACACGGCCCGCGGAACTCTTCCCTGCGGTCCGCCGGGCTCCCCGCCCCCCCCCCCCCCATTTTTGTTTCCCCTCCAGGCAGTTCCTGCCGCCAGACAGCTGTTCCGGCAGTGGAAACTGCCTGGGGTTTTTAAAAAAAAATTTTAAAATGGGGGGCGCAGGGAGCCCGGTGGGCCGCAGGGAAGAGCACCGCGGGCTGCATGGGAAGAGCTTCACGTTTTCTGGGAGGGAGGGAGCAGGAGTGGGAAGCCGTGCGCACAGGGGAGGAGGCGGAGAAGGGGCGGGGCCTAATGGAAGGGGTGGAGTGAGGGCGGGGCGGGGCCGGGGGCAGTGAGGGGCCGGGGTCAGTGATGCGGCTCTTGGGCCAATGCACTAGTCCTCATGCGGCCCTCGTGGTAATTTGAGTTTGAGACCTCTGGTATAAACAGTAATGAACACAGGGCAGCGCTTTAACATGGCTTGTGTGGTCGCGGCAGAGCGCTGGGAGAGAGCTCTCCTAGCGCTCTAAAAACCCACCTCCACAAGGGGCATAGCGCTGAAACTTGCTGCACTCGGGGGTGTTTTGTCATGCCCCTGAGCGAGAAAGTTGCAGCGCTGTAAATTGCCAGTGTAGACAAGCTCCTAGCCTGAGCAGCTTGACTCGGTCCTTGACCCAACAGTGATTGCTTACATCAATTAAAAAAAAAAAAGGCTGACTTCACAAACATAACAGAAATGAGTCAAAAAGCCCTCAAGACTCATCTACAGCTCCTTTCTTTGTGCTCCAAGGAGGCTCTCTTGGAGGCAGCCTGGTGCTAGCTCCTCTTGCAGAGAATTGTTGCCCTATTGAAGTCCCAAGCTTTTCTGTCCCCTTGCTTCCTGTTTCTCCCTCTTTATACTTTGGCTGCCTTCATTAGCTACAGAAGCGGTGGGCCTCTCTCCATAATTGACATTTCTCACAGCTGAGCTGGGGTGGGTTTGATTTTGCTGTCTGCAGGCAGGGAGGATTCTTAACCCCTTTGTGGCTCTGTTTTGCATGGGGTTTGTTGTCCCCATCACAGCAGACAGGGCCGGCTCCGGGCACCAGCTTTCCAAGCTGGTGCTTGGGGCGGCATCGAGAATGGGGCGGCAGTCCGAGTCCTGCGGCGGCAATTCGGTGGCAGGTCCACTCTTCCCGCCGCCTAATTGCCACCGCGGGACTCGGACTGCTGCCCCATTCTCGCCTACCGCGGTGGCAATGGGGCTACAGGTCCGCTGCTCTTCCCTTGCCGCTGCGGACTGGGACTTCCTGCCTCGGGGGCGGGGCCCCACCCCCAATGCAAGCAGGCGTCGGGGGCGGGTCCCCGCTACGTCTGCCCGCGTCAGGGGCGGGGCCGCAGCAACTGCTTGGGGCGGCAAAATTGTGAGAGCTGCCCCTGACAGCAGAGACACTATTTATGGCTGATATTGTTCTAACTGCCTATTGATTGTGTGGTAATTGCCAGTGTTAACTACTTGTACAAACAATGTCATGCTGCATTCTGGAACATTGTTCCATGGCAAACTCATGTCTCTGGGGTCAGTCAAATTCTTCCTTTTTTATTTTTTTTTTAGTTCTTGCAACAGACTGTGACTCTGGCTCCAATGCTGAGATCACCTACTTTGTTCAAAGCACTGACTTTTCCATCACGCCTGAAGGGATCATCAATTCTCACCAGCAGCTGAACTTTGAGCGAGCAAACCATATGTATGAGTTTGTGGTCATAGCTGTGGACAAAGGCCATCCTCCTCGGACAGGAACTGCATCAGTGCGCATCAGAATGACTAATGTGAATGACGAGGCACCTGTGTTCTCTCAATCTGGGTAAGCAGAGTTTAAACCCTGGATTGTTTTCTGTGTTGCAATTCATACTAATAATCCTGATTACACTTTGTTTAAGGGGCATATCCTGCCGGTTAATAAGCATCTACTTATGTTCTGAGCACTCTCCACTACCAGTGAAGTCAGTGGAATAATTTACCTGAGTGTATGAGGGATTGGACTGAAAGGTTCTAGATCAGTGGTTCTCGAACTTTTGTACTGGTGACCCCTTTCATATAGCAAGCCTCTGAGTGTGACCCTCCCTTATAAATTAAAAACACTTTAATATATTTAACACCATTATAAATGCTGGAGGCAAAGCAGGGTTCGGGGTGGAGGCTGACAGCTTGTGACCCCCCCAATGTAATAACCTTGCGACCCCCTGAGGGGTCCGACCAACAGTTTGAGAACCCTGTTCTAGATTGTAAGAAGTACAGGCGAGTCTCATCTTGCACGCATTTAACATGCGCGAAGTCAGCTTTGTACACACATTAATTGTGACATAGCACATTGGATCCTTAGATCCATTGTTACATACAGAGATAACATAATTAGTCTGTATTTAATGGAATGACTGAAAGATTTAACTTCTAGGGGAATATTTTTGGATGTGCTGGTGCCTTGGTCTTATGATGACTAGCCCTCTAAACACCTGAGCCAGAAGGAGAGGGTGGGTATGAAATGCTTGATCAAAACAAGTGTCAACTGAAAAAGATTGCATAGTAAATAACTTTCATTAGATTCTGCTTAGTTAAAATGCATTTTTCCCTCTGTCTGTAATAAATTGAAATTCTTTTTTGTCATAATTGTAAAATACAGCCATTTATAATAAAGTACTAAATGTGTTAACATTTTATACATTTAAGATCTACAGTCCCATTCTATATATAGGCTCTTTATACCATCCTCATCACAGCAGTTCACATTTGGGTATTCTGGGATCCATTATTGTATTGAGACTTTACTAACATCAGTCACGTGAAGTTTGTTCTTTTTCTCGTCCTCCCCACAGGGGGAGAACTGTGTGTGCCATGTAGCGCAGAGTCTTGTTTTTTTGTTATTTTCCAAAAGGTCCTTAGAGGTATGCACAGAATTGCAGGGCCAGGGTTTTGTTGCAGAATTGCAGGTTTTGTTCAATATCTTTATCAATGATCTGAATGGTGGGATTTAATTGCACCCTCAGCAAGTTCACAGATGACACTAAAATGGGGGGAGAGGTAGATATGCTGAAGGGTAGGGATAGGGTCCAGAGTGACCTAGACAAATTGGAGGATTCGGCCAAAAGAAAGCTGATGAGATTCAACAAGGACAAGTGCAGAGTCCTGCACTTAGGAAGGAAGAATCCCATGCACTGCTACAGGTTGGGGACCGACTGGCTGAGCAGCAGTTCTGCAGAAAAGAACCTGGGGATTACAGTTGATGAGAAGCTGGATATGAGTCAGCAGTGTGCCCTCGTTGCCAAGAAGGCCAATGGCATATTGGGCTGTATTAGTAGGAGCATTGCCAGAGATCAAGGGAAGTGATTATTCCCCTCTATTTGGCACTGGTGAGGCCACACCTGGAGTATTGCTTCCAGTTTTAGTCCCCCCCACTACAGAAGGGATGTGGACAAATTGAAGAGAGTCCAGCGGAGGGCAACGAAAATGATCAGGGTGCTGAGGCAAATGACTTACGAGGAGAGGCTGAGGGAACTGGGGTTATTTAGCAGAAGAGAAGAGTGAGGGGGGATTTGACAGCAGCCTTCAGCTACCTGAAGCAGGGTTCCAAAGAGGATGGAGCTCGGCTGTTCTCAGTGGTGGCAGATGACAGAACAAGAAGCAATGGTCTCAAGTTGCAGTGGGAGAGGTGTAGGTTGGATATTAGGAAACACTATTTCACTAGGGTGGTGAAGCGCTGGAATGGGTTCCCTAGGGAGGTGGTGGAATCTCCATCCTTAGAGGTTTTTAAGGCCCAGCTTGACAAAGCCTTGGCTGGGATGATTTAGTTGGTGTTGGTTCTGCTTTGAGCAGGGGATTGGAGTAGATGACCTCCTGAGGTCTCTTCCAACCCTAATATTCTATGATTCTATAATCACAATTATACAGTGCACACTTCAAACCAAAACTAGGTTCTTTAGATATTCAAAGGCTCTAGTCTTTAACTGGTTAGACTGTGGATGCCCAAAGGTAAACTATATCACATTTACAGTGAGAGTTCAGACCATTGGCAGCTTATTAATGGGATTAATAGCTATCCTGATAGTAAATGTGTATCGATTGTTCATCTTTTCATCAGTTACAAAACATTCCTCTCGGAAGATGCTGGTCCCAGTACCTTAGTGGCTACCGTACATGCGAAAGATCCTGATGGAGATGGAGTGTTATACCAGATTGCTGGAGGTAATGAAGATGGCAACTTTGAACTGGATAGCCAGAAAGGTAGGGAAAAGGAAAAGAAGTTTTAAAACATTACCTTACTGGTAGCTCTGCTTTGTGTCCATGCTGAAAATAATTCATATAGTAATTATGAAAAAAGCAAAACAGCACCTCATTCATATGGTCTTTTTATGCTTTCCATAAATTAGAATAGGTTCCATGTTGGTCTAGGCATTATACAAAACCACAGGAAGACTTGGGTCTCTGGCTCAAGGAGTTTACAGTGAAAGAAGACCAACCCCATCCAAACTCACCCCAAAATATAGCGATATAGAAATATGACATTTTTGTTTACAATATCAGTAAAATTGCACTTTATCCTCCAAAATCTAGGCATCATTAAACTGCGCAGGAATCCTCTACCCAAACTGAAAGGACCTCGATACATATTAAACATCACAGCAATAGATGATAATGCCTCTGGGGGACTTACCCCTCTGAGCAGCTTTGCAGCGGTTATTGTAGGAATTAATGACATTAATAACAACAAACCTGTCTTCAGAAAGGTAAGATATCTGTCTGTAAACCTTCTCCTCCATATATATCATCACCTTGGGGATGATACTGCCATCTTTAAGGTGGGGTATAGCAATGTCTTCTTTGCTTGTAGTAGATGTTGATTTTAAGGGATTATATTTGCAAATTTGGTAGATCCTCTACAATGGAATATACTCCCAGATTTCTGCCGTCTTCAGTATTTAAACTGGAAAAGGCTCCTTTTCAGGAAAGCTTTTTGACCTCTCTAAGGCACTAAGTAATTGAAGCATGTTTTATTTCATACTCTTCTCAAATGTACTGCAAACACACTGGAACATTTCATAGCTAATTTCTATAGTTCTATATGTAATAATTTTTTGTTATATTTGTAGTGCGCTTATTACAGTGACAGCACCTGGGTTCTAGAAAACCAGCCCCCAGACACCTACGTCTTGCAGGTGGAAGCCTATGATGCAGACCTGGGACTTAATGGAGAAGTAAAATATGGGCTTATGCACAGAGATGGAGCTTCACCAGGCTTCAGTATTGATCCAGATACTGGTAAGTGGCTCTACGCCTATTATGTTAAGGCAGAATTGCAGTGAATTTGGGTGCATGCTTCTCTGGTACATTAACAGGGAATTGCTATAGCCATGTAGAGAACCATGTGTCCAGAACTGAGCCAACGTCAAACAGTCTGAAGTGGATGCTGAGGAAACGGAACGCTTACCTTTCGTCTGAACACAGCAGAATCCTATTAAAATTATTGAGAAATCATACCTAATTTTTTTAATGCTATAGGCATGATGTAAAATATAGTAAATCTTTGGCTAATCTTTAACATCCAAAATAAATTGTATTTGATGTGGTAAGTAGTAAAAGAATCTAGAATATGTGGGTATAAGCCTACACCGATTTAACTGGCAAATAAGCAAGGAAAAACAGAAACCCCAATTTATCGGAGTATAAAACTATTCTGAAACATTAACTTTACCTTGGGACAAATCTCACTATAGAAATATAAATAGACTGTACTTGGCAGAGGAGGAAGCATGAATGGATCTATAGTTCTACTTGAGTGTATATTCACTCCTTTGTTGTGTGCTAACAACTCTTTGAACTGGTTAATGTCTGACAAATATAGATTGGAAGTCCAGAATTCAGTTTTAAAATACTACAAATACAGTGGGTATTGCGCCAGAGGGAGATGTGGTAAACACTGCCACGAGTGTTGAACTAGAGAAATATTGTCCCTATATAAATACGAAAGATATCCTCAGTGCAGAATGGTAATTAATTCAGGATGTTCACACCTAAATATCTCTGACCCAACTATATAACAGAGAGACCAAAGCCTGAGATGGGAAAGGGCAGAAGGTACAGGTTAATTGACAAAACTGAGATGCCATGAAAGAAGCAGTTAGCAGAGAGTGAGACTTGCATTCTTGGATGGAAGTGTATCTTTGCCAAACTTAGCCATAACTACAATATTTTACTCTATTTTAACCTATTTCATGAGGCTGTAACCTAGATCTTAAACTAAAGATGATTTTAGTTATATCACTTACATTTGCTGTGCATTGATTTTTCACTTAGCTGTCTTTGAAATACTCTGACTTAGGTTGTCATTGAAGTAACCTTCATGGATGTTTCTTGGAAACAAGGGAAACTAACTTCTTTTCTGGGTGGGGAGAGGGAAGTGGGGTAAAAGGTACCTAGCCTGAAGCTCTCTGTCCAGGTGGCCGTCGACAGTAGTGGCACGCACAGTTAGTGCAAGCTGGTGACTGCGAGGAGTGACAGAAACAGGGAATCTTAAGTTAGTCATGTTTAATCAATATCTTGCACAGTGGTGGTGCAAGTAAGCTGAGCAATGTGGACCTGGCGTGTCCAGTTCTACTACCTACCTGGGGGAGGGATAGCTCAGTGGTTTGAGCATTGGCCTGCTAAACCCAGGGTTGTGAGTTCAATCCTTGAGGGGGCCATTTAGGGATCTGGGGCAAAAATTGGGGATTGGTCCTGCTTTGAGCAGGGGCTTGGACTAGATGACCTCCTAAGGTCCCTACCAACCCTGATATTCTATGATTCTACTGTGTGAGTGATGCCTAGTGTGGTTTTGCTGGCTTAGTTATGGCATTGTATGTATAAGGTGTTTCTGTTTCTAGGGATCATCACTACTACTCAGAGCTTTGACCGAGAGACGCAGAGAGAGTGTACGCTCTCTGTTACAGCTACAGATCAAGCTCAGGAGCCACTGATTGGTGTTTGTCAAATCACCATCTTCATTGCTGATGTCAATGACAATGACCCCAAGTTTGAGAACAGTCGCTACCAATGTGAGTGATTTAACCACGCACCCTCTGTCCTAACATCACACAGCACACAGGAGCGTGAACGTGGTTGACAGATTGAGTTCTTTTTAAAATACAGCTATCTGTGAAAATAACTCTTCATGCTGGTGACTGCATCTCTCTTAAAAGTGATTGATTTTGGGATGGCCTTATTCACTATGTGACTGAAACAATGCTATATGGTTCAAGTTGACTTGTTTTCCCAGACACAATGGAGGTGACACTCTTAACCTTTCTAGGGGTAGTTAAATCCTGCCTTTCTCTGTGAATCTCTTGGTATCTATCCTGATCAGTAGGAATGTGTCTGTTGTATGTTTTTCTGAAGGAGTCCATTCAAATATATGGGACAGCAAGATAGGTTGGCAGAACGAGTCAATATTCCTAGACCAGAACCTTATTTCTGGGACTCCTTTCACCCTAACGTAGTAGGGAAGGTGAGACTCCAAGGAGCCTGTAATCTGTCTAGACACCTCCTTGGCGTGAAAACAAACTTTGTGGAAATGGAAGGGGCTCATGAAAGGTCTTGTATAGGCTAGGATAAAAGGTGGTTTTGTTTAACTAAAGGTGTTAAACCCTTTTAAAATCCCTAGTGCGGACAGGGCAAGTTATATTTTAACACCTGTTAGCTAGCTGTGGCAAACAGTAGGGCACAATCATTTAACACTTTTTAAAAAATGTGTAAACTTGTCAGTACCTAGTAGAAACAGGTTTTTAGTAGCACTTAATTAAAATGTGTTGCCCAACATGCTTTAGGAAAAGGCAAGTGTGTGGCGATGGTGATGTGTCTGGGTTGTTGTTTTTTAATTATTATTATAAGTCCCTACTTTGAGCTAGGCATGATGCAGAGATGTGCGGTGCTAACTTTTCCAGACCTTCTAGTAAACCCTAATCTCAACTTGCAATACTGAATCTTTTGAACATAGCCAGTTGTCACTATTTCTGTGCTTGTTCTGTTGTGAGGAATAGGGATTAGGAGGCTGTCAAAATTGTCACGTGACTTGAATTAGATGTGAATGCAAGCAATTAAAATATGACTACATTTGAGGTTTTAATAAATCCCAATTCCAGCAAAACTCAAGAGGGCACATTATTTCAAAGGAGAAGCACAGGAACTGCCATACTGGATCAGACTTCATGGTCCATCTAATCCCCTACCCTGTGTCTGACAGTGGCCAGCAACAGATCCTCTGTAGGAAGATGCCAGAGACCCCAGACTGAACAGTTATGAGTAACCTGCTCATAGAAGTAGTGAATTTGGTACATGTGAAGTAGTGAATTTAGTATGTGTGAAAGTTACCTGATTGGTCACCAATATGGTCCCTGAGGACAGGCAGATCACAGGCAGCTGTGTTTCATTTGTGATCTGGAAGGGACTTGCCAAAACAGTAACATGGTGAGATAATGTTTTTTCGTGATGCAGACATCTGCTCCACTAGGAACTGGACTGACTCTAATAACGCTCAGGGTCACTAAACTCACTGGATGACAGTTTCTCTTGGTCACTACTGTCCTGGCCTGGATTCAAACCAATTGACTAGAAGTGAAAAATTCTTCTTTACCAGTCCATTGAGCTGTTCAGTTTCCCAAGAAATTTTTATTTAAATTGGAATAAGAGTATATGGATCTAATTTACTATAACATATTTAGCTTCAATTTTGAAAGCTTTGCATAGAAAGAAATTATAAATTTCTTATGTATTTGATTGGTAAGAGTTTTACATTTTTATATGCAGGCATCTGTTACCTTAGCTTAAGTTAACTCCCATTGCTTGTCTTCACAAAATTATCAGATTGCTATATAACTTTTCCCATGGTCCCTGCAAATAACTTCAACATCTCAGCTGTGCACAGGCTAAAAGGGGAGCAAGTCGGTTCAAGAAAATCATGTCTGTGGCTACAGAAATAGTCGTTTAGGTACTCTGGACATATTTACAGAATGTAAATGTGAGAAGCTTAGAAAAGCACAGAAATGTATGTTAGTTCTGTTCACTGTTTCTATAATGAGAAATTGAACCATGAGTAGGATAAGAGTAATATCTGTTTGTGAACTTGGGCTTCATCCAAACTCCAGTATATTAAATGTACTTAAAGACCACTCATATAATTTCATATAAAGAACATATTTATATAAAACATGAACATGTTTAAGTTTAGTGGTCTAATGCTCTTATATTGCAGAAATGAGCTTGAATCTGGCTTTAAAGGAAGTCAGGATATGTGGGTAGTTTTGGACAACTCTAAATAAGTCCCTATTTATTGTGCTGCAGCAATTGGAAAAAAATATTAAATTGGATAAGGAATGGGATAGAAAATGCTGGATATAGTTTAATGTCATTATTTGAATTAATAGTACACCTTCACCTGGCATACAATGTTCAGTTCTGGTATCTCAATGACAAAACAGATACAACAGAAATGGGAAAAGGATAAGGAGGAATTTCAAATGTGCATTGAATTATTAGAAGTATGGATAAACTTGCGCATGAAGAGAAAGTGAAAAGACTTAGGAGTGTTCTGTTTAAAGATGAGACATAGAAGAGGGGGCACAATAAAGGCTTAAAATGCAATGAATGGGATAGATGAGACACTGTTATTTTCACTCTTTCATAATACAAAAACAAGGGGACATTCCATGAAACTGAAAGGCAGCAAATTTATCTCTGATAAAAAGGACATACTTTTTTTTTTTTTTTACAAAACTAATCTGTGAAAATCATTGCCACGAGGATATCATTGAGGCCAAGAGTTTAGCAGGATTCAAAAAGGGACTGGAGGTGAATGAGAGTATATGTCAATAAAGGGGAAAGAAACAAAGAGTTCTAGAACTGATCTAAACTGTCACGCTTCGCAGCATCAACCAGCCTTGGAGGAGGTTAGGAAGAAAGTTAGGCTCTTCCATAACTATCCACTTCAGGGTTTCTTACACCTTCCTCTGGATCATCTGTACTGGCCACTGTCAGAGTCACAGATTACAGTGATGCTTTCTGGCTTTGGAATCATCTAGTCTGACCACCTGTATAACATAGGCCATCGACCTTCCCCAAAATAATTCCTAGAGTAGAGACTTGATGCTGGTGTATATGGTGCACTGGTCCTATCTGGTATAGCAGTATCTATGTTCCTGTCTCTGAGGGTATGTCTACACTACGAAATTATGTTGATTTTATAGAAGTCGATCTTTAGAAAGCGATTTTATATAGTCGATTGTGTATGTCCCCACTAAGCGCATTAAGTGGCAGAGTGCATCTTCAATACCATGGCTAGCATCGACTCACGGAGCGGTGCACTGTAGGTAGCTATCCCACAGTCCCTGCAGTCTGCGCTGCCCACTGGAATTCTGGGTTAAGCTTCCAATGCCTGATGGGGCAAAAACATTGTTGCGGGTGGTTTGGGGTACATGTCGGCAGTCTCCCCTCCCTCCCTCCTCCTCCCTCCCTCTTTCTACCGTTGCTTTCATGATCATTTTGCTCCTTTTTTCCTGGGTTACCCATGGAGACGCCATACCATGGCAAGCATGGAGCCCGCTCAGCTTACCGCTGCTGTTGTGAGCATTGTAAACACCTTGCGCATTATCCTGCAGTATGTGCAGAACCTGGCTAGGAGCTGCCAGCACGAGGACAATTGTGAGGAGGACATGGACACGGGATGTGGTGATTGAGACATCATGGTGGCAGTGGAGCAGGTTGATATAGTGGAACGCTGATTCTGGGCCCAGCAAACAAGCACAGACTGGTGGGACCTCATAGTGTTGCAGGTATGGGATGATTCCCAGTGGCTGCGAAACTTTCGCATGCGTAAGGCCACTTTCCTGGAACTTTGTGAGTTGCTTTTCCCCACCCTGAAGTGCAGGAATACCTAAGATGAGAGCTGCCCTGACAGTTGAGAAGTGAGTGACGATAGCCCTGTGGAGGCTTGCAACGCCTGACTGCTACCGGTCAGTCAGGAATCAATTTGGAGTGGGAAAATCTACTGTGGGGGCTGCTGTGATCCAAGTAACCAAGGCAATCAATAACCTTCTGCTAGCAAGGATAGTAACTCTGGGAAATGTGCAGATCATAGTGGATGGAGTTGCTTCAGTGGAGTTCCCTAACTGTGGTGGGGTGATAGACGGAATGCATATCCTTATCTTGGCACTGGACCACCTTGCCAACCAGTACATAAACTGCAAGGGGTACTTCTCAATGGTGCTGCAAGCACTGGTGAATCACAAAGGATGTTTCACCAACATCAACGTGGGATGGCCGGGAACGGTGCATGACGCTCACATCTTTAGGAACTCTGGGCTGTTTGAACAGCTGCAAGAAGGGACTTTCACCTCTACCTCAATATAACGCTGTCCTCGGGAGCCAAAAAATCTTACTGCGTTATAGGTGAAACCGCGTTATATCGAACTTGCTTTGACCTCGAGCATTTCCATAGCCCCGCCCTCACAGCACTGTTTTACTGCGTTATATCCAAATTCATGTTGACTCTTTCACAGTGAATCAAGCAATTTATAGCAGACAACACGTGTGCTTTAGGTACAAGGTCGCATTTTGCCTTTTATATTGAGCGCCTGCCAGTATGGTGACACATCACACGCTGCTGGGCAACAGAATTCGATTTCCAGGCAGCCATGGTAAGCCAAAGGGTACGCGGGGTTGGTTTCTTCTGCCTTCATAACATATGGGAATGGTTTCAAACTGCAGCGCCCTCCTTTCCCATAGCAAGCAATGCCGATTGGGTTTGCCATTTAAAAGGAGGGGCTGCAGTTTTCGGGTAGATGTGCAGCACATACACCCCCCCCACCCCACTGCGTGGCAACTTTCTGGGATGATCCCTTCACCCCTCCCTCCACCACATGGCTATTCTCGGGGATGATCCCTTTTAGCCAAATGCAAACAGCCCAGCATGAACAGGGTCCTTTTACTGTTCTCTTACAAAAATTCCCCTATTTCAACCAGGTGGCCATGAATGATATCACTCTCCTGAGGCTAACACAGAGGGATAAAGACCGAATGTTGCTTGAATGCGACCAAAACCCAGGACCATTCGCTGCCATGCTTTGTGCTGCAATGATTCTAGACTACTTGCTAATGGCTTGGTGTGGTAAAGTGTCCTACCATGGAGGACAGAATAAGGCAGCCCTCCCCAGAAACCTTCTGCAAAGGCTTTCAGAGTATCTCCAGGAGAGCTTCATGGAGATTTCCATGGAGGATTCCTGCTCCATCCCCAGACCCATTAACAGACTTTTCCAGTAGCTGTACTGGCCACGAATGCATCCCAAGTCTTCAGGGAAAATCAAACGTTAAACACAATTTCTTTTAAACCCTGTAGTGTACTTACAAATGTGCACTCACCAGAGGTGCCTTCTCCGGCTTCAGGGTCCGGGAACCTGCCTTGGGAGGGTATTGGCTCCAGGGTGATGAAAAGGTCCTGGCTGCCGGGGAGAACAGATTCTCCGCTTACCTGCTGCGCATTCTCCTTCTCCTCCTCCTCCTCCTCCTCCTCTTCCTCGTCCACAAAATTCTGCTCCCTGTTGTGTAAGACTCCCCCCTTGCAGGTGTCCATGGACAGTGGTGGGGTAGTGGTAGGATCCCCGCTTAGAATGCCATGCAGCTGATCATAGAAGCGACATGTATCTGGCTCTGACCCAGAGCGACCGTTTGCCTCTTTTGTCATTTGGTAGGCTTGCCTGAGCTCCTTAACTTTCACACGACACTGCTGTGTGTCCCTGTTGTAGCCTCTCTCCACCATGCCCTGTGAGATTTTGGCATATATATTAACATTTCTTCTTTTTGATTGGAGTTCAGCATGCACAGATTCTTCTCCCCATACAGCAATCAGATCCAGTGTCTCCCGTTCGCTCCATGCTGGAGCTCGTTTGCGATTCTGGGACTGCATGGTCATCTGTGCTGCTGAGCTCGCTACCCTGACCAAACAGGAAATGAAATTCAAAATTTCCTGGGGCTTTTCCTCTGTACCTGGCTAGTGCATCGGAGTTGAAAGTGCCTTCCAGAGAGGTCACATTGAAGCACTCTGGGATAGCGCCCGGAGGCCAATACAGTCGAATTGCATCTGCACTACTCCAAATTCAACCCAGCAAGGTTTATTTTAGCGCTACTCCCCTCACCGAGGAGGAGTACAGCAGTCGATTTTAAGAGCCCTTTTTAGATCGACGGAACGGGGTGGTTGTATAGATGTATTGCTTCTAAAATCAACCTAATGCAGCTAAATTCAACCTAACCTCGTAATGTAGATCAGGGCTGAGTGGACTTTGCAAGCATGACACCACCACCACTCAGTTGGTATGAATGATGGGACAGAAGTCCTAACAGTGACGTAAGGGTTTTGTAGCACAGAACAGGGAAGTCTTGACAGAGAGGATGGTCATGTTTGTTTGAAGGTGAGCCTGACTCAGTGCCTTCAACCACACTGTTCATTCAGTACTACCAGAATCTGCCTTTCATGAGCACTAAAACTGAGGTTGAATTTTGAGTTCAATATAATGCTGATGCTTCTTGGTGATTGAGAGGCTTCCGGCTCCCTTCCTCATATGGGGAGCCAGCTAGCAAAAAGCACTTCTTCAGGATTGGGAAACTGTTCTATCCCAGCCATGGGGCCGCTCTGACAGTGTGTTCTAGTATCTGTTTCTAAGCAATCAATGTTTGTACGTCATGGAATTAAAAATACTGTCTCCTCTTTATAACAAAATCGAATGTAATTAGCCATGGATTTCTAATGTTACTGGTAACTGCTGGTGCTCTATTCTCATATGCTATGGTCTTATTCAGATACGTTGGTTTAAACCAGGGGCGTCCAACCTCTGGCTTCGGAGCTGCATGCAGTTCTTCAGAAGTTAATATGCGGCTCCTTGCATAGGTGCCGACTCTGGGGCTGGAGCTACAGGCACTAACTTTTCAATGTGCTAGGGGTGCTCACTGCTCAACCCCCGGCTCTGCCCCAGGTCCTGACCCCCACTCCAACCCTTCCCCCAAGGCTCCTGCCCCTTTCCCCGAGCCTGCCATGCCCTCGTTCCTCCCCCTTTCGCCCCCAGAGCCTCCTGCATGCCGTGAAACATGTGGTGCACGGGAGGCTCGGGGAGGAAGGGAGAGGGGCTGATTGGTGGGGCTGCCGGCGAGCAGAAGGTGCTGGGAGCGGGGGGGTGGGAGCTGATGTGGGGCTGCTGACATATTACTGTGGCTCTTTGGCAATGTACATTGGTAAATTCTGGCTCCTTCTCAGGCTCAAGTTGGCCACCCCTGGTTTAAACAATTCATCACTATTAATTATCCATAAATGTCTGGAAGAGGCTGTACTCAAATGTTTAACTGTGTATAATAGTGACATCCTAGTAATTGTTACAGAAGTGCTTATCACAAACAGGAACACATGATACAATGCAACATCATTTCCAATTCAGCTTTGAACCTTTTGGTACAATGTATTTTAACAGGATACTATTCTCAGAACATAAAATCTATTGCAAGACAATTGAGAATCTCTTGCAGTATTTACTAGCAATAAATTCCATTGCTATTACTTTATTTCAGTACCAGCAAACCACCTCCGGACATACTTCTACTTGTAAGAATGGCATGACTAGGCCATTTATTCTTTGGCAGTCACACTTTGGTGGGTAAAGAAAAGTGACTTAGATGAGAATAGGGACCAACAAACATGCTTCACCTAACAGCTTTCATAACAGTACATAATACAGTAGGGAAAAACCAAGAGAAAACTTAGATATTTTTATGTTGCAGTCATTTAAAAGCTGCATAATCAAAACAACATATATTTTTGTTGAACAGATGCCCCTGATATATTTTACGTATTGTATTGACTTACAAAGTGATGGTAATTCTGGTTTAATGTGAAACCAACTGCTCTGGCATACTGGTTCACTTCATATAAAGGAAGGGCTAACCCTGTTCATGTACAAAAATAGCCAGGTCTTTTAGGCTGTTTTACAGCTCAGATGCCAATGTGATTGTGCAGTAGTGATCTGTAAACTGGAAATACTGCCACACTGTTCTGTGATCTTAGCACTGACCGGGAGCTGAGAATCGTAAGTGTCCCCTTCACTTCTAGACTTTCCAGATCCGGGAATATTGCGATTATACATGAGACTGAGGCCTGCTCCGAATAAATGTCTCATCCTTTTTTCAAAGACTTCCTCCGTGAAGACATACCAGTGGGCACAAGTTTCCTCCATGCTGCAGCTCATGATGATGACCAAGGTGTGAATGCTGCCATCGTATATTCCATGTTACAGCAACAGCCAGAATACTTCCAAATCAACCCCAGCACCGGCTGGGTGTATGTGAACCATCTGATCTCCCAGGTAACAGGACTCTCTGATCATTCAGAATGTTACACAGTTTTCTTCCTCTGGAATATGTTGCAGAGAGTTAATCTCAATCTGTTGATTTGTGCAAATCAGTTTTTAGATTTCCTTAAACTTTTTGTTAAAACTACTTTGTAGACAACTCGAATCAGCCGGTATATTGTAGCAACAGATGGAGGCAACAGAAGCAGCACTGTGGAGCTGACTGTAACTATCACTAATGTACTCAATCAGCCACCACATTGGGAACAGAGCGGATATTGGGTTACAATCCCAGAGAACACCATTCGTGACACCAAGATAGTGGTATGCTATAAGAGAACCGCCTTCTCTCTCTGGAATAGTCCCCTCTCCCTTCCTTCTGTCCTGTCTGTGTATGTAGATGAATATACATGCCTTTACTACCTTGCTGTGATCCTATCAGATTTCATACGCTATGCGCTTTTAGCTTTACATGGGATATCTCCAAAGAAATTCCAGAAGCTGCAGGAGATGTTGTGACTCAGAAGGCAGCTCTCTTCTGTTGTTCTGTAAAACCAGTGCCCCAGCAAAGGGTGCTCCTGGAAGCAGCATCTTTTGGATGAGTTGCAAAACTGAGGTCATATTAAAAATCCTAGAGCGTTTTTCACAAGAGTTGAGATGTAAATTCCAGTGTCCTGACCAAATTCCAGCTTGAGTGATTCCATTCTGCCTACCTGAGTTCTCTCTGCAATTTTCAGTGCCGTCCATAATTGCTGTTTTAGTGACGGAGTAGCTCTGCTGTATTTCAGCAGTGGATGAAATGTGTATTGTTTATTTTTCTTAGTCAAACAAGTTTTTTAAACTAGACACACTGATTGCTTCAGTCCAGGCAGTCTTTTCTGTAATTGCTAATTGATTCCTACAGTTCCTCTTCATCTCCCAGACATAAGATCCAAGCACTTGGAAATAGTGTGTTTTATCCAGCCAGGCTCATGCACAGCTTGCGGAAGAGTGAGATCCCCATAGTAATCCCCCTTTGGATGTTTTTTGGGGGGAAAAGCTTCCTTTACCTGAAGGTGGTGTTCATACCCTTTGCCGTATTTACAGAGCAGGGAAATTTAATATTGATTAAAACTTGGAACCACAGCAAAAGCAGTACAAAAATTAGACAGATCTCCAGAATGAAGGCAAACTGTCTGTCTCATCATGCATGCACAACCCCAGCCCCCCAAGCTGACATCTTAATACTCAGAATCATGCACTTCATAAACAAATACCGTGGCTTTTTTTCTCTTCAGACTGTCAAAGCCACATCCTCCCTTGGTGATCCCAGGGTTACATATAACCTGGAGGAGGGTCAAGTTCCAGAGACTAACATGCCTGTTCGTTTCTACCTGAAGCCAAACAGAGTGGATGGATCTGCTTCTCTACTAGTCTCTGAACCACTTGACTTTGAGACAACTAAGTTTTTCACTCTGAGAGTCAGGGCACAAAATGTAGCAATGATTCCTTTAGCTTCATTCACCACTGTCTGTATTAATATAACAGGTAAGTACCACTGAATTACTGTAACTAGAACAGGTGATTTTAGAATGGCACTCGCAGTCTTTCTAAAATATCAGTACTAGAAATTATGGAATGAAGCCTGGACTTAACGTAAGATTTCCTTTGAGTTTTAAGACATCGTACAGTAGTAGAAATAGTCTTTTCACCTGAAGAAACCACAAAGTGTGATTTAACAAATGGGATGTGGTATTTAAAAACATACATGTAATATAGAAATATCTGCACTAAAAGTTAATACAGTGCTGTGTAAGTGTAATAATAAAGGAATCCTTCTAATGCCAGAAATGGCCCAGTAAGTGTCCCAATTCTAGCGAGAGAAGTGCAGTATTGGAAATATTTCATATATTAGGGATATTTGGGAATTACTGAAATGATTAACTCTTGGAACAGTACAACTAAAATGCATACCTAGTAATTGCTAATTGTCCATTTTTTAAAAACCCAAACACCTTTGCACTTTTAAAGAAAAGAGACCCTACTATATAATTTCACAAATGATTAAAATTAAATGTTACTTGTTTGTTCCTCATTAGTTCATATTACATACACACGTGTAGTAGGTTAGCAGTGGTCTCTCCCCCTGTGGGTCAGTGGGAGGCCACTCTGCCTCACTACATCAGGGCCGTCAGAAAAAGATACGAAAACGTTCATCTTTACTGATTTCACTACTATAATTGCATAATGAAAAGCATGTTCAGCTATGGAGCTCTTCCATAATACATCAACACCAAAACAGCTGTTATTTGTTTAATGGCTAGTACCGAAAGTCAAGATCAGGGCCCTATTCTCACACACACACACACTCACTCACTCCCTCTCCCTCTCCCTCTCCCTCTCCCTCTTTGGAGCAGAGAATGTCTTTTGAAATGAAAACATTCTCTGCTCCAAAGAGATTACAATCAAACTACCGCAAATCAATATTCATTAATAAGATTGTTCCATGGTCCTATTAATAGTGTTGTAACTCAGTTTAATGGCAACTTCATTTTGGCCAGGAACAAAAATGATTTTCCAGTAACATAAAATTCTATACAAGAGACTCATTTTGGGGTGGGGGAAGAGAATGTAAGTTAAACCACATTTAAGTGGGAATTAGCTACCAGAAGGCCTCAACTTATAAAATATGAGTCACTTTTTATATGCATATGCAAAAAAATACACACACATTATATACATAGAGAGAGATTGTGTTCCCCACTCTCTCAACTCAACAATGGGTGAATGCATTTACTAAAACTATGAAAGAATATTGATCGTGTTTGTTGAAATAACGCATGAAAAATAGTCTGTCACAATGGAGAGTTAGGAACAGAAGAAAACTGGGTTATAAATGTGACGGGTTGGGGCCACAGAGACCTGCTTGGTGCTGCCACCTGGTGTGCCAAGGCTACTTCTGCCCCTGCTTCCAGGCCTTTTCCAGCTTGGGACTCCCGAATCCTGTCTGTTTTGAGCCAGATTCCACTGATCTGCTGCAAACACAGACCCAGGTCCGAACCAAGTCCACTCACCACTGTAAGGCCCCTGGAAGCGCTCTTGCCTTTGACACCCAGCTGCTCAACTCCAAGGAGGCTCAAACCCTTAATAAATCCGTTTTACCCTGTATAAAGCTTATACAGGGTAAACTCATAGATAGTTCGCTTTCTATTGCAAAGATAGAAAGGTATGCACACCTGATCGCTGTCCCAAGGCACTAACTCGTACTCAAGGAAACTTAATAAGTAAAAAGTGATTTTAATAAGTACAGAAAATAGGATTAAAGTGATTCTCAAGTAGTGACAGACAGAACAAAGCAAGTTACTTAGTAAAATAAAATAAAACACGCACATCTATGTCTATTCAAAGTTAACACAGATAAAAGCCTCACCAGATTCGGATATTTTCCTTTTTACAGGCTGTAGAATCAGCCTGGGCCCAGCTGAGTCCAGCAGACTCTCACACCCCTTTGTCCTTTGTTCAGTTCCCCTCAGGAATGTCCCTGGGGGGGTGGAGAGCCTCTCCCTTTAGCCAGCTGAAGACCAAATGGAAGGGTCTTGCAAGGGCTTTTATAGCCTCTCTTCCTCTCCCTGCGTAGGATCCAGTTGCCCTGGAGTTTTGGGATCACATGGGCAAGTCACCTGCCCATGCGCCCTAACCAGTCTAACCAGTTGCATTCCAGACCTGGCCCCAATGTGGATTGGGGTCTGCAAAGTCTTTTGTCTGTCAAGTGCTCGCATTTAACAGGCATTCTTTGCTCCAAAGATGATCCCTGCACTTACAAAGGCTATGTACAAAACCAGCAAATATAAAACCAATCTTCATAACTCCAACTACAACAATGATACATGCATACAAACAGGAGGAGTAAATTCAGTAGGTCATAACTTTCACAGAGATATGTTACATGGCACATGTAGCATAAAACATATTTTAGTTACATATATACATTTATAAGCATCTCCCCATAAAGTTTTATGGGGAACACCGTCACACCCTCCTCCTGAACTTACTGCCAGAGACTTGGACACTGTCCATGGCGGAGGCAGTACACATAAAGCCCCTGTTTGTCTTTGGTCACACCCCTTTTCAGTACTGGCACACCACATGGTGTCGTTCGTAATGGTTTTAGCAAAATGCGAGGTTCCTGGTCCCCGGGCGCCTGAAAATGGGTTGGGGTGTAATATTGCTAACAGGATACAGATAGCAATACCTGTTAAGGCGTAGGAACCTCGGCATTTAGCTCTCAGTGCCATGAGGCGGCGTGCCTCAGTTTCCCCTTTCACACAGCAGCCTGGGCCTGTTATGCTTTTGCTGTTGTGCCAAGCTTCCAGCCGGTTACCCGATATAGGCCGACAGGTAACATGTTTGTACGACCGTGAGGTCACCATCCCAAGCATGTACAACAGTTTTTCCCACCAATCAGGTATGTTCCCCATCTTGAAAGGGTTGACCCTCAGTGTTAACTCCTTTGTTATAACCCACAGATGAAGTAGGGAAAGACACAGGATTACCCGCCCGTCTGTGTACCCTGGTAGGCACTCTGATGCAGATTCTTTTGCCTCTTTGGAGCAGGCTCCTGAATCAGGCATGCGTTTGAGGCTCTGGCAAGGAAAGGGTGTACTGCAACCCGGCCTGCCCTCGGCCCCTCCCTCTGGAATTTCTCTGGGCTGGTTCCCATCCCCTTGTGTGGCTTCACCCATGCAGAGACTCGCTCCCTTCTTCTTTGAAGAGAGAGGTTTGCCTCCTACCCGTGTAGCAAGAACAACCTCTTTCTTGGACACCCCAGTATCTGTTCCCAACAGGTCAGCTGGATGGACTCCCCCGTCCGGGAGGTCTGACCCCCAGCTTCCCCTTCTAACCTGATCCACAGGAGAGGGGTCTGGCATCTGAAATGCAGACTTTTCACCCTCCTCCTGGGCAAGATCCTCCTGCCAAAAGGTGGGCGGGCTCTCCGGCCCCCCCTCACCTTCCCTTCCTGGGCCTCCCTCTGGGCCAGACACTCCCGTGTCCCCCTGAAGAGAAGGTGACCCTGGTCCAGCTGTGGGCTCACAGCTGCAAGCTAAGATAGACCCTTCAGTGGCCCGGAAAATTCCCCCCTTGCTATGAGGTAGAACATTCCCCTCCCCCGGGGAGATGATTACAGGACAGGAACTGGCCACAGCTGCAGTCCCTGTGACTTCGCCCCCCCCTCTGGGGTTTTCAGCACCAGGTTCCTGCTTGCTGCCACCCAGCCCTGGGACAGATTCTGCCACAGCAAAGAAATCATTTCCCAGTAGAAACGGTGCAAAATTGTGTGACACTGTTGCCACAGTTAGCTTAGCCTGCAAGTTTTCCGTTTGCATGTGTACTTTTGCCAGAGGTGCAATGACTTTGTAGCCACCCACCAGCTCCAATTCTGCCACTTTACCCGGCAACCAATCCTTCTCTTGGATCAGGTCCCTCCTGACTATAGAAATTTCAGCACCTGTATCTCTCAACCCAGTGATTACCTTCCCATTCAGTCTAACAGCATGCACATGCTCACTGCTTGGTGGTGTAGAAGTCAACTTCACAAACCCTGTGTGGAAAGAGGCAGCAGCTTCATGGGCCGCTTGATGCCTGTTTTCACTCAGCAGGGGACACTTATCTCTCAGGTGCTCGGTGGACTTACATTGATAGCACCGCCTGGGCTCCTCTGATTGTACAGGGAATTTGGGACGAGTACTAGGGGAATGGGGAGGTGAGCGCCCAGCCTCCTTCTTCCCAGGGGTAACACGGTGACTCTGTTTTCCTTCGACCCTGTACCCCTCTGCCAGTGGTTTATGCTTAATTGCAGCTTGCGCCTGCTCATAAGAGTCTGCAAACCCAGCTAATTCACTAACTGCTTTTACCTGTTTGTCCCACAAGTACTGTTTTACATCATCACTGCACATATTCAGGAATTGTTCCTGAGCAACCAAATCACACATCCCTTCAAAGCTTGTAATGTCTTTTCCCCTCACCCACTTGTCTACCAGAACTGTCATTTCATTTGCATAAGCCAGGTAACTTAACCCATCTCCCCTCTTAAGACTCCTGAATTTAACCCTGTAGGTTTCAGGTGTAACCTGAAACTGTTTCAAAACCAGTTCCTTAAATTTACCATAATTGGAGGCATCCCCAATGGGCATCTTATTGAATATGTCCAGAGCTCTGCCAGTCAATTTGGCTATCAAGGTGGTCATTTTTTTATCTTCAGGGATCGCATGGAGGGAGCACAGTCTCTCGAAGGTGATAAAATATTCGGCTATATCCTTGGATTCATCATACTGGGGCCATAGACGCTCCCATTTGGGGATTTTTGGGGAAGCGGAGCCGGACGCTGAAGGGTTGCGACTCTTCAACTCTGCAACAGCCAGTTCATGCTTCTGGGCCTCCATAGCTCTCTTGTGGGCCAGCTCCTCTGCTTCCATAGCTCTCTTGTGGGCCGCCTCCTCCCGGATTCTTTCTGCTTCCATAGCTCTCTTGTGGGCCAGCTCCTCTGCTTCCATAGCTCTCTTGTGGGCCACCTCCTCTCTCTTTCTTTTTCTGCACTAATTTCCAACGTACGTAATTCGATTCGTCTCCGATGTTCGTTCTCTTTCTCTGTTATTTCGAGTCTGGCAAGGTCCAGTTTTACCGTGGCTTCGCTTACAGACATCTTATTGCTGTCTAGTGCTGGGCCACGCTCCTCTGCAGTTCACTGAAACTGGACCGCACTCAGATCAGGAGCTCTTCAGTTAAGAGACTTTCCCAGCTTCCCTGATCTTCACTCTTACTTATTTGATTTCCTTTTCTGTCCCTACTTCCCTTACCCGAAATAAGCAAACAGAAAATAACAAACCAGTAACCACTTTGTCTGTTTTCCAGCCACCACACTTAAAACTCACTTAAAATCACTACCAGTACGTCAAAGCAATCAGCTGTGCACAGATCCTGCTCGACTACGCCACTGTGACGGGTTGGGGCCACAGAGACCTGCTTGGTGCTGCCACCTGGTGTGCCAAGGCTACTTCTGCCCCTGCTTCCAGGCCTTTTCCAGCTTGGGACTCCCGAATCCTGTCTGTTTTGAGCCAGATTCCACTGATCTGCTGCAAACACAGACCCAGGTCCGAACCAAGTCCACTCACCACTGTAAGGCCCCTGGAAGCGCTCTTGCCTTTGACACCCAGCTGCTCAACTCCAAGGAGGCTCAAACCCTTAATAAATCCGTTTTACCCTGTATAAAGCTTATACAGGGTAAACTCATAGATAGTTCGCTTTCTATTGCAAAGATAGAAAGGTATGCACACCTGATCGCTGTCCCAAGGCACTAACTCGTACTCAAGGAAACTTAATAAGTAAAAAGTGATTTTAATAAGTACAGAAAATAGGATTAAAGTGATTCTCAAGTAGTGACAGACAGAACAAAGCAAGTTACTTAGTAAAATAAAATAAAACACGCACATCTATGTCTATTCAAAGTTAACACAGATAAAAGCCTCACCAGATTCGGATATTTTCCTTTTTACAGGCTGTAGAATCAGCCTGAGCCCAGCTGAGTCCAGCAGACTCTCACACCCCTTTGTCCTTTGTTCAGTTCCCCTCAGGAATGTCCCTGGGGGGGTGGAGAGCCTCTCCCTTTAGCCAGCTGAAGACCAAATGGAAGGGTCTTGCAAGGGCTTTTATAGCCTCTCTTCCTCTCCCTGCGTAGGATCCAGTTGCCCTGGAGTTTTGGGATCACATGGGCAAGTCACCTGCCCATGCGCCCTAACCAGTCTAACCAGTTGCATTCCAGACCTGGCCCCAATGTGGATTGGGGTCTGCAAAGTCTTTTGTCTGTCAAGTGCTCGCATTTAACAGGCATTCTTTGCTCCAAAGATGATCCCATGCACTTACAAAGGCTATGTACAAAACCAGCAAATATAAAACCAATCTTCATAACTCCAACTACAACAATGATACATGCATACAAACAGGAGGAGTAAATTCAGTAGGTCATAACTTTCACAGAGATATGTTACATGGCACATGTAGCATAAAACATATTTTAGTTACATATATACATTTATAAGCATCTCCCCATAAAGTTTTATGGGGAACACCGTCACAATAAAGCAAGCCTGTAATACCAACAAACACAGTAGCAATCTAAGGCCCTGATCCTACAAGCACTTGCACATGTTGAAATCAATGGGACTGTCTCATGGTTGTAAAGTTAAACGTGTGTGTTTGCAAGATCAGGCCCTAAGAATTTGTCAGCCTCATTCATCGAGAGATGTTTAAAATTGCATTTCTCTGTTTTACCTACTATTGTTACAAGTAATGTTTAGAATAGAACACATTTAGCACAATCTTTTTGTCTGTTTTTAATTTGTGTTTTTTTGCATTTTACAGTACTTGGTGTAGCTTCAATTTCATCGATTGACTTAAGTCAGCTCCTCTGTTTGGCCTTTCACACAACAACAGGGGAAAAGTTTTTTAAAACAGAAAAATGTGGTTCTAAAACCGCAAAAATTAGCAGGAGAGTCCAGTGCAAATGTATCACCTGAAGCTACTTTTAATCCATATTTGAAAATGACTGGATTTCAAGTTGACAGTATCACTTTAAACTAATGACACTTTATAACTACAGGTTTAAGTGTAGTAGCCGTGTTAGTCTGTGTCAGCAAAACGAAAATAAGAAAGAAAAACTTGTAGCACCTTAGAGACTAAATAAATTTGTTAGTCTCTAAGGTGCTACAAGTTTTTCTTTCTTATTTTCGTTTTTATAACTACAGTTACTGTAACTGGAGTGGTCCCCAAGGCTCTGATCCTGCAAAGACAAGGGCAGGCCTGCACACAAACTTCCAGCCAAATAACAAAAGGGGTGAAGTAAAAACCAGTTATTTTGGTGGAGGTCTGCGTTATCAGATGTTAGTCCCATCTTAAATTTAGATATCACGAACAGTCCCATTGGTTTCAATAGGTAATCTTGAATGCTATTCAGTAGGTATGTAAGTCTTTGCCAGGACCAGGGCCAAAGAATATCCAGCTCCTAGTATCAGTAAGTTAATAGGTTATTAGGTTAATCGGTGTCTCACATAATACCTGAAATCACAGCATCACATCTTCCAGACACCTCACAATCACTCTAATTAAAAGAGCTTCTGCCATCTGCCTTGAGAATGGGAAGGCAGAAAACAGGATTGGACATTAGCAGGAACTCTGTGTTAGTTTTTCAAAACAGTCTACTAATTTATTTTTTAAAAGGTGCAGTTTTAAGATTTTAACCTCCTCTCATTATAGTCTTAACTCCTCTCTCTGCAGATGTCAATGATAATGTTCCGTTCTTCACGTCTTCTACCTACAAGGTGTCTGTACCTGAAGAAGCAGCTATTGGCACATCTGTTGCCCAGGTTTTAGCAACTGACTTGGATTCTGGGCCTTATGGAGAGGTTTAACTTATTACATACTCTTTTTCTCCCAGCAATATGAATCTGTTAAATAGCATTGACACAGTTAAACAGCTGTAGGCACTCTCCCTTCCTCTTTGAGCAGGGTGGCTAAATTTTACCTACCTAAGAGCTGCCTCTGATTTGTAATAAACAGGAGAGGAAGGATGGTCCAGTGGTTAGGGCACTATCCAGGGAGATCTGGGTTCAGTCTCTGACACCACTGGCTTCCTGCGTGACCTCGGGCAAGTCACAGTCTCTCTGTGCCTCAGTTCCCCATCTGATAGTAGTGATAATAGCACTGCCCTACCTCACTGGGGTCTTGTGAGGATAAAGATAGTAAAGATTAGGAGGCAGTCAGGTATTAGTGATAGGGACCATACAAGTACCACAGATAGGTGGGTAGGTAGGATGTGTACCATCTGCTCCATCTCAGACAGGAGACTCTAGATCATGTCACATAGTGACCCAACTTGAGCTGGAGACATGATGAAGCACTGCATGCTGCTACTCGTGCTCTCCGTGGGCTGCCCCCACCATACGAATGGTCAGGGTGGCTGCGGGCTTCATTTTTGAACTTTTGTTCATGTTTGACTCATAAGTGGCTCTTTGGCCAGCTCTGGTGTAGTGACCAAATACAAACAGGCAAGCAGCATTGTGAAGTGCTGCTCTCCCTTTTCTGCCCCATTCGTTAACCCCTCCCCAAAATCCACAGGGTGGCTCTTGTGAGAGAATTTTGACTCTCAACGTGTTACCATTTTGTAACTTTGTAAACCTGCCGTAAGCTGTCACTGAAAAACTGTGTAGCAAATATTGTATATAGAACTGGTGGGAAAATGTGTGGGGATTTTTCCTTTGAAAAAAAATTATTTTTCATCATAGAACTGAACATTTTCAGCTGAAAAGTTTTTGATTTTCAAAGTTTCTGTGAAATATGTGGTTTAATCTAAGCTCAGTTTTCCTTCAGAAAACTTCGATGGAAATGTTTTTGTCCAGTCCTAATTGTATATAACCGGGAACATCAGGGGTTATTTTATATAAGCATTCTAACTTTGTTGTCACACTGAGTGAAGGCCTCAAGAACAGTCTGTTCAGATAAGAGTCTCTTCAGATATTATTTTGCAGACATTTTAAAAGGGCTGAGGAAGGATGGGGACACAGCACTCACATGAAATAGTATGCATGGAACCTCACATAACATTTCTGAACTTCAGGTTCAATATTCAATATTGAAAGACCCTAGTGAAGATTACCGGTTCTTCATCATTGATCCTGAGACAGGAATTATTTCCACCAAAGCATCTTTTGACAGAGAGAAGAGAGGCTCTTATTTGATTGAAGTTCAGTCTCAGGATTCTGCAGAGTCTGCTCGACCTGGTGTTCATGGACAGCCCAACACAGGTAAGCATAATGGTTTATATACCGGGTAAGAAAGAGTTCCACTGCCATTGGTAGAAGTGGAGTTTTTCATGGAATGTCGGAGTAGGTTGCACAGACAAGATAGGTGAGGTAATATCTTTTATTAGACCGACTTTTGTGGGTGAGAGAGACAAGCCTTCGAGCTTGCACAGAGCTCTTCTTCAGGGATAGGTTAGGCCATCCCACAAGTAACTTTATCTCTGGTCTCTGTAATCATTTTATGTCTCCTTTTCAGATACAGCATATGTGAAGATTTTTGTCAGTGATGTCAATGACAATGCTCCAGCTTTCCCTCACCCAGTATATGAAATCAGTATAGAGGAGGACAAGGAAGTTGGATGTGCTGTTGTGACAGCAACAGCAAATGATGAAGATGAAGGTGTGTAAACATAGTTCTCCTATATTTTTCAGTGCTTTTGAGTAATGCAGCGTTTACCATAATAATGGTATGTCTTGTGTAACCCTTCTGCCAGGACGAGTTGACAGCAGCAAGGGCCAGGTTCAGTACATAGGGGTTCCCTTCTCAACAATGCAATGCAAAACCGGCTCGAGCCCCCACCCAGTAACCTGGGAAAATCTTATACACACCCCTGGGCGCCTCAAAGAGGCAATACTTCCCCTCTCGCAAGCACAGAGCCTCAGTGTAACAGAAATCTTTAATAGCAGCAGGTAAACGACACCAGCCTTAAATTGGGAAAACACTGCAACTAGGATCCATAAGCCAAACTGTGAGCAAGACCCACCACAGCCAATTGGGCCATGCCCTGTCCCTTGGGTTCTTGAGTCCAGCAACCCAAAAGTCCCCAAAAGTCCAAGAACCCAAAAGTCCAGTCCCAGAGTTAAAACGTTCATCTGCAGGGTGCTACATGCCACCCGCCTGGGCAGCAATGGGAAGGGGGGGGTAAGGGGCACCTTACGTGGCGTGAAGATGATTGCCTCACCCCTCCGTGGGGCTTCACTCTGCTCCGCCAGCCGTCTCACAGGCTGCTCTGCTCCGCCAGCTGTCCCACAAGCCGCTACAGCTGTCCCCACGAACTGCTCCACACTGCCAACAGCGCCGCTCCACCACCCGTCCTGCAAGCTGCTCCAACTGCAACCACGAACTGCTCCGCTCTGCCAGCAGCACCACTCCACTCTGCCAGCAGCACCACTCCGACTGCCCCCCATGAACTGCTCCGCTCTGCCAGCAGCACCACTCTGACTGTCCTCACAAACTGCTCCGCTTTGCCAGCAGCGCCACACCATCAGCTGTCTTGCCAGCTGCTCCACCAGCCACTCAGCAATTTATCTTCAGGCTCCCCCACTACTTAACACAGTGCTCAGTGATTTCAGCTCAGTGATTTCAGCTCATAATACTGTTAGCTCTTTAGTGATTTCAGCTTGTAGTTTAGGGGAGCCCTAGTGCTCAGCCCAGAGTGATTTCAATTCAGCAGCCTGAAATCAGACTCTCAAGGAACTCAACATTAGCTCTGATATTACACTGCAATTGGTGTCTCAGACCCTCACAAGGGCCCTACACTACCAGGTATTCATTACCTGTCCCCAACCTTCATTATCTGTCCCCAACCTCTCTCAGTTCATTGAGCTTTGGAACCCATGTCCCTTGGCTGGTGAGTGCTGTTTAGTTAATGGCAAGTTCCCCTTTAACATGACAAAAGGCCAAGTACAGTTCCACTGTCCATGATTTACATAAGCAGTATAACAGTTTATTCTTCCTGCCCCAATAACAGAAATTCCTGCCCCAATACAGAAAACTGGGGATCCTACAGCAGCCCAAAATGCCCATTTGGGTCACTATGGTTTGTACCAGGCAGGGTGGGTGTGCCTATGCAAATTAGATCACCCCCTGGCGTGCTTTGCCATGACTCACCACCAGATGTCAGGGTGGAGCTCATCCTGACTCTGCTTACATTTGTGAGCTAATGATTTTCTGTTTTAATCCGGTGATTGATTGTATTAAGGAGAAACTTTAAATGGATTTCAATAGTTTGGAGAGGAGAAGAATCTCTCTGGCTTAAATGTGTCAAGAACTCTTAGGAATCTACTCAACTTTCCACTTTGTAGAATAACAATGTGCTAGTGATCTTTTTATTTTAGAACAACAGACATTTAAATCTCCACAATTCTTCTAAAAAAAACCCAAAAAATGTATTAGTAACTTTGATAGGTGGGTTACAACTAGGGCTAACTCTTTCATGTTCAACCATCTGAAATACAGCGGGGGGTTTTCTGACTCCTATCAATTGCTGCTCATGTCACTTCAGTAATATATGGGTAAGACATTTCATAATAAACTAAAAGGTTGAAAATGTTTTCCCCCCCTCTATTAAGAATGTATATATTCTGTATGGAAAATGATTCTTTGCCCCTCTGCTAAGTGGAATGAACTTGATTCTAACAATTAAAACAGCTTCAATGTATCTAGTATCTTGTCATGTTTCTTCCTTTTTTCCTTTTCAAAGAACAATAGCTTATCACTTTCCCATGTTTCCAAACATTTTGCAGCAATGCAAAAGCAAATAACTAGGATCCTATAGATGGAATATACAGTATTTTGAAAACAATGGCCTTTTGAAACGTTGCTGTTCTTTTGAGATTTTGGCACCACCTGGTGGTAAAAATAAAAATGACAGTGTAGCAACAACAGATGTTTGGCTTTAACATCCGGGCGGGGGGAGGAGGGGGGAAGACGGATGCTTTAAAAGGCCTGCGTCTCCTGCCGCTGCAGGGAACCACGGGCCTTTTAAAGTGCCCCCCCACCCCCAGCCCCGCTGCCAGAGCCGGGGGGGGGGGGCGCTTTAAAAGGCCCGCGGCTCTAGCCGCAGCAAGCCGCCCCTTATCTCCCCGCTGAGCTGAGATACAAGGGGCAGCCGCAGCAAGCCGCCCCTTGTCTCCCCGCTCAGCAGCTCACCAGGGAGACAAGGGGCAGCCCCCGCTCAGCAGCTCACCAGGGAGACAAGGGGCAGCCCCCGCTCAGCAGCTCAGCAGGGAGACAAGGGGCAGCCGCAGCAAGCCACCCCTTGCCTCCCAGCTCAGTGGGGAGGCAGCGGGCAGCCGCAGCAAGCCGCCCCTTGTCTCTCCGCTCAGCGGGGAGACAAGGGGCAGCCGCAGCAAGCACCCCTTGTCTCCCCACTCAGCCAAGTCAGTGGCACTGCTATGGGTACTCGTATGGCCCCACAGTATGCCAACATTTTTATGGCTGACTTAGAACAACGCTTCCTCAGCTCTCGTCGCCTAACACCCCTACTCTACTTGCGCTACATTGATGATATCTTCATCATTTGGACCCATGGAAAAGAAGCCCTTGAGGAATTCCACCATGATTTCAATAATTTCCATCCCACCATCAACCTCAGCCTAGACCAGTCCACACAAGCGGGCCATTTCCTAGACACCACTGTGCTAATAAGTGATGGTCACATTAACACCACCCTATACCGGAAACCTACTGACCGCTATACTTACCTACATGCTTCCAGCTTCCATCCTGGACACGCCACACGATCCATTGTTTACAGCCAAGCTCTAAGATACAACCGCATTTGCTCCAATCCCTCAGACAGAGACAAACACCTACAAGATCTCTATCAAGCATTCTTAACAACTACAATACCCACCTGCTGAAGTGAAAAAACAGATTGAGAGGGCCAAAAGAGTACCCAGGAGTCACCTACTACAAGACAGGCCCAAAAATGAAAATAACAGAACACCACTAGCCGTCACCTTTAGCCCCCAACTAAAACCTCTCCAGCGCATCATCAAAGATCTACAACCTATCCTAAAAGATGATCCCTCACTCTCACAGATCTTGGAGGACAGACCAATCCTTGCTTACAGACAGCCCCCCAACCTGAAGCAAATACTCACCAGCAACCACACACCATACAACAAAAACACCAACCCAGGAACCTATCCTTGCAACAAAGCCCGATGCCCACTCTGTCAACATATCGATTCAAGTGATACCATCACAGGGCCTAATCACATCCGCCATGCCATCAGGGGCTCATTCACCTGCACATCTACCAATGTGATATATGCCATCATGTGCCAGCAATGCCCCTCTGCCATGTACATTGGTCAAACCGGACAGTCTCTACGCAAAAGAATAAATTGACATAAATCTGACATCAGGAATCATAACATTCAAAAACCAGTAGGAGAACACTTCAACCTCCCTAATCACTCAGTGACAGACTTGAGGATAGCAGTGTTGCGACAGATTAACTCCAAAAGCAGACTTCAAAGAGAAACTATTGAACTCGAATTGATATGCAAACTAGATTGCATTGCCTCCGGATTAAATCGAGATTTGGAATGGCTCGCCATTACGTTAATTGAATCTATTTCCCTTAAGTTAACGATCCTCATTCACACCTGTGTGACCATCTTGTTTATCACTTCAAAGGTTTTTCTTCCCCTGCTGTTATGGTTCCTCTCAACTAATTAGCCTCTTAAGGTTGGTCTATGCACCTCCACCTTATCATGTTTCTCTGACTGTATAAATATCTGTCTACTGTATGTTTCATTCCATGCATCCGATGAAGTGGGTACTAACCCACGAAAGCTTATGCTGAAATAAATTTGTTAGTCTCTAAGGTGCTGCAAGTTTTTCTTTCTTATTTTCGTTTTGCTGACACAGACTAACACGGCTACTACACTTAAAGTCAAGCTATGCATCCCATTAATAAATGTCTGCTGCGGCTTTACTGCCTGCTTTGAGAAGTATGGTATGGAATTCTATACCAGCAGTAAGTAAACATTTGCTGTTTCATACAGGTGCAAATGCCAAACTGAGGTATCAGATTACATCAGGAAATGCGAAAGGAGCTTTTGATGTAGAACCTGAAGTGGGAACCATCTTCATTACTCAGTGTCTGGACTTTGAACAAGAGCAGCGTTTTGAGCTCTGGCTTGTAGCCTCTGATGGGAAGTGGGAGAATCACACACTCATTGCCATCAATGTAATCAATAAGAATGATGAAGCTCCAGTGTTCACGAACAATGAGTACCATGGCAGTGTCTTGGAGGAACTTACAGATCTCCCTGTTGTGGTTCTAAAGGTAAATCAGTTTGCATGAAGCAGAGAGATGGGGGGGTTTTTAGGGTAAATTAATTTTTTATTCAGCTTGACCATGCATAGCTACATCAGTTACTGAGAGCCAGATCTCATCAGAAGGGGGTGAACCCTGACACCTGGAATCAGTAAGATTCTGGTATCCTTCTGTCTTCCATGTTTTCCAGCTATCTACATTCTTTTTATAGAATAGATTAAACAAAAATATGTGGTGGCTGGAATTGGGTAATAAACTTAGTTACTGGCCAGTATAAATGTAAACAAACCTACCAACCCATGATAAGAAAAGTGCAAAGGGAAGATAGACTTGCGGTTGAGACATGGGACTGAAAGTCAGAAGATCAGCTTAACCTTTTCAACTGTCACAGGCTTCCTTTGTGACCTTGGGCAAATCACTTACTCTTGTCGCTGACTTCATTTCCATATCTGTAAAATGGGGATACATACCTACTTTACTGGGGTGTTTATCAGTATTTGCAAGGTTTTTTGAGAACTTTGGGTAAGAAGACACTATGGAAGTGCCAAGAATATAGGTGGTGATTTCCCCATCAGAAGAGTGTAAGGAAGACAAGACCCAAACTCTGTCCAGTTTCTAACCCCTCCTGTCTGCTCCTATGAATCAATTTCTATTTGCTCCTCTAGTTCAACTTCCACAGGATCTCATTGCAAATACTTGTTCAGTTGATTTCCACCTAGCTTTTCCTGCATATTTTCCCCCTCCTCTTCCCAAATGCACTGGCAAGCAGAATGCATTAGTCTCCCTAAACACAATCAGCTTATTTCTCCAGCCCAGCTATAACCTTTGTGGAAAGACCCAAATGACTCAAGCCAACCGATGCTTAGTCTTAACTGTTAACATATAGGGGCATGTTCTTTAGTAGGCCTCCATAGTACTGCAGCTTGCAGTAGAAGTACAATGAATTTCCAGTTCTCTCTCACCCCTCCTGTGGTTTGTTCTAGGTTTCTGCAACTGACCCTGATCAAGAAGCTGACCAGAGTGCCCTTTGCTACTCTTTACATGGACACGGGGCCAATAGTGAGTTCTGCATCGACGAGTACACAGGAGAGATCTATGCAAACAAAAAGCTAGACCGTGAAAAGCGATCCATATGGCGCTTTCTTGTTCTTGCTACAGATGAAAATGGAGAGGGACTAACTGGCTTTGCAGATGTAATCATAGAGGTCAGAGATGTGAATGACAACCCACCTCTTTTCCTTTGCATGTCAGAGGGCTGCTTCATGGGGCAGGTTCCTGAAGATTCCCCAGCAGACACCACTGTAATGGAAATGAATGCCATAGACCTCGATGACCCCAAAGCTGGTAAGAATGCAGTATTAACTTATAGAATTATTCAAAATGTCCAAAATGAAATCAACCTCAACTTGTTTTCAATCAACCCAATTACGGGCACCATATGTACTGTGCTTGGATCCTTGGACCGGGAGAAGGAAGATAAGTATCTGGTGGTGGTTGAAGGAAGGGATGGAGGTGGACTCACTGGGACAGGCACCGCCACCATTTTGGTGTCTGATATAAATGACCACGCGCCAGTCTTTACACGGAAGATGTATACGGCTTTTGTCTCTGAAAATGCAACACTCAACACTGAGATCACAATAGTATCTGCTACGGACAGAGATGAAGGAGAAAATGCTGTTGTGACGTTCAGCATCGTTGATGGGGATGATGATCATAAATTCTCCATAGAGACAGATAAAATCAACAAAGGTGGGGCTATTCGGTTGCGGAAACACCTAGACTTTGAGAAACCTCATGAGAGGGTGTTTAACCTGACCGTGAAAGCGGAAGACACCGATTTCTTCAGCATTGCTCACTGTGTTGTCTATGTGGAGGATTCCAACGACCATGCCCCTGTGTTTTATCCCCCGTTCTATGAAGTGATGGCTCTGGCTGAAGATGTCTCTCTTGGCACTAAAGTTGTGCAGGTTTCTGCTGTTGATTTAGATTCAGGGCTGAATGGAAAGTTTTTGTATCACCTGATAAACAGGTCTGACCCAAGTGGACAGTTCTCTGTGGGTAATGATGGTTGGGTTGTAGTTGCAGGATTGCTGGATCATGAGGCTGTGACACAGCACCACCTTGTGGTCATTGCCACTGATATGGGACAACCTCGGCTGACTGGCAGTGCCACTGTTCTTGTGACTCTGCAGGATGTGAATGACAACGGGCCAGAGTTTGAGGCTCAGTATAACCCAGTCGTCTGGGAAAACACTGCTTCGCCGCAAGTTGTCCAAATGAACGAGACTTCTACTTTGTTATATGCTAGAGACAGAGACACTGCTGCTAATGGAGGGCCTTTCTCCTTTCACTTACTCAGCAACTTTGGCAGTGTAACTTACTTTAACTTGCAGGATTTCAGCAATGGAAGTGCACTGCTCACTGCACTGCATACCTTTGACAGAGAAGTGCACAAGGTGTTTTACCTGCCCATTCTGATTACTGACAGCGGGATTCCTCCTATGAGCTCAACCAACATGTTAACTGTTAATATTGGGGACCGAAATGATCATCCTCATTCTGCTGGCTACCTGGAATGCCTCATCTACTGCTATGATGGTAATTGATTTGGAATTTATTTCATTGGGCTATACTCAGACCATGAGCAGCAGGTGTGCGATTCAGAGGGATCTGTCCCATTCCACAAGGGCTGCTTTCCATGATACATTAGTATTTTGGTGGGGAATGCAGGTCTGCCAAAAGGTTGATTAGAACTGAAACTTGTTGTGTAAGGTCTGGTCCCAGGGGATGGAGTCAATTGGTGTGTGGAGGAGATTGAATTTGGGGCTGAAGGAGGGTAATTGGCTTTGATCTTATGTATACTTCTATAAAACTTAAGTAAATGGTTTTCAGATGCTATTTTGTTGCCCTTTAATTACATAATAGCTTGACTTATTTTATACTGATGTTCATTTAATAATGTTGTCAAGGGCTGTGATCTGGATTCAAGTCTGAATACCCTGAGAGATTGCTTGAAATTTGAGGTTAAACTAATCTGGCATGTTTCTAGTTAATGTTTTAAACGTGAACCCGAATATGAACCATCTGTACCCTCTGAAAAGTTAATGCAAGCCTTGAACCGCCCAAAATAGAAAAGGAAAAAATCTTCTGTGGCTGCTGCTTTTTGTGCCCTCCCTCGCTCATTGCAGCCATCATGAGGCAGGGCACATTCCCTGACCCTCACCTCCCCACTCCCTGATGATCTCTTGCAGTCCCCAATCTCCTTACATAAGCCCCAAAGCAGAGTAAACTATATAAATAAGTCATGTTGTAACTGGGGGGCTTGCATCTGTGTGGTGTCGAACCACTACTCCTCCTCCCCAAATCCCACCTTGTGCCTCTGGTCACATGGCATACCCTCTAACTAGTGTTTCTGATGAGGAGGAATTTGACTTCACTTCCTAGTGCACTGTCGATTAATTGCAGTTAACTCACACGATTAACTCAAAAAAAATCACAGTTTTAATTGCACTGTTAAACAAGAGACTACCAATTGAAATTTATTAAATATTTTGGATGTTTTTCTACATTTTCATATATATCTTGTATTCTGTGTTGTCGTTGAAATCAAAGTGTATATTTTGATTACAAATATTTGCACTTAAAAACAATAAACAAAATAAATAGTATTTTTCAATTCACCTCATACAAGTACTGTATTGCAATCTTTGTCCTGAAAGTGCAACTTACAAATGTAGATTTTTTGTTTGTTACGTAACTGCCCTCAAAAACAAAACAATGTAAAACTTCAGAGGCTACAAGTCCACTCAGTCCTACTTCTTGTTCAGCAAATTGCTAAGACAAACAAGTTTGTTTAAATTTACAGGAGATAATGCTGCCCTCTCCTTATTTACAATGTCACCAGAAAGTGAGAACAGGCATTTGCATGGCACTTTTTGTAGCCAGCACTCCAAGGTATTTACGTGCCAGATATGCTAAATAATTGTATATCCCTTCATGCTTCAGCCACCATTCCAGAGGACATGCTTCCATGCTGATGACACTCGTTAAAAAAGTAATGCGTTAATTAAATTTGTGACTGAACTCCTTGAGGGAGAATTGTATGTCCCCTACTGTTTTACCTGCATTCTGCCATATATTTCATGTTATGGCAGTCTCAGATGATGACCCAGCACATGTTGTTGTTTGTTTTAAGAACACTTTGACTGCAGATTTGACAAAACGCAAAGAAGGTACCAATGTGAGATTTGTGAAGATAGCTACAGCAGTTACCCAAGATTTAAGAATCTGAAGTGCCTTCCAAAATCTGAGCGGGATGAGGTAGGGCGCATGCTTTCAGAAGTCTTAAAAGAGCAACACTTCTATGCAGAAACTACAGACCAAACCACCAAAAAAGAAAATCAGCCTTCTGCTGGTGGCATCTGACTCAGATAATGAAAATGAACATGTCAATCCGCACCGCTTTGGATGTTTTTCAAACAGAACCCATCATCAACATGGATGCATGTCCCCTGGAATGGTAGTTGAAGCATGAGCATCTGGCATGTAAATATCTTGCGACGCTGGCTACAACAGTGCCATGAGAATGCCTGTTCTCACTTTCAGGTGACATTGTAAACAAGAAACGGGCAGCATTATCTCTTGCAAATGTATACAAACTTGTTTGTCTGAGCGATTGGTTGAACAAGAAGCAGGACTGAGTGGACTTGCAAGCTCTAAAATTTTACATTGTTTTATTTTTGAATGCAGTATTTTTGTATATAATTTTTATTTGTAAGTTCAACTTTCATGATAGAGATTGCATTACAGTACTTGTATTAGGTGAATTGAAAAATACTATTTCTTTTGTCTTTTTGCAAACACTTGTAATCAAAAATAAATATAAAGTGAGCACTATACACTTTGTATTCTGTGTTGTAATTGAAATCAATATATTTGAAAATGTAGAAAACATCCAAAAATATTTAAATAAATGGTATTCTATTATTGTTTGACAGTGCGATTAATCCCGTGATTACTTTTTTTAATTGCTTGACAGCCCTACTTTGTAGGTATACTGTAGTAGAGCTGAGATGATGATATGTTATAAGATGTTTATATATAGACAGTGCCAGTGTTTAGGACAGCTATGATACTTGATGCGTGCTTGGTATAAGGTTTAGTTTGATGTACAGAGTGAAATTTTATGTGGCTGCTAATTGCACAAAAGGTCTTAGTCATTGTTGGCAGTCCTCAAGGGTCTGTTCTTGGACTGCAGTGATGGAATATTGGAATCTTAAAACTTGGTTCCAGTGAATTTTGGACACCACTTTGCTATGTGTTTCACAAGATGAATTGGTCTGTTTTATCAACTCGTGTGAGCTTAAATGAGAGGCTTTTTTGGTTTAAGTCTATTTGAATAAAAAAGACGTACATACATTGAGGTTGTGACACATGATAAAGTAAGGAAGGCTTTGCATTTCATGTTGCCTGTTGTGTTCAGGTACTGCAGGGGTTTAACATCAGTATATAATATTATGTCCTATATAATGGCTATTGCAAAATATATTTATCAGATAACCACTGTTACGGTTACAGGGCTAGCTGCACCTCTGGCTCCTTTCTGGTTTCTCTGAGTACACCAGCTCAGGTGTCGGGCCCTGGGTCTTTACCTATTTCAGGACTCAATTTTACAGTGCTCCCACTCTTAGACTGGGGTACAGTACCCTGTGTATCCACCATTCTTATCCCCCAAGCCCAACTAAGTTCAGACACCTGCGGTTCTTCCCTTCGGGAGCCTGTGACAGTGGTATTCAGTGACAGAACAGTCTTCTTCAAGCACAAGTATTCGCAATAGTAACACTTTAAGAGAAACAAGATTTTTAAAACTTTCTACATTTCCTTTGTGTTACCATCCTCTGATGGTAACCTAGGCAGGGCTAACTTCTTCACCGGGATCCTGTCTCAATTAATGCCCCATTCTTGAGTATCCTTTTTAATCCAGCCAGAGTTCTTTTAAACTTCTGTGTTCACAGACCTTTTCCTGTTCTGGTTCAAACCAATTTTGCAGGCTGGCTTGAGACAGTCAGAGTCATCAAAGCTAATGGTTCAGAGGTGGCTTATCCTGAGCCCTTCTTTTCTTTCCTGCCTGTTTTTTCCAGATAGCCTGAGTTAAACCAATATCCTCATATAGAAAACACCCCAATAACCAGGCCAACATATAGTATTCATAAATCATTACAGAGCTGCCTTTAATTCCATCCCAAGTACTGACAGAGCTTTTAGAGTTAAGGAAAGCCAGCGAAATTATAATTGCATGTTTGTTTATATACGTGTGTATAAATGTCAGATACTTTTTAGTTATGTCATTCATATGTTTAAATATGATAGGTATCTTACCCACAACTATACTGGGCCAGGTTCACGCACCAGACAATGATGACTGGGATCACAAGACCTACCAATTTGAAGGAAAAGCATCAAGGTATTTGAAAAAGAAAATAATGACCTGACAAAATGGATGACAAATTTTCAAAAAAAATAAAATATATATATATATATATATATATATATATATATATATATATATATATATATATATATATATAAACTTTCTCTGAGAACTCACATGCCAGAGTGTATTGTGTGTACTCTAATTTGTGTGTACACAATCTCCAAACCCCTTTCCTACATAGTAAGCCACGTTATACACACTCATATGAGCAGCTCCAGTTTGCTCCCCAATCAGTTGCTGCCTAGGCTAGCAATTTCTGAGATTAAATGCTCATCCCTGAGAAGCAGAATGCCTTTAATCACTCCACGGGCAACCAGAAGCTTCAATGGCCAATTAAGGAGCTGCACTGATGTAGTCAGAGGCCAGTGGCGTAGCCAGGTTTAGAGCACAGGAGGAGCGGCGCTATAAAAAGGCACCTCCCCGCTCCCCCTGTACTCACCCCGGCGGCGCTTTAAAAGGCCGGCGGTTCCTGCCGCTGTGCAGCCCCTGGGCCTTTTAAAACGCCCCCCCCCCCCGCCCAGCCTGGCTCCGGCAGTGGGGCTGTGGGGGGTGCTTTAAAGGGCCCGTGGCTCCCCGCAGCGGCAGGAGCCGCCGGCTTTTTAAAGCGCCACCAGGGTGAGTACAGGGGGAGTGGGGAGGCGTCTTTTTATAGCGCCCCCCCCCCACCAGGCCGGGTCCGGCAGCGGGGCTGGGGGGGCGCACTTTAAAGGGCCCGTGGCTCCCCGCAGCGGCAGGAGCCGTGGGCCTTTTAAAGCACCCCCGAGCCCGGCTCCCGCAGCGGAGCTCGGGCGGCACCTTAGCACCGCTTCTTCTCACAGGGGGAGCGGCCGCTCCCCCTGCTCCCGCCCCTGGCTACGCTACTGTCAGAGGCAAGTTGGGATTCCTTCATCCTTTTTCAGGACTGTGGCTGCTACGTGAGATTTTGGTGAGGGAAAGGGGGAAATGTAATTTCAGGGGTAATTGATATTGCCAGAAATGGGGGTACAACTGCTGGATTGGGACATTTCCTTAACAGTGGTTATCTTTAGCCTTCGTGACAGCTTAGGATCCCACTCTGTCAAGAGCCCTCTACTATGCACAGACGCCTGACTAATGAGCTGGAATGCCATCCCATAGTCCCTGTGTACAGTCTTATCCAATGCCAGTGCCATTGGTCCACAGCCTAAATACAGTTCCCTAACACCCTGCTCCACCCCTGGAGAAGTGGTGTTTTGGTGCCCCCACTTAGTTTTTGAGGTCTTATCTACACTGGGAGCTTTTACACCTGTGTAGCTAGATTTATGGGGTTTGCACCAGTGCAGAACAGAGGTGACTTGCAACAGTGCAATTTGGCTGTTTTGGCAGAGGGGGAGCTGCACCACTGCAAGTCACCTTTTTTATACCAGTGCATCTGAGGTTGGCACTCATACGGCTACATCAGTCTAGTGACATATTGCAAAGTCCTCAGTGCACATGAGATCTTTGATCCACAGGGAAAGGTAAACAGAGGCAGGCCACGGTACTTCATAGTTATTTGAGGGGTCTCCACCGCAGCCTGAGAGTGGTAGTCTGCGAGCAACTAGGAAGTAGCCTAATTTTTTTTTTTTTTAATGAAGCTGCTGCCTAATCCAGGCATGTTGCTATAAAATTTAGGTCTACTTTGCTATAGAATACGCAGATCTTTGACTATGGCCTTGTGTACACACTAAGGGCTCAATTCTGCACTGCATCTGAGCTCTGCTTAGATGGAGTGGAAAGGAGATGGCTCCCTGACTCTGTGCCACCCAGCCCCAGACGGAGTTAGAGCAACTTGGAGTCCTGCTTTAGTTTATGCCACTGTTTTGGGGTTTCTAAGGGCCTTACACCAAGGAGGATAAGTGTAACAAAGTTCTGCTCCACCCTGGCTCCTTGCTCTCCTTTCACCAGAGGTGAGGGGGTAGATCTGTTATGCCCGTCAGCTTTACACCAGGAGAATTCTCCACAAAATCTGGTCTTGACCTGATTGAATAGAACTTATTCTTTGCCTTTTCCTTTCACATAATTTCTGTTGCAGGTACTTTATCCTCAATGATAACTCAGGTTTGCTGAGTATTAAAGAAGGTACCCCAACAGGAACTTACAATGTAAGAGTGAAAGTTACTGATGGTATCTGGCCAGATGTGATCTCCACAGTAAAGGTGATTGTGAAGGAAATCAAAGATGATGCCATCCGTAATGCTGGATCTATACGAATAAACGGTAAAATAATGTTTTTTCGTGTCTGCAGTTTTTCAGCTCTGAAATCTGCTCCCTTTATGTTAGTACTGTGTAACTTTGACCTCTTATTAGTGTCTGCTTAATTATTAGATATCTTTGTTGGATATGCTTAATATTCCTCTAAGTAGAGATCTGGAAAATGTACGCACATGCTCTGCTTTGTTTTCTTTTTCCTCTGATACATAGAGGGGGGGTCAGAAGACACTGCAATAAATGTTGCATTCTAGGGTAAAACAAAGATGAGTTCCACACTGACAATGCAACCATGCATTTATATTGCAAATAGAATTTGTTTGAATAACTCTAGTTTAAAAAATAAAATCCTTCTAAAGATATTCCTGATTTAAAGAGAAATAAAATACATGTAATGACTGAATAAATAAGCCCTCCAATGCAGAAACCAGTATGAAAAATTTCAGAGCCCGAAGGTGAAAAGTCCATTCTCGTGGCACTGAGAAAATCAGATATGCAAACTATCCTATTTTGGTCTCTGCTGCTCCCATTATAATTGAATGTCATATGACTGTCCTCAATCTCAAAGATGAGTGTGTTGTTTTTTAAATTGTTTGTTACAGATATCACTGCAGAGGATTTTATATCTCAGTCTTCTGAGAGAGAAAGTAAATACAACCAAATGAAGAAACTGCTTTCAGAAATCATACCAGCTCAACTCGAAAATGTCCACATTTTCAGTGTCTTGAATATCCCAAGTCAAACCCGAAGGGTTGATGTTTGGTTTACAGTTTCTGGACCACCATATTATAAAGCAGAAAAACTTAATGGCAACGTGGCAGTGTCCAAAGCACGGGTATGTGGCTTTCAACTCATTAAGTTAATTAAAATTTTGCATCTATAATCTAGTGAAAATTTTTGCACAGAATCATTGATTTTTTTGAGAGAGAGAGTGAGAGAGATTGTATACTGCATTATTTGACTCTACTGAGCAAAACAATTCTTTATTAGTTTGGCCAAAAGTTTCAGATATAGGTGCTTAAGTTCAGACCCATAGTTTGTATTTAGGCATTCAAATAGTATGACCTGATTTTCAGAGTTGCAGACTTTTAATGGGAGCTGAGGGTGTTCAGTACCTCTGAATGTCAAGCCACTCATTTAGTTGCATAACTTTAGGCACCCAAATTTGAATATTTTTGCCCTAGGAATACTGTACTTCCTTTAGGAGTATGTGTTTCAGAACACGTATCTTCTACAGAGACTATGAAATCCTCCATAAGTGATGCATATGGTTGGTTTTTTGTGCACATTGTTCTTGATGTTTTGCTTTATTTCCTTGGCCCATGTATTGAAATGTTCAGTAACTAGAACTCACAAAATTGCTCAATCAAAAGATCCATCTTTCTACAATAAGAAAGAAGAGTGATAAAATAACCTTTTCCCTTCAGAGAAAAATGTGAGCTGAAAATTAAACACACCAAATCACTCCTGCAAATAAAATCTAATAAGCAGCTAAGTGACTTGGTATGTTGGGAGGATGCGCTTCGGCAATGCAACATGGACTGGAACCTCTTGCCATCAGGCTATTTACTGTTGTTGCCCTTTACAACTACTTAATCTCAGTCTGATTTTAGAGAGCAAGTGTCCAGGTGGCAAAGAGAGAGAGAGAATATTTGGGATGTTTTGTTATCAGAGCTGAATAAAATTACTCAGCTCAAAAAGAAGTGAAATTCTTCACAAATTATTTAATAAATTCTCAATCAGTTCAAGTTAAAACAGTCCCAGTGAGGAAGCAGAGGACTGAATGGATACTAGGATGTAGCTACCCTTTCATGGCTAGTAGTGGGGTCTGTAGGCAGGTTAATGGCGCACTGGCAGGGACACTCACCCTGCTACTGCTCAGGCTCCACCTGTTCTGTGGATAAATAAGATTTTGGTTTCCCAGGGCTGTGATTCACACCCTGTCTTCAGCATTAAGCTTCTTCCTTTAGGAAAAGGCAGATTAATAAAACTAACTTTCATCTCCAGCTGGAAATCATCTTGGATATAAGCATCACCCAGATTGGCATAGATGAGTGTGTGACTGCGAACTGCACTCATAGCACTGGATGTGTCAGCAAGTGCAATTATAGTCATGTCCCCACAATAACGACTGCTGGAAGTGTCTCACTGGCATCTGTGACGGTTCTGAATAGTGCCCAGTGCATCTGTGCAGCTAGAGAAAGCCAGCATCTCTTCTGCTCCTCATACCGGACAAACCCATGTCTCAATGGTGGCACATGTATAGACACTGACTTGGGCTACAGGTTAGTAAAACTTTTCATGCTGCTCAGAACTTCTTCTAACTCAAAATGGGTGAGAAAGGGGCTCAGAGAAGCAAATCAACATTAATCGCTTCTCAAAAGGCAGATCTGGCTGGATATACTTGATTTTGCTCTTGCAAACAGATTTCTCACCTTGCTGATGGCTGTTTAGGATCATCATAATCCTCAAAAGACAGAAAGCATGCAAGTTGCATTGGCCTCCCTTAACTTGGAGGTCTGAGAAGCTCATGTTTGTGCAATCTAAATGCATTTTATTAGTTAGTCACTTCAACCAGTACCGCAGCATGTCACTTACAGACTCTTCCCACAGGCACAAACTCCTCGCTTTCCATGTTGTTGTTGTTTTTTTTAATGACTAATCTTTAATACCAAGGATATTGTCAAATATGGAAGTGAGGAAAGAGTAATACACACATATACCTTGATCCCAAAGTGTGTGTGCAGATTTATATCTCCCCTCACTTTCCACCGCAGAGATAGTTAAGTGTAAGGCAGCAGCAACTGCCCAATAGTTCTTGCAGGAGGTGACACCTTGATTTGCACTATCTAATTGAACCTGCAGAGACCCCGTCCGTGGTAAAGCCCACATCCAATTCCAATAAGCTGCTCAAATGTATTAAACTACAGAGGCACCTAGTCTTTTCACAGCCTCCCGCCATTATCATTCACTCACATCAGAGACTTAGCCTGTGGATAGATTTCCCCTCCCTCATTTCCTTTGTTGTTATTTGTAGAGGTTTGCCCTTTGCCCCACCTGTCTCTTCAGGTACTATAGTGTATAGGAACTGAATAGTACAACAGGTGCCCAATCTTCCTTTCTTCCATTATGCTTCTTTCCCATTAACAATCCTTCCCTTACAATCTGCATTCCTACCATTCCTTATTCCCATTGAAATCTCTTGAGCCCCCATGAAAAAAGCTCCTCACATCTGTTTTTCATAGATATGAATAAAACAGATATAATTAAATATTTCAAAACACTGAGCCTTCCATCACCCTAGTGGCTTGTAAGTTGTATTCCTTTCCCTGCTTCATTCATCTGTTTTGCCTGTTTAGATTGTAAACTCTTGAGAGAAGGGATTCTCATCCTGTGTGTGTAGCATCCAGCACATTTGAGGTACTACATTAATATATATACAATCATCCACACATCTGATAACTAGCAAGAAATCCTGTCTCTCGCCTTCTGCGTGACATTAAAGAGTTAATAGCAGGAGGTTATTGTGAGGTCTTGTATATTACAGTGACTTAACTATTTTTTTCACAAAAAATCCTTTATGTACATAATGTGAAGTATTACCTAAAACTAAACTGTGCTTGTAAAAATAAATGAACTAAGTACAGTTTGATGCATAAGCTTTGATAGTGATTATGTACTTGTTTGTTCTCCATATGGTGATCTGCAGTGTGTCTCCTAGTCATTAGTGTGAGTTAGCATGGTTTGTGCTGTATATTAAGGATTTCCTTAAGGGTAATATTCTGAGTTTTCAGCATGGAGAAAAAACAAATTAAAGTTTTTCTTTACTCTAATAGCTGTAAATGCCCTGCAACTTTTGATGGGCCTGAGTGCCAGCAAACAAAACGTACCTTCAGAGGGCATGGTTACGCCTGGTTCCCTCCCATCAAGACTTGCTTTGAGAGCCGTATCTCGTTGGAGTTTATTACTGAAGTGGCTGATGGCCTTCTGTTGTACAATGGACCAGTAGCACGCGTTCATCCTGGAGAAGTGGAAGACTTCATTGCTTTAGGTTAAAAACTTTAACAGATTCATTTTCTGCGTGTGCATGCATGTGTGTACAACTCAGGTTTTTATTTACTGTATTGTACTTTCTTTGTCTCTTAAAAAAGAAAAAGCTTTTAAAACATTTTCTTGGCAAACAAGGAGCATTCAAAACAACTTACCAGCACTTCCAGTTCATTCTATGTACTGTTATTCCTTGCCCTGCAGGCTAAGTGATTTTAATACTAGTGACAAAATGCAGTTTTAAAAGACTCATGATATCTGGGACAGTGCTAATCTGCATCTCATTCCCAGACTAAAAAACTCCTTAAACTGAAATTGAGTTGGTAGTTTTTAGTTCATGTGGATTTTAATACTTATGTGGTTGACTTTTGGACAGGAGAAGGCTTATTCAATAACTGTTTCTTTTCCAGAGCTCTCTGACAGTGTCCCATCCCTGACTCTGAGTCATGGCTCTGGGGTACTCTTCCTGCAGTTGTCTCAGAAAGTTAATGTTGCAGATCGCCGCTGGCATAATATACAAATTATAAGTGATGGAAAGGCAAGTATAAAAACAACCCTATAAAGCCTTTGATTCATCTATCTGGATATCATTTCAAGATAAGATTCTTGCTTTAATATAGTGTCTGGCTAGATATTTCTTTGTCCCCACCCCCAATGGCCATGGCATCAGCTTCAGCAAGCATTACAGACTTTCAGCTTTATCTCCCATCCTCTTTGTCAGGGAGGCAGCATTATCTAGTATGAAGGTTCTTAAACTGTGGTCCCCATTCAGGTGGTCCGCGGATAGTTCCCTCCAAGGTGCATGCCTGGGCAGCCGCACACAAGAGAATGAAGGGCAAACCCACCTAATTAGTGAAGCCACGCAGGCGTGACTCCACTAATTAGGTGCCTGGACCCTGGAGAAGACACACATGTAAGGTGAGGTGGTGGCCTTAGGGCAAATAGGGGGTAGGTGGGAGGGTGCAGTGGGGTGAGAAGAAGGGATGGGGGGAATTTGGGACATGCAGGGCTGCGGCATCCAGAGAAAGAGGCGACTTTCCCCAGCTCCAGGACTGCGGCTGCCAGGGAGAGACGGCTCTCCTTCCCAGCCTCAGTTCTGTGGCTGCTGTGGTGGGGGGAGAGACCCCCCCTCCTTCCCAGCCCCAGCTCGGGGACTGCCGCGGCGGGGGAGAGAGGGCACATCCATCACATTAGAAAGGTAAGACCATTGATATTAAAATGTGTGCTTTTATTTGTAGAACAAAAAAAGTTAATTACGTTTTTTTTATATAATGCTTTTATCCAAAACGCTTTACAGTAGTTAGCTAACGGTACAAACAACATTTGGAAAGATCATTAAGTGGGCCGCTGAGACCCTTGGCAATTTTAAGTGGTCCATGGAAAAAAAAGTTTGAGAATCACTGAAGTGATTATACCGCAGGGCTGGGGTAATCTGATGAATCATATTCCATTCCTGACTTGCTGTAATTACCTGGGACAAATTCCTTCATTGCTCTGAGCTGGACTCTGGTCCACCAATTTCAATGATGCCACTTACACAGAGTAAAGTGAGGTTAAAAAGATTGTATTGAAGAATTTCTTCTGTGCAAGGGTGTAATCTGCTGATCTGAAGCTGGTGGAGGTGCCTCCACTGCCGTCTGTGCTGGAACCCCCATGTGAGCGAGACAGAGAGAGGATATGTTGGAAGCTGGAGAGAGGGCATGGTAGAGCAAGGCTCCGTGTGATACACTCCTGCAATTTTAACTGATGCTGATGCCAGTTGGCTGAAGCTCCTGGAGTCTTGATCAGCCTCTGCTTTTCATTGTACCCACAGCTCTGTTTGGGCACAGGGGAGAATCAAAACTTCTGTGTCTGGTTCTTCATCTGTAGAATAGGAATACTAATGTATAATTACCCACCTCTGAGCTCTGCAGGTAAAAACTAATTATTATGTTAATACAATTTTCCTGCATATTAACTTGTAGTTAATGGCACTGGCCTGTTGTGTAGGTGGTGTAAAATCTGAAAATAAAAAACAATTTGATCTTTAATGTAATGCATTTTCCACTCTAGAAAGTGCAGCTGATCCTTGACCACTGCGTAAATGTTTCAGTTAAAGATGATGATGGCATCCTTAAGGAAATCTCCCAGATGGATCCGTCTGCCTGCGAAGTTTCTGAAGAAACTCCAGGAAATGAGAGGTAAAAACAAAACAGATAAAACAACCTCAAAAGAACCAAGAAAGAAAAGGAAAAACACCAAGTTACTGTTAATCTAGGCTGACTGCTACTAATTCTTTTCTTTTTTCCCCTCCTCCCCACCCCGAATGCTGGCAGGTTCCTCAACGTTCACCAACCCTTACAGCTGGGTGGAGTTAAGAAGGCCTTGCCATACCGTAATTCACAAAAGCACTTCAAAGGGTTTGTTGGCTGTATACGGAATGTCATCGTTGACAGCAAGGTAAGAGTGTCAGGAAATAGTTATTTGGGGCAATATTTTTAACTGCAGTTGCCTAAGGTGGTGTTTTACTCTCTCCCCACCACCCCTCCTTCTCCTTTTCTAGGTCTATGATTTGGAGCACCCTGCAGAGTCCTTAAACAGTGCGCCAGGCTGTACTAGGACTGATGAAATGTGTCACAGAGCTGGGGCCCTCTCCTGTGGTATTCATGGCAAGTGTGTTGGTGAATGGGGCTCTTTTAATTGTGGCTGTTACCCTGGATACGCTGGATCAAAATGTGACAAAGGTACAGTTAGTCTTGGGGAGAAATGAATCATGGGAATCTTTGGGAATAGGCAGCAGATATACCATTGTACAGAATTTGTTTAATTTGATAACAGTCGGTTGGAGCCAGTAGGTAAGTAATGCAATGGCTTGCTCTGTGAAAGGTTTGGACTTGCAGATATTGAAGTACTTATGTTCACTTGTTGCACAAAGGAAGTGTCACAATGAGGATCTTAGCAGGACTTCATTTACCGCTTTTGTGGTTTCATTCTGTGAGCAACATCTGACTGGGAGATGGGAGGATTTGCAGTTTCTCTGTGGCTCATGCCCCCATTTGTTTCAAGCCTGGTTCTGATGATTATTCTAAAAGAGGGGTGGGCAAACTATGGCCCGCGGGCCACATCTGGCCCATGGGCCCATCCTGTCTGGCCTCTGAGCTGCCGGCTGGGGATGCTCCCCCCTCCCCCGGAGCCTGAGTGTGCTGCACGGGCAGCGGTCCGGCCCGCCGCTCCTGCCGGGCAGTGCTGCAGCAGCGTGATTGGCTCCAGCGGGGCCTGAGCTCCTGCCGCTCTGAGCGGCTTGGTAAGGGGGCAGGCTGCATGGTTGCCAGACATGCTGCTCTGAGCAGCATGGTGTAAGGGGGCCGGGGGCTTGGATAAGGGGCAGGGAGCAGGGGGGTTGGATAGGGCGTGGAACTCCCGGGCGTCTGTCGGGGGGCAGAGGGGTGGATAGGGGTTGGGGCAGTCAGGGAATGGGGGGGGCTTAGATAGGGGGTGGGGTCCTGTGGGGGGGGTTAGGAGCAGGGGGCCTCTGGAGCGGGTGGTCACGGGACAAGGAGCAGTGGGTGTTGGATGGGTTGGGGGTTCTGAGGGGGCAGTTAGGGGGCGGGAAGTGGGAGGGGGCAGATAGGGGGTGGGGCCAGGCTGTTTGGGGAGGCACAGCCTTCCCTACCCGGCCCTCCATACAATTTTGCAACCCCGATGTGGCCCTCGGGCCAAAAAGTTTACCCACCCCTGTTCTAAAACGAAGTGTAGCTAATACTGCATCTTTCAGCATCCTTGGTGGCTATAGGAGAGAGGAAGGATGACATGGGGTTAAGTCACTGTCTTGGAGACGCAGGTTCAATCCGCCTCCGCTGCCACACTTCCCATGTGATCTGGGAAAGTCCAAGTTAGTTACCAAGAATGAAATCTATGTGGACAATTACTTGAAGAAAGAATGGTCACTGCTCTCCAGTAAGTGGCTCTTCAGGATGTTGTCCACACAGGTGCCACGACCCACACTCCCACTGGATTGCTAATCAGAGCTCTGTTCTTATGGGGTTCTCATTGGTAAAGGGACTGAGCGTGGGTTTCAGCCACTGTCCCCTGTGCACTCAGCTGTGGGAAGGGACAAGATGGCTGGGACTGCCAGTGCAGCCCCAACAGATAATGCTATTCAAAAGAATCCGATCTCATGAGCCTGGGGAGTGCACACTGAGGGAATTGCTGTTGGCAGCACATCTTGAAGAACCACAGCTACTGCAGGGTGAGTAATTGTGCTGTGCTCTCTCTACTAGGTCCACGTGAAGTATATAATGGAGATTGCACCCTTAACAGCTTGTGTAGGATGAGCTTATTGCACACACCAGGGGCTCCTTGCATCCCTCCATTTCCCACCCCCCAAGCTCTCTGTGTGCCACCCTCCCATCCCCCTCTAGTTCAGGGATTCCCTGCAATCCCCCCAATCTCTTTCCTGCTAGGTGTCTGCCTCCAATCTCCCCCTCTTCTTGTACCAGTTCCCCCCATTCTTCTCCCATATCAGTGACTCTGTGTGCACTCCCATTCCCCCTCAGACCTCCATGGCATCAGCACTGTGTGCCCCAGAGCAGGATTCCCCATTTGCCCCAAAATGCCAGGGGCTGTATTTCCCCCTTTATCCCCATACCACAGTCCGCCAACCCTATCCCCCACAAGGGGTTCTCTGTATCTCCAAATCCTCCCTCCACCTATTCCAGCATTTTCCATTCATATAGCAAACATAGTACCTTTCTTTAAAATGGGGAACAAAGAGGACCTGGGGAATTATAGCCCAGTCAGTCTAACTTCGATACCTGGAAAGATACTGGAACAAATTAGGTGCTTACAAATGGATTGTTTAATAAAGGATAATAAGGTGATAGATAATAGCCAATATGAATTTGTTAAGAACAAATTATGACAAATCAACTTAATTCCTTTCTTTGGCGGGGTTACTGGCCTAGTAGATGAGGGGAAGGAGTAGAAGTGATATATCTTTTCAGTAAGGCTTTTGACACAGTCCCACATTGACATTCTCGTAGACAAACTAGGGAAATATGGTCTAGCAGCTCACAAGTGCAGCCACATTGATTCACAGACATTCCTTCACAGACGTGCCAGAACACAAACAGCAATAATCCATTAGCACAAAGCTACCCAAGAATATAATGGAAAGTAGCCGTTCTGACATAATATACCTTTTGGAGGAACCTTCCAGTGCTGTGAGAACAGTGGCTGGCTAAAAGTGCCAGATTAGTTTTTAATAACCTTTTTAAAGATGTAAATCCTGGCTGTATGTGATACCACCTCCCTATGCCTTGCCTTGCCGAGGTTCTGTGCTGTGATACACCCATATTTTAAGGATTCTACCATTGCCTCCCACCTCACCCACTACTTGGGCCTTCACTGTGGCAAGTTTTGCAACATGAAACTTGTCTCCCTGACGTCTGCCCTTTTCTCTCTCCCCGCTTTAAAACAAAATAAAAACCCCACTGACGTTTTTAAGTTTTAAAATTGTTTTTTAGATCACTTTTGGCTTTTTGTGTGCTATAATGCCCTCTCCAGTTCCTGTATTCCCATACTTGCTATTTGTATCTGCTCTAACTTTTGAGAGAGTGGCGTAGAGTCTGTAGCTTTGTGTTCCACAGCACCCCAAGCACCTTGGGCAGAGTTTCTTTTGAACTAAAATCCTTATGTTGAGAGTTAGTTTATCACTTCAGAGCTCTGTGTGTGTACAAAAGTTAAGGTCTGTGTGAGTGCCAAATATTAAGATGCTACATTTATATTTTCCATGTGTTCTGTTTAGTTCTCCTGGAGTGGGCCTTTGGAAGGGACAGTTGGATTAATTATGAACTGAAAAGTTTTCTTAGTGCCCACATTACCCAGGTCCAGCTCATGGTACGCACCCGTGTTTCCTTCAGCACTCTTCTCAGCATGGCATCAGCAGATGGGAGTGGATACATCAGACTGGAGGTAAACCATCCAAATACTGTTCTTTCAGTGGTGTGAACTTGTGCCACAGCACAATGATCAAAAAGAAGTATCTTCTGAATATTTAAAGGTGTCTGTCCCTCAGAGGAATAATGGCAGGGGCTTGCCCCTTTGAGTAACAATTCTCATTCATGGAAGTTCTGTCTTTCCTTAGAAATAAATGCAGCTAGCGCAGTGCTGCTTGGCCCTGCAGGGAACACTTCCCACTGACTAGAATTTGTGGTTTATATTCTGATGTTTGCACATGTATTCCTGCTAGAAGTGTGAACGTTATTAAAGGTCTCTCCCCCTGTGTTCCTGTAGGTGGCTGATGGACATTTTGGTGTTAATTTCAATTTGGGGGACAAAGAGCAGCATCTGAGACTGAGCACATTACGCATAGACAACGGCCAGTGGGTTCTGCTGACTATGGAGCGCTATAAAAATGAGTTTACCTTGCGTGTTAATAATGGTGGAGGGGATCGCGAAGTGACCTCCTTTGTGGGTGCAAACAGAGGGTTCGAAATGTATTTGGCAAGCATTGTGCTAGGAAACCGCCTTCCTAACCACTCAGAGAGCGATTTCCAAGGTAGGTGATACATGAACCACAGAAATGACAGGTTAGGGAATAATGAGACTCCAGGCCCCACACAGACATATCCACTGAAGGTTGGAGTGTCCCTGGAATGCAGGATCTGGCCTCTGGCTGGAAATTCAGAGCTAATGCCTTGCCCTCTGTTCACCAAATCATGCCCTAGTACTGATGTAAATCGGATTTTTGATATTTCCCACTGTAGATGTTGGCAGAATAAAGCAAGAATTAGTGGCGTTCCAATCCCTGCTCTCTGGGCCTGGAGGGAGGAGAACAACACTGAGATTGTCCCAACCTCTTTCCCCACACGCCTGAGGGGAGGGGAGGGGAGGATCCATATTACAATATTTACTGCAGGGTGTGAGGTTCTGCACAGAACTTCACTACTCCTGCCCCCATGGCTGGGCTGGATGGAGGTGGAGCTCTGTCTGTCAAGTTTTGGGCAAAGTAGAAAGCAGTCACTTGCATCTAGGTTCCCCTCGTGCTCCCTACTCAGCCTGCAGCAGGGTGGGCGAGGAGAGCCCCAATCAAACCACCTGCTTCACAGCTTCAACTCTGTTGAGCTCTGCTGAAGGAGTGCTGTAAAGCTGTGCAGGGCCAGCCAGCAAGAAGACAGGCGCACATGTCAGAAGGAATCTTGACCACTAGTAAAATAGTGTTTGCGTTACTTAACTCTTATCCTGCGATCAGACTATTTTGCGTGCAAACAGTGATCGTTTTGATAATGAAACAAGTCCTCAAAGATGTTTAAAGAACTTTATAATGCAGTGTGCTTTGAGAGGGTTTGTGAGGAACACTGTATGTTTCTGTCTTTGTGCTTTTCTGCTCATGTAGGTTGTATGCGTGATGTCCAGCTGAACGGTCAGTCTCTTCTTGGGGATGGCAAAAGCACAGAGTTCAGCTTAATTCTGAAGCAGCAAGGCATCACCATTGGCTGTCATTCCAATGCTTGCCGCAGTCAGCCCTGTCATAGTCCTTTCCATTGCGTAGACTTGTGGAGAAGGCATGAATGCAGGTACACTTAGCTTTTGTTTTTCCTGTGGGAATGGGACATGATCATCTGGGATCCTCTCTCTTTCTACATAAGGCCCTGCAGATTGGTTTTTATTTTCTTTAAAAGCTTTTATTATTGGTTTTAGAAACATGTGTAAGTAGAAAACTGGAATTACTGAACAATTTTCACTGCACAGCGTTTACCAAGCAGCATGCTCTTCCTGTCAGCACCATCCCCCAAAATAATCTGTTGGTTTCATCATTCAGGTGCCCAACTGGCAAAGTAGAAGTGACGGATAATCTTACAGGTCTTAAACATTGCACCTCTACACCCTGTGGACTCTGGAACTGTAGGAATGGGGGTACCTGTGTGGCACAGTCCCAAGACAAATTTGTCTGCCAGTGTCCTGATGGCTATAAAGGAAGATGGTGTGAAATCAGCCAGGTGAAAGCAGGAAAACCAGTTGGACTCAGCTCTGGCTCAATCTTGGCAATCAGCATGTGCCTCCTTGTCTTTCTAGGTAGGAAAGCAAATATTTTAAATTTATTCTCACACTACGTGTTACACCATTGAAACAAGGACACTGCCACTTATGAGAGAGAGCCTTTTACTTCTGCTATGAGTCACCAGTTCAAATTCAGCTTAGGATAGTAACAGCTGAAAGTCATTATCACATAATTGCAGTTCACTGGCTTCAGGACTGGTTCAAGTAAAACTACATTTCTCCCTACATTCACTTCCACCCCCCTCTAAAGCTTCCCCAGGTGCACAGAGCTACAAGGCCCAAGACTGCATGTGGAGCTATTTTCACCTCCAAGCCTCAACTGCCCCAAATTCCCATGTTGTTATTGTCACATTATTGGTATTCCAGCAGCACCTACAATGTGGTAGGCACTGTTCACATTCATAGGAAGGCACAGACCCTTCCCTAAAGAGCTTACAATGTAAGCTGACAAGCAATGTATGAGGGGTGGGTCATAAAGAGAGGCAATCAATATAAAAGTTGTATATATTTTATATATTTTTCAGTACAGATGAGTTGATCTTTGATTATATTATACATACATGGCTGTATGTTCAACCTATCCAATATTAGCCAGGGCTTGGTGGGAAATGGTTTTCCTGTCCTATGAAAAATGTTGAAATTGAAAATATTTTCCTGTTCCATAGTGAGGTAAAACTGAGGCCTTTTGACATTTTGGGGGGCGGGCGGAGGAAGGAGACCTCGGGGGGAGGGGAAGGAGGAAGGAGACCCCCACCAAACCCAGAATAGCTAATAGCCCTCTGGTTAGGACACTGACTGGGGATGTGGGAAACCCAGGTTTCTTCCTGATCTGATTCAAAACTGCTACCGTTTTGACAAATTGGCATTTTCTAAGTCATTGGAAAAACTCCTGACCAGCTCTAATCCAGACTGTTGTCAAAATGTGTGCTCATTTACATTGCTATCAATAAGTTGAAGTCAGTGGGGGTTGTTCAATATCTGGACTGGTGTGAATAAGCACACAAATGTTTGGCCCTTTGTGTGCTTTTTGCAGAAGTTAGGAAAATAGTGGGAGGCTCTCTTTTAAACCGGAAGAAGGGGAACCTGTGGTCTGCTCCAGCCAGGATCGTGGGGTATGTCTACACTGTAAATAACACACCTGCAGCTGGCCCATGTCAGCTAACTTGGGCTCGCAGGGCTCGGGATGCAGGGCTATAAAACTGCAGTGTAGATGTTCAGGCTCAGGCTGGACCCTGGGCTCTGGGACCCTATCTCCTCACATGGTTGCAGAGCCCAGGCTTGAATGTCTACACTGCAGTTCTATAGCCCCACAACCTGAGCCCTGCGAGCCCAAGTCAGTTGACATGGGCCAGCTGTGGGTGTTTTTTATTGCAGTGTAGACACATCCTGGGAGAGGCATCCTATTTCAGGCTCAAACTGTTACCCCAAAACCCTGTCAGCACAAAGCAGCTGATGTGTTACTGGAGAATAAGCCTTGAAAATAACATTTGAATTATACCTCCTACAACTGCAGTTGGGACAGAAATGTCTGAGTAGATCATGATTGACTTACGTGAAATAAGTTCAGATTCCATTTATAAAGTTCTGTTTAGTGTGGTCATAGGACCACCTCACTTTTGGTCCTCCTTGTTGGTCGTTTCTGTCTCTTCCCTCCACCCCCCTACCTCACCCCGTCTTTCAGGGCCAGCGCTACCATTAGGTGACCCTAGGCGGTCACCTAGGGTGCCAGGATTTGGGGGTGGCGTTTCAGGTCCCTCGGCGGCCGCCGGCGGAAGAGGCTGCCGCTGAGATCCCCGGCGGCCAAAGAAGCTGCCACTAAAGTGCTGCCGAGAACCCCAGCACTTCGGCGGCAGCTTCTTCGGCCACTGGGGATCTTGGCAGCATTTCGGCGGCCGCCTCTCCCGCCACCGCCTAGGGTGGCAAAAACGCTGGCATCGCCCCTGCTGTCTTCTCATGTTGTGTCTCATCACTCTCTGTTTCACTCCCTGGCACCTAGTGGTTAAAATCCTAAATTTGCTGGTGGCTTTGTGTGGCCACCACACTTCCACGCACTATTGTCACTTCCGTGTCACTCATTTAGAAAGGGACAAGGAGAGAGTTGTATTTTTTATTTTTCCTGACTGTATCCATGGCCAAAGGTTAAAGTTCTAGGATCTGGGCTCTTATCCAGTGCTGCACCCCTACAAGTACTTCCTTCAGATAACATGTCCCTTCTCCTTGTTTCTGGTTCGAGTTCAGGTATAAACTGATGCTCTAATGGCATTTCTTTTAAAGAAGATTCAGGGATAACCATAGTGTTTAGGACTATGAAAAGTGCTACAAAAACTACATTTTATTATGAACTGATTGCTTAGCTTCTCTCTCTTAATAAAATTGTCAACTCCCCATATTAACAATCAAAACAGTGTACATATCTCAGAAAAGTAATGACTCAAATGATTATATTACATTTGTCATCTTCATTAAAACAGTGTTTTACTTACTTTGGGTATCTTATTTACTCAGGATTGGTGAAAGGCCAGAGAATGGCCAAAATGCCTTCTATTTAAATGTCCTAATGGATTCCTGTAGGTAAGTAAAATACCCTTTTAATGAAGTTTATGATGTAACATATAGATGATTCATTACCTTCCTGGAGAGCGTACTTATGTTTAATTGGATACTGGGGTTTAAACAATGTATTTCTTACCTGGGAATGTGGATATTAAATTATTAAATACTAATTTTTCTCAGGTTGTTTTCAAATGTGATTACATTTCACAGGAGGGTAGAGGCCACATAATAAACATATATGCATCTGTTTGTTCCAGCTCTGTTAGTCTCTTATACAGTGTGGAGTCAGTGGGGGAGATCAGGGTTTCGGAAAGGAGGAGTTTATCACATTCCTGAAGAGCATGAAAGCTGGGAGGACGTTAGAGAAAATGTCTTCAATTATAATGAGGAAGGAGGGGGAGAACATGACCAGGTATGGTACAGCATCTTGACAATATTTTAAACACACAGCAATCCATACCCAAATGGCTCTCTCATCTTCCCATCAAAGAAACAGTATATTGAGAAAATAAGAAAACGAAATTTCAAAAAAATGTGTGGAACTTTTCAAGAGGTATGTGCTACTAAATAAAGCACCCAGATGATCTTGCTCACATAACCCTCTTCTTCCCTGAGCCCGCCACCCCCAAATTTTTTCTCTAATGACTTGTCTTGTCTTGAAGATCTGAATCTCCTGGAGGCAGGTTGTTGTGTATTAAAGCACCTTGCACTTGGTGTAAAAACTTGTGAAAAAGAAGCGAACATCAGGAAATTGTTTCTCTCACACAGATGAACACTACCCAATAACAGCAACAGCAAGGAATTTATGTAGGCAAAAGTATCATGGGAGTAATTACTTCACTCTTACTTTGGGACTTTTCAAACTCTGTTTGCTATGACTTCTCTATGATAGTGTCTGAGAAGAATTATAAGAAGTGTTCTCAGCTTGCTTTTTTCCTCTCGTTTAGCTGGACCCTATCCAGGTTACTTCATGTTTTAAAAGAGAAAAAATATTTATTTGGCTCAAACAGATCAATTCATTCAGGTGTATAGATCAGTGGGGCATACAAGTTTCCCAAGCAGCCCTCTGCAGGCTTCTTGGGGGGTCCTGAAGTTACCTTAGGGCTTGTCTGCATGGGGAATTCACAGGGAAGATAGTGAGAAATTACTATGGGAATAATTTAAAGCCTGGAATAGCTATTCCACAATGACTCACTACATGGACACACTTATTCTACACTAACAGCTTGTTTGCACTACTGGCCTGCTTCCACGCACTGAAAGTTCTATAGGGCGCTTTAACCTCTTGCTGTCAGAACACTGGAACTTCTAGTGCAGTCACAGGTCCACACAGTCAGTTAATGCATGGCAGGCTAGTGCACTGTCGATTCACGCCCCAGCTCGCCATGTGCTAAATCGCCTTGCAGACAAGCCTGAAGAGTGCTTTGTGTGGGTTAGGTTAATACATTTAGGAAGGTTTTGCTTGAGCTAATACACTAAAAATAGCAGTATCGTCACGGCAGCATGCGCAGCAGCTCAGACTATCCCCCCAGAGTACAACCCCGTCCAAGAGCCTAGGTACATGCTCAGGTGGCTAGCCCGAGCTGCCACCCATGCCACCACAGCCACACTCCTATTTTTAGCTTGCTGGTTTGAGCATAACTAGTGTGTGTACCTCTCATCTCCCAGCTGCAGTGTAGATGTACCTTTAGTGTGGAATAAGTGTGTTCACATGAGCTAATGTGGAATAGCTATTCTAGGCTTTATCCCTATGTAGATAAGCCCTTAAATTTGTACCTCCTTCTTCCAAGCTCTCCCTCACAGCCGCCATCCTTACAAGCAGTGGAGGACCAGGTGGGGATAGTCCATCAAAACCGTCCTTGGCTTGTAGGGCTTGCTGTCATGCTTGTCTCTTTTACCAACAGAAGTTGGTCCAATAAAAGATATTACCTCACCCACCTTGTATCTCTAAAAATCTTTACTCTATTTAAATACTTCACTTTTGAGAAGGGAAATGGTGATTACAGGTATCCCAGATACTCGCCTGGGGTAAATATTGTCTGGGAGTTTGGAAAACTTTTAACCTTTTTCGTTGTGACTTGACATGAGGTGTGCTGTGTCAAGTCTCATGAGTTGACATAATGACTTCGGAGTGGAGGTTCCATTTACAGCCATATCTGCCTTCCACTTTTCTGAATTTGCATGTAACATGGCAGATTTTTGTGGCCAGTATTCACAGATATTTTGTCTAATCTGAAGGTGTCATCCCTTTTCAGATCCTCTCTTTCCTTCAGACTGTGAAGACCTCTCATACTCTGCTTCATTTGTGAGTTTAGAAAAGCCCATTGCTTGCTGTTTAGGGCATTTGCTTTGTGTTGTACATGTCTCTTTAATATTTGCATTAATTAATGTGTTTCAGACTGCTTATGATATAGATGAATTAAAGAAACCACAGCAAAGTATCCCCCAATTCTCCTCAGAAACCACTGCTCCACACTTCCAGACGCATCCTTGTCCAGAGAGAGATTCATTTACAAAACACTCACGTCAAAGAGACTCAAATTCTGCAGTCACCAGTATTTCAGACTTCAAGGAATATGTGTCTCAAATAATATACGATGCAGACAATGATCTATGTAATCTTCCAGCAGACACTATTCACTTTTACTGCTTAGAGGGGCAGCGCTCTCTGGCAGGGAGCCTTAGTTCCTTAGACTCCTCCAGTGTTGAAGAAGATCTAAACTATGATGACCTCCATGAGTGGGGATCAAAGTTTGACAAGCTTAAAGAACTCTATGCGCTTTCAAATGAATACTTGTAAATGGAGAGATGGGAACCCAACACATTGCTGTGATATGAACTCTACTTAGTGTTTTGTATAAGATGCTAAACTGTTTTGAATTGGTTAAATAAATAACTTATTTATTGAGTCAGGCATTTCATATGAATCACTCACCTTTCCCTCAAGTGACAGTCTGAATACAGAATCTTTTTGTATGTACTGTATAAATCAGGGGTGGGCAAACTTTTTGGCCCAAGGGCCACAATCGGGGTTGAAAAATTGTATGGAGAGCTGGGTAGGGAAGGCTGTGCCCCCCGAAACAGCCTGGCCCTGCCCCCTATCCACCCCCTCCCACTTCCCATCCCGACTGCCCCCCTCAGAATCCCTGATCCATCCAACCCCCGCCCCCCCGCTCCTTGTCCCAATTACACCCTCCAGAGACACCCCTCCACCCCTAACCACCCCCCCACGAGATCCCAACCCCTATCTATGCCCCGCTGCTCCTTGTCCCCTGACTGTCCTCTCCAGAGACCCCCCCACCCCTAACCTCCACCCCGGGACCCCACACCCTAAGCCCCCCTGCTCCCTGACTGCCCCAATCCCTATCCACACCCCTGCACTCTGACAGACCTCTGGGACTCCCATGCCTATCCAAAACCCCCATTCCCTGACTGCCCACTCAGAACCTCCACCCCATCCAACTTCCTCCTGATCCCTGTCCCCTGACTGCCCCCTGGGACTCCCTTCCCCTTATCCAACCCCCCAGCTCCGGCCCCCTTACCTCGCTGCTCAGAGCAGCGGCCAGAATGAGACACGCTGTTGCACTGCCCCACCGGAGCGTGCAGCCCCGCCCCCCAGAGCGCTGCCCGCATGGTGGCATGGTTGCGGAGGGACAGCGCGGGAGGGGCTGGGGGTGCCTGGCGAGCTCAGGGGCCGGACAGGATGGGCCCGCGGGCCGGATGCGGCTCGCAGGCTGTAGTTTCCCCACCCCTGGTATAAATAGATATTTAAAGTTAGAAATTTAAAGATTTTTTTAATGTGTGAATTTTCTTGAATACTTTGAAATGTAGGACTTTCATAGCATAGGAATAGCTTTATGAAATACCTTTATTTTGTGTAGGCCAACGTGAGTTATTACAAACATCCTGTATGCAAATACTTCTGTTCTTTTCTTCTTGGTCTTAGTATGATTCCGAACAAGTTGATACTTACTGGTGGGGAGATTTTTATAAAATTGCAAACATTTTGGACTGTAAAATCACAACTATAATTATATATGTTAAATATAAAACATTTTTCTTGATTTTTTTTCTTTTGTTGATAGTTGTCCGCTTCTCTTATTTCCTTTCTCTCCCCCAGCGCACACACTCTTATAAATATTGTCCCGACCAGTGGTCCCCAACGTGGTGCCCGCTGGGGCATTTATGTGTGCCCACCTACTGAAAAGGGAGCACTTCCGCTGGACAACCAGCCGCCAAAATACCTCCAAGAAGTGGCAACGCCAAGAAGCGTTGCCGCCAAAATGCCGCCACTTCTTGGCGGCATTTTGGCTGCGACACTTCTCGATGACACCGCTTCTCAGCGGCATTTTGGAGGCTGGTCATTCGGTGCCCGCCACACTCTTCTGGGAACATGAATATGCTATTGCAACAGAAAGGTTGGGGACCACTTTAAGGCCTTGGGGGATGGGATCAAACAAAGTAAACACTTGGAGATAGCGGAAAGATCAGAACGTCTTTTTGTATAGTGTATAAATACTTCACTGGCTTGCAGAATGGAGTTATACATGTTACATTGTTACCTTGTTGATCGGGCACTTAGGGGAAGACATATTACAAGGTTAGAAACAATGTACTAGGTAAATTGTTTATTTTCCAACTTCTCCTTCCACACGTGCACACACGCTAATGGAATGTGACAGCTAAAGTGCGCTGCTACCATAAGCCTCTTGAGAGAAGTGGTGGTTTAAGCACGGGATCGGTGTCAGGAACTCCTGAGTTTTAATCCTGGCTTTGACACTAGCTCCTGTGACAGGGGCAAGTCACATTAAGCGGTTTCTCTCTGTAAACTGGGGACCACACCCACTTCATAGGGTTGATGTGTGAAGATCAGCTAGTGTTTGTAAAATGCTTTAAAGCTATTAACTATGTATTAAATTATTTTATACTCCTTTTGAATGATTTAATTAATACCACAATACTATACATGAAGCCTGATTTTTTAGTTAAGCCAATTCTATGTAAAAGTGATGTATAGCCATAAAATACTGCTTTAAAATTAGACCGTCCATCACTGTTCCTGACTTTCATGCCTGATCTATGAAAAGTGGAGCTACAGTGAGAATACTCTATTTAAAATAAGGGAGATTTTGAGAAATACAGTAATTGTTCTAATACAAATATTCTGAGACACACTTCGCTGAAAAAAATCTGTCAACTGAATAAAAAATGTACTTAATTAGTACAATGAAATTCTTCATATAAACCATACTTAAAATGTTGATATTTATCAGCGAGGTACTATGCAGTAGAGAAAACAGGATAGCAACTCAAACCATGAATCATTCCTTTATGAAGGACAGATATTGATTTGTTCATGCAAAGTCATTGATCATGGCAACCATACTATGTATTGTCATGTTTGGCATAATGAAAGTTCTTCCCTGCTAAAAGATAAATGTATTACCTTTTTGTAAGAAACTAGTAATTGTAATAGCTATTTTATACTCCTGGAACACATGTATGTTGTGCTATAAATGAAAGCTACTGAACCTCAACATTTCAGTAAGGTTATCTGCTTCTCGAGTATTGTACTGAATACATTCTGTTCAATTATACTGTAGATATTGTATATAAATGTTTATCACTCCTGTCACTCTTTTGTACTTGAAGTTCAGTAAAGATTTTCAGGATTATCATATTGATACATTACGTCTTCAACAAGGAAGAGATGAATTTGAGGTGTTCAGTGTACTACTGACTCCAGGGTGTGGGAGAGTAGTCTGTATTATCTGTCCTTCATCTGGACTGGATTTTATAATGCACCTAAAGTCTGCCAGTGTTTTACCAGTTCTACATATGCATGCATAGCTTAGAAAGTTTATAGGTAGCTAGCAGTATATTTTTTTCCTAGGATCAGTGAAGGTGCAAGGGAACAGTAGGTAGGGTCCACTGGAAGAGAAGGGTCTTATGGTGAAAGCACTGGACTGTGCTGCTTCCTTCTATATGCTAGACGAAGGTGTGTATGGAAGGAAGAAGGGCCTTGTGTCTCATTAGTTCACATATAGCAGAGTACAGCACATTTCTACTGCTAGCAGATAATATTCAGCTGTCTAGCAAATAGCTGAAAACATAAGACATTGCATACAAAATCTATTTTACAAGAGCTTAAAGTTGCAAGATCAGGAAATTACAGCTCAGGCTACCTAGGAATCTTAACACTGATTCCATGTGTGATTAATAAGAGGTCTCATTACATTTTCCCCCCTTCCAGGATCCCTATTTTGCTAAATGTGAGACATCTGGGCCTGGTTTCCCAGAGCAGTAGTATATAGCACTTTGTATGTTCAAAGCATAGCTTCAATTGACTTCAGTTGTAGATGTTAGTACTTAACACTTGCAAATCCAGTCCCAGGGCCTCTCATTGAGCATCCAGAAAATGAATACACAGTTTATGGCCATCGGTGTGAAAATTTTGGTTTAAGCAACTTGCCCAGCATCACAGAGGAACTCTGTGGCAGAGGCAGGGATAGAATCCTGTTCTCCAGAGCAACATTCAAATGTCTTAACTATGAGACCATCTTTTCTCTTCCTGCAACCCCTCCCTCATTCATTACACCCTTCCATCTTCTGCAACGAATGAACTAGGGATCCTATATACAACACTCCTTCACTGCATAACCCAAATTCATTCAACAAGCACCATTCATCCTGGACATTGAATAAGGTATCCTGAGGGAAAAAATAATATGCGACCATGTCATTAGACTAGAGTAATATATATATATATACACACAAGGGCCCTAATTAAAGTTGCATGGGAAACCTTAATTATGGCATTTCCTAATTTTGAGTGCTTGACTTTGCAACCCTTACATTCTTTAATATAGGGTTTTTATGTATTTCTATATAAATGACGTGGGAAATTTGATAAGATAGGACTTGCTCACCTCCTACGGTTGCCAGGAGTCTGGTTTTTGACTGTGCTGCTAAAAGTCCTGTTAGCTATAGTGCCAGCAGGCCGAGCAGGCTCCATGCCTGCCTCTGCATGGCTCCTGGGAAGTGGCCAGCATGCCCGTCTGGCGCTTAGGTGGAGGAGTAGCTGGGGGGCTCAGCACACTGCCCCCAACTGCAGGCGCCACCCCGAGCACTGGCTCCACAGCTCCCATGGGCCGGGAACTGCAGCCAATGGGAGCTGCGGGGGCGTCACCTGCGGGCAGGGGCAGTGTAGAGCCCTCTGGCCGCCCCCTGCCTAGGAGTCGCAAGGACATACCACCACTTCCTGGGAGCTGCTTGAGGTCAACGTCGCTCAGAGCCCACACCCCAAGCCCCCTCCTGTGCCCCAACCCCCTGCCCTAGTTCTGAATCCCCTCCTGCACCTGCATCCCCTCCTAAAGGTACTGTACCAGCTAATTTTCTTGCCCTACTTTTAGTAATTGGTACAGGTACAGTACCTTTAGGAGCGGAGTTGAAAATTAAGTCTAAGAAGCCATGGGGAAAGTTGAAAAAGTCAGTTAGCAGTGCAGAAACTACGGGCAGTCTGGAAATAAAAACAGAAAGTCCCAGAGTGGCACCAAAAAAGGCGGAGCTAAGTGTCATACCACTGAAAATACCTGCATTGGAATATTGCCAGGTCCTGTGAGCTAACATTTCACTCCTGTGAAAGGTTCAATAATTATTTAATGTGTTTAAAAGTGTTACAAAGGGTAAATGTTTTAGAAGAGGAAATAAGATTAATGTACTACTAAATTAATATAAGCAAAGGTCAAAACAGTTTCAATTCCCTTACATTAGGGGTTTGCATGGATTTGTCTAGATCAATTTTTTAAATCAATTTGAACTGCTCCACTTGTCTGGTACAAACAAAGCCTGAGATTACAGAATGGAAAAGTACATTTTATTTTATAAACATCACTACTGCCCATGAAAATCTTCCTGCTTTGCATCCATATTCTTGAGGTCTGACTGATGAGTGAGAGGAACAGTGAATGGTTTTACCTTAGCATCAAGATCCGATTCATGCATTCATCTTTTGATACAGAAAGTAAAATGCTCAGATACTCAATTTCATAAGCAGAAATTTGGGGCTGCTCATTATAGGAAACAAAAAGGGTGAAGCACTAAAAAACATTCTTACCATGGCCTGGTGCATACCGCACTAGACTGGGCTTTAGGAGACCAGGGTTCTATTCTCTGCTCTGTCACTCCCCAGCTGTGTGACTTTGAGCCAGTTGTTTCACCTCCATTTCCTCTCTCACTCTTCGGGCATGGCTACACTGGAAACTTCAAAGCGCTGTCATGGGAACGCTTCCGAGGCAGTGCTTTGAAGTGTGAGTGTGGTCGCATGCGAGTGCTGGGAGAGCTCGTAATCCACCTCCACCAGGGGATTAGCTCTGAGCACTGGGAGCGCGGCTACCAGAGCTCGGAGCCTGTCCACACTAGCGCTTTAAAGCACTCAGACCTGTTGTGCTCAGGGGAGTGATTTTTCACACCCCTGAGCCAGCAAGTTAGAGTGCTATAAAATGTAAGTGTAGACAAGCCCTAAGTCTTGTTTATTTAAATGGCCTCCTCTGCGAAGAGCTTACAGTGTTTTATCAGTACCTAGCCCAAAAATGGCACCCTGCTTTTAGTGGGTGCATAGTGCTAATGTACTACAAATAATAAATACGTTTGGCTCTTTGCCCATATGCTTTGCTATAGTCATCCCTGGATCCACCTCCTACCTTTCTGCAAAGCTTTCACAAAAGCAGGGCTGTCGGTAAGATGAAACAGGTGGAGAGCTGCTTGCTTACAGCTGCACTGACATTTCCAAAGTCATTCATTAGTCAGTGAGTGCCTCAGCTGGAGGGAAACACAGCAGGGCTGTGGCAATGTGTTCAACGGCCTACAATCATCCTGAGATTGTCCCACAACCAAGCCATTTGCTATGCTAATGCAGGTGCTCTCTATATTTGCTGTTTTTGGTTGTTGAGCTATGGCCCTGCATTTGTTCTAAAGCAGGGGCGGCCAACCTGCGGCTCTTCAGAAGTTAATATGCGGCTCCTTGTACAGGCACCAACTCCGGGGCTGGATCTACAGGTGCCAACTTTCCAATGTGCGGTAGGGGTGGGGGTGTGCTCACTGCTCAACAGGGGCGGCTCTAATAATTTTGCTGCCCCAAGCAGGGGCAGCGGCCCCGCCCCCGACGCAGGCAGACCTAGCGGGGCCCCGCTACGTCTGCCTGCGTCGGGGGCGGGGCCACGCAGGCAGTCCCAGTCCGCAGCGGCAAGGGGAGAGTGGCGGACCTGCTGCCCCATTGCCACCCCGGCAGGTGAGAATGGGACGGCAGTCCAAGTCCCACGGCGGCAATTTGGCAGCGGGAAGAGCGGTCCTGCCGCCGAATTGCCGCCACGGGACTCGGACTGCTGCCCCATTCTCGCCTGCCGCCCCAAGCACCAGCTTGGAAAGCTGGTGCCTGGAGCTGGCCCTGCTGCTCAATCCCTGGCTCTGCCACAGGCCCTGCCCCCCCACCCCCATCTTTTCCTATCCCCTCCCCTCAGACTCCTGGGAAGTGGGGGAGGGAGAGGGAGGAGCTGATCCACAGGGCTGCAGGTGGGTGGGAGGCGCTGGGAGCGGCATGGGAGGAACTGAGGGGGGCTGCTGACATATTATTGTGGCTCTTTGGCAATGTACATTAGTAAATTCTGGCACCTTCTCAAGCTCATGTTAGCCACCCCTGTTCTAAAGCGTCCCCACGCCCTCCCACCCGAGCCCGAGGGCTGGAAAGTTACTGGTGGAAGAATGGAGTCTCCATAGAATAACGGGGCTGGGAAATCAACCGCCGGTGAATCGATCTCACAGCGTCGGACCTGTCCTAAGAGAGCCGAGGGGGCGGAGCCGACAGCCGAGCCCCCGCCGCTCCCTGAGTGGCCAGAAACGCTGAATGGGGCGGAGCAAAACGGAACCTCCCCGCTCCGCGAGGAGCCTCAGCGGCGGCCATCTTGGTGGGTAGGGCTCCTTCGGCCGGGGGCGGGGCAAGGCAACCCGTGAGGGGTTCGGGAGCCTGAGGGGTGGGGCCCGGGGTCGCTGTGGGCAAAGGGAAGCCCGCGGAGGAGAAGCCGAGAGGCGAGTTCACCCCCTCGCCCCCAAGGGGCTCAGCCGCGCTAGCACCATGAGCGCCGAAGCCGCTGACCGGGAAGCGGCCACTTCCAGCCGGCCTTGCACCCCGCCGCAGACCTCCTGGTTCGAGTTCCTGCTGGAGGAGGCGCTGCTGGAGACGCACCTGAAGAAGCCCTGCCCTGGTGAGTGCTGGCGGGTGCCGGTCTGGGCAGCGGGGCGGTTTCTGCCTTGGGGGCAGCTGCCGGCGGGGGTTGCTCAGTGTCTCGCATGAAGTGACGGGGGCGGCCGTTGGGCTCGCGCGGGAGCTGAGCTCTGGCGGGCCCCGCCCCCGACTCGCCGCGGAGGGACCAGCGGCGCGTGGGAGCGAGCAGTGGCTCGTGCCCAGCTGTGGCGCGCTGGCTAGAAAAAGGCGATCGCGGGTGGCTGGCTCCGCCTCAGGCTCAGGGCCGCTGAATTTAGCTAGTCGGCGGTCTTCGCTCTCCAACCACGAGACTTGTATGTTAAGGAGCCAGGGTGTCTTGTGGCAGGGCAGATCCGTCGATGAATCCTTCCTGTCCCACTAGCCCAGTCCCTCAGTTCAGCATAGCCATAAATGACATGAAAAGGGCTTTGGTAAACAGCGAGGTGGCGAAGTTTGGAGACCATACAAAATTACTTAGGATAGTTAAGGCTATAGCTGACTGTGAAGAGTTACAAAGGGATCTCACAAAACTGGATGACTGGGCAACAAAATGGTAGATGATGTTCAGCGTTGATAAATGCAAAGTAATGCACATTGGAAAACCTACTGTATGTACAAAATTATAGGGTCTAAGTTTGCTGTTAGTGCTCAAGAAAGAGATGTTGGAGTCATTGTGAATCATTCCCTGAAAACATCTGCTCAATGTACAGCAGCAGTCAGAAAAGCTACCACAAAGTTAAGAATAATAGGAAAGGAACAGGTAAGACCGAAAATATTGTAATGCCAGTACGTGAATCCATGTTACATCTACATCTTGAATACTGCTTGCAGTTCTGGTCACCCCATCTCAAAAAAGATCATTAGAATTGGAAAAGGTACAGAAAAGAGCAACAAAAATGACTAAGAGAATGGAACAGCTGCTATATAAGGAGCGATTAAAAAGACTGGAACATATCAGTTTGGAAAAGAGATGACTAAGTGGGGAATATGATAGAGGTCTATAAAATCATGAATGGTGTGGAGAAAGTGAATAGGGAAGTGTTAATTAATCCTTTACATAATAACACAAGAACCTGGGTCACCCCATGACATTAATAGGCAGTGGGCTTAAAACAAACATAAGGAAGTATTTCACACAATGCATTGTCCACCTGTGGAACTTGTTGCCAGGGGATGTTGTGAAGGTGAAAGCTATAACTGGGTTAAAAAAAAAAAAGTATTGGACACGGTGCCTGCTATTAGTTTAGTTTCGTAAAGTGCTGTACATGTTCAAGGTATTGAACAACCGATAAATAACGTTAAAGTACTGGAAGAAGCCTGCCTGTTACAAGGCATGTTTAGGAGGAGACAATGTGTTGATCTTAGATCAATTTTGGGATGACTGCCAGCAAGGCTTTCAGGATATAGGATTGCCTATCCAGTTGAATCACAATAGATGGCAAACTTATGGCCCAGTGGTTGCAATGAGCTCAGCTGCAGGAGGCAAAAGGACATAATTGCTACCTCTGGAAGTATTTTGACATCATATTGAAGTCTAGCTGTGTATGCTATATAGGTAGAAAATAGATACTGTTTATGTTTATATTTGCTAAAGCCTGAAAAAATTTATTCTGAAGACATCACCATAATATGCTCTCACACACACAATCATATTTTTCATCCTCACATTTTAAAGCCTTTCATAGCACTGCCTCTGTTTACATCTTGTTGGTCACCTACTGCTACACTTCTATTCAGGCTCTGTTTTTTGCTCATTGATTTCCTGCATGCTCCTTTTATTTGTCTTTCTCAAGCACTTATATGCTTTATTTTTCTTACATCAGGAATATCTTTCATGAGCCCATATGCTGTGCTATTTGTCTCTGTCAGATTCCTTTTTAAAGACTACTTTTTCCTACAGTCTCTCAGATGACCCATGTGGTGAAAATGGTGATAAGAAAAATTCATATTGATAACCTTAGCCTACCTACCGCATAACCATCTTTTATGCAGTCCTATCTCTTCTCTGTCCACCCCCTTGCCTGATGGTACTTCTCTAGCAATATGTTTGTTATTCACCACTTAGGGACAGATCTTGCAAATGTTACAGGATGTAATGCTTACTGCCAGTGACTACAGTGGGATTACTCATAATAAGAAGGGTCTGTTCCACATAGTAAATATTTTAAGGATCAAGACCTTTGCACTCCACATGAGTTAGTCTTTATGTCTGCAAATATCTATCTAAAGAAGCATGCACACCTGTGGTGTTATATGCAGTTACTAAATAATATTAACACATAATTGAACATAACTGAGAAAATAAATCTTCAATGCAAACTGACTTGCAGTAATGAAAAAGGTTTTAAAAGAATAACCAAAACTGCTGTTCTAAAATTTATTATCCAATATTCTAACACCTATGGCTGTGTCTACACAGTGCACCTTACAATGGTGGGGCTGTACTGCTGCAGCCGTGCCATTGTAAGGTATGCTGTGTGGTCGCTCTTTATTGCCAGGAGAGAGAGAGCTCTCCTGGCGACAAAATAAACCACCTCCAATGAGGGGCAGTAGCTTCGTTGATGGGAGCATGGCTCTAAAACTTTTTGTCACTAAAACTTTTGTCATTCAGGAGGGTGTTTTTTCACACCTCTGAGCGACAAAAGTTGTAGCAATGAGAGTGCCAGTGTAGACAGCATAAATTAGTAGTTTTTTTTATTTAATGTTTCATTTAACGATACTTCATTTCACAATTTTCCTTTTTGTTTGGTCCTTTCACACAGTAATAGGAGAAGAATTTTTTTTGTAAACAAAAAGTTTCATAGTGAAACCACAAAAATTGTCAAAGGGCGTTAGGCAGGTTTGTACCTGAAATTTCTTTTAACTCAAAATCTTGTTGGTTTCAAGAAATTAAGTTGCATGCCCTTCTAAATGTACTGTGCTGGCATAGCTATATCTGTTTAGAATCAGGACTTCTGAGATACTGTTATTAACCATGAAAATTTTACCTCATTCAAGTGAGAATCTGACTAAAATTACAAAGTGAAACTGTCATTTATTTGTATTCTTGTAGCGTCAAAGGCCCTGACCATGGCTTAAGTCCCATTATCTTCACAAAAGATTAAATATGACAGGCCCAATCTACATTGTTAATTTTGATCTCATAGTATTAATCCACAATTTTTGATGTCTAAATTAGCAGTGTTTGCCTGTATTTTGTAAAATCAGGAAAAGGTTGACTGTTCCAATTTTTGAATACTAAAAGCAGTCAAAGCTGCAGGAAAGATTAGTGATCAGTTCAATACTGCTTTCCCCTAACCTGAACTCTGTAACACAGAATTGGGGCTGTCAAACGATTAAAAAATAATAATTGTGAGATTAAAAAAAAGTTGTGATTAATCACACTTAATAGAATACCATTTATGTAAATATTTTTGCCAATATTTTTTGTTTGGGGTGGGGGTGGGGGTGTGTGTGTTGTGGGGGGAAGTGTGTGCGGGAAGCGCTGTCTCTTTAAGCAAAGCACTCAGGAGCCTGAATTCTTTTTCCAAAGCACTCCTGAGCCATCCTCAACAGACAGGGTGTCCCCCTACCCCCACCTGTGTACCTGGTTGCTGTTGAGCAGGGGGAGCCTAACTTCAGCCCCCTCTCCTCCCCCTCTGCGCAGCAGACAGAAGGAAGGCTCCCTGTTCAGAGCAGTTTGGCCAGGGGTGGCTCCATTGGAGGGTGGAGGGGAGGAGGAAGGAGCAGCCGTGGAGCAGGGCGGTAGAAGGAGGGGCACCACTGCCCCAGCATGCAGCGGTGCCCCCCTGTATATGGTGCCATGGGTCGGGGCCCCCCTCACCCAGCCAGTGTCTCCCTACCCGCCTTGATGCTGGAGTCCCATCTCCAGAGGTGTGCGATTAATGCTCTTTTTTTTTAAAAAAAGTGTTAATCGCATGCATTAACTGCGATTGACAGTTTAAAAAAAAATTGCATACCTCTAAATAGCATGTGGAAAAGCAGAAGTGGAAACAGATTATTTCCAGCAAAATTCCAAGTTATCCATGAGGGAAAAGTCTATTTTCTTGGGATGTTAATTCCAGTGAGGCTGTACTGGAAAAGATCCTCAGAGGTCTCTGAAGAAGACTGAAATATTTTTTATTATTATTATTGTTATTCTAGACTATTAATGTCAGTCTACAACAATTAGTCATTTTATTGAAGACCTTTAAGAAATTGAAATGAATAGGCAGCAGGTTTAAAGCAAACAAAAGGAAGTACTTCTTCACACAACACACAGTCAACTTGTGGCACTTGTTGCCAGGAGATGTTGTGAAGGCCCAAAGTATAATTGGTTCAAAAAAGAATTAGATAAATTCTTGGGGGATAGGTCCATCAGTAGCTATTAGCCAAGATGCTCAGGGATGCAGCTGAATGCTCTGGGTGTCCATAAGCCTCTGACTACCAGAAGCAGGGACTGGATGACAGGGGGTGGATCACTTGATAATTGCACTGTTCTGTTCATTCCCTTTAAAGCATTTGGTATTGGCCACTCTCGGAAAACCGGGTATTGGGCTAGATGAACCAGTCTGACCCAATATGGCCATTCTTATGTTCTTGCATTCAGCCCTGCTCAAAATCAAGTTTTAACCTTTCTATTTGCTAGACTCTTTACTCTCAGCTAATAGTTGATGTGCTCAAGACACATTTAATATGGGAATGCTTTCTCTTATGGTTGTTGGTGGTTGAAATTTAATAACAGTAGTGTACAACAGTGAAAGTAAATATGAAGACTATTTGGGTGCAATGATAAAATCATAATTTAACCTAAGTTTATTTTATTAAGAATTTGGCTAAATTCAGTGTAAAAACTCATGATATTCTTTGAGGTTAGAATCTCTGTCAAGCAAAAAAGTTTGTGGTATAAATGCCAAGAAAATTCTCTGCTCAATATTCATGGTTGTAATTTTATTTCAATATGACCTGTTTTGTTTCTGTGCCTAAAAATAAAGTTACAAATGTGTTTTTTCCTTTTTATAGATCCTCCACCTGTCCAGTTGATTGTCCAGTTTTTAGAGCAAGCTTCTAAGCCATCAGTGAATGAGCAGAACCAGGTCCAGCCTCCACCTGATAACAAGAGAAACCGTATTTTAAAACTTCTTGCTCTTAAAGTTGCTGCACACTTAAAGTGGGATTTGGATGTACTAGAGAAAAGGTATTGCTTATACATTTCAGGTTGAAAATCTTAAACTACAATGTGACCCAAGTTCTGTTTTTTAACAAGTTGGAAATGGATCCTATTCTGTATTCCAACTGAGGCATTTCAAAAGAAAGTTTGATGTAGGGTGGCAGAAGGAATTTAACTGTTCAGTCAACTATAATAGTTCTGTCTGTTTATAAGTAGGTAAAATAAGCCTCTTGATGTAAGGAAACAAGGTCATAAATAGGGATGTTGCAACTCCCACAAGTGAATTACTATTAGTAGTAGCAGTAATAGTAATTTTAAAAAGAGAGACAGCAAACCTTATAAGATGTTCACATTCCTAACCTAAGTATCTGTATGCTCTTATTATGGTAACCTTTGTCTTTCTCCACCATCTCACTGTTTATTACATTTGTTTAATGTTGGATTGTAAGCTTTTCAGCGCTTATTTTAAAGCTTGGATGCCATAAAAATAACATTGGTTTCAAGTAGGTTCACTAGAAAACTAAAAATTCACATAATTTCCCTGTCTTGTTAGGAGTAATTGATTTTGCTGAAGTAGTATGAAAATTACGTTGTCTTTATAAAGACATAAAGAAGCTTGCTATCTTTATAAGCATATTGGACCATATGACAGTCTTCAAACTGATTTTTATATAGGTGGGATGGTGTATTCATAATCAAGTTATTCTCCTTTCTTACCCAACTCTGATGTTTGAATATTTATAAGTGGTGCTTCCTTGTGCATTCCACATTTTCAGGTAATGTGGTATAAGGAGCAGAGCAGGGGCCCGTGAGTTAGTGTCCTTGGTTTTAAATTTCCAGCTTTGTTAATTTTTGTTACTCAGTTTCCTCGTCTGTTGGGTATAGTATTTATTTGTACTGCTGGAGTGTTGTAAAGCTTAATTAATGTCTGTAAAAGTGCTATGAGGTTCTCCCCTATAAGTCTCTGCATTTATGTAGCACTTTAATCATCATCTTTATGGTCATGATTAGATACCAAAACCACAATAATATATGAGCTATAATACTTTTACTGCGAAAATGTATTTTTAATTTAATTCTAAATATACTGTAGAAGTCAAGATGAACATAGGAAAGCATTGATTATGCTTGACTTTCAAACTGGGTCTCCAGTTTTGCAGGCACACCTTTTGTATTTGTAATTAATTCATGTGGTTTTTGCCATCAGTTTATCAAGGGTTCAAATTCACAGCTACAAAAAATAGAGGCCAGTTTTGAAAATTGTCTCCTTAATGCAACACAACCTTGAGCTGATACAGAACTCTCTAAACTCACTTTGTCCCTCTAAACTGGTTCTGTTTTAATTTAAAATCTTTTCCTAATAGGGAGAAACTAAGATATGAACCCTTGTCCTATTAACTGATTCATGAATAACTATGGGTGTGATTGTCCTAAGGCAATGTTTCCCAAACTTGGGACGCCGCTTGTTCAGGGAAAACCCCTGGCGGGCTGGGCCGGTTTGTTTACCTGCCCCGTCCACAGGTTCAGCCAATCGCGGCTCCCATTGGCCGCAGTTCACTGTGCCCGGCCAATGGAGGCTGCGGGAAGTGGTGCGGGCCGAGGGACATACTTTCCCTGAACGAGCGGCGTCCCAGGTTTGGGAAACACTGTCCTAAGGCTTCATAATGAGGACCCATACCTTGGGGTTTCAACTGCCTATCCTAGGTTACACAGCTGCATTTAAAGAGATTTCAATGTGGAATTGGTTGCTTTGGGGCTGTCGCAAATGTTACTGTGTATTACGTAGTAGCATTTTTCAGAAGTCTGAGGGTACATAAGCTAATCATTTACTTCAACTTCAAATGCTTCTCTTACAGAGAAATCTGAATTAGTAACCACGGTATTTTCTTTTGCATAGCAGTGAACTTTAGAATCCTAGAGTGGGGCTTTCCTGACTTTTCAGGGGAACTATATTGTTTTATCGCAGTAAGACCGTGATGGTACCAACTAATGCCCATCACCTGTTATATATATGTTCAAACTTATAATGGAGTATGTGCCACTCTAGCCCCCCGTCTGAAACCATTGTGTGGTAGCATGCACAACTGAATATGAGGCAAATAGAAGTAGCACATAGTTGCTTCTCGTTAAAGGGGTCCACTCCTACTCTCAATGAGAGTTTTGTCATTTATTTTGTGGGAGCAGGATCTGACACTGGTTTGAGAGGAAGAACTTATCAGTGTGTGGGAATCACTATTATAGAGGAGCAAATTACTCTTACTTTCCTGGGGAATTATGGATCAATTTAAGTAATATGCCCCGCACTGACTAGTTCAGACTTAACTAAACATACTAGAAGTAGGACTTCTACGTGAAATGTACAATCCTCTTTTTCTTGTGTTTCAGCTTGTCTGTTCCTGTACTGAATATGTTGCTGAATGAACTACTGTGCATTAGCAAAGTTCCTCCAGGAACTAAACATGTAGATGTGGACCTATCCAGTTTACCTCCAACCACTGCAATGGCTATACTACTCTACAATAGATGGTAAACTAACTCTCTCCTTTGAGCTATTTTCATAGGTCAAATACTGAAAGAAAAGTTAATTAATCCTATTTACATTTAATATTGGTTCTAAATTAGGCTGTTCAGAGAAGTGTTGAACTTCTGTCTTTAATGGGCGTAGGTAGGGGTACGTTCATGCACAAAAATACACACGTTTTAGTTTACAGTTTAAATTTAATTTTTGTTTACTTTTTCTGTATTTAGATAAGAGGTGTGCAAACTCAACATGACCTATACCTCTCAAACTAAATGCATAGTGTTAGTAATAATCTGGTTTTTTTATACTTTTGAAGTCACCTGGATGAGTGCAACAAGTAGCTGGGTCTGAAGAGGCCTTAGAAAGAAAATATGCTGTCATGTAACAGAATATTGAACATAGATGTTTGTAGTGTGTTTGCTACTGAATTATATGCCTTAAATACCCTTATGCAGAGAATGCATACAAGTTGTCAGGTTTTCTAAATTGTAATCTAAATCGAGGGGTATTTTTAGCATGCATTGTGCTCTGCATATCACATGTTAATGAGAATAACAAACGATTCTGTGCTTACATTTTTGTGTTCCATTTTTTTTTACCCTATAGGGCCATTAGGACCATTGTCCAAAGTAGTTTTCCTGTAAAACAAGTGAAACCTGGTCCACCTCAGTTAAGTGTGTAAGTCAGCAAATGTTTTTCAGAATGTTATTAACATCACATTTATTGAGCGTCGTATAGTTCAGAAGCTGAATTTTCAGTTTGACAATTTCGCGTGAATAGCCTATAGAAGACGAAAATTATGAATTCGTGTATTCTTGAAAAAAATATAAAATGGATGTATTCAGAATAAATCTTAAAAATATATTTGTCTGTTAAATATGTTCCAGTTATATGTGATCTGTATAGCCTGTCAGAGAACTTGGAAAATCATGGAGGAAAGGGAGGCAGGTGTTTTTCACTCTGACTAGTAGGTTTAGGCCTCGGTCTAGTCTGTGTTTGGTAAATTTTTAAGTCTCTGGCTTTACTTATACCAGACTGGTTAAATGAGTCAGGTCATACTGTTCCAGACTGTCAGACTGAGCATCCACTGAGCTATTGGATTACTAATCTGCAAAAATAAAACTTGTTTTCTTCATTAGCTCGCAGATTATTTCATTAGACTTTTTGTATACTTAAATATAAAAATCCAAATTGTTTTGAGCAAAATATATGGGGTTGTTTTGGTTTTTTTCAAATTGCATCTTGGATTGACTTTTTTTACACTAAATCCATGTAAATTGCATGGCCAAAATACTATGTCAGCTTTATAGCAAGGAAGTCTGTTTATGAAAAGCAGTTATGTATTTCTGTAAAACAGAGGACAGATTCTAACTTTAGAGGCGTAGCATACTTGGCCGTGTATTAAGAAAAGTCCTCATTATATGCATATATTAGATTTTTTTTAAGTCTCCTATGTCTGTCTCTGAGACTAAACTGATCATTTAATGGGAAGATTCTCTATGGTGAGATCAGTTCTTGCAAAAGCATATTTATTAATTGTGAAGCCCAAAAGTACTGTAGGTGTTTAAGGGATTGGGCTACGTTTCTAATTAACGTAGTTGTTAGTTTGTCCTGTAATTAGGATTGTGACTTGCCATCTAAAAATCTTTTTTTTTTTCTTTTTCTTCAGAATGAATCAGATACAACAGGAAAAGGAACTTACAGAAAATATTTTAAAAGTGGTGAGTGTTTTTCCTTTATTTTTGTTTAGATTTCAGACATAGATGTGAGTGTACCAAAGGGTTTAACTAATAGAGGTGCAATGTAATATATATATTGCATCCGTAGTATTTTAACTTCAGTCTTTTTACAGGATATCATGTTGGTTAATACTTTTTTTCACTTATTTGTATATCTGAGTTTTTCTGTTTTGTTATTCCACTACTTTTATAATTGATACTGATCTCTGGATAATGTAAAAAAATTTGTGTAGTGAAAACCTTCTTTATGGCAGTCTTTTTGTGTGTGTGTTCACACAAATTGAGTAGACATAAGTGGGGGTATAATCATGTGAGAGTGATAATTACATGACAGAATGCTTATGCCTTGAAATTGAATGGCAGCAAAAAGGAAAATAGATACATGTACTTACTGTGGGTTCTTTTTTAGAATTCATCACTCACATGCTTCATATATCTAGCTCTCAACTGTAAGTCCAATGGTGCATAATGTGTTCTACTTTTTGTGGGGAGTAGAAGGGATAGGAAGAATACTCCAAATTTGTGATAGTTGACATAGTTGAATTTATTCCTATGAAAACTTCTTTAAAAGAAAATGAAAACTTTGCATTACTATGTTGAACTGATTTCTTCTGTGGTTTGTTTCCGCTATTTTTCATGAGGTTTTTTTTTTTTTTCCAGATATGGGAAAATGCTTCTAAAAAGCCAATTTCTATTGTGTCTCCTAGACAAATTGCGCAATTTTTATTTACTGACATAATTATGTATCCAGTGCTGCAAATGTAAATAATTTTGGACAGGATGTTAAAATAATTCTCCTGTCCTATTTATGCCTTCTGATAAGTCTCACCATTTTTTAATTCTTCAGGAAACCTTATTTTGAAAAAGATCCTATGTGTAAATTTGCCAAAAATTGAGATTTGTAAAAACAAGTTATCTCAGAATTTAGGACCAAAAAAGGCTATTTTACCTTTTCTTTCTTTAAAAAAAAAAATTCAAATGGAAAGAGTTTATTTTTAATAAGTGAAACTTTCAGATGAGGTGTCTACAACCCAACCATTGTAACTTGCTAATGCACTGGAAACTGACTAAAATCAGGAAGTGAAGCTGACAAAAAGAAATTGACAAGTTTTTCTACTGTACAAATTGACCCAAGTATAAAAATTAAATGGAATAGATGGTGAAAAGTAAGGATCCAACCCTGCATTCAATGAGTGCCAAAAACTCTAATTGACTTTGGGGATTTTGGGTGCACAAGAAATGCGAGATCAGATGCTATGTTAGACTTTTACAGTTGAAATTTTAATAATAGGATATCTGTAACACAGGTAAGGAATGTGGTGGGGTTTGTTTTTTTTAAAAAATAAGTGACTTTAAACTCAACAAGAGAATAACTTGATTTTTAAAATGCACTTAAATTATTTTAGCTGAAAGAGCAGGCTGCTGATTCCATCCTGGTGCTAGAAGCAGCACTTAAATTAAACAAAGATCTTTATGTCCACACTATAAGAACTCTGGATTTATTAGCCATGGAGCCTGGTATGGTGAATGGAGAAACGGAGAGTTCCACAGCTGGATTGAAAATCAGTACTGAGGAAATGCAATGCCAGGTACATTAAGTACTAAACTGAAAGCTTGCAACTTTTTATATTCCTTTTTTTCAAAGTCACTGAAGTGTTGTTACAGTCTTAAGTTAGAACATTCTATGTTTTGAACTTTGTCCCTCAATTAATCCAAATCTTATTTGTTGCTTCAGTTTTTTAAAATCCATTAAAGCTGTTTCAGCATTGTAGACCTATTGTTCATGCTTTCCCTCACAACCCTCACCCCCCCCCCTTCTCTTTTCTTCAGAGAAAAGAGAGAGGATGTGAGCCTTGATGTTGACATGGAAAGTTATAATTGAATTAGGGCTGTCACTTAATTGCAGTTAACTCACGCAATTAACTCAAAAAACTAATTGCTATTTAAATAGTTAATCACGATTAATTGCAGTTGTAATTGCATTGTTAAACAATAAAATACCAATTGAAATTTATTAAATATTTTTGGATGTTTTTCTACATTTTCAAATATATTGATTTCAGTTACAACACAGAATACAAAGTGTATAGTGCTAATTTTGTTTTTAATTTTATTACAAATATTTGCACTGTAAAAACAACAAACAAAAGAAATAGTGCAGTCTCTTTATTGTGAAAGTGCAACTTACATTGTAGAGGGTTGTTTTTTTTGTTACATAGCTGCATTCAAAAACAAAACAATGTAAAACTTTAGAGCCTACAAGTCCACTCAGTCCTACTTCTTGTTCAGCCAGTCTTTCAGACAAAAGTTTATTTACATTTACGGGAGATAATGCTGCCCTCTTTTTATTTACAGTGTCACCAGAAAGTGAGAACAGGTGTTCACATGGCACTTTTGTAGCTGGTATTGCAAGATATTTACGTCCCTGATATGCTAAACATTCGTGTGCCCCTTCATGCTTCAGCCACCATTCCAGAGGACATACTTCCATGCTGATGATGCTTGTTTAAAAAAAATGCATTAATTACATTTGTGATTGAATAACTTGGGGGAGAATTGTATGTCTCCTGCTCTGTTTTACCTGCATTCTGCCATGTGTTTCATGTTATAGCAGTCTCAGCATATGTTGTTCGTTTTAAGAACTCTTTCACGGCAGATTTGACACAATGCAAAGAATGTACCAATGTGAGCTTTCTAAAAATAGCTACAGCACTTGACCCACGGTTTAAGAATCTGAAGTGCCTTCCAAAATCTGAGAAGGATGAGGTGTGGAGCATGCTTTCAGAAATCTTAAAAGAGCAATACTCCAATGTGGAACCTACAGAACCTGAACCACCAAAAAAGAAAATCAGTCTTCTGCTGGTGGCATCTGACTCAGATGATGAAAATGAACAGGCATCAGTTTGCACTGCTTTGGATTGTTATTGAGCAGAACCCATCATCAGCACGGATGCATGTCCTCTGAAATGGTGGTTGAAGCATGAAGGGACATAAGAATCTTTAGCGCATCTGGCACATAAATATCTTGCGACACCGGCTACAACAGTGTCATGCAAACACCTGTTCTCACTTTCAGGTGACCTTGTAAACAAGAAGTGGGCAGCATTATCTCCTGCAAATGTAAACCAACTTGTTTGTCTGAGCGATTGGCTGAACAAGAAGTAGGACTGAGTGGACTTGTAGGCTCTAAAGTTTTACATTGTTTTGTTTTTGAATGCGGGTTTTTTGTACACAATTCTACATTTGTAAGTTCAACTTTCATAAAAAAAGAGATTTCACTATAATACTTGTATTAGGTGAATTGAAAAATACGATTTCTTTTGTTTTTTACAGTGTAAATATTTATAATCAAAAATAAATATAAAGTGAGCACTGTACACTTTGTATTCTGTGTGATTGAAATCAATATATTTGAAAACATAGAAAACATCAAAAAATATTTAAATGGTGTTCTATTGTTTAACAGCACGATTAATCATGTGATTAATTTTTTTAATTTCTTGACAGCCCTAAATAGAATTCTGTTGTTTTCTACAGAAATGCACAGGCTGTACAAACACATAATAAGCTACATTTCCTGCCCTGACGAGCTTGCAGTATACAGACAGAAAACAAATGAAAGATATGGGAAAACTTGTACAACATATCAACAAGTTAAATAGAAGGAGATGTGGGAGTAGTTTAAAATATGTATATAAATATCAACCTGAAACACTTACCTTAAAACGTGTTTATTAATTTTTAACTTAACTTACTGTTTGATATCAAATAATAATTATCGCAGGTCTGTTATGATTTGGGTGCAGTCTACTTCCAGCAGGGCTCCACAAATGCATCTGTTTATGAAAATGCCAAGGAGAAGTTTTTTAGAACAAAGGAATTGATTTCAAAGGTAAGCTTGATCATACATTATGTTCAAACGTTTGAGGTCTAGAAACTGAATCTCCTTGAAAGCCAGCATACTAAACATAGCTTAAAAGATTAATATTTTTTTCAAGAACTACCTAAAAACTCCACAAACACAGTGCTTAAACTCAAGCTTCAGCAATTTCCGAGGCATGTTTCCCTGAAGTTAAGTGAGTGGTCTTCCACTGGTCACTGGTGTCTCAATCTGTATTGTATATAACCAGTTTTATATAGTATGTAAGCCCCTTTAGTTCTTACACACTCAAATGCTATGGTAATGAACATGGTGTAAATGCATTTCCCTTCATACTCTTGCAGGCAGTAGTCCCCTATACATATATGCAGTTTTGAACATGACTGACTAGCCTATGGCCTGCAAATTTGTGTGCTTATAGAGGATTTTGAGATAACTATTCCAAATGTTGATTATCTGGTCAGTGGATGAAATACAGGATTAGACATCTTTCCAGTTACAGTGTGGTGTTCTTGTATGTATAAAGATAGCCATAGAAAGGTTATGGCATGTTTTGCTCAAAAATCAAACAAGATGGTACCTCTTGTATTCTTTTAGATGGTACCTCTTCAAAAGAACATGTATGTTTGCGCCAAAGAAAAGAAACCATACCTGTCAAACTCTTGTAGGTGTAATTGCAGATCTGACAGACAACTCACTTAGAGTTTTCTATACATTTCTCCACTTGTTGAAACTCTCTTTTTTTAGAAAGCAGTGGTCATCTCTCTAGTTTGATTGCCTATCTTGTATGGTATATATTCACTGAACATTGAGGTTATAGTGGAAAACTATTGATCTGTAGATTGAAATAATTTCGCAGTGAGCAGCAATACTATAGCTGTGTCTCGGGGTTGGCAGTCCTTTTCTTTGCTCAAGATAATTTCCTATTTTAGATTTGTGTGTGTTATAAAACCATTTTTCAAAAACAAAAATTGTACTGGGAAGAATCCCGTACTTCCACGCTTCTTAATAGCGTGAGCGTCTGCCAGTGATACAAGAGTATTTCCCTGTGGACTTTCTCACTTCAGCATCAAATATTCTGAGGAAAGTTTTGGTGTTCTGCATATTTCCTACTGTAGTTAAGAAGGTGACAGGCAATTGTTATGCAAATTTCCATCTCAGTTTGTTTTGTTTGGATTGTTCACCAAAATAGAATTGAGATGGAGGAATCCTGGAAAAAGACCACGAATTGTCTTAGGAGCTGAGCTGGATAGCCTTTCTCAGCATATTTTACCATGCGTTGTATATGTTGATATCATTTCATCTTACTTTATTACCAGAAATCTGGTTGGCAAATGTGCCTTTTTACAAGAGCAAAATGTTTTTATCGACAGATGAGCCTGCTTTAAGTTGATTGAGGTTATAGAAGAATTTCCAGCAGTCGAAAGAAAAACGTGTGGTTTATACCATTGTTAGAAGTTGTCTCCCTCAACTAAATCATTGCATTTCAGTCCAGAATTAGCTAAAATTATTCTCATGCAAAAACCACAAACTTAAAATAACCTGCCCCCCTCCCCCCAAATTTTTTCTTCAGATATCTTATAGGACTTGAGACTAGAACCTACATTTTGTTTATCAACTCATTTTTTTTTCTTAAAAAATACAGTTGCACTCCAGATAGTAGTAGAATTTTGATCTTTTTTAAAGATATAAACTCCGTCAATGTGGCTGTTTTTAAACAGAAGCTTTGTCTCTATCGGCCACCTTCTCTTGTTTGTTTGATTCATTCACTCTGTGTTCTATGGTATTGTAACAGTAATATGTTAAACTACATATTTAAGAACGATAAACAGGAATAGGAGATACATGTGCAATGTCGTTAATGTTGCTGTAGAAATCCATAGCTTTCATTTACTGCGTCTCATTTTTTTAAATTAAAAACTTAATATTCCATTCATTTTAGGATGTGGGTTTATTTATTTGCATTTAGTTTTGTAGTTCTTCTAAGGTCCTGGAGGGAGGAGGCAAAAGGAGGAAATGGTCACTAGTTGAATGTGCACGTGGATCTTATCAGTGGTCAACTTGGACCTAACTTTCAATATTACTAAAAAGTTAATAATCTAAAATGATAGAAATGTTTCCACAATTTCAAAACATTTTCCTGCCTCACTGTGAATCCAAATATGAAATCATAATGAAACTGGCATTTCTGTCCACTTGGTCAGTGAAAAATCAAATGGTAAGAGCACATGTGAATAGAAAAAAAATTAACTGATTTTTAAAAATTCTTTTGCTTTTATTTAATATTGATAATTCCTTAAAATAGAAGTTGTGAATGCTCAACATTGCTCAGAATTAAGCCCATAATTATTCATAGAATCTAGGTAGCTAAAATTTGATGTTTTCTTATTTTACAGATTGGTTCATCATCGCTTCATTGCACCATAGATGAGAAGAGGTTAGCTGGGTACTGTCAAGCTTGTGGAGTTCTTACATCATCTTCCAATAGCACATCCCAACAGTCAACTCCTTATAGTCAAATCCATTGCTGTATGAGATGTGGCAACTATCAGGTAAAATACTGGAAAAGCAATTTGGAGTCTTGACTTGAATGAGTTCATATCTAAGATTTCTTGTTCAAGTAGTATCCACGGTGCTCCACTGTAGGTGTGCTTGCGTCCCTGTGCTGCTGATTAGAGAACTTTGGTAGCAGTCTCCATTAGGCTCGCACATGTGCTGTCTCTCCCCATGCCCTGCCGTGAAGCTAGTCAGCACGCAGGATAACCCACCTCACTTCCTTTGCAACTGCCCTGGCTAGATCATTACTTTCTATTTGCATGTCCATGGTTGGTTAGTATAGTTATGGTTTTTCTTTACTCTTTTTTTTCCTTTTTTTTTTTTTTAAATGTATTCCCCCCTGCTTTTCTCTTCCTCGTTGGGGACCCTTCCCCCTATGAGGTATGCCTAGCACAGGAATCATCCCTGCTGCAATGCATGCTCCCCCGCTCTAGCGAGAGTTCAGACAGTGACCAAAGGAGGTGGTGTGTCAGTACTCCTCCCAGGCTCTGTCTGGTACTCAATATACCCTCAGATCACCCTACCGCCATCATCCTGGTACGGCCGCCCATGGGCACCACTGCTGGGCTCTATGTCCCCAGCACCCCACTGACCGTATTGGGATCCTTGGGTGCCATATTGCCGGCATGCCTCTCGAGCTTCGAGCCTCACCTGTGAACCCTTGAGGGGCACACCCTGGGCCTCAGCATCTAGAGCTTCCGTGCCTCCAGAAGACATCACGGAGGAACCCCGAGGACCATATCCTCCTCGTCCCCGGACGAAGCTGTCATGCCTTCCCCACCATCTCTGGCTGACGACTTTCGTCTCTTCCAGGATTTGGCAAAGAGAGTTGCAGACACTCTCCAGATACCTCTGGAGGAAGTCAAGGACACTCAACATTGTCTCCTTGACATTCTCCATTCATCCTCTTCCTCAAATATAGCCCTTGTACCCAGCAAGAGCCATCTGGCAAACTCCAGTATCAGTAGCACCTGCCTGCAAGCGGGAGGACAACAAATACTATGGCCCAGCTAAGGAAACTGAATTCCTCTTCTCCCGCCCTCCACCCAACTCTATCATAGTGGGTACCGTGACTTCCCACGGCCATCAACACCAAATGGGGTCTACTCCCTGTGATAGGGACTGCACACGCCTGGACCTTTTCAAAAGAAAGGTGTACTCCTCGACCGCACTTCAATTCTGTATTGCCAACTGCCAAGCCCTCATGGTGAAATATGATTATATAAATTATTGAAAACTGAATGATTTTATTGAACAGCTGCCAGTGTCGCATCGTGACCAGTTAAAGGCCATTATTCAGGAGGGCCAATTAGTAGCAAAGACAACACTCATCCCCTCTACTTCAGAGTTCTTGTCAATGTAGAGAAGGAACTGAGGGGGGTTACTGTGCACTGACTAGCCTCATGGCAGGGCATGAGGGGAAAGAGCACATGTGCAGACCTAACAGACACTACTCCAAAGTTATCGGATCAGCAGCTCAGGGACGCAAGCACACCTACCGTGGAGCACCCACCAGGGGACATATCTTGAAGAACTACTGTTACTACACAATGTGAGTAACTTCCTCTTCTCAGGGTAACTGTAGTATGCCATGGAGCCGTTGTTACCTAGGAATTAGAGCAGTGGTAGGCAACCTGCAGCCCATCAGGGCAAGGTCACCAGACCCGTCAGAGCAAGCCGCTGGCAGGCCACCAGACCATTTGTTCAGATTTGCACAGCCCACCTGCAGCTCCCAGTGGCCGAGGTTCGCCATTCCTAGCCACTGGGAGCTGCAGGAGGCCGTGCAAATGTAAACAAATGGTCTGATGGCCTGCCAGTGGCTTGCTCTGACGGGCCACAGGTTGCCTACCACTGACTTAGAGGGATGTTGCAGTCAAAACTTGTAGTTTTTCTTTCCAACTTTTCTAGTGACTCACTGTGTGACTTTAGGGAAGTAATTTAATCTCTGCTTTGGTTTCCTGATCTGTAAATTGGGTATAAAACCTACCTCATAAAGGAGGTGTGAGGTTTAATGAACAGTTTGTAAAGGCTTTTCAAGGTCTCATTTAGGTGCAGTTGGGTGGTGGGACAACTTAGTTTGATCAGTTACATTTGATAGCCTCGTCTATTAATGTCTAATTAGAGAAATACCTTTTGAAATTGATACAATATTTATCTGTTTGTGTTCTAGGAGTTAGTGAAGATTTTCCTTGAAGATAATCTAACTCTCAGTTTACCTGTTCAGTTCAGACAGTCTGTGCTGAGAGAACTCTTACAGAAAACGCAGCAGGGGTGAGTAGTTAGCATTAGCAACAACATAACAGTAATGCCTAGAAGCACCAGTCATGAACCAGGACCCCACTGTGCTAGGTGTACAAACACAGGGGAAAAAAGTCAGTCCCTCCCCCCAGAGATCTTGCTGTCAGCTTGAATGATGAATCTTACTTTGAAACTAAAAAAACAATTTTCTGTTGTTAATGCTTTCCACAGAAACTGTCTGAAGAATTCAGACACAAGTAATTAATTGGAGGAAGGTCAGTCTTGTGATGAGAGAAACTGAACATTCTGCATAGATATGATTCCTCAGGCATGTATTTCACCACAGTCACACAATGACAGAACTTCTTATAAAGAAGGGTAACATGGATACAAAAATGTCTGTGAAATCTTTTTCACTTAACTCTAAGCTTTAATGCCCTTTAAGAGCTTTCCCAAAACCTGCTGCTCTAGTCATAGCTGTTCAGGCAAACCATTTGAAGCCCATGGCTCTGGAGCAGACATGAGCATTCTTAAGAATACTGGGAGGGGCCCTGGTCCAGGACTGAGACCCCGAGGCACTGCTGTAATACAAATAATCATTTTTAAACACTGTCATGCTCAAAGCAATGTTAGATAACATGGTGCTTAAAATGCTGGTGGTTATCTGTTATCCTGTCTAGACATCCTTTGCATGGCTGTCAAAGAAGGTCTGTAATCTTACTGTGTTTTTTGTATTCATGCAGGAATGATGCTCTAGATGAAATCTGTTTCAGAATCTGTACATGCAACACTGTTTGTGATGTAATGCAGGGTCGAGCAATTGGTATTCAGTTTAACCAATTATTTCTTAAACCGAACAAAGAGAAAATAGACTTTCTCCTTGAGGTAAGATGTGATTCTCGAGACTGAAAGGACACTGTTAACTGAAAAATCTAATTTTTAACACCTTAAAATTTGTAAAACTGAAAGATTAGAGGTGAAAATGTTTTTCTCTAATTTTGAGTTTACTTTGTACATTTCAGATGGTTCAGTATATAGTCAGTCCCACTTCTGTGTTGATAGTTGACTCACTTCTTTGACTCAGGAACAGAGGTACCCATTTCTCCAAACACTGTGGCAGTGAAGCTGCCAAAGTTTCCAAGTTTAATTAGACATTGCTGTTTTCCCTTTAGTGTAAAATACTTATCTTAATTTCTAAATTATGAAGAATTGTCCTGGAAAATGTGTAGATCCCAGAGGAGCCAGAGACGGGAGTAGAAGAGCATTCAGGGGAAGGAATGTAATGTCCTCCAAGACTCCTTCACAGAGCTGGGGAGGGAAGGAGCAGACGGAAGTGTTTTGGGTTTTTTGTCTTGGTTTTTCTCTTCACCATCCTTCAGTGGAGCTAAAGTGGGAAGCAGAGAAGTGGCCGGTTTAAAAGGTTTCTTCCCCATCCCCCTAGTGCCCCTCCAGGAGCCAGAGAGGGGAGCATCTAGGACAGGGGTGGGCAAACTATGGCCCAGGAGCCGCATCCGGCCCTCCAGACGTTTTAATCTGGCCCTCGAGCTCCTACTGGGGAGCGGGGTCAGGGGCTTGCCCCACTCCGCACGGCTCCCAAAAGCAGCGGCATGTCTCCCCTCTAGCTCCCACGCGTAGGGGGAGCCTGGGAGCTCTGCGGCTCTTCCCCCGCCCCAAGTGCCGCCCCCACAGTTCCCATTCGCTGGGAACTGCGGCCAATAGGAGTTGCAGGGGCAACGCCTGCGGACAGGGCAGCATGCAGAGCCACATGGCCAGGCCTCCGTGTAGGAGCTGGAGCGGGGACATACTGCTGCTTCTGGAAGCTGCTTGAGGTAAGCACCACCCAGAGCCTGCACCCTTGACCCCCTCCCATGCCCCAGCCCTGTTCCCTCTCCTGCCCTCTGAACCCCTCGGTCCCAGCCCAGAGCACCCTCCTGACCCCAACTCCTAATTTTGTGAGGATTCATGGCCCGCCATGCAATTTCCATACCCAGATGTGGCCCTTGGGCCAAAAAGTTTGCCCACCCTGATCTAGGAGGAAATCTCTCCTTCCTCAGACCTTTGCAGCGAACCATGGAGTGTGTCCCTAGGACCCACCCAGCAACAAGAACTAGAGGCTTCACTCCAGGTCTTCTCTACAGGTTGGAAAGAATGCGATTGGGGGGAGGAGGGGTCTTCTCAACTTCCAGTAGGGCCTAGTAGAAACAGTTGGAAGAATAGAAGCTGAAGACCCCTTCATAATGTAGAGGAGAAATATTGAAGAGGAGCCCTTTCCCTATACACCATCGTGGGTTACTGGAGGGAAAAAGAGAAGCTTTGAGACTGCCCTCTTTTCCCTCCCATGAGCTGGGCAGGGTCAAGGGAGGGATCTTCATTCCACCACACCCTTTCTGGAAGCCAAAGTCTTCTTAAAGTGGGGACGTGATTTCTCGGGGAATCAAGAATTGAATGCCACAGAACATCTTACAGAGGTGACTTGCAAGTTCCTAGCGGTACAAGTCCTGATTGTTATGTGCCGATTGAAAAGGAAGACATCCAATTTCAATACAAAAGCTTAGCTATTTTTAAGAACTGTTGAAGTGGCAGCCAGCTGCCTCTCACTCTGTTTGCTGTCCCAGAAAAAACAATGCCAGTGATTGCACAGCCAGCATGGAATCCTTCTGAAGGACAGAGTTTAATTATATTTGAGGGAGTTAAGGAAATGGGTTTCCGTTCCCTTGTTAAGTAGCTTTAGGCTTGTTATTGTTTACCCTAAAACCATTTTTTAAAACTCACCTACCTCAGCCCCGTATCCTTTCTTCTAGTGGTTTTGTTGGTTTCCTTCCTGTTGGTTTTGACACACATGGTACTTTGTGCTATGTCCACTATAATGTATGCTGGAGTATTTCATGGAGAATGAGTTGACGGTCCACAAATTTTGAAAGGTTTTGTTATCACTTTACACTTTGGGATATTCAGCATATAACCCTGTATTTGTACAGGTAGTTAAAACTTTACAGTTCAACTTTTTAAGATGATATTTTGGGTTAAGCTAAAATTAAAACTGCTCATGCTCCCAAATCAGTAATAGTTTATAGTTTTACAAATAAAACATGAAAATCACCTGACAAAACTGCTTTTTGAGGTGGTTCTAGTTTCCCGGGAAACAGTCAATAACATCATAAGCAATACTGGCAGTGTAATAAAATGCAAGAACATAAAAGAAAAGTGCTCTTTAAAGCAAAACTGTATAAATGATGATGAAATGCCATAAATCTTGGATTTCCAGCTTACTTTAATTCGACAGTCCTGTAAGGAGCATTCACATTTGAAAACACATATGAAAATCACATTTGTGATAGCCACTCACTTCAGTTGCTCTGATCATTTTCTTTAAAAATTCTGGACTGTGTAAGAGCAGCATAAAGTTTAGAAAAACAGATCTGCTGAACAAAAGCATTTAAAATCTCTCTCCTCTGAGTTCCTCACAGAGACTAGTCAACTCTTCCAATGAAGCTTCCCTGAGCTATTGCACATGTGGCCTTTAATTGTGGGTGTCACCTGTTGCAGCCCTTGAGAGGTAGTGAGCTGTGCCTGAATTGAATTCATGCTCTTTCATTTCTCTTTATTACTCTGCTGATGATTCCCGGGTCTCTATTTGTCTGCTAACTTAAGCCACTTCCTGTGTCATGAGTAGTAACTACTTATCTCACACATATAGCAAAAACCAGATAAAAGTGCACTGTGCACCAGCCCCCACTGATTCAGCAGCAGTCTCTATGCCCAGTTGACAATGGAAATTAATCAATTTTTGACAAATAAGCTTTCTTTTTCAAACTGATGTAATAAAATGATTAAATTGCTGATAATTAAATTAAGCATAAAAAGTTACTTTAAAAATCCTCCCCCTGAGTAACTTAAGTTTCTGTTAACATTAGTAAGTACACAGGGGTTTTGTACCTAGAGAAGTGACTCACCTAAATATTTCACCTTTTATCATCAATTCAGTTAAGTGGACTTGATTGTTACATAGCAGTTGCTTTTGTAGTTTCCTAGATTGTTGCTTTTGCGGTGATGTTCGCAGCATAGATGTAATTTTCACATTTGATTCTTACGGACACCAGCTTTTGGGCTCAGGAAGGGAATTGGGTATTAGAGGGAGCATGTAATGAATCACATGGCGATCAAAATAACCCCTTTTGTATACAGGGTTAATGATTGGCTTTCTGATCCCACTGTAACATCAACAGTATTTGGAGGATGGCTATATTAGATGGCTTTCCTCCCTCCAGAGGGAGAGAGAATTTACGTGACATTGATTGCTACTAAAGCATAAACAGAAAATTGTGGAAATAACTCTTCACACTATATATAACCAAATGAAAAATCAGAATTCCTAGTGATGCTTAATGATTTAACTCTTACATTTTCTAGGTTTGTACAAGGTCAATAAACTTAGAACATGCTTCAGAATCTTTGAAAAGAAAAATGGCAGCTTTTCTCAAGTAAGTACCTGACATTAGACTACTTGCACTGTGCAATGTATAGATACTACCTTGGTATGTTAATGTTTCATCAACTTGCAGGTAAACAATTATAGACAGAGGGCAACATTTTTCTTTTTACCCACGGATCCCTTATGAACCTCCCAAAGTTGTCTTATCCACCCATCCCTGTTTTCCCATTTCTGCTCTCAAGGCCCTGTGTCCCATGCTTTCTGGCGAAGGATACTTGGATGTGGGTTCATCTAGAACTCATGAATGAATGTTTTTTAATAATGCATAGGGGCTGGTCACTTTAGAGAAATGCATGATGCTGCATCCCCTGGACCTGAGCGTGATGCCCATCCACAGCACACCCTTGTTCCATTGCTACAGTAGGACCTATCTCTTGGATCATTGTGAAAGTGCTCAACTCAGATCTTACCCAATAATCATGCTGTTGCCGATCCTTTAGTATCTAATATCTAAATGTTTATTTATAAAAAAGAAAGAAAGGTGAGAGTTAAGTGGTTAAAGGAATCAAATATATACAGTAATTGCAAAGTTCTTGGATTAGACTTCATAGAATCATAGAGTATCAGGGTTGGAAGGGACCTTAGGAGGTCATCTAGTCCAACCCCCTGCTCAAAGCAGGACCAATCCCCAATTTTTGCCCCAGATCCCTAAATGGCCCCCTCAAGGATTGAACTCACAACCCTGGGTTTAGCAGGCCAATGCTCAAACCACTGAGCTATCCCTCCTCCCCACTTGTAGCAGTGATGGAATAAACTACTGGTTTGTTAAATCCCTGGTTGCTTCCAAATCATTGGAAGGTCCTCAGTTCCTTGGTTAGAATGCTCCCATTAGTGCAAGTTCATAATCCAAAGGTTTGAGCAGGAAAGAGTCAAAATGGAAATGTTTTCAGGGCTTTTTATAGCTTCTGCTAAGTGAAGGGAAGCCCATTGTTTTTACTGTGGAAAAATTACAGGTAACAAGATGATATTTGGAGTCACATGGGCAAGTCACATGTCCATGCATGATTTCGCTTAGTCATAGCGGAGGCCATCACAGGAAAGTCCATTAAGTGTAGATTAGCGTCTCCCATGGTCCATTGTGATTTGTGTTCCTTGATGAGCCATTTAACTTGAATAGTCCCTTTAAGATGTGCAGGCTAAATACCTTGTGGGTGTTACCCCAGGAGCAAACATTTGAAATATAGGATTTGATTTCCAGTTTTTAAAAGATGCCCCTTTACCTCTAACTTCCTCATTTGTTGTTTTACTGTGTTATTCAGCCATGGTGACATTTTTTTGTTTTACTGGGGTTTTTTTTGGGGGGGGGGGGGGGAGAGAAGAGGGTTGTTTTTGTGTGGAGTGTACGTTTAACTTGAGGTTTTTAGAAAGCTTCCATGCTGCTTGGAGGCATTTCACTCTTGTGACTCTTCCTTTTAACTTCTTTTTTAACTAGCTTCCTCATTTTTGTGGTGTTCCCCTTTTTGAAGTTAAATGCTATTGTGGTGGGCTTATTTGGTATCCCCCTCCTGGCGCCCACAAGGATGTTTAAATTTAATTACATTATGGTTACTGTGGTGAGCAGTTTAGCTATATTCACCTCTTGGACCACATCCTGTATACCACTTAGGACTAAATCAAAAATTGCCTTTCCCTTCTGGGTTCTAGGACTTGCTGCTCCAAAAAGTAGTCATTAATGGTATCTAGAAATTATCTCTGCATCCCATCCTGTGGTGGCATATACCCAGTCCATATGGGGATAGTTGAAATGCCCCATTATTATTTTTTCTATTTGCATAGCCTCTGATCTCCCTGAGGATTTCATAATCCTCACAATCATCCTGGTCAGGAGGTCGGTAATATATTCCTATTGCTGTACTCTTATTATTCAAGCATGGAATGTCTATCCATAGAGATTCTGTGTTACTGATTGATTCATTCAAGATTTTTACTATATTTGACTGTTTGTTTTCTTTCACATATAGTTCCACTCCCCACCAGCACAACCTACTGTCATTCTTATATATTTTGTACCCTGCTATTACCATGTCCCATTGATTATCATAATTCCACCAAAAACATAGGGGTTTTTTTTAGATGTTTTAAGAGATCAGTAAGTTTAGGCCTTAACATATTTTGTATTAAATTCAATTTCATTTTAAACAGGTTTATTTTAAAAAAAGAAAAACTTCTTAATTTTAAATTAACAGTGAAAAAAATCCGGTTTCTTTTCTTGTAATTCACCATGGCCACAAGCTTTGTGACCTTGGACAAATCTGTTACTTTGTGTCTCAGTTCCCCATCAGTAAAATATCTCCACAGCGTCCTGTAAGGAAGGTAGGTTTATTAACATTTGTGCTGTGGCTGGATATTGCTCTGACAAAAAAAAGCCTTTAAATAAACAAATGAATCAGTATGCTTTCCACAAAAGGGAATGACTGAAATATTTTATTTGCAGATGGAAATAATCCATTATTAATAAGCACAGAAAGTTGTTTGAAATGTCATATGTAAGCAGTAAAAACTTTTATTTTACTTCAGAGAAATCTTCCTGCTAATGAATAACTTTTAACTTACTCAGGAATATGTGTTTGAGTTTGGAAGATCTTCAGCTTGTCTTCATGATTTCCTCTCATGAGCTGTTCATAACCTTACTGAAAGATGATGAACGGAAGCTGCTCATTGATCAAATGAGGAAAAGATCACCTCGAATCAATCTGTGCACTAAACCTGTGACTTCGTTTTATGATATTCCAGGTCTGTTTCCCAGCAAGTTTCCTAAATGCTTTAAAGTATTTATTTTCATGGCCAAAGTAACAGTAATATTCTGACGTATGTTTAAAAAGAAAAACTTTAGACACTATTATTCCTATCTGTAGTCAATGACTGTTTGGGTCTACACTTTTACTGGGATAGCTATGTCAGTTAAGCGTAGAGTGACCAGACAGCAAATGTGAAAAATCGGGACGGGGTGGGGGGTAATAGGAACCTATATATAAGAGAGACCCAAAAATCGGGACATCTGGTCACCCTAGTTAAGGGTGTGGTTTTTTCACACCCTATGCCTGCAAAAGCTCTACAGTAACTCCTCACTTAGTCGCCCCAGTTAACGTTGTTTCGTTGTTAAGTTGCTGATCAATTAGGGAACATGCTCGTTTAAAGTTGTGAAATGCTCCCTTCTAACGTCATTTGCAGGCTATCAATTGCGGCAGTTCAGCTGTCCCTTCCCCCACTGCCATGTGCTGCTCCCCGAGACTCCTGCCTGCTTACTGTGAGTGCGGGGGGCGGTGTAAAGAAGAGGGGAGCTAATGTCGTCAGGGTGCCTGCTTGCTGTTGGGGGGAGGGGAAGAAGAGGGGGGCTAATGTCCCCCTGCTCCTGCATCTCGCTTACCCCATCTTCCATAGAGCGGGGGGACACACGAGGGAGGGAGCTGCTGCCTTAGGCAGATGCTGCAGCTGCTCGGCTTGCTGATCTAATTAACAAGGCAGTGTACTTCTGACCCCACTCTTGATACTTAAAGGAGAAATGTGCACCTCTATCTCTGAAACACATCTGCCCTTCCTCCTTTCCTGCTGGCTTGTAGAGTGTGAGAGTTAACCCTTGAGGGCTCAGCCAACTGCTTAGTTCATTTAGCAGTAAGGCATTCCCTGAGAAATATCCCACCCTCCGACTTCTCCACCACAACCAACCTTCACTGCCATCATCGCTGTGTACCAGTATTCAATTGTTTGTTTAAAACTTTATGTGTGTGTATGTATGTATGTATATATGTCTTTTGTCTGGTGAAAAAAATTTCCCTGGAACCTAACCCCCTCATTTACATTAATTCTTATGGGGAAATTGGATTCGCTTAACATCGTTTTGCTTAGTCGCATTTTTCAGGAACATAACTACAACGTTAAGTGAGGAGTTACTGTACTGTAGATGCAGTTGCACCAGCAAAGAAGTCCTTTTGCTGGTATAGCTTATTTCATTTGGGGAATTGGTATAAACTATACTGGCAAAAGCACTCTCTTGCTAATATAAGCTACATCTGGGTTAGGAGGGTTTACTGGTATAGCTATACCAGCAAACTCATTCTGGTGCTGACATAGCCTACGTAATTTAAACTCTTTTAGATTTTGTTTTAAACTTTCTCGCCATCCTTGAGTGAAAAACTAAGGTAAATTTTAAATTAGTGCTTGCTTTTGCATAATATTTAAGTAACTTTAAAGATGAGTAGATACTTGGAGAGCTTTCTCTTAATATCATCAGTTTAATCTCATTTTTGCCTAATTAAGTCTCAGATTCAAATACAAGATTATTTCAGCTTTTGCAGCATTCTGTTCTATATTTAGTTATTGGGTTTGGCCCTTCTTAACTACCAAGGGAAGATAAGTCTGAGTCCATGTCTATGCTGCAAACTTTGGTCAATGCAAATTATGTCGGCATAAAGCCCCCACAGTTAGTATATCATTTTGTGTATGTGCATACTTGGCTTTTTGCATAAGTCCTGCTGCACTTACCAGAAGTGCTTGTGTTGATGCACAGTGCAGTACACCGTGGATAAGTGTCCCAGTGTGAAACCTGCCATCGTCCAATGGTGCTGTCCTTTGGAAAGTTTTGGCAATGCATATTAGGACAGAAATGAGTCGCACAGGGGTGATTGTGAGTAAGGGATCAAATTCCCAGCATGCAACTGTCTCCATCCAAATATGTCACCTGTATCCCATAACTTTCACATCGTTTTTTTAAAAATCCCACAAATCCTTACAGGCATCCTCACTGTCTGCCATCTCTGGTAGACGCATGAAGCCTGCACAGCTCTGCTCTATTGTCCTAAGTGTTGCAAGCACAGGATGCATAATCCTTGGTATTTGCAGAGCTATAAGAACCAAATCAATGGGGAACAAGATGATGATGTGAAGGACAGACTGCTGTGGGACATAGTGAGAACCAATGCAAGGTTGTTGGTGACGTTTATAGAGCAGCTCTGGGCTGCTTCTGGGCTTGACAAATGAGCATGACTGGTTGAATCTCATCATAATGCAGGTGTGGGATGACAAGCAGTGGCTGCAGAACTTTCGGGTTTGCAAGGCCACATTTCTGTATCTGTGTGCCGAGCTTGCCCCAGCCCTCCAACGTAGGGCCACTAAAATGTGAGCTGCAATGACAGTGGAGAAGTGAGTGGCAATTGCACTGTGGAAACTTCCATTGCTGGATTGCTACTGGTCAGTGGGAAATCATATGGGAGCTGGGAAATCCTCTGCGAGGGCTGTCATCATGCAAGTGGGCAGGGCCATTTAATCGTCTCCTGCTATGCAGAACCGAGACTCTCGGCAATTTGAAGGGCATAGTGGATGGATTTGCAGCAGTAGGGTTCCCAATTGTGATAGGCAGCATACATATCCCTATTTTGGCACCAGGCCACCTAACAGCAGATTACCTCAACAGAAACAATTATTTTTCTGTGGTTATGCAAGCATTGGTGGATCGCTGGGGATGCTTCACCGACACCAGTGTTGGCTGGTCAGGGAAGGTGCATGACCCTTGCAACTTTAAGAGCATAGAAATGTTCAGAAAGTTGAAAGCAAGCATTTTCTTTCCTGACCAGCCATTAAATATCACCAGTGGTAAATACCAGTAGTGATCCTGGGGGATCCAACCTACCCTTTGCTCCTCTGACTCATGAAGCTGTACATCAGTCGCAGCAGCAGCAAGGAAAGATTCAACTAGCAGCGCTGCAGGTGCAGAATGACAGTGGAATGCACTTTTGATAGATCGAAGAGATGCTGGCATTGTTTAATCACAAGATTGGATCAGAATTGAAAAAAATCCCAATGGTTATAGCTGCCTGTTGTGTCCTGTGTAATATTTGTGAAGCAAAAGGGGAGAATTTGCCACTCGATTGGACAGTGGAGGTGGAGTAGCTGTTTGCTGATTTTGAGCAGCCAGAGACAAAGGTTACTAGAAGAGCTTATTGCAAAGCTATATGGCTAAGAGAGGCCTTGAAAGAGTACTCTAACAGTGAGCCACAGTAGTACATTATGGTGGACTTTTTTTTTTACCTGGTCCTGCTATTTTGGTGCCTGTTTGGAGTTGTGTGATGCATGGTGTACATCTGTGAATATAACACTATCAGTGCACTTATTAATTTTGCCGTGCTTATTTTACATTAATGATGATTACACTGTTTGTCATAGAAACTGAGTTGTCACACTGTACAGTAACAAGTAGGTGCTTTCAGAACTTCTAGGCACTCTGCAGCATATGTTGTGAACTAATTAAAAACTAATTATTTTCCAAATCCTAGAATTTTATTCACTAATAAAACCAGTCCAAGAAGAAATCTGTGCACTTTAAAAACAAATACATTAAAAACTTATATTAATGGAACAGAAATTAACAAGGGGAAAGAACACTCATGACTCTTACACTGACCTGTGAAAGCCATGATTGATGTGTAGGTATGTGAAGTTGTGGTTGTCCTTAATGGTGCTCAGGGTCAAGTGGTAGGGATAGGGATGTGGCTCCTGGTACCATGGTGAAGGGGGGTGTCAGGAGGTATTAAAAATAAATAAATGGAGATATGCCAATCTCCTAGAACTGGAACGACCTTATAAGGTCATTGAGTCCAGTCCCCTGCCTTCACTAGCAGGACCAAGTACTGTCCCCTGACAGATTTTTTTTTTCCCCCAGATCCCTAAATGGCCCCCTCAAGGATTGAACTCACAACCCTGGGTTTAGCAGGCCAATGCTCAAACCACTGAGCTATCCCTCCCCCCCAGTGGAGTTGTAATGGAGTTCTCCATGCACTGCAAAAGGAGATGAGCCCGTGATGGTTGAACCTGTAGGTCCAGAGATGAGCCCGTGATAGTTGAACCTGTGGGTCCACAAGAGTCCGCAGCATCTGTTTGCTGTTGGAGAAGCCCTGTTATGTCCTGATGTGTCTGACTCTCTCCTTTTCCTTCTGGGACTCCTGGGCCTTTCTCATGTCTGCTCTTTCCTTCTCCAGGCTATCTGCACCCTCCAGGCCCCTTGCTCACAATCTGATGCAGCACTGGCTTGCAGGATCTCATTGAACCTGTCATCCCGAGTACTTTTTTTTCCCCTCCTTATCTGTCTCAAGCATTCCACGGGTGGAAAGTGGGACCCCCTCAGAGTGGGAACCCCTCAAAGCTGCAACAGCAGCAGCTGCAGATAAAACACAGAGGTGCCATTGTCAATATAGTCACAATGAAAAGTGAAAGTGAAGATTGAGCAGTCCTTTCCCTTGTTCCCCTGAAGTTTTAAACAAGACATGCTTATTGACATTTCTGCCTCAGACTGCTTCTGTACAGTACCTCTCGGCACCATTCATGGTGAATATGGTCTTCCAGGGGCCGAAGGAATTGCTTCGTTGCATGAAACTGAGTATAGGGCAGTTTCACTGCATGCTCAGGCCATTTTTCACGGACTGTGATGATTGTAGCTAATATCTCACTCCTGAGGGTAACACAGGCACAGAAAACATAACTTCTCCTGGCATCCCGAAGCTGCCCAGGCCTGTATACTGCTAGCCTGTGCACTGAAGTGGTGCCTGCTGAAGTTGTTGCTGACTGATAGAGGAAGAAATAAGGCTGCCATACCTAGAATCCTTTGGGAGAGGGTTGCAGAGTACCTCCATGAAAGTTTCATTTGAGAACTCTCAGAAGGATTCAAGGGACATCCCTGTGTACATAAACTGCTCCAGATGTGTCGTCGTCCCCCCCTCCCCCTTTGCCTAACTCTACAGGGGAATGAAAAGCAAATGACAGCTCTGTCTCTGTTGTACTGCTGCCTCTTCTAATATGAGTAAATTAATGAAAAGTCAACACGTTAAGTTGGGGCACCATCAGTACATCATTGTAATAGGAAAAAACAATCACACACTTACCCAAGGTTCCTTCCCCTGCATAGGGCTTGCCCATGCTCAACTGCTAGGAGTGACTGGACTGTGGTGGAGTCTGACAGGTCTAGGCCCCCTGTCGCATGTCCCCCATCCTCCTCTTCTTTGTCCTCGCTTTTCATGCCAGGGCCTGTGGCTTGAGCTCCTCAGAGCATATGCGGTGGTGTTGGGGTTCCAAGTATGGCATGCAGCTCTTTGTAAAAGTGGCAGATCTGCTGCTCAGCACCAGATTGACTTCTGGCCTCCATGGCCTTTTGATAGCCTGATACAGTTCCTTCATTTTCATGTGGCACCATTGCTGGTCCCTGTGTTCTCCTTCTCCTACATCCCCCTTGCAATCTGCTTGTAAATGTCCACATTTCTACAGCTGGTCCATAGCGGTGCTTGCACAGCCTCTTCTCCCAATAGCTACTCCAGGAGATCCCGTATCTCCTGTCTACTCAAGCAGGAGTGCAAATGGAGTGTGTAGCCTGCATGGTCAGCTGGGCAGTTGCACACAATAATGCAGAGCTGCTAGGTGTTCTTGCCAAGATGGACAATCAAGAATAGGCATTTCAAAAACTCATGGGGCTGTAAAGGAGAATGGGCCTTCCGATGTCTGTTACCCCTGGGTTGTGGAGATTGCAATTGCTGTCAGTGTCTGGTATTGTAGGGCAGCTGCTGCAGGACTGTTAGGGTCAACATAAGTAACAAAGTGTCTAATGGGAGACTAATTTAAGCATGGACACATGCACAGCTAGGTTGATGCAATGTGGCTTATGTCCGCCTAACTGTAGCGTAGACCAGGCCTGAAATCTTCGATGGCATCGTTTCCCATTTAGAGAGGAGGCATTCAGGTCTTAGGTATTTTTTTCCATGCCCAGTCCAGTCCGAGTTGTGCTTAGCAGATTGTGGACTTTGGCACTGTGACAGGTTGACTTATTTATAGACTTAGCAGATTTAGATTTAGATATTTTTGTAATTTTGACAGATATCAGTGCTTGTTTTTAATTATTTTTGTCAGTTATCGATCTCCATTTTCTATTGCAGAAAATTGTAGTGGGGAGGCAGACAATATTTAATGACAGTAGACATTGGTATTCAGAAAATTAAAGCTTAACCATTAAATAACACAAGAACTAGGGATCACCAAATGAAATTAATAGGCAGGTTGTTGTGAAGGCCAAGACTATAACAGGATTCAAAAAAGAACTATATAAGTTCATGGAGGATAGGTCCATCAATGGCTATTAGCCAAGCTAGATAGTGATGGTGTCCCTAGCCTTTGTTTGCCAGAAGCTGGGAATGGATGACAGGGGATGGATCACTTGATGATTACCTGTTCTGTTCATTCCCTCTGGGGCACCTGATACTGGGATAGATGGACCCTTGGTCTAACCCAGTATGGCCGTTCTTACATTAGAGAAGAAATGGCCTGCGCCGTTACTGTGTAGTACTTCATTGGGCATTTGCATTGTTGATCTTTTTTCTCAGGAGAAGAGTGAATACAGCAATCTTGACTGCCATATATTTAAAAGTGACACCGAAAAGGTTAATTTACAGGACTGATCTGCAGTTGGAAGGGATTGTGCTCTTTCTTTGCTTATAGCTAAGGTCAGCCAAGGAAGAACAAAGCAAGGACCAAACTAGACAATGCAGCCATCTGGGAGAAGATAACCTACTTCCACCTCACTGGAGGAATTCGCCCATGGCAGTTCTCCAGTTTCCCAGCAGTGGCCATACAAAGCAATAATTCCAGTGCAAAAACTGGATCAACTCCCTTTTCATAGCACTAGGTGAAAGGGTTTGAAGAATTAATTGCAAAGATCCTACCTGCCAGTCAGCTCTTGAACTCTAGTTCCACACCCTCTTTTGTGCGGGGAGAGAAAGGAGATGCAAGAGAGGCTTCCACAGCATGGCAAGTTTCTGCTATATAGGTAAACTTGGAAGGATTTGATTTTTACTGGTAAATATCGATTTCACCACACACACAAACTGACAAAAATATTTCTATCGATTAATAGAAGTGTACAGGTATGCAAAGAAAAATGCTGACATGCATAATGACTTATATCTCAGACAGAAAGGGAGTGGGGGCAATGGGCTTGGAAGTATGCAGGGAAGTATGAACAGCCTAAGGTATGAAGGGAAGGGCGAATGCGGAACAGAGTCCCTGGCATGGGTAGGTTGGGTTGCAGAAAATGCCAGTAATACAGGGAGGTGGAAGGTTGACATTCAGGGAGCTTGTTGTGGAGGAGTGCAAGAAGCTCCTGGTGTGTGTAGTGTTGTGTGTGTAGTGTACTTGGTCTACAGAAGGAACCAAGTGTGTGACCCTCTAGTGTATTCTGTTTTTTTTAAATCTTATTTGTTCACCAGGGTACTATGTGATGAGTATATCTTTTATAAATAAATTGTTTTAAAATCTACAAACCTAGAAATCTTCTATTCTAGCATCAGCAAGTGTCAATATTGGCCAGCTGGAACATCAGCTTATATTATCAGTGGATCCCTGGAGGATTCGCCAGATTTTAATTGAGTTGCATGGCATGACGTCAGAACGCCAATTCTGGACAATTTCTAGCAAGGTAAATTATTTCTTAGTATACCTGAGTATGTGCAGTAGAAACTCAAAGTTACAAACTCCTGAGAACTGACCAGTCAACCACCCAACTCCATTTGGAACCGGAAATACATTATCAGGCAGCAGCAGAGATGGGGGGACAAAAAGCAAGTACAGTACAGTACTGTGTTGAACATAAACTACTAAAAAAATAAAGGGAATGCAGCATTTTGCTTCTGCATAGTAAAGTTTCAAAGCTGTATAAAGTCAATATTCAGTTGTAGACGTTTGAAAGAAGAACTATAACATTTTGTTCAGAGTTATGCACAACCACCATTCCTGAGGTGTTTGTAATTCTGAGGTTCTACCATAGTTGCATACAGTAAACTTCTTTCGTTGTGGGAATGTGATGTTAGTAATTGGAGAGGAGATTGACTGTCGTGACTCATGGATTCTGATTTTTTTCTTCTATTCTGACCTTCTGACACACCTTAGGTAACTTGCTAACGTCTGTTTCTTTCCCTGTCTGTATAATGGGGATGATGATATAACTAAGAATTCTATATTTTCTGTAAAAAGTTATAGAAGTGTAAAGTATTCACCGTTTTCTCTGGTATCCTTATGTTGCTTCCTAGAGTTAGTTAGAAATTGTTTTTAAATATGTAACTGTCTACAATACAGTCTCTGGTTCTCTTACGTCTTTTTTATTTTAAAATCCATACTTTAAAAAATGCTACCGTTCTGCTCTTTTGACTTAAATTACTGTAATTTACTATTCATTGGCAAAAAAGCAGTCTTGCGTTTTAAGTTGAGTAAAGACTTCTTTCTTTTCGACTATTAAATATTCAAAGCATCAACAAAATAGGATACCAAGGGATTTATGTACTTTGTCATGTGGAGCAACTAGTGTGTGTTTATTTGCATATGAACCCTGTGTAAACTAATGTTTGAAGAGTTTTTAACTGTAGTATTCACATCCAGTTAATAAGAATTTTAAATTTATACGCTGAAGAGTTGGAAATGATGTGAGAAACTGCTCTTTTTTTTTTTTTTTTTTTTTTTTTTTTTTGAGTATTTCACAAATCTGGTCACTAATGTTTTTACAGTGGTTTAACAGTTCAGAAAATCTGTTCCCGTTCAAATATTTTATATATTTATCTCTTAGTGGGAAGTACCAAATGTTTATGGCGGTGTTATCCTAGGAATTAAAGACAACTTGACTAGAGATTTGGTCTACATCCTGATGGCAAAGGGGTTACACTGCAGTGCAATTAAGGTGAGCAAACTATATATAAATAAAGAGTTCATGGTCTTGATGTTTAATACAGATCATTCTCTCATAAAAATATCATGTTTTGCGATAAGACTTGACTATGGTACATGTGTTCTGCCATTCTTTAGTTGCTTATGAAAAAACTGCTGTGCAGTAGGAATAGCCTAGTACATACTGATAAAAGCAGATGTAATGGTGCAATAAGAACCTAAACTAAATTAAGTGTATTCTTTTGTAACATACAAGTGAAAGCATAGAGTAGGGTTTGAAGTATAGGACAGAGTCAGGAGATCAAGGATTATAGCAGGGCTGTTAAGGTTAAGACCTGCTTTGTGTTTAAAACTTGACTAAAATCCATATGAGTAAATATATTGCCTGAAAATGTGGTGTGCCTCATGGGGGGCACTGGCTATTGTTACTGATCCAAGTTTGGGGCCTCTTGACCAAGGAGCTTGTTCCCAAGATACAGCCCCTAGGGAAAAAACAGCTTTTCTTAAAGTTGGACACATCTTGGCAATGTTTTTTGCTCACAGATAAAGATTAGAGCAGGACTCAGATCATCAAATGCCCAAGTGTTGCCCCGACAGAGTGCTGAGTGCATGTTACCTATAAACCCTTCAGGGGAAATCAGATTAAAATGTTTGAAAAAGTTTGCTTCTCCAGTTACGCACACTGAAGCTCACATGCCTAAAGCATTACACTGAGCAAGTGTGCAGAGAAAAGCTATCTATTTCAAAAACTACTTTGTACATCACAGTGTCTGGGTTGCTCTGAAGGTATGCTAGGCTCTGAGTTCAGATCCAAACCACTAGGCTCTGAGTTCAGATCCAAACCAGGGCAGAAATCTGAACTAAAAATAGCACACAATTGCTCCAATCTGCCTCTGTCAAAAGGGGGGCGAGGGTTATTTTGGGAAATGTAATCTGAATACAACAGAATATTCAGAAAGTGCTGAAACTATTTTCTTAAACCTACTGAAGCAAACGCAGAGGGGGAGAGTGATTGGAGTGGGAGAGTAGATGGGGAATGGGGATTGTGTATCTCAGTGGTCTGACCCTTCTCTCTACCCCGCCCCCATGTGAGCTGGGATCTGGGGGTCCCTGCCGACATGTGTGCGCCAGGATCTGAGATTTCCTGGTTTTCAGAAGCTTGAGATTTTCTAAATTCAGTATTCTGGAAGGACGTAGCTATCACTAGGCAACCCTGATTCTGTGTTGTTAAAGGTTGTTTTTTTTTGCCATTTAATCTATTTACAACTCTGCAATAAACTTCCTATAGCAGGGTGGACAAACTACAGCCCGTGGGCTGTGTCCGGCCCCTCAGACCTTTTAATCTGGCCCCCAGGGAGTGGGGTCGGTGGCTTGCCCTGCTCCGCCCACCCAGCAGGGTCGGCAGAGCAGAGTTGGAGGCTTTCCCTGCTCTGCCCGCCCTGTGCTTTCATGTGTTCAGGTGGGACCTGCGTGAGGGCACGCATGCTACTGCAGCTGCACAACCCAAACATGCCTCACATGCCATCAGCCTGGAACGTGCAAGCCCATGTGCCTGCTACTTGTTGGCTTAGGTGACTCTGCTGTTTTAGTAGTGTTAATTTTTCATTGTTGAGGATAAAACAAAGAGTAGTTGGCCAGGGAGTGCCAGCTGCATTGTTCATGTTAATCAAAGAGGGCGTGGAAAGGGGGTAAGTTTGGTTTAATTATTGTAATATGTTGTTATGGTGGTATATTTATAATAAGTAAAGTTTTGTTTATTTCCACTAAAATGTATCTTTATTTTAATAAAGTTTATTTTGAATATCTCTGAATTGTTAATTTCCTGAGCATTCATGGCCTGCCATGCAATTTCCATACCCAGATGTGGCCCTCAGGCCAAAAAGTTTTCCCACTCCTGTCCTATAGACTGGGCTTGTCACTTAACATCTCTGTGCCTTAGTTCCCCACCAATAAAATGGGCATAATACTGAACTCGCTGAAGTGTTGTGGGGCTAAATTCATTAAGGTGGAGTTTTTGCTTAGGACACATTAATGATTAACACAGTAACTTAACTAGTTGCAAGAAGTCTTTTCCAAATTTAGATAACACCTTTGCTGATTCTTTGGAATTAATATTCAGCATGTGAAACCCTGTTTCTTTGCCTCACAGTTCCTGGCTAATGAACTATAGGATGAAACTATAACCATTTTATAAATAGAAAACTCCAAAATGTGTCTTGAGTCTTGTGACTCTTCCTTTTATAGTATGTTTTTCTTCTGAACCTTTTTATTTTGCTTGAAGAATTTGGGATTATAGAACTCCTGTGTCTTTCAGGATTTGATAACATTTACTGTGGTATATTGGCTCAATCTGAAATTTAGTTACATTATTCAAAGATTAGAGCTTGATCCTGAAAGGTAGCAAGAACCCACAACTTCCATTACATAGGTGCCAAGGCTTGAAGCAATCCAGAATGGGTTAAAACAATGTTCCAACACTTTTCTTATTATGGTAATTCAACCAAAGTAGTGGTGTCACTTTCACACATGCTGTGCTTTATTACAGGATTTTGTCCATGCAAAGCAGCTTTTTGCTGCTTGCCTGGAGCTTGTGACAGAGTTTTCTCCAAAGCTGCGCCAGGTCATGTTGAATGAGATGCTGCTCTTAGATATTTACACTCATGAAGCAGGAGCAGGGGTTTCTGGAGAACGTCCTCCTTCTGATTTGATCAGCAGAGTCCGAGGATATTTGGAAATGAGGGTACCTGGTAAGAATGTAGCTGACTGATCTCTTAGGAAAGATACAGTAAAATGCAAAGGTGTTAACAGATTTGTAAAAGCGAGAAAATTCAGGGTTCTATGACCTTCAGTACTTAGGTTATAAGCAGGAACAATAATGAAAAATAGTAAAGTATTAAATATATTTGTAGTTGTCTTAGTGAGTTTTAGCATCTTGAAGTGAGCTAGCTGTCCATGGACTGCACTTTGCCAATTTCTTTTAAATAGAGCTGGCAAATAACTGGTTTTTGTTCTCTGGCAACTTAGCGGAAAAAATTGGTTTGACCCAAACTGAAACTGATATTTTTTGCATGCTGTGTTTGTTGTAGCCATTTTGGTCCCAGGCTATTAGAGAGACAAGGTGGATGAGGTAGTAGCTGATGAGAGAGACAAGCTTTTGAGCTTACACAGCTCTTTATCAGGTGACCTGTGTAAGCTCAAAAGCTTGTGTCTCTCTCTCTCACCAACAGAAGCTGGTCCAATAAAATGTATTGCCTCACCCCCCTTACCTCACTGAAATCATTTGGAATTTTTGGCAAGTCAAAAAAAAACCCACCTTTGTTTTGGATTGAATACATTTTTGTTTCCAGACTTTTTAATCTTTTTTTTTTTTTTTTTTTTTTTTTAATAAAAGCAAAGGAAGTGAAGGGCTCGATTGGTGGTCCTCTTTCTACCCAGTAGTCCAGTGATTAGGACACGGTTGTAATGTGGGAAACCCACATTTGAATCTCTACTCTGAAGCAGGAGTTTAAATCCAGGTCTCTCCCCTCCCAGCTGAGTGCTATAGCCAGTGGTTATAGGGGTATTCTGAGGTGGATCTCTCAGTCTCTCCTGTTGAAGATATTCTGCTTCATGTAAATAATTAAACACTGGATCAGGGATTTGGATGAGGGAGAACCAAGTTCCAAGAGAGTGCCCTAATGACCAGGCTGGCGTCTGTCTGTCTGTCATATGATTGTTCATTGGTATTTTAACAAATACCGTTTGGAAGCTGGATACTGCAACTTCTGTTTACAATCTTTTAAATGCTGTGGCCTGCTTTTTATAAGCATGGAACACCTAAAGCTATGAGATAAGTTAATAGAAGCTACTGATGCTCATCTCCTCTAAAAATTAGGCCCCCTCTGTATCCATCTACCATGTTTGCTACTATAAAATATAAGAAGCTGAAATGTTTTTTGATTGTGGGGATATATGTTTGGTACAGTGTAGGCCTAACCACACAACTCCTGGTCTTAATTGAAATTATTTCCAGATCTTCCCAGCTGTTTGTCATGTTTATAAATGCTAGTGTTTCACGGGGGAAAAAATTGACCTAATATTAGTTGATGAGCTTAAACATTTTTTTTAAAATCTCTTCTAGATATTCCTCTTCGACAAGTTGTAGCAGAGGAATGTGTTGCCTTCATGTTAAACTGGCGGGAGAATGAATACTTAACTATGCAAGTTCCTTTACTTCTGGTTCAGACTAATCCTTATGTGAAGGTAATGGATGTTCAGACTGAAAGGGGCAAGATGCCATACTGTGCCTCTTTTTCTCCCCCCCCCCCCCCCTTTTCTTTCTTTTCAAGGCTCCAGTACTTCTGAAGGCATGTTACATTCTTCATTGTTTCTGTCAAGTTTAATTCTAACTGCAGTAATGAGTGGGAAGAGGTCTTCCAAAGAACCAAATACTGGTAGCAAAACTAAGCACTGTTGGTTGAAATTCAGTAATATCTAGAAATAAGGTTGATTTGTTTCTGGATTCTGTCTGTAATACAAGAATAACTGAGACAGGAGATGTGGCTTATACCACCTTTGTCCACTGACCTGGCAGCAATCTTGTTTCATCAGTATCTAGCACAGGAGGGACATAAACAGTAATGAGTAACCTACCTATACTGAATATTGAAACAGTGCTGTGACTGGGTCTCCTGCCTCAATTATATTTGGGACATGAATTATTTCAGTAGGAGGCTTAGGTGCAAACGGGATTAAAGATTGGGCCTTAAGTGTATTGTGTTTATAGAGCTCTTCATTTTCCTAATAAACTTCAGTGATTTGCAATTTCCAACTCATTACTGACTGTATGTTAAATATTACTGTGGCATTCAGACACCTATCATTTTGGAGTTCTACTTTTCAAAAATATGTATTTTTGTAGCAATATTATGATTACTTATCAGATTATTATGTTAAAGCAAAACACACACGAACATTGTTTTTAGTGGTGAAAATTCTTCTGATCCACTCTGCCTGCTTTGCAGTTACTGTGGATATTTTTAACCTTTTTTTATATTCGTATTTTGCTTGCTAGAATGGATAGATAAATGCAGCCCTTAGTTTTGCAGTGTGACCTGAATTCTGATTGGATCAAGAATGGAGCATTGTTTTCTTGGAGCTGTTGTGGTTTCTCTAGGCTGTATCTTTATATTAAAAATAAAGATACTTGCAGTTTACTCCCTTTTTATGAAAATTAGTTGCAGGCCTCAAGTTCCTGGTTAGATGGCCTGTGTCACAAAGAGTAGTCATCCCTTCTATTGTGGTATGAAATAGCCTATTTAGACCAATAATCCATTTTATCCCTTGTAAATACGCAAAAAAGCTCTAGCCACTGTATTTTTGCTGTTTTGTTTTGTTTAGTTGGGGCAGCTTTTGGCTGCTACATGCAAAGAACTTCCAGGCCCCAAAGAAAGTAGACGGACAGCTAAAGACCTTTGGGAAGTTGTTGTGCAGATCTGCAGTGTATCCAACCAGCACAAGCGAGGGAATGATGGCAGAGTGAGTTTAATAAAACATAGAGAGTCTACATTAGGCATTATGTACAGGTATGTGTCCATGAATTATTTAATAAAATCAATCTTTAAATTCTAAATTTGGCCTTGTCTTCATTCAGATATTGCCCTGTTTCAGCAATCAGTGGCCAGCAACTGGCATAGCTACAACAGGCTGGGTGTTTTTACCAAAGAGCATTCAGTACAAATCTCACCTGCCCTTGCCTACCCTTAAGGGTTGGCATTGATATAGTGACACTGATTGTTGAATCAAGGCCATTCCCAAAAATGGACAAGGCCTTTGAATACTGAAGGTGAAATCCTGACTCCACTGAAAAAAATTCCTATTGACTTCAGTGGGCCCATGATTTCACCTTTAATATCTAAGCCTCTGCTAATTTTATTTGATTAACCCAGAAGCACTGACACTGTGTCCAACTGAGAGCCATTTGCAGCTTGTCTGTAGCCAATGTTGTCTCCAGGCCTCTGCCCAGATTACAGTGATGTGGTACATGCTGGATCTCTGGTCTTCACAGGCCAGCGCTCTGTACTAAATCTTTCGCAGGGCTTTGTTTAAGAGTAAAACTTTATGGGCAATACTTTTACCCATCCTTGTGCTGATCTGGTTAATATGTATCTAAAACCAGGCTGCTTTGTCTTTCAGTACTATGTGATTGGCTGGAGGAGAGGGTATACAGGCTTGCTTTTTATGTTCTTATGATTACATATTTTCTGAAGGAAAAGGGAGCCAAAGCCTAGGTGTACACTGAGATATTGAACCTGTTACAACTCCTACAGTTCAAACAATAAAAGGTGATAACCTTGTCTTGATATGAAAACTATTTAGAATTTGATGGTAAAGGCTTCATCTCTTGCTTGAAATGCGTGATGGTGTGAATTTCCATGGCCAGCGGTATTATTAGCAACTGCATATATAGTAAAAACAGCTACAGTGTACCTTTGCATATTAGTCTTTGTCTCACTGCTTTGATCCCAGCCTGTAGAATTATGAAAAAGTTCAGTTCACACAGTAACTGTTTTGTGACCCCTACTGCCGTGCATTAAAAGTTCTCTTCATGTGATTGTATATGTCCATTCCACTTCAGGTGTCTGCACACCAGTACACTGGAGCTGGAGAACCTTTTTGCATAGCAGTATTCCTCAGGGCAGCGCATGTGCTTTCTGCACATTTGTGCTGCTAGTCGATGGTATAACAGGCAAAGCTGCCCTGACCCTCCCTCAGTTCCTTCTCATTCCCTTTGGTCAGTAGTTGTCGCACATGTGAGCTCTTCTTACTCCTTCCCTTTCTCTTTAGATCCCCTCTAAAGAAATAATTTCTTGAGCAATATTCTTTAGCTTAATTAAATTAGTTTGCAGTGATACTCATTTTAAGCTTCCTTTATACTCCCCCCCCCCCCCCCCCCTTGAGCTTCAGCTTGATACTGGGACATGCCAAAATCTCCAGCTTTCAAACATAATTCAGTAATAAGTCCATGCCAGTTAGCAATCCCCACTGCAGCTTCTTAAAGTATTTAGGAGAGGGTCAGGTTAGGCATAAGTTGAAAAATTGGAGAGAGTTCAGAGGAGCCATTAGAGTGATTATAATGATAGACTGAAGACACTCAATCTATTTAGCTTAACAGAGGGAAGGTTAATGGGTGACTTGATTACAGTCTGAAGTACCTACATGGGCAACAGATATTGAATAGTGTATTCTTCAATCTAGCTGACAAAGATATAACATGATCTAATGGCTGGAAGTTGAAGCTCACAAATTCAGATGGGAATTTGAGGGCAGGAGGGATAGCTCAGTGGTTTGAGCATTGGTCTGCTAAACCCAGGGTTGTGAGTTCAGTCCTTGAGGGGGCCATTTAGGGATCTGGGGCAAAAAATCTGTCAGGGGACAGTACTTGGTCCTGCTAGTGAAGGCAGGGATTGGACTCAATGACCTTTCAAGGTCCTTCCATCTATGAGATAGGCATATCTCCATATATTATTATTTATTATTTATTAATAAATAAGATGTAAATTTATACCAATGAGAGTGATTAACCTTTTAAAACAATTTACCAAGAGTTGTGGCTTCTTCATCACTCACAGTTTTTAAATCAAGATTGGATGTTTTCCTAAAAGATGTGGTAAAGAGTCCTGTGGCACCTTATAGACTAACAGACGTATTGGAGCATAAGCTTTCGTGGGTGAATACCCACTTCGTCGGATGCATGTATAAGCTTTCATGGGTGAATACCTAGGTATTCACCCACGAAAGCTTATGCTCCAATACGTCTGTTAGTCTATAAGGTGCCACAAGACTCTTAGGGTACGTCTACACTACCCGCCCAATTTGGCGGGAAGCGATCGATCTTCTGGGATCGATTTATCGCGTCTCATGTAGACGCGATAAATCGATCCCAGAAGCGCTCCCCGTCGACTCCGGAACTCCAGCTCGGCGCGAGGAGTAAGCGGAGTCGACGGGGGAGCCAGCCTGCGCCACATGGACCCGCAGTAAGTACTTTTAATTCGATCTAAGATACGTCGAGTTCAGCTACGCTATTGTCATAGCTGAAGTTGTGTATCTTAGATCGGACACCCCCCCACCCCCACCCCCCAGTGTGGACCAGGCCTTAGTCTGGATCTGTAGAAGCGACAAACATGGCTACCCCTCTGATACTTCCTAAAAGATGTGCTCTAGGAATTATTTATGGGAAATTCTATGGCTAGGGTGACCATATGTCCAGTTTTGGCCAGGACAGCGCCCCCCCCCCTTTTTTTTAAGCCCTGTCCCGCCCTCCTACATTTGTCCTATTTGCTCTTGCCAACTTTATCAGTGTGCACTAGGAAGCTTTAATGCGCAGCAGCGGGGTCCACATAGAAAGTTAGTGTGTGGTACACTATGTGCTGTAGATTCACACCTCAGCTTACTGTACACTATTTCATCTCTAGAGTAAACAGTCTCTAAGGCTCCCTCATGCTCCCTATATATTAAGCAATGGACTATGCTAAAATAAAAACAAAGGACAAATTAATTTTAAAAATACTGTTCTTGGTATAACACTTAAAATGAAACAGTCCATCATCGGTAGTGGAATAAATGAAGAACAAGGACGAGCATTCCTCCTTAATGCTCCCTAGATAGATAGATAGATATTTCCAATAGGTCAACAGTCTGTTTTGGTTGACTACCACTGTATTATTTCTGATGGACAAATGTTTCTATGCACTTTCAGTTGTGTTTGATACCTTACACGTGTAACATGTATCTCTCTTATTTAGGAATGAATTACTCTCTTTTATCAAAAAGTTAAGGGTAAGTTTTATGTTGCAAACTTTAACATCTGTTGCTTTGTTATTGACGCTTTCCTTTGGTATAATATTTCATGGACTGTGTTACTTATTACTTCAGAAAAGGTTGAGTGTTATGTAAATATTATTTTTGTATGGCAGATTATATAATTGAGAATTTGTCTAACTAACCATACAAACAATGGTTTGCTGAATAGCTTGCTTAAAATTCCCCTTGCTTCTGATAGCAGAGATCTTAAGCTAACAATCATAGAATGAGGTAGATTAATTTTAATGAATAGACAATAACCATAAAACCAACATTCACTTAAAGATAATATAGCTGACTTTGTTGTTTACAATTAGGAATTCAGATGAAATTGTCTCTTTTCCATTCAAACTGACCCCTTCCCTATTATCTTAAAGTCCAGTGTCGACTGTACTTTATGCACCCCCCACAATCTAAACACTTCCGAAGGGGAAGACAACTGCTATTTGGATCACAAGAAACACACAAGTCAGAAAGTAATGGGTTTTTTTTAGTTTGTAGTGCATTATAGTACACATTGTACTTTAGAGCCAGAAGACAGCGGGAGGTGGGGGGAGGGAATAAATATGCACAGTGGCCTAAAATAAGTACCACTTATTAACATCTTCCTGAGTAGTTTATTAAGGGACTGTCTTTTAGGGCTTGTCTACACTGGGAGCTATTCCTGATTAGCTCCATATGCTGGATGCTCGTCTTCTGAATTAATGGATTAAGCTAATTGAGAATAAGGCACTCTTATTCTGGAATAAGAGCATCCACACATGGAGCTAATCTGGAATAGTTAATCTGATTTAAATTCACACTATTCCTTATCCTAGATTAATCTCCATGGGTAAATAAGTCTTTATACAACTATTCTGAGTCAGTTATCTGTGTTGCAAAAGTCCTTGTAAAATTGTCTTAAACGCCTTGAGGAATACACCTGCCCTGGAAGAAATAACACTGATATATGTTGGCTATCCCTGATGTTGAGGAGAGAGAAAATGGGCTATTGTGTAATCTTGTTTTTTTTTTTTTTCTTCTTCCATCATAGGAACCACTGGTTTTGACTACAATATTATCCCTGTTTGTTAAGCTTCATAATGTTCGGGTCAGTACAGTGTCATCATTATCATACTTCCTTTTTTTGAATTGCATATTTGCTTCTGTAACTCCTATTTTAATGTCTTTCTCCTCTTAGGAAGACATTGTGAATGATATTGCAGCAGAGCATATTTCTATTTGGCCATCAACTATTCCCAAGTAAGATAACTACTAATATAAAATACTGTTTTTTCCAATTATTCATTTGTATAGTGCATCTAGTTCCAGCTATTATGTTAGCTGGTTTTCTATTAGAAGGCATAGTTGCATTCATTCAAACAGGATTCTGATGTAGCCTTACAATGGATCTTTCCTCACAGATATGTATGCCCCGATAGAGGAGCAAATACAAATGTGTTTTTTTCATTAGTTACCTTATTTATACTTTGTATTTAGTAGCTCTAGAAGTTAGTGTTATGAAGTGTTAATCTTTCCAAAATGTTAACAGTGACAGAGTGTGTGCGCTTATGTATATAATGTTATCTCTTGAAAACAAGCATGGAGTTTGATGCATTTAAGCTTTATTACCTCATACACCTTATCTACACTAGGGCTATATCTGCACTACCAAAAAGGTGTATGGTTTTACAGCAGAAATAACTAACAGCATGTCCCCACCCCAAATACTGTGGTAAAAACACACCTCTTCTTGGAAGAGGGAAAAAAAGCCTAGCTCATTTCCCTTCCTCCCCCCCCCCCCCCCTTACAATTTCCCAGTGTAGCTCCATCAGTGGGAGCACTTGAGTATACACATCACTGTCAATCACCATATCCTGTAGATCTGCTCTGAGGCAGGTTAGGTTTTTATTATTTGTATTCTGGTAGCACCACACTCCTCTATGGGGCATGCCCTCTGCTTTAAATGAACACCTTTTGACTAGGAGGCTAACCCCCACCCAAGTGTGCACCAAGGATATATATGATAGGAAAATCATGCAATTTGGCCCCCACCCATATTACCATATTTAGAACTGCACAGTTCATAACTTGTTTTCCTAACAAGTTGAGTATTGCCATGCTGTTGGATGACCAAATCAGAAGATGTTTTTTCCAATGTTACCAAAATACAGCTGTAAAATGTAAAACTTGTTGTTTTTTTTAAATGTGGAGAATCTATACAAATTCCACCAGGAGAAACTACTAATGTGCTAAATGCCTGGTATCACTCACTTCCCAATCAGTATTGCATGCTTTCTACCACTGGAGGTTGCTGTTTTGGTTTTTGTGTTATGCAAATCCTGCAGTGAATCTGGACCAACATGGGTTTGAAGTGTAACTTCTCTCTGTTCTTGAAAGTGACCCCATTGCTTGCAGCTTACTTCAAGGGTACCACCCTTTCCCAAGGTCTCATGGTATCGCAGTCATTGATATCATTCTAAACTTTGTTAGCAAACTGTGATTGATGTATTTGAAAGGTCTCAATACAGGAGATAAAATAGGGTAACAATCTTAATGTTGGTAAATCTTTTGTTGGGAGGGGGTGTTTAGGTTGGTTTTTTTAGCAAAATGACTTCATTCTTAAACTAGATCTGAAATCAGCTTGTTTGTTTCAATATAGTGATTGACATTACAAAACTGCCTCTTTCTTTAGCCTTCAGTCAGTGGATTTTGAAGCTGTAGCTGTTACCGTAAAAGAGCTGGTCAGTTATGCACTGACTATAAACTCAAACAACCACTTCTGGTTAATTATCCAGGCAGATATTTATTTTGGTAAGTGAAACCAACGTGTGTGTGTGTGTGTGTGTGTGTGTGTGTGTGTGTGTGCACACGTACGTACTTGCATGCACTGTGCTCTGTCTTCAGAGTTACTTACCCTGGTATATCTTGCATAAGATCAAAAGCTGTTGTATCTTGTATACTAATCATTTATCAGTAACTCTTAAACAGCACAGAGCTTTTAAAAATGGCAGTATCTTTGGACTCAAATATGTAAATGGATTGGCAAGGGCAGATCTTGAAGTGCATGCAGTGTTAAAGTCAGTCAGATTCCGTGTGATCATGCGAGTCACCCTGCAGGATGGGGACTTTGGGTTCTTTTTCATTTATTTTAAAAACTTAAATAAGTAATCGTGACTTCAAATCTTCAATGCTAAAGGAAAAATGTAAGAGACTAATACTCTAATTTATATACCAATCTGTAGAATCAGATGAATATTTGTATTCAGTGATCCAAAAAAATAGTGAAATGTAGTTATTATGAGGCCTTTGCTGGAGTAGGGCTCAGAGTCAGTAACTCCCTGCCTAAACTGGAATGTTTTTAAAAATACGATTCTAATATCCCAGCTCAGCCCTATCCATGTTAGCAAATCAAATAGTCAGAGAAAACCAGTTGAGCAGCTTAGACATTATTCCTCAAATTCATTGTAAGGGTCAAGATAAGCAAGACATGATCAATCCTGCTCCCTCCCCACTCCCTTCATGGGTACAGAGGTTCCCCAGACAGTGAAATGTGCTGCTTTGCTGTATGGGAGTGGAATGCAGGATCCAGAGAAAGGGGGGCTGTGCAGGGAGTGCCCACCTCTAGGCAGTGTGGTGGCCATTTTCATGGGGTGTTATTGGGATTGGGTAGGCCAACTATGGGAAGATCTGCTACTTTACAGTTCCTTGGTGCTTCCTTGCTGTAAGTGGAGACTGCTTTAGAGGCATGAGCTCCTATTTCAGCCATTGGTCTGAAGTAGCTTCTATGTAGCGGGTCCACAGGCTTGGAGAGATGGTATCTAACCTTACCACCTTTCTCCCCTCATCTGCTCAGTTCTTATCCTAGCTCCTCACTGGACAGAAGATTTGGGCTATAAAACAATTCAGATGTCTATAGTGCAAGTTAAGGGGGAAGGTATACATTTCTGGTTTGATTCAGTTGGATACAAGTGTTTCCTCCCCTAAACTGTTGGGTTATAAATGACTGTTGCATTTTGAAGGTGAATGAAATGTTCCCTGTACAGTTTGTGGGTCAGATACCATCCTTTTGTGGGGAAAAGCCCACATGGGTCCTAGAAAATTTCTGAGAGTTTCTACTTGCAGTGTTTCATTCAAATTGTTTTGAAAGAACAGTCTCTCAGAATGACAAGGCACCTGTCAGTTCCGTGAATCTGTGGATGTTAAGAGATTCAAGCAAATCTGAGTGTACTAGGAAGGGCTTGCGAGCAGAGGCAACTGCCTCTTCACTGCTTCCTTGGCTCCCCACTTCAAAATAGCAGCATGTGACCTGCATTCTTCCTCCAAAGGTGAGGAAGTTGCTCTTGTTTCTACTAAGAACGAGGTAGTACTGATACTAATAGTACCAGTTAGAACCATAAAATAGTTGAGTGCCAGCACAGAACCATTCAGATAAGCATCGTGTTGTGGTGGAGCCAGTGTTCTAAGCTGAGAGAGCAGTGGATGGGAGCATTGTGGGACTGCAGTGGGAAAATCAAATATATTAGTTCAGTGACAATATTTGCCATTTCTATCCGCATCTGTCCAATAGTTTTCACTGGATTAGTGCAGGGAGACATTTACAAGATTTTTTTTGAGCTGATGTACTAGGAGTACAACCGTGTATGAACAAGCATTTCAGGTGCTTGCACAGTTACTGGGAATGTCAGCATTCTCGAACATGATAAGATGCCAGAGTTCAAAATCTACAATCTGATTTCTAGCCCCATTTCCTTATTCCTGTCACCCCATACCTGAGCTGCCATTTGACTCTGTTCTTTCCATTCTGTACCCTGTAAATCTCCTTTGAGACCACTAACCTTCTGTGATGCCTTGAATGTTTGAAATAAAAATCTATAGCAGAACCTGCTGACAGTCTTCAGTCCAGCTGTGGCAGTGTGTTGGTGCTCTGATATTACAAATGATGCATGTTGGAAGCCCCTTTGTGTGGCAGAGAACTAATTCAGGGTGAGGTAGAAGTGTGGCAGTGTGTTGGTGCTCTGATATTACAAATGATGCATGTTGGAAGCCCCTTTGTGTGGCAGAGAACTAATTCAGGGTGAGGTAGAAGTGTGGCAAATAAATTACCCCCACGGGTTAACGTAGTGGTACAAATTAAACTATTTTTAAAAAGTCCCACCTGTCCTCCCCAACTCATCAGAGTGAAAACTTTTTAAGTATGAAAAATAATTAAGAGAAACTTGCTTAAAACCCTTGGCCTCATAGTTGTTAATGAGCTTTACTGATTAATCTAAGTGTTTTACATCCTCGTAGCAGAATGTCTTATCACATAGTGGTTACAGTATTGCTACCTCCATGTACATGTATGCATTTATACCTGGGTGATGAGTAATTCTTCAAGTAGAATTAAACTGTAGTGAACTTTAAAATTTATCATTTTGTGTATGGACGTATTAAATATTAGTGTGAATAATTCTGTAAACTGTTACAAATGTTTACATTTTGATTTCTGAAGTTATTCTAACTTTTTCCTCCCCGCTATAGCAACAAATCAATATTCAGCAGCCCTTCATTATTACCTTCAAGCAGGAGCAGTATGCTCTGATTTCTTTAATAAGATGGTACCGCCTGATGTATACACAGACCAGGTGAGTTATGCTATTAAAATATTTGGCATGTGGAAATACTCTTCTGGATTCGTAGACATGAGACAACTGTATGCTAATCAGGGATGGACCTTATCTGACCACATAAGTTAATATATTGAGTGTGTGAATGTATGGATATTTAGCTATTTTAAATTACATAAATATAAATATATTTCCTTCACTGCTTGAAACTCATAAAGTCTGCAGGTTTCTACTGTGCTGATGCACAGGTGGGTGGATATGTCTTTTTACTCCTGTTTTAAGTAACTTGTAGAGATTATATGCTCAAACTACTAATGGAAAGCACACTAACTGATGTTGGACTTGTATATACCTGAGTGGAATTGTCAGAATATTTATGCAATTATACATCAGCAAACTAATAATCAACCTTTTACAAAGTTTGTAATTGTATAGTTAACAATTTAAAAATGTATCTCTGCATTTCTAAACTACCCCCTTACTGTAAAAGATGAGCATTGGATATGGATTATATAAATAGTGAGAGCAGTTCCTTCACCTACTCTAAGTATAACCATAGGCTTCTGTCTTTGAGCACAAAGTCACACTTTCTTTGGGGAATGCCGTGGTGAACAATGGTGCCTTATAACATGGTGTCAGGTTGGTGAGGGTAGGGTAGGTTGGTGAGGGTAGGTTGGTGAGGGTATTCTCCTTTGGGAATAATGTTTTTTGGTATATCGACACAGCAATGTGAGCCTGGGCTCAAGCTTAACCCCCCTTGCATCCACACACCAATTGTTAACCTAGAGCTCAAACCTAGAGTCCAAGCCCTATTGCTTTCCTGTATGCACGCAGCCCCGGCTTGACTCTGGTCCTGGAAGTCCTCTGGATGTATCCCAAAGTTCCTTGGGGCAACTTCGTTAGTCCTCTCTACGCCAACAATCTGTGGTGCAGTCTATTGTACTCTATATTACAAACAGAAGCCACACCTCCTTTTGCAAATGGAGCAGCTCAGATCAGCATTAACCTAATGTATGCTGAACACCAGTCTGCAAGCACACTATCAGAGAGCCTGTGGGGTATTCAGTAGAGACCGTTGAGAAGATGCTTTTTGCAAAGAGAGCTGCTTCCTGGTCACTAGTGCAGCCAGAATTTTTGTGCACGCTGTCTGTGTGCCCCTGCACATGCAGCCCTAAGGAGAAATGGGGGCAGAGAGTCGAGTGGAGACTAAGAAGCTGCCTTGCAGGGAGGGGGAGTGACAAAGCTCCCAGCTCAGCATGGCCATGCGAGGGATGATCCCCAACACCCAGGCCACTCCCTCTCCCTGCCAGGGAGCCACTTGGTCCCCACTCCACTCCCTGGGGCTGCATGTGCAGATGTGTCCAGATGGCATGTGCTGTGAGGGTGACAAATGGGAGTCAGCCCCTAAACTTCCCCACAGCCTCCTGGGGATCCTTTAGCCCTTCCCTGGAGATGCTCTTCACCAGGCTGCAGCTGGTAACAGCCAGCCTGGGTGGGTAGGTGTTTTTTTCCTCTGAAACCTGTGTTTGACATAAAACTTCAAAACAAATAGACAAAAATAAATTAAAAAAACAAGAAAACCACCTTCATTGAACATACCACTTTAAAAATTAAGAATTGCAAAAGTTTCATTTTAATAGTTTGACTGCCCTGGAGACTGAGTGTCCTAATTATCCTCTGAACAGATGCACATGGCATTTTCCTGCCAACGTGTCTCCACCTAGAGGTGGAAAGCCCAATTCTCAGATTAGATAATAGTTCAATATAAAGCCTTCTCAAACTGCAGACATTCTACTGAGCCAGCCACCAAAGGAGCTAATTGTGCAATTTATGTACTTGTGCTACTTATGGGCATTTGAGTCCCATCAATAGTACTGTCTCAGTTAGGAAACAGTGGGCAGTAGAATTTTCCCATAGTGCAACACATTCGTAGGGCTAGAGCTTCAGCCCTGGGTGGCGAGGCTTAGGTTACAAGCCCCCTGCCTGGGGCTGAAGCCCTTAGGCTTCAGTTCCCTCCCCTCCCCCCGCATGGGGCAGTGGGGCTCAGGGTTTTGCTTTGGCCCCTCATCCTGGACCGTGGGGCTCGGGCGGGCTCAGGCTTCGGACCCCCTCCTGGAGTCATGTAGTAATTTTTGTTATCAGAAGGGGATCGCGATGCAATGAAGATTTGAGGTGTAAAATGCACTGTACATGCTCAAGCCCAGGGCTCCTTGACATGGGTCAGCTGATTCGAATCCCACTAACCCTAGGCTTAATTGCTGTGTAGACATAGCCTTAGAACCTTTGCCTCTCAACAGAAAGTCCCTGTGTTTACCTCCTTAAGACTGTGCTCCATTAGATTTAGTCTAGCAAATTATTATAGCTTCCATCAGGATAGATTGATCTAAATTGCTTAATTGTTATATAAATTTTAATCTTGTGTTCCATTCATACTTATTTTCCTAAAGAAAAGTTTGTTCTCACTGGTGGTTATAACCATTAAAACATGTCAATTTGCAACCAGATGCAGACTTTACACTAAATTTGGTACTTTTTGCTGATCAGGAGAAGGGTATACTATCTATACACATTTATTTAACCACTTGGAGTTTAGCATACATGTATAGAGATTCTTAATTTTTACATTTCAGTTATGATACTAAATGGTGAATGACCCACTTATTTACTAGATGGGTTTTTTTACTCTAAATTTGTGTCAAGCTGCATGTGGATGGAAACTGAAATTCAAATAATATACAAAAGCAGTATTTTAAGATTTTAGTTATTAGTTGAATGAAACTACCTTAAATGGCTGGATACATAAGGAAAAAAAGCTTATTAAAACATATTTTTCATTTAAAACTTAACTGATTTACTGAAGTATTTATTTAGTTAAGGCTATGATTTTTGGCATAAACATTTTTAGTAAATTTCACAGCAAAGGTGCAGGGGAAATGTTCATGTGAAAGTTCAACAAATAATACAGTTTCTTCTTTGAGTAATGTCCGTGTGTGTACTCCACTTCAGGTACATATGTGTCTCTCAAGCCCTTGATAAGAGATTTTCTATTAGCACCATCTGTTTGTCCCACGCATGCACTCTGTACAACTTTATGCCGTGCTCCAAGGGTATATAGTGCTTTATGGGTGAACTGCCTTGAGTTCCTTCTCTACCGCCTCTGCCTGAGACGGAGCTCTAGTTTGTCCACCTTGTGTGTGCCTCAGCATGTTTTGTAGTTGTTTAGCGTTTGTTAGTTGTTGTTAGTATAGAATTAGATGGATAGTTGAGAGGTTTCGGTTTTTCCTCTTCACCTTTGTCTCCCCCAACTTTTTTCTGAGGAGCTTATTTCGCCTGGTTGGGCATGCCTGACTCACCAGGTTTCAAATACAGCCTCTCTTGTTGGGAGGCTATCCCAATCAGTGATGGCCATCAATCTAAATGTATCCATTGCTTGGAAGAGTGCCAGATTGCCCCAAACTGTAACTTTTGCCTGCCTCTAAAATCTAAAGATCAGAAGAATCAGGAAACCAACCTGAAGCTGCTGATAAATGGACCATTCCCTTCAATCCACTTCAGAGTCCATCCCCTTACCCCGAAAATACATCTGTCTCCAGACAGATCATGTGCCCCTTTGACTTCAACTAAGGTCTTGCCTAAGAAGGAGAAGATCTCTGAGGGTGCAGGGAAGGCTCCAAAGAGGAGCTTGGTCTTCCCCCACAAGGAGCCAGTTCCCAAGATGTCCCAATCTCCTGCGAGGTCTATGGTGTCAGAGTCCTTGACTTTTTGACTTGGTACCATGTACCCCTTTTTGACTTGGTACCATGTGCCCCTCTCCTGTATAGGCCTCCTCAGTAGTCATAACGGGGTCCTTGGGTGGCGTGTCAGCAGCTAGCTGCCAGACATCTGGCTGCAATGCACCAGGAAAGTAGGGTGTCAGTCTCCTACATCAAACCCCCAACACAAGGAGACCTTTGAGGAACAGGAGTCTAGGGTGGACAAAGAGACTACCCTCAAACCCTTATTTCATCTCCGGACAACACAATCATGCCTCCACTACCTCTGAGAGCTGACCATTTTCTCCATTTCCAGGGCCTTGTGAAGAGAGGTGGCTGACACCCTCCAGATACCTTTCTAGGATGTTAAAGAATCACATCACAAGTTCCTAGACATTTTTGCAGTCAGTGACACCCAAGTGTGTAGCATTACCTGTTAATGAAGTGTTCTTGAATCCTACATATACTGTGTGGCAAACTCCTGCTGCCAACTTGTAAATGAGCAGATAAAATATTATGATTTCCCCAGGGACTCAGCATTTGTGTTCTCCCAGGCTCTGCCTAAATCCCTGCTTGGGAATGCTGTAAATGAGCAGGGTAGACAGCATTACTCCAGGTCTACGCCTTATGACAAGGACCAGAAAAGATTAGACATTTTTTGGATGGAAGGCCTAGTCGTCCTCCAGTTTCAGATTGCAAACTATCAGGCCATCCTGGCCAAGTAAGACTACATCAATTACAAGAAGTTTGCATCCTTTACTGAACATCTTCCACAGGGGTGTTTCCAGGCCATGGTTAAAGACTCAGTTATTAGCCAGAACCCCTCTCCAGATACCCTTGAATGCCACAGACACTGCTGTGAACTCCATCTCCACAGCAGTTGTTATTCCCAGGGCATCATAGTTCCAGTTCTTGGGCTTCCCAAGAGAGGTTCAGGATATAGTTAAGGACCTCCCATTTGATGGCCAGAAGCTCTTGGGAACTGTAGGCGAATCCCTGCACACACTATGCCTTGGTCCATGCCGTCAGATCTAATGTGGCACTTGGTTCGGCAGTACTGTCTTCAGTCTTGGACTCAATTCCAAAGTTCCCTCCTTGTGAGGATACTACTTGAGTCACCTGAAGTGGAGCACCCATAGGGACACTACTTGAAAAAGAAGAAACGGTTACTTGCCTTGTGCAGTAACTCTTGTTCTTCAAGATGTTTGTCCCTGTGGGTGCTCCACTCCCCACCCTCCTTCCCCTCTGCTTCGGACTGTTCTTTTTGGTCATTTGGATAGAGAAGGGACAGAAGGCAGTTTGCTCACACAGCCTTGTGTACCCTCGAAGCACAGCATGAGGGTTACATTGAGCGCATGCACGGGCCAAACAGACACTGCTATCAAGGGCTCAAGAGGCACATGCACACCTGTAGTGGAGCACCCATAGAGGGACACCTCAAAGAACTACAGTTACTGCACAAGGTGAGTAACTTTTTCGCTATATCAGCATATACAAGAGTATAGTGGGGGTGCTTTGACACCATAATGGCAGCTCCTGGCCTGCGGGAGTGGGCCTGGCTCCCTACTCTGCACATTGTGACCAATCACATGGGGTTGCCGCGACCCTCCATCTCCAGAGGGGTGAATGAGCCAAACCTGAGTGGTGCTGTGACCTCGTGCTCCAGATCACACCACCACTCTGTTTAGGGGGCCTAATCAAATCTGTTTTTACAGCCATTTCCAAGATTTCATTCAAATTCAAGATATCTGTGACCACTATGACAAAATTGTATCTATAATTATAGTTAGTGGATTGACTGTTTCTGGTCACCATAGGGCAGATTTTCAAAGATATTCAGATGCCTAAGGTACCCACCTAGTGGAATTTTTAAAAGTGCCTGAACAGCTCGGGTGCTTAAACTGCTTAGACACTTTTGAAAATTCCACTGGGTGTGTCTCTTTAGTTGCATAAATGCCCTTGAAAATCTGCCTGCGTCTCCCCCGTCCTTCATGTTTTTAGAATTAGATCTCACCCTCTCCCATCTGGGTTTTTATTCATTTTAAAGAATGAAAATAATGTACTTAATGCAGTACATGACATTGACATATTTATAAATAGGGTCCTACGAAATTTATGGTCTATTTTGGTCAATTTCACTGTCAGAGGATTTTTTAAATTGTAAGTCATGATTTCAGCTATTTAAATCTGAAATGTCACGATGTTGTAATTGTAGGGGTCCTTACCTAAAAAGAAGTTGGGGGAGGGGGGTTGCAAGGTTATTGTAGGTTGTGGTACTGCTACCCTTACTTCTGTGCTGCTGCTGGTGGTGGTGCTGCCTTCAGAGCTGGGCAGCTGGAGAGCGGTGGCTGCTGTCCAGGAGCCCAGCTCTGAAGGCAGAGCCACCACCAGCAGCAGCACAGAAGTAAAGATGGCATGGCTGGGCCCTCAGTCAGCAGCCACCACTCTCCGGCCACCCAGCTCTGAAGGCAGCACAGAAGTAAGGGTGACAATACTACAACCCCCCCTAAAATAACCTTCTGACCCTTCTTCAACTTCCTTTACGGTCAGGACCCCCAATTTGAGAAACACTGGTCTCCCCTGTGAAATGTGTCTAGTATAGGGTAAAAGCACACACAAGACCAGATTTCACAGCGGGAGACCAGATTTAATGAAGTGTTTTTCATGGCTGGTAGGGCCCTATTTATAAAGCTGGAGTTGATCTCAAAAGTTAAATATGGTGTACCTCACGATTCTGCTGTAGTTAAAAAGCTGCACCCTTTAACTCATTCAAACTATTAATGCAGCATATTTTTAAATATTTTAACAGCTTATAGTAATTTTAGGCTTTAGCATAGTTGTCACAAATTTATTTTAAACATTGAATTTAATTAAACTAAAAATAAAATCTGATTCAAGTAAAAACTTTTTTTTAAGTAAAGACATCAATTTTTATCCACCATGGTGTACTCTAAAACAGTGTTTCTCAACAAGAAGTCTGTGGACTGGTGCTGGTCTCTGAGATCTCCGACAGTTTAGGAAGGCAGCAAGCCCTTCACTCTAGAAGATGAGCCAGGAGTTCTTGTCAGAATGTGGCAGATATTCTTGTTATGGAGAAGGATCTTTAGTCTTCAGTCACTGTCATGGAATGTTCTTGTGAAATTTAATCAGTGTATCTGACTTGGATCTGGTCTTCCACTATTTCTCTGTCTCATTCATCTGAAAACCATTGTAATGTTTGTGGACAGTACGTTAGGGAGTGGTTGGAGACCATGTGTCAGTTGATGTTGACAGTAGGAAATCAGTACTTTGCCATGACCCCCTGGAGGTAAAAGAATAGCCCCCACCCCCTTCTGAAAAGCAGCTCTGGAAGCCAGCTGGGCTCATGAGTTTTGGGATCCTAACCAAATAGTTAATTTTAGTTATATAGATGGGAGAGGGCAAGTAAAGAGAGATGATAATGGCTGGACCATAATAAATGTTTAAAGGCTATAGTCCACTGGAGATTAGGTCTGTGTACCTTCTAAGGTATAACTCATCCCTGGGCCAGGAATTTCATTCTGTAAGGACTCAAGGAATCTTTGTAAAACAAATAATCATGGTATGGCAGATAAATGTGTCTTGCTCATAAAATACTAGTTCGAGTGATGGTCCCTATATAGATTCCAAACGTGGATGCACATGTGTGCCATGCGCCAGAGACAGAAGATTTCATAGCAGTGGCCATTGACCTGCACACATCATGCATCGCCTCATGCTCCTGTCCGAGGTTATAATAGGCCCCTCTTACCACCACATGGCCGGAGTCGGAATCCCTTGTTCCCTTTGTGATCTTAGGGCTGGTCCACACCGGGGCGGGGGATCGATCTAGGAAACGCAACTTCAGCTACGAGAATAGCGTAGCTGAAGTCGATGTTACCTAGATCGAACTAATTATACTTACTGCGGGTCCACACGGCGCAGGCAGGCTCCCCCATCGACAGCGCTTCCTCCTCTCGGCGAGCAGGAGTTCCGCAGTCAACGGGGGAGCGCTTCTGGGATCGATTTATCGCGTCCAGATGAGACGCAATAAATTGATCCCAGAAGATCGGTCTCTACCCGCCGAATCGGGCGGGTAGTGTGGACTAGCCCTTAGTCTCGCTGTAGTTAATTTTTTTTGTTTTCTTGTTGCTAGTGTTAGTAGTTAGGTTAGTTTGGTTATTGGAGGTTTTCCCCCAGTTTGGGAGACCTCCTTTCCCGGGGATTATGTCCAGTTGTAGGAACTGTGCCTCGTGCCTATGCTCCTTCTCTGTGAGCACCAATGTGGCTTGTACTGCCTTAGCGAGGCCCACATTGTCACCCGCTCTATCATCTGCCAATCATTCGTGCCTCAAACGCATGAGGCTAGAGAATTTTGCCTCTGGAATTTCTTAATGGAGCAAGCCATGTGCCTGAATGGCTGTCACCAAGACCCTCCCCACCCCCATCCACTTCTCGGGCACCGGATCTGATGGTACTGAAGAAGTTGGACAAGCCTTGCCATGAGACTAAGTAGTATGGCTCTGGGCATAAGGGCAGGTCCCTGTCCAGGACTGCCCACAAATACAGCATTGCCTCCCCGAGCTGTCCCAGGTCTGGAGACAAGTTGCACATAGACCAAGGTGCCCAACCTCCTAAGCTGCCCCGGATGGAGCATAAGGAGAAGCACAAACAGAATCTGCTGGTGTAAGCTCCGTCTCCGATCCCAGCACTGGTGTGCCTGCTTCCTGCAGCACCCGGACTCTTGAGCGCTCCTTGATGAGGGCCACCTGGTTGCCAAGGTGGGTCTTCAGTCCACCATGGACGCAGCTTACACGGCCTCCTGCTCACTTGCTACTCAAGCAGTGTTGCAATCCTGGCTGCAATCCTCTGCACTCCCCAAATAGGTCCAGACCACTGTAAAGGACCTGCCTTTTGATACCCAAAAAGCTGTTCAGCGAAAAGACTGACAAGTCCTTGTACTCCCTCAAGGATTCCTGCACCACGCTCCCAAAGGCAGACAGCAAGGACAACCATACAGCCCTCGCATGCAGGCCCCCTATCCACCGTATTATCATAGTTAGGAGGCACTATGTCGCCAACAGTGATCTCTGAGACCATGCTACTCCACCTCTGCCACAACCACCTCCTCCGCCCCCCTAAGCAGTCAGCCAAGCACCAGTTTTGATATGCATGTAGAGAACCGCCACCCTCTCCTGCAGCGCCCCATGTTGTCATCTTTGGGGGCTGCGTTGTTCTATTTGCCTGCAATTGGGGCAAGATCACCACAGGCAGTTGGGTATTGGAGGTCATCCACAATGGATACTCCATAGAATTACTGGCATTTCCACACACTGCCAGCCCTCACCCCAGATGTCCCTCCCATCAGAGCACCTTCCAGCAAGAAGGCGCCATGTAACTGATCCCACCTCACTACAGGGGACTAGGTTTCTACTCCCCAGACTACTTCATCCCAAAGAAGGGCAGAGGGCATCATCCTGTTCTGGACATCAGAGTGCTCAACACCTTTATTAGAAAGTCCAAATTCCGTATGTCAATTTATCCCATCCCTTCCCTGCAGAGCCTGATTCGTGGCTCTCGACATGAAAAATGCCTATTTCTATATCAATATTCACCTGGCCCATCAAAAGTTTCTCTGATTCAGAGTTGGACCTGGCTTTTAGCATAGGGATAGCTCCACGAGTCTGCGCCATCATAGCCGCGCACACGTGCCATCTAGGCTACTCAGTCTACCCTAACCTGGACAACTGGCTCCTTGTCGAGCTCTGCTGCTAAACCCTCCTCTTCGCCATCCACGCTCTCCTCACCTCTCTTGGCATTTGTATCAGCAAGGAGAAATTGTTCCTCGTACTTATCCAGACCGTTGCCTTCAGTGGACCATGGCTGGACTCTGCTTCTGTATGTGCCTTTCTTCCGACGAATTGCTTCACAACCCTAATCACAGACCCCAGCCGCAAGCTCCAGACCACCGTCCACCACTCTCTCCCCTTCTTGGCCATATGATGGCCTGTACCTCAGTGACACTGCACACTTGCCTCCACATGCATTGCTTGCAACTCTGGCTCCTCTCCGTCTACCAACCAAACACAGACCAGCTACACAATGAAGTCCTGATCCTATGGCAGGCGTTGGCATCCTTCATTGGTGGATCAACCCTTCCGAGGTCCTGATCGGTGCCCCCTTCACCACTCCCACGCCATGAGCCACGATCACAACAGATGCCTCCCTTGCAGGTTGGGGAGCTCATCTGGGGAACTGCGAACCAATGGGAGCTGCAGGGGGCGGCGCCTGCAGACAGAAGCAGTGCGTGTCCTTGCAGAGCTGCCTGCCCACGCCTCCGCCAGGAGCAGCGGGGACGGGGAGAAGCCGGAGGTGAGCACGCCGCCCTCCCCGCTCCCCATCCAGCACTCTGAACCCCCTGCCGGCCCCGCACCCACCACACTATAAACCAGACTTTCAGTGCAGATCAGAAATGCCGGTTTATAGAGTTTGCCAGTTGGTGACATGCTGGATAAAAGAGCTTTTACTGTATAACCTCGGATGGGAGAACAAGGCAACTCACGACACATGCAGGGTAATGGACACTGCTATGAAACATTCTGGTGCATGCACACCCACATTTGGAATCCAAATAGGTACCACACATCTTTAAGAACCTCCAGTTACAGGTAAATAACCTCTTCTTCAATTTATCTGTAAAGAAAAGAATGTCTGTACAATTATTTAGCATTTGTGCTTAATGTAAGCATCAGCATTTTGGAAGCTGTTGTAATTGTCTTGTGAATTTGTGCTCTATAGGTGATAAAAAGAATGATAAAGTGCTGTTCTTTGCTGAACTGCCACACCCAGGTAAGAGTATATTCAGGTGCCAGTTTAAATAAGGACTCCTTTTTAAAGAACAGTCATTTTTTAATTTTAAGTCCAAACTCTCTCTTTAAAAGAAAAAAAATTAAAAAAATCTGGTTTTAAAAATGTAGAAGTTTTGTTTATGTAAACATTCCCTGGCAGAGTTGGGAAACTAATCAAAATAGTGAGAATGCTTCAGAACCAGTCAATGAAATTTTAGATCTGAACTCACTTAGTCAGTACATTAGTTGAGTTCACAAAGACTGCAAGCTTCTCATGTTTTTAATCTTAAAATATTAATTTCCTTGCAATCTCTCCCCCCTCCCCTTGAGATTTAATGCCCAGTCTAGCAGCTGGGGAATGTAATGGGATTTGCATTATGGGGGCACATTCTTGCCAGGGCTGGAGTCACTCTGCTCAACCTAATAGTCACACACGGGTAGTCTAGTCTAGAGATCAGTGGGCTGAGCAGGAATTCTAACAGGGCTGCACCCAAAAGTATCTGGATCCCTCTTGCTGAAAGGAAAAAAAACCTGTCAGCTAGAATGAACCCACTAGCCAAAGATTTCACTCTCTGGAAAAGTAAGTTAGGGTTAACCAACTCTGCAAAGACCAATGGCATGTCACCCCGTCTCCTCATCCACCTCGCCCCCCACCCCCTCAGCTGAGTTCCCTTAACCCTTCCCAGAAAACTGCACGACTTGCAAACTTTTTTTTTTATAAATCTCCACCTAATCAGTACATCTCTAGGAGCTACACCAAGCTATTATCCTGGTGGGGTGGAATAGAAGACTAAAAATAGAGAGTTGTTAGCAGGTCTGACTGACCTTTTCCCTCCTGCATGGTGTACTGTCGCCTCTGCAGTCTGCTGGTATTACTCTGGCTTGAAAGGCTGTATTATGCCCTCAACTGGAGCAAAGACACTTCATAAAGCTTAATTTACTGTCCTTGTCTGATATTTTGATTCATTGTGCAAACACTAAGTTTAGACTATTGAGAAGCCATTTACTATGAAAACTAGATGTAATTATTACGTTTCCCACAGAGTGGAGAAATATTTGTCTAATATTTCAGCATGAAAAGTTACAAGCTTTAAGGAAATAAGTTACAGTCCTTTCTCCCTACAGGTAGCAATTTTATGTCAGTTCCTCAGAGAAATAGACTATAAAACAGCATTTAAGGCACTGCAGGAACAAAACAGGTAAACATTATTTATGTTTAAAATTAAAATTCTGTACATATTCCATGAATTAATTGATATTCTCTTTCAGCCATGATGCTATGGATTCTTACTATGACTACATCTGGGATGTTACCATTTTGGAATACTTGACATGTATCCTTTCATTAGAAATAGTTAAAGCAAAAGCAGCTTGTGGGGTCATGTTGAAAAACCAACACAAAGCTTAAGTGTATTGACAGTTAAGTTTCATGCTAAACATGTAGATGTAAAAGGGTTACTCCTGAGTCAATTCTGGGCCTAAAAATTGTGCACACAATATTTTAAAAATTTGCAGAATTTTGCAAAATTTGTCAATAAATAAATATGGCTCCACCATGGTAGTGGGGAGCACAGGCCAGTGGCTGCATTGAGGTGGGAGATCACCCTGAAGCCCCCAGCGCCCCTGGTACAGGGACTCTGCAGTGAGTCTGCACCTGACCCTGACAGTGCAAGGGCTGGGTCTGCCCCTGAAACACTGGGACCTGCCATCTCTATGCCAGGCACACCAGGTGTGGGGTGAGAAGTTTCTGGGTGGGATAGTGTGGATACACAGTGGCTCAGTGAGGGGTTCTGGCTGCAGGGGATCCAGGTGAAGGTGGTTGGGGCTCAGTAGTGGAGTCTAGGTGCAGCTGGTTTGGGCTTGTTGGGGGGTTTAGGTGTAGGGTTTGTCAGGGTGAGGGTTGGATGGGACTGCTTAACAGGGGAGCCCCAGCTGCTGTGAGGATGCTGCAGGCTGGCTGGGCTCCCACTCCACCCCCTCTTCCCCCACCCTCACCCCTTACCCAGCCTGCCTGTGGGCGCACTGTTGCACAGAGAACAGAAAGGCTCCTAGCACACAGAAAGGAAACATGACTGGCCCTAGAACCCAGGAGGTGATGTTCAGCTCCTTCAGTTGGGCAGCTCTGTGCTTGCAGAAATGGGGGGAGACAGTGGCATATAACCCTGTATGCCCCACCATGCTTCACCTCTGTTTGGAGGGGGCAATCCCCCCCAAAAAACTGCACCCATAGTTGCTCCCCACCTCCACAAGGCTTCCCTTTGCTTCCCGGTGTTCTGCAGGCATGCAAAATCCCCCCAGGCCAGGAGTAATAGGTGGTGGTGTCATATTGCCTTGGTCAGGGGGTCTAGGTCTGCTGGGGTTGAAAGGACGAGCATCTATACTATTCTTGTTCGAGTGATTGCTCATATGTATTCCAATTAAGTGTGCGCGCGCGGCGTGCACGATCGTCGGAAGACTTTTACCCTAGCAACACTCGGTGGGCCGGCTGGCGCCCTCTGGAGTGGTGCCATTGCGGTGCCTGATATATACCCCAGCCGGCCCACCGCCCTCTCAGTTCCTTCTTACCGCCCGTGACGGTCCGTTGGAACTGCGGAGCGCAGCTTAGGTGATCTCCACCTCCCTAGCGTAATTAGCACTCATTTATCTTTTTTGATAGTTTAAGTACTGTTAAGTAGTTGTGAATAGTTTATTGATAGGTTTTGTTTGTATAGTTAGTGTAAATAGTAGTGGGAGATAAGGGGCTTCTCCCCTGTCTCCCTCCCGGTACCGGGCCAATGCCTGGCTCTCCGGGATTCAAGCCGTGCTCGGCCTGCCAGAAGCCGATGCCCACGGGGGACCCCTACGACTCTTGTCTGAAGTGCCTCGGGGAATCCCATCTTCCGGACAAGTGTCGAATCTGTAAGGCTTTCAAGCCGTGGACCAAGAAGGAGCGGGACTTTCGATTGAAGCAGCTCCTCTTGGAAGCCTCTCTCAGCCCGATGTCGGCCCCGCACCGGAACCCGGTGCCGGCCCCGGTGGCAAGTACATCGTCAGTGGCACCGGAGCGCCCAAGCTCCAGTAAAGAACCCCAGCACTGAACATCTCAGGCTGGAACTCCTCAGAGGCATCGTTCGCTATCGCCAAGAGTGAGGAAAGCGGGTCCTGCGCCATCTACGACCCCGGCACCGCTGCACCCGCAGCCTGTTCAAGACCGCACCAAGTCCGGCCCAGCACCAGCACCTTTGACTCCGGTACCGCAAGGACCATCGAGCTCGGTGCCTGTGGCCCAGATGTCCATGCCACTTACTCCGGCTCCACAGGGGCCGTTGAGTTGGGCGCCGCCGCTAATGCCGGCACCAACCCTGTCGACTCCGGTACCGCAGAGACCGTTGAGCACAGGACAGCTTGTTAAGGCTCCGGTACCAATGACTCCGGTCCCGCAAGGTCCGTCAAGCTCGGTAACCACCAGCTCCCCGATGCACGCCATGGTAGAGCTTACGCTGCCATCCACTCCGGACACCTTCTCGGCGGCACGGAACCTGATCGCCATGACGGATCCGGTACCGACTCCATCCTCGGTACCACCGTTACGGATCATCACTTCCCCGCGGCAAACCGGCCATACTACGCCCGGTGCCGCATACGGAGACCAGCCAATATCAACCTGGTTCTCCCCGACCCCGCTCGCAGTCCCGGCACCGATCACCTTCTCAGCGCTGGTCGTACTTGTGGTACCGCTCCAGGTCAACCTCCAGGTGACGATACGGCGATTCCCGGTACCGCTCCCGGTCTCATGGCCAGTCGCAGCGTAGATCCCTGGACGATCGGCATCGCTACCATTCGCCAAGACGTACGCGATCCAGGTCAGGTTCCCGGTACTGAGACAACTGCCGGTACCGATCCAGATCTCGGTACTGATCCCCGGCACCACATGGCTACGCAGACCACCCCTCAAGGCCATTCTGCACCGCCTTGGCCCTCCCATTCGGCCTCCCACTCATCTAGAGCCGGTAGTGACTTCTATGCGGAGGACCACGTGGTTGAAGACCAGAGCCACTGGCCAGACGACGGGCAGGAGCCGTCCCAAGCCCCGACGCAGTGGCCCTTCTGGACTCCGATGGCATACCATCAGTCCCAAGGGGCCCCCTCCAGAGCCTCCCAATCGGCTCATTCGTGTATTATTGCAATTTACCCACCACACAGACGCTTCCTCCACTTTGTGGTGGACCAGAGACATTTTCAGTTTACGGTTCTGCCCTTCAGCCTCTCTACTACGGCACCACGGGTATTCACGAAGTGCATGGCCGTGGTGGCGGCCGTGGTGGCAGCCGCCTTTCGTCGACAGCGAGTTCAGGTGTTCCCCTACCTCGACGTCTGGCTTATCCACTGCAAATCCAGCAGCCAAGTCCAGTCGCACATTCGGACGGCCTTGAGCATGTTCAAGCAGCTCGGCCTCCTCCTGAACGTAGAAAAGTCCACTTTGGAGCCAACCCAAAGATTAGACTTTATAGGGGCAGTGCTGGACTCGACTCTCACCCAAGCGTTTCTGCCAGAGGCACGCTTTCAGGCCCTCGTAACCATCATACGCGGCCTTCAGAACTTCCCGACGTCAACGGTTCGCTCCTGCCTCAGCCTGCTCGGTCACATGGCGTCCTGCACATTTGTGACTGCTCACGCCAGATTACGCCTCCGTCCGCTCCAGGCATGACTGTCCTCGGTATACCATCCACGCAGAGACAGCTTGGACTTGATTCTGACGGTACCATCGCAGGTCCTAGCCTCCCTGAACTGGTGGCTAGACCCCAAGAAGGTGCTGGAAGGGGTGCCATTCCATCCGTCACAGCTAACCCTAGCCTTAACTACAGACGCGTCATCGCTTGGCGGGGGAGGCCATCCAAACACAAGGCCTGTGGTCGGCGCAGGAATTAGCCCTGCACATCAACGTCAGGGAACTGCAGGCAGTACGCCTTCACCCAGCACCTACAAGATCGTTGTGTCGCCATCCTCACGGACAACACGACGGCCATGTATTACATCAACAGGCAAGGAGGGGCACGCTCCTCCCCGCTCTGCTGAGAAGCAATACGACTGTGGGACTTTTGCATAGCCCACTCCATTCACCTGGTAGCCTCCTTTCTCCCAGGGGTCCAGAACACCTTGGCGGACCGCCTCAGCAGATCCTTTCAGTGGTCCATTTGGCCAGATGTCATCCACTCTGTCTTCCGGAGGTGGGGATTTCCCCACATAGACCTCTTTGCCACTCGCGAGAACCGGAACTGCCACGCGTTCTGCTCGCTCCAGGGACGCTCCCCAGGCTCCCTGATGGATGCTTTTCTCCTGCCTTGGACAGACCACCTGCTCAAATTACGCAGGAACAGGGCCCGCCTAATCCTGATCACCCCAGTGTGACCCAGGCAGCACTGGTACACCACTCTCCTAGAGCTCTCGATGTCCGCCCCGATCACTCTACCATTGTGGCCGGACCTGATTACGCAACAGCACGGCAGGCTACATCATCCCGACCTGCAGTCTCTCCATCTCACAGCGTGGCTGCTGCATGGCTGAACCCGTCCGAGCTCTGTTGTTCCAGCCCGGTCCAACAAGTTTTACTAAGTAGCAGGAAACCCTCTACCAGGTCCACCTACTCGGCCAAGTGGAAATGGTTTTCCTGTTGGTGCGGCCCTCAGGGTCTTAACCCTTCGCAGGTGCCGGTGCATACCATTCTGGACTACCTCCTGTCTCTGAAGGAGCAGGGTCTGGCCCTTTCTTCATTAAAAGTCCACCTGGCGGCAATCTCGGCTTTTCACCCTGGCGAGAATCGGCGCTCAATCTTTTCCAACCCCATGGTCAACAGGTTCCTCAAGGGGTTAGAACGGCTACACCTGTTGACTCGCCGCCCGGTCCCCACTTGGGACCTCAACCTGGTCATCACTAGGCTTATGGGGGCCCCATTCGAGCCTATGACCACCTGCTCGCTCCTGTACCTCTCTGGGAAGACAGCCTTCCTCGTAGCCATCACCTCGGCAAGGCGCATCTCTGAACTCAATGCGCTTACTTCGGAACCCCCTTACACGGTGTTCGACAAGGTGCAGTTGTGACCACACCTGGCCTTCCTTCCCAAGGTAGTGTCAGCCTTTCATGTCAGCCAGGACATTTTTCTACCGGTCTTCTACCCAAAACCGCATACCTCTCCAAGGGAACAGCAACTCCAGTCCTTGGAGGTCCATAGGGCCCTCGCCTTCTACATCGAGCAGATGAAGCCCTTTCGGAAATTGACTCAGCTATTCATTGCCGTGGCAGACCGGATGAAGGGCCTCCCGGTCTCCTCCCAACGCATCTCGTCCTGGATCACATCATGCATCCGGACATGCTATGACTTGGCTGGTGTTCCCACCATGCACCCTACTGCCCACTTCACCCGAGCTCAAGCCTTGTCCTCCGCCTTCCTGGCACACATACCGATACAGGAGCTATGTAGGGCAGCAACCTGGTCATTAGTGCACACCTTTACTAATCACTATGCCATAGTCTAGCATTCCAGGGAGGATGCTGCATTTGGTTCAGCGGTCCTATACTCTGCTGTAGCACAATCCGACCCCACCTCCTAGGCAAGGCTTGGAAGTCACCTAATTGGAATACATATGAGCAATCACTTGAAGAAAAGACGGTCACTCACCGTAGTAACTGTTCTTTGAGATGTGTTGCTCATATCTATTCCAAACCCACCCTCCATCCCCACTGTTGGAATAGCCAGCAAGAAGGAAGTGAGAGGGTGCTGGGCTGGCTGGGGTATGCATCAGGCACCACAATGGTGCCACTCCAGGGGGTGCCAGCTGGCCCACTGAGTGTTGCTAGGGTAAAAGTCTTCCGATGATCGTGCATGCTGCGCGCACACACCTAATTGGAATAGATATGAGCAACACATCTTGAAGAACAACAGTTACTATGGTGAGTCTTTTACTTGCTAGCACAGCATGTATGGTGCTTTTGACATGACTGGAACTTGGACACAAACTACTTTTCTACCCACTTCTAGAACTTGCTCAGCCATTAACAGAGCAGTTATTGCTCAAGAAATACTATGCAAGTGTCATGCATTTTAGATCACAGCTCATTTGTAGTGTTGCTATATTACACATGAATACTTTCCTTGACTCTCGTTCAGATCTCCATCATAAGAGAGGAGAGACAGACAAGAGACAAATAGCAGTAAGTTAAAGAAGGGGAGGGGTCTGGTGGTAGGGATTTGTTAGCTTTGAATTACATCTTAGTTTTGTTCGGTCCTCTACGCCCCAGCTGTAACTACAAAGGTGAATGTTAATGTGAACTCTGGACTTAACTTTATAAAGTGAAATATACTTGCTCTCTTTGGACTAAAGCAGAAACTGTCTTGTAACTAAACCTTATTGTTCACTTGTATTAGAAAAATTCTTGTTTTTTGTACTTCAAGATTAAAGCTATTGGCCAAACTGAGCTGAATGCTAGCAATCCAGAGGAAGTATTGCAACTTGCTGCACAGAGACGAAAAAAGAAATTTCTTCAAGCAATGGCAAAACTTTACTTTTAAACATGCCTATAAATGCTGGTGTAGAGTGGAAAATATTTCACTTTATTTAACTCGTGTTGAGTACTTGAAATTTTTATACAATACATATTTACAAGCATATTGTGTGGTTTTTTAAAAATAGATGAAATATTACAATAAAACCCCTTATCTTACAAAATTGTACAGAAGATCTGGAATACTAATGTAAGTAATGCTTTTTTAAAATCAATTTGAAGCAATGAGTTCAGGCTTCAGCTAAGTTAAACTAGTACAGAATGCTGAGTTTAATACAATAAGTAATAGCCTCTATGTACATACTCTTAATCAACTGTGATGGTGTGTGCAATTGAATAAGCACAGCTCACACATTGCCAGCAAGAGTCTTGCTCTGAGTTCTACCCTCCTGAAGCATGTAATTCCTCCATTGTTCAAAAAGATGCTCCTTGCTGGAGCAGCTACTCCTGTTGTAGAACAGAAGCTAAGCATGGCAGGAGCAGAGGTAGTGAATAGAGTGGTGATTAATGCTGTTTTAAACATTGATACCTGCATAGTATGGGATATTAAAACACTGCTTCCACTTTGAGTGGCTGTAGGCTTCTTGCAGTCAAGGTGTACCTCCTTTTTAAGACCACAATAGTTCTAGCTAAGAGCTCTACCTTTAAGAGGGGCCATGTCTAGATCTTAATATGTAGAATATTTTCCCTTCAATTACTTTTCCAGTTAAATTACTTCAGCAGCAAATTGTTACTTTTACCTGAGGTCAAACTTAGCACTTAGAACAAGTTCAGGTTAGCACCTCTTCAGCAGCCCTCCCCCAAACCTATTTTAAAAGTAATCTGTCGCTTTAATCTAGCCCTACCCATATAAAGATGCTATTTTGGCCTTAGAAGTTCACCTAGGCTTCAAATCGTAATTCCCCTTGCATTAACATCAAGGTAGCTAGGCAAAGCTGCTAAATGCAGTCAGGTTACATTTTCAACTTACACATGGCCTTCAACTTTAGATATTGCAAGTACCCCACAAACAAGGAAAAAGTTAGTGGGCTGCTTTTTTTGTTGAATTCAGATTTAAGAGCTGACCATACTAAGAAAATAGTCACTACAGTATTAGCAAATTTGTACACACTGTTGCTTTAAAGAGCAACACATTGAACAAATACAGCTTTGTTTCTCCTGCCATCCAACAAACTGGTGTATGGCTCTGCTCAGTTAATGACTGCTATCCTATCCCACAAGATGTTTTAAAACAAGTTCTCAAAAATCCATAATATTGCTCCTGTAGCAATCTTTAAATTGTTTCATTAACTAATTTAACCCGAGATTAAAAGCAGAAGGGACTAAATGATCTAGTCCAACCTCCTGCATAATATAGGGAAGGATGTTGGGTAATAGTTCTTAAATCTGACGTCTGTAAAAGGCCAAGCTATGCCTTACTCAGTTTGACATGTCTAACTGCAATGCAGAATGTTGTGAGGCAGAAAGTGTTCAAGGATTAGATTGAGTCTCTGCTTTAGGGTAGCTTTGTACTGAAGCACAATGTCCTGCTTTGGAGTTTCTACCACTGAGTGTTCATTGCATTTGTCTTGTCAGTGGTTTCCATACTTTCACTTTTTCTCTGTGCTTTTGGGGGGTGTTATTAGTCCTCCTATACACCCTGGAGATAACTGTCCTGGTGCTGTTAGAGCTACTCCACAATTCACTTCATCCTATGTAAATTGAAAGAAAACAAAACAAAACACCGTGTTAAGGGGATTTCACTTCTGCATTGTAGAAGGGTTGTGCTTAGTTCTTTATTCAAGGCTCTATCTTCCATTGAGGTGCTACAGTTACTACATTTAAATATCCCAGATATCCTTTTGTCTACCTTGAGAAAATTCCACTTAAACTAGTCTTAGTCCTTAACATAAAAATATGGGATTAGAAAGGAGAGAAAATTGATAGGAAGTGAAGATAAATTCAGGTATTTCAAGTGCTTGAGCACCTCAAACTACATTAAGAGAAACACTAATGACCAGCAAGTCTATCCAAATTGGCAAGAGTCTTATTTTACAACTTCAGGTACAAGTTAAATGGCATTACAATTATAGGAGTAGTTTCCTTGTGCAAACATGGACTTATACCATCACTGTGTCCTTAAGTGGTTGGCAAAGCATGAGTGCTTTAATCTGGCTGTGTCGGTGCTAGGACCATTTTACTGGAATACTAAATTTGGTTAAGCTGCATATTGTAGCAATATAGTAAATTTCACTCACATGCACATACCTCCAGTAGTGAAATAAACTATACCAGTAAAAGTGCAACCTTATCAATGGGACATCTGGCACAGCTAGGCCTGTCAGGGTCAACAGAACTGCCTGTAGTAAACACCTCGCCCTACCGTCAACAGTACTTTTAAAAAAAAACAAAACAAAAAAAAAACCAATACTGTTCCAGAGAACATCCCTCCTCCGGGGGGGAGGGATAGCTCAGTGGTTTGAGCACTGGCCTGCTAAACCCAGGGTTGTGAGTTCAATCCTTGAGGGGGCCATTTAGGGATCTGGGGCAAACATTGGGAATTGGTCCTGCTTTGAGCAGGGGGTTGGACTAGATGACCTCCTAAGGTCCCTTCCAACCCTGATATTCTATGATTCTTAGCAACTCTACCTGCAGGAGAGTGACACAGTAGCATAGGCCCTGTCCGTACTAGGTATCTTAATGAAATGTGCCACGTTATAGTCAGGTGTGACAGAGTCACAGACCCTAGCTATTTTGCTCCTCCCAGAAGTCTAGGGTGGCCTTCCTGCTGCTAGTTCAGCATCCTTTTGCAGGAATAGACATACTCCTTCACCATGTTTGTGTAAACAGCCTGGCCGGTCATCCTTCCCCCAGCATGTGACAGCCTTTGCTACATATATGGATGTGGAGTAACTGGCTGTTTATCTGCTAGGTACTTTACAGACCTCATGCATATTTTCCCTCTGTTACTGTGATACAAGCAAGGTTTCATTGACTCACCCCCAGACAACCATGGTACTTGCCTCTAGGCAGCTAGACCAGTGGTTTTTCAACCTGCGGTCTACAGACCCCTAGCAGTCCACTGACTAAGATTTTTCAAAGGGGGCCACTCATCCATTTGAAATTTAAGGGTCTGCAAATGAAAAACGGTTGAAAAACCAATGAGCTAGACCACGAGTATGTGGACAAAGTCTTAGAAACTATACTATTCTCCAGCTGTTTTAAGCTTAGGCATCATACAAATCAGTGTTTGATATAGACAAAAAACACCAAAAAAAGCCATACCAGCATGTCCAAGTAGTTTGTGTGGGTTTGGATATTATGTCTGTCTTCCACTGCAACCTTCTTAAAACTCTTTAATTTCACAGGAGCTTTTCTTGCCACCCTAACAAAAGGTACCATCCACTCTACACATTCTGAAATGCTGTCCCAATCTAAACCTAAGGAGAAAATAAAATATCAGCTTTAGGCATTGTGCATCTAAACCTAGTTGTGTATCCATCCCTGCCCAGCATTCTAATGTGGTAAATGAGAGGCTAAAATAGTTTCCACTTTCCTGTGCTTTGTGCATATCTTTATTGATAGAGTTGCTAGCTGCAGGTTTAACATTAGATTAAAAAAACAACCCCAAAACTACCTAGAATGACTTGTTTGCTAAGTGATAGGGTGGGATGCAGTCAGTTTTGTCATTAGCCCAGTGACTTAAGATACCAAAACATTTAGTTTTACTGGGCCCAAACCATATGAACAATAAATCACACTCCTAAACATCCCCTCTCCCATAAGGCTTAAGCTTTTTCACTGGCCTTCAGTAATAGACTAGATGCGGAATCAGCAACCCTGGACATGCCAAGAGCCACTGCTCTGTGTAGCTCTTTATAGAAGAGCATCACAGGGCAGGTACAAGATCCGATCAGTTTCATGCTCTCTCTCTTTTATTAGAGGGGTAGCAGAAAATGGGAAAGTAGTTAAAATCCATAGAAAAATCTGACAAAAAATGAGGCGCTCCAGTGGTATTCCACTTTCCTCAATATTTGCTAATATTTGGTACCTTACGTGAGAGGTGCCAACCTACCTCTCTACATAAAGTTACATTAAGCTACTATGGGGCATAACCAGGGTCTCACTGCAGAAAGTAAAGAGTAGCTGTTCTAGGCCAGGAACTCCAATTATAAACTCATATTTTTATCATTTACTTTACAACTGGCCTGACAGGAAAAATCTGATTTTAGAGAAGGAAGAAACATTTGTGGTAGCCAATAGTGTACAAAAGTAACAAATTGGGACCCAAATACTCAGATGTATCAGTGCTGTAGCTTCTGATTAACTTTTCCTTTATCTATCAATATCGCTGCATTAATCTCATGCACAGGGATAGGAGTAATCAGACATCACTGTATCAAAATAATCTTGCTACATTTTTCAAGGTATCCCCTTGCATGAAGATGAATCCCATTACTGACAAAGGCATGCTGTCTTGTGGGAGTCGACACAAATAAAACCCATATAATACACTCATGTAAGGTTAAGTCACCAAAACTTCCCAACTTTTTAGCATCAGAGGGGTAGCCGTGTTAGTCTGGATCTGTAGAAGTGACAAAGGGTTCTGTGGCACCTTATAGACTAACAGGTATTGAACCATAAGCTTTCGTGGGTGAATACCCACTTCTTCGGATGCAAGCAGCGGACTGCTTGCATCCAAAGAAGTGGGTATTCACCCACGAAAGCTTATGGTTCAATACCTCTGTTAGTCTATAAGGTGCCACAGAACCCTTTGCAACTTTTTAGCATTATCTAAAATTACTGTTTGTCCTTTCATATCATCAACCTATTTCTGCTATGTACAGCCATTCCGCTTCAGAATCCTTTGCTTCAGGAGGATACGTTGATAGGAAAATCACCACAAAAGTTTTTATCCTGGACTGCTGTGGTCAGTCAAGAATGACTGGTTATAAACAAATCACCTTCCCCAGGAAGAACTAGATACAGACTACTGGAGCCAGATCATAAACCAATAGGGATTGCTGTTGAATTTTTAGTTTACAGAGCAGCAGCTATAGAAATAGCAGACCAGGAGCAACAACATATTCTGTTATATTTCCAGATACTTCACCTCAGAGGCACAACAATTTTGTGCTTCCAGTGGTTGACACCCTAACATAGCATGGGGTGCAAGTGAATGAGGAACCTGAAAAATAAAATGGATCCAAAACTGAATCTATTTTAATTGATTAATTTGATAAACTTATTAAAAAAAAAAAGTGTAAAATGCAGCATAAAGCATGCTGTTAAAAGCAAGATAATGTTAATGACCTCAGGTTCAATTTTTAGAAAGTTTTGCAGTGCTCCAAGCATTTAAGGTGACGATATAAGAATGAATTGGAACCACTTAATTAGCCCTTTTAAGAGCTGTCATAGTAATAGACCACCTTACCTGAAGCTTTTTTAACTATTTCAGCTGAGGTACAGTGGCAGAGTGCAGCAGCAGTCAGTGTCCTATACTGGAAGTCCAGAGAACTGACATCTAGAATACATAGGTCTAAAAGCTGTGAAAACAATAGTAATGGTTACAAAGTGTCTTTTATAAGAGAGAGAGAGTCCCAGGCACATCATAGGACTAAACCACTAAAAGAGATACACTGTACAGGCACCATTTATTCCCTCCCCCGCTACACAAAAATATTAGAACTTAAATCTAAAGGACGTTTCAGTAAACTGCTTTGTAACACGATAAAGGCCATGAAGTTGCACTGGTCTAACCAAATCACTCTGTTCTAAATGTTTTTGATTGTACAGAATCTACAGCTCCAGATCAGTGTTTTGTTTTGGGGATTGGCCTCCTCACAGCCATCTGAATGACCCAGCATGAAGATGGAAAGTGTCCATAATGATTCAATTATTTCAGTTTCAAGATTGTATAGATTTTAGGGGGAGTGGGGGGGGGGGGGGAGAAGAGTTCTTGGTTCATATGCCCATCTAGTAATCCTTATGCTTCTTATACTTCTGATAAAAGTGTGCACAGAGATTGGTTTAGTGCTCCAAGTGTTTTTTCATACTAAATTCAGTTCCTTCTTCCTTTCTTTCCCAAATAGAGGACGTACCTTATTTTGATTTTTTTTATTTATATGTAAAGCAACTTAAAAACATCCATTCACACCTTTAAATCCTTTGCCACCCATCAAGCACTACCTTGTGTAATATTCTAGTCCTGTCCACCCAGGGATCAAAATTTACCAGCAAGTGTACTAAGACAGCTGTTGCTAACAGTTATAGCATGGTTTCCCTAATGAGCGCTGGCCCCACTTCCATAACTAGGCTATAAAATCATCCTATGGACACTGGAACCCTACTAACAAAAGCTTAGCAGGGGGGGGGGGGGGGGGGAGAGAGAGAGAAGAGGAGATAGAAGTGTGTGCGCGGTTGGGCATTTTTCCTCCTAGGGGCTTTGATTGTTGGCATTACATCAAGTGACCTTATTGCACTTTTTATTTTTTAATTAAAATAGTCATCAACCTTCAGGGAAACACTTGGATATTATAATATAAAACTCTGCCTTGTTCCTTTAACATTAGGAAATATATTTTTATAAATCTTATTTTACAGCGAACACTTCTGCCTAGGTCACCAACAGTGGCATGTTAAACAGTGTGCACTGTCTGAAACAGCTACCTACCTGTGCTATTTGAATGAATTTTTCCTGAGAATACTGAGGTAGCAGCACTTTTGGAACATCTTTCAAAGCGTCCACTTGGAGATAAAGATTGAGCCAGGAAATGATTGTCACTGGGCACAGTTCCCATTTTAAAGCCTACAGATATTAAAAACCAGGAGATAAATACAGATAATTTTCTAAGAACTTAAAGTGCATAGCACCTCTTTCCGTCCCTTCCCCCACAATATATATATTTAAAAAACAAACAAAAAAACCCAACCAAGTTCTCTACCCCCCTAATCTTACCCAGTCTCCTTTCCCCCATTTTCATCTCCACTTAGGTCAGCCAGACCTTCTATTATGCACCTATGCGCCTGAATCACATGCAAGATCCCCTACTATTTCAAGTACACATGCTCTGGAAATAACTTCTGACTTTTTGAGCTGGAACAAGCCTGGATTTCGACAGCCAGAACATCTTTCCCTCCCCTTTTCCCCACCTTCTCCAAAAGATGCCTCACAAATACTGAGCAAGTGGTGCTCATGCAGGAGATGCACGTAAGAGCTAAGGAGGTAAAACATACATTCCCAAGATGTGCCCTGGTCTTGGAACTGGAGCTATAGTAGCTGCAGCCTAGCACAGAATTTAGTTTTGGAGGATTTCTAGATTTGGTTTTGGTCTGACTCAGGATAAAAAACTAAAAATTTCAAAATTCTCAGCAAAACAAGATTACCAATTTTCCACCCAACTCTTCCAGGAACCTTGGCATGGAGGCATTCCACCTGGCAGATGGCCCAAAGCTGGGGACCCTGGAAGCCCCAACTGCAGGGCAGTCCACCTGGCTGGCAGCTAGGGAACCATAAGTCAGGCTGCCAGGTGGGCTGCTGAGGAGTCTGGCAGGTAACCAGGTTTCAAAACCTGCCTGGTTTCTGGCAGAATTTCATCAAAAGGTGACATGGTAGGTGCAGAACAATTAGATTTTGATGAAAAAAAATTTCAACAAAATCTTCCAACAGGTTCTAATACAGTCTTTTAGACAATTTGTATGGGCTATTTCAGTAGTTCCTCTCCACCCCTAGCCTGCCATTCTTCAGCCAGGCCTATTGGGGGTGGCAAACAAACAAAACAAAAAGCCACCTTCCATTACATACAGTTCTTGGGGGCCCATCCTTTCTTTGCAGAAAATAAAAGTAGAACTTAGGTGGCAAAGAGGGGCCCTTAAAGGAGACCTCCACACTAAGGGTGGATGCCAACCTATGAGATTGAAGAATCCAATTGTTCAAAAAGTTAGAAGTGAGGTACTACTTTTTGCCTACGGATGGGGGAAGGGCACCAAAAGAGCAGTCATTAAATACAACAAGATGCTAAAACAAAAGGCTCTACTGGGCTATCACCGAACCAGCTAATAAAAATAGTAAGACTGTTACATTACCTTTAATACAATGAGCTCCATTCTTATAATATCATCTTCACTACAAGCACCGTCTGTGACATAGGCAAACTCTTGCAGTTTAGGAGCATATATCTCCTTTAAAAAAAATAAAAATTCAAAACCAGAAGCATTTTTGTATCCTGCAAGAATGCAAACGAACTGCAGAAGACAGCTGTGAATCTTTTCAGATTTATACACAGAACCATTTTATCAACTCAATTGAAACAGTTGTACTTCAGCTATTCCTTATGATAATACGAACAGCATAAGCCTTTTATACTTAAGATGTCCAGAAAAAGTGAGCTAGAAACTAGTAGTGCAAAACCATTAAATATTAATAGAGCAGACATTATGTATTCCACAGGCCATCAGACTTTATTAGAACCAATTTTATGGATGGGGAGTAATGTTGGCCAGAACAGAATTATTTCTTGCTTACATCACCTTCAGAGTCTAGGATCTTCACCTGCTCAGACAATTCTGAGACCCCCCGCTCAGAGAAACAACTCTTTTTAATGCAAGCACCATTTACCATATCACTCCTTGAAGACATTCTATATACCAATAGCTATATTAAGAATTCTTAGTAGATGCAATTTATACCAGCAAGAGTGCTTTTACCAGTATAGCTGCATCTATACTAGGGCTTTTGCCAGTATAAAAAAAAGGTTTGTTTTTTAAAAACCAGGTTTAAAGAAACATCAATTTGAAATCTAGCTTATTTCAACAGTTTCAGGTCCTATGCCTGTCCCTGTGATCACCTGCCAATTTCTGTGGTTTTGAAAAAAGAAAAAGGCCCTCTTTAAAATGTTTCTATTCCCTACTGCTGTGTAGAAGGCCCACAGAGGAAACTGATGGACTCTTGGATTATGCAGGGGGAAACAGAAACTGACTACACACAGAAGGCTAAAAAAATGTATAAAGTTAAAGAAAATTTCTCTAATCTCAGGTGTTACTTGTAACAATACCAGGTTAACAGTTATCTGAATCTTTTTTTATGTTGATAATTTTCCTTCAAGAAGGGGTTAAGATATTCCAACCCTAAAAACACCATGCATATAGCCACTTACCTCAAGTTTGGAGGCAATGAATAATGAGGTAATTCCTATTAGCTGAAGCATATTTTTATTGATATTCTTTTGTGTCAACATGAATCTATCAAAAAAATCTTGAGCTAGGTAGAAGGTTTCTCTGTGAAGCAGATATACTTCACATACCTAAGACAGAACAAAAACAAAACTTAGTTCAGTTTTCTGTTCTACAGCGTGATGCATTTTCCCCAATTATAAATACGTTAGTAAACCTGTTTTAATGGTAAAACACAATTTTGTCCTTAATGTGAACAAAGATAGTCATGTTTCCCCAATATGTTAGTTTGTGTGGTTTGCTTGCGGGCTGGGGGAAATCTGTCCAACACCCACGGTTAAGCACAACCTGCTAGCAAGTTTTCAAATATGATACACAAGGTCTTAGTTTTTAATTAAAATGGAAACAAGATGAAACTATAAACTGATGTTAGTTATATGCCTGTTTTACCTTAAAATGAATTGTAAAAAAAGGCTAAATCCACCAAAACCCAAGCTTATTTAGGATTCTGCATTTCTCCTCTTAACGTCAGGCAGATATTAAGTAAGCTGCTCGCCCCCTTACGATTAAATTTTACAGAAACTTAATTCAAAAAAAAAATTTACTACATTTCTCTGCAAACAACTTCAAACCATCTGAAACAATAATTCAAGAGACATGAACTCTTCCACCTACAATTAGTTTCAACTGAGTGCAAAGTCAGTACTTAATGTAAGTATCAACGTCACTAGTTATTTCATAGTAGAAGGGGCTAAAAACCTGAAATGGTCTGGTTTGTGGGTTTCCCAGTCTAATGTTGGGGGGAAAATTACCAGTTGGGTCAAATACTGTTTAGTCTAGAGTAGGGTAAAAGGTGTGATATTAGCTAGCTAATACAGAACATCATACCTTTAAATCCTATGCTAGATAAGGCCTTAAACAAAAGGTATGGGACAAATCCATCCTGAAGCAACTGGATGCAATTCCTATAGAATTATCTGTGTCAAATTCAGTAGGGACACTTAGCATAGTGTTAAGTTACACATCAGGAGGGAAGTGACACAAAGGCTATGTCTACACTGCACAGCTGTGCCCCTAAGCCGTGCAACTGTAAAGCATGCAGTGTAGCCGCTCTTTGTTGGCAGAAGAGAGCTCTCCTGCCAACAAAATAAAAACACCCCCAACAAGGAGTGTTCGCTTTGTTAGCAGGAGAGTGTCTCCCATCAACAGCGCTGTCCACATCAGTGCTTTTCATCGGTAAAACTTGTCAGTCGAGGTGTGTTTCCCCCCCCCCCCCCCCCCCGAGCAACAAAAAAGTTTTACCGACAAAAAGTACAGTAGACATAGCCAAAGTAGGACATGCAGTTTTAACATTCACTGGATATACAAAACAAGCTTGCATGTAGAAACTGAAAGGAGCAATGTAGTTACTTTTCCTGATACGTTAAAGATCAACCAGAGCAGTGGTTCTCAACTGTGGTCCACCGCTTCTTCAGGGAAAGCCCCTGGCGTGCCAGGCCGGTTTGTTGACCTGCCGCAGCGGCAGGTTTGGCCGGTCGCGGCTCCCACTGGCCATGGTTTGCCGCTCCAGGCCAATGGGGGCTGTGGGACACGGCACGGGCCGAGGGATGTGCTGTCCGCTGCATCCCGCAGCCCCCACTGGCCTGGAGCGGCGAACCGTGGCCAGTGGGAGCCACGACCGGCCAAACCTGCCGCCGCAGCAAGTCAACAAACCGGCCCGGCACGCCAAGGGCTTTCCCTGAAGAAGCGGTGGACCACGGTTGAGAACCACCGAACTAGAGCTATCCTCCTTTCTGCACCTCAATCTGTAAACGATTCATTGGCATTGCCCACAAGGGCTTAGTTTACACTAGCCTTCTTCACCCACCCCCTAAAGTTTGCCACCACTGTCAATAACAATGGTGGGAGCATGAGAGCAAGATGCTCCATTCAGACCACTTGTGACATACAGTGCTGCTCTGAGCTACTTAAGAGCGATCAGTTGAACTTTCATTCAAGTTGAATGAACTAATAGCGGTCTCCAGAAGACGACAATGAGCCAAATTCAGAGGTGGTTAATATGTTTACATATTGGGATTAAATGGTGAAGTCATGTAATTTGCATCACTTTGATGATAGTCAGGCTGTAAATTTTTCTCCTAAAATTTACCAGTGTAGTTCCATTGGTGATAGCAATAGTGGGAGTTCTAATGTAAATAAGGCATTGGTGGCCACCAGCATTAACAGCTACTTGTGTGGAGCACATTTGATGTCATGAAATTTACCATGTTTCACAATCTCTCTCAGATCCACCAGTGGAGCACGGACAAGAATTTTGCACTACTGGCAACAGTTAGACATCCCTAAAACAAGAGGTATAATAATACAAGAGCTGTGTTCTTCAACCATTTCCAAAACAAATCCGGTCTCAAATAGTTTTGAATGATTTGGCTGCCAATGGGGAGAGTGTCAAACTGTTTTGAACAGTTATCAAGTAAGCCATTGCCCCTTTAGGGCACTGCACAAGCAAACTGGTGAAATCTTTTGAGCAAAATTTGACCCACCCCCATTTATGCACAAATCTATTTTAAAGGAGAATTGTGTTTGAAACACTAAATATAAACATCAGGAGAAACAGCTACAAACACTGATCTTTTCTGTACCTTATACAGGGCCTTAGCCATGTCCCCAAAACTACTCAGCTATTAGACAGTCCCAAGCTTTGGGGATGTGATTAAAGTCCCATATATAATCATGCTATAACCATTTCAGTTTACAACCATGCTGAAGCATGATTCTCCACAACTAGAGATGGGCAGATAATTTTTCAGTTCGGCTGCAGGTTTGTTTGGGTTGGGGGGGAGGGAGAGATTTGGCTCAGCAACAACAATCTGAAATTTCTGGTGAATAAAAACAAAAAAAAGTCCATTTAGATTCTCTTCACATCCCAGGTGAGTACCTTAACAACTGGGCTAAAGGTTATAGGGGGAAGCACCAGCACCACCACCTCTGGCCATTTTGTGAACAGTCAAAACTATTTATCAGATTTACAAAGTTTAGAGAACTGCATTTTTCTTTTCTTTTTTTTTTAAAAAAAAAGCTTATTTAAGACAAACACTCATCCCATTCTACCCACAATACTGATGCTTTAAAAGGGCCAAAAATAAGGAATACTACTCCTTGCTCTACTTTTTTGTTTCAAAATGTTTGTGTCATTAATGTCTACACAACCATAGATATTAGCACTTTACATAAACTCTTTGCCTTTAAACCGATCTGTTTTACAGCCATAGCACAATATAAAGTAACTCAAAATATACCTCCAAGAGCCAGTCCAGGAGTATTGACCTCATGTGTGGTTGCAAGTTAGAATGCAGAGATGTAAAATGTTTGCAGTGAGCATATTTGTTCTCCTTCTTCAGAATATTGAGCCAGACATCTTTGGAATTTCCCCAGCTATGGAATAAAGTCATATGAAGTTTTGAGATCTCTTTACAAAAAGAGATATAAATGTTTATCTTAGTGTGTTATATTTTAAGTTAAATTTTTCAATAGTCATCTGTTTATATGCAATTAATATTTTGGTAAAAATAATATTTTAAAAAAGTTAGACAACTACAGGCATACTTTGTTCTGAAATCCCAGAAGTAGCCTATCAGTCACCAAAACCCAAGATATATCTGAATAACCCAACGTTCAAGTACACACACAAGTCACCACTTGGAGCACAGTTTCTTATTTTGCCTGTCCATCTGGTCATACAGTTCAGATTTGATCCATTTGAAAATTGGGCTTCCTAACTAGTCAGATAAAAGACGACTTAAGACACCCCTCCCCAAATCTTCAACCTGATTTAGTGCTACAAGCCAGACCAAACTACTGGTCTTTAGAATTCATTCTTCTCTCCCTTCCTGCTTCCTACATCATTTTCCTGGGGACTGGAAACATACTATGATGAGTATAACTTAACAAAAAATAGACAGTTTTAACAATGAAGAAGTTCATTAACTCCCATCCAAGGTTTGAAAAATCCACTAGGGCAGTGGTCCCCAAAACTTTTTACCTTGCAACCCCCCCTTTCCCCTGTTCACACCCTGCCGAATCATGGACAGGGGCTAGCTGTGGACCGCAGGGGGTGGTGCGTGCAGGGCTAGGAACAGAGCTGAGTGGTGCTCCTTCCTTGCCCCACATGGGGGCTGGCCTTGGCACCAGCCATGCCCCCCCAAACATTCCTCTGTGCCCCCCTAGGATGCATGCCCCACAGTTTGGGGACCTCTGCACTAAGGAGTAGAAAGCTTTCACTGGAATAAGTGGCTGCTTAAACCTTCATTTTTGTATCATTTTAACTTTACATTATTATAGTGTTGTGGGTTTGGGGGGTTTTTTGTATGTGTTTTTTAAAACTACACATCTCACCATGTAGTCACTAATGGCTGGTCTACCCTGAAAAAGTTATCAGCATAGCTAAGTCTCCCAGGGGTGTGAAAAATCCACACCCCCTGACAGACAGTTAAGCTGACTTAACCCCTGGTGTAGACAGTGCTAGGTCAAGAATTTTTCCATCGACCCGGCTAGTGCCTCTCACAGAGGTGGATTACCACAGTGATAGGAGAACACCTCCTATTGCTGTAGTAAGTGTCTACACTGAAGCATTTTAAGCATAAACATAGTTTAAGTGCTCCAAAACATGAATCACACGTTAACTGATATACTGTCGTCTTCATCAGTCCTCACGCATACTATCAGTTTCAGTATCTGCTGCTGCTCCTACTTCTTGCCAAGCAAGCAACAGAGTCAGATTAACAAGATGGGTCAGTTTCACTGCTACCCACAGGATTCTGAATAGTACCAAGCAAAAGGCCACGTCAATTTTACTCAGCTGCTGGTGAAAGATATGAAGATGCAGAAGTATTTGCTGGATTTAGTCAAGGGAAGGGGATCCCAAAAATGGAGTTAAAGTATCAGAGACCCCTTTCCATCATCATCTTACAACAGTTAGGCAACTCTGGAACGGAGAGAGAGTGATTTTCCTATACCGCAGCTGAAGAGGGTTTATCAGATACTTATTAGCTAGACAGATATGAAACGTGGAGTCCACAGGGCAGTCTATGAACAGAACTCTGGAAGAAATCTTAGCATCCTTTCCAGAAACTGCAGGTGTGGGGGAGCTATAAAGGAGTTCAGCTTCTCACCAGGGCATTGCTCCTGGGTTCACAGAGATCACCCACCCATTCTCATCTTTCATATCTACTGTGGGCTATTAGGCATCTGCTAAATTTTCCAAGTCCTACTCACCTCATCATTCTGTTCTTTAGAGAGTGAAATAACTGATCAAATGAAACCTATTCACTCATCTCAGTGGAGTATTAACTCAAACACCATGATAATTTATGTAACAACTATCTCATAGCTGGACCATTTTAGCAGAAGTATCCAGCTAATATGCTTCCCCAATTTGGGTAAATTCCTTAGACATTAGAGGCTGAAGGTTTCTTCAATCAGGTCATCTAGTTCTAGTCCATCCACCTGGGAAGTGTAGGATTGCTCCATATAATATAGTGTATACATTTTTCTAGACTTTGTACACTGGGCTTCCACCATTTCTCTAGCACTATAATTAGCTTCCACCATTAGGAGATCCTTCCTCTTCACCAGGGTCTCTATGAACATGATGCCTCCACAATGCTTCCCAAGGCTGGAAAAACCAGGGCTATGCCTAAAACCAGGCCTTTGATCAGCATAGCACTGTGCTAGCCATCAAGGCATTAGAATGAATAACACACTGTCTCATGGTCAAAACAGTAGACACACTTTTTCTTTAAGGACTCTAATGTAGGCTAAGAATGCTTTGGCCTCTAGGTTTTCCAAATGTCTGGTTCCAATAGCCATGAATACAGTTCACTTAAAAATAAAATAGAACCACCCAAACCAAACACCGCAATATCTGCAAAATGACTGAATTTTACATTGGTATTTGATATTAAGCTATAAAGAATGGCTCCAATTAGAAAAGTTAATGTAACCCTCTTTGCGTGTATGCTCTCTCGCCCCCTCCAAAAACCTGGAATTTTTTGGGCAGTCAGGTGAGGGAACCAGGGGAGGGGGATCAGAGTGGATGGGATGAAGATTTCAGTTGTCTCCGATTATTAACCCCATATTGAACACAGTTAAATTAATAGTGTAGAATTCATTGCATCTTAATTTGGAATAATATGCAAATAACTTACCTAAGTTCAGGCAAAGGGGATGGATTTATGAAGAGGTTTCTGAACCTGTATTTCTTGAATCTGGAAAAGTCAGTAGCTACCATTTCCTTGTGGGGTGTTTCAATAATTATGCAGGGCGAGATGCCTCCTGATATTGTGGGTGGCCAACAACTCTACAATGTAAACAAAAACAAATGCTTTAAGTGCTGACTTAACATGCTCAGTTTGCTTTTGAGGTTCATACTAAAGTAGTAACAGATTAATAAAATAAATCAAGAAATTGAATAGCTTCTATTGTGTACATGTAACCTATCTAGCTTAAGCATCCTTCAAAATGCTATAAGTAATTTCAAAAACATCATTTTAAAATAAATTCTTACACATTTTGCTTAACTTGCTCTTCAGAAATAAGAGCTACTTTATTCAAGTGTTCCAGGATATACATACGGGTATTGAAAAATTAGAAAACAAAAGAATGACTCTCTCGTCAAGGTGGAACCACCACATGCACATAATTCTGATAAATCAAAGGAACCTGGCTTTTGGGAGGTAAATAACTTGTGATTTACCAACCAAGGTGTAACTAATCCATTGCTTGAACCATCAGTTCATTTATTTGTGGAACAACGGTATTCTCTTGAGTACCTAAAATGTCAGGGGAAACACGGCAGCCAATTCCACAATCTACTTTTCATCTGGGGAAGATAAAGGAGGAAAGAACAGACATGAACTATCTACAGCACCTCAGTGGAGACTTAGCAACATATTACCGTCAATTAACTATTCAAGGGGCAAACCACCCACACATCGTTTCAGGGCTAGACCTCAACCTGTCAAGCAGCAGCAACAGCCTTTCAAGAACCAAAAATGGTACATAATGGAGACCCAAAACAAGGGACATATAACATTATTCATGCAGGAAACCTTAAAGTGACATGGGAGTCATTCCTGTTGTACAACTGATTCTCTAACCTGTTTCATGATTGTTTAATTAAAAACGTAACAACCATAGTGGGTCAGACCAATGGTCCATCTAGCCCAGTATCCCGTCTTCAGATGGTGGCCAGTGGCAGATGCTTCAAAGTGAATGAACAGAACAGGGCAATTTATAGAGTGATCTATCCCATCATTCTGTCCCAGCTTCTGGCAGCCAGAGGCTCAGCAACATCCAAAGCATGGGGCTGTGTCCCTGACCATCTTAGCTAATCGCCACTAATGGATCTAATTGTTTTGTAATCCAGTTATACTTGTTCACAACACCCCCTAGCAATGAGTTCCACAGGTTGACTGTGCATTGTGTGAAGTACTTCCTTATGTTTGTTTTAAACCTGCTGCCTATTAAGTTCATCAGGTGACCCCTGAGTCTTATGTTATGTGAAGGCATAAACACTGTTAGTGATAAGTTTCCACCAATGAAAGTGAGGTGACATCAAATTTGTATGGAATATAGGCAACAGATTAAAATGAGCGAAATCCCTTAAAAAAAAATTTTAAAGGAAGGTGTGGCCATTTTGTCAGCAAGTGATTTCTAATGGGATGAGACTGGCCGTAGCCCACAGAACTGTTCCAGGACACGTTTATTTTGCAGAATACTGCATATGAAAAATGCACACATCCCATACATACACACCTATTTAGTGAGATAGAACTATCTGATTGCAGCTGGTTAATAAAGTAACATTTACATCTATATAGCACCTTCCATCTCCAGCTCTCAGAACACTTCACAATCATCATGTTTAGCTTCAGAGTATTCCTTTGATATAATTAAGTATTATTCCCATTCTTTTAAAACCAGAAGACATTGACTTTCCGCAAAGTCATTGTCAGGTCTTATCCACAATAGTTAAAGTGCTATTTTTATCTGCTTTAATTAAACCAAAATAAGAGGACTTGCATTGGTTTAAGAGTGCCTTATCTTGGTTCATTTTAAACTGATTCCTAAGAGACTTGAGAAAAAACAAAAACCTGGTTTAAACGGAAATAAGAGCATCCACATAGCCTTTTCACCTATTCAACTAAATAGGTTTAATTTAAGCTGTGGTTTTAAACCAGTGTAACATTCTTGTGTAGACAAGCCCTGGAATTAATTCTATTTTAAATCCACACCGTACCTCATTCAAGAATAACTTTCCACATATAGATAAGCCTTCGGCCTGTGGCAGAGGTGGGCATACAACCCAGAAGTCCTGTGCCTGAACAATGATACTCTACTTAAGTAATAGCTTCCCCTGACCACTCAACTGACATCTTCCAGTGGCAAATGCATATATAAAATAGGGGGACTTCCCCACCCAATTGAGTTCCAATATGTTTTGTATGCATGAATGCATTACCTTAATCTCATAGTGATGTCTTTTAATGACCTTTTCATCGTCTCCTTTCTGGATATCCTGTTGAGAAAGACATTAATTGATCAATGCCCCTCAACCACTCTGTCATAGAAAGCAGTGTGCAGAGTAAACCACCACTATCTTGCTCCACTTCCTAATCATGTGTTCTACTGAGAAGACTAACACAATTCTTCCCTGTCCCCCTACAGCAGCAGGTATAGGAAACGAACCTTCCAATCCTGCATATTTCAAGGTAAATTAGTCCCCTGCTCACCTCTGTTGCTCTCCTTTTCTTGGTCTGGAGAGACTCTGGTGCCTGCAGCTCTTGTGGAGACTCTTCCTTACAGGAGGGTGGGGGTGGGGGCAGCAGCTGCTGCTTGGCTTGCAAACGACTACTGGAGAGGAGAAACACACATATAGCATGAAGAGAGCAGCTGTTGTTAAATGGACACAGGTTAGTTTGGTTTATGAAGCTGACAGAAATTACCTGCGTCTTGACATCTTCCTTGCGTTGTAGAGTCCCTTCCTGGAATGCGGAAAGAAGAACTTAGTCCATAGACACAAGAGGAGAAATATAGGACAAACTATGGAGCCTAACTCAGATTTAACACCAAGGTTTCTGTACTGCACATTTCAAACACTGGCTCTTACACCATTAGGCATCAGAGCACAATGCAAAGTATGTGTGCACATATGTACAAATATACAGTGTGCATGTATTTTATATCTACATAATCAAACAATGTAGGTTATACATATGTACAATCAGGTTCACCACTAGTGTAAACCCATGGTTTCCAAAATGCATATGCCCATTTACACAAATAGCAAATTTAATTCAGTGCATTTGTACAGGGGGATCAGGAGGATGCTTCATTTAGGTGGTGAAGAGGGAATTCAACGTGCGCAAGGAGAGAGAGGGGACACTAAGCCCAGCCATGTCCTCTTCCCCACCTTCAGTGTGTTAGTGTAGTATATTGGTCTATTATACATAAATACACACCCACACTAAACAAACGCCATATATTTTATATGCACTGCCATATTTTTATTATATACACACTCATCTAATGTATACACACAGTGAAATAGGACATATAATTTAAAAATACACACACACAGTAATTGTGTGTATTCACCCACCCTATGTACAGAGCCAGGCAGCTCTTCCTCGCCCAGCTATTATTGTCCCCTGCACCCCGGAGCTGCTACGCCTCTCCCCACCCCAGCTCTGAGAGGACTCTACCCGGGACGCCAGGGCTCCCTGCCCCCTGGGGCTCTGCGAGCTGCTCCGGCTCTGCGCGTTTCTCCGGCCCCTGAAATGCCGGTTCCGCGCCAATTTACAGAGAGCGGGGAAGAGCAGGCGGCAGCGGCCTGGGGCTGGGCTCAGGGCGTCCCTCTAGTGCTGCCTCCCCCGCTCCACCCCGGGACCTGACGGGGACCCATCCCCCCTCGTGGCACAGGGCAGGGGGTCCACGCGGGCGGGCACTTTCCTCCCCCGCCCGCGCGGGGCCAGGCTCCCTCCAAAAAGGCAGCCGCTTCCCCGCAACGCCCCTGCACCCTCCCACCCGGGCAGGGTTAGCTGGGAGCAGGGCAGGGTCCGCAGCCGGACACCCCACGCCAGTCTCGCCCTCCCCCCCCAGCTCCCCCTCCTCCCCCAGCACAGGGAGATCCGCCGCCCCCCCACTCCACACACGGCCTCCCCTGCCCCGTACACGGGTGGGAGGCAATGAGGTCACTGCAGGGGGGGGGGGGGGTCTCCCGCCGGGCACTCGCCACCCCGCGCTAAATCAATCAGCCCGGGGGGAGGAGCCCCCTCCTCACACGCTCCCCCCTTGCCCTCTCCGGGCGGTATAATGGGGCCAGCCCGGGGCTGGATTAGCCGCCCCAGCCGGATTCCCCACCCCCTTCCCTCCCTGCACCGAGCCAGTCTCCCTCCAAAACCTCAGGCACCGGCGCCCCGGCCCCCACTCCCACGGGGGCCAGCGCGGAACGGGGTCACCCCAGGGCTGGAGGGGGGCTGCAGCCGACACCCCCGTCACCCCGCGGAGGGAGGCGCAGCCCCCGACATGCCCCGGGCCCCCCCAATGCTCAGAGGGGCTCGCAGGGGGCGCCCGGGGACGGGATGGGGGCGCCCGCGGGCTGGATGGGGGGCGCCCGCCGGACACCTTTCCCCAGCCACTCTCCCTCCAAAACAGCGCCCGGGCGGGCATCCCGCCGCGCCACCCGCCTCGGCCCCGCCACCGCGCGGGGCCCAGTCCCCACCGATCGCCCCGGGGCGGGCCCTTCAAAGCCGGGGGGTCGCCGCCACCGCACCCCGGGGCCCGCTGCCCCCCAGCCCGCAGGAGGGGGTGGTACAGGCACCTCAGCGCCTTGTCGCTCCCCCCCCTGCTCGCTCATCTGCCCCCCCACGCCGCGCCCCGGCCGTGCCCCAAGCTCGGAGACACCCCCTCATGCATTGCCCGCCACCCAGACCCTTCACCCGGGCGCTCCTCACCCGCTGCCGCCCGGCTCGGTACTGCTCAGCTGGCGCCGGCGCCAAGCACCTATATACTGCCGCCCAGGCCCTCCCCTGCGCATGCGCAAGTGCGTCCCGGCTCATCACCCCCCCGTCCCTCCCTGCACCACCCAAGCCTTACTCACCCCCCACGTGCACAGTCCCCCCCATGCAGCACAGGGCACCCCCAGGCTGCTGCACTCTCCAGCAGTCCGACAACCCTCCAAAGATCAACAGTCCCCCATCCTCCCTCTCCTATGCACCCCGTGAGCCCCAATGAACAGCCTTCCCTGCCCCATGTGCTCTGCCCCCAACACAGCCAGGGCGACCCCTGGGCAGCCTTCCTTGCCCCCATGTGCTCTGCCTGCCCCCAGCACAGCCAGGGCACCCACAGGACAGCCTTCCCTGCCCCCCCCCCATGTGCTCTGCCTGCCCCCAGCACAGCCAGGGCACCCCTTGGGCAGCCTTCCCTGCCCCCCCATGTGCTCTGCCTGCCCCCAACACAGCCAGGGCACCCCCTGGGCAGCCTTCCCTGCCCCCCCATGTGCTCTGCCTGCCCCCAGCACAGCCAGGGCACCCACAGGACAGCCTTCCCTGCCCCCCCCCCCATGTGCTCTGCCTGCCCCCAGCACAGCCAGGGCACCCCCTGGGCAGCCTTCCCTGCCCCCCCATGTGCTCTGCCTGCCCCCAACACAGCCAGGGCACCCCCTGGGCAGCCTTCCCTGCCCCCCATGTGCTCTGCCTGCCCCCAGCACAGCCAGGGCACCCCCTGGGCAGCCTTCCCTGCCCCCCCATGTGCTCTGCCTGCCCCCAACACAGCCAGGGCACCCACTGGGCAGCCTTCCCTGCCCCCCCATGTGCTCTGCCTGCCCCCAACACAGCCAGGGCACCCACTGGGCAGCCTTCCCTGCCCCCCCATGTGCTCTGCCTGCCCCCAACACAGCCAGGGCACCCACTGGGCAGCCTTCCCTGCCCCCCATGTGCTCTGCCTGCCCCCAGCACAGCCAGGGCACCAACAGGATAGCTTTCCCTGCCCCGTGTGCTCTGACCCCAACACGGCCAGGGTTCCCGCTAGGAAGGCGTCCCTGCCCCCAGCACGGCCCAGGGCACCCACTGAACAGCCTTCCCTGCCCCCAGCATGGCCCAGGGCACCCCCAACTCGCTGCTCCCAGGGGCAGGGCAGGCACAGCAGCCTCATCCCCGCAGGAACATGCAGCGGCCTCTCAGGTTTCCCCCTGTCCCCAGACAGGCACCTGCCCCAGACTAGCACACGACACGCCAGGCCAGGCTGCTGCATTCTCCAGCAGCAGCCTCACGCCCAGCTCCCCCTACACCTCTCCCCGTCGCCCCCGGCCCAGCCCATACAGTGCGCCCGGGATTCCTGCTCAGCCTCTGGGCGTGCAGCAGGGACCGGCGCAGCTGTCAGCACCCGCCGCCTTCCCCCTACAGCCAGCACAGGCCGCAGCCGGCGCGGGTTGGCGCGGAGCTCCACCCCCGGGCGGAGTCAGGGGCAGCCTCGAGCCAATGGGGAGGGAGAGAGGGCCGACAACGTGGAGCTGGCTGCAAAATGTAAACATAGAGCGGTGCGCGGCGTGGCTCCCACGACAGTGAATTTAAAGTCCGGCAGGGTGACTGTGTATCTACGCATCATAATAGCCTGGCACGAAGCTGGCGTTTTCTCTGTGTCACCATTGCAGATATTTGTGTATAAATAAAGACATTTCTTCCTTACAGCCCCGCTGGTGAATATATTCTTCATATTTAGCATTTCCCTGATAGTTTGTATAGTACTTTGAACTAGTCCCGTAACACTCCTGCAGGGAAAGTATGATCTTTATAAATGGGGAAACTGAGGCGGGGTTGCTCAGATCCGCACAGCAAATCAGTAGAACTGCCGTTACAATCCAGGATTTCCTGACTAAACCCTCTACCATGCTGTCCCCTCATTGGTCTGGCAGTGACATCACTCCGTTGTCACCTCCTGTTGGGATGTCTCAGACAGATTAAGGATATCGTTTCAAATTCAGGATCAAATAGGGGGGGGAATAGTCTGTGAATACATAAACCACCTCATTAGTTGGCATACATAGTAAGTTAGGAGAAACACAGATGTCTATTTAAGTCTGATATATCTGAGGGCTTTCCTCAGTCTAAGATTTCTTAGCTCTTTAGAAGTCTTTTCTGTTTAACTAGAGAGAAACTAGCTTACACAGTGGGAGCAGGTCTTAGTCCTAATATTGATAGCCTCACCAGAAGAGCACCTTCTCCCCTCCCCAGTTTCAGTTGGATGGTAGTATTAGCATCACTATGTCTCAGCATCATTTGAGGTCCTTAAATTCTCATTACCCAGGTGCTGTATTAATCTGACATAAAAGTGCATGATATTTGATAGGAGCCTATGGCTAAATTTGGACCTTCTTTTTGGTCATCATGACTCTCTCATCAACTCACTCCTAAATCAGCAGCAACTTTGAGTTCAGTGTCTCTCTTGAATGTAACAGTCTTTTCCAAGTCACTCAGTAGGAATAGTGGGCATTTAAAATGTAAGTTCCCAAATGTTTCACAAAACAATGTATTTTGAAAAGAGCTCTCAGGTCTAAATTCCACAGAGATTTTGGAGAGATGATGTAAGCTATAAGAACAAAGCTTGAGTGATTATAGTTTCTGCAACCAGAACTCCCAAAAATGAAAAGATATTTAACTTTATACACAGTTTAGAATACTTAAAAGTTAATGTCCTCTGACCCTAGTATTTTTCTTGTCCCCCTCTCTTCTACCTTCTGTGTCTCAGGCCTTGTCTAGACATAAAACTTTCAGCATTTTAAAATCCATTTTAAAATAGATTTAGTTAAACCAATGCAAACTCCTGTGCAGATATTCTGAAATTGGTTTACAGCTGGTTTATATCAATTTACCTTAATTTAGTAATTTCAGTATAAACCTATACAAGCATGTTGTACAGGGGGCATACTGGTTTAAATAATTACATTTTAAAAACAATTTTGGTTAAAACGGTGCAAGCTCTGTGTGTAGACAAGGCCTCAGGCACTCCCTTCCTATGTATTGTTGTCTCCTCCCCCTCACCTATCTAAACACTTCTGTTCTTCCTCCTTCCATTCTCTGCCCCCTCACACACACACACTTTAATATCACATAACAAAATTACACACCATTTTCTGATATCCTAAAGGCATGACAAGAAGTACAAATATATGCACTTTTTAGTCCTTTGCCATTTCAAAGAGCAATAAAAAGCAGTATATTATATCAAAGGTTAAGATGTTATAATAGATTCATTAGCAAACAGACTATTTCAACATGTAGTAAGCTCTTTGGGGCAGGGACTGTCTTTTAATTGTGTGCACAATGTTTAGTACAATAAAGCCTACATTTCTGTCCACTGCCACAATACAATAAACGACTTACAGTAGTATGTGATAGATACCCAAGGCCAATGTCTTTCACAATTCTACAAAACAGCCACAGGATCTAAGCTTTCATTTTTGACAACTTACATTGCAAGTCCTTCCGATTAAGAAGAAAACTTCCAAATGTAAATCAAAGAATAAACAAACAAACAATGTGGTGTTTACTGTTCACGTCTGTAAGTAGCCTAAAAGCAATCCAGGTGAGATGTGAACTCCCACTATTCATTCCAATTGAGTTAATTTTAAAAACTAGAAGTGAGAAAATAAAATGCCATTGTTAACTATTTCACTACTGACCATTTTAAAATAACCATTCACTCTATGTACTTACTACTGGTAGGCACAGACAGATATTAGCCTTATCTAGGCAAGGATTGTATAACATTAGCACATGTTAACATACCTACTAATAAATTTTAAAAGTCTGTGGTAGACAAAGCACACTGCCTTTAACACATTAGCTTTAGTTCAGCCAGGCTTGACACATGAAAGGCAATGTGGCTTTATAAGTCAAACCAAAGACGGATGGAAACACTCAGTAGTCCTACCCTACAGGAAAACCAGTTTCTTTTGCTTCAAGTCTCAATTACACTGGAAGAAGGTGGCTCTGTCAAATAGTCTTACCCTTGTCTCTATGTAGCTGAAAATCTGGTCTTTTGCCTTCAATACTAATAAAGCTAATGACTCCCCTAACCACAACCCCATCCTTGTTATTCTCAGTTGCTCCTCCAAATGGCTCCTCAGCCTATTAGGAAGGCATCCATTTCTATACCCCTCCTGAAAGGGTTCCTCTGCAATCCCTACATTGAGGAGCAACACCTGTTAATAATAGTGTATTAACCCTCTCCTTACCTAACACTGCATATGGTCTCACACTGACACACTCAGAAAGGAGAGGACTGATTGTCTTCAACATTTTCTAGCACAAATTCACCTCTGAGCTATGACCAAGCATGAGGAATGTAAGTTCAAGGAGTAGTTTTGGGAGGAAGTTCTAATTCACTGAAAATAGGAACATACAAATAAAATACTGAATGCTTTTCATGATCAAAATACTTTACAAATATCTAACTAATTTTCACATCACCCCTATGAAGCAGGTAGAATACTATTTCCATTTCATAGAAGGGGAAAGTGAGTTTGAGGTTAAGGGACTTGCTCTAGCACTGGGTTTCTTGTCACTGCCAACACCCTAGGTCCTCTGAGCTGGGAATTATACCAAGATGGGTCTGGTTCCTGACTGGTGAGAGACCAGGCTGATTCAGACAATGCTATCAAACCTGCAGCTGTAGAGGACCCTTGTCTCTTGGGGGTTTTTTTCCTACAAAGGCAGGTTGAAGTTAGTTTAACGTTCATTGCTTACACTTCTCTGTGTCATGGCGTATGATATAGTCAGTGCTGGCTGTAAACTTCAAAGTGATAATTTGAACCCCAGAGAATCTGAATTTCTCTATATTCCCTACTCCTTATCTTGGCCCTGGCTGGGACACAATGCAGGTTTCCACTCACCACCTTTAACATAGGAAGCCTCCATCCATTATTTCCCATACTCACTCCACAGACACATGCAGCAGTTCTAAACAGATTCCCTATTATCCCACCCCTATAGGTCTACACCTCTGCCCCCACAGCTGGCATGGGAAAGGAGTATGGATCAAATGGCATGGAGATGTTGCACACTGGACCTTGGAGGGCAATCAAATTACTATGCAGAAACCCATGGATTTGCTTGAACTGGCCCTGATAAGAGGGGGTGGTTAAAGCTGAATTGCAAATACCCACTACTCTCCCTTTCTCTTTCTCTGTTTCTATGTGATGTGTAAATTATTGCCTAAGAGACTTTCAGCTTTGAAATTTGAAATTTAATTTCTGGGGTTACAGCTTCAAGTTAAATCTGGAATCTGGTCATTTTCAGCCGTGCTCAGTGGCAATATTATGGCTACCCCATGAATTTAATGCAGGTAGCATATGTTGAGGTTTGTTTGCCCACTCTGAGGCCTGGTCTACACTAGGAACTTCCATTGTATAGCTACACCTCTTGGGGTGAGAAAAATCCACACCCCTGAGAGATGAAGCTATACCAACCCAGCCCCCGCTTGAGACAGTGCTAGGTCAACGGAAGAATTATTATGAACCCCTCCCGCCAGCGTAGGTAGTATCTACATTGAAGAGCTACAGTGATGCAGCTGCAGTGATGCCACTGTAATATTTTAAGCGTGGACATATCCCGATTCTTTCTTCCCAGGTTTCAGACCCACCTCCTCATCCACAAAGTGTGTGGCAGCTGGCCAGCTCCCATCTTCCACGTACCCAAACCCTGGTAACCAGCAAAGATGCCCACCTGCTCCGTTTCCCCCTCCCAAAAGGAGGTCTCTGAGAAGACCCAGTATAGGAAAAATGAGAGTATTGTAGCAGTCAGCTGAATTCTCCTTTACACTGAAGTCATATTTTTAGTTATACTTACTGCTGGGACTTCTCTTTGTGTGACTGTAACAATGAGAAGGCCATGTTTTGGGAGTACTGTTTTGTGGGAGTCAAGAGTTCTGAATTCTATTCCTGGCTATGTGAACCTCTCTCTGCCTCTTGTTCCCCATCCATAACATAAGGATACAGCTCCTGCCTCCCAGAGATGGTAGAGGATTAGTTAGTGTATGTACAAAACTTTCAACATGTAAAGATACATATGAATGTTCAATATTATTTACATAGTGCCAGTTCAGGGCACAATTCCCTACAGACAAAGAGGGTATTGTCCCAAGGAATTTACAATCTAAATAAAACAAAATGCAATATCAGACTGTGAGATTGTCAAAGGAAAGAAGATGGGGGGAAGGAAAGCAACTATTTTACAAATTAAGTCTTGTGTTTCTTTATGAACAGGCCAGGATTTGGAGCTGATAGCGTCAGAACTGCAATTAGTACACAGTAACAAGCCACAGTTTTGACAAATGGAGGAAAATGTGTTCTTAAGGATTATTTTCCAATCTTTATTACTATTTATGCTTTGTAAGAGGAGCAATATTTAAATAGTTAATGATAAATTGTACGTGCTAATAGTAAAATTATAAGGCAGAATTCACATGCCATTGAGATGTACTGGTAAAGTTCCATACAACCCCCAAGTAATATGTTTTATATAATTCAGCAACCTCAAAAGAACAATAGGTGCCTCACTGATACTAATTCAAAAAGGCTAAAGCTAATATTGCAACAAAGGGTTGTAAATATAGGCCCTTTCGACAATGAGAATATCTACAGTAGACAATTTTGTATGTGTTTGCCAGCAATGGAAGCAGAAGAAAAGGTTACTCACCTTTGTAACCGGTGTTCTTCGAGATGTGTTGCTCATATCTATTCCAGTTAGGTGTGCGCGCCTAGCAGCTACCCGTTGGGCCGGCTGGAGAGCCCCCTGGAGTGGCGCCGATATGGCACTCTATATAGTACCCTGCCGGGCCGACCCCCCTCCAGTTCCTTCTTGCCGGCTACTCCGACAGTGGGGAAGGAGGGTGGGTGTGGAATAGATATGAGCAACACATCTCGAAGAACACCGGTTACAAAGGTGAGTAACCTTTTCTTCTTCTTCGAGTGGTTGCTCATATCTATTCCAGTTAGGTGAATCCCAAGCCTTACCTTGGAGGCGGGTTCGGAGTTACGGTAAAGCAGCTTGAAGGATAGCCCTACCGAAGGCAGCATCATCACGGGAGTGACGGGCGATGGCGTAGTGCGACATAAAGGTGTGCACCGATGCCCAGGTTGCGGCCCTGCAGATCTCCTGAAGAGGGATGTTTGCCAGGCAAGCCACAGAGGAAGCCTGCGCCCTGGTAGAATGGGCCGTGACAAGTGGCGGAGGCACCTTTGCCAGGTCGTAGCAGGCACGGATGCAGGCTGTAATCCATGATGATATACGCTGCGAAGAGACCGGTGCTCCCTTCACACGTTCCGCGACAGCGACGAAGAGCTGAGAGGTCTTACGGAACGGCTTTGTGCGTTCTATGTAGAAGGCGAGCGCTCTCCTGACATCTAGCGAGTGCAGCCGTTGCTCTTTAGAGTTGGCATGCGGCTTGGGAAAGAAGACAGGCTGGAAGATGTCCTGTGACATATGAAAGCGCGAGACCACCTTCGGAAGGAAGGACGGGTGAGGACGAAGCTGGACCTTGTCCTTATGAAAGATGGTATACGGAGGGTCGCACAGGAGAGCCTTCAACTCGGATACCCTTCTGGCTGACGTGATAGCCACGAGAAAGGCGACCTTCCATGAAAGATAGAGAAGGGAGCAGGAGGCCAATGGCTCAAATGGCGGGCCTGTGAGTCGGGAGAGAACGAGGTTGAGGTCCCATGCCGGAACAGGCGACTTCACTGAAGGGTGAACCTTTTCCAGGCCCTTGAGGAAACGACGCACTATGGGGTGTGTGAATATCGAGCGGCCCTCTGCTCCTGTATGGAAAGCCGAGATGGCAGCAAGATGGACCTTGAGGGACCCAAGTGCAAGACGGTTGTCCTTGAGGTGTAGCACATAGTCCAGAATAGACGGTACGGGGGCAAGGTGTGGAGATATGTGTTGTTGGGCACACCAGGCGGAGAATCTTTTCCACTTTGCCTCGTACGTGAGCCTCGTAGAGGGCTTGCAGCTCTCAAGGAGTACACGTCTCACCGGATCCGAGCAAGCCATCTCTGACCGGTTCAGCCATGAATTCTCCATGCTGTTAGATGCAAGGAGTGAAGGTCTGGATGGAGAAGACGACCGTGATCTTGAGAGATGAGGTCGTGGCTGATCAGGAGAGGAATGGGGGGCTGTATTGACAGGTCCATCAGGGTCGGGTACCAGCACTGCCGCGCCCAGGCAGGGGCTACCAGTATGACGTCCGCCTTGTCCCTGCGAATCTTGAGAATGACTTTGTGGATCAGCGGGAAAGGCGGGAACGCGTAGAGCAGGCGATGTGACCACGAGATCGTGAAGGCGTCCGCAAGGGAGCGCAAGCCGTGGCCTCTGAAGGAGCAAAAGGTCGGCCACTTCCTGTTGGTTCTGGATGCAAACAGGTCGAGCTGGGGAAAACCCCAGGTGCGGAAAATGGAGTGTATCACGTCTGGGCGAATGGACCATTCGTGGACCAGGAAGCGTCTGCTCAGTTGGTCTGCCAAGACATTCTGGACTCCAGGGAGGTAAGACGCCTGGAGAGAGACGGAGTGGGCCAGGCAAAAGTCCCACAGGAGAAGGGCTTCGTGGCACAATGGTGACGACCAAGCTCCGCCTTGCTTGTTTAGGTAGAACATGGCCGTTGTATTGTCCGTCAGAACCTCCACGCAGCGGTCCTGTAGGTGAGGCAGGAATGCTTGGCACGCCAGACGAATCGCCCTGAGCTCCTTGATGTTGATGTGGAGATCGAGCTCGTGCTGCTGCCACATGCCCTGCGTTGTTAACTGACCGAGATGGGTGCCCCAACCCAGCGCTGATGCGTCGGTCACTAGAGTCAGGGAAGGAAGGAGAGGTTGAAAGGGACTCCTTCGCCTAATGTCTGTGGGTCTAGCCACCACTGCAGGGAGTCCAGCGTGTGAGCCGGGACTGTGACGACCATGTCCAAGTCGTCTCGGATTGGTCGGTAGACTGAAGCCAGCCACGCCTGCAGGGGACGAAGTCATAACCGGGCATGCTGGACCATGTACGTGCAGGACGCCATATGGCCCAGCAACTTGAGGCATTGTCTCGCGGTAGTGGTGGGAAACCGGCGGAGCGTGGTGATCAAGTCCACTATGGCGAGACGACGAGCCTCTGGGAGGAACGCCCGCGCTCTGGTTGCATCGAGGATCGCTCTGATGAATTGGATGGACTGAGTTGGAGTCAGTACCGACTTGGAGGTGTTCACGATGATACCTAGATGAGAAAAGGTATCCATGACCGTCTGTACGTGGGCTTGCACCTGTTGATATGACCGGCCTCGAACTAGCTAGTCGTCGAGGTACGGAAAGACGTGCACGTGTTGGCGACGAAGGAATGCAGCCACTACTGCCATACACTTCGTGAAGACCCGTGGGGCCGTACACAGGCCGAAAGGTAGTGCTGTAAATTGGTAGTGTGTCTGGCGCACGACGAACCGGAGGAAACGTGTGTGAGCCGGTGAGATAGAGATGTGGAAATAAGCATCTTTCATATCGAGGGTAGCATACCAGTCCCTGGGGTCCAGAGAGGGGATGGTGGTGGCCAGGGAGACCATACGGAACTTCAGGTTGACGATGTACTTGTTGAGGTTCCTTAGGTCCAGAATGGGTCGTAGACCCCCCTTGGCCTTGGGGACAAGGAAGTAGCGGGAGTAGAAACCCTTTCCCCTGAATTCGTGAGGCACCTCCTCCACAGCTCCTAGTTCGAGGAGTGCTTGTACCTCTCGATAGAGGAGTTGCTCGTGAGAAGGGTCCCTGAAGAGGGATGGAGAGGGGGGGTGGGAAGGAGGGGTAGAGTGGAAGTGGATAGAATATCCCGCCTCTACCGTCCGTAGGACCCACCGGTCTGATGTAATACGGGACCAGGCATGGTAGAATCGGGACAAACGATCCAGGAAGGGTAGAGAGACTGGACTCTGTGGTGGTGGTAAGTCGTCCCCGAAAGTCCCATCAAAATGGACCCTTAGCGCCCTGTGATGGCTTTTGCTGACCTCTGAGAGGGACGGGAGGGCTTGCGCCGGGTAAAGCTGGTTCTCCGCCGAGAGAAATCCTGCCTTGGTCTGGATGGGAAAGACCGCTGCTGAAAAGGCGGAGGTTTGAACGGTTTCCTGACTGTGGCCACGGTGTGCATACCCAAGGACTTGATGGTGTTTCTAGTGTCCTTGAGGTTATGCAGTCGGGAGTCAGTCTGGTCCGCAAAGAGGCCTTTACCATCGAAAGGCAAATCTTGAATTGTATTCTGGACCTCAGCTGGTAGACCAGAAGACTGGAGCCAGGCGTTCCGTCGCATGGAAATCCCCGTTGCTAACGTACGGGCTGCCGCATCTGCAGAATCTAGGGCGCCTTGTAGGGAGGTGCGGCTCACCAACTTGCCCTCGTCAACCATGGCTTTAAGCTCTGTCTTGGACTCAGGGGGAAGTTGGTCCTGAAACTTCGCAACCGCTGACCAGTAGTTATGGGCATACCTGCGATCGCTAGTTGGTTGGCGATTCGGAGTGATAGGCCCGCAGTAGAGTATATCTTCCTGCCAAAAAGGTCCAGGCGTTTAGAGTCCTTGGACTTAGGGGCGGGACCCTGCTGACCATGCCTCTCCTTTGCGTTGACCGCATCCACCACCAAGGAGCAAGGCATGGGGTGGGTAAAGAGGTACTCGAACCCCTTGTTTGGCACAAAGTATTTCCTCTCTACTCCTCTAGCTGTTGGAGGGATAGAGGAAGGGGTTTGCCAGAGTGCAGTAGCATTGCCGCGGATGGTCTTATTCATTGGCAATGCTACCCTGGAAGGACCTTCTGGCTTCAAGATCTCGTCCACCATCAGGTCATCCTGTTCCTCCACAACCTCCTCTATGGGAAGGTTCATGCTGAGAGCCACCCTCCGGAGTAGCTCCTGCAGGACCTTAAAATCCATAGGTGGGGGCGAAGCAGATGATGTGCCCGCCACTGCTTCATCGGGGGATGATGAAGAGGTTGAGAGAGGGAGGGGTGGGTCTGGTAGGGTATCCTGTTGAACAGCGGGGGGAACCTGCTGGGTAGAGGCAGGCGCCTCCCCTGGCACTGGTGCAGGGTCTCCAGAAGTAGCTTGCTCCACAGGTGGGCGGCTGACGGTGGCCACCGGAGGGTGTGTACGCACCACTGGATAGGTAGGCAGTGGTGCACCCTGGGCCTGGTGGTATGCCCAGGGTGTCCAGAATGGCCACTGGGGCTGCCAACCCGCTGACCCCGAGTCTTGCACTGGAGCTACCTGGATCCCCTCGGGCGTCTTAGATGGTCCACCTGAGCTGGCCGACAATTGGTCTCTGGATGGCCAAGGTGGGGCGGTGCGTGAAGCAGGATGGTCCCTGGATGGTCTAAAGCGGGAGGTGCGCGAGTCACGCGACCTCGAGCGGGACCGAGAACGGTAGTGCACTCTGTCATCCCGATGACGTGGGGACTCACGGTGCCGTGGTGGAAATCGGTGCCGTGGTGACTCAAGGTGCCTGGGTGGAGATCGGTGCCGTGGTGACGCCGCTCGACGTGGTGACTCACGGTGCCGGGGTGGAGATCGGTGCCGTGGTGACGCCGCTCGGCGTGGAGACTCACGGTGCCGTGGAGACTCACGGTGCCGGGGTGGAGATCGGGACCGTGGAGATCGGGACCGTGGAGATCGGGACCGTTGCGACGCCGCACGGCGTGGTGACTCACGGTGTCGCGGTGGGGATCGGTGCCATGGTGACGCTCCTCGGCACGGTGAGTCCCGGTGCCGTGGGGACTCCTGTCGGCGCAGTGAGTCCCGGTACCTCGATGGAGCATTGCGGTGCCGTGGGGATGCGTGGCGACGAGACGAGTCCCGCGAGAAAGATCGGGCAGACTGACGTCGTGGAGAGTCCCGGCGTGGTGGGGATTCTCGGTACGGCAAGTCTCGGTGCCGGGATGGGACCTCACGTTGCAGTGAGGCTCGGCGTCAAAGGGATGTTCCTCGACGCGGTGAGTCCCGACGGTGCGGCGACTCCAGGCGTCGAGGTGGACTCCGGTGTGGTGTCTCCGCAGAGGGTCGAGCTGGAGGTGGAGAGCGGTGCCGAGATGGCGTCACGCTCATCCTGGACACCGAGCGGGACCAGGATCTAGCAAACGAGGACGACCTCGAGCGTGATCGGCTCCGAGGGTCCGGGCTGCGAGTCCCGCGCCGTGAGTCGGACCGGCGTCGTGAGTCAGACCGATACACCGCGCGGTGCCGGGACTCCGAACGACGCCGGGACTCCGAGCGGCGTGTAGGAGGCTGTAGCTGAGCCGACGGTCCAAGAAGCGTCGGCTTGCCTCTAGAGATGACAGGGGGTCGTGCCGGGATCGGCGCAGGCACGGGGGACGCCGTCATCTTGATGAGTCCCCTCGCGGCCTCGAAGGTGTCCGGTGTCGAGGGTGCCATCACGACCTCAAGGCACGGTGGTGCCTGCGGGCGCAGGCTGACGTCTGTCTGTTCCAGCGCGCCGGAGGACGGTACCGCAACAGCGTCCGAAGACTTGGGAAGCTCTTTCCGTCCTGATGGGGAAAAGGAGCGGTGCCGAGAGCGGCCCCGGGTCCCTGACGCCGCTGGGCCCCGAGGTGGGCGGGAGTCTTTCCACGGTGCCACAGCCGGTGCCGATGGAGGCGCGCTGCGCACCGAGGTGCTGGAGCCCGCACCTTGAGAGGGGCAGAGTGCCGCCTCCATTAGTAACTGTCTCAGGTGGATTTCTCTCTCCTTCCTGGTGCGGGGCTTGAAGGATTTGCACAGCTTACACTTATCGGCTATGTGGGACTCACCCAGACACCGAAGACAAGCGTCGTGGGGGTCCCCGGTGGGCATGGGCCTGTTGCAGGATCCACAGGACTTGAAACCCTGAGAAGGCATGCCCTATGCCCGGAGGGCTCGCTAATTACAATGACTATTAACACGGATAGCTAGGGAGTAGTGGAGCACTTGCGAACAAGAGAACCACTGTTCCAACGACCGTCACGGGCGGTAAGAAGGAACTGGAGGGGGGTCGGGCCGGCAGGGTACTATATAGAGCGCCATATCGGTGCCACTCCAGGGGGCTCTCCAGCCGGCCCAACGGGTAGCTGCTAGGGGAAAAAGTTTCCGACGTCCGTGCATGCGCGTGCGCGCACACCTAACTGGAATAGATATGAGCAACCACTCGAAGAAGAACAATGCTAGATGCAACTGTGGTTGTTTTTTTTTAATGTTGAACAGTCAGCTTAATAACTGTGAATTGCCATTGGTGCAGATCCCCCAGTTGAAGCAATGATGGAAGTGGTAGTATAGATAGCTCGGGCATTCTGCCCACTGCTCTAGACAATAGGGTGATAAAACTGCCAGTGACCAGTCTACGTTAGCACTCCCACCATTGGAACTGCACTACTGTTGGACAACAGTGGGAAATGTTCTCAATACCTCCAGCTCTGTTTAAACTAGGGGAAATGTCAAAAAATGGCCCACTGGTGTTAGCAGCATTGGGAGCCTGAGGCCCTTCCTACACTGGGTCGGGTTTATTTTTGCACCCTGTGCTTACACCAGTACAAACCTCTCTAGCATAGAGGCACTGTATCAGGAGCTTATGCATTTCATACTGGAGTAAGTCACAGTTTACATGATGCAAAATATATTGGAGAAAGAGGCCAGCAGACAGACAGAGCCGTGGCGTTGGAACAATTTTTAGGGGTGGGGGGGTGCTGAGAGCCATTGAACAAAACTGTAAACTCTGTATACGATGGAAACCACTTCAAGCGAGGGGGTGTTGCTGCAGTCCCAGCACTCCTAGTTCGAGCACCCCTGAGCCCAGTTTACGTGGGTTTATTACTGCCATGATTTCTAACCTCATGGTCTAATCCAGGTGGGCTCACTGCGCGGCCCGCGGGGGGGTCAGTAGGTGGGCTCACTGCAGCCCGCGGGGGGGTGAGTAGGCAAGTGGCAGGGTGGGGCAAGCCAACGGCCAGCTGGCTGGCCAGCGGGTGGGTGGGCTGGTGAAGAGGCCAGTGGCAGGCTGGGGAGTGAGGGTGAGCCAGCGGCAGGGGGCGGGGGCAGCGGCAGAAGGTAAGAGGCCAGCAGCGGGCAGGCAGGTGAGCTGGCGGCAGGGGGAGCAGGCGAGCCGCCAGCGGCGGCAGGGGGGCTGAGGAGGCGAGCGGGCAGCGGGGGGTGCTGGGGAGGCGAGCCGGGGGGGTGGGGAGATGATGAGCTGAGCGGGTGGGCAGTGGCAGCGAGGCTTTATACTGGGGGGTGGGGGTGAGGAGGCGAGCGGCGAGTTGGTGGCAGGAGGGGGGCAAATCTCCCAGATTCAAAATCTGGGACTGTGGCCGTTGGTCCTTTTTGCTGCTTGTCTCTGGGCTGGGGGTTGTCCCAATGCTGCAAAGAGGGTGTTCCCAAAGGAAGGTGCTTGCTTCTAACCCCCGAGGCCGTCAGTATGTCTGCTCTTCTCTAGTCAGCCCACTTGACAAGAGAAGATTGTCCTTGACAATCTTGACTTGATTGTCCTTGGTCTGGTTCCCATCCCCTCTCCAAGGGTTGCAGCTGTCTGGAGGTGCCTGCCTTCCATGCCTTCCTCATTCACACCTCATTCATTCAACAGGGCAATTGAATACAAAGTGGGGGGCAGATCTTATTCTACTTCTAGCAAAAAGACATTTTTCTTTTACCTTAATTATACTACCTTAGGGGCCCGCTATAACATATTACCAAGGTTCAATACAAAGTCATATAAAAGTTATACAAAAATGCATAATGTAGATTTATCTACAACTGCATTGATTGACTGTTGTGTGCAGTAATATAGTGACCCCTGGGGGGTGAAGAGGGGGGTGATGGTGGGGCCAAGCGGGGAGGGGGCAGGTCCTATTTTACTGCTGTGATTTGGTCATCCTATGCGTGCTGTTTCTTTCCCCCTCTACAGGCTTCCACACCCCAGCGGTGGGGAAGGAGGGGGTTGTTTCCGCGGGGTGGGTGGCGCGGGGGGGGGGGGGGCGTTTCCGTGGGGCCGGGGAGTTTCGGCCCTCAGCTGTTTTCTTTGGAGTAATATGGCCCTTGCCGCTTTATGAGTTGTGCAGGCCTGGTCTAATCCCATGGTGTAACTGACAGTATTATAAAGGCTGTTGGCGGCTAGTGATCCATTGTTTATATTTAAAAAGACATTTTTCAAAATTTCCCCCTGTTGCTAACACTGGTTCAGCTCTACTAGCTGCTGCAGGCCTTTTAACAACAATGTTGTTAAACCTGCTCAGATCCGGTCTTAAGTAAAACAATGATTAAATTGGTGGCAACAGCCCTTGCCTACCCTGCACTAGGACTCCCATTGTTGCTTAATTTTTGTGGGACTGAACTACTGTTAGCAACGATGGAAATGATTTAGGAAGTGTACTTGGAATAGACAGGGCTCAATGTAGACCAAACTCAGCACATCATAACCATGTTTGGCACCATAGTACAAAAGCTCAGGGAACACTAGAGCTGTGGTATGGGCCAGTGATGGAACTGGAAAAAATATTACTACCAACACTCCACTTCTTGTGGCTGATTCTCTCAATAGGACTACGGGGTTGTTGAGAAGTCTCTGCTCCACGGGCCCCTGTGGCCACTTCTCTCATTGTGGTTGAGCGGATTGTTGAGTCGATCTCTGCTCCCACCATCTCTTACTGTGACTGGGTTGTTAAACAGCTCCCCACTTCCCTCCAGCGGCTGGTTGCTTCACTCAATGGGGCTAGGAAGAGGGTTGTTGAACAGCTCTCCAATTCACACCATGCCCTCAACCGTCTTGCCACTAGAATAAGGGAATTTTCTCACCAGTCCTGATCCTTGCTATAACATGGCTAGGTGACTATCACATTTAGGCCAGGTGTATACTGTAGCTAGGGCCTAATGGAGATAGAATGAGATGGTGCCCTTTCCTTAATCAACATACTGGCAGACTATCAAAACTGAGTTTTATTATTCACATTTCTGAGCCTGTGTTCAGTCTCCTCTATTCTGAAAGGTTGAATTATGTTTTAAGGATGTCAAGGGGACAATGGTGTTGCAAACATGTTCTAGGATGACTTTTCCGATGATAGAAATGACTCATTCTCTGTCTGTCTGTCTCTCTCTCTCTCTATATATATATATGGATACACACAAACCTTGACTCTCATTTGCATGTGTCATTTGATGATGAAGTGTGAAAATGGAGGTGGGCAGCTTCTTGTGGTTATGAATATGCACTAAAACTACACTATAAGAAAGCATACACTGCACAGCTGAATCAGAAAATATAATTATTAGGGATCCATTACAGATTTAACCATTGAAGAGGTGTAATTAAAATGATACTATGGTTATTAGAGCTATATCAATAGCTATGGGCTTGTCTACAAAGAAAAGTTATATTGGTATAAGATGAGGTGTTAATTTAAACAGATACAATTATGGACATTTTTATTCTGGTATAAGAGGGGCTTTTTTTGGTTTACTTTGGAAGGGGTTTAAGCCAAACTGAAAAAAAACCCACTCTTATTCCAGAAAAAGTGTCCACATGAGGAGCTATACCAGTATAGCTATAGCAGTTTAACTACATGGGTATAATTATACCTGTATAAAAAAAAAAAAAAACTTTCCCTGTAGACAGGCCTCATTATATAGCTTTGTTTTCATAAGCTCATAACCCTCTATACTTTTTTTCCTTTGGGAATGAAAACTTCAACAGTGTACTCTCTCAGCAAATGGGTGATTTTTTTCCCCTGGAAATTCTATTTGACTATTTCTGAGTTACTTAGAAAATAAAAAAAGCACTCCACTGATTTTTTTCATACATAAGAATTATATGGTCACAAGTCATAGAACTGGGCTTTTTGAAGCTTACATTTTATTGAACAATACAAAGGGTAAAACATACCTGTTCATAGGAATGATCATATTGGGTCAGAGCAGTGGTCCAGTTAGTCACGATCCCATCTCTGACAAGGACCAGTACTACTAGTCCAGAAGAAAGTGCAGGAAACCTCATAATTCCAGAGAGGTTGCTGTCTTCCCTGGGAACAGATTAATGGTGAGCGTCTTCACTACAGAGTTAATTCAAGTTACTTCCCTTGCGTTTACCTAGCTCAAGTGCAAGTAGCGACACTGTGAAAATAACACACTGGTGTGTCCACACTAGTGATGCGCTCATTCATGTATGGCACATTCGGGTGGATCCTACCATTATTCTTTCCACTGCAGTAAGTTGAGCAGCTCTACGTATTTTTTTTCCCCCTCAGGGAATTGCGGGAGAACTCGTCTGTTCTTTTTAGGCACACAGGAGGCATTATGGGAAGGCATTAGAGGACTAGCAGCACTCAAGCAGAGCTAGCCTGGCTCCATGCTACAGAGCAGTGGTGTTAGCAGCTGATAGATTACCCTATACCCGCAATGGGTCAGCCAAAGCCAACATGAGCGTAACCTAAATTAGATGCCAACACAAGACAAGGGATTGTGTGTGGAAATAGGACTCCAGTGAGCAACACCACTCACATTTACATTAATTTTGAAGCCATATAATGTAATGAACTTTTAGAACTGATTTCAGTGAATAAGTACTTCAGGTTGAAACTGCTTTCAGGTGTCAACATACAGAAATGTATTGATAAATCTATTTTACAGGCAGATGGGGTCACTCTACCCTTGGATTAGCAGATTGCTAGTTAACTCAAGGTAAAGGCTAGTGCTCATTTACAGGGCCCAGTGATCATGTGAAGTGTCCACACTTGCTTTCAGGAAGCAATTAAATACCCTGAGTTAACTGTCAATTAACTCTAGATAAAAGTCTAGTGAAGACTCCCTTACAGAGGAAGCACATCCTCTACCTTTGCTTCCCCAGACAACCCCTCTTCAAATGAAGTATTTGACTCGTATCTGCACATTGTCTCTTCCTATTCCAGAGTCACCAAGTCTATGTTATTTGGCTAGGGCACAGCCCAAGGTGATATGGCATGAATTATGTATAATACATATGTTCAGCTATATGTGACCATCCATATAAGGAGCTAGCAATTCTCTCCCCTATCCCCTCTCCCCTCCCTCCCCAACTCTTCTTACTGGTACTGAAAGTGGTTTAAATGGTCACTGAAGGGAGTACAAGACTTAGCACCATTATGTGCAATAAGGACCTAGTAGAACAATGTTTTGATGCTTGCTGTAGTGGGAGAAAGCTATTTACCATACCCATCTACAGCAGCTGTTAAACCATTTTCAATATCAGGTGAAGGGAGGGGACAGAGACACTCGTCGGCCCCATCTCTACTAGGGTTCAATGCCACTGCCGTTAACATTAGCAGAAGACACTCAATCCTCACTTGGACCAAGATTTTGTGCCTTTTGTATGGTAATTTGGCAAACAGTTGCAGGCAGACACCCCTTATAAGGAAGGTTGGTCCAGGCATCATTGGAAAGGTATCAGAGTGTGAGCCTGTATCAGCAAAAACAACGAGGAGTACTTGTGGCACCTTGGAGACTAACAAATTTATTTGGGCATAAGCTTTCGTGGGCTAAAACCCACTTCATCAGATGCATGGAGAGGAAAATACAGTAAGATGTATATACATAGTACATGAAAAGATGGGAGTTACCTTACCAATTCTAACAAGACAATTCAATTAAGGTGGGCTATTATCTTTTCCTCCTGCTAATAGTGCACCTTAATTGAATTGTCTTGATAGTACATGAAAAGATGAGGTTGCCTTACCAATTCTATGTATATACACATCTTCCTACTGTATTTTCCACTCCATTCATCTGATGAAGTGGGTTTTAGCCTACGAAAGCTTATGCCCAAATACATTTGTTAGTCTAAGGTGCCACAAAGTACTCCTTGTTTTTTCATTGGAAAGGTAGAATCCTCACAGCTACTTAGTATTGATTTGATATCAGTTTGAGCTGATAGTGTAGCCACTAAAATATACAAAAGGAAGTTGAGCCTGCAATTGTTAGAGTTGGAACTTTGTTTACCCTAAGTATTCATAAGTGGGAATGGTAAAGAGCACAATTTGTTTCACAGCTGACTGGAAGAGCAATGTCCCCAGAACAGAGAGAATTTTGAACTACAAAAGGTCATTTTGTAGTGATAATTGTATTTCTATACAGTGTTCAAAATTAGTGCTCAAACATTTGGAATTTAACTATAGTATGGAAAAAAGGCTCAGACAAGCCACCTTTAATAACAGCCCAATTTTTATTGATAGTTAAGATCATATGTTTCTTCATGAAGTGCAAGATGCACCATGAAACCAAAATACAGGAAGTTGTGTTATTAAATACACATTGTTTAAGCAATGCTACTTTTTGGCAAAGTGCTGTATTTTGTTGTTGTTCAGCTTGTATCAAACTGCCTATTTAAACTAAGAGCCAGACAACCTTCGATATCAAAAGAACTGCTACAAGTAGAGAAAGTGGCTCCAGAAAGAAGCTGCCATATATGCATAGACTGATGTACAGTATTTATCTTAACTGAAATGTCCCTTTTGAATTTTCAAGTTTGCTGTGTACAAGTTAAACCTAGAAGGCACAGGTTTGTTTACAACACATCTGTCTATTGACCGATACATACGGAAACACAGTTTCAACAAAATTAATGAATCAGCATCTGAGACAGTGCAAGGCCTCCACTTTTACAAATAAACAGTATGTTTTACTACTGTTCAAAAACCATATAAAAAGCCACACAACACACACTACTAGAGAACAACAGCAACAAAACTGCCCAAGAACTCCAGGCACAAAATAGAACTAGTAACATAAATATGCCAGACAAAATTAACAAAAAAAAAGTCACTGATGAAGTATTGTATATATCTTATACAATATAGCATGGTTTCCAATATTAAGACTTGAGAGGCACAGATTTTGTGCAACAAAAAAAAGTTTATATCCTGAAAGATATAGATTCCATCACTAGAAAGTTATCCAGTAATATAGTATTTAAAAAAAAAAAAAAAAAAAAAAAGATTAGTATCTCCCAGTTTTTAGGAGCAGTCTAAAATTGCGTTTACTTGCCAACTGAAAAAAGGAGGCTCCAATTCTAATGCTTGGGAGCCATGCACTCCCCCTCCACTAAAAAGTTAAAGGATTACAAAACCCTTTTAATTCAAAGAGGTGGAGATTCCATCTTCCTTCATTTAACTTTAGGAAAATTAAAGCTGAAGGAAAGTAGTTATTTAGGAAGAGAAAAATTAAAGCAAGGAGTCTCCTGAGCTGGAATGTGTGTGTGGAGTGAGGGGAGGGGAGGAAAGGGGGGAAATGAAAGAAGGACAGAGGAAAAAAGTTGAAATGAAAAGGAATGATACCAGAAGCAAAATTAAGATCTCAGTGAGCAAATGAGAGAGATTCTAGGAATCAAGATTGGTGAAGCTACAAAATTATTCTTGGATAAATAATAGCGAGTTTCTAGCCCAGAGGAAATATCAATGTACATATATGGATATGCATCACTAAAAAAAGAAGAGGTAAGAACATCAACAAAAATCATCCACAATCTGAATTGGCATTAAGCACTTAGACTCATACATAATCACTCAAAGCCAAACCTATGTTCCATATCACTGGAAGGTTTAAAGAACAGGTTAGACTAAATATCTTTCAGGGATGGTCTATAGATGTGATCCAGGCTAAGTGCAGGGGGCTAGACTAGATCTCCAAGCATTTCTAGGAAGATATCCCAGTAAGATGACAGGAGTACAAACAAAAGCAATGTAGATAGTGCTACATTTATAGATACATATGGCAGTTAAACTGTTAACTAAAACCAGCAAAAAATGTAGTATTTGAAGGGAACTGGGGACCAGTAAGCTATTTGCTACAGGATTAGGAAGATTACTCTCCACAAGAGTTCAGCCTGCATCTATTATATGCAGTGCTACTCACACTGCAAGATTACTACAAGGTATTAGGTTTTTGTATCAGCAAAATTGAAACATTTGGCCATATTTCAAAGAACATTTCATAGGTTTGAAATAATTCTTAAGCATTATTGGTCTCATCTAATCACAGAAATTAAAGCCACCCATATACATGTTTTAATAGTGTTGAGGCTTTTCCACACAACTTCAGCTGGAAGACATTGTTGAATGTGACTAACATTTATATGCCTTAGCAGCAAATGCAGGAAAAGCAGTGATCACAGATGAAGCAGTGGAAACAAAAGAGGAAGAGTAAAGCTTTACTATTCTTCATCCCACCCCTCTGCCCCTTCCTTAATTTACTCACATTTCCAAGAATTATCTATCATGGTTGATTTTGTAGTGTGGCTGTCTGGAAGTATCTGCACTATCAAATTTGGTAGCTTTGCCTTTCAAGACATGCTTTCTTCCAGAAGATCATGGAATATTTTATTAATTTTTTAAGAGGATGTTTAATGTTCTGTACTTTCCCCTCTCCCCCACTAGTCTATAAAATTAACATCAAGTTAGATATTTTTCTGCTTTTATGCCACATGAGCAATGAAATATCCACTGTTAATGTAGCTCTTACATCTCCACTTTTATATACCCTCCTAGCACTGCTTAATACTGGAAGACCAGTAGTGTTAGAATGTATTTATAATGTTATGCCTTTCATCACTTCCAGTCATGGCCACCTCGACTTTATTCTTTCATTGGGAAAGAATTGGGAGGGGTTCAAGACCTCATCTGGAAATAGGTTTTCCATCCAGTAGTTTGTGAGCCATTCCTAATCTATCACTTGAAATGAATTGATCAATTCGAGGCAGTAATCAGCAGCTCGGAAGCCCACCTGTACTCACCATCCACCAGAATAGGTTCTTCAGAAAACCAGAAGGTGTTTCAGCTATGGATGGACCTATTACAGAAGACAGTCAGTCTAGCCCTTTCTCCTTGGTTCAGACTACAGATAAACTAAATCAAGTTTTGGGAGGTATGTAATGGATGCATCCTCTCCCCAAAGAAAAGAAAAGCGGAGAAAAGAAAAAAAGGGGGGGAGGAGCGGGGGGGGGGGGGAGCAAAGGTTGCATGATCTAAAATACTGATGGAATCTCTGAGTTAAGTGTCTATATTTAATAACCCATAGGTCTACTTTTCATTTCACTCCATATAAGGCACAAAAAGTTTGTCCTTCTCCAAATACCTGTAACATTTATTGCCACATCTTATTCCAGTATTATCAGTGGATATTTTACTCTCTTCTGCTGCTTATATGAAGTACCTGACAACCCTAATTAAACTGTTTGTTTAATGCAAGTAGATAATATCTAATTTAGATTAAATCTAGAGTTATCCTTCTTTCAATAAGAGTTTAGTGACATCTACTTCAAATCCATTGGCAACTATAGCCTTTTAATGCTTATGTTAGAGTATAACTGTGTACACAGTGTATACAGACATACAAAGCTGCCAAAAGCACTGGTTATTAAAGTGTATGGCTGACCCCAATAATTTTGTAACTTCATATGACTGAAGAATGCATGTTCCATCTTAGTTAGAATTTTCTTTAAAAACCCATCCATACATTGTAGTAAAGTTAAAAACCACACTCACACACATTTCCAAGACACTGAAATATTTAAGATAACCATTTAAGACCTATAGCAAGGCATTTTGTAATACACTATATGTAAATGTGGTTTCAAACTAATGTAACACTAGTCACGATTGTGTTCAAATGATTGATCAGCTTCAGATTGATCACACCTTCATTATCTATACATTAAAACAAAAGCAAGCTAAGAACAATTAACCAATAGGATTAAAACCTCAAAAGCCTTCAGTAATTGTACTGACGCTGGCAAGGCTGGTGAACAAACAATCCATTGTGCTTGATTTGCCGAGAGTGGCAATCCCTGGTAAGATTTTGGCGACGGAGACTGTTTCTGTTGAGATGGTGTCTTTCATTATGTTCTTTTACCCACTGGGTTGGACGAAAACTCTTGGTTTGTTCCAGAAAACTTGAGTGAGCAGCAAGAGTGGCAACGTAGCAATGAATATGCTGCCCCATTTCATTTCGTGCTTCCATTCTAAAATTTAACATACAAATGTTACAGTTACAGCTCAGCTAGCACTTTGAAATCTAGATAAGTTTATTAAGGGAATATATTTCACACACACACACGAAATGTACAGATAGGCAAAGAAAGAAAAATGCTGCTTGGAGAACTTAAGAGCTTGATTTCAGGATATTTACTGTGTATACTTTGATATGTAATGTTGACAATTTGTATTTTAATGATTATAATGCTTTGACTTTTTGGATCTCAAGGTGTAATGCCATTAAATTATTGTCTGACATCCTCACTGCCTGGCCCTTCTACCCCTAATAATCTCCTGCAACTGGGAGAATTTAAATAGATAAAAATAAAAAAAAGTGCTTAAAAATAAATAGATATAATCCATCAAAGTGAATTAAAAGTAATCAAATTCTGCCAAGCCTAAATATAGATGTTTACACAAATCACTTCCACTAGGTGACCCTATCCTATCACACTAGGCATGAAGTTTTCTGATATAGTTCTTTAGCATGTTTTAGGGAATGAGTTGATAATAGGTCTGTTTCCTCTACCCTCATCCTCTCTGTAAATGACTATGCTATGTTGCCTTTTGTATTTCTGATTCAATATTTAATCTTTTGGGCATAATGCACTTTCCAGCTTGCTATTATACATGAACTAATGGCATAATGCCAAAAAGGTCATATAATGTATTAAATACAGAAGGCAGCATGTATTTCACTATCCTCAGAAGAATTAGTAAATATTTATTAGATGTTATGGTTAAAGGTCATCTTGCACACAGATAGTTTAGGCTGTGTGAAAATAAAGGGCACTAATAAAAGATTGTTTGGATTTTCCTGCATGGCTGGCCATCCAAACATGGTGTTCATGCATAAGACCTGGACAGTTAGACCACTTAAGCCACTCAAGTTAGACCAGTTGTGTGAAATGCCGTGAGTAACTGATATTAAAGATCTTTCTTCAGCCTGTCCTTTTGATTCCCTCATGCCTCTCAAAGTCAGACTGCTGTAAAGATATCCCATCACACAGTATGAGGCATCACCAACCCATGCAAAGGTGGGAAAATACATCAGTAAAATGTCTCTTCCCTCCCACCCCCACAGCCTGATGTGTGGTGTTTGAGGGTGGTTGCTGTTAAGTTTTGTAACATAAGAGCTTTCCAGAGCCCATACAAATTTTTAAAAACAAACTTCCACAAACCTCTCCATCAAGGTTGCATGATAGTTGTGACATTAGCTGTATAGCAGACGCTTTTATAGGACACGAAGTGGTAGTATGCAACTTTACCACCACCCTTTTTGGATGACTTAAAAGTTGAGGAGCCCATTCCTTCCCTGTGCTCAGGGCACAGAGATGGGGCCCTCAGGGAGTCAGTTATAACAAATTCAGCCCTAGCATGTCTCCGTTTCCACTAGTGGCAGAACCTTACACTGGTGGAAAATCTGTATAGTAGAACATCCTGTTTTGCCCCTGGTCTGCCTACTGCCCTCCATGCAGTCAGAGTGTGTGCGCACGTGTACAACTGGCACTGGACCAGACTCCCCTGCTTCCCTTGACTTCCTAGCAGCAAAGAGTTGAAGCCAAAACACATTCACTTTGTGCCAGCGGAGTAGCGCAAAATGAATGGTTTGAAGGATATGGGCCCAAGCCAAGATGAATTATGCGCTGAATGCCTATCCCAGAGTTACCTCCCTTTACAGATTATTAAAACTGACAGACAAGAGCCAGTCGGTATAATGTCCAAGTTGACATTCTGCCCTTCACTCACCCTCACACTGGAATTGCGCTTATTTTTTTCTTTTATGCAGATCAACTGAACTTGCACGTAGGCTCCTGTAATTATGGCACTACCACTGGCTACACATGATACATTAACATGTTTTTAGAAACAACATGTCAGAGCTGAAACTCTGAATGAAGACAGTAATAAAGGAAGTTCTGGAACAAGCACAGTTATGATAGCACAAATACAACCATAAAACCATAATAGATAGGGCATTAGTAAGCTAATTGTGTACGTCTTGAGCATGTTTTTGACTCTCATCATCAGCCAGAGAAGTACATCACTATCTAATACATACATGGATTTCATATTGTCCATAAAAATAAGACACAGTGTATGTATTAGTGAGCTACTGATGCACTTTGAGACCCAGTCACCCACCCGCCTCATCTGGGCTTCTGATGGAAGGGGAATGTACACATAGTGGGAGATGGAGTCAGTGGACCTGGGCTCTGAGACTCATGTGGGTGTTTTTCTGCAGTGGAGATGTACCCTCAGTGACTTCACTGTTTGCATATAAAAGCTAGCAAGATTGGAACCCTAAAGATTCTTAACTGATAATCAACAATTTTAAAAGCCACTTTTCTGTACTTAACAGTATATTTTGCTTATTATAGCAGAATTAGAATTGACCAAGTAACTTAAGTCGACACTGAGGTTAGTCTTAAAATTGGTACAGTTTTGATATACTAGTCTATTTACAAAGCAGACCGATCAAACAAAAAGTACTGTCCCAAAGCAGTAGTACTTACTGTGCCAGTGTGCCTTAAGCAGCTTTTCCTGGCCCTACAATGTTAAATGGCCAACCATTAAACAACTAGAGACTTCAAGACATTTTACTGTATTGTCAGCTTAGTTGAACAGTTATTATATCTTCTCTCAGTTACTGTATTTCATCTCAACTTTAACGTTTTACAGCGAGTCAGTTACAATTTTGTTCTCCAAAATAATTATCTTGTACATGAAATTATGGACAAAATATTTAGCCAAGATCCTCAAAAGACATTTAGGCACTAATCCCCATTAATTTCACTGAGTCTTAGTATTTAATAGTGATACTTGGACCACATCCTCAGTTGAATGCACAGCTCCATTGAATTCAGAGGAATGCTGCTGATTTACACCAAGTGAGTATCTGGCCCTTTAATTTAAATTACATATTTAAAGTAGCGTTGCATTAATAAAAGGTGCAAGATATAGTTCCGGAATGGCTTATACCAGCATCCCTAAATTACACAAAGCCATCACAATAATTCAATATCTGAATTGGAGGAAAGGGGAAGGCAACAGATCTATCTACTCTTAAATGACAATTCTCACTCAAATTTCACCATCTCCATTTTGCAACCATTTCTGTTAAATTGCTGCTACTGACTGTAGGTTCTTACAAACTAAGTCTATTCTGTTTTCATTATACTATGCCCATCCCCATGGTATTAAGGCACCTTACAGTTGTAACTGATTTCTTCAGAGCCCAATTTTCAGAGGTGTTGGGTACCCACAATTCCCACTGACTTTAGCCAGAACTATGGTGCTCAGAATCTCCCAAAGAAACAGGCCCTTGATACCAAGAGCACATAGACACTGGCTTAGGTTACTTTAAAGAAAATGGGTGATTTTTTTATTTGTTTTTGGTAAAGTGTTGCAAACCAAGAAATTACAGGTATGGGAGCTAGGCTGCCATTGACGTCAGTGGTAATTACTTGCACATCGCTCTACATGGAATCAAACTCAGCATTAGATGATCCTTGTTCATTCTTATTACATAGGATGAACACTAGAAGCAGGCCAAATTTGTCCAGTCCTTCTGAACAAGGGCCCCAGAAATTACATTAGTATTTCTCAGAACTTGACCATATGGGAAAAACGTATGGGGTCATAAAGGAAACATTTTTGCTATATCAACAATAGCTTCTGCTACCAGGAAAATACTGCATGACAGGTTTGAGTCTGTGGTCATTCTGCATGGTTACCTCCTTAGGATTCAGATCCTAGAGGAAGAATAATTTCTGACTTTAACAAGAGAAAATAGATTGTTTACTAATGGTCTTCCCAATTCGCAGGGTCCCAGAGCTTGGGCTGAGCCCAAACGTCTACACGGCAGTTGAATAGCCCCTTAGCCTGAGCCCCATGAGCCTGATTTAACTGGCAGAGGCCAGCCATGGGTTTTTAACTGCAATGTAGGCATACCCACCAACTTCCTGTGACCTGACCTTGGATAAGTCACACGTTTTTACCCCCTTGGGTTCCTAGTCTCTGCAACTGAGATAGTACTTCTCCCACCCAAAGGGTGGTTGTGAGGACATCATTAGTGTTTGCGAGGCACTTTAGATACTACAGGGGTGGGCACAAGTACCTTTTATCATTTTTATTGCTCTCTTCTGGTTTAGAAATCCTGATCTATGAGGAAAAGTTAAAAAATTGGGCATGTTTAGTCTTGAGAAAAGATGACTGAGGGGAGACTGAATAACAGTCTTCAAATATCTTTATCACTCTCCTCTCCTCTCCATAACAGCACTTAAGAGGAGGTAAGGCGGGTGAGGACATGTTGTTCTCCGTGTCCGCTGAAAGTAGGACAAGATGTAATGGGCTTAATCTGCAGCAAGGAAAATGTAGGTTAAATATTAGAAATTTTTCCTAACTAAAAGGATAGTTAAGCACTGGACTAGGTTTCCAAGAGAGGTTGTGAAATCCCCATCATTGGAGATTTTTAAGAAGATGTTAGACAAACACCTTTCAGGGATGGTCTAGGTATTCTTGGTCCTGCTTCAGCAAAGGGAACTAGATTAGAGAACTTCTGGAGGTCCCTTGCACTCCTTCTAGGAAGCACCTAGATAGGATAGTCTATCGTATCAGATGTGCAAGTAACTTTGTCTGACTTCAATAGGAATGGGGTGTACAACTAATGGGATAATTAGGCCCCAGAAGTATTAACTGCAATGCCAAGACTGGACATCTGATTATTCACTCCCAGCATGGCCACTATGTACAAGAGTTTTAAAATTAGGCATAAAGCTATGATCAATTTATCTTAAAAATGTTGGGAGTATTTGTGCTTTGTTCATTCACTTAAAACTGATGCTTCAAATTAATTCTTCAGGCATCTGGGCTAAGCAAGTTGTAACCAGGTATTTTACTGTACTTTGCACTCAGCAGTAATTCATGGCCTATGTATTTACATCATACTGCCAAGGAAAAAAAAAAAAAAGACTTACCTTGGACTACTTGGATTATGAAACTCCTCATCTCCACAGCTAGTCTCATTTAGACTGTGACAGGTATTATGGACAGCATATACAGACATGCTGGGATGTTCAATTAGAAGGTTCTCCATAGGACTGGTTTCCACCTTGATAGTGGTTAATCCACCTGCAGTAAAACATGGGGGTGGGGTAATAAACCAGCTCTCCTCCATCGGACATGAGTCAAACTGGATGAAGCAAGACTCGCTGGCATCAGCCAAACACTCTAAGGAAGTTGGTAAACAAGAAAAGACTGGGGAGTGATCAGCAGCTGATGTTTCTCTGATGTCTGCTTCTTCTGTTGAAAAGCTAGTGCAAGTATCTAGTGGAGGTTGTCCATTGTTCAAGTGGCCACAGTTGAGATGAAGTCAGCACAGATAGGTGATTGCAGGAGATGGAGATCATCAAGTTCATGTGGAGCAAGGAGAGAATAAAACAAACAAAAAGTCTACCGTCAGCATGTACACAAACACTTTACAAATAAACAAATAAAAGGGAGGAAACTCTTTCCCAATTCAGATATAAAAATCAAGAGTATTGCCAGAAAAGTGATACAATTGTGTAATACAGATTGCTCAGTGTCAAATAAATATTATCCGTACAAGTAGTTCTACTATGGTCTGAACTTGTTAGTCTTATGAAACTGACGTCAGTTTCCCTAGTCAGCTTACACAAGATGCTTTGTGGTTCATTGTTTTACACAAATCCATGTTATTTATGCTTAGGCTAAAAATTCCTTTGGAGCTATTGGCTTCCTTATGCAGAAGTATGATAAATATAACTGCTTGCTTCCTGCTGTAGAGGTTATATTTAACAGACATCTTACCTATAAAGTCAACCAGAATCCATTCATCATCTTCTTTTTCACTGAACTCTGGCTCTTGGCTGGACAAGTTATTGATCTCTCCCACAAACATATTATTCAGCCTCTGGAACATTACTAAGGCAAGAATGAGACTTTGGCTAGTAAGTCTTTGTATCCAAAAATTCAAGACACGGGCTCACACTTATACTAGCAAACTGGCACAGATACGAGAATAAGGTACATAGATGCTTTATCAGCTTACGTATGGAACATGGAGAGTCATGGTTTGTAAACAGTTTATACAAAACCTGCAAAGAAGAAAAGAGTGGTCTTAATGCTAAAGCAATTAATCTATTTGTAAATAACAAGTAAGAACTCAGATAGGGCCAATTCTTGACTGCAGGTTTTGGGCAATAGCCTACACATCAGTGGTTTTCAAACTTTTTTCTGGGAACCCAGTTGAAGAAAACTGTTGATGCCTGCAACCCAACGGAGCTGGGGATGAGGGGTTTGGGCTGTGGGAGGGGCTCAGGGCTGGGGCAAGGGGTTTGGGCTGGGGGTGCAGGCTCTGGGGTGGGGCCTGGGATGAGGGGTTTGGGTTGGGCTCAGGGCTGGGGCAAAGGGATGGGGTGTGAAGGGGGTCAGGGCTCTGGGCTGGGGGTGCAGGCTCTTGGGTGGGGCTGGCGATGAGGAGTTTGAGGTGCAGGAAGGGGTTCCGGGTTTGGGGGGGCTCAGGGCTGGGGATTGGGGCACAGGGTTGGGTCGCAGGCTTACCTCAGGCGGCTCCCAGTCAGCGGTGCAGCCGGGGTGCTAAGGCAGGCTTCTTGCCTGCCCTGACACCGTGGACCGCACTGCGCCTTGGAAGCGGCCAGCAGCAGGTCCGGCTCCTAGGCAGAGGCACGCAAGCAGCTCCGTGCGGCTCTCGCCCGCAGGCGCCACCCCTCCCAGCTTCCATTGGCCGGTAGTGCAAAGCCAGTGCTCAGGGCGGGGGCAGTGCACGGAGCCCTGTGGCCCTCCTGCCTAGAAGCCAGACCCACAGCACGGTGTCGGAACAGGTAGGCACTAGCCTGCCTTAGCTGGCTGGCACCGCCGACGGGACTTTTAACGTCCCGGTCGGCGGTGCTGACCAGAGCTGCTAGGGTCCCTGGGTGCTGAGCAAGGCGACCCAGTACTGGGTCGCAACCTCAACTTTGAAAAACACTGACCTACATGACTCAAAGTATTTGCCATGAGACGATAGAACACTTTTTCATTGGCCCATAGCATCCCCTGCCAACAAGCTGAACCACAGGAAGAGACCTGATGGAGGAAAGACCCAGCAGGGCTCTCTTCACAGGGTTGCCTAAAGCTCTCCATCTGGATTCTGCCCCACATGCAAAGGTCTGCATGGCTTCTGGCCCCATCCCCACAGATCTGCAGGAATGTGAGAGAGGCAAGGGCCATCTATGCAGAGACCCTGTGCTCTAGAACCCCTGGGATCTTCCAGCCAAAGTGGCTCCAAAGAAGCGATGTTACTTATGACTTCCCCTGGGAACCTTTCCTCCTTCTACATAAATGGGGGGTGGGAGGGAGGGACTCTACAGAAGAAGTGATAGAGTCTGAAGCTGTATTACCTAAGTAGTCCATGTTGTGGGGGAGGGGAGAGGATTGTAACCCACGCACATGCACCAGCCCTGTCCCATTAGGGTAACCTGATGTCCCGATTTTTGTGTCTTTTTCTTATATAGGCTCCTATTACCTCCCACCCCCTGTCCCGACTTTTCACACTTGCTGTCTGGTCAGCCTAGGTCCCATTGATGTAGAATGTAGGTAGCTGACCCCCTCAGTATTGAGCAGAGAAGGCACACACAGAGCACCACCATCCTTCTGCAGTTCAGGGGCTTTGCTTGAATGTTAAACACATTACAGAGGAAAACATGATCAGGTTCAAAGGTGCACTAGCATGGTTATTAAGTGGGACCTTTTTCATAGTGATTAGTTAAATACTACTGTGTTCTGAGAGGTTCTACATAATTAATGCAAATACTGGCTGCACCACCACAATTTGAGAATAAAGTTGCTTCCTTACATTTCATGATAAGCAACATTAATTTATCAACAGAAGACACTTCCCTAAATGTATATTTAAGAGACTATCAGTTTCAGCCTGGACTATATATATATATTTTGTGGTTGAAGCTAAAATAACCATTAGCCATTTAACAATTGAAAAAAAAAAAAAAAAAGATGTCCAAGTTCCTGGGATCACCACAACTGCACATGAGATCACCTGTTGTAGTCACTATATTTGAATCATTAACATAGTGCAAACGATGGTGTCAAAATGCTACACTTTAACAGTAATATTCAGGTATTTAAAACTACCGTCTTTTATTTTAAGCACCTCTAGCTATATTTCCACCTATTAAGTTAATTATTAGAATGTGTGTTTAAACACAGTGCATCACTTACACAATCTCTCCTCTCTTCCTGGAACTAGTCTATGTTTATGACAGACTAGGTAAATTAGAGACATTTACATAAAAGGTATGAATTTCTATATTCAGAAAGCTTGTGAGAGTGCAAGATAAACTATACTAGAGAAGACATTCAAAACAATTGTTCAAAGCACAGCAAAACAAAGTATATAAATTTAATTTCTAACAAGTAAATATTGATTAAGGGAGATTATGTTTACAGAACATGAACTCCAAGTTTCTGTGTCAATGTACTGTATTGTAACTCTTGGACCAAAGATGCCTTTGCATTGGATACTAGAAAATTTAAAAAAAGAAAGAAAAAAAAGAAGAAGAGACTTTTGCTAGTTACTTCTGTTTATCATTGGAGTGTCTCTCCTGTTTGTTAAGCCACCTAGGAATTGGCGTTTACATTCTGACACTGGGATCCAATACTATTGGTGCCTCTAAATTTGTTGTACTTCTGCAGCATATGGGATGTCAGCCAGAGGCTGAAAAATAAAGAGTATTAATCAAGAACCACTGTAAACCTAGATAATTAAGGTGTCAATGGTTCCTATAAATATAGCTGGTGGTAGCATAAACTGGGGTTGGCGCTATTTGGTTTGCTATACAGTTGTAAGTGTGTTTTCTGGGTAGGCTATGCAGTATAATAGTGATGATAGTAGTTGACTGAGAGTTGTGTGTGAAATGACAGCAAAATATGGTCTGGCCAATTCTTGTCTCTAAGAACTTGGTTACTAAACTTTTATCCCCATGCTAAAACCACTAATAGTGTCATTGCTCAACGGTCTCTTGGCAACCACCAGGAGGCTCCAAAAAAGCAAGTTTTAATCAAAGCTGAAAGAGGTACAGTTAACATTAGCTGTTACTGCTCAAGAAAGAGCTTGGAATCATAGTGGCTAGTTCTCTGAAAACATCGCTTCATGTGCAGCAGCAGTCAAAAAAACTTACAGAATGTTAGGAACCATTAGGAAAGGGATAGATAGATAGATCTCCCACACCTTGAATTCTGGTCACCCCATCTCAAAAAAGACATTAGAATTGGAAAAGGTACAGAGAAGAGCAACAAAAATGACATGGGTATAGAACAGCTTCTATACGAGGAGAGATTAAAAACACTGGGAGTGTTCCTCTTAGAAAAGAGAGGACTAAGGGGGGATATGATAGAGGTCTATAAAATCATGAATGGCGTGGAGAAAGTAAGTATCTATCCTGTCACATAACAGAAGAACCAGAGGTTACCCAATTAAATTAATAGGCAGCAGGTTTAAAAACCAAACAAAAGGAAGTGCTTCTTCACACAACACACAATCAAGCTGTAGAACTTGTTGCCAGAGGATGCTGTGAAGGCCAAAAGTTTAACTGGGTTCCAAAAAGAATTAGGTAAGTTCATGGAGGATAGGTCCATCAATGGGCCAAGATGGTCAGGGATGCAACCTCATGCTCGGGGTGTCCCTAAGACTAATTGCCAGAAGCAGGGACTGGATAACAAGGGATGGATCTCTTGATAATTGTCCTGTTCTGTTCATTCCCTCTTATGCATCTGGCACTGGCCACTGTCAGAAGACAGGCAACGGGGCTAGATGGACCATACTAGGTCAGACCTTTCTTATGTTCTTACTATGGCAAAGTGCTTCTCCATCCACCATAACAGCTTTCAGTGAATTAACTTGAACAAAGTGGCCACCATTTTGTAAACTTTATTTTCTACCATACAGTGTAGTTACTGCTTAGGTATTTTACCTGCAGTCAGGTTCACAGTATTGTGCTTCTTACAGGTACACAGAAGAATGTCTACAAGGCAAGGTTGTCAGTCAAAATATTTACTGACCACAACATTGGTCCCACTATAAAATTCATATCAAATCCATTGTAGTTCTAGAGAATGCAATAGCTTAACATGTATTGGGCTGAAAATATTAATAATATGGAGATATGCCTATCTCATAGAACTGGAAGGACCTTGAAAGGTCATTGAGTCCAGTCCCCTGCCTTCACTAGCAGGACCAAGTACTGTCCCCTGACAGATTTTTGCCCCAGATCTCTAAATGGCCCCCTCAAGGATTGAACTCACAACCCTGGGTTTAGCAGGCCAATGCTCAAATCACTGAGCTATCCCTCCCCCTATTGCGAATGAAAAAATTAAAACTTCACCAGGAGTCAGTAAAAGTGATGCATGTTTTCTAGCTCCATCTTAATTTATGTATTGTTTTCAATTTGTTCAGTCAAATTTTATTTTTTAAATTTTCAGCCAAGAAAATACTAGGTGTGTGGAAGTTTTAAAAAATTATTGTTGTTATTTTGAGAGGGGAAGAACAGGAGAGAAATAAAATGGATTCTTAAAGGAAAGCTTAAAATGAAACACCATTTTCATGGCAGGTCAACGATTAGACCTGGCAGACTTTATAGTGTTCTCTGATGCATAAGGCAACAAGTGTGATTCTGAATAACTCAGACTTACTGTAGGTGGCATAATATCCTCTCTGAAACAGTTATCCAGTTTCCAAGATGTGTTTGGCATTTTGAATATTGGTGGAATATTAAAAAGGAAGTTCCTCTGAACAGCTTTCAGAGATAGATGATACAAAGGCATACATGTAAACTGATCACTGTACTTCAAAATATTTGCAATTTATAGGACACCTAGCTTTTTGAGAAGCTATTGCAAGTCTGCTTTCTGGAAGTCTCCAGGTTCTCTCGAAGATATCAAGAGAACGTGTCCATTCAGTGCCAATACTGTTATTGGAAAGGTCCAGTCGGAGTCACTGATGTTCCTTTCAAGATCAGTGACAGTGAATGGACTTACAGGAAGTGTCTAAGAAACCACAGAACTGCTTTTTGCTGAAACTATGTATGTTCTCAAAAAAGACATCTTATCCCTCCCAGAAAGATTTAATAAAAATGAGAGGAAGTAGACAAAATATGAAGTACTGGCTTGTGAAAGTACTCCTCTGTGGCTATATCTACACCTACTACCCCTTACTCACTTGCATGGCTGTGTTAGCCATGCCCAGATCAGACCTCCAAATGTAGCTGTGTGGGGAGCAGGCACTGCACACCTGACACTTTTACATGCATACATCACCTGTGAACAACTGGGTAGTAAAGGGGGAGACAAAGCAATGGTTTTGCCCAATATGCACTGGCCAGCAGAGCTGACAGGCTGCAGTCTGTACCACAAAAAGGGAAGAAACTTACTACACTCCACCCTCACCTTCCAAGCAAGAGGGGAGCCCAAGAAGAAGAGTTTCTCTTTAGAGGGGGAAGTGCACATGAAGCCTGTTCCTCTGGGCTGAGGCTAACAGTCCACCCCTAAGGGAGCTGAACGTTTCCAAGTACACTTGCAGGAGTAACCATTATGTGTTAATGGTTAATTGGCTTCCACCACCTCTACCTCACTCAAAACATCATAATGGAGTGGTGCCAGCTGTCATGCCTGATAGAGAATTGTGATTTCAGGTGGAAAGTCCCCAGCAGGTACAGATTAATTCTCCAGACACAAAGAGCTTGCTTTGGGGCAAACAACAACAAAGAGGAAGGTGGGGCCAGGCTACTTCCCTGGGGAGTTTCTGTCCAGGTCTCTGGCCACCGGGGTCAGGCACCTTCCCAATAAGGACCCAGCCCTTGGTTTGGGTGACCTGACCTGGCAATCCGTTGCCCTCTCGCCTGTGGCTGAGTCACATCCTCTGGTTTGTTTTGATTGCTAGGAGCCTCCCCCCAGGGCGGTGCCTGCAGGATGGCTGGGTTTAGTCACACCTGACTGGAGCGCAAACGCTGCCTTGGAGCAGGGGCGGGGGGGAAGGTCCCTCCGCAACCAAGAAAACAGGCCCCGCACTGGCAGGAAGAGGCAACCCGACACCCCTCCAGCCCCTGGGCGGCTGGCTGCCCCGAACTCCTCCTCCCTGCGAGGGGAGGCGGGGGAAGAGACAAAAGGGTCAAAGTGGGAACGCAGTTACTTCGGCGTCTGCGAAGAGGAAGTTCAGAGAACAAAAACAAGCGGACTGGAGCCTGCCCCGAGCGAGTCTGGGGCTCCCACCTCCTCGGGGCAGAATTCAGCCCCGCTGCGCCACAACTCCACCGTGCGCGGAATCTCCCCGCGATGGGGCGGAGGCGCGCGGGCAATCCGCGCAGAGTGGGGCAGCGCGTAAGAAGAGCTGGGCGGAGGTGGGTACTCCTCCGCACTGGGGCTGGGGAGTCCACCACGCAGCTCGCTATCCCGGCGACGAGTCACACAGTAGAGGGGCAGTGCGCATCCCCCCAGAGGCAAAGGGACTCCCACAGTTACGCTGCTTGGGGGAAAGACCCTCCCATAAAATCGACACAAGCCTCGATTTTCAAAGGTGCCGAGCACCGGCAAGTTCCCGTGGGCTTCAAGGGAGTTTGCGGGTGCTCGGCGCTTTAATCAGTCAGACCATTGTCCCGCTCGCCTGTAACCAGGGAGAGAAATAGCTCTTCTGTTTCCTCAAGTTTCTATCGAGCTAGTCTCCTGTCCAGGACCTAGGGCTACTTTAGGAGTCTTGTGGGGGTAGGCGGGGAGAAATATATGTCAGCGTCAGCCCCCCACATAACGGCGACACAGACCGCTCTGGGGGACGCCAGCGGGCTCGCCCAGTGTCTGGGGTTCCCCAAGGGAAGTGGACACTACGTTATGCACCCACGGCCTGGCCATACAGAACATGGAGCTCATCTACAGGCCCCCTTCATGCGAGAGACGGGCAGCGAGCCTACCTCGCTCGCCTCCCGGACATAGGCAGAGCTAGGGGTACGTTACTGGGCGTGGGGAAGACGCTCCAGCCCCGAAACCGCGACAGCCTGCCCTGTAGAGGACGGAGCCTGGGCAGAGGAAACCTGAGGTGGCCGCTGTGCCCGGGTTGGGGGGTCCGAGTCGCACTATCAAGCTGCCAGGGCCACTTCCAGACTGGATACACGTCTCCGCGACTCACCTTCCTCCAGAGACAGGAGGGGGCGGACGGCAGCAATGGCTAGTGAGGTAGATGAGGGGAGGCAGCGATGGGCCCCTGGCTCTGCAGAGCCGATCCTGGGGTCTCGGGGACTTGTTTCCGCAGCCGCCTCCGTCCGACTGGGTTCCCCGCCGAACCTTTTGTTGTTATAGAATCCAGCGAACAGCTGATCGGCCCCGGCCGCCCCAGGCCCCGCCCCCGACTCCCCGGGGCCGGGCTAGGGTTCAGGCCTCACCAATGTGATCAGAGCGGGGCTCGGGGCCGCGCCGGGACAGGCTGTCACTAACGCACGTGATCCGGCCCAGAGCCACAGAGAAACTCTGCAGCTAGGAACAAGCCCAGGCAACAAAAGGAGAGGGAGAGAAAGAGAAGGGGGGAGCGGAAGGGAGGGAGAGAGAGACTGCAAAAAGAAGAGATAAAGGAAGAAGAGGGGACGAGAGAGACTGAGAGAACAGATGCAGGGATAGGAAGAGGGAAAATAAAGCGGGGGGGAAGGGGGAGAGAAAAGATTTGAAAGAAGTGAGGAAGCACTCAGATACCATGGTGATGGACCCAGAGTAAGAGCTTAAAAGAGAGCCAAGGAAAGGGAATAAAATGGAGCTAATAAAGAGTCAGACAGATAAGGGGACACTGCATTACGTTGCAAGTTGGTATATTATGTACAGACGCTACTGTATGCATAGATACATTATTTAGGCTGAACCTAGCTAGAGTTCGCTTTATGTATAGACACATCGACTCTGACTTCACCACAATCAAATTGATCTGCCTGAACTTTCATTTGCAAGCTCTTTGCTTAGAATAGAGCATTTCTAGAATTTGGGACAAATTGGACAAGGCATTTGGGAGATATAATTGGACAGGAGTTTTTGTGAATTTCAGTTGTGAGATAGTTTCCTGAGTTGTGGGTTTTATTTTTTTGTTTGGGGGTTTTGTTTTTGGCTTGTCCTATTTCCAAAATGACTTGGCCTAGAAAGTGCTACATTGTTTTGGCGGGAGATGTGGTGCTTTTGACGTTTTGGGAGTGGTGGAATTGCTTACTTATTAACAATGGTTTCCATATACTTTAAAAAGTCTGCTTGGATCACTGCAGAATTAAGTATCAGAGGGATAGCCATGTTAGTCTGTATCCACAAAAACAAGGAGTCCAGTGGCACCTTAAAGACTAACAGATTTTTTGGGGCATAAGATTTCATGGGTAAAAAACCCACTTCTTCAAATGCCTGGAGTGAAAATTACAGATGCAGGCATAAATATACTGACACATGAAGAGAAGGGAGTTACCTTACAAGTGGAGAACCAGTGTTAAGGCCAATTCAGTCAGGGTGGATGTGGGCCACTCCCAATAACTGATGAAGAGGGAATACCAAGAGGGAAAATTGCTTTTGTAGTGAACCAGCCACTCCCAGTCCCTATTCAAGCCCAAAATGATGGTGTTAAGTTTGCAAATGAATTGTAGCTCAGCAGTTTCTCTTTGAAGTCTGTTTTTTTGTTGAAGAATGGCTACTTTTAAATCTGTTATTGAGTGTCCAGGGAGATAGAAGTGTTCTCCTACTGGCTTTTGTATGTTACCATTCCTGATGTCTGATTTGTGTACATGGCAGAGGGGCACGGCTGGAACATGATGGCATATATCACATTAGTAGATGTGCAGGTGAATGAGCCTCTGGTGGTGTGGCTGGTGTGGTTGGGTTCTATGATGGTGTCACTAGAGTAGATATGGGGACAGAGAAGGCAACGGGGTTTGTTACAGGGATTGGTGCCTGGGTTAGTGTTTCTCTGGTGCGGTGTGTAGTTGTGGGTAATGTCAGGGTTCCCTCCCCACTCTGAACTCTGGGGTACAGATGTGGGAACCCACAAGAAAGACCCCCTAATCTTATATTCCACCATTTTAGGTTACAAACTTCCCCAAGGCACAAATTCCTTTCCTTGTCCTTGGACAGTATTGCTGCCCCATCAAGTGATTTAGACAAAGATTCAGGAAAAGGACCACTTGGAGTTCCTATTTCCCCCAAATCTCCCCAAGCCCCTTCACCCTCTTTCCGGTGGAGGCTGGAGAATAATATCCCAACCAAAAGGTTAACAAAGTGAGCACAGACCAAATCCCTGGTTCTTAGGACACTGAAAAGCAATCAGGTTCTTAAAAGAATAATTTTATTTTTTAAAAAAAGTAAAAGAATCACACCTGCAAAATCAGGATGGAAGATAACTTTACAGGGTAATAAAAAGATTTAAAACACAGAGGATTTCCCTCTAGGCTCAACTTCAAAGTTACAAAAACAGGAATAAACCTCCCTCTTAGCATAGGGAAAATTCACAAGCTAAAACAAAAGATAATCTAACACATTTCCTTGCTATTACTCACAATTTCTGTAATTTGAGATGTATCATTTCAGTAGGAGTTGATTACCTGCTTGGTCTCTCTCTTTGTCCCAAGAGAGAACAACACAAAGAGCAACAACAAAACCTTTCCTCCTCCCCCCCGCCATTTGAAAGTATCTTCTTTCCCCATTGGTCCTTCTGGTCAGGTGCCAACTAGGTTAATTGAACTGATTAACCCCTTACAGGTAAAGGAGGGATTTTATGCTACCCTTAGCTGTATGTTTATGACAGGTATTTGCTTCAGGGTGGAGGGGCTGTCTGTAAGCAAGGATTGGCCTGCCTCCCAAAGCCCATGACAGTGGGGGATCGTTTTCCAGGATAGGTTGTAGATCGTTGATGATGCGCTGGAGAGGTTTTAGTTGGGGGCTGTACGTGATGGCCAGTGGTGTTCTGTTATTTTCCTTGTTGGGCCTGTCCTGTAGTAGGTGACTTCTGGGTACCCGTCACTGCATATTTGTAGCTATACAATCATCACTGATTGTCGTAAGAAACAACAATGGGGAAGAGAGGAATAGATGGGCCCAGTCTGAAAGGAATATGAGAGGAAGCCACATAAGAACAGGGGAATCTAGAGTCTGGTTGTAAGTAGCTCAGATGCAGATGACTGGGGGAAATGGAAAATAATGAAGAGGAGAGAGAGGTACAGAAAAATCTAGATTATTTGGTAAAATGGGTGCAAGCAATGTGTATTTTAATACATCTAAATGTAAAATCATACATCTAGCAATAAAGAACACAGGCTCTACTTAGAGGATGGGGGAGGCTTTATTCTAGAAGCAATGAATCAAAGAGACTTGGGGACCATAGGGGATCATCAGCTGAACATGAGCTCTTTGTGAAAAATTGTGACCAAAAAGGGCTAATGTGATCTTTGGATGTATAAACGGGAATACTAAATAGTAGTAATAAAATTATATTATCACTGTATTTGATAGTGATATGAATGCTACTGGAATACTGTGTCCAGTTCTGTTCAACAAGGATGTTGAAAAATTGGAGAAGGTTCAGAGAAGAGCCACAAGAATGAAGAATGAAAAAATACGTGCCTGATAACCTTGGACTGAGTTCCTTCAATGCTTCTCAAAGGGGTGACTTGATCACAGTCTACAAACATCTACTTATGGAACAGGGGTGGGTTGGCTGGCTGGCCCAAGACACCACCACCAATAGTTGATTTGGAGTTAGTGGGGCCCTGTGCACAGCTTCATTTTCGGTCTCCTTGCCCCGCCCCCTGGGCCCAGCCAAGAAAAAGAACATTCTCTCCTATCTTCCCCCCCCGCCCTATTTTTCATTCTTTTTTTCCTTCATCCTCCTCCTATATTATAAGTAATGGGAAATAAAATAAAGTGAGGTACCTTGATTGGGATAGGGGGTTGAAGTGCAGAAAGGAGTGTGGGGGGCGGGCTCTGGGAGGAAGTTTGGATGCCGGGTGTGGGCTCTGGGCTGGGGCAGGGAGTTGGGGTATGGGAGGAGGGATGAGGGCTCTGGGAGGAAGTTTGGGTGTGGGCTCTGGGCTGGGGCATGGGTTTGGGGTGTGGGAGGGAGGCAGGGGGCGGTGCTTACCTTGGGCGGCACAGCTCCCAAAGCGTCCGGCACACACAGCCCTCCGGCAGCGGCAGGGCCAATAGGAGCTGCAGAGTCGGGGCAGTGGCAGTGCGCGGAGAGAGAGACACACACACACACCCCCAGGGGCCGCAGGGATATGCCATCCGCTTCCGGGAGTGAAGCGGTGGGGAGGAAGGGAGGCAGAGCGGGCAGAGAGCTGCCTTAGCCATACTGATGGCATGTCTCTGCGCGCTCTTTGGGGGGAGGAGGTAGCGGGTCTCTGTGTGCTGCCCGGGAAGGGGGCAGCGTGCGGAGCTGCCACCTCCCCCACCCCCCGCCAAGGGCGTGAAGAGATGTTCCAGCAGCCGGCCGCTTCTGGGAGTGGCGTGCTGCACTGCTGGCCAGGACTCAGGGGCAGGTTGTCAGATATTTGTCCTGCATTTTGGGGGCCCCCCTGTCGTTGGGGGGCCCATGCCACCACATGGTTTGTTTCATGGTAACCGGGCTGGTCTGGCTTTTTTGCTGCCCCAGGCAAAAAAGCTGCCCACCGCCCAGCTTCCCCGGCCAGGGCGCCGGCAGGGAGCGCAGCATGCCCACGGCCCGCTCTCCCCCACTCCGCTGGAGTGCCCCGGCTGGAGGGAGGGCGACATGCCCGCAGTCCCGCTCTCCTCCCGGCTGAGCAGCAGCAGGAGGGTGGCTTGAGCGCTGCGGGGAGAGCGGCTTGCCCGCGGCCCCGCTCTCCCCCCCGGCCGGAGTGCCCCGGCCGGAGGGAGGGCGGCTTGCCTGCGTCCTGCTCTCCCCCCCGGCCAGAGTGCCCCAGCCGGAGGGAGGGCGGCTTGCCCGCGGCCCCGCTCTCCCCTCCGGCCGGAGGGAGGGCGGCTTGCCCGCGGCCCCGCTCTCCCCTCCGGCCGGAGGGAGGGCGGCTTGCCCGCGGCCCCGCTCTCCCCTCCAGCCGGAGGGAGGGCGGCTTGCCCGCGGCCCCGCTCTCCCCCCCGGCCGGAGTGCCCCGGCCGGAGGGAGGGCGGCTTGCCCGCGTCCTGCTCTCCCCCCCGGCCAGAGTGCCCCAGCCGGAGGGAGGGCGGCTTGCCCGCGGCCCCACTCTCCCCTCCGGCCGGAGGGAGGGCGGCTTGCCCGCGGCCCCGCTCTCCCCTCCGGCCGGAGGGAGGGCGGCTTGCCCGCGGCCCCGCTCTCCCCTCCGGCCGGAGGGAGGGCGGCTTGCCCGCGGCCCCGCTCTCCCCCCCGGCCGGAGTGCCCCGGCCGGAGGGAGGGCGGCTTGCCCGCGTCCTGCTCTCCCCCCCGGCCGGAGTGCCCCGGCCGGAGGGAGGGCGGCTTGCCCGCGGCCCCGCTCTCCCCTCCGGCCGGAGGGAGGGCGGCTTGCCCGCGGCCCCGCTCTCCCCTCCGGCCGGAGGGAGGGCGGCTTGCCCGCGGCCCCGCTCTCCCCTCCGGCCGGAGGGAGGGCGGCTTGCCCGCGGCCCCGCTCTCCCCTCCGGCCGGAGGGAGGGCGGCTTGCCCGCGGCCCCGCTCTCCCCCCCGGCCGGAGTGCCCCGGCCGGAGGGAGGGCGGCTTGCCCGCGGCCCCGCTCTCCCCCCCGGCCGGAGTGCCCCGGCCGGAGGGAGGGCGGCTTGCCCGCGGCCCCGCTCTCCCCCCCCGGCCGGAGTGCCCCGGCCGGAGGGAGGGCGGCTTGCCCGCGGTCCTGCTCTCCTCCCGGCCGAGCAGCGGGGGGAGGGCGGCTTGAGTGCCGCAGGGAGAGCGGCTTGCCCGCGGCCCCGCTTTCCTCCCGGCCGAGCAGCGGGGGGAGGGCGGCTTGAGGGGGCCCCGCGGCGGCAAGAGAAGAGCGGCGGACCTGCCGCCCCATTGCCGCCGCGGAGGGTCAGAATGGGGCGTCAGTGTGAGTCCCGCGGCGGCAATTTGGCAGCAGGAAGAGTGGATCTGCCGCCGAATTGCCGCCAGGGGACTCGAACTGCCGACCCATTCTCGATGCCGCCCCAAGCACCAGCTTGGAAAGTACAGGTATTGAAGGGTATGTGCTGTTTAGGAAAGATAGAAATAAAGGTAAAGGTGGGGGAGTAGCATTGTATATCAATGATGAGGTAGACTGTAAAGAAATAAAAAGTGATGGAATGGATAAGACAGAGTCTGTCTGGGCAAAAATGATATTGGGGAAGAAAACTACTAGAGCCTCCCCTGGGATAGTGCTTGGGGTGTGCTATAGACCACCGGGATCTAATTTGGATATGGATAGAGACCTCTTTAATGTTTTTAAGGAAGTAAATACTAATGGGAACTGTGTGATCATGGGAGACTTCAACTTCCCAGATATAGATTGGAGAACAAGTGCTAGTAATAATAATAGGGCTCAGATTTTCCTAGATGTGATAGCTGATGAATTCCTTCATCAAGTAGTTGCTGAACCAACAAGGGGGGGATGCCATTTTAGATTTGGTTTTGGTGAGTAGTGAGGACCTCATTGAAGAAATGGGTGTAGGGGACAACCTTGGCTCGAGTGATCATGAGCTAATTCAGTTCAAACTAAATGGAAGGATAAACAAAAATAAATCTGAGACTAGGGTTTTTGATTTCAAAAGGGCTAACTTTAATAAATTAAGGAAATTAGTTAGGGAAGTGGATTGGACTAAAGAATTTATGGACCTAAAGGCGGAGGAGGCCTGGGATTATTTCAAGTTAAAGTTGCAGAAGCTATCAGAAGCCTGTATCCCAAGAAAGGGGAAACAATTCATAGGCAGGAGTTTTAGACCAAGCTGGATGAGCAAGCATCTCAGAGAGGTGATTAAGAAAAAACAGAAAGCATACAAGGAGTGGAAGATGGGAGGGATCAGCAAAGAAACCTACCTTATTGAGGTCAAAGCATGTAGGGATAAAGTGAGACAGGCTAAAAGGCATGTAGAATTGGACCTTGCAAAGGGAATTAAAACCAATAGTAAAAGGTTTTATAGCCATATAAATAGGAAGAAAACAAAGAAAGAAGAAGTGGGACCGCTAAACACCGAGGATGGAGTGGAGGTTAAGGATAATCTAGGCATGGCCCAATATCTAAACAAATACTTTTCCTCAGTCTTTAATGAGGAGCTTAGGAATAGTGGCAGCATGACCAATGGGAATAAGGATGTGGGGGTAGATATTACCATATCCGAGGTAGAAGCCAAACTTGAACAGCTTAATGAGAGTAAATCAGGCGGCCCAGATAATCTTCTTCCAAGAATATTAAAGGAACTGGCACATGAAATTGCAAGCCCATTAGCAAAAAATTTTAATGAATCTCTAAACTCAGGGGTTGTACCATTTGACTGGAGAATAGCTAATATAGTTCCTATTTTTAAGAAAGGGAAAAAAAGTGACCTGGGTAACTACAGGCCTGTTAGTTTGACATCTGTAGTATGCAAGGTCTTGGAAAATTTTTTGAAGGAGAAAGTAGTTAAGGACCTTGAGGTCAATGGCAATTGGGACAAATTACAACATGGTTTTACAAAAGGTAGATCGTGTCAAACCAACTTGATCTCCTTCTTTGAGAAAGTAACAGATTTCTTAGATAAAGGAAACGCAGTGGATCTAATCTACCTCGATTTCAGTAAGGCATTTGATACAGTACCACATGAGGAATTATTGGTTAAACTGGAAAAGATGGGGATCAATATGAAAATTGAGAGGTGGATAAGGAACTGGTTAACGGGGAGACTACAGCGGGTCATACTGAAAGGTGAATTGTCAGGTTGGAGGGAGGTTACTAGTGGAGTTCCTCAAGGTTCAGTTTTGGGACCAATTTTATTTAATCTTTTTATTACTGACCTCGGAACCAAATGTGGGAGTGTGCTAATAAAGTTTGCAGATGACACAAAGTTGGGAGGTATTGCCAATTCAGAAAAGGATCGGGATATCCTACAGGAAGATCTGGATAACCTTGTAAACTGGAGTAATAGTAATAGGATGAAATTTAATAGTGAGAAGTGTAAGGTTATGCATTTAGGGATTAATAACAAGAATTTTAGTTATAAGCTGGGGACGCATCAGTTGGAAGTAACGGAAGAGAAGAAGGACCTCGGAGTCCTGGTTGATCACAGGATGACTATGAGTCGCCAATGTGATGTGGCTGTGAAAAAAGCTAATGCGGTCTTGGGATGCATTAGGCGAGGTATTTCTAGTAGAGATAAGGAGGTGTTAGTACCGTTATACAAGGCATTGGTGAGACCTCATTTGGAATACTGTGTGCAGTTCTGGTCTCCCATGTTTAAGAAGGATGAATTCAAACTGGAACAGGTACAAAGAAGGGCCACTAGGATGATCCGAGGGATGGAAAACCTGTCGTATGAAAGGAGACTCAAGGAGCTTGGTTTGTTTACCTTAACCAAAAGAAGGCTGAGGGGAGATATGATTGCTCTCTTTAAATATATCAGAGGGATAAATACCAGGGAGGGAGAGGAATTATTTCAGCTCAGTACCAATGTGGACACAAGAACAAATGGATATAAACTGGCCATCAGGAAGTTTAGACTTGAAATTAGATGAAGGTTTCTAACCATCAGAGGAGTGAAGTTCTGGAACAGCCTTCCAAGGGAAGCAGTGAGGGCAAAAGACCTATCTGGCTTCAAGATTAAGCTAGATACGTTTATGGAGGAGATGGTTTGATGGGATAACATGATCTTAGAGGAGTGGGTGGGTGAGATTATGTGGCCTGCATTGTGCAGGAGGTCAGACTAGATGATCATAATGGTCCCTTCTGACCTTAAAGTCTATGAGTCTATGGTAAATCTGCTCCTGAACACTACCCTTTAAAGGAGACAGACCACTGTTACAGAGCACCACTTCCACCAAGCAGCTCACATACCACAGTTTGAGAGCCCCTGGACTAGATAATCACAATGGTCCCTTCTGGTTTAAAATATGTGAATCTATGAAATCAAGTCACCTGAGCTATATGGGTGTAAATGATAGGAGAATCAGGCCTTTGTTCTGAGGAGCAGGAGAGAGGAAGCCACATGTGTAGGTGGAAGTTTTCTAGAAAGAAGCAGAGTCCATCTGTGGCAGCTTGCAAGGAATCCTCACTAAGCAATTTTAAGGCATTCTATAAAACCTAAGGAAATTCTCAGGAAAAAAAAACCAATAAGTGTAGCTAAAATTGAGCAGAGGAACAGACTATTTTTTGAAAACATCCTAAAGTAATTTTACTGTAAAAAATACAAACCTACACTGTGGAAAACCTGGTCACTCAAAATTAAGGTTCAGCTAAAAAAACCCAAACACGTACACATTATAAAGTATGGAAATACAGTGAAGATTATGCATATAATCTTAACTCTACCCCACACCAATGCCTTGCTCTCATATTCCATCCTTCCTTCCTAAATAATCCTTCTCTTCTTATCTATTTTGTAAGTCATGGTGTATATTTAGCAAAGCCTTTTCATGAAGTTTTTTGTCTTCATTTTTGTAAGGGCTCTAAGAAGTCTACAACCTACACCTACAGACATATCATGCTTGGAAAAAGCCATTATACTTATACAGTTTGTGCGTGGACTATAGTAAGTGTCTACATCATGTATTACCAATACTCAGTATAATTCTTTGTTAGTAGACTAGTTTGCTCTTTCCCTGTAGATACGGATCTGGGTCAAAGATATTTGTCATTGTAGTTGCTAACTCTGAACCTGATTTTCCTCTCATTTATACTAGTGTAAACCGAAAAAAGAATGAGGAGTACTTGTGGCATCTTAGTAGAGAGTAACAAATTTATTTGGGTATAAGCTTTCATGGGCTACAACCCACTTCATCGGATGCATGGAGTGGAAAATACAGTAGGAAGAGAACACACGCACACGCACACACGATGGAGTACTCCTCGTTCTTTTTGCTGATACAGACTAACACGGCTACCACTCTGAAACCTGTAAACTGAAAGTAATTCCATAGACGTTAATGGAGTTACAACTGTATAAACCCGGTTTAAATTAAAGGGGAATCAGAACCTCTGTTTCTGTTGTCACTTTTACAATCGGTGACAAGGAGTTTGAGAAAAGTGGGAAATGCTGTCCCTTGCTGTATTGCTTTTGAGTCAGGAAGTGGTAAAGTGTTCTTTCTGTGGATTGTGCAGTGCTTTGAAGAATGCAGGCATACTGGCAGTTAGTGATGTAAATAAAAAGGTGCAGTTTGGTTTAAGTTACACTGTAGTGTGTAACCAGAATGGCCTCGCTTCTGCCGAGAGCTCATTGTAGAATCAGGGCCTAAAAGCATTTTAACAATAAGGAATTCAACTAAGAGGTGTTCTTAATTTAGGGGGCAAGGGCTACCTGGAAGGAGACAATGGTGAACAATCCAGGCCATGTTTGTCAACTTTTGAAAAAGCAGAACTGAGCACACCCAGAGACATTCCTGTCACAGCATCATCTACCTTAGTCTGGCTTCTGTCTAGCTGCTACCTCAGTTTCCCCTCACTCAGGTTGAATCGCCTCATCTTCCCAGGACTCACTGGCTCTCCCAAGTTTCTCTCTGGCCAGTTTTATTCCTCCAAACATAAAATTTAGGCAAAATATCCAAAACCAAAAAAGTTCCTCTACTCAATCTGTCCTTTCCCCACCCCTTGCCTCTCTGTTCTGAAAGGAGAATGCACCATTCCCTTCAGGGCCTGCTGCAGAGGCCGTGTCCTTCCTGCAGCTCCTCTTAACTCTTTACAGGCTCTGACCCCTTCTTAGGTGGGTCTGATAACCAAACAGGGCTGGCTGGCCCCAGAACTCTTGTTATGGTGCCATTCAGGCAGTGGTTCTCGACCAGGGGTACGTGTACCCCCGGGGGTATGCAAAGGTCTTCTAGGAAGTACACCAGCTCATCTAAATATTTGCCTAGTTTTACAACAGGTTACATAAAAAGCATTAGCAAAGTCAGTAGAAACTAAAATTTCATACAGACAATGAATTTATACTGTTCTATATACTATATCAGCAGTTCTTAAACTGTGGGCAAGTTCATTTTAATAGGGTCACCAGGGCCAGTGTTAGACTTGCTGGGGCCCAGAGCAGAAAGCCGAAGCCCGAGCCCCGCCATGTGGGGCTGAAGCCAAAGCCTGATTTCTTGAAAGAGGTGAAACTTGGGGTAGGCAAGACAAATCAGACTTCTGAAAGAGGTACAGTAGTCTGAAAGGTTGAGAACCAGTGCATTAAAGTGTTAATTACTCACCTAATAATGGTGGCACTTTGAAGGCATGCACAAACAACTGAGTGTAGTTAACTAAATATGTACCAAGGTCAGCTGACTTGTGAGATGCACAAGCCAAAAACAGTTGAGGACCAAAGAACTTCAAGCCCTGGGATCCCAGATGATCTGTAAACTGAGCAAGTCAACAACCCCCAGACTTTTTTCTTATTTTTTACTTTAAAAACAAATAAATTAAAAGCAAAAACACACAAAGAACCAAAACGCATTTATGCAATGTTGCATTGTGAGATAAATAACTAAACAGAAAGGAAAATCTAAAAGTTAAGCTTAAGGGTATGTACACTAGAAGGGTTGCAGCAGCACAATTGCAGTTACACCACTGTAGCAGACACCTACTACATTGACAGAAGTGGTTTTTCCATCGCTGTAGTAAATCCACCTGCTCAAGAGGTGGTAGCTAGGTCGACAGAAGAATTCTCCATCGACCTAGCTACTATGTCCATGGGGCCAAAGGGGCCAAAGTCACCCTAACTATATCACACAGGGCATGAAAGTTTTCACAGCCGTGAGCGACGCAGCTAGGTTGATTTAAGTTTTAGGTGTAGACCAGACTTAAGTTCCAGGAAAGCTGACACAGACACATTGCACATACGTTTTATATTTAATAAAACACTAGTTAACATATTACACCATTAATAGTCTGTGTTAGGCTCCAATCCTGCAATGAGTTCTGAATAGGCAGACTTCTGCATGCATGTGAAGACTCATTGAAATTAATGGGGGGTGCCATGTGGGTCTGGGGCACTCCAACATGTAACACATTGCAAGATCAAGGCCTCAGATTGCAAACTCATTGAGACAAGGGCTGTTTTTGTTTGTGTCTTGTATAGTGCTGAGTTTTATTAAAATTGGCTTTTAATGAAAACAAAATACAAGATTTGCAACATACATGAATTAATGTTGCTGAAAGCCAGGGTAACTTTTGACATTTCTTGATTCTGAATGCTTGTTCTAGTAACCTTAATATTGCATCAACACTTTTTGTATGCATTTTTTTCCCTTATGAGAGCACACAAAACTTACATGTAAAAGAAAAGTTTAGTGAAACTATCACATACTAATGGCTGAAAAATGTGTTCTTGCAGCTGGGAGTGGCCTTGAAGGAGTCTGTCCAATATGTGACTTGATTGACCGAATTTGCATAGCATTTATGGTTTGCAATGTGCCTGTGTAAACTCTGACTGTCTGGTATTTTAGGACACACATTTATCTAGGCTGCACTAGCCCTTCCAGAATTATGATATCAACTTAAAAAATAAAAATGGCCATATGAAGGTGTTACTGGGTGGTCCAGTCACTGCTCAGAGGTGCCTTCCGTGTCTCATCTGGGGAATTAGCTCTGCCACCTGGTCTGATGTCCCTTCCTGAAGTTACTCAGTCCATCATTCCCCTCAGTTACTCCATGGCTTCTCCTGTACCAGGAGTGGTAGCAATGTCCTCTTCGTAGCTCAGTCCTGCCGCTAAGTCACATTAAAGTTCTCCCCCCTTCCAGGGTATCACAAGGCCTTTGAGGCAAACTGTCCCAAGCAGTCCGCCCCCCCACTACCTGGTCTGTGCTACTTCTCTGGCAGCTGATGGGAACCCGGGCCTGTCCTCTACACTGGTTTCCAGTCCAGGAACCATCAACCCTGCGGCTCTGGACTTTTACTCTCCCAGTCCTTATTGAGCCCTACTCTCTCCATGCAGCTTCCTACTCTTTCCCCTTGTATCAGGCAGTGCAACTGCAGGTTTCCTTTCCAACGTACTCTCTTTATAGATCCTGTCCAGCTCCTCCCCTCAGCTGGACTTCATTTGCAGTTAGACTCTAGCACACTATAGGTTTTCTCCAGGTGCAGCCTAAGGTTAATTGGCCTAACTTACCCCGTCAGGCGTTGTGTGTGGTGGACACCCCATCACAGAAGGGTAATTTGACAAGGTGAAAAATAATCTAAGAGCTATAAACTCAGTTATTTTAATGTACTACAGTAACTTTCAGCTCCCTGACAAGAAGTTTTTAAATAAACTTAAAAAACAAGACTCAGCTTTGCATATAGGAAAAGCCAATTAAAATACCTTTGTACTTCCAAAACACTGGTTATGACATGGGTAGGGAAGGAAAGTGGTTGGTAAACAACACATGTATTTAGATCACCACTATTAAAGAGAGGTGAGACACAAAATTAAACACAAAGAGTAAGTCCCTAAGGGCTTGTCTGTAGTGGAAAATTAGTCTGTTAGAACATGTGTTAATTAAGACAATGTTAACCACTCAGTATAGTGAAATACTGTCATGTTTAGTATTGTTTAGTATTGTATGCTGGGTCACATACGGTTAGCTGTGACCAGCCAACTCAGTGTTAAACACTGAGATAGTTCTTGTCTGCATTGAGTGCCATGTTATGTTAAGTCATGTAACATAATTAACTAAGACACATTTTAACATGATGAAATTTTCAAGTGTAGACAAGCCCTAAGAAGGTTCATATTGTTGTTTTTGAAAGCTGGCTCCAGGAAGAATTAAGAAGGACAAGTAATATAGTGGAGGTCCCCAGCCAGGTACTTCTTGGGGTAGAGATCTCCCATTTCCTGAGTTGCTCCCCTTAGTTCCTCTTTCCACTCCTCTCATCTCCCTAATCTTGCCTTTTACTTCCTGTTTCCATCATCAGGAAAGGATGAAGACAGTGGATTTTTCTCACTCCTCTCCCCAAACCACACAATCCTTGGCAGGAGGGAGACAGGCCTGAGAGCGAGGTCTCTTCCCAAAATGGGCCAGCTGACCACAAACTGCTCTCGCCACTCAATGCTCTATTGAGCCAAGTCAGCAAGGTCCTTAAGCATGTGTAGAGTCCCACTGAAGTAAATGGGACTATTCATAAATTTAAGGTAAGGCATGTGCTTAGATGTCTTGCTGACTTGAAGTCGACGGGCTTGAATCTGCACTCATTGAAGTCAATAGCAAAATTCCCATTCACTTCAGTGGTGCAGGATTAGGCCTTAAATCCCTGACCCAAAGCTCATTTAAGTCAGTGGGACTTTTTCCATTGACTTTAGTAGGCATTAGCAGTTGTCCATTGGCCTGGAGGTAGGCAGGGGAAGTCCCACATGAATAGAGATTACAGGCTGTCCTATCAAAGTTAGCATCTGATCTGGACATTTGAACCACAGAATAGTAAGGGGTAAGTGTATGTATTGAGCTCCATGTTGCTGCTCTGCATCTCTCTGATATGAGGATGCTACCCAAACAAGCTGTAGAGGCCTCTCGAGCCCCACTGAGATGAGCCTTAATATGTCCATGGAGATGTTTCTTGGACAAAATAAACAAGTCTTAATCCATTTGAGAGCCACTTGGACAGGCTCTGAGAGGACATGGGTTGCCCCTTAGCCCTTTCTGCAAATGTCTGTGGGCTAACCTTGTGGCAGGAAAAGAAACTTCAATCCCATGTTCGTTGTGGTTGTCCTGCAAATTGAGGTCCCTTATAAACTGAAGGGATTCCTTTGGTCTTGGGTTTCATGGGCCACAAAAGCTGGCCCTGTATCTGACTCCCCCTTATAAAGATTTACATTTGTGACTTGTGTTGGAGAATTTCTTCTCATGTTATTAAGAGGGGAAAAAGACGCAGAAGAAATCACTGAAGCAAATAAACCAGGCTTATCTCCCCAAATTGTGTATAGTTGTGTGATTATGAATTACAGTTAGTGGTGGAAATAAGCACTAGAATCCACTAGAACTTCCTATGTACCCAGAGACAGATTAATGGTATGACCATGGCTATAAAACACAACGTGCACATCTAGGGTGTTATATAGATGTAATAAAAATAATAATAGTCTGGGGCTCTGACATCCCATATTTTCAAAACTTTATAGGTATTGATTTTCAAGAACTGAAACATTAATGCCAGGCATGACATACAGCACATGTAACACCAGCACTTACTATGAAGAATATATGACTAGCCATGGTGCACAGAAACAGTGACCTTTTTACAACCAGACCTGCAAATTACTATGAATGCATTGAGCTTCTAACAAAGAGCTCCCATATGTACTGTCTTTTGGAGAGGCCCCACTACTCAGACATTCTTCTTAAATGGTAGGTGAGAACATAGATATATCTACATATTAGAAATACTGAGTAATAGTGGAAAGAATAGTTCTAAATAGAATGTATGCAGATACAAAATGTGAAGCAGTTCCATCAAACCTTTGGAAAATAGAATGTTCCTCCATACAAAAAAACAAATCAAAACAAAACCAAATCTTATGCACAAATATGTATAAAATTACTTTAAATAGTTAGCCGACCATGTTTATAAAACAAAACAGTGATTTGTCAGCAGAGAGAAACTGGCATAGCTACATGGTAATGTCCTGGGAAGTACTCCTAGATCCTCCATTCAATGCATCTTCTCCCACGGGTCAGCCAATGGTTTAAGCTCAGTGGAATACAGCTGCCAAAGCCAGTAAATGGTTCAATAAAAGATTCCATTAAAGACTAAAGTCTAGTATCATGAACCTACAAATCCTTAATAGCCAGTGCTTCACTCAGTACCAACTGTAGCTTAAATGGGACTATTTATGATAGGAAGTACTTTGCTGGATAGTAAGTGTTTGCAGGATCAGGTCTTAAGGTTGTAAATCCTGATCCAAAGCCCACTGAAATAAATTGAAAGACTCCCATTGATTTAAGTGGGACTTGGATCAGGCCCAAGGTACACAGATAGATAGATGGAGGTTTGAGTTTATAATCCTACTGCAATTAAATATTTTTTTAAATAAAAAAGTAACAGCTATTCAAATTATTTCAAATCTCTATTACAAATTTAGAAAAAAAACCTCTGTATATTCAGAATACTAAGAGCCTGCAAAGTGCAAAGCCTAAGAAATAACTCTAGTTGCATATTTCAGGTTCTTCTTTTGCAAATGGAATATTGTTCATCTTAGATTCAAGCATCAGACTCAACTAACATTGTCTATTCCATTTCTGCTCACCTTTTTTGGACTTTGGCAAGAGCAAAAGTCTGCAACTTTGACTGATTCCAAAAATATAAAACTGGCCACCCCTTTCCTAAGTATAAGGCAATAACTTATATCGAAGTTTTCCAAATAAGTTTTTGGGCTGAGGCAACGTCTTTCCATCTTTTTAGTAAAACAGATGTTAAAGTCTGGAGATATATTTTAGAGTTCTGGAACATTAATTCACCAGATATTCTGGCAGTTTCTGGAACCAAATTATGAAATGACAGTGAACCACATATAATCAAAACAGTACATACCACAGAAAAGAGTTGAGTCTTGCAGTTCTACTAGCAGAAATCATTGGATTAGAGTTCTCCAAACCAGTCAGCTGTTACAATTCACTCAACCATTTAAACAAAACAAAAAAACAAACAAAATAGAGGATTCAGTTGCCTCTGGAACACCTGCACTGTTGAAGTGTCTGAACCAAGATGTATTTTCTGTTTCAGCCATTTCAAAAATCAGTCTTTTGTTCTCCTTCACTGCACAGAAATGTATTTAAAAACGGAAAAAAACCCACAAAACTTTCGAGTCTTCTTTACACATCATAAGGGAGCAAAAATGGGCATAATATTTTTAACTTTTGTAGGAAACTTTTACTATCATTCATGGTCAGACTTGGAAAAAATAAGTAGCAGTACTCATCCATGCTTCAGTCACAACTCAAATTCTGTCCCCTTCTCTATGATGCCAGAATAAGAAGCCCTTCTCTGCAGATTGTTCACATTATAAAAATATGCACAACCCTCATTTTTCTTGAGTGCTTTGACTGATGACATTTTAATTGTCATAATAAGTCTGATAGGTAGTACTGTCTAGGTTTTAAAATGTAATTTCAGGCAGAGGTGCAGGAGCCTGATTGTGTATCAACATGGCAGTAATTCCCCACCACCCCCAGGTATTCATTAAAACATTCTCCATTGAAATTGTTCGTCCTCCTTTCACATTTGTTTCTTATGCTGGACTTTTTCCAGTACAATTTCCCTGTCCTCCTGCCTCAACCTGTTATGTCTCAGCATTCCATCTTCTCTCCATGTGGCCAGCGTCCATATTCATAACTCCATGTATGACCAGGAAATAGCTCTTTCTTGTTAATCTTCTTTCTGAAGCTTAAGTTTGAGAGCCTTTCTGTTATTGTGACTCTAGTCTGCCTAATTCTAGTAACATGTCCTTACCATCCAAGGTGGAAAGAAGCCTGAAAGCATTGGAATTTGAAACTGAACAATTGTTACTTTTATGATGTTCCTAAGTATTTCAGGGGACGGATGGGTTAATAACTATAGCATTTCTTGTTTTTAATTTCACTGTCTATTCTAGGACTATGGGCATCCCAGAGTAGGTGTGAGCACAGACATACTAGCTACACAATGGTAGAAAGGCACTCCAGGCTCAGCTCCAGTAAAAGGGCCTCTTTTCCTCCCTTTGCAGGTCACCTTTAAGGATGCAACCTCCTGATTCCATTCTTTGTCTTTGTGTAATTAATGTTTTAATTATTGTCTATTTGTTTACACTTCTTTGAGAGGATGAGTAGGGTTTCTCTGCCTGACAGAGCAAGCATACTTAACTGTGTTTTTAACAATCTCTGAGAGATGGTGATGAGGCAATGATGAGTTGCAGCAAAGTCTCTTTTTAAAATGTCAAATTGAAACAAACCTTTGCAGTGTGGTTAGCCATGGTTATACATACATATATATATATTTAAAAAAAAAGCCCTTCAGCACTGGTATTGTGATAAACAGCAGTCTAAGTAAGACCAAAGCCTGAAGCACAGTTCATTGCACAGCTGCTGAGTCTACAAACACACAAAATTACATCTTCGTGGCATTTTTAATCTTACCTATTCACCAGTTGCTTCCTGTTAGCTCACCCTGAGTCACATTCTTCTTAAAATACTAATAATTAACAAGCTCTAATTTCTCTCATTAACAGAGTATTGAACTTTATGTAGCATAACTGGCTCCAAACCAAGGTAAAGGACATTAGATTTTTTTTTTAATGTGCTTGGATTTCAAATGTAGGCCTCTATCCAGTATCAAGTCACCTCAGTCTTTCCAGGTTTCAAGTTTCCTGGGTTGCAAAGCCATGTACCCCAATTCTGACCTGCACCTCTTTAAGCTATTTATATCTCTCATGAATTCTGTACCAAGGTTTTAGTGAAAGTTAGAACAGCCCCAATAGCTGAAGAGTGCCAAACACTGCTGGGAGAAGATCAAGTCACTTAATCTGCTACAGTAGATCTTGGGAATAATTATCTTGGTGGGGCAGAAGAGACCTGTCCTTTCGATGATTAATTGGACTTTGTTCTGGGACAGAAAACACTAACGCCAGCCCTTTTGCATACTTGGAACATATATTTCTTTGCCTTCTTCAAGAGCAAGACCATCTGTGAGGAACCAGATAGAATCCTCTTGACTCTGAGGAAAGGGAAACAAAGTCTTCTCTGACTCAATGATCAGAGGTAGAAGATGATAAAGATGACTGGCTAGCAGTTGGTATGAGCAGGGCCGGCACGCCCACTAGGCAACCTTAGGCGGTCACCTAGGGCGCCAACATTTGGGGGGCGGAGACTCCCGGCGGTGATTCAAAACGCCGCCGAGAGTGCAGCTTCCCCTGAGCTGCTGCTCCTGCCCCCGGATGAGGTGAGCTGCCACGGGGGCCGCTAGTGGAGGGTCGCCGGCAGGCGGGGGGCCAACCGTGGGCCGCAGGGAGCGGAGCCCAGCCCAGCCAGCCCCCGCTGTGGGGGGGCGGGGTGGCGGGGAGCCGCGCACAGCACCCCTGCCGCGGCCGGGGAGCCATGCACAGCCCCCCCGCGTGGGTCGGGGGGGGGCGGGGAGCCGAGCCCAGCCTGCCGCGGGGAGCAGCTAAGCACAGCACCCCGGCTGCGGGGAGCCGAGCCCAGCCCAGCCTGCCCCCGCCGCGGGGGGGGGAGGGAGGCGTGGGAAGCTGCGCACAGCCCCCCCGCCGCAGCCCATGGGTGGGGAGGCTGCCGCGGGTGGAGGGTGGTGGTTTGCCGCTGGGGGCGGCGGAGTTAGCTGGGGGGTGGGGGGTGCAGGGCCGGTGCAAGGAAGTTTCGCCTAGGGTGCGAAACTTCCTTGCACCAGCCCTGGGTATGAGGAGTGCTTATTCCTAGAAAAATATATATTGTAGTTTTCCAGAGCCTTAACAAAACAAAGTACAAAACTTAGGGCCTGGTCCAAAGCCATTGAATTTAGTGGAAAGAATCCCGATGACTTCAACGGGCTTTGGATCAGATCTTAAATTGGAACCTGTGCACAATTATTATTAGGGTTGGATTGGCCATTAACACAGTGACACATTAACGTCACTCCCAGCCAGGAATAGTTGGTTCTGTAATCAAATTCCCCTTTCTGCAGGGAACTGAAAGATATGTGCTGCCATTACTGTTGCTGTGAGAGTTTGAACTAATAGCTAATGAGGGTAGAAGTGCTTTGATTCCAGGAAGTTCAAATAAGAGAAGCTAATATAGGAAAGCTAATCAATAAGGCAATCAATTTATTCTGGTAAATTTTCATGCAGCCTCAGATACCATAGTACTAACAAAGCCAATCAATGTGTTATGGTGTCCCTGGCTGACATGTTCGGAACTCATTTTTTCTAAACCACATGTAAAAGTTTATCTTGGATTTCAAGTTGACAAATTTCCTCTTCTGCTCAGGTCATGCACATCAGATGCCAGCACTTTGTGCCAACTGGGCCTCTGCTGAGAGAATAAATGCTGTGGGAGGTCTTGAAATGCTTTGTGCAGCAGACATGGACAAGAACCAATGAGTCACTGTAGTGGGGCTGCTGCCCCACTGCTGAAGAACAGGGGTTAAAAGCAGTCCTGCAGAGGGCTGCAGCTGTGAAAGGCTGATTGGGGAAGCAGCCAAAGCTGGGGCCACGCCCCAATCAGGTCACAGCTGGCCCTATAAAAGGGTTGTGAACCAGGAACAAACAGTCTTACTCTAGCCTTGAAGTAGGAAGGTCTAGCTGCTTGGGAGCAAGGTATCTGAAGCCGAGCAGTGCTGGGGAAGGGCAAAGGGAGTTGGGGAGCTCCAGCCTGGTAAACCCCCAGGCTGCAGGCCTTGTTTAAGGCCAAAAGGTACTGGGGCTGCAGAGGGGCAGCCCAGAGATAGGACTTGCTGCCTTTGCCTAACTCCTTGCCAATGATGAGTGGCCATTACAGACTGCAGTCTGCCCCAGTGAGTGGGGGCAAGATGATGACTGGCAGTAGCCACTGAGGCAAGGTGGGTTTTGAGGGTTCCCCTGAGAGAGGAAACCCAGAGTAAGAGGGTACTGCTGGGGGCAGAACCCTGGGATAAAGAGGCACTGGGGTCCAGGAGGGATATGGGGCCAGCGGCAGGTGAGAGACCGGCCTACAGGGGCACTCCGAAGGCTAAAAAGAGCTAATTCCCAGGATGACCAGCAGGAGGCACCGTGCTGGTTAGTGCTTGTGTTGCTAGTCAGCAATATCTATGGAAACACTGCAACTGAAAACAGTTTTGCATTAATCTTTAAATGGTTCCTTTTCAGCTACTGTGCCCCTTTGAAAATTGATTATGCACACATTTCAAAGTGAGCAAGGTCTCAGAATGCAGTGTCTGAAAGATGACGGTTAATAAATCCTTTAAACAAATGAGTTGGATCATGTGGTGGATACAAGGCATTCAAATCTGGTATGAGTTTTTAGAACAATACTGTACTATGAATACCAAATGAGTGGCCCATTTCTTATTAAACTTATCAAGAAGGGAGTGTTCTCACTTAGAGCCAGATATTGAAAGTTAAGAATCCTTGGTTCTGTTGTGGGCTCAGCTGCTGACTTTGTGTGTTACAGTGAAACCCCCCTATAGCGCGCCCCGCCATAACGCGAATTCGGCTATAACGTGATCTTAGGGTGGCTCCCGCTGCCCCAAGCGCCCCCCCCCCCCCCAAAAAAAAAGCATCCAGAGCGTGCTTCCTCGCCTGGAGCCAACCCTGGCTCCATCTCCTCCCCATCTCCCCTGTTCCTTCCCCCCCGCCCGCCCAGCCTCCGCTTCCCCTTTTGGCAAGAAGGGAAGAGACCGGCTTGAAACTCAAGCTAGTCAGTTTCAAGCCGGTCAGTTTCAAGCCCTCTCTTCTCTTCTCCCCAAAGCAGAGAAGTTTCAAGCCGGTCAGTTTCAAGCTGATCAAACTTCTCCGCTTTAGGGAGAAGAGAAGAGAGGGCTTGAAACTTCTCTGCTTTGGGGAGAAGAGACCAGCTTGAAACTGACCAGCTTGAAACTTCTGCTTTGGGGAGAAGAAAAGAGAGGGCTTGAAACTGACCAGCTTGAAAGTGACTGGCTTGAGTTTCAAGCCAGTCTCTTCTCCCTAAAGCGGAGAAGTTTCAAGTTGGTCAGTTTCAAGCTGGTCTCTTCTCCCCAAAGCTGAGAAGTTTCAAGCCGGTCTCTTCTCCTCTGCCAAAGTGGAGAAGTTTCAAGCCGATCAGTTTCAAGCCCTCTCTTCTCTTCTCCCCAAAGCGGAGAAGTTTCAAGCCGGTCAGTTTCAAGCCCTCTCTTCTCCCCAAAGCAGAGAAGTTTCAAGCTGGTCAGTTTCAAGCTGGTCAAACTTCTCCACTATGGCCAGAAGAGAAGAGACCGGCTTGAAACGGTAATTTTTTGTAACCCCCCTATAACGTGACCCCGCATTTATTGCGATGGAATTTTTTGGACCCCAATTATCGCGTTATAGCGGGGTTTCACTGTACTTTGAAGCAGAGAGTTAGGTGATCTGTGCAGTTACCTCATTTGTAAATTGGAAGTGATAATATCTACTTCACAGGGATGTTGAGACTTAATAGTTTGCACTTAGTGTGTTTCATCTGAGACTGGCAGGGAACATTTTCAAAGAATAATAAAATCCATAATTATTCAAAAAGCTCTTTGATCATAGTTAAAATAGCAATTATTAGAACATTCCCACTGCTGTTGGTTCAGCTTGGTAAGCATCAGGCTGGAAGAGAATGTATTTGAAGGATGTTGTGGCTATTAATCTCTGGGTCAAAGTGGTACTGCTGGCACTGAGAGTGACAATACAGATAACTGATTTGTTTTCATTGTTCATATTACATGTTTCATGTACAGCTAAGGTTATGTAGCAAATGGTTAATAGATTTTGAGAAGTATATGTATAGTTAATTTGTTTAGGGCTTTTTATTAATCAAATTTTAAAAGGGGAGGGGTTATTTTCTCTCTGAGGGCCTGTCTGTGGGATGGCTACTAAGGGAAAAATTTCAAGGATTCACCCTAACCAGCTAGCACATGTTACGAAGAGACACCTTTCCCTGCCTATGCTAGGGTTTTAGAACATGTTGCGAACACATTTTGAAAGTACACACATTATCCTAGTGTAATGCAGCTGCAGCAGTGTGACACTACACCCCATATTTGTCAGAATATTATATAATTATGGCAATTATGATGCATTTTGTACAAGATAAGTCATGTGAGGGAGGTGTCATTGGAAAAATTATGATTTTCTGAATGATTATCCTATTTGTATGCATGTATCTTTTGTATCTGAAGTTATGAATATTGACTAGGGATCTGTATTTCAAATGGGCTTACTCTGGAAAACACCTACAGCCAGCTTTTCAGGTACAACAATGAAGCAGCCAGACAGGTCTTTGCTAATGGGCCATCAGCCAATGGACTGTGGAATTGCTTAACCTTCCTGTGGGCATTTTGGCCAGCCTGTAAGCAATGGCTGCTATAACTCTACAAGGATATGGAGTCCAGAGACATGTGATCTGGTCACATCTTGGGATGTCAGTATTTTTCCACAAACCGGTCTGGGAACCAAGTTTTGAAACAAAGGGTTCCCACCCTAGGCTAACCCTATATAACGCAGGGAGTGACAATCTTGTTTTCTTCACTCCCCACACAAGAAGATACCTGAGAAACAAAGACTTAATTGGGGGAAGTGCTAGACCCAGGTTAAAGGGATTTCTAGCCTATGTCGGAAACACCTGGGAATTCCAAGCTCCAAGCAAGTATAGCTTGTGCCTTAATCTACAAATCTGCCTGTACCATCAGTTAGGGTGAGAATCTGCTATCCATATCCAATCTAGTCTGTTTATTTGCAAGGTGATCTGCTTGCTATCACTTAAAAAAAATTTCTTTTGTAGTTAATAAATGTATTTTTTAATCCAAAGCAATGAGCTTTGACTGGATTGCTTAAGGAAAATCTCTGCTTGGTTACTACAAGTGTGCATTGTCCTTCACATTCAGGGAGAGGCAGACTGGGTATTACAGAGTACTGCTCTGGGGTCCTAGGCTGGGAAACTGGTGGTTAGAAACCCAACTGCAGTTACACGCAGGCTATGTCCCTACTAGGGTGACCAGATGTCCTGATAAAAATCGGGACAGTCCCGATTTTTTGCTCTGTGTCCTGCATCCTGACCAATGTATGGTTGGGGTGCCATTTGTCCTGATATTGCAGCTTTGGCTTTTTTGTGCTTCCCCCATGTGTCCTGATATTTTTGTTTTCATCTGGTCACCCTAGACCCTACCTGTGTGAATGCTGGTGAAAGTGTAGGCTGGAGGACTTTGCAGCTTGTTACAGCAGCACAGTACAAGAGGGAGCCTAGGTTGGTGGGTCAGAGGGCTCAGTGGTACCCCAGTTCCAGGTGAGACCCTGGGGAGAACCTGTAACAAGCAGCATTAACAATACTGAGTTTGTTTGTTTTCCAAAAAAAATCCCAACTGTAGATGAGGCCTTTAAGTGCCTCTTAAGGTTTTTAGGAAACATCATGACTGTGGCTGAGACAGAGTCAAGAATTTATTGTGAGAAAACTGACAGCTCAAGAAAGGAGCTATATAAAATGTACTTAAAGTGAAAGGGCTTTTCTCTGTGCCTGAATTTAAAGCATCATCAATCAAATGTCAGAGTGCTTGAATAATTAAAGCGGTGTAAAGAGATGTAATTGCAAGACTTGCAAAGACAGCACACAAAGCTGTCTCATTATGAGGACAAGCTGAACTCTTAGTGGCATTACAAGTCAGAGTTAAAAATGCACCAGAATATTTGAAATGGAATGTGTGTAGACTCAACACAAACATACTGGGCTGCAGACCTATTACACTGGTCTACAATTTGAGAAGTCGTCTGCTTCAGAGATAAAATGTGCTATTTAGTATGTGTTTTGATGTGCTGAAGTCAAATGAGACAATTAAAACAACTGATTGGCTACTGTTTCTAAGATATTTAAGTTTACATTTTATGTCTATGAATATTGTGTAGATAGTAGAGTTTTAATCATAAATTGTAAACCCAGGTCTTTTCATGTGTTTATGGTTGCTTTACATGATACTATTTCACCTGTCCTGTTTATGTAACACTTTAAAAATCAGCAAAGGGGTTATATAAATAATATTTTTTTGCCTTTTGTTTCATAATAAATTTTATGTACATAGTTTAGTCCTATTCAGTGTCTACTCGGTGCTTCTTGGCTTGTCTCTTGTATTCATTAAATGGAGCATCTCTTGTCACTGTCCAGCAATAGTCTGCAACCATTGATGGGCTCCATTTGCCCTGATAGCATTTCTCCATTGTTGCAATGTCCTGGTGAAATCGCTCGCCACTCACTGCTCCGCAGTTCGGTGGAAAAGAAATCTAGATGAGTGCAAAAAATGTATCTTTAGTGACATGTTGCAACCAAGACTTTTGTATGCCTTGAGGAGGTTTTCCACCAACAACCTGTAGTTGTCTGCCTTGTTGCTTCCGAGAATTTATTGCCACTAACTGGAAGGCTTTCCATGCCCCTTTTTCCCCCTTGCCACGCAGTGCATGGTCAAATGCATCATCTCGAAGAAGTTCACGAATCTGAGGACCACCAAAGACATCTTCCTTTATCTTAGCTTCACTTAACCTTGGAAATTTTCCACGGAGGTACTTGAAAGCTGCTTGTGTTTTGTCAATGGCCTCGACAAAGTTCTTCATCAAACCCAGCTTGATGTGTAAGGGTGGTAACAAAATCTTCCTTGATTCAACAAGTGGTGGATGCTGAACACTTTCCCTCCCAGGCTCCAATGACTGTCGGAGTGGCCAATCTTTCTTGATGTAGTGGGAATCTCTTGCATGACTATCCCATTCGCAGAGAAAACAGCAGTACTTTGTGTATCCAGTCTGCAGACCAAGCAAGAGAGCAACAACCTTCAAATCACCACAAAGCTGCCACTGATGTTGGTCATAGTTTATGCACCTGAAAAGTTGTTTCATGTTGTCATAGGTTTCCTTCATATGGACTGCATGACCAACTGGAATTGATGGCAAAGCATTGCCATTATGCAGTAAAACAGCTTTAAGCCTCGTCTTCGATGAATCAATGAACAGTCTCCACTCATCTGGATCATGAACGATGTTGAGGGCTGCCATCACACCATCGATGTTGTTGCAGGCTACAAGATCACCTTCCATGAAGAAGAATGGGACAAGATCCTTTTGACGGTCACGGAACATGGAAACCCTAACATCACCTGCCAGGAGATTCCACTGCTGTAGTCTGAAGCCCAAAAGCTCTGCCTTACTCTTGGGTAGTTCCAAATCCCTGACAAGGTCATTCAGTTCACCTTGTGTTATGAGGTGTGGTTCAGAGGAGGAGGATGGGAGAAAATGTGGGTCCTGTGACATTGATGGTTCAGGACCAGAAGTTTCATCCTCTTCCTCATCTGACTCAAGTGAGAGTGATTCTGGTGCATCAGGAACCGGCGGTCCTTCTCTGTGGGGTACTGGGCGTAGAGCTGATGGAATGTTTGGATAATGCACAGTCTACTTTTTCTTCTTTGACACACTTTCCCAACTGGAGGCACCATGCAGAAGTAACAATTGCTGGTATGATCTGTTGGCTCTCTCCAAATCATTGGCACTGCAAAAGGCATAGATTTCCTTTTCCTGTTCAACCACTGGCGAAGATTTGTTGCACAAGTGTTGCAGCATATGTGTGGGACCCACCTCTTGTCCTGATCTCCAATTTTGCAGCCAAAATAAAGGCGATAGGCTTTCTTAACCATAGTGGTTATACTGCGCTTTTGTGATGCAAAAGTCACTTCACCACAAACATAGCAGAAGTTATCTGCACTGTTCACACAAGTATGAGGCATCTCTGCTCACTTTGGCTAAACAGAAATGTGTCCCTTTGCAAAATCAAACACTGACAAATAAGAGAGCACGACACTATGATTTCTAGAGCTGATATAGGGCAATTTGTTCAGCAGAGTGATGTAAGCTTCGTTATGATTGCATCATCCATGACTTCTAGGAATAACATGATGCAATTCATATCATGTATGATGCAATACCAGCTTCACATTGCATCATTCATTGTTTTGCCTAAAAAGCAAGTACTGTCCAAACCCAGTCATAGATTTATTCATAGATCCAGTCAAAGATGTATTTTAGTCATTTCTGGTTTAAATTGAGATCCCTTCCCTTTATAACTCACTTATCCTCCGCCATTCCCAAGTCAAGGGTCGTATATACTGACCCAATAGCATATCTTGAAAACTAGAGCCAATCAACAATTTTAAGCATCATTTTTGTTCTCTGTGACCCAGAATTAGTAAAGTTTGACTACATTTATTTCAGAAGCATTTTGGCTGTAGAGCAGTGTTACTAAAGGAAAGCTGCATGTTACAGGTCTTGGGCTACAAAACAGGATGATAAACTACAAGGATGTTGGAAATAACCTCAAATAAATATAACTTGAACATTCAAAGGGTCAGCAGCAGGTTATTAGTAATATTTTAAAACAAACCAAGTGTCCTTAAGCTGTGTAACTAAACACCTGCAATTAAGACTGTTTGTTTATCTGTGTGGTTTTTTTTTTTTAAAGTTTACTTCCTCAGGCCTGTATACCCTTTATTCACTTTTTCCACTTCAGCTTGGAGACAGAAAATAAAGTCTGATCAGTTTCAATTTCAGGATCTCACTCTATAGTAGCACAATGCTACAATGTTTGAGTTGTAAACACTGCTGGGAAATGCCTAAAATTATTTTAATAAAAGTTTGTGTCTAATATTGGGTTTGAAACAATCAGAGATTCCCCCTCCCATTAACCCAGAAGCTAAATATTTGGTAAACTACCTGCCATTGTCCTTTAAACACTTTGGAGACACTGCACTGTTTGGCTGCAGTGCTACATTTTGATGGGTAAGTGGAAATGGAGACTGCAATAGAAATGTTTGGCACAGTCTTCCAAGGCACTTGGTTCTGCCCTGTTCTGCTGCAGGAAGCAGCTGCAGATCTGTTACCATCTTACCACTCTGTGATGGTGCCTTCAGCACTAGATCCTGCAACTGAATCCCTGGGCAGCCACTTATAGCCACATGAAATCCAGCTGAAGTAAATGGAGCTCCAAATGGGTTCAAAGTTGGCTTGCACTGATCTGATTGGAGGATTGGGACCTGGGCTAGAGTCCATGTTGGAGTAAGGTCTCATCCTGCTTCCACTGATGCTAATGGGGACTTTTGCCACTGACTTTCATAGGAGGAAGCTCAAAGCCTTGAAATGCAGTGAACAGGGGCAATTAACATTACTGCATATACTGATATAACCAGGAAGATTTTGACAAAAATATTTAATATACTTCTGTGTCCACATCATTTTGGAAATTACTACTAAGGAATCATAGCTTGTCTGAACATTATTTGAACACCATTAGAGCCATCCTGTTCTAACATGCTGAAGTACTTGGCTCCTGAGTAAGTCTTTTTTCAGAAGATGCAGTGCCTTTAATTTATATTATTTTGCTAAATGTGATTAGGCACCCTGCCTTTTTTTCCCCTGTTGCTATAGTTCCATCACATCCATTAGGAGTAGCTCTTTTAATTGTATCAGTTAGGCTTACATAAGAGTATTTTAATGATACAAAGACTTGTGTAAAGAACAGTCTGAAGTCTGGCTGAAGAAGAACCTCACATGCAAACCCTCCCACCCCCAAATTAAAAGTTCCTTGTGCTATAATTGCCATTTTACGCACTCATTAGTCATGGTTAGCAGAGGCACTGCACTTCTTGTTTAAAAATGGACTTCACTATCTTGAGTAATCTTGTTTAAAAATGCAGGTTCCCTTGCTTTTCAGACACCAGGAAACACAATAAGTGGTTTAATTACATGCCTAAAGCCTTTTGATACTCCTCTCTGGAATAGAAAAAACAAAGTGACCACAATGTATTTGCTAGATGGTGCATTAGTCAGTGAAAACTATATTAAGATGGCAAGTCCAAAGCTTGTGCCAGTTTAACTCGACTTGAAATATTAATCATTAATCTATAAAACATGTTTAGATGTAAAAGTTAACAAGCCCAAATAAAACAAACTTCTGATTGACACCTTTGACTGGAGCAGTTTGAAAGCTGCAGGCATACACACAAACTTTCCAGACAGAGATACTTTCTTGTGTAAGAAAAGTAATTTTATTTCCACATAATAAAATGAAGTGAAGTTTGTGCTAGTCAGGCATTTCTTTGTTTTATAACCTCTATCCTCACAATTTTTTTAATACAACCCAAACTCTGTAAACAACAAGACAGTTTTGTTAACATTCACTCGATAACCAAGTTGTCATTAAAACAAATTAGAACATGATATTGAGTTGCTATTTCATGACCTTGCATCACAACATAATGATGTTGCATTGCCTTGTCACTGTGATATGAGCTATCTTAGGAGTTAGCTAGATATTGACTAGGGTCTTGCTATTGTAAGACTGGACTGAGTGGATTACCGTATTTGTTGGCTGAAACTTCCTGGAATAGAGAAACTGGTGTCTGTACAGTGGTAGTGCTGTTTTGTAATTACAGCATATAAATCATATACAGCACCAAAGTGCTTTATAAACTAATGCATTAACTCCACAGTGCTCTTCATCCTCCATTGTAATGCAGCCACATCTGAAGTGAAATATAGGTCACAGTTTAAGATATGGTGCGGATGGGGAGGATTCAGTGGGAGAAGTGGTTGGCCTTTGTGTGGGGAGAGTAACAAGTTCTCCGGAGTTGTCAGTCTAAAAGAGATACTGGTTAACAGGGAGTACAGTACTCAATTTTCAAAATGTTTGTAATTGTTATTCCTAAACAAAATATCCTCAGGGTCTTTGAGGGCCCTAGTCCTCACTGATGATGCAACCCATATTTAATATGAAATTTTAAGCACTGGCTTGAGTTAGTATGCAAAAATAGCATCTGAAAAAGTTCTCTGATGAAAACACCAGATTTTCATGCTCTGATATTTCAGAACAACCAAAGTTTAGATAAACCTTTATGTACACATATAAAATCTATTTTGCCTCCTCAATTTTATCTAATACTGCTACCATTCTATCACACAATAATAGTCTCCCAATTAAATCAGAGCTCCTAAATTAGGTCAGCCTTAACATATTTGGTGTTCCAAGAGATATTGCCTCCTTTAGACAAGAGCTGGGAAAGTTTGCCCCTACAGCCACATGTTCCAAGTACTATGGATATGCATACTAAATAACTTTTCATAGGATAAATAATTATGATACACCTTACACTGGGCATCTTGTTTTATCTTGCCATAGGACTGCTTGATGGCGAGTTCTTTGGTCAGGAACTATATTGTATCTAGCTAAACACTGATTCAGTTTGCCAATGTTTGGATATTAAAACATGGAAATAAGTTAGCTCCCTTTGTTCAAAAGGGAGTGGGGAAGAGCCAATATGAAGAGGGGAGGAGGGAAAAAGGCAACAAGAGGAGTTTCCTGGCTTACTGTTTCCAGTTCAAGCATTGACTTACATTGACCTGCCTCACAGAATGGAAGCTTTGCCATACTGATGCAGAAAGGATTACTTCCCCATGGTTTTAAGTTGTCATTCTCCTTTAAGGCTCTCAATAATTCTTTTGTTTCAACGTTAGAACGGCCATACTGGGTCAGACCAAAGGTCCACGTAGCCCAGTATCCAGTCTTCTGATCGTGGCCAGTGCCAGATACTTCAGAGGGAATGAGCAGAACAAGGCAATTTATAAATTTCTTATCAAGTCCCAGCTTCCGGCAGACAGAGGTTTAGGGACACCCAGAGGATGGGGTTGCCTCCCTGACCATCTTGGCAAATAGCCATTCATTGACCTATCCTCCATAAATTTACCTAATTTTTATCTGAAGCCAAATTATACTTTTGGCTTTCACAACATACCCTGGCAACAAGTTCCACAGCTTGACTGTGTGGTGTGTGAAGAAGTACTTCTTTATGTTTGTTTTAAACCTGCGGCCTATTAATTTTGTTGGATGACCCCGGCTCATGTGTTATGTAAGGGGTAAATAACACTATTCACTTTCTCCTACTGGTGCAAGTAAGCCGGTGTGGTCGTACGCTGTACCATTAAGACATTTATTGCTGGTATGCCATATTGTAAAGACACATTCGGTATCTGCTGAACACCACAGGGCTCTTCCAGGAACCACAGCAGCGAAAGGAGCAGAACGTGGGGCTGCTGGGTGGCCCCAGACTTGCAGCTCCTCCGGCATGGCTGTCCTGCCCCCAGCCCTTTCATGCAGCTGCGTCTCCTGTCTAGGGTCTGTACAGCCCTGCCGGAGGACAGGGCTGGGGGCAGTACAGCTGCGCCAGAGGACTTGGCGACCCCATGTTCTACTCTTTTCACCATTGTAGTTCCCGGGAGAGCCCTGCGGTTCAGCAGATACTGATTTCTATTTGCGGATATCTGTATTCACGGGTATAAATTTGTATTCACGTAAGGCTCTAGTCACGGAACATTTTTTGTGAGGGGGCGGCAGGGTCAGTACCATACCGGTAAGAGTTAAAATCTATTTGCACCACTGCTTTCTCAACAGGATTCATAATTTTATAGAACACTATCATATTCTCCCCTTAGTTGTCTCTTTTCTAAAATGAATAGTCAGTCTTTTTAATCTCTCCTCATATGGAAGCTATTCCATACCCATAATCCTTTTTTGTTGCCCTTCTCTGTATCTTTTCCTATTCTAATATCTTTTTGGAGATGGGGCGACCAGAGCTGCAGACAGGATTCAAAGTGGGTGCATATATAGTAGAATCAGAGTTACAAACCAGAGTTATGTACTAACCAGTCAACCACACACCTCATTTGGAACTGGAAGTATGCAATCAGGCAGCAGCAGAGACAAAAGAGAAAAAGTAAATACAGTACAGTGTTAAACTACTAAAATAAATGGAAAGTATAAAAAAAAATTGACGAAGAAAGGAAATTAGGATGGTGAAAAGCAGTATTTTTCTTCTGCATGGTAAAGATATAAAGCTGTATTAAGTCAATGTTCAGTTGTAGACTTTTGAAAGAACCACCGTAACATTTTCTTCAGAGTTACGAACAACCTCCATTCCCGAGGTGTTCGTAACTCTGAGGTTCTACAGTATAGCAGATTTATATAGCAGCCCTATGATATTTTCTGTCTTATTATCTATCCCTTTCCTAATGAGTCCTAACATTCTGCTAGCTATTTTGACTGAGGTTGACCACTGAGCGTATCTTCTGAGAGTACTATCCACAGTGACTCCACAATCTTTTTCTTGAGTGGTAACAGCTAATTTAGACCCCATTTTTTTGTATGTATAGTTGGGATTATGTTTGCCAATGTGCATTAATCAACATTGAATTTCATCTGCCATTTTGTTGACCAGTCACCCAGTTTTGTGAGATCTCTTTTTAACTCTTCACAGTCAGCTTTGGACTTCACTATCTTGAGTAATTTTGTATTGCTTGCAAATTTTGCCACCTTACTGTTTACCTCTTTTCCCAGATTGTTTCTGAATATGTTGAACAGCACTGGTCCCAGTATATCTCCTTAGGGGAACCTCACTATTTACCTCTCTCCACTGTGAAAACTGACCATTTATTCCTACCCTTCGTTTTCAGTCTTAGCCAGTTACTGATCCATGAGAGGACCGTCCTTTTTTACTTAAGAGCCTTTGGTGTGGAACTTTCAGAAAGTCTTGACAAGGTCCAAGAACACTATCCACTGGATCATCATGTTTGTTGACCCTCTCAAAGACGTTTAATAGATTGGCGAGGCATGATTTCCCTTCACAAAACCCATGTTGACTTTTCCCCCCCAACATAGTGTTCATCTATGTGTCTGATAATTCTGTTCCTTACTATAGTTTGAACCAATTTGCCTGGTTAGGGTTACTGGCCTGTAATTATCAGGATTGCTTCTGGAGCCTTTTAAAATAAAGGCTTTTAAAATCCGTCAGCATTACATTAGCTATCTGCCAGTCAGGTGATACAGTGGCTGACTTAAGCTATTTACATACCACAGTTCAGCAATTTCATATTTGAGTTCCTTCAGAACTCTTGGGTTTAGACCAACTGGTCTTAGTCACCTATTTAATTTATCAGTTTGTTCCAAAACCTCCTCTGACACCTCAATTTGTCATCTAAAAGAATGGCTCAGGTGTGGGAATCTCCCTCTGCAGTGAAGACTGGTGCAAATAATTCATTTATCTTCTCTGCAAGGGCCTTGTCTCCCTTGAGTGCTCCTTTAGCATCTCGACTGTCCAGTAGCCCCAATGATTGTCTGCCAGGTTTCCTGATTCTGATGTACTTACAAAAACTAAACAGCAACTTCCTCCACCCCCCCTGTTCTTTTGCCGGTTGCTGTTCAAGTTCTTTTTTTGGCCTGCCTATGCACACATTTATACTTGACTTGGCAGAGTTTGTTCCTTTCTATTTTCCTCAGTAGGATTTGACTTCTAATTTTTAAAAGATGTCTTTTTTTGTGTGTCTCTTTTACTGTTTAGCCATGGTGGTACTTTTTGGTTTCTTCAGTGAACTAAGGATTGGGATTTTAAGACAACTTCTTTCAAGAGGATGTTTTAAAAATGCTTTAGGATCTGCATCAACAAAAAACTGGGGCATGTGGAATGGTGAGGTGACAGGAATCTTGTGTTCACAGCTGAAAATGCACTTAGTTTCAATAGCGGTTACAGGGGCACATTTGAAGGAAACTCATCTATGTACCACTTAGTATACTTAATATTAAAAACTCAACCATGTTTCTTCCCAGAGTTCCTCTGCAGGGGATCTCCCCATATTTCACACCTGTTTAATCCCTATCCCAGACCCCATAATTCTATAACCTTCATTCAGTCAAGGAAAGTTGGCAAGAGGTCCCTTCAAAGATCAAGAAGGTTGCCTATAAATCAGCAAGGGGAATGATTGCTGAATGACATGACCGTCCCTCCCCATGAGGCCTGAGCAGGCTGTCTCTGCAATGCTCCCAAGATCTGATGGCCTGGAAAGAAACACAAAACACCTCACCCACCAATAAATTCTGCATCTTTTTCACAGCTGTGTAGAGTGCTTACCATTTGGCCAGCTCTCCAGATATATTGGAATGTTTTCTTCAGTTATCTACACACTCCCAAACTTCTACCTCCTTGTTTCCTCTGCAACATTATATACTACTTCATATTTCTACACCAGATTCAGAGGATTTAAAGTAGTTTACATCAAGACTCGCAATTTCCTGTGAGGGATGTATTCATATTTACACTTAAAAATATATCAATGGGGAAAACAGGTTCAGGGAGGTTAAGTGACTTGCCCAAGGTCACACTGAGTCAATGAGAAAACTGGGAACAGAATCCTCTCCCTGCCACCTCACCACCCAAAATGCTGATTCCCCATCCCATGCTTTAATCACTAGCTAGTGCTTCCTCTTACTAGTTTAAAACAATATGCATTGGAAAAATGTAGAAATCCCACAATAAGACAAGTTCCTAGGCCCACTTATTCTCCATTGTTTTTTTGCTACTGACCTCCCCACCCCGATTCTTCAAGACAAATCTCTGTAGCCTGATTCCATACACATCCTTGCCTCAACAGGTGTTTCACTCTTGTCCACTCCCAGTTCTTGAAGGCAAATCCTTATGGGACAATCTCTCCCACTATTCCCCATCCCCAACTGGAGCTAGGCCTGGGCTGTAAAGTTCAGAGCTGAATATGAAATTCCTTAAAGCTTTTGAGGGGATTCACAGGCATGGTTTTGATTTAGGTCCCACTCTACTCTTCACCTTACTGCCAAAGATAAGCTTGCACACAGCCAGCTTTGTCTCATTTCCCTCCCTACAACTCCTTCACAAAAGTTTCTACAGCCTAAATGAACAAATAAGAAAGGCTGGCAACATTTTGAAACACGAAAAGCCTGACCATGTTGGCCAGGGAAAAAAGAAAGAGGTAACTTATCTGTGCAGTCACTAATGTTCTTGAAAAGGGGTAGTCTGTATACATATTCCACAGCAGGTAAGTGCACATCCAGCATGCAGATGTCAGACAGTTTTCTAGTCAGCAGTATCCAATGGGAGGGCGCATACATCCTTCCTTTCCTTGTGAACTTCATGAGGGTATAAAATCCAGAACCCACCCCACCCAGTTCCTTCAGCACCACACGAGCCTGTGACAGAACTCTAAAGTGGGATGGTGGGTGGGCATGGAATATGTATATGGACTACATATTTGACTCAAATAACATTCGTTACTATACAAGTAAATAACCTTTTTTCTTCCCCCTTTTATTGAGCGCTAGTCCGTATACATACGCCACAGCTAGTGCCTCCCAAGCAGTTGTCCTCACTGGGGACAGGTACAAGGAGCACTGTTCCCTCCAAGCTGTGCGCATGTGCATGTGCACACAGATCCTAAACACTGCGCGCACATAAATTTACACAGAAGCACAACAATTTGCATAGAAGAATTTTTTTGTGCACATGGCCTGTCAAAAATTAGAGGGAACATTGACAAGGAGTCTTTGTAAATATGGATTATAACAGGGATCTTTCAAATCTTGCATCGTCCCTGGCTGCTTCCACCAGCACACAGTGCTTCATGAACATGTCTACAGATGACAAGGTTGCTGGTCTGCAAATATCCTGGATTGGCAGGTTTGCTAGACATGCCACGGAGGTGGACTGCACCCTGGTGGGTCTAGTCATGCATTGATGGGCAGCTACTTGCCTGCTAGTCAGTAACGTGACTGGATTTAATAGGCAAACCAGCTAGATATTCTTTGCATACACACAACTTGTCCTTTTGACTCTCTCAATGTCAGCCAGAAAAAGCCTGGGAGATTTCGAGAAGGGTCTTGTCCTGTCTAGATAGAACAATATGGCTATGCACACATCTAGCATGTACAGCCTTTGTTTGGATCTCCTAGGGTGACACTTGGGAGTAACACAGGCACATGGATGACCTTGTTGATGTGAAATTTTGACACCACCTGGAGAAGCAATCTGGTCTCCTGAATATATTGTGCCTATGAATGACTGTATAAGGTGGCTCTGCCATCAGAGCCTGCAGCTCCCTAACTCTCCTGACAGACGTGATTGCCAGGAAGAAACCACTTTCATGGAGAGGTAGGGCAATGAGCATTTAGACATAGGTTCAAAAGGTGCACCCATCAATTTTGAGAGGGCCAGGTTAAGGTCCCTTGCTGGGGCTGGGCCCTGACTCCCAGGTATAAGCTCAAGCTGCCTTTCAGGAACCTCTATACCATGGGGTGGCAGAAGACTGAGGATTTGTCAATCGGTGAGTGGATTGTGGAAAATGTTGGCTAGGTGAACCCAGAGCAAGCTCAGTGAAACGTCAGAGCGTTTCAGCTGCAACAGATAATCCAGGACCTCCTGTATTCCAGAATGTATGGGGGATTATCCAGTGCTGCTGCACACAGCTTGCCAACTTTGTCTAGAGAAGTAGGTGGACCTAGTAGCATTTTTCTGCCACTAATAAGGATGCACTGAACGTCTCATGCACAGATCAACTCTGCTGGTGTCAACCAGTGAGCATCCATACCGTCAAGTGGAGGGAAGCTCAGGCTCAGGCACAAGCCTAAGCCCTCATTCTGGACTAGAAGGTTGAAGACCAAGGGTAGAGAGAGTGGCGGTACTTGAGAAAGATTGTAGAGACCCTCAACCATGTTTGCTTTGGTCATGCAAGGGTTTGGGGGATAATTCTGGCTGTCTCCCCCCTGATCTTCTGCAGTACTGTGGGCAGAAGGGGAATGCATATAGTCTGTCTGTCCGTCCATCTGTGGGAGGAGAAAGCCATCAGAGCCAGGATTGTGCCCCTTTGCACGTGCCCCCCCCCCCTCCACCCCCCAAAGAAGTGGCAGCACTTGTTTCTGGCTGTCACAGAAAGGCCCATGTGATGACACAGTCCTCCCTGCAAATCACTGGAAAGATGTCCTGAAGGACTCTCATGTGCATCACCCATTTCTAATTGTCTCAGAAGTGCCTGCTCGGGTCATCTGCCTTCACACTGCCCACCCCAGGAGATTACCTAGTCAGCAGTCCATGTTGTTCCCTATGGCAAAGTCCTAAAGCTGGAGGGCCTCTTGTCCCTTGTGACAAGGCCAGCAAATAGCCCCTCCCTGCCTGTTTAGGTTAGAAGACTGCTGCCATATTGACCAATACTACCAGGTCTGTCTGGATGCAAATGCTCAGATGCCCTGTATACGGCTCTGAGTTCTAGAACACTGATGTGTAAGGCCCTCTGTGACAGACCACAGGACCCAAGCCAAGAGGTCACCCATATAAGTCCCTCCACCTGAACATGGACGCATTTGATCATGAATGAAGAGGATGCTGCAGTTCTTAGGACAGGAGAGGAGCTGGTATTACAGGAGTGGGTGAGTGAGGTTCTGTGGCCTGCAACATGCAGGAGGTCAGACTACATGATCATGATGGTCCCTTCTGACCTTAAAGTCTGATTCTTATGGGTGAACTGGAGCTGTATAGGACCACCTTCCATACACTGCCCAGGTCCCTCCACCAGTCTAGCAAATGGAGGGAGAGACACCACCCTGTCTAGCTAGTGTCTTTTTAGGTGGTGGACTGTAGATAGCTGTGCCTGAAGTTGCCAGGAGCAGATCCTTGCATACAGAGTAACAAAACTACATGCTGCTGTAAGACTCAGCAGCCTGAGGCAGGACCCCATTCATATGGAGGGGCGAGTGGGTGGGTGGATGGGGGAGCTGCAGGTGGGAGCAGAGCCTCAGGGCCGGATTTCCAATTAGACACAGTAGGCATGTGCCTAGAGATGCCTATAAGTTAAGAGTGGGTTAAAAGTTTCATTTTTTTACAGAAAACACAAAGGTCAGCTGTAGGCAGTGGGGATGCTGAAGATGCTGTGCCTAGGGGCACGTAAGGTATAAGTAAGGCCCTGCAGAGACTATGTAAAATCTGTCAAGTGAGAGGTAGAGAGACCAGGTGGGTGAAGTAATATCTTCTATTGGACCAACTTCGGTTGGTGAGAGAGACAAGCTTACAAGTCCCACAGCGATCTTTGGTAGTAGGTAAGCAATTGTTGTCTCTGCATTGAGTACAGCAGCCTATTAACGCCTGCACTGCTGCTGGTGAATGAGAAGAAATCCACATTAACTCTTGCATGCCCAAACACACCAACAGCCAGAGAATGGACTCAGTGTTGGCCCAGACTTGAGATTGAGTAGCCCCTGACTTAAGCTCCCTCTAAGCTGCACAGCTGCATGGCTTCGCAGCAGCCTATTAAGCATCACGCAGGGGCTCAGGCTGCAGGGGGAAGAGGTGCCCCTCCTGGCCCGAACCCAGCCCCAGAGTTGCTGCGGCCGGGGGAGAGGTGCCTATCCTGTGGCCCCAGCCCCAGAGCTACCGCGGTGGGGAGGGGCACTCCCCTCCCCCCCCCCCAAAGGTGCTGCAGGGAGAGAGACCTACGGGGAGTCCTCTCTCCTCACCATAGCCCTGTGGAAGCCTGCACCCCAAACCCCTCATCCCCAGCCCCACTTCAGAGCCCGCACCCCCAGCTGGAGCACTCACCCCCCCCCACCCCAACCCTCTGCCCCAGCCCTGATCCCTCACCACCACCACACACACACACCCCAACCCTCTGCGTCAGCCCTGATCTAGTCCCAGCCTCAGCCATTACCTGCTCCTGCCCACACACCAAACTCCTCACTCAGACTCTTAGCTACACCTCCTGTGATTCCAGTTAACCCGTTGGTTTAGGCTTAAACTTCTGCCTCCCAGCTCTGACCCTTGTCAGACAGGGCCCATTCTGAATCAGAAGCTTCGGCTCTAACTGGTAAGCCAGACTCTTGCTCCAGCCACTAGGCCAGACTGCCCACAACTTGTTTGTTGACAGGATCACAGAATGAAAGGGATGGTGTCTTTGGGCACCAAGTTAAATCTGCTGCCTGGTCAATGCACTTGAGGGGTAGGCCCCGCCCCCCTGGACTTTCTTCAAGGGGCCTCTGCCTGTGGGGCTCAGGCAGCCTCTACTGGAAGAACAGCTGACAGGGATCTCTAAGGCGGCACTTTAGACCTCAACCCTTGGGACCAGAGGGTGACCCTAGAATCTTTAAAGGATCTCATTGTCTCAGTCTTCTCATAGAAGATCAAGCAACACTCAAACAGCATGTCCTGAGCAGTTGTTTGTAACTCCAATGCCAGGTCAGGAAGTGTGGCACATTGTGACCACTGTAGCCATCACCACGGAGGGAGTGTTTGCCAGGTCCAAGGCTGCCTGCTTTGCAATTTTGGTCACCACACAACCCCCTCACCAAGATAGTCTGAAAATCATCCCTGTAATCTGGTGGCAGTTTGTCAATAAATGATTGTAAAGCATTCCAGGCAACATGGTTGTATTTTGCCAAGAGTGCCTGGTAGTCTGAGATCCTCATCTGGAGACTCAAAATGAAGTAAGATTTCTGGCAGAGCAGGTAGACGTGCTTGGTCTCCTTGTCTTTGGGATCACTTTCTGGCAGCCTTGATGGGTTCTCTTGTTGGCTGCCATCAACACTAGAGATCCCAGTACCAGGTGCAACCAGATCTGTCCATGCCCAATAGCTGGGACTTGGTACAGTCTCTCTGCCCATTTGGACATTGGTGCCAGTGTTGTCAGTGGGTGCCAATAGCACCCACTAAAGCCCTATAACTCCTTGTTGATCATGATTGCTATGCATCCTAGTGCTGATGAGCATAGGCTATCAAGGCATTTACATGGTATATCCTACACCTCCTCAGTAGGTATCTCATGAGCTCTTGGAACATGTTGTAGTTCTCAGAAGTGGTAGCAGACTGATCTGGAGCCAGGGAACAATGTTTTCACATTGCAGGGCACTCCGAAGGTGCGGTTAGTAGGGCATCATCTGGATAGGAGGTTGTAGCTAATACCATCTGTCCCTCACTCTAGATCTGTTGCATTGGAGCAGCCTACTCCTGACTCTCGTCTGAGGGATGCAGTGGGGACAGGTCCAGTAGCTGGAGTGGGGACAATAGTCTATGGCACAAGTACAGTATAGTAGCTAGTCGCAGGTAGTACTGAGGTGTTATGGGAGCAAAAATGCTTCACATGCCATGATCATATGACAGCGGACCCCATGTTGTTTGGTCCCAATGGTCCCAGGACCAGGCTGGGTCAATTCCACACTCTGCCATCAGCCACGGGTATATGCCTCTTATCCCCCGGGCGAGACTGATGCGGTCAGTCTGATGGGCAGTTCTTAAAGCCCAGGGACTTGCCATCGTCAGCCATAGAGGCTGGTACTGCCAGCAACTGCAGGGAGGGACGATTTCTCTCCATCTTCTTCTCCTCCTCCTCCCCCGCCCCACCATCCTGTAGACCTAAGTAACACTAAAGTAGAGGTAAATCCTGAAGGGAGTTGCTCCAACATATACCACAGGCAGTGAGAAGGAAATTGGTGTGGTGGGGCAGCTCACAAAGCACGTGAAGAAAGGAAGAGTACATGTGCCACCCCATTAGATACTGTGGACTAGAAAATTTTCCAGTGCACATGCACTAGACTTGCACCCACCTGTGCTTTTTAGTGTGCATACGTCTTCCTAGGAAGTGCTAAGACTTTTTATCTGGCCAGAGCATGTCATTTGGCAAGATCACCTCAAGGCTTTATGTAACAAACAACAGGTGCAAGATAAGGGATGCATACAATAGAGTTAATAACTAATACATTTGCATACAACACAGAGGCAGAAAGATTTTGATTATCTAAAAATCATATACCTTGTCAATACAGAGTATTTGAATGGAATTCACATCTGCCATTTGCAGCGTGTCACCACAGGCAACAAAATGGAACAAAAAACAGTTCTTGCTTCATCGACACTTTCATGCAGGGACCGCCAAACTGGTGACATCCTATCAAGGCTCCACTGAGTTCTGAGGATGACTCTTCAGAGAGGTCAAATTTGTAAAGAGTATAGCACCCATGTTGAGAGCAAATGTTTAAGTGTGCTCAGCTCCCATTTAGACATCAAAATTAGTGGCCACAGTTTCAAGAGAACTCGGTACATGGGGTGCTGCATGCTTCTAAAAGCCTGGCCCTTATTTAGGTTACTAAATGGGAGATGGACTGTTTTGAAAACCTGATCCCAATTGCGATTGCTCAGTATTTTTTAAAATTTTGCCCTAATTGCCTCACTATGGGTGGTCAGATTTTGTACTAGAGATGACAGCAACTCATTTTCTACATAATCTTGGTTGTGCAAAAAGGATATTTGTACAACGTCTAGCCAACCACCATGTGAACCTATGAAGATTGAAGAGCTATTTGTATAGCTCATGCTGCAACATTCTATGCTTCACTGAAATTTCTCAGAAAAAGTTGGTGGAATGGTGAGCTTTCCAGAAAGGAAACTACACCTTCTTAGTTCCCAAGCAATCTTTGTTAAAGTTCCCATTAAAGAGCAACTCTCAATTTACACCTGCTGGGGAATAAGGGCCTGATCAAAAGCTCGTTGTAGTCAATGGGAGTGTTTCCATTGATTTCAATGGGCTTTGAATCAGGCCCTAAATTCAGTTAGGGTGAAAGTGTCTTGTACTAGGAGTAAATAGGAGAGGAGAGGTTGCGCATGAACTGAAAGAAAATAACATCAAGGAAAGTTTACGGTGACATGCTTGTCACTTAAGTGGTACTTTTCATCACACATTCATGGATAACTAAATTTGGCATTGGAGCTACTGGCAATTAACAACTTGGTAGGAAAATCTTTAACAATGTTTTTAAATTTCAGATCAAGTTTATTTTAAAGTAGCATATCCACTAGGGTTGCCAACTTTCTAATCCCTGAAAACTGAACACCCCTGCCCCACTCCTTCCCCCGAGGCCCCACCCCTGTCCTGCCTCTTCCTCTGAGCCCCACCTGTTTCTGCCCCTTCATCACTTCCTCTTCACCCCTGCCCCCATTGCTCACTCCCCCATGCCCTGGGACTCACCTCCTGCCTGCAGAGCTGGGCTGGGAAGAGCTAACACAGAGCCTGCCTGATTGGGGCATGGCAGGGGTCAGCGCCCAGATCGAGGAGCTGGGGAAATCGGGGCACAATGGGGTGGGGGGGAATCCGTCCCTGGAGTGAGGGGATAGGGAGGTTCCGGAGTGAGGTGCTGGCGAAACCAGGATACAGCCAGGGGCAGAGACATGTTACACACACACACACAGCGCCAGTATCTATCTTGGAGCCCGGTCTAGGAGCCAGCCAGTTCTCTCTGTCAGGCTCGGGGGCAGAAAGAACAGCAGCTGCCAAGCAGAGCCACTCATCTAGGCTCCAGCAGCAGCCAGTGACCTTCAGCGGATGCCAGTCACTGCAGGTAACTGGATTTTTAGTGTCCAGTCAGCTGTGCTATGCTGACCTGACACTGCCAGTTTCCCCTTTTGACTGGACATTCTGGTAAAAAACCAGACACCTGGCAACCCTAATATCCACTAATTTTTAAGAGAAAGGACACAGAAGTTTCAAATCCTAAATCCAAACTGGTTTTCAAGTGTTAGTTCCCAACCGAGAAAGGAGGTGGGGGTTTTTTGGTCACATATGTTAAATTGACTATAACTCGAATGACACTGATGAAGCTGCATGTAAAAAATTAGGAATTTTTTTTCATGCTGAGTTTCAGGGGAAAAAAAAAATAAAAATAAAAAATCAGGTCTAAAGGACATTTGTGTCCCAGCTGGTGGAGCCAGTAACCCAAGAATTCTTCTTGCATAGGGTGAAATCCCTGAATGGCAGTCAGTGTAAGGAGTGGCACAGAGCCTACTTGCTGCCCTGGTCAGGGTACATAGAGTGCCTGGCTAGAGTGGCACTGCTTTCCAGCTCTTTCTGGCTGAGCTAAAGGCCTCTTGGGGTCATGGTCACCAGGCACAAGTTGGTGCCTGGTGACCATGTCTAAGTGGAACTAGGACACACCCAAGAATTGACTTGTTTATGTCTAGGCCTAACTAAATAACGTAAAGGATATTTGCCAAAATATATCATCTTAGTACAAAACAGATTAAGAGGATCTTTAAAACTCAGCAGCCAAATGTACAAAAGAAGGGTACAGAGAGGTAGTGGGAATGTCAGCAAGTGACTCAGGAGTTCGTTAATGGGATGCAGCATCCTTCACCACTAAAATTGCCAAAAGGGCTGATTCTGAGTGCATCTGAGCACTGGTAACTCTTATTGTCAACTATGGGCCTAAACTAGAGGTAGGCAAACTATGGCACAAGTGCAAAAGGCGGCACGCAAGCGGATTTTCAGTGGCACTCGCACTGCCCGGGTGCTGGCCACTGGTCTGGGGGGGCTCTGCATTTTAATTTAATTTTAAAATGAAGCATCTTAAACATTTAAAAAAAAAAAAAAAAAAAAAACTTATTTACTTTACATACAACACTAGTTTAGTTATATATTATAGACTTACAGAAAGAGACCTTCTAAAAACGTTAAAATGTATTACTGGCACACGAAACCTTAAATTAGAGTGAATAAATGAAGACTCGGCACGCCACTTCTGAAAGGTTGCCGACCCCTGGCCTAAACCATCGTAGTCAGTCTCAGCAAAGACTTCAGTGGATATAGAGAATGGAGCTATCCTCTCATTTCTTTAGGTCAGTGTTGAGATACATTTGCAGGGAAGCAGGTAGCGCTACATTCATTGTCTGTGGATAAATTGCAAACTACATTTTCCAGCACCTTTTGCAAATATTAAATATACTTAAAGTTGTGACATTAAACAAAAAACAAAAAAAAAAAAGAAGAAATTCATGAAAGGATTTGAGCAGATTGTAACCCAAGAACCTCTTAATCTGGCAAAGGGGTTACAAGACTATCCTGATTCTGGTTCATGGAAGACTACCATTTGAAGTCTCAAATGAAAGCTGGGGACACACGGTTCATAAATGTAATTGTGAAATGTATGCATGTACTGTATACTGAAAATATATTCTTAGACTCTGTATCAAGGTATTACTCACTAGCAAAGGTGAAAAGCAGGTTATTTCGGATAAGAAATATTTCTGTGTCCTGATGTAAATTAAGCATTGTAAGCTAACACAATGGATACCTATTTGCATGCGAAGTCAAATGTAAACAAGGATGTGAAATCAACAGGAAAGGAGCACACAGGAAAAAAAAAAACAGACATGTGTAGAGGGATGTTATCCTGTCTATGAGTAAAGGCAATGAATTTTGAGGGTATTGGTCAGAGGTGAAAGTAAGCCAGTACGCTGTACCAGACTAGCTTCCCCAGGCAGCAATGTAAAGGGCCTGGGGCCAATGTTCCCTCTAATTTTTGACAGGCTGTGTGCACAAAAAAATGTCTTCTATGCAAATTGTTGTGCTTCTGTGTAAATTTTGTGCACGCAGTGTTTCGCCCTGTGCACGGGGTTTAGGATTAGTGTGCGTACACACATGCGCACAGCTTAGAGGGAACAGTGCCTGGGGCTCCCAGCAGTGGCTGGAGCCCTGGGCCCTTTAAATTGCCACCAGAGCCCCACTGCCAGAGCCTTGGGATAGCGGCAGTAGCCGGGACCCCGGGGCTCCGCTGCGGTAGCAGTGGCCAGAGCCCCAGGCTCTTTAAATGGCCCCAGAGCTCCGGGGCTCCCAGCTGCCTCTACAACTGGTAGCGCCAGCGGTAATTTAAAGGGCCCGGGGCTGCCAGCCACCACTACCGCAGCCAGAACCCGGGGCCCTTTAAATCTCAATTGAAAGGACCCGGGGCTCTAAAGGCCCCGCCCCCCTGCTCAGGACTCCGGCATACTGGTAAGTCCTTTAAGTTATTTTCACCCCTGGTATTTGTAAAATAGAAAGAAGACACCCAGGTATCCTTACAAAGAAAGTAAATGGACATGTTTGTATTAATGAAAGCTGGGCCCATGGGCGGCGGGTGGACCCCTCCTTCGGGGAGGCTAGCCCCTGGCCCCACCCCTTCCACATGAGGCCCTGCCCCCCATTGCCAGAGCCCAGAGCCGCCTCCTCTCCTCCCCCTCCACGACTGGAGAAGCCGCCCTGGACTGGCTGGAACCCCAAGCCCCTTCCCCCAGCTGCACCTCCGGGCTGACCCGAGCGGCCCCTGCAGTCCTCGTGGGCTGAACTGCGGGCCGGCCAACCTGAGCACACAGCCCTTGCCACCTGAGCCACCCCAGCTCCAGGCCAGCCGGAGCAGCCTCGGCTGGAGAATGAGAAACGTGACACGCTGCCTCCCCCTCCCCAAACCCCCAGATGCTCAGCGGAAGAACGCTGAGCTTTTTATATGTGCCATGCAGGTTCCCTGGTGGCTGAGGAGGCAGTATCTGCTACTCAGCTTCCCGGGTTCATCAGTAAACTCTCTGGAGTCCAGGGAGATTACGGATGAACCCAGGAAGCTGAACAGCAGATATCGCCTCCTCAGCTGCCCTGGAACCTGCATAATACTAAGTAAAAAAACACACAACCCGGCACCCCACAGCAGCGGCTGTGCTAGGGAAGGCCTATTGTACCCACTGCCTATGGCTGGGGGGGTCTCAGCCAGCCTTGGTTGAAAAAGTGTTAAAGAGAATTTTGGGTGAGAAACTTTTTAGATAGGAAGTGAATCTGTTATTTAAGCTTAGTCTCTTGTTACGCTTGGTCTCATGTTATGGTTTGGTTTGATATATAACCATTTGTTTCTAATATTGTTATTCTCTATCACCTGAATCTCTAGTCTTTGATAGTAAACTTATTCTTGTTTTCACTATAAATATATTTGAGTGCTATAGTTAAGCAAAGTACTGGTCCTGAGTTGAATATTAAAAGCTGGTGTCTAGTGTTCCTTTGGGAATAGCAGGCCTGATAATTCTATGTGTTCAGTGGATAAAAGGCTGGACACTACAAGGAATGCTCGGAGTATGGCAGGAAGGGGGAGGAGGAAAGGGGTAACGTGTGCCTGTTGCTACCTGTACAGAGAGAGTGAGGTCTGCAGACGCCTGGAAGGTAGGGGTTATGTTGCCAGAGACTGTTCGTTTTAGGGAGCTAATCCACAGCAAGCAGAGACAAGATTCCTTGACGCTAAGGACAGGGAGTGGTGAGGATCCTGACAATCCGAGCTGCCCCTGGAGAGCATCACATATATTATGCCAAACCCATAAAACTAACCAGATAATGCAGTGACAACGATGGTCGCTTACTGCTCCAACCTTTGGAACTCTAGCAATAGATTTGAAAGTCTGAGGTCTCTACTTTGTTATTAAAGTCTTAGAGGTTACATGATATGAAAGACACTGGGCTTAAAAATGTCTTTGTTATTACATGTATTAGTTTATTACTGAGTTAAATAAGTGAAATTACAGTTGCTGGTCATGTTTTGTCAGCGCACTCCTGTAAGTTAAGCGTCAATTAACACTTTGGTTGAATAGTTTTAGTGTTACATATAAAAGTATCAGGTCTGTGACAGCACATGGCTGCCCATTTTAGAACAGAGTTCTACTCCCAGATTTACTAGCCATTCTTGTCACCAGAATTTTGGCCAAGTGAATACAACAAGGGATCTGAGGACATTAGAGGGTGCAGAGGTTTCATGAAACTTTTTTTTTTGTAAAAAGAATGCATCAGGTATAGCTATATTTTTGAGAGATATTGAAAACAGGCAGGGGTGAAAGTAAGTCTAGCGACTTACCGGTATGGGGCTGGGCTGGGGACCAGCTCTGGCCCCCGGAAGGGGTGGGGCCTCAGGCAGAAGGGGAGGGGCTCAGAGCCAGCCCCAACCTGCCCTGTATGGGTAAGTGCCCCTCCTCCTTCCCCCTCCTCCTCACCCCCCGCACTGGGGTAGCAGCGGCAGCCGGGGGCTCTGGGGGCTCCCCTGCCTCTACCACCTCGGGCCCTTTAAATAGCCCCCAGAGCTCTGCCGCTACCCCAGGGTTCTGAGGGCTATTTAAAGGGTCTGGAGCTCCCGCTGCTTCTACCGGCCCTTTAAATAGCCCCCGGAGCCCTACCGCTACCCCAGGGCTCCAGCAGCGGGGCTCTGGTGGCAATTTAAAGGGCCTGGGGCTCCAGCCCCTGCCGTACCGGGGCGTACCAGCTTACTTTCACCTCTGAAAACAGGGTGATGAAGCAAAATCACTGAGGAGTAAAGGACCTGCAGATTTTTCCATTATGATATCACTGAAAACCATTATGTTTTTTGTAGAAGTCCCGCCTCACCTAATTATGCTTTTAATGTGTTTAAAGTAAATGCAACTCATTGAAAGATTAACTCAATTCACTCTATTTGACAATACAACGGGCTAACTTGTTAGTATCAGTACAGTCTTGAAGTACCTTTTCCAATGCTGACACATGATCTCTGTTTAAAGGAAAATACTGTACCTTTAATTAGAACAATAAGACAAAATTCAATGCACTGAGAATAAGGGCAGGAACACTATTTAATAAAACACTCAGTTAATTCTTTTCTTAATATCAAAATGGCAATAACTAAGTTAAAATTATTAGCAAAGGTCATTTTAATATCTTCTTGTATAAGATTTAATTGCTAATTATAATACTTTCAAGATGAAAGTTCCCTTTGTAAAAACAGTATTTCTACTGCTTTGCTCACTGAAATACAGATTTGTCCATTTATCTAACTCCTTTTCTACTGGAAAATAAAATCAAAGAAAATGTTTGTGGGTTTTCAGGGAGTTAGCCGAGGAAGAAGTAACATTACACAGCGCATATATTCCAGAATATTAAAACTGAGGTGTGGTGGGTTGGACTTACCTCTTTGAGCACCCCTTTGGATCCAGACATAGTACTACCACTCTTCAGCTCCCAGTGCTCCCAGCAGGCTGTCAGCCTACTTTGGCAGGTCTTCTGTGGCTCAGCCCACTGGCCGGATCACACAGTCCAGAATCTTTCCAGGGTACAGTTTCTTGCCGTTCTGGGCCAACTATAAACAAAACAGTTTCTTACCCTTTGGAGCTAAATTTCCTCTCCTGAATTGGGTCAACAGGATTCCCTCTGAATTCTTGCCACTGATTATAGTCCAGGACCGGACGATAGTCTAGGGAACATTCTTCCTCCCTCCTCTGGCTCTGGCCACAGACTGACTTGCTGATAACAGGCAGCTTCTTTTATTTCAGTCTGGTGGGCCTTGATTGGTTGTTGCTGGTTCCCAGTCCTTCTAGCTGCTGGAGGACCAAATCTCACTGGTTTCCAAAATGGCTACTCTTCTTGGCAAGCTGGGAGGTCGAATATTTGCTGTTCTTTTCCTCTCCAGACTGTTTCCTGGGGCAGGATGCAACAGAACAGCCAGTCAGGGGCTTCCAACAGAGGGCTGTGAAGGCCTGGTACACCCTGTCACAAGAGGTTTTTAATCCAATAGGAATATCACTGTTACTTTATTTGTGACTGAATTGGGAATAGGAACATAAATATCACCATTATCTTATTTTGTGATTAATTTGGGAATAGGATCAGGAATGTTATTTTTAATTATACTGCATTGCAAATGTAAATAATGCTTTTCAAACCACAGAATAAGGGCTTGTCTTCATTGAAAATTTAAATCAAGTTAGTGTTGCTACTAACTTGAGTCCCATGCACACACACACCCTTAACTTTAGTGTGATGGTGCTTTTAAATTGAGTTGGCTGGCCCATCAGGAGGCTAAATCTTGAGTGACCATAACTAAGTCTACGTTTTAGTCACGGGTATTTTTAGTAAAAGTTATGGACAGATCATGGGCAGTAAACAAAAATTCACAGCCCGTGACCTGTCCATGACTTGTACTATATACCCCTGACTAAAACCTTGGGTGAAGGTTGTGGGAGAGTGGCCCAAGGGGGCACCGCAGGTGCTGGGGGGGGGGGCAGTGTTGCACGGCCGGGGACCCCCACTGGCAGGGTGGATAAAAATCAATGATTTTAAAAATATATTTTTTTTATTTAAATCAGATTTTTTTGATAATGCTTTTTGAGGAAAAAACCTATCTAAAGATAGTTTTAATTAAGATACATTATAGTTCAAAGATATCTCATCATGGAATAGGGATTATAAATTCTAATTCTATAGTATGAGACAATATATTCATGTAATGTTTAAGAAAAGTTTTGTAAATGAGTTCCAATAGTTCATGGATTAGGGACCCAGTTTTATGGGGTTCCAGGGGCATCTGTATAGATTATTTAGGTTAATCTTTCTATCTACCCAATGGAACTCAGTGCTCAGTCTAGAAGATACCATCAGAGATGCTTAGATTTGCTGTTCTCAAACTGTAAATTTGTGTCTCCAGAGATAACATGTTTGTTAACAGCAAAAATGGTTTTAAATAAAGAAATAACAGACCTGAACCCTGTTGTCCCTCTGCAAATTTGTGTACACAGAGTCAATCCCTTACCTCTCTCTAATAGTGCAGTTTCAAAAAGTTCAATGAACAGAAGATTGTTGGGGGTGGAACAGATCTGGACAAGGAGAAGAAGTCTGGAGATAAATGTGAGAAGTGAGGGACATATGCTTGTTTTGTTAAAATATTATATGTTTGCTGTTGAAGAAAAAAATCCAAAATACATAATGTTGTTGTTTTAATTAAATAAAACAATTTAAATGTCTGTCTGGTGATGTTCTCCTCCTAATACAGCATGGCAAGAAAATCTTTCAAATATTAATTATTAACTTGTTGAATTGGAGATAGTTCACCTCCCAATGACTTCAGAAATATATGCTTCAATTACCTTTTGGTAAATGAAATAACCAAACCATCATTCATTTTCTGATATAGCTGTAAAACTAATCTGAAAAGTTTTCAAAAGAAATCACTTTAAAAATGTATAGTGTAGTGTGTACCTTCTAAAAATGAAACCTACATCTCTCTCTGAGTTGTGAAGAATATGTATTAAGGTTATAACAACCAACAAGAATGCACTTTTATGTAGAAATCTATGATTAAATCGAGTCTTCCTGACTAAATCAAATCCACCCTGCCCACTGATGCTGGGGGGGGGGGGGGGGAGCATTGGCGGGGCTGGCAGGCTCCCTACCCAGCTCCATGGCTCCCCGGAAGTGGCAACATCCCTCACCTCCTAGGTGGAGGCGTGGCCAGGCAGCTCTGTGCGCTGTCTCTGCCCCCAAGCACTGGCTCCACAGCTCCCATTGGCCGGGAACCGTGGCCAATGGGAGCTGAGGGGGTGGTGCCTGCAGGCAGAGGCAGCGCACAGAGCCCCCGCACCTCTGCCTAGGAGCCCAGGCATGTCACCACTTCCAGGGAGCCCCTCCCCCACCCCCGAGGTAAAGCGCTGTCCAGAGCCCTCGCCCCACCCCAGGCCCCAACCCCCACCTCTGATCTCCTCACCCAAACTCCTGCTGCTGCTGGGGGAGGAGGGTGCGGTGGCCCGAGACTGCCCCAACAGCAGCCAGTGTGGCTGGCCCAGGGGCTGCCCGAGCTACTTAGACAGCCCGGGCCAGCCACACCAGCTGCTACAGAAGTCAGGGAAAGTCACAAAATCCATGACTTCCGTGACAAACTCATAGCCTTAACCATAACTCATCAGGAGCTAATGTGACCACTTTGCGGATGAAGGCTAGCTCCACCTGAATGCTGCTAGTCCTCTAATGCCTTCCCCCCCAATGTCCTCTGTGTAGCCAGAAAGGGCAGACAAGTTTTCCCACAATTCACTGGGAAAGTATAGAATGCCTCATCTTACTGTAGTGCAAGGAACCATAGGACATGCCCCCATAAGTCTTAGTGCCACACACTAGTGAGTGCAGCACTAATGTAGATACAGTGGTTCAAGTGTTATTTTACAATGTGGCCACTCGAACTTGCGCTAGGCTAACTTGAGAGGAGTAACTCCAGTGTAGATAACTCAAATTAACTCTGCAGTGAAGACACATCCTATGACAGTGATACTCAGACTGAGGCTCCCAGCTGCAAGTGGCTCTTTAATATGTCTCCTGCAGCTCTTTGCAACACATAATATTAAAACACTGTGATTTAATTATTAACCAATCTAAGTTACTAACCAATCAGGATGCTTTTGCTATGTTATTAACAAATTGTAGTTGATAAAATTATATTTGGTTAGTCATTTTGCTGTGAATAATTTTTTATATAAATCAACTAAATAGTTTCTTTGTCATACTGTATAAATATTAAATAGACATTGCTATAGTAAATAAAACAATGAATTCACACTACTGTGGCTCTTTTGGGTAATGTTGATTGCTAATTTGGCTCCTGAACCAGTGAGGTCTGAGTATCACTGGCCTACAACAACTGTTCCTGCCCCCAAGAGTTCATAATCCAAGGCCCCAATCCCGTAATATGACACAAGGAACACCAGTGAAGGTAGTGGTGGGTCATCCCAGGTAAAGTACTAGGGATTATCAATTACAAAAACTAAAAAGAGATGATTTGATCAGGAGTAGAGAGATCAATTTTGGATTCATAGGCATAATTGCTGTGTTATATAGTGGACTGATCACAGGAGTCGGTGCCATAAACTCCTGAATTCTAATCCCAGCTCTGCCACTGGTTTCTTGTATAGACTTAAACAAATCACATACAGACAAATTTTCAAAAATGGCTACAAATGTTGTCTCTGTTTTTGTGTGCCCAATCTCAAACATGTAGGGACCAATTTTTAGACTTGCTGAGGACCCAGCTCCCATTGACTTCAAATAGAACTCGATATTGCTAACCCGAAGAGATAAAAATTAATGAGTCAGGCCACCCCCCAATAGGAGGTGTGTTTTTTTTTAAATATAAAATCATGTTTTTAGTCTGTCTTTAGACTTTTTAACTTCTCTCCATTCCTCTGCCAATGCATGTGTGATATGTTCAGGTTGAAAAGTCTACCTTTAATGCACACAGAAATGCACACCATTCCTTAACAGCCCAGATGGAGACTTCACTTACCCTCTCCTCACCTCTGAGGTAAGGGAGGCCATGCATTTCCTAGTACAGTACTGTCTTCTTGACCCCTCAGCAACGTTTCTTTGCCTCCTGCTGCCCCAGCACTTCTTTATCTGGGACCCAGTGGCACCACTCCCCTGGGTTTTCTCCAGCAGGTGCCCAGCAACAGTTTTTCCCCCCAACTCCTTCCTCCCCTGCCCCAGGACCCCCTTTGTGCTCTAGGGCCATACCTGAAGGGAGGGCTTAGTGGCAGAGCTGCTGTCATGTCCTTAGCCCAGAGCAGTGGTCCCCAACGCAGTGCCCGCGGGCGCCATGGCACCCGCCGGGGCATTTATGGGCGCCCACCCACCAACTAGTACCCAGAAGGGGAGAGAAGCCGCTGCCCCGGCCTGCCGGGGACAGAGAACTCCGGGGCTGTGGGCGCCGGTGTTCTCTGTCCCCGGCAGGCCGGGGCAGTGCGGCAGTGCGGAGAGAAGCTGCAGCCCCGCGCCTGCCGGGGACAGAGAACACCAGCGCCCACAGCCCCGGAGTTCTCTGTCCCTGGCAGGCCGGGCTGCGGGTGCCGGTGATCTCTGTCCCCGGCAGGCGCGGGGCTGCGGCTTCTCTCCGCGCTGCTCCGCGCCTGCCGGGGACAGAGAACTCCGGGGCTGCAGGCTGCGGGCACCGGTGTTCTCTGTCCCCAGCAGGCACGGGGCCGCAGCTTCCCTCGGCGCTCCCCCACGGCCTCACGCCTGCTGGAGACAGAGAACTCCAGGGCTGCACGCTGCGGGTGCAGGTGCTCTCTGTCCCCGGCAGGCGCGGGGCCACGGCTTCTCTCCACGCTGCCCCGTGCCTGCCAGGGACAGAGAACTCCGGGGCTGCAGGCTGCTGGTGTTTTCTGTCCCCGGCAGGCGCGGCGCCACGGCTTCCCTCGGCGCTGCCCCACGGCCCCGCGCCTGCCGGAGACAGAGAACTCCGGGGCTGCAGGCTTGTCTGCCCCTCCCCGACCCTCTGCCAGGTTCCAGCCTGTTTCTTCCCGTGCCTCCCTTCGGCCCCACCCCCGTTTCTATCTTAAGCATTTTATTTCTCCCTGGGCTGTTCTCCAGCAGCCCCCTCCTTACCTCGCGTCCTGCAGCTTTGGCCTGCAACAAGGGACGCGGGAAGCAGAACCGAGATGAAGTTTCTGTGAACACCATGCCTGCCTGCCAGTGCAAATGAATCAGCAAAGGGCTGCCCAGAACTGCGCCCACCCCACCCCCCCAAAAATGGTAAATAAAAAAGAGCAAATTCACATGGTAAGGTGAAAGAATAATTGCCAAATAATGTAATTAATATCTTTTACATGTAAAATTACCTTTTTTATCTTATGGATTCATATATTATGTAATATTAAATATGGTTTTCATATTATTTAATGTAGAAATACAAAATAAGTCTTGAAAAATTGTTGGCGCCCGCCACACTCTTCTGAAAACATGAATGTGCTGTTGGCCACAAAAAGGTTGGGGACCACTGGCCCAGAGGCTCTTGCACAGAGCTCTGCCCTTCATGCCCAGCCCTGCAAATGGTGGGACTAGAGTTGCTTCTTGTGTCATTGCAACAGCTCCTCCTGCAGGCGGCAAAATCCGTGATGCACTATCAGTTCGTGAGAGCTGGCAACACTGCGGGGGCTGCTTGGAGGGCACTCCCCTCACCCACCATACCCCCAGGCTGGGGCCCAGCCATTCTACCCGCTACATCTCCTGCCCCATCGCTATCCTTTGCAGCCCCCCCCACACCTCCCTACCTCCACAATCCCCCTGCTCCCCACTCACCTTTCACAGTGTCTCTGCGCGCCTCACAATCCCTGGCATGTCCCGTCTGGCCGCCGGACCATCGTGTGGCACAACTATGGTACCTGAGGGCATGGCTTCAACCTCACTGACAACAGTGGGAGGTGGCAGCCAACTTTATTACGGGCAGCCTCACTCCCGATGCAGATAGACTGTAGGGAAATGGCAGCCATCTTGCTTGCTTCAGCCCCATTAGCAATAATAGGAGATGGTGGCCATTTTTAATAAGGGAAAATTCGAACGTTGGCAGCCCGTCACTGTTTTCATGGGATGGGACAGGTGAAAAAAAGCAAAACACCACCACCAAAATTGCTAGATTAACGATCAAATTGTGAGAGTTGTCAGGACTGAGAACTGTGAGTACCCACTGTTGAGAGCTGACAAAGAGCGGCACAAAGGAAACCATTTGCAGTGCACAAGTTGTATTGATTTTACAAGAACTGTGCTACATATTCTTGAGTGCCATCTACTGGCACTTTATCTATTTACACATTTAGAGAGATTTCTAGTAACACTCCGCACTCCTGAACAGCAGGCCCAATGTGCCTCAAACTGAGCAACTGAAAACTCTTCTATTCTACATAGGTTTTCATACCATGCTCATCACTGTAGCATCTGAGCACCTTCCAGTAGTGCATTAAGCCACCTGAATACACATCTATCACACATTGTTTATTCTCTCATCCTCTCCTCAGAGGAAGAGGAAAGTATGGATAAGTTTGTTGTTGTGGGAGTGTGTTGTCTTCTTCTTAGATAGATAGATATAGATATATACACACACACATCTGTTGCTATGTGTTTATATGAGAGAAGGAAAGGTCAAAGAAAAGAACTTGCACTTGGAGTGAAAGGTAGTGAGGTTTGTGATGGTCCTTAGCTCCTTGGGAGTTCATGCCACAGTTTTTTGGACTGCCCCTGGAGAGATTCTGTCTCCTGCACAGGTGAACTTTACTCTTATTGTAGAGAGGTCTACTGTGCCAGACAAGCATATCACCCACAGTCTTCATCCCAGAATTTTAGATGATCTTTTAGATGTTGTGGACAGAGGTCATGGAGTGCTTTGAGAATAAAGACTAAGACCTAGAACTTGATTCAAGGTACATGAGGTTAGTGAATACTCCCCCACCTCCCAATTCTCTTAAATTCTCTGTCTCGGCTTCCCCATCTGTACAACGAGGGTAATAATCCCCCCTCATGGGGGATTAGAGACAAAGAGGGTGAGATGATATTATTTAGTGCAGCGGTTCTCAACTGGGGGTCTGCAGACCCCCGAATCCTTTCAGCAGGGCCCTGGGGCCCCGCAGCTGAAACTAGGTGCCCCAAGCCCTGGTGCCTCCCCTGTGGGGCTAAAGCTGGGAGTGGCGCAGGGCTGAAGCCTGCCCTCCCCCCACAAAGCCAGGAGTGGTGTGGGGCTGAAGCCGGGAGCCTCAGCGCTCCCTGTGGGCAGAAGCCCTGAGCCCATGGGCAGAGTTAGGGGGGCACAAGGGTGTTGGCCCCCCAAACTGCAGTCCCTTACCCAGAGTGGGGTAATCTGGGGGCAGCTCCACCCCCCCCCCCTTCCACCTCTCCCCCAGCCCCACTCAGGCCCAGTCCTCTGGCCAGGTTGTAGGTGGGAAGCCAGAGCTAGGCAGTACAGGGCAGCTGCTCCTCTGGCTGATGGTGCCATGGAGTGGGCAGCTGTGGCATTCCCCCATCTGCTGCTGGTGCCCAAGGTTGCAGCTGCTCCTCAGCTCCCAGCCCTCTTTAACTGCTCACACAGCCAGTAAGAGGTTCCCGGACAAGGGACCCAGCTCTTGGGCAGGGCCGGCTCTGGCTTTTTTGCCGCCCCAGGCAAAAAAACCGCCGGCCGCCCCTCTCAGGCTGGGCGCCAGCGGGGAGCGCAGCATGCCCGCAGCCCTGCTCCCCAGCCGGGGCGATGCTGCTCCCCGCTGCCCCGGCCGGGGTGCCGGGGGAGAGGGCGGCATTCCCGCTGCCCCGGCTAGGGGGCTGGTGGGGAGCGCGTCTTGCCCCGGCCAGGGCGCCGGCGGGGAGGGCAGCTTCCCCAGGGGCCCGTGGCCCTGGTCGAGACAATGCCACTCCCCGCTGCCCCGGCTGGGGCACCAGTGGGGAGCGCGGCATGCCCGCCGCCCCGCTCCCCCGGCCGGGGCGATGCTGCTCCCCGCTGCCCCAGCCGGGGCGCCGGCGGGGAGCGCGGCATGCCCGCTGCCCCGGCCAGGGCGATGCTGCTCCCCGCTGCCCCGGCCAGGGTGCCGGCGGAGAGGGCGGCATTCCTGCTGCCCCGGCTGGGGCGCCGGCGGGGAGGGTGGATTCCCCACTGCCCTGGCTGGGGGGCTGGTGAGGAGCACGTCTTCCCCACGGCCCCGGCCGGGGCGCCGGTGGAGAGGGCGGCTTCCCCAGGGCCCCGTGGCCCTGGTCGGGGCGATGCCACTACCCGCTGCCCCGGCCGGGGCGCCGGCGGGGAGCGCGGCATGCCCGCCGCCCCACTGCCCCGGCCGGGGCGATGCCGCTCCCCGCTGCTCCGGTCGGAGCGCCGGCAGGGAACGCAGCATGCCCGCGGCCCCAGTCCCCCGGCCGGGGCGATGCTGCTGCCCTGGCCAGGGCGCCGGCGGAGAGGGCGGCATTCCCGCTGCCCCGGCCGGGGTGGGGAGTGTGGGGCTCACCCGCGGCCCGCTGCCCCGCCTGGGAAGCGTGGTTTTTGTTTTGTTTTTTTAAATTTAAAAAAAAAACCTCAGCGCCGCCCCCCTCCAGGTGCCGCCCCAAGCACGTGCTTGGTCGGCTGGTGCCTGGAGCCGGCCCTGCTCTTGGGCCAGCAGAGCCCTCCGGGAGCAGCCACTGCACGGGGAGCCCTCCTGGCACACAGCCCCTAGCTATCCTTCCTTCTCCCTGCAAACTGAGCTATCCCGCTGCCTGCACACAGCACCTAGCTACCCACTGCCTGCAACCTGAGCTACCCTGCTGCCTGCACACAGCACCTAGCTACCCCCTGCCTGCACCCTGAGCTACACCCTGCTCACACACAGTCCCTAGCTACTCCTTCCTTGCACCCTGAGCTACCCCCCTGCTGGCACACAGCCCCTAGCTATTTCCAGCCTGCACCCTGAGCGGTTTTCAAACTTTTTGAGCTGAGTACCCTCTTTGAGTTACATTTTTTGGTTATGGCCCCCCACAACCTAGAGAGGCTGGGTGGTCTGCTGAGGTGAGTCACGGGGTGGAGGTGGTGCTCACTTCCTGCACCCCACTGTATGGAGCTGGCCCAAGTCCCATCAGCCTTTGCCCCCCACCCTCCAAAATAGAAGTCAAACTATGCCTATGCCCAAGGGTCCCCACCCACGCTGGGCCCTGGAGTTTTTATAGCATGTTAGGGGGAGGCCTCAACAAGGACTCTGGTTTAGAGGACCAACTTCTGTTGGTGAGAGAGAGAGAAGCTTCCAAGCCACACGGAGCTCATGGAGGATGTAAGAATTAGCTTATTTAGCACTTGGAAGATATTAGAAGCCGTAGGTAAGGGCTAAGGTCCAAACTGAGCCTCTGGATACAGGTGTGGAGAACTCCCATTGAACTAAACACCTCAGTATCATGTATATTCCTCTTGGCAGCAGGGCAGGGGAGGTAAGTGCTGTGTAAGTGACAGGTCAGGGAGCAGGCTTGCCCTGTGCTCTCAGCAGCCCTACAGTTGGTATCCAGCTTGTGAGCTCCCCGAGCAGGAGCTAGGTCGTGGAGAAGAGAGACACAGATGCTCGATGCCCAGGCAGCTTGACAGGTGTAGTGTGAAAAACTGCTATCTGACTTCCTAGTTAGGGTGAACTGAGCATGCTCAGTAACATCTGCTGAAGCAACTGCCCTTCACCCTACCCTTACTTGGCATCAGATTCTGCAGACAGCTTTTTGGGTTAAAAAGGGGCAAAGGGGACAAATTGGAGGAGGGGGCGTGGCCAGGGTCTGAGCAGGGGATGGAAATTGACTGGCTGGGGGGTTCAATCAGCTGGAGGCAGAGTTAGGAGAGGGGCTGAGGAGAGACAAAATCAGGGAGCTGGAGTTAAGCTCAGGGGTCAGAGGCTGGCAGAGGGCAAAACACTGCACGGGGTAACAGTTATACGCATGTATCAGAGGGGTAGCCATGTTAGTCTGGAATGCATGTATCCGAAGAAGTGGGTATTCACCCACAAAAGCTTATGCTCCAATACGTCTGTTAGTGTATAAGGTGCTACAGGACTCTTTGTCAGTTATACCCATGTGGACTGAGACACCAGTGTTTGTAAAAATAGGGTGGGAGAAAGTAGTGGTAGAGGGTTTTTTTATTTGGTCAGGGGGGATTTTTTATTTCCCGTCCCGCAGGAAAGTCCATCTCAGATGGGTTCTTAAAGGCACAGACATCCCAATGCCTAGTCACCTCAGCTCCTCCCTATCTGATATAATCTACTGAGGCACTGCGGGAGACTTAATTCAGTGAAATATTTTACATATATCCTCTCATAGCAGTTTACAAATTTGTCTTATCTGCTGCTGGGATTCCCTAAATTGCAGCTCCCTTCCTTGTAATCCATTTTAAATATACCTTTGCTCCTTTTAATTGATTACTTTTTAAAATGGTATTTTCATTACTCTTAGCACTTCATCATTTACCTTTGTTATAATTGTGCAGATGCATGTCAGATGCATATTTAATTTATATTTTAATAACAAATACTCATCGAAAATATGTACGAGCTACATAATACATGATGTTTAAATGACTTCACTCTATTAAGAGGTAATTGATACATGTGTACAAGAGGCAGGGTTGTTTGGAAGCTGGAGACTTTATGCTTCCATCCCATGCCACTGTCAAGTTTTTTCTTTAGACTCTTTGTTGCATATAAAAGAAAGTTAGTGTAGCCAGTGGTGGGCAAAGTAGGCAGATGTACCCCCATCGCTCACAATTTGCTGTCTATCCCTGGACCAGAGGACGGGAAAGGCGAGAGGGTAGCAAATTAGGACAACTCAGCAAATAAGAACACCCTTGTATCAGTAATTGCTACGGTAGCAAATCACACCAGAAGCAGTTTTTTACACTACCGGCTCTAGAGACCGGGCGGAGGCCGAGGCACAAACCGGCATTGCACGCAGAAGATGATTGACAGGAGGGGCGGTGCACAAGGCAGCATGGCGGCCGCCATGGCACTGAGCTGCGGGGTGCGCTACGGGCCCTTTTCCCGGCAGCTGCTGGGGCCGAGCGCCCGCGGGCGGCTCGTGCGGCCGGCGGTCTGGGGAGGGAGCGCGGCGCCGGCCTCCAGCAGGCCCGGCCTCGGGGGAGAGGTGCAGTACTGCGCCGAGCTGCTGCGGTGAGTCCGGGGCGGGCGCAGAGATGTAACCCCTGCGTCCCAGCCCTGTGGGGGAGAAGGCTGTAACCCCCGCCTCACCATGCGTTCCAGCCCTGGGGGGGCTGGGACCCCCACCCTGAGCCCCAGCCCTGGGGAGGGGGCTGTAACCCCCACCTCGAGCCCCATGGGGGGGCTATAACCTCCTCCCTGAGCCCCAGCCCCGTAGGGTGCGGGGCTGTAACCCCCATCCCCCCAGTGAGCCTGAGCCCTCGGGGGGGGGCGGGGCTGTATCCCATGTCCCCCTAGCAAGCCCCAGCCCTGTGGGGGAGGGGGCTGTAACATACTAAAAAACAATAAAAGGCATGGTCCTAATTTATTTAGTAGTTGCTGTTGTAAGTAACCTTTACAATTAATCCTCATTTGGGGGGAGGTGAAGTAACACAAGCAATGTAAGTGTTACAATTTATCCCCCTAGGGGGAGTCTTACTCTTGTGGATGAGAGTGGAGGTAGAATTGGATTGAGAGCTTTAAAACGAAGGCTAATCAGTTTCATTGAAAATGTTCATGCCTATAGTGAGATGTTTAAAGGGACACACTATCATAGGGTGACCAGATGTCCCGATTTTATAGGGACAGTCCTGATTTTGGGTTCTTTTTCATATATAGGCTCCTATTACCCCCTACCCCCTGTCCTGATTTTTCACACTTGCTGTCTGGTCACCCTACACTATCAGCATAAAATCATACTTCTGTCTGAACATTCTTTGCTTCCTTGTTGTTACAAACCACACCTAAGGTTACTCTAGCTGAAATTTATTACAGGGAGGAAAAGGTTTCTCTCTAAACACAGGGCTGGGGGAAGGGCGGAGGGGACTTTGTATAGTTAGTTTAATTGTTTTCCCCCATGTACCCAGTCAGTTTCCTCTGTTGTTTGAGAGAGGTTTTTCACATACCAGCAGGGGAGAGAGAATAACTTGCAAAATAGGGAAATGTCATTGTACAACTACAGATATTGGCAGGTGTAGTACTGGATACTTCTGTAACTCCTCTTTAAAGAATGACTAGATTTCAAATTGGTCAGTTAAGACAGTTTTAAAGGAACATTTGGTGCATCTGTAATTAGCTATGAAAGTGCCCTTTAAGGACCTGATCTTAAGCTTACTGAAATCAATGGGTGTCTTGCCATTGACTTCAGTGGGTTTTGGATTAGGCTCCAGAACAGGTTTAGAAAGTAGCTGCCCAAGGTCACCCAAAGTACGAAACTTTCAGGGATTTGTTCTGAAAATTCACAGTAGATTTCCCGTTACTGTTTTTATCTCCACAAAGTGCTTGTCTGCAAATCTAGTTTTCTTTTTGCCTTGACACTAATAATTAAATAGTTAAAACTTGCCCACTTATTTTTTTATTTTTACCTCGTCTATGAAACAAACATAACTAAAATGGGGTGGGAGGGGATCAACAGTTCTCATGAAAGTGAGTAAATGTGTGCCCAGATGTCTCTCTCTCGAAGTTAGGGGCTGAACCTTGAATGCAAAGTTTCACCCTATGAATGCAAGGGCTGAAAAAACAGGCACCTTACTATATAGACAGTTTTGAATTCTGCTTGCAATAAGAATAGTTGAGTAGAACTCTGCATTTTATGGTACCGTTTTCTGTGCTGCAGTTGTTTTTTAATTTAATGGCACTCCCAAGTGGCCAAAGGAGTGTACATCAGTTTAGATCAGCAGCAGGCTACCTATAGTCAGTATGCCACAGTTGTAAACTTTATGTTGTGATTGGGATGTCAAACAAACAAAAGGACATATCTACACTTTGAGCTGGGAACTTGATTCCCAGTTTGAAGAGACATATTTGCATTAGTGCTCAGTGAGCCTACACGCTAAAAATAGATTTCAGTGTAGTAGCCGTGTTAGTCTGTGTCAGCAAAAAGAAAATAAGAAAAGGAATACTTGTGCCACCTTAGAGACTAAATTTGTTAGTCTCTAAGGTGCCACACGTATTCCTTTTCTTATTTTCTATTTGCTAAAAATAGAGTGTACACATAGAAGCACATGTGGCGGGAGAAACTAGCTGCCCCGAGTACATGCCCATCCAAGACCCCAGGCATTTACTTGGGATGGCTAGCCCATCCAGTGGCATGCACTACTGAAGTTATATTATATGTTAGCTGTTACCCACATTAGCTCTGATGAAACTGTCTTCTCAAGCTGGGAATCACACCTCCAGCTCCAGGAGTAGATAGACCCAGAAACTCCACTGGTCAAACAAACTGTCCTCTGCCACGCTCCAAAGAGTGTTGTGTTTTATTATACTATATTACAGTCTCTGTAAGCGTGGCTTCTTAGAACACAAGATTGGAAGTCAGAAGATCTGGACTGTAATTGCAGTTTTGCCAGACTTGCTTTGTGACTTTGGGCAAATCTCTTAAAGCCTGATTCTGAAAGGTGCAGCTGCTCCTGCTGGTGCACAAGGTGTTCAGATTACTTCCCAGGGGGAGTGAATGAAATCTGTTCTTTTAACTGTTTAAAATAAACGCATCTATTTTTGCTTTGGTCAGAGTTACTAGTTGAGTTCGCAATTCACTCCTATTAGAAGTAAGTTCAGTGCTGATCAGTAGAATGCTTAATTTACATATAGTTATAAATAAAATATATAATCTCTTTTTGTTTGTCATATATAGGAAACGTGACTATGAAGGGTTTCTGTGTTCTCTGTTGTTGCCTGCAGAATCCCGCACCTCTGCTTTTGCTCTGAGAGCCTTCAACGTTGAACTGGCCCAGGCAGGTATTAAAATATATTTGTGAAATACTGAACTGTAACAAGTATCAGAGGGGTAGCCGTGTTAGTCTGGATTTGTAGAAGTGACAAAGGGTCCTGTGGCACTTTATAGACTAACAGAGGTATTGGAGCATAAGCTTTCGTGGGTGAATACCCACTTCTTCGGATGCAAGCAGTTCCACTGCTTGCATCCGAAGAAGTGGGTATTCACCCACAAAAGCTTATGCTCCAATACCTCTGTTAGTCTTGAACTATAACAATCATTTCAAGACTCTAGGTTGAACTGTAAAGATGTGGTATATGCTGAGATTAAAGTTTTGTGTTTCAAAGGGTGATAAACAGATGGTCCACCACAAAACCCCAGATCTAAACACCTGTAGAAACTGAGGGGGCTTGGAATCTAAACTTGGAACTGAATTGTGCAGCTGACTCCTATCTGAAAAGGATCAAACCAAAAACCTTGAAGGCAGATTCATTTCTAGGTCTATGCTGGCAGAGGCCTTGGCTACACTCACAAGTTACAGCGCAATAAAACTGCCTGCAGCGCTCTAACTCACTAACTGGCTACACTTGCAAGGCACGTGCAGCGCTGCATCTCCTCAGGTACAGCGCTGCTGGTACTTCTCCTCCCCGAGAGGAATAACAGCTGTTGCGTAGTGGCTGCTACGCTGCTGCTGGAATGTAGCTGGGGAATTCGCAGTAACTGACCTCCGGAAGCTCCCTTTGTTTTGAAACGGCACTTCTGGGTTGGAGTTCAGAGCTCCGTTCTGTGGCTGCTTTACAAAAAAAAAAAGCAAACACAGCTACTGTTTGCAGGCGGGGGCTCCGTTAGGAATGCGGCAGCGAAGTTGGCTTGGAGAGAGACGGTGGGGGGGGGGAAAGGCTCGGTTTCCCCGAGTTCTCTTTTATCTGCTCTTTAAAAACAAACAAAGCTCCTGCTGCTTGCTTTCAGTGATTGAGAGAGAGGCAGGGGATGTGGAGGTGTGTAAACTTAGGAGATAATGAGCTGACACTCTGTGGATACCCCAAAAATCCACTCTCTCTCCCAACACGCTCCCTGTCACACTACCCCTCACCCCCCCCATTTGAAAAGCACGTTGCAACCACTTGAACGCCCATAATGCACCGCTCCCAATACAGCTGCAAATGCCTCAAATGTAGCCACGTTAGTGCGCTGGCAGCTGCCAGTGTGGACAGGCTGCAGCGCTTTCCCTATTCAGCTGTACGAAGACGGATTTAACTCACAGCGCTGTACATCTGCAAGTGTAGCCAAGGCCAGAGACTTGGCAAACTTTCAGGAGGGAAGGTTGCAGATTTAAAACAAAAACAACCAATGTGGTTACATCGTCTCTCTGCTAGATGGCTGTAGTAGCTATACCTCTCATGTCCCCTTGGGCAGAGGGTGGGCAGTGCGCCTGTCTCTGGTGCACAGCCCTCCAGCTGTGCTCTTCAGGGCATCTGCCCCCTGGTGGGAGGGAGTTAAAGTAGTCCAAACAAAAATGCTTCCACGGTATTCTTCCACAGACCTCAAAAAGCAGAGCCCTAGGCCTTCAGGAAGCCAAGGAGAAAAATAAAAGAGAAAAGTACCTGCCCTTCTCTTTCCTGAGTGGGTTTGGGCAGCCAAGGCTTTCAATCCATTTCCCAGTCAGCAACCCCTACCTGGCCCTCCATACAGGTTTGCAACCCCGATGTGGCCCTTGGGCCAAAAAGTTTGCTCACCTCTGGACTAAGGTGAGATGTACAACAAAGCAATATTTTATAATTTACAGGAAGATTTGGGCAAAGTGTTGGATCTTTACTGTGGAATATTAGACACATTTTTGTTTCTGTCAGAGGCATTGGCCCTTCCTGTGAACAGCTTGTCTATAGTCATAAATAAAATAGCTATAGGCTTATTATTGGAAAATTGTACCACTGGAGAAAAGCTGATTATTACACAGGCATGATCGATGAAAAACCTTAATTGTTGCATATCTTGGTGAACTGAAGGAGAGCCAGTTAAAATTTTAAGTTAACTGTCAGAATTCTTTTTTTATAAAATACCCGAATAACTTGGCAAAATGTTTAAAGACTAAAATTGTTCATTTAGTATGCTATGTTCGCGGGGCGAAATCCTTCCCCCATTATTTCCCCCTCCCCGAGGTTTGCCATTGATTTCAGTGGGGCCAGGATTTCACCCAACATGTGTAAGTTCATTTGGGATCTATCTGGCCATATTTTTGAGAGAAGCTGAGTGTCCACAGCTCCTGTTGATTCACGGGTAAGTTGCAGATGTTCAGCACCTTTGAAAATCAAGCTGTTAATTATTAGGGGCTTGTCCCTGTGATATGCTGAGCCTGTAGGTTGCATTGGGGAGCTGAAAACTCAGCATCACTGGCAAGGCACTTAGTGCCCAAACCTGCAAGATGCTACGGTATCCAAACTGCAAATAATTTAACATTCTGCTTTGTACATCATCACAAACAATTGAGCACTGGAATCCAAGCTCCACTGGCAGTTTTTTTGATGATAGATATGTCACTATCTGACTTATTCTCTTGCAGCTGTTGAAATCCTGATAGTAGTAAAAATTTGACTCACTCCTGCAAGCCCTCAGTGTCTTTAGTGCCTTACTTTTTTTTTTATAACATAACTTCAAAAGGATGTATTTTATTTTCTCCTTCTCCTATTCCTTTTGTATGTTGCTCACTGTTTTAGATTGTAATCTCTTTGGGCAGTGACTGTGGCCTAAGAAACTAGGTGTTGTGAGGCTGAGTGTCACAACTTCTATCTTTTAGGCACCTAGAAAATCCCTGTGATTCGCAAAGCCTGACCCCTGGTTTACCCTACATAATTACTTTGCCGTAGCTCCGTCGCTCAGGGAGGTGAATAATCCACACCCCTGAGTGACATAGTTATACCGATGTAAGTACCAGTGCAGACAGTGCTATTTTGGCAGGAGAGCTTCTCCTGCCGACATAGCTACCACCTTTTGTGGTGATAGAGATATAAAGCCAACGGGAGAGATCTCTCTCATTGTCTTAGAGCATCTTCACCAGAAACTCTACAGAGGCACAGCTACTGTGCCGCTGTACATATGTAGTGTAGATCTGCCCTGAGTTAAGTCCCTAACCTCCTATACAATGAATGGGGAGAGACACCTTCAACTCTGATTCACAAAAGCCATCATGCTGGGCAGGGAGCTACCTAAGCTAGTCATCCAATGAGAGGGGTGTGTGCTACACTTCGCCCTTGTCTTGGAGAGAGGCACCTAAGTCTGGACTGCAGGGAGGCGCTCATGTTGTCTTGGGATTCTTAGCTGCAAACACTCTATTTGCAGTAGGTGCCTACACTGTTAGCAAAAAGCCATGGAGGAGGAAGAAGACTTCTCTCAACCTTTTTAGCCCAGTGGTTAGGGTACTCGCCTGGGATATGGGAGACTCCTGGTTCAAGTCTCTCCTCTATCTGAGGGGAAGAAAGGATTTGAACATTGATGTGACCCATTTTAAGTGAGTGCTCTAAACATTGGGTTATGGAATATTCTGATGTGGGGCTCCCTCAATCTTTCATGTTGAAGTTATTGCACTCTGGCTAAATAAAGTCAGTGGATTAGGGGGACTAGATCCTGGGGGTACATCCACACTACCCGCCCGATTCGGCGGGTAGCGATTGATGTTCTGGGATCGATTTATCGCGTCTCATGTAGACGCGATAAATCGATCCCAGAAGCGCTCCCTGTCGACTCCGGAACTCTAGCTCGGCGCGAGGCGTAAGCAGAGTCGACGGGGGAGCCTGCCTGCGCCGCATGGACCCGCAGTAAATACTTGTAATTCGATCTAAGATACTTCGACTTCATCTACGGTATTCACATAGCTGAAGTTGCGTATCTTAGATCGATCCCCCCCCCGTAATGTGGACAAGACCTGGGTCTCCCACTTCCTAGGTGAGTCCTCTAATGACCAAGCTGGTCTACATTACCGCTGTAAGTCGATCTAAGTTATGCTACTTCAGTTATGTAACTGAAGTTGACATAACTTAGCTCAGTGCAGACACTGCTATAAGTCGACCTATGTCGACAGGAGATGCTCTCCCGGGGACATAGCTTCCGCCTCTCAGGGAGGTGGAGTAGAGACTTGATGGGAGAGCACTCTGCCATCAATTTAGCGTGTCTTTACCAGATCTGCTAAATCAACACCGATGCATTGATCAGAGCAGTGCCAATTTAGCTGGGAGTGTAGACATAGTCTTACTTGTGAAAGATGCATACTGATGGCATGTGATCAGAAAAATCATTCAGGAAATATGATACTTAGTTATGCTCTTTAAGTACAGGAGACTCCCTCTAGAACGTAGCGCAAATTCGGTATTAGCACGGGGGCGACCATGAATCCCAAAATAAAGTATTTACATTGGGATCCATGGTAATGTGCCCCCCCGCTATAACGGTCCCCACGTTAACGTGGTACTGCGCATGGCTCCCAAACCCCATGTTCTAGTGGGGGTCCAATGTATCTTAAGCTAAATGCCTCCATTAGACTGTAAATTTCACTCTTAAATATATTCTTTCCAGATTAAAGACTCCATAACACAGAAGACCATAGGTTTGATGCGAATGCAGTTTTGGAGGAAAGCTGTGGAAGATATATACTGTGATAACCCACCACATCAGCCAGTTGCTATAGAATTGTGGAAGGTAAAATATTTTTCCTGTCTTAAAATTTACTTATTCTTTTACCTGCGGAAAATGTTTTGCATGTGCTATACTGCATACTAACTGTATTTTGTGCTATACAGATAATGTATGATATGTTGTATGTGTTATACTAAGAGCAGCCTGAAGCAAAAAAGGGAGAGATGGACAGTGATGATGCTGATATCTAGGAAGAAGTTACCAGAAAAATGTAGCAACTAGTCAGACCTATGTTAATCAGAGAATTTGCCTTCTAACCAGGTGAAGAGACAAAATCATTAGAGTGACAATTGTAAATCAGTACCAATTAAAATGTTTAAGTAAACTTTCCTGAGCCTCTGCTAGTCTTTTTCAAAGGTTTAAGAACTGAAAGAAGACAGAAATTAGTGTGATCAGAGACTAAAGCCAGAAAAATCATACAAAGAAAGATACACTATAGGAGGCCCACACCCTCAGTTAAAACTATAATGCACACTATTTCGTATTCCATTGAACTCTGACTCCCTAGAAAACTGCATAGCTGACAGTTCTTTGTTTTGTTTTTAAACCTGCACAAATGCAAGTCCTGATTTGGAAACTGAGTTACAGGGATTCTACATACCTGCCAACTTTTGAAATATTTGCTTCAAGACACTTCTGTGTAATTTCATGGAAGCTCCAGAACAACAAACTCAAGTATGCCTACAATTTAGCATCTCCGCTGGCCATGGTTGGGGACAAAAAGACCCACTGACCAAACCTGTTCACTCTAGTTAGGACCCCCCCCCGGCACCCCTTGCACCAGATGACTGATGATTGCCTGTACTTAACATGGGAATAAATAGACCGCAGTATGTTGCTTTACAGTTCTGATTACCAGCTGAGATAGGTCATTGCCTTAGGACCACAGACCTACATCTTAGACTCTCCATCTAAAGAGTCATGTGCCTCTGTCCGTGTTGAAAGTACAGAAAAAATAGGGACCCCCCCTGTAATGGTGGGTTACTATACTACAATTCCTGTATGATTAGAGGGTTTACTTGAGGGCATCATGGCTCCCCATCTACTGTCTGTTGTTTATCTGGGGTCAGGGATCACAGCCCTTTACTTATCCCCTTTTTCTGATGTTGGCACTGCTGTGTTAATGGACACATCCAGTGTGCTCTTCCTCCTTTAGGTGTGACGCCAAGCACAAGTCAGTACTTGTTTCTATCAACAATCCTATTCAAATTATAATTGGATTTAAACAAGAAACTGAGAGAAAACACTGGTAATGCCAAGAAATAAACAGCATCTACTAGAGTTTCATCTAGGAGATCCAACACTATTCCTAGATATCTCCAACTCAAAATTTATTTATTTATTTAGCCACAACAAAGCTCTAATATAATTAAAACAGAAGCTGGCAAGTATTCTGGACCTTAGTTATAGATTATTGGATTCAAAGCCCCCAATAGAACAGACTAGATGTCTTTGCTGCAAAGGGTAAAATTTTGATATTGGTAACCTTATTTCTGCACCTTTTGCTTTTTATTCACTTTCTCTGTCTTTCTGCCCCAGTACATGCCAGGCTGCCCACAAGCAAGCTGGTCTCTTTGTTCTCCCACAATGTCTGGTCTTCCAGGAATGGATTTGGTCCTTGGTTACTCTTTTTCCGTTCCAAAGGTCCCCTCCTGTGTGGTTGTCTGGATCTAATAGATTCAGCATATACTGGCTTGGGGTATGTCTAAACATGTTCTTCCCAGCTCTCCTCATTGGGGCTTGCTTGGATGAATAACAGTGGTTTCTTCCCAAAGGATAATTGTAGCAAACATCATGTGGATGAGCATCTGTATAAAATGCCAGATTTTGAGAGAGTTAGACCTGCTGGTCATGTACTCTCTTTCCAGGGTTGGTTCTCAAAGTTTGGTGAACAAATTTGTATGAAGGCACCTAAATAAAACTAGCCTGATTTTCAGAGGTGCTGAACACTAGCAGCTCCCATTGATTTTAAACGCCTAAATATGAATTTAGGCACTGAAGTTTAGACACCCATGCTTGAAAACTGATATTTGAAAATGTTTTGTATTTTATCAGGAAATTCATCAGATTGTATATGAAATGACAATGTACGTGTGGGCTACCTTTTCAAAAGTGACCTCAAACTCCATCTTGTACGCCAATTGATACACTGAGAGCCTAATTCTAAACACATTTCAGTGGGAGTTGTCAGGGTTCAGAACTTCAGTCAGGTCCTGTATGTCTGAAGTTATGCACCCAAAATTAGAAGTAATTATTGACAATTTGGGCCGTAGTGTCTGTAATTTAACAAAACTCAACTTGCTGCCAGGGCCGGTGCAAGGAAGTTTTGCGCCCTAGGCGAAACTTCGTTGCACCAGCCCTGCGGCACCCCACCCCCCAAGCTAACACCACCTCCCCAGGCAGCTGCGGCCAGCCGCCCCCCTGGCTCAGGCACGGAGCCGGGAGAGCGGCAGGCAGCCGCGGCCAGCCGCCCCCCCACCCCCCTCCGGCTCCTGGCTGCTCCCCCCTCCCCCCCCCCGGCTCAGCCGCGGAGCCAGGAGGGCGGCAGGCAGCTGGGGAGGCGGGGGTGGCTGGCCGCGGCTGCTGCCCTCCCGGCTCAGACAGTCCCCGTCTCTGTGCCAGTCCAGGGGCGTGCAGTGCCCCGCACCTGGCTGTGTGTTACCACTCTACCGTGTGCCAGTCCCTAGCTTGTATGGTGCCTCCCTCACCCACACTCCCTCTGTTTGGAGCTCTCTGCCCCTTGTTCGTGCCCTCCAGTCCCTTAACCCAGTGGTTTTCAACCTGCGGTCCGCGTACCCTTGGGTGGCTGCAGATTATGTCCAACATTTCCAAAGGGGTCTGTCTGCACCTCCATTTGAAATATTATTTTAGGGGTCCGCAAATGAAAAAAGGTTGACTGCCATTGCCCTGACCATGCCCCCTTCCCCCATGTGAGTCCCCCTCCCTTACGCGTCCTCCCTTCCCCGTGAGCCTCCTTCCTCTATGCATCCTCCCCTCCCCGCTCTGTGAGTCCCCCTCCGCTATGCATCCTCCCCTCCTCCTGTGAGCCTCCTTCCTCTATGCATCCTCCCCTCCCTGCTCTGTGATTCCCCTCTCCTATGCATGCTCCACCATCAGTGATCCCTCTCCCCTGTGGCTGCTCCCCCTCCCCATGCATGTTATCCCTTCCCCCCTTTTTGTGATTCTCCCCTCCCCCATCGGGGATCCCCTTCCCTTACGCACGCTTCTCCGTCTCTGTCCCTGCACATTCTCTCCCCATGCGTCTCCCCCAGCTCTCCTAACTTACTCACAGCCGCCCTGTACACGAGCGCCCCGTCCCACCCGCGCCTCCCCGCAGCAAAGCGCTCCAGCGCGTGAGCTCCCCTCAGAGCACCCGGTATGCGGGAAAGTTTGTAGTTATGCTGTGTGCGCCGGGGGGAGAGGGGGGTGGGGAAACTGGCCAGCTGCTCTGAGTCTCCTCCCCACTTAGCTTGCGCCAACCCCTTCCCCCGCCTGCCCCAGCCGCGGCGAGCTGCCCCCCTGCTCCCGGCTCAGCCGTGGCCAGCCGCCCCGGCGCCCTAGGCGACCGCCTAGGGTCGCCTAATGGGCGCGCCGGCCCTGCTTGCTGCTTCTTGACCACTATGGCCAATACCACTGTTGCAGCCAATGCACTTACCAGACAGTTAGTGCTGACAAACTGGGAAACCAGTTGGACATCTAAGGCCTAATCTAAAGTCTACTGAAATCATTAGAAAGATGTACCTTTGCAACATTTTTAAAAATATCTGCAAAAATAGTTATTTAGGGTTTAAATTAGATGTAAAGAGGCAGATAATGATCTGTAGAAAGCCTTGATTCTGAGAACAGTCTGTTCCAAAACTTCTATCATAAACAGTTAATCATGTCAGACTCATTATACACAACAGTACATACTGGCTACAAAATTGAAGGTGATTTTGAGGGAATTATTTTAAATAATAAAATTGGAAAAACCAGAATAGAATGGAGCAGTTGTGGAAGGAGGGCAAGAGTTTAGCAGAGATGAGTGGTTGAACAGGAGATGATAGAGGATTATAATTATCAGTTTTCTATAATAAATTGAATAATTATAATTAATATAATATATATATATATATATATATATATATTATAATTATTCAATGTATTATGTGTAATATATATATATATAAATATTATGTATAAACAGTATCTGTTATATACTCATGCTAATCATTGTTCTCCTGAAAAACCATTAGGGAAGTCTTCCATTCCTTTCATTGCTTGTCTTGGGAAAGGAAGTGATGTCTTTGGGAAGTGAACAATGTGATCTGCAAATATTTTGTGGGAAATTGTAATAAAATGACTCAGTAACAGAATGAATGTGTAGACTTAAATTACAGTTTACAGAAAATATATATTTTTTAAATTTCTCCTTCACTTACGTGTTGGCTTGAGGTACAAGATTCTGTTTTTTCTGTAGCAGTAGTAAAGAGAGATCAGTTGAAAAGTTTTATACTTAATTTTTGTATTACACACATTTTATTCTTCCATTGTGATTTAACCCAGCTGATACTGAGCAAGTCAAATCTTACTTTTAATAACAAAAGATCATTAAAAATTATAGCCTTTATCATACCTTGCTTTCAATAATTTTCCAAATTTTTCTTTTTTTCTAAACTGTAACATGGCTTGTCTTTGTTCATTTCCAGGCTATCAAGAGACATAACTTGACTAAAAGGTGGCTTCTGAAGATTATTGATGAAAGAGTAAGTAATTTTTTAATCTGTTGTATGCATTTTAATTTTTCATCTCATATTTGATGTGTACCTAACCAAAACTTAAAGAGCTCATCTTTTCTGTTTCTGTATAGTTGTATTCTCTTCTTTGAACAGGAGTGTCCTATATACTAGCCCTTGGTAGTTTGTAAAAATTTCTTCCTAGTTTTAAAATTCCACTCCTTGAGACTCCATTTCATATTCTTTAGTATCTTTGTGGCCATGCTGGAGAGGGTAGAACTTCAAATTTTTTGCTTTAAAAAACTGTAGTTTTCATAAAAGCTTGCAGATTGTCAGCTCTGAAAACGAATGCCCTCACTTTCACAATATCAGTGCAAGCTTCCGAATGCCACCCTGCGAATTTACCTCACTGCTAACTGGAGGGTCTGGGGGTCTATGGGCTTATGTGGTGCTTTGACCTTGGGCTGGCCCTCTGCACAGAGGTGAGTTTCGCTCCAAGAGGTCAGAGACAGTTAGCTCTCACACACAGCTGGCTTCCAGTCAATTCTCATTTCTAAAAGATGCAGTGCTATGCAATTTATAAGAAGTCAAAGTGAAAAACTTTCTCAGACTGCCTTTTCATGCCATCCTATTCCTATCCACTCACATCATCTTAGTCTCCTGACACCATTCTGTGACCATGTCTGTTTGGCTTATAGAAATATTTTAAAGTAAGTTCTAAATTGCCTCATATCAAGATGAGTTATGAGCTTAAAATCTCAAACAAATATAATTTATGATAACATGTCTTCCCTACAAGATATATATAAGGTATTTATATGGCCCTGATTACCTTAGTTGTCTGAACGCCTCACAGTCTCTAATATATTTATCCTTGCAACACCTCTATGAGGTAGGGAAATGCTACTATCCCCATTGTACAAATGGGGAACTGAGGCACAGAGAAGTTAAGAGACTTACTGAAGGTCACATGGGAAGCCTGTGGTGAAGCAGGCTATTGAATCTGGGTCTCAAGTCCCCTGGATCATACTTCCTATCAGAGCACTTGATAAACATTAATTACTTTAACATCACCACATCAGTGTGTGGTAGATAAGTATTAATATGCACATTCTGCGCTGAAACTAAGGGACTTGGACTCGCCCAAGCACACACAAGGAGTCTATGGCAGAGACCATCCAGGTCTCTTGACTCTCAGGCCTGTATGTTTTATCTGCCAGACCAGCCTTCCTGTCATAGTGAGTGGGTGTTCTATTTCTGACGACGTTTGCATGAGACAGCCAAGTACACTCAGTAGTTTAAAAGTGCTTTTAAAAAGCACACACTAGGGGAACATATTCTGATATCTGTAATTTTCTTTCACTGAGATATAAGTCTCATTCACTGATGGAATAGAACTGGCAGTTAATAGTGTAAACATACTGTACAGTACCTTCATCAGAACCAAGGGTGTGAGTCTGCAGTAGTATGGCATGAAGACTCCCAAGGCCAGGTCTGCACTACAAAGTTTTGTTGGCATAGTTGTGTTGGTCAGATGTGAAAAAATCACACCTCCTAGCTGACATAATTATACCAGCAAAAATCCCAATATAGATGCACATATGCTGACAGTGTGCATCTATCAGCATAGTTAATATTCAGTGTTGTCGTAGTCATGTCAGTCTCAGGATATTAGAGCTTGTCTAAGCTCGAAAGCTTGTCTCTTTCAGCAACAGAAATTGGTTCAATAAAAGATATTGTCTCATCCACCTTGTTTCTCTAGCATAGCTAATGTCATTTGGGATGGTGGGAGTGTTATTGCCAGCAAAAAACTCCTGTTGGTATACGCTGTATCTATGGCGGGGGACTCTGTCAGTATAGCTATACTGGCAAAGCACTTGTAGTGTAAACAAGCACCAATTAAATTAATGTTAATGCAATATTGCAAGAGAGAATTTAAATCCACAACAGTTGTGGTTCCTTCTGCAACCTTAGCTGGTTGCTCTTGCACATACATAATATTTTGTATTGCTGGAGATGTTTTAAAATGTATTCCTTAATGTGTATATGGTTATATTCATACACACACACACTTGATTCCTCCCTATCCGCTAATGTAAGTTACTTTTGTCCACTATACCCTAATGAAGGATTATGTAGATCTGTTCATAATGATCAGTTTGCACACAAAAAACATGTTCATGTTGGAATACAGACTCATACATATTCATGTTCTGTGCTCAAACTACAGGAGAAAAATTTGGATGACAGAGCATATCGCAACATCCAGGAACTTGAAACATATGCTGACAACACTCATAGCGCTCTCTTGTATCTCACCTTGGAAACGCTGGGTATGTGCTTTTTCTTTATTTAGGGTTTTTATGGAGAATTTATCAGTACTGCTATTACTGCTACTATATTTACTAATGGGGAGGATTTACAAAAGTGCTGATGGTTGAGCTAATTCTGCTCCCATTAAAGTCAACAGTAAAGCTTCCATTGACTTTAATGGGAGAAGAATAGGTCAACGCTCAGCACTTCTGAAAATCCAACCTTAAATCTGTAAAATTAGGGCTGTCAATTAATCACAGTTAACTCACGCAATTAACTCAAAACAATTAATCGCAATTAAAAAAAGTAATCATGATTAATTGCACGATTAATCACGATTAATTTTTTAATCGCTTGACAGCCCTATATAAAATTAATCTTATTGCAAATGTCATAGCCATATCTATCTCTCTTAAAAATGTAATCACATACTAAGTAAAAAAAATAATCAAACCCTAAAAAAATAGGCTAATTGTATAGCCTTTCAGTCATTGACTAGTAGGTGTATTCATTTAGAAAGGGAAAAGGAGTGAAGAGTGTAGGGACAATGTCTAACTCTGTCTGCATATTGCCTAACAAAATGGGCCCTTGTGTAAGAGAAAGCAGTAGGGTGAGAACTAACCACATGGTTCTTGAGCCTTGGACTGTCAGACTGTGTACTTCTAATGTTGATGATAATCATCTGCCTCCATGTTTTGGAGGAAAATCTCTTTGACGGTCTGACTTGCATCTTTTAATTTGATAGAACCAACTCTGGAGCTCCAGTATGAAACTGCAGAAAAACCTGAGTCTCTGGATTAAATTTAGAAGTGTGAGCAACAAGGGTAATGTCGTGGTGGGAGTCTGCTACAGACCACCAGACCAGGGGGATGAGGTGGACGAGGCTTTCTTCCAGCAACTAACAGAAGTTACTAGATCACAGGCCCTGGTTCTCATGGGTGACTTTAATCACCCTGATATCTGCTGGGAGAGCAATACAGCGGTGCACAGACAATCCAGGAAGTTTTTGGAAAGTGTAGGGGACAATTTTCTGGTGCAAGTGCTGGAGGAACCAACTAGGGGAAAAGCTCTTCTTGACCTGCTGCTCACAAACAGGGAAGAAATAGTAGAGGAAGCAATAGTGGATGGGAACCTGGGAGGCCGTGACCATGAGATGGTAGAGTTCAGGATCCTGACACAAGGAAGGAAGGAGAGCAGTAGAACAGAGACCCTGGATTTCAGAAAAGCAGACTTTGACTCCCTCAGGGAACTGATGGGCAAGGTCCCCTGGGAGAATAACATGAGGGGGAAAGGAGTCGAGGAAAGCTGGCTGTATTTTAAAGAATCCTTATTGAGGTTGCAGGAACAAACCATCCCGCTGTGTAGAAAGAAAAGTAAATAGGGCAGGTGACCAGCTTGGCTTAACAGTGAAATCCTTGCTTGTCTTAAACACAAAAAAGCAGCTTACAAGAAGTGGAAGATTGGACAAATGACCAGGGAGGAGTATAAAAATATTGTTCAGGCATGCAGGAGTGAAATTAGGAAGGTCAAATCACACTTGGAGTTTCAGCTAGCCGGAGATGTTAGGAGCAACAAGAAGGGTTTCTTTAGGTATGTGAGCAACAAGAAGAAAGTCAAGGAAAGTGTGGGCCCCTTGCTGAATGAGGGAGGGAACCTAGTGACAGAGGATGTGGAGAAAGCTAGTGTACTCAATGCTTTTTTTGCCTCTGTCTTCACAGACAAGGTCAGCTCCCAGGCGGCTGCACTCTGCAGCATGGTATGGGGAGGAGGTGACCAGCCGTCTGTGGAGAAAGAAGTAGTTCAGGACTATTTAGAAAAGCTGGACGAGCACAAGTCCATGGGGCCAGATGCACTGCATCCGACGGTGCTAAAGGAGTTGGCCGATGTGATTGCAGAGCCATTGGCCATTATCTTTGACAAATCATGGCAATCGGGGGAGGTCCCGGATGACTGGAAAAAAGCTAATGTAGTGCCAATCTTTAAAAAAGGGAAGAAGGAAGATCCGGGAAACTACAGGCTAGTCAGTCTCACCTCAGTCCCTGGAAAAATCATGGAACAGGTCCTCAAGGAATCAATTCTGAACCACTTAAAGGAGGGGAAAGTGATCAGGAACAGTCAGCATGGATTCACCAAGGGCAAGTCATGCCTGACTAACCTAATTGCCTTCTATGATGAGATAACTGGCTCTGTGGATGAGGGGAAAGCAGTGGATGTGCTATTTCTTGACTTTAGCAAAGCTTTTGATACAGTCTCCCACAGTGTTCTTGCCAGCAAGTTAAAGAAGTATGGGCTGGATGAATGGACGGTAAGGTGGATAGAAAACTGGCTGGATGGTCGTGCTCAACGGGTAGTGATCAATGGCTCCATGTCTAGTTGGCAGCCGGTATCAAGTGGAGTGCCCCAAGGGTCGGTGCTGGGGCCGGTTTTGTTCAATATCTTCATCAATGATCTGGACGATGGTGTGGACTGCACCCTTAGCAAGTTTGCAGATGACACTAAACTGGGAGGAGTGGTAGATACGATGGAGGGTAGAGATAGGATACAGAGGGACCTAGACAAATTAGAGGATTGGGCCAAAAGAAATCTGATGAGGTTCAACAAGGACAAGTGCAGAGTCCTGCACTTAGGACGGAAGAATCCCATGCACTGCTACAGACTAGGGACCGAATGGCTGGGCAGCAGTTCTGCAGAAAAGGACCTAGGGGTTACAGTGGACGAAAAGCTGAATATGAGTCAACAGTGTGCCCTTGTTGCCAAGAAGGCTAATGGTATTTTGGGCTGTATAAGTAGGGGCATTTCCAGCAGATCGAGGGACATGATTATTCCCCTCTATTCGGCACTGGTGAGGCCTCATTTGGAGGACTGTGTCCAGTTTTGGGCCCCACACTACAAGAAGGATGTGGATAAATTGGAAAGAGTCCAGCGGAGGGCAACAAAACTGATTAGGGGGCTGGAGCATATGACTTATGAGGAGAGGCTGAGGGAACTGGGATTGTTTAGCCTGCAGAAGAGAAGAATGAGGGGGGATTTGATAGCTGCTTTCAACTACCTGAAAGGGGGTTCCAAAGAGGATGGATCTAGACTGTTCTCAGTGGTAGAAGATGACAGAACAGGAAGTAATGGTCTCAAGTTGCAGAGGGGGAGGTTTAGGTTGGATATTAGGAAAAACTTTTTCACTAGTAGGGTGGTGAAGCACTGGAATGGGTTACCTAGGGAGGTGATGGAATCTCCTTCCTTAGAGGTTTTTAAGGTCAGGCTTGACAAAGCTCTGGCTGGGATGATTTAGTTGGGGTTGGTCCTGCTTTGAGCAGGGGGTTGGACTAGATGACCTCCTGAGGTCCCTTCCAACCCTGAGATTCTGTGATTCTATGGAGAGTGTTATACCTACCACTCCTGTCTGAGAGCTTAGTTTTTCCCTCACCAGCTCTGACGTTTTAGATGGACTTAACAAAAAACAAACAAAAAAAATGGCTTAAAACCTTAGTCATATCTCTTTGTACTATGGTACCACAGTCCAGGCCCAGACATGTAGAGATGGCCATAATATACATATTAAAGAATAATATTGAAAATGTGCGAAGAGAAGAAGCTGTGACTTCATAAAATACAGGCATACCTAAATTAGACAAGTTACATTAGTGAACTAAATATAATTTTGCAATGTGACATGGTAGCAAAGAACATCAATCTGATCAAGGGAATGGGGGAAAGCAAAATAAAAGGATATTTTGACTAAGCATCCAGTGAGGGGCTTGGGAATATAAATATACAAATATTTGAAGAGAGTAAATGCCAAATTAAGTTTAAGTGAGCTAAGGTCTTTCTCTTCCCTGAACAGTAAAGCATAAACGTTCTGAGAAACCACACTTCAACCAATGGCTGCTGCAATGAGCTCTAACCTAAATCTCCCTTGCTGCAGATTAAGCTCATTACTTGTCCTACCTTCAGTGGACATGGAGAACAATTGATCACTTTTCTCTTTCTAACAGCTTTTAACATATTTGAAAACCGTTATCAGGACCCGTCTCCCAGTCTTCTTTTCTCAAGACTAAACATACCCAGTTTTTTAAACCTTTCCTCAGAGGTCAGGTTTTCTAAACCTTGTATTATTTTTGTTGCTCTCCTCTGGACTCTCTCCAGCTGAGGCCTCACCAGTACAGAGTAGAGCAGAATAATTATGCCTGTATCTCAAGGGTTCTCAAACTTCATTGCACCGCGACCCCCTTCTGACAACAAAAATTACTACACGACCCTGGACTGAAACCAAATAGGCATTAAACACCTTAGCCTGCTTGATGTCGTCTATGATTAGCTCTCCTTCCCCGCTAGGTAGAGGACCTTCATTTTCCTACATATTTCTTTTTCCTAATGTATTTATAGAAACTCTTCTTATTGCCTTTTATGTTCCTTGCTAGGTGTAACTCGTTTTGTGCCTTAGCTTTTCTGATTTTGCACCTATGTTCTTGTGGGTTTTTTTTGTACTCATCCGTAGCAATCTATCCACATTTGTAGGATTTCTCTTCGATTTTCAGTTAATGAAAGAACTATATTGGCTTCTTCTTATTTTTTCATCTTCCCTTCATGCCTGGATAGTTTGCTGATGTGCCTTTAATGTTGTCTGCTTGAGAAACTGCTAACTGTCCTGAACTGCTTTTTTCCTTACATTTTCTTCCCAGAGGACCTTACCTACTAGTCTCAGAGTTTGTTAAAATCTGCATTTTTGAAGTCCGTTGTTATTCTGCTGCTCTCACTCCTTCCTTTCCTCAGAATCATGAACTCTATCGTTTCATGTTTTCTTTCATCCAAACTCCCTTCCACCTGCAGATTTGCAACCAATTCCTCCCTGTTGGTCAGAATCAAAACTAAAATGGGTGCCCCCTAGGTTACTACTTCCACTTCCTGAAACAAGAAGGTGCCCCCAACACGTTCCAAGAATTTACTGGATGTTTTATGTTTTGCCATATTGATTTTCTAATAGATATCTGGGTAGTTCCCCATTTTGTGTGTTGAATATTTCTGTTGTTTGTTCTAGAGATGCCTCATCCTTCATATTGCGATTTGGAGGTCTGCCTTGACATTGCTTCCCTTTCCCCCCCTCCATTTCAATATCAGAATGTTGAAATGTTTTGTTTTAGTCAAAAATGTTGAAGTCAAACAATTCAATATTTCTGAACTGAATTTTTTAGAAATGTTTGTTCTGCCAAAAAAAAAAATATCAAATTTTTGTCCAAATTTGGGACAAATCAAAAGTTGAAATGTTAGAATTTCCTTTGGGACAGAAATTCTGACTTTCACTTGGCTTTGCTTAGTATTTATTGCTGAAATTTTATTCCTGGTCTCTTGTTCACTAGGTGTAAGGGATTGCACTGATGTAACTACACTGATGTACTAGGGTAAACTGTACCAGTGCAAATCAGTTTTTACACTGGTATAGTGTGAAAACTATCTGTAATAGGAGTTTGAACTGGTTTAGCTACATTGGTATAGCGACAGAAGTGCAAAAAAATGCATTGTATACTAGTCCTAAGAGAAGTCTCACTCCAGAATGTGGTAATCAGTCAGCTAGTTTACTAGCTTTCATCTCTGAGATTAGGTCTCAAGGACAATCTGTGAACATATGCTGTTTGTGGCAAATATATTCTTAACAGCTGTAATACAAAAGTCAGGCAGTTTCTGCTCATGAGACTTGTTAATATGCTACACTCAGGCTCTTCTATTGCTGATTATGTGGTTTTTAACCTTTATTTCTGCAAATACAGGTGTGCGGGATATCCATGCAGACCATGCAGCCAGTCACATTGGGAAAGCACAAGGCATTGTCACCTGTTTAAGAGCAACTCCATATCATAGTAAAAGACAAAAGGTCTTTCTTCCTATGGACATTTGTATGTTGGTAAGAAAGTATAGACTGGAACAAACAATATAATATCTCTAACTATATCTCTCAGCTTTGATATATAGTCTTTTCTGTTAGACCAGAAAGTAAATGTAAAGAGCCTAGTTGCTATTAGTAGAAGGTTCACTTCCTGTGTCTTGCAGTACTGCCAGCATGCTCTTTCAGTGATGGGGCTTGTCGTGGTCTTGTTGCTTTGCTTCCTTTGGGAGGTACGATTAGAGTAATTTTTATTATTTTAGTGCTAGCTCACTGCAATTTTTTAATTAAATCTAGTAGCATTTTAGGATTTTTCTTCATGTGCAGAAATACACATGGAATGGGAATCAATTCCTTCCTCCCAGCCCTAAATTTTCTAGTGTTGTTCCCTTTGTTTCAGAATTGTTTCCCTTAGCCTTCTCTTTGCTGTGCTGTGGTCATACTCTTGCTTTTTCTGTGCAGCCAGGGCCGGCTCTGGCTTTTTTGCTGCCCCTCTCCGGCCGGGCGCATGCGGGGAGGACGGCATGCCCGTGGCCCCGCTGCGCCAGCGGGAGTGTGGCATGCCTGTGGTCCCACTCCCCCTGCGCGGGCACCGGCGGGGAGCGCGGCATGCCCGCTGCCCCGCTGCTGGCCGGGGCGATGCCGCGCTTCCCTGCTGCCCCGGCCGGGGCGCCGGCGGGGAGGGCGGCATTCCCGTGGCCCCGCTCCACCGCCTTGGCACCGGCAGGGAGCGCAGCATGCCCGCAGCCCTGCTCCCCCGGCCGGGACGATGCCGCGCTCCCCGCTGCCCCGTCCGGGGCGCCGGCGGGAGGGCAGCTTCCCTGCTGTCCCGGCCGGGGGGCCGGCGGAGAGGGCAGCATTCCCGCTGTCGCGGCTGGGGCACAGGCGGGGAGCATGTCTTCCCCGTAGCCCCACTGCCCAGGCCGGGGTGCCAGCGGGGAGCGGGGTTCGCCCGCAGCCCCACTGCCCAGGCCGGGGCGCCGCCTGGGAGCGGGGCTGGCCCGCGGCTCGGCTGCCCCGGCCGGGGCGCCGGCGGGGAGCGGGGTGCGCCAGCGGGGAGCGGGGCTCGCCCGCTGCCCTGGCTGGGAAGAGTGTTTTTTTTGTTTTTGTTTTTTAAATTTAAAAAAAAACCAAAAACCCCAGCGCCACCCCCCTCCAGGTGCCGCCCCAAGCACGTGCTTGGTTGGCTGGTGCCTGGAGCCGGCCCTGTGTGCAACTCAATAGTAACTACAAGTATTTGCTCACTCATTGCTACAGCACGTGGGGTCTCGTACAATTTGAGAGAAAACACCTAACTGGCACGGGAATTCAGCAGCCCTTACGTTAGCAGGTAGTTGTCAGTGACACAAGGATTAAAACACAGGTTTCCTATGAATGTTCAAATGAGTCTGTGCTAAATCTATAGGTATAGCATTGAATATTTATTTAATTTATCAGTTTGCATTTTCAAATTATGACATCATTCTCATTGCTCTTATATAAATCCATCTAATTAATTGTGGCAGTGCTTAAGGCACATGCACTAGTCTTTTATGAATATCATTTACATGTGAATTAATATCCTTGATTTGCAAGTTTTGGTTGTTTTGTGTAGAATAATGAAGAGCTCCAAATTTGGTAACCTTTGACTTTGCTTTCCTGCTTGGTCAGTATTCTGTGAATGGCACAGAAGCATAAAATGGCTGATACGTCCATCTCAAACAGTAACTCATGATGGAGGGTGGTTAGGGCCTTTCAACTTTCACACCTTTGTTTCAATATAACTTAAGATCATATGCCCATGTACACAAACACACACCCACACAGAATTGTGCTTACCCTTGCCATTACAGTCACGCATGTGACCATGAAATTTTTCAGTCATCAGTGGGTGTACGAGATGGGTGCAAAGGTAATCTCCCTCTTACCCAGACTCAGAGTGTTGCAGAGACAAGCGGTATCTTGGCAGCTAATCAGAGTCACCAGATTGCTCTTGAATCTGTGTCCTCTGTGTGGCTTTGTCTTAACTATAAAATTTTACCATGTTCAGTCAGCCTTGTGAATAAGTTAAGTTAGCTGACGTGATGCTGAACAAAACTTGTCTTAGTCTGCATTAATCACAGTGTCCTGGTCACCTTTGTGTCACCTAATTCAATTCTTCATAAGTGTTCAAACATGGTACCATTTTGTAGTATAGGCCAGCCCTGTGACAATACCTTTTTTCATGGACCAAACATCTGTTTTTCTGGTTAATCTGTAACATTTTCCTTTACCCTGCTTAGCCTCAATTGGTTGGTTGGTTGTTGTTTTTTTTAACTTGACATGCAAGAAGTTGATTTCAGATTACCAGAATTTAAATTCTAGCTCAGTTATCCCTAGTTACTACAAAGTATTCCGAGAGTCAGTTTATGCAAAGACTGAGTTAGTTACTCTTTCCTATCTTTTTCTTCACTGAACTTTGCTTCCTAATGACTACTTTAAAAATATGCATAAATGTTTTTCAGATTTTGATTGTAGTCTGGCTGCCAGGCAGGCTTCTGGTTTTCCTACTTTCTTGTTAAGCAGAAATGTGTGTTTTGTTTTTTGCTCTTCACTCTCAGCATGGAGTTTCGCAAGAAGATTTCATAAGAGCCAATCAAGAGAAAAATCTGAGAGATGTAATTTACAACATTGCCAGCCAGGCGCATGTTCATCTAGAACATGTGAGCTTCCTCTTTTCTTGTTAACATCTCAACCGATTATATGCTATTAAGAAGTGTTATCAGAATGTGGTCTTAGATGGTGTGTCTAGTTGGGCATCTTATTTATTGTATCAAATATTTTAAAAACAATTTTACCTTCATGTAGAAGTTCAGTCTCCCAGCCTATTCAGTTGTGGGCGCCTATGCTGAAAGTGATCAGAAAGGTGCTGATTGCAATTACTTTGAGGAATACAGCCTTGTAGTGTTAAACTGATTGGTCCTTTGAGTTGGAGAATAAACACTCCAAAAAACTTATTCTAAAACGATAAAATTTTTGAATGGAGGTTCTCTTCATCGTAACACTTGCATGAATTTGTCTATATAAAGTGACAGCTGTATGTGTGTATAACTACTGATTGAAAGCTTTTGCACATGCAGTAGAACCTCAGAGTTATGAACACTTCAGGAATGGAGGTTGTTCATAACTCTGAACAAAACGTTTTGGTGGTTCTTTCAAAAATTTACAACTGAATATTAACTTAATACAGCTTTGAAATTTTACTATGCAGAAGAAAAATGCTGCTTTTAACCATCTTAATTTAAATGAAACAAGCACAGAGAGAGTTTCCTTACCTTGTTAAAAAATTTTTTTTAACATTCTGGTTTTTTAGTAGTTTATGTGTAACACAGTGCTGCACTGTATTTGCATTATTATTTTTTTCTTTTGGTCTCTGCTGCTCCCTGATTGTGTACTTCCAGTTCCAAATGAGGTGTGCGGTTGACTGGTCAGTTTGTAACTCTGAGGTTCTATTGTATGTCACTATGAGATGTAGGATATACAAGGGTGTCCTTGCACAGATCAGATACCAGGATCACAGCCATAGACTGTGTGCATGAGTTACTTTGTGTATTTTGGAGACAGGTGCAATAATTATTAGGCATTCAGATTCTGCCTTTAAGTGCCAAACTTTTTTTTCCCCCTGGAAACTACCTACTATATGCATAGTGAGCTGCACCAGCAATGTTTCTCTGGTTTTATTTTTGCCCCAGAGCCAGTCTGATTGGGATCACTGCTTCAAACTTCAGTATTTGTGCAGCGGCGTTATCGAAGGTTGTTATTCACATGGATCAATTAGTGGATCCGAACTTAAGAAGCCACACTGAGACCTATTCTTTACCTCTCTGCTGCTATAAATATTGAAAATAAAACATACAGGCTATGCTTATAAAAGCACGTTGGTACATACTACATAAGCACTTGTACTTTCCCCATTTCTCCAGAAAATATAAATCGTACAAGAAATGCTTTTAACCAGATGTTACAACAATCTGTGTGTGTGTGTGTGTGTGTGTACATACATTTAATCAATTAATTGCATTAAAAAACTACATTAAAAGAATGTTAAGGTGCAAAGAAAAGCTCTCAAAAGTTAAATGCCAGAATTAAGGTTGCCTGCACAACCTTAGTTTAGCCCCCTTGTGCTTATGCATTGTGATATTCTTTAATTACATAATTATACGTGATGACATCCTTTTTCCCCTCACAGCATCTCTGCCTCATTTAATGAATGAGTCTTCAATATTTCTTTTTATCCTTCACAGTTGGCGTGTGCCACCAGGCCTTATTTAGCACCATCCAAATGCTGCACTAACTACAAAATTATTAACTCCCTAATAGGAATTTTTATGGTGCTCTCACTATAGTATCTGAATGCATCACAACATCTCTATGAGATGATGATTTTTATTATTATTATTATTCTTTTTTTTTTTTTACAGCTGGGCAACAGAGGCACATAAAGATTAAGGTCAAAATTATCAAGTGTCCATTAATTTTGGGTGCCCAATTTGAAACACCTAGGTCTTGATATTTTTCAGTGTGTTTGGTATTTGATAGCACTTATTGTTCAAAGCACATCTCAAACCAACTTCAGTTCCCGTTGCGAGTGCTCAGCACTTCAGAAAATTTGGCCCCAGGGGTCTCATTGGGCACCCTGAAAATGAAGAATGTGCAGTTAGTGGCCAGCTGTGAAAAAATTGGTTTAACTGACTTGCCCAGTGTTGCATAGGAACTCTGCAGCAGAGGCAGGGATAGAACCCAGTTTTTCACAGTGGCATTATACTTCCTTAAGCATGAGACCATCCTTTCTCTTCCTGCAGTCATCTGCCTAATTCACTACACATCTTCTGACTTCTGCATCATGGGTGCTGAATAAAGCAGGGGTCCTGTAGAAAAAACAGTATGTGATCATGTAATTAGACACTGATCATAATCCAAACACACAAGGGGGGGCAAATTAAGGTTTTGTGGGCATTTCCTAACTTTTGTGTGCTTGACTTTGCAATTTTAACATTCTTCTTAGGATTTTTTTAATATAATTTCCTATTTTTTTAAAAAAAAAAAGCTCACCCCAAGAAATCTACCATATAGAATCATGTTGACCCCCACTTTGGGTCATCAGCACAGTTCAGACCATTGGAACTAACAGTAACTGGTAGCAGTAGTGGGTTGTTATCCTTTATCTGGACCAGTCACTAGAGCAGGGATCTCAAACTCAAATTACCACGAGGGCCACATGAGAACTAGTAAATTGGCCCGAGGGCCGCATGACTGAAACCTTTTCATACAATGATACAAAAGTATAGTAAAAAATGAATAGTAATATAGTATTCTATTAAAAATCAATGTATTAACTTTTTAAAAACTATAATGCAAAGAGGAGCTTTAATAAAATATAAACACTCAGTAATGTTTGGAGCTTGGCTGCCAGTGGAGTTGGCGCCTACGGTGGGCCACAGGAAATAACTCCGCCCGCAGGCCGCGTGTTTGAGACCCCTGCACTAGAGGGAGGATGAGATGCACGTTTTGCTGGTGGATTTCACAGGTATTTGCTGACAGCAGAGGAATGGAGAGATTTAGGATGCCCAGGTTCAATTCCAGGTTTTGATGGGAATGTCTTAGTGTTTATAGACCTCCACTAGCCTTGTCTCTTGTCCCTCTAGCCTATCAGTAATGCCTATCTCTCCCCATCCAATCTCCCGTCCTCTGGCCCGTCCCCCACCATTTCTCACTGCTCTACATTCAAGCGTGGCAGCTTCCTCTTTCTCCTCCTTGCTGCCTGGGGGGTCAGGAGCATTGAGTGTATAGGAGAGGCTGTCTCACTGCTCTTAGTTAGGAAGATTGAAAAAATTGGGTTTGTTTAGTCTGGAAAAGAGAAGACTGAGAGGGGACATAATAGTTTTCAAGTATGTAAAAGATTATTACAAGGAGGAGGAAGAAAAATTGTTTTTCTTAACCTCTGAGGGTAGGACAAGAAGCAATGGGCTTAAATTTCAGCAAGGGAGGTGTAGGTTGGACATTAGGAAAAAATTCCTAACTGTCAGGGTGGCCCATTACAAACAGTTGACAAGAAGGTGTGAGTAACAGTAGGGGAAAATTAGTTTTTGTAAATGACCCATCCACTCCCAGTCTTTATTCAGGCCTAATTTGATGGTGTCCAGTTTGCAAATTAATTCCAGTTCCGCAGTTTCTCGTTGGAATCTGTTTTTGAAGTTTTTTGTTGAGGAATTGCCACTTTTAAGTCTGCCACTTAAGTTTGTTCGCCCACCCTTAATCTACACTTAAATTTGTCTCCCACCAATGTAAACTCTGAGAAAGTACTGCGGTCGATGCAGTGCAAATGTAGAAACTGCGTTACCTATGTTGACCCTAACAGTCCTCCAGCAGCTGTTCTACAATGCCCAACACTGACTGCTCTGGTCACAGTTGTGAACTCCACGGCCCGAAGTTCTCCCCTTAAAACCCTACACATTTTTGAAATGCCTTTTCATGATTGTCCATATTGGCGAGCACACCTACCGGCTCTCCATTATTGTGTGCAGCTGACCATGCAGGCTACCGTTACGGACGCACTACAGCCTGGAGTGGACAGGAGATATTGGATCTCCTGGGCCTGTGGGGAGAAGAGGCAGTGCAAGCATGGCTATGAACCTGCTGTAGAAACATGGACATCTACAAGCAGATTGCACAGGGGAAGCAGGAAAAGAGATATGATAGGAATCAGCAGTAGGGCTGTGTGAAAGCAAAGGAACTGTCAGGCATATCATAAGACCAGGGAGACCAATAGTCAATCCTGTGCTTAGCTGCCACTCTTACAAGGCGCTGCAGGCCATACTTGGTGGGACATGCAACTGAGAGGTCCAGCTCTGCCATGAGCCAGGACACGTTTGAGACTCCATCGCAGTCCAGTTGATCCTGGCAGTTGAGCATGGGCGAGTCAGTTGGGAAGGAACCTTGGGTAAGTGTATAAATTTTTCCCGTTACAGTGATGGCGGTGCCTGCGGACGGGGCAGCGCGCAGAGCCACCTGTCCCCACTAAGCAGGACACAGCTATTGACTTTTCATTAATTTACTCATACTAGAAGAGATAGTGGTACAACAAAGAAAGGTAGAGTTATCTGCTTTTCATTCCCCTGTAGAGTTAGGTAAAGGGGGCCACAACATATCCTGCAGAACATCTGGTGGTAGTGAAAGTACCCAGTTAGTTGTTATAGTACACTATGACACAGCTCATCGGATCAGTGACAGATACAGTGTAACCATCATAAATGTACAGCAAGCACCACAAAATTAATAGGTGCATTGAAAATGTTATATTAATAGATGTGCACCAAGCACCACACAATTCCTAACAGGTCTTCAGACTGCAGGGCCAGCTAGAGCAAAATCCACAGTAATGTGTTGTGGTGTATTGCCATTAAAGTCTTCTTTCAAAGCATCCCTGAGCAGTATTGCTCTGTGCCTTGTGAGTAAATAATGCCAGTGCCCCTCCAATCTACCAAAAGCACATTCAGCTGTCAGTTTTTCACCTGCTGAGCTGGTAGTTGAATCTTCCTTGTTGCTGTTGAGGTGGCCAACATATGGCTTAATGAACAAGGGGTTTGCTGGGTCCCCAAGGATCACTATTAGCATTTCAACATCGCCAATGGTAATTTGCTGGTCAGGAAAGAGTCTGGGTGTGTAACTTTCTGACAAGTCCTGTGTTCTTAAAGATGCGAGTGTCATGCACCTTGCCTGACCAGACAACATTGATGTCAGTGAAGTGTCCCTAGTGATCCACCAGTGCTTGCATAATCACAAAAAGGAGGCCTTTCTGTTGTACTCTGTGGCAAGGTGGTCTGGTGCCAAAATAGGAATATGCATGCTGTCTATTGCTCCACCGCAGTTCAGGAACCCCATTGCTGCAAATCCATCCACTATGTCCTGCATATTGCTGAGAGTCTCGGTTCTGCATAGCAGAAGATGATTAATGGCCCTGCACACGTGTATGACAACCATTCCCACAGTGGATTTTCCAACTCCAAAATGATTTCCCACTGATTAGTAGCAATCCAGCATTTCAAGTTTCCATAATATGATAGCCACTTGCTTCTCCACTGTCAGCGCAGCTCTCATTCTGGTGTCCCTACACTGGAGGGCTGGGGCAAGCTCAGCACACTGATCCCAGAATGTGGCCTTGCCTGTCCGAAAGTTCGGCTCATCATCCCAAGCTGCATTAGGATGCAATCCCACCAGCCAGTGCACTTTTCTTGGGCCCAGAAGCAGTGTTCCACTGCTTGCAGCTGCTCTATGAACACCACCAACAATCTTGAATGGTTCTCTCTATGTCCTACAGCAATCTGTCCACCAGGAAATTGTCGTGTTCCTCGTGGCTCTTCTTGTGGCTCTGCAGATATCGGAGGATCACCCATCCTGTGCATGCAATGCTTATGACAATACCGCAGGCTCCGTAGTTCTGTCAGAGATGGTAGACAGTGACAAGTCCCATGTGGGTTTGTGAGATTTTCATAATAGGCACAACAGTTATGGGCTAGAGATGGCATTATGGGATGGAGAAAGTAGCATAATGGGAACTGCACCCTGCAGTCCCAGTCACCCTGCATGACTTGTTTGTGCCCCACTGTGCATTACATTGGCTTTTGGGAAGTTTTGGCACTGGATGGGGGCGAGTTGTACTATGGCATACTTACCCATAGTGCATCGCACTGTGCATTGACACAAACACTTTTTGTGAGTACACACACCGCCAACACAAGGAGTCAGGTATGCCCGTTCACAAGCGATATAATTGTGGTGACTTTATGCCAACGTAACCTATGTTAGCAAGTTTTGTAGTGTAGACATGCCCTAAGTGATGTGATATGCTCCTGAAATGACAGTTAGTGCAGATACTCAGGGAGTGTTAAATTTATAACCAGTAGAGGGCAAAATAAGCTAGTGAAGAGAGTAATTTTCTTTAAAAGCTTTGTGACTAAAATACAATGAAAACAATCAAAACTGTATTGAATACAAGTGAAAGTCCTGTTGCAAAGGCAGTCCCTTTTAACAATCTTAAGTCCTGCTGACACCCTTTTTTCCCTTTTAAAAATATAGTTTTATTCTGAAATGTAACTCTGGAAAGATGGCTTCTGTTGGTTCTTTGTATGCTTCTCAGTGGCTCAACATCAAATGTGCTCAGTTTACCAAGCAAAAAGATGTTTTTTTTAACTCTCAGCCTTGCAAGACATGGGAAAATCAAGCTGGATCCTTTTCTGGCTCATGCATCATGACCAGTAATAATAACCCAACAAAAGTGTATTGTAGGTTTAGTTAACGGTGAACTACAAAACAGAAAAAAAATGTGTCCTTTATTTCTCCTATTTAACCTCAAAGGTTAAAATAAAAAATCCTGCTCTTTTTAAGGGATATTCCTTTCAGTTGAGGGCTGTTAGAGCTGTAGTTCAAGATTCAGCCTATTACTATTCCATTCTGTTTGTCCAGTTCTCCAGAGGGCTGTTTAGAAAAAACAAGGAATTCAGTCATTGATATTCTTGGTATTTTTAAAGTTAAAAAGGCAGAAAAAAATGTTTTTGGAAAAAACATTGATCCTGTATTTATAAATAAAGAAATATTAAAGGACAATTTTTTCTTCGTGGTTTGTCTTTTAGGTTCAATGACCTGTACACCTTGATTTAAAAATGATGCAACTGCAGTTTATGCTCCAGTCCTGCAGTCAGATCTGTTGGCTCAGACCCCCGCAGCCATGCAGAGCCCCATAGAAATCAGTGGGGCTTTGCCCAGACCGAGTGGTCTGAACTAGTGGATCTGATTGCAGCATTGGAACCTAAGGCTATGTTTACACTACAGATGCTACAGCTACAGTGCTGCAGCTGTTCTGTGGGGGTGCCATAGTATAGATACTAGATACAGTTAGGGAAGTGGTTTTTCCATTGCTGTAGTTACAGCTGGTAGTTAGGTTGATGGAAGAATTCTTCCAATGACCTAGTGGTGTCTACACTGAGGCGTAGGTTGGCTCTGTCTCTCTCAGGGGTGTGAATTTTTTGTACCACTTTGTGACATAGCTAGGTCAACTTAGGTTTTTGGTGTAGACCAGCCCAAAGTTATTAATTCTTATGATGTGGAGACCAGAAGTTACCCCTCTCACCTCTCTCTCTCTCGTACATTGCTAACAGGAATACAAGTAGTAACCATATTTCTTATATTAAAACAAGCAGAACACATGGGGAGCAGATCTGTGGAATAAAAATATACCAGTTTGCATAGTAAATTTTCTGATTATACCTACAGTTTAAGGCTGCGAAAAGGTGCAGGAATGGTAACAGGCATCTCACAATATTAGACACTTGGTTTTGTAATTACTTCTATATATGCTGAAGGATGGTATTTGGTTTTTTATATAATGAAAGTTGTACTCTTCATTGCAGTATATTCAAATGTGAAAGATTCAAGCTCATGATGAATTTTGCCAGTTTGAGCCATAAAACTCAGTATTTGACATTCTCTTCGACACGGTAACTTCTGTACTCACAGGACTGGTTCCAGGCACCAGCGAAGGAAGCAGGTGGTTGGGGCAGCACATGTGAAGGGGCGGCATTCCGGCCACTCCTGGGGCGGCACAATTCAAAGGCCGGTTTGTTTGTTTTTTGCTTTGGCGGCAGCTCCAGCCGCGGCCTTTTGTTTGTTTGTTTGGTTTTTGTTTTGGGGCAGCAAAAAAGCTAGAGCCGGCCCTGTGTACTCAATATTGTTTTTCCTTCTCCTTTCAGGCTAGGTCCTTCAGTAAAAATGTTCCTGTTAAAGCATTTCCTGCCTTTCTCTATACGGTAAGTGTAATAACAGTGCACTCTTTAAGTGGTGGAGTAATTTGTGACTAGTTTGTTTATGAACAGTAATGCACCAAGTTAATTGTTAATTAGTAGTGGGTTTTTTTTTTTAATTTCAATGGGAGTTCTGGGTACTTAATACATCTGAAAATTATGCCACCTATTTAGGTGCCCTAAATATAGATTCAGGTATCTAACTGACCAATAGTTTTATTTTCTATTTTTTAAGGGACCAGTTTCTCAAAAGGGTTTCCATGTATTCATAGACTGTCAAAAATAGTTTAGATGTTTATAAAATAATATTTCATATGCTGATGTTTGTATGTGATGGCTATTTGTGTACATTATACATACTAAACCTTTTTTTCTTTTCTAGGTTGCTTTAGAGGATTATTTATATAAAATACAGAAAGTAGATTTCAACATATTCCATCCAAGTTTACATAAGAAGAGCACGTTACTACCGTTGTATTTATATATTAGATCCTGGAAAAAAAAATATTAAAAATAGACTTAATATGTCAGTCTGAGTACTGCTTTTTTTAAACTGATAATTTTATAGAAATGTTTTTGTTAAATAAGCAACTTCATTATACATTCTGTGAACTTTTCTTAATTGGAAGTAACATATAAGCATGACCTGTAGCTATTAGCTTGCTGATCATAGGAAAAGCTTGTTCTTGTCAGTAAATTAGGCAGATGTGATTTGGCAGACACATAAAGAGTGGACATGAACTGTTTTAAGGTTACTCTTATAGTCATTTTTTTGTAATAACCACACTTATTATTTACTTGAAGCCAAATTTTACTTGGGCTAATCCCCCATTAATATTATTTACTATTTATTCCTGGCAGCATACGCTATCTGTTAAATGCTTTACTAACATAAAAGAAAACATGATTCCTGCACAAAAGAGCTTACAATCAATACTCTGGTATTCAGCTAAGCAACATTATTTAGTACAGTGGTGTCCAATACATTCGCCACTAGCCACATGTGACTAATAGACTATTGAATTGTGGCTAATGCATGTGGCTTTTTTATAATGTGGCTAATAAGAAAAATTCAAAACCACAAGTGTGGCTAGCATCGAATTTCTATTGGACACCGCTGATTTAGTATTTTACAGATTACACATTACACAAAGCAACATTGCTTGTGCATGCCATTGGGTTTGACGGCACCACCGCTGAAATCCTTCTCGATGCCTTCATCTTGTCCCCGGGTCCTTGCTCTTTAGTCCCCACATGGGCAGAAACCTGCTTCTGAGATATGCTGGATGTTCACATTTCCAACTCTCGATGGAGTTACTCCATATTTCAGTGGGAATTGATAGGTGCTCAGCATCTCTAAAAATAACACCCTAAATGCTCAATATTTCTGATATTTGTTTTCTTTCATAAAATCGTGCTTCCTAATGTCCATTTTTGTTTGTTGCACAAACCCTGTAGTTTCCTTTGCTGTCATTCTTTTCCTGTTGCAAAGACAGTTTGCATTTAGAGGTTTTTCTTTTTCTTTTCTTTTTTAAATCAGGATTAATCTCCCCAGATGCTTGGTTGCATAACAAGGTCCTGTGTTTTTTTATTGCACAGTGCTATATAATGAATTTCTGAGAGCATGAGCCTTAGCTTTTTCTATCACAGGATCTGTTAGGAATGAGAAATTTCTCTTTGAAGCAGTTTCTTTCAGGACTTTCTCTTGACTCTGTATTCTGTGTTGTTACAAATGCAGTAAGCAAAGTCGGCATGAAAGTAAAAAGGCATCTTGGGCATTATGCTGTCATGTATGAATACACTAGATTTTTCCTCCCAGGACTAGAAGTCAGAAAATCTTAAAAGCTCAGTATTGTGATCACCATCCCTTCACTCAACTGCTGTAGCTCATCATTGCTGTTCTTGAATCTACCAAAAGGGTCTGCTTAAAAAAATAGTTACTGTTGCTACCACAGTGCTCCCTAATGTGCTACTAACAGGCCAGCTACACATTTTCTCTGATTTGTTCTGTTTTTTATAGAAAGCATTACAACTGGCTCATCCTGCAGTTGGTCCACAGCCGCCTTCCTAGCATGCTGAGTCAGGGCAATAGAAGCAGCCCTATCTGTCTTTCATTAAGAGTCTCCTCTCTGGAAAGTTGAAATACAGCAGGAAACTGATACAGTAACTTAGTGCTGAGTGGGAGAAGACGGGAAATACCCTGCAGTATAGCCAACATATACATTGTTAAAACTCTGCTCTGCTTCCAAGCCACGAGGTCAATGCCTTGCTCCAGTGCTGGATCTGAGGAGAGTTGACTGCCATAGCTACAGAAGAATCGACCGAAGGGCTGATCTGTGCTAATGTTAGTAACCATGTGATATAGTGAATGGCTAGCATACTGGTAGAGAGAGCTTGTCAGTGAATTAGTAAAAAGGGTATGGAATAAATAAATCCGTTACTGCTCTGTTTGATCACATGAGAGTTTATGGTGACCTTAGAGAATAAAGCAACATGCTGAATCACAAATGGCAGTTGCATTTTATTCATACAATTTATTTTATCTTCTATATACCCATTAGGAGACCATTCTCCCCTTTCATGTGCATGCATAACTCTGGTTTTAGGAATGATGTGTATGCATGGAGTTGAGAATATGCCCTAAAAATAATTTAAATACCTCTCAACCTCAGTACAGATCTTAATTTGCCAATTCCCCACCCTGTAATCCTATCTTTTATTGCTTGTAATCATGGCCATCAGAACTGGTGACTGGAAATAAATCTTTTTCCTTATATAATTTAAATTAATCCCACATTTGTGGGATTAGAATCATTCTATTTTTAGTCTTATTCTGGATCTCTCACTTAAATATTTTCTCATATTTGTGCACTTCATGAGAGATATGAACAACCAGCTGACTTGGTTTTGTTAATTCAGTAGACATTTCAAAGGCACAAATAGTGATAACTGCCATTAGTGCCTTTGAAAAACTCTTCCATTGCCTGTTGACTAGTTAGCATAAAATGACCTGTTTGCTCAAATTCTGTTTTGATAGTGAAAGGTACAAAAGCAATAGGTTGCATGTCTTTGTTTCAATGGCTGCAAACATTAATCTGCTGGTCATATAATTTATTCTTAGAGGGCCCAGTCATAGAATCATAGGACTGGAAGGGACCTCAATAGGTCATCTAGTCCAGTCCCCTGCACTCAAGGCAGAATAATGTAATAATTAGATCATTCCTGACAGATGTGTATCTAACCTGTTCTTAAAAACCTCCTATGATGGAGTTTCCACAACCTCCCTAGGCCATTTGTTCCAGTGTTTAGCCACTCTGACAGGAAGTTTTTCCTAATGTCCAACCTAGACCACCTTGACTGCAATTTAAACCCATTGCTTCTTGTCCTATCCTCAGAGATTAAGGAGAACAATTTTTCACCCTCTTCCTTGTAACAACCTTTTATGTACTTGAAAACTGTTACATCCCTCCTGAGTCTTCTCTTCTCCAGACTAAACAAACCCATTTTTGTTCAATCTTTCCTCATAGGTCATGTTTTCTAGACCTGGAATAATTTTTGTTGCTCTTCTCTGAACTTCTGAACTTTCTCCAATGTGTCCACATCTTTCCTGAAATGTGGCACCCAGAACTGGACACAATACTTCAGTTGAGGCCATATCAGCACGGATTAGAGTGCAAAAATTACTTCTCATGTCTTGCTTACAACACTCCTGCTAATACATCCCAGAACGATGTTTGCTTTTTTTTTTGTTTTTGGCGCAGCTGTGTTACACTGACTCATATTTAGCTTGTGATCCCTTTCTGCAGTACTCCTTCCCAGGCAGTCATTTCCCATTTTGTATGTGTGTAGCTGATTGTTCCTTCCTAAGTGGAGTATTTTGCATTTGTCCTTATTTAATATCATCCAATTTACTTCAGACCATTTCTCCAGTTTGTCCAGATCATTTTGAATTTTAATCCTATCTTCCAAAGCACTTGCAACCCCTCCCAGATTGGTGGTATCCACAAAGTTCCAGGTGGGCCCCAAGGTGCAACAATTCCTAACCTGGGGCTACAAATGAGTGTAGACACTCAAGCCCTAGGTTAATGAACCATGGTCTTCTAACTTGAGTTCTGCTAACTCGAGGGTTTATATTGCAGTGTAAACATACCCTGAGTAACCAGCAGTTGAATTTAACACAAAGTATTGCAGGGACTGACCCTATCCCTTCCATCTAAGGATCTTAATCGTTGCTAATAAATTCTCACAACAGTTGTAGGAGATAAACAACTATCTTCATTGTACAGATGTGACAACCAAACCATGAAGAGCTGAGTGATTTGCCTGAGATTACATCAGAAGTTTGTACTGTAACAAAGATGAGGTTCTGACCTATACGCCTATATTTTAACCACAATACTATCCTTTATCTTCTAATGCTATCTCAAGAAAACAATGTGAAAGGGTTATGGTCTACCTCAAAATCCTAAAAGCACTTTCAGTGGCCTCTAGAGTCAATTACTTCAGCAAGGACTGCCTTCTAGAGGGAATTATGAGATCAATTCTGCTCCTACTCTTATTTTAGAAGGGGGGAGCAATTTTGTCCACTAGTTTTGCAAAACAACTGCAGTTTACAATAGTAATACCACTGTGCTGAGGACTGTTTAGAGCTAGATTGTGCCTTTTGCAGTAAGCCTTGCATAGAAAGTGGCATGCGGCTGTGCTACCCCAGGAACTCCGGGAGCCGTTGTAACTCAGTCACAGCTCCCCACATGCTCCCCTCTTGCTTCAGGTAGGGAGTAATTTCCAGCAGCTCTTCAAAGGGTACAATTTACCACCTCCTCATATTCCTAGCTGGCTCTGCTTTGCTGGCTGAGCGCATGGGTGGGGCAGAGCCAAGGACAGAAGGTGCAAGAAGTCCTGCAGTAGGTAACTTTGACATAATCTGTCAATAGGGAAAATTTCTTCCTAATGTTCATTGCTGTGAGATTGGCTTGTGTTATATTCCTTCAAAACCATTTTAAACCTGAACTATTGTAACTCTGGATGTTCTCAATATCCATATAAGTGTTCAATCTGTTTTTACAGTGTCCCTACCACGAAGAGCTCCAATTTTCACTATTGCATATTTTCCAAGGATTTACTTCCCTTTTCAGGCCAGAGGAAGTGGAGGGAGCATAGCCAGCAGATTCATGCAACTAGGGATTCACTAACCTTCAAATTCCACATAGGAAGAATAGTGGGGTACATCTCTTGTTGTACATGCCTGCTATAGAGTTCAGGAAGCAGCTACAACCCACTTACTGCAGGCTGTGGCTGAGGATTACTCAGTCCTGTATGCATTAGTCTGAGCACACGGCTCATTTACGCCTTCTATGAACTGTGGGCCAGATCAAAAGAGATGGGACTGTAAAAAAAACTTCTGCAAATTATCTAATTCTCAACAACCCACGCACATGGCTGGAATTTGCCTAGAAATAGAAATCCTTTTCTTGACACGGTGCACAATCCACAGCTCATTTTAAACTATGTAGGCAGAATGTGACAAGCGAGGACATTTTTCTTTAATTTAGCTCTAATTGATTTGTCCTTTTTTAAAATGAGTTCATTCGTAGCTCGTCAGCCTGAACCCAAATAATATAATTTTTCCTTAAGTACCTAATGAATCCGTCTGCCCCCTTAATCTTCAGATTCACTGGCAACCTGCTATAATGAATCTCAGGATCTCTTGTACTAACCAACCCACAATGTTTTGCTAGAATCAAAACCAGAAAAGAACAAACACTGGACTTTCTTTAGTAAACAAATCTATTATACAGACATCCCAAAGCTGTTTTCAACCTGATCTACATCCATGCTGTCGATAAATGGCTGTGTTCAATACTGAGGATTTTTTATAAGTCAATTAAGGATATGTCTATATTGCAGCTAGGAGGTGTGATTCCCAGCACAAGTAGACAGACTTGTGCTAGCTCCGCTCTAGCTTGTGTGCTAAAAATAGCTGTGTGGACATTGCGACACTGGTGGCAGCTTAGGACACTCCAGTTCAAGCCCACCTGATCCCCTGGGTCTGAGCTCAAGTGTCTGGCTAAGCTACTGCCAGTGCCACAATATCCCACTGCTAATTTTAACCCACTAGCTTGAGCTGAGCTACCTGCACTGGGAATCACACCTCCCAACTGCACAGCAGACATACCCTAAAAGTGCCGGATTGATGCCAATATATCTATGGCATTTATAAGGGGTCTTTTACAGTGGTATCTAAACACAAATACTCATCAAAAACTGGATTTGTACATGAAAGCTGGCTCTTAGGTATTTATCTGATTTTCACTGCAAATGCAAGATATATCTATGTAGATATAGGATAAGTCTAGCTATATGCACTAGAGATGAGCAGAAAGGAGAGGAAATATGTGAGTGCAAGAGACTCATTAGGCCAGATTTTCAAAGGCAGGGTTCTGGAGGTGTGGCTATAGAAACTGCATACAGACCTGTTGTGCCTGCAAATCTTGCATTTGCAAGTGAAAATCAGATAAGTGCCTAAATGTCAATTTGCATGTACAAATCCATTTCTTGCTAACAGGTATTGGTACTTAGATACTGAAGTAAAAGACACCTTATAAATACCATGATAGATTAGATTAGATTAGATTTACCGATTGCCATGGATGTACACAGAAGCGCTGCAGGCACAATATAAGTAGTTGCTGATTTGAAATTTTGGTCCAAAGCATTTTGCAAGATTTAGGTTTGTTGTGTTTTAAACATTCACTGAAAAAAATAAAAGGGAGCCACAGTACATGTGCAGTAGACTTCATAGTTGGTGACTATGGTTTAAATCTTGGTTTGTTTATAAAAAGTAAAATCTATATGTTTATATTAAATATTGCCCACTAGCCAATTTACCATGATTGACTGAAGCAGCTGATGATTATAATGGTTAATATAAGGAGGCTGTTCAGGTCAGGATTGAGCAGCATTAGGAAAGCTGGTAGAGAACCTACCTGCAGTATGCCTGGTTATAAACTCCAGTGTTATTAGTCTCTTACTTGCATAGAATTTTAAAAAGGTCCAAGAAAATCATCATTTAGTCGGTTAAAAACAAGATAAGGTAAGTCTGAATCCCTTTGAGTTGCAAAGATAGCTCTATGAATGTAGTACTGTTATGCTTGCTATACAGACTGAAATGGTACAGAAACGTGTGAAATTCCCCTATTTACATGAAACTGTGAATTTAAAAGCCTAATTTAAATAATATTTCTAACATTTTAAAGAGAGATCTAAAATTGGAGCAACTGGCTACAATCCTTGACACTAGATTGCATCTTTAACCATTACATTACACAGTAATATTTAATATCTCTACCTGTGCATGACTTTAAAAAAAAAACCTTATAATAATTTGCTCCTGACCACACAGACTAGTTCAAATTGTGCTGTGGCTTATTGGTTAAGTTCTGTGGCAGTAGTGCTCCTACCATGAGAATTCACTGGACTGCTACTCAAGTGTAAATTTTCTTTCCAAAGAAAGTTTGCTCCTCAAGCAGAAAATGAAGAGAAGGGGAGTAGAATTTGAGATTGTAGGACAGATTAGTATCCCTCCTGCCTCAGTTTAAACATGGCACTTAGCAACCAGATGGGAACATTTCACAAGTGTGCTTTGTATCCTTTTGTGTGGGAAATCCATTTCATATCCTTGCAGTGTTGGCAACCACAACAGGAGAAATCTGCTCAACTACCTATTCCTATTGAAAAGGGAGCTTTCAGTAAGGTATGTCTGCACCAGAGCTGGTGTAAATTCTAGCACAAAGAGATGTACCTGAGCTAGCACGCTAAAAATAGAAGTGTGGCCATGGTGGCATGTGCATTGGGAAGAGCTAGCCACCTCCAGGACAATCCCATCGGAACGTACGTCTCCTTGAGTTGGAATTTTCACCTTCCAGTTCCAATGTAGACATTTCTTGAAGGACCGAAGACCTGCCGTGGTCTTTTCTTGCAATCCAATAATCAACAGTAATCAGACGCTGTTTCCACTCTTTAGACAAAGGAAAAGATACAAACACAGCATAACATCCACAATAAACCTGCTTTGTTTATCTCTTCCTACAGGTAGGAGCAGTAAAATGTGCAGAAAATACACCCCAAATACATTCCTTTATATCTAGTTAGATTATGCACACGACAATTAGAATTATTGTTCACTGCAGAGCAGAATTTGTCCTGTCAAGTCTATAACTCTGAACAAGATAATCTATGAGTGGAATTCCTAACTTCAATTTATGATTTATACAAAGATAAACAAATGGGGTTGATTTCTTCTAGGTAGGGCCCCACCAAATTCACTGTCCATTTTGGTCAATTTCACAGTCATAGGATCTTAAAAATTGTAAATGTCATGATTTCAGCTATTTAAATCTGAAATTTCACGATGTTGTAATTATAGGGATCCTGACCCAAAACAATTGTGGGGTGGTCACAAGGTTATTGTAGGAGAGGTTGTGGTACTGCTACCCTTACTTCTGTGCTGCTGTTGGCGGCGTCTCTGCCTTACAGAGCTGGGCAGCCAGAGAGCAATGGCCACTGGCCAGGAGCCCAGCTCTGAAGGCAGAGCTGCTGCCATCAGCAGCGCAAGAGTAAGGATGGCATGGTATGGTATTGCTATCTTTACTTCTGCACTGCTGCCTGCAGAGCTGGGCCCCTTAGTCAGCAGCCACCACTCTGGCTGCCCAGCTCTAAAGGCAGCAGCACAGAAGTACGGGTGGCATGGCATGGTATTGCCGCCCTTACTTCTGTACTGCTGCTGGCGGAGCACTGCCTTCAGAGCTGGGCACCTGACTAACAGCCACTGCCCTCTGACCGTCCAGGTCTGAAGGCAACGCAGGAGTAAGGGTGGCAATATTGCGACCTCCGTAAAATAACCTTGTGACCCCCTCCCCCCCCCCCAACTCCCTTTTGGGTCAGAACCCCTGGTGTCCCCTGTGAAATCTGTACAACAGTATAGTGTAAAAACACACAAAAGACTGTTACTGTTACTTTACATTAAAAAACAAAATAGTTGAAATCAAGTACATCCTAAGACATAAGTAAGTTTTCTGTAGACTGCCTTTTACTCATATCAGTATCACATGTAAACACCATAACTGATCTATTCTATGTATGTTAAATTGCAGTTCTACTCTGAAGTGACTCTATAAAAATGGCATTATGGGGCTCCATGCTTGTCTCAATGATTTCCATAGCAAATATGGTCAGTTTACCTGTAAAAACATTTTTTTCTAACTAGTCCTGGGCTCAGAGAGTGAAATTCTGGCTCCATTGAAGTCAACAGCAAAATTCCCACTGATTGCACTGGGGCCAGGATTTCAACCGGAGTCAAGCTGTGTTCTGTTCTTTTCATACACCATCAATAATAAAGACTCTTCTGTTCAAACTGGGCCCTCGGTTACATCTGTGCATTGCCTTCAGTGGGTTTGCATAGGTGTAATTAGATTAGAACTTGGCAAACAATTCTATTGATGTCCAGGTTGGAGTAGAATATAACTCTCACTCTTGGCTGTGCTGGTTCCTTCAGTGCTATAGGCACGTGACAATAGGGTGACCAGATAGCAACTGAAAAAATGGGACGGGGGTGGAGGGCAATAGGTGCCTATATAAGAAAAAGTCCCCAAAAATGGGACTGTCCCTATAAAAACGGGACATCTGGTCACCATGTTACAATTTTCCAAAAAGGGCCGTATTTTTGAAATGTAATGTACCCACACTACACACACCCTCATCATATATAATTTGAAATCTTATTTTATGTACGTTTAGATGAGGAGGTGTCAAGTGGTGCAGTAAGCCTGTAGGCAAGGTGAAACAATGGTACCTAAAATGAGAAAATGTCATATTTTTCACAGAGCCAGAAACACTGCAACATGACTACGTTTTTACTATTTAAGTTAATTTCAACACCTTAATGTGATCTTTATTGGTCAATGCTACCAAATGATAATGCATTAAAAGATTTGTATTGGTTTTGCATGGGCAAGTTTTGTTTAGTTTCTTTTTTTTTTTTCCAGAAATGATGACGCTGTTTAGCATGGGGCAAAAATGGCAGATATCAATGTTTTGCAATGTACTAACATGAAATGTTCCACACTGCATATTCTGAATTATCAAAGTATCTCACAAGCAATTATAATTTTCTATATTTTGAATTGAAATTTACTGACCAGATCCATCTCATTATGTGTTGTGCACCAGAAGCAGATTGCATGCCCATAGTTTGTACTGCATAGTGAATAGATATAAGTGTATGTGATTTCCTAATATAATGCTGTAGCAATATGCCCCATATTTTCATAGTAATATGGTACGATTATGGCATAACTATGATGTATTTTATACAAGATAAGTCATGTAAGATATAATTGAAAAGATTATGATTCACTGAATATGATTATCCTATTTGTATGCATGCATCATTTTGTTAGGAATATTGTCTATGCATCTATTACAAATGTGTTTACACCTGGGGAATGCCCACTAGACAGAATGCAATCAGTCTAGATCGCTGGCTAGGAAGGGCCATTAGGGAAAACAATAGGTCTTAAAATATGCTAATCTCCCACTGGGGAGCCTTCCTGAGAACCCTACAAACAGCCTCCCAGTCATGGCTGCTGTGTCCCTACAGGGATATGTGACCAAGTCACCTGGCACTGGACTCCATCTTGGAATACTAGTGTTTTTGCACTGACCGGATGTGGGAACCAAGTGGGGAGACAAAGGGTTCCTGCCATATGCAAAAGCTATTTAAGGCAGGGGAGTGACATCATCGTGGTTCTTCACTGACTCCCCGCCCCAAAAAATTGCTGGAAATACCTTAGGAACAAAGACTGGACTAGGGGAGAAGGGCTGAACCCAGGCTAGAGGGATTTCTAGCCTGTGAAAGGAATACCTGGAGTTTTAAGCTGCAAGCAAGTGCAGCTTGCCCTCAATCATAGGTGCTGGAACTAGAGCTGCGGGGGGTGCTGCAGCACCCCCTGACTTGAAGTGGTTTCCATTACATACAGGGTTTCCAGTTTGGTTCAATGGCTCTCAGCACCCCCACTATAAAAATAGTTCCGGCAACCCTACCCTCAAGAATATCTGCTAACTGCCTAAAAAAAAACACCCCAATTAGAGTGAGAATTTGCTACTTATATCCAATGTCTTTAGTATATGAATGTTTCATACTTCTATCCAATGTCTTTAGTATATGAATGGTTAATGTTTATTTGCTAAGTAATCTACTTTGATCTGTTTGCTATCTCTTGTAATCACTTAAAATCTATCTTTTGTAGTTTTTGTACCTTGTACCTCTTTTGTACCTTGTTTTTGTTTTGTCTAAAACTAGTGTGTGAAAATCATAACTGGGGGCAGAAAGCTGTTGCATATCTTCATCCACGTTGAGGGAGGTGGCAAATTTCATGAGCTTACACTGCATAGTTCCCAGGGCCGGCTCTAGGATTTTTGCCGTCCCAAGCAAAAACAAATTTGCCCCCCCCCCCGTTTTTTTCTTACCCCACCCCCGCCTCAACTCCGCCCCTTCCCCAAATCCCCAGCCCTGCCTCCTCCCCCCAGGCTCTCAAGCCTAGGAAGGAGGGAGGGAGGGAGGGAGGGGGAGAAGCGGCGTGCGTACCGCAACCGCTCGGGATCGGGTCCCCCTCCAGCAGCGGCGCGCGAATCAGCTGTTTCGCGCGCCGCGGCCGCTCGGGATCTTCCCCTCCCTCCCGGGCTCTCAAGCCCAGGAGGGAGGGGGAGAACCGGCGCGCGCTCTGCAGCCACTCAGAATCTCCCCCTCCCTCCCAGGCTCTCAAGCCTAGGAGGGACGGGGAGAAGCGGTGCGCGCGCTGCAGCCGCTCAGGATCTTTCCCTCCCTCCCAGGCTCTCAAGCCTGGAAGGGAGGGGGAGCAGCGGCACGCGAATCAGCTGGTTCGCACGCTGCGGCCGCTTGGGATCTCCCCCTCCAGCAGCGGCACGCGAATCAGCTGGTTCGCACGCTGCGGCCGCTCAGGATCTCCCCCTCCAGCAGTGGCGCGCGAATCAGCTGTTTCGCGCGCCATGGGAGGTGAGCTAGGGGGCCGGGGCACATTTTTAGGGGCGGCATGGCTGGCACCAGAATGCCGCCCCTAGAAACGTGCCGCCCCAAGCACCAGCTTGTTTTGCTGGTGCCTGGAGCCTGCCCTGATAGTTCCCTGTGCAGCGCAAGATGGGATAATTTTGGGTTTACACTCCAAGGGGGGGATGGCTGACAGCTCGCAACCCCCATGTAATAACCTTGTGACCCCCTGAAGGATCCTGACCCTCAGTTTGAGAACCCCTGATTTAGTCTGCCTGGTAGAAGGTTTTATTTTGTATTTAATAATAGAATCATAGGGCTGGAAGGGACCTCGAGAGGGCATTACTCCAGTCTCTGGCGCTCATGACAGGACTAAGTATTATCTAGACCATCCCTGACACGTATTTGTCTAATCTGCTCCTAAAAATCTCCAGTGATGGAGATTCCACAACCTACCTAGGCAATTTATTCCAGTGTTTAACCACCCTGGCAGGATGATTTTCCTAATGTCCAACCTAAACCTCCCTTGCTGCAATCTAAGCCCATTGCTTCTTGTCCTATCCTCAGAGATTAAGAAGAACAATTTTTCTCCCTCCTCCTTGTAACAAGCTTTTATGTACTTGAAAACTGTTATCATGTCCCCTCTCAGTCTTCTCTTTTCCAGACTAACCAAACCCATTTTTTTCAATCTTCCCTCTTAGGTCATGTTTTCTAGATCTTTAGTCATTTTTGTTGCTCTTCTCTGGACTTAAATTTCTCCACATATTTCCTGAAATGTGGCGTCCAGAACTGGACACAGTACTCCAGTTGAGGCTTTATCAGCACGGATTAGAGTGGAAAAATTACTTCTCGTGTCTTGCTTACAACACTCCTGATAATACATCCCAGAACGATGTTTGCTTTTCTTTTTCTTTTTTTCCCAACAGTGTAACACTGTTGGCTCATATTTAGCTTGTGATCCACTGTGACACCCCCCCCTCCCCCCAGATCCCTTTCCGCAGTACTCCTTCCCAGGCAGTCATTTCCCATTTTGTATGTGTGCAACTGATTGTTCCTTCCTAAGTGGAGTACTTTGCATTTGTCCTCATTGAATTTCATCCTATTTACTTCAGACCATTTCTCCAGTTTGTCCAGATCATTTTGAATTACAATCCTAGGCTCCAAAGCACTTGCAACCCTTCCCAGCTTGGTATTGTCCACAAACTTTTATAAGTGTACTCTATGCCATTATCTAAATCATTGATGAAGATACTGAACAGAGCCGGACCCAGAACTGATCCCTGCCGGGCCCCACTTGTTATGCCCTTCAAGCATGACTGTGAACCACTGATAACTACTCTCTGGGAATGGTTTTCCAACCAGTTATGCACCCACCTTACAGTAGCACCATCTAGGTTGCATTTCCCTAGTTTGTTTATGAGAAGGTCATGCGAGACAGTATCAAAAACTTTACTAAAGTCAAGATATACAATGTCTACTGCTTCCCCCCTATCCACAAGGCTTGTTACCCTGTTAAAGAAAACTATCAGGTTGGTTTGACACAATTTGTTCTTGACAAATCCATGATGACTGTTACTTATCACCTTATTATCTTCTAGATGTTTGCAAATTGATTGCTTAATTATTTGCTCCATTATCTTTCTGGGTATAGAAATTAAGCTGTCTGGTCTGTAAATTCCCTGGGTTGTCCTTATTTCCCTTTTTATAGATTGGCCCTATATTTGCTAATGGCTCAGACATCTCCTCAGTCAGCTCCTTGAGTATTCTAGGATGCATTTCATCAGGCCCAGATGACTTGAAAACATCTAACTCGTCTAAGCAATTTTTAACTTGTTCTTTTCCTATTTTAGCCTCTGATCCTACCTGATTTTCACTGCATTCACTATGTTAGACGTCCAATCACCACAACCTTCTTGGTGAAAACCGAAACAAAGAAGTCATTTAGCATCTCTGCCATTTCCACATTTTCTGTTATTGTTTTTCCTTCCTCAATGAGTAACAGGCCTATCCTGTCCTTGGTTTTCCTCTTGCTTCTAATGTATTTGTAGAATGTTTTTGTTACCTTTTATGTCTCTAGCTAGTTTGATCTCGTTTTGTGCCTTTTTGTCCCTACATACTTGTATTATTTATTTATATTCATCCTTTGCAATTTGACCTAGTTCCCACTTTTTTGTAGGACTCTCTTTTGAGTTTTAGATAATTGAAGATCTCCTGGATAAGCCAGGGTGGTCTCTCGCTCTTGCGCCCTTAATAATGTCTCTTTGAAAAACTGCCAACTGTCTTCAATTGTTTGTCCCCTTAGACTTGCTTCCAATGGGCTCTTACCTACCAACTCCCTGAGTTTGCTAAAGTCTGCCTTCTTGAAATCCATTTTCTTTATTTTGATGTTCTCCCTCCTACCATTCATTAGAATCATGAACTCTACCATTTCATGATCACTTTCACCCAAGCTGCCTTCCACTTTCAAATTCTCAACCAGTTCCTCCCTGTTTGTCAACATTAAATATAGAACAGCCTTTCCCCTAGTAGCTTTCTCCACCTTCTTAAATAAAAAATTGTCTCCAATACATTTCAAGAACATGTTGGATAACCTGTGCCCTGCTGTGTTATTTTCCCCAACAGGTGTCTGAGTAGTTGAAGTCCCCCATCACCACCAAGTCCTATGCTTTGGATGATTTTGTTAGTTTAAAAAAAGCCCCATCCTCTTCTTCTTCCTGGTTAGATGCTCTGTAGCAGATCCCTACCATGACATCACCCTCATTTTTTACCCTTTTTATCCTTACCCAGAGACTTTCAACAAGTCTCCTATTTCCATCTCAACCTCAGTCCAAGTGTATACATTTTTAATATACAAGGCAACACCTCCTCTCTTTTTTCCCTGCCTGTCCTTCCTGAGTAAGCTGTACCCTTCTATACCAATATTCCAGTCATGCGTATTATCCCACCAAGTCTCTGTGATGCCAACTATGTCATAGTTCTATTTATTAGCATTTTGAGTTCTTCTTGCTTATTCCCCATACTTCTTGCATTAATGTACAGACATCTAAGATACTGATTTGATTTCCCCCTTCCCAGTTCTGTCTTGTCTCTCCCTTATCCCTGCTATAACAGCCCATGCTCCCCCCAAATTCCGACCCTTCTCCCAGGTCTCCATGTTTTTGACTTACCTGTGGGCTTTGGTCACCTGTCCCCTTCAAACCTAGTTTAAAGCCCTCCTCACTAGGTTAGCCAGTCTGTATCCAAATATGCTCTTCCCCTTTCTCAATAGGTGGACCCCATCTCTGTTTAGCAGACCTTCTTCCTGGAACAGCATCCCGTGGTCAACGAAGCCGAAGTACTCCTGGTGACACTATCCTCACAGCCAGGCATTCACCGCCAGGATGCATCTGTCTCTGCCTGGGCCCCTACCCTTGACGGGAAGGATCGAAGAGAACATCACCGCTCCCAACTTTTTCACCCTTACTCGCAGAGCCCTGTAGTCACTTCTGATCTGCTGAGGGTCATACCTCGCAGTATCATTGGTTCCCACGTGGATGAGAAGCATGGGGTAGTAGTCAGACCAGGTTTCACTGTGGCCACTTGGGCCAAGGTAGGATTTGTTCCTTTAAAAAAAAAATGCAGTCATCTTTAAAACTGAGGTTCTGGGGGAGATATACCAAAAACTTGAATTCAGAAACTACTGGGATTTTTCTTCCCTTTGGACACTCCACCAGTTAGTCTCATAATTTGGATTTTTCATAGATTAAGGATTTGGGGCCATTTCTTTTCTGCCAAAAAGCCAGTAATATCACAGCCCAATAATTGGGTGAATATGAAAACTGGAGAATCCAAACCCTACTGTGTTCATATAAGTGAAACCTCCTTAATAAACCAAAAATGTTGTTGCTGTTTTTCTGAGTTTATCTCACAGAACAATCTTGTACATTTTGATGTTGTGTCATTAGGCTGTGATACAATGTAGGCAAATCTGTATATAACATAATTATATTGCAAGAAAAATATTACCATCTCCCAAAGTGTTTCATAGGCTGCAAAAAGCAATTTTAGGGTCTGTGAGCATCCTCTACTGCTTGCACAATTTACCCTATAAAAATGGTGAGGTGTTAGAAAGCTTAGAATAGGTGGTAACCCTACAGCCAAGGGTTAGCTGTAATGGGTTTAGCACAAATGGGTTGCCTAAAAGAGTGGTTTTCAAACCGCGGGTTGCGACCCAGTACTGGGTCACGGATTGTTAGGCACTGGGTCGCGGTGGCTCTGGTAAGCACCGCCAACCGGGCCGTTAAAAGTCCCGTCGGCGGTGCTACCCGGCCAAGGCAGGCTAGTCCCTACCTGTTCTAAGGCCGTGCTGTGCCTTGGGAAGCGGCCAGCAGCAGGTCTGCTCCTAGGCTGGGGGGGAGGGGGTGTGCTTCCAGGGCACAGTGCGGTCTGCAGTGCCAGGATAGGTAGGAAGCCTGCCTTAGTAACCCCAGTTCCCCGCTGTGCCACTGTCCAGGAGCCGCCCGAGGTAAGCCCACACCCCAACCCCATGCCCCAATCCACTGCTCCAGTCCTGAGCCCCCCCAAACCCAGAGCCCCTTCCTGCACCCCAAACCCCTTATCCCCAGTCCCAACCCAGAGCCTGCACCCACAGCCCAGACCCCCTTCCTGCACCCCAACCCTGTACCCCAGCCCAGAGCCCACACCCTGAACCCCTCATTCCCGGCCCCACCCCTCACCTCCGCACCCTAACCCTCTGCCCCAGCCCTGAGCCCCTCCGACACCCCAAACCTCTCATCCCCAGCTCTGTTGGGTTGTGGGCATCAACAATTTTCTTCTACTGGGTCGCCAGAAAAAAAGTTTGAAAACCACTGGCCTAAGACTAAAAGATTGAAAATGTACTGAAAAACTTGGGTAGGCAACTGAAGTAGTCATTTAAAACAGGAGTAAAGGATTCTATTGGGAAAATAAGATCCTTTTTGTAGCATTTTAGTATACAGGGTGCAATACAATAGATCAGGCCGGTGAGGTCTTATTCAAAATCAAAAATTTTCAGGACCCCCTTCCACTTTTTACTCTGACAGTGACAACAGTGATCTGCCTATATAATGTGTGTGTGTTTCACGAGGTTGATGGAGAATACTTGATGTGGAAGGAGAAGGATGTGCAAGAAGTAGGGGAAGAAGATATTCTTTGCATTAGAGTTGCAATAAAATTTGCAATGCTTCATGTCCCACCCCCCACCACCCCAATTGCCTTTCATGATCCTCCCTGGGGGCTGCTCCCCACCATCAGCTGAGAAACACTGCAGTATATCATGGGTTCTCAGCTTGGGGACTGTGACTAGCTGTAAGGGTGATGCAACGACTCTCTGCCTTCCCCATATTGCAAAATGGGAGGAGGGTGCCAGATAGATCCTGGCTAGATGAGAGCAGGATCCCAGTATGGAAAAGGCTGAAAAACACTGCAGTAGATGAAGTGTGCTGAATAGTTAATAAATTTCTGCCTCAAGAGTCTTACAACCTAAGGGCTCAGCTTGTACAACACACAGAATTGTGTGAGTGTTTCACAGAACAATTATCTCAGGGCAGGTGGCTGGATCATCAGAAGTTTTACTGAAGAGGGGAGGGAGGTTAGCATAATTTAGTATTAGTCTGTTGCAAGTGTATGCAGTGAAATGCAAGGAGTTGGAGTCTAGATCTAGAGTAGGCAAAAGAGACCCAGGCCTTGGCTACACTTGCAGATGGACAGCGCTGTTAGTTAAACCCGTGTTCGTACAGCTGAGTAGGGAAAGCGCTGCAGCCTGTCCACACTGGCAGCCGCCAGCGCAGTAACGAGCACTAACGTGGCTACATTTGCGGCACTTGCAGCAGTTTTGGGAGAGGTGCATTATGGGCAGGTATCCCACAGAACACCTCTTCCAATTCTGGTGCCGTGGGTTGTGGGAAGGGGGCGTGGGGTATGGTGCATTCTGGGTCCTGTCCCAACGCCCCGTGATGCATCGCTTCGCATCCCAGCAATCCCTGTGTTTCCGGCCACAATTTGCGCCATCTTTCAACGGTTTCTTTGTAGCGCGATCTGTGCTCCGTTTCGGTCAGCGGGAAAATGGATCCCGACCTGGTGAGCAAAATACTGACGAGTCTCGCCAGCACGTCACGTTTGGCAGTCGAGCTGTTCCTTAAGATCCACAGTGACAGCGAGGAGTCCGACGATGACGATGAAATTGTCACGCAAAACGCGTACGACGCTAACTTGCTTGTGGCATTCATGGACATGCTATGCACCGTGGAACGCCGCTTTTGGGCTCAGGAAACCAGCACAGAGTGGTGGGATCACATTGTCATGCAAGTCTGGGATGACGAGCAGTGGGTGCAGAACTTTCGGATGAGAAAAGCTACTTTCATGGGACTGTGTGAGGAGCTCGCCCCCGCCCTGCGGCGCAAGGACACGAGATTGAGAGCTGCCCTGACGGTGGAGAAGCGGGTGGCTATTGCAATCTGGAAGCTCGCAACTCCGGACTGCTATCGATCAGTAGCGAACCAGTTTGGAGTGGGAAAGTCGACCGTTGGAATCGTGCTGATGCAAGTTTGCAAGGCCATTAATCGCATCCTGCTCAGAAGAACCATGACTCCGGGTAATGTGCAGGACATTGTGCCTGGCTTTGAACAAATGGGTTTCCCTAACTGCGGCGGGGTGATAGATGGGACGCATATTCCTATTCTGGCACCACCCCACCTAGCATCCGAGTACATTAATCGGAATGGGTATTTCTCCATGGTTCTCCAGGCGCTTGTGGATCACCGTGGGCATTTCATTGACATCAACACAGGCTGGCCCGGAAAGGTGCATGATGCACACATCTTTCGGAACACTGCCCTGTTCCGGAAGATGCAGTCCGGGACTTTTTTCCCAGACCGGAAGATCACGGTAGGGGAAATTGAAATGCCCACTGTGATCCTTGGAGACCCCGCGTACCCTTTAATGCCGTGGCTCATGAAACCCTACACAGGGAGCCTTGACACCAGCAAGGAATGGTTCAACTACAGGCTGAGCTGGTGCAGAATGACTGTGGAGTGTGCTTTTGGCCGTTTGAAGGGCCGCTGGCGATCTCTATATGGGAAGCTGGACTTGGCTGAACACAGCATCCCCGCGGTTATATCCGTGTGCTGTACCCTCCATAATATTTGTGAAGGGAAGGGTGAAATGTTCACTCAGGCGTGGACCTCAGAGGTTCAACACCTGGAGGCTGAATTTGCACAGCCAGAGAGCAGGGCTATTACAGGGGCCCAGCGTGGGGCTGCAAGGATTAGGGATGCCTTGAGGGAGAAATTTGAGGCTGACAACCACCAGTAATGTGTGCTGCCCTGCACAACCCTGAAGTGAAGTGGTTCCAATGTTATCAGTTATCTGTCTTTGCTAAGCTGATTTGTGTTTGCTCAGCTCACTTGCGTTGCCTGTTTCTTTCCTGGGCTAAGGTATCTTTTTTCCTTATGCAATAATAAAGACTGTTTGCACATCTAAAGAATCTGTTTATTACAGAGAAAATACATGTATTAAAAAGAAACACAACTGCTTGTGAGACAGAAAGGGCAATGGGGTGGTGGGTGGTGTGGGGAAGGGTTCAATCACAGGGTATGGTATGTCCTGCTTTCATACTCGGGCTTCCTGTCTGGAGTGCTGTGCAGTGAGTGCTGGACTTCAGGATGTCTATAATTTGGGATGGGAGTTGAGTGCAGTGGGCAAGGGTTATAGTTTCCAGGGCTGTCTGGTGAAGCTACAGGTGTTGGGGGCATCTGGTGTGGGCAATAAGAACCTGAATGTTGGGTGAAGTGGGCAGGTGGTGACATGGGGGCACAAGTGTTTTGGGACACTGGCTCGGGGGGGGCGGGTGCGGTACTGCTCCGCCTGCATGGCGACGAGCGCCTGGATAGAGTCCGCTTGGCGCACCATGATGCTAATCAGTTCCTTTGTGCTTTCGTGCTCCCGGAGCTGCATGCTTTGCTGCCGCTGCGCTGCGTTTTCCTGGCGGAGCCTACTTTCACTCTCCCTCCACTCCCGAGCCTTTTGATTCTCTTTAAGAGACTGTTTCATAACTTCCTGCAGCATGTCTTCTTTCGTTCTTCTGGGCCTCTTCCTGAGCCTTTGGAGTCTCTCAGCCGGTGATAAGAAGGATGGCGGAGATCTCAAGGTTGCATCTGGAAGGCAAAATGCAACATTTAACAGAGGCATCATTGTTTTATGCCAGACAGAGCAATGATTCCCCCACACTTAAGGAGGGCGCGCACAGTCTCCAAAACAGCACAATTTTCCCGTCCCAAACAGAGTGCACAGAACCCACGGGAGCCCCAAAATGGTGAGTAAGCACAGGGTAAAGGGGGACTGATTGTTTCACGGATGTACTGTCCGACGGGTTTCTGTGCCTTGGGGAGAGCCAACAGCAGCAGGGGGAACCTACACTGAACACTATCCGCACATTTTCCACAGGAGTTCGTCTTGGAAGATATCTCGCTGCTGAGGATGTCCGGGGAAGCAAGGGAGGGTCTTCTACTGCAATGCGGCTTCCGCCCTGGCCTATATGCAGCTTGCCTGTGTGCAGCAATGGTCCCCCCGCCCCTCGCGGCACAGTGGCGCGGACATGTTACCCTGAATGGGACAAGGACCACAGCGGCACTCCCAATGAACCTGCGCAAGCGCATTGCCCACGTCTTGGCTGAGACTTTTGAAGAGATTACAGTGGCCGATTTCTCCGATGTGATAGACCACATCAATGCGCTCTTCCGCATCTAGGCATGCATGCAGCCCAAACCCTCCTCGCCCAAGGACCCCACACCGAGAAAACTCCTTCCCGAAAATAAAAGCTGCTTACCGCGAACCTGTTCTTCTCTTTCTCTCCTAGCGCGTACCGGCTGCTGCGACTGGCTCCCTTCCTCCTGGCTCGAGAAGAGCTCCTGGCTGCATGCACCCAGGGAGTCAGGGGTGTCTCCCCCAGCCACAGCACCCTCGCTTCTGTTTTCTTCAACCCCCTCCTCCTCCTCCTCCTCCTCTCCCTCCTCCTCATCCCGCTCTCCCGTGTCCACGGTGGTGCTCGGAACAGTAGTGGGGTCACCCCCAAGTATTGCATCCAGCTCTTTGTAGAATCGGCAGGTTTTGGGGGGAGCACCAGAGCGGTTGTTTGCCTCGCGGGCTTTGCGGTACGCACTTCACAGCTTCTTTACTTTTATCCTGCACTGCATTGCGTCCCGGTCATGGCCCCTTTCAATCATGGCCCTTGATATCTGGCCGAAAGTATCAAAATTCCTCCGGCTGGATCGCAGCTGGGACTGGACACCTTCCTCCCCACAAACAGCGATGAGGTCCAGCAGCTCGCCATTGCTCCATACTGGGGCTCGTCTCGCACGTGGAGGCATGGTTACCTGGAAAGATGCGGTGAGAGCACTCCATGCCTGGCTGAGCAAACAGAAAGGGGATATTTAAAATTGCAAGGGAATTTAAAGGGTCGGAGTGGCGGTTGGTCACCTGAGGCCAGGGCAGTAGAGCGCTAATTGATGACCAGAGGGGCTAGAACAGGCGTTGTGGGATACTTCCGAATACTTCTGGAGGCCAATAACAGCGCATTGGGTGACCACACTGTAGCGCACCAGCAGCAGCGCAACAAACGTTATTCCTCTTGGGGAGGTGGAGTACATGCAGCGCTGTACCTGAGGAGATGCAGCGCTGCACGTGCCTTGCGACTGTAGCCAGTTAAACGAAAATAAGAAAGAAAAACTTGTAGCACCTTAGAGACTAACAAATCTAAGGTGCTACAAGTTTTTCTTTCTTATTTTCGTTTTGCTGACACAGACTAACACGGCTACTACACTGTAGCCAGTTAGTGAGTTACAGCACTGCAGGCAGTTTTATTGCGCTGTAACTCGTGAGTGTAGCCAAGGCCAAAGAGAGCAGTCAGAAGAGAATCACATGGAGCTCAAAGAAAGCAAGAGGAGATGAGGACAGGGCTAAGAGTCTCATTAGATTTAACGAGGAAGAAGCTTGCATAGAAATGAAGTAAGGGAAAGATGTAGGCAGAAGATGCAAATCAGGGTGAATTGTGTCTTGTTTATTAAATATTATTCCACTTCTTTTCAAAGTTTAGAACTGACTGAAGTTGTTCACACTGTTTTTATTTGCTCCACACTAATGTCAGGTTGGGATTCAACTCAAACATGACATTTTTCCAGAAGTATAGAGTCATGTCATGAGCTGTGGAACAATCTGAACTGTAAATAGGTCGTTGACTCACCCGCCTCAAGAGGCACCCTCCCTAAAGGAAGACTTTGAAAACACTCCTTAATTTAATAATTCACAGTAAGGAAGGAGTTGCATCAACCAGGGAGGAGATTTAGGGCAAGGTCTGCACTGGGGGAGTCTTTACCAGTGAGGGAGCTGGGGAAGGGCAGCTCTGTACATGGGATTCTCTCCAATGAGGGAAGGGGCAGGGCTGTAGGGGGGACTCTCCAGTGAGTGGAGGGAGGCGGGGGGTAGGCAGGTTTGGGGGTGGGGACTCTCTCTCCAGTGAGTGGAGGGAGGCGTGGGGGCCAGGCAGGTCTGCGGGGCGGGTGGAGACTCTCCAGAGAGTGAAGGGGGAGGAGTGGACTCTTTCGTCCATTCCCCACAACTCAGACCGCGGGGGGTAACACACGCTCCGGAGCTTCCTCGTCCCCACACCGAGCCAAGCGCCGCGAAGCCCTTCCCCTTCTTTCCCAAGATGGCGGCGGCCCCTCCCCCTAGATCCCAAGGGCTGGGGCGGGGCCCCTGGAGCCCGTCCTCCCGCAGCTGCGGCCAGGGACGGTTATGTGTGAGCGCGGCGGGACGGGGCTGGCAGTTAGCAGACGCGAGCGCGGCTGGGGCCCGAGTGGAGAGAGCTGCGCGCCGGGCCGGGCCGGGCTCTCCCTGGGTAAGTAGCGCGGCTGGGGGTGGCGGGGCTCGTGTCCTCCAGGCAGCGGCGGGCTCGGCGGTGGCAGGAGCCAGGCGGGCGGCGAGGGGCAAACTTTCCCTGCGGGCTCTCGCTGCTGCTCCGCGGCCATGTTGGGAGCTGCCCCTGTGGGGATGGGCAGGGCGCGACCCCGTCCTCGGGATCTCGGCCGACAAGCTTCGGCCGCCGCGGGGCTTTGCTCCCGGGGGAGGTCGATGGGGACGCGTCCCCCACCCGCGCAGGGCAAGGTGCCGGAGCTGGCCCCGTTCCCGTGCGGGGGGCGCGCGCGCGCGCGACAGCAGCGCTGGGAGTTGTAGGTGCTCAGTGCCCATCCCGGGCCGGTGGTTACTCACCGCTAGCCCCGCTGCAGGCAGAGCCAGCGGGCGGGACTCCAGCCCTGCCTCCCCGGAGGGCGCGTACCGAATGCCTGGAGCCCCCTGCTGCCCTGGCCGGGCTGGCCCGGGTGCGTGTCCCGGCCGGCCCCGGGGTTCCGCGCTGCGGGGGTGAGAGTGTTGGGCTTCAGGAGCGAGGAGACTCCCTGGATCTTGACAGCATCAGTTATGGGAGTGTGAGTGGAGGGGAGCGAGCGAGCTCCCCTGTATTTGTCACTTCGACCGGACCCTGTGTATGTGGCAGCCGCGGGAAAACCTCTCACTCGCTTAAATAGGAACAGGGTTGGGCCCATAGTCTTTAGTTATCTGGATTTGTTGTTTCACTTCACTTATAAATCACCCTATATTCAAACTAACCCCCCCCCCCCCCCCCCCCAAATCCTGGGTAGCTGTTTGGACATAAATATTTGTAACCTTGGGTTTTTTTTTCAGCGTTGTGACAATCATGTAGGGATTGCGTCTCTTTTAAACTACCCTACTAACGCTTTAAAAAGAGAAAGTGTGTAAAATTCATGATGCATGTTGAAACTTATCCCTTGAAGCAAATATATGTGCTATGGCTCAGTAAATGCCAGCTGCCGGAAGAGCTATTTCTTTGGAGCTGCATATATATATTGATATACAGTGCCTGTACAGACCAGCCTGGTGTGTGTGGACAGACCCCTGTGCAAATGTGGAGTACCCTTGAATTCAGTGGGTCTCCATGTGAGTGTGGAGATTTATCTGCTTGTGTGTCATGTTGCAACATCTGGGCCTAAGCACTATGTAAATACAAGGATTTCTAAACAAATGCAACAGTATATAGGATTTACACCAGCATTCAGTTCCTGGCCACGTTCTTCATGAATGCCTTTACTATTAATATTTGAAGTTTTTTAAAAGAATAGATAGATGATGGCTTGTCAAATCAGTATGAAGTGTCTGTTAAACACATTCCTTAATTGGTACACAATGTATTGTTACTCTCATCTCCTGTGGGCTTCCATGAAGACATTTGAGTGATCAAATATTTATCACTACTTAATTTGAGGACTTTGCATAAATGCGATCTGTTTAAAGTTGTTTTCAGTGTTGTTGTAGCCATGTTGGTTCCAGGATTTTAGAGACAGGGTGGATGAGGTAATATCTCTTATTGGGCCAACTTCTGTTGATGAAAGAGACAAGCTTTCGAGCTACACAGTTCTTCAGGTCTGGGAAATGTCTTAGGGCTTGTCTTCACATATAGTGCTACAGTGGTGCAGCTGTACAACCATTTGTGTAGTTTAATTTAATGCCTTAGGCTTTGGCTACACTGGCGCTTTACAGCGCTGCAACTAACTCGCTATGGGGTGTGAAAAAAACACTCCCCTGAGCGCAGCAAGTTACAGCGCTGTAAAGCGCCAGTGTAAACAGTGCCCCAGCGCTGGGAGCCGTGCTCCCAGCACTGTAAGCTATTCCCCTTGGGGAGGTGGAGTAACTGCAGCGCTGGGAGACCTCTCTTCCAGCGCTGGCGCGCAATCACACTTGCAGAGCTTTGAAGTTTCAAGTGTAGCCAAGCCCTGAGAGGCAGTAGTAGCTATGTTGGCGGGAGAAACTCTCCCATTGACATAGCGGTGTCTACAAAGTGGGTTAGGCCATTCTAACTATGTTGCTCAATGGTGTGGATATAGGTTGGTAGGTCTGTTGTGTAGCCCTGGCCTTAAAGTGTGTGTTGACTACTATGCTAAACTATGTTCCACCTTGTATTTAGTTGTATTTTCCCAGACCTGAAGAAGATCTCTGTGTAGCTTGAAAACTTGTCCCTTTCATCAACAGAAGTTGGTTCAGTAAAAGACTTTTTCACCCACCTTGTCTGCTTAAATATAACCATTTATTCATATCTTTGATTAGAGGTAAGTAGCTGTCCTGGATGAACTAAAGAGGTTTGAAACAGTTTGATATGATCACAAAAAAAATTGTAAAATTGCCTGAATCTTCTGTTTGTCAACATGACTAAGTTTGTTAGCATTTCTGTAATGTATATGTTGAAGTGTATATTTGATCTGTTAAAACAGTCTCATTTTAAATGTGATGAGTTATTCTGAAAGCAATTCAAGAAAAAAGACTTATTTTAAATGTATAATGGTTAAGGCAAAAGAAAGATTATTCCTTTCAGTTGCTTTTTTCTTTTTTGCTTTTGTGACTACTTAGTGATATTTTTCTGTATTAGGGAACAATGAATTGCACTTCTAGTAAGTACTACTTGGCTACTTCTTTAGTCTAAAATGTCCCACTTTATTTAGAAATGTGGCTGCTGCCTAGCTACTGATTTTTTAATCCTTGACTTCATAAGTATTTTTACTAAGCAAAGCTACTGCACATACCTGGAACTATGGATTAAGGATTGACTAAATTGACCATAATGGTCTAGAAGCATCATAAAACTTCATATTCATTAAATTTGTTTTGTTACTCGAGAGACTGATGTCTAATAGTGCCAAATACGTTTATTTGAGTGTGTAATGCATTTGACATTTTAAATTAAAACAGTATGAATTAATACAACTAGGGAAATGAGACTAAAATTAAACTGACAAACACATTTTTGACTACTTCCTCCCTTTTCCCAAATAAGAAACTTGAATACTTGCTCAACTTCAAGGTCCCCTTTAAGATTTGTGCAGTTTAATTGGTGGTTGTTGTTAGTGATGGGCTTCAGAGATGATGGGGGAAACAATAACAGAAAATGTGAAAATGACAGAAGTGCTAAATTACTTTTTTGTTTGTTTTTCACCAAAAAGGTTAATAGTGAATCTAACATTGTGAATGCCAATGAAAATGTGATAGGATCAGTGGCTAAAATAGAGACAGAACAAGTTAAAAAATACATAGGCTATGTCTACACCAGAGATCTTGCAGTGGCATAGCTGTACCGATGCAAGGTAAGGTCTCCCGTGTATGTAGTTCTCCTGTTGGCATAATTTAACCACCCCTGATGAGCAGCAACAGCTATAGGAGCAGGAGAGCGTCTCCCACTGAAATGGCGCTGTCCAAACCAACACATCTGTCTGTGTAACTTATGTCGCTCAGGGTGTGAAAAAAGCTTTACCGACAAAAATGATAGTGTAGACATAGCCTTAGACAAGTTAGATGTCTTAAAGTCACTAAGGCCTGATGAAATACATCCTAGAATACTCAAGGAGCTGACTGAGAAGATATCTGAGCCATTACTGATTATCTTTGAAAAGTCATGGAAGACCGGAATGATTCCAGAGGATTGGAAAGGGGCAAATATTGTGCAATCCATTTGCAAACACCTAGAAGATAATAAGGTATTAAGTAACAGTCAGCATGGATTTGTCAAGAACAAATCATGTCAAACCAACACAATAGCTTTCTTTGACAGGGTTAACAAGCGTTTTGGATGGGGGACAGCGGTTGATGTGGTATATCTTGACTTTAAGGCTTTTGATAGTGTCTTGCATGATCCTTCAATAAACAAAGTAGGGAAATGCAACCTAGATGGAGCTACTAGAAAGTGGGTGCATAACTGGTTGGAAAACCATTCCCAGAGAGTAGTTATCAGTGGTTCACAGTCAAGCTGGAAGGGCATATCCAGTGGGGTCCTGCAGGGATCAGTTCTGGATCCGATTCTGTTCAATATCTTCATCTATGATTTATAATGGCATAGAGAGTACACTTTTATAAAGTTTGTGGACAATACCGAGCTGAGAGAAGTTGCATATGCTTTGGAGGCCAGGATTAAATTTCAAAAATGATTTGGAGAAATGGTTTGAAGTAAATAGGGTGAAATTCAATAAGGACAAATTCAAAATACTCCACTTAAGAAGGAACAAACGCGCACACACAAAATGGGAAATGACTGCCTAGGATGGAGTACTGTGGAAAGGGACCTGGGGTTCACAAGCTAAATGAGTCAGTGTAACACTGTTACATCCCAGAGTTATGTTTGCTTTTTTTGTAATAGCAGGAGTGTTTAAACAAGACATGAGAAGTAATTCTTCTGCTCTACTCTGCACTGATTAGGCCTCACCTGGAGTATTGTGTCCAGTTCTGGGTGGCACATTTCAGGAAAGATGTGGACAAATTGGAGAAAGTCCAAAGGAGAGCAACAAAAATGATTAAAGATCTAGAAAACATGACTTATGAGGGAAGATTGAAAAAATTGGGTTTGTTTAGTCTGGAGAAGAGAAGACTGAGAGGGGTTTCAAGTACATAAAAGCTTATTACAAGGAGGAGACAGAAAAATTGTTCTTAACCTCTGATGATAGGATAAGAAGCAATGGTCTTAAATTGCAGCAAAGGCAGTTTAGGTGGGACATTAGGAAAAACTTACTGTCAGGGTAGTTTAAGTAATGGAATAAATTGCCTAGGGAGGTAGTAGAATCTCTATCATTGGAGAATTTTAAGAGTAGGTTGGACAAACATCTGTCAGGGATAGTCTAGATAATACTTAGTCCTGCCATGAGTGCAGGGGACTGGAGTCGGACTAGATGATCTCTCGGGGTCCCTTTCAGTCCTATGATTCTATGACATGCATGTTTCTTTGAACGTTATTTTCCAGGGGTCTCATTAGTATGTGGTGTTGCTACAGATGATTTGTAGTGCTTAGGCACAACAATATGAGAAAGTAGCATCTTTAGCTCTGAATTTAAACTATAACTTTAATTATACTTTTAGGGTTAACTTTTAATTGAAGAGTGGTTAAGGAGTTGAGTGCAAAATGAGAATCTTATTTCCATTATGACTGCCCACTTCAATGGCTTCCTGTACTCTGGTTCGACTAATTAAAAACAATATTTCCAGGAGTTTAAGTTGTATTTTGAGTATTAAAATTACTGGCTCTAAATGGCATTTAGACTGAATCCAGCAGTCCGTTGTGTGCTGAATATGAATCACTAATCCCATCAACCCCACATTCTTTTTTTTACATGGAAAATGTATCATGTGGCTCTTAGAGGTGTGTGATGGGACTTAGCCTCCATCACCTGCAAGTAAGGGATAAATCCCCAGTTAGTTATGCTCTGCACATTGGGATGTGGCTGATTATTGCCTCCTGGCCAGAAGAGGTGGAATTAGGCCTTATAAGTAGACTTAGAGTATGTCTGCATAGCAAAGATAAACCTGCGGCTGGTCAGTGCCAGTCGATTCGAGCTCAAGGGGCTCAGGTTGCAGGGCTGTTTCATTGCTGTATAGACTTCTAGGCTTGGGCTGGAGTTGTAGCTGGAGTTGACGTACCTTAGGTTGAGTTACTGCTGGGTCTACACCCCGGGGGGTCGACAGAAGAAAATCTCCCATTGATTTGCCTTACTCTTCTCGGGGGTAGAGTATAGGGGTTGACTGGAGAGCGATCTGCAGTCGATTTGGTGGGTCTTTACTAGACCCATTAAATCGACTGCCGGTGGATTGATCTCAGAGCGTTAATCCTGGCTGTAATGTAGACCTGCCCTGAGTGAGCACTGCCACAAGGGGTTTAAGAGGTTAATGTTGCAAACAAAGCTAGGTAGATGGAGCCACTTAAATTTTAAATGCAAAACTGAGTTATAGAGGCTTGGCAGGGGGAGGAAATTGGATTAGTTTCCTCCCTTGTGTCATTCAGAATTGAGAAGACAAGAATTTTTTTTCTAAATATGCATTGATGGCAGGAGTGTTGTTCATTCTGTAAAGAGGGCTGCATTCCATTTTTAATTGTGAGTAGTGGCCTGGGTTACAAACTTAGGGTTACATGCTTCCTTGATTAACAGTAGGTTACATGCTTCCTTGATTAACAGTAGATCTCTCACTAATGCAGTAGTCCCCAAACTGTGGGGCATGCGCTCTGAGGGGGGCTCAGGAACATTTGGAGGGCAGGGGTGTGCTGGGGCCCAGGTCGGCCCTCACAAGGATAGGGGAGGGAGTAACACCTAGCCACGGCCCCAGCTCTGGCTCAGCTCCTGGCCATGGCCCCAGGTCCGGGTCGGCCCTGGCTCACGGCTCCCGCTCCAAGCTCTGGCCCCATTCCTGGCCCTGGCTCTCGATCGTGGCACCCGGGGGGTGCAGACTGGGCAAGGGGTGGCATGACTGAAAAAATTTGGGGACCACTGCACTAATGTCAGTAGGAGTTTGTACAAAGATCCAGGGTGGAACCAACCTGGCCTTTATCTAGTAACTAAACTTTTATTTATTACCATTTATTCACTATATTATGGTCAGTGCAGCATAGATTCCAAGACCAGAAGGGGCCATTGATCATCTAGTAACACAGGCCATAGAACGTACCCAAAATAATTCATAGAGCGTCTTTTAAAAAAAAATCCAGTCTTGATTTAGAAATAGCCAGTGATGGAGAATCCACTATGAATCCCAATCAGTTGTTCTAGTGGTTAATTAACCTCACTGTTCAAAGCTTAGGCCCTATTTCTAGTCTGAATTTCTCTAGTTTCTCTTTCTTTCCTTTGCATTTTTCTAGCAACTTTAAAAATCTGTCTAAGGTGATCAGCAATGAAATAGTTAATGATAAAATGTTGTTAAGCTAAAATATAGCTTTTAACACACACCAGTGTGATTAGTGTTGGTGAGGTAGCACAGGGCTTCACTCATCTGAGCCGGTGTTTCAGGTTGTCTGCAGACTTGAGAAGACAGTAGCTCTGATACACACTTTCCTTATTGCCATAATTACCTGTGCTAGCTGGATTCAAGCTAGCTTGTGTGTAGTTTTGGCTGTGTAGCCATATCCTGGTTGTGGTCAACCCTAGAATTCCCTTACATACAGGAGTTTGGAGCAATCAAATTTTTGAATTGCTCCGCTCCAGCTCCGGGCATAAACCTACTGCTTCGCGCTCCAGCTCCGGGCTCCACTCCAAAACCCTGCTTACATATAGTAAACTGCTATTCAACCTAAAATGCTCAGAATGAAGCCCTGCTTTCCCATTGGAAGAAAAAGAGCAGTATTATAAATAATTACATCCCATGGCAACATGCTTTTCCTCTTTTCATTGACTTCAGAATAATTTTAGTGCTTAAACTTTTTTTTTTTTTCAATTACTTCATATGATTTATAATAGCAGTAGTGATATCCAGATAGGGCACTGTTGTTGACTGCATGGACAGGTAAATTAAATAATTGAATTTAATTCTGATTAAATTTTCAGTTTATTTTGTTTGAAAAGAGAATAAAGGTTGTTGTATATAAAACTAACTTTTGAAATGGAACAAACTAATCTTAAAAAGTTGTCCTTTTCCTCCTAAACAAATACAACATTTTATATGTTGTGATATTTACTTGTCTAAATTACTTGGAGCACAAGTAATTGTTTTAGTAGTGATGGGGGAGAAAAGGGATATCCTTTGGAAGAATATATTTATCACACTGAAGAATGTTGTAATGTTTTTATAAGTCATGATAATAGCTGTACTAACAAGTCAAGTCCTGCAAATTCTTATTCAGATGAGCAGTCCAGTTGAGGTAAATGGGATTGCTTGAATGAGTATGAATTGCTTATTTGGGGGCTTGCAGAATTATGGCTGCAATTTTACATTTACATTGTTTTATTTAACTAAAACAACAACGTTAAGTAGTCTGGATTTTTTTTTTTCAACAGCAAACATATAATATTTTAACAAAACAAGCATATGTCCCTCACTTAATCTCCAGACTTCTTCTCCTTGTTCAGATCTATTCCCCCCCCCCCTCCCAACAATCGTCTTTTCATTGAACTTTTTGAAACTGCGCTTTTAGAGAGAGGTAAGGGATTGACTCTGTGTACACAAATTTGCAGAGGGACAATAGAGTTGAGGTCTGTTATTTTGTTTAACATTTTTGCTGTTTCCTCTGGGGAGAGACAGTTTGAGAATTGCAAAACTAAGCATCTCTCATGGTATTTTCTAGACTGAGCACAGACTTCCATTGGGTAGATCGAAAGATTAACCTAAATTTAATCTATACAGAAGCCCGTGGAACCACATAAGATTGGGTCCTTAATCCAAGAGCTGTTGGAACTAATTTATAAAACTTTTCTTAAATATTACATGAATATATTGTCTCATACTATAGAATTAGAATTTATAATCCCTATTCCATGATGAGATATCTTTGAGCTATAATGTATCTTAATTAAAACTATCATTAGATAGGTTTTTTTTCCTCAAAAAGCATTTTATCAAAAAATCAGATTTAAATTTAAAAAATCAATCATTGATTTTTATCCACCCTGGTGTTAATACTGTTTTGAGTATTTTTCTCCTACATGGTTTTGACAGGTCTTCAATCTCATAGTGTTAGAGTAAATAATGAATTTCTCTCTAGCATATTTGTTTGACTTTACAAACAAAGATACGCACATCTGTACTCCAGGTACCCACTGGCCGCAGTTCGCCGCTCCAGGCCAACGGGGGCTGCGAGACGCAGCGAACAGCACAACCTTCGGCCCGTGCCGCGTCCCTCAGCCCCCATTGGCCTGGAGCGGTGAATTGCGGCTAGTGGGAGCCGCGACCGGCTGAACCTCCGGATGTGGCAGGTCAACAAACTGGCCCAGCGCACCAGGGGCTTTCCTTGAAGAAGTGGAGGACCACAGTTGAGAGCCACCGGTCTAGACCAGGAGTCTCCAAACTACGGCCCGGGGCTTTCATTTGTCCGGCCCTCCGACCAACCAGAGAAGCGAATAGCTTAACAGCTGAGTAGGCACGAGGAGCAGGCAGGCGGAGGGGCCACCAGCAGCAGCTCATGCAGGGCTGCAGCACAGCTGAGCGTGCAGAGGGGTGAGTGCCCCCGAGAGCCAGTGTACCCCCCAAAAGGGGAGCCAACTTAGGGAAGAGTCATTGCTGCAGCTGAGGAGATACAGGGAGAAGCAAAAGCAGGCTACAGCTGAGTAGGCATGCTGAGCAGGCAGCAGGAGGGTCTTCCAGCAGCAGCTCGTGCGGGGGGAGGGGCGGAGCACAGCTGACCTGTGCAGAGGGGTGAGTGCCCCCAGGAGCCAGTGTCCCCCCCCCCAAAAGGGGAGCTAACTTAGAGGAGTCATTGCTGCAGCTGAGTAGGCATGCTGAGCAGGCAGCGGTAGGGTCTGCCGGCAGCAGCTCTAATAGAACCAAACAGTCCCAACCAACAATGGGAACCTGGAGCTTCTCTTACCAAAGTACAGCCAAACTTTCAATCCTTTGTCATTTTCTTTAGCAGAGCAGGCACACCTAGCAGGCACAGGGAGAAGGGAGCAGGTACGGGGCAGAGCAGACCCAAAAAGTGTAGTGTTGTGTTTTTAAACAATTGTGTGTATAATTTGCATATATTTAATTTTTCACCATTGCTTCGGCCTGCGAAGCCCCTTCAAAAATCTAATATGGCCCTCGTCTCATAAAGTTTGGAGACCCCTGGTCTAGACCCTCAGCAATATTCAAGTGGTCCACAAAAAAGTTTGAGAACCACTGACGTATAGCCTCTTCACTAGTTTGATTGTACCAGTTCAAATAACTTTGAGATCTTAGCAGGGTCTTACAATTAAAGTTAGTCATTACTCCTAAGTCATTGTTTGTCAAAATGTTGCTTCAGAATGTCCTCTAGTGACAGGTTTACTAAAAATGAGAGAAATCCCCTTTCCTTATTACATGCTATATAATGTTCTACCAAAAATGAAGTAAATGTAATCAGAGTGCAATCTAAACTGTAGAAATATAGTCTGACAAACAAGTTATTGCTAGTGTCAAGATGTTGAGGTTGCTCAGAGCATGAATCTCATTGGCTAGAGCATTTAGAGTACATTCTGTGGAAGTGGGAGGTGTAGGTCTCTCAGTTGCATCATCCTTCCTAATATACATGCCTTTCCATTAATGTAATTAATGTAATGAGTTATTTGCATGTGTTAAGTGGATGAGATGATGAAATGCAGGACTCTTGTGCTGTATTCCACATCTTGGAACTTTTCAGAAAGCAACTTCTTAAAACAGCAGAAGACTGTGCAATGTTTTATACGACTAATTGTGTAAAACAGGAAAGTTACCTTACCTCTAGTCTTCCTGATTTTGTAATATGGGAAACAAAACTTGACACATTTTTCCCTTGTCGCTCTTCAAGTCTGTCATACGGAGTGAGCAGGACAGACTCACCTGTGTGACTATGGCTGTATTATGTATAGCAGTAGCACACAAAGGCACCAGTTAGGATCATGGTTGCACTGTATTTGATGGTATACAAACACACAGGAAAATAGTCCTGCTCTAAAGACCTTCAAAATAATTTGAAATAGGATACAGCAAGTGAATGATAAGTGGCAAGCTGGAAGATGAGGATGATAGTAAGAAATTGTGATTAGATGGGCTAGCTGTGTGCATGTCCTGAAGGTTCAAAATTATTGAAGTGTTTTTTTATCCTTGTCCTAGCTATCATTAGCTGCATAGGCGCCGACTCCGTGGGTGCTCTGGGGCTGGAGCACCAACGGGGAAAAATTGGTGGGTGCAGAGCACCCACCGGCAGCTCCCCGCCAACCCCGGGGCCCGCGCCCAGCTCCCCACCAGCCCCGGGACCCACAGCAAGCTTACCTCAGCACCGGGAGATGTTGCGGGGCCCCGCCCCCGACGCTGGGCCCCGCAGCGTCACCCGGCGGCGGGGGCGCCGGAAGTCGGCGCCTGTGATTAGCTGTCAGTGTTAAACTCCCACAGACTGACATTCATTGTACACCTGTGCTGGAAATCTGTATGTGGAAGTGATCTCAAGACTACTCCTCTTAGACCCGGAGCACTGTCATGATTATGAGCTGTTTTTTCAGGAGATAGGTCACAACTACCACTGTATAAGCCCCTTATGTTGGAGGCCAAGGCAAGAGGCATTGACAGCATTGTTATTAGACCTAGTCTTTCAATTGTTGTGAATAGTTGTGGCAGCTGTGGGTGTGTGTGAAGGACTCGAAGTCCCTGCAGTAACTCAATAGGCTGTTTTTGAGTTCCTTGATCAAGATAGAGCAGTACAGCAGTTGGATTAAATCTTCTAAAGGTTGCTGAATGTTCTCATAACTAGGGATTGTAGGGTTTTGTGGTTGTAGCACTTGGACCTCGGCCAGCTCACTAAAGATGAGGTATTTAATGGTCTCTGTTCAGTGGTCCAGAGTGCAAAATCATATGTGGCATGATACCACTAGCAGTCTATACTGTGAAGTCATGATGGAGCTATCTATTGACCCCTTGCCTACCCTGAAGGAGTTTTCCACTTTGTTCAGTTGAACTGCTGGGAGCCCTGCTTTCAATAGGCTTAACTAAAATGGTGGCAAAATGGGATTGACTATAGGAACCTGTTTGTTATCAAGTATCAGAGGGGTAGTCGTGTTAGTCTGGATCTGTAGAAGCTACAAAGAGTCCTGTGGCACCTTATAGACTAACACGAAAACTTATGCTCCAATATGTCTGTTAGTCTATAAGGTGCCACAGGACTCTTTGTAGCTTCTGTTTGTTATGGCTCTTACTGGTGAATTAGTGTTAGCACTGATAAACATTTTTTTTTGGTACCCATCCCTGGAGTAGACACGGCCACAAAGTCATGTCCACACTACAGTACAAGGTTAATCTATACAAAGTGAGTAAATGTGATTGCAAACGGAATGTCCTGGTATCACATAACACTACTTTGAAAGTGTTCTGCAACTTTCCAATCCCTGTAAGCAGATGATTAGATTAGCTATATTGGCCATCTAACAATATTGTAGAAATATTGTACTGTGGCTGTTTTTGAAAGTAGAAGTATTTGTTTATACTGGTTCAGCTTTCTGTTACTATTTGCAGGTCTAAAGAGACTGATCCCATCAGGTCAGAAATGTAAGTTAAAATTGTGGTTTTAGAACATTCTGGCAACTCCATTTGGGCCCAGTTTGAGCTGTGAGAATGTGTGGAATCGTGGGACTGATATGGTGGTAATATCCTCTGATTATCCTATAGTTTCGCACCTTGAGTAAGTATGTGAGTGGCCAGACGCTTTTGTACACTTGAAAAAAAATGGGCATGTGCACTGAAATATGCCCAAATCATTGTGTATTCATTGGTTTAGACATGCCCTCTCAACTTGCACTTCTTAGTGTTCTCACTATGTGAATTGTGGAACTGCCCAAATGGCTAAATCAGTTCTTCAGCAAATTGACTGTTTACCTGGGAGCGCCATTCCAGGCTTCAACTCTCTCTCTTTTTGTAACCATTTCATGACTCTTATCTGGTCTGGCTACAACAAACATGGTTGAATTTTGACTACACAGCAGCTTCATAACAAAACTATGTTGAACCAAGTCAGGTGAGTCATGAAATGATTACAAAAACACTCTTGAACTTGTAGTGTGGCAGAGCGCTTGTCACAGAATTGAGTTAGTCTTCCCTGGCAATCTCCCATGTTTCTTACAGCGTGGCACCAAAGAGTGCAAGCCCAGTAAAGAAAATCAGAAGTGTATGTCTGAAAATCTAGGTAATTCATAACGTTGAGAGAAAGTAAGGTTCTCTGCATTAACTAATGTAAACAACTGTATTATTTAAAGTATTCCTTTACAATTAAATTAGTATGGATAAGAGGTCAATTCAGGTGTCTGGGAAATGTGTTCTCTTGGAGGTAAAAATAAAATCCTTGACCATCTTTAATCTTTAACATACAGGAAGCTTAGTTGAATGTAGGTGTGTGTAGTTTAGAAGTGCCAAAATAAATAAGCACCTTCCTTGTATTCTAGATGCCTGATTTTTATGTACAAGAGTGGAATGAAAAGATTTGTTTTAATAAACATTTGTATAACCGATCCTTGACATGCATGGTACTGTAGAGAGATTAAAGACCCTCTTCTTGCTTCAAGCATACAAAGCAGCATTATCTTTTACTTTGTTCATCTGGGACCAACTTCTGTTTTTCAATAACTTAGTCACTGAAAGCCTTTAAAACATTTTGCCAGTTTGACCTGAAGTACATGAGGGAAAACTTAATTTGATAAATCTTTTACTTAAAAGCAGGTTTTATGGTAGGCCTTATATTAATGGGGTGACTTAGACGTACAGTAGAACCTCAGAGTTACAAACACCTTGAGAATGGAGGTTGTTCGTAACTCTGAAAAAAACGTTATGGTGGCTCTTTCAAAAGTTTACAACTGAATATTGACTTGATACAGCTTCGGAACTTTACTATGCAGAAGAAAAATGCTGCTTATAGCATCTTAATTTAAATGAAGCAAGCACAGAAATAGTTTCCTTACCCTGTCAATTTTTTAAAGTTTTCTGTTTATTTTTTTAGTTTCCATTTAACACAGTACTGTTCTGTACAGTATTTGCTTTTTTTGGGCCTCCGCTGCCTGATTGCGTATTTCTGGTTCCAAATGAGGTGTGTGGTTTACTGGTCAGTTTGTAACTCTGGTGTTTGTAACGCTGAGGTTCTACTGTACTTGTATTGCATTAACACCATAATTAGTTACATAACATAAACTGGTACATATATCAAACCTGATTAATAAATGCTTACAAAATGAGTCTGGCAACATTTGTAAAGATATTGCAACATCTAGATTGAATTTTTATTTTACAGTTCAGAATGTTATGGCCACTAGTGCTTCCATGGTTCTGCAAAATGCTGCAAAAAGTTAAACTTATTTTAGGATTTAAAACAAAATGTTTTGACTATGGTTTCCCTGACCTTAGCCATATATTATAGCAACATTAAGGCTTCTGTTCTGCAAATACACATTTGGGATGCCATCCAACTTGCAGTGAAATTATTTCCATTGACTTTAATTTGAGTTGGATCGGATCCATGCGTAACAAGGATGGGAACACTTGCATGTGTTAAGTTGATCACTTGCACAAGAGTTTGCAGCACTGGGGTCTTAATTTCCAAACTTTCCCAAAACTGAGCTGAAATTACTGATGCTGTTTCACAAACAAAAAGTCTACACTAGTTGCATGCTGTTTGCCAAATATGGAATTGGAGGGGCTTATGTAAATTATCTTTATAAATTTCCTGGCTCCAGATGGAGTCACTAACAGTCTCGAAAGATAATATTGTGAACAAAATTGTTCAGATTAAAACTTCTAACTTGTTCAGAGAAATTTTATGAAACTGGAAAACAATTAAAATAAAGTTGAGTATAAATGGCATACCGTGTGTACATATTTACACCATTTAAAGTGTGCTGGGCATATGCAAAATATGCATCTGAACACTGATTTTAATCTTCAGGATTCCTCCCTTCCAGACCTTGAAAAATCTACTTGCCAGTGGAGAGTAGGAAACTTTCTGCTTTTTAAATTCAACCTTCTCATCACCTCATTGTTCATGGTTCTGGTTATCCAGCTAATTTTTAACATTCTTCTATAACACCAAATTTCCGAGTTGTCTTTATGCTTCTTGAGTCCAGCTCTCACATCCATAGAGGAGCATTTAGTAATTTAGTGTGTATGTGCAGTTTGAACTTTCAGCAGCTTTGGAAGTTGTTGAATACATTTTTTTTCCCCCAAGCTGCATCCTTTTCTTAATTTCTTCGTCACATTTTTCCATGTGATATTGTTAGGCTTCCTAGGCAGGGGAAACTATTTGCTTGTTCTACCATTTGACTGTCGAGATATCAGTGTTGCCTACCTTATGCATAAATGTTTACTTGTTATATTTTTTCTTCCTAATGTTGATTGTCATTCTGTCTTGCTAGTATTGTTCACAGTAATAAGTATGTTCTGAAGTTCTTCCTTAGTCAAAGTTATGAAGACTGGGCCACTGACATATTTTATGTTCATGTTTATGCCATTGAACTGTGTGCTCTGTTTGGTGTGTCATAAACTTTCCCTCATTATACCTTCTAACTATGTGTTAAATAGTTGCTGAGATAGGATGCACACTTTTCTTCATGTTGCAATACTCAGTTCATAGTTTGTTTGGCTTGCTGCTTTCTATCCCCATGCAGGCTTTTTATTTCTTGTAGATCTTGGAAGTCGATATTACATTCCTCAGGAATATGTATCATCTTGTGTTGGATTTTATCAGATGCCTTCTCAAAATCCAAAATGCACGTATGCATTTCCCTTTGCATCTCTAAAATGTGATTGCATAAGATCCTCAGGGCAAAGATTGCTTCCCTTATGCCTGCTACTGGGTGGAAACAAAACTGACTTCTGCTACATCTTGTCTGAAGATGTTGCTGTATCCATGTGCTGACAACTTTCAACAAAACTTGGTGTGTGGCTTATCAAGCTTATAGTTCACTGTTTACATTCTCTAGCATTATTAACCTTTGGTAGAGTAATTAAGACTGAAGTACGTTGGAAGTTCTCCTTGTGTGTATATCTGGAAAGTTTTAGCAGGTTAGTTTTTGACTCTTCATTCAGGGATTGTAGCATTTCAAACAGAACGCAATCCACTTAAGCTGGTTTTCCTCACTTTATACTTTTCATCCCTGTTTCAAGCTTCCACATTGTAGTATGCAGTGCTTTTTCTTCTCGTGCAGTGTTTATATCTCCAATTTTTCAGGATTGTCAAAAACTTCCTTCATGTATTCTGTCCATCTGGAATGCTGTTGGTTTTGCGGCACACTCTGCCATCCTTAGACTTAACGCAGCTAATTCCTTTTCTTGACTTCTTGATTTGTCTCATGATTCTTTTTGTGGTGTGGTGAATCTTGTGTCTGTGTCTAGTTTCACATTCTTTGATTTCATCGCTTTTCCCCTACTAGATTTCATAGAAAGGAATTTATACTGGATTTTGATGACTGACACAGTATGTTAATACTTTTTCCTGACTACTCTAAAACTCCTTCCCTTCTCAGAGTATGTGAGTGTAACGGGATCCCTGGGATACAACCTGGAACTGTGGAACCGCTGTTCTTCCTTAACTCTCTAGCCTGGACTGTCTCACACAGTGCTATGCCAGAGACAAGCAGCAACACCCCTCCAAGTGCTGTGATCACTCAGCCATCAGAATGTGGAGCCCCACACCCAACTAAATTGCACAAATGCTCCCTGAGCCACTCATGAATCATATAGAGGGAGGCACCATTCACCTCAGCCTTGCACCTCAGAAATATAACATCTTACTACTAGGACTCCCTTGGACAGTGCAAGCTCATTAATTAGTTTGCCACTCTCACAAAAGGGTAGTGGATGTGTAACAGTCCTTGTTAACCTGAGCTGAGATTCCCCAAGTACTTCAGCCAAAGCCATGCTGTTTTAGGTGAAATATAAAACAGACTTATTAACTACAGAAATGTTAAGTGATTATAAGTAGCAGGAAAAGAGATCAAAGTTGGTTCCCTAGAAATAAAAAAAACAAACACAGTATAAATTCTACAGACTAAGCAGTATTTGAATCAAGCAGTTTCTCACCCTAATAGATGTTACAGGGAGCTCACCATTCTCAGTGGTCCCAGGCTGGGAAGGGAAACCAGCCTGTGTAATCTCCCAGTTCAAAGTTTTTTGTCGTCCAGACTGTCTTCCTGGTGTTGATGGGGGAGAAGAGGCCAACTGATGATGCCACTGTCCCTCTTTTATACTTTCTTCCAGCTGCTAAAAAGAGCCTTGCTGTGACGTGGGGTCAGGCAGTCCTCATTGCCTGCTCTCTCTGAGAAGTCTCTGGGATCAACGCCTGTCTGTCCAGCGATTTGTTGTTCCTTTGTCCCTACTGGCCAGCTCTGGGTGTCTCCCAACCTCACAATGTATTTCAGTAACACATATAGCAATACTTCATAATTTCATGTACAATGATAGTACATATAATCCAACAGAATATTAAGGTTCAACAAATCAAGACTTTTTAAATGATACCTCACAAGGCATATTTTGTATGAAACATATCACATGACAGTGGTGAATATGGGGGTTCCAGGGTGCTACTTTGAGGTACAGAGTGTCAGTTAGTTTTCACTCAAATATAACTGTAGTATCTGTCCTCTAAAATAGATTGTTTATAGTACAGGGGAGACCTATATTTCACTGTAAAAGTTGAAATTGGACAATGATGGCTATCATGATCTACAAGTGGGGGGGAAGGGGGAAAATAGTAAAATAATAATCTTAATGGTATGGCAGTAGAAAATGAGACCACGTGGGTGAGGTAATGTCTTTTGTTGGACCAACTTCTTTTGGTGAGAGAGAAGTTTTCAAGCTCGTGCAGAGCTCTTCAGGTCTGCAGAATGTACAGTACTCGGTGTCACAACTAAGTACAAGGTGGAACAGATTTTTTTGCATAAGTTAACACATTTCAAGGGAGCATAAAAGTGGCCCATTAACACCTCTCCAGTCATGGAGGAAGAGGAAGCTTGGCGGGTAGCAGAGATTGTTGTAATAAGCCATAAATGCAGTGTGTCTATTCAGTCCATGATTTTTAGAAGTGTCTAGCAAAGTTATGGATTTACACTCCCGGACTCTACTTACGAAGGTGATTTGAAGGTTTGTGATCACTTTGTAAAAAGTGTACACCCATAGGTGATGGTTTTTGTCTATCATTTCCTGAGAGTTCATTTTCGAGGGTAGTGATTGTCTTGTTTCACCATATAGTTGTTATGGGGGTATTTAGTGCACTGGATGAAGTACACCACATGTTGTAGGACTCATGGATCTTGAAATGTATGTTGGGGGGGGTCATTGTAACAGTGGAGATGTCTACAGGTTTTTCATCTGAGAGGGGCTGGTGCTGCTTTGAGTTGATACCCTGATCTGTGGGGAGCTTGCTTCTGATGATGAGATTGATGAGGTTTTTGTTGTTTGAAGGCCAGAACAGGGGGTTCAGAAAAGATTTCTTTCATGATGTGGTCTGGGAAGGTTATTCCATAATTGTCTGCTCCAGGGGTCCAGCATCTTGCTCTGAAACATCTGGTATCTGCCACTCTTAGAATAGTAAACTAGATCAGTGGTTCTCAAACTTTTTTTTTGCGGACCACTTGAAAATTGCTGAGAATCTCGGCGGACCACTTAATGATCTTTCCAAATGTTGGTTGTACCATTAGCTAACTATTGTAAAGCACTTTGGATAAAAGTGCTATATAAAAAAACCTTAATAATCATTTTTTGTTCTACAAATAGAAGAGCACAACTCATATTTTAATATCGGTAGTCATACCTTTCTAATGCAATGGATGTGCCCTCTCTCCCCCGCTGCAGCAGCCCCTGCTGGGGCTGGGAAGGAGGGCCATCTCTCCCTGGCAGCCGCAGCCCTGGAGCTGGGGAAAGTCGCCTCTTTCTCTGGGCACCACAGCCCTGTATGGCTCCTCTAATTAGGTGGAGGCCCTTCATTCTGTTGTGAGTGGCCGCCCAGGCACGCACCTTAGAGGGAACTATCTGCAGACTACCTGAATGGAGCTTGTGGACCACTGGTGGTCCATGGACCACAGTTTGAGAACCTCTGGACTAGATGGACCTTTGTGATCCAGAGTGGCAGTTCTTACATTCCTGAATCTGCAGACAGCTTTACGTTGTAGCTGTGAAAGATGAAAATGAATGAACTCTGGATTCTTAAATATTAAATGTCAGCATTAACTTCTTCACTGCTAATCAGTTTAGCAGAAACATCAAGCTGATATGCTTATTGATAGATGTTTTAGCACATACAGTAAGACAATAAGGCTATGTTTACACTATGAACCTTACAGTGACACAGTTGTATCGCTGCAGCAATGTTGTTGTAAGGGCTCCCATGTAGCCGGTCTTTGCGGACAGCTCTCCTGCTGGCATAATTAAACCACCCCTAATGAATGGCATTAGCTATGTCAGTGGGAGAGTGTCTCCTGCTGACATAGCGCTGTCTGCACTGGGACTTTTGTCGGTGAAACTTGTGTCAGTCTGGGTGTGTGGTTTTTTTCCCCCACACCCGTCAGAATTTGCTTCTTCCAAACATAGTCTCCTCAACATTTGCCTAAGAAGGGGAGGGAAAGACTAGCTGCATTTCTTCCCCCAGTGTCAGAAGCTTCAACTACATCATGCAAAAAGAGAAAAAAAAACAAAAAAAAACACCTCACCCCCTAGGAGTATCCCCCCGCCCATCTGTATAGATCAATAGAGAGACACGCCTGAGTTTTCTGCTATTTGTTTTTGACTCTTGCTTGACAGAATTAAACTTCAATTTCTTGTTTAAATGTAGATTTAAAGATGAACATGAACTATATTGACAATATTTATTGCTTGTTTAATTGACTGAGTTAACCTTTGGGACATTGAGATGGAGAAATGAAAATACTTAATTGTAGTATATAGTAACTATCAAAGCTATTTTGGGGCACAAAAGCAGCAATGATTCGGAGTCCAGTTATTATTGAACTCAAATTTCTGTATGAAATACTAATGTGTGTAAAGGATGGAAACTGCTTTAATCATAGGTACAGCTTGTTTAGTGTTTAATGTAATGAAATTTACATATTACAGTAAGATACTAAAAGAAGTCATGATAATACATGTAACCTCAATAATATGAAGCCTTTGCTCAGAATCTTCAATTAGAAATGGTCTTAAAAGGTGTGTGTGAAGATCTGATAAAAGTATTTTTGCACTCTGATAATTTATATATTTTACATTCTTCAATAAGGCTGAAATAGCAAAAGGCCTGTGGGGAGGAGGTAATTGACTTAATGCACTCAAGGAGCATCAAGTAAAATCAGTGTTATTGTCTCATCATGTTACTCCCGAGAGCACTCTGCAAAATTCAGCAAATTTTATTTGTCAGATAAATGTGGAGGCTCCAGCATGGCATTGGGGAGCACAGGCCACTGGCTGCACAGAGGTAGGAGATCACCGTGCAGCTCCCCCACTCCCCTGGGACACGGACTCAGCCATGAGGCTGCACCCAATCGTGACACAGCGCAAGGACTGGGCCTGCCCCAGAAACACCCTAGGGCCCTGCCCGTCCATGCCAGGTGCACCAGGTGTGGATAGGCAGGCTCAGCAAGGCAGGATCCAAGTGGTGGAGGGGCTTAGTGTGGGGGGGATCCATGTGTGGGTTCTGTGTGAGGCAATCTGGGTGTGGGCAGCTCAGTGGGGGACCTGGATTCACAGGGGCTTGTTGGGGTGAGGGGGTTCCGGGTGCAACGGTCATGGGACTCTGCAGGGGGGTCCAGGTGAAGGAGGTTGGGGCTCAGTAGTTTGGGGATCTGGCTGTGGGTGGCTCGTTGGGGTGGTCCAGGTGCTGGCAGAGTGGGACTCGTTAGGGAGGGTTCTGGAGGGGGGGGGGAGGTGAGGCTTGATGGGAGGGTCTGGGTACGAGGGGGTCTGGAGGCATGGGGGTTGGGCAGATGAGGGAGCAGCTCCCTGTACAGAGATTCCTCCCCTTGCAACTGAGGAGTGATGGGTGCAGGAAGCACCGGAGGGGTGAGAGGGGAAGGTGGTGGTTTGCAGAGCTTTCTACAGCTGGGGGAGAAATCTGGGGGTGGGTCTGACACAGCCCCGGATGCTATGCAGGGGAAGAGGAAGTCCCATCCTCCCCAGCCCAACTGGGACTAGCATCTGAGCCTGGCAGAGGGTAGCTAGCAGCCACCAGCTGGGTCTTCCCCAGTCCTGCCCCCTGACCCACAATGATTTACTTCTCTGCCAGCTGCCCTGCGCACCCGATACATACTGCTGGGGAGGGTCACATGATCGTTCTTGTCACTGCCCTTTGCTTCCTCATCAGAAAGTCATTTTTTCTGGGGTGGAAGCAAAGAAATCTGCGGGCGACATAAGTTCTGTGCATATGCAGTGGCGCATAATTCCCCCAGGAGTAATCATGTACAGTGAATTCAGCTAGTGCTAGTATGTAGTACTTGTTTCACAGGAGCGTTCAGGAATGGATGCATAGCAAAATGTGGGTTGATTGTATTTGTGTTCAGTAATTGTTACCATATGGGTTAGGAGCAAGAGAGGAGGTTTGAACTATGCAGAATTTGTGGCCAGTCATTTTGTAAAATAAAAATAGATCTCGATGTCATTCAGATGTATGGTGTTTTCTAAAGAGATTTAAAATACATTGCCCATTTTTTTTTCTGTTGAAGGGATTATTTACAGTATGGTGCAATAATGTTGCTCTTGAACAACAAGGTAAGAATATAGTGAAATGCTACAATAGCTCAGGTTACTGTGTAAAATCAGAATTGGTTTGGATTAGGATAAACGCAGCATGTCAAGATTCAAAATGTTCCTTGACTTTCACAGCCTCAGAATTTCTGCCTTTAAATCTATTCCATTCAGGAGATTGAGCCATTTTTCATATAATGTAATGGCTAACTCACTAGTACTCTTGTTTGTCTTGATTTATGTGTTATGGTGCGTTTAGTATCACTTGTCAACTAATCCTCCAGACAAACTTGATTTTTGTTTTGATGTACATAGCCTCTTGTTTGAATTCCCACGAAAAGTTGTAATTAAAGTTGCAAATGTAGATCAGTTGAATTAAAGGTGAAGAATCCCAAGCATTGGAGCATGAAATAAAGAATTACAAACCGAGTTTATACATAAGATATTTAAACAGCTGTCTAGCCTGTCTCTCTTGAGGATCAACATTTTGGTCCCCCACAGGGACTCTAATAAAATTTATTTGATTATGAAAGGATATGTCCTGCAAATTTTAAACTGAAGTATTTTAATCAACCCTGTTGCTATGGGGAGAAGTTGGTGGTACCAGGTCCAACTGTCTCCCACTACTTCCCCTGCATCCCCAAGAACACAGGACTTTCCATCCTTGATCAGAGCCCAGGTCCATCTAGTCTAGCATTCTGTCTCCTATAGTGGCCAACTTCAAATGCTTAAGAGGAAGGTATAAGAACCCCAGAGTAGGTGGATATGGGATAATCTGTACTCCACATCAGGTTTGATCCTGTTCTTTTATAGTTGGAAATTGGCTTAAGCCCTGACGCATAAGGTTTAATATCTCTTACACAACATGTTTATGATTACTTTTATGGATATTCTTGATGTCCATAAAATTATCCAATCCCTTTTTAATCTTGCAGAGTTCTTGGCCTCAAGAACTTCTTGTGGCAGTGAATTCCACAGACTTTTTCATACAATGTATAATCATTTCCTTGTATTAATTTTTAATATCCTGCCTTTTAATTTAATTTATATATCCTTATTTTTGTGTTTGAAATGGGGAGAACCGTCTCTCTATACCATTAATTATTTTATATACTTTTATCATATCTACATTTCCCTTCCAAAGTAACTTTCCAATCTTTTTGGTCTTGTATTTTTCCTTGCCCTCCATCATTTTTGTCACCCTTTGTACCCCTGGTAGTTCTGCAATATCCTTTTTTGAGCTCGAGTGACAAGTATTGCACATAGGATTCCAGATGAGACCAGACCATTGACTTATATAAAAGCCTCCTCCATATTATTCACCATCCCATTCTTTTTGCAACTTAATGTGTTTATTTTTTTAACTACAGTTGCACACTGAGCAGAGGTCTTCATTGAGCTTGGTCCTATGATGCCTCTGTCTCTTTCCTGGGGTCACAGTTAATTTATAATACTCTAATATGATAAAATTTTGCCGCCAATGTACATTACTTTGCATTGAATTTCACTTTATGCTGCCTGGCATGAGCTGGGAGTGTTCTGAGCTCCCTGTTCGCCTTCAGTGCAATTGCAGAGGAGAGAACAACTCTGGCTGTTTGAATGCATGCTTCCCTGCTGGACTGTGAGCCTCATGGAGGGTAGAATAGGTCTTGCGGGAACACAGGATGGCTTCCCTCCCCCACAGAGCCATTTGGGACAATCCAGGAGAGGGAGCTAAAGAGAAATTGAGGATTAGCAACCAGCTGTAGTGTTGGGAATAACTGGAATGCAGCATATGCCAGCCATTCCTTTCAGCCCCTAACACTTCCCCCGCGCGGCCCCCCCACCCAGGAGCTGCATGGAGGCAAGCATAGCAACTGAATATGAAGGCTCTGCACCCACTGGGAACTCCGCCTCTCTGCAGGAGGCTTGTAAGTGGTGTTTTGTTTCCCTTTGTGTCACTTGTGGAGTGTTAACTCTGGGGCCTCTTCATCTGTCTTTGGTGTTGTCTAAAGTTGGAAGTTGCACTGGTTTAACTTAAATCATCTTAAGTATCAGAAGGGTAGCTGTGTTAGTCTGGATCTGTAGAAGCGACAAAGGGTCCTGTGGCACCTTATAGACTAACAGAGGTATTGGAGCATAAGCTTTCGTGGGTGAATACTCACTTCTTCGGATGCAAGCAGTGGAAATGTCCAGGGGCAGATATAAATGTGCAGGGAAGAGTCAGGCTAGAGATAATTAGGTTAGCTCAATCAGGGAGGGTGTGGCCCTCTTCTAGCAGTAGAGGTGTGAACACCAAGGGAGGAGAAACTGCTTTTGTAGTTGGCTAGCCATTCATAGGCCTTGGCTACACTTACAAGTTACAGCGCAATAAAACTGCGGGCAGCGCTGTAACTCATTAGCTGGCTACACTTGCAAGGCACGTGCAACGCTGTATCTCCTCAGATACAGCGCTGCATGTACTCCACCTCCCCGAGAGAAATAGCAACTGTTGCGAAGTGGGTGGAACGCTGGTCTTTCAGTGTAGCCCAGGAACAACGCAGTTACTGATCTCCGGAAGCTGCTTTGTTTTGAAACGGCACTTCCGGGTTGGAGTTCAGAGCTCCGTTGTTGAGCTGCTAGAAACACAACTTTACAACCACAGCTACTTTTTGCAGGCAGAGGGTGGGAAAGAGGGGAGGGGCTCCGTTAGGAATGCCGGCAGCTCCGTTAGGAATGCCTTGGACAGAGGGGGCGGGGGAGGGGGAAGGCTCCGTTTCCTCTCTTTTATCTGCTCTTTAAAAACAAACAAAGCCCCTGCTGTTTGCTTTCAGTGATTGAGAGAGAGGCAGGGGATGTGGAGGTGTGGAAATAATGAGCTGACACTCTGTGGAGATTCCAAAAACCCCCTCTCTCTCTCAAAACGCTCCCTGTCAAAGTCCCCCTCACCCCCCGCATTTGAAAAGCATGTTGCAGCTACCTGAATGCCCATAATGCACCGCTCCCAATACAGCTGCAAGTGCCGCAAATGTAGCCACGTCAGTGGTAGTTACTGCGCTGGCGGCTGCCAGTGTGGACAGGCTGCAGCGCTTTCCCTACTCAGCTGTACGAACACGGGTTTAACTAACAGCGCTGTACATCTGCAAGTGTAGCCAAGGCCTGAGTCTTTGTTTAGTCCTGAGCTGATGGTGTCAAATTTGCAAATGAACTGAAGCTCTACAGTTTCTTTTTGGAGTCTGGTCCTGAAGTTTTTTTGCTGCAGGATGGCTACCTTTAAATCTGCTATTGTGTGTCCAGGGAGATTGAAGTGTTCTCCTACAGGCTTTTGTATATTGCCATTCCTTATATCTGTTTTGTGTCCATTTATCCTTTTGCGTAAGGACTGTCCAGTTTGGCCGATGTACATAGCAGAGGGGCATTGCTGGCACATTATGGCGTATATTACATTGGTGGATGTGCAGGTGAATGAACCAGTGATGGTGTGGCTGATCTGGTTAGGTCCTGTGATGGTGTCCCTGGTGTAGATATGTGGGCAAAGTTGGCATCGAGGTTTGTTGCATGGATTGGTTCCTGAGTTAGTTATTATGGTGCGGTGTGTAGTTGCTGGTGAGAATATGCTTCAGGTTGGTGGGTTGTCTGTGAGCAAGGACTGGCCTGCCTCCCAAGGCCTGTGAAAGTGAGGGGTCGTTGTCCAGGATGGGTTGTAGATCACCGATGATCCGCTGGAGAGGTTTTAGCTGCGGGCTGTAAGTAATGGCCAGTGGAGTTCTGTTGGTTTCTTTGGCTTGTCTTGCAGCAAGAGGCTTCTGGGTACACGTCTGGCCCTGTTGATCTGTTTCCTTGTTTCCTCATGCGGGTATCGTAGTTTTGAGAATGCTTGGTGAAGATCTTGTAGGTGTTGATCTCTGTCTGAGGGGTTGGAGCAAATACGGTTGTACCTCAGCACTTGGCTGTAGACAATGGATCGTGTGGTGTCTGGGATGGAAGCTGGAGGCATGTAGGTAAGCATAGCGGTCATCAAATCATCTTGGGGCACGTCTTCACTGGCAATGTTAAAGCGCTGAAACCTGCAGCGCTCAGGGGTGTGTTTTTTCACACCCCTGAGTGAGAAAGCTGTAGCACTGTAAAGTGCCAGTGTAGACAAGCCCTTAGTTAAACCAGTGACTTTTGTTTGTGGACATTTTTTTTTATATCTGTTATAAACAGGTTATGTTAAGTTGGCTTACACCTGTAAATTTACAGAGAGATTGCATCTAGTTAGAGCATGGCCTGGACAGCATTTAGAAACTGACACAACACTTTTACACCAAATGCTAAGCAGTGTTTATGGGGGGTCGTCATATTTAACATTACTGATTGTTAAATTGTCTTTTAACGTTTTTAATTCTCAAGACTGCTCAAGGTGATGGTTTAATATGATATAATTCTTAACTATAGAGAAGCCCAAAGGGTTATGGAAGGCTTCAAGAAACCACTGTCTTGTTTTCAATCTGCTTCTTCCTGTGAAAGCTCTTAGCAGTATCAGAGGCACTGAAGATGTCTGTTTGTTGATTCAGGAAGAAACCCCCTACATCGCTTCATGTTTGGAAAAATCTTGACTGGAAAGGTTAGAAATGTTTTGAATGAGTTCTTAAAACCTGTAGAAGTTGGCTGCATGTCACAGCAAAATGCAAGGTGGAAAAGATTGTTTAGCATAAGTAGTTAGCACACATTATAAGAGACCATTCAAGGTAGAGTGGCTTGTTAACACCTCTGCAGTCATAGGACAAAAAGTGGGAATTAGTGGATACTGTCTATCAGAGTATGAATTTAAGCTTCCAGGGTTGTCTTTTGAAAGTGTTGTGCAGGTTTTCTTTGATGAGGACTGATAGGCCAGATATAGAGCGATCGCTTTGTGAAGTGCTCACCCACAGGTGATGTGGTGTGTTTCTTTTATTGTTTTCCTATGTAAATTCAATCAAGAGTGTATTGATTGTTTGGTTTCACCCATTTAGGGGCTTGGCTACACTTGAAACTTCAAAGCGCTGTGCAAGTGTGATCGCACGCCAGGGCTGGGAGAGAGCTCTCCCAGAGCTGCAGTTACTCCACCTCCCCGAGGGGAATAGCTTATAGCGCTGGGGCACTGTTTACACTGGCGCTTTACAGCGCTGTAACTTGCTGCGCTCAGGGGGGTGTTTTTTCACACCCCTGAGCGAGTTAGTTGCAGTGCTGTAAAGCGCCAGTGTAGCCAAAGCCTTAGGCCTTGGCTACACTCACGAGTTACAGCGCAATAAAACTGCCTGCAGCGCTGTAACTCACTAACTGTCTACACTTGCAAGGCACGTGCAGCGCTGCATCTCCTCAGGTACAGCGCTGCTGGTACTTCTCCTCTCCGAGAGGAATAACAGCTGTTGTGTAGTGGCTGCTACGCTGTTGCTGGAATGTAGTTGAGCAGGTTCGCTCTAACTGACCTCCAGAAGCTCCCTTTGTTTTGAAACGGCACTTCCGGGTTGGAGTTCAGAGCTCCGTTCTGGGGCTGCTTTTCAAAAAAACAAACACAGCTACTGTTTGCAGGCAGGGGACTCCATTAGGAGTGCCGGCAGCAAAGTTAGCTTGGAGAGAGACTTGGAGAGAGATGGCGGGGGGCGGAGAAAGAAGGGCGGGAGGGGGAGGGCTCCGTTTCCCAGAGTTGTCTTTTATCTGCTCTTTAAAAACAAACAAAGCCCCTGCTGCTTGCTTTCAGTGATTGAGAGAGAGGCATGGGATGTGGAGGTGTGTAAACTTAGGAGATAAGGAGCTTGACACTCTGTGGAAACCCCAAAAACCCACTCTCTCGCCCCACACGCTCCCTGTCACACTCCACATCACTCCCCCCCCATTTGAAAAGCACGTTGCAGCCGCTTAAACACCCATAATGCACCGCTCCCAATACAGCTGCAAATGCCTCAAATGTAGCCACGTTAGTGCGCTGGCAGCTGCCAGTGTGGACAGACTGCAGCGCTTTCCCTACTCAGCTTCTACGAAGACGGGCTTAACTCACAGCGCTGTACATCTGCAAGTGTAGCCAAGGCCTTAGTTGTTGTTGGGGCCTTTAGTACACTGGATGAGGTACAGCACATGTTGTGATAGGCATATGTAGGACCCCTGGATCTTGAAAGGTCTGTTGTGGGCGTGTTGATCATTGTAGCAGTGGAGATATGTCTGCAGGTTTTGTTATGGCATGGTCTGGTGCCGCTTTGAGTTGGAATGAGCTTGGAGACTTTCTTGAACCCTCCCACTTCTTAGAGGGGTTGGAGAGTTGTTTGGGCCAGCTCATCAGAAGCAAGGGACACGCAAACTCAAAGCGGCACCAGACCTAGTCTGCTGCCCTGCATAACACAAGCCATACAGCTTCCTGCACTGAGCCCAGTAACTTGTGGTTTTTAATAACAAGCTATAGGTGGAGTCACTAGAACCCTGTTCTGGAACCCATACATCTTAAATTGTCTTATGTTTAATTACCCTGGTTAGATTTTTCTCTTCGACTCACCTCGAAAAGCTATCCTACTAAACTTTTACCAACATTTGCTGAACAAAGTACTTTTTACAGGTCTGCTTAACTATTTGTGAACTGGATCAGTGACGCTATGCTGTGTTCTTCAGTGGGTTAGTTAAAGCATGCAGCCACCTGGGCACAAACTATGAAATGTATAGAAGAATCAAGTTTTGTTCTATACGTTTTCATAACTTATTTTATGCCCAGTTGGCTGTATGCTTTAGTAATGTTCGTCTGTGAACTCGATAGATACCTTTTGGACCAAATCTGTGACTAACTTCTGTTGCTTTGTAAATTTAATTATAAATGGCTGCTGGAATGAACATGCCTCAGCTTTGGCATCTAACCATTCACAAAAGGCTGCTTATTACAAGTATACCATTAAGCAAGAGTGGTTACACAACTAACTCTTACACAGACAAGAAATGTATCTTGTTCTTCAACAGTCAACAATCTGGACTGGTGATTTTGATCCTCAGACAGCAGCTAACAATCATAACAGACTTATTGGTGCCAAACTTCATTTGCATCACCTCCCCCATACTAATTGTCAGGCAGCAAGCAATCCTATTACTTGTTGCTAGTACTTCTCCAGAAAGTAAATGATCTTCATGCTGACAGTTGTGAAGCTGATCACTTAGTTTGAAACACCACTTACGTATTGAATTCTTCTTGTGATAGTTAGAGGTGTGTTTACTACTTTGGTTTAGGACACCTCAGGGGCACATGTATCTGGGAGGTATGGCTAAAATGAATAACTGTAGGTGGAACTTAATTCTGAACAAGAATTGTCTTTGTGGAGTATAGGTCCATGCCACACAGTAATTCAAGCAGTATGTTTGGATTCCTTGAATACGAATAAAACCCCAAATTGTCCTATTTAGGTAAACTTGAATAAACAAAAGAAAGTGAAGAATTAAACAGGTACTGAAATATTTCATTTTAATGTCTCAGGCATTTATGGGTTCAAAATAATGTGAGATACATGGAATTGTAGTAGTTCCACTATCCAGGAACTATAAGGAATTGTCTACACTACAGGTTAGTCAGTATAACGTACGTCGCTCAGGGGTGTGAATAAGCCATCCCCGGAGCGACACAAGGTACATCAACCTAAGTGCTGGTGTGGACAGCAATATGTCGTTAGGAGAGCTGCTTCTGCTGACATAGCTACTACCTCTTGGGGAGGTGGTTTTATTATGCTGACGGAAGAGCTCTCTCCTGTGGGCAGAGAACATCCTCACCAGACGCTGTAGCGCTTCTAGTATAGATTGGCCCAGAGATGCCATAAGAGAAGTTACTGCAGTATTTAAACATCATAAATGGCTCACTGAGGGATTATAAAAGCTTGTGATGAATGTAAACAAAACCCAAGAAACTTCTCTTGTCATGTCCCTTTTATTTATTGGCTTCCTCTGGAGCTTGTTGCTATAGTATGAGGCCCCCCCCACCAGTAAGAACCAGGGGTAGTACTCTGATGAAAAGCCCAGCCCACAGAAGATAAGACTTCTGCAGATATACTGTCTTTGAGCCCAATTTAGGGAAGTGGGGCTCCATTTTTTTATATTTAATCTCTGGCTAGTAGGTGTCCATAAACTTCTACCAACCAACCACCTTTTAGCAGCTGAAAGAGAAGAGGGACTTTCTGTTTTTCCCCCTTCAGTGCCTCTTTGTTGTGAGGAAAGGTGAGAGGAAAACAGGTCTCCACTCTCTGCCTGTGTTGAGAAGGTAGGTCTTCTCTGTATAGATACTTGCTTTTGTTCAGATCTCTCCCAAGCATCAGCAAAAAGACATAATTCTTGAAAGTTTACTGTGGACCTTAAGGTTTTGAATAGCAACTGTGAAACTAATCAGTCTTTACTTCCTTTTTTCTGCCGGTTGGCAAAGCTCTGAACAACAGAAGATGCACTGAAAAACTATCTGCAGATGCATAAAAACACCATTGCAAGTTTTATTTTTGTTCATATTTGAAAGACAACTATATCTGTGCAACCATAAAGGCCAGAAACTTTTTTGAGCACGTCAATTCTGTGGAAATTGATGATTGTTTAGAAACCTATCCTCACCAAGAAAAACTTCACAGTGAGGAGTAGGCAGATGTAGAATTTTCAGCCCATGACTGAATATATGTACAATGCAACTTAGCAATATTATATATACGTTTAAGATACTATATACACTTATATACTATACATATAACAATACTAGATATACTTAAGAATTAAGATAATTGCTAGCTGTATTAACAATATTTATGCTAGTGTGTCCTGTGATGATCCTGTTGGTGTTAACTCAATTTCTAAACAAACCATCAGTTGTGTCAAACTTGTGAATGTTAGAGCTTGCGAATAGTGTCAGACATTCAGAAATATAGTCTAGAAACAGGTACAGCTCAGGAGTGGCTGTGCAAGTCTTTCTATGCTGGGCTACCAATGGGCATTTATTCGTACCTGGAGAAGGAACTGCCACTAGGGATAAGGAGGGTAATTCAATCTCCTACCTTGTTTCCTAACATTATCAACAAGGTTACTATTGGTGTCATTTATGGTGATGGTTTCTGGGATGTGGACACCTGTCCCTTGGGAACTAGACAGATCAACTTTCTTTCAAATAGGCTACTAAAAATTCATCCATTGATAGAAACTTTTAAGTGTTACTGACCTGAACAGGATTTGAATAAAAAAGTGCTATCAGTTAGCAGTTCCCGGAGCCATCAGTCTTGTTAGCTGTTTCAAGTAATTTGTTTTACTAAATTATTTGATTATAGAATGCGTTTGTGAATCAGTCTGATTCTAACAAAATATTAATTTTTGTTTTAGGATACCTGTAAAAGATGGTGGATCGCTTGGCAAACAGTGAAGCAAATACTAGACGAATAAGTATAGTGGAAAACTGTTTTGGAGCAGCTGGTCAACCTTTGACTATTCCTGGTCGTGTTCTGATTGGTGAAGGAGTGCTAACAAAGCTGTGTAGGAAGAAACCTAAAGCAAGACAGTTTTTCTTATTCAATGATATTCTTGTCTATGGCAACATTGTTATTCAGAAGAAAAAATACAATAAACAGCACATAATTCCACTGGAAAATGTCACTATTGATTCCATCCAAGATGAGGGGGACTTACGGAATGGGTGGCTTATCAAGACACCAACAAAATCTTTTGCAGTTTATGCTGCCACTGCAACAGAGAAGTCTGAATGGATGAGCCACATAAATAAATGTGTTTCTGATTTGCTTTCCAAAAGTGGGAAGACTCCCAGTAATGAACATGCAGCTGTCTGGGTACCTGACTCAGAGGCTACTGTTTGTATGCGTTGTCAGAAAGCAAAATTTACACCTGTCAATCGTCGTCACCACTGTCGCAAATGTGGCTTTGTTGTATGCGGACCCTGTTCTGAAAAGAGGTTTCTTCTTCCCAGTCAGGCCTCCAAGCCTGTGCGGATTTGTGACTTCTGTTATGATCTTCTTTCTACTGGGGAGATGTCTACTTGTCAGCCCACTAGATCAGACTCTTACAGCCAGTCACCTAAGTCCCCTTTAAATGATGTATCCGATGATGACGATGATGATGATAGCAGTGATTAAGGACCAAATATTGTTTTCAGGCGTTGCAATTGGTGTTTTGAACCATAAAGAGCTGCTTTTGGGGAAACCTGTAGCCAGATTCCTCTGAAATTCTATCCTAGCCATAAAATTTGCCTGATTATCTTCAACTACAATGTGCCTCAATATGAATGCTCTAGACAATAGGCTTTCACTCTTCTGCAGGGATAGACTGTTGCAAATATATCAGAAAAATTTCCAACTTCTTGTACTTGAGTTATGTCTAAAGTAGACTTTGTTGAAGATTGGAAAATTCAGCATAGCTTTCTTTGTTATTTAACAACCATGCTACATTGTTTGATAGTGATACTTGATCATTTCAGGTTTTTTATATGGGAAAATAATAAACATGCATGAAATTATGATAAATATATTTTGGTTAATTCTATCAAATTATTAGCTTTTTCTAACCATGTTATGTAATGATGAATTGACATTTTGTAACATATATTCATACTTTAAATGTCACTAATTTGGGGGGGGAAATGTTTTGCATTTATTTATGACAAGCAGTGCCTTGTAATGATTGAGCTGTTTCAGGAAGAAACAAACCTGTTGCATACTATCTGGATTTGCATGGCACAGATATTTGAGAAATTGATGGTGCTATTGAAAATAATTGCTGTGGTAAAATAAGGTTTTGGAAAGCGCATTAATGCATTCACACCAATGCAGTGAGTGACTATGGCCCCAATCATGTAACCTAATCTGTGAGGGCAGCCCCAGTACACGTGCAAATTCCCACAAACTTGAGTGGGCTTCCACAAAAGTTATAGAGGCTCAGTCACATGCATCAAATTACAGCGTCATTATCTCTGGTGGATAAATTTAGTGTGATCTACTCCACATGGTTATACACTCTTATTTCTCTTCAAAATTGTTTTTAAGATTTCTTACATTTTTATATTTTATAGGTATCAGAAATAGTAATTGGCAATTGCATTGTTAAATTTTGACTGGTGGCTTAAGTAACATTTTGTTCCTGAAATGTATTAAGTTGTTCTGAATCGCTTCCCAATATGACACTAATTTGTTTATTTCACATTAGTATTTTTAGGTAAAAATTGGAGTTTATTTTTAAATAAGCTAGTGTGAAAAATTTCTGACCAACAATCTGTGAACACGTTTGTAAAAATGGCTCTTCTTTATACACAACTGACCTCAAGTTAAAAGTGGAATGCAGATTATTTCCTTATATATATCATGACCAAGAAAGCTGTAACTAAGTTACAAAATGGTCAGTGCAGAAAATGTCTCTAACAGAGTTCACTTTACTTTTATCAAGTTCTTTTCTACAGAAGTGTGGTATTCCTATATAAATGTAAAAGTTAGTTTTGTGAAAATTTGTAAAATCCTAAACATGTTGACATTTCTATATTTTTATAATGGTCCATTTTTATGTGAAAAAACCTCTGAAATAATTGCAAGGGAATATATAGTAGCAACTGATTTTATAAAAAAACCATGATTGTTAAATTTATATATAGATCTTTGTTTATTAAGTGACAATTTCTGCACTGTTTGCCTTGGCTGGCAATAATTGGGTTAAAAGTATTTATTGAATAAACAGTCAATGCTGCATATTGCACTAGTCTCCCAATCTGTACATTGTAACTGTATGTTTTTGGCAAAATTACAATGTAAAGCAATAATTCTCAATTCAGTATCCAACTAGCTAAAGAGTGCAATTAACATAAGAATTGCTGTAATTTTAAATTGAACAAAGATGCTATTTTCTTTAAAAAGCATGGAAGTAAAAATTTTGATCTGCTTTAAAATAAATGTTGAAAGGGGGAAAACACTTTCTGTAATTAGGGCTTACGGAACAGGGGCACTCTTTAATATTACCTGATAAGCAATAAATGGGGGAGTGTGCTCAAAAGGATAACTGAAATAAATCAGTGTGCTCATACCTTGATTCATAGGAAATAATGACTTGCAGAACTAAGGAAAAATGTTCTATTCTGAGAGAGTATTTTCAGGCAACAAATCTTACCTTTGTGCTTATGCAACAATATTTCAGAAATGGAGACTAAATTTTATTAGCTTAGTTTTTCTATAGAAACATAATTCATAGACTTTCTGTGTAAATAGCTGTTTTAATGATTAACAATATAATTGATATACTTTAGTTTTCTTAAGCTGTGATACAAGATTAATATTCACTTGTCTTGTTTCAGAATTCCATCCTTTGTATATCTTTCCAGTATGTTTGTAAGTTGCACATACGTCTTCAGCACTTTTATTTTTTTTCTGGGAGGAAACATTAAAATTTCTTCCTAAGTTATTTCTGCAGAATGTTCTTGCACCTACCTGAGTCCATCATTACCTGTTAACAAAATTTGTACTATGCTGCACTGATTCCTGAAGCTGTAGCCAAACTGACATCTAAAGGGGAAAAATCATTTTCACCTGAAACTAATGTATACAGTCAACGCTTTTAGAGAACATAATGTTTTGGTAATATGCATATTCCATTGTGGTATTTCAAATAACTTTTTTAAAATGGGTGTAAATTGTCTGGTTGTACTTTCCGATTCTTCAAAGGGCTCAATACATGACTTGTAATCTTGTTTTCAGTCAAATCTACTTATTTTACTTACAAATATATGGTGTAGCTTCAAACCTATATGTGTTAATTCTTCTTTAACTACAGGCCTTCAGGAGTGACAGAGGGTACAGCAGTAGCATGGTAAACATGGGTAGTGAAGCTCTCTATGCTGATCAAACAAGAAATGAAAATTCAAAAGTTCCCAGGGCTTTAACAGGAGAGAGGCTATTTCCTGTGTACCTGGCTGCTGTGCAGTGGCGCTGAAAGTGCTCTCCAGAGCAGTCACAGTGGAGCACTGTGGGACACCTCCTGGAGGCCAAGTAATTCAAATTACACAACATAGTATCTACACTATCCCCAGGTCAGCCCGTGAATGTTGAATCAAGCACTACACCTCTTGCGGACGTGGAGTACAGAAGTCGACTTTATAGGTAACTTAGGTCGGCGGAAGAGACTCGGTAGTATAGACAGGTACATTATTAGAGCCACTTAATGCTGCTTCGTCGACCTAAGTTTGTAGTATAGACCAGGCCACACTAATAGTATACTTTATTTTCCTGCCTTAAGTAAATTAAATGCAAGTAGGTTCAGTTTTAGAAGTGGCTAAATCTAATAAGTTGGTGGGGAGCAAGTAATACAGGGGATCAAAATTGAGAGAAATCAAAATAGCCAGAATGTGGATTCATAAATGATGTATGTAGTTAACTAGATTCACATTTAAAAATAAGACTAAGCAAGAAGTAAACACTAGCAGGGTGCACTGATTTAAATCAGTGGTTTAAATCAATTTTAATAATTTAAATCAGGAAGCCTTGATTTAAATAGATTGTAATCATGTTTTGCATTTGTACTTTTTAGGTATTTTCCTAAAGAAAGGTTGACTCTTGTTAGTTGTTGATTGATTTGCAACTAAATATAGTTAAACTTACACTAAACTTGTTGCTTTTTTGTTAACTAGGAGGATACACTGTATCTATACATATTTTTTAAAGGAATTATAAAGTTTAACACTAATTCAGATTCTCAATTTTTATATTTTTATTGCGTTAGAAAGTGGTGAACTATGCAGTTTTTTATTTATTAGAATTAAATTAATCTTTTATGATTTGTGTCAAGCTGTGGATGGAAATTCAATTAAAATGCACAAAAATGTAATTTTAATTTAAAAAAACCTTAAGTGCTGGATACAGAAGAGAAAATTTATCAATACATTTTTACATTTAAAACTCATTTATTAAACTAAGGAAGTAGTGTATGTATAATTAATAGGGCTGTCGATTAATCGCAGTTAACTCACGCGATTAACTAAAATTAATTGCAGTTTTAATTGCACTGTTAAATTTCAATTGGTATTCTATTGTTTTTCTGCATTTTCATATACATTATATGCTGTGTTGTAATTGAAATTAAAGTATATATTTTATTACAAATATTTGCACTGTAAAAATGATAAAAGAAATAGTATTTTTCAATTCGCCTCATACAAGATTTTGTATGTAGGTTTTTTTGTTTTGTTACATAACTGCACTCAAAAACAAAACAATGTAAAACTTCAAAGCCTACATGTCCACGGTCTTACTTCTTGTTCAGCCAATCGCCAAGACAAACAAGTTTGTTTACATTTACATGGCACTTTTGTAGCTGCCATTGCAAGGTATTTACATGCCAGATATGCTAAACAATCGTATGGCCCTTCATGCTTCCGCCACCATTCCAGATGACATTCTTCCATGCTGATGATGCTTGTTAAAAAAATAATGCGTTAATTAAATTTGTGACTGAACACCTTGGGGGATGGGGAGTGGAGAGAATTGTATGTCCCCTGCTCTGTTTTACCTGCATTCTGCCATATATTTCATGTTATAGCAGTCTTGGATGATGACTCAGCAGCACATGTTCATTTTAAGAACACTTTCACTGTAGATTTCACAAAACGCAAAAAAGGTACCAGTGTGAGATTTCTGACTGACCCAAGGTTTAAGAATCTGAAGTGCCTTCCGAAATCTGAGAGGGATGAGGTGTCAAGCATGCTTTCAGATATCTTAAGAGCAACACTCCGATGCAGAAACTACACAACCTGAACCACCAAAAAAGAAAATCAGCCTTCTGCTGGTGGGATCAGACCCAGATGAAGAAAATGAACATGCTGTGGAAGTCGGTAGAGGGAATTTGGATGCAGGCCTCTATATGAGCAAGAGTCTGGCTAACTCTAGCTGTAATAACGCGAGATTTGTAGAAGCAGGGCTCACGTCAGAAGCGGGTGAAAAGGCAGCAGAGTAGAGTCAGCGTGACCCAACCTTGAGATAGCTATGTTTTGAGAACAGAAGTGAGAAAATACAGGAATGGGCAAGACATAATATAAACAAACTGTTGATCATTACTGTATGTAACAAAAAGTATAAATGCTTGCCTTAATTGTTTATCTTTTGAGAGACCTGCCTAGGAGGGGAAAACCCTGTGTCCTAGTTCACTCTCTCCCTCTGTGCAATTGCTTGAGTTAATAAAATGTATCTGCCTTGCTGCACCCAAAGAAGGAGAATAACAGAGTTCTCACTCTGACAATGCATTAGTCTTCATTGCTTTGGATTGTTATTGAGCAAAACCCGTCATCAGCATGAACACATGTCCACTGGAATGGTGGTTGAAGCATGAAGGGACATGAATGTTTAGCGCATTTGGCAGGTAAATATCTTGCAACGCCGGCTACAACAGTGCCATGCGAACACCTCTTCCCACTTTCAGGTGATACTGTAAACAAGAAGCGGGCAGCATTATCTCCTGCAAATGGAAACAAACTTGTTTGTCTTTGCAATTGACTGAATAAGTAGTAGTACTCAGTGGACTTTCAGGCTCTAAAGTTTTAATTGTTTTATTTTTGTTAGGCAGTTTTTTTTTTTTGTACACAATTCTACATTTGTAAGTTCAGCTTTCATGATAAAGAAATTGCTCCATAGTACTTGTATTAAGTGAACTGAAAAATACTGAAGTGGGTATTCGCCCAAGAAAGCTTATGCTCCAATATGTCTGTTAGTCTATAAGGTGCCACAGGACTCTTTGTCACTTGAAAAATACTATTTCTTTTGTTTTTTTACAGTGCAAATACTTGTAATCAAAAAAGTGAGCACTGCACACTTCTACATTGTAATTGAAAATAAATTTGAAAATGTAGAAAACATCCACAAATATTTTAATAATGTATTCTATTGTTTAACAGTGCGATTAATCGCGTGATTAATTGTTTTAATCGCGTGACAGTCCTAGTAGTTGGTGAATTGAGCTGATCCTGGTCATAACTGCCTTTGAGATTTTAGAACTAGTAGATCTCATCCTCTCACACCTAGTTTTTATTCATAGATTGGAAGAAGAAAACCAGTTTTTTCCTTCTTTTCAACTTCCAATTGGTGTCTGAACTTTGAATGAAATTAGTCATTGAACTGAGCATCTTGAATAAAATGAAATTAAGAGACTATTCTGTCTGCACCTGCAGAAGAGGCTAGTGCTGTCAAATGCTGTTTTAGTACTTCAACCAACTCTGGATCCAGGTGCTTAGCCAGGGAGTTCAGTGGTTTGACTTTCTTTAAAAATTGGCAGCAAACATGAGCTGCTAAATATTATTTTTATATATAATTTAAATAATTATAATTTAGTAAATTTAAGCCTTAACATAGATTGTCAATTTCAAATTCTAAATATTGTTTAAGAATAAACCTGTATTTAATTTATAGAATCATAGGACTGGAAGAGACCTGATGAGATCATCTACTCCAGTCCCATACACTGATGGCATGACGATGTATTAGTGGTTCTCAATCAGGGGTACACGTACCCCTGGGGGTACATAGAGGTCTTCCAAGGGGCACATCAACTTGCCTAGATTTAACAGGCTACCTAAAAAGTATTAGCTAAGACGGTACAAACTAAAATTTCATACAACTTCTTTATACTACTCTATATACTGAAATGTAAGTACAATATTTATATTCCAATTATTTATTTTATAATATGGTAAAAATTAGAAAGTAAGCAATTTTTCAGTAATAGTGTGCTTATGGCACTTTTTTGTATTTTTAGGTCTGTTTTAAATGAGGTGAAACTTGGGGATGCACAAGACAAATCGGGCTCCTGAAAGGGGTATAGTAGTCTGGAAAGGTTGCGAGCCACTGATCTAGACCATCCCTGACACGCGTTTGTCTAATCTGCTCTTAAAATTCTCCAATGATGGAGATTTTGTGACTTCCCAGAGCAATTTATTCCAGTGCTTAACTACCCTCACAGTTAGGAAGTTTTTCCTAATGTCCAACATAAACCACCCTTGCTGCAATTTAAGACCATTGCTTCTTGTTCTATTCTTAAAGGTTAAGGAGAATAATGTTTTTCCCTCCTCCTTGTAACAACCTTTTAAAAACTGTTTTATCCCCTCTCAGTCCTCTCTTCTCCAGATTAAACAAACCCAATTTTTTCAATCTTCCCTCATAGGTAGTTTTCTAGACATTACTCATTTTTGTTGCTCTTCTCTGGACTTTCTCCAATTTGTCCACATCTTTCCTAGAATCATAGAATCTCAGGGTTGGAAGGGACCTTAGGAGGTCATCTAGTCCAACCCCCTTGCTCAAAGCAGGACCAATCCCCAATTTTTGCCCCATATCCCCAAATGGCCCCCTCAAGGATTGAACTCACAACCCTGGGTTTAGCAGGCCAATGCTCAAACCACTGAGCTATCCCTCCCCCCCGATGTGGTGCCCAGAACTGGACACAATACTTCAGTTGAGGCCTAATCAGCATGGAGTAGAGTGGAAGAATTACTTCTCGTGTCTTGCTTACAACACTCCTGCTAATACATCCCAGAATGTTGTTTGCTTTTTTTGCAAGTATTACGCTGTTGACTCATATTTAGCCTGTGAACCGTTATGACTTCCAGATCCCTTTCTGCTAGTCATTTCCCATTTTGTATGTGTGCAACTGATTTGTTTCTTCTTAAGTGGAGTACTTTGCTTTTGTCCTTATTGAATTTCATCCTGTTTACTTCAGACCATTTCTCCAGTTTGTCGAGATCATTTTGAATGTTAATCCTATCCTCCAAAGCACTTGCAACCCCTCCCAGCTTGGTATTGTCCACAAACTTTATAAGTGTACTCTCGCTCATTTAAAATGATTTAGATAATGACCAAAACAGTTTTAAATGAAAAAAAATCAAGCTTTTATTTGAAAAGCCATGGATTTTTATCCATTCTGCACACTAATATGTTACTTTTCTGTGTTGTAGTAGCATAAATGGGGTCACTTTGAAAAAGTTCATGTCTATATGCTTTTTGAAGTAATACCTCTTGTTGGCTTAGGTATTTGCTAGAAAATACGTGAGTATTCCTAGCCAGTGGTACTGAATTTTGTTCACCTCTAAAAGTGGTGGTAGCTGGTTCATTTTGGGAAAAAAAAAAAGCAGTAAATGACATCTCTTATAAAAAGAAATTAGAGAATATCTACTAATTTTGTGCCTTTGAGCCAACCTGTCTAAAAAGCTGTTTTAGCAGTTAGTATATGCAGTAGATCTCTTCACTTCATATTGTATATTTCCAGTTATTCACTTGCAGTAGGCTACAATTGCTGTTTATCTGATATATTCTTAATGTTGACTTGAAACAACTGAAGCCAGTGCCTGGAGCAACTATCCTCCAAGGCTCTCAATCAATTTTATTTATCAAAGGGAGAACAGATCCAGCATGTCAAATTTCAGAGATCATATTAAAGAAATACATGTTTGCTAACTTCTACTTGAGTTCAGATTGTGAACCTTAAAGCTTTTGTAAGTGATAATGTATAAAGACACTTATAGAAGATCTAAAATAATTCCTAGTTCCCTTTCTGGAACTGTAAAGGTGAAGGAAAGAGGACATCTTACGTTTGTATGGTTTTAAATAGGATTTGTTTACTAAAGAGTCTGCATTTAAAGAACACTACCTCTGTAAGCTGAAAGCCCTATCTTGAGGGGGAACATCAAATATGGCTTTTCTCTTAAGTTATTACATACAAATCAGTGGCATAGCCAGGTGAAGAGAACAGGGGTAGCGGACATTAAAAAAGGTTCCACCCGCTTGTACTCACCTGGCGGCGCTCCGGGTCTTTGGTGGTGGGTCCTTCACTCGCTCCCAGTCTTTGGCGGCACTGAAGGACCCACCGTCGAAATGTCGCCGAAGACTGGAGCGAGTGAAGGACCCGCTGCCGAAGACCCAGAGCGCCGCCGGGTGAGTAAAAATTAAAAAGGTGCCAAAAAATTAAAAAAGGCTCCACTTGTGCTCCGTGGGAGAGTGGCCGCTTCCCCCTCTTTCTCCCCCCCCCCCCCCCCGCTATGCTACTGATACAAATAACTCATTGACTAAGGCAATTTCATATGTATCTAACCAGTCACTTAAATTTCTCCATCTAAAAAATGTTGAAGCATAGTGAAAATGTGGAATTTAGTTTAATAAAGCTTGGGGCTCTGTTGAGACACTTGTGCCCTGAGATATCTGCACATCTAACAGGCAGAGAAATAAGAGTTTGAAAACGATCTGGAGAAACACTGTAGTTTCTGAAGCTTAAATTTCATCTAGCAAATGAAGCTGCAGATACAGTTGGTATTGTTAAATATTTAGAAAGCAGAAAACAGATTATGGTTTGTATGGTTGCAATTTTGCCTGTAATGTCTCTAAATTGATATAAACAGATGGAGCTTATTTCTATTAGCAGCAGAGACTGAGAACTGGAAAGGAGCAGACATTTTGTAAAGATTAAACATTGCCTTTCAACTGCAAGTTACTGTAGTACCTGTAACAAGCTGGTTGGAGCGTTACTGCCCTTCATTTGTTGGGATTCAGAACTGCTCATTTGTGTCCTTAGGCCCTCTGTTGCTAACACCTACATGGGATTTTCCTGCAACTCAAATTGTAGCTCTGCTTTTGAAGCAGAGAATCTCTTCTCTGTTCCCTCCTGTTGCAATTAAGTTTTGAGTGGCTATGATGTGTAGCATAGTAAACTGTGAAGTCCTGATCGGACACGGATTTGTTATAGAATAGCACTCTATATAAAATGCTACATTTTAGTGTGTTCATTACCAATCTGAAAAATGGAATGGGGAGTGTTAATCAAGGGGCCATTATGAAAGTTCTGAGTGATTTCAATAGGAGTGTTGAGGGTGCTCACTTACTAGTAGGATTGGGCCCCTAATGCACATAAGCAGTGACCGTGGCAAATATTTTGGAACATAGGATCATAATAGTCTATACTGAGCCCATATTTTTCAACTGGGTAGATTTCCCATAAAATGTAGTTCGATAAGGACAAATATTGTAGATCATGAAGAACTAAGAAAGTATGTAAAAGTATAATTTAGAATTTTGGAAAGGCTCTGGGGTTTATAATCAATGATAGATTGACTCATCATTGCAATGCTGTTGCTCAAAGCAAATCCTGTACTGGAGTGTTTTATGTAAAACAAGTGAGCTAGCTTTACATACCTTACATGTCCTAGCTTTACATTAGGATTCAGCATACTACGTTTTGTTTTTTAAATACCAGTTTGACAAATGGGTTGATATCAAAGGACACAATAACAAGTTGAGGAAAATAACTAAGGAAAAAATGGGCCTCCTGGTTCAAGAGTAGATTGAGGGACACGTGGGGTACGTCTACACAGCAACTGGGAGGCAAAATTCTCAATTCGGGTAGATGTACATGAGCTAGGCTCTGCTTGCACTAGTGTGCCAAAAATTAGCAGTGTAGTCATGGCTGGTTGGGCTAGCTGCCTGAGAACATTCCCACCCAACCCCTTGGGTACAGATTTGGACAGCTAGCTCGAACTGTGGCCATGCTGCTGTAGCCGCACTTCTATTTTTAGGCACTAACTCAAGTAGATCTATAGTGTGTGTACAGTGTGTCCAAGATGCGAATCACCCCCCAACTGTTGTGTAAACATACCCACAGACGGTTCTAATCGCCTAATGAATCATATCTGTGCATAGAACAAAATTAATAGGCTTGAGCTGCACCTGGGCATAGGTTAAAAATGAGCAATATCACTAACAGACAATGAAATAAGTGAAGTGGGGGGAAAATTGAATTTCAGACACATCGGATTGAGTTTAAATTTTACACCTTGGCGCTCTTGAGAAAGGTACTGTAAAGAGTATCTCTCTGGTCGAACTTAACCCTAAGAAGGGTCCCTCTGGATCAGGATTGAGAGAATACTCTGAGGCCTGATTAGACAGCTATTTTAAATTAAAAAAAAAAAAATCCCCAATGCTGTAGAATGATACATGATTGATGTGTTTTTATTATTGTAATATAGACTCTACTTTCCTGCTGTACAAAAACAAGGTACCAGTTAACCAAAAGTTGACCACTTGGGCTGGCTATGACCCCATTGCCACCCACCCCCAGCTGTGCAAAGGATAACGGAGTTAAGTGACTATGAACGAACTAAGGCAAATGGGAAGGCTCTGAGTATGAAAAATACCTACAGAGGGCCTCTGATGGACATCTCCCAAGAGTGTGGTACATGTGACACCCTGTTCTGAGCCTGACCCTGACTGAATTTTAGGCTAGATAGCAAGGTAATTCAGTTGATCTCAATTTCCTTGAAGCATAAGACTAGAGATGCAAAGGCTTTATCTGTAAATAGCAAGATATTGAAGGGTGTCTGTTAACTTGATTAGGTTTTTTGATGGACCTGTGGTAAAGTTGGTAGCATGTTCAAATTCATATACCGTGTAGTGGTAATTATCTATTAATTTTAACTAGCAGTTAGGTTTTTACACAATCATTTCGAAACTCCCCATAGTTGCCACCTACGCTTATGTTTCATCTTAGATATGTCCTGAGTGGGACTGAAAAGGTGGGGTTTTTTGCTGCTGCTTTGCACAGCATGTGATATTGCCACTATGCAGCTCTACCCTTTGGGCTTCTGACTAGCTCTGTGGGTGTTCTTGAAACTTCTCTTGATAGAGGTGGTCAGCTATGTGGAAGGGGAACCCATATGTTCCACTGCTTGTGATATACATCAGCTCTGCTTCATGTGGGGTTTTTCTTGGCCACCGTTTAGGTTCTTGCAGGTTTTTCAGAGCTATGGCTTTGAGATGAGTTGTGGTAATTGCTCCCTTCTTCCATAGCCAGGTTTGATCTGCCTGTGAGTTCTCTTCAGGACTTGCCTAGACTATGACATTCTTCTGGAATTCAGGTTACATAAATGACGCAAGATCCTGTCTCTATCTGACACGTTGGCCACAGACATCCAACTAGTACTGGGATGGAGGAGGTGAATCATCTGGCATATAACGGTCTTCATCAGTGATAGAGGGGGGGATTTTGGAGGAGGACACCATGGCAAACTCCTTGCACCTGGAAAATGAATGCATTATGGTCTTTAACATCTTATATGCAAAAGGACCAACATTTTTAGTGTCATCTGAAAAATCAACACAGAAAAATTGAGGGCCCTGCAGTTTTCTGTTGAAATAGAATGAAGGGCAAATAACTCCTGTGAAAATAGACCCTGCAGACCATAGACTATTCTAGGGATTCTCTTCTGAAGCTAATGCTACTATTTAAAACAGGATGTACAGTGAGGCTGATTCTGTAATAGTATTATCATTGAGCTCACACCTGTTCTGACCTTAATGTTATAAATAACTTGGTACTTTGAGTCCAACGATCTAAACGGGTAAGAAGAAAACGACTCACTTCCATAACTGATGTAGGTGGGTGGCATTTTTTAAGCGGATGGAGGAAATTGATGGGCTGGTGATGAAAGGAGGACAGTTCCAGTAGCCAGGGAAGGAGGCACTTGCCAAGGGACAATAGATAGCTCCTCCCATGTGAGTCTCCAGCCGATCACCTGTTTAGAGGGTCAGAAAGGAATTTTTTCTCCCATGGGCTAACTGATGGAGGACCAGGGAATTTTGCCTTCCTTGCAGCATCTGCAAGCCACAGTGGGTTATATAGGCATGCACATGATATCTAAGTAAGGTACTGAGATTGTGAAAAGTAAACACCACCACTTGTGGCTGGTTTCCAGGGCATTTAAGAATAAAATTAATGGTTCCCAGAGGTAAAAGACCTGGGGTTCTGGTGATGGGCCTTGGGCTCATGTGACCGGGTGAGACCTTGTGGCCTTTACAGGCTGAGGTCCCCACCCTGCTGTACCCTCTTTCCCCCACACTAGGGGGAGGATATTGGGAATCAGAGATCTCAGCCCTGGGAGGTAGGCTGAGGAGAGCCTACCCTGCATTATGGTTTATATAGTAAGGAGCCCTGTAACCCTGGTGCCAGTTACAGGTTATATGGTAAGGAGCCCTGCAAGCCCCACGCTGGAACCTATAAATGCTTGGTATAGGAATTATGGGTGATGGGCAATGCCCCTCCTTTGTGGTGAGCTTTGCAGCCCGCCACTTAGTTCCAGGCATGTCTGTCCTCATTTTGCTACTGTTAACATCAAATTTAACTGCAGCTTTTTTATTGTGTGAAATAGTGGAGGAGGATGGAAAGATACCTATTGCTAAGTGAACTCTTCCTTCTCCCATTGGATTAAAATGGTGACTGTACAGTCATCTTTAGGAATAACCATTGCAGCTTCCAGCTTGCCCCTTTAAGTTGATGATGAGCAAAATGTAGTGAGCTGTGAAGGGAGTTTCTAGTATCCATCCAATTAAAATTAAATTCAGCAGGCAGACTGAGACTGAAAACCTATTTCTAAGTCAAAATATTAATGTCCTCTTTATAGAGTGCTTTTCATCTGTATGATCTTAATGTACATAAGAATTGCCTCACTTTTAAAATTCACTAGTTACGTTGGCTGTACCGGCAAGAATGGAAATTAAGATGGATGAAGGGGACTTAGAACAAAATGCAGGGCTATGGGAATGTTGAATTCAATTCTCTTAATGCTACTGGGGAGGGTTTCAGAGGAGAGATGATAGCTTGTCTTCTCTCTATGGGAGCTGTGCCAGAAGTGGGTTAAAGCTATGCTGGGCCCAGTGAGCTGTGGCCTAGCTACCACACTGTTAGACTAGTGGTATGAATCCAGGACTTGACTCCTCCTGTGGCTTTGAGAAAGAAAGGCAAAGTGACTATCTCAGCTTTGCCAAATGCAGAATTGAGGGGGGGGGGGGGTTTGTGGTGGGAAATAATCCTGTCTACTTCATAGGGGTGTTGTGAAAATTAAATTGTAAAGAGCTTTGAAAATGAAATGGCTGTTTATATAATTGTAAGTAGTTACTTTTTCAGTCATTTTTTTTTCTAAATAGTAAAAGTTTAAGATTCCTGTTCCCCCTTCTAGAAGCAAGAAAAAAAGGATCAACTGTCACTTATCACTCGGTTACAAAGCTGTCCCTCCTTCCCACCCCCACCCTCCCAAAAAGGTTCCTGCCTGAGTGAAAGCTAGTATCCATGCTCCTACTAGAAGGATATTTTTTCATGGAGTTTCATATCTATCTTGGATTTAGAACTTTCCAACAACAATGCTGACAGCCTTAAGTGTATCACTGCCGAAGTGATGCAATAACCTGTGACTCACCCCAGCCTCCATGTGTGAAATGCTCAAAGGTTGCCTAATGCTTGTTTGTGTCTTACTGTTACATAAACTGACATATATCACGTCACCATTGTTACTTTGTCCGTGACCAAATTAAGACATCTGCTTCAAGTGTGATCAACTAACCGCTCATGTAATCCTAAAAGGACTTTCCTATCCACGCTTAAGTGCTTGTTCTTTACGTCAAAAGTATTTAATCCCTGCATAAGGATCCCGTGTCTAACATTGCAATTAACCTTCTCAGGATTGTCACACAGCTGATAATCTAGAAAGGGTGGGCAAACTACGGCCTGCGAGCCAGATCCGGCCCCTCAGGTTTTTGGATCCAGCCTGCGGAATTGCCACCCCCATGGCTCCATGGGCCCCATACCGCTCTCAGAAGTGGCTGGCACCATGTCCTTGCGGCCCCTGGGGGGGGGGGGGGGGACGGGGGACAGAGGGCTCTGTGTACTGCCTCCAGGCACCGCTCCCCTGCAGCTCCCATTGGCCGGGAACGGGGAACTGTGGCCAATGGGAGCTTCAGGGGAGGTACCCGCAGGCAAGGGCAGCGTGCGGCGCCATCTGCCCCCCCTCCTCCAGGGAGGGACGTGGTGCTGGCCGCTTCCGGGAGTAGCGCGGGGCCAGGGTAGGCAAGCAGGGAGCCTGCCTTGGCTCCGGTGCGCGTCACTGCCACCCCAGAGCCGCTCCAGGTAAGTGGCGCCGTACTGGAGCCTGAATCCCTCCTACCCTGAGTCCCCTGCCATACCCCGCACCTTTCCTGCACCCCAACTCCCTGCCCTGAGCCCCCTGCTGCACCCTGCACCCCAACCCCTCCTGCACCCCAACCTCTTCCCTGAGCCCCCTCATACATCACGCACCCCTCCTCTGTCCCAATCCCTTGCCTTGAGCCCCTTTCTGCACACCACCCCGCACTCCCTCCTGCACCCCAACCCCCTGCTCTGGCCCTGCATGCAATTTCCCCACCCAGATGAGGCCATCGGGCCAAAACGCTTGCCTACCCCTGATCTAGAAGTTTGACTAAACTATGTAGATGCAGTTAGCTGAATTTTCCTGCCCTCTAGGGGCAATATTGCCTTTTCCCCTGCAGGAACTCATGATAATTCTCCCATAGGTCTCTAATCCCCCAGTGATGTAGTAATTTCAATTAATTTACATTACAGAAGTGCATGCAAGCCCTGTCTGAGAGCAGGATCCTATTGTACTACACACTGTAAAAACACATAGTAAAAGACAGTTCCAGTCCCTGAAGAGCTTATAAAACTAACAAAATGTGGAAGAAAGGAAGGAGCATCATCATCCCCATTTTACAGATGGGGAACTGAGGTACAGAAGGAGAAAGTGACTTGCTCAAGGTCACAGGAAGCCTGTGGCAGAGTTTGGATCTTCTTAGTCCAGTCCACTGCCTTAACTAAAAGGCCATCATCCTTCCTCTTATTCAGGAGTTTGTGATTACGCAGCCTCTTATTTTTCTTCTCCTTTCCTATTTGACTGTAGGTGATCTGGCCTGTACTTATTGAAATAAAACTCTTATTTGCCTGAAAGTGGATCCTTAACCGTGCTGTGAAGCATGGGAGGCCAAATTCTGCCTCTGGTGACTCCTGTGCAATCCCATTAGTCAATAAAAGCAAAATGATGTTAGTCTCTGAACTTCTCCTGTGCTACTGTGTTTAGCTACAGCTAAAGCCAGCTGGTGCTAGACTCCATGCATATCTCCATTGTACAATGTGCATGAGCTATTATAACCAAGTTATTTTAATTCTGTTTAGCTACTGTAACAGATAAGATGCATTTAATCAGTATTAGAATATGAAAAGGATTTAAACCTCATCTGAAGTAGTTGTGTACCAATGCTATAGATGTGAGCCCGTAAGGTTCTGTGAAGAGTCTCTTCTTAACTATGGAGAATACAAACTACTGATCTTAAATTCAAGCTAACTGTGAAAATGCTGGTATACAAACAATAAATGACATGGAGCTAGTTCTCCATGAAGAATGGCTGCTTGGAAAGGTTGGAAACTTATCTACGAAGTGGAAAATGGCTTTTTCAGAAGTGCAGAATGAAATTTTAAGCGGTGTAACTTCTTGTGCTATTGAGTTGAACACCATGTGTAACAATGAGATCCATAGGAACCAGAAATACTGCAAAAGTGGGGGACCAAGATGAGGCCAGATGTCAGATATCAGCATGGCAGTAGGCAGACTCTCGGGTCAAGTCTCAGGCTTTCCCTCAACCTGTTTCCTGATGGAGAATGAAGACCTTTCTCTAGATACCACCCCCCCCCAAAGGGTGCCCACCCTGGGTGTGCACCTACATGTAAGCTCCAGCACCTACTTCCACGGCATGCAGCCTGCCTTCCAGAGCAGGGCAGCATCACAGAAGAGAAAGAGACATGTGTCTTGCTTGGCTCTCAAAGGCAACACAGGCTCAAGGATTGGAGCTTACAGTGCACAGAGAATAGCAATATACCGAAGAGCACTCTGGGTGCTATAAGCTAACAGAACCATGCTTCCATGGTGTCCCTAAATTCAACCCTGATGCAGCCTTCTGCCTGATCACAGCTACTCCTTAGAGCTCACCAGGGCTGCATGAAAAGCGAAGACACCTAGAAAACTAAGAGGAGAGCAGTGCCATGGCCCCTAGAGAGCCCTTCATGCCAGGCTGGCTCGGGCAGTAGAGCAGAGACTGCGATAGAATGATGCCATAGAAGAGCCTGGGTAGATATTCTCTCCTCTGATTCAGAGCGCCCCAGATTTGAGTGCTGCTGGAACCCTGTGTGCCAGGTCATGCACTCAAATTTGGCCCAGCTGCCCGTCATGCCAGCAGGGAAGGAGCTCTGCCGTTATCCCAGCTAGCTCCAGTCAGGGACCAAAGGGGTGCCTTGGGCCCTCTGCCCCCTTTGTTGTGCCCTGCTAACTTCAGGTTCTCAAAAGTCTGTGTGTGGGGAAGTTGGGGTGGGGGGTGTAATGGTCCTTTGTCCCCTCCTATTTCCATCACTCATGATGTGACCCAAGAGTTAGTGAGGTGAACTGCAATTCAGTGATTTGGGGTTTTACTCCAGACTTTGCTGTTTACTCACTGTGTGACCTGGGCCAAGGTCATCTAATTTCTCTCTGCCTCAGTTTATCCCTTTGTACCCCAGACAGTTTGTTGTGCTCTCTCTGCCTGGTAGAGGCTGCTTGCTATCTACAAAACCCTAAGTGTTCTAAATCCCATTTACATCACAGACTGCCTTTGTCCCTATCTGACACCTACATTCAACAATGCAGCTTGCAGCTCTTGAGTGGGAAGTGTCCAGGAGACAGGGCATTCTGGAATTTGCTATTATCAGAGGTAGTCCTGAGACCAAGCCTGGCCAAGTTTAGAGAGCAATGTAAGAGGCATCTCTTTAGTCATGCTTTCTGCTAACTGCCTGCCCCTTGCGTTTAGTCTGCTCAGTACTGGGTTTACAATGGTGCTGTGGCACCGGGCCCACGCTGGGAAAGGGCCCATTACGGACCCGTCTGGCCCCTCGCCCGGGGCACGGCCCATTACGGACCCGTCTGGCCCCTCGCCCGGGGCACGGCCCATTACGGACCCGTCTGGCCCCTTGCCCGGGGCACTCCAGCACCCAGCCTTGCTGTGTGAACGGCTCCCAGCCATTGGGTACCACTCGCCTGTAGGGGGCTCGCCACCCAGCAAGCTGGCTTTTCCATGTGGGCTGTAGAGCCGGTGGGTGCACCTGGGCTGGGCAGGCTCTGGGGGAGTTGCGTGCCAGGGGTCTGCCTGGCTCCGGGTGGTCTCTGCTGCTCACCACCTGTGGGGCCCTGCCCACCTGCCTGGGGCTGAGCTGCTTGGGACCAGTGCAGAGGCTGGCCAATCTCTCAGTGGGGAAGAGAGTGGGGCTCAGCTGGGCCCCGCCAGGCAAGTGGGTCCTGAGGGAGCCTGTCTTGGCCACGCCCCGCTCCCACTCCAGCCTGGCTAATTGCACCACTCCTGAGGGGCTGGAGCGATCCCTGTCCTAGGACAGCCCTGGCCATACTGCCAGCTGAGCCTGGCAGATGCGGTCACCACCTAGCAGGGCTGGTGTATGTGTCTTGTGGGGCAGGGTGCAGGAGTGGGTCTCGGGGGGGGGGGGGGGGGAAGAAGGGGAGATGCTGGGCAGTGGGGGTGGGAGAGGTTTGTGTGTTTTGGGGCACTGGGGTGGGAGAGGGCTGTGTATTGGGGTGATGGGGGGCACTGTGAGGTGGTAGTGGGGGGCTGTGGGGTGCACTGGGAAGGTCCGTGAGTGTGGGGGAGGTGATGGGCTGTGGGGGGGGTGTGCACGGTGCTGTGCAGTTGTGATGGGGGCTCTGGGCAGAGGGGTGCTGGGCATAGGGGTGGAGGGGGGGGTGTCTCTGAACAGGGGGAGTGCTGGGCGTAAGAGGATTGGGGGGGGGGGGGCGGGTGCTCGGCAGCATGGTGTGCAATGTGAGCCCACCCCTGAGGGGGAAGGGGCACACTGGCAGGGTAGGGCCAGGCAGGCCAGTGTGTGTCTGGTGGTTGTCAGTTTGTAAACGGTGTCCTTGCCCTGGGCTGGGTGGAGTGGGGCCGTCCCTACCCATGCTATGCCCCATTACCTCTGGCTGGCTCCTCACTCTGGGGAAAAACTCCCCCATCCTCTACACCAGGCCCCATTGCCCTCATGGGGGCCCACAAATATGTTTGGGCCCAGGCCTGGGCCCACAAAAGGTTAATCTGTCCCTGAGTCTGCTAGCTAGGCTTTCCTGTGTCATTCTTCTTTGGTTCACTTGTTTGGTGCAGTGGCAGGTTCTGAAGTTTATGCTCTTATAGGGGGAAAATACTATTTACACCTAATCTTCAGGGCTGGATTAACCTTTTGTGGGCCCAGCCCCAAACATATTTATGGGCCCAGGGCCGGATTAACCATTAGGCTAATAAGGCTATAGCCTTAGGTCTTCCTATTTTGTAGGCCCTACTGGTCAGGCAGGGGGCGCGGCTGGGTGAGTGGGGGAGCTTGCTCACGTAGCCCTGCTGGAGCGCTCCTGCCAGCAGCAAAGGCAAAGCAGCCCCCTGTGGCTTGGAAGGAGCTCAGCCCACAGCCTGCTGTGTCTCCCTGCGCTGCAGGAACACACTGCCAGGGATCCGGTTACCAGTGGTGACCAGACACTAAATATCCGGTTACCATGGGAACCCGTGCCAGCTGTGGGTGTAGTTTGAGCAGGTGTTGTTCCCCAGATCTCCCCCACCCCTGATTTCTCTGGAGCTCTGCTTAGCTGTCAGGGAGGGAAGAGGCTCCCTCTATCCCTCTCCTCCACTGAGGCTGGCAGACAGCTCCAGGATGCTGCCTCCTGGGTCCTAATGCCCATCATTCTCATCTTCTATGTGTGCTGGCCAGGGCCGGCTTTAGGCAGTGTGGGGCCCGATTCGACGGCCCCTCTGACAAAACGCCGCCGAAGACATGGACGTTGCGGGGCCCTCTTAGGCACGGGGCCTGATTCAGAGGAATCAGCCTAAAGCCGGCCCTGGTGCTGGGTCCCGTTTCTGGACAACTGGTGAGTGTCGGGGGAGGGGGAAGAGAGAGTACCAGTGGTAGGGTGGGACACTTGCACAGAACCTGCACACACACTATCCAGCTCCAGCCAGAACTACTGCCCCTCCAATGTATAAGGAACAAATTACCACACATCTGTAGGAAAACAAAACTAAACAGCCTATGCTGGATACCAGCACTATTACTTTTACAGTACCTTCCATCAAGGGGCTTCAGATTTATGATGGTCTGTGTTCAATACTGTATTGAACTGTACTAAAATCAAAGAAATCCAGGTTTTTTTTCTTTGATGTATTCTATACTGGGATGCACAGGCAAGCAAGTTCGTTCCTTATGCTCAGCCTAGTTCCACAGGCCAATGCATCTTTGTATTTTTAAGGGGTTGCAAAAGCACTGAAAGAAGCTCAACACACAATGTTGTAGGTTTCTCCCACCCCTCTCTCTCAAGGACTTTAAGTCCACTTTTTAGCAGGCTATGATAGAAAGACTGGCTGAATAGGCTAAAGGCAGATGCTGTCCATTTGCTGATTCTCTAACAGTTCAATCCACCATAAAAGTACCTCACATTTGATTTCTTTTGAGTTTCATTCCAAAAACGTAAAGCTAAATAAACCTGAAGTTAGTCCTAATTTTCTTTCTCAAGTGAAAAAATGTTGGGTAAGCATGGAATGTGATTTAAGAAGGGAATGAAAACACAGGCCAATTTCTGCTGACGGTTACACCCGTGTAGCCTTATTGACTTCAGGGAGAACAGATTTTTGCACAAGAATAGATTTTGGTCCCTTCTGCTTTTTCACACCTGATATAAGCAGAATCTCATTCACTTTCTTCCCCTAAACTCTGAGCACTTTAAGGAAAAAAAAGATCCTTAACGGTTCTTTTAAGATGCTGATTTTCAGTGAAGTCCTTTTGTTCAGGGCTCAGAGAAGACAACAGGGAATAGCTCTGTTTTGTCAACTCCTAGTCATTCAAAAGCAGAAAGGCTTAGATTGTTTGTTTAATGTTTGTATAGTGATTTTGAAGAGCTAACATAGTACAGAAGTGCTAAATATTATGGCAACCATCTAAAGATGTCAGACGAAGGGTCCTGTGGCACCTTATAGACTAAGGCCTTGGCTACACTCACGAGTTACAGCGCAATAAAACTGCCTGCAGTGCTGTAACTCACTAACTGGCTACACTCGCAAGGCATGTGCAGCGCTGCATGTACTCCACCTCCCCGAGAGGAATAACGTTTGTTGCGCGGCTGCTGGTGCGCTGCGGCTACAGTGTGGTCACCCAATGTGCTGTTATTGGCCTCCAGAAGTATTTGGAAGTATCCCACAACGCCTGTTCTAGCCACTCTGGTCATCAATTAGCACTCTACTGCCCTGGCCTCAGGTGACCAACCGCCACTCCGACCCTTTTAAATTCCTTTGGAATTTTAAATATCCCCTTCCTGTTTGCTCAGCCAGGCGTGGAGTGCTCTCAGCGCATCTTTCCAGGTAACCATGCCTCCACGTGCGAGACGAGCCCCAGTATGGAGCAATGGTGAGCTGCTGGACCTCATCGCTGTTTGGGGGGAGGAAGCTGTCCAGTCCCAGCTGCGATCCAGCCGGAGGAATTTTGATACTTTCGGCCAGATATCAAGGGCCATGATTGAAAGGGGCCATGACCGGGACGCAATGCAGTGCAGGATAAAAGTAAAGGAGCTGCGGAGTGCGTACCGCAAAGCCCGCGAGGCAAACAAGCGCTCGGGTGCTCCCCCCCAAACTTGCCGATTCTACAAAGAGCTGGATGCAATACTTGGGGTTGACCCCACTACTCTTCCAAGCACCACCGTGGACACGGGAGAGCGGGAGGAGGAGGAGGCGGAGGAGGAGAAGGGGGTTGAAGAAAACAGAAGCGAGGGTGCTGTGGCTGGGGGAGACACCCCTGACTCCCTGGGTGCATGCAGCCAGGAGCTCTTCTCGAGCCAGGAGGAAGGGAGCCAGTCGCAGCAGCCGGTACGTGCTGGGAGAGAAAGAGAAGAACAGGTTCGCGGTAAGCAGCTTTTATTTTCGGGAAGGAGTTTTTTTGGTGTGGGGTCCTTGGACGAGGAGGGTTTGGGCTGCATGCATGCCTAGATGCGGAAGAGCGCATTGATGTGGTCTATCACATCGGAGAAATCGGCCACTGTAATCTCTTCAAAAGTCTCAGCCAGGACGTGGGCAATGTGCTTGCGCAGGTTCATTGGGAGAGCCGCCGTGGTCCTTGTCCCAGTCAGGGTAACGTGTCCGCGCCACTGTGCCGCGAGGGGCGGGGGGACCATTGCTGCACACAGGCAAGCTGCATATGGGCCAGGGCGGAAGCCGCATTGCAGTAGAAGACCCTCCCTTGCTTCCCCGGACACCCTCAGCAGCGAGATATCTTCCAGGACGAACTCCTGTGGAAAATGTGGGGATAGTGTTCAGTGTAGGTTCCCCCTGCAGCTGTTGGCTCTCCCCAAGGCACAGAAACCCGTCGGACAGTACATCCGTGAAACAATCAGTCCCCCTTTATCCTGTGTTTACTCACCATTTTGGGGCTCCCGTGGGTTCTGTGTGCTCTGTTTGGGACGGGAAAATTGTGCTTTTTTGGAGACTGTGTGCCCCCTCCTTAAGTGTGGGGGAATCATTGCTCTGTCTGGCATAAAACAATGATGCCTCTGTTAAATGTTGCATTTTGTCTTCCAGAGGCAACCTTGAGATCTCCGCCATCCTTCTTATCACCGGCTGAGAGACTCCAAAGGCTCAGGAAGAGGCCCAGAAGAACGAAAGAAGACATGCTGCAGGAAGTTATGAAACAGTCTCTTAAAGAGAATCAAAAGGCTCGGGAGTGGAGGGAGAGTGAAAGTAGGCTCCGCCAGGAAAACACAGCGCAGCGGCAGCAAAGCATGCAGCTCCGGCAGGAAAGCACAAAGGGGCTGATTAGCATCATGGCGCGCCAAGCGGACTCTATCCAGGCGCTCGTCGCCATGCAGGCGGAGCAGTACCGCACCCGCCCCCCCCCCCTGCAGCCAGTGTCCCAAAACACTTGTGCCCCCATGTCACCACCTGCCCACTTCACCCAACATCCAGGTTCTTATCGCCCACACCAGATGCCCCCAACACCTGTAGCTTCACCAGACAGCCCTGGAAACTATAACCCTTGCCCACTGCACTCAACTCCCATCCCGAATTATAGACATCCTGAGGCCCAGCACTCACTGCACAGCACTCCAGACAGGAAGCCCGAGTATGAAAGCAGGACATACCATACCCTGTGATCGAACCCTTCCCCACACCACCCACCACCCCCTTGCCCTTTCTGTCTCACAAGCAGTTGTGTTTCTTTTTAATACATGTATTTTCTCTGTAATAAACGGATTCTTTAGATGTGCAAACAGTCTTTATTATTGCATAAGGAAAAAAGATACCTTAGCCCAGGAAAGAAACAGGCAACGCAAGTGAGCTGAGCAAACACAAATCAGCTTAGCAAAGACAGATAACTGATAACATTGGAACCACTTCACTTCAGGGTCGTGCAGGGCAGCACACATTACTGGTGGTTTTCAGCCTCAAATTTCTCCCTCAAGGCATCCCTAATCCTTGCAGCCCCATGCTGGGCCCCTGTAATAGCCCTGCTCTCTGGCTGTGCAAATTCAGCCTCCAGGTGTTGAACCTCTGAGGTCCACGCCTGAGTGAACATTTCACCCTTCCCTTCACAAATATTATGGAGGGTACAGCACGCGGATATAAACCGCGGGGATGCTGTGTTCGGCCAAGTCCAGCTTCCCATATAGAGATCGCCAGCGGCCCTTCAAATGGCCAAAAGCACACTCTACGGTCATTCTGCACCGGCTCAGCCTGTAGTTGAACCGTTCCTTGCTGGTGTCAAGGCTCCCTGTGTAGGGTTTCATGAGCCATGGCATTAAAGGGTACGCGGGGTCTCCAAGGATCACAGTGGGCATTTCAATTTCCCCAACCGTGATCTTCCGGTCTGGGAAAAAAGTCCCGGACTGCATCTTCTGGAACAGGGCAGTGTTCCAAAAGATGCGTGCGTCATGCACCTTTCCGGGCCAGCCTGCGTTGATGTCAATGAAATGCCCACGGTGATCCACAAGCGCCTGGAGAACCATGGAGATATACCCCTTCCAATTAATGTACTCGGATGCTAGGTGGGGTGGTGCCAGAATAGGAATATGCGTCCCATCTATAGCCCCTCCGCAGTTAGGGAAACCCATTTGTTCAAAGCCAGCCACAATGTCCTGCACATTACCCGGAGTCATGGTTCTTCTGAGCAGGATGCGATTAATGGCCTTGCAAACTTGCATCAGCACGATCCCAACGGTCGACTTTCCCACTCCAAACTGGTTCGCTACTGATCGATAGCAGTCCGGAGTTGCGAGCTTCCAGATTGCAATAGCCACCCGCTTCTCCACCGTCAGGGCAGCTCTCAATCTCGTGTCCTTGCGCCGCAGGGCGGGGGCGAGCTCCTCACACAGTCCCATGAAAGTAGCTTTTCTCATTCGAAAGTTCTGCACCCACTGCTCGTCATCCCAGACTTGCATGACAATGTGATCCCACCACTCTGTGCTGGTTTCCCGAGCCCAAAAGCGGCGTTCCACGGTGCATAGCATGTCCGTGAATGCCACAAGCAAGTTAGTGTCGTACGCGTTTTGCATGACAATTTCATCGTCCTCGTCGGACTCCTCGCTGTCACTGTGGATCTTAAGGAAGAGCTCGACTGCCAAACGTGACGTGCTGGCGAGACTCGTCAGTATTTTGCTCACCAGGTCGGGATCCATTTTCCCGCTGGCCGAAACGGAGTACAGATCGTGCTACCAAGAAACCGTTGAAAGATGGCGCAAATTGTGGCCGGAAACACAGGGATTGCTGGGATGCGAAGCGATGCATCACGGGGCGTTGGGACAGGACCCAGAATGCACCATACCCCACGCCCCCTTCCCACAACCCACGGCGCCAGAATTGGAAGAGGCGTTCTGTGGGATACCTGCCCATAATGCACCTCTCCCAAAACCGCTGCAAGTGCCGCAAATGTAGCCACGTCAGTGCTAGTTACTGCGCTGGCGGCTGCCAGTGTGGACAGGCTGCAGCGCTTTCCCTACTCAGCTGTACGAACACGGGTTTAACTAACAGCGCTGTACATCTGCAAGTGTAGCCATGGCCTAACAGAGGTATTGAAGCATAAGCATTCGTGGGTGAATACCCACTTCTTCTTCCTGTTACCTTTTTCTTACAGAAAGCTTAAAACAAACAAATGCAAACCATAGGGGGCTGGTGCACACAGAATTCATGCTTAAAAAACCTCATGTCAGAGCTGCTGATCACACAATGTAGAACAGATAATACTTAGTCCTGCCATGAGTGCAGGGGACTGGACTAGATGGCTTCTCGAGGTCCCTTCCAGTCCTATGATTCTATTCTATGATTCTAATTGTGGAGGAGCTTAGTGACAGAATGGCCTGATGTGGTGAATCACTGGAGATTAACTACATAAACTGGCCAATGCTCAAACCACTGAGCTATCCCTCCCCCCTACATAAACATAAACTGGGTATCATCTCACAATTAATATTTGGGTTCAATGTGAAAACAGTAATTCATTGTCCTCAGCCAGTGCAACACTGGGAGGCAGTTTTCAGAGCAAGACAGCCTAAAATACAATGCCACCCAATGTAATTTTCCCACTACTACTACTTCTACTTCAGTGGATTTTACACCTGAGTGTTGGTTTTTTTTAACATAATAAAAACTGGCTGCCTGTGTCTACACTACACAATTTTTAGTGACTTGGCCGTGACAATTTTTAGTGACATGAGCGCTCCTGCCAACAATGAGCTGTTTACACTGCCACTTGCCCAGGCAAAACTTTTTTCTTTCAGGGGGTGGGAGGTGGGCTTTTTTAAGCACCTGTGAACGACAAAAGTGTTATCATTCAATCAGTCAGAGTGAGATAGGGTATGTGGTGTGGTGTAGAGGCCATAGCTTGGGGAAAACACCTGCAGGGCTTGGCTTTGCCTTGTGCCATGTGGAGATCTGAGGGTAGAAGCACAAGGTTGAAAGAGGTGAGCAGGATGGGGAATATTGCAGTGTTCATCCTCATATAGATGAGCACTCCACTACCTAAGAGGAAGGAGGCCAAGAGAAGAACAATGTAGCATCCCTTGTGTTACCTCTTACTCAGAAGTATCTGTTTGAAGAGTTGAGTGTAATGAGAGTAGAAGAAACTTGTTACTTTTACATAAATAAATATGTATGGAGATAAATGTTTGATGACTTCATAATTTTTTTTGCAATATGTAATTCATACTTAGGCTCTTCCCTGCCATTAGCCGTAGGCCCCTCATAACCTTAATCCGGCCCTGCCCATGGAACACTACAGCAGGAGCACCAGAACCTCCCCACACCCTGCCTCTTCCCCCTGAGGCCTCACCACTGCCCCACCTCTTCAACACACACCCCATGACCCCATATTTTGCAGTCCTGAATTTAATGTGAAATTGAAGGGCTGGGCTGAGGGCATTCATTTAGAGGCATGTGGAAGGGAGAGGAAAGAGAAGGTTCTAGACACTCTCCCTTGTGAGCAGGGATAGCTGTGTGTATGGTGTGGGGGATGGGACTAACATTTGCGGTAAGGGAGGGGGGAACACACCTGCCTCACTCCTCCATGGAATGACAACAGTAGCATAGCCAGGGGGGAAGCAGGGGGAGCGGCCGCTCCCCCTGTGAGGAAAAGCGGCGCTAAGGCGCCGCCCGAGCCTGGCTGCGGGAGCCGGGCTTGGGGGGCGCTTTAATGGGCCAGTGGCTCCCTGCAGTGGCAGGAGCCGCCGGCCCTTTAAAGCGCCCCCCCCCCCAGCCTAGCTCCGGCAGCGGGGCTGAGGGGGCGCTTTAAAAGGCCAGCGGCTCCTGCCATTGTGGGGAGCCGCTGGCCCTTTAAAGCTCCAACCCCCCCCACCCCCCAGCCCTGCTGCCGGAGCCGGGCTCGGGTGGGGATTTAAAAGGCCCAGGGGCTCCGCAGCAGCTGGAGCCCCGGGCCCTTTAAAGTGCCGCCAGGTGAGTACAGGGGGAGCGGGGAGGCGCCTTTTTATAGCGCCGCTGCTCCCCCCCGTGCTCTAAACCTGGCTACGCCACTGAATGACAAATGTATAAACTGAACACTACTAGTCCCCGTGTTGAATCACCTAAACAGTAAGTTAAATTACCATTCATTATCCCTCCTTCAGGAAAATTATGTTATCAGATTCTGAAATATAGCAGAAATTATGACATTCTTCCATTGGGCCTTGCTGTATTACTGACTAGAAAAACTGAGACTGGAACGATCAGACTAGAAGGAACCATTCCAGCAATATTTAAAATTGGGTGGGCAGCCAAAGCAGGTCTTTAAAAGTGTTGGGTTAATTTTAGTTTTCTTTTTTTCACAGTTCATGTCTTCACAGATGAAGAAGCTTTAAAGCTTTCTGTAACAGCTTGATTCAGTCATTAAATGCTTAGCCATTTGCTTCTTTGGCAACTACCCACAACTCCAAATTAAGGCTTTTGGTTATTTGAAGGCTGTATATGGTCCAGACATTCTGTCCCACAATTGTGCGGAGACAGCAGGCCTCCCTTAGGCGAAATTCATTACGGTCAATGAGTATTTTGCCTAGTCAGAATTGCAGAATCACACCCCCAAAGATGGGGATTATCCTCAAGGTCGATGGTTTTTGTTTCAGCAGTTTTTTGTTTAAATAGTGCAGATCCCAAGCCAGAAGGAAGGAATCTGCAATACATTCTTGTTCTTTACTGTTTCTTTTGAGGGTAAATGTGATATTTATGTGTGGCTCTTCTTTCATCTTAAACTCATCATGTCTGCTAATCTTGAAAGTGGCTCTCCCATCTTCCCTTCACCTCCTCCTGCTCATTCTTTCTGGTGTCTTCTCACTCCTACAAGCTGCTGTCTCCCCTCCTTGCTACAAGAAATCCCTTTATTGCTCCTTCTTGACATACCTTCTGCGTGCTATCCTATTATCTGATAATCCTATTTGGGGCGGGAGGGATAGCTCAGTGGTTTGAGCATTGATCTGCTAAGCCCAGAGTTGTGAGTTCAATCCTTGAGGGGACCATTTAGGGATCTGGGGTAAAAATCTGTCAGGGGACAGTACTTGGTCCTGCTAGTGAAGGCAGGGGAGTGGACTTGATGACCTATCAAGGTCCTTCCTGTTCTATGAGATAGGCATATCTCCATATATTATTATCTCATACTGTCTTAGCTTTCTCTGCCAACCCCAGTGCAGAAGCCCACTTTCTGCTCCCTTCCATTGGCTCAATTCCCTCCCCATTAGTTCTGTTCTGACTGCCACTAACTCATCATGTGCCTGTTGTCAAGTTACACGATTTCTGTGCTCAGTTTCCCCACCTACAAAATAAATACCACCCATCTCAAAGGTCTAATTCATGAATGTCTATACAGAGCTTGGATCTAGACAAAAGGCTGTATAATAACTTAACTCTTGTATAGAGATTTCTGTCTGTAGTTCTCAAAGTACTTTATAAGGCAAGGTGAGCATAGTTATAGGTTTTGACAGATGGTGAAATGGAGGCTCAGAGAGAAGTGACTTGCCCAAGGCCCAAGGGGAATGAGTCCCTCACGCAGAGTATTCTTGAGTGAAGTCTGAATAGTCTGCTTGCATGTGTACTGACTATTACTGGATCAGGTGCACAAATGTATGGACTACATCCCTGTTCAAGCCTCAGAATGCTCTTCATAAGCTCACGTTAAGGAAAACCTGTAAAGAAGCTGCTGCCTGTGTTTTGGTGGATCTAGAGTCCAGGCAGAAAATTTCCACCCCAAATTCTCTCTCCTTCTCTTCCCTTTATTTAGGACTTGCACTAGGTAGCCAGGAAATTTATGATAGTGCGTTATACTAGTGCCCATCACTGTGGTACATGGGTGCCTAATTGGCTTGCCCTATAATTCAATGTTTCTTCATTAAAAGGACAGAGGTGACCTTACACAACTGCTGTTTATCCTGAGATAAGTTTATCACAGCTGATTGATTAATGGAGCAACAGAGGGCAGATCTAAACAGCAACAACAGGATAAATGATCTGGAAAAAGGGGTAACCAGTGAAGTGGCAAAGTCTGTAGACGATGCAAAATTACTCAAGATAATTAAATCGAAAGCTGACTGCGAAGAGTTACAAAGAGATCTCACAAAACTGGATGATTGGGCAACAAAATTGCAGATGAAATTCAATGTTGATAAATGCACAGTAATGTACATTGGAAAACATAATCCCAACTATATATACAAAATGATGGGGTCTAAATTAGCTGTTACTACTCAAGAGAGAAATCTTGGAGTCATCATGGCTAGTTCTCTGAAAACATCTGCTAAATGTGCAGCAGCGATCAAAAAAGCTCACAGAATGTTAGGATCCATTAGGAAATGGATAGAAAATAAGACAATAAATATTATAAGTCTACTGTATCAGTCCATGGTACACCCACACCTTGAATACTGCATGCAGTTCTGGTAATCCTATCTCAAAAAAGATGTATTAAAAATGGAAAATGCACAGAGAAGGGCAACAAAAAAGATTACGGGTATGGAACAGCTTCCATATGAGGTGAGATTAAACAGACTGGGAATGTTCAGCCTGGAAAAGAGATGATTAAAGGGGATATGATAGAGGTCTGTAAACTCATGAATAGTGTGGAGAAAGTGAATAAGGAAGTGTTATTTACCCCTTCATATAACACAAGAACCAGGGGTCACCCAATGAAATTAATAGGCAGCAGGTTTAAAACAAACATAAGGAAGTACTTCTTCACACAATGCACAGTCAGCCTGTGGAACTTGTTGCCAGGGGATGTTATGAAGGCCAAAAGAATTAGATAAGTTCATGGATGATAGATCCATGAATAGCTATTAGCCAAGATGGTCAGGGAGGCAACCCCATCCGCTGCGTGTCCCTAAACCTCTGCCAGAAGGTGGGACTGGATAACGGGATGGCTCACTCGATAATTGCTCGGTTCTGTTCATTCCCTCTGAAGCATCTCGCACCAGGGGCAGCTCTTACAATTCTGCCGCCCCAAGCAGGGGTGGCGGCGCCCCGCCCCCGACGCAGGCAGACGCAGCGGGGCCCCGCCCCCGCCACGTGTGCCTGCGTCGGGGGCGGGGCCCCGCCACGTGTGCCTGCGTCGGGGGCGGGGCCCCGCCACGTGTGCCTGCGTCGGGGGCGGGGCCCCGCCACGTGTGCCTGCGTTGGGGGCGGGGCCCCGCCCCCGACGCAGGCAGTCCCATTCCGGAGCGGCAAGGCGACAGCGGTGGAGCTGCCGCCCCTTTGCCGCCACGGCAGGTGAGACTGGGGCGGCAGTCCGAGTCCCGCGGCGGCAATTCGGCGGCGGGAAGAGCGGACCTGCCGCCGAATTGCCGCCGCGGGACTTGGACTGCCGCCCCCTTCTCACCCGCCGCCCCAAGCACCAAATAAAAACCTGTGGTATCAGATATCAGATTATTTTTCTGATATGTGGGAAGTGGTAAGTAAGCAATCATTTCCCCTGCAGGCTGTATGTATTTTTAAGATGGGAAGATACAGCACTTATTTTTTTCTCCAGTCTAATTTTCACTGTTGGTTTAATATTTATTTTATCGTATACATAGTTGAGTTTTTAAAAGTTGTCTTATCGAGTAAGGAAATCAGAAAGAAGCCTTACAATTCTGATTGAATAGGCATGCAGAGAGCATTAGAGAGGCTCCATCTAAAAGTGAGAAATCATGATTATTGATGGTATCCACAGCTTTTGCACCCCTTTTCATGATGAAAAGGTCAAACAGATTCAGTACAGTTCAAGGGCCTTTCTACACACAAAAGCAGTGCAGCTTTAATTATACCAATATAGTTAAGGTGATACAACTCCTCTAGTGTGCATACAGTTATATATACCAGCTATTAACAGTACAGGAAGGGGAATAAGTTATATTCAAATAAACACTTTTATACTGATCTAACTGCATCCATAGTAGTGGTTGTAGTGGTATAACTATATCGGTAAAAGAAATCACATCCCAAAATAGTTATAAAACTGTGTATAAACCAAGAAGATAAAAAGGCCTTGGGTAAGGCAAGCAGGATTTGGCCTGAAGACCTAGGAGCTTGTGATATTCAGCTCTGTATTGAGCATTTATTTTTGGTTAGTGATGGAGCAATGTGGCTTTATGGCAAAGTGCAAGACGTCAGTAGAGAGAGAGGATCCTATAGTGTCCTTCTCTGCCTTGCACTTTGGGTAGGCAGTTACATCTCTTCAGCATGACTGTAATACACATCCATTTTATAACCACTTTGTAGAGGTGTAAATGACTACACAAGATGCAAGACAGAGAAGAATGAGGTCTGCAGTCATCAATTAATTCCATCTTGCTGACCAAATTCTTCCCTTTTTCATTGTCTTCCCATCTTTGCTTCCAGCCAGGTCAGTAAGTCAAACAGCGACTCCCCTTACTCTTATTGTCTGCAGAGGAGGCAGCACAGCAAATATTTTGGTTTAATCAGATCCAGCATTCCTTAGACAAGACAAGAGAATCATCTGTCTGAACGTCAGCATTTGCGGCTGACTTTAGGGTGCAATGAAAGCAGTGTGTTGCCAACTTGTGATATTTGTTTTTTTCTTAAAGCCCCAGCTCCTAGAGTGACGGGAAGTACATAAAAATCTCAGCATTAATTTAAACAATGGTAAATTGCTAGCCTTTGTGGTTTTGGAGAAAAGCTGGAAAATGACCCCAAAAGGCTAAAAACCCAGAAGGTAAATAATATCCAAAATGTACTTTTAAAACTCATGATTTTAAGTCAGCTGCATGATTTTTGGAAATGGCAATACCGTGTTGCTGATCATTTTCACCTTTCTTTTTATTTTGCATATTTTGTATCTTCAGATTCAGTGTTTTGTTTTTGGTTATTTTGTACCTATGGCATTCTTTTATGGTTAATAAATTGATCTAGTTCAAACACTGTGTGGCCAATGCATTTAAAAAGTGATGTGCCCGAGTAACGAGTTAAGGCCTGATCATGCATTCTTTACTCAAGCAAAATTGCCATTGACTTTAATGGTAAATTACATAATGGCCTAAATATATAGATTTTTAAAAGCAAGCAGAAAATCCCCTCTGGACAATAATACTCAGTGCTTTTATAACACCTTTCACTTTCAAAGCACTTTGCAGACATGAATCAGTCTTAAAATCCCCTGCCTCACACCTGGATGTTGTGATTCTCCACTTTACAGGTGGAGAAACAGGAGCAGGGAGGCTCAGGCTGACATTTTCAAATGTGGCCATTAATTTTAGGCCTTTAATTTGAGAGACAGACTGATCAGGCCTGTTTCAAGTATCTTCTGCCAGGCGGGTAGGGAAGGAGATGAGTGTGTCGGCTAGTGTGAGGTGGCAGTGACTAGGGAAGGAAGGGACTCGTGGAGTTGTAGCCTGAATCAGGGAAGGGGAGCGGGCGTCAGCAGCAGCAGCATCACTGAGGCCTTGGACAGGCCTCCAAGCTGGGGGGAGGGGAGGCAGCAAGCAATAAGACAAGAGATGGCACTGACTTTAAGCAGTCTGCTAACATCACTTTCATGAGCAGTCTCTTGTCTCTATTGGTGAGATGAGGAGGGGAAGGGGTGGTTGGTTGTGTGCGGCTGTGGACAGGAATGGGCTCAGACTAAGGAGGGGGAAGAAAGAGTTGGGATTGAAATGAGAAAATAGGAAGGAAAAATAGGTAAAGGTCAGAAACAAAAAGCAGGCAAGAAATTAAGATCCCACACAAGTGGCAGGTATTTGCTAAAAGCCAAATCCTCGGCTGCTGTGAGTCGATGTAGCTCCATTGAAGTCAGTGGGGCTACACTGGCTTATGTGAGGATGTCTAAAAATTAAATGTATATGTGTGATGATGTACCCCATAAGGCTTTATGGGGAGAGGCTTATAAATGTATACATGGTGTAACTGGCTATGTACAAAACCAGCAAATATAAAACCAATATTCATAACTCCAACTACAACAATGATACATGCATACAAACAGGAGGAATAGATTCAGTAGGTCATAACTTTCACAGAGATACGTTACATGGCACATGTAGCATAAAACATATTCCAGTTACATCATGTATACATTTATAAGCCTCTTCCCATAAAGCCCATTTGTGTGTACTTCCCATTATGGGTGTACTTCCCATTATGGGGTACACCGTCACAATATGGATCCCTTCTTCCACCACAACCCCCTTCCTTTGCCCTGTATGCTAATACATGAGGTAATGCCTGTAATGCGGTCCTGTAATGCAGTCCGCTCTGATCCGTTCGGTGGGATTCTTTCGGGGTGCAAGAGTCAAAGCAAATAGATCACATTTCAGGATTGGGCCCATTTTTGTATGTTAGCGCATTTTTTACTGGCATTTTTCAAACTGTGTCCATGACTCCCTTGCTGTATTAAGGCCCAGTCTTGCATTGTGTAGCACGTAGGCAGACTGCTGCCTTCACATGCTCTGTGTGGGCTTGGCTGTGTGCTACGCGGTACAGGATCAGAGCCTTGGTTAATTATGGCATTGCAGCTGCCAGCTGGGTAAACTCTTCTTCATGCTCAGGTTTTATTTTCAAAATGTCTTTGTTTAAACATTTCTCACCAGAAGAATCTTGATTTGTCAAACTGCAGGAAAAAAAGACTCCTAAGTTTTTCCACCAAGAGAGACAGGCCACCCTGTCTGTCAAATGCCAGCAACAACCTGAGGTCCAGCTATCAGCGCAATCATCCAAGGAATTTGTCATTAGAGATGCCTGTTTAGAGGAGAGAGTCAGAGAGGGGGAACACCCCACCTCCACCATTGGCACTCCTGTCTGTGTTCTCTCCCCCACCTAGTTAATATTACTTTAGCATCTTCTGTCAAACATTCCCTCTGCCCCTAACAATGGACCAACACAAATGCCTCATTTGTTTGGTTTGATTAGAAATTTTGTAACAGTATCTCAGTGAGAGTGAAACTGAACTGGCTCCAGTATTTCCACTGGGACACTTGCTGCTTGTTTATTATAATGGAATTGAGGGTCTGGGGTTCATCTAGCTTCCTTGGCGCATGCTGACACACAGCCTGGAATTAACAGTTCTGCACTTTCTCTCCAGCTCTCTCCTGCACTTGGGCAAATCTAATAACTTCTCATGTAGAGAAGAACTTTTAAAACTGACTGCTAGCTTTGTACGTGACCCAGGCCCCGATCCTGCAAATCCCCCACTGTACTTCCATGTTGGCTGAACTTGCAGGACTGATCAGGGAATCCACTGCCCTGTCATTGTTCAGGGAAAAGTTTGCATGGGTGAAGGTCTGCTTTAGTGCTGGAGTGTAGGATTCTGTTTCTGCACCACCTTTTATATTGTTTTTTTATTAGGTCTGTTGCTCTTTCGTTTGTGATCATGTACTTTTAGTTAGGCTCCAAATCAGCATTACCAACCCCAAACACTCAAATACTATGATTTGACCAGGAAAAAATCATGATTTTTACCTGCCTGTGATTTTAAAGGGTTGGGGTTACATTTTCAGATTTTCCTCTGCAGTCACAAGGGCTCCAGCATCTTTTAAAATTAAAATTGAGCTTCTTATGTAAGCCTGACACCAGGAGCTGAGGCCTCCAGCAAAACAAATAGTGTGAGAGTTGGTAATATTGCAAAATGGAAAACACTACAGCTGCGGATAAACAGAGGGTGGGGTTTTCAGTCCATAGGCATTTCCATACATACAAAAGGAAAGATGATTGATTTCAACACAATAAAATGGCAACAGCTGCCTTGCAACAGACTGTAACCAGGAGGAAGGGCTGCCTTCTCCAAGGCTGGGTGAATGCTAGGACGTAATGGAAACTGGACATCCTACTCTGCCCAAAAACCCAGAGCATTCCGGCTGTGATGTCCCCTAGGGGTAAAATACATCTTAGTCATTTGGCCTAGCAAACAAGCTTCTGCAGAAACAAAATTTGAGTTCAATTTCTTACGTAGTTCAATTAATTTATTTAGATTTCACACCAGAAAATTGTTATAGATTAGGCCAAAGCTGTGAAAAGCCCTTTTCTTAGTTTAATGGGCATTTAACTATACAAAAAAGGCTTAATTTTGCCCCCCAAATGGTTTGTTCAATAGAATGAACACAGTGTAAACCATGCCTCACACTGATTATATGGTGAATAGATGGGACACCATAGTTGTGGAGTTATTTTTTTTTTCTTGCTACACACACTTCTGACAAGCACAGACAAAAACCTGGTTATAAATGAGACCAGCACCTGGCTGTAAAGGATTACCCTTGTTAAGGAAGCTGAGTGCCAAGCAGAGGGAATAATTTGAATCTTTATTACTGAACTGTAGCCCCCTATCCTCTCTCCCATCTGCCCCCATTTAAAAAAAAAGCAGTATGCACAGTCTCTGATAACGTGATGGAGCATGTGGGTGGAGATCAGACTTCAAAACTCATCCACTAGAGCCCAGCTCATGTTGAGTCATCATCTTGCCGAGCTGTAGATCATTGCCATGGACTGGTTTCTTTCCGACCAGATAACTAAATTGCCCTAAATTCATTGCACTCCTGTCATAGAGCCCATTTGCATAGCTTGGTTTGGGTATGTTCAATAGAGTTTTGCATACATATATGGAAAGCAAAAGTAATTATGGCTGCAAGGCGGTGATTGTTTTATAAGGCAAAGCCACGCAAGCCTGATGTTGCAAGCATCTCAGCCAGGACTATTACTGAAGTCACTGGGAGTTTTGCCTGAGTAAGGCATGCAGGATCAGGCCCCAAATATTATCCCTGAAATAAGTATAGACAGTAAAAAATAGAACCTTATTTTGCATAGCATCTTTCATACAAACTGCTCCCAATTTATATAAATTACAGAAACAACAATGCAAAGGCATTGGGTCCAGTACACTGACTGTGGGCCAGGCAGGTAAAAGTAACAGCTCCATAATTAAGCCTGGTTCTGTGCATCCTAGGGAAAAAAACATATAGTAGGAGGGCAAATTATAGAGAACAAAGAGCAGCAGAGGGGAGGTGAAGGTTCTAACAGGGTGCATTGCCACCACCTTCGCAATGGACTTTTCTTGGTTGGGGCCTCCATGGGGAGCTAGCTACTGGAAGCCAGCATAGACCCTGGGCTGAATCTGGCCCATTACATATTAGGACAGGACATTCAGTCATAGTTCCACTAATAGAAGGAGAGAGAAGTTGAGGTATAAAGCAAAAGGTAAAAAAAAAAAAAAAAAAAAGACTAACATGACACAGAATGTTATGGGAAGGTGTTCCTAGATACCAGGCACTGCAGCCATGAAGCCCCTGCCAATGATAGTGCCAAGACTAGAAGACAGAGTGTAGAGGACATGAGAAGAGTGGTGTGAGTCACTGATTTTTTGGTTACAGTGTAGTAGCCGTGTTAGTCTGTGTCAGCAAAAAGAAAATAAGAAAGAAAGAAATACTTGTAGCGCCTTAGAGACTAACAAATTTATTTCAGCATAAGCTTTCAGCTTGACCAAAGTGTTTTGTTCTACCCAAGCTAAAATGTTTCTCTTTGCCTTTGAGTTTTTAATCTTTTTTACTAAAATTGAAGTAAAATTTGAAATGAAAAGTTGTTTCAAATTAAAAAAAATCAGAATGTTTTGTTTAGGAAAGTCAAAACGTTTTGTTTAGATTTTTCAGCTTTTTTTCCCCCCAACGAAACAATTAGGAGAATTTAACATGATTTCATGCCGTGTTTTGGTTATGTTGAGTCTGCATTTTTTGGTGAAATAAAAAGTTTTGCCCAGCTGTAACTGTGAGGAGCAAGGAGGGACAAAGATGATTAAGATGAGCAAGAACATAGAACATAAGAACGGCCATACTGGGTCAGACCAAAGGTCCATCTAGCTCAGTATCCTGTCTTCTGACCGTGGCCAATGCCAGGTGCCCCAGAGGGAATGAACAGAACAGGTAATCATCAAGTGATCCATCTCCTGTCGCCCATGCCCAGCTTCTGGCAAACAGAGGCTAGGGACACCATCCCTGTCCATCCTGGCTAATAGCCATTGATGGACCTATCCTCCATGAACTTATCTCATTCTTTTTTGAACCCTGTTACAATCTTGGCCTTCACAACAGCCCTGACAAAGAGTTCCATGGGTTGACTTTGCATTGTGTGAAGAAATACTTTCTTTTGTTTGTTTTAAACCTGCTTCTGCCTATTGATTTCATTTGGTGACCCCAGTTGTTGCGTTATCAGGAGTAAATAACACTTCCTTATTTACTTTCTCCACACCAGTAATGATTTTATAGACCTCTATCATATCCCCCCTTAGTCGTTTCTTTTTCAAGCTGAAAAGTCCCAGTCTTATTAATCTCTCTTCATATAGAACATACGCAGAACCATTGAGCGTACCTGGACCCAAGAAACATCAGCTGATCAGGTCTGCAAGCTGCAAGGCCCAATATCTAATATGCAGCCGCCTTCCCCTTACCTGCCGTGAATTCCTATGCCCTATCAACTGTGTCTCCAGGAGGTGGGGTTCAGTCCTACAGCTGTGAGCTCCCTATATCTTGCTCAGTAGAACACACTGGTTTTACTGCATCTGTGGCCACATAGGGGAAGTGGGAGTAGGATTTGTTTCAATCTTGTATGCTGAGAATACAGCTAACCACACAATGTAGTCCAATTGTAGAGCAGTTTGTTTAAAGGTTATTGGCTAAGAGTAGCCCCTAGGGAGTATAAAAAGTGCAGTGATAAGTATGAAACCACACATTCAAAGTCTGCTTCTATTTCAGAATAGCCAGAAGCTTTTTTATTTCAAGTCCTATACATAGCATCTGACATCAGTGAGACCATTTGCGTGAGTAGGGCAAGCAGGATTTGGCCTGAAGACCTCGAAGGCTGCAATATTCAGCAGCGTGTAGTGCTGTCTGCTTCTAGGTGCATTTATTTTTGGTTGGTGGTGGAGCGATGTGGCTTTTTAGCAAAGGGCCAGACACAGTTGCCTGCCAGTAGAGAGCAAATTCTATAGTGTCCTCCTTTGTCTTACACCTTGGGTAGCCAGTTACACTTCTGCAATGTGGGTGCAATGCACATCCTGGTTTGCTAGTTTCACACCTACTTTGCAAGGGTGTAGATGGCTATTTAAGGCACAAGGCATTGGAGAATCAGTCCCTGACCTTAAAAAAAAAAGTATCTAAGACTAACTATATGTGAATGATATAATATCAAATGTGAAGCTTACACTGAAAAGTAGTATTCAGCTGAACTGTTTCCCTTATTGCTTTCAGGGGTTGGAGCATGCCTGCACGTAGCAATATGCAAAGCTAGCATGTCCTTTGGGGGTCCCATCAGTGTCTGCCAAAACTATGCTTTCATTTTCAAAAAATGAAGAAGTTTCTGGTAACTGACAGTAATTAATTCTAGTCTTCCTGGTCACAAGGATAACGTTCCATTGTACTTCTGTTTCCCCAAGTCTGCAGAAAGACTAAGGCCCTCCCTGTCTTATGGAACTTTGCACTGGTGCAATTTGTAAATACACCTGTGAAGTTACGTCTGTGCAAATCCCTCACACAGAAGCCGGGCGGGGTGCAAGGTGGCACACTGGTGCTGCCTGTGTTAGTAACTACATCAGTACAGATACACTAGCACAACTGGCACTAAAACAATGGGCCAAATTCACCTCTGGTGTTTCTTCACCGAAGCCATTGGAAATATGCAAATGAATTTGGCCCCAGAGCTCCGAGAGGTGGAAATTGCCAAGATTCATCTCAGTGGGGCATGATATAGTTGAAATATCTACCTGTGGCCCTGTTACTATAGACTCTGGGCACCAATCTGTAATTATCCTCTCAGCACCCTTGTGAGCTAGTGAAGTACCATTATCACCATTTGGCAGCTGGGGAACTGAGACACAGAGACTACAGCCCACATCCCTAAATGCACTTGGGAGTTGTTCTGCTCAGCATTGCAGTTCCTAATCCCAAGGCAGCCTGCACCCAGTGGCATTCTCAGTCCTGAGCTAGGGGCCCAGGCTTCCCATACGGTGCCTGGGGAGAGTTTAGGGTAACCAGACAGCAAATGTGAAAAATCAGGACGGGGTGGGGGGTAATAGCAGCCTATATAAGAAAAAGACCCCAAAATTGGGACTGTCCCTATAATATCGGGACATCTGGTCACCCTAGGAGAGTTAGGAGGGGCCTTTTAAGAGCAAGCTGAGTGGGGAGCTGCCTAAGTTACCCAGGAATGAAATCCTTAGGAGAGGAGAGGGGCTGAGGTGCATAGGCAGCTGACACAGTGTGCCTGGCCGATGGGCCAGAGAGGCGCTTCCCTCTGTTCAGGATCCTCAGCCACAAACACTCTCCTGGAGCTATGCACTGAAGCCAGGTCAGTCGCTTTGGTAGCCCATGTCCATGTCCATCTCCTAGCAGCCAAAATCATCTCCCTGGCTCCTGCTCTTGCTTGATTCCTCTGTCACGTTCGCCCTCTGTTTCCTTGTGCCCCTACCTGTCCTTTGTAAACGTGCTGTGCTGCCCCTCCATGCATCGGGGGACCTGCATCTGGCCCTCTTGCTGTGGAATCTGACAGGTATCCGGTGTGCTCTGAGTATGCCTACAAGCTTGGGCCGCACTGGTGAGAAAGCCATTCCCCTGCCCAGTTTGAAAATCCTGCCTCGGGGCTGCTGGGCATGTGGCTTGTGCTAGGGCTCTCAGCAGCTCATTACTTGTGGGGCAGAGGCTTTGTAAATGCTGAGTAGCAGATACTTAGGCACCAACGGGGTTAGGCAGCGGCTGAGCGATGGCTTTGAAAATGTCAGTAGCACCTAAAATGGAGGCCTTAAGATGCAGATAGGTGCTGAAGGATCTAGAACTCAATGACTTGCCTAAGGCATGGGTGCTGGAACTAATGGTACTGGGGGGAGCTGCCTCATCCCGTGTCTTAAAGTGGTTTCCATTATATACAGGGTTTACAGTTTGGTTCAGTGGCTCACAGCGCCCCTGACCTAAGGTCACACAGGAAGCATATGGTGGACTCAGCAGGGAATTGGCCCCTCGTCTGCCATGTCCCAAGCTACCTGTCTCTGAATCATCCTGTCTCTGTAGAATAGCAGCATTATTAACAATTTTGCTGCTGATCATTCTAGCAGGAACAGCCAGTTAGTAATGGGCTGTGGTGGGTGGAGTTTGGCGAGAACAACCATGGCCCTGCATCTGACCCTTGTGCACGTGTTGCCTAACAGAAAATGATAATCAGTAAATTGATAATACATGGGAACAGTTTTTTGCAACTACTGCACAAACCCTCTAGAAGTGTGTTTATCCAGTTGTGGGCAGGTGCTGTTCTCACCCTGTTTCATATAACATTCACATTCCCTGTATAAAGTCGCATTCATCCTCTTCCTGGATTTCGAAGTACTGGTATCTCCAGAGGTGAAAGTAAGCCGGTCCGGTCCGGCCAGTACGCCGTGCCGGACCATACTGGCTTCCCCGGTGGTGATTTAAAGGGCCCGGGGCTCCAGCTGCTGCGGGGAGCCCCGGGCCCTTTAAAGCGCTGCCGGAGCTCCAGCAGCGGGGCTCAGATGGTGCTTTAAAAGGCCTGCGGCTCCCTGCGGCTGCAGGAGCTGCGGGCCTTTTAAATCCCCACCCGAGCCCGGCTCTGGCAGCGGGGCTACGGTGGCGCTTTAAAAGGCCCGCGGCTCCTGACACTGCTGGGAGCCCCGGGCCCTTTAAAGCACCGCCGGAGCCCTGTCGCCGCTACGGGTAGCGGCGGCAGGGCTCTGGTGGGGATTTAAAGGGCCCAGCACTTCGGCCACTGGGGGGAGCCCCGGGCCCTTTAAATCCCCACCAGAGTCCCGGGGCTCTGACAGGGATTTAAAATGCCCGGAGCTCTGCGGTGGCCAAAGCCCCGAGCCCTTTAATTCACCCCAGGGGTCCCAGCCGCCTCTGCAGCTGGTAGCTCTGGGGTGATTTAAAGGCCCCGGGGCTCTGGCTGGGAGCCACGGGGCCTTTAAATCGCCTCTTCCAGTTGAGGCCACGCCCCCCACCCAGGACTCCGGTGTACCGGTAAGTCCTGTAAGTTACTTTCACCCCTGGGTATCTCAGACAATAATAGCAACATAAACCTCAGCCAAAACTTCCTCCCCAGGCCTGGTCATTTCTAGGGTTTCCTACAGGACCCCATTTCCTAGTTCCAGCTGATTGACAGGTCATGCCCACTTCTCTTATAGCAGAGGTACTAATCCTTGCCTGCCACAATGAGTCACTAGAATTTACTCAACAGTTTTAGGCAATGTTTTTAAGGTGGGATCCTCAAAGGTACTTGGGTGCCTACGTCCTCTTTTTAAGCACCTCTGTGATCCGCAGAACTCCCGCTCAGCTGCCACCTAACCCTGTAGGCACCTAAAGTCATTTGCTACCTAGATTTTTGCAATAGACGTTCCTTAGGTGCTTATGGTTCTGCCTCTGCCTATGTGTTTTGCTGCCCCACTCTAGGCATCTGGGTGCCCATTTCCCAGATCAATTCCTGAACCAGAGGACAGATGAGTGTATGGCTGCTGTCAGGGTTCCCTCCCCACTCTGAACTCTAGGGTACAGACGTGGGGACCCGCATGAAAGACTCCCTAAGCTTATTTCTACCACCTTAGGTTAAAACCCCCAAGGTACAAAATTCCCTGCACCCTGAGAAATGCTTCTCTCGCTGCCACCATCAAGTGTTTTAAACAGGAACCAGGGAAAGGAACCACTTGAAGTTCTCCTTCCCCCCAAAATACCCTCTCAAACCCATACACCCCCTTTCCTGGGGAGCTTGAGAATAATCTCCTAAGCAATTGGTTACACAGTGATCCAAAAATCCACCCCGCGGGGGGGACGGGGGGGTGTGTGTCTTAGAACCATAGAAACCAGTCAGCTTCTTAAAAGAAGGATTTTATTAAAACAAAGAAGGCTCTGTAAAATCAGAATGGTAATTATTTTACAGGGTACTCAATTTCCAAACTCAGAGGGATTCCCCCTCTGGACAAAACCTTAGGCCTTGGCTACACTTGCAGATGTACAGCGCTGTTAGTTAAACCCGTGTTCGTACAGCTGAGTAGGGAAAGCGCTGCAGCCTGTCCACACTGGCAGCCGCCAGCGCAGTAACTACCACTGACGTGGCTACATTTGCGGCACTTGCAGCTGTATTGGGAGCGGTGCATTATGGGCATTCAGGTAGCTGCAACGTGCTTTTCAAATGGGGGGGGGTGAGGGGGACTTTGACAGGGAGCGTTTTTGGAAAAAGAGTGGGTTTTTGGAATCTCCACAGAGTGTCAGCTCATTATTTCCACACCTCCACATCCCCTGCCTCTCTCTCAATCACTGAAAGCAAACAGCAGGGGCTTTGTTTGTTTTTAAAGAGCAGATAAAAGAGAGGAAACGGAGCCTTCCCCCTCCCCCCCCCCGCCGCCGTCTCTGTCCAAGGCATTCCTAACGGAGCTGCCGGCATTTGCTGCCGGCATTCCTAACGGAGCCCCTCCCCTCTTTCCCACCCTCTACCTGCAAAAAGTAGCTGTGGTTGTAAAGCTGTGTTTGTAGCAACTCCAGGGAGCTCTGTACTCCAACCCGGAAGTGCCGTTTCAAAACAAAGCAGCTTCTGGAGATCAGTAACTGCGTTGTTCCTGGGCTACACTGAAAGACCAGCGTTCCACCCACTTCGCAACAGTTGCTATTTCTCTCGGGGAGGTGGAGTACATGCAGCGCTGTATCTGAGGAGATACAGCGTTGCACGTGCCTTGCAAGTGTAGCCAGTTAATGAGTTACAGCGCTGCCGGCAGTTTTATTGCGCTGTAACTTGTAAGTGTAGCCAAGGCCTTAGAGTTACAGAAAAAACAGGAATAACCCCTCCCTCTAACACAGGGAAAGTTCAAGCTACAGAAAACAGGAATAAACCTTCCTTTTAGCACAGGGAAAGCTCCTCAAGCAAAACAAACAAAACCTATTCGCAATGCTGACTAACTTACTTTAGAATAGTGAGGTTTGGTGAGGCTGGTTTGGAGGAGATTGATTTTTCTGCCCGGTCCTTTTAGTCCACAGAGATCACTCTGACTCAGACAAAGAGCCACACACAAAACCTTCCCCCCTCCCAAGATTTAAAAGTATCTTGTCCCCTTATTGGTCAGATGCCAGCCAAGTTACCTGAGTCTTAACCCTTTACAGGTAAGAGAATTGTATAGTATTGTATCAGCTTCTTAACCCTTTCCCTTTATATTTATGACAGCTGCCTACATCATGTGTGGGGCCCAATGTGGTAAGTGTGCTCAGAGGCTGCCTAACTCCAACCAAAACAGCCACTGGGCAGGGGGACCGCCTTTATAATCTTTAGCCTAGTGGTTATACTGCTAGGCTATAAAGTTATTCTAACTCTTTCTCTGGCCCAATTCTTATGTCATCATTCAACTAAAGTAGAACACCTTAAATAGGAGAGATTGAGGGAGCCCTACATCAGAATATCCCATAGCCCTCGTGATTAGGGCATTCACTAGGGGGATGGAAGATCCCTGTTCAAATCCTTTCTCCCACATCCCAGGTAGGTACCCTAACCACTGGGCTACTCTCTTCCTTCGTCTCAGGACCGTCCCTACCCATATGCAAAGTATGCAGCTGTATAGGGCACCAGGAAATTTGGAGCATCAAATTTCCTGGTGCCCTGTGCAGCTGCGTGCTGCTCCAGCCCCTGTCCCACCTCTTCCCCCACGGGGGGGGAGGGGGGGGACGACTGTGTAGGGCCCCAGAATAGCTAGAGGACTTCTTCTCCACCCCACCTGTTTTGTGTGGAGTTAGTCTGTGAGACACCTATTATATTAGGGCCCATACACAATTTGGGTGGTGCAGGAACTCTGAGAGAAGGGCACACACCCCTCTTGTTGTCTTCTGCTATGGGCTAATTTGGGCAGCTCCTGCCTAGCATGCTGGCTTTGTGAGTTGTGGTGGTGTTCCTGTCATATTCTAGGTACCTAAAAATTCAGGTGTCATCAGTCTCTAAGCCCCTGTTGTGGCTCTGGGTCCTAGATCCTACTATAGATGAGTGAAGTAACAGCAGAGCCCTCCCTCTCTGTATGGAGTTAGGTCCTGCCACTCTGCCATAGAAAACACTCTCTTGCCCTACATTCCAAACCTGAACCACTCTGGTCAATTAGTATATCAAATGTAATTGACTAAGGAATGGTATTTATAGCATACCCCTCACCACAGTATCAATGCACCACTATAATTCTACACCAATTACTTCTATACCTGAGTAGTCTGAAATTCCTGTATGTACAAGTCATCAGCAAGGGCATAGCAGAATTTGTTTACTGAAGTGTATGCTGAGTTTTACGGGAAGGCCCCATGAAAATATCCCCAGGCTGTAGCTACTATTTCACTTGACTATAATGTGTAACAAGTTTAAGTAGATCTAAGGGTTGGATTTTACTCCACCCTATTTTTTTGTGATTAAAGAAGTTGGTTAAAGCTGAGTCATAATGAGACTGACCTATTTATGAAATACCAAAAATATGAGCCAAGAAAATTATACATCTGGGTTTTCTACCTTGAATTGACCCTATCATTTTAACCAGACAATTGGTGGAGTAGCAATGAACAAACATGAATAAATTGCTAGGAAAATGTATTCTGTCTAGAATTCATGTGGGGTGCCTTGAAATAACAGGAATCAGAGTGAATTAATATCATGTTAATGTAGCCGCCATACATATTTCCTGGGGGATTTCCCTAAGAGTCAATGAAACTTTCCTTTTCCCATTTGAATACTTGTATTTACTTTAAATGATCAAAAAGAGACAATGGGGGAACAGATGGCGATGGGATGCTATATGGTAAAGAAAGGACAGCACACAGCCACTTCTACTAATCCTGGAGCTGACTTTCAGTTGGTCCTGCAAAACCAGAGGCCATCTGTGAATATCAGGTCCCACATGTTCACACCACTATGATGTATTTTTTTACTCCTTGAGGGTGAAATTCTCCCTTGTGCAGAGAGCTAGCACCAAGTCTAGGTACCATTTAAATAACACATAAGTCAAAATAAGACGAGGGCTATCGATTAATCGCAATTAACTCATGCGATTAACGCAAAAAAATTAATCGCGACTAAAAATATTAGTCGCGATTAATAACAGTTTTAATCACACTGTTAAACAATAGCATACAAATTGAAATTTATTAAATATTTTGAATGTTTTTCTACATTTTCATACATATATTTTATGTTGTAATTGAAGTCAAAATGTATATTATTTTTATTACAAATATTTGCACTGTAAAAATGATACAAGAAATAGTATGTTACATAACTGCACTCAAAACCAAAACAATATAAAACTTCAGAGCCCACAAGTCTACTCAGTCCTACTTCTTGTTCAGCCAATCGCTAAGACAAACAAGTTTGTTTACATTTACAGGAGATAATGCCCTCTTCTTGTCACCAGCAAGTGAGAACAGGCATTTGCATGGCACTTTTGTAGCCGGCATTGCAAGGTATTTGTGTGCCAGATATGCTAAACATTTGTATACCCCATCATGCTTCAGCCACCATTCCAGAGGACATGCTTCCACGCTGATGATGCTCATTAAAAAAATAATGCGTTAATTAAATTTGTGACTGAACTCCTTGGGGGGACAGGGCGGCAATTGCATGTGCCCTGCTCTGTTTTACCCGCATTCTGCCATATATTTCATGTTATAGCAGTCTCAGATGATGACCCAGCACATGTTCATTTTAAGAACACTTTCACTGCAGATTTCACAAAATGCAAAGAAGGTACCAATGTAAGATTTCTAAAGATAGCTACAGCACTCGACCCAAGGTTTATAAATCTGAAGTGCCTTCCAAAATCTGAGAGGGATGAGGTGTGGAGCATGCTTTCAGAAGTCTTAAAAGAGCAACACTCCAATGCGGAAACTACAGAATCTGAACCACCAATAAAGAAAATCAACCTTCTGCTGGTGGCATCTGACTCAGATGATGAAAATGAACATGCGTCGGTCCACACTGCTTCGGATTGTTATCAAGCAGAACTCGTCATCAGCATGGAAGCATATCCTCTGGAAGGATGGTTGAAGCATGAAGGGACCTATGAATGTTTAGCATATCTGGCATACAAATATCTTGCAACGCCGGCTACAACAGTGTCATGCGAATGCCTGTTCTCACTTTCAGGTGACATTGTAAACAAGAAGTGGGCAGCATTAATCTCCTGCAAATGTAAACAAACTTGTTTGTCTGAGCGATTGGCTGAACAAGAAGTAGGACTGAGTGGACTTGTAGGCTGTAAAATTTTACATTGTTTTATTTTTAAATGCAGGTTTTTTGGCTATTTCTTGACTTTAGCAAAGCTTTTGATACAGTCTCCCACAGTGTTCTTGCCAGCAAGTTAAAGAAGTATGGGCTGGATGAATGGACGGTAAGGTGGATAGAAAACTGGCTGGATGGTCGTGCTCAACGGGTAGTGATCAATGGCTTCATGTCTAGTTGGCAGCCGGTATCAAGTGGAGTGCCCCAAGGGTCGGTGCTGGGTCCGGTTTTGTTCAATATCTTCATCAACGACCTGGAGGATGGTTGCACCCTTAGCAAGTTTGCAGATGACACTAAACTGGGAGGAGTGGTTGATACGCTGGAGGGTAGGGATAGGATACAGAGGGACCTAGACAAATTAGAGGATTGGGCCAAAAGAAATCTGATGAGGTTCAACAAGGACAAGTGCAGAGTCCTGCACTTAGGACGGAAGAATCCCATGCACTGCTACAGACTAGGGACCGAATGGCTGGGCAGCAGTTCTGCAGAAAAGGACCTAGGGGTTACAGTGGACGAAAAGCTGAATATGAGTCAACAGTGTGCCCTTGTTGCCAAGAAGGCTAACGGCATTTTGGGCTGTATAAGTAGGGGCATTTCCAGCAGATCGAGGGACGTGATTATTCCCCTCTATTCGGCACTGGTGAGGCCTCATTTGGAGTACTGTGTCCAGTTTTGGGCCCCACACTACAAGAAGGATGTGGATAAATTGGAAAGAGTCCAACGGAGGGCAACAAAAATGATTAGGGGGCTGGAGCACATGACTTATGAGGAGAGGCTGAGGGAACTGGATTGTTTAGCCTGCAGAAGAGAAGAGTGAGGGGGGATTTGATAGCTGCTTTCAACTACTTAAAAGGGGGTTCCAAAGAGGATGGATCTAGACTGTTCTCAGTGGTAGAAGATGACAGAACAAGGAGTAATGGTCTCAAGTTGCAGAGGGGGAGGTTTAGGTTGGATATTAGGAAAAACTTTTTCACTAGTAGGGTGGTGGAGCACTGGAATGGGTTACCTAGGGAGGTGGTGGAATCTCCTTCCTTAGAGGTTTTTAAGGTCAGGCTTGACAAAGCCCTGGCTGGGATGATCTAGTTGGGGTTGGTCCTGCTTTGAGCAGGGGGTTGGACTAGATGACCTCCTGAGGTCCCTTCCAACCCTGAGATTCTATGATTCTATGATTTGTAAGTTCAACTTTCACGATAAAGAGATTGCACTACAGTACTTGTATTAGGTAAATTGAAAAATACTATATATTTTTTGTTTTTTTACAATGCTTATACTTGTAATAAAAAATAAATGTAAAGTGAGCACTGTACGCTTTGTATTCTGTGTTGTAATTGAAATCAACATATTTGAAAATGTAGAAAACATCCAAAAATATTTAAATAAATGGTATTCTATTATTGTTTAACAGTGCGATTAATTGCACAATTGATCATGATTAATTTTTTTAATTGCTTGACAGCCCTAAATAGGACCTAACCTTAAAGGTGCCTATGTCCTATTCTGGTCTGCTGCCAAGAGGTGGATTTCACCCCGAGTGCCCAAGAGCACGTTTGCCATACAGACATGTACAGAAAGATCTGATCCCTGCCCTCAAAGCTTACAATCTAATGGCTAGATGGAGTCTTTAGGCCCAGCTGTATGTAAGGGGACGACTTGGGCTCCTAAATGCCTAGCACACCTTTGAAAATGGGACTTGGAATCCTAAGTAATTTAGGCCCTTTGGAAAACCATACGCAACATCTCCTACCTATTTTAATACGTTTCTTTGTAATATTCTTAACACTCCCCTTGGCTAACGTTATATCAAGCGAGGCCTTTTTTAGATAGCAATTGAAATGACAACGAGGTGCTTGCAGCTTTTGTTTAAGCACACAGAGATAAATAACAGCTCTCATACAGACTCCTGGACTGAGTGTTAGAGCAGGCCGAGTCACCTTCAGTTTCAGTATTTAAGGCAGTGGTTTTATGAGCTGGCAAATGCAGGCGGTGTCTGAATGTCAGCAACTACTGCAGCAAGGATTAAGTGCTTTTAAAAGCCAGCCCAGTGGCACTGTGGTAATGAATTCTTCCTCATGGTGGCAGAGTCCTGCTGAACCCCCATGCAAGCCCTGCCAAAAGAATCATCTCCTCTCTGTTTGATCAGGGCCCTGGGCTCCCCACACACTAAAATAGCAAGGTTATTGTGGCTCATGGGGAAGAGCACAGCAGGCTGCTCAGGGTCGACCTATCCAATTTGGAGAGCCTTCCACTAGTTTTTATCCAGCTGTGCCTGTGACTATTACAGCCTTGTGTTGTAGTGAGATAGCATTTGTGTCATTCCCCCATTTGCCATCACTACTGCAGTAACGTGGTGCCAGAATTAAAATGCCTCCTCAGATAGACAGTGAAAGTCTATACGAGTGTGCTGTTGTCTCTGTGCTGTCACTTTAATAACAAAAATCTCAAACTCACAATCCACTTGGCTGGACTGATCTCCGGATTTGGCCCTTTGACAGTCGTCTTAGCCTAGGTTCCTCTGTTTCTTGGTTTCCCATTCTCTGTTTCTGCTGGGTTTTCCTCTCCCCACCTCTTATTAGCTTCAGAGGGGTAGCCGTGTTAGTTTGGATCTGCAGAAGCGACAAAGGGTCCTGTGGCACCTTATAGACCAACAGAGGTATTGAAGCATAAGCTTTCGTGGGTCAATACCCACTTCTTCGGATCCGAAGAAGTGGGTATTGACCCACGAAAGCTTATGCTTCAATACCTCTGTTAGTCTATAAGGTGCCACAGGACCCTTTGTCGCTTCTTATTAGCTTATGTCTTGTAATTACAACTACAGCATAATCCTACAACTCGGCAGTGAGGGGGATGTCGGTGCATGTGGGGGCACCCTGGAAAATTGATGGGGTAGAGAATTTGTGTACATTAGATACTGTCAATCCAGTTACTAGAACCTGAATTGCTTAAGGATCCATCTCATTAGGTGCATTCTCAGAGTCTGCACACTCTTGAAAACCAACAGCATCCTAAATGACACAATACAAATTCTCGTGAATGCTCTCACTGATCTGAGAAAATGGTCTTCCTCTTTTCTCCCAACTTCAGGGTCTTGTCTCACTTCCACTGCCACAAGAACTTATCTATATTCTTTCCCATTGTTTTCCTGCCCTTATGCTCCTGTCACTACTAAAACAGCTTTCAGATCACTGGACTGCAAGCTCTCAGAAATGTCAGTATCTTACTTATAACGTTCCCAATCTCTATTTACTCAGGAAATAAGAATCTAAATATAGAATCTCACATCACTTTTTAATCTGTTCCCCAGTGTCAGAGCTCCAAGAGACTGTAACATACAGAAGCAATGTCAGGGCTTGTAATCAGAAAGATACATCTGAAATACTTCAAACCCAAGTGCAACCAGCTCTGCTGTTCTGAAAGTCTTGTGAACAGGTGGAGGAAAATGAAGCCACAAGCTTTTTCTCTTATTTTTGTCAGAAGCAGAAAGCTATTTCCCCCAATATTAAAAACAAAGCTTGTGTGTCAGAGCAGAAGGAAGAAGATGAAGATCAAAGGATAAGTGCTACTTGCTTTAGCATCCGTGAGTGAGTTAATACCCATGAGGTCAGAAGTGTTCACAACCCATAAAATAACCTTAAAGGGTGCACATGCAGGCTTGGAAATAAACATAGGTTCCAATCCTGCAATGTGCCATTCCTCTCTATACTCACAAATTTGAGGTGTTCAATAGATGTGTCTAAGTAACGTCTGGAAACTTGAGTGACATACAAATAGATTAGTAATGCAGTCAGAGTTAATCAGGCAGCTTTTCAAAATTTATTTAGTACTGCGGAAGAGGCATTGATAAGCATTCTCTACCACAGAGAGCAGCGGTGGAGGAGTGATAAAATGGCATGCTAATTCATTCAGAGAGGCACGTGCATAGCCTTTTCCTGTGATGATGCTGAAGATTACAAATCCCATCAACAGGAAAGGGGCTAAAAACCAGTGACTGCATTCGGCTACTATGGGATGGACAGCAGTATAAAACTCTATGATAAGACAGATAGAATGGGCTCTAGAGCCATATTCCTCATGTGCAGTAATCACTTGGGAGCATGAAGGACAGAACTTTCAGCAATATTTCATCTTAATAATAATGAAAGAGAGAAAGTTATTTCTATCTCAAGAAAACCTGGTCACAGGAATTGATGCTAATGCTGCAGATGGTTCTATCTGCGTAGGTGTCACAGTGTTGATGATCAGTCTCTTTTGATCATAATCACTTGAGGCCCAACAGTTATCATAATGTCATCAGTACATAGCTCACAGGAAGAGAAGATTACATCTCAGCTTATGGTACCGATAAGGACTCTGTAGGTAACTTTGAGAGGTGATTGGCTGAGATCATAAGCTAGCTAGAACTGTGCAAGAATTAAAGCACTCTCTACAGCAGCTGCTTTACTAAAAATTTGAGCATGAAAAATAAAACATTCCATGGATCCTGCATCTGTTGAGATCCAGCAAAGGGGGGCCTGAGACCAGAGAGTGTTATGTGTTTATTATACACAACAACTGAGCTGTGCATTTTCACACACATCTGAGTAGCTATAAAGACTCTGTGGGACTGGTGGAATTTTTTGAGCAGCCTGATATTTCGAAGTGGAGCTCAGATTTTAGTGTTTAAAAATAAAAAAATAGCAATGAAAATAGTTTTCCATAGTTAAGGGTATTATCTGCTGTTCCTGGTGTTTGGCTTAGCACTGAAGTGCTTAAAGAGGCCTTGGCATGGGGATGGTTTATAGAAACAGGCGCTGGTTTTTATTTTCTGTTGTAAAGGGTGACTGGCCTTATATTTTTCAATATCCACTTTTTAGTGGTCGTGTATCTCAGTCCAGCAGAGTACAATAGGCTGCTGAATAAGGACTCAAACAGACATTTTTCCAAGGGGCCCAAATATCAGCCTACTCAATTCTGTTCAGGCTTTATTACTGCATTCATTTCAATGGTATCTGAGCCCTCATTCAGCAATCGGAATATTCTAATAGACATCAGAAAAGACTCAAATCCCTACCAAATTTATTGAAAGCATTTCTAATGCTTCCATCCCCCATAGTGTCTAGGAGCTACCAACACAGTACCTAGAAATATTTGGCTAGTGCATTCCACCATGTCCTCCTCTGCTCCAGTTTTCTGATGAATGGTAACTTTTTCCCATTAAAGAAATTAAAGAGCTGTACATTTTAAACAAAAAACCCCAGGGAAATATTCCATTTTAATCTGTATTTTAAAACTGTGTGAATAGCGCTAACATTGCAGCTCCGCATAATCAATTATAGAGATAATTCAAACTCCTGATTCAGGGGTGTGAGCTGGTGGCTTGTAGGGTTCAAGAAGGAATGTATTGGCCAGGTGCATTTCTTGCTTTATTTTTTGGTTTCCTGTGAATCATTAGATATTATGCTACTGTTGGAGGAAAGACAGGAAGGGGATGGATTTGTGGCATGATACATTATGGAAGCACCTATTTATTTATACAATGTGTTGTTGACACATAACCTAATGTGCTTGTTGATTTGTGTAACAATGCTTTGTCTCTGAGCTCTTAACTTGTAAAGTTTGTTTAGCCAGAATAGCTGTCAAACAGCTACACCAGCTTACGTATAGGGAGAGGAATGTAGCGAGGAGATGGTTTGGTTTGGATGGAGCTGAAAGAATATAATGCAGACGAGACAATTTAACTTCCAGGGTTTTTCCGACAGGAAGAAAAGCAATGGAGATGGGGGAAGAGACATGTGCTCTATTGTTGGTTGATTTTATAATTTATTTTGTCTTAATAGAGATGCTGTCTCAAGACTCCAGGTACCTTTATGAATAAATAAAAACAAGAGGAAAAAACAAAATACTTTACTGGCCAACACTGTTGCAGAATGCAATCCAACAATATAAGAACATAAGAACGGCTATACTAGGTTACACCAAAGGTCCATCTAGCCCAGTATCCTGTCTTCTGACAGTGGCCAATGCCAGGTTCTTCAGAGGGAATGAACAGAACAGGTAATCATCAAGTGATCCATCCCCCATTGCCCATTCCAAGCTTCTGGCAAACAGAGGGTAGGGACACCATCCCTGCTCCATCTTGGCTAATAGCCATTGATGGGCCTATCCTCCATGACTTTATCTAGTCCTTTTTTGAACCCAAAGTAATAGGTGACAATATGTAGTAACTTACATAGAATCCAGTTACCTGAGAACCTCTTCAGAATAATAATGCCTCACAATTGGTCACCCCAAAACCTTCAACCCACCCGTCCTGGAAAAGCCTGAGAAAATGGCGGTAGACCTTGCGGTAGGCAATGGTCAACAAATCCAGGTTCTCTTGGACTTCGGTGGGAAGTGTGTTTCAGAGTGAAGGACCCCTTGTCCTCTCCACTCTGTGAAGTTGTTCCCCTCTGTGGAGGGGAGAATGCAGCTTCAACACACTTAGCATAGGTCCACACTACCCGCCCGATTCGGCAGGTGGAGATCGATCTTCTGGGATCGATTTATCGCGTCTCATCTGGACGCGATAAATTGATCCCAGAAGCACTCCCCCGTTGACTGCAGAACTCCTGCTCACCGAGAGGAGGAAACGCTGTCAATGGGGGAGCCTGCCTATGCCGCATGGACCCGCAGTAAGTAAACTTAGTTCGATCTAGGAAACGTTGACTTCAGCTACGCTATTCTCGTAGCTGAAGTTGCGTTTCCTAGATCGATCCCCCGCCCCAGTGTGGAGCAGCCCTTAGTGAAGTTTCCCCTCTCCCACTGTGTTTTTTGTGCGTGTGAACACCTCACATTGGGACCATAGGCTCAGATCCTAAAATGTATTTAAGTACCTTAGGCCTTGTCTACACTGCCACTTTACAGCGCTGAAACTTTCTTGCTCAGAGGTGTGAAAAAATACACTCCTGAGTGATGCAAGTTTCAGCGCTGTAAAGTGGCAGTGTAGACAGTGCACCAGTGCTGTAGCTACTCTCCTTGTGGGGGGTGGTTTTTTTACAGCGCTGGGAAAGCTCGAGTCTCTCCCAGTGCTGGTGTCGCGACTATACAGCCATGTTAAAGCGCTGCTGCGGCAGCCCTTTAATGTTGGTAGTGAATTCATACCGTAACTATCATTGATTTCAATGGTAGTTAGATGCCTAAACATCTCTGAGGATCTGGGCCTTACTAACTAACTCATCATAACTCATCTCGTCCTTCTTTTTGATAGCCACTAAAAGGAGAAGGAGGAGGCATCAAATGAGTCTAAAGTTCCTCCTAGAAAATCCAGCTTAACCTGTAAGGGAAAGACAGGCAGTACAAGACACAACAGATCCTCTCACTTCCACTGTAGCTCTCTTGAATCTGAATGTAAATAAAGTCCCAGCTGTCGCTCCTGTAATTCTAAAAGGATCAAAAAATACCTTCCCCTAAATAAATAAACAAACAAACAAATAAATAAATAAATAATTTAAAAAAAAAAGAGAGGCAAAGGCCCAAATTTAAGTTATAACGTGACAACAATTTTGTCAGAGCAGCAAATTCCTAAACACCAAGCTCCACCCATAAAACAAAAACAACAAGGAAAACAAGCCAGCTTTTGGTAAAGGCTTGAAACTGGCAATATAACTGTGACGCATGGTCGGTAAAGGCCGGAACCTGGCAATATAATGCTAACTTTAAAATGTACCGCTCAGAAGCCAGCCCTGATGTTAGGGCCGGGGCTACAGCTGACATGGTACTGTGCAAAGCTTCGCGAGGTGCTTGAACTATGTACAAAGTACCTCACTCTGCATGAACTGCTGTCACTATATAAAACCAATGATTTTTCTGAACTCTGCTGAGTTTTTATTCTCTTCCAAGGGCTCGTATGGCTCTCATCACTACACATTGCAACTTCCTTTAGATAATCTAACCCTGCCCACTGTATTTCCTCTGTAAAGTTGAAGGAGTTCCCAAAGCTCTGTTTCCCATCTCCTTTTGGCTATTCCCCTCTGCTTGCCACAGTATGTGTTATTCCTTGATATGTTTGCTAATATTTATTACCTTATTACTAGTCTATTGCTTTGATCACCTGATATCAACTCCTATCATTAAATCACTTTACGTTTATTATTTCCCCCCAACAAGCCTCCCTACACTAATCATATAAAACAGCAACTGAAGACTCTGCCTCCATGTGTAATGAGCATATCTGTAACTGACATGTTCTTCTGCTCTAATGGAAACAGAGCCTCATGCACTTTGGAGGAGCAGAGGAAACTGTCTGCACATCCATATTTTCATTCACTACATTTTTATTGTCATTACACTGATATTCTTGCATTTCAAATGCATTATGCTTTTAAAATAGCTGAACTGCTTTCCCCAGACTCTTTTTTTTGAGTCATCTAACAGCCAGGTAAAAGGACATTCACATACATACCAATCCAGAAAGAATGAGGAGTACATGTGGCACCTTAGAGACTAAGGGCATAAGCTTTCGTGGGCTATAGCCCACTTCATCAGATGCATAGAATGGAACATACAATAGGAAGACATCTATATACAGAGAACATGAAAAGGTGGAAGTTGCCATACCAACTCTAAGAGGCTAATTAATTAAGATGAGCTATTATCAGCAGGAGAAAAAAAACTTTTGTAGTGATAATCAGGGTGGCCCATTTCAGACAGTTGACAAGAAGGTGTGAGTAACAGTAGGGGGATACTTAACATGGGGAAATAGATTCAATTTGTGTAATGACCCAGCTGCTGAACTGGAATTAATTTCCAAACTAGATACCATTAATTTAGGCTTGAATAAAGACTGGGAGTGGCTGGGTCATTACACAAATTGAATCTATTTCCCCATGATAAAGAGATTGCACTATAGTATTTTTATTAGGTGAATTGAAAAATACTATTTATTTTGGTTTTGTACATTGCAAATATTTGTAATAAAAAGAAATACTTGTATATTATAAATATATTGTATAATGGGCAAAGGATGAATTCATTTATGATTTTTGAGAAGTATCCAATTTAGGGAAAATAAACTAAAGGGTTGGATTCCACGTTGCAGCTATTAGATCCCCACATCCTACTGGAGTAAAGCCCAGCATCTGTGAGCTGCTGTTTCGAGGAAGTTCATAAGGTGACTCTTTGAGTTCTACCAACACAAGTGTAAGACTTGGTGTTGTTTTCAGAGTCGTGATAGGAAAACAAAGATGCATTGTTCAAGGAAGTGAAAAACATCCTCAGACTTAGGCTAGGTCTACACTACCCCCCCCTATCGAACTAAGGTACGCAACTTCAGCTACGTGAATAACGTAGCTGAAGTCGAAGTACCTTAGTTCGAATGAAAAAGCACTTACCCGGGATCCACACGCGGCGCGCAGGCTCCCCCGTCGACTCCGCCTACTCCGTTCGTCGAGCTGGAGTACCAGCGTCGACGGCGGAGCACTTCCTGGTTCGATTTATCGCGTCTTGACAAGACGCGATAAATCGAACCCAGAACATCGATCGCGCGCCTCCGACGGGACGCGTAAGTATAGACATACCCTAAAACATAATATTCTTAAGATGTGGCTCTCAATGAACAGTTAAATAGACCCGATTGTGTTTATTCTGAAAATCTATCATCTCACTGTTTCCTTGAGCTCCCCTTGACTGTTGTTGTATCCACCTCTTGTCACATATTTGAATTGGAAACTCTTTGGGATGGGGACTATCTTGTTGTTAGATGTGAGTAGAGTATCTAGTGCAAGTGGGTCCTACTCACTGACTGGGACCTCTAGGCGCTACTGCAATACAAATAATACATAAATAATTGAGTGGCTGTCAAAACTCCATAGTTAAGAGATTGCATCTGAGGCCTTCTCAATATTATGAAGTTACAATGGTTTTCCTTAGGCCTTGTCTACACACAAGTGAACTGCTTTCATTAAACTGGTTAAATTAAACTGTTTAAAAAAGCCCTATGCGGACACTCATTTCATTTTAAGGGTTATGTCTTTACTAGCAATGTTAAAGCGCTGCCATGGCAGCACTCTAACGTGGCTGTGTAGTCGCGGCCCCAGCACTGGGAGAGAGCTCTCCCAGTGCTGGGGCCGCGACTACACAGCCACGTTAGAGAGCTCTCCCAGTGCTGTAAAAAACCCACCCCCACGAGGGGAGTAGCTATCGCTCCCAGCACTGGTGAACTGTCTACACTGCCACTTTACAGCGCTGAAACTTGCATCACTCAGGCGGGTGTTTTTTCACACCTCTGAGCGAGAAAGTTTCAGCTCTGTAAAGTGGTAGTGTAGACAAGGCCTAAGAATAACTCATTTTGGTTTAACTAAACTTGTTCCTAAATAACTTAAACTAAATTGAATTAAGCCTGGTTTAAATAAAAAAGAGCATCCACAAAGTCTTTGGCACTGGTTTAACTAAATTGGTTTAAATTCACGTCTGAAATTAAATTGGTGCAATTACGTGTGTAGACAAGCTTTTAAGATGTGATCTGAAAACTGATTTAGTTAAACTGGTATGAAAGACTGTGGATGCTCTCCTTTCAGTTTAAATTAGGGTTAAATGACAGACAGGGGCCATACAACTCTTGAAAAAAATGGCAAGGTCTACAAGTGCTAACACAACTTGTATAGACTAGGATTTAAAAGTGTGATATAAAATCATGTTAGCTCACTTGATCTCATTAACACCTTCTAAAACTCTAGTCAGGACAAGGCATATGCTAAATTGGTCTAGTTAAAGCCTAGAGGGGAGCTGTGCTAAATTACAACTTGCCTTGTCGTAACTAGCGTTTTAGGAAATGTTAGATCGTGGTAGGTAGCAAGATATCAGTAATGTCACACCTTTAAATTCTAATCTAGACAAAGCCTGAGAGAATAGCAAGGTTCTACCAATCTCATTATTGTAATGAGAAATTACACAGGATTCGCAAGACCTACATGACTTTTCAGTGTGAAGCAAAGTATGGAGTTTAAGGGGTTTAGGGCCATGTCTGCTCTTATTACACTGGTCTTAATCCAGAATAACTCCACTAAAGTCCAGTTTTACACTGATGTAAACTAAGAGCAGATTTTAGCACTGAAGTGATACCAATCTACTGGGGTGGTGTGTATAATATATATGTACATAGACTCATAGGACTGGAAGGAACCTCAAGAGGTCATCTAGTCCAATTCCCTGCACTCATGGCAGGACTCTATTATCTAGATCATTCCTGACAGGTGTTTGTCTAATCTGCTCTTAAAAATCTCTAATGATGGAGATTCCACAACCTCCCTAGGCAATTTATTCCAGTGCTTGACCACCCTGACAGTTAGGAAGTTTTCCTAATGTCCAAGCTAAACCTCCCTTGCTGCAATTTAAGCCCATTGCTTCTTGTCCTATCCTCAGAGGTTAAGAACAACAATTTTTCTCCCTCCTCTTTTTGTAACAACCTTTTATGTACTTGAAAACTGTTATCATGTCCCCTCTCAGTCTTCTCTTTTCCAGACTAAACAAACCCAATTTTTTCAGTCTTCCCTCATAGGTCATGTTTTCTTCTCTGGACTTTCTCCAATTTGTCCACATCTTTCCTGAAATGTGGTGCCCAGAACTGGGCACAATATTCCAGTTAAGGCCTAATCAAAGTGGAAGAATTGCTTCTCATGTCTTACTACACTCCTGTTAATACATCCCAGAATGTTGTTCTCTTTTTTTGCTACAGTGTTAACTCATATTTAGCTTGTGGTCCACTGTAACCCCCAGATCCCTTTCCGCACTACTTCTTAGGCAATCATTTCCCATTTTGATAGGTTACAGTGTAGTAGCCGTGTTAGTCTGTGTCAGCAAAAAGAAAATAAGAAAGAAAGAAATACTTGTGGCACCTTAGAGACTAACAAATTTATTTCAGCATAAGCTTTCGTGGGTTAGAACCCACTTCATCGGATGCATGGAATGAAACATACAGTAGACAGATATTTATACAGTCAGAGAAACATGATAAGGTGGAAGTGCGAATACCAACCTTAAGAGGCTAATTAATTGAGAGGAACCATAACAGCAGGGGAAGAAAAACCTTTGAAGTGATAAACAAGATGGCCAATGTGGACAGTTGACACACAGGTGTGAATGAGGATCGTTAACTTAAGGGAAATAGATTCAATTAACGTAATGGCCAAGCCATTCCAAGTCTCTATTTAATCCTAAATTGATGGTATCTAGTTTGCATATCAATTCAAGTTCAACAGCTTTTCGTTGTAGTCTGTTTTTGGACTTTATTTGCTGCAAAATTACTACCCTCAAGTCTGTCACTGAGTTTTTCTTCCCCCGCTGTTATGGTTCCTCTCAATTAATTAGCCTCTTAAGGTTGGTATTCGCACTTCCACCTTATCATGTTTCTCTGACTGTATAAATATCTGTCTACTGTATGTTTCATTCCATGCATCCGATGAAGTGGGTTCTAACCCACGAAAGCTTATGCTGAAATAAATTTGTTAGTCTCTAAGGTGCCACAAGTATTTCTTTCTTTCTTATTTTCTATTTCCCATTTTGTATGTGTGCAACTGATTGTTCCTTCCTAAATAGAGTACTTTGCATTTGTCCTCATTTAATTTCATCCTCTTTACTTCAGACCATTTCTCCAGTTTGTCTAGATCACTTTCAATTTTAATCCTATCCTCCAAAACACTTGCAACCCGACCCAGCTTGGTAGTATCTGCAAACTTTATAAGTGTACTCTCTATGCCATTATCTAAATTATGAAGATATTGAACAGAACCGGACCCATAACTGATCCCTGAGGGACCCCACTTGTTATGCCCTTCCTGCATGACTGTGAACCACTGATAACTACTCTCTGGGAACAGTTTTCCAATCAGTATTGCATCCACTTTATAGAAGCTCCATCTTTCATTTCCCCAGTTTGTTTATGGGAAGGTCATGTGAGACAGTATCAAAAGCTTTACTAAAGTCAAGATATACCACATCTACTACTTCCCCTCAATCCAGAAGGCTTGTTACCCTGTCTAAGAAAGCTGTCAGGTTGGTTTGACACGATTTGTTCCTGACAAATCCATGCTGACTGTTACTTACCACTTTATTATCTTCTAGATGTTTGCAAATGGATTACTTAATTATTTGCTCCATTATCTTTCCGGGTACAGAAGTTAAGCTGACTGGTGTGTAATTCCCCGGGTTGTGCTTGTTTCCCTTTTTATATTTTCCCTTTTCCAGTCTTCTGGAATCTCTCCTATCTTCCATGACTTTTCAAAGATAATCGCTAATGGCTCAGATATCTCCTCAGTCAGCTCCTTGAGTATTCTAGGATGCATTTAATCAAGCCTTGGTGACTTGAAGACATCTAGCTTGTCTAAGTAATTTTTAACTTGTTCTTTTTCTATTTTAGCCTCTGATCCTACCTCATTTTCATGGACATTCACTATATTAGACATCCAATCACCACCAACCTTCTTGATGAAAACCGAAACAAAGAATTAATTAAGCACTTCTGCCATTTCCACATTTTCTGTTATTATTCTCTCCCCCTCCAACCATTGAGTAACGGGCCTACCCTGTCCTTGGTCATCCTCTTGCTTCTAATGTATTTGTAGAATGTTTTCTTGTTCTTTATGTCTCCAGCTAGTTTGATCTCATTTTGTGCCTTGGCCTTTCTAATTTTATCCGTACATACTTGTGTTATTTGTTTATATTTATCCTTTGTAATTTGACCTTTTTTGATTTTTAGATCTCAACATTAATTTACAAGGAAGATACTTTAGTGCACTAACTAGAAAATCACCTTTACAATGAAGCAGCTATGTTAATTTCATTTTCAGTGGAAACATTGGGAGTGAGGAAAATTAATATTTGCCAAAGGGAAACATATGGTGAGGAAAAAACAAAACAAGGAGTTTTCTGGAAACCTCTGTATTCTTTTCATCACACGAGGAGCCCTCTGACTGTCATCTTCCTCTTAAACTGAAAATATTGTTCACTTTTCTTTACTCTCTTTATTTATGAAATGCTTGGACAGGGAGCCACTGATGCAGTCAGGCATTATAAAATCTCTTATGATGTAAAGATGCTTTGAGCTGTATTGCAAAAACATTAGGTGTATCTTGGTGTTAGTTAGCATGCACTATAAGCCAGCCAACCAGCTGTTTCTACATCAGAACAAATTGTTATAGGTCCTCCACAAACAGTGGCTTTTTTCTTTATTTCTCAGTTGCAGATAATCGAAAGCACATATATATGTGATGAGGTCTGTTTTTCTGGGATATCAGTCAAAAGGCATAATAACTGGTGGATTTTACTGAAATTAATGACATTTTTATAGGAGTCATGGACTTAAGAAGCAGTTTTGGGCAAACTGCCGCCCGCAGGCCACACGTGGCCTGTCAGGGTAATCCGCTAGCGGGCTGCCAGACAGTTTGTTTACATTTGCACAGCCGCCTGCAGCTCCCAGTGGCCGTGGTTTGCCGTTCCTGGACAATGGGAGCTGCGGGAAGTGGTGTGGGCTGCAGAGACATGCAAAGTTGAACTTACAAATGTAGAATTATGTACAAAAAACCCTGCATTTAAAAATAAAACAATGTAAAATTTTAGAATCTGCAAGTCCACTTAGTCCTGCTTCTTGTTCAACCAATTGCTCAGAAGGAGATAATGCTGCCCACTTGTTTACTGTGTCACCTGAAAGTGAGAACAGGCGTTTTTATGGCACTGTTGTAGCTGGCTGTGATGTTGCACCCCATAATGCTTTATAGAAATATGCTTATAAGTGTAAATATGACATAACTGGAATATATTTTATGCTCAATATGCCATGTAACATATCTTTGCAAAGGTTATGTTCTACTGAATGTATTCATCCTATTCGTATGCATGTATCATTTTTATATCTGAAGTTATGAGCATTGGTTCTATGCTTGTATTTAAAATGTTTGCTGTTGGAAGCACCTAAGGCAGATTTGGTAACATAGTGTGAAGGGGTTATTCAAGTAATTGTGAGTACTTAGCTAACAATGGACCTTGATAGATGCCAATCCACATCTGAGCTTTCCTGGGAACATTTGGGCTAACACGTGGGCAATGGCTGAGTCATGCATGGACATGTGACTTGCCCATGTGACTCCAAAACTCCATCTTTTAGCTGTGATTCTACACAGGGGGAGAGAGGGGTTTCCACCCATAAGAGAGAGACTATGTAAGCCCCTGGAAACCCCTCAATTTTATCTTCAGCTGGTTCAAAAGATAGCCTCTCCACCCTAAAGGGATTCCTGAAAGAAACTGGAACAAAGGACAATAACAACAGGGGTGTGAGTGATTGCTGGACCCAGACTAGGAGGAAGTCTAGTCTGTAAAAGAAGCTTATTGGAACATCTCTGAGGGTGAGATGTATCTGCATTTAGTTTCTTTCTGTATTAGGTGTAGATTTGCGTGTTTTATTTTATTTTGCTTGGTAATTTACTTTGTTCTGTCTGTTATTACTTGGAACCACTTAAATCTTACTTTTCATATTTAATACAATCACTTTTTACTTATTAATTAGCCCAGAGCAAGTATTAATACCTGGGGGAGCAAACAGCTGTGCATATCTCTCTATCAGTGTTATAGAGGGTGAACCATTTATGAGTTTACCCTGTATAAACTTTATACACAGTGAAATGGATTTATTTGGGGTTTGGATCCTATTGGGAACTGGGTATCTGGGTGTTGGAGACAGGAGCACTTCTTAACCTGTTTTCAGTTAAGCCTGCAGCTTTTGGGGGACATGGTTCAGACCTGGGTTTGTGTTTATAGCAGGCTAGCATGTCTGGCACAACCAGGCAAATTACTGAAGTCCCAAGCTGACAGGGAAAACAGGGTCAGAGGTAGTCCCAGCACATCAGGTGGCAGTGGTTACTGGTTTGTTATTTTCTGTTTGTTTATTTTGGGTGAGGGAAATAAGCACAAGAAAGCAGGAAAATGACTACCGGTGAGGCAGCTACAAAACTAGAGCTGGCCAGACTGGAAGCAGAAGAGAAGGCAAAGGACCGTGAGTTTCAATTAAAGCTCAAAGAAGCAGAGGCATCTAGGGAGGAAGCTGCTCACCAAAGAGTCCTGGAATTAAGAGACAGAGAAATACAGGCCCAGATTGAGGCCCAGAAGCATGAACTGACTGTTATGGAGTGGAAGAGACAAAACCCTCCAGCAGCTGGCTCCACTTCCCCAAAAATCCACAAATAGGAATGACTATGTCCACAGTATGATAAATCCAGAGATAATGCCAAATATTTCATCACCTTTGAGAGACTGTGCACCATCAGTGCAATCCCTGAAGATCAAAAGATGACCACATTGATAGCAAAATTAACTGGCAGAGCTCCGGACATATTCAATAAGATGCCTATTGATGATGCTTCAAACTATGGTAAAAAATTTTTGAAACAGACTCAGATTACACCTGAAACCTACAGGGTTAAATTCAGGAGTCTTAAAAGGGGATCTGGATTGAGTAATGTGGCTTATGTAAATGAAATGAGAGATTTGTTAGATAAGTGGGTGAGGGGAAAAGGCATTACAAGCTTTGAAGGAATGTCTAATTTGGTTACTCAGGAACAATTCCTGAATATGTGCAGTGATGATGTAAAACAGTATTTGTGGGACAAAAACGTGGATGCAGTGGGTGGATTGGCTGAGTTTGTAGATTCTTTTGAGCAGTCACAAGCTGCAATTAATCATAAACCCCTGGCAGAGGGGTACAGGGTTGGGGGAAAGCAGAATCACCGTTTTACCCCTGGGAAAAAGGAGGCTGGGCGTTCACCTCCCCAGTCCCTTGTTACTCGTCCCAAATCTCCTGTACAAGCAGAGGAGCCCAAGAAGTGCTATAATTGTAAGTCCACTGAGCACCTGAGGAATAAGTGTCTCTTGTTGAATGGAAACAGGCAGCAAGTAACACATAAAGCTGCTGCTTCTCAGAGCCAGGTTACTGACTCTTTCTACACAGGATTTGTAAAGGTTGCTTCTACACAACCAAGCAGTGAGCACATACATGCTGTTAAGCTTAATGGCAAAGTACTCCACAGTTTGAGGGACATGGGTGCAGAGATTTCTGTGGTCAGGAAGGACCTGAGCCATGAGAAGGATTTGTTTCCAGGGAAAATGGCAGAATTAGAACTGGTGGGAGGTTACAAAGTCCTTACACCTTTAGCTAAGGTACGCATGGAAACTTGTGATTTGCAGGCTGAGGTGACTGTTGCAACAGTGGCACACAATTTTGCATCGTTTCTACTGGGAAATGATTTCTTTAATATGGCAGAATCTGTCCCAGGGTTGGTTAACAGCAAGAAGAAATCTTGTGCTGAAAGCCCGGAGTTGGGAGTGAAGTCACATGGGCTGCTGGGGGTAGGGTGACCAGACAGCAAATGTGAAAAATCAGGACAGGGGGTGGGGGGTAATAGGAGCCTATATAAGAAAAAGACCCAAAAATTGGGACTGTCCCTATAAAATCGGGACATCTGGTCACCCTAGCTGGGTGAATAGGAGAATGTCTCTTAAATTCCTCTGTAGCAGTGAAGAATGCAGCTTTGGGGTAAGGAATGGTCGTAACCAGTTCCTGTAGCCCCGGGGCTCAAGGAAGGAGGGGCTGGATAAAGTCAGCTCCTGTCCTGTAATCCCCTGCCCCCCCAACTCCACCCCTACCCCAACTCCACCCCTAGGCCCTTCCCCAAATCTCTGCCCCCGCCTCTTCCCCATGGCACGCTGCATTCCCCCCCCACCCCGCTTTCAAGTGTGTGGGGGGAATGCAGCGGGGCCAGGGGAGGAGCTGGGTGCGGGGCTGGGGGTGTGAGCACCCACCGGCAGCTCCCCGCCAGCCCCAGCTCACCTCAAACTCTGCCTCTCGGAGGCTCAGCCTGAGCCAGATGCAAAGCGGCAGCCCGCCGCTTTTCATGGTTCCCTCTCCAGCTGGGCGGGCGGGGGAGGGAGGGGTATGGAGAAGAGGCAGAGGGCCTGGCTCCACCTCCGCCTCTTCTCCATACCCCTCCCTCCCCCGCCCGCCCAGCTGGAGAGGGAACCATGAAAAGCGGCAGGCTGCCGCTTTGCGTCTGGCTCAGGCTGAGCCTCCGAGAGGCAGAGAGGTGAGCTGGGCACGGCGGGGGTGCTGGTGGGGAGCTGCCCATGGGTGCTCGCGCCCCCGCCGCCTCCTCCCCTGGCCCTGGGCGTGCTGCATTACCCCTCCCCCCGGCTTGCAAGCCGGGGGCGGGGGAGCAGCAGAGCACCCACCAGGCCCGGCAGCTCCCTGCCAGCCCAGCCCCTGCGCCCAACTCACCTCGCCTTCTCCAGGTACTGCGGCAGCCAGAGCGGCTTTTTCTCTGCTCACGCAGCCGCAGGCTCCTCTGGCTCCAGCAGCTGATCAGCGGCGGCGGCACGCTCCCCTGAGGTGCTGCCCCTGTGCTTTCCCCCACTCCCCCAGCGTGCTGCCGCCGCCGATCAGCTGCTGGAGCCAGAGGAGCCTGCGGCTGCATGAGCAGAGAAAAAGCCGCTCTGGCTGCCGCAGCGCCTGAGGAAGGCGAGGTGAGTTGGGCGCGGGGCTGGCGGGGAGCTGCCGGTGGGTGCTCAGCACCCACCAATTTTTCCCCGTGGGTGCACCAGCCCCAGAGCACCCACGGAGTCGGCGCCTATGGCCCGGTCGAGTGCTGTAGCTATCTTTAGAAATCTTACATTGGTACCTTCTTTGCGTTTTGTGAAATCTGCAGTGAAAGTGTTCTTAAAATGAATAACAACATGTGCTGGGTCATCATCTGAGACTGCTATAACATGAAATATATGGCAGAATGCAGGTAAAACAGAGCAGGGGACGTGCAATTTCGCACCCTCCCTCCCCCCAAGGACTTCAGTCATACATTTAATTAACACATTTTTTTAATGAGCATCATCAGCATGGAAGCATGTCCTCTGGAATGGTGGCTGAAGCATGAAGGGGTATATGAATGTTTAGCATATCTGGCGCACAAATACCTTGCAATGCCGGCTACAAAAGAGCCATGCAAATGCCTGTTCTCACTTTCTGGTGACATTGTAAACAAGAAGAGGGCATTATCTCCTGTAAATGTAAACAAACTTGTTTGTCTTAGCAATTGGCTGAACAAGAAGTAGGATTGAGTGGATTTATGGGCTCTGAAGTTTTACATTGTTTTGTTTTTTAGTCCAGTTATGTAACAAAAAAAGCTACATTTATAAGTTGCACTTTCACGACAAAGAGATTGCACTACAATACTTGTATGAGGTGAATTGAAAAATACTTTACTTTATCATTTTTACAGTGCAAGTATTTATAATCAAAAATAATATACACTTTGATTTCAATTACAACACAGAATGCAATATATATGAAAATGTAGAAAAACATTCAGAATATTTATACATTTTAATTGGTATCCTATTGTTTAACATTGCGATTAAATCTGTGATTAATAACATTTTTTTTGAGTTAATCATATGGAGTTAACTGCAATTAATTGACAACTCTACTTATTAATGGAAGAAATGTTAACACTTGCAGACCTTATCTTAGCCCAGTGAATATCAAAATATTACATATTTGGCGGTATTTGCATTATAAACTTATATTTTATGATTTAAATGTAAGTATGTCCTCTGTATTAAAAGATTAAAAATTCCCCCGCCATCCCATTCCTTTACTTTTTGTTTTTTTGCCTTTTTTCTGTTTTCCACTTATTCTTGAAAAAAACAAACAAACAATAAAATATATATAATAAAACAAAAGATAAAAAAAATCTCTGAATTTAACCAAATTAAAACATATGTTTGTAAATGTTGGTTATTCTAAATATTATAGCAGTGCACTTTTTGGTACCCAGAGTTCTTGTCACAGACAGATTTAAAAAAATATATTTATAAAAAGATAGTCTCCTTTCTCGAGATTCCCTCTAAAAGTGACACATGCCAGCAATCGATCATTTCAGAAACCTGAAGCAGTGTTTCTAAAAACAAATAAACTCAAAGGCATTTCAAAACAAATTCTGAAAGCTAACTTTTGCGCTCATTTCAGGCATGTCATAGAATATCAGGGTTGGAAGTGACCTCAGGAGGTCATCTAGTCCAACCCTCTGCTCAAAGCAGGACCTAATCCCCAACTAAATCATTCCAGCCAGGTCTTTGTCAAGCCTGACCTTAAAAACCTCTAAGGAAGGAGATTCCACCAACTCCCTAGGTAACCCATTCCAGTGCTTCACCACCCTCCTAGTGAAAATGTTTTTCCTAATATCCAACCTAAATCTCCCCCACTGCCACTTGAGACCATTACTCCTTGTTCTGTGATCTGCTACCACTGAGAACAGTCTAGATCCACCCTCTTTGGAACCCCCTTTCAGGTAGTTGAAAGCAGCTATCAAATTCCCCCCTCATTCTTCTCTTCTGCAGACTAAATAATCCCACTTCCCTCAGCCTCTCCTCATAAATCATGTGCTCCAGCCCCCTAATAATTTTTGTTGCCCTCCGCTGGACTCTTTCCAGTTTTTCCACATCCTTCTTGTAGTGTGGGGCCCAAAACTGGACACAGTACTCCAGATGAGGCCTCACCAATGCAGAATAGAGGGGAATGATCACATCCCTTGATCTGTTGGCAATGCCCCTACTTATACAGCCCAAAAGGCCGTTAGTCTTCTTGGCAACAAGGGCACACTGTTGACTCATATCCAGCTTCTCGTCCATTGTAACCACTAGGTCCTTTTCTGCAGAACTGCTGCCTAGCAAGGCCGGTGCAAGGAAGTTTGGCGCCCTAGGCGAAACTATCAAATTTCGCCTAGGGCGAAATTGCACCAGCCCTGCGCTGCCCCCCGTCCCGCCAGCTACCCCCCGCCCCCCCCCAGCTCCCCCACCCATGGGAGCTCAGCCTTCCCCCCCCACAATGCCGCCCCCCCGCCAGCTCCCCCACCCGCGGGAGCTCAGTCTCCCCCTGCTGCCCCCAGCTCCCCGCTCAGCGCCTGAGTGGGGGGGGGGGGGGGCTTCCCGCGGCTCCCTGCTCGGGCGCTGAGTGGGAGGGCAGCGGGGCGGCTCCGACGGCTGCCCGGCGGCTCCCTGCTCGGGTGCTGAGCTGGGAGCCGGGAGGCAGCCGCCTGCCGCCCCCCAAATCTTGGCGCCCTAGGCAACCACCTAGGGTTGCCTAATGGGTGCGCCGGCCCTGCTGCCTAGCAACTCGGTCCCTAGTCTGTAGCAGTGCATGGGATTCTTCCGTCCTAAGTGCAGGACTCTGCACTTGTCCTTTCTGAACCTCATCAGATTTCTTTTGGCCCAATCCTGTAATTTGTCTAGGTCCCTCTGTATCCGATCCAGTAGCGTAGCCAGGGGGAGTGGCTGCTCCCCCTGTGAGCAGAAGCGGCTCCTTAAAAAGGAAGTGGTGCCTTTTTTTTAGCAGTGCTAAAAAAAGGCACCGCTTCTTTTTAAGCGCCGCTTCTTGCACTCACCCGGCGGCGCTCCGGGTCTTCGGCGGCATTTCGGCGGCAGGTACCACCGAAGACCCGGAGTGAGTGAGGACCCGCCACTGAAGTGCCGTCGAAGACCCGGAGCACCGCCGGGTGAGTACAGGGGGAGGCGCCTTTTTATAGTGCTGCTCCCCCTGCGCTCCGGACCTGGCTGCGCTACTGATCCGATCCCTACCCTCCAGCATATCTACCACTCCCCCCAGTTTAGTGTCATCTGCAAATATGTTGAGGGTGCAGTCCACGCCATTCTCCAGATCATTAATGAAGATATTGAACAAAACCGTCCCCAGGACCGACCCTTGGGGCACTCCGCTTGATACCGGCTGCCAACTAGACATGGAGCCATTGATCACTACCCATTGAGCCCTATAACCGGGCAACGGACTCCCGCTGCAGCACCTCCTGCTGGTCTCTCAGGGAATTAGTGTTCCAGCCTCCAGAGCACTCTCTGCAGGCTGGTGTCCGGCTTGCCGCTGGGTCTGAGCCCCTCCCGGACCCCGGTGCCCCTTTTCCTGGGGTGCTGCTCCCTGGCAATGCCCCCACTGTCTCTGGGTCTCCCCTCCCCGGGGAACCTCCACCCACTATCCCCACCTCACCTCAGTCTTTGGCTACTGCCCAGTCACTGTCTAGCCCCTGTTCACTGGGGCAGACTGCAGTATATAAGCCACTCATCACAGGCAAGGGGGGTTTGGACCTGCTGCCTCTGCCTACCCGTGGGCTGCCCCCTGCAACCCCAGTACCCCTTTTGGCCTTACTCTAGGCCAGCAGCCTGGGCGGTTTCCAGGCCAGAGCTCCCCAGCTCCTCTGGCCTTCCCCAGCCCTGCTCCACCTAAGCTACATTCTCAAGCAGCCAGGCCCCTCTCCCTCCACAGCTAGAGGAGACTGTCTGTTCCTGGCCCACTGCCCTCTTATAAGGGCCAGCTGAGCCCTGATTGGGACGTGGCCCCAGCTGTGCCTTTTTCCCCAATCAGCCTGGGAGCTGCTTGCCCCCAGCCATAGCCCTCTCCTGGGCTGATTTCAAGCCCTTCCAGGCAGGAGCGGGTGACCACCCCGCCATAGGAGCCAACTTCAGTCGGCTCCGCTGGGTGCGTCGGGGGCGGGGCCCTGCAACGTCGCCCGGAGTTGGGGGCGGGGCCCCACAACGTCACCCGGCATCGGGGGCGGGGCCCCACAACGTTGGCCGGTGTCGGGGGCAGGGCCCCGCAACATTGGCTGGTGTCGGGGGCGGGGCCCCGCAACGTCGGCTGGTGTCGGGGGCGGAGCCCCGCAACGTCACCTGGCATCCGGGGCAAAGGTAAGTGCTCCGGTAACGGGCGCGGGGCTGGCGGGGAGCTGCCGGTGGGTGCTGAGCACCCACCAATTTTTCCCTGTGGGTGCTCCAGCCCCGGAGCACCCACGGAGTCGGCGCCTATGCACCTCGCTACAAGCCCGATGATCTAGCCAGCTTTCTATCCACCTTATAGTCCATTCATCCAGCCCAAACTTCTTTAACTTGCTGGCAAGAATACTGTGGGAGACCGTATCAAAAGTATCAGAGGGGTAGCCGTATTAGTCTGGATCTGTAGAAGCGACAAAGAGTCCTGTGGCACCTTATAGACTAACAGACGTATTGGAGCATAAGCTTTCGTGGGTGAATCCGAAGAAGTGGGTATTCACCCACGAAAGCTTATGCTCCAATACATCTGTTAGTCTACAAGGTGCCACAGGACTCTTTGTCGTATCAAAAGCTTTGCTAAAGTCAAGGAATAACACGTCCACTGCTTTACCCTCATCCACAGAGCCAGTTATCTCATCATAAAAGTTGGTCAGGCATGGCTTGCCCTTGGTGAATCCATGCTGACTGTTCCTGATCACTTTCCTCTCCTCTAAGTGCTTCAGAATTGATTCCTTGAGGACCTGCTCCATGATTTTTCCAGGGACTGAGGTGAGGCTGACTGGCCTGTAGTTCCCTGGATCCTCTTTCTTCCCTTTTTAAAAGAAAGGCACTACATTAGCCTTTTTCCAGTCATCCAGGACCTCCCCCAGTCACCATGAGTTTTCAAAGATAATGGCCAATGGCTCTGAAATCACATCCGCCAACTCCTTTAGCACCCTCGGATGCAGTACATCTGGCCCCATGAACGTGTGCTCGTCCAGCTTTTCTAAATAGTCCTGAACCACTTCTTTCTCCACAGAGGGCTAGTCACCTCCTCCCCATACTGTGCTGCTCAGTACAGTAGTCTGGGAGCTGACCTTGTTTGTGAAGACAGAGACAAAAAAAGCATTGAGCACATTAGCTTTCTCCACATCCTCTGTCACTAGATTGCCTCCCCCATTCAGTAAGGGGCCCACACTTTCCCTGACCTTCTTTTTGTTGCTAACATACCTGTATAAACCCTTCTTGTTTCTCTTAGCATCCCTTGCTAGCTGCAACTCCAAGTGTGATTTGGCCTTCCTGATTTCACTCCTGCATGCCTGAGCAATATTTTTATACTCTTCCCTGGTCATCTGTCCAATCTTCCACTTCTTGTAAGCTTCTTTTTTGTGTTATGACCTAAGTGTGTCTATAGTTGGGGTTGGGTTGACCTAGCTATGTTGCACAGGATGCGAAATTTGTCAAAGCTCTGAGCTTTGTAGCTTGGTTGACCTAAGTTTTGGGTGTAGACCAGGCCTAATTTGCATAATTACTATTACTGCATGTGCAAGTAGGTATGTAAGTGGCCCTGTATGCAGTTTGTATGAGCATTTGTTGTAATGATGCATACAGATGTGTGTGCATTTTTGGTATCCAGCCCAGATATCTGTCCATTTGAAAATCTGGCCCCAAATACCGGGCTGACAGGAATGTGATATAAATGCCTAGGTTTAATGCTTTGTATAGTAAATGAACATACATGTTTAGAACTTGACCCTAGTACCTACATAGCTAGGGAAAAAATCACCTTATTGGGCGAACTCTGAAGCATTCTCACTGCAGTATTTGCCTGGAGCTATGTCCCACTATACCTCACAGAACAAGAACTGAACAGCTTTCCTTGTTGTCAGATACTGTAAGTTACTTATATTTCCTCCTCTTCTGCTGAAGGAATGAAAATTGAAAAACGGATTTCTTTAACATTTCTGAAACGAATGAAACATGTTACTATGACTTACAGTCACTTCATTGCCCTGTTTAAATGAAGTGAAGGCCTGATCCATCTCACACTGAAATCAATGGGAATCTGCCCCCTGACTTCACTGTTTGATTGGGCCTTTAAAACTTGGTAAAGGAGAGTCCTGGGAGCAGCCATTCTCTGTGCTGTCCACCTCACAGTACATCCAAACAGCAGCGGTGCAGGTTCCCCCATACCAACCTGGCCACCGGTGTCCAACCTGACATACAGGCACAGCACCTATTTTAACCAGGAATAGCTGTGAAGTAAGGGGGAAATTTTCCAAGACAGAAAAGACTGAAAGTTAATGGAATCTAGGTTCCTAATTCCCATTTGGGCTTTTGAAATCTCCCCTTAACGGAACAAAGGCAAAATGGTGGCAATTTAACTGATCTATGAATTTCCAGACATTTTTCCTTTCTTCTTATTACTCTTATGTTGTTTGAAGGCTCCAAACTGTGATTATTTGTCCTTTAAAAAAATCCTGAGCTCAGACTGGACTTCAACAGTGTGGGAAAAGCTCAGAATGTGTTGCAATGCAGTCTTTGAGGAAGTTAAACTGATTTCTGAATGAGTCTAAACGATTTAACAATCTTGTTTTATAACAGTTTGTCTAACCTCTTACCAGAGAAATATATCCTCCCCTTTAGAAGGAGGAAGTATATTCTAGTAAGTAGGCCACAGGGTTGGAAGTCAGGAGATGTTTCATTGCATCTTTCAAACATTTTCAAAAGATGCACGCAAGTTTTCATAGAAATGCAAGGAATTTTGTATACAAATGATTTCAGTTTAAGATATTAGAGCTATTGTGTAACAAGTAGATTTGTGAATGTATTTGTGAGTAAATGGTTTGACTTCAGTTCACTGCTATTCAGAGGGTCATATTATTCATTATGCATGAGCACTCAAATACATATTCATAGAATCATAAAACTGGAAGGAACCTTGAGAGGTCATCTAGTCCAGTCCCCTGCACTCAAGGCAGGACTAAGAATTATCTAGACCAGTGGTTCTCAAACTTTTGTACTGGTGACCCCTTTCACATAGCAAGCCTCTGAGTGCGACCCCTCCCCTTATTAATTAAAAGCACTTTTAAATATATTTAACGCTATTATAAATGCTGGAGGCAAAGCAGGTTGGGGGTGGAGGCTGACAGCTCAGGATCCCTCACATAATAGCCTCACGACCCCCTGAGGGGTCCTAACCTCCAGTTTGAGAATCCCTGGTCTAAACCATCCCGGACAGGTGTTTGTCCAACCTGCTCTTAAAAATCCCCAATGGTGGAGATTCCACAACCTCCCTAGGCAATTTATTCCAGTGCTTAACCACCCTGACAGGAAGTTTTTCCTAATGTCCAACCTAAACCTCCCTTGCTGCAATTTAAGCCCATTGCTTCTTGTCCTATCCTCAGAGGTTAAAAAGAACAATTTTTCTCCCTCCTCCTTGTAACAACCTTTTATGTACTTGAAAACTGTTATCATGTCCCCTCTCAGTCTTCTCTTTTCCAGACTAAACAAACCCAATGTTTTCAATCTTCCCTCACAGGTCATGTTTTCTAGACCTTTCATCATTTTTGTTGCTCTTCTCTGGACTTTCTCCAGTTTGTTCACATTTTTCCTGAAATGTGGTGCCCAGAACTGGACACAATACTTCAGTTGAAGCCTAATCAGCATGGAGTAGAGTGGAAGAATTACTTCTCGTGTCTTGCTTACAATACTCCTGCTAATACACCCCAGAATGATGTTTGCTTTTTTTGCAACAGCGTTACACTGTTGACTCATATTTAACTTGTGATCCACTACGACCCCCAGATCCCTTTCCGCAGTACTCCTTCCTAGGCAGTCATTTTCCATTTTGTATGATTGTTCCTTCCTAAGTGGAGTACTTTGCATTTGTCCTTATTTAATTTCATCCATTTCATTCATTTTCATATTGGAATGGAAGGGCACTATATGTTACTCACTATATTTGTTACTCACTATATGTCATATGTTATTCTCCTGTTTAACATCCAATCAGGGAGCTCTAAGGGCACGTCTACACTGACAAAGTTACAGTGCCGGCAGTTACAGCACAGCTCAGAGAGCACAGAAGGAAAACCGCTGTTGTGTGTTCAGCTGCCTGCGCAATAGTGGCACTTGCAGCGGTATTCGGAGCGGTGCACCCCGGGGAGCTATCCCACAGAGCACCTCTTTCTCTTTTGCTGCTAAGACTTGTGGGAAGGCGGGGGGGGGGTTTGCGGGGAACCCTGGGTCCTGTCCCAATGCCCCGTCATGCATTGCTTCGCATCCCAGAAAACCCTGTGCTTCAGTCCACATTTGGTGCCATCTTTCAACGGCTTGTGTACTGCGCGCCCTGCTTCTTTCGAGGTGCAGGAATGGATCCAGAACTGCTGACCAGTACGCGGCTTGCTCTGACCAACATGTCACGAGTGGCAGTGGAGTTATTCCTTAAACTACAAAGGCAAGAGGAGTGTAACATTGATCTCACCACGTGTAGTAGCTACAACACAAGATTGCTTGTGGCATTCATGGAGGTGCTGACCACAGTGGAACGCCACTTTTGGGCTCGGGAAACAAGCACTGAGTGGTGGGATCACATTGTACTGCACATCTGGGATGATGAGCTGTGGCTGCAGAACTTTCGCATGAGGAAAGCCACATTCGTGGGACTGTGTGATGAGCTCACGCCAGCACTGCGGCGCAAGGACATGAGAATGAGAGCTGCCCCGTCTCTGGAGAAGCGCGTGGCGATTGCACTGTGGAAGCTGGCTACTCCAGACTGCTACCGATCGGTCGCTAACCAGTTCGGAGTGGGAAAGTCAACTGTTGGAGTCATGTTGATGGAAGTGTGCAGGGCCATTAATCACATCCTGCTCCGAAAGACCATGATTCTGGGCAACATGTGTGACACTGTGGATGTCTTTGCACAAATGGGCTTCCCTAACTGTGGATGGGCGATAGATGGCACACACATTCCAATTCTGGCACCAGACCACCTAGCCAGTGAGTACATTAATCGCAAGGGGTATTTCTCAATGGTTCTCCAGGCACTTGTGGATCACGTGGGTGTTTCACAGACATTAGAGCAGGCTGGTCCGGAAAGATGCATGATGCATGCATCTTTCAGAACACCGGCCTTTTCAAGAAGCTGCATGCAGGGACTTTCTTCCCAGACCAGAAGATCACCATAGGGAAAGTTGAAATGCCCATTGTGATCCTGGGAGACCCTGCCTACCCATTAATGCCGTGGTTTATGAAGCCATACACGGGGCAACTTGACAGCAGCAAGGAGCGGTTCAACAACAGGCTGAGCAAATGCAGAATAACTGTTGAGTGTTCATTCTCGCTGTCCTGCCACTCCTTCAATTCCTGTTTCTTGGCGGCAGAGTGCATCATAACCTCACGGAGAAAGTTCTCCATAGTTCTTCTTGGCCGCTTTCTAATTCTGCACAGGAGTTCTGCCACCAATAACAAAGAGGGAGGCTGGGCTCCCAAGGTCATCTCTCTGAAGTTTAAATGCAACATTTTACAGAAGCAGTATTGTTTGCAACACAGAAAACACTGATCCAGTGCTTTAAAACACAGACAGTACTCACACACCTGTCACTAACTGGCTGACCCCAGGCAAGCACACATGAGCCACAAGATCCCCAAAATGGGGAGTAGCCACAGAGGCAGGGGAAATCACTGTTCCCGGACCCTGCTGTACACTGGGCACGTGGCTCTTGGGGAGAGCCAGCACTGTGTGTGTGTGTGTGGGGCGGGGGGCTGATAATCATTCCTCTCCCCACACTTTCCACAGGCTGTGATCATTATGGAAGATATCTCGCTGCTGAGGGTGAGCAGGAAATCAAGGGAGGGTCTTCTCCAAGCCTGCTGTTACCAGATTTGCCCGTTACTTTGGGGTATGCTCATTTATTAGGGTTACTCTTCGGGGAGAGGGGGTGTTCTGTAATTCTATCAATGTACTGCTTGTGTCACGTATGTTTTCATATGGAGCTCTACTTCTCCCTTATGCAAGTCCCCTCCCAATGGAGCTATCCTGCAGGACCTAGGATCCCTAGGGCTGGATTCCTCCAGCCCCAGAACCGGATGAGTGGACTGGGTCAATCAGCACTTTCAAGCTGTCACATTGATAAGCCCCTAGACTCAGTAGTCTGGGTCGAGCAGCACTTCCAAGCTGCCACCCTCGTATGTCACAGGTTCAGCACGTCCCTATCCCCACTTTCACATCACAATTGTACTGGTAGTAACCCACTTGATGAGCAAACCTCACAGTATTTTTGGGCGCTACAGGGATCTTTAGCTTAGGTAAAAGAAGCCTTGCTGCAGAGTAAATGGAGAAGCTAAAAACACAAAAGAGTAAAGTTCAAAGAGAGAGAGAGAAACAACCAGCTTAACCATACAAGTTATTTATTGAATAATAGTGATAACTACACAAGGAGGGCTAAACAAACATAACAGTTACATTATTAAAGGTTAATACCTGAGGTAGAAAAGAAAACAGAGAGAACGAGATCTCACCCACTCCATGAGGTTTGAACTGGTCAGGGTTCCCAGGTGATGGTGGTAGCTCAGGGTCCTGAGTGCTGGAGACAGGCAGAGCCCCCAGCACGATCAGTCAGGAGATGGAGTCCCAGTGGAACTGATGCAGAGTTTGGGTCCATGCATCAGAACACTTACTTGGGCATAGGTAGGGGTTTTTGTAGAGAAACAACAATGGTTCAGGGGAGAACTCTAGATTTGTTTATGGGTAAACTGATGAGTCAAGGGTTTTCTTTAAGCTAGACAATAGGAGCTGATCACTCGTGGCTATGGGCGGTGTTTTCTTCCAGGGAGCTCACAATGCAATTAGGCTGCTTCAGTATTTTGGATATCAATCAAGGATTCATTACTAGAATTGGTCTGATAACTGCTGAGCTGGGTGTGTGCAGGCATAGGTTCATTAACATCTGGAGCAGAGATCCCCCATGATGCAGTGCTTCCCTGCTTGTCTGGTCCCAGAGTTCAGTGCGGTTCTCTGTTCTCCATTCTGTATGCTAATGGAGATGCCTTAATCTTGTCATCCTTGTCAGGAGGGGTCTAGGTGTGTCTCCCAACGCCCTTCACTGCTCTCTGCAAGTCTTTTCTCTGATCGGTTTTGGTTCAAGCAGAGACTAGTGGGGCGGTGTCTTTCATGAGTCAGACAGGCTGAATACTGCGCTCTGGTTCCCCAAGAACACAGAGCTGACTGGTATCACTGCGGCTTCTGCCCTGGCCCCTATGCGGCTCGCCTGTGTGCAGCAATGGTCCCCCCTGCCCTCCTCCATGACGGCGCAGTGGTGTGGGAAAGTTACCGTTAATGGGGCAAGAAACAAGCAGCTCTGCTGAGGAACTTCTGCAGCAGCGGATTGCCCAGTATCTCCATGAGAGTTTCCTGGAGACCTCTGAGGCAGATTCCCTTGAAGTGAAGGAGTCAATCAACAGCCTGTTCCGCCACTCAGACTAGGCATGCGGTGGGAGACAAGTCTGCTTTCTGCAACCCTTCTGCCCCCAACAACTTGCTTCAGCAATTCCCAGAATCAGATCCACTTACCAGGGGCCTCCTCTCCTGTTTGCACTTCACCAAGATCCGATTGCTGTGACTGGCTAGGCTCCTCCGGGGTAAAAAAGAGCTCCTGGCTGCATGCATCTCTGGCCTCCGAGTCATCCTCTGCCTCTGGGTCCCCCTCCACATCCTCGTCCAAGATTTCCTCCTCCTGGCTCAGTCCACTCTCGACTGGCACGCGAGCCAACAAAGTATCCACAGGGGCCTTCGTAGTGGAGGTGGGGTCACCACTGAGTATTGCGTCCAGCTCTTTGTAGAACCGGCAGCTCTTGGGCACAGCAACGGAGTGGCGGTTTGCCTCCCACGCCTTGTGGTAGGCATTCAGCAGTTCCGGTCATGGCCCGCTTCTATCATTCATTGTGAAATGTGGAGTGCAGCTGGGACTGGACAGCCTCTAGGGTGACCAGACAGCAAATGTGAAAAATCGGGACAGGGGGTGGAGGGTAATAGGAGCCTATATAAGAAAAAGACCCAAAAATCGGGACTGTCCCTATAAAATTGGGACATCTGGTCACCCTAACAGCCTCCTCTCCCCAAATGCTGATGAGCCAATAGCTCGGCATTGTTCTAAGCGGGGATCGCCTGGTGCATGGAGCAGGCATGGCCACCTGGAAAGATGCACTGAGACCACTGCACGTGTCACGGAGCAAACAGGAAGGGGACATTCAAATTTGCAAAGGAATGTACTGGGTGGGGATGACGGTTGGTCACCTGAGGGCAGGGCAGTAGAGTTCAAACTGATGACCAGTGAGGTGAGAACAGGCATTGTGGGACACTTCCCTGAGGCCAATCGCAGCATTGTAATTGCCACAGTGTCTACACTGGCATCACGGTGCTGTAGCCCCAGTGCAGAAAGCTGTACGCCTCTCGTTGGGGTGGGGTTTTTTTCGAGCGCTACAACGGCGCAATTTCTGCACGCTAAATGGCTTGGCAGTGTGTGCACCTCGGGAGTTAAAGCGCAGAAAGCTGCTTTACTGCGCAGAAACTTGCCAGTGTAGACAAGGCCTAAGTATGGCCTGTGACCAAACGTACAATAAGTTAAACAATGAATAGTGAATAGCTGTAATGAACAGTTTGAAAAACAACCAGCAGTCTGAAAATTATCCAGTTGACAACTGTATTTTTTACAAACAATTAATATATTTGCAGAACTCAGGAATGGTTTGTGATGCAGCAAGAAAAACAAAAAAGCTTTGGCAATTAGGTATACAGGTCCTATAAGGCATGTGAGGGGGACCAACCTGGAGCCAGCTCTACCCTGTACTGGGGTTATCTCTGAAAATGCTTATGGGAGAGGGAATGTGGTCACTGAGGGGGGAAGCAGACTCTGGGAATATGTTGACATTTATAAAAATGGCCATGCTGCTGATCCTGGCTTTAGAGCTAAAGCCAAAGTTTCATGAGCTGGGTGGGCTAGAACTCCTCTCTTCCCTCAGTGGTGAGTGTTGGAGGGGGGGGGGGCATAGATCAGTGTTCACGTTGCATTCCCCGTCAGTACCCGGCCCAAACTGGGGAAGCTAATGATTCAACCAGTGGACCAAATTTGGTGATGAATCCTCGTCAAGTGCCACTTGAGGCACATTTGTGCATATGCTAAGAAGAAGTGGTGAGGGATAAATGTGGTTCTCTTCCAAAAACAAGAGAGCAGGGCAGGCTGGGAAATGTAGTGCCTAATGCAGCCCTGTTGTAGTCCTAGGCTGGGACACAGCATGCTGGGAATATATAAAGCCGGCCCCTCCCACAGGGGAGAGACACCTGGAAAGAAGTAGCCTATTTACATGTTAATGGCATCTCCTGGAAGCTGTAGGTGAGTGAACCCATTTGTTTGTTTGGGTCTTTTTTCTTGGCAGTGGGTTTGTGGCAGACATCTCTGATGAGGGTCTGAAACAATTTTTTAAAAAACTGTGGCTACACTGTATTGCTTTTTTCACTGAAATGAAATAAAGCCCTGGCAGAGAATTTTTTTTTTTTTCTGTTTGTAACCTTCATTGTCACCTTGTTGTTTTGTTTGAACTGCTACAGGCCTAAGTTAATAATGTCTTTGATTCAATGAATACCACTTAACGGTCTATAAAATGTAATATGCATCCAAAAATAAATATTCAGACTGCACTCTTAGGTAACAGCCTTCAGGCGAAGGGTGACAAATGTATTTTAAGGTCAGGGCTGAATTGTGAATCTAATTATGGCTTCTGGACCAAGGCTACAGTTAGGGCCATATACAATGTTTAATGTAGAATGGGTCTTCTGCTGAAGGGAATAGGAAGTGAATTTTCACAAAGATCAAGGATAAAATATGGCCTTTATGGAGTAGCTATTGAAGTTTTAAATATGGAAGTTACTACTGTATTTAGCATCAATCACTGGGGAAAAGATGATGCAGGACTCTTTCAGGGGCTACTTCTGCCCCTGGTTTGTTTGGCAAAAACAACAAGGAGTCCTTGTGGCACCTTCGAGACTAACAAATTTATTTGGGCATAAACTTTCATGGCCTTCTTGACCCACTTCATCAGATTCATGGAGTGGAAAATACAGTAAGTAAATATACAGCACACAAAAAGATGGGAGTTGCCTTACCAAGTTGGGGGTCATTGCTAATGAGCCAATTAAATCAGGGTGGATGTGGCCCATTTCCAACAGTTGACAAGAAGGTGTGAGTATCAACAAAGGGAAAATTACTTTTTTTAGTGACCCAGGGAATGGGCCACATCCACCCTGATTGAATGTTGTCTGAAGAACATTGTAGACAGGGTATTTGCACAGGACTGTGACGGTGGTGGTGACGACAATATTAATCATAGAGAAGTGTTAATAAATGAGGCATACAAGATTATGTTTGTGTGGAATCACAGGACAGAAGTGGAGCTTGTCTGGGGTCCATTTCCCTAATCCATGGTGATACAGAACCAGATGGTGGGCGGGAGGGGGAACTGATGAAAAGATTTGGCAATCTGGGCAATGGAGGAGATGCTGCAATGGTTGGTGGAACAGCAGAACGATGGAAAAGACCTTGCAGTCCTTCCAACAATCACACCGCATGGAATGGCAATCCCTACTGCCCTGGCAAGCTGAACAGCAGAAAAGCTTGCAAGAGTTTATATGAGAACAAGTGCAGGTGCAGCAGCAACTACTCCATAATCTGGTGAGTCCCTTTGCAGGGAACGGCAAGTGGACCCAGGGGCCAATCTCTGCAAGACGGGCCCAGCAGATAACCCTGATGCATTCTTAGTTGCATTGGAAAGTGTACCTATGGGAACCAGTTGGGAAAGAGGAATGTGATCCCTCCAGTTAGCACCCTACTGAACGAAGGGAGGGGAAGCAGCTCAAGCGACCTACATGGCCCTGAGTGATGAACAGGCAAGAGACTATGATATTGTTAAGGTGGTCATACTGGAACAAATGGGCCTGTCCACCAAGAAGTTCTGGGGTGCTAGGTGGTTGGAGGGGTACAGCCCAGGGCATTTGCTCCAAAATTACCATACTGGGCTACTTGCTGGTTAAAGCTGTATATGGAAAGCGTGGGTGAAATTATGGATATGATCATCTTAGAGCAATTCCTTCAAAGCTTCCCCAAGAACACCAGAGTGTGGGTCAGGAGGAATGAACCGACAACACTGAAAGTGGCTGTCAAATGAATGGAGGTGTTTGTGAAAGTAGATTTCCCCCGAAAGGGGTACATCCATTTAAGGGATCAGAGATGGGGAAGAAAGCTGGGGAGTGATAAAGCCCGCAGAGAAGAAAACAGAGGAGACAAGAGGAACTCTTTCAGGGGGTTGGGGAATTGTATGCAGGGCCGGCTCCAGCTTTTCGGCTGCCCCAAGCAAAAAAAAAAGGCCACCGCCGAAGTGCCAAAAAAAAAAAAGGCGCAGTTAAAGTGCCGAAGCAAAAAAACGGCCACCCCAGAATCCCTGGACTGCCGCCCCTTACAGGGCGCCACCCCAGGCACGTGCTTTGCCGTCTGGTGCCTGGAGCCGGCCCTGATTGTATGCTTCCCATGTAGGTAACACAGGGACATATAAAAAGAGACTGCCCCTAGCTGGACTGCGGGCTGGCTGAATTTTGTGGTTGGACTGGGACACTGGTGGAGTGGTGAAAAAGAAAAATGCCAGTTGTCTCTGAAGGTGGGAGGAGATGGGAATGAGGCCTGGTGGACACTGCCTCAGGATGTTTGCTGGCCAGAAAAGATGTGATAAAACCACATAGGATTCTGCAGGGGGAGAGGCTGAGGTTGGAGTGCATTCATTGGAATCCATCTGCCCAATGGCTGAGATACACCTGAAAGCAGGTTGGGGAAGTTCAGATGGAAGCGGGTTGGGGTAGTAGAATAGGCTGCCCCATTTAGTAGTGCTAGGGCCTGACTGGAGCCCCTTTCCAGGGAAGAGACCAGGTGTCTGGGATTTACACTGAGGAACATAGCATCTAAGGAAGATGAAAAGGAGGTGCAAAGTAGAGCAGCATTTCTTGCATCTGGCCACTCTGTGATAAGGTACTGTAATAGGTGGACGATTAGTCTGGCGCATAGGGCAATTCATATGTTCCTACTTACTAGCATCCTGAAAATACTGAGTCTAACACAGATGCAATTTTCCTGCCTGTGGTAGCTTTGCCAAGTGAGATGCTGGTAATCTTCTTTCCTGTGATGGACAGTTACACCAGTGTGAAATAAAAATCCAGTGTTCTGAATACAGGCTAATTGCAGAATGCCCCAAAGGTTTCTATATTAGGTGATAGACTTATATTCAATGCAACTAGTTAAATGCATCATCTGTGTTATATTGTCTTACATTAAAGGCCACATTGCTAGCCTTTAAGCAGTGTTTGATTGTCTTCAGGAGCAAGCTGTGAATTTCTCACTATCTTTCAGTAGTTAGCTCATCTTGGCCCTGAAAACAAACTAATTTCTATAAATGTTTGTGTGCTAATTGACAGAAATATTCTGCTGTGTTAGCCCTCACAGTCCAAAACTGTCCTTTTAACTAGTTCTTTGGAATTGGCTCCAAAGCTCAAAGGGTTTCAGTCTCGTTGTAGTTAAACTCTAAACAAATGAAGAAAAAATACATAGAGGTTGATTACCATTATACATCCATCAGTGGGTGATGGGTGGGTAGGTAGGTGACTAATACGGATTATAGCTCATTCCTTTTTTGTTTTTAAGTGCTTCCCGAAAAGTACTTCTCAGACTGTAAGTCTTTGTCTTTTACAAATTTTAAAGAAAGTACTAGAAGGAGGCATGTCAGTCTTGGGATGCTATCCTACAAGGACAGGCCAACCTTTGACCTAGCTAATTCTCTCCTGAGGACATGACCAGTCTCTTCTGCATTTCAGTTTTACTGGACAGATCTATACATGGAGGAGACCATCCATGGGGGAATCCCCCCACCTTCTATGAAAAGGGGTTCCACCACCTAAGCAGCAGTGTTCATAAGACTCCCATGGTTACAGTCCATGTGTTGGACTGTATGTAACCCCAACAGATCCTGGTCATCAGCAGGCAGGGTCAAGAACCTGTGACCTCTGAAGCTTAAGAGTATGAGCCTCTACTGTATGAGCTAAAAGCCACATTCCTTTTAGGCAAGGCTGTAGCAGATTCATCAATCGCTAGATGGTCTAGGTGCCAATAGAGAGGGACAGAACACCACACCAACCAGGCATGAGTTACATGTGCATCTTCTTAAGTCAGTGGAGGTCCATCAGGGATAAATCTAGACCACTTCTCCCTATTCTACAGATGGAGAAACAGGCAGAGATTTATGGAATTATAGTCTGGACAAATTTATCCCAGTACTTACAGGTATTCCATTACTTAATGTAGCCCAAAAATGCTCCACTGGAGTTAACGGAGAGGGACTAGCTTGCACCTTCTGTGAATTTGTCCCCGTATCTTCACATTTAATGGTTTACCAAGGAACCTGAAATGAGTTCTGAGACGACTGTTAGTTGGAGTGTATTGACTAGGAGTGCAGTTCAACGTGAGTCTAGCAAACATGCATCTGAGAGGATGACAAAGTCTCAGGACTTTATATAAATATCTTGCTTATTTAAATAATGTAGATCTTTCCGGCCTGCCTTTTGCTATCTTATTGCAATAACTCTTTTAGTGTTTCAAACAAAAGCATTCATGCCACATGCCTAACAGCTGTGGTCATTCTAGTCAATATGATCAACTTTAAAATGTAATAATCAAACCTTTACCAAAAGCTCAGCTGTGTTATGCATTCTGCTAGAGGGAGATAAATATCAAGTGTGAAACAAATTTGAGATAGGAAATGTAGCTAGTTTCACTCTGATGTTGAAGATAAGGACCAAATTATGCCCTTACTTTAATGCAAGCACATTTATTTCCATACTTGCTTTATAGACAGACTTCTTCAGTAGGGTTTTGTTAGTGCACCTGAAGACAGCATTTGTCCCTCTGTTACAGTATTTTAATATGTTGGAGAACTTACTAAATACAGTCCATTTGTGCTGTTAGATCACGTACATGATGCTGCATGGCATAAGAGCTGAGATTATTGCTATCTTAAAAAACAACAACTGGCTTTCAGATTCTGCCCTTCAATTAGTCTGACTGCCACACAACTTCTCAAACAGCTTTCTAAATTGTTTTCTGTATGAATTAATGCAACTTCATTATTGGTGCTAAATTCTGGCCTTTTTGTTGCCTCTTTAAGACGTGCCCTGTTTCTATCTATTGGACCACACTGTCTAAATGTCTTATTGCATATTGTGAGTTCCTAAATTACACAGCCCCTTTCCACCCAATCCCAGAATAAATACTACATAATCTATTGATTGATTGTGCCTCAAGTGAAAATTAATCTGGGAGGTGGGGAGATGTAAATTGTGTGAGACAGCAGAGAAAGAAAACTGTGTTATTTTCTTATGTTGAAGATGGTAAAGGGTGAGGTGTATGTTTGATTTATAGCGGCTGCAGGGATTGGATGACACACTTGTAATTCCTCTATATCGGCAAGCAAAGATAAGAAGCTTGGTCAGTTTTAATTTAAAATTTCATGTTTAGTTTTAGAAATGGATTCTCCTTTTCTAAACAAGTGTGTATCAAGCTGTTTTTATAAAGTGACTTAAACACAAGAATGAACAGGAGGTATTCTGCTCAATGCAATTCTGCCCTCTGTAGTGTGGATTGTGTAATTTTTCACATTCAGAATTCTATTCATGTAAAAACCCACCATTCTTTAACTTGACTGAACACAGCTCACCAGCATGTACTGGATTGCCATTTCTGATGCTACTTGTGACTGCTAACAGCACACTGTAACATAAGATATAGAAACCTGTGGGGAAAATTATACATTTCTGATTTAGTGAGCATTTTCTTCCTGTTCAGAGTGAAATTCACTTCACCCACAAAGCAGGAACTGTTGCTTTTCTGTGTTTGTACAGCACCCAGCACAATGGGCCCTCAAGCTTGACTGGGACTTCTAGGCACTACCATAACATAAACATTTAAAACTACTACTTTTATGAGGGTGAACTGCATCTTTATATGTTGAGGAAACAAAATGTCACAAACCAAAGCCAGGGCATGGGGCGTCAGTGTGGCCTCTTCCTGCCACTCAGACAGCATGTTAGGGCCACTGGATTTTGGTAGTAGCAGATGCAGTGATCCCTTTCCTGAAAAATAATTCTCTGATGGCCCAGAGACCCCTGTGATGGGTTATACAACTCCCCACACTAGGTAACACAGGGTTGAAGAACTCTGCCCTGCCACACCTGTGAAAGACGTCTGACTTAGAAAAGCAAACACCACACAGGCGGGGGCAGACAGAGGCGGACAGGCTTCTAGACTTCAGTACCTGGAGAAGGGCAGGCTGAAAGCAAGAGCATCTTGAGTAACTGCTGCCTTGAAGGCCCCTTCCTTGAAGGAAGGGAAGGCCTGACGCTAAACCACCATTGTGGCCATGGCCAGTTCTAGGCACCAGCCTAGGAAGCACATGTTTGGGGCGGCACATTAAAAGGGGCGGCATTCAGGTCGATCTTAGGGCGGCACGTTCCGCTCCGGCCGTTTTTTGTTTTTTGTTTTTTTTTGCCTGGGGCGGCAAAAAAGCCAGAGCCGGCCCTGATTGTGGCACTATTATTTGAGACAAGCTGTTGCTCCAACCTGGCTCACGGGCTAGCTAGGGAGCCCTACTGTGCCTGTGGGACAGTTCACTTGTGTTTATTGACAACCTGGGAAGGGCATGGTATCTGGGACTCAGCAGGAGGGCTGTTTCTTATGACTGCAGTAGTGTGGTGGAATGCCTGGATACTGCACACCAGAGACTGGGTGTGTGCAAAGGCCCCATCTTGGTCCCTGTGGGTGCCTCTGGAAAGGAACTAGTGATACGTGTCCCTTTATGCTGTACAAAGAAGCCCTTGCTTCACAACAGCTTTGACTATAGTCTCTCTGCATAGGCACTGGAGAGGTCCTTTGCCCAAACATGTTTTAACCTGAGAACAGTGGGTCAAATTCTGCTCTCAATGCATGCAACCTCCGTGCCTTCAGTGGAGCTAAATGGATGTAACGACAGAAATGTGCCCAATGTCTGTGGCTAGCCCATGTGCTATTTATGAACCACTACTAATTTAATAGGTTCTGCTTTTGCTAACTTTGCAGGATAAGATGCAGAATGCAATGTGACTGATTATGTTATGCAGATGCTGTCCTCTTCTCCCTCCCACTTGGGCAGCAGTCTGTGTAGATTATATCTAGGAACTGGCCTCTTTTATCACACTCTTACCAGATAATTTTCTAGATGCTTATTTAACATCCTCTCCCACAGAAATAATTTGGGGAAGCATTTTACTTTTATAGGGCTCTGTTTGGTAGGAAGGGCACACCAGGGCTTATTTTAAAAGTTGCAAGCTGCCTTCTGATGTGCTGATTTCCCCCAATCTGCTAAATTAATATCCAAGTCTTTTAATATTTTTCAAAGCCACTTTCTTTTTGGGGGGGAGGGGGGGAAGAGGATCTTTTGGTGCTTACAGTGTTTGCACAGAGCTCTCTCAACGCAAAAGGAAAAAGTCTTACATTGTGTAAAACATAGAATTTACAATACACGCTACTTTTTACAAAGCCATTGTAAGGCGTCATAGTAAATCAGTACAGCTTGTAGCTGCTACCTCTATTTAGATCTAGAGCTCAAGTTTTAATATCCTATCTTTCACAACAAAAACACACGAGATTCAACTGGAACATCAGATTAGTGATAACTTTTAATCTGCTTCTCCATCGTTTTTTAACATAGTAACTTTATGCCTGTCCAGCAACACTATCATAGAACATGGAGCCTAAACTTTTTTGAATGCTTTTGTTATGGATTTTTATTCTTCTCCCTTTATTTCTCATTTAGTTCAAAACCCGCAAAAGTAGGACAATGTTATCTGTGCTGGGGAGTGATCTGAACAAAACAGAAGTCCTATGCTTTCTTCTTGTCTTTTTCAGAGGTATAAGCAGTAGCATTTCTTTCTTCCAAAGCAACAATTGAGGGAAGACAAAGGTCACACTCGTATTAGTCAGTGTTTCTCTGTAATACAGCCATTTGACAAAATACAAAATAGGAGACTAAGTGAATGACATTTTAAAATGAGTAACTTTTTATAGCCTCTGGTTATAAACTCCACCCAGAAAGAAGCTAAATTTGGGAAAGACCAAACCACATGAAGCATGGCCCCTTTTTTGGTTTTATATCTAGATCGGAGGGGAGCAGCTTCCTCTGAGAAGAAGAGATTCATTATATCCGTCTATAAGAAGATCCTTGGCTATTGTTCTGTTATCTGTTTCATGCATTGTGTTTCCAATGGAACACCAGTTCTCTGTTTTGTTTTAAATAAAGCACTTTTCCAGACCTGGAGGATTTAGGTATTGGACTGCACTTTACAGATGAGATGAGGTGCTTTACATGGAGATATTAACAAAAAGCTGGGATATATGAAGTATTTTAAGACTGCACATGGATTGGCCTGTCACTCTTTCAGAATTACCACTCCAGCCTAATAGTTTGAGCATCCTCCCCCTTCAAAGAGAACGAAGAATTAGTTTTTTAAATGGCAGATGTAGTAACTATTCCCAAATCTAAAACTACATGAAATGTTGTAACTGTAAATAAAAGCAGTTATACAAATCAAAATGCAATAACACTATTTTTCTAAATACTGTACCTATATTTCACTTGTGATGAGCTCTTATAGCTGCCATTCTAACCAAGGCCACAGACAAGTAGCTAGACACCTTGAGGAAGAAACTATGAATGGTAGGATTCTTTCATTTGAGTATTCAGGCTTCTAACTACATCTTCAAGCAGAGGCCACCCATGCCCCTAATCTTTCTTGTATGTTTGCAGCATATCCCTGCTGGTACTAGCTGGTGCTATTAGCTGAAAGTTGCCTCCAACCAGAAATAAGACACCATTTCTACAATGCTTTTAGCTTGCAAGAGGATGAATGACCTCTTGTATGGTGACCTATGAGAACAGCTGATTCGTACTATAAATAGATTCATCCTTCACTCTCCTGAAGATTAAAGTCTTCCTTCTTGCATTCCATCACATTTGGTCTTTTCCCCTTCTCTCCCCTTCTGTAGCCTCCACTTTCCAGTTACATTGTTAGTCACTGTTATAATAACTTTGCCTACAAATTTACCCTAATTGTGAAAAGTGAGTGCAAGTTCATAATGTCACAATAACCTATAATAACAAATGATGATGGGGAAAGGTGCAAAAAAGGACAGACTGAATTAGTCCAAATGAAGAGGTCTATTGCTTATGATTCAAGGATTGTATAGGAAGGTCATGCCTGGTTAACAAGAATGGTGTGAGATGGAAATCAATTAACCAAAACTGGTGTGTTAGAAATTAGGCCTACCTGGTGAACAAAATGAGAGGATGGGCTATTCTGCCCATCACTTCCCTTTCAGAGTCCTCAAAAAAAATAAAATAAAGACTTCAGGGTAAGGAAAAGATGGCTGACTGTGAAGCTGGCTGACTGTGAGACATGAGAAGAGGAAGGAGCAAGTTTCACCTTCATGTCAGAGGTTAGGGGGGGCTATTACAGGAGTGAGTGGGTGAGTGTTCTGTGGCCTGCAACGTGCAGAAGTTCAGACTAGAGCATCATGATGGCCCCTTCTGACCTTAGAGTCTGAGGGTAGGTCTATACTTACCCGTCGCGTCGGAGGCGCGGGATCGATGTTCTGGGTTCGATTTATCGCGTCTTGTCAAGACGCGATAAATCGAACCAGGAAGTGCTCCCTCGTCGACGCTGGTAATCCAGCTCGACGAGTGGAGTAGGCGGAGTCGACGGGGGAGCCTGCGCGCCGCGTCTGGACCACAGGTAAGTTTGAACTAAGGTACTTCGACTTCAGCTACGTTATTAACGTAGCTGAAGTTGCGTATCTTAGTTCGACGGGGGGGTTAGTGTAGACCTGGGCTTAGTCTGCCATCCCGCTATTTGGTAGAGCCCCAGCCTTTGTCATTCTGATCCTGAGAGATGTCTTGACCAGACCAGGGCAGAGAGAGGGACCCAGATGACACCACCACATCTACTGGCTCTGGCTGAAACTCAACCACCACCTGGGATATGAGAGTTTGTCCCCTCTCACCCATGTGTTCTTTTCCTGCTCCACTTTTTTTCTCGCCTCTTTGTTCCTGCCTAACAAAAAGTCTGGCTTAGCTGGCCAAGACTACGTATTTTGCAACACTGTTGTAAGCCTTTGACCAGACAAGCAGCTAAGAGCAATGCCCTAAACAGCCCGATGCTGGTACAAGTTTGCCAGGTCTCAGAGTGGTTGATAAGACCGTGTGCTGTGCTTGTGTCTCTCAAGCAGCGAGGTAACAAGTAGCTTCTCTGTTGCTAACTTTTACATCTTCTGTCTTTTTTTTTTTCTCTTCCTTTTTGGGTGTTTGTGTTCTGAGGAAACAGGATTGGGCTTGCACAACAGTTGCAGCCCATCTCCGCTAACTTCTCTTTTTTTCCCAAAAAAGGACAGTTATTACCCTCTTTGATATAATCTAAAAGACTGTCACGCAAGGGGCTTTTTCCTTTTTAATTACTGTCTCTAGTTAAAGAAAAGGGAACAAGGGATGTTGTTAAAATGAGAGCCTGTTAAAGCATTTGAAACTTAAAGAATTAAACTGTTTTCCCTTCTTTTCTGTATCTTTTTAGGTTAAGAGGATTTCTAATGAATTTGCCATGGTCTGAAGCAGGTTGAGGTCTCTGTATACCAAACCTTGTTTTAACAGTGTATAATGTTGGACAGTGACAGGGTCTCATTAGCACCTTTGACGCTTTAGGCCTATTTTTTCCATCTAAATTAACACACAGTTTTTCCTTGTTTCTGTTTGCTAGCTCTGAAAGCAGTGACTGGGGTTCCCTATTCATTACTAGCTTAGCTTCACTCATAGAGCTCCCTGCCAAGTGTTGCTGAATCTGGAAACAAGAGACCAGTCAGCAGACCCACATCTCCCAGAGCACTACTACTAGGTCAGCTTGAGAGCTGTGTATCTTGCATATCATTATCAGAAACAGAAGTCTTGAATATTTGGTTCCATATAGGAGAGGTGCCTTCCAAATACTGGGTAGCGAAGACTTAGGGGAAGTTCCTCTAAAATCATTCTGAATTAGGCAAACAAAACCAAAGCAACTCATAACTTGTTGAAATGCAGAGCTGACCTGAACTCACTCTAGAGGAAGAATGGAAAGTAAGTTCCTTCTCCTAAAGAACTCTTCAATAAATCATGGTCTGATTGTAGGTTTCTTTTTACCCCAACCCCACCTAGCATTCTCTGAGCCTGTAAACCACTCAGCTCATCTGAAGAAAACCCAGGAATACTTACCCCTTACAAATCCAAACCGAGGATGGTGAAGCTCTTCATACTGGGTTGTCAGGTAAGCAGAGTTGTCTTTCCAACAGCTGTTTCAGAACTTGTCCATCAACTGATCTCTAGGTTTGCCTATTTTCTGGAACCTGCAGTTCTATATTCTCTAAAAGCTGGAACTTTGCCTTGAAATACCAATAGCAGTGAACTTGCAGATGATACACACTCATTAGGAGTTTTCTTAGGAAATTTTTCTAAGGACCGAATGATCAAATCTACAGCAGGGTCACCCAGAAGAAAACTTACCAAATTTTACTTGCAACCAAAATAACACAGAGACAATTTGGACAAGGATGTGAAAAGATTGTCTTTAGTTAGATGAAGATGACTATACAGCATCATCAGAAGAGCCAAGAAAATTCTCCTAGTTAATAAGGGACTATTTCCATTTATTAGAACCACCTATCCAGAACTTTAGGTTCATAACAATTTTTATAAGATTGGTTAAAAGGATTTCTTAATTACAACCCTTCCTCCCCCACAAGAAATGAATGACAGTAGTTTCCAATCTTTGAGTTGCTTCATTCCTCTGCTTACTGCAGAATGCTCCTCATATTTCTCCTGATGTAGTTAGAGTATGACAGGTGTTTAAAAAACAGTTACCACTTTGTATATGTGGAATTGCATACATCAAGTAACACTGAATTAATCCTTAGAATACTATTTTATTGAATAGTAAAAATATTTTCAGTACAGTGTTTTCATTCCATTTTCTTTTACATCACTGTATGAAATGATCCCATCCCCTTTGCCAAAATTGAACTATAGTCCATTTTTCAATATGGTAATTTCCAGTGCTGGAAAAAAAACAAGCCATACATAATACTTGTGCATATTTTATATATGCAGGTAGTGAAGAAAACAAGGGCTTATTAGCTGCTATGACAATATTAAATCAAAGCATCTCACCAACTAACATGATACTGGGAGCTGTTTTAAGGGGGAATGCAATGGACAAGTTACATTTTTCGGGGGTGGAGTGTTTCTGAAATGAAGCTTTTAGCTGAAAAACTCAAAAAGGAGGACAGTTGGGATATATCTTGTGCACTCTTAAATGTGAGCATCTTTGTTAACTGTTGCAGAGCTACAATTTCCCCAACTTATCTTGTAAAATTGAACTGAATATTAAATAATTCAGGTCCATACTGTCCCCTCCCTGCAGTGAAACCAAAAGTGCGAGGAGAGACCAGGCCAAGAAACTAAGAGGTAAACCCCACGGAACTTCTTACTCTGGACAAAGGGCTTTAAGGAAACCAGAGCAGTGAGTTCTAAGGAGCTTGGATGGGAGTCTCCAAAATCTGCAGCTCTTGGGGATTGGTGGGTAAAGGAAAGTGAAGTGCTGTGTGGTGACGGCTGGTCTTGTCCTCGTCCTTGTGGATCTGCACTACTACTACTCACTCCCTGGGCTGCAAACCTTGCCACCCCTGCATAAGGCTACAGGCAGAGTGGGAGGAGCATTAATTCCCATGTGGATATCCACCCATCTCTGAAAGAGTGCCATAGGGCATGGCTGCTCCCCATCTCCATAGAGTCAAGGAAAGATCTTTTTCTGGCTCAGGGGGCTGTGCCTAGGGGCTCTTGCTCTTCCCTTTTTCTGTGCCCCGTTTGGTTTCATTGGCTTCAAGCCCACTTATCATTGACACTTCTAATGTCACCTCTAGCTGGCACTCTAGGGAACAGAGGACTCCAAGCTGGCTGTTTCCTCTATGAATTCCCTTAATTCATGAGACCGTTACAGTGAGAGGAAAAATGTTCAGTTTTGAATTCAGTGTCACTATCTAGTTGTAGATAAAACGTTCAGGTTCCTTTGTTCTCAGAAAATGGAGTGGGTAATGCATGCTCAAAGGAAGTCCGTTTGACTTGAAAGTCTATTTTCACACAGGAACGCATACTAAACATGTGAGATGACTTCATTCTACATGTTTACCACAGACCCAACGCAGCTGTCGGTCTGCTCGGAGGTCAGTTAGTGCATCAATGGATCTCCAACTGCACTGACAAGCATAAGCCCGTGATCCCTTCTTCTTGATCATCTTTGCTCTTAATTTACTGAGTTCAGGCATGTTATTCCTGTCAATCAAATAAATTCACTTTAGTATCATGTGAGTTCGTTTTTTCTAGAAAATAAGCACTTAGCACCACGGGGCCAAATTCTGACATTGGACATGAAGACACGGGGACTGACTTTAGTGGGAGTGGTGTGTGAAGCTGAGAAAAGATCTTAGCCCATGGCATTCTGCTGAAACCAATTCTGCTGAAACCACTCTAACAGACTAGCTTTCTAAAGACACCTTATTACATCTGTTTTTTTTCTAAGCAAATTTTTAGCATCCTAGGTGCATTACATTTTAATGTGATCGCTGGACAGCTCTTGCTTCTACAGCAGTCTATATGCATGCAGGAAACTGCCAGTGAGAACAGCAGTGTTACTCCTCTCTAGCTACTCTAAGGGCTCCTGGTCCTGTTGCCTACATCTACTTATCTTCTTCCAACCCGCAAGCTCTCAAGACTGTTTTCCCCTTTCCTCACCTCCTTCTTCCACTATCATGAGAAATCACATACAATTTAAGAACATGTGTAGTGGCTGTGGTCCTTTATCTACTGGTGCCAGAGCAGTTGCTGAGAATCCTCTTCCTTACCTGAAGGAGGATCAGAAGCACACAGGTTCCCCGCAGTAAATGAGCACTGCTGCCCTCAGAACCAGTTCCCTGTGGGTTAATGAACTGTTGCCGTTCCAGGTGCTGTCATTGTAGGAGCTTTGACTACAGTAACTATAAAGTCCCCATGCAATACTGAATGAAGTTATTTAACAGGCCAGCCTCCTTTTTATATGCAATTTTAAAATCACCGTCACGGTAAGTACTGAGGTGATAGTGCAATAGCATCTCTAGTTTAATTATGAGTTATAGGCTAAATCAGCCATGGGCTGCTCTGAAATTTATACAGGTCTTTAACTTTTTTATTACAAGAGCAACACCATGTTCTAGCAAATAAAAATTCAAGAAGGCACATTATTGGGTCAAAACCCTCCTATTACACTGTTTTTAATGACATCAGTTGGAAGAAAAGGAACACTTTGTACTGTGGTAATGCCGATTCCTTCCGTGGGTGGTTTATGCTGTTTGAGGTCTGTGGTGGGGAGGGAGCAAGGGTGAGGTGAGGGGAAGGGAGACAGCCACTCTCTGCAGCACTGGTTCCCCCCCCCCCCACACACACACAAAAAAATCTGCAAGAAACACAAATCATGTATAAGTCTGACTGGGACAGAGCATCTCACTTGCTCTTCCTCCTCTGCAGTATACAACCCCCATGGAGACAGGAGTCACAGGGAGAGTCCAGTGCAATAACAGCCATTCCTGCACTCAGGCCAGATGCTAGGTCTTGGGCCTTGATTCAGAAAAACACTTAAACACATGCTAGATATTAAGTATGCACTTCAGTCTCATTACCTTTAATGGGATTTAAGCACGTGCTGAAGTGCTGTCTTGAATATAATGCTTTCCTAAGTAAAGGTCTCAGTGTACAGATGTATTGAAACCTGACGTTTTTGTAGCCGTAGGCTTAGTTCTCTGCAGAGGGGGGAACTCCATCCTCCAAAGAATCAATCAGAAAGAAATACCAAGTAGACTAATGTAGTATCAGCTCTCCTTCTTGGGAATAACCTACAGAGGGGTCAATCTGGTCTAGAGGGTGAATCTGAAGTGTGTTGTAAGTATTCATTTCGTTTAGATTCATACAGTATCGGCTATCCTATTCTAAGTATCTTAAACTGGTTCACTTGTATCATAAATGAATCCATATGCACAGTGACATTCTGCTGTCAGGAAATAGCATATGCAAGTTAATCACTATGGGGGTCTGTGGTGAAAGGGATCAGGGTGGAGGAATAGGGTAGAAGGCAAAAGGGATCACATCTCATAATTCAGATGGATAGAGAATAGGGAGAACATGCCCCAAATCACAAGTTACTTCTACGCTAGCAACCAGCAGTACAAATGAAGAAGCCAAAAGACCAGTATAAAAGTCAGTAATTTCAAAAAGCAAGTGTAAACTTAATGTTTTAACTATGACTGACATTTAGCCTGCTCTGTCCATTAATCCTTCATCTGCTGCCCTTATAGATGTTCAAATACTATGCTGATGAGCACAATAAAAATGATTAGATAGAAATCTGAGAACTGAAAACAGTGGGGTAGATGCTTATTTACTCACTTGCTTGCCCATCCTTTAAATCTCACGTTTACACTATTTATTTAGAAAGGATTAACAGGTTTACAAATGCATGCCATGTAAATATGAGAAACAAAACAATCCTTACAATAGTGAGCTTTTGTTTAAAGAGACATTACGTAGGAATATTGTCATCAGATCTCTGTTTAACAATTACATAGTAAGTATTATTACAATGTAAGGATATTAAAGAAGGTACTGAAAGTGATTCCCCAAGTGAAAGTAACTCCCCATAATTTGTCCCCCACAATTTACACCTCATAGCATTACCAAGTAAAAGATCTCTTGGATCCCTTGTTAAACTTACAAGCTACTGTCTGTGTAAACCATTGATTGTATCTGTTCTCAGAAAGATACTGTATTGCTATGAGAAACTTGCAAACAAGTTATTTGACTTTGTTCTTTATGCATGCTTTGTACCTAGAAACAGCATAGAAAGACCCCACCCTCTGTGATTAAAGGGCAGGGAGTCTCAAATACATTAGTACACACCCCAAAAGTGGTGGAGACAGTACAGTAAAATGTGACTAAGATACAGAATATCTGCTGATGAATGCTTGGTGTACATGAATGGTTAGGGAGGTGCCAGCCTAGGAATTCAGTGACCATGGGCTGAAGAAGGCATCAAATGACCAGACAACCCCCAGAGGGTAAACTGGGATCCACTCGACCATCTCAAAGGATGGGAAAAACAAGATAACATCTGACAGCACAAACATCAGGAATGTGCCATCTGCTGATTGAGTCAGCAACAGCAGGATGAAACAATTCCCACGGACTCTAAAGACTGAGGACTTTGAGTCTGGTTCTGCTACCACCCTCCAGGAGCATCAGATGCATTTGACAAGGACTCGGCTCCACCCTCATGCTCAAGTTACCTGGCCAGTAACGTGGCATGAGCAACTTCTAGGCTGGTAACTATGACATCTATGCAGAACCTGTGTGTGTGTATGAATGAATGTGAAACTGAATGAAATGTTATAGTTATAACTGACTGCTTACTATGATTCTTTTTGTAGTCACAATAAATGTGACATTTTGTCTTATTCCCTTTAATAAGATCCTGCTGGTTTTTATTTTATTGGTATAACAACAAGATCTATGACATGTTGTTTAACAGACCAGACATGTCTAATATTAATATTCAAAAAATTGGACAGGTATGCTGGTTGTGTTTGCAAGTGAATGTAATCAAATATCTGAGACCTAGTCTACACTACATAGTTAGGTCGATGTGAGGCAGCTTACGTCGATCTAATTATGTGAGCATACACACTACAGCCTTGTCCCGGCGATGTAAGTGCCCTACTACACCGACATAACTCCACCTCCATGAGAAGTGTAGCTTATGGTGGTGTAGTTAGGGAGACGCAGTGTCTGTGTACACACTGTGTTACTTATATGGGGGCCCTTGGCTGTCTTGTCAATTTCACAAAATTAATTGACAAGAAGGCCAGGTAGCTAGAGCTAGCTGCTCCCAGCCAGGCTGCTGCCCAGAGGCCCCCTGATCAGGGAGCCGAGAAGCTCAGGCAGCGGCCCCTTGCTCCCAGCCAGGAGCAGGGAGGTGAGAAGCCCAGGTGGCTGCCCCCCACTCCCAGCCGGGATGCTGCCTGGAGCCTCCTTGCTTCCTGCTATAGGGGGGCTGAGAAGCCCAGGAGGCTGTCCCTTGCTCCCAGCCAGGAGTGGGGAGCCAAAAAGCCTGGGGGTGGGGGTGGAGAAGCTGGTTTCCAGTAGGGAGCTGAAAGCCCTGACTTGTGAGGACGCACACCACCAACAGAAGGAGGGTAGTATGGACATCAGCCTCTGCAGTAATTACCATGGTGGCTGTAAGTCAACCTAACATATGTCAATTTAAGTATATTTGGCCTCTGTCTATTCTGCTTGGTACGTAACTGGTTCATTCTCACTTTTAATCCCCTAATTTGCTTTGTTAATTCCAGGTTAGCCTAAATTGCTGAACATCATGTTGAGGATTACACATTTTAATCAAATTAGAAATAGTTGATAACAATGCCTTTCACTTGCTTAAATTCTTTATTTTATTCATTCAAAATCTCAGGAACAGAGTAACTTGTACATTAAATAATATACATTCTGCCCTTTAATTCATGAAACTCTCTAGTTACCAAAGAGTCATATCAAAAACTTATCAGTGCAGAGTATTTTTAATAATTTGCATTACTAAAAAAACAAGGGTCTCTCTATCGATTCTTAGGATCAGAGAGAACACAAAGGACATCCTAAAATAACAAGGACGAGACTATTAATAACAAGATGACTTATTAATGTGTTGTTATCATAAGGTGTTAATGTTCTTTACAAGCTACAATACACCCCCCTGGTGTTCACACAAACAATCTGAACATCCAATTAACCTGATCAATGTATTTTAAGAGAACAAACTTTTGATCAAAACAGATTTTCATCAAAATAAATGGAATTCCCTGTATAAATCAGGAATAAACCTCTTATTTGTAATTACAGTCCAACCTAGTGAGGTCTTCAGGAAAGGTTTTAGAGAAATTAGAAGTCAAAGTGGCTAAAGGATAAATTCAGGGACTTCAAATCCCCATTGGGGTGGGGGAGAGGAAGAAATTCCACAATTTAACAAAAAAAAATATTTTGAAAGTGATTGGTCCAACGTTTTTTTCCATGGAAAGCCTCGCATTTAGTCAAGCTTCTGCATTTTTAAAACAAACGCTTTTAAACTGCTTGAGTCTCACTGAACAGCTTATATAGATAGCATGAGCACAGTACTTAACAGTGGAGAGAAAAACCCTGACAGAAGCAATAAGTCTGTCACTCAAAACATGGTGGCAAATATACCTAACGACAGTCATATTTTTACTTTATTCATGAATGAGACATAATGCAGTAGAACAGAAGAGGCCAACTTCATCACTAGTAAAAGTGACACTGATTTACATGGAACAGCACCTGATTATGCCAGCAATAAATATGGCTCTTTATCTATTAAAATGTACAATATTACAAATACTAATTTCAAGTCTACCTGAGGCATACCTGAAAAAGAGATAATCACATGACTTATCCCACTGGTAGTCATTGTAATGAGACACATGGAAGTCACAGGCAGTACAACGTAGCTGATCACACGTTCTGTTCAAAGTAAAATAATCAAATATCAGTGATTTATTTCAAAAGTACATTAAGATTTCAAAATCAAGTGCTCAAAAGTTACAAAATTTCAGAACTAAGGTGCCCTCTCATGCATAGGCATTCTACATGTTTTAATTACATGAGCCCATACCATATTTTCCACCGCCTCATTTCAGTGCATACGCTGGATGGTGCGCTGGGAACTAACTAGGTTAATATAGTTTATGTAGGCTGTTGTCTCAACTCCTGCCTCATTTAGAGGGTAAAGGTGGAAGGTGTGTAGTGAACGAGGCAGGGGATTGTAGGAAGAGAAGGGATGGTTTTATGGCTAAGGAAGCAAAATGCTTTCCTGGATTCTATGCCCGTCTTTGCCAGAGAGTTCCTCTGTGATGCTGAGTATATCCCTTAAACCAGGGGTGGGAAAACGTTTTGGCCCGTGGGCCACATCGGGGTTGTGAAACTGTACGGAGGGCCGGGTAGGGAAGGCTGTGCCTCCCTAAACAGCCTGGCCCCTGCCCCCTATCCGCCCCCTCCCACTTCCCATCCCCTGACTGCTCCCCTCAGAATCCCCGACCCATCCAACCCCCTCTTCTCCTTATCCTGACCCCCACTCCAGGGACCCCCCGCCCCTAACCGCCCCACCAGGACCCCACCCCCTATCCAACCCCCCCGTTCCCTGTCCCCTGACTGCCCCGACCTATCCACACCCCTACTCCCTGACAAGCCCCCCAGAACTCCCACACCCATCCAACCCCCCTGTCCCCGACCACCCCCCAAACCTCCACCCCATCCAACCGCCCCGTCCCCTGACTACCCCCCTGAACCTCTGCCCCATCCAACCCTCCTCATTCCCCATCTCCTGACCGCCCCCTCCCAGGGCCCCCTGCCCCTAACTGCCCCCCCACCCCGAGACCCCACCTCCTATCCAACTGCCCCCTGCTCCCTGTCCCCTGACTGCCCCACGGGACCCACTGTCCCTTATCCAACACCCCCGCTCTCCACACCCTTACCATGCCACTCAGAGTGGCAGGACTGGAAGCCGCGCTGCCCGCGTGGTGGCATAGCTGCAGGGGAGGGGGGACAAAAGGGGAGGGGCCGGGGGCTAGCCTCCCCGGCCGGGAGCTCAAGGCCCGGGCAGGACGGTCCCATGGGCTGTAGTTTGCTCACCTCTGCCTTAAACCAAAAATTTCACAGGTGGCTATTGTGTGTTCCTCATTTTCTGGGTGCCTAATCTGCAGCAGTGCTGAGCACTCAGAGCTACAACTGATGTCAATGGGAGCTGTGCTTTAAACATACAAAGTGCTATGCAATTCTAATTTCTCTGAAAAATCAGACCCTAGGTGTCTCAAGTTGGGCACTTAAAATTGGTAGACACTTCTGATAATGTTGGTCTTAATCTCTCTGTGCCTCAGTTCCCCATCTGTAAAAATGAGAATACCACCACCTTCCCTCACAAGGGTAAAGATTGATGTTTGTGAAGCATTCAGATACAATGGTGATAAGTGTCTAAAAAAGTCTGTAAAGGAACTAATAATTCTGTGTTCAGTGCAGATTTGGATGGTACACAATAAATAAGGTATGGGACCATACACTGAATGGGAATAGAAATAAATAAATGCTTGACTTTACAACCGTAATGTTCTCTTAACATAGTTTTTTGCATATAATTTACTGGGTTTTTTAAAGCAAACTGAACAAACAAATTCCATCCATACTGACCTCCACGGTTGGAATCTTTAGACACACAGCACAGAACACTCTCACTTGAGCTAACAGAATAACTAACTGGTGATAGTAATAGTTTTAGGTGGTTATCTGCAGGACAGCTACAAGAGGAGGATGAGACACATACTTTGTCATCAGGCTTCATATGTTTGCTAACAGCAGAGGTCTGTAGGGAATTCAGACTCCTGGGTTCTGCTCCAGGTTCTGGAGGAGAGTGATCTCTCCGATGAAGTGGGTTCTAACCCACGAAAGCTTATGCTGAAATAAATTTGTTAGTCTCTAAGGTGCTACAAGTTTTTCTTTCTTATTTTCGTCTCTCTGTTACAGACTCCTCTATCCCAGTCTCCAACCATGTCTTCCTCTCCCAGGGGTGCTATTTCTATCTCCATCTGCCCCTGTTCCCCGCCCTGGAGCAGGATCCCCATTCCCCCATTTCTTATCCCCGGCTCGTCCCTCTGCTTCTCATTCCTCAGCACTCGAAACAGGCTGATTCCTCTTCCACACTGCCTGGGCACCAGCAGGGGAGCAATAAGAGCACAGGAGAGAGTCTCCTTGATCTCAGTTGTGGTGCCTGGCAAATTTGCGTGGATGTTTACAGGGGCAGCAAAGGTACCTCTCTGACCCCACCGGGACCATTCCCTACCCCCAGAAATATTTTGAGACCCTGCTCTGAATTATGGAGGCATTAGAGCTGAACAAAATGGTGAACTTGTTCTGCCAAATATTAAAAAAAGTTATTTTCCCTTGTTCTCAGAATTGGCTAAACGAATTTTTCTAAACTTAAAAAATTCAGCCTGAGGCAGACATTCAGCATGGAAAACTTCAGCCTAAACAGTTAGCTTCACATCCAAAAACGGGGTCTTAAAATGGAAAGATTTAGGCAACCCTAACTCAAGGCAGTGCTGTCAGTTCTAACTATAACATTTACAAGACAAAAAGTAATAATTGTAGCTTTTTGAAGAGAAATCCATATATTAAAAAGTCATACGCCAGTGGTTTTCTATTTGATCTTCAGTTTTATTTCCCTTCACTCCCCACTTAGATGTACTCACCAGTAACCTAAGCCCTTGTAAGATTCCTATGTTTCATCATGGATATATGTCCTTACAGCTGGATTTTTCATCTGCAAGTTCTAAGGCTTTCTCTATATACATGTTATACAATATACTGTTTCCACTACCAGCCTGATCCTGCAAACCCTCACTTGTATGAGCAGTTCTACTGGCCTCAACAGGATGGCCTGTACGTGTAACTTCCAGTGGGACTACTCCTGTGCTTAAAGATCCACATGTGTTTAAGTACCTTACCAAGTTGGGGCTTTTAGGACTATTCATGTAAGAAGAGACGGTTACTTACCGTAGTAACTGTTGTTCTTCGAGTGCTTGCTCATATCTATTCCAATTAGGTGTGTGCGCGCGGCGTGCACGATCGTCGGAAGATTTTTACCCTAGCAACACTCGGTGGGCCGGCTGGCGCCCCCTGGAGTGGGGCCGTTACGGTGCCCGATATATACCCCAGCCGGCCCAGCGCCCTCTCAGTTCCTTCTTGCTGGCTACTCCGACAGTGGGGATGGAGGGCGGGTTTGGAATAGATATGAGCAACACATCTCGAAGAACAACAGTTACTACAGTGAGTAACCGTCTCTTCTTCTTCGAGTGCTTGCTCATATGTATTCCAATTAGGTGACTCCCAAGCCATTCCTAGGAGGTGGGGTCGGATTGTGAAACTGCAGAGTGTAGGACCACCGAACCAAAAGCGGCGTCCTCCCTGGAATGTTGTACTATGGCATAATGAGAGGCGAAGGTGTGCACCGATGACCAAGTTGCTGCCCTACATATCTCTTGAATTGGTATGTGTGCCAGGAAGGCGGAGGACGAGGCCTGAGCTCGGGTGGAGTGGGCAGTAGGGTGCATGGTGGGGACACCTGCCAAGTCATAGCATGTCCGGATGCATGACGTGATCCAGGACGAGATGCGTTGGGAAGAGACTGGGAGACCTTTCATCCGGTCCGCCACGGCAACGAACAGCTGAGTCGTTTTCCGAAAGGGCTTTGTTCGCTCGATGTAGAAGGCGAGGGCCCTACGGACGTCCAAGGAGTGGAGTTGCTGCTCCTTTTGAGAGGCATGGGGCTTTGGGTAGAAGACCAGTAGAAAAATGTCTTGGTTAATATGAAAGGCCGACACTACCTTGGGCAGAAAGGCCGGGTGTGGTCGCAGCTGTACCTTGTCCTTGTGGAACACCGTGTAAGGGGGTTCCGAAGTAAGCGCTCTGAGCTCAGAGACGCGCCTCGCCAAGGTAATGGCTACGAGGAAGGCCGTTTTCCAGGAGAGGTACAGAAGCGAGCAGGTGGCCATAGGCTCGATTGGGGCCCCCATGAGCCTAGTGATGACGAGGTTGAGGTCCCAGGTGGGGACCGGGCGGCGCACCAATGGGTGTAGCCGCTCTAACCCCTTGAGGAATCTGCTAACCATGGGGTTGGAAAAGATCGAAAGCCCACCGTCGCCAGGGTGAAAGGCCGAGATTGCCGCGAGGTGGACTTTTAGCGACGAGAGGGCCAGACCCTGCTCCTTTAGGGACAGGAGGTAGTCTAGAATGGTGTGTATCGGCACCTGCAAGGGGTTAAGACCCCGAGGGCCGCACCAAAGGGAAAACCGTTTCCACTTAGCTGAGTAGGTGGACCTGGTGGACGGCTTCCTGCTGCTCAGTAAAACCTGTTGGACCGGGCTGGAACAACATAGCTCGGACGGGTTCAGTCATGCAGCAGCCACGCTGTGAGATGGAGAGAGTGCAGGTCGGGATGATGGAGCCTGCCGTGCTGTTGCGTAATCAGGTCCGGCCACAATGGTAGAGTGATTGGGGCGGACACAGAGCTCCAGGAGAGTGGTGTACCAGTGCTGCCTGGGCCACGCCGGAGCGATCAGGATTAAGCGGGCCTTGTCCCTGCGCAACTTGAGCAGGACTCTGTGGACCAGTGGAACTGGCGGGAAGGCATAGGACAGGTGGTCCGTCCAAGGCAGGAGAAAAGCGTCTGTCAGGGAACCTGGGGAGCGACCCTGGAGTGAGCAGAACGCGTGGCATTTCCGGTTCTCGCGAGTCGCGAATAGATCTATGTGGGGAAATCCCCACTTCCGGAAGACAGAGTGGATAACGTCCGGGCGAATGGACCACTCGTGAGTCTGGAAGGACCTGCTCAGTCGGTCCGCCAAGGTGTTCTGGACCCCTGGGAGAAAAGAGGCTACCAGGTGAATGGAGCGGGCTATGCAAGGGTCCCAGAGATGAATCGCTTCTCGGCAGAGGGGGAGGGAGCGTGCCCCTCCCTGTCTGTTGATGTAATGCATGGCCGTCGTGTTGTCTGTAAGGATGGTGACACAGCGGCCCTGTAAATGTTGAGCGAAGGCTTGGCAGGCAAGGCGTACCGCTCGCAGTTCTCTGACATTGATGTGCAGCGTCAATTCCTGCTCCGACCACAGGCCCTGCGTTTGGAGGTTCTGTAAATGAGCTCCCCAGCCGAGCGATGACGCATCCGTGGTTAAGGCTAGGGATGGCTGAGGTGGATGGAATGGAACACCTGCCAGCACCTTCCTGGGGTCTAGCCACCAGTTGAGGGAGGCCAGGACCTGCGCTGGTACCGTCAGAATCAGGTCCCCAGGCTGTCTCTGCGCGGCCGGTATGCTGAGGAGAGCCATGCCTGGAGGGGTCAGAGGCGCAACCTGGCGTGAGCTGTCACGAAAGTGCAGGACGCCATATGACCGAGGAGGCTGAGGCAACAGCGGGCCGTTGACGTTGGGAAAGCCTGAAGGCTGCATATGATAGTTATAAGAGCCTGAAAGTGAGCCTCTGGAAGAAACGCCCAGGCGAGAGTGGAGTCCAGTACTGCCCCTATAAAGTCTAACCTCTGTGTTGGTACCAAAGTGGACTTTTCTACGTTCAGGAGGAGGCTGAGCCGCTTGAACATGTCCATGGCCGTGCGAATGTGCGACTGGACTTGGCTGCTGGAGTTGCCGCGGATAAGCCAGTCGTCGAGGTAGGGGAACACCTGAACTCTTTGACGACGAAGGGCGGCTGCTACCACTGCCATACATTTTGTAAAAACCCTCGGTGCCGTCGAGAGGCCGAAGGGCAGAACCGTAATTTGGAAGTGTCTCTGGCCTACCACGAAGCGGAGGAAGCGCTTGTGAGGTGGGTAGATTGCAATATGAAAATACGCGTCCTTCATGTCGAGGGCGGCGTACCAGTCTCCATGATCCATAGAGGGGATAATGGTGCCCAGGGAGAGCATACGGAACTTCAACTTTACCATAAATTTGTTGAGTCCCCGCAAGTCCAAAATAGGACGTAGCCCCCCCTTTGCCTTGGGGATTAGGAAATAACGGGAATAAAAACCCTTGCCCCTGAGCTCCCTCGGAACCTCCTCTACTGCTCCTGCGGAGAGGAGCTCTTGTATCTCCTGAATCAGGAGTTGCTCGTGAGAAGGGTCCCTGAAGAGGGACAGGGAGGGAGGGTGGGAGGGAGGTGGGGAGACAAACTGCAAGTGGTATCCCTTTTGCACTGTGCGTATGACCCAGCGGTCCGTGGTGATCTCCGACCACGCATGGGAGAAAAGGGAAAGGCGGTCTCGGAACAGGGGGACAGGATCGACTAAAACTGGTACTCCGGCCTCGAGCGTCCCTTCAAAAATTTTGTTTGGGCCCCGATGATGGTTTGTGGGGGCCCTGCCTCTGACCGGTCTGTCGACCGGACTGTTGCCTCCTGCCCCCTCGACCACGTGGCCTCCTGGAGAAGTCCTGTCGTGGTGCGGGTGGGAAGTAGGGACGTTGTCCGAAGGGCCGGAAGGGTCTGCGCTGCGTCGCTGGGGTATGCATCCCCAGCGTGCGGATGATGGTCCGACCATCTTTAAGGGTCTGCAGCTTTGGGTCAGTTTTCTCTGAGAACAGACCCCGACCTTCAAACGGTAGGTCCTGAATCGTGTGCTGGACCTCCGTGGGGAGGGTGGAGGATTGGAGCCAGGAGATACGCCACATGGCGGCTCCCGAGGCTATAGTCCTGGCGGCCGAGTCGGCGATATCGAGAGAGGCCCGCAGCGACGTCCTGGCCAGCTTCTTGCCCTCCTCGACAAATGCTTTGTACTCCTGCCTGGACTCCGGAGGTATAAGTTCTTTGAATTTCTCCATGGAGACCCAGGTGTTATAGCCGTAACAGCTCAGGAGTGCCTGCTGGTTCGCAGCCCGGAGCTGTAGGCCCCCCCCGAGTAGATCTTTCTCCCAAATAAGTCTAGGCGCTTGGCATCCTTAGACTTTGGGGTGGGGGCCTGTTGGCCATTCCTCTCCCTCTCGTTGACCGACTGAACCACCAGGGAGCACGGAGGGGGGTGAGTATAAAGATACTGGAAATCTCTTGGAGGTGCCATATACTTCCTCTCTACACCCCTAGCAGTGGGGGGTATCGAGGCTGGGGACTGCCAGATAGATGTGGCGTTGGCCAATATCGTGCGGACGAACGTAAGGGCTACCCTGGTGGGGGCGTCAGTTGTCAGAATGTCCACCACCGGGTCCTCCAGTTCTGAAACCTCCTCGATCTGTAGATTCATGTTAAGGGCCAATCTGCGTAGCAGGTCTTGATGGTCCCCGAGATCGATAGGAGGTGGGCCGGAAGATGACGCTCCTGCCACTGCCTCGTCAGGGGAGGAGGAGGATGAGAGGCCTTGAGCCGGCGGGTCCTGGGAGAGGTCCTGGTGGGGAACCGCTGAGGAGTCCAAGGTTGGGGCCTCCAGGTCTGGGACCACGACCGATGATTGTGGCGGGTCAGAGACTTCTGGGGGAGGCCGGGATACCGTAGCCTCTGGTGCTCTAGGCTCGGATTGGGCCGAGTGGGAGGCTCTAGATGGGACCCCTTGGGCCTGATGGTATGCCATAGGGGTCCAGAAGGGCCATTGCCCCTGGTCATGAGATGGCTCCTGTCCGACATCCGGCCAGTGGCCCTGATCACCAACCGTGCGATCCTCAACGTACAGGTCGCTACCGGCTCTAGAAGAGTGGGAGATGGAGCGAGAAGGCCAAGGCGGTGCAGAGTAGCCATGAAGAGTGGTCTGTGTGGCCATGGTATGTCGAGGTGCCAGAGACCGGTACCGGGAACTCGATCGGTACCGGGATCTGGAACGGTACCGGCGGTGGCTGCGGTACCGGGAACCAGACCTGGATCGGGAACGTCTCGGCGAACGATAATGATGTCGATCGTCCGGAGATCTACGTGGTGACCGACCGCGGGACCGGGAGTCGTCATACCGTCGCCTGGAGGGGGACCTGGAGCGGTACCACGAGTACGACCGGTGCCGGGATGGTGACCGGCGCCGGGACTGCGAGCGGTGCCGAGGAGACGCCGACTGCTGCTGGCTGGTCTCAGCATGCGGCACCGGGCGTAACATGGCCGGTTTGCCGCGGGATGCGACGATCCGCAATGGCGGTACCGAGGATGAGGTCGGTGCCGGATCAGCCATTGCAATCAGGTCCCGTGCCGCCAAGAAGGTGTCCGGAGTGGACGGCAGTGGAAGCTCTACCACGGTGCGAGCCGGGGAGCTGGCGGTTACCGAGCTCAACGGGCCTTGTGGGGCCGGAGTCGTCGGTACCGGAGCCTTAGAAGGCTGTCCTGCACTCAACGGCCTCTGGGGTGCCGGAGTCAGTAGGGTCGGTGCCGGTATCGGTGGCGGCGCCGGACTCGACAGCCTTTGCGGAGCCGGAGTAGGTGGCACAGGTATCTGAGCCATAGGCACCGAGCTCGACGGTCCTTGCGGTACCGGAGTCAGCGGTGCGGGCGCCATACCAGGCCTGGTGTGGTCCGGAACAGGCTGCGTGAGCAGCGGCGCCGGAGTCGGTGCTGGTCCGGTGCCCGACTTCTTCGCTCTTGGTGACAGAGAGCGACGCCTCTGAGAAGTCCCAGCCTGAGGCGTACGGTGCCTGGGCTCTTTCCCGGAGCTCGGGCGTTCCGGTGCCATTGATGACGAGGCCGCCAGGGTCGGCACCGGGTTCCGGTGCGGGGCCGACATCGGACTGAGCGAGGCCTCCAAGAGGAGATGCTTTAAACGAAAGTCCCGCTCCTTCTTGGTCCGCGGCTTAAAAGCCTTGCAAATACGACACCTGTCTGGAAGATGGGACTCCCCGAGGCACTTCAAACAGGAGTCATGGGGATCCCCCGTGGGCATCGGCTTCTGGCAGGCCGAGCAAGGCTTGAATCCTGGAGAGCCAGGCATTGGCCCGGTACCGGGAGGGAGACAGGGGAGGAGCCCCTTATCTCCCGCTACTATTTACACTAACTACAACAACAAACTATCAGTAAACTATTAACAACTACTTAAGAAGTACTTAAAACTATCTACAAGATGAACGAGTGCTAAGTATGCTAGGGAGGTGGAGGTCAGCGAGCTGCTCTCCACAGTTCCAACGACCGTCACGGGCGGTAAGAAGGAACTGAGAGGGCGCTGGGCCGGCTGGGGTATATATCGGGCACCGTAACGGCGCCACTCCAGGGGTTTACCCGAGTGTTGCTAGGGTAAAAATCTTCCGACGATCGTGCACGCCGCGCGCGCACACCTAATTGGAATACATATGAGCAAGCACTCGAAGAAGAACTGCAGGATCAGGACCATCATTATAAAGGAGTTTGTTAACATACTGCTCTACTTTAAACAACAAAAAACACATTAAGAAACTGAGTAGTTAGCAAAGTGGTTTTGCATTTGCCAACTAATCTGAAGATAGCCTTTTCAGTTTTAAAACCCCTGGGGAAAAATGGATAGTAATACACTTAAACTGAAGTATTAGGTAAATTATTTAATAGTAGAGAATACTGGTATTTTAAAAGCTTATTTTTTCACAATGATTTTTAGGCTAGATCAGCAGTTCTCAAACTGTGGGTTGTGACCCCAAAGTGGGTCGTGACCCCTTTTTAATGGGGTCGCCAGGGCTGGTGTTAGACTTGCTGGGGTCTGGGGCCAAAATCGAAATGGCAGGGCTCAGGCTTCAGCTTCAGCCCTAGACGGCAGGGCTCAGGTTACAGTCCCCCCGAGGGCTGAAGCCCTTGCAGTTCAGCTTTGACCCCCGTGCCCAGGGCAGTGGGTCTCGGGCAGGCTCAGGCTTCAGTCCTCCGCTCCTGGGGTCTTGTAGTAATTTTTGTTGTCACAAGGGGATCGCAGTGCCAGGGCCGGCTCCAGGCACCATCCCACCAAGCATGTGCTTGGGGCGGCACCTGTGGAAGGGGCGGCGCTCAGGGTTGTTTTTGTTTTTTTTGGTTTAAAAAAACCCCACTTCTTCCGCTCCATGCAGGGGGTGGGCATTTTGCCCTGCCCTCCCCGCCGGGGCAGCGGGGCGGTGGGCAGGCCGCCCTCCCTGCCAGTGCCCCGGCTGGAGCAGCGGGACCGCGGGCGCCCCGGCCTCCTCACCGGTGCCCCGGCCGGAGCAGTGGGGCCCAAGGGGCCCCGGCCTCCTTGCCGGCGGCAGGGCCCTGGGCGCGCCGCTCTCCCCGCCGGGGCAGCGGGACTGCGAGCAGCCCTCCCTCCTCGCCGGCGCCCCAACTGGGGCCGCGGTGCCGCGGGAATGCCCCTCTCCTTCCCCGGCGCTACGGGTGGGAGAGGTGGGGGAGGTTTGTTTCAGTGGGTGTTGGGGGTGGGGAGGGTGTTTGTTGGGGGGGGGGGGGCGGCGTTTGGGGTTTTTTTTTTTTTTTTGCTTGGGGCGGCAAAAACATTAGAGCCGGCCCAGTGCAGTGCAATGAAGTTTGAGAACCCTTGAGCTAGATTGTCAATATTTCCTGATGAAAAATACGGAGGACTACATTTAGGCTACTAGATTGTAGAGCTATGCTAGTGCAGTGCAGTAAGATCATATGCTGCACAGGGCTCAAAAGCAGCTGAACTGCTATAGATACACTGTTGAAGGTCACACTGGAAAAGGCCACTGAGGAAGACTGCTTCCCCTGCACACTAAGGAGCAATACTCCACCACAATTCCTCTCTCTAAGCAAGTCTGAGTGGCTGCATGGCTTGTGTAACCACAACTAAGTAGTTCTATTAAACAAAACTGCTTTTTGAGGTAAGTGGTGTAAAGGTCACATACACAACTGAAGCTAGTGGGCACCAAAGTGGTTTTACAGGGAAAGATTCAGTCTCCCACATAAAATCCCTGTGCAAATCCTTAGCATAGGAGTCAAGATCTGGCCCATAATGCTGGTTGCGAAGACATTGTTTGTTATAAGCACTTTAAAAACATGATTTAGAAGAAAATTCCCTTTGGGCTGAAATTTCTTGTGACTGCTGTAAGTTGATGGGTTATTTTATTTTTTTAAATGTTACCTGCAAAGGAAAAAGGTTGCCTTGCATGCTTTTTCCTTCCTTAAAATGTCTAAAGATGGCCTGAAACTTTAATTGATTTTTTTTTAAAATTAATAATCCAAGTCCGGGCCTCGGCTGGATAACTATGACTGCAGAACTAATCATAGAATATCAGGGTTGGAAGGGACCTTAGGAGGTCATCTAGTCCAACCCCCTGCTCAAAGCAGGACCAATCCCCAATTTTTGCCCCAGTTCCCTAAATGGCCCCCTCAAGGATTGAACTCACAACTCTGGGTTTAGCAGGCCAATGCTCAAACCACTGAGCTATCCCTTATGATATGGTGATATCATAAGAGCCGGGGACACCCTACTTTTATAAAAAGGGCCATAGAATCTTTAGTGTGAATACTGAGCAGATAAGCTCTCAAGAGGTCTCTAAGGGCTTGGCTACACTTGAAACTTCAAAGCGCTGCCGCGGCAGCGCTTTGAAGTGCAAGTGTGATCGCATGCCAGTGCTGGGAGAGAGGTCTCCCAGCGCTGCAGGTAGTCCACCTCCCCGAGAGGAATAGCTTACAGTGCTGGGAGCGCGGCTCCCAGCGCTGGGGCACTGTTTACACTGGCGCTTTACAGCGCTGTAACTTGCTGCACTCAGGGGGGTGTTTTTTCACACCCCTGAGCGAGTTAGTTGCAGCGCTGTAAAGCGCCAGCGTAGCCAAAGCCTAAAACACACTCATGAAATAAACCACATGTAACTCAATTTATCAAAATCTCTTACATGTTTAGGTAAGGTAAGTTTAACCCACTTATTTAAACTCTCAACAGAAACTGTACATAAGCACATTATCTTGGATCAAGTTTGTAATAATGCAGTCAGAGGGCTATCTTTCAGATTTCCTACCTCTGTGAAATATTTGTTCCTATACCACGTGGTGTAGAGCTTCCGCCAAGATACACTGGACAACAGCTACATGAATTCAACAGAGAAATAGTAAAATTAGTTAAAGTAGCATAATAATAACCTATGTTGATTTGACCTAGTCTGTCATGCTCCAATAAGCACGTGTGCCTTTTCGGCAAGTCCATTACTTTCATTAGAATTGTAAGGCACAGTATTTATTAAATAAGTGTTACTTTATTAAACGTTTTTCAACATGTGCATAAGCAAGAGTCACAGAAACACTCTACTATGTGCAACATGTTCACCAAATAGTATAAGGACTTACAATAAACACAGAAAAGTAAAACAGAACATTAATTTTGAACTTTTAATGCTTTTTCATGTGGCAGAACATTATTTACAACTGCTGCAGTAATCTTTAGTACTTTAATTTAGCATTACAGACAACATGCCTTATACTGATAGATTCAAGGAGCTCAATCTGTTTATTTTAACAAAGAGAAGCCTAAGGGTACGTCTATACTTACACGTCCGGTCGGAGGCGCGGGATCGATGTTCTGGGTTCGATTTATCGCGTCTTGTCTAGACGCGATAAATCGAACCAGGAAGTGCTCTGCCGTCGACGCTGGTAATCCAGCTCGACGAACGGAGTAGGCGGAGTCGACGGGGGAGCCTGCGCGCCGCGTGTGGACCCCGGGTAAGTGCTTTTTCATTCGAACTAAGATAGTTCGACTTCAGCTACGTTATTCACGTAGCTGAAGTCGCGTATCTTAGTTCGAATTTCGGGGCTAGTGTAGACCAGCCCTAAGGGGAGATTTGATCACAGGCTACAAGTACCTACATGGGGAACAGATATTTGATAATGAGCTCTTCAGTCTAGCAGACAAAGGTATAACAAGATCCAATGGCTGGAAGCTGAAGCTAGACAAATTCAGAATGGAAATAAGGTGTAAGCTTTTAATGGTAATTAACCATTGGAACAATTTACCAAGGGTTGTGATGACTTAAAAATTGTCCCTGATGGAGAAACCAAGATTGGATTTTTTTAAACATTCAAAAGGAATTATGTTGGGGGTGGTTCTATGGCCTATGTTATACAGGAGGTCAGATTAGATGATCACAATGGTCTCTTCTGGTCTTGGAATCTATGAATCTATTAAATGAATGAAAAACTTCCTTTGCTCTTTGGAGTCACAAAACTGTCAAAATGCTGATTTGTCCTTTCTCCTATGAAAGCTCCCCTAAATACTTAGTTCCTTTGTAATTCAGTGTCATCACAGTTTAAACAGTAGACATTACTAGACTGATTACAGAATGTACACACTAGTGTATTCCGTTCAGCATTCTTCACGTACCTTTTACCATGAGCCTGAATGGAAGCACTATTTCTTTCAGATGTGGGACTTGCAGATTTAGATTTCAGTTTCTATTTCAAAACAGAGAGAGAACCAGGCAGTATTACAGCAACATACACAGCCATTCAGTTTTGCTTAAGAAGCAAGGGCCAGAAACCTTTCTGATGGAAGCTGGAATGACGGTAGAAAAACTGCAAGTTGCCCATCACAGTGATTTGGCTCTTCTCAAAAAGCATCACAATTTTAGCAGATAGTAGATAGGGAACCCAGGCTCATAACACACCTATTCAATTTCCTCCCCAAATGCAGATTCCCCCACTCTGCAGAGGGCTCTGTGAGAACCCCATGCAATGGAGGCAGCAGATTCCACCCCTCTCCATACAAATATATTTGGGTGTTGGGGGGCAGGAGGGAGTAATGAGCTGGCCCAGGATAGTAATCAAATAACTTGAACTCAAAATGTACATCTTTCAAATCTATCCAGCTGGAATTGTGGGTGCTCAGCACTTTTTTTGTTTAAAGCACATCCTAGATGTCTCAAGTGTGTCACTGAAAATTACTGGACTCACTTAAAAATTGAAGCTTAAGTGACTTGCCCAAAATCATACAGTAAATGCACAGCATAGCTAGGAATTTAACTCTGATTCCCAGTTCTCTGTGCTAACCACCAGACAATGCTTCCATGAAACACTAACACAGCAGACTGCAACATTAGTTAATAAAATGATGAAAGGAGGTAGACTGAAGAAGAGAAAGCTTCTATTTAGACAAATATCTTGGTAATGACAGAAAAAGAAATTGGAAAGTACAAGACCATTTCATTGGAATTTTTGAAGTTTTCTCTAATAGCAGCTCATCTAGGGGTTATCCACTGAGTTATGGGATATTCTGATATTGGGCTTGTGACCCAGAAACTTCTTGGTGCCAACTGGCAGAAGGAACAGAGGGTGCATAGGGTTTTACAGGGATCCCCTGGGTTGGAAATAAGCATAACAGCTCACCAAAGGGTGGCATGTGAGGTCTCTACCAAGAGCCAGTAGCCCACTGGTTACTGTCATCACTGAAAAAAGGATGTGCAGATAATATTTAAGGAGTTATGTACCTATTCTAAAATTTATGTTGTTAAGGTCTTGGCATTAAGGATGCTCACCAGGAGGTGAAACACCTAAAAAAATCTTCCTTGCAGACACCTATCACCTTTGGCTGGTCATTTGTGTATTGTATGGCTCACAATGCAGGCTTATTTGCATACTGAGACACAGGCAAAAGAAGAGATTGTGAAATCTACAAGAGAGGAAATTCACAGGATGAAACAATGAGCAGGGGGTGCCCTATCTATGAATAAAGACAAAGGATGGGACTAATATATGGGGGGGAGGGACGGGAAAAGAAACACATGGAATCCTTCCTATAGGAGCCAAGCTGACAGCATACTTGTCTCATGAAAGGAGTATCACAGCTAAGCTGGCTAAAAAGCGCTGCAAGGATTTTGGGTGAGCCAAACTCTACAAGACATGAGAGTATCTTGGTAATTAAGGCCTTGGCTACACTCACGAGTTACAGCGCAATAAAACTGCCTGCAGCGCTGTAACGCACTTACACTCGCAAGGCACGTGCAGCGCTGCATCTCCTCAGGTACAGCGCTGCAGGTACTCCACCTCCCCGAGAGGAATAACGTTTGTTGCGCTGGTGCGCTGCGGCTACAGTGTGGCCACCCAATGCGCTGTTATTGGCCTCCAGAAGTATTCGGAAGTATCCCACAATGCCTGTTCTAGCCACTCTGGTTATCAATTAGAACTCTACTGCCCTGGCCTCAGGTGACCAAGCCCCACTCCGACCCTTTAAATTCCCTTGGAATTTTAAATATCCCCTTCCTGTTTGCTCAGCCAGGCGTGGAGTGCTCTCAGCGCATCTTTCCAGGTAACCATGCCTCCACGTGCCAGACGAGCCCCAGTATGGCACAATACCAAGTTGTTGGACCTCATTGCTGTTTGGGGGGAGGAAGCTGTCCAGTCCCAGCTGCGATCCAGCCAGAGGAATTTCGATACTTTCGGCCAGATATCAAGGGCCATGATTGAAAGGGGCCATGACCGGGATGCAATGCAGTGCAGGATAAAAGTAAAGGAGCTGCGGAGTGCGTACCGCAAAGCCCGCGAGGCAAACAACCGCTCTGGTGCTCCCCCCAAAACCTGCCGATTCTACAAAGAGCTGGATGCAATACTTGGGGGTGACCCCACTACTGTTCTGAGCACCACTTTAGACACGGGAGAGCGGGAGGAGGAGGAGGAGGGAGAGGAGGAGGGGGTTGAAGAAAACAGGAGCGAGGGTGCTGTGGCTGGGGGAGACACCCCTGACTCCCTGGGTGCATGCAGCCAGGAGCTGTTCTCGAGCCAGGAGGAAGGGAGCCAGTCGCAGCGGCCGGTAGCCATTGGGGGAGAAAGAGAAGAGCAGGTTTGCGGTAAGCAGCTTTTATTTTCGGGAAGGAGTTTTTTCGGTGTGGGGTCCTTGGGCGAGGAGGGTTTGGGCTGCATGCATGCCTAGATGCGGAAGAGCGCATTGATGTGGTCTATCACATCGGAGAAATCGGCCACTGTAATCTCTTCGAAAGTCTCAGCCAGAACGTGGGCAATGCGCTTGCGCAGGTTTATTGGGAGAGCTGCCGTGGTCCTTGTCCCATTCAGGGTAACGTGTCCGCGCCACTGTGCCGCGAGGACCATTGCTGCACACAGGCAAGCTGCATATGGGCCAGGGCGGAAGCCGCATTGCAGTAGAAGACCCTCCCTTGTTTCCCCAGACACCCTCAGCAGCGAGATATCTTCCAGGATGAACTCCTGTGGAAAATGTGGGGATAGTGTTCAGTGTAGGTTCCCCCTGCAGCTGTTGGCTCTCCCCAAGGCACAGAAACCCGTCGGACAGTACATCCGTGAAACAATCAGTCCCCCTTTACCCTGTGCTTACTCACCATTTTGGGGCTCCCATGGGTTCTGTGTGCTCTGTTTGGGATGGGAAAATTGTGCTGTTTTGGAGACTGTGTGCGCCCTCCTTAAGTGTGGGGGAATCATTGCTCTGTCTGGCATAAAACAATGATGCCTCTGTTAAATGTTGCATTTTGCCTTCAAGATACAACCTTGAGATCTCCGCCGTCCGTCTTATCACCAGCTGAGAGACGCCAAAGGCTCAGGAAGAGGCCCAGAAGAACGAAAGAAGACATGATGCAGGAAGTTATGAAACAGTCTCTTAAAGAAAACCAAAGGCTCGGGAGTGGAGGGAGAGTGAAAGTAGGCTCCGCCAGGAAAACGCAGCGCAACGGCGGCTAAGCATGCAGCTCTGGCACGAAAGCACAAAGGAACTGATTAGCATCATGGCGCACCAAGCGGACTCTATCCAGGCGCTCGTCGCCATGCAGGCGGAGCAGTACCGCCCCCGCCCCCCCCTGCAGCCAGTGTCCCAAAACACTTTCCCTTGTGCCCCCATGTCACCACCTGCCCACTTCACCCAACATCCAGGTTCTTATCGCCCACACCAGATGGCCCCAACACCTGTAGCTTCACCAGACAGCCCTGGAAACTATGACCCTTACCCACTACACTCAACTCCCATCCTGAATTATAGACATTCTGAAGTGCAGCACTCACTGCACAGCACTCCAGACAGGAAGCCTGAGTATGAAAGCAGGACATACCATACCCTGTGATTGAACCCTTCCCCACACCACCCACCACCCCCTTGCCCTTTCTGTCTCACAAGCAGTTGTGTTTCTTTTTAATACATGTATTTTCTCTGTAATAAACGGATTCTTTGGATGTGCAAACAGTCTTTATTATTGCATAAGGAAAAAAGATACCTTAGCCCAGGAAAGAAACAGGCAACGCAAGTGAGCTGAGCAAACACAAATCAGCTTAGCAAAGACAGATTACTAATAACATTGGAACCACTTCACTTCAGGGTCGTGCAGGGCAGCACACATTACTGGTGGTTTTCAGCCTCAAATTTCTCCCTTAAGGCATCCCTAATCCTTGCAGCCCCACGCTGGGCCCCTCTAATAGCCCTGCTCTCTGGCTGTACAAATTCAGCCTCCAGGTGTTGAACCTCTGAGGTCCACGCCTGAGTGAACATTTCACCCTTCCCTTCACAAATATTATGGAGGGTACAGCACGCGGATATAACCGCGGGGATGCTGTGTTCGGCCAAGTCCAGCTTCCCATATAGAGATCGCCAGCGGCCCTTCAAACGGCCAAAAGCACACTCCACAGTCATTCTGCACCGGCTCAGCCTGTAGTTGAACCGTTCCTTGCTGGTGTCAAGGCTCCCTGTGTAGGGTTTCATGAGCCACGGCATTAAAGGGTACGCGGGGTCTCCAAGGATCACAGTGGGCATTTCAATTTCCCCTACCGTGATCTTCCGGTCTGGGAAAAAAGTCCCGGACTGCATCTTCCGGAACAGGGCAGTGTTCCGAAAGATGCGTGCATCATGCACCTTTCCGGGCCAGCCTTCGTTGATGTCAATGAAATGCCCACAATGATTCACAAGCGCCTGGAGAAGCATGGAGAAATACCCCTTCCGATTAATGTACTCGGATGCTAGGCGGGGTGGTGCCAGAATAGGAATATGCGTCCCATTTATCGCCCCGCCGCAGTTAAGGAAAGCCATTTGTTCAAAGCCAGCCACAATGTCCTGCACGTTACCCGGAGTCACGGTTCTTCTGAGCAGGATGCGATTAATGGCCTTGCAAACTTGCATCAGCACGATTCCAATGGTCGACTTTCCCACTCCAAACTGGTTCGCTACTGATCGATAGCAGTCCGGAGTTGCGAGCTTCCAGATTGCAATAGCCACCCGCTTCTCCACCGTCAGGGCAGCTCTCAATCTCGTGTCCTTGCGCCGCAGGGCGGGGGCGAGCTCCTCACACAGTCCCATGAAAGTAGCTTTTCTCATCCGAAAGTTCTGCACCCACTGCTCGTCATCCCAGACTTGCATGACAATGTGATCTCACCACTCTGTGCTGGTTTCCTGAGCCCAAAAGCGGCATTCCACGGTGTATAGCATGTCCGTGAATGGCACAAGCAAGTTTGTGTCATACGCGTTTTGCATGACAATTTCATCGTCATCGTCGGACTCCTCGCTGTTACTGTGGATCTTAAGGAAGAGCTCGACTGCCAAACGTGACGTGCTGGCGAGACTCGTCAGTATTTTGCTCAACAGGTCGGGATCCATTTTCCCGCTGACCGAAACGGAGCACAGATTGCGCTACAAAGAAACCGTTGAAAGATGGCGCCAAATGTGGCCGGAAACACAGGGATTGCTGGGATGCGAAGCGATGCATCACGGGGCGTTGGGACAGGACCCAGAATGCACCATACCCCACGCCCCCTTCCCACAACCCACGGTGCCAGAATTGGAAGAGGTGTTCTGTGGGATACCTGCCCATAATGCACTGCTCCCAAAACTGCTGCAAGTGCCGCAAATGTAGCCACGTTAGTGCTCATTACTGTGCTGGCAGCTGCCAGTGTGGACAGGCTGCAGCGCTTTCCCTACTCAGCTGTACGAAGATGGGTTTAACTCACAGCGCTGTACATCTGCAAGTGTAGCCAAGGCCTAAGTCTATGCTCAAGAATGCATTATAACTTTATTTTATATGTATACATTTGTTTCCAATACTACTTCTTGCGCTATTACTTGAATCTGTGCTTTGTTAAGTAAACCTAATGTTTGTAGTGAAATCAAGTATATTGAAAGGCTGTGTATTGAGTGGAGAGGTGATATGAGATAGAACTGGTAAGATGGTGAGTACTGTTTCTTTGGAAGCAGCGAATCTGTGAATACTGCCAATACCAGTGGACCAGGGAGATGCCTGGAGGGCTTAAAGGTTGGACTGTATCTATCACTAACCTGTAGAGTAACAGTGGGGCCTGTAAGGCCTAGAGGGGAGTGCTTGTGTTGCCTCTGGCTGGAGGAGTTGGGATTACCATGGCAGGCATAGATAAGGCAGGTGGTAGCGAGGTGCCTCACAACCCTGGGTATCCCTAGGCAATGTGTCAGGGCTCCCTCAATCTCTCCTGCTAAAGAAAGAAATAAAGAGAGAGAGAGAGAATGACTATGTAGCCTGATGGTTAGGGCACTCACCTGGGAGGTGGGAGACCAAGGTCCAGTTCCCCTGCTCCAATGACTCTTTTACTACTTATTCATAATGGAACAGCTTCAACAGGAAAGATTGGGGGAGCCCCACACCAGAATATCCCATAACTCATTAGTCAGAGCAGGCATCGGCAAGCTTCGGCACGCGGCTCGCCAGGGTAAGCCCCCTGGCGGGCCGGGCCGGTTTGTTTACTTGCCGCGTCTGCTGGTTCAGCCCATCGCGGCTCCCACTGGCTGCGGTTTGCTGTCCCTGTCCAATGGGGGCTGCGGGAAGCAGCGCGGGCTGGGGGATGTGCTGGTCGCCACTTCCCGCAGCCCCCATTGGCCTGGGACTGTGAACTGCGGCCAGTGGGAGCCACAATCGGCCAAACTGGCGGACGCGGCAAGTAAACAAACCGGCCCGGCCCGCCAGGGGGCTTACCCTGGCGAGCCGCGTGCCGAAGGTTGCCGATGCCTGAGTTAGAGCATTCCCCTGGCAGGTTGGAGATGCTTGTTAAAATCCTTTCTCCCCCTGTGGCAAAGGGGGGAATTGAACCTGGATCTCCCACACCCCAGGCAAGTGCTCTAACCTCTGTACTAAAAATTATAAATACCATAACTTTCTCCTCTTCCCGCCATTTTCTGTGGAACTTAATCCTGCAAGAAACTACTTAGGAACCTAAGTTACTTGACTCCAGAAGGTGGATTCCTGATCGTGGATTGCTAGCAGAGATAGGTGCCTATCTCTGTCAGAGCGGTAAGGTTTAGGACAAACACCTCTCCTTAGAATTTCTGATGGGTTAGCATTGCCAGCTCCACGACTAGCACGCTGGCTTTTGTGATCACATTCTAAGGCACCTCTATCTCCTCCATAGTCATTGTATAGGGAGCCAAGGTACCTAATTCAGGCTTCGTGAATTGCAGTGTGATCCTGTGACTTTCTAGATGCCTAAAAGTTAGGCACCATGATTCTGAGCACTGCAATGCCTAAATCGCTTTCTGAATCTGGGCCTTAGCTTCCCTAATTTCTTGTCCATGCTGCACCACTTACTGAGGAAGAGAGTCTGGTTCTCGGGCTCTCTGAACCTCCAGACGGTTCACATATCCTGAGCTCCCAAGTTCACTACACCCACCTACTCTCTCACAATTAAAAAACAAACAAAAACCTCCCTGAAACTCCCTTTTCTGAAAACTTTCTGAGTGAACCCCTTCATGCAGCATTTTTCAGAACTCGACTTACCACAGGTTTTTTGGAAAAGCTGCTTTCATCAATGATATCTTTAATTATGTCATCTATGTCCTCTTCATCAACGACAGCCTTTGTTAGTATTTTAGCTGATCTGAAAAATGTAGAGAAAAATCCATCATTGTGTAAAATGAGCAGTTAAACTAGTTTCAAGCGTTTCAACCATATCTACCTAGTTTCAAGAAATATTTGAAAAACATTCAGCTATTTTCCCTCTAATTTTCCCTCTAATTCTATTTTCCCTCTTTAATATCTAAGTCATGAAATATTAGTGGCATAAGAGCACAGGAAAATTAGAGATCAGCCTGAACATTCGCACACACTAGTAAATTGTCAATGCAATTTAGAGTACATAAGTCTGTCTGCTTATGATTCCTGACTCTTTTCAGACAGATCAAATTACAGTAATTTCTGAAGCACAATTTTAATTTGTTTCAAAATTTTGATACACAACATTGCATGATTTTACAGATATTTTTATAGTACAATATATAGCTACATATGGAACCATTAATGACAGCTTTGGTGTTCACTGAATGTCCTTGCTTATATATATTTGAGACAATCCCTTAACATTCAATGCTAAATTCACACCTTGTGTAAACCAGTTCAACGTGCTGTTGAAGACATGGATCTGTGACTGTTTAAATCATGTCTGAATTTGGCTCTAAATTAACACAAATTAAAAAATACAACTACAAAACTTTGATCCTGCATCGTACACAAGTGCTAAATATTGGCTTTAAAACCTAATTATTGTAATGGCTTGACAAAACCTACAATATGAAAGTCCCTTAAGAGTGTAAATTGAGATGGAAAAAGCAAAGAATAGTTCAGAGTAGTTAAAAAAAAAAAAGCCTCTCTCATAGAACTTGAAAGGTCATCGAGTCCAGTCCCCTGCCTGCACTAGCAGGACCAAGTACTGTCCCCTGACAGATTTTTTTGGCCCCAAATCCCTAAATGGCCCCCTCAAAGATTAAACTCATAACCTTGGGTTTAGCAGGTCAATGCTCAAACCACTGAGCTATCCCTCCTCCCCATGTAGTTATGGTACTGTATTTCAGGAAATATAGAATACAATAATAAGAATCTAACATTTAACCCACTGAAAATCTGCTTAGATTTGTGAATATTTCTATTTAAGGGCTTAAATTATCAATTACAACACTACAGTTTGGCAATTATAGAAAAATAAGGGTCAAATGATCAATTAGAGAAAAGGATTTAATGCATTTTTACAGCTCTTATCTCCACCATGGTTGTCTCTAGGTTGGCATTTAACACCAGTGGTTTTCATTCTCTCTCTCTCTCTCTCTGAGAAACAAACACAAACAGACAATCCTTGGTTTAAATGACAATTTGGGAGGTAAGGATGGTGGAGATGAGAGATTAAAAATGCCTATGTTGTTCTGAAGAAACTGAATGAGTTATTTACAGACTCAGTAACATTCAGTCTTGGGTTTTTTTGGAATGATATGAGCAACTTCAACATTCTGCATACTGTAGAATAAGCTTGTTTAACCACTAAAAGTCAGGTTACATACTTCACTGTATACTACAACAATAGCATAGGGAACTTTTTAATATATCTTGCTAATAAATATTGTACTGCTGTAGGCCATATTCATGTTTGCACAGAATGTTTATTTTACTAATCAAAATTAGGTGACACTGATTTTTGTACAGTTTATAGGCTAGTTAATTTCCAAGTATGGTATCTTGCCAGTCCACTAGTAATAATCAATAAAGTATATCAAATATCATTTGTTTACCACAGTGGTCCCCAATGCGGTGCCCGCGGGCGCCATGGCGCCCGCCGGGGCATTTATGGGCGCCCACCCACCAACTAGTGCCCAGAAGGGGAGAGAAGCTGCTGCCCCGGCCTGCCGGGGACAGAGAACTCCGGGGCTGCGGGCGCCGGTGTTCTCTGTCCCCGGCAGGCGTGGGGCCGTGTTTTTTCTCCACGCTGCTGCACGGCCCCGCGCCTGCCGGAGACAAAGAACTCCGGGGCTGCAGGCTGCGGGCGCCGGTGATCTTTGTCCCCGGCAAGCACGGGGCCGCGGCTTCTCTCCGCGCGACCCTGTGCCTGCTGGGGACAGAGAACTCCGGGGCTGCAGGTGCCGGTGTTCTCTGTCCCTGGCAGGCGCGGGGCTGCGGCTTCCCTCTCCGCTGCCCAGAACTGCACCACCCCCCCCCAAAAAAAGGTAAATAAAAAAGAGCAAATTCTCATGGTAAGATGAAAGAATAATTGCCGAATAATTTAATTAATACCTTTTACATGTAAAATTATCTTTTTTAATCTTATGGATTCATATATTATGTAATATTAAATATGATGGTTTTCAAAATACAAAATAAGTCTTGAAAAATTGTTGGCGCCCGCCACACTCTTCTGAAAACATGAATGTGCTCTTGGCCACAAAAAGGTTGGGGACCACTGGTTTACCACAATGCACTGGCCTTGAGTGACACCCTTAGCCTTTGGTTCAACTTCCAAATAAGATACCACTATCTTTACTAGTGGTTAGCATCACACTCCAACTTATGTGTTAAGGGAGGGCATCAGAGTACTTGCAAAATCATGGAATGGAGTGTTTTTAGTCCTGGTACTTTTACAGACAAATTGAAGCTTGTCTTGGCCTCTTCTGCCCCTGGGAAAGGGGGTTGGGCTGGGGAAGAGGGTTGGGGGTGTGGGGGAGGTATGGGCTCTGGGCTGGGGGTGTGGGCTCTGGGGGGGCAGAAATGAGGGGTTCAGGGTGCAGGAGACATCTCTGGACTGGGGCAGGAGGTTGGGGTGCACAGGGGGTGAGGGCTCCAGCTAGAGTTGCAGGCTCTGGGGTGGGCACGAGGATGGGGGGTGGGGTGCAGGAGGCGGCTCCATGTTGTGTCGGGGGGTTGGGGTGCGGGAGGGGATGTGGGCTTCTGGGTGGAGTTTGGGTTGCTGGAGGGGACTCCAGGCTGGGGCAGAGGGTTGGGATACAGGATGGTGTACGGGGTCAAAACAGCGCTTACCGCGGCTCTCAGGAAGCGGCCACCAGGTCCCTGCGGCCCCTAGGTGCATGGATGGCCAGGGAGGCTCTGGATGCTGCCCACGCGCCCACAGGCGCTACCCCAGCAGCTCCCTTTGGTTGTGGTTCCTGGCCAATGGGAGCTGCGGAGCTGGCTCTTGGGGCGGGGGCTGCACACGGAGTCTCCCTGGCTGCCCATGCACCTAGGGGCTGCAGGGACCTGGCGGCCACTTCCGGGAGCCACACAGAGCCAGAGTAGGCAGGGAGCCTGCCTTAGCCCCGGGTCCCCATTGTGCTGTTGACCGGACTTTTAACGCCTCAGTCGGCAGTGCCGACCGGAGCTGCCTGGGTCCCTTTTCAACTGGGTGTTCCAGTAGAAGACCGGACGCCTGGCAACCCTATCCAGGAGGAACAGGTTAGGTTGGGGGGGAGGAATGAAATAGACAAATATGGGAGCAAGACAGGCCAGGAAGATGCAGGTGGAGGACTGATTTAGAAGTTGAGGGTAGAATTAATTGCTGGGTAGGGGACAGGCACGAGTGGGTGACAATTACTACAGTGGGGCCAAAATCACTGTACCCAATGAATTTGGGGGGAGGAGACAACACTACCTGTCACCGACACACACTATGAATGGGCAGGGCAAGTTCAAAAATCAAAAGACAAACCAAAAATCATGATATAATTTTTTCCTCATGATTTTGGACCCATTTCATGATTTTTGATAGTGTGAGGATGGCAATACCACATTTGTTGCATTCCAGTGACTAGTACACCGATCCTGCCGTTTAGCTAATTTTAAATCAAAGTACACTCAGTTTGCTCAGCAGAGAGCATTACAAAAGTGTGTATGACAAACGCTCTAAAATTTTACACTTCTCGTTTTATAAACCACATTAGTTACTGCAGAGTCTACTATTATCGTGGCTCAGCTTGCTGCAAAATTCTCTCTTGAGACACCAACAGAATGAAAGCCAATGTTAAAACTGGTCACATAATTTCTAACTTGCTTTAGTTTAATGTTCAGAAAAACTCTCAGTATGTGAACAACAATAGTTGCATAACCTAGGTTTCCTGACATTACATTCTCTCACTGTGACTTCACAGCCACACGCTGACAATAGAGCACCAAAGCCAACAAGCACTCTGCCCTTGATGCAGGCACGAGGCAGCAGAGATAAGGGCCATCGCTGCTGGGCCAGTTATCAAACTCCAAAACGTGGACATTACTAGTGACACCTGCGAACAGCTGATGGCGAAGTGTGGCCTCAGCTCTCCTTTCAGTTTCTGATCTCCCTTCTTCTTTAAGCTGGTACCTGACAAACCCAGCTTGGCAAACTGGTACTCAAGCCACGAGGCACGCTGGGGGCACACGGAGGGGCTTCCGTCAGGGTCAACAAAGCCCAGTGCCAGAGAGTGACCCCAGGGCGCACGCAGCAGAGCCTGGGCCAAGAGTGCCAGGTGGATTGGGGGTAGAGGGAGGGAGCTCATGCCCCAGAGAGTGAGCCAGTAACTGGAGTGTGTGGGTGAGGGACCGAGAGCCCAGCGACTGCAGGCCACAGGGAGCCCCCAGGAACATGAGAGGAGAAGGAAAGAGACAAGCAGTGCCCGGGGCTACAGGGGACACGAGCACGCGCCCCGGGGAAGGGGGGCTACAGGGGACAGGGGCACGCGCGGCCCCCCGGGGAAGGAGAAGGCTGTAGGGGACACGGGCACGCGCGGCGCCCCAGGGAGGGGGAGGCTGTAGGGGACAAGCGCGGCGCCCCGGGGAGGGAGAGGCTGTAGGGGACACAGGCACGCGCGGCGCCCCAGGGAGGGGGAGGCTGTAGGGGACACGGGCACGCGCGGGGCCCCAGGGAGGGGGAGGCTGTAGGGGACAAGCGCGGCGCCCCGGGGAGGGGGAGGCTGTAGGGGACACGGGCACGTGCGGCGCCCCGGGGAGGGGGGAGGCTGTAGGGGACACGGGCACGCGCGGCGCCCCGGGGAGGGAGAGGCTGTAGGGGACACGGGCACGTGCGGCGCCCCGGGGAGGCTGTAGGGGACACGGGCACGCGCGGCGCCCCGGGGAGGCTGTAGGGGACACGGGCACGCGCGGCGCCCCGGGGAGGGGGGGAGGCTGTAGGGGACACGGGCACGCGCGGCGCCCCGGGGAGGGGGGGAGGCTGTAGGGGACACGGGCACGCGCGGCGCCCCGGGGAGGGGGGGGCTGTAGGGGACACACACGACGCCCAAGGCAGGGACGGAGCCCTGGGCCGGGAGGCCGCATCGGGCTCTCCCGTGCGCGGCGCACCCACTCCCGCCGCTAACCTGTCCCTCTCCCCGGCCGCCTCCTCGCCTCCGCCGCGGTCTCGCTTCCCGGCCGCCCCCAGCGCCTGTAGGCGGCAGAACTTGGTCTCCACTTCGTCCAACAGCGCGTCCAGATCGTCCGCCATTGCCGGGCCGCGCCGTCGGCGGTTGCCAAGGCGTCCGCGGGCACGCGCGCCACGGTGGGAGGGGGGCAGGGGTCGGGCGCGCCTCCGCGGAAAGGGTTCTGTCTCGGGGGTACGGCTGCGGCCTCTCCTCCAAACTAATAAAACATTCCCCGATCTGCGCTGTGTCACCCGCACAAACAGGGACCGCGCCAAAAATACTAAAGGCTCGTAGTCGGCAGGATTCGAACCTGCGCGGGGAGACCCCAATGGATTTCTAGTCCATCGCCTTAACCACTCGGCCACGACTACTGATAGTGGCTTAGGCTGGTGCAGCATTATAAGAAGCGTAATCAACGCCTGTGTCAGTTCCTTTCTGCATTGGCTGGACTTGTTCTGGTTTTTGGATCACTTTGCTCCATTGCGACAGGCTTTTAAAAGAACTATGTGTATGGTCTGTACTGTAATTATTATTTATTTTATTGATTTATTTATCAGTAGTCCCTGCAGGCACTCTGACTGCCAGATTATTAGCTATGGGCATGACTCACAAAAGCCTGTCTTCGAAGCTAGTCACATTCCGCCCCCCGCAAGCCACTTGAACCCACAGAGGATTTTTTTTCACAGCTGCGCCCATCATATATACATTTTTGCCACCTGCAAAGCTGTTTGCATCTACATAGGTATTTTTGCAGCTGCACCTGTCATGCCCATATTTTTACACTTACAAGCCCCATTTGTGCATACAACCGTGTTTTTTCGTGGCTCCACTGGATCCAATGCTCTCTATGGGGGACAGGACCACTAAATCCACTCCCACCCAAGTAGGGTGACCAGACAGCAAGTGTGAAAAATCGGGACAGGGGGTGGGGGGTAATAGGAGCCTATATAAGAAAAAGACCCAAAACTCAGGACTGTCCCTATAAAATCAGGACATCTGGTCACCCTACACCCAAGACAGCCTGAGGAGGTGGCAGTTGTAGGCCCTGCCTGCAGGAAGCGGCGCGGGCTGAGGGATGTGCTGGCCGCCATGTCCCGCAGCCCCCATTGGCCTGGAGCGATGAACCGCAGCCAGTGGGAGCCGCGACCGGCCGAACCTGCGGACACGCAGGTCAACAAACCAGCCCGGCGCGCCAGGGGCTTTCCCTGAAGAAGTGGTGGACCACAGTTGAGAACCACTGGGCTAAAACATTTGGGGGTGAGGAAAGTGGGCCCAGTGAGGTACATTTGGACAGGCAGCAGTGCTGGATCTAGGGTTGCCAACTTTCTAATCCCAGAAACCCAAATACTCTTGCCCTGCCCCTTTCTTGAGGCCCCGCCCCTTCTCTGAGGCCCCTTCCCCCACTCACTTCATCCCCCCTCCCTCTGTCGCTCACTCTGTCTCCCCCACCCTCACTCACTTTCAGTGGGATGGGGAAGGGGGTTGGGGTGCGGGAGCAGGTGACAGCTCCGACTGGGGGTGTGGGCTCCAGGGTGGGGCCAGAAATGAGGGGTTCAACAGGGTGAGGGAGGGGGCTCCAGGCTGGGGCAGGAGTGAGGGCTCTGGCTGCGGATGTGGGCTCTGGGGTGGGGCTGGGAATGAGGGGTTTGGGGTGCAGGAGTGGGCTCCAGGCCAGAGCCAAGGGGTTCAGAGTATGGAGGTGGGCTCAGGGCTGAGGCAGGGGGTTAGCGTGTGGAAGGGGGTGTGGGCTTCGGCTGGGGGTGTGGACTCTGGGGTGGGGTTGGGGATGAGGGGTTTGGGGTGCAGGAGGGCTCAGGGTTGGGCAGGTGTTTGGGGTGTGGGCTCTGGGAGGGAGTTTGGGTGCAGGAGGGGGCTCGGGGCTAGGGTTGGGGTGTAGGAGGGGGTGCAGAGTGTGGGGTGCAGGCTCCAGGAAGGAGTTTGGGTGCAGAAGGGGGCTTGGGGCTGTGGCTGGGGTGTGGGAGGGTTTCAGGGTGTGGGCTCCAGCCAGACAGCGCTTAGCTCAGGCGGCTCCCGGTTGGCGATGCAGCGGGGCTAAGGCAGGCTCCCTGGCTCCCCGAAGCAGCTGGCATGTCCAGCTCCTAGGCCAGCATTTCTCAAATGAGGTGGCTGCATGTGGGCACCAGGGGCTTTTCTTGTGGCTACAACCTCCTGGGCTATGATTGGGGGGAGGGAGCAAAGCAGCAGCTCTTCCCCCTACCTCTTGCTCCTGGATGCACTGCCTTGGTGTTGATTGCTGAGGCTGCCACCAGAGGTTGGGCCCTGCCCCCCTCTGGAAACACCTGGGGCACAACGCTGAGGGAGCAGGCACCTGGTGAGTTCCCCACCTTTCCAGGGGTGTTGGGGCTCAGGCTTTGGGCTTCAGCCCTGGGGTGGCAGGGTGGGGGGGCTGGCTCTGGCCGTGGGGCTTCGGGCTCCAGTCCTGGGCTCTGGATGTGCAGTGGTGGGCCCCAGGCTCTAGCCACGCGGCTTCAGGCACTGTCCCCCCACTGCCTCCCTCAACCCCCGCATCCAGGGTTTAAATGTCCCCAAGCTCACTGGGGGTGAGTAAGCCTGCTGTGAATAGTGATACTTGTACGTTTGTTAATATCACTTTTCACAACAGACTCCTGCCACCAGCGATACTGCCAGTGTTACAGCGCCCCCTACCCTCATGACTAGACAATTATCTACAGGCTACCGTGGGTTTGGGGATGGGGAGGCCGCAGCAGCATAGGGATCCAGGGGAGCAGGACAGCAAGAGTGTGATAGCTACAGAGTTGTGCCGGCTGGGAGAACAGCAGGCCAAAATGGAAGGCCAGTCAATTCCATTTCATTGACAAGCCATTAAAGGGGGCCAGAGACCCACATTGAATAATCCTGGGTTTATATGAGGAAAACAGGAGCTCTGTATGGTATGGGAACATGATGAGGAAAGTAATAAAAGAGCACTTGAGGGCTTCTTGGGGAGATGCTTTCCCTCCATCTGGGTGAATCCTTCCTTCTACATAGAGCTACAGCTACCATCTGCAGCAGCTTAATTGGTATGTGCCCTTTTGTATTTCAGGCTGAGAACGGGCACTTCATTCCACATACTGCTGTTAGTAGGTATCCAAGGTAGAACAACTGGTGGTGGAGGACTCTGAAATGGGCTTTCTGGGAAAGTAGGAAGGACATGTGAAAGGCTCACCCTGAGAGTCCCCCACTTAGCTTCAACTCAGCTAGGATCCCAAACCCAACTTGCTGAGTCCTGGTGTGCTGCCTCACTAGAGATGAAGGATTCCACAAGGAAGAGAAAATTCCATCCAGGGACAGTCCATCAGTTAGATAACTGGAAGGGTGGGCAGGAATAAAGTCCCTTCTGAGGGCAGCCATGGAATTATCTTTGGGGCACAGTGGAGAGGCTTGAAACTGTTGCTGCATCCATGACGCCTTAAACCCCTTTCCCCAGCTGGTTCCCACTACACAGCAGGTCTTCTGCAAAAACGGGTGCTGGAAGTGAACCTGTTCTGTTTGGCTCCTCCCTGGTCTGCGTAAGCCCCCCTTTTCCACAGCACACTCTCTAGCTGTCTTGCTTCATTGGGAGGTTGGAAGGGAATGGTTTATTGAAGAAAAAAAATATTCCCCGCTGCTGAGAGAAGCTTTGATCTACTCACTGTATTCCACCCTCCCCTCATTAGTGGTGTGATTTTCTGGCCCTCTTACCTCTCTCTTACCACTACCTGGCCTGTAGGAAATGAGTTTGTATCCTCCATCTCTTTTTCCATAGTACAATCTACTGCCTCCTTTTTGAGATATGAAACTGGAAGTGGACATTCCTGTTTGTTTTACCCTTACCTAATTGTTTAGGATTTCGGGGTCTACCCTAACATTTTGCACAATGGTAGCTATCCCACCTTGGCCACAGGACAGCATGGTGTGATTGGGACATGGGGAAAGCTCATGGGTGTGACCTCATTAGAAAAGCTAAACGGTGATAGGCCAACTCAGTGTTTGAATGGGAGATCATCATCTTCATCAAGGTAAGAATCATTTAATCGCCCATGTGGGTGGTCAGCTCCCAAGACGTTCATTATTTTGTTGTGTGCAGCACCCAAGTGATGTGCTAGGGAGTGAGGGAGAACCTTTGGGTCAAACCCACATTTTTTCTTCCCGGGGTGCATGCCCCCAACTAGTTCTCATTCACTCACTCTCATCTGCAAAACTCATCCTCAAAACATGGCATTTGAGAGAGGAAGAAGTATGACCAGCAAGTGAGCATCAATTATTATAATTACAAACTTTTAGAATTAAATGCCTTCTATAGTTATGGACAAAAGCAGGAAGATTAAAATATAAACTGCATCTTTGTGCCCATATAAGTTGTGCCCATGGTGCTTTAGAGCAGTAGACTGAGTAGCTTTTGGAGTATACCTCCATGTAGAGGAAAAATGAATCATATAAAATGACTAGTACAGTTCAGTATTTTATATTTTGGTCCTTTGAAACTATAAAATGTGAGCTTTTCACATGTTGCAATTTTGAGAAAATGGTCCAATTTTGCTACAAGCCTGTGACTTTTAACTGGAATAGAATCACTTTGGCGTGAAAATGGGCCCGATCGCTTTAAAAAACAGTTACGTTTTTGAGTGAAAATCTCAGCGTTTTGAAAATTCATGGCCAGATTCATAGCCTTGTTCTGGACATGTTACTATGGTCCACTAGTGCAAAATGGTAGTATACTCCACTGAGTAGGGAAATCTTCTGGTGGTTCATAGTCACCACTGGAGTTCCTATAATCGAATATCAGCGTTGGAAAGGACCTTAGGAGGACATCTACTCCAACCCCCTGCTCAAAGCAGGACCTAATCCCCAACTAAATCATCCCAACCAGGACTTTGTCAAACCTGACCTTAAAAACCTCTAAGAAAGGAGATTCCACCACCTCCCTAGGTAACCCATTCCAGTGCTTCACCACCCTCCTAGTGAAAACGTTTTTCTTAATATCCAACCTAAACCTCCCCCACTGCAACTTGAGACCATTACTCCTTGTTCTGTCATCTGGTACCACTGAGAACAGTCTAGATCCATCCACTTGTAGCCCCCTTTCAGGTAGTTGAAAGCAGCTATCAAATCCCCCCTCATTCTTCTGCAGACTAAATAATCCCAGTTCCCTCAGCCTCTCCTCATAAATCATGTGCTTCAGCCCCCTAATCATTTGTGTTGCCCTCCACTGGACTCTTTCCAATTTTTCCACATCCTGTGGGGCCCAAAACTGGACACAGTACTCCAGATGAGGCCTCACCAATGCTGAATAGAGGAGAATGATCACGTCCCTCGATCTGCTGGCAATGCTCCTACTTATACAGCCCAAAAGGCCATTAGCCTTCTTGGCAACAAGGGCACACTGTTGACTCATATCCAGCTTCTTGTCCAATGTAACCTCTAGGTCCTTTTCTGCAGAACTGCTGCCTAGCCACTTGGTCCCTAGCCTGTAGCAGTGCATGGGATTCTTCCTTCCTAAGTGCAGGACTCTGCACTTGTCTTTGTTGAACCTCATCAGATTTCTTTTGGCCCAATCCTGTAATTTGTCTAGGTCCCTCTGTATCCTATCCCTACCCTCCAGCGTATCTACCACTCCTCCTAGTTTAGTGTCATCTGCAAACTTGCTGAGGGTGCAATCCATGCCATCCTCCAGATCATTAATGGAGATATTGAACAAAACCAGCCCCAGGACCAACTTTTGGGGCACTCCGCTTGATACTGGCTGCCAACTAGACATGGAGCCATTGATCACTACCCGTTGAGCCCAACAATCTAGCCAGCTTTCTATCCACCTTATAGTCCATTCATCCAGCCCAAACTTCTTTAACTTGCTGGCAAGAATACTGTGGGAGACCATATCAAAAGCTTTGCTAAAGTCAAGGAATAACACGTCCACTGCTTTCCCCTGATCCACAGAGGCAGTTATCTCATCATAGAAGGCAATTAGGTTAGTGAGGCATGACTTGCCCTTGGTGAATCCATGCTGACTGTTCCTGATCACTTTCCTCTCCTCTAAGTGCTTCAGAATTGATTCCATGAGGACCTGCTCCATGATTTTTCCAGGGATTGAGGTGCGGCTGACTGGCCTGTAGTTCCCTGGATCCTCCTTGTTCCCTTTTTTATAGATGGACACTACATTAGTGTTTTTCCAGTCATCCGGGACCTCCCCCGATTGCCATGATTTGTCAAAGATAATGGCCAATGGCTCTGCAATCACATCGGCCAACTTCTTTAGCACCCTCGGATGCAGTGCATCTGGCCCCATGGCCTTGTGCTCGTCCAGCTTTTCTAAATAGTCCCGAACTACTTCTTTCTCCACAGAGGGCTGGTCACCTCCTCCCCATACCGTGCTGCGGAGTGCAGCCGCCTGGGAGCTGCCCTTGTCTGTGAAGACAGAGGCAAAAAAAGCATTGAGTACACTAGCTTTTTCCACATCCTCTGTCACTAGATTGCCTCCCCCATTCAGTAAGGGAACCACACTTTCCCTGACCTTCTTGTTGCTAACATACTTGTAGAAACCCTTCTTGTTATTCTTAACATCCCTTGCTAGCTGTAACTCCAAGGGTGATTTGGCCTTCCTGATTTCACTCCTGTATTCCTGAGCAATATTTTTATACTCCTCGCTGGTCATTTGTCCAATCTTCCACTTCTTGTAAGCTTCTTTTTTGTGTTTAAGATCAGCAAGGATTTAACTGTTAAGTCAAGCTGGTCACCTGCCATATTTACTATTCTTTCTACACATAGGGATGGTTTGTTTCTGCAACCTCAATAAGGATTCTTTAAAATACAGCCAGCTCTCCTGGACTTCTTCCCCCCTCCTGTTATTCTCCCAGGGGATCCTGCCCATCAGTTCCCTGAGGGAGTCAAAGTCCGCTTTTATGAAGTCCAGGGTCCGTATTCTGCTGCTTTCCTTTCTTCCTTGTGTCAGGATCCTGAACTCGATCATCTCATGGTCACTGCCTCCCAGGTTCCCATCCACTTTTGCTTCTCCTACTAATTCTTCCCTATTTGTGAGCAACAGGTCGAGAAGAGCTCTGCCTCTAGTTGGTTCTTCCAGCACTTGCACCAGGAAATTGCCTTCTACACTTTATAAAAACTTCCTGGATTGTCTGTGCACCGCTGTATTGCTCTCCCAGCAGATATCGGGGTGATTGAAGTTCCCCATGAGAACCAGGGCCTGTGATTTAGGAACTTGTTAGTTGCCTGAAGAAAGCCTCGTCCACCTCATCCCCCTAGTCTGGTGGTCTATAGCAGACTCCCACCACGACATCACACTTGTTGCTCACACTTCTAAACTTAATCCAGAGACTCACAGGTTTTTCTGTAGTTTCACACTGGAGCTCTGAGCAGTCATACTGCTTTCTTACATACATTGCAACTCCCCCACCTTTTCTGCCCTGTCTGTCCTTCCTTAACAGTTTATATCCATCCATGACAGTACTCCAGTCATGTGAGTTATCCCACCAAGTCTCTATTATTCCAATCACATCATAATTCCTTGACTGTGCTAGGACTTCCAGTTCTCCCTGCTTGTTTCCCAGGCTTCTTGCATTTGTGTATAGGCACGTAAGTTAACTCGCTGATCGTCCTGCTTTCTCAGTATGAGGCAGGAGTCCTCCCCTCTTGTGCTCTCCTGCTCGTGCTTCCTCCTTGTATCCCACTTCCCCACTTACCTCAGGGCTTTGGTCTTCTTCCCCCGGTGAACCTAGATTTTAAGCCCTCCTCACTAGGTTAGCCAGCCTGCTTGCGAAGATGCTCTTCCTTCTCTTTGTTAGGTGGCGCCCGTCTCTGCCTAACAATCCTTCTTCTTGGAACACCATCCCATGGTCAAAGAATCCAAAGCCTTCTTTCCAACACCACCTGCATAGCCATTCGTTGACTTCCATGATTCGACAGTCTCTACGCCGGCCTTTTCCTTCCACAGGGAGGGTGGACGAGAACACCACTTGCGCCTCAAACTCCTCTATCCTTCTTCCCAGAGCCATGTAGTCTGCAGTGATCTGCTTAAGGTCATTCTTGGCAGTATCATTAGTGCCCATGTGGAGAAGCAGGAAGGGGTAGAGATCCAAGGGCTTTATGAGTCTCGGCAGTCTCTCCGTCACATCGTGAATCCTAGCTCCTGGCAAGGAGCACACTTCTCGGTTTTCCCAGTCGGGATGGCAGATAGATGACTCAGTCCCCCTTAGGTGGGAATCCCCGACCATCACCACCCTCCTCCTCCTCTTGGGAGTGGTGATCGTGGAACCCCCATCTCTAGGACAGTGCATCTCATGCCTTCCAATCGGTGATAAATCCCCTCCTTGTATTTGCTATAAGGGGAGTGGCTGTGACCCCACAGCAGCCACCTGTTCTCCTGATGCTGATACAGTCTTTGTGGCTTACTCTGGGGACCAGGCCAATGCCTAGCAGCTCCAGGATTGACGACTGTAATGGAGGCTTAAAAATGTGATGCTAAAACCATACAAAGTAGTTAAGCACTGGAATAAATTGCTTATGGGAATTGTGGAATCTCCATCATTGGAGATTTTTAAGAGCAGGTTAGGGATGGTTCTGCCATGAATGCAGGGGACTGGACTAGATGACCTCTCAAGGTCCCTTCCAGTCCTACGATTCTATGAAATTGGCAGAGGTAATCTGGGAGAGTTTAACTACATGATATTACTTATAATACAATTTTAGAAATTGGTAAATTTTGAATTGATGGTACCCCGTTAAACACATGTCATTTATTTATTTTAAAATAGTTTTTAGAAGATATCTTAAACAGGTGGGGGATTTTTGCACTGTCTTTATAATATCATCTATTTCTTTATTAATAAATCCAGGCAAATGTATGTGATGTGAATCACTGGTCTCCCAACATGAGCTGTATGTTCCTCCATCTTCAAACACACATGGAAGGTCAAATGTTTCATGCTGGCACAAGGCCAGTTTTCTCAGTTGTAACACTAAGAAAAATGATGGAGTTGAACGCTGTATGTTATGTTTGATTGGTAACTCGAGGAAGCAATTTAGAGAGAAAGAGAGAGAAATAAAACAAGCAGTGCAGTCTCTTCTAGCAAGTTGACAAAAAGCTCATTGCTGGCTTCTCTTGCAAGCACTTTTCAAAATTTGTCAGCCTGTGATGAAGTGAGGGCTACAGTCCTTAACAGCTCCAGGCAAAGCCTCTGGGTTACAAGGTGTTTTATAATTCTCCTGGTACTACAAGTAATGAATTGCAAGTCGTCTTTGAATTCCCCTGTACTTAAGCTTTTATTTCAGAGCTCCATTTTCCTCCCCACACATCTCTGAACTCTTTGAATACAACCAGCTTATAATGACAGCACTGCTGGGAGATGTGTTAGGTAGAACAGTTGTGAGCCTCCCCGTGGTTGATGCTATGGAAGAAACTGAATAGCATTGATCCTGCTCCAGCTATTTTAAGTAGTCCCTTGGTTAGGAGTTGGTGTCATGTAGGTACATTTAGTCCAGAAGAAGTGGATTCTTTAGTGGAATTTTTACATTTGTCTTTCACAGCTGTGGAGAATTTAAACTAATCATAATTCTCACTGGTATACTATCATCTTTGTAATTTGAAAAAGGATCAGGAGCCTGCAGGCTTGGAAAATCTTGAAGAAACTCTTGTCTTGAAATACATCATCACATGTGGAAAGACCACTTGCTGCATCATCATAAGGAGCTTAGAAATGCCGAAATCAAGTACTTTTCTGGCATTCTTTCATATGGCCTTAGAAATCTAAGTACATTTTCTTTTGACTATGAAACAGCTTCTTTCCCCTTCAATCAACCCTGTAGCTGTCAATGTGTTTATCTGTTGATAGGTGCCAGAAATATATGGAGTTGCTACAGGATAACTGTGCCAAAGTCAGGACTGCCGAAGGGCTTCTCTCATGAATCTACTGCAGTTTTTGCTCAGTTGAAAAGCGTTTGAAAGCCTGTGCCTTCTTTCCAAAATTCATTGAACTGAAGAGATTGCTTTTATAAGATTTCTTGCCTGCTGCCGCCTTGTCATTCTAAACTTGGCCTGTTACAATCATATAGACCTACTGGGCCACATTAATTCCTGGTATAATAGTCAATGGACTTACATTAGGGTGAATCTGACCTATTGGGCCAGATTTCTCATTTTGGCCAAGCTATGCTCAGCACAGGAATGAGGGTATGGGGAAAGGAATCAAGTTGGCTTGAAGCCACCTTTGCAAGGCTACTCCTAGCATAAGCTGGAGCACCTTCAGGGCTGCTCTAACTTATACTCACCACTAACTGTCATCATGGGTTTTCCACAGCTGAGATAATCAGAGTGTGGTGTACTTCAGCCATGTCACCATCCTCCCCCAATATGCCTCTGATGCTGGGGACTGCAAGAGAGGGTGGTGTAGAGTCATTCTGGCAGCTTTTCTCCACTTATGCGGGGGGTATTTCTTTGGGGGAGTTTCTGCCAAGTTTCTGGCCCCTATAGATGACTGGAATAGTGGTAGGAATAGAGTTAGGCCATTCTAGGTATTTCCTATGTGCCAGTCACTCTGCAGGCCTGCAAGTGACATACCTTATGGGAGATGGCTCCTTAGTCCATGTGCTTTTGATTGAGAATCTTGAGTGGCGTGCACTTCAGACACACTTGCTTTACTCCCTCTTCATAGAGGTGGAAGGTTGTTTCACCTTTCACTTCATCGGGGGTTCTGCAGGAAACTCTCAAACAGTGGTCTAAGACTCATATGGTTTAATTAGAAACAGGATTGAGAATAGAAAGAAAATCAGATTAAAACAAAATAAATGGTTTGCAACATAACTAGACCTGAGCCTTATCTATGATGAGTACTAGCCCTTGATTCAAGCCAGCAGTGGCCAGCAACTTGCATAGCTGGGCTGGTGTGAACCCTTACTATAGACAAAGAAAGCTGTGATTTACATTGATGAAGCTTGCTTGGTTTAAAGCAGGGATAAGATCTACTGGTGCAAATCATGGCTTGCGATGTCTACACTAGGGGTTTGTACTAGAGCAGCTACAACATTTTCTGGGCTATTGATGGCTTGAATGGTGCTAATCTCAAGTATAGACCAGGCTTCTTGACAGTGATGTGCACTTAAATAATCATTTAAATGACTCTTCCACAGTATTCCTCAAATCCTTTTCCTGATCAGTGGGTCCAATGTATCATTTTGAATGTTGGAGCACTTACTTCCTAATAATGTCCCAATGCACAAATGTAAGAAAATTAAGACATAATGCAGACTCTTAATTGTAGTCTAATCTTTAATAAATATTTCTGTGTTAACTTAATACTCAGTAAAGTATTAGATCTGGAGACTATGTTCTGCTATAAACATTTGCAGCATGGGTAGCAGTAAGTGCAAAATTACTCATATCATGCTGTCAATGTATCTCATCAGTGATGCTGAGGGACTAGCACTAGAGATGAGAGGACAATTTAAGCATGAGGCTGATTCAGTCTTTGACTTGTCTGCCGAGCCTTCCAACAAAGGAGCCGAGACAGTTGTAATGGTGAATTGTTGTTTGATTTTTTTGGTGCCAGCTGAATTGTTCATTGGGGACTAGACTCAGATAAAAAATGTAGGCCATCGAACAGACTTCGGACTGTAACAACTTTCACTCACTTCCCAGCTTGATTTGAACTGATAACTTCAAGACTCTGTATCCCATTATCAGTACTCTGAGCCATCCAGTCCTCCTGAATATTAAAATTTTCCTAAAAAGTGTTGGAAAACTTCCAAAGTGAAGTTCTGGGTCTATCTTGCTGAGGAGCTAATGTGGTTTTCAACTGTTTAGAGTCACACCGGCCAATTTTTAGATAAGTACTTCAACAGCATGATAATTCAGGTGTTAGCAAGGGAAGGAAAGATTTTAAAATAAATATTGTGAAGCAAAAAATATCTACTCATTGGGCCATTATCCTTTTAATGAATCTGGCATAGTGTTGAAAATTCTGCCTATAACCATGATATTTTGATCTCTGTGAGGCATAACAAACATTGTAAAGTAGTTTCTGGAAAACCTGTTGGCTTGTAATGCTGTGTATCAAAAAGGTTGTACTTCCAAATCAACAATAATAATGAATAACTTCAAATAAACAGTGCATTGCCAGGCACTGTGTAGGTCACTGCACCTGTGTTCTCTGGCACCAGGGGTGTCTGTCCCTGTTAATTAGGGCGGAAGGAAGGGGTGATAAAGCAGATTGGTGCAGAGGAAACATCTTAGACCAAGGAAAAAATGGTTCCATCTGAAAGATACAAATAATAATTAGTAGTAAATATAATATAATTGGTCTGGGAAAAGAGCCAAACAGTGGAATATGAGTATATGGAAGAGCCATCCAGCACTTGAAAAGGATTGGGGGCTATTGTGGAAAAATCATTCTGATTATCAGCCCACTGCACAGCTTCATTGAGAGAGACCAACAACGTATGAGACTACGTTAGCAGAGGGACAGAAGGGATAAAAATCAAAACTGCGATACTATTACTTAACGTATTAGCCAACACTGGAAAATATTTTCCAGGGATGATTCTCCAGATAAGCTGGGGAGTTGGGGTTGTTAAGCACCAAACCACTAGAAGATTGTGGGTATGGAGGGCTCTGTGAGGGGAGATAGTGGTTCTGGTGAACTCTGATTGCTTTTATTTATTTTGTTAAAGTATCTTTATTATCAAGCTCTTAAATCTGATATTGTTTTCACACTGTTCTTAAATATCTGCTCTTCTAGGAGACCAAAACACCAGGAAATCCTACATTCTCGTACCCAGCTATTGCAACATGACACTGCATTACTTAGCTTGTGGTGTTTAGTCATAATGATAACATACAAAATGGAGATGAAACCAATAATGGGAGAAACCGAAAAGTTTACTATTTGGAGGGACATTCTAAAATCTGATTGCTTATCTAAACTTATGGAGGCTCCCATTACTATAACAAGACTCTCCCTTGCTGTTGTCATCTGTACCCCAAGATTGGCCCTAGTCATTTTGCTGGCCAGGGTAAAAAAGTTTTTTGGCCCCCACTCCCTTCCAAGCAGCCAAGATGTGTGTGCGCGGGAAAGTCTAGCAGTACTTTGCCTCCTGAAAGCTGGCATCTAGAGCAACTGCCTTGCTTACCCACCTGTAGAGCTATCCCTGCTCTGCACTGCTACCCCCAGTTGGTGTGACATTTTGATAGGGCGTCTTTTGATTTTCTTTCTCTCCCTCTGAGCTTCCTCAAATTCTAATCCCTCTGGGCAGGATCTCCGTTCCTTGTCTTTGGTTATTATCAGTGGTGCAAGTAGAAATCATTTCTTGCCAGTACACTGCACTCATGGGAGGGACACGGGGGGGGGGGCACATGACCTCCCCACGTGACCCCCACATGACTCCCCCCTGCCCCGCGCCCAGCCCTGGGCTCCCCATGCTCTCCCCGTCCCCTCCTCATGATCCACATCCATCCCATGTTACCTGGAAAGGGGGTCACTCTGTTCTCCTTCCACTGCGTCAGTGACTTCTGCTGTACAGACCCCAGGCAGGAAGACTCAGGAGATGCAGCTATGGCGAAGGGCTGGGGTCTGGGCTGGGAGGGTCACAGCCATGCCAGAGGAGCTGCTGGCATGGTGCCGCCCAGCGGCCCCACATTCTGCTCCTTTCCCCACTGCGGTTCCTGGTAGAGTTGTTCAGTCCCCCAAGTTGTCTGTCCCCCAAGTTCCTAGCTAGTTTCTCAGGGTGCATGCTGGGCCAAGGATTTACCCCTGTCTGAACAGAATAAGAAAGTCCTTCCTTTACATATTTTCCACTGAATAAAAAAAACATTAGCAATATTTCTTTGTTCAGTTTCTTTATGGATATATTTAAAGGTCCTTCTGAATAATGTTGTAATCCTGCTTTAATGTTTTATGGATTTAATTAACTCTGAGATATTTTACTACATTTTTTCCTTTCTGGCAAAGATCCTTTGTTATAGCTTTAGCAGTTTAGGATTAATAATTCTGGTTATTGCATCAGTTTCCACATGCATTTCCTTCTTTGTCTTCTTGCATTGTGTTTGTTTGAGTCTTTTCTTCAGCATCCAAATCTTGCTCATTGTATATTTTACAAGGTAGATTAGCACGTGGGTTATGTATGAAAGTTGTTTCAAACAAGCTTTTATTGTTTAGTGTATAAAACTAAAGAGAAATAATGTCTCTGACTGTTCTGTACTTCCTTCAAATCTGTATATTTCTGTGGGTTTGCACTAGTTCATATACATAACAAAAGAGAATGATTTAATATCCTTAAAAATAAAAGCAATAGTGGTCTTATCACTTGTATTTGAAATAACTAGTTAATCCAGCTATCATTTTCAGACTGATAAGTAATGTAGTTTCCTGAGAAAGAGAGAGCAAGACAGAGAGAAATCCTGACCCCTCTGAAGTCAATGGCAAAACTCCCATTAACTTCAGTGGCCCAGGATTTCACCCTAAAAATGAAAATCCACCTCATCTAATTAAAAAATATCTTGTTTCTTACTAGAAAACACAGATAAATAGGTTTTGTTCAAACTTTAGCTCATCTCTACCAGCAGGGGACACTGCAGGGTGAAATTATTGTCTTTTAAGGAAAAGGTATGGAATGTAAATTGTATTTGAAGCAACCATTTTACAGGTCTAAAGTTTATTTTAATGATCTTCATTGGGGCAATGGATTATCTGTAAATTTAAGGTCAAGAGTTGTTTTTAGTGAGGTTAATATAGGGACAGATGGATAAAAACATTTTGTGGTGAAAGAATGAAGGAAAAGCAAATTCTAATGAAAACAGTTTATCCTCTAATGCTGCAGACAGTACACAACTTCTGTACTTGTTTTTGAAGGATACTCCAGTCTGAACTGAGAAGGCATGGCTTTAGGCCAAGATACTCTTGACTGTGTTATCATCTATAGAAAAAAGTTAAAAAGGGAGTCATAATGCTTTATAAGAAGGGAGAGTAGACATTAAATTTGCCATAAGTAAAAGCAGTGTAGAAAGTAACAGAAAGAGGGAGCGTATGTATGAGCTATGGTGGAAAGTAAATTGTAATTACAAATATAATTTAAAAAAGCAAATAAGAGAAGGAAATACTATAAACAAATGTATGCTGCACATCAAACAAAGAAGCAAAGGAATGCTTGGCTCTCAATAAATACCTTGCGTAGATGGGGTTGTAGGAAATAGCAACAAAATAAAGGGAGGATACAAATGTAACATGATAGATGTAATTTAAATGAGAAGTACAGATCAGAAGTAAAAGTAAAGGGTGCATGTGAGGATGAGAAACGCAAAAAAGTTAAAGAAAAGAAATATTGGGAAAACATTTAAAAATGTTTTAAAAAGCAAATACTCAGGCCCTGACTCAGGAAAGCATCTTTTCAGGAGAGCATTTAAGGATATGTTTAACATTAAACACACACTTAAGTCCCATTGGTGCTTAAATTCAGCAGGTTCTTAAGTGCTGCCCTCGATCAGGAACTCAGTGAATGATTAGGAGGAAGTGTTTTGACTTCTTTATGAAACCGTGTGTTTAACCTAATAGGTATTTTGCTTTGTAGGACCAAAAAAGGGCCAGAACCTCCCGCACAATTTAACAACACATTCTCTCATAAATCCAATTTAAGAAAAATTCCCAGCATTCCCATGCTGAATACTTAACAGTTTTCTCAAACTTATGTTATAGCAATAAATGTGTTATATGACCATAAAATTAGGGTTCTGTTGGCTTGTAATATTTTAGTTTATGCTAGCTCTGTGAGCCCTCTAGCAAATGTTATAAGGTTTACTGTCCTAGTGTTTGCAATGAACCTGAGCTACAATGTAAAATTACAGAAAACAAAAACAAACAAAAACCCAAACAAACAAAAAACCCAATGAGTAACTCATAGTTTTTACTTAGAGCTCCCTAGCTGCTTAAAGGAAAAAAAAAATCAAGGAATTCACTATTTTTTCTAGATCTAGGATCTTCTCAGTGTTGCCTGTCTCTTTTTAAGGTTGATAATGTTAGATTAATGACCAATCATTCTGACTGTAGTAAGGTTCTTCCCCCAGAATCAGGCTACACAGAATTCACAATATGGAGTTCAATATCTTATGGGAAGTCTGAGGGTGGATAACAAGGACACTCACACTGAGGGCAAAGTAAAACAGATATCTTTATTAAAATAATAGAGAAAGCTAGAAAAGATCCAAGCCACATAGCAAGATAAAGATAATACAGGATCTGTGGTATCATTCTATGCACAAGCTTTTAGAATTGCATATTCAGTCTTTAGTTGAGGACCTGGTCGTAAGACAAGACTATCTCTGGCTTGCAGTGTCCGATGGTCCAAGTTCCCCAACAAGTTGACGGGTCAAGTAGAAAAGAAGCAGACAGCAAGGGAAGAGTCCCAGGAAAGAACAGCCCCGGACCACATGGTAACTGCCCTGTTATAGGACCAGAGCACCATCTGCTCATGCTCAGTCTTCCATACCCATTACTATGCCCATATTTAGCCTTTTCACCAATATAATACTGAGGTATACTTATTCTATAGGTTAACATATTGATATGAGTAACTATCTTTTCAACACATGATCATGCCATCACCCCTTGCGGTCACACTGACTGGAACATTCTAACTCCTACCATTGATCAAACTCTTCTTAGGTCCCAAAATCTAAAGGTAACCATTGATCTGTGCCAAGGGTTATGGCTACTTAACCACACTTATGCTAATTTATGCTCCAGCTAATATCTTACAGCCAAGCTCCCCGCACCCCCCTGCCCTGAGTTACTTCCTGTGGCTGCCAAACTCCCCTCACCCCCCCCCCCCGAGTTATTTTCTGTGGCCGCTAAGCTCCCCGCCTCCCCCACCCCACCACCGCACGCTGCTCCCCGCTCCTCTACCTACCTCCAGGCAGTTCCCACCACCAAACATCTGTTTGGCGGCTTAGCAGTTTCCAGGAGGGAGGGGAGAGGAGCAGGAAGCTGCGCGTACAGGGGAGGAGGGGGAGAAGAGGTGGGGATTTGGGGAAGGGTTTGGAATAGGGGTGGGGAGGGGGCGGAGTTTGGGGAAAGGATTTGAATGGGGACAGGGAAGGGGTGGGAAGAGGTGAAGCAAGGGTGGAGTGGGGGTGCAGACCAGTGCGGGCGGGGGGTGGGGGCTTTAACAGAAGTAAATCTAACTAAGTGCATTACTGAGTATATATATTTTATTAAAACTGCTTGGAAATGACTTCCTCAAAAAAAAAAAAGAACACTCATGGAAGAAAAGAGAGTTTTCCAAGACAAATGGGAGAGTTTATATTTTTTCAGGTAAAAGGTAAAAGAAGTAAAAGATAAAATTCAATGCCTTATTTGTCAGCAAATGATTGCCCCCCCCCAGCGTTATTTCCTGCGGCCGCTGTGCTCTCTGTGCCCCCCCTGCCCTTCCCTCTGCCTACCTCCAGGTGCTTCCCGCCGCCAAGCCACCAAACAGCTGTTGGCGGCGCTTAGTGCTTTCCAGGAGGGAGGGGGAAGAGCAGGGAGTTGCGCACTTGGGGAGGAGGCGGAGAAGAGGCGGGGCAGGGTCTGGGGCCTCATGGAAGGGGTGGAGTGGGGGCGGGGCCGAGGACGATGTGGGGGGTGGTGTCAGTAATGTGGCCCTCGGGCCAATGCACTAGTCCTCATGTGGCTCTCGTGGTCATTTGAGTTTGAGACCCCTGTCTTACAGGATACAGCATATACATTTCTTGTGTTACAACTGAATATGATAAAAGGCAAGCCACTGAATGTAATGGGGCAAACTTGCCGTATGGGCTACATTAGAAGATTAGAAGTAATTCTCTCACTGTTGTACAGTATTTGAAAGTTACTAGTTTACAGCAGTCATCATTATACTAATGGAATGTTCAAAGGCTAGAAGAGGGTTCAATAGTATCTCTAGACTGATGTTTCTAGAATGTGATAGATCATATGATGATGGACAATGTTGAGCATCAGGTTTCTGGAAGTCTACGTTAGTTGGGGTCCAATTTCTGCAGAATGCGTAGTTGTTTGCTACAGTGCAAGCACATCAGGGAAAAAAGTTGATTTCTGTGCAGTTGCATACATGCAAACTCCACTATGACTTGCAAAAGGATCCTGGCTTCTCAAAACACAATGGTCTGCTTTTATTTTGTGATTGTGCAGCATCTAGCAGAGTGGGGCCCTGATCTTGATGGAGGCCACTTGACAATACTGTATTATGTATAATACATAATGGCCTATATTTTGAAAAGTGACTACTGATTCAGGATGTCTCAGTTTTTGGGTGCCCAAATTGAGACACTTTAAAGAGGCCTGGTTTTCAGAGAGTGGGTGCTCAGGACTTTCTGAAAATCAGGCCCCCTTAAGGTTGGGCACCCAAAAGAGCTACTCACTTTTGAAAATTTAGGCCAATAACTTTATAAACTTTAACAGCTTTTTAAAGAGCAGTCCCTAGTACTAAATGCCTAATTTAGTAATATATGGCTTCCACAGAAATTACAGGGGTTTTCACAGCAATTGAACATGTTTATACTGAATCAAGCCCTGAGCTATGAGAAATATGGACACAATGAAAGGGGGTTAAGGAGGGAACAGTTCTTCCAATAATATTAAAAAACACAACCACCATCATTTAAAAGACTTCTTTCTGAGCAATAGTCTTCTTAACTTCCTCCCATCCCATTCCCCCCCAACATACTGTCTTGTTCTGGCTTTTGTTTATTTCACTCCACCTGCCAGCCCAACAATAGGTTGCTAGAATTGGTTGGTATCTGATGGTGACCTGAGATGCCGGCCTCAAGATTTGCCAGGTGGAAAATGACCAACTTGGTTTTAAAGTGCTGGCTCTGGTTTGCGAGGAGTTGGCAAAGCATGTTTACCTTTTTCTTTTATAGCTTGTTCCAGAGTCCGTGGAGGATACACAGCTGCTTGGCAATGCCACAGCTAATTCCTTGGCTGCAAAGTCTAAAAAAGTAGAGCCTCTGATGATGATGCTGACAGGCAATGTACAAGAATAGTGTACAGTACATATGTACACTGCATACTTTTCTGTACACTGTACATAAATATGCAGGGTTTGTGAGGTGTTTCATTAATCTTTGGCTAAAAAGAAAAGCTAATTTATATAGATAGCAGTATCTCACTGGTCCTGGTCTACACCAATTTTGATTCTGTTCCAGTACCCCCTGCCCTATATCACTGATGCTGTCTAAAGTGAATTAAACCAAAAATCCCTCCAAACCTATTTTGCATTTTTGTAATTACAGATTTCTGGGAAACAGTAAGCTGTTGTTTTGAAGCTTTTTTAAATTGATGTTCTGATTCCAAATGACTTAACATTTTTCCTGTTTACATTGCTTATAGTTTAATTGGCCACATTTTGTTTTCTCTGGATTATGTTTTTTTATGGGCTTTCTTTTGTACTTTTGCCTGAGCAAACTAGTGGAAAAAATGTGTACACAGAAAAATTAAAAGGGCATGAATTGGCTTGATTGTCATTCCATCCATATCAAGACATAAGAACATAAGAATGGCCATATTGGGTCTCCAGTATCCTGTCTTCTGACAGTGCTTCAGAGGTAATTAACAGAACAGGGCAATTATCAAGTGATCCATCCACTGTCATCCAGTCCCAGCTTTTGGCAGTCAGAAGTTTAGGGACACCCAGAGCATGGAATTGCATCTCTGTCCATTTTGGATAATCCTCCATGAATTTATCTTAATCTTTTTAAAATCCAGTTATACTTTTGGCCTTGACAGCATCCCCTGGCAATGAATTTCACGGTTTGACTGTGTGGTGTGTAAAAAAGTACTTCCTTATGTTTGTTTTAAACCTCCTGCCTACTAATTTTATTGTGACTCCTGGTTTGTTGTTATATGAAGGGATAAATAACGCTCCTTATTTATTTTCTCCACACCATTCATGATTTCAGAGACCTCTATCATATCCCCACAAAGTCATCTCTTTTCTAAGATGAACAGTCCCAAGTCTTTTAAATCTTTCCTGTTCCATACACCTACTCTTTTTTGTTGCCCTTCTCTGTATTTTTTCCATTACTCATGTATCTTATTTGAGATGGGACAACCAGAACTGCACACAGTATTCAAGGAGTGGGCAGACCCCATACTAAACCAGAGCACCCATTGAAATCTGGGACATGGGCAGACACAAGCCTGCCCACGTCTTAAGGCCCCTACCCCAGCCTAAGGGAAGGAGCTACTGGATCCACGGTTCAAAAATACTTCTGCTCATAGTCAGCAGTATTCAAACCTGCAGGGGGAGATCCCAATGGATTTATAATGTATCAGCTTAACCACTCAGCCACAACTACTTATCACTGAACTAGAGCAACAAAAGAAGCCAGAGAGACCCTGCCCCTCAACAGCTGCAGGGCATGCACCAATTGGAGGAACTGTTTAAAAAGGGCATTGGTAGCCTGGAGGGAGGAGTTACAGGCTGCATAAGGAAGTGAAACGGTTGCCTGAGGCAATTGGTAGGGGGACTGCAGCTTTGGTAAGGGCACTCTGGGGAAGTGATCCATATTTCCACCCACCTTTGAAGCTGAGAACCCACAAGAGGCACTGAAGAATGGGATGTTGTTCCCTAGCAGATGAAGCAGATACTACTAAAACTCTGACACTGCCTCAAATGGAGAAGCCACAGCCTGGTGGGTAGCAACCCAGGGGAGAGTGTAATTTGGTGTGGACCAACAAGTAGTCTGGATGCTACAATGCCCTTTTGGGGTCCTGCATTGGGACCCAGTGTAGTGGGAGGGCTTGGGTCCTCGTCCCCTGCTCCCCTTCCCCTTCCTCTCTATCATGACTAAGGATAAGATTGTCACAGAGGTCAAGGATTCTGTGACTTTCAGAGATCTCCATGATATTTTCCACTTCAGCCCCAGGACAATAGGGCCCAAGCTGCCGTGGGTGGTGGGGGCACCTGGTGCCCCGAGCTGCTGTGGGTGACAGCAGGGGCCATGTAACTGTCAGCTGTGGTGATGGCAGGTGCTGGACCCCTACTGCTTCCTGCACCAGAGCTTTGGCTCTCTTACCCTCCCATGGAGCTCTAGCTTCAGTCTTTCCCCTGCCAGCCCCCCCCTTCTTTATTTCCCCCCCACCTTTTATCTTTTTATCAATTACTGATGTATGAGAAGAACTTCCCTCTTGTCCCATGACTGCTCACTTAGCTTAAAAGCCTTTACTGTGGGACCTTGTCAAAAGCTTTCGACTGCATCATTCTTGTCCAGATGCTTATTGACACCTTCAGAGAATTCTAAGAGGTTGGTAAGGCATGGTTTCCCTTTACTAAAGCTGTGTTGACTCTTCCCCAACATATTGTGTCCATCTATGTGGCTGACAATTCTGTTCTTTACTGTAGTTTCAACCAATTATCCTGGTACTGAAGTTTGGCTTACCAGCCTGTAATTCCCAGGATTGCCTGGGAAGCCTCTTTGAAAAAAAATCAATGTTATATTAGCTATCTGCCAGTCATCTGGTACAGAGGCTGATTTAAGTGACAGGTTACATACCACAGTTAGTAGTTCTGTAATTTCATATTTGAGTTCCTTCAGAATCGAATACCAGCTTGTCCTGGTGACTTATTACTATTTAATTTATCAATTTGTTCCAAAACCTCCCCTATTGACAACTCAGTCTGGGACAGTTCCTCACATTTGTCACCTAAAAAGACTAGCTGAGGTGTGGGAATCTCCCTGACATTCTCTGCAGTGAAGACTGATGCAAAGAATTCATTTAGCTTCTCTGCAACAGCCTTGTCTTCCTTGAATGTTCCTTTAGCACCTTGATTGTTCAGTGGCCCCACATATTGTTGGGTAGGCTTCTTACTTCTGAGATACTTAAAGACATTCTGGTAAAGTCCACAACTGAGAACAAAGGATGTAATCTGTTGATTAGCTGAAGAAGGTATTTCTGGCCACTGCTCCTCTTTGGGAATCTGGGAGTCACAGCCTAAGGGTACGTCTATACTTACGCGTCCGGTCAGAGGCGCGGGATCGATGTTCTGGGTTCGATTTATCGCGTCTTGTCTAGACGCGATAAATCGAACCAGGAAGTGCTCCCCCGTCGACGCCGGTAATCCTGCTCTGCGAACGGAGCAGGCGGAGTCGACGGGGGAGCCTGTGCACCGCGTGTGGACCACAGGTAAGTTCGAACTAAGATACTTCGACTTCAGCTACGTTATTAACGTAGCTGAAGTTGCGTATCTTAGTTCGACGGGGGGTTAGTGTAGACCTAGCCTTAGACTGCAAACCTCTTTGAGAATAGTTTGGACAGATGCGCTCATTTGAAAGAGAGCGAACAGTCTTACAGATTTTGCCAGTTCCCCACAATGTTTCCCACTGCCAACTGATAGCCACTGTCTTCTATAGATTGAGTCTAGGTCAGCGCTCACACACATACTCAGTCACTGAGCCTGCCCACCCAGAGCCATGTACCTCAGTCACTTGCTCAGAGACCGAACCATCATCATTTGCACTGGTGTCAAGCAGGGCTGTGTCATTGCTCCAGCACTCTTCTCCATTTACCTTTCTGTGATCCTGATTCTCATCCATGACCGCCTTCCTGATGGAATCAGGATTGAGGAATTCCCCATCCATACAATACTCAATATCTCTGACGTCTCCAAACAAAATCTAGGATCATGAGAATTGGCATTTTTGGCTTTCAGTATGCAGATGACTACGTCATTCTTGCACACACAGAGGCCAATCTGCAAAGTACCCTAAATCTTTGTGTGGATGCCTATCACAGCCTGAGTGTCTCGCTCATCATTGGGAAAAACAAGGTACTCTACCAGCTCTCACCTGCACAAACTACTCTTTGTACTCCACAAATCACCATCAGCAGAGAACCCCTGGAAAATGTGGACCATTTTCCATACCTTGGCAGCCAGCTCTCCCAAACAACCAGCATTGACACAGAAATTGAATACAGGATCTGCTGTGCCAGCAAATCCTTTGGAAGACTACTCAAACGAGTCTTCAATGATAGGGATCTCTCAACAGGTAACCAATATCCTGGCTTACAAGGCAGTTGTCATCCTCTCCCTTCTCTATGGGTGTGAGACCTCGGTAACCTACAGATGACATCTCAAACAGTTGGAATGGTTCCAGCAGGGCTGCCTCAGGAGGATTTTCAGGATCAGCGTGGAAGACCAACACACTAACATCAGCATTCTCTCTGCTACCAACATCAGCAGTATAGAGGCACCAACTCTTCTGGGCTGGCCACTGTGTACGTGGCCAGCCTGACACTTAGCTCCCGAAGCAAGTACTCTTCTCTCAGTTAAGTCAGGGAAGAAGGGCTTGTGGAGGGCAGCAGAAGCGCTTCAAAGACATACTGAAAGTACACCTTAAAAAGGGAGGCATCAACCCAACAACCTGGGAGGACTTGGTGCGGAACAGAACACAGTGGTGCCACACCATACACCAAGTCACGGCTCACTTTGAGGAGAACAGACGTGACAAAGGAGGAAAGAAAGGGCACAACAGTCCAGCCAACAACTATGTCTCCTCCAAGATTACACCTGTCACTTCTGTGGGAAAATCTGCAAGGCACGAATTGGGCTTCTCAGCTACTTAAAAACCCACTAATGAACCCCGCCCCCCCACCGGAAGACATCATCCTCACATCGAGGGATAGCTGAAGTAGGAGAAGAAAACATCATGGAACCCATTAGCCAGCCCCATACTCACACAAATGTACCTATTTACTTACTCAGCCACCCTCCCCACACCTGTGCATCCAGTCACTCACTTGGTCCCCTCATCCGCGCACTAATGCACTCAGCACTAATTGATTTCCCCAGATAAACACCATGTGCTCCTTGACTCATCTCTGACCCTAACTCAGCATACACCTGCACATTGACTCATATCCCTTTCACTCAGCACTACGTCCACTCACTCAGCCTCCAGGCCCTATACATTCTCCACTTTGTGCTGCTATGGTGGTTCTGTCTACTGGATCCAAAACTGTAGGTGGTTGTGTGGATCTGTACCCAAAATCCAAGCACCTGCAATAATTAAGAGGGTTTGATGTGCAAGAGGCTAGTTCTGGTGCAGTTTTAGATTTGCCTATATTTAATTGTGCTTACAAATGTTTGTGTTGTATATCTGCTATGGGAAAATAAGATTAGCCAGAACAGATTACTTGTTAAAACTGAGCTGACTAAGGATAAAACGGTGATTTTAATCATACAATTTATAATCAACATGATGAATGGTGTTTGTTTTCTAGAGAAAAGATAACAATATATGTAAAGCTGCACTTGCAGCAAGGCTATATTTTCTGTATGGCTCTGACAGGAAATGTGAATTACGGATGATTACAGATTTTTTTTCTGGGTATATCATGGGTTTACCATTATTTATTACAGTTCTTGTAGGATTTAACTGAGGCCTTGAGTAATAAGTGTGCTCGTATGTTCTGGGATACATGCATATAATGGACAGACAATTTTTGAAAAAGAGAAGTATCCTAGGTGGCTAAACTCTGCAGCCACTGGCAGCTGAAGGAGTATCTGGATTTATATTGGTGCAAATGAGATCAGAATCTGTCTCAAGAGACCCAATTCTGCCCTATGTTATACTCCTGTGACTCCCTTTGGAGTCTCTGTTCCAAATTCAACCTAATGTAACCAAATTCAGTGGGTACAACAGTACAGTACATGGGCCTGTCAGGAAAACACATATAATGAAAACATTTAAAACTCATGGATTTTAATTGTTTTAAATACCGTAAATCAAGTTGCCACCAGTTGCTGAACACAGCACAGGTGAGAAATGAAGGAAAACGAATAGAACATTGAGGAATAAACCATAGGCACTGAGCATATGGCATTTCAGAGGTTGCCTTTCCCGTTGGTGTTCCTGTCACCATGGAAGAACATATCCCATAGGAAAATTAGTGAGTTAAAAAAACATTTCATACCCTAGCACCACTATCCCTGGCATGCTTTCCATGTTTAGTTTAAACTGCGTTCCATGGACTTACAGTACTTTCTTTGATTTGTTGCCAATATTTACTGAAGCAAATTGAAGAGTTCATGCTACACTATAGTAGAAAGAGTGATAAACTGCAAAAATGCTGTACATTTTAAATATCTTTTTTTTTTAATAAGAATTCTGATGAACTTTAGCTCATGGATAATGATTTTGATTAAAAGAAAAGAATAACGTGAGAGAAGTGAGCTAATAATACAGCTGGAGCATAACCCAAAATCAATAACAATGGTTTCTGACAGAGGTTAGGGAGATTCAAATGTGTACAGTACTGGAAAGATATGAACAATGTATTTTCAGTAAATTCACTTTCTGCAATAAAATAGTCTGAGTTTAAGCAGTGTATATATAGATTTTTTTAATTGGTAAATTTTATCAAAAGTTGTATTCAAATAGGCCAAATCCCATGCAAATATACACATGCAGCCCAAATAGACTTCGGGACGGAATTTGGCCCGGAGTGGTTTTGTTTTGGCATATTGTTTGCTTTTTGCCAAACATTTTTCACTGACTTTCCAGTGTAGATGTTTTGTAATTTATACAGCCATTTAATAAGTAAAGCCATCCAGCACATGCTGTTAGAGATGATACTATCCAGAGTTTTGGTTCAGCATCAACCCTGAACTTTGGGACATTCAAAATCTAGATTTGGATAGAAATTTTGGTGCTTAGGTGCATCTCTCTACTTGTGAAAGGTGAGATTACATTTCATATTTATTGTTTAACCGTATAAAATAATAATAATAATAATGTTGCATAAGATAACTAATGTGCAAGGTACTGGTGTATATTCTGATCCTTTGGAATTACGTTTGTGTATCTTTGATTTGCGTATACAAGCACTATTCAAAATCCAAGGATGCATACATTATTTAGTTTGCATTACAGTCAGGTAAATACTGTGTAAGAGTATTTGTACAGACTTGTTTTGAATAAAAAAATTAACTCCAACAGTATTTCCAACCCTTTAAAATAATTTTCTGTTAAAGTTCTGATGTGTAATCATTTATTTGCAAGAACATACTTGTGCAAATTTATGTTTGCACAAAGGCTCATGTCAGAAGTGATTGGGTGCCCATCTTGAAACTTCTTTGATTTTATTTCTGTTCTCAAAAGTTTCATTGATTCAAAGAACAGGTAGAAACAATACTACGTGACTTGGGGAGTGAATCATTCAAGAACAATCTAATCACCTAAACTATGTTCACTTGAAAGGTTATTTAACAATTATTTTCTATGAATAGTTTACCTAGCTCTAATTCATATACTACAAAAGGAGGTTGGCTTAGAATATACTTTACTGCCAAACCCAGATATGGATATAGGGAAACATTTACTGAGAACTTAATTAAGGTAGCTGTTGTGGGGTATGCACACCCCGTCCCCCTTTCAGGACTGGGTAGGGTTGTGATATCATTGCTGTTACAGTCCCACCCCTCCAACAGCCCTTAGGCCAAAAGGGGCCAGAGTCAATCCTGGCAGCCCTTGCATTCAGGGCAGCGTGGTCTAGAGGCTAGAGTCAATATAACCTCCCTCTGGCACAGGGCAATACGGCCTAGCAGCCAGGGTCCATATAACAGCCCTCTGGTACAGGTTAATGTGGCCCAATGGCCGGAGTCAATGTCTCAGTCCCTAGGCGCAGGGCAGTGAGGCCCAATGGCCAGTATCCAGGGAGGAGGAATGGGCTGCCACCAGGGGAGTGGCGGCCTGGGTAGGGAGGCCCGGGCCCACCCTACTCCACCAGGCCTCAGCCCCAGGGTCCTGACAGTGGCAGAGTGGATCAGCACTGGATCAGCGGGGACTCCCACCGAAACAGCTGACCTCACTCAGGTAGGAGGTACCACTCGCGCACCCTCCTTGGGTCACTTCCTATGGCATTTCCAGGGATTGTTGTCTGTTGAGCATCGGGGTTCCTGGGCTCCTCAGCACGGGTGATTCCCTGCGGTTCAGTCGGCTACAGCCCTCTGGTCTGGCTCTTAGGGTCGCCAGTTCCCACAGGCAAAGGCTGTGATGATTCTTTGGCTGGAGCCTCCACCCAAGGTCCTTCCCCTCTGGTGGTCAGCCTTGAATGAGCTGGGCTGCTCCCTTTTATACCGACGCAGTAGTTGGAACATGCCCAGCATGGTCTGAGGGGTGGGACTTCCGCCACCCATAGTGTGGGGTTAACCCCCTCTTGTCCTGTGCTGGGTATGCACACCCCGTCACAGTAGCCCAGGAACTAAACATTAGATTTAAATATGGCCGATATATTTAAGTTTTCCAATTTTTTTTGGCTTTTAAGGACTGGAAGAGGATGTAATTGATGGAAGTGCGAGGAGAAGGACAGAAGGTCAACAGCAAATGAAAGCAAAATATAAACCAGCTTTTGGCAAGTTTAATTTATTTTGATTTTTAATTTGGAAGGAAGAAGAGGAAGAGCTGCTAGGGACATGGATTTTTTTCCTCCCATTGTGTAATGATTTTCATCCTTTTTTTCTTCTGTATTCATCTATTTTAATAGACATATATTACTAATGGTGTGTATAAACTGAAAACATTTATGACTTGGCAAAATGTGGCACCTAACTCTATTCAAGTCTATAACGTTCCATGGTTATGGACCCACAAGCAACCCTTACTTCTGCAGAGCTTCCGGCTATTCCTCCTCCCATTCCCTAAGGAATGTGTCCCTACTGTCTTTACTTCATTAAGGTTACATTGAGCATAACTAGTGAATCAACTGGCTGAGCCTGTAATCCTCATGGGGCTGAAATATTTCTGAGGATGTTTAATAGCAATTCTGTCTCATCCCCCTGAAAAGCCTTAAAGAAAAAATTATATGCAAAAAAATGTAACAATGTACAAGGGAGTGTTTATCAGCAATGTAGCAGCCTCTATTTGATACAGGAAAACCTGCTCCTAGCAGGATATCAGAGACACAGTAGTCCAGTTCTCTCAATCTTATGATAGCTCTAGTGATTTGGGGGTATTTTTTACTTGTCACATGAAAACATAATGAAAGGCTGCCACTTCACAAATTTTTCCTTATTTAAAATGGCCACCATCTCCTATCACTGTCAATGGCAAGATGGCTACCATTTCCCTACAGGCTGTCTGCATGTGGAAATGAGACTGCCCTTAATAAAGGAGGCTGCCACCTCCACCATTTTCAGTGGGATAAAAGCCATTCATGCGTGTTTCATTTGCAAAGAGTGAAGCTGAACACAGGTTTAGTTGAGCAAGAGGAACTTTATTAAAGCCTTCTCTGTTCATGTGGCTGTGTTGCTTCCAGCCTAACTCCCCACTTTCTGTTTTCCTTATGTCTTGTCAATAACATGAGCCCTCTGATTCCAATTCCACTGATTATGATACATCTTCCTTATTTTACAAGCATTTTAATATAAACATCAAAACACATAATTAATGCACAGGCCCCCACCCCATGTCCTTTCAGCCCTAAATTGCTAGTGCACAGACTCCGCTAGCTAGTCTTTGAGATAGTTTAATCTCCTCAACAGATGACTACAGTGGGGTGGCCTATCTCTGTCTTCCTATCACTTGTCTCCAAGTCTAGCCAACTATATGTGAAATCTCCCTTCCCTATGGAGTTGGCTTTTGGATGGTTCTCTGTCTCTGTGTTCTGTTATGATCTCCATCTCTGAAGGCAAACTCTGGATCTTGTGTCTGTTGGGTCTTGTCTCCTATTCCTTTGGATCACTTGTTCGTCTTGCATAGTCCTCTTAGCGTATGCACAACGTGCCTCAGGTGGCATGTCACCAGGATTCATCACTCAATTTGGTCTCCTGGTTGAATCATTTGCTTCCCCAGCCCGGGCTGGGTACTGACAGGAAGCATGACATGAATGCTGATCCATGTCCTCCTCTTGCATAGTCACCTTGTATGACCTGGGTATTATCGCACCCCCACGACTTCTTTAGTCCATCCCTTTTGGTGTCTTTCTAATGGCTGGATCCTCACAGGAATGCCTATCTCAAAGGCCAGTAGATCCTTGGCTTACTTTTGTACTGTAGTTCCTGCTCTGCCATCTCCTCTTGGTGCTATCTCCATCCTTATGGCTATAACAGGTCTCCCTTCATTCGTATTGGGTTTTGGTTCTGAATCCCATCAGTGCCTGTGCTGGACTGTTTTGGCACCCCTGTGATGGAATATTCCTATATGCCAAAAAATACTAACAAGGTCTGAAGCAAAAGAAACAGCCTTGTGTAACAGTTTCTTATCTGTTTCCATAGCTGATTCCACCTTATTCTGTGGGTGTGCTGGGGATGAGGACTGATGGTCAAACTCCCATTTGTGTGCAAATTCCTTTCAATCTTCCAAGGCAAATTGGGGTCTGTTGTCTGTGCACACCATGTTTGGAATGCCATGGCCTTCTTTGTGAGATTTCATTCTGCTAATCACTGACTTGCTGCTTGTGTCAGGCAGGGCATTGACCTCCCAAAAGTTTGAATAGTAGCCCACTGTCATCAAGTACTGCTTTTACTTGAAGGTTAAATAAGTCTGCTTCCACCTTTTCCCATAGCTGGGTGAGAAGCACATATGATAATGGTCTCTCTTTACTGGTGGGTATCACATGAGCAGCTGGTGTCACACCCTACTATCAGGAGTGGAATTATGTATTCATTCCCAGGCAGTAAACACACTTTTGAGCCAGTCTAAAACAGCTGTCAATGCCTGGGTGTGAGGCATGTATTTTTTGCATGTCATCCTGACTTAATGAGGCAGGGACAACAAATCTCTGTCCTTATACTATGAATCTGTCCTGCACACTCAGTTCATCTTCAATTTGAAAATATGGTTCTGCTCTTACTGGTGCTTGGCTTTGTTGTCTGGCCACCCTGCTGGTATCACTCTCTTGACTGCCTGTCATTGGATGTCTTTTTCTGTAGCCTCTTTGCATTCTTTCAGCATTGCTGTTGAAACTGGGACATAGTGCAGCATGTTAATGGCTTCAGTGTCCTGATCCCCTCCCCACAGCTCACTGATGCTGGGTATATGTCTTGCTCAGGGTGTCAGCTAAGAGCAGTAATCATCCTGTACTTTGTAATGCTGAAGGCGCATCAACATTGCACAGCAATCCCTTTGGAGCACTAAGCAAGTGCTTTGCCATGATTGTCTCTAAAGTTTCTGGTCTGCACAATTACTGGGTGGCCATAGATATGCTGTTGGAATTATTCCACTCTAAATACCCCATCCAGAAGCTCTGCTTCTGTTTGCGCATGCCCCTGTTCAGTCTCTGTCAGGGCTCTGTTGACACAAACAATTGGCTGCTTCTGCAAAATAACTACACCCAGTCCTTTCTCTGATGCATCACACTGGTGTGTCAATGGCTCTCCTGCCTGGTAGTACTTCAGTACAGGGGCATCCATTATCATTTGTTTCAGAGGGTCAAATGCTTGCTGTTGGAGATCTGCCCAGTGCCACTCAACATCCTGCTACTGGACAGAATGTGGATGGAAAATTTATCATTTGTATGAAGTGCTGCACCCCTTGCACTTTCCCTGGAGCTGGCCTGTCTCTGACTTGATGTTGTTGGGATCTGCTTTTAGTCCCTCTGCTGTGAGCAGATGTCCAGTGTATGTCCCCTCACACTGTTCGAGCTGCATTTTTGTGGGTTGTATTTTATGTTTTTGTCTCTGCATTGCTGTAGAAAAGCTAGTAGTTTCTGTCATGTTCTCATTCAACTTTTGTCTCACTGCTCTTTTCATTACAATGAGAATATCATGTGCAATTATTTTCACCTCAGGCAGTCTTTCATCCTCTGGTGCTGGGATTATGCCCATTGGCATGGACAGCCATCTGTAGTGACCAAATGGTGTCGGAAAGGTTGTCAGCATGCTGGATTGTTTATCCAGGCTTATGTGCCAAAACCATTCCTCACATCACAGACCATAAAGATTCTGGCTTTGGAAACTTCTAGCAGCATGCCATCAATTGTGGGCAGTGAATAGTGGCAGCTTTTCAATACCTGATTCAGTGGCTTTAGGTCTAAGCAGATGCATAATTTGCCTGATGGTTGTTTTTTTTTTATGACCACCATCCTGCTTACTCAGGCTCTATTGGCCTCTACAGATTCTATGATATCCATGCTCTGAGGAATTTCAAGCTACTTGCATACTGGGCTATGTAGTTCCACTGTCAGGTTTTCTTGCAGGTGAAGCTTTCCTTCAAGGCCCTGGTTTCCTTTGAAAATATCCCTATATGCCTTTAAAATGGTCTCCATTGTCCATGGGATTCCAGCTTTTGCTTCTTGAACTGCAACTATAAAATTCTGAGGCTGCACCTTGAGCAGATCCATGGCTTTTATGGCTGTATTCCCCAAGTGGGATCTGTGGTACTTCCATCCAACCCCACAAACATCAGGTTATACTCTGTTATTTTTTAGGTTAATTTCTACGAGGTCATATTTTCACATAGGCTGCATTATCTTCTCATTGTACATTATTAGATTGCATCTGAGTCCAATTTACCTCGAGGAATCACATTTCAGGAGGTCCCACTATCCAGTTGATATCACACAGGTTGTTTCTCTATTAACATTGCTGCGTGCAATGTTAGTAGGAGGTTGGTATTGTTCCATGTTGCTTTCCTGTCCTGACAGCCTGAATCTGATATGCTCTTGGATTCAAGGAACCTACAAATCTACTCAGTCCTATTTGTTGTTTAGCCAATCACTAAGACAAATAAGATTGTTTACATTTACTGGAGATAATGCTGCCCAGTTCTTATTTACAATGTCACCAGAAAGTGTGAAGAGTTATTTGTGTGGCACTTTTGTAGCTGGCATTGCAAGGTATTTACATTCCAGATATGCTAAACATTCGTATGCCCCTTCATGCTTTGGCCACCATTCCAGAGGACATGCTTCCATGCTGATGATGCCTGTTAAAAAAAAAAGCGTTAATTAAATTTGTGACTGAATTCCTTGGGGGGAGAATTGTATGTCTCCTGCTCCGTTTTACCCCTATTCTGCCATATATTTCATGTTATAGCAGTCTCGGTTGATGACCCAGCATGTTGTTCCTTTTAAGAACACTTTCACTGCAGATTTGACAGAACACGAAGGTACCAATGTGAGATTTCTAAAGATAGCTACAGCACTTGACCCAAGATTTAAAAATCTGAAGTGCTTTCCAAAGTCCGATTGGGATGGGGTGCAGAGCATGCTTTCAGAAGTCTTAAAAGAGCAACACTCCGATGCAGAAACTACAGAACCTGAACCACCAAAACAGAAAATCAACCTTCTGCTGGTGGCATCTGACTCAGATGATGAAAATAAACATGAGTTGGTCTGCACTGCTTTGAATCATTATCGAGTAGAACCTGTCCTCTGGAATGGTGGTTGAAACAGGAAGGGACATGAATCTTTAGTGTGCGGGCACGTAAATATCTTGCAACGCCGGCTACAACAGGCCATGCAAAAACCTGTTCTCACTTTCAGATGACATTGTAAACAAGAAGCAGGCAACATTATCTCCTGCAAATATAAACAAACTTTTTTGTCTGAGTGATTGGCTGAACAAGAAGTAGGACTGAGTGGACTTGTAGGCTCTAAAGTTTTACATTGTTTTATTTTTCAATGCAATTATTTTGTACATAATTTTACATTTGTAAGTTCAACTTTCATGATAGAGATTGCACTACAGTACTTGTATTAGGTGAATTGAAAAATACTATTTTTTTTAACAGTGCAAATATTTGTGATAAAAATTAAAATACAAAGTGAGCACTGTACACTTTGTATTCTGCGTTGTAATTGAAATCAATATATTTGAAAATGTAGAAAACACCCGAAATATTTAAATAAAGGGTATTCTATTGCCATTAATCGTGATTAATTTGTTTGCTTGACAGCCTTAATTTCACTCTTTGCAAATGAAACAGGAAATGGAGGGGGTCTGAGCAGAGGAAGGCAGGACAAGAATGGGGGATGAAGTGGAGGGAGTAGCAGGAGGGAGAGGAGGAGAAGTTGGGGGAATGCTGCCCAGTCTTGGGCAGTGATACTGGGGAGTCAGGGAAGCGTTGCCTCTTGCGACAAACAAAATCAATCCCATGTTGTTTCTACTGTGACATTCTCATTTATATGGATGATTGATACTAAGTTTAAAATTCTTTAATATGCATGCCTGTAACTCATCAACTCTAAAAAGTAGTATACGTTCTATGGACACATGAATCACAATGCATTAATTAGGATGTGGTTCTCAAACTATTTACCATCCACCCATCCTTTTATCAAAGGAAATAAACTAGGAGGGGAGAGAGTGAAGGCAGTAATAGGCAATGGATATCACTTCCCCTTTCTGAGGGGTGAGGAGATGGTAAGTGGAATCTCCATCGGAGTACCCAGGGAGAGATGTACATTAAAGGTTGACCTTTCAATCTGAAATTATCACACATACATTGGCAGAGGTGTAGAGGGGAGTGAAAAAGTCAAAGAACAGACTAAAAAACATTATTTGATGGGTATTTTAAGTCTCATGATTTTGGGGGCCAAACTCATGATTTGTGGATCCCTGACTCATGATCTTTGATCTCTTGAGGGGCTCTAGCTCCTTACTTTTGATTTCTTGAGGTTGGCAATACTGCTTCCAACAACTCCATAATCTGTGTGTACAGATTGATGAATTATAATGAATCCATTGCTGTGCAGGACTCCATGGTTGTCATTTATTCCACATGCACACTGGCTTCCCGGACTCCAGGTCACAATTGGTGATGGAATGCAGGGCCCTTACAACAGGAGCTTCATTCACTGTAGTTACATTAAGGCAGGCCTGCACAACATGCGGGCCGGGGGCCACATGCGGCCCGCGTGGGCTCACTGTGCGGCCCGTGGGGGGGTGAGTACGCAAGGGTTGCAGCTGTCTGGAGGTGCCTGCCTTCCATGCCTTCCTCATTCACACCTCATTCATTCAACAGGGCAATTGAATACAAAGTGGGGGGAAGATCTTATTCTACTTCTAGCAAAAAGACATTTTTCTTTTACCTTAATTATACTACCTTAGGGGCCCGCTATAACATATTACCAAGATTCAATACAAAGTCATATAAAAGTTATACAAAAATGCATAATGCAGAGATTTATCTACAACTGCATTGATTGACTGTTGTGTGCAGTAATATAGTGACCACTGGGGGTGTGTGAAAAGCGGGGTGATGGTGAGGCTGAGCGGGGAGGGGGCGGGTCCTATTTTACTGCTGTGATCTGGTCCCCCTATGTGCACTGTTTCTTTCCCCCTCTACAGGCTTCCACACCCCAGCGCTGGGGAAGGAGGGGTTGTTTCCACGGAGCGGGGGGTGGGGGGAGGTGTTTCCACGGGGCTGGGGGGTTTCAGCCCTCAGCTGTTTTCTTTGGAGTAATATGGCCCTCACCACTTTACGAGTTGTGCAGGACTGCATTAAGGTATGTTTCGTCTGTGGGGCAGCCACTAGAGGGCAACAGGGTCCTAAACACTTGAGCAGGCTACAGATTCCATCCAGTGGAAGGCAGTGGCTCATTGGCATTAGCTAGTATGATACACCATGCATGTGTACTTGGAGGGGATGAGACTGATTACTAAAGGCTAGATCACCCTGTGGGTAGGAGGGAGGCAATCTCTGAGGATTTCGCTCATGAAATCTCCCCAAAATTATTCCCTGGGGGAGGGAGAGAAGTGGGGTTTGCCTCCTCCCACCATGGAATTGGCAGCAGTTCCACCCACAAACCCCAAGATCTGGGGTGTCTGCTGTGCTTTCTTGCTGTCTCTGAGGCTTCCCAACTCCCTCCATATGGGATGAAACAATCTGCACAGAGGGGCCTATCCACATTGTTAGTGTTTGAGGAACTAGTGCTAGGGAGGAACTGCCTATTGCAGATGAGGATGGGGAGATACTGGATTCTAGTTCTAAGTTCTTTTTCACTTGGCTTTGTGATTAACATGTGACCCTGAACTTCGGTTCTCCCATCCATGGCTTCCAAATTAATCCATTCTTCCTTCACTGTGCACATGCAACTTCTAGTAATATTAAAGGCTAGTGATGACATAGATACCCATGGAGAGTAGAAGAGATTCCAGAGCCTGCACTCCTTTCTTTTATCTTAGGTATGTGAGGTAACCGCAGAATCTGCCTTTATGGCCAGGGCCAGCTCTACCGTTTTTGCCACCCCAAGCAGCGTGCTGAATTGCCGCCATGGACGGCTGAAGATAGAAGCTGCCGCAGAATTGCCGCCGCCGTGGAAATGCGCGTGCCACCCTAACGGCACACGGACTGCCGCCCCTTGCAGATTGCCGCCCCAAGCACCTGCTTGGAACGCTGGTGCCTGGAGCCGGCCCTGTTTATGGCTTCAAAATTTTGTTGGGAAATAGGTCAGCCAAGTGAAAAAACAAAAACAAAACAACAACAAAATGTCAACAACACCTAAACCGTTCTGTGACTTTTCACAGTGGGAGTTGAGGAAACCTTAGAAACTGAGGTCATGTCTGCTTTGTCTACACGTTAAAGATCCCGTAGTGCTTTTCATAATAGCAGGGATTTACTCGTGTGCCCTGCCCAAAATGTAACCTTTTCCCCAGCGCTGAGCAGTGTACTAAGCTTTGGTTAGCTGCCATTCTCTACCTCTTTGGTGACTGAGTTTCGGTGGTGGTGGTGGTGGCGTCGTGGTGGTGGTGTGTGTATAGGCCCTAATCTTACAAAAAGCTTTGCATTTGGGGCGAATCCTGTGGTTGCACAGAGGTGCTTCCAGGTCAGGGCCATAGTTTGTGACGTCCTTTGAAATCCTTTTATAAATGTCATTATTTATTATTATTTATGATAGATGAATGGCTAGCATTGTAAGCTTGAAAGTGCAACATATGCTGGGCTCAGTCCTGCAAATACTTACATGGATGAGTAATTTTATTCATTTGAGTAGTTCTTTTACTTTAATGCAAGTGTTTCAAGATCGGTAATTCTTATCAAATGTTTCAACTCATGGGGGATATAATTTTGGTGAGAAAATGAATTCATATGTAAATGGTTAAATTTCAAATTGCAAGTATATTTGCCAGCACACATAACTTTAATTCATCATTAGTTTTTGCCAAATGTGCGAATGGATCAGAATTTGTCTCTTTTTCCCTAATTGTTTTTTGGGGTGTGTGTGTGTGGTGGGGTGGGGGGAGGAAATCATCCTTTAAAGCACTTTACTCTAGGGACCAAAAGAGCTCGGACTTATATACGAGCTTATGCTGGAAAACAATTTTTTTGTTACACTGTAGCATAGCCTCGGAATAGTTGCTGTTAAACAGAAAAATAAAAACCATTCAGTTAATGTGTAATTAATAGTTTGGCATTTCCCAAAGGCTTTACTCAGGACCCTTTCTGTTTCTGTTTTGTATTACTGAACTCCTTTGCTAAGTATTTCCAGATCATATAGATTTAGATAAGACATGTTCCAGAACTTATAACATTTTTTATTCTGACTTTACAGTATTTATTAGTGTAATGAAAACAATACTTTGACAAGTCCCCAAATAAATGGTAATATTCATCCTGGATAGTAAAGTGAAAAATGTTCAGTGGCTCTAGTTCATCAGCGCTCCAACCATTCCTTCGTTATACACATAAAAATAATTACAAAAATATTTTTGCAGATTCCCTTTAACAAACTAATTTGATTAAGGCCCTGATCCTGCAATCTGATCTATGTAGGTGGACCCTTGCACCCATGAGGAGTCCCACTGAAGTCAATGGAGCTCTGTATGGGTTCAAAGATTGTAGGATTACAGCCTAAAATACTAATTATGTAGCTAGATATAAATTTAATTCATGTGCTTTAGTCTGTGGCCTAATGTTATCTTGTTTCTATATCTGCATTGTAAAAATGTGTGCATGGGATATTTAGTACAGTGACCACAATTCTTAAATGGAATAGCTGGGAAAATAATAGATTAGATTAATGATCTATATTGTTAATAGATTAATCATAGATTAATAGTTGTTGTTTTTTTAGGCCAGAAGGATCAATTATGATGATAATTTGCTCTGGGCTCCTGCATAACACTGGCCAAAGAACCTCATCCATATTGACATGCACATCACAATTTGTTTGAAATTATTAGGGTTTCATTTACACCCCTGCAATGTCTCCCAAGTGGGTGCACGGGACAACTCCTGCCTAACAAATGGCAGGATTGGAGTTTTGGATTGTGAAACCTTCAGGGCAGGAGTAGTCTTCCTCACTGTCCGTAAAGCACCTACTACACTGAGACTATTCAAATAATAAATAGTAATATGCACTCTTGAGAAGTCAGATTGTGACCCAGTGCTTGTAACAGTGCAAAAGAGAAGGCTGGCTACGAGTGCAGTGGCTGGTCTAATTGCAGTCTCAATACATCTCCCCATCATATCAGGCAACATGTCTCAGCTCCCAGATCTCTTAGGGTTTGTCTACAATCATAGAATCATAGAATCATAGAATCTCAGGGTTGGAAGGGACCTCAGGAGGTCATCTAGTCCAACCCCCTGCTCAAAGCAGGACCAACCCCAACTAGATCATCCCAGCCAGGGCTTTGTCAAGCCTGACCTTAAAAACCTCTAAGGAAGGAGATTCCACCACCTCCCTAGGTAACCCATTCCAGTGCTTCACCACCCTACTAGTGAAAAAGTTTTTCCTAATATCCAACCTAAACCTCCCCCTCTGCAACTTGAGACCATTACTCCTTGTTCTGTCATCTTCTACCACTGAGAACAGTCTAGATCCATCCTCTTTGGAACCCCCTTTTAGGTAGTTGAAAGCAGCTATCAAATCCCCCCTCACTCTTCTCTTCTGCAGGCTAAACAATCTCAGTTCCCTCAGCCTCTCCTCATAAGTCATGTGCTCCAGCCCCCTAATCATTTTTGTTGCCCTCCGTTGGACTCTTTCCAATTTATCCACATCCTTCTTGTAGTGTGGGGCCCAAAACTGGACACAGTACTCCAAATGAGGCCTCACCAGTGCCGAATAGAGGGGAATAATCACATCCCTCGATCTGCTGGAAATGCCCCTACTTATACAGCCCAAAATGCCGTTAGCCTTCTTGGCAACAAGGGCACACTGTTGACTCATATTCAGCTTTTCGTCCACTGTAACCCCTAGGTCCTTTTCTGCAGAACTGCTGCCCAGCCATTCGGTCCCTAGTCTGTAGCAGTGCATGGGATTCTTCCGTCCTAAGTGCAGGACTCTGCACTTGTCCTTGTTGAACCTCATCAGATTTCTTTTGGCCCAATCCTCTAATTTGTCTAGGTCCCTCTGTATCCTATCCCTACCCTCCAGCGTATCAACCACTCCTCCCAGTTTAGTGTCATCTGCAAACTTGCTAAGGGTGCAGTCCACACCATCCTCCAGGTCGTTGATGAAGATATTGAACAAAACCGGCCCCAGCACCGACCCTTGGGGCACTCCACTTGATACCGGCTGCCAACTAGACATGGAGCCATTGATCACTACCCGTTGAGCCCGACCATCCAGCCAGTTTTCTATCCACCTTACCGTCCATTCATCCAGCCCATACTTCTTTAACTTGCTGGCAAGAACGCTGTGCGAGACTGTATCAAAAGCTTTGCTAAAGTCAAGAAATAGCACATCCACTGCTTTCCCCTCATCCACAGAGCCAGTTATCTCATCATAGAAGGCAATTAGGTTAGTCAGGCATGACTTGCCCTTGGTGAATCCATGCTGACTGTTCCTGATCACTTTCCCCTCCTTTAAGTGGTTCAAAATTGATTCCTTGAGGACCTGTTCCATGATTTTTCCAGGGATTGAGGTGAGACTGACTGGCCTGTAGTTCCCCGGATCTTCCTTCTTCCCTTTTTTAAAGATGGGCACTACATTAGCTTTTTTCCAGTCATCCGGGACCTCCCCCGATTGCCATGATTTGTCAAAGATAATGGCCAATGGCTCTGTAATCACATCGGCCAACTCCTTTAGCACCCTCGGATGCAGTGCATCCGGCCCCATGGACTTGTGTTCGTCCAGCTTTTCTAAATAGTCCCGAACTACTTCTTTCTCCACAGAGGGCTGGTCACCTCCTCCCCATACCGTGCTGCGGAGTGCAGCCATCTGGGAGCTGCCCTTGTCTGTGAAGACAGAGGCAAAAAAAGCATTGAGTACACTAGCTTTCTCCGCATCCTCTGTCACAAGGTTCCCTCCCTCATTCAGCAAGGGGCCCACACGTTGAAAATGAAAAGAATGAAAACAATGAAAAGAAAGACCCGCGGCCGCCGGCAGCATGTCCCCGAGTCTAGATCTACAGACTTGGGCTTGTGGGGCTCACACTACGGTGCTAAAAATAGCTGTGTAGGTGTTCCTGCTTAGGTTGGAGCTTGGACTCTCAAACCCGGCAAAAGAGCTCTGTTGCAGTCAGTGGAGCTTTGCCAATTTACATCCTCTGAGGACCTGGCCCCTTGGTGTTAAGGCCAGAAGCGGCCACATTCTTCCCCCAAATCCTGCATTCTAGTGCTTTGGTTTTGCCTTCTAAGTCCTGAGAAGTGCATAATCTTAGCAAGGTTGATGGGCACAAGGGTGTTTTCTTTACAAAGTATTTTAAATAATTTTCAAATAATGTTTTCCTCTTTGGTGTATATAACAATCCCTTTTAAGTTTACACAGAAATCTATTAACTTTTCCCTTCCTGATGGATCTGATCCTGCTCCCATTGAAATCCATGCCAAAGCTTCATTCACTTGGCGCAGGACTGGGCCAGTAGTTCATTGTTGTGCTCATACGTGCTGGGATGCATCCTCTGTTGTTTTTTTGACAAGCTTGCAAAAGTAATCGAAAGAACTCCTCCCCCATCTCTTCCTTGCACATGTGCTATGTTTCTATACACACATTTGTGCAGATATTGCTACATGAACACTTTTGGGGTGGGGGCATAGGGAGGAAATTGTGTGGAAGCTTTAGTTTGAGATTAAGATCTGTATACATCTTGTTTCTTTCCCCAGTAATTAAAAAAGAGGCCAGATCCTCAGTTGTTGTAAAAGAGCATACATAGATCGACACCATCTGAGAATCTGTCTCAGTGATCTTAGAGCTTTCTGTATGCCTTTTTCTTTAATTTTACAAACTACTGAACTGTACATGCTAATACTTACATTACTCTAACATCCAACCTTCTAAGAACAGACCGTGTTTGCAATTCATGTACAGAACTTTGCGGTCTTCATATCTCTTTATAAATGCTGTCCAACCTGCAAACTAATTGAGCCTGAATGTAATGAATTTGAAGACAAATTTCTAATCCATTATGTGTACAGCTGACTACCGTATTTGTGTAACATCCAGGTTTTATCGTCTTTCTTCTGCTGATTCTTTGGATAGTACAATGTAAGTGATGACTACCATGTGTTGATATATGGAGTGCTCCTGGGACCTAATGCATTACATTTAATCATTCTGAACTGTATTTTTCTATGATTAAGAAGCTAAAGAGTAGATCATTCTTATCTACATGTATGTGAAAGGTTATTTATATTTTTGATCAGGCGAAGGGTTCCTAAGGACCTTAAAATGATTAAGTTCTTAATGTTTAGAGCTGTCAATAGGGCTGACACTTGTCAAGTTCTCTTCTGAAAAGCAAGGTTTTTAAATGTTGTGTTAGAATAAAGGAAACATCTTTTGGGTTTTTTTATTAGCACTTTAAAAAATAAACTGAATTCAGAAATGCACAAGTTCTACCTTTCTTGCCTCATTTTGCCTTCTAACGTTTCCCGACTCTTAGCATAGTGAGACTTTTGGGGATGGGGGAACATGGGGATATTTGGAGAAAGGAAGGAGAATATGAAGGAGCTGGGCAATGTAAGGGGGCCGGAGAATGATAATGAAGGGGGGAGGGGAAAGAGGGAAAAATGGCAGCTCCCCTATCTTTAAAGAGAGAGGAAGTGAAGTTCCCCTCTTAGCAACTTAGCTCCCCTGCCCACTTTCTTATGTGTGCAATTGTGTGGGATTTTCAAAAGCATTCTATATTAGCTTAACTGTGCTCCTGTTTAAGCCAGCAGTAAAACTTCCATGGCTTCAATGGGAGCAGTATTAGGCAATCCTGAATGCTTCTGAAAATCCCATCTTTTGTGTGTATTTAAGATTATATTTCCCCCCTGGAATGATCAAACAAAAACTAGGATGGGACATTTCCCCCCTAATGTTTCAAAAGGTAGAAGAATGACCCAAATTTAATGCAATTTATTATGCTTTAAATGGCTCCGAATTTTAAGCCAAATCTCTTCTGTTTTTGTTTTTAGTTGTTTTTTGGGGGGAGGGGAGCATATTCATGACTCTAACTCTTGGGTCTTGCAATACTGATATTTTAGCTGTGCTGATGGTTGGGTGTCTTCAGTTCCCCTAAAGTTTCTGTGACCTGAGTGAAGTTGCATTCACATGTCTGTGGGAAGTCTTGGATCCATTTGGTGTAGAAGTTGCTGCTAGAGCTGTGTTGGCCTGGGCTTACCTGTGGAGGAGTTGCTGGGTGAGCATGCTGTTAAGGGAGAGAGGGTAGGGCAACCTCCTCATGGAAGAGGGAGTCTTGCCAGAGTCAAACTGAAAAGAGAGCCTGAGTCTCCCCTTAGGCAGGGGGGAGAGAGAGGACTCAGAGAAATGGCTTCACTTCCACAGAAGCAACAGACATTCTACAGCAGTTTCTGTATCAGCCACCATGGAGATGAGGGTGGAGAAGGGGAGTGGAGGGGTTATAGCTGCTCTGTCTGCAGTTACACAAGTCTGTGACCACAGAACCTTGCAGAGCGTGCGTGCAACTCCAACCTATGATAGAGATGCTTTGGAGCTGCCCTGCCTGCAGATCAGGTTTGTGGGGGTTCTGGATTCCTTCTTCACCTACCCCTGCATAGCTCCCTGCACAGAGCTCATTTCCTCTGGCTTCGGGCCAGGCTGGGGGTGGTAGGCAAGGAGTATCCAGGTGGGGAGAGCAGAACAAGAGGTTGATGAGATAGGATTGTTTCCATTTTAGCTCACAGGTCTTGAGTTTTGTGTTTTCTCTTTATTTTATTCACCTTCAAGGAGAGTGTGGAAGAATTGTAGTCTCATGGTGCAAATTATAGAGTAGAAGTCAAGACAGTGCTTTTCAGGGAAGTTCATGTCTCAGACAGTTGCACGTGCTGTATGCACCAAATCAGCCACACAATTAAAACAAGTCTAGAGGCAGCCTTAATTTTAAAAACATTCACAGAACAAAATGCACATGGACAAACAGTCAGGTAATTGACTCCCCTCTGGGGTTTGTTTTTAAAAAGCCTCTCACTCTGGCCCCTGCTCTAGCTTTGCTGGCACTGCCAGGTTTTTTGGCAAGCCGTTCTTTCCACAAGTAGGGTTGAGAAAGAACACATAGCAATAAAAATCTGAAAACACTTGAACAAACAGATGCATGATTTACCCTAGCGGCCTTCCCCCTGGCATTCAAATGGCTGACAAAAATCTTTGAGTAAAAAATTACAACTAAGTACAGAAAAGGCAAGCAATGTGTTATAGAATCATTCAAGAGACTCAGAAAGAAATTGCAACCCTTGCTTTATGCTTCACCACTATGCCCTAGTAAAGACAGTGGGTGTGATGTTGATCAGAGTTACACTTGTAAATCCAGAGTAAATTCTGTCAACTTCAATAGTATTGCTTTGGATTTACAGTTTAGTACCTGAGAATATCTGACCCACCATCTCCAATGAATTCTACTCTTTCTTCAAGAGAATTCAGGATAGCTCTTTGTGCATTTTTCACCTGCTTGTGATCTATCATCTGAAGAGAAGGCAGGAGCTTGCCCAAATCTTAGTTACCCTAATGAACGCCTCCTTGCTTATTTAAAGAAATACAGAGTTCTGTATATAATCACACTCCTCTTATCTTAGGCAGCCTTTTACATTGATTTTAAAGTTATGGGCCAGTTCCTGAAGTCTTTGCTTAATCCTTTTACAGTCAAATTCCCATTGGTTTCAGTGAGAGGTTTTCTTGAGTAAGTACTGTGTAAAAATGGAGATCATTGTGCTGGGGAAACTCTTTCACATGTAACCATCCATGGAGGGTTCCCTCTCCCTCCCTGTGTAGAGATGTGATCAGCCACCTCAGTGGCACTGTTCATCCCATGCCAGGGACCCCATAGTCTGTATTGGCAGCATAGGTGGCGGGTAAAATAGGCCAGGGAAGGCTCAGCCTTTCCTGGTGCAGCTGCTGCCGCGGGCTGCTGGGTTGCATGTTTTTACTTATTATTATGTGCTAAGCAGGTTCTGGGGCATCTGAGGAAGTGGTATTTGCTATTCAGCTTCCTGGGCTCATCAGTAATCTCCTTGGACTCCAGAAAAATTACTGATGAACCCAGGAAACTGAGTAGCTGATACTGCCTCCTCAGCCACCTGGGAACCTGCATGGTGGATATAAAAAGCTCAGTGTTCTTCTGCTGAGCATCTGGGGGTTTCAGGAGGGGAGGTGTAGCACCTTTCCCAGTCTCCATCTGGGGCAGCTGAGGGCAGCTCGGGCAGCTGGGCTGGCTCGGCTTGGCCTGCCGGCCAGTGCATCTAAAGATGGCCCACAGCTCCTCTGGACATGGGACGGCAGAGGCAGAGGGGGACTCAGGGCTCCAGCTGTGTGTGTGTGTGTGGGGGTGGGATGAGGGGCTCATGCAGAAGGGACTGGGGGCTAGCCTCCCTGAAGGGGGGATCCACCCACAGCCAATGATTGGCAGGTTCCAGGATCCAGCTGTGGGGAGGGGCAATGGAAGGAGGACAGTAGGGCACAGGGGTAATATGAGGTAAATGGTATTAATGGTACATCATTTGAGAAGTTCATATATTTAGGTGGTATTAACTTTTTCAAGTAGCCCATCTGGGCAGGGAACACCTTTTTAAAAAGGGCTCTTGGAGGGCATCTTTGGGAAAGCCTTGGCAGGCACTGTGGTTCCAGGGAGAAAGGATAGTCAGGGAGCACCAGAGCTGATGACCCTTTGCCTCTGGACTGGCACGCCCTGTTTATTTTGACAAGGAAAGGGACCCTGCCTGGACAATAAAACAATTTGTGGAAAACTCCACAAGGGGGAACTCCCAGTGTTTTCCTTCTCCTGGGACCTCCTGACACAGGTTTTCCCATAGAAAAGGGGTGATCAGTCTTGGTTCAGGACTTCAGGATCTGCTTAACTGTGCTCTACCCATCCTTGTTGCAGCGGAGTTAATTTTGTTCTGAACAGGGCCGGCCCTAGCTTTTTGGCCGCCCCAAGCAAAAAAAACCACAACCCAGAAGCGCCGCCCCCCCCTCCGCCGGCCAAAACACCCCCCCCCAACAACGCTGCCCCGCCAAAACGCCGGGGAGGGCGGCATGGCCGCCGCCCTGCTCCCCCTGCCAGTGGGGAGCGCGGAACCCCTGCCGCCCCGCTCCCCCGGCCGGGGCGCCGGCGGGGAGCGGAGCACGCCGGCCGCCCCGCTGCCCCAGCAGGGGCTCCAGAGGAAGATTAGTTTTTTTGTAAATTAAAAAAAAACAAAAACAAAAAAAACCCTTGAGTGCCGCCCCCCTCCAGGTGCTGCCCCAAGCACGTGCTTGGTAGGCTGGTGCCTGGAGCCGGCCCTGGTTCTGAAGTCTTCTCATTTTAAATATACAGCTTGAATGTCTATTTCTTCTGTTCCACATTTTAATGAAGCAGATCAAAAACTGCAAATACAATGAAAAGCTTCCTGGAGCCCAAGATTGATTTTGTTTCAAGGCAGGGGAGCCCAGCACTGACACACATCTAGCGCTAGATGAAATAGTATGGTAGGTCATCTTAGCAATAGCATGCTTTTCTTACTCTCTGGATGGAAGAGCGAAGAGTGCCTTAGAAAATTCACCAATCCATTAGCATGTTTTTTAGCATCAGCATCACTCATCACCTGTTGTGTCATTTCCCAGCCTTTATTTTTTTGGCATGCATCAGTGGGACTTCTGAATGGCTGTAGCCTACTGATTCTGGACTGCAGTGAAAGTATTATTGTGACAATCACAAAATTGCTAATAATAAGAGCTGCAGCAAAGCATTTGCCATAGATTTAAACACACTGGTGAGAGTGCAAGTGTTTATAAACTCACCTTAAAACTCTAGGTTTACTTCTTAATTTGCTAATTGGATTGTGCTGGTTATCGGCCCTGTTTACACTGGCTATACACTTTACCTATATTAGAGGTCAATGCTTAACACGCTTCCAACTCAGATGGCTTGTAATGTGTTTTCACAAGCCAGTGTGAACAGGGCTAAACTGTATTAGAGCCATATTTATAAAATTCTAGGTACTGGTGATCCAGCATGACCATATCCTAGTCACATGCATAATAATTTGTGCTTTCAAAGCACTAGGCAAGCATTAACTAACCAAGCTTTGCCTCCATCCACACAGATGAAGCAACCAACCCCCCAGAAGCCATTTTAGCTACAATTGTGAAAAGTCTAAACAGCCCCTAAGATGGGTAAAAGGAAAGTTCTTTGAATGTTCTACCTATTCTGTGCGGGTTAATATAGGACGTCTGGAGGCAGGGCTAGTGAGGAATGGCTTAAAAGGCACATTCATTTTCGAAAAGATAGCCTGAAAGAAAAAATCCTTTGACCTTGATATAACGATTGATTTCTGTTGCCTTCCACATATGGATACGGTTGAGAATTAGACACCTGGTGGGTTCCCCGGCAGAAGATCTGCAAGAGAGCCAAAAACAGATGAGTCACCATATAGATTAAACCCAAATAGGATATGAATCAGTAGTTTGTCCAAATGCAAAAGTGGCTAAATCAGTGGTGTGTAGCAGTCTGGATTCTTGGGGTCTATTCTAGTCTCTGTCACTGACTCACTGTGTGACCTTGGAAAAGTCTCAGGCTCTTTGGGCCTGATTGTTTCCTCAAGATAATCCACACAAAAAGGACCTATCTATGGTTCTTCCACATCCTGTGAGTATGTGGATAGTGAGAGTCCCCTGGGTGGCATCAACCCCCAGTTGGATCCCTGTGGAAGGCTTATGGTGGGGTTAGGAATTCTTAGGCTTTGTCTACACTAAAGGGAAAAGTCGATCTAAGCTATGCAATTTGAGTTACGTGAATAGCGTAACTCAAATGAACGTAGCTTAGATCTACTTACCGCGGGGTCCACACTATACAATGTCGATGGGAGATGCTCTCCCGTCAACTCCCCCTACTCGTCTCTATCCAGCGGAGTACAGGAGTCGACGGGAGAGTAATCTGCAGTCGATGCATCGATTACTGCTCATCGATCCCCTGGTAAGTGTAGACAGGCCCTCAGCTGGGGAGGTGATGGCCAGGGCTTGGGAGGAGAAAGTGAGCATCCATGCTGGTATCACCTTGCCTAGCTCCTTGGATGTGGTTACTAATTATTACACGTTGACATTGCAGTTGTGCCCAGATGCTCTGATCAGTACTGAGGCTGTATTGTGCCAAGTGCTGTATAAATGCATAGAAAGACACAGTGTAAAAGCCAGTGGACAGTTAATGAAGCCCGAGGCTACACTTTCAGATGAGTGTCTAGAGCTAGACACCAAAGCTATATTTAGCTACTTAATACCCAGAGCCTGTTTTTCAGAGCTGCTGAGTAGCTACTTGAAATGTTCATCTCAAATAAAACTGGATTGGCTTTTAATGTGCCTAAAAATGGATTTAGGTAACCAGCTTGAGCAACAAAAGTCTGAAAACTGTGATCATAGACTTTGCTTAACTTCATTATATGCAGTGGGCCCAATTTTACCCTCAGCAGCATGGGTGCATCTCATATTGGAAAGACCCCAGTATTCCTGATGGTCAGCTATGTAATCCTTAGACAACACTTCTTACTGTTGGATGAATTGTCATTTCTGTGCTATTTTGGCAGTGTACAATAACAAAGGCAGTTACATCCAGATAGGAAAAATTGGGCTCAAATATGTGAAGAGATAGTTTCAGTGATCCAGTTTCCTCATTTATTTTCCATTAAATAACATCCTTCTTTTTCCCCAAAACTCCTTAGCTTTTTTGTCAGTCTCTTATTATGGGATCCAAGTATATATATCAGATTATTTTTATCAGTTTCTTGGCCAGTCACAAGGATTGTTTGTGAAAAACACCATGATGTTTCAATTTCTTGCCATGGTAGAACATATGTCAGCAAGCTGCAACCTAAGTCAGCAAATTATTCCATGCTGTAAGGGACCACAGACAATAGTGGTCAGTTCAAGAGCCACCAGAAGTTCTGTCACTTCAGGAATTCATTGTCCTCCTTTCAAAATAAAGAATCGGCTGCTTTAGCTTGACAGGAACATTAAAATGCATTGGAATTTATATTTTAAAAAATTTCAGTTCTCTTCTCCATTTGTAGCAGTAGAGCTCTGCTTGCCTCATGTCTAGTTTGGCGACATGAGCAACTGCTTGTTGGATGCATGTTTAAAATAATCAGTTGCTGATCATAGAAAGGCATGTAGCTTTCTGTTATGAAAAATAGCTTCCAGACTCAAGAAAGATGCAAGTGTTGCATTTTGTGACAGACTTCAGTAATCACCAATGGATGTAGCTATGGTCTATTGTTAGCACTAAACTTCAGCAAATCACATAACTCTTTCAGCCTTTCCACCCTTCTGTGTAATGCAAAAGTAACTATAAATCTTGTTGACAGTTACTTCTATATCTATTGGCAGGCAGTCAGCTTTGGTTTGAATAACATGGGAACAATATGTACAGCATAGCCAACACCCATTAATTGTCTCTTAAGTTTCTCCTATAATTCATAGAACACATCCCTCCCACGCGATCAACTTTTACAGACACTAATACAGGATTGTCCTGCATCAAATGCCAATAACTTATTAGTTAGTCTACTTTTCAATAATATCTAAAATGTGTTCTGATATATGGACAGTTGATGCTTAAGGTGGAAAGGAAATGTAAAAACTGTTTTTTTGTGTCTATTCAAGATGTAATTCAAAAATTATTCTGATATATTTATGACTTGCGTCATCTACTGAAAGGGATTTAAAAACTGCATTATTCTCAGTCCACGAGTTTTCTGAATGATGCAATAGCAAAAGGGGTTAAACTGGCTAGATGAATTTCAGGCATTTCCAAATTCGGGGGTGTTTGGAGGCCATCTGGATCACTTTGTCATTTCAACTGCCTGGTCTATTGACATACTTCAGTGTCACTTTGTGTTCATTCCTGCACATACCTTACCTGTAACATAGTATTTCAGGGAAAGACATTGAGGCAGAGGATAATAGTAACAGGCTGTTGCTGTGATGTCATTTTTGGAACCACATTTTTCTAGATGGAATGGCTGCCTTTTCTTTTTCGGTTTATAACCTACAATCTCTCTAATGAGCACTTTGCTAATCCACACACCTTGTAATACTCCCTCAAAATTGGTGGTGGTCTTTTCAGCTCTCTAAGGTTTAATAGTAGAAGCTGTAGTGAGGCCTGATATTACTATGACTTTATGAATTTTTGTTCAAAGATAATGCTGAACTTTTATTAATACTGTGAGAGGGTAAGGCCAGATGGCTATAGTAAAGTTGTGAGGAACAGGTATGTTAGCCCCAGGCTAAACAAATCCCTGGTACCATGGTAACCAAATGGCAATTTCTCCAGGTTAATCAAGACACCTGAGGCCAATTAAGATCCTTCTAGAAAGCAATGGAGATAGCTAAGTTGATTGGGACACCTGAAGCCAATCAAGGGCTGGCTGGAACTAGTTAAAAGCCTCCCAGTTAGTCAGTTTGGCGCGTGTGTCGGGAGCTGTAGGAAGAAGCTATGCTGTTGGAGGAACTAAGCAGTATAAATCCATATCAAGCGCAAGGAAGGAAGCCCTGAGGTAATGGTGAAGGAGATATTGAATGGGGGCTGCTGTGGGGAAGTGGCCCAGGGAATTGTATACATCCTATTTCCAAAAAGCTACCATAGCTGCTACTATTAGGGTCCCTGGGCTGGAGCCTGGAGTAGAGGGCGGGCCTGGGCTCCCCCTGCCCCTCCCCGGCTAATTAATCACTGAGACTGGGAGACAACAGAGACTGTGCGAGGGAGGGTTGCTTCTCCTCACCTCCCTTGCTGGCTTATGATGAAAATGGCTCAGTAGGCTGTGACTCTTGTCTCTAGAGAGAGAAGGGCTACGTGGAGGGTCACAGTGAGCCTCTGAGGCCAGTGAAATCCACCAGGAAATGTGGGATGCACTGAGACAAGGACAGAGTTTTGTCACACTACATTGTGGTATTTTCCCAACTAACTCAGATTAAACTACACCTGTCAAAATAAAAGCACAAATGAAGCACTATCTCTGCCTTTTTATTATTTGTTTGCTTACTCATTTATTTGTAAAATTCACTGATTGAGAATACTAGCAAGTTGTGGGTATTTCAGTTCTAGATAGAGGGAAGTTCAACCCACAATTAGATCCTGAGTTTGGATACCTCCAAATATGTGTTTGTTCAGATCCAAGGGTTTAGTTTGGCCCATTATAGAAAAGGATCATTTTCAAAAAGTCGACCTGGATTCCAGTTCAGATTTTAAACACAGCTAACATTCTGAGGTTTTTGGATCTAGGGTTTTGGGTACAGACCCATCTCTTGTATTTCAGCCCTTTTTTAAATTAAAAATACAATATCAAAACTGCTGTTTTTGATACAAGAGGAAATGAACTGAGTGTGAGATCCACATTATGAAACATTTACCTTGTTAATTAAAATCCTGACTAAACAGTAATTTATAACTCTTTTTCTGACCATTGAACTGTCTAAAGTTTGGTTTCATCTGCTTTCTTATTTGCAGAGGAATCCGGGAAGTTTTCACTGTTCTGTGACTTGCATATACTGTACCTAGGTTTTTAGAAAGGATACGCAGTATCATTCTCTGTAGTGATCTCAGGGATTCAATATGGGTAAAAGATGTTTTCAGGGAAAACTGCTATATGCCAATCTCTTTGTAATTCCCCCCCTTTTTTCCTCTCTCAACAGTGAGAAGTAGGGGTATGGCATAATCAGCCTACCCCATGAAGTACTGACTTGTCAAACTTGCATTCTCTAATGTCGTATCTGACATGGTGGAAGGGAATGTGACTTCAGCAACCCATACAAGTGGAAAACAAACCCATCCAATGTATTGAAGTTGATTAAATGGATCTCCAGAATCCATGGCTAGCTTGGGTATTTTTCTAGTGTCCATTCCAAGTGCCCAGATACCAAAATAAGGGCATTTGAAATATCCCCCCCCGCACCTTTCTGAGTTGAAAAATCCAACCCAAGCCTGTTGGAAGATCTGTGAACATTTAAAAAAGCTGGATGGTACAATGCCAGTATGAACAGTGCTTGCTGTTATGGTATGTCCCCTGTAGCTGTAACCTGAGAACCCCAGCGCTGCTGGTAGGATCAGTTAGTAGTACACAAGCTGTTACAGAGTGTGAAGCAGGCTGCTGGAGCTTTGCCAGTAATATAATGTTGGACTTGTTCCTCCATGTGTGCCATAGATTTATTTCCCACAAGACAGTGCATGTGCTTTACCAGACTTGACAGATACTGTAATAGAAAATGACCAGCGGAACGTAGTATCTGACACCCCCTCAGTGTGCTACACTGCAGTTTTTCTGCAGTGCCAAGGACAATAGAATTTAGTTTTGCAAACTTTCTCTACCCTGGACCCCCAAACCAGCCATGATTTATTATCCCACCATCATTTACAGTCACATTCCACTGTCCTTGTGGCTGTAAAAGGGTGGGTTTGAGGTCAGGGGAAGAAATGGTGCCCTTTGTTTTGGGTGGAGCCTAATAGAGGTGTGGAGGGGAGAGAGCAGAGGCTGGAGTACGGGGTTGGTACTGGGACCTTGTGAAGGTGCTGATTGAAGGGTGATGGGAAGAGTTGGGTTATGGAGGTGTGTTTAGGGTCCTCCACCACCTCTCATTCCATGCCCACACAGTGTTCTTCCGAAGGAAGCTCCGCTCCAAGATGGGGATGAGCCAGGTGAGCACTGTGAGGATCAGGGGCCACAGGATGCAGGTAGCCAGCTTCACCACTTTAAATGAATGATAATGGGTCAGATGCTCAGCTGGCATAAACTGATGCGGTTCTATTAACTTCAGTGGAACTCTGTCAATTTACACCAGCTAAGGATCTAGCCCAGTAAGTGGTGCTTCCCTGGGTCAGTGCCTAGGCTGGGCAAAGAGGAGAGAGGAAAAGGGAAAAGGAGGGGCTGTATTTGGGAAAGGCCAGCCTTCCCCAGAGCATGAGTGCGCAGAGAATCTCCTTTTCTCTTAGCTTGCTCACCTAAGGTCCTAGTGGATGCCAAGACTTACTGTGACCTCCCTCACCCAATTTTTTTGCAGCTTTGCTGGGTGTCACAACCCACCCCACTTTTCCCCCCAAAAGAGAACTCCTTCAGTAGAACAACAGTTTTCTGCAACGAGTCTAGGAAGCTGCTACAAGGCTGTTAGAGTAATGCTGGCCAAAGCATGAATGTCTTGCTGTATGTAAAGGTATGTCTCAACAGCAAATTAAACTGTGATTGTAGTGTGGGTAGGTATACCCCTGCTAACCTAATTTAGCTAGAGCAGGTAACAGCAGTAGTGTAGATATGGCAGCACAGACTTCAGTGTGGGCTAGTCACCTGAGTACATACCCCAGGCAAGACATTTCATGGTGACTTTCACAATGAATTCTAATAATCCTTTTGCATCTCTGTAGCACTTTCCATCTGAGGAGTTTAGGGAGCCTTACAAATATCAATGAAACAAGCTCCATGGTATTGTCTTTTGTAATAATTCCCAGGCAAGGAAGTGTTGTTGTCCCTATTTTACAGCGGAGGAATCTGAGAGAGAGAATGAGTGATTTACCCAAGGTCACACAGGAAGACTGTGGTAGAGCCAGAGCCAACATTATCCATCCTTTCTGTCTGAAGCCTGTACACAGGCAGCTAAATAAAAGTGTCCAGATTTTTTTTCAGGGGTGCTGAATTCCCACAGCCCCAGATGCACTCACTGGGAACTGTAGGTGCTTAGCACCTCTGGAAATCAGGAAGATCTTATATAAGTATTATTCTAATTATTTTGGGTATAAAAAAATAAAATGTGCTTCCATGTGCTTTCACCACACTCCAAATAGTAGTTCATGCTGCATTTGCTCTTCCTTATGGAACCTTGTTGATTCCTTTTGGTGGTGGGGTGGGTATCATAGAATCATAGAATCTCAGGGTTGGAAGGGACCTCAGGAGGTCATCTAGTCCAACCCCCTGCTCAAAGCAGGACCAACCCCAACTAAATCATCCCAGCGAGGGCTTTGTCAAGCATGACCTTAAAAACCTCTAAGGAAGGAGATTCCACCACCTCCCTAGGTAACCCATTCCAGTGCTTCACCACCCTACTAGTGAAAAAGTTTTTCCTAATATCCAACCTAAACCTCCCCCTCTGCAACTTGAGACCATTACTCCTTGTTCTGTCATCTTCTACCACTGAGAACAGTCTAGATCCATCCTCTTTGGAACCCCCTTTCAGGTAGTTGAAAGCAGCTATCAAATCCCCCCTTATTCTTCTCTTCTGCAGGCTAAACAATCCCAGTTCCCTCAGCCTCTCCTCATAAGTCATGTGCTCCAGCCCCCTAATCAGTTTTGTTGCCCTCCACTGGACTCTTTCCAATTTATCCACATCCTTCTTGTAGTGTGGGGCCCAAAACTGGACACAGTACTCCAAATGAGGCCTCACCAGTGCCGAATAGAGGGGAATAATCACGTCCCTCGATCTGCTGGAAATGCCCCTACTTATACAGCCCAAAATGCTGTTAGCCTTCTTGGCAACAAGGGCACACTGTTGACTCATATTCAGCTTTTAGTCCACTGTAACCCCTAGGTCCTTTTCTGCAGAACTGCTGCCCAGCCATTCGGTCCATAGTCTATAGCAGTGCATGGGATTCTTCCGTCCTAAGTGCAGGACTCTGCACTTGTCCTTGTTGAACCTCATCATATTTCTTTTGGCCCAATCCTCTAATTTGTCTAGGTCCCTCTGTATCCTATCCCTACCCTCCAGCGTATCAACCACTTCTCCCAGTTTAGTGTCATCTGCAAACTTGCTACACCATCCTCCAGATCGTTAATGAAGATATTGAACAAAACCGGCCCCAGCACCGACCCTTGGGGCACTCCACTTGATACCGGCTGCCAACTAGACATGGAGCCATTGATCACCAACCGTTGAGCACGACCATCCAGCCAGTTTTCTGTCCACCTTACCATCCGTTCATCCAGCCCATACTTCTTTAACTCGCTGGCAAGAACACTGTGGGATACTGTATCAAAAGCTTTGCTAAAGTCAAGAAATAGCACAGCCACTGCTTTCCCCTCATCCACAGAGCCAGTTATCTCATCATAGAAGTCAATTAGGTTAGTGAGGCATGACGTGCCCTTGGTGAATCCATGCTGACTGTTCCTGATCACTTTCCCCTCCTTTAAGTGGTTCAGAATTGATTCCTTGAGGACCTGTTCCATGATTTTTCCAGGGACTGAGGTGAGACTGACTGGCCTGTAGTTCCCCGGATCTTCCTTCTTCCCTTTTTTAAAGATTGGCACTACATTCGCTTTTTTCCAGTCATCCGGGACCTCCCCCGATTGCCATGATTTGTCAAAGATAATGGCCAATGACTCTGCAATCACATCGGCCAACTCCTTTAGCACCTCGGATGCAGTGCATCCGGCCCCATGGACTTGTGCTCGTCCAGCTTTTCTAAATAGTCCCGAACTACTTCTTTCTCCACAGAGGGCTGGTCACCTCCTCCCCATACCGTGCTGCGGAGTGCAGCCGCCTGGGAGCTGACCTTGTCTGTGAAGACAGAGGCAAAAAAAGCATTGAGTACACTAGCTTTCTCCATATCCTCTGTCACTAGGTTCCCTCCCTCATTCAGCAAGGGGCCCACACTTTCCTTGACTTTCTTCTTGTTGCTCACATACCTGAAGAAACCCTTCTTGTTACTCCTAACATCTCCGGCTAGCTGCAACTCCAAGTGTGATTTGGCCTTCCTAATTTCACTCCTGCATGCCTGAACAATATTTTTATACTCCTCCCTAGTCATTTGTCCAATCTTCCACTTCTTGTAAGCTGCTTTTTTGTGTTTAAGACGAGCAAGGATTTCACTGTTAAGCCAAGCTGGTCGCCTGCCATATTTACTTTTCTTTCTACACATCGGGATGGTTTGCTCCTGCAACCTCAATAAGGATTCTTTAAAATACTTGGTAGGTGGGTAAATGCTTTTTAAAAACAGCAAAATGCACTATGAAATCAAATCTTTCCATGCTGATACTGGCTTAGATGAAGGTCAGATCTAGTAACATAGTTATTGCAGACTTTAGGTGAAATAACTGATACGCAGTAGCCTTCTCAGCTGTATAGGCCTGCAGTAGATTTTCATACATATATCTGCTAATGTATAATTGAGTCCCATTGTAAATGTAAACCTCTAGTAACTTTATATAAATCCAGGACATCCTCTGGAGATTTTTTGCTTGATAGATATTTTTGGCAGCTTGGGATAGATACAATCTTGCTCCTATATGTTAAATGGAAACTGTACCTATTGCCATTGCACTATTATGCTGAAACTTCAAATGCAAAGAAGTATCTTGCAGCATGAATGAACCCAGAAATATATATGAACATTATCTTTTGTAATTTTAGACTTTAGTGTAAGCCAAAAGGATACATTTTTCTTATAATTACTTTTGAACTCTATACTGCATGTGATAGCGTACAACAGAGTAGAGACACCGTTTACCTGATATATGAAAGAGGTTACAGCATTTGGTAATATGAGGCATGCATACCGCATGCTTGTTTTTGGCTTAGGTATTCCTCGTAGGTTGTGATATTCACTGCTTTTTTTTCTTTCTTGTGGCGTGCAATAGCAGAAAAACATGGCTATTGCATCCCTTACATCTTACATACATGCCACAAAATGATACACACTGTACTGGTTTCTTTTAGACCCTAATATCTAGTAACAGTACATGTATCTAATGGAGGATCCAGCACAGGAAATACATGACCTTTGGTCTTTTTGTGGTGTTTTTTTCTTGGATAATCCATTATGAAATATTTTCACTTATCTTTTGTTACCCTGCTTTTCTAAAACAAATATAAACCTTTCATATGATGTTAATCGCAGTTCAGACAATAGTCTGTATAGCTTCAGGTTCAAAAATAATTAGTAAGGCCATTCTGTGTTTGGCAGCAGAATCAGAAACTTAACAACACATTCTTATATCTAGCCTCAGATATCAGTTGGCTGAACACTGACCATATGTTTAAGCAGTACAGGAGCCTGAATCTGCCCTCAGTTACATGGGCACAGCTCTTTCTGACTACAAGGGGATTTGAACCTGTGTGTCTGAAGGCAGAGTAGGATGCCAGAACCAGAAATTCCTCCAAAAGCCTGATCAACAATTTGAGCTCCATGTGGCTGGGATGTTTTCTAATGTTTTGTGAGATCCTGAGACAACAGGAAGTCTACTCGTGAGTCTCTCTGGCGGCAGAGTTTTTAACTTCATTAAGCACCCAGAGATATATATTTGTCTAATACTTCATTATGCACCAGCCTGTTTGTAGTGCATAAAGTGGTGGATTCTGTATAAATCTAAAGCAAGTCAGAGCTCATTTAGCAGAAACTGTGGTGTTTTGGTATCCCCTCCATGCTCTGTATAACTCCCATTATCGTCAGTGAGAATTCCCTGAACATGTTCAGGGTCAAACAGATTCTTCTGCTTTTATATTGAATACATCTAATAATGAGATTCTTGCCCCTCTTAAAATACCATGGTATTAAGTATAAAAGGCACACATGCATTATACTTTTAAAAATGTATGTCTGTGATAACACCACTTTATTTTGCTCATAAACATACTGTAGAACTTATGTTAAATTTATGAGACGTGCAACAGAAAGTTACAGAGTTATTGAGCCACCACTGTTTTACAAATTTAGCATCCCTATTACTTGCAAGACTGAAATGTTTTAAATTTATTTACACCCTGCAGTTTCCTTGGGGAACTGTTTTCCATAAGCTAATGAGGCACTGGTGCAAGTGCTTCACTGTTATTCCTGGCAGAAACCACTTACTCTCATAGACATACTTCACTGTTTTTTTTTTCTTCAGTAGCCCAGTGCAAATAATAAATATGAGGAAATACATCATGCCTTTTAATATGGGAGCCAAACTCTAAGACTGCCAAAGTTAAAACAAAGCAATGTCACGATGCAATCCATACATGCACTGTGCCTCATAATATACCCACAACATTTCATATATTATCCTTTTAACCCAGGGGTCGGCAACCTTTCAGAAGTGGTGTGCCGAGTCTTCATTTATTCACTCTAATTTAAGGTTTTGCGTGCCAGTAATACATTTTAACGTTTTTTAGGTCTCTCTCTATAAGTCTATATTATATAACCAAACTATCATTATATGTAAAGTAAACAAGGTTTTCAAAATGTTTAAGAAGCTTAATTTAAAATTAAATTAAAATGCAGATCTTATCAGTTTAGTGTGATCCTTGTGCTTGCTTTTCCTTGCTGAGTTTTCCAATGTCCGGCACGTATTTGGATACTTTAAGCTGCACACAGGCTTCTGAGTGATCAATTGTTAACCGGCTCCGAGAGGGACAGAGGACAGATTTCATGTGTGAAAATACCTGTTCACACAGGTATGTGGATCCAAATGCTGAAAGCATTGCAAACACATTTTTTTTCAAATAGTTAAATTTCACTGGCAGGGACGTCCAGCAGGTCAGAATAGAGGCCCCATGATCTCTCTCGGTAGCTTCAAGTGCATTCCGCAGATCCACAAACTTTGATGTCCACAATTCTGAGCTTTTTAACTGAATGAACTGCATTTTGAATCTTCAACACCCATCCACTGAAATACAGACAAATCCAAGTCGCTTTCATTGAACTTTTCAGGTTTAATTAGAAAAGAAAGCATTGAGCCAAATCGCTGGAAATCTTGAAATCTGTCAGAAAATTCTGATTCCAGTTCTTGCATGTACCTTCCAATCTCATCAGAACAGACAGTGCAACGTGTCGATAGCTCTTTTATGTGTTGGAAGTAGCGGAAAGTAGAAGTTTGAATATCCCTAGAAAAAACTGCTAGTTTCACAACAAATGCTTTCCAGGCTTCATAAAGATCCAGAACCATTTGCCCTGCACCCTGGAGATAGAGGTTGAGTTCGTTTAGGTGAGCGGTGATGTCAGTTAGAAAAATGAGCTTACACAGCCATTTGTTATCATCCAGTTCGGGGTAGTTTTGTTCTTTTTCTGACAAAAAGGCCTTGATTGCCTCAAAACAGTTTACAAAGCGCACCAAAACCTTGCCATGACTTAGCCACCGAATGTTGCTGTGAAGTGGAATGTCATTATAAGCACTGTCCATCTCTTCTAGCAGTGCTTGAAATTGTCTGTGAGTCAAAGCAGATCGAGCAACAAGGAAATTCACAATTCGCATCACTGTATTCATCACATTATTAAGCTCTGAATTAGAAATTTTAGCACACAGGTTTTCTTGATGGATCATACAGTGAAATTTGACTGTCGGACAGCCAATTTGATCTTCAAGTAATTGATCTTCAAGTAACTTTACAAATCCCTTCTGTTTTCCGACCATGGCAGGAGCACCATCTGTTGTCACACAAAATATTTTTCTGATGTCAACTCCTCATTCTTCAAAATGGTTTACAAAACTTTCCAGTATATCTTCCCCCTTTGTTGTGCCAGGCAGGGGTTTTAGGCAACAAAGTTCCTCTTGGATTTCATCGGAAGCATAATATCTTGCAACAACTGCCAAACGTGGAACGTCGTTTATATCCGCGCTCTCATCAACTGCAACACTAAACACTGCTATGTCTTTTAATGCCGTCGTGTGCTTTTCCTTAGTGTTTTCTGCCATTTCGCTTATGCGTCTCTCAACTGTTCTGGCAGAGATGGGCAGTTCTTTTATTCTAGATACGATTGTATCTTTATTTGACATAGCTGGGAACAAATAAAACAAAAAAGGAAAAGGAAAGAAACAGTTCTTATAAGTGGCAGCTTTACTGGATATCTGTGTTTGTCTGCCCATGATCGGTCTGTATCTGACTCTGGCTAGTATGGTTTAGGCACAGTTTGTTCAACCAGCCTTCAAATTTACTGTGCCTTTCTGGGGTCAGAAAATTTGCCTCTGTGATTAACATTTTCACCATGATCGTCCATGCAGCCTCTTGTTTTCAGTGTCCCTGATGGTTTGCACTGGTGGTTCAAAACCCCTCAAAGGTTTATCCTCTGCTGCAGGTGGATTCTCTCAAATTTTGCAGTCAGATAACCAGCTTGATCTTCATTTTGGGCACAATCCTCTTTGTTCACCCAGAGTGATTCTCCATGAATTCATAATGCTGAGTAAAGATTTCTTCAAGAGGCTTTGTTTCTGGCTGTGAAATGTGGCTTACTGTTTTGAGGGCTATAATCTCCCTGCAACAAAGAGGATAAGATGCTGTATAATTATACCCTTGAAAAAACTGTGCATTGAAATAGGGTTTAGACATGATCCTTGCATGGCACTGGCCTAGCTAATTCACTGGTCAAAGGTAGTAATGAGTTCATGTCCAGTGCATAGCTGTTGGTAAGATTAGAACCTGGATTTTGTGTCTTTTGGGGGGGAGGGGGTAATGTTTGGTAGTTACTGCCATTAAGGTAAAAAAAATCAAACCATGCTGATAACTGCATCTATGGGTAGATGGTTTTATAATACACATAATAATACAAGGCAACTTCTTGCCAACATGTAAAGTCATAATTATTTTTTTTCAAGCTAGAGAAGATGTTAGTTTATAATGCTGCTTTTTTTAGCTGGAACAATTTAGTGAACTAGTGTCAATGTGAAGTGCAGTACACATATTCACATGCACATCGATCATCTCCTATGCATCACAAACCAAAACCAGAAAGAATTTTGCTCTCCTGTGGTGAATCAATCCCTTTATTTCTTTGCACAGAAAGAGCAGAAAGTGCATATCTTCAATTATTCAAGAAACAGCTCATGTTAAACTGCAAAAAACCTCCAAAGAATCCCACCCATCAGATTGTAGGCCTGATTTTCCACTGCCTTGCATCTGGTACAGTCATTTAAGCCTGTGCAAAGGAGGTGTAAAATACACCAACGCTGCACAACTGTAAATTACTCCACTAAGCAGTGAAGAATCAGACCCTCTTGGCTACACTCACTGATGTTCTGCACCTTCTGCAGTCATTTAAACCAGTACAAAGTGAGTGTAAATTACTACCATTGTTGTTTGTTGTTTGATAGAACACAATCATTTTAATTTTAATACAAGTAGGTGAAAAATAATGAGAATTACCTAATCTCTACACCCAGAAAAAAGTAAAGGACCCCTGTTCTAAGATGTGTTTGGGACATTTTTAATGTAAATATCATGTCTGTGTATATAGAAAGAGTGCAAGTAATGATTTTTCCTCATGTGTATAAGAGACACTTTGTGGAATTATTAAATTCCTTTTTTATAACAGTAGCTAGAGACCTCCAATTCATGAGGATATAATTGTGAGAGGTGTAAACCAGCAAAGAAGTACTTTCTCTTGCCCTAACAATGGCCTGCTGTACCTTTAATGAATGAGAGGGGAAAACATCAAGTGGATGTTTGCTCAAAAAGCAGGCTGCAAATTACTGCATCACTATAGAAACAGCTATTGCGATCTTGCATACTTATTTACCTTGCCATTCAACGCAAAAGATGTATGGCCTTTACCCCGAAGTCACATGTGCACATACTGCTTCAGATAGCTGGACCACTTTCTTAAGAAAACAAACACATACTAAGACATGTATGTCATGTGAACACCTACTCGTTTTACAATGTTTTGATGGAAAAATATACATAGGATACTGACATCTATTCTCCCTGCAAACAGAACAAAACACAACATTGCTATTTCTAGTTCTGGTGGCAGAGGCCCCAGGTGCTGGGGATGGCCTTTCTTGTTGCCTCTCTTTTCTTGAGTCATTCAGTTTGTTATCACTGTGACATGTTTGTCAGGGCTGATCACATCCTGTCTTACCCCCGACTGTGTGGTACAGAGTAAGGCAGAAATATGCACAAGAAGGACATTTTGTACTTGATTGTGCAGCCTTGGGCTGAATGGATCCTGATGGTATTATCTGCCACTATGCACAGAGCAATGCCAGCACAGTTATACTTTGAGATGGTACACAGGGGACCAGCACGTGGGCCCTTGCAAATGTTATCCTGACTGGGCCAGTGGAAGGCTGTGCTATCTCCCTGGCCATACATGAGCTATAGGTGCATTAGGCAAATGATGTTTTGGTCTGCTAAAAGCATGGTTCAGTTCCTGCTCTGCATAAACATGTGCATTGACCAGGGATGGTAGCTCAACTCTTGGCAATGGTGACCAGAAGCCATGTAGTATTTTGGAGCCATGACTGGTGTAAACCACTGTGAGAACTTACGCTGACTGTGATTTTTGTTTTATTTAACTTTGGTACCTGCTCCCAGCCAACTGAAGCAGGAGGTGCAATTACCTTGGTTCTTTTAACACTCACAGTTTGACCCTCTTTTCATGAGATTTTCACAGAGGTGGTTAGTTGGGTCCCTGATGGACCTTAGCAATGGCTCAGAATACCGCATAAATATATATTTGGCCAGATTTTCTTTTCTTCTCCAAAGTAACTCACCGATATGGGTTGCTATGGCAGTTTGTGACACATCAGTGGTACTTGCAGCATATTTGCATTTTCCATGATGTCTGATTTTACTTCTGATGTCAGTGCTCAAGGTCTTCCTGGATGTGTGAGACAAGACGATGATCACACTGTGCACGACCACTAGCTGTTTAGCAATGGGTAGAAGGATGTGGAGCTGTGATGAGTGCAGGGTACCTCCCTTGAGCATAGCATGCTGTCCATCAAACACACTGGTTACAGTGGTGAGCCAGCTACATTTTCCATAATTTTCCTATTGCTTATCTGTCAAATGTTTACTGCTTTCCTGGCTCCACCTGTGATTCCTACACTCTCAGCATGAAGATGTGTTGCACAAAAAGCTTTACTATTTGTGCACGTTTTCTGCACAGCCTCAGCCATTTTGCACATATTTCTATGCTTTGTGATGATTGGGACACAAGGGGTATCCTTCTCTCCGAAGTCTGCTTATTGGTGGTTAGGGTTCTCTCTCATTCAGCTACCTGTCTTCTTTTGTTAACCTTGTGAGTACTAGTGTACACCCAGCACACACTCAGCTCTGTCTGCCTGTTCTTCAATTATCATAAACCTGGTCAGTAATATTCCTGAGCTAACCAGAGTGAGTTATTGTGACTTTAGAAGGAAATTTCTTCCTTTCCATTCTCCTTGAGATTGAATTCAGTTTAGCAGGTGAACAGAAATCTAGTTAAGAGGTTTTCTAGAAGTCCATATCACACCTGGCTGGCAGACTGCATGCTATCATTCCAGTTTTTTAAATCTGTTTGTAGATCTTTATGAGGGCAAATTTGATTGAATGTAGACAGTATTGTTATGGTGGGGAGTCACTAGATGGCACTGTCATACAGACTAACACAGTCTTTTTCTTAGAGTGTGAGGACTGTTCAGACTTTAAAAAAATGCTTGTATTGTTGATGTTAGTTTTGGGATGTAGAGATTCTTTATGGGGGGAGCTATGGCAAGTAGCAACAGAATTTGCTCTAATTTCTCTAACTAGAATCAATTCTTGAGGCAAAGTCGCTTCCTAGGATCTGGACAGTGGTGTCTTGGCTGAGATGCTTGAAAGGGGGTAGCCTGCATGCTGTTTGTGACCACATCTGTTGAAGGACTGATGCGTATATTTAGTGGGCAATAAAAAAGTTGCACTGAAAATAGACTGAGACTCTGTGTTGCTGATTTCATCTCTAATGAGAAGCTGACTTGCAAGGCCTCAGCATCGCTATTGCTTGACAAAGAGGTGACAGTACTTATTTTGTTCTTTTTAATACAGCAGTGGTGTGGAAGGAAGCCTCAAAAACACTTATGTATTTATAATGTGTATGTAGGACTGTATATACAGCTACAGCATGTGTGTGTATCTATAACTGAGTTTAAATGGGTGTCCTCAATAGAAATTTGAATAATATTTTTAAAGTAACAAAATCTTTTGAACCCTACTAGTAGAGTAGCACTTTCATTTGAAATCAGGTTTTGATATCTTCATCATATTTCTGTATGGTGGGTATTTTTTACTTCTTACATTTGCTTCTTAAACTTTGATGTGAGATAGATTGTGTAGCATAGATTTTAGATGTATAGGTTTTAAGACCAGAGGGGTCCACTCCACTATAGTCATGCAGTCGGACCTGTGCAACACAGGCTGTGTTGATCAAAATTAGCATATTGAAGCAGCAAAACATCACTGATTGTTCCTACATCACTGTCCTCTTGTGAAATTGTTACACTTGAACTAATCTTTCTTTGAATAACATGAGGCCTGATTCTGGAACCATCAGGGACAATTAGTACCTATTAACTTCAGTGAGGACTACTTGTACTCAACTGCTGCAGAATTTGGCCACCTTAATATAGCCCCTTTCCCATATGCTCTTTAAAAAAGAAAGAAAAACAGTTGAGGAAAAAACCTTAGCCCTTTGGGGGAAAAGGCAGATTTTGTCTACTCTTCTCTTAGGGGAAATATAACACCGGGATTAGTGTTACTAGGTGTGGCTTAATGAAATCAAACTGGCTCAAGGCTGGATAGAATTGTGCATCCACTGGGGATCAACTGATTGGTTCAGCACAGTGATCTGAATGTAAGATGTAATGTAAGAACTGTGCAAATTAAACAACAAGAATTTTTTCCCCTTTCCATTATTTAGCAAAGTTATTTGGATTTAAGCAAAAATGCATTGAGTATGTAAGATCTCATTTTATAGAGCCAGGGTCAAATCTGGCCTGATGTAATGTATTTTATTTTTCATGTGCCTATCACCTTAGTATCAAAACCGCCAAACATTGACTTCCCTGGAAATATACATGTGAGTAAGGTGAGGGGTATTTGGCCCTTTTTCTCCCCTTCTGCACTTGCAGAAGTAGGAGAGAAATTACTCACCCAAGTGGCTCAGTTACTCCCGAACTAGAATATTATCTATTAGTTTATAGAGCCCCCAAATGTGATCGGTGCTTCACATAAAACATCAAAGGGCAGGTTCCCTGCTCCAAAGAACTTATATCTAGGTCAGTGTTTCTCAACTGGTGGGTTACAAGTCTTACAGGGTCACAAAAGGCTATGGGGTGTGTGTGGATATTTGTGAGGCATTGAAAATGTCATAACTATCTAAAGCAGTGGTTCTCAAACTTTAATAACCCAAAGACCCCCGTTTTGATTTAAAAATTTGCTGTGGACCCCCAAATCCTCCTGCTCAGCCCAAGGCCCCACCCCCATGCCACCTCTTTCCCAAGGCCCCACCCCTGCCCCACCTCTTCCTGCTTCCCCCCCTCCCCCTCCTCTTCCCTGCCTCTTTCCACCCCCTCCCCCGAGCACCCCGTACCCCCACCTCTCCCTCCCTCCCAGCGCCTCCTGCACACCTGCAGGAGGCGCTGGGAGGGAGGGGGAGGAGTTGATCAGTGGGGTCCGCAGACTCCCTGGAATACCGTCACGGACCCCCAGGGGTTCATGGACCCCAGTTAGAGAAACACTGATCTAAAGCAAAGAAAACGCAGCTCCCTGCAGAACCTTACCCTTCATGATCAAGTATTCCCTGTCAACTTCCGGAAATACACACAGGCTTATATTGTTATTAGTGACACGTTTTTTACTATTATTTTTATAGTAAATGTATGGTGTGGGGGGGTCATGAACATTTTTGACTTTGAATAAGGGGTCAACAACCTGAAAAAGTTGAAAAACACTGATTTAAAGGTCAGGGCAAAAATGACTTCTAGTCAAGTAGGGGTGTCAAGTCACGTGCAAGTCAGCTCATCTCTTGCTAACGCATTCTTCTCCCAGTACTTGCCTTCTCTTTTTCCTTTTGTGCAGGAGACAGAGAGGAGGGAGGGAGTGTGTTGGGTGAAGATTGATCAGCTGTGCCTCTTGCACATTGGGTAGGCTGTGGCTACCCATTCCACTCCATTCATGGTTTTGTCACCTTTGCATTTGTTAAACTTTTAAATTTAAACGTGAGTGTAATTCATTGGCATTTGGAAAGAACTAGGGGCTTGATCATCATTTCTATGTTCATTCATATCTGTCTGTGTTAGACTGCCCTTGGTGTGAACTCTGTGGATTATGGATCTAGGAATTTTTTTCATATAAATAAATATTTCTAAATGTTAAGTTCTTCATAGCAAGACCTTTGTCTTCATCTCTTTGTACATTGACAAGCACAGTGGGCCCCTGATCCAAACAGGGCCTCTCGGGGTTACTGTATTATAAATATTTAATACTGTAGCAGGCTTCACTTGGGGGCCGGCAGGCTCAACATTCCCTAAAGTCCTGAGATGGCCTTGCTGGTCACTCAGAGGGCCTGGCGGCTGAGTTAAAGTTGATTGTCCCCCAGTGTTCCCCAGGTTTCCCTGGTTGAGCAAAGGGGGAGAGATCGGAAGGGGGATCCAGGCCCTCCCTCTCTGCAGGGTTCCAGGGGGAAGAGATGAAGAGTATCTCAGTCCCCTCTTGCTGATGTCCCAGACCAGACTTCCCTGGGCCACTTCCTATCTTCCCTGACCTCTCTTCAGTTTGGATTGTGGTCACAGCACTCTGCTTCCCTCCCAGCAGAGGGTTGCTCAAACAGTCTGAACAATTCAGACAGTCAGTTGGGACTTGCTAGCTCACGTCTCTGTGTGCAGTTATTCCCCTTTATCAGGGAGAAGGGTAGAGAAAAAGGGTCAGGCCCTGGCCTTCCAATCTTACTCATAATGCAGACCTTCCTTTGGGAGATCCCTCTGTCTCATGAGCTACAAACTCCTTTCTGCAGACAGCCTCTCTTTCACTCTTCTTCCACCTGTCAGAGACCCCTTTTAAGCAGGTCCTCCATTTGGAGCATGCTCTTCAGCTGCTGAGGAGTGAGGCCTTGTTGGCCCAGTACTGCTCCAACACTCCCTTAGCCTTAGTGTGGGATCTGTAAACCCCGTCACAAATATCAATAGAACCAAATTTTCCAACATGTGAGTGTACCCACAAAAAACATGCATGCACATCTTGTGCCTACATAAACCTGTATATGTGCATGTAATTTGAATGGACAACACTAGCCACAGACCTATCAAAATCGGACAAATTGCCTTCAGATGCATTAATCTGTCTATTTCCATGATAAGAGGTCCTTTCAATCTGGCCATCAGTCCATCCATCTATTTCTAATGCACCTATCTTCAGGGTACCCAGATCATTAAGGTTAAGAGTGGGATCAACCTTTTGCAATTGTGGTCTAGAATTTTCTACTTAAAATATGGTTTGAGTTTAGCTCTATGATATGAAGCCCCTGTGTCCAGCACACAAAATCTTTGGGGAATTTAGAACTGAACTTCACCATGTGGGGGATTTCTGTGCAGGAATAACTGGAGGAAGATGGCCCTGTGTTGGGCCAAACTAGCACACTGAATCTGAAGTTTAGTTAGGTGATAGGAGAAGAGTCTAACTAAATAATGACTGTAAGACAGCCTGACCAAAAAGACCATTGGACCATAATGCTTCCACAGTGGAATAATGCTGTGTAAACATGTCTTAAACTTCAGGTATCTGCCCAAAATATTTCTACTCTGGGCACGCTTCTTAAAGAAGCTAGCAAGGCTACCTGTGCCCTGATGGAATGGGTTGTGACTCTTCTAAGGGAGTCTATATTAGCTCACTTATAACATTGTCTAATGCAGTTTGTAATCCAGTTAGAAAGTCTTTGGGTCAAATGTGTTGACCTGTCATTTCTTCTGCATAAACTACAAATAATCTAGGGGTGATTCTAAATGGTGTAGTTCAATTAATGGAAGAAGAGGTGGAGAAAATGCATGGAGGTGTTTGAGGAGCAGTTGTGGACATGGCAGGGTTTTGGAGCCTTCCAAACTCTTGTGGCTGCTCATGTACCCTAAACTTCATTTACTCATTTGCTGCCACAGTGCAAATGTGGTGGGTGAGTTGTCCAGTGTTTATATTTTGTGCTTCTCAAAATCAAGTGTATTAGACTGCGCAATATCAAGTGTACAGAGATAACTAAATCTGAATATCCTCCAAAGCAGGGACTTTCCCTCCAGTTTTCCTTTCCCCACTCTTCATCCAAAGATTCTCCCCTTGCCTCAAGCTATGTTCTGTGGGGATCCAGTGTCTTTTTACCACCCTTCCCAGACAGATGACAGCTTCCACCTCTTGGGTCTTCAGATAGTCAATGCAAAACTTCTCGATGCTGATCTTCTCCCACTCCCCATTGCATCAGCTGCTGTCCCTTAAGTACCCAGGTCTCCTTGACTCCACCATCCTTGGTGGAGTGAAGGTGCGAGATGACAGCTTGGTAAGATAGTAGCTCTAATAGATAGGGTCTGAAAGGTAAAGACAAAGGAGCTTGTGTCTGAAGTAGAGGACAGGGAGCCCGTGGAAGGTTGCAAAGGTGAGTGGTGATGGAGGTGATGTCACAGCAACGGGCCAGGAAACAGCATAATTTTGAATGAACTTACGGGAGCCAAGTGTCAGGCACTTAGGCCAGAGAAGTGTATGTTACAGTAACTGAGGTGCAAGATATTAAAGGCCTTTGCAGTCTGGACAGACTGAAAAGGCTGAATCTTTGGAAATATTACATAGTCAGAAGTGGCAACACTTAGATACGGTGTGGACATGAGGGTCAAGAGGACTGAGTCAAAGATGAGACACAGATTATGGGCCTGATTGACTTGGAGGAGGATGCTGGTATCCACATCTATGGTGGAGAGATGGAGGCTTGACTGGTTGGGAAGGGAGGTCAAAAGCTCTGTCTTGGCCACGTTGAGCTTACATTGTCAGCTTGAGCTCCACAGAGTTATGTCAAAAAGACAGGCCAAGGTGCAGGAATTAGTGGAGGAAGACAGGACTGTAGTGGACAGATAAATTAGTGAGTCATTGGACTAAAGATAGTAATTGAAGCCATACATAAGAGCACCTGGGGTGGGGTGTGGTGTGAAGAGAGAGAAAAAGCAAAGGACTGAAAGATGGAGATGAGGACCCACAAATAAATGCAGACTGTTATAAGTTATCCATGGACAATTCATGAACTGAAAAATAGGTTATTTTCAACAAATACAAATTATTCACTCAGCCCTAAAAGCCAATAAGTTTAATTTACAATTTATTTCTTAGATAATTCCTGGCATTTGCTGTTACGTGTTGGCAGGAGTTTCAGCATTCTGGCAAAAATACACTCTATAGCTTATCTGCTCAAACTTTTGAATTGCAGATTTGCTGAATCCTTTCAAATAGAATGTCTTCCTTTGAGTCATAGCAGCTGCATCTAGTTATTTCACTCTTGTTGTGACTTGTGGTGCAGCAGTGAAACATCATAATGACACAAAATGAGGCTACTAGCACTCAAAGGAGAGCATAGTTTTCTGGATCAAATATGACTTACTGCATCTGTTTTGGTAACAAGTTCCCAATTAAGGTTTATTACAGGAGATGCCTGTCAATTTTATGAGACAATACTGAATTAGTTGGTTCTGGAATGGTAACTTCTTTTCCTTGTATATTTAAAAAAAAATTAATGATCACAAGAGGTGCCAATTGACACTCCTGAAATCCGGTATCTGCAGAACCAGTGAAAAAGCAGCAGCAGTGCCAGTGTGGCTCAATCCTGATCTTTAGAGGCCATCTGTAGGGGGTAAGAGGCTAATTCAGTCTCCAAGTCCATTTGATTCTTGGCCAGTCTGAGACCCCCACCAAGAGGATCAGTTGCTGTGGTGTCCACTAGTTCATTTAGTCTAGACACTGACTTTTGTCTCCAGAATGAAACTTGGACTAACATACTTTACCCAGGCACCATTCAGCCATTGGATGGTAAAAGTTTTTGAACACTGTCCATCTGGGCTGCCTTCAAACCAGTGACCAGAAGGCGAAAGGCTCAAATTCCTTGTCAATCTCTTGTGCCATCCAAGGCATGAGCAGTTCCAGTGTTTATGTACTTGTTCTTATGTCTTTTCGTGGGATATTGAATATACGCCTTTCCATACATTGCTGTCCAGCTAATGAAGACTATCAAAAAAAGTGCACTGAGTAACACCAAATAATCACTGAAAACAAACCAAACAGAAGGTAATTTTAAAGACATAAACACTCTGTTGTCCACATGGCAAGAAAAAATACGGAACTAGGACTCTGGTTTTAATGGCTTTGCAATGAATGGCAAACTTAGCAAGGAATGCCCAAAGAGGACATATAGGTGGAATAGGAGCATTTCAGGGATGTTTGGTCATATTTGGCCTGGGTTGGGGCTGCCTTCTGACACTTTGTCCTATGGCAGAATGATGGTGATGCATTCTGTAAAAAATATAACTATCAGACTTGGTGTAACTTGTGTGATTTCCAAGGTTTACTTAAATTAATTTTTAGAATATTTGTATAGAGTTCCATGGGCATAAGCTAATTCTGGCAAAATGAGAGATTTTATACATATAAATGGTATATGTAAATGTCATCTCCTCTTGGCGTTATCTCCATCCTTCTGGCTGCAAACAGGTCCCTCCTAATTGGTAACAGGGTTTGATGCTTCATTCCATTAGTGCCTGTGCTGCACTGTTTTGGTACCTTTGTGATGGGGTTTTCCTGTGTTCCAAAAATGCTAACGAGGGGTCTGAACCAGAAAAAACAGTCTTGTGTACCAATCTCTTAGCTGTTTTCACAGCTGATTCCACCAACAATTACTCTGTGGGTGTGCTGGGGAGGAGGTGTGGTGGTAAACTCCCATTTGTGTGCAAATTCTTTGAATTCTTCCAAGGCAAATTGAGGTGGCATTCAGTTTACCAGTCAATGACTTTCTTGTTGCATCAGGCAGGACACTGACCTCACAAACATTTGAACAGTAGTCCACTGTTATCAAGTATTGCTTTTCCTTGAAGATAAATAAGTCGGCTCCCACCTTTTCCCATGGTTGGGTGGGATGCTCATGTGGTAAGAGTCTTTTTTGCCAGTAGTTATCACACAACCGGTAGATGTCACACCCAGGGCTGGCTCCAGGCACCAGCTTTCCAAGCTGGTGCTTGGGGATGCATCGAGAATGGGGCGGCTGTCCGAGTCCCCCGGCGGCAATTCGGCGGCAGGTCCACTCTTGGAGGGAGGGATAGCTCAGTGATTTGAGCATTGGCCTGCTAAAGCCAGGGTTGTGAGTTCAGTCCTTGAGGGGGCCATTTAGGGATCTGGGGCAAAAATTGGGGATTGGTCCTGCTTTGAGCAGGGGGTTGGACTAGATGATCTCCTAAGGTCCCTTCCAACCCTGATATTCTATGACTGCCGCCCCATTCTCGCCCGCCTCAGCGGCAGGTCTGCCGCTCTTCTCTTGCCGCTGTGGGGCCCCGCAAGGTCAGCCTGTGTTGGGGGCGGGGCCCCGCAATGTCAGCCTGTGTCGGGGGTGGAGCCCCACAATGTTAGCCTGCGTCGGAGGCGGGGCTGCGGCGACTGCTTGGGGCAGCACAATTGCGCTGGTCCTGGTCACACCCTACTATCAAGGAATGGAGTTGTGTATTTATTCCCAGCCAATAAATGCACATTCAAGCCCATCTAAGACAGTACCAAAGGCCCAGGTGTGAGGCATGTATTTTTTGCATCACATTCTTATGTAATGAGGTGGGGACAACAGCTCTCTGCCCTCAAAATATGATTCCATCCTGTACACTCTGCTCATCCTTAATTTGAAAATATGGTTTTGCTCTTAGTGGTACTTGGCTTTTGTCTTCTGGCCACCCTGCTGGTATCTCTGACTTGACTACCTGTCTTTGGATGTCCTTTTTCATAGTCTCTCTGATTTCCATGAGCTTTGCTGTTGAAACTGGGAGAGAGTGCAGCATATTAATGGATTCAATGTCCTGATCCCTTTCCTTCATCTCACTGATTCTGGGTTTTTATGCTGTGCTCATGGTGTCAGCTAACATCAGTAATAATCCTGGACAACATCTGATATGTACCTGGTAATGCTGGAAACGCATCAACATGCACTGCCATCTCTTTGGAGCAATAAGGAAGGTCTTTGCCATGATTGTGTCTAGGGGTTTGTGGTCTGATTACACTATTATTGTACTATTATTGGGTGGCCATAGGTGTACTAATGGAGTAGCTCCACTCCAAATATGCCAGCCAAAAGCCATTTGGGTGTGATGGGTATACCAGGCCTTTATGGCCCCCTACTGGAGGCCCTGCTGCTCTCCTACAGCCTGTCCCAGAAAACAACTTTCTGAGAGGAAAAAAGCAGTGAGTATTAGACCTCTAGGCTTGCCCAGAGCAGAGACGTAACGAGGGCGAGGCAAGTGAGGCACTCGCCTCGGGTGTGCATACCTGAGGGGCGCGCAGAAGGGTCCTTCTTGCCTCACAGGGGTGGCTCCAGGCCTGGGGTGGCAAGCTGTGGGGGGGCGCAGGCCAGTCGCTTTGAGGGTGGCAGTCAGGCAGAGTTCGGCGGTGTGCCTGCGGGAGGTCCGCCGGTCCCGTGGCTTCGGCGTCAATTTGGCGGAGGGTACGCGGAAGGCATGGGACCGGTGGATTACCCACAGAAACGCCACCGAATGCTGCCCGAATGCTTGGGGAGGCAAAAAACATAGAGCTGCCCCTGTTGCCTCGGGCGCCGAAATCCGTAGTTACGGCTCCAGCCCAGAGAAGCCATTTTGGGAACTATTGAGACCTGGTCCTCTAGCAACTGGAAGGGCTGGGAATTAGCAACAGCTAGTCAAGGCCCACCAGGCTGAAATAAAAGGAGCTGCCTGCTGCTAGCAAGGCAGTTTCTGGCTGGGGCCTGTGGAAGATGAGGAGAGATGATCCTTAGGCCACAGCCAAAGAAACCAGGTCAGGGCAAGGGCCTACTGGTGGCCACAGTTGGTGGCAGGAGTTCAGGAGGAACCCTGCTGATTTAATTCCAGTGAGGGAATGAAGCCCCAGAAGGGTAAGAACCCATTTTATTTGTAATTGGCCCTGAAAGGCAAGGAGCTTCTTCTATTTGAGTTTCTTGTACCCCAGGAGGGGCTTGAACTGTGTGCTCTGGATGGAAAGTTGAGCCACAGAAGACCCACAGAGGTAGGCAGACAGTTTGCAGAGGGTGCTGAGAGCTGAAGAAAGCGGCTGCACCATGCCTGGACACCAGGGGGAACTCAAAGAGGTGAGTGCAAATGACCACAGGGTGTACTCTGTTAAGTCTCTGACTGGGATCCACTGGCAAAGCGACTGGTTCCTCTTGCAGAAGAGCTACATCCAATCCTTTCTCCCATGTATCACACTGCACCATCAGTGGCTCTCCTGGCTGATAGTACTACAGGAGAGGGGCATTCATTAGTGTTTGTTTCAGCATGTCAAATGCTTGCTGTTGGGAAACTTCCCAATCCCACTTAACATCCTGTCTTTTGAGATGGCATATGGATCCTGCTACTGCATCCAAGTATGGACAGAACCTGGACAGAAAATTTATCATTCCTATCATGTGCTGTACCCCTTTCATGGCCCCTGGAGTTGGCATGTCTCTGACTGCCTTGATCTTGTTGGGATCTGCTTTCAGTTCCTCTGCTGTGAGCAGATGTCACCTCATGCTGTTTGAGTCACATCTGTGTGTGTTGGGATTTATGTTTTTGTCCTTGCATCACTGTATAAAAGCTTGTAGTTTTCTGTCATGGTCTCTTCTAGTTCAGCTTCTGTATAATTACTCCCTTCCTGGACAATGAGGATATCATCTGCAATTATTTTCACCCCAGACAGTACTTCCAGTATTTGGGTAAGACTCCTCTAGAATAGCTCTGGTGCTGGGCTTATGCCCATTGGCATGCACAGCCATCTGTAGCAACCAAAGGGTGTTGCAAAGATTGTCAGCATGCTGGACTTTTTATTCAGGCATGTGTGCCAAAACCCATTCCTCACATCAGACTATAAAGATTCAGGCTTTGGAAAATTCTAGCAAGATGACATAAATTGCAAGCAGTGGATAGTGATGTCTTTTGAATGCCCAGTTCGTTGGCTTTGGGTCTATACAAGTGCATAATTTGCCTGATGGTTTTTATGACTACCATGCTGCTTGCTCAGGCTTTCCTGGCTCCTACAGGTGCTATGATACCCATGCTCTGAATACTTTTGAGCTCCTTGTATACTGTATTACATAGTGCCACTGGAATTTTGCTTCGTGGTAATCACACAGGTTCCATTGTGGGGTCTACTTCCAGTTGCCCCCCCCGAAGTGGCCCCATTGCTCCCCCCCACAAGATTTAATCATATTTTAAAAATATCTAAGTCATGGACAGGTCACAGGCCTGAATTTTTGTTTATTGCTCATGACCTGTCCAGGACTTCTACTAAAAATACCCATGAATAAATCGTAGCCTTAATCATTATACACTCTGCATCTATTAATCTGACAGATATTTCAGTTATCCAAGAGACGTTAAAGTCTGGCCATATAAGATATGTTTCTGTCCCATTATAAAATAGTTACACTTGTAGAGACAGATTCTTCTTCCTGACTCACACTGAGTATTCCATAAGTCTATGAGGACCTCTGCTGAAGTCAATTGAGCTACTCTCAGAGGAGGAACTCTGTGTGTAAATTGGAAGAATCTCTCTCCCTCAGGCCACCAAGCAAGACTCCTCCTCCCACAGTCTTTTAGCATCTGCTGCAATCTTCTGTCTACCAAGACTGCCTGAGTTCCTGTGTGTGTATTTCTGAGACTGTCTCATGGAGCGTATGACCATTCATAATTTATAATTGTAAAACAGAAAAGTTTCCCCTCTCCTCCCTGCTTGGTCCTGTGTTGCTGATGCTCCTACTCTTGCATTCATGACCATCACAAGCCATGTTTTAGACCACTTATTTCTATTATACATTTTTCTAAATCCAAATCTGATTATTCTAGACTCACAGGACTTCAGAGTTTGTGAACCTAATATGGGAGGACTTCCCTAGCCTAATGTGCTCTGGCATGCCTCAGGCTGCAGCATAGTTAAAGGGTGGAAGGAGCAGCAGTGAGACCCAGAGTAGTGTGTTGGATCCCACTTCTGTAGGATCAGGACAGGCTTTTTCCCTAGAAGAAGCCTGACAGGGGGACTTAATGATGAGCAAGTCTTCTCCAAAGCAATGAGCATGGAGAAAGTATACAGTGACCACCTGAAGATCTAAGACAGGGCAGAAGACACACAGCCATTCCCGAAGAGGTCGGGGAAAAGGCAAAAGCCACTGGACCGCACAGAAAATAGTCTTAGCCAAGCATGGAGCTAAGGGGTGAAGATGGGGAAAGAAAATCTGGAAGGGAAGTTCCTGTTTTGGTGGATATTCAGACTTGGTTATCTGAATGTACCTGATATTGCACACACTAATCCACCTGATTATGAGGAGCCCAAAATTCAAATGCTGGACAATTCGCCCACCGCATGTGCATAGTGGCAGCAAACAGTTAATGAAATTATAAGGTAAATAAGCAGAGAGACAATAGTTCCACTATCAGTATGTTTGTACTGCAGCTGGGATCATGCTTGCCAGAGTGAGTAGACAGACATGCACTAGCTCTGCTTCAGCCAGTGTACTAACAATAGCAGCATAGCTGGGGGTAGACTAAGCTTAGGCTCAGGCTAGCTGCCGGAGTATGTTCTAGGGGGGTCTGGGTGTGTTTGTACGCAGGCAGCTAGCCATAGCTGCTGCTCATGCTACCCCCTGCTACACTGCTCTTTTTAGCATGCTAGTTTGAGCAGAGCTATCTATCCAGGCTGGGAAGCATGTAGATGTATCCTATACTAAGCGCTTCGAGGGACTGTGTTCAGTACAGTTACCATGTGTTAGAGCTCAGGTGTTCCTGGGAGGCTTTGAACATCTAGCCATGTTTGTAAGGGCTCCTTTGGTGCTCACTCACTCCACATTCTCCCAGTCCCTCCTCCTCTCAGTCTGTTTGATGATCAAGCCTCAGCTCATACCCACACCAAGAAACATTGAGAAAAGGTTCCCACCCAGCTGCTGGCTCAGCCAGCCATGTTTGTTATGTCATATGAAAGCTGGTTGAAGCTAAGCAGGAGCCATGTTTTTATTTCTTTAATAAATGTAAGTACAGACCCTTTACATGAATAAAAGTAAAAGTCAGTCCTTGGAGGTTTTTAAACCTTCCAGAAATAGTCTCCAAATCTCAGCCAGAGTTAACGCAGCCAGAATTTCCATGGAACGCATCCTCAGTATGGAGGAGTTTGTGTCAGCGAGTGTACAAATAATGACTGTTCAGTCCCCTCTTCTCTTGTGCTTCAGCTGCTTTGTAACAGGGCTTGGTGGGGAGGGGGAGGCAGTTGTGAGGTTTTGAAATGATGTCATAAACTTTGTTCAGGAGATGATCACCACAGCTTTCCAAAAGCCTTTGACAAAATTCCTCACAAGAGGCTATTAAGGAAACTCAGCAGTCAAGGGGCGAGAGGTAAAGTGCTCTTGTGCATTAGAAACTGGCTAAGCGTAAGGAAAAAATGATCTATTTTAAACATGGCAGAAAGGTTAACAGGGAGGTTTCCCAAGGATCTGTATTGAGATTGGTTCTGTTTAATTTATTTATTGATAATCTCGACAAGAGGGTGAGCGGTGAGGTGAGGGACCTGACATAGCTAAGTGAATGGGCAGCACAATGGCAAGTGAAATCCATTGATGACAAATACAAGGTAATGCCCTTTGGAAGGTATTATTTACACACTGATGGTTTTCAAATGAGCGTTAACCATTCATGAATAAAATCTGTGGATCACTGTGGACAGCTCCATGAAGTCCTCTGCTCAATATGCAGCAACAGTCACAAAAAGCACCCAAATGTTAAGATATATGAAGATTGGGATAGAAAGTAATACTGAGAATATGATACTGCCATTATGTAAATTGATGGGTATGCTCTTACCTGGCATAGTGTGTTAGGTTAACCACAACTGATCTCAGAAAGAACGTAGCAGAAACAGGAGGAAATGACTTGGAGACAAGTAATGAGAATAATTAGAGGAATAGAAAAACTTCCATTTGAAAGGAGACTGGAAAGACTGGGACTATTTAGAGAGGACATGCTTAGGTATTATGATGATCAATTGCATAGAAAACCCCCTAAAACTGATTAATAAGAGGGAACATGATAGAGGCATATAAAATACTGAAAGGGAAGAGAAAGTAAACCAGATAATCTTCTTACTCTTATCAAGAACAAGGGAACTGGCAATGAAAATGAAAGGCAATACATTTAAAGCTGATAAAATGAAATATTACTTTTTTACACAATGCACATGTAACTCTTATGTATGTGGAACTCTTCGTCACAAGACGTCACTGATTATATGATCATAGCAAGATCCAAAAAAAGGACTAGGGACAGATCCTCAACTAGTGTAAATCAATATATCTCCATTAGAGTCAATAGAGGTATACCCATTTAAACCTGCTAAGGCTCTAGTCCTTGTTACTTTCACAGAGAATGAAAACATTCACATTAACATTTAGATAGAATAAAAACAGACAAAAAATACATATAGGATGACCACAAACTGACAGAAGTGAAGAAGAAGCTAGTTCCCTTTAGAATGCCATAATTGGAATTTTTGTACTTTCCTCTGAAATTGCACTGGCCATTCTCAGAGACTGGATACTGGACTAGACGGATGGCTGGTTTGATCCAGTATGGTGGTAATTATATCCTATCACTGGGCAGAACCTCAGTAAGGCCTGGGGTGGTATGAATTACAACATAAACCTTCTCACTGGGTAGGTTGCATAAATCAGCTATAAATATTCTGTCTTTAAAAGGAAAATAAAACAAACTAAAAAAATTGGCGCTTTTTAAACCCTGCAGTGTGTTCCTCCTCCCTGACTAGAATGTTGTAGCTGAAAGATGGAGGTTAACAGGAAAGGAAATATCTGTACAATTTTTCCTGATTTTTTTCCCATATAACTTCTTATAGAGACTAATGGACCTGGTGTGACAGATTCAGCGTCTGTGAGTTTCCCAAACTATCACACCTGGCGTCAGACATGTATAAAGCCTTGTTTCACACAGCACAGATGCATCACTTAAGTCAGTCATGAGTGGGATGAGGTGTGGGGGACAGAGAGAGAATGTTTTACAGAAACTTGGGACTTAGGGAAAATATTGGACATGGAAAAAGAGCCATGATGGACGGCACTTCTCTAGCTGTCGAACGTGGCTTTGAAGCTGCTATGGCTTGGAAATATACCAGGTCTTCCAGAAAAAGCAGTTTTTCATATCCAAGTACTAACTTTTTTTCTGATGAGTTTTTAAGTCTTTTAAACTTCACACCTACAAGAAAAAGAGAGTAATTTGAAAAACTGCTTTTTTATAAACAAAGTCCTGTTCCTTACCAACCAGGGCAACTGTAAAATTGGCTAGCACCAAGGGAGCTGGACAGCTAAAGAAAGTGAAATAGCAGATAAGAGAAACTCTGGAAACCAATATTTTTGTATTGAGTTCCCAAAAATATTATTTGATTTATTAATCTGTATTACAATAGACTCTGGAGGTCCTAACCAATAGCAGGGATCAGTTCTGGGTTTGGTTCTGTTCAATATCTTCATCAATGATTTAGATCGAGTATTGAGTATACTGATAAAGTTTGCAGATGATACCAACCAAGTGCTTTGGAGAATAGGATTAAAATTCAGAATGATCTGGACAAACTGGAGAAATGGTCTGAAGTAAATAGAATGAAATTCAATAAGGACTGCCAGGCCTTTTTTTTACTGCACAACCTGCACAGGCCCCATCCAGGAGCCCAAACTCTGCTTCCCTCTCCTAGAAACGCCTAAGACGGTGTGGGGCGGGGCCAGGCTGGCTCATTCTCAGATGTCTGGCTGCTGCGGGGAGCTAGCATGGAGTGGGGGGATGGCACAGAAAAACACCAACCCCACCCAGCAATACAGCTTCAAAGCTCAGATTTGGGAAGGCCTGTCCCCCACCCCTCTTGACCCACCTGACTCCGGCCCCTAAACCCTCCCTCCCCAGGGTGTCTACCCCAATCTCCTCCCTCTGCCAGGGTCTCCTCCCCCCAAACCCTTCAATCCCCTTCCATGCCCCAGATCCTCAGCCCCTAAACTCCTTCCCTATTGTCTCCATACCAGCCCCCAATTATAGTCATGTCCCTGCCCCACAGAACAGAAGACGCCTGTCCTGACACCACTGTTCTTGTAACAGTAACACATACACACACACAGGCACCCCCCTTCACCCCATTGCTTACCCCAGTCCCACATAGATATAGCTCATGGCCCCAGTCCTTTAAGATGATAGATAGCTTTTAAAAGTCCACAACAATCACTCAGTGAATAGGCTAAGTCAACATGTTTCCAAATTGTCCAATAATCCTTAGTGGAAAATACTTTTCTCACAATATTGCTTAAACATTAAGGATTGTTAATAGTTATTTTCATGTTTGTTAATCTAGTTTATTTGCAGTTCATTCTATGGTACATAATGAGTATTTTGGTTAATCTAGACCTAAGAAATATGGAATCAGGTCTATTGCCATTGACAGATTCGCACAGTGGAGTGCAATGAAATTGTAGAAAATTTCCTTTGATTAATAGTTTCAGTCAATCCATTTAAAGTAATTATTACTTGCTTGTTTTGTCGCTTCTTCGTAGGTTGCAACATTGCTGTTTTAGTTAGCTCTCTAAACTGATTCTATTTGGTAAAATTTCAGGAAATATTTGGTAAATTTTTTAGATCACTCCCCTGCTTAAAACCCCAGTTGGCACCTGTGGTACCCTATCAAATGCTACATTCTGTAGAGACTATTTAGCTTCTCTGTCCTACAGTTATACTAGGGACAGTGAGGAATACAATGGGTACCATAACACTAAGGCGGGGGCAACCAATTCTTTTGATATTTCAGCCACTAATATCAACTACTTAGTGATCAGGCATGTTCAACTTCTGTTTGTCCTGCTTGCTCACACTTTGCCTTTTCCTTTGCTTGCCAACATTATTTCATTGCTGTCCTCAGATACATGAATGACGATTAGGCTTTTCACGGTAAAAGGAACTATTGTTTTAACTTCTTGGTGCCCATATTTCATTTTTAAACTTATCTCTGACTCAGAGTGATTTTTCTTTTGGCTTTACTCCCTCACTCCCTTCGCTCCAGCTTCTGAGCGTTACCTGATGATTTCACTTCCTGCAGTTCTTGCTGCTCAGCAGTGTTTAATTGAAAGCCTTTTGTGAGGCCATTGGGCAAAGAGAAGCAGGAGTCTGGATGTTTTAGGCAAATCTTCAAGAGCATTTATCAAATCTCTTTTGTACAACTTGTATCTCTGTGGATTTGAGCGATTGTGCCAGGAGGCAAATTAGACTCCTTAGGAGCAGAAGGTCTAGCAGATTAATGCTTTGGTTTGCTGAGCCCTGTACCAGTGAGTGCATGCATTTTAAAGATGACTTTAAACAGAGCTCGTACTGGCAATATTGCAGTCAGGGCAGATGTATTTAAACTTTAGAAGACAGTTGGCCCCATTGGTAGTACCCTGGGCTGATGGCCAGGAGACCCAGGTTCAATTTACAGTTAAGTCATCTGTGTTTATTTCTCACAAAATACATATTTAAAAAATTCTGAAATTAAAACATCATGGTTAAAACACTCTACAGTAAACAGAGGCCTTAAAGGAAGAATGGCTGCCAGCTTTGCTTTTTGTTAAAGCTGTAACAGATTTTAAGTTTATTTTATACCCAAGACACACCACTGTGCCTGAGACAGTTCTTCAAAAGGAGCTGCACGTCTGAGCAAAGGCTGGCTGAGCACTTCAGATCATGCTGATTCTGGAGCTGACACCCAAAAGATCAACTCAAAGAGAAAGCAATTGTTTTGTGAGCTGATCTAGATAGATACACCGCATAAACACTTTTGCTAAGGTGACGTACATACTGCAGGCACATCTCAGTAGCTTGAGTGCGACATAATCCCTTTCAAAAACATTCAGGCTGGATGGGGAAAAATATCAAATATTAAAATCTCAGGACATGCCATTAAAGTTGTACTTTTCAAACTAGGCACCCAAACTATTAGTATGTCTACACTGCAACCGGAGGTGTGACTGAAGCACCTGTAGACGTACCCAAGCTTGCTTCAGTCTATTTAACTTTAATAATAATAATAGTGAAGCTGTGGCAGCAAGGGCTGTTACAAATGCACCTGGGACATGCTCGCCGCGCCCTCCCCACCCCCCCAGGTATGTAATCGAGTTCTTAGCCCAACCAGTGCTGTTGCAGGTTCACCGCTATTGTTATTCGAGTAATTAGCTCAAAGCTAGTTTGAGTATGTCTACATGTAGTGCAGTCACACTTCTGATTACATATGAGAGAAATTTGTAAAATTCTTGTACGTGATCTGGGCGTGATGGTAAGGAAACCTGTAAAGCAGAGCAATCACCGCGCGAGAGAACATTTTAGTTTTTGTAGTCATTTGAGAAATTAACCTCTTTGTTACGGATGGATAAGGAAATATGAGAGTCTCATTTTCTCAAGCACTATTACAAGTCAGGATTAAAATAGTTTAGGTGCCTTGTTTGAGAAGTGTAAACTTAACTTTGCATTTGTTAGGTTTCTATCTTTTTTTTTTTAACTCAAAAGTTCTCAAAAGCTAATTTGCACTAAAATTTGCTTGTAACCTTAACTTCACCTGAAAGAGGTGTGTGTGCGTGTGTGTTTGTTTGGGGGAGGGAATTTCCTTTTTTCTTGTTAATATAATTAGGACTGCTGGAGAGGAACCCTGTTCCTCCAACCCCCAGGAGCTCCACAAGCAGAGATCCTGATCCAACACTGTTCAGGAGGTCTAGGGCAGTGAGGAATATCCCCTTTTCTGTTGACCACAAACTCTCCTAGCCACAGTCCTCACTCACCATCCTGGGGTTGGGAATCCTGATGCTGCAGATCTCCTAAGGTCTGCAAAAAGGGAATCCCAGTCCTGAAAATCTCTGCAGGTCCTCGGGATCTGAGCTCCTCTCCTGTAAAGCCTGGGAGGTGTGTAGGAGTGTGACTCCCTTTCTGTCGACTTCCTCTTGTCTGAAGAACTGGGGCTATCTTCCTATGTCTTAAAAGAATGGGAGAAATATGGCTGATAAACAGAGCTGGGAAGGAAGAATCCACCTACCCTTCCTGTTGCTCCCCAGCCAGGGCCGGCTCTAGGTTTTTTGCCACCCCAAGCAAAAAAATTTTTGGCCACCCCGCCCCCTTTTTTTTTGGCCTTTACACATTTGCACTTTGCAATGTTTTTTTGTTTTTGTTTTGTCCCAGCATTTTAGCCCTATAACTACTGGCACCAACGCAACACAGAAATTGGTGCAAATGGCACCGATAGGGTGGCACAGTACACACAAGTAATCATGATTCCTGATTTAATCAATCAATAACTGTTAGCGTTAACAAATTTACACACATTCACATTGAGTGACCCGTGAAACAATATTTTTCACGTCACACTCCTATCGCACTACTGTACTTGGCCGTAGGTAAGGCGCTAGTCATTGAGGCAAGAGAGCTTCCCATGAGCTGGGACACACACTGAACCCAGCCCTGCCTGGTGTTTTCCCAGCACTGCCCACGTGGGAACCCGAGGGGCATGCAATGGAGAGAGCTCAGGGGCGGGGTTTCTGCCAAGGAAGAGGCGCTGGGTTGGCTGGACGGATGCTGCCCCTCTCTGCCCGGTCGCTCGCCCCGTGCAGGGGGGAGGCAGGAGGAGACTCCAGGCACCAGCGCGCTGTGTTGGGCTGGGGACGGATGCGGCAGCCTCTGGGGCTCCAGCAGGCAGAAGCTCCCCTGATGTCCTGGGGACTATCCCACCCGGCCCAGCTCTTACCTTGCTGCGGATCTGGCCTGAGGTGGACACTTTCCGGAAGATTTTCTGGGGGCCCTTGTGCTCCCGCTCGCTGTCCAAGGACTCGACTCCCGCCGCCACCGCTCCCGCCACCGTGGGTTGGGGCTGCTGCTGGATCCCGGCCCCACTCATCCTCGCCTCGGACCTGGCACGAGTTTGTCTCAGCCCGGACTGCCGCTCTCCTCCCCTCCCTGGGTAGGGGAGGAGGAGGAGAGGAGCCCGGAGCCGGCGCTGGAGGCGCGGCCTGTCCAGCCGCCAGGTTGCCGCCACCACCCCCTGCGTTCCGGGGCAGGGCTGCGCTACTGGCTCCTGCCTGAGGGGGCGGGGTGGCCGCTGCCCACGGCAGAGCGGCGGGGACACGCTTCCCACTGAGCTGGCTCACACAACCCTGCGGCACCCGGTCAGAGCAACAGGCAGTGAGGGGAGGTCAGGATCCAGCCCAGGACACTGCCTCAGGTCGGAGCTGGGGCCCCAGCATTATGCCGCCCCTGGTAATTTGCTGCCCTAAGCACCTGCTTGTTTTGCTGGTGCCTAGAGCCGCCCCTGTCCCCAGCCCAACAGAGGAGATCAAGGGGTACAATAATAACCCCCTTCCCATTGCTCATGCAGCTTCCTGCTGTTCCCCAGATGCCTTGTAGGGAAGCTTACTGAGTGAAGAATCCCTTCTCTTCTCCCTCATTCCTTTGAATCTGCTTGTCAGACTCCGAACTCCACCCCCTGATAATCTTATGAAGTTTGTCAGAGTCAGCTCTAGCCCACCCCTCACACATACCTCACACTCTGCAATCCATAGAAGCTCAACAGCTCCTGCTCATGAGCCTCAGGGGGGATCGTGCTCTCCTCACCCACATGGAGCTTGGATGAGGAGGATGCTCATCAGGACCCCAGCAAACATGAATCAGCTCCTTCCAATGTGTCACCTAAGGCTTGTCATGGGGGCTGTCAAGCCTTTTAACGCTCACCGGGGGTTCTCTCCTTGTGAGCAACTTAATGGGCCCACAGGAAGTGGGGAATGATTCTTGCTCTCTCCCGAAGCCCTCTGCTCTCTCAATGCTCCTCCCTGAAGATCTCATATGGTTTACAGCAGCAGGATTCCCTCCCACAGATTTCAGGAGGTCCATAAGCAGGACAACTGGGTGCCAACAGGGGACTTCATGGGAGCTATGTGCCCAGGGGGGCATTCCAGACCTTTCTGTGACCCTCATTGACTCCTCTCATGATTCTTAGGGGGCTGATTGGGTTCCCTACTCCTCTGGGCCTTAGGAAGCTTGGAAACTCCATGTGAGTCTCTTGGTGGAAAAAGATCTCTCTTTCATTCACCTGCCTCCCTAGTCACAGGGGTATATTTTATGACTAATCTCTTTAGGAAATGGGGTTTTGAGTTGTTTCCCCCTCTTTTTCTATTAGTTGAAATCTTACGTCTCCAGCAGTAATTCAATGTGCTATTATTAAGGACAGCAAAGCAGATGTTCCATAGGGAGACTCTATACACAAGCATTAATAACTTTAGAAGCAAGACTTTACTCAATTAATTTTTGATCCTGGGCGCTAGAATGCAGCAAAGGGAATCTAATAAATTAAGTTTTATCTCACCTATTCATTCTGTGTTTTTGCTACAAAATGGCAAAATAATCAGACTTCTTGAGCTGTAGGGAACACTTCTGTTTTTAGTGCTTCTAACTCACTTCAACCTTTGTAGAAAAATATAGGTTAGCTCCAGATCTGCCCTACCAGTTTTGAGGCCAATAGGACTTTTCTGGATGTTGTGGGTGTTGTGAGGATAGACTCCATTAAAGATTGTGAGATGGTCATATACTACAGTGATGGAGGCCATATAAATGCCTAGAGAAATTGATAATGGAACCTCGATCACAAACTTAATTATAGAGCAAAAGCTGTATTACTGTAATATAAGGACAGAAATAATTGATGGATAAAGCATATGCCATAGATCCGTCTGGTGATAGCACTATCGTTTACATTGTATATTATATATGTCGCTACTGACAGCTTGGCCAGCGGGTAGTTGGAGGACTGGCTAGAACAACGCATCTGATGTGTTGTGATCGGCGCTCTCTCTATAAGGGCTGATGGACCGATCAGTGCCAGTGACAGTGAATTATATATGTCACAAAAAGAGGGAGCTTCCCTGGTCAGTGAGAAATCTTCATTAATACTGCTTTGGTAATATAAATACATTACTGAGATATGACCCTGAAGATATCAAAGGATTTTGCTACGCATTTGTTTAGTAAATAAATACCCTGTGGACCTAGAAAAAAAAAGGGAACTAGTTTGCAATGCACAAAAAAGCCCATTACTTGAATATAAATAGTCTTCCCAAGTCAAAAGCTTAACAAAATTGTACAGAGGTATAATTCTTTTCACTGAAAGTTTATTCCCTTGTCTCTTTGGGAATGAATTCTCAACCAATAACTTTTAATTAATGTACAAGCCAGATGCAGAGAGATGCGGAGTGTCTTCTGCAGAGGCCAGAGGGCAATCACAGGGTCAGGTACATATAGAATAGCCATCTAATGTGGCTGTTACACATGAGTGCTGCAAGCAGTGAAGGGCCCAATCCTGCACATGGTGGTATCAATAGCAAAACTCCAATTCTCTTCAATAATACAGGATCAGGCCCCAAACGGTGTACTTTTAAAAGCCCCAATTCTTCCCCCTTGATCACATTGGGTAGCATCTCAGTGGGATTAATTGTAGAATAAGGTGCTATTAAGCATGAGCATGGGTAGCCGAACTGGGCCCTTTGGCAGTGCTCTAACTGTTGTTTTGTAAGCAAGGCCTCCATCTGCAGTAATGAAAACAGTGTATACTGCTAAATGCATTTTAGTCTGCATTCTCTGTGAGGGGTCCTTGGCTCTGAAACCTGCTCTGCCATTTTGTCTGACAGAGCCCAGATTTATTAATCTCCCAGGCACTCTGCAAATGTTACCTTTCCCCATCTTCGTTAAGATTGTTAAGGGGTGCATGCTCCGAGCTGGAGATATGTATGTGTAGCCATTGTTTATTATCTGATTTTTAATTTATGGGATTGGCACCCAGAGCACCTAGTGATAGGCACCCATAGCTGCATTTTATACATGTGAATAAATACAAATTTAATAAGTGTACATATTTTTAAAAACCCTAGCATTAAGTGTGATTTAAAAAGGTTAGATGCAACAGAACCAACACACTGCACCAAGCTCCACTGAATGGGCTGGAATATAGGATGTAGAGACCCTGGGCATGGCATCCACACCCTCTGACTGGATAATGGATGTTGTAGGGCAGATGTACTTGAGGATCCACCAGTCAAACTCCCTCATGGGGGGTGTATGTGTGCAGTAGTCATGTGGGCAACAGGCTTGAGGCTTCAGTGACAGCCACAGAATTAGGCCCCAGGGAAGATTCCTTCCCCTGGCTCCTCTGCAACTGCCTTTCATGCAGCCCATTTACTCAGGATCCCCAATATTTGACTCTTCTACCTATAAGAGGTGTTCTTCGCTGCCGCCCACCAAATAGTTACAGAGTATTTGTACCTTCTCCACTAGATGTCCTCCTCTATGTGCATAACATCGCTTTCCTGTAACGAGGCCCTTTATCAAATCGTTGAAGCTCTTGTCATTTGTATAATCCCCAAACCTCTGCTTCTGCACGAGAAACACTGTCCATTTATCCCAATAACACTATCTACTAGTTGAGTGGAACTGATTCCCTGGGAAACAGTAATTCTAAACTTGCTTGCTTGAAATTTCCTTTACCTATGCTAGGTATTGTAGTGAAAACTCTACAGACATCACATTCAGCTTGATGCTACAATGTTACATCAGGTAAAGAATCAGATGCCACAATAATCTCCTATTTCTAAATATAGGCAATAAGATTGTATGATAACTGTTAGCAAATGCTGACTTTTTAAATGAGCACCACTGTAGTCATAGAATGTAATACAAAAAATATAAAACCTTTAGAAAGGAGGTTTTTTCAAAATAATCAAGCACTTTAGTACTGAGCCTTTGTTGTCAATAGCTCTCCTGGCAGTAGTAGTAATGGTTAGAATTAAAACACTAGATTAACTGCTTTTAGGAATAATGCTCTCATAATACCTGTACTGCTGTACTCTGGTCTCTCTAGCAATGGGTTAACTCTAAAATGTTTGGTAGTTTTGTTTTGAGTTGGGTGAGACCCGCCCCCTCCATTATTAGAATGTTTATTTGAACATTCTGCTCATTATTTCTAGATATGAGTCAAATCTCAGAACAATTTTCCATCTGCCAACTTTGGGGGATTAATATAAAATGGAACCTAGATCCAAGCCACACCAGCTTTTGCTTTTGTAAAAACAGAACCACCCTTAGTTTTGATCATCTCTGTTTGACACCTTAGAACCATTTTCATTCCTTCTTCCCTCCTCCCACCATTACTCTGAGGGTTTGGACAAAATGGGACCTAGATTCAAACCACCCTTGTGTTTGGATTTGCAAATTCCAAACCCCAAAAATGAGGTTGTGCAAATCCAAAACCACATCTGATTTTGCCCATCTCTAATAAATACATTTTCAGGTCACTCAAAGCAATATATGTTGCTATTTGGCATGAAAAAGCCACTAGCATTGTATAGGAGTGGAAGTGGTAAATTATATTCCATCCCTGAGGCAAAGCAGGGCCTAGGACTGAGGTCTGGAGTTTCCTTCACGAGGACCACAAAAATTTCAGCAGGGAGATTAGTGGTTTCATTGGCCGTGTAGTAATGATAAAGGTTTCAAGCTATGAAAGAGTGTTTTTGGATGGTCCTTTGCATCCAAGGATGAACTATTACTTTCCCAATGTATTTACTAATTGATACTCTCTGATGAAGAATATGCTGATCAAGAATTCCTGGGGGGAATTAGGCTCTTTGAATAGAATTTCACATACTGATTTACCAGTAGTTTCAGTGTGCACAGGTTTTCCACAGCCAGCTATTGTGTACGTTTCTCCTTTTTCATGGCTTGGCTCATATTAACTAGCTTTGGTCACACAAAACCAAACTTGAACTCGGATATCAGAATGGCTTTCCTGTAAATATGTATGTCTTATAACGTTTACTAGCTAAAGTGTTCAATAAATATTTCTGTTCTGTATTTGGGAAAAATCCAGATGATGTATTCATAACATATGATGATGAAATACTTTCCATTCCAGTAGTAACTAAAGAGAATGTTAAACAGCAACTGCTAAAGTTAACCATTTTTTAATCAGCAGTTTGGGATAACTTGCACCCAGAGGTTTTAAAAAGAGCTGGCCAAGGAGTTGTCTGGGCCATTGATGTTAATTTTCAGTAACTCCGATAACTCTTGGAACAATGGGGAAGTTACAGAGGACTGGAAGAAAACAAATGTTGTGCCAATATTTAAAAAGTTTGAGTGGGATGAGCTGGGAAATTAAAGGCCAGTCAGGCCTGATATCGACCTCAGGCAAAATAATGGAACAGCTGATATGACAGTCGATTAATAAAGAACACCCAATCAGCATGGGTTTATGGAAAATAGGTCATGTCAAACTAACTTTATATATATATATATATATATTGTGACGGTGTATCCCATAAGACTTTATGGGGAGATGCTTATAAATGTATATATGATGTAACTGGAATATGTTTTATGCTACATGTGCCATGTAACATATCTCTGTAAAAGTTATGATCTACTGAATCTATTCCTCCTGTTTGTATGCATGTATCATTGTTATAGTTGAAGTTATGAATATTGGTTTTATATTTGCTGGGTTTATACATAGCCTTGGTAAGAGCATGGGATCATGTCTGGAGAAAAGAATGTGCAAGTTAAATGCAAGCACTTAACAGACAAAAGGAGTCCCAGACTCCAATCCACATCTGAGCGTGGCGAAAAATGTCACTGGGCTAGTTTTGGAATTGTGCAGGGCATGTTACTTGCCCATGTGATCCCAAAACTCCAGGGTAACATGATGCTACACAGGGAGTGGGGAGGAGCATCCATCCAGGGGAGAAAGTCTATTTAAATCCCAGGGAGGCCCCTCCATGTTGTCTTCAGCTGGCTAAAGAGAGAGGCTCTCCACGGCCCAAAGAGATACCTGAAAGAGACTGAACAAAGGACAAAGACAATAGGGGGTGTGAGCGATTGCTGGACCCAGGCTAGGAGTTCTACAGCCTGTGAAAGGAAGAAACTGGAGCTGGTGAGGTTTTTATATCTGTGTTAAGTTTGATTAGACATAGACGTGCGTGTTTTATTTTATTTTACTTAGTAATTCACTTTGTTCTGTCTGCAACTACTTGGAATCACTTAAATCCTACTTTCTGTACTTATTAAAATCTCTTTTTACTTATTAAGTTACCTGGAGTATGTGTTAGTACCTGGGGAGGGCAAACTGCTGTGCATATCTTTCTATCTTTGAAATAGAAGGTGAACTATTTATGAGTTTACCCTGTATAAGCTTTATACAGGGTAAAACAGATTTATTAAGGGTTTGAACCTCATTGGGAGTTGTGCACCTGGGTGTCAAAGGCAAGGGCACTTTCTGAGCTGCTTCCAGGCAGGCCTGCGGCTGTCAGGGGACGTGGTTAGGACCTGGGTCTGTGTTTGCAGCAGATCAGCAGAATCTGGCTCAAAACAGACAGGATTCGGGAGTCCCAAGCTGGAAAAGGCAGGAAAGCAGGGGCAGAAGTAGCCTTGGCACACCAGGTGGCAGCACCAAGATGGTTTCTGTGATCCCACCCCGTCACATATATATCTTAATGACCTGGAAGAAAACATAGATTAGGGGAAGAGGTAAATAATGAAGAGGACAGCTTGGTGATACAAAGTGATCTGGATTGCTTGGTAAAATGGACTCAAGCAAACAATAGGTGTTTCAATATGGCCAAATGTAAGGTCATATATCTAGGAAGAAAGAATGTAGGTCATATTTACAGGATGGAGGGGGGGAGGGGGCTATTGTGGTAGTATCTGGCAGCGCCAGGCAGGATTGGGGTGTCTTTGTGCTAGCCATTGAACAACCATATGCAAAGGCACAATCCCCGTCCTGAAGAGTTGACATTGTAAGAAGACAAGTGACATACAAAAGGTGGGGCAGAAGAATGGGGATTAAATATATACATATATGCATTTTCAGTTAAATACATAGAAAAAATAAGTGCCAACGAAGCCCATCTGCTCTTCAAGTGATCATTAATTAGCCGATTTCTTACAGGTATCAGAGCAGAGATTGATCTTGAGGAGAGACTCAAGGAGGACCAATGGTCAATGAAGGGATGTTAGAAGTTACTACAGAGAACTTTTTCCTGGGTGTCTGGCTGGTGAGTCATGCCCACATGCTCAGGGTTCAGCTGATCGCCATATTTGGGGTCGGGAAGGAATTTTCCTCCAGGGTAGATTGGCAGAGGCCCTGGAGGTTTTTTGCCTTCCTCTGCAGCATGGGGCACGGGTCACTTACTGGAGGATTCTCTGCACCTTGAAGTCTTTAAACCATGATTTGAGGACTTCAATAGCTGAGACATAGGTGAGAGGATTATTCCAGGAGTGGGTGGGTGAGATTCTGTGGCCTGCATTGTGCAGGAGGTCAGACTAGATGATCATAATGGTCCCTTCTCACCTTAAAGTCTATGAGTCTATGAGGAACACTAGGGGTATGTCTATATAGCAAAAGTAGTGCACTGGCTACATGAGCTATCTTGAATCCACTTACTACAGGTAACAATAGCTGTGAAGATAGCACATTGTAGGCTTCAGCATGGTAGTATAAATCTGGGTATGTAGTCAGCTCACTAGCTCACTCTGAAGCTGGCTCGCCAGCCCATTCTGAAGCCCATGATGTGCTAACTTCATTGGTATTGTTACCAGCACTAGCTGGATTTAGGCTACCCTGTGCACAGCTTCTGCTGTGGAGACATACCCTTGACCAGAGATTGTTCCTTTGGAACTCTTTAGAAACACTCTGTACTGATTTTTATTTTCAGGAAACCACAAAGATATAGTTAACTTGACATTTATAATAATAAAAAATTTGTCTGAAAAACTAAAAAATACAAACCATCTTGACTGGCAAGTTTGCTCTGAGTACATCCAAGCCTGTCCATAAAGAAGAGCAAGTGAATGAAGGCATCAGTGGAGTGTCTGGTTCTGGCTTGGCTATGAATCCCATGAATCTGAGAGAACCAAGACAGTAACAATATTTTGGTCTGATTTTCCAAATATATCATTTCACATATTTATTTTTTCTATATGTGTACAGTCACCTTCAGTGTCTTGGCATGGCTTCTGGCCAGTAGAGCCAAGTTAGACTTTTTTTACTTGGCTCTACCCTCGAATTTTCTGGCATGCCTACATCTACCAGGAAAGTTGGCTAGCAGAGGAACAGGTTAGTCTCAGTTTGGATGCAGCTGTCTTTTTGCTACAGTCAGTAGGACTGAGGAAGTCCACTTAAAATAAGCCGATAAAAAGAATAAAAATGAACACGTAGAAAGCTGAGTAGTGCTCAGGAGATATTAAGAACATAAGAACATAAGAATGGCTGTACTGGGTCAGACCAAAGGTCCATCCATCCCAGTATCCTGTCCACTGACAGTGGCCAATGCCAGGTGCCCCGAAGTGAGTGGACTTAACAGGTAATGATCAAGTGATCTCTCTCCTGCCACCCATCACCCCCCTCTGACAAACAGAGGCTAAGGACACCATTCCTTACACATCCTGGTTAATAGCCATTAATGGACTTCATCTCCATTAATTTATCCAGTTCTCTTTTAAACCCTGTTATAGTTCTAGCCTTCACAGCCTCCTCAGGCAAAGAGTTCCACAGGTTGACTGTGCGCTGTGTGAAGAAGAACTTCCTTTTATTTGTTTTAAACCTGCTGCCCACTAATTTCATTGGGTGGCCCCTAGTTCTTCTATTATGGGAACAAGTAAATAACTTTTCCTTATTCACTTCCTCCACACCACTCATAATTTTATATACCTCTATCATATCCTCCCTTAGTCTCCTCTTTTCCAAGCTAAAAAGTCCTAGCCTCTTTAATCTCTCCTCATATGGGACCTGTTCCAAACCCCTAATCATTTTAGTTGCCCTTCCCTGAACCTTTTCTAATGCCAGTATGTCCTTTTTGAGATGAGGAGACCACATTTGTACACAGTATTCTAGATGTGGGCGCACCATGGATTTGGGCAATAAAATATTCTCCGTCTTATTCTCTATCCCTTTTTAAATGATTCCTAACGTCTGGTTTGCTTTTTTGACTGCCGCTGCACACTGCATGGACGTCTTCAGAGAACTATCCACGATGACTCCAAGATCTTTTTCCTGATTAGTTATAGCTAAATTAGCCCCCATCATATTGTATGTATAGTTGGGTTTTTTTTTCCAATGTGCATTACTTTACATTTATCCACATTACATTTCATTTGACATTTTGTTGTCCAATCATTTAGTTTTGTGAGATCTTTTTGAAGTTCTTTGCAGTCTGCTTTGGTCTTAACTATCTTGAGCAGTTTAGTATCATCTGCAAATGTTGCCACCTCATTGTTTACCTCTTCTTCCAAATAATTTATGAATAAGTTGAATAGGATTGGTCCTAGGACTGACCCTTGGGGAACACCACTAGTTACCCCTCCCCATTCTGAAAATTTACCATTTATTCCTACCCTTTGTTCCCTGTCTTTTAACCAGTTCCCAATCCATGAAAGGATCTTCCCTCTTATTCCATGGCAACTTAATTTACGTAAGAGCCTTTGGTGAGGTACCTTGTATATTACAGTACATACTTGTATTTCAAACCAATTAATATGTTGAGCCTACAAAAACAGTACCATAAACACTTTTTGTTTAAAGTTCTCTAAAAGGTACAGATGTTAGAATGATGTCCTTAGATAACATTTGCTTGAGTAGTAAATCTTGAATAATTTAGAATAGGAATGTGGCAATTCCACTTCTTTCATCTCTGATGGAGATGAAATAATAGCCCCCACAGCAACCATATAGTGGATAAGATTCAATATGCAACAACATATTGATTTTGTAGCATCTCAAAGGAAGAGATCATAAGATATTCTTGATACCATAGTAGAACAGACTGTGCCATTAAATTGCAAGGACCTTCAAGAACCTGGCTAAGGTTTTGATGAGGGACTCATTGCATCTCTAATGATGTAGAATTTTAACTTTTCATAATTTTGTATTTCTGCACTTTTAAGGGCACTAAAGCTGCTGGCTGTATCACTCTTCCACTAACAGGCCCAGAGGAGCTGAGATACAGGGCAGGAGTAGGTTGAAGGCCCAGAGACACCCAAAATGGAAGTTCCATCTTTGGCAACATCATAGATTATGTTGGTGATATTGACACAACTGCCTTGCCTTGAAAAATTGCTTTATAACTGTTGGAAAGAGGAGATGTAAGAGAGACTCTGTAGCCTCCTGTCATGGACCACAGGTCTTGAATGATGGTCCACAGGGCTCTTAAGTCCTAGGCAGTCTCAGCCTGCCACCCAGTGATTTTCTAATAGTGGTTAGAATAGCAGCTGAACTCTATCAGAGGACTCCAGTCCTGGGCTCTGATTGGTGGAACCCTGGAGGTCCTGATTGGTCCTCAGCCTCTATTTAACCCAAGCATAGGAACAGGAAGTTGTCCATGTGACTATCATGGTGGTATGATTATGATATGATTATGATATAATTATGATGCATTTTGAACAAGATGTGTCATGTGAGGTGTCACTGGAAATGTTATGATTTGCTGAATATGATTATCCTACTTGTGTGCATGTATCATTTTTGTATCTGAAGTTATGAATATTGACTATGTATCTGTATTTCAAATGTGCTTGCTTTGGGTAACACCCACAACTAGCCTTTCAGGTGCAACAATGAAGAAGCTAGACAGTGCTGATGGCTCATCAACAAAGACAATGGTTCCTGGAAGAGCTTAGCCTTCCTGTGAATGTTTCAGCCAGCCTATGAGTAATAGCTGCTATGACCCAGCAAGGCATTCAAGGGCATGTGACCAAACCACATGACACTGAACTCCATTTCGGTACCTTCCACAAACTGGAGTCAGAACTTAGCTTGAAACAAAGGGTTCCTGCCATAGGGAGAGACTATATAAGGTGGGGAGTGACATCATGATTTGTCTTCACTTCCCCACAACTCAACACCTGAAAGAAGCTTTGAAAGACAAAGGTCTTGGAACAGGGAAGGGGAACCCTGGCTGCACAGCAATTGCAGTCTGTGCCTTAAGAATCTGCAAGCCTGCTTCTATCATCAGTCAGGGTGAGAGGATTTGAATTAGCAATTTATCTATCTGGTATATTAGGCTTAGTTTGCGGTTTCGTTTATTTGCTAGGTAATCTGCTTTGATCTGTTCGCTATCACTTATAATCATTTAAAATCTATCTTTCTGTAGTTAATAAACTTGTTTTATCTTAACCAGTGTGTCTTTAAGTGAAGTGTCTGGGAAAATCTCAGCGTGGTTAACACAGGCTTGTTGTGCATATCTTTCCCACATCAAAGGGAAAGCGAACTATATTAATGAGATTGCGTTGTACAGATTCCTGTGTAGTGCAAAATGGTATAATACTGAGTTTATACTCCAGCAGGGGTGCAAGCCTGGACAGCTGGAAAATTGGCTGGTGCTTTGTTGTATATCTATGAGTGGCTTAGGTAAAGCACTCAGGCAGCTCAGTTGGGTATGTGGCGCCACCTGCTGTCGTGTTGGGTGATAACAGGGCCCAGAGAGACTGGCTGAATCACCAGCAGAGCAGTGTGAGAAGGGCCAGCCCAGCTGGATGGTTAGAGGGCACAGCAATTCCACCCGCTCCCACACTGCCCCCGGGAGGGGTGCTAACCCGTCACAGATACCTCCTCCTATCTCCTTGACAGAGATTCCTTCAACTCCCAAGACAGCATAACTAAAAGAGACCATAGAGAGTGGGAAGGCAGAGGAAAATGATGTCAGGAAGTTGTTCCCTCTTTGATGGTATATTAGATTGACTTGTTGATACCACTCTCTACCCTCTCTCAGAAAAAAATGACTTTTAAAAGATTCTGTGGAGGATGGAACATTTGATTCCTCAGAGCAAGAAACAATGAAAGTGTGGGCTGGGCAGTAAAGGGAAAACCACACAGTCTCCCATCCACTGACAGGCTGGGAGGCTGAGCCCAGTGAGCTGCAGGCCTGTACTATGTCATTAGAGGCCTGCAAGTTCAGGCAAGCTTATGCACGGATATCTCAAGGAATAAATGTCTGAGCAACCTCCCTGTCTTTATTCTTATTATTTTACGTATTAGTGTTACAGTAACTTCAACAGAACAATCAGGATTGGGATCCCATTGTGCTAGGTGTTGTGCAAGCACATAGGTATGGTTCCTAACCTGAAAAAGTTACAGTTTAAGAGAATATGCAACATGTGGGTGTAAAAAACAAATGTAGGGAATGAGGGAGAGAGGTTGAGGGTAGCAATGCCAGGAGCATATCGTTCCAGTAACTAGCATGTGCACAGTGTATCTTAAACATTTTTAAATTAAGCTATATAGCGTATGGGGCAATTGATCACTCACCCTAAAAAGGCACATTTCCTTTTTTGTGGGGGGAAGGACTTACTGCCAGCTGAACAAACACTGGAAGTCTCTCTCGCATATGGGATCTCCAGAACAACAGTCTATAGATGCAGTTGTAGGTCCATAAGCAATTTCAAGGCTTCCTCTGTGATGGTGTGAATATCATCCAATTCACCTTTGAATCCGTATTTGGGGCACTGTTATGTGTTCGATGGTTGGATGTTCTTACTGCAGTTGCACAAAGGGGAGTGTAATGGTGCGGGACTCACAAGGTGGCACCTCCTGCTGGTTGTCCAGGGAATTAGCTCTTTTTTCCAGCCCAGAGCACTCTCTGATGGTCGCTGTCCCACTTGCCGTTGGCCCCCGTGTCCCTCCTGGACCCCGGTGCCCTTTTGTCTGGGGTGCTGCCCCCTGGCAGTACCCCCTCAGTGTGGGTCTCCCCTCCCAGGGGAACCCCCACCCTCTATCCGCACCTTGCCTCAGCCTATGGGCTACTGCCAGTCATCATCAAGCCCGTGTTCCCTGGGGCAGACTGCAGTCTGTAATAGCCAGTCATCATCGGCAAGGGAGGTTTGGACCTTCTGCCTTTCCCTGCAACCCAGTACCTCCATGGGCCTTGGACAAGGCCCTACAGCCTGGGGGAGTTGCTGGCCCAGAGCTCCCCAGCTTCTCTGGCCTTTCCCCAGCCCTGCTTCACTTCAGTACCCTTAGCTTTAGGCAGCTAAGTCCATCTCCCTCCTCCTCTAGAGGGGACTGTTCTTAGCTCCTGGTTGACAGCCCTTATTAGGGCCAGCTGTGGCCCAGCTGTGGCTGCTTCCCCAGTCAGCCATGGGTTGTTGGGATGTGGTTCAATGTGGTCCAAAGTCTGCATGGCAGGTCAAAACCAGGAGGGCGGCTTGTTGGGTCAGTGATAATGTACTTGTTTGGAATGGTAGATGAGATCCAGACACTTTGCCATTCCCTGGCTGGATTGAGAGACATGAGGTGGTCATGTGTGGTATATAGTGATTTTTGAGATTTCAGGTGGTGTTGGGATATGTTATCCATAATCTGCTGGATGGGAAGTTCTGGGTAGTCTTCGGCACATTTAAGTTCTTGTGCTATGGCTATATCTTGATGGACAGCTGGAGATTTGATGTTTGCTAATACAGAAAGCCAAAACAGAGGTGTTGATTTTAAAGTTCCTGTGATGCTTTGCATGCTCTGATTCAGCTGGCTATCTACAAGTTGAGTATGGCAGCTTCGTGTCCACACTGGTGCACAGTACACTGCAACTGAGTACACCAGGACAAAGGCCGATGTTCCTAGCACTGGGGAAGCTGATCCCTAACTTGTTCGGGCTAACATTTGAATAATGTTGATGTGAGTCTTCGCTTTAGAGGCTACTTTCTTGAGATAAGCATGAAAGGTGAGTGTAGAGTCAAGAATGACACTGAGATATGTTGGCTTTGGTTCATAACACACAATTTCACCACAAAACTCAACAGTTAGTGTTTTGTGTGATTCTGTTGTCAAGGTGGAAAGTGGAGACTACCGATTTGCCTGGTTTTGGTCTCAGCTGCCACTGTTGGAAATACTCCTCTGTGATCTTAAGGTCAGATATAAGGGTCACTTCAAGTTCTTTAAAATGATGGGCCTGAGTTGCAAATCCCAAGTCATCATCATCATGCAAACTTTTGCTCTATCGTTTTAGACATATCGCTCATGTATACATCAAAGAGTGTCAGAGCAAGTACCAAGCCTTTTGGTAGTCCATTATTCAAAGTGTGTGGCTTGCTGGTTTGACCTCTGAGGTATGAGCATCTTTCTCCTGCTAATTATGGTGCTCAGCAGCTTGAGAATCTGCACACAGGGGATCACTTTGGCCAGTTTCAGTAGCAGACCATCCTTCCAGACTGTGTCATATGCCGCTAACAGATTAATGAAACCAGTACCGGTCTTGAGTTTTCATTGAAATCCAGCCTCAATGTTTGTAGTGAGGGCCAGGACCTGGTTGCAACATCTTCTGGGTGATGGAAAACCGTCATGCTCCTTGGGTAGTCTGGCATCCACAATGGGCCCAATTCGGTTCAGAATTGTAGACTCCATCAGTTTGTAGGTGTTGCTCAAGAGGGAGATTGGCCTATAACTACAATGATGATCTGCAGGTTTTCCAGGCTTCAAGAGTGCAATGACCTTGGCTTCTCTCCACAAGCAGGGGATTTCACTGGTCTCCAGGATATAGGTGAAAAGCCACAACATCCATTTCCACGCCATAGAACCCAGGTTATATAGGAACTCAGGATAGATACCATCTTTTCCCACTGCTTTTCCCAGTTTTGTGGCTGCAGTGTTGCTTCAATCTCCTTACTTGAGGGTCTTGACTATTGGGATGATGGAATGCATATGGACATCACCTGCTGGAGTTGATGCTACACTTGTCTGTGACACTGTTTGTCCACTGGCTGTTTCGATGTTCACAAAAGTTTAGCAGTGATGACATTGGCTTTCACCTGTGACCCAGTGGCATGTAGGGAATTTTCAGCCCCTAGGTGTCTCAGCAGGTTGCAGGTGTGTCTGCTCAAGTGCGTGAAGTTTAGACTTTCTACATATTCAAGACGCCATTTCCACTTGGCTGCATCCAGTGACACCAGAGGGTCTTTTCCAATTTCGGGGCACTACACTCATCATATCTGTGAAGGAGTTCTTGGGTCTCTGCAGTCTGGCAAGTGTCCTCTGTCCCATCTTGCAGAGTGGAAAGTGACACACTCTTTTGCATCAAAAAGGAGGAGCATATCATTTGTCAATGCCCCGTGTGACTGTTCTTTGCCTGCAATGTTGTTTGTTGCATAGCCCCGTTGTGTGCGGTGACTATTAAAGTTGCCCACAAATACAGCAGGGTCCTGTGCATTCTGCAGAGCTGGATGAGGTCACTGTGCCTAAATGAGAATCAGGCCCATGAAGTTGTGTAGAGAAAAGAATTGGACCATATGACAAATTTAAGACTAAAGATGTAGAATACTAGTATGATGATGAGCTTATGGGGATTCAGCTGATTGTGGTGCTTCAGTGGAATCAACAGATGCTCAACACTTCTGAAAATCAGGCCACTAATTCAAATTTGGGAGAAAAAAAGACAAAATATATGACAAGGGGAATAGTATACAATAGTATGGGAGATCATAACAGATCAGGGAACAAACTTTGTGTCCCAGATGATGAGGCAACTGTGTTGTTTGTTGAAAATCAAGACCCTCAGTATGTCTGTCCACCAAGCCCAAACAGACAGCTTGGTGGAAAGATCCAACAGAACACTAAAAACTATGCTCAGGAGGTTCATCATTACAGATGTCCGACACTGGGACCGGTTGCTCCCTCCTGTCCTGTTTGCTGTATGAGAGGTACCACAGTCCTCCACTGGCTTCTCATCATTTGAGCTATTATATGGAAGGCAACCACAAGGATTTTAGACTTCAGATTCTGAGAATTCTGTGAAGAACAATCACCTCAAGCTAATAACGTGGTACAGTACATCTTTAACTTGTGAGAGTAGCTTGACGCTTTAGACTTGTTCTCTAGAGAACCTCTAGAGAGAACCTCTTATACACACCCAGAGCACCCACGTGTTTCAACCTTTTCTACAGTATTCTCTACCCAACCTGGGCAAAGCCATTTAGTGACCCACAATATTCAACCCAAACCTGGACTTAATTCCAGAGAAAACCCACAACCTCTTCCCCACAAATTGAGGGAAATTGTGAAGCAAGTTGCTAGAGCTGAGAGTAATTGAGGAATTATCTAGTGATTGGAAGAGCCCATTAGTGCTGGTTTCTAAACCCAATGGGACCACACATTTTTGCATAGATTTCAGGAAAGTCAATACCATATCAAAATGTAATGTGTACTCTGTGCCTGACTAGGTGAGTACATTATACCCTGGGTCTGACCAAGGGGTATTGGAAGATCCCCCCTCACACCTGAATCCTGTGGAAAAAAATGGCCTTTTCCACCGCCCCTTGGTCTCTTCCAGTTCCAGACAATGCCCTTCAGATTACATGGGGTCCCAACCACATTCCAATGACTGATGTTCTGGGTCCTCTGAACCATTACAACATCACTTAGGTATGCAGCAGCATAATCTACAGTTAAAACTGGCAAGACCACCTAAGACATGTAACTGCTGTATTACAGTCCCTCAAGGGAGTCGGTCTGACAGCAAACCCTGGTAAATATCACCTGGGCAAGAGTGAGACAACCTATCTTGAGTACACTTTGGGGAAAGGCACGGTGTGACTCTTGGTGAGTAAGGTCCAGGCCCTCCAGACATGCCCCATGCCCTCCTCAAGGAAACAGGTATGCTGGTTTTTAGGACTAGCAGGATACTACCACCGATTTATTCCTGGGTCCTCAACTATTGTGGCCCCTCTCACAGATCTCCTAAAAATAATAGGCCAAAGAAGACACAGTGGACCAAGGCTTGTGAAGAGGCTTTTTGAACCCTGAAGGCCCAGCTGTACTGAGAATGAGTCTTATATAGCCATGATTTCACCAAGGAATTGCTACCACAGAATGATGCTTTGGATGTGAGATTAGGGGCCATTTTATCCCAGGAAATGGAAGGTGACGAGCACCCACTCCTCTATATTAGCGTGAAGTTCCCAAGGGTGAGGACTTATTCTGTAATCAAAAAGGAGGCATTGGGAGTGAAGTGGGCTATGGAATCACTTTGATACTACCTCCTGGGCACTCATTTCACCTTAGTCACAGACCATATCCCTTTACGGTGGCTTCATGCTATGAAGGACACTAACCCCCAAATTATCAGTTCCTCCAGCCTTTCTCCTTCCATGTCCAACATGGTGCTGAAGACCCCACCTGAAGGCAAGATGGAGGAGAGCTGATGGGGGAGGGATGTACCCCAAATTGGGGGCATAAGGGAGAGGTTGTGTAATGAAGTAGAAAAACCTCACACTGGCATGAAAAGGGTTAAAGAGAACCTATGGGCTGAGGTAGCCCTGCCCTGCAATACCTGCAGCCAATGCCAGGCCTGGAGGGGGAAGAAAAGGAGAGAACCTGGCTCATGTCAGGGCTGACTGGCGAAGAGACAGGAGGTCTGTTGTAATATTCCTTTTTCACCTGCAAGACGTTTCGTGGTGCATCCGATGGTTTGCCATTGATAGTTTAGGGAGGAAGCAAGGCTGGTCAGTTGAGCCTTGCATTACCTTGCCGGCTGATTAGGGAGGAGTGGCAACTCCCTTTTGCTTAAATGGGCCATCACCCAAGCACCTCCTGGTGATTAATTTCTACTGCAAGTCCATAAAGCTCACTTTCACTAGACATATTGTGAAATATTTTATTGAATATAATATCTCATACTGATTGAGTCTTTGTAAGTTGTGAGCTTTCTGGAGATAGCTCCCATGATATCCCTTATGTATAAATACCCTGCAAGAGATGTGTTTGGTGTAATGAGTTGGTCAGGACTGGAAGAGCTGTTTACAAAGAACAGTGAACTCTTTACCAAGGGGGTCTTTGAGTCACAGTACTCCCCCTACATGAGGACCTAGTTCTTCTCCTGCAGGATAGGAGTGGGAACTGACTTTATGGCAATGACTTTTAGTCAGAAGGAGAGTATGGGGAGAGCAGAAGGATTGGGGGAAATTGTGGACTGATCCTGCTGCCATTGAACTCAATGGCAAACTCATATTGACTTCATTGGTGCAAGATTAGACCCTTTGGGCTCCAGGGCTGAATATGTCCCATAGTCTATAAACCAAAAAGTAGCCTGAAACCATGGCCCATGCTCTGCAGCCATATTTGACTGGGGAGGCTATTGATGTCTAAGGGCTCATAGCCTTTTGAACCATGCTGTTCCCTCTTGAACAGAAAATATCGTCTCTGCCACAGCTGTACCTTCTATTAATCATAGTTCAAAGATCAAAATCAAGGACATTCTGGGACAAGCAAAACGTAAAGCCATACTAGGACTCGGAGTCTCTCTATCCTATTGGTAATTCAGAGAAAAGCATTTGGGCAGCAAATATAGTTATAGCCACAAAATATCTTGGCTACCCATTCTCCAGCATCTGTTTTGAAAGCTCTTTTAACTTTAGCAGGGGATGTGGTCATGCATAAAAAAACAAGACTGGATCTTGAAAATGTGGAATAACTCAGTGTCCTCGTGTTGATCTGCCAGATTTGGTTATATACACACCATTCTTTCACACATAGATGATTAATTTACTTTCTCCTTTTCTCCTCTCCTACACACTGTCGGGAGGGGAGGGGGGGAGAGGGGGAGGGGGTGGCTGGCCAGTGGCAAATATTAACTTTCAGGAGGATTTTGTCCCTCAGATCTAACTAGACACCAAAAGTCTTCAATAGCATCTGAACTTTATTTATTGATAGGCTTTTCTAGGGTGCGTATCTCTGTAGTACAGTATCTGAGGGCTTGTCCACATAGACACTTAGAGCATGGCAAACTGGGGTGTAAATCTACAGCACAGTAGCTTGCTACTCACGAGCTTTGTGAGGTTTATTTCCATCAGTCCTTTTGAAACTCATCCATCACTAGTTGAAATACTGCAAAATGTTTCATTTAAAGCATAGCTGCGGATACATGAATCGGCACTGGCTGTGGAGGGAGGATGATTATAAGATAATTTGGCTTGATACATCATTAAGCCATTGTATCTAGAAAGCAAGTTGAAAGAGACAGTGAATAGGAGAGGTACTAAAAATAATACAAAATAACTGGCTAATCATTTTGACATGAGCACAATAATTTATACATGAAAGTGCACACTATGATCTGTTGTACAGACAATGAAAAATTGAAAACAATGTTTTCCCTTGCACTACAAATGTTACTATCTAAATAAGCAGGAATAAAAGAAAATACCTTAAAATTTCACATGCTGTTCTCATGCAAACCTTGTATCATTTGTTCTCCTCCCTCCCAATTTGAGAACATCAAAAATTATTCAGAGTTTAAGGAAACTCACAAGACAGAAAATATTTCTGTCCTCAAATGTTTTTTTCTTCATTGCAGTATGCACAAACCTAGATTAATTTAACAAAAATCTAGAACTTTCACCTCTATAATGACCTTTTCCTTTCCCTTTACCCCACCCTGGTTATTTTGTTGGCTCCAGAGTATGGAACGGAGGAGCAGTTGTAATAAATCCACAAAATAATTACTCCCCATTTGCTATATTACACTTTATTTATAGTCCCTTGTTGTTAGTTTATGTTAAACCTGTGCTCTCCTTGTTATATTTTAATTCCCACCCTGGAGAGTGGACATGCAATATGTAACCACTGTTGCCACACCAAATTTTTCCATAGCATTTTGACTCAATTACATTTATGAGAGTCTCAATATTTTTCAGGAGATATGGCAAATGTCATTTTTTCCCCATAAAATTGTTTTGGTGTGGAAACATTTGAACTGTGTGGCAGACAGTCTTCAAACTTCACAATATGTTGCCACCAAAAGTAAAATTAACATTTCAGGCATTATCCTAGTAGCTTCCCTGTAAAGCCTAATCATTGTTTAGTTTAGTTTATGGACCCAGGTAACATCACTCACTCTGGTAAAATCTGTGGGAAGGGAAAAGGCATCTGGCAATTCCACAAGGTTCACCTCAGATTGGAGATATGTCTGAAGCTAGATTATAATGATTATTTATGTATTTATTGTTTGCAGTAGCAACCACAATGTGGCTTTTCAGACACTAAGAAGAGATTGTTCCTGCCCTAAGGAACTCAAAGTCTAAGGACTGATGAAATAGATCAGGGAAGGGGAACAACAAAAAGATCTTTCTAAACAAATCAACAAAATTCACTGTAGGCAGAATGGCAGAAGTGGGTTTTAAAAAGGTGCTTAAAGGTAGTCAGGCTAGCGTCCTTGCCAATGAGCTCAGAGAGGACAAACGCTAGATATTTCCATTCTCTACTGTTTCTGGTACGATACTTGCCTTTAGATGCCCACAGACAGTTCCCATGATTATGTTTTTTCCCCCCCATTCAGTTTAGACCTTACTGGTAATGTTTGAATTTAGCAATGGGGTCTGGGCAAAATCCTTCATCATATATCAAGAGCTTATCACCATAGTACATAAATGCAGCACATTGATTATAAACACACGGGGTAATATTTGCTCCTGTTCAAAGGGAACCTCTTAAGTCCCACTTAAACTTGCAAAATAGTTCATAAATGGGACACAAATGGTTTATTGTCCTTGTGCTGGTCTGCTGCAGAGGGGTGAATTTTGCATTCCGTGGGCTGGCTAGGTGAGGGGTTATTATTTCTCTGTCCTACTCTGAGTGTTATCAGCATCCCTAATATCAGTTCTCTAGGTTACACTAGCTTCAGCCTGGGCCTTCTGTCTGCCCTGCCAAATGTTCTGTGATTCTGGTTCTTTGGAGATGTAATATTGAAGACTTGTCTTTTATATAAAAATTAAAACCTCTGGGTATATAATGAACACAAAGGGACAAATTCAGCTCTATGTACACTCCATAAGCTTCCGTCAAGTAACATAATGAGGTTGACCTGTATTAAAGAAGTTGATATGTCTAAAGTTTTGAGCTTAGTAATGATATAGGAGAGAGTGTATCGCCTAACATAATGACTCCAGTAGGCAGAGTGGGAGTAAAAATGGGAGGGAGTTATACCCTCGGGGAGTAGTTGTATTAAGCACAATATGGAGCTTAACTCTGTCAGGTAATTCATACAGGTCTCTGCACTCCTTTGGTTGCAGTCCCAAGGCAGTGATAAGACCATCTGGAATGAGTATACACCAGTTGACCAGAGAGGGCCTAGAACTGTCATTTTCTGGACCATCTTCCCAGAAAATGATATCACAACAGTGACTGGGATTAGCCCAGCATGGGCCAGCACTAAGCTAGTTTGGAGATATGCTGATTCAGTACTTCTCACAGGTGGCATCTGCCAGAGTGGCACCAATGGGGCCCAGGCTGGAATTTAAAGGTGTTTGTCGGAGGTGTATACCCCAAGAGGAGCAGCTATCCTCATAAAGTTGATTAAAAGCCACACAGAAGAATCATTGTACCACAGCCCTGTCCAGGAAAAAATAAAAACAACCTACATTCACACGTGTTTCATGAGGTAAATGGCATGGCTTAGCCAACTTTAGGCATGGCTAATCAGAAATTAGTGTTACTAATTGCACAGAACCTGATTAAACCATCTCTGAAATAGAATAACCTTTCCACCTCTGAAATAGAATAACTTCTGTTCACAGTGGGTTCTACTGCATTGTTTGGCTATTATACATTTTTTTAGTGATACACCTCTACTGATTTTCAGTTAGAGAACTATCTGGCTTGAATTAAGATAGTGTTTTGATACATGTGTTTTCAGCACATTTTCAGAGAGGGTTGCCAGAATTTGGCCCATGATGGCTAATGAGTTGGATATATTATATTATTATTTTATATTGATATATTATTATTATGGATAATGGCTAACATAGTGAGAATTATGTTATAGGGAAACTGGAGAGTTAATATAAAATAGTAAGCCAGGGAGTCATTTTGCATAAAATTCTAACTTTGAGTGTAAATTTTATGTAACTGAGAGTAATGATTTTAAGGAGTAATTATAGAGCTCTGATACAATAAGAACACCTCCCCAGATAATGATACCTCAAGCTGGACCTGAAACAAACTTTTTCTGAGGATGACTTTGTAAGAAATACAGTTTCCATTTGTGTGTGTCCCTTCCCCTTTTGGTTCCAGCTGGGAACACAATTGGAAATACCAAAATACCATGAGAAATATTGTTCTTGTGGTACTTCCAGCCCAAACCCAAGCAGGAAATATTATGAATCTTCCAATAAATCATGTTTTTATGAGCTTCCAGCCCAGTGTTGCAAGCTCAAAAAATTTGGATAATAAACCCAACATCACATGTTCATCTGAATCAAATTTCTGAATCTCTTGAGGCTCACCTTCAATATTCCTGAGTCTCATGATATCTGTAGAGGCTTTCAGCTGCCTATTATGTTTGTATTGCTTTGAAACAAATGTTTCTATAGCTAGATATAGATAAATATGCACATAAGAGGACGTATCAATCACATTTTCTTTCCATTCAAAAGTCAAACCACACTTTATTGAAACTATTGTAAAACCATCAGGCTTATGTGATTGCACAAAAAGAGTTTCAATATACTTTGGATGAATTTTCACTATTGCTCTGTTTTTAAGTAACAAGAACACTTAAAGAACACTTCCTGGGGTTAGAAAGGAGTAATGGATGGAAACGGAAAAGATCAAACCTCTATACAATGTCCTGCAGTAACACACACAACCTGATGCCAATTGTGTAATCTTTAACAGTTAAGTAGAGCTGGGTGGGAAATATTTTTCACATCCCAAATCAGGATGAAAAGTCAAAATCTTGAAAATTCATGCAAATTGATAATATGAAAAAAAATTGGATCAGGTCACTTGAAATGTTTAATTTAGATAATTTCAAAATGTTTTGTTTCAATTTTGACTTTTTACATTTTTTAACCTTTTTACTATGAATTAACTAAAATTTTCAAATGAAAAGTTGATTCAAACCAAATAATTAAAATTTTCGGTTTGAACATGTCAACAGTTTGAAACTTCTTTCAAAAACTTCTTGAATCAGGAGACTTGTTGAAACTGACCTTTACCTGCAATCAGTTTTAGTGTCAATGAATCGCCATTCCAATGAAAAAATATTTCACTGGATAATTCCCAACTAGCTTTGCTTGTAAGGACTCTGTCTACCCTAGGGTGACTACCAATTACTGACAATAGTTGTTAGCAAAGGTTCCCTTTCTTCCCATCAGCTGATATTGAAGATAGTGAATATATATGGGACCAAACCGTTCTGACCACTCTTACAGAAAGTGTTATTGAGCTCTGGGATTTTTGTATCCTTTAAACTGTTGCTTTAACATATGCTATTACTGGATGACTGCCAAACTTGAGAAATACCCATGTGTAGTAACCTTCTAGGTTCTAGTAAGAGAACAAAACACAACTCACCTTCTTGAATTTCTGCTCTTGCCATTAGATCAGGGGTTCTCAAACTTCATTGCTGCGACCCCCCTTCTGACAATAAAGTTACTACATGACCCTGGGAGGAAGGGGTGGGAGCCTGAGCCCGGCTGCCCAGGTGGGGGTGGAGCTTGGACTTCAGCTTCAGCCCTGGGTCCCAGCAAGTCTAATGCTGGCCCTGGAGACCCCATTAAAATGGTGTTGTGACCCACTTTGGGGTCCTGACCCACAGTTTGAGAACTGCTGCATTAGAGGGTGCTGAATCATCATTCAGCTTGTGAGAGAGGCTGGAAATACATCCTTCGCCATCTCTCAGAACTATTGTGTGTTTTGCTGTGGAATTATCATTTATTTGTTTTCTGTATGCTGCACATTTAAATCTCTACATTCTCTGCTTTTTGCTGAGATAGGCTGCTATTTTGCATTTAGTTCAATGCAGAATCACAGAGGGGAAACACGCTTTCATTAAGACTTTACTTTTGTTCTTGTCTTTTTGTTATCCCCATCTACATTGTGAATGTATCTGCATGTCCTTTTGTTTGGAAAAAACCTTAAGAAGAACTGTTTCCTGAGCTAGGAGTTTGAAGAGACACGGGCCTTTTGAGACTTTTTATTGGTGTGAGGGCAAAGGGCAACACTAAGGGCTAGTCCACACTACCCGCCCGATTCGGCGGGTAGAGATCGATCTTCTGGGATCGATTTATCGCGTCTCATCTGGACGCGATAAATCGATCCCAGAGGCACTCCCCCGTCGACTGCGGAACTCCTGCTCGTCGAGAGGAGGAAGCGCTGTCGACGGGGGAGCCTGCGCCGCGTGGACCCGCAGTATGTATACTTACTTCGATCTAGGAAACGTCGACTTCAGCTACGCTATTCTAATAGCTGAAGTTGCGTTTCCTAGATCGATCCCCCGCCCCAGTGTGGACCAGCCCTAACTTTGTTACAACGTGTGTGACTGATTCTCTTGAAATTCAAATGCTTAGCATTAGCAGCTTGTGCTTACAAAGGTTTTGCAGTTCTAGTTCCTCTTGAAGCTGAGTTTAACGTTATGTGAGGATTGCCATTTGCTTAAAAATAAAACCAAAAAACTTTTTGCGGACCTTATGAATTTCTTCAGACATGTATATCATAAGAAAATGGAATTTTTAATAGAATTGTCTGCTATGGTCTGTTAAAAGGTCTGCTAGTACAGTTAGAGTTACAAATTTCCATAATAGATCCCTTGTTTCAGGAACTTAGTATTTAGCCATATGCAGTATCTTTGGATAGGCCATGAGCAAATTAAAGGAAATATATGCCTAAAACCAGCCATTGATTTTTGCATAAAACACTTTAACAGAAGTACTGTCTGCAAATCAATGGCACAATGTTGGCGTATTTGGTCTGAACCATTTTTATACTTATTAATACCCAAGTCCTTCTTCCATGGAAGGCCATGATAAAACTCGCATTGACTTAAATGACACAGGACCGAGCCCTAAAATAGCAGACCACTTTAGGGTATTTTTCAACTGACAGATTAGAAGCTCTTAGTATATGATGTGTTAGGCACTTTCTCTATTAAAAGAAAATGAAAACAGTGAAGTTAACATTTCAGAATTGGCTAGTGATGATGTCTATTTGGAAATAATGATTTATGGCCTAGCCCCATATTCCTGTTGTGAAACCTTATGACGGGAATAAAATAAACCAATATTACCAGTATGTGCTTCACAAATATTCTCAAAGCACATTTACATGATAGAACATAATAACTTCAAAGGCAAAACAGGATAAGCTAAGGACTGAATGCCAAGCTGGAATTTCTGCCTTATTGTAGAATTTCCTTGCCTTTGTGGGTATAAATTAAACCCTCCTCATTCCTTGATATGGTTTTGTGTGGCTTAATAAATTTAACTTGCTTGATTTTTAGGTTATGTATAACATGCTAACATTTTTATGCCATATAGTAAACAGAAGTGCTAGTTTCAGAATAAAGATAATAAATTATGTTATGAAAATTTACATCAAATCAGCAACTTGATAAATAGTGCTGTCTACTCAGTAGCAAAGCAGTCCTTTGAGATGTGCTGTGCTTTTCAATGGATAGCATTATAACATTGAATCAACTCTTGTTAAACAACTGTTAATGATCCCAGATTTAAGGTTGCATGTTCCCCACTACTTGTGTTGTCACAGAAAAGCCAAAGCTGGTGGAATTGAGTTTCCCTGGGATTGAGGGGCATGCATATTCTGTGTTAGGGATCTTAGTGCATTCCTTTGGACATTACTGGCTTCATTTAAATAACTTGTACAGGCCAATGTTGGTAGTGACCAAAAACGTGTTCCCATCCAATGGTGATTTAATGGCCTGTGAAACACCAGTTTGATAGTCTAAGTCTATACTTACCTCTCGCGTCAGAGGCGCGGGATCGATGTTCTGGGTTTGATTTATCGCGTCTTGTCTAGACGCGATAAATCGAACCAGGAAGTGCTCCGCCGTCGACGCTGGTAATCCAGCTCAACGAGCGGAGTAGGCGGAGTCGACGGGGGAGCCTGCGCGCCGCGTCTGGACCACAGGTAAGTTTGAACTAAGGTACTTCGACTTCAGCTACGTTATTAACGTAGCTGAAGTTGCGTATCTTAGTTCGACAGGGGGGGTTAGTGTAAGTCCAGTTCCCAGTGGGCAACATCAAAAAAAGCATCAGCAGCACAGAAAGCATTTGCCATAATTGGTACTAACAGAGCACCAGATTGACAACCAAAGTGGGGCAGCAAATGATAGGGCAAAGAGAATGAACTATCATGTCAAATCTACAGAGAATTCCTTTGTGTCAAGTCTAGACCACAAGTGTGGGGAAGCTTATACTATTCTCTGTGTTGTACCTGTTCTGTACAGACACTGTAGAAAACTTCCAACAGTAGAAAACTGTCAATTTGAAATCTTTCATGAGTATTAAAGTAACAGAATAAACTCTAGGCTTTCATTTTGGGGAACTAAAAGGTAATCTCAAAAAATAAGGCCCTACCCTCTCTATGCATTTGGACTTTTTCAGCTAGGTGTTATCCGAATACATCAGTTTAGATAGTTCCTGGAGTCTTGGTTTATTACTGTGTTATATAGATATTGGAACAGATTCTGAAATATTTCACACTGAAATCAGTAACCAGTACTCAAAGGAATTACATTGGTGTAAGAGAGATTTGAATCAGATCTACTACTAACTTTACTACTTCAGTACTTTACAGAGGTCTGTCAAGTACTCATTTATCAAATCTACACATAAAATAAATGTCAAGATGTTCTGTTCGGGACGCATGTCTGCTCCAATCTAGAGACATTTGGGGAAATCATCTACAGATTTTATATGTGAACATAAGAACAGCCATACTGGGTCAGACCAAAGGTCCATCTAGCCCAGTATCCTTTCTTCTGACAGTGGCCAATGCCAGGTGCCCCAGGGGGAATGAACAGAACAGGTAATCATCAAGTGATCCATCCCCTGTCGCCCATTCCCAGCTTCTGGCAAACAGAGGCTAGGCACACCATCCCTGCCCATCCTGGCTAATAGCCATTGATGCACCTATGAATTTATCTAGTTCTTTTTTGAACCATGTTATAGCCTTGGCCTTCACAACATCCTCTGGCAAAGAGTTCCACAGGTTGACTGTGCACTGTGTGAAGAAATACTTCCTTTTGTTTGTTTTAAATCTGCTGTCTATTAATTTCATTTGGTGACCCCTAGTTCTTGTGTTATGAGAAGGAGTAAATAACACTTCCTTATTGGGATTATGTGTAAGATTTATATTATGCTGATTTACACATGACATTGTATGATCTCATCTGATGTTCTGTATAAGGGAATATAAAGCAGTACCACAAAACTATGAGTAAAATTTTCAAAAGCACCTAAGTTAGGCTCCTAAGTGACTTGGTGCTTTTGAAAATTTTACCCATTGTAAATTGACCTTCTCATAAACAAACTGTGGTATTTGACCTTCTCATAAACAAACTAGGGAAATGTAGCCTAGAGCAGTGGTCCCCAACCTTTCTATGGCCAAGAGCACATTCATCCCTTCATCAGAGTGTGGCGGGCAGCGATACTTCTCGGCAGCATTTCGGTGGCGATGGTTCTCCGCCGGAAGCGCACCTCGGTGGCATTTCGGCGAAAGCTTCTCCGCTGGAAGCGCTCCTCGCCAGCATTTCGGCAAAAGCTTCTCCGCCAGAAGCGCTGCGCGGCGGCATTTCAGTGGTGACGCTTCTCCAGCGGATGCTCCTCTCCTCTTCCTTCCTTGGCGCTGGCCCTGACGGTGGGCACACATAAATGCCCTGGCGGGCGCCATGTTGGGGACCACTGGCCTAGAGGAGCTACTATAAGGTGGGTGCATAACTGGTTGGAAAACCAGTGTAGTAAGCAAGACACGAGAAATAATTGTTTCACTCTACTCTGCACTGATTAGGCCTCAACTGGAGTATTGTGTCCAGGGCCGGTGCGCCCACTAGGCGACCCTAGGCGGTCGCCTAGGGCACCAAGATTTGGGGGGCGGCAGGCGGCTGCCTGCTGCCTCCCCGCTCAGCGGCTGAACTGCTGAGTGGAGAGACAAGGGCTGGCTCGCCACAGCTGCCCCTTGTCTCCTTGCTCAGCGGCTGAGCGGGGAGCCGGAGGGCAGCCGTGGCGAGCCGCCCCCCATAGTGCCTGAGCGGGGAGCCAGGGGCATCCGCGGGGAGCCGCCCTCCTGCCCCCCCACTCAGCGCCTGAGCGGGGAGCCGGGGGAAGCCGCAGGGAGCCGCCCCCCTACCCCCTGCTCAGCGCCTGAGCGGGGAGCCAGGGGCAGCTGGGGGGAGTAGCTCGCTGCCCCCCGCTCAGCGCCTGAGCGGGGGGCAGCCACGGTGAGCCCCCCCGCCTCACTGCCCCCCCCTCAGCGTCTGAGCGGGGAGCCGGGGGCAGTCGCGGGGAGCTACCTCGCTGTCCACCCCCTCGGCGCCTGAGCGGCGAGCTGGGGGCAGCCGCGGCGAGCTGCCCCCCGGCTCCTTGCTCAGCTCCCGTGGCCCGTGGGTGGTGGTGGTGTGTGTGTGGGGGGGGCGGGGGGGCTGAGCGCCCATGGCTGGAGGAGAAGGTTGAGCTCCCGTGGGTGGGGGAGCTGGCTGGGGCGGGGGGGGGGGGGCGGCGCAGGGCTGGTGCAAGGAAGTTTCGCCTAGGGCGCGAAACTTCCTTGCACCGGCCCAGATTGTGTCCAGTTATGGAAACCACATTTCAGGAAAGATGTGGACAAATAGTCCAGAGGAGAGCAACAAAAATGATGAAAGGTCTAGAAAACATGACCTCTGAGGGAAGATTGAAAAAAATGGGTTTGGTTAGTCTGGAGAAGAGAAGACTGAGAGGGGACATGATAACAGTTTTCAAGTACATAAAAGGTTGTTATAAGGAGGAGGGGGAAGAATTGTTGTTCTTAACCTCTGAGGATAGGACAAGAAGCAATGGGCTTAAATTGCAGCAAGGGAGGTTTAGGTTGGACATTAGGAAAAACTTCCTGTCAGGGTGGTTAAGCACTGGAATAAATTGCCTACGGGGGGTTGCGGAATCTCCATCATTGGAGATTTTTAAGAGCAGATTAGACGAACACCTGTCAGGGTTAGTCTAGATAATACTTAGCCCAGGGCTACACTAGGGGAGGGGGTCGATCTACGATACGCAGCTTCAGCTACGTGAATAACGTAGCTGAAGTCGGCGTATCGTAATCGGCTTACCTGACCATGAGGACGGCGGCGAGTCGATCGCTGCAGCTCCCCCGTTGACTCCGCTTGCGCCGCTCGATGACGTGGATTTCCGGAGCCGACGGGGAGCGCGATCGGGGATCGATTAATCACGTCTTAACGAGACGCGAAAAATCGATCCCCGATAGATCGATTGCTACCCGCCGATCCGGGTCCTGCCATAAGTGCAGGGGACTGGACTAGATGACCTCTCAATGTCCCTTCCAGTCCTATGATCTCTGTATGTTTCAGATACAAAGTACCTGTATAATTGATGATGAGTGATTAGTTAAACTATCTTTTACTGGAATTACTTGAAGTCAGATTTTGTATACTGAAGTTATTAAGTCCTATATTGTTACTAAAGATGAGCAAATGACCAAAATAAATCAGTTATTCAGTTATTTATATCTCTTTTGTTTTGGCAAACATCACACCTAGTCTGTAGGCTATGCTGCAATACTTACATTATAGGAGCTACTGAATGAAGTGAGAATGGAAGCTCGATTTTTGGAAGGTCTTTCCAAACAGGGAAGAAGGTACAAAGATGTCTGTGAGACAGGTGATGAAATGGACTCTGAGACTGGACTCTTTGCTATACCAGAAATGAGGGTGGGGTATTACATTGGGGTATTACATGTTAGCACCTTAACACCGTGAATAAAAGGACCCAGAGAATCAAAAGTGTTAACATGACCCTGAAACAGCCTAGCATTCAACAGTTTTAAACAAGGTTCAGAGTTTTGTGTGAAGAGATCTCAGCTGCTTAGTACCATGGCAAACAGACCATGAAAAATCCTTTAACCTTCTATTAAGGATACAGAAAAGAAGCTAAAAGTTAAAGCATTTGAAAGGTCAGGTATTAAGTTAGGCTTTCATTTTAACAACATCTCTTGTTCCCTTTCCCTTTAACTGGAGAGAGTTTTTAGAAGGAAAATCCCCCTTGTTTGACAGTCTCTTAGATGATATTAAAGATGGTAATAACTCTTTTTGGGGAAAAGAGAAAAAGTTAGTTGAGATGAGCTGGAGCTGTTGTTATTGCTGTTGTTGCTAAAGCCTGATCCTATTTCTTAGGAGACAAATCACGACAAACACACACAAAAAGGGAGAGGAAAGAACAGCAAAGATAGAAAATGCAGCTTCTGTCTCTGGGGTTTACTTTCACTTGAACCTCACTGCTGGAAAAATACAGGTACAGTACCTGGTCTTATCAGCCTCTCTGAGACCTGGCAAACTTGTACCAGCATTATGGTGTTTAGGGCATTGCATTTAGCCGTCTCTTTCTGGTCACAGGCTTACAGCAATTTTGCAGAATATACAGTCTTGGCTGGCTAAACCAGACTCTTATTAGAGGAAAGAGAAGAAAAGGGACACACAGTGTGTGTGTGTGTGGTCACTATGGTCCCTCCCATGCCTGTTCTGGTCAAAACATCTCTCAGGATTAGGATGTAGAAGATTGGGGGTCCTAGGAGGTGATGGTTGTGCCAGCCATGACAGTGAAGCTTGCTCCTTCCCCTTCTCTTGCCTTTCAGTCAGCCAGCATCATGGTTGCCCTTCCTTCCTCCCCAAAGTCTCCTTTTGAGGACCCAAAAATGGGAGTGGTGGGTGGAATAGCCCATCCGCTTACTATTTTGTCCATGAATTAGTCCTAATTTCCAACACACCAATCTTAATTTCCAGTCTCTCACTTTTCTTGTTTACCAGGCATGATCATAACACAGTCCTTAAATCTATATCTTCAGGCCATTTTGTTTGGACAAATTCAGCCTTTCTGCTTTCCTTTTGCACCTTTTCCAAACAACAGTTGTTATAGGTTATTGTGATATCTTATGGACTTTCACACACTTTTTACTGTTGAGTTCACAATTAAGGTTCAATTATCACAACAGTGGTGAGGGGGAACATGAAAGGAGAATAGGTGAGAGATATAGGAAGAGGGATTGGGCTACATGATGTGGAGCCTTCAGAGCAAGGACAAGATATTCAAATATGACACTCAACACATTGTGGACCCAGTGAAGGAACTCAATGACAGAACTGACAAGGTCATAAAAATAGGCATAAAAGATAGTTTTGGTAGCAGCATTTTGGATAGATTGGAGAGGGCAAGATTAGTATCAAAAAGACTTGAGAGCAGTAGATGACCCAGGCATGGACCAGTGCTTTGGTTGTGAGAAAAGAGAGGAAGGATTAAATTTTTGAGATACTGGAAGGAAGAAGCTATATGACTTGGTTATGGACTGGATGTGGCATGGAGGAGTGGTAGATGGCTTTGAGGTTGTGGGGGGTAGATGACAGAAAGCATGTCAGTGCAGTCATGGTGAAGATGGGGTAGCAGAGAGGGTTTAGGAGGAAAGATCGGGAGTTCAGTTTTGGCCATGTTAATCTTGGGATGACAGCAGGCCATCGAACATAAAATGTCAGAAACAACGAGACATATGATATTAAACAGGATGGTAGGCAGTCTGGAGAAAGAGACTGGAGAGTTAGCAGAATGGAGAAGATAGTTAAACCCATGCAATTGGATGAAGTTGCCCACTAAGAAGTTGTAGCTGCAAGAGAGGGTGGAGGATAAATACCTGGTGAACTCCTACAGAGCATTGGAGTGGAGTGGAATGGGGTGGTATGGAGGTGGATCTGCAAGAGAGATCTGAAGTCTTAGAGAGGCAGCAGGAGACCCAGGAGAGGACAGTGCCATGAAAACTCAGGGAGGTATGGATGTCCATATGGAGGTAGTGGTCATCAATATCAAAGGCAGGGGAGAAGTCAAAGAGAATGAAGATGACATACAGGCTAGGGCTGGGAAATAAAGAATAGTCTCACACAAGCAATGCTGTGCGTGTCACTCCTTTATTACAGCATGGAAAAAAATGGCCACTTGCCAATATGGGTATCTATTCTCATAGTTTTTCAATGAAAGAAAGTCAAATAGCTTACTAGGACTGGTGACAACTATTTCACAAATCAGTTCCTACAGTTTTATGGCAGTGTCTCTGGACAATTTCTCTCAAAGGAATCAACTTCTGCACATGCTGAAGCACCCAAACAAATCAATTTACTCTCTTGGTAATAGCAACTTGCAGTGCAGTGTGCAGTTCTTGCTCAAAGTTCTTTCTGGAATTGTCGTATGTCATTAATTCCATTTATATCACGTAAATACCACAGTGATTGGCACCTTACAAATACCTAGACAGATAGATCTGGATTCTGTGCAACAAAATACTGTATATGTACATTAGCAGTATCAACAAGTGAATTCTGGATTGCATGCTGTAGTTCATGTCTGTGTCTTTTGTGAATATTATAATTGCTTTGAATTCAAACAAGAAAATATAACCTATAAACATACAGATACATAGTAAAAGCTTGTAGTAATTTGAAATCAGTATTTGGAAGATATAATTAAAAAGGACTTTCAAATATGATTTTTAAGAGACTGATACCATTCTGTAGCTTTCACCAAAACCACTGTGTCAACTGCATCACATGGCTGAAAGTTAGACTGATTTTCAGCCATGTGATGCTATTTTATCACCCCCAGGACAAAGGTTAAGCCCTCCCTTTCTTTTTTCTATTAGTCACTTTAGTTTCTCTGGTCCTTTTACTTTGATACAGCTAAAATTCCTGATGATCATAGTGTTAAGAGTTTTAATAATCCCGTAGATGCTTCTGTGATGAACTCTGCTATTGTGCTGCATGTAACAGAAATACATTCACACAATGAAACAATCATTCTTCCCAGGCAGGGCCTTAATATCTTGATTCTCATCCCACGGCAGGTTTGGCAGGGAACAAATTCCCTACTTTGCTGAAGGCAGTGGCTAGCATAATCTTTCTCCATTTAAAAACATTCTTTAACGTTAGGAGAAAGGGTTTCTATCTCCAAATGGTAACTTTAGCTGACAGAGGGGTTTAGAGAATATGTGAACTGCAGCCTGTTGAAACTCCCCTACATAAACTTTCTTGAATATTGTTTATTACAGTACAAATATTTTACCTCCCAGTTTCTTTATAATGGTACAAGTATATTTTATCTTGTTTTCTAATATGTATATTGTGTACCAGTTGATTCTGAATCTGTAGTTTATTTTTAATAAGAATGAATACATGTATTTTTGGAATAGTGATATAATTGTGTAGAACAAATTGAGATAGAGGGTTTTATTTTTTGTAAAAAACAGCCTTAATCCAGATTCTGGATTGAATGGCCAGAATAAATGCAAGTGCAAGGACAATTATTTGCTGTTATATGAGGCCATAGAGGGCCAGATCCTTAGCTGGTGTAAATGAGCATAGAATGGAGTTACACCAAGTTAAACCAGGTGGGATTTTGACCTGTAGATATCTAACTAACTACTTGGTTCATGATTGCAGTTGTGTAGTTAAATGCCTATTTGCTTTCATTTGCACCTGAAAACAATTGCACTTGCAGTAGCAAAATGAAGGTACAAAAAAAGAAGGCAGGTTTTACATTTTAGACTTAAAATATTCTCACTCTCTCTATATATATTTACAGAATTTTGAGGGGAGGGGGATAACATTATAGTTAAGCGTATAGAAATAAAAGAATATCATATTTTAAATTTTATGTTAGATTTATATTACATTAATGTCCAGTACCCAAACGTGGGCTAGTGGTCTACCAGTGCAAATAAGACACTAGGCCACATTCACAGCTGATGAAATCACTTGAAGGTGACTTCCATGGAACTGCACTGATTTACACCAGTCAAAGATTTGGCCTATGGTCTCTGCCATGAAGCGCTTACACTCTTATTTCATACATGACATAAGTAAAGGGGAAACAAAATAATAGGACGGCGAAGAGCGAGGGAGGCTAAGGATGACAGTAGTAAGATAATGCAGTTATTTAACAAAGGCTAGTGCGCAGCCTGGCAGGGTAAAACATTTTTTTATCAGGATAAGCTATACGGTTTGCTTCTCCACTCAAGTACACAAATTCCAGCCAGTTTAACTCCTACTGGATGGATCCTTAGCTGGTGTAAAATGGCATGTGCTGATTTGCCAGGTGAGGATCTGTCCTATTGATTTCAATGGAATTACTCCTCATTTAGAACTGTGTAACGTAGGGTGACCAGATGTCCCGATTTTATAGGGACAGTCCTGATTTTGGGGGCTTTTTCTTATATAGGCTCCTATTACCCCCCACCCCCTGTCCCGATTTTTCACATTTGCTGTCTGGTCACCCTACTGTAACTCAGAACAGAATCAAGCTCATAATAATTCAGGCATGTGATTCCAAGCTGTAAAACCATTCACACAATTTGAAAGTGTAAAAAGCCATTGGTCACAATTTCACATTGAATTTTAGCTGTCACTAAGAAGTTTGTTTTTAAAATGTCCATTGTTTAAAACTGGTTTACTGTACACTGTACTGATATTTTCCCTGACAATGCATGTCTTAAACACAAGACAGAAGGGAGACTTAATGTTATGTGAAAGGATTTTCCTAGGGTAACTGTATTCATTCTTTTTTCAAACTGAGCAAATAACTTTGATCTGTCAACTGTGAAAAGTAAACTGGGTGTGACCTTCCGTCATCGGCTAATCATCTCATTTAATGACATCTGTTAACTTTGTTCTGATATTGGATTGTGGTCTTTCTTTGTACTGTCAAGATTTTTCATCCAAGGTCTAATTATTTCACTTTATGTGTATAAGGATATCTTGGGAGTCGGTTGAGTTTAGTATGATGTTCATCTTTTTGTGTATCAAATTTCTAAAAGTGATTGCAGCATTTAGTGTATCTCATACGCACAGCACGTCTTTTACTAAATAAATCAGCTTTAAAGTTCAATACTATACACACCTTGTCCCAGGGCTGTGTCAGTCTCTCTCTCTTCCCCTCTATTTATCATATTTTCTTGCTCACGCTGTATTTATTTCTGCTTTTCATCTGAAATGTTGGTTGGCGGGTGGATGGGGGGAGAATAGTTTTTACCCCAAGAGGATAAAATAGCTCAAAGCAGTTGACATATGTAATGACTAGCCCTGGACTGTACCACACTAAAATCTAATGGAGGAAGAAAAATAACCTCTCAGGCAATTCCTTACCCCTATTTTCATCTTTTAATAGCAATAGAGGCCTCAGCACAGGACGTTTGTTGGGGACTAGTTGGGGTTAATGCCCTGAGTGTCACTAGCCATCAGTTTTTTTTCCCAGGCAGCCCTTAATCGCTCAGGGAATGTATATGTCTTGACTGCTACTGCTTATAATAATTGTCTTTATACAAAATCAAACTGCATGGGCTTATTTTAGCAATGTTCATATCCTCACCTTCAAGGCCCTCTTTAATTCAGCTGCATCTTAAATCTCTAGTCTCAACTCATCACATTACATTCAATGGGACTTTTCCATAGAATTTCTGTCTTTTGGGTCCCAATCCTGCAATTTGTTTCATGCAGAGCCCCATGTAATGACCTTAATTTCCAAAGGATTTAGCTCCTCATATATTTATCTAAGTGAAAATTTCTCCTAGAGCAGTAGATTGTTGGGCCTAGTTCTTCCCTTTTCATGTCTGTGCAACACCAGTGGAGTTGGTGGGATTGCACAGGTGAGACTGAGGAGAGAGTTGGTCCTGGTTATGTTTTTGAAGCTGTATAATGATACACATGAATGAGAAATTTGATACATGGTTTTATCTCACAGTAGTGTAAACATTCCACAGAAAGCCTGCATCTGCCACTCAGACTTTTTACTCTGTGATATCATCCATCAAGGTCAGGACTTACTTAAATTAGACAAGTGCTTTAAGCATTTTGGGAAATCTGTATCTTAACTGTCCAAGAACAAAGGCATTGTGCTGCCAAATCAGCATTCCTTTGTAATACTAGCATTTGCTGAACAAAACTTCATTTGATAATATGTAAATTCTCATTGATTCTGTGCCAGATTCAGGTAAGAGGAAAATGCTTGACCAACTGGATCTCATCCGGAACTCAGCATAAGGACCAATAAACCAATCAACCTGTACTGCATCTTTGACCAAATAAGTCCCAAAGTCTTCAGGTACTTGCCCAGGGCGTGACTAGATTACCATCAAGGACCACCAGATGCATAATTCCAAATAAACAATCAGAGAAGAGCACTATTAAGTCATCCAGTCCATTTCCTTGCCAGTGGAGGATTGTTTCCTCCATTATATTTCCTAGTGTACTTTTCAGTCTAGATTTTAATGGTCCATGTGACGCAGCCTCCACCATTTTCCTTGGGAGACTGTTCCATAGCCCAACATTTCTCACTGTCAAGAAGGGTTTTATTTCCCCTCTGATATTCATCTTAAATTTCAAATGGGCGTTTCACCAGTATCTAGTGCAGGAGGATCAGGTTCTAGATAATAAAAGTGGCTAAGCAAAAATGAAGCGAAGATAGCAAGACTGCTGTTAAGAGGATTTCAAATTACATGACATTATAAAACAAATATTTCAGTCTATCTAGTATGGCGCTCTGTTTTTTAAAAGTATTATCCATGCTGGGAGGTGATTGAAGGTAAAGAAGAAATATAAGGGTACTACATTTCACACTTGTTTTCCTTTGTTTAAATCAATTTAATATATTTATATAATATCTAATCTCTTTGAGCAATTTGTGTTACCTAGTCTCTGCGCAGGGCCGGCTCCAGGCACCAGCTTGCCAAGCTGGTGCTTGGGGCGGCAGGTGAGAAGGGGGCGGCAGTCCGAGTCCCGCCGCGGCAATTCGGCGGCAGGTCCGCTCTTCCCGCCGCCGAATTGCTGCCACGGGACTCGGACTGCCGCCCCAGTCTCGCCTGCCGCGGCGGCAAAGGGGCAGCAGGTCCGCCGCTGTCCCCTTGCCGCTCCGGAATGGGACTGCCTGCGTCGGGGGCGGGGCCCCGCTACGTCTGCCTGCGTCAGGGGCGGGGCGCCGCCACCCCTGCTTGGGGCGGCAGAATTGTAAGAGCCGCCCCTGTCTCTGCAGTTTTGGCATGCATTCTTTTGCAATGTAATAGATATCAGAGGGGTAGCCGTGTTAGTCTGGATCTGTAGAAGCGACAAAGGGTCCTGTGGCACCTTATAGACTAACAGAGGTATTGGAGCATAAGCTTTCGTGGGTGAATACCCACTTCATCAGATGCATCCGATGAAGTGGGTATTCACCCACGAAAGCTTATGCTCCAATACCTCTGTTAGTCTATAAGGTGCCACAGGACCCTTTGTCGCTTCAATGTAATAGATGTACATCCTGTAGTTCCCCAATACTTTATTAGTGCTTATTATCACAATTAGTAGATTCTGATTGTTAGTTAAAAGCTTGTGAATTACCTGAAAGAGGTTAAATAATAGGATTTTAGTGTGTAGATATGTGTCTAATTGCAAATGTTAGGCTTTTTTATACTTATTGGAACTTTTGAATGTAATCTTGCAAAATATTAACTTCTGTAAATCAAGTCTACACATTCTCAGTTATTTTAAAATAACTTTACATGCTACTTTATTACAGAGGTTGTGAGCCTCAGGTCTCAAACCCAGGCCCATAAGATTCTGGGGCATAGCCACATTTAATGCTGCACCTGGCAGCCTGTTGGCAATAGCTTACCTTGGGTCCAGGAAAATCAGCCCCAGTATGAGGCTCCACCCCATAGGTCTGATTGGCAGAGTCCCAAAGAGGCTGACTGGACAACTGTCCCTACTCAAGCCAGCAACAGGCACAGAGAGCTGTCTGAACAATTAGGTTCCAGCCTGCTCTGGACTGTGCACCTTGTGCTTCCCTCTACCTGCTTCTCTGGCATACCAACCTGGCTTGGCTCCTGGCATCTGACTGGTGGTTCCCAACCTTCAGTTTGTCTCCTGCCTCTGACTCTCTGATATCCTGATCTATGGTTCCGATCTCCATTTTGTCTTTGCTTCTGAGCTCATGGTATCCTGACCCAGCCAACAGCTGACTTCTGGTTTGTGATTGTGGACTCTGACTAATAGATCTAACTGCCCATGACCTGTCTGTGACAACAGGTACATCTTTCTTCTGATTTCATAACGGCACTCTTGGTAAATTCTATTAAGCTCTTGGGTAACTATGATGCCGGTTTACCAAAGATTTAATTATTTTGAAATCACTGATCATTTCTAAGATTATTCCTAAATCTAGTTTTGAAGGCACTTGGGTTATTCTTATAATTTCTTAATGAACTCCAGCAGCCCTTCCTGACAACGAGATAACATGCAAAGCCCCTAGTAGCATGCCAGTACCGTGGAGTAATGGCCATTAAAAAGATGAGCTGAGGGACTCTTTGGAAACAAATGGTCATTTCATCAGTGAAGTAAAACAAACTGCAATTTTACTCAATTTTCCTTCTTAGGCTCCCTGCCATATTTATAGGTCAGCTCCAAGGAGTCAGCTCTGAGTTTTTTGTATGTCAGCGTGATGAACTTTTGTCATGGCAGGGTTTGACCGTGTTCTCACTTGCAGTCTGTTAGCAGATACACATTTACCTACTTCGTTAGCAAAATCTTTCACTTTTCTTTGTAAAATGAGATCTAATATCAAACAAACATGCTGATTTACGGTGGGTACTGACTTTTCCTGGAGGAATACATTAAAAGAGAAACATGGCTTGTGGTTTTATGTTGCCTTTAAGCATTTACCCTGTTTGGGTTTTACATGTTTATTTTGTATTGACTTATGCATTGCACAAAACCTGTGGATTTATACGTTTCTTCTTATTCGCCCCGTTTGGGGTATTACTTTCAGAGCAGTGTTTAAAATTTACTGTCTGACAGTAGGTTTTTTTTAAAAAGCCTTGCTCTTGCCCAATACAATAAAATAGCAAGGTGTTAAAGTGTTGACATAAAAGAAACTAGAAGGAAAAACACTCCAAAAAATTCCTATTAGCTGGACAGTCATAGTTGAGGTTTTTTCTTTGTTGAAAACATGCTGTGTAATGAATTACAGTACATAATAAGGGAGGGGGAAAGGTTGGACTTTAATGAATATATAGAACCAGTTTGATTCCAGGTTGGGTGGGAGGTAGGGGGAACAGGAAGCAGGTGGTCCCTGTCTGCCTTTTGTATTAGCTTTATACACCAACACTTTGTGACTATCATTTCTCTTTTTGTGACCTGTTCTACAATGCTGCTGCTTTTTTTAAGTCATGCTGTTCTCAGTTACATAACTACTCCCTTTGGCCTATAAATATAAAGGTCAGTTTGAGGTCAAGCTGTACCTTTCTAACAAGGCACTGGAGTAAATGTGGCTGGGCCACAAAACACAGGCACTCTTGTTGTGAATCTTCTATATAGCTCCTCTCACTGGCAGATTCTGTGTGAGAAGGTGCCTACTGGGAAGGAAAGTTAAAATGTTGCTCTACTGCAGGATCTTTTTTGCAAGTTGGACTTTTTAGAAATGTTCATTGAGCATCAGTAAGACACATTACAAACAAAAATAACCCAAGAGAGGCTACAGTAAAAGTGAAAATGTGCTGGAAGGCTATACGCACACTAGAAGGCTACATCATGTGATAAAGTCTGGTTCCAAGGTTCCAGGAATCCATAAGCTATTCAGTGTGCAGCCAGTGCAAATTAAGTGCCTGATTCTGCTTTCACTTACATCAGTGTAAATAAAAAGTAACTGCATCCATGTCAATTGAGTTACATCAGTGTAAAACCGATGTAGGAATGGAACCAAGCCTATAAAGCTAAATTAGATCTACAATAAAGGGCCATCAGTGCACAGACACACCCAGTTCTCATTGACTAAAGCGAGAGCCAATCATATGCATTTCTGATGGCCATATTTGTCTCTTTAAGTATCTATACGTTAGCTCCTTGGAAACTCAGGAGTTCTGAAACGTTTGTGTCTTGCTGAAAGTTCTTCTTTCTTAAGTGTGATTTAGTAATCACTCTGAAATGAAGGTGATTCATAGAAACAATGTGGGACATTAGGAATTGCCTCACTGGGTCAAATCTGTGGTCCAAATACTCCATTATCTGACAGTGGTCAGCACTGTGGACAGAGGAAGGTGTAAGAAATCCTCACTAGGCAGCTATTACCTCATATGCCCCATGAAGGTCTCTTCCTAACCCCTCATAGTTAGAGATTGGCTTGAGACATGAAGCATAAGGTTATTATCCCTTCCAAAAGATTTTAAATCAATTTTAGGTTTCTTCCAGGACATAAGTATAGGTCTTCTATGATAATTTAAATGATAAATATTGTACCAGCATTTGTAATAATGTCCTTGAATGGGACTGTCAGGGGGGAATCAAAGATAAAATAGAAAAATATTAGCAGTGGCACCTCGGTCAAAATGAGTCCTCTTCCTTCAGAATCTTCTTTTGCCAACATTGTGCTGTATAGTGAAATTGTAACAAAAATACAGAGTTAACTGTTTTTATTTACAAAAATCACTGTCATCAATTGGTCTATCAGCCCTCATAGAGAGAGCGCCGATCACAACACGGCAGATGTTGTTCTAGCCAGTCCTCCAACTACCCTCTGGCCAGGCTGTCAGTAGCACCGGACACCCGATTGACATAGCGCACAGCAGCCTAGAATTCCTGAGCGATCCGCCAACCGCAGCCTCCGAAGCAGCTGGGATTACAGGCACATGCCACCACACTGGGCATTTTACAAAAATATCCTTGAGAATTCTGTAGAGAAAACTACATTAAGAAAATGGGTGGGTAATATTACAACATCAGTAAATGCAAAAGTTAAAGTTGCATGCACCTAATCTTTTGGGCTTATTGCAGTTTTTAATGACGTGATCCCATGCTAGGCTATTTCTGCAGGACCTTAGTCTCATTCCATTCATTTTTTGGTATGAAATATTGTACCTAGAATGCATATTTTGTCTTCGGTTAATAAGATAAGTAGGATTTGAGCCAAATATCATTGAGATACCATAGTGATGACTGACCCTATATAGATAAGATAGATACACACTATTATTCTTTGTTGTGAAATAATTGATATCCTGTTCTGTCAACCTGCATTCTATGTAATTAAATTTGATCATAAGAACGGCCATACTGGGTCAGACCAAAGGTCCATCTAGCTCAGTATCCTGTCTTCTGACAGTGGCCAATGCTAGGTGCCCCAGAGGGAATGAACAGAACAGGTAATCACTTCCTTGATTGGCTAGCATGATCCTTTGACTTTCTGGGTTATTTGCTGTCTGCGGCTGCTCTGTTTCCAGGTAGCTATAAAACTACCACTATCTGCTGGGTCACAATTGAGCTGAATTTCAGATAAATTGGGATTTGGATGAAATCTGCCATTTATAGAATTGAATAAGCATTCTCAAACTGTGAGGGGGGAAATAAATTGCTCATCTCTCAGTAACAGTTGTACTAGTTTGTCGATTAAAGACAAACTGTTTGGATATATGCAAACTGAATTTTACCTGCAAAAAGTTAAGAAAAAAATTAAGCAAAACAAAACATTTATAGTTGCACAAAATTTTAACCAAAAACAAATTATTCCCCCTCGTCACCTCTATATGTGACTATTCTATCCTCCAAACTCTCAGTGCAAACGCTTTTTGCCATAACACTGCCCTTCATATTTAATCTCCATGGATTTTTTTCTTTCACACTATGGCTTTAAAATCTTTGCATACCGTTGGTTTTAGTTCCTTTAATTTCTTTGTCATTCTTCTTGCACTTGTACCCCGACACCTTGGAAATGTTCATTGAATTCTTCTCTTACTTCCTAGGGGGTTAGCCTTATTTCCTGAGCTTATTCTTTTAGCATTTGTTCTTCTATCCCCTTCTCTCTCACTGCCTAATAATATCCTTCTCTGTTGTCTAAAGTATTTTCTGGTGTGCCCCGTGCTTATTTTGGGCATTTCTTCTTTTTTTCTCTCTTCTGGCTTCTGTCTAACATGTCCATTGAATTCAAAGGAGTGCATCCTTGCAGCTAAGGGCAGAATTTGTCCCACTCTGCTCAGTTCTTCTGTCATTACCTAGTTTTAAAGTCTCTTTCACTGCTCAGTCTATTGTCACACCTATCATGAATTATTACTATTCTGCTAGAAGCTTTACAAACAAGAAAGACAAGGTCCCTGAGGGATGTACAGTCAGACTAATGCACGTTTAAGGGATGGGATGCAGCAAAAAGCTGTGTGTCATCTCTTGCTTGGTCCCATCCAAGTTTTTGTAGATTCCTGGTGTGTGTGTGTTTTCTTATTCACTCTATCTGTTACTTCAACAGTGGTAGGGATAGCAGAGAGGGGCGGAGGCCAAGATGAGAGATCTGAAGGAGAAGAAGGTGGAAATACGGTGTGGCTGATTGGGTCAGGGGGCAGTTTCAGATATAGGGTGCCTTGTGCAAGAAGATGTAGAGAAGAGAAAGGAACAAAAGGGAGTACATTATCTGGTTTGGGTGGACCAAAGTGGGTAAAGGGGTGAATGGAAGGCGGGAGAGAAGATAATCAAGCTGAGCTAGATTGTATGGGGCTTTGTAGGCGAGGACAAAGAGTTTAAATTTGATGCTGCGGGTGAGGGAAATCTAGTGAAAAGATTTGAATGTGATCAGAGCTGTGGGGAAAATAGATTAATTTTGCTCTCCTGCTGGGAAAAGTAGAAGCATCTGTCCCCATGATTTTCTGTTCTGTCTCTTTTTATCTGCTGCAGTTGTCTGTTATATTACTGTCTTGTTGATCCTTGTTTTTTGGCCTGGCTCTAAATTAGAAGGCCTCATAGAGTTTCTGGTCCAGCTAAAAGTAGGAGGTACTTATAATGTTTATGAGAGAAGCTTGATCTTGCAGATGTTCTAGCCTGATTATCAGACCAAAGAAGCTGAGGTAAGTTTGGCAGAGTAAGTTTCCTATTTAGAGACTCATCAAAACTGAATCTCCAAACCATGTGAGTTTTACCCATTACTGAGTACGTTTTCATGATATAAGATCTCAAAATTGCCAGTGGCACAGAACACGTAACTTATAAGAACATATGTGTTCCTTAGATCCCCAAACAAGCTTTTGTTTGGGTTCCTTAGTAACTGAAAAGTTGCTTGTCTCTACATCGCTTACAAAAGGTACTATAAGAGAGAAAAGGTGGGTGAGGTAATATCTTTTATGGGACCAGCTTCTGTTGGTGAGAGAGACAAGCTTGAAACTAACTCAGAGTGTCATTGCTAAATATAAGGTAGAACAGATTGTTTAGTGCAAGTAGTTAACACATATTTCAAGGGACCCTCCAAGATGAAGTGGCCTGTTAACATACCTTTAGTTATAGCGAGGAAAGGAAGGGGGGAAGGCAGTTGCGGGGGTTGTAAATGAGTTATAGAATGTTTTAATAAGCCACAAAGCCCCATTGAGATCCATCCTGAAAGAAATCTTTCCTGAACCTCCTCTTCTGGCCTTCAAACAACCCCCAACCTCGCCAAGCTCATCATCAGAAGCAAGCTCCACATAGACCAGGACACACCAACTCAAAGCAGCACAGGACCCTGCCAGAACAACAGATGCAAAACCTGTAGCCATATCGCCACTGCTACAATGATCAACACCCCCCACAACAGACCTTGCAAGATCCATGGGTCCTACACATGCCTATCACAACATGTGCTGTACCTCAACAAGTGCACTAAATGCCCCAATAGCAACTATGTGGGTGACACCAGAGAATCACTACGCTCTTGAATGAACTCACACAGGAAAATGATAATAGACAAAAACATAAAAACACCTGTGGGTCAACACTTTTCATAAAGCTGTCACTCTATCTGACTTACCAGTCCTTATTCTCAAAGGAAAACCACACAACATTTTCAAAAGACGACCCTGGGAGCTTAAAAGTCATGGACTGAAGAGAGACACTGGATTTTTGGCTTTTTTCAACAATCCACTATTTATAGCTTATTACGGTGCACTTAAAACTCTCTCCCCACAGCTGCTTTCCCTCCTTTCCATTCCTCCCTATATTTAGAGGGGTGTTAACAGGTTACTTCACCTTGAATGGTCCCTTGAAACATGTGTTAACTACTTATGCTAAACAATCTGTTCTACATTATATTTAGCAGTAACACTCTGGGGCGAGGTCTACACTACAGACCTATATCGCTATAGCTATGTCACTCAGGGGTGTGAGAAATCCACACCCCTGAGCAATGTAGTTATACCAATCTAAACCCCTCACCCCCTGTATAGACAGCGCTATGTTGACAGGAGGGCTTCTCCCATCGACATAGCTACCGCCTCTCAGGGAGGTGGACTAACTATGCCAATGGGAGAAGCTCTCGGATTGGTGTAGTAGCATCTTCACTAAAGCACTACAGCAGCACAGCTGCACCGTCGTAGTGCTGTATGTGAAGACAAGTCCTGAGTTAGTTTCTCAGACCTGAAGAAGAGCTCTGTGTAGCTCGAAAGCTTGTCTCTCTCACCAACAGAAGTTGGTCCAATAAAATATATTACCTCACCCACCTTGTCTCTCTAATATCCTGAGGCCAACAAGGCTACAACAACACTGCATACAAAAATGTGCTATAAGGTAGTTTGGTTTTTTTTCCCCAATGATAAACAACTTTAGATGTGAGCAACCTCAACCTGCAAAACACTTACTTTCTTTCAGTGAGTTCACCTCATCCAGCTATAACTCATAAAGTTTATTAATCTCAAAGCATTAAGTGTGACATGACTTCTAAGGATGTGCCAGATGGTTTGGAATTATTTTAGGTTGTCAGCCATCCTCCGCTTTTTTTTTTTTATTTCTAAACAGCACAGATAATTGACAGTTGCTAACTTTTTGGCTTCATAAATATGGAATCTACATGGATATTAACTATTTAATGACAAATATGATCTCAGATTAGAGGCTGATTTGGGAAGGTGCTGAGTACTTCCCTTTGGTTTCAATGTGAGGTGAGGCTGCTCAGTACCTTACAAGACCATGTATTGTACTTTCTGTAGTTTTTAGCTAATTGTTCTTTATGCATAGAAATGCATTATGTTTTGGAGGGTGTGTGTGAGCCACAGCCCTACCTCTCCCACTGCTGTGTAGATGTTGAGTGGTCCAGGCTATTTCCAAATTCCCTTTTACGCTTCTTATAGCCTCTCTAGGTGCTCATATACTATGGTGATTGCCATGTTTAGCACCTAGATAGACAGTACAAAAGTTACTAAATTAAAAAAAAGTTACAAAGTATATTTTAAGTAGAGTATCCTAGTGCACCTGTCCTGGTTCTGCTCTGAGTTGAATTTCCATTCTTCATGCTTCTCTTTCACTGCTGAAACATGAATAGGTAAAGAGTGGACATGCTGCATAGATGTTTGTGCATGATGGGCTAAATTCTGTTCTCAGTTACACAGATGCAGCCCTGGCCTAACTCTGTTGGTTTAAGAAGTTACTCCAGCTTTATCCCAGCGTAACAGAGCAGAATATGACCAGATATCTCATGACTGGTCAAATATGAATTGCAAAAGGATTGATCGTATGGCAGAAGATACTAATGTTTCATTTATGTAACTACAGTACCTACTAGGACTCAGTCCCAATCCCAAAGCAACTCAGTGGGAACTTTGCCATTGACTTCACCATGATCAGGTTCATTAACATTTAAGAGGCAGGTTGCATCTCTTTTCTGTCACTTGAGTAGTGCAAAAGGGACATAATCTGGCTGCAGTTGGAAAGGATAAAAACTTCTCCAGGGGAGAGGAATTCTCAACTGGCATAAAGTTGTAGAACTGGCTCCCTTGGTGTAGGGGAGATGTCAGACAAGGGAAGGGGCATGGTAGAGGTGGGAAACATGCAGAACAGAACTTTGCAAGGCAATCTATTTTCTCCTCTGAGCTTTCACTGTTAGGCAATGGACATATTCCATTCACAAGTAGATAAATATAGGGAAAATCCCTGCTAAATCAGGGGTTCTTAACTTTTCCTATACAGGGATCATACCAGAGCCCTCCTCCCATTCAGAAATAAAAAAGGGTCGAGGAGGTACAATTCCAGGCTGAGAACCTCTGCTTACTCCTGGGAGAATTCTGCACCAGTGGGCAAGTGCAGAATTAATGTTCCCTGCAGATCCTACCCCCCACCCCCTGTGGAATAATTTATTCTTATGGATAAGCACAAGGAAGCCATGAGGGGTGTCACATTGCAATTACACCTTTCACCGACCAGTGACTGACTGTGGCACCAGAAGAGAGGGCAGCTGGATCACGAGTTGGAGCAGTCAGCCGTGGAGAGGGAGGGGGCAGAGGCTGCCTTTCTCACAGTGCCATGCCCACAGGGCCAGGTGAGGAGGCACAGGATATGGGGAGAATGACAGACTGGGGTGGGGGCACAGGAGCTAGTGGGGTGACAGCATTGAGCCAGAAGCTGAATGGGAGTGGGGGTGCAGGGCCACATGTGGGGGCATGCAAGGCCACACGGGTGGGTGGGGATGCAGGGCCACATAGGGACATATGCAGATTTGCCTGGCTGAATGGAGAGAAGGGGTGCAGGGACACATGGGGACAGGGGCAGATGTGCCTGACTGAATGGGAGAGGCTAGGGGTTGGCCAGGGTCTGCATGGGGGAGGCTCCCCAACTCCCTAACAATCCCTCCTGCCCCAAAAAACTGTTCCATACTTCTACCCACATCCAACAACCCTCCAGGTTCACTCCCAGGCTTCTTCCCGGCAATTACTTCCCTTTCCTTCAGCTCCTCCATTACTCCTCACTCCCCCAAGCCTTTGCATTGCTTCTGAGGGGTGCGGGAAATATGTTTCTGTAGTTTAAATGAATTATTACTCAAAGTTCTGTATTAATATGCCTAGTAAGGAATCTATTTGTCAAAAAACATTTCCTGAATCTCTTTTGTTGTCTGGAGTGTTACAGACATACTCACTGACAGGTATTTTGAAATAAATTACCAAAATAATTGAAATTGGCTAGATTATATAGTGTTATTTTGACAAAGAAAATATGCAGAATTTTAAAATATTGTGCGCAGAACTTTACTTTTTTTGGTACAGAATTCCCCCAGGATTATCTGCTCTAATTCATCATTACTTCTGGAGTCCCAATGTGGCATGTCCTCTCTGTGTCTCTCCTTAGACTGTAAGAATGTTGGGGCAAGGACTATCTTTACTTTGGTGTATGGTACTGCATCAATCACTTCTCAGCATGAAATAAAGAATAATATTAATCTTTGCATTGTAATCTAATCTTGTTTTGTATCTATTTTATCATGTCCCTAAATGATGTATGATGGGTCAATTCCATTAGATACAGTTTAAAATACTCTAGGACTATGAAGCCAGAGATCTAGCTCTTATTCCCTATTCTGAAATAATTTAACTGATTTGGGTAAATGTACATTTTTGAGATGATTCAAAACTTTCCCTCACAATACTGGTTACTCTTGGATAGTAAAATCAAGTTCCCAGCTATCTGAATGTTACATTCCTTACCCTTTGGCTTGGTATGTATTTTAGATCATTCCTCATGGCAAAAGGGTAATTTAAATATCTGAAGGCTCAAATATTCAGATGTGCAAAAGTAGCTAGAGAGAAGCACATGTCAAGGGGTTACCAAGTATGCTAAGCATGATGCCTACCTACTTCTGATCCAAAAGTGGAGTTAACATAATCCATTTTGCTCAGCATCTGTGAGGATCTGCAATTTTTGGCAAGGAGCCTAGTTCAGGGGTAGTTTCACTAGCATAACCCTCAGTATGCTATCGTGATAATACAGACACAAAACCAACGGGTCTTATGTTGCCAGAAGACCAAACAGAAAATCTCTGTCGAGGTTACCCACTTCAATCCCGTGTCTAGAAACTTCTCCCCTTTCTACCTTCTGTGGAAGTTGCAGTCATTTTATTGTGTTGCCTGCTTTCTTTTTGGATAACCTAATTTTCCTGTTGGCGCTTGCCCTGTCTCTTCTTTCCCCTTGCACATGGGCAGAGAAGTTTAGCTGAGGTTAACCCTCTCTTTGCTGATGACAAGGTAGTACTGACACCTTGTCACACATATCTTTGTGCCTGATGAACACTAGGACAGAATTGGCTTGGTCAGAAATGTTGACCTTAACAGCTCCACTTTTCCTCAAGGAGATGTTTCATGCAGCATATCCCAGGTTTTCATACATTCATACTATGATTATAAAGTTTTACATCTTACAAAATGATGATGTACAATCAGAAAGCTGTGTGTGTGTACACTGCATGGCTTTTTACTGGAGCAAAATGCTATCTTACTTGCTTTAGTGGCAGTGTGAGCAGGTCCTGTGTAGCCCCCCTGAAAAAGGTCTGGTAATTCGGCCTCCACGTAAGGGTCCAGGATTTAATCTTCCCATGTCTTTGTTTACTCCTCTGAAAAATGAATATAATAATACTCAACTCCCAGGGGGTGGGCTAGCATAATTTTTTCATGTGTGTAAAGTGATTTGAGATCTATGAATGAAAGACATTATTGCCTAGACAGTGACTGACCACCGGTGGGACTAAAGGTGGCAGGGGTAAGGAGCTTGTTTCCTTTGATCTCCAATCCAAAGGTGGGCACAATTACATCCTCTAAAAGGATGATGCAGCAAATGCACTCTCCAGAGCTTTTGGAAGCTCTCTGCCTGCCCAAACCCCAATGGCTTCTGGAGCTCCCTCCCACTGGGACAACATACCGTGGCTTAAAGCCACAGTCAAGTCAGGCATAAGTGCAAAACTGCTTTCCCTCCCATAAAAAGCAAATCTCTCTTTCCCCATGCTTATTTTGTTCCCTGTATCAACTCATCCCCATCTCCACCCATCACCCTTCCCCACAAAACAAGCTAAGTGTCTCTCAAATCAGAGCTTTGCAGGAGCCAGAAATGCAGTCAAGAAACGGGCTGGTGGAATGTACAATACAGTATTCTCAGGAGCTCTGGAGATTAAAAGAAATAGTTATTTTCAGGATTGGAATGGTCTGGTTAATAATTAATGAATGATAAAGCAGTGCAATATCTTCAAGTATTTCTCATAGCTTTCTTCTGGTTCGTAGGTTTAATTTTTCTCCTGATAGCAATCTCCATATATCTTTTATAGTGTGGTGGAATCACTGAGTTGGAGGACTTTTTTTCATCTAGCTGCCAGACAGCTATAGACCAATTAATCTACAAGTATGCACAGTTGGGGATGATATTCTCCAGTGACTCAGCAATGTAACAGATGGCAAAATATTTAATATTTATTTCCATTCCATTTCTATATTGGATATGAACCCAGACATTTCATTCTTTTGACAGTCAGACAACATCTGTTGAGAACACTGTCAGCTGAATTACAACCTCCCTGGCAGGTACTGGGGCAGACAGCCTGAATTAATTTGAGCAGTACTGTTTGTGGTTAAATGTCACTGTCTACTACAGTACATTGTTTTTATTACAGATGCTGGATTTATGGATGCTGACTAGCTTTACACTGATACCCCTAAGAGTTTATATTTATTCATATAAAGATTCAACCCGTTAAAGAAGACTGTGTGCATTAAGTTGCAATAACAAAGGATTTATTTTGACTCATTCTTTAACTTTCACCAATTATGATTATAAAAGAAGTGATACACTGTAGGGGTCAGCCCAGTTGCTTGGAGGCAATGCACTGGACTGCCATGTGAAGAACTCAAGTGTGGGAGTGACTTTGAGGATTCTAGTCCCAGGAGTTGGTGTAAACTAGATGCATCCGATGAAGTGGGCATTAACCCACGAAAGCTTATGCTGAAATAAATTTGTTAGTCTCTAAGGTGCTACAAGTTTTTCTTTCTTATTTTCGTTTTGCTGACACAGACTAACACGGCTACTACACTTAAACCTGTAAACTAGATGTATCTCAAAATACAGTATTTCCAGCTTAGTGAGACACTGCCAGGTGCTCTGCTCTCTCAATGCCGGAAGTGTCCTAGAGAATATAATACGCTAGCTAACAAAAAAAAAATCACCTGTGTATTTATTTATTTCATTTATTTATCATAAGAAAAAGCTGTTCAAATTTTGGCAGGAATTTTCTGAAGATAAAATGGCAAATGTTTGTGAAACACCCACTCCCCCCATTTTCTAACTACTTCTGAGCAAACTGCTGATTTATGAAGAGGAAAGTGGTTGAATGTTGGGAAGGAGGGGTGGAAGCTTTAATAACCTCCCACGTTGGGAAGATGAGGGGTATTGCATTAATTAATATGTATTACATAAAAATTAATACAATTAATTAATATTGTGGACCAAAGGTATTGACGTAACCCAGTCACTGTCCGGCATTAAACAGTGTTAAGGTTCAGTGTTTGGTATATGGAGACCTCGGCCTGCTTAGTACCAGGGCAAACACATGAAACATCCTTTTAACTTTTTATTAAAGATAAAGAAAAGAAGGAAACAGTTTAAACACTTCCCATGTATTGAATAAGGCTTTCATTTTAACAACATTCCTTGTTCTCTTTTGCTGGAGAGCATTTCCCTTGTTGGACAGTCTCTTAGATGGTATCAAAGATGATAATAACCGTCCTTGAGAGGAAAGAAGGAGAAGTTAGTAGCGGTGGCCTGAAACTGTTGTTGAGGTCTGATCCCATTTCATCCCGGGTGGCTGGGATTCAGCTGGAGCCAGTAGAGGTGGCAATGTTATCTGTGTCCCTCTCTCTGGCCCAGTCTGGTCAGGACACCTATCAGGATTAGGACGAAGGTCTAGGGTCCCAGGAGATGGTGGGGGTGGCAGCCATGAGAACATAAGAATGGCCCTACTGGGTCAGACCAAAGGTCCATTTAGCCCAGTATCCTGTCTTCCGACAGTGGCCAATGTCATGTGCCCCAGAGGGAATGAACAGAACAGGTAATCATCAAGTGATCCATCCCGTCGCTCATTCCCAGCTTCTGGCAAACAGAGGCTAGGGACACCATTCCTGCCCGTCCTGGCTAATAGCCATTGATGGATCTATCCTCCATGATGGTAAAGCTTGCTCCTGTAGCCCCCATCTGTTTCTCTCCCACCCCCCTCCGCAATCCTCCGCTCCCTCACAGTCTCCTTCTTCAAGGATCCAAAAAGGGAGTGATGGGTGGAATAGCCGAGCCCCTCATTATTTTGTCCACCAGTTAGACCTAATTTCTGACACACCAATTTTGGTTCACTGATTTTTGGACTCACAGTTTCTTGTTTATCAACATGATCATAACACAGTCCTTGAGTTATATCAGTGGGCCTTTTTGTTTAGGACTAATTCAGTTTTTCTGTTTTCCTTTCATACCTTTCCTCAACAACACTTGTTATAGGACATCTTATGAACTTCCAGATATTTTTTACAGTTGAGCTCACAATTAGAGCAAATATCTAGGGCCAATTATCACAACAGTGGGTTTAATACTGGAGGGGGGAAAACGGTTGGGGAGAAGAGAATTTAGCTTGTTTGCTGTGATTTTTTTTTTTTAATTTAAGCAAATGGGTAACGAATAAGATGTTATTTCCAAACATCACCCCGATCACTTTAGTTCTTTGTTGCATCCCTCCTCCCAACTTCATTGACTTTGTCTTTTTAGGCTGTAAGCTCCTTGAGACAGGAACTGGGTCGTCTTCTCTTTTTGATTGGTACTAGTATTTATTAATAATATTATGACTGATCCAAAGATCAGGGATGATCACCATTATTATTTGTTAAGAACTGAGAATCTGCTCTTCCCTCAACAAGATAGAAACAATTACATGAATCCACCATGAGACTAGAGGTATGATGAATGCACGAGGGGATAGTGTGGGAAAACACAGGTGTAAATGGTGGGTTCAAATTAAGGTGTATGCTAATGTCCAAAGCTCTTGTCTACTTTATCCTGTAGGTAACTGCCCAGATAGTTGGAGGGAGAGAGTATGCTCGGGGTCTTGGGAATCTCAATTGCCTACACCTGCCAAAACTTTGAAACAGTTTGTTTTTTGGACTGCTTGTTATATTGAAGCCGATCTGATAAGTATCCAATATTTCTGTCACTTCTCACTAGCACTTCAATGCTAATGAAAAGTGACAAATATTTCTGTTTCTTCTCAGGACTGTGGTATGCTTCAGTCACTGCATAGAGGACCACCTGAAAAAAACCCTTCTTTGTGCGTAGACAAGGCCTCAGAAATGAACATGCCCATTTTGTTTTGGGCTGTTTCTGTGGCCCCAAACTAGTGGGTTTTATTTACCTGGGTTCACACTCAAAGACTGGCCAAGTGTTTTGAGTAAACCTCAAATGCCAAGAAAACCCCCAAAATTGTCTGTTTCAGCTGAAAAACAACCAATGCCCCCTCTTCCACATAGGCCCTAGCCATTCCTTTCCCACCCAACCACCATCACCCTCTCAATTACTGTTAGATATTTCCTAGGCAAAGCAAGGCTGAGGGCTTGCTGTCCCCGCCCCCCCATAGGTACAATCTTTTGGAAGGGGAGCTGACTACACACCCATTCAGCAGTGGAAGAGCTAGAAAGGGTCCAGCTCCTGCTGATGATCCACTTTGACTGCACTATGATAATGAGCTGTGCTTTCTCTCTCTGTCGGGCCAGATGTATACTCAAAAGTTAAGTTGATCCAGCTACATCACTCAGGGGTGTGAACAATCCATACCCCAGAGCACATAGTTAAGCCTGCCTAGCCCCTGGTGTAGACAGCGCTCAGTCGATGGAATTTTTCCATTGACCTAGGTACTGCCTCTTGGGGAAGTGGATTAACTATGCCGTAGCATTTCAAGTATCGACAAGCCCTCAGCAACAAGCAAGGGTTGAAAGGAACTAGGACTAGATGAACAGAGACCTCTTTGTGAACAGGAGCTCATGTAGGCAGCCTCACATCAGATCATTCAGATACATCCTTGTCTGGAATACATTGACTAATGCAAATCTGTTCTTCTTTTAAAATGTATTCAATAAGGGCATTGCCATATAGAAAGTAGAAAACTAAAAGCCTAAAGATTTAAGACTTCTCAAAAATGGCAAAAACACACTTTTTTTTTAAATTAAAGCATACTACCGTTGGGTTTGAGTTTTATTACCATCTGGTGAATCACATTCCAATCTGATGTGTATAATCTGTCAGATTCCTTCCTTTAATGAATCTGTTTGAGCTTTTTTAATTAGCAAGGTGTTATTTGTGTGGAAAGTACTTCAGGAATAAAGAAGAATTTTAGTCTTATATTTTAGTCTAGGTGAACTGTGTAATGTCCATATGGCTCTTGGTAGTTCAAATTCTTCTGAGAGAGTTCTTGTGTTTGACTTTATATCACTACATTACAAACGGTTTTAAGATCTGAGACAGTATGCCATTAAATCACAGAACACTATGTTCAAATGACTCGAAGAGTCTGCTTTGAATTCTCCAGAACAAGGAAGCTCTGGGTTAAGAATGTTCATAACCACCACCCTCAACTCCCATTGACATGTTTTGAGGTATGAAACTCCTTCAGACCCAGTAACATATCATAGAGTTTAAGCCCAGAAGGGCCCACTAGATCATCTAGTCTGACCTACTATATAGACCAGGCCACCAACACCACCCAGCACCCGTACACTGACCCAACAACTGAAATGAGACCAAAGTATTAGAAACCACAGAAGACTAGAGTATTATGAGCCATAGGAACAGACTAGGAGGGGCCACAGTGCACCAATGTCTGAGGCCCTCGCAATGACAGGGAAATGATCAAGTGAGATATAGCCAGATAACCCTGGCAAGTGACCCATACCCGCACACTGAAGAGGAAGGTGAAAAAACTCCAGGGTCACTGCCGCTCTGACCTGTGGGAAAATTCCTTCCCAACCACACATGTGGGGATCACTTAGATCCTGAGCATATGAGCAAGAACCAGCCATCCAAGCACCTGAGAGAAAGAGAATGCTAAGTGCCACTTCAGAGCCCTGCCCCCCACCCAGTGTCCCATCTCCAGCTGTGTCCATCTCCGGATAATTCCCAGGAAGGAGAGAAAATAACTTCCCCTCCCCAGAATACATTGTGGAGGGTAAGGTGGGGGAGGAAAGAAATCTCTTTCTGACCCCTGCCAGAGGCCAGCTGAAAACCTGAAACATGAGCTCCCATTATAGGTTGCCTTGCATTTCCACCCACATATTTTGGGGGTAGAGAACCTACTCACCTCCTTATACTAGACTCATAACTCCTGATTTCCCTATGGGAAGCAGGATTTTACGCCATAATAATGACAACACAAAATGTATCCTAATAACACTTTTTCAGCCACATGCTGGGCAGGGACAAAATCTCATTCATTACAAGGAACAATTAAGTGACCATTAAGTGAAATCCCATATGCAGTTTTGTTTAGAGGCATATGATATACAGTAACTCCTCACTTAACGTTGTAGTTATGTTCCTGAAAAATGCGACTTTAAGCGAAACAATGTTAAACAAATCCAATTTCCCCATAAGAATTACTGTAAATAAGGGGGTTAGGTTCCAGGGGAAATTTTTTCACCATGAACTAGCACTCCACTGAGCCCTCAAGGGTTAGCTCTCACACTCTACAGGCCAGCAGGAAAGGAGGGAGGGCAGAGATGTTTTTCAGAGATAGAGATGCGCATTTCCAATTAGGTATCAAGAGTGAAGTCAGAAGTACACTGCCTTGTTAATTAGATCAGCAAGCCGAGCAGCTGCAGCTTCTGCCTAAGGCAGCAGCTCCCTCCCTCGTGTGTCCCCCCTGCCCTATGGAAGATGGGATAAGCAAGGTGCAGGGGGACATTAGCCCTCCTCATCTTCCCCTCCCCCCCACAGCAAGCAGGCAGGAGTCTCGGAGAGCAGCACATGGCAGTGTGGGAAGGGACATCTGAACTGTCATTGATAGCCTGCAAACGACATTAGAATGGAGCATTTCACAACTGTAAACGAGCATGTTCCCTAATTGATCAGCAACGTAAGAACGAAACAACATTAACCGGGATGACTTTAAGTGAGGAGTTACTGTATGTAGGACAATTACTTTTTCCATGTCTATAACAAGTGAGGAAACTTAAATCAGTTTCATATAAAAACCAACTGTATGGCTGTTCAGTCTCCTCTGGAATAAAGGAAGAGGAAAACCAAAAAGAGCTAAAAATACTTATTAGCCAGAATGGAGGTGCCCTCAGCAGTAACCAGATACAAAATGGCCACCAAAGTATTTGTGTCTCCCAGATTTCAAGACCAGAAGGGAACATTGTGCTTGTCCAGTCTGATCTCCATGAATACCATAGGCCATGGGATTTAAAGGACCAGTTATAGGAAGAGCTTGCATGGCAAAGCTCCAATAAATGGGTAAAGCCAAAGAATTTAGTAATAATTAGGTAGGCACAGGGAAGGTAGCTATTAAAGAAAAAGGATAGAATTTTCTGAGAACTACACGTGTGGTAATCTGAGAATTGGGTCTTGGTGCATTATCATAGGGAGATTAATTCATCCTTTTACCCTTTTAACTTAAAAACAAAACAACCCGCCTAACCCTCCCCCTCCAAAAATAAACAAATCTATTATATTTTTAAATGATAAGGACAACTTCTAGTGGAACATGATTTTTTCCATACATTTAAAGGAAATTAAGCAAGTATTTTTAATTGTAATGTTTTTCTTTTACTTTTTCTAATGTTTGTTTTTTTAATGTAAGAACCATAAGTTAGATAAGTACTTGATGTGGTATATCTGAGAGAGTTGCATCTTTTGGTTTTGCTATCACATCCTTTTTATGTCATAAAATTCCAGATGTATTTTAGACAGCAAAACTGTGTTTTAGCTTTGCCAACATCTTGTCACAGGGCCTCTTCAGGTTCTGCTCCTGGAATGAATTCCATATGGGTGCAGAGGTCTTCCTGCATGGTGGTCATTGCAGGATTGGAGCCTGAGAGTGAGGGATCAAGTCCCAGTCAGAATTTCTGCAGGCTTCTTTTGATGTTAAAAAGATATCTGTGTTTTTTACACTGGGTTTTCTCACTCTCAGCCCAGTTTTTCATGGCTTGTCTACACAAGTGTGGCATTGAGCACTACGGGGGGGGTGAATTTTAATATGCACCAACATGTTGCATACTAACTGGCTCAGATAAACCTTGCGGGTGCACACTAAAATTGCTATGAACTTTTAGAAGCGACAAAGAGGACTCTTTGTTGCTTCCACAGATCCAGACTAACACGGCTACCCCTCTGATACTATGAACTTTTAGTGCGCACCCACAGGATCTATATAGATCACTTGGTGAGCATGAGCATTAGAATTCACACCCCCATAGTGTGCTTTGCTGCACCATGTAGAGCAGCTCTTATTCTGCTAGAACTTGCTGTAATAAATTAATATTTTGTTTGTGATTAAATTGTAATCTATGGTGAAAAGAATTATCACGTTCTAAATTCAATATCATGACTTTACTCTAGGTTCATTTAGCAAGAAAACATGGACTATAACGGAGAAAAGCCTTCCTGAACCTAATATCGGTGACAATGAGTAAGTATGATGAGAACAATCATGAAAATTACATGGATTTTGGTTTTAATCAGATCTGAACATTTTGTTTTAATTTAAAAGTGGTTATGCAGATTATTTTGGTACTTTTTGTAACACAAAAAGTTTGCTCATAAGCTGAAATCTCACAGTATGCCAAGATTCAGATTGGAGCAGATTTTTATGGCTGAGTTATAAACTCTGAAAATGAGGGTTTATAATGGAAATGCTGACTGCCTCCTTACTCTAACAAGGCTAGCGGATGCTGTTGTAATGTACTTTATAATTTATAGGAGGTATAATTTATAGGAGTCACCTGTTAAGCCATCTGGGACAAAAAAAATTCCCAACTTCTAAAATGTTAATAACTCGATAAACCTTTTGAACTTTACTTTATAATTATAACAAATACAGCCTGTGTCAGCTACTCACATTGCTGGACAGCTGATCCATATTTATGTGTAAAAGTTAAAGATTAAAAAAAAAATGGTAAAAAGGTGATACTGGCTATTTAGTGTTTAGGTTTTGGTTTTGTGTGTGTCATATGGTATGAGACTTGGTGTAAAAGACTCTGGTAAAATTCTTCAGATAGGAAAAGTGTATTTTAAAAGGAAGAGGTTCTTAAAAAAATTGGCTTAACTTTGTTAGTCCAGAGGTTTTTGCAACTGGGACAGCAAAGGGAAAGGAAGACTGCAGAAAAACATTAGGTAATAGTGTGTGTGCTACATTTTTGGAATGTCACCTTCTGAACGGCTGCTAGGAATAGGAATAATCCATGGAGTTGGGAAATCTTTAATTTTTGTTGTTGTTGATCAACAAGCAATGGGAAATGGCTTTAGTTAAATTCTGTTTTGTTAAAGTCTCTCCAAAGTGTCCCTTTAAAGAAGATACTAAAAGTCCCTCCTGATTTTTAAATATTTTCTTTGGTCATGTTTTCACTTGTATCACATCTCCTTTATAAATATTAACTTGGATTCTTCTGGGGGTGGACACTGGTAATTCAAGAGGTAGAAAAAATGCAAAACTAAGGTCCTGAACACTAGTGGTCATTTTTAGATTCCATGGCACCCTATATAACATGTGGCAAATGGCAGCACAGAAAGACTAAGGATATGTCTATACTGCAGTTAAACACCTATTGCTGGCCCATGTCAGCTGACTTGAGCTCCTGGGACTCAGCCTACGGAGCTGTAAAATTGTGGTGTGGCCCTTCAGGCTCAGGCCGGAGCCTCAGCCCAAAGTTTGCACTGCAATTTTACAGCCCCGCAGCCTGAGTCCGCTGACATGGGCCAGCTGTGGGTGTCTAACTGCAGTGTAGACATACCCCATGTGACTTGGCAAAGGCCACACAGGAACTCTGTGCAGGCCAGAGAAATGAACCTTCTCTCTGTCTGTCACCATACAAGCATACAAATACTACCAAGATGGCCCAGTGCATGGATGAGATCATCTTATGGATCATTTAAATCAGCTTCTGTACCAGATGACCAGACGACTTCCCACAGAATATCAATTCAAGGTCTCTGTTCTTATCTTCAAGGCATTCCGTAGTGTCTGGGACCAAGATATCTAAAAGACTGCCTGAAGCTCTAGGATGAAGTCCATGGCTGACAACTCCACTCCTTGGGCACAATGAAACTAACTACCACCAGGCTAAAGCTCATCTGTACAGGAGACAGAGCTTTCTTGGAGGCCAGTCCTAGAGTGGAATGAACTTCCACAGGAACTAATGACAATCGCAGACCTCACCACCTCTATAACATCTCCCACTGTTGAGAGAAGCTGCCTTCAGATTATGTCAGTGCACAGCTTTGGGGTCTTTCTGGACTCCTCCATTATTGCATTGCCTAACAGTCATGTTAACAAACAACACCCACATGCATCTATGACTGACTGGAAGACTGCACCCAAATCTACAGACCAACCACAATTGTCCATACACATATAACCTTCAGGTTTGATTATTGCAACTTAATATATTTAAGACTAAAGCTAAATACCCTAATAAAGACCCCGTTTATACAAAACACAGTAGCCTGTCTGCTTAGTGTCACAGGTCACCATGTATACATCACTTTGGTTTTCTGGTCCCTGTACTATCTGAACAGTCCAGTTCAAAGTTCTGAGTCTGATATTTTAGCCCCTATGGGATTTTACAGATTTTACAAACTGAAGCCCAGAGAGGTTAAGTTGGTTGCCCAGGATGTTAGAAATCTGTGGCCAATTCAGGAAGAAAACCCAAATGATCTGCTTTTTTAGTCCCATGTCTTATGCAAAAGTGTCTTCCATTCCTTTTTATCTCTTCCTTGGGCATCACATTGCTTGTTCATTGCTCTTACTTGGCATTGTCTCCAGATAATTTTCAAAGTTTTTGTTGCACTACCTTAATTAAACATTATTTTATTGTCTGACCTTACAGTTTGTTTCTAAGCCCTTGTCTACACTACAGAGTTTTGTCGACAAAAGTTATGCTGACACACAGCCACTGCTTTAATTAAACTGCTGTTGCATGTCCACACTATGCGCCTTGTGTCGGCAGAGTGCATTCACACTAGCATCTGTTGCATTGACACAGAGAGCAGTGCATTCTGGGTAGCTATCCTACTGTGCAACTGGCCACAGGGTGCTTTGGGAAGGGTTTGCAATGCCTCATGGGGCAGGTATAGCATCACATGATGCAGGTTTCTCAATCCCATCATTCCATGGGCATCCTATTAGATTGCCAGCCGCTTTTCAACTAAAGTGTGTGTTGGGGGAGGGGTGAGAGAGCGACAGTGCGTGTGTGTTGGGGGGAGGTGTTGGAGGAGAGCGAATGTGTCGGCATGCTGTCTCTTTAAGTTCAGACAGCAATTGGAAGCAACCAGTCCTGAGGCAGGCATAGGGGGACAACCCCTCCCCACATCAACCGCAAAAAGCTTTATGCCTCATGTTAAGGTGACTTTATTTTGTTGGCAAAACAGAGTTTTGCTGACAAAAGTAGCATTGTAGTGTGTATCCCTCCACTGTTTTTGTCGGCAAAACCTGCCTTTTGCTGACAAAACTGTGTAGTATAGACAAGGCCTGAAACTTTATTGTTCTTCTGTTTCTGTATTTTCAAAGTATGCACAGGTTTGGCTTTCTTTACTTCTACCTTTTAAGTGATTTTGCTCAAAGGTGGCAAGTAGCTACACAGCCATTACATAAATGACATGTAATGCCATGAAAATGACATGAAAAGCCCTTTTCCCTTTAAAGTATTTAGTACACTTAGCAGATGGCAACGACTTAATCCAATGCAAAGAAGGAACAAGTGAAATCATCCACTCAATTAGATTCATTGGGTAAAGTCTGTATGATCCGATGAGATCTAATAGGAAGGAGGAATGGGAGGAAACCACCTGGCTAAAACTGCCATGCATGCATAATTTCATTGTAACAGAGTAGCAGTCACCTCTTGTTTTCATAGATTGGTGTTATTGAAAGATCTGTGCTTCTGTTTATAGTTACATTTTTAAAGTATCCATAGCAGACTCTCCTATCCATTCACTCAGTCGAACTGAAATTGACATGGCTTTGCTGGTGCTTGTAGTAGTATGAGATCAGATGAATTACTAACCTTGCATCACTTACTTTAGCAGTTTTTCTTAAAAGGGCTCAGCATAAATTGACTTTAATTGCTTATATCAGAATACAAAAGAGGTTAGAGAAATGCAGTACACAAAGACTTCATTAAAATAACATCACAGAGTCTTGGCAAATATTTAAATGTAGCAACGATAAATGGCTGGACTAATTCAATCTATAATGTAGTTAGAGACAATCACGTACTTCAGGGTGTTACAAGTAGGTTTACAATGACTGTGTGCCTAAAATAATGTGTTGATGTTTTCAAAAAGTTTAACCCGTTCCCCCACCCCTCCTAAAATATGAGCTCACTACAATTCTCCCATTAAGCTTGCTTTTCATACTCAGGGCATGTCTACACTGGCAGAGTTACAGTGCTGGGAGTTACAGCACCACTGTAACTGAACTTACAGAGAGTGCTGAAGGGAAACCGCTGTTGTGTGTTCACACTGTCAGCTGCCTGCGCAATAGCATGTTCACACTTGCGGCACTTGCAGCGGTATTCGGAGCATTGCACTCTGGGGAGCTATCCCACAGAGCATGTGTTCCTCTTCTGCTGCTAAGAGTTGTGGGAAGATGGAGGGGGTCACGGGGCATCCTGGGTCCTGTCCCAATGCCCCGTCATGCATTGCTTCACATCCCAGCAATCCCTGTGCTTCCATCCACATTTGATGACATCTTTCAATGGTTTGTGTACTGCGCGCCCTGCCTCTTCGGTCTACAGGAATGGATCCCGAACTGTTGACCAGTATGCTGCTCGCTCTGACCAACACATCACGAGTGGCAGTGAAGATATTACTTAAACTACAAAGGCAAGAGGAGTGCGACATTGATCTCACCACGCATACTAGCTACAACACGAGATTGCTTGTGGCATTCATGGAGGTGCTGACCACAGTGGAATGCCACTTTTGGGCTCGGGAAACAAGCACTGAGTGGTGGGATCACATCATCATGCACATCTGGGATGATGAGCAGTGGCTGCAGAAATTTCAGATGAGGAAAGCCACATTCATGGGACTATGTGATGAACTCACCCCATCCCTGCGGTGCAAAGACATGACAATGAGAGCTGCCCTGCCATTGGTGATGCACATGGCGATTGCACTGTGGAAGCTGGCTACTCAAGACTTCTACCGATTGGTCGCTAACCAGTTCGGAGGGGGAAGGTCGACCGTTGGACTTGTGTTGACGGAAGTATGCAGGGCCATTAATTGTATCCTGCTCCAAAAGACCATGACTCTGGGCAACGTGTGTGACATTGTGGATGGCTTTGCAGAAATGGGCTTCCCTAACTGCGGAGGAGCGACAGATGTCATGCATATTCCAATTCTGGCACCATACCACATAGCCACCGAGTACATAAATTGCAAGGGGCATTTCTCAATGGTTTTCCAGGTGCTTGTGGATCACCGTGGGCGTTTCACAGATTTTAATGCAGACTGGTCTAGAAAGGTGCATGATGCATGCATCTTTCGGAACACTGGCTGTTTAGGAAGCTGCAAGCAGGACTTTCTTCCCGGACCAGAAGATCACTATAGGGGAAGTTGAAATGCCCATTGTGATCCTAGGAGACCCCACCTATGCCTTAATGCTGTGGCTTATGAAGCCATTCACGGGGCACCTTGACAGCAGCAAGGAGTGGTTCAACAACAGGCTGAGCAAGTGCAGAATGACTGGTCTGTGCTTTTGGCCTTTTAAAGGCCCGCTGGTGCTGCCTCTATGGGAAGCTGGACCTGGCTGATAACAATATTCCTATGCTTATAGCCGCGTGCTGTGCTCGCCATAATATTTGTGAAGGGAAGGGTGAAAGCTTCACTCAGGGCTGGACCGCAGAGGCTCAGCGCCTGGAGGCTGAGTTTGAACAGCCAGAGACCAGAGCTATTACAGGGGTGCAGCGCTGGGCCATAAGGATCAAGGTTGCCTTGAGGCAGCAATTTGAAGCTGAAAGCCACTAATATTCATTGCTATGCTCGAGAGCGCAGTGCTTGAAATGCTAGGAGGTGATTGTGATTGGTGCAGACGATGTGATATGATATAATTGTCTGTTGCTCTGCAGGGCTCTGTTTGCTTTCAACTAATAGAATAAAAATTGCTTTCAAAGCAACACAATTCTTTTATTAAAAACAACAACTGGAGGAGAGAGTCAAACATCAGCAGTGAGGGGGATGAGGGGAGGGAAGGGAAGGTCACAGAAGGAGATGGGGTTCCGGGATGGCTAAAGATTTGTGTATGTCCAGGGATCATATCCAACCTTCTCCTTTCGAGTACAATGCAGCGGGTGCTGTACTTCAGCAGGACCAAACTGCAGAGGGATGGGTGTTGAGTGAAGTGGGTAGTGGGAGTCCACAGTGCTGGACGTGACGGGGGAAGAGTGAAATTCCGCAGGTATAGACTGGACCCAGGAGGTTGATCAGAGTGTGTTGGCGGTGTCTGAGGGTAGCATGGGAAAGAGTTTTGCAACAGCAGCTTCAGGGGAGGGCGGGCGCAGAGCTGCAGTGCTAGTATCATCTGGAGCGTGAATATGCCCATTGATTGTGGTTGAAACTACATGCATGCTTGAATGCATAAGGATTGTAAGACCAGGGACAGGGAGGTGATCAGCAGAGGTGTTTAAAGTGAAGTCCCCTTGGTTTAAAAGAGAATGGCCATCTGGCAGGGTGTTCCTTAACTCTGGAATTAATTTTCCAAATCTCAGTCCATCTGATCCTGGGCTTGTTAATCTCTCAGACATGCTGCTAAGGTAATGTCATTTACTGGATATTTGGTATGGAAATAGGAAGAGTTGAGAAATATGGTGAATTAAAACCAGTGCTTATTGTATTAGGCATTGTATATGCAGGTCAATTAATGAAGAGCATTGTACTTAGAGCAGAGCACTGGAAAATCAAAATAAACTAGTAAACATTTTCTCCAAGCCTCTAAAATTGAGGCGTTGAGATAAACAGTTGCATTTGTGGCCCTTTTCTAATTATATAATATACAATGCAAGAACAGATTATAAAGCTCATAGCAGACTGTTTTGTTTTAAATTATTCACAATTTCATGTGGAAAATCCCAAACAATGATCGATATCTCTCTCCTCGAGGGGAAGCTGTGCTGCATAAGAATATGGTACTAATAGCCGAAAATTGTATATTACTTGACCTTTTTAGAAAATAATTTGGTTACAAATCAGATGCAATCATACCTAAGGCTATATCAATAAAATACAGATTTGCATTCCACTAGAGATATTTGTCACCAAAGACTCAGACTTTAGAAAGAAGTTAGGTTGCATATAGAATATACTTTATATGATTTCTGTATAGTACAAGCAACAGCCATTGTGAATGTAAGTTTTGTGGAGAGCAGGCTGGATAATACAAAATGGGTTAAATTGTGATCTTAGGCTCAGCCTGGAGCAAGGGTTGTTGAATAAGCTGCACCACTCTAGGTGTAGTCCTGGGAAACAGTGAGTCAGAAACACACGTCTGAATCACAATGACTCCCCTGCTTCCTTCTCGCTTTGGGGAGTCGTGATTTAGTGCTGGATTATAACAGTAGTAAATTGCAACACACCCTGCATTGGTGTGTGTGTGTGTGTGTGTGTGTGTGTGTTAGTCCCCATCTCTCCTTGCCCAATCTTTGTCCCTGCATGCCTGAACCCAATGCCTGAGTAACTGCAGAGGGATGTAAAGGGAGTTCTTACTCCCTTGCAGGGGAATGTAGTCCAAGTAACAATTCAGCCCAAAGTGGCTTGCGACTATTTTCACAAATAAAGAAGCATGTTCAGTTCCCTTTTATATGTGGGCTCATATTATTTATTTCCAATTATTGAGATGGATGTTGGGTATCCATGAAAATGTTCATAAATCTCAAAAGCATCACAAATGTTAGCATTATTCAACCCAAAATTTGAACCACAACTGATCTCTTTTTGTTTATTTTTTCATCATATTTTAGTTCAAATACCTTAATATTTTAAAACAAACAAAATAGCCTGTTCCTAATTAAACAGCCAAAACTAATCAAACAGCCCAGACCCCAATTTCATATTACTAACCAATATCAGACAGGCCTAAGCATAATAGTAAAAAAATAAATAAATCCAGAAATTACAAAAAGCAGTCCACAGATCCATCTAGTCCAGTATCCTGGCCAGTATCAGATGTGTCAGAGGGAGGTACAAGAAACCTGACTTTAGGCAGTTTTAGAATATCCTATCCATAGGGGAAGTTTCTTCCTAACTCCCAGTTGTTAGTGGTTGGGATGTGCCCTGAAGCATGAGGGTTCATACTTTTCCTTTGTAGTTGTCTGAGGATTGTATTTTTGTATTGTATTTTGTAGTTCAGCCAGGAATGTTATGTTGGATTGCTGTTGTACATGTTGCTGACGTTTTCATAGATTAGCTAGTACTTTGCTCTCTTTACTGCCAAATTCAAATGTTTTTCATTAAATAAAACTGCTTCACTTTTTCATAGGAGACAATCTTGAATTCCATTTTTCTTTGAGAGATTTGTGGTCGTTATTCTCAGTTTATATTGCTATTCCTAAGCACTTGCTATTCCTAAGCACTTGCTATTCTTAAGCATATGCATAACTTTAAGTCCATGAGTAGTTCTTCATATGGGTCCCATCAAGTGTCGACTCATGTGCTTAAAGTTACACAGATGCTTAAGTGCTTTACTGTATGGAGCCTAAGATCCTCATGACCCAAAGCATGTGTTTAAGTGCTCTGATTTAAGCACAAGTTTGAATGCTTTGCTGAAATGGGACTCTAATATTTTTTCCTGATGAAGCAGTTGGTATAACAACAAATGTAGTTGTTTATTCAAGTACTGGATAATGTCTCCAACATAGGCTTTGTAAATTTCCTAAGGCGTAAAAAGGGTATCTTTATTAATACTACAGGTCTGTCGCGTCTTACGCGCATTTAACTTGCGCGATTTCAGCTTTACGCGGTTCGCGGTTTGAAAAAAAGAAAAGAAAAAAAAGTTTAATCGCCCACCTGTAGTGCGGCCGATTCCAGCAGCGTATGCCCCGGAGTGAGTGTGAGACGTGAATCTGCTGTTCCCAATACATACAGTACTGTACTCAGTCCCCCTGTGCCTCTCATTCTGTGTGCATCTTGCCGCGTTGAGTGCAACATGGCCCCTAAACGCAAGCCAGCTACTTCATCTGGTGCTCAACCAAAGAAACAGCGATCTGTTCCAACGCTGGAGGAAAAACTGGATGTGTTGGACTTATTGAAAGGCGGTATGTCAGTTGCCAGTGTGGCACGTAAATACGGCCGCAATGAATCTAGCGTCCGTGCCATCAAGATTAGAGAGACAGAAATTCGTCAAGCCGTGGCATCAAGTGCTCCAAGAACTGCTAAGGTGACGAGCCAAGTGCGTGACAAGGCTTTAGTGAAGACTGAAAAGGCATTAAACTTATGGCTGGAAGACATGAACCGTAAACATGTGCCTATCAATGGCACCATGTTGCAAGAAAAGGCTCTTAGCATCTATGCGATGTTCAAACCTCCCACCGAAGAGGGACAGCCTTCTTACAAGAAGGAATTCAAAGCCAGCCAAGGTTGGCTTAACAGTTTTAGGAACCGCTTCAACCTCAAAAACGTGCAGACTACTGGTGAAGTTGCATCTGCCAATGAGGAGGCAGCAAAAGCCTACCTTGAACAATTAAAGGAAATCATAGAGGAAAGGGGCTATCTTCCAGAACAAGTTTTTAATGCTGACGAGACTGGGCTCTTCTGGAAAAAAATGCCCACCCGCACTTACATCTCGAAATCAGAACGACAAGCCCCTGGCTTCAAAGCAGCTAAAGACCGTGTGACTGTGTTGCTTTGTGGCAATGCGGCTGGGCATTTAATAAAGCCGGGCTTGCTCTACAGGTCTGCAAATCCCCGCGCCCTAAAAGGCAAGAACAAAAATCTCCTGCCTGTGTTCTGGCAATCAAGTAAAAAGGCTTGGGTGATGGCAGCAACATTTCTGGATTGGTTCCACAAGTGTTTCATTCTGGAGGTCAAGCAGTACCTTGAAGAGAAAGGACTTGACTTTAAAGTGTTGCTGCTCATAGACAATGCTCCTGGCCACCCTGATGCACTCCGGTTTGCGCATGACGATGTTGAGGTCTCCTTTCTCCCCCGCAATACCACCTCCATCCTCCAACCTCTCGACCAAGGTGTCATTAGCCGTTTCAAGGCCACGTACACGAGGCTTACATTCTCACGGATCCTTACCGCTATGGATGCTGATCCCAATGTTAACGTGATGGAGTGTTGGAAGTCCTTCAACATTGCTGATTGCATCACTTACATTAAACAGGCAATGGATGCAATCAAGCCTGAAACAGTCAATGCATGTTGGCGAAACCTATGGAAAGACTGTGTGAATGATTTTAAGGGTTTCCCGGCCATTGACAAAGAAGTGGAATGCGTTGTTCAGGTGGCCAGGCAAGTGGGTGGTGATGGCTTTGTCGACATCCTTAAGGAAGAAATTGAGGAATTAATTGAGGGCCATAGAGAAACATTGACTAACAAAGAGTTAGAGGAACTGATAAAATCATCTACAGAAGACGAAGATGATGACAACGAACAGGAAGAGCCAGCAACTTGGACTCTTCATAAATTTTCTGAAGTGTTCCAAGTAACGAAACACTTGAATGATTTAATTTCTGACTATGATCCCTCTATGGAACGAAGCCTCAAAATCACACGTAGTATTACGGGTGATTTGAGACCGTACCAAGAAATGTTTGAGGAGCTCAAGAGAGAACAGCGACAGTTGCCAATCACCATGTTTTTCAAGAAAAAACAACCAGCAGCAACTTCTCGAGCTGAACCAGAGCCAACCACTTCATCTGTGACTTGCTCTCTGTCACCCGAGCCTGGCCCATCATGTCCTAGATCGACATCAAGCCATGATGACCTCCTAATAGTGTTGTCAGAGGAAGAGGAAGACTAATCATTGGAGTGTGTACAGTACAGTACAAGAATAGCAAGAATATCCAGGGTGACTGGTAACTGTTCAAGTTTACAGTACAGTACTGTACTGTACTGTTTTGATTTTTTATTCTTTCATTCTTCCATCTGTCTCTGTTATGTTATTAAAAATAAAGTACTGTAAAATTATATTTTGTATGTATACTCTTTATTATATACTGTAATGTACATTTCTGTATAGTATATATAGTACTGTACAGGGTTGTATACACAAAACTGCTTTATGGGCGATTTAAGGGATTTTCACGGTTATACGCGGTTTTCGCTTTACCGCAGAACGTAACCCCCGCGTAAGACGCAACAGACCTGTATTCATATTTTAAAAACTTCTGTATATACTGTACTTGTATGACAGTTTTAAATTCCTGATTTTCTAACAGATATGAGAGAAACCTGCATTGAAATTGGTGTTGAGTGTAATGTTGCTGATCTAGACGTACTGCAGTGCATAATCAGCTGTGATAACAGATCTTATATTTAATACTATGCATTTGACAATAAATGGTCGGGAAGTTAAAAGCATGTCTAATCTGGAATGGAACCGATGAGTATGTTTAAAAAAATGCAAGACAAGATTTTCAAAAATCGGAACCTAACTTTAGTCACTGAAATCCATATTTGACTTCAGTGGGGTCTGCTGGGTCTCTGCAGTACAGGAAATCAGGCCACTGATCTAGCTCCCTAAATATGGATTTGGGCCTAAATTTAAGCATTTTGGAAATCTTGACCAAGTCCTTAGTGTTCATTTTCCGAAAACATCCAAGGGATCTGAGTATTACTGGCAAATCTGAATGCAAAGGAGTATTTGTGGAAACTGAATTTTAAATTTGCATACCCAACCAAGTGCTAAAATGCTCATCCAGAGAGGAAACCGAAGCAGTGCTATGTCACATCTCTGACCAAGCGCAATTAAGCACCATGGCTCAGATTTTGAATAGTCCTGGTCAATAATGCATTCCAAAATATTAATAGATTTTAAGGCTAGAAAGGGACTATTAGGATATAATCTGACCACCTGCATAATTCAGCCCATAGAATGTCACCAAGTGATTTCTGCACAAACCCCATAACTTCTCGAAAGACATCCAATCTGTATTTAAAGATTACAAATGACAAAGAATCCACTACATCCCTAGTATGTTGTTCCAATGGTTAATTACTATCTGTGGCGAAGTGGGGAATATCTGTATTTATGAAGCGTGAGTGTGTGTGTGTGTGTTTGTGTTTATGATGGGTTACTCGCTATGGAATTAGATACAAAGGAGACTGTTAGGGGAATCATGCAGGAAAGGCAACACCCTGGGCTAGACAAATAGCATCCCAACAGTCACTCCAACACAATAGCCAGTCTCATAGCTGTGAAGAGGTGCCCCCCTACCCAACCCTGGTTACATAGCTGTTTTGTCAAAGCTGATAATCTAGAGATAAACACATTGGTTAAGAGATCCACCCACAAAAGCTAACTGACAGACAGGATCTGCAGCAAAAAGGCTATAACTTGGTCCCCAAGAGAATGTTTCCCTAGGGGCTTGAGGGGAATACCAAGCATAAGTAAGATAACGTGCTTATAGGTCTCTGATGGGGTGTCCACCTCACACAGGACTGGAAGGGGTTAAGGTGGCCAGGTAGGCCTATTAATTCCACAGGCTGCACACCTGCAGGAAGAGGCAGGGAGCTGGGAATTGATTGCAAACAGGGTCAGGTGGGCAGGAAGAGGCAGGGCCTATAAAGCCAGGAAGCTGGCAACAGACAGGGTGGCATTCACTCCCTGAGAAGAGTGAGGAGGTTTTACAGCTGGCACTCCCAGGGTACAGGGGAGAGGCGGGAACCAGGAGTGGTAGGAAGCAGTCCAGGGAAGGAGCAGTGAGGGCTGGGAGAGTAGAGCCCAGAACTGCTAGGCTGAGGGTCCCTGGACTGGAACCTGGAGCAGAGGGCAGGGCTGGGTTCTCTTTTCAGCCACTGAAAGAGTGGCACCAGAGGCAGTGAATGGGAAGACTGCCTAGAACTGCTGAAGGAGACTTTGGTACCCCAGGAGGGGGAGAATGCTGAGTGGCCTGGCTGGAGTGCTGAGTCATGAAGAGGTCACTGTGGTTTCTGGAGTGAGAGAGGGACTGCAGATGAGAGAGAGACAGTGTGATGGAGTGCAGCTATGGGCAGGGGTGTTGACCTCACAGAGCTAATCCCCAGAGTGGCCAGGAGGAGGCGCCATCCTACCGGTGAGTGGATCATCCCATCACAAGCACTCTGTTTTAAATGCATTTTTCTGAGTGCTGTGCACCTTTTGGAAAATTAATTCTACTTTGTTTTGAAGGACCTATTTCTGTGTCACCACACACTATTTCTGTCCACAGGCTCCCAAAAGGAAACTCTTGCATGTGCCAAGTATTTAATTTACAAAGCATGATGCTGAATGCAGGTTAAATTGAACAAGTGAAACTTCATAAAACCCTCTGCTCTGCTCCATGTGGCAGAGTTGTTTCCAGCCTGACTCCACCCATTCTCTGTTCCATTGGTGTCCCCTCAATACCAGTCTCTCCAGGAAACATTGCCCTTCTGACTGAAGTTCTGCTGATCTTGATACATCTTCCCTATTTTACAATCACTTTAATATAAACATTAAAACCAAAAAAATGATGCCCAGACCCCAACCACATGTCCCTTTGGCCAGAGGTTGTTCACACAAAGCTGAGTGAGAGTCTTGCCTTTGCCCCAGACTCACCTGGCTACATAGTCTTTAAGATAGTTTCCTAGACTTGGAGATAGGAATAGGTCACTCCCGGTGTGGTCACCTGTTGAGGAGACCAAACTATCTCTCTGTGGAGTCTCCTCCCTGCTTGTGGGGGTGGCCTCCAGTTGGTTCTCTGTCTCTCTGTTCTATGATGATCTCTGTATCTGTGTAGGGTCTCCCTGAGTTTTGTCTTCTGGCTCGTGTCTCCTGTTCCTTTGGATCACTTGTCCCTTTTGGGTGCCACTGCACCCAACTTCTTTAGTAGACTCCTTCTGGTGTCTCTCTAATGGCTAGATCATTAAAAGAGTGCTTGTCTCCAGGGTTAATAGGACTTTGGCTGAGCTATTCTACTCTAGTACCTACTTTCTCTGATTGTTGGCCATCTCCTCTCTGCGTTATCTCCGTCTTTATGACTGCAGCAGGTCTCCCCTCATTAGCAACAGGGGTTTGTTCCTCTGTCCCATCAGTGCCTGTGCTAGACTGTTTTGGTACCCTTGTGATGGAATATTTCTGTGTGCCCAAAGTGTTGACATGGGTCTGAACCAGAAGAAATAGCCTTGTATAACAGTCTCTTAGCTGTTTCCCCAGCTGATTTGACTCTACCATTACTCTGTGGGTATGCTGGGAGGAGGAGTAGTGATCAAACTCCTATTTGCATACAAATTCCTTGAATTCTTCTGAGGCAAACTGTTGTCAGTGAATACTGTGTATAGAATGCCATAACTGGTAAAATGGGACTTCGGTTTACCAGCCATTTACATGCTGCTTGTATCAGACAGTGCATTGATCTCCCAAAATTCTGAACAGTAGTCCAGTATGCTTTTCCTTGAAGGTAAATGTCTGCATCCACCTTTTCCCATGGTTGGGTGGGCAGCTCATGTGGTAACAGTCTCTTTCTGCTGGCAGTTATCATACAACCAGCTGGTGTCACACCCTACTCTCAAGAAGTGGAGCTGTGTATTCATTCCCAGCCAGTAAACACAGTGAGCCCCTCTAAGACAGCTGTCATTTCCAGGTGTGAGGTATTGGATTTATTTTTTGTATGCCATCCATACGTAATGAGGTGGGAACAACATCTCTGCTGCAAAATATGATTCCATTCTGGACACAGCTCATCTTTAATTTGAATATATGGTTCTGCTCTTACCAATATTTGGCTTTAGTCTTCTGGCCACCCTAGCTAGTATTGCTGTCTTGAGTGCTGGTAATTGGATGTCCTTTTCTGTAGTCTCTTTGATTTCCATCAGCTTTACTGTTGAAACTGGGAGATACTGAAGCCATTAACATGTGGCACTGACCTGATCCCTTCTCCCAACTTAGTGATGCTGGGTAAACATGCTGTGCTCAGGGTGTCAGCTAACATAAATAATCATCCAGGACAATATCTGATCTCTCCCTGGTAGTGATGGAGGTGCATCAACTTGGGCTGCAATCTCTTTGGAGCACTAAGAATGGGCTATGCCATGATTGTCCATAGGGGTTTGAGGTCTGATTGCACTATTACTGGTTGGCCATAGGTGTATAGGTGGAATTGCTCCACTCCACTCCAAATGCCACAGCCAGAAGCTCTTTTTCTATTTGGGCATACCCCTATTCAGTCGCTGACCGGGCTCTGCTGGCATAAGCGACTGGCTGCTCCTGCAAAAGATCTACCTCCTTCCTCCAAGTCATCACACCGGACTGTCAGTTGCTCTCCTGGCTGTTAGCATGTCAGGACAGGCGCATCCGTTATCATTTGTTTCAGCATGTCAAATGCTTGCTGTTAGGGACCTGCCCAGTCCCACTCAACAGCCTGCCTTGTGAGCAGACATCTGAGTTCTGCTATAGGTGAGATTTACATTCTTTGTTACTAGATCTACAACTTTGCATTTGGCTGTATTAAAGTGCATTCTGTTCAAGTGATGCCCAGTTTAACATGGAGTCCAGATTGCTCTGTAGAACTGACCTGTCCTTATCATTATTTACTACTCCATTGTTGTGTCATCTGCAGCCTTTACCAGCAATCATTTTATATTTTCTTCCAGATAATTGATAGATATTGACCAGTACTAGGACAAAACCAGAAATACCCCTATTCTAGAAATGCCCCTATTGGATAACAACTCTCCAAATACAATTATTTTTTCATGATCTATCTGATCAGTTAGCCAATGTTTAATGCATTTAATATATGCTGCATTGATTTTTGGATAATGCTAAATTTTTAATCAAAATGTTGTACAGTACTAAATCACATTATTCCAAGATTTGTAAACTATCAACATCAATGGTTCAGAAAACTTTGCAGTTAACTTTTTTAGAACTCTTGGGTACCAGTTATCCAGTCCTGCAGATTTAAAAATATTCCACTAGTAGTTGCTGTTTTGTGTCTCGCCTAATTATTGTTGGATTAGAAAATATTTTATTATCACGGTAAAATCTGAATGTCATCCACCTTCTTTCCAAATACAGACTAGAAATATTTATTGAACACTTCTGCCTTTTCTGCATCATTATCAAGGCTGGTCAAACTTTTGAACAAAACATTTTCCTGTTAGAAAATGGGGTTTTATTAAAATCAAAATTTTCTGTGAGAAAAAATCAATTTCAGTGGAATTATCCATTGGAAATAGAATCATAGACTATCAGGGTGGGAAGGGACCTCAGGAGGTCATCTAATCCAACCCCCTGCTCAAAGCAGGACCAATCCCCAACTAAATCATCCCAGCCAGGGCTTTGTCAAGCCTGACCTTAAAAACCTCTAAGGAAGGAGATTCCAACACTTCCCTAGGTAACCCATTGCAGTTCTTCACCACCCTCCTAGTGCAAGTTTTTCCTAATATCCAACCTAAACCTCCCCCATTGCAACTTGAGACCATTACTCCTTGTTCTGTCATCTGCTACCACTGAGAACCCCCTTTCAGGTAGTTGAAAGCAGGTACCAAATCCCCCCTCATTCTTCTCTTCTGCAGGCTAAATAAGCCCAGTTCCCTCAGCCTCTCCTCATAAATCATGTGCTCCAGCCCCCTTATCATTTTTGTTGCCCTCTGCTGGACTCTTTCCAATTTTTCCACATCCTTGTAGCGTGGGGCCCAAAACTGGACACAGTACTTCAGATGAGGCCTCACCAATGCTGAATAGAGGGGAATGATCACGTCCCTCGATCTGCTGGCAATGCTCCTACTTATACAGCCTAAAATGCTGTTAGCCTTCTTGGCAACAAGAGCACACTGTTGACTCATATCCAGCTTCTCGTCCACTGTAACCCCTAGGTCCTTTTCTGCAGAACTGCTGCCCAGCCATTCGGTCCCTAGTCTGTAGCAGTGATAATCTTTGTGTGAGCCTGATCCACGCTGGTGCCTTTTGAGAGTTGTACTTTCAAATCTCTCTTGCTCCAGTCCTCCTATGGGCCATGCTTTGCAGCAGGACTCCCATCATGATGTATGGTTCTCTCCCTGTGCCTCGGTCACTGCAGTACTTATGTGAGTCAGGTTGTCCATACCTTTAGCTTCCCTTATACATTGTCTGCATTTTCTAACTGTTAATTTATAATCATTGCTATCATCTTCCCTTTTTTCCATTTATTTAATATATATAATGGATGCTTTCACTTTCCTTCTTAACCAAGATGCTTTTTAATTAAAAACAATTATTTCATTTAAGAAAATCACAATCTGCTCTTGAATATTGCATGGCCTGAAAAGTAGATGACATTAATCAAATTGTTCTTTGCAATTTGCTCAGTTCCACTCTGTATAGTTTTTTTAACAAACTCTGAAAGTGCGGATAGGGCTAGTCACAGAAAAACATCTCCTGAATCATTCCCCCTAAGCTATACTTATTCAGAGTTGAGCTTTACCAGACCATTTGAGGCTTCTTTTCTAAACATGCAAGTGCAGTGACACTTCATAAAATGATCGAGAGATACATTTTGAAATAATTAAAGGCAGAGAAGTGATGCAGAAAATTGGCCCAAATTAGTATAAAATTATGATAACCACTGTGAAGAGATTTGAATGTGATGGGAAATTGTAACTGTAGCAGAAAAAGAAAGTACTGTAGTTATGTCATAGGACTAGAAGTCAGAAGACCTGGATTTCACTTCTGGCTCTGCCACATGCTTCCTGAGTGACCTGGGCTTTTGCTTAACTTTCTTTACTCATCTGTAAAATGGGAAGACTTGACAGGACTAACTGTATAAATGGTTATCAGTTACTTTGAGATTGTTTCACATAAAAGCAGAGAGCTGGAGAGACACAGAAGCAAACAAGTAAAAGAGAAGTCAATGGCATGGGAGAATGGAGTTAGAAGCAATGGAATGAAGGGAAAATTACAAAAGAAACAGAATAAGAGATCAGAAATGATAAAGTAGAAAATGTAAAAAAAAAAGTCAGATTGTAATAACTGTATAGACCAGAATAAGAAGGGGAAAAAAAAATCCCAGTAAGGTAAACAAAGCAAGCCTTGAAAGAGAGGCTTAGAGAAAGTGGACAGACAACAAAACTGATGAAAGAGGGAGAAAACTCTTAAATAGATGATGGTGAGTAAACAGCAGGGGAAAACACAAACAGGTTAAACCCATGCGTTGGTCAGTTGTCCCCGATTGAGATCACTGGGACTGCTCATAGGGCAGTTCCAACACATGAATGATGGCATCAGACATTGGCCCATCAAGTCCATCAGGAATAGCATGGAAATAAGGTGGTAGAACTGGGTCACATTTTTCATGCAGGACTTATTCAAGCAAAAGTCCATGTACTTTAATGGTCAGTGAGGTGAGCAAGGGTCCAGCAGTCGGCTCTTTAAATTATAAAATGTTGATGTTATATACAGCTGTAAAATTGTGTAATTTGCATCTATATAATTCCTCTTACTTCAGCCTGCAGTAAGAAAAGGGTCCATTGTGCCAAAAGTGTTCACTAATTTAAACATGATGAAATATTACCTCACTATTAACACTGTATGTACTTCAAGAAACTAATTAGTTAAATGTCCCAAGGTTAAGCACACATGGATTGTACAGTGTAATTTTTTGGGGTGGGTGCATGTATGATTAATTGGTACAATTTAGGTCTGAATGTTGCCTGAGGTCTCCAGTGTAGTGGAATAGGATCTTTGCTTTCTCCCCATAACATGGAGGAGCTCTGCCACCAGCTGAAGCATCAGTTAAATTGTGGCTATCCAGGAGCAGAATGTGCTGTACATATCAGGAATAGGCCAGATCCTGAAGCCCTTATATGATTTTTACTCTGTCCTTAGTCAACAGAACTCCTGTGGGACCAATTCATATGAACACCCCATATGCATTCTCTGAGACCATCCATCTTGTGTGCTGAATGAGGCAGGGCCTGTGGAAATATATAGTATGTGATCATGTAACTAATGACTCTATCATAATGCATTCTGGTAAATCATAACTTTTGAGGCTTGACATTGCAAGCTTAACACTATTTTAATGTAATTTAATATTTAAATTACAGTGGTACCTAGAGGCTCCAATAAGGAATCAGGATCTCTTGTGCTACACATTATATGAACATGTAGGAAAAAAAGGCAGAATCTGGCCCAAACAGCTTACAGTTTACATTAATAAATCATGTAGTTGTATAAATAGTTAGTTCTGAATTTTGTTTCCTTCTGATTGTTTGCTTGATGCTGCCTACCTATGAAATATATTTCACAGGAACCATCTCTATTAGGTTATACTTTCTAGCTGAATGATATTCACCTTTAAGTTTGAGTGTGACTGTCATGGAGTGTGGGGGAGTCAGGCCCTGCACCCCTCTTCCCCGGATTCACTGGGAGTCTCAGCCAGCCAGTAGAACAGAAGGTTTATTAGAGATGCCAGGAACACAATCCAAACAGCTTGTCAGTACAACCAGGACCCCTCAGTCAGGCCCTTCTGGGGGGCAGGGAGCTTAGACCCCCAGGCTGGGGCTCCCTGCATTTCACCCCACAGCTCCAAACGGGGCAGGGAGGCCAGACCCTGTCTGCCTCTTCCCCAAACCCGCTCCAGACTCAAACTGTCCACCAGTCTCCACCCCTGGCTCCAGGAGGTCACCTGACTCCTTTGTTCTCCAACCCTTTAGCTATCACCTTGCAGGGGGGGAAGGGCCCAGGCCATCAGTTGCCAGGAAACAGGGAGTCGGCCATTCTCTGTGTCCAGGCCCTTGCCCACACCTGCCTTCTAGGACTTTGTAACAATCATACACCCTTGTCCCACCACCTAGACACTCAAGCACTGCATAGGGGAAACTGAGGCACCCACACAGTACTCAGGGAAAACGTTAACAGTCCTATTTCGTCACAGTGACATCTTTGTTTCTAGTCAATTTCTTTCCAAAATAGAATGTCTCGCCACTGGTGTTGGAAGTATTTGTCTTTATCATATGTGCTATGGCATTCCCACTAGGAAAGTCAACTGGAGTCTTGAGTCAATTTGTGTCTGTGCTCAGGAATTACATGGTTCTATTTAGTGCTCATGGCCAAGGCTGCGAGTTTGTCATGGAGGTCATGGATTCCGTGACTTTCTGTGACTTCTGCAGCGACCGGTGCACCTGGCTCAGGGGCAGCTCAGGCAGCCCCTGTGCCAGTCACACCAGCTGCTGCTGGGGCAGTCTTGGGCCCCCCAAACAGCAGGGTTTGGTTGTGGGAGGAGGCAGGGGAATGGGGCATCAGACAGGGTGAGGCGGGCTCTGGGCGGAGCTTACCTGGGGGGCTCCCGGAAGCAGTGACATAGAATAGAATATCAGGGTTGGAAGATACCTCAGGAGGTCATCTAGTCCAACTCCCTGCTCAAAGCAGGACCAATCCCCAACTAAATCATCCCAGCCAGAGTTTTGTTAAGCCTGACCTTAAAAACCAATTAGGAAGGAGAGTCTACCACTTCCCTAGGTAACCCATTCCATTGCTTCACCACCCTCCTAGTGAAAAAGTTTTTCCTAATATCCAACCTAAGTCTCCCCCACTGCAACTTGAGACCATTACTCCTTGTTCTGTAATCTGCTACCACTGAGAACAGTCTAGATCCATCCTCTTTGGAACCCTCTTTCAGGTAGTTGAAAGCAGCTACCAAATCCCCCCTCATTCTTCTCTTCTGCAGACTAAATAAGTCCTGTTCCCTCAGCCTCACCTCATAAATCATGTGCTCCAGCCCGCTAATAATTTTTGTTGCCCTTCACTGGACTTTCCAATTTTTCCACATCCCTCTTGTAGTGTGAGGCCCAAAACTGGACACAGTACTCTAGAGGGGGCCTCACTAATGCTGAATAGAGGGGAATGATCACATCCCTCGATCTGCTGGCAATGCTCCTACTTATACAGCCCAATTTTGCTGTTAGCCTTCTTGGCAACAAGGGCACATTGTTGGCTCATATCCAGCTTCTCATCCACCATAACCCGTAGGTCTTTTTCTGCAGAACTGCTGCCTAGCCGTTTGGACCCTAGTCTGTCGCACTGCATGGGATTCTTCCTTCCTAAGTGCAGGACTCTGCACTTGTCCTTGTTGAACCTCATCAGATTTCTTTTGGCCCAATCCTCTAATTTGTCTAATTGGATAGTTGCAGAGTTCAGTTACCCTTTCCTTATGCACAAGCTGTGTGGTTCTAACATTTTTTTCTCTCTCTAGAACATTTTATCACTGATTACATTTTAAAGTGGATGCTGCCACAAGCAGAATGAAGCTCACTAATTTTAATGTTTATCTATTTCTTTACCTCTGTAGTAAAAATTTGTCCATAATAACTTCTAGCACCCTGAGAAGGGCCAGTGGGCCTTCAAACAGAGTTCCATGCCAGCAGCCCCATCTCTTTTAAAAAGAGAGTTCCAGCTTGAGACACCTCCATGTCCAACTCTGGTGACATGTCATAAGAAGAGAGGAGAGATCCTATTGGGATCCGGGAAGTGGGTGGGCAAAGCCTGCCCACTGCTAAAGGATCCCACCCCCCAGCCTAAGGGGAGGGATCCACAGGACCATGAGAGGAGAGATCTCAGGCAGCCAGGTCCACCTAAACCATTTATATGTCCAAATCAACACTTCAAACTCTACCTGGAGACTATTAGCCAGTGCAGGGCCAGGAGCACTGATGTCATGTGCTCCCAGTGAGACACCACTTGGTGTCAGGTTTCAGAGGGTTAGTCATGTTAGTCTGTATCAGCAAAAACAACGAGGAATCCTTGTGGCACCTTAAACTTATGCCCAAATAAATTTGTTAGTCTCTAAGATGCCACAAGGATTTCTCGTTGCTTTTACCACTTGGTGTGCTACCACATTCTGCACCGGCCTCAGTTTGATTAGTGCCTCCCCACACAGAGTTCACCATAATAATCTAATCTAAGACCACACCAACAGTAAACATTTGTTTTAAAATGTGGTGTTAAATAAGATTGAGTTAGCTCAATGTAAATGTCCTTCAAGATTCTCTAACAATAATCTGAACATAACTAATATCCTCTTTCTGATTAATCTTGACTAGTTATATTCTAATACAGTCCCACTTTCTTTTTCCCATCCATATTTTTACCCATTCAGGTTCCTATAGACTTCAAAGGGACTATTCATGTGCTTCATACCCCCTGTGAGTTTTGTGTTACCAATATGACCAAATATTTCTGTAAATAAGCATTTTCTTTTAAATGCACTCCTTTGCAAAGTGTCATTCCACTTATTCTCTGCTTCTCAAGACAGATGGCTGGTAAGAGAGACTGCCACCTGGTGAATATCTCTGGGACACTTCTGTCTTATTGCTATTAATTAATTTTGAGGGGCTAAAAGCACAGAAAAGTGCTGGGAACTTGCCATTGGGTTTGGTAGGACTCTGGACTAAAGTACAAAATGAGTTACACCTAGCAAGAGACATAAAAAGCAATAAGAGGTTCTATAAATACATTAGGAACAAGAAAAATATGAAGGAAAGTGTAGGTCCACTAACTAGCAGGGAAGGAGCGCTGCTAATAATGGACAACATAAAGAAGGTTGAGGTGTTTAATGATTCAGTCTTCATTAAAAGGTAAATTGTGACCAGATGCTTAATTCAATTAATATTAGCAACAAGGGGGAAGGAATGCAAGCCATAATAGGGAAAAAACAGATTAAAGAATATTTAGATAACTTAAATATATTCATAAAAACAATGCAAAATATTACACAGGAAGGAAAAAATAAAATGCACAACTATAAAATGGAAATAACCGGTGCACTGCTGAAAAGGATCTGAGAATTATAGTGGATCAAAAATTGAACGGGTCAACAATGTGATACAGTGGCAAAAAAAGGCTAATATCATTCTGGGATGTAATTATCCCACTTTAGTCTGCACTGGTAAGGCCTTAACTGGAGTAATATGTCCAGTTTTGGGTGCCACACTTTAAGAAAGATGTGGAGACATTGGTGAGTCCAGAGGAGAGCAATAACAATGATAACCTGACCTCTGAGGAAAGGTTAAAAAACCTTGGCAAATTAAGTAATGAGAAAAGAAAACCTGGGGGGGATGGGGAAAGAGGGCGGAAGGGGGAAGACACCTAATGGCCCTTAACATATTTGAAGACTTGTTATAAAGAAGATGATGATTACATTTTTTCCCATGTCTACTGAAAATAGGAAAAGAAATAATGGGCTTAATCTGCAGCAAGGGAGATTTAGGTTAGATATTAGGAAGAACTTTCTGACTGTAATGGTAGTTAAGCACTGGAATAGACTTCCCATGAAGGATGTGGAATCCCAGTCTTTGGAGATTTTAAAGAACATGTGGGCAAACACCTGTAAGGGACGCTCTCAGCACAGGTGGCTGTACTAGATGACCTCTCAAGGTCCCTTCCAGCCCTGTTTCTCTGATCAATGTAGAAAATTGTTTCTCGGAAGTAAGTTTCCTACAGAAGATTGCATTTTATGGATGTATTCCAGAAATGTTGCCAAGGTAAATTTAAAAAAATGAAGTCATAATTTGCACATGAAATTTTAGAGAGAACACTTTTTCAAAGCTTCATTGCCAGTTAAAAGTTAAATGAAGGTTTGTACTTGATTAATTTAGCTTTGATTGACTTGAAGGTGTTTCTCTTTTTGGCTGTTTTAGGTTGCGAACTTGGAAAAGAAATGAGTGCTATGCATGTATTACTTGGTGATGTATATGTTTATTTGAAAAAATAAAGCATTTAGGACTAAACCCAAGAACAGTAAAACACATCAGACAGGGGGGAGATTCCATCACATCATCCCACTGGAGGTCATTGCCCCCCTATGGGACAGACTGCAGGATCCAGGCACAGATTCTGCAGATCCCCTGAGACCCATGGGAGATCGGGGCAATCCATTTAGGAGCTAGTAACCTCCAGCAGTTCTGGCACTAGAAAGTGTCATTAAAAGGGGTCCAGTAGTTAGGGTGCTAACCTGGGACTTGGAAAACATGGGTTCAATTCCCTGTAATACTACAGACTTCTCACGTCCTCTTGGACATATCACTTGGGCCCAGATCCACAAAGGTGTTTAGGTTCCTAACTTTGATTTCAAATCCTTAAATACTTTTGTGGATCTGGGGCTTAGTCTCTCTGTGCCTCAGTACTTCCCTACCTTACAGAGGTGTTGTGAGGATAAACACATTAGATTGTAAGGTGCTCAGGTATTATGCAATAGGGGCCATATAAGTGTCATGGTTACAGGGCTAGCAACATCTGTCCCCTTCCTGGTCTCTGAGTGCGCCCCCCCCCCTCAACTCCTAGGCCTTGTGTCTTTACCTTTCCTGGGGTGTAATTTTCCCACTTCTTTACTGAGTCCTGGGATATAGTACCCTGTGTACCAACTCTGCTTACCCAGCAACTCCAACTGGATTCGGCACCTGGGGTTCTTCCCTTCAGGAATGTGAGATCAGTGGTTTATATAGTGATCAGATAGCCTTCTTAAAACCAAAGTATTGTTTATTTTAACAGTAAATACAAAGTGTTAGAGGAAAAACAGGATTTTTAAAACAGTCCCCATGCCTGTCTTTCTTACCTAAAGGTTTACCCTCCCCAGATGGTAATCTAAGCAGGCCTAACTTCAGACACCTCAGCGAGTAATTGTTCTCTCATTTCTCCCAGACAATTCCTCCCTGTCAAGAACGTTCCTTTTTAAACCTGCCACAGTTCTTTTGATCTCTACTGTCCATGGGTCTTTTCCTGTCCCGGCATTGCATCTCAAGAGCCCTCTAGTGTTTGCAAAGATGTGGCTTTTTTTGAGCCATCCTTTGTTCTTGTTTGTTCTTGCAGCCCCCTATTAAATCAAACCACTATATTTATGCAGAAAACATCCCAATAACCCAACATGCTGTATTCATACATTATTACAGAGCATCTACAAATCCATTCAATAAGTACCTTAGCAGGAGTCCTAGACTGTGTTAAATTTTCTGACAAATCTCTGAAGACTGAGGGAAGTGATGGGTGTCACTCACAGCCCCCATGTTATTCTCTCATGATGGACCACAGAACCAGAGTGCACTGTATGTAAGAGGTGGGAAAACAGCTATAGTAGTGGCTGAGACCCTTTCCCACATATGGAGGGGGCTCTCCATGCACAGATCTCAAAGGGAGATCAAGATCCCGCCTGTAGCTTTTTAGGCAAAGTTGCATGTAATTTATAGTGGCTGATTTCAGGAAAGCTAATTGCTGTATAAGAAGTGCTGTTAAACAATACAAAAATCAGCAGTACATGGAGACCACAACACACATAATTTTCTCCTTTTATACCATTTTAAACTAATTTTTTTTAAAGCAAATGTTTTGTTGAGTTCACATCTTTTGAATACTGAGTTGCTAAAAAGAAAAATGAAAGGAGAGCACTTTCCACTTAATTTGTGGAAAACTACAGGTTCAATCAGCAGAGTAACAAACACCACATTTTTACTGTGGTTTCAATTACAGTAAAATTGGACTGGCTGAGAATCAGGAACGTGTTTTAATATTTCCCAGATACTAATAACAAATGATCCGGCCGCTTGTGGTACTTAGGCTTTCAGGAAAAGCAACAAATGACTGCAGCCTCTTCTGATCCACATCAACAAGACCACAAACTGCTGATCTCCTGAAAACTAATGTATCCAGAAACCTTACTAGAGGGCCTTATGAAGGACTCATTATTTTTTCAAAACAAAATGAATACCAAAAACAAACCTTTTGGCAAATAATTACATCTGTAATGGAAAACATACCAGCTCGTTAAACTACTCTCTTAATCTTCCTCACTTATTTATCAGCTCTTATTGGAGCAGAATCCTGGATTTATATTCTGTCCCATGTCCCACAGAACTTTTGTCCAGTAAAAAGGTCATCTGTAAATCTCAGAGGCAAGAGTAAGATTTTCCTACCATAACATCAAACAAGAAAAAAAAAAGACATGGTATTAAAACTTAAAAGCTTGCTGTTAAACCTATGAAAATACATTTGTTCAGCTGAGCCCACATTAAGATTGCATTGCTTCATTTGGAGTCAGCTGAAGCTTGGTAATCTTGAGGTCTGGTGTGAAATTTCACTTTAACATATACTTGGTGTGCTGAAGGCTGCACTGCTCTAATTAAAAAATCCCCTGCTTTTATGGCACTATTCTGGAGGCTGTCTTGATTTGCTGATGACTGTTGACAGGACTATTAAAGCTGTGAAATAACATCACTTGAACATGGCACAAAATAAAAGGGAAAAGCACTGCCATGCTGCTCTTGGGTGTTATTAACCTGATTAGAATTGGAGCTAAAATGGAAAATCATCCCTGAGCTATGCATTTTGTTATTTATTTGTTTGTTTCTTTCCTTGTAATGACATCATGATAGCTGTTTATTGGAACCCTCAAAGTGCTGCAATTAAGTGAAGGAGTACTTATTAACTCCTTTAATTGTGTCTATAAACACAGGTGAGGAATAATACAGAGTAATGTATGTAAATATATGTTGTAGGAGAAGCTGGTAGTGATCCTTACATTTAGGTTGTCTAACACTGTCCATTACAAAAAAGTTTTGCAACCTTATTTTTAGAAGCTCTTAAAACCTCCATTGTTTTCAGCAGCCCTTTGAAATTCAACAAGGAGAAACACTTCTATCTAGAGAGATTTTTTTTCTTTGTCCCATGAAATTCTATTCAGGTGTAGCTGAGATATGAACTGTTGAAAAACACCATTTCCCTGCTGTTTGCATTGCTTAGGAAAATTTTGGTAACATCCCAGATAACAAGTGAACATGAACATTCTAAAGAGCGGGGCCCCAACCAAAGCAGCAGCACACACTGCAATGATAATGCTTGTAAGCTGCCGGAACAGCTGTAGTGGTGGTGTGACGAACCAAGCCAGGCTTCCTCCTAGGGTTGCCAATTTTGGTTGGACGTATTCCTGGAGATTTCATCACATGACATAATTTCTAAATAAAGACTAGGGCAACCTTGCTTCCTTCTGTCACATTCCCCAGATGTAGCACATGGCCCCAGTGGCCCATCCCATACTCCTCTTTAGGGTCACCACATATGGAAGGCTCACCCCTCCTCCTAAATGGAGAGGAGCTGGGCTGGACTCCCACCCTAAATTTTCTAGACCCAACAGCCCATTCCCCACTTGTAGGATAACGCATATACACAATCTTTAATTACATGGTCACATTATTTCTTTCACAGGTCCCTTGCCTCATTCAAGTTGGGTGCACAGGTTGGGTGCACAAAGGAATATAGTCAAGTGCATAAGTGACCATAAATCTGGGAAACGTTTAACTTTGCAGCCTAAATAACTTTATTTAATGCAGTTATTAGTATGTAATTGTGACCATGCCCCAAGGTACAATCTGTTGGATTGTTGTGCCCCTTTAACCTTCCAGTCTGGTGTGCACTATGCCCAGTTTTGCTGTATGAGCTGCCACTCTGCCCACTCACCCCAGCCTCTAGCATGCAAGTCATCCCCAGACAACTATCAGGGTGCTATGCACAGCCACTCTTGAATTACATACAGGGCAACACCCACATATTCCTAGTCCCTGCCTTGCACCCCAGAAATGTGCTTTGTACACTGCTCAAGACCCCCTTGCTCCGAGTAAGATCATTAATTAGTTTGTCATTCCATCAAAGGGAATGAATATGCACCAGCCTTTGTAACCTGAGTAGATTCCCAAACACGCTGGCTTAGATAAAACACTAAGGTCTGGTCTACACTTAGGGCTGGTCTACACTAACCCCCCCTGTCGAACTAAGATACGCAATTTCAGCTACGTTAATAACGTAGCTGAAGTCGAAGTATCTCAGTTCGATCTTACCTAGGGTCCAGACGCGGCGCGCAGGCTCCCCCATTGACAGTGCTTACTCCTTGCGACGAGCAGGATTACAAGCGTCGACGGGGGAGCACTTCCTGGTTTGATTTATCGTGTCTAGACAAGACGCGATAAATCAAACCCAGAAGATCAATCCGACGCCTCCGACGCAGCGGGTAAGTGTAGCCTAGCCCTAAGAGTTTATGTCGAATTTAGCAGCGTTAAATCGAATTAACCCTGGACCCGTCCACACAATGACGCCATTTATTTCGACATAAAGGGCTCTTAAAATTGATTTCTCTACTCCTCCCTGACGAGGGGATTAGCGCTAAAATCGATATGGCTGTGTCGAATTAGGGTTAGTGTGGACAGAATTTGATGTTGTTGGTCTCTGGGAGCTATCCCACAGTGTACCACTGCAACCTCTCTGGACAGCAGTCCGAACTCGGATGCCCTGGCCAGGTACACAGGAAAAGCCCTGGGAACATTTGAATTTGATTTCCTGTTTGGCCAGTTTGAATTTCATTTCCTGTTTGGACATTATGGCGAGCTCAGCAGCACTGGTAACGATGCAGAGCTCTTCAGCAGAGGTGACCATGCAATCCCAGAATCGAAAGAGGGCTCCAGCATGGCAGAATGGGAGGTGTTAGATCTGATAGCTGTATGGGGAGATGAATCCGTGATATCAGAGCTACTATCGAAAAAACGGAATGCAAAAATCTATGAAAAAATCTCCAAGGCCATGACGGACAGAGGATACAGCAGGGATGCAACGCAGTGCCGCGTTAAAATTAAGGAGCTGAGACAAGCGTACCAGAAGACCAAAGAGTCAAACGGACACTCTGGGTCAGAGCCCCAGACATGCCGCTTCTACGCTGCGCTGCATGCTATCCTGGGGGGGCCACCACCACTACCCCACCCCTGGCCGTGGACTCTGAGGATGGGGTATTCTCATCAGTCGCTTCCTCTGATGTTTTTGCGGACGGGGAATATGATGAAGGAGATGGTGAGGATGAGGTAGTTGACAGCACTCTGCACGGCGATTTTCCTGAAAGCCAAGAACTCTTCCTCACCCTGACAGATCCCCTCCCAACCCTCCCAAGGTGGTATCCCAGACCGTGAAGCCGGAGAAGGCACATCGGGTGAGTGTATCTTTTTTGAATTGAAAAGACATGGTTGTAAAGCAATTGGTTTTTAATGGTTACTTTGCCCTGAGGACTTGGGATGCATTCGTGACCAGTAGAGCTACTGGAAAAGTCTGTTAACATGTCTGGGGATGGAGCGGAAATCCTCCAGGGACATCTCCATGAAGCTGTCCTGTAGGTACTCTAAAAGCCTTTGCAGAAGGTTTCTGGGGAGAGCAGTCATATTGCGTCCTCCATAGTAGGAAACTTTACCATGCCAGGCCAGTAGCAAGTACTCTGGTATCATTGCACGGCAAAGACTGGCAGCATACATCCCTGGTGTTTGCTGGCATTCAAGTAACATCCATTCTTTTTCTGTCTGTTATCCTCATCAGAGTGATATTATTCATGGTTACCTGTTTGAAATACAGGAATTTAATTACAGGGACATTCAGAGTTGGCAGTTTCTACTGGGCTGTTTGCCTGTGCCTGAAAAGAAATCCTCCCCGCAGTTTCCAGCCACGCGGTGGGGGCGGGGGACCCTTCACGCTGGGCAGTTGGCGGTCGGCTAGCAGGGATCTTCCCTGATACCAGCCATACGGTGGGGGCAGGGAGGGGGACCATTCACGCTGAGCGGTTTGCGATCGGCTAGCAGGGATCTTCCCTGATACCAGCCACGTGGTGGGGTGATGGCTAAAGCAAGCATTTCAGAGAATGGGATGGCTGGAGTTACTTTGGTTTCTGCCGCTGCATGTCACCCGCAAAGCGCAGCACTAACTGGCCAACTCAAGGAGCTTTGCTTTGAATGGGAAAGGAGGATGCTGCTGTTAATTAAGGTTTCAGAAGCTGAAAGTGTATGGCTTACCATTGCCGCCTGCTAGCCGAATTCCGTTGCCCAGCCCTGTGTGTGTGATCTGTACAGCAAAGCCCCAGGCACTCAATATAAAGATGCAAAATGCGACCTTGTACTGAAAGCACATGTGCTAGGTACTGTGAATGGTGCTGTTCACCGTGCAAGAGTATATGCATTGTTCTGTAAAATGTATCTTTTTAAAAAATTCACTCCCTTTTTTTCATCCCACAGCTGCAACTGTTCCTAGGCTTCCCCCGGCATCTCCCTCCCAAAGGCTGTCGCAGATAAGGCGGAGGAAAAAACGCACACGCGACAAGATGTTCTCTGAGCTAATGCAGTGCTCCCGCACTAAGTAGCTCAGCAGAATGTGTGGAGGGACACAATTTCCCAATACAAGCAAGCAGGCAGTGAACAGGAGGACAGGAGGGACGCGTGTGAGGACAGGAGGGACGCTCGAGATGAGAGGTGGTGGCAGAAAGACCAGAGCGTGACAGAGACGATGCTTGGGCTACTGCGGGAGCAAACCGACATGCTCCGGTGTCTGGTGGATGTACTGCAGGAACGGAGGCAGGATGACAGACCGCCGCTGCAGCCCCTCTGTAACCGCCCTCACCCCTCCCCAAGTCCTATAGCCTCCTCACCCAGAATCCCAAAAACTCGGTGGGGGAAGGCTCCGTGCGAACAACCACTCCACCCCGGTGGATTGCTCAAGCAGCAGAAGGCTGTCATTCCCCAAGTTTTGACCTCGCTGAGGTCTGAGCGAGTCAGTAAGCTGCGCCAGCGCCCTTTCAGATGTCCAAATGCACACTCCACCAACATTCTGCACTTGCTCACCCTGTAGTTGAACAGCTCCTTACTACTGTCCAGGGCCTGTCCAGGGCCAGCACCTGTGTATGGCTTCATGAGCCAGGGCATTAGTGGGTAGGCTGGGTCCCCAAGGATCACTATAGGCATCTCCACATCCCCAACAGTTATTTTCTGGTCTGGGAAGTAAATACCTTCCTGCAGCCATCTAAACAGACCAGAGTTCCTGAAGACGCGCACGTCATGAACCTTTCCCAGCCGTTGATGTTGGTGACACGTCCCTTGTGATCCACCAGTGCTTGCAGCACCATTGAAAAGTAACCCTTTCGGTTAATGTACTGGCTGCCCTGGTGGTCCGGTCCCAAGATAGGGATGTGAGTTCCGTCTATAGCCCCACCACAGTTAGGGAATCCCATCGCAGCAAAGCCATCTACTATTGCCTGCACATTTCCCAGGGTCACTACCTTTGACAGCAGCAGCTCAACGATTGCGTTAGCTACTTGCATCACAGCAACCCCCACAGTAGATTTGCCCATTCCAAATTGATTCACAACTGACCAGTAGCTGTCAGGCGTTGCAAGCTTCCAGAGGGCTATCGCCACTCGCTTCTCAACTGTCAGGGCTGCTCTCATCCTGGTGTCCTGGCGCTTCAGTGCAGGGGACAGCAAGTCACAAAGTTCCAGGAAAGTGCCCTTACACATGCGAAAGTTTCGCAGCCACTGGGATTCATCCCAGACCTGCAGCACTATGCGGTCCTACCAGTCTGTGCTCGTTTCCCGGGCCCAGAATCGGCGTTCCACGGCATGAGCCTGCCCCATTGCCACCAGGATGTCCATTTTGCGGGGTCCCGTTCTCTGAGAGAGGTCTGTGTCCATGTCCTCGTCACTGTCGTCACCGCGCTGCCATAGCCTCCTTGCCTGCTTTCTCAAGTTCAGGTTCTGGATAAAGCGCACGATAATGCGCGAGGTGTTGACAACGGCCATAACTGCTGCGATGATCTCACCGGGCTCCATGCTCGCCGCGTTATGGCATCCCTGCTTTCAATCCAGGGAAAAGGGCGCGAAATCATTGTCTGCCGTTGCTTTCACGGGGCGGAGGGGGGGCGGTGACGGTTGAATGACAACATTTACCCATAACCACCCGCAACAAATTTCTTGCCCCATCAGGCATTGGGAGCTCAACCCAGAATTCAAATGGGCAGTGGGGACTGCGGGAACTGTGGGATAGCTACCCACAGTGCACCACTTAGAATGTCAACGCTTGCCCCAGTACTGTGGACTCACACCGCCGATTTAATGTACTTAGTATGGACACACACGTTCGACTTCATAATATCGGTTCCCAAAAATCGATTTTGGTAAAATCAGACTACAGTCGTAGTGTAGACATACCCTAAGTTTATTAACTACATATAGAAGATCAGAATTGGTTACAAAAGGAAATAAAAGATAAAACCGCAAGCTATTTTCTCAGTGTTACCAAGCTAAGTCACATTTGAAACAATAAGGTTTCTCCTACATAAAAACCTACAGCAGTCTGTGCTAACTGGAAAGCTTTTCCAGTTAGGACCACTCCCCCCAGTTCAAATGTTTCTTTGTCTTCCAAATGATCATGTTGCTTTCAGTATAGGTAGGGAAGGAGAGGTGGTCTGATGATGTCATTGTCCCTTATTTTATACTCTCCTCCAGATGCTGGAAAAATTCTTGCTGTGTCATGGGGATTAGGCAGTGCCATTGCCTATGTGCCCACATTCAGTCCTTCATATGAATTGCAAATTCTTGCTTACATCCTTTGTGTACGTGAGGCTTGACATGTAAGGCTTGTGTTCACAGTTCCTTCATTATTTCTAAGGAGCTAGTTTGTGGGCATTTTTTGCAGACTCTCAGCATGTTTCAGTAACAAACATACAGCAAAATTTCATAACTTCCTGTACAATGATGATACGTACATTTCAACAGGACAGTAATGTTCAACAGATTATGACTTTTCCAATGATACTTCACAAGGCATACAAAATATATCATAGCCATATACAAATGGTGAATATGGGGGGTACAGGGTGTTATTTTTAGGTACAGTGTGTCACAATAATTTTATATTATTGTACAAAGAACTTTTCAGAGGCTGAGAGCTTGACCCATAAATAGGCATAGTGTGATGATAAAGGGGAAGGGATCCAGATCAGGATAAGTAAAGAACATGTCAGAGATCTTCTTCTGACTAATTTGAATGGATTCAAGTCAGCAGGACCCGATGCAATTCACCTCAAAGTGCTGAAGGAATTAGCTGAAGAAAGATTGGGGCCACTGGCAATAATATTTGCAAACTCATGGATGACAGGAGAAGTCCCAGAAGATTGAAGAAGGCTAACATAGTGCCTATTTTTTTTAAAAGGGTAAAAAGAAGGAGCCAGGGAAAAACAGATTAGTCAGCCTGACCTCAATACCTGGGAAGCTACTAGAGCAATACATAAAACATTCAATTTCTAAAAACTTGGAGGATGAAGGGGTGATCACTAGCAGCCAGCGTGGATTTACTAAGAATAAATCATGCCAAACCGGCTTGATTTCCTTCTTTGACGGGGTAGCTGGTTTGGTGGATAGGGGGAATGTGGTGGACATAATTTACCTGGACTTTAGAAGGCTTTTGACACACTCCCACATGACATTCTGATAAGCAAGCTGGAGAAATGCAGGCTCAGTAGAACTACCATTAGTGCATACATAATTGGTAAATAACCACAAACAAAGAGTAACTATTAATGGAATGATGTCTGATTGGAAGGAGGTCTCAAGTTGGGTTCCACAGAGATCTGTTCTGGGTCTGGTGTTATTTAACATCTTTATTAATGACCTGGATGTAGGGATAGAGTGCACTGATCAAATCTGTAGATGACACAAAGCTGGGGCAGGGAAGGGTGTGTGTGGAAGGCTGCAAACTAAAATTCAGAGGAATATAAGGTACAGTGAAACCCCGCTATAACGCGATAATTGGGGTCCAAAAAATTCCATCGCGATAAATGTGGGGGTCGCGTTATAGGGGGGTTACAAAAAATTACCGTTTCAAGCCGGTCTCTTCTCTTCTTGCCAAAGCGGAGAAGTTTCAAGCTGGTCAGTTTCAAGCCGGTCTCTTCTCTTCTGGCCAAAGCGGAGAAGTTTGACCAGCTTGAAACTTCTCCGCGTTGGGGAGAAGAGAACTGACTGGCTTGAAACTTCTCCGCTTTGGGGAGAAGAGATGGCTTGAAACTGACCAGCTTGAAACTGACTAGCTTGAGTTTCAAGCCGGTCTTGCCAAAAGGGGAAGTGGAGGCACGGGGAAGGGGCAGGGGGGAAGGAACAGGGGAGATGGGGAGGAGATGGAGCCAGGGTTGGCTCCAGGCGAGGAAGCACGCTCTGGACGCTTTTTTTGTTGTTGCTTGGGGCAGTGGGAGCCACCTTATGATCACATTTTAACCGAATTCGCGTTATGGCGGGGCGCGCAATAGGGGGGTTTCACTGTACTACACTTAGGGAAGAAAATACAAATACAGAATGGGGCATAACTGGCTTGAGAGCAGCACTGCTGAGAAGGATCTGGGAGTTATGGTGGATCACAACCTCAACCAGAGTGAACAATGCGATTCTGTTGCAAAAAAAGTAAATGCAATTTTGGGTTGCATTAACAGAGGCATAGCATGCAAGTCACAGGAGGTGATTGTACCGCTCAACTCAATGCTGATTAGGCCTCAGCTGGAGAATTACTATTTTGGTCACCGCAGCAGAGAAAGGATGTAGAGAAGCTGGAAAGGATCCAGAGACGAGTGACAAAGATGATCAAATGGACAGAATGCAGGCCATATGAGTAAAGACTGAAGGAACTGAGCATGTTTGACTTGGAAAAGAGGAGATTAAGGGGGGACATGATAGTGGTTTTCAAATACTTGAAAGGCTGCTGTAAAAAAGATGGAGAAAAGTTGTTCTCTTTTGCCACAGAGGGCAGGACAAGAGGCAATAGGTTCAAATTACAGCATAGCAGTTTTAGATTAAATCTCAGGAAAAACTTCCTAACTGTAAGAACAGTAGGACAATGGAACAGACATCCTAGGGAAGTTGTGGAAGCTCCTTCATTAGATGTTTTCAAAAGGAGGCTGGATATCCACTTGTCTCGGGTGGTTTAGACACTACACATCCTGCATCGTGGCTGGGGGTTGGACTAGATGACCCTTGTAGTTCCTTCTAACCCTATGGGTCTATGATTCGATGACTCATCCCTGAGTTACTTCTGAACCTGAGCCTGCTTGAGTGTGATAATGAGAAACTAGTCAGACACAGATACTTCCCTGGGAATGTCTGTGTCATAGCAGCTCACAGAATCATAGCAGTGTATGACTAGAAGGGACCTCAATAAGTCATCTAACCCAGTCCCCTTAAGGCAGGATTAAGTATTTACTAGACCATTTGTGACCGGTGTTTGTCTAACTCACGGGTCTCAAACTCAAATGACCACGAAGACCGCATGAGGACTAGGGCATTGGCCCGAGGGCCGCATCACAGACACCCACCCCTTACCCCTGGCCCTGCCCCCACTCCACCCCTTCCATGAGGCCCCGCCCCTGACCTGCCGCTTCCCTGCCCCCATTCCAACCCCTTCCCCGAAGTCCTCACCCCAACTCTGCCACCTCCCTGCCCCTGGGGGTACAGGAGGGGTGCGGGGTGCAGCGGGGGTCGGGGCAGGGAGTGCAGAAGGTGTGCAGGGGGCTCAGGGCAGGGAATTGGGGTATGGGGTGCAGGAGGGGTGAGAGGTGTGGCAGGGGGTCGGGGTGCAGAGTGTGGCAGGGGGCTCAGGGCAGGGAGTTCAGGAGGTGTGCAGGGGGCTCAGGGCAGGGAATTGGAGTGTGGGGTGCAGGAAGGGTGCGGGGTGCGGCAGGAGGTCAGGGCAGGGAGTGCAGGAGGTGTGCAGGGGGCTCAGGGCAGGGAATTGGGGTGTGGGGTGCAGGAGGGGTGTGGGCAGGGCCCTACGCAGCCCCAACCTATGGGGGGAGCTCTGTGGGGCCACGGGGGAGAGTGGGGGTGGGTGGCTGGCCCCAGGCCTCCACGTGGGGGCGCAGGGGGGTGTCCCCAGGTCTCCGGGAGGGACGGAGGCTGGCCACTTCCTGCAGGAACAGACCTGGCCCCAACCTACTCCGTTCTTCCGGCTCCCAGCCGCGCCGCCGGCGAGTGCTGGGGGACAGTTTCCCCCTCCCCACAAGCCTGGGAGCCAGCGGAGCGTAGCAGGCTGGGGCCAGATCACTTCCCACAGGAAGTAGCCAGCTTCTGTCCCCCCCGGAGGGCTAGGGCCCCCCTCCCTCCTCCCACCTGTGGAGGCCTGGGGCCCCAGCCTGGTCCACTCCCCTGGCTCCCAGGCTTGAGGGAGGGAGGAACCGTCCCCCAGCACTTGCCGGCGGCACGGCTGGGGCCGGGTCGCTCCACTTACCATACAGCGAGTGCAGGGTCGGGCCTGGCTGCAGGTCTTCAGGGAGTGGGGGCGGGGCTGGGGGGGCAGGAAGAGGTGGGGCTGGGATGGAGCAGCATGCAGCTGCACAGGTGGCGCCTACGCAGCTGCTCATGGCGCCACGGGGTAGGCAGAGGGGCGGTGGGGCACGGGGAGCTTGGCGGGCCGCACGGAAGAACCCCGCAGGCCGTGTGTTTGAGACCCCTGGTCTAACTTGTTCTTAAAAACCTCCAACGACTGAGATTCCACAACCTCCCTAGGCAATTTGTTCCAGTGCTTAACCACCCTGATAGTTAGGAAGTTTTTCCTAATGTCCAACCTAAACCTCCTTTGCTGCAATTTCAGCCCATTGTTCCTTGTCCTAGCCTCAGAGGTTAAGGAGAATATTTTTTCACCCTCCTCCTTGTAACAACCTTTAAGTACTTGAAAACTGTTATCATGCCCCTCAGTTTTTTTTTTCTCCAGCCTAAACAAACCCAGTTTTTTCAATCTTTCCTCATAGGTCGTGTTTTCTAGACCTTTAATTATTTTTGTTGCTCTTCTCTGGACTTTCTCCAATTTGTCCACATCTTTCTTGAAACGTAGTGCCCAGAACTGGACACAATACTTTAACTGAGGCCTGATCAGCATGGAGTAGATTGGAAGAATTACTTCTTGTGTCTTGCTTACAACACTCCTGCTGATACATCCCAGAATAATGTTCGGGTTTTTTTGCAATAGTGTGATGCTGTTGACTCATATTTAGCTTATGGGCCACTATAACCCCCAGATCCCTTTCCACAGCACTCCTTCCTAGGCAGTCATTTCCAATTTTGTATGTGTGCAATTGATTGTTCCTCCCTAAGTGGAGTATCTTTCATTTATCCTTATTGAATTTCATCCTATTTACTTCAGACCATTTCTCCAGTTTGTCCAGATCATTTTGAATTTTAATACTATCCTCCAAAGCACTTGCAACCCCTCCCAGCTTGGTATCGTCTGCAAACTTTATAAGTGTACTCTCTATGTCATTGTCTAAACCATTGGTGAAAATATTGGACAGAACTGGACTGAGGACCGGACCCCACTCAATATGTCTTTCCAGCTTAACTGTGAACCATTCATAACTACTCTTTGGGAATGCTTTTCCAACCGGTTATGCACCCATCTTATAACATCTCCATCTAGGCTATATTTCCCTAGTTTGTTTATGAGAAGGTCATGTGAGACAGTATCAAAAGCCTTACTAAAGTCAAGATATACCACATCTATTACTTCCACCCTATCCACAAGGCTTGTGACCCTATCAAAGAAAGTTATTAGGTTGATTTGACATGATTTGTTCTTGACAAATCCATAGATAGACCCACAGGTTCCTGCCCTGAGGAGCTTACAGTTTAGACTGAGACATGGCATAACAAGTGATCTCACACATTCTAGGGCGGGATAGTGGATTGGATAGGGTTAAAGAAATAAGTTCACGCAAAGACTCAGTAACTGATACAGCTTTTAATGACCAATGTTGATGCTTTTAAAGAAAAGTTTAGTTTAAATGTTGAATTCATTTCTGTTGGCTTTCCATCTAAAATTAGTCTTTACGAGAAATGTGAATGAAGTCATGGAGTATTCCAAGCATATAGGGTGGTATGGATGAAGGCATGGAGATGTTTGTGTGTGAAGAAGACAAAGGGGGTGTCAAGGCTGGAGTTACTGGCTTAAACGCGGGAATAGAAGTTAGATAAAAGGAGACTGGGTCTGTGTTAAAGCACCAGCATTGAAGCAGACTGGGGGGGATTCAGTAATTCTTTGAGTATTTGTCCACATGGATTCCATTATAGGTGTACCTGTGCCATGCATGTGAAGTCAGCTTCTTTTGGCCAGCAGTGCTGCATCCTGTGTACCCTCATGCCTCCCCGCTACTCAAGGGCATGAAAGTTGGAGCAGGCCCAGCTGCCTTTCAGCTCCTGGTTCCCATCTATGTCTGTGAGACAGAATTCAGCAGTGCCCACCTGCTATACCCAAGCTCTCAGATGTTAGATTAGTATAGAATTAGTTTTAGAGTTAATTAGCTCTTTCTAGCCCACTGGCCTAAAAAAAATAGTGTGAGACATTCCAACATCCCTCAGTACCGAGACATCAGCTTCATGGTGAGACAAAGTCTCCATGGCTTAAGTTCTGCCCTTCACATGAGGTGATAGTGCCCCTAAATGATGAACATTCTAAATTATTTTGCTTAAGAGAAGGCAACATTTTGTGTAAATGCTTCATCTGCAGATCTTTTTCCAAACACACAGAGAAAGCTTGAGATGTTCATCTGAAGTTATTTCTAGTAGACTGGTTAATGAAGGGTGTGGCTGACTTGGAGAGCTACGAGCTGAAATTTGTCTCAGGTGCTCTCAAACTACATTTGGTACCATCTGCTTCAGCAACCGCTGTACCAAATCAAGAAATTGGAACTTAATCTACATCCAGCTTATTGTATCAGTGCCTCTTACTCAGTACTACCTTCCTGGGTACCGCATTGTTTGGAACAAGTTACCTTGGCTCCAGCTACATTTGAAACCAGAATCTTTCCTTCTAGGTGTGATACTGTTACCAGTACCTACAAAACCAACATCAGTACCAGAATCTAAGTTACTGATAAGATTTTACTGCATCAGTCTTCAAGGGCACTGATAACCATATTGCGTGGAAGATTGTCTGTGTCCCCTCTGTCACGGAGTATAGGGGAGTCCGGCCCTGCACCCCTCTTCCCCGGATTCACTGGGAGTCTCAGCCAGCCAGTAGAACAGAAGGTTTATTAGAGATGCCAGGAACACAGTCCAACCAGAGCTTGTCAGTACATCCAGGACCCCTCAGTCGGGTCCTTCCGGGGGGCAGGGAGCTTAGACCCCAGCCTGGGGGCTCCCTGCATTTCACCCCACAGCTCCAAACGGGGGCAGGGAGGCCAGACCCTGTCTGCCTCTCTCGCCTCTTCTCCGGCCAGCTCCAAACTCAACTATCCAGCCCCTCCTCCCCCTTTGTCTGCTTCCCGGGCCAGGAGGTCACCTGATCCCTTTGTTCGAACACCTTCAGCTCTCACCTTTGCAGGGGAGGGCCCGGGGCCATCGGTTGCTAAGATACAGAGTGTCAGCCATTCTCTGTGTCCAGGCCCCTCTGTAACACTCATGCATCCTTGTTCCACCACCTAGAAACTCAAGCACTGCATAGGGGAAACCGAGGCACCCACACAGTACTCAGGGAAAACATTAACAACAGTCCTAGTTCGTCACACCCTCCAAACCCCTTCAACTCCTCAGAGATCAGCAGGCAGCCTATCTAGTGGGTAGCACAGGATCTTGCTTGGTGGTTACAGTAGTAATTTGGAGTAATAGTGAGTGTAGATCCAGGAATCAGATAACAGGCCAAGGGTGAAGCTGGAGTCAGGGTCGAGGAGCCAAGTCAAGGGTCCAAACCAGAGTCAGAATCAGAATCAGGGCAGGGAGTCAAGGACTAGACCAAAGCAGACAGGAGTCAAGGCTGGACTGAGAACTGGAGGAAGGAGTAGATGAGGGCCAGAATGGGGCTGGAACAGGGACTGGAGCAAGGACTGGAAGCAGGAGCAGGGCAAGCACAGCTGTCGGTGTGGTGTTGGTGTTCGTCCTTTGAGTTTGAAGATGACCATGACATCACTGCTTGGTTTGGTTTCTGTGAACACATGAGTGGCTGATCAGGCCAATTTGAGCTTTGAACTGTCTGTGGCATGCTGAACAAGAGATGCCACTATACGTTACTTGATTAACACCCGACATGCTGCTGTTGCAAGATTTACGCTGCTGGCGCTTCTGCTCTGCCTCAGCAGTTCCCCTCTGCTCGTAGATTATAACTCCAGTATCAGGAAGGGGCTAGAAAAGGTGCCCTGAACATTGTCTGCTTCACCTTAACCCTGGTCAGCGTACTGCGGCTGATGGGGATCCCGCTATAGGGGTAAAAAAAATCACACGAAAAGACAAAGACAAAGATGACATTACTCACCATTGGTGCTTGGACTGTGCACACATTAATGGACTGCATAATAGCAGATAGACCAGAGAGAAGAACAGCTTTAGTTGGTAGGGAACTGGCCAGATACAATATCCAGATAGTCACCCTGAGTGAAACTCACCTAACTGAAGGAGAACAACTTGCTGAAAAAGGAGCCAGCTATACCTTCCTATGGAGTGGCCGTAGTAAAGAAGAGCGACGTGAAGCTGGTTTTGGGTTTGCCATCAAAACACAGCTAGTTAGCAAATTTATGAATTTCCCAAAGGGTGTGAATGATAGATTTATGCTAATAAGACTTCCACTGTTCCGGGAAAAGATGTGCAACTATCCTCAGTGCCTGTGCACCTACCATGACCCACCCAGGTGTGATCACGGACAAACGTTATGAAGGTGTGGTACACACTGGGCAGCTGCTGTGCTGCTGCCACTGCCAGGCTCAAGTAGCAGGCTAGTGGCTCACCTGCCCAATCAGGAAGCACAATCAGTTACAGAAAGCTCACTGGCTGTCACGGAGCTGTCTGGGTTGCCTAGCGACCGGGCTGAGAGCCAGCTGTGCTCCTGACAGAAAGTTTACTCTTCTGTGTCTTCATCAGTATATAGCAGAAGTTCTTCTCTCAGGGTTATCATTCACTCCCCTGGGTCAGTTCATGCATCACAGCCAAAGGAAGTGTTTCCTGGACATTCTTTTACTTACTGTAAGAGATATGAATCAGGCAAAGTGCAATCTCCTTGGATTCCTCTACCGTGGCCTCATATCCCATATCCTTATGGTATGCAGTGTTGGCCTTATTAGCTCTCTTGGAATTCTTAAGTTCAGTATTTGGCCTATATTCTTAATTATTTTATATTCTTGGATTCACCAAGGGCAAGTCATGCCTTACTAACCTAATTGCCTTCTATGATGAGATAACCGGCTCTGTGGATGAGGGGAAAGCAGTGGATGTGCTATTTCTTGACTTTAGCAAAGCTTTTGATACAGTCTCCCACAGTATTCTTGCCAGCAAGTTAAAGAAGTATGGGCTGGATGAATGGACTGTAAGGTGGATAGAAAACTGGCTAGATGGTCGGGCTCAATGGGTAGTGATCAATGGCTCCATGTCTAGTTGGCAGCCGGTATCAAGTGGAGTGCCCCAAGGGTCGGTGTTGGGGCCGGTTTTGTTCAATATCTTCATTAACGATCTGGAGGATGGTGTGGACTGCACCCTTAGCAAGTTTGCAGATGACACTAAACTGGGAGGAGTGGATACACTGGAGGGTAGGGATAGGATACAGAGGGACCTAGACAAATTAGAGGATTGGGGCAAAAGAAATCTGATGAGGTTCAACAAGGACAAGTGCAGAGTCCTGCACTTAGGACGGAAGAATCCCATGCACTGCTACAGACTAGGGACTGAATGGCTGGGCAGCAGTTCTGCAGAAAAGGACCTAGGGGTTACAGTGGACGAAAAGCTGAATATGAGTCAACAGTGTGCCCTTGTTGCCAAGAAGGCTAACGGCATTTTGGGTTGTATACGTAGGGGCATTTCCAGCAGATCGAGGGATGTGATCATTCCCCTCTATTCAGCACTGGTGAGGCCTCATTTGGAGTACTGTGTCCAGTTTTGGGCCCCACACTACAAGAAGGACGTGGATAAATTGGAAAGAGTCCAGCGGAGGGCAACAAAAATGATTAGGGGGCTGGAGCACATGACTTATGAGGAGAGGCTGAGGGAACTGGGATTGTTTAGCCTGCAGAAGAGAAGAGTGAGGGGGGATTTGATAGCTGCTTTCAACTACCTAAAAGGGGGTTCCAAAGAGGATGGATCTAGACTGTTCTCGGTGGTAGAAGATGACAGAACAAGGAGTAATGGTCTCAAGTTGCAGAGGGGGAGGTTTAGGTTGGATGTTAGGAAAAACTTTTTCACTAGTAGGGTGGTGAAGCACTGGAATGGGTTACCTAGGGAGGTGGTGGAATCTCCTTCCTTAGAGGTTTTTAAGGTCAGGCTTGACAAAGCCCTGGCTGGGATGATTTAGTTGGGGATTGGTCCTGCTTTGAGCAGAGGGTTGGACTAGATGACCTCCTGAGGTCCCTTCCAACCCTGAGGTTCTATGATTCTATGATTCTATGATCACCCTCCTTATTCAGGAATAGATATCCTACTATAGTAAAGTTGAACCTGGCCAGGTTGATGCGCACATCTCAGCAGAGTGTTTCTCATGAACCAAGAAGGATTTGTGCAAAGTAATTTTGAAGATCATCTAGAGCAATATTCAGACTCTCCTGCACTTGTGGTAATTTCTTCATTCTCCTCAGATGAAGCTGTTAACCCTCCATTATTATCCATAGTTGACAATTTTAAGGCATTTCAGGACCTAAAGAGGATGGTATCTTAGAAATCCCTTTGCTAATTGATTCTGCACTTTGTGTAGTGAACCAAGCAAGTGTAAAATCTTACTAGCTTGACATGACATCATTTTATATGTACTCACTGCTGGTGTAAGTCTGCTTCCACTGACATCAATGGCAAAATACCGGTTGGTTATAATAGTGCAGTGTTGGCTATAACGTTGCCATATGTTACCATAATAGTCTGAAATTTCCCATGCCAGGTATCCTTCTTAAGATGGATGTTTTAGGAAAGTTTCAGCTGAAACAGTTCAGCCATTTCCAGGATTGAGATTAGGGAAAAATGTATTGCTTTGCCATTTTAAAAATTCTGGTAACCTTTTCTTTGAAAAGCTCTATCACCCCCTATGCTTTGGAGACGGGACTTGAAATCTGTGAGTAGGGTAGCCTTTGTGTCAAAAATGTGCCTTTTGTTGTTCCTTTGAAAATTGCCAAAACTTGGCCAAGTTATATGCCTTGGAGAAATCTCAGTTCACACATGCTCTGTAGAGGCCTCTTGAGTTTAGCAACTAAACATCTCAGAAGCTTCCACCCTCACTGAGCATGCTCGAGCCTTTCACAGGTTCTAGTGCTGACCAGACTGTGCGTGCACCAACTCCACAGGGACTCTGAACACACTTCAGACCAGGGCTGTAGGAGCAAAGCCAGACTTTCCTTGTAATTACTGCTCCTGGCTGCTCCATGCCAGAGTGGGGCTTGGTACCAGTACTGAGAGCAGGGATACTTTCTCTCCTGTGCGCTCATTGAACCCCCTGCTGGCACCCAAGCAGTGTGGAGAAGGAAGCTGCTTAACTCAAATGGAGAGGGGACAAAAGCCAGACCAGGGGGGAGGGGAAGGATCAGATTGGGACAAGAGGCTGGGATTGGATGGGGGGGGCAGAAGAGAGAAACTGAGTTTGGTGGAGGGACGGGGATTATGAGCTGGATTTTGTGGGAAGAGGGGAGCTGGCGTTTGCAGGGCAAGGGGACTAGAACTGGGAGGTGAGAGGAGGCTGGGACTAGGAGCTGGTGTGGAACATTGCCCCCCCCTCTTGTTATACCTGTTTGCTGGCTCTTAGCTGAGGTACCTTGAGCCTGCAACAAGATGGTAATATGATTATTTTACATAATAACTTCATTAATTATATTTCCTAGCTCCCCATGTGCTAGTGTATCCAAATTTTTATCCACACCATTCCAGATAGCTTATATACATAGCCTCTTTTAATAAGCTTCTGATTTCTTTTGTGTTTCTTTTCTTGTACACAGCTCTGTAATAGCTAATAATTTAAGAACTCTTTGACTGTGTCCTGTTTAAAAAGGTTTTCTCATAGTGTGCCCTCCAGAAACAAGTTATCCTCAAGAAATCCCCTTCATTATGGAAAATCTGTCTAACTTATAAGAGGTGATCAGATTTTTTTCTGTTTCTTTTCCTGGGGAAAATTTCTTTTTTTGGGGTGGGAGAAAAAAAATCAAAAACTGAATTATTTCATCCAAAACCTGAAATATTTTGATTCAGGAATGCCTCATGAGAGGTGCCGTTTAGGCACCTCTTGCTCCCATTCTCCTCTATAGGCCAGGGTCCATGATCAGGCTACATGCATCTCTCCTGATAAACAACAGCCTCCCCTCACGAGTGCATCATGGAAGTCCCATGGCTGTGGTGCATTATGTGAGATAAAGTCTGGCAGGGGAACCTGACCTATACATGAGAATGGGGACTTGAAGAAACTGAATTACAACTTCCACGAGGTACTGCAGCAGCATTTCTGAATTGCAATATTTTGGTTTTCAAGCAAAAACTTTTCAGTTTCGGGGCATTCAGTTGTTCAATGAAAAGTTTAAAATTTCTGTGGAAAACAGACACTTTTCACAAAATAGTGTTTAGTCAATATCTTAAATATTTGCCACAAAAATTAGTTTTGATGGTAATTTTTTGACCAGTCTTACCCATTGTTTAGTAGGCAAGACACTGTCTGAAGTATAGCCATAGCACACAGTGAAACCATTATTTCGTACCAAAACAAACTAGAGAGACTCTGCCATATGAATGAAACGTGGCTACCCCCTACAAGATTCAAATTGGATCAAATGGACCAGACACAGTTTTAGATTGACTCAGAGCTGACCAGAAATAGTTCTGAGGGTCTATGACAGTGATATTTGGGTATCATTGGTGCTTGTGATTAAAGAGGTTCTCAGATAATATGGCAATGAGGGCCATATAAGCACCTATATAAACAATGATCACCAAAGTGAAACTTCTTCCTAACTATATGTAGACAGTATTGTGCTATACCCTGCAATGTTGAGCTTACAGAAAGGCATAGCCAGAAAAGCACTCCACACTCAGTTGTCAAAACAAAAATGATATCCAGGATAGTAAAATAAATATTTAATTTTGTTGTCTTCCTCTACCAATCCCAGATATCCAGCCAGCTCTAATAATACTTTATAAATATAAATATTTTAAAATAATGTAAGTGTTTTGATACATTTTCTTGTGTTCATTTTTCACTCCCAGCCGAGTGTTGGCTTTACAACAACTATAGTTTAGACAAACTACTGTGGGCTGGATTTTTGCATATTGTAAATATATCGAGGACAAAGGGCAGTACGTTTGAAGTAAAAATAATACTAGGTGCTTATATAGCTCTTTATATCTTCAAAGTGTTTTTTTTTTTACAAACATTCATCAGTGACATATGGCAACAACTTTATTGTACACTAAACCAGCCTCATTATTCCTGTAGGTGCTTCAGCTACCCAAATTGCCAGCTTTGGATCAAGGACCTGTGAGAAGTAATATGTCTACGCTACAACTGAGTAACAATATACCCATTTGGAAGTAGCTGTGTTTTCCCTAAGCCTGGCTGACCCATCTCTCTCTGCAGTAGGTTAGTAGTTGCATATTAAAATAGTTGATTTACTTTGTCTATATTTGGGCTCCTCGGTTCATTAAAACTCTCCTTTGTTGTGATGCCTACAAAAAACTTGACAAGGGTATGTGGAGTCGACTGCCTACCAGTATTGTCTCATTGCTTCCTTGTACAACCTCATCTGTCTGCTTGCATCCATCTGTTGTCTCATCTTATACTTACATTGTAAACCCATTAGGGCAGGAATCATGTCATTGTTCTGTCTTGGTACAGAGCCTACCACAATGGGATCCTTGTCCCTGGTCCATGACTAGGGCTCTTAGATGCTATGGTAATACAAATAATTGATAATAGTAATAAAGAATTTTCAAACCCTGCCATCGGCAGAGCACTTTTCTTTTTGGCGATGCTGCCCCCAAAGCAAACCATTTTAAGGGACACTAAATTAGAAATTGATGTGCTCCAAACATTACCAGGAGCTCCTTCTCCTGCACAGAAATGGGTCTCAATTTCCTCCTTGACATCATAGAATAGAATCATAGGATTAGATGGGACCACAAAGGTCACATAGTCCCTGCCAAGATGCAGGATATATTGTGTCTAAACCATCCAAAACAGGTGGCTATCCAGACTCCTTTTGAAAACCTCAGTGAAGGAGCTTCCACAACCTCCTGAAAGAGTCTGTTCCATTGTCCTGCTGTTCTTACAGTTAGGAAGTTTTTCCTGAGATTTAATCTAAATCTGCTCTGCTGTAATTTGAGCCTCTTGTCCTGCCCTCTGTGGAAGGAGAGAACAACTTTTCTCCATCCTTTTTATGGCAGCCTTTCAAGTATTTGAAGACCCGCTATCATGTCCCCCCTTAATGTCCTCTGACATCATTTCCCCCCAGACTCTGAAGAGGTGTTGCTGACTGGGCTAAGGAATGCAAATTATCCCACCACAATTCCCACAGGGTTTCCTTTGAAGTTAAGACTTTGCACTAAGGGTATGTCTACACTGGAGCTGGAAGGTGTAATTTACTCGAGCTGGAAGGTGTCATTTCCAGCTCGAGTAAACATACCCATGCTAGCTCTGATCAAGCCAGTGCACTAAAAATAGAAGTGTGGACTCAGTGATGTGCATGGCAGGACAGACTAACCACCCAAGTATGATCTCATCCAAGACCCTAAAAACTTACTGATGGTGGTTAGCCTCTTCCACTACTCATGCCACCATGGCCACACTTCTATTTTTAGTGCACTAGCTCAGTCATAGCTAATGCAGCTATGTCTACCCAACCTTGAAATTTCCATCTCCAGTGTAGACATACCCTAATATTTCCCTTTCAGAGGGGTTCCAGGAGACTATCAGCACAGTCCCATTAGAAGCGCATAATCAAAGAGTAGTGTACACTGGGACTCTCAGAGCTAGGGCCTATGTTTGATCTAGTTTTCCCTAAAAGAGTCAGGGAACAGCTAGACTCAATCCCAGAGATTAATTGTACCTCCCTGACATACAATATCTCCCAGAGTTAGTGGGGGGCAGTGCAACTCTACACAGCCACTAACAGTTCAACTATCAAACCATGCCTTTTAAACCATAAAACTGTTGCGCTTGTATCACTTAGTGTAAACTGGATGTCAGATACATTTTTTCCCCATCTGGTATCTATTATAATATATATATAAATTTGGACACAGTCTTTGACCTTAAGTATAAAACAAAATACTTGTTTAAAATAATGTTTAGGTTCAACCTCTTTTGTTAACTGGCAAAATCCTTTATTTCTAGAATATATGCAAACTATTCTGCTTAAGCTTATGCAAACTGCTACAGATAATATTTTGATTTTTTTAATCAACATTACTCATCACTTTAGACTGTGCAATATAACTCACGGCAGTCTGGATTTAATGAATGTTTGAATGAGCCTCTACCCTAATTTTTTTGTGTTTTGAAAACCTAAATCTCATTGAAAGCTGAGCTTTGTTTATTTCCCAAAATTGATCTGAAGGCCATTTGGAACACTTAGGGTATTCTAAAATGTGATCATATCAACAATACATGTTCAAGTTTGTTTTAAAGTCAGTTTTTCTTTCCCAGTTTACATAAATCACTTAAAAAATCATTCACTTTTTTGGATCATAATGTGCTCACTTGGCTTTTAGACCTAGATGGTTTACAGGCCAATTTTTCAAACAGGATTCTAAAGCTATTTGTGGATTACTTTCTGTTTGCTACTTGTTATCTACATTCCTGAGGTAAGCACGTTAAAATGACTGAGGATTTTCATCAAGCTAAGTGATTATACTAAATAGGGCAATTTTGGGTGCTTTTAGCTTGTGTGTTTAAACATACTATGCAGGAGAAACCAATGCTACATTTTCTTTTAAACCACAGAGGGCACTGTTTATTCTTACTGCTAAATGACCTTATTACAGTAGATTTCCACTCTCCATAACACAATTAGTATATAAGTTTAAATTTTACTTTTGGCACTTTTTCATTTTCTGTTCCTTTGGTTAAAAAAATATTCTAGATTCAGGCACATTCATACATTTTCAGTACTTGACACAAACTACTCTATATTCCTTTGAATTCGCTTTCCTCTTCCTTTATTGATTTATACACACATTCTTCTGTATAAATAAATGTTATGTTTGCACAAACCTGATCCAAATAGAGGTGTAAGCTTCCTTAAAAGGGGTGGTTGTTAGGAACTTGCAGAAGAAACTATGTCTCAAGGTTGGCTTTTTGCTAGCTATCATCAGCTTTTCAACCTATTCTGTTTGGGTAAGATTATTGGAAAAAGTGTTGTTGGGGTAACACTCACATCAGCTGGAGTCCTCATATTTACTTCATCCCTTTAATTGTGTTTTCAGCCTGCATATAGTACAGAGATTCCATTGGTCTCCTTGCTTGATGACAAAGGCAACTGTCTGTGCTGAGTCTATTATTATTATTATTATTATTATTATTATTATTATTTATTATTATGGCAAATTTTGAATTAAACATTTTTTGTCAGAAAATAGACTTTTGTTGAAATTGAAATTTTCTGTGGAAAAAGATGGACTTTGGCAGAATTCTCCATCCAGAAAATTGAAACAAAGTTTTGATTCAGGAATGTCAAAACATTTAGTTTCAATCAAAAATATTGAAAGAACCGTTTTGACAGTTTTAAATTAAAATTTCTTAGAACTTTGCATTACATGAAAAGTTTTACTAATTCAACTTTTCATCCTGGTTTGGGATGAGGACAAAAGTCAAAATATCAGAATTTCATGCATTATGAAAATTCCCTTTTAAATCCACTATTGTTATTTTATTTGAATTGTGCTAGCATGTAGAGGTCCTAGGGCCCATTGTGCAAGACACTGTACATAGATGGTAAAAGATGGTCTCTGTCCTGAAAAATTTATTATCTACATAAACAAAACAGATAAAGGGTAGAAGAAAGGGTATAACTGAGGGCTTGTCTACACTGGCAAGTTTCTGCACAGTAAAGCAGCTTTTTGCGCTCAAACTGTAGACGAATACATACTGCCAAGCCGCTTTGTGTGCAGAAACTCCTCAGTTGCAGCACTGCAAAAAACCCCACCAAAACCACCTCGACGAGAGTCATAACGCTATTTGCGCAGAGGCTTCAGCGCTCTATTGCCAGTGTAGACACTCGCTTGCTTTCTGCGCTGTAATTGGCCTCCGAAGCTGTCCCATAATGCCTCAAGTGACCACTATGCTCTTTGTTTTGAGCTCAGCTGTCCTGGAGACATGTGCCCCTCCCCTTTCAAAGCACCGTTTGTGACAGCTGTTGCATGCTGTGCTGATCTGCTCCAGGACACAAAGCAAACCATTAATGTGGAATGCTCGTGCTTTTGAACATAGAGGCAGGTGTGTGTGTGTGTGTGTGTGTGACAGACACACCAGGGAGGGAGGTGGGAGCTGATGTCGAGGTTTCCCCCTCCCCCTGCCTCAGGACTGGTTGCTTCCTGCCACTGTCTGAACTTACAAGACAGCGCACTGACACACTCTCTGTCCCCCCAAAACACACTGTCTCTCCCCCCCCGCCCCATACGCACACACACACTCCCTGTCTCACACTCTCCCTCCTCTACTTCACTTGAAAAGCAGCTGGCAATGTAATAGGATGTCCATGGAACAATTGGATTGGGAAACCTGCATCATGTGACACTGTGCCTGCCCCATGAGGCATTGCAAACCCTTTCCAAAGCACCCTGCGGCCAGTTGCACAGGGGGACAGTTACCACAATGCACTACTGTCTTTGCCGTTGCAAGAGCTGCTGATGTGGATGCGCTCCACCGTCACAAGGAGCACAGTGTGGACATGCAACAGCGGTTTAATTCCAGCGTTGTAATAAAAGTGGTATAACTTGTGGTGCAGAAACTTGCCAGTGTAGACATACCCATAGAAGCAGAATTAACAGTGATGGTTTGCCAACATCATGTTAGCTGCATGTTTATTTTGTTGGTTATTTGTTTTGTAGCTTGTTTTAGATGTATTGGAAGCCTTTGAAGTTTTACTGACTTTACTACTGGCCCTGTCCGAGGTGAATGGGATCATATTTGAGTAGTTCCTTCGTTTCTCTAATAGAGACTGTAGGAAGCAGTGTTTAATTTAATTGATTGTTTACTATGAAGGCTCCCTAGTGCCAGGGCTCCACTGGGATCTACTTTTTCACTGCTCCTGTTCAAACTATATATGTGGTTGGCACAGAGATGGTGAGGTGATCTGGACTGGACTATCACTCTACGGATCATATTTAGCTCCATGTAACCCTGACATTGCAGTGTTTTTTGCTTTCCCAGTGCCTGGCCAAAAGTAGGACTGGGAAGAGCATGAGTTGACTGAAGCTCAATCAGAGAAGACATTAGTGGGTTGGGAGAACCATTTAGAGAGTATTTGTGATTTGGGGAATTTGACTGTATAATTATGAATTCTGTGTAAGATTATTAATTCTGTGTCTCTACCAAGCTGCAAATTTTATTTTGGATATGGGGCTTGTTGTGTTCTCTGTTGTCCTTTCAATACTATATTGGAACACAATTCCAACAGTGATAGAGGCAAAGGCCTAATAATAGAGGGTCATTTAACTTAAGTGCCTGACAATTGAAATATAATCACTCCAAACAATAGACTGACTCCCAACCAGGAACACTGGCTCCCAACCAGGAACACTGGTTTGTCAGGGGAGAGGGCTCCTGGAAAGAAAGTCTCTGGTTGTGTGTTGAAGCTGAGGGAATATACTGGAAGTATATACAAAGGGAGGAGCTAATCTATTTGGGGCCATTTTTATCCAGCTCAAAATGAGGGAGAAACAACCCAGCATGTAGCAGCCTGATCAGGCAGGGAATCCTGTTTACCTACCTGGTCCCCAAGCACTCCCAAGGGAAGAGTGAGCTAGTAGGGGTATTGCATTTAGGATGTTGTTTTCTAAGTGACCTGTCCTCTCTTGTGCTCTATCTGTTAAGTAAAAGAGCAAAGGTGTTAGAATTCTGAGTAAATGTTTGTATGTGTTATATGACATAACTACCACATTGTCCCCTGAGAGAGTTAAACTGTAACCCAGAAGGCTCGCCCCTTCGGTGGAATTCTGGGAGAGAGTGTGTTTAAGTTACCCAGGAGTCTAAAGGGTTAGCACTGATCTCAGGAACTAGGCATCTGGACAGCATGTCTGAGCTCTCAGGAGGGTTCTAGACAAAGGGTCTGTGACCTGAAAATGTTCCTAGGGACCCAAAAACTGGGGGGTGGATGGGTTTTGTTCAAGCTCCAGAGGCTTGCAACACCTGGGGACTCATTGGGTAGGTTCTCTCACAGCAGTCTAATGAGTGGCTGAGAGGGGAAGCTCAACTGGGATCTGTCACAGTATTGCAGGGATGATATCTGCTCCAATGAACAATGATCATAGGGTTTGCTCAATCTTTGTCAAATCAGTTTTCAATCTTGGGGTACTTCTGGGTCACCAACAGCCCCTATAGACCCAGGTGGTTGCACTTGACTAAAGTTCATTTTTTTTCTTTTTTTGGAGAGAAGATTTCCATAAAAACTAGGGCTATCAAGTGATTTAAAAAATTAATCATGATTAATCACGCGATTAAAAAAATTAATCGCGATTAATTGCACTGTTAAACAACAATAGAATACTATTTATTTTAAATATTTTTGGATGTTTACTACATTTTCAAATATATTAATTTCAATTACAATGCAGAATACAAAGTGTACAGTGCTTACTTTATATTTATTTTTATTACAAATATTTGCCCTGTAAAAAACAAAAACAAAATTATTTTTCAATTCACCTCATACAAGTACTGTAGTACAATCTCTTTATCATGAAAGTTGAACTTACAAATGTAGAATTATGTACAAAAAAACTGCATTCAAAAATAAAACAATGTAAAACTTTAGAGCCTACAAATCCACTCAGTCCTACTTCTTGGTCAGCCAATCACTCAGACAAACAAGGTTGGTTACAATTTGCAGGGGATAATGCTGCCTGCTTCTTGTTTCCAATGTCACCTGAAAGTGAGAACAGGTGTTCGCATGGCACTGTTGTAGCTGGCGTTGCAAGATATTTACGTGCCAGATGCATTAAAGATACATATGTCCCTTCACGCTTCAACCACCATTCCAGAGGACATGCTTCCATACTGATCAAGAGTTCTGATTGCTAATGATCCAAAGCAGTGTGGACCGATGCATGTTCATTTTCATCATCTGAGTCAAATGCCACCATCAGAAGGTTGATTTTCTTTTTTGGTGGTTCAGGTTCTGTAGTTTCCGCATTGGAGTGTTGCTCTTTTAAGACTTCTGAAAGCATGCTCCACACCTCGTCCGTCTCAGATTTTGGATGGCACTTCATATTCTTAAACCTAGGGTTGAGTGCTGTAGCTATTTTTAGAAATCTCACATCGGTACCTTCTTTGCGTTTTGTCAAATCTGCTGTGAAAGTGTTCTTAAAATGAACAACATGTGCTGGGTCACCATCCGAGACTGCTATAACAGGAAATATGTGACAGAATGCGAGTAAAACAGCAGAAGACATACAATTCTCCCCGCAAGGAGTACAGTCACAAATTTAACTGACGCATTATTTTTTTAACAAGCATCATCAGCATGGCGTCATGTCCTCTGGAAAGGTGGCAGAAGCATGAAGGGACATATGAATCTTTAGCGCATCTGGCATGTAAATACCTTGCAATGCTGGCTACAAAAGTGCCATGCGAACGCCTGTTCTCATTTTCAGGTGACGTTGTAAATAAGAAGCAGGCAGCGGTATCTTCCTTCAATGTAAACAAACTTGTTTGTCTTAGCGATTGCAGAATAAGAAGTAAGACTGAGCGGGCATTTAGGCTCTAAAGTTTTACACTGTTTTGTTTTTGAGTGCAGTTATGTAACCAAAGAAAATCTGCATTTGTAAGTGCACTTCAGTACTTGTATGAGGTGAATTGAAAAATACTATTTCTTTTGTTTATCATTTTTACAGTGCATATATTTGTAATAAAAATAATAATATAAAGTGAACACTGTGCACTTTGCATTCTGTTTTGTAATTTAAATCATTATTGAAAATGTAGAAAAAAATCCAAAAATATTTAATACATTTTAATTGGTATTCTATTGTTATAAGTGCAATTAATCATGATTAATTTTTTTAATCTCAATTAATTTTTTGAGTTAATCTCGTGAGTTAACTGTGATTAATTGACAGCCCTAATAAAAACATAAGAACGGCCATACTGGATCAGACCAAGGATCCATGAAGCCCAGTATCCTGTCTTCCAACAGTGGCCAGTGCCAGGTCATTCAGAGGGAAAGAACAGAGCAGGTAATCATCAAGTGACCCATTCGCTGTTGTCCACTCCCAACTTCTGGCAATCAGAGGCTAGGAATAACCAGAGCATGGGGTCGCATCCCTACCCCTTCTGGCTAATAGCCATTGATGGACCTATCCTCCATGAACTTATGTAGTTCTTTTTTGATCTCTGTTGTAGTTTTGTCCTTCACAACATCCTCTGGCAACCAGTTGCACAGGTCGACTGTGCGTTGTGTGAAGAAATACTTCCTTTTGTTTTAAACCTGCTGCTTATTAATTTCATTGGGTGAGACCCCTGGTTCTTGTGTTATGTAAAGGAGTAAATAACACTTCCTTATTCACTTTCTCTACACCAATCATGATTTTATAGAGTTCTATAATAGATCCCCTTAGTCGTCTCTTTTCCAAGCTGAAAAGTCACAGTCGTTTTAATCTTTCCTCCTACAGAAGCTGTTCCACACTCTTAATTATTGTTGTTGCCCTTCTCTGTACCCATTCCAATTCCAATATATCTTTTTGAGATGGGGTGACCAGAACTGCATGAAGTATTCAAGATGTGGATATACCATGGATTTATGTAGTGGCATTATGATATTTTCTGTCTTATTATCTATGCCTTTCGTAATGGTCTTTAACATTCTGTTATCTTTTTTGACTGCTGCTACATATTGAGTGGATGTTTTCACAGAACTATCCAAAATGACTCCAAGATATCTTTTTGAGTGATAACTAATTTAGACCCTATAATTTTGTATGTTTAGTTGGGATTATGATTTCCAAAGTGCATTACTTTGTATTTATCAATATGGAATTTCATCTGCCATTGTCTTCCCCAATCACCCAGTTTTGTGAGAGTCCTTTGTAACTCTTCACAGTCTGCTTTAGTCATAACTATCTTGAGTAATTTTGTATCATCTGTAAATGTTGCCACCTCACTGTATATCCCTTTTTCCATATAATGTGTGAATATGTTGAACAGCACTGGTCCCAGTAGAGATCTCTGGGGGACACTACTATTTATTTCTCTCCATTCTGAAAACTGACCATTTATTTCCTACTCTTTGTTTTCTATTTTTTAACCAGTAAGATCCATAAGAAGATCTTCACTTTTATCCCATGACTGCATACTTTGCTTAAGAGCCTTTGTTGAGGGACCTTGTCAAAGGCTTTCTGAAAGTCCAAGTACACTATATCCACTGGATCACCCTTGTCCACGTGTTTGTTGACCCCCACAAAGAATTCTAATAGGTTGGTGAGGCATGATTTCCCTTTGCAAAAGCCATGTTGACTCTTCCCCAACAAATCACGTTCATTTATATGTCTGATAACCTACCTTAGAAGAAGTTAACCCTACCATACCTGAACCCTTTCTTGCCCTCTTGCAGGAGCAAGAGGCAAGAATGGGCCATGCTGCTTTCAGAATCAAATGCCAAATTCACTTCTTTGACTTAGCCTTCACTCAGTAATATTTTAACAATTTAAAAGCCAACACCAAAAAGAATCCCTATAATGAAACTAATTAATTTGTCCTTATCTACAGGAGGAAGGAAGAGATTATTTAGATTTTTAAAAGTCTATGGTGCACTGAGGAGTCTCAGCATGGTAGAAGAACCTAAATAACTGTATACACTGATCTCTCAAACAGTTACACACATTTGTAATTTTACTCTTGCCAGTAATCCCATCAACGTCAGTAGGATACTCATATGTATAAAGTTACATGTATGCATAAATATTTGCAGGATTGGGCCTTAGATGTTACCACTGTGTATTTGTGAGAACACTTGGATTGTTCTACATGAGAATTTGATTTTTTAATGGTTTTCTTATATTTCTTTGGCTTTCTAATTTTCAAAACTAGAAATATAATCTGGGAAGTAGGGTTACAAAGTCATTACAAAAACCCTGCACAGCACAACTCTGCTATTTTTGCCTTTCCTCCCTACAATATGCCAATTTATTGCTAGTTATGCTTATCAAGGGATCTTAGACATTATCCATCTCATTTAATTTTGAACCCAAAAATATCAGTATATTGAATGTTGTAAATCCCTAATTTGCTCATTTTAGGTATGTCTTGAAGATCTAAAAACAATTAAACATAAGATTCCTTTGCTTTTTGCTCTTAAATGGCATAAATTGATCTCACAGGAGAAAAAGCATTACTTAAGTTATCCATAATGCATCTGTTTATGTTTCCAACTGGTGCACTTTATCACAAAGTCATTGGTTTATATTATAAAAGGATGGTTGTGTAATAAGGAGTTAGCAGAAACCACAGGCATGTCTTTGAAATAACTCTAATGGCATATTTTATGAAATATTGGAGGCTTCATGAAAATGATTTTAATGAAGAAATATAATTTTCTTTACTTCCTATTAACTCTGAGTGAGTCAAAAGCACTTTTGTCTCTGTTACAACTAAATATATTAATCTTTTTGGGACAAATTGCTTTAGGGAGCATAATTTAACAATCAAGGCTCTCTAATGGAAATAAATGTAATCAGAATAGTTTAACAGTTCAGGGTATAGCAGAAAATGGTAGCTTTGGTGTGCAATGGTTTTAAATTGGAATATAATGATCTTATAACCTCCTTAAGACAGTGACTCTGTCTCTCTCTGTGTTTGTACAGAGGTTAGAGGGCCCATGATCCCCACTGAGGCCTTTGAGTGCTACCAGAATACAAAGAAATAATAGTAAATGATGATAATTCATTATAGAGGTACTGGTCATGATGCCATAGTTAAGGCTGAATTTCACTTTGTTGCAATTCAACTTCTTTGTTTTGTGTGAAAAATACAGCATATCCTTCCCAAACGTACAGCACTTAATCTTTGAACACAGAATGAATTTTCTGAGAATTTGCAAGTAAATGTGATAACTAGTTGGGGGACACAATTATTTAAAAATTAGGGCTTTAAAGATATTTACCATCTTTCTTGAATGCTCGAATGCTTTTGTCTTGAATGCCCTTACTAACAGAATAATGCAGACATGTCAAACTTTCCATATAGTTACAATTTTTGATATCTTGTGCTTAGGCTATTTTTGAAGAAATTAAGTGGTAGTTAAGCTAAGTTATTACTGATTGTTATATCTAATTCTAATTATTGGTGGGGCTGATAGTGCTGCCTATTAAGGTTGCCTGACAATTCCCATTATAAGATCCTGTTTTCAGTGGTTTTTAACTTTCCAGACTTTATCTGTTTGAGATGAAATTTTCCATGGTGGGTGTCTGCTCTAGGCTGAACTTTTTTGGAAAATTTAAGCCATAATGCTTCAGCCATTTTCAAGAACAAGACAAGGGGAAAATACTTTGTTTTGCCCAGGTAAAAAAAATTCTGATGACCTCTTCTGTGAACAGCATTAGCACCTCCAGACATTGTGGCAGGGACTTGAAATTTGGAAAGGGGTGGCCTTTGTGCGAGTGATGTGCCTTTTGCCAATCATGTGAAAATCCGCCCAAATTTGGTTACGTTTTAAGTTTTCAAAAATTGCAGTTTACACATGCTCAGTAAAGACATGTTCGATTTTTAGCAACTAAAACATCAAAAGATTCCTTTCTCTCTGAGCCTGCTCCATCCTCTCACAGCACCTAGTGCTGACAAGACTGCACATCTGTCAGTCCCACAGAGCGATTGAGCATGGTCCCTCCAGTCCAGGGCTATGGGGATGAAGCTTAATTTTCCCTGTAACTGTTGCTCCCAGTTGCTTGCTCCAGGCTATGGTGGGGACAGGACTGGAACTGAGAGCAGGGAGCCTTTTTCTCCTGTGCTCTCCATTCCTGCCCCCAGTTGATATCAGGCAGTTTGGAGGAGGAAGCCATCTGATTCAAATGCAAACAAAAGCCAGACCTGGGGGGAGGTAAAAGAGTAGATTGGGACAAGGACTCTGGTGAGACTGGGACTGGAATGTGGGGAGGGAAACTGGGATTGGAACTGGCTGGACAGGGACACTGGCAACTGGGGGAAACAGGGCCTGGGACTGTCTGGACAAGGAAACTGGGAATAGGAACCAGTGCAGGGGAAACGGGCAGGGTGAAGTGAACACAGATCTGACAATGAGCTGAAGTGCAAGAGAACTGGAACTGGCTTGGCAAAGAGACAGACCAGGAGCCAGAGGTTGGGAGTGAGATTGGGGCAAGGGCTGGGGACTTGGTGGAGAAGGTATGGATGAGGAGTCTGGAGTGAGAGATTAGGACTGGAGCCAGTGAGGGTGGAAAGGCAGGGGGAGAGACAGAGGACAAGGAGCAGGGTAAGGGGAACTGGGATTGACTGGGCAAGGAGACTGGGGACAAGGAGTTGAGACAGATGGGGGGAACTGAGAGTGGAGGGTGGAGATTGTCTGACTCTCAATGAGCCCATAGAGCAGTGGTTCCCAAACTTTAACAACCTGTGAACCCCTTTCACTAAAATGTCAAGTCTCACAAACCCCCTCCTAAAAATGAATATTTCCAGGGATTTTTCTCCTTTACCTGAGTATAAATTATAAAAGCAGTGATCTTGGAAACATAAAATTTGTTTTTGGCATGCTTATTACACACTATTTATGATTATTATTTATCATTACAGTATTTTTATTACATTATGAAAATGGCAACACTCTTCCAAGTAGGGCTGGCTCTACCAAACCGAGTGCCGCCCCCCCAAGCCAAAAAAAAAAACCCAAACCAAAACCCCCCCCGAGCACCACCCCCGAAACAAACAGCGCCCCCCCCCCCCCCCCAAGCGCCACGCCACTGCCCCAAGATTGGCCATCCCTTAGAAGATGCCGCCCCAAGCACGTGGTTGGTCGGCTGGTGCCTGGAGCCAGCCCTGCTTCCATGATCTCACTTTCGTAGCTTGTATCAGTTTGAATAAGCCTGTTGTAAGACAAGGCTCCTATGTTTCATCAAGGAGTATAAGATGTGAAACAGCATGAAGTTATTTAAGAAGCCAACTCAAAGTTCCTCCTACTCAAGCATTCAGGTCTTGAGCAGTCCAGGCAAACAACACGTTACAAAGCTTAAACTTGTTCTTCATAATAATTTTAAAAACAATACTAGCTGCCTATTTAATTTTAAAAACAGCAAAAAATATCCACCTCCCTTTCCATTTCTTATAAGGAGTCTTGAAGTTTAAATCTCATCAGTGTGACAGATATGCTTGCTTTGATCTGCTTAGCTCTTGGAAGTCCAGGGGACAGCTCTGTCCACCATTAGCGAATTTTCCCCCGATAACCCCCTGTAACATTTCGCGAACCCCCAGGGGTTCACGAACCCCAGTTTGGGAACCACTGCCGTAGAGGGAGACTAGGACTGGGTGGGAAAGGAGATTGGGACTGGGATGAGAAGCCTGAAAAGTGGAAATTGGGACTGGGACAAGGAGCCAGGAGTGGGGAAGAGACTACTAGAAGAGGGACAGGTTGGAGGGGAGAGGCACAAGGGGTCATGCTAGAGAGGAATGGGCAGAAGAGTCTGTCCACTACAGCACATGCCCCTCCAGAGCCTGGAATGGAACCCAATGTTCCTGAGTCTCAGCGTTCCTTTGCTGCCAGCAAACGTCCATGAAACCCACTGGCATAGTGCTCCCTGCTCCTCTGGTGCTGATCCACACAGAGGATGACAACCTGTTATTTCTATGTTACTTCATTAGTTCAAGTGGCAGAGGTCTGTGGGGGGATATAAAGGTTTCAATCCTGCTGACACGTGGGTGACAATATGATGCAGCATGATGGGATTTCTATTTTTTCAGTTTGCTTTTTAAAAAATATCTATGAAATTATATACAATTTTATGTAAAAAGAACATTATGGAGGTAGTAACATCAATCAACCCAAGAGCTGGGAAATGTCAGAATTAAAGTTTCCTGTGTAACCTTAATTCAGCTCTCTTATGTATATGCGTTATGATGGTAATGTCTTTACATGATCACATACTGACATTTTCCGCTTTTTTAAAAACTAATTTATTGTTGGTTTTTTGTGCAATAATTCTGTGGGCTACCAACAAGGTACGGTCAACAACTCCGGCCAGTTACCATCAAAGATAACTCAACTAATAACCCTTCTTCCTTGACAATTAATTAGCATGCAACAGTTCTGTTGGCTGTGATGGCTCAGTATTATGAGGGAGATGGGACACATATGTCAAGAGTTCTCACTGGTGTATTTCTTAAGGCCGCTGTCACTGGTCTTTAAAGATTCTGTTGCTGCATACTAGCTTGTACAAAAGTGTTTGAAAAACTCCCCATAGCATGACTGTCTCAGAGCCCCTGAACTCTGAGGCAGTGTTTCCAGGGGAACTGAGGCAGAAGAGTACTTAAAGCACAGACTTTGGAACTCAGAGACTAAGCTTTCCCTGCCACTCCATCATATAGGGCTGGTCTCACTAATACAGCCCTTAAACAAATAAGTCAATTGCAAATTAAGGGCCAGATTCACCAGTATGTCCAGCAGCTTTGCAATACTCTGGCGATGCAAAGCTACTGTAAACCCAGTTTAACTAGACGGTGCACTCTATTTTATTTTAAATTTTTAAGCCAAAGAATAAAGAATATTTTAAGGTTGATATAATGCACACTTAAAGCTCCTAAGAACCTATGCTCTTTTCCTAGGAGGGGAAAAGAATATATATATTAAAAAAATCAACCATCTAACATGTTTTTAACAATCAGGTTAATCTACTCTGGGACCACAATCACTAACGTGACTCAATAACAATCATCTGGTTATTACATGACATCACTACAGGTCACAGTATAGGTTGTTTTGGCACCTTAATTGAGCATTTCTTACCTGAATGTTTGGATTTCTTTGAAGTGTAACCTTAACTCTGAATTCTCTGGGTTTGTAATGCTTGGTGTTTTGGATAATTACAACATCCTTGTTGGGTCTTTTCCCCTTAAATTACTGAGACATACTCCCAGCCCTAACTCCATTTTAATGTAGGTTTTTTGTCTGGAAATATACATTGAGGCTGCTACAGCTCCCAGTGAAATTAGCAATAGGACTGGGCTCGCTATCATGATTATTGAGAAAAGATTAACAATATTTAGATTTTGTTAGACTTCATTATCTGCCAGTAAGCTGAACACCATAAAATGGGAGACTAAAGTTTTGTGGACTCATTAACTGGATTTCCAGATCGAGTATTTCGATTGGACAATCACTTCAGCAAGTAGAGGTGGCATCCTGGCTGAAGTCAATGGGAGTTTTGCTACTGCCTTCAAGGGGGCCAGGATTTCACTGAGGTGTTCAAATGTTTGTTTTGCATGTGTAAGTACTAATGTGACGGTCCACATGTAGGATTTAGAGGGTCCCCTTATGGAGGTCCACATTTGTAAACTGGCTATTGACTATTTTCAAGAGAAAGAATTTTGGCCTGTTCTCCAAATCTAGCCCAGAAGAACTCATCTTGTGTGTTCCCTGCTGGTTCAAAGTTTTCATAAAGAGGAAGGATTAAAGTTTCAGGCTCCTAACCCATTTGTCATGAAACCTTTTAACCATGACAGAAACTGCAGAACAGCCTTATGTGAAATGTCTGTGAGAAGTGGTTTGAAAGGGTTTACTGAAACACTGGTGTGTGGGCCTAACTTCTAAAGATCAGCACCTGTTCATTGGGGTTTCCCATGTGTGGGAGTCCTGCCACAAAAGGTATGTCTTATACAAAAACATGTTATGTGTACACTGCTGTAGGAATAGCAGACAAGGTTAAATGGTTCCTGAAAACTCTCGTTCACTGTGTCTGCCATCTGCTGGCAGCGCTGACCTATCCTGATACACCTCCTCAGGCTATGTTTCCCGTTATAGTTAGCATTAAAGCTCCCATTGACTTCAATAGGTACAAGATTGGGCCCTGAAGAGGGGAACGTTTCTGTTTGTCCAAAGCACTCGGCACTTAACATTATACACTCGTATTCTAATAGCAAATAACTCCAGGGAAGTCTGTAAGGTTACTCCAGGGTTGAATTCAACCCAATATAATCCAGCATCCTACATAGGAGACCCTTTCTGATGTCTCTAAGCCTTTTGGAAATACAATTGAAATGTTTCCATATGCAGGCAGGATATAAGTGGATTGATGAATGTTGAGTAGTAAAGGGATCATCAGCATTAACCTGTGTCCTGCAAAACAAAGAAATGCGCCATTTAAGAAATGTACTTAAAAAAACCCAACATGATCACAGTTAACTTATCCTTCATTGTTACCCAGTGATCTTCCTTTCCTGCAAACACTAATTATTAATACCTCTGTACAGTGTACAGAGGACCTTTATCCTGGGCAAGTCATAATCTTTTTGCTTGTTTTATTTCATTTTAGGGAGCAAAGCCTTAACTCTAGACTTGGGATGTGATTTTTCATTTACACACAGCAACAGCTTGTCATGTCTGACTTCATTACATGACAAATGCAAAAGCGTGGACTGAATTATCATGTAAGAGAGTGGCCCCTGCTGATACTCAACTACCTTATTGTTATCAGCACTAGTTGCGTTAACATAGTGAAAGTTTTTACCTTGAACCAAGTCTAGCTTGTTAAGTTTTAGCTACTAGGGAGCATTTCATCTTTATTCTTCTTCTAACCATTTCTGACTTTAATACCTTACACTTGTACTCACTTAAAACCAATCTCTTTGCAGTTAAATAAACTGGTTTTATTTTTAATCTAAACCTTTGGTATTTGTGGCATTTCCTAATAATTAGAATAGGAAATACCTCCATTAATGTACCTACTCTGATGGTATATTACAATTTAAATGGCATCCACTGTACCGTTTACACCTGCAGATGGCAATTAGGTACAATCTCCTGGACAAGGCCTAATGTAAATGGAATTATCTGCTATTAATACATTTAATGTTTTCCTCCTATAAATATTGTTTCACTATAAAAAAGTAAATCTTAGTAATCTTTACATTATGTCTATATTCTCTGATTCAGAACCTAAAAATGAGTCAATTTTGAACTACATGAATCATCTAGGGCTGACTCTTAGCTGTTGTAAAGTAGCATTGCTCCATTGACTTGGATGGAGTTAAACCAGTTTACTCCAGCTATGGAGCTGCCCTAGCAAACACAGCAGGTCAGTTTTGTTTTGTGCGGAAGGGCATTGCTCCTTTCCTCAAGTTCGTATTTGATGTTAATTGGAGCCTGAATCACTCCCCCTCCAGCTTTTTGGTAAAATAATGTTCCAGATTAAATGTTGTGTATCAAGCAGGCTTCTTGTTTGTGCAATATGAATTTTCAAGGTAAGATTATCTGTGCCATCAGTTATTAGTCATGTTTCTCAGAGCGCATTGCCAGTGCTTTGTGAGAGGAGAGGTTTAAATAAACGGTTATTAAGACTTAATTTCAGGAGATGAGAGCTTGATACATTTGCAAAGCTTGCTGTGTAATGCAACCTACACTGCGGCACAATCCTTGAAAGTTTTACTTTTTTACAGTCACAGTCAATTAAAGCTGACCTGGCAAGGGACCAGAAAACCTTCAGGAGGATTAGTAGTTATTAGTGTCATTGCCTCTTCTACTGTAAAAACAGTGGCTATGTTATGAGCGGCCAACCACGCATCACCCATGCACAACTAACTCTTCTAAGCATAACTGAAAGAGGGAATAACAAAATGTGATTTGACTTCAGCAGGACTGTCTGATTATCTATGTGACCTAATTTCACTTTTGTCCCTAATTTCCCTGTTTGATAGATATCGCCAGTGATTGTTAGTAAACACTAATGAACTGCCTTTCCCAGCAAATGGCTTTGTGCACTAATCCTGGCTACTGGCAACAGCAGTGGCTTTGCAAAGATGAACATTCTCCCTTCGAAGCCTGAGCAGATCTGATTGTGATAAGCCCTGCTGGAATTCCTGTCTGGGTGTTCTGTGTGACCTGGGTGGCAGTAAGAGTCAGTGGAAATCACTCAACACTTGACTCTGTAGTGCTTTGTCTCCATTTCCCCACCCCCCTGTTTTGTATGCTACATCGGAGACATGGCTTGATCTGAACTTTTTACCTTCTATGTGAAGTATTTTTGTGGTGAAGAAAATGGCCATTAAGATGATTTGTGAAATAAATACTATTCATACAGCAGGTGCTGGATCTGTAAACAGTTAATTAACAATGCTATACAGATGTTGGGTATTTCTGAGATGTCTGCTAGCTAATGTTTTCTGATAGCAGCTCATTCAGCTAATGATTGTCATTTTGTAATTTAGTTTCCAAAATGATTCATGTGATGATAGCCCTTATGCCTCTACTTATAACAGCTTCAGAAACCATGGTCATCCAGAAATATTCAACTTATAATACAATTAGTATTTTACTATGGGGCATTCTGATAGGAAAGAAAAGTGAAGTAGAAACAGTGTGCACATGTTGGCCATGTGTGCGTTTGGCTAGTTTTTAATCATTGTAAGACAATAAGAACCATGGCTACCATATTGATCAGCTGAAGAGACAAGAAGAATATTCACCTTGCAATGAGGTGAAGGTGTTGAGAAGAGTTTTTATCAAACTTATTAGTATTTTATCAAGTTCTTTAAAAAAATCCATGTTTAACACCTGCTTTCAGAATATTTGGATTGGTTTATACTTTAAATGAATCATTGCAGAAGTTTATTTCAAAGAAACATACTGTATCCCTAAAAGTCATAATGGTACTCACAAAAGTCAAGATAGGAAAAATTAAGATCAATAATGAGATGAAAAAGGTATGAATGTTCTGTTCACACATGATTCTTGCCTAACTTTGTAAAGCATTTTGAGTTGCTCAAATGAATGGTGCTATATAAATGTAAAGTAGTATTATCATTCTAAGTTAGCCCTTACATAAATTGATTTTTTCTGTTTACCAGACAGAAGTAGATCTCAACATTCTGTGTAATAATTTCTGCTATATTTGTTTTTTGCTATTCAGTACAACAAAACATGATTTATGAATAAGAAAATAACATAATCCCCGAGCAAATGGTAGAAAAAAACTTTTGCAATAAATTGAAAATTAATAACATCAGGCAAAGAAGAAACGAGTGAGTTTTAGAATCACTTCAACATTAATGTGTTTGTGGTGGAATTGCCTTAAAGTTGTAATTCTTTAAAAGGTCCTAACTAAAGTAGATAACTAATTTGTCATGTAGTAAGCCCTCTCAAATTACACCTTTTATGTTTTGGATTGTACAGACCCTACTTCAGGGCTTTGTTGTTCTTCATGGCCATAGTCACGAGGCTACAGATGAATAGAATGGAATGGCAGGAGGTTAAATGTGAGAACTTTGTGTTTTTAGACAGTTCTTATGCTTCTTGAAAAGTTAATTAGGAAGTGAAACCTTAAGCAGTTGACAGTGTGCATTGTGGGCCGCTAGTGCTCTGTGACAAATACCACTGAAAGGTACTTCACTTTCTTTTGTAAACAGCAAGGTAAGGAATTTGCACAAAAATGTATTGGTGAAGATCTGCTTTTCATCATAGCCTAACCACATAGTAAACAACAGAAATAACTTGTTTTAATAAAGTATGGTGTTGAAATATTTATCAGCAAGCTCTTTCTCTCCATTTCAAAGGTATGTTTGGGTAAGAGAAACCCTTGCCTTGAAGAAACCCAATCTGAAATTTTGTTATAACATTTTCTTCAGATCAAGAAACCCAAGGAGAAGGTTGACTTTTAGGCAATCATAGTTACCTCTCCGTTGATTAATACAGTATGCTGAAGCAGACATCCAAGAATTTCTTCTAACTTTAAATTTAACCCCAAAATATAATTTCTCACATACAATTATTCTAGCAGTCGTGTTATTAAAAAGGGCGACCATTTGTATTGTCATTTTTTGCCTGGATGCTTGCTTTTTTCCATAAATAAGCAACAACACATCTATTTCTTTGTAGAACAATACAAAAGATTAATACACCTTTATATAATGAGCTAAATTCTTTTGAGTTGGACCCGTGTAAATGGTGGGAGAATTAGTAAACTAGCCTTAGACATTTCAGCATTAAAGTTTGTTAAAATAGCTTTATGAAATCTTTCAATGGAAATTGCTTTCAGTGAGGTCTGTACTAGTGTAACTTAGTGGAGAAAGTTAAGGATGTAACTTAAACCCTGAGAACTACACATTTCAGTTAAGGCTGCCATGCTTTGCCAAGGCATCCTTAACTCATCTGCTTTGTGTGTAGGCTTCACGTAGCACATGACATGCCCTCTTGCAGGATCCCATTGCAACAGAACAGAGATATACATCGTTGGGAATATGTGAAAGTTTTAAGTGAAAAGCGCTGCTCCACTGCTTGGCACAGAAGAGAGCAAACAAGCACTATTCCTAATGGCATGTTGCTGGAGAGCACGGGAGGATGGGAACAGTGCCTCCATTGCAGCCGTAATACATATATGCATTGTTGGGTCTAGTCAGATAGTAGGGGGGCAGTGCTAGGCAGCAGATTTGCCAAGTTAGCACACAGGTCATTGCACCTCCCTGCAGAATGAACTTGCCCTTTGTAGTTTTCACTCTCTTTTGGGGATGGGGCAGGGAGGGTGATTATACTGCACATGCTGGAAGCCAGTGGTAGCAGAGCCATGGGAGAACAGAACGCAGAGGGTAGGTGCTTGGCGTGGCTATGTTTTTTGGGCAAGGATTTTCTGTATATCCTCATATCTTATGCATTCTGCCTCTTCTGTTCCTCCCCTAATCCCTCCCCCATGGCAATGTTACAACATCCTCGGGCACAGAGGGTTTTTTTACAGTAACTTTTCCCTTTGCCAGTTTTTCTTGCGGAACAGGAGAATTTAGCTCACTGTTCATATAATCCTATGCAGTGCTGCTATGTATTTCTAAAGGACTGTTTAATGATATTTAGATATAGTACACGCATGAAAGAATTGCTTTTAAAGAATAGCAATAATGCTTAGTTAAGTGAGATGACATCAGATATACCTCTTTCATCAGAGGATCCCAAAATACCGAACAGTTTAATATTTCTTGGGTAGTTTTTTTAAGATGTAGGGTAGGATTTTCAAAAGTGTTCAGCATTGGCTTAACTCAGCTTCCATTAGAGTCAATGTTAAAACTCCTGTTGACTTCAGAGGAGGCAATGTTAGGCCAACACTGAGTGCCTTTGAAAATCTTCCCTCTCTTATAAATGCAACACTTTGTATTTTGGAAGTGCATTAACTAATATTGCTGCACCACACCACTGTGTGGTAGGTATAATCTCTACTTTACAGATGCAGAAACTGAGGATCAGAGAGATTGGTGCCTGCTGGTTTTGGGTGCCCAACTTGAAAAACTTTTTAATGTGTAGTAGGAGCCTAAATGTGGATGGAGGTAAATAACTTTGGACACCTATGACTGAAAATACAATATTATACAATTATTCTTTCATATACATCACAGTATCTATCATCCAGTAACAAGTATTGTGTGCTTATATATGATGCCCCTATAGAAGAAATGTATATTATAGATATATTGCTAATGTGGTCAATAAGGACATATTTTGATAATATATTTCAAAACTTGCCATATCTTGATAATATGTCTGAAATATAGAAATCTAAGGCACTCGGGTTAAATAGAATCAACCTATAGCTCTATTCACTGTAGGCAGCTCTGTGTGGACCAAACCCTGTATCTACTCTGAGTCCTATTGATATCAGTTAGTCTATGAGTGGGTACAGAGATCGACCCATGCAGACAATCTTGCAAGGCCCAGATGTGATTCCGCTGAGGTCTTTGAATGATATCACCAGTCTAGTATTATATTTAAAGGATAAAAACGTTTCCCAATATTTGGTGTAAGAACAGATCTGGAAAGTATGTATTTTGCTAACAGCATTAAAATATGCTTAATATTGTATTAATTAGTGTATGTGAAAATAACAGGATCAGGAAGGGTGGGATTCTCCCGTCTGTTATGGCTGCTTTGCACCACTCGGGCTTCTGGCCATAATTGGCCAGTGGAAATTTCCCCTTGCATCAGGAAACTCTGCTGGTATAAAGTTGGCAGAGGCAGAGATTCTGTCTCCTGTGCCACCCACCCAGCATTTTTGTAGGGGGGAATATCAATGGTATCCTGGGGGCATACTGAGGATGGAGTAGACTCTGCTACTTCTGATCTTCTACTGGCATAAGGTCACTGCAGGACCTTATGTCAGTGGTGTACGTTAAAGCTGCTCCAACATACACCAGGGCCAGGTGGTGCATGACTGGGGAGCCCTGACCAATTTCCTGATGGCTTCACCCCTTCTCTACACTGAGTAGCGCTCTGGTGTAGTGGAGAATCTGATCTTTGGAATGTTTTAAACAGATGGTTAGTTCTGTGCTGAATAAGAGGAGAATTCTGTACCAGCCCTGAAAAGCAACTTGGAAGAGAGAGGTGTGTGTGCGAGAGAGAGACAGTGTGTGCAGGGAGGAGATGGGCAGGTCAGGCTGTAGAGAGACCACACGATGGAAGGGACAGAGGAATATATAATAGGTCCATGAATTATGCCCCATGGGGAAGCTGAAGTAGCAGCTATGAGGTGGCTGTGAAATTGCTCCATATCTGTGTTGAAGAGGAAGATTCCATCCCCCTTAGTTCATGTGTGGGTTCAGCAAAGCTCATTTACTCAGTCTTTGAGCTGGAGAAGAGGAGTATTAGGATGAAAATGGTCCCAGGGGAGCAGAATGGAAGGGAAAAAAAATTGCAACATTCTTCCTCCTTATCCCGATAGAGGTAACCCATTCACAGCACTACACACAATGTGGGGAAGAGGTTGGGAGAGATGGCCCGAAAAAAGGTGGAGCTAGGAAGAAGATGTATTATCATCAGTGAGTTCGATAATGGCATACAGAGTACACTTACAAAGTTTGCGGACGATACCAAACTGGGAGGGGGTTGCAAGTGCTTTGGAGGATAGGATTAAAATTCAAAATGATCTGGACAAATTGGAAAAATGGTCTGAAGTAAATAGGATGAAATTTAATAAGGACAAATGCAAAGTACTCTATTTAGGAAGGAACAATCAGTTGCACACATACAAAATGGGAAATGTCTGCCTAGGAAGGAGTATTGCGGAAAGGGATCTGGGGGGTCATAGTGGACCACAAGCTAAATATGAGTCAACAGTGTAATGCTGTTGCAAAAAAAGCGAACATCATTCTGGGATGTATTAGCAGAAGTGTTGTAAGCAAGACACGAGAAGTAATTCTTCCGCTCTTCTCCTCTCTGATTAGGCCTCAACTGAAGTATTGTGTCCAGTTCTGGGCACCACATTTCAGGAAGGATGTGAACAAATTGGAGAGAGTCCAGAGAAGAGCAACAAAAATCATGAAAGGTCTAGAAAACATGACCTACGAGGGAAGATTGAAAAATATTGGATTTGTTTCGTCTGGAAAAGAGAAGACTGAGAGGGGACATGATAACAGTTTTCAAGTACATAAAAGGTTGTTACAAGGAGGAGGAAGAAAAATAGTTTTTCTTAACCTCTGAGGATAGGACAAGAATCAATGGTCTTAAATTGCAGCAAGGGAGGTTTAGGTTGAACATTAGGAAAAACTTCCTAACTGTCAGGGTGGTTAAGCACGGGAATAAATTGCCTAGGGAGGTTGTGGAAGCTCCACCATTGGAGATTTTGAAGAGCAGGTTAGACCAACACCTGTCAGGAATGGTCTAGATAATTATTCCTGCCATGAGTGCAGGGGACTGGACTAAATGACCTCTCAAGGTCCATTCCAGTTCTATGATTCTATGATTATTCTATGATTTTATCAATGGCAGTAATTCTGTCTACATTGCACTTTTCATCTTCAAAGTGCTTTACAGACATTAACCAGAGTAGCCTTTTACTTTTGAACAGCAGATTAAGCCCCTTGGTTAGCAAACTTTCAATAACTTTAAATGGGCTCGGTTAACATGGATGAGGATTTTGAAGTGTTGATTTATGTAATGGATCTGTATTAACAGAGGTGCAATCACATAAAAACATTGGGAGGATTCAGGAATGAAAAGACATGAGTCGTTGTAACTGTCTTATGGTGAGCATCAAGAAGACAGTGAATAGTTGAATGGGATTGGGCATGTCTTCTTTCTCCCTCCCCTGCTACTAAATTCCTGATGTGGTTGGTAAATGCTTCTGAGCATTTAGGGCTCATGCCTGTGCTCAAGCAAATGGGACGAGGCAGGATCTCAGAGGTGTGATCTAATTTACATGCATATTAAGGGTCTATTCCTTGGGAGGACTAGTGGGAGTTTAGGCACCAGCACATCATAGGATCATGTGCTTGGAATGTTTTTTTCCCCTTCCCTTTACCACTTAAGAAGTTATTTTTACGCCCTATTATCCTACACTGCCAGGTGTGTATGTGAAGGGAGCAGTGGCCTTTCTGTGTAACCCCATTATGGAAATTGCTTTGACCTTTATTTTAATTCGTTTGGCCCAATGAATATCCTGTCCCAGCAGCAGAGAGAGGCTGCACCTTCTTTTTTAAGCAGGCATGTTTGGTTTGAAAACAAAATACTAGCACTGCACTATTTTCAGGAAAGAACTTTTCTCCCCTTTTTTATTGCCTACAAAATGCCTGGAGAGTTTCAAAGTAATAGTAAGTATTGTGTAAGAGAATAGCATATCAAAAAAGAAATCTTTTATTTTTTCAGAAAAACCCTTATTCCCCACACTCTTCCAACATGGTAAATGAGCCTTCTGTATGCTTTGGCACCCGGAAACATTTTTAACAAAGTCTTTGTAAACACCAGTAATGTATCCATCCTTTTAAACTTAGATCTGCAGGAATGTATACATTGTAAAAATGGAGTAAGAAAACAGAGTCCAACATTTTAAACAATCAATTTGATTCTGCTCACAGCAATTACTCTGGTTGTCAGCAGGAATAAAATTTACAATCACAGGAAAGCATAAAAAGTCAAATGTATTCCTGCAAAATGTAGCATAAGCTGCATGTAAATTAGATCACACTTCTGAGAACCTGTCTCCTCCCATTTGGTTGCGCAGAGGTGTACGTCCTAGGCATGTTGCTCAAAATCATTTAACAAATTCAGAGTAGACATGAGAGAAGGGTGTCACATTCTGGGGTGCAATCCAGATAAATGAGGGGTGGTGCCACTGCCTGCCCTGCAACCTGGGGTGCCTCACCATGCTTTGCTGTTGTAGCTCCCAACAAGGGCTGCTCTCAAACAGCATGCAGGTCACACCCTGAGTGTCTGTGTATATCTGTACCCCTGGTCCAGCACATCTGACACCATCAGCCTGACAGCAACACTTCAGTCACACTCTTGCTTCCATCAGCCTTGGTTACTATTGACAGGGTGACCCCAACATACTTCCAGTCCCAAATTTCCCCAAAAATGTGTGTTCTGCACTGTCCAGACTTCTCCTGGGCAGTTCAGATATAAAAGGTCCATTGACACTGTAAAGGGTCAATATTCAACAGTTTGCTACTTTAACTGGAGTTACCAAATAATTCAGTTTAAACACAGCACTGAAATAGTTTAGATTAAAAATAAAACCAGTTTATTTAACTGCAAAGAGATTGGTTTTAAGTGAGTACAAGTGTAAGGTATTAAAGTCAGAAATGGTTAGAAGAAGAATAAAGATGAAATGCTCCCTAGTAGCTAAAACTTAACAAGCTAGACTTGATTCAAGGTAAAATCCTTACCACACATTCCCAGAAACATGGCTTAGTATATTCTCAGGTCAGGCTCTTTTCTCAAAGTCAAAGGGCTGGTTCCTTTGTCTTCTTAGGTCAAAAGAGCGAGGTAACCAGGGGTGTTTTTGTCCCTCACTTCTATAATCCAGTCACTCTATGAAATGCATTTCTCTGAGGGTGACCCTTAAAGTTCATTTGAGGTGTGAGGAAGGAGACATGGTGTCTTGTGGTGAAAGAAGTTCCACGTTGTTTGCTAAAATGCAGATTGATCTGTTCCTGCCCCCTTTGCTGTCAAAGAATGGTCACTTGACCAGTGATGGGTGACTGCCAATCAACTTTGATGACACCTGGCGAGAGATCTTTGAGAAACTGATTTACTCCCCTCCCTAGATGCATCTGATAAACACATTGTGGTCATAATTCCAGTGTATCTTCATAACTCTTAATATTCATTTTAAACAAACATTATAGAAGAATATTAATGATCAATGTGTTGTTAGTTTTTAAATGATACATCACAATGCATATTTTGTGCACAATTATTACAGTAATGTGTAGGGTGTAAATACAGGAGTGCTTTCGGTCACAAAGTGTCAGTACCATTTATAGAAGTGACAAAGGGTCCTGTGGCACCTTATAGACTAACAGAGGTATTGAAGCATAAGCTTTTGTGGGTGAATACCCACTTCACCCACGAAAGCTTATGCTCCAATACCTCTGTTAGTCTATAAGGTTCCACAGGACCCTTTGTCGCTTCTACAGATCCAGACTAACACGGCTACCCCTCTGATACCTGAGTACCATTTATGGCTCACTTACATACCTTCTGAGCAGGGAGAACACTGCTGGTGTGCTTTGGCAATGAAGGGCTAGTTTTCAAAAGTGGCCTATGAAAGTGAACATGCAAGCTTTGTGCATGCACCCATATCAGTATGCATGAGCCCCTGGATACCTAGAGGTATATTACCCAATCTGAAAACACACATTTTTCATGCCAAATTTTGGCCCTAGAAGTTGAAGAAAAATATATGAACTGACTCATTGTTAAATTCTGAATCTAATTACAATTCTGAGTCCTTTTGCACAGAATTCAAATTGGCTGCAGTAGTAGACCCACATTTGGAAGGACTGCAGTGTCAAGCCTATAGAAATGAAAGATGGAAAAGACTTATTAGGCCATCCAGTCCATCTCCTTCCAGAGCAAGACTGCTCTGTACAGTGCCGAGTCATAGAGATTAGACAGTTAAGACCAACTAGCATTGACCCCAATTCTGCAATTGGAAGTTATCAGATTCACTGCTATGCTCACATGGAATAAGACTCTGCGTGGGCAAAGCAGGCTGCCAGTATTCTGTCAATTGCAGGATTAGAGCTTTAATGTAAATGACAATCCAAACACTTGTGTAGCTCTTGTAAAGTTGAAACACAGAGCAAAATGTTAAATTGAGAAATCATTCCCATACTTGGATCAGAATAACAAGAAAACAAAGTAACAGTACAGCAAGACGGTCCCATGTGTATTAGTCAATTCTTTCTTAGCTTCAGTTTCCTTCCAGCTCCAGCTACATTTGTTGCTAAGTTGCTTCAATTCTGCCAGTCTAGAATATTTGAGACCTTAAAAGTGAAGTAATCACACAAGATCACCATAGTTTTAATACTTCAAACACCATAATAAATGTAGGGTTGCTCATATCCTGTGCTTAAGCCACATGCAGAACTTCCATACTTATCCTGGTGACGACTAAACACTGACAGCCCTTTCCACTGCTCCTCACTGGTGCCCCGTTGGCCACATCTCCTGCTTGTTGCCTTCCTTTTCTGCCTACAACCCTTCAACCTTGTTTGCCTGGAACTCACCCTCAACCTGCCTGAAGGGAGAAGGCCTCCATTACTCTCTCTGAGTCCTCTCCCAGGCCCTTCCTGCCCCTGCAGCTGGAGGAGAAAGAAGGAAATCCTACAGGAGAAAGAAGGACAGGGACTCCATCTTCCTACCAAACTCTGCCTCACTTCCTCTTCTCCCATTTCAGACTTAGCTCACTTCTTCCCACTTCCCCACCACTACAATCACCAGGCCCAGTCTTCCCTACCCCATTACCTGTTGTGTCTGGATGAAACAGTAGAATAAAGACCAGTGGTCTTTATCCCCTCCCCTTTCACTTCATCTGCAAGGGACCTCTGACTCACCCCCTCTCTGACCATACTTTCGTCTAGAATGGGAGCTATACAACTTTCTGCTCCACCATATTGATTCATTGGGAAAAGCTGACAAAAACAGAGACTGTGAATGAGCTGGGAGACTCTGCAATATTCTCCCAAATGAAATAGTTGAAAACCGGGACTTTTAAAACTAGATCGGGCAAAATACTGAAAAATCTACTTTGGGCATCCATCCTGCATGGCCCCTGGAGATGGAATGGATGTTCTGAGAGAACGTTCCCATCTCTAGCAATGGTGAGTCTGTGCTTTAGTGATGCTATAATTGCTATATACAGGTGTAGATTGCTATATACAGATGCTATAATAATTTTTAAGTTTTGTTCATAATATAACATGGATATCTGAGTGCTAAGTTCACCCTTTTCTCTTGAATTACCTATCTCCAAAATTATTTCAGAATCAGAATTCTAGTCCTTGCGAGTCTGGAGAAGAAAGTAGATCTCATTTCAATTGACAAGAATCTGAAAACTGGTTCCCAGTTCTGTGGGAACCTTTCTTTTCAGTAATACATAATCCTCTCTGACTACATGCATCTAATTCTTCAAGCCATTTCTGCAGTAATAGGTACTATCAGGTTTCCACCTCTTCATAATACATTTTTAACACGCAGAACTAACATCTGAAAGCTAATTACATTCAGAACATTTTAAAACCAGCCTCTCAGAGATCATTTCAAGCATGCCAGACTTGGTCCTGTAGAAAAATGCATACTTAACTTTTTTAAACAATTTTCGAAATGATTATACAAAGGAGTATCAGAAGTATTTGTGCTCTATTTAGCAGTACTTTGATTTTACAAACATATTATTAATCATATTTATTGTGATAGAGCCTAGGAACTAACCAAGGTACAAACACAAAGTAGTCCCTGCCCCGAAGAGCTTAGCACTAAATAGTACAGCTAAATAGTAGGGGAAATGGGTGTAACACACAAGCAGAGTGATCAATGTGATGGCAGCAAATGTCATATTAGTGCCATCATTAATCAATTGCTTTTGGTGGAGGGGGTACTTAGGAGGAGGGGATTAGCTAAATGGAAACACAAGGGAAGGGAAGGAGTGAGGGGGACAGAAAAGGGAGAGGAGGAAGGTATTAGGGGCAGGTGTAGAGGGAGGCTAAGGTGAAGAGATTGTGAGATGTGGATGGATGGACGGGGAGTGGAATTAACAGCCAATCAGCACAAGACAGAAAAAGTCCAGTCCAAACTATAGAAAATATATCAGTGTCCATCTATCCCTGCTTAAGCTGCTTTTATAGGCCCCCAATCCTGTGATGCACTGGTATGACCCTTTCTTGTTTCCATTGCTGTGTGATGTACATGTTGGCACAAGAAAAAAAATATGCAGAAGTTTCTGTTTGTGAGATGAAGTAGAATCACCATCAGGGATATCAAAGAGGGTATCATCCTTCAATCTAGTGAAGAATTTTCAGTCTGTTCCAATAGTTCAGTCATTGTATGTCATGTAATGTATTTTCCCAGTAGTTTTATAGCTTTACACAATCCTATCATATTTGCAGTGACAGTGGTTTCTGTACTGCATCTTTTTCATTCATTTATCGTTTGTAATATATTTGTGTTTTAGTTGTATGGAGTTCAGTACCTTCAGATAAAACAGTAGGTTATTTTCATTCACAGAGATCTGCATATTCCACCTGTAACTCCTGGGATGAAACACTATGTGCTAAAGACACCTGCTGTAACTCAGTTAGTTGCACATACTCTTAATATAGATATGAGTATAAAAAAACTTAGGATCATGAAGAAATGTGTGGGAAGCATACTTGGGCCCTTCTATAACACTGGAATAATGTAAGAATTCTTATTTGTCAAGCCAAAATATGACAATAAGTACGCACTTTAAAGTACAATATTATTAAGAATGATATATGTTCTTCAATGCAATGGCTGCAGCGATTCTGTTATGTCCATTCCCAACCCTGTGTTGCATCTGGGATATTTATTTCCCCTTGATGGCTGCAGAACATATTGATTGGGACTGAAATCTTCCCTCACTGCTTACAACACCATTTTCTGTACAAGGCACACTTATTTGATCTGGCCTTTGCTAATAGAAGTGCCTAGAAGAGCATGCAAAAATAAAAGAAATTGACAAAAATTTCAAAGAAAATCCACATGCAGTCTTCCTCTTGTGGAGAAAAAGAAGGAAAGGACCATACGCGACACGTTAGTGAGGTCAAATAATACAGATCCTACAGTGATGGGTGGGTGTATGCGAACCTGAACTGAATAGAAGAATTAGTGTCATAGAAGAGGTGAAGAATGGTGATAAGCAAATCAAAATTTTGTAAAATAAAGTCAGGCAACAGCTAAGCTGGGCATGACTGCAATGGTAATTGTTTATATCCTGTATTAGTGAATTGGGCCTCAAGTTCCAGATGTTTCAGAAATCAGTTTCATTGATGGAGCATATGTGTAATATATAACATTAAAGTTATGCTGGAGCCATTCCTACCAGGCTGTGTGAAGACAATTATTATGTACAATGGAGCAGGTGAATACACCTATTGTTCAGCTACATGGAATCAAAAAGAAATATGACAGAAGAGGACAGATCTGTTGTGGTTACTGTACTGCACTATAGCTGGTAAAAGGTGCTAATCTGTTTTTCTCTCTGGTCAGGAACAATACACTACACTTCATTCTGGTAGTGCCAGAGAACTTTGATCTCTGGAAACCCCTCCTCCCCCCTTTGTAACACTAGGAGATACATCAGCCCAAGTATTAAATCATAATAATGCTAAGATACTCTTCTACGAACGGGGGGATGAACATACATAATCAGACCCTCAGCTGATGTAAATCGGTGTAGCTCCAATTAAGTCAATGTTACAACATGTATGTTTCTGTTCAGGAATAACAACACATGGGAACAGAGATGTCAGTGAAACAAATATATTTCTCCCTGTAAAACTGGGAGATATTTACAGTATGTCCAGGCCACTCTAAAATAAAAAGAAGATGGTCTTGAGCAGGAACTGTCTGGTAGCTTGCAATATCCCTACCAATTGTGATGACCTCAGTGGCAAGAGGCTGGTGGGACTCCTTCCCCTGCCCCTGTTAATGACAGATGGGTGGAAGGCCTGATGGTACTAGATGTTACTTATAAATAGACTAATCATTATCATTAATGAACATAATAATGAAAATCATCTTGACTCATCACATAAACCAAATACAATTTCAGAGGCAGAAGGCCAGTGTAGCAGACCCACGGATACTAGAGATCCATCCATTCATCCCATCCAAGACACTTGATTCAGTGACAGGGCACCTGTCCTTCCCTTCTGTCAGACATGAGCAGATAGGGTGATGAAGGGATTGTCAGAGGATGGTGTGTTGATTTGTTGGTTGTGGGGCTAGAGAGCAGCATGTCTTGGTGGCATCTTCTGGGTAGGTCTGGGTAGTTCTAGTAAGGATGCTCTTGAGGGTCTCCCATAGATTTACAGCCTGATTTTACATGTAGTTTTGTTACGGTGAAGTGAACTTAAGTGGTCATAGTCCTTGTCTAGCCCTCTGCATGGGGAAGAAATTAATCTTTGCAGACCAAAAGTGATGTTAACTTAAAATACTGTTGTTTCTATTTGTATATTTTTCTTTGTCATCATTATCATCATCTTGTTCCCATTCATATAACGTTTCATTGGAGAGACCATTTGGCTGATGTGGTTTAATATTTGAGAGTGTAACAGAAGAAGCAGTGGCAAGCCATGACAATTTTAGTAAGGCATGCAACAACTTTTTATATAACAAATTTTGCACTAAACTTTTCATTCTGACAAAGAGTTCACACTGCTAGCTCTGTTCTATCAAGGATGATTCAATTCTACACTTGCATGCCTTAGGCTGTCCAACCTTTTTAGTGATGTTCCACAAAATTCCATCATCCACGTGATGTAACTTTGCCCACACCTTACATCACAGTTGCCAACTTTCACGTGGTAAATAAGCACCCCCGACTTTCACAATAAACCAAAAATCAAGCTAATCCCATTTCAAAACAAGGCCAAAACAAGCCAGTCACTAAGAACCCCACACTCTATGTGACTAGATCCCTCCAGCGTGCCATCTGGGACTGTGGTGGGCCGCCTGTGCACCCCTGACTCTTCCCCCCCGCACTTGTCCCTGCTTGCCCCCTTCCCCCTGCTTGCCACCCCTTGCCCCTGCTTGCCAGGAGCTGATCAAAAAATAAGAAGCAACAAACTACAACAAGCTACAAGCCCAACAAGCTACAAGCCAAAACCTAGCCAACAAGCAATTCACAAGCCAATTAAGCCAAAAACAAGCCCAATTTCTGCATTTTTTTTCACAGGTTTGGCATGTCTGCCTTACACATGGTGCATGTGAGGTCATGCGCAGAGGATGCCATTTTGTTCTACAGTGCACGTTAGGGGACTGGGTGAATTCTGGGGCATGCAGTGCATGCCTTGCATATATCGATGGCATGGCACTGAGAAGAAGTGAGTCTTTAGGAATTAATTGAATTAGGAGAATTTGGTCCACTGAGACAGGGAGATGTTTCCAAGCTGCCATGAAGATGGGACAGGAAGAAGAAAATGAAAAGATAGCGGGGTTGGCATCATTAGTGGGTTAATAAGGAAAGTAATAAGAAACAAGACCTAAGATGTGGTAAGTGGCAGACCTGTGCAGGTCTTTGAAGGGGAGGATGAAAAGTTCCCAGATAATGTAAAATCACTCTGATCTGAATATCTGCCAGCTCTCATGCAGCAGAAATTTCAGGCATCTGCTGCCTTTGCTACCACCTTGTAAAATCAATTGAGCTTCTACTCTGGATAGATAATGAGATGGGTGATCTTGAGTGAACAGTTCCTGGTACAAACCACATGCTACTACTGGAAGTCAAACCATGATGCAGACATCCCCAGCTCTATCCCTGTATGCTTGAGCTGGTGTGTATTTGTGTAGTATTGCTCAATCCCTTTCTGCCTTCCTTTCCTGAGCCAAGATGGCCGCTATACTTTTCCCACAAAAGCTTTCAATGGTGTTAAATTCTGACCTAGAAATGGACTTTACAAGCCAGTAGGTGAAAAATGTTCAAACGGTTGATATTTTGTGAAAAGCAACAATCCAAGAACCTGAACGTGGCATGAAACAAATTAGCAAGAATAATTCACACCATTTCTGGAAAATGTTTTCCCCAGGTTTTGGCCAGTGCTATTGGCCTATGGTAGTGTGGCATATAACATTATGGGGAGGATGGGCTGTGGGAATCTATTGGGAAACAATCTTGCAGATGAAATGCTGTGACCTTTATAAAAGTGCTTTGGGTGCTATTAGTCTCAGTTAGGATGAAAGCCTGTGTACAGTCAGGGGAAGGGGAATGAAAGCAGAGGATTTACTGAATACTGTGCTGAGTGAATGCACAGACCAACCCTTTCCCCAGTCCAGTCAATAGTTTTGCCATGGACTTCAGTAAGAGGAAGATTGGGCCCTAGCTCTGGAAATCCTTTCCACAGACAAATTTTCTGCATTGGGTGACAAGCATCAGACGTGCTTTTCAAATGCCTGCTAACCATTAATCACAAAGAAGCTCCAAATTACAGACTTGGCCAATGCATTTCTAATGGGAGTGCAGGACTGAAAGCAGGCAAGTATCTTGGCCATTAGCAGGCTGGATGTGGTGGGCTGAATCTAACACAGCCACCTATTTATTTTTAAGCACTGGGGACTGGAGGGAAGGGGTAGGCGATAGAAAGGGCAATTCTTCTCAGGAATTCAAAGAATCACATTGCAAAGATAATAAGAGGGGTGTATCTCAAACCAGTGTGTCACTGAAAGTTGTCTGCTGTCTTGGCTCATACACCTGCACCTATTCGATTTGCAATTTACTGTGTGTTTTTAATCAGTATTTCTTATGTGCTGCATATAATTTGTAGTTTCCAGTAAAGGGCATTCTGTACTGTCTGATATATTTATAGAGGAGTTCTATTGTTTCTCTTTTTCTAACTCTTCCTTTCTCTCTCTCTTTCTTTTCCTCTGGTTCCTTGGTCAGCATGGTTACTGGGAAAGAAAAACATATTTATTCTGTGATATGGTTTTAATTCCAGGAGATATTTATTGTTATGGTTAGTTTGGTGGGGATGGAGCTACTTGATCTAAATTGAACCATTGCGAGGCCCAGAAGAATGCTTGTGAAAAAGCAGCTGAATACTCATATAAATAAAGAGATAGGAGATAAACTAACATAATTCTTAGAACATTTCACTGAGTTCAACATACTTACTGCAGGGTTGGAAGAAAAGGACCTGTTTTTTGATCTGATACCTAAGTATTCATATGAATTTTGCTTAGCTTGGCAGTGACACTTAAATGAACAGTTTTGTGAAGAAATAGACACTAAAGATAATGTTATTCCTGTTGTTTCCATGACAACAGACATGCTTGATGGAATATATCCATCATGCATGCTCCGTAACAACCTGGTTTCTAAGTCCTTATTCCAAACATGAAATGAAGTTAAAACTTCAATCAGTTTTGTAATTAGTATAGTCCTTACAGAAATTATTTAACATGATTTTTCAGCTGCCTCAGCATAAGGCTCAAAGGTCTTTTTAGGATTTTATTGCCACTTTTAAGGAATGGTTTAAGAATTGTTGTTGTACTTGAATCACAGATGCCACTGTTTCTTTTTGGTTTTTGAGACTATGTTGCAATGACGTCACATTAAGATTTTTTTTCCAGGCTCTGAAAAGGTCACAGTTATTTTTTCCAAATGATTCTGTCAAGCATAAAAATTAACCATACTTTGAGCTGGATTTTCTGTATTTGTAATGTATGTTTATGTTAGAGTTTCTGTCAAAACAGGGATTAAAGATAAATGTAGCCAATTAAAAGAACATTTGCTTAGAGCTCCTGGTAATAGATACCTCATTGTGGGGTCTGGAGGTACAGCTTTCTTTAACCACTGATGCAGTTTATGGGGTTGAGTTTGAACATTATAGAAGACTATTTCAGTTTTCCAAATGGCATATATTAGCCTGAGAACAATCAAGCTAAGCTGTAAGTGAATCACAGAAGAGAAGTTAGGGATATACAATGCTAGCTATGTAAAATATTCTTGTCTCCTGTACTTCCTATACTTCATCATTTCAAATAATGCTTCCCAGCAGTATATGTAAGTGAAAACTGGTTTTACAGAAGGGAGAAATCTAACTGGCACTGGATGAGTCAATATGTTGCAAACTGTATTGTAAGGTAAAAAGCAAGTCTTAATACCAAATTTGGGAATTATTTCCTTTGATCTTACTTTATTTTACTTAACAGTTGTGCCCACATTAATTTCATTGCATATGCCATGTGTGCTGTGGTAGAGAAAAGGTCAGTACCAACAGCAATTACATCAACTTTCTATACACTTTCAATGGCCAATAATCTTTTGTGCTTTATATAATGCAAGTAAAATAATAACAATGTACTTGTATAGTGCCTTTCACATGAAAGGACAGTAGGCCCAGTCCTTTAATTCTTCCTCAGACAAAACTCCCATTGACTTCAACAGGGCATGATTGCATAAAGAGGACAGAGTAAAGGTGTCAGGATTTGGCTCTACATGCTGCATACAGAAATTACTTCATTCGCTACTGAAGGTCAGCCACCTCTTGGGTGTGACGTGACAGCTGTTTAACAGCAAACAGCAACACTACACAGGAGATTTGGGCAGAAACTATGAATACCTAATCCTGTTGAAATTGCAGGGGCAATTAAAGTAGGCAGAGTGTAATTTCCCAAACTGGCATTTGGAAGGCACCCAAGAGCCAACATTGCACTCTTGCCAAAAGTACCAGAAGCCAACTCACCACTCTTGCAAAAAGTAACAGTTGATCTTTAAGTGGTAGTGAGGGCCATATATTGTTAAGATTTTAGTTCCATATCTCATTGACAAGATGACATCTCCCTTAATACCATGGTAAGGTATTGGTTCAGTACTGACTCAGAACACAGCTAACTGGCTAGTGCATGCCCATAATTAATCATCCATAAAATATGGGGGAACTGGAAATGTAAATAAGAATCTCGGCTTTTATTTAAGAAGAGAAGGACATTTCTAGCTACTTTTCTTGTAAAGGTAGTCTTGAAAACATAAACTGATATAAACTAATGCAAAATGATCTCTGGGGTTGAAAGGAAAAAGCATCTGGACTTCACGTGTACAGCAGGAGACTGGGATTGGTGAGATGAGGAACTAAAGAACCCCTCTGCCTCATACACACACTTCTCATGTAAAATGAGTCACTTAAGTTCGGGCTGTGTCCCCAAACTACCATTTTGCTACCCCTCAACAAAATCCTTAAGGCAGTCCTGCACTTAGTGGTATGATTGTGGTGGTCAGTAATTTGTTACAGTTGGGGCAGGAATGTCAAAAATTGCTTTGTAGACTTGCCCAAAAATATTAAGGCCAGATCTACTCAGAAGGAGATATCTGGAACACCACTTCCTGCACCATCTGGGTTTTACTTAGAAGTCTGACCAGGACCAATACTGCTTAGACTGTGAAATCCAGTGAGATATATTAGTAGTTCTAACTATAGGACATGAAATATTTACCTATGAACCTCCTATTTAGACATTAAAAAGTGCTGAATATCAATAATTGAGGCATGACCTGAAGAAAAGCCCTATGTAGCTTGAAAACATGTCTCTTTTGCCATCAAAAGTTGGTCCAATAAAAATATTTCCTCACCCACCTTGTCTCTCTAATATCCTGGGACCAACATGACTTCAACAGCACTGAAAACATAAATTTTTGGTATAATTTTCACCATGTGCATTGTATTTAACTGTACATTTATCACAATGCAACTATAATCAGAAACGCTTTCCCAAGACCTCGCTCTCACTGTCTGTATATTCATCATGATTTTTATGATCATTTGCCCATTGATATTAACTTGGGTTCCCCACATTCTTCTATGCAAAAATCCATGACAGAGAGGTTACATGAAAAAGTTCCAGAGCTGGTCTTGGAAAATTCTTTTTCTCCTTTTGTGTGTGTGTGTGTTTTGGTTTGGAAGAGCAGCTGAGTGAGAAAGTCATGTTGTCCCTGGATCGGTGGGTATGAACTAGTTTAACCCCACAGATCCTAGCCTCTCTGAATGAAAGCAGGCTGTCTTTGTTTTGTTAGTAGCACAAGTTCCATCATCAGTGTCAGGGTTCTTTCCAATGCCATGCTGCCTGCCACTGGCTTCCTCAGTGATGACTCTGAGTTCTGGACCCTCTAAGGGTATGTCTACACTGCATTGTAAACCCAGGTCTGTGAGACCCTGGGCTTGTGGACTTGGTGTTTCCAAACCTGCGCTTGAGTGTCCACACTGCATTGTGAACATGGGCTTTACAGTTGCTGGACTTGGGTCTCACAGCTGTGCTAATGCCATGCTGCACTATGCAGACTTTCCGACTTGGGTCTGCAATTTGAGTTGCAGCTACACTGCAAAATGACTGGGGTTGGACCTGAGTCACAACTGGACTTGGGCTTTGACCCACCCTCTGGCAGTGTCCTAGAACCCAGTCCTGAGCGCTTGCTGATGCAAGTCAGACTGATTTGTGCGTAGATGGAAATGGAGGTTGGGATTCAAAGCCTGGCTTAGTGTGCAGTGTAGACATATTCTAAAAGTGTTTAGAAGCAACTGAAGGGAAATTAATCCTGGAAAAATCAGCCTGCCTTTATATAGCAATTTGCTACACCAGTTACAATATTTTGTCATTGGAGACTGCTGCACAGAGTGGCTGCTCTCTGAATCTGTTCTCATTTTCATTGTATATGTGGGTGCAATAATGACGGGAGTGCAATTAGTCAGCACGTGGCGTACATAACACAAGTCACTGCTTTAAATTTAATCTGTTCCTGGAATCTCAGGAGAATAATATTTGCATTGGCTAATGACCAAAAATTTGTCTTAAATATAACTTGATTTTGTATATTTTATCCTATTCTATAATTGTATGGGTAATATATATATATATATTACCCATATGCTATGTAAGATTTTCCCAAGTACAGTATTAACTGTTTTTAAAAGCATTTCTCTAGTGTATAGTAATACTGTGCAGCCAGCTGTCTGGCTGGATAAAAGAAAGGTGTAAAAAGAAATAAATACTGATCTGATTCTTCTCTCACTTACACCTGAGTAAATCAGGAGAAATGTCACTGGTGTCAAGAGCATTATGCCATTATATAATTGGTGTAAATTAGAGAATTGGGTCCATTCCTCTGTGAAGCTGAAGTGGTCTTTTTAATGTGCTTTTTAGAAAATTACAATAATACATAACATAATGTGAAATGTTTTGGACTGGGTTTTTGTTTTAACTTTAGAAAAGAGTTAAGATTAAGAATGACTAAATATAGAATTTCATCAATGGGGAAAATGTCACTACAAGTTATAACACAGCTACAGTTTTATCAGAATTGGAGCTCAAAAGCTCTGAAATATAGGGCTGATACCCTATCCATTAGGTTAGGCTGTTTTTGATTGCTTTTTATGGGACTTTAAAATTACTGGGCCCAATTCTACTCTCCTGTCAGTGTAAAATCTGAGTAATTCTGATTACATCAGTGGGGTTACTCAGATTTTACACTGGTTCATGTGAGATCAGAATCTGGTCCCTTTCTTGGCCACTGGAGACTCCGATATGTTGTAATTAAGTCAACAGAAACATTCGGATAATAAAATTGTAATGGAAAGGAGTGTAGTCTTGAAGGCAAATCATGAAACTCAGGAGACCTAGGATCTGAGCCTGCACTATTCAAATCAGTGGGAGCTTTTCCATTGGCTTAAGTTGGCTCAGGATCAAGCCTCTTTGCCATTGACCTAGGTCCTGCCATTGCTCACATAGGGTATTTCTGTACTTGAGTTTCTGATACCTCTGTAAAATGGTGATATGAGTTAAGATCCTCAGATAAAAGACACTATATACATTCAAAGTATAATTTATTAATATAAAATCAAATATAGGGGCTATAAAATTGCAATAAAAAGAGTTTATTACAAGATCTATGTGTGTGAAAAAGTTAATGAAAATCACATTGTGATGGAGGGGCAGGGGTGTATCAGGCCTTCTTTGCCCCCTGCTGGAGTCATCAATGCCCTGACATATCCCGCCCAAGAAAATCCATTCAAACTGGGTGATCAACAAGACAGTTCTCCAGAGCCGTAGAAAGTCCAGGAAGAAATACTGACCAATCAAGAACCAGCAGGTCAGTTAGGAAGACTTGCCTTCTTTTGCCCAAGATAGAACTTGGTGAGACTTGGACAGAGGAGGAGCTCCTCAGGATGAACCCAGAACCCAGGCCAAGGCCACTGCCTGCAACTCAGCACTTGCATTTAAGTTTTTTTCTCTTTGTTCAAAGGTGCAGACAGCCAAACCCTGAGTTGCTATTTTGTTCCTTGATTATTCAGAGACTGACACTGATGGGATAGGCTACCCTGCCCCAAGCTCGCAAAATGTCAGGGAATGCCTGCAGTAGAGGGAACTGCAGAACAGACCCACCTCCCTCTTACACACAATATATTTCTTTGCTTTTCAACAAAGATACGAGAACAACAATTTGTTACCTTCAAGATACAAATTTCTTAATAATTAAGACCCACAGTAAAATGACCTCAACGATAGAATGACTGTGGTTAAAATGTATGTTTAATAAAATGAAAAGAAAATGATGCATTTTATTATCAAAATCCAAGTCCCCAGGCAACACCACAGATTTCTTATTACAGTTGGACATGAACTAGGTTTCTTCTTAATCGGCTTCAAATCATTCCACTGTCTTTCAAATATTAGTGGAGCAGCAATGGCATCTCTTGAATTAACATTACTATTGCTTCAACTATTCTATGGGAATGAGAATTCTAAAGGTTTGTCTAAATGGGGAATTATTTCAGACTATTCCTGATTAGCTATTTTTGATTAACTCCATGTGTGGATGCTCTTATTCTGGAATAAGATCTGTGTCTGGTCACTTACATTCTGGAATAAGAACTCTTTATTCTGAATTAGCTCCATGTTTGGACACTTTTATTCCAGAATAAGTGTGCCTTATTTTGAATTAATTCAATTCATTGGATCAATTCAGAATAAGATATTCATATTCTGGAATAAGAGCATCCACAGGTGGAGTTAATGAGGAATAGTTAATCTGCTTTAAATTCATACCCTACCTTATTCCAGATTAACTTTCACATATAGAAAAGCCCTAAATCTAATTGAAACTAAGAAAAGAAAAATTTAGATTGGGTATCAGGGAGAATGTCCAAAATCGAGCTCTTCTAATCTGTGGATTTATTCCCCAGGGAAGAAGTACATTGCCACATAACTTGAGGTATCTAAAGTTAGACTAGATAAGACATTGGAAAGTATAGGAAACAATCTGTTATTGGCAGGAAAGAAGCAAGATGATATTTTCTTTTTTTATTACTAATTTTATTATTTTAAGAGGTTCTGTCACTCAAAAGACACAAAAGGTAATAATCATGCTTAGCCAAGAGATAATGATGCAGGTCCCATGATGTTTTATTTTTAATGTAATACTTACAACAACATTTTCTAATAAGATTTTTTTTTAACATCCTGTATATGAGGAGCAGTCTTGGGTCTAGGATGGCAATAAGAAGACTACCTCGTGAGATACATAAATAGATGTTGTCTGAGGCCCTGATTAAAAAAGGATTCCTATGCAGGAAAACACTTGGGTAAAATTTTCAATAACACCTGTCTTGTTTTCAGAAGTTATTTAGGCACATAGGAATCTAGTCTTATTGAAAATCAATGGAACTCTAGGGCCCAGATCCACGAAGGTATTTAGGCTCCTAACTTCTATTGAAATCAAGTCTAAATACTTTGTGGATATTGGCCTGAGTGCCTAAGCCACTTTTGAAAATAGGATTTAGGCACCTAAGTAACTTAGAGCTTTTGACAATTTTACCCTTAAGTACATGCAAAGGTCCTGTTTAGCAAGCCAGTAGCAATGGACTTTCAGATGTGCTTATGTGCTTTACTGAATCCGGCCCTAAATTATTTGTAAACAAGTGTTATCATGCAACAAATATCAAATTTGCTAGAGCCAACTATTGGTGAAAATGTAAACCACAAATAGATTATAGACTGTTAGTGGCACTTGTTGATGAGAAACATAGAGTTGTAAATGATTTCTCCAAGTTTACCAATCCGCAATAAGAGTATGGTGCCATAAAATGACTTACTGTTCAACTGATCATTTTGGTTGTCAAAGTTAAGATGTTTGTAAAGTAGCCATCACAATGGGACCCCAATAGCTGACTCAAGCCTTTCAGAATTACTGCAATAATAATAATATAATTGAATGTGATTTGCCATTGAGGATTATCTTTGGGGTGTGCTTTAGGAAAATGTGTTGTTTTTATTTTAACCACCTTTTGTCACCACATATCTTTATGTGAAGTCCAAGGGACTTAAACACATTCTTAATTTAAGCATGTGCTTTAAGCATGGTTTGTTGAAATGAGGATCATTTGCAGAGCACCGTAGAAATCAGAGGCAAAAGAAGTAACAGAAACTAAGATAAACTTCTGCAGAGCCCCCATTAGCACTTTTTTGTGGTCCTGCAAAAACACAGCCAATACTGGGAAGCTGCAGAGTGGACATTGAATAACCTAAGATCTTTAGGATTAAACGTTGGCAAAATTTCTACCTTTGAGAGTGATTTATATTTTAAGGCTGTTGGTTCATGTGAAAGTACTAACAACCTTCTATTTTTTTAATGACTGCTAAGACTGGTCCTGATGTTCCAACCTACACCAAATCAGAGAGGGAGAGGACTGAAGCCAACTGCATTGTGGGCCTCAAAGGCTGGCTGTGAGCTTATATGGGCCTGATGCACAGTGTTTTCATTAGATATTAAGTGGAGCCGGGCCCAAACTAATTTCAGATCTGAATATCCCTAACTTTGGCAATGCTTGCTGCAGATCTGAAATCTGTTTCTGGAGCCCTCCTCTGACATTAAGATATACACTAACATGTGGCCTGAGATTTTTAGACTTGGGGCTTTATAGTGTCCTTTATTCCCTGGATTGTTTATGATTGCCTGAATTTGTTCTTATTTAAATCTTAGAAAAAAAGAAGGCCCATACTTCTCTGGAATCCCAGAATGTATATATGCATCAGGACTCTATAAGATCCCCCACTATAAATAAATCCCTATTTAGCCTTAAATTTACTCCTGCAAACGTGGAAACAGAACTGGCACTGGTTGCTCTTGCTCATGCCTGACCTATGTTCTGGTAAAAACTCCATTAACACATATGGGGTCCATATGGAGGAACCTCCCTCCCCCCTCTGATTCTCCAAAGGTCTGGGGTTTTGTATGTCTTTTGCAGTGTCTCCCCAAGAGCATTTCAGTTCTGTTGGCACTTTACATAGCAGAATTAATAATGACATTCTACTGGCATGCAGCCAGTTGTAAAAGTTTATGGAGTAATTTTGTAATAGAGCTGTGAGAGCTTAGCAAAGAGAGCCCAGCAGGTGAACAAGCTTTCTCCCTCACTCCTTTAAAATAAAAGTTCTCCAGCTCTGTGAGCTTTGAATGGCTCTCACTCCAAGATTTCTTGGAAGCAGGCGTGTGCATATTTTAAAGTGACAGGTCTACAAACTAGTGTTCTCCTGTGGTCCTCCCACTGCAGCACAGTGCCCCTGGTTCTCACTTTGAGCCCAGTTTAACACATACATTTTAAATAAAAGTATTGATCCACCTTTGCCCTCCACTTCCCAGCTGCATATTCTCACTTTGATTCCCTGATTCACATCAATGATTTAATAAATATATTTAAATAATAATCATCTCCTCTGTCTGTCCTCCCGCTTACAGCTGCAGGTTCCCATCCTGATCCTGCTTCAAAGCCACGGTTAGTACATATGCTTAAAATAAAAATCATTGTCTCCTTCTCCCTTCCTCCACCCAGCTGAAAATTCTTCCCTTCTCCCTGCCTCCACTCCAACTGTATTTTCAGTCCCAGTTCATCGAAATATTTCATAGGAAAATTGAACCTCCGACAGTGCTTCCCCTACATGCTGACTGCCGCTTCTCCATTTCAATTTGAGCAGAGTGTTTTAGTATGAAACCAGATCACAGCTCTCAGTGGTGCTGTCAGCAGATCCAGAAGCAATCTGAACAGAGCAGAAGATTATTTTATATTTTATTTTCCCAGTTAACAGCGTGCCTATCACACACTTCAAGGTGTGCCTACTGAACATGAAAGGCTAAATTCTGACTTGGACTGCACACCCGCATATGAGAGTAACAGTTCTCCTTCTGCCTCTGTGTGGGCTATCTAGACCTACAGGCCAGGTGGGTAGGACCCAGATGATGCTGTCCCATCACTCACTTGTTCCTTCTGCAGAAGGTGGGAAAGGATAGGGGAAGAGTTTGGGCTCCATCCACTACCGCTGCCATGACTCCACCCACTACTGGACAGTGCAGCTGAGCTAGCACAAGAGGGTATGACAATTTGCCATCAGCCACCGGCAGCACATTTCTAGCCCCCTCCCTGCACACAGCAAGGAGAGGCTCTGAAAAAATTGTACCTCAGAGGTGTATCTCTGAGTCACAGCATCTCCTGGGGCAGAGCAGTTTACACACCGCCCTTTCCCGAGAGTTATGCCTAACGTCACAAGCCAGCCCTCCGCATTTAAAAACAGATGATTTACCATAATGGGTTTTACCTGACACAAAGGGCCTGACTTTTAAACCTGGCCTCTCTTTTTGCACTAATAAATTGCAGGCCCCACTGATGTCATTTAGACGTCTAATAACCTGATAGAATGGGGCACTTGGTACAAATAACAGTTCAGAGGTCCTGTAATGATTTGCAGCCACAAAAGTGTAGGCGGAAAAGGGAGGCTGGAGTGAGGCCTAATATGTACCCAATAATAAATAACAATAATAGCCATATTTGTAGTATTAATTGAGCATCTATGGCATGTTCAGAATTGTACAGATGGAAACAAAGTTCTAGCTCCAAGCAGCTTAGAGTCTAAAAGCTCAGTTGTGCCTTTAAGGCATTAGCCTGCCTGTGAGTGCTACAGAGCTGCTGGAGACAGAAGTAGGATTTCACCCACGGCTACACCCTTTAAGGAAGTGCAGCTCTGCAGGGAGGTGCAGGGATGAGGCCATGGTCCTCCTTTCCCTTTTTGGGGTCAGGGTTGCCACCTCTGAGGTACAAAACCCCAGGACCTCTGGGATGATCCTGAGCCCATCAAACTGGATAGCTGGCAGTGTGTACTGAGGAACCGTACAGATTTCCCAGCACAGCTACCTCCAAGAAGGGACAATCCTGGGAAAACCTGGACAGGTGTCAACCCTCCTTGGGGTGGCCAGCACAACTAGTGTCACTAGTTAGGAGCAGCCCTTATGCTCAGGAGAACCCAAAGACTGCAACTGTAGGCAGCCCTTGCATGGAGGGCACATGAAGAAGGAAAACTCCGCATGTCTCCTCCCTCTCTTGCACAGGGATGTGGTGTCATCTGTACCTAACTGTGGTGTATTGAAAACTGTATTAAAATTGTCAGCTGGCACTTTAAATCCTCTGGAGTTTTCTTGGTCCTGCTTGTAGCTAGGGGGCTCTGAAGGGATGCATGGAATCTGGTTCCAGCAGCAGTTAGTCTGCAAAGAGCCAGTTTAGAGCAAGGAGGGGTGAGTTGTTCCTTTCTGCCTTAGGGAGCAAGCTGCTCTATCTCCCGAGTCCCTGCTTCTGGTTCTTGTGTGTTAGAGTTCTGGTTCTTAGAAATAAAGTAGTGTTACATTGCAATCTTTCAGGAAGCGTATTTATGTTTTGCTTCTGACTCTGGATATGTCTACACAACGGCGGGAAGATGTCATTTCCAGTTTAAAGAGACATGTCTGCACTAGCCCTGATTGAGCGAGTGTGCTAAAAATAGAAGTATATCCATGGTGATGTGAGCTAGGGGACAAGCTAGCCACCACAAGTATGATCCGCTCTGAGACTCTAGGTATGTACTCGGGTGGCTATCTCCTCCCACCACTCATGCTGCCATGACTACACTTCTGTTTTTAGCATGCTAACTCAACCTCTCCTTCCCCAGTCTAGCTCTTACCTAGGCATTCTTCCACACTCCTTCATAGACATTCAGTTCACCCACACCCTCCTCTCCCACTGTACACTGTCCTACCAATTCAATCCATTCCCATCCCAGTTCAGAACTTCCTCCAGTTCTTTCCAGCCTAAACCTGCATCTGCTTAGAACCTCTCACCAGTTTCCAAACACTCACCTTTTCCCAAAGCTGAGACAAGTCAAACTTGAGACTAAAATAAGTAATATTTTGCACTCCAATAGCACCTTCCATTCAAAGACCTTGGAGCAATTTCTACACACAAAGTAATTCACATAAGACTCGTATGAAGTAAAGAACGGTCATAATCCCTATTTTACAGATTGAAAAAATGAAGCACTGGGAGGTGAAGTGATTTACTCTACTTGCTCAAGATAACATAGCCAATCTGTTGCACAGCCAGGAAATGAACCCAGATCTCCTGAACTTCCAGTCTTGTGTAAGATCCACAATAGCATTCTTCCTCTATTTGCACATATCATTGTATATATCCTCCATCCTTTTAGACTTCTGTTGAGGCAGGCTCTGGGCTTTGATAGGTCACGAGTTCAAAGGGCATAGGTGAAATTTTACTTTTGTTTCCTTTTATCATGACTCTTCATTGTTAAAAAATCTACCATATGACTAATCTCAGATACATTATTTCATTTGATCCCACTTGAAAGTACATAAGAATAGCTGATATGGCTGCTAGAAGTGTGTATGTCACTCTGTCATAGGTGATCATATATTGTCTCTGTGCATATGGCACATATGCTAGCATTATCTATGCAGAAATAACTTTTCTAAGATTTTGATCAGGAATTTACCTTTTGTAATTCTTCACTTTCTATATCTGTTTTTCTGATTTTCCCTCCCATGGGAAAATCATGAATCTTTTTGAGCTTCCTTTTAGCAGAACTCCTTAAATACTCTGCTCTATTTGTACCCTTGTACAGTATATTACATACTTCACCTTTGCTGCCATCAGTCCTCAATGAGATTTCTGGTGCACAAAGCTCTATTGAGTATGGAGTGCCTGTGAGACTTCCATCTGGCTCAGAAATGCAAAAGTGGGAAGGCTTTGCGGAGGAAAGTAATGATGTAGCTAACACCTGGAATGAGAGATCTCATTCTGGGAAATTTCAATACTATTCAAATTCCGTATAGTCAGTATTTCCTAGCAAATATAAATCTTTAGAGGATTCACTTTCACTGTACATGCTTAGGGTATGATATGGGAATTTGAGTGACAGGGAAGAGTTTGAGAGACAATTCACCCACTTACCCAACCCCTAACCAGTCATTCACCTGTAGTGACTAATACAGGCTGAACAATGGTATGGGAGGAGGAAGGAAGGAGTAATTAGTGAGTGAGGATGGTATCAGGGGCATTGGAACATTGTGTGGCTGAGTGGTGGCTGCCCTGAGAAGGTAGCATGATAGCACATTTATTAAACATTAGATAGGAAGTACCATGCCAAGGTTATACTGTAGTGGGAGGGGGAGATTTGTAATACAGAGAGAAACCTGAAATGAAGAGTGAAAGACTGACTACATAGAAGATGGGATCGTGGAATGAAAAGGAAGGAACCAGTATGACTGAGAGGGAGAGAGGAGAGATATATTTAGGGAGGAAGTGGATCCTGGGTGCAGAGGTGTTCTGACAGGTAAGTGAGTGTGCTGTGGTAGCAGAGAGTGGAAGGGAGATGCAGCCCTGAGGAGAGGGCTCAGAAGCAAAAGATGAGATGGAGAGCTCAAAGCAGAGAATGACCCGAGTTAAGTTATGAGTGAAATGAGTGTCATGGTCTCAGTCTAATGCCCAGTAGACGTTTATTCACATCAGAAAACATCACGCAGCTTTCAATCCTCCTTAAAGAAAGACCCATGACTGGAACCCTAGTCCAGGATTGAGGCGCACTGTCAGCACGGTGTGAGGAAGCTTATACCAAGACTGCCTACACTCCTTGCTCTAGTCTGCTCTATTCATCTTTCATGAGAAACAAATTTACAGTTACATTGTATTTTTTTTAAATTTTATCTGAAATGATGTAGTTGTGTCCAAGGAGGCAATTCCTTGGAGAATGTTATCAAATATGGCAGCCCACACAAATTTGGAGCATGTGTTACGTTAGCTACCAAGGGTATTTCCCATATGCCCCTGGGTCATGGGTATTTCACAGACATTCTTGACTTTTCATTTTCTCCCTAATAGTTTATATGTATTTTATTGTCCTTGGAAACTGTTAAACACTAAAGGAAGATGAGAAAGAATAAATAAAGTGAGGGAACACAGTGCATCATGATTATATTTCATGCTTTTGGACAATTAACAATGCATCTAGCTCAAATTATAATGCCTCCTGAATCATCCTGTTTAGCCTCTCTGTCCTCAGACTGGTTCTTCAGAGTGAGGGAAGGGCACTGAGCATTGGTGAAGATTTTGTTCTTAAAACTAATCTATTGCTAGTTAAATCAATCCATCTCCTGAGGGACACAGCTACTCGTCAGTCTTCTAAAACTAAATGTATTAGCAACAGATGTTTTCTCAATAGTATAATGGAAAACTTTTTTCTGTACAGATACATTTCTCTGCATTTGGTACAGTTTGCTCTGGTTTGTGGCATGGTCTTTATCCACAAAAGGCTTGATAACACATAAGACAACAATGTTGCCTTCAATTGTTGAAGAGAAACCTGAATCCAGTCCCAAGACAATGTAACACTGGCCAAAGGAGGTGCACTTGGCTTCTTTTTTCTCTGAAAACAGACCACACAATTGTGGTGGATGAAAGAGTAGCCAAAAAATTAAGAGATCAGATTCAGGCAAATCTCTCTTTTTCAAATACAGTATTTGGTTTTTTTCCCCCAGCCCTGCCACTCTTGCATTGTGAACTATTGCGTATCATTCATGAAATTACCATAGACTATTCAATTGGGTATTTTGTTAATCACTGGATTTTGTTTAATTTGTTTGCCTTTTGACCCTGTTTTGATTATTGAGAGTTTTAATGGCTAAGGGGTCTCTAGATTAAAGCACTTTTATATGCAAAGCATATTCTAGTAGATTCTAACAGTTTCACAGAGATTATTGTGATCTCATTCATTCTCACAGTCACAGAATGACTTTAGTTACCACCAGGGGACTGTGCTACCTTTCTTTCTGATCCTGTTTTATCAGATCACTTAATTGTGAAACTAAATTTAAAGCCTTGAAACCCAATCTTGTGGTTTATTTTAGATTTTTTTCCCAAATATATCAACTTGGACCCTTTCAGTAAGTTCATAGCTGAGTCGTGTTTGTTGACCCCTGTAGCTAGTTCGGTTAAACAATCTCCTGGGTTACACAATGCACATTTGAGTAAAATGTTAGACTTGAAATGCCATCAAGTATATTCTGTTTCTGAAACTCCCTGATATACTAAATCACTCAGTGATTTGAAAGTCAGTGGAATGGAACTCAGAAGAAACAGGAGACCTAGATTTTCTGTTAATTTATTCAGAAGCGACATTTCAGGCTATATATGGATGCTGAAAAAGCTGCCAAAACCCATTTTTTCTAAGACATCATAATTACTAGTTCCTCTAATAAAAGATACAGTAATTTGATGCAGACTTTTTGCATCTTTGTTCCACCAGCTATTGTTTTATACCTGTTATTTATTAAAGGAAATACCTGACTTTTTAAATTGGTCAGTGGACATTTGATTATTACTTGATGAATTTAATCTTTCTCCTCATTATCAATCTTGATCTGCACACTGGATCCTGTGTTTGGATTCTCTCATGTTTTAACCAGTGAATTCCTTCTGCCTTTACTTTTTTCCATGAGAAGTTCTCTATTTGTTATGCCACTATTCCCTAAAAACAAATGTTGTCCCCCTCGTCCACAATGTGAAGAGCCCTGATGCAGTTGCACTGAGCAAGTAGGGGGAGAACTTGGGGGAGTCACGCAGATGGCACACAATCCCTGTGTGGTGTGAAGCCCAAATCCATGGTGGTGCCCTGTATGGCCACATGCAGAAGGTAGGCTGTGAGCAGGGAAGGGGAACTGTCACTAGGCAGATCTACCCATCATTGCTTCTCGCAGAGACAGAACACAAGTATTGTGAGGGCTGCCTCAGCCACTCTGCAGACTGGGAAAATGAATCCATCATCCATTCCACCCTCAGAAATTGCCAGTGCACAGCCCAAATAAGCAGGCTGTGAGCTAACTCTCAGGATTTTCATCAATGCAAAAGTTATGGGAGACAGCTTCTTCTCACTAACCTAGTGCCAGGATGCAGAGCATCACCGTGTCTAGTCTGTATGAGAGAGGCTGTAGCAGCATCCATAGCCCACTTCATGCATTCCCATATGGGAATCATGGCCAGTGGATGCTTCAGTTTGTAGACACACCTTAGATCATCCTCCACTCCTTTCCTACCCACAAATAACCCCATGGAGTCTGCCTCCCCAAAACTCAGCCCCATGCTGCTCAAGAGGCTGCAGTCTCCCTGTGTGACGTCTCCACATTCCAGTCCAAAACCAGGCAGAGAAAATACTGTGGGATTAGCATCTAATACAAAGTAATGTCTGACTAATGCCTAGAAAGACCATGAGCATCCTGTTTGTGATGCACTCAATCTCTATCCCTACCCCAGGAGTTATATTCTTGAAGTCCTTGCCAGTCCCAGGTTTCCTGTATGAACAGCACTTTAATACTTTTGCTACAGCCAGCATGAGACCAAGTGAATAAACTCCAGGCTTTCCATAATCTCTGCTGGGACAGAGAGCAAGACCCCCAACCTATTGTTTAAAATCTAACTGGTATTTTGAGTAAGTACACACATGCGCACACACAGAGGTGAGACTACATCTTTGGCAGGTGTATATCAGCATAGTTCAAGTCACTGGAATTATACCAATTACACCAGCTCAGAATCAAGCCATATATCTTTAAATATTATCCCATTCTTGGCCCAGGTCTACACTAACCCCCCCTGTCGAACTAAGATACGCAACTTCAGCTACGTTAATAACGTAGCTGAAGTCGAAGTACCTTAGTTCGAACTTACCTGTGGTCCAGACGCGGCGCACAGGCTCCCCCGTCGACTCCGCCTACTCCACTCGTCGAGCTGGATTACCAGCGTCGACGATGGAGCACTTCCTGGTTCGATTTATCGCGTCTTGACAAGACGCGATAAATCGAACCCAGAACATCAATCCCGCGCCTCCGACGCAACGGGTAAGTATAGACATACCCTTGGTAAATACTTGCATGTTTTAAAAACATATATCTATTGAAGCAAGCTATATGTATTAAAAACTGTTAATACAAATTATTATATGAAAATATGCTAGAGCGGTGATATGCAGAAGACACCTCTTTTCCCCAACTCTACCTTCTTGGGTAACTGCCTTACCTTCCAGCCTAGGGTTGCCCTTATATATGATTTTTCCCCCAGCATGCTCTTCTGAAGGATGGCCCTTTAAATTTGACAGAGCCAAGCAGCTACAGCCCTAAAGTCACCATTTTATAACTGGCTGGTGCTTGTTGCATCTCTATCTTCCAGCTGGTAAGTGCTCATAAATGTAATGTTTCTCTGTAGTTTTTTTTTTTCCTTAGCAGTTGATACATTCTCACATAAAAAAAGCTTTTATTTTTTTTCATTTAAGCATTCCCCTTTGTTGTGTGAGAACCAAATTAACAATATTGTGCTGATGCATCAGAAGTGAAACTGACAAGAAACAAAAACTAAACTGTTCAGTCTATTTTTGATTGTGCTAACTGAATGAAAAGCAAAATGTAAACAAGGTGAGACGTAAATATGTTTTTTTAAACGTTACATGATCAAATTATAAGTACCAACATGGGGACCAAATATTTGATAATGGGCTCTTCAGTTTAGCAGACAATGGTATAACAAGATCCAATGACAGGAAGTTGAAGCTAGACAAGTTCAGACTAGCAATCAGGCATCATTTTTAACAGTGAGGGTAATTAACCATTGGAACAATTTACCAGGGGTTGTGGTGGATTCTCCAGCACTGATATTTTTAAAATCAAGATTGGGTGTTTTTTTAAAAGATTTGCTCCACTTGAAACTGGATTTATTTTGGGAGAGTTCTGTGGCCTGTGTTATACAGGAGATTAAATTAGATGATCACAGTGTTCCATTCTGGCCTTAGAATCTATGAAAATAAAAATGGCTAATCTTCAGAGGTCATGAGTACTCACACTTTCCATTGAAAGCAACTAGAGCCAGGACTAGAACCCAGATTACCTGACTCTCAGTTTTATGCTTTAGCCACACAACCATTCTTCCCCACCTTTTTGTCACAAATAAGTACTATCCTTTTCTGATTGATGATTGAAATTATTTTAACCTGGTTAGGTAGGTGTGTATTCTTAATTGTCTGAGCTAAACCTTCTAACTGAAATCTCTCTCTCTCTCTTTTTTTTTACACAATAAAACACAAACAACTGTTCAAATGCTGGGCAATCATCAATACATGCAATAATTGGACTGTGGATTGTTGAGCTTTGGATGCAGTTCAGTTTTGGATGGAAATCTCATTTTTGCCCCTCCAACTGCCTGATTGTCGGTTAAAATCAGGCAGGTAGAGGCATTTGTACATGGGCTGCTTAAAATTTTTCCATCAAAACTGGTTTTTGATGAAAATTTTGTTTTCTGAATAAATTCAGTTTTTTTGTGAACAGTGTCTGTTTTCTGGGGAAAACTTTGACGTTTTTATTTTATTTTATTGTCTAATTTTTCCACATTTTCTGACCTTCCCCATTTTCAACCAGTTCTAATTTGTACATACATTTGTAAGAATGATTCATTATTTGGTGAGTGCAAAATTGTCCCTACAAAAAGATAGGCCATGCCTCAGTCCTTTGATAGCATACCCCATTGTGACAGTTTCATCTTTTATGTAGCACCATAGGTGTGCGTGGGGCTGGACAAACATGTTTGTGTATTTAACATATTACAAAATCCTGGCAAATGTTCCCATTCTATCATATCAGTGCACACAGTTGCCAGGCATAGTTCTTAAGGTCTGGAAAACATTTCCCCACATTAAGTACTGACTTGCAGCAGGCCTCAGGCTTATGCTTTGCTTGCAGGATCTAGTGATAATCTCTTGGCCCAAATCCATAAAACCGATCAAATTTCAGAATCCTTTCTGGGAGACTTCTCTATTCCATCTCTTTAGCTACGGATAATTAATAGGCTTTGGCTTCCCACCTAATACTTGAATGAATTGAAAGGACAGCAGGAAATAGAGACGAGTAATACTAGACTCCCAAGTTCTTAGAAAGGGAAGTCCTCTTTTGCTTTGACACTCTTTCAGCTGCTTATCACTTCTTGATGCACAATTGGCCTTCGTCACTGGCATGGCTCCGTTGACTTCCATGGGCTTACACCAGTGATGGATTTGGTCCAAGGCATCCACCTCTAAACGTCTACGGTTGTGGGGGTGGGCAAATCTTTTGGCATGCAATATGCTGAGTCATTACAAATTGGGTCTCTGGGATGCAGCTGTGCTAGGCTGCTGCTCTCTCTCACAGACACATTGCACTGCTGACTCTTTGCTTGCCTGCTCGTTACAGTTCTATTTTATGTTCCCTTTTGGATCAAATCACTATTATTTCTGCTTTGCGTCCTGGCTCTGTCCCTGTTAACCTGTGTCAGCAACAGGAGAAAATGGTGACTGCATGCTCAGCTGCTGCACTGTGGAATAGCTGCTGTGCAGATGGCTATATGCTATAATTTCTACTGCCATGTGTTAGGGACTGCATCAAGCTGCATTTGGAGTGTGTACATGTAGCCCCTGCAATCCCTGTGTGATGTGAAGCCCAAATCCATGTGGTGCCCTGTATGGCTACATGCAGAAGGTAGGCTGTGAGCAGGGAAGGGGAACTGTCACTAGGCAGATCTACCCACCATTGCTTCTCGCAGAGACAGAACTCAGGTATTGTGAGGGCGGGAGAGAGACAGGATGGATAGGATTCAAAACTGGGACCATAGACCTATTTTTCTGACAAGTGGTTTTGGAATTGAGTGTTCACCCGATAGAGCTAACATAAGCTAGAATGACTGGCCAGTTTCACTTTTTCTGCCTTCGGGGTATCCTTGCTGTAATATGTTTGCCCTTTCCAAGTAAATCATTGCTACGAAGATTCTCTTGGATAAAAAAGGGCCAGAACTGGAACCATTTATCCCAACCGCCCAAAACATGAGGGGTTCTGAGAAAATCAAATCCATATCCGAATCACCCTTGGATGGTCTGATTTAGTAAAACCAAAAGCCAACCAATGAGTTTTTGGAAAACCAAAACCATCCCATGTTTAACTAAATCTATTGAAAATGGAAATGGGATGAAACTGCAGCCATTTACCCTCAAAAATGACAGAGGCTGGATAAAACGGGACCCAGCTTAAAATGGTTGAGGGCTTTAATTTAGTAAAACCAAAACCTAACCAAAAAGAGGGCTTTGGTTTTGCAAACAATTCTCATTAGATTTTGATTCTGTCTATTTGTCCTTTTGCAGCCTTTTCATGGCGATGCCTTTGTCACTGAACTGTGTTTCTCTCCAGCTCCAAAGCATGCACGGCCGTGCCCAGTCTTTTTCAAGGAGGTGTAGTTCTTTCACAGAGGCTGGCACACAAAACAGAACACAATCCTTGGCCCCAGGTTTCAGGGCCACCACTCCCAGAGGTCTCTGGCACTCCGGCTCCTGGCAGCATCCCAGCTCTGCTCCCTTCCTGGAGCAGCAGCCACAGGGCTGCTTCCATGAATCCCTTACTCCAGGGACTCACCACAAGAGCTGGCTTCACTCCAGCATGGCTTGTCTTCCAGAGAGCTCAGCCTGTCTCAGTTCTTCTTCAGCTGCCTCATCAGCAGCCCTTTATAGGCCCAGGTGCAGCCCAACCCTCTTTAATTGGCTGGACTGAGCTCCCCTGCTCTGGTCCAGGGGAGCTGGCCTCAGTCTCTCCACAGGGACCAGCTTCTCTTTGATAACCTTACATAGGTGAGTGCATATTGGTGTTTTGTTTTGGTTTGATTTTTGGTAACTTGTTTTTGGTACAACATAGCAAGAAATCTCCTCTCCTCCTTCCCAAAAATGCCCAGTTCATTATCAGACCTATCACAAATACATAGGTGGCCACGCACTGTCATCTGCCACCGCACACGTGACTGTCACCTGACATGAGACACATGTAAATAGTTGTTTGATACAATGGGTCACATAGAAAACCTGGCAATTGTTATTGTTTTCATTATGCTGTGCAAAGATTGTTTGAAAAGAATCTGCGCCTCTAGGGCAAAACCTAAGATATGTCAAGCTAAGTCAATTTGTGGGCCAGGCAAACGTAACAGTATCCTTTTAAGGATTTTGCACAGAATGTACCGGTGTTTACAGACTGGGATACATTTGATTTTTCAAAGGTAGATAATAGGAGCCAAATTCAAATGTGTATCTGAGTTCTATATGTCTAGAGGGAGTCTGAGTTGGTGTATCTTACACCTTCTTCCACACCCTGTTCCATGAGTACATTACAACAATTTAATTTCCCTCAGACTTAGTTTCCATTTTTATTTACTTAGATTCATTTAGACTCTCACCCACTTACCAAAGTGTAATTTACCTCACCTTTTCCACATCTCCTGTGGATCTGGCCAACCAAGTCAATTTAAGGGAACCCTTAAACCCATTTAAGGGAATTTAAGGAAGTTTGTGTTACTGGAACTCATATACAGAAGGTGGAAGGAGAGGAGTGAAGCAAAGAAAAGCAATTAACAGGAAGGGGTAAATTAAAGTAGGCTGCCTCTTCTTTTGGCTCCTCAGCATGTAAATTGCACAAGTGTAGTCAGCTTTATTCATTGGTGAGTGAGTATAAGTAGGCCTAAGGGATCTTAGAGACAATCTAAGTGTAAGGGAGTTTATCTCACACCACCTTATACATCACCTCTGAATTTGGCCATAGGTAGTCAAAGTGAGCCAGCTAGCATATCAAAAGAAAAAGAGGGACTTAAGATTTTATAAATAAACACTTTTCATGAGTAACCACTAATATATTCTAAGGCCGACTCATAAGTTATCTAACTGTTCTTGTTGATATAGTACACTAACATTTTATGGTCTTTAAGTGTTTTACTCTTTGCTGTCATGATCTGAGCCAAATTCTCCTTTCATTGACAATGGTGCAACATCATTGTCCTCAGTGGAGAGGAGATGTTATATGTTTGGCAGATAAAGATTCTACAGTACATATAATGCCCCCCTGTCAAGTATAGTTCTGAAATCTCTTTAGCGTCTACATTTGTTTGTTCAAGTATGAATCTGAAAGTTGGTTGCTCACAGGAACTGCTTGCTAGTGGCATTGTCTGAAGAGAGACTTTCAGCATCTGGATTGTCCCGCAAAGGCTTCTGTTGCTCATTGTTTTGGATGTGACATGTTCTGTTTCAGACACTTCATGTTGCATTTATAGCATACACCTTGCATTTGTCTTGTCCAATACAGCAAGTCGTAGATTGCATCACAAAAGTGGCCTGCAAGATAACATAGCTTAATACATTCTGAAATGATGATCTTGATAAAACAAGATGATGTGAGACACACATATAATAAAATGCATTATTTTCAGGTTACGTGCCCAAATCTTTTTAATCCTGTCAAAAGTGAAGTTGGTGAATGGAGGCATTGGGCATGGTGTCTGGCTCTGGCTAACACTGAAAGGTGTGTTCAGTTTTAAGTTCAGATTGCTAGGTGAAAATTAACTTCAGCAAGTGCTGACATAGGCCCTGAGCCTTCATTTGTATCCATGCTACTTGGACCCTTTCACCCATGTGGATCCAATTGCAGGCTTGTGGCCTCTGTGACTTTTCAGTGTATCTTTAACATTGTATTAGTATAGGATTTTGCATTTGTTTTATAACATGAAGACAAGTTAAACCATCTTAAACTTGCCTGTGAAAGAAGAGCCAGAGGAGATTTAGTTAAAACAGGTACAATCCTACATGCCACACAGAAAAACTCCTTCTCTGTTACTATTTTCATCTTAATACAGATAGTATGAGGTTAATAATTTGCCCTGAACTATAACAAAACTGAACTAGCAAAAGCTATATCCTTTTGTACCTCAAATGGAACTATAGATATGAGACATTACAGAGAGGGTAATGCTATTTATTTTCATGTCTCTTGCAAACAACTGGCTGCTTTTGCAATACCTACCATCAGAAATGGATTGTACAGAATCTATTTTGGGCAGGCAAGATAAAAGGCAGAATACTGGAAAGTACAGGTAAGCAACATGATTTGAATTTTTGCAATTTTGAATATTCACAATTTGAAAAATTAAAAGGAAACATTTTGCTGAAATTTTTGCAATTCTCTCTCCACACCCCATTTGACCACCCATAAAGCTGGTCAACATTTGAAATTTTGGTGGGTGGGGTAGAAAAAAATTGAAGAAAAAAAAAGCAAAATGTTTTCCCTTTATTTTATCAGCTCTTTTGAAAACGTCAAATGAAAAATGCCACCATTTCTCAGACTAGACGTAAGGTTAAAATTACGCTAATAATTATATCATATATCAAAAGCAACCTCTTGCTAATACAACTGGCATTTGAAGCTGGTTGGAAGTTTTCAAAATTACAGTGGAATTGTTTTGTTGAAATTGTGACATAAAATCAAGGTGAAATTTTAATTTAAAATGTTTTTTAAAAGTTGATCCAATTTTTCAGTTGGATCCAGTTGGCACCCTTGTTGGCAAATTTACTAGAGAGGACAAGAACTAAATAGACATGGAATATGAACTACCTGTTTGCCTGTAGAAGTGTCTCCGGCATGTCAGTTTTGAGGCACTTTGGTGGGGTGGTAATTTGCACTCCCATTACATATATTGTGCTAGTTCTCTGGATAAATAGCAGACTTCAGTTTCCAGAGTTGCTAATCTGGTACCTTTCATCAGCAGTAAATTCACATTAACTAGAAAGGAAATGTAGCTATTATGATTTAGTTAAAGGAATGTGCCAAGAACAAAAACAGCACAGCAACTATTCTGTTCTCATGACAAAGGTTGTGAGGGCCAGGTTTCATAGGCTGCAAATGGTAAAAATGTTAGCTTATATGGACTGTCACGGTCAGAGATCTATAGATAAAATTTATGTAAATAGTGTGATTTATGTATATAATTTAAACAACTCTTCCTCCCAAACAGAAATTACAGACAAGATTCCATATGTTTGAATTTGGAGAGTTTTTTATACAATCCTCTTCCATTGTTTTCCAAAGGGGAAGGGACACAAAACCTTATAAAGAGACACATCTCTCAGCATTAGCCAAATTAGGGAATACATGCTTTGAAATGAAGGAAAGGTGATATCTCAGGTAGCTTGCTCAGTCAACAGTTTTCAGAGTTCTCAGGACAGCTGTATGATGTGTAATGTCAATTTCTTTCTCCTACCACATTCTAAAATTGATTAATGAGAAGGAGGAAAGAGAAATAATAATTGATCATGTTTGTATATGAACTTATGATTCCTGTGACTTAATTATCTGATTTGTAAAGGGCTTTGGAAATTGCAAAATCTTCATTCTCTTATCTAGTCTTTAGTCTGATGATCTTGGTTACCAATGAGCAAGAAAAGTTGTACCCTTATTTGGTACATGAGAGGTCTGCTTCTCTGCTTGAAACAACAAGAAATAGTGCTGATGAGCCATCATTTTCACTCTTTCTTCCAGTTATTTAATAACACCTAGCTCTGATTTAGGGCTTAGTTTTCTTTCTTGTAGCTACTCCCTTTCTTTTGTTCTCCTATTGTTTACAATACAGGAGGAGGAGCTAATATGAAAATAGAAAATAGGAGACTGACATTCTGGGCTTCCTCTGTGGTTTTAGCCCTCTCCTAATAGACTACATCATCTATCATTTATCATTTGTGGTTAAGACTGACGTGGGACTGGAAGTCAGGAGATGTGTTCCCTTTCTCTAGCTGTGCCACAAAATTTGTGTGTGGTCTATGGCAAGTCATTTAGCCTTGATGTGCTTAAATTTTCCCATTTGCAAAGTGTGGCTTACAATACCTAACTCTGGATATGGCTACGCTTCTACCTGGGGGTGTGATTCCTAGGTTAAGGAGAAATACTTGTGGTAGCTCTCATTCCACTAGCATGCTGAAAATAGAATGTAGCTGCCCTGAGAATGTGCCCTTCCGAGACCCTAGGCATGTACCCAGTGGGCCAGCTAGCCCCTCCTGCTGCTCGTACTGATGCAGCTACATTGTATTTTTAGTTCAATGAGAGCTAGCCTGGGTAGTCTCCTCCAGCAGAGGACCATCCCTCTAGCTAGAAGTGTCCACATCCCCTCAGTTTGGTTTGCAGCTCAGCTGACTAATGTTTGAGAAGCTTGGATGGAAGGTATTAAGACCAAAGAAGACGATTTTCATAGGCTGCTCCATGTCAAAATGATTCTTTGGAAAAGCTTAAAGTGAATATTGTGTTCATCAAAGTGAAAAGAAGAATTTACAGCACTAACTCAAGGCGGGCATTGTGTGGCAGTGCAAACTTTTCTCCAGAGCTTTGCCCAAACCCAGTAGTGTAGCCAGGGGGGAAAGCAGGGGGAGTGGCCGCTCCCCCACTGAGCAGAAGCGGCGCCTTTTTTGTGCTCCGACGCCTTTTGCTCCTGTGCAGCAGCCGGAGCGGAGCATTTTTTTTTGCTCCTGGTGCCTTTTTTTGCTCCCGACGCCTTTTGCTCCGGGTGCCTTTTTTTAGCTCCGCTCCCCCTGTGCTCTAAACCTGGCTATGCCACTGCCCAAACCGTCAGTCTTGATCTGCAGCATCCCTGCTATCCCAGTCCTAGGCCTCTCTTGAGCTGAGACTGCAGGCTGTGTTGAATTGAGCCATATACAGTGGAGTGTTATTGTCATGAATGGAATCTGGGAGGAGAACTCAAAAAGATAATGACTAGGCACATAGATCCTGTATGAGCAGACAGAGAAATGGGCAGTCATACTAGATATGGTAAGAGGTCCTTTATTAAGCCCTAAAACAGGCTCAGGCAGTACAAGCATAAATTTATCCACTTATACATCACTGTGGCTCTACCGTATCCTGGGGGAGCCCCTGCGGTTCATTCTCCTAGACTATTTGAGTTTTAGTCTCTTTTTCAGAGACTGCCAAAAAGGGTAATAATGGTGCTGGCTATTTTTGTAGCTGAAAGCTTTTCACTAGGAAATGGACTCAGACATCTAGCTAATTATATACAAATGACTTGACGGGTAGCGTATGTCTACACTAGAGCTTGGAGCGTGATTTCCAGCTCACTTAGACATATTTGCAACAACTCTCATTGTGCTAGCGCACAGCTGTAGTGTAGCTGGGGTATCATGGGCAGTGGCAAGCGGTGGCATGTACCTGAACCCCATGGGTATGTACTCGGCATCACTCACCACTGTCTGTACTACCGGGGATCCACTACTGTTTTAATGCGCTAGCTCAATGACAGCAAAAGTGTGTGTACGTGAGCTAGGAATCGCATCCCTGGCTTCAAGTGTAGACATACTCATAGGCTTTTGGACACTTTTGGCAATGTGTCAGCACTAGTAACCTGTATCTGAACAACCACAAAGTTGGGAAGAATTTGTGGGTCTGAATCCACACTTTGCAACTTGAGCCAATCTCTAGTCACTACTGACCTGACTCAGATTCATGCCAGTGACCTATTGTATTGTGAAGGCCTCTTTGTTCCCTTCCACTGTGCAGTGCAGAGGTGAGCAAAATCATGGAGATCCAAATAGGATAGGGGATCCCATGAAAAGGAATGTCATCATCTCTTTCCACATAGCTTCTCTCCTTCCATGTTAATGCAGCACCTCAGCTCCAGGTGACACTCCAGTTAGAGGGAGATGAAATTGGGGAACTGCTGCTCTGTGTGCCAGGTTCTCCCTTTACTGATGGACTAATTCCAGGAACCAAAGGGGACAAGGGTAGTCATCGAAACCACATTCTGTCCGGAAGCCAATGTGGCAAAATGGGGTCTTGAGAGAATACTGGGCTCTCTGTGTTCAGGCGGGGATTTATGGAGTCTGACATGGGGTTTCCCCAGGATAAGCTGGGCAACAGCTCCTTTGACATTTTGCATCTCTGCCAACCTCACTCTGAAGGAGGGATGATGCAGCAGAGTATGAACATCACTCAAGCTTATGAATAAGTCCTTTCCTCCTGCCCGTTTCAAGTAGGAGTTGATCATGTTGACGCCAAACCCTTTCTAATAGCTTAAATAGCTAAAGCTGAATTTGCAACCTGAGCAGCCTAACGTATTGTAATACAAATATAACTCTAATGGAGTTTAGCCATTGAACACTTTTTATAACATATACAGTAGTATCAAAAAAACTGCTTCTTTGTAACAGTGTTCTTGGATGAGAACTGCTGTACGGCTGTTTTCCATCACCAGGGTTTACATAAAGATGTTTTTTAACTTTTCCATTACTTCTCTATTTTGGGTACAAAAACTGATGCAGTTATTGGCCCTGATCCTCAGCTGTGGCTTGGGAGCTCACAGTGCAACTCAGGAGGGAAGTTCAAAGGTGGCTTTAAGTCACTTTTTGGACTGCTTGATCCTGGGCTGGCATTGCTGTCTTAGTGTAAGTTAGAGTTAGCGCTTCTCCAAAGTGTGTCATCTATCAACATCCCCAAGGAGGCAGATGTAGTAGGAGCAGATATGTCAACGTCCCCAAGGGGCATATCCTCAAGGGGATTGCCAGGATGCAGGGAAACCACAACCAGGACCCGCTACCCTGACAGCCAGGAGAGGAAATAGTGCCAAAGCTCTTATGCTGGCTCTTTGCATGTTTGATTAAACTGGGTTTAAGTCTGTTCTGCACCATGTAGTACAAAGCAATTGCAGCACATTGAAGGATCAGGGTGTTTGTTTAGATTAATCAATCTGTTCAGGACTTTTTAAAGCTAGAAAAAAAATGATCCTCACTCTGTGATAAATATTTGTAACAGCTGAAAAACAGAAAATGACCAATGCAAAAATAGTTCAGTGAAAGCGAGCTAGAAAGCCTTTTAAGTAAATGAATATTCACCAAATGTACGCTATGTAAAGCAAGTAAATTAACTTAATTGGTAGAATTTAGCAACAGTATTTCACAGCTTTCAGTTGGTGTATCTGTGCTCAAACTCAGAAAAAAAAAAGTTCTCATCTGGAATGTGCACGTATCCTTATTCTCTGTGGTACCGCTCATTCTCGTTTTGAGGCATTCTCACACAAAATGTGAGTGGTCAGACTGAAAAGCTTCCAAGTCTGACACACTCCAATTCTTTCTCTATATTTGTCAGTCCACTCTTTCCCTTCTTTTGCCCTTTGATGATCCTATCCACTTTCCCCCATACATTTTCTATGTAGATAATAAAAAGGAATTTAGGTAGCTTAGATAATATCAATATATGATTTACAAAGAAAACTGAAAAGAAAATGTTTGACAGGAAAATATTTCCATTCAAAACAATACAGTGAAAAGGGTTTAATAATGACATGCGCAATCCCTTTAGAAAACACTGAATATTGCAAAGGTTCAGTGGGTTTGATAGGATGCAAAGGTGATTGTGGGCCCTTGCTCTTTGTTGGATAAGTACAGTTTATTGCAATGGAAACCCCTCATAAATAATAGTGTGTAACCAAGACCAGCTTACGTTGGCTTTTATATAATTATTTTTTGGAATGACTATTACACCTTTGATTGCCTCTTTTCCTTTTAATTCTGCCACATTTTTAAGTTTGTGCGTGTCTCTGGTATTCAGTAGAGATGACAACACTTGCATTCAAGTGGAGGATTATAGTTCAGATGGGGAAAAATACTATGCATTTTTGTGAACCTGTTCCTTGAAGAACTTGAAGAAGGGTGGGTCAGTATTTATTTATTGAGTGTAATGTGGCAGTGTGGGTAGTGATCCTGTATACACAAAATATACATTATTTGAACTGGACTTTCAGCAAGAGTATTTAATGGTGCATGCACCTGAGAAGAAGTCAGGAATATGCTAATCTAGCTCACTCATCTCACACTGGCTGTGATCCCATAATTTTTCAGAAGCTAAGCAGGACCTGGGGGAGTACCTGAATGAGACACCTCGGAGGAGCACTTGCAGTGGTCACCATTGTTTACTTCAAAGTGGTTACCTCCCTCTATTTAGAATAAGGAATAACTGCGGCTTATATTCCACGGTGGGTAAGTGTTGACTTCATAAAGATGACTGCTGTAGAGACTACAGGAAGTGATGTTGGTAGGTGATACTTGTCCTCTATGTCAGTCCCACAGGATGGTATCAGAGCTATGGAACACCAAATTCTGCTGCTTGTTATGAGTATAAATCTGAAGTAGTTCTACTCAGAGACAAGAACTGGCAATGGATTTATGCCGGATTTATGCTGTGTGTAAAGTGAGAGGAGAATTTAGCTCAAAGTTCACTTGGATGAGATGTAAAGCAGAACACAGTGCTGCCTTTTGGATAAAACATTTTCCTACCTGACCACTTGTTGCCATAAAGATCCCATGGCAGTTTCCGTACCGCCAGGGATGTTAAATATGATATCCTGGCCAAACTCAGTGTTGGTAATTACATGCTCCCTTCTTAAGTCCCTCCTGCAGTCTCAACTGGATTCTATCCTTACTTTACTACCCTAAGCTATTGTATAGTGTTGCTGTATGCTTTTGAACATGTTTCATTTTCCATCCCAGAGGTGATACCACCTCTCTGAGAGATGTAATTAGTTAACGTTTGTAGAGTGAGATCCTTGGATGAAAGTTCCTACAGAAGTGCAAATGATTATTATTACTCTGTTGTTGTAATCTTGAAGTGCACTGCTATATCTGCTATTTGATCATGCGATTATGAATCCATAGGCTTTCCTTGCATGAGTAACTTTGCTTTTTGTAACATCTCTAACTAATCACAGTCACAGCATGACAGGTCCAAATTGGACAGATGTTTCTTGAAAATAAAATGTCCAAAGGCAAAAGTGTTAGGATTGCCAATGAAAAAACAAAGACATCTGTATTTTGAAACTAAATTTGGAAGGTTTTTTTTCTTTCCCCATGTTTCTGCACCTTTGTAATTTTAGGCCTCTTTTGAGTCAATCTGTTTTACTAAATTGTGGAGCCTGTTGTCTGGTGATCTCAAAACCTGTAAATGAAAGCTGCTAATTCAGTAGTGTTCTGTGTATTTTACTATGCGTTTCAGATAGGCCTTTCTTTATTTTTCCTTATAGTAATGATGTTTCATGTACTGCTGATCTGCTTTCTGGTGCATGCACAGTTCATAGATTCATGGATTCCGGGGCCACTAGGGACCACTGTGATCATCTTGTTTGACCCCCTGTACAATACAGACCATAGAATTTCCCTAGAATAATTCCTAGAGCATATCTTTTGCAAAAACATCCAATTTTGATTTTAAAATTGTGTCTGATAGAAAATCCACCATGACCCTTGGTGAATTGTTCTGATGCTTAATTACTCTCGTTGTTAAAAAATTACATCTTATTTCCAATCTGAATTTGTCTAGCTTCAACTTCCAGACATTGGATCATGCTATACCTTTTTCTGCTAGAGTGAAGAGCCTATTATTAAATATTTGTTCCTCGTTTTGATATTTAGACTAATCAAGTCATTCCTTAATCTTTAAAGACATTCAAGTTTCTCAGGACTTTAAGGACAATTCTTAAGAATTTCTGTCTATCTTAGGATTTTAGACTGATGCCCGTCTCTTCAGTATGAGCAATTTTCAGGTAAAATTGATTAGCAACAGCAAAGCTTCTAATGGTCTCCATGGAGTCCCTGGCTCATGTCCTTTTTCAGTGTAAAAGATACCTTCTTCTGGTGGATTATTTGTTTGTTTCAGGTCTTCTTTGTTCTTGTTTTTCTGAGTTGCAGGGAAGGTAGAAGGTTGGTTGGTATTGTGACTGCCATTCTTATTATAACGGAAAGGTCCACACAAGACACCAAAGTAGATCTATGTTGTGCTTTAATTTCTTTTTACATACATTGGGACAAATTCTGAGATGGAAATTAATGAGAGATGCAGGTGCTTTATAAATGTGGTATAAATACCTAGATAGATAGAAAGGAGGGATATAGCCCACCATGTATGGGTCTTGATTTCTTTAGGCCCCCAGTTTTGGTGTTGAAAGTTGACCGCCTTTCACTTCCATTGACATCAGAGGAGTTGAGAGCAGACAGCCTCACACAAGGTGTTCAGCACTTTGCAGGGTCAGACCCAATGGTAAGGAATTTAAAAGAATTGAAGTTCTATTTCAATACGAATAACAATAAACAATACAAATAGAAAAGTTTCTCTATATCTCAGACTTGCAGGGCAGATAGAGATTCTTCAATATTTCTTATCCTTTCTAAAAAGAATAAGTCAGACTACAACTCCAGTCTCCAAATTTTCCCCAAAATAAGAAAACAGGGAACTATTTTAAAGTTATATTTTAGTATTTTTTCCTTGTGTCATTGGTTTTAAGCAACCAATATTTTACTTTCATGTTAACATGATGCAATGTGCTTTGTTTGAGAGTCTGACTTCAGATGATGCAAATACTCTGATTCTGACCACATGCAGACAAAGAAACTGGTTTCCCTAGCAACAGGAGCCATGTGAAAGCTCTTAGAAAAGCTTTTCCCTTTCACTTAGATTTTCTTTCAGTTTAGCAGTTCTCACCTCTGCTTGCATGAAGACTCAAGCACCTAGTGTCTGGTGTGAACTGATCAGGTGAACTGAAGTGAGAGGAATAGGAGAGATGTCTATGCCTCTTGTGATATGTAAAGCACCCTAAATTTGTGGCTTTCTGAATTAGTTGAGAACTGTTCAGCACATCTCTTATTATACATGTTTTATATTTTAAATTGTTATCTCACACACAAACAACGGGTATATATGACTTTATGCATAAGACCAAAAATCTAATAGAATTCCATTTCCTTCTGAATGTTTTGTATAAACTATCTAAATTTATGCTATATGCAATTATATATAATGGGTATTTAAAATATCGTGGTAGGGTATTTTAAAAAATAGTTTTTACACTAAAACTTCAGTTAATTGCTGTTTAGTGATTAAGATTATAAATACTCCTGTTTCTTATAAATATAAAAGAATTCTACATCAAAACATTTTGGAAATGCTATAAATCTCTGAGAACGAAAGCAGTGATAAAATGTTGCATACAACATTTTTTAACATTGTGGTTTGAAAGTTTAACTAGCCTTAGATTTTATTTACTAAAGTCTTTTAAATATTCATTTGTTGATGTAAAATATTGTTCTCAGGGGCATATTTATAACTACATTTTTAATAGTTTTGGAAAAGTTAGTATTATCAAATGATTTTATAGTTCATGTGGGGTTTTATTTAAGATAACAGTAGTAAATATATTGCTACCTTTTGAATGAAGATTTAGCATTTTACTTGTTTGTATCTAGGACCAGTCTAAAACAATAACTGTGATTAAGGAAGTCCCACATAGCACCTTAATGCAGCCACCAACCTTTTTAAAGGAATTGCACTCATCAACCTTAACAAGGCAACAGTCAATTAAAAAATGCCTTCAGTAAAAGCTGTTCTGACTGAAAGACCAGTGCTCCCTGCCCCAGGGAAGCTGGAGCATGATCTAATCTCTGTAACAAATAAAATCGGAATAAAAGGACCCAGATTGTATCATGAAATAATAAATATCTATCCTTCCAACAAGGTTAGAAAAAATTGGAGACCTTTGTTCTTGGATTGAGCTAGCTCCACATACATTACTTAAAATTATGTTATATACTGGGATATCAAAGATGACTCTTTGGGTTTGAGTCTCGCCACACATGCACAAATTCCACTCCAGAGTAACTGCATTGACATCAGTGAAGTCACTCCTTATTTACACTGATGTAATGGAAACCAGAATCAGTATGAAAGAGTCAAGTGACATAGTAGACTCATTTTAATTTGCTACTCTTCACTTTTCCTAAATCTTGCAACACACAGTTAAGGGCATAAATTAGAGGAGGAGGAGGAGGAGAAGAAGAAGACGATGATGAAGAAGAAACCCAGACAAACTAACTAACAAATAGCCCACCTTATTTACCCTTTGATATTCACTTATTTACATAACAGTAGAGCCTTTTACACTCTTAACTGACAGTCACTGACTTGGCTTCAGTTTTTCCAAATGGTATTTATGTTTAGTGCAGAGTTAAATACATGCGACTCCCATGATTGTTAACTGATGAAAATCCATACTTTATAAACAAAGATTGAGCCCAGGTTTGGCTGTCCCATCTTCCCCAAAGTTTGGGGGAAGGTTCAGTCCTAAGGTTGTAGTTTGGATGACTATATACTGTGGATAGAGACTAGATATGAACTTCAGATCTGAACCTAGATCCAAACTTCTGCAAAATCTGAATGTTCAGATCAGAAGTTTTGGTTCAGGCTTCACTATCTAAAGATTTTTACACTGCACCGTCACAAAAATGACAACACATCCCCTCAAAGCAAAAAGGATTAAACTATTTCATATAATGTACACATTATATACAAAATATACTAAAGCATGCTTCCTTTATTGATTACATTATTATCCATTGCTTTGTTTCCCATGATACTTTTTTGTTCTAGGTTTTTAAAAAGAGTTAAATGGTAGTTTGTTTACTTGAGGCCAATAGAAAAGCTCTTTCAAGACAAAAAGCATATTTTGTATTTCTGAAGAAGCTTTCAAAATATGATGGCCAAAATATTTGAAATATGTGTCCCTGTGGTGATGTCATTCTCAAGGGAAACATACTTCTAATATGAAGTATTCCCATTGGAAATCTTGGAGATTTTACGTCTGTATTCTTAACCCCAAGAGATTATCAAATGATAATAGTTAATCATAAAATGGGATGACATCTAATGGAGTGTTGACAGGCATGTTGGCCAGTCATTCTGGGTCATTGCACAAATATTTATAGAGGAAGCAAAGGCTTGATTTTGCCTTAACAATCAGACATTTTACAAGAATATGCAAAAAGTGAATAACCTTTAGGCAGGGCCGGCGCTACCATTAGGCGACCCTAGGCGGTCGCCAAGGGCGCCAGGATTTGGGGGGCGGCATCTCAGGTCCCTCGGTGGCTGCCGGGTCCTTGGCAGCCGCCGGGTCCTCGGCGGCACTTCGGTGGCAGCCTCTCCTGCTGCCGCCACCTAGGGTGGCAAAAAAGCTGGTGCCGCTTCTGCCTTTAGGATTAGGATTCACATGAAATCAAAGACTTATTGACAGAATCTTACCCTGGTGACAGACAGCTTGTACATATGCCAAAGAGCTGGCATGTCTAGTGGTTAGAGCAGAGGTCTTTATCAGAAGGCCTACATTTTATTCCTAGCTCTGCCCCTGATTCTGTGTTACCAGACTGTGGGCAAATCACTTAATGTCTCTGTCCCTTAGTTTCTCCATTTATAATATAGGGATAATAATACTTACCCACCTTTGCAAAGAGCAGGGGAGGGTTCAAAGATGGTGGCTGTTGTGAGAAACAAGCAGGCCTATGGGGATATCCATGTCTATGCAGATCCTTAGTTCAGAGGATGGGCTGAAGCTGTCTATTTTGATGGCGATAGAGGACCAGGTATGGACATGAGTCTCTTCGGCAACTCCTAACCTCAGGACCCTTTTGTTCTTCAGCAGCAGAAGCAACAACAAGAGGCCACCTCCTCTGTAAGAGCTGCAGGGGCGCACTCCCCTATGTCACCAGCAGAGGCATAATTTGTTTCTTCTATAGGAGGCCAGCAGTAAACTGCTGTGCTCTCTCCCACCCCCCATTGCCCTGGAGCAAGGGTAGGAATTGTGACTCAAAGGTGTGTATGTGTCACTCAGAATTCTTACCATGTAGTACCCATGACCTCTCGTTTTGGGCTGCGCCTACAATCACAATCCAGTCCTATTTGTCTCTCTCCAAGGGCTGGATTCTGCCACCCTTACTCAAGTTGAGTGGCACCTTCCTGTGTGATTTCAGTAGTAGAATTAATTATGTAGAGCCAAATTCTGCCCTGATTTACTTCTCATGCAGCTACATGGGTCAAAGGAGTTGTGAGTAAGGGCAGAAGTTGGTCTTAAATGTTGATTTCCTTGACAAGACAGACAAGCAAAAATCTAGCTTGCCAGTTGCACTGTCTTCAAACAAACTAAATGCAAGAGCATCATGCAATATAGTACAGCTGTGCTGAAAAAATGCAAACCTCTAAAGAGAATAACAGCAGTCAAAAGCAAAGGCTTCAAATGTAAAAAGAAAAGGAATACTTGTGGCACCTTAGAGCCTAACAAATTTATTTCAGCATAAGCTTTCATGGACTACAGTCCACTTCGTCAGATGCATAGAATGGAACATACAGTAGGAGGATATTTATACATTCAGAGAAACATGAAAAGGTGGAAGTAACCATACCAACTGTAAAAGGCAAATTTATTGAAAGGAACTATTATCAGCAGAGGAAAGAAACTTTTGAAGTGATAATCAAGATGGCCCATTACGGACAGTTGACACAAAGGTGTTAAGGGTACTTAACTAGGATACTAAACTAGGGGAAATAGTCATGTCATGTCATGTCAATTAACGTAATGACCGAGCCATTCCCAGTCTCTGTTCAAACCTAAGTTGATGATATCTAGTTTGCATATTAATTCTAGTTCAGCAGCTTCTCGTTGGAGTCTGTTTTTGAAGCTTTTCAGTTGCAAAATTGCCACCTTTAAGTCTGTCACTGAGTGATTAGAGAGGTTGAAGTGTTCTCCTACTGGCTTTTGAATGTTATGATTCCTTATGTCAGATTTGTGTCCATTTATTCTTTTGCGTAGAGACTGTCCAGTTTGGCCAATGTACATGGCAGAGGGGCATTGCTGGCACATGATGGCATATATCACATTGGTAGATGTGCAGGTGAACGAGCCTCTGATGTGTTATCTTAGGGCTTGTTTAGTCAGGAACACATTCCCTTATGGCCAAGGCTCCATGTATTTGATAGCAAGCTGGGCCAGTCCTTGGGTTCTGTGGCACTCTTGTGTGGCAGGTTGGAGAGTCTTGGAGTAACCTTTTTATAGCCACTTTTTACAGCCATGGTTAAGTGTTTTAACTCCTAGTTTCTCACCTACGTCATCCCAGTAGCCTCTGGCAGAATTCCCACCTTTGAAGATAAGAAAATCTTACTTGGGTGCAGTAGTAAACAACAGTATGTTTTGCTCAATATGATGCAGAAAGATATTCATCCTGCCTCACGTTAAGCAACTGTTCTCAGCACCTCCAAGAGCATCTTGCAGGACAAAGTCCTATCTGAAGTCAAAGGCAAAGCAGGTTAGAGAGGAGAATTTATAAAACATGCTCCTAGATATCAAAAGGAAACAAAATGCATCCACAAAACCCCAAATTCTTATCTTAGAAAGTCTTATAGTTTTCCATGCTCATCTGTATTTTGGGCACAAAGTTTACAAGATGTGTTTAACCCTAGAATCTGATCAAAGTTAGCACCGAATACTGTAAGTGTAATAAATGTATATTATATTATTTTAAAGCATTTACTCTACCTAGACTACTATTTGCATAACAATAATAATAATTTTGCTGCAGATATACATTCTACGAAATCTACATCTTTGTTTTATAATTTTGCTATCACTGTAATCTTCAATACTTTGTGTGGTAATCTCTTTAGTTTACACAGTGATGCAAGCAACAGCCTCTCCCGTAGCAAAGATAATACCATGCCTCAGTAAAGTTACGTACCATGGGTCACACGTTATCCTGCATCATGCAAAATGGAGAGTAGCAAAATGTTCCTGAGAAACCACCCTGCTAGAAAAGGGTGGGGGGGAAGAGCAACTCCCTTACATTTGCCCCACCATCTCCAACGTAAAGACCCAGGAAGTCTCTTTTATGGAGTCTCTAGTCTCCCAGGGTCCATCTACACAGCAATAAAAAAAAAACATAGAATCAAGTCCAAGGGCCCGGATCAGCTGACTAGGGGCTCATGGGCCTGGGGTTGTGGGGCTAAAAATAGCAATATAGACTTCAGACTTGGGTTCCAAGGCCCTCCCCTCCTCACAGGGTTTCAGAGCCCAGGCTGCAACCCGTGCCTGAACGTCTACACTGCTATTTTTAGCCATGTAGCCCAAGCCTTGTGAGCCTGAGTCAGCTGGCCTGGGCTCTGTGACTCAGTGCCATAGGTCTTTTATTCTGTGTAGACATACACCCTTGGGGAAGGGAGGCACAACCAACATAGGAAGGGGAAGGGCTGGGGAGCAGCGACACTTGGGTCTGGGCAGCTTTTCAAGTAGAAATCTGCGCCGAGGTTACTGTTGGGCAGGCAAGCAGTAACCCTTGCTCCAGGGCTGCACCCTCTAAACCACACTCCAGGAGATTTCGGTGCAGCTGCAGGTTGAATTGTGCCTCCACAGAAAGCCATGCTGTGTCGTAGGAGAGGGAGACCATGGTTCAGTATAGAAGTCCTGGTCATTCTTGTAGGTTCTCCTGCACAATTTCGATACCCTAAAATAGGTCATGTCCAAGGAGATAGGCAGGTTTAGGGGAACAACCCCAGTGCCTGTCCTGTAATACTTGTTGGCACTTTCCCTTGAATTCTGTCAATATCCCTTAAGTCCCACAAGATAAATTTAAACCAATCCCCAGCCTAATATAGTCTTGTACATCAAATACTGTTCTGAGACTGTTCACAATTCCATTAAAAAAAGTAATCCTGATGTAATCCACTGGTCGCTGTGTGTTACTGTGTCCTAGAAGAGGTGAGTCTGTTATAGTTTCCCAACTTGAGAGAGTGGGTTTTTTTAGCTTAACCTATACATCCATATGATTTTAATTCTGGAGGGGTCCCCACTTCAATATCTGGTTTCAGCCATGCTGGTGGCCATCACATAAGTGGGACCTCATACAGGATTCAAACTGCCATGGGTTTGGGATGAGCTTCCTCTGTCACGAGGACCATTGGTCAGTGTGTGGTGTGCGTCCCCCTCAGTGCTTGATCCAAAGAGGATGTGAGGCACCTAATGACTTAAGAGGCTGGTTCTTTAACTCAAATTGTAGAGTCTCATGCTTTCAGCTCAGGCTATCCTTTGTTTAATCCCCAGTGTTGATCAAGATGGCAGCTGCCACATAAGTATCCTTTCCAGTAAGTAGTTTAGTATATATAAAGTAGGGTGTAAAAACAGGGAAGACAGCTAAGGAGTGCTTTTTTAGAAAGCCTTTTATCGGAAAGCAAGAAGACAATGCCTTTTATCGGAAAGCAAGAATAAACATTCAAAATCCCAGATAAGAGAGAATTAATGTATTCTTCCTCACTTCTGATTTCCCAATTATTTTGAGTACATAAGATTTTACTTGTATCTTTTGTTATAAAATGTTTTGTTAAACATCTATTAATATTTTGTGACCCAATGAAGGAAATGACAAAGTGTTCAAACTAACTTTCCTCACATTCATGGTTCACATTCCAGGTAGCATCACCCTAGGTATATTATGGTACCAAGTTCACTAACAATACACTCCTTTTGTTTTTCTGTATATATAAAGATATTAGAACAACTGACAACCCAGCTAAGATGTGTTTTAACCAGTGATAGTTTTCCAGGGGCAGAATATGTTTTGCATGATTACATTTGTTATTGACATTTATAGACATTAGTAATTTGTGAGGGGAAAAATTGTTAAAATGCTTTTCTGAAATGCACAAACCCTGGGAAAGGACTATATTGGCCACAATATACAAGCACCAATTAAAGGCAAAATGTCAGCGATAATCTTCTGAGTTTCCTGTCATGTTGATTTAAGAGATATTCAAGGAATTTCAACCTGTTGCTTTTATTGACAATAAGAAAATTTGCATGGCTAAACCTCGTACGTCACTCTTGAATCTGGATTAGGTTTATGTTAGTATTCTGGCAGAAAGCTGGGTCAGGGCGAAAGTTTGGATTCAGATATGACAAAGCTGATATTTCACACGTTAGTTTTTCTCATGAATTTCCTGCCTCAAACGACTGAAATCTCACAGATCAGCTGATTTCACAAGATTTCTGCCATCTTAAATAATATGCTTTCATTTCCTCCCTCTGTGGTGTCCTGTGACTTTGTAAACCATCTCAAGACATTTACAAAACCTTTTGGACATTACGCCCATAAACATTCTTTACTAAAATCTCCTTATTTATTTAGAGCCAGACTCTGCCACTCATGTGGAGTAGTAGTCCCATTGAAATTAATATTCACGTGTACAGGATGAAGTTTTGATAGGTACAAACTGAGCAAAAGAAACTACCTTGTTTTTACTGAAATTAGTGGGGCTACTCACAGAGTAAGGTACTATTCAAAGACAATAATCGTGGCATAATTGGGCACGCTTCATGATTATTTTTATTATTTATATTATGCCAGAATTGCTGCTAAGGAGCTCACAGAACAGATAGTCATTAATAGTTGCAGCTCTGAAGAGCTTACTATATAGAACTTGGGCATGACACAACCACTGAGAAAGAGAACAAAGGGGTGGGGTGGGAAGGGGTGGCAAGGTTGGACAGAGTTAAATGAGATCACGTGGGATGACTCAAGCCATATACTTTGGCAAAATTAGTTCATTTCTTGTAGGCTTTGCAGCAAGAACTGTCTTTAAGGAAGAATCTGAATAAGACAAGGGTGATGTCTGGATAAACAGCTTTTTGAAAAGCTAATAAAAAGGGGTGGATACCATCTGCTAGAAATCCCAGCAGCATAGCACAGTACCACATGCCCAAATAGTAAGCATATGTTAGTAAAAGAAGGCAGTTTCTTTTGCCCTATTTGTACATACAAAAAGCCCACCCCTGCACATATGAGTACAGTGCACCTCTATATCTCTAACATCTGAGATGCTGTCTCCCAAGCCAAGTCAGCACTTGGAGAATATCTACAGAAGATCAAGAGGGACACACTGATATGCAGAATGTATGTTTGATGTCAGAGCTGTAAGTGTCTGAAATTATACTGCAATATAGCATAGCATAAGGATATTGGTGAAATAAGATTTTCATTGCCTCACATATGGTTGATGCATACGTAGGTAAAATTATTTCAGTCCAACTCCCGTTGAAGTCAATGGAAAAACTCCTTTTTACATCAATGCGATTTGGACCAGGTCTTTAGCAGCCTTGTTCTTTTATCAGATTTTACTGTTAAACAGGGAAAGAATAGCTAATCCTGTTTGTTTGTTTATTCCTTCCCTGCTCTTATCTGCTCTTAATCCTTCCGCTCCAAGAAACACTACAAAGTCAAAGGCCACTCAGGACTTGCTACAGTATTTCTGAGGCAGCATCCTCAGAAACAACCAGGGCTATTTTTTCACAACTTATTGGCAGCTGTAAGGAAAGGATGAGAGGTGAAGAGCTGGCCCATAAAAATGTTTGTCCTAGGTTTGTGCCTGATCTGTAATTTCACATCTGGAAAGGTGGAAAGTCAAAAGGTCCAATTTTGCCCTTTAGGTGTGGAAAAGTGAGTATAAATAAATAACATACTCTTTCACTTGAACAAAAAATAATAGCTTACTCTACATGACATTCCTTTTCTGAATAGATCAGAATGAAACAGGGAGAGTAATATCTGAACTGAAGGAGGTGAACAAAACCCCAAAATCCAAATGCTCTAATTGCATTTGGAAGATCAGATCTGCATCTGGATCAGAATTAACATTTGTTACTTCAGACCAACAATTTCTTACAATAGTTACAAAATTTCACAGAGATGAGAAAATCAGTTTCGATGAAATACGAACTGATCAGAAGAAGAACCTTTCCCAAAACTTACTCACTCTTAAAGGTGACATGCAAAGGAAACAGAACTGGACTTGTGTTCTTGATTTATTATTTTTTTAAAGTTATTTTCCATTTTTGTTTTATTTATTTTTTAAATTAACAGTAGAAATTCAGGTCCCATCCAGGCTGGAAGACTTCATGACTGGGAAACTAGTGAAATGGTAACATTACGAGTGAAAGTTGAGTTATTAGCAGGGGAAGAGATTTTTAGTGAAGCTATTTAAAACACTGGGGGATTTTTTATTGGTTTTGTTAACACCTATTTAATTTCAATGACCAATTTTAAATAAAAGAAGACGTTTTGTTAAATATGCAACATTCTCATCCCTTCTGTTAAGGTGTTAAGAGATGCAATAAACTCTCCTTATACCTCCCGGTGATCCTCCAAAAAAACGGAATTCCAATCTTTTCACTCCTGATATTTATAAGATAAAAAAACAAGAAAAAAAATCCTTAAAATATATACTGTCGGGACTTTGTTCTGCATAAAAGAAGAAAAAAGGGTACAAGACCAATTAAAAAGAAATCTTTTGCAAGTAAAACTCCTAGAGAATGTAATAGTTTTACATAAATTATTATAAAAACCAATGGAATATAATTGAAAATTATATCTTTTTTAGAAGCTTTCTGGATGTTCCTATGAATTTAATTTTCTATTACATTTTATAGAACTTTCCATATGAGTAAATCAAACCCAAGTATTTTGTGAGGTTCAAATGAGTTTCTTCTTTTTCTCCGTCTATTGTTCTACATGTCTGTACCTTTCTGCCCTTCTTGAGTCCAGCAAGAACTGGAAGCTGAAAAGCTTGGCAGAAGTCATAGGGGCAGAAATCTCAGGAGTCTGTTCTTGTGGAATTTGTAGCACTGTTTTGTAGACCCATGAGTTCACAATAGGTCAGATAAGTCTCTAAATAGTGGGATAGTTAAAAGAACTGAACCTTCAAACCTTCTAGGGTTTACTTACTGCTCTTCTGTACTTCCTGGCTTAAGATGGGACTGGAAACAGAATTCTCTCTTGATGATATAGCTGGAGTGCCCATCACTGTGGAATCAAAGAGACAGATTACTGAAAGGCAGATCAGGTGGATATTTCTGGGCTGGCAATAATTAGGACCCATGTGCAATCTCGCCTGATTCAAGGCTCCATATACTGGAAATTCTCTAGCAATATTTCAGACAGAGAAAATTCTGCAGCTAAATTATGGTGTATGAGAGGAAAGTGGCTGCATCCCTCAGACGTCAAATGGGGAAACACATGCCTAAATTTCTTATTGTGTTTGTGATAAAGGGGTTACACATAGAGCTTATGGGTTAGTCAGGGTGGGGCATTTTGTGTTTTCAGCATTGTCTGGCAACTTGATTGTGCGCTCGTACATTTCTGTAGCTCCTGTTATAGAGAACTAGAGAAGTGGCCTGTCTGTGACTAACTTAAGGCCAAGTAGAAGTAGCCATCTTTTGACCTCTTCTGGCAGGGCATATTTTTGTGCTTTTTTGGTGTATGAGCATCTGCATACACATGGCCAAAATTTAGCCCATTGCATGCCCTCTTGTATGCATCAACTTCAGAATAAATATCCTCAAAGAGAGTCCTCTAAATTAAACTGCCCTGTAGTTGAATGTTTTATTATATTGTAGAATCCACACTAATTTAGGGTGTTAAAGTTTTTGCTAATTAAAATGAGAAAGTATGAATCCCTCCTGTGCTCACAGCAAGAATTTTTAATTTATAACACTAAAAAGCTAAAGCCATATAAGCATCCTTTCCCATAAGTAGTGTAGTATATTGAGTAAATGCTAAAGTTACAGTTTTACCTTTTCATTTTCCCATTTTATGTATCTTAACTCAGGCTGCTAACATTATTTTACCATCTACCTATCTACCTGTCCATTTTGTGAGTGACTATATTATGAGCATGCATGAGCAGTGGGTCAGGTTCTGCCCAGGCAGGTCGAATGTTTTAGTTCCACACTACATGTAACTTTCAGCTTCAGATCTTGCAACGACACACCATCTATAAAAGCAGACAACCTAATGGAAAACCAGAGCAACACTTAAAATGTTATTTTTCTCCCCTGCTCTGTAGCATAAAGAAAGTTGTAAAATATATTAAACTATATATTTTTTGTTTTTGTTCTATTAACTCTTTGTTCTACCGTCATCTCAAATTTCTTAGCTAGTTATTTATGGTAACTAGAGATGTGCTGAAGAAATTCTATATTCCGTGTATCCTAATATCGAAGTAGCAGATGAGATAGCTCAGCAGAATGCTTTCCGTATCTGAATGGCAGTGGTATACCTCTGCCATTCGAGAGGCTGAGATTTGAGTACTTGATTGTGCTGAATTACAGTAACGTGAATCTAGAGGATTGCCAAGAAAATCTACCTACCTGCAACAGTCATTCTCTAGCAGTCATGGGTGTTTGCGTTTCTGCCCTCAGTAGGGTGACCAGACAGCAAATGTGAAAAACCGGGACAGGGAGTGGGGGGTAATAGGAGGCTATATAAGAAAAAGACCCCAAAATCGGGACTGTCCCTATAAAATCGGGACATCTGGTCACTCTAGCCCTCAAATGTCCACAGTCTGCAAGTCTACAAGCAAAGAGCCCAGTTCAGCCTTGGTATCAACTAAGATCAATGGTATTGCACCCATTTATGCCAGGACTGGATTTGGCTGAAAACAACCAGCTGCTGCACAATTTGTGGACAATGAGACATTTTCCTTTTAAATAAATGTAGAACTTTGGGCAAGATTGTGGCTGTAAGCCATTGCCACATGTGGTGGGACTAAGGATAAAAACAGCTCCTTGAAGTTTCTGTATCTGAAGCAGTGATGTTGGGCATGACTGGCCACCCAAACCTTTGTAATCCAAGATTAACTACAGTGAACATAGTTTGATGAGTGAAACCAGAGAGGAAGATTAGGGTTCAGGAGAGCTGTGTTTTGGTTTGAGATGAGAGGCTCAGCAGAGTAGCCCTAGGATCTGCTCCTGGGTAGGGCATTGGAAGAGATGGCAGAGCCTGAGCATGTTACACTGGCCTCACAGTATATTTAATAAAACCTGTTTCTTACAACTCTGCCTGCTTGCTGCATTACTTACTGCCAATGGAACATTGAAATCAATGGAATTACCTCAGTTTAAAACTGGTGTAACTGAGATCAGGGTCAGACACAGCCTGTCTCAGAGCCCTGGGAAAGCACACACAGCAGTGCTATCAACTACTCTTTATTAGGTGCTGCCTGTGCCCCATCTTTGCCCAACCACTCGCTTGAGTCTAATGCAGCTGATGCTGGACTCAGCTGATCTTTACACAGCTAATGAATGGCCTATATTAGGGCTTTATCCTGCTCCCAGTGGAGTCTTTGGCAAAACCCTAACTGAGTTCAGTGGGAGCTGGTGGGCCAGTGAAGAAATATCTAAAAGTCTGCTCTTCACAGTAGTAAATTATTTTATTTATTTCAGTACATAACGATAACCAGTTCAGCAAGATTTAGTCTTAGGAATAAAGTCATGAATTATAGTTTTGCTGTTTTTCTGCTGTGTGATTATATCTTGGTCCTGAGGTAAATCAAAAAGCTGTTTTAAATACCTTCTGAAAAAGTTATTGTAAGGGTATGTCTACACTACGAGACTAGTTCGATTTTTGTAAAACCGAACTTGTGAACCCGATATTTCCAGGTCGATTGTCCGAATCCACACCAGGGATCTTCATTCGAATTTCCGAGTCCACAGTACGGGGGCAAGCGTCGACATTGCAAGCGGTGCACTGTGGGTAGCTATCCCACAGTTCCCGCAGTCCCCCCTGCCCACTGGAATTCTGGGTGTAGCCCCCAGTGCCTTGTGGGAACGAAATTGTGTCAAGGGTCGGTATACGTAAATTTTGTCACTCGACCCACACTTCCGCCTTCCCTACGTGAAAGCGCCGGCGGGTAATGAATTCGCGCCCTTTTCCTGTGGCTGATAGCTCGGACGCCACAGGACAGTGAGCATGGAGCCCTCCGCGATTATCGCTGATGTTCTGTCCGTAGCCAACACCTCGCGCCTTATAGCGCACCTTTTCCAGACTCAGATGCAGAGAAATCGGGAGAGGAGACAACGGAAGCTCCGGGAGTACTTGAACTCTGAGAGGGGCATGGATCTCTCGCAAAGCGCTGGACCCCGGCCCCTAGACATCATGGTGGCAATGGGTCATGTTGATCCCGTGGAACGGCGATTCTGGGCAAGGGAAACAAGCACTGACTGGTGGGACCGCATAGTGGTGCAGGTCTGGGATGAGTCCCAGTGGCTGCGAAACTTTCGGATGCGTAAGTGCACTTTTATGGAACTTTGTGAGTTGCTGTCCCCTGCCCTGAAGCGCCAGGACACCCGGATGCGAGCAGCCCTCACTATCCAGAAGCGAGTGGCCATAGCCCTGTGGAAGCTTGCAACCCCTGACAGCTACTGGTCAGTAGCGAACCAATTTGGAGTGGGCAAGTCTACCGTGGGGGTTGCTGTGATGCAGGTAGCCCGTGCAATCATTGATCTGCTGCTCCACAAAGTAGTGACCCTTGGAGACGTGCAGGTGATCATAGATGGCTTCGCTGCAATGGGATTCCCAAACTGCGGTGGGGCCATAGATGGGACACACATCCCTATCCTGGGACCGGAGCACCAGGGCAGCCAGTACATTAACCGAAAGGGCTATTTTTCCATGGTTCTGCAAGCATTAGTGGATCACAAAGGACGTTTTACGAACATCAATGTTGGGTGGCCAGGAAAGGTTCATGATGCTCGAGTTTTCAAAAACTCTGGTCTGTTTAGACGGCTGAAACAGGGGGTTTATTTCCCGGACCGCAAAATCACTGTTGGGGATGTGGAGATGCCAACAGTGATCCTGGGGGACCCTGCCTACCCGCTAATGCCATGGCTCATGAAGCCATACATGGGAGCCCTGGACACTGAAAAGGAGCTCTTCAATTACCGCCTGAGCAAGTGCAGAATGGTGGTGGAGTGTGCCTTTGGCCGTCTCAAAGCCAGATGGCGAAGCTTACTGACTCGCTCCGACCTCAGCCCTAAAAATATCCCCATTGTGAGTGCAGCGTGCTGTGTGCTCCACAATCTCTGTGAGATCAAGGGGGAGACGTTTATGCTGGGCTGGGAGGTTGAGGCAAATCGCCTGGCAGCAGATTACGCTCAGCCAGACACCAGGGCGATTCGAAGATCACAGCGGGAGGTGCTGCGCATCCGGGAAGCTTTGAAAGCTCGCTTCCAGACAGAGCAGGGTAACCAGTGACTGTTACACTTCCGTAAACAGATACTGAACCTTCCCCTGTTCCTTTACACAGGTCCCGTTGCCCATCCTCTCCCATTACCACCCCCTTCCCCCTCCTTGGATCAACGCTGTAAAGTCACAATAAAGGAAAGATTTTTTTATTGGAACCATTTCCTGTACTGGTTATTGAGTTATGGTTTTCACCGTGGAGGCATACGGCGGTTGGGGAGCGGGTTGGGTGTGGGAAAGTACCCTTCAAAGGGGAATGTCATGATCCTGCCCACAGAGCAGTCCTAAGTGCTGGACTGCTTGGTTAAAGGGACCATTAACCTCTCCTAATCCCATGTGTGTGTGGTGGGGTCTCTGTGACTTTTCCGTTGTGAATATCGGCTACGGATCCCCCGGTGCATTGATCTATCCAGCAGGCTACTGCCAGCCGCTAAAGATCAGCGGCCACCCTCCCCAAACAGACAGTGAACCACCCAACCCCCAACCCCACGTATAGAACCTAGAAACCTACACACAGAAGGGAAGGTGTGCTTACTGCATGCAATTTTTACTGTGCTTGTCACTTCATCTATTACCCTGTCTGCACCCTCGTTTGTGCTCCCGTGCTCTGCACTTACAAACCCTGTTAACCAATACCCAGAGATACAAACGGCCACATTTAAAACACTCAGGGAAACATCAGTGAACCAAAAAACCAGTTTTATTTAACAGAACATTAACTTAACATGGAAACTGGGAAGGGAGGTGTTCAGGGGTGCGGCTGGAGGGAGGGGAGGGAAAAATCTACGGTTTTGGGAATGACAGCCTTCTGCTGCTGGAGCGGTCTGCAGGGGTGGAGTGAGTATTTCCACGCACCCTGCCTCCCCTTGTCCTAGTGACTTTTGGAGAGGAAACCACTGGACTTGGTGGCGAGGGAGGGCGGTTGGAAAGAACATATAGAGGTGCTCTTTCCTCCAGTCTCCTGTCCTGGAGAACATCCACTAGGCGCCGGAGCGTGTCTGTTTGCTCCCTCATTATTCCCAGCATTGTTTGGGTCACCTGCTGATCCTCCTGCCGCCACCTGTCCTCGCGCGCTTCAGCCCTCTGCTCCCGTTCCCTGGCTGCTCGCTCGTACCGTGCGACGTCCTCTCTGCGCTGTGCCGCCTCCCTCTGTGACAACATCGTTAATTCAGAGAACATGTCGTCCCGGGTTCTCTTTTTGCGCCGCCTTATCTGGACTAGGCCATGGGAGGGAGAAGCACGGGTAGGGCGGGAGACACTCACAGCTGCGGGATAAAGGAAAGGGAGTGAATTCCTCAGAAAGATACTTTTTGCAGAACAATGCCCATACTCTTTCACCGTGAATAGGACCAAACACAGTTCCTATCACATGTAAACGTACTACAAGGTCAAATAGTATGCCTTAAGGCTGAGTGAGTGTCTGGGGTCCCGGTACACGGATCCCAGAAGCCTGGCCGTACAGAGAAAATCACCTCTCTGAAGACCATGGTAAGGTGATGAGTTAGGACTGCTGAGAGATTGCTTCACAGCAGTGCTCTACTCCCATGTCTCACTCAGTGTTCCTGGCGGCGGGCAGTAACTGCTGCTGGCCAAACCGATAATCTACAGCGGCTTTCCTAACCCCCCCGCCCCAGTCCGCGTGGCCGCTCCCGGGAACCAAAAATGCCCGCGAACCGCTCGTCAGGAACGGCTCGCCTACCCTTCCCCCCCTCCGCGTGGCCGCTCCCGAGAACCAAAAATGCCCGCGAACCGCTCGTCAGGAACGGCTCGCCTACCCTTCCCCCCCCCCCCCCCCCCCGCGTGGCCGTTCCCGAGAACCAAAAATGCCCGCGAACCGCTCGTCAGGAACGGCTCGCCTACCCTTCCCCCCCTCCGCGTGGCCGCTCCAGGGAACCAAAAATGCCCGCGAACCACTCGTCAGGAACGGCTCGCCTACCCTGTCCCCGGCTTAGCGTGGCCAGTCCCCGGGACTGTCCCTACCCTCGCACCGATAAGTAGTAATGGTTTTGCTCCCGACTCCGTACCACCACTCGTTAACGTAAACAGCCGGGTGTCTTTCTTTAAGGGGAAAAGGAAGCATTCAGTATACTAATTATACCACTCATTCAAACCAGGACCCCATGACTGATATCACTCTGATGAGGATTACCGAGACAGAGAAATACTGCATGCTGCGTCAATGCAAGCAAACCCCGGGGCCGTATGCTGCCATGCTATGCAAGGCAATGATACCAGAGTACCTGCAGCTTGCATGGCGTGGGAAAGTATCCTACCATGGAGGAGACAATAAGGCCGCTCTCCCAGTGAACGTGCTAAACAAGCTGTCACTGTACCTGCAGGAGAGCTTCGCGGAGATCTCTGCTGGTGATTACACCTCTATCCCCATACATATTGACAGACTTTTCGAATAGTTGCACGGGAAAGCGACTCCAAGGTGAAGCGCATAAGGCCAATGAAGCCACAGTTACAGAGCGCTAACACACCATACCTATTGTATTGCAAATAAATGTCTAACACACTGACCTGATGATCCTTCTCCTGATTCCTGGTCAGGAATGCTGGCTTGGGAGTGTTCGTAGGGCAGCGCAGTCAGGGTGAGGAATAGTTCCTGGCTGTCGGGGAAATCACCAGTGAGACCGCTTTCTAGTGCCTCGTCCTCCTGCCCTCCTTCCTCTTCTTCGCCGTCAGCGAAAACCTCCTCCGACGTGTCCGTAGAATGGACCCCGTCGTCGGTGTCCACGGACACTGGTGGGGTAGTTGTTGCCGCACCACCGAGCATGGCATGCAGTGCCTCGTAAAATCGGCAAGTCTGGGGCGCTGAGCCGGAGCGTCCGTTGGACTCCTTGGTCTTTTGGTATGCCTGCCGCAGCGCCTTGATTTTCACGCGGCACTGCGTGGCATCCCGGCTGTATCCTCTCTCCGTCATAGCCTGGGAAATCGTTTCGTAAATTTTTGCATTCCGTCTTTTTGAACGGAGCTCGGCTAGGATTGATTCGTCGCCCCACACAGCGATCAGATCCAAAACCTCATGATCACTCCATGTTGGAGCTCTCTTTCTATTCAGTGATGGCATCGAAACCACTGCTGTAGAGCTCTGCATCGTTGCCAGTGCTGCTGAGCTCGCCACGATGTCCAAAGAGGAAATGGGATTCAAAATGGCCACACAGGAAAAGGGATTCAAATTTTCCCGGGGATTTCTCTGAGTGGCAGGTCAGAGCATCCGAGTACAGATTACTGTCCTGAGCGTCCACCGAGTGGTGCACTGTGGGATAGCTCCCGGAGCTATTAGCGTCGAATTCCGTCCACAGTACCTAGCTTTCGACATGGCCATTTCGAATTTGGCGCTACTCCCCTCGTCGGGGTGGAGTACAGAAATCGATTCAAAGAGCCCTTAATGTCTAAATAAACTGCTTCCTAATGTGGACGGGCGAGGGATTAAATCGAGTTAACGCTGCTAAATTCGACATAAAGTCCTAGTGTAGACCTGGCCTAAGTGATATCACTGTGGTCTGATTTGAAGGGCTGCTGAACACGATAACCATTATTTAAAAGAATAAGGATGTAAAAGGTCCGCCTGTGAGGTGTGAAAAGGTAAAGAAACTCATGACCAGAGTCCAAAAAGGACTAAGGCTAGGGATTGTATTATAGGGGTACAGGCTTAGCCTTGAAAAGAGCTGAGTTTCTCCAGAAAAAGGAACTGCAGCTCCTATTGGAGTCAAGCACAGAAGACTCCCAGGAGACCTCTCACAGTCTGGGTCCAGGGCTAGAATTTTCAGCAGGGGCTCAGCACCACAGTTAGAGCCAAATTTTTGAAAGTTAATTTCCAATCAGGCTAGCAGCCAGATTTTTAAGCGAGATCAGCCAGCTCAATGCAGCTGCAAAGTTCTGAGCATTTTTGAAAATTCTGGCCACTTAATGTAGGTGCCTAGATGGGAAATGAGTCACTTTGCCCTAACTGTGGGTGCTGAATATCTTTCAAAGTCTGGCCCTTCATGTGCAAGGGCATCAGACTGCTCCAAGGAGGGACCAAGCATGCAAGTGAATATGGGCTATATTTGTATAAACTCTGTCTGGGTTCCATGTCACAGGAATCTCTGCAAAGACTGTAAAAGCCCTGAAATAAAATTGAGGTTTCTGAGCTCATCTGGTCTTCCAGTATCTTCAGTCAGCAGAGAATTTTGTTCAATATTGCCCTATGTCTATTGCTATGAATCTAGTATCCTGTTTCAGTTGTGAGTTATCCATCTCCAAAAAAACCACTAGATTGAAATAATTCTCACACATTCACCTTGTAACGTCACTGGAATATTAAAGTATTTGCTGAAAAACAATTCCCACTTAATAATTTGATACAACATTACATTTTTATTTTTAAATGCTCCTGTTAAAAATGAGGATTATTACATTTAAAGGAATCTTCATTAAAGGTCTTTATTGAAATAGCAGTTGGAAAAAGTTTACCCATCTTAAAGCAACATGGCTTAAACCATATTAAAGCAAACTTCAACAATAACTTGAGGTGGAAAATGTTTGTTAGGAATTAATCTATGTCAAAATCACTGCCTTTCCCTAGAGAAACCCTTCTCAGTCTTTATATCAACTATATATTTATATTGCAGCCAATTTTTGTTTTCTTGTTAAAGGGAAAGTCTATTTAAACCTTTGCATTTTTTCATGCTCCATTCCCCCATGGTTCACAAGTACAATAGTGAATGTAAGCTACAATAAAAAGGTCATTTTCTTCTTTCAGCAACAGTAACACAAGTGGCTGCATTTCCTGATTCTGGATTAAGTTCAAGATTTCTAATACGACTGGACTCGTTTCTGATTAGAAAGTTTGATATTTATCGTAGACTTTCCTGTCTTCCGTATCCAATGTGAGTGAGATTGTAAAAAGGTAAACTGAAAGAAACCATTCTTTTATTCAACAGTTAACCCCATCTGAGTAAATAATACGGTGTGGTGCACTTCAGCCTTTGCTGTTATGCATTGAGTTCAGAACTCAAAACGGCTTCAAAGCAGTGTCCGTGAAATGATGACAAGATGCTGCAGAAACAGCTTTTCATGTGGAATATAATGCAAGTATTGTGTTACATAGTACAGTAACAAATAGAGTATAGTGGTAATGATATAGCAGATAAAGTGTCTGGAAGTACTTACCTGCGGGAAACTCAATCTTATTTTAGTTCAGGGCCCTAGGCTTATAAACACAGGGTGTGTACTAGAAGCGTACATATTAGAAGAATCATTTTGTTGGGGATTGTAAAGTTTCTCAGAGCAGGCAAATAAAAATGTGATGGCCAAATATAGATATTAAGGCAAAAATAGGACAAACCGTTTTTTTAAAAACGAAACAAACCTGACCTTAGCCCCAGCTTTTATTATGTAAAAAAGGTCACACTATTTAAAGAAATAGAATAATACATTATTAACCCTTATAAGATAATGCCATTCCCTAATAAATGTAAGTTATTAATGAGTTGCAAACTGAGGGTTCAATGGTGCCTCTAACAGCACAGCCATGCACTGGGGGATGTACCTGGGGTCATGTTGCAGCAGGAGGAATACTAGATTACCACCCAGAATGCCTCTTCGGGCTCAAGGGAAGGACCCACTACAGAAGGAGCTCTGGCGTGCTTTAAGTGATGCAGCATATGCTCCTCACACAACAAAGTAGCTCTGCGAGCTGGTGCTAAGGTAGGGACTGAGCTGCACTTTGGCTCTCATCCCAACCCCTTTGGGGAGGCCAGTGCTGCTGGTGACACTAACCACATGCATAGTCTGTTCCTGATCAACATTTGGCTGGCTCCTGTCCTGATCAGGGGAGCAACAGGAGAGAGAGGAGGCTTATAAGCGGGTATACAGACCCCACACTAAGGCTAAGGGAGTTGTGGAGCTGTAGAGCATGCGCCAAATGGAGGGCCTGCCTAAAAGGGCACTCTGACAGGCAAGCAGGGGAAGAGTAAAGGAGAGACTGTGGGAAACAGCCAGGATGTAGCTTTTGGGATACAGGGGAACAGTCTGGACTGTGGTAAATCCCAAATGAGTTCCCAAATGGGAAGCCCCAAGGGTCTTGATCCCCTTTTCTCCTGCACTCTTTTCCCTGATGATGGGGAGCAATTGGACACTGGGCAGCCCCAGTTGAGTGTCTGAATTATTGAGACTGTTTGAGCAACCCTCCGCTGAGTGGGAAGCCGATGCTGGGACCACTTCTCAAACTGAAGAGAGGACGGGGAGATAAGAAGTGGCCCAGAGGAGGCTGGCCTGTTGTACCAGCTAGAGGGGACTGAGACTTCCCTCACCCCTTTCCCATGGGGGCCCTGGACCGGAACCTCCCACCCTTCCTCCACCTTCGCCAGTTGATCGGGGGAACCTGGGAAGTACTGGGGGACAGCAGACTAACTCGGCTCCTGGGCCTCAGATTGCCCGTCAAGGCCATCCCAAGACTCTGAGAGACTGTTGAGCTGTGGTCTGCCCGCTAAGTCTGCTGGCTGCAGGTGAACCCCGCTTCAGGGCTTTTTATGCGCTTGCACAGGGCCAACCACAATCAAGCCCTAGAAGGGAAAAGTACTTTCAAGGGATTTGCAAAGCCTATCACCAGCCAACCTATATCCAGACAGTCTCTGGGGAATAACAATTGTTAACTGAGAGTGTGTTCCAGGAGAATATTTCTGGAAGACCTATGTGGTTGCAAACATTTGATCAGATTCTTATAGGCCCTGACCAAAAGTCCAGGCAGTGAAAGTAAAGACTCCCTTTGCCTTAAATGGGCTTTGAGTCAGCCCCATAATGAATTGACTTAGTCCATATTCCTGAGGATTCTACGAGGGTGCATAATCACTGTGGACCATTATTGTGACCCTTACTGCATGCCTATACAGAGGAGAAAGGAGGCATAAGGTGACCTCCTACTCATCTGTGCTCCCTCTCCACAACATGGCAGCCTTCACAGGACAGGTTCTCCGCCTCTTGCACTTGTAAGTGGGCGGGGTGGAGCCTTGGCTCCATTTCTCAGTGCACCAGCCCATGAAGCTGAGTTGGTGTGGACAGGGAAGCAATCTGACTGGCACAGGGCCGACACTGATTATTTACTCCCTCAGAAAGCAAAAAGGAAAACAGGAAGTGGCTCTCAGACCAGGTCTACACTAGAAATGTTTGCTGGTATAGCAATGTCAGTTAGCAGTGTGGTTTTATTTTTATTTTTTGTGTGTGTGTCTCATTTCTACATGGGCAAAAGTCCCATTGTCGATGTAGTTATATCAGCATAAAAGTGCTTTTGCTGGTGTAGCTTATTTTGCTTGAGGAACTGGTATAAGCTATGCCAGCAGAAGCACTATTTTACGGGTAGAAGCTGCATTTACACCAGGAGGGTTTGCCAGTGTAGCTGCTGGTATAGCTATACCAGCAAACCTTCTCTAGTGTAGACTAGGCCTCAGGGTTGCAATCTGGTTTCTGGGCTGCCCCTAATTCAGCGCAACAGTGTGTCTCCCTGAGAAATCTTTACATCATTTTCACACCTCCATACTGTCTAAAGTAAATGAGAAAAAAGTACGAGGTAGTGCTTCTGTAGGATTTTATTTGTACTTTGAATTTACCTGTTACATTAAAACCACACAAGGTATATCTGCGCCTCAGCTGGGAGCAAACCTCCCAGCCCAGGTAGACAGACTTGTGTTTGCTTCGCTTGAGCTACTGTGCTTAAAAATAGCAATGTTGCATTACCATAGACAGCATAGGCTAGCCACCTTAGTCCAATCCCACCTGCACTCCTGGATCTGCGCTTCAGTGGCTAGCTCAGGCTGCAACATCCACACTGCTATTTTGTAGCATGCTAGCTCAAGTGAAGCTAACACAAGTCTGTCTACCTGGGCTGGGAAACCCACTTCAAGCTTCAGCCTAGATCTACCCTGAAGTAGCCCCAGAGGCATGGCAGGTTCATTTGGAATATGTTGATAATATTCACTTGCCTATTCTCAATGACCTCCTGAACCCTATGGAAATCTGTAGCTTCTCTCAGTCACAGCAAATGTAAAGATTAAAACAAAGGACTTTTAAAAAATACTTAAAAAAAAGAAAAGAAAAAAGAGTGCTATTGTAATACTAAGGGCTGGTCCACACTAGGGGCGGGGATCGATCTAAGATACGCAACTTCAGCTACGTGAATAACGCAGCTGAAGTTGAATATCTTAGATCGATTTTTAAAAGTACTTATCCCGGTCCACACGGCAGCAGGCAGGCTCCCCCGTCGACAGCGCTTCCTCCGCTCGCCGAGCTGGAGTTCCGGTGTCAACGGGGAGCAGTTCTGGGATCGATTTATCGCGTCTAGACGAGATGCGATAAATCGATCCCAGAACGTCGATCACTACCCGCTGAATCAGGCGGGTAGTGTAGACTAGCCCTAAGGGTATGTCTACACTACCCACCAGATTAGAGGGTAGCGATCGATCCAGCAGGGGTCGATTTATCACATCTAGTCTAGATGCTATAAATAGACCCCTGAGTGCTCTCCCGTCGACTCCTCTACTCCACTGCTGCGAGAGGCGCAGGCGAAGTCAACAGGGGAGTGACAGCAGTCAAAGACAGTGAAGACACCACGGTAAGTGGATCTAAGTACATCGACTTCAGCTACATTATTCTCGTAGCTGAAGTTGCATATTTTAGATCAATTCCCCGCCCCCCTCAGTGTAGACCAGACCTGAGATTCACAAATCACTTTTCGTTTTCAAACTATTTTACAGGTATTAACTAAAATAATCACCATACTATCCCTATAGGCTGTTTAGGCATTATTATGATGATTTACTAGAGTGACCAGATAGCAAGTGTGAAAAATCGGGGTGGGGAGTAATAGGCGTTTATATATGACAAAGCTCCCAATATTGGGACTGTCCCTATGAAATCGGGCCATCTGGTCACCCTACGATTTACAGACATAGCAAGACTGAGAGGTTAAGGGCAAAACTGGCAGCTGATTATGCATGGCTTAATGGCTTATTTGAAGCATTTTAATGCTTAATTTTCTGAAGTTCTGTGCACTCAAAACTCCAGTTGAAGTCAACGGGAGATACAGGTGCTCAATACCTTTGAAAAACAGATGCTAGGCAGGGCTGACCCTATGTGTATGGTTGCCCATGGGTGGAAACATTTTTAGTAGCCCTTCCCCATCAAAATGGCCAAGACAAAAAACCCAAAACAATTTGATACCCTTCCAGGTGTTGATTTCGCATCCCTAGAAGTTGCCCATGGTCACGAGCCCTCATCCTGGGTGTCTCAAGCTGGACACCTAAAAAGCAAAGCTGCCAAAATCAGTGGGCACTTTTCAAAATGTAGGCATTAGGTGCTTAACTATAGGCACTTCACTTTGGAAACTTTGCTAAACTAAAGACCAGGAGTGGCTCTCACAATTTTGCCGCCCCAAGCAGTGGCGGCGGCCCCACCCCCAACACAGGCAGATGTAGCGGGGCCCCGCTACATCTGCTTGCGTCAGGGGCGGGGCCCCGCTACGTCTGCTTCCGTCGGGGGTGGGGTCCTGCCCCCAACGCAGGCAGTCTGAGTCCGCGGCAGCAAGGGGAGAGCGGTGGACCTGCCGCCGAATTGCCGCTGCGGGACTTGGACTGCCGCCCCATTCTCGATGCCGCCCCAAGCACCAGCTTGGAAAGTTGGTGCCTAGAGCCGGCCCTGCTAAAGACAGATAATACCATACTATTTCATCTATTGGAGATAACGAGGTTGGAAAAGCTAGAAAATAGTGGGATAATGCTAGCTGATTTTGGGGCAACTAAAATCCAAACAGATGGTGACGTTATCCCCAACAGAAATAAAAAAAACAAAAGCTAATTAGTAAGTTTTTGCAGCTGATGTGACTGTACACCATTAAGTAGGCAGGTGCAGTAATAGACATTCACTGTAGGGTAAATTACATTAAGGCTTTGAAAGATAATGCGGCACAATATCCTGGTGTGTTTGAAGAAATATATCAGGTTAAAGGTGACTAGCATATTTATTCCAACACAACTGTTCTGTGTGGTCCTTTGATTGAATGGCTCTTCTCCCTAAGCACAAGTCTTAGAGTTGTGTTCTGTTGCAAGACTGGTTACTGGCTCCCTAGTCCCCTTGGAGGGGAGGGAGATTTGAGCATATGCGTAAAACCAGAAAGAGTCCTTGGTTGTGGCCTATGCAAATTTGGCAGAGAAGTGGCTGTACACAAACTGCTAGAATCCACATTGACCAAGCCATTAAGCAATACACCTGCTGTATCACAGAGAATGTTTTACAGTTACACATATGATTTGAGCAATGTATTCCCCAGGCAAAGACATACTTAAAGCAGACATGGGGTTCAGAGCCACTGTAGATACTGTGACTCATTAGAAACACACTGATGTTAAGGCAGTGTTGCACAGTGTGTGATGCACACTTGCCATTCAAGTTACTGGGAAACAGAAATGAACAGTTGCTTTGCTGCAGCTACTTATCCAGCTGTTACAAAAATGATTAGTCAAACAGAGGAACATAGGCCAGTAGTTGCGGTCACATCTGGCCATGAAAGAATATGTAAGGGCTGAGGGCAAGTTACTTCTAAATGAGGACAAAGTGATTATATCAGAAGAAAAATATTGTGATGGAGTGCTGTCCTGTTATTTCCTGTTTTGTTTTTCCTGTTTCACGCTGTGGCAGGGTGCAGACTGCTGATGAGAAAATAGAGTATCTCACTCAGTCCTATTTAGCATTTAGGTATGCCAGGGACCAGTATACCCCAGTGTCTTGTCTCTGACAGTGATTATTACCACATGCTTCAGAAGAAGATGCAAACAACCCAGTAATGGACAATTATGGGATAACCAGTCCATAGGAGAAGTTTCTTTCTCACCTTTGTCAGTTAATGGTCAGTTTATATCCTGAAGGATGAGGATTTATATCCCATACTGGTTTTTTTAAATCTTGTCTAACATAACTGTGGATATTCTCATTATCTATTTAAATATATAATACCTTTTAAAATTCTATTAAGTTCTTGGCCTCTCTGATTGTGACAATGTGATCTCTATGTTTAGGCACCTTAGAAATACTTGAGATAGAAAGAAGCAATTACTTGGGTATGGAAAATTATAGCAAATCGGAGCAAATAATTTGCAAAGAATACAGTGGACTAATTGGCCCTTATTTTATGCCTCAAACATATATGAACAAATCCCATTTCTTTGAATGTATTATTTCTTCCATTTTTTAATCAATGTTTTTTAAAAAAAGTTTTTTTCTTTGAAGTCAAATATTTGCTGTGTTGCTTAGTTGAGATTGATCAGGTATGCATCATGTTCTTGTTCTCTTCTTCCATTTCCACAAATACTTAGGCATGGGACTTTGAACTTTGCTTTCCCAAAATATTTTTGCAAGGACAACTTGATCACTTAAATTTTGTGGAACAAGCAGACAAAAAGGGATGAAGATGACCAACATAAATGTCCAAAGTAAATGAGTCAGAGCTGGGCAAAGAATAGAAATTCCATTTCATGAAGGTTTTTGAGATTTTGAAATTTGGCCTTATGTCTAATTGGAATTAAACCTGAAAATTTCAAAATTCTCTGTGGAAGAAAATTCTGATTTTTGTTTGCTTATTTTTGGGTCAAGCAGCATGTTTCATTTAAACAAAATCAAAAGTATTATTCTGATTTTTATTTTACGTTGTATTATAATATATTACAGACAAATTTTAAAAATTGAAACAAAAAGAATTTCAAAGCCAAAAATTTCAACTTTTCATTCCAAAAATGTTGAAATGGGATGTTTTGACATTGTTGAAACTTTTTTTTCTCTGAAACAAAATGTGGTTAAATCAACACAATTTCACTAAGTTTTGAGAGAACTGCATTTCCAATGGAAAATGGGTCCATCAAAGTTTTCCTGACCAGCTCTAATGTGAACAAATATTTGCAGAAAAGTATATTTAATTATTTGTCCAGTCTAACCAACACAACTTCAGGTTCTAGGTGCATCAGCTACTTACATAACTATGGTTTATTGGTCTCAAACTGCTATATCCAAGTATTCAAAGGGAGTCATCCTCACTTTACGTACAGTGTTAACCAAGTCAATCAAGCAAACCCAATCTAGAAACAGAAAATAAACGTGATTTTATTTGCCTGGGCAGCAGAAGTATATTTGTCCCAGTACTGCCCTAGGCATTGTGCCTCAAGGAGGAATCACCTTTGGGAAGGTAGTTCTAATTCCATGCTTTCTTGCTCCTTAGCCTTTCTGCTAAGACTGCTAAACAGGGTGCCAACTGGTGAATGAGAACACCTGTCCAAGAACTAGACTGGACTGTTCTGGAAAGATGCTAATGACAAAGAGCCACCAATTAGTAATGACATTAGGTCATTACCTGACAGGCACAATCTTACATGAATGATCTAGAGGTAAAACTCTCTGTATCTCCATAATCTATCCCTAAGGTCATCCAGTCACCAGCATCTGGATTTTTTTTTGCAATTTCAGCTGATCTTGCTCAGGTAGACTCAGTCCTGTCAAGCTGAAGTACAAATGTGGATATAACAGATGCTCTTAAAAATAAATGCATATAGGAGAGAAATATTAAAATGGAATTGCCTAAACGTAATCATTTTACCACTGATTTTAAAGTTATGTATTATAATATCATACTTTGTTATTGATAATTTTTATTTCCCTGCATCACGTATCCAAAGGCCTTTGGGAATCTTGACAAACTTAAAATATGAAATTACAAACAGTAGCGGAGTAAGGCTGATAACAGAAAGCTCTTTAACACTGCAGACAAAGACATAAGACCTAATGGCTGGAAGCTGAAGCCAGACATAGGCCTGGAAGGGACCTCCTGGGTCAGTGAGTCTAGCCCTCTGCTTTTGAAAGCAACTCCATTGTATAATATAATATAGACAAACTCAGATTAGAAAGAAGGTACATATTTTTAGCAGGGACAAGCAGAAGGAGGTGTCAGCTCAAAATATTGAAAAATTTCACTGTTGTTGCTCTCTGAAGTCAGTAAGAAACCGCAAGGTCCAATATACAGAGCCCTGGATAGAGAATCAGGACACATATGTTCCCCATTCTGCCACTGACGTGCTATGTGATTTGGGCAAATTGTTTCACCTTTCCATGCTTGTTTCCCTTTCCACCCTTTTGTTTGTCTTGTCTATTTAGATTGTAAACTCTCCAAGGCAAGGATTTCCTTTTACTGTGTGTATGTACACACGGGGGGAGAGATAGCTCAGTGGTTTGAGCATTGGCCTGCTTAAACCCAGGGTTGTGAGTTCAATCCTTGAGGGGGCCATTTAGGGATCTGGGGCGGGGATTGGTCCTGCTTTGAGCAGGCGGTTGGACTAGATGATCTCCTAAGGTCTCTTCCAACCCTGATATTCTATGATTCTACAATATCTAGCACAATGGACACTCAATGTCAAGTCAGGCCTCTGGGGTGCTACTGTAATACAAATCATTAAAATTACAATTGTATTTATTGATAATAATCAATACCATGATGTCCCCACAAACTACTCATGTTTGAGAAGGTAGATTGGTGATGAAATGGAGCTGCTATATACTGCAGGGAAGAAGAGCGAAAAAAGAAATAGCCCGTGCATGACTGTGTTCACTGTAAAAAAGGAAAAGGTGAGCTAACAAGAGTGTTTTAGATTATGATGATTGGGGCTATCATACTCATTTTCCACACCTACTGTACTGCTAAAAAATCACAAATGTTCCACAGTTTTATGGGCTAGATCTCTTGGGATTACCATTTTTAGTAGTACCTAATGTAAATGTTAATAGGAGTCATATGTAAAATGCCTTCAGCTCAAATCAACTGAAACTAGTTTCATAGTGGCTGAAATCTGTTGTATGCACCTCCCTAATCAAACCACACCCATTAGTGGGTTTGGCCTTCCCAGTGACATGTCCAAATAGCCATTTGAATTTTGTAGTGCCTGAAATTAAAATGCATATGTTTTAAAAAAAAATCCTACACATGCATTTTAAGGGGAGAACAAGGAAATGCTTCTCTATGCCAGTACTTCTTAAAATGTCCACCACTTTTACTCGTGGTGAGAACACCTCATCACTCTTACTCTGTCACTTCACAGCTCTCTCAAACATATGGACAGTTAGGCAAACTCTAGGTGTTCGTCTGCTCAGATATTTGTAAAACCACGAGTAAAAAAATCCAAAAATATATAACAGACGCACAAGTGCACCTTGGGATGAATACATTACAGACTCAGAACTGTCAGCACAGCCCTCACAGTCACATTTTTTCACCTGCACATGTGGTTTACACCTATGGGAGTTAGCAGTGAACTTGTTTACAGCATGGAACAGACTCAGGTTCAAAATCCAAATTTCTAGCTTTGGTTCTACAGCTTAGCTTTTTCACTTCAAATGCCCTACTCCCACTGTAAACATTTGCATACGTTTTGTGTTCTCTTATAATCATTTCACCAGCAGAAGTTTCATTTTCTTTCAAGCTTTCACTGACATCTGTTCTAATTAGATCAATAGGAGTTTTGTGGGAATTAAATTTGTGTAATAGATGAAAGTTCTAAACAAAACTAGATAGGGGGTATTTTACAATCTATTCATCACTGATTGTTCTCTCCCTCAATGATTATCTAAATACTGAAATAATTCCATCATCATTGTAAATGGAGTCTAAGTAGAGTCAACACAATACATTCCACATCATTGGCTTTGAATCCTTTCTGGATCCCTCTCCCAGGCAAGGGTCAAAGTCCCTAGAAGGTATATTCAAGTATAAATTGCTATAAGTTGTTTATGAATGCATAGTCTATAGGGCCGCCCAATGGATTTGTGTGTGGAGCAGGCACTCCCTGTGCAAATCTCCCTCTGACCACACAGAAGGCTGTTTCTGCAACATTGTTCCTCAATGGCAGGTAGGTTCTCCACCATAGACCTCTGTGTGGATTGAGCTACCTAGACTACAAGGGTGGGGATGAGGGAAAGTATCACTCTCCAACTTCTCTGGACTTTCCCATCCTCTGCTCTTATGTTTCTGAGATAAATTCCAGGTGGGAGATAACACAGCTTATGGCTGGATTACTGTCTCCTGGATCCCCTTCATGGCTGCTACTCATCAGCTTTGTGTAACTCTGCCAGTGAGAACATGGCTGCTGTAGGATGAAGTGTGTTGCTGTACAGCAACAGTCATCCAGCAGAATAGCTTTTGTGACCCAGAACTCTCTTTCCCTATGAAGCCCTAAAAATTGCAGGGCTGTGATGGAGCATGGTTTCCAAATCCCACTACATTCCTCTCAAATGGATGACAGACTTTTGTAAAGGATGGAATACTTTCAAAACTCCTCTCCCTTGAAATGAAATTGTAGCATTCAGTAATGCACTCAAGACTATAGTTATAGCCTCCAAGGAGGAAGTATCACAAGGGGATCATGATGAGGGTTAAATGCTTGTTGATGCCGGTGAGGGAGTTGACTTTCTTGTACAACCCTGGCCCCCAGTGATTAGAAAGAGTTAGCTGTATGAGCAATGATATAACAGCTTGCATCTTGCCCTTGGCAGGTAATTTGTAAAATGGGGATAATGACACTTCCACCTTTGTAAAGCTCTTTGGGCTCCTTGGATGAAAAGTATTTCATGTTCAATTAATAATAAAAATACGTTGCAGCTACAGTTCTGTCAAACAATGCAGCAGACCATTTTTCTTCTCTTTTTGTGCTGATGGGGAGTTGTCTGATCTACAGGCCCACTGACGGGGGTGGTCAAAGGGGGCAATTGCCCAGGACCCAGGCGATTTAAAAGGGCCTGGGGGGCCCTAGCAGCTGCTGGTGGTGGTGGTAGCACAGCGGGGCTAAGGCAGACTTCCTGCCCGCCCTCGCTTCTTGCTCCAAGCCCCTCCTGGAAGCTTCCAGCACCATCCCTGCAGCCCCTGGGGGGGAGCAGAGGGGCTCCGCACTCTGCCCCCGTCCTGAGTGCCGACTCTGCAGCACTCATTGGCCGGGAACACACCAGAGGGGTGTGCTAGTTGCTTTTGGAATTCGGGAGCTGCCTGAGGTAAGCGTCACCCCTGAGCCCTTCCTGCATCCCAACCCTCTGCCCCATCCTAGAGCCCGCACCCCGCACCCAAACTCCCTCCCGGAGCCTGCACCCCACACCTCTTCCCACACCCAAACTTCCTCCCAGAGCTCGCACCTCCTCCTGCACCCAAACTCCCTCCCAGAGCCTGCACCCCGCACCCAAACTCCCTCCCAGAGCTCACACCCCCTCCTGCACCCAAACTCCCTCCCAAAGCCTGCACCCTGCACCTCTTCCCGCACCCAAACTCCCTCCCAAAGCCTGCACCCTGCACCCCCTCCTGCACTTAAACTCCCTCCCAGAGCCCGAACCCCCTCCCACACCCCAACCCCAACCCCAACTCCAACCCCCTGCCCTAGCCTGGTGAAAGTGAGTGAGGGTGGGGGAGAGTGAGCGATGGAGGGAGGGGGGATGGAATGAGCTGGGGATGGGGCCTCAGGGACAGGGGCATGGCCAAAGGGAAGGGGTGGGGCAGGAGGTGGGGCAAATGTATTTGGGTTTGCATGATTAGACAGTTGGCAACCCTACCGGGTGGGCATGTGGAAGCCCTGGCCATGCTGGAAGAGTGCGCCCAGCAGCGCAGCCGGCAGCTTGCTGGGCACCAGCCAGCACAGGCACAGCACCGCCCAGATGTCAGGCGGACTGCGTCTGCGTGGGTGCGGCTTGTGCATGCGTGGGGGCCCATTGACTGTTCTGCCCTGGGGCCCAGAATTGCTGTCAACGGGCCTGCTGATCTCTAGTGACGGTAGAGTGAGTAACTGAATTTTTCAGTGTCCTTTTGTACCCTAAAAAAACCAGGTTTTATACTCAGCTTAGAAATAGGTAGACAAGTGTCTAGTAAATTTTATTTTTGAAAAAATGAAAATATGAAAATGAAAGATACTGCAAACTACTGTAAATCACAGACGTTTGAGTTGTTTTGTTATGATGTGTCACAAATTGATGAACAGACCAAACGAATGTGACCAATGGGTATGATGGACATTATGTATCATTTGATTCTAACTATCAATTTTAAATATAAATATTTGCCTTTGGAGCATTCCCAAGTGAACATGTTTAATATGAAACACTGGAGATCGCTAGTATAGATAACATCTTAAAAATGACTGTTTGCATCTTCTATGGTGCAGTGAAAGAAACAAAAGCATCTATTAGCTATTTCTCCAAGTCTCGGTAAAGACAGGTGTTTTTTTAAAGAGTGCATCTTGTGCATTTCTGAATGTATCAAACTGCTCTGTCAGGATCAGTGATTATGGACCTGATCCTGATCAAACTGAAGTCAATGGCAAAGCTCCATTGACTCAAATGGCAGCAAGATCTGGTGCTAAATTCTCCGGGCAATAGGACTTCAACTTTGTCAGCATGAAATGAACTGTGAGCGTCTGCTTATGCAAACACTCAAATTCTGCCAAAATATGAACAAAATCTTAGAATCTATTTTAATGTCAAAACAAATTATGGTAATAATTAAAACCTATTTCCCATGACAAATCACTGTAGGAGAAGCATTCGTACTAGAGTATCACAAATAGGCAAGAATTTCACAGCCACTGAAAGAAATTATGCTTCTACTTGGGTAAAAATGACATTATAACAGATAGAAGAATGAAATGCAGTCTTGGCAAGGACTAGCTAAGAGATAAAGATATTATGAGGTAATCACGAGTACTGTTTCAAAAGAATATTTTCAGAAAATACATTGTTTCCTTTTTATTAATGTGATTAGATGCTTGTAATAACAAGATTGTTTTAACCTTGCCAATACGCTGTCAGTGTCAATTTTATTTTAAAGTAGGAAATAAACAAAAGGCTATTATTACAAGGAATTCAAGCTGAAATGCTGAAGCTTTATTGCTAATGTGATTGTATTTAAAATTAAAGGTTGTATGTCAAAGTGAAACCCTGGCACATACTAGTAAATTTAATGAGAGCTTTTGGACTTGACATGTATCCCTGTGACAATAATCTGGTCAAATGGTAGAAATACTGTATATCTATTAGAGGATAGCAATTTAGTAACAAATTTATATAGACTTATTATAGATTGTCAGAAACAAGAATAATGTACACAATACAAATCCAAACCATATGTTCCATGAAAGAGCATGTCCTTCCAGCATTTTTTTAAAGCTATAAATTATTCTATCACACTACCAATAAAGTACTGTAGAGGTAAGGTCACTGACCCCAGAGCATTCACATTTAGTTCAAAATTCAACCCCTGCAGCTTAGCACTTCATCCAAATTTCCAAATGTGAAGGGGAGGGAACATTTTTTTCTTTCCCTATGATGTTTTCCCTCAGGCTCTTCTGCTTGCCGGTGTTTTCACAATGATGTTCTTTGCATTATGTCAATTTACATTTAGTAGCTGTACTACGGTAACAGGAAAGTTTTAGCTCATCTACTCTGTGTTTTATGTACACTACATGCTCTGTGTATGCTGCATGTCCTCATAAGCATTCATTTGGCTGGCTGGCTGGAAAATCCCCACATTCTAATTGTTAAAACATAGCCTCTTGTGGGCATTGGTGCCCTCGGTCTATGGCTTCAGATATTAGGAAGTGCAGTCCTGCTTTGGCAAGAATGACCTGATAGATCTTTTCCATCTCCTCCTTTCTCATTCTGTGATTCAGAGACTGATCCAGCTAGTTCACTGGAAGTCAACTGGGGTTTTGCCATTGATTTCACTGGGGGAAGAACAGGCACTTTACTAGATTATGGACCCAAGCCTTTGCATCAAGTTCAGACTGAACCTTTGCTGAGGATTGAAGAGGTTATGATAACTTTTCCACAATTATTTTTCATTTACGTTCCTCTTGGTACTTGATTCTGGCCATGACCAGATGTAGAATTGCCAAAATAACAAGAGTCACATTCTCTACTGGTGTAAATCAGTGAAGTTCCATGACAACATCAGTCCTTGTAATTGCTGCTGTTCTTATTATTTATTATTCATTTGCTAGGGGCCAACAATGTGATCACTAAGGTACAGGACGCAAAAGTTGAGGGTGAAAAATATTGCTTGAACATCCCCTAATTTTAAACATTTTAAATAATTTCTGACTTCTGATCTCAGTGCTTTAATGTTGCATTAATGCTAATGTTTTGCATTATGCATTCCACTGAAATAATGTAATGCACAAATGTTAAAGAGGAACCCAAACTCTTGTATACATCCAAACACATCTTTCTTCAAGGGTCTGCAGGTGAAGCAGGCAGTTGTGTATCTAGTCTAGTACCTGTGATTTATGTTGATCACAAATTACTCATAAAACTTGGTTTGCCTCCCCTTTCTTTTTATGAGGCTTTTGTAGTTTATTTTACTAATAACCTAGATGCTGCATACTAGCAGGATTTCTTTGTATATGAAAAACTAAGAGCTGGGGTTGACAAGACAAAATTTTCCATCCAGCCTTTGAATTTTGCACACCTACTGCAAGCAACCATTTGCATGTGCAAATGTAGGTTTTGCAATTCTAAAACCAGTACAACTTCAAAGCTGTTACAAGCTTAAAGCTGAAAATTGGGCCTACACATTCAGAAGCAGCTGTCACTTTGGCCCTAAAAGTCTCATGCACATTCCCTACTGTTAGATAAAGCTACATTGTCAATAAATCCAATTAGTTATTTACTCAAAACTCCATACTGTCTTTCTATGGCTATAGATGGTTTCCTGTGAGTATGACTTGTTTTTTTCCTTCTGACTCTTATTATATAAGATTACTCAGATTTACGTTCCAGGTTAGGAATGTTCCACTGGTAAACTTTCTGAAAGTTACTTCAATTCAGTAACATATTCATCAGTTAAATGAAAAATACTCCAAAAAGTTTTTGCCGTTCCTTTATTTTTCTCCTCTTGGTTACAACATAGAAATATACATTTGATTAATATTATCTTTGTAATGTTACTTAGGAGCACCTATAACTCTGTCAGAGAGGTGCCTCTTGAGTACTTTGGAAGTTGGCCACGTTAAGCTTCGTTTCTCATTCCTGATTCATAGATTCATAGATTCTAGGGCTGGACGGGACCTCAAGAGGTCATTGAGTCCAGCCCCCTGCCCTCATGGCAGGAGCAATTACTGTCTAGACCATCCCTGATAGACATTTATCTAACCTACTCTTAAATATCTCCAGAGATGGAGATTCCACAACCTCCCTGGGCAGTTTATTCCAGTGTTTAACCACCCTGACAGTTAGGAACTTTTTCCTAATGTCCAACCTAAACCTCCCTTGCTGCAGTTTAAGCCCACTGCTTCTTGTTCTATCCTCAGAGGCTAAGATGAACAAGTTTTCTCCCTCCTCCTTATGACACCCTTTTAGATACCTGAAGACCGCTATCATGTCCCCTCTCAGTCTTCTCTTTTCCAAACTAAACAAACCCAATTCCTTCAGCCTTCCTTCATAGGTCATGTTCTCTAGACCCTTAATCATTCTTGTTGCTCTTCTCTGGACCCTCTCCAATTTCTCCACATCTTTCTTGAAATGCGGTGCCCAGAACTGGACACAATACTCCAGTTGAGGCCTAACCAGCGCAGAGTAGAGTGGAAGAATGACTTCTCGTGTCTTGCTCACAACACACCTGTTAATGCAGCCCAGAATCAAGTTTGCTTTTTTTGCAACAGCATCACACTGTTGACTCATATTTAGCTTGTGGTCCACTATAACCCCTAGATCCCTTTCTGCCGTACTCCTTCCTAGACAGTCTCCTCCCATTCTGTATGTGTGAAACTGATTGTTCCTACCTAAGTGGAGGACTTTGCATTTGTCCTTATTAAACTTCATCCTGTTTACCTCTGACCATTTCTCCAATTTGTCCAGATCATTTTGAATTATGACCCTATCCTCCAAAGCAGTTGCAATCCCTCCCAGTTTGGTATCATCTGCAAACTTAATAAGCGTACTTTCTATGCCAATATCCAAGTCGTTGATGAAGATATTGAACAGAGCCGGTCCCAAAACAGACCTTTGCGGAACCCCACTCGTTACACCTTTCCAGCAGGATTGGGAACCATTAATAACTACTCTCTGAGTATGGTTATCCAGCCAGTTGTGCACCCACCTTATAGTAGCCCCATCTAAGTTGTATTTCCCTAGTTTATTGATAAGAATATCATGCGAGACCGTACCAAATGCCTTACTAAAGTCTAGGTATACCACATCCACCGCTTCTCCCTTATCCACAAGACTCGTTATCCTATCAAAGAAAGCTATCAGATTGGTTTGACATGATGTGTTCTTTACAAATCCATGCTGGTTATTCCCTGTCACCTTACCACCTTCCAAGTGTTTGCAGATGATTTCCTTAATTAATTGCTCCATTATTTTCCCTGGCACAGAAGTTAAACTAACTGGTCTGTAGTTTCCTGGGTTGTTTTTATTTCCCTTTTTATAGATGGGCACTATATTTGCCCTTTTCCAGTCTTCTGGAATCTCTCCTGTCTCCCATGATTTACCAAAGATAATAGCTAGAGGCTCAGATACCTCCTCTATTAGCTCCTTGAGTATTCTAGGATGCATTTCATCAGGTCCTGGTGACTTGCAGGCATCTAACTTATCTAAGTGATTTTTAACTTGTTCTTTTTTTATTTTATCTTCTAAACCTTCCCCGTTCCCATTTGCATTCACTATGTTAGGCATTCCTTCAGATGTCCTATGTATGCACAATGTATCCTGATGTCCTAGTATGCACAAAGGCACCGTTTGCACAGAATTATGAGACCCATCTGCACATTTCTCTTTCTTTGGGTGAGGGGAAAGAAAGAACAGAAGAGAAAGTGAGGAGAGAGAGAGAGAGAGAGAGAGAGAGAGAGAGAAACTGAAGGGAATGACAGAGAAAGGCAAAATGAGTCAAATAAATAAAAGCCTCTTAAAACACTTAGGGCCAGATTCACATTTCAGGCCTCTTTACACTGTTCTGGCAGTGTTCACTCCACTTTAAGGCTCCTTTACACTGTCAGAATGGTATACAGAGTCATTAGTGTAAATGACAACCTGGCCCTTTCTCTAACTGAATAGTGATACCTGGACTGTGATGTGCAGCAGAGATAGTAAGAAAAATAGGTTCCGATTACTCAGGTGAGTCCAAAAGTAAAGTGTGGATGCCAAGAAATTGAAGACACCTCTTTCCAATGATAGGGTAAGGATTGCAGGTTTCTCTGGCAGGTTATTTACAGACTAGCATAGGAAGAAGGCAACACCTTGCCCTTTTTTCTAGAAGAAATAGTCCTATAATGTTACATACTACAGAAGGTGGTGAAGGGAACTGGCTAGATAGTCTGGCAGTTAGTGGTTTGTGCTATCATAAGCAAAATTTGAGACTCTTGCACTTAGGGCCAGAAAGTTCCAGGATTCATAAAAAGCTTTCCTTGCTGGTTTGGCTTCTATAGGAACTTTGCAAACTGTAGGCAACAGGGACTGAGTTATTAGTGTTTACTTTGATTACTTCTATTCTCTTTTTAAAATTTTATTTATTTACTTATTTGCTAGAAGATCATGCTAGGAATATATATTCTATGTACTGTAATTATTTTCATAAAGAAAAATACTTTTGTTGCCATTTGATCTGGGCATTTTCCTTCTTCATTTAATAAAATAATTAAATCAAAAAAGGTTCCAGAGGTGACCTGGCAATTACAGGCTGGTAAGCCTAACTTTAGTGCCCTGTAAATTAGTTGAAACTGTAGTAAAGAACAGAATTATCAGACACATAGATGAACATGATATTTTGGGAAAGAATCAACATGGCTTTTGTGAAGGGGAATTATGCCTCAATAATTTACTAGAATTCTTTGAGGGGGTCAACAAACATATGGACATGGGTGATCCAGTGGATGTAGTGTACTTGGACTTTCAGAAAGCCTTTGACAAGGTCCCTCACCAAAAGCTCTTAAGCAAAGTAAGCAGTCATGGGATAAGAGGGAAGGTCCTCTCATGGATCAGTAACTGGTTAAAAGATATGAAACAAAGGATAGGAATAAATGGTCAGTTTTCACAGTGGAGAGAAATAAATAGTGGGGTCCCCCAAGGATCTGTACAGTTGTACAACATATTCATAAATGATCTGGAAAAAGGGGTAAACAGTGAGGTGGCAAAGTTTGCAGACAATACTAAATTACTCAAGAAAGGTCCAAAACTGACTGTGAAGAGTTACAAAAGAACCTTGCAAAACTGGGTGACTGGGCAAGAAAATGGCAGATGAAATTCCATGTTCATAAAGACAAACTAATGCACATTGGAAAACATAATGCCAAATATACTTACAAAATGATGGGGTCTAAATTAGCTGTTACCACTCAAGAAAGAGATCTTGGAGTCATTGTAGAGTATTTCATTCTTCCTCGGAATCTGCTGTGGCGAAGGTACCTTGTAGCAAGGCAGACAGCGCCATCAGGCAGCTAGTAAAGAAGTGGATGTTTCTTCCCCAGAGGGCCAGCAGTGTGTACATCTCGCACAGGCAGGGTGGCGCCAACAGCCCTCGAATGGGTGATCTGTGCAATGTTGCAGTGATCACTCACGCCTTCCGCCTTCCTATGTGCCCGGATGCCATGGTGAGGAACATCGCGGAAAGTGCTACGCAAGATGTCACCAGGAAGCAAATCACCAGGACCACCTCCAACCAAGAGGTCACCACCTATCTGAGTGGCTTCCTGGAAGGCAAATTTGGAAGAGAGGGGGAGACTTTGCTTTGCTCTGGACTCATGCCTGCAATGCTACGTGATCCCTGGAGAGGCATATCAGCTGCCATTGGATGTTGTGCAAAGAATGCCAGGAGCTGGGAGTCCTGGTGCCACAGGTGAAGAATACAGATCACACTATCATCACTCTGAGAGCCAGAAACATGCTGGAGAGGACCCTGAAGGATGCCATCTGCTGCCAGTACATGGAAAACCTGAAACGGAAGCCGGACCAGGGCAAGGCATTTGAGGTGATGTTCAAGTGGGACACCAACAACCACTTCCTCCGCATGGGCAGTTTCACCCAATTTGCAGACTGGAGATTCATCCACAGGGCCCGTTTCAAATGTGTTCCTCTGAATACAGCCGTCTGTCATGGAAAATGGGACAAGTAATGCAGGCTATGCTAATGAGATACTATCCCATGTCCTGTTTAGCTGCAAGCCCCATTCCAGAGCCTGGCAGCTGTGCCACAATGCCATCCAAGATCGCCTGGTCAGATCCATCCCACCACCCGTGGGGAAGGTTGCCGTGAACTCTGCCATCCCCAGAACGGACAGCCAACTACGAGCGGACATCGTCATCACCAATGAGGACCGGAAGAAGATCATCAAGGTGGACATCACAGTTCCCTTTGAAAACAGGACCCCGGCCCTCTGGGATGCCCAATCTCGAAAACTGGAAAAATATGGCCCTCTGGCCAACACCTTGAGAGCTAGGGGCTACGAGGTTCAAATCACGCACTGATCGTCGAAGCCCTGGGCACATGGGACCCCAGTAACAAGTAAGTGTTAATAGAATGCGGAATCGGTCAATGGTATGCTCGGCTGATGTGCTACAAAGGGTCCTGTGGCATCTTATAGACTAACAGACTTATTGGAGCATAAGCTTTCGTGGGTGAATACCCACTTCGTCGGATGCATGCAGTGGAAATGTCCAGAGGCAGGTATAAATATACAGGGAAGAGTCAGGCTAGAGATAACAAGGTTAGTTCAATCAGGGAGGGTGAGGCCCTCTTCTAGCAGTTGAGGTGTGAACACCAAGGGAGGAGAAACTGCTTTTGTAGTTGGCTAGCCAGTCATAGTCTTTGTTTAATCCTGAGCTGATGGTGTCAAATTTGCAAATGAACTGAAGCTCAACACTTTCTCTTTGAAGTCTGGTCCTGAAGTTTTTTTGCTGCAGGATGGCTACCTTTAAATCTGCTATTTTGTGTCCAGGGAGATTGAAGTGTTCTCCTACAGGTTTTTGTATATTACCATTCCTTATATCTGATTTGTGTCCATTTATCCTTTTGCATAAGGACTGTCCAGATGTACATAGCAGAGGGGCATTGCTGGCACATGATGGAGTATATTACATTGGTGGATGTGCAGGTGAATGAGCCGGTGATGGTGTGGTTGATCTGGTTAGGTCCTGTGATGGTGTCCCTGGTGTAGATATGTGGGCAGAGTTGGCATCGAGGTTTGTTGCATGGATTGGTTCCTGAGTTAGAGTTATTATGGTGCGGTGTGTAGTTGCTGATGAGAATATGCTTCAGGTTGGCGGGTTGTCTGTGGGCGAGGACTGACCTGCCTCCCAAGGCCTGTGAAAGTGAGGGGTCGTTGTCCAGGATGGGTTGTAGATCACTGATGATCCGTTGGAGAGGTTTTAGCTGAGGATTGTAAGTGATGGCCAGTGGAGTTCTGTTGGTTTCTTTCTTCGTCTTGTCTTGCAGCAAGAGGCTTCTGGGTACACGTCTGGCCCTGTTGATCTGTTTCCTTATTTCCTTGTGCAGGTTTCGTAGTTTTGAGAATGCTTGGTGAAAATCTTGTAGGTGTTGGTCTCTGTCTGAGGTGTTGGAGCAAATACGGTTGTACCTCAGCGCTTGGCTGTAGACAATGGATCATGTGGTGTGTCCGGGATGGAAGCTGGAGGCATGTAGGTAGGCATAGCAGTCGGTGGGTTTTCGGTATAGGATGGTGTTAATGTGACCATCACTTATTTGCACCGTGGTGTCTAGGAAGTGGACTTCCCGTGTTGACTGGTCCAGGCTGAGGTTGATGGTGGGGTGGAAGCTGTTGAAATCGTGGTGGAATTCTTCCAGAGTTTCTTTCCAATGGATGATGAAGATGTCATCAATGTAGTGTAGATAGAGGATGGGGCTTGAGTGGACGAGAGCTGAGGAAGCTTTGTTCCAGGTCAGCCATAAAAATGTTGGTATATTGTGGGGCTATGCGGGTGCCCATAGCGGTTCCACTGGTCTGGAAGTATATATTGTCACCAAATTTGAAATAATTGTGCGTGAGGATCAAGTCACGGAGCTCAGCAACCAGTTGTGCTGTGGCATCATCGGGGATACTGTTCCTGAAAGCTTGTATTCCATCTGTGTGTGGGATGTTTGTGCAGAGACCCTCTACATCCATGGTGGCTAGGATGGTGTTTTCTGGAAGATGTTAGGATGGCTAACATCAGGTGGTCGAGGGACATGTACCTAGAACACATCACCGGACATCGGCAATACCAGGAGGGATGAGCTGGAGTGCTGATGAGAAGCGCAGTTGGGAAAGTAAGTGAAATACTTCCCTGATGGATTGTATTTTCTAATGCACAACCTACCCTAAATTCTCAATTACTGAGGGACAATCTTCACTCATTGATATATTTGCTTTCCACAACCAACTCTTTGTATAACTTTTCATGACTGATGTACTCAAATACTTGGATGCTAATCTGTAAACTGTATTGTTAAATTTATTTACCTACATTTGGGTTATTGCTGATTATGTACTATATTTATCTTACAGCTTTTAAAACAAAAGCCATAAGATATTTATGGATAATGTATTTATAGATATGTATTTATGGATAATCTATGCACTATACCCAGATGTACAGACACTCTTGTCTTAACCTGTGTATTATATAATTTTTTTAACATTAGCTTTAATAATTTTTTTAATCAGTTCGCTGCAAACATCTATTCAATGTACAGTGGCAGTCAAAAAAGCTATCAGAATATTAGGAATCATTAGGAAAGGGATAGATAATAAAACAGAAAATCTTATAATGTCACTATATAAATCCATAGTATTCCTCCACCTTGAATGCTGTATGCAGTTCTGGTCACCCCATCTTAAAAAAGATGTATTCAAATTGGAAAAAGTACAGAGAAGGGCAAAAAAATGATTATGGGTACGCAATAGTTCCATACAAGGAGAGAGATTAAAAAGATTGTGTCTCTTCAGCTTGGAAAAGAGACAACTGAAGGGAGGAATGCTAGAGGTCTATAAAATCAAGAACAGTGTTATTTATCCCTTCACATAACACACAAACCAGGGATCACCCAATGAAATTAATAGGCAGCAAATTTAAAACAAACATAAGGAAGTACTTCTTCTCACAACACACAGTCAACCTGTGGGAACTTGTTGCCAGGGGATGTTGTGAAGGCCAGAAGTATAAGAGGGTCCAAAAAAGAATTATGTAAGTTCATGGCAGATAGGACCATCAACGGCTAATGGCCAATCAATGGTCAAGGATGCAACCCCATGCTCTGCGTGTCCCTGAACCCTTGACTGCTAGAAGCTGAACTGGACAACAGCAGGTGGATAACTCAATAAAGTGCCCTGTTCTGTCCATTCCCTCTGAAGCATCTGGCACTGGCCACTGTTGGAATACAGGATACTGGGCTAGATGGACCATTGGTCTGACCCAGTATGGCCATTCTTATGTTCTTATTTAGACAAAAACCTTCAGAGCACCTCAGGCTTTTCAACTAAGTCCTAGCAAATCATGGAGATTATGCTGTCCCTAGTTATTTTAATTTTAGAAGATGAAATGAAGGACATTCTCTCTGAAATTCATATCCAATGGCCTACTCATTGCTGTGTGGCAACAGCTCTCATTGAAGCATATAGTAGATGTAGGAACTCAGCATCTCTGTAAAGAAGGCCACAAGATAATAATCCACTGCCAAGGATTCCTGGATTTATTGATTATGACTAACAGGCAAACAATTCACATATCATGTAACATAGAAATATGCTTAAAAATTAAAAGGTCAATATATAGTGAATTTTTTAATAAACAATTGTCATCAGTTGCTGCTATCTCACATTGTTTTAGGTTGTAGCAGAGCTGCCAAAAACTCAGACATCACAGGAGTTCATGGGAACATTCTTTGGTTTTGGTCTGTGTAAATTTCATTTTGCGTACTGCAAAATCTCAAAGCAGAATTCATTTCAAAACCCTCAAGTTCCACTGATTTTCAGTTGAACCCTTTTCCAACTGCAAATTTCATAAAATTTTGATGCAGAAACCATAGACCAGCCCAGTTTTGCCTGAAGAGCTCATCAAGTTGAGTGAATGTTTTAATGAATGTAGCCTGAGTTTTGAGTTTGTATCAAAAAGATTTGCGTGGCTTTGTGTTTCATTGCAACATTTTCATAACACTAGGTGGCAATTTGTTTTATTGGTAATCTTCCACTAAACTTGGTATGAGGATCAAGAAGGGACCTAATTCTGAAGTCTTTATTCAGGTAAAACTCCCTTACTAAGCTGTGTCTGAGATATATAGATGAATTTTCTGTCCCACAAAAAAAATGTAAGCTTTAAAACAAAACTGTTCCAATATGGACAAAATGCCAAAACTTTTTTAAAAAAGGAAAGAGAAATGCAAAAAAACAAAACAAAAAAACTTTCAGGTCAATTAAAAAATTAAAACACTTCATTTCAATAAACTTGAAACATTTTATTTCTATCCTTTCTAATTAAAAAAGTAATAGAGTTTAAGGCTAGAAAGGACCCACTAAATCATCTCATCTGACTTCCTGTATATCACAGGCCATCGACACTACCCAGCACCTCATACTAAACCCAAAAGATAAAGTGAATTTGAAACCAAATGGTTGTTTTAAAACACAAAATCAGAAATTTTCATTAAGAAAACAACAAAGCAGTCAGTGCATTTCAGGGTTCTTAAACAGTTTTTCCTATTCTTTTTTCAAAATGATTTTTGTTCACCAAACATTTCAGTTTTGTCAAAACAGCATTTTCTGATGGAAAACTGTTTTGACAAAAAATTTCTAACCAGCTTTAGTCTGAGCACAGAATGCAGGATCAGACCCTAGAACAGGGATCTCAAACTCAAATGACCAGAAGGGCCACATACGGACTAGTCCACTGGCCCGAGGACCGCATCACTGACCACCACCCTTCGCTGCCCTTAGCCCCGCCCCCACTCCACCCCCACCTCTTCCATGAGGCCCCGCCCCTGCCCTGCCTCTTCTCACCTCTTCCCTGCCCCCATTCCACCCCTTCCCCGAAGTCCCCACCCCAACTCCGCCCCCTCCCTGCCCCCATTCAAACCCCTTCCCCGAAGTCCCCACCCCAACTCCTCCCCCTCCCTGCCCCCATTCCAACCCGTTCCCTGAAGTCCCCACCCCAACTCTGCCCCCTCCCTGCCCCTATTCCAACCCCTTCCCCAAATCCCTGCCGCTGCCCCGCCTCTTCTCCGCCTCCTCCCCTAAGCACGTGGTTCCCCGCTCCGCTGCCTATCTCCAGGCACTTCCCGATGCCAAACAGCTGTTTGGCAGCAGGAAGCGCCTGGAGGTAGGCAGAGGAGCAGGGATGCAGCGTGCTGGGGGGCGGTGAGGGAGGGGAGCTTGGCGGCCATGGGAAATAATGCGGGGGCGCGGGGAGCTTGGCGGGCCGCAGGAAATAACCCAGCGGGCCACGTATTTGAGACCCCTGCCCTAGAAGAAGTGGAATGATTCTCTGTTACAGTTCTCATTGTCTCAAATGGGTAGTGAGAGATGTTACTGTTATTTTGTCTCTGCTGATTATAGCTGTAGATTGTGTAGACGAATGTAAATCATGTTAAGATTCTACTCTGAAATAAGCTAATGTACTGTTCTTCACAAAAGGAGGAAAAGTCTGATTTCAATCTTTAGGATTTCTTTAGTACATTACCATGAGCAGAAAGTAACATGGGTTTATGAAGAACAAATCAAGCCAGACAAAATATTTGTCTTTTTTTCATTTAGTTGTAGTAATCAAGTGATAAAATAAGTGGGCAAAGGAAATGTGGTAGATTTAAGGTAGTCAGACCTTGGTAAACTGTTTGATACAGGGTCTTGCAATTACATGACCGTGAGCACTATCCCATGGATTAAAAACTGTCTGAAAGACTGTTGGCAGATGCTAATGATAAACTGCAGTTGGACAGAAGTGTGCAGTGGTTGTTGGAGGGAAATGTGCAAGGATTATTGCTGATCCTAAGTTTATTTAATTACTTTATTAGTACTAGAAAAGAAAGTGCATTAATAATAAAAAGCAGCACATTTCTGTATTTACAAATGATGCTAAGTTGTAGAAAGTGGCAAATGCATCAACAACAGCTCTAGCAACTGTGCTGCCATAGACCCAACAGACAATGTTTTCTATAGCATTTGATCCTGTGAGGTGCTGAGTGCCTAATGCAAGGTGCTCAGCTCCTATTCAAATCTGTTGGAACAGAGAGCACTCAGCGTCTTACTTGTTTTGCTGCTCTAGGCGATTGCCTGTTCTTTCTCCAATGTAAACCAGCGAGGGTAGAGAAATCTCATCTCCAAAGGGACCTTGAGAGGTTGGAAATATGGGCAGGAAACAGCTCAATTAGATTCAACCCAGAAAAATGCAAGCTAATATATCCTTGGGAAAAAGAATCCTGACCACATATTCTGGGGAACAGGAATAGTTGGAAACTATTAAGTCAAAAAAGATGTAGGAGAGATAATAGATAGCAAATTAGATAGGATCTTGCAATACAATATGGCGTCAAAGACGTAACTGTGGCTGTGGGCTGCATACACAAAGGCATCATGTCGCCAATAAGGGAGGTTATTTTCCCTCCCTATATTGCACATGTGAGCCTGCTGCTGGATGGGAGTATTCACTACAGGCCTGGGCTCCTCAGCACCAAAATAAGGTTCCTACTTTGGAAGGAATTTAGCAAAAAGCAAAAAAATGGATGGGGATCTAGAAGGAAATGAGAAAAGATTTAGAGAATTATATATTGTGACAAAGTTCCTCCTCTGCCTCGGTGGGTCCTGCGCTTATTGACGGATTTTGCTTGCCTCAGAGATCTTCCCCTGTAGTAGAATCCACAGTCCAGGTTAACTCCTCCTGTGTCTGATCAGGAGTTGGGAGTTTTGGGGGGAACCCGGGCCCACCCTCTACTCCGGGTTCCAGCCCAGGGCCCTGTGGATTGCAGCTGTTTAGAGTGCCTCCTGGAACAACTACACGACAGCTACAACTCCCTGGGCTATTTCCCCATGGACTCCTCCCAACACCTTCTTTATCCTCACCACAGGATCTTTCAGCAGTACGCCCTCTTACTCTCAGCTCCTAGTGCCTCTTGCTCCCAGCTCCTCACACACAACCTCCTTCCACAGCTCCTAACATGCGCACCTCACTGACTCACTGGGAGGCTTTTAACTAGGTTCAGACAGCCCCTGATTGGCTGCAGGTGTCTCAATCAACCTCCCTGCCTTCTGGAAAGTTCTTAATTGGCCCCAGGTGTCTTGATTAACCTGGAGCAACTGCCATAAGGTATCAGGGATTTGTTTAGCCTGGGGCTAACATACTAGTTCCTTACCACTTTCCTATAGCCCTCAGGCCTTGCCCCGTCACAATATGTACATGTTGGCTCAGTGATGATTGAGCAGGATGAGGATGGTATGAAAAGGCAGTTCAAAACAAATCCAGGGCTTGCTGAAAAACTATTCAGCTGGGTTCCCTGCTTCTAAAGCTCCCCTCACACCTGCCCAAAGCTCCAGTGCTATGCTACCTGATGGTAAGAGACATTTCAGACTCATGCATGACAGGAGTTGGAATAGATAATGGACCTCGTTATGATTTCACACCAATTTTACACCAGTTTATTTCAGTGGAGTAACTTCTGTTTTACACTGGTATAAACGCAATCCAATGTAACTAATCTGTTGTGTGGTTGTAGAGAGTTAGGTGAATAATGGTGGGAAATTCCTTATTGAAACAGGAGAAGGGAATGACCTCCTTTAGGTGCAGGTTGGGCAGCATTGTCCAAACTGTGATTGGATCATACTGAATGAATAGCACAAACACAAAGGGGGGAACAAAGTTCTGTAGGGTTGTCCCGGAGCTGCCAACAAAGAGGGGTACAATGAAATTCATCAAAATTAAAATGAAGGTTGAATAGAAAAAAAAAATCCTAACAGTGTTGACTGCTGGAATTGTCCCTATGAGGAATGTTGGAAACCCTAGCACCTAAGTCATTCCAAAGTAGACTAGGCAGTGAAGGCAACTATACCCATGGATTCACCCCAGAAAAGACAGGTGGTATTTCCACCACAAGCTTCCCTCAGAGTAGGGAAACACTAGGGAAGCCCAACTTTCTGTTCTGCCATGGGGGTTCATAACAGTAGCCTATGGAAGATTCACTGAGGATGGGCTGAATCAGTGCTCCCCCTTGGTTGCCTTAGTCATAACCCCTGTCTGGCAACCCATGTTTTGGGCACCATAAATTTCTTGTCTGTCTCCCAATGGAGGGAAAGTTCTTGTTGCTTTCCCTAGCAGCCTACCCTTTACATGGACTTCCTGCCACTGATGCACTATACTGAGTCTGCATTGCAACAGCTGGCATAGATTTTGGGAATTAATCTGCCCATGTAGTTAGTGGTTCATACATCGTGCTAGAGCATAGTAATTTTCCATATTTCACAGACTAGAGCTGGAGATTCAAAATCTTACTCCTGCAGTTGACTCAAATTTTGTGGCTCAGGTTCATCCCAAACGAGACCAAGATCACCAGACATTTCTATCCGTCATTGCAACATTAAATGAATACCACAGCTATAAAAAATTCTTCCAAGGGGATACTGAAATTCATTCTTAGGGAGGTGAGGTGAGTAAGAAGAAAGCCTAAGAAGAGACAGGCACCGAAGACCGAGTCCTTCGATGCCATTTTTAATTAGTCCTAATTTGGCTATTTTCTGGATAATTTCTAGTCTGTGCAATATGGAAAGTTGCTAATATAATACCTATGCATAATAAATATTCTAGAACTGTGTATGATCTAGCACTATGTGCATATATATAGTGTGTGTGTGTTCTAGACAGCCCTAAAACCAGAACTAGACTGCATTCAGAGTATTTTAACACCTAATTATCAATCCACTCCTAACATCAGCATTGTCTTGATACAGTGGGAAAAGAGGCTTTCTCTTTTTACATCCATGAATACTTCCCACATGAATATTTGGGCTGGATTTAATCCCAACAGTAGCCTTGGACACAAGATGTATAAGATAACACTATCAAACAGGAAAGAGTTATGTTTGATATTTTCCTATTCTGAAATGGTGAACATACATTACTTTTACGGTAGCAGAAAATATGAGTTTGAAGACATTTAAACAGAGACCTCAGCTGAAAAGAGCTTGCAATAACTAGAATCTTTTTAAAAAAACCAACCAACTCTAATTAGATGCCTTCATGTTAAATCCTGAAATGCATTTGTTGGTCCCCTTGTGCCTTGTTTCCAAGATGGTAGCACCTGGAAAAACATGCAGCTTTTTTTTGTAATAGATATGAACTCAGATAGTAAGAACTGCATTGTACTAGCTGCTTTGGAACTGGTGGCAATGTTGATGCAGTGCAAGTGGTTGACTTTTATACAAGGGACTTTGTGAAAAACACCAGACATGTACAGTTTCCATGCAACACAATGGAGAATCTAACAGCCTCTTATTAAACATCCGAGCCAAAACTTTTTGAATATTTTGCCAGATAAACGTTGCTGCTTTCCCTAAGCCTCTGTTTTGATTAACTGACCCTGAAGTTCCATTTACTAATTCCTTAGTGAGAACAATCTGTGGTCTGAGGAGACAGTGCTTCTTAGTGCATTCACAAGTTCACCAATATCCTTGAGCAAAAAATGCAATCTTGAAGGTAGGTTTCAATTTTAACATGATTTGATTAATTACTACAGTACATACTGCCTTCATTTTATACTGTTTGCTATAGTGGAAATAATTAAAATAGTCCAGAGCCTGTCTTCCCCATCACACTAAATTTATAATAAAATACATAAAGTGTGAAATATGAGAAGTTAATTCTTAAATTCATATTTTTTTGCTGGGAACAGGTTTCTCCTATTCAACTCACTGTTTCCCCACAGGATCTTACTATTAGCCTCTTTGTCAAGTGAAATTGAGGAAAAATGTCCTCCCTATGACACAACTGCCCTGTCATGAGAAAGTTCATGAACTTGTCTCATATTTGCAACAGCAGCCAAATTACTGCAGCAAATGTGGATGGTACATTTTTATTCTGTTTGTTTTTAATATAGCCATACAACTGACTTTGAATGACTGAGTGCAAATATATACCTTAAAATATATGGTAACTAAATTTGATGAATAGGTGGAACAAGCAAAACATTGACATATAAACTGGGTGTATGGGAGATGCGCAGTATTACCCATAATATAAATGTCAATACTCCTGGTCATATATAATATATTCCAAAGTATGTGATTAGTTTGCATGCTGCATTATCCCTTTATTATTTGAGATTTGGGGTGGTGAACATTAGCCCTCATGAAGGTGAGCAACTAAAGGCACTGGCAAAGGGCACTGTAACGGGGTACACGCTGCGCCCCTCTGGCTTTGGCCTCTTGGCCCCTCTCCTCTGTGAATCAGGGACACTTCAGTCTGGTGCAACACCCATGTTCTTTATTCATGACCAGTTCCCCACCACCAGTTTCCAACTATATACAGGCTTTGCTCTTGTCTGGCCTACTACAGGCCTGGCCAACAACAGACTAGGAGGCTCATACTCCCTCTGAGCCTGACCTCCCATTCTTAGTCTCCACCTCCTGCCTCCCCTTTCTTTCACTTCCTTCCAGCCTTTTAGTCCCTGCTAATGAGGCTGGCAGGCGTGGTCAGTTACCAGGCAAACATAGGGTTGTTCACCCGGCCCCAATCTATTTGCCCTGATTGGGACTGGAGAGGCAGGAGCTGATTAAGGGCTTCTCCAGCAGCACCCTGCCACAGGTACCAAGAACATAGGCAAGTGCTACACAAGATTTCACATACATTTCTGCTCCTCTGCCTCAGGCAGATTTGAAGCACTCCTGTGAATTGCCTTTTGAATGTCTGGTCAGAAAGCCATCAGTGGTGTGAAATAGTTTAGTCATTTTTTCAGGTGGACTCGTGTCCACTAAGGATTGGGATGAAATCCTGAATGTCTTTGAATCCTAGTACTAAAGGCAGCATGCTGAGACATGAACAAAGTTTTAGAAATCATGTCCCAGTTCACTCCCAGCTCTGCCATATACTTTCTGGGTGGCTTTGGACAAGTGACATCACAGCCTTAGTTACCCTATCTGTAAACTGGTGATAATGATACCTACCTATCTACTGCATTAGGGAGGGTGGGGAAAATGTGCTGGGTAATGAATTAATGTTTTCTAGTGTTTTGAGCATATAGAACTCTGTATAATAGTGAAATATTCATAGGAAACCATGAAAGAGTACGGCATTAATCCTCCCACTCTCAATGCAGTATCATTATTTTATCTAGTTGTTATTTTAAACCAAATTCTCTAAAAGCTGAAAACATTTATAACATATTCAGCTCCCTCTCCCCACCCCAACTTTCAAAGCACACATGCTCTTTTGGGATGTTTCCCGCTGTGAATAGCACCTGCACTGAACTGATATTGGTGAGCTGTTTGTTTTAATAGAGAAGGCAAAATGAAGTGTTACTTTTCTTTTAGGCTACATTAAAGGGAGCACTATTAGAAATGCTTGTCCACTAGCCAACATTTTAAAGAGTTATATATGTTGGTGTACATCTGTCTGTGTTTGAATTTGTTCCTCTTGTCTGTGAGTGATCACACACCCCTCATGGCAGAGCCAAATGAGACATGGTTGTGAAATGTCCATTAGTGAGATTTTTTTTTGTTTTTTTAATATATTTTATCCAGTTTATAGAATACCTAGGTTATAATATTTTACCAGAGTTGTACTTTAGAATTCTGAGCACCTTGGGTACTATTATAATATTTGTGGAATTTGGAAGCGTGATCATATCTTGAACACTGTCTAAGGCCCTGATCCTCCAGCAATTGGACTTGCATGGGTGTACTCCTGAAGCCCCATGGAGTCTAAATGACCCACCTCAGTGGGACTCTGCACAAGTGCAAGGGTCTGCTGAGAGGACCTGATGGCAGGATTGGGGTTTTAAATCTTTTGGGGCATGATGTTTTTCACATCTGATGGCATCAGTCTAGTTCAGGGGTTCTCAAACGGGATCATGACCCCTCAGGGAGTCGCAGGGTGGTTGCACAGGGGTCATGTGCTGTCAACTCCATGGGGCTGACAGCCCCAAACCCCCATTAAATTAAATTAACCCCCTGCCCATTTTTAATTTATAAGGGGGGTGGGGGAGGTCACAGTCAGAGGCTTGCTGTGTGGAAGGGGTCACTAATACAAAAAGTTTGACCAATGGTCTAGTTTCTACTGGTGGGCGGAAGTCTATATCCCCAAAGCCACCTTTACAAGTGGTTGGTACCCTTATAAGCAATCTCCAAGTGTTAGAAGAATAATGGTTTAAAAACTTTCCATGAATGTTCATCTGAATTTGAAAATGAATCTTGAAAAACCAAAAGAGATACATTCAGGAAATGGAAGGAGGAGCAATTAACCATATAACTAGAGCTGGGTGAATACTGCAGCAAATTATACACAAATAGTCATTCAGACATTTCACTGAATTTGTTTTGATTGTGTTTGCAACCTTTCAGGGCTCATAATACGTGGGTTTCCTAAAAACAAATTAATTGCCAGGAACTTTGGATGGAAGAGATACTTTTAAGTGAATACTGCAAAATATTTGTGGGAACTGAATTTTGAATTTGTAATTGTGAGTATTCTCACCTGAACCCTGATTCTAAGAGTTCAGCTCAGCCAATGAGGGATCAGAAGTGCACCATGCTCATGCTATAGAAACTGTGCATATTGAATGTTGAGTTCTTGAAGAAATACCTGCAGCAATTTGTGAGTAACCCAACAAGCTGAAGTGTGCTCCCAGAAACGTTTCTTGAATAATTTACAACAGGGGCACTCAATCTTTTCCACACCAGGAACAACCTGGGGCACTCCTCCCCTCTCCTCTTTCTGGGACCCCCTTCCATTAGCAGTAGGGCAAGGACATCTGTTCACAACCCCCTTGGAAGTGGCAACGTTCAGATTGAGAACCTCTGATTCAGAGCACTGAATAAATTCCTGGGAATTGTGATCTGTCAATGGATAATTCATGAAGAGAGAGAGAGGGCTAAATTCAAGTAGGCACACCTGACCAGTGTCCAGTATTCTGGGGCTCATATATAAGAGAGCATTTGAAAATAATATTGGGAATATTCCTAAATTCTAGTTATCCTTGTGCTAAGGGAATTATTCAAAGAGGGGAATGAAATTGTCTAATCAGCTAAGAATTTTCCCTATGGCATTTTGGACAGACTGGAGAGGTGTGTTCTGAGATTCAGGAAAAGCAGAGAAGCGGAAGATGTAGTGATCACAGTGGGAGATGACCTGGCCCAGGGCATGTGTTTAAGCCATCAGAACAAAGAAGGGGGATGAGCCATCACTGGTTCTCGATCAACCATTCTAACTACATACATCTCTTTTACATTTAATTATAGATATTGTGCATATCCATAACCCCTTCTGAGCATCTCAAAAATCTTTGCAAACATTCATAAATTAAAATTCACAAACCATCCCCTGAAGTAGGTCGGTATCACCACTCCTGTTTTACAAATGGGGAACTAAGATATAGACAGGGTTGGGCATGGTTTTCAAAGGTGTTGACTTCAGTTGGATTTGTGAGTGCTCAGCATTCTGAAAATTAGACAGTAGGTCACACGGGAAGTCTGTGGCAGAGCCAGAAACAAAACCAGGTCACGTGCTTTAACATCCTTCTTCTCCTCTGAATGAAATAATGTTTTCACTCTTGAAAGTGCAACTTGGAAATGATTGGGGTGAGAACTTACATGAGCTCAAGTCTCAAACCATTATCTCATGCTTACTTGTCTGTCATTTTCCTTGGCATCCAGAGAGTCTGTTTTCAAGGATTTTCCTACTGGAGCCTGGGAAGAAAATTTTCTGTTGTTGTTCAGTACTGGGGTAAATCTCTTTAACTGCCAACCAGAGCTTCTTTCAGAGGAGAGAGAGAGATTAGTTACACTAATCATCATAGCAGCAACTGATCCACAGCTCCTTATGTATTAGACTTGGTCCTATAAGTCATTCCACACCAACAGATGCCTGCTCCTGTACAGTGCCCCGTTGATGTTAATGTGGCTTCTCACAGGCCCCGCCATTTCCCTTCAGGATCAGGGCCTTACAGACAATTGGACATTGGATCAGATTCTGATCTTAGTTAAAATGATGTAACTGAGGTCAGAAATCTGACCCCTGTCCATAAAGTTTACTATTTACATTTAGACATGCCCTGGCAAGAGATTATAGCACTGTGAAAAGAACAAGGGTGAATGGAGGACAAGGCTACAACAAGAAGAACGTGCGGTTGCTTTGGTTAGTGATGGATGGATCTTGAGGGTTTCCCAATTATTTTTTTTGTCTAAACTAATGTAAGCAGGGTCGGAATGAGCTCTTCCCTGACATCTAGTGATGCACTGGGGGAAAAGACTTCAGGAGCAGAGTGTGTTTGCATAGAGACACCTACTCTACCTAGCGGTTCAGCAAACAGACCTGCTTTGCCCAAGTGATCAATTGTGCCTGGTTATGGGTTACAATTCACTTTAGTATTGAATGCAGGTGTAATGAAATGTTATCGTTAATGTATGAATAAAGGGCAGCAGAACTGTACTTAGCCTGCCTCGATTGAGGGGGTCACCCTAAACTGAACATCACTAGCTAAGCAGGCTGTAGGGATGCCAATCAAAGTGAAAAGAGAGAGGGGAGTGTTTAAAGACAGAGCTGATTAGACTCAATTGAGAGTCCTTGTTTCTGTTCGGTGATTACTAGAGCTAAAATCACTAATAAGCAGGCCTAGACCTGGTATGGGGACACTGCTGCAGTGAGAGGTAGATTAAGAGGGGGAAGGAACCTCAGAATGTGGCATCACAGAAGTAGCAGCGAGCAGCCAGTGGTGGCAGAGATAACAGTGGCAGCAGCAGGAAGCCAGCTGCAGAGGGGGTGACAGCAACAGCAGAGGCGTTGCTTGACACACACCCCTTTTTTAGAGGTGGGAGATGGACCCGTGTCAATGCCCCTCTGAAATCTGGGTCTTTGCTGACCAAGAACAACCAACTGTGAGTGGGTGAGGTGGAGGAAAAGAGGAGTGGCATATTAAAGGGACATTCATTCATTGGACTCTTATGCCACAAGGTGGGAACCTGAGGCAAAGGACACTGCCCAGTGTACTGTGGGTGGATATTTACTTATGACTACGTGCTTTTGAATGTGATTGTGGTGATTTCCCAAATGAATGCTGGGTTCCCTTTTCCTTTTAATAACAGTTTTCTTTGCTATACCCAGACTCAGTGCTTGAGAGTGGGGACATATTGCCTCTTAGAGGTGCCCAGCAGCAGGGCTGAGCTCACTGGGTGGGGACTTGAGCCAGTTCTGTTTTGTATTGTTAAGAGGAACCCCCAGCTATTGAACCTGGCCTGAACCTGGAATCGCTCCTGCCAACTCCACCGGGCAGAAGGGTTGCACTAATATTTGTAGGGTTTTTTTGTTAATATTAATCAGGCCCATTGACAGCAATTCTGGGCCCCAGGGCAGAACAGTCAATGGGCCCCCACGCATGCACAAGCCGCACCCACGCAGACACGGTCCGCCTGACATCTGGGCAGTGCTGTGCCTCTGCTGGCTGGTGCCCAGCGAGCTGCTGTCTGCACTGCTGGGCGCGGTCTTCTGACATGGCCAGGGCTTCCACATGCCCGCCCAATAGGGTTGCCAACTGTATAATCGTGCAAACCCAAAGACCCTTGCCCCACCCCTTCCCTGTCCTGCCCCTGCTCTGAGGCCCCACCCCTGCTCACTCCATCCTCCCTCTCTCCCTCCCTCCCTCCGTCGCTCGCTCTCCCCCTCCCTCCCTCACTTTCACCAGGCTGGGGCAGTGGTTTGGGGCGTGGGGTGCAGGCTCTGAGAGGGAGTTTGGGCATGGGAGGGGGTGAGGGCTCGGGGGGGAGTTTGGGTGCAGGAGGAGGTGAGGGATTGGGTTCTGGGAGGGAGTTTGGATGCGGGATGGGGGCTCTAGGCTGGGGCAGGGAGTTGGGGTGCAGGAGGAGGTCAGGAGTTCAGTCTTACCTTGGGCGGCTCCCGAAAGCAACTGGCACACCCCTCTGGCAGCAGTTCCTAAGTGGGGGGGCCCCAGAGGGTCTCCATGCACCGCTGCCCGCAGGCACTGCCCCCGCAGCTCCTACTGGCCGCAGTTCCCGGCCAATGGGAGCTGTGGAGTCGGCGCTCAGGGCAGGGGCAGCACGCAGAGACCGCCTCCCCAGGGGCTGCAGGAATGTGCCAGCTGCTTCCGGGAGTGGTGCGGCGCAAGGGCGGGCAGGAAGCCTGCCTTAGCCCTGCTGTGCTGCTGGGGGTCCCCTTTTAAATCGACCAGGCCCCTGGGCAATTGCTCCCTTTACCTCTCTCTGTCGGTGGGCCTGATACCAATGCTTTGAAATTGCACCAAAAGGCTATAATTCAGCACCAATGCTCAACATAGCTCTTTGATGATTCATCTGTGTTGGACCTGGGCTCTGTGCCTCTGCCCTGTCCCCCTCCCTTGGCATAAGGGGCACGTTGGGGAGGGAGGAAACAGAATGATGCTTAGCAGCCAATCTTGCCTTTCTAGGGGGTTCATTAAATACCCTGCATCACTGGAACAAATTAAAGCTGTCCAGTAGCAGCAATTCAGACACAGCTCCCTGAGCCCTAACCCCAAAATCCAACAGAGCTCCAACACAGCAGAGAATTAAGCGCACTGGTGAGAATGATACTGGAATAATGCATACAGATCTGCTGTCCACATTTTTAAAAGGATCTTGACAATTGGAGAGGGTGCAGAGAAGAGACACAAGAATTATTTGAGGACGGGAGAAAATGCTTTACAGTGAGAGACTTAAAGACTTCTATCTGCTTAGCTTATCAAAAACAAGATTGAGAGGTGACTTTGATTATAGTTGCATAAATATCTTCACAGGGAGAAAATACCAGGTATTAAAGGGCTCTTTAGTCTAGCAGAGAAAGGCAGAACAAGAACCAAAGGATGGAAGCTGAAGCCAGACAAATTCAAATTAGAAATTAGGCACACACATTTAACAGCAATGGTGATCAACCACTGGAAGGTAAGTCATAGATTCTCCATCTCTTGATGTCTTCAGATCAAGACTGGTTGCTTTTCTGAAAGTTATGTTTTAGCCAAACACAAGTTATTGGGCTTAATATAGGGAGAACTGGGAATAAATTATTGGCCTGTGATATACAGAAAGTCAGACTAGATGAACCCTTCTGGTCTTAAACTCTATGAATCTATGGGCTTGTCTACACTGTAGCTGGGGGTGAGCCTCCCAGTCCAGATCCACACACTCATTTTAGTGAGGCTTGCACTAGCCCCCTAAAACTAGCTGTGCTGGTAAGGCTTTGACCTTGTGGCTCCAACTGGAACTCAGGAGCAATGTTCCCTCTAATTTTTGACAGGCCGTGTGCGCAAAAAATTTCTTCTGTGAAAATTGTTGTGCTTCTGTGCACATTGGGGGGGGGGGAGGGATAGCTCAGTGGTTTGAGCATTGGCCTGCTAAACCCAGGGTTGTGAGTTCAATCCTTGAGGGGGCCATTTAGGGATCTGGGGCAAAAATTGGGGATTGGTCCTGCTTTGAGCAGGGGGTTGGACTAGATGACCTCCTAAGGTCCCTTCCAACTCTGAAATTCTATGATTCTATGATTTTTGTGCACACGGTGTTTTGCTGTGTGCGCGGGGTTTAGGATCTGTGTGCACGCGCACACGTGCACAGCTAAGAGGGAACAGTGCTCAGGAGTCTACAGGGCTGGCTCCAGGCACCAGCCTATCAAGCACGTGCTTGGGGTGGCACCTGGAGGGGGGCGGCGCTCAGGGTTTTTTTGTTTTTTTAAAAAAACACGCTCCCCGGGACCACAGGCATGCTGCCCTCCCCGCCAGCACTGCGTCCGGGGGAGCGGGGCGGCAGACATGCCTCGCTCCCCGCTGGCGCCCCGGCCGGGGGAGCGGGGCCAGGGGGCCGCGGACATGCCGTGCTCCCCGCGGGTGCCCTGGCCGGGGCTGGGGGACCGCGGGCATGCCGCCCTCCCCACCAGCACCCTGGCCGGGGGAGCGGGGTGGCAGACATGCCTCACTCCCTGCCGGCGCCGGGGCAGGGGGCCACGGGCATGCCGCCCTCCCCGCCAGCGCCCCAGGCGTTTGCGGGGGTGTGTGTGTGTGGTTTTTTTGTTCGACGGGGCGGCGCTTGGGGTTGTTGTTGTTTTTTTTGCTTGGGGTGGCAAAAAAGTTAGAGCCGCCCCTGGGAGTCTACACAGCTATTTTTAGAGCACTAGCATGAGTGCCGCTAGCACAAGTCTGTGTACCTAGGTTGGGAGGTTCTCTCCCAGACACAGTGCAGACATGCCCCTAAAATACAAATGATTGCAAGCCTTAGTACACTTATGAACAATGGATTCAGTTCACCCCAGGGTTCCTTTTAAATAAGTTGCAGAACCCAGTCTGGGTAAATTGGCTTGGAGAGGAGGAGTGTTGGTATATAAGCCTGCACCTCCATTGGGAATCCTGGGACCTGCAGATCAGGCCTCAAAGTGGAGAAGGCCAGCTGGAAGGGGCAGAGCCAGCGAACCGGGAGATGCACTGATTCAGTGCCTATCTGGGCAAGCTCAGCTGGTGGGATTCCTATGAAACTCCTGACAGATTTTAAAGCTGCCACCCCGGGGTAAAAAATCTCTCCCAGCACAGCTGTCTCAGCAAGTACATGGTAAAGCCAATTGCAACCTCCCTGCCCCTCGAGCCCAAAGGATGACTCTGGCCTAGGGTCAAAAAATATATAAAACAAACATAGATATCAAATACGTGTCACAATAACTGGTTCTTATTAGGTTTAACTTACATAGTTGCAACAAAGTTCTGTTCAACTGTAAGCAGATGTATAGTAATGGGTGGATTTCAAACAGTTAAGCACAGATATCTCACAAATGTATTTTGGCAACCAATTCCACAAAGCAGTACCTATGATAGAACATGCACAACAACTATAATATTTCAATAGGGATTTAGAAATAGATGAGATTTACTATTGGAGAATGAAAACCAGGATTTGATGTTTCAGTGTCTGGGGAATTAAGCGTTTGGCTGAGTGAGCAGAAGTAACACTGAAAAGCTTTCAACATTAGAAAAAGAATCTTGAACTCAACTCCCTTAACTGGAAACAACTGAAGAGAGTTATGGGAATTAATGAAATTATAGTGATTTCTTTAAATGTGCTAGCATTTAAGCTCCTGCATTTTTGCATGCTTATTGCTTCTGTAAATAACAAAATTCCTACTGGTTCTGATTCTGATCTCAAGTCATACCTCATTTATATTGGATTAATTCAATTTACTTTAATGGAGTTACTCCTGATAAAGACCCATAGAAATGAGAAATCAGGAACACTGGGCCAGATCATCACCGGCTGTAAATCAACATAGCTCTATTGACTTCAGTGTCACTGGCACTTTAACAACCAAATTAACATTATGGGGCAAATTTTGCCCTGAGTTTCACCCTATGAAACCTCCATATTGACTTGTAACAGCTAAATGGAACTTGGAGGGAGGCGCACAGGTTGCTGCTGGGAGGAGTTTGGAGGAGACACCAGGAGTCCAGTCTCTGTTCACATGGCTGAAATGCTAGCTGCAGTTGCAGCATTGCTGTAAATGTCCATCCTAATAATGAGCCAGTTTGGTTTTAAAAACATGAAGTCCTCTTCTGTTATTACCCATCACACAGTAGGTGAAACAGCCTTCAGTGGGGTAAAAGTCAAGATGGAATTTGCTCCATCAAGCAGCTATGTTAGCAACTTTGGTGTTTCTTTTAATGGAACTTCACTGATTTACACCAGCTGATATCTCATCCACTTTACTTCAGTGGAAGCCAGTTTGGGTCTCAATTCAAATTCAAGGGATAAAGAATAAAATATAGAAATATTTGGAGGCTGGGAGAAGGGTGAAGTTCATGTAAAAATAGTTTTAGGTCTTGTCTAGAGTATGGAGGTTTGCATTGGTGTAATTATTTCAAGAATTTAAAATTTGAGGCCCACAGATACTACAGCAATGGGAGATATTGGTGGAAATAAGAAAATTACCTCTCTTATAAATGGAAGTGAAAATGTAGACCCCATAACAAAAAGCAGTTTTGTTAAATTGATATTTTAAAACAGGATTTACTAGAGCTGGGCAAATACTGCAAAACATTTTCTGAGATTCATCCACATTTTTAAATTAGTTTCCTCTTTAATTGTATTCACACACCTCATGCATTTGCTGTTTGTAGGTATTCTAGGAAGCAGATTTCCTAGCCAGTACATTCATGGAAATTGTGCATTTTAACCAGATCTGACAATGAAACTAAGTTTATGAACTAGGAATCTTATTCCGAGAGTTACAATCAACCATGTGATCTATATATCCACTCAAAACTAAAAAATACAACTCAGATTTTGAATATTAACTATTCCCTACAAAACTGCTCATGAGCAGTCAATAGGCCAAGAAATATTCACAGAAATATTTAACAAATAATTTCAAATAAAGAATAGGTTTGAGAAAACTCTAAACAGTTCACAGACATTTTGCAAACAGCAAAAGAGGCAAAGTTCATCTAATAAATTATTCATTATGCATTATTTTCCCAGCTGTAGATTTTACAGTGCCATAGAGTGGAAAGTTACACAACAGATTCTCAAGTGCAGTAGAAGAGGAATTGCATCCTGAGCAAATCGCAATTTCAAGGATTGTAAAAAGATTAGAAGCTCTTTAAATTAGGTAGAGTTTGAGTTGTGAGCATTGGATAACTTGCATCCTTGAGTTTTAAAGGAAGCAAGAATAAAAATTATAATGGGGTCTTTACAAAACAGGTAGCAACAGGCCAATTAGTTTCACATTAGTATTAAGGATATTACTTTAAACAATTTTAAAGGATTTAGTAAGGGAACAAAATGAAAAGTGTAACTTTATTAGTGATATCCAATAAGGGGTAGGTCATATTTAATTAAGTGACTAATTACTTTTTAAGATATAGTTTTCATGGTAACTATGGAAAGGCACAGATTTTTGAAAGGCATTGGGTAAAGTTGATTCTCAGAGATTATTCACTAAGGGTTTTGAAACTAGCTTATCGGAAAGAAAACTGAGTAAAAAAAAGTAAGCGGTTGTGGGTTTTAAAACCAGATTGATTAGTGATTCTTTCTAAGTATATACAACTTGTGAAAGCCCAACAGTGCAACAGTCCATGGACTCGTAATGCATACAGATATATTTATATTAAGGAGCTACAGAAATTTACACAACTAACATCAACAAATCAAAATATTAAAAATGAAAGTTTAGAGGACAGCCCTAAGGCATACAAGCCTTTATTAATACAGAGTTTAAAAAAGAGGGCCTAATTCCGCCCTCAGATATAGTACATAATAGGGAACTTGTACTGAGCATTGTATGACTCACGCTGAGGTTAATGTGAATCCTACCTCTGTACTGTTACTGAAAACGGAATTAGATCAAGATATATTAATTTTCTGAATTTATAGTCTCAGCTGGTGACGTTCGTGCATGCAATAGAGACATCAGAATAAAAGAGTGAATACAAGAAAAATGAACCAAGTCTTTGTGGTTTAATGATACTTCAATTTCCCTTGCTCACATAGTCTATGAAGAGTAGCTACACTCTTATGTACTGTACAGCAAAGCTTCCTGTTGTCATTTATTATATATCCATTTTTCTATAACTGCAATGTCCCAGATTTCAGTGTCCAATTCTTCAGTCTTTTCCCACTCTGTTGACATTGTACTACGTGCAGCTAGCAAGAGCTGGTAGATCAGCTTTCTTTCTTGCATAAAATAGATTCTTAGTCAAACCAAGAAGAAAGACTTCTGGAACCTACAGAAGACCAACGAAGTTATTGCTGAGAATATCGCAAAAGAGAAAAATCCAAAAGCCCCAACAAAAGTGAAAGAATGATTCCCCCATACCCACAATTCTGCCATTACTTATTAAAGGTGGTCACGTATATTATATAAAGCTCCAAGGAACAGGTAAGAAAGAACCACATTTGCAGCTGGTATAAATTGGCATAGCTTCATAAAAGTCAATGCAGCTATTCCAGTTTACACCAGATGAGGTTCTGGTCCAGAGAATATCTTTGAATGTTTTTCCATATCTTTGTACATGTGGATGAGGAAGCTGCTCTGCAACAAATTGAATGCTACTGCTAAAATGAGAATGGTGTTTCGAATGCTTTATTCCAGGATTGCATATATTTCTCTGTATGTTACCCCTCTGTTTTCTCATGAATTCAATATTTATCTCTGAAGTGTTACCTTTTGTGTTTCAAATTATAATGGGTTTACCCACTGATTTTCTGTTTTCTTTTTATGTGACAAATTGTGTCAGTTGATTATGCTGATGTACGAAAGGATCGAAATTATGATCTGTTATTTTAATCATAGGAATGGTTGTAAATGTTTCTTTAAAGAGATAGTTCCAAGAAGTTACACCAGTGCTTTTCCAGCTGGCAGTGTTAGAACCCTTAATAGCGTGTCGGAAGCCAGCTGTATCCTTTGATAAAGGATAAAGGAGAAGGAAATGTTAGCCATCTGGCTGTACTAGAAGTGGCAGCTTTTCTAGATGAATAGAAGTTATGACAAGAGTTACCCTGAGGTTCAGTCTAGGTACATTTGGGGCCAAATTCAGTAGTGACAAATTCTGGTGTAAGTTACATATGAAGTGTGAATTGGTCAGAGAACAGGTGTAGTGAGTGAGTGATAAAGTATCATAATGTGTACTGATGTGTACGCTCAGATTGTAATTGACATGCCAAAGTGAGAGCAGAAGATGTAGTGGGAAAAACAACAGGAAGGTGTAGAACTTTATTTTGCACCTTCCTTTTAGTTGTTTGGCATGTAAATTACACTCCTCTTTCACACACACTGCACAGCAAATTGGTGCAAACTATACTGCTCCATCACTCATACCCGCTTACGCTCAACGGCTTTCATGGGAGCTGCACATGCTTACATTAGGTCTGAGTTTGGCCCCTTTCCCTTCATATGTATTTAGAAATTATTTAGATTAGAGCTGTGCTCAAACCAACATCCCAGATCCAAAAACTTTTAGGCTTTGTGTAGGTGAGAATATTAAAAATAGAAGATTGCTCCTGAGTTCAAAATCGGGAGGAAATACTATTATCATCCTCCAAACTATTTGAACACCACCAAGGCCCAGATTAGCAAAGCAGTTTGATAGAAATTAATGTTAAACTACAAGTGTAGGGACAAAATAATCAAAGTGTGGCGTATTACAGCATAATGTACAAAGAAAATGATAGTTAAGGTTACTAAATAGTTTGTTAGTTTGATAATGATTTTGTGAAACATTCTCCTTTTGGGCTGAAATTTTCAGTGTCTGGTTTCTGGCCAAAGGTGAATTATTGTGAAGAGTTTGAGGAAACTTTGTGGACATTATTGAGTTGTGTGTTGAAATAATAATAATTGTCATACTTTTTCACACAGAAAATGATATGTGTGATCCCCTGTGTGATCTTGGCATATAAATACAAATAATTTTCCTGGAGGAGAATATACATGATCCATGTGAAAAAAACTTGGTTGCAAAAGTTATGATAATTTGAAAATTGTTTATTGAATGTTCACAATAATAATAATAATAATTTTAAAACCCCATGAGGTCTGAGTGTTCACATTGCTAAATGGATGAACTGCACTTGCATGCATTTTCTCTAGGTCCTCACTTCACAATATGTATTAATGTGATGGCTGCCACTGCTACTAGAATGCACATTTCTGTGCAGATGCCTGTGCACCAGTCAGTCTTCGGTGCCTGTTATTTCTACACAGTTGCAACATTCCAAGCATGTTAGCAGGCACTGTTTCACAATGAGCATGTTTGCTTGACCATGTAACACATCATGGGCCTTATTCACATAGTATGTCAGCATAACTCCATTTATTTCAATGGAGTTACACTGTGTAAACTAGTGTAATGTAGTAGTAACCCATGCCCATAGTATCTCCATGCCTCTTCTCCTTGTTAAATGTATCCCTTGATTGATATAGTACAATATTACTATAAACCATAAAAACATAAGAATTTATAAAGTATATACAGGGTGTAGTCAAATAAATGCTGCTTTCAGAACCTCGGACAAAATTCGTCCCTAGTGTCATTCCATTAAAGTCACTGGGGTGGATTGTGATCACCCCACAGTAGGCTGGGGAAGAATTCCTCCTAGGACTGATATAAGAAGCCCTAGCCTAGCCCCCTGCCAAGCTTTGGCATATGGGGGGGATTGGGGGCAGCAAGGGCCATGCTTGAAGTGCTCAGTGCTATGGAGATTCTGGGCCACACCGCAGCCCATAGATGGCATGGATAAAGCCACTGTAAATTGGAGCAGTTGCCAGGGCTGCTGGACCATATGCCAGTTGCCATTTTCACCCCTGCATCAACCCAGAATCTAGATGGCACAAAAGTGAGTTTGGAGCCAATTTTGTCCTCCTCTTCTTTTAAGCTGTGCCTTCCATGCTGCATCTCTAAGGAGATCTAGTCCCCTGGAAGTACATCAGAGTGTCAAGTAGCCAGCTGCAGCAGGGTCAGTCTTCTAGTGACAGTCCGGGCATAGCTGTTCCTGGCAGGGACTGCCTGATGGACTGCACTTCCTAATTGGTCGAGGGTTGGAGCTAAGCTACTACTTGAACTTGCTGGCTACTCAACACGTTCCACACCGCAGCTGCGCTAGATCCTGCTTCCTGTGCCTGGTTCTGCTCCCCTCCAGCATGTGCCTGCTTCCACTCCTACCCAGCCTGCCCCAATTCCTACTTTTTTCCATCTTTAACACCCCTGGCTCTGACCCCCTCTTTCCTCCCCACCACTCTGCTTCATGACGATGTCTCTGGCTCACCCACTGGAAATCTGATCCTTGGCCCTGATTCTTGACTCCAGCTCACCTCAGCTCTTCTCTATGTCCAGGTCACCCCCCATGGCTCCGACCATTAGGCGTGACTGCCCACATCCCAGTTGTGACCCTGACAGTTTGAGCAGCCCTAAAGAGAAAGACCAAAGATTGGACTCAGCTCCAAGGTTGACCCCCATTAAGGCCTTCCTCTTCTGGGCACCTTGCAGAGGCAGCAGACCCAGGTCATGGACCTGCAGGTGTAGGCCAGGGTTCAGGTCCCTTGGGAACTGGAGATTCTGCTGCTGGATCAGTTTGATGGTGACCATGGGAAATTTCACAGCTTCTTGAATCAATGCTGCTCTGACCCCTGTTGTTCACACTATGACACCTGTTATTTCCCACTGTCCAAGCCTGAGTGGGGCTCATTATCAGCCTGTTAACTAGGGAGGCCTTAGCCTGGGTGTCTCCCCTCCAGGAGACTTCCAGCCCCTTGCTGGGGCAGCCTGAGAGTTTCTTCCTTGCCATGGCAATTGTTTTTGATTACCCAAATTGTACTTGCTGTGCCAAGAGCTTGCTTCTGAACTTACTCCAGGGGAATTCATCATGGAATTCTGGCGCTTAGCGGCCAACACTGGATGGACAAAGCAGCACAGCAGTACCAATTCCAGGCCTAGCTTGAAAGAAGAAATCAAGGAGAAGTTGGTGCAGATAGAGCCACTGTCCAACCTAGATGCTCTGGTTAGGCTGGGCTTCAGCACAGACAATCACCTGGCCAAAAGTTGACTAGAAAGGAAGTCCACTCTTCGACTCCCATATGCCCCAGATTCACTCCACCTTAACGATGCAGACAAAAAACAGCGGTGAGCTTTAGACTTATGCTTATATTGAGAGGAACCTGGGAATGATGTCCAGGAGTACCCCAGTAAGGTTCGCGTCTTGCCCCGGCCTGGAAAATCGCTTTTGTCAACTGGCACCCTTGCTGTGATCTGCCAGTGAACCACTGCCCTTCAAATTCCTCTTTGGCTACAGCTTCCTACCATGTCTGAGGTTGAATTGAGTGCACTGGTGGACTCATGGACCTAGGCTATAGTTACACTACACAGCTTACAGTGGCGCAGCTCCTAGGGCAGATGCTCTAAGCCAACAGGAGAGAGCTCTCCCATCGATTTAATTACTCCAGCCCCCACAAGCAGCAGTAGCTATGTGAGGGGGGAAAAGCTCTCCTGCCAACAGCACTGTTCACACTGGAGCTTAGGTCGGTGTAATTTATGTCATTCCGGGGGTGGCTTATTCACACTCCTGAGCGACAACTTATACCGACTTGAGCTGCAGTGTGTACATAGCCCTAGATTTTATTCAGACATATAACATTCCCATTCGGTGTAAGAGCATCCCTGATTTGGTGAAATCCGTTGATGGGTCCTTTTTCTACTCTGGCCCAGTTATTCACCAAAGACGCTGCTGACTGTGATCACACTTCAGGACCACTAGGGGGCTCTACAGTTTGGACTGATCTGTGCCTCTCACTCCCCCATTATTCTCAGCATTCCTTGGCTGGTTGCCCACAACTCATGCTTCCAGTGAGGATCAGGCAAGATATGCTTTACGTCAAGATGCTGCCACCAGCCACATTTTCCAAGGTTGAGTGTCAGACCTGAACCTCCTCATGATGCAGTAGCTGAAGGAGGAATTTTAAAGGTAGCTGACACCCTTTCCAACACCCCCTCATCTGTTTAGAGTATTCTGAAGAAATATTGGGACTATGCTGATGTCTTTGATAAAAAGAGGACACGTCTTGCTGCCACATTGCAGTTATGATTGCCATATGAACCTGCAGCCCAGGGCTGACATTCCCTTCGGCCCTACCTATTCCCTCTCAAAACCAGAACTCCAGACACTCCAGCAATACCTCAGTGAGAATGTAGAGAAGGAATTTATTCATCCTTCTACCTTCCCAGTGGGGACTCTGGTCTTTTTTGCAGCAAAATAGCTCTCTATGCTCCTGTGTTGGTTACCAAGCTCTATATACAGTGACAGTTTGAAATTGCTACCCTTTGCCACTTATTAATGAATTTGTTGAAAGCCTGCACTTGTCTAGGGGTTTTTTCTAAACTAGAGCTTAGCAGCACCTACAATCTGGCTCATATCAGGAATGGCAACAAGTGGAAGATGGTGGTCCACACTCAATATGGGCAGTTTGAATGTTTAGTTATGCCATTTGGATTATGTAATGGTCTAGCTACATTTCAACATTTTGTGAATAATATTTTCTGGGGTATGCTGGACCAATTTGTTGTTATTTATTTAGATCATAGTCTTGTCTTCTTTGAAATCAGAAGCTACATGAGCTACACTTTGGCTTGTCTTTGACAGCAGGGCTGGCCTTACTATGAGGCGAACTGAGGCGGCCGCCTCGGGTGCCAGACTGTGCATGGGTGGGGGAACGCCACTAGGATCCAGAGTGTAGAAAATTGTGTCTGCTGCTGGTGTATATGTATTTTCTCTGCTCTAGATGCACAGAGTTGGTGGAGTGCTGTGCTGGAGGAAGGAGGGCATAAGAGACGTAACAGGCAGGCAGGAGAAAAGGTGAGAGGGAATAACAGAAAGCAGCAGGAGCTGCAGGGAAAGCGAGGAGGAGGAGTCTCTTATTTACCTCTCTAGCACCCCCAGGAGCCTGGACTGATTAACACCAGCTTCTCAGGGAGCTTCTTGTTTTCTGCTGCTTCCCTGAACCCACTTGAGGAGAACAGGCAGTCCACTGAAGTAGTAGGAGCCAGTTAAGCCCTTAAGACGCTGTTATCTTCCCTCAATTAGGCCCTGCCACGAGCCTGCTTATTTGTCCTCTTCAATTGGGTGTTGAGAGCCACTATAGCTGGAACAGAACAGCAGTCATGAGTGAAAGAAGAAAATGCCCCTCTGGGGCAGCATTCAGAAAAAGAAAGAAAGCAAAGGAAGCTTTTCTATCTAAGCAGGAAGGAGCTCTCCTGAGATACATAGACAAAAATGTTCAGGGTGAGCCTTCCGGCCCCAGTGAGGATGTGAGTGGTGAGGAGATGCCTGATCTTCCAGTTAGTCAGAGTGCAGGTGACCTGGCAGCTACTGCAGCATCCATGGAGGATAATGCTATGACAGGAGCTGTTCATGGGAGAACAGTGGCAGAGGGAAAAGGAATCACCAGAAACATACATAACTTCACATTTCTGTGTGGCTTAGTGTTGTGGCATGACATACTATTTGAAATAAATGTTGTAAGCAAGACACTCCAAGGTGTTGACCTTGATATATCTGGAGCAATGGAACAACTGGACAAAGCAAAGTCATACCTAACAGTCTTACCGGTTAGATGAGGGATTTCAAAACGTTCTGAAGAGTGCACAGAAGTTGGCAGAAGAACTTCACACTGAAGCTATTTTCCCACCCATTCAAGAATACAAGAGTCACCGAAGAAGAAGACATTTTGATTACGAGGCATGGGATAATCCCATAAGAGACCCCAAACAACAATTCAAAGTTGAATTCTTTAACCAGGTGCTAGATTGTGCAATACAGTCATTTGAAGAACGTTCCATGTAGCTCAAAGAACACAGCAGGATATTTGGGATGTTGTATGAAATTCCAAAACTCCTCACTATATCTGAAGAAGACCTACACCAGCAATGCAGGGCACTAGAGACAGTGTTGACACATGATGACATGTGCTATATTGATGCGAGTGATTTAGGTGATGAACTGAAAGCCCTTTCAAGATACATTTCAGCAGGATCAACTCCAAAGGCTGTTCTGGAATATAGCTGCACAAATAAGATGACCACCCTCTTTCCAAATGCTTTTGTTGCTCTGCGCATACTTCTAACACTTCCTGTAACAGTTGCCAGTGGAGAACGCAGCTTCTCCAAGCTGAAGTTAATAAAAACACATCTATGCTCCACAATGACACAGGAGAGGCTGGTCGGCCTTGCAACCATCTCAATAGAGCATGAGCTGGCCCAGACTGTGGACCTTCAGGAAGCAGATCAAATCTTTGCAACCAAGAAGGTACAGAAACCATCACTTTGATTAATCAAACAGATAAAAATGCCAGGGTTTACTATGCAGACAAGAAAAGTTACATTTGCTGTTCCAGCGTTTGAAAGTTAAGTGTTTCTTTAAAATTTTGAACAGCGCATTTTAAGTTGTTAGTTCTCCTTTATTGGGGTAGGTAGCAGAGCAGTACCATGAGAGGAGTAGAACAGGAAGAAGGCAGAATTGAGACCTTTCAAAGTTTTGGCCCAAGCGAGGGGGCATGGAGGCATCATTTGAGCTCCCCACCTCAGATGCCAAAATGTTGTGGGCTGGCCCTGTTTGACAGACTCCTCCAGAATCACCTTTAAGCCAAACCGGAGATATGCAAAATAGACAAGAACATTATTGAGTTCCTCATTTGTGTCCGAGGACCTAACAATAAACCCACAGAAAATATCTTCCATCACTGGATGGAGAGCCCCAAAGGATTAAATGGAGTGTCAGATTTTATGCTTTACTAAAGGATTCTTCTAGCTGGTAGCACCAATAACCACACTCCTCTGAACACTGGTTTGCTTTGTGTGGTCAATGGAGGTACAGTCTGTCTTCGATCAGCTAAAGAGAGCCTTCATGTCAGCTTCTGTTCTGGTGCATCCAGACACTGCCAAAACCTTTACTGTGGAAGCAGATGCCTAGGACTTCGCAATTGGAGTCATACTTTTGCAAAATCCTGTAACCAACTCCATCCTTAAACAGATTGTTCATAGAAACTAAACCCCACTGAGAAGAATTATAGTATCTGGGACAAGGAGCTACTCACAATTAAAACAACATTCAAAGAATGGAGACATCTTTTGAAGAGGGCTCACCTCACGGACCAGATCCCCACTGATCACAAGAGCTTAGAATGTCTTTGAATGGCCCATAATCATCATCAACATCTGATCCACTGGTCTCTTTTCATTGCCAGGTTTGATTTAATTGTTACCTACCCTCTGGGGCATGAAACAGTGATGCAGATGCTCTTTCCTGCGAGGATGACTACGCTGTGCTGGACATGGCTCCCTGAAATATTCTGCTACCCACGGGCAGCCCAAAGCTGTCAGATCCTTGTTACCTCGAATGCCCTGTTCAGCTCAGGTTTCCGTGTGCATGACGGTCTGCCCATTGGCTCTGGCATTCAGCTTCTGATGCCTGGCTCTAACCCCCGTCTCTGCTACCGAACCATGTCTCCAGCTCACTCATTGGCTCTGGCATTTGGCTTCTGAGCTCAGGCCCTGATTCTTGAATTCGGCTCAGCTCTGCTCCTCTCTACCTCCAGGCCTCATCACCCCCCTAGCTCCAGCCATTAGGCCTGACTGTGCAGGTCATGGTCGGGATCCTGACAAGGTGTGACTTTGGCTTCTAACCTTGTGAACATGCTAGTACATTGATTTCAACTATGAAGCTTAAAGATTGCATGGATGTAAATCTTTGTATTTAATAGATTAAGGAGAGTGGTTATGAGGCACGTTGATCAGAAAGAAGATTTGGGAATTACTGTAGAAATACCCTTTAAATCTTCTGTCCTGTTCATGGCTGCAGTTACAATAACAAATACGCTACTGTACTGTACTACTACACACTGCAGAAGAAAAGGGCTAAAATAGAAATCTAAAGATCTATCATTACTACATAGGGCACTAATTGAACCTAATCTGGATTATTGTGTTCAGTTCAGGTCACCGTACAAGAAGGATCATATTGTCTTTGAAAGGCTGTTGCATGGGACAACCAAATTAGTGCCAGGACTATATTCTGTTCAGTTACACCAGTGTAAATCTGGAGTAAATGCATTGACTTCAGTAGATTTACTCCAGATTTACACCAGTTTACTTGAAAGCAGATCCTGGCCTAAGATGTCCACACTAAGAGTTCTGATAAGGAAAGTCTAATGAAGTTGAATTTTTCCTTGCAAGACAGGCAAGGTTGAGATGACCTAACAGAACAAAGGTCTTCAAAATTATGAAGGGGACTGATAAAGCTGATCAAGGTAAAATTGATAAGAACATTGTGAGGTCAGCAGGTTATCACATCTTGTTTTTTTTAAGTGTATGTTAATCATCTGATCCTACCTTTTTGCCTTGTCACATTACTATGTTATGCTTTTGTCCACCAAAAGCAACTCTGAAGGTTTGATTCTGCTCTTACACTGTATTCATAATGATGTGACTCAAACGCTGTGTACCATGGGGGAGGGGGAAGCTGAGGATGCCCATCCCCTTGTCCTTCCCACACCTGCCAGAGGTGGTTCAGAGGAGAAGACTGTTGCCAACTTGACTCAGCAACACCATTGTCTGAATGCCTGGGCTGTTCTTGCATGTCTAGAATCCAAATATTGACATGACCCTGCTCTGTTTGTTTAGTGAAACGTGACAAGACCACACCACAAGGTGGTATGGGATGGAGAACTAATATAGGCCGAGTGGCGAAAGAACCTGTAAACTGACTAGGGTAGCAAACACTTTTAAAAATATTTTTTCATTTTAAATTCAACCTCTTAAGTGTCTCTGGTAGTGCGACAAAAGGATCCCCAATTCTTTCTGTATACTGCTGTAAAATTCCCAGCAGGTGGCTCTGCTGGGATGAAAATGATATTCATCAACCAGTGTGCAATGGCTACAGTAGATTGAAACAGGATGGGGAGCTCTCACTGCATTAGCCAAGGAGGCAGAGGGAGCTGTTGGAGAGAACTGCTTACTCAAACCAAGGAGAGGAAGGGGATCTGTACTCCTCCCCCACACCTTCACCTAAGGTTGCCAACAGTCTCATATTATAAGGGATGTCCCTCATTTAAATAAAAAATTGCCTGTCCCATGCTAAGTCAGTGTGGGGAGACCTTTTATCCCGTATTTCAATCAGGGGAAGAGAACTGCAGGAGTGGTCCAGAGCATCGCTCTGGCACCTGAAATCCAGGATGGAGAGAGATTCTGGACTTCACTTTGCAAAGTGCCACTGACCGGCCACTTGACCTGATGCATGGGATCACAAGGCTACTCAGACAGAGGGGCAGCTGGGCCAAATCTGAGTGACATTGCTGATGTGGGGTGGCCAGGCCAAAGTTGAATGGCATTGCAATCTGGCACACGGAGTTGCAACACTACTCAGATTTGTCCTGGCTGCCTCTTTGTCCCTGGACCCCCACCGTAAGTTTCCCCGCCACTGAAATCTGACATGGTGTCCCTGCTGGTTGCAGTGAAGCCTCCTCCAGCTGCTGCCTTCCTCCAATCCATATCTCTTCATTCAGCTCTCACCCCTGGTGGCAAACACAGCACTGCAGTAGGCAGAGACTGGCAGCTGCAGCCTTCAACTCAGCTCCCAGGACCCATGTGGAAACTGAACAGGAGCTGCAATGACTGCCCAACCTAATGCCTGAGGCCCAGGTGCCTCTGCAGCACCCAGAGCTGGAGAAAGAGCAACCCCCTAGAAAGGACATGGAAGGAGAACAGACTTGCCCCATGGGCTCAGATCAAGACTCAGGGCATCTGAGGTCTATCCCGAATTTCTGAAATACAGTTTGGCAACCCTACTTTAACTCCTGCCAGTATGCAAATCTAACTCTGGGAAAAGGCTGCTGGGATTTAGCTGTGTACTATATAAAATGTTGTCTCATTTTGAAAATGTTATGAGAATGTTTTTGATCTATTTGGGGGACTTTGGAAGATTATGTGTAACAACAGGTTGTGCTGGCCCTTTACGGCAGTGGGTCTTGTCCTGGTTTCCACAGCAAAAATAGACATCTTGGGGGTTTTGGTTCTCAGGGTGCCTGGGAATTCCAAGCTTCTCAGTAAGGAATGCTGGGGAAAGAGGCAGCATATAAGCCACTTCCCTCTCAGTGTGTGAGAAGACCTGGAGGGCTCGGGAGTTACTTGTAGGGTGTCCACTGAGAAGCAGCATGCTGGGTCAGAGAGCCAAGATGGAAGTCTGGGAAGTGGTAGGGTATGGGGAAAAGGGTCTTTCTAGACAAAAGTCCTTGGAAGAGCCTGGGAGACACTTTGGGAGAAGCTTGGGGGAAAACACAAGGAAAGAAGCCTTGGAGGAATGGTAGGGAACCATGGGAAAAGGGAATTAAATAGATACTTTGGTACAGAGTCCACAGAAGAACAGAGCTGAGGGGGTTGTTGGCTAGAGAGAGAGACAGATGTACCCTAGTTCTGATGGCTACATGAAGGCTGGGAGCTTCCCTTTTGCCTCCTTGGAATGACTGGTGGGAGATTGCTGTTCTACCCCAGAGAGAGAAGAGTTAAGCAAGTCTGTGATTGATCTATAAATGAAGGACAGGCTTGACGGCAGCCATTAATAACTTTCAGCATAATAATGGGGTAGTTTAGCTAGTGTTTTGGTGAAAATTTGAGAAAGAACAGAATCACAGAAAAATCTTGGGAGGGAGAAGGAGCTTTCCTCAGGTATCTCCAGGTTCTGGGTTGCTTGCTTTAAGAGGTAGGCATGAGGGGACAGATTTTTCAAAAGAGCTCTGCACACTAAGTGCTGATTAGATCTGCTCAGAAATTTTCCCGTGCAGCACTCTTCCATTGGAAAATACAGATTCTTCAAAACTGAAGAAGTTCTCTTGGAATGTGTCAGTTTCAACAAAATTACATTTGAAACCAGCTTAGTTTCCTGCCAGTTCACCCACCTAGCCAGCTGCTGGACTTGGTTGGCAAGTCCACCTGGTGGGCTGATGGGTGCCCAGGCTCCTGACTCCTTCGCAGCCTAAATTTACAGGCTCCTGGCTCCTTGGTACTGCACTGTGGCTCCTTGGCAGCCTAGGGTTCCCGACTGTGAGGCAACCTGACAGCCCTGAGAGCCCCAACTCCTGGGCTTCCCAAGCTGCCCAGCTCCTTGCCTAGTGGCTGCTCTGCTGGGGCTTCAGGCAGCTTGTGAATCCTCAGAAACATTAGAAAACATGGGCGGCGGGTATAATAGGCCAGAGGAGGTTAAGCCTCCCCTATTCTAGGGAATGGCCCTACCCACGCTCCACCCCAAAGCCCCACCCTCACTTCCCCTTTCCCCCTAAGCCAGTGGGGGCTCAGCTCTGGCCTGTGGCTTGGGGCTTGGCTGGCCAGCAGCTAGGGCTGGCTTGGGTATTGGGCCAGTGCCCGAGTTGGCCCGGGGGTCAGGTTGGTGCTTGGGCTGGCCAATGATCTGGGGCAACCGGCGGCCTGGGGCAAATCAGGCCAGTGCTCAGGGTTCAGGGTGGTTCAGCCAGGGCTCCTCCTAGGCCTAGGCCACGGTGGGGGCAGGTGTGGGGCTCCGGCGGGTAAGGGAGAGGAGGAAGGGCGGGGCCTCAGGTAGAAGGGGCAGGGTCAGGTCCTAGCCTCCCTGAAGGGAGGGGGAGTTCACCCGCAATCCATGTTAGAAAAGGTCAAAACCAAATGTCATTTTGACTTTTCTGAACTGAAATTTTGGAATTCCTTCTCCACTGGAAATGTTGCTCTTTCATTCCTTTTCAGAACCATTTTCTTTAAAGGTAGAAATTCCCCACAGAACAGGGATTCCAGTTTCTGGACAGCTCTAGTGTGAAGGGGGTTTTGATTTTCTTTAACTCTGGCCCTGTTTGACCTGAGCCCAGGTACATAGAGAACCTCCTGTATGGCCTGTGTCTCAGTACTGGCAGAGAAAGACTTCCGAGGAGAACGGAAACTTCTTTGCTGTTTTTCCTTCTTGGGCCCTCACAGTGGGTGCTTTTGTGTACCAGAAAGGCAGGTGAAATATAGGTGAGCAATCAAATAGGTAGCAGCACTACCACCTCGCAGAGCAAAGTGATACTTGACTCCCTGTTACCCGCCTCAGGGCTTCACCACTCCATTCTACAGCCTCTTGCACTGTATCTTGGCTGCCCTGAATAATGATGTAAACTCATGGCACAGCTAAGCTACTCTCAGTCCTTTTTGGTTCCCTTATTACAGCAACCACATGGATCTCATTTATTATATGTATTACCATAGTACCTAGGAGCCCGATCATGGACCAGGACCGTATTGTGCTAGGCGCTGCACAAACACAGAACAAAAAGACAGCTCCTGCCTCAAAGAGCCTACAATCTAAGTATAAGACAAGAGACAACAGATGGATACAGACGAGGGAGAACAAGGAATAAATGAGACAATATTGGCCCCATAGGCAGTGGTCTCTGTGACTTGGGTAGCTTTAGGATAAGAGAACCAAATGTCCTTCTATCCCCAGTAGCATCTCTGCATAGAAGCAAGAGAATGAAGCAATAAGCCAGATCCCAAATATTGGCATGTCTGCAAATGATTGGTTTATGTAAAAATACACACACACATACACAAACTTGAACATGTACTAGATGCTCAAACTCAAAGTAATTGTGGTCAGAGATGAGTTAAAATTAGACTAGGAAACTGCATACAATGTACTGCATATCTACAGTCCCTGACTGGTTCCTTTTCATGAGAGAGAAATATTTGGCTAGGACAACGAGGGTTAACTAAACTGACAGTTCCTTTGAGAAATTCTCAAGCCAAAGGAAGCTGAAAGGGGGGTGGAGGGAAGGAGAGGAAGATATATGAATGATTAAAATATCTAAAAGGAAATCAGTAATTTTGAAACTCCAGAGCTGGAAACAATTAGAGGCTGGCTGGCAACTGTCAAGAATCAATAAAAGAAGGATGCAATTTCTAATAACTCAAAAATAAAATATGCTGATAAGTTAAGAAGGAGGCGAATAGGAAAATAAATCTGTTAACAATTATTGTCAGTGCCAGTGCTGCCTTGGAGGAGTTACGTTTACTCTACCACCTCCACTCGACCAATTATAACAATATGGATTCACCATTCTCCCAAGACAGCTGCACCCACCAATCTCACTAACGTTAAGGATCTGCTGGCATTTGTTTTTTGGAATTTATCACTCAGCTGTTTTAAATCACATTGGCTAAAACTTGGCTTCCAAGTTGTCTGTTCTGATGCTGATGTTCTGTATGTGTTTATGTGTAATATGTATATTTTCTGTAAAACTGCCAGCCCAGGCATAAATTCTACTCTCCCACGCTTTAAAAGGAGGATTGATCACTTAAATAGCACTAACGTTTCATTTACTCAACAAAAATCATACAAGCTGGTGGGCAAGCAGAATTTTGCAAGGCTAGTGTATGCATTGTATGGGCTTAGTTCACCATTCTGTTACACCAGTTTTACAGGTTACACAATGGAGTGGTAAATCAGGCTATATGTGTGCACACACATCACATGTAAGGCGATGATATCCATGTGATTTCCTTAATTTCTGTAACCAGGTGATAAACTGCATAACCATGTGATAAATTGCATTTATTTTTCACCTTTTGACCTCTTCACTTGTACTCTGCCCACTAATCCATTTCTGCTGGGACTACTTCTAACATTCCAAACCTCTGAGCTGCTTTCAAACAGCCAGCATTAAAAAAAAACCAAACCTGTCACAAATTGTTTCCTTCTTTCCCTTTTAAATATGGAATTCCCTTCTTTCCCCATCCCCCAAATTACGCTGATCCAGGACAGATAAATTTCAGTCCTTGACCAGTGACAGTTATAAGGCTAATATCTCTAGCTTTGACCCATCAGAGCTAGAAATACCTACTTGAGGGAGCTGTGAATCCTGGCTTTTGAATTATGTAAAGCAGTTGTTGCTGCCCTAAGATGTTGGATTTGAAAATCGCAACACTCTAATGTATGGAAAAGTTATTTTAAAGCAGTTGCGTAAAGGTTTTTCAAATCTAGTCAGTTTTTCTGCAACTGCAAAGCTTGTGTATGAGAAAGACGTGGTAGGTGAGTTAATATGTTTTATTGGACCTACTTCTGTTGGTGAAAGTTACAAGCTTTCAAGCTACACAGAGCTCTTCAGGTCTGGGGAAGGAAGCAGAGTGTCTGAGCTAAATATAAGTTGGGACAGGTTGTTAAGATGAAGGGGTAATTTATGTTGGAGGCAGTCACTTGAAATGAAGTGGGCAATTGGGGGTTAGATTATGCATAAAGGGTTTGAAGTGGGGCAATTAAGGGTAGCAGTCAGCTGGTGTGTTATAAATTGTTGTAATGAGCCATAAAACGAGTCTCCCGGTTAAGTCCATGATTGTTGGTGTGTAACAGAGTTATGAATTTAAGTTCCCAGGCTTATCTTTTGGAGGTGTTGTGCAGGTTTCCTTTGAGGACAAGTTTTGGAAGCCCAGATATGGACTGATCATGCCAGAACAACAGATGCAAAACCTGCAGACATATTTCCACTGCTACAATGATAAATCCCCACACCCCCCCGCCAGCACACCTTTTGGAAATTCATAGGTCCTACACATGCCTATCAAAACATGTGGTGTACCTTGTCCAGTGCACTAAATGCCCCCAAAATAACTATGTGGGTGAAACCAGGCAATCACTATGCTCTCAAATGAAAAACGATAAAAGACAAAAACACCGTATCACCTTTGGGTGTTGCTGGGCTTATGAGTTCTGCCCTCAAATGTACAAACCAGCACCTTGGGGCTGGGCCAGATGAGGGAAGATGCACTAGTAGAAAAGCTGGTGAAGCTTCATAGGGGACGTATCGGATTGTGACTCAGTCACAGTCTGGTTCATGGGCTGCTGCTGGGGCAGCACAGCTATGCACTGCCCTTATTTGGGCTGGATTGTAAGGTTACAATCCAGCTTTCTCTGATCTTTTTATTCCCTTTTTTTTAAGGAAAAACCCAACATTATTTTTAGAGCTGCTTAAATTGTTTGTTATTATGAATGATTTGTCCAATTAATTTTGGCCTATTCTGCACATGAGTCATTCACAGACTTATTTCTGTGACTGTATTTGTTATTCATAAATAATAACTGAATAGTTTATGCAAAGACACTTCAGTCTCTGGGGCTGTTCCCAGTCTTGTGACTTTTCACTGTTAGTCATGGGGTGTCACTGGTCACCTAAATTAAGTAGGATCATTCTCCCTGATTAGTAATAAAACATTTTGAACTGGTGACTATCAATAACACTTTTCCAGTGGAAAAAAATGGGGGGACAAGTATTTATGCTACAATTTGTTAATCTTTGGCTCCAGGTGTTTTCATGAATAAACTGTTGGTCATCTAAATAATTACAAATTCCACAAATATAATATAATTCCACAAAGAACAGCAGAGAACTCAGCACATTTAGTCACATAAATATTAAAAAATCTTTTTGTACTGTTCAGCTAGCTCTATTCATTAGCTCAATTAGTCTGACCTTGTATGGCTGTTCTTATGTTCTCTAGTTATTTTTATGGTGATTCAGTTTTAAAAAATTGTTCTACCAGCAGGAAAGCCCATGATATGCAAACAATGAAGAAAGTCATGAAAGGAAACTTTCTTGCTGTTTGTTCTTGTAGCTAGACTCATGATACCAAGGAAACTTGGCTTTGTATGTTGAGGGATACAAAAGAGTACCAGTGAAGAGCCTGATTTTCCTCTAACCTGTGTAAATCGGGGTGTAGCACCTTCAAAGTAATTGCAAATCCTATTGTGCAATTATAAGTCATGAAATAACAAAAAATATGGAATCCAACAATGTCATTTGTATTGAGTCACCAGTGTATAAATCAGATCAGATCAGAATTTTTATTTGTTTTATTAGTATAGCACCTAGAGGCCACAAACAAGATTAGGGCCTCATTGTGCTAGGTGCTGTATAAACATACAGTGAGAGACAGTCTCTGCCCCGAAGAGTTTACAATCTCAATAGATAAGATAAACACAGGATGGGGGAAAGGGATATAATACACAAGTAGAACAAACAGTGATGGTTTGCAAGCTTCATTTTAGAGCTATGATTTCCTTGTTTGGTTTTTGTAGGTTTTGTCATTTGGGGGTAGGATTTGGTTTATTTTACATTGTATTATATGTGGTACACAGCAAGGATGTGAAAGAAGGGATAATAGGAAGGGATTAACAAAAAGGAAAAACAATGGGACGGGGGATAGGAAGGAAAGATGGGGAGAGTATGGAGGGAATGATAAAGAGGTGCATGGAGTGCAGAGGAGAATGAGGCTGATGTGAAGAGACTTGAGGGGGGAAATGGGAAGGAGGGTGATTGAAGCAAACAGCCAATCAGCAGAAAGGAAAGAATATTCAGAGCAAAACGCTGTAGAAAGCAGCTTGACATCATCAGTGTCTGAAGGTTCCAAGGATCTGCATATCACACCAACTCATCATGTAACACACATCTAGAGGGTATAGGTATGTGTGACATGCAATTAAACTACCCAAACATAAAGATATGGAAGCTAAAATTGGGGAAAGCCTCCATTAACTCTTGCTTGCACAGCACTCAGTCCATTTGCAACCACACCCACTGATAGCTTTAGAAATTTTCTTGTGTATTTCAGAGTTGCTTTTTGCAAGAATATACCCTTTGGAGTAGTTCTAGGCTACCATAGTCATAATTACAAAGTACAATCCTTAAATGCCAAATAATGCCAGTTTCTATGCCTTTTAAAGGCCATCTCCTTGATTACAAGAGGCCGAAAGACATCAATTAGAGCAAGAGATTTCTAATACCCTCAGGCAAGACTTCAGTTAAAACACTTGCAAAATGGTTTTAAATTAACCCCTTTGAAAGCCACACCTTCAGCACACTCAAGGCATAGCTTTCAAGGCAAACCCATTATTTTCCATAGAGTGCTAGAAAAGACAGACTAGTTAAGGCCATTGTTCTGGACCTACTATTTCAATTTGATTTAGGAGACTTTTTTGTCTTGCTTTAAAATACCTATTCAATATAGTTTAACATGCGAGGGGCAAGATTTCTTTAGGTTTATGCACATGCATGTACTGTGATTTTACATGCAACCACAGTAATCATCCATGAAAATGAGCAGATAAGTGTATAACTGAATATAACACACTCAGGCTGTCAGCGCCAGTGCAGCAGGGCTCCAGCTGTGAGCCCTGCGCAGGGCTGACAGCCAACAGGCGATGTAAGTAACATAGTGTCTACACTGACGCTGTGTCACCCTAACTACATCGACCTAAGCGCTGTGCCTCTTGCAGAGGTGGAGTTATTAAGTTGATGTAGTGGGCCACTTACATTGGTGGGAGCTACATGCACACAGAGTTAGGTTGACTTAAGCTGCCTTACGTCAACCTAACTCTGTAGTGTAGACCGGGCCTTAAGTGTAGTTATAAAAATCTGCCTTTGTTTTGCTGTTTTCTGCTTCAGAGACTGAAATCTTTCAATCACATTAAAATAATTCTTAAGCATTGGCAAAAAAACATCTGAAACTTTCTATCTTAAATTGGAACTACAATGGTTATCATGTGAAGGACTTACATCCATCTCTATCTTCAAAGAGCAGTAAAGGCACTAATTTTAATATTCACAACAGCCACGTGAGGTAGCTTAATAAGTATTAATACGGCAATAGCTGGTGAGACAAAGGCAGCTGGGAGACTAAGGAGTTGGCCATCTGAGTGTGCCAGGGCAGGGTGGTAGGGTTGTGTGCTTTTGGTTTCCTTAACTTGCAGGTACACGACAAGGAGAAACCTGCCATGGGAGGAAAACAGCCTGTTGCCAACACCACTGCTTACCCTTTCTCTGCCTGCACATGTGCGCCCCACCACCAGACAGGCATCCTGATCCTGGAGGCTTCCACCCAGACCTTAGTTTGGACTTGTAGGGAATGTGGCCTCCATATCCCCACCAATAAAAGGCAGGCCGGGGGAACCACTAGGTGTAAGAGGTGTCTCTTGGTGGAGTCCCTCAGGAAGCAAATAACAGAGCTGCAGGAGGAAGTGGCTTGTCTGCGTAGCATCTGGGAACGAGAGGACTTCATCAACAGGATGCACATGGAGACATCAGGGAGGGGGATGCTAGCCAACTCCAGATGACTACAGTAGCATCAGAGGAGGAAGGAGAACTGGCTACTTTATGGGGAGGAGACTGGCTGCTGGCCACCTTAGACAGTGGACAGTGCTCCATCCTCCACCCAGATCCCCCATCCATCGAGGTGAAAACCTGGTATGCTGTACTGGCAACAGGAGGTGAGGAGCAGATCCCAGTGGCTAAGAGGAGGAGCCACCTCACCCAGGAGGAGGAAATGAAGAGTGCTGGTGGTCGGTGTCTACCTTCTTAGGGGAATGGAGGCATCCATCAGCCGACCAGAGATGATGTCCTGAAAGGTGTGCTGCCTGCCTGGAGCCAGAGTCTGAGACATTACGGAAAGGTTCTCAAGGCTCATCTCTCTCTCTGATCACTACCCCATGCTGCTTATTCCTGTGGGCACTAATGATACTGTCAGGTCTGACCCTGAGCAGATCAGAAGTGACTACAGGGCTCTGAGAGCAAGGGCAAAGGAGTCAGGAGTGCAAGTTATGTTCTCATCCATCCTTCCAGTTGAGGGTAAGGGCCCAGGCAGGGAAATGCACATTAATGGCTGTGCAGATAATGTCAACAGAAGGGTTTTGGGTTCTTTGACCATGAGATGCTGTTCTGGAAAGAAGGTGTGGGGAGAGGTGGGGTCTATCTGACCAAGCAGGGGAAGAGCATCTTTGCACACCTACTCATCAACTTAGTAAGGAGGGTTTTAAACTAGGTTAAAAGAGGGCACACAGGTAAGTATAAAAAAGGTGACCTTAACAGGGGGTTAGATGATCGGGGAATAAGGAAAATTACAGTAGGGTCACAGGAGCAACAAGAGGGAAATCAGTGACGGTATCTACTCAACATCTTAGATGTCTATACACAAATGCAAGGCGTCTGGGGCATAAACAAGAAGAACTGGAAGCATTAGTACATAAGCTAATTTATGACAATTGGCATCACAGAGACTAGGATAAGTCTCATGACTGGAATACTGGAATAGAGCGGTATAGCTTGTTCAGGAAGGGCAGACAGGGTAAAAAGGGAGGAGATGTTGCACTATATATCAAGAATATATACACTTGTTCTGAGGTCCAGAAGGAGGTGAGAGGCAGGCCAGTTGTTAGTCTCTGTATAAAGATAAAAGAGGTTAAAAATAGTGATGATGTCATGGTGGGGGGGTCTATTATAGACCACCAAATCAGGAAAAAAGAGGTGGATGAGGCAGTTCTTGAACAAATAACAGAAATATCCAAAACACAGCTGTCTAGACATCTGCAGAAGAAGTAATGTGGCAAAACATAACATTTCCAACAAGTTCTTTAAATGTAGTGGAGACAACTTTTTGTTCCAGGAAGTGGAGGAAGTAACCAGGGGGACAGTCATTTTAGACTTTATTCTAACAGGGAGGAATTGGTAGTGAATCTGAAGGTGGAAAGCAATTTGGGTTAAAGTGATCATGAAATTATAGATTTCATGACTCTAAGGAAAGGAAGGAGTGAGAACACCAGAATAAGGACAATGGACATCAAAAAAGCCAATTTTAACAAACTCAGAGAACTGATAAGTAAGGTCCCATGGGAAGAAAATATAAGGGAAATAGGAGATCAGGAGAGCTGGCAGTTTCTAAGGAGACAATATTAAAGGCACAACTGCAAACTATCCCAAAGCAAAGCAAAGATAGGAAGAATAGTAAAAGGCCAATATATCTCCATCAGGAGCTCTTTAATGACCTGAAAATCAAAAAGGAATCCTATGAAAAAGTGGAAACATGGACAAATTGCTAAGGAGGATTACAAAAGAATAGCACAAGCATGTAGGAACAAAATCAAAAAAGCTAAGGCTCAAATGAGTTACACCTAACAAGGGACATAAAAGACAATAAGAGGTTCTATTAGTACATGAGGAGCAAGAGAAAGATGAAGTAAAGTTTAGGGCCTCTACTTAGCAGGGAAGGAGAACTAATAATTATTAGTTATAACTGATGACATCGAGAAAATGGACGTGTTTCATGCCTTTTCTGCTGCAGTCTTCACTAAAAAACAGATACTCAACACAATTAATATTAACAACAAGGAGGACTGAACACAAGCCAAAAGGGAAAGAACAGGCTAAAGAATATTTAGGTAAGTTAGAAGTGTTCAAGTCATCAGGGCCTGATGAAATTCACACTATGGTACTTAATGAACTAGCTGAAGCAATCTCAGAACCATTTGCAGTTATCTTTGAGAACTCCTGGAGGAAGGGTGGGGTCTGAGAGGACTGGAGAAGGGCAAACATAGCTCCTATCTTTAAAAAGATGAACAAAGACCCAGGGAATTATAGATCAGTCATCTTAGCTTCCATACCTGTAAAGATGCTAGAATAAGTTGTTAAACAATCAGATTGTAAGCACTTGGAGGATAATAGGGTTATAAGTAATAGCCAGCATGAATTTGTCAAGAACAAATTATGCCAAACCAAACTAATTTCCTTCTTTGACAGTGTTACCGGCCTAGTGAATGGGGGGGAGCAGTAGATGTGATATATCTTCATTTTAGTAAGGCTTTTGACACAGTCCCACATGGCATTCTCATAAGCAAACTAGGGAAATATTGTCTAGATTAAATTACTAAAAGGTGGGTGCACAACTGTTTCAAAGACCATACTCAAAGAGTAGTTATCAATGGTTCGCTGTCAAAGTGGGAGGACATATCTAGTGGGATTCCACAGAGGTCAGTCCTGGGTCTCATTCTATTCAATATTTTCATTAATGACTCGGATGATGAAATGGAGAGTGTGCATATAAAATTTGCAGATGACACCATACTTAGAAGGTTTGCAAGCACTTTGGAGGACAGAATTAGAATTCAAAATGACCTTGACAAGGTGGAGAACTGGTCTGAATTCAGCAAGATGAAATTCAGTACTGACAAGCGTAAAGTACTTCACTTGAAAGGAAAAATCAGCTGTACAACCAGAAAATGGGAAATAACTTCCTACGTGGTAGTACTGCTAAAAAGGATCTGGGGGTGATAGTGGATCACAAATTGAATATGAGTCAGCAATGTGATGCAGCTGTAAAAAAGGCCAGTATCATTCTGAGGTGTATTAACTGTATGTAACACACGGAAGGCAATTGTCCCACTTTACTTGGCACTGGTGAGCCCTCACCTGTGGAGAGCGGGGGACCTGATAACAGTCTTCAAATATGTTAACAGCTGTTATAGAGGACAGTGATCAATTGTTTTTCATGTCCACTGAAGGTAGGACAAGAAGTAATGGGCTTCATCTGCAGTAAGAAAGATTTAGGTTAGATATTAGGAAAAACCTTCCCACTATAAGGATAGTTACACCCTGGAATAGGCTTCCAATGGAGATTATAGAAGCTCCTTCATTGGAGATTTTAAAAACAGCTTGGATGTACACCTGTCAGGGATGGTCTAGATTTATTTGGTCCTGCCACAGCACAGGGAGCTGGACTTGATGACTTCTTGAGGTCCCATCCAGCCCTACATTTCTATGATTATTATCCCAATTGTACAAATATGGCAGAAATATTACAGGCTTGATTTTTCAGAGGTGCTAAGCACCTGCAGCTCTCAATGGCTTTAGTGGAAGCTGAGAATGCTCTGCACTTCTGGGAATCAAGCTATAAGTGATTTGTTCTAGTTCTTGGAGGAAGTTAGCATAGGAATGGGGTACAGTTGTTCTTGACTTCTGGTCCCCTGTTCAGACCATTAGGTTTAGACATGTTCTCTCACTCTCTGATGAGTAAGGCTATGATTTTGTCATGGAGGTCATGGACATTGTGAATTTGAATGAACTCCATAAAGTCTTGGAAACGGCTGTAAAATCACATTTGATTAAGCCTCCTCCCAAACCAAGCGGTGTTGTGACTTGGAGCATGGGGGTCGCAGTGGATGGCCAAACTTAAGTGACACTGCAATCCTGTCCACTAGGTCACAACACCACTCAAATTTGGCCCATTCGCTCCTCTGTCTCCATCTACGGTGAGCCGGATGGGCCAGACCTGAGTGCCACTTCAACCCAATGCAGCAGGTAGGAACCCCAAGAGTGCGGACCCAAGCCCAGCCCTTCAGGACAGAAGCTGCCGCTGTGGGGTGAGTGCAGGATGGGCTCGCTATCCAATTCCTCTTCCCTTTTCCATGACTTATCATTTTTCCCACTCCTCTGCCTTGAGTAATTTTAGTAAAAATGTCTGTGCCAAAAGCATAGCCTTACTGATGAGTAAATGTTGTTTTCTCATCAGCCTGAACAAAGTCACAGAAGGAGAATGGGAAGAATTGACTTTATCTTTAGTTTGGAGAAATGCAGAGAACTGCTTTTCTTTTGGGGAAACTGCTGGTGGGGGTGGGGTGATTTGAGCTTTAGCCCAATGGATCTATCAGAATCTTTAGAGTGCGCAAGCAATTGATTATTTGCAGATAATTTCTGATTTATTTCCATGACCATATTTTTTTTTCTTTTCTGATAGCACCCACAATGTGGTTGGTGCTGTCCAAGCATATAGGCAGACATAGTTTGTTCTCCAAAGATTTTGCAATATAAGGAACATGATGAGGAATTCAGTAGTGGTGGGTGAACTCACAAATTCAGAGTCTTGTCAGATAAGCTTCCAAAATGTGGGTGTTTACCTCAATGGTCCTCACTTCTTGAATCTGCCAAAGCGCTCCCAGTCCCACCTGAAGCCTGATAGTAGTCACGCAATTTGAAAAATAATAAAAGAGAAAAGTTAATCACATGAGCTGGCTCTCAAGATTTCTGGTACTTCCTACTGCTAATTGGGTTGGAAATACTGCAAAAAACAGCCTTTCTTGCTTCATACTTGCACTTCTGCTTCCTGTCCCAGCCAGGATCAGGAAGAGCTGAAGTGAGTGAAAAAGTTAAACATAACTTTTCAAACTCAAAAGTTTAGTTCAAGTTTGTAGTGAAAACTTACATCAGTTAACTTATTGGAACTAGTTTACTCAGCTCTGTGAGGAGAGGGGACTTGGGGGTTTGGAAGACCCAAGTAGTGAGGGTGCTCCAGTCCCTATGCATAGATACACTCTTTACTTTGTTCCACCACCCCCAACACCCACCATCCTCTGTTTACTTAAATCCCTCCTGAAAATATGTAGTTATGTGATGATCTCAGTATGAAAGTCAAGGGTATGAACCTCCTACATTTTTATCTTCTATACGTCTATATTTTAAAAACCTCCAGAGAACACCATACGGTGTATATACCTAAGTCGGTTAGGCATGTAATTGTATTGTTCTAACCCTGGTCCTTCCTTGCCTCGTCCCTTCCCTACTGTTGAGCACCTTCTGTTCATTTTTTCACATCTAATCCATGATTATGTCGTCAGTTGTTTCCTGTGAAACACCTAGGTATTACAATTAAATAATAACAAGGTATGGGCATCAGAGTCACTGCCATGGCTCTCTGAGATGGGGCTGAAAGTGTGCAGTCTCAAGGAAATTCTGGATTTTGAGGCTGAAGCAAAATGGAGATTAGCAAAGTTTCTTAAATTTATGAATATAAAACTGTGATGCAGCTTTATTTTACTTTCTCCTCAAAAATATTCACATGTAGAATCCTGTCAGGGGATTAAAGTGGTCTCTAAGAAATGCCAGGCCCATTACTTCCCAATGATGTAATTTGTGAGTAAGGAGTTTTATTTGGCTGAAGGATAGTGACGTTAAAGGGCCCGATCCTCAGCTGTGCCAGCACTGTGCTTAAGAGAACTGCAACAATGGTGCTTTTATGCCTTATTTTTGGGCTAGTTAAGTGCTGATTCAGCCCCAGTGCAATTTAGAGCAGACTTGGGACTGCTCTAAATTGTACCTGAATACAGCAACCCTCCAAGGGACTGCTCTGGTAGCCAAGAATCATTGGAGAATAGTGTACTCCAGCTGCGCCCTCTCCCCTAGTCTCATCACCAACATGTTCCTTATACCGAGGCTTTGCCTCCACACAAGGAGGGAGGTGTGTACAGTTGACTACATTGGTCTTATGCCACTTGGGGATTTCCTATGTCAGACGAACCAAACCACCTGGTTCAGCTTTTAGGTGGTCAAGACCAGTCCTCAGGTGAAAGAGTTTGAAGTTTCCAGTTGGGGAGCCCAGCTAAGGGTCCACATTGGGTTTCCTACAAATAATAAAGGACCTTATATGTTTTATCTATTTCCTGAATGGCTATCATTCTCATGCAGAATTGTACAGCCTCACCTTTTTCCTACAAGTCCTTACTCACCCTCACATCATTAGCATTTTCCACACCACAAGCCACACACACACTTTGCAAAGGGTGTTCCTCTGCATAAACTTGCTCATCTGAGTAAATATTTATCAGACTGCAGTATAAATACAGAACTATCATCACACCCTTCATAGGCACATTCTTTTCACTTCTCATGTGTTGAGCATCTGTGGCTGGCTGGCAAGACAATTGCTTGAAATGTGGGAAGTTTTCTGGCTCAGTGCGTCTTGTAATTGTGTTTCTTCATACACACTTTTCTGAGTTTGTCCCAATCTTTGTATGATTGCGGTATGTTCCTATAATTCACCCTCATGTTTCTTGGAGGCTAATGTGCCAAATTCAGTCATGGTGTATGTCAGTGCAATTCCACTGAAGTCAGTGGAAAGGCACTTCTTAAGGCTACTGCTTCTCTTTCATACTAGGGATCCATGCTGTTTAGAAACCATTATGGTCAGGCCCTTATTTGTGGGTGAAATACCTTCCTTTTGATACCCTCTGGATTACCTTGCAGAGACCCAACACAAGCACTGCCGCTATAGAACGCCAAATTCTTTGCTTTCCTCTTAACACACCGTTCAGGAAACACCTCTTTTCTATAGCGACAGCTACAGAGCACCAGTTCAGCTGGTGACTGAAAGCTACCTCAGCAGCTTGTACAACAAGATCAACAAGCTTCTTCTTAAAATACCCACTCCGTGTGTGCACACACGTGTATGTGCTTTCTTATTAAAATCTCATCTTCCCAACCCAGTGCTAAAGATGCTGGTTTGTCACAAAATTTAGCCTCATTGAAAAATATAGATGGGCTCAAGCCTCAAAATCCAGTTTGTGGGGAAGGATTATGCTTCAATCCTTTATAAAGATAAGGGCTATTTGCAAGATTTGGATCCAAGTCCAGGTCTCTCCTTACAAGCCTCCTTGAAGCATTATTCAGGGCAGGAGATTGACACTTTCCATCAAGTCAGGCCATTGTCTATTTCTGTTCTTACTAGTTTCTGTCCAAGGCAGCTACCTGTGATTATTCCCACTTGACGGTATTCAAGGCCAATGGCAGGTTTTCTCACAGCAGAGTAGATTTTACTGGCAAGTTATGGAAATCAAAAGAATACATAAAAGGTAAGTATAATAGTATAAGTTGATAAGCTCAAAGCTAACATTAAGCATGGATACATATTACCTGTGGCATGACAGTCATTTTTTCCTCTCCTGCCGACATAGCACTGTCTATACCACCGCTTTTGTCAGTGAAACTTATCTGTATTTTTTCACACCCTGACTGAAAAAAGTGCCAGTGTAGACAAAGTTTTAAGCAAGACAATTACATCCTGTGCCTTACATATGACACCCCTGTTAATACACCTGTGAGCTGGTGCCCCAGTGCATCAGTGCACCCCTTTGGTCAGATAGGTTGTTGAGCAGAGTCTGCTTGAATCAGTGGGGTGGTCAGTCTGCCCTTTTGTCTGAGTCTCTATAGTTCTATTCTGGAAGCAAGGATGTTAATTTCTGTCCCACTGGAGTGTACGGACTTTTTCCTATGTTTGGCAGGGGTTACATTTGGCTTGCCTAATTATACTTTTACGCTGACTTGCCAGAGTTTATGCTCCTTTCTATTTTCCTCAGTAGGCTTTGACTTCCAATTTTTGTCTCTAACCACCTCTTCCACTCTCTTGGTGGCATTTTTTTTTTTGTCCTCTTACTTTTTTAAAAAAAAATTGGGATATACATTTAGTCTGAGCCTCTATAATGGTGTTTTTAAAAAGTTTCCATGCAGCTTGCAGGCACTTCACTCTTGTGACTCTTCCTTTTAATATCTGTTTAACTAGCCTCCTCATTTTTGTGTAGTTCCCTTTACTGTGGTAGGTTTCTTTGGTATTTTCCCCCTACTAGGATGTTAAATTTAATTACATTATGGTCACTATTACTGAATGGTTCAGCTATATTCACCTCTTGGACCACAGTCTGTGCACCAGTGAGGACTAAATCAAGAACTGCCTCTCCTGTTGTGGATTCCAGGACTAGCTGCTTCAAGAAGCAGTCACTAATTTCTACAAATTTTATATCTGCATCCCTTCCTGACATGTTCCCAATCAATATGACGATAGTTAAAATCCTCCATTGTTATTAGGTTTTCTGATCTTTTAGGATCTCTAATCATCCTGAGCATTTCACAGTCACTGTCACCATCTTGGTGAAGTGGTTAGTAGTGTATGCCTACTGCTATACTTTTATTATTCAAGCATGGAATTTCTGTCCATAGATTCTATGGTATGTTTGATTTATTCAAAATTTTTCCTATATTTGACTCTATCCTTTCTTTCATATATAGTGCCACTCCCCCACCAGCACAACCTACTCTGTCATGCCTATAAATTTTGTACCCTGGTATTACCGTGTTCCATTGATTATCATCGTTCCACCAGGTTTCTGTGATGCCTATTATATCAATGTCCTCATTTAATCCCAGCCCTCAAGTTCACCCATTTTAGTATTTAGACTTCTTACTTTGCAAACAAGTCCTTATAAAATTGATCAATATTTAGTTGTCTGCCTTTGTGTAATGTAATTGAATGGGACACTTTTGTTTGACTGTTTCTCTTTAGATCCTACCTGTACTTTATCAATGTCTATCCTCTCATCTTTACTTGGATATAGAGTATCCCCTTTAATGAATCCACCCCCAGGGATACCTCTTTCAAAACCCTGTGCTCCTTCACATCTGTTGGCTTTCTCCCAACCCTTAGTTTAAAAACTCCTTTACAACCTTTTTAATTTTACATGCCAGCAATCTGGTTCTGTTTTGGTTTAGGTGGATCCCATCTTTCCTGTATAGGCTCCTCCTATGAAATTAATAGGCAATGGGATTAAAACAAACATAAGGAAGTACTTCTTCACATAACACACAAATCAACCTGTGGAACTCATTGCCAGGGGGGATGTTGTGAAGCCCAAAAGTATAACTGGGCTCAAAAAAGAATTAGACAAGTTCATGGAGGATAGGTCCATCAGTGGCTATTAGCTAAAGGTCAGGGATGCAATCCCGTGCTCTAGATGTCCCAAAGCCTCTGACTGCCAGAAGCTGGGACAGGGGTGGATCATTCAGTAAAGTGCCCTGTTCTGTTCACTCCCTTTGAGGCATCTGGCACTAGCCACTGTCAGAAGACAGGATACTGGGCTAGATGGTCCATTGGTCAGTATGGCCGGTCTTATGGTCTGTTGTTTTCTGGTCCTTGTAGCCCCTTTGGCTCTTAAGTTTCTGTTAAGGGGTACATAGGCAACCCAGGCCCACCCATTTCACTGGGTTCCAGCTCAGGGCCCTTAACCCAAGCAGTCAGAATCAGCCCTCAACAATTCTCTTGCCATACCCTGAGCTCCTTCCTACCTCCCTTGGTTTTATAGGCTTCTGCAGCCTTTGGCTTTGGCCCTCCCTTATTTGTGTGGTTGTCACTCTTTGGCAGCTTCTCACTAGCTTGCTGGCAGGACCTTTTTCTCTGGCCAGCTCTGATGGTGTGTCTGCAGCTCAATGTTCAGAAGACAATGGAAGGGTTAACGCCGGCTCACCAAGCTGCTGCTTTACATCAAGGGGGGTCACTTCTGTTTCCCTGGAGCTGACTGGAGATTCTTGGGATAGAGAGACAAAGTAGGTTGGGATTGTGTGATACTTTTGGTGGTCTCCTAGCACCCAAGTTGGGGGGCAGGGAAGGAGCTACATCTATACTGCAAAGCAATAGGGCTCAAACCCTGGGTCCTGGCTTGACTTGGGCTTGGGCCATCCTCCCTTGCAGGGTCCTAGGACCCTAAATCTGAGCCCAAGTCTAAGAGATTTGTATGTAGACAGAAGCCTGAGTCTGAGCCCGGGCTTACATTGCAGTGTAGACATATCCCTGGTCTCCCAGCTGCAATGAGGCTGCCAATCAGTGTTGGCCGGCAGTTCCTGGATCAACTTCTTGGTTGCCAGGCCATAGGGTCTATACACCCTCTGACAACACCTCGGAATGATATTAGCCTTTTTTGCAACTGCATCACATAGTTGATTCATATTCACTTTGTGATCCACTTTGACCCCCAGATCCTTTTCAGCAGTACTACTACCTAGCTAGTTATTCCCCCCATTTTGTAGTTTTGCAATTGATTTTTTTCTTCCTAAGTATAGTATTTTGCACTTGTTTGTATTGCATTTCGTCTTGCTGATTTCAAACCAATTCTCCAATTTATCAAGGTCTTTTTGAATTCTAATCCTGTCTTCCAAAATTCTAGAAATCCCTTCCCAGCTTCATGTCATCCACTAATTTTATAAGCATACTCTCTGCTCCATCATCCAAGTCATTAATAAAAAAAAAATAGTATCAGACCCAGGACAGACTCTTGTGGGACTATCTATGTCCTTCCAGTATGACAACAAATCATTGATAACTACTCTTTGACTACAGTCTTTCAACCAGTTTTGCACCCACCTTATAGTAATTTTATCTAGATCATATTTTCCTTGTTTGCTTATGAGTGTCTGTTACAGCTGTCCCCCTGCTGCATTCCCTTTTCCCCTCTCCTTTCTGCTGGTCCTGTGTGGCCGCCCCTCCCGGCCATTGTGCTAACTAAAGTCATAGCCCTATTCATAGGAATGGCTTGTACAGACTGACTGGAGCCATTGCTCTGCCTAGGGAGGGGGCTTCTTGCTTCTTGGTTTGGTTCCTGTGTTCAGGCCCGGGCTCGGTGTAGGAGGCGCTGTCCAGGTATGCAAGACCTAAAGTGGCCACATAGCTAAGCATATGAGTCATACCTGTGGCTCAGAACATGCCCAGGCATGCCTATGCTTACCTGTAGTTTTCCCTGCCTTCTGTCCTCCCCTGTATCCAGAGAAGCCAATCAAAAGTACTGGTGGGAAACTGCCTAAGTTTGCCTTTAAAACCAGACATTTTCTGATCAGACCCCTGGAGAAGGTCCTTGCTCTGCCACCTGGTCTGATCAGCTAGGGGTCTTTGGGGGTCCCTCTCCCCGCTCTCGTTTGTTTTTGAGCGTACCCCCATTTTAAACTCCCCTCCCACGAACAACGAATTTGTGCCTGGAGATCTCCTGATTATTGTAAGCGAACCGAGTCTTCTCTGCGTCCTCTGATGCTGAAACTGCTGCTGCTACTCTCCTGGGGATTGGTAAGGAAAAACCTCTTGCACACTTCCCTTGTTTCAACTGCTGGCTTTCTTTCCCCAGCAGGCAGACCCAAGCTAACTCCTTGGTCTGTATCTGTAATCTGCTTTTAGCTTCACAGCAGCGCTTTTGCTGCTAGAAATAAAACTGCTGCAGCAACCACTAGTTAAACCCCCCCACCCTTGGAGCTGTATCCTGGGCACACACCACTCTGCCCTCTGGAACTACCCCTAGTATAAGGTGCACCATTAGTTTTAGTCTTTAGTCTAGATAAATTGTAATTTCATTTTGCATAGCTATGGTTAAGTTAGCTTCTCTGTAAGTAAGTCATTGCACTGTGTTCTGTTACTTGCTAACTTGTGTAATCTTGGTTAAGATAGATCATAGATAAGATTTTGCTGTGTTCTGTATAAACCCCCCCCCCCCAACCTCATTCCTCTCTCTCTCTCTCTCTCTCTCTTTTAATCCCTTCCACCACGTGCTCACCCCCCCTCCCATAGCTGCCTAACCTCAATTGTCTAGCATAAAAACCCCATTGGTTACCTTTTTCTCTCTAACACACCTCACATTTTACATTTACACCACTGTGACCCATTTTTACCTAGAGTTGTTGGTTATTTAACACATTTTACCCATAACTGTTAGTTGGTTATATGCTGCTGTGACACACCCTTTACATAGAAATTGTTAGCTACCTGTTACATTTATACTTCAGTGTCAATTGGTTACCAACTGTATTGTACCGCACTGTATTGTACCCCACTATTGAAACCCCCTATCCTGTTTACTAAAAGAAACCCCTCCCCAATTGTCTACCTTAACAAAACCCATACCCCTCACTATTGAATTTTTCCCTGTTTTTATATTTTCTCAATAAAGTTTATTTTGCACCCCACCAGTGCAGTAATTGTCCCCCAAGATCCCCTACCTGCTGGCAGGGACAATGAGAATGTCATATAGGTCTGTGTCAAAAGCCTTACTGAAAGATATATAGATATCTGAAACATATGTCACATCTACAATCTCCCCTTATCCATTAGGCCAATAACCCTGTCAAAGAAAGAAATTAGGTTGGTTTGGCATGATTTGTTCTTAACAAATCCTAGCTGGCTATTACTTATAACCCTATTATCCTCTAGGTTCTTACAAATTAATTGTTTAATAATTTGTTCCAGCATCTTTCCAGGTATCGAAATTAGGCTGACTGGTCTTTAATTCTCCAGGCCATTTTTGTTCCCCTTTTTAAAGATAGGTCTATGTTAGCCCTTCTCTAGTCCTCTGGGATCTCACCTGTCCTCCATGAGTTCTCACAGATGATTGCTAATGGTCCAAGGTTGCTTCAGCTAATTCCTTAAGTACCCTGCCTCACTTTAAAACCTTTGACAGCTTTCCAGATTATAACTCTTTGAGCTGGGCCTTTGATTAGAAAATATTATGTGTTCTCTGTTCAGACTAAGATTATACCATAACTGTATATTCCCTCTTCCCTCAATGGTGAAACATCTCTTTGACAGGAACCAGGCAGGTAATACATAACAGGGAAATTTTAAGAGCATGTTCACTTATGCATTGAGCATTAAATCATACATTTAGATACAGCTGTCAGGTAGTCCATTAGAAAATGTTTCATTGTGCCAGATGTATGCTGCCCAGCTTCCTCAAACCAAGTAGATATGCCAAATAACATGCCTGAGAACAACCATTTTTTGTATCCCACTTTTATGGGTACCAGTAACAGTCAATCCTACAATACTCCCTAGATTTACATCGCTTGTGTATATCATGAACAGGCAGATACCAGTGCAAAGGTAGGCCTAGCAGTCAAATTAACTGATCTATCCACAGCCTCCCAACATCCTTATCTTATGACATATCTGCAGTTCATAAGTTCTGCTGAGCCTACTTCTACACTGAATAAATCTTCAGTGCTGTGAGTAACATTATTACTAATGCATAAAAGTCCTGTTTAATGTAGCCAATGTTGCGTGTCTGACGTTTAAAGATGAGTTTGGATGCTTTCCAGGTTGCATATATATATGTCTCCTTAAAATACACCTCAGAGGATGAAGCTGACCAGAGAATCTGTGAAAATGCTAAATTTATTAAGAGTGGGTTGACTACTCTCTCTAGTTATGTGAAACATTTATGGATGATCCCTCAAGAATCTGGCTGCTGGTTGGATGATTAACAAATGCTAGCAGACAAATCTATGTTCCAGATACTCTTGTAGTTATGCATGTGTAAGCAGAGTCTGAATGAGCTCTTCCCTGACATCTAGTGATGAGCTGTGGAAGAGGACTTCAGGAGCTGATCTCATTTGCATGGGCACACCCACCTTGCTTAGGTGTTCAGTATGATGGGATTGCTTGCCCAAATGATCACTTTTGGCTGGTGTTGGATCCCCAGTCTCCTTGTTATTGGGGCAGGAGTAATAAAGGGTTGTTATCCTTGTTGTGTGAATCAAGGGCAGCAGAACTGTGCTTGGCATACCCTTATTAAGGAACTCACCCTCAGCTAAATGCCACCCGCTATGCAGGGGACATGGGTTCCAAAGCCCTGTGAGTTGAAAAAGGGTGGGGATAGGTACTTGTATCTGGTGGTGTTGGCCCTGTGTAAGGGCCCCAGACAGCATTTGGTCTCCTCATTCCACTGTCTAATAAAATAATTAATTTAGACTTAATTGAAAGTCTTATTACACATTGCAGAGCTGAAATCAGTGATACCTAGATCTAAACATTAGATCTGCTTTAGAACAGTGTCTCTGATGCAAAACACTGCCCAGCATGCACCAACAGTGAGACTACCCCACTAACAGCTGAAATCACTGAGAGTTGTGTTAAGTGATGAGATCTGAAGACATCCCGGTGGATTGGCAATTGGCTGGCAGGGTGGCTGGCAAAGCAACTGGCAGAGAGGACTGGAGTGGAGCCCCACAGAAAGGCATGATGATTGGGTGGCCAGAGAAGAGGAGCGGTAAGTGAGTGCCCATGCAGTGGAGTCAGTAAATTGCCTTCTAAACCCTCCTCCACCCAGGGTGGGAGGTGAACTTTGCAGGTGCACCTCTGAACTCTGGGTCTGCCCTGCCCACAATAACTGTGCAGAGAAGGGACGGGCATGTTAAAGGGACTTTTGGTTGCTGGGTTTATGTACCTGAGGGAAAAGGACACTGACCAACTTACTTGGAGGTGGGTCTTTTGCTCATGGTTTATGTTTATGAACCCTGTTTGCAGCATTTTTCCAAATTAATACTGGGTTACTTCTCTCCTTTTATTAAGTTTCTTTTCTACAGTCAGGGTACATCTATACTTACCCGTCATGTCGGAGGAGTCCAATCGATCTTCTGGGTTCGATTTATCGCGTCTTGTCTAGACGCGATAAATCGAACCAGGAAGTGCTCCCCCATCGACGCTTGTAATCCTACTCCGCGAACAGAGTAGGCGGAGTCGACGGGGGAGCCTGCGCGCTGCGTGTGGACCCCCGGTAAGTACCTTTTCATTCAAACTAAGATACTTCGACTTCAGCTACGTTATTCACGTAGCTGAAGTTGCGTATCTTAGTTCGAATTGGGGGGTTAGTGTAGACCAGCCCTTAGACTCTGTGCTTGCCAGAGGGGAAGTACTGCCTCTTAGAGGCACCCAGGAGGTGGTATGTAATTGTCCCAGGTTACTGGGTGGGGCTCAAACTGTTTTTATGTTGTATTGTTGAAGCATGACCTCTAGATATTAAACCCAGCCCTTGTTGTTGCCTTCAGTGGGCAGAAGGGTTGCATATGGTAGTAGTAATTCTTTTACAGGATGTACTATATATGAATATCTTTCAGTCTTTTATGATGGAATTTAGGTAAAAAGAAAGTACCATAGTTACTCCCGCCACCAGGAGATGGGTGCTAATACCTGTATTCTTCCACTGACTCTCATAAGAGCCACAATTCCCACAAATGGCCAGAACCATTTTATATCTAATTGAAAAGACTAAGGGTATGTTTCTGCAGCAAGAAACCCCCCAAAACCTGCAGTAGCAAGTCTCAGAGCCCAGGTCAACTAACGGACTCACAAGGTTTGTGCTACCAGGCTAAAATAGTAATGTCAATGTTTGGGCTTGGGCTGAAGCCTGGGGTCTGAAACCCAGTGAGGGGGGGACTGTATCGGAGCCTCGGCTTCAGCTCAAGCCCAGACATTGACACTGCTATTTTTAGCCCCTCAGCGAGCATCGCGATCCCGAGTCAATTGATCCAGGCTCTGAGACTTGCTACTATGAGGCTTTTTTTGCTGTGTAGACATGTCCTACTTTAGTATAATCTCCATTATACAAATGTACATCTGAAGTAATTCTGGATGTACACAAACTAGCCCAATATATTTATAATGCCTACTAACACATGTACCCTATGAATTCATTTCTTTGTCATGCAGTGTTCTCATGTAATTTGGGCTAGAGTGGTTCCATCAGGTTATATATCAGCTGAAATGGATTCTGTTTTGCACATCTTCCTTTCTAAATCAAACTGTAGAATATTTACCCTAATTTGTCAAGCAAAACACCAATATAAAGCAGCTAAGTACCAGAACAAAGGTCAAATACAGTTTGGTACTGTGAAGTAGTAACCTGATCTGGAAATTCTTGTATGTTAATTTTAAATGCTGGAATCATGGGGGGAAATCACAGTACAGAAATAAATGTAGATCTAGAATGAAAAAAAAGAGAAAATAGTAGTCAGCATTCAAGTTATTTAAAAATTCGTCTTAATACAACAGTCAGAAACAAGGACAGATTGAACTCTTTAAGGAAAATTTTCACTAGAGAATGACAACAACAAAACCTTAATCCTGATTCTCCTCTTACTTACTCCATTGACTTCAGTGGAGTAACCCCTTATTTGCACTACTGTGAGAATAGAATCAAGCCACTTCCTTTAAGGGCAAAAAGAGTGCTTCTGTCCCCAGGGCCGGTGCAAGGAAGTTTCGCGCCCTAGGCGAAACTTCCCTGCACCAGCCCTGCGCCCCCTCCCCCGTGCGGCAGCCAGCTCCACCACCCCCCTCCCGTGGCAGCTAACCCCACCTGCAGCGGCGGCTCAGCCCCCGGAGGCCCGCGGCAGCCTCCCCACTCACCTGCGGGCCGCGGCAGGCTCAGCTCCCCGCGCTACCCACAGGCGGCGGTGGGCGTTGCTCCACTCCAGGCCGCAGCGGGCCGCAGCAACCCCCCACCCGCCCGTGGCAACTCACCTCCACTGGTGGCAGGGGCAGCAGCGCCAGCAGCTTCTAGGAAGCTGCCTTCTTGGTGCCCCCCAAATCCTGGCGCCCTAGGCGACCGCCTAGGGTCACCTAGTGGGAGCGCCACCCCTGTCTGTCCCGTGTTAAGAGATTGTGTTTCAAATTTCAGATCCAACAGATTTTCTTGGCTAACTAAAGAGAATGTATAACTGGAACTGTTGTTAAACCCATAAATGTTGGGAGTGTTATCACCAGGCTCTGCTATATTAAATTTACAGAGTACTGGCCTTGACGAATAGGCATACAAGGTTCTGAATAGTTAAATAAGACAGGCTATTCTAATAGTTAAACACAAACACTTCAGAAACTGCAACTTTTGGATGTAGATCTTAGCAGCTTCACCAATCTCCCAATCTTTGGCCTTTTCATCAGAACAGCCACTGTGCATTTTAAAATACTCAGCGAAGGCACAGAACAAACTAAAAAGAAGTTCATAAAGGCTTTGGTAATATTTTTTCACCTGTAAAACATGAAAAGTACAAAAGTTCACATTATATTAGGGGGCAGCCTGTTTCTTTATAACATTCTTTCTCTATTTTAAACATAATGTATGTGCCAGGTGTTACTTGGTTTGAAAAAAAATCATGTACAAACTTGAACAGTGTTAATAACCAGAGCTCAATGCAGAGCTGCCCCTATACAGCTTTAACATAGGCCCTCTATGTCTTTGCCAACAGTTTCAAGTTTGTTTTAAAGAACAAATGCACATTTTGGCTACAGGAACATATCATGCCAATGTTTAATTCTCCTCCTCTTTAAGGGCATTCTGCCTGGCCTACAAGTGTCTAATGGAGATGGTCACTCATGCACAGGAGTAAAGCAGAAATTTTAATTTAACTTTAATTTTGCTTAAATTAATGTAGCTAAATTTACTAAAATTAACAAAGGATTAATCCTTGTAATGGAACTCTGCTTAATATACCAAAGGGAGGTTTGGTATTCTAACCCAGTAGCTCTATATAGGCACTGAGGGCCAGATTTTTAAAAGTATTTAGTCACTTAGTGAGATTTTCAAAAGCATCTAGGCACCTAACACTCTTTGAAAAGAATAGGTGTTAAACACCTTGGTGCTTTTGAAAATCTCACTAGGCATCTAATTGCTGTAAAAGTCTATCTCTAGGCCTAATACTCCTAATAGACACTGAAGTACCCAGACAACCAAGACTGTGTTGGCCTCTGGCTCTACAAAGACTGCTCGCTTTTATAGAGCCATAGAGTTTAAAGCCTGTAGGGACCAGCAGAACATCTAGTCCAGGGGTTCTCAAACTGGGGGTCGGGACCCCTCAGGGGGTCATAAGGTTATTACATGGGGGGTCGTGAGCTGTCAGCCTCCATCCCAAACCCTGCTTTGCCTCCAACATTTATAATGGTGTTCAATGTTTTTAAAGTGTTTTTAATTTATAAGGGGGGTCGCACTCAGAAGCTTGCTATGTGAAAGGGGTCACCAGTACAAAAGTTTGAGAATCACTGATCTAGTCTGACCTCCTGTATATCACAGGCCACCAACACCACTCGGCACCTGCACGCTGACCCAACAACTGAATTTTACATCTAGAGGACCACATTTTTCCCCATGTGGGAAACTTTTCTTGATTTCAATGGGCACTGGGTCAGGCCTCTTGATTTGTATTTAGTTATCGAGTCTATAGTGCCACATGCAACTTCTAAAAGGTGTCCTCATTATTAAGTAAATAAGGTATTACTCTCCACACATCCATAAGATAATTTCATAAAGTCAACCCATGCTCCTCCCTCCATTCCAGCACTGAGCATGCCATGGCAAGACATAGGGATCTGGCCCTGTGTGCCCTCTTCTCTTTCCCGACTCCACCCAACCAAAGCTATGCACAGTCTAGCCTTTTAGACGTGTGTGTGACTGGATGGTCTGGTGAATATTTGGATCACGGTATGGGGTCTTTCATGTGCAGTAGACAACAGTAACAGTATAACACACACACTCAGGAATTCTGGGTTCACTCATGCCTGCTGCTTAGCTCTTTGCCTTAATGTGATTGTGTGGGATTTTCCTTGACCGTGATAGCTATGTTAGAGATGATGTATTAGAGGTGGGGCAACCTCTTCAATCACTCAACAGAAATCCATTAAATTCTTGCCCTTGTCCAGCACCATCCGCAACACTTTCAGTGCAGAAGATCCTTCAGGGTGTACTCTTGTTTCCTATTACTGTGTGATCTTATATATCAGAAAGTAAGCAATCAAGGCAGGCCATTCTGTCTCATATACTGGGTGCATATGATTCTCTGTGCTATACAATGAGCCATGCCAGAAGGAGCACCTAATTCAGGCTCTGATTCAAGCCCTCACTTTAATACATTTCACTTTCACCACATTGAGTCCTGTCCTGAATAGGGATGCTTTCCTGAATCATTCCTCTGATCCTAAAATCTTTTATGATTATTAACAAGAAAGTCTTCATGGAAAGAGCCTCCTTATGTCCTCTTATTCCACACATTTAGCTAGTAAAGAATTTACTGGACAAAACCTTGTCCTCAATCAGACTCTACCTTGCAGCAGAAGTGGGTAACAATTATTTCCCTTTCCCCCCTTCTCTTGCACAGGGACAGTGATTTCTTACAGTTACATTTTACTTGTCCTGCATTCACTAGGCATAATTTGTGTCCATATTTTTGCACTGAATTAATTATGGGTACAAATCTTTGTGTTTACACTGCATACGTATATGCCTGATTGTAGGTGAAAATCTGGTAGCTAGATGTGGAAACGACCGAGAAGGAGAAAGACTTGGGTATATTGGTTGCTCACAGGATGACTATGAGCTGCCAGTGTGATATGACTATGAAAAGGGCTAATGCAATCTTAGGATGCATCCGGCAAGGTATTTCCAGTAGAGGTAGGGAAGTGTCATTACCATTAAACCAGGCACTCATGAGGTCTCATCTGGAATACTGTTTGCAATTCTGGTCTCCCATGTGTAAAAAAGATGAATTAAAACTGGAACAGGTGCAGAGAAGGGCTACTAGGATGATCAGAGGAATGGCTCAAAAAGCTTGGCTTGTTTAGCCTACCCAAACAAAGGCTGGGGGGAGATATGATTGCTTTTTATAAATACATCAGAGGGATAAATACCAGGGAGGGAGAGGAGTTATTTAAGTTAAGCGCCAATGTTGACACAAAAACAAATGGATATAAACTGGCGATCAACAAGTTTAGGTTTGAAATTAAGAAAGGTTTCTACTTTCTAACCATCAGAGGAGTGAAGTTCTGGAACAGCCTTCCCAGAGGAGCAGTGGGGGCAAAACACCTAACTGGCTTCAAGACTGAGCTTGATTAGTTTATGAAGGGGATGGTAAGATGAGACTGCCTAGAATGGCATGTAGCCGATCTGCAACTGCTAGTAGCAAATATCACCAACAGCTGGAGATGGGACACTAGATAGAGAGGACTCTGAGTTACTACAGCAAATTATTTCCCAGGTGTCTTGCTGTTGGGTCTTGCCCACATGCTCAGAGTCTAACTGATCGCCATATTTGGGGTCGGGAAGGAATTTTCACCCAGGTCAGATTGGCAGAGACCCTGGGGTCTTTTGCCTTCCTCTGCGACATCGTGCATGGGTCACTTGCAGGTTTAAACTAGTGTAAATGGTAGATTCTCTGTAACTTGAAGTCTTTAAATTACGATTTGAGGACTTCAGTAACTCAACTGGAGGTTATGGATCTATTACAGAAGTGGGTGGGCGAGGTTCTGTGGCCTGCAATGTGCAGGAGGTCAGACTAGATGATCTTGATGGTCTTAAAGGTGGTCTTCTGGCCTTAAAGTCTATGAGCCTATGAGATGTGTAACTCAAAAAGAAATTGTAATTTTTTTTACAAGGAGAATTTGTACAAGGACAAGGGTAGCTGGGTCTCAGACCATAGAGATTGTTGATTGAAAATACTGTTTTCTAGTCCATTTTCACTGCAAATTCAGCATATCATTCCATAGCAATGGCTACATCAGATTATCTTTTTCAAGAGTCCAAGAAGAGTATGGGTCATACAAAAAATGTATCTTTAGCAATACAGAAATCAGATCTAGCAATAGTTAATAAATTATATTAGGTTAATGCAGAATACTTTATTTTGTGTTATTCTCTGTTTGAAAGCTACTTAAATACATTGGTGTAATATGTACTCAGAATGCCAAATAATGCAGAAGAAAAGTTAGACACAGGTAAGAAATCTTAAAGCCCAAATTTTAACACATGCAGGCCTTCTATTGACTTGAGATCAGTAGTCGAATTCAGTAGACCAAATTCAGCCCTGGTGTAAGAAAGCATAATTCCATCAACTGAATGAAGTTATGCCTGTTTACACCAAGGACAGAATTTGTCTTATGGAAGCAGGGCATGAGTATATGAAGACACAGTCTCTGGTCCCTGAAGTTTTCCTGCTTGTGAAATATGGCATTGAAAAGAGTCACAACCTCCTCAATAGAGATTCATCATATTGCATTTACTGTGTTATCAGTGGGAAATAGAAGAGGAATTTTAATAAGGAACAGAAATGGCATGTTAGGTAGTGAACCCAATCAAACCTGCTAAATGTACACATCAATAGCAAGCTTAAGAGTTGGCTTAGTTTTAAACGTACAGCTCAGAAAAATGAGCCATGACAGTTTTAACAGTATAAAGTGCACTCTTGTGTTAACACAAACATTTAAAATATTTTTATGGAAATGACGTGTTCTGACATCTTGATTTTTTAAGTTTTGCCAAAAAGCTGAGATTGGCTGCTTCACCTACAAAGAGCGTTGTAAACTGATCTAACTGTGCATTGCATCTAAGGGATAATAGGTGAGGGACTCTATTTTACAGGAGACTAGCCCCATAGTAGCTGTAGTTCAGGGGTTCTCAAACTGGGGGTCGGGACCCCTCAGGGGTTCGTGAGGTTATTATATGGGGGGTCGCGAGCTGCCAGCCTCCACCCCAAATCCCGCTTCGCCTCCAGCATTTATAATGGTGTTTAAAAAAGTGTTTTTAATTTATAAGGGGGAGTAGCTTGTTTAATTAACTGTTTAATTATTATTTAATTAACTAATTAACCAATGCTGACAGTTTCAGATACATCCAGATAGAACAAAACTGCTGTACTAATGAATGTCCAGTACAATCCTAATAGTCAGCGCATTTCAATGGAACATTGAACTCAAGAAAATGACTGTAAAATGGCACCTTCTTAATCTTTGTATCTGCTCTTTGCATGTCTTTGAGTGATATCTGCTTGGTTTACTGCCAAAGTACTATCAAGTTTTTACTGCTGTTCCTATTACAGAGTCAATATAGCAATGGGAAAGTGAGAAGTGCATGTGCAGGGCTCCCATTAAGGCAACTTTGTGTCCCACCCTCCAGATCATGAGGCTGCTTTGCACCAATCTGATGCCCTAGCACAAGGTAGAACAGCCTGAAAGAGCTACTTCAGTAGATCTAAACTGATTTATAGCAGCAGAAGTGCTGCCCTCCTATGTTTAGTTTGTGATGCTAACAGGAAAAAATATCTTTTTACTTCAGCAAATCTCAAATATGGAGTAATCAAGGCAAAGTGGATGTAGAGAGACACTAGACAGTCTATTCTATATAGGTATTTATACTGTATATATACTGTGCTCATCACCATAGTTTCTGGGTGCCTTTCAATAGCGCATTAGACAACATGGCTATGCCTCTTCCTTGTGTTCTTTGTTCTCTCATCCTCCCTCCAGGGGGAGAAGCATGTACATGGGAGAATCTTCATTTGGTAGGTTGTGGGTTTTTTATATAATATACATGTTGCTAAGTACTTCTATTAGAGAAGGCAAGGTCAAAGAAATGCGCCCTGCCCTGGAAGTAGTTTAGGATGCCCTTGGAGAAAGATCTGTCTCCTGCACCAATGAGCTTTACTCTTATTGTGGAGAGTTTCAGTGTCTCCGAGGACCACAGTTGTTGATCGGGGTCTTCATGCCAGAACTTTAGATGGTCTTTTAGTTATCCTGAGTGCACACCATGGGCTGCTGGAAGATAAAGACTGAGACCTTGAACTTGATTTGCAATTCTATGGGAAACCAACGTTGAGAGCACAGGACAGGCATGATGTGCCTGCAGTTGCCTGTGCTGCTGAGGAGATGTGCTGCAACATTCTGTACCAGTTGGAGTTTCCTAAGCAATGAAGGCTTCATGGCCAGGTCTACCACATTGCCGAAGTGCTTTTGTTCAGTGTCCCTGTTCTGAGGTTACTAGTACTTTAATACACACCAGGTTGCACAACTGGTGCAGCAGAGGAAGAGTAGCAAAGGGATTATTAATTCATGAGAATTTTCCTGCACTTCTTCCCAGCTTGGAGGTACAAGCCCTATTTTCATGGTAAAATTTTCAAAATGCTCAAAAGAATCAGTGTAAAGTAGCAGTAACCTGTGAACCATTCATCCTTACATAGTAAAAGGGGGTTCTTCAGTGCACAGGAAAAAAAGGCACATGAGTTCATATTGACCCCGTGGGGGCGGGGGAGGAGGGGTTGATGAGAGGTGAGGGATAAACTGCTCCGGGCATATTTGCAGAAATGCTCTTGATGCCATTACTTTCCACAAACAGTTCAGTGAATACAATTCTACTGACACACATGTTCATGAAATGATAAAATGAGTTCTCGGCACCAGCAAAGAAAATTCATGTTCTTCATTCAAATACATGTTGGTAAAGATTTCTCATACCATTTATCATGCGCCAACCACAACCTTGATATTACAGTTCATTTGCAAAATGGCACCACCACCATTCCCAACACAGTTTCCAGAAAACAATCTGGGGCAATCTCAAGCTGGGGGCACATTGGTTCAGTATTGACTTGAAGGCACTGGTGCAGCGCCTTGGGCCTGCTCCAAAGCTCACTGAAGTAAAAAATTCCCATTGACTTCCATGGGCCTTGGTTGCAAAGGGTCGTACTCAATAGAACTGGTTGAGTGCTGACACAAAAGCCACTTATTGAATCACCATTACCACTTTCTATAGATCCTAGCTGTTCCCAAGTAATATACTAACATGATCCTGCTTATCTTGCATAATCTGATATGACCACAGCCCAAGGTGCTATGCTAGCAGAGAAGTCTGATTTGAATCTTTCCACATTCCCAGGAAGAATATTCCTGTTGCTACTGAGGTTCTGTTCTAATTTTCGGAGGCTAGCATTCTCATTAGACCTGACCCTTAGCTGGTGACAATCAGCCCAATGTGAAAGCAACAGGGCTACGCTGATTGCACCAGCTGAGGGTCTGGTCCATTAGCATTAACTGAATAGCCTACACGATTGCTCCTTCCTCTTGCTTCTAATTTCTTTTGCTAAATTCTGTTGATAGCAACGGGAAACAAATAGAAAACAGTGGCTCCCCTTGCGTTCAAAGGGGGTAGATGTGTGACACATGGGTCTGTCTACACTGCATAGAAAAACCAGCGAGGCCAAGTCTCAGTGCCTGGGTCAATTGACTTGGGCTTGCGGGGCTCAAAATAGCAGTGTAGATGTTCCCACTCGGGCTGGAGCCTAGGCTCTGAAATCCAGTGTAGAGGGGAAGTCTCAGAACGTGGACTCCAGCCCGAGTGAGATCATCTACACTGCTACTTTTAGCCCTGCAGCCCCAACCCTGAAAGCCTGCATCACTTGACCCAGGCACTGCGACTTGGTGCTGCTGATTTTTCTTTGCAGTGTAGACATACCCAGATGCCTCCTTAGTGGTCCATTAATTAATTCATATCTCTGCATCATACCAGGACATCTGGAATTTGTAAAACTCTGTGCTGCGTGGCAGCTCTTTACAATGTGCCTCTCTTTTTAAATTTATCAACGTCTCTAATTGTGCATTAGGTTTTAGAGGAGAACATTAACAGTTTCACCAAAAGATTTGACCACCAAGAATGGCAAAGCAGTATTGTTCACATCATGCCATCTTCAAATGACGTTTTTTGAAAGCACAGAACCAGTGAAAGCTCATATAATGTGTTTATTGAGATGGATAATCAATACAACATGGCATTTTCAATGAGAAATAAGCATTTCTCATATGGTGGCAGCAGGGAGAAATATGCCATTTGACTGAAATATATACTGTAGTCACTCTTCAAGACAGACAAGCAATAAAACAGAAGAGAACTTCCTAATGGAAATGGGAACATAAATATGGGTAAAAGTAGTTTCAAATTCACACACCTCCAGCAAATGTGTTCTTGATTTAAAGTATAGACCACATTTAATAATATTGTCAGATGTAATAAATTGTGAAAGATTTAATACCAATTTGTTACAAGTAACATATTTTAGATAGCACTTAATGATATTTTTATTTATGCAAGGCTGAGTGAAATGTAGAACTGGCTTTCCTTTTGGCAGCTGCAGCCACAGCAAGAGTTAGAAGCATGCATACAAATCAAGAGCAAAGAAGGCCTTTGATGGGAACCTTCCTGCCTGGAGATCTGAATCTGTTCAAATGTATCCAAGTCAAATTAAACGAATAGTGCTGCAGTTCTGGCATAAGCCCAGCGAGCACCTTTTCGTTTGTTCTTTTTAAGTACTGAAATGATCCACGTAATAATACAATACAATTGTCACACTGTCTGAGTGGCTCACAACTGTGAGTGCCCATCTCAGGGCAGACTGTCAGAAAACAAGGGCAGACACCCCAAACTGGTGGTATGTTCTATAATTAGATTTCACCAAGCCAGTAACAAATGCAAACTCCTGGATCACTATACCAGTCTTACCAAGGAGTCTCAGACAGTCCCCTTAGCCTCTCCAGTCTAGCTTGCCACCTAGGCAAACTGAACTTTGTGATGACAGTCACTTAAACCAAAAATCACACCACATCAGGTTGCTCCCAGTCCCAAGAGATCAGTCACTTACCTCAGATCAATTGGTTTCTGGATCTTACACCAAAGACAAAGCTGGCAGCCAATTCTATAGTAAACTAACCATAGGTTTATTAGCTAAAAAGGAAAGAAGAGTTACTGAGAGGTGAAAGCAGGTAAAATGTATGTACAGATGAATCACAGTTTGTAACTCCAATGGTAGCACTGATGTAATAAACTGCCAGTTTCCCAAAAGTCTTCCAGGGCTACCCAGAATAACTCGGGATCTCCAACATCTCGTTCAGTTTTCCTGCCCTCTTAGAATCCAAACAGTACAGAGATGAAGGATCTTTCTTGAATCCATATTTATAACTTTGGACAGTGTGTCTACCTATGTGGGCTTTTCCCTTGATGACAATGGGTGAGGAATGCACTTTGAACTTCTGACCTCCAGTCATTTGTTTTGGAATTAGCACCTTTTCTGATAAAGTTGTTCATTAGCATTCCCCAAGGTTTCTTTCATGTCTGATGAGTTATTTAGTTACAGGGGTATTTGCGATGTAAATGTTTGCTATCACATTATAACAGGAACAGATAAGTTAAAACAATGCATGTAACATCCGATTAGTTTTATGAAGTTTAAACACCAAAAACACTAATTGCTTTGATCTATACTTACACAAAAGTGAATTGACCTGAATACACTCTGACATGACCCGGTTTGCCAGTGTTCACAACAACCATACGCTGAATGGGATACTGATTTGTGACTCAGTCATTTGGAGGTGGTAATACATTATTTTGATCCAGACCAGGCATCTCCACCAACGGTTACAAGAAGAAACTGTTTTCTCAGTTTAGAAACTAAATAGGACATTGGAGTGAGGTGCCATGGAATTAGAAAGGAGTCGTATCTATCTAAAACTGAGAATTTAAGAGGAGGCGAGAAGGTTGCTAAGGAACAACGTGTTAAAGAGTTCTTTTTCCTTTATTTTTTTTAGTGCTCCTAAATGAAAAGCAGCCCTGAACCAGCCATAGAAATATGATAAAGTTGATCATAGATAAAAGTTTATTTTAAAATTGTTTAAGAAGACTGAAATAGTTAATATCTAATTATGTATTTTAAATATTTTCTATTGAAATTTGCTTTGAATGGTATATGTACAAACTAGATCTACTTTCAAATATATTGAATTGCAATAATTTATTTTGTACAGCTATAGGTATTGTAATAGTATACTAAGCAGAAGCAAAGAAACACATGGTAACATATAGGGTTACTAACTAAGGTCTTAAACTGATGGAACTACAGTGTGCCATGGTGCTGTTCACCCAACAACAGTGGAAATTTTGGTAGGATTTCGGGTGAAATTTCTAGTGTTCCATTCAAAATTAATAGGAAACTATGAGTTCCTTCCAGAGCCCCTCTGCTTTTAAGCGAGACCAAGGGGATGAAGGGATAAAAATGCGTATAGACTTTGGAAGAACCAATGACATTCTCTGAGTTTTTCAACAAACCGGGTTATCTATGTGATTCTCTGCAAAAGTTATATGGTAGGAATGTATCAGTCTTCACCCTTATCATGACAGTTTTGCCATAGACTTCAGTGGGAGCAGGACTTGAGCCTTGGCATTGTGACATGTGGCAGAGGGGGGTTTTGGTTTTGTTTTTTATTAGTAAGTCATAACAATAAGAGACCTGTTTTCTCATTAAATTCTCCCTGCAAACGTATTGGATCCGATTCAGTCTTGGTATTAGTGGGCACAACTAATTGTGGTGAAGACAGTGAAATAACTCCAGGTTTACATTTGACCCATAGATTTTTAATAGAGAACATATCAGGTGTTTAACAGGGCTGTGCCAATATTTGGCATAGAAACCAAACCAGGCTCCAAATCAGAACCCCATTATCCTAAACATGTTTCCGTTTGTTGGGGAGACAGAACCTTAGTTTGTTTCCACATGAAACATGGTTATAGACCATGTTGCAACAACATTTAAAACCATGCCATCAGGTTTGGTTGATAGTATGACTTCTGTTAGCACAGTGATTGAAAAAAAATCCTCTCTCCAGATTGGATACAAAAACTGCTAAAACTGTGGTAGCCGCAATCACATTGCAATATGGTAGAACCATGTTTGCCAATCAAATTTGAAAACAGCTGTAGCATCTATGGTTCTGCTTCTATTATCCATAACTTAAATTAAACACTATTTTGGAGGGTATTAGAGGTCCAGTGTCAAGATTTCTTGTTTCCAGTATATCAGAGACTTTTCTGTTGTAATTTAGGGCTATTGAGAGAAGATATGTAGTAGAGAATTGTTTAATATTTTTAAATATGCCTCAAACAGACAAATAACAAAAGTCAGACTTATTTTTAAAAGTCTAATTATGCAGGCTCCACAGACCATGCCACATTTCCAGCTTTACATAGGATTAACGTACCCAACGCCTGTTTCTTCGGGAGGTGAAGAAGATGGATCCTTTTGCGGACTGAGTCACGAGTCAGGGGTAGGCTGGTCTTATGGTTAAGATGCTGACAGGGACTCAGAACATCTGGCTTCAGTTCCCAGTTCTGTTACAGACTTCCTGTATGACCTTAGACAAGTCACTTAGGCCCTCGTTGGGGGTAGCACTTAAGCACCTGCTTAACTTCAAACTTTGAGATCAATGGGATTTAAGCACATGCTTAAAGTTAAGCACCTGTTAAGTGCTTTGCTATATTGTGGCCCCTATTCTCTCTGCCCCTCAGATCCCTATCTGTAAATAGGGATTAGGATACTTCTTTTCTCCTCTCTAGATTGTAAACTCTTCACTGTGTCTCACTATCTGTTTGTCCAGTGCCTAGCCCAAGGGTCCCACTGTAATACAGACAATAATGGAACAATGGGATGCTAAAATACACAGGCTGCCTTTTGAATGCCGACAGTGAGGCTAAAACTATTTAACGAAAATCAATAATGTGGATGGAAGAGATGGAAAGTCAAATGGCATCTGCAAACTCCAGGCCGGCAACACATGGGCACTGCTGAGGAGTTGGGAACGTTTTCTAAGTTGTTTCTAAAGAATTGTGTGGTATTTGAATGGTGGACTGACTGACTATCAGCTGACCCAGACGTGTGGAAATCTCTGCATATTGCTGGTGCCAGTAAAAAAAAAAGGTGGGGAGGGCCTTCTATCATTTTTAGATCCTCAAACTCGAGTTAGATTTTGAGATGATGCAGAGAGAGCTCACTTTGGATGCTGAGTCAAATGCATTGTACATTGACTGAGGGCAATATGTCCTGGTGACTCAGAAGCCAACAACAGCATTGTAGGAAAAAACATAATCACATTATCCAAAACAAACAGTAAACAGAAAGTCTTTATTGCAACCAGAGAGAAGAAATTAATAATAGTAGACTCCCTTTTCCTGTGATCTGTGTGTAGCTACTTAGGCAAGATGGGGCTCTTGCAACAGGCCAGTTTGGAGAAAAATGTATTTGCAAATCTGCTTTATGCAGCTAAACTCCAGATGAATTATAATAGCTGTGATAGACCCAGGCCAGTTCGGTACAACAGAATAGTAGAAGGCAGATATACTGGCCATTTCTGTTCCCTAACTGACCAGAGCAGGGGCTGCTCCAGGCTACTTAGAACACCTGACTCTAATTAACCTGCAAAGAGTCAGGTGAGGCCATTAAGGTGAAGTGAACACCTGACCCTAATTAAGGCTCTTCTGAGCATATAAAAGGGCTCACTCCAGTCAGACTGAGGAAGAGCCAGGAAGCCAGAGGAGAGGAAGTGCTGCTGCTGCTACTGAAGGGCTGAGTAAATAAGGCAACTCTCAAGCTATTGGTAAGGGAGCCCTGAGCTAAGGGTGAAGAAGGGAGAAGCGGGAGAGCTGTGGGGAAGTGGCCCAGGGAATTGTAGCAACTCTGGCAGTGAGAGGTCGGCTGCCAACAGCTGCTACCATTAGGGTCCCTGGGCTGGAACCCGGAGTAGAGGGCGGGTCCGGGTTCCCCCCACCAACCTGCCACTACAAGGAGAAGACAGGCCTCTGGCAGGGCAGGAGGCTAAACTGTTCTGCAATAAGCCCAGAGGGACAACAGGAACTGTGGGAGTTCTCTCACCATCCTCTGAGGCTAGCATAAACCGCCTAGAAGCGCGGGACCCACAGGGACAAGATCGGAGCTCTGCCACATAGCATAATATGTATTTTTGAGGCTCATTCCCCTCCTTCCTTGAAAATAATTTAGAAAATGAATTTGTACCACATTTTAGATGAGGACATAGACAAGTGATGTTTATAAGGAATTGCTGTGTTGTTTTTTCCACATTCTCTTTGGGCTGAAACCTTAAATGAAATTATATAAATATGATTGTTGAGTCTGCATTCCTCGCATCTGATTTGCAGTATTTTCTGATATTAAGTTCTACGTGAACAATTTACCCAGTGAAAGGACCCCTTTCATCAGTTTGTGAATTATTCACGAACAGAATTTGATTGGTATGATGCATTTGTTCAGAACTGTTCATCAATCACACTATGCAAACATATTATTATGGCAGCGAAGATGTTATGGTTTTGGACTGGGGTATGCCAGGTAGACACCCCAGGAGCTAGGACAAAGGACAGAATAGAGTGTTCCGAAGCATCTAGTGTTCAAAATGGAGCAGAACTTTCTAAAGCACTTGTAGACCCAAGTGGGACACCGTAATGGAAACAGTTGTTCCTTCGTGGCAGGGCAGTGGCAACTGAACTGAGGTTTCTGGAGGACCATATGTCCAATTGTGACCACCTTTGTTTAAAATTAACAGTGCTTATGTACATAGTCTAAATAGTACTGACCTAACATGAGGCCTCAAAACAGGCAACAATATTTTGGCTTACCATTTATTTGTGAACTCTTCAACCACATCTTTGACTATTTGCTACATCCCTGGTGTGTGAATGGCCTCCTAACTCACATAGCATATCTTGTTTCTACTCCCTGATTGGATGATTGAACATTATAATGAGGGGGCGAGTACATCTGGCTGAAAGAGGAAATGAGCATCTGTGCAAATAATATTGTTTGCATGTGAATACAGGTATTCACACAGAAAACAACTATTGATTGCCCAACTGTTTGGGCAAGCAGAAACCCATGTGCACAAATGTTTGTGGAAAAGTAAAGAAAAAGAACCACAAATGTGGCTGAAGCAAACAGCTTTTCAGAGTTTCAACAACTGCTCACAAATGTTTCCAGTATTTGCCTTTCTCAAATTTGAATTTATTTGAAAGTTACTGACCAGACACATATTTTATTTTATTTTACCTGATTCTGCAGCCCTTAATCATGTGAGTAGCCCCATTGATTTCAAAGGGCTACTTGCATAAGGGAGTTGCATATTTTGCATCATTCCAAATGCCTAAAAAGAAGTTTGAAAAAGGAGACTGCTTAAACTGTACTATTTCTACGGCTGTGCTTTATAGCTGAAAATTGTCTATTATTTCCATTAGTTAGCCTAGCTAAACTGATCTGCTGGTAAATGTTTCAAGGACTAGATCATAGGGAAAAGAAAACTAAGGACATATTTGAGTTTACAGAGATACCTAATTTTCCATCACTTAATGAGTATCTTCTTTATCTTACAACTTATGTTATTCATCAAGTAATTCATGACACTATTTACTGGAAAGTAATGGCTCCATTTACCAGAAAGCTAGTTTAATCTGCTACTCATTGTTTTTCATCCATTAAATAAAACTGACCTTTCATCTTTAGCATTGTGCTTCCAATGAAGATTTGCCAGAGAAACTAAAAATCTGTCTCATCAGACAGCTGCAAGGCATCCTACATAAGTAAAGAGTGCCGGTATCGCCATCACCACATTCAGTGATGAATGAGTCCATTTCGCATAACCGCAAAGCCGACTGTTTTCACAAAGCCAACAGCATACAAATGAATGAAAGAGGCTTATGTCCTGGTTGGAGGATCATTGAGGAAACAATTTACAATGACATAGAAATTGAAACTTTCAAGGGCAGTGTAATAAACACGTGCAAATCTGAGATTTGCCCTGGAAAGTTTGAACAGGATCATGGATTAGGCATTTCCCCACAGAATGGTCCTTGTGTATTTTTTCTAAGGGCCAGATCCCTTGGGATCCTTACTCATTCCTGACACAGGCTAAGGCTGATAGGCCAGATTATCCACAGCCCTGCAGCAAGTGAATACAAAATAAGTGTAAAACTCTGCCAAAGCAGAATGGTAACATCTTATACTCGCCTGACTGTGCAAGGTGATGAGCCATATTCCCCACTGTTTAATGGATGCTTTCCCTGCAGCAGGACAGAAATTTGTTTTGCCATCCATTTTTTAGCAGAACTCCCTATTGATTACATTTGAGAGTTCTACTTAAAATGGGTGGATGGCATCATATGGCCCGCAAGTCTCCCTCATGTAAATTGTCCCAGCGGCAGAATGTGAGTCTGTCAGGTGGAGCAGAAAAAATGAAGTGATATCATACCAGGCCTGATCCAAAGCTCATTGAAATCAATGGGAAGACTCTCAGTGATTTCAGCTGGGTTTGAATCTAGTTCAAAGTGAGCAGGGCTTAAGATCTGTAAAAACCTTAGCAGTTGCCTAGTGAGCATGCTCAGAAGTAATTTCCATAACTTGTAACTTTCATGTTACCTAATTTTTTCCCCCTACACCATACAGACATTTCTCACTATGGGCTATTTACAGGCAGAGTTTAAGATTTCAAACATTGGCCATTTTTGTGCCTGCTGTATTCAAAAAGAGTGGTTAGAATATTTTGCAATGGGAAAAGTGAAGGTTCCTCTCCCCGCCCCCGTTCTTCCATAAATCAAAAATATGCATTTGCTGAAACAAAAAAACCTCCAAACCATTAGGCAGAGATAAAGCATGGGAATTCTCAGTCTAAAAGGTAAATATTTTGGAAAGTTATTAGTGTTTAAAAATAGGGGCTTACAAGTAAATTGTTTTGTAATCTAAACTACAGCAGACCTAACCAGTGCCTGAGATAAATGAGGTAGACTTATTCGCTACATTGCATTGCAGAAAAGATCATAGGGTGAAAATTCTCATGAAAAATGGAGGTGATATATTTAATGTGGAGGGGTCTATAGATTTAGTTTCATCATAGTATACATTATTTCCACAGTATATTGTTCATAAAGGGAGTCTACCAACGAAAACTGGTGTTCATTATCTTTACAGTAGCCAAATCTGTGTAGCTAGAGAATGGGTAGAAATAATCTCCTACCAGGAAAGAGGTGCATGTCTTTTAGATTTTAAATTCTTTGATTCATTGGTGCAGAGCTTGTTTGTATAGCCCTTAGCACAATGGGACCCTGATGAACTGAGGCCTCTGGGTGCTACCACAATATAAATGTAAAATTAATAATTTCTCTGAATGTTTATAAATTATGCAAGTTAGTGCATTGATACTGGTGGTCAAATGTGCTTCAGGAGGAATGCTGCTCAAATGCAGGGATCAGGAAGGACATCTTTCCCCCCTTGTTTTTATACTGTTGCACAATGGGTAGGTGCATTATAGTGGGGGGGTGTTTTGTTTTCCACTAACTCATCATGTCTTGACCATTGCTGGTGATGTTTGCTGGAATACAGTAGATGAACCCCAATGGTCTAAGCCACTATGTCAGTTCTGATGTTCCTAATATGGAAAAATAAGGGTCCAGATTCTGCAGTTAGATCTGTTTACTTTGTTCCATTCAGGCAATGCAACATGGCCAACTCTGTCTGCAAACAACCAGCAGAGAATTTCTCTTGTGGAGGAGAATAGCCTGCTTTGATAAAGCTAACTAAGACAGAGGTTCTGGCTCCTGCACCAGCTGTCCCCTTAGACCACCATCAGAGGAAGAAGTGTGGTAGGGTGGGCCAGGATTGTGGTGGAGCAGAGTCCCACCACTTCTGTTCTTCCTTGACATCATGGTGTTTATGGACCTGTCACCAGCAGCATAGAGCAGTGCCTGGGCTGCTCTAACTAATGCTGAGGCTGGGCAGCATGGATTCCGGGAGCTGTAATCAGCTTCTTGATGCCCCCCCCCTTCCCTCCTCTGCACCAAGCAGAGCTTGGATGCAATGAAGACTGTAGCCCATTTTATGCAGCTAACAATGACTTGGTCAAGAGGGTCTTTTCATCAGTGTGCTGGAACTGACCCTGCGGCTGTGGATTAACATATCCTAAAAAATGAAACTGTCTTACAGCTTTAATGGCCTTGTTCTCAAAGGTGGATTCGTAAAGTTAATAAATGCATAATATACACTTAACAGATGATCAGACTTGCACATTAAAAAAATCGCTATCTTCCGCTTTGACCTCATTTTAACCAATGTACTTTTACCCCAAGAGGGTTTGAAGATATAGACTGTCTGAACTCTAACATTCATTAAAAGATTTCTTTTCAAATAAAGCACTAGTGACAGCATAGTTAGAAATGTGTAGACTCAAATGTTTCAGAAATTACTTATGCTTATTATTTCCATTTTTATAGTGTCCTAAGTAAATATTTTATTAGCCCACAAGCGCACAGCTCAGGACTTGATATTTTAATTTGCACAGGGAAATACAAAACCCTTCTTTCTTCAACTGTCCAGAGACACATAGTCTGATTATTAGTGTTCAGGGAGTATTTTGAGTAATGTTTATTTCATTGCTTAGCTCATTATAACTATTTGTTTTGGGGTATTTTCAAACTTTTAATTAAAGTGGAGAGAGGATCTGGGTAGTCCAATATGGTATAAAGTATGTGCACACTTAACCTACTGTATTTGATATGAATATTTAATAGGGTTTTAAAAAAATAATTTGATCATGCACACTTGTATGTACAATTAGTGACTCTTTGCACAAGATTTACATTAAGTAGTTTTAATTTATAATAACAGTTCTGTCTAATCAAGCACACACTTCAAGAGGATTTGGAGAGTAAAGTCTTTTAAAGCATATCACTCTCACATAGCAGCTATCCTTCCTGCATTTGGACAGTCTCAAATGAATTGCTAATTCTTCAGCATCTCACCATGAATGAAATATTATATTAGTTACATATATTTTAATATGTACTCCTCTTTCTCCTTTTTTTGTCCCATGATTTTCCAAGGGTTGCGTAATATCTTTAGCATTTCCTAACACGTGGACATTAGACAACATTGTCTGCTATTTTCAAATCCATTTGAGATTAGCACATATATATATATATATATATATATATATATATATATATATAAGCAAACTTGAAAACCCAGTTTTCTGTTGGGAAAAACTCTTTCCATGTGTCTTTTATGTGCAGCTTATGCACACATATACACTTCACAATGTCAGCCTGATTCTCCACTGTTGTGCATTTTGTATAGTCATTTGCATCTGTGGAAAGTGGGTGCAGAGTAGAACAAATTCAGAACAGTAGGTTTTGCATGCCCTTTGCACAGTTGCAAAAGCTTGCACAACTCACAGTGCAGTACAGACGCAAGCTCTTTATGCGCCAGGTCCTCAGCTGCTGTAAATGGGTGTAGCTCATTTGAAGTCAATGGGACTAGACTGATTTGCACCATGATGTGGGCTTTACACCAGTGGTGGGCAATCTGCGGCCCCAGGGCTGCATGCAGCCCGTCAGGGTAATCCGCTGGCGGGCTGCGAGACCGTTTGTTTATATTGACCGTCCACAGGCACAGCCGCCCGCAGCTCCCAGTGGTCACAGTTTGCCATTCCCGGCTAATGGGAGCTGCAGGTAGCCATGCCTGCGGACAGTCAATGTAAACAAACTGTCTCATGGCCCATCAGTGGATTACCCTATGGGCCGTGTGTGGCCCATGGGCCGCAGGTGGCCCACCACTGCTCTACACTGTTGTAACTTCATTGACTTCAGTGGAATTATTCCTGATTTACATCAACGTTACTGAGATGAGAACGCAACCCAATGAATTGATGCTCACTTATTTTGCTCACTAGATGAAGCAAAGTAATTGTATTTTTACAGTATATATGTATTCATAACATGTATGTCTTGAAGTGCTAATTTCCTATGATATGCACAATCCTGCAGGATGCTGAGTGGCCCCCTCCCCATCCCAGTGAAGATTATGTTGGGGGAGGGATGGCTTGGTTCTTTCAGAAATGGCTCAGCAACTCATAGAATCTGGCCTTCAGGGCTTGTCCATAGGGCAAGTTACTGCACGACAAGCCAGGGTGTAAATCTACAGTACGCCAATTTGCCCGTGTGGACACAGCTACAGTTCACTGGTGGTCCCGGAGTGTGGCTCGGCATTTAGAAGCATATGTTAAGCTTAATGTGAGGCAGAATAATTTGTTCTCTACAGTCCTCTCAGACATGTAACCAACTGGGAGATGTTTTGCAATGTTTGATTTTACACACACATTTACTAACGAAAAGGTCCCAATGCAGTGTTAAGCACTCAAGAAATTTACATTGATTCAGCACAGCCCCAGAGGAGTTTGGTACCATTATTTTTATATTATATATATATATAATATTGGCAACTTGTACCAATATAATGCTGCCCCCATATGTTTAATTCTATTAAAGGGGCAGATCAGCATTCTGAATGTTCAGAACATATACATAGTAAGCCTCTCATCAGGCATAAACTGAGAAATAGATATTAAAATAAAGTGAATGTGTTGGGCTTCAGAATGTGTCTGGAAGGTTATTATTTTTTCCCTTTAGGGAAGAAGTGGGTGAAGGGATATATAAACTATTAAGAGGCTTTATCATTGGGCTTGTGCTGTATATGGAGTGTGAGTGTGTGTGTGTGTGTGTGTGTGTGTGTGTGTGTGATTAATTTTTTCTTTATTTTCATAAAGAACCAGACAATGAAAAGTACAAAAAGTTAAATGACTTACAGCTTGTATGTTTCTAAAGACCACATGTTTTATGGGATCGCCAATAGAATTATGCAATTTTGCAACTTGCCACAGCTGTAAGACCAGACAACTCAGCGTACGTGATACCTGCTTACTGATATACAAATATATTAATTATATTAAGGTCATCTTTTGAACCTAGGATATCCTAGGATTTCACCAAAGCAACCAGAATACCATTCATCTCCCACAATAACCTGAACATTTCCAAAACCAACCTGTTTTAGGAGAGCTGTGGTGAAAGCCACAGAATAGGTGCTTCTGGACTTCCACTGGTACGATAACAGTTGGAGGAAATGCCATGTGTGGATACTACAGCAAGGATTTTCCATGGGAACATGCTGCATGGTTGCAAAGCTAAATGGTGCAATCAGTGCTTAGGTCAATTATTTGTGCCTAGAGCAGTGAACTGGGGTAGATGAGCCTTATAAATGTCAGCAGTAATCACTCTCCATCGTGTGCTATATTCTGGACAATGTAGCCAATTGGATCTCAGCATGCTAACATGCACTGTGCAATGAGGGCAACAGACAAATCTGCTCCTCATTAATATTTCTCTTCTTGGTTTTACTCAGACAATTCGCTGGCAGATACTTTGGTCCTTAACTATCTTGAAAGGAAGCACATGCAAACTACTAATTTAATCAGTGTAACAGTCTACCTGCAGAACTTCAAGAGCAACATCTCTGACTTTAGCATTGGCCCCAGTCCTGCAATTGGAAGTGGGAGGGGAGAGCCATGGACTCATGTGGGATTCCCTTTGACTTCAGTAGGGTTCTTCACAGGTGCAGGGGTCTGCCCAGGCAGCAATGATGCCAGGATGAGAGCTGCTGTGTGCATGCTGATATAGCCATTTTTGCAATACCGACTCATTTTCATCCTGCATTTATCTTGTACTGACAACTGAATATGCTGCATCAGCATCAGCCTCAAGACTTCATGGGACTTTATTTGTGCACACATATCCAGAGCCCCACTAAAAAGTGCCTTCTTGGGTCCTTTATTCAGTGCCCCGCTGTGTTCATTCAAACATCCAGCAAAGAATGTCCAGTAAACAGGTCTGTTCACCATCATACTGTTCTGCTGGTATTTTACTTATGCCACATTCACATTGTACATGTATCATCTTAATTGTTTCATAATGCTGTAAAAATTGGCCAGTGTAATCAACCATGCTGGAGTGCATTAAGTACAATCTTTTTGAAATGTACTAAGATATTAGTTCCATATGACAAAATGCATAAAATACAATGTGGATGCCAATGGGATTAGAAAAATGGGCTCTTCTCCACTTACCTAAATACTGGAAAGATACACAAGTTATTAGCTTTATATCAAAATAATGATCTCCTGAGGAACTGCTGAAGGATTTAGGAACCAGGTAAACATGAATAAGTAGTATATAAAGAGACACACACACTGGGAGAAACATTCAAGCATTCTTCTTAGGGCAAGTCTACACTATGGGGCTAAGTCGACCTAAGTTAGCTGGAGTCAGTGTACCTTAGGTCAACTTATTGCAGCATCTACACTGCACTGGGTCAATGAGAGAAACTCTCCAATCGACTTACCTTACTCTTCTCGTTCTGGTGGAGTACCGGAGTCGACGGGAGAGCGGTCAGTGGTCAATTTAGTCTTCATTAGACCCGCTAAATCAATCCCCGGGGGATCGATTGCCGTGCGTCGATCCCACAGTAAGTGGAGACAAGCCCTGAGATTTAGAAGGGTAAAGACAGAGAGAAAGGCACACAGCACTTTCATATAGTGACCATTCACCCTCACTGAAGATAGATCTGCCTTACTCAGGCACATCCAGATCTGAACTTCTCCAATATTAAGATCTGTTCAAATATGGGGTTCCAGTTTGAGCCCATCTCTATTCATGATACTTTGAATTATTCGCTAATGTTGAGGAGGAGAATCTGCGGGACCATGGGGGCTTATCTACACTTAAAATGCTACAGCAGCGGCGCTGTAGCGCTTCAGTGTAGACACTACTTATTCTGATGGGAGGGGATCTCCCGTCGGCATAGGTAATCTACCTCCCTGAGAGATGGTAGCTAGGTCAACAGAAAGCTTCTTCCATCAATCTAGTGCTGTCTACAGGGGGACGTAGGTCAGTTTAACTGTGCTGCTCAGGCATGTGGATTTTTCACACTCCTGCACAATGTGGTTAAACTGACCAAATTTTCTAGTGCGGACCAAGCCTAAGAGGGAATACCTAGGACAATACTATACCTGGCCTGGTACAGGTGTGCCAGCAGAATGAGATGGTGCCTCCTTCATGTCTGTTCTCCTGTTTGGGGCCAGCTACCATGGGTCTCAGGAGTGCAGGCACGGTGTGAGGCTAACATTGCATGTATTCAGATCTTCCCAAAGAGCAGGGTGAGAACAGTTTCATATCCTGTCCCCAGCTGGCAGAGCTGTCCAGGGACACTTGGGAGCACACTGCAGGCAGTGCCATTTTAGTAAATGGAGCATTGTCTTTGAGAAGCAAATTACGATGTGTGTGCTGTTGAGCCAGCTGGAGCTCTCAAAATAGAATATGAACTGTAGGACGATAACTCCATGAAAACACTACTGGAAATCCAAATACTTATCTAATCTCTACGTTTGGCAACCTGTGCTGCATTACTGATTGCTCATACTGGTGAAGCAGAGTATGACTTTTACATCCCAAGGAAAGTTAGCCAAGAAAAAGAGTACCATTTAGTTCAGAGGAAAGATGTTCATACATTTTTATATTTTAAATGACTCCAGTTGAGAGCTTGGAAAATTAAAAGGGCACATGGCCAAAAATAGCTCAATGTAATTCTACTGAATGCAGGCTAAATAAGGATCAGCCCTATCTAACTTCTCAGAGGTACATTAACCAGAGACACTGTATAAAGTTCCAAAACTATCAGATGCCTAAAAGGGATTAGGGGATAACTAAAGTGAAGAAAACCAATTTATTCATAATGTGAAACAACAACTCATAGAAACTAATGCAAGACAGTTCTATGAGAGACAGAGACACAGGAAATGCAAGTCCATTTGTTTAGAGAGGAGGGGAAAACAGCTTCAAGTTGAATATTGCTGGATAAAACACTCCAGCCTAAGTTGAAACTATTTCCAGGTGTATAACTTAACTAGGGGGGAAAAGGCCATTCTAATGCTCTGCTGTCGTAAAAAAATAATCAAGGGAACTGTAAGCTATTCCCTAGCAAATAGTAATCCACCTGTAGGGGGAGCTAAGCAGCACATGTGCATTTATTCAGACCTGAATACTGAGGACAATGGCACATTAAGGTTGAGAACAGAGCCCACAAGGTTGCCTTGCTTTCTGTCCCCTTCCCTTTTACTCCACTCCCTCTTGATTCTAGGCTCTCTTTGGTCTGTGCTCACCTTCCTTTTACCCACTATCTACAAGCCAGCTTCTTAGCTGGTATAAATTGGCTTTTATTATTTATACCTGTTGAGGATCAGGCTCTTTTGCGCTTTTATAGACACATTACTATAGGGTCTTTTGCAGAGCTATGTCACAATTCACCAATTTTGGTTCACAGAATTTTGCATGAAAAATTTCAGTTTCTCGTTATGTCCCATCTCTGACATTTGCTTTAATTTCCATTGTGACAAAAGGACTACTTTTGCATTGAAAGACTTCAAAAATGCCAATTTTCAGATGTTGTCAAAGTGAACGCCATTTCTCCCCCAAACAATGGGCAAAATTGCACTTGTTTTTGCTTGTGAAAACTGGCCCGTTTTCACTGGAAAGTTGATCTGGTTTTACCAAAAAGCTAAACTAAACTAAAAACCCATGGATTTCATCAAAATTTGCCACAAAATGGGGCCATTATTTAGTTGTTCTGAAATGTGCAAGGAACAGAAATATGATTCGCTTTGCATTTCATAGAGAATATGTTTCGTGCTTCTAGTATTTCATTACAAGTTCAAATACCAAGAAACAACGGGACACTGCTGGGAAATATTTATTTTGAAGATACAAGTGAAGCAGGCAAAGGTACAGAAACATTTTTACAAGACAGCAGGGTACAAAGACTGAAAGAAAGGCAAACTTGCTATATCACAAACATTGACACTGAATGATGTCCAGTCTCTGTACGGTTGCTCACATACTTGAATACATTGCATTTGGGTTGCCTGTACCTACTTATTTTCTTTTCGTACTAGACAACATTTGCTTGATTTACTTTCCTGTGTAGTCTTTGTTAAATTAAAAGTCAATGAAAACACTGAAAAATAAATATTTCCTATGCTGAGCTCAATCCTCACCCTCATGAAAGTCAGTGCCAAAATGACCAGTCCTTCCTCTGTGGAAGACACACTAACCATAGTAGGGGCTACAGTCAGCAGTGAAACTTCCAGTGAGATCAGTGATGCAGAATCAGGCCATAAATCATCACATTATCTCTTCAAATGCCCATGCATCAAATGTTTGTGTTTCAGTGAGTGTTGTGTTATACCAGTTCCTGGGTGGCTGGTGTCACACTCACACAGCCTCACATTTTTTCTTAGGCCAGGTGCCCTCTGACGTTGGGCAGTACTTCCCTTTCCTGCGCTGGAGAGATCGCAGAGCTGTCTACTGGCTAAATGTTGCACTGGGGGGAAAGGCAGCACCCAGTAAGGGGCCAACAATGTAAACAAAAACAGTTTTCCAAATTTACCACTACTAAATAAATAAAGAACTACATTGTCAAGCTGAGATCCAGTATACCTGCTCCTTCTTGCCTTCCTTCCATTTCTAATGCACCTCTCACCTGGCATATATGATGTAGGAATTTGTTTGGCCAAATGATAAGATCTTGTAAATAGACAGCACCAGAGAGTGTCATCCTAGCCCTTTCTACAGCATTGCTTCTGATCCACAATGCAAGCAGGGTATGGGACCACAGCTTGAATGTTCAAACACACATACAGCAGCATTGTGATCTCATAAACATGAAAACAAAGTTTATGCATGTAATACACTGGACTAAATGATTTATAGCTAGGACTAATGATCAGAAATATTGTGAAGGGCAGGAGGGAAGCTATATATGGCACAGACATTTAATTTGGAAAGATTTAATAGATTTTAAGGACAGAAATGATCATTACAATCATCTAATCTGACCTCTGCATACACAGGTAATAGAATTTCACCGAGTGATTCCTGTATCAAGCCCATAACTTCTGGCTGAGCTAGAACATATCTTTTAGCCAAATGAAAGGCCATCTAATTCTGATTTAAAAACTTCAAGTAACAGAGTCCACCATATCCCTAGATAAGTTGCTCCAATGGTTAATTACCTTTGCTGTTAAAAATTTGCATCTTATTCCATCTGACTTCATCTACCTTCAGCTTCCATCCAGTGTTATACCTTTGTCTGCTGCATTAAAGAGCCCTTTACTGTGAGCAATCATCTCCCAATGTTGGTAATAACAGACCGTAAACAAGTCACCTCTTAATCTTCTCTTGGATAAACTAAATAGAACGGATTTCTTAAGTCTCTCAACATAAGGAATGCTTTCCAGCCCTCTAGTCCTTCTGTAGCTCTTTTCTGAACCCTGTCCAATTTGTCAATTTTGTTTATGAAGGCTGGACACTCAAAATGGACAGTATTCCAGTGTCTCTTTAATGCAATATACAGAGGTAATATCAACTCCCTACCCCTATTTGATATTCCCTTGCTTATTCTTCCAAGATTCATGATTTCTCTCCTAACTACATCACCGCACTGGGAACTCATGTTCAACTGGCTATCTAAGGAGTTTTCAGTGCATTCCAGGACACGTTCTCCCTTCTTGTAAGTGTGACCTACATTCTTGGATATATGACCTTGCATATGGTTGTATTAAAACACATGTTGTTGAGTGAGCCCCACTTACCAAGTGATCCAGATTGCTCTGTAGAACTGACATCTCCTTATCAATTAGAGTGACCAGATAGCAAGTGTTAGAAATCAGGACAGGGGGTGCAGGCTAACAGGTGCCTATATAACACAAATCCCCAAATATCGGGACTGCCCCCATAAAACCAGGACATCTGGCCACCCTATTATCAATATTTACCGCTCCACCAATTTCTATGTAAACAGAAAATAAAACAGACATAAGCAAACTCGTGGGATGGGTTAAATTTTGTGCAACTTTTTCTGCGTACATGTTAATATGAAAATTACAGCTTAGCCACTTAATCACATGCCCTGCCTATTTGTTTATATGTGTAAATCATATATCGCTGTTCTGGACCCGTCCCTGTAGAGTGGAGGCCAGTGACTATGAAGGGAAACCTTTCTCCTGTGAACCTTAGCATTAAAGTGAGTGTGAAATCTTGGCCTCATTGAAGTCAAGGAGAGTTTTACCATGGACATCAGTGAGACCAGAATTTAACACAGGAACTGAGTAACCATGGGAAAAGGGGGAGCAAGACAGGGCTACAAGGGAAAACTTTGTGAGGTAGGCAGTAAATACATTTGCTGCCTCTGGTTTTATCTTGTGACCAGTTATTAGGTATGCTGAGTTATGGAATTATGTGCGCTTTGTAATCCGCAGCCTCAGAGCTCTTTGTTAGTGGGGTGGAATCTAGTTAGAACAACAAAATTAATTGTATATTTTGGGGGAGACAGTCAACAATGGGCAGAGTGAGTCATGCTACGGAGGTGGGCAGCCCAGCCACAAACATCCAGAAATTCTATGATATATCCAGGTTATGAAAAGGTCTGTAAAGTACTTTGGTATCTTTTTGGATGCAAGGTGCTGTGTAAATAGAAATCATTATATTTTCACTATCAGTGTAAGTTTTAAGGCCTCCTAAGCCAAAGTCTTATGTAAGTGATGAGCTGATGGGTGCTCTACCTTCCTATTTTACTAATTAATTGCTTACTCTGATCACTGGCACTCACCAAATAAGCTATCTCTGTTCAGCTTATCTGTTGCTCATCTTGTTTACTGAAGTCTTTCAGCCTCCTGCCAATAGGGCTTTGCCTTGCAAACACTACAGATACATTTCTGGTTTCGTTATTATTTTAATCATTTTTGAACAATGAAGGGGAAGAAATACGTTTGATCAAAGCCATGTTTGACAAAGTGGGCTAGATAATCCTAGGCAGTAGATGAAATAAAAATACAGGAGGAAACTCTCAAGTACTCTGCATGCTAGTTAAACAAAGCTAGGGACCTGATTCTCCTCTCTTTAAACTGATTTAAATCAGGCCTAGTGAAACCTGTATATGTGAGAGCAAAATGAAACCACTAGGAGCTTATTACAAGAGTGTAACTCTACTTTTTAAACATGTAAATATGTAACTATTATGAGAGTCATGGTAGCTAGTAAAGCGAATGGGAAGTTACGCTACTTTTTAAGCATGATACTAAACCAAATGTGTCCGTGTGGTGTTGGAAAACATTTGAACATGGCACAGGCAGGGTGGAGTATCTGCGTCTTTGGTGTATTTACACTGTAACTGGAAGTATTTAAAGGGCTGTCACAACAACAACAGCATCTCCAGTCAGCCTATACTAAGAGGAAGTTATTGCTTCCACTGAAAACAATTATAATCAGGAGGGCTAAACTTGCAGGGACCCATGATACTTGCCATATCTTTCTTTCTTTTTCTGGGTCTATATTCCATCTGCTCCTGCAGACAGGGAAACTTCTGTTCTTATGTTGTTTGGTGACATGTGCAGTGTGTTCCCTTGGATTGTTATTATTATTTATTATTGGCAGGCTCCCTCCTGTTTAACTTTTTAATCTTTTATTGAAAAAAAAAGCTTGTTGGGATAAAATGAACTGAAAGATGATGGTTGTGGAATGACTGTTTTATGCTAGTTTAATAGTAGTGACTAGTTGTTTTCTGCAGAGTGGTTTATAAACTCTAATTATTCTTAACTGCTCTCCAGAGCTTGGATTCAGCAGCTCCATTGGGATTCGTGGCCCCTCCCGCATTAAATTCTGGGACGCGGTGTCCTTCCAAGACTTAAAGCAGATTTCAAAGCCTTTGAGTCGAACACTCAAAAATGCCTGTGTGACTTAAGAGCCAAAGACCCATTTTCAAAAGTAACTCAGGCACTTGGGCTCCTGAGTTACATTGGAGGTGAATGGGACTTCAGCTCCAAAGTCATTTAGGCCTTTTTGAAACTTTTGCTCTTTGTGTTGTTTGGCAAATAGCACCAGGGAAATAGCTTTTTTTTGTCTGGAAGGGACCCCGACCATTCCAATGCTATACTGCAAGGTGAAGTCTGTGATTGTTCCCCATCCCTCTTCCCTAGGGGAAAAATGAATGTCAGTGACTAACCTGATTTCACTTGCTTTTACTGTTATGGGTCCCTGTGGATAGCAGTCTTTGCTCACTCTGTATAAATAGGATTTACCCCTCATGGGAGGTGGGGCTTTGCAGGGGTTGATTAGTTTATTGCTTATAACCCTACTTCTGGCTGATTGGAATTTGGATGTAAACCACCACGACCACTCAGCACTCACCAGATACATCATTTACAGTACGGATGAAAGAGGAGCCAAGAATATTCCTTCCTGGCACTCCTGAGTGTATATAGGGCTCTCTGTTGGAAGGGATAGAATTCCCTCCTCCATGCAGTGTCAGATCTCATACTGAGCAGCTGCCTTGGCAGAAACGTTCAGACTCCCAAGAGAGAGAGTGCAGAATGGATGGAGGGTCCATAGGGAAAGGGGGAGGTAAAACTAGCTGTAGCAATTTAGGATCATAGTAATAAAGAATAGAGTAGACCTACTAAATCATCAAGCCCACCCTTTCACAAGGGCAGGATATGGTCCCTTGATGAGAGGACACGGAAGATTGAAGTTTATTCTGAGTTCTGTTTGCCTAGGTACGTATATGGCCCCCATCACCATAGTGACTGAAGTGACAACTGGATGAACAGAGGCCAAATTCAGAGGCGAGTCTAGAGAGAGACTAAAAAATCAGAGCAAGTCACACCTTCTTCTGGCTTCTTTCAGTGAGTATGTCGACTCCCTTTAGAAGTTCTCTGGACTGACTTGGATTCACTGAGACTTATTTATTTAGATTCATGCCTATTATTTGGATACCGCTGGAGCACCCAGACGTTTTAAACAAGAGGGGAGCCACCTTGTGCTGGGCGCTGCACAATCATAAAATAGAAGATGAACCCTACCCACAAAAGAGCTTACAGTCAAAATGGCCACTGAATATTTTATGTAATTTATTGTTTGCATTATGTTCTTCTACTTAAGTCTTTCTGAGCCAGTAGTTCAAATTGTGTATTGACATAGGTGACTTCCCTGAGAATAGAAGAGTCCATAAAAGCTCTCAAGCCAGCTACACACCGAGATAGACTACCAGATATCCTTTCATTGCCAATGATGACACCCTCCACGGCACAGAGACCTGAACACCTGACATTCAGCTGAACTGAAGCATGCTCCTTGCTCACAAATCTGCAAGCAAAGCAGGTTTCCCAGTGTTTAAGTTATAGCAAAACTTGAAACAAATTATAGAAGAGGGAGCTCCAGTAGTCTTCTGACTTTCTGCTAGGTCTCAGCCATCCACCACCAGATTTATCAGATACTTTTGTAAGTAATATCTGAAAATGTTCATCTACGAGTCATCATTAAAAAGGTAGCAGGGTAAGACAAGAACCAGAAAGGTAAAGCCGTAAGTCTAGATGTGGCAGATTTATGATTGCAGTAGTTATAAAGACGTGTGTCCACTAAAACAAAATAGACGGTTTTAGCTATGCAAGATATTGTACCGTGCTTGAACATTTTCATTTATATAGACCATAAGGCAAAGTTTGAAACCTGGGCTCCTATAATCTTCAGATTTAGAAGAGCCAGCTAGTATATTTCTCTTATTTTTTCTTTTTCCTCCAAATCCTTAATTTCATATATTGGGAATACATGGTAGGCTTTCTGGATTTAAGCCCCAATTCAACAAGGTACTAGACATATACTTAACTTTAAGCATCTCAATCACAATGAATGGCTAACTTCAGTGGGACTACTTAGAGGGTTGAAGTTAATTCCATGGTTGGTGCCTTGCTGAATAGGGGCCTGAGACTGTCACAGATCTGCTTTTTCTGTTCTATTTCAGTACATTAAATACCTGATGCAAACTTTTTAGTCCCCGTTGCCTTTCCACATCAGCTTTTATTTATTTAACATTGTTTTTCAATAGAAAGGAAAGAAAGGAGAGGTGCCCTTTGGTTGAACATAATAATATCCCTGGCTTCCCTGCTGTTTTTATGAAATTGCTATAGCTCATGCTTTTATTACAAACACAGCAAAGCCATATTTACTAAATTAAGAATGGGATCAGGGATTTAGATAATCTAACTTTTACACACTGGACCTACAGTCTATCTGTCCACCATCACAATAGGAGCTGTGTGTCTCTCAACCAGTCATCCACAAATGCACCACAGAATGCTTTGCATCTTTGAGCTTCAAAGGAGGTGGTGGGGAGAGCTTGGTGAAACTTTTAAGATAAATCGTTTATTCAACAAAAAATGCAGGTTCAGTCAACTTAAAACAATCTATGAATTTGACATAAATAGTTTTGGCTACTCACAAAACTGGTGATTACCCTCCTCTTCCTTTAGCCCAGCGGTTAGGGCACTCAGCTGAGATTTTAGAGACCCAGGTTTGAATCCATGCTCTGAAACAGTCCAAACAGACTTTTGTGAGTCACCAAAAATTTCAGATTTGGTTTGACCCCAACTGAATATTTTTCAGTTTTTCAGAACTGCCACCTCAATGATTTGCTCAGCTCTAGTGTTGAGTCCTGCAGCAGGTTGAAAAGAGACCTTGTGAGAATAATCGCAATAGATTACCAGACACTTTCGGCATCTGCTGTGGATAATTGCAAGAACCAGTCGGATCCACTCTTGTGGGAGAAAGGGAAGGGGAACAGGATCACAATTCAGCACCAAACAGTTGCTAGTGGCTCCTGTTGCCCTGTCTACACTATTTTGACTGTGGTTTTCAATTGTGGCTTTGATTTTTCAGGTAGACAGGGCCAGTGGTGGTTGTAACCCACAAGCTGAGAACCACAATGTTAAATGTTGACTTTCAGGGAGACTTTAGAATCCTCATATTATTATCGAGATTAGTAGCAGTAACTAAAGGCAAGCAAGCAAGAGAGAACACACAGATCCACTGTAAGGAGGACCCAGAAAGGCTGTTAGAAATTTCCTGTCACCAATTGCTGGGTCAGCTCTAGTATCAACATTTGTTTTTCATGTGTTTATGCCCTGATTGGTTTATGAAACAGAAACAAAATCTCACTGGATTTAGGAACTTTCCTTTACTTGTGTTTTGGCTCACAAAAGTAGTTTGCTTTCCTTGACTAGGCTAAAGACCATATACAAAACACGTATCCAAGGGGAAAAGCACTGTCAACCACACCTATCCCTTGGTTTTTCTTTTTCCAAAATGCACTTCCTTTCTCAGAGCCCAGCCTTAAAACCCTCCCTCATGCAAGTACCCATTGTCTTCAGGGGGACTGTGTGTCTGAGTCAGGACTGCCCAAGCAAGAGAGGTTTGTAAGAGCAGGCTCTTAACCTCTTGGATATCTTCGTCAAAGGAAAAAATGATGACTCTCGGCAGAGCTTAGCACGCTGGGCTTTTGTGTTTTGTAACAGAAAAATATAATTAAGGAAGGAAACATGCCCCACATAACAAGTTCCAGTGCTAAATTGTCATGCTAGAGCAAATACCTGAAGAAGCCTCTGAACTTCATGCTGTTTGTTCAGGAAATAGAGACCAAACAGTGCAAACATAGGCCCAGACTCTGATACCCTTCCTCACACTGAGTAATTAAGTTCATATCTTAAATTAAAATCTAGCTTTCTTATCCTCATTCTTTTAAAATTAAGGCAATAATGGGCCTACTACAGCTCTCAGTGATTTCAGTGGGAATAGAATCAGATCCTTCTGCCCTAATTTCAATTTTTTTTATAATAGTGGATGATTTTTTAATGTAAACTCTAGGCCTTTCATCTGCATATATTTTGTAATTTTCTCTCTTTTGATATCAGTTTCTTAGCATGTGAAGCTTTAAGAACATAAGAACATACATAAGCGTGGCCATACTGGGTCAGAACAAAGGTCAATCTAGCCCAGTATCCTGTCTTCTGATAGTGGCTGATGCCAGGTGCCCCAGAGGGAATGAACAGAACAGCTAACCATCAAGTGATCCATCCCCTGTCACCCAGTCCCAGCTTCTGGCAAACAGAGGCTAGGGACACCAGCCCTGCCCATGTAAAGAAATGATGAGGAAGTTATTCTCTGTGTGTGCTTTATGTACCAAGCAGCATGGTCAATGGGTTTTACTGTAGATAGTATAACAGGGTTGTCATTATGTAAGATTTTGTCGACATTGTTGATTGTTAGCTCTTTGGGGCAGGCATTTTCATTTGCTAAATGTTTTTTATATCTAGCACAATGGGGTACCTCTAGGCTCTGGCACAATATAAATGGCAATCACAATTCAATAAAATTGTCCTCTACAACTCAAAAAGTTGATGGATTCTATAAATAATTATATGAGTCAGTAAACTCATCAATGTTGTCAGTGAAATTATATTATAAGGCAATATTGATGAGATTTAGGTGAAATTAATACTATAGTAGACTTTTATTTTGGTGAACGATATGCTTAAAAGCCTAGTATTGTAATAATTAATGTCAACATATCAAATACTGAGTGACCTGATGTACAACTAGGTCCCACTCTCAGATCTTTAAAGGTATTAATTGAAGTAGCCCTAAGCCATTCTTTTTAACTTCATTGATTAATCCAGTCTTCTGTCCAGACTATAAACAGATACGTGCTCAGGGCATTGTTCATCATACTTCACCTTTTCAGACACTTGGGGGGTGGAAGAAAGCGGGCATGTTTCCAGAAAGAACATTTCTTTAAGATCCGGCGGAGGGAAATTATGGAGATGGATAAACTAGTATGGCATGGCAACTCTAACTGATGCAGGACCTCTGGATTGTTTAACACATGATATGCTAGATCCTCTTCCTCTTTGAAGCCACTTCTCTGTGTTAAAAACATATGAACATATATTGTACTCACTACCGGGAGATTAGTTACTTTCCTGTACAATGGTTTTCAACAAGTGTGTAAACCCAAATTCTTGAGTTCATGTTGGGCTTGGATTTTTTTTGTCAAGTTCAAAAACTCACAAATCCTAGTAAAAATGTTTAGTGCTAAAACTGAGGAGGTTTAATCAAGATACCTTCATGGATTCAGCCACAACCCAGTCAAGGCTTCAGTCCTAGCACCGGCTCTGTGCTTGTGATCGTCTGGAACTCCATGGGAATCAATTAAACTGAAACAGGAGCATCAGGTGAATACACAGAGAGAAGGAGGCTAGCAGAGTGATAGGCTTAACTGTGTTTGGTTCTGTTGCTCTTAGGGAGCTAAAAAGCCTGTTATTTTAAAAATGAATCGGTTTTTAAAAAAAGTTGAGAGAGTCCTTTGAGAGAAAGGAGGGCTGGTGGTTACGGCAGTGACACAGGAGATCTTTGTTCCAGTCACTGTTCTGCTACAGTCTTCCTGTGTGACCTTGGGCAAGTCACTTAGCCTCTCTGTGCCTCAGTTTCCCTCCATAAAATGGGCCTTGACTTGACGTGGCTGACAGTCTAGGTATCAAAGCCAAGAATATGACAGAAGACAACCCTACCCAACCTTGGTGTTGGAAACAGGAGATGAGGATGAGTGTTCTTCAAACCAATATACATCATGATCTCCATAATAGAAGTCAGATTAAAATTAGCTCACCCAATGGAATCTGATGAGTCTTTGTGTCATGTGATGGAGCATTTTGGACACACTTTGATCATCTGGATCAGTCACTCAGACCTGAATTGGATTCACACAGATTGAGCCTTGCCCCATACAGCGCCCAACTGGAGTCTGATTCATCTTTTAAAATTCAGTTTGCTCATTGACAGCAGTGCCAAGCCTCATGATTTTAGCTCAAGTCTCATGATATTAGGTGTTTTTCCTAAATCCCCAACTCTTGGAGTCAGGGGATGACATGAGAATCTCAGCTTTCCTTTTTTTTAAAGTGAATTTCTAGCCATCTTGGTTGCAGAGAAAAACTTGAAAAAGTTAACCCTAAAGACTCCAAAACCAGAATACAAATGAAAAAAACCCAACATTTATTATTATTTTAATCTCATTATTTTTAAACTAATCTCATTATTTTTAAACAATTGGGGATGGCAGTACTGCAGTTCTCTGATTGCCATAGGTTCTTCCAGGCTAAACAAGACCTGAATTACTAAACAAGCAGTGGTGGAAATCTTTCCAGTTTTCTTTACACACCATAAAGGAGCAAAAGAGGGTACACAAATATTTCTTTTCCTTTTGCGGGTCAGCTTCAACAACTCCCTGCATGAGTGCAACTACTGGCTTTTTGCTGTTTTAACAGGGAATGGCTGCTAGTGTTAATTTTTTAGTTCATCCGAGTTTTTGTTTATGTTTACTTTGTTACCACAGTACTCTCCATGCCTTCCACAGCTGTTGTCTTTGACTCAACTTGTCTTAATGGTTTTCTGATAACTTAATCTTTGTCCCCTCTTAATATAGCAATGCCATCTTATATGCAAATAATAGTACCGTGTGTTCCTTGTATCTTCATTGTATAAATAAATAGATTTTTTAAAAGCACATACAGTACATATGTTCAATTCATGCCAAAGAAGTCCACGATCCTGCTTTGTTCTGACTCAGATGTAGCTCATCGTCGAATTGTGTAGTCTCTATATTGGAGAAAGTTCCCAACTCACTAAATAGTTGACATTATTGGCATTACCGTGGATAAGCAGGAAACATCTTCTTCCATGTGAATCAGTGAATATGATTGGGATATTCAAAGGTGTCTAAAGGGAATGTAGCTCTCAATCCCACTGAATTTCAATGGGAGTTGGGCACTTAACTCCTTTGAAATCCTGGCTTCTACGTTTAAGGTGCCATCTGCACTGTCCAAACTGAGTTCATGGCCAGTGTTTAAGCTCAGTTTACAGGTCTCTCGCGTCTTACGCGGGGCTTCCGTTTAGCGCTGAGCGCGTAAAGCGAAAACCGCGTATACTGAAACGCCATTGAGTTGAATGGCGGACGGAATCGCCCGCAGTACCGATTCCGTTTTTAAATAGTTATTTTTCTTTTCTTTTTCTAGTTTTGCCAACCGCGCAAAGCTGAAATTGCGCATGTTAAATGCGCGTAAGGCGCGAGAGACCTGTATACTGGATCACAGCTAATGCTGCTGACATGGTTTGATTGGCCAGGGTGGATGGGGCTAAGGCTTTGAAATGCATGTTCTTAAGGTTCCCCTATTGTTTTTAAAAGGCTGGGGTGGGGTTAGTTTAAATGTGCATGACAATCAGACATGTTTGAACAGTTGTTTGCAGTGTTGTTGTATCTGTGTGGGTCCCAGGATATGAGTGGGTGAGGCAATGTCTTTTATTGGACCAACTTCGGTTGGTGAATGAGACAAGCTTTCGAGCTCCACAAAGCTCTTCTTCAGGTCACTTCTTCACACCTGAGGAAGAGCTCTTTGGAGCTTGAAAGCTTGTCTCTCTCTCACCTACAGAAGTTGGGCCAATAAAAGATATTACCTCACCCACCTGGTCTTTCTCATGTTTGAACAGGGCAGTTTAACTCGGGTGAAGCCCATTGTACACAGGGCCCTAAATCTACCTCATCTCATCTTTTTCTTTCCTTACCCAGATCTCCTGCTCCCCTTGCTGACAAACCATTTCATCTGCCCTATCTCCCTCTGCAGGCTCACTGGTGCTCATGCTAACCAAATCAATGGTATCTTCCTCATTCGGACCTGACGGACAGCATCAGAAAACTTTATTTCTTTCCTTTGAAATTTATTCTCACCCAAATTAAAGACTTGGCTTTTAACAAGAGTTCTGGGAAGGACATTCTTGCAACAAGTTCACGTGTGCCACAGCATGGAGAACACACGAAGGAGACTCGCGTTTCAGGGGCTTCGGCAGCTGTGGCAAAATCTAAAACTGTAATTATCAGGACAGTCACTTAGTTGGCACATTTCTATCTTCAGTGGGGTGTGCCTGTTAAGAGTATGTGACTCTTTATCACTGAAATTTCTTTGCAGTCATGAAAGATAAATAACAAAGGTCCATATCTGTAGCATCTCAGCAACTTTTAAATAATTTATGATTGTATGTAAACATCTCATGAAAACCACGGGGTCCAACTCTCAGATCCAGCTGGGCAGGGCTGCTTGAGAGCCAGCTTAATTGGCTCCCTGGGAATGACACCCTTGTTGCAAGGTGAATCTCTGGGTGGCATAGAAGGGTGTTTTCAGCAGAAAAGGGGCATGACCAGGATGTTCCTTTGCCCCATTGATCGCTGGCTGCTGGAACTGCACCTTGGGGCCATAGGCACACCTGAGTCTCTTTAATGTATGATTGGGGACTGGATCTGCTCCAGGATGGGGAGCCACCCAAGTGATTCACAGACACCTTCCCTCCCCCTCACTCCTCATTTAGCTGTGGCTGAGACACACAGAGCCACAATATATACTAGGCATGGCCCCAAACTGGAACACTAGGCTCAAACACCTCTCCCCGGTGCCCATCACTGAACTTTGCAGATGTTACACAAAGATCCAGCCTGTGGAAGAGGAGTAGGGGGACTCCGATCCTTTGAGAAATCAGAGCTCGCACATACTCAGGAGAGAATTGCTGGGATTTCACAGCTTAATTCCCTGCAGTTGCTGGCTGCACTGAGTGTGCTCCAGTCTCTGGCTGAGCAGGACTTTCCCTGCAAACACACCTCTGGGCTGCTGCAGGCCATTCCAGTTCGGAGTCCAGGCAACTGACCTGAGAGCGGAGACCCTGCCTCTCCGGTGCTTTCAATGCCCCCCTGTTGATACCCAGGCAGCATAGAGGAGAAAAGTCACTTGAATCGAATGCAGAGGAGAGAAGAGCCAGACTTTGGAGTGGGAAACAAAGGGAGTAGATTGAGGCAAGGAGCCTAGGGGAAGACTGGGACTGGAGGCTGGTGGGAATGGAGAGAGGGAACCTGGGATGAGGAGTTGTGAAAACAGAATGACTGGGACTTGAGACAAAGTGCTAAGGTGTTAGGAGGCAGGGATAAATAACCTGCTCTCCCAGGAGATGGGATAATCAAATCCAGGACAGCTGGGCAAAGTCACAGAGATTTGCTGCAAGCAGTCAGTCTTCCTTCCAGGCCAGGGCAGAGAGGGACCCACCTAATTAAGCAAGAAGAAGCTGGTAAATTAGGTCAGACACGAGTTTAGGCCTTGCTTGATCATTCCAACCCAACGTCCCTCAATCCTGTATTGATAAACAATGTATTGTTTTGGAAAGGCTGTCCAGGGTCATGGCAGACACCTGCTGATTGCACAGCTAGTCTCCAACAGAGGTCCAAACTCCTTTGGACTGCTGAAGGACCCTTGGTGAGAAACAGCCATGCTGAAGCAAGGGACCCAGTCTCAGTGTTGCATCGTCGCAGGGTTCCCACTGAGAAATGTGAAGGCCTAGGGCCTAGTACTAAGAAGGAGACACCCCCAGAAAGACTGTATAAAGGTCAGAGACACAGCACGCCCTTTGGATCTGTGACAAGGAGAAAAATTGGAGCTCATATTGATAGAAGAATCACTCTTAATTCTGGTATAACAGAATTAATAGTCATTTTGTCCTCCTCAGGTTGCTTTGACCTAGTAACTTAAGCTGCAATAGTTTGGTATCCGAAAAACATTTATTCATCATTGCCTTTGAAAATATATTTCTTTGCCTCCAGTTGAATTTGGTTTTATTGTTGTAAGGGAAAAAAAAGACATCTTAGCACCAGTCAAACAAAATTGATTTTCCAATGACTCGAAATGCTCTCTTCTAAGGTGAGTTCCCTGTGCCAAATCTTTGAAGTGTGCCATATGTACCTTCCTACTGCCAATTGTGAAGATGTGATCTCAGATACACAGCTTTTGTCTTTTGGCAAATTCTCACTAGGATTTTGTCTTGATCAAAGAAATGTCTGATGCTTGCCAAAAGAGCATAGGAACGCATAGACAGCTAATGGGTTGAGCTCCTACTAGCTGGTTTGGGAATTCAATGAGACTACATCTTTCCAGTGGAAGAAAGGCCATTTTTTCCATGGTGGTCTTAAACATAATCAGAAGACTCTGGCAGAATAGATTGTTCCAAATTAACTAGAATTCTCAAGTTACATTTTTATGACTTGTTCTCTAACATCTTAATTCTCTTGTTTAGGACCAGGATTTTATGGCATTGCACAATTGACTTAATATCATAAAGTTCAGTTTTTAAAATATCTTGTTGATCTGCAGTTCTCTAATATGAAAATATATAAATCTGGTTACACATGTATCAGCTTAAATCCTAGAGCTATAATAGCTGTGAAAACAATGTAAATAGAGCAGGTTGGAGAAATTCCTATTAAACACGTTTTTGTTAAATTTTGCCGAGTTATCAAAATGAAATTGATCTGGTTCAATTTCCTTGACTTGCAGTGAATCCAAATTTTGAAATCTCAAAATCCTCCATGAAGCAGAATTATCTTTCTCCACCCAGCTCTTTTTGTAAGACAATTACTCTGTCTAGTAACTCCTATAGGGGGCGAGTGTCACTCCTCTGATTCATCAGCACTCTGGTATGAAAATGTTAGCCGGACTCTCTCTGCCTCTTTTTTCTTCTCTATACAATGGGGATAACACACTTCCCTGCCTCCCAGGGCCTTGGGGAGGCTTCATTTTGTTCGTGTTTATGATGCAAGCTGAGATCCTGACCTGGAAGCTGCAATAGAAGGGCAGCGTATGGTTATTTTTTAACTCTTTAAGACTGCTATAGAAGAAAAGCCCTGTCAGATGGTGACTTTGCTCCATGTGAATTTGCTCACTTGAGGATATTTTGGTATTGTTGTTAAGTGTCAGACCTAATGCACAAGCAAAGCAAGTGGTTAACTGGGCTCCCACATTTCTAGGGGTAGCCAGAGTCCAGCACAAATTTTTTCCCCCTCACAGGATGACTCTTTTTTGCTTTCTTCCCCTGGTTGTGGAGGAAAGGGAAGAACTCTGTGCCACCAGACTTCTTCCTCTCTCTCTAGCAATGGACTGGGGAGAATGTTCTGCTGCCAGTCTTCTTTCCTGTCTGGACTATAGACAACAAAATGAAACTCAGCAAAGACAAATGTACGGTGCTACACTTAGGGAAGGAAAACCAAATACACAAATACAGAATGGGGGATAACTGGCTTGGCAGCAGTACTGATGAGAAGGGTCTGTGAGTTGTGGTGACTCACAACCTCAACATGAGTCAGCACTACGATGCTATTACCAAAAAAAAGCAAATGCAATTTTAGGTTGCATTAACAGAGTAGCATGCAAATCAAGAGAGGTGATAGTACCGCTCCACTCGGTGCTGGCTGGGCCTCAGCTGGAATACTCTGTCCAGTTTTGGTCGCCAATGTATAGAAAGGAGGTAGAGAAACTGGAAAGGATCCAGAGGTGAGCCACAAAGATGCTCAAAGGGATGGAATGCAAGCCATATGGGCAAAGGCTGAAGGAACTGGGTATGTTTAGTCTGGAAAAGAGGAGATTAAGGGAGGATATGATAGCGGGTCTTCAGATACTTGAAAGGCTGCCATCAAAAAGATGGAGAAAAGTTCTCTCAGAGGGCAGGACAAGAGCCAATGGGTTCAAGATACAGCATAGCAGATTTATATTGAATCTCAGGAAAAACTTCCTTACTGTAAGAACAGTAGGACAATGGAACAGACAGCCTAGGGAGTTTGTGGAAGCTCCTTCACTGGAGGTTTTCGAAAGGAGGCTGGATAGCCACTTGTCTTGGATGATTTAGACCAGGGGTGGGCAAACTACAGGCCGCATCCGGCTCGTTGGACCTTTTAATCTGTCCCTCGAGCTCCCACCGGGGAGCAGGGTTGGGAGCTTTCCCCACTCTGGTGCTCCAGCCGGGGAGTGGGGTCGGGAGCTTGCCTTGCTCCACTCTGCACGTGCAGCAGCTCCCAGAAGCAGGAGCAGCCAGGAGGCTCTGCCCACTGCCCCTACCCCAAGTGCTGGCTCTGTAGCTCCCATTGGTTGGGAGCTGCGGGGGCGGTGCCTGTGGATGGGGCAGCATGCAGAGCGGCGTGGCCCTGCCTCCAGAGAGGGGATGGACAGCTGTTTACAGGAGCTACTTCAGGTAAGTGGCGCCTGCACCCCTGAGCCCCCCCTGTGCCCCAACCCCCTGCCCCAGCTCTGATTGCCCTTCAAACCCTTTGATCCCAGCCCAGAGCACCCTCCTGTACCCCAAACCCCTCATCTCCAGCCCCAACCCAGAGTCTGCACCCCCATCTGGAGCCTCGCCCCCCCATGTGCCCTAATCCCCTGCCCCAGCCGAGAGTCCCCTCCTGCCTTCCAAACCCCTCCGTCCCAGACCTTCCTGCACCCCAAACACCTCATGTCCAGTCCCACCCCAGAGTCTGCACCCCCAGCCGGAGCTCTCATCCCCGCCTGTGTGCCTCAATCCCTGCCTCATCCAGCACTCCATACAATTTCCATACTGAGATGTGGCCCTCAGGCCAAAAAGTTTGCCCTGTTCTTTAGGGGCCCTTCAAATACAAAAGGCAGCCCTGGGAAAGAAGGCACTGAAAGTTGTAGACAAAATGCCAGCTGTATGAGGCATTGACTCATTGGCCTTGGGATGAGGCTCAGCACTCTGAAATGGGAATGTGCCAGCAGTAATCAAGAGACCTCAGTTTAATTCTGAGCGACTTATCTTGGAGCTGACAACAGTATTTTTCTAGATCTCTTGATGTGTTAAAATGAGGGAATTGCTCCTTGAGGCAGCTGAACCTGAAAGGCATGAAAGCTCAGCAGGAATTGCAGGTGACTGTGCAGTGTTGAGCCAGCTAACAGCAATCGGAAGAACAGCCAGAACTTCCTGGGTTCCACTCTAGTAAAAGTCCATATCCTTGCTTTACACTGGGGAGGGGAGGTGTTTCTCTAAGCACCTAGGCCTGAAGAGATTTTAAAAAAGGAATCACCATGGAAGGAAAATATTTCATTTCTGCCATCTTGTGTGGTGCTATAGTTCTAGATGATTGCTATGCTCGTTTCGCCTCTGTCTTGTTTCCGCTCAGACTATCTTCTGTTCCTTTAAGTTATAATAACCATGAAAAAATCCTATGTTGTATATGGAATCCTTTTAGAAGTTACTATGGCCTTTTACAATTCCATGTCTTACCTGTTCTTAAATAACGACTTTATCAGGTGTGGATGCTTATGTGCTCTTCTTTTCACACAATAAAATTGTGCATATCCACCTCTTTATGTTGTTGCTAATTATTGGTATTCTAGAAATGCCTAGAGGCCCCAACTGGGACTGGAACTCCATTTTGCTCGATGCTGTACAGAGTAAGAGACAACATCTACCCCAATCAGCTTACAGTCTATGAGCTTCATATTAGTTGCTTTATCAGGGCTGGCAGCACCCAGAATTCTTGCTGCCTTCAGTGGTGGGGTCAGAAGTCTGTGCTGAAGTGCTGGAGATGCTGGGCTGTTGGGAAAGGGCTGTACTCTGAGGTTATATCTACCCTGAAGCTGGGAGTGAGCCTCCCAGCCCAGGGAGTCAGCTCGCGCTGCCTCCACTCAAACTAGCCTGCTAAACATAGCAGTATGGGCATTGCGAATTGGGTAGCAGCTGTGCTGAAGCCCACCCAGCCTTCCTGGGTGTGAGCTTCGGTGGCTAGCCCGAGTCTCTGCCAGACCTGCAAGCTATCCCACTGCTATTTTTAGTGGGGTAGCTTGAGTGATGCTCATGTGGGTCTGTCCCTCTGGGCTGGACAGCTCACCCCCAGCTGCAGTGAAGACATACCCTGCATTGACCAAGCTAACGGCTGTCTAGCTCAGCCTGCTACATAAAACTGTTTATGACAGTCAGCAAAAATGAAGATAAATAGACTGGGACAAACTGGCTTGTTTAGGTTAAAAGTGATCAGGGCGCTTCAAGACTCCTGGTAAAGTCACAGGTTGGCATGGGAATGAGCTAAAAGAGTCTGGAAATGGGAGGAAATGTTTATAGCTCAAATGATTGAAATGTGCTTAACTTGGTTAATGTGAATGGGAGGAGACACTCTTGGACATTGTTTATCTCAGATACTCAATGGATGAGGGAAACATGTGGACCAAAAACACTGAGATTTACTATCATAGCTGCTATTCCGACCATATCCTGAGACCCCAGAATCCACCATGACACCACTAGGCCTTCATCATCCTGATCCTGAAGGTCATGCAAACCCAACTGGGCCAGAGAGAGGGAGCCAAATGACATTACCAGGGCCCCCAGCTTCACTAAGTTCTGAACATCACTTGGAATTTGAGCCAGGATACCTGCACTCTCACGCCTGCCCCGTGTGTCCTTTTCCTTCCCCATCTCACTTCTTCTCTTCCAGATCTTTCTCTTTTGCCATTTGTTTAATCACAGTCTGGCTCAGCCGGCCACGACTGCCTACTTTGCCATAAGCCTTGACTGGTGTAACAGCTCAGAGCAATGCCCTCAGCAGCCTGATGCTGATACAGGTTTAGCAGGTCACAGAATGGCTGATAAGACCATGTGCTGGGCCTGGGTTTCTCCAGCAGTGAGGTTGCAAGTGGGAGCAGGGGCGGCTCTCACAATTTTGCCACCCCAAGCAGGGGCGGCAGCCCTGCCCCCGACGCAGGCAGATGTAGTGGGGCCCCTCCCCCGACACCTGCCTGCGTCGGGGGCGGGGCCCCGCTACATCTGCTTGCATCAGGGGCGGGGTCCCCCTACTTCTGCTTGCTTCGGGGGCGGGGCCCCCCTACATCTGCCTGCATTCCCGACGCAGGCAGTCCCAGTCCGCGGCGGCAAGGGGAGAACGGTGGACCTGCTGCCCCATTGCTGCCACGGCAGGCGAGAATGGGGCAGCAGTCTGAGTCCCGCGGAGGCAATTCGGCAGCGGGAAGAGCGGACCTGCCGCCGAATTGCCGCCGCAGGACTCGGACTGCTGCCCCATTCTCGCCTGCCACCCCAAGCACCAGCTTGGAAAGCTGGTGCCTGGAGCCAGCCCTGATTGGGAGTCAGCACCAGACAGAGAAGCAGCATCTTCTCTCTTTGATGTTCTTTCCTCTCCCCTTATGTGTGTTGGTCTGGTTTTGTCTTAAGGAAACAGGATCAGACTTTAACAAGAACAGCAATGACAGCAGCTGCAGCCCATCTCAACTAACTTCTTCGCTTCCTCCCCATTCCCCCGCCACCCCCCACAAAGGGCAGTTATTGCCATCTTTAATACCAGTTGAAAGTATGTCAAGCACGGGGGGGCTCCCCATAAAACTCTCTCCAGCTAAAGGAAAAGGGATGTTGTTAAAATAAAAGCCTCACTTAATACTCCCATTCCTCATGCCTTAACTGGTTCTCCTGCTTTTTCTGTATCTTTAACAAAAAGTAAAAAATATGGTCAGTGGTGGTTGTTACCATGAGAGTAAGCCAGTAATACCTTGACACAGAACCGTGGATTATGCTTAGGTGTTTAATGTTGTACCGTAACAGTAAACAAGTCTTTCATTAATATCTCCCTCTTCAACATCAGCATTTCATCCGGCCCCTCCCCATTTTTAGTTCAAAATTTTCCCTACAATTTCTGATGGTCTCTGATCTGATGTCCCCATTTTTAAGGAAAAATTATTTTTATTTGTTTATTAGTTTGTTTCGTGGGCTGATTGATTTATTCAGATTTTAGAGAGGATGCAAAATCTTGCTTTAAAGCAGTGGCCTGTCCAGACAACTGTACCCCTTTCAGAAGTCTGGTTTGGCTTGTGTACCCCCAAGTTTCACCTCACTTAATAATTACTTGTTTACAGATATAAAAACACAGAAGTGTCACAAAACACTATTACTGAAAAATTGCTTACTCTCTCATTTTTAACCATATAATTCTAAAAGAAATCAATGGCATATAAATATTGTATGTACATTTCAGTGTATAGTATATAGAGAAGTATAAATAAGCAATTGTGTGTATGAAATTTTAGTTTGTACTGACTTCACTAGTGCTTTTTATGTAGCCTGTTGTAAAACTAGGCAAATATCTAGATGAGCTGATGTAGCCTCTGGAAGACCTCTGTGTACCCCCAGGGGGTACGTGCACCCCGGATTGAGAACCACTGCTTTAATGAGGCATCTGAAATCCCAGCTATTGAGTAACTAGCAGTCGCTCCATTATTTGAGAATGGGCCCATCACCAGAGTTTCTGGACACCTGTTCCCAAGAGCGTTCATCATTTTGTTCGATGAATTCAATGGGAGTTCCTATAGCAGATACAGGATTGGGCCCAAAAAGGCGTCAGTGGCATAGGCTATAGTTCTAGTGTAGAACACTGTATGCTACTGTTGCACCCCAGTGCACTGGGACGAGGTGCTCAGACACAATGATGATAGGGGCCAGTACGGCATCTTTCACGTATTCCCCAATTCTGGGCCACATGCACCAGGGAGGGAAAGAAGTCGGAGAAGCTGGAGTAAAGCCATCTATGTAGTCTCTATGCCAGCCCAGGATTCCCCACCGTGGTAGAACCCTTATTGGCCCCTTTAGGGGCAACAGCATGGATTAACCTTATCAGGAGCCAAGGACATGGCCCTATGTACAACAAAATGGACAGAGACATTCTAACTGTACAATCTGTGTGACTGGTGATATGACACTATATGGGACACTAGCAAGACAGCTTGGACTTTCAGATATGAAATTGGTCTTGTGGTGTTGGCTGTCAGAAAAAAGTTGCTGTTTTTTTTTACCACGTGAGCTAACTAACCTTGCTGTGGAAAGGACTGAGGGAGAATCACCAGCATGTTATTTTAAATCCATGGGTGGTCGGGGGAGGAGGGCTAGAACCCTCATTTTCTGGCTACAGTTTCCTGGTATAAAGATTCCCTCCACATTCCTGAGCAGCACTTTGGAAGAACAGAAGAAGAGACAACAGCCAAACACTCTGTCCTGGCTCTTACATTGGGGGTCAGCATATGGTGGAACTGGACGTGATCAATAAAGCAGACAATTTTAATACTAAGTCTTATTACAAGTGGGGGAAAGGAGAAGTTGAGAACCAGCAACCAGTTACAGCTTCCTGTCTACCTGCCCCAGCCTAGCTAAAATAGTCCAACTCGCTATGTTCCCCAAGGGGCCATACACTAGTTGGAGCGCAACCCACTCCAGCCACTCCTCCTCCCTACACTTGATGTGCCCTGTGCCAAGAGTGTGGGGTAGAAGGGGTAGGACTTGCTGGAGGAAGATTTGAGGGTAGTTTCAGCTCCTTTTGTGCCACCTGATCAGTGCAGAGGGAGCAGAACAGGACAGAGAATCTGCTCTCAAAGTATTAATTGTAGCCCATTGACCTTTTCAAAATGATGTTTGGCCCTGAGGCTGATAAACTTGGACACCACTGATCTAACAGATACATATGGATATTCAGCCAAAATATGAATCCTAGCACAAACACAAGTTGAGTCCCAAAATACATGTTTAATCTAAATTTCATTCTTTTGTGCCTTATAAAATTATCTATTTGTCTTTCTGACCATCCAGTCATTTTAACTATTATACTAGGAGATACTTTTGGAATGCAGCTATTTTTGGAATAAAAGCAAACATCTTTAATATTTAAAAATAAATGCAAAGTTCTGAAAATGTTTCTAAAACATTAACAATATTATGCCCAGTGGAGATGTGCTACTCTTTCAAGATGCATAGTTTGTACTGACAACAGTTCAAATATATTTATGGTGTCCCAACAAAAACTCAGTAGTTTCAACTTTTAAAAGGATGTTTTTTTAAACATCTATGGTAAATGGAGATTTTGACTTGCTGCCCAGGACTCGCTGAGAGCTGCTCCTTAAAAAGAGAAAAAAACAACTAATAGGATAATAAATCCCAACATTTTTCTCTATACAAGGGTTGTTTTAGTTAAATTCGCAGCCACTTTAATTATTAATACTACACCCAAATTTATTTACACCAGTGTTTCTCAATGACTGGTCCATGGACAGGCACCGGTCCCTGAGATTTCCCTGGCGGCGTTTAGGAAGGCAGCAAGCTGATCCCTGGTATCAAAAAGGTTGAGAAACACTGCTTTAGACTATTGTATTTAGTAAAAGACTTTCGACTCATCCATCATTATCCACACTTTACTGAGTTCACTTTAAACATTGCTGGCTAAAACTCCAATTTATCAAGCCTGTGTTGTCTTGCAGTTGTGGGATCATTTATTTTCATTCTGAAAGAGTTGATTTGTGTGTGTGTGTGCATACGCTGAAGTGAGCTATTTGCCAGAGATTCACACTGCAGGGAACAAGCGCTTAAGAATTCACTGTGTTCATCTACCAGGCACACACACAAAGAATTTCCTTGGGGGTGCCACTTTTGCCCATGAGACATTAGATCAGAAGGAAGGCCAGCTCAGGGAGGACTCAAATACAACAAGTCAATTTGACCCTTAAAGATAACATGGCAACTGGGAATAAAGGGATAATGTTGGATCTGTCTGTCTGTGGGTCTCTCTATCGCTGACTGTGTGAGTGAGAGAGAGAAAATGAGCTTTCGCACATCTGGGTCAGGTGTGTACAAGGGTGTTGTAATGCTCTGTCTATACTCCATCTTGAATCATGCTAGCAGCAGCCATGTACAAAACCAGTTTTCAAGCACAGTTGTCACTACCCTGGCTTCTCTGACCAGTATGGGAGAGAGATTCTTCTGAAAGCCCTGTCGGCATGAAGAGTGCTATGCTGCCTCCATGCATAGGTGTGAGGAAATGGCTATTTTAGTCTACTCTAGAGCATAGTTTCTGACGTGGCTTTAATTAACACAGGGCCTGATCTTGCGGAAAAGATCTTCCGCAGCCTCTTGCGGAAAACTTGTGGGAAGGAGCTGAAGGGGAGGAAATCTCTGCAAAGTTCCTCCACAATTGCTCCATCAGGAGAAGGGAAGAGGCCAAACATAGCTCCCTGCTTTTAAAGGTCCAGCCCAAGCCCCACCAAGGCCCACTGTTCAAAAGCTCCTGCTCTGAGGAGGAAGGAAACTGTGCCTAGAGTTGAGTAAATAATTGCTATTTCCAGGGCAGTTACCACAGGATGACATTTTTCATTGGTGCCATTTTACTAGATACTGTACCGTAAAGCAAGGCTGTGTCTATCTTTTCTGCATAAACCCAGCTTTGACTGGCTTATGTCTCAAAGACCATATCAGGGCTCACTCTGAATTTTGGTATGCTTGTTATTAGCCACGCGTTGTTGGGGTTTTTTCCCCTCAAGTTTGAATTAGTTTGATCCAGCCATTTAAATACCTTCATATAGATCTAATACAGTTACAAAGTATAGGACAATGGCAAAGCTCAGCATTAATCAGTCTTTGTAGGCATTGCTCTGGGGGTTGGGTTGGGTTGGGGCGGGGGTTGTCAGAAATCCTTTATGATTGTTAAAAACAGTAAGACTTGGAAACACCAGCAGCCACTTATCAGGTTTCAAATGCATTGCATTCCTCCAGATGCTTGCTTTTCTTTTCTTTCATTGGTTTTTCAGGCTGACACTTGCATGTCCATTGTGCATCAATATTTAGTAATTAATATACTATACATCTGACTAATACATTGTAACCTAATCCTCAGGTAGCTGTTGTGCTCCCTCATGGGCCTTGGAGCCAGCAACTCCTATGTGCCAATCCTGGTTCTGACAGTGACTTCCTCTGAGATCTTGAACAAGTCACTTAACCCCTCTGTCTGTTTAGCCATCTGGACAATGGAGATACTAATGCGTATGTATATCACGGGGCTGTTGCAGGGATTACCGAGTGAACATTTGGAATCTTCAAAGCACTATGTAAGTGTTAAGTCTTCCTGGGCTTCATTCTTTACTGACATAACTCCAGTGGAGTTGCACCCGCAGAACGTTTGGCCCACAATATCAAATGGCCATGCAAAGCGCTGTTCACTTGACCATGTGCTTTGCTGCATTCGGGGGAGAAAGTGCAGCACTGAAGGACAAGAGTGAGCTACCCTGGCAGAGTCAGAATCGGGGAGGAGTTGGGAATGTTTTTTTCTCCCCCTAGCTCCTTTCTTTTTCTAATCATTCTCCACAGATCACAGCTGATTAATGGTGGGGGGGGGAAGGGAGCTTCTGCCTATTTTTGTTCCTTGATAATGTAGAAAGGCCCCAAAGGGTTTTGAGCCTCCCCCAGAAAAATTAGAGGGGGTTGTTACTTGTCTTTGTTTACATTACAAATTGAGGTCTAGTCTTCTATGGAAGAACAAAGGAACGTAGTGATTGCTTAGCAGATCAGACAAATGATCCGTCTAATCCAGTATCTGGTCTCTGACAGTACACACATTCTTCACAGGAAGATGGAAGAAACTGTAGTGGTAATTATAGAATAACCTGCTCAGGGGCAAAGTTCCTCCTAACCCCCTTTCATTTAGAGGTTGGCCTCTATCCTGAAGCATGAGCTTAATATCACTAGCATAAAAATATACCCTATGTAAAATAATTATCGATAGTCTAATTATCCATATAAATGTCTAATCCTTTCTTGAAATTGCTCTAAATTCTTGGCCTCAATGATACCTTGTGCCAATGAGTTCCATAGATTACGTGTACACTATAAAACAGTATTTCATTGTAAATTTGTTGCTTTAAATCAGGCCTGCACAACTCGTAAAGCATCGAGGGCCATATTACTCCAAAGAAAACAGCTGAGGGCCGAGACCCCCCGGCCCCACCGAAACAACACCCCACCCAGCGCCGCCTGGCCCCGCGGAAACAACCCCTCCTTCCCCAGCACTGAGATGTGGAAGCCTGTAGAGGGGGAAAGAAACAGCGTGTATAGGGTGACCAGATCACCTGCCTGCCCACTGCTGGTCTCTTACCTTCTGCCGCTGCCCCCGCCCCCTGCCGCTGGCTCACCCTCACTCCCCAGCCTGCCACTGGCCTCTTCACCACCTTGCCCACCGGCCGGCCAGCCGGCCGTTGGCTTGCCCCACCCCGCCGCTTGCCTACTCACCCCCCGCGGGCCGCACAGTGAGCCCACCTACTCACCCCACCCCCTGTGGGCCACACAGTGAGCCCACGCAGGCCACATGTGGCCCCCGGGCCGCATGTTGTGCAGGCCTGCTTTAAATTTTGTTGAATGCCATCTTATTTTTGGATTATGAGAAATCAGAGGTACGTGATTTACCTTCTTTATATCAGTTGTGATTTTGTATACCACTTGCATATCCCATTTTATTCATCTCCTTTTTAACCTAAACAGGCACTATCTTTTTAATCACTTCATGCCTCTTAGTTTTGTCTTGCATCTCTGAACCTCTTCTACTTCTGCTATTTATTTTATGAGAGAGGGTGACCAGAACTGAACGTGAAACTCCAGATGGGACTGTACCCTTCATTTGTACAGTCACATTTTGCTATCTTCTGTATTATTTTCTATTCCATTCATTATGCATCCTAACATTTTGTTAGGGCTTGTCATTCCAGCTGCACATTGAAAAGAGGTTTTCACTGAGCTGTCCACAATGATACCAGGTCTCTTTCTTGAGTGGTTACAGTTGATTTAGGACCCAGCAATGTATTTGAGTAGGTCAAAGTATTCCTTTCAATGTGTATTGCCATGCCTTTGTCTGTCTTGAATTTCATCTGCCAGCATGCTGCCGATTCATTTAGTGTTGCTAGGTCCCTCTAAAATTCCACACAGTCTTTGACCAACCTACATAAATTTATATCATCTTCACATTCTCCTTCCTCACTTTTCACTCCTTTTTGCCAGATCATTAATACATATATTAAATAACACCAGTCCTCGTTCAGCAAAGCATTTAAACACATGCTAGACTGACCTCCAATTCACTTCAATGAGACATAAGCACATGCATAAAGTTAAGCCTCTGCTTAAGTGTCCTGTTGTCTAGGGATGGACTGCTGCATTGGGGGCCTTGCATAGAACCTTAAACCATCTTACCTCTTGCATGTGACTGTCGAAAACTGATCATTCTTCCTCTTTGTTTTCTGTCTCTTAGCCAGTTTCCAATCCCTGACAGTACCTTTGTTTTCACCCAGGACTACTTGGTTTCCTTAAAAACTGCTTGTGTAGGACTTTGCCAAAGGTTGTTAGAAAGTCCAGAAAAACTATGTCAGCTGGTTCTCTTTTATACGCAAAAATGATAAGGTAACCAGAGAACTCCTGAAACAATAATATTACAAGAGACTGAAAGCTGAGCAAGCCAGAAAGGAAGACATTTTTAATCAGATTGTTTAAAATTCTCGATTAGAGTGTTTGTTGTTGTTGTTTTGATTTTGATGTTGTTCTTGTTGTTTAAACCTTTTAAACTTTGATTCCTAATGAAAACTTAGAAGAAAGAGCATCTGCGTTGAAACTCCAGCCACCCTGCCACTTTAAATAAGGTGTGAGAGCTCCCAATAAACATCCAAAGAAGTCGTCCAGCAAAGCCAGAGAAGACCAGAATTGACATTCCTGAGATTTCTATGGTAAAAACAAGTGGCGGGGAGGAGGGAGCTGATTATTTAAAAACATCTTTCAAATTAGCTTTACACATTAAAGTAGCAAAAATGGCACAACCCCAACTTCTGTAAAATCCTTTGCCATTTACATTAGAAGTAAGTCAATGGACGTTTTGTTAAAATGGCCATTAATTTTTATTAACCTCTCTCAAGGCTTCTGTGAGCTGAGAGAGCTGATGTTGTTTTTTTAAAGGCACAAATATGAAGCTAATTTTGTTGATCTCATTCTCTCAGAAAACTCAGTCCTGCAGTTTTCATGCAGACTTCCAATTAGTTCCATATAGGATGATGTCAATGGTCCATGGGACTACCCATGTGCATAAAGTTAAGCAGGATTGGGGCCAAAGTCTTTATCGCTTCTTGTCTGATCTCTTAAATGGTCAAATTTCCAAACAGTAATGAGAAAACCATCAGCATCTTTCAGGTCTGCTTTTCATTCTGAACCCAAAGGCCAGTGGGTTCATGGGCTGCTCTAAAAGGGATTCTAGTTGGAGCTGTTTGTTATGAGTTTGTTTTAGATATTTGTACAATCATGATTATGAAATATAAATAGTGATATTTTGGATATTGTGTCCGTATGGGAATATTACTCCATAAAGCCAGAGAATCATATTGCGGGAGCTGCTCAGAAAAGAGAGATATCTACATCTGGCAATGTGGGATTGCATGACTGTAAAGTAAAAATGATATTATGCACATACCCAAACATAAACACATTGTAAAGTGCATTCAGCCCAGATTCCAAACACATTGAACACTGCATGATTTAATGATGGATAAACTCACAATAATATCCCAATGGGGGGAACTACAGACTGCAAAATGACAGCTGCTATCATTCCAAAACAAGTAATTGTTTATAAATGAATATTTTTCATGATAAATTATTGAATTACATGAAAATCAGATGACCGCCTGCTGCCAAATTTGTTTTCGGTTTCACAAGACAGAATGGAATGTGCTGCAGACAGTGAGCGAAATTAAAAGCTGCTGGTCTTTTCCCACAAAGGGCTGATATTCTCTCATAGACGTTTCCCAATGCCTCATAAACCTGCAAAATAGTAGTCCTGGGGAATGGCTATCTGGCTTGTTATCCAAAATATTTTCGATATATAGGGTTTCAGGGAATCTCTGCCTAATCTGAGCCAGTTGTAGAAGGGAGGTCAGATTTCATATTTATCTGACATTGATTTCTAGTTCAAATCCACAGAGCCCCAGTATCTGTGATAACTATTGGCAACTTAAAAGCACACTGTAAAGGTATAATTTAATGCTGTTTCAGTTTGCTTTTTATTCTCTATTGTTTGCAATTGAGAAGTCTGAAAATACATTTTTCTTTCCCAATTTCCATTTTGTTTGAATTGGCAAGCCCTCACGTTTCCCCTATGTTTTGAATGGAGTTGAAATTAACCTTATGTAGCTGTTTTGATTGAGACAAATCCTGAAGTCCTGGCGTGGGCAAAGCTCTCAGTAAAGTCAATGGGGGATAGAAACATCAAGGTTTGGCCCTTTATTAACCATGCTTTTAAGTTACACAGCACTTTCTCTTGCCATACCATCCTTGTTTGTGTACAAAAATCAACTGTAGGAGGCTCAGCTCTGTGAATAGTGTTTGTCACTAATCTGCTGCTGCAAAATCAACAAGGGGAACACAAAGCCCTAGCTAAGCCAAACGAGCCACCCGGGCTGCTGATCTGAAGGTCTGTAGGCTTCCTAGCTTGTAGAGTCATGGCATCTGATCTTCATTCTGAAGGCAAAGCACAACCTCAGAATACTGCCTTAGATGATTTCCTATGGCTGCTCCCTTGCCTCAGGTCTGGGACTTCACTGTCTTCCCCAGCTGAGAACTTTAAATGAGCCACAGTCCAAAACAGGGTGTCCTTGGCTGGTCTCTACAATGGCCTAGTTAGAGCTGTGCGAACACTAACAGTTTGGCAGTGTATACTGGTCTTGACAAAGAATTCTGGTGGGTTTGGTTTGTAGGGGTTCAAGTCACACGAGGTGCTGCAAAATTTGGGTTCTGTTATCAAGATGGCCCAGCTTTGGCCATCATTCCTCTCTTTGCATCCCTCCACCAGCTTCCCCTTCTCTATTGCATCAAACCTCAGTTACATGTATACACCATCAATACCTTTCACAGCCTAACCCCACCCTACCCTTCATCTCTCATTCACTATCAAGATGTCAACTCCTGCCTCCAATTGGCCTATCACCCACTTGCTACATTTTCAAACAAGCACCTCTGTGCATTCTCCCTTGGTGCCCCTCACGTGTGAGAGGCATTCCCCATAAACATCCACAAAGCTACCTCATTCTTCTTCGTCAAATCCCTCCTTCAAATTCTACTTTGCCGCGACACCCACAAAAAGCTTGACTGCAATTAGGCTGCTGGTGTGCTGAGACCACTGCCCGTCATGCTGACCAATACTGTCTTGTTGTATACAAATAAACAATAATGTCTTCAGTTTCATTATGAAGAGTCATCCAGACCTCCTTCATACAGGAAACATTCTCTCCCTAACATGCCCCTTACTTTTAGTTATCTTTTAGGGGAGATGCTCAGTGGCCTTGTAGCCCCTACTTGCCTCTGGCTTGTCTCATTCCTCTTTCCTGGTACACCAGATAAGACATGGGTGCAGTGGGTCTGACATGCCTCCCAGTCTTCTTTTGGGCTTGCTGGTATTCCAGCCACCTCCAGAACCGTTGCTGGGGCCTTTCATAAGCTCTCCTTTGTCTATGCAGCTCCACAACTGCCAGGCAAAGAGCTGGGGAATTTTTTCATATGGTCTTCTGTGCCATTGATGCAGCCTTTCTCTTGGATCACTCAGCCTATGGTGGAGCCAGAGGGCAAAAAATCAGCAGTCAAGAAGGTCATGGATATCCCCTGAGTGAGCTCTGGGACGTTTCCAAATACAGAGCAAGACACAGTCTCTGCTCCAAAGAGTGTGCAACCTAAACTGATGAGATTATAGCAACTGGGTTGCTAAGTGTCAAATTTGGTGTCTCAACCCTTGATAGTTACCCTGTAACATTTACAGTTTTGTTAGGATATGGGCTCTGGTAAGAGTTGCTTCATCAGGAAGCTACTGCAGTGCACAACAACTTTACTGAACTACCAACTTACTAACAATGCTACATATCTTACATGTCAGTAGATGGTATTCTATCTAATCTATCTATCTATCTATCTATCTATCTATAAAATAGGACCGCTTGTTTATATATAGCACCAACTAGAAAAACAACTGCCAATCTTCCCCTAATTAAGGCAGATTTGTATAGAAAACCTTTTTTGTTGTCCTCTCTGGCCTGCCTTTCTGTCCATCCTTAGACTGTGAGCTCCTCAGGGCAAGGACCATCCCTTCTTGTACATCTGGAAAGTGCCTAGCCCATTGTGGGCGCTACTGCAAACAACTAGTGACAAAGAAAGACTATCCAGAAATTAGTTAAAGTTATAATGGGAAGTTAATGGAATACCAATGAGTTTATGAAATGAAGATTAAAAAATCCAGCTCTAACCATAATACAGTTTGACTGGCTGTCATAGATGCAGGAATCAAATGCATTTGAGTCTTCCTAGTATGAGGATGGGTGCAGATTCACCCTGGGTGAATGACTTTAAAGGCTAGAAACTGAAGACTGGTGTCTGCTCCTCCCTCTCCTTCTCTCCCCCCCCCCCCTTTTTTTTTTTATTAAATTGCATTGAAGATTACTTCCTAGCGCCTGGTAGTGCTGTGAGTGAATTCTGATGTTATTATGTCAGACTCTGGCGATACATATCTCTTCACAATTCAAGCATTCACCACTTTAATAGTTTTTGCTCGGTGAAAGCTTGTATGTGATGACCCTGCCTGTCAGTTGCTTCTGGATATGGCATTACACTTCTTTTGATGTTTTTTCTCAGAGCCATTTGGACATATCACCTTGTGATGAGCTTCAGATTTAGGGAAACCTGCTGGTTTTCACTGATAAAGGCAGTGGGCCCCAAACAAACAGTTTTCTGCCAGACTTGACTGTCTAATACAGGGCTGGATAAAGAGGGCTTAGTTTCTCTATCAGGAACGGAAGTGAAGCGTAGAAGTAGAGTGCGGCTTTTAGTCTTTGCTGATCGATAGATAACGGCCTCACAAATCCTACTCAGGGGTTGCATTATCAGGAAACAAAAAGCATCTTCAGATCCAGAGATAATCAGTGTCCAGATTAACATTAAAGCAAGAAATGATTACAAGAAAGTACTGATATTAAACTGCAATATGCCACGGGCGATAGGAATTTTACATTCAGCATTCTAATGCTTTCAGCTTTCAATGGCTAGGTATGTTTCACTAAATCCAGGTTCTGGAATGTTAATTTGTGCCTCATCACTACTAATGGGCCAGGAATTATGACATGTTTTATGTTATCATTCATTTAAAACAGATAGTTTAGATTTCAGCCACAAGCTGAAGTTTATATATATTATATTTATTACAAACAACAGTGAACGCTTAAGAGCCATTATTTTAAATCTAAATGACGTTGTGTTTAGTATCCATTTCCTCCAGCTCTGAAATGGGCAGCCTGTGGAATCTGTCATCTTTCTCTGTAATTCTCATGGATTCAAAGTGACAAGTCCTAGTAAGTAACCAGAAACGAGAGAAAGTACGGAGCCGTGTTGCAGCGAACTGTTTTACATTACTAAAGTTTAGTGGGAGCATCTGACGGAAGAAAAGCAATGTAGCTGAGAAGAGAATATTATGTAGTAAATCATTGGCTATTATCAGCATCGACAAAACAGTGTTTTAAAAAAAATGGGAGAACTTGTTGAAACAACCAGTCACCAGTGCCGGAGCTAAGCATTAACCTCTGGAAAGTACTATAGGCTAGACTGTGCCTGAAGGCATTGCCCTGTGTAAGAAGCAGTGCACAGCTATCCCACAGCCCAACAAAGGGAGTGTGACTCAACTACAATCCTTGCCCTGCTTCTCAATTGCTTCTAATGGGTAAGTAATCCGCTAGCGGCCTTACCAGTAGCAGTTTGCCTCTTCACCCCCTATGCTGCCTCAGCTGTCCTGCCTGGCACATCTAGAGCCAAGGTTCTGCCCAATCCCTACCTGTGTGTGCGGAAAGGACACATGCCAGGTATGCTGGACCACAATCTTGTGCTTTATAGGCAAAACCAACTGAAGTGGAACACAGTTTCCCCCCTTCCTACCCGACTCCCAAACACATGCTCCCACCCACTCATACAGCAGATCACCTACCAAAAAACCTGGTGACTACTAACTTAGCTTCCATGGAGCATGGCATTTGGGAGGGAGCCTTCCAGCTCAAGTCCACACACTCGCTCTAGCCAAAACAAAACTCTCCTGCTCATCAGCCCTCCTCACCAATAAACAGTCCTGCTGATGGGCTGGGGGGCAGGCTCTACTCGACACAGTTATTTAACTAAGGCTAATCAGATTATGTAGGAGCCGAGGAGGGGCACATCGAAGAGACATCCCTAAACAGAGGACCTGTGTATTGCTTATGTACTTCCACCACTCAAGATCTTCACCAGTAAAACCAAGACCTGAAATGTAATACTATTATCATGTATTTGTAGTAAAGGCAGTAGCTAGAAAACCCAGTCAAGACTGTGGACCCATTTTGCTAGGCAGATAGAGATAGTCCCTGTCCCAAAGACCTTACAATCTGAATAAGCGTAGAGGAACTGCAATACAGTATATATGGAGCCTTGGCTTCAAACAGAAATAAAGAAAGCAATGCAGTGAATTTTCAGGTGCTTCATAATTTAATTTTCAGCTTTCTACTCAAGTAAAAAATTTTAGGCTATAATTCAGCGTCCGCTTGGAGAATAATTTTGACCTTGAAAATCTGATGTTATGATCAGAAACACATGTAGAATAGCATTTAAAGGCAGCATAGACTGCAGCATGATTTTATGGGGAGCTTGGGTATGCCCTTCAGAGTAATTGGGATGTGGAATGTGGAAGTAGCTTTTACAGGAAAGTAGGGCTAAGGCCTCCTGTAGCCAGCCTCAGGCAACACAGTGAGTATAATATCAAGAAGAATTCACATTCAACTTGATAATAAGGTTCATGAGCATGTTAATTAAATGAAATCTCACATCCCAGGCCCTGTTGTTTTAGCCATTAAGAGTACACAATAGCAACATGATTTTCCCCCCTCCAGATGTCAATATTCATTTCATTTCCATGGTTTTAAACAAGCTAAGGAATGAGTGCAAAAGTGAACTCCCTCGCCCTCACTAATGCTGGCTTGTCTTCATATTCATTTCAGGCACAAGTTGGCAACAAGGTTTTTTTTCTTTAATTATAACTAATTCAATAGGCTGGCCTTATCATTCACCCCTCTGCTGAGGCACCATTTTCACTAGCCAGGGCTAGAGGATGGAGCAAAAAATGGAGCCCACTCAGTTCTGATTGTTTGAGGCTTGATAGACATCAGTATCTTCCCCTTTTCTCTGCTAAAAGTAGGAGAAATTTGGATGTTTTGAAATACAATTGGAGCACTTTGCTGGATGCAGAGATGCTAACTAGATCAGAACCATCACAGTACCTGTGCATGGGAGCAGGACACTGAGAATCTCTGTAGAGGGATGCCACACCGTCTGTGAACTGTGGTGCTCTCTGAAGCACTATAGGCGCATACAGGGCATGGTGGCAGGCCAGGGGTGAGATAAGATGTGAGTCCAATGGACTTTGAGGATCTACTGGTTCAATCAGTAGGCCTGAAAAATCAGATTCTTGAAGGAAGGCTACTGCTAAATCAAAGTGCAACAGGGAACATAGTCAGCAGCAATATTGCTGCTATTTAGAGAGTTCTTTGTTCTCTTTCTCTCTATATGAGACAAAGCAGCCTGTTCTCTGAGCTTACTAGCATCCTATCTATGTTTCATAAACCCAGTTAAAGAGAGGAAGAAAACATCATTCTATTATGGCGACATATTGTCTGGAATGTTGTAATCAGGATAGCAACCATCTCCCATGTAACTCAAGAGGTGGGTTGTAAAGCTTTGTGCTCCTCACTCCTGGATCTGCTGTGCACCAGGATGTAATGGAGTCCTGACCACACGCCCCTCTGGGGGTCACACCTTCTTATGCCAGTTGCAAGTTTGGCAAAGAAGCCACTCTACTGGCTCTCCAACATTCAGGCAGCCGGTTATTGGGTGATCCTCCTTTGGCTGGCTACTCCAGCTTTAGAGCCACCCTGCACTGACAGTTGTCATATCTAAGGCTCATAAGATAAACTCATCTTGTATTTTGGGGGCTACCAGTCAAGTCAAGCTACTAATTTACTTTCTGGAACTTTGGTGGTACCTAGAGGTGAGTTGGTATTTTGACTCCATTATGTCTCTAATATGCATGTGATACATGAAATGTTTTGCCTCGAGGGTTTGAACACTACACTTTCAAGTCTGTTCTGCTTGAGGAATGTTTTGCCTAAGTGGTAGGCTCTGGCTGACTTGTCTGTGCTTGTGTGGGTGAGTTTTACAGACCCACTGGAACTGCTCAGGCCTCCTCTCAAAGGCTGTGATTTTTGGTTGGGGGTAGTGTTTATTGTGTTGACTTTTTTTTTTTAAAGAATGTTCCACATTTAATCCAGGCCAGAAATGGAAAAGGAAAAATATTTACTTTCCTAAACAAAAGAACCTGGGCCAGATCCTCAGCTGGTGTAAATCAGCATAGCTCTATTGACTTCAATGGAATTATGCTGGTTTTAACATGCTCAGCATTTAGCCTTTTTTTTTTTAAATACTCTAATGAGCCACCATGCTAAGCATAAAAATAGGAGTCATTTACCCTTAAGGAGCATTTAGTGACAATCTGCATTATCTTTATGTGCAAACAGATAGCTTTGTATGTGCAAAAAGCTAAAAAAAAGTTTAACCTTCTATTATCTTTTGGGGCATTTCTCCCAAGATTCCACAACTGAAACTCCCATTTAAGTCAACAGTAGTTCTGGGTAGACAAGCATTAAGCCCTAGATATTTTTAAGAAACGTAATTTCATTATAACAGGGGGGATGGGGGCTGTAATCAGCTCTTTTAAAAATGGCTTCAGATACTGGACAAAATGTTCCTCACTAATAACTGGCCTTACAGAGTAGAGGTTGCCTTTGAAGTACCAAATATGGATACATGATCCCATTTAATGACAGCACTTTAAATTACAGGCTGGTTAATTCTATGTGAATTCTTCTCATCTGTTTCATATTTCTAGTACACATTACTGTACAATGAGCTATATCCATTGCTGACAGTGAAACCACTGTCCTAATCTACCATTTTTCTCAGAATCTGATAATAATGGTTAGCTTTACCTTAGGAGGGAACCTACAGGCAAACATGTCATGCATAGCACAGTTTGACTAAGAACAGATACATGCCACTGGTCATAAAGGGTAAACACTTAAGACATTTAACCCAGCTGAGCAGTACTAAATGGAAGGCAATGGTCATCTGGCTTTTGAATCACCTAATTGACATGTCAGAAAATAAGCATTTTATTGACAGAAGGTGATTGCAGAGAAAAGTCATTTTTCAGTTAAATAGCCAGATACTTCCCTTCCTCCTTCTCTTTGTATTCCTTGTGCTTGGGGTACATTTTGTTGAGAGCGTAAAACTACTGCAATATGTGTCATTTTTGTGTTATTCTGCTAGCATGTCTCCATTTGAATTGTGGTGTTCCAAAGTGCAGTGATCCGCAGTGTATCCTGAAGAATATCACTGATTTGCAGAGTGTCCACATTGTTTTAGATTGCCATTTTATAATTATTTTCCAGTGACACGAGTTTGTACACAGATGACTCTCATCGTAGGTCATGATTCAGGTGTCATTAGACCAGCTGTTCTGATCCCACACAATTTAACAATAATCTTCATTCAAAGGGCCTGGTTCCTGTCTCACACCAGTGTAAATCAGGAGGCGCCACTGAAACCAATGAGCCAGATTCTCTTCTACAGCGAACTTTTGCTGGGTGCAGTGGGGGAGGGGGAGAGGTGCATCAGGGAGCACTCCTTGATTTTCTGTCTAGTCCCAATCTCAGGTATAGGTTAAAGCAACCTCCGGGGATGTTCTTAGCTGTGCCCATGGGCTAGGGTACCAAAGCGGTCATCCATCAGTTGGGGATAGCCAGAATGCATCACATACCAGCCACTCCCCTGCCCTGCCCTTCAGCGCCCTGATCAGACTCGTTTTTGCTCCTAACATACCCCCTGCACCAGGGGCTATGGGGAGAGATTCACAGGAGCTGAATACACTGTCTCTGTGCCTACAGAAGTCTAGTCCACACTGGGTGTAGCCTCAGCTTAGGGTGACCAGACAGCAAATGTGAAAAATCGGGACAGGAATGGGGGGTAATAGGACCCTATATAAGAAAAAGACCCAAAAATCGGAACTGTCCCTATAAAATCGGGATATCTGGTCATCCTACCTCAGCTAGGGGTTTGCATGTTTTCCAATCAGTCTCCACTCATTGTCACAGAAGGAAGTAGTGCAGGCAGAGAATACAGTGTAAAACCAGTGGATGTGACAGGCGAATCAGCACAAAGGGAGCAGTTAGTTTTCTTCATAATACAAGAATCATCAATAGATCCCCAGTATGAACCCAACTGAGCCCTCCCATGGAAACCACCACTGAAGGGTGGAGGATTGGGAGGGGATCTTGGGATGCACAGGGAAAGGAGACTGCAGTTCTGCAGAGGGTCAGCCTCTCTGGTACTGTTCCTCTGGCCCCTCCACTCCCTAACAGAAAAACTCCAGCTACCCTGCCCCCATATATAAGTTTTATGAGATTGAGGACACAAAGATCTAGTTAATGCTGCTTGAAAGAGCATTACGTTAGGTGCAATCTGCTTGGATGTTCACTGTCTATAGCAAGAAGAATGCTATGAGGAATAGCACCAGCCAAACCCTGCAGATCCTGATCCCCAGTGGTCTTTCTTGAAGGGTCTTCTGCAGGGTCCCAAGGAGGGGTGGACACTGCCACAAAGACTATTTTCCCCCACTATCCCATCCCTAGCTATAATGAGCCCTCCACAGCCTCCTTCCTTGTGGAAGCTGAGGGGAAGATTAGCTCTATAGGATGCCAGTACTGGAAAGGGAACATTATGTGACATAGTGTCACAAAAAATTATTTTTTGTATCTTGCCCTAATTTGGTTCTGAAGTTTGGGTTTCACAGCTTTTTCTTGCCCTCCAAAGCAAGCAGATCCAACCTGATTGTATCGTGATTCACATTTAAATCGACTAAAAACACCCCCAACCTTATAAAACCCTAAGTCATGCTTTCAGTCTCAAGAAAAATATTTCTGATGCCCATCCCCTCAATTTTGTATTTTATTGTTGAATGTTCATACTTTAAAAGTTCTGACCCTTGATAAAAGCACAGCTGTGATCCCACATACTTTATTTACACGGTGGAAAGGAACTATTAAAGGTCTCAGTTCAACAAGACACTCAAGTACATGCCTAACTTTAAGAATTTGAGTAGTTACACTGACTTCAATAATATGAAGAATCCTTTTTGGGGGTTTGGATATTGAACATATATTTAAATTTTCATATTGTGGCGTATGATTAATGCAGAAGGCTGTTCTTTTTTCCACTGCTTCCTAAGTCACATACCTCGTTGTTCTATTGTTTGGTAACAGGTAGAAATAGGAATGTGATGAATATCTAAACCCAGCTCACTTGTGTTAAGTTTAGCATTTACATAAACCTCCAGATAACAAAGGCACCTGCTATAGGTCAGCAACAAACTCTTACTTTTCTGGTGCTTGGCAGAGAAATTAAGTCTGTCAACCCATAATTTTTAAGGTGGAATAGTAACGCAGGCTATTAATTCTATGAAAAGCCATACATAATCTCAATCTACTACTCATTATTAATATTAATTTTATTAATACAGCATCCAGAAATGTACTAGGAGATGCTTTACTGAGCGAATAGAAAGACATGCACATCTTGAAGAGCTTAGAATCTACAATCACTATCAGATTCCTCCCAAAGAGGAATGCTTTATTAACTAGAAAATGAGAATAGGCTACCTTAAATTATGTTTTAACCCTGCCATTCCTCTCCTCCAAAATATGGGTATTAACATTAATAAGGAGAAACTCAAACATGGGGGTGGGGGCTGACTCTCATCTAACGACATCTCTGTCGTGGTGAACTGGAACAGAAACTTTCATCATGACCGTGTATGTGAAACAGGGATTAGAACAAAATCAGTTAGTGGCATGGGAGGAGAAGTTCATCCAGGATCACCTGCTGTCACCAATAATGACAATGTCTCCAGGGTGGAAATGTTCTCACAAAAAAGGTAGCTCAGTCCCATGTTCCAGATTTGAAATTCTTCAGCTGATACCATCCATCCAATAACGTTCAATGTGGCTCTTGTTAAAATATGATAAACGTCTCCACCACAGTGAAACCATTTTGCATGGCCAACATGTATGATGCTGATCTTGTCTTGACAGTGACTGCAGTAGAATCTCATTGAGCTTCTGTAGCATAGCTAAGAACCAGGCCTGTGTGTCCTAGTTTTAAAATTATTTTGGCTTGTATCTCCTCCAGATCTTTCTGTATCCATTTTCAATAAGTTGAAACAGGTACTCCCTTGTCATCCAACAACTAGAAGTACGGAAGGCTTCTTTGCAATGGCAGTGGGATGCTGAAATCTCACTATTGCCTCGTCTCCCAGTTCTCCTACTTGGATAAAGTTATTAAGAAAACAGCTATAAAAGAATTCCAACAGCATCTGATCTCTAGCATTATCCTAGAATTTTCTTATTCAGGCTTCTGGCATGTCTATGGCACAGATATAGCACTGCCAGCACTTTCCTTATTGCCACTTATAGCCAAAAGTTGAACACTCAGGCTGATCCTACTAGAGCTGTCAGTGCTGTTCAACAGCAACCATAACGTTCTGCTAACCTGCCTCCCTCAACTGGCAGGAGTCAATAGGGCCACTCTACGTTGGTTTCACTCATGATAGGCAGCTCTACCCAACCAGCTCTTGAGTCCAGATTCCAACAAGGCTCGGTCTTATTCTCTCTCCTATCCATCAGCCTAGTCAATGAAATTGTGAGTTGCTTGCGGCTCTGTTATTGACTCACAGATCTCTCTCTCCTCCGCTGACCTTTCCCCATCAATTCAGACTTGCATCTCCTATTGTCTCTCTGACATCCCCTCCTGGATGCCACATGCCAGCTACACTCAAAACATGTCAAAAACAGAACTCTTCATCAGTCGTCCACTATCATCTTTCCCACTCCTTTCTCTGTTGCTGTTGACAGCTCCATCATCTTCACTGTCCCATAGGACCACAATCTGGGTTTCATTTTTGACTCCTCTCTCTCCCCCTCTCTCGCCTTCTCCTCACACACTGATTCTCTCTACAAGATTGTTTCAATTTATGTCAACCACCAATGTTCCCAGAGGTCCATTAAGGTAGCTGGGGTTCACCAGGGTGCAGAGAAGTCCTGGCCACTCCCCCTCCTCCTTGACACACCCCTATACTGCCCACAGGAGCAAAGGGGTATAGGCGCTTGATTTTCAGTCTGTTCTTAACTAGGCCTCCCATCTTACACCCACAATTTTGCATGCAGACATTAGTTAATTTGTCCTTCTTAGTACCGGATTTGAGTGTGCAATTCCAGCATAGATATTTAGAAATCCAAAAATGACCCTATTGTGTCTGCGAATTACAGGTGCAACAAAAGAGGCCATTTTAAAAATAAAATACATGGGACAAATGTATGCCATGCATCTTATAACCCATACATGAAAATGAACCAGATGGGATGAAAATATTACTCCATATAGAAAATAAACTAGTAAATCTGTGAAATATGAAGTCACATAATTGGCAAAAAAATGCTGATAGCTGATCAAATTAAATGTTGGAATACACTGGCACATACAACAGAATTGTGCCCTGGTCTACACTACGAGGTTAGGTCGAATTTAGCCACGTTATTATTATTGATTATTTTATAAGCAATGCATCTACACAACCAACCCCGTTCCGTCGACCTAAAGAGCTCTTAAAATTGACTGCTGTACTCCTCGGCAAGGGGAGTAGCGCTAAAATTGATCTTTCTGGGTCAAATTTGGGGTAATGTAGACACAATTCAACGGTATTGGCCTCCGGACGCTATCCCAGAGTGCTCCAATGTGACCGCTCTGGACAGCACTTTCAACTCAGATGCACTAGCCAGGTACACAGGAAAAGTCCTGGGAAATTTTGAATTTCATTTCCTGTTTGGTCAGCGTAGTGAGCTCAGCAGCACAGGTGACCATGCAGTCCCAGAATCGCAAACAAGCTCCAACATGGACCGATGGAGCATGGACCCTGGAGCCAATACCCTCCCAAGGCGGGTTCCCGGACACTGAAGCTGGAGAAGGCACCTCTGGTGACTGCACCTTTGTAAATACACTACAGGGTTTTAAAGCAATTGTGCTTAATGTTTGATTTTCCCTGAAGACTTGGGATGCATTCGTGGCCAGTACAGCTACTGGAAAAGTCTGTTAACATGTCTGGGGATGGAGCAGGAATCCTCCAGGGACATCTCCATGAAGCTCTCCTAGAGGTACTCTGAAAGCCTTTGCAGAAGGTTTCTGGGGAGGGCTGCCTTATTCCATCCTCCATGGTAGGACACTTTACCACGCCAAGCCAGTAGCACGTAGTCTGGAATCATTGCAGCACAAAGCATGGCAGCGAATGGTCCTGGGTTTTGGTTGCATTCAAGCAACATTCAGTCTTTATCTCTCTGTGTTAGCCTCAGGAGAGTGATATCATTCATGGTCACCTGGTTGAAATAGGGGAATTTTTGTAAGGGAACAGTCAAAGGCTGGGCTGTTTGCATTTGGCTAAAAGGGATCATCCCTGAGAATAGCCACGTGATGGGAGGAGGGCTGAAGGGATCATCCTAGAGAATTGCCACGCGATGGGGTGGGGGGAGGGTTGTGCTGCACATTCACCCGAAAACCGCAACCTCTTATTTTAAATGGCCAACCCAACTGGCATTGCTTGCTATGGGAAAGGAGGGTGCTGCAGTTTGAAACCATTCCCACATGTTATGAAGGAGGAAGAAGCCAACCCCGCGTACCCTTTGGCTTACCATGGCTGCCAGGAAACCGCATTCTTTTGCCCAGCCGTGTGTGATGTGTCACCATACCGGCAGGCGCTCAATATAAAAGGCAAAATGCGACCTTGTACCTAAAGCACATGTGCTGTCTGCTGTGAATTTCTTGATTCACTGTGAAAGAGTCTCCCTTTTGTTCTCAGAAATGTATCTTCTTAAATTCTACTCTCCCTTTTTATCCCCCCCACAGGTTCAAATGTTTCTACGCTCCCCCTATCGTGTCCGTCCCAGAGGTTATCGCAGATTAGAAGGCGAAAAAAACACACTCGCGATTACATGTTTTCCAAGCTCATGCAGTCCTCCTGCACTGATAGGGCACAGCTGAATGCATGAAGGCTTACAGTGACAGAGTCCAGGAAATCATAAAGTGAGCGCAATGAAAAGAGGCAGGATGCGATGCTGAGGCTAATGGGGGAGCAAACGGATATGCTCAGGCGTCTGGGAGCTGCAGAAAAGGCAACAAGAGCACAGACTGCCACTGCGTCCACTGTATAACTGCCTGCCCTCCTCCCCAAATTCCATATCTTCCTCACCCAGATGCCCAAGAACGCGGGGGGCAGAGGCTCTGGGCACCCAGCCACTCCACTCCAGAGGATGGCCCAAGCAACAGAAGGCTGTCATTCAATAAGTCTTGATTTGTAGTGTGGCTACAATAAGTAATGTGGCCTTGTCCTTCCCTCCTCCCCCACCCCAACCGAGATACCTTGTCAGTTATCTCACATTTTTTTAAGCAATAAAGAAAGAATGCATGGTTTTAAAACAATAGTAACTTTATTTCCTTTGCTAGCTGTGATCAAAGGTGGGAGCATTGGCTTACAGGGAATTAAAATCAACAAAGGGGGCAGGTTTGCATCAAGGAGAAACACACACAACTTTCACACTGTAGCCTGGCCAGTCATGAAACTGGTTTTCAAAGCTTCTCTGATGCGCGGCGCATCTAGCTGTGCTCTTCTAATCGCCCTGGTGTCTGGCTGCTTAAAATCGGCTGCCAGGCGATTTGCCTTAATCTCCCACCCCGACATAAACGTCTCCCCCTTACTCTCACAGACATTATGGAGCACACAGCAAGCAGCAATAACAATGGGAATATTGGTTGTGCTGAGGTCTAACCTAGTCAGCAAACAGCACCAGCGAACTTTTAAACATCCAAAAGCACATTCTACCACCATTCTGCATTTGCTAAGCCTGTAGTTGGACTGCTCCTTACTACTGTCCAGGCTACCTGTGTATGTCTTCATGAGCCATGGGAGCAAGGGGTAGGCTGGGTCTCTAAGGATAGCTATTGGCATTTCAACATCCCCAACAGTAATTTTCTGGTCTGGGAAGTAAGTCCCTTCTTGCAGCTGTTCAAACAGCCCAGAGTTCCCAAAGATGCGAGCATCATGCACCTTTCCCGGCCATCCCACGTTAATGTCGGTGAAATGTCCCTTGTGATCCACCAGTGCTTGCAGCACCATTGAGAAGTACCCCTTGCGGTTTATGTACTGGTTGGCAAGGTGGTCCAGTGCCAAGATAGAGATATGCGTTCCGTCTATCGCCCCCACCACAGTTAGGGAACCCCATTGCAGCAAATCCATCCACTATGACCTGCACATTTCCCAGAGTCATTACCCTGGCTAGCAGAAGATTAGTGATTGCATTGGCTACTTGGATCACAGCAGCCCCCACAGTAGATTTACCCACTCCAAATTGATTCTCGACTGACTGGTAGCAGTCAGGCATTGCAAGCTTCCACAGGGCTATCGCCACTCACTTCTCAACTGTTAGGGCAGCTCTCATCTTAGTATTCCTGTGCTTCAGGGTGGGGTAAAGCAACTCACAAAGTTCCAGGAAAGTGGCCTTATGCATGCGAAAGTTTCGCAGCCACTGGGAATCATCCCATACCTGCAACACTATGCTGTCCAACCAGTTTGTGCTTGTTTGCTGGGCCCAGAATCAGCGTTCCACTGTATCGACCTGCCCCACTGCCACCATGATGTTCCAATTGCTACATTCCGTGCTTTCAGGAACGTCTGTGTCCATGTCCTCCTCACAATCAGCCTCGTGCTAGCGTCGCCTAGCCAGGTTCTGCACATACTGCAGGATAATGCGCGAGGTGTTTACAATGTTCACAACAGCAGCGATGAGCTGAGCGGGCTCCATGCTTGCCGTGCTAAGGTGTCTGCACAGGTAACCCAGGAAAAAAGGCGCGAAATGATTGTCTGCCGTTGCTTTCACAGAGGGAGGGAGGAAAAGAAGGAGGGAGGGGAGACTGACAACATGTACCCAAAACCGCCCATGACAATGTTTTTGCCCCATCAGGCATTGGGACCTTTATCCAGAATTCCAATGGGCAGCGGAGACTGCGGGGACTGTGGGATAGCTACCCACTGTGGGATAGGTCATGAGTCGATGCTAGCCATGGTATTGAGGACGCACTCCACCGACTTAATGCGCTTAGTGAGGACACACACAATCGACTGCATAAAATCGCTTTCTAAAAATCGACTTCTATACATTCGACATAATTTCGTAGTGTACACATACCCTGTATTTCCTGACTATATTGGATCCTTTTTCCTATTGGTAAGAAACAAAGGTACAGGAGTATCTATCAAAGCTAAACTCTTTTTATTTGGAAATAAGTTATTTGAAAACCCAATCGGAGAGCAGTTCAGAATGACTGTATTATTACTACCCCAAACTTTCTAGTTTTGGTGAGCACTGTCAATATTCCATCTGTTGGTCTCTCAGTGTTTTCTTAGCTGGCTACAATTACAGAATATTAAAAATACAGTACCCGAAATGAAATATTTGGAGCTGAGAGAGTATTATTTAACGCAGGCCGGATAACATTCTGAGGGGAGGTGTTAAGTATGAAATCAAAAGAATTCATTTTGGATGCTCTGTTCCCTGCAGTGGGTCACATAGCATGTAATTGCATTGGCACACCACGATGGACACTTTTTACAGCAGATAACTGATGTTATTAGTGTTATGGAAGTGTTCATTTGTTTTCCATCAGAGTGATGCACAGTTTCCTGCATTCGTTGCCCCTGAGGTGTTCTCTGTTAAGAAAGAATGAAAGAAAGAACATTGATTTTGACTGTTAACACGTTCACCCTAAATTAGCCACATCGAGATTCATAAATAACTCATTTAGCTGCACTGGAGCAATGGTGAAAAGAAGCAACAGGACAAAAATCCAAATTAAGCAAAACAAATGCTCTCTGCTTTCTGGGAAGAATCCCACTAGACACATTTTTACAGGTTTTTATGCACCTAGTGAAGCATTCTCACGCCACTTAATGAATTATGAATTATACCAGTTTCAAGTGTGTGCAGGCAGGGAATTGAAAAAAGCAGCTAGTTTTTCACTTTTGAAGAGACAAGGCTCTAAAAATGTCTACCTGGAGCATTTAACAAAAACGAAGATGAGGGCATCTTTCCAGGGCTTTGGAAATGTGGACTCACCCTTTCCTAAAAATATGGGGAAAGATCCTCAGTGGGTGTAATTCAATGGAGCTGTACCGATTTACACCATCTGAGAATCTGGCCTCTGGATTTTCAGATTTTAAGCGCTGTCAGAAGAGTAGATAGGGCTGCAGTACAAGAAAGAGACTAGAGCAGAAGAAGAATCTGTTTCCTATCTATATATTGTAAATGTTCCTGCATTGTTCCAATTAAAATGACTAATGCATGAAATAGAAGAGAAATAGGCTGATAACAATTTGAGACCCTCGTCCTGCAATTGGAGCTGTGTGACCACAAGAGTCTAATTCTGGGCCTTATAATGCAAATAAATAAGTAAATACAGCCAGAGTGTACAGTAAGTTAAAATAGTGTTCCAGTAAAACAGACACCAGAGTTTCCAGCGTTCTTATAAAGCTCCAGAAATTAATTGTTTATGTGTACAACTGGATCTTCTTGTACATAGCTTAGGGAAACAAACCCCTCTCATTATAATAGTCAAAACCAAAACAGTTTGAAATGTTGAGAGCTTATAAATGTCCACTAGATAACACTGAGTTCCTGTAAAAAAAAAATCTCTCCCTTCTTACAGGACAAATGCAAACCTAAAGTTCCAAGGCTATGCAATGTACAGATATATCCACACCATGTATATATCTGTCACACTTTATCTATATAATGTACATATTTACGTACATTATATACATTATAAAAAAAGTTATTTTGAAAAGTCACTAAGGTTGCAAAGTCGAGCTCAAAAGTTAGGATATGTCAGAATTAAGGTTGTGTTTCTACAAAAATATACATCCCTCAAAAATTGCTGGTATTTTGACTTTTCATCTCATTTCAGAACTTCTCGCAGGACAGAAATTTTGATTTTTGTCAGTGGGTTTCACAGCTTTATAACTAGACTTGGCAAATTCAATTTTTGTATTTTATAAGCTCAATGGATAAGCTCAATGTTTATTTTCAAGCAATTTGTATAAATTTTAAATTTTCAGTTACACAGAATTATGGGTTTTAAGCATTTTTTACATTTTTATCTATTTACATTTTCACAGTTGTGGGAAATTATGGGGAGAGGGGCCAAACAATAATCATATATTGACAGTAGACCTTCAGATTCAAAAAGCTAAAGTTTATAACCATTAAAACACAACTTGTCAACATCACAGGTCAAAATATACACAGTAAATAGCCTTAAATCAAGCTCTAACGAATTCTCAAGCAGCATTTTTCTCACTTTTCCTATCTGTAAATTTTTATTACTAACAATGGAAATATTTTTCATCGGTTTGTGTGTATGTAGTGAAACTGATGTTTACTGACATTTACTGATATAAATCTAATCTTTCCAAGACTATTTATAACTTGGCCAAATTTGATTGAATTGTCACAATAGCCGCAAAGCACACATCCAACCACCACTGTCTCCCTCATCCCTCCTTGGCCAAACTTCAAGCCCCTGTTCCAAAGCATGGACACATTACAGCTTCTTAATGAAATGATTGTAAAATTCTTTTTAACATGGGCAAAACAATGTATTTTCCCCTAATCTCTTTCTCAGAAGTGGCTGAACTGTTTTAGCTGAAATTGTCCCCAGAATTTCAGCCTGAGGCAGATGCCCACATGGGAAATTCCGCCCAAATGGTTAAGGTTAGTAAAGTTATCAGCAGTGGAAAATGTGTCAGATATATTCAGGGATGGAACCAGCTAGAGGAACTATTTAAGAAGTAACTCATAAATGCGGTTGGAAATCATAGCTGTCCGGATGTACTCAGGGATACATAGGTAAATTCATAATAAAGGCTGAGAATGAAGGAAGAACTATTTTATCCCAGGTAAAGCACAAGTCCAGCCACCCAAGAGGACTCAAAAGTCATCTCAAACTGTACCCAGTAAGCACCCCAGCCTCCATCATGACCCTATCTGACTGGAACCAGTGGACTCCTCCTTCCTGCCTCTCCCACATACCCAGCAGCCTTTCTTCCTCTGCTCCTCCCATTATTCCTGTCTCCTCCCAACAGCCCCCCCCCACTAAGTGGCCATTTATCCAGCAGACACCCTCCATCTACCCAGCAAAACTCCTCTGCTCCCCCCTACCCAGTGGATCCCCTCCCTTACATTCCCTATCCAGCAGATCCCCTTCTCCCACCCAAGTGTCAGACATTCCCAGTCCTGCTTCCACGAGTCCCTAGATTCACCTTCAGAGAATGGAGAAAGAAAACATTCAGTGTTGGCTCTGACGCTTTATTTTAATTTTGTTCACTGCTTAATTACCAAGATGTAAGGGGCCTTGAAAATAGGATGGATGACAAGTTAAATGACTGGCAGTCAGAGATAGACAGAGGCCTATTTTTCTAAAGGGTGACCCCCTCCCTTTCTCCAGTGGGTGAAGTGATGGTCACAGCATCCCACTGAAGTGTTGGAGCATATGGCAGAGACAAAAATGTTCTCAGCAAAGCTTCAGGTTGTATATTTTATGGCTGCGGAAAAGCAGGGGCATCATTTGCTGTGGGGCAAGAAGGGCAGTTGCCACCACCCCATACCTTGATTTGCCCTTCCCCCAAATTTCCATAGGTCTATACGCTCCATTATGTCGTCCACCTTTCAACTCTCTACCCCAAGCCCAGACTGCAGTATATGAACATAAGAACGGCCATACTGGGTCAGACCAATGGTCCATCTAGCCCAGTATCCTGTCTTCCGACAGTGGCCAATGCCAGATGTTTCAGAGGGAATGAACAGAACAGGGAAATTATCAATGATCCATCCCCTGTCCAATATAATCACATATAGTTTTCTATATGCTGCCACAGCTTTGCTTCCCCCACAATTTTTCTGAAATGCCCCTGCTGAAAGGCGGTGTGGACATAAGGGGCTGAGATCTCACCCCTGGTGCATGACCTGAAACTTCGCTTTGACTTGCTAGACATGGTAATTGTTCACCTCAGCCAGAGGCAGGGGTAGCAGGAAACAGTAGAGTCGTAATCACTTGAGTAAGAGTCTAAAGCAGGGGGTCTCAAACATGCGGCCCGCGGGCCACATGCGGCCCACGGAGTTATTTCCTGCGGCCTGCCATAGGCGCCGACTCCGCTGGCAGCCAAGCTCCAAACATTACTGAGTGTTTATATTTTATTAAAACCCCCCTTTGCATTACAGTTTTTAGAAAGTTAATACATTGACTTTTAATAGAATACTATATTACTCTTCATTTTTTTCATTTTTGACTATACTTTTGTATCATTGTATGAAAAGGTTTCAGTGATGCGGCCCTTGGGCCAATTTACTAGTTCTCATGTGGCCCTCATGGTAATCTGAGTTTGAGATCCCTGGTCTAAAGGAAACTAATATGGCTTGAGACATCCCAGTATTGTCTGACCACCTTCCTCAGCAGGTTGAAGAGGACCTGCCTGGCAATCCAGACATGGTGGCCTACACCAGGAAATGAGGATAGCCACTCATATAATTCCTACCCTGGGAGCAAGGTTTCACCTGTCACTGGTAGTTCTCTTATGTTCACATGGACATTCAAAACCTCAGCTGGTGTAAATCAGCCTAGCTCCATTGAAATCAATGGCATTAGGCTGATTTACATCAACTGAAGATCTGGTTCTTGCCTTGGGGTTTATAGGCCAGTGGTGATGGTGCAGTCTGGCCCTAACATAGATAATAGGTTAAAGAAAGAAAGAACATGACAATCTCAAGGACCTACAGACAAATTCACCCTTTGTCTCTGCTGGGGTGAAGGATGTTCCCCAAGTGGCAATGCCCAGTTTTTCAGTATGGCAAATAAGGAGAAAGCTGGAAGCAGATCATATAAGGAGGATGCAGATCGGTGGAGACCTGAGATCAGATTACGTTCTCATACCAAGAAATAGGGGCCTGGTTATAAAAGACGGTAGCAAACTGCAAGGATTAACTTCTGGTTTCTGAAGGGGCAGAGATGGTATGCTATTGAGCAGAATAGTAACAATTACAGTCTGATACTCTCGTAAAAGCCTGCAGCTTTTTCACCACTTGTCATTAAATAGCGTGGAGTGTGTTCATTCAAGCATGCTCCACCAAGCACCTGTTTACACTGTGCCTTGAATTTTGACGTTTGGGTAAAAGTAAACAAGCAGGTGAAGAGGTTGAGATGATGAAAGACAATAGACCATTACCAGAGACTTAATGGTGTTGTAAAGGAGATAAATGTCTTTGAAGTAGCACCCTTAAAACCTGTGACCTTTGGGATGACCTTTCCTTTCAGATTATGGTATGCAGATTGTTTTATACTGGCTAGTGCAAACAATGCGGACAGAGCGAAGGTTTCAGCCGCTGTGCAAGTCAAATACTCAGACACCATATCCATATAGCCATCTGTTTACTTTATCTTACCAAAAGTAAAACTCAGCCATGATTGCCAACTTCTTAGAAACATTTCTCACACTGCTACAGAACTGCAGCTACCACAGGTCTCTTATTTCCATCTGAACTCCATTCAAACAGCCAAATCCTAAAATTCTCATAATCGTCAATGGACCCTATCATTTCTATGGACTTGTTTAAAAAGAACCATGAAAGTTGTACAGACTGATTAGTTGAAGTGGGCTTTTGGTATTCAATATTTTATTCTCAAGCAAGAAATGTGGTTAACCTGAGTTAACAATCTATCACTCACTTCTGCCAAAAGAATCCTTGTGAGAACGTTGTAGTCTTCTCAGAAATCACCAGTGTTAGGTTTGATTTTATGCTACTTCAATTGTAAGCTCTTTGGGGCAGAGACCATTTTTGTTCTGTGTTTGTACAGCACCTAGCACAGTGCAGTCCTGATCCAGGGGTAGGGCTCCTAGGTGCTACTGTGATACAAATAATAAATAAGAAGAATAAGACAGACTGGACATTTCAAGTTCCGGGCTGTCTTTATCTAAAAAAGGAACCCTAAGCAAAGTGTTTGAAACTTAAAATATCCCTAAAATAACCTTAACTCTGTTGCCATAAACCATCTTGAGAGCAACTAGAACATCCGAGATAACCTTATCCAACCATCTCACAGACTGATCTCAGGACTACCACAATGAAAATAACTGCTGTCTAGTCCTGCTCAGAGCCAGTCTAGACAGCCTGGTGGTAAAAATGCTGGCAGCTACCAGTGCCTTGTCCATGCTAGAGCTCCAACCACTGCTACCACTGGCGGAGCTGCACCAGTGTTAGTGCCATAATGGGAAATTTAAAGAAAAAGTATAAACAAGTCAAAGAGGGGGGGAAAGTGGCTGGATCTCATCGCTACAACCAGAAATCTCAATATTACACTACACAAATAGGTTATCACTAGGGCTCCGTGTCTGTCACAGAGGTCACGGAAGTCAATGGACTTCCTGTGACCTCCATGACTTCTGCAGCGGCCAGTGTGATCTCCAGCTGCTCAGGAGGCCCTGGGGACAGCCACACCGGCTGCTACTAGAGGGGCTCCGCAACCAGCTGCTCGGGTGGCCCCGCAGCCAGCCGCACCAGCGCTGCTGGAGCAGCCATGGACCCAGGGCCAGCCGCACCTCAAGCAGTGGCCGATGTAGCTGGCCCCGGGGATCGCCTGAGCAGCAGTCCCAGGGGTGGCTGGAGCTGCCACTGGCCCCCCGAGGGCTCCCCACATGGCGGTAGCTGGCACAGCCGCTGGACCCCAGGCACTCCCCCTCCGATGGCAGGCCCCCCCGGGGCTTCCTCCCCCGCCCCGGCAGCTGATGCCATGGGCCTCCCAGGGCTTCTTCCCCACCCCCACCCCACGGCTGCTGGTGCCGCGCCCCCTCACCCCTCCTAAGATTCAATCAGGGGTATTTATGGTATAAGTCACAGACAGGTCACAGGCCATGATTTTTTTGTTTCTTGCCCGTGACCTGTCCATGACTTTTACTAAAAATACCCGTGATTAAATCGTAGCCTTAGTTATCACAAGTGCATGTGCTTGTCATGCTACAATAGAAGGGAGGCTGTGATTATCTGTTTTCACAATGCATTGTGTTGCAATTCTATTTTTCATACACAAATCCAACGTTCTAGGGCCAGGTTCTGGCCCTACCTGTCATCTACACTCAGGTATAGGGTTGCCACTTTTCCAGGATCATCCCATTTTTGAGAAGCGACAAAGGGTCCTGTGGCACCTTATAGACTAACAGAGGTATTGGAGCATAAGCTTTCGTGGGTGAATACCCACTTCTTCGGATGCAAGCGGTGGAAAACTACCCATTTTTGAGGTAGATGTCCAGGGAAATCGGTAATGGTGCTCAATACACACGGCCAGCTGTCTCATTTTTTGAGGTATATGGGATACATATCAGACAGGTACCCACTATACACTGCCAGCACTTTTATGGGGTCAGGATCATCCTGGATGTCCCATTCTTTTGTACCTCAGAGGTGGCACCCCTGCTCAGATGGCACAAAAGGGTTGTTGAAGGGACCATAACAGACCCAGGGGAGAGCTCCCCCAGCACAGGAGCTGTGTAGGGCTGGAATATGCATCTCTACATGGCCCCATCTGGCTTCGGGAGTATGCCAGGACTGGTGTCATGGAGAGAAAGAAGCCATGTTGGGTAGGGCCAGATTAACGCCGTGGTTCTCAACCTTTCTAGATTACTGTACCTCTTTCATGAATCAGATTTATCTTGTGTACCCCAAGTTTCACCTCACTTAAAAACGACTTGCTTACAAATTCAGACATAATACAAAAGTGACACAGCTCATTATTACTGAAAAATTGTTTGCTTTCTCATTTTGTCTCTATGAATTTTTAGTTTGCACTGACTTTGCTAGTGCTTTTTATGTAGCCTGTGGTAAAACTAGGCAAATATCTAGCTAAGTGGATGTACCCCCTGGAAGACCTCTGCGTACCCCCAGGGGTACATGTACCCCTGGCTGAGAACCACTGGATTAAGGCGAAGACATTATACACCCATGCCTAGAGTCCCAGCTCCTGGAGTCCCATGATGAGATAAGACTCTCAACTTGCATTTAAAAAACAATGTTTCTAGAGCTCGTGGATGCAAAGAAAATCTTGAAAACCTGAATGTAAGAGCTGCTTGTCTGAGTCTGCAGACCTCCTGAAGCCACCACTCCAAGTGGTGTGAACTGCCCCGTTCATCTTAATTCCGAAACCTACTGAGGCTCCAGGGATGGGTGGCATAGTGTAGGGCAGGGATCAGCAACCTTTGGCGTGGGCCGAGGGACGTGCTGGTTGCCATTTCCTGTAGCCCCCATTGGCCTGAAACGGCGAACTGCAGCCAGTGGGCGCTGCAATTGGCCAAACAAACCATCCCGGCCCGCCAGCGGCTTTCCCTGACAGGCCGCATGCTAAAGGTTGCCGATCTCTGGTTTAGGGGAAGGGCCTTGGCCTGGGGGTGTGGCCATGGGGGGTCCCATGTGGATTGTGATTAGACCCCCCTGGATTTCTTTAATTGGCCTTGATGTTGGGAGAACAGGGAGAGAGAGACTGAAGGATTTAGTACTGTGTCAATTCCGGCTGCTTCATTCTGAAAATCCATGCTTTCAACTCTTACAGAACAGGGTGTTGGCCCAGTACCCCAGCTGGGGCCTGACTCAAAGCCCATTGAAGTGACTAGAAGGCTTATCGCTAAGTTCCCTGGGCTTTGGATCAGGCTGCTGGTGAAAAGCAACCTAACTCCATTGCCAAGGACCTGACATTTGGGCTCCCCTGATTTACATCAGCTGAGGATCTGGCCTAGAGCCATTATTCATTGTGTCAATGCTTTATTTTTTAGACCTGAATTTTTTAACTCTGGATTTCCTCAGTTTTGGGGTCTTATTTTGTGTTTTTAAGTAACGTTTTTGAACTGCAATATACACTCAAAACACTGGGATTTGCGTGCAACACTAACTTCCTGCAACAACATTTTTTTTTCACATTTGCCTGTTGCTGGGGAACCCTGGCTGGCTGTCCCGGGGCCGGACTCTGCTGGTTCATGTGGGGTGAAGGGCTGGTCAGGCACACCTACTGGAGAGTTCCTTGACTCTGGAATTCACTCCCCGAGTGGGCCAACAGGGCCCAGCACTGGCATTTTTTTGACTCAGTGCAAGAGGTATTTGTTCACTGCGGTGTTGTCTTAATTTGGGCCTAGGGCTAGCTGGTATTTGTCCCCTGGATGGGTGACATGGCTGCGGCTAGTGGGGAGCCTGATTTATGCCAGTTGTTTGACTTGTGACAACTGCTGCGAACAGTTGTTCCTTTAATTTCTATTAATGTGCTAAGACGGCTCAATGGTGAGCTCAATACAGTATAAATACACAAATATTAAACTATAAAATAAAATATACAATAGCAGCAGTGCAGCTTAGGGGAATGAGCAGGGCATCCTCATGCACAGAGGGACTGAGGCCCAGACCCACAAAGGTTCCTAAATACCTCTGAGGATCTGGGCCTGATTGACTTTCTGACTGACATCTTTGTTCCCTCCCAACCCCACCATCATCATCCCTGTGATTGAGGAAATCTTCACCTGCAGCTAGGGATAGATTGCACAGGAAAGGGACCATTTATCCACTCTTCCTTCTCGGGCATTGCTTTTTATTTGCAGTTGGAGCTGTGTGAACAACTGATTTCTCGGTTTGCTGGCTAGTCTGACTTTTTAAATTCATTGTGGGCTGAACTGAAAATGATTTTTTTTATAATTTTAGGGAAGCAAAAAGTAAAAAAAAATGCATTTTGTATCTAGTGAAACGTTTTGTTTGACCTGAAACTGAGAATTTTGGTTCAACTTTGAGCCTTTTAAAATGTTTTTGATTGGGTCATAAAATTAAAGGAACTTTTGTAGCAAAAACTCAACATGTTTCATTTTGAAAATGTCAAACGGAGCCATTTTAATGTTTTCTGTTTTTTTGCAGGGGATGGTTTTCAACTGAAACAATTTGGCAAAAACCAACACACATTTACAACATGTTTAGATGTCACCAAATCTGCATTTTTCCCTGGAAAAAAAGCTTTGTGTGAAAATTTCACTCTGCTCTATTTGTAATGCATATAAAAATAGTACCTATTTGGGGGCCATATTTTGACCTATTTTATGTGCCTTTATATTGCAGCCCCTTACTCCCCTGCACTCACTACCCACCTTGGGGGCAGCAGTGCGGGGGGCGGGAGGGGAGAACAGCCTCCTCCCACGCAGGTAGGTGGTTAGTGGATAGACAACAGACAAAGCCTTTGTTCTGCCCTGCAACAGAACACAACTGAGACAGCACAACCTGGGAAGTAAGCTGCACCAGGTGTAGTGCTAACGCAGATAGCGTCGCTCCCCAGCGCAAAGAGGGAATCTTGTGTGGTCTGGTCTGCTCATGAGACAGCGTAACAATGTGCTGCCTCTTGCTCAGGTTGGGTGGCAAAGGTGCAGTGAAGCCCCAGTGCCTTTGCCATACATGAAAAGTACAATTGCATACAAGGAAAAACCTGAGCCAGCAGCTGCCCTCACTCCATGACCAGAAATTAACAAACCAAAGATGAAATCGAACCTGAAATGGTTTTTTTTTTATTTTTTGGTTCACCAAAACTTATATTCACCAAGACTCAAAATGATTTTTTTTTAGATTTTTCAAAATTGTCAGCAAACCAAGAAATCCACTATTTCCATGGCTGTATATCTAACCCTATAATATGGTGGGCCAGTGACTGAACAGAAGCCAGCAAGTAATGAGCATCGTGGCTTTGTTCTAATTATCTGTGCACCGTGGTACTGGCCTGACAAAGTCAGAATATTATCAAAGAACTAAACCCCCTGGGTGATATTACAAACCCTGTAGGTAATAAACACTGTTGTTCACCTAATGAAAACCTGAAGAGTATTACTGTGAGTTTGTGTTTTTTCCTTGCTGCATTTTTAGTTTGCTTTTATAGACATATTATAATGAATTTGCCAAGGTAACTGTAGAAAGCACTTAGAGCAAATCCTGCTCCTCTCTATGTCCCCTTCCTCCAGTGAGGACACACAACGTCCTAAAAGCAATGGAAATGAACTTTTCTAATACACAGGAATGCGGGGGAGCAGGAGGGCAGGCAGTGAAATGGCTTTGCCCTTGTAACCCTCAGTGCGCAGCAAAGCTTCCAGTTGGCCCTCTCTTCACTGGAGCGTGGTGGGGCCAGGGATCACTGAGGAGGCTTAATCAGTGGGGTGAGGACTGTGCCTTTAAAGGCTGAGCTAGAGTCTGGGACAGCCGGGTGCTGTCATGCTGCTGCTGTGTCTGGTGCCAAGTTGGAACCAGACACAGAATGAAGCAGAGCTGTTGCAAGCTCCTTAAGCACTGAGTGATCACTGAACACCACATGGTACCAGGAGTAAAAAGGAACTAAGAACTACCATGAATGGATCAGGTAAAAGTCCCCACAGAACTGAAACTCTTTGGAAATGTGGAAAGTGCGAGGTTTAAACATTGCTTCACTCTGTATCTGCAAGCAATTGATGCCAGCAGAAAGGAAGACATTCAGTAGTTAGCCTTATTTTTGACAATACTGTAGCTGGTTCTGAAACACCTGATGTGTTTAACAGTTTTCAGTTAACTCAGGCATAGGAAGTAAACTATGAAGCCGTATTACAGAAATTTGAGGAGTACTGCACTCCCCATAGAGATGAAATGAATGAGAGCTAAGTGTTTAAACAGAGTGCAAAAAGCAGGTGAAACAATAGTAGAGTCTGTGACTGGTCAAAACTGAAGAGTCAATCTTGTAAATTTGGGGGGTCTGAATCCCTAGTATGAGACCAGAGCATGATTGGGATCTGGAACAAAAAACTCAGTGACTGCTGGAAGACCAAGAATTAACCCTTGACAAAGCAATCAGCAAAGGAATCACCAAGCAAAGGAAATCGCCCAGTCCAGACTGAAGCTTCTGCAGACAGGACAGTGTTCTGACACTGTGGACATGATAGAGAATCCAAAATACTACAGGAAAAGTGACCTGGAGTAGTGAGGCAAAACAAAAAAAATCAGTATGATTCAGAGTAATGGGAGCTACCACCACTTCATGAAAATGATGCTGGGCATTGCTATGATGGGAAACAATGGTCACAAATAGTGTCATAAAAGGTTCCCTGATGATCATATGAGGCTGTCACCCCAGAAGGGACACATACTACAGCAGAATAGATGACACCTTAGACATTTTAAAATCAGAAGGTCCAGATAACTTGCATCCATGAGTTTTTAAAGAGCTGGCTGAGGAGTTCCTTGGACTGTTAATATTTATTTTCAATACGTTTTGGACCACTGGGGAAGTTCTAGAAGACTAGAAGAAAACTAATGTTGTGCTAGTCTTTTAAAAGGGTAAACAAAGATGACCCTGTTAACTATAGGTCTGTCAGCCTAACAACAATCCTGGGCAAGATAATGGAGCAGCTGATACGGGACTTGGTTAATAAAGAATTGAAGGAGAGTAATGTAATTAATGCAAGTCAACATGGGTATATGGAAAATAGATCCTGTCAAACTAACTTGATATCTTTTTTTTTAATGAGATTACAGGCTTGTTTGATAAAGGTAATAGTGTGGACATAATATACTTAGACTTCTGTAAGGTGTTTGACTTGGTACCACACAACATTTTGGAAAACTAGAATGACATAAACTTAACATAGCACACATTAAACAGATGAAAAACTGGATAACTAAAAGGTTTCAAAATGTTATTGTAAACGGAATCGTCATTGAGAAGGTGTGTTTCTACTGAGGTCCTACTGGGATCTGTTCTTGGCCCTGTGCTATTTAACTTTTTATCAATGACTTGGAAGAAAACATAAAATAATCACCGATAAAGTCTGCGGATGACACAAAAATTAGAGAAGTGGTAAATAATGAAGGAATAGATCACTGATTCAGAGTGATCTGGATCTCTTGGTAAACTGTGCATTTTTATATGGATGAATGTATACATCTAGGAACAAAGAATATAGGCCATACTTACAGGATGGGGGACTCTATCATGGGAAGCAGTGACTCTGAAAAAGATTTGGGGGTCATGATGGATAAGGAGCTGAACATGCACTCCCAGTGCAACGTTGTGGCCAAACGAGCTAATGCGATCCTCGAATGTATAAACAGGGAAATCCTGAGTTGGTAGAGAGCTTACCTGACCTCTGTATTTGGCACTGGTGTGAGTGCTGCTGGAATACTGTATCCAGTTCTGATGTTCACAATTCAAGAAGGATATTAATAAATTGGAGAATGTTCAGAGAAGAGCCATGAGAATGATTAGAAAACATGCTTCATAGAGGTAGACTCAAAGAGCTCAATATATTTTGTTCAACAAAGAGAAGGTTAAGGAGTGACATGATCACAGTCAATAAGTATCTACATGGGGAACAAATATTTAATAGTGGGATCTTCAATCTAGCAGAGAAAGGCACAACACAATCCAATGGCTGAAAGCTGAAACTAGGACAATTCAGTCTGGAAATAAGGTGTAAATTCTTAACCAGGAGAATGATTGACCATTGGAATAATTTACCAGGAGTGGTGGTGGATTCTCCATCATTGGCAATTTTCAAATCAAGATTGGATTTTTTCTTAAAGATCTGCTCTAGGAATTATTTTTTGGGAAGTTCTATGGCTTGTGTTGTACAGGATCTCAGACTAGATGATCACAGTGGTCCCTTCAGGCCTTGACTCTAGGAATCCCTTCTGCAAATCCCAGAAAGGAGGGGGATAAGGAGCTCAGAGTCAGGGGCAGCTCTCACAATTTTGCCGCCCCAAGCAGGGGCAGTGGCCCCACACCCGAGGCAGGCAGACGTAGCGGGGCCCCGCCCCCAACGCAGGCAGTCCCAGTCCGCGGCGGCAAGGGGAGAGCGGCGGACCTGCTGCCCCATTGCTGCTGCGGCAGTCGAGAATGGGGCGGCAGTCCCAGTCCCACGGCAGCAACTCAGCGGCGGGAAGAGCGGACCTGCCGCCGAATTGCCACCGAGGGACTCGGACTGCCGCCCCATTCTCGCCTGCTGCCCCAAGCACCAGCTTGGAAAGCTGGTGCCTGGAGCCGGCCCTGCTCAGAGTCTTCTGTTTTGCCCAGTAGGGTCTCAGACAGGCAACTACAGCAGGTTGAGACAATGGAGCCCCAGTGGACAAGGAACAACTTGAACACGTGGCCTTGCTGCCACCTGACGGCAGTAGTGTTGATGTTCCAGGGAGCTCAAGAGGTCCCAGAAACTGCGCAGAGCACCTCAAAGACTTTGTTAGAAAGTTTAGTCATCATTGGGTTGGTTATGAGTATTTGTGTATTATATTAATTTTGGTTTTGTAGGTGATATTGTCATTAAGTTTTGGCTTGCGAAGGAAGACGTAGTATTTGGGCGGGGGCGGGGTGCCGAATGCCTTTAAAGGGCTGACCTTCCCAGACAGTCTGGGCAGGATGCTGTGAAGCTCTTGCTGTTACACACGGGCAGTTGGAACTGCTCACAGAATAACACAGAGCTCTTGCAAGGTCTTTAAGCACTGTGCGATCACCAAACACACCAGGGTCTACATACAGCCACACAGCCACAAACCTGCATGGGGGGCACAGTGGACTGCATCTATTACTCCTGCCTATATTCTCCAGTAGTGGCCACAATCAGGCACCCTTAAACATACTTGCAGACGAGGGAGAGGATTCCATCCTCCTGTAGGCCATGTGCTTCCCATCAGCAAATCACTTGTATTCAGGCTCTGCTCCAGGGAGCAGATTTGGCACTTAGACTGTAGTAATCAATATCTGCATGGATTAAAGCCTGAACACTGAGGAGAAAGGCTGCGCTGTGTGCATTTGGCCCGCATATTTAGCAGATAAAATATGGAATGTGACACACCAACACGCAGGGTCAGTGAAAGGCAGGATGATATAGCTGAAAGTGCATTGTGTCTATTCTAATCACAGTGGATACATACGGTTATATTTAAGTCTGGGATGTTTGTTGGCTAAGGAGACTGAGGCAAGACTGGACTTGATTAGACACATAATGACAAAAATGGACCAACTGTGGCTGAGTAAGCCTGGTCAACACCAGACTAACTTCTTTTGTTGCTGAGATATTGTGTCTGAGGCATCTCTGTGTTTCAACTGACATACTGTCCGCATAGTTGTCTGTAAAAACTTACACTGCATTCTGAAGAGGTTCCCAAGTTCTGTTTTATGCCCTTGGCTATAATTTTAGAATACTACATATTTTCGTCTGCTGTAGAACACACGTAGTTAATGAAACATGTAACTTTATGGAAATTGCAGCTGGTTGAAACCGGGGTGGATTTTTGCAAACATTTTTGCGGGCAGCGTAACCCCTTGTTTCTTCCAAACATTTCAAAATGTGGCCTTTTTGACTAGCTGTAATGGAAATAAAGAATGTGGGATAATTCATATTTTTTCATGTCTTGAATTATTCACTGGTATACCAACAACACACTTTTTCATATATGTCAGCCTAAAGCAAAACCAAAATCACACTAATGCATCTCTTAATGTGATTCGGTATATTCATAAATGTACTGATTTGCTATTAAAAGATATCCATAATAAATATAATTATTTTTCATACCGATAATAATTTAATGTTTGTGTGTATATATATATGTGTGTGTGCGTGTGAGAGTGTGTATATTTGATATCCCAGATAATACATTAAACAATACATTTTGTAGTGTGATGAAAACCATGTTGCTACTGACTTTGTCTTTAAGTACATGCAGCTATATCTGTTTGCTAACAGGAACTGGCAAAATGTGACATTTATGCAATCTATCAAATATAGCTTTCATTCATAGACATTATTATTTTTTAGCTCCTTAGTCAAATACCTGCAGTTTTAACTGAATTTTCTAGTGGCTCTGGTAGTCTTGCATTTATTGGTGTATACAGCAGCTTTTAACTTGTACTTGCTAGCTAAAACAACTAGACTGAGAACTTTCGTAACACCCACTTGTATCTCGTGAGCAAATGCTAGAGGCTACTCATGACAATCTGCTGCCCTAGGCAAAACGCCAGTGTGCTGCCCCCCTTCTGGCCCCTTAGAAGTATACGGCAGACCCCTAGCACACCCTTGCTGCTGCCACTCCCACCCTGAACGTCGTGCAGCCAAGTTGGAGGCTGATGGGACAGACCCTGGCCTGGGGCTTCAGAGGCTGCAAACCTGGTGACACACCCCACAGGATGGGGACACTCCAACACCCAATTGCTGGCATGGAGCTGCTCCCAACCTGATGGGTCCCTATTAACAGGCAGCGTGGACCCCCCTGCCCCTCATGAAACCACCCAAAGTGAGGGTGCTGATCCCTCCTCACGCAGCGGGTGGCAGGTTTCTTCCCAGTGGACAGAGTGGGGGGAGTGTCTCTGCATGGCACATTCGCCCCCTGCACCTTCAGCTTGGCCCTGCACCCAGCTCCCTGGCTCAGCCCCACATCTCAGCGCCCACATGGCCAGTCCCCTGCCTAGCGCTCCACACTCCCAGTCCATCCCAGCCCACACACACCCAGCCAGCCCCTCCGCACCTCCAGCCTGCACTTCCCACCTGGCCCCCAGCAACCCCTGCACCTTTCTGGATGAGCTCCTCACTGTCGGGCTTGTGCCTCCAGAGCCTGGACACAGTGGGGTTTGAGCGGTGGCTGGGAATGAGGCAGGTTGCTGCACATGTGACCAAAGCCCCAGCAGCACTCCCAGCACCACCAGCAGCAGCCCCGAGCCACTCAGTGCCTGAGCTGCAGCCGTGAACTTACCTGCACCAGAGGTGGGGAGGAGCAGGGGAAGATTGCCCAGCCAGAGGCTGCTTCCTGCTCCTCCAAGCACCAGCTGGTGGCTATCACCTGCCCCAAGCAGCCCTGCCAGCCTCATCTTCCACCAGCACTACTAGCACTCTGCCACCCAAGGCAGCTGCCTCGCATGCGTATAGCTAGAGCAGCTTCTGGCAAATGCTTAGCTTTGAAAGGAACAAAGAAAAAAGATTGCAAAAAGTGTATAGATCAATACAGCAGTCTCTCTTCCTAGCAGATTGAAGTAACTTCTGCTACGCAAAAAAGGCAGCCCAGTGGCTCCAGCTGTATGCTGAAGTGAAACCCTGGCCCCATTGAAGTCCATGGCTTCAACAGACCTTTGGCTTCAAGAGAGCCAGGATTTCACCCTTGAACATGCGAGCAGTATCAACTCTTGCCTATCCCCAGGTATTGCTAATCAAATAGAATGTTGCAGGCATTGAGGCCAGATTATTTTAATAGAGCAGTGATGTCCTTGAACAAAAATATGCATGTCAGGATGCTTAAATTCCTAAATGACCAGTTTCGTTGAAGAAATAGGGCATTTGTCCATGTGAATTGGAATTTAGAAGTCTAAACACAGACGTTTAAGGCTATGAGCTAGAGGGATGGCCTGTGGCTAAACCAAAGCCTGCAAAAGAGGAAACGTGGGGTCTAAACTCTGGCTCTGCCACCGATTTAGTGTATGACTTTGGGCAAGTCACTTAAACTTCTTGTAGCTCAGTTTCCACATCTGTGAAATCGGGACATTCAGAAATGCATAGATTTTAAGGCCCTAAAAAAAAGGTTAGTGTAGATTAGGAGTGACTTGTTCAATTCAACCATCTTTACTCACGCTGAGTAGCACCTACTCATCTGTGCCATCCCATTAACTTCAGTAAGTCTTCTCAGGAGTGTAAGGCCCTGATCCTGTACCAGGCTTCATGAGGGCCCACCCATGTAGCATTCAGGGCAGGGCTGGGGTTTCAGGATAATAGAAGTAAGCCCCAAATTATCAAGCTTCGTTCTTGTGGTTTAAGATGTCACTAGGACTGTCTCATGCAATCACAGCCTTAGAGCGGGAGCCTTTCCGGTGCTGAGAATGCCCTGTAAGGTGCTTGAGTGCCCTAAATTCCTATTGTCTCCATTATGAGCCAAGCACTTCACAGGAGGCACTTGAAGGATCAAGGCTATAGCATTAGATTGATGTCATCTGTGACAAAGTTCCTCCTCTACCTCAGTGGGTCCTGCGCTTATTGGCGGATTCTGCTTACCTCAGAGATCTTCCCTTCTAGTAGAATCCACAGTCCAGGTTAACTCCTCCTGTGTCTGATCAGGAGTTGGGAGTTTTGGGGGGAACCCGGGCCCACCCTCTACTCCAGGTTCCAGCCCAGGGCCCTGTGGATTGCAGCTGTTTAGAGTGCCTCCTGGAACAACTGCACGACAGCTACAACTCCCTGGGCTACTTCCCCATGGACTCCTCCCAACACCTTCTTTATCCTCACCACAGGATCTTCCAGCAGTACGCCCTCTTACTCTCAGCTCCTAGTGCCTCTTGCTCCCAGCTCCTCACACGCAACCTCCTTCCACAGCTCCTGACATGCACCCCTCACTGACTCACTGGGAGGCTTTTAACTAGTTTCAGCCAGCCCCTGATTGGCTGCAGGTGTCTCAATTAATCTCCCTGCCTTCTGGAAAGTTCTTAATTGGCCCCAGGTGTCTTCATTAACCTGGAGCAACTGCCATAAGGTATCAGGGACTTGTTTATCCTGGGGCTAACATACTGGTTCCTTACCACTTTCCTATAGCCCTCTGGCCTTGCCCCGTCACACATCATTCTGAATATTATTCTGATACAAATCATTCTTTGAAAATCATTACTTCAAAGCACTAGTTTGTTACATCACCTTTACAGTATATGTATTGATCAGTTAAATTTATTACTTTATTTAGAGTGGGAAGTTGGGGAAAAAAACTATGACAAGTTCACACAAATAACCTCTAACCAGTTTGTGGAAAGATATATCTGTCGCAGTGGAACTCTTAAAATGTTCATTAGTACATTTCACTTGTCACTTGGAATCTAGGGGTCAAGCTTTTGGTATGAATGTTGTTTGGAAATCAGTGATTTTGCTGCTCCCACACTTAAAACAAATCTGAAGGAGTTTGGGCACTGTTACTGGCCAAACAGACTCGCAAGGAGATTCAATTAGTGGGAAGAAAACGAAATGTTTATTAATAAAAGGAAGATAAAATAAACTCGGGTTCAGTATTACAAAATCCTGAGCCTCACCCAGAGGCCTGAGGCTGTACTGGAGGGTTTGTCAGACTGCCCTGCCTTCCTGGAGGGCCTTGCAGAACTCAAGTGCCCGGCATTGAATCACATCTTTTATTCCCCAGAGTTAGTCACAGTGTGGCACTTTCTTTAGTCTGCTCTCTGTGTTTTCTTAGGGCTCTATCATGCAGCCACATAGGGGAGAATCAGAGTGAAAGCTCCTTTATTCCCCAGAGTGGATTACTCACTTTGCCAGTCTGTGCGTGGTTGGGGAGAGCAACTACCCAGGTAGATAAGGAGTAGGTGGGGCCTTGGTTCCACTGCCCAGCACAACTGAACACACAGTTTACTTCCCCCTAGAACCAGGGGATAAGAAGGACTGAACTGGGACTCTCTGAGTTGCAGTTTGGTCCCAGGTCTGCTCCCAGGGCCGCAGAATGACGCACTGCCCATCACGCCAGGCTTGCAGTATCTGCACAGTCGAGCTCTTAAAGGTTCCCTTCACAATAGTCACTGCCAAGGGAGAGGCACCTTTTCAAAAAAGACACTTTACAATGAGTGTTGTGGTGGGGGGGAGCCACATTTGGCGGTGTGGGTTCAGAAGATGCCTCTCTTATTTGGTTGGTATTTGCTGAGGGACCCCTGAGAGGGAGTTCCTCAAGGGAAGCACAGCTCCTTTCCTTCCTTACCCTAGGCCCTGTGGAAGTTCTCATTTGTACACCCTCTTCTGCCATGGGGACCTTTTCTGGAAGGCCAGAGGGGTACACATGGTTGTTTTGTTAATGCCCTAAGGATCACTGACAGGGATGACGGCCATATACTGTGTGGACCCCCTTCATTCTTTATCATTGGAGTTCTTGTTTTCTGTTGGCTTCCTCTACTTCTCTCCTTTCTATACTTGCTTCTGTCCCTCTATCTCACTCCAGATCCTTGGTCCCAATCCTTTGCCCATTTTATGTAGGTGTATATCACCAGAGTAAAACTGGTGTCAAGTGAATGGAGAGCCAGGTCCCCTGTCTCACACCAATGAGGGATTAGGGTATTCCGGGCTTGGAAGTAATGATCCATTACCAATGTAAAGGGGATGACTACAAGATAATACCATAGGGTTTCTACTGCCTATTTTATTTCCAGATATTATTGTCCCCCTCTGCTGGGTAATAGCAATTTTGCGGCCTTGCAGGTCAGGTTTCCATTGGAGGAGAAATCAGTGACATAGAGTCTGAGTATTTTCCTAGTATAACTTGTTTTAGTTACAGTATGAGCACCAGTCCTTGAACAAAAATGGTCACAAACCATGCACAGGCAATCTCCTCTTTCAGGAATCTCAGTCAAAATATCAAGGATCAGTTCCCACAGAGCAGCTCTTCCTCAAGAATTGATTCTAATTAGAGAAATTAAGGCAGAGAGCAAACTCCCTGCTACTTGCAACAGCTCCTCCAAAGATAAACAGCATCACCAAACTAACAACACAGCATTTCTTCAACGGTCCTACGCTACTCCCATGCAAAGAAAATATATTCCAAGTCTGTGCAGCAGTCCCATCTGGTGACTCTGCCATAACATTATTTTCTCATTATACTGTACTTCTATTCCCTGGGGAACCGTTTTTCAACTTATATAGAGAATTGGCTTCCATTCTCTGTCCTTTTCTGCCATAGTGCTACTTCCCTGATGTCAGTTTGCACCATAAAATGGTAGGTGAAAACAGGGTCTTTTAAAACTGACACTACCAAACTCCAAGAATTGCGTTGGTGTGTGAAGTGCATTTTGACATTCCTATCTCCAGGTAACTTTGTTTCTTTCCATCTTCTTTATTAAATGTAAGTGCTAGCCTTTGAAAATGTGGCCTCTGAAGGATATTGTGCATTGAAGGGACATATGATTGGACTTTATTTTAATGGGGGCTTTTGCATGTATAATAACTGTATCAGGCTAGAACTACAACAGAAGTGGTTGGATTAAAAAGTGAAAACATGCAGCAACTAACCTAATGGGTGGGAGTCAAGGGTCACCTACCTAGTCTGTATGTGTATTAGTTTCCAGTTTGATCTTTTAGCCTTGTAAGCCCTGTCAGGCAGCTAACAGAGAGAAACCAAGTGAGTGAGTTATGCAAGGAACCCAAGTCATTCTATTGAACAGCTCCAAAGAATGTTTGCTCACAGCACTCTTCCATGACAGGCCCCATCTCCTTCGCTAGCTGGCCCGCCTCTCTCATGACGCATACCATACTACTAGAATAGCTGGTAACAAAGGTGGACCACGTTTCCACCCTTCCTTGCAAACCTTTCTTTATTTTTGTTTTGAGGCAACTATGAGATTGGAGAGCTACTTGAGTCTTTAGTGAAAAGCACCTTTCACGTAGCAGTTCAAATGCAGGTCAGCCCCTGGCAAATAGTATTTATACAACTCTGTACATTTCTACCATGTCTTGTGTACAGTTGTACAGTGGAAGCTTACTAACTGGCACACACCATAATTAGCACTCAGAAAACCCAACATTCTCTCTGCAAAGTTTTAATAGCAGAGTCCTGTAGTGAGGTCTTATTACTAAGTGGTCAGAATTTTTACACACTATACTTCTGAATATTTAGTAAAACATTTTGAAATGCAAGCGTTCATCATGGAAATTAAGCTGTGCTTTCTCAATAAATGAACAAATGACATTCCGTGAACCATCTTCTTGACTTCTTTGAGTATTTCTTTACTTACTCTGATTCCCAAAGCAGAGTAATTTACAGTAAGTTACCCATTCATTCATTTAAATCTACAAGATTACCCTCTCTGTTTATATGGGTTGTATGTGGAGCTGGTCAAAAATGGGAGGGCGGTGAATCATGACATTTTTTGCAAAAACTTTGTGCCTTTATTTTGTTCATTTCTGTAGCTAGTTGAAAAAGAGAAGATTTTTGCATGAAAATCTTCTCCAAAAATGCATCTAATTTTTTTTCTTGAATTTCAAAATTTTGATGAAAAAAATCAAAATTGGGAAATTTTCCACCAGATTGTGTTCATGGATTCATAGATCCCAAGGCCAGAAGGAACCCTTGCGATCATTTAGCCTGACCTCCTGTATAACACAGACCACAGAACTTTCCCAAACTATTTCTTAAAGCAGCTCTTTTAGAAAAACATCCAATCTTGATTTTAAAATTGTCTGTGATGGAGAATCTACCAAGTTGTTCCAATGGTTAATTACTCTCACTGTTTAATAAATTATACCTTATTTCTGAATATGTCTAGCTGCTAGCCATTGACTTGTGTTATGCCTTGATTGAAGAGCCCTATTATTAAATATTTGTTCCCCGTGTAGATACTTACAGATTGTAATCAAGTCACCCCTTACCCTGTTCTTTGATAAGCTAAATATACTGAGCTCCTTGAGTCTACCACTGTAAGGCATGTTTTCTTATCCTTTAATCAGTATCCTGGCTCTCCTCTGAACCCATTCCAATATGGCAACCTCCTTGAATTGTGGACACCAGAACCAGACACAGTATTCCAGCAGCTGTCATACTAGTGCCAAATACAGAGGTCAAATAATCTCTCTATTCCTACTCAGGATTCCCCTGCTTATACATCCAAGGATCATCTTAGCCCTTTTGGCCACAGCATTGTACAGGGACCTCATGTCCTGCTCATGATCCACCATGACCCCCTCAAGTCTTTTTCAGAGTCATTGCTGCCCACGATAGAGTCCTCCATTCTGTAAGTATGCATTCTTTATTCCTAGATGTATACTTTTAGACATATTCAAATGTATAATGTTTGCTCACATCCAGTTTACCAGTCCTGATCTCACTGTATCAGTGACCTGTCCTCTCCATTATTTACCACTCCTCCAATTTTTGTGTCATCTGCAAATTTTTATCAGTGATTATTTTGTTTTCTTCAAGGTCATTGATAAAAATGTTAAATAGCACAGGGCTAAGAACTGATCCCTGAGGGCTCTCACTAGAAACATACCTTCTTGATGATGATTCCCCATTTACAGTTACATTTTAAGACCTATCAGTTAGCCAGCTTTTAATCCATTTAATTTGTGCCATGTTGATTTTATATCTTTCTAGTTTTATAATCAAAGTGTTGTGCGATACCAAGTCAAACGCCTTACAGAAGTCTAAGTACGTTATATCAACTCTATTACCTTTATCAACCAACACTGTCATTGCATGTTCCTGTGGTTCTAAGACTGAGCCAACTGAGGATGGTGACACGGTGGGGGCTGTAGCAGTCTGTCTTGTATTTCCCCTCCCACAGATTGTGTGGGCTCTTTTCCTTCTCTTTGTAAGGAGGTGATGCACTGAATAGACATATCCCCCAACCATGCCCCTTTCAAGCCAATGACGCCCACTCTGGGGGCTGCACTGGCCCTCTGCTGTGATTCCTCTCTGGCAGAAGGGAATTTGGGGCTGCTTCCCACCATTGCCATCTTCCCCAATGCAATTCAGGCTGGTGTAGAACCTGGGATGGATATTGCCCACAGTCAACAGAATAGGGCCCTACATGAATTGTGTAGTCACGGGTTTTATGTTGTAGAGTTTTACCCTCGTCCCACTGTACAGTGAACAAGGTTAGTGCTCAAAATATTACCAGCAGGGCTTTTGGAAATGATGACCATCTCTATATTTTGTGACGTTCACGCCAATTTTTGGGGAGTGACAGATTTTTAAATGCACATCATGCCCAAATCCTTCATAATCATGTATATTACTAAATTGTTCTTCAGTCATATTTTCCCTGCTCCCTAATTACATTAAATGCAAAGAGGATCAGTGGTGTATCACTTTATGGCATGTCCATGATGGGAAAGTAGTGTCTCTATTGCAGACTGAATTCCTTGCATCTCTGCTCCTTTGGGTTGTTTTTCTGCATATGAGGCAGTCTTCCCATTTAGCCCCTCTCAAGTAGAAAACAGTGTTTTACTCTGTTTGTTTTCCTATGTATATTAATATTTTAATGGCATAATTAATTTCTTGCATTTTCTCTGTACAAACAAGATATTATTTGACAGAACTAAGTGCATGTGTGTGGAACGATAAATAGTATTTCATAAGTTGGGTCTCTCATACAGAACACACAGGTCAGATTGCACTCAAGCAAAATACTCCCATATTGTCACATCTGGTAGTAATCTGACACCATCCATTTTCTATCTGAGAGAAAGAGGAAGCCCACTGAAGTCGATGGAAAGACCCCCATTGATTTCAGTCTATCTAAGGCACTTGTATGTCCCCCAATGCCATAGTGTCTGAGTGCCTCACAATGTATTTACCCTCACAATACCCCTATGAGTTAGGGTTGTGCTATTATCCCCATTTTACAGGAGAGGAACTGAAGCCCAGAGAGACTAAGTGACTTGCCTAAGGTCACACAGGAAGTCTGTAGCAGAACATGGAATTAAACCCCAGTCTCTGGCTGGTGCCCTAATCACTGGACCATCCTTCCTCTCTTAATGGGCTTTGGATCAGGCCCAGGGAGAAGAACTTTGCACAAAATATCACACAACACCAGAGAAACTCTCCACCTATTAGAAAGGTTTTCATGTACTGTCACGTGCGTACCTCCTCCCATTCTTTTATTGTAACCACTCCATCGGGCCTGGAGCCTGTAATCCTTACTCACATTGGGTGAAATGGACCATTGTGCAGACAGCCAGCACAAGGCTTGTGCATCACTTCAGCCTCTGTCTTAAACTCTGTTTTGAGGACTTAAATGGGACTGAAGTAAAGCAAAGGCCTCATGCTGGCCTTTTGCATAGGGCTGAAGTTCACCCCTAGGCCACGTCTCCACTATAAGGTAGTGTGAATATAGCTAGTGTGAATATAAACAGCAGTGTAGCCGCAGAGGCATGGCTTAGCCATGCCAAGTATGTACCACTAGTTTCTGGCTGCTGCCCATGCTACTGTGGCTACACTACTATTTATACTGCCCCTAGTTTTATGAGAGCTAGCGCCAGTAGGGGGGAATCACACCCTTAGCTCGTAGTGTAGGTATAGCCACAGAGTACGCCTTACTCACATGAGTAGTCCCATTGAGTTATTGCAGGAGAGCTACTCTTGCAAGTAAACACTACTTTGTGGCAGATGCCTTGTCTTCATCCAGCATGCACAGCATCTAGCACATTGCTGGAATCATAATACTTATTACAAGTCTAATAATAGATTTCAAACTCTTCCTTATATTGTAAACTCATCCCAGCAGGGACTGGCTAGGCACTTTACAAACACAAAGCTCACAGGTCATGAAGTGAGTGTGCAAATTAGGACAACCATTTAAGCTGTCAACCAGGTATATCCTGCATGCCTAGTTTCGAGGTGTGTGTGTGGGGGGTGGATATTGAAGATTTCCAAAGAGAGTTTCTCGTTACATTTTCTCTATGTTCTTAGTCACACTCTCCTACTAAGGAAATTATCATATCTAAGAAAAATCTTTCTATATGTTCTCCAGAGCCAGATCAGGATAGTGAGGTACTTTTAAAGTTCTGTAACCCCCCATGATCCACCATTGCTTTCAGTTTATCTATTTTTATATATCTACTATACATTATGTAGGACCAAGGGTGAAATTAAGCAACTAGATGTCAGCAGCCATAGAGTTTATGTTATGGGAATCCATTTCCCAGTCCCTGATGAAGACACTCCACCAGATATACAGAATGCTTGGGGGAGTAGCTAAGTCAGAAACATGAGTACTGTCTTTGCCCAGAGTAGGCATACTCATGCTATTGCTTCCACAGGTACTAAATGCATCCTTAAGTCTCTTCTGTTTGTTTGCTGATATCAGTTAAGCTCCTGTGTTATTATGACCCTCTTTTCAACTGTTTCTTTCTCTGTGGAAGAATGGTCCTTTATCATAATCAGAACCAGGTCAACCCAATAAGCACCAATAAAGAGACTCTATTGTTTTAGGCATCTCCTCCCCCATATTTTTTAACCCATTAACACTGATGCTCCACCTCAGTGAACAGCTGAGATCAAAGGATGACAATATTCCAGCTGGGCTGGAACCCTTTCTTTTCACAGATATGGTTCACCTCAGCCAGCTCTGCATCACTTCCTCAGGCCTCTTTCTTCATTCTCTCCTTCCCATCACCTGTTCCTCCTATCCAGAGCTGGCAGGTAGCTTCAGCTCCCGCTTGAGCCAACCAGCAAACTTCAGTTGTTCAATATCAGCTGTTCCCTGCCTACCCAACTCTCCTTTGTGCCCCTGCTGCTTCCCTTCCTACCTCAGTGGCTGCCTCTCTAAAATGGTGCCACCAAAAGTGCTGGGTCCTGGCCTAAAGTTAATCTTGGCATTTACGATGCATTTGGCTATTCTAAAATATGTTGCAGATGCATTTAAGCTTAGTGGCATAGCTGCCTCTGAGTAAAGGGTGCAAAATGTTCATGTCTTGCCACTCTCTGTCTAGCCTGCCCTATGGTTTTGGGGAAAGCAGTTCCCAAGTGGATAATAGAAACCAGATGCTAGTCTAGTACAAGCAGACTCCAGAACTCCAGCGATACGACATTCTGAGTAATGCTGGAGGGAAAGAGGAATATCAAGATATTGAGATGCAATTTTTGATGTAAGCAAGATGGTCCCTGTTGTATGATCAGAAGCAAACGTCATTTATTAGCTAAAGTGATTCAGCAGACAATCATCTCTTGAAGGACAATCATTGTCAGGCTGCGAGAGGCTCTTCCCTCATGAGATGGCTGTTGTAACAGTGTAGCAGGGCTGTTGGGATTAACTGCAACCAAAAACTCAGGATGTCTCTCTTCTTTTCCCTTCTCCTCATTCTGAGAGATTGCAGCTGTGTAGACTCTTGTTTAAGTTCTCTTGGCACAGCAGAGCTGTGAGCCTGGGACACTATAATTATCAAAATCCTTCTGTTCAGTAATATTCGACTTATGAGGCGTGTCTTCATTTTGAGTAGACTTTTCTACAAGACCAGGGGTGTGAAGCCTGCATGCTGTTCATGAAGAGAGCTCCAAATAAGCAGCTGCAGACTGGTATGAGGGTGAGGTTTCACCACATGTGTACACAAAGCAGCAAAGACCTCAAACATGGCCACAAGGAGCGGCCCTCTTTTCACTATCCAAGGTACAGTAGCTGTGTACGTCAGTGCCAAGTGCGTAGGCCCACATTGGAATTGCAGAGGTGAAGATCACATTTCAGGCCTCTCTCTATACCTGAACCTGAAGCAGAACATCTCTCAACTTTGAGAAAGTTCAGATTCAGTTTTGAATGTGGATCTGAACTCCACCACCCAATCCTGTCTTGCCTTTCCACCTGGTTAGCAAACAAGTGCTGTGGACAAGCACAAGTTGGGTGGCTTCCAAATCATTTGTTCTTGCTAAGGATGGATCTGGATGAACTCTTTCGGCCTAATTACCACTTGTCCCCGCCATGCAATACTGCCACAGCTGTGCTCAGCACAACCAGCCAAGCCAGAGCCCAATCACTATGAAAAAGAAATAGCTGCTGGCAGGACATTCTTTGGCATGGGCCCTCAACTTTCAAATTCACTCCTTCCCTGGGCCCAAAATAACCAAATTTGTTGCCCTCTGGGGCATGCAGCAAAGTCCAAGTCTTTCTCAGGATCTGGGGCAGAGAGGAGTGCACTGTGGGCACAGGAAGTATTTGTGCACAGAGGACTGGCATTTTTAAGTAGAGGGCTGGTATTTGGGGGCTGGGCAGGGTGAAGAGTTGTTTTCTTTTGTTTAGCTTTTTTGTTGGGATGAGGCTAATGGGCTTATTGGAACCAGTAGGAGTGCAGTTGTATTCTTAACACACCAGAAGTGCCGAGAGCCCTGGACAGGCACTCTTTCAGTGTATTGTTTGCATCTAAATAAATACAATATTTTAGTCCCTTTGGAGAGGCTGAAACGTGGAGCAGGGAGAAGGCAGAAAGTCCAAAGCAAACTCAGGGTGAAAGTAGAGCTGTGGACAGGCAGAATGAGAAGCAAATACAGAGTGAGGCTGGATAAGAGTTTAGGGTTTTCGCATTTACATTACTCTTATGTGCTCTCAGCCTTACCTTCCTCACAGTGCAGATTTTTGTCAGGGACTATAGGAGACTGGCTTCCATAGTGAAGAGGATGTAATAAATAATTGCAGGACTGGAAGTTGAGGCATCAGGAAAGGCAAACCCAGGAATCTGAGTGTGTCCCAAGTAAACAGCCCGTGGGAGCTGCGTGCCCCAGGGAAGGAATTTGGGCTCAGAGAACCGCAGTTCCTTGCCTGCTCCCCCTTGATCCAGGGAGGGTTGTAATTTCCTTCAGGACAGCTACAAATTACTGCTGTCCCCGTGTCAGCTCAGCTCTGCAGATTGGTACATGAGAGGTCCAAGTTTAAGCTCTACCCATTCCCCACCTGCCTGCTCTGGGTTCAAAAGGAATAGCCGGGAGTGCAAGACCTCTTAACTCTGCACACTCAGACCAAGATCCAAGTCACCCACTCAGCACCAGAAGTGTGGGGAACACAAACACTCCTACTTACTCCCATGTGTGGGCACATGGTGCAGTCTCCAGTCTAACCTTTCAAGAGAAAGGGGAGGAGGGAGATGAGCCAATAGGAGAGACCTGTAAGGCAAAAAGAGGGCATGCTTAAAGAGTGAAGGAAGGGAGCCAGAGATGGCCAGACTCCCCATCAGGGGGAGCGCATGAACAACAGACAATTAACAGATCCTCATTCAAATGTTAAAATGAACTCCTTGTTATCCAAGCTGTTAGAGGCCATCCGAGCTAACGGGTATTTCCCAGTCGGTTATCCTGTTGTTTGTAAAAGACTACAGGGGCAGTTTCATCTCCCATTTTATCCCATCAAATAGCTTCAACTGACATGCCAAAATGTGGCCCAACACAATGAGACAATAAAGTACTGTCCAGTGTAATAGGAAGCAACAGGTAACATGCAGAAGAATTAAGTTATTTTTGGATCTGATACAGACAATCAGTTTAGGCAAGAGGTATCTAATGCAAATTTATCCGACATTTTTAGCAGACTGGGAGCACTCAAAAAGCAAATAAGTTAATGTGCAGTATCAATGAACCATTCATGAACTCAGATACTTCCCTGCCTGTGTACAAAGTACATGGGAGTAGGCCTTCCTGCCTGTCATCTTGGATTTTTTTTTTTTAATTAGCAGTTGTGAGCCATTCTTATGCAGTATGTCAGGCACTGGGACAAGAGCTTTGTGCATCTTGCAAAGGAACACAGAGTATATTAACAAAAAGTTCCCAGAAATACAGAAAAGCTCTGGATATCATTCCATTTCTGAATATCTGACTTTCATCCAACTGATAATGTGAAACCTTCACATGATATAATCTATTAAAAACGGAGGCACTGAAAGTCAAACTGATGTACAGCTATTTAAACCAGCTGCTGCAGCAATGCCCCCTTGCATACCTATATAATTAATCTAAGCTTTGTGACAGACTAGATGTCGGCAGACTGGATTTCATCCAAGGTTATGCCACTGTTCAAGAATGGCCATTTTAGTGGTCTGAACAAATACAGACCTGAGCCTACACTGCTAGCTCTAAGTAAAAGTGCCAACATGTCAGCAATCAGTTTGATCTAACTGTTTTCATGTAACATGTTTCTTTGGTAAATACACTGGTCCATGTCTGGAATGCTTATATTCATATGTGTTATGTTGGGGGATTGAAGGAAGTTTGTGTTGTCAAATGGTGCCTCATTTAGAAAGCTACGTTCCTGCAGCATCACTTCAAGGAAAGAAATTACCTTTAGTTCATGTCAGAGGTTGCATTATCGATGACTGCCTGTGTGAGCAGGTCTTCAAGCAGAAGCACTACGTCTACACTACGCGCCCTATTCGGCGGGTAGCTATCGATGTTCTGGGGTCGATTTATCGCGTCTCATCTAGACGCGATAAATTGATCCCAGAGCCGCTACCCGTCGACACCGGAACTCCCGCTCCATGAGCGGAGGAAGCGCGGTTGACAGGGGAGCCTGCCTGCTGCCGTGTGGACCGGGGTAAGTACTTTTAAAAATCAATCTAAGATATTCGACTTCAGCTACGTTATTCACGTAGCTGAAGTTGCGTATCTTAGATCGACCCCCACCCCCACCCCCCCAGTGTGGACCAGTGACTTTCATAACGCTCTTGAAGTCTCTCTCTGTTGGGATAACCTTCTCTCTTCCAAGGGCCTGTCCTGTGCAGTATCGCAGCACAAGCACTTAGAGGGGAAATGTCATCAACTGTCTCGGTTCCCAAAGGGTCATGAAAAAGAAAGCAAGCAGGCTTCACAAACATCAGGAAGATGCAATAAAGCCCTTTCTACAGCTGTCTGGCCCTGTTTACTGTCCTAAAGTCAAACATGACATGTGAGAAAAAAATTTCCATGCCTGCATCAGAAAAGGTCTGAGTAGGGGCCAAATTCTACAAGGTGCTGAATACCTTGTGGGAGATGCTTGGCACCTAGTATCATGACAGTAAGATGTGTTCTCTGGCTCAAAAGCCTGTCTCTCTCACCAACAGTGGCTGGTCCAATAAAAGATATGACCTCACTAGTACTCAGATAGTCATTGAGACACTTAGTGCTCTAATGTCATTCTAAAATGCTATTAGGTCAGCCTGTTTTCACTGTTACCCTGTGTTGTTATACTTCCTCCTTAATATATTGTCTGAGCAGAGCATTCAGCAGGATCCTGAGTGCCACAACTTCTGTTTAAGGTAGTGGAAATGGAGGGTACTCAGGCCCTACTGTGTTAATTCCCTAATCTAGAACAATTTCAGTCACTATCTGAGTTCTGAGCTGGGTATTCTGTGCAGAGCACAAAATAGTTCTTCCAAAAGGGGAATATCCTTGTCTGTGTGTAATTTTAAAATGTCAAAAGTAGTCTACATCTGAGATATCATTTGCGTGTGGAGGGTTGGGGGGGGGGGATTTGTGAGTACTGAGCTTGTTCAGCCAGAGGAACCCCAGGAAATGGGAGGAAAATTGTAAATTTTCTAGAAGGGAGCATTTAAAACATTTAAGTTAGTCATTTTATTAAAATAATACATAGAAAATTCAGTTACCCTCTGAAGAGTTCTTGTGCCATGTTTGGAAACTAAATTCAATTATTAGGGTGTAAAAGAGAGGGATTTTAGTCTCCCTCAAGGGAAAATCTCAATGCAACCTTAACTGTGGAGTCGCTACCAACACCCTCATTTTCTAATATATTCATACATACACCTCCAACCAGAGAACTATTAATTTTCATGCACAGAAGTGTCTGTGCAGCTGCTTAAATACATCTATAATTATTCACACATTAGCACCTAATGAATTAGCAGCATTAGCACCTACTGAATCATCTTGTTCACATTTAAGTGAATTCAGTCTCAGATCTAGTGTTAGTCACTCAGGAGATTATTGCTCCAGTGGTTACTGAAGTGAAGCAAGATGCCCGTTTTGCCTGACACTACTGAGCAAGCTGCCATGCCTTAAAAAAGCAGCTGAACGATATTCTAAATGCATGGTTTTAAATGCCACTCTGGTCATTTGAAGTGATGGCATCGCCTGGTAGAGGACTGCAGTTGTGGGTCTATTTATTCTCGCTGATTTCTTATTCTGTTTTAATTGAGGACAATTATTGCTGCTTTTTCTGCTCTCTTTTTAGTATGGGCCATTAGGACACTCATGTTGCTCAAGCTGTCTCAAAGCTTATTTTATGTGGATGTATTTCAAAACTCACACAGCTTTTGTTCAGGCCCATGCAACGGGAAGGAGAAGTTCAAAGAGAAAGGAGGGACACCAAGTCAGCAGACATTAATAATGCTACCTTACAACCATTAAAAAGCTATAATTTGTCAAGGCTGTCACTTTCTCATTCTGCTGGTTGTAAATCATTTGTATTAATGAGATCCTATACACATGAGAGATTGGATTTTAGCATCTGAAGCTATGTTGCCACCATATAGAATTTTTCCCAGTCTGATTTCCGAGTCCAAAACATGGGGGGAGAGACACATAAAAATGTCCTCCGGGAGTATTTTAGGAGAGGAGAGCACACAAATTCTGAACTAAAATCTCAATCCCTAGGTTCTTCTAGCTGCAAATCTTCCCCCCTCTGCATCACAGTGGAATTTCTACAGTCTCACTGCACTGGAAGGAGCATACGGATTGGAGCCTATGGGTGCTGGAGAGCACAGATCCATGAGGCTCTCAGTGAAACCGCAAGCAGTGGCTGTGTGTGTGTGTGTGGGGCGGGGGGTGGCAATAGAGAACAGGCAGTAGAGCTGGAGGAAACGGCCATTATATGGAGCCTTCAGTCCTTCCTCACACAGAGGGGACAGGGGCAATGGACCTAAAAGCTACTTTTAGGGGAAATCTTAGTCCCATTGAAATAAACGAGAATGTTGGCCAGTGAGGTTAATGGGAGTTCATTGGGAATGGATTTGCCCCTCAGGCTGGAGAAGCGAGCACAGAACAACTCCACTCCCCTTCTGGGATGTGGGGTGAAGACTCCTCTCCCACTTTCCCCTATGGAGTGTCCCACTTCCAGCTGAGTTACTGGGACTGGGCACTGCAGCAGAATGAGGGCCATTGTAAATCCATGCTACACTGCACATATATGCCTGCTGGCAGTTGGTCTTGCTAATGCAATACTTTGAATCACTCATTCCAGAGGCACACATCTGGAGAGGTGTTGAGCACCCAGAACCCATTCAGTTCAACAAGAGTTGCTGGCGCCAACACTTGGAGTTGGCTCAGAAAGAAGACTCTTGTTTTCACCTGCTGGCAAACACATTCCTTGAACACCAGCAACTACACGGGCAGAACATTAAACATTTGGTCGTCTTCCTTTTTTTGATTTAAAAAGTCAAATTGATAATACTAGTAAATCTTCTATATTAATAGTGATCCAGTTAGATAGGCTTTGCCTTTGGCATTGAACTACCCAATTTTATTTTTCTATAACTAACTAAAGGCCACTTTTAAACAATGAATAATAATAATAATTAATTAATAATAGCTACAGAATTATAGTTATGGTACATGACTGTTTTTATTTATATGATACTACATTCCTGATGGCTTCTAGGCCTCTAGCAAGACGTAACTCAAAGTACATATTGTTGCTTGAACAAACCAAAGGTAAATTGAGTTAATAAATATATTTGTTAAATTAATTGCATCAAACTAACATCAAATAAAAAGTACACACACACACACAAACAACCCAAACACATAATAATAAATAAAACAATTAGAGCTGATCAAATTTTTTTTTAATGAAAAGCTTTTTGTCAACAAATTGCCCTTTTTCTAAAATGGAAACTATTGCTCCCAAAAAAGTTGCCTTTAGAAAAATTTAAATACTCATTAAGCAAACTTTGCACCTCAGCTGAAAGATATAATACTGGCTGTTCCTATAAAATTAAACGACTCAGAACATTGATCACAAACATCAAGCGTCACCACTTCATATTGACATTGGCAACACTAAGTCCATCAGAGGAAAGAAGGGAAACTGATGACATCATTTAGCCCGCGTCCTTACACAGTGATCCGCATCAAAGGCCTTTTAATCACTGCCCAGAGGAATGGACATTCTGTAACACAAAATTAATCACATTTCAAAGTCCTTTGGGGTTAGACACAGCTTCTGGCAAATCAAGACATCTCTTTACAAGTGGACATGGACGACATCTCTTTACAAGCGACCCCAAAGAGACTGTAACGCTGATGACTCCAATCAGCCAGCACCCCCAAAGCATTAACCACAGTCCTGTATAATGGCTGATTAATGTGATGCATGTGATCAATGATTCCACAGGGACAGGGATACAGACATCATGGTTATTCTTACTATTAACATGCGTGAAGAGGGGGAAAAAACCTCTTAAAAATACTCCTATTTAGAAATTATTAGGATGCAGTTAAATCTATCTGACGGCCAGATTCTTTGGTCCAGCTGAGTGTGCGTGGGGCAAGAGTAGGTGGGCAGGGGGCAATAGGTGCTTTAGGTGCCATCTTTGCAGCCATATGCATCTCAGCCTGTTCAATGACAGGCTGGTCTGCTAGCTGTGCTGGCTGCCAGGTGCCCTATGCACTGCACTGGCAGCTGGGGGACACTGAACCATGGAGAGATAAAGCCAACCTTGATTTCCTCAGATAATCCCCCTGCACAGGGAGGGAAGTTAGTATAGGAGCTCTACTACTCTACCTTTCATCAGGCTGATGTAGGTGGGGCCCAGGATGCAGGGAGATGCAAACCACCACAACCACACACAAACTCCATTCTTGCACCAAGCCCAGATGGAGCAGACCAGTGGATTTGGACCAAAAGCTCTAGAAGTTTGTGACCTGCCCACGTTAATCTCAGTGGGTCAAAGCTGAATTTACCGATGGCTATTTAATTTTTTATTGCTGACAATTTTAACAGATATAGCCCACTGCCACATTCCCCCCTGCTGGACGCTCACCAGGTTGCTATATTTGGTGCTTTTTGTTAGGATTCCCTCCAAGACCTTTTCCACTCGGCTTATCCAGAACATCTTGTCCAGTTCTGGGAGAAGACTTCATCTAGTTGTCTGTCAAAAAACTCAGTTCAACTCCAGATTTTGTCACTCAGGTTCCTGTATTTGGCACACAGCAAAGCATGTGAGTTGATCAGGCTCAAGCATAGGGGGTGGGTATAGGGTGCACCACACATCCAAGGTTACACAGAAAACCTCTTCCTTTGTGTACATTTACACTTGCATTGCATCACACTTTTCTAAATTGGACTGGTTACGATGCAGGAACCAATCCCTGTATAGCATGCTCTGTCCATGCATTGTTCATGTAGAACCTGATCTTTACATTCCAGGTTTATCTTGTCCATTGTCCCTAGCATCAGGGTGTTCCTGCTTATCTTAGCTGGCTCCAACATTCTGTCTTTTTAGCCTAGTGCTTGTTAAACCCTTATTTACAATTTAACCTTCCATTCACCTTCTCAATCGTACCCACTAAGAAATGAGGCAAGTTACTTATGTCAAGTGAGGCCTACCCTTTTAAGCTTCCATAGGTCTCAGTAGACTCAAGCCACTGTCTCTGACTCCAACCTATCTTTAGTACAGCCACCCCTCACAGTAGTGGGACATAGCAATCCAGTTGCCCCAGGTCCTCAGGACCAGTACTGATACCCCAAGACATCCCAGTTGTTTAAGTACAAGAAATCCAGCCGTATGGGCACTCTGGCTTACAATTTACCCCTTCAGGGACATGTGATAGTGAACACACATAACACAGAGACTTTGCAAAGATTTCAAAACCAATCACTCTTTACTTTAGATAGAACAAGAGATATACATATCTAGACAGAACAATAAATCACCTATACGCAGTTCCATGCCTCAGTTTCCTCACCACTCTTGAGTGTTCCTTGGGTTTAGGTGAGAGTCCTCCAAGGAATCTAGGATCCCCCTTCCTGCATATGATATCTTTTCCAAATCATGGAGTCTCTCTGTCTCCTCGGTGGCCAGCTTTCCTGCTTCTGCTTCTAGTCTGCTCTCTCTCTCGCAAATGGCCAATGAGAGACCCTTTCTCTTATAACCTCCTGTCCCTGTTGTCAGGTGACCCCCACCCTGATCAGTGTCATCAGGTGATCCAAACCTCCCACCAAGTGATCCATTGCTTAGTTACCATCCCCATGGAGTTCAGACTTGAGAAATTGGTTTGTCTTGGATGGCAGCCATTTCTTCATTCAAGGGTACTCCATTTGAATGGCTCATCATAACCCTTCATTGTTTAATGACCCTTCATTGTTAACCCTTTGCCAGGTGCAAGAATTTATCCTACCACTTCCTGTGGGCTTTAATGCAATATGGAGTCAAAAGGCAGCCGATAAGGCAGACAAACCCCACATTCCAAATGGAGTTTGCCATATGACCCAGACACACATAGAGTCCCCAACATCAAACAGAATTCATAAGCTGTACAAAAGCAGATTCCCCAAACTGTCACACCAGCTAATGTCTGTATTCATTATGGTTGGAGAGCACCATTTTCCTTCTCTAGAAGTTAGAGATGGAAAACATTTCGAGAGTGCTCTGTCTGTCTGTAAATAATGAATGGAAAGTGTGATAGTAGGTGGCATTCAAGAATATGTAGCATTGTTTACGGGTTCCGTGGTACCAATAAAAGTTCATTGTTGCTGTGTATTGCAAACGGCTTCCTTTGTGCTGCTCTTTACATCAGCTTTTAACAGAAAAGAACTTGCTGGTCCGTGCTGCACAGCCCACAGCACCTGAACTGCTCCCAGTTGTAGTATATCTCTGGAAGAGAAGAGAAGAGAAGAGAAGAGAAGAGAAGAGAAGAGAAGAGAAGAGAAGAGAAGAGAAGAGAAGAGAATTGAATTTCTGTGTGTGCCCTAAATAGTTTGACCTGATTTGAGGTCTTATCAGAGCAGCAGCAGACCTGATTTAAGGGTCTGAGCAGCTCAGCAGCACCCACTGGTGAAGCTTGCGGAAGGCTCATTCTGTAGCTTATCCTGGATGGTGGGACTCTCTGAAAGGCTGAATGAGGACTCCCCTCTCAACAAGTCTTAAGCCCCTTCTTGACTCTCAACAGCTGACAAAGCATTACTTTCAGGAACTTTAACATATTAAACCTCGCCAAAGAGCAGGACCTTTGTGAGCAGCTGCTAGGGGAGCAGAGGTGAGCGGGGACCTTCGTTTGCAGGTGCTGTTGGGTCTTTGTTTGTAGTTGACAAAAGACTACAGGAAAACAGAGACTGGTGCTTACCAGAAGCCCCAAGGGGGGAGGCCTTTGTCTTCATCTCCAAGAAGGCTGAGGAGGTTATAGATCTTTCTTTGCAGCTGCAAGCTTCATCATGGACAACTTCAGCAGAAAGATCTTTCCTACTTGCCAATAAATGCTCAAGAAACCGTTCCTAATTATTCTGAATGAGGTAAGAAACTTCAAGATTTGTTTGACTGATAGCTCAGAAACTTTCAGAGGAACAAATTAAATGTTCATGATGTCTACAAACTCATTTTCGACTGAACCCAAAGAAGACAAGGACAATGCCCAGTTAGAATAGATGTGATCCACTGTGCTGTCAAATTTCAAGAAAGAAACTGATTTTCTATAAGCACCTGCCAAGTGACAGCTCCCCTGAGCCATGTCAGAGGGTTGCCATTTGTGTAAACCTCATTGGAAGCACTTATACTTTGAAGAGACTTTTTGTAGTAAGAATCTCAACAACTCAAACCACAGAGGTTGCCTAACAGACTCACACCATAACACCCTTGGTGATAAAGCTGCATGCTTCTTTCACTGTAATAACAAGAAACCGCATTTCTCTTTTCTCTTCTATGGTGAAAGTGCTGAGTGTGCTCACAGTGCTCTATCAATAAAAAAATAGTGACCTGTGCATGGCTTTCTAATTAAACTCCTGTTGACAGTCACATACAAATGACATGTGGCCCTCAGTCTTCCAGCAAATTATCAACATCTCCGTGGGTGCCCAACCAAGGCTGAAAACTATTGACTATGTGTAACGTAAACATCTCAGTCGGGTAAAATCCCTGTGAAGATTTTCTGAAATGGCAGCCTTTGGGCAGCAGTCAGAAGAGAATAGACAAGAACAAAGGACAGAAAAAAAACATGGTGCTTCGGTGAAGCCTCTTTTAATTCCTTCTGCTATTAAGGGTCACCATCAGAGGCTTTCTCTGAAAATGGCAGAGAGATTTCTCCCCTTCACTTCAATGCTGGCCTCTCAGAAAGCCATCTGCAACATGTGAGGATTTCTACACAGGAACAGAGGATTTGCTCTCTTCCCAGGACTATGTGAGTGGGAATCAGTCAGCTCAGTAGGCAGAATGAGCCCCAGTTATTAGTATACTGGGAAGATAAAGGGTCCTGTTCTAAGCTTACCGTAGTCTTGGATTTGGACTGCGTGTTCAGGGGAGCTGTGCTGACGCTGACCTGGTGGAACAGACCAAGTATCAGGCTAGGGATGGAGGAGAAATACAGTTCAGTACTACATGGCAAATGCTGGATGATATTTTGAGAGAGTAGCTATGATAAAAATGCAAGTGTATAGAAAGAAAGGGCCATTGGTAAAAAGAAGTCAGGAAACAGATTTGGCAGCCAAACATGCAGTGGTAACTGGACCGCCCTGGTGGCAGGACACTGCTTTAGAAGCCATTCCAGTGGCACTGGTCACCCACGGCCAGCAGCAATCGATACAAACTAAGGCAGAGTGATTGCAGAGCATCCAGCAGCAAGAGTCAGAGTTAGGTCCACTAGGGAAGGAAGCTCAAAGCCTGGGAGTAAAGGTGGATGGTCAGGAGTTAATACTAGAGCAGGGGCTCTGAGTGTAAAGTCAGAAGATGATCTGGTATGGGTAGGACCAAGAAATATGCAGAAAGATCTCTTGACATGAGAATATGGATCTACTATGGGTGGTCACCCTAAACAGAAGGAGGCCCAGGAAATATTGGTGAAAATAAGATGGTGGCCCAGATGGTTACACTGGGGAACTACCCTTAACCCCCTGAGGGAACAAATATACACTATTTGTAGTGTACATATTCTTACAGTGGGTGGAGGCATTTGCAACTAAACATATGACTGCATTGACAACAGCTAAACAACTATTCCATCAGTTGTTCAGTCACTGAGGGGGTTCCTAATGTAATTGGTTCAGACAATGGTAGTGGATTTGTTGAATCAGTGGTCACGAAAGTGTGTACACTGTTGGACATTGATCAGAAATTACGCATTGCTTATAATCCTGAAGCAATGGGGCAAATGGAAAGAATGAATAGAACTATTAAAACTGAACTCCAGAAGGGAGTAAACAACAAGAGAACGTAGCTCTATGGGGTTTTCCCCATATGAGGCCTTGATGGGGAGACCAATGAGATTGTGGGAGAATATGATGAACTCTCCACCAGGCCATCTGACTACGGTAGCCTTGTCAGAAGCCTGGGTACAGGACTTGCAGAAGCAGAGTTTACAGGTGCAAAAAATGTGGTACCTATGACATTGTCAAACCAGGTGCTACCTCATGCCAAAAGCCAAGGGTAAATGCATAGCTGAAAACCAGTCTGAGTTACCCGTGAGTTAGAAAAATTAAAATAGATGTTAGTGTTATAAGAATGTGTTTAGACTTTATGGAATGCTTGTAGGATGCTGCATGTATTAATCCTACTTATAATATCTGTATCCCATGGTATAAAGTTATATTGAGCATTTGCATTGTAAACCTCTGTCATTGTGTAACTCACCAAACAGGAAAAGAAGCATTAATTTAGGTGAAGTGCTCATCCTCAATACAAGATGGTCCTGTGACGGGTTGGGATCACAGAAACCACCTTGGTGCTGCCACCTGGTGTGCCAAGGCTACTTCTGCCCCTGCTTTCCTGCCTTTTCCAGCTTGGGACTCCCAAATCCTGTCTGTTTTTAGCCAGATTCCGCTGATCTGCTACAAACACAGACCCAGGTCCGAACCACGTCCCCTGACAGCCGCAGGCCTGCCTGGAAGCAGCTCAGGAAGTGCGTTTGCCTTTGACACCCAGGTGCCCAACTCCCAATGAGGTTCAAACCCTTAATAAATCTGTTTTACCCTGTATAAAGCTTATACAGGGTAAATTCATAAATAGTTTGCCTTCTATTTCAAAGATAGAAAGATATGCACAGCTGTTTGCCCTCCCCAGGTACCAAATCGTACTCCAGGTAACTTAATAAGTAAAAAGTGATTTTAATAAGTACAGAAAGTAGGATTTAAGTGATTCCAAGTAGTTATAGACAGAACAAAGTGAATTACTAAATAAAATAAAATAAAACACGCAAGCCTATGTCTAATCACCCTGTGTACAGATCAAAACCTCACCAGGTCCAGTAAACTTCCCTTCACAGGCTATCTTCCTCCTAGCCTGGGTCCAGCAATTGCTCACACCCCCTATTGTCTTTGTCCTTTGTTCAGTCTCTTTCAGGTGTGTCTTTGGGGGGTGGAGAGTCTCTCTCTTTAGCCAGCTGAAGACAACATGGAGGGGTCTTCCAAGGGTTTTTATAGCCTTTCCCCCACTCCCTGTGTAGCATCATCTTACCCTGGAGTTTTGGGATCACATGGGCAAGTCACATGTCCATGCATCCTAACCAGTCCAGCCAGTTGCATTCCTGTCCAGGCCCAGATGTGGATTGGGATCTGCACCTCCTATTGTCTGTGTAAGGGTTTCTTGATTGGTCTCTTTACATGCACATACCTTTCTCAAGACATGATCCCAGGGTCTTACAAAGGCTATGTACAAAACCAGCAAATATAAAACCAATATTCATAACTCCAACTACAACAATGATACATGCATACAAACAGGAGGAATAGATTCAGTAGGTCATAACTTTCACAGAGATATGTTACATGGCACATGTAGCATAAACCATATTCTAGTTACATCATGTATACATTTATAAGCCTCTCCCCATAAAGCCTTATGGCGTCACAGGTCCATTGAAGGCAAATGATGCTTTGGGTAGCATCAAAGGAGAGAGACCTTGTTGATTGCATTCCTCACTCCCTCCAGGAAGGGAAAGCCTGTGTATGATCTCATCCCATCAGCTTGGATTCTGGGGTGAAGGAGATAAAAATCCTGACAAGGAGAAACTGGGATCTTCATGCTGTCTGGACTGTGAGGGACAAAGTTTCCTAAATGTAAGCAAGAGATCCCCATTCTGCTTGACATGGGTCAGCCCTAAAGGCCATATAGAGCTGCTTATTATAGAAGCTTATATTGCCTTTTTCAATCTAAGACTGTAACTCATTTGTGTGCGTATGTTTCCTGTTTTAACCTTGTAAATATCTCTAATTTATTTTCTTATTTAATAAATCTTCAGTTAGTTGATTACAGGGTTGGCTACAGGCATTGTCTTTGGTTTGAGATCTGATTACAAATGACCTGGGGTAAGTGACTGGTCCTTTGGTACTGGGAGTAACCTGACTATTGTTAAGTATCAGAGGGGTAGCCGTGTTAGTCTGGGTCTGTAAAAGCGACAAAGAGTCCTGTGGCACCTTATAGACTAACAGAGGTATTGGAGCGTAAGCTTTCATGGATGGATACCCACTTCGTCGGATCACCCACGAAAGCTTATGCTCCATCACGTCTGACTATTGTTGTGATTTTTTGTGTAAAGTGACCATCTATCACATAGTCCAGCTTGCTTGGGTGTCAAGCTAGACTGGAATTCCCATGGTAAGACTGTTGTAGTGCTTTAGGAGTTCACACTTGTTACTGGGTTGGTGAAATCTAATTATAGAACATACAACCCATCTGGGGTCTCTGCCAGTTTTTTGACAGTCCGTCCTGAGCTTGACACTCCTGGTCGTGAGCCACTCCAGACAGTGTGATAGTGGCAACAGAGGAGGCAGAGGTACAGAAGACCAAGGCATGGTTCAATTAACACAACCAATTTAGTAAAGAGAAACAAAGAGCAGTTGGTGTCCATTATCCAACTGCTAGCCAAGCAACAGCAAATTGGGGACAAAGCCATACAGGCTCTGGAAATACCCAGACCAGAGGAGGTGAGCTTACACCCCCAGTGCATACACTAAGTTTAGTCTTAATGGGAGTTCAATTAATAACAACTGTTGTGGTCATGGGAATGTGTTGCTGGAGAATAAAATTTTAAAAGCGAGCACAGAGAGAGAAATGTGATGCAAATGAAACAAATGCTAACTTAAAAGAAAATGAAAAGGAGTGGAATGTAGGACTGGCTTAGCTGACATGAGCAGGCCCAAGTTAAGACATGACAAGCCTGAACAAGTAACTGCTGATCAAGCTCCAACAAGTAATTGCTGAAACAACTAACTATTGTGAATATGTTTATAATAAATAAGGGACACAGAACCTAATTAAACTATTGTTGGCATGTTTATAGTAAATAAAGTACGCAGGAACATCCTGAACTGAACCTTACTCAGTCTGCAAAACAACTGGCCTATACTCAATCTACAAAGCGATTGGTCTTTATATGCAGGCAGTATAAAGTAAACTGTGTAATGAGCTGGAGTCGAACTGAGTTTTTTGGATCCCCCAGAACAGGAGGAAGTGTTCTCTCAGAACTGGACAAGGTGTTCTGGATAAGCCGGATGGAAAAGGTCTTGGAGGGAATCCCAATAGATTGTAGCTCACCTCCTCTCCTTGTGTACTATTCAACCTCCTTGTCTTCATTCAAATATCTCCATAAAACACACAGCTTCCACCACCGCATGAGAATTCCCCTTATAATAGGTGATTTTAAAAAAACAACCTTCTCTCTTGCACTGTGAGTTCAGTCCAAGGTTTTCAAAAAAGGATGCCCAAAGATAGGCTTCTGAGTCCATATGCAGACACGTCAGAGGCTTCAGTAGGAGCTGCTGGATGCATAAGGTTTGGATCTTGGATTTTAGATCTTAACTGACCCAAATTTGTGAGGAGCTGGGAATCCATGCTTTGGACATAGACAAACCCATTCAGACACTGATGCATGAGTTCCCTCGTTCTGCCTCCAACAGTGACTTTGTGCTTCAGAGGAAAACGGGGAAAACATCATGGATTTTGCCACTTGGGCAATACTGTACATAAGGGGGGAAATTCTTTCTGGACCACTGGAGACAATCAGCATGCACCCTGAAGCAAGAGATCTGATTACCTCAATATTAGCTTGTATAACTCCAAATGTGATTAATTGTCATATATTTGTCATATAATTACTCAGCCGTTTTTCAAATCCAGCCATGCTATTTGAATCAGTGACCTCCTGTAGTAGTGAATTCCACTGGTTGACTACATGCTGTGTGAAGTAATATTTCCTTTTATTTGTTCTCTATTCATTTACTGGTCATTAATTTCTAGCCTTTGGGAAATCAGAAATATGCATGATCATGTGGAGGATCCACAGCCACTTGTAGTTTTGCCATTGTGTGGAACAGATATTCATTTAAATTAACTCTCAAGCTTGCTCAGCTTTGACATGAGCAGTAGGTGAGACAGGGCAGGGCAGAAATCAATAGGAAGAGCAAGAAGCAAGCAAGCAGGTGTTAGCTGAGCAAATGAGGAACCTATAGAGAATCCCAGGGCTAAATTTTGACCCCAATTACATCAGCGTAAATCTAGAGTAACACAACTGAAATCAAAGTTACTTTGGAATCCTGGTGTAAATGAGATCAGAATTTGGCATCCAGTGTATAAGCCATGGGCTCCATACAGCTCTCACTGATGACAAAGGGAATTTTGCGATTCATAGATTCAGAGATTATAAAGACAGGAGGACCACTCTGATAATCTAGTCTGACCTTCTGCATAGCACAGGCCATAGGCCTTCCCCAAAATAAATCCTGTTTGAAGTAGAGTATGTCTTTTAGAAAAACATCCAATCTTGGTTTAAAAATGGCCAGTGATGGAGAATCCACCATGATCATTGGTAAATTGTTTCAGTGGTTAACTATCCTCACTAATAAACATGTATGCCTTATTTCAAGTCTGAATTTGTCTAGCTTCAACTTCCAGCTATTAGATCTTGTTATACGTTTGTCTGCTGGATTGAAGAGCCCATTACCAATTTTTTGTTACCCAAGTAGAAATTTAGGACCCAAATAATGCTTTAGTCCACACCAGATGGGTATGAATTCTAGTGTGCACTAGCGTATTGCACACTAACTGACCCCTGTGCTACTTGTTGGCACACTCTCAAAGTTCCCTAGTGCATGTTATTGTAGTCCTGTTTCAAACACAGGTCAGTGAGTGCGCAACACACTAGTCTGGATTAAAATTTATGCTCTTGTACAGACTAAAGCATCATGTAGACAAGCCCTTATAAACTGTGATCAAATCACCCTTTGACCATCCCTTTGTTAAACTGAATAGATTGAACGCCTTGAGTATGTCACTATAAGGCATGTTTTCCAATCTTTATATTTGAGTTAAGTGAAAACAGGATTGGACCCAACCCCATTGTCCTACACGTTTTTCAAATGTTTCTTCAAAAAAAAGAGACCAAAATCCCAGCAATTTTAGCAACATTTTCAAGTGGGGTTGACAATAATAAGAAAGGGCCACAAAGTTTAGTTTCAAATTCAAAGATTTCAAAGCTGAAGGACCTTGCCACAGCTAAAATTGTAAGTGACCTTTGTATCTGTAATTGGTCCATTTACGTGTGTCACATAAATTCCTACTAAGAGTATCAGCCAGTCCCAGATGTGATAATGAATTTGATGGGTGGGAAATGGGAATGGAGATCACAGGAAGAGCTGCCAGGACTGAAAGAGAAGCAGTTGCAAGTGCTCTCACCAGAAATTCAAACACTTTGTCCTTGGTCTTTTCTTTCTTTTAATTGTCTGTGTACCTTACAACAAAATGGATGCAAGGCATTCATATTTCAAATGGAATATGGCCTGAACCGGTACTGCTGATTTATATAATAATGTGTTCTGTTACAAACCAGACAGTCCTGAAAAGGATATTACTGCTTCCCTCATTTCTACTAAGTCCCGAGTTTCATTATTAACACATACTATTTTATTGCTGGTGTATTTTATACAAGACTTGTTTGCTTTGCAAGAGTTGTTCTGAAAAGTTTTTTAAACAATTACCTTGCAAAACATTCTGTTATTCTGGGACATTTAATTGAAATGGCATCATCCTGTTTTAAAGCATTGCAGTGTTAAATAAACTTGACCTGTAGCACCAAAGCACTCATTTTTCTCCAGCTACGTCATACAATTGAAATGCATATGCACATATATAACAGTCTGGCTTCTCCAGCTGAAAGATGAAAGTCAACCATATTTAAAAATAATTAGGACACTGCCTTTCCTCTTGAAAAATACACCAAAGTATGAATGACAAGGAGATTCTAACAAGATGAATGTTTCCATCTGAATTGCCGTAGGAAAATGAGATTGAGCTAGACAGATAGACAGTTTAAACGTACAATCGTGTTTACAAATTCTGCACCCATTCCTGTGCCTGCAGTGATCTGCTTGGCACCAGATTTGGTGTAATTCAGCTGGGAGGAGAGGGCATGGAGTGGGCCTAGCTGGTGGTGAGCACATCCCCTACATGTAACACAGGACTGAGTTTTGTGGTGCCATCTTACCAGTGGCGGCGTGTCAGCCCAGGCAAGAGAGGCCCAGCCTAACCAAGAATTCCCAAATGCTACCAAATACATTTTCCATATTCTCCTCGGTTTAACTGATAAATGTATACAGATGTCAGGACAAATTGTGATTGGGTTTAAGTGGCACGACTCACTCGCTCCAGTAGCGAAGCGCAATGCCAGAAAGTTCAAAGAGTGTAGTGCTGCATGACGCTCTAATCTTGGTACAGCTACTAGTGCCTCAGAAAGCTGCCTTGAGACCATGGCAATTTACCATGCCCAGGAGTCCCTTTATAAGGGTGTTGCTGTGGTAACCACCACTCCGTGAGGCCACAGCAGGATTGTAGCTGTTAAGCCCAGGCTGCAGGGGCGGGGGGTTTGCAAAGGGTGGGGTTGGGGCCTGTGCCCTGCAGCCTGCACCTCCCCGGCCCCCAACCCCATGAAATGGGTCCCATGAGTATGCATGAGGAACTGAACTACCTCATGCTCCACCCCCTGCACATGCCCAGGTAGCTCTAGCTCCCGGGTCCTCCTGCTGCTACTTCGCTATCAATAAGGTAAGCTTTTCACAGCTATTGACTGATACATTGGGTGGGGGTGGCAATAACTATTTTGTGATTTGTGCCTCACCTGTCAAAAGAGGCGTGAGCCGCCACTGCTCCTTATGCAACAAGAAGTTGATCAACCACCGCATGGATCTCATGGGCCTGCCTTCTGCCCCCTCCCCAGGGCTGGGCAAAATGGGGGCCACTCAGGACTTGAGTAGCCTCCTCTGAGCAACTTTCCAGTTGCCTCAATGCCTGGGAGGGAGGATTTTTCCTTGCCCTTCCCCCCACGTAATGGAGATACCTAGTGGCTTCCTAAATCTAGCCCTTCATACACTTTTTTGGCTTAAAAGAAAAAAAGCAGCAGCAGTGGCAGCAGCTCAGTGTAGTTACCCAAATCACATAGCTATGTTATGAGAACCAATAAAACTATTAGCTGCTGGCACTGAGCCAAGAATCCATTAATGGCAGGCTGGTATCTCTCCAGGAATGTAAAATGTTTTACTAAATAAACATTAAAGCAGGAAGCATTCAACTTCTGTCACTAGGTAAAACTCCAGTGTGGTTCTATCCCAAAGAGGAATAGCTAGGAGGTGGGCAAAGAAACTGTGTTTCACTGATAAAAAAGCTCTTTAGTACCAGGAGGAACCAGCGAGACATATTTTACAATGTCTTACCAAGCATGATGTATGAGGTTTGATACTTTTATTGGATCAAGTCACTGGTGATAGGTAAAGGAGAGAAGAAATCTGTTCAGAAGGCAGGAGGGTTAGCCGCACTGAATAATACTTTGTAATTAAACTGCAGAATTTGGCACCTTTTCCTGGCTGTCAAAGCAAAAGTTGAAGGTTGATGGAAATAGAAGATTAAACCAAGGATTTGTTCTTTGGGGATCAGAGCAGTTTGCTTACACTGTTTCGCATGGGAAATGATCTAGAAAGGAAAATGTACAATAAATCAACAATCAGCTCCCTCAGAGTGTCAAACGTTCAGTAATATAACGCTTCAAAATGAAGTCCTAGAAGTGGCAGTGGGCCAGATACTCTTGTCTTTACTCGGGATTGTAAATTATTCCTCCCTCTGCCAGCCAACTCCTTGGACCCTAAAGAGGCAAAAGATGGCAGAGGCAGTGTGGCACCGCCAGGGTCCTCCTTTGGGATTTGCTAGTGAAAAAAACCCTCCTGACTTTAGCTTAAAGTTTAAACTGGTGAAAAAGACCCTAGGGTCAAAAGAAAGGAAATTAAAATCCTTAGAGTCAGCATGGAGGCTACCTAAGCACACTTAATAGAACTATAGAAAGAATGTATGCCTCTAAACACAAGAGAAAATAGGAAGGCAAGAAAAAAATCATAAAGTTAATGGCAAGGTCCAAGAGGTTGTTCAACCCTTCAGAAAATGGAAATTCAATCCTAGGCAAGGCAGTCGAAAGGAAGAGAAACTATGGCAGATAATATGTATGATGGAAATTAGAAGGGCTAAGGGGCATTTTGAAAGACAACTAGCCAAAGACATAGAAACAAGTCACAAGCAATTTGTTAAGTTTATCTGAAGCAGGAAGCCTGCAAGAAAACAAGTAGATTCTCCAGACTACAGTGAAGTGAAGGGAGCAATTAAAGAGGATAAGGTGATTGCAGAGAAGTTACATAGTTTATGTTCCCCACTCTAAGTGTTGAGGAAATACCTAGCCAAAATGTATGCTTTTCAAGTCCTAAAGCTGAGTCACTGTCAGAGGCTGTGGTGTCCAAAGAGTCTGTGGTGGAACTAATTGACAAAATGAAACAGCTTTGCTGGTAAAAAAAAAAAAAGTGCAGCCTCTCGTTTATAATCAGCTACTATATGATATACAGACAGATGGAGGGTAGCAAATGTGGTACCTAGCTTGAAAAAGAGTGGTCCTGGAAATTACAGAGCAGTGAGCCTTACTTCAGCACCAGGTAAATTGTCTGAAACAATTATTACAGTGAGGATTCTTAGACTCTTAGGTCTGGTCTACACTTAAAACATATACTGGCATAGCTATGTCAGTTAGGGGTGTGATTTTGTTACTAACACAGCTATACTGGCATAAACCATAGCGAAGATGCACTTATACCAGTATAAAAGTGGTTTTGCCAATATAGAACCATAGGACTGGGAGGGACCTTGAGAGATCATTTAGTCCAGTCCCCTGCATTCATGGCAGGACTAAGTATTATGTAGACCATTCCTGACAAGTGTTTGTCTAACCTGCTCTTAAAAGTCTCCAATGGTGGAGATTCCACAACCTCCCTAGGCAATTTATTCCAGTGCTTAACCACCCTGACAGTTAGGAAGCTTTTCCTAATGTCCAACCTAAACCTCTCTTGTTGCAATTTAAGCCCATTGCTTCTTGTTCTATCCTCAGTGGTTAAGAAGAACAATTCTTCTCCCTCCTCCTTGAAAAAACTTTTTATGTACTTGAGTTCTGTTATCATGTCCCCTCTCAGTCTTTTCTTTTCCAGAATAAATAAACCCATTTTTTTCAGTCTTCCCTCATAGATCATGTTTTCTAGACCTTTAATCATTTTTGTTGCTCTTCTCTGGACTTTCTCCAATTTGTCCACATCTTTCCTGAAATGTGGTGCCCAGAACTGGACACAATACTTCAGTTGAGGCCTAATCAGCGCAGAGTAGAGCAGAAGAGTTACTTCTCGTGTCTTGCTTACAACACTCCTGCTAATACATCCCAGAACGATGTTTGCTTTTTTTGCAACGGTGTTATACTGTTAACTCATATTTAGCTCGTGGTCCACTCCACTATCACCCCCAGATCCCTTTCCACAGTACTCCTTCCTAGGCAGTTATTTCCCATTTTCTATGTGTGCAACTGATTGTTCCTTCCTAAATGGAGTACTTTGCATTTGTCCTTATTGAATTTCATCCTATTTACTTCAGGCCATCTCTCCAGTTTGTCCAGATCATTTTGAATTATAATCCTATCCTCCAAAGCACTTGCAACCCCCCCCCAGCTTGGTTTCATCCGCAAACTTTATGTGTACTCTCTGTGACGGGTTGGGGCCACAGAGACCTGCTTGGTGCTGCCACCTGGTGTGCCACGGCCACTTCTGTCCCTGCTTCCAGGCCTTTTCCAGCTTGGGACTCCCGAATCCTGTCTGTTTTGAGCCAGATTCCACTGATCTGCTGCAAACACAGACCCAGGTCCGAACCAAGTCCACTCACCACTGTAAGGCCCCTGGAAGCGCTCTTGCCTTTGACACCCAGCTGCTCAACTCCAAGGAGGTTCAAACCCTTAATAAATCCGTTTTACCCTGTATAAAGCTTATACAGGGTAAACTCATAAATAGTTCGCCTTCTATTTCAAAGATAGAAAGATATGCACAACTGTTTGCTTTCCCCAGGTACCAACTCGTACTCAAGGAAACTTAATAAGTAAAAAGTGATTTTAATAAGTACAGCAAGTAGGATTTAAGTGATGTCAAGTAATGGCAGACAGAACAAAGCAAGTTACTTAGTAAAATAAAATAAAACACGCACGTCTATGTCTATTCAAAGTTAACACAGATAAAAGCCTCACCAGATTCGGATATTTTCCTTTTTACAGGCTGTAGAATTAGCCTGGGTCCAGCAGTCGCTCACACCCCCTAGTGTCTTTGTCCTTTGTTCAGTTCCCCTCAGAAATGTCCTTGGGGGGGGGGGGGGGGGTGGAGAGCCTCTCCCTTTAGCCAGCTGAAGACAAAATGGAAGGGTCTTGCAAGGGCTTTTATAGCCTTTCTTCCTCTCCCTGCGTAGGATCCAGTTGCCCTGGAGTGTTGGGATCACATGGGCAAGTCACCTGTCCATGCGCCTTAACCAGTCTAACCAGTCGCATCCTTGACTGGGGCCCCGATGTGGATTGGGGTCTGCACCTTCTTTTGTCTGTTAAGTACTTGTCCTTAACTTGCACATTCCTTCCTCTGGACCTGGTCCATTGTTCTTACAAAAGCTATGCATAAAACCAGCAAATATAAAACCAATGTTCATAACTTCAACCACAACAATGATACATGCCTACAAACAGGAGGAATAAATTCAGTAGGTCATAACTTTCACAGAGATATGTTACATGGCACATGTAGCATAAAACATATTCTAGTTACATATATACATTTATAAGCATCTCCCCATAAAGTTTTATGGGGAACACCGTCACACTCTCTATACCATTATCTAAATCATTGATGAAGATATTGAACAGAACCGGACTCAGACCCAATCCCTGCGGGACCCCACTCATTATGCCCTTCCAGCTTGACTGTGAACCACTGATAACTACTCTAGTTTATGTCTCTCAGGGAACTGGTATAAACTGTATTGGCAGAAGCATTTTAATACTGGACAAGCTGTGTCTATACTAGGAGGTTTGCTGGTATAGTTTTACCAGGATAGCTATGCCAGCAAAACTTTTCTAGGGCAGGCCTATATTTAAAATGCTGCATCAGCGCAGTTGCACTGCTGTAGCGCTTAAGTGAAGACATTCCTACACAAATGGGAGAGCTTCTCCAGTTGGCGTAGTTAATCTGCCTCCCTGAGAGGCAGTAGCTACATCGAAGGGAGAAGCTCTCCTGTCAACATAATGCTATCTAAACAGGGGGGCAGGCTGGTATAAATACATTGCTTAGGGGTGTAGATTTTCCACACCCCTTAGCCCTGGGCTACACTAGAGGGGGGGGGGTCAATCTACAATACACAACTTCAGCTATGTGGCTAGCGTAGCTGAAGTCAGTGTATCGTAGATCGACTTACCTGGCTGTGAGGACGGCGGCGAGTCGATCGCTGCCACTCCCACGTCGACTCCGCTTCTGCCTTTCACCAAGGTGGATTTCCGGAGTCCACGGGGAGTGCGTTCGGGGATCGATTAATCGCGTCTAAACGAGACGTGATAAATCAATCCCCGATAGATTGATTGCTACCCGCCGATCCGGCGGGTAGCGAAGACAAGCCCTTAGTGACATAGTTATACCGATAAACGTCTGTAGTGTAGATCTGGCCTACGTGTATACAAGGCCTTATGGCTTGTTTACAAGGAGACACTCAGGAAAGTTAATCCAAATTAATTTTTAAAGCGGATTAGTTAAACTGCATTAAACCACTGTGCGGACATTCTTATTCAGAATTAAAGCGGCCTTAATTCAGTTTAGCTTAACTCATTTCCAAAGTTAATTAAGATAAATCTAACTAAATTAACTTTAATTCTGAATAAGAGCATCCGCTCGCGGGTTTAATGCAGTTTAACAAATCCACTTTAAATTCGCACCTTTAGTTAATTTGGATTAATTTTCCTGAGTGTCCCTTGTTACACAAACCTTAGGCCATGTGTACAGTACAAAATTAAGTCGACCTAATTTATGTCGGCATACAGCCGCCGCAATAATTACATTGCTTGTGCCTATCTACACTTTGCTTCTTGTGTCGGCAGTGTGCATCTTCACTAGGAGCGCTTATATCAATTGTACTGTCAGTGTGGAGCACTCCTGAAAGCCAGTAACAGTCAACAAAGCAACACAGTGTCTACACGGACACTGCATCAATCTAACTACATGGACCATGACTCGACGCAGCTCGTGGAGGCGGAGTTAATAAGTCGGCGTAGTGAGTCAGTTACATCGATGGGAGTTCAATTTAAGTCTAGACACTTCCATAATTATGGCCACATAAGCTGCCTTGCATTGACCTAGCTTTGTAGTGCAGACCAGGCCTTGGGTTCTGGCCCTCTGCCTGTTTCCCCAACTGTAAAACTGAAATTCAAGTACTTCCCTACCTCACAGAGGTGTTGTGAGAATGAATTAGTTAAACGTCCAGAGCACTTTGAAGAGGACAAGCACTATGTGAGAGCCGAGTATCATTAGAAAGTTTTCGTTAATTACTTTAATATTAAATTTGACTTCTCAGTTTTCTATTTGTTACTTTTTATGTAGTATCCATATCAGTGAAAGCTTTACAGAGATGAACTGGCTGCTTTGATTATGGCTACGTACATCCAAGAACCAGACAGTCTGAGCCAGATCCTCTGCTGCTGTAAATCAGAAAGCAACGAAATTATGCCAATTTATATCAGCTGAGGAGCTGGCGCAATTTCTCATCTAAAACTGTTGTACTAAACTAAACAAATATAAGATTCAGTAGCTCCCTGTCTTTGCCTCATTTTTGAGCCCTGACATTTGCCTGTAACATAGCTTTTGGAGGTAATATCTTCTATTGGGCCAACTTCTGTTGGTGAGAGAGAGAAGCTGTCAAGCACACAAAGCTCTTCCTCAGGTCTGGGAAAGGTACTCAAAGGGTTTGTCTACAGGGGGATAAAAAACCTGCAGCTTGCCCAGGTCATCCAATGGGGGCTCAAGGGCCTTGGGCTCTGGGAGTGAAAAATTGCTTTGCAGAGGTTTGGGCTCGGGCTGAAGCCCAAGCTCTGGGACCCTGCGAGGGTGGAGGGCCCCAGAGTTTGAGCTCCAGCCCAAGTCCAGACATCTACACTGCAATTTTTAGCCCCACAGCCCAAGTCCTTCAAGCCAAAGGCAGCTGATTCAGGCCAGCAGCTGCCCTGCCATAGGGCTTTTAATCCCTGCACAGGGCTATGTCTACACTATGGACCTTACAGCTGCACAGCTGTGCCACTGTAAGTTCTCCTGTGTAGCTCCTCTATGCCAGCCGGAGAGAGCTCTCCCAATTAGCGGCGGTAGCTATGTCAGCGAGAGACACTCTCCCGCCAACATAGTGCTGTCCACACCGGTGTTTTTGTCCGTGAAACTTATGTTGGTCAAAGGGGTGTTTTTCTCACACCCTGACCGACAAACGTTTTGCCAACAAAAGTGCTAGTGTAGACAAAGCCTAAATGTGCCCAGTGTCACAGCTAAATACAAGGTGGAACAGATTGTTTCGCACAAGTAGTTAACACATATTGTAAGAGACCATTCAAAGTGAAGTGGCTCATTAACGCCTTTGCAGTCATAGGGCAGTGAGCAGGGCCGTCCCTAGGGGGGTGCGGGGCCTGGGACAAATCAGCCTCTATAGGCCCCCCTTAACTTTTTTTATAGAGGTGAAATCTGGTGTGGGGAGGGGACACCAGTGCTGAGGGGCGAGGGACGATGGAGAGTCACAGGGTAGCACTGGTGCTAGGGGCGAGGGGGCCCCCTGTTCTGGGGGGTCCCAGAAAATGGATGGATATGGAGTGGAAAGGCAATGGATGGGGTCAGCCTGGCACTGGCAGGTTCTGGCGGTGCTAGGATGCTGGCGGCCGGTGCAGAGGCGGGATGGAGCAGAGCGGGCTGCGTTGCTACAGCCGCTGTCAAAGACTGAGCCTGAGCCCTGCGATGTCGAGCAAGAAAGGAAAATAGAATGCGCGCTTCCCACTGGTGACTGCAGGCACCAGGCCTCCCGCTAAGCTCCCGGGCCAGTCTGGCCCCGCACCTGTAACCCCACCCACCGGGCCGTCCTGGTTCCCCAGGCATCCCTAACACCACCACCCCCAGTGCCCCCCTCATGACACACGCACACTGAAGCACGGGGGCCCCCAAAGCGCAGAGCCCGGAGCGGTCGCCCCTTTTCACCATACCCAAGGGACAGCTCTGACAGTTGGTTACGATTGTTGTAATGAGCCACAAGTCAAGTGACTTTACTGAGACCCTGATTTTTAGTATCTAGAAGAGTTATGAATTTAAGCTCCCAGGCTCATCTTTTGAAGGTGTTGTGCAGATTTCCTTTGAGGATGAGGACTGAGAGATCAGTATCATGGGATCGTTTTGTGAAAAGTGTTTGCCCCCGGGGTGATAGGGTGTTTTTGTCTTTTATCATTTGTAGCTTGAAAGCTTGTCTCTCTCACCAACAGAAGTCGGTCCAATAAAAGATATTACCTCACCCACCTTGTCTCTCTAATCTCCTGGGACAACATGGCTACAACAGCACTGCAAACACTATATGAAAGCATAGGCATATTCCATGCCACTTGCATAGTTCATCATGTAGGAACATCCTTTTAACTTTAGAACGTGAAATAGAATCATAAACAGTCTGAGAGCTGCTGTTACACACTTAATCTGGCAGAGAAGCATTGCCTAGCTTGTGATCTAAGGAGTAGCTCCTTAGACATACAGGTCTAGTTACTGAGGTAAGAACTCTTGATCCATCATGCAGCATATAGTGTCCCCTTGCATATAAAACCTAAAACAAAGACAGTCTGAATTATGTTACTCTTACTGCTCAAAAACATACAAATCTAGGGAGTCAAAATGTGCTTTGAAAACACTCATCTCTTACGGAGGCTATTCAAAGCTGCATTGCCTTTAGGCACAATCTCTACAGAATCTCCCTAGCGTACAGGGGAGTTCACGGGCCATATCATCTTTCAGGATGCAGGCCACTGTGGAGCTGATTGGCACAGGGGATGACTCATACACTTAGACTCATAGACTTTAAGGTCAGAAGGGACCATTATGATCATCTAGTCTGACCTCCTCCACAATGCAGGCCACAGAATCTCATCCACCCACTCCTGGAGCCATGGTCCTATGTCCTCCCCAGACCTTTTTGAGGGGCAAAGCTTTAAGACACCTTTCTGTTCCACTGATCCTTTGGCCTTCTGGTGGCTGTTTCAATCCCCAGTGTAACCTAGAGCAGGCTCAGGGCTGCTGTAATTTATGGTCAGCTACCTAGAGCCCCAAGGGACTATTTCAAAAGCCAAGGATTCACAGGACATAAGGATGTCTTATCAACACCCTCCTTTCCCTAGCCAGATCCCCTATGCTGAGGACAGGTAGAAGGTGTTATAAAGGTTGTTACGGCAGCTATATGACACCAAACGATTCTCCTTCAGAGGGAGAGGGAATCCTACACTGGTGGATCAAGTCAGCTTTAAGGCTGCTTTGCATCATTAGAATGGCATAATGCAGCCTTAATGAGGCTGAGAATCTAACCCCAGGGATTCAATTCAGGCTATATTAAGTTTAAAGTGTTGGCAAGACATCCAGAAAGAGACATCAGAAAGACAGGCTGGAATGTGGGATTGGATGGAGGAAGCGAGATCAGGAGTGGAACGGCAGAGTAGCGGGTCATTGTATTTGTTTGTTAATTTCTTGTAGCTTTCATTCAAAAAGATCTCTGTTCTTTCCTACCAGATTTCCATGTTTTGTCTTTTAATTTTGTTGGCTTCAGGCTATCATTCGCTAAAGTTACCGCACACACTACACACAGAGGCCTAATTTCTCCGTTAACCGCAAAGGAAGTAAAACCAAAGTCCAATTATGTTTCATCAGATTTTCTTGTTTTTGCAGATTTTTCCTCTGTATCAACTTTAGCCGTTTCTGCCCCTTCCTTTCATTTCAGAATACTACCATCTTTTGGCAATAAGTACCCAACCATTTTTCACCACACAACGCTATGAAAAAATACACTGGTCTACAATTTTTGAGAAGTCGTCTGCTTCAGAGATAAAATGTGCTATTTAGTATGTATTTTGATGTGCTGAATTCAAATATGACAATTAAAACAACTGATTGGCTACTGTTTCTAAGATATTTAAGTTTTTACATTTTATGTCTATGTATATTGTGTAGATAGTAGAGTTTTAATCATAAATTGTAAACCTAGGTCTTTTCATGTGTTTATGGTTGCTTTACATAATACTATTTCACCTGTCCTGTTTATGTAACACTTTAAAAATCAGCAAAGGGGTTATATAAATCAAATGTATTATGAAACAAAAGGCAAAAAACTATTATGTACATAGTTTAGTCCTATTCAGTGTCTACTTGGCGCTTCTTGGCTTGTCTCTTGTATTCATTAAATGGAGCATCTCTTGTCACTCTCCAGCAATAGTCTGCAAGCATTGATGGGCTCCATTTGCCCTGATAGCGTTTCTCCATTGTTGCAATGTCCTGGTGAAATCGCTCGCTGTGCTCGTCGCTCACTGCTCCGCAGTTCGGTGGGAAAAAAATCTAGATGAGAGTGCAAAAAATGTATCTTTAGTGACATGTTGCAACCAAGGCTTTTGTATGCCTTGAGGAGGAGGTTTTCCACCAACAACCTGTAGTTGTCTGCCTTGTTGTTTTCGAGAAAATTTATTGCCACTAACTGGAAGGCTTTCCATGCCTTTTTTTTCCTTGCCACGCAGTGCATGGTCAAATGCATCATCTCGAAGAAGTTCACGAATCTCAGGACCAACAAAGACACCTTCCTTTATCTTAGCTTCACTTAACCTTGGAAATTTTCCACGGAGGTACTTGAAAGCTGCTTGTGTTTTGTCAATGGCCTTGACAAAGTTCTTCATCAGACCCAGCTTGATGTGTAAGGGTGGTAACAAAATCTTCCTTGATTCAACAAGTGGTGGATGCTGAACACTTTTCCTCCCAGGCTCCAATGACTGTCGGAGTGGCCAATCTTTCTTGATGTAGTGGGAATCTCTTGCACGACTATCCCATTCGCAGAGAAAACAGCAGTACTTTGTGTATCCAGTCTGCAGACCAAGCAAGAGAGCAACAACCTTCAAAGCGCCACAAAGCCGCCACTGATGTTGGTCATAGTTTATGCACCTGAAATGTTGTTGTTTCATGTTGTCATAGGTTTCCTTCATATGGACTGCATGACCAACTGGAATTGATGGCAAAACATTGCCATGATGCAGTAAAACAGCTCTAAGACTCGTCTTCGATGAATCAATGAACAGTCTCCACTCATCTGGATCGTGAACGATGTTGAGGGCTGCCATCACACCATCGATGTTGTTGCAGGCTACAAGATCACCTTCCATGAAGAAGAATGGGACAAGATCCTTTTGACGGTCACGGAACATGGAAACCCTAACATCACCTGCCAGGAGATTCCACTGCTGTAGTCTGGAGCCCAAAAGCTCTGCCTTACTCTTGGGTAGTTCCAAATCCCTGACAAGGTCATTCAGTTCACCTTGTGTTATGAGGTGTGGTTCAGAGGAGGAGGATGGGAGAAAATGTGGGTCCTGTGACATTGATGGTTCAGGACCAGAAGTTTCATCCTCTTCCTCTTCCTCATCTGACTCAAGTGAGAATGATTCTGGTGCATCAGGAACCGGCAGTCCTTCTCCGTGGGGTACTGGGCGTATAGCTGATGGAATGTTTGGATAATGCACAGTCCACTTTTTCTTCTTTGACATACCTTTCCCAACTGGAGGCACCATGGAGAAGTAACAATTGCTGGTATGATCTGTTGGCTCTCTCCAAATCATTGGCACTGCAAAAGACATAGATTTCCTTTTCCTGTTCAACCACTGGCGAAGATTTGTTGCACAAGTGTTGCAGCATATGTGTGGGGCCCACCTCTTGTCCTGATCTCCAATTTTGCAGCCAAAATAAAGGTGATAGGCTTTCTTAACCATAGTGGTTAGACTGCGCTTTTGTGATGCAAAAGTCACTTCACCACAAACATAGCAGAAGTTATCTGCACTGTTCACACAAGTATGAGGCATCTCTGCTCACTTTGGCTAAAGAGAAATGTGTCCCTTTGCAAAATCAAACACTGACAAATAAGAGAGCACGACACTGTATGATTTCTAGAGCTGACATAGGGCAATTTGTTCAGCAGAGTGATGTAAGCTTCGTTATGATTGCATCATCCATGACTTCTAGGAATAACATGATGCAATTCATATCATGTATGACGCAATACCAGCTTCAGATTGCATCATTCATTGTTTTGCCTAAAAAGCAAGTACTGTCCAAACCCAGTCATTGATTTATTCATAGATCCAGTCAAAGATGTATTTTAGTCATTTCTGGTTTAAATTGAGATCCCTTCCCTTTATAACTCACTTATCCTCCGCCATTCCCAAGTCAAGGGTCGTATATACTGACCCAATAGCATGTCTTGAAAACTAGAGCCAATCAACAATTTTAAGCATCATTTTCGTTCTCAGTGACCCAGAATTAGTAAAGTTTGACTACATTTATTTCCAAAGCATTTTGGTTGTAGAGCAATATCAACCTCACCAGTGGAATAAGCACTGCACAATGACTTGTTGAAAGGACAGGATATGAAATACTAAACTGGAAAACAGGAAAGGTAGTTTTTGCTATAGAAAGGCAGAAGAGATAGTTGTTGCTATGGAAATGACCATGGCTTCCACCACAATTTTGTCAGCTGGGCAGCTGACAGCAGAAGGCAGTGGGCAGCCGCCCTGGTCTGACAGTGGGAGCCCCAGCCATCAGCCACTGACAACCAGGACTCCCACTGTCAGCCCCAGGCAGCTGGTGGCCAGGGCTCGCACTGTCAGCCCTGGGTGGTTGCTGGGTGGGGCCCTCGCTGTCAGCTCCAGAGGGGTGCCAGGTGGGGCTCCCACTGTCAGCTCTGCAGGGCTGGTGGTGCCCCTGAAAATGTTCCTTCATGCCCCATGCCCCCCTGGGGTGGTGCGGCCCACAGTTTAAAAACATCTGATCGAATGGTCCATCAAGCCAGATGCCTGTCTTCTGACAGCGGCCAGTGCCAGATGCTTCAGAGCGAATGCACAGAACAGCGCAATTATCAAGTGATCCATCCCCTGTCATCCAGTCTCACCTGCTGGCAGTTGGAGGTTTAGGGACACCTAGAGCATGGACTTGCTTCCTTGACCATCTTGGCTAATAGCCACTGATGGACTTATTCTCCATTAACTTATCTAATTCTTTTTGGAACCCACTTATACTTTTGGCCCTCAGAACATCTCCTGGCAATGAGTTCCACAGATTGACTGTGTTGTGTGAAGTACTTCCTTTTATGTTTTAAACCTACTGCCTGTTAATTTCATCAGGTGACTCCAAGTTCTTGTGTTATGTGAAGGAGTATTCACTGCCCTATTCACTTTCTCCACACCATTCATTATTTTATAGATCTCTATCATATCTCCCCCTTAATCATCTCTTTTCTAAATTGAACAGTCCCCTTCTTTTTAATCTCTCCTACTACAGAAGCTGTTTCATATTCCTAATTATTATTGGTTTTTTTGCCCTTCTCTGTACCTTTTGCAATTCTAATATATATTTTCTGTGATGGAGCGATCAGAACTTCATGCAGTATTCAAGGTGTGGGCGTAACATGGATTTTTATAGTGGCATAATGTTTTTTTCTGTTTTATTATCTATCACTTTCCTAATAGTTCCTAACATTCTGTTTGCTTTTTTGACAGCCACTGCACATTGAGCAGATGTTTTCAGAGAACTATCCACAATGACTCCAAGATCTCTTTCTTGAGTGGTAACAGCCAATTTAGATCTTATCATTTTGTATGTATAGTTGGGATTGTTTTTTCCAATGTGCATTACATTGTACTTATCCACATGGAATTTCATCTGTCATTTTGCCTCCCAGGCCCCACGTTTAGCAAGATCCCTTTGTAACTCTTCACAGTCAGCTTTAGACGTAACTATCTTGAGTAATTTTATATCATGTGCAAATTTGCAGAACCTCACTATTTACCCCCTTTTCCAGATAATTTATGAGTATGTTGAATAGCGCTGGTGCCAGTACAGATGCTTGGGGGACCCTGCTATTTACCTCTCTCCATTATGAGAACTGACCATTTAGTCCTACCCTTTGTTTCCTATCTTTTAACTAGTTACTGATCCATCAGAGGATCTTTCTTCCCATCTGGTGACTGCGTAGTTTGCTTAAGAACCTTTGGTGTGGGGGCCTGGTCAAAGGCTTTCTGAAGGCTTTCTGAAGGCTTTCTGAAGTCCAAGTACATTATATCCATTGGATCATCTTTGCCCACATGCTTGTTGACACCTTCAAAGAATTCTAGTAGATTGATGAGGGACGATTTTCCTTTACAAAAGCTGCATTGACTTTTCCCCAACATATAGAGTTTAATCTATGCCCTGGTCTACACTATGAGGTTAGGTCGAATTTAACCGCATTAGGTCGATTTTATACACCACCAACCTCGTTCCGTCGACCTAAAGGGCTCTTAAAATCGACTGCTGTACTCCTCCCTGGCGAGGGGAGTAGCACTAAAATCGACCTTGCTGAGTCGAATTTGGGGTAGTGCAGACGCAATTCGATGGTATTGGCCTCCGGGAGCTATCCCAGTGTGCTCCAATGTGACCGCTCTGGTATTCACCAAAGAGTTCTGAAGGAACTCAGATATGAAACTATAGGGCTACTAACTATAGTTTCATATCTGAGTTCCTTCAGAACTCTTGGGTGAATACCATCTGGTCCTGGTGACTTATCATTTTTTAATTTATCAATTTGTTCCAAAACCTCTTCTACTGACATCTCAGTCTGGGAGAGTTCCTCAGCTTTGTTACCTAAAAAGAATAGCTTGAGTGTGGTGATCTCCCCCATATCCTCTGCACATGAAGACCAATTAAAATAATTAATTTAGCTTCTCCACAACAGCCTTGTCTTCCTGGAGTGCTCCTTTAGTACCTCAATCATCCAGTAGCCCCACTGACTGTTTGGCAGGCTTCCTGCTTCTGGTGTACTTTAAAAAATATCTTGTTAGTTTTTGTGCCCTTAGCTAGTTGTGATTAACATTTTTTTTTGGCCTGCCTAATTATACTTTTATACTTGACTTGCCAGAGTTTATGCTCCTTTCTATTTTCCTCAGTAGGATTTGACTTCCAATTTTTTAAGGATGCCTTTTTGCCTCTAACTGCCTCTTTTACTTTGCTGTTTAGCCATGGTGGCATTTTTTGGATCTGTTCTGTTTTGGGGGGGAGCGTGGGGGATATACATTTAGTTTGAACCTCTATTCTGGTGTTTTTAAATAGTCTCCAGGAAGTCTGCAGGTATTTCACCATTATGACTGGTCCTTTTAATTTCCATTTAACTAGCCTCCTCTTGTTTGGGTGATTCCCCTTTTTGAAGTAAAATGCTCCTGTGATGGGTTTCTTTGGCAGTTTTCTCCCTATCAGGATGTTAAATTTAAGTTCATTGTAGTTGCTATTACCGAGTGATTCAGCTATAGTCACATCTTGGACCAGATCCTGTGCGTTACTTAAGCCTACATCAAGAATTGCCTCTCTCCTTATGGGTTCCAGACTAGCTGCTCCAAGAAGCAGTCATTTATGGTATCTAGAAGTTTTATCTCTGCATACTGTCCTGAGGTGAAATATATCCAGTCAGTCTCAGAATAGCTGAAATCCCCCATTATTATTATTTTCTGCCTTTGTAGCCTTTCTAGTCTCCCTGAGCATTTCACAATCACGGCCACTGTCCTAGCCAGGTGGCTGACAGCATATTCCTACTGCTATAGAGGTGCTTCACAGAAATTTCAGCTCAGGAGATGGAGAGGATATAACTTTGAACCTGCAAGATTTTGGGTCCTGACAGGGCCGTGCCTCACCTCTTTACATCAGCCCTGTGGTCACTCCCCCCTTACATCCCAGACATGCACCTTCATGCTTGGGCACCACCTAGTATACCCCTATACCAGGGCCATTCCTGCGGCCATTCCACCAGCCTTATGCCACACACAGAACCCTCTTGCACCAAGGATATTTCCCTGGAGCCAGTTAAACGGGCTTTGTGGTCCCTCTGCATTGGCTGGGATGCCTTAAATGGGGCACAGCAGATCTAAACATCAAGTTTTATGTCTTCAATAGACATGATGCTTCCCTCTACTTCCCCTCTATTTTACAATGCTATAATTTAGCCTTTTGTATCACTTGAATGAAGGAGGATTTAGAAATGGAAAAGAAAAGGATCTCTTTTCAAAAGGTTTGCAAATGATCTAGGAGCAAGTATTGGCCTGGGACCAAATAGCTACACATTGATAATTAGTGCATGCAGCTGATCTAACATACTAATGAGTGATGACTTAAAAATCCAAAGGTAACAGAGTCCCTTTCTATTCAATAGCGATAATATTGTCTCTTTGGTTTCCACATCTGGGCCAGCAGTTACATTTGTGTGACCTTTCAAAATTAGTGGAATTTTTAGTGAAATACGCAGGCAGCAAAATATTCAGGATTGTGAAGTTATTGTGACCTATAAAATATTATTTGCTTATCACAAACATATGATTCAAGACAGACATAGATGTCAGAAACTTGGCTTGTATACCCATTGCTCACATCAATACACTGTCTCTATTATTCAAAAGCAAGATTTGTTCTACTTAAGGAACATAGCCAGAGCCATTTTGGGGTGTACAAAAATTCAGCTCTATTTATCTATCTATCTATTTATCTATCTATTTGTATTTTTTTCCTAGCACTGTGGCATCTCAGTGCCCGAGTTCAGATTACTCCTTCATCTCAAATGATTTCCTCAAGTGACAGATCCTTTTCCTGTCTCACAGCACTGTTGTGGAGTTTTCTCTGGTGACAGGCACAAGCAAAGTACAGATTAGAATTACCTACCTTGCACTTATTTTGTCCTTTCCAGCTGAAGATCTCAAAGCTCTCTGGGTGAAAATCACCTCCAGGCTGAGGAACAGCACAAAGCCTATTTATTAATTCAGCCCCATAAAAGCCTTCAAAACAAGACTTATGAGGGACTTCAGTGATGCATATGCCTTGTGTGCTGGCTCCCTGTACAAGAGTGAATTTCACCCTTAGGAATACAATGTATTGCCTCCTGATTATCCCAAAAAGAGGCACTGGGAGCCATTTTGAAACATATCCTATTCAAAATATAAATCCTATGATGGCCAAAGTTTTAAAGAGGGATTTTTGAGAGACCAACTTGAGACACCTTAATGTGTCCTGATTTCCAGCAAGTCCTGAGCACCCACCTTCTAAAAAACAGGTCTCTGTAATGTGTCTCAAATTGGGCACCCAAAAACTGAGGCATCCAAAATCACTAGTCACTTTTGAAAATCTTGGCTGAGCTTGGTTGTAGTTTGCTATGAGACTGTGAAGGTTTTAGTATCCTGTACTGTGCTTAAGAACCCCTTCCCCCTTTTGTGCAGCATTCAACTGCCTTTTTTTTTTCCCATGGTTGCTCTGTGTTGTAATAGAGTAGATCTAAACACTATGCTCTCTCACTGAAGCCTTACTTTTGTTCTGTCTTGTGGCTGTTTTCTTTACTCTGAAATAGAAGTCATTTAGTCATTAGACAGATGGGCCTGTTTTCCTTTTTGCACATGGAAACAGCAGCAGCAGCAGCATGGTACTTGGTATTTTTCATCTTCAGAGATCGTTACACAGTCATCTTCATGGCGTCCCTTTCAGATAGGCAAGCAAACTCCCCGCTTTACAGATGGCAAAACCAAGGCAGAGGTGTTGCCTGACTTACCCAAAAGCAGAGAGCAAGTCACTGTCAGAGCAGAGATTAAAACCCAGCCCTGTGCTCACACCTTTAGAGAAAGGGACAGATTATCAGATGAAACATGGCCTCTTTATGCCACTCGAAGGACGCAGATTTTGGCTGCAAAAGCAAACACCTAGCAGGGAATGCCCGTAGTGTCATTTCCACTCAGTGGAGGGAGCATGTTGGGGAATGGCTAAGGCCTGTGGGGAGGGAGAGGGACAGAGGCATGGCCAAGCTCTACCATGCTATGCCTGTACTCCACTGGCCTCACAAGGGCCAGGACCAGAACAGACTCAAGGAGCTGTAAGCAGCTCCCTAATCCAGTGGTTCTCAAACTGTGGTTCGCACCATGTTTTAATGGGGTCACCAGGACCGGTGTTTGACTTGCTGGGGCCCGAGGCCAAAGCTGAAGTTCGGGTGATGGGACTCAGGCTTCAGCTCAGACCCTCCTGGGGTCATGTAGTAATTTTTGTTGTCAGAAGCAGGGCCGACTCCAGCTTTTCAGGTGCCCCAAGCAAAAAAAAAAAAATGGCCACCACCGAACTGCCGAAGCAAAAAAAAAAGCCCAGCCAAACTGCCGAAGCAAAAAAAAAATGGCCACCGCTGAACTGCCGAAGCAAAAAAAACCCCCAAAAACGGCCGCCCCAGAATCCCCGGACTGCCGCCCCTTACAAGGTGCCACTTTGCCGTCTGGTGCCTAGAGCCGGCCCTGGTCAGAATGGGTTAGCAGTGCAATGAAGTTTGAGAACCCCTGCCCTAATCCCCTCTCCTATGCTAAGTGGAGTTCAGCCACAGAAGTGAACCTGACCCTGAAGCTGAGCAGATAATGCCCAACAAATTTAATAGACACATTTCACCTCTTTTTCTGATTACTGAACATCTTTAAGCAATCACAGTTCCCTCAAATTTACTCAGATTTATTTCACTGTCTTTTTTGTATGTGTTTGGCTTGATGACAAATATTTGCAGTTGGATCTCTGTGACTGAGCTGCGATTGGTCAGATAAGTCATATGCAATTGTTTCTTTTCCCTGATTAGTTGGAAGTGAAATCACTTTTAGCATAGACACCTGCATGTAGTAAATTTAAAATGTGGCTCCCGTTAATACTTATACATGCAACTTTGGCATTAGCTTTCTGCACATCCATGTCTGTGCCTGTCGAACTCAAACATTGCAATATTCACAGCTAGCAAATGCAAAAGGGGGAGGAACATGGTTACAGTGAATTCATTACAAATTTCAAATGACTAGTCAGAGAAAACGTGTTGCATTATTCACCCCACTACACATTAGACAATGTCTCTCTTTGTGTAAATGTTCTAATAGTTTACTGCAGTATGAAAGACCCTTTATAAATATTCATTACTGTTATGATATTGCTTACAGTGAGATACATTACAGGATATCAGTGACAGAGAAATACCAACAGTTTCTTCAAAGAAATCTAACAATATAGAGCTATCTGACTCTGCCCTGCCAAGTCACAAACATATTTCTCCAACTTCTGCTTTCTACTGCCTCTTTGAATATGTGGAGACAGTGGCGCAATTGCACTATGCAAGCTGTTTCAAGTTAGGTCAAATAATAGCCATGATAGTATGCAGGAAAAGCCAGTGTACCCAATGCATTAGTATTTTATTGATTGATTAATATGCACAGTCAATGTGTGCTTGCCCTGAGGAGTTTATGGTCTATGGCCTCAATCCTGCAATTGTTTCCACCTGAGTGGATCCACGTGGCCACATGCAACTTTGAAATTTGCTTTCTGCAACATTGACTTCAATAGGTCTACGCAGTGTGCTGGTTGAAGATCAGATCAGACCTAACCATGGAGTTATTTAAAAGAATGCTTTTAATTCCAAAAAAACTAAAGTTTCCATTCATTCAAAAAGTTTCACAATTTCTTTTATTTGTTTTTTTTATCTAAATGTTTTTCAAAACAAAATGAAAAATTTTAGTTTGTTTTTTAAAAATCATTTCAAATGTTTGCGTTTTTTCCTCTCTTTCTTGCACTTTTTTACTTTGTCCACGGGGAAAAATCTGGGGAGGGAAGAGTTAAGAAGTGAGAGAACGTGGGATTTTTGTCTCACCATGTTGCATTAAAATTTCCCCAGAAAATTCTGCCTTTTTTCATTTGAAGTTTTGTCAAAAGTGAACAATTTCAACAATGCCATTTTTTCCACACAAATTTGTTATCAAAAACCACATTTTTTCAATGAAATTTTTTTTTCAAAGTAAGACATTTTCACCAGTTCTACCTAAAACCACAGACACTGAAAAGACAAAGTGCATTGGGAAACCCAGTCTTTTTAACTTGTGAGGTTACGATTTTTTTATCATCTCCATCGTTTTCCCAGCGTGATGCTGTGGGAGAGGAATCTGATTGACATGAGCTAATGTTGGCAGGCCTCTTGAACAAAATGCATTTTTAGTAGTGATTTGAATGAGGAGAGATGTGGGGACTGGCGCATGGGGAATGAAGGGTCAGTCTATGCGTGAGGTTAGTATGGAGAAAGGCACAAAACTGGAAGTGGGAGAGGAAATAAAGAGGTTGAGAAGGCTGATGTCAGTGGCAGAGCAAAGGAGAATGCAGTAAGAAACAATATGCAAGATGCAGGCAGGACAGGAGCTATCTGGAGCTTTGAAGGCCAGGAAGAGACGTTTAGTATTAATACAATATGGAAGCAAGAGCAAGGGGAGGGAGTAGAAGGGGAAACTGACATGGTCTGAGCAATGGGTGAGGAAGATAATTGTAGCAGCTGCCTTTTGGCTGCAGTGGAGCAACATTATAATTTGGGGGAGCAAAGAGGAAGTCATCTGACAGGTGACGGTGAGGGCATGGAAAGACATGGATCACATTATGTCAGCACCTTACAATTGTTTCATTATTTCAAAGCAGTCAGAAGAAGGGAGTTACTCATGAGTCTGACCACTAGATATTTAACAACCCATAGAAGAAGCCAGAGAAGAAATCTCATGCACAGCCCATCTCTGACTGGCATAAGACATAGGATGATGATTATTACAGCCTAAGGCACGTAACAGCTCACGTCTAAAGAAGACCACTTTCTTGTTGGGATATCTCTCCTGTTCATGTGGAGCTCGTACAGGGAAGGCAGTAAGCAGCCTCCCCTACCTGACATGGCCCACCTAAGAGCCAGCCAAGATCGCAGCTGCTACACTCAGAATGCCACCGGGCTGCTCCCCAAATGCTCACCACAGGTAGCACAGCATCCCAAATGGGCTGGGCAGCAGGCGGAGCATGGCTCTGTGCTCTTCCCCTAGACCAGCCAGCAGAGCCACAGGGCAGGGGAGGTGTATGCTGAACAGGTCAAATGGGTGCAACAGTTTATGCCTTCCCCCATGTCTGGGAGACATCCTGCTTCGCTGAGGCCCACCACTCTGCCCACAATAGAGGGCTATGCTGCAGGCACAATCTATCCCTTCAGCAATCAGCTCTTCTTTTACTGCTATCAGCAGCAGATACAAGAGCTGTGATCGCCAGCCCGAAGACTTTGCTTTAGCTTACGGCACACTCAGCACACATACTGTCTGACCTGTGAACATGTGTTTTAGGGTATAGCATTAACAGCAAAGGCTTTTCTAGTTGTGTTCTACAGTTAACGCCAAAGGGGTGCTTAATTCTAAACAGTGTTGTGAGAACAATGAGCTATGCATAATCATTAACTGATTCTAAACACCAGAAATGACCTGCCTGTCTACCAGAATTCAGACCAGACACTTGGCTTTCCAAATTGATGGCAAGTATCCAGTTGCAGAAATGTGGTTACCTTTGAATTATGGCCTTTGCATCATACTATGTCCTGTTTCATTACATCATATCATATCCCATCAGCACAGAACTTGACGCTGCACCAAGCAATGAGCTTTGAAAGTGAATTTTTGCACAGCTGCACACGAAACCAGAAATCTCTAGGTATAATGGGTAAGAACTGATATGCCTATATACCATGGGAAGACCTGATGTAATATAGTCCAAGAGGTTCGTAATCCATGACAAGTGAAACCTTATATTGATATTAGGATACACAGGTATAGCAGATTTCCATGCTCAAACTCATGATAATATCCTGAGAGTGAAGGGAGTTGGACAAAGAGATGAATGTTGGGATATCTCCCAGTTTTACAGATACAAAACTGTAAAAATCATGATGTGTAACAGCACATTGTTCAGATTTTGTTCCTGGTACTGTAACTCTTTTAAGTATGGTAGAAGCCTGTTGTTTTGAGGACAGTGCAACACTTGATCAATACTAGAAGGATAAATGTTTCAGCAATTCTTAATACTGTACCACTGAACAATATGGAAAAGGTCAGCAAGCTTTCATATGCCATAAGGATGGTTCCTCTGCAACCAGTTTAATACACTAACCACTAGGACTGGTTAATAGGGAATTGGGGGGAATGCTATTTAAAAAACTGCAGAAATTTTGTTGTTTTTCATTAAAATTTCCAAATTTTCAAATTGTTCAGAGCAACTCTGCAAGCCACATCGTGACCACACCTGTTTTATCTCCTACTGGCATTAACCTTCTCCAAGGAAGCTTATTTCTCTTTAGGGGGAGTTGGAAGTCAAATCAAAAGTCAGCTATACTTCCAAAGGCCCTGAATGCTAAACACCTCCACTTTCTTTTCTCACTCCCTTCCAAAACATTGCAGCCAGATCTGCTTTATGTTACACAGCTCTACAGCCTGTTATGTCAGTGATAACTTTGCTTTCATTGTTTTGCAGCAGACCACACACTTTGGCAGAGTTCAGGTACATCTCAGTTAGGAGGGCAGGGGGACCCTGTTCTAAAAGAATGAAAAGGGACAATGACTTAACGGGGGTAATAAAATGTCAGTCCTTATTAATGAAAATAATTTCAAATCTTCTTTGTGTTAGATATTGCCAAGATGTTATAGGAAGATATTTTAAGGAATTCCAGTTCTAGCTGACAACGTTAACTTACCTTACACTAAAATAGAACAGGGGATGTAACATTTAAGTGGCCATGCCATACCTGATACTGGAGCTGGTCTGGTAATGAAACAAATGGATTTGTGAACGAATTCATTAATAAATAACACAAATTCAAATCAGTGCTGTTCCGAGGGCTATTCTGAAACAAATCTGTGAAATGAGCCATACAGAGTTTGCAGGATCTGGGCTACAGGTTGCAAGCAGGGACCTATGTGTTTGTACATTGCTTATCACAATAGGGCCCCAATTTCACTGGGAGCATATGGGCACTACCACAGTACACATGATAAATAAAATAACTGAACCAATTAATTTATAATCATTCATACCAGAAAAAAATGTACAATACATTGAAAAGTATCACAGATGTACCGTATTTGTGGAATCAACTGCCGCAAAAAAAAAACTAGTATCCTGCATTGCATATTCACTGCCCGGCTTGGATTATTAGTTTTGTAACTCATTAGACACTTGATATCAATGTCAGCAAAAGATCAAAGTCTGGAGGCTTCATTAAAAGTCATCAGACTAGCATAATCTCATTTGTACTGTGGTAGCACCAAGAGACCCCATCCAAAATCAGGGCTCTATTGTGCTGTACAAAGAGTCCTTGCCCTGAAGCGCTTAATAGCTAAATAGATGAAAGGAAGTACAGTTATCCCCATTTTACAGATGGGGAACTGAGACAGGGAGAGTTTAAGGTCTTTAGGGCCTACTGATGCAAATAGGTACCTCGGCACAGAACTCACATTGCAATCAATGTCACTAGGTGCCTAGCTGCACCTTTAGGTGCCTTAAGAACTTTAAAAATCTAGCCCTATGTGATTTGACTAAGATCACATACAGCTGGAAATTGAAACAGAGCTGAGAACGTAAACCAAATTTCCTGAGTTCCCACCCAGAGCCTAAACCACAATCATTCCTCTCCCTTCTTTTGTTTTAGTATTTGTTCTATAAGACTAAATTCCTCAGAGACTAAAAAATGATGGATTCTTAATTAACTGCTCAGAGACTGGTTTTGCAGGGTGAAAATGCTCCTCCGGGTCCTTTCATGACACAGGGTCAGAGGTCACAGAGTCTGCAGCTAGCCCAATAAAAATGTGGAAACAGCTTTTAGAATATCTGTCTAGGAAGCTGAGCTGGATAAAAGCTCCCCAAACTGTTTTTAGATGTCCTGCTTCCAGGGAATGTGTTTTTGTCATGCAAGTTAAAGTACTTGGGAGAACCATTTCCAAACTTGCGCAATATTTAGGGTGACCAGTTGTCCCAATATTATCATGACCATCCTGATATTAGAGGCTTTGTCTTATGTAGGCAACTCTACCCCCACCCCTGAAAATAAAGTCTCCCCATTTTTCACTCTTGCTATCTGGTCCCCTAGCAATATTGTATGCTAAAAGAATGACATATTTTAAATGAATCTATCAAATTGATCAGGGAAGGGTGCAGACCAGCTGTTCCCTCTGTCATCTGACAGAGAGGCCAAGGGTGGAGGCAGGGGAGAGGGAGGTGTGGTGCCAAATCTCCTCCCTCATAGTAAAAGAACAGTTGGTATGTATTAAGAGTTTATAATTGCTTTTACATTATAAAGAAATAGGGACCACGGATATTTGGAAATACAATATTAATGGGAGACTCCTACAATAAATGAATATAATCCACACAACATGCTTATCTTCTTATGAATACTTATGAATAAGTAATTCCTCACTTAACGATGTAGTTATGTTCCTGAAAAATGCGACTTTAAGCGAAAGGATGTTAAACTAATCCAATTTCCCCATAAGAATTAATGTAAATAAGGGGGCTAGGTTCCAGGGAAATTTTTTTCACCAGACAAAAGACTATATTTTATAGATAGATAGATAGATAGATAGATAGATAGATAGATAGATAGATAGATAGACACAGACACACACACTATAAGTTTTAAACAAACAATTGAATACTGGTACACAGTGATAATGATAGTGAAGCTTGGTTGAGGTGCATGAGTCAGAGGGTGGGAATTTCTCAGGGATTGCCTTACTAAATGAACTAGCACTCCACTGAGCCCTCAACGGTTAACTCTCACACTCTACAAGCCAGCAGGAAAGGAGGGAGGGCAGACAGAGACAGATGTGTTTCAGAGATAGAGATATACATTTCCAATTAGGTATCAAGAGTGGGGTCAGAAGTACACTGCCTTGTTAATTAGATCAGAAAGCCCAGCAGCTCCTTCCCTCGTGTGTCCCCCCTGCTCTATGGAAGATGGGGTAAGCAAGGTGCAGGGGGACATTAGCCCCCCTCTTCTTCCCCTCCCCCCCCAGCAAGCAGGCAGGAGTCTCGGGGAGCAGCACATGGCAGTGGAGGAAGGGACAGCTGAACTGCCATTGATAGCCTGCAAACAACTTTAGAAGGGAGCATTTCACAACTGTAAACAAGCATGTTCCCTAATTGATCAGCAACGTAATAACAAAACAGCATTAACCAGGACGACTTTAAGTGAGGAGTTACTGTATACTACAGCACCAGGGCCTATGTGCAATTCAATAAATTAAACTAAATTGAAATCTTTGTTGCCTAAGTTCTGTACCATTAATTCCCAAGCTTAAATGTAGGTTACACAAACCTCTTAAACTCCTGAGACCTCAAAGGGGCTTTTAAGACACAAAATGAGAGGCAAAATAATAATACAATAAAATAATAATTAATAATAATAAATGTGAAATTTCACACTACCTGTGGTCAATTTGATAGCCTAAATAACATTTGGTCTAGTTCTGATCTCAGTTACATCATTGTAAAACTCAACTATTCCACTGCTTTCAATAGACTTATACCTAACTGGTATAAGCATAAGGAAGAGAAAAATAGGGCCTATTGCCTACAGGCTTAATATCTTGATTCAGCTTTTCTGATGTAAACCACTTCCAACAATAAAAATGAATTCCCAGCAGGTCTGTGTGGGAGGGAGATAAAACTGGATCTAAAATGAGAAACATCCCTTGTAAGGCAAGAAAGTGTTTTGCAAGGTTTAAGAGTGTGATCATCCACATTTTTAAGCCTCTGTACACTTTTATTATACAAATATCTCAATTTTAAATGCTCTCTTACATAGCTAAGAATGAAAGGAGTTTCATTTTTTACAATGCTATTATACAATCAGTGTTTGATGAGTTGTCTAACATTTGCTAGTAACTGTTTCCACAGCCTAATAGATTTTGCTCCCTCTTCTGGACAGAAATGTAATAAAGAAATCATTGTCTCCTGACTATGCTTTTGAACATGGGGAGTTGAATATAGGAAAGAAAGTCCTTTGGCAGCGTTCAGAGATGTACTTCCATTCAATAATCACATTAGGGTTCATTTGCTCTGTACTAAGGGCTTTCAGGATTCATGTTAAAGAACCCAGAAAACATCCACCAACAATCTCTGTCCAGCTCTCTGGTAATATTTTTTTTTTTAGAAGGAGGAGAGGAGGGGAGAATGAAAATCTGTCAGCCTTGCTGTATTTTTGCACCTCCCCTCTTTGCCTTCTCAATTTTACACAAAGAAAAGGGACACTGCGGAACTAAAAAAGGAAATAAGCAGAAATGCCGTTCATTGGCAATAGGGGACTTGCCAAAATGTGCCCAGAACACGTCATATGAACTATAGCATCCAAAACAGATGCATAAAAAGAATGAAAAAGTGGAGGGTGAGGGGGGATTTAGGACAGGGTGATAAGGTCCCAAATAATTACTCTATTACTTCTAACCAGCCTCCACAATATCACTTCTAAGACATTCCAACAAATGTAGCATGCATGTTTACAATAAAGTTGCATCTAAATACATTATATAAAGGGTAATACTATAAGCACAAGCCTTCTTATAATAAAGAGGTTACGAAGATTAGCATTGAAAAGTATACTGTATTTTTTTAGTTGGAACAATAACTGTCTGTACATCTGCTATTTTGTTTGCTAGTTAGACAATAACAATTGAAAGAGAAATAACTCATCATTTAAAAACTTCTGGAATGTGCTCTTTTTGTAGAATTTCAGGTTTGCATACAATGGTCATTTCCAGTTAATGGTGTCTTATTCCTTGCTCCTCTTTGGGTACAGACACTATTATATCCATTTAAGATATAGATTTTTTTCCCACTTTGCCTTCCCTCAAACCTATAGTAGAAGACTGATCCACAGTAAAACACTCTTAAAAGAAAACTGTCCTAATTTAGCTCAAAGCAGCCATCAAAGTTCACAAGGGAAGGAACACCTCTTGCCATATACAAGTGAACTGTGTTTTGAAACTAAAGTTTCATATTAACTATGCTGTTTCTGAATCTAATATTAGCAGGAAACACATTTAAACATTAAACATTAATATTCTCTTGAGATTAAAGCATGTTACAGCAGGACTCTTCTATTGGAGTTCTACCCTGCTGGTGTCAAAAACTATGGGCCCAATCCTGCAATCTTTTATTCAAAACGTTTCCAAATGAATGCAAGTTTGCCTGAGTAAAATCTGTCGAGTAGGTCCTGTGATCAGATAGAAATGCCTCCTTCCATGAAAAGAACCTTTGCAAATACATTTCACAGTTTCTACAAGGTGAGAAGTTCTTTCAACTCTTGTGCACATAGATTTAAGTTTTCTTTGAAAAGAATCATGCAAAATGCACAGTGGGCTACTGCTGTTGTCTGAACACCATGTCATAATAAAAGATTGAAATTCTTCTCTTATTGAAATAGTTACTCAGTGAATAGCTCTTCATTATCTAAGAGATAACCAGGAAAAAATTTAATAAATATTTTACCCATTGCATCAAAAATAAATATCATTTATAAAACATCCAGTACTTATGCTTCTCATCATAATACAGTGTATAGAAATGTGTCCAATACAGATGATATTTACAAATGTTCATCTGAATCTTTCCATTTAATGCATTCTTCCAGTTACATTAAGGTTATATAAAATCATAATGTAGCTTCTCTCATAATTATACCATTGATGTATATTAAAGGTAAAACTAAAGCTCTTACAAGAATACAGAAGGGTTTCAAGTAGGAAGAATGGCTTTGAATATTATATTTTTAAGTGGTGTTTATTGGAACTTAACACTACATCATTTTAGAATTGCAGCCAATATTTGAGAGGAATTTGTTATTACTTAACCAAATAATAGAACATATAAAAGCAAGCTGACTTTTTGAAAAAAAAAGTTTAATAATACAGTAATAGTTGTAGTATCGTCCAGTAAAAGTGTACTGTAAAAATGTTCTTAATATTAATTTACCTCAGATAATTTTAGAGTTGTAAATACTTGCATTATAGTGAGGTAGACAGTGAAAAAAAATCTCCATTATTAACACAGAATTTAAATCTTGTAATAATATTTTAAGGAAATGATATCTTTAAGGAAGAATGAAATATTTGATTAATGCTTAACTCTGTACAACTCAAATATAAACTTTAAAAAATATTAGCAATTATAACATTTCGAGTGCATATAATGTTTTGTACATTTAAAAAAGAAATGCATGTTGTTCACCTCCATTTTGCACTTTTCAGTCTGTTTAAATAAACAAATATTTACAGCTTTAATATGAACAACAGTGCATCCAAAGCAAAATGTGCATTTTAAATTATTGCTCCTGGTCGAGTCTTTTTATCATTATTATTATTATTAGCATTTTATATTATTAATTAATTATTATTATTATTCTCATCTTTTTTCACCAGTTTGAAGCTTTGTGAAACCAGATAAGCTAACAGCACTAGAATTCCGGGAGGAAGTCTAAACCTATAAACATACAAGTTAAAAATAAACACAAAAAGGTTTAGGCATGCTGAGAAGTGCACTTTCCTTGGGTAAAAGCCTTGTTTCAGACTAAAGGTAGGAAGGAAACAAAAATCTTTATAAATGCTTTTTTCAGCACCATATTTCCATATAATACTGTTGCAGGTTGATAGAGCTACCTATGGAATTTGTTAATTGAATAGTTACATGCTTTTTCTTGAAATGTAAAGGAGCTTCCATTCCAAATCACTCCTGTCTGTGTTTTCTGTAATACTTTGCTCTTTTCACAGTTTTTCATTACTAAGTCTTAAAATATAACCTAACTGGTAATTACAATCTGGAACAATGTTTTTTGGGGGGAGGGGGCCGTAGGCTATTTCTGGCTGGTAATTTGGCAGGAATGTGAAAGAGAGAGGGCAGAAACGAAATAACCCTTCTTAGGGAAACTTCAGAGGCAGGAGACATTCTGCTCTCTGGCTTTGATTGTTTTTATACTCGGTAAATTGCCTTTACCCTTAAAGCAGGTATAGATCATCAGATAATTCTAAAGGGAAAGTCCTTGGAACCAAAACTTCATTGGGGACCCTTATTTTTTGTTTGTTTTTTGCCTCCTCTGCTTGCTAGTTCCATTAGTCTCCGCATGCCAATCCATGAAAAGAGTCGTGCCTATCGCTTTCCCTTAGTCTTAAATAGGCTCAGTTTGAACAGGTGCCTGTCGCTGCATCTTGTATACACTGGGGAGAAACATCAACGGAGAAGGCGCAGCAAAATAATCCTCTCTCCAGACGTGACTCCCACAACCTGATCTGGAGAGCGCTGGTAGCCATCAGATCTGAAGAAAGCGTTTGCAAAAGTGTCCCCCTCTTTCCCACCCCCTCCCACTTTCCTGCCTCCACTTCCACCCAGTTCTTTGAAGGAAGGGGTGGGCTTGAGTCTCCTTGTGTGCAAAGCAGGATCTGGAAGGTGGGCTACTCAGTGCCAGCTTTCTCCCGAAAACAGCATCCCCAGCTTGTTGAGTGAGGGGTCCATGGGGCTGGCTGGGCCGGGCATGGAGAAGGCAGCTAAAGCCCACGTTCTCCTCTGTAATGTGGAGCTTCGCCAGAGGGGAAAGGGTTGGTTGGTGGCTGGTTTCTAACGTGTCGAGAGCAGGGATACAGAGGAGATGAATACACAAATTGTTCCTCCCGCATTCAACCCTATCAAGGATGCGGATCACGCCAGCCATGGCACGCCGCAGACCCGTGACTGCTTTCCAGGAGCACCCGACATGTGAGAATTCCCGTCCCCTCGGTGAAGTTTCCGGGACCTCAGACTCGACCAGCCCTCTCCTGTCCCTTGGGTTCATTTATAGCTCCAGACCGCCGCGGTCTCCCCCGGGGGACCGGCAAAGCCGCCCGCTACCTGCAACCGCAGGACTCGACCACCATGTCTTCGTACTGCTTGTACACCACGTTGTTGCCCGCGTCTATGTAGAGGATGCTGATGGGGGTCAGTTTGGTGGGCACGCAGCAGCTGGGCGGCGTGGAGCCGGGGTCCATGGAGTTCATGAGGGTCTGGATGATGGCGTGGTTGGTGGGCTCCAGGTGGGATCGCAGCGGGAAGTCGCACACCCCTTCGCAGTGGTAGGCTTCGTACTCCAGCGGGGCGATGATCCAGTCGTCCCAGCCCAGCTCCTTGAAGTTCACGTGCAGGGGCTTTTTGCTGCACCGGAGCCGGGACTTCTTGCCGTGCCTCTTGCCGTGGCGGCTGGCGAAGGCGGTGCGCCTCTTCCGCCGCGTCTTGAACTGCTGCTGGGGCTCCCGCGGCACGCGCTGCGGCGAGCCCCGCTCCTCCCGCAGCTCGGCGAACAGGTTCTTCCGCGGGGACCGGGTGAACACCACCAGCAGGGCCTTCTCCTGCTGCGCCCGGCCGCGCCGGCCGAAGCCCAGGCTCCGCAGGTCCGGCAGCGGCTGCGGGCCCCGGCCCCCCGGGGCCCGCAGCTCCAGGCAGAGCTGCTTCCAGGGCTGCTGCTGCTGCAGCCCCTGCCACACGTCGAACACTTCCCAGCCGGCCGGGGGAGCCTCCCGCGGGTCCAGAGTCCGGGCGGCCAGGAGCCGGGGGGAGAGGCAGGGGAAGAGCTGCATGGAGGACAGGCCCGGCGGGGGCTGGGAGAGGCGAGGGCCGGGGGCCTTGCGAAAGAGCCGCAGCTCCGCTCCCACCAGCTCTTCGTTGTCGGAGAGAGTCGATACATCAAACAAATACTTCTGTCTCCGGAGCGGGGCGGGCGAGAGATCGTCTGCAAGATAACACACAAGGAGTCAGTGTCACGCCGGGGGACCTTCCCGCCGCCGCTGGGAGACAGGGCAGGGAGCCGGGGCTCACCCCGCCAGCAGCGGCCCTGCCCCGAAACCGCCCCCCCGCTCCCCAGGCCTGGAGAGCAGCTTCGGCCCTCCCTCGGGCCAGGCGCCCTCTGCCAGGGAAGGGAGAGGGCCGGTGTCCGCGGCTCTCCGCGGGGCTTCTCCTTCCATGGCTGGGGAGGAGGGAGGCGGGGTCGCTGGGGGGTTAGAAGGGTCGCTGGCCTAACGCGTCCCCATTGCGGGCACTGGGTGTGTCGAAAAGGGAGCCCGGGTTCTAGTGGCAGGGTCAGGCCTCAGCACACAGCGAGAATCGCCTGGCCCCGCGTCCAGACGGGCTCCCGAGACAGGGCGTGTTCGGACAGCCCGCGCTCCGCGGACATTTCCTCCCCCCGTTGGCTCTCCTGTCCTCTGCGGCTAGGGTCCGGCGGGAGAGGGGAGGGAGGCTAGTTTATTCCCCTCCGAGGGAGAAACCTGGACTTCTTTTTTGACACATTAGTGTACGAAGTACAGCGCGAAAAGCAAACCAGATTCCCCCGAGCGGCTTTCCAATAAAATGTTTACAACCCAGCAAATACAGAAATTCCCAAAGCCCCTGGGTCTCCCCAGAAGCTAGTAAAGTTTGTGTATATTTCAATAGTAAAAGTGTCATTGGAGCCAGCGTTCAGCAGCCCCTCGCAGCAGCATTTCCAAGCTCGGCTTGCACCCGAGGTAGAAATGGAGCCTAAAGAAATACACAATCCCTGTTATTTGTTGATTTCAGAGGTCATTGCTATTTCCAATCAGTGCATTTCACAACCTAAGGTCCAGCTGAAAAGTTTGGAGAGGGGGGGGCCGCTGAGGGGTGGGGGAACAGCCGGATGATTTATGGAAGCCAAGACCTTCAGACTTGCCAAATCGATGTAAAAATCAATACGGATTGACAGACGGGAACTCAAAAGTCACTGTCCATTGGCTGCTTTTCCCCCCAAAAATGCAGACACTAGGTACTGTGTGAAATTCAGCTGCAATCGCATTGCGTAACCGGGACACAGTGCCCAGGCAATATTCCTCGAGAGATCGCGGCTCTTTCGTAACAGAGGCTTCTCAGCAACCGCGCGCAGAACCATTTCCTAACAAACCCAGGGGGCGAGGTTAGGGACCCGGTCGAAGCCCGCCTGGGTGGCTGTAGCGAACCACACTTTTACCGGGTTTCCATCCCTCTGCGGAGCTTTCCACCTTTATCCAGGGCTCAGTTATGTTTCCCCGGGGGGAAGGCAAAAATCTGTTTTCTTTCCTCGCAAATGCGTATGTGAGTCATTGATAAACATAGATTGGTCCTGAAAATCAATTATACATTTCCGTGTGTGAGGAAGCAGCTAAAAGATCATTAAGACAGCAGTGAAAGGGTTAATTCGTTTAAAATCAAATAGGTGGAATGATTTACCAGAGTAGTTGACAAAATGATTGCATGGAGATGGATTAATCCTGGATAAAGCACTTGGGATTCTAGCCTGCTGCCACTGAGGTTAGTGGCAAATCTCCCCTTGACTTCAATGGAAATCGGACCGACCAGCGCCTTTTAAAAGTGAAATTACAATGCGGATTAATTTCAAGCGGGTAGCCAGAGTTCTTCATAAAGAAGAGCACCAGGGAATTTGGGATGAGGCCTATAATACCTGCAAATACCCACGTTAGACTCCTGTAACATAGTTTCAACCGAGGAAGGAATATTCCTTTTCCATCATGAAGATTAGCCAGAACTAATTCATTCAAACTGCAATTGCGTCTTCTGAAGAGCAGCAGCAACTCAGGGATAACTAGACAATCCTGCCTGAGATACAAACCTACTTCAGTGGGAATTACACGTGTATTAACAACCATAGAGCCTACAAAAACTAGGTGACAACGACAGCTGTTAAAACAATCTGTTTAAAATAAAAGTGAAATATAGCAAGTGCTGCCTAGCTTCATTATAATGACCTTTAAGTGCTGTTGGGACCGCTCCATTGAGGGAAGTGAGCAGGATTCGGCCTAAACTCTGCAATTGTACACGTGTTTTATCAGCCCTACAGCTGGAACAAGGTAAAATGGGTTGTGTTCGCCCGGCTGGTTCTTCAGAAACAAGTTCGGAATGGGGCCATAGTTCTTTATGGTTTCATTTGTCTCTCTATTGTTTTCCACACTGGGCCTGATCCACACACCCCTCCCTCCTCCCCCATTCCTAATACTGTACACCCAAATCTCCTCTGTTGACTTCGGGGGGGGGGGGGGTTCTGAGTGCACAAGGACTGCAGGATGGGGTGAATAATTCAAGAAAGTGAAGCTCTCAGACAAGACTCACCCTGCCAGGACAGTTTCACGAGTTTTTCCTCCACTTTATGTGCTGGGCATGGGGCTGAGATGCGGTGTGAGTTTCAGGAAAAGATGTACATTCCAACAGCAAGAATGTGGATGATTCAAACAATGTCCTGCTTGCTTCGTCACATTTCACTTTCACTATCCAGAGCACTAAATTCGTGCTGCGGCCAGAGCCAGGGCTACATTGTTTTCCTCGGTGCAATCTGAAAACGCAGTTGATCCTTCTAAGAAGTGGCTGTCTAGAACCTAAGGCGAGGCCAGCAAGCTCAGCGGCGGCCCCATCTATTTGGGAATGGTTCTGGAAACCCGACATTCAGCTGGGGAAGCGGGTGGGAGGGTGATCTGAGCTTGGGGCTTTTGAATAGCTCTCTCCTCCTAGGGGGGCAGGTTAAACGCAGCGCTCTGTAAACTGCCAGGAGCTGAACAGTGTCTTAGTGCTCCTACTCTCCTAGTCCAGCCATGGGCAGGACAGTAGGAGCCCCGGGGCGCTCAGGCAGTGCTGCGAGGTCTGCTGGGATCAGAGGGGCTGCAGAACTTCTTCCCCGCGCTTGTCTGGCACAGGCCAGCACCTTCCCAACCCACCTTACTTACCAGGGGACCAACCCCCTCCCCCCCTCTGCTCCTGGTCTTCGGGGGGAGGGGAAAGCTGGGTCTCTCTAGTCCTGCTTGAGGGGTCGGGGTCTGTGTTTGATCTCAAAGGAGATGCGTGCCCACTTTTCCTCTTCGGGGGAATTGCAGCTGAAGCCCAGCTGTGTCAGGAGCCCAGCCCGGTGGGACCTTTGAGCCTAGGTGCCTGGATCTGTTTGGTTCCAGATTCCTCGACCCTGGGGTCCCCATAGTCCTGAGATCCCAGGTTTACCAGTTCTCAGAGTCCCTTCAGATCCCCGAAATCTTGAGCCTGGCTCCCCGCTTCCTGCTCACAGCTTGTCAGCACGTGTCCCACCCCAGCAGGCTGGCGGCATGCCCAGAACCCGGACCTGAAATAGAGGTATTCTCCCCGCCCCCTCTGCCTTTCCCGGGACCTGTTACCAGGCGGAGATCTAACGGAGGGTGTACTGCTCCCCCATCTAGGGTGACCAGACAGTAAATATGAAAAATCGGGACAGGGGGTGGGGAGGTAATAGGAGCCTATATTAGAAAAAGACCCAAAATTTGGGACTGTCCCTATAAAATCGGGACATCTGGTCACCCTACCCCCCTCACACTGCTAGAAGCCGGGAGAGGGGGGAAACGCAGGGGCAGTCACCTGCTTCATAGAACTAACCCCTTTCTGTAGGGCTTTAGCGTTCAGCTGAGCGGGTGTGGGACTGCAGGCACATTTTTCAACTGAGCTCCCCAAAGAGAATTGTGGGGATCGCCTGAGAGAGGTTTGAAACGGGGGAGGGGGCCAAGTCTCCATTTTCCCACGCGAGGAGGACAAGTGGAAGCAAAGTGTTTCTGATTTTGATCAGTAGGGCTGGACATTTAGTGGCTCCGGAATGTTGCGTGGAGATTTATGTCACCAAGGGGCAAATGTCAAGTGTATTTTTAAATGGCAGTTATATGCACTAAGCAGTAGTGGGGAGGAAAATGCGAGCTCCCATGTGAGTTTCTAGCGTTGAAAACGGCAACTTGAAGGTTGTAAATTGTCCGAACACTGTATATTCCGTGGTTATCTTCAGTATTTTCCTGCGGTTAAGAAGCTCATTCAACTCTTCCAGCCATGGGTAGGAGGACCATCTCGGATGTGTGGGTTTCAAACAAGAACAAATCTTTTGCTCCTCTAAATATATTTGAGTCTGAACTGGCTTCATGTCACATTGGACAGGCACGTCAGAAAGGGAGAGGAAATGTACCAGGTGGGTAAGAAGATTTCAAAGGACGGCCACATCTCGGCACTACTTGTGTTCCAGAAATTGTTCAGTCAAGAATCTTTCATCAGTTGATAAAATTGCCAGTTCTCGTTATTCCATCGAAGGGGCCAGGGCACCGGTTATTTAAAATAAGCAGCTTTGAATCCGATCAGATAACCGTTATTTGCTCACTCCTGTAACCTAATAATTGCAGATGAAGACATAATCCTAAACCATATTGGCTTGCTCCCAGTGCAAACAGCCAAGAGGGTGGGAAAAGCAGAGGAGCGAGGGAACAGTGCGGGGGGGGAGACACACCTATACAAAACTTCTAGAAATCTGAGGAAGATGGATCCCTTTTTAGAATCTTTAAGTCGATTTGTTTTCCGTTTTACCGTGCAAAGAGCACAGTAACAGTGAAAACACCCCTTGCTCTCGCTCACCCATTGTGGTAGGATCTTACAGTGTTTATGGGCTTTGCTTATTTATTTTCCTTGAAATCAAAGAAGTGGGTTGGGTGAAATCTGTGTCGTCAAACAACACATCCAATATCTGCCTCCCCTCAGCTTATTGTTAACATATTTCCAGAGCTCTCATATGTATTGTATTTCTAAAGCGCACAAGTGGCTGTTGGAAATACTAAACTATAGACAATATCATACGGAAAAGTCAGCCTCCAGGTACCTTTGTATTTGGAATTAAATGTACATACACGTTATTGTTATATTATTATTTCGAATGTCCTTTTTGTTAGTTTTCTAAAAATAAAGCTAAAATATTTGGGGGTGGGGGAGGCAGATCTATCTGGATTTAAGCAAGTGGCACTGGTGGGGAAAAGAAACAGCCAGATGTAGACCCTGCCCTTTCAAATGTGTCCCGGGAAACGAATATGCTCGTCGTGTTTTGCCTCGCAGAATTTTGCGTGTGACACCTTCATGTCACTGCTTTAACAGAAGAGTCTGTGGGCGAAAGGCAAACTGAGCTGGAGCTGGAAGCGTTCCCTCGTGTTATGTACATTTCCTTTTCTTTGTGGTTATGGTGGTTTTACCATCTCTAGGGTTAAATTAATTATTTGCATGGGATGTTTCCTTTAACTCCCCGTGTTAAACGACTCCTGCTTCCCAGCTTCACTTTCTAGCAGGCAGACCTGAACTCCGAGGAAAAGCTGGGATTAATGAAGGCTACACAAAGTTTCCCTTTTCATGGCAGATCAGGTACTGGGCTCCCAGCCAATTCATTAGGGCTCAAATCTTAACTTTACATCACTGCAAATTATACCAAAACCACATTCAAGAAGAATTTTCTCTTTCCCAATTCTCTTTCAAGCCATATTTAAACTCGAAGCAAAAGCACATTTGCAGTTTAAAGACCATTTAAAGACTCTGGTGCAACAATAATCTGAAAGTTAAAACATATATCCTCGGTAATCATGACAGGCTGCGTACACACTGTCTGCACAGTAACAACACTGACAGGTAGTTCTTTCTAAGCATGATGGGGGCTATAGAATAAAGAGGCTGGCTCTCCATGTGTGGCATTTCTCCAGTTTGAATTCCACATCTCTGAGGGCCTTGTACTGGCTTTTTATTACACTGTGTGATTAGATTGAAACGTTTCATTCGCTCACTATCAGGTAACTGGGACAGACCACACCTTCCTAGAATCTGTTCCTAATCCTGCCAAAAACTGAACAAACTCAGGGCGATTATTTAGTGCATATTTTACAGTCGAAACGTCCATCGCTGGCCTGCACTTATTTTCTTGGTCATTTTCTTTACTGAACCTATGCCTGAAAATACTGATACTAAATCTTACGTTTTAGCCGTCTCCCTCTACTATGGCACTTCTGTTCTGGGTTTATCGCCAGCCTCTTCCTTGCTCTCTCGTTCTCACTTTAATCCAATGAACAAACTTCAACAAAGTGACAAAACAGACAACTGTTCGCTTTAGCCACAAATCTAAAGTTATAGCCCTGTCAAACTGGACAAGACAGTCCTTATGCAAGAAAAACCCAAAGGGGGTTTTGCATGGGTTTTAGTGCCCTTTTATACAATACATTTAACAAAGTTAAAATCGCCCTCACTGCTTCCTAGAAAAATAGGATGCATGCTAAAGCGAAATGGCTTCACTCTCAGAGGGAGTTAAGTGTGGTCCCTCCCTATGTTAGTTTGAATTATTTTCTTATCCTAAATATTAATTTAAATAACCCCCAAATCCTAAAATATTCCTGTTCCAAAATTATTTGTTTTACAGATCTTGGATTATGTCTGAAGCTAGAGATCCAGGAGAGTAGAAAAATGACATTGCAGACGAGAAATGTATGTGTGGTAAAGACCAGCACTCATTTCAGCAAATTCGGGGCTAAAATATCTGCCCATTCTTTAGCATACCAGCTAGTAACAAAATAAAATGTCCCCCTATACTGTAGTTTGGAGACCATCTTTTAGTCATGTGGACAGGGAACAATCGGAGTTCCCTGTTGGCGAGGCTGACTAGCTCCAAAACCTATTGCTAGTTTGTTGTAAAATGCCACAGCAGGGCATGCGAGGAAACAAGCGTTTCCACATCGTCTTTTCTCTCTCTCTCTCCCTTTTTTTTTTTAGGATTAAGAAGTAATGACGAAAATAATGAGAGCGATGCGGCAGATCGCGTGCTTAACGTCCCCTAACAACCCCATCGCTGCGGCTACTCTTGCTCTTAGTTCGCCAGTGACTGAGTGACAAACAAATATGTTGCACTCCGAATCTAGTTTGAGCGTGCCGTGGCATGGGGAGGCTTCAATTCAGCTCGGAATTCTAAAGGGGCTAATAGCGTACGTGTAAACTGTCTAACAGCCAGGCAGGAGTGTGGGGATGGTGAGATTTCGTTCTCGATCTCGTTCTCGATCTCCCCGATCAGTTAAATTTCATAGCAGGATCCTATGGCATTTTGCTGTGACCCTAGTTTTGCACAACATTATGGGGAAGCGGTCAAGAAACAGCAATAACAATTCTGAAAACAAAGAGCTCGATCCTACAGTTCTTACCCGGGCAAATCTGTCCCGTAGGAAACAAGGGAAGGTTTTTGGGGGGCGGGGGGCGGAGGAGGGGTTAAAATGGTGAGATCGGGTGCAAAATAAGCATTCGGACTGATACTTTAGATATTTTGACTCCTTCATTTTCAGTTCGCATGGGATGATTACTGTACGCTGCATAGGACTTTAAAAAGACTGTGTAGCATTTAAGATGGACCCGTGCCTGTTTATGAGGTAGCGACTAAGATCAACAGAATGCGGTGGAAAACGGTTTTGTTTGTTGTCCCCTATGAAATGGATGGCTAATGGAGGATTTATAGATCCGAATGCAGGTTGGTTGTTTTGCATTACCTAAATACAAATTCCTGTCCAGTATCAAGAGTAGATGGAGTGATCTTTACAGACACAGCTGTATTATTGCTGCAAAGGATCGGTGTCTTATTTTAAAAAGACACAAAAAACAAGGGCGTGTTCCGTGGCAATTGCTTTGCGACTATTTTATAACTTTTCTGTACCCTCCCACTTCTTCCCTCCCAGCTACCGTCCGAACAGCTCCTAGCTCAGTTCCCAGGACTGACAGAGGAAAAACCACATCAGTCAAAGAAAATGTGAGAAGAGGAATTGTGTCTGCCCCCCACTCCACCCACAGGAACAGAAAAGCCTCCCCCACCTTCTAGCCCCAAATCTAGTTCCTTTCTCTCGCTCGCGCCCAGTCGCAGGATCTCTTTCGAGACCTTTCTGTTCCTTGTCGTTAACAAAGAGACAAGATGTCCCCCACCCCAGCGGTGGAGGGTACTGCAAGCACATCGCCTTCCAACCTTCTACCACCGCCAGGCCCTCGACTCTTTCCAAGGCTCTTCCCAGGGAAATAAAGCGCAGATTGGAACCTTCTGCAGGCTCCCTCACTTTGGCCGTCTGGTCTGCATTAGTGTTTTTATAAGGGGCTCAAACAAATCGAATACAAGGTCACCAAATAATTAACAGTTGTGAATTCCCTCCTTCCCCATTAAAATACTTCCCTGCTTATATTTCATTTTCCTTTTGCCAACGACAACATTGCCTGGGCAAAGGCTCTACACTGATCACACTGCATTGCAGCTTTAGGTCCACCCAGAAACCCGCTGTTTTGCATAAACATGCTGCACAAAATGAACTTCAAGTGGGATTTACATTCCTTTTCTTCTGCCACATGAACAGCCGGGACATGTTCAGATTTTGCACGTGGACTTCCTTCCCCTCCCCCCCCCCCATATGAAATGGAAACAACAAAAAATTACAATCAGATTCCTGTAAACTTCTTAATGAACTATCTTGCCAGTGTAACACAAACTGGGGGGAATGAGACGGTCTGTATCACTTTCAAATCCAGCAATAATATTCAGATCTTACTGTGTTTGTTGCGGAAAAACTCCTCCAGTGTAATAAGGATTCTCTCTTGTTTGGAACCGACCTAGAAACTTTGCATCCAAAGGGAAATCTGACATTAACCTAAGGGCCGATTGCCTGCCCTCCCGCCCCCTCGTTATTGCTTGGAAAGAAGCTCTCCCTGAACACAGCCTTTGTGTATGAACCATTCTGCATTTCTTCCTCTTTGCCAGTTTCCTTGTTGATGTCTCTCTCTTTCGCAGCTCCCTCCTTCTCTTACTTTTCTCCTGCCTAGTGAGTCCTTGCAGTTCCTAATTGTCCTGCTTTACTGTGGAGCTCCAATGCTGGGGGTCCTGAGGCCAGCGAGCACCATCTGCGTTTTAATGAGTTACTTCATGTGCCAACAGTAATTTTCCTACATTCAGCTAGGTCCTGTCTGATCTTGCGACCATAACAAGCGGGGTGGGGTGGCAAAATGAGGCGGGGGGATCACAACCTATTCCCCCCTTTCTGAATTATTTTTTAACGCTTGAAAATAATACAAGCTAGTGCGGCTTCTTCCCCTATCAAACTTCTCCGAAAGTGATCTCATTAGCTTAGGAGAAAGAAGGAAGCAACGCGAGGAGGGATAATATTTGGAGCTTTGATTTAACCGCTCCCCCCCTTCTTAACTCGTTGCTGAGAAGATACTGGTGCACTATTCTAGGTGTGCAATGGACAGATCAGAGGCTATGTTCTTTGACTGCAATTCCATGCATTAACCCAAGGACACTTCTTTAAAAAGAGTAATTGCAGATCATCCAACAAGAAAGTCTCTTACTCCCGTTAACTCTTCTTGAAATTCTCCTCCCAGAGAACAGGTTTGGGAACTTAATTTCTTTATGTGGCCAAAGGATTCTTTACACTCCGCCCCAATTGTTATCCTTATGAACCCCTGCAATTAACAAGGTCATGTGGGCAGACAAGGTATGGCTACCACTGTCTCGTCCAGAATTCCTAGTTAGGTAAATAGCAGCCTATCTAATTGGGTCAATTGGGGGGCTATATTGTCTGCAAATGAACTGACAGAAACTTTTCTGAGCAGGAACTGTTCAGCAGCCGTACAACTCCAGCTCGGCAATTAACTGCGAGAGGAGCCCACAGGGAGGTGGGCAGTAAAAAAGCTACCACTTCAGAGGAACGGAAGTTCTCTTGAAGTTTTTGGTGATGTGCCATTGGCTGGTCCACTTCATTATGGGAGACTAGACAATATTTGATATGTTATGACATGAACACTCAATTAGATCACTGAGTTGAAATACTCCAATCAGCGGCTTGATGCTAAGCAACCCATAGAAGGTCCAGCACAAGGTCACAGCCTGTGACACATCAAATCAAAATCAATGGAGGAAAGTGAGGCTTTTCCTTCATCAAACGGGACTTCTGTTCGCAAATCACTTCCCCACAGAGTAGAATCCTCCATGCAGCAAGATGAGCTAAATTTGTTAAATGAACTGTCTTTCCTCTGGTGATCAAGAATAAGATGATCTTGAAAGTGGTGTTTTTATGCGGCAGAGGAAAAGCCCTGTACGCCGCGTAAAAACACCACTTTCAAGATCATGATGGGGTATTATTCTTGATTACCTAGTGGGGTAATTGTTATGGCGGGGAAAGAAATCTCAATTTCAGAAAGTAACTTTAAAAATATACACAGGCGGGAAACGAAGCTATTTCTCTGTTTCTGGATTCTTAGAAACCCTATCCGTGACCTGCGGGTGTTTCTGACACACACACACCGAGAGGGAGCAGTTACAAAACAAGCAAGCAACAAAAAGCACTACGCCTTTACTGGCGTCTTTCACTCCGCGTCTAAAATCGTTCAAAGCTCACCCCATGCATCCTATTCCTCAAAGAGTGAGCAAATGACTTTGGACGAGCGACGCTTTCAACATTAACTCTACAGGGGTCAAATACTGTAGAACGGGCTATAAAAGGGGGAAATGTAGAGTTTGAAAACACATTTGCTGTTAATCCTCCTCAAACTTTTCTTCCTTGACCATATGACAACAAACTGGCTCGACCATTACCGCCTATTGTCCCAGGCTGTCTGGACCCCTGGCTCAAGAGTAGCGCGTCAAGAAAGGCGCTTGGACTAGGAGGACCAGTTCAGGTACGAGATAAAGGATGTCCCTCCGCAGATCAGACAAGAAGAGCTTCGGGGGCAAACAAGTCTCAGCTGCTTTTTGGTTTGGATTGGAGCTGCGGACTAAAGAATCAGCTCATATAACTACAAAGGAGCCATGTGGCTTTTCAAAGTTGAGCTTTGTCCGAAAAATCATCAAATATAGTAAATTAATTTGCTTTTCTAGGCTTTCAACAGCGCATGAACCCCGTTGACCCAGCTGAAATAGCAGCTTGCTCTTCCTATGGGTTCAGAGCTGCAGGCAGGTTGTAGTGAGCAGGTTGTGTGTGTAAGGGGGGGGGGATCCTAAACAGGTAGGGGGGAAGGGAAAGAATTTACAACTCTCCTTAAGAACCAGTTAATTCCTCTGTCATTAATAGCTCACAAACCAAGATAACCAAATATTTTTACACTCTCTGTCCCAGTCCCAAAGGATCCTCAACTTCACCGTGCCCAGTAGACGGGCTGGCAAAGAATCAGTGGGAGAGGCAGTTCAACAACCTTTACATGCGAAAAGGGCTGAAGCTCTGGGGTGGCTCTTTCCCCCCGGTACACAGGTAATGGTCGGGTGTGTGGGGGAGGAGGGGGCGAGATGAGTGATCAAGAACAAGGCGGTCTCCGTCTGCCCATATGGATCGCTAAGGCTCTATCGGCATTTGTCACGTTAACCTGGTGCGGTGGACGAGGTTTACAGCGCGGGGGGAGAATAGCTGATGCCCGTGCGAAACAAAACACAAAGCAAAAGAGCGAGGAGGTGCGGATCCTGCACCCACTGAAATCCACGAGGAGGATGTGGGGTTTCCCCCGCGGGCTTTAATGGAAGCAGGATCGGGCCCAAAGAAAAGCAGGAGCAAATCAAAGCACCTTTCAATCCTGAGCTGGCTCCCCGCTAAGAGTGTTGCGCCTATCAGCGAACGCTCTGCTCTAAGACTTTCCTGGACTTGAAGTGCAGCTCCCATGAACTAGCCGGCGCTCCTTTAGAAGAGCCCAATTAAAAGCTGCTTCCTACTCTGAGTGATTTCAAACGGAGCTGGGCTTGTTGCAGGCAATCTGATAAAAGCAACCCCGATACACTAGAGGAGCTTTAGGCAGTAAATGGTTGCCCTCAGTCGGTTTGAACTTTCTATTTGCCTTACAACTGAAGCGATAAGAGTGATCCTGGCTTTGCAAGAAGGACATAAAAAGAAGAGCCGTTTTTAAGATTGCGTTTACACTCAAGAGCGCTTGCATCTTTTTAAAATATCCCTTGCGAATTCAGGAGCGATTGTGCATGCCTCACTCATGTAAACCCGTGGTCACTGCAATCCGGATGGCGCTGCCAATCTTTTTGCTATTTAAAAACAATTCCACTATTTAGTACAAGATCCACCTTCCCGATCTTTCGCTCCTTTTGTACAGAGAAATCCACATCAAATATTCTCCAGAGAGCGGCTGCAGAGAAACGCAGCCTGGCAAATACATGATCTACAACGCGTGGCGGTATTAAGAGCGCTCTGAAGGATTTACTCGGGATTTGGGCTCAAGGCGCAGGCTCCCTTCTACACGCACACGGGTACCCGGCCGGCGGCAGCAGTTTCGAGTGGGTAGAGGGAGGCGGCTCTTTGAACTTACCTCGTCCCCTGTCTACAAAACTAGTGATAGTATTGGCGGATTTCGATGACTGAAAAAAGCTGGCATTGATCCCCAGTTTCTCCGCTATGGAGTAGGTCCTGTACAGAGACAGCATGTACTCGTGGGGCTCCGCTCGCCGCTGCGCTTTGCCCCCCGGCTGCGCCTCCTGCAGCAGCCGCGGCTGGTGGCTGGCCAGGGCGGGGATGCCTCGGGGGGACCTGGCCACCTTCGCCTCTCGGGGGCTCCTCGGGCCCTGGGTGGAGGAGCCGATGGAAGCCAGCTGGAACCCGGGTAAATCCCACAGGAAGCTGATGAGGAACACGGCGGAGAGCAGGGCCCGGGCTGCGTTCATAGCGAGCGGCTCCCCGGAGCAGAGCGCACGGAAAGCCCCGGCCGGCCGGGGACTGAGCGAGGGCGGAGTGCAGCCCGAGCTCCGGCGGCCGTGGGTGCTGTGATGAGTGCGAGCGGGCAGAGCCGAGCGGGGACTGTACCAGCCCCGGGCTCGGCCCCGCCTCCCTCCCAGCGACACGCCCCTTGCAGCTGAGAGGGGGGAGCGCAGCCCGGGGGACACCCCTCTGGGGGGGCGGGGCCGCCTGCCGCCTGGGGGCGTGGCTGTGCGGGGGAGGGGGAGGCAATCCGGGGCAGGCCCCGCCCCCCCAGCAGCTGGAGCGAAGGTGGCCGGGTCCCCCAGGGCATCCCCGCCCTGGCCAGGGGTGGGGCACAGAGCTGGGCCTAGGGAGATGCACAGCCCGTGGCGTCCCCTCAGTGCGGGAAGGGCCTGGAGCAGCCGCACTGCTGTTAGCTTATGCCTTGTAACCAAAAAAGGCTGGTGTCTCTGCTGGTCTCTTTGGGTTCTTGTGGGGCGCCCATCACCCGGGTATCTGAGCCTGAGACCAGGGCAGTGGGTGCGTCAGAGGGAAGAGTAAGCGACAGCACCTTCTGCTGAAGGGAGAGTGCAGAGGTCAAATTGGAAACACTCCCCACACTGGCACTAGAGTTGCCAACCCTCCAGGATTGTCCTGGAGTTGCCAGGAATTAATTAAACATTATGTCATGTGATGAAACCTCCAGGAATACGTTCAGCCAAAATTGGCAACCCTAACTCGTACCCTGCCAGGCTGTGCCCTCACTAGCCAAGCTCCATCCCCTTGGGACATCCCAATGAGACATCGCAATGTGCAAATGTGCCTTGATTCTATGTACATTGCTGGGTCACCTACACCTGAGCCCAGTTGGCGGAGGTTGAGTTACACAACTGAGCCCTTCTGTGCTCGGCTTTTCTGGGTGAGGCTGGAATGGACCCCTGGCCTCTGTTCCTTCTCGCCGGCGAGATAGATGCGGGGTGGGGAGATACATGGTGTTACTCTCCCAAGTGCTGCCTACTTGTGGCAAAGTGAGCTGTCACCCAGAGTGCACTGTACGCAGCCGGATAACAAAACTGTACTTCTCCTTTGTGACATCCTTTGATCAGCAGTGAAGTAACAATTTTGGCATTGGTATGGCGGTTCTCAGTTCTCCAGCTGCTGTTTCGTGTTGTGTGCAAACTCAGGCAAGTATAATGGTATTGGTTACAGTGGATTCCCGTTTTCCATGTTATCTTTGCAACCATAAGGGCTAAATAATTCTCTTTTTAAAATGAAAGCTGAGTCCAGAAAAAAAAAGGAGAGAGAGAGAGAGAGACCAGCTTGTCCAGCAACCCTGAGCCAGCCCATTCTGACTCCCGAAAGGTTGGGAGGGAAATTACAGAAACTTGTGCCCTCCAGGTGATTCGTATTCTTCTAAACTGTAAGACCAACACTGAGGGCAACACTGGGGCAGGCAGCTAGCACTAGGGCAGGGTGTGGTAGGGAGCACAGGCAAGCAGGAAACACTAGAGAAGGGGGCACCAGGAGGCACTGAGCCAGGAACAGGCAGCAAAGCCTGCTGGTGGGGCACAGATTCCGCACTCTGTGCTTGCCACACTGGACACTTCAGAGTTAAAGGAGAGAGCAGCAGCAGCAGAGGAGGATTCTTCCTGCCCTGTTCATTCCGGAGCCTCTTAGAAACCATTCCCCATCACCAGGCTCATGCTGCATGGATAGGTTGTTCCATATAGTGACTCACAGGACATCCCAGCCCAGCTTCTTAACGCAGAAGAGCAAGAAACCCACTTTACCCTATGCACGTACTGCTTCCCCCCCGCCCCATTCCCTCAGTGGCATGTAGGATGGACTTCCATCATGACCAATCCCTAGCACGTCTTCTTCCTTTGGCAAGAGTCAGAATGGGAGGGGTTAGGCTTCTTAAATGCCTCACACTTGTATCTTCCCACCTTGTTTGCAGTTGGCTTTGTTCTCTGCTTCCATCAACCTCAGCTCTATAGACCTTCCGAGTGTACCTTTTCTACATGTTAGCCACTTGGCCAGCCCCCACCATTGCAATCATTTTGTTCTCAAGACTGCAGCTTGCCAGGATCATCTAAGTATTTCCTTGTTTGTGACAAAATCAACCCAATGGATGTTAAGAACACACCGTAACTCTGACACTGAAAATGGATTCTACTCCATACAAGAGAGTTCTCATCGCTGCCATGTTAAACCCTCATATCTTAGCTCTGACACAGACTTTCCACCACCCAAAAAGAAATCTCTAAGGACACTGAAATGCCACTGACACAAAGCTGATCCAAGGCGTGACTTATTCGGGTATAGAGCCTTCTGTTATCAGCTGACTACCTCCTCAGTAAATCGCAACCAGGTTCCCCATCCCCTTTTTTATAACCAATTCATGGTTTATTTTAGCTTGAATGATTCATATTACGTTTTACAAAAGCTTCTTCTATTAGTATGAATAGACAATTTGTCCAGTCAAAATATTAATTTCTCTTCATCACAGAAAGTCCTAGAAGGATTAATTAAAATCAGAAAAGCATTGGTGGGGGATTTTACTGGCAAAGCATTTAGGGCAAAGTTTTCTAAAGTTTCTAAGTAACTTAGGAGCCTAGGTTCAATTTTCAGAAGTGGCTTAGCTGCTTAGGAACCTATGGTCCATTGATTTTCAAGAGAACCTATGGTCCATTGATTTCCAGTTTCTCAAAGATATTTAAGTGCCTAACTCCCATGGGACTAAGTGTCTAAGGGTCACTTTTGAAAATGGGACATACATTTCCTAAGTTCCTAAGGCACTTTTGAAAATTTTACCCTTAGTCCATAATACTTTGAAGAACATTCATGTTCCAGAGATTTATTTTCACCCATAAGATGCTCTCAGTTACAAAGATCCAACTATTCCTCCAAGGAGATGGACTAACTCCTCCCTCACCTTCTGGCAAATTGTTCCTGAAGGCACTCGGCTATAGCCAAGGGGACTTTTAGGATGGATTGTGCTTCCATGCTGCACTATCCTAAGTGATGGCGTGTCAAGCTCCCCGGTCCATGATCTGGCTTGACACTTCTACGTTACTCAAATATTTTTTAAATTACAGCAAACTATACATTACTTCTCAGTATATTTGTTTCAGTCTGTTCAGTTTCCAGATTGGCATTGTAAACCTCTGGAGTTGGTGTAACTGGACCAAGAATTTTAACAGGCAAAACTATGCCATATGAAATAGCAGAAGGCTGAAGTACTCAGACTGCACCCAGATAAATAGGACTGCTTTAGGAAAATCTGAATCAGCTTTCAGATGTTCAGTTCATCTGATTTTGGACCACCAGGAGCATTTCTGTTTCCTTTTCTAACCATACTGTAATTAATTTGCATTTCTCCCCTCATCTGAGCCCATAGTGATCTGAATCTCTCTTCAAGGGTGATCATGTGTAGCCTGGTCTCTAGAGGCATTTGCACAGTACCAGTCTCATACTTTTAATTCTTTTTGTTTATGTTTTTGTTTGTTGGCCATTTCATAAGACAAGCCAGGGAAAGGAACAGATCTAACCTTGTTTGACACAGTTGCTTCCCCCCCCCCCCCCCCCAGTGTTTATGTTACCATGAATCAGTGACAACAAAGCTTTTCTGCAAGCACTCAACGTTTTTTGTCCCTGTCCTAGATTAGAACCATACTGGACCTTGCTCGCGGTTATAAACTTAATATATGGCACTAAGTGTGAAACCAGTCCTGCATTCGTCACACATCCAAAACACTGACATCAGCGAAACAAAATATGGCATGCAGAGTATGAGAAAGTGACGATGTTTATAATATAAGAATGGTTTTAATTTTGCTCAGTTTGGCACAGAAAATTAAAATTATATAGGAAATTGACTTTCCTGTTTAGGATCAGATTTGTTTTTGAAAAATTACTACCAACTTTGTAAACATTAAAATAGAAGCAGTAAAGATGTGAAATTTCACACAGGGGATCTACAATGTTTGGCTAATTATAAGCATATGGTCACTTTACATGAGGTCTCTGTTATACTTTTATTTACTAGTGCTTTGGGAAAACAGGGGTTCTCAAATTCAGTGTTTATTTACATGTATAGAGAATGTCACATTTCCCATTAACCTGTCATAATCTGTATTTCTGTTTCAGAACTCCAGCTATATAAACTGAACCACCACTTTTACTATGCTTTACAATTTGTTCAGCTATATTGCTAACACAGACAGATTCTATTGTTTCTAATAATGTACATCCTGCTGCCAATTCCAACATGGAGAATGACTTATAGCCTTGGTGTATGAACAACTCCACAGAACTAATTTCAACAACTGGGGACCTACAATCCAAAGGCTGCTGCTTTGCTGAAGCTCAGTCAGTTTTTAAATGTTTGACTGCAGTCTAACTTACCGTGTTCTTGCGGGGTATGCCCACACTGCAGTTAGACACCTGCAGCTGGTCAGTGCCAGCTGACAAGGGCTCGGACTAAGGAGGGGCTGTTTAATTGTGCTGGAGGGGTTCAGGCTTAGGCTGCAGCCCAAACTCTGGGATTCCCCTACCTTGCAGGGTCCTAGAGCCTGGGCTCCAGGCCGAACCCAAATGCCTATACTGCAGTTAAACAGCTCCTTAGCCTGAGCCCTGTGAGCTTGAGTCAGCAGGCGTAGGCCAGCTATGGGGTTTTAATTGCAGTGTAGACATACTCTTAGTCTGTGTAATGGCCCTCACATGGGGTCTGGTATGGAAGCGTGGCCTAGTTGTCAAGGCTGCAACCCATGATCAGCAGGGGGCTTGTGAGGAGGGGAGCCCGGGACCTGCCACTCCACCAGGCTCCAGCCCAGGGCCTCGTGGGCTACCAGTCTATTTAAGGATGCCCTCCCTGGGCCACTTCTTCTCATTACCTTCCCTCCCCCACACACACCCACACCCCGGTCAGCTCAGTTCAGGGCCTTCCCCTGTTGGGAAAGTCCAAATCAAATAAGTAAGAGGGGATTACCAATGTCCAGGATCCACAGGCAGGGGGCCGGTCTGAGTACTTCAGCCTTCTGCTATTTCATATGGCATAGTTTTGCCTGTTAAAATTCTTGGTCCAGTTACACCAACTCCAGAGGTTTACAATACCAACAATCCCTTCTCTGATTGTTTCTGGGGCAGGTCCTCCCTTCCCTCAGGGAGGGCCCTTTTTGGACAGATGTATCACAGACTCTAGGCTTCCCGCTGTGCTGCTGGAGCTGTGGCTGCAGGTCTGCTCTCTTCCAGCTCTGCCACCCAAATGAGCTGTTTCCCTGTCTTTTAATTGCTCCATCAGATGGACCATTTGCTACAGGTGTGGTGCGGTGGGGCTGGCTGGGCCCAAAGTAATCCCTTAATCCCTTAATGCCCAGTGTGGGGTTTGTACACCTCATCACAGTCTGCCATTCCACTCAGATCAGTCCAGGGAGATGCTGTGCACTTCTTCTCAGGTGCCGAGAGCCTTCAATTCCCTTTCTTATTCCTGCAGGGTGCAAGAGGGACTCATCCTTGGCCAGGATCAGGCTTTACATTTGCAGACTGTACTATGCAGCCTGCAGTCCCCAACACTTGGGCCGGGTCTACACCTAAAACTGAGGTCGACCCGACCTAGCTACATCACTCAGGACTGTTAAAAAATTTCATGCTGTGTCCATGGGCCATGCACATAAGAGGCTTGGGGAGGCTAAACCTCCCCCAAAAAGGCTGGCCATGCAGGAGGTCAAATGCCGTGGATGCGGTGCAGGCTACCTCCCTTTGAAGCCAGCCCACTGCCTTTGGAGCACCAGAAGCAAAGCTCCCTAGAAGTGGGGAGGCCACCAGCGCCTGGACCATGGCCCCACCCGCACTCCATCCAGAGGCCCCACCCCCGCTCAGCCTCTTCCCCAGAGGCCTCCTCTCGCTCTGCCTCTTCCTGACCCCTCTCTGCCCTTTCCCACCTGTCCCCCTAGCCGCTCCTCTCCACCTCCTCCCCCGAGGCACTTCCAGCACTTTGGAAAGTCGGCGCCAGTGTCTCCCTCTATGAGCATACAGCGCCTAGCACAATGGGACTCTAATCTATCTAGCTACATGGGTTGTCATAAAGCGCCCATCACCATGGTAAACTGACTAGACACAAAGAGATCTCTATGCATGGAGGGTGCCAATTGAAACTATAGCGGAAAATGCTAGTTTTTCTCTAATCTCTTCCAGTTATAGTAATTTTAAGCCTTGTCCACACTAGGATAAAAGGAAAAAAAAGGTTAAGCTAACATGTTTTAAGACAAGGGAAGTTCTGTTGTAACATGGTAGCTGGTCAACATGAACACTAAGTTTCACCTCAACCAGCCAACACATGTTACAATACAACAAGCTCTCTCTATATTAGGGTTTTAAATTATGTTCGTTAAAATGTGTTAACTAATTCATTTTAAAAAATCCTTTTATTCTAGATGACTCCTTGTAACAGTAGCAGGCAAAACATGCTCAAGAAGTGTGGCCTTTCTTTGATGGTTCCCTTTAACAAGTAGTTAGCTCCCCTCCTGGATAGACATTACCATTCACTTCACTTAAAGCTAGTGGGCCTGATTCTCAGGTCGCCCATTCCTGTGCTTGTGCTTTAAGCTTCCTTCGTGCCTCCTGTCTTGCAGACTATGCAGGAGCCTGCTTGGCCCATAATATAAGAGCAAGCACAGATTCAGCAAGCTTTGCCTCAGGCCCAAGTGGACAGGAGCAGGCCAGAATGCCATTCGGACTTTCTCTATGGCTTCATCAGTTCATACAAACGCTAAGCTTTTTTTTTTTTTTAAATGAAAATCCTTATGGTTGCAAAGAAATTTTCCATATCTGAACAGATACAGCACTGTCTCCATAGTAAATGTTATTATTAATTATTATTAGTATGACTACTAATTATTAATAATGTGCCAGAAGGCAGCCTTAAACAATAGCTTGGAGAGTTACGAACTACGTAACTCTCCAAGCTATTGCATAGTCTGCATTCATCTCTGTGGGCTGTTAACTGAAGTCTAATGATGACAGTTTAATTGCAGACATTGCTAACTCTTTTGAAGCAGATCATTTTAGCTGAATCTAATGTGTTTTTTCCCCAGGGTGGTTTGAGAGCATAGAAATTAGAGCTAGAAAATACCTATTAGATCATTTTATCTATCCCTGGAATATACAGGAAAGTTTCTGGTGCTTGCTGCAGTCCAGGTTTAAAATTCCCAAGCAATGGTGCTTCTGCCACACACCTTTGGAAACTATTCCACAGTCTAATAGATCAGTCACTGCTAGGAATTTTTCTTTGATTTTTCCCAGCTATTTTTTTCTTAATTTCATAACATACTCCTAATTCTACCCAGATTTCTCAAGGTGAACTACCTGGAAAGGGGAAAAGAAAAGAGGGAAATGAGGAGTGACAGCCCATGGAGGAAGAGAGAAAAGGTTAAATGAGAGAAGCCACCAGAAGAGAGGGCATGGAAAGTAGATCATGAGTTGAGTTCCATCATTTTTTTTCTCCTCCTTTACCCATGCTCCAAAGCGTTACTGGATCTGGTTCTGCAAAACCAACCCTCTTCTCCTTGGTACATTTCTCATTCAGAGATAGATAGATAGATAGATAGATAGATAGATTAGATTCTTGAGGGAAAGCGTTAAATAACAAATTCTGATACGGTGCATGGTTTTCAAGTAATTCTTTTCTGTTCCAAAGCTAATTGAGTTATTTTGCTATTTTATAGATGGTTAAGCAGATAGTAAGATGTTCTCGTTAGAGTCTTCACATTGCATGGACTCATTACTGTAAATACTGCCATAGTGAGTGTACAACTTACTTGAGTAAGTATGTTAACAGGCTAATGTTTCCTTAAACAGTGCCTGTGAAATGTGTGAGCTGACTAAAATGTTTACACAACCAGATTAGTTCATCTTAAATGAACATTGATTGCTTTATAATTAGCAAAGTAACACTGTTATTCTTCATATAAACTGCACAATTAAATAAAACTGACACCCCAAAACAATTTCCAAGGCTATATATATTTTTCAACATTATAACAACTGTTAATACAAAAGAGTGTTAACATCACAAAGTGAAGCATTCACTTTGTAATAAAGCTGTCTAATGAAGTGCAGTGTTGCCTAGTGGATAGCGCATGGACTGGGGCTCAGCTGACCCGAGCTCTATTCTTGGCTCTGTCACTGGCTTGCTGGGTGACCTTAGGAGAGTCATTTCCGTTCTTTATGCCTCAGTTTCCCTATCTGTAGAATGGGGATAATGACACTGCCCTCCTTTGTAAAGCACTTTGAGATCCACAGATAAAAGTGGTATGTAAGAGCCAGGTACTATTATTATAAAACAAGACCATATTTACAGAAGGATCCTCTAACTTTGCACTCACCAAATTGCATAGACATGCACTTGCCCAAGTGAAATCTGCATTTTCACATGCCTGCTTACATGTGCAAACACAGATTTGGTGAATGTGCAAATACAGAGGTTGACTAAAAAATATCTCCAAGAAAAAGAAAAAGAAAAAGAAAAAGAAAAAGAAAAAGGTGGCCATTCCTGTTTATTATTGTTCCAAAAGGTGCTTTGTCAAGCCAATTGTCTTTCATAAATACATTTAACTGCAAAAGAATAATTAAGAAGACCAATTTTAAACTACACAATACTGATAAACCCCCTTACTCGTGAATTAAATAGAAAATAAACGTAACACTTTGTGAAACCCCTTGGCTTGCCTCTGGATTTCAGAAGCCCAGAGAGATTTATTCATTTGGGGCCTGAATCCAAAGCCAACTGAAGTCAATGGGAGTCTTCAATGGGTTTGCATTGGGCCTTTTTACAGCAATGTTATAATGTGGTTATCAGAAAATAGTGGCTTTCTTTTGAGACTACTTCCCCTTGAAATGTGGGAAATATACAAGTGTAACGCTCAGTAATATTAATTAGTTGCAGTTTAACTCCTTTACATGCCAATGGATCACATAGGCAATGGCCCATCTATATGTAGAACTGTTCATCCTTACACGCTATACAAGCTTTCCTTTATAAAAGAAGAACAGTCCCTCTCTAAGAACAAGCTGTCTGCAAGGTATTTTATTTACTAAACTTTGGAAAGAAAATGGAACTGAAAAGAATATGACTGCATATTAAATTACATGGTGTGATCATGACAACTGGAGATCTCTACATCATATCATTGTACCAGCTGGAGAGGATTTTCCATATTTCTTTTTTGTTAAACTTTCCCTTAAATGAAAATGGGAAAGGAAAATACACCTCATTTTACTCAAAGGGGCTCTTTTACCCAGCTTGGCTGTTCATGCTTAATATCAGCATGTTGTCTTTTGATCCCTGGCAATCTAAAAACTGTCCATCCTCTTATAACACACCACTTGGGATATGGATCTACACAAGTAGGAAATTTTTCACACCAACATTAGAGAAAATGGGACATAGAAAAACCTACCTTACTTGGGACCTTCCCTAGAAACCTTAGAATCTTAGCTATAGCCATTTCATTAATGAGGTAGATTTTGTCTAACCTTTTGTGGGGTTAAATCCGTGTAAAGCACAATATGTCATCAACATTGATTATGTGTGGAGTGTTTTTACATTAATTACTAAGGCATATCACTGAAAAAAACATTACTATATGGTAATAGATCTTTTAGTTCATCATAGATAAGTGTAAACTGGATTTCATCTTATGATGTTTATTTTGCCCTAGCTCAGTTCCCTCCTCACTGACATCATCCCCCCTCTGAAATAGTTCAACAAATATTTCACAGGCAAGCTTCATCAGAGATGTTGAAATGGAGAGCATTCTCCAGTGTTTAATGGTCATCTCTCCAAAGAATTAATGCATATTGGGCCAGTTTCCAGTACTCTTACTTCAGTTTAGTAGACCCTTATTCCTTGAGTAGCCCCACTGAAATCAAGGGGATGACTTGTGGAGTAACATAGTACTCAGGTATCAGAATATGACCCATGATTTGATTTTTATAGGTTTGCCTGGATGACCTCCAAACTAACCTCCCTTCTCATTTTGTTGCCATTTGTTGATATTTCCTAGGTCAGTTCAAATAAGAACCAACTTCATCCTTTGTCCAAAACTCGACTAGAAATATTTCCGACATTTGTAAAACTTCATTTAATCTTTAATTCATTATTATTATATTTACTGATTCCAGATGAAACCTGAAGAAAAACTGAGGATGTACCTCAAAAAAGGCTACTCTTGCTGTATTTCCAGCCCACATATAAACAGGAAGTGTGACAAGAAACCTGTCTTCACAAGATTTCCAGGCCAATTTTCAGAAGAAAGAAGTTCAGATAAGGTTCTGGATACATCCCTAGGCCTGAGTTCTGAGAGTCATGGAAGCCCTTGAGTCTCACCCAGGGAATGCAGCACCTGCCACAGTCATCCTGAAGATGATAAGGCAAACAAGGTAAGGGGTGTACAGTGGCTGCTGAGATGCTTTGTGAGGGTGACTTGCTGAGGCCCAGAAGCAAGTGGAGAAGATAATTCATTTGATCCCCTAATCCCCTGGGCAGGCTACCACAGATCTTGGCCTTTTTGTCTCGCCCATGAAAACCCAGGCTCTGGAGGCTACTTTAGAGGGGCTCAGTCAGAGTCGAACATAAACATTAGCAGGTGGTGGTTGGAGAATGAGAGAGAGCTCTTCTGTGCTCCATACCTCAATTGCCTTGAAAGAGGGGTATCTTCAGGCTAATGGACCCCTCTTCCTATCATCTGGAGTAGTGATACAGGCCTGAGCCCTGCTAGACAGTGAAGCATTGGCCAGACTACTGAGAACCAGTCAGGGTTTGGCCTCTGAATTTTTGGGAGCTTATCTGAACTGGACCAACGCTCTGCATCTTTTGAGGTTGGTCTGTTACAAAACAGGAGAATGACGCCTACTGAAAAACTTGTTGCAATTTTAACCCTTTCTAAAAGAAAAGTGAGTTGTTGTTGAACAATGTCCAGAATACACTGCCAATGCCATGGAATGAACCATCAGTTGGCATTCAGAAAACCCCAACGCAAAATAAAATTATCCAAGGGGAAAACCTAAGAGGCATATGCACCTAAATAATAATCAATTAATAGTGGGACTGAAACCAGAGGCCTGAATGCAGGTAGTATGATCTAGAAGTGAGTGCAAAGGACTAGGAACTGGGAGGGATTTTTCTTTTATTCCAAGCTAGTTACTAAATGTCAGCCCAACATCACTGGAAGCAAAGGGCTGTGCCTTACCACTGTGCAGCACTTACCTATTTAGAGCCAGGATATGGGGTGCCTGATAGTAAACGTCTTTACAGTCCAGCTAAAAACTGCCAGCCTGTTCATTTAAAGTTAAAGCCCTTGCACTTTATTGGTACTGGGGCTTCTGTTCTTTGTTTTACCACCACAGCCTGGAGCTACTGGAGTTTTAAACTCTGGCTCAAGCTGATGTCAGAATATTTATTCATTCTGAGATCTCTGGGCAGAAATAAATAAACCCCGGGTTTATTTTATTACTAGTGCGCTAAGTTCAAAAGAAGGTGCAAAGTGCTTTGCACCTGGATATAATATTACTTTTTTATTTTATTATGTAACACTTGTCAGGATACATTTCTGCTCGGCACAGCTGGAGGCTGAGGCAGGTGGGCTCACAGCGCCATCTTGTGGAGAGAGGGAAATTTAAACCTTCAATAGGACTAGAGCGTGAGTAATGAACAGAAACAATACAAATGAGCAACTTTAAGCCCTCACTCAGAACCTACCTCTTGATGTTGAGCGTATGTATCCCTACCTATCGCCCTGTTTTGGCTATCGTTAATATGATCCTGACCTTTTGGGGCAAAGTAGTTGAGAAGATCAAAATGAAACAGCTTTGGTAGTATCTCCAGACCCTGGAAGTCAGGTGGCAGACCAGGAAATTGTGCTTATTTCATTGATCGGTGATCTCCTGTAAGTGAAGGACCATGCATGTTCTTTTAGATTTGCCAGCAAGTTTTGGTATTATTAATCACCAGGGTTTGACTGGATTGTGAACTGTGGTAGGAGTGGATGGGGGTCACCAAGTAATGAAGGGTTTCATTCTTAAGTCTCAGAGGGATCCCGCAGTGTCAGGTGATTATATGAATTGAGAGCTCCGTCTTCTAGGGTTCTACAGATTTCTCTGTAGTGAACCCCTCCTGTTTAATGTGCATGCAAGACTGCTAAAGAAGACAGCAAAGCGGTTTGAATCTGTGATGCCATCAGTAAGTGGCTGACCTAGAGAACAATCTCTCTCTTTTGTTGGACCTGGTCAGTGTGGTACTTTTGCTTTCTCAGGGCCTGCCTGAGGTAGGGAGTTTGGTGAGAGTGAGCTAATGAAGGGTCATGCCAAATAGGAGGGAGGTGATGTGGGCTGACTAGGAGAAGCATCTAGAGCAGGGGTCTCAAACTCAATTTACCTTAGGGCCAGTGTCAGTCCTCAAATCCTCCCAGCGGGCCAATAATATCACTCATGCTGCCCAGAATCCCCCTCCCCCAAAACTCCGCTCCCCCAAACTCCACCTCCCAGCTGCCTAAGGCTCTGGGATAGGGTGACCAGATGTCCCATTTTTCTAGGGACAGTCCCATTTTTGGGGACTTTTTCTTATATAGGCGCCTATTACCCCCCACCCCCATCCTGTTTTTTCACAGTTGCTATCTGGTCACCCTACTCTGGAGGGAGTTTGGGTGGGGGAGGAGGTTTGGAATAGGGGATTGGGGTGCAGGGTACAGACTCTGGGAGGGAGTCTGGGTGCAGAAGGGGTGAGAGATTGGGCTCTGGGAGGGAGTTTTGGTGGGGGTGGGGGTCTGGGGTGCAGGGTCTGGGATGGAGTTTTGGTGCTGGGTGCAGGCTCTGGGCTGGGGAAGGGGGTGGGTGTGCAGGAGGAGGGGGTGGGGTTGCAGGCTCTGGGAAGGAGTTTGGGAGCAGGAGGGGGGTTGTGGGAAAGGGGTGGGGGTGCAGGCTCTAGGAGGGAGTTTGGGGGCAGGAGGGGGTGTGTGGGAAAGGGAAGAGGGTGCAGGCTCTAGGAGGGAGTTTGGGGGTGGGAGAGGGTGGGGAGGGGGTGCATGCTGCTGCCCCCAGGCACCGCCCCCACAGCTTCCCATTGGCCTCAGGGGCACTTGGGGCGGAGGCAGACCTGGGAGAGACAAGGGAGAGACCCGGCCCCAAAATTGCTGGAGCCCCGTGGGCCACATTGGGGAGGTTCTCGGGCCGCAGATGGCCTGCGGGCCAGGAGTTTGAGTCCCCTGATCTAGAGAGTGTGCTCGCAGTGACTGAGAAAATCTGTCCATTCGTTGTCAATGAGGTTCACTGTTTGAGTACTATCTGGACCCTAGATTGCTCCTGGATTCCCAGGCAGTGCCTGGAAGTGCCTTGCTTCATCTGATATGATGACTGCAACTGTTTCTCTCACAGCAGCAATGTCCCCCATGCCTTCGTGACCTCCAAACAACATTGCTGAAATGGGGGCTGCATGGGGCTACTTGTCTTTTGTAAACTAGCAGGATTGACCAGCATGGATTAACCACTGCTTAGCAGGATTGACCAGAGTGATCCCATTACACAAGGGCTCTGCAGACCACACTGGCCTCTTGTTAGCAATGTAAGGTGGTTTTGAAAGCCTGATATGAGATGCCTCCCAGCTACCTGAGAGACTGCCTCTCTCCTCCTGTGACTGCCCAGCACCTGGGAGGAGCTGATACGCTCTGGGTAATACTCCTAGATCTCAGTGTTTGGAGACTGGGAACAAGGCAGTTGCAGTGGTGGGCTCACGACACTGGAATTCATTTGCTCCATTGGTCTGACACAGCCAAATAGACTCTCTCTACAAAACCTGGGCTTTTGATAAACAAAGTGTGATAACCATTTTGATAATGATTTCAATAACATTTTTGATACACGGAAAATTATGTTAAAAATGAATGAAATTAAAAATAGGCCTATTTTGAATCTAGCAAAACAAATCTTTGAATTTTTTTGGAGGGAAATATTTTTTCTGGTGTTTTGATCAGGTGTACTTCTCATAGGTCATGTTGGGACTGGCTTTCTTTTGTAAACCCAGTTTTGACACATGCACATCCTAAATGCACCAAAACTGAATCAATCCATCTGAAATGCCTCTCATGGACTCCTGAATTTTTAAAAAGAATGTTGGGGGTAATTGCACGAGGTTTTTTTATGAAATATATTTGAATTTGATAAATCAGTGGCATTACATTGCTCATACATTATTTTCTTTCTTTGGAACATCCTGTCTCAAGAATGGTTCAGCCTAGAAATGCCACGTTTGGTGAATTCGGACACCATCAGCAAGGATTTGTGTCTTTATTTATATTTGGGGAGTTTGGGCTAATTAATTTTACAAATTGTTCCATCTTTGCGGGGGTTGGGGGGGGGAGTCTTCAGCTTGATCAATGAAGTCTCATGAGAAGGTCGTAATCTCTTTGAAGTGCAATGCACATATTTCTGTGTCCATCGATTACGGACAGTGTTGTAATCGTTTCTTTAAGATATACTGCACAACTTCTGTTTTGTCTCAGCATCACAGGACTCTGAGGTGGCAAAATAGATATGGTGCAGGTGCAGGGAAGCCTGGGCTGCAGAAAGGAAGAGGTGCAATATTGCAATCAGTGAGCTGCCCAACGCGGACATTACAAAAGCTGCCCTATAGTCTCAGGGGTGCTGAAAGCTATTGAACTAAACTGTAAGCCCTGTACTTCAAGCCAGGGGGTGCAGAAACACCCCCAGCACCCCTAGTTCCAGCACCTATGCATAATCTAAAATAATTGTGTACTAAGGGGCTCAGTCATAGAATCATAGACTATCAGGGTTAGAAGGGACCTTAGGAAGTCATCTAGTCCAACCCACTGCTCAAAGCAGGACTAATCCCCAATTTTTGCCCCAGATCCCCAAGTGACCCCCTCAAGGATTGAATTTACAACCCTGGGTTTAGCAGGCCAGTGCTCAAACCACTGAGCTATCCCTCCCCCCACAGGAGTACTTGCAATAAATGAAAACTATTTCCCTAGGGCTCGTCACCTGACCTAAATTAATGCAAAGGTTAATGCCCTTGTCATAGGTTAGGCCAAGACGCATTGACTGCAGTGGCTATGGTTACGTTGATGGGAATGATAACTATCACAAGGACTTTCATGGAGATTCAAAATACTTCAGGGACTCTTGTGGAATTCATAAACCCTCCAAAGATTCCTACTATTCTTATCAGCTCACCATAGACTGCTATAGTTTACAAGGCCTTCTGAGATTATAAATTCCAAAGGTATCATGCACCGTTTATAAAGTCTACATGTGCTTCTGCAGAGGTTACAATAATCCCTACATCTTTGCCATTGATGATATGAGCCAGGTACCCTCACTAGACTGTGTTGGACTCAAAAACTAGTGTATGCACCAGCCGCCGCTTACAGATTCACAACCCACACAGTTCTAGACTGTCCTCCATTTCACGTTCCATGTACAAGACAGCGGTACCAGCATGTTACCTCTTACACTTCATATACACCCTCCAAAGCCTTCCTCCCACCTGCTCACTATTGTTCCCTCATGCCAGGCATTCAGCATTTTACAACATTATAACCAATCATGGAGATTGGACATCTTATATCCTGGGCACACGCACAGTTTGGCTGCAAAGACCACAATGGATGTGCTTATGGATATCCAAAGCTGTGCACTTCTTAAATTCAGTAGGTAAACTGTCAATATATATGGGGATTAAGTTGCTCATAGCAGGAAGGACTGGCAGACAAACTACCAAGTTTTAGAAGCTTTAAAATCAGAACTAGCTATGATACTTTTCATAGCCATGTATCTATCTTACACCGTGTGATGAGGCTACAGGTATAGAGGTAAGATTGTTAGGGGTATCTGCATTCTGCAGTTCCATAATCTCCAACACTTGTAAGAGTTTTTCCTTAACACAGAACTTCCTCACTTTGCAATGACTCTTTTTTCTAGCTTTCATGTAAGATTTGTTCTTTTAACTTATTGATAAATATTTCAACCTTCTCTCCATCAAAACAGAGTGTTTAGCTGGCGAATCTAATATTCCAATCAGATTTTCACAACCACAGAAACACTTGGAAAGCTCACATCTCGCATGCACTATACCAGACCACAACTTTTCCTTAAGGAATTCCCCATCTCTCAGTTTGGGTCTCTGATCCTGATAAACCCTCCTCTGTGATGTTCAAATGTTTGTAATGCTTCTCAGTGTTCAGGTCTTCGCAATACTTATGCATAGGTGCTGGGGGTGCTGCCGCACCCCGTCGCTTGAAATGGTTTCCATTACATACAGGGTTTACAGTTTAGTTCAATGGCTCTCAGCACCCCCACTATACAAATTGTTCCAGCATCCCTGTATTTATGTGCTCCAGACAGGTTTCCATCCTCTAGCAGGATGCATATCTCCCTGCCTTGTTTCTTTCTCTGAATCCTCCCTCTCACTCAGGCGACAGTCCTGCCTCTGCCTGGTCTGACTCGCACAATCAGTCTACAGATGGTTATTACCACAGAGAAATCCTGGCCCCAATGAAGTCAATGAAAGCTTTGCCATTGACGTCAATGAGGCCAGGATTGGAGCAGCTTGCTACCACCACTCTCAAAGTATGCCTCAGCCTTCTCTCTATTCTAATCTATAGCCATACATCCAGGACACTCAGTATCTGTACTGCTGCAGATCAGGCGGCATATAATGTGAAACACTTGCTTGGTCCCTGGAGGATGAATCCCAGTCTACATTCCACAAGTCACTTTGGCTGTTAGACTGAAGGAGCTGTGCTGCTCTTGATCTAGAAGGAATGGCTTCTCAATCTACTTGCTTGGCAAGAGAAAAAGTGCCTCTGTTGAAAGTGCTTGGGTCTGGAGATGCAAATTAAAGTGAGGGGATAGACTTGAAAACTGTGCCTAGCCCAGTCCATGTGTCTCAAGACACAAAACAACGGAGAGCATGAACTCACATGCCTGGGGTTTCCATTGCAGAAAGAAATATTGTGCTTAATAAATAAGATTTAAGACTAATGTAGCTGTAACTATAGTAATTTCAGAGCTACATGCTGGTAAATTTTTATCACACAGTAATACATATGGCACCAACAAAGAGAGTCTCTGATTTCTTTAGCATATAAAGTACCACACATTTATAAAACCCTGTTCATATTCTGTTATGCTATTCAGCATGTGTTTGAAAAGCACATTAAAGTATGGGGAAGTGTCCAAAAAAGTTGGATTGGCCTGTTTTAAGACTGACAGGAAAGGCCAAGCAATTATCTGAACTCCTGACATGACAATTTTATTCAGATGCATTTTGGGGCCATAAGGCAAGGATTTCATCAGAAAGACTACTTCGGCTCATGAAACGTACAGGATGTCCAAAACAAGGTCTGAAATCGATTAGGCTTAAGTATTCAAAGGAAATGATGTACATGACTGGCACAGAATGTATTGTCTTCAAACTAAAGCGTAGCCCAGCAACACTGTGATAACTTACAATAACACGACTTTATGGACCCAGAAACTTTTTTTCATACCAATAGTATGTATAAATCTCCATGCGTCATGTGAAAATATAGGATCAGATCCTCAGCTGGTGTAGATCAGCATAGCTCCATTGACTACACTGATTTAGACCAGTGGAGGGTCTGGCCCATAGCTTCTAGATGAGCTACAAGGCTTCTTTCCATCTGGAATGTTACTATGTTTGGTTGGTTGGTTTGTGGGGGAGGGGTAAGATTTTCTATAGAGTTTCCTCATTGGCACTCAATCCTGCTGCCATTGGCTTCAGTGGACAAAGGATTGAGTCCAGTGACTTCAGTGGAGTTACTCCAAAATTACACTGATGTAACCCAGATCAGAATCTGTCTCAGACTCCTGAATTGCCCAGGTAGCACCAGAGGCCAAGAGCACTTGTTTCCTTCTGTGCCTAGTGAGAAGCTTGCAACATTTTCTCTGAGGCAAACCTCGCCACAGCTATCCAAGTTGTTGTCACCTGCTTGCTTTTTATGGGACTATGTGTTAAGTCCCCCGCAAAACTGAAACTAACGCAGATTGTGGCTCCCTACTTATTAAGCAGAGTCTCATGTCAGGAGCACATTATAACATTGCTCTGGGATCTGCACTGGATGCCAGTAAGTTTGCAGATGGAATTCTAGGTATTGGTTTTAACCTATAGAGTGCTAAATGGTTGAGAACCTGAGAGATCACCTCTATCCACATGCCATACTGCTACAGCTTAGATCTATGAAGGTGTTTGAGCAGGAATGTCCTTGCTATAAATAGAAAGGGTCTTCTGGCATGGCATTTTTTGTGAGTTTATTAATTCACTGTCCCCTTAGTCTGTTGGAGCCCAGATTTGCTAACATCCAGGGCAGACTACAAGATCCTCTCTTCTCCCGCATGCTTGAGAAGGGTTGTAGAGGTTTCAGTGTTTGTTGTGTGGGTTCTCTCATCTGCATTATTTTACATTGCAGGGCAATGAAGGGCAACCCATTGTATTTGAGATTTTATTATGAAACTGAATGTTATGTTAGCCCTGAACTTGGTATGGGCACCTAGTTATATTTTCACTAATTGAAAACTAAATATTGGGCACAGCTAGGTGAACAAATTTATCTTCAGTTATCATTTCAGCCACTGGCCTGGTGATGAAGTATGGCTCGCTGCCCTGCTATTCCCAAGATCACCAAACACCTTTTTTTAAAGATAGGTACCATCATTTGCTACCCTCCAGTTTTTGTTAACAGTTTGGGAAACAAGAAAACATTTTATCAATACATTAGAAGCAAGAGGAAGACCAAGGACAGGGTAGGCCCACTACTCAGTGAGGAGGGAGAAACAGTAACAGGAAACTTGGAAATGGCAGAGATGCTTAATGACTTCTTTGTTTCGGTCTTCACCAAGAAGTCTGAAGGAATGCCTAACATAGTGAATGCAAATGGGAAGGGGGAAAGTTTAGAAGATAAAATAAAAAAAGAACAAGTTAAAAATCACTTAGATAAGTTAGATGCCTGCAAGTCACCAGGACCTGATGAAATGCATCCTAGAATACTCAAGGAGCTAATAGAGGAGGTATCTGAGCCTCTAGCTATTATCTTTGGAAAATCATGGGAGACAGGAGAGATTCCAGAAGACTGGAAAAGGGCAAATATAGTGCCCATCCATAAAAAGAGAAATAAAAACAACCCAGGAAATTACAGACCAGTTAGTTTAACTTCTGTGCCAGGGAAAATAATGGAGCAAGTAATTAAGGAAATCATCTGCAAACACTTGGAAGGTGGTAAGGTGATAGGGAATAACCAGCATGGATTTGTAAAGAACAAATCATGTCAAACCAATCTGATAGCTTTCTTTGATAGGATAACGAGTCTTGTGGATAAGGGAGAAGTGGTGGATGTGGTATACCTAGACTTTAGTAAGGCATTTGATACGGTCTCGCATGATATTCTTATCAATAAACTAGGGAAATACAACTTAGATGGGACTACGATAAGGTGGGTGCACAACTGGCTGGATAACCGTACTCAGAGAGTAGTTATTAATGGTTCCCAATCCTGCTGGAAAGGTATAACGAGTGGGGTTCCGCAAGGGTCTATTTTGGGACCGGCTCTGTTCAATATCTTCATCAATGACTTGGATATTGGCATAGAAAGTACACTTATTAAGTTTGCAGATGATACCAAACTGGGAGGGATTGCAACTGCTTTGGAGGATAGGGTTATAATTCAAAATGATCTGGACAAATTGGAGAAATGGTCAGAGGTAAACAGGATGAAGTTTAATAAGGACAAATGCAAAGTGCTCCACTTAGGTAGGAACAATCAGTTTCACACATACAGAATGGGAGGAGACTGTCTAGGAAGGAGTACGGCAGAAAGGGATCTAGGGGTTATAGTGGACCACAAGCTAAATACGAGTCAACAGTGTGATGCTGTTGCAAAAAAAGCAAACATGATTCTGGGCTGCATTAACAGGTGTGTGGTGAGCAAGACACGAGAAGTCATTCTTCCGCTCTACTCTGCACTGGTTAGGCCTCAACTGGAGTATTGTGTCCAGTTCTGGGCACCGCATTTCAAGAAAGATGTGGAGAAATTGGAGAGGGTCCAGAGAAGAGCAACAAGAATGATTAAGGGTCTAGAGAACATGACCTATGAAGGAAGGCTGAAGGAATTGGGTTTGTTTAGTTTGGAAAAGAGGAGACTGAGAGGGGACATGATAGCGGTCTTCAGGTATCTAAAAGGGTGTCATAAGGAGGAGGGAGAAAACTTGTTCATCTTAGCATCTGAGGATAGAACAAGAAGCAATGGGCTTAAACTGCAGCAAGGGAGTTTAGGTTGGCCATTAGGAAAAAGTTCCAAACTGTCAGGGTGGTAAAACCTTGGAATAAACTGCCCAGGGAGGTTGTGGAATCTCCATCTCTGGAGATATTTAAGAGTAGGTTAGATAAATGTCTATCAGGGATGGTCTAGACAGTAATTGGTCCTGCCATGAGGGCAGGGGGCTGAACTCTATGACCTCTCGAGGTCCCTTCCAGCCCTAGAATCTATGAATCTATGAATCTATGGTCACTTTATTATTAAATTCTTGAGGAACACTTTTACATATGGCATCTGGGCCTGGTTACTTGCTACTTTTTATTTACCAGTCGGTTCCAGCACCTGCTCTTTTGACACTTCCCTTTTTGACACTCCTCATCTTTATTACCTGGACTAGACATTGTTCCAACTTCCTCTCCAGTGGAGATTGATGCAAAGAAATTGTTAGCTTTCCTGCAGTATCCTTCATTTTCCTGGTAGTCCAGCAGACACTGATTCTTTTGCAGGCTTCCTGCTTCTGATGGTTTTAAAGAACTTCTTGTTTATTTAGTATCAGAGGGGTAGCCGTGTTTGTCGCTTCTACAGATCCAGACTAAGAGTCCTGTGGCACCTTATAGACTAACAGACGTATTGGAGCATAAGCTTATGCTCCAATATATCTGTTAGTCTATAAGGTGCCACAGGACTCTTTGTCGCTTGTTTATTTAGATAGCTTTTGTCCTTTGCTCTTCAAATTCCCTTAGGCATGTATATTATACTGTGATATAATACAGCAGCAGCAATAATCACAATATTTGAAAATAAAGGTATATTAAGTTTGACAAAGGCTAATTATGCAGACTTCAAAACCTTGATGTGATTTCTTTCTACCACCTTTTTACAGAGGAGTTGCAAAAGGTCCAGAAGTTGCATCATGCTTTTAGTGGGACTCCCTTGACTGCTCCAGATTTATTACGAGTTAAAACTTAATCAAGGAACCAAGAAAGGCTCATTTTTCAAATAGTTCCAGCATCATCACCTGAGAGATTCGGCTTCATTAAATCTTACTGGCATATCATTGAGAACGATCCCAAATTTTCACAGACTCCCAAAATATACTGTTTTGAGGTGGACCAGAAACCTAAGGGATACATAGCTTTACTTCTTCTTCCAAACTGAAAAGAAATAAATTTGAGATCTAAATCCTCTATATGGTCATTTAATCTATGGCAGATGTGCCCAAGGTTCACATATCATCCAAAAGCAGGTCTTTCTCCCTATTCCTTTACAGGAAGGATGCATAACAAAGGGATTTATCAGTTGTCTTATCACTGATGGGCTTTATATCCTGAAATGCCTCTGTGGACTGATCTCCATGGGTAAAAACAGCCATTACCTCAGCACTGGTACAAGTAAACAGAAAAATGCTGCACACAGGAAAGAGAGAATTGCTAGCGGTCATTCACTTCATGGAGATAGTGATGCATCATGACATGAAATCAAATATATTCTGTGCATTTCAAAGCACAGGGGACATGTGTTGGCACACACACATGCACACAAGCGTGCTGCGTGCCCAGAATATGTGGTTTGTTTCTATGTAATAGCCATGAGCTGTAAGGATGTACTGGGTATGCAAATGATTACATAGCAGGCATCCAATTTTGCTTCAAAATTCTCATCTCCTTTACTGACAGGACCAATAGCTTGGGGGGGGGGGGGTGAATTCAGCTCTGGATATGCTTAGGGTTGGCAAACAAGTACAGTGTTGGCAGTCGAGAGGCAAGCTTTCCACACTAATATGCCTCAGGCCTGACCTGAAGAGACCACCTTCAGACAACAGGGCAGGCTTCATGCCTAGGTAGTCATTGTCCTCTCTGCTGAGACAACCAACATGGGTGCTAATCAGTGTCAATTGGGGTTGGGGTTTTTTGATCTATGAATACTTGTCCGCTAGAAACTGCATTGCGACCCTGTAGTTGGGTGGTGGTCGTCCCTCCCCCTCTGGGTTGGAGAGAGGCCACACCGCCTCACTACACAAGTTAGGCTTTAGTATAAATGGGGCCAAACCCCCCGATAGGCAATAAGTTCCAGCCCGTAGGCAGAAACAGGTTCTCCCAGGAGGCTGTATGCCCTGGCCCTTAGGCGGGGGCTGAACAGTCAACAGGCTACTATAGCCCCTGGGCTCTTTAAGCAGGGACTGGGCAAACACCGTAGGCTTTGGCCTGAGGTCCCTTCAGCAGGAGCCAGAGCAATCCCAGCAGTCACTTAGCTCTGGTTCCTTGATGCAGGAACAAAGCAAACCCAAGACTCAATTAGCTCTGGGCCCTTGGTGCAGGGACAGAGCAAAAACCCCAGGGGTTGGGCGTCCTAGCTCCGGCGGAGGATCGACAAACGCAGGCCTCTAGACCTGGTGAGGGGACGCTGCCACCCCAGGGGTGGGTGGCAGGTGGGGTCCAGGCCCACCCTACTCCAGCAGACCCCAACCCAGGGCCCTAACAGTGGCAGAGTGGTCCGCCACTGGGGATTCCAGCTGCAACACACCGACCGTGCCTCAGGCAGAGCGCCAGCCAGATTGGGTCGGCGGCTATCCCTGGGCACTTCCTCCCCTCCCCTCGGGGTGTACCTGGATCAGCGGGGAATCCTCTGTCTCTTCTGGGTAGGTGGCCAGCAGCAGTCCCAGCAGGTCCGTGGCAGACGCAAGTTCCCTGGCAAGCAGGGCACCACTGGGCTCGGCAGTAGAGTCGGCGGCCCGGAGCAAGCAGGATCTGTCTGCCTCTCTCTGTGTCTCAGCTCCAACTGAGCTGGAGGCCCCGCTCTTTATATTTCCTGTTACCCACTTCTGGTGGGAGGGGCAAGGCAGGCCGTCTCAGCATTAAAGTGCTTTCACTTTGGCCACTGTGCCAATCAGGTTGTATGCGTCAGCAAACCAAGTGATTGAACACCACAATTCAGCTCTTCCGCTAAGCAAATGACTTCTTCTGGCCTGAAAGTTCTTGCACTGTTTGGGGAATAGAATGACTGTATTGTTAAAAAGCTATGGCCAAGACTGTGCCATCCTTACTCATGTTAAAAATTACCTTATCCTCCAGTACTTCCTTCAATGTAATGGGAGTAAGGGTATAAAGGCTTTCAGTGGGCACCTAACTCCTCTTTATGCCTTATGAAAGATTCCCCTAAGGTATTACTTCAGCAGGTGGCACATCCTGGTTCTAAGACGGTAGGTAAGGACTCTTTTGTATGTTTAGCACATTTGAAAACCTGCTTCCAGGACAAAATAAAGATAAGAAGAACTATAGAAATACTATAGTGACTCCATATGCTAACTGGTATATTCTCTTTTTATTTTAAACCAATATAGAGAACAATCAGTACTGTGACAGCCAGAAATATCAACCCTCTCACTGGTCCTGCCGTGGCTGCTGAATCATATAACTTCTCCCACAATTCTGTGTACAAGTCATTTCCAGGATAATGAAAACTTTGGGTCACATTCTGCTCTCCATTAAAGGGATGCAATTTCATTAGGGTTGCACTGATTGGAGGAGCTCAGAGCAGAATTTAGCTGTTATCTGATCTGTAAAGGAATAAGGGGGAAGACAATTTTGAAGAACACATTAAGATAAAATTGAATTTCACTTTAGCCATGTAAGTCTTGGCTTTGCGAAGACTATTTCAGATTGTTGCATTTCTTTAGGGAGGCCAAAAGGCCAAATCCAAGGATAAATGCAAAATCCTGAGATCATTATTCACTTCTTCTTGGATTTAAATGGATGGAAAGTTCAAATCTTCTTGGATGGGATACAGGCCAAAATCCAGTGACCACCCTGCTGTAGCAGAATGCTAAAATAGGATGTTCTCAGTAGCGTAGCCGGGGGGAGAAGGGGCAGGGGGAGCAGCTGCTCCCCCTGTGAGCAGAAGCGGTGCCTTAAAAAGGAAGCGGCGCCTTTTTTTAGCAGCGCTAAAAAAAGGCGCCGCTTCTTTTTAAGCGCCGCTTCTTGCACTCACCCGGCGGCCTCCGGGTCTTCGGCGGCATTTCGGCGGCGGGTACCACCGAAGACCCGGAGTGAGTGAGGACCCGCTGCCGAAGACCCGGAGCGCCGCCGGGTGAGTACAGGGGGAGGTGCCTTTTTATAGCGCCGCTCCCCCTGCACTCCGGACCTGGCTATGCTACTGGATGTTCTTAGAAATGTAAAACATCGTTTAACTTTTACAATATTGACCAGATACAGTTCAGGTGTCTCTTGCTTTAATTGTTTATGCCTTAGCAGACATTTTTCCCCTGTGCTTGAAAAGTTTCTTGCTGTTCAATAATATAACAGTGTGAGGTGCTCAGTGACACAGTCGATTTTTGTACTAATATTTCACATCTGGAACCAGGCTTACCACCATGCAGAGTGCAGGCAACGCTGTGCAAACTGCCTCACAACCTTCCGTCAGTGCCTATCAGTCCTGACCAGCATCAGCCTTGGTACTTCAGTCCCGACTCGCTCCATTGAACAGTCAGCTAGGCCAGACTGCACTGCGTTCTTCGGAAGCGGACAAATGTCCACTGGAAACTAGGTTGAAATCATCAGACTGATTGTTGTTAGTAATCTAGATTGGATTGCAACTGAGACTTCTAGAGTTAAGAGATTTACTCCTCCACCTGACCCCCTTCCTATACAATTTCAAACCTTGAAACGTGGTTTTACAATACACCATTTCATACTGGTGTAAGCAGGCTCTGACTGAGCTCTCCCCTGACATCCAGTGATGCATGGAGGGTGGGGGGAGGTTTCAGAAGCAGACTGTGTTTGCATAGACACACCTACTCTGCCTAGGTGTTCTGCAGACAGACCAGCTTTGCCAAAGTGGTCAGTTTGGGCTGATTTGGGGTTACAAATCACTTTAGTGTTGAATGCAGGGGTAATGGAAGATTGTTATCCTGATTGTATGAGTAAAGGGCAGCAGAACTGCACTTAGCCTGCCCGGATTGAGGGAGTCACCCTAAACTAAACCTCACCTGCTAAGCCGGGGGTAGGGATGCCAAATTCTACTACAGATAAAATATGGGGGTTCTACATGATGATGTGTTGATTGTCTAAAGGATTCTCAACATTAGCTGCCCCCTCCCATGTGTTTAATGCTAGAGCTGATTAGACTCAAGTCAGAGTCCTTGTTTCTGTTCAGTGATGAGCAGATATGGGGGCTAAGCTTTAGACCTGATATGGGAACAGTATTGTACCCAAGACAACAAAGAGGCAGCAGCACAGAAGTTCCTTGCTATCCAGTGAAATCACTAAGAGCTGGGCTAAGTGGGGAAGCCCAACATGCAGCATTGCAGAAGTGGCAGAGAGCAGCAAACAGCAGTGAAAACAGTGGCAGAGATGAGTGGCGGCAGAGATAACAGCGATAGCAGCAGTGAGCCAGTTGCAAGGTGAGGGCAGCAGTGCAGGCATTACCTAATACCCCCTCCCTGCTGCCAGGGCTGGCAGGTGGACCCATGTGAATGCACCTGTGAACTCTGGGTCTTCGCTGAGTAAGGACAACCAACGGTGAGTGGGGTGCAGCAAAGGGAAAGGGGAGTGATGTGTAAAGGGGACATTTGTTTGGACTTTCACACCACAAGGTGGGAACCTGAGGCAAAGGATCCTTCAGTACTGTGGGGATTGTGGTGTTTTCCCAAATTAATGCCAGGCTCTCTGTCCCATTTTAATAGAAGTTGTCTTTTGTTATACGCAGACGCAGTGCTTGCGCGTGGGGAAGAATTGCCTCTTCGAGGTGAAACTTGCTTTCCACAGGAATTGCCATAATCTAGCTGACTAACTTTCCCCCAACTACATTGCAATTTGCGAGGAATCCAAGGGCAGTATAAAATGTAATACAAAGGTGCAGCATACATAGGTCAGAACTACCAGCATGAAATGTTCCATCTCGATTGAGCCGCTACTCAGCTCCAGCTGGTGCATTGTATGCTGTGAGTTTAACCATTTGATCTCACTAGGATAATTGTTACACCCCTCATCTCCACACACAAAAGTGTTCCCAACAGTGCATAGATGTTCTAACCAACATTTGGATTAGACTTGCTTTGAACAAGGCTAACCACTACGTGGTCTTCTCCAAGCCAATTTCCAATGGTGTAGTGCCAGCATGCATGCGAATTGCTGGCATAATAATGGTGAAAAGCCCTCCTTCTATTGTCCTGTAATTCACCACTATTTACTAGCTAGGTGGCCTGTCTGGTTTACTTTCTGCATGCCACTGTCCAGGGATCAAGTTTGCCGAAAGTCACCTCCCTGTCCAAGTAACACTGCGCACACTGTGGCACCCCAGAGCACACTACTTTTACCCCATATACTTTGGTGTATGGTTGTGAGTGACTGGCTGAGATGGCCATCACACAGTGCTGCAAGCAGAGCTGCAAGAAGGCAGAGAAACTGGCAGTCCTATATAACGAGCCCGGACAATAACAATAGGGCTGCATTGTGAGAGTTGGGGGGAGAATTGCACTGTGTCGGCTTGCTGCCATGGGACATCAAACACATTCCTAGAAATCCAGCAAACACTAAACTTAGCCCTTCATTTTCCCCAGGCTCAGGAGTCATATAAAAAGTTCTCTTAAAGCAACTGCTCCAGGCTTGCAATCAGTTTTTGGGTCACTGCATGTTTCTGTCTTTCCCCACGGAAACTCACACAACCTCACCATTCACAGAACTGGTCCTTGTGTGAACAACTTGACTGCAATGTTATCTGCTTTCCTCCTGCTCTCGGAATTCTTTCTCTCCCTGGGATTTTCCGCCAAGAGATGTTTCTGAAGGTCCTGTTTGGCTGCATTACGCAACCTCTGTTAGTCCAGTTAGCATGATAAAGACATGCCTCTCAAGTGTCAAATTAATCCAGCATCTCTACCTGCCTTCCTCCTTATCTGTGCTGTGTGGGAATGTTAGTATGTTGGTACCATCGCTGATCTAAAAGAAACCTTTTGTCTTGAATCTGAACTGTGACTGTTACTTTTCTCACATTTCTTGGTATTTCAAGGTATGGATGGGCTAGTGCTCTGGTTATGAATGATTTGGGGGTTTGTCCTTTGTACTAGTACTATGGATAAGCCCAGATCCTGGTATGGTGCAGGGGTGAGAGCAGGTTCACTGCACAGTTAGGGAATCCCAGGTGTTCAAATTACTCAGCGGTCTCTGATACACAAGTCACCTTGATCAGAGGTCCCTGTAATACACCGTGTACTGCCATGTAAATCTTCACCACAGCAGCAGTCACCAATGGCCTGCTAATTATTTAGGCAGCCATTGTTCACAGGGCGATCACTGCTCTCTTCGCAGCCAGGGGAGCTCTCATCCTCACGGTCGGCTGCTGCGTTGGCAAGGTGCGCTCATCACAGAGGTACAGAAAAGTTTCTTTCCTCTTTCTGAAGTCATTTCCTGGAGGTTCCCCGAGGGCCTTTTAATATTTCCCAAAAGCCACTGCTTAGGGGATCCCTGTCAGGAACTGTGGAGTGGGTTCTGTGGGGGCAGGGCACCTGCAACTGAGCAGTAAAGGACAAATGTATTCACAGGGCAAAACTGCAACCAAAACAGCATGGCTAGTGCAGGCACAGTGCACGGTTGGCAGTTACCCAGGTGTCATCCCCCAGCTCGGTTACCAGTGCTCCATTCTCTACTGGAGACAGAGCACCATTTAGCCTCATGCTGTACTTCAGCCACCCAGCACTGCTAAGGAAAGACCCCTCTTTTTTATAAACACATTGCCCCTGCCCATTTCTACTATTTCTTTTAGTAGCTAATCCCAAATTCCACTGAGCATCTGAAAGAAAAAGCTTGTCTTGATTTGTAGCCCAAGCTTTCGTCCCGTTTCCATTCAGGTCCACTCCTAGTTGTAAAGCCAGCTCCCGGGAGCCTGAGGAGACCTTGGCATTCATTCTTGAGTGATCCCCTAGGATATTTAAACACTGACATGAGGTTCTCCCCCCCGCCCTTGCTTCTATACTGAAGTTTAAGCAAGTTCAATCCATGGAGCCTTTTCTCATAGGAACAATTTAACCATGGGATTGAAGTTATAAATTCAGTCAAACCCCACAGAACAGCGCCAAATTAAAGCATTAAAAATAAACCATCAAACAGCAAATTTAAAGCTAACCAACCACATTATAATTTAAAACAGTTGCACACTGGCAAGCAATTTCTTTCTCATTACTCCTTTGTTCAATAGGATAGATTTTGGGTTAAAAAACTGGTTAAAAATGTGGATACCCAAATAGTGCAATTTCTTTAGTATTACACAATCTGGACTGAGCTGTGAGTTTTCTATGGCAATTTATTATGAAAAATCCTAGGTTATTTAAGCAGATAGGATTGCATTATATAGACAGAAAAGGAAACTGTAAAAATTGTCTACGCAGTGAGAAATAATTGCTCCTTATTAAGTCCACTTGTTATCATCACCCAGGAATAAATATTTTTTAGCAACACAAGGCAGTAACAAAGTATTCTCTCTTCAGCTCCCTTGAGTCACTTGTACTACATATGGTAGACTTGTCTTTGCCTGCTCAGCCTATTTCCAGGAAGGAGCTCTCCCCTGATATAAGAATTGGAATAATTTCCAAGCAATTTAAACTTCAAACACTGCAGGGGTTACTAACTTATGTAATTGACTTGAACAAGTTTTATATACTTGCACATTCATTTTACTCCCTCTTGCCTGTGCAACTGGTGTGTGATTTTATCATATTGCTTCTGCTGTCAACATGCTGCTCCCATAACATCAGAGCAAGGTTGTCTACACTGACTGTTTTGTAGATCAATATTAGAACGTGGGTTCTGATTTCAGACTGTTTAATGTATGTTCACCATACATCTGTACAGTACAACTTTAGGCCCTGCTTCCGCTCCCATTAAAGTCAGTGGCAACCCATCCCTTCCTTTTGATTTGTTTTGTATAGTATCACATCTACCAATCGTATTCCCAAATGCTTTACAGAGTTAAATAATCAAGTCTCAGCATTCATCAATAAATGAGAGCGATAGGAAAGGGATTTGAGCTGTAAATTGCCTAGAGGGATACAGCCAGGCTGTTTCAGATGGCAGGATCTGCAGAAGAGAAGGCTCCCATACCAAGAGCTGTGAAACAGGACAATGAGCAGACTGGTATCACTGGTCTACAATTTTTGAGAAGTCGTCTGCTTCAGAGATAAAATGTGCTATTTACTATGTATTTTGATGTGCTGAATTCAAATATGACAATTAAAACAACTGATTGGCTACTGTTTCTAAGATATTTAAGTTTTTACATTTTATGTCTATGTATATTGTGTAGATAGTAGAGTTTTTATCATAAATTGTAAACCTAGGTCTTTTCATGTGTTTATGGTTGCTTTACATGATACTATTTCACCTGTCCTGTTTATGTAACACTTTAAAAATCAGCAAAGGGGTTATATAAATCAAATGTATTATGAAACAAAAGGCAAAAAACTATTATGTACATAGTTTAGTCCTATTCAGTGTCTACTTGGCGCTTCTTGGCTTGTCTCTTGTATTCATTAAATGGAGCATCTCTTGTCACTGTCCAGCAATAGTCTGCAAGCATTGATGGGCTCCATTTGCCCTGATAGCGTTTCTCCATTGTTGCAATGTCCTGGTGAAATTACTCGCTGTGCTCGTCGCTCACTGCTCCGCAGTTCGGTGGAAAAAAATCTAGATGAGTGTGCAAAAAATGTAACTTTAGTGACATGTTGCAACCAAGGCTTTTGTATGCCTTGAGGAGGAGGTTTTCCACCACCAACCTGTAGTTGTCTGCCTTGTTGTTTCCGAGAAAATGTATTGCCACTAACTGGAAGGCTTTCCATGCCTTTTTTTTTCCTTGCCACGCAGTGCATGGTCAAATGCATCATCTCGAAGAAGTTCACGAATCTCAGGACCAACAAAGACACCTTCCTTTATCTTAGCTTCACTTAACCTTGGAAATTTTCCACGGAGGTACTTGAAAGCTGCTTGTGTTTTGTCAATGGCCTTGACAAAGTTCTTCATCAGACCCAGCTTGATGTGTAAGGGTGGTAACAAAATCTTCCTTGATTCAACAAGTGGTGGATGCTGAACACTTTTCCTCCCAGGCGCCAATGACTGTCGGAGTGGCCAATCTTTCTTGATGTAGTGGGAATCTCTTGCACGACTATCCCATTCGCAGAGAAAACAGCAGTACTTTGTGTATCCAGTCTGCAGACCAAGCAAGAGAGCAACAACCTTCAAAGCGCCACAAAGCTGCCACTGATGTTGGTCATAGTTTATGCACCTGAAATGTTGTTGTTTCATGTTGTCATAGGTTTCCTTCATATGGACTGCATGACCAACTGGAATTGATGGCAAAACATTGCCATTATGCAGTAAAACAGCTTTAAGACTCGTCTTCGATGAATCAATGAACAGTCTCCACTCATCTGAATCGTGAACGATGTTGAGGGCTGCCATCACACCATCGATGTTGTTGCAGGCTACAAGATCACCTTCCATGAAGAAAAATGGGACAAGATCCTTTTGACGGTCACGGAACATGGAAACCCTAACATCACCTGCCAGGAGATTCCACTGCTGTAGTCTGGAGCCCAAAAGCTCTGCCTTACTTTTGGGTAGTTCCAAATCCCTGACAAGGTCATTCAGTTCACCTTGTGTTATGAGGTGTGGTTCAGAGGAGGAGGATGGGAGAAAATGTGGGTCCTGTGACATTGATGGTTCAGGACCAGAAGTTTCATCCTCTTCCTCTTCCTCGTCTGATTCAAGTGAGAATGATTCTGGTGCATCAGGAACCGGCAGTTCTTCGCCGTGGGGTACTGGGCGTAGAGCTGATGGAATGTTTGGATAATGCACAGTCCACTTTTTCTTCTTTGACACACCTTTCCCAACTGGAGGCACCATGGAGAAGTAACAATTGCTGGTATGATCTGTTGGCTCTCTCCAAATCATTGGCACTGCAAAAGGCATAGATTTCCTTTTCCTGTTCAACCACTGGCGAAGATTTGTTGCACAAGTGTTGCAGCATATGTGTAGGGCCCACCTCTTGTCCTGATCTCCAATTTTGCAGCCAAAAGAAAGGTGATAGGCTTTCTTAACCATAGTGGTTAGACTGCGCTTTTGTGATGCAAAAGTCACTTCACCACAAACATAGCAGAAGTTATCTGCACTGTTCACACAAGTACGAGGCATCTCTGCTCACTTTGGCTAAACAGAAATGTGTCCCTTTGCAAAATCAAACACTGACAAATAAGAGAGCACGACACTGTATGATTTCTAGAGCTGATATAGGGCAATTTGTTCAGCAGAGTGATGTTAGCTTCGTTATGATTGCATCATCCAGGACATCGAGGAATAACATGATGCAATTCATATCATGTATGACGCAATACCAGCTTCAGATTGCATTATTCATTGTTTTGCCTAAAAAGCAAGTACTGTCCAAACCCAGTCATAGATTTATTCATAGATCCAGTCAAAGATGTATTTTAGTCATTTCTGGTTTAAATTGAGATCCCTTCCCTTTATAACTCACTTATCCTCCGCCATTCCCAAGTCAAGGGTCGTATATACTGAAAACTTGAAAACTAGAGCCAATCAACAATTTTAAGCATCATTTTTGTTCTCAGTGACCCAGAATTAGTAAAGTTTGACTACATTTATTTCAGAAGCATTTTGGCTGTAGAGCAGTGTATTAGAAGAGAGGAGAGAGAGAGAAAGCCTGGGTGATATGGAGGAGCAAGTCCAGACAGAGTCAAGAATAAGAAGGATGGTTTTGAATCATATACATATTTAATTATCTACAGAGTCATTTTTTCTATATATTTCCCAGAACCATCTCAAGTGTCTGCTTCTGGACAGAACCCCACAGGAAGTGGGTGTGACGGGTTGGGATCACAGAGACCTGCTTGGTGCTGCCACCTGGTGTGCCAAGGCTACTTCTGCCCCTGCTTCCAGGCCTTTTCCAGCTTGGGACTCCCGAATCCTGTCTGTTTTGAGCCAGATTCCACTGATCTGCTGCAAACACTGACCCAGGTCCGAACCAAGTCCACTAACAACTGTAAGGCTCCTGGAAGCACTTTTGCCTTTGACACCCAGGTGCCCAACTCCCAAAGAGGTTCACACCCTTAATAAATCCGTTTTATCCTGTATAAAGCTTATACAGGACAAACTCAAACAGTTCGCCTTCTATTTCAAAGATAGAAAGATATGCACAGCTGTTTGCCTTCCCCAGGTAACAACTCGTACTCCAGGCAACTTAATAAGTAAAAAGTGATTTTAATAAGTACAGAAAGTAGGATTTAAGTGATTCCAAGTAGTGACAGACAGAACAAAGTGAATTACCAAATAAAATAAAATAGAAAACACAGTTCTATGTCTAATCACCCTGTGTACAGAGAACAACCTTACTAGGTCCAGTAAACAGGCTATCTTCCTCTTAGCCTGGGTCCAGCAATCACTCACCCCCCTATTGTCTTTGTCCTTTGTTCAGTCTCTTTTCAGGTGTGTCCTTGGGGGGTGGAGAGTCTCTCTCTTTAGCCAGCTGAAGACAAAATGGAAGCGTCTCCCAAGGGCTTTTATAGTCTTTTTCCCCTCCCTGTGTAACATCATGTTACTATGGAGTTTTGGGCTCACATGGACAAGTCACATGTCCATGCACCCCTCGGTAACCAGTCCGACCAGTTGCATTCCTGACCTGGCCCCGATGTGGATTGGGGTCTGCAACTGCTTTTGTCTGTTAAGTGCTTGTACTTAACTTGCACATTCTTTCCTCCAAACATGATCCCAGGCACTTACAAAGGCTATGTACAAAACCAGCAAATATAAAACCAATCTTCATAACTCCAACTCCAACAATGATACATGTGTACAAACAGGAGGAATAAATTCAGTAGGTCATAACTTTCACAGAGATATGTTACATGGCACATGTAGCATAAAACATATTCCAGTTACATCATGTATATGTTTATAAGCCTCTCCCCATAAAGCTTTATGGGGTACACCGTCACAGTGGGGCATAGGGGTAATAAACCATTTTGATAGTTACTGCCGAGGAACATGGGCTCATCATCCGAAATGAACACATCTATGCCAACTCCTTGACTCAGTGACTCAAATTTTCACCCATCACAGCACTGTGGGATATACTGTTTTTTATGCCAATATTCCAACCTTCAACAGTACGGAGAAGACTCACTTTGCAATCACAAGGGGGCCAAGAAACAGCCTTTTCTAAATTTGTGTACCTTTCCACTGGAACTATCATTGCGATGCTGAATAGGAGATGTTGGTACGGCCAACAGAAAGAGACATGAGATTCCTCCAACTGGTTCGCTCAGCAGAACAAAGTAATATTGCTAAATCCAGAACACAAGATCTAATATTTTCAGGACAATTCCACTTCACACCCCCATGCATCACATTCACAGTTTCTGGGGTCACCTTTGACTGTTAACCTTGCCAATCAAAGGAATGAAAGGGCATATTCTGGTGTAAATCAGAAGTAGCTCCATAGAAGTCTGCAGTAATGAAGCTGGCATATGTGAGATGAGAATCGGGGCCAAAATTCTTTAAGCAACTGCTTAAATTGCAATCGTCATTTACATAAGAATGGGTACAACTCTGTCAATCTACAATAATGTGATGGGCCAACAAACATTTTCTTAAATTATATATCCAAGCAATCATTACTTCACTTGGAAAATTAACTCTTTAAACATGCCACACAGTATTGTTATTAGGACCAACAGCTGATTTATTGACTGGCCCTGACACAGTCAGCTAGTCATATTATTTGGTTTCTACGGTATATACTAGTTTCTTCTGAGTTAGGAAATGGAGTAAGAGAAATCAAAATTTTCAGCAACTGAGTGCCAGTAGGATATCTTAGAGAGACAAGCTGGATGAGGTAATATCTGTTTTGGACCAACTTCTGTTGGTGAGAGAGGCAAGCTGTCAAGCTCACAGAAAACTCTTCTTCAGCTCAGAGCTCTTTGTAGCTTGAAAAGCTTCTCTCTCTCTCACCAACAGAAGTTGGTCCAGAAAAGATATTACCTCACCCACTTTGTCTCTCTAATATCCTGGAATTGACACAGCTACAACAACAGCGCATACTAGGATATCTTATTAAGTGACCCTCCTGGGAAAAGCTATTCTGGGCTTCTACTAAGAAGGTTAGGTGAGAAACAAAAGCAAACTTATATCAGATGTAATTTGAAGAGAAGAATAAAACCTGGGAGAAAGAGGATCTTTGACTCCAAAGTTTAAAAAAAAAAATAAACCAGCAAATATGAATTCTTACATCCTCTATAGAACTTATGGAATGCACAGTTTGTTTCCTCCTGCTATTTGCAAATTACAAGTAATGCTTGGACTTATTCTATGAGATGTCTCAAAGTCTACAATGTTATGTGGAATGTAAAAGAAATACACAAAATAAATATACAACGTATTTGCCAAAACATGTTTTTGGATGGCAACTGTTTACACTACACAGCTGAAAACAGTTTTCAGAGCTATGTAATACTAAGTGTATTAGTCATTTATTAAGGACCTAAAGGGTAAAGGGATGTCAATTTCAGTTACACTGCTTTGTCTCAACTTTTCCTACATACAGGGTTATGGCAGGCCAGTCCAATGGCATGTTCCCAAATATTAATAAACTGCCAAAATGCTTTTAATGGAGTTAAACTGTGCCTTGTAACTGTACAAAAGACATATTTCAAGTATGCTGGCCAGTCATTTCAAGTGCCATCTCCCTCTAGCAGATTTAGCCCAGAGTTGTTCCCAGGATCTTTCTTTAAAGGTAATATAAAGCTGTTTATTCCATACCCCTTTGAAGTTCTTTAATATTTTATAAAATTACTGATAGAGACGTTAATGGGAGTGAGAAACAAGATAGGCCTTTTGAGAAACATCTTCGCATACACTCTTACTGAGATAATTTTTTATTCCTAGACTCCGAGGCCAGAATGGAATCACTGTGATCATCTAGCATGACCTCTCGTATACCATAAGCCGTAGAACTTCCCCTTAATAATACTGTTTAAATGATTAAATAATTTTGTATTGGAACTATTTGAAGGCAGACAATCCAGTCCCCACACACGGAAAGCTGGCCTTGTTTATAGGCAGCAACAATGCTAACTAAACAAATATAAAATGAAAAATGGGGTCATCAGGTCATGGGATAATGGAAACTGGGCAACGCTCAAAGGCTTTGGAGGGCCAAAGTGAGAGGGTTTTTTGTCATATTAGTCTATTGACATTTTTCTAAGTTGAACAATGGAGCTGCAGGGATGATCTCATAGGGCAGCCCTGACTAGGGTGACCAGATGTCCTGATTTTATAGGGACAGTCCCGATTTTTGAGTCTTTTTCTTATATAGGCTCCTATTACCCCTCACCCCCTGTCCCGATTTTTCACATTTGCTGTCTGGTCACCCTAGCCCTGACTGATGTGCTCTCCAGCAGGACACCCACCCCCTATGTATGTACTCGGGTGACTAGCCCAAGCTGCCACCTGTGCTGCTATGGCCACACTACTATTTTTAGTGCGCTAGCCCGGGCAGAGTTAGCACACGTATGTCTGCCTGAGCTGGGAATCACATCTCCTGTCCCAGCAGCTGGGTAGATGTACCCTTAGATGTAGGGTAGTACTATAGATATTATTAGAATCTTTTAATTAGAGCTTCTTTGCGTCCTGTTGTTCCATTGGTATACAACTAGAACTCCCCTTTTATTTCAATGGGGGCCTATTTTTGTACAGTGGAAGCACAATATAGCCATATCATTAGCTGCAGTCCTTATAAAATAGAAGGTGTCTATGCTCACATATCAGGGCAGTACCTATATTAAGGTGCACAAAGGTCTTACCCTTTGATATTTTTATTCCATGGAGTATATTATACTAACCCTCATTAAACCAATTTTAAAATATTTTCCATAAAAATTCAACACTGGTTATAAACATCCTAACAATGTCAATAGGGAAATTTCAGCTACTATTTATTATAATATAGTTTAAGACAGTTAATGACAGTTTTAAAATTGAATTATGAAGACACTGGTTCTGATCTTATGTCTGTTTTATAGCCGTGTAACTCCACTTACTTCAATGGAGTGCATTTGTGTGAGACCACATCAGCGCTACATGTCAAATGATGATAGTCTTGTAAATGTAATGCAAGAATTGGTTTGGGGCAAAACTTAGGAGGAATTTCCAGGAGACTATGGTGACAGTTTTCATGCCTCTGATTTTCCTGTAGCTTATAGAAGATAAAGCCTGATTCTCCTTTATTTGACAGTGATATAAATCTGGAGTGAGTTCAGTGAATCATTGGAGGTGCATGGGTATAAATGAGAGGAGAAACAGGACAATAGTTTCAATAACGAATGGCATGTTTATAGGCTTTCCAATTTTCTATTAAAAACGAAAACTATTTTCCTCTTCTCCCTTCTATCCCCAAGCACAATCGCTACCAATTAATAATGTTTCTCAGTTGACATAATTAAGTAGTGCCATCCAATTATTTTCTATCAAAGATCTGAGAAAATACCAACAAGGTATGTACTGTTTTCAATATGACAGCTCGCATTGCTAGAATGAAAACAAATTTACAGCAAAAAAATTAAAACATTTACATTCTAACATCTCCAGATTTTATTAGGTGTTCTCTATACCGTCATCTGGTATGTTTAAAGAGTGAGCAACCATATAAAAGGAAATATGGTCATAACTGATTTAAGTAATAAAATCCTGAAACTAAGTAACATCTCATAATTCATTACACAGCATATATTAGATTTCATTACATCAGTATATGACTTAGTAGTAAATTCTCCTGATGGTCATAAACCTCTCAGGTGTTGTCATCTGAAAAATGAAATAATAATAATAATAATAAAAAGACAAAGCCAGGATATTTCTAGTAGTGCCTTGTAAGGTTATGGTATAGGCCCACCTAGTGTCAGGGTGAAGAACTGGTATGTAACAGGACACAGCAATGTTAAGCATAACAGCACGTTCGTATGGTTATTTAGTTTTTTTATGTTCATGTTTAATATTAGGATTAAATACTTCTATAAATTAAAGATGATGATGGTAGGCTGATAGCATCAGATATCCAGAGCTAATAATTATAAATTATTAACTGGTGTATTCCTGATAATTAACCTACTCTTTGCGATCTCTGCATTTTAAAATATCTGCTGCAGCTTGAACCTTTGTTCAGCTCGTACATTTCTGAAGTTTAAAGAGACCTTGGAATGCCATGATGAGCACAGACTGGTGTCAGCAGGTCCTGAGTTCCAATCCTAGCTCAGCCATTAACTTGCTGCTTGGACTTAAGCAAGTCACTTCATCTTTCTTGTCTCAGTTTCCCCTGCTGTGAAATGAGCATCATACCCACCTACTGCTTAACTGATCTCGGTACGTTGTTTTGAATGTATAGTGTTAAATGCTGAGTATTAAGTTTTGATGTCTAATTATGGACGTAATGAACTTCCATGCTTTATTGACTTCACCTTTGTGAAGTCTGCTCATTAAAGCTATAGCACACTATTTATATTTCACTACGTATCTGCTACCTCAATGTTTTCATTTACTCTTTGAGATTTGTTTCTTTATTGGTCCCCTATGCATGACTGATTGCTCCCTTTCACCTACTAACCCATCCAACTCAGCAATCCAGAAACCGTCTGATTTCTTCTTCCAGCATGGCCCCTCTTTCAGTGCTCAGTCATACACAGCAGGTGTCTTCATGTTCAGCATACACCTAACAATCCTTTGCAGCAACCTCTAACAAGTTATCAACACAGATTGTGGAAAAGCTTCTGGGACGTGCATGGGAGCTGAAGACACCTGTTGTACAGGACTGAACAGAAACAGGGACACCATTTTGGGGACAGGGAAGAATCTCCATCGGAGAATCAGTGTTGAGGCATTGATTGCTGCTGAGTTATTACAGTAAATCCAGTGAGATTCTGGTGTCCCAATGGCAAGAGTAGATTAACCAGCTAGTCTGTGTAGTCATTTTCTGACTGGATCTATACACCAGGGCATTAATCATTTTGTAGGTGTAACTGGATTCACCAGTCTTATTTGATTTTCCCAAAGACTTTATAGATTCATTTCCCTGAAAGTGGGATTCCCTTCTCCCATTTAACAGCATATCATTACACTGCAGTACCAAGTGACAGCTGTTACATGTCTAATGGTACGGAGAGTCTAAGTCAGATTCTGATCTCAGTTATGTGTGTGTAATTTTGTTTCTTTTGTTGTTTGGGGGATTGTCCATCATATTTCTTATATGCAGTTGTAGTGCTTTAGAGGAAATGTTCAAGAAAAACCCATTGGATAATTTATTGATGGCAATGTGACAGGGCCATCCCACCTGCCGCAGGCCGTTGCATGACAGGTGCAGCTGCCTCACTTGCCTTCCTTCAGACTCCCCAGAAATAGTCCAAAGTAAAGTACAATTATAGCCCTGTGGGGTTCATTTATTACAAGAGTCCTGTGCACATAAGTCATTACAAAAATCCCACAGCCACAGTCCAGAATTCCACCAGCATAGTCAAAACAGTGCATGCAACACATAGCCCCAGCCCTGTCCTTTTACAAGAACAGTTCTCTAGCTCCCCAGCTGTAAGAGCCAGCAGGCACCTCCCTCTGCTGCTCTCAGCCTTCCGCCCTCTCTGAGACTTGGCTCTCTAGCTCAGGAAGATCAGCAGGCTAGCCCCTCCCTGGGCTCCCTAGCTCTCAGCCCTTTGCAGTCTCCCAGCTCTGACTCAGGAAGGTCAGCAGGCCAACCACCCGCTCTGCTGGCTTCCTGCTAATTTCCCTCACTTTCCAGCGAGGACTACAGAGAGTTTTCTGTCCTCTGACACATTCCCCAGAGTGCTCCTCACTTTTCCTGACCAATTCTCACCAGAACTCCTCCCTGCCTGGGTCTCTCCCTGACCTTTTATAGCCCTCAGGTGCTGCCCCACCCTCTTAATTGGCCAAAGTAGGAGCATCTACTCTGGCACAAGGGCACTGGGCCTGCTTCATTTAGTAGGGGCCAGCATCCTGAGACAGGCTGTGTTACGACACTGCAAGCTTTTAAGCTGTTGGATAGAGGATGCTGTAACACACTTTTCCTTTTCAACTAAACTCTTGAAAGAGATTTAGTGACATAATGGGACATTTTAAAATAGAACAAGGCCATAGTTGCAGAGTCTGTTGGAAGTGTCCAGCAGCAGAAGGTCCATGGGGGGGAGCAGCCAATTAAACAATATAAAAACCCACAGGACACACTGATCCCAAACTCCTGTAGGCAGAAAATGGCCACAACCTCCTCTCCTTCTAGGAAACACGTTGGAGTCTAGAACCACTACAAAATTTGGCTGCGCGCTGGGGGTGGGGGCATGCAAGGACTATGCAACCACTGACAGCAGGGCTCTGGGGCAGCCTGACTAATCCAAACACTGCTCTCCACTCTTAAATATCCAGAAGAAGAATGGCAGCACCTGACCACTGTTGGGCAGAACCCCACAGAATGAAGGGAAAAGGGTGTGTGTGTGTAAGGGGGGGGGGGGGGGGGGAGAGAGAGATACCACCTTATGCTAGTTGAGGTGAATCTGGGCCATTTTGTGTTTAAATACCAAAGTACGTGCTAAACATTTACCTTAATTATAGACACAAACAATGACAACGAAGGGGAGAGCAGCTGCTGCACAAAGTCATTGGTCTTCTGAATTAAACAATATTTTCCCCTAAAATCACAAAAGCCAGTGAGATGTATGTGGGGAGGGGGAACCCCGCAAGCATCTATGGTTCTGGTACTGGCTACAGCCTTGTGCTCTGATTTGTCTGTTGTTACAAATCAACATCCTAGATAGAGGTGACAGCATCAGTAAATCTCTAAAACAGGGGTCTCCAAACTTTAGAAGACGAGGGCCACATTACATTTTTCAAGGGGCTTCGCAGGCCGGCCCGTTCTCTTGAGCTTATCCTCCGCCGAATTGCCGCTGAACCCGCGGGACCAGTGGACCTCCCGCAGGCAAGCCGCGGCAGCTTCAGCGGCGGGTATTCTGGGACCGGCGGGGGCGCCCCTGACTGCAGCCCTCTGCGCCCCGCTGCTGAGGCGGCAGCAGCCTTTAAACTGCCGCCGAAATACCGCCGAGGTGCTGCTGAAGCTGCCGCCAACGTGCTGCTGAAGCGGCAGCAGCATTGAAGCTGCCGCCAAAATACTCGCTGCTGCCGCCGACGTGCTGAGGCGGCAGCAGCAATTGGTTTGGGGGCCGGACAAATTGAAGCAGCCCCTGCTCTAAAATATGTTCTCTGCCTCTCCCCCAGTAGCTGCTCAGCTTTTTCAGAATCCAGACCAGTTTTGCACCAGTCATCAGACTATCCAGTCATGATGAATGTGACACATTTTGAGGCAAGCACACTGCATATTCTCAGTAGTTCAGACAGGTAGGCTGGCTTCTGAACCTGGCCTTGCCAGAGTAATAGTCACAAAATTAGGGCCTGGTCCTTTACCAATGAAATCTAAGGAATTTCACCCCTACATCTGGCTCCCAAGAGTGATGCTTGCTGCTAACTCAAGGCCAAGTACAGTAACTTTCCAGGATCATCAGGCTTTTCAACTGAAGAAAACCCCACCTGGCCACATTCAGCATAGCAGCTTCACGTCTGTCTGAAGTTTGAGTTCCATTATGAAACTTCTTAAATAAAAAAACTGCCACCAAAACTGGAGATTCTGCTAACAGAACTCAAAAGTGCCCTGAAGAGAGTGGAGTTTGGGGTGCTGAACAGCAAAGGGCTTTTGCCTTGTTTTCGGACTGTAAGCACCAAGCTCGTAGTTTGCAACAGCAGTGGAAGATGACGTTTACTACCTCACAGGACTGGGCCCATACTCAGTGAAAAAAGTGTTATTAAAGCCTCTCAAGTGAGGCCCTTAGGAGGGCTGCATTCTGTTTGCAATTGGAGGAGGAAAGGAGGTGACTATTTCTGTCTAACATTAGGATATTGGGCCCAAGGCTCAGCTATGCAGTGTTCTCTGGCTTTGCATTACTCAAGGATTGCCTGGCCCTAGGGGAATCCTTGGTTGCTATTGCAAGGCAAAGGATTCAGCCCATGATATCTCTCTAGCGTGCCTGAAGCTTGAGTGGTGGAACCTGTAGGACAGCAAAAACGAATACACATCTAGAGAGAAAATACTTTAAGTAGGAATATTTAGTGCAGGCTTAGATCTTGTTAGGCATGAGTAAACTTGCATATAGCTTGATTTAAGGGCAAGCTTAGCCGTTTACACCCTTGTTTACAGTTTATGTGCTGGATAGTGTTTTTGGGCTAGTTGAGAAAAGTAAAAGCACCCTGAACTGATAAACTTGAAGTACAGATGGGACCAGTCACTTGCATCCTTACCCTTATACCAGCCATATGATGTCCAAACCAATTAGATTCAAGTATAGATACTAGTAGCTAGGAGAGATGTATATAAACTGTGTCGTGAGAGACATGATTTGGAATTGTGGTGGTATTACCCAGTATCTACTGCCCCATATCTGGGCCTAGGACTTGTGGGCATAGAGCTGTTACATACATAAACTAAACATGAATGATGAGTGGGCATCAAATTCAGTTTTTGGATTTCAGAGAACTAGCCAAAGTGCTTTCCCAGAATTTAACAAGGTTTTCTGTATAAACCACACCGAAAAGGTCTCAAGGGGAATCCCAACATTCAGCAGCTCCATTATGACAATCATGGATATTTTAATCAAAATTCCTTAGGGGTTTATATTTGTTTTAGTTTTCATTAGAGTGGCAGTTGGATTTAAAACAAACATTTGTTTCTAGTTACAGAGCAGTTTAAAATAATCCATTGTTTCTGGCTTTGCTGTTTCAAAATTTAAAGAAATTAATACAAGGACTTCAAGATGATGTAAGAGTGTGAAAATTGAATTTAAGTCAAATACCATTAAACTGTAGAACCAAACAGACTATCTTAAATCGACAATTTAATTGCAAGAAAATGTGAAACCAACCAACCACCTGTGAACACTTTGGTTTAAATGACTTGCCTAGGATTTCATAGCAACTCTGTAGCACAGGTAAGGATAGAATCCAATTTGCCAGGACATTCAACTGCTTTAACCATGGGATCAGCCTCTCTCTTCCTGTAATCCCCTGCCTCATTCACTACACACCTTCTAACATCTACAATGAATGAGGCAAGGGTCCTGGCAGACAGCAGCCTCATCATTACATAACCACGATGCATCTCCAGAGCACCGACCCTGGGCAATGGGATTTTGTGGAAAAATGGTATTTGATCATGCAATTGAAGATTATGTGTAATACACACAAGTGGGCTGGACTAAGGTTTCAGGGCTGATTTTCTAACTTTTGAATGCTTGACTTTGCAACCTTAGTATTTTTTTTAAATGTAATTTCCTAATTTTAAAACAAAAACTGAAAACCCCCAAATGTCCTCCTGTAGAGCCATATTGATCCCTATCTTGGGTCATCAGCAACACAGACCTCTACACTTGAGCTAACAGAGTATCTGGTAGCAGTAGTAGGCTGTTCTCCTCTGTGTGGACAACACATTACCACTGGATTTCTGAGTTATTTGCTGCTGCAGAGGAACAGAGACACTCAAGAATCCTGGGTTCAATTCCAGATTTTGGAGAAGAGTGTCTTTAGTAGCTAAAGACCCTTCTGCTTCTAGGCTCCCACTGTCAGTTCCCCACCCCTCTTCAGCACCTGTTCTGTATCCTGCCTCCATCCCTCTCTGCTTCTATCCTCCACCCCCATGCTCCCAGCAGCTCATAACTTGGTCACAATTACACAAATCTTTATGGAGACAGCACAAGGCACAGCCCTCATAGCAATGCAACACCTTTGCCAAATTTTAAATCATTACTCCACAGCATGAAGGGAGGAGAGGTTCTCAACTAAATAACTAGAATAATTTTTAAACACGGGCAGAACGCGTTTTTTCCTCAAACATCAAACAGCTGAACCATTTTACCTGAAACTTTCCAAAATACTTCAGCCTGAGGCAGACATACACAATGGAAAATTTCAGCCCAATGGATTAGTTTAACAAAGTAATAAGCAACTGAAAACAGGTTTATAATGGAAAGTCAACCTTAGCAATACACAGTACAATCACCTCTGCTTAATATGGTTTCCTCCCTGCCGCTCACCCAGCACAGAACTTTACACTTTAGAGAAAACTGAAATTACACTTTGCTTCATTGTTTTAAGGCAGCTCAAAAGTCTTCCTCAGTTTTTTACAATATAAATGTAGATTTTGGGAATGCTGCAGACATTTATTTAAAAGAGCAGTAGTTTCAAGTGTCCATTTTTAGGATCCAGTTTTCAGAGCATGGGTGGCTCAGCCATTTCTAAAGAATCAGGCCACTTTAAGGTATCTCACTTTGAGCACTAAAAGTCATCAGACACTTATGAAAACCTTAGCCTCCAAAACTTTATGGACCAGTGGTAGGATTAAGATATTGCACTACCAAAGTCTAATCGTTTAATTGAAAAGGTTTTTTAATTGAGACTATTTAGACTACTTGTTTAGACACCTATTTAACTTCCGCCTACAAACACTTAAGAATTTTTAAAAATAAGATTAGACCATCAGAGCACCAATTCCACTTCTGAAACTCCCAGGAAAAGCAGACTAGACATTGCTGATACTTCAATGGTTTAAAAAAGCCGGATATGCTTTCAGGCCTTCTTTTTAGCCAGGTTTATAAAAAAGCACATCCATCTTTCATCTGCAGGTCTGTAACAGCAGGAATGAAACTTTTTCAAACTGCTAGTCTGAGATGATGGCCACCATCCATCTGCAAACTGTGTGGATCACCTATTTAAAAAATGGATGTATAATACCTAGCTCTTACATAATGCTTTTCATCCAGCGCTCAAAGTGCTTTACAAAAATATCATGATCCATATTTTACAGATGGGGAAACTGAGGCAGAGGTAACATGACTTGCTGGAGGTCACACAACAGGCCAGCAGCAGAACTGGGAAAAGAACCTAAGACTCCCATGTCTCATCCCAGTGCTTTAGTCGGTAGGCCAAACTAATCCTACCACCAGAAGACTTGGCTTGCTCCAAGTTTTCATAGTTAATTTGTTTATACAGCATAATATGCAATCCTCTTAGCTTTGCCCTGCCTTCTTTTATCTTTCTGCAGATCACAAACGTGCTATTTCTTAAAGTTTGCACATCTTGCTACTATCTGGGCAAGAGTTGTGCATTTCAACAGGGTTGCATGTGCATGGAATTTTGAGGCAGGCTTTAGAAAAAATGCAGGAAAGCATATGGTCCACTGTCAGGTTTTAATTTTAAAACCATCCACATTTGAGCTCCAGCTTTTTGAAGATGCCGTGGCCTCACAAGAAAGCTGTTATTTTCTCTGTGCTTAGAATCATAGAATCTCAGGGTTGGAAGGGACCTCAGGAGGTCATCTAGTCCAACCCCCTGCTCAAAGCAGGACCAACCCCAACTAGATCATCCCAGCCAGGGCTTTGTCAAGCCTGACCTTAAAAATCTCTAAGGAAGGAGATTCCACCACCTCCCTAGGTAACCCATTCCAGTGCTTCACCACCCTACTAGTGAAAAAGTTTTTCCTAATATCCAACCTAAACCTCCCCCTCTGCAACTTGAGACCATTACTCCTTGTTCTGTCATCTTCTACCACTGAGAACAGTCTAGATCCATCCTCTTTGGAACCCCCTTTTAGGTAGTTGAAAGCAGCTATCAAATCCCCCCTCACTCTTCTCTTCTGCAGGCTAAACAATCTCAGTTCCCTCAGCCTCTCCTCATAAGTCATGTGCTCCAGCCCCCTAATCATTTTTGTTGCCCTCCGTTGGACTCTTTCCAATTTATCCACATCCTTCTTGTAGTGTGGGGCCCAAAACTGGACACAGTACTCCAAATGAGGCCTCACCAGTGCCGAATAGAGGGGAATAATCACGTCCCTCGATCTGCTGGAAATGCCCCTACTTATACAGCCCAAAATGCCGTTAGCCTTCTTGGCAACAAGGGCACACTGTTGACTCATATTCAGCTTTTCGTCCACTGTAACCCCTAGGTCCTTTTCTGCAGAACTGCTGCCCAGCCATTCGGTCCCTAGTCTGTAGCAGTGCATGGGATTCTTCCGTCCTAAGTGCAGGACTCTGCACTTGTCCTTGTTGAACCTCATCAGATTTCTTTTGGCCCAATCCTCTAATTTGTCTAGGTCCCTCTGTATCCTATCCCTACCCTCCAGCGTATCAACCACTCCTCCCAGTTTAGTGTCATCTGCAAACTTGCTAAGGGTGCAGTCCACACCATCCTCCAGGTCGTTGATGAAGATATTGAACAAAACCGGCCCCAGCACCGACCCTTGGGGCACTCCACTTGATACCGGCTGCCAACTAGACATGGAGCCATTGATCACTACCCGTTGAGCACGACCATCCAGCCAGTTTTCTATCCACCTTACCGTCCATTCATCCAGCCCATACTTCTTTAACTTGCTGGCAAGAACGCTGTGCGAGACTGTATCAAAAGCTTTGCTAAAGTCAAGAAATAGCACATCCACTGCTTTCCCCTCATCCACAGAGCCAGTTATCTCATCATAGAAGGCAATTAGGTTAGTCAGGCATGACTTGCCCTTGGTGAATCCATGCTGACTGTTCCTGATCACTTTCCCCTCCTTTAAGTGGTTCAAAATTGATTCCTTGAGGACCTGTTCCATGATTTTTCCAGGGATTGAGGTGAGACTGACTGGCCTGTAGTTCCCCGGATCTTCCTTCTTCCCTTTTTTAAAGATGGGCACTACATTAGCTTTTTTCCAGTCATCCGGGACCTCCCCCGATTGCCATGATTTGTCAAAGATAATGGCCAATGGCTCTGTAATCACATCGGCCAACTCCTTTAGCACCCTCGGATGCAGTGCATCCGGCCCCATGGACTTGTGTTCGTCCAGCTTTTCTAAATAGTCCCGAACTACTTCTTTCTCCACAGAGGGCTGGTCACCTCCTCCCCATACCGTGCTGCGGAGTGCAGCCATCTGGGAGCTGCCCTTGTCTGTGAAGACAGAGGCAAAAAAAGCATTGAGTACACTAGCTTTCTCCGCATCCTCTGTCACAAGGTTCCCTCCCTCATTCAGCAAGGGGCCCACACGTTCCTTGACTTTCTTCTTGTTGCTAACATACCTGAAGAAACCCTTCTTGTTACTCCTAACATCTCCAGCTAGCTGCAACTCCAAGTGTGATTTGGCCTTCCTAATTTCACTCCTGCATGCCTGAACAATATTTTTATACTCCTCCCTGGTCATTTGTCCAATCTTCCACTTCTTGTAAGCTGCTTTTTTGTGTTTAAGACGAGCAAGGATTTCACTGTTAAGCCAAGCTGGTCGCCTGCCATATTTACTTTTCTTTCTACACATCGGGATGGTTTGTTCCTGCAACCTCAATAAGGTTTCTTTAAAATACAGCCAGCTTTCCTCGACTCCTTTCCCCCTCATGTTATTCTCCCAGGGGACCTTGCCCATCAGTTCCCTGAGGGAGTCAAAGTCTGCTTTTCTGAAGTCCAGGCTCTGTATTCTACTATTCTCCTTTCTTCCTTGTGTCAGGATCCTGAACTCGACCATCTCATGGTCACTGCCTCCCAGGTTCCCATCCACTATTGCTTCCTCTACTATTTCTTCCCTGTTTGTGAGCAGCAGGTCAAGAAGAGCTTTTCCCCTAGTTGGTTCCTCCAGCACTTGCACCAGGAAATTGTCCCCTACACTTTCCAAAAACTTCCTGGATTGTCTGTGGACCGCTGTATTGCTCTCCCAGCAGATGTCGGGGTGATTAAAGTCACCCATGAGAACCAGGGCCTGTGATCTAGTAACTTCTGTTAGTTGCTGGAAGAAAGCCTCGTCCACCTCATCCGCCTGGTCTGGTGGTCTGTAGCAGACTCCCACCACGACATTACCCTTGTTGCTCACACTTCTCAATTTAATCCAGAGACTCTCAGGTTTTTCTGCAGTTTCATACTGGAGCTCTGAGCAGTCATACTGCTCTCTTACATACAACGCAACTCCCCCACCTTTTCTGCCCTGCCTATCCTTCCTGAACAGTTTATATCCATCCATGACAGTACTCCAATCGTGTGAGTTATCCCACCAAGTCTCTGTTATTCCAATTACGTCATAATTCCTTGACTGTGCCAGGACTTCCAGTTCTCCCTGCTTGTTCCCCAGGCTTCTTGCATTTGTGTATAGGCATTTAAGATAACTCACCGATCGTCCTGCTGTCCCAGTATGGGGCAGGAGCCCTCCCCTCTTGCACTCACCTACTTGTGCTTCCTCCCGGTATCCCACTTCCCCACTTACCTCGGGGCTTTGGTCTCCTTCCCCCGGTGAACCTAGTTTAAAGCCCTCCTCACTAGGTTGGCCAGCCTGCTTCCAAAGATGCTCTTCCCTTAAACTGTCCATGTATTAAACATGTAGACATTTGTACTTGAGATCAGCAGCTTGCACAAAGACTTACTTTGGGCAAAGGGAGGAAGGAGGACATATGCCATTTTTTAAAATTAGTATCTAGAAAGGGTATCAGAGTGTCACTGTAACCCAGTAACATTGTAAAATTTCAAGAATTTAGAATTAGAACCACGCATTGTTACCAAAGACGGCTATTCTAAAGTGTTGTTCAGCATTTAGTACATGAAGGGAGTGACTAGGACATTAATAAAAGTGAGGCAATCATCTTTATTGTGTGGTTAACAAATCACTCAAATTCCATTCCATTCCTGTAGTATTCCATGTGCTTGGGTACACACACAGTTACATAATGCTGTTGAATAAGTACTCAAGCATGCATCATAGTATTCCTGTCTCCAGGGAAGAGAGGCGATGAAGGGTATAAGCCTATCATTCCATTTATAAGTATCCCTTTTATAAATTAACTAGAGGAGCTGGCATAAACACCCAAAGACTTTTGCTTACCTACCCTCCCAGCTGCAGGAAGCAGCTGTACTATGACAAGAGTATGAATCAAGAGGCTGGAATGAAGACCACATTCACGTGAGGATATGCAATGTATCTGATTGTAGGAAAGGTCTGAACACTGGTTTGTTACATTTTACAAAAAAGTCTCCAACTAGATTTTGTACTTTGACGTATTTATTTTAGTTGGACTGACACATTCAGTGAGCAACATGTTTCTTCAGCCTCAGATTTTCCTCCCAACAGATTTTTACCATAACTTTAAAATATTTGTTAGAAAAAAATGCAGCAGTTTGCATGAAGTATCTTCCAGCAGTTACTTCTTGTCCCACTCTTCTCTTTCAAGTCGTTCACGAATTATCTCTTTCAGGTATGGTTCGAGATACTTTTTATCCTGAAACAGAACAGGGGTTTTTTTTTTAAAAAAAAAACATGCAAGAAATGTCACACTAAGTGCAGTTCTAACCCTGGAAGTGCGACTGAAAATGGCACCCAGAGGTTCTGTGTTTCTCAAATTCATATCAAACCTTGCTTACTTTAAGGGGCAAAGGATGAATTTTCTAGCTCCAATTTCTGCAAATTCAGCCTGTCATCTGATTGTCAAGCTGTGTTCTACCTTCACACCTCATTAACTGGCCAAATCATGCTTTTATGTGCAACCCCACCATGTCCAAGTGATGCCCTCTTGCAGGTCTTCCATAGCAAAAGCACAGGAGTTTTGCCAACTCATTGCTCAACACCCAAAGTGCTCTAGTGAATAGCCAAGCTTTGATCATCCTACATTTTAGAGACTCCCTTCTTATTCACATGGGTTTTAGCTATTTTATGGGTGAATTTGAGTTCCACATGATCAACAATTCGAAGGCCAATTAAAATGGCTGAACTAAGCTCTTGCTATGTTATCCGTAGAATAAAATTTTTGTATTTTAAGCATTAAATGCCCTTCAGTTTCTTCCAATCCATTCCTTGAGCTGCAAAAGTAGTGTCCAAGAAATAGTTTCACAACTACATGCAACTGTTGTGAATCTGTCCAGCTATGTTTAGTCACTTAAGTAATCCATTATCTGTAGGATCCTATGGATTTAAAAATGTATTAATCTTGTCCACAAGCAATTCTAGTCTTCCTTTCGCCTATACCCCAAGTTATTTTCCCTTTGGATAGCTACTTCTCCAGTCAGTGCAACGGTGGTCAGTCTTGCACACCACCTTTCCAATACTGACAGTTTGCTTGAATCTCTTCTGTTCCTGAAAGAAGCACCCAAACACTTAAAAGCAGGTCATGAAAGACCTGCCCAGCTCAGATAAGATCCAGCATCTTCAATTCTCAGGCCTTGGCTACACTTACGAGTTACAGCGTAATAAAACTGCCTGCAGCACTGTAACTCACTAACTGGCTACACTTGCAAGGCATGTGCAGCGCTGCATCTCCTCAGGTACAGCGCTGCATGTACTCCACCTCCCCGACAGGAATAACAGCTGTTGCGAAGTGGGTGGAACGTTGGTCTTTCAGTGTAGCCGAGGAACAACGCAGTTACTGATCTCCCGAAGCTGCCTTTGTTTTGAAACGGCACTTCCGGGTTGGAGTTCAGAGCTCCGTTGTTGAGGTGCTTTACAAAAAACCAAACACAGCTACTGTTTGCAGGCGGGGGGGAGGGGGGGGGAGGGGAGGGGCTCCGTTAGGAATGCCGGCAGCAAAGTTGCCTTGGACAGAGACGGCCGGGGGGGGGGGGGGGGGGGGGAGAGGAGGGGAGGAGAACGGCGGGGGGAGACTCCGTTTCCTCTCTTTTATCTGCTCTTTAAAAACAAACAAAAGCCCCTGCTGTTTGCTTTCAGTGATTGAGAGAGAGGCAGGGGATGTGGAGGTGTGGAAATAATGAGCTGACACTCTGTGGATATTCCAAAAACCCACTCTGTCTCCAGAAACGCTCCCTGTCAAAGTCCCCCTCACCCCCCCCCCCCGATTTGAAAAGCACGTTGCAGCCACTTGAATGCCCATAATGCACCGCTCCCAATACAGCTGCAAATGCCTCAAATGTAGCCACCTTACTGCGCTGGCAGCTGCCAGTGTGGACAGGCTGCAGCGCTTTCCCTACTCAGCTGTACGAACACGGGTTTAACCAACAGCGCTGTACATCTGCAAGTGTAGCCAAGGCCTCAATATTAGATTCCAAAGCCAGAAGGGACCGACCGTTGTGATCAATATCCTGCTGCAGACATTTGGGGAGCATTTCTTTTGTTTTACCTTTTAAAGTCACATCAGCTTTAGGATAACAACTAACTCTGGCTTCCTGGCCAATTATCCTAACTAGACCATGCAACACAAAGCTGTACAATAAACAACTCCTTTTTGTATTTTGCAAGTATGCCAGGTGATTTGGCTTCAACAATCAAGGTTTTTACTCTTTTAGCCAACATTATCTCATCCAGTACGGTTTAGGAGATAGTACCATGTTTCATGAGATGGTTATTCTTTTATACATTAAAAACACCTTACAACCCAAATTGATAAAAGATAGTTTATAAAACATTTTAGTTTGCAATTGCAGAGTTATTTAAGTGCTAAGAATTATTAGACAAGTCACTGTTCTCCACTAAAGAGGAGTGCAAACTTCTGTTTAAAACACAGCAATAATACAGAACTATTATTCCTGGAGGCATTCTGTGACCAAATAAAAATTCTGCACACAATATTTTAAAATTCTGAAAATGTTATTTATCAAAATAACTACATAAATCACACCATTTCAATTATTTTGGTAATTTATTTCAAAATATCTGTCAGCAAGTATGTCTATAATAATACAGACGCACAGAAAAATTCCCCCAGGACTGGAGAATTAAAGAAACCCCTATGACAACCCAGTTCCTGTTTCTCTGCCCCCTTCCCTCTCAGAGCCCAGCCGGGGGGCCAGACACCCACAACTCCTGTCCCCCCCAAAGCCCAGCCATGGCGCCTCCCTCAGCCCAGACACTCGCCCTGCTCCACCCAAGAGCCCAGGGATCCAGAGGAAGAAACAGCCAGATGCTTAGTCCCAGGCTTCCCTGTGCGCTGCTGTCTCCTTCCCTGGGGGCATGCTGGAAATTGCAGCTGCCAGGAACCCTCTAGCTCCCCTCCCAGGCAGTGTCTCTATGTGCGAGCTAGGCTCTGCCAGGTCCAGTGGCCCCTAGTGACGGCCTACAGCACTGCAGCCCATTTCTGTGGGGGAAGGAAATTCTGTGCGCACGTTAATTTCTGCAAAATTCTGCTTTGCACAGTGGTGCAGAATTCCCCCAGGAGTAAACTATTTAGGACAGAAAATGAAGAATACACATCCAGCTGAAACTGCAAGGGAAATTTTGGTAGGCAGAATACAGACTTAAGTTGAAATTTAACAAATGCAAGCAGCAAGTCATTACTAAATCATTGTCATTCAAATACTGACCCATATTAGCAAGTGAATTAAACAGGATTACAGCACAAGGTGCTATAAATGCAGCTGGCATAGTGGTATAATCATATAGACCATATTGTTAATTGAAGAACTTGGCAATGTGACCTTTCAATAAATTACCGATACCAAGCACAAGCTATAGATTCAAAGATCACATGCATAATTTTAACCTCAACCTATGTATGCATTTTGTTTGCTCATTTAGATTGCAAACAGCTTTGGGCAAGGACTTTTCTTCTACAGCAAACAATTGCGTTTCAAATCATTTGGGTTGGGTTAGGGTTAGGGTTTTGTTTTAACTTTTGTTAAGGGTTTTGGGATCTTCGGACAATTCCAAAATGCAGTTATATTTGTTTTGCTAATTACTAAATAAGTACATACATAGAAAAGAATTTTCAGAACAGTTTCCTGAAATACCTGTCACTACCTTCAAGGCTTCAAATTCACTGTGCAATTATGACTCTTGAATTAAGCCCACAACTGCATTTCCTCTATGCTCCAGCTTACAGAATCCTACAGAGCTGGAATGGTAACTCAGTGCCAAGCTGGGATATTTTGTTCCACCTCAACTGAATTCAATGGCCAGTCACCAAGCCTAATGGAGTTCTATTGAGGGATATGATACTACCCTGCAAATTTAGCCTTAACCTATGCCATCTGATGTGGCTAGAGATGCATGAAAGTCTGGTGTGCAAAACAGGTTGAAGCAGTGAAACTTGGCTAAGCTAGGGTTTTCAGCAAGGTAAATTCTGCATTTAAAAATGGGTTGAACATCTACATTGCTTTAATCACTTTTCAATTATTTTTAAAAACCTGAAACGGGGGAGGAGGGGGAGCAGGTTGCAACTTTACAGTATAAGATTCCTGTGACTTTGAGAAGCTATAACATCTACATTTTTGAAACTCAGTAACAAGAAAGCCCTCCATCTAGAGAAGTGCCTTTTCCCATTACATTCCATTCAAGTTTAGCGAAGTTATAACTTCAAATAAAAATCACTTTTTTCTGATTGCATTCCTCAGGAAAATTTGGGCAGAATGCCAATAGTAAACATGACCATTCTAAAGGCCAGCAACCATGCTGATACATAGGAGCTGTTAGAGCAGATGTAGCACCCGGGGGAAAAGTAGAATCATCCCACATTCACTCTGGCCGCATACAGTCTAAGCAGCTCATCCCCCACCCATGGGGCATCACATGGGGGAGTGGGGGAAATCCCATCTCTTGGGGGGTGCGGGAAGGGAGACAGCTTGGCCAGGTTCACCCAGATCTACCATGTGGTGCCAGTAGCCCATTCCTCACCACCCTTTGGAATAAGTCATCCTTAAAACATGATTTGAGGACTTCTGTAATAGATCCCTAACCTCTGACTGAGTTACTGGTGGATGAGGTTCTGTGGCCTGCAACGTGCAGGTGGTCAGACTAGATCAGGGGTGGGCAAACTTTCGCCCAAGAGCCACATCTGGGAATAGAAATCGTATGGTGAGCCATGAACGCTCAGAAAGTTGGGGTTGGGGAGCAGGCTCCAGGGCGGGGCCAGAAATGAGGAGTTCAGGGTGCAGGAGAGGGCTCTGGGCTGAGGAGTGGGGGCTCCATCTGGGGGTGCAGGCTCTGGGGATGAGGAGTTTGGGGTGCAGGAGGGTGCTCCGGGCTGAGATTGAGGGGTTTGGAGGGCAGGAAGGGGGATCAGGGCTGGGGCAGGGGAGAGGCTCAGGCTCCAGGCAATGCTTACCTCAAGCGGCTCCTGGAAGCAGCAGCACGACCTTTCTTCAGCTCTTACGCGGAGGCGTGGCCAGGCAGCTCTGCTGCACACTGCCCCATCTGCAGCCACCGCCCCTGCAGCTCCTATTAAGAGTGCTGGAGGGCGCCATGACGCAGCTTCTGGGAGCGGGTGGAGCGGCCCCCAACCCTGCTCCCCAGCTGGAGCGAGGCCATGTGGCTGCTTCCGGGAGTCGCATGGAGTGGCCTCTGACCCTGCTCCCCACCTGGAGCACCAAAGCAGGGCAAGCCCCAGACCCCACTCCCCAGTGGGAGCTCGAGGGCTGGTGGCCTGTAGTTTGCCCACCCCTGGACTAGATCATCATGATGGTCTCTTATGGCCTTAGAGTCTATGAGAACAGCCTTCTCCTGCTGTCTGCTAATGTAGTTGGTCCTACAGGTCAAGCATGCAGCAGTTCTGAAAGCTCAGGATTCAAACCCTGATACACAATTGTGACAGATGTTACAGTTTCAACCAGAATATGGGTTGACCTTTCCTTTTAGAAAAGGCTAAAAAATTGTACCAAAAATACAAGAACAAATCACTCAAATTCATTCAGTGCATGAGGCAGGAGTCCTGTGGAAAAAACAGTCAGTCAATCTTTAGACCACATAATAACAGAATGCATGCGCACACAAGAGAGCAGAATTAAGGTTGCACAGCAAATGTAAATATGGCATTTCCAAACTTTTAAGTGCTTGACTTTGCAACTCAAACTATTTCCTTTTAAATGTAGTTTAATGTATGTGACCACCATTAATTACAGACCGACTCTGTGCATCAGGATTCAGATTGCGGAGTCATATGCCTAGCCATATATGAGAACTGCGACAATATAGTCAGCAATGGATTACCAATATTAAAATATATAATTATAGTAGCTGGATTGCAATTTGTGAGCAGTTACACTGTAGTTAATCTTTGATATCTGTAATCACTATTAATCAGGTAACAAGGAAGTTCACTATATGACAGATCACTGATTTTACACTTAGAACTCTTGAGGGCATTCTGCGTCAAAACATTAAAAATTCTGTGCACAATATTTTAAAATCGTGCAAGCTTTATTTGCCAATAAATGCAGAGGCTCCAGCATGGCACTGGGGAGCACAGGCCACTGGCTATACGGAGATGGGAGATCATCCTGCAGCCTCCCCACCACCCACCCTGGGGATACAGACTCAGTGGTGATGCTGCCTCCGACCCTAACACAGCACAAGGCCTGGGCCTGCCCCGTGCACTAAGTGTGGGGCAAGCAGGCTCAACCAGGCAGGATCCAAGTGTGGAGAGGGTCAGTGTCAGAGGATCCAAGTGTAGGGTGAGAGGATTCTGTGTGGGACAACCTGGGTGTAGGCAGTACGGGGGGGGAGGGGAGGGAAGGAGAGGAGAAGAGAAGAGGGGGGGAGAAAGAGGAGAGACACGGGGACGGGACGGGGGGGGGGGGGGGAGATCTGGATGCACAGAGGCTCGTTGGAGGGGTTCTAGGGGCAATGGGACTCTGCAGGGGCTTCCAGGTGAAAGTGGTTGGGGCTTGGCAGAGAGGTCTGGGTGTGGGGAGGTCAGTTGGGGTGGGGTCTGGGGAGTGAGGTGGTGCAGGGGGGTACGGCTTGTGTGTAGGGAGCTCAGTGCAGGGTGGTCTGGGTGTACAGGGTAAGGCTTGGTGGGGGCATCTGGGTATGGGAGGTCTAGATGCATGGGGGTTGGGCCGATGCGGGGGCAGCTTCCAGTATGGTGACCTCTCCCCCAACAGCTGAGGAGTGATGGAGGCAAGAAGTAGGGGAGGATGCGGAGCTTCCTGCAGCTAGGGGAGGCTTCTGGGGGTGGGTCTGACAGCCCCAGACACTTCTTGCAGGGGAAGATGAAGTCCCATCCTCTCCTGCTTCCAGCCCAGCCAGGACTAGCAGCTGATCCCTGCTCAGGGTAGGAGCCACTGGCTGGGGTGTCCCCAGACTGCGGTGATTTACCTCTCCTCCAGCTGCCCCAGGTGCCTGAAATGACGTACCTGTGCTGCCAGGGAGCTGTGTGTGACTACTCTTGCACCTAGGGTGACCCGAAAATCGGGACTTCCCACAAAAAAAAAAAAAAAAAAAAAAAAACGGCTCAACCAAACTTGTTGAGCAAAAAAAAAAAAACAACACACCTCTGCATCAGGAACACGGAAAATCGGGACAAAAGGCGCGGGACAAATGGTCGGAAATCAGGACGGTCCCGATTTTATCGGGACGTCTGGTCACCCTACTTGCACCTTCCCTTTGGCTTCCTTGTCAGAAAGTCATTTTTCTGCAAGGAAGCAAAGAAATCTGCAGGGGACATGAATTCTGTGCAGTGGTGCAGAATTCCCCCAGGAGTAACTTAGTATAACCTTCCTGTTACATGAATGAGTGGCAACTGCATATAGCAAAGTACCACAGCATTGCTAGACTTTAAGTGTGACACATTTAAGACACTTGAAAGAAAGTTCCATGGTAAATCAGATATTTTAGTCATAACTCTCAAAACTTCATACCTAGGTATTTACTTTACAACTGGAATCTCTCACATTACATTGGAGTTCTCCTTTAAACAATTTTCCCACTCTCCCAATGTCCCCAGCCCATTTTAAGAATAAAATCTTTGGTTCAGAATAGTTTTCTGCAAAATTAAAGGGGCTTATCAAAAGATCAAGGTATGCTAGTGTTATCTGGAAATTTTTACAATATACAACATTAGGCCTTGTTTGGAAGATGGCATTTTCTAACTGTAAAAAGTCCATGTTTATAATTGCAGTTAAGGATACTCAAGCTTCTATGTAGGGTGTTGTAAATGGAACTTCCATTTATTAAAAAAAAAAAAAAAAAAAAAAAGAGTACACTGACCAAAGTAAAATACTGTCCATTAAATACATCCTGCAAGATACTTGATTTGCACTTGTATCTCACAAACATTTATATACTTGCTCAACTTTACTCATGTGAGTCGTCTATACATTTCACTGGGACTGTGCACATGTATGAAATTAAGCACATGGAAGTCTTTTCAGGATCAAGGCTTAGTAGGCTGTCTTCTGTCCAATAAGAATTCAATGTCTTCATTTAACAGGACATAGCCAAACTTGTCTACAAGGACTGCATTCACATAATGTAAGAAACAAACATTTAAAGATGAGAACAGATAAATTGCCCATATTAAAAAAGTGAATTTACAAATACCTCTTCATATTTCACCCATTGTTCTTCCGGAAGAATTTGTTGTTTCATACTCAAATCAAGGGCTCTCTTGAGGCGAAATAGTCGTTCATTATAAACATTTTCTGGAAGCCTCTTCAGTGCTGCTTTTACATCATCATTTTCATATATGGTATCATCTCGCATTAATCCTGTAACAGTAACATTTTTCAATATCATTGAGTTGCCAGTCCTAGTGTTAATAGCTATCAAAATCTTAATTTTAGTTACTATTTAAATAGTGATTTGCATTTGGAGTGCACTGTACAAACATTAATACTTAGAGTGTAAGGTTGGTTTCTCTATTACCACTCCATACAAACAGTAATTTTTCTTTATATAACAAATTGCAATTGTTTTCATGTGATGTGTTTTTCACAAGAACGCACAGGAAGAAAAAATTGGCCCAACGAGGAAAGTCACTGAAGTCCACTAGTATGTAGTGTCTTTCACTCTACAGTGACCGTGTCTTCCTATTTAGTAATTTATTTTAATATCTTTTAAAGACCCTGCTGTTCCTGAGCTATGTTGTATTAAAGATTTTTCTAGACTTCATTTACTAAATAGGAAGCCACAAGGTCACTGTAGAGTGAAAGACACTTCACACTCAGATAACAAAAGAGCAGCATTTAATGTTGATTCAATTATCCCCTTCCGAATGCAAACTTGGGAGTTTGTAAGATCTCATCCCGTACGAGGTCGTAGTACCCAATATTTCTAGGTTGATGCATTATGAAAGACAGAGCAGAGGATGCTTCAGCAAGCAGCATGGCAAGTCGATCAGTTTTAATAAAGAGAAGACTGACCAAAAGAATCAAGCAGAAATATCCCCTCCTCCAAATACATCAATCCTTGCCATAGTCTCAATATTGTGAGCAGGTAATGATCCCTGGCTGCAACATAGACAATAAATGAGGCAAGACAAAGCTGTTTACTTTCAAGGCAGAAAGTACTGTATCTATACTGTATAAATGACTACAATTTTAATCCTAATTGAGATGTTACCTTGAGGAACCATTTACCTACTGCATCCAAGACTGGGATATTTCTTGTCTGCTTCAATGTTATGTTACAGCAGTGAATAAATCAGTACAATTTATTAAAGGCCTACTAAACAGGGTCTACATAGTTTAATGGATTGCTAATGACATATAGGGTCTCTTCTATAGATTATCAGTTCAAAATGAGCTCAAGTATCATTGCCATCTGATGGGTGTTTGGTGACAAATATGAAATGAGATATCCCACTCCAGTTCCTAGTGGACATACGTCCACCATAAAAAAAAAAAAAAAAAACCTACCAGCAAAACTAGCAGAAATATCTGTTAACAGTTTCAGCAGAAGTGATGAACAGGCCTAAAAACTCTGAACAAACATCTCACACCTAGAGGGAAAACAGCAACCGTGCATGAGAGATCTTGTACAGCCACTCTGTCTTTTCTGTGGATAAATGGACAACTTAACTCTTTCACAAATAAATTGACTCAATGTCAAACAGAAGGCTATTAAAAGGGAATCTGCATAGTCACAAGTTATCAGTGAACAAACATAACCAGCCATTCAGAAACTAGATTAGTTGGAACACAGTTCATATGCACTAATGCTGAACAAATGTAAGAAAATGCTACCGAGGCAAGGTCCTGTTTTTATGGATGAAAGAAATGTAGTAAAGCTGTTTCCTCATGAGCACCGGAGAAGCACATCATCTGCATAAAATTTTCTTTCAACTTCCTTTCCTATTTCTACAGTTCATAACACCCTAACTACGTACTCCAAGTGGGTTGCAGTTAATTTTTAAGAGAATGTTTCTAGCTTCTGTTGCTTTGTTTTGGGGGGAAATCTTATTGTGGTCAGATCCAGGTCTCATGGATAAACTCTTGGTGATCTCAATAATCAACAGGACTCAGACCAGCGCCTTCAAGAAGTGAACTTTACAGTAAGATCTGAAGATAATGACAATTGGACTCAATCTCCATTGGGACAGGGTTCCAGATCATCGGGGCTGTTTTCGTGAAACTTCTTGCTCCAGCTCCCTTCAGTTTATACTTGGGCTCTTGGTTGTAGAGAAGCAAATTATAGTAGTTACCATAATACATTGCAGAAGAGGCAGATTGTTCATCACTAGTTAGCAAGTATCAGCACTCAAGCTACTACAAACATTTTCGCAACTGCAATAGAAGGGTGTGGCTAACTTTGATATGCAAGATGGGCTTTAAATTGAATATAAATACATTAGTTTTTAAATTAACTTTAAAAATCTAGAAAGGTTCTTTACACAGGCAATGGATGCACACAACATTCGCTGTTTTCAACTCTTAAAAAAATTAAGACACCTACCAAGTTTGTTAAATCCAGCTGCGTTGTAATACCATTTGCGAAAGCCTTCTAACAGTCGACCACTTGCTGAAACTGAAAGTGATCTCTATTAGTTCAGAAGCAAGACAAAACTTAACATTGGTAGATGACTAGCTGCAGGTTAACATGCAAATATTTTAATATCTACTTTAAATGGCATAATATGTAACATATGCATAGCAATCTAGGCTACACCATATCCAGTTTTGTTTTCATCTGCTCTTCAGTGTTTTTAAAATGATACTGTGCACGTAAGATTATAGTACTTCTGCAATACTCATTTTGGTATCTGCCTTATTAAACAGGGTCTGAAAGTTACATTCGTCCAAATCCTGGACCAGTACCAAAAAACCCTCAGACTAATACTGGGAACTAATGACAATTTTAAGGTCCATCACCTCAACACACCAGAAATAAAAATATACTCTATACCACTAAAAAGCAAAGATGCATTGTATGCCAATATTACTTGTTTATATTTGTGCATTTCCCCTAGCCCTTGTGCTATGAGATATTTGACCCTGAAGTCATGCCACTTTGGTTGCTATCTTTTTTCCTCCCCCCACACTTAAGTGCAATATTATTTTAGTGTCTACTTCCACAAGCAGCACTAGTTAAAATATCTCTGAAGACTTAAACACCAGCTTACAACATTTGTCTAGCTATTACTGAGACAAGCTGGTGAACATTATAGCATAACTGAAACAGACAGACATCATTTTAGAGCATTGATATTATCAAGAAATTTAGTTGAGTTTTTACAAGCCACTCTCAGATCACAAACTAAGATTTTATGTTAAAGAGAACCTAGGCCAGTTTAAGTGATGTTTAGTAGAGAACAAAAATTATTTTCAGTGTTTAATAAAATTGGGCAACCATTGCTCCCCGAGCCCAGAAGTGTATCAAAACTGCAGAATAGAAATTGACAGCCTCAGATTTCACTGGGAAAGGGAACAAAGGTGAAGCTAAACATTAACTTAAGTTTTGCTTAACAGAGTTTGGGGGAGGGGAGGATTTTTGCATAAAGTTAACATTGCACAATACATGAAGAAAATGATTAAGTGCAGCACAGGTGGAAAAATACTTGTAATGATCCAACAGCAAGATTTTTTTAGAATTCTATTTCCATACTATTTGTTATAGCTTTTTATATCACCCTCATCAGGGAGCACCTTCCAGTAGTGCATTAAGCATTTTTGTTCCTGAGCCAGTAATCAAAAAGAACACTAACGTGGATCATAATAAGGTGATATTATAGAATAGTTGTACATACTATATTTGTATCTCATTTTCATACATTACTCCATCTCTCTGGCCTTGCTCAGTGGAGAGATTTTAGTGCTTAAAGGGACACTATCAACTTGAAATGTAGTCAGTTACACAAAAGGAATTAAAAAGGATTTCAGGTACTACATCACCCCTGACCTCCCTGCAAATTTTTGTGATTTTACAATCACATTTGCACACTATTCCTAGAAGAATCCTAAATATAGCATGGAAACAGAGAGGTTTCCAAGGAAGTTAAGTTTGTGTGGGATAGGCAAAGACGGAGAGAGAGAATGCTGATGAGTGCCTTAAAAATATGAGCAGTTTTGAAGAAACCATGAATAATAGAAAGGTAACAGGTGCACTATGGTAGTTAACCAGATGAGTTCACCAGCAGAGGAAGACAGAGCAATAAGGTGATTCCCTTTCCCCCCCCTCCTCCAATCTCACACTCTCCCAAGTTTAACTTCCAGGTACTCTACAAGAGCCCACGATGGAAGGAAAACAATGCATCACCAACTCCACTGCTAACTGTTTATCTGCCTGTACCTGTGAGTCCTGGAAGCTTCTACCCAGGTCCTGATCTTGACTTGCTGAGAATGCAGACTGTATATCCCCGCTAACAAAAGCCAGGCAGGGGAAACTATTCAGTGAGAGGTGTGTCTGTTGGTGGACTCTCACAAAGCGTAAGACACACCCAGGAGGAGGTGGTTTGTCTGCGTAGCATCTGGGAGCTCAAGGACATCAACAGGATGCTCATGAAAATATCAAGAATGGAGGATGCTAGCTGACTGGAGAAGATTACAGCCCTACCAGAGGAGGAAGGGGAACTGGCTGCTGGCCACCTCATGAAGTAGACAGTGCTCCTCTCCCCACTTGGGTCCCCTGTCCATCAAGGTCAAGAACAAATATGCTGTACTGGCAACATGACAAGAGGAGCAGACACCAATGACTGAGGGAAAGGAACCACGTGCCCCCAAGGCTGGAAGGCTCACAGCCACCACACCCAAAAGGAGGAGACAAAATGACTGGGGACTCATTTCAGAGGGGGATAGAGGCATCCATCTACTGACGTGACTAAACATCCCAGAAGGAGCACTGCCTGTCTGTAGCCCACATCTTAGACATTATGGAAAAGTTGCCAAGGTTCATCCATCCTTCTGACCACTATCCGATGCTTCTCATTCACATGGGCACTAATGATACCACACGTATGACCCTGAAAAGATCAGCACTTACTACTGGGCTCTGGGAGCAAAAGTGAAGGAGTCAGAATTGCAGGTTGAGGGTAAAGGGCACAGTCAGGGACATGTGTATGTTGGAGATGAATGCGTTGCTGCATAGTGTTGACAGGAGGGCTTTGGCTTCCTTGACCATGAGATGCTGTTCAGGAAAGGACTGCTAGGAAGAGATAGGGTTCACCTCACCAAGAAGGGGAAGAGCATTTTTGTGCACTGACTTGCCAACCTAATGAGGAGGGGTTTAAACTAGGTTCAAAGGGGACCTATGACAGAAACTCACAGGTAGGTACAAAAGTGAATCCTACCAGAAGTGGAAACAGACAAGTTTCTAAGAACAAGTACAAAGGAATAGCACAACAAAATGAGAAAGGCTAGGGCACAAAATGAGTTACACCTAGCAAGGGACAGAAAAGACAATAAGAAGAGGCTGCTAATGTATTTACAGGACAAGAGAAAGACAGGAAAGTGTGGGTCCACTACTTAGCAGGGAAGGAGGGCTAATACAGATGACTTCCAGAAAGCTGAGGTGTTGAATGCCTATTTTGCTTCACTCCTCACTAGAAAATCATGAGCAGATGCTTAACACAATTAGTATTAACAAAGAGGAAGGAACCAGATTAAGATCAGATTAAAAAACACAGAACAGGTTAAAGAATATTTAAGTAAGTTAGATATAGTCAAGTCAGCAGCACCTGACAAAATTCACCCTAAATAAAGTACTTCAGGAACTAGCTGAAGCAACCTAAGAAGATTCAAGAACCCTGGAGAACAGATGAGGTTCCAGAGGACTGGAAAAGGGCAAACAGTATCTATCTTTAAAAGGGGGACAAACAGGACTCAAGGAATTATAGACAAGTCAGCTTAAATTTGATACAGTACCTGAAAAGATAAGTTAAAAAATCCATTTGTAAGCATCTTCAAGATAATAAGGTTATTAGTAATAATCATGATCAAATCATGCCAAACCAAATTAATTTCCTCCTTTGATAGGATTACTGGCCTGGATGATGAGGGAAAAGCTATGGTTGTGACGATACATGTTGATTTTAGTAAGGCTTTTTTGACATATTCCCTCATGATTTTTCATAAGCAAGCTAGGGAAATGTGATTAGATGATACTACTATAAGGTGGGTGCACAACTGGTGCAAAGACTGTACTCAAAATCATTCGCTGTCAAACTGGGAGAACATATCTAGTGGTCTTTTTCAGGAGTCACCCCAGGGTCTGATACTATTCAACATTTTCATTAATGACTCGGATAATGGAGTGGGAGAGTATGCTTATAAAGTATGTAGATGACAGCAAGCTCTGACGGATTGGTAGCTCTCTAGAGGACAGGATTAGAATTCCAAGTGACTTTGACAAATAGGAGAATTGGTCTGAAAATCACCAAATGAAATTCTAGACAAGTGCAAAATTCTACACTCAGGGGAGTCGGAGGGGGAAGAGAAATGATATACACAACTCCAAAATGGGGAATATCTGGCTTGGCAGTAGTATTACTGAGAAGGACCAGGGATTATAATGGATCACAAATTGAATACAAGTCAACAATGTGATTCAGCTGCAAAAAAGGCTAACATTCTGGGGTGTATTAACAGGAGTGTCATATGTAAGACAAGGGAGGCAACTGGCCTGCTCTACTTGACACTAGTGAGGCCTCAGCAGGAGTACTGCATCCAGTTCTGGGCACCATGCATCAAAGCTGATGTGGACAAATTGGAGACAGTCCAGAAGATGACACCAAAAATGATAAAAGATCTAGAAAATGTAATCTATAAGGAAAGGTTTAAATGGCTGAGCATGGTTAGTCTTGAGAGAAAGACAATGGGAGGGGGAATAAAGGGATCTGATAACAGTCTTCAAATATGTTAAAGGCTGTTATAAAGAGACAGTGATCAATTGTTCTTCATGTTCATTGAAAGTAGGAGACGTAGTAATGGGCTTAATCTGCAGCAAGGGAGATTTAGGTTAGATATTAGGAAAATCTTTCTAACTTTAAAGATAATTAAATGCTGGAATAGACTTCCAAAACAAGTTGTGAAACCACTGTCACTGGAAGTGTTTAAGAACAGGTTAGAGATGACAAATACCTCTCTAGGATGGTTTAGGACTCTAGGTATACTTGGTCCAGCCTCAGTGCAGGGGATGGACTAGGTGAGTTCTCCAGGTCCCTTCCAGCCCTAAATTTCTGACTGTATATGAAAACACTGTACAAAACAGAAACTTATATGAGGAGGGGATGAACTAGGCACATTAGGTCATCCACCCGACAACAAGTGAGAATATTCAGCCACCTCACCAATACCTTTGAAAAGGCAAATTACCTAAACTTCACCAAGAAGCAAAACACGGCAGAACTGAATTTACGTTGAGTCCCAATTCCCCAATCTAACTGCCCTCCCCCCCCCGGCGCGCGCACTGAATTCCCAGGTGGGACCCCTTGTCCCCAACCAACCCGTCCTTCTGGCTCCCCCTGTCCACACTGAACCCCCGCCCCCGCCGAGCCGTTTGCTTGGGGCTAAGAAGGCAGGGCTGCGGGTGGGGCCGGGCGCGGAGAGAAAGGGGCCTCTCCCCCCACCCTCGGGCACAACGTCCCAACAGCGGCTTGGGACGGATCACCCGCTCCGCGCCCGGAACCCGGCATTGCCGAGTCCCCGGGCTCGTCCGCGGCCAGAAGCCCCCAAAGCCGGAGATGACACGCGACTCGCGGAGGCCGCCGCCGACTCCTCACCCGGTGCCCTCGCCGCCATCTTGACCTCAGAGAGAAGCGCGGGCTTCTGGGTAAATTACCGCTTCCCAGCGTCACTTGAGGAGCGGGCGCACTCACATGACCCGCGCAAGCGCTTTGCCGTTTGCGTAATGCGCATGCGCTCCGGGAGGCACGTAACGTAACCTGTGCCCGCGGAGCTGCGGTGGGGCGAGGCGGGTAGAGGAGATGAGGCTGCGCGCGCAGAGCTCCCGGCTGGCCCTCGCCCCCAAGGAGGCAGGCGAGGGGTTCCCCAGGACTACTGCGACCCCGCCCCGCGCACGCCCCCCCCCCCCCGGCTGTGGGCGCGGCCCGGCGGCTCGGCAGTGCCCAGCGGGGCCTGGAAGGCGCCGTCCTGGGCAAAGCAGAGGCCGCGCTGGGGGGTGACCTGGCCCGCGCTCAGGGCCGGGGCGCCTCCGTCATCCGCGCGCTGGAGCCGCTTCGTTGGCTCGTTTCTTCGTCCCGCTCCCGCAAGCGGGGCAGGCTGCAGCCGTGGGCGCGCAGGGTCTGTGCCAGGGCAGGGCGCTGTAAATGTACATGGTCTCACCGGGGTCTGTCTATTGCAGCACCGCGGTCAGGACTAGGCACCACACCAACAGAGCGAGAGCCGGTCCCTGCCCCAAAGAGCTGACCAGCTAAGTAGGCCAAACGGACTGAATTTGATCTACTGCCAAAAACCCAGAGTGAAGAATGGTGCAGTATGGACACACTGCAACAGCAGGGAGAGCTTGTTGGGTTTGTGTCTTGCCCCTCTCATGTTAAGAAATGGGGGAGGGAGAGGGGGAGGCATAGCCAGCTAACCTTTTACTGTGCTTAAATCCCCCCCCCACACACACACACACACACACGTTGTGAGTATTATTCAGGGATTAAAGTCTCTCCAAAAATAGAGAGTGATCAAATATTTAATAGAGTCAGGTAATGGCAGCATGCTGGCTATACAAGAGTGGTGCTCCTGTATTTTGAACTCATTGGCACATTTCACTTGTTTAGCAAATGCGTGACAGTTCAAACAACTGAAACTGTAGGAAACCAGTCTGATGGCCTAAGAGGTATAGCCCCTGGCATTCAATGGCAGACATTCTAGGTTCTTAATCTTGTGATAGATTTATCCCCTATGCAAGAACTGGTGAAAGTCTAGGGCTGGTGTTGTGCGGTTAGTCGAGATTATAATGGTCTCTTCTGCCCTTAAAAAGATATGAAAAAAACTAATGTATCTTTCTAAATTATACAAGAGACTAGTCAAATTATAGCGACAAAGAGTCCGGTGGCACCTTATAGACTAACAGACGTAATGGAGCATAAGCTTTCGTGGGTGAATACCCATTTAGTCGGATCCGTGTCCTATCGTAGTGAACAAAAGAAGGCAGCCCTTCTCAGAAATCTGCAAACGATTCCACAGTACTGCCATGAAAGCTTCCTAGAGATCTCCATGGAGGATTCCCAGGCCATCCCCCTGCACATAAACAGTCTTTTTTTGGAGCGCACCCTTTGCGTAGCTGGAGTAGCCACCGATACCCACTACACCTACTTTTTTATTCAGATTAAACATAAAAAATAATACCATGTAACCCCTACGGTTTGTTGGAAATGTGCATCACCAGAGGTGCCTTCCCTGGCCTCATGCTCTGCTGCCAACTGGTCCTGTGAAGGGATGGGCTCAAGGGTTAAAAACAGTTTTTGGCTGTCAGGGAGAATGGATCCTCCACTTGCCTGCCTCACGTTCTCAACAATGTGCTCGTTGCTCAAGGTTGCCTGGGGCTCCTGGGAGGTATCCACGGAGCATTTACGGGTAGCGGTGGGGTCGCCGCTGAGAATTGCATGCAGCTCCTCATAAAAGCGGCTTGTTTGTGGGGCAGAATCAGAACGACTGTTTGCCTCCCTTGTCTTCTGGTACGCTTGCCAAAGCTCCTTTATTTTCACAGGTCACTGCTGTGTGTCCCTGGTGTAGCCCTTCTCCCTCATGCAATCTTGGCATAGATGTCAGCATTTCTTCTGCTGGATGGGAGCTCTGCCTGCCCAGACTCTTCTCCACACAGCAATAAGATCCACCACCTCCTCTATACTCTATGCTGGAGCGCATTTGCAGCCTTGAGTCTCCATGATCAGCTGTGCTGGCAAGCTCTCCACGCTGATCAAATGGGAAATGAAAATTCAAAAGTTCCCAGGGCTTTAACAGGGGAATAGCGGTTTCCTGTGTACCTGGCTGACATACTGTGAGTTGAAAGTGCTCTCCAGACCGGTCACAGCAGAGGCCAATTCATCTGAATTACACAGTGCAGTGTCTACACCAGGGGTCAGCAACCTTTCAGAAGTGTCTTCATTTATTCACTCTAATTTAAGGTTTCGTGTGCCAGTAATACGTTTTTAGAAGGTCTCTTTCTATAAGTCTTTGATATATAACTAAACTGTTGTTGTATGTAAAGTAAATAATGAAGTAAAGTAAAATGACCCAAATTCTACCTCTAAAGACATATTAGGAAAGAAGAAAATAACTAGGGCTATTCCTTATAAATAGCTAGCAAAGCCATGTTAGACTGGAGCTTTGAAATGTAAACTTGTATTGTTAAATTGGAAGAAGATAGTGATTGTAATAGTCTGTTTAAGCTATATCTTGTTAGAAACCATTTGGTGACACTTTTAATCTCTATCTGTCACTATGTTCTATTGATTCAAAAATCAAAGGGGAATATTAACATTTAAATGAACTGTGAATGTGGTAATATCAGTCTTTATTTCTCTTTGAAATATGTAATAAATTACCTGTAAATGGTAGAAGATGGGCAGTTGCCTTATGCTAATCCATGCAGCTAATTACTGGTGATGCTTAGGAAATAGGCCTACTTCAAAGCTACAATGCTTCACCTACTATTCGACTGCTGTCAAGCTCTCAGAGAACTATAAAAAAACCTCTTGGGCCCAGATCCTGTTAGCTCAGATCTGCTTAAGCTTCATTGGGGAAAGTTTGAGTCGCAAGATTGAGGTCCCCAGCTACAGTCTGGGTCATCCTGATATTGGACATAAGTTCCATTGGACTATAACCTATTCTGAACTTTTTGAAACTCTAAAGCTCACCATCTCTATCATCAGAGAGGTAGCCCTGTTAGTCTGGATCTGTAAAAGCAGCAAAGAGTCCTGTGGCACCTTCTAGACTAACAGACACATTGGAGCATAAGCTTTTCTGGGTGAATACCCACTTCTTCAGATGCATGTAGTGGAAATTTCCCAAGGCAGGTATAAATATGCAAGCAAGAATCAGGCTTGGGATACTGAGGTTAGTTCAGTCAGGGAGGATGAAGCCCTCTCTTTGCCATCTCTACTATGAAACCAAACTAAGAACTTTATTCATATCTGTATGTATAATGATCTTTTAACCTATACTCTTTTAAAATAAATTTTAGTTTAGTTAATAAGAATTGGCTGTAAGTGTGTATTTGAGTAAAAACTGAAATATTCATTGAACTGGTGGGTAATATGTCCAATCCTTAGGGATTGATATAATTTTTTATAAGATTTTCAGTAATCCTCATATTTGACTTGGCTGCCTGGGTGGGAGCCCAAGGCTGGATTGTTTTAAGGGAACAGGTTTTTTGGCTTCTGGGTAACCAGTAAGGTGTTGTAGAAGCTGTTTTGTGCTGGATTGGTGAATCTAATTATTAGAAATACTATCATGTGCTGCAAAGAGCCACTCGCAGCTCCCGAGCCTCAGTCTGACTATCACTGCTTTGATGGGAGAGATTAGGGAACATAGGCTCCAAATTTTAGCTTTTTTTTTTAAGTAGAAATATTTTTATTGCATTTTAATAGATTTGAATTAAAATATCTAGTTTTTAAACTTAAAATATTTATAAGCCAAACACTACACCACTGTGCTAGCATGAAGAATCATACTGACTGTAAGCAAGATCAGAAAGTGTCTAGTCTAATTTACTTTATGCATTTTATTCAGCTTGGCAAGTAGCATGGACAATGAAGGTGTTTGTTTTTTTATAATTCTAAACTGACAGCATTCATTAATAAAGATCACTTCCATCTGAATATATCTATTATTACATTTTCCAACATTACTATAACTGAAAGTTGTGGGGAAAATATTTGTTTTTCAGTTAACTTTGTACACACAACAGCATTTTGTGTCTTTCACACAGCAAAAGGGAAGAAGAGACAAAAGACAGGAAAATGGACTGTAAAACTACACAAATTAGCAAGTGAAGTACACCGCACCCCCACTAGAACACGGGGTTCGAGAGCCATGCGTGGTACCATGTTAATACGGGGGGGGGGAGGGAATGCACATTACCATGGATCCCAATATAAACTATTTTGGGATCCATGCTCGCTCCCGCGCTAATACCAAATTCGCGCTATAGTGGCGTACGGTATAGCAGGGGTCTCCTGTATTTCTAACTATTTTGTAAGTGGACTAAATTTCAACTTACTATCATTTAATGATTATGATACTTTGATATTTTTAAAGAACAGATTTGCGTAGCTGTCTAGCTACTGTTAGAGTAACCTCAATGTCCACCTTAAGAAAGATGTATGCTCACTGGAAGGTGTTAAGAAGTTTCTTTAGTGTGAGAGCCACCAAGTCAGAGCACGTATAGGTGGTACAATGGAATTGAATCAACCGCTAGCACTAGCAGTAAAGAATAATAATCTTGCTGCTCCAGCATTATCTGTCTCATTCAGAAAGTGCAACTGTGTCCATCCAAGCAAACTAAAAAGAGGATCAGTTTTTCATCTTACAATATACTGAAACAAATATGGGTGAAAAAGTAGCACAAAAAATCAATTTTTACATGCTTTATAAGTCTGTTCTTAGTTGGCTGCATTGCCAATCATGAATGAAAAGTAGGATTTCATTTCAAGACTTACATCAATAATTATACATACATTTGCTTAATGGAAAAGGGTTAAGAAATCCATATTTTAAATCAATTTAAAATATAAATTAGTCTTTATCCTTACACGTTGCAGTAATTTCATAAGCAATAACTTTTTAAACCAGTAAATAAGCAGTTAAGAGACAGAAGAGAACAGTTTTTTTTAAATATATTTATTTCATAACATTCTCTTTTTACATGTGTTACTAATTAAAGTGTTTTTAAGAATTTTTCAAAGTCCTTTACTGAGGCCTTGGCAATCTCTGTACAAAACACCTCATCGGGCATGGATACTAGTTTGTCCAGAGAGATGTAGCTGGGCTGTGCTGGGTCATACTGTGCTCTTCCCAAAAATGTAAGAAACATATGTCTTTCTTTGACTCGTAATAGCTTTGAATTGAAAACCTAGGAAACAAAAGGAAAGGCTGAGTTTTATAAGCTTCAGGCGGTATAAGTACATCTAAAACTAAAAGTTTTGCAAATAAAATAAAAGTTCTGAATAAAAATGAAAGTTTTGCATCTTCCCCCCTCCATTTTTCTAAATCATTCCTCATTAAGCATATGAGCCAGATCCTACACTACACTCGATTTTTTTTTAAATTAACACTGTTGGAATTAAACAATAAGTGATGATAAATCTCTAGAAAGTAACTTCACACAGTGGATTCTGTTTATTAGCAACTGCTTGGTTCCCAGCAAAAAGTTGTCATTATTTGGAAGTTGCCAATAAGCAGAAGATAGGTTTGCAGAGCTGCGGCCAGGGAAGAAAGCATTGGGACATGCCTTCCCTGCCTGCAGCACTGCAAGCCTGTCTGCAGCTGGTGTATGCAGGATGCAGCCCAGAGCACGCTTGGAGAGGTGCCATGCCTCCCCATGGACCCTCACTGCCTTCACTCCCTATGGAAAACCCTGGCATTTGGACTGTAACCTCCCCTGCCCTATTCACAATCTCCCTTCCCAGTCCACAGCGCCAGGACTCCTGCAGGGGCTTCCCCAGTAGGCAGGGATGCGAGCGCCCCGGACAGTTAACTCCTGTGAAGGCAGTGGGGCTGCCGCCAGAGAAGGAAGCTCTCTGATGTGCTAAGCCTGGGACTCCAGTACCAGGTCTAGATGCACCCTAGAGAGCGCAGGGAGAGGTACTGCACAGCCGTAGGATTTCCTTCCTTGGCTGCAGCCCTGCAAACCTGCCTGTGGATGGGGCCTTTATTCCAATCAATCAATCAAATAAAAAAAAAAATAGTAAGCAGCATGCTTGTTACCAATATCCAAATTCTATTAATATTAAAGGCAATGGGACAGAATCAGCTCCCATTAACTGAAAATTATTAACATCGGGTTTGCTATTAAGCAGCATCCCCTGTATATGCTAACCCATAAATCAATGGTACTCTCTAACCTGGAATACTGTGTTCAGGTCTAGTCAGTCACCTTATTTCAAAAAAGGATGTAGCACAAATGGGGGTTCAGAAATAAGCAACAAGGATGATTGCAGGCAAACAGAAGCTTCCATATGAAAAGAGATTCAGACTAGGACTGTATTTTAGAAAAGATAAATAAGAGGGGATGAGGACATGATACAGTACAAAATAATGAATGGTAGAGTGATGGTATATTAGGTACAGCTATTCACCTTTCATAATGCAGAACCAACGGAATATGTGATGAACCCGATAAAAGGAAGTTTATTTCATGCTGTACACAATTACCTTGTGAAACTCATTTTCACAAAATAACACTGAGGCCAAGCGGTCGATAGGATTCAAATAGGGATTGGGCATTTATATGGATAAGGTATCCAGAGTTATAGCAGTACGGATTAAAACAAACTCAAGAGTTTTGGGACGAATATAATTTCTCATGCTTCAGAGCATCACTCAACTTCTTTAAGGGGAGTTAAGAAGAATCTTTACCTGGGGGCAGATTACCCAGAACTGCTGAGTGCAGGGCTTCTTCCACTTTCCTCTGAAGAGGCTGGTATTGGTATAGTATTCTTACTCTGGCTACTCTTGGAGACAGGATACTGGAATAGATGGACCACTAGTCTGTTCTGGTATGGCAGTGCCTATGTTCCTGCCCCTAAAAAGCTTACCATCTAAATAGGACATGGCAATAAATGAGGATCAGAAACAGACAATACAGGGAATAAGACGGAAGTGTGTGACAAGACTATTTTAATGGTTATGTTAATAAAATCTTTTCTCCCCTCACTTCTTATAAACAAGATGGCACAATAGAGGGGTGGTGGGGTGTTTTTTTTTTTTTTAGGAGAAATTTGAATGAGGCAAGGAAGGTGGCTTGGTGAAAGATTCGGGGAGGTTGTTCCCAGCATAAGGGGTAGCATGAAAGAAGGAAAGGAGATGTGTCTGAGAGGAGAACACAAGGCATCAAAGCTGATGATATTGGCAGAGTGAAGAGGGAAGAGAAGAGACAGAAACCAGGTCAGAGATGTATTTTCTTCTTTCATATGGCATTGCAATGCTTTTTTGTTATTGGATAAATGAGGACATCAGTCTTCTGTTTGCATGTAGCTTGGTCAGGTAATCACATTTTACAGAAGAGAGGCCCTTTCTACACTGAGTTGGAAAACACAGAGATATAAGGTAATGTTTCAGTGTTTGCCCTGAAAAGGCCCATTTCACTTAAGATTGTCACTTGAGTTGCTTTTTGGACCACAAGACTGTCATTGGTGTTCAGTCACCATGTTGATGGCTCTGGTCATGTGGAAGCACTTACCAGGTAGGACCACATGAAGGTTGCCATCTTCCTCCCTAGCGACTAGCATGGATGAATGATGAAAGGCCTTAAAAGCAAAGACATGACACTTGAACACTCTGTGCAGCACAATGGGGAGGCTGTGAAGCATCTTAAGAGGGGGATGAGGTGGTGGAAGCAATAGCGAGTGAGAAAAAGGATTTTGGATGGACAAAAGATAGGTGCTAAATAGATCTGAGAGAAGGAGACTGTAGTAGTCAAGCCAGGAGCTAATTAGGATGCGGACAAATAGTCTGGTCATCAGGACAGAAGGACCAGATTTTTGCACATGGCCTATATGTTGTGGGGGGGAGGAAAAAAGGAAAGCGTCAAAGATGAGCCCCTGGTTATAATTAAGGCTGAGATTTAATCATGGAGGTCACAGAATCCGTGACTTCCAAAGACCTCCGTGACTTCAGCTAGTGCCGGCTGGGAGCTGTGGGGGAGCCCTGTAGCTTCCAGCTACCATTGGTGGCAGGGGGCAGCCCCACAACTCCTGGCCACCAAGGCTGGTAGGGGGATCCGCGACTCCCGGCCACCATGGGCGGCAGGGGGAATCCCCGCTGTTCACGGCAGCCCCGGGCGGCAGGGGTGATCCACACTGCTCCCCATGCACCGTGGGTGGCAGGAGGCTACCACTGAGCTCTCGGCCGCCGCAGGTGGCAAGAGGGACCCCCGGAGCTCCCAGCTGCTGCGGGCGGCCGGGGGATCCCCGTAGCTCCCAGATGCAGCAGGGGGGACCCTGGAACTCCCAGGCCGTGTCGTCCCCCCCCTACCCATTTTGTCATGGGTATTTTTAGTAAAAGTCAAGGACAGGTCATAGGCTTCTATGAATTTTTCATTATTGTCCGTGACTTTTACTAAAAATATCTGTGACAAAAACTTAGCCTTAGTTATAATCCTAGGTGGCAGGGAGGATGGTGGCATCAATTGTTGTGAAAAAGAAGTAGCTGAGAGGGCTTGGTAAGAAAGTTTGTGTGTTTGGTTTTGCATGAGGCTTAAAATGGTGATGATCCATTATCTAAGAGGAGATGTTAGAGAGACAAAGATGAGACTCAGCTGCTGGAGACAGCTTATATTTGTGAATCATCAGCATAAAAGCAATAGTTAATAGTGAGTGCATGGGCCCCACACCAAGGATAGAGCACAGACGGAAAAGTTGATGGGTCAAAAAACTGAGCTTTCAGGGACCCACAGCAGACAAAAAGCCTTCAAAATGTATGCAGAAAGAATGGCTAAACACGTAGTTAGGAGAAGAACTAAGAGGGATGAAGTCATGAACCTAAGGGATGATGTGAATAGTACCAAAGGCAGGAAGATGAATATGGAGATAGACACTGAGGCCATTGGACTTAGTGTTAGAGCAGTGGATCTCAAACTTTTGTATTGGTTACCCCTGTCACACAGCAAGCCTCTGAGTGTGACCCGCCCTTATAAATTAAAAAACACATTTTTACATTTACCACTATTATAAATGCTGGAGGTGAAGCGTGGTTTGGGGGTGGAGGCTAACAGCTCGCGACCCCCATGTAAAAATCTCATAACCCTCAGTTCGAGAACCCCCATGTTAGAGAATGTTGAGAGGAAAGGGTGGAGATACGGGCAGTGATGGGAGGTCACATGAGATTTTGTCATTTTTCCTTGGGGAAAAACCGCTCATCACGATCCTGGGGGAGGCGGGGAGGGGAGGGGAGGAGAGAGAGAGAGACCTCCCCAACAATCTGTTAGCTGACCTTTTCATTTGGTCTTGACTTCTTAAGATTAGCCGTCCCATGGCTTTTAACTTCAAGATTTAGAATGTTAGTGTAATGGCTACAATCATTTCATTTCTTCTTAAACTGCCCCTTGCAGTTTTAAATTTTACATGTTTTTCTTGTAAAATGTGGCCATATTCCACTCAGAGGTGACTGCATTTCAGCAGTGGGTAAAGTAAACCCTAAATATACTGTTTATTTTTAGGATGAAAGTAAATGTAAGGTCTAAAATAATTTAAACAAGGCAATAGAAAAAAAGTTAATTATCAGGAACTCAACTATTTGTGCAATACACCTCAGTAAAGATTTTAAGAAGTCTAAGAAATATACTGATATGTAAAGACATTTTGTTGCTTGCCATATACATTCTAAAGACAATACAAGAAATTACCTTCAAGTTATTTAATGATATTAAACTTCGGCCAGCTAAAATAATTAACTTAGAAACAGGGCAAATCTGAAAGAAGGCATTGTGAGAACTGCATTTTTAGAACTAGTTAAATACCTGATGAAGAGAGTTTGGATTTTTTGGATTAGATTTTCCAATAATTTAGAATGAACCTTCTCCAGTGTCCTTCCTATTTCCTCCAACTGACATGAAAACCTTAGGTCCAGTGGTACTCAGACCTCAGTGGTTCAGGATCCAAATTAGCGATCAACATTACCCAAAAGAGCCACAGTAGTGTGAATTCATTGTTTCATTTACTATTTTTATATGTATATATTATTCTCACAGCAAAATGACCAAGTATTCTACAATTGGTTAATAATGTAGTAAAAGCATCCTGATTGGCTAATAATTAAATCACACAGTGTTTTAGTATCATGTGCTGCAAAGAGCCGCAGGGGAGACATTAAAGAACCTTTTGCAGCTCCCGAGCGTCAGTCTGAGTATCCAAGGTGCAGATGATGAAGGCTCCAACAACAGTGTTTGGTGTAACAGGCACTTATCTATATTGTAAATTAGCCAGTAGAGGTCACCATTGCCACAACCATAGAAAACAAGATTATTATGTTCACTGGACCAAGGAAGAAAAAAAAGTGCTAAATGAGCTCCCAAATCGAAATCTTTAGCACAGCTGCCTGTTGCTCCGTTGAACTAGTCATGAGTGAATTATTACTGATAAAAATTGTTCTAATTAAAGGAAAGCCCCAAATTACTTTTTGCTGCCAGAGATCACTTGAAGAATCCATATGGATTCTGGCGGTTGTACAATTTTGCCCTCAGTGCTGGCCCACTGAACGAAATCAAACTGCTTGTTTTGATGGCAATTACACTTTAACCCACAATTCTTAAATCTCTTACTTGAGGGAAGTTAGTAAGGATGTGATGGGGAATGCCCATTACATTGTGCAAGTAGTCAAAAGTTTCTATAAGCTTCCTTTTGTTTGCAGTTAAAATCTTGGGGATTTTAGATACAATATGCTGCATTTCATTACGTCGAAAACCAAGTTCAACCTGGCATACCTGAAAAAAGAAATAATAAATCAGCTATGATAATTTGATTTTTCTTAACACATCTCTGAAACTTGTTATATTTTTAAAAAAATAAGTTATCCGTACTACTAAGATATTCCAATCACTGGTCATCTAGCTGTGGGTATCTAAACCATAGCATCCACCACATTCAGACTGTAAACTGCTTAGGGACAGAAACTGAGTTGCTTTATGTTATAGACCACCATGAACACTGATGGTGTTCAACAAATGAGGATATAAACACACATGATCTGGTAGGTTGCTGAATAATAAAACTTTTGCACTTTCATACTACAGCACAATCAAACTGAGGATCTCAACGCACTTTACAAACATAAATAAGTTCTATCTGACATGAGTTAAGATTAGAGAGTTATTATCCCCATTTCACAGATGAGGAAACTAAGCACAAAGATCAAAAGATTTTCCCAAGGTCACACAATAAGTCTGTTGTAGAGCCAAGTGAACATCCCATGTGATTTAACTATTCATACTTACATTCTCAGGCTTTTTAAAAATTGTATTAAGTATGTCTGCCATCCCAGGCCTATGACCCACAATTTCATTAACGGGCATCTTTTTATGCCTCCACTTCCATCCTGATTAGTGGTTGATGACACAAGGGACAACAAACCAAAGGAAACACAAGAAACAATATTTCTTCTGTTAGCCTGAGCAGGTTATCGGTTGGGTGATAACGGGTGAACGAAAACAGACGGAAATGGTCAGACTTACCTCCAGAAATACTATCCCTGCATAATAAAACCACCTCCACTTGTCCAGAAGCAGAATTCCCAAGGCTAGGTCTACCCTACAGACTTATATTGGTATAACTACATTGCTCAGGTGTGTGGATTTTTTTTTGTTTATCCACACTCTGAACACTTATTTCCATTAGCCACCCTGCCGCTAAAATCTTCATTAGCCTTATTAAAAACAAAGGCAAAGTATTTGATTTGGTGTTGGGCCATGCCTAGATTTTTAATCTCCCCTCCCTCCCCATCCTCAGTGTTTAGCAGTTCCACTTCTTTCCTTTTCATTTTATTTATATGGCTATAGAACCTTTTATTATTGGTTATAATTCCCTTTGGAAGGTCCAACTGTGCTTGGTTTTTGCCAGTTTTCACTTTATCCCTACACGTTCTGATCTTCAAGAGGTATCTTTCCTTGCTGATCCATCCCACCTTCCATTCCTTGTAGGCTTTCTGCTTTCTTTTAATCACCTGTTTGAGATGCTTGCTCATGCAGGTTGGTCTGCAACCCTTCCCCATGAATATTTTCCCCTTGCTTGAGATGCAGGCTTCACATAGTTTCTGCAACTTTGATGTAAAGTAATTCCAAGCCTCCTCCACATTCAGATCCTTGAGATCTTTGGTGCAGTCCACTTCTGAAATCAAGGGCCCTAGTTACAGGATATATTTTTATTTATCTTTCCATTTATTTTCAACTGAATTAACTCATGATCACTAGAACCAAAGTTGTCCCTTACAACCAGCTCTTCTTCTTCTTCGAGTGGTTGCTCATATCTATTCCAGTTAGGTGTGCACGCGCGCGCACGGACGTCGGAAACTTTTTCCCCTAGCAGCTACCCGTTGGGCCGGCTGGGGAGCCCCCTGGAGTGGCGCCGATATGGCGCTCTATATAGTACCCTGCCGGCCCGACCCCCCTCCAGTTCCTTCTTACCGCCCGTGACGGTCGTTGGAACAGTGGTCTCTTGTTCGCAAGTGCTCCACTACTCCCTAGCTATCCGTGTTAATAGTCATTGTAATTAGTGTTAATAGTTTTCATTGTACAGTAATTAGTTTAGATAGTTGTAGTAGTTAGTAGTTCTTGTTCTACGTTTTTTTGCGGGCTCCTCCCGAGCCCTCCGGGCATAGGGCATGCCTTCTCAGGGTTTCAAGTCCTGTGGATCCTGCAACAGGCCCATGCCCACCGGGGACTCCCACGACGCTTGTCTTCGGTGTCTGGGTGAGTCCCACACACCTGTTAAGTGTGAGCTGTGTAAATCCTTCAAGCCCCACACCAGGAAGGAGAGAGAAATCCGCCTGAGACAGTTACTAATGGAGGCGGCACTCTGTCCCTCTCAAGGTGCGGGCTCCAGCGCCTCGGTGCGCAGCGCGCCTCCATCGGCACCGGCTGCGGCACCGCGGAAAGACTCCCACCCACCTCGGGGCCGGGCGGCGTCGGGGAACCGGGGCCGCTCTCGGCACCGCTCCTTTTCCCCATCGGGACGGAAAGAGCTTCCCAAGTGTTCGGACGCTGTTGCGGTACCGTCCTCCGGCGCGCTGGAACAGACAAACGTCAGCCCGCGCCCGCAGGCACCACCGTGCCTTGAGGTCATGATTGCACCCTCCACACCGGACACCTTCGAGGCTGCGAGGGGACTCATCGAGATGACGGCGTCCCCCGTGCCGGCGCTGATCCCGGCACGACCCCGTCAGCTCAGCTACAGCCTCCTACATGCCACTCGGAGTCCCGGCGTCGTTCAGAGTCACGGCACCGCGCGGTGTATCGGTCTGACTCACGACGCCGGTCCGACTCGTGGCGCGGGACTCGCAGCCCGGACCCTCGGAGCCGATCACGCTCGAGGTCGTCCTCGTTTGCTAGATCCTGGTCCCGCTCGGTGTCCAGGATGAGCGCGACGCCATCTCGGCACCGCTCTCCACCTCCGGCTCGACCCTCTGCGGAGACACCACGCCGGAGTCCACCTCGACGCCTGGAGTCGCCGCACCGTCGGGACTCACCGCGTCGAGGAACATCCCCTCGACGCCGAGCCTCACTGCAACGTGAGCTCCCATCTCGGCGCCGAGACTTGCCGTACCGAGAATCCCCACCACGCCGGGACTCTCCACGACGACAGTCTGCCCGATCTTTCTCGCGGGACTCGTCTCGTCGCCACGCGTCCCCACGGCACCGCGATGTTCCATCGAGGTACCGGGACTCACCGCACCGACAGGAGTCCCCACGGCACCGGGACTCACCGCACCGAGGGGCGTCACCACGGCACCGATCCCCACCGCGACACCGTGAGTCACCACACCGTGCGGCGTCGCAACGGTCCCGATCTCCATGGTCCCGCTCTCCACCCCGGCACCGATCTCCTCCACGGCACCGATCTCCTCCACGGCACCATGAGTCACCACGCCGAGCGGCGTCACCACGGCACCGATCTCCACCCCGGCACCGTGAGTCACCACGTCGAGCGGCATCACCACGGCACCGATCTCCACCCAGGCACCTTGAGTCACCACGGCACCGATCTCCACCACGGCACCGTGAGTCCCCACGTCATCGGGATGACAGAGTGCACTACCGTTCTCGGTCCCGCTCGAGGTCACGCGACTCGCGCACCTCCCACTTTAGACCATCCAGGGACCATCCTCCTTCACGCACCGCCCCACCTTGGCCATCCAGAGACCAATCGTCGGCCAGCTCAAGTGGACCATCTAAGACGCCCGAGGGGATCCAGGTAGCTCCAGTACAAGATTCGGGGTCAGCGGGTTGGCAGCCCCAGTGGCCATTCTGGACACCCTGGGCATACCACCAGGCCCAGGGTGCACCACTGCCTACCTATCCAGTGGTGCGTACACACCCTCCGGTGGCCACCGTCAGTCGCCCACCTGTGGAGCAAGCTACTTCTGGAGACCCTGCCCCGGTGCCAGGGGAGGCGCCTGCCTCTACCCAACAGGATCCCCCCGCTGTTCAACAGGATACCCTGCCAGACCCACCCCTCCCTCTCTCAACCTCTTCATCATCTCCCGATGAAGCAGTGGCGGGCACATCATCTGCTTCGCCCCCACCTATGGATTTTAAGGTCCTGCAGGAGCTACTCCGGAGGGTGGCTCTCAGCATGAACCTTCCCATAGAGGAGGTTGTGGAGGAACAGGATGACCCGATGGTGGACAAGATCTTGAAGCCAGAAGGTCCTTCCAGGGTAGCATTGCCAATGAATAAGACCATCCGCGGCAATGCTACGGCACTCTGGCAAACCCCGTCCTCTATCCCTCCAACAGCCAGAGGAGTAGAGAGGAAATACTTTGTGCCAAACAAGGGGTTCGAGGACCTCTTTACCCACCCCATGCCTTGCTCCTTGGTGGTGGATGCGGTCAACGCAAAGGAGGGGCATGGTCAGCAGGGTCCCGCCCCTAAGTCCAAGGACTCTAAACGCCTGGACCTTTTTGGCAGGAAGATAGGCCCGCAGTAGAGTATATCACTCCGAATCGCCAACCAACTAGCGATTCTCAGCAGGTATGCCCATAACTCCTGGTCAGCGGTTGCGAAGTTTCAGGACCAACTTCCCCCTGAGTCCAAGACAGAGCTTAAAACCATGGTTGATGAGGGCAAGTTGGTGAGCCACACATCGTCAACCTTAAGTTCCGTATGGTCTCCCTGGCCACCATCATCCCCTCTCTGGACCCCGGGGACTGGTATGCCGCCCTCAATATGAAAGATGCTTATTTCCACATCTCTATCTCCCCAGCTCACAGACGTTTCCTCCGGTTCGTCGTGCGCCAGACACACTACCAATTTACAGCACTACCTTTCGGCCTGTGTACGGCCCCACGTGTCTTCACGAAATGTATGGCAGTAGTGGCCGCATTCCTTCGTCGCCAACATGTGCACGTCTTTCCGTACCTCGATGACTGGCTAGTTCGAGGCCGGTCACATCAACAGGTGCAAGCCCACGTACAGATGGTCATGGATACCTTTTCTCATCTAGGTATCATCGTGAACACCTCCAAGTCGGTGCTGACGCCAACTCAGTCCATCCAATTCATCGGAGCGATCCTCGATGCAACCAGAGCGTGGGCGTTCCTCCCAGACGCTCGTCGTCTCGCCATAGTGGACTTGATCACCACGCTCCGCCGGTTTCCCACCACTACCGCGAGACAATGCCTCAAGTTGCTGGGCCATATGGCGTCCTGCACGTACGTGGTCCAGCATGCCCGATTACGACTTCGTCCCCTGCAGGCGTGGCTGGCTTCAGTCTACCGACCAATCCGAGACGACTTGGACATGGTCGTCACAGTCCCGGCTCACGCGCTGGACTCCCTGCAGTGGTGGCTAGGCCCACAGACATTAGGTGAAGGAGTCCCTTTTCAACCTCTCCTTCCTTCCCTGACTCTAGTGACCGACGCATCAGCGCTGGGTTGGGGCACCCATCTCGGTCAGTTAACAACGCAGGGCATGTGGCAGCAGCACGAGCTCGATCTCCACATCAACATCAAGGAGCTCAGGGCGATTCGTCTGGCGTGCCAAGCATTCCTGCCTCACCTACAGGACCGCTGCGTGGAGGTTCTGACGGACAATACAACGGCCATGTTCTACCTAAACAAGCAAGGCGGAGCTCGGTCGTCACCATTGTGCCGCGAAGCCCTTCTCCTGTGGGACCTTTGCCTGGCCCACTCCGTCTCTCTCCAGGCGTCTTACCTCCCTGGAGTCCAGAATGTCTTGGCAGACCAACTGAGCAGACGCTTTCTGGTCCACGAATGGTCCATTCGCCCAGACGTGATACACTCCATTTTCCGCACCTGGGGTTTTCCCCAGCTCGACCTGTTTGCATCCAGAACCAACAGGAAGTGCCCGACCTTTTGCTCCTTCAGAGGCCACGGCTCGGGCTCCCTTGCGGACGCCTTCACGATCTCGTGATCACATCGCCTGCTCTACGCGTTCCCGCCTTTTCCGCTGATCCACAAGGTCATTCTCAAGATTCGCAGGGACAAGGCGGACGTCATACTGGTAGCCCCTGCCTGGGCGCGGCAATGCTGGTATCCGACCCTGCTGGACCTGTCAATACAGCCCCCCATTCCTCTCCCGATCAGCCACGACCTCATCTCTCAAGATCACGGTCGTCTTCTCCATCCAGACCTTCACTCCTTGCATCTAACAGCATGGAGAATTCATGGCTGAACCGGTCAGAGATGGCTTGCTCGGATCCGGTGAGACGTGTACTCCTTGAGAGCCGCAAGCCCTCTACGAGGCTCACGTACGAGGCAAAGTGGAAAAGATTCTCCGCCTGGTGTGCCCAACGACACATATCTCCACACCCTGCCCCCATACCGTCTATTCTGGACTACGTGCTACACCTCAAGGACAACCGCCTTGCACTTGGGTCCCTCAAGGTCCATCTTGCTGCCATCTCGGCTTTCCATACAGGAGCAGAGGGCCGCTCAATATTCACGCACCCCATGGTGCGTCGTTTCCTCAAGGGCCTGGAAAAGGTTCACCCTTCAGTGAAGTCACCTGTTCCGGCATGGGACCTCAACCTCGTTCTCTCTCGACTCACAGGCCCGCCATTTGAGCCATTGGCCTCCTGCTCCCTTCTCTATCTTTCATGGAAGGTCGCCTTTCTCGTGGCTATCACGTCAGCCAGAAGGGTATCCGAGTTGAAGGCTCTCCTGTGTGACCCTCCGTATACCATCTTTCATAAGGACAAGGTCCAGCTTCGTCCTCACCCGTCCTTCCTTCCGAAGGTGGTCTCGCGCTTTCATATGTCACAGGACATCTTCCTGCCTGTCTTCTTCCCAAGCCGCATGCCAACTCTAAAGAGCAACGGCTGCACTCGCTAGATGTCAGGAGAGCGCTCGCCTTCTACATAGAACGCACAAAGCCGTTCCGTAAGACCTCTCAGCTCTTCATCGCTGTCGCGGAACGTGTGAAGGGCGCACCGGTCTCTTCACAGCGTATATCATCATGGATTACAGCCTGCATCCGTGCCTGCTATGACCTGGCAAAGGTGCCTCCGCCACTTGTCACGGCCCATTCTACCAGGGCGCAGGCTTCCTCTGCGGCTTTCCTGGCTAACATCCCTCTTCAGGAGATCTGCAGGGCTGCAACCTGGGCATCGGTGCACACCGTTATGTCGCACTACGCCATCACCCGTCATTCCCGTGATGATGCTGCCTTCGGTAGGGCTATCCTTCAAGCTGCTTTACCGTAATTCCGAACCCGCCTCCAAGGTAAGGCTTGGGATTCACCTAACTGGAATAGATATGAGCAACCACTCGAAGAAGAAGAAAAGGTTACTCACCTTTGTAACCAGTGTTCTTCGAGATGTGTTGCTCATATCTATTCCACACCCACCCTCCTTCCCCACTGTCGGAGTAGCCGGCAAGAAGGAACTGGAGGGGGGTCGGGCCGGCAGGGTACTATATAGAGCGCCATATCGGCGCCACTCCAGGGGGCTCCCCAGCCGGCCCGACGGGTAGCTGCTAGGGGAAAAAGTTTCCGACGTCCGTGCACGCACGCGCACACCTAACTGGAATAGATATGAGCAACACATCTCGAAGAACACCGGTTACAAAGGTGAGTAACCTTTTCTTCTAGGAGGTCCTCACTACTCACCAATACCAAATCTAAAATGGCATCACCTCTTGTTGGTTCAGCGACTATTTGGTGAAGAAATCGGTTAGCTATCACATTCAGGAAAATCTGGATCCTACTATTATTAATTAGTAGCACTTGTCCTCCAATCTATATCTGGAAAGTTAAAGTCTCCCATAATCACACAATTCCCAGTAGTATTTATTTCATTAAAAACATTAAAGAGGTCTCTACCATATCCAAATCGGATTCTGGGGCTCAGTAGCATACCCCAAACACTAGCCCAAGGGAATCTCTAGTAGTTTTTTCCCCAAAGGTGATTTTCGCCCTAACAGATTCTGGGTCTGTCTACACTTAAAAAGAGTTTTGGCGCTGTAAGTTTCACCGGTGATAGGGAACCGGTGAAAGTAAAGCGCTGGTTTGTGTACTCACTCAATTCAGACATCAGAGTGTGTTTACATTACACTGCTCTACAGCCAAAATGCTTCTGAAATAAATGTAGTCAAACTTTACTAATTCTGGGTCACTGAGAACGAAAATGATGCTTAAAATTGTTGATTGGCTCTAGTTTTCAAGACATGCTATTGGGTCAGTATATACGACCCTTGACTTGGGAATGGTGGAGGATAAGTGAGTTATAAAGGGAAGGGATCTCAATTTAAGCCACAAATGACTAAAATACATCTTTGACTGGATCTATGAATAAATCAATGACTGGGTTTGGACAGTACTTGCTTTTTAGGCAAAACAATGAATGATGCAATCTGAAGCTGGTATTGCGTCATACATGATATGAATTGCATCATGTTATTCCTAGAAGTCATGGATGATGCAATCATAACGAAGCTTACATCACTCTGCTGAACAAATTGCCCTATATCAGCTCTAGAAATCATACAGTGTCATGCTCTCTTATTTGTCAGTGTTTGATTTTGCAAAGGGACACATTTCTGTTTAGCCAAAGTGAGCAGAGATGCCTCGTACTTGTGTGAACAGTGCAGATAACTTCTGCTTGTTTGTGGTGAAGTGACTTTTGCATCACAAAAGCGCAGTCTAACCACTATGGTTAAGAAAGCCTATCACCTTTCTTTTGGCTGCAAAATTGGAGATAAGGACAAGAGGTGGGCCCCACACATATGCTGCAACACTTGTGCAACAAATCTTCGCCAGTGGTTGAACAGGAAAAGGAAATCTATGCCTTTTGCAGTGCCAATGATTTGGAGAGAGCCAACAGATCATACCAGCAATTGTTACTTCTGCATGGTGCCTCCAGTTGGGAAAGGTGTGTCAAAGAAGAAAAAGTGGACTGTGCGTTATCCAAACATTCCATCAGCTATACGCCCAGTACCCCACGGAGAAGGACTGCCGGTTCCTGATGCACCAGAATCGTTCTCACTTGAGTCAGATGAGGAAGAGGATGAAACTTCTGGTCCTGAACCATCAATGTCACAGGACCCACATTTTCTCCCATCCTCCTCCTCCTCTGAACCACACCTCATAACACAAGGTGAACTGAACGACCTTGTCAGGGATTTGGAACTACCCAAAGAGTAAGGCAGAGCTTTTGGGCTCCAGACTACAGCAGTGGAATCTCCTGGCAGGTGATGTTAGGGTTTCCATGTTCCGTGACCGTCAAAAGGATCTTGTCCCATTCTTCTTCATGGAAGGTGATCTTGTAGCCTGCAACAACATCGATGGTGTGATGGCAGCCCTCAACATCGTTCACGATCCAGATGAGTGGAGACTGTTCATTGATTCATCGAAGACGAGTCTTAGAGCTGTTTTACTGCATCATGGCAATGTTTTGCCATCAATTCCAGTTGGTCATGCAGTCCATATGAAGGAAACCTATGACAACATGAAACAACTTTTGAGGTGCATAAACTATGACCAACATCAGTGGCAGCTTTGTGGCGATTTGAAGGTTGTTGCTCTCTTGCTTGGTCTGCAGACTGGATACACAAAGTACTGCGGTTTTCTCTGCGAATGGGATAGTCGTGCAAGAGATTACCACTACATCAAGAAAGATTGGCCACTCCAACAGTCATTGGAGCCTGGGAGGAAAAGTGTTCAGCATCCACCACTTGTTGAATCAAGGAAGATTTTGTTACCACCCTTACACATCAAGCTGGGTCTGATGAAGAACTTTGTCAAGCCCATTGACAAAACACAAGCAGCTTTCAAGTACCTCCGTGGAAAATTTCCAAGGTTAAGTGACGCTAAGATAAAGGAAGGTGTCTTTGTTGGTCCTGATATTCGTGAACTTCTTCGAGATGATGCATTTGACCATGCACTGCGTGGCAAGGGAAAAAAGGCATGGAAAGCCTTCCAGTTAGTGGCAATAAATTTTCTCAGAAACAACAAGGCAGACAACTACAGGTTGTTGGTGGAAAACCTCCTCAAGGCATACAAAAGCCTTGGTTGCAACATGTCACTAAAGATACATTTTTTGCACTCTCATCTAGATTTTTTTCCACCGAACTGCGGAGCAGTGAGCGACGAGCACGGCGAGCGATTTCACCAGGACATTGCAACAATGGAGAAACGCTATCAGGGCAAATGGAGCCCATCAATGCTTGCAGACTATTGCTGGACAGTGACAAGAGATGCTCCATTTAATGAATACAAGAGACAAGCCAAGAAGCGCCGAGTAGACACTGAATAGGACTAAACTATGTACATAATAGTTTGCCTTTTGTTTCATAATACATTTTATTTATATAACCCCTTTGCTGATTTTTAAAGTGTTACATAAACAGGACAGGTGAAATAGTATCATGTAAAGCAACCATAAACACATGAAAAGACCTAGGTTTACAATTTATGATTAAAACTCTACTATCTACACAATATACATAGACATAAAATGTAAAAACGTAAATATCTTAGAAACAGTAGCCAATCACTTGTTTTAATTGTCATATTTGAATTCAGCACATCAAAATACATACTAAATAGCACATTTTATCTCTGAAGCAGACGACTTCTCAAAAATTGTAGACCAGTGTTAGCAGCACTTCCATCGCGGATGAGAGCAGCACTGTAGGGCAGCTATCCCACAGCGCAGCTTTCTCCAGATTGATGATGGATCTTGTGGCATCTTGGGTCACTGCACAGCCCCCTCTCCCCAAACACTGATAAGCTCCAGTAGCTCAGCATTGCTCCAACCAGGGGATCACTTGCTCCATGGAGCAGGCATTGTCGCCTGGCCAGATAAGTGAGCACTTGCCAAGAAAACAGGAAGGGAAGTTTGAAAGTTCCCAGGGCTTTAAGGAGGAGGGGTGGATGTCTGTTTACCTGGCATCAGAGCAGCTGGCCAGAGTGGTCATCTAGGCATTGTGGGATATCCTCCAGAGGCTAAAAGCTGTATAAACTGGAAGAACATGTCTTCACTTGAACATCACCGCAAAAGCATCACCAGTAAGAGCTGTATGCCTCTCGTGGAGGTGGTTTTCTTTTTGCGGTGAAACTTTGGAGTTTCACTGCAAAAAGTCATTGGCAAGTGTAGACGCTCCCATGGGTTTTGCGCAAAAAAGGGACTTTTTCCACTTAAATGGCAAGTGTAGACATATCCTCTGTCTTATCCATTCCCTCACTTCTAATTTCTTTACAGTAAATATAATCATTAATATACAATGCTACTCCACCACCTTCGTCTTTCTCTTTCCTGAACAGCACATACCCTTCAATACCAGTACTCCAGTCATGACTGCTATCCCACCATGTTTATGTTATCCCTATATATTTGGTTTCTTTTCCTGCACTAATAGTTCTAGTTCCTTCATTTTGTTACCCGGGCTCCCGGCATTGCTGTATAAACATCTTAATTGTCGCTTAGTTTCACCGACATTCCTCACCTAATTGGGTACACTCAATCTACTGCCAGTATTGCCCACCTAACTGGTAGCTTCATTGGTATCGGCACTATTTTCCCTTTGAATGTCCATTCTCCTACCCACTGCTGTTCCTTTATCCATTGTTGTATCTTTTCTTGATTTTCCTCCTTCTCAATGTTAAAATCAGCTGTGGAGATTACATGAGCATACCCCAACCATCTCTCCTGAGTTTCTAGTTTAAAGCTCTTTTAATCAGTTTTGCCAATATCCATCCCAGAAGTCTATTTCCCTCACTACTCGGGTGGAGTCCACCCCTTGAGAACTGTCCTCTGTCCATGAATGCCTCCCAATGGTCAAACATTCGAAAGCCCTCCTATTACCACTACCTGAGCGATTGGTTGATCATTATAATCTTGTCTCATCTTCATTCTCCTCTAGGGACAGGTAGAATCTCACTGAAGATAACTTGAGCCTCCATTTCTTAAGCATCTTCCCCAGCCTGGCATAGTCTCCCATGATATGTCCCAGCAAGAATCTAGCTGTATCATTTGTTCCCACGTGAAGAACAATCAGTGGATCCTTTCCTGCTCCCATTAGGACCATCTTCAGCCTTAGATCCACATCCCGTATCTTAGCTCCCGGCAGACAGCACACTCATCTGTTCTCTGGATCATCTCTGGTGACAGGCCTGGGTTTGGGGATTCCCTACTAAGAAGAACAATCACATAGACCTGCATTTTCCTGGTGGTGATGTGATTCTCCAGCCTTCCTCCTGTTCTTTTTGGCTGCAAGTCCTTTTGTCTTTTATTCTCTCTCACAATCTTCTGCAAGTCATCTTGTATCCTCCTGGGGCTCTGAACTCTGGATATCTCCATTGGCTCTTCCCCTCTTCTTATAGGACTAGTCACTCTTCTCTTCTTCCTTGATCTCCCACTTTCAGTTACTGCCTGCCATGCCCCTTCTTCATTCACCAACTCAGCAAACCTGTTCCTGAGCTATTTGTACTTCACTAACTGGTCTTTTCCTTTACCTGGTTCTTGTAGTCACGTGCTTCCTTTGGCCACTTTTCTCACCCAGCAATCTCCCCTCTCAGTTCTTCAGTCCAGCTTGCATCTGCCAGTCTTGACTTTTCCCTTCAACCTCCTCTTGCCTTCCTCCCTCCATCATTTGCTCGAATTCCCTTCAAAAACTCAACCATAGTTTCCACCTGCATCTCCAAACTTCAGATCATCTCTTCCATCAGCTCTATCAGGCGGCACTTCATACAAACAAAGTTCTTTTCAGGTATCCGCTCCAGAATCACGTTCATCCTGTAACTTCCACATCCAGTCATCTTCATGGTCTCTTCCATTGCTTGGATGACTGCTGCCTCTGTATCTGTCACAGCCTTCCCACCTAAAAACCTGCCAATCTCACTTGGGGGCTGGGGGGAGTCACCTTCCTCTGCAGCATGGGACACAGGTCACTTGCAGGTTTAAACTAGTGTAAATGGTGGATTCTCTGTAACTTGGAGTCTTTAAATAATGATTTGAGGACTTCAGTAGTTCAGCCAGAGGTTGGAGTCTATTCTAGAAATGGGTGGGTGAGATTCTGTGGCCTGCAATGTGCAGGAGGTCAGAGTGGATTATCATGATGGTCCCTTCTGACCTTAAAATCTAGGATTTCCTCCTCTGTCCCCACCCCCGACCATGTGGACAGTGCTATGTCGACGGGAGAAGCTACTGTCTCGCTGCACTGGTGCAGCTGAGCCGCTGTAGCATTGTAGACAAGCCCTTATTGAGGAGACATCTTAAGAAATGGGGGTATTCTCATGAAAAACTGGATGCTCCTCATTCCTATGAAGCCAGCCAGCTCTGTAACAGACTGAACCCTTTTTTTTTTTTTTTTTTGGGGGGGGGGGGGGGAACTACTTTATTAGACAAGAAAAGTAACTACTACTAAGTATAGACCAAGAGTTGCTTTTATGATTTTGTTTTGTATTGTAACCTTTTGTTTCCATCACTTCATCTTGTCTTTAGTAGAATCTTTATCCTTTCTTAAATAAATCTTCTGTTGTTTTACTACAAGTTCTGTGCGTTATACAGGAGTGGTGATTTAAGGTAAAATTAGTAAATTGGGATACACTGCTCCTTCTGGGGCAGAGGACCGGGCATTTCTGTGATGAACTAGTGTCATGGGCTAAATACCACAGGGGAACGCTTCAAAGTGTGGGACTCAGATGCACCAAATCTGCAAGGCAAAGACAGGGCTAGTATAGCCCAGAGGAGAGTACTTGAGTGGCTGAAAAGCCGGTAGTGTTAAGGAGATGATACCCAGCTAGGCACAGACAAGACACTCTCGTGGCAGATGCATGGTGACTCTCCATCCCGGGTGCCCTGAGAAACATCAGATCATCCAACATCTGTCCGATTGTAACACCTCTTGTCCACTACCAACCTAGGCTGGATCTGAAATACTGATCTAAAGTTCCATAGATTCTAAAGCCAGAAGGGACCTCTGTGATCCTCTAGTGTGAACTTCTGTACAAACACAGACCATAGAACTTCCCCATGTTCTGTGGTCTCTCTTAGAAAAACATCCCATCTTGATCTAAAAATGGTCAGTGATGGAAAATGCACAATGCTTGCTAAATTGTTCCAATGGTTAATTACTATTACCATTAAAAATGTACACCTTATTTCCAGTCAGAATTTATCTAGCTTCAGCTTCCAGCCACTGGATTGTGTTATACCTCTCTCTGTTAGACTGAAGAGCCCATTATTAAATATTTGCTCCACATAGAGGTACTTATAGACTATAATCAAGTCTGCAAGATTAAAGATTATCTCACTTGCAGTCCCTGAATTATCTAGCCTTCAGAGGATTTATCTCCACAGTATTACTAGATTTAATTAGTGACTAATCAGAACTGTTTCTTCCCATCCACAAAGGTGAGGACAGCAACACTATGTACTTCATTAGACAGACAGACAAACTTGGGCTTTTCAAAAACATTCATTGCGACACATTACTTGCACAGATTGGGGATTCAAGTTCATTAAAAAGAAAGTGCTATTAATTGAAACAATCTGCTCCTTTCCAAACCTCCTCCCTCACCACACCCCTTCCAGATTGGCAGATTTCCAATGGTCAGGAGTTTCAGAGCAGCTATTCCATCTGAAAACAATAGATTTTAATTCATTTATGGATTATATGGTAAAAGGATTTCTCAAACTGAGTTACTGCACATCATGCTGTTGGCCTAGCTGGTGTGACAGCACAATAATTAAAGCAATACACAACTTACATTTTCAAAGGGGAAAGAAGTCCTTATGGAATTGCAAGTTATTTATCCAACAATTGTTAATAATGACCATCTGCTATCAGACAATAGGTGTCAAATCCACTTTTTGGCAGCTCAACTTCCTACCAAGAGAAGATAATCAGCTACATATTTCTTGCTCCTAAATCCTCAGGGATAATTACTATATTTTTTGCCAGCTTGGGTTAAGAAAAGATAGTGGCCCAATCTTTCACTGTTTAGTCAGAAAACGATACCCACTGATGTCAACAGGACTTTTAACTGAGTAAACTACGCCCAGAAAATCCTCTAAATCCAAAATTTTAAACAAAACAAAGTGCTATTGCACACGTGCTCTGAAACCTGAATGTTAAAGACCAAAAACAGTTTTACTAGAAAGATCCTTAAAATTGTTTTATATGTTCCTATAAATACATTATCTCCTGCGTGGAATTTACGTCTAATGAATTTTAAATCTGTATTTTCAATTAGCATAGCTATAAAATATATTGACTTCTTAGATGGTTTTTAAGCTTACCTGCCAATTTTCTTTTATAGGCTCAAGACTGCCAGTCAGTAGCCTTGGAAGACTAACTACTAAATCCCGAGTCTGTAATTTAAAAATGGGAAAGATTATTGTTATTGAAACCACAACCGTTAGAAATCCATCCATGTAAATCAGATACATATTTTACATTCACAAATGTTTTGTTGGATTTTTACACACATATGCTCCTGAATTTAAATTCTTGTCCGAGGAAATTAATTCTTTCATTTGAAAATTCATTACAATATCTCCAGCACCAGAATTAGAGAGTCTGAAGAGAAAGGAAAAAATAAGAGGAAAAAGGTACTAATAAATAGCTGGAATCAAATTTCACCATTCAGAAAAAGATGGGATTGAAAGGTATGGTGAAACAGCAGGAAGATGGGATTAAAATAGGCCTACGGACAAAGGCATTTTGAACTCCATATCCTTTGACAGTTCTTAAGAGTTGTTCTTTTGTTAAGATAGCCAGGTCAGTTTTGAGACATTAAAGTGCTGGTAGCTATACGGACTTTATCAGCTGGTACACTTTATTTCTCCACCATAGTCTCCTAAAGACTTTTAGCAGCATATCCTCTTTTTATGCTGTTATCATGAGACTGAAATAAGAATTTAACCACCAATCAGAGACACATGTGACACATATCATCGTGGTTTTGTACTATTTGGATTTTCTTCCCCTTCCCACCACTCTCAAGGCTCTAATCCAGTTATCTTTCTAGCCAAAGAGCAGAAGACACCCTTTGGAGGCTGATAATTGAGTAGCCGTTGAATGAAGTAATTAACTCTTACACGCTTCAGAAGACTGAATGGACTGCTAATGCCTTGAAGACCATAAAGCAAGGGACCATGCATCTAATCTGGTCTCCTGTGCAACCATGCAGAGTACATCCAATAAGTTTCTGGGCTAAGCACAGTGTTAGGAGTTTATGCTGGTATGGTATTTGTATACTATATGATGTACTTAAGTCCCTCATTATATTGCAGCATTTAAAAAAAGATGAAGTCCGTTGTCTGTCTTGTTTTATTTATTGTTTTAGCAGTAGGACCAATCCTCTGATGCTGCATCAGATGATAAAGCTGTATATACATTTGACACTGTTCACAGATGTACTGCCTTCAGAGGCAGTATTTTGGGATCCTTAGTGTTAAAGATTCATGCTACTTACCTCGGGGAGTTAAAGTCATGTCTTTCAGCAACAGTGTGAGAGTGACAATCAATAACCTTGCACGTACACTATAAGTATTTTGAGGTTATCTATTGGCACCTATATTTCAAGTCTAGCCTACTTTCACTAACAAAATACGTAAGTATGTAGGGGTATATTTATTTACCTTTTGCACACTTAGTCCAAGTTCTTTTTGGAAGAAACCCAATCTATTATCCAATCTTTCCACTGAAAAAGACAGTAAAAACGGAGCTCTCGAGACCATCCGTGCAACTGCTTCCTTACCAAATTTTTTTGATTTTAGGTAAGCCACTCTAGGAAAGAGCAAAAAAATCAGTGATGAACATTTATTGCCTCAATTTATTCATTTAGTTGCTCAAATTCCTCAGTGATATCTTGCAAACAGACAGATGTTTTAATATTAACATACAACCCTGCCAGAAATAATTAGAGGGAAAAGTCTGCAGTTATCATAACAGCAAAATACCAAACCTTCCCATTAACTACAAGGAAAATATGAGAGCAAAATGTCAATACTAATGACAGATTTTAATTCTTTCCAGCTGTACTTAAAATACAGGTTAAAATAGTTATCTGCTTAAGTACCAGCCTGTCTCACAGATTAAGAAAGCACTAATGCACATCAGGGCATGTGGCTATGACAATATTAATTGCCTTCTGCTAATTTTAATGAAATAAGTTTGACCAAAGCAATGAAAATGTAAGAAGCACCTCAATACCATCCTCTCTTGCACAGTCCTATTATGTAAATATCACAGAAGCAGAAATACCATACAATGCCACATATGGAGAAACCTTCCACAAAAAGGTAAATTAAACATTTTTAGATCTGTAGAAGTTATTTTTGTTATACTAGATCTCTACTTTTGGTCACTGCCCCCAAGATTTAGTTATAAAAGCCAGGCCACAGAAAGAGTTTATCAACAGCCTTCCAAGTGGAGCAGTGAGGGCAAAAAAACCTAACTGGCTTCAAGACTGAGCTTGATACATTTATGGAGGGGATGGTATGACAACACTGCCTACAATGGCAGGTAGCTGACCTGCAACTGCTAGTAGCAAATATCTCCATCATCTGCTGATGGGAGGGCTCTGCGTTACTACAGATAATTCTTTGCCAGCAGTCTTACTGGGGAGTCTTGCCCACATGCTCAAAAAGGTCTGATTGCCATATTTGGGGTCGGGAAGGAATTTTCCCTCAGGTCAGATTGGCAAGGACCCTTGGGGGGAGACGGGGACGCTTTTGCCTTCTTCTGCAGCATTGCCAATCTGACTTGAGTGATTTGTCACCTTCCTCTGCAACATGGGACACAGGTCACTTGCAGGTTTAAACTAGTGTAAATGGTGGATTCTCTGTAACTTGAAGTCTTTATATCATTATTTGAAAACTTCAGTAACTCAGCCAGAGGTTAGGGGGTCTATTATAGGAGTGGGTGGGTGAGGTTCTGTGGACTGCATCGTGGAGGAGGTCAGACTAGATTATCATGACGGTCCCTTCTGACCTTAAAGTCTATGAGTAACATTTTTATGTTTGAGAGGTTTATTTCCTCTCCGTCTGCTGAAGTTAGTGAAAATGGAGTTCTATTTAAAATACTATATGTAGGGCCCCACAAAATTCACAGTCCATTTCGGTCAATTTTCAAATTAGTCAAGTTCACAGTTTCAGATCTTTACATCTGAAATTTCACAGTGTTGTAACCTTGGGGGTCCCAACTCAAGTAAAGTGAAATTGACCTAATTCTTGTCAGTTTGTTGCCAATATGGTTCTAAAAAAAAAAAACAATTTTCCTGTCACAATTTTGCTCTGCTGCACTTCTTCCACTCAAATTTGCTAGATACTCTATTCCTTGCAATGAAACCTAGAATTCTGCAGAAACTGATGGCAGAGGTCTCCCATTTTCAGAGGAAGTCTCCTCTTTACCTCTAATGAATGGATTGTTCAAGACCGGTTTAAATATATCATATACTCAGAATTGCCAATCCCAAACATTCTAAAAAAAAAACCACACAATGGTTTTTAAAGTTTCATAATGTAAGTCAAAGGATTGTGGCGTTCTTTTTCTTTGCTTTCTCTTTGGTGAGTCATTAGGTTTTATGGTTTCAAGCTTTCCTACAAAACCATGAGAGCCAGAAACTTACTTTAAAACAAAAACATTAAATTAAAAAAGTACAGCTGACATTTTCATGTGGTCACCTGACACTGAGAGCTGGGACTTTTAAGACAGACACGAACAAGACTCATGATAATCCTGTGAGAGTTGGCAACCCTGTCAGATCAGGAGTTGTATAAAGCATGTTAAAGATTCAAGTCACCATTAACAGTATTTCAAAATAACCATATCTGGTGCAGCTGCACTACAGACACTGATTTGCAACTGTCAGATTGTTGTGAATTGGAATGTTTTTACTTTCACAGTGTTTATCTCAAGTCACAAATGCCAAATCTCTTGAAACTTTTGTTGTGTTTCCTGGCAACATGGGATCCATGACAATAAAACATTTCAGAGAGTGATGTAACCAATATTGTGTCCATCTGTATTTAAGTGTTTAGGGACAGGTGATGTTACTTCTTTAATTCAAAGGATACATTACATATTTATTCAACATATAGCTTGCTATATCCTCTGCATTACAAACTTATTTTTAAAGTGCCATGCAAGCATTTATGAATGCCAAATAAAAGATAAACTCACTCAAATCAAATGTTTAGTATATTTGAAATGAATTGGAGTGTACTTTTTAAAAAAAAACTTTGCAAGCCAGATGGCATTACAGGACATTCACCAAAATGAAAGTCTGGCTTCACAGCTGAGCTAGATTGACTTTATCATCCTATAGAGAGTATCTTGAGAAAATTAAAAACAACTGCAGACCCTCCGAAGTAAGCATACTGCAGCATAGCTTTACCTGTAAATGCTGGTTTCATATTGGATGTGATATAGGTGTCTTTTCTGGATAGACATATTGCTGCTCCATGGGAAAAGGGGTATTAATCTTGTGACAGCTAACAAGAGTGCAGCGGTTACAGGTCTGTTAGCATTTCTAGTCTAAATGCTAGCTTTCAGGAATTTCTCTCTTGGATAGACAGATTTGCTATGTGCAGAATCCAGGTAGGCAAAGGCAAAAGCAAGTTAGGTTTTGTAAAAAATTGATTCCTATACCTATTAAAAAACCTGGGAAATTTTCTAAATTAAAAAAAAGCCCATTCTACTGCAGTACTTGCACAAACCTAGCACTGGGGCAGTGAACTTGGCCAGAAAGTGAAACTGACTAGTTATTTCAGCATCCAAGTGTAACTGCCTCACCACAGTAAACAAACTGCATAAATTGGGTAAAGAAAATTAAGGCCATGTGTACACTATAAACTTTGGTTGAGGCAAGTTACATCAGCGTAAAGCCGCAGCACTTAGTATGTCACTTGTGCATGTGCATACTTGGCTCCTTGCATCGGTGCTGTGTGTACTCACCAGGAGTACTTGTATTGATGCAATGCAGTGCACCATGGGTGGATATCCCAGTGTGCAACCCACCACTGTCCAGCGCACTGTCTTTTGGGAAAGTTTGGTGACACATGGTGGGGCAGAAATGAGTTGTGCAAGGGTGACTGGGAGCAAGGGGTCAACTTCCCAGTGGGCAACTGTCTCCATCTCACGTCATCTATATCAGGGGTTCTCAACCTTTTTATTTCTGAGGACCCCACCAACATGCTATAAAAAAATCCACGGCCCACCTGTGCCATAACAATTGTTTTTCTGCATATAAAAAAGTTAGGGCCAGCGTTAGGGGGTAGCAAGCAGGGCAATTGCCTGGGGCTCCACACCACAGGGGCCCCAGCAAAGCTACATTGCTTAGGCTTCGGCTTCAGCCCTGGGTGGTGGGACTCAGAGCCCCGGGCTTCAGTCCCATGTAATGGGGCTTCGGCTTTCTGCCCTGGGCTCCAGCAAGTCTAACACTGGCCCTGCTTGGTGGCCCCCCTGAAATGTGCTCACGGCCCCCCAGTGGGCCCCAGGCCCCCGGTTGAGAACCACTGATCTATATCACATAATTTTCATACCTTTTTTCAAAATTCTACAGACATGTGAGGCCCTCCTCACTGTCCACCATCACTAACAGAAGCATGGAGCCTACACAGTTCTGCACTCTTGTCATGAGCATTGCAAGCACAGGACACATAATCCTCCAGTATTGCAGGGCTGCAAAAAGAGCTGAATCAGCAGGGAACATGATGATTTCTTGGAGGACAGATTGCTGTGGGACATAGTGAGAACAAATGCCAGGTTGTTGATGGTGTTCACTGAGCAGCTGCTGATTGTGGAGCACAGCTTCTGGAGCTGAGAAACGAGCACTGTCTGGTTGGATCATGTTGTAATGAAGACATGGGATGGTAAGCAGTGGCTGCAGAACTTTCAGATGCACAAGGCCACATTCCTGGATCTGTATGCTGACCTTGCCCCAGCCCTCCAGTGCAGGGAGACCAAAATGATTGCTGCATTGACAGTGGAGAAGTGAGTGGCGATCGCACTGTGGAAACTTGCAACATCAGATTGCTACCAGTCAATCAGGCATCAATTTGGAGCTGAGAAATCCACCACCGAGGCCATTGTCATGCAAATGTACAGGGCTATTAATACAGCCCTGCGCAGATACAAAAATGTGTATCCACATCCGATATACGATCTGCAAAAATTGTCTGTGGATATCTGCATCCGCAGATTTGCAGGGCTCTACTTACCATGGCTGGGCTGAAGCTCCACACTGGAGCCTGGTTGGGGAGAGGCGCGTGGGAGTCACAGACCTCTCCACCTGCCCTCAGCCGGGCAGGGACACAACCAGGGGCTGGTCTTAGACCTCCCCCCAGTCCCGGACAGGTGGAGGGTCCACTGCAGCTCCCCACAGCAGCCAGCCAGGCTCTTACTGTGGCCAGGCTGCGGCTCCAAGCCGCCCCCACCTCGGACAGAGCCTGGGTCCCTCCACCTGCCCTGGGCAGGGCACCTGGAAGGCAGGGACACGGGCTGGGGGCTGCCAGCGCGGCTTTCCCCAACCCAGCTCTGGCTGGGGGCAGCTCATAAACTGCAATTCTGCTAGGTTTAGCTGTATCAGTCTAGAGAATTGAGTAAGACATCTTAGCAGGTGGGCATTATATACAAAATCAGTTTCCTGGAAAAGGATGCGATAGCACAAACCTTTCCAGCGTCTTCATTTGTTTTCTGTCCTCTGCTAGTCAGACTCACCCCCACAAAATAGCCAGGTAGAAGAATTTTGTTGTGACTTAACTGCAGTTTCTCATTCTCAGAGTAATTTCAAGCACATGTTCCCATCTACCTAAATGTCACAGTTGTAGGGTTCCCAGTCTAATAAATTTTTTTGAATTTCTATTCTACCTTTCTGAGCAGGGGCAGACTTAGATCTATGCGACTGTAGGATTCCAACTCTCAGGGCCCCACACCTATCCCCCACAATCCCAATTCCCCTCCATAGTCTGGACTGACTCTGGCAACAGCAGCCTGCTGCACAAACCGAGTTATAACTGCATCTCTCTGCTCCCTGTTTAGAAAGCTGCACTTCCTCGCTGCCTTATTTCCTGGTTCCTGTAGTAGTGGCAGACATTAGCAGGTATAGATCCACAAACAGGTGGGGAGGCAGAAGGAAATTTGAGACGGGAACGGTGGGGGCACAGTAAGGCATGGAACAACCAACAGATTTGAAGCACAGGTGCATAGAAATTGGGTGGCTATAGATGAGGAGGGAGGCATTTTGTGTTGATTTTCACTTAGGGCGCTGCACACCAAGCACCAGCCCCACATTTGAGATTTTAAAGCATTTACAGGTTAGACCTAACAAAATCCCATTGTAATATTTACCTATTTTATAGATGAGTAAATCAAGGTAGACAGGATTAGATTTACGTGACTATAGTTAGCAGGCATAGGATTAATGGGTCATGGGCTTGTTTCATGAAAGACCTACCTTGTCTCTAGCGCCTCCATGTCTACAGCAAGAATGTACGGATTTTGAGTCAGGATTGGCCCCAGCTGATTATCTTCTACACCCACATCCTTAAGAAACAAAAGCCTTTTTCTTATATCTTTTTCAAAATCCAGTCTCAGTAGGAGTTGGCCTGCATTTGGACGTTTTTCCACTTTGGACAAATCAACTCCTATAGCAAATAAATCACAGACGCTACTTTAGTTGAATGCTTAGTTAAATGAATTAGGAGAAAGATTCATAAGAAACATAAGTACATGCTGCACTGCATGTATGAAGTCTTGAATACAATTTTTGTGCATATAGCCAAAATATTTTGATTGCTCAAGATATTATGGTCACAATAGCTTGTATATTCAGAAGAGAACCGAGATAAAACAAGCTCTAAATTCTTTCCAACCCAAATTTTGGTAGCAAAATTCAGAGAGTTTATTTTTTGAAGAAAAAGACAGCAGGTTTCAGTATTGCAATCAGAGAAGTTAAGCACAGTAAGATCCATTTCACACCATATTCTGAAATGTGCAATGTGCAGGGATCTCATTTTGTTTGCCCGGAGGTATGTGGAGGTGGTTCTCCCAACTCTTTCTTATATGTGCACAGTAAATGAGGGGGAAATTTTATTGCAAAGAGTCTTTGGGAAACCCAAATAGCTTTCATTATTAGACTGTTAGCCAAAGGCAATTCTAATACAAAACCCACTTGCCCCAACAATCCAGCAATTCGCTTCTTTCTCTGGCTTTATTTTACACAAGAGGGTATAACTTTTTGTCTGCGCTACTGTGTCATGCAGTAACTTGCCTGTATGGACCCTGCTGCCACACACTTAAAGTTCCCTAGCGTGCTCTGATGTAGTCCCATTTCAAACAGTACTATCTTAATACACACTAGAGAAATTTTAGTGCGTGGCAGCAGGGCCTACACAGACTCTTAGCACATGGCACATTAGTGAGGACTAAAATCTACAACTGTCTGGTACAGTGTGGACAAGTCCCACATCTCTTTGGATCTCCCCTCCCACAAGTCATTTTTGTATTTCATGCATTTCTTGCACTTAAAGAAGGCTGGGGGGCAAGGGAGACCACCTTGACTTCAGGCATCCTTCTTTTGCAATTTGAGGTCTTTTTTGAGAGAGTCAGGATTTTCCCCATTTCTCTCACCCTGCCTCTTTTAATTTTTCTCACTTCTAGGACCCTACATGATAGTAACTTTCCTTCCTACCAAGAAGGAAAAAGCTGCAGCTTCTCCACAGCCAGTTAACATTTCTTCAGTGAGCCCAGAGGGATGAAGGCTGCTAGAGTATAGCAAGGTGTTCCATACCCCCAGGAGCTGCAGGTGATGCTCTCTCAGTGCTCCCAGCTTGTGCTTGATCAACAGCTGAGGAACACAGATTCTGTCCCAAACTAACATACATTGCTGGTAAACCACATAAACAGCCTCTACTTTGTTCATTTATCCTGCATCTCTCCCCTCTACCTTGGACTGTGCGTTGCTACACCTATAAAATTATGATTTGCAAGTTTACTGCTAAATCAGTAAAATCAAAATATAAACTAAGAAATACTGAACATACCAAGCACAAATAATCTGCCTAAACATTACACTTACCCAAAAGCACTAATTGACTCAGAGTTTCTGAACGATCAACATAATCTTGAAGTGTGAAAGAACCAAGGGGAAGGGGTGGCTCAGCTACAATCTGCACAGCTTCTTCTTCAGAGATCTCCTCCAAAGCAGATGAAGGTGGTGTATCTTCCCAAACTAGAAGTCATTAATAAGAGACATGTTAATAGATTTTCTTGACAAACTGTTCGAATTTCCAGTACCTTCCCCGTTTGTCTCAAGAACTAGAAATTAAAGTATTTTCAAAATATGACTTTACTAATGTTGTTGCTTTCACTTGTTCAGGGCGTTTCTTCTGTGAGGCAACTATGATTACCAGGCAATAGGAAACATAATTAGCTGTAATGTCATGAAATCAAAGGTCCAATTCTTTCCTTAGCTCAGCCAGGACTTCCTGCTAATCCTGCAAAAGCTTTTTTGCATGCTTAACTTTAAGCATCCAAGTGGTAATATCATGTGCTTAAAACTAAGCATGTGTGCAAGCATTAGCAGGACTGGGACTTTACAGTGCAACATGGGCAAGTCACTCAATGTTTGCTTCAGTTTCCCCATCAAATATGGATAATACTAGATCCCTAGCTAGTGAAGCACAATTAATAGTTGGAATGTATCTTAAGGTCTTTGGATTGATGCTGCTGTAGCAATATCACCAAAAAGCTTCCTAATAGTGAGATCTATTGAATTATGCAGTAGTCACACAAAGGAAGTGGTAAAAGCCACATCAATTAAGACATTTAAATTTATAAAGGCCTGGAGAATATTAGCACATTTCTTTGCAACAGCCCTGTAAGGTAGAGAACTACTGCTATCTCTGTTTAACAGATCAGGAATTTAGATACAGAAATAGTGACTTAACCAAGACTGCACACAAAGTCTATAGCAGAGCTGGGAACTGAACCTATACATCCTGATGCCCAGTCTAGTGCCTTAAACCACAAGACAATCCTTCTTCTCACTTGTCTGATTTTTTTAAACCTACTCTTGTTACAGTAATTTGAGGTCTGTCTTGAAACAAGTCAGAAAAACACCTTTTTCTCTTTTTTCCATTTTGTACACTTGTCAGCATTTCTCACATACTCTGTTTCAAAGTTTCTCCAGTTGTGTGTGTCTTTCACAGAGCAATAAGGGAGAAACTTCTTTGTTAGTTTTTAAGAAAATAAAACTGAAAAACTACAAAACTGGCAGGGACATTCAGGACCAGTGGAGTACCTGAAACTGTATCTTTAATAATAATAATAAAAAAATTCATTTAGTACATGTGAAGTGGACGGTGTCCCTCTAACAAGGTTTTATATGGCAACACTTACATTTTTCAGTAATGATGGATGTTTCTGCTAAAACTAGCTAGCGTACATAGCCAGTGTGGCTAGACAGAATAAAAGGTAGAGTTATAAGTTATATCATCCATCTGCCACCGTCACTGCAGAATTGTTCCTCATATTTTCCCATATTTTGTAGAGTCCAGTTTTAAATACACTAAAAATTGAGACATGGCCTCTAGCACCTTTATTCCACAGTCTAAACAGAGTTCTCACTGTTACAGAGTTTTAGATGATTTTCCAGCAGAAGTTTCTCTTTTCTCCATTTCATCCTAATATACCTGTCTAGATTTCAGGGACCAATTCAGCCCTGGCATAAACAGACAAAACTCCATGGAAGTTGGGAGTACCTCACAGAATGGTTGCAGGACTTAATTAATGTCTAAAAACACAAAGTCCTTCTTTATGCTAGAAAAGGTACCTGTTGCTCGAGAATACACATGTGAGTTGCACATTGTATGGGTCACTAAACAGCTTGCTAGGCTTCCACCTATCTGCACCTGATACTGCAGAAGCTCTGTTTTGATACACTCTGGATGAAAGCCGACTTATCTAAACCAGATTTACACCCACTTTGCACAACAGTCATAGAAGACCCAATTCTTCTCAGTTGTACATGGGGTTAGCTGCAAGTGTAGGCCAGACAAGTCAACACAGTTTAGCAAAATCACTTTTTCTAGCATTCCCCATTTGCAGAAGGAGAAAATGGTTTGCCAAAGGACACAAAAGGAGTCTTTGCCAGAACCAGACTAAAACTCAGTTTCCTGGCTCCTGGTACTATGCTCATAGCCCACCTCTCTGATGTGTGGAAGAGAGGCCTGTAAGCAGTATCTAAAACAGTTTAAATAACTAGTGTGTATAAACTACTGTTTTAACACACTAATCATTTAACATACATTGATGAGTGATATAAAGAGTTAAAACATAATCTCTAATACCTTATTTCACAGTTGCAAGTAAATGCTATAATAAGAATGAAGTATAATTCTCAAACTTAGCACTTCCATAGCAATTTTTCTCCATACATATTAAAAGCCCTTTTCAGAGGTTGTTGTTTATTATTCTTATTTAGGGGTGAGGGCACAGAGTGGTTCAGTGGCTTGCCCAAGGTCACACAATGAGTTTGTGGCACAATGGAGAAGAGAATGCAGGTCTCCTTAGCACCAATCTGATATTCTGATAAACAGACTAAACTTCTGACTAGATTTAAAAGCAATCAATATGGTTTCTGGATCAAATACTTGTCTCATATTACAGAAATCCTATATTAATACTGGGGTTCAAACTGAGTGAAACTTGTAAAGACTGTCCAAATATGTAAGCATGAGCAGGATTGAATGAGTTAACAGCCAAAAATAAAGTTTAAAGCAGGATTTTCAGTACAAAACAATAGAAGTTCCTACATCATGCAGCCAAAATGGGAAAGCTTAGGTGGACGCTGGGTAAGATAGGCTACACAATAAAACGGCATGAGCCCTCATCACAGAAAAGCAGAGGAAGTATCAACTAAGATGAAGGAGCCATGTGAGATGAGACATGGGATATGCTGGCTAGAGAGTATATGAACTAGTAGCTGTGGGACATGAGGAATACCTAGAAAAAGGTGGTCTGAGGTGCTGAAGGAGGACATGAAGGTTGGTGTCATCTTGTTAGATGCACTGGACAAGAATGCTTGGAGACTAAGAGCCAACAACACCGAACTCATGGGACACGGTGGACTAAGTTAAATTAAAGTTCTTAAAGTTTCTTACCTTCATATAATGTTTTTGTATCTGAGCTGGGTATTACTTCTGCTTGCTGCTGGTAGTGGTTTACTGGAGAAAGTAAGTTTGTTTCTTCAGAAAGTATCTGTCCATTATTTGAGTTGGTGGATTGCAAACGGCTCCCCAAAGATACAGATCTGTAGGTCTTCAATCCATGCTGAGGAAAGTGATCATCAGTGCATAGGAAAGACAGAACTGAAAGCTCATGCAACTGCATCCATGTCCTGTGAGTTTTTCTCAGTTGCTGAATAGAATTAGCAACACTATTTGTTTTCACTGACAAGTACCATATGCTTATCTGCCGAGCCCAGAAAGCCATCTTCTACATAAATACGGTTCCCTGCTAAGAAAAAGGAGCACTTAATTATAGGGAGAAAATTGTCATGAATAAAGTAATGCATCTCATTGTTCACACAAACTAGGTCCAAAGTTTAGGAAGCGGCTTTGTCAAAATTAAAGCAGAAGTAGGTCTGTGCTATCTAATGTTATTCGGCTGCCTTGTGAATTTACAAATGTGATATCCTAGAAAATACATAATTTAACACAATAAAAATTATTTAAAAATCTTGAACAGAAATTGTTTGCATTAAGTGTGTTAATTCCCAATAATCTGTTTATGAAAAAAAAAAGAGAGAGAATCAGAGCACCACAATGTCAAGTCTCTTAAAGGGGCACTGCCAGACTGTCCTTTGGTTCTGTGTTTGTACAAGCACAGGGAGGTCCTGGTCCACAACTGAAGCTCCTAGGTGTTATGTTAATACACATAAATTGATTACAACAGTAACACATTTAGTCACATCAGCCACACCATCAGGGGCTCGTTCACCTGCACATCTACCAATGTGATATATGCCATCATGTGCCAGCAATGCCCCTCTGCCATGTACATTGGCCAAACTGGACAGTCTCTAAGCAAAAGAAAAAATGGACACAAATCTGACATCAGGAATCATAACATTCAAAAGCCAGTAGGTGAACCCTTCAACCTCTCTAATCACTCAGTGACAGACTTAAAGGTGGCAATTTTGCAACAGAAAAACTTCAAAAACAGACTCCAACGAGAAGCTGCTGAACTAGAATTAATATGCAAACTAGATACCATTACCTTAGGTTTGAACAGAGACTGGGAATGGCTCGGTCATTACGTTAATTGAATCTATTTCCCCTAGTCTAGTATCCTAGTTAAGTACCCTTAACACCTTTGTGTCAATTGTCCGTAATGGGCCATCTTGATTATCACTACAAAAGTTTCTTTCCCCTGCTGATAATAGTTCCTTTCAATTAATTAGCCTTTTACAGTTGGTATGGTTACTTCCACCTTTTCATGTTTCTCTGAATGTATAAATACCCTCCTACTGTATGTTCCATTGTATGCATCCGAAGTGGACTGTAGTCCACGAAAGCTTATGCTGAAATAAATTTGTTAGTCTCTAAGGTGCCACAAGTAATCCTTTTCTTTTTACATTTAGTCTGGTTATCAGCATGCAATTAATACTAAAAAGAACAGGAGTAGCCTGCAATTAATACTGTATCTTGAAAGACAAGGCAGCTCCCCCTAGCCCAACAGGTACATTTCTCTCTTAGGCTATGGCTACGCCAAGGGGAGCTCTCCCGCCAACGTGGCGCAGTCCACACCAGTGCTTAAGTCAGTGTAACTTATGTCACTCAGCAGGGTGAGTAATTCACATGCCTGAGTGACATAGTTATACCAATGTAAGTGGCAGGGCCGACACACTACTATGTGATCCTGCTCTCAAACAAGGACACATGAAGCAGGAGCACCCAGCAGACCTAGGGATAATACAGCGCTTAAAGTGGGCAGACAAAAAACAGGAGGGTCTAACATAACCCCAGGCTCAGTAACTTGCCAGGCACAGCAATCTAGCAGTTCACAATTACTTGTATTACAGAATCACATGCAACCGCTAGCTCATGACGCTCCTTACAGCTATTTATTGTCACTGTTTTTAGTGGGACAACAGGCCTCGTACAAGGAATTAAACGCAAGACATCCGGGGGGGGGGGGGGGGGCGCAGGGACGCTCAGACCGTGCCTGGGGTGCTGCCTCTGCCCGCCCCGACGCGTCCGTGCCCCGAGCCCGGCTCTGAGCCTGCCCCTCCGAGGTGCTGGGCTGGCGGGAGGCCCGGTCCGTGCCGCTGTGGTACCAGCGCCGCTAGCCTCGCCCCCCAGACACAGGCCCTGCGGCGCTCGGCAGCGGAAGGACTGAAGCCCGCAGCCTGCCCCGTTCCCAGCGCCCCCTGGCCCAGCTCCAGCCGCGGGGCCCAGACCGGCTGACCACCGCGGGGAGAGTCTCACCTGAGGCGGCGGCGAGGCCTCGTGCCGCTCCGCTGGCTCCTCCTCCTCCTGTCGCCCCGCCCCTCCCGCGCAGCTCCCCTGCCTTGCCCGCCCCCTTCCCTCACGTCCTCCGGCAGCGCTTCCTGCCCGGGCGAGACCATCTGCCGGAGGGTCGGGGGGTGGATACTCTCTTCCCTCTCCCCGCGCAGCCGTTCCCCGCCCCAATCCCCCCCGCCTCGTCGGGGCCTGGTCCCAGCGCCTGTTTGGTCCCGCGCGCCCCGGCCCCCGGGCGGGGATAGTGCTTCTGCCTCGCGCAGGCGGCCTCCCCAGCAGCAGCAGCGGAGCGGAGCCGGCGGCCGGGCCGCGCGGGGAGATGGCGTCCTGCGTGGGGAGCCGGACCCTGAGCAAGGACGATGTGAACTACCGGCTGCACTTCCGCATGATCAACGAGCAGCAAGTGGAGGACATCACCCTGGAGTTCTTCTACCGGCCCCACACCATCACCCTGCTGAGCTTCACCATCCTCAGCCTCATGGCCTTCGCCTTCACCCGGTGCGCGGGGCGGTCCAGAGTGAACGGGGGAGCGGCGGGGGCTGCGGGAGGGGCTGGAGGGAGGAGAGAGCCAGGGAAGGTTACTTAGCTAGGCGTGAAGGTTGCCAGGCTAGGCGACAGGCCAGTAGCTTAGTGACTTGTGGAGGCGCAGCCCAGCTGGGGGACAGTCACACCGGGATGGGTTGGTCCCCACCATGCGCCAGGTTTTCTCTTTTTTTAAAACAAATATTGAGCTGTTATTTTGAACATGGCCACAGCGGGCCTGGGGTTCTGCACCTCTGCTGGAGTTTACCCCCGCCCTCTCTGGATGCTGTCAAGGCATCTCTGCCAAGTATTGCTTCTGTCCATAAATACCATAAAGAGAAGGTTTTTGGGGGGTTTTTTGCCTTTGGAAAGCACCTGACTGCAGCAGGACGATGCATCCTAGACCATCATATTAGGGCTTTATTCAAACTGGCAATCATTCACTTTGCCTGGTGTTTTTTATGCACAGTGTAAATCTGAAGTACAGTCATTTGGGTTTGCTGTATGTTTGGTTATGAACCTGAGATCTTCATTACTGAATACATATTTTGTGTCCACCTCTCAAATTCAGATTATTTAAAGTGCTCATACTGTAGATAAAGACAAGGCATCTCTTGTGATCGTGATACCAGTCCCTTTTATCATGGCAGAAGACAGTGCTGTTAAGTCTGTTGTACATTTCTTTTTCCTATTTCTTGATGGAGAAGGTAGTGTACAGTGGAAGGGGGGAGGGGTGTTGTTTGTTTTGTTACCATACTCACTGGTAAATTTATTCAGGATTAGTGAGAGTGAGCTGTAACAGATCTTATCAAACCATACCTGTGGCATCAAAATTTGGTCTAGTAGTAGTATTAAGTAAGACTTTGTTTTGGCCTTTTTCAATTAGCTTAATCCAAATTACAATGTGTCTTAAAAAGTATTATATCTCTAGCAAGATATAGAGTATCAGGTACTAGAAATGATTCATATCATTTTTTAAAAAACAAACAAAAAAGCTTGCTCTCAGTACCATAAAGCCTGTCTAACTCTGTGTGATGTTTTCCGTGTTATTTAGTTTCCTACCATGATTTTGTAAACCATCAGTTGAAAGTCTTAATTGAAGTCAACATAGTTCTCAAGCAGTCACCTGGGACTTGTTGATAACTTTTTTATTTAATAAAAATGACACCATTTCTTGAATAGCATCACCTCTTTTGCTTATTGAACACTATTGTTTTATGCAGTTATTTTTGTAAATTTTTTCTTCTATAGAGACACCACTGATAATGTGAAGGTTTAGGCCCTGATCCTGCAAACACTTATTCAGGTGCTAACATTACTTCTGTGAGTAGTCCCACTGAAGTCACTAGGGCTGTTCACAGAAGTAAAGCTAAGCATATGCATAAGTGTTTGCAGGATTGGGGTCTTGTTTGTAATCAGTAGCAGTCCACTCATGCAGAGGTCCTTGCAGAAATGGGGCCTGTATATTATATGTGCATGTGCCTATGCTCCAATGTCTCCTTCTGAATAGGGTCACACTCTTGCTCATGTATTTGTGATTCTCCTTTGGCTTGGTTATTGCTAGAAACCTGTATTTCCTGAGCAGGAGTTTGTGAATTCTCTTCACCATGGACACAACCGTGCAGTCCTTAGTCAAAACACACTAATTTCAGCTGGGGTTTTGCCAAAGTAAGCCTCGCAGCATTTGAACTCATGTTTACTGTTTACTTGTTGATCATGATGACATTGTATGTATATGGTCACAGATTACAACTAGGTTTTTTTTATTACTGATTGAACACCAACAGAGATTTACAGAGGAGAGAACCACTACTTTTTTCAGGGCTGATAAAATAAAAAAAAAATACATGTAATTTGATAGCTATACATTTATATTCTCAAAATCAAAGCTAATAGTTAAATTGCAAAGGTAACAAAATAAATCTTGTAAAACTGGGAAGGGAGAGTGTGTGTGTGTGTGTGTGTGTGTGAGAGAGAGAGGTGGGGGGGGGGGGAATGTGTGTTTGTGAGAGAGGAAAATCAAAAGTCTAATTAGAAACTCCCAAGAAAATGCATCCCTTTCCTATTCCTACCTGTGTGGTACTCAACAAGATACATTTGATAAAGTGCATCCCTTGTCCTCATCAAGTATCAATATTTACTGTCATTTGTAATTTGGGTAGGATGGCCCAGAGACCCCTTTTTTAAATCTTGGCTATGACGCTGTATCATCATACTCTGTTGCGTAAATACTTCCGTATTAGTGGTATAATCGCCTAAAACTATTTATCGCTGGACAAAGCCAACTGATTATTCTGTTAGGGCGCAATGCTGTGAGATGCTGAGCGTATCTTGGAGGACTGGGTCCTTGGGACTGATGATTCACCCGGGGGGGGAAAAATAAATGCCTAGTCCTTATTTTTTACCAAATAAAGGGTGGGCTGGGCTGCAGTTCAGATCTACTGTCCTGAAGACACAGAATATTAACTAGGTGCTCAGATATTTGCTTTTGGATAGATTTGTTGGTTTTCTTTTTCTTTTCCTTTCTTTCTCTGCTGTCACTTTTTTCCTAGCTCTGGTATCTGCCTCTTTTGTCCCATCTCCCCTGCCCCCCTTTTTTTTCTTCTGCTCCCTTTACTTTCCAGTTCATTTCAACTGCCTGTTGAAATCTCTTCATCTCCTTGTTTCTCTCTTTTTTTCTCAAAGGGTGGGGGATGACAGCTCTCATTATGTTTTCCTTCACTTTCTCCTCTCCTCACTTGTCACTACCAATTGCCATGAAAACTTCCTCAATCTGAGTAATACCGACATTCCACCTCTTCTTCCATTGCTGGGACAATACCCAACATGTGGCTAGCTGTTTGAATAGGCATAGAGAAGAAAAGAGTATTTCCTCATGTGTTTCCAGCTACATTCCCTACCATCTGTCTTTTCTGTTCTCCTCATTATGGTGTCTGAGCCTCTACCTGCCATGTTCTCATTTCCCATGCTTGGGCCATCCAGTTCCAATCACTCCTCTGCCCCTTTGGGATATCCCTTCAGAGAGTCCCAATTTTCTTAGACCTAAACATAAATGGCTCACCGCTGCTTTCCTTCTGCAGTCACTTACTACCCACCCGTGACAAATTCACGTGTACAATTCAGGCAGGTAACCCAAAATTCAGGCATGTTGTCTTATACACTTAATAGTGTAATGATTAGTACAAGTTTATTTTTAAGGAACATCAGACCAGGATGGGCTAACTCAGCCCTGGAAAGCCTCTCACTTGTCTCATCCAGAGTTCCTTCTGTGCCAGTAATTTAAGGATCTCAGGTTAACCTGGGAAAAGATCTTCTGTTGGATGCAGCAGCCGGATCCATCCTTAGTTTTGGGAACCTGGTAGTGGTTCTTCATTAGGATCTCAGGAGACAGAGGTCACAGTCCTGAAGTTGGCAGACTGAGATGGAGCTAGACTTCAGAGAGGGGTTGCTTTAGTGTGGAAAAGCCAACAAAGTAAATTTGAATGGGTGTTTAATTGCCTAATTTGCCTATTTTAGGCTTTTCTAATGTATCTATCACCTAAATATCCAGGGCAACTGCTGCACCTGCCTTGTTTTTCCTGTTGGATAAGCTGGTCTCTGCCTTCCCACCTCCAAATCTGTTGCTATAGCTGGGATTCCTATTGACTGGTCCCCACTGTTTCCCTTTCCTCTGGGGAGGAGGATATGGCTTTCATTTAACTGAGAGGCAACCAACAAGGAGGCAAATGGCAACTGAGGGATGGCTGCTGGGGGCACTCCTTTGTGAAGCACACACAGCAACACTTAATGGAGGTGACAGGTTGTGTTTTATTAAAGTAAGAATAGAATGCAGGACTGTGCTCTCCCACTGCCTCCACCCCAGTAAAACGTTCCCATCCGCTCAAAACACTGGAACATTGCTGATTAAACCAACATGTCTGGGGCATCCAACCTCTTGGTTTCTGTTTTGGTTTTGTATGGGGTTATAGCTGCACCCAGACCCCCACCCCACTGAGCCCCCAGCCATCTGCACCTGGACCCCCGCCAAGCAAGCCCCACTCCCTCAGCACCTGGACACTTCCCCCAAGCCACCCACATCCAGCCCCGCTGAGCCCCAACCACCTTCACCTGGACCCCCCTGCAGAGTCCCATTGCCCCAGTACCCATAACCACCCAATGAGCCCCTGTTCATCCAGATCCCCGCACACCCAGATTGCCCCACACAGGACCCTATCCCCCCACACTAAGGCCCTTCACGCTTGGATCCTGCTTGCCCCAACCTGGTGTGCCTGGCTTGGAGGGGCAGTGCCACAGGGTGTTTCTGGGCAGGCCCGGCCCTTGCACCAGACCCTGACACAGTGCAGCCTTACCGCCGAGTCCATCTGCTGGGATGGGGAAGGGGGGCTTTAGGGTGATCTCCCACCTCCATGCAGTCAGTGGCCTGTGCTCCCCACTTCCATGCTGGAGCCTCCACATTTATTTATCGACAAATAAAATTTGCAGAATTTTAAAATATTGTTTGCAGAATTTTTATTTTTTTGGCCCAGAATTCCCTCAAGAGTACATTTTCTTCTTATGGTTTGTTGTGACAGTCATTTTGTTTCCCTGTGCCTGCACCTTCCTCTCGGGATTCCCAGCAACACCTCTTCCAAACAAACACCATAGTCTATCTTCTAGCTCAGATAATTAAGCTGTGATTCACATTTTTTTTTACCTGCCTCTGGCAAGAGGAAAGGATAAACATCCTTTTAAAAAGTGTTACTGTATTAATCCTAAAATGAATTAACTAAAGCAGTAACTTTTGGCTTTCTTAATTAAGGCTTTGACTATCTAGTAGGCAGTAAGTAAAGAGGATGTACAGAGAGAACAATGTTAAAGATTAACCACAATACTCAGGATCTTAGAAACGTGTTTGGGGCGGGAGGGGGGGGAGAACCTGATCTGTTCATGTAGTGACCAAAAAAGAAAACAAAATGCTCTATAAGGCTCAGAAATCTTGATCGGTACAAAGCCAAATATATTTGCTGCCACATTAGGCTTAACTTAAGTGACTTAGTCCACCCTTCTCTAATGTATGTGACTAGGTTGCACTGAATTATGCAGCAATTTTACTTGATTATTAAATCATTCAGTAGCTTTCATTTTTATGGAAAACATTCTACCAGGCCTTACTAAGTGAAAATAATGAATGTACACTGCTATGTGAATTTGTAGCAGAGGAATACCGCCTCTGTATGCTGAGCCATTGTGAATCTGTGGTCGGCTGGAGAAGCTCTGATCAAGGCGGAACTCCTGGAGGAGCCCAGGGAGCCCAGTGCTAGGGCAGAATTCCTGTTGTTAGTTAGTCATGGAATGACTCTAAGACATTCATGGGTGGCACTACAACCGGGAAACTGACACTAGTAAGTCTGGATGGAACAGGGGGGAGATTAGAGAAAGGTCACTGCCATCACACACTTTAGAGAGACAAGGTGAGTGAGGTAATATCTTTTATTGGACCAACTTCTGTTGGTTAGAGCTTTACTCATATGTGGGACCCTGCCAAATTCATGGTCCATTTTGATCAATTTCAGGGCCAGAGGGTTTTAAAATTGGTCAATTTCACATTGTCAGATGTTTACATCTGAAATTTCAGGGTGTTGTAACCATATGGTTCCTTAGCCAAAAAGGGGGTGGTGGTGGGGTTACAAAGCTGATGTAGCAGATCGCGGGATTGCCACCCTCAGTTCTGTTCTGCCTTCAGAGCTGGGCTCTGAAGGCAGCTGCTGTGGAGCTTCCTGCAGCTGGGGGAGATTCCCAGAGGTGGAGGTGGGTCTGATCTCCCCTGTGCTGCTGGAAGTCTTCAGAGCTGGTAGCAGCCATGAGCTTCCTGCAGCCAAGGAAGGTACCCAGAGATGGGTCTGATCTCCCCCTGAGAGCAGCTGTTCAGGGGAAGAGGAAGTCCTGTCCCACCCCACCCCACTCCAGCAGCTGGAGCCTGGTGAACAGTATGAGCTCCCAGCTGGGGCGCCCCAGCCCTCCCCCTCCAATAGCTAGATTTCATGGGGGAGATCTGATTTCACAGTCCATGATGTGTTTTTCACTTTTCACGGCCATGAATTTGGTAGGTCCCTATTCATGTGCAGTTTGGGAACTTCACATGGCAGCAGCCTTCCCATGGCAGACCTGACCTATCCAGGGCTTAGAAGCTTCATGGGTAGGAAAGGCTGCCGTGGCACTCCATTGTAGTGTAATGTATTATTATTCTTTATTTGTATTACCATAGTACTTAGGAGCTGTTGTCATAGACCAGAACCCTAATATGCTAAGGGCTGTACAAACACAAAACAAAAAAACCTGTTCCTGCCCACAAAGAGCTTACAATCTAAGTAGGAGATTATACTGCACTTTGGAAGAGGGGAAAATTATATGTCCAACATTCAGAGCCGCCCCTTGGGTAGGGCGAATCGGGGCGACCACTCCGGGCCTCGCGCTTTGGGGGGTCCCGCGAGCTGGTGCGATTGGCAGACTCAGTCGGTCCCTGAAGAGACGAATCCATCACTTCCGTCCGGGGCCCCATACTCCACCCTAGGTATGGCCCTGCCCGCGTTTATAATCATGCATCTGAGCCTAAATGTTATTGCAAACTCTAAAATACAGTACTATTTCCTCACTGATCCCATCCTGGCAATTATTGTGGGGCAAATTATACTGCTGCAGGTTCATTTTTGAACCATCCTGAAATAAGATACCCTTACTTCACCATGCACAGCTTAGTCCATTGTAAAACTAGAAAGAAAATTGGACGCTAAAAGGAAAGGAAGAAATAATGGAATATATTACTGTGCATTGTATATTGGTACCTAGATAAGTTCATGATGAGTACATTAAAATATTTAGTTATAAGCAATAAGATTTTAATCTTAATAGCAATAATTAAGATGTGCTATATCAACTATGCTTGTATTTGAGTTATTAATAATTGATGGTTACACTTACTGATTTTGTTATTTAAGGCTTCTAGAACTGACTGAAGAAGAGAGAACTTATTTGCAAAAGCCAGGTCTATTCTGAAATGGGTGGATCTCCCATGTAAACTAGACGTTACTCTTAGCTATCTGAGAAGAAAAAACAGCTAGATCAGGCTTGCCAGGATTTCCTGTCAAGATATTCACAGTGGATGCTTAGGTCTATCCTTTGGTGATAATATAACAACAACCTTTCTCCAAAAAAAGAGGAAGAATTTAACCCTTATTATTGTAACTTTGCAGTCAGTTCTGACAATGGCTAGAAGCTGTACTCCTGGCCTGTGTATATTGATTTTATGTTTAGCTTTGTTCTTGTATAAATGGATGTGCAAGGGTGTCAAGTGAAACCATTCAGTTCAGTTACTAAGTTATATCTTATTGTTTATGAACCATCATTGATTTTCAGTGCTTATTTCTAAATGTATTTCATTAACCTGGCATCTAGAGTGCCTTTTGGCATTGTCCTCAAAAAAGTCATGTTACTAACTTGATGATGTCTGTCTTTTCAGGAATGAGTCTATCCCAGAAGATAATATTTGGAAGGGTATCCTCTCTGTGGTTTTCTTCTTTCTAATCATTAGTGTTCTGGCTTTTCCAAATGGTAAGTATATTGATGCTTTACCTTAATTTCACATGCATATTTCTTTTCACTTGTTGCCATTTACTTTCTGAGATGGAGAGGATTGCTTGCTTGCTTCTTCAAGTCCATTCCATGTCAGGTGAGTGTGCTCACCACATGCACCGGTGCCAGATGTTTTTCCTTAGTGTCATCCATTGGCTCTGGTGCCCTCTGGAGTGGCGCTTATATGCGCTGGTATAAGCCTCCCCCTGCCCTCAGTACCTTCTTACCGCCAGTGTCGGTGCTGGAACACTCCCCTTGTTCTAGCAAGCAGTTTCTATTCACTGGTTCTTTGAACTTTTGTGTAAATAGTTGTTAGTTAGTATTAGTTTACAGTTCTTAATAGCTAGTAGACTTGAGCGAATAGTCCCCTGAGGGACTTAGCCCAGGAACGGGGCATGCCCCATTCACTGGGCTATAAGCCTTGCGATCATTTTAATGAGCTCATGCCAATCAGCAATCCACACCTAAGCTGTTTGAAGTGTCTGGGTGAGTCCCATATCCATGAAAAGTGCTGCAAGGGATTCAAGCCCTGGACCATGAGTGAGAGGGACATTCGACTTTGCATGCACCTCATCTCAACCAGGAGATCTTCCTTCCAGTGTTCTATCTGAAACTTCACAAGACCAATGAGGAGAGATGCCTGCATACTCTAGATGTCATGTGCACCATAGCTTTCTATTTGGAGCGCAGCAAGCTCTTCCGCAGATCAACTCAACTCTTTGTTGTGACTGCCGACAGAATGAAGGGCCTTACAGTGTCCTCTCAAAGGATTTCAAACTGGATCACCACTGCATCCGCACTTGTTACAAGTTAGCGCGGGCAGTGCCTCCACCAAGAGTGAAGATTTACTGCACTAGGGCTCAAGCGTTTTCGTCTGCCTTCCTGGCGCATGTCCCTATCCAGGATATCTGCAGGGCTGCGACGTGGTCTTTAGTACACACATTCACCACTCATTACGCCATCATCCAGCAAGCCAGAGATGATGCTGGATTTGGCAGAGCTGTGTTGCAGTCAACACATGAACTCTTCCCCGACTCCGATGGTACTGCTTGGGAGTCACCTAACATGGAATGGACATGAGTAATCACTTGAAGATGTGTTGCTCATGTCCATTCCATGACCCACCCTCCTTCCGCACTGTCAAAGTTCCAGCAAGAAGGAACTGAGGAAGTGGGGAGGGCGGCCCCTTATACCGGTGGATATGGGCACCACTCCAGAGAGTGCCAGACTTGGTCCCCTACGGATACCACTGAGGAAAAACTTACGACACTGATGCATGTGGCAAACACACTCACCTAACATGGAATGGACATGAGCAACACATCTCGAAGAACAACAGGTACAAAAAGTTAGATAGATTTTATTCACTGTCTTTACATTGCTTTAAATTAAGCAACTGTATAAATGAGTTGTAATAGCATTTAGTTGAAATACCAACAAAATATAGGCTATTTATCTTTTGCATGGTCTCGCTAGAGACCTAGTCCCTTGAAAATGGAAATGTCAGTTTTTTTAGCATATTTGGGGATTAAATCTCTTAATAATAATAATAATAATTAATAATAATATAATTAATACATGGCTCTTCCACAGTGCTCTACATCAGTAAATCTCAAAGTGCTTTGCAAAGGGGAGGTCAGTATCATTATCCACACTTTATAGATGGGAAAACTGATGCTCCGAGAGGGGAAGTGACTTGCTGAAGGTCATATAAAAAGCTAGTGGCAGGGCCAGGACTAGAACCTAAATCTGACCTTTATTGTTATGGATGTACAACAGTAGAGTTGCTCTACTTCATCTCCACCCCCTAAGAAAATAAAACTTGAAATAATTTTTCAGTGATTGTGAGTGGGGTTGTGAAGTAAATCAAAATATTTTTATTGCCGTGTTTTACTAATGATGGGAGTTGAAAAGAATAATGCTTTGTTTACACTGGAGACTCTTCAGGAGAAGAGTTATCCTGTTTTGAGTTACATATATTGTGATCTTTGTTTGCTGCTGTAGACTGGCTATGACCATACATTTGTTGGTCAGTTTTGCTTCCCCCCATTTCAGATATTCTCATGCTGCCTCTGTTCAGCAATAGATGAACACTAGTTTCAATCGGGACAGATTTGCAGTTTTAAAGGGGAACATTTTAAAAGGACTCACTAGAGCTTTGTCTTATGATGCTATCTAGCTCCTCCTTGAATTTCATTAATGAGTAGTTTTCATAACATGCTCACTAAAATGATGAATAGAGAGAAGGAAAATGCAGGAATTTTGTGCAAATACCTTTAGCTTTCATATTTTCAATAGACTCCTAAACCTCCCATTATGGTTTCTGACATGACACTATATTCATATACTTCCCAGCACCTATGGGATAACATTTTTAGTTTTTTATAGTATGTAGTTTTTCTGTTGACATACACACTGAAGAGTTCTATGTGCAAAAAAAAAGAATTCCTGGTTATATTACCCATATCAAAATCACCATGATCGTTTTATTTTGGAGTGCACATTGGCACGATATGAATTAGTGCATTTTAGATGAAGCTGTTTTGGCACGAAAGAGAGCTTGTGTAAACTCCTGGTGATCAGTTCTGTCTTCAGCAAATGATTCTTCAATCTTGAAGGATCACACGAGAGTGTATGAGGGGGCGGGCAGAGGGGATAAATTAGAGATCATGTCTCCTCTCATCAGATGTAAATGCCTACCAAAATCCAGTTTAATTAGTCCAAGGCGAAAAGAGACCACTGTGAGCATCTTGTCTGACCTCCTGTATAATACATCCCATAGAACCTCCCCATAATAATTCCTTTTGAACTAGCACATATATATATATATATATATATATATATATATATATATATATATATATATATATATGGATGGAACTAAGAATTTTTAAGTATGCTTAGATAACAGAAAGATTAGGGTGCTAGGAAGGTCGAGATGAAATGACTGTTAACTTTATTAAATCTCTTAGAAAATTCGGATTCATGGCCCATAATTGGTTTTGGGTAGGTTTTTCCAAAATCTTTGTGGAGCAAATAAATAACTCCTTACAAATTCAGGGATTACTCACACAAATCGTAATTTTAAAATAACTTCCTCCAAATTAACATCAACCACTATCATGCTGTTGACAAAAGAAGGCAAGGGTTTAACCCAGTGTGCCTGTCCCATAGCTACATTCTATAAAATCTCATCAAGGTAATCACTAATGTCCCTACCCCCATAAATGAATTATATATTACATGCAGACCAAACTGATTCCCTATAGGGAAGAACAAATTTAGATATGCGAAGAAGGTTGCATAATGTAAGCACCCAATGTCTGATAATTACATAATGTAGATCTGTTGTTCAATTATGGGTTTAGAAAAAACCCTTGCAGGGTGAAATAAGGATAGCTATTTGCATACGGGATTCAAAGATCAATTCATAATGTGTGTTAAAGACCTATGTTTTCAGCCTCTTCCTGCAGTCTAGAAGAATGGATTATATTTAGAAACTTTTCAGCTCTACCAGATAAAGGTGGCCCTTATCTCCACTTCTCTTTTTGCTCTAGTGTGGCGGTTTAATTTAATAAAGGAAGTCAATCTAATCTCTGGCAAAATAAAAAAATCTAAAACAGAAGCCATAATAAGAGGACATTCATCCTCAGGAATCCAGGCTCTTCAGACCTTTAAAGAAATCTTGAAATATCTTGAAGTTAAGCCCTTTTGAGCTATGTGTTTAATCAGGATTTGTGTTTGATCTTAATGGTGTCTCTAAAGGTATCAATTTCAATTTTGTAGCCGGAAGAGCTTGTTTTTTCACACACATCCAACCTCTGTGTGTAAGATGCCTGATATTCTTTGTGATATCTGATATTAAGTCTGTTAGCAGTTTTAGGTGGCCTGCCTGGTAATGTTTTTGGGAGTCGGTGCCCCCGGTTTCATTGCTAACCTGCAGAAACTTGTACTTGATTACTTTTTAATTCCCAAAATGAAACATGCCCACAACTGTAAAAAGCCACAAAACAGATGTAATCTAGAAAACAGATCAAGAGATCAGCCTGTTAAAAATACCAGCAGCTGACACCTCAGCACACATACATCCAAAATGCATGCCATCTTCTTAACACCATGGAAAGAATGCCAATGAAAAGTAATTGCATATTTCTTCCATGTCCCAGTAATGATCAAAAAACCTTCAAATCCTAGAATCAATTACTAATGAACTTGTTTTATTTAAATACAGCAGAGGCTCTAAGCCAAACCTTCAAGTACATTGTGAAGCTTGAAGGAAAACCGATCTTTGCTTGTTAATTTTTGATGATATCCCCCTGAACCAAGTCTTAGAAATAATATGCTGTAGTTTTACTCTTTGTAATCAATTCACTGTCATCTAACAAATATTTCTGTCTACAGGGCCTTTTACTCGCCCACATCCAGCGATATGGCGGATGGTTTTTGGTAAGTTTTAAATTTTTATTTTTTTCTTATTTAGTTTCATCTGAAAATGCTGGTTGGTTGAACCTGAGATTTTTCAAGAAAGTGAATTGGGTTCATTTAACTTCCACCAAATTGCATGCATGGGCCCTGCTGTACTGTCTGCCATGGATCCATAGATCCAATGATTGCATGATCCGCAGCTCCCGAAGAGCCATGCCAGGGTTCATGTATTCCAAGGCCTGAAGGGACCATTGTGATCATCTAGTCTGAGATTCCTGTATAACACAAGCTATAGAACTTTCCCAAAATAATTCCTAGAGCATATCTTTTAGAAAAACGTCCAATATCCAAGTTGTCAGTGATGGCGAATCCACAATGACCCTTGGTAATTGTTGCAATAGTTAATTACCCTCACTGTTAGTAATTTACCCCTTGTTTCCAGTCTGAAATTTGTCTACCTTCAGAATTGAGTCTGATATGAAGAATAGATTTGTTCAAAAAGATATTGAAGATGCCTCTGTTGGGATTTTTTATGTAGCTAAAAATATCTAGCCTCTTAAAGTAGCTGATGACTCATCTGTTGACATTAAAGGGTCACTGCTGATTAGCTATAACAAGTTTGAGAATTCAGCTAGCTGAGAAGCTTGAATAACCTGGCTTCTGCTGTACAGTCTTGGGTTACAATAATTGTAAATGAAAAGGATGCTCTCAAGAACTTCTATTGTACTATTGGAGAGAAAGTGTGCCTGTGTAATTAGGACAAAATCCTGCTCTAATGTGATTCTCCGTCCCTTGGCGTGACTAGTCAGCCACAGTTATTCAGTAGATGCAGAGCAGGATGGCTCTGAGGGGTGCACCTAACTGCAACTCCAAAATAGAGTCTCACGCACAGCTGGGAAGCATATATTTCACCACAACTCCTAATCAGTATGTGATGGGTTGGGGTCACAGAAACCAGCTTGGTGCTGCCACCTGGTGTGCCAAGGTTACTTCTGCCCCAGCTTCCCTGCCCTTTCCAGCTTGAGACTCCAGAATCCTGTCTGTTTTGAGCCAGATTCCACTGATCTGCTGCAAACACAGACCCAGGTCCGAATTATGTCCCCTAACAACTGTAAGGCTCCTGGAAGCGCTTTTGCCTTTGACACCCAGGTACCCAACTCCCAATGAGGTTCAAACCCTTAATAAATCTGTTTTACCCTGTATAAAGCTTATACAGGGTAAACTCATAAATAGTTTGCCTTCTATTTCAAAGATAGAAAGATATGCACAGCTGTTTGCCCTCCCCCAGGTACCAACTCGTACTCCAGGTAACTTAATAAGTAAAAAGTGATTTTAATAAGTACAGAAAGTAGGGTTTAAGTGATTCCAAGTAGTTACAGACAGAACAAAGTGAATTACTAAGTAAAATAAAATAAAACACGCACATCTATGTCTAATCAAACTTAACACAGATAAAAGCCTCACCAGATTTAAATCTTTTCCTCTCACAGGCTGTAGAACTAGCCTGGGTCCAGCAATCGCTCCCACCCCCTATTGTCTTTGTCCTTTGTTCAGTCTCTGTCAGGCATGTCCTTGTGGGGTGGAGAGCCTCTCTCTTTAGCCAGCCGAAGACAAAAATGGAGGGGTCTTCCAAGGGCTTTTATAGCCTTTCCCCCACTCCCTGTGTAGCATCATCTTACCCTGGAGTTTTGGGATCACATAGGCAAGTCACCTGTCCATGCACCCTAACCTGTCCAGCCAGTTGCATTCCTGACCAGGCCCAGATGTTGATTGGGGTCTGCACCTCCTATTGTCTGTGTAAGGGTTTCTTGATTGGTCTCTTTACATGCACATACCTTTCTCAAGACATGATTCCAGGCTCTTACAAAGGCTATGTACAAAACCAGCAAATATAAAACCAATATTCATAACTCCGCAACTACAACAATGATACATGCATACAAACAGGAGGAATAGATTCAGTAGGTCATAACTTTCACAGAGATATGTTACATGGCACATGTAGCATAAACCATATTCCAGTTACATCATGTATACATTTATAAGCCTCTCCCCATAAAGCGTCACACAGTAGGCCACACTTCATCTAGTAGCTAGATAGATATCCATCCTGCCTTGATGTTGTACAGATCCCCTGGGGAGGGAAGTGCTCTGCATAGTCCTTTAGCCCTCATATTCTGTCTGCATATCTCTGGACAGGATTTGGCTCTTTATATACAGTATAGCGACATCATGCAACAACCTCATTATTATTAATACTTATTAGTGTTTGTCCTAATTAAACTGATTTTAAAGACAAATATGGGGTTTTTTCCATATTTTTCCCCGTCACGGTATTGTTAGAGGACAGAATTAAGGTTGTTTGAGTGTCTAAACTGTGCATTTCTTGCATTGACATGTTTAGATTTCTCTCAAGTGTAACCTTAACTGAATTTCCTGGAATTGTAATTATGCCCCAAATCAAGCATTAAAACATCCCTATAATGTTTTTTTACTCTTAAATTACTGATATGTATGTTCAGTCTTAACTCCATCTTAATATAGTTTTATGTTTTTGAATTTCCTTAGGTTGCCTTTTTTTAGAATAAAACTTTTAATGACAATCTCCAGCACATCAAAGCAGCTACAGTGCACTAACTAGGAAAGCTAGAATTGCAGCTAAATTTGCATTTCCAGAGCAGCTCAAAGCAGCCAAAGCAGGTGTGTCTGTCCCTTAATATGTAATTCTTGGTTTAGAAGGCTATGTTAGTGAGGCCAGGAGAGCATGAAATTGGGACAGGAAAAGCCCAGTCCCTGAGTCCCAATGTCGCTTTTTTAAGAGCTTCCTCTGTGCTCCTGCTTAAATTCTGTGTTTAAATTGCTCTTTGGATGTGACTTGTTTTGGTTCGGTTTGCTCAGTCATGTCTACGTAATAGAATATGCGATAGGCAATGGTATAAAAGGCTGTTGTTTTTTTCAAAGATTGCCACATGGTTTGTGTTTGCAAAATGTTTGTATGAAGCTATTGTCTGAACAAACCTGCATTTGTGCAAATTGGCATTTCTGTATGCAGTTAACCACTGTAAGCAGTCTTTGGTTCACCACTTTAGAACCAACTTTTGACTATTTGGCCCATGAAATTTCCTCAATAAACATTCCATATGAATATGATTCTACCTCCGACAGGTCTCAGCGTTCTCTATTTCCTGTTTCTGGTGTTTGTGCTCTTCCTTAACTTGGAGCAGGTCAAAGCAGTGATGTATTGGCTAGATCCTAATCTTCGTTATGCCACCAGGGAAGCAGACATCATGGTACGTATATTTAGGATCCTCGTGCAAGTTACAGCTATTTTGTATTAACTGTCAGATCTCTACATTTCAATTAATCCGTAAAACATTTTTTTTTAATTCTTTCTGATTCAAGTTAGTAAAAACTGATCTACTGGGCATATTAGAAATATTTGTGTTGAAGTTTTGGGTTATATTAGTCATGTAAGTGATGCTAGATATCTGAAGGATATCCATCATTGTAGAATCTGGATCATACCTCAGCAGCTTAGAGTCGTGTCAGAATAGGAGGCCTACCATTGCTATCAGTCCAAATTTAATGGGGAATATGGGGTTTTTCCTGACAGTAGTAAGCAATGGAACTTTGTGCCTTTGTGCTTTTGCACAGACTTAATTTCTCTCATATCACTTACAAATAGCTATAATAGATGACTTATTTGTGGACAAACTAAATCCAGAGTTATGGTCTTGTCTCCTCTTGACACAAAGGAAAGTGCAAGTGGCACTCACTGCTAGGGTGTCAGAGCTGTAGTTGCAGCTCCAGGTGTAATTAGACTTCTTTCTGGGGAATCTTGCTGCAAGTCTTATGCTTTTTATTTGAGTATTATCATTGTGTCTACAATATACAAACTTGCAGCACCCTGCCCTATTTAGGAACTTACAATCTCCTTCAGACAAACAATACACTTTATGTTTTTGTTCAAGAAATAAAACAGAGTACATAGTTAAATTGCATACGCTTGTGGGTCATCATACAAATTGGGAGATGAACTTAATTTAACTTTATAGCTTTATGGCGTGAATTTGGACCCTGTTTTCTGCATATGTGTATGCAGGAAAAGAAGTAACAAAGCATAAAGCAACTGTATTCTCCCTCCTTGGCCTTCTCCCCAAAACCCATAAAGTTCATACTGCGCAGGTCTTCTGTGGCCAGAACTGGGAAGAGTCTGGGGCATGCTGTAGAATGTATGCCCATCTGTGGTCAAAAATTAAAGAACTAAGTAGATATTCTGATGGTTTTGTTTGCATTGGTGGCAAAATGAGAGCTCTCTGGTGCTCAAAATGCTGTGCCTGTCAATAAGATGACTTTTACATTCCCCCTCCCCAGCCCCCCAAGCACCCTACATTATTGTAGTGTGGCACTGAATAACCTAAATAATTATATTAAGATTCTGTAATTTCATAGGCTCTTGACCTGAGCTTTCTCATGCTATCCTATCTTTGGTATTTTACACTGGTTTTTCCAGTAGTAGTAAATGTAAAACTTACAGCTAGGAGACTTGCTAGGAACAGACATTTTTTTTAATCATGGTTTTTAAAGTGTAGGGCCAGATTGTGGCTTTTAAGGGGTAGTCTGCACTGGACAGGGTGCAGAGGGGACTACATTGCAATAGGAGCCCTTGAAAGAAGCCTAACTCCTTTGGAGGGATCTCCCTGGGCACGTGCACTGCAACTGCAGCTTTGCCACCCTTACAGTGGATGATACATTCACTTCTCTCTGTGCCCGATGAACTCCGCTAGCCTGGAGGAGATAGAGAAATAACCCCCCTTTCAGCCACCCGCTTAGGGTGGCTTCTACATGTGAGCATGGTTGGCACATGAACCCTCCCTTGGGGGAGGCTTGCCCCCTCCCTTCCGGATAAGTACTTACCAATTTCATAGCTGTGAAAAACATGTCACCGACTGTGAAATCTGATCTCCCCTGCTTCCGCCCTTCTCCGCCCTCCCCCCTCCCCCCGCCACTCTGGCTTGGGGCTTCCGCCCCACCCATCCCCCATCTGCTCCGGCCCGGGCTCAGGACTTCCACCCCACCCATCCCCCATCTGCTCCGGCCCGGGCTCGGGACTTCCGCCCCACCCATCCCCCATCTGCTCCGGCCCGGGCTCGGGACTTCCACCCCACCCATCCCCCATCCGCTCCGGCCCGGACTCAGGGCTTCCACCCCCAAGCCACTCTGGCTCGGGTCTTCCGCCCCACCCCGCACCCACTCCGTCCCGCGCTGGGGGCTTCCACCCTGTGGCTGCAGACAGGGCTCGGGGCGCCCGGGCTCAGGGTTTCTTCCCCTGCAGCTCTTACAGGGGCTCAGGGTGACCCGATAGGGTCTTCTGCCCTGGGGCTTCTTCTGGGGATGGGGCACACATTTTTTCTAGGGGGGCCCCAGATTGGCTAGGGGGCCCTGCCTTAATCTGTCTCTGACGTGGACTAGCAGCTAGGAGCCCCCAGCTGGGGTGCTCCCAGAGCCCAGCTCTGAAGGGAGCACAGAGGTGAGGGTGGCAATCAGCAGACTCCCCTACAACAACTTTGCAATCTTCTCCCAACCCATTTTGGGTCAGGACCCCTATGTTTACAACACCCTTAAATTTCAGATGTAAACACCTGAAATTGACTGATTTTTAAATCCTCTGGCCATGAAATTAACCAGAGTGGACTGTGAATTTGGTAGGGCCCTACGCATAAGGTCCCACCTGCTGGAGCCCTGAGCGCGGCTCTCCACCCCCACACGTCGGAAGCGTCCCTGAGCCCCAGCCTGACCCCCCCCCCCCCCCCCAGGCCGCAGGCTGGAGCTGAACCCCCGCCAGCTTCAGAGAGGAGGGGGAGTGAGTGTGGAGCCTTGGGGCGGAGTGTGGTCATGCAACGGCCGGGGTTAGCAGAGGCTTAGCCTCCCCTAGCCTATTATACCCGCCACCCCTGTGAGGGCACTTGCAGTGAGCAGCGCTTACAATCCATGTGGGGGGAGAGCTTGGGTGAAATCCTGGCTCCACTGAAGTCAGTGGATGTTGAATCTGCAACTTGTCTGTGGAACTGCTTCAGGCATTGTATTGAGGATATACCACTGTTGAGTTTCTTGAAAACCAGATCTTCAAGGACAGCATTAAAGCAAGAGAACCGTGATCACTTGTATATAGTTTTTTCCCCATGACCTGCTTGCTTGAGGTTTTTTATGTGTATTTTCCATATTTCTTTCTCCTTACTGTTGCTTCTGTCCTTCAGTCACACGTGCAGCATTCACCCCAAAGGCTGCAAAGACTATCTCTACCCCTCTCAGATTCATTTGTACCATGATGACATCAGTATTGTCCTATTCTTGATTACTGCAGCTTTATTGGCTAAAATTTGAGGAAGAGCACCGAGGGATGGGACGCTACTTCTTTGGATTTCTTCTCTGTCTCTGTTCTACCTCATCTCAGATTTATGGCTTATGGAAGAGTGCCGCATGATTTTGGCTTCCAGCTGTTTGGTTAATTTAAAAAAAAGAGGAGGTGGCAAAATATAAACTTGTACATAGTGTTAAGTCCTGTCTCCATGTGAGACAGGCATGTGAGGTCCTGATCACAGCAACATTGGTGCAGTTCTATCCAGGCAGGGAGTAGGGTACAGAGAATCCATTCTGTATAGCTCTGAGGCCCAAGAGGCACATTCTGCCCCTAATCCACACCGTGTACAAAAACCAGCATACAGTGTACATTCTTGAGGCTATGCACTGAGGACAGAATTTGCCCCATAATTACCAGCAATGATAACAATCAGCACCTGCTTAAACAAGTCAAAAATGATAGAGATGCACAGCAGAAGGAGCAAAATTCTTTCTGTTTTCAAGTGTTCACCGTTCAGTTTCCCAGTGACCCTTTTTCTAACCTAATTGCCGGGGCTAGGAGGAGGCAGAAGAGGGCATTTCTAATGTTGGTGGGAATAGTAACATGGATTTCAAAATCCAGAATATCTTTAGTTTCAGCCTTTCAGTTTACACTGAGTTAAAAATGTCCTTTTGTTCTGGTGCTTCCAGATGTAAATCCTAGCTGAGGATCTCTTGTTGTTTTGTTAACAGGAATATGCTGTGAACTGCCATGTTATCACCTGGGAGAGAATCCTCAGCCATTTTGACATATTTGCTTTTGGGCATTTCTGGGGCTGGGCAATGAAGGCCTTGTTGATCCGCAGCTATGGGCTATGTTGGACTATTAGCATCACCTGGGAGCTCACTGAGGTAGGTTGACATGTTAATCATGAGCAGGCTGATGGTACTATATGTTACTCATAGCATACAGGAAGGAAGACTGACAATTTTACTTCAGCACTAGCTAAATACCAGTATACGTACAAAGTAAATTATAAAAAGCATATGCTATAATCATTTCAGGAAGAAATGTGAAGACCAAATAGGTTACACTAAATAAAATTAGAAAGTGAGGATAGTTAGTACTAAACTATGACAAATGCAATCAGTGCAAACCCTAGCTTGCCCCTGTCCACACTAAGGGATCAGCATGAATTGCTGGGCACCAGTTGCCAAGTGGGAGCTATTCCATAGTGTAGACAAAGCCTTAGGTTAGACTAGCCCTGCAGTGCTCAGCCCTACTTTTCCCCCGTATATAAAGGTATCCTACATAACGTGACCCGCAGCCTACAATAGTAGTGTTTGGAACTGTTATCTTAAAACACTGTCATATAATTTTAAGGATTACTGACTGATTTCTGTGCTATGACATTAAAGCAGTTCTCTCTATACGGGCACACGCACACATTAGCTCACTTCTGCAGCTGACTCTCATTCTCAAGCCCTCTTTGTGCTTGATAATTACCGACATCTGTGTTGAATTGGCCAGTAAGGACAGCAGTCTGTGCGGTAGCGTGTTGTTCTTAGATGTGTTGTGATAATTAAATTGAATACTCATTATCCTAAATAACTTAATTTTATCTGACTTTTATCTTATATGACCTATAATTTAATCAGTAGAATGTTACTGACCTAAATTCCTGAGGCCACATTTCTGTAAAGTTGAATTCAGTTTTGTAACACCTGAATGATCAGGGCATGGAGGATGCCAGTTAAGGGGAAGCTGATGTTCTAGAAGCTGCAATGAGACAGACTCTCTGGAACTTGCTTTCAGTTAGTAAGCAATTCAGACGAGGAAGGCTTTGGACAAAATTTTGAGACTTTGATGTCTAAATTTAGGTTCTTAACTCAATTTTAGGGCACCCAACTTAGTAGGCCTAATTTTTAAAGCAGCAGATCTCATTGATTTCATTGGAGTTTGATGGTGCTTGAGCCTGCTGAAAATCAACCGACTTATGTTTTAGAAACTAAATATGGATTTAGGAACCTAATGTGAGTCCTCCTTGGTTTGAAAATATTGGTCCTAACATCTCCTCCTACTAATGTGTGCTGTTGTTCTTAGGTATTCATGGATTCTATGTCTTCAAGGCCCCTCTTAGAATTTATTGTCTAAAATTAAAAGTGAATTCCAATTCATGAAGGCATTAGGTGGCACAGTGAGATAATGCACTAGCCTTCACCTTCGGAGAACAGGTTGAAATCCTGACTCAGCTCACGAATTAAAGTGACTCTTATCATCCCCTACTGATCATCACAAAGCCACCACTCACAACTTGACCCCATATGGTTGGTATTCCCTGCTAGTGAAGGGCAGAGTATTGGAATAGACAATGTGTTTAGGGGAAAGTTTACCATATAGGTAGGATGCTGCCACTCAAATGGATTTTTAGTGCTTTAACTATTTCAGAAGAGTCATTAGAAAGCAACAGTAGTTATCAGGGGAGTTGCATAGGGATTTAGTTGTTGTGCATCTTCTGTTAACATTGATAGCTGTCAGCTGGCTAAATCCCCATACTCAAACTCGACACACACATGCTGTATACTATCTTTTTAAAGTTGGAATTCAAATATACCTTTGATGCTCTGTGCTCAGCACCACCAACACCACAAATTGGTATTATGCAAATATCGTTACTCTGTTTACACTCAGCCTCCTCAGCTATAATCTGTAGTGTCTTTGGGAAAAAATAATGCCGTATATAAGATCATTATATACTGTAAGAGAGTTTAAAACATAATATGAGAAATGGATATAATGCCCATTTCACACCAGATTTATCCAAAAACTTTACAAAGTAAGATGATTGATTTGAAACCACTGTTAGAGTATGAGTCGTGTACATCTTTGATTCTGGAAAATAATTTAAAGTTCTTCCTTTTCATGTTAAAACTGGCCCACAGCTTTAGTGCAAGGAAAATAAAGATGTTTAAACAGTTCTGTTTCTGCAGTTACCCTGGAGGAAAGGTATCATTGTTAGGAAAGATCACTGTATCTCGTTTTACAATGACGAGCATCCTTTCTTGCTCTGTGCATGAGGCACTCCTGGTCCCTCCCTCATATATCTGACATAACATTTTTTCTGCATGCTTCTTGCAATGAAAAGATGTTTTAATGTGAAATTCTGGTAGCACGCAAGAGACTATGCAAGCCAACTCCTTTTTCTTTTGTTAGCTTTTAATGAAAGAAAATATAGAATACTATAAGGAATATCTGTTTTGCTTGGCACCTCCTTGAACATACCACAGGGACTGCTCAACATGCACATATCCCCTTTTCTGATGAATTGCTAAATGTTATCCAGTTTCGAGCCTTTGGGGAGATAATCTATAATGGAGATCAAAACTTGTTTTCACTTAAACTGAGCAGTCCGTTTCTAGCCCTGAATGAATCAGGTTTGTTTTTTACTTAAAATGTCTCAGTCCCACCATTCTGCCTCACTCACTCTATGAATGAAGATTATAAAGTTCCTTCTTCTTGAGGGGCAGAGGGTCTATCTTATTGCTGGACCGATGCCATATGCTGCTCATGACATGAACATGAGTCATATAGTAGCAAGATGGTTGAGCTTTAGAAATGAATGATGTTACACTCTCCAAAGGAAGTTCGTAGGAAACTGGAAATATTGGGAGATTGTAACAGCTCTTTTACCCCTATATTGCTAGTTTGAATCTAGCCTATTAAGTGACTGAAAGTCATTACTGTCTGTTCTGCCCTATGCGAAATAAGTAGTTGGTCCCAGGACATGTCTACACTACCACGCTACATCAGCACAACTGCACCAATGCAGCTGCACTGCTGTAGCGTGTCTCATGAAGACACGCTATGCCAACAGGAGAGTGTGCTCTCCCATCGGCATAATTACTTTACCTCCGCGAGAGGCAGAAGTAATGTCAGCAGGAGGCATGCTCCCACCAGCATAGCATGATGTGGACAGCACCTTAAGTCAGTGCAACTTACATCACTCAGGGGGTTGTCATTTTCACACCCCTGAGTGACATAAGTTACATTGACTTAAGCGGTAGGTAGACCAACCCTTGGTCGTCTTTTTTAATAGCACCATCACAGCGCTATCTCGATTGGCAGTTAGCAGAAATGCCAGGGATTGAAAGCACATGGAGAAAGAAATATCCCGTCACTCTTAGGCCCCCTCCAGGTCAAGGATGAGACAGTTTGGTAGGTCAGCATGGCAAAGATTGCACTGCCACTGTCTATGCTGTATCTATCTATGAATAGAAAAATTGCATCATACGGGTTGCCAGCCCTATAACCTTTTACGAGCTGTAAATTCCCCAAAACATCATTAACAAAGAAGACTTAAGTTCCTGAAATGTGCCCAGTTAAAAGTCTTAAAAATCATGCATTCTAACGTGCTTCAATATTGATGCTCATGATTAAAAAGTAAACACATTCTGCTGATTCCATGTTATTGACTGTTTAGAGAACAGACAGTTTAACACTAAATAACAAAGAAGATTCTCTTTAAAATGTAGCCTTTTGATTTTAGACAAGCACAAAACCACCTTCCTGTCTCTGAAAGAAAGGTAGTTGTTCTGCAAGGGTTCTGTGTTATAACATTGAATTATGTCTGAGGGGCTCAAAACTCTGCACTTGATTCCTATAGATAGTACAGCACCAGAGGGAAAAGGTGAGAAGAGGAAAACCTGAAGCCTTTGTAGGACCCTGATCCAAAGTCCACTAGAATCCATAGAAAGATACCCATTGACTTCAATGGACTTTTTAAGCAGGCTCGTACAATATGACACTTTTTATTTGTTCAACAGTTGCTTTTTAAAAAAAAAAGGGGGGGAAAAGAAAGTTGAAAATCTTTGTAAGAATTCTATGTTGTTCCTCACCCAGATTTTTTTTTCCTGTATTTGTTCTTTTCTGTAGCTGTTCTTCATGCATCTTCTGCCCAATTTTGCCGAATGCTGGTGGGATCAAGTCATTTTGGACATCCTGCTATGTAACGGGGGTGGCATCTGGTTGGGCATGATAGCTTGTCGTTTCTTGGAGATGAGGACCTATCACTGGGCAAGTTTCAAGTAGGTCTAACGTAAAAGCCAATAAGCTTCATGTTTAAAATATTGCAGTGTAAAATTCTGAATTATTAGCTCTTGTGAAATGTCTTTATATATGTAAAATGCATCTGCTATAGAACTGGAGTATGATCAGTGTATATTTACAGTGCTATATATGAGATTAATAATGTTGCGGTACCATCTTGTGTCAATCCTTTTGTATAAACTGTGTTCCTGATTATAATTGAATTTTTAAGAATTTTGCTTAGTGTTAAAGGTGAAAGTTGAGGCCAAATAGAGTACAAAATGGTAGAAGGAAATGATATTTGCATTTTTAATCTTTTAATTCATAGCAGCAAAGCATTGTTTGAAGAAAAAGAAACCAAATACACACATACATCTGAACTGTTTGACTTGTTAAATCCTTTTAATAGTAGGTTTGGGATCAGGCCATTATGCTCTAGTGTGGTGACCAATAATACTATCAGTACCTAACATATGTAAGACCACATTCTGATAAACGTATGTTGTGTAGTACCTTACTCTACAGGTGATTCCATTAATATCAGTGGAAGCACTTTCAGTATAAGGTAGTAGTCAGTGTGAATAAGAGTGGCAAAATCTGGTCTATAGTATGTTTCATCCATCCAACTCAAAGATTAGTTTCATCCACAGTTTTACTGAGATGGCAAGCAGTATTATCCATCCTTTACAGATGGTGAAACTGAAAGAGGATAAGTGACTTGTCCAAGGTCACTCACAGCAAGTTGGGGACAGAGCTAGGAAGAGAGCCCAGATCTCCTGCCTTCCAGTCTTGTATCCTATACACTAAACCACAATACCTTCCTTAACTGGACATGCTCCCTAAGATGAGGGAGACCTGGGTATTGGTCTGAGTTCAGGATTTCCTGCCTCTCAGTCCAGCAGGGACACAGGGAGCATCATAGAGTTGGTGTCCCACGTCTGTGGGAGAGTGCAGTGCAGATTAAGAGTAAAACAAATAGTATATCCTCTGAGGGAACCATCTTTACCACCAGCTTTTTATTTTATAGTGGTGTGGTGGTGGTTGTCATTATCTTTTAAAAGGCTCATGTGAATTCCAAGTATTTTAAATTTCTTGGTTGGTGATTTTAAAAAGGTGAACTGCAAGGAGAAAAATGGTTTTGCTTGTGTCCTTCACTGCTCTTTTCTGTTATGTAAAGGTCGGTTCAAAGATTAAAATAAATAAATAAACAAACCAAACTTGCACTTAAAAAAACAAATACCAGAAATTTCAGTCTCTATTTCCCTGTTTCCCCTAGAGGAGCACAGACCTAGCGTGGGATAGTGACATTGCAACAGGCTGAAATCTAATTTGTCGCTTTCCCAACCCTCAGCTGGAGGAGAGGAGAGTTGGTAGGTTCCACCAACTGCTTTTCTTCCATTTGTTTTGTTAACCGTTCAAGTAACAAAGATGTTAACAAAAACAAAATGCAGCCCATCTGACAGAGACTCCCCTTCCTTCCAAGATGGGGGATGAGGGAGGGAAATGTCTGAAGCAGAGGTAAGCTTATGGCTTGCATACAGTGCTGTACATGGCCATGTGGGACACCCAAGTTGGGTCCAATACCTAGCTAGCATGGGTTGGGAATCCTGCGATAGCAACAGATTCAGACCTGTGGAATAGGAGTCCCATATTTCTAAATAATGAAATCTGACTGATCCTTTAAGGAGTGGTGTTGATGATCTATAGAAGGGAATCATCATCTACACCTCGTTGGTAAGGACAGTGAAGCTGTAAAATAGGGAGATAACCTCTCTTCAGGATTCTGTGGGAGATTTGCAGAACACCATTCCTCTTGGTCCTTTTTCCTTCGGGGAAAGAAAAAAGTGCCTTGAAACCCAAACTGAATAACTGTACTTTAGATAGCATGGGGAGTTTGACTTCAGTATTTTCTAGTTGTTGCTTTTTTACTACTGACTGAAGTCTGTATATAGCTCTGCTGTAAGAAGGCTATTTCTCATAATAGCTGTTCGCCTTTTCACTGAAACACTCAATAAATTCTGCCTCTTAATGCAATCTTTGCTGTAACACACAACACATTGCCCTTAAGTACAGATTTATGGGAAAGAGCACTGCATCATGATTTGTTATAGAAATACTAAAATGCAGTATCACTTCCCTCCTCCTCCTCCTCCTCCCTCCCCCCCCCCCCCACCTTATCTTTTCCTTGTCTTTACTGCAGCCATTCTTTTCTTTCAGGGACATTCATACCACCACAGGGAAAATCAAAAGAGCTGTATTACAGTTCACTCCAGCTAGCTGGACCTATGTTCGCTGGTTTGACCCCAAGTCTTCATTTCAAAGAGTGGCTGGAATATACCTTTTCATGATCATCTGGCAGGTAAGAAATAACTTTTGTGAAATCAAAACTAGTATCAGCTCAGTTTACTTACTGGCTGAGTTTAGTTAGAAGATATTATATTCTTATCTTAGTCCATCATTGAAATGTATAATTAAATGAACTGATACCACAAACTATTCTGAACACTATCCAACACATCTGGACTACAGTTTAGGAGTGAAATTACAGTATCTGTGAAAGAAACAAATGGCTGCAGATGAATGTACTGTATGCAGTGGATAGTTATAAGAACTGAAGAAACAGATAGGTAGGTTTTTCCCAGCTGATGGTGCATGTACCAGTATGATACTCAGAATTCAGTCCCCAGTTCACCAAGATTCTTCAACATGTGCCTAACTTTAAGTGCATATGACTTTAATGGGATTATTCGTGTGCTTAAAATTAGGCACTTGCTGAAATACCTTACAGCATTTGTGATGGTACGCAGGGATATGCTCTCTTTCTTAGGACTCTAATCCCATTGCCCTTAATCTATGTTCAGTCAGACAACATTTAATACAAGTGGCAGTTTTGCTTAAGTGAAGCCCATAATAGTCCTTAATGACATAGCCTTTAGTGATGACCCTGTTTCCTGGGCGCTTATGTGCTACTGCTACCTGCCTCTCATTCAGCTGTGCGGTCTGTAATCTGCCTGAGTTGGCAGGCACTACCTCATACAACTCTGTTAAACTGGTACATTTGCCCTAAAAGCTCAGGAACCACTGGTTTAATTTAAACCATTCTTGATCAGAAGGAGATACAGCAAGAGAGCACTGCATTACTGAGCGACTGCAAACTATTTACAGTCATTGGTGTCTGGCCCCAGTCATATTGCTGCCACCAAAGGCTTTTACTTTAATGCAAAAAGAGGGGAACTAATGCAGTGAACATAAAGGCGGGTAGAAGAGAGCCTAATTTTTATGGGGAAAGCAATCTCCACAGAGATGTTTGAATATAATCATTCTAGCATCTTAGAAAATTCACCCCCAAGGTATCATGCAATTTACTTACTTACAATTTTGCTAATTGGAACAGACTTCCTTTGTGAGAGATGTATCTTGTTTTGAGATGAGGTCCACTGGGACACCAGCCCTACAATTCTTACTCCAAAAATACTTCAGTACAATACAGTGTAGGACACACTATCTAAAATAACAAATGATCACATTGAGCAGTCACATCCTCACTTCATTTTTCTACTGTGAGAATTCTTAAGGGTTAAAAACTTCAATAAAATTAAACAGGAGTACCTGTTTCAAGAGAGCAGGTGGTTTATTACAGCTGTTTGGAGTTACCACCTCCAATTCCAGATTTTCATATTCAATTTTAGCTATTTTTATTAAAGTGATAGACTAATTTGATTATTTCTGGTTTTGTTGGGGTGAGAGCATAAATATGCTGGCACTAAATTATGAACATGTTTGTGCATATATCAGCCACTTGCCCATAATTTATACTAACTTTAGATTTTTTTAAGGGATTTAATTAAAAAAAACAACTTTTTAAACCAGCAGGTATAGTTGGGAACTCTTTTAGAAAGAAAAAACTCAGCTGGATTTGGTTTGTAAAGAGTCCAGTGAGCTCTGAATTTTACAGACTTGAACACTTTCTTTTCTTTCTAAATTTGCGTCCTAGCACTGGTTCAAGAATGATGCTGTTATTCCAAAATGGAATTCTACAGACTATTAACTGAAACCTTGATGGGTTATCTGAAGTATACGAAGTAGTTCAGCGCTGTTTTTTTCTTTTTCTTTTTTGTGGTGGTGTTTTTTTAATTTTATTTTTTGGTTTGTTGACTTGGTATACAACTTTGCCTGTTTGGAAGATGATATTTTAAGAGCTTTTAGTTCTTAATCCAACCAGCAGAGCTAGGTACTGAGCTGCAGTAAACCATAAATCATTCCCTCTTGTGTATTTTAATTATTGTATTAATCCTAACATTTTCTGTATCAGTCTCTGAGAAGGGGTTACATGTGCATATGTCTGTCCTATAAAACAGAACCTTATTAACTGACTTCTTTATTTCCAGCTGACTGAGTTGAACACATTCTTTTTGAAACATATCTTTGTGTTCCAAGCAAGTCACCCTTTAAGCTGGGGTAGAATTCTCTTCATTGGAATTATCACAGCACCCACTGTAAGGTAACTTTATTTAATTTTTTTCTAATTGTACAGTAGTTCTGACCCTTAGGAACACAAGAAAAGGTGTGCAGGCTTTATAAATAAGTACAGTATGTGAAAAGAAATAATACATTTAAGTCTCCAAAAAGGGCAAAATTATCCTCATTTTTGTAGTACTAGGTATAAGACTAAGGATAAAATATAGCAGTCTGTATGCTATGAATGGTGAGACTTGTGTGAAAATCTGCATTTGATAAGAATCCATTATTCTCTCTTCTGATTGCACAGCAGTTGCCTGTGTTGGGTGGATTAACTCCATATGCAGTCATCCATAATTTAATCTAAGGTTCTTTTGTTGACAAGAGCCATATGATCATGACAGCATGCAGGTTAGGGAATTTACAATTGTGGGTCTTTCCATGGTACCTGCCTTTAGCTACCTATTTATGCTTGAGTATGGAATATACCACAATGTGTTTGTAAGGAAAAAGGTGGTAGTTCCTTGTTTTGAATAATTAGTGACGCTACAAAATATGATCCATGATTGGGACTTGAAATCTAATCAATCCATAGTCACCTCACAAATTTGTTTCATGAAGTAATTTTGTGTAGCAACCAAAATGTCTTGTACCAGCTTCTGTTTCCATCCAAATTGAAAAGTCAAGATTCCAGCTATTGAAGCATATATTGTACTTAAGGTTGATTTTTGGGTGGGGTTTTGGTAAATTATATATTTTAATATGCATGTGCAAATTGATTGTTTGTGTAGGAACCGTAACTTTTCAATATTGTGTGTTCTGTCTCTCTTAGGTACTTATATGGACCCCATTACCATAGTATCTGAGCGCCTAACGGTCTTTAGTGTATTTATCCTCATAACACTCTTGTGAGTAGGGAAGTGCTATTATCCTCCTTTTACTGATGGGGAACAGAAGCACAGAGAAACAAAGGGTATGTCTACACTGCCAAAAAAAAAAAAAAAAAAAAAGGAAGCCCATGGCAGTGAGTCTCAGAGCCCGGGTCAACTGACTTGGTCTTGCGGGGCTCGTGCTAGTGGGTTAAAAATAGCAGTGTAGACGTTCCTGCTCGGGCTGGAGCATACTATAAGTGACTTGCCCAAAGTCACACAGGAAGTCTATGGCAAAGCAGGGAATTGAATCTAGGTCTCCAGAATCACCACTTAGCACCCCGAACCACTGGACCATTCTTCCCCGTTATGCTTCCTCTGTTTAAATTCTTAATCCTGATGTTACAGCAACATAAGACTTTTGAATTTAATTTCCTCTATATTTGTGAAAGGATTAAAAAAAAGACAATTCTGATATCGTGTGTCCCACTATGCTGGCAAATGGCATTTTTCCTAATAATCGTATCACAAATATTGCTCTGCCTTCCATTCACATTAATTAGCCGTTAATCTGCTACCCTCAAAATACAATCACTGTCACCAGTAGTATCCTTTATTGGCAGTCTCTGTGGAAAAAGCATGAATTGAATGGCTTGGAAGCTGAATTATCCCCCACCCCTAGCAGTGATCTCTCCAGGTCAGCGCTAATACAGGTTGGCAGATTATGAAAACCCTTGCATTGTGCTGCTGCCTGTGCTGTGTGTGTTCTGTGAATGGAGGATAACAGTCACCGGGGCTGTCAGTATAGTCATGTAAACTGTGTTCCATTCCCACTCAGACGCAGTGTCAGAATGGGAGCCTTTCAGAGTAATGTCAAAATAGGAAAGAGGCATATTTTTAAATGATGACTCTAATTTTTAAAACAGATCCTTGATTTCCTTAGACTATGTTTTTCCCCAAGACTAACCCTCTACTAACACGTTACCTCCCAAGCCGTTCATGCGCACTCAGGAACTAGAATAACTTAAAATGAAAAATAACTTCAAAGTTTAGAGCATAGATAATTTTTTTAATCAAATTTGCTCTTCCAAGACTTGTTAGCCTCTGGTAGATTCCCCCCTCCCCCCCCCCCATTTTGATGATTAGTCGTACTAAAATTGAAGTCATCCAGTAGGCTTTCATCATGTTTTAACTTAATGCATGATATAAGCCCTAAGTGCTCCACTTTTGATATAGGGAATATTAATGTTTAACAGTGTAAATGTATTTCAGAAGTTTTGTGCTTCATTAAAGAATTTTCATTTGTTTTTTCTGTTTCCAGGCAATATTATGCCTACCTCACGGACACACAGTGCAAAAGGGTAGGAACTCAGTGCTGGGTGTTCGGGTAAGTGTTCTCGACTGTTGGAAACTTTACAAACATGAGGCTGTATTCTGTTTTTGTTGTTGTTAAGTGTTGGCAGTGTGCTCAGTGCAGTGCCAGGTATGATATGAAGCCAGTTCTTGCCTCAAATTGCTTTCAGTCTAAAAGACAGGCGCAGAAAAGTTCCTTGGGAGAAGCCTACGGAAAAGAAAATCTTAGATTTGTGGGGTGGAAAGGATGGAGAAGGGAAGGGAGAGTTATAGATACTGGTTAAAGAATGAAATATTAGTCAGTGCATCTGCATTCTGTTCCCCACTTAGTTGGTGGTGCATTTGGTGGCTTTAGCAAATAGCTTAACCTCTGATGCATCCATTTTAACTGTGCAAAGTACTTGCCTAGCAGGGATATTGTGAAGTGTAATTAAGCAGCGCTAAATTCTGCCTTCAGATATGAGGGCACAACTCCTTCTGTTTTCAGTGATTATTGGCTTTATGAGAGTTGAATTTTAGGCTCTTAATAAATACTAACTTTTCACTGTAGTAGCACCTAGGAGCCCAGGTCATGGACCAGGATCCCATGGTGCTGGGCAATTTATAAATTATTTCACCGTTGCCTGCAGATTGATGGCATATAGCAGATTTTATTTTTAAATCAATATAAAAATCCAGTCAAGCTCATTTATATTAGTCTTCATTTATTAGTTACTTGCCTTCCGGAACGGTGTCTTAATAAAATTTTAAATGACGAAATACTCTTCATATAATAGAAATTAGAGATGGAACAGACCTTTTTTGCTAGCCAGAACTTCCAATCTGGATAGGGTGACCAGATGTCCCGATTTTATAGGAACAGTCCCGATTTTGGGTCTTTTTCTAATATAGGCTCCTATTACCCCCCACCCCCTGTCCCAATTTTTCACACTTGCTGTCTGGTCAACCTAAATCTGGGCTAGTGGACTCCCCCCGCCAGATTATAGAGCTATCCACTCAAAAGGTTCTTTGACACTGCAGGAAGCCTTCTTTTGGATCACAAGGGAACTCTCTAGTAAAGTGCTTCGACAGATGCTTAAATATAACAGTACTGATCCTGTTTTCTACACCAAAGGCCACATTAGTCCAGGCCCTATGCAAGGATTTGAGTGTTTTTACTTGCATCCACTTCCTAATTCGCTTGCAGTGACTGCTGCTAATGAGCCAATGTGACAGGGCAGATATAAGTGAATGTCTAAGAGGCCAAGAGACTGGATTAAATGGGGGAGAAATTTTATTCTATGTCTTCCTTACATATGCACATTGCTAATCAGCAGGTGCTTTTATCTAAATATGACTTTGTGAATTGGGACACAATGTCCAGATTTATAGACAAGTTGCCTGAGGATGCTGTGAAAGAGTGTAAGGCTTTTCTGGGGAAGAGAGCCCACTAGTGTCTAAAACATCACTGCAATCAGCACTCGATATGGCGGACACCTCATCTAGGATTATGGCTTCAACTGTAACAATGAGGAGACCTTCTTGGCTACAGACTTGGCTATGTCTTTGTTTTCTGAAAAGACTGATGAGACATTACATTCTTTTAAGGACTCCAGGGCCACTTTATGATCCTTTGGGGTTTCTACTTCAACAGTTAAGACATCATTATGGGGATCTGCAACAACAACAACAATTCCACTGGTACTCCCAACAGTATTTCAGGCAGCCTGCTTATTCTGCAAGACAACAGGACTTCTCCAAGAGGAGACACAAGTTGCACAGGAGAAGGTCCTCTTTTTTCCATCTTCAGCCAGCCAGCCCATAGTCCAAGTAATGGCAAGCAGCCAATTTGACCCTCCCTGCAAGGGAAACAAACCAGTCGCCAGTCAAGGCTATTTCCCCTCCATTTGGAGACATGGTGTCCTACTTCCATAGGGCTTGGGATTCAATAACCTCAGACAAGTGGGTCCTAAGCACTGTGTGTTTGGGTTATACCATCCAATTTCTATCTGTTCCTCCTTCCCATGGCTGGAATCACAATGACTGCATCTGAAGACATGGGTTTTTTACCCACGAAAGCTTATGCCCAAATAAATCTGTTTGTCTTTAAGGTGCCACCGGACTCCTTGTTGTTTTTGTGGATACAGCCTAACACGGCTACCCCCTGATAAATTACTGGTTTGCTGCTCTTAGTCTCCAAGATGCCTGTTCCCATTTGCCGATTTTCCCAAGCCACAGGAAGTTTCTGAGATTCCTAGTTGCAGGTCAGCATTAATAGTATACAGTTCTCCCCTTTGCCGTGACATCAGCCCCATCCATATTTACCAAATGCATGTCGGTGACAGCAATCTATCTCAGGAGGCGGGGAATTCATCTCTTCCCATACCTAGATGATTGGTTAGTGAGGGGCAGATCTGAAGAATCAGTCTTCAATCACACTGGATCTCTTTGATTGATAAGAGTTGATTTTGAACAAAACAAAATCAGAAGACTGTCAAAAAAAAGTCAAAGCAAAACAGAAAATCAAGTTAATTATTGCCATCCTAGACTCTGAGTTGTAGGGCCTATCTCCCGCATGAGCGATTCTAGGCAATTTGATGCCTGTGTCAGGATTTCCAATCTCAGTCTTCAACCACGGTCCATGTATATCTGAAGCTACTAGGCCATATGACCATATGCATTTACCTAGTCCAGAATGCAAGATTGCATCTTGTTCTCTTCAATCATGGTTGAAGTTGGTCTATCACCCGAGTTGTCAGTCATTGGACAGGCTTGTCCAAATGCCTGGACTCTCTACAGTGGTGGACAGAACAGATCAATATATGCTAGGGTATACCCTTTGCTTGTTCTCCACTGACCAGGACTGTAGTCACTGATGCCTCCACAATAGGTTGGAGAGCACATCTAGGAATATTGATAATTCAGGGTTTGTGGTCAGAACAGGAAGTATCCTTTCATATCAATGTCCTGGAGTTTCGAGCCATTTACGGTGCATGTCGATCCTTTTGGGATCAGATCAGGGCAGTGGTTCATATAGTTACAACAATGTATTATGTGAACAGGCAGGGAGGAGCCCACTCCAACCAGCTTTGTCAGGAAGCAATAACATTTTGGCAGTTTTGCATCAAGGAAGACATACCCACAGCTGCACAGGTGCTCAGAATTGGCTGGCTGATCAACTCAGCTAGAGTTTCTTCCAAAGTCATAAGTGGCTCTGAAGGACAGTGTGCTGAGGTCCATTTTCAAAGAATGGGACATTCCGATGATCAGAAACAAACTTTGGAAGAGCATTTCTGCTGTCATTATTTAAGTAGATTCTGAGCCCCACTTCCATTGTTTACTGCTTATGAGTCACCTGAGTAGAATACACCTTTTCAACCAGTTGAAGAAGAAAAAAGTCACCTACCTGTACTGCAATTCTTGTTCTTCCAGATGTGGATGCAGATGTGTATTCCACAACCCAACCTCTGTCCCCTCTGCATTGAAGCCTCAACTATTGACATTCAGTGCGACGGAGGGTGGGGTCAAGGCAGCGCTGCCTTTAAATAGCTATGGGAGGGGCTATGGAGCCAGAGGGCACAAGCACCACCCCAATGGGCAATGTAAAGCAAAATTCTCCCATTTCAGTGCAGTGGGCACATGCACACCAAGTGGAATATATGTCTGCACCCACATTTTGCAGAACAACAGTTACTGTTCAGGTAGGTAACTGTTTTATTCCCATCAATCTTGGAGTAGTAGGGCAACTCCTTTAGTACTAAAATTTCCTTATTTTTTGATTTACTGTTTCCTCACTTGTATACACAGCTTATTTTAAACAATGTGATTATCCAAAATGTTCTTTTCTACAATAGTGAAGTTTAACATGTTACAAGTAATGCAAATGATGGCAATGAAAGATGTTAAATAGAAAAAACATTTTTTTAAAGTCATATTTTTAGTCTTATCCTGCTTTCTTTTTTTCTTTTTGAGATATGGAAAGGATTCTTTGAAAATGGACAATTCTGGAAAGCAAAATATCTGTAACTGCCTGGGTAAGATCTATATTGTAGGAATCTGGCCCCGACAATGTAGCAGTACAGCTGGCAAAAATCATAGAAACCTGTCCTCTAAAGCTAGGAGAGGATTACAGTCTGCAGAAAGCCTTTAAAGACTTGCAGTTTTCTCACTCGATCACAGAAACATTATAAGAGGTGAAGGGAACAGATCTGTCTTAAAACATCTGTGCTTTTTTTGAAAAGAACATTCTGTCCTCTTGAAGTTACAGACATCGGTGCTGTTTATGTCAGCAAGGCTTGCTTGTGTAGATATTGTCCCATCAGGACTGATGCATGCTGAGGTATGCTTTTACTCCTGCTTCTTGCTTTTGGCAAATATAACCAACCTAGGTGAATCAGTTGACACTGAGGTTTTAAGGGACGTCCATTTCACGCCCATTTGCTGAATCTCAAGAGATTCCATTATAACAACCAGTGAATATTCAGATTCAGTTGTCTGCTTTTGGAATAGCATACGGGCTGATGTACTCTGTAGGCAATTCATTTATGGAGCTGGCAGTTAGCAAGATGAATGGTATTTTTTTAGGGCTATCAAGCGATTAACAAAATTAATGGCGATTAATCGCACTGTTAAACAATAATAGAATACCGTCTATTTAAATATTTTTGGATATTTTCTACATTTTTAAATATATTGGTTTCAATCACAACACAGCATACAAAGTGTACAGTGCTCACTTTATATTTATTTTTGATACAAATATTTGCACTGTAAAAAACAAAAGAAATAGTATATTTCAATTCACCTAATACAAGTACTTTATAATGAAAGTTGAACTTACAAATGTAGAATTATATACAAAAAATAACTGCATTCAAAAATAAAACAATGTAAAACTTTAGAATCTACAAGTCCACTCAGTCCTACTTCAGCCAATCGCTCAGACAAACAAGTTTGGTTACAATTTGCAGGAGATAATGCTGCCCACATCTTGTTTACAATGTCACCTGAAAGTGAGAACAGGCATTTGCAAGGCACTGTTGTAGCTGGCATCGCAAGATATTTATGTGGCAGATGCGCTAAAGAATCATATGTCCCTTCATGCTTCAGCCACCATTCCACAATTTATGTGTCCATGCTGATGACAAGTTCTGCTCGATAACGATCCAAAGCAGAGCGGACCAATGCATGTTCATTTTCATCATCTGAGTCAGATGCCACCAGCAGACAGTTGATTTTCTTTTTTGGTGGTTCGGGTTCTGTAGTTTCCGCATTGGAGTGTTGCTCTTTTTAGACATCTGAAAGTATTTTCCACACCCTGTGCCTCTCAGATTTTGGAAGGCACTTCAGATTCTTAAACCTTGGGTCGAGTGCTGTATCTATCCTTAGAAATCTCACATTGGTACCTTCTTTGCATTTTGTCAAATCTGCTGTGAAAGTGTTCTTAAAATGAACTTGTGCTGGGTCATCATCCAAGACTGCTGTAACATGCACAATATGGCAGAATGCGGGTAAAACAGAACAGGAGACATACAATTCTCCCCCAAGGAGTTCAGTCACAAATTTATTTAATGCATTATTTTTTAACAAGCATCATCAGCATGGAAGCATGTCCTCTGGAATGGTGGCCAAAGCATGAAGGGGCATATGAATGTTTAGCATATCTGGCACGTAAATACCTTTCAGTGCCAGCTACAAAAATGCCATGTTCTCACTTTCAGGTGACGTAAATAAGAAGCAGTCAGTAGTATCTCCCATAAATGTAAACAAACTTGTTTGTCTCAGCAATTGGCTGAACAAGAAGTAGGACTGAGTGGATTTGTAGGCTCTAAAGTTTTAGAGGCTCTAAAATCTACATTTGTAAGTTACACTTTCACAATACAGAGATAGCACTACAGTACTTGTATAAGGTGAATTGAAAAATACTATTTCTTTTGTTTATCATTTTTACAGTGCAAATAGTTGTAATAAAAAATAATAATATAAAGTGAGCACTGTACACTTTGTATTCTGTGTTGTAATAGAAATAATATATTTGAAAATGTAGAAAAACATCCAAAATATTTAATAAATTTCAGTTGCTATTCTATTGTTTAACAGTGCGATTAATCACAATTAATTTTTTTAATTGCAGTTAATTTTTTTGAGTTAATCGCGTGAGTTAACAGCGATTAATCGACAGCCCTAGTATTTTTATGTAGCATGACATCAGCTTAATCTCTAGAAGACCAAATATAGATCTGACTGTGGAATGTAATGAGTGCCAGGATGTATAAATTCAACATAATAGCAAGCGGCAGAGTAGAAAGTGTTACAGTTTCTAGAGTACTGGTTTGGAATGGAATTTCCAGACAATAATTTTATAATTCTGCATCAAACTTTGAAACTTCAGAAGATTCCCCGAACGAGCGTCACTTCCTATTTATTTGAGCATTATATTGTTTAGCACAGTACAAAATATTGGAAGAGATGATAAAATCAAAATACAATATACAGCATATTTCACACTGCAATTTAAGATATTCTAGAGCAGGGATCCTCAACCTTTTTCTTTCTGAGGCCTTCCCAACATGCTATAAAAAATCCACGGCTCACCTGTGCCACATTTGTTTTTGTGCATATCCAGTAGATTAAAAGCCGCCGGCATTAGGGAGTAGCACACAGAGCAGTTGCCCAGGGCCCCATGCTACAGGGGGCCCCACAAAGGTAAATTGCTCAGGCTTCCGCTTCAGCCCAGGATGGTGGGGATCAGGCTTCGGCTTTCTGCCCTGGGCCCCAGCGAGTCTAATGCTGGCCCCTCTCTGGTTTATTTTGCTGGACCCCCTGAAACCTCTCATGGCCCCCCAGGGGGGTTCCAGACCCCTGCTCGAGAGCCACTGTTCTAGAGAGCTGAATAAGTCACACACTCATATGTCAGTCCCTTTGAACTTGGGTACTTTTGCTTACTAAAACACCATTTTGTTCTAGGCTTTTATGTTCCTTAATTTTGTGCCGTGCTTAGGTACCGCAAGTATATACATTTAATATTGCTGCCAACTCGTGATTTTATCAGAAGTTGTATGGTATTTGCTGTTTCTCTGATGGCCCCAACTCCTAGAATCATGTGACTAAGTAAGAATCTTAGTTTTTGTTTAAAAGGAAGTTTATAACCCTCATGAATGTGGAACAAAGCTGGAAAATGTGAACCCTAAAGGCTCAATCACAAAAAAAGTAAATAAAAAACCTAAAAGTTGTTTGGTTTCTTTTAATCTCATTTATATACAAAAATTGGTATGCTTGTGGTTGGCAATCCTGTAAATTATATAAAATCCTAATATAGCTGGGTGATAGGGGGTGGTTCAGACTTTGAACTGTATGTGGATATTTTATATAACAAGCACTAGTAAAATAAAGATGTTAAGAATCTGAACAAATGGACATCCCTTTTAAGCAATGAATTTCTAGCACCTAAAATACCCACACAAAGTAGATGAGAACATTAAACGAAAGTCTTCACTGAAGAGCTGTTATGTGTTCAATGAAGGAACCTTTTTATTATATTCATATATCTTCGTAAGGGTGCTTAAGAGTAGTGCAGGCTTTAATTTAGGTTCTGAGGTTTGGGCTGCAGGTTTGAGGGATAGAGCTTCTTGATGCTAAATGTACAAGTTCAAGTTTTCTTTTTCTTGAGTGGGTCCTACATGTGAACAAATGTGGCCAAACAATATAGGAAGATAAAAGGCAGCTTTTAGCTATATGTCATTGATTCTTACAAGACAGACTGACTTTCTTCTGTGCAGAGAAAGCTGTTTAATCTCTCTCAAGATGGATTAGGTTTCTCTTCTTAAAGAATGGATCAAGAAGTGGCATGAATGTGCACACACTAATGGATCATCAGTGTACTTGTACATTTCAGACCAAAGGGAAAGGTTCCAAGAAACTCCTTATTGTTATGGAGTAGTTGGTAATGTTGTACCTCTTGGAGATTGAATGCAGTAGCGTAGCCAGGTCCGGAGCACAGGAGGAGCGACGCTATAAAAAGGCGCCTCCCCGCTCCCCCTGTACTCACCCGGTGGCGCCTCCGGCGGTCCAGTCCGGTCCAGCGTACCGACAAGGCGTACCGGCAAGAGCCAGCGCCGTGCCGGACCATACCGGCTTCCCCGGCGGTGATTTAAAGAGATTTAAAGAGCCGCTGCGGGGAGCCCCGGGCCCTTTAAAGCGCCGCCAGGGCTCGAGCGGCGCTTTAAAAGGCCCGTGGCTCCCCGCAGTGGCAGGAGCCCCGGGCCTTTTTAAGCACCGCCCGAGCCCCACTGCCGGAGCCAGGCTCGGGCAGGGCTTTAAAAGGCTCGCGGCTCCTGCAGCCGCGGGGAGCCGCGGGCCCTTTAAAGCGCCACCGGAGCTCCAGCAGCGGGGCTCGGGCGGGGCTTTAAAGGGCCCAGGGCTCCCCGCAGCAGCTCTTTAAATCTCTTTAAATCATCGCCAGGGAAGCCGGTATGGTCCGGTACGCCTTGTCGGTACGCTGTGCCGGACCGGACCGCCGGAGGCGCCGCTGGGTGTGTACAGAGGGAGCGGGGTGGCGCCTTTTTATAGCGCCGCTCCTCCTGTGCTCCGGACCTGGCTACGCTACTGCATTCAATCTCTAAGAGGTACAACAAAAAGGTTCCTTCATTGAACACATAACAGCTCTTCAGTGAAGACTTTCACTTAATGCAGTGGCAGGAGCCCCGGGCCTTTTTAAGCACCGCCCGAGCCGTGCTGCCGGAGCTCCGGCGGCAGTTTAAAGGGCCCGCGGCTCCCTGCAGCTTCAGGAGCCCCGGGCCTTTTAAATCCCTGCCCGAGCCCAGCTCCGGCAGTGGGGCTTGGGTGGCGCCGCTTCTGCTCACGGGGAGCGGCCGCTCCCTCTGTTCCCCCCCGGCTACGCTACTGATTGAATGTGAACAGTACTCTGCTTGGCATCACTACATCATTTAGTGAAGTGGAAGAATTTAGCAGGATATAGTCCATTAGAGCAATACTTTATTAAAAGAATAAAAGTATTTGGACCAGTAAGGACTAGATTAATTGCTTTTAGGTAGAGACGGGGGTGAAATTCTGGTCCCACTGAAGTGGAGGAGTTTGCCAGTGACTTCAAGAGAGCCACAATTTTACTCCTGGTCCTTCTTAATTTCTAATCATTTCTTTTGTCCACAAAATTGATTTACCTGGTGCAGATGGGGGTCTGTTTTTTGTTCCGTGATCATTTGTTTTGTTTTTTTAATTTATTTTGAAGGGGAGTTGCCTTTAACATTTATTTTCAACCACTACTAGAACAGCTTCTGCATGCGTCTTCTAGGAAAATGTCTAGTGTTTTTATGTACTACTGACAAAAGATGAAAAGTGTAAGTAGTACAGTATCCTATTTGCTATCCTTTCTCTATGTAGTTTTACTGTATCGTTTTAGTTAAGTAAATATCTGTTTACATTCTTGATGTAAAACCTCTCAATATCCATGGACTGTCGGAGATTTGAAGCTTTATGGGACCAGTGCAGACATTCCCCTATCAGAGGGAGAAAACCAAACATGCTCAGTAGCGGCTTCTCGCCAACTGAGGAGTGGTATTGGTGGATTTCTTTCATTGTTCTCTCTTGGGAGAAGAGTGGACACAGTGCCTGTTATAGTCTGGGGTCCTTCAACAAGTCTAAGGTATCCTTCACGTATTCACAGTCAGGGCTGTATTTTAATGTCCATCTGTGGAGATTTAAGCACAGGAACACTCATTAATGTCAAGAATAGATTAGAAACATGCACCTTTGTACATGAATCCAAAAATGCACCCTACAGTTCATAGTTTGCTAGACTGTTCATTATTGCCTCAAAACCTGGGTTAACACACTTCTGTACAGTTGTGTTATCTAGCTCGGCATGGAAAGTCTAGTTCTTTCATTACTGTTTTAGGGCAGATTATGAAATTACTAGAGGGTAATGTTGCCTTGACAGAATTATGAAGACAAGTTGGGTAATTTCAGCTGGTATTGAATGCAGCTCCCCACCTACTTATCAGTACTTCCTGCAGGAAGCACATTACACCTGCGCTGCAGAGACTCTACTGGCTTCCGTTTCATGCAAGTCAGGGTGTTGGCATTGATCTGTAAAGCTCTCTTTATTGTTTGTGTTCTGTGTATCTCAGACAAGTCCTCTCCTCTTGGTTTTTAACCCAGAGGTTGTGATGACATGCTCAAGATGACAAGTGCTAAAAACAATCATTTGGGGCTAAGAAGATGAAGTTCACAGGGGAAATTCCCCAGACTCTTGGTCTGACACAGGTTTTGACCTTCACAGCATGTTGCAAACCCTGTTTCTTTATTCTAGGCTCTTTTCAGGGCTGCAGGGCTGAGTAAGGATGAGTAGATTCAGATTAGGTGAAACTTGACTTTTGTTTTGTATGGAGTTTTTAAAGACTGCATTGTATGTACATCTGGAGTGTCAGGTTAGGTATGTTTTATAAATCAAAATGTATAAAGAAGCTCTGCATGTAAGGGGATTTAATAGTCTCAGTCATTATTATCTGGTTTGTAAAAAAGATAATAGGGTGACTGACAATCAGCAAGAAAATATGTTTTAAAGAAAATGTAAATTGAAGTTTCCTAGTTAAGAGAGTTGTCTAATAAATAAATTACTATGAAAGTGTTTAGACTGTAGTCTGATCATATCAAATCATAAAACAAAATTGTATTGCCAAAAAGGGACATATTTTAGGAAGTTTGTGCTTATAAATCTGAACATTCAGAATTAGGAGGAGCAGAAACGGTCTCTTTACCACTAGCTGAATTTAACAGCCTCGTCTCTCCTTGAAAAAGCTCCATAACACATTTTAAAAAATAAATCTTCCAATCACCTTGGGCAGTCAGAAAAAAATCATCCTTAAAATAGAAAAAAAATGTAAATGATCATTTGAAAGCATATAGAAATTTCACTAAAGTAAGGGGGATAATGCAGATAACATATTTAAACAAAACTGGAATGAAGTTCAGGAAGAACCTAATCTGAAAGGGAATCTTCAGAAGTTCTGTTTTTGTTCTGTATAGTTTTTTAACACGTTCATCGACCTACTTAGCCCAACCAAATTATTTTTCTCAATTGAATTGCTTAAAAGTGGCTGTATGTCATAAAAATAAAAAATGTGTGTTTCTCACCCTGATCAACTACAGAAAGTTTCGACAAGAAAAAGAACTAATGCCCTTCTGCCTGAAGAGAAAATATCCTTTTTGACAAGTCAAAGATTTACTTCTGTGCATCTGAATAGACTTTGCAAGATCAGGAATATTGTATATTTTGTCATAATTTTAAGGTGTCTTTATGACTCCAGGTTACCTTCATGCTCCTTTTCTTATTTGTTACCTTCCAATTTGTGCTGAATATGGATTTTAGAAAGATGGGATGAGTCAGATGGAGGGGTCCATGCGTTATTTGAAATGCGTTCTGAAAAACTTTAGAACACAGAATAGCGTTTCAAACTTCTAACCCAATGCTTTCTAATGCTAAAACGTATCTGAAGATGCCTATCAGTATAGAATGTAAGAGCTTCGTGTGCACCAAGTCCTTCAACATTTTCTGGTAGCTCGGATTTTCTCACAATTATTCTTCATAGAGTTCTATTTAACAATGAATTGATAAGGACTCGAATAATGGACATCATACTTCGCTCTGGTCTTGCATCCAGTCTCTTGTGAAATCTTCAACATCATCCACCCTCTTTACTGAAGCATCAGTTTTAGATGAGTGAGGGTGATTCAAGGTCATGATTACAGAGAGATTTGTATTAAGTGGGGTGTTTGATATCCTCTTCAAGGAGGTTTGAGGCGGGGATAGATGTGCTTTTTCTGCTGAGCAAACAGCTGCAACCAATGGAGATTGAGGTAGATGACCAGAACTAAAAGTCCTTCCTTTTTCATATCCTCTGCTTTAGGAATCTCCACTGTATGAGAACCTGAGACCCCATTAGACTCCTTCTCATCTCTGTTGGTTTCTTTAGGAAGACCAGTAAACCGGTAGTTGTTTAGGCATCTGTAAACTGTCCTTCCTCCCTCCTCCCCTCATGGACACACTCTTACTGTTGTGATATCATACAAAATCTCCCCTTCCCCGCCACCAACACCCTCACAGATATTCTGATAACATCTCTTTGTAGTCTTTCCAGTCCTTAGTGAGCATACTGTTATTGTAAGCCAATCAGTCTTATTTAATTTTTCATAGTTCTTTCTGGACACACTTCTGAGGAGAAAACTTATTTTTATAGTTCTGAGAGAACCTCAGTTTCAACAAGTTAATAAGAAATTCTAAGGTACCAGTGCCTATCCAGCTGCCTCATGAGCTATAGATTGTGTTATACCCCTTATGGTAGTTTCTCACCAAGTTCCTATGAGCTTTTGAAGATTTAATTATAAACTGACTAAAATAGATGTCTCTGATAACTGGTGACCTATTTTAAATTGACAGTCTTTGTGAAGAATATTTTTTTGGTATAAGAATGATATCTGAAAAAGCCCTTGTTTCTGCAGCCTTTTAAAAGGATGTTTAATAATGTCTGATGCAATCAGCACTTGATCCTTTGTCTTATAGCAAAGTATTTGGGTTAATTGCTGTGCCTAAATTGGATTTGTGTTTATGAATGTACAATGTTCAGTATCACTTGGATCAAACAATATTTTGCATGTGTAAGCAGCTGCAAATTTTAATAGCAGTCATCAAAAGAATAATTGCATTCCAAAGTGCAAAATTAAATGTTGCATTGTTGTCCTATAATTTTCATATTCACCTACATGGTATCTTCCAGTAAAGAACAAACCAGAAAAACCTACCCTTTTTGAAGCTGTGTTTTCTGTCTGCAAATTTACTTTGCTTGCTGCTGTCTGAGCTGCCCTATCTTCTCTTACCTATGGCCTGATCCATGAATTAGTCATGTATGTCAGTGATATTGTGTCACCTGCTACTTAGCAAGTATGGAAGCTTTGTTTCCTGGGATGTTGTCAGATATGTCAGTTGTACCATAAACGTAAGAGCCAATCTCTTCAAGTGTATAAAATTAAGGTTGTTTCTCTGTGTTTTCAAACTTACAGGACCAGATCATGTGGTGTAAATGAGTGCAGCTCTCTTGATGGCAGTGGAACTGCACTGATTTACTGAGGATCTGGACCTTCATTTTTAATATCTTTCATGTGTGTACTTGGGGCTAAAATTTTGGAATCTCTCCTTCTGCCAGGAAGGCATAGTCTCAGCTTTGTGTGGCCACTACTCATGTCCCAGTGCATATTAGCTAGGAGAGGGAACTGGCTGTCTGATAATAGGCAGGTCTACCCCTTCTTCTTGCTACCCTCCTTCTACTCTTCCCATCTTACCGCTGGGTGGAGAATTTGAGGGAGGCACCAAAACCTTCACATGTCTATCAAATCTAACTGCTGGAGCAGCAGCCTGGGGACTCACCCAGTGAATGGTGGCTCAGGAGACTGGGAATGGCTTTTCACCTCTGGCTCCCCAGCTTAAACCATTCTAGGGTAGTAAAGTAGCTACCATCTAATGGCTGTTTTTGGCCTGTATGAAATGAGTTGGTGGTGTCAGTCCATCATGGAATAGACAGGTGTCCACAGTACAGTTGCCTCATTGTTGACTGTCTCAATAGAGAACCTGTGGAGACTGTCTCAACAGAGAGATGTTGAGTGGACATAGAAATGGAATGATCATCTTATGGAAGCTTTCACTGTCATTGAACCCTTTGTGCCCATATCATGGATAAGCAGAGAATTTCAGCCCTGAGGGCTATCAGCCCCAGCATTCTTCATGTTCTCTACACTAACACTGCTGCAAAAGAATGGCGTGCTCAGCAGAAATCTGGCGAAAGCTACTGCTTATTTAGAGCGGACAGAGTCCAGACTCTTTACCTCATCAGTGTTTATGACCTCATCTTTTTTTCTTTCTCTACCCACAGGGTCATTGGTTTCCTTGAAGCTTTTGTGTGCATAAAGTTTGGTCAAGAGCTCTTCTCCAAAACACAAATATTATATGTTGTGTTTTGGCTTCTTTGTGTGGTAAGTGAGACTTCTCATTCATGAAACACAGTGCCCAGCAATGCCTTGAGGCCTCGGTCCTGCAAACTTTATGTACCAGAGTAGTGTGTACATATACAAGAACTCCTGCTGAATTCAGTAAGTAAGGACGGACTTCTTAACCCAAGTAAGTAAGCATTGCAGATGTGAGCCCTAATACTCTGAAAATTATTGATGGTACTATGAATTTGTACATACTTTTTCTTTAATAAACAAATTGGATTTACTAATACTCTCAGAAACAAAGGGCCAAATTCTCTCAAATGGAGTAGCTGCAATGACTCAGTGCAATTAAACCAGTAGAGATCTTGACCCAAAGTTCTGTAAACATTTTAATGTTGTTTTTTCCACCCTCTTATAGGCTGTTACGACTTTCCTGTGTTTATATGGAATGGTTTGGTATGCTGAGTACTCTGGCCACCGAGAAAAGGTACTTTGGTGGGGACTCAGTTTTTATTTTAAGCCAAAATTAAATTGCAACACAACCACAATGTTATAAGTTCTTGTAAAGAGAATTCTGACATAGGAATCAAGGTTGTGATCCAGAGTCCTTTGAAGTGAGTTGGAAACATTTCCATTGAAGTCAGTTGGCTTTGGAGTGGGCCCAAAGTGTGTTGTTGTCTCCAAGGAGCACTGTAATCCTAGCTGTACGAAATAGGTCTGGAACTTTATCAAAGACTGGAATAATAAATAACTAATGTCTCCACTGTGTACGTGAAAAGACAAGAAGAATATGAAAAATATTGAGAAAAGCTTTGTTAAAGGACAGACCACCTCGGAGCTGTTGCTTTATTGCCATTTTACCGTCCCTTTGTTGTATCAGCGGTTTGTGCTTGATAACAAGATGGGGAAAGGCCTTTACTTCCATTAGCATTTTTGTCAGAATTCTTGCTGCAGCTTTAATGATACAAGTCCTGACTGAAAATGTAGTGGAAAGGAGAAGTAGAGATTGACTCAGCCTCCCAATGACATGTGTCCTCCTTGTCTTTACAGACCTTGTCGGAAAGCGAGGACAGCCCATACAGCCCAGATGCCTCATGGCTTCATTCTAAATTCACTAAAGGTACTGCTGCTTTGCATGCACGTTCTGAGTGTTGTATCACTGGGAATACAGCTCAGCCCTAATAAATGGAGCTTGAGAAACCTGCAGTAGAGGTTATTTGATTTACTTTCTGACCCTCGCAATTCACGTGCATCTAGAAATAAGCTGCAAACGCTACTTTTATTTTTCCCCTCTGATTTTCTTTCCGTTTGTTAGAATGTGATTTAATTTTTAATGGAACAAATGGCTCCTCCACCTGTTGCTGTTCCATTCCTTCCTGACAGTGAATGTTTGAGATTGGAGAATTTCACAACCTTGTGGGGCAGGGTTTCTCGCTGAACATCCCCTGTATGGCTTCAAGTGAACAATGTGAAATGTGCTTTTATGCTTGTTAGTGAGCAGGCAGAAATGTGCCCAGGAGCTTATGTTCCTACTGACACTAAGGGCTTGACATTTAGTTCATGGCAAGTTGGGGTGCCAATCTACCCTGCACTAGCCTGCTACAGACTAGTTGTCCATGTGGACCCTACTGATGTGCGGTTTGTTTCAAAGAGAACTAGAACAAAGTATATTAGTTAATTAACGAACTTAATTCAGTTCAGCAGGGTCCACATGGACAGTTAGTCAGCCACTTTTTATTGCAATGAAAGTCAAGTAGGCAGCCTGTTTTCTCCTTCTTACACTTTAGTGAGGACCTTCCTGTGGAAAAAGGACAAGATTAGCATCTGGAAACTACCATTCAGAGGTTACACTCCCGGTGTATTTACATCATTAAAACAATATTTTCTTTTCATTGCAACTTCCTGAAGTCCTGACACTTGAAGCACTTACACATGTTTTTCTTCACTTGCATGCACAGCTTTTCTACGTTGCCTGAATTGATTTCTTTTTGGTTTGTTATTTAAAGAAGCATATTAGATTGATTTATTTAAAAAATACATACATTAAAATAGACTTTTCAAGCATAGAAAAAGAAAAAACTCTAATTGTTGGTCTAAAAACTTTGACTCTGTCCCCTGACTTCATCAGAGTTATCTGCTCAATAGCAAATTTTCTGCTAAAGTGTGCAAGAGGTTAATGCCAGTGTATATTAATCATCATCAGACCTCTCCACCTGCACAGGCCCAATGTGTGTGACAAAGATCCAAAATGAGAGATACTAAACAGTTATTCATGCAGGAAACTTGATGATGTGGGGATTCATTCCATAATTCTCTTCAACCTCAGTTTCATGGTTTTTAATTTCTAATGTAAATAATTGTCAACAGTATGAGGGAGATGGCAAATTTGAATGTGGATTAAAATGAGTGACATCAGTTTAAATGAGGGGCACTTCAGCATCCCATTTTAATTTGTTAAATTTTTGAAGTTGCCTGGAGAAAGCTTCTGCAAGAAAACCTGACAGAATAAATGTTTTAATTTGGCCACTAGATGGAGTGCTAGTATCAAACAAATAGTTTCAGCCTGAAATAATTAGTTTAAATGTTGCATATCTAGGAAACCTTAAAAACTAAAACAGTGAAGAATTGCTTTCAACAGTCAACTCCAAATCTTAAATGAATTTTGGGTTTTTTGTAGGTACTGAAGATAGTCCACCAAAACATTCAGGCAACATCGAGAGCCATTCATCTAGAAGAAGGAATCGTCATTCCAAAACAAAAGTAACCAATGGAATTGGCAAGAAATAAGATCAGTCTCTAAAGATGTTCCAGAGTGTGCCTAGACATGAGAAGGAAAAAACTGGACCTGGTTCTGAATTCCCTATTAGAAGGTTAATAAGAAAACAGGTGGAAGATGAGGGAAAATGTTTGCAGCAACCGAAGGGTCTAGTACCTTTTAAGATGTAGCCATCAGTGTATTGCAGATCATTGCCTGTTGCCACATGCCATTCACTGACGTAAATCTAATTTCTTCAGCACCTGGCATTCAGAAACAAGTAGTAGTATGTTGAAAGGAAAAATAGTTTGCTCTTGGCAGGTATGTGAAGGTGTATGTTCAGGTATCCCAATTTGCATTTTTAATCTTTATTAGTTGAGAACATTAACCCAAAGGCCAATGGACGATGACCAGATGTTTTGGGGGGTTTTGTTTGATTTGGGGGAGGGGAACGCCAGGGGATTGGTTGGTTGTTTTTGTGTCTTTGTTTTGATTAATTTCTTTGTTTTGAAACATATGCAATCTTTGATTAAAAGCAGCACTGCCCTTCATTCTCAATCAGACAACTTTACTTTTCCATACTGATGGTTCTTTTTATTTGAAGTATTTTTTTAAAATTCCATATTTCTATCCAATTGCTTATTTTTATTTAATGATACTCTCCACTTGGTGGCAGGATTTTACCAACTGAGGAATGTGTCCAGGTTTCTTATAAAGATGCAGAGTTAATTTCAGATGTTTCCTTGTTTCTGATTCTGTTCCCTGTCCTGTTTGTTAAAGCCTAATTCCAATGCATATATGAAACCTGTTACACAGTAGTAAGGGCTGTACCTGTTGACCCCAGGGACAGATGTAGTATTGTTCAGCTTACTCCCTCCCCCCCCCCCCCCACATTTACCGCTGTGTATTTGCTGCCATTAGCTGCATGTAGTGTTATGTGTACAGAACTAGTAGGCATTACTCTTTCAGTTGCATCATACTTTTTAAAATACTTGCCCCTTGCTTTGCCTCAAGTTTTAAATAAAATTCACATTAAAGGCAGCTTGAAGGCTTTTGATACTGCCCAGTCTGGTGATAAGGCAGCTTCTTCACGAAGTACTGTAGCTCACTTTTTTGTAAGTTTACAATCATTCGTAAAGACTCACTGTGTTGCTGAGAGTAGAAGGGGTCACACAATATTATTGTGTTTATACAGTGTTTTCCTATTTCCTAACATGCTATCAAATAGCAAACAGCAAATAAACCACATATTTGAAACATCCATACTAATTATGATCTCAAAGTGGATGATTCCCTCAAACTGCAGCTAGCATAACGATTATTCTTTAAATAAACCTACGAGATCAGTCAGTTCCTGTACTATCCGATTTTATTTTTTTATTTTTTTGGTGCCAACTGGTTGTGGGGCCTATAATCCTAGAGAGCTCAGCAAAGCAGATAGGTTAAGACACATAAATAACATCCATGAGTCACTAGTCCTTGTAATAACTAAGATTTAATTTCTGAGAAATGTTACTGTGATTTGCCACAGGTTATGTACTATAAAATGCTGTAAAGACTTTATCATACAAGTGTATGATACTGTAAATAGGAAAAACATCCTATGTGTATTCTATGTGCCACAGATTATCAAAATTTTGAATGCACTTATTATGCTGTTGCCTAACTCATTGAAAGCCCTTTTAATTTTCTTCAGTCCAACACAAATGTACAACTTAAGAGCTAAATTGTATTGAAAGCTGCTATATCATTTTTCTGCAACTATGTTGAATTTTACAGAAAAAAGGGTCTGGAAGACTTTTTTGGATTTTTCTACAAATATTCTGTTTTCATTTATATTACCAATGCTGTGGTCGGTGGCATCTCCATTTGTTCTTAGCATGCTGCTTATTGTTGAATGTATTTGCAAGTTTCTTTGGCTATTCTAATTTGTTACTTTTATATTTCTCTTGTTTATAATTCAGTCACTGCAAGACTGAGGATGGCACTGTGAATTGTTTTTCCTATTGATTCAATACCAAAGCAAGAAGTTGAAGTTTGACATCATATTTGCATTTTGTATTTCAGATATATAATTTTTATTTTAAAGAACACAGTTTTTCAAAGGTGAGAGCCTGTTTTGTACTTGCAAAATATGTGCACACTTGCATCGTACATATAAAACACACCCTGGCTTGTGTTAACTGGGGCTTATATATACAGTTATCCATTTCCCACACACAATGGGCACATGCAAACATTTTGCCAGTGCAGATTTGGTGCTCACATTTGTGAATTGGACCCTAATTTTTTTTTAAAGGAAATATGAAGAAAGTTGAAGGTTCATCTGTTGAAGGTTCTGAATTCTGTTATACTAGCACAGGTCTGACCAGTAAAACATAGGTCAGGACCTTCAACTCATAATGCCTATGGAAAAGGAATGTTCAGAAAAAACATCTTTCACATGTTTCCCCTAGTGTTTTTTTGTTTTTACTTTTTTGAAAATTAAAGGGAGAGTGGGGAAGGCAGGGGGGAAATTAAGTAGAGTCTTTTATGCAGTTTGATAAATGGCACTTTCTGCACTCCACCAGCAATCCTGGCTGCGATTGACAAGTGTTCTGACAATTCATCCCTTGGCTAACAAGTGCTATTTCCACTCCATTTTCCATGGCAATGGGCCTTGCATTGGCACAGATAGGATGGTGCTTTTGATCACTGCTGTACATCTGAAGTAATTATCATTTCCCCCCTTATCGCTGTACTCCACATACAGTTCATGTGCAATGGCCAGTGAGAATGATGAATAACTTGAGCTGTTACATTAACTAATTTCCTTGTATCAAGAATTCTGCTGCTTGAATAGTCATTGTTACTGTTACAAATGCACTGTCCCTTTTTTTAACCATTCTTTGTCCTTCAATGTCTTCTCATCTCACCTTCCTTTTATTGTCTTCTCTCTCCTATTATTCTGTCCTCCAGTTTTAAAACAAGCTATTCCCTGCCATTGAAGGACTGAATTTGCCCTCCAGAGACGTTACTTAATGTCAGTCATTGAAGGGGGGCTAATTCAGTCCAGCATGGCATAAGCAGAGGATAGTGGCAACACTTTACAACACTGAGTGGATTTAATAGCAATAGACAGTTTTCAGGAGGGGGAATGCTGAGAGGGTATAAAATGAAACCGGAAGCCACCAAAAGTGAACCTCACTACCAGCTGCCAGTATTCAAGCTGGATGGAGAGCTGTGTAAAGCAAACCCAGTATCTAATAAAATACATGGAGGAGTTTGATTTCTGTTGTTCTTTTGTTACTCGGCTGTGAAGAAAATTGTTTGCTGTTTCATCTATTAAAGCCTTGGTATTTACTACATTATCACAAGATGACACACCAATTACCATGTATTTAACATTGTTTTCAATAGAATTGCTCTGTACTGATTGCGAAGTATCGTATTTTGCAATAACTCAGTAAAACAACCCATGTCACCACTATGTGTTTGTCATCTATATACAACAGGGCACAGCAGGTGATCGCTTGGTAGAAGCTGTTAATTTTTAAAGTACTAATTGCGCATTCATCCACTTCCATCACAGAACCGAGACTATAACACTCTGAGGTCTCACTGCAATCTGCTACTTGGGAGGAGAGCAGACTTAAAATACATCAGTAATATCACAGCTTTCTCCTGTTCCTGACACCATTACTCAGGTTTCTAGCAGGCAGAATACCTCTGTTCTAGTAAACCTAGCTATTCGTTTTGCATTTTGGATATGTTACTTTATTATTGCAGACCACATAGATATGGAAGAAGTGAGTGGTCACAAAGTGGCTTTAATTGCTCACCTTCTAAGGTGAACAGAAAGGTTTCTCATAGAGGAACAGGAAGACACAGGTTACTAGCAGGTGGGCTTATGCTCATGCCTCCATCAATGAAGTACAATAGCAACATTTGGATAACAGGAATACTTAGGCTTAGTTTTCACAGCCGATGTAGTTGCTGCAGCAGCACTATTCTTCTACTGTATAAAAACTGAGTGTTAAATGTGGTTTTTATTTGCTATTGAAATATGCTAATAACACCAGGCAGCAGTGTCTAGACATTGCAGGCACAAATTGAGGCCTATGTTCTATCATGAGAAGTTTTCTGAAAGACGTACTCGTAATGCTGATACTCACTGTCTGCAAAACCATGGCCTGTTTTATATGTGAGATACATATAATACATATACTTGTAATTTACAGCCAGCCAGCTGCAGCTCTGCTTGTTTAACTGTGTGTATCTTTTCTCCAGAACAGGAGAGGTTTTCAATGCTAAAAGGAAGTAAATGTGAAAAGTAGAAAAGAAAAAAGAGTTGTATTGTCATATATATATAATCCTCTTTCCCAGAGGATGTTGTGAAGGCCAAGACTATAACAGGGTTCAAAAAGAACTAGATAAATTCATGGAGGATAGGCCCATCAATCGCTGTTGGCCAGGATGGGCAGGGATAGTGTCCCTAGCCTCTGTTTGCCAGAAGCTGGATATGGGTGCCGGGATGGATCACTTGATGATTACCTGTTCTGTTCATTCCCTCTGAAGCACCTGGCATTGGCCACTATCGGAAGACAGGATACTGAGCTAGGTGGACCATTCTTATGTTCTTATGCTTTTATGATACGTTAATCACAGGCCACGAAGGCCTCAGAGCGCCTCCCCCAAAACATTTCAAAACATAAAACCTCTCAGTTCACAGCAGAATGGGTAATGGATGCCATTGACTTCAGTGGGAGGAGGATTTGGCCCTTATTGAATAAATTCTGGAGCAATGGACATTTTGGCTTATCCTCTCCACTTTCACAGCTCGTACTGAAGACTGATTCTATATTTTACAGGCACATTCACTGGAAACTGGAGGGGAAACTTTTATTTTTAAGTTGATTCTTCCATTCCCTTCTTGAAAGCAGTGCGCTGTAGTGAGCTTAACTCTGTTTTATTTACATGGTTGCATTGATATTTTCACTGTTCTTCATATGTTGGTTCATTACTAACAACTGGATTCATCCTCAGTAGAATTTGTGTAATAAATCCTGAATTTCCTCATACTTTAATAAGTACAGTGTGGTTCCATATTGAACTCCGAGTTAGTTGTATGGACTTATAAAATGTTTCAAGATCCCTTTGTCATAGGCTCCCGATGTGTCTCCACTGTGGATCTTATCCTAGTGTTTCCATTGTCAGTCTGCAAGCCTGGTCTCCTCAAGCTTGGGAACATGACACTTCACACAAGGGGGCAGTCTTTAAAGCTCCCACTCTGTTCTAGAGTCTGATTTATGACCTGGCAAGAGCATAAATCTCAGCTCTTCACTTAAAAAAAAAAAAAAAAAAAAGCCTGGGAAAGAATGCAAATTATAAACACTGAATTCCTATAATCAGCAATAATGCAAGCACCAGACTATACTGCAGTGTACCTAGGATTTAATTTTAGTATTTTTTCATACTTTTAAGGTTGCAGATAAAAATGAAAGGTCCTGATGACCTATTTTGTGTGGGTTTTCTGTTTGTTTTTTCAACCCACAGTACTTTTATGGACTTTACAGAATGAGCTTTAGATAAACAGATATTACATCAGATGGGGGGAAGTTTTAAGTGCTTGGTGACTTTCTTTTAAAATGCACATTGATAAAATCTGCATAATTTCATCTAAATATCCCAAGTGTATATTTTCCCCAAAATGCGTGATGTGATAGCTTGAATTGTTGTCTCATCAGGGCATTAACCATCTCCCTTCTGTGTGTATGTATGGTGCCTGGCACGAGTGGGTACCAGTCTTGGGTGGGGCCTCTAGGTGATGCCTTATTACAAATAACAAACAAGGCCTGAATTTTCAAAAGTTGCTTTGTAATTTTGGGTGGCTAACTTCATTCATCCCAGCCTGATGTTTCAGAGGAAGCTACAGCTCCCATTGACTTCAATTACGTGTACTGTACACACAAACCTACAAACTATTACTGTTATCAAAGAATGTTATACTTACTAAAAAATAACACAAGCAAAACACACACACATGAATATGTTTTGGAAGCATTTTAATTAAAATGTTAAATGGTAGCTTTCACCTTGACAGCTTAAAAATAGTCTTTGGAGAGAGACTTCTACTGAGTTTCCAGCACACAGCCACAACCACCAGTTTGTTGTCCAAATAGCTTTCCTGTTGGAAGGGAGTACAGATCTCTCCAACAGTCCTTTGGGAGGGGATCTGTGGGCAGGGCCCTTCTGGCTTTCCTCCCATTACCAACACTCGGGTGGGATGTGGCGCTAGCAGGATGACTGCTGTTTGACAAGGCTGTTCAATTTTGCTGAGGAAAACTCTCATGCAGTCTGTAGTGTGCCATGCCACGACCCACAATGCCTTGTGCTCTTTCACAGGAGCCAGCAGCTCCAGTTGTGGTAATGAGGCTGCAAGCTTGCTTGCTTAAAACCCACTCTCTTATTCTCGCATCTCTGGTCTTGTTGGGGAACCTGAGACAACTAACTACAAAATATTATTTCTTCCTCTATTATGTGCTCTGGCGTTGGTGAGAAGTCTCTACATTGTGGCAAATTTTAGATCTTCTCATGCTACTAATTAATTTTTATTTTTTCTGGTAAAAAGTATTAAAGATTTTGAAAATGCTATTTATAATAGAGACCTCAACATGGGTTGTCGTTATCAATGACAGCTGCTTTGTAGGAGTTAGTATTGAGGCAAGTCCACATATTAATGTCTAAATGATCCTAGCTGTTAAGAAAATCCGTTTCAGTTCTGAAAATCCATGGTCAGGTGCTTCATAAGTTGACTGAAGAATCAACAGCCCCGGGTTCTGAGAAAAGGAAACACAGAACTTCATTGTCCCTAACTCCGTTCTATATTGCTACATCACAAAGGGTAATGTGCAATGTTGCTTTTTTGTTTTAGCCTGACTTTTAGCTCTTATTCTCACAGAGCCCTGCATCGAGGAGAAACAGTACAGTGAAGGAGCTAAGATATATTTTTGTTAACCAAAAATGTACTCTGCCAAAACTTGATATACCTTTTATTAAATTAATCAAGATGATGTGGTTTCTTTTCTCTGCATGTGCTGGAAGAACAGTAGGTGTCCTGAAGCATACAATGTTGCCATTACATGTTTATATATATATATATTTAGTTCTGCATGTCAGCTTATTTTGCCACATTTGGATCACAAGTTTGCTAGGTTCAGCACATTCCATTTGACCGCATTTAGAATAAGTTTAAAGAATAGCAGGGAAATGGATTGGAGAAAGCGGAGGAGCAATAGAAATACTGAAGTTATAACCAAAAAATTATGCTGGTAGCTTTGCAGTTGCACAAATCAGTTGTTTTCAACCAAGGGTACGTGTACCCTTGGGGGTACCCAGAGGTCTTCTAGGGGTACAACTCATCTAGGTATTTGCTTAGTGTTACAACAGGCTACATTAAAAGCACTAGCAAAATCCGTATAAACTAAAATTTCATATAGACAATGACATTTATACTGCTCAATATACTATACACTGAAATGTAAGTACAGTATTTATATTCCAGCTGATTTATTTTATAATTATATGGCAAAAATGAGAGAGTACCAATTTTTCAGTAATAGTGTGCTCGGACAATTTTGTATTTTTGTCTGATTTTGTAAGCAAGTAGTTTTTAAGTGATGTGAAACTTTGGGGTATGCAAGACAAATCAGACTGCTGAAAGGGGTACAGTAGTCTGGAAAGGTTGAGAGCCACTGACACAGATGATCTTTTGGGGGGGCATGTGAGGAGGAGATTGGAGGGTGAGGAACGTGTGCAACCACAACACAATGCTTTTCCTCTGTTTTACTCCATCTTTGTATGTCTTAGATATTATACTCCGCAGCCAGTTTCAATTGCCCCAAAATACCCCATCAATCTTGATATTCCACTTTTTAAACATGTGTAAAAGACCCCATACTTCATGTAGCACATACACCAAAAAGATCCTACAAAACACTATGTAGTTAAATGAATAACGAAATTGCTTTCTAATGCAATAAAGTGCACTTCTATCTCCACCTTCCATCTAAGGATCTTGAAGCATTTTGCCCCAAAACAAATGAATTAGGCCTCACAACCACCCCTGCAATGTTGCTGAGTAATCTCATGTTCTAGATTGGAAAGTAGGATTAAGGTAGAAAGGGAAGCTGGAAGCAGAGACCGGAACAGAATCCAAGGCCCCCATGTTCCAGGTTTTAACCACATGGCCATTTTGGAATTTGTTTTTTATCCCTTTTAAACAGAAGTGGACAGTACTCTTTTACTTTAATACTAAGGGCTTGTCTTCACTACCCGCCAGATCGGCGGGTAGCAATCGATCTTTTGGGGATCGATTTTTCGCGTCTCGTTTAGACGCGATTAATCGATCCCCGAAAGCGCTCCCCATCGGCTCTGGAAATCCACCTCATCGAAAGGTGGAAGCGGAGTCGACGGGGGAGCGGCAGCGATCGACTCGCCGCCGTCCTCATGGCCAGGTAAGTCGATTACGATACGCCGACTTCAGCTACGCTATTCACGTAGCTGAAGCTGCGTATCGTAGATCGATCCCCCCCCCCCTAGTGTAGCCCTGAGCTAAAACAAAAACAGCTCACAGTATGACAAAGGAAGGAGGCAGAGAGGTACCCACCACATTATATTCTCAATTCTCATATTCTCTGTATTTTGCAGGGTTCTGTCAATAAGCTTCCATGTGCACGTACTTTTGTATAAGGTACCTGGTCAGCTTAGATCTGGGAAGGGAAGAAGAGAGAATGTCAGACTCCATTTTAAGCATCCTTTCTTCTAGCTAGCATCTGGTTAGTCCTGTCTTCTTGACTTTTCAGAGTGATTTTCACTTTTTCGTTCCTGTAAAGCATATCAGACCTTTGTGACTCTGAATAAGTGCAGGAGTTCTAAATGCTTTAATGAGAGAAACCATGGAACTGGGATGCTTGGACTTCCCTTGATTCTAAGTAATCAGACCACAAGGATGTGAAGATTGTATCAGCATTCTTGAGTTTTTCACAGCTCAACCTTTCTAAAGGCTACTAACTGTGAATCAGTGCTACAGAATTAACATCATCTGGAGTGTGGTGGTAGGATTCTTACAATGCTTTTGAGTCTGAATGTGCTTCCTTTAGAAATCTTATCTCTTTTTATGTGTAATATCCACTGTGAATCCCAAATACCTGAAAAATAGTACTTTGGAACTGTTTTTTTACACATGGTTTTTTCAGTCTCCTGAGGACCTTGCTGCCTACCCAGATGCCTGCACGAATAGACTTCCTATCCTGCAAACTTTTCATTTGTATTTGTATTATTGTTGTGCCTAGGAGTCTTAGGCATGGACCAGGAGCCCATTGTGCGAGGCACGGCACAAACACGGAACAAAAACCTGTCCCTGACCCAATGAGCTTAGCATCTGAGTATAAGACAAGACATGACAGCTGGATACAGACAGTTTGGGAGAGGGGACAAAAGAAACAATGAGACAATAATAGAACTCCACTCTCAGGCACAGTCTCTGCGGAAATGCTCAGACCCTCAATTCTTGGGGTCTGAGTTAATTCAAGGCTCCTTTCCTCTGGAACTTCCCTTTGTCACCAGTTTGGCAGAGCCACAATCACCCTGCTCCCATGTGTTTCTGGACTGACTGCAGCTTCCTCCTGGCTAGGAACCTCGCTTATGCTTTGGACCTGCCTGGTGACCTCCACTAGCTCAGTGATTTTTACCTGCTGGATCCTCTGACTTCAGTCCCTACCCTAACTTCAAAGAGCCTTTCTGAGAGAAGACACCCTGCTTAGGTGAGCCAGCAAGGCCCCAAACGCTCCTCCTATGTCTCTTTCCTGTAGCTTGGATCCCAATCTCAGCAGAGCCTGATATTCCCTTCCAAGCAATTTTTTTTCCATTTCATATTACCATAGCACCTAGGAGCTGTAGTCACAGACCGGGACCTCATAGTGCTAGGCGCTGTGCAAACAGAACAAAAAGACAGTCCCTGCCATCATGTTTTTTGGGGTGTGTGGTTTGTTTTTGTTGGGTTTTATTTTGCTGTGGTACCATGACTCCTTGGCCCATGTTACGACAGCACTTCTAAGCAACTATTAGCTTGGTAAATACAGTCCCACAAATCATGCGGAGCACTGGAACTGATTTTGCCACTCCTCAGAAGCCATTGTAATCTGAGACCTCAAAGCTAAATACATGCTGGATTCTGGCCATTGCATTTTAAAAACAGCATGAATTATTCCCCTTTTACAACTAACTCCATCGAGTTGCAGAGACGTGCATCCAGTTTGCAGAATTATGTTTGGCTTTGTATGCATGGGCACACATTTTCTTCTAGTATCTGTTTACAGGAAACTACACATCTGTCTGCAGTCTGGCCACAATCCTGCCCCCACCATTAATACAAATAACTTAAGACCTGTCATGTTTCTTGTCTTTGTATTTTTTTTTTAAATCAATCAGCTGATCTGACCTCATGTGCACCATATGATTTTTCCTGGTGTCTTCCATTTACCTAACAATGCAGCTAGGTTAATTGAGGGAAAGAAAAACCAAATGACTCTCTACCAGGTCAAAAAGTTTGAGAGAATTTTTTTTCCTTCCATGACCTCATATAAATTCTTCAATTTTTCCCCCTTTCACTGTCAGAAGCTGGGACTGGATGATGAGGTGGATCACTCGATAAATTGCCCTGTTCCGTTCATTCCCTCTGAAGCATCTGACAGTGGCTGGTGCCAGAAGACAGGATGCTGGGCTAGGTAGACCAGTGGTCTGACCCAGTGTGGCCATTCTTATGTTCTCTGAAGCACCGCTGTGGTTTGTCTGCTGGGATCATTTGGGTGTATCTCATCTGTCATCTCCTTGCCATTGCAGGGGCCTCAGGCATTGGTGGCACCTTAGGTCTCTCTTGTGGCACACAGTTTAGTGCCCTGAGAACTGAAATGCTTTGTGCTTAGTATAGGGGTATCTGGGTGAAATGTAATGGTCTGTGACACACAGGACGTCAGACTAGATTATGTGATGGACGCTTCTGGCCTTCAACTCTAAGTGCTATTTAATATGAATTATGACTGGGTTGAAGAAGGTGAATGGGTAGGGGTGGGTTCCACAAGATAAGCTGTCTCTATTAAGGCAAAGTTTGAGATCTCCTGCGTTAGAGGAAAACATGTAAGACCGTGCCACTGAATGTGCCACGTACTGCATCACATACTGCTGAAGCACCTCATTCTACGAGAGACGGGGGCTGATGATAGAAATTCTCTGAGTGCACCCGGGCTCTGGTATTTGCTCTCCCTTGGTCTGAACTGGCTTTCTGGGCACACAGTGAAGGCCATCTAATTGACTGGATTTGTGTAGTGGGGTGAAGGCATGTTTGCAGGGCAAAGGTGGGGATAGTTGGAGTTTTTCTACAGCAAGTGCCTGGCGGAGCTGATTTTTTTCCCCATTCCTCTTGAATGTTATTTTTAATGCTGCCGGGCGTATTATGCTGTAATATCAAGTAAGCATCAGGGTGCCTCGATCTCCCATGTAGGCATTTTTTAGATCGTTATTTAAATCAAAATAAAATATATAAATAAATCATGATTAACCTAAGAGGCCTTGGTGTTAGAGTAAATTAAGTTTAAAGTTAATGGGTCAAATCATCCTTGGTGTAATTCAGTTAACTTCAGTGACCTAACACCAGGGCTGAATAGGACTGTGTATTTTTTTTTCTAACTAAGAAACAGTCAAAAATAAGTTTGATTATTTTGTGATCTGGTGGAAGTGGATTTCGTTAGACTCTTTTCTAAGTCTAAGAGCAATGAAGACATCAATTCTTCGTTAAATGACACACAAGAGTCTTCCAATGAAAGTGGCATTCCCTTTGTAGGGGCTGCAGAAGGGATTACCTGAGGTGCTCTTATTCTGTCCCTGCCTCTAATTTGGGGTGTGCAAAGAGTCAGCAATGGGAAGGCAAATATAAATCAGTTCCTCCGCATACTTTCCATACGGCCGTGCACTCGGCAGTGGCCCTAACATCGCTGTTCCACCAGGAAAGCCAAAGCAATGAAGAATTTATTTTTGAGGTGGTCAAGTCCCCTGCAGCTGCCATGTTCTAAACCTTAGATTTGTGTATGTTCCAGAGAGGCTCATATGGAGGGATACGTTGATTGTAAGTTACCTAAATGTGGCCTAGTGCTTCCCCGACTGTTTTATCCACCTGCTGCCTCTCCTTTTATACTTTGAGTGTAAGCATTCCAGAACAGGGATTGTCTTTGTTACATATCCATACAGCACAATGGGCTTCTAGCCTCTACCACAATAAAAGCAATGCTAGTCCTAGAGAATGGGTTTACAAAGTTAATTCACCCTGTTGAGAAAATTAAAATCCTCATAATAGAAAAACCTGTCAGTGTTTTCAGAAGGCCCCTTTCTTGCCTGAAATCCTGTTATAAACTATACTGTATGTTCATTCAATAAGAAAGGATCCCCTTTTTTCTTCTTTGCTCACTTTGCCCCACTCCCAGCCCTCTGCAATGACTGACACAGCTACAAAATATTTTCAAATATAAAAATTCTAGAGGATCCCACCTGGGGTGCAAATAAATTAACTAAAGTAAACAACTAGGCACCTCACTGTAGCTAATCATACATCTTCCACCAGTCTTTGTTTAGACACCTTTAAGGTGAACATTTTAATTAGCTGATATGATTATTGTTCTAATATTAGAGGTGAGAACAATATCGTTGAGCCAATCCTTTTTTATTTTTGTGCACTGGAATTGGAAGACAAATAGCTTTTGTACAGGGATTATGCCAGAATTAATCCTACTTAGCTATGATAAAGGTCTCTACTTTCTAGTGAGATGGTTTAACCCTTTTCTAGCCCAAGCAGCACATACTGGCAAGAGTTAGATCCCTGAAAAAAGACTAGCATAAATTACTTCATTATGCCGTTAAAAAATTTTTTTATCTTAAATCTCTTCCCCTTCTTCATTGATGGTGTTATCATGTGGTAGTTGCAAAAGAACCTGAAACCCTTCCATGGTACCATATATACTGATAACCTCAGATTTATAATATAGTGTATCTATACGAAAGCAGTAGAGTGATCATTCATTCTGAACATAACTCCATCTTTCCACTTCCATTCAATACACAATCCTCCTATATATGTAACAATCAGAGAAACTGTAGGCATAGAAAAAGTAGATTATCACCTATGATGACATATGTAAGGGATATACTGGAACAGCACTAACATGTGTAACCCTTCTGCCAGTCAGAGTTGGCAGCAACAAGGGCCGGGGTCAATATCTAGGGGTTCCTTTGCAATAATACAACACAAAACCGGCTCAAGCCCCCACCCAGTAGGGTGACCAGACAGAAAATGTGAAAAATCGGGATGGGGATGGGGGGGGGGGGTAATAGGAGTCTATATAAGAAAAAGACCCAAAAATCAGGACTGTCCCTATAAAATCGGGACATCTGGTCACCCTACCACTCAGTGACCTGGGACAATTACACACCACTCCTGTGCGCCTCTAAAAGGCAATACTTCCCCTCTCTCAAGCACAGAGTCTGAGTGTAGCAAAAACTTTTAATAAAAGGAGGGAAATAATGTGGCATTAATTTGGGAAAACACCGCAAACAGAGTTTATAAACATAAACTATGAGCAAAAGACCCACCACCAAGTAAGTACCTTTAACATGCCCATCCCTTCACTGCACCCCACTCACAGTTGCTGTCCTTGAACAGTGCAGAGCCAGAGGTGCATCTGCAGAGTTCACGTCCCACCCTCAGTGGAGGGGGGTAAGGAGGCACCTTACTTGCTCCACTGCTTAAGCACTCACTCACCACCCCTCTCTGCAGAATTCTGCTGTAGCACTCTCTGCCAGCCACCCTACTGGCCATGCCTCTCCACCAGCCACACTGCTAGCCGCTCACCATGCCTCTCCACATGCTCCAAGATGCTCCCACTTCTCCCACTGCTTCGGGGCTCCCACTTAACACAGCTCACAGTAATTTCAGCTTAGTGGAAGAGCCTCACTGCTCTCAAACTGGGCAGTCTCTTGCATCAAAGACACTGTCCCAAAGCAGGTCTAATACTTAGACCTAGGTATCAATGATTTCAGCTCTGCAGCATGTAACAAAACTCTCAATGGAGTCTAAATTAGCTCTATTATTACACAGTATAGAGAGACAGTATTAAATGGTGCCTAAGATCCTTCCAGAATGCCCACCCTCTCTTAACTCACTGGGCTTTAGAACCCATGTCCCCTGCCTAGCGAGTGCCATTTAGTTGAGGGTGAGGGTGAGAGTGAGAGTTCCCTCAATAGGAAACTGCCAAGTACAGTTCTGCTGCCCTGGATTCACACAACAAGGATAACAACCCTTTATTACTCCTGCCCCAGTAACAAGGAGACTGGGAATCTAACACCAGCCAAAAGTGACCATTGGGCAAGCAATCCCATCATGCTGAGCACCTAGGCAGGGCGGGTTTGCCCATGCAAACGAGATCAGCTCCTGAAGTTCTCTTCCACAGCTCATCACTAGATGTCAGGAGAGAGCTCATTCAGACTCTGCTTACACATGGTTTTGGTTACTCACTAATATGTCAGTCTAGAGCTATTCATCGCTGGCTTGAAACACTTCACCACCCAGCAGTCACTCCAAAGGAGTACCCCATCTCTGCTCTGTTGTGTGCTGTTGCTGACACATTTGGGTTTCCTATATAACAGCTGAATTGTTATAAACATCCCCTGCCAATGAGTTCCACAGGTTGACTGTGTGTTGTGTGAAGAAGTACTTCCTTTTCTTTGTTTTAACCCTGCCTCCTATTAATTTCATTGGATGACTCTAGTGTTATGTGAAGGAGTAACTAACACTTCCTTACTTTCTCCACACCATTCATGATTTTAAAGACTTTGGCGATGTCTACACTATGGACCTTAAAACGGCACAGCTGTATCACTATAGTTGTGTTGCTGTAAGGCCTCCCATGTAGCCGCTCTTTGCCGGCAGGAGAGAGCTCTCCTGTTGGCATAATTAAACCACCCACATTGAGCAGTAAGAGGCATATTCTACAAACATGGATTTGAAAAATATACAAGGCCCTTGATATATTATCAACCTAGATAAATTCTGGATTGTCTTAGAAGCATAAGTTTCATACAAGAGATGGTGGTATTTTGAACTCATTATTATTATGATGTAAAAGGGAACAGATTTGCTTATATGCCTCTTCTTAAGGTTGTGATCAGGCCCGCCGACAGAAATTCTGGGCCCCAGGGCCAAGGCCATGCCTGGGGAGGTGCGGGGCCCAGGGCAGAAGTGACGAATCCGTCACCTCTGGGACCAACCTGTCACTTCTGGGACCGACTGCGCTGGCCAATCGCGCTGGCCCGTGGGGCACCCCAAAGCGCAGGGCCCAGAGCGGTCACGCACACCCAGGAAACCTGCGGCCCGCCGGGTGATTTAAAAGTGCCCGGGGCTCCCACCCAATGCCACCGCTGCTACCGCAGCAGCGGCCAGGGGCTCCTGGGCCCTTTTAAATCACCCAGGCCCCTGGGCAATTGCCCCCTTTGCCCCCTCCCCTGTTGGCAGGCCTGGTTGTGACCATAAAAAGTGCCGAGCACTAGTAACTCCCATTGACTGATTAAAAAAGAAAGTAGATTCAATGAACATTATGCCCAGTTTATATGCTGGAGAAGCTCTCCCAATACGCAGTGTTCTGGGCTCCTTCTTACTGACAAACATTACAAACTTTTTCCAATTATTTAGTAGGAATTGCTCATTTTCTTTTATTTCAATTCTGCATGATTGGATCAAATGGTGCATGCTCTCCTTGCTTCTATCACAGATTGGCCTAATGTAGTCCAGATGACTCTTTCATCTCAGTTCCTATATATATTTAGTTAACTTTTCTAAAACAAATAAATTCACTTGCAGGCATATATTCATGCAGAAGCAAGAATCACCTCAGATCAATACCCAGAGGTTATGTTTTCTTACCGCAACAGGTACCATGTACATATTTCTATTCTTTATTGCCAGGCTGCTCGCCTCAGAAATATGGCCAATTTCTTTAGAGAGTTTACTTTGGCTCTTGCCTAAGTTTAAACAAACTAGATTTATTCTGATTACTGGATTTGCAATATGCACAGATTCTTTCATTGACCTTTTGGTTAAACCCTTTTGCAAACTTTGGTTGAGTATTATCAAAGCAGCTACAATGCCAACTGGTTTGACTGTTTGCCAGTGTTATTTCTGATTGCCTTTGACTGTGGGTCAGGTATCCAGTAGGGCTTGAAGATGGGATCAAATTTATTCTCAGGAAAATGAGACTATGATGAAGAAAAAAGTTTGAAACACGAGGGAAGCCCAGAAGAGAAGAAGTTTGAGACAATGGCAATTTACAACTTCTTCAGAATCAAAAAGAAATGAAGGATGGATATTAATGTCCAAATTCTACACGACTTACACCCCACTCATCCCACTGCAGTCAGTTGGATTTCAGGGAGTGTAAGTGAGATCACAATTTGGCTTTGTAGTGGGCAGAGAAATACATGACAGTGGGAAAACAGATACTTCAGGAATCTGGCCAGAGGATCTGTGCTCATGCAGGGAAAATGTCAGGGTGTGGCAGGGGGGAGTGGGAACAGAATGTTTGGCATTTGATTAGGGTTTTTGTTTCTTGTGGGTATAGAGAGACGGCAATTCCACTAGGTGTACTTACCAAGAACATTTGAAACTCCTCTACAGACCTTCATTCACTTCATTTGGTTTTAGTTTCAGTGATTAGCTGTTCAGTTGTCAATGGCAAAACCTAATAGTTGTGGCAGCTTTTCTCTTCTGCAGCTGCCTCTCTAATACACAGTGGCATCTGACTGGCAAGATTTTGTATTATCCACTCTCCTTTTAAATAATATATTCCATGCCATTCTCTAGAAAGGAGAAGCGTAAGTGTGGAGCTGGCCATTGATTGTAAAAACTGATGATCCCCTCCTAGCTCTGTTAGATAACACCCAATAAAACTCCAGGGCAGTAAATTATGACCCAGGGAGACAGTGTATTTTTCTCTCTTTAAAACTCCTTAAATCTAGTGCTCATGAAAGGCACCAGATTAAAAACCCCAGGGCCTGACTCTCAGGGTGGTTTTTGTTTTACAGCAGTAAATGACTACACCAGGTGCAAGGAATCAGGACTAGAGTGATTTGGGGGGAGGAAATTGTTCTTCTCAAAATTTTTGTTGAAATGGTTTGGTTTTTCATCAAACCTCAAACCCCTGACCATTTTCAACAACAACAGATTAATTGTGTTCCACAAATTTCCATTTAATCAAAACGCCGTTTTCCAGTTAAAATTTTTGACAGTCAGCTTTAATCAGGACCCCAGAGTCCTCTAGCCACAGAAATAAGGTAGTCGGTAAGAACAAGATTCCTTTCCCTTCATCATCGTGCTTCCAACCTGACTCAAACTTCAGGGGGGAAATGGTAGTTCATTCTTCTTGCCCATTCTGTCCTTCATCGCTCTGCAGGAAAGAGAAACAATTCCACCCTCTTCCCAATCCAAAGGTTTAAATAAAACTGCACCATCAGTCAGGCAGTGAAAACAGACCCGACTACAGAGAAATATGATTTACTGTCTCTCTCTTACTTTAAAGAAAAACATTTTTATAATACTGAATACTATATTTAATTTTAACATTTTTGCTTCTAGGTGTAGTGAGGCCCAAGCAAAACCCCCAGAGCTGAACAGTGTGGGACTTTAAGAAACTGAATTTCACATAGTGAACCATCTCTGCATACATGGACTTCAATGGCATAACACCAATTTATACCAGCTGAGGAGCTGGCACAAGGTTTTCTTAGTTTATCCTTTTTATCTTCATGTGTCTAATTAATTTTACATCCCAATGGCATTGGGGAGGTGGAGTGAGCACTGGTGTGGAACTCAAAAGAGCTGGATTCCATTCCCAGTTCTTCCCCTGCTCTGCTTGGACAGGTCATAGCTCCTCTGTGCCTCAGTTTTCTCATTTGTGAAATGGGCATAATGATACTGACCTCTTTGTAAAGCACTTTGAGATCTGCTGATATAAAGCACTGTACAAGAATGTATATTATATTATTATTATATTTTGGGATCCTTTACAGGTGGACCCACTCACACCAACAGGTTAATGCTCCTAATTGCTATTTAAGGTCATTACTGGGAAGGACTTTTGTAATTTTCATTCATGGATTCAAGCTGTTGGGATAGGTATTTAATATATTGAAATACCCATATATGAATAAAAGAGTGATTGCAAAACTCTGTATCATAATCCCTAAATTCCATTAATCCCTTTGAATCCACCCACACAGATTTTACCCTTGAGAAACATTTTACATTTTCACTGAGAGTTAAAAAGGAACCTTGGTTCTATTTTTCTTTTTAAACACATGACAAACAAGTGGGGTAATCAAGAGAAGGCACTTTACAGAGAATTTACCTCATGTTACCTGGAAACGAGGGAACATTACACAACAGCACTCAACACAGTGGCCTACGTTTGCCTTCCCTAGATAAAGGCGACTTGCTTATCAATATTTCCCCCGTAACGTTGCCCTTGGGATTTTAGCAAGTTCATGTACTTACTGATCTCCAGCCCTACCCCAGGTCAGAAGGCAGAGCCAGTACAAACTCTTTGTTATCACAAACGGTAGCTGGGCAATAAAGGTCTTGCCTACATCATCAAAGAAGAGCAGATAGACAGTGTTTGCTATTTAGGGAGAGAAGAAATAGGAGTGGAGGTTAGGAAATAGGGAGTGATTGTGTTCTATTCTTTTAGGCCTCATGAAGCTACTTTGTTTAAGATTCTCTACTTGAAAATGTGAAGCTGGAAGAATTAACTAATGCACTTGAAGTCAGCTTTACATTTTAACCCACTTTCTGCCCTTTTGCAGTTTCATTGGCCTACTCATGACTTAAAGGGAAGTTACTTTATCTGCTGTACTGTTATGACCCTCATTGCCATAATAACTGAGCCTTTCACTGTCTTCTATGTATTTATCCTCACAACACATCAGTGAGGCAGGGCAGTGCTATTATCTCCATTTTACAGATGGGGAATTGAGGCACAGAAGGGCTAAGTCACTTGCCCATGAAAAGTCTGTGGTGGAACAAGAAATTGACTCTCCTGAGTCTCACTCTAGTGCTCTAACCACTTGGCCACCCTTCCTGTCTGCTAGCAGCCTGCAATGTGTATATCTGGTAAGGTGTCCTGATCCTGTCACTACCATATGTGAGGGGAGCCTCTCGTTTGTTATATAACGTGAAAGCAACATGTAGAGTATGAAAATGGCTCTGCTAAAGCTAAACTGCCTCCACTTTTAGAGTTTTAATACTTGCTTCATATTTATTGCATGCACCATCTGCAATATGAATGCCTTCAATTGCCTAGCCTCATATGTGGTTAAAACTGGGACTTTTAATTTAGTCCAAATTTCTTGGTGAATAATCTGTTTTTGTTGAAAAGTGTTTAAATAAAACATTACTACAGATTTGTGTTTCAAAATTCCTCTCCCTGAAAAAGTGCCTTAGCAATCACTATGGAAATTGTATGTGTAGTGTGCTGAGAGTTTTCCAAATTACTTACCAATCTGATCCATTCCAAACCAGTTGGTATGTTACAGGGTACAAAGCCGATGAAGCCTGGAGAGCAGTAGAAGCATTTTCAGTTACACACAGGTGTCCATTCATTAAGAGCCCATTTGGAACCTACTGCACCAGCTTTCATTATAAGTATTTCATGTGGCTCACACATATTTCCATAATGGCTCCATTGACATTTAATAACAGTTAATGCAAACTGAAAGTGAAGCCAAGTTTCTTACTGTGCACAGCGTTACCCATATTATCCTAGATTTACATGCCTTTATTTCTGTGGTTTTCGTTTCTCTGAGCCCTTGAGCCTTCTTTAGTCAGGGATTTGAGGGTTAGCATTTTTCAGTTCAAAATAACTTTTGTTTCAAAATTTCTTTTCATTTTACTTTTAAAATGGGAAGTACATGGGAAGGGGTGAGTGGGCTTTGCCAAGATAGCCAGGCCAGTCAGAGGTGTGGATCTTTTCTTGCTCCTGACCGATGTAGCTATGCTGACAACATTTTGTAGTGTAGACTTGACCTAAGAGGAGGGTATTGGTCATTTCTCACTATGCCCTTCATAATACTGAATACCAAAACCAGAGCCTTCCTAATGCCTTCCTTCTCCCGGCTAGAGAATGGCTTGGAAGGTATCAAGAAGAGGGTTAAATGAAATGTGTGTGAAATGATGATACTGTTTTGATGTGGGCACCTCCCCACAGATGCTGGACAGAAACCTATATACAAGATATATTTATTCTAACCACAGAAAGTGATTTTATAGCTCAGTAGGCACACGGAGAGCTTTGACTAAGAGGCATATTTGATTTGCATGGAGCTTGATTATTTTGGAAGGTTGAAGTGAGCAGAAGTTGCTGATGTTTTCCCCGTTTTTGGTGGCAGTTACTGAGGGTAGTACAGCAGAGAATTTGTGTTTCCTGTCTGGAAATATATTATAGACCACAGGAAATTGCTCAGCCTAAAAAAATTGGGCTATTAAAAGATAAAATCTCCCAAGACAAGCCTCTCACTTCTTGATGACACTCTCCATTCCCATTTCATTCCAACTGTTCTTACATCAGGCAGAGATCCTGCAAATCCCAACGGTGTGCCCAGGCACCAGGACCGAATCCTACTGACTTCAATGGGACTTCATGAGGGTGTCAACGTTCACCCCTGGGACTCCTTCTGCAGGATCAAAGCTTAGTTGTTGAGCTGCGTACTACAAGAAGATTTTTTACATCGGAACACAGGACCTCACCCGAACCTATATGCTCTAAATTTTGATTTACAACCTCCCCCTTTTTTCACTCTTGCCATTTTTTCATTTTCCTATTTCCCTCACTACCAAAATTAATTTCACCCAGTGGAGTTAATCACTCCTGATAAACTGGAAGGTGGTGGTTTTAATTTTCCAGGAATTGGTGGAGCTGAGCACACCTATCTCTGAGATCTAACCACCAAATGAAATGATCTGACGCACCTTGAAAACACTGCACTTAATTCCAGGCTTGTGTTTAACTAAATACAACCTTGGGTGGGACGGGGGGGTAGGGGGAAATCCTATGGAGATAAGTACAAAAGTTGGCAATAGCAGCAGCTTCCCCCATGATGAATTAGGAGAATATCACATAGATAAATGTTGATTTTGAAGCAGTTTGGTTCATTGGGTTCCTCTTTTGAAATTAAAATAAGTGAGCAAATATCCCAGAAAATATACATGAAATATAAACGAGTTCAGGGATAAAATGACCTCTTTGCTTTTATACTGTGAGCAATGATTAGCTAAGCAAAATGCATCACAGGTTAATATCTGATGTAAGCAGAGTCAGGATGAGCTCTACCCTGACATCTGGTGGTGAGTTGTGGAAAGGGATGTCAGGGGCTAATCTTGTTTGCATGGACACACCCACCCTGCAAAGCATGATGGACTGCTTGCCCAAATGGTCACCTTGACTGCTGTGGGAGCCCCAGTTTCTCTGTTATTGGGGCAGGAAGACTAAAGTGTTGTTACCCTGATTATGTGAATCAAGGACAGTGGGCTTTTGTTATGAGGAAGGGACTCGCCCTTAGCTAAGCAGCACTTGCTAGGCGAGGGACATGGATTCCAAAACCCAGTGAATTGAGAGAGGTTGTGGACAGGTATTGGTATCTGGTGGCATGGGCCTCTTCTGAGGGTCCTAAATGTCAATTGCACTGCCTTCTCTCTCTCCACTGTGGAATATCAGAGCTAATTTTGAGTTCCTTAGGAGTCTATTCACAGGCTGCTGAGTTGGAATTACTCTGGACTAAGTGTGCAAATGAGCACGAAGGCTCCCCTAACTACAAGCTGAAATTGTTATGAGCTGAAATCACTGAGCACTGTGTTAAGTAGTGGGGGAGCCAGAAGATCTATTGCAGGCCGCCTGACGGAGCGGAGCTGCTGGCGGAGCGGAGCAGTTGGCGGGACAGCCGGAGCGGCTTGCAGGACGGCTGATGGAGCGGAGCTGCTGGCGGAGCGGAGCAGTTGGCGGGACAGCCGGAGCAGCTTGCAGGCCGGCTGACGGAGCGGAGCTGCTGGCGGAGCGGCTTGCGGGACGGCTGAACGGAGTGACTCGTGGGATGGCTGGCAGAGCAGAGCAGAGCCGAGCCGAGCGAAGCACCATGAAGGGATGGGGCAGTCAGCTTCGAGCCACGTAAGGTGCCCCTTACCTCTCCCCTCCCCATTTCTACCCAGACTGGAGGGGGTGTAACACTCTGCAGATGAACTTTTGAACTCTGGGTCTGGACTTTTGGGTTGTTGGACTTTTGGGACTTTGGGTGATTTTTGGGGTTGATGGACTCAAGAACCAAAGGGAAAGGACATGGCCAATTTGCTGGGGTGGGTCATTGCTCACAGTTTGGTTTACAAATCCTAGATGTGGTGTTTCCCCAGCAACAGGCCGCATTGTTTCTCTCTGTCATTAAAAGGTTTTTCTACACTCAGACTCTGTGCTTGCGAGAGGGGAAGTACTGCCTCTTAGAGGCGCCCAGGGGGGGTGATATATATTTGTCCCAGGTCACTGGGTGGGGGCTCGAGCCGGTTTTTTGCATTGTGTTATTGGAATGGAACCCCTAGATACGGAACCCGGCCCTTGTTGCTGCCGACTCTGACTGGCAGAAGGGTTACACTAATAATAATTATCATTTGACTACTGTAGCAAACTTTAAAGCACCTACTGCAATGAACCTGCAGGATTCTCTATGAGCCTGAGTGCTGCTGAGTCTAAGGAGCCATTCCTTCAGCCTGAGCCTGATGTGTCATCCCTGAGCCTGATGACCTGCGAGCTTCATGTCAATCAGCCAGGGTTCAGCCAATCCACAAGTGAAGGTCTCACCAGGTGACCCCAGGGCCAGGGATATAGACGTCCAATGAGCATAGCCACTCAAGTCTGCTCAAGGTTGCTACCTTACTGGAAGTATCTCCCACCACTTGATGGTTCTGCCCAACTGCTCCTGCTCCTTTCCAGCCCCAGCCCCAGCCCCAGCCTCTGCCTGCCTTCTGCTCTGTTCCAACCCTGTGCTTGGTTCCTGATTTCTGCTCTGACCCTTGGCTGCAGTCCCTGGCATGACCACTGCTGCTTCAACCATTAGGCCTGACAATCTACTTCTCAGTTTCTGACAGTTTGAACAGACTGCCTGATTTTGTGCCCTGCTCCAGCAGTTGAGATGGAGACCCCTGGAATGTCCATCACTGAGATGACAGAGATGGTCCACAGCCTTCGGGATCAAGTTGCATCTGGAGAATCCCTCCCTTCGCCCTGGTAATGCCAGTAGAGCCAGCCAGGGTACCTTTAGAACCTGGCCCAAAGGTTCCACTGCTGGAAAGATCTGATGGGCATCACCAAGAGTTCTGTGGTTTTCTTTACCAGTGTCACCTTTCACTCCTGATAAGTCCTGCGATGTATCCCAATGGTCAGAAGAAAGTGGGGCTTATTATCAACATATTGACCAGTGAAGCCCTGAACTGGGCCTCGCCGCTCCTGGAATGGGTCACCCAATAACTTTGACGAGTTCATCCAGGCCTTCTCTGTAATATCTGATGATCCAAATGACGCCTGTACCGCCAAAGCCACCCTGCAGTTTCTCCAGCAAGGCTGTCAGCCTGTCTCAGCCCATGCTGCCCATTTTCAGTGACTGGTCACCAACAGTGTGGAACGAGGCAGCAGCACGGGTTTACCATTTCAGCTGGGTCTGATCCACAACATGAAAGATGAATCGGCACAGGTTGAACCTCCCACTAGTTTGGACTCATAGATCACACAGTGCATCAGGATTGGCAGGAAGGCAAGAAGAAAAAAAGAGGTTGTACCCTCAACTCCAGCCTGGTCCTGTTTCATTCCAGCCATCCCCTCAAGCTATCCCCAGAGCTGTAGGCTACACAGACCAATGTGATGTGAAGACTCCTCACAGATCAGAAGGGGTGTTGGCAGCAGAATGGTCTTTGCCGGTACTGTGGGAAGCAGGGCCACTTTGTGTCAGGGACCCAACCAGCTAGGGCCAGCCACTTCTCTGCTTCCTGACTAACTTCGCTGCTAGGCAACCAGTGAGCCCATCTGCACTGCCTTGGAACTGATGGAGTGGCCACAGGTCCTGATTGGCTGCTGGTTTAACAGCCCTGCTTATAAGCCTGGCCCTCACAGCAAACCTGTGGCTGCTCAACATGTACCACACCCGCAGCTGCATTTGCCTTTGCTCCAGTCCCTGCTCTTGCTTTTTTCCAGCCCTTGTTCAGTTCCTGCTCCAGCCTGCTTCCAATTCCTGCTCATGCTGTGCTCCAGCCCATGCTCCCCTCTGGCTTCAGACATCTGGCTTTGATCCCTAGCTCTGCCCCTGGCTTACTGCTCCAGTTTATCCTCCCGCTCTGGCACTTGGCTTCTGTCCCTCCAGCACTGACCCTCAGCTCATTTCCTGGACTCTGCCCACCCTGAACCCAGCTCTAACCAGTAGGCCTGATCACCCATGACCTGGTTGGCTAAATTTTTCCACTGAATGGCCCCTTAAATCCAGACTTTCGACAGACCTGGGGAAACAATCATGTCGAGCCCCATTACAGGATTTGTGGCTGGACATAACCTCAAAGTCAAATCCTCCAACCAGGCCTCCTCTTCTGCCCACATGTATCTTGGCAGCCACACCTGCAGGTCTTGCTTCCTCCCAGGATCCTGACTACCATAGTAGCGCGGAACCTACCGAGGCAGAGAAGGAGCTCTGCCACATGTGGTTTCCACCCTTGATTTCACTCATCCATGCCACAAGCCACCTATGAACCTGCAGCCTCTGACCTAGTCAAATATCTCCACCAAGAACATAAGAACGGCCATACAGGATCATTCCAAAGGTCCATCAAGCCCAGTATCCTGTCCTCTGACAGTGGCCAATGGCAGGTGCCCCAAAGGGAATGAACAGACAAGTTATCAAGTGATCCATGCCCTGTCACCCAATCCCAGCTTCTGGCAAACAGAGGCTAGGGACACCATTCCTGCCCATCCTGGCTAATAGGTCCATCAATGGCTATCTTCCATGAATCTATCCAGCTCCCTTTTGAACCCCATCTCCAGGAAGAATTGAAAACTCACCTAGAGTCAGCCAAAAAGAGATGACAAGCATTACAGGGACCTTTGGCAGCAGGCAGGGCCGGCTCCAGGCACCAGCTTGCCAAGCTGGTGCTTGGGGCGGCAGGTGAGAAGGGGGCGACAGTCCGAGTCCCGCGGCGGCAATTCGGCGGCAGGTCCGCTCTTCCCGCCGCCGAATTGCCGCCGCGGGACTCAGACTGCTGCCCCATTCTCGCCTGCCGCGGCGGCAAAGGGGCGGCAGGTCCGCCACTGTCCCCTTGCCGCTCCGGAATGGGACTGCCTGCGTCGGGGGCGGGGCCCCGCCCCCGACGCAGGCAGATGTGGCGGGGCCCCACCCCCGATGCAGGCAGACGTGGCGGGGCCCCGCCCCGATGCAGGCATCGGGGGCGGGGCCCCGCTACGTCTGTCTACGTCGGGGGCGGGGCGCCGCCACCCCTGCTTGGGGCAGCAGAATTGTAAGAGCCGCCCCTGTCAGCAGGCAACCCCCCAGATCACAGGTGGAGATAAAATATGGCTCTCAGCACAGCACCTTGACTCTGCCCAACTTTCAGGGAAGTTAGATTACTGATATCTTGGGCCATTCTGAGTCATCCAGTGGCTCAACCCTGTGGCCTTCAAACTCCAACTGCCTAGGGCAATGAAAATGCACCCAGTAGTCCACGTTTCCTTGCTGAAAAAAAGTATACTGACAATTCCTTTTTGGATTAATATAACTGCCACCTCCACCCATCATGGTCCGGGGCATGGGGAATATCTGGTGGAGTAGCTGTTGGACTGCAACATTCTCCGAGGAAAGCTCATGTACCTTGTTGATTGGGACAGGTGTAGTCCAGCTGATAGTTCATGGGAGCCAGCCAAAAACACACATGTACCTGACCTGCTTTGAACATTCCATCATTTATGGCCCAATAAACCTGGTCCGAAGACACCCAGTTGGCACCTTTTGAAGGGGGGTAGGCGGGTAAGTAATGAGTCATCTCTGAGCCTGATGAGTCATCTCAGCCAGAGCCTGATTACCTGAGGATTCCATGTCAATCAGTCAGGGCTCAGCCAATCCACAGGTGAAGGTCTAACCAGGTGACCCAAGGCCAGGGATATAGGCTCCCAATGAGAGCAGCCACTCCATTCTGCTCAATGCTACTATCCACCAAGAGTATCTCCTTCCCTACCCCGCATCCTGCACTGCTTGGTGGTTCTGACAGACTGCTCCTGCTCTAGCCTTGTTCCAGCCCTACTTTTGGTTCCCAGTTCCTGCTCTTGCTCTGATCCCTGGCTCGAGTCCCTGGCCTAACCACTGAGCCTGACCACTGCTGCTTCATCCACTAGGCCTGACCATCAACTTCTCAGTATCTGATGCCTACTGACATTAACTGGTTAATTCTCCAACATCACTGTGAGGTAGGTGACTATACTGGTGGAGGAACATGAAGCACAGAAGTTACTAGAGACTGCTGTGATTGGTGATAATGCAGGTTCCTAAGAAAGATATGTTATGTTAAATGTCTTGCTTGAGGTAACAGGAAAATATCTAGAGCGGAGCTGGAAATAGAACCGTGGGATTTTCAGTTCCCAGACCTTTGCTCAGCCTTCTTCCATAGTCATTCTAGGCTAGATTGGGTCTTATGCAGGTGCCTCCCCCACCCATGCACAGCCCACCCAAGGACCATGCACAGTTGCTCAGGGCAGTGGGAGCTGCTACCTCTGTCCTTCCTGATGGATGCCTAATGCCCCAACAGAACAGGGAGGAGTGCTCGGGAAACAGTACCATGATCTCTGCCCCTCCACAGTGGCCTGAAGAGCTAGAACAGTGCACAGAGGAAGGGAGCATGCTGCACTCTGTCAAGGGGTGTAGCAATGCCCCCCTCTTCCTTTACATCAGTGAGCTCTGGTAAGCATTCAGAAAGGCTCCTGGTGGTGCTCCCTCAGGGGCAGGCACTTCCACACCATCCTCAGCACAGGGCTATTAAAGGCAACTGTGCTACTAATAGAGGACGCACTTAGTTTTGCTGGGCAGCCCAATGATATTGCTTTGCCCTGCAAGGCAGGAAATGAGAGTTCAGATCCTATAGCTAACAATGGCAGTGCATTTAGCCCGAGTGCAAAGGAGGTGCAGCCTTATATTGTTCAACAGCAACCTCTCTCACTGAAAAGATGTAATGCTGGTGGGCTCCAAAGAGATTCCCTTCCAGCATTCCTTGGGCTGAAGAATATTGGCCATAACCTGGGCCATCCAAGGTGCAGGATCGAAAAGCAAGGGAGTATGAGGAATTCAGAGGGCTTTGACAGATTTGCAAAGACACCTGAGCCCCCTACCAGCAGAAAACAAGTCATTTCTGCATCTTTTTACAGAGCCTGATTTTAACTTCATTCCTGAAGTGGGCTTTGGATCAGGCTGTCGTTTTATATTCCAACCAAGTTCCATCTGATGGAAGCATCGACTCCAAGGGTTATTCAAATTCTATTTTTATTTCTACAAACAAAAGGGTCATTGCTGCCAAGTGCGTGATGCTATCTCCCAAGTATGAGATGTGCTGACCTATCTAAACATGGACATATTAGTTTGCGTTTATTTTCATTGTCTGAAAAAGGAGGAGTGACTACTTCCATTTTTGCTTTACACACACAGCAGGGAAAGAAAGCTCCCAGTACGGAGCAGATTTCATATTCACACAAGAGAGATCAGCTCCCAGCTGTGCCTAGATAATATTGTCTGTGCTTCGACCCCCAAAAAAATGTCTTCCAGGATATTTGGATTAAGTCCCTTGGGTCATCATCAGCTGTTTTCCAGATGTGAAGGCCCTTTCTAGCCGTGCTTTCTCTAGGGATGGGATCTGATGTGAGTGTAAAGAATGTCATCCCATCTGGCATGAATCTTTCTATCCCTAGGAATGTTTATTTCTGTAGCTCAACTGCATGAATGTAATTAAAAGCTACATTTTATATGTATTTCTTTCAGTGTATTTTTAAACAAGACAGCAGCTTCCCAACTCCCCTGGCTTTGCAGTGCTGCCAGCAATGCCATTGTAAAACATTTTCAGGAGTTTACAACGTGGGTGTTACACAACATATCGGGATGAAAGTTAAAGCTTCATCATAGGAAGTGCTGAGTGCCCTCATCTTGCCCTGCTGTCACTGGGAGCTTGGGATGCTCAATACTGCACAGGAAGCAACTTCACAGCATTTTTCCATTCAGATCAACCCATTGAAGTCAAGTAGGCTCTGCTAAAGCAATCTAATCTGCACTGATGGCTCACTGCCCTCCTGGGGGCACCGTTGGACAGTAATGCCTCCACAAGCTCAGAGCAGTGATACACCCATGCAGATCTGACACCAGGATTCAGTGCCTTCACTTGTAAGGTTTTCTGGGCAGAGACTGTAAGCTCAGTTCACCGTTACCCTCTACGATGAATAGTCATTTAGGCCCCATTGGGAGTTAATTGGCTAACCACGGTTGCGGAGCTGGGACTTATTCCTGTGCAAATTAGGAGTCAAATGCTACTTAGTCAAGATGATAGCTTTCTACATCTCCTTTGCTCTAGTGTTATAGGCTCCTCAAGGTGTAGGGAACTAATGAATTTGGCCCTGTGCATTCCTATGAGTTTATACAGTACCCAGTACAATGGGGCCCCAATTCTGAGTGGCCTCTGGACATTCCCACAATAGCAATCTAATAATGGGAGTGTCTCTCTGGACTTTAATGGGAGCTGGCTCAGATCCTCAGTGCACAAGTTTTTGTCCCAGAATTCCAGACAAACCTTTTTATTTGTTTGTTACAAAATTAGTTACAAAAAGTAACAAAAGCCACAAACAAGTAAATGAAAAGATGTATTAGAATGTAAGATTTTTGAAAAGAGCTCCAGTTATTATTTTTGAAACAGATTATTTCTGAAAGGTCACTTTCCAGGTAATTTCCATAATTACTGATATTTTTCCTCTTGCTACTCTGTACACTAGCCCTCGGGAAGCTTCACATGGAATTGTTTTCTTCCATTGTTGTTGTCATTCATCAAGGCTCTGAGCCTGTAGCTACATAAGCATGCATAATCGTACTCATGTGAAGTTACGTTCATGCTTAAGTGTGTGCGTGATCAGGGCCCAACCACTCCCAGTCACTTACAGTATTATTGAGGGTTGTTTGTGAATGCTAGGAAACACCAGTGAACATTTTGCTGTGAAAAAGGAAAAACACACACACAAGCTTATGTAGCTGTTGAAACTGAATATAAAAAATGTAAGTCAGAGATCAGGCCCAGCAACTCTGCAAGTGCCCCCTTAACAAAATAGGGTCCAGTCACTCCTTCTATGCACAAATGCACATAGGAAGGGAAAATTTACTAGGAAGGCTCTATATGATTCACTCTGGATTTTCCTAGTTATCATCCCCTTGTAATCTGCAGTCTGCAGGGGAAGCAGGGGGTGTGGCCTCTTGGTTCCAAAGAGAGCAAGGATTCATGAGATAACCTGTTACTACACCAGTGCATCTTAAAGCACCCCCACACAGGACCTGTCCCTCCTCACCGTTCCCCAGGACCCTCCCAAGGTCTCCCCTAGGGAGAGGCTAAGAGTGCAAACACATGACGGATGTTCGTCACGTTGTTTAATGCACCACCAGAAGGTGCTCAGATACTAGGATGAGGAGTGTGGTATACGGACCTGCATAGAACAGCATAGAACTAAGCTCTGGCAAGACGGCTCACTCAGGAATTAGACTCCAGTTGTTTGCTCCGTGTGCACATGCACCCTGCTCACCTCCCCTGCCAGAGGGGCAGTGGGCCTGGAGCAGAAATTAGTGCAGCAACAAACAGCTCTGATTCCCGATGGAGTTCCCATGGGATTGCCAGGGGATGGTGCTGTGTATAGCCACTGTACCTGCCGCTCCTGGCCTCTCAGGTCTCCACCTTCTTCTGACCCAACATACAAGCACAAAAGCCATCGCTGTCCAGCCATAATATGTTCTCATGGCAGGGTTTTGTGGTGTGCTATGTTGGCTCCACTCCCTGCCTGCTATTGGTTTGGGAACGGACATTATTATTATTTGTATTACCGTAGTGCCTAGCGCCCTAATCGTGAACCAGGACCCCGATGTGCTAGCTGCTATACAAACACAGAACAAGAAGTCAGTCCCTGTCCAGAGAGCTTATAGTCTAAGAACCCATTCATTGTACAGTTCTGTTCCTTTTCACCCCAAAAGCTAAGAACTAGCTCGTTACCATGGTTATTGCGGTATGTTTGTGTGCGAACATTTTTAGTGTTAAGTAACAAGCAGATCATTGGGTTCCCAAACTGTTGGAAGAGAAGCATGTCACCTGAGGCCGGGTGGGTCTCAGAGCTGACTCAAACAACATTGAGAACAACTGACATCCATCAACCCAGCCCAGCCTTTGTTTACTGTCTGGATCAGATCCAGGCTTGAGACAAAAGAACCCCAAGGAAAGACTCTGAAGGGGGGACCATTAGGACCAAGCTGAAGTTAATGAAATGCCCCCTGATTATAAATGAGGCAAAAGCCCGGGACTGTAAAAGAGAAGAAAAAAGGGCACAAAATGCTATCCTTTATGGGGGAAACATTCTGCCAGGGTGAGTGTCTCCTGAAAAGTGGAGCCCAGCTGTCCAGACTAGAAAAGTGCAGTGTGGACTGACTTTTGGGTGAGAAGTACCTTATTAGAGAGGAAAGTAACTTATTAGAGTAGGCTATAGACGACATGGTATGTTTTTCTTTTACCTATAACCTTATGTTTCCAAATCCTTTTACTTGCTTTTAATGTGAATCTTTAACTCAAGCCCAAATAAACTTCAATTTGGTTTTTCTATAGACATGTCTAAGTGTCTTGTGTGAGGGAGAGTGCTGCACTGAGGTGAAGCCAGTAAACTGAGGTGTGCTGCTTTCCCAGAGGCAGTGGATCCGTGTACATTGCAGGTGTCCAGAAGCCCAGGGACTGGGCACTCAAGTGTAAAAAGGTGGAGAGTGTAAATTGCTCACCTGAAGAGGGCATGAGCGGGGCTTGTGGTAGCTAGAATGGAGTGCTTATATTGCCTGCAGCTTGTAGCTTAGGGAGAACGTCCCTCTGTGGGCACAGAAAAGACTCCCTCTTGCTGTGAGCACATGGTAGCAATTCACCCGGACACCTTGGTTAACCCTCAAAAGTGTCACACTAACTATCCAGAATAGTGAACCCTGTGTGTGTGCGTAATCCCCAGCATTTTGCTGATGCACAGACACTGGGAAAAGGCCCAGGGCAATTTCCACACCTTCCTCCCCCCCCCCCCCAAGGAGTGTGTGTGACAGAAATTGGAAATTGGAAGTTCTGATAGTTTTCCAGCAAACAGGTGGAGCACTGAGCTAGGCTGTGGCCTGGGAAGCCCAATCAGTCTCACAGTGTACAGGAAATTCTGTAACACAGTCACTTGGTAGGAAGGGAGCGGAGTGCTACCACTAGCTGTTACCATGCTGGGGTGTACCCCACAGTGCCGTTTTCCTTGGTGATGCAAAGCAATGTTGGTTTTCTTGCTCTAATTTTAACCACTGTGCTCAAAAAACCCCAAGAATCAAACGATAAAGAGAAAAAACTGCCTGACTGAAAGACTCTTTCTTTTCATTGCTGACCCAGCTGATTTGCTTTGCCAACTCCAGGGTGCTAATGGGAAGCTCACAAAAATGGGTGGAGAACAGACTGAAAAATATGTATGTGCAGCATCCATTAAAGCTGGGCAACTTTAGAAGACTGAGTCCCACAAGAAGGAAATTAAATTTCCTCTAACTTCTGGCATGTCTGGAATCACTTGTGCATGTGTTAAATTCCCTCCAGGAGTTTGGATTAGGTCCCTCATAAATCTGAAGGAGAAAATGTCTATAGTGGAAAACAGTACTGACTATTTTTTAGTCCTTGCAGAGGAAATGGATCTAGGTAAATGGACATTGGAATGACTATTGTCTTTCGGAGGTTTTACCATTCAGATACACATGAGCCATAAAAAGTGGCTATGTCAAAAATAACTTATTTTCCTAAACAATAAATTAGCTTAATACAACACCAATAGGTAAGGAGAAACTGTGTCTTTCTGTATGTATCCTTTTTTAAAAAAATCTTGTGACGGGTTGGACCCCTTAGGAAGTCACCTGATGTGCTGAGATATCACTGAGTCTACCTGTCCTGCCAGCATGAGCCCCCTTTAACCTGCCTTGCTGAGCCAGGCTCTTAAAACCTCCTCTAACACACACACAGGCAGGGCCACACCCAGCTGAAAATCAGCTCTGGGAAGACTCAGCTAAAGGGACTTGCTCCAGCACTCAGATGTTCACCTCCCTTGGAGTACAGACCCAAAGATCTAGTATATTCACCTCTTCCCTCACTGTGAAAGAGGGTATGCACAATTTCTCCCCCTGCCCCAGTTAGAAATCACATACACTGGGTTATATTATAAACCAGAAATAAATGTATTAACTATAACAGGTGTATTTTAAGTAGTTAAGGAGGTAGCAGACAGAACAAGGCAGATTACTAAGAAAATAAAACAGGTCACGCAAACTAAGCTTAATACACTAAAGAAACTGGTTACATGTGAGTTCTTACCCTAAATGTGGTTCTAATAATCTTCTTCACAGGCCAGACGCCCTTCCAGCCTGGGTCCAGTTCTTCCCCCCCTGTTCAGTCTTAGTTGTTTCCAGCAGTCATCTTGGGTGGGGTAGCAGGGGAGAACTGACGACCAGGATTACCTCACTCCCCACCCCTAAATAGGCTTTGCATAAAGCAGGAGTCCTCTGTTTCCAAGTTTGACCCCCTCTTTCCTTACAGTGGAAAGTTATAAGAAGTCCGGGTAATGTTTTAGTATCAGATGACAAGACCACCTGACTTTGTAGGGCCCTTGTAGCCAGTCTTCACAGGCTGACCCACACATTCACAGGAAGACTAAGCGCTTTTACAGTCCATTGGCCTTGTTGATGGGCCATCCGCCATGTCTGGCTTTTCCATTGTTGTATCTGAAGTGTTGGCAGTGGGCGTCACCCAAAGTAGCATAGTTGAAATACAAATACATAGTCAATATTCCTAATTTCAGATACAGAAATTATACATGCATACAAATAGCATAATTGCATTCAGTAAATCATAACCTTTCCATTGATATCTCACATGAGCCATCTTGCATAAAGTATATCTCAGTTATGTCCACTGTTCCCTCTAAGCTGTGCGTGTGTGTGCACACACACAGATCCTGAACCCCGCGCACACAGTAAAACACCATGCGCACAAAAAATGAAACACTACATCAGAGCCAGACCGAAATATCATTTATGGGCAACTTTTGACATTGTTCTCCCACCATCTATCAACACAGCCAGATTCTAGTAGCTGGAAAGGGGGGAAAGGGAAAGGAGGGCAATGAATTGTACCCCTCCCCGCCAGCATTTCGAACGTGGAACGTTGATCACATCGGGACCCACACATCTCCTTGTATAAGAATTTTACTCACTTGAACGCATTTGCCTCATGGCACACAAATTTGAACTCTGCTTCAAAAATTTGCACAGAAGACATTTTTTGCACACACGGCCTGTCAAAAATTAGAGGGAACATTGGTTATGTCATATTCATATCATAAACATATTTTCATAAAGAATATGGAGTGACACATCACAGATCTATAGCTCAAAAGTAAACTCTCCATGATCTTCATAAGTCAGGATTGTGGTGGGTATAATGGTTATGAATGACCTTGTTTTCTTTGTACAGCACCTTTAAATGAGTCTTCTGTCTGCCAGCAGCACCTTCACTTTGTGTTCAGACACAGAATGCTACCAAGGAAGGTGGGAGTTACACTGGGCCCCTTCCTGGAGACTTTACCCTTGATCTTTCTTGTTTGTTGCTGTTTTCCCTTAATCTAAAATAGATCATTTAGACTGAAACTATATGATTGTACTTTGTGTATGGAAAACATCACTGGGATAATATTCTTTTGGCTCCAGGAGCTACTACCGAGTGAACCCAATACTGAAAACTGACTCATCATTTGTAAATGCTAAACATATCAGAATATGAAAATCATTTCTCTCCTTAAAATTACAATGAAAATGTCATTGTAAACGCCATGCTTTTGATGTATGAGCACTATTCCCAGGATCCAGTCATCTCAAATAAATTGTTTAAATATGTGACATTTGTATTAGAAGCTATTGAAAGGCAGACAAACAGAAAGGATGTGTTTTTAACAAGCCATACATTTTTAGAGGGTCTCATCATCTCTTCTAGTTACATATGTGGACACTGATTGTTTATTACTTAGGGCTATTTAGCTTATAAAGAATTTTATTTCACTGTGCATACAGTATAAAAACACTCTAAGAAATGTGTTTAGTGGGAGGCTAATGACTTCCTTATAAAGACAGTACAGTTAATAGTTGAGAAGACACACAGCTAAAGGTAGCCCTTATAAAATGTAGAGGATTCCATTAAAAACAGACATGCAGGAAATGTCTAGTTCCTAAAACTGATTGTACACATTTGCATGGGAATAAATAAATGTCCTGTACTTCATTCTATGATACATCCTTTGAAAGTAATGAAATTCCCTTTGGATCCACACACACACTTCCGTGTATCTGGTACACTGCGCGCGCACACACACACACACACACACACACACACACACACACACACACACACACACACACACACACACACACACACACACACACACACACACACACACCTCCCTCCCTAGAGAGTGATCTTACATCCATTCAAGACAATGGGAAAACTACTATTGACGTCAGTGGAACAGGATCAGGCTGGTGGAGTCTGGGGGTTGATTCACCGTTCACTTACACAGGTGTGAATTGGGAATAACTTCACTTGTATAAAGCGAGAGGAAAATCAGACTCCGTATCTTGTATTTAATAACTGACAACAAATTGTTCATGACTCTAGCTTTATCTATTTATTCTGAAATGAAAATGGAGCCTATCCTGCAGTTCGTACTCAGATAAAACTCTTCTGGGATTGTCCTTTTCCTTGGGAACAACAAATAATTGACTTACATCCATTTTCACAGCTGATGTTATGGAATTCTACACATTTAGTTCTAGAGCATTTTCATCGCCAATATATTTTAAATTGGTGTTAAGGTTAGGAGCAGAAATGATCAAATATAAAAACAAGGCTCATGGCAGCCTGAACATTCCTTTCCCACTTTCTTATTTAAAAGGATTCTTTCATTGTAGCTTCTGGAGGCATCAAAGACTCATTTCACTGCCCCTCCCCCATCCCCACAAATCCTGAGACCAAATCTAAAAGCTAAGGAGCTGATTCAGTAACTCAGCCAGAGGTTATGGGTTTATTACAGGAATGGGTTGGGTTGCCAGTTTTGGTTGGATGTATTCCTGGAGGTTACATCACATGAAAATCTTTAATTAAAGATTAATCTTTAATTCCTGTAGACTCCAGGACAATCTGGGAGGGCTGACAACTTTACAGTGGATGGGCAAGCTTCTGTGGCCAGCAATGTGCAGGAGGTCAGATTAAATGATCATGATGGTCCCCTCTGGCCTTAAAGTCTATGATCCTGCAGTCCTGTGCATAGAACACTCCTGAAGAAGTCAATGGGAGTTTGCTTGCACAGAGACTGAAGAATTGGGCTTGTTACTGGGAAGAAAATAAGGAAAGGAAAAGAAGACGAATGCCTTAAACATCGTCCTAGTAAGGAAGACCATTAGACCATGGAACATGTTTCCTAAGGGATGCACCATTTCTTGATGCTCAAACCATGATCATGAAAGTAGTTTAAAAATGAAACTAGATTGGACAAAGCAGTAGAAATTATTTCAGAGACAACAATTTGCCTTTATCTGAGGCCAAAAAGGTCTGAGGGTGTTGAAAAAATAAATTTTATTGTAATACCAATAAGTCAGTGGAAGGGTAGAGAAAGCCACTAATGTAAAGAGATGGGTTTGGAAAATAAAATGAAAAATTCCTTTTTGTTTTACTGGGATCTGGCTTTTATGTTGTTGTAAAAAGGATCTGGATACTACAGATGGTTTTATGTAGAACCACAACGTGATGGCTTTCATGCTGCTTGGGAAGAATTAAATTACATTTTAAAATCTTAATTTCCAGTCTACAGTTTCATGGCAAACATAACTTATGAATAAACTTTTGCTGTAGATTTAACAAATGTTCCAGGCAAGGAATGAATAGAAGATGCTGTGCTGCACATATAATTTACAAATGTCTGATATCTTGACTGATATGCAGAGGAATACTACTCTGTTCAGAATAATGAGAAAATAAAGTGAGATTAAAATAATCATACTGACATCCCAATTCTAGGTGCCACTGGGATAGAATTAATCTTCCAAATGAAGGCTCCTGTTCTGATGCCCCAGACAGTATTATGAACATTTCCGTAGTAGGTTCCAAAGCAGTAAAGGCCTTCTCCAAAGCCCATTGGGATCTTTCCATTGACTTCAATGAGCTTTGGACCCAGCCTTAGCCACAGGACTTTATTGAAAAGCTTGCCACTGCTGTAGAGAACAGAAGGGCATTTTCAAAAGTGCCTTTTATTAACAGGCTTGTGGGGACGTTTTCATGAGAGACTCAAACAGCAGCAGAACTTCTTGAACAGCCTGTCTGTCTGCACCCATGATTGCTATTATTTTTATTTACTATTACTATAGCCGCTTCCCCCTCCCCCACCCCCCAAAGCAATAAGTGCCTCTTTTAAAAGTGCCTGATGTACTGAGCGCAGTAGGAGAATCCAAAGCAGCAGCACCAGGTTTCCCTTTTAGTTTGTGAGGGTTTATTTAGAAAGTATAAGCAATTTTACACATCATTACTACACAAGTGTCACAGATCCTACTGTGCATTCTATGCATCCGATGAAGCGGGCTGTAGTCCACGAAAGCATATGCTGAAATAAATTTGTTAGTCTCTAAGGTGCCACAAGTATTTCTTTCTTATTTTCTTTTTGCTGACACAGACTAACACGGCTACTACACTGAGATCCTACTGCGTGTCCCTTCCTAACCACCCACTCGACTGGCTGTGAGTGAATCCACACCTCTGTGCTCTGAAGCCCCAGGGTGTTTCAATCTCTACAGTCTGAATGAAGTCCAGTCTCAGGGTCCCTAGGCACACTTGCAAGGTGCAGACTTTCTATCTGGCACCTCCTCTTTGAGAGCTGGGACCCACTGTCCAGCTGCCTGGCCTCTCTGGGTGCAGTGCTGACCCTTCAGACTGCGCTGTACTTAATACACCCCTCTCCCAGAACTCCACCCCAAAGGTGTGAAGCTTCTGGTTTTCCAATCATCTTTAGTTGTGGAGGATATCACACACATCACTTTGTACGGTCTAACACCTTTATGCTCTTTTATCCTTAATCATGTAAAGCACAGGAGAGTACACATCATACAAAACAATAAACATCTGATGCTGCAAACATCTCTCACTTTCTAGCTCATCCTTCCCTTAGGGGACCCATCGGGGTCCAGGTAGGCAGGATGTCCCCTCCTCATACAGGCTGTTGCAACCTGGCTGGTCTCTGCACCTCATGGAGCCTGTGATGGTATAAGGGAGACCATTCCTCTGGAGTCAGAGGCTGGCTGGCTTATTAACCCTGCCTGCTGCACCTGGGGAAAAAAGACCTGCAACTTAATTGGCTGATCCTCAAAAAAGAAGGCAGCAGGAAATGGAGATGGGAGCGCCAATACCTGACAGAAAGCTGAGGGGCTAGTGGCTGTGTGTCTAATAGACTGCAGCAGGAGCACCTGTTCCAAGACACAGATGGGCAGAAGGGAGGCTGTGTGGAGTCCTGTTATCACTAAGGTAAGAGCCAGGAAATTTTGGGTTGATGAACTTCTGGGTGGTGTGAGGGGCAGGCTTGGGGAAGGGGCTGCTTAACCTGTGTGGATACTGAGGGAAGAGTCTGTGAAGCTTTGGTCTTGGTAAGATGGCTTGAAATAAAAGGGGGAAAAAATCCCCAACAACTAACCCTGTTGGAACTGCCTTCCCTTGATTCTGTGAGAGGGCTCCAGACAGAATTTCCCCAGGGAAGGAGCTGGCTCAGCAAGAGCCAACTTGGGGCCTGCAGGAGGAGAGTGCTATAAGACAGCCCCCGATCCTTTACATGGCCCCAATCCTTTACATATAGCCTCTGTGATCTTGCTCTCTCCTGCCCCACAGGGGCGCCGACTTCGTGGGTGCTCCGGGGCTGGAGCACCCACGGAAAAAAATTGGTGGGTGCTCTGCACCCACCGGCAACTCCCCGCCATCCCCGGAGCTTGCGCCCAACTTACCGGAGCACCGGGCGATGTTCCGGGGCCCCGCCCCCGATGACATTGCGGTGGCGTCGGGGGCGGGGCCCCGTGACGTCACCGGCATCGGGGGCGGGACCCCGTGACGTCACCGGCATTGGGGGCAGGGGCCCGTGACGTCACCGGCGTCGGGGGTGGGGCCCGGCGTCAGCACCCACCGACGCTGACGGAAGTCAGCATCGCTGCTGCCCCACACCTTCCTGTGTGGCTCACCTGTTCCTGGGTGATTTGCTATTTAAGCCCTGGCTTCCTTTGTTCTGTCTTTTTGATAACTTTTCACTTATCCTGCCTCTTCCCCTCCCCCCTCTCTTTCAAGGGAGTTAAGTTAAAATTGGTTTTCTGGTTCACCCATTGTTCAGGTGTTTGCACCTGAATAGGGATGCTGAGTCCTAAGCACCATCCCCCCATTGTATCTCTGTCTGGTGTGTATGTGCTACAGAACTTGTCAGCAACGCTTGATCCCCAGACATATCGGTACTCACAACACAACAGATTTTCATAATACAACTTCACAATATCAATCAGAATTCATGAGTTGTACAGATATAGCCCCGATTCATCATAACAGGTAGCAAAAAATGTGCTCACTGCCATTACAACAGTTAATGTTCCCCTGCTTGTTTGAGAGTCATCATCATGCAATGACAGAGCTGAGCTGACCTATTAGGACAGGTATCCCCATGTTAGAGAATAAACCTTCTCACACCAGTGAGGGCATGTTGCTTCTGGAGAATGTCTAATGCCGGGGGAAATAATCCTGTTTTTACTCACTAACAGTACCAACAGGTATTCACTGAACAGCCTTGTCCCCCACAATACAGCACCGAGCGTCACTGTCTCCAGTGCTCTTACAAAAAAAAGAACACGTGAGCACATGCACAACTAAGGAAAGATACAGAGTTCCACCTAAAATGGGGATGTAAGTTACTTCTGCAATATTAGAACTAAAGGGCCAATATCACTGCTAGTGTAAGCAAGTGCAATATCCCAGAGGGTTCTTTAGTGGAAATAGAACTCTGTAGTGTCAGAGTGTCTCACTGACTTTTGTAGAGTCCTTGGCATCCCCTGTAGTGCCCCTTTTTTTGTTTTGTTTTTCTCCATTCTTGGCACTCTGTCTTGATGTGCTCAGAAGGGAGGCAGCCACTTTATATGTGACTTTTGTAGGGGTTGTCATTCTGGATCCATGTGTTATAAACAGGCAAGATGTCCGCTATTAGTGGGGTCAGGAGCAAAGGGTTGGTGGGTGCCGGGATGGATCGATTCATCACAACAAGGGTATAGAAAGGAAACTAGTAGTGGTCAGAGCTGATTTGGTTTGTTACCACAGGTGAGGCTGTGTTTCAGCAATGGCAGCTTGAGGCTCACACAGACTCTGCAACACACTGGCTTTCTCATGTTGCCATTCCAGACTTCAGACTGTGAGCTGCCTTCCCTTCTGGGCCCTTCTCCGTCTCTGGCAGCAGAGTAAGAGCAAAGGGAGAAGCAACTCTAAGATCTCCACCCTACCTACTGGCAGTGGGAACTGAGGGGGAGGCAGACTGAGTCCTTCCTTGCAAGTTGGGGAAGCAGCCCCGCCTATGAAATAGCAACTTTTCCCTCTCCGGGTGGCTATGGAGCCAAGACAATTATGTCAGGAAGAGAGAAACCCTTGTGACGCTGAAGAGAGGTTTATGTTGGGCTCAGCTATCAGACTGGGGTTGTTTTCTCTATATATAGTATTAAGGCATCTGTGTTCTATTACAAAGGAGGGAAAACCCTTCATACTTAGTGGATGGCTTGTTAAATGTATTGGGTGTGCTGGCTTGTGTTGATCGGCCAGGCCTCTTTTTAACTGTAGAATTGTTTTTGATATTGGTGTGATGGTTTTATGGAATAGATTCCCTTTGTGAGCCAGGGGCTGATCCTGGTAGGTGACTCAGGTGCTTGCTTACCTTACCTTAGTGACAGCTTGGGGCAGGAGTTTAACTTGGTGGATTTAGTTTGGGGGGGATTTGCACTTACACTTGGATACTGGGTGTCAAGATGATGGTGAGGTTTTGAGTAAAGGAAGAATTCTGCACGTGTGGGAGATGCACATTGTACACTGAGGATTAGTCATCTTAAAGGGGGAAGACAAGACTGCAGGATAGGAATTGCTGATCCAGCCCCCAAAAGGGAAGGCGTGGGCATGTCTTAAACTCTAATATACAAACAGAGTCCTGGATTAATACTCCCCCGTTACCTTCCCTCCAGAGGCAGTGAATAGCAAAGACTGGCTTCACTCTGGGAAGTTCCTTTCTATTTATGATTGCTAGGATTTGTATATGAAAGGCTGGCCAATACAGAGTCCTTCTCTCTTGCTCATTTTTCTCAGATTCACCTTGTTCATTTCATTCCCAGCTCCTAGATCTGCACAGAAGAAATATGGCGTGCTGGAGAAACCTTTAGAGCCCATGACGGGATGGAGTTAAGTCCTCTGGAGAAAATGGGCATGAAGTAGCCCATTAGAGTTTTCTGGCTGCACACCCACTTTGCGGGATTACTCACAGACCAGTCATAAATAAGTGCATGTAGCATGCACTTCTCCTCACTTTCATTTTATTTTTATATTCGGATTCTCGTGTCTGTAACCCATAAGTGATGAGAGAACGGGATTAGACCAGGAATATGAACATATCTTTAAAAGTGTGGCTAACCCATGAATGACACTGAAGAAGACCAGAAAAATATATCCTAAACCAATAGGAGCCTAGATCATCCCACCATACAGCTTCCTGTGGGACATCTCCATGGAGTTCTCCAGTCATCCCATGGAATAGGCCACAGGGTTGGCTCTCAAACTCTAAGGTTCCCAGGGGATCAGCAAGAGCATCTGCACCTGTGCCTCCACACTGATGCTGGGTCTCTGGTAGATGGCTCCATTGTTGCTAGAAGCCAGGCTGCCTGAGCTTCCTCAGCCTATTGCTGCCTCCAGTGCTCCACCCTTATAGGAGTAGCCCCACTGCCTGGGGCGGGGCATGAGGTCACACAACGATAACACCACATCTGGTTCTGTCATATTTTCCCCTGGGTTCCACAGGTTTGATAGAAAGATGGTGAATATATTCCTCCCTGCAGGCTCCACCGTTGGCCTGCCCCAGTCAGCCCAGCTGTCCCCTTCCTCCACATAGAGGTCTGGACCCTGGAGAGCCCTCTGAATGGTGCAGCATAAAGGAGGTATGCTCAGGGCCGGCTCTAGGATTTTTGCCGCCCCAGGCAAAAACAAATTTGGCCGCCCCTCCCCCCGCCGTTTTTTTCTTACCCCACCCCCGCCTCAACTCCACCCCTTCCCAAATCCCCAGCCCTGCCTCCTCCCGCCAGGCTCTCAAGCCTAGGGAGGAGGGGGGTGGAGAAGCGGCGTGCATACCGCAGCCACTCAGGATCTCCCCCTCCCTCCCGGGCTCTCAAGCCCAGGAGGGAGGAGGAGAAGTGGCGCGCGAATCAGCTGTTTTGCGCGCCACGGCTGCTCGGGATCTCCCCCTCCCTCCCGGGCTCTCAAGCCTGGGAGGGAGGGGGAGCAGCGGCGCGCAAATCAGCTGGTTCGCGCGCTGCGGCAGCTCGGGATCTCCCCCTCCAGCAGTGGCGCGTGAGCCAGCGGTGGCAGCGGAGGTGAGTTAGGGCGGCTGGGGCACATTTTTAGGGTGCCGCCCCTAGAAACGTGCCGCCCCAAGCACCAGCTTGTTTTGCTGGTGCCTGGAGCCGGCCCTGGGTATGCTGCTACTAACACAACTGTGGCACTCCGCTGTGGGTGGGGGTGATCTAAGCACCCGTCCTTTGCTACTAAGCATTGGAACAAGATTTTGTGACAGGTCACCAATGGAGAAACAATGTGGACTCTCTGCCTTTAGTTAGACTGCAAAAATGCCCAGATTGTGGGATTGCAGTAAAAAGGAAGGGTTACTTTAGGGAATAGCTAATGAGATTAATGGATAAAAAGTGCCTTAGACCATAAAATAGCTGTGCTGATGCAAATTAGGGGTATGTGAGTCACACAGGTGTTCCAGCTGCACCTTTGTGTCTCGCCAGCCAAACCAGGCCCCTAGGGGAAATATCAAACGCTATTCTGGGTAATTGTTTTTGACATTAATGCTTAACATAGGTCAAAACCTACCCCTGCATTTTTGCAAAATAGGCTTAATAATGATTAACTTCAGTCTGGCTTAGCAGAAAACAAACGTTAACTAATAACCTTGATCTCCCAATAAACAATCAATTATTCAATCCCCTTTTTGAATGTCTGCCGTGATTACATTTTTATTTGCTTGAGAAATACTGGGTCTGATGCATCACTGCCTTACTCCGGCTTTACACCAGTGTAACCCCACTGGAATCAGTAGAATTACACAGGTGTAAAACTGGAGTAATGCATTGGCAAATCAAGGTCATAGGGTAAAATCCTGGCCCCATTGAAGTCCCTATGGATTTTGCCTTTTCAGTGGTGGGAACAAAGATTTCACGCATAGACTTTTTCTCTGTGAATTTGCCATCATGTTGATTTAGCTGTAACTAAATTGATCTTTTATGATGCACTATGCAGTGCTTATCACTGCCTTAAGGGTTAGAGTGGCATATATCCGAATACCCCTTTGAAAGCTGCATTCTGCCACACAATCACCATCCTCTCCTAAGCCTTAAAGCCAAAGCACCATGTGAATTGTAGCCTTACTTGTCCACGTGAGGCTTGCACCTTAGGCTTCTAAATTACATTTTGTCAGCCTGCTAACAAAGCAAGATATGAGACCATTAAAATAAGCATTAGTTATATAAGTGTTCATGAATGTCTAAATATTAATGGCTTCACATAATGGAAGTGCTCTAAATAATCCTCTTTAGCTTTTGTAGCTTAATCTTTATTCATATTTTATCCTCTAGTTACATTTAAATGGCATGTTTCTTCTGATAACCAAGAGGCTGTGAATAACGCTTACTGAAATTACAGCATTCTTGACTGTGGCATTGAAAGACAAGAATGATACCACAACATCACTGTTGTCTTGGACATTTTTAATTGCAGGTGAACCCCAGGACCTGCAACAATTTAAATAAAAAATGCAAACATCACTCGACCCATCTTCCTTCTTTTTATATTGTCTGCAGAGTGGTTTACAATCCTAGCCCACTCGCATTATAAATGTTTACCTCATAACACTCTAGTGGACAGTGTTTTATCGATTTCTAACATTTACCAACTAAAGACTGTTTAAATAATGTTGAGGTTCTGAGATTCAGCAACAGAAGCCAGGAATTAAAAGCTTACATGCTGTTCCTAACTAGCTGCCACAGTCCACAAGTACTCGACTATGTCAATGAATTGCAGAGTTTGAGACAAGGACACACTGATACATACCATGGGTGTTGCAAAACCAGCTACAGAATCCGAGATAGTTATTAACATTTTTATATGTTTGCAAGGGTACCCATGATCTTCCAGATCAGTGTTTCTCAACGACTAGTCTGTGGACTGGCGCCAGTCCCTGAGATTTCCATGACCCAGTTTAGGAAGGCAGCAAGCCGGTCCCTGGTATCAAAAAGGTTGAGAAACACTGAACTAGATGATTTCCCAACATAAAAGACGGCACAATTTGTACCCTAAAAAGCTTACAATCTAAAAGACACATGGTCAATTGGCAGGGAAAAGGGGGTACAATCTGTACATATATAAAGAGGTCAAGATGGCGGTTGACCATGTCATGGTAACAGATGTTTAACAATTGTGTTTTTAGTATAAAATATGATATAAATACACAGATTATCACTTAAGTACCCACAACCTCGCTGTAATAATCTGAGCTCTCCATTTCCCAGTGAACACATTTAAAACCTCAATGGGTTAGCTATTAAAAAACCAACAATTCTAACTAGAGTATGGCATTCATTTGTCAAATTTTGCTTTGTAAACGATTACACCGTTCTTTTATTTAAACTTGTCACTTTACAAAAAAAAAATGTTTTCTTTTGGGAAAGTGATTTAAATACACCACCAACAACAATTAGAGTGTTCACTCTGTGAGCACTGATTTGGCATAGCACACTTCTTAGTAAATCCTTATGGCCATGGAGTTTATAAAGAAACTTGTACAATCTAATCCAGAGCACCATGAAAGATGTTTCTGCATAACTACTGCCAACCAAGAAAGAGCTCTTTTTCTAAATCAAACACATTTACGTTTATGGGCAAACAAAGGGTGTGGCATAAATGCACCTCTTTGGGTTGAAATGCAGTCTGAGAATCCTACTGTGAGAGCTACAGTACTGTACATAAGAACGGCCATACCAGATCAGACCAAAGGTCCCTCTAGCCCAGTATCCTGTCTTCCAACAGTGGCCAATGCCAGGTGCCCGAGACTCGGGAATAAACAGACGAGGTAATCATCAAGTGATCCATCCCCTGTCGCCCATTCCCAGCTTCTGGAAAACAAAGGCTAGGGACACCGTCCCTGCCCATCCTGGCTAATAGCCATTGATGGATAGATCCTCTATGAATTTATCTGTCTTATTATCTATCCCCTTCTTAATGATTCCCAACATTCTGTTTGCTTTTTTGATTGGATAGTTCTCTGAAAACATCTACTCACAGACTCCAAGATCTCTTTCTTGAGTGGTAACAGTCAATTTAGACCCCATCATTTTATATGTAAATTGGGATTATGTTTTCCAACGTGCATAATTTTGCATTTATCAACATTGAATTTCATCTGCCATTTTGTTGCCCAGTCACCCAGTGTTGAGAGATCCTTTTGTAGCTCTTTGCAGTCTCCTGGGACTTAACTATCTTGAGTAATTTTGTATCATAAGCAAATATGTTTACCCCCTTTTCCAGATAATTTATGAATATGTTGAACAGTACTGGTCCCAGTACAGACCTCTGGGGGACACCACTATTTACCTCTCTCCATTCTGAAAACTGACCATTTATTCCTACCCTTTGTTTCCTATCTTTTAACCAGTTACCAATCCATGAGAGGACCTTCCTTCTTATCCCATGGCAGCCGTAGACAGATCACTAAAAAGAGAGCAAATTCACTATGCTATGTTGCCAGCTGATTCAGAGAATAGCACCAGAGTCTGTTTTCTGAAGAAGCTACTGGTATACCAGAGGGTTTCCAACTGTGGCCTGCAGAGAACTTGTTAGTGACCTGGTCCCATGATGCTGTTTCTTCTTCCTTGTTTCCAGTTGCTCCATTGCATTAGAAGAGAGCTGAAAATACATAGATATTTCCTAATATTACTCTTCCATGTTGCAGTAGCTGCTAGTGGAATTTTACTGGACTGCCAATTAGAGGGAAAGTGATCCACTAGGCAATCGCTCTAGCAAGATATAGTCCACTCTATGAAAAGCTTTGAGAACCCTTAAGTATTTAACAAGCCTGCTCTGTTGGGTTAAGTCTCATCATAGTCTCATCTAGGAAGGGAAAAATGAAACCCCAAAATGAGGTTCACTAACAATAAACAAACTAAACTGGAAAGGTACAGTGTTAATTTCAAGTAATTAAAATATTAATTTCATAGTACAATGCTAAAATGGGTGTGTAATGTACAGAATCTCTCCAAATCACAGAAAAGTCAAATTAGGTTTCATTGCATCTGAAAAGCCACCACCCAATTCATATGATGTAATTAGTGAAACAACTCTGTGCAAATGGCAAGGCATGTTTACTTAAACAACTAGAACAATGCAGTCTCAAAGATTTCTGGCTTGTAGGGAGGAGAATTGCCTAAAGAGAGTGTAACTCTTAAAGTGAAAAAATATATTTGGCATGACTTGTGGGGAAGCAGGAACTGAGAATTGTAGCTAATCAAGCATGTTTATAATTATTTGGCTAGACTCTGGAGAAGAAGGAAAATTTATGTAACTTAGTAGAGCAAAGACCAGCGTATGGAGGCTAAGAATAAAATCATTGAATTTAGTCTAGAAGTAAGCACAATAGAAATCCGGCAAGTAACCTGAAGTTGATTATGGGTAGAATAATACCAGATCCGTTGGTCCAAGTTTTGCAAGTAATCAAAAAACAACAGGGTTTTGAAGGTATGTATGGGATGAGGATCTACTATATAGACTTGGCTAGAATTTCTGGCACTACAGGAGATACTGTGAGCTAGATCCTCACTGGAGTAAATTGCCATATAGTTCCATTGACATCAATGGACCTGTGTTGAGTTAGACCAGCTGTGGCACTGGCTCTGCATATGTAGAACTTTGGTCACTTTATTTTCAAAAAGAAAATTGCATAGATTGAAAAGATGCAGCAAATGACAATGGAAGATTTGCAACTACAGGCTTGGGATTATTAGCCAGACTTGGCCTATAATTCTAATACATTTCATAGAGGTTTAGAAGACAAGCAAAAGGAAACCATGAATTCCTGACAATGGGTAGGTTATCATTTTACTTATTCAAAAACAAATAGTCAAAGACTGAAGTTACAAAGGGATGCAAACTAGAAATCAGTCAGGGGGACTACATCAATATATTTGCGATGCTATTCCATCTTTGACTGCACGTAACTTTCATGAATGTTAGAGATACTGGGGCTGATTCTCTTCTCACAAACACCAATTTTACAGTTGGTTCCTTGCAATGGATTTACTCCTGATTTACAACACTGTAACGGAGAACAGAATCTGGCTCATTAGCATGAAGACTTGTAGAAGTGCTGCATGTTCAAAATGCTCAGTTGATACACATGCATCTCTGGGAGAAGAGTTCTAAGAGAGGTTGAAATATAGAACAAACTGCTATAAATAATATGAGCAAGTAGTATAAATCAGTCCAAGAGAGAAGCTGCTGTACTACTTTTCAAGAAAATTAGAACTGCCACTACCTAGATTTTTGGGGATTGCAGAAAGAATAAGTTGATTTGAATTTCTTATGTTCAAAACAGTTCATTTGATGCTTAAATGTTCCTCTGTGTTCCATTACTCATGAAATGCACAGCTAATATTTAATGTTGCAAACTTTTTACACGTAACTCACCTCTTAAAATATTTTCATAGTGTGTTTTCACTTCTGTTATAATACTGAATAATAATGCTTACATTCAATGAAAGGCTTTCAAAGCACTTCAGGAACATTAATGAATCAATATTAATGACCTCTCTAGGAGGTTGCGCAGCAGTACTATTGCCATTTTATGGATGAGAAACTGTGGCACAAAGAAGTTCAGTGACTTGCTTAAGGTCACACTGCACATCATTGTCAGTGCAGGTAATATAACCCCCAGGTCTTACTCCTAGTTCTAGACTTTAACCATTAGAATGTGCTTCCTGCTTTGTAACAAATGGAATGGGACAAATTCTGTTCTCTTATACCCATGCAAACCAATTAACTTCAATAGAGTTATTGAATGGTAAGTGAGAGCAGACCTTGTCTCCATGACATTATAAAACGTTCCCTCCCTCCTCACTAGAAGGCTCTTGTTGATATTGTGATGGAAGTCAGCTGGTTCTAACCTATATTAAACCCCCGTTTAATTCATCATGGTCTATTAGACTGAAGTAGAAGAGGAAAGTGGTGGATGAATTGTCACCTGAGACAATTGAGCTAGACTAGAAAAAACTAGGGCTGTCAAGCGATTAAAAAAATTAATTGTGCAATTAATCACACTGTTAATAATAGAATACCATTTATTTAAATATTTTTTCATGTTTTTCTAAATTTTCAAATATATTGATTTCAATTACAACACAGAATACAAAGTGTAGAGTCCTCACTTTATATTTCTGATGACAAATATTTGCACTGTAAAAAAACAAAAGAAATAGTATTTTTCGATTCACCGAATACAAGTACTGTAGTGCAATCTCTTTATCATGAAAGTTGAACTTACAAATGTAGAATTATGTACAAAAAATGAATGCATTCAAAAATAAAACAATGTACAATTTTAGAGCCCACAAGTCCACTCAGTCCTACTTCTTGTTCAGCCAATTGCTCAAACAAGTTTGTTTACATTTGCAGGAGATAATGCTGCCTGCTTCTTGTTCACAATGTCAGATGAAGGTGAGAACAGGCATTCGCATGGCACTGTTGCAGCCAATGTCGCAACATATTTACATGCCAGATGTGCTAAAGATTCAAATATCCCTTCATGCTTCAACCACCATTCCAGAGGACATGCATCCATGCTGATGACGGGTTCTGCTTGATAATGATCCAAAGCAGTGCGGACCGACGCATGTTCATTTTCATCATCTGAGTCAGATGCCGCCAGCAGAAGGCTGATTTTCTTTTCTTTTTTTGTGGTTCGGGTTCTGTAGTTTCTGCATTGGAGTGTTGCTCTTTTAAGACTTCTGAAAGCATGCTCCACACCTCGTCCCTCTCAGATTTTGGAAGGCACTTCAGATTCTTAAACCTTGGGTCGAGTGCTGTAGCTATCTTTAGAAAGCTCACATTGGTACCTTCTTTGCGTTTTGTCAAATCTGCTGTGAAAGTGTTCTTAAAATGAACAATGTGCTGTGTCATCATCCAAGACTGCTATAACATGAGATATATGGCAGAATGCGGGTAAAACAGAGCAGGAGACATACAATTCTCCCCCAAGGAGTTCAGTCACAAATTTAATTAACACATTTTTTAACGAGCGTCATCAGCATGAAAGCATATCCTCTGGAATGGTGAATGAAGCATGAAGGGGCATATGAATGTTAAGCATATCTGGCATGTAAATACCTTGCAATGCCGGCTATACAAGTGCCATGCAAACACCTGTTCTCACTTTCTGGAGACATTGTAAATAAGAAGTGAGCAGCATTTTCTCCCATAAATGTAAACAAACTTGTTTGTCTTACTTCTTGTTCAGCCAAGTGCTAGGATTGAGTGGACTTGTAGGTTCTAAAGTTTTGCATTGTTTTTGAGTGCAATTATGTAACAAAAAAAAATCAACAGTTGTAAATTGCACTTTCACGATAAAGAGATTGTACTACAGTATTTGTATGAGGTAAATTGAAAATTACTATTTCTTTTGATTTATCACTTTTACAGTGCAAATATTTGTTATAAAAATAATATAAAGTGAGCATTGAACACTTGTATTCTGTGTTGTAATAGAAATTAAAATATTTGAAAATGTAGAAAAATGCACAAATATTTAATACATTTCAATTGGTATTCTATTGTTTAACAGTGCAATTAAAACTGTGATTCATGTTTTTAATAGTGATTAATTTTTTTGAGTTAATCAAGCGTTAACTGCGATTAATCAACAGCCCTAGGAAAAACACTGGAAAACATACTAATGGGAAGAATCCAGGACTTGCAGAAGTAGAGGTATAATTCAGAGAATGTGTACTTCACTGTGCACTTCCATAACTGAATTGTCTGGTATCAGTATCCCTCTTTTTGGAAATATAGCGTGGATAAAAATTCCTTATTTCCTTTCAGGGCTTTTGTTGATGGTAATAGTCTGGTTTTAAATGGGATAATACATTTTCCCTTTTATTATCTAAGATCTCCAGAGCACCATAGAGTCATGAATTAAGGCAGAAGGAGTAATTAGATCCTATCACGCTGTCTAAATATTATTTGATCTGGAACACAGACATTAAGAAACTCCAAGAAATAAAAATGCAGCTCTTTGACTTGGTATGGCTGGAACTGGCTGTTAACAGAAGTAAATCAAGGGCTCCTTCGGAGAATTGACACTGTCATTGGTTATGTTAAACATTTTTCAGACTATGCACAGGGTTGCAAAATATATTTTCATAGCAAAAGCACAGTATTTGCACAAAGTTAATATTTTCTCTGTCTTTATAACTACTACAGACACTCACAAAAAGTAGCTAAATAGTAAAAGAACCCTAGATGTTTGAATATTAGTTTGAATAGAAGCACTGAGTTTGATTTGCTATATCTCTGTGGGATTATATTATTGGGTTTGGACAGTATTTGGACAACTGCTTGTTGTCCAAAGTTCCCTGAATTTTAGCACTAATGTTTCTTTGAAACAGAAGTGCATTGGTTGCTTTGTGTTGTTTTCAACTGGGTTTTCTCTTTTTAAAATACTTCAGTCATCTAATCAGGGAGCAGAAACCACACAACAGGAATAAGGAACAGTGGATAGCTGTGCACAAGTTGTTTGCTTCAATCTATAATCTGAAAAATATTTGTCCAAGCAATTCAGTGAATGCTTATGAATAGCAAATACATTTTAACAAATTCAGCATTGGTTTGTGAATGATCCAAAAATAAGGCTAAATAGTAACTAATATATTAAGACTAGTTGTAGTACATGGTATACAAGCCAAATTATTTCACCTAGAAAATAATAATGGTTAGTGACCCCTTTATTTTGGTTGCCAAACACCTCTCTTTGTAAAAGACTCTTGCTATCTTTTTCTGAGAAGCTCTAACACCTCCATTGTACTCAGAGTGATAAATCCCATGCCTCCAGTCCAGAGCAGTTCTGGTGGTGTCTTTCCATGTGGAACAGAGGTTGCCCATAATAAAGATGACTGCCGCTACCATTGTTTTCAGTGTGACTGAAGTCAGGTTGTCTGCAGCAAAGACAGCTCCCCCTGATCTTTGATTAGGGGGCTGGACAGGAAACTATGAAGACACAGGAATGTGGCCTCAGGAAGGCCCCTGAGACAGGTACATGAGGGCTTGTAAGAGAGATGGAATTCAGAGTTAGGCTGGAGAGGGTGCGGGGGATTCAACCCACTTAAGTAGTTCAACGGAACTACTCATATGAGTAAATTATTTGCACAAGTAAGGGTGGGAGCTTCAAGACAAACTTCAGACTATGGAAACCTCTCCCTTGTTCATCAATATGTTTTATGTACTGTCTGTTAAAAATACAAGTCAGGAGGTCTTGAACAGAAGGGATGAGGAGCTTCTGAATCTATGTTTTTCATCAAACACTGTATGCCAGAAATAGACTTTTTTCTTTGGTGATTTCCACTTTTTATAAGAAAATAAAGTTTAAGTGATTGCTGAAGACAAACTATAGTGAATGGTACAAGACTAGGATATTGTGTGGAAGGTAAATGGCAGGTCTGACCTGAAAAACATCATGAATGTGGACTGCGTAATACCTTAGGGATCTGAAAAAGTACAATCAATGTCCACACATCACATACTTTTCACTTTCCCAACGGAAAAAAAATTGCTATTTTCTCTTTGAAATCCTTGGAAACTCTGCTAAAACACATTTCCTAACCCTGTTTGAACAAGTGTGATTTTATAATCTTGGTGTTTGCTTTGAGTTGCATTACAAATCTCCATATCCTTTCACTTGGAAAAAGGCTTGTGATTCAAATGCATTGAATAGCTAAATACAAATATTATTTACTTTTCTGATTAGATTAACAGCATTTCATTTAAAGTGCTTACGAAATCAAGAACATCCCATAAATGCACTGAATAGCTACATAGAGCACATAGATTTAGGACCTTGAGAAACTGGTCTCCAGCAACCATGTTAATTTGAGTACAAGAGGAAGAATATGTGTAAAAGACTCAGGAAATTGGATCTCCCATGAGGAAAAAAGATATTGGGTATTAAATATTTCATTTTTAAAAATTTTAAATGGCCAGATGTTCCCATGAAGCATATTGTATGTAGTCCTAAATTAAACTCTTCACTAGAAGGTGTTTAATAGAAAGACCAAACTACCCTGAGGCAATAGGATAAAAACTTCACATACCCCTTTGGAATTAACAATACAGCAAGTTCCTGTAATCTCCTGACTCAGTATGTGGAAAGAGCTCACGCAAATTACTCAGTGAACACATTTACAGTGTGTCACTTTTGGTTTCGTCAGTCTGTGCAAAGGTTTGGCAAACCCAGTTTTTTGAAAATTTATTTCTAGTAGAAAGTACTGTTTACGTAACTACATTTCCTATCTCATTCTGTCATTTTTCCTCACCTGCCTGACATGGGTGTAACATCGGTATAGTTCTATGACCACCAAGAAATAAATACAAAAGACCTTTGGTTTTATATAGCACCTTTCACATTCAAGGTAACTTTGCAAAGCAGTTTGAGATATCAGATGCCAGTAACCAAGTGACTCTGTAGTGTAGGTAAATAGCACCCATTATTACATGTTTTTGAGAGGGTATGTCTTTACTGCCAGAAGAGGTGTCTACTTAAACTGGCGTCGAACTCAAGATGCTAACCTCAGTTAAAAGCTGAGTTGCTGTGTCTTTACCGTAGTGTTATCCTGAGTTAGTTAACCTGAGTTAAGAACACATTTATTTTTTTTCCTCACTAAAGACATGCCCAGAAAAAGAATCTTGACCATATTACTGGGGTTAGGAATTGACTATTTTTTTCAGTAGTGCCATGGGATTGAACTTTGACCTGGAGAGCTACATAGAGACCTCAGCCTATAACCTCATTTTATGCAAAAAAAATACCTACCTAAGGGCTAGTCTACACTTACCAGCTCTGTCGGACGCGTCGGATCGATCTTCTGGGTTCGATTTATCGCGTCTTGTCTAGACGCGATAAATCGAACCAGGAAGTGCTCCCCCGTCGACGCTGGTAATCCTGCTCCACGAACGGAGCAGGCGGAGTCGACGGGGGAGCCTGCACGCTGCGGTGTGGACCAGGGGTGAGTACTTTGAAGTTCGAAATAAGATATTTCGACTTCAGCTACGTTATTTACGTAGCTGAAGTCGCGTATCTTACTTCGAACTTCGGGGCTAGTGTAACTGTCAGTGCAACTACTTACCAGCACTATGTTGTAGTGTGAGCACAGGGGGTAAGCTCGAGGCCAGGTGTGACACTTGATTTTTAGTTGACAAAACAGCTAACGATTAAGCCAGTCTTCAGTAATTTCCTGTAGTTGAACCAATCCAATGGTCCTCTGTGAGGGGCATGTACCCTACACAGGCCCTGAATGGGCTAATGGGGACCTGAGAGACCTGTTATGCTACGTTGCAGCAGCTGGACGATGGGCTAGACTTAACTGGGGAAGGAGCTGGGAGGTTACTAGAGAGGCAGAAAATCTGTAGTGGAAAGTTGAGGCAGGGAGGGGAAGAAGGAAGTCTGTGCTCACTGCCTGGGACTAGAGAAGTTGTGAGACAAAAGCCTTGGGGCAAAGTGAGGCTGGGATCCTTGCCTGAGTAGAAAAGGCTGGCAAATGGCTAGGGGAGAGACAGCGGTTAGCTGGGGAGTGAGCTGCTCTACATACACCATTGGCATTGCCAACCCCAAATGCTCAAAAATCATGAGTCAGGCTCACCAAAAATCATGGGATTGGCTTTAAATCATGAGATTATGTAAAAATAATAGATGTGGTTTTCTTTTTATTTTTGAGGCTTTTTGAGCCTTTAGGGTGCACTGGGGTCACATTGTGAAGTTTTCTCCACAGCCACGAGGGCTAGAGAAACTTACTTTTTCTTTAAGAAATGAAGGTTGAAATAATCACATATCCACGTGACTCCAGGAGCTGGGGCTTTAAGGAAAACAACAATAATTCTGATGAGACTCATGAATGCTGGCAACCCTGTAATATGCCATGTCTGATGAGGCAGCGGCGCTTCCACAGTGTGTTCACTCTTCTCCATCCTTAAACGCATTTCCCATCCCCTCACCCTTTTATCATTTAGGGCCAGATTTATGAATGTTGTGAAGCTTGTTCTGTGCTCCACTGCCAGTGGAATCAGTCCCTAAAGCCAGTGTAACTGGCTCAAGCATGATCACGCGAGTGTTCCTTCAGTGATGTAGAACCATTGTATGGGCATGTTTGACACTTCCCCTCCATGCTGCTGACAAAGGGTGGGCATGGCTGGAGGAAAGAGGACTGGCTTCAGACACCACTGAACTATAGCAGCAGTGGTTGGGTCCCTTGGGGTCATTTATAGCTGGTGTAAGTAAAAGCAGCCTTTAGATTGCTCCAGCCCTCAGCAGAGGGACCAGCCCTGCATAGCGGCAGCACCAGGAACAGAAGCAGAGTGTAAAAGTGGGCTTAAAATGATGGTTGCATATGCATTCCTGAACTGTACATGAACCCCCTCCTCCACTGTCTGAAAGGGGAGGGGGGAAAGAGGGGTTAAGCACCTCTATGGCCCTTTCCCTGGCCCCAGCAGGTCTGGGGTCTATGCTGGAGGGTGGGGGTGGACATTGGGTGAACTGGGGTTGGGTAATCATCATCTCCACTTTGACCCCACAGCAATCCCCCCGAAAAGTTAATCTGGACCTAGGGTAGCAAAAGCTATGGTGAGTCTCTGGTACCACGGAGCTGAGGCTGGCAGTTATGGAGCTGCTATGAAGGCAGAGGGTTTACTCATTGTGGAAGTCGGTAGAGGGAATTTGGATGCAGGCCTCTCTATGACCAAGAGTCAGGCTAACTCTAGCTGTAATAACACGAGATTTGTAGAAGCTGGGCTCACGTCAGAAGCAGGTGGGAAGACAGCAGAGTAGAGTCAGCGTGACCCTTGGTCATATAGAGGCCTGCATCCAAATTCCCTCTACCGACTTCCACATCATCAATGGCCCTGGCCTTCTATGAATCCCTTTATTTGGGATGGGCCCTGCATTCATTTCCGTGGGAGGACAAACCACATCTTCTCCAATGGGATGCTATGGGGAATCCCTTGCAGGAGAGCCTCACAGAGATCTCTCCCTGTGAGCGCACTCCAGCAGACTTTACCAAGGAGAGAATGATCTGGGCCAGGATCCGACCGTGAGCATCTAGTCCGAGTCCACAGGAGTTCCTGACTATTAGTTTATTGAGCAACTCCTCCAAGCTCATGTGTGAATAAGCTCCCCAATGTATTGCTGTGGCCAAAAGAGCTAATGAGATTCTAGGATGCGTAAACAGAGGAATCTTGGGTGGTTGTCTTACCTCTGTAACTGGCACTGGTGCAATCACTGCTGGAATACTGTGTCCAGGTCCGGTGCCCACAATTCAAGAAGGATGTTGATCAATCGGACTCATAGACTCATAGACATAGACTTTAAGGTCAGAAGGGACCATTATGATCATCTAGTCTGACCTCCTGCACAATGCAGGCCACAGAATCTCACCCACCCACTTCTGGAATAATCTTCTCGCCTATGTCTCAGCTATTGAAGTCCTCAAATCATGGTTTAAAGACAGATGCAGAGAATCCTCCAGCAAGTGACCGGTGCCCCATGCTGCAGAGAAAGGCGAAAAACCTCGAGGGCCTCTGCCTATCTACCCTGGAGGAAAATTCCTTCCCGACCCCAAATATGCTGATCAGCTGAACCCTGAGCATGTGGGCAAGACTCACCAGCCAAACACCCAGGAAAAAGTTCTCTGTAGTAACTTCTAACATCCCATCACTGACCATTGGGCCTATTTACCACTGATAGTCAAAAGTCAATTAATTGCCAAGATCATGTTATCCCATCAAACCATCCCCTCCATAAACTTATCTAGCTTAATCTTGAAGCCAGATAGGTCTTTTGCCCCCACTGCTTCCCTTGGAAGGCTGTTACAGAACTTCACTCCTCTGATGGTTCTTCTTCGAGTGGTTGCTCATATCTATTCCAGTTAGGTGTGCGCGCATGCGCGTGCACGGACGTCAGAAACATTTTCCCCTAGCAGCTACCCGTTGGGCCGGCTGGGGAGCCCCCTGGAGTGGCGCCGATATGGCGCTCTATATAGTACCCTGCCGGCCCGACCCCCCTCCAGTTCCTTCTTACCGCCCGTGACGGTCGTTGGAACAGTGGTCTCTTGTTCACAAGTGCTCCACTACTCCCTAGCTATCCGTGTTAATAGTCATTGTAATTAGTGTTAATAGTTTTCATTGTACAGTAATTAGTTTAGATAGTTGTAGTAGTTAGTAGTTCTTGTTCTACGCTTTTTCGCGGGCTCCTCCCGAGCCCTCCGGGCATAGGGCATGCCTTCTCAGGGTTTCAAGTCCTGTGGATCCTGCAACAGGCCCATGCCCACCGGGGACCCCCACGACGCTTGTCTTCGGTGTCTGGGTGAGTCCCACACAGCCGATAAGTGTAAGCTGTGCAAATCCTTCAAGCCCCGCACCAGGAAGGAGAGAGAAATCCACCTGAGACAGTTATTAATGGAGGCAGCACTCTGCCCCTCTCAAGGTGCGGGCTCCAGCGCCTCGGTGCACAGCGAGCCTTCATCGGCACCGGCTGCGGCACCGCGGAAAGACTCCCGCCCACCTCGGGGCCGGGCGGCGTCGGGGACCCGGGGCCGCTCTCGGCACCGCTCCTTCTCCCCATCGGGACGGAAAGAGCTTCCCAAGTCTTCGCACGCTGTTGCGGTACTGTCCTCCGGCGCGCTGGAACAGACAGACATCAGCCCGCGCCCGCAGGCACCACCGTGCCTTGAGGTCGTGATGGCACCCTCAACACCGGACACCTTCGAGGCCGCGAGGGGACTCATCAAGATGACGGCGTCCCCCGTGCCTGCGCCAATCCCGGCACGACCCCCTGTCATCTCTAGAGGCAAGCCAATGCTTCTTGGACCGTTGGCTCAGCTACAGCCTCCTACACGCCGCTCGGAGTCCCGGCGTCGTTCGGAGTCCCGGCACCGCGCGGTGTATCGGTCTGACTCACGACGCCGGTCCGACTCGCGGCGCGGGACTCGCAGCCCGGACCCTCGGAGCCCATCATGCTCGAGGTCGTCCTCATTTGCTAGATCCTGGTCCCGCCTGATCTTTCTCGTGGGACTCGTCTCGTCGCCACGCGTCCCCACGGCACCGCGATGCTCACCATGCCGACAGGAGTCCCCACGGCACCGGGACTCACCGCGCCGAGGAGCGTCACCACGGCACCGATCCCCACCACGACACCGTTAGTTACCACGCCGCGCGGCGTCGCAACGGTCCCGATCTCCACGGTCCCGATCTCCACGGTCCCGATCTCCACCCCGGCACCGTGAGTCACCCCGGCACCGTGAGTCTCCACGGCACCGTGAGTCTCCATGGCACCGTGAGTCTCCACGCCGAGCGGCGTCACCACGGCACCGATCTCCACCCCGGCACCGTGAGTCACCACGTCGAGCGGCGTCACCACGGCACCGATCTCCACCCAGGCACCTTGAGTCACCATGGCACCGATCTCCACCACGGCACCGTGAGTCCCCACGTCATCGGGATGACAGAGTGCACTACCGTTCTCGGTCCCGCTCGAGGTCGCGTGACTCCCGCACCTCCCGCTTTAGACCATCCAGGGACCATCCTGCTTCACGCACCGCCCCACCTTGGCCATCCAGAGACCAATCGTCGGCCAGCTCAGGTGGACCATCTAAGACGCCCGAGGGGATCCAGGTAGCTCCAGTGCAAGACTCGGGGCCAGCAGGTTGACAGCCCCAGTGTCCATTCTGGACACCCTGGGCATACCACCAGGCCCAGGGTGCACCACTGCCTACCTATCCAGTGGTGCGTACACACCCTCCGGTGGCCACCGTCAGCCGCCCACCTGTGGAGCAAGCTACTTCTGGAGACCCTGCACCGGTGCCAGGGGAGGCGCCTGCCTCTACCCAACAGGTTCCCCCTGCTGTTCAACAGGATACCCTGCCAGACCCACCCCTCCCTCTCTCAACCTCTTCATCTTCCCCCGATGAAGCAGTGGCGGGCACATCATCTGCTTCGCCCCCACCTATGGATTTTAAGGTCCCGCAGGAGCTACTCCGGAGGGTGGCTCTCAGCATGAACCTTCCCATAGAGGAGGTTGTGGAGGAACAGGATGACCCGATGGTGGACGAGATCTTGAAGCCAGAAGGTCCTTCCAGGGTAGCATTGCCAATGAATAAGACCATCCGCGGCAATGCTACTGCACTCTGGCAAACCCCTTCCTCTATCCCTCCAACAGCCAGAGGAGTAGAGAGGAAATACTTTGTGCCAAACAAGGGGTTCGAGTACCTCTTTACCCACCCCATGCCTTGCTCCTTGGTGGTGGATGCGGTCAACGCAAAGGAGGGGCATGGTCAGCAGGGTCCCGCCCCTAAGTCCAAGGACTCTAAACGCCTGGACCTTTTTGGCAGGAAGATATACTCTACTGCGGGCCTATCACTCCGAATCGCCAACCAACTAGCGATTCTCAGCAGGTATGCCCATAACTCCTGGTCAGCGGTTGCGAAGTTTCAGGACCAACTTCCCCCTGAGTCCAAGACAGAGCTTAAAGCCATGGTTGACGAGGGCACGTTGGTGAGCCACACCTCCCTACAAGGCGCCCTAGATTCTGCAGATGCGGCAGCCCGTACGTTAGCAACGGGGATTTCCATGCGACGGAACGCCTGGCTCCAGTCTTCTGGTCTACCAGCTGAGGTCCAGAATACAATTCAAGATCTGCCTTTCGATGGTAAAGGCCTCTTTGCGGACCAGACTGACTCCCGACTGCATAACCTCAAGGACACTAGAAACACCATCAAGTCCTTGGGTATGCACACCGTGGCCACAGTCAGGAAACCTTTCAAACCTCCGCCCTTTCAGCAGCGGTCTTTCCCATCCAGACCAAGGCAGGATTTCTCTCGGTGGAGAACCAGCTTTACCCGGCGCAAGCCTTCCCGTCCCTCTCAGGGATAAAACAGAGGTCAGCAAAAGCCATCACAGGGCGCTAAGCATCCATTTTGATGGGACTTTCGGGGACGACTTACCACCACCACCGAGTCCAGTCTCTCTACCCTTCCTGGATCGTTTGTCCCGATTCTACCATGCCTGGTCCCATATTACATCAGACCGGTGGGTCCTACGGACGGTAGAGGCGGGATATTCTATCCACTTCCACTCTACCCCTCCTTCCCACCCCCCCTCTCCATCCCTCTTCAGGGACCCTTCTCACGAGCAACTCCTCTATCAAGAGGGACAAGCGCTCCTCGAACTAGGAGCTGTGGAGGAGGTGCCTCACGAATTCAGGGGAAAGGGTTTCTACTCCCGCTACTTCCTTGTCCCCAAGGCCAAGGGGGGTCTACGACCCATTCTGGACCTAAGGAACCTCAACAAGTACATCGTCAACCTTAAGTTCCGTATGGTCTCCCTGGCCACCATCATCCCCTCTCTGGACCCCGGGGACTGGTATGCCGCCCTCAATATGAAAGATGCTTATTTCCACATCTCTATCTCCCCGGCTCACAGACGTTTCCTCCGGTTCGTCGTGCGCCAGACACACTACCAATTTACAGCACTACCTTTCGGCCTGTGTACGGCCCCACGTGTCTTCACGAAATGTATGGCAGTAGTGGCCGCATTTCTTCGTCGCCAACACGTGCACGTCTTTCCGTACCTCGACGACTGGCTAGTTCGAGGCCGGTCTTATCAACAGGTGCAAGCCCACGTACAGACGGTCATGGATACCTTTTCTCATCTAGGTATCATCGTGAACACCTCCAAGTCAGTACTGACTCCAACTCAGTCCATCCAATTCATCGGAGCGATCCTCGATGCAACCAGAGCGCGGGCGTTCCTCCCAGAGGCTCGTCGTCTCGCCATAGTGGACTTGATCACCACGCTCCGCCGGTTTCCCACCACTACCGCGAGGCAATGCCGCAAGTTGCTGTGCCATATGGCGTCCTGCACGTACGTGGTCCAGCATGCCCGATTACGACTTCGTCCTCTGCAGGCGTGGCTGGCTTCAGTCTACCGACCAATCCGAGACGACTTGGACATGGTCGTCACAGTCCCGGCTCACACGCTGGACTCCCTGCAGTGGTGGCTAGACCCACAGACATTAGGCGAAGGAGTTCCCTTTCAACCTCTCCTTCCTTCCCTGACTCTAGTGACCGACGCATCAGCGCTGGGTTGGGGCGCCCATCTCGGTCAGTTAAAAATGCAGGGCATGTGGCAGCAGCACGAGCTCGATCTCCACATCAACATCAAGGAGCTCAGGGCGATTCGTCTGGCGTGCCAAGCATTCCTGCCTCACCTACAGGACCGCTGCGTGGAGGTCCTGACGGACAATACAACGACCATGTTCTACCTAAACAAGCAAGGCGGAGCTCAGTCGTCACCATTGTGCCACGAAGCCCTTCTCCTGTGGGACCTTTGCCTGGCCCACTCCGTCTCTCTCCAGGCGTCTTACCTCCCTGGAGTCCAGAATGTCTTGGCAGACCAACTGAGCAGACGCTTTCTGGTCCACGAATGGTCCATTCGTCCAGACGTGATACACTCCATTTTCCGCACCTAGGGTTTTCCCCAGCTCGACCTGTTTGCATCCAGAACCAACAGGAAGTGCCCGACCTTTTGCTCCTTCAGAGGCCACGGCTTGCGCTCCCTTGCGGACGCCTTCACGATCTCGTGGTCACATCGCCTGCTCTACGCGTTCCCGCCTTTCCTGCTGATCCACAAAGTCATTCTCAAGATTCGCAGGGACAAGGAGGACGTCATACTGGTAGCCCCTGCCTGGGCACAGCAGTGCTGGTACCCGACCCTGCTGGACCTGTCAATACAGCCCCCCATTCCTCTCCTGATCAGCCACGACCTCATCTCTCAAGATCACGGTCGTCTTCTCCATCCAGACCTTCACTCCTTGCATCTAACAGCATGGAGAATTCATGGCTGAACCGGTCAGAGATGGCTTGCTCAGATCCGGTGAGACATGTACTCCTTGAGAGCCGCAAGCCCTCTACGAGGCTCACGTACGAGGCAAAGTGGAAAAGATTCTCCGCCTGGTGTGCCCAACGACACATATCTCCACACCTTGCCCCTGTACCGTCTATTCTGGACTATGTGCTACACCTCAAGGACAACCGTCTTGCACTTGGGTCCCTCAAGGTCCACCTTGCTGCCATCTCAGCTTTCCATACAGGAGCAGAGGGCCGCTCAATATTCATGCACCCCGTGGTGCGTCGTTTCCTCAAGGGCCTGGAAAAGGTTCACCCTTCAGTGAAGTCTCCTGTTCCGGCATGGGACCTCAACCTCGTTCTCTCTCGACTCACAGGCCCGCCATTTGAGCCATTGGCCTTCTGCTCCCTTCTCTATCTTTCATGGAAGGTCGCCTTTCTCGTGGCTATCACGTCAGCCAGAAGGGTATCCGAATTGAAGGCTCTCCTGTGCGACCCTCTGTATACCATCTTTCATAAGGACAAGGTCCAGCTTCGTCCTCACCCGTCCTTCCTTCCGAAGGTGGTCTCGCGCTTTCATATGTCACAGGACATCTTCCTGCCTGTCTTCTTTCCCAAGCCGCATGCCAACTCCAAAGAGCAACGGCTGCACTCGCTAGATGTCAGGAGAGCGCTCGCCTTCTACATAGAATGCACAAAGCCGTTCCGTAAGACCTCCCAGCTCTTCGTTGCTGTCGCGGAACGTGTGAAGAGAGCACCGGTCTCTTCGCAGCGTATATCATCATGGATTACAGCCTGCATCCGTGCTTGCTACGACCTGGCAAAGGTACCTCTGCCACTTGTCACGGCCCATTCTACCAGGGCGCAGGCTTCCTCTGCGGCTTTCCTGGCGAACATCCCTCTTCAGGAGATCTGCAGGGCCGCAACCTGGGCATCGGTGCACACCTTTATGTCGCACTACGCCATCGCCCGTCACTCCCGTGATGATGCTGCCTTCGGTAGGGCTATCCTTCAAGCTGCTTTACCGTAACTCCGAACCCGCCTCCAAGGTAAGGCTTGGGATTCACCTAACTGGAATAGATATGAGCAACCACTCGAAGAAGAAGAAAAGGTTACTCACCTTTGTAACTGGTGTTCTTCGAGATGTGTTGCTCATATCTATTCCACACCCACCCTCCTTCCCACTGTCGGAGTAGGCGGCAAGAAGGAACTGGAGGGGGGTCGGGCCGGCAGGGTACTATATAGAGCGCCATATCGGCGCCACTCCAGGGGGCTCCCCAGCCAGCCCAACGGGTAGCTGCTAGGGGAAAAAGTTTCCGACGTCCGTGCACGCGCGCGCGCGCACACCTAACTGGAATAGATATGAGCAACACATCTCGAAGAACACCGGTTACAAAGGTGAGTAACCTTTTCTTAGAAACCTTTGTCTAATTTCAAGTCTAAACTTCCTGATGGCCAGTTTATATCCATTTGTTCGTGTGTCCACATTGGTACTGAGCTTAAATAATTCCTCTCCCTCCCAGGTATTTATCCCTCTGATATATTTAAAGAGAGCAATCATATCTCCCCTCAGCCTTCTTTTGGTTAAGGTAAACAAACCAAGCTCCTTGAGTCTCCTTTCATAAGACAGGTTTTCCATTCCTCGGATCATCCTAGTGGCCCTTCTTTGTACCTGTTCCAGTTTAAATGCATCCTTCTTAAACATGGGAGACCAGAACTGCACACAGTATTCCAAATGAGGTCTCACCAATGCCTTGTATAACGGTACTAACACCTCCTTATCTCTACTGGAAATACCTCGCCAATGCATCCCAAGACCGCATTAGCTTTTTTCACGGCCATATCACATTGTCGACTCATAGTCATCTTGTGATGAACCCGGACTCTGAGGTCCTTCTCCTTTTCCGTTACTTTCAACTGATGCGTCCCCAGCTTATAACTAAAATTCTTGTTAGACAGGGTTCACAAAAGAACCGTGGGAATGATTAAAGGCTTAGAAAGCATGCCTTATAGTGAGATTCAAGGAGCTCAATCTATTTATCAAAGACAAGGTTAAGGGATGACTTGATTACTATCTATAAATATCTAGACAGGGAACAAATATTTAATCATGGGCTCTTCAGTCTACTAACAAAAGATGTAACATGATCCAAGGGCTGGAAGTTGAAACTAGACAAATTCAGGCTGCAAATAAGGGGTACATTTTTGACAGCCAGAGTAACTAACCATTGGAACAATTTACCAACGGTGGTGGTGGATTCTTCATCACTGACCATCTTTAAATCAAGAGTGGATGTTTTTCTAAGAGATGCTCTAGGAATTATTTGGGGGGAAGTTCTATGGCTTGTGTTATACAGGAGGCTGGACTAGATGATCACAATGTTCCCTTCTGGGTTTGGAATATGCTGAAATATTACTTATATTATTAGGATAGTTATTGCCAGGCTGCTGTAGACTGGAACGTCAACCCACTAGGTCATAACTTTGATGAAAATCCTATAATCCATTCTACCTCTTTCCCCCCACCCCTCTTCCTGCCCAGCACTCTTAGAATGTTTGCAGCCCATTTGGGATTAATCTCAGAACCCCATTAAAAAGACCTACTGCCTATCGGGTATGTTTTTGCCATCTGGTACATCTTACTAATTCTTCAAAGAGCAGGTCTTGACTTGAAATATATAACTTTTGAAGTATAGTACGTAAAATGCTTTGTAGCAGTTTCACCAGGGGAGTCATATCCTTGACTTGTAATTTTTCACTTTTTATTATTTAATTTTTTTATTGTGACCATAAAAACTTGCAAATTCATATCAGATCCATACAACCAGTGATAGCTTACAGGCAATGTTACATCATTCTCAGTACATAGAAAGCATTCATTCCACAATAGCAGGTTCAGACAGATGGCATGAGGCCCAACCACAAAGACCATATTTTCATATTATCATGCACCCTGGTAAGAGCAATTCACAGGCTGTCACAATATCAATAACACAGTAACAAAGGCAACCAAATACACTTTACAATACCTAGGCAGTATGTGAGTGTGAGTGCGTGGAATGTAGTTACATTCCATCTTTACAGAAAGAGAGATGGCTTTCTTGTTTGTTCACAAATTTCCTTGGGGAACGACAAATCTTATGGTGTTAGAGGTTTTATGAATCCCTTAAACAGGCGTGGGGGTCACAAAACTCAGCGCGTTCATCAACTTTTCCCCCTGTAATTTTAAAGCAATGCTGTTTTCTCAATGGTGATTCAAATTAGAGATAACCATATTTTCTAGAAAAAGGGAATCCTCTCTCAACAACTAGTCTGGCTCACCCATATAAAGGCCATCTATAGCCAGGGCCAGCTCCAGGCACCAGCTTTCCAAGCTGGTGCTTGGGGCGGCATCGAGAATGGGGCGGCAGTCCGAGTCCCGTGGCGGCAATTCGGCGGTGCCCCGCTACGTCTTCCTGCATCGGGGGTGGGGCTGAGGCCCCTGCTTGGGGCGGCAAAATTGTAAGAGCCGCCCCTGTCTATAGCAAGTCAGATCCGCAGCTGGTGTAAACTGGGGTAGCCAACCTACATCACTGAGGAACTGGTCCATTGTACTTACTGTTTTATTAGCACGTTCTTTACCCCTACGTTTCTTATTTCCCCCCCATAGGCAAGGTGTAATATGAACCCATTAATATCTGATTCAGAGCAGGACTTTGAAGCCCCCTATACCTGAGTGTTTGAAATTAGACAAAATGAGTTCATCTGACCTTACGCTTCACAGCAGTGCTTAAAGCAAGGAGCTTGGAGTTATGAACTTGCCACTGAATAAAGTGACGGTGGGGCAAATGCTAGACACTGACAAATAATGGATTTACAGTGAGTCTGAGGGCCCAGTTACCCCATTCTGTGTTATCTGGAGGGGAAACAGTTAATTGGTGATTAAACCCAGCTGGGGAGAACCAGACTGGGTGCGGTTCCTATAAAGGAAAGACCGCAGGGCTAATGGGGGAGAACTGAGAGAGGAGAGGAGGAGGAGTAGGGAGTTTGTGTCCTAGGGCTGGCCACACAGGGGTTCCAAGCACTCACCAGACAAACAAAGAGACACCCAACAGACTGGGGAAAGATACCGAGAGAAGAAACTCCAGGGAGACAAGACTGGAGAGCGCAGTTCCATGATGGACTCCTGCAAGCAGGCAAAGGCAGGAAGCAGCCCAGGGAACCAGTGATGGACCATAAGAAATAGACCTTAGCTGGAAGCCAGAGGGAAGAGTGGGCCTCGGTTTTCCTACCCCCAAGGTTCTGTGGCAGGGAGGGTGAATTCTGGGACAGTGTGGGGAACCTTCTAAGAAGTCAATAATTATAACAAAATCAGGTGAGCATCTTCCAGGTTGCAATACCACTCAATTAAATTTGGCCCAGCCTTCCCTCAGTTGGGGGCTCACAGTGGCTCACAGTCCTGCACCCATTAAAGTTAATGGCAATTTCTATTATCTTCACTGGTTGCAGGATCAGAGCCCTTTATTTAGCTAAAGTCTCATTAACAATGGAGATGGTGGCATCCATATTATCATAACCAGAGCAGGAGATTGATGGGATGATACATGTATTATTAGCACTCAAATGTGGCCTTCTTGCTACTGTGAGTTGAAAACCCTTGTCCTATAGTCCCTTTGCAGCAGGGTGGTGTAAGCCTCAGGGAAAGGGGCAAAGACTATGGAACACAGCACAGGGCTGAAAGCCTGTTATATGGTCACTCTGGGTGTTCATCTGGATTCTTGTTACTACAAAAGGGGACTTCACTGAAAGGTGACCAGGCTGGAGGGCTACAATGTGGAAGATGCTGACCACAGTAGAATTAAAACAGCAATCAAGAGGTTGTTAGTAGTGAGGACCCCTGCAATGCACTGACCTGGCACCATGGGGAGCCACGCTGATGTGGCCAACCAATTAAAGTGAGCTCCTGTTCGCTATTCCGTTACCACTATCTGTAAAATGGGGTTATTAATGTTTCTCCATTTTTGCAAAGTGTTTGGAGGCTGTTTGATGTAAGTTCTACAGGTGCAAAGTAGTAATATTAATACACATACTGAATTATATTGTCACCAGGTAAAAACATTGACATGCAGAAAACCAAATTTTATTTCTTGTCAACATTAGTTCTGATTTTGTAATGTTTTAGCATAGAGGAAAAATAAGAGTCTTAAGCACCCAGTCAAGGGCAATGATCTGAGATTCCCTGGTTCCCCAGTTGAGTGGGGGTAAATCCCTAAATATCCCTCAAAAGAAACCAGTTTTAGGGCCAAAGCTATTCAGAACCTTTGCAAATATGGGACTGTATGCTGGAAACAGTGCCCTTCTTCTAGTCCTAAAGTAAGTTCCATGTTTTCCCTGGCTGGTGGTGACTCAAAATGTCACTGTCGCCTGGTTCTTTGGTGCCTTATCTAAGTTGGCTGGTGATATAAGTCCAGTTCCCAGTAAGCATGTATCTATCTCACAAAAATCATAATTGCGGCCTGGCAGTGCCACAGACTGGGGACTAAATGAGGATGTAGTTAAAAAGTCTGTGTATTTATATCATGATCAACTTCAGTACTTTCCACAGCTAAAGGTGGCCCCTACATACTTCCATGCTTAACATCACAAAGAGAAAATTCAGTGTTTTAAGCAGATAAAACACATCAACCTTCCAAAATGATGGACTTGGCAAACACTGAAATGAATCCCCTGGAATATGAAGTAATATTCAGAATATCCTTAATATGGGCTCTTGTAGAGTCCAATAAATGTGCATGATTTTTTGAAACAGATACAAATATTCAAATCTTTCAGGAAGGGAGATTCCGGAAACTGCAATAGTTTATTTGGTTGAGTGTTCCTAGAAAAGTGGCTGTGTGAGCAAATAAGGGATTGAACTGTGGCAGATGGTGCTATTCTGGAGAAGAAATTGGGTCTTAATAAAGATTGTAATAGTGTGAACCAGATGCTCATCTCACACTTTATCTTTGAAAAGAATTGGGAGTGTGCCAAGCAGATCCATGTATGCATCTGGAAAAAACATACAGCTGGATCCTGAGAGGCTTATTAAGGGAGGAGTAGCTTTTGCAAGCCATTGAGCTCTTAATTAAAAAAGAGAAACCTGTTAAAATGTGACTCTCTCTCAGGAGCTCCCTTTTGTCATTTACATGGATGGAGAAACATTCCCAGCAGAGTAAGGGCTGCAGTAATCTAGGTGTCTGTGTTTTCAAGGAAAGAATTGACTAAGATATTTATCTAGCAAATCATCACCTTGCATACGGACTATACAGAAAATAATGAGGGCTTGTCTATACTACCCGCCGGATCGGCAGGCAGCGATTGATCCAGCAGGGGTCGATTTATCGTGTCTAGTATAGTAGAGTATAGACGCGATAAATCGACTGCTGAGCGCTCTCCGGTGCTCCACCAGAATGAGAAGCATAAGTGGAGTTGACAGGAGAGCATCAGCTGTCGACTTACCGAAGTGAAGACACTGCGGTAAGTTGATCAAAGTACATCGACTTCAGCTACGCTATTCATGTAGCTGAAGTTGCATATCTTAGATCGACTCCGTGCATTAGTGTAGACAAGCCCCTACTGTCTCAACTTCCACCACGATAGACAAGGGAGCCACCAGGTATAATCTTTTACTTCTTGCAATTGGTGCAAAATCACCAATCCTACAGCACAGTCTCACCTGATGCAGCTAGCACACTCCCCATGACTATCTTAGGCATGACTATCTGTAGCCCCCATTCCATAGAATCTGAGCATCACACAATCTTCAATGAAATGTGTGAGGCAGGGAAGTGCTATTTATCCCTATTTTACACATGGGGAACTGTGGCACAGACTAAAGCCCCGATCATCCAAGGTATTGAGGCGCTAAACTCCCATTGAAATCAATGGAAGTCAGGAGCTTAAATACCTTTGAGGTTTTGGGACCACGTGACTTACCCAGGGCACTTGTGGCAGAGCAGGGAACTGAACACCGGTCTCGCAAGACTTAGGTGAGTGCCCTAATCACTGGCCCATCCTTCCTTACAAGCCTTCTGGCACCTTTAAAAAGTAGTTTAAAAAAAAAATCTTTTAACCATCTCGGGCCTGATTCTCCTTTGCAGTCCAGTTACTTACACCAGTGAAATGGGAGTGTTAACACCCATCCCATTCTGATGTGGTAGCATTTTACACCCACTTTGCCCTGCATGCTTGCTGCCTGGGGAGCACAGTTTGAGGTGCCATCTTGCACCCAATTCTCTTCCATATCCAGGCTAAAGACAGGGAGTCTTTGGCCCATACTCTATTAATTTGTCTCTATATGATTGTAGTTGAGCTTTTCCCCCTCTTCATGTACAGTCAATGAGAACGTGATTTTAATGACATTTTCTGGGTTTAATATTGTTTTACCCAATAAAATTAGAGTTTGCTCCAGTAGAAAAGCTCTATTTGGGGTAATGCCTAGAATGTGTTTCCACCAAATAGTATAGAAGCTCATAATCTTATACCCACTAATGTTAATGACAACTTCTATTGGCTCTTTAACAAAACGTATTGTAATTGGTGATGATGGCATCCATATTATCATAACCAGAGCAGGAGATTATGATGGGATGTAACATTTATTCACTGTTTCTGCTGTTGGTAAAGCTACAAACACTACGAAAAAGCCTGGCTAATCAGTGACCTGTAAATTGGGTACTAGATGTTAGACTGTACACTGTATGTGTGTGTGAGAGAGAGTATGAGACAGTGTCTATTCATAACATATGCAGCTGTAAAAATGTCAGAAGGTCAAAATATTGCAAACACACAGTGCAGGGCAATGTTGGCACAATACTAGGGTCAATATCCTGAGAACATGTTTACAAACACAACAAGGCACAAAAAGGTGGAGGTGCTTCCTATGAGTCTCATCTGAGGTGATAATTGGCTGGTGTAAAAATGTTCTTTGCTCAGTATGCTAAAGTCCAGTGCAATCTGAATAGTCTGCTGTGCTCTTCATTTGCAGATAATGAATTTTGACCTTGTTTATGCAAAATAATGATTGACAGATACATTATTCAACTAGATTTTTTTCACAAGATTGAAAATGACAAATAAGGATTGGTGGCCAGGAAATCAGGGACTGAATAAAGGTCAGAGAACTCTGACTCTCCCTCAGAGGAATCCAGATGCTCAGGTGTCTGGCTGCTGACTTTTAACAATGGGCAATGAAACCCCAGCAAGATGGGTAAAGCTTTTTCAAACTACCTCATGAAACAAATATATTAAGTGCATGTAAGACTACATGACTGCTATGAGCATGTGCTTTGGAGACCACATCACTGTAATCCTATGGGGTACGTAGCTATCAAGCGGTGATGATACCTTTTGTTTTGTGTGTACTACACCTTTACATTTCTAAGTACTATCTGTGTGGGTAGAATTCAGCAGCCATTTTTTATTACCGGAGATCAGGGTGGACTGTTAGAGGAGGCAGAGGCTTTGTCTAAACACAAAAGCTGCACCAGTTTCACTAAAATAGATATTTAAATCCATTTTATTAAATGGTGCAAACACTGTCTGGACACACTTAAACAGGTTTACAGATGGCTTATATTGATTGATTTGAACTAAATTGATATTGGCCAGTCAAAAATTGATTTAAATGGTCCATACAGAGGTTTGCACTAGCGTGACAGATTTGGGGAATCTGGTCAATTTATGAATTCTGTGTGAGATTATGAATTCTCTGTATGTATCATCAAGCTAGAAACTCCATTTTGAATGTGAAGCTTGTTTGTCTTCTCTGTGTGGTCTCCTATTCTTTGCCTCCATTTTGGACTAAAATTCCAGCATGGGTAGTGGCAAAGGCCTAACAATAGAATTGTTAAATGTTGAAGATTAGCTGTCTAATGACACAGAAGTGGCTGCTGCCCCGGGGCAAACCAGTTTGTCAAGTCTGAGTTCAGGGGGGAGGTTGCCTTGGCAACTGTCACCTGGCAAAAGTCCACGATAACCTAGGGAGGCTGATCAGGATGTCACCTGACAAAGGAAACTGAAAGTTATAAAAGGGTGGGAGTTACATAGGGGCCATTTTTTTCCAGCTGAAGAGGAGATGAGGGAGAAGCAGCCCAGGATGTAGGACCCTGCCAATGTGAGAGGAAAGAACAGAGCAGTGCAGACACAGATCCAAGAGTAAACCGTCGAGCTTTTTTTGTCTCATACAGTTCTCATTCATTGAACTTGGTGGACAGTGATGCAGCATCAACCTCTAGTGAGGCTGCTGAATTTTTTAATGTAATTCAAAGCATCTATGTATTTTTCTCTGCATCAACTCATCGATGGCAAATTTTGAAGCAACATCTGGGAACTCTGACACTGAAAACACCGAGTGCCACATGATGGGAAAGTTGAATGGAGGCGATAAAGCCTATCAAACACCAAATTGGGAAGATAGATGATGCCATAGTTGCCATTATGGAGGATAATGCTATTACAGGAACTGTTCGTGGGAGAACAGTGGCAGAGGGAAATGGAATCACCAGAAACATACATAACTTCAAATTTCTGTGTGGCTTAGTGTTGTGGCATGACATACTGTTTGGAATAAATGTTGTAAGCAAGAGACTCCAAGGTGTTGACCTTGATATATCTGGAGCAATAGAACAACTGGAGAAAGCAAAGTCATACCTACAGTCTTACCGGTCAGATGAGGGATTTCAAAACGTTCTGAAGAGTACACAGAAGTTGGCAGAGGAACTTCACACTGAAGCTATTTTCCCACCCATTCAAGAATACAAGAGTCACCAAAGAAGAAGACATTTTGATTACGAGGCAGGGGATAATCCCGTAAGAGACCCCAAACAACAATTCAAAGTTGAATTCTTTAACCAGGTGCTAGATTGTGCAATACAGTCAGTTGAACGTTTCATGCAGCTCAAGGAACACAGCAGTATATTTGGGATGTTGTATGATACTCCAAAACTCCTCATTATACCTGAAGAAGACCTACACCAGCAATCCAGGGCACTAGAGACAGTGACACATGATGACATGTGGGATATTGATGCGAGTGATTTAGGTGATGAACTGAAAGCCCTTTCAAGAAACATTTCAGCAGGATCAATTCCAAAGGCTGTTCTGGAATACATGTGCACAAATAAGATGACCACCCTCTTTCCAAATGCTTTTGTTGCTCTGCGCATACTTCTAACACTTCCTGTAACAGTTGCGAGTGGAGAACACAGCTTCTCCAAGCTGAAGTTAATAAAAACACATCTACAGTCCACAATGACACAGGAGAGGCTGGTTGGCCTTGCAACCATCTCAATAGAGCATGAGCTGGCCCAGACTGTGGACCTTCAAGAAGCAGTTCAAATCTTTGCAACCAAGAAGGCACGGAAAGCACCACTTTGATTATTCAAACAGATAGAAATGCCAGTGTTTACTATGCAGACAAGAAAAGTTACATTTGCTGTTCAGGCATTTCAAAGTTAAGTGTTACTTAAAAATTTTGAATAAGGCATTTTAATTTGTTAGTTCTCCTTTATTGGGGTTGGTAGCAGAGCAGTAACATGAGAGGAGTAGAACAGGAAGGAGGCAGAATTAAGACCTTTCAAAGTTTTGGCCCAAGCGAGCGGGTTTGGGGGCGTCATTTGAGCTCCCCTCCTCAGGTGCCAAAATGTTGTGGGCCAACCCATAGAGGGAGGGATAGCTCAGTGGTTTGAGCATTGGCCTGCTAAACCCAGAGTTGTGAGTTCAATCCTTGAGGGGGCCATTTAGGGATCTGGGGCAAAAATTGGGGATTGGTCCTGCTTTGAGCAGGGGGTTGGACTAGATGACCTCCTAAGGTCCCTTCCAACCCTGAGATTCTATGATTCTATAACCCTGTGTAAGCTCTCTAGTGTAGCCACTCTATGTGGACAGGAGAGAGCTCTTCCATTGACATCATTAATTCACCCCCAACGAGCAGCTGCAGCTATGTCAGGAGGCGAAGCTTTCCCACCAACGTAGCGCTGTCCACACCATTGCTTATGTCAGTGTAACTTATGTCGCTCAGGGGGGTGGCTTATTCAACATAAATAGTAGTGTAGACATAGCCTAAGAGTCAATGCCTAGGAAATGTGCCAGAGAGGCCAAAGGAGGAAACCATGCTGCAGCTTGCTGAGACAGGAAGCCTGAAACCCCAGGGATCATAGGCTTGTATTCCCCTCACAGAAGTCTGGAGGGTGCTCAAGCAGAGCTGTGACAACTGCTGTATATAAAAGACTGATTTACAAACTGACTTTAATTAAGTCTATTGTGTGTAGACTAGGCCCACTCTTGGAAGAGACATGGGCACTCTCATAGAGACTATATGTAAGTCGTCTTGTTTTGTTCTCTTAATCTAAAATAAGTTTTTCTCCTTTTTCAAATGTGTAAGAGCCATTTCCATGGCCTTCCCAGACACTTTTCAATAGAATGGAGGCTGAGCAATTATAACCTAGATAGGAATTACCTCCTTGGGCAAACTATATTTAGAGGTGTCACTGAAAGCCATTAAAAGCACTTAAGTCAATGACCTATATGAGTCATGCTGAAACTCCTGCTCTGTTAAATTTCTCCTTCTGGAAGCAGAAACTAATGCTTCAAAAGTTTTGGGTTTTTTTACAGAAAAGAATGGGGGGGGGGTGGAGAATGTCATGTCATCACATTAGTTTAGAAATTAGGATGAGAAGTGTAGAATTTATTAAATTGCAGCTACAGAAGCCATTTATATATAGGTGAGATGTTAAAATTCCAGCTCTCATGTTCTATTGCCAGGGTGCCAAGGCTGCTATTGCAGAGGTAACTTGACTATTGTGAAGAGTCCCGTGGGATCACTAATGACCACAAATGGCTGGGATCTCAGTCTTAAGTGCCACCTGAAAGATAGCACATCATGGAATCCCCTAGCAAAATGCTGGGACATTGGTTCATTCCTGATCCAGAAGAGGAGAGATGCCACCTTGAACTCATAAAAGTGATCTGTCAGTTATATTTTTTTTTTAAACAAGAAAAACAATTTAATCCCTCAACTGCCTATGACTAATTGTTAGCATGGGAAAGAATCAATCTATTATAGTATGTGAATTAAAAACATTTGGAAGTAACAAGACACAATGTTCTTCACTGCTTATTCATTCTAGTTTTTGTTGCCTACCTTTCCCATCCCTGGGTTCATATGATGTCTATCTAATTGTGAACTCCACAGGGCAGGACAGTGTCTTTTTACTGGTCCATAAAGTATCTAGCACATTTTATGATGAATAAATAAAATAATATAAATATGAATGGTTTTCTCAGGTATTTAAAAACATTGCTTGTAACTTTCAGTTTACTTTGCTCTGTATTTTATTGAAGCGGTCTGCAGCTCTGTTCCGTGTCTATGCCACCATTTTAATATAGCATTGGTAGGTAACTATGCATGTAAGTAACATTACTTACAGGCACAATCCCATTGATGGCAATGGAACTCCTCGTGTGAGTAATGTTATTCATATGGGTAAGTGTTTGCAGGATTGGGCCCTTAGCAATAAACATTGCTTTGTGTGGTGGCATTTATGACAATGCTTATCACCCAACATGAAGAAAGGGAGGGAGGAAGAAAGCTCACCATTTCAGCTTTTAAATTGCGGGAGACCTTTCCCGCTCCATCGCATGTCACTTTTTTTTTTCTTTTCTCTTCCCACACTACTATCCTCCCATTTCCTTCCGCTACTACAAAGCTCTTCAAAGATCAAAGTCATCATTGGCCATGAGTTTGCACAGCATTTCTATTCTGACACTGGATGGGGGCCAGCTGGCATCTGTTAAAACCATCATCAGAATATGCTTAATTAATGCTCCCAATTCAGTAGTTTAATAAAACACTGGAACTGACATGATGCTGACTGGCTGATGCCCAGTGTCGGGACACTGCAAAAGCGCAGCTATGACTTTGATGTTGGCAGCTGTTTTAATTTTTCCACTGTTAATCTCCCTATTGTCCATTTAAAGATGCCCTTGCAAACACAATGAAAATAAACTTTTGATGATTTCTCTCTTCATTTATTATTACTTTATTATTAAAAATCACATAGAATGCCCTATAAATGTACACAGTGCTTCACAAGCAAATAACAAGACATGTTCCCTTCCCCAAATTGCTTAGAGATAAATTCTGCCCTGACTTATACCCAAACACACCCACTGACCTCAGTGGGATCATTCATGGTGTAAGTAAGGACAGAATTCATCCCTTGTAGTCTGAGGCTGCATGCAGAAAGCAACTTCTTATTGTGCAGCTAACTGGTTAGTGGTACAGCTGGCTAAAAGCACAGTTCATTGTCACACTGCAAACCTAATAATTTGGAGCCAGTGACTTAGTCCTATGACATTTCTGCTACCAGCCTCACCTGGCACACAGTTATTTTACAGTATGGATGGGCACCCCTACCAATGTCATTGTAAAAGATCAAGTCCTTTCCCCTCCCGTAATTGTGCAGTGTAGTTTCCCATGTGCTTTGTGCCTGACCCTGGTGACTCTATCCCCCATGCATAAGCTAACCCAGAGGGCTTACATAGCTTGATGAGGTCTTGACAGCGGTATCTCACCAGTCAACCACATCTGAACAATGGAGAAGCAAAGACATGGTTTGGGTGGGAGATCAAGACTCTGCTGGCTGGCCAGAGGGAGCAGAGTATCCACACCAATTTAATTCGGCCAACAGGAAGCAGAGGAGTATCAATGAATGTCTGACCACCTTGCTAAAAGTAGGATCCCAGGCAGTGTGGGGAGAAAGTAATGTCCATAAGTCAGCTGAAAGATGTGAGTGGGGTCTCTGGTAAACAACAGATAACCTGTCCCTATTTCAAGGAGCTGGCCTGAGTTCTCACAATCAGTTCAACCACATATCCAATTGGTCATCTTGTCTGCTAAGAACTGAAGCTGGGTAGGGTGACCAGATGTCCCGATTTTATAGGGACAGTCCTGATTTTTGGGTCTTTTTCTTATATAGGCTCCAATTACCCCCCACCCCCTGTCCCGATTTTTCACAGTTGCTGTCTGGTCACCCTAGCTGGAGATACCAGCAGAAGAGGAGGGAGGGAGGACAAGGCTGATGAGAAGGCTTAATTCAGGCACTGTGCTATCTGGTTTGGTTTTTTGCTGTGTGTTTGTAAGACTGCGTTGATGTTGTTGAGGTGGCGAATGCATGGTGGGGATGGGGTATGTGTGTGCATGCTGACTTTGTTACTGTGCTGCAGTCAGGGTGGAAACTGTCTCACTGCTCCTTCCGGTCTGCAAAGGAATCCATTGAGAATTGTTTCTCCAGCTGCAGCATGTATTCACCCCAAATATGCTCATTAATAACTAATGTTAGTAACACAGTCTAAGTCCTCTTCACCAAGACTTGCTGAATTACAGCATTGAATATTGAGTGGTTCCCTGTGCTCGTATAAGAACAGAAGCAGCACCATGTAAGAGCAGGAGTCAGATGATGAGCTCTTTCCATTGAACTAATTTTCCTGCAATGGCTACCACAAGCAGAACATTCAAAAGTCGGGGACAGGGGAGGCGGACAAGCCACACAGTATCCATGTCAATTAATTGATTGACTATATAATTAGATCAGGGTAGCCAGCATTATAGTTGGTTACTTCTGGATAGTCCCTCCTGGGCTTGGAGTGCCAGTAAGAAAGCCAATTTCTGTCACATAGCCCCTAATGTGGTCTGGGTACCAGAATTGCAGCCAGCTACTGCGTAGCCCCTTATTGGTGGTTCTCAGTGTTGTAACTGATGTACAATTGGCAAGGAAAAGATGAGTGCTCAGTGAACAAGCAGAAGACAACTCAGACTGTAAGGAGGCTGCATGGAATTGTAGAAAGATAGGGCTGGAAGGGACCTTGAGTGATCAGCTAGTGCAGTTCCCTGCGGTAAGGTAGGACCAAGTAAACCTAGACCATCACTGATGGGTGTTTGTCTAACCTGTTCTTAAACCTCCAATGACGGGAATTCTACAATCTCCCTTGGAAGCCTATTCCAATGCTTAACTACCCTAATATTTAACCTAAATCTCCCTTGCTGCAGATTAAGCCCATAACTTCTTGATCTATGAGCAGTGGACATGGAGAACAATTGATCACCATCCTCTTTATAACAGCCCTTAACATATTTGAAGATTGTTATAAGGTCCCCCCTCAGTCTTTTTTCTCAAAACTAAAAAATGACCAGGGTTGGTGTTGTTTGTTTGTTTTAACCTTTCCTTTAGGTCAGGTTTTCTAAGGGCTTGTCTTCACTACCTGCCGGATCGGCGGGTAGCAATCGATCCATCGGGGATCGATTTATCGCGTCTCATTTAGACGCGATTAATCGATCCCCGAACGTGCTCCCCGTCGACTCCGGAAATCCACCTCAGTGAAAGGCAGAAGCGGAGTCGATGGGGGAGCGGCAGCGATCGACTCGCCGCCGTCCTCACGGCCAGGTAAGTCGATCTACGATACGCCGACTTCAGCTACGCTATTCACGTAGCTGAAGTTGTGTATTGTAGATCGACTCCCCCCTCTAGTGTAGCCCAGGGCTGAACCTCTTAGAATTTTTGTTGCTCTCTTCTGGGACCTCTCTAATTTGTCCATATCTTTCTTATCAGATCTGGACACAGTACTCCAGCTGAGGCCTCACTAGTTATGACTAGAGCATGACAATTACTTCCCCTGTCTTACATATGACACTCCCGTTAATACACCTTAGAATATTAGCCTTGTTTTGCCACTGCACCACATTGTTGACTCCTGTTCAATTTGTGATCCACTACAACCTTGAGATCCTTTTCAGCATTACTACTGCCTAGGTAGATATTCCCCATTTTGTAGCTGTGCACTGGTTTTTTTTTTGTCATAGTGTAGTACTTTGCACATCTTTATTGAATTTCATCATGTTGATTTCAGACCATCTCCAATTTGTCAAGATCGTTTTGAATTCTAATCTTGTCTGCCAAAGTGGTATCAATCCCTCCCCATCTCGTGTCATCTGCAGATTTTATAAGCATACTCTCTGCTGCATTATCAAAGTCATTAATGAAAGTATTGAATAGTACCAGACCCAGGAAAACCATTTTATATTCAGAAGTTTGAGTAATTTTCATGGTCACCCCCCGCAATGATTTCTCTTATATTCTCTCTTGTGCATTACTCAGCCTTCCATGCCCTGTGGATGGGTTTAATGATGAGCAAATTTCTAGAGGCTCTTTAGCATGGGTTTGAATAAGCATCAAAGCTTCAAACGCTTGGTGAATCCTATCCAAACCTATGGGAGCTGCAAAATTGGGCAGGAAATACTGCAAGAATATGGGTGAAATCCTGGCTCCATTAGAAGCCAATGAGACTTCAGTGGAGCCAACATTTCATTTTCATGCCAGGATTTTTTTTGCAAAATTTCCAGTACTTCCTGTTGCTGATCCAGTTGGAAACACTGTCCAAGAAGCTGTTCTAATGGTGAATTGGCTTTTCTTCTTTGGACCCAGTCATACCTAGGATATGAAAGGAAAGAAGAGAAGTAAAGTAAACTTTTCAGAAACATAAAAAATGGGGTTGGCTTGGATTCAGTATGAGATGGACTAAGGTTCAGGTGATTTATTTTAGGTGATTAGTTCTGCCTCTCTTGATGTAGTGTATGGGGCTCTTTCCCAGAGAAATTGGACCTTCTGAAATATAGGCTTACAGAATGATCATCCATTTAGCTATACTTCAGTATTTGCCTTCTTCATATTCACAAATGTGGAACTAATTCCCTGTATGCTAGGGTATTTAATGAGCTTGTCTCCTGGATCCTGCAAAGAACTTAAAATCCTTTTGATGGCATTATCTTTTTAGAAATTAAAGTCTTATCACTGAGCTTTTCTGAGAACAATGGGCCTGATTTTCCTCTTACACCATTTTACACCAGTGAACTGTACTGATTCCAATGGAATTACTCCTGGTTTACACAGTGAGTGGAGAATTATGACTGTAACTTCTATCACTGTTTAATTATATACCTTGAACCCATTTTCTCTGTCCTTTGCTTGGAGTATTTAACATAATTCAGCAATGCCCGTGTTACTGTCAGTAAAGAATTGGTTAGTGTCAGGAATGTTTTCAACATTCTTTCATTTCAAAAAGCCTGTATGGAATGGAAGTTGTTACCAGTCACTTTCTTCAACTTTGTGGTCTTGATCGCATATTGTCATTGATGCTTTTCTACTGTTTATCTTCCTCTTCTGTCTTGTTGCTGATAATGTTGGTTAAAGTCTGTCATTATCTCATGTTTAGGTGTATAATTCTGTTTCTCAAATTTAGATGTGTAACCTGTTTATTAGTTGTACCATCAAAACTCTGCCAGTATTAAGATTTTCTCTAACTTTAAACTCAGAATTAAGATATTAATTTTGACTATTGATGAAGGGTTCCCTCTCTTCCTTAGTTTGAGAACTTCTTTTTAATACTATCAGGTTTGCAGGCAATGGATGCCCCTTTCCAGCAAACTCCAATTAGTTCTACCATATCTCTAAGTAGATATCTTTTTTTTCCTTCTCCCCTATAGAACTCTGAGTTGATGAGTTAATTTTTCTAATACCAGAATTTTCCAAACTTTTTTATATCCGTCAACAATTTTAGGAGTCTCTCTTCTTCTTCTCTTCTTCTTTTCTCCTCTCCTCTACCTTGCTGTGATAATTCTAAGAACAACTAGGAGACTGGTGATCAGTTCTTTATGGCTTTCATACAACAAGAGTTTTCAGGCATCTTAATAAAAGTCTTAAGGGGTTATCTGACAACTGACACCCGGTTATGATCCTTATGGACTCTCCAATGGCTTTCCAAAATGCCTTATTTGTGGGGCATGTCCACCATATATGAAGAAATCCTCCCATTTCATTACCTTCTTTCCAGCATTTGCCCATCCTTGTACCATACATTTGTGTAAATTTAACCATTGTTAAAGAACCTTAATGTAGTTTTATTAATGGTTTTTATTGAGGTATGAAGACCATTGCTCCATATATTTTCCCATTCCTTAAGTCTATGTCTATGTCAACTTGCTGTTTATGAACATAATTATTTCCTCTAAGTAACAGTTAGAGACTATGATGAGATAACTGGCTCTGTGGATGAGGGGAAAGCAGTGGATGTGCTATTTCTTGACTTTAGCAAAGCTTTTGATACAGTCTCCCACAGTGTTCTTGCCAGCAAGTTAAAGAAGTATGGGCTGGATGAATGGACGGTAAGGTGGATAGAAAACTGGCTGGATGGTCGTGCTCAACGGGTAGTGATCAATGGCTCCATGTCTAGTTGGCAGCCGGTATCAAGTGGAGTGCCCCAAGGGTCGGTGCTGGGGCCGGTTTTGTTCAATATCTTCATCAACGACCTGGAGGATGGTGTGGACTGCACCCTTAGCAAGTTTGCAGATGACACTAAACTGGGAGGAGTAGTTGATACGCTGGAGGGTAGGGACAGGATACAGAGGGACCTAGACAAATTAGAGGATTGGGCCAAAAGAAATCTGATGAGGTTCAACAAGGAGAAGTGCAGAGTCCTGCACTTAGGACGGAAGAATCCCATGCACTGCTACAGACTAGGGACCGAATGGCTGGGCAGCAGTTCTGCAGAAAAGGACCTAGGGGTTACAGTGGATGAAAAGCTGAATATGAGTCAACAGTGTGCCCTTGTTGCCAAGAAGGCTAACGGCATTTTGGGCTGTATAAGTAGGGGCATTTCCAGCAGATCGAGGGACGTGATTATTCCCCTCTATTCGGCACTGGTGAGGCCTCATTTGGAGTACTGTGTCCAGTTTTGGGCCCCACACTACAAAAAGGATGTGGATAAATTGGAAAGAGTCCAACGGAGGGCAACAAAAATGATTAGGGGGCTGGAGCACATGACTTATGAGGAGAGGCTGAGGGAACTGGGATTGTTCAGCCTGCAGAAGAGAAGAGTGAAGGGGGATTTGATAGCTGCTTTCAACTACCTAAAAGGGGGTTCCAAAGAGGATGGATCTAGACTGTTCTCAGTGGTAGAAGATGACAGAACAAGGAGTAATGGTCTCAAGTTGCAGAGGGGGAGGTTTAGGTTGGATATTAGGAAAACCTTTTTCACTAGTAGGGTGGTGAAGCACTGGAATGGGTTACCTAGGGAGGTGGTGGAATCTCCTTCCTTAGAGGTTTTTAAGGTCAGGCTTGACAAAGCCCTGGCTGGGATGATCTAGTTGGGGTTGGTCCTGCTTTGAGCAGGGGGTTGGACTAGATGACCTCCTGAGGTCCCTTCCAACCCTGAGATTCTATGATTCTATGATTCTATTACTTTGTATAGTGGCAGGTAAGCCTTTGTGTTTCATGGATATACTCAGTAGTTTCTCAAATTACATCAATTTTCTGCTTAGTTTTGCCTTTTCACGGGGGTGTCTTGAAAAATGTTTCAATTGTATTTTGATGTCTTTTGCAAGTTGTTGTCTTCCATGAAGTGATCTAAATGCATTGTCTCTAAACAGTTGGCCAAATGTTGATAAACCTGTACGTTCCCAAATGTCTAAACCTATCAGGCTTATTGTGGGGTTAAAAATTCTATATTCTTTACTGTAGACCTGAGAGGTGCTGGGTATGGGCTTAGCTTTCTGAATAAATTATCCCCAATTTCTATTGTTGCTTTCATAAAAGGATGATTTATATTAATGCTGACCTCTAAGATTTCTTTATCCAGGGGATCATGTGGAATTTGATTACACAACAATAACTTTGTTCTATCTCTACCCAGTGTTAATAGGGTTTGGTGTTAATCAGTACATCAAATCTCTAATCTGACTATTTGTAATAGTGCTAAATGATAGGTACAGCCAATCCTTACATAAGAACATAAGAATGGCCATACTAGGTAAGACCAAAGGTGCATCTAGCCCAGTATCCTGTCTTCCGACTGTGGCCAATGCCAGGTGCCCCAGAGGGAATGAACAGAACAAATAATCATCAAGTGATCCATCACCTGTCATCCGTTCCCAGCTTCTGGAAAACAGAGGCTATGGACACCATCCCTGCCCAAACTGGCTAATAGCTATTGATGGACCTATCCTCCAGGAACTTATCTAGTTCTTTTTTGAACCCTGTTATAGTCTTGGCCTTTACAACATCCTCTAGCAAGGAGTTCCAAAGGTTGACTGTACGTTGTGCGAAAAGCCTTCCTTTTCCTTCATACAGTCTTTAATTACATGATCACTCTATATTTTCCTCAGGATCCCCTGCTTCATTTAGTGAATGCATAGTTATTCAATATATGTTTTTATCCTCCTCATTCAATCTGTGGACTTCAAGCCTCATTTAGTGTATGCCAAGAGGAGCAGTTTCAGCTTAAAGTACTGTTCCATCCCTGTAGCCCTCTACTGAAGTATGCTCAATGAAGTTAGAACCTTTGGAGAATTTAGCTGCCAAATTTTAACAAGTCTCTACTGAGGATTTGTGAGCTGTGACATTTTTTGTTTGTTTGAGAATTATAACTTAGCCAAATAAGGATGAAGTTTAACAGGGATGGCAAAAGGCACATTCTCAATACCAGGGCCATCCTCCTTGCTGAATTTCAAAGCTCTGCTCCAAAGCCTGAAGGTGCTAAAACTTCTGAAAGTGGTTGGAAGAATATTTTTAATTTGGGCAAAACAATGTATTTTTCCCTAATCTCATTCTTGGTCACAGCGGATCCATTTTAGCTGAAACTTTGAAGAAAAAGAAATCATTCTGATGAATTTTAGCCTGAATGGTTAAAGTTTGGCAAAGTTAAAAGCAACTGACAATAGGGTCTTTTAAAGTGAACTATCTGGCAACTTTAACTATAGGCAGCCTTATCAGTTCCACCTATAATTTGTGAATCCTACACTTCTTAGAGTGAATGGGAATTACTTATGTTCATCAGGAATTGTGAATAGATAGCTCTGTTATTACTTCCATTATTGAGGTAGCTACAGCAGTCAAATGTAGGTCTAATTGATTTTCATTAATTTCAGCAGTGCACCTGAAAGAAAAGGTCTTTCAGCCAAGCCCTCCTGTATTTCCTTTGAAGTACTGCAGGAAAACAATATCCATGATACAATCTTTCATAATAATAAGCTGAACCAACAATGTTTCATTTGTAGGGATTGTTGTATATGAGGAGGTAAGCTAATTTCTTAGCAAATATTGAGCAGTGGTTCTAAATTAAATGTTCAGACACAAAGAACTCTCTTGTATTTTAAGGGAACATATTGTGGTTATAAAAATTAAAGCCTAATAGCATTGGTTATACCCAGGCAGAATGGGTAAAATGTACCCTGTTTGGAAGATAAACCAAACTGATGCATTTAAGTCCTGTGGTACTGACTGTCCAGTTTCATAAAATAAAGTTTACTTTCTACGCGTCAAGATTTTTGCTGATCTTCAAGGCATGCTGCCAAAGCCATCTATCTGAGGACTGAGGGCATGTGGCTTTGGGTTGTGGGGGTGGGATGGGATGGGTATATTCTGTTGTGTATATACTGGCTGGTATGTTAATTCTCTTTGCATTATGCAACTGGATCACCCTTCTCTACCACCTCAAATACAAACTATTCATCTTCATTTAAGATTCTTCACAGCCTAAACCCACCCTACTTTTCTCTTGTATACTATTGAGATGTTGCCTCTTGCCTCTGTTCTGCCATTGATGCTGGCCTTCATAGTTTTTGTTAAATTTCAAAAGAGCACCTCAGAGTTTTCTCCCATGCTACCCCCTAAGCATGAGAGAAACTCCCTGTAAAAACAAGACCACCTCATAATCTTCCTTGAAACTCCCCTTTGCCATGATGCCTTTAAAAAAATGGACAGTAGTTAAGCAGCTGGTATGAAGTGACCACTGCTTTTCATGCTGACAGGTTTCATCTGATTGTTTCCTTGTATCCCCCCCTCCCCTCCCCCTGGTCTGCTTGTTGTATCCATCTGCTGTCTTTTCCCCCCTGATACTTAGGTTTCATGCTTATAAGGAAGCCAACAGAACATTATGGTCCTTGAACACCCTTTAGTGTTATTCATATGTTCATAGAGAAGGACTATTTTTGTGGTCTTATAATAAAAGCATGGAACTGGGTAAATTTCATGATGTTATATTAATTTCTGGGTTGTACTGAATTCTGTTATAATAATTTTTGGATTGTATTGAGCAGTTCCACTTACTGAGGGTCACATAACAGCAGGGGTATTTTTAATCAGTTTACTTCAGATAATTAATTACCCGTATTGGCTCAAAAAATTATCTACTTTGTTTCTTGTCTCATACTTTGTTCCTCTTTGTATAAGTTATCCAGGAGAACTTATGACCTCTTACTACTTTTAATGTGATGCCAACTCTTTTCCATTCCCAGCGGAAGTAAAGCCACTGATCATTTGTACAACAAATGTTGGCTACAACTAACTAATCTGCACCGCCTATTTTTATTGCTGCTGTGAGGCTTTCAGATCTGCTCTCTATACTTCTCCAGATGCTTTCAACCTGGCATTCTCCAGCTTTTTTATAGTGTTGGCTACATCTTAATTGACAGATTGTACTGTTGGCAGTTCCTTTCCCATTCAGACTTGTATGGATCACCTCCCCTCCCATTTGTAATTGTATGACACACCTGTGGCAACTGCAGCAGTTGACCACATGAAAAATTAATATTAGGAAAGTACTTAGTGACTTTTTAAAGCTATATTTAAATGTGATTTAGCAGCTGAAGCTATGCTAGAACCAAGTAACCAGATAGCTCTCTGCAGAGTCTTAGCAAGTGTTACAATTTGGGAACCATTGATCTAAGTCTTTCACCAACTTCCTCCAAAGCCTTGTGTGTCTTTTTTTCACCGTCCCACTCTTTATACCATCTGTCTCTAACCATGACTATTAACTGAAATAGAAACCACTTTACATCCTAAAGGAAAAGTCCTTCAAGCCCATGTCTACACTATCAAACAACTGCACTTTAGCCTGGTTTAGCAGTTGCTTTGGTGGTACCATATTTTGACTGGCCAATGTGAATGATTCCAAGCCATGAATCCAGGGTTCATGGCCAAACTTTCCCCAAATTCAGGGGTTTGTTCCCCGAGAGAGAGAGAGAGAGAGACCTCCCCTTCCCCCCACCCAAACCATGAAGTTCCAATTTAGATCTTCCCAAGGGTTGGTGTATGTTTGGGTTCCAGTTTGGCCTTATCTCTAGTCTATAATCAGATTTGAAAATACCTTGCTCTAGTCTACCTGGGCTAAAGTACATTTTAAAAATGTCTTTAACATGATTTGCCCTTGTCCCTGTTAGCCATCCAAACCACGTTATAATCAGTGGCGTAGCCTGGTTTAGAGCACAGAGGGAGCGGAGCTAAAAAAAGGCGCTGGGAGCAACAACAAAAAATGCTCCGCTCCGGCTGTAGCGCAGGAGCAAAAGGTGTCGGAGCACAAAAAAGGCGCCGCTTCTGCTCAGTGGGGGAGCGGCCACTCCCTCTGCTCCCCCGCTGGCTACGCTACTGGTTCTAATAACCTGGTTTGACCATTACCCAACACTCTTGGTATGATAATGCAGATGCTAAGGGGCCTAAAAGAGGAGTGGGTGAACTGTTTTTAACACAAAGGCAACACAGTGATTAATGACTGAGGGTTTGGATCACAAGTGTCCCAGGCCTGCAGCTTTTTCTTGGCAGCCCTGTTATGTTGCCTGTCTCTGGTTACTCTCCCATTGTAGTTCTTATTACACACTTCCTTTGGGTGAAAAACACTTTGTTTCTGCTTCGTGCTGGGCCTCCCTCTTGCCTCTGTCCCTATAAAATCGGGGCGACAACAGGAGCAGGTGCAGGCACAATTGGCTATGATTATGTAGCACAGCTGTTGTGGAATAGGGCCACACATGTAAATGTTTTTGTTGCAATATGGATGGAGCTCTGGGCAGGATAGTGTTAGGAATGCTAGAATGCAGCAAGTGGCTCTCAGGACATACTTTTGCTACGCCTGTGACTCAAAAGAACTATTTATTTTCTTTTTATTTACATTCACTTTTACCCCCTTTAATTTTTTTTACAAAATTATTTTATATCTGCAACTTTGAGCCCCAATCCTGCAAACACGTATGCACGTGTTTAACTTTATGCTTGACTTCAATACGATTACACGTGTGTGTAAAATTAAGCATGTGCATAAATGTTTGCAGATTTGGGGCCACAGATGCTATGTTTTAGGCCCCAAATCTGTACTAGACTCTATCAACAGACACTCAGGGCCAAGGAGAAGCCCCATTGACTGCAGGGATCTACCACGAAATGCTCCTTGCAAGATAAAGGCCTTAGTGGACAGTAGCCTTTGTTTTGGTTTGGAGTGGATTTTAGAAACAGAGTAGGTAAATCCCTGAGCAAGAAGGATTGGAACAAAAATGCAAATGAAGGTTTTTTTATGTTTAAAACCTATGCACATGAAGGCTAAAATAGGTTTATTTTAAACAATACTTAGGTTCCTTATGGCACTTCCTGAACACGGGATTTCTTTCTTGCTCTTCCCTCTTTTATGTTGTTTTTGTTTTTAATGTTGTATACTGTTTTTACCATTTAAACATAAGGTGCATCCATTACTAAGGAACCAGAGAAAATACCTAACATTCCTGTGTTTTAATTGTAGCTCCTCTTTCACCTTGTGCAAGTCATTCAGGTCTCGATCCTGCAAGCTGATCTGTGCAGCTGGACATTTGCTGTACAGTCGATGCAACTCTGTGTAGGTGCATGGGTCTGGCTGTGTGGAGCTGCAGGATGGGAGCCTTAAACCCTCTGCTTCGCTTTCCTCAAATGTAAAGGAAGGATAATACTGATCTATCTCACAGGGTTGTTGAAATTATTAATAGTTATACTGCAGTCCAGCCAAGAACTCCGAGTGGACCCCTCCATCTGTACAGAACCCATTGGCTTCATGCAGTTGCAGGGGCCTGCCCACCCACACCCCATTACAAGATCAGGACCTTAATGTTTATCTTGTGCTTTGAAGATGAAGTGATATATTATGCAATCAGTTTTTATTCAGAACTCTCCATTGATTGGTTAAAGATTATACAGCGCAAAGCTTTGAAGGTGTAAAAAAATAAATAAAAAAGGCCAAAGTGGATTTCAGAAGGGAGTGCTATGTAAAAAGTGATGACACAATAAGTTCTGAAAATCAGTATTTAGATGAGTATTATTACTATTATGTTCTCTCAGGATCATATCCACACATGGAGGGGGGACACTCAAAACAGTTGTTCTGCTCTGGTATGAAAGGTAGTCGCTCCACAGCTCAGTTGCCTCAGTTTCTGCCACAGGGGGCCCTCTATGTGTGAGGAAGGGTTAATAGGGATTTGGTGGGGGAGGGTGCAGCGGTTACATCTGTACTGCATGAACTTTTGTGCTGGTAGGGGATATGCTCGAGGAAAGCCATGAAAGCAGGGAGTAGTGACTCAGTTGAACCGGGCTCCTCCATTCTTCAGGGGTTTTGTTGCAGTGTAGATATTATATACCCTCAGTGTCCAAGCCATAGAGTGCACACTGGGAGGTGACACAGGAAGGATTTGTGGAAAACTCTGCAAGGAGAACCTCACTTGAGCTTTTTTCTCCACCATCCTGAGTCTTTAGAGATTTTTAAGGCAGAAGGGACCATTATGATAATCTAATCTGACCTCCTGCATAATACAGGCCAGAGAATGTCAACCATTAGTTCCTGAATTAAATCACATGGGGTCATTTGTAGAAGGGGGTGAAACCATGTGCTTTCCCAGTTAGTATCCAAATACCCAATGTCTATTACAGTACAGTTCATGGATACTGTATATTCAAAGTAGGTATTCATAGGGTTGCCAGGTGTTACAATATTTATCGCAGGGCTCACTGTACTATTTGTCCTTTTTAAAGCCCCAGCTCCTGGATTTTGATCGATTACACCTGAAGCTCAGATCTCATTTTTGTTAACGTAAATTTCTAGCCCTCAGTCATATAGAAAAGTTTGACAATCTGAACCCCAAAGAGCAAATAAAAACACCTCAAAATGTCAGTCTTCAACAAGCTTGTGTTTTTTGTGGGGTTTTTTTTGAGCCAGTCTCATGATGTTGGAATGCTTGGGGTTGGCAATACTGCATGCCATTATGTTAACATATCGTAACATGTAATGAGGGATGGGGTAAAGGAGATCACCACTCCAAACAAGGATCTGAAAGCTTAAACAAAAAGTCAGATGCAGAGTTATAAAAAAAGAATCCACGTTTATTCTTTTATATCGGCCCAATTCTCACACTTCAAAGCAAAACTATACTGAACCTTTCCCCCTCGATAGCCCCGCGGCGTTGCAAATGGTTTCCATTTGTATTAAAGGGGGCAAAAAAAATAGAAGGGGGGGACACCAAAACCAAAAGTTGCTTGAATGTGTGTAAGGAGAGAGGAGAGCTGCTGCTGCTGTAAATCCTCCCTCCTCCCACTGGCTGCCTGAGCTGCCAATCGGTGCTGTAATCCTGCAGGAATTTCTCCTGGGTTTAACTAGGAGACGCATTGCTGCCTCCTTTCACACGCAGAGGAAGAGGCAGACGCTGGGCTGAGGGAGAAAGGAGCAGATAGGGACCTGCAAAGCTCTGCTCTCCCAGCCGCTGCCTCCGCGCTCCCAAACTTTTGCTCCCTCATTTATTGATGCAGCTGAAACTGTGTCAGGAAAAATAAAATCCTCCCCGGGCAGGAGAGAGACATCCCCCCCCCCCTCCCCGAACCAGCCAACCAACCAACTCCGCCCTGTGTCTAGTGGGATTCCTGCCTGCAGGCAGCCAACAAGTGAGAAGCGGCGGCGCCAGAGGCGGCTGCGGGAGGGGAGGGAGCGAGCGGAGCGCCCGGGGTCCCTGCTGCTGGTGCTGCGGGCTCTGGTGGTGGCAAAGCAGCCGGGGATCGCTCGGCGCCTGGGTTTTGCCTGACGCGGCAGCTGCCTCGCCTGCACCCCGGGAATAATGCGGAGCGCGTGGATACTGCTCACTTGTGGCTTGGTGGCCTACGTGTCCGGGGAGTCGGTAAGTTGGGTGGGAGTGGGGGACGGGGTTTCCCGGGGGGTGGCAGCACCAGCCCTGCGTGGCTTTCTTGGGAAAGCTGCAGATAAACAAGCCTGCATCCCAGCCGGGCACAGCGTAGTTCCGAGAGGGGCAGGAGTTACTCTGCCCACGTACAGCGATTCCTCCCTCCTGTTGAGTCTTTGCAGTGACTAGGCAAAGTCCTGGGGGAGAGGGGCATTGTGCAACAACACCCCCCCCCCATTCTGGTGGGAGACGTTGGGGTGTGTGTGTAAAGAGACCCACCAGCCTCAAAGCTGCCTTGGGGAGAAACGCGCTTCTTCCATACTGGCTCAGGAAAGGGGGGGGAGCGAGGGGGGAACAGGACGAGCTGCTGCTACATCTGAGCAGGAGTCTGCTGAAGTCACTTTGATGATCTGTCCAAGGGGGTGTTTTCCCCCTTTGCGCGGGGCTGTACAGTATGATTCGGACAGACATCTGTTGGTTTTTTTTCTTAACAACAAAAACAAACCCTGGGCCAGCCCGAGGGTGGGCGGGGGGAGCAGCGGGGAGTGTGTGTGTGGGAGACTTGACTCTTCTTGGGGTGACCCTCGCACCGTAGAAGAGAAAGTTTGGTGTTTTTCCGGGCTCTGCTGCTGCAGAGTTGTTGGCGGACTGGAGGCGAACGTGCTAGGATGGGGGTCAGAATTCACACAGCCTTGCACTAAAAAGAAGTTTGAAAATCGTGTTGCATTTAGATTAACCTCGCTGTGTATAATGATAGGACAGTAATTTCTGTCAGAACCGATATTTTCGGAGGTCTGTGACTTGCAAAAAGGATTTCCTTCTCCTGGTTAATACGTTTTGGTGGCGCGGAGAGGGGCATTTGGTGGCACAGTTAGAATGTAGAAAATGTCTGGCTTGTGCTCTTTCCTGCTTGTTTTCCAGTCAGTAATAAGCTTTTCAGCTGTAGAAACCACCAGGGATTCCTCTGGACTACAACAATGGTGCTCAGGGCAGTGGAAGACTTTTGGTCTTTAAGCGGTTGCACTGCTTGCTGTCTTCTGCTTTTCCTCCCCCCTTCTCCCACCCAAGTAGTGGGAGTTTGGTATTCAGTTGACTCCTATGCTCTGGTTTAGGAACTATATGTGTTTTCTGATTTGCTCTCCAATAGACTGCCTTGCCTCTCATTCTTTCCTCGGTTCTTCTGCCGTGGAGGGAATTGTTGCCTTACAAAATAACTCAAATCCCTGTTCCTGAAAATGCCCCTGTGAGTTGACGGATTCAGCTACCGCACTTACTTGCCCAAGAAGGCTGCATTTTGTTTCTCCACTACCTACCGTATGACCTAATTCAGTTATAACTTTTGAGGTAAAATAAGACTACAAAAAATGCCCCCATGAGGCGTGTTTGTGTTCTCTCCTCCCTCCCCCCCCTTACTTTGAGGCTAGAAGTAGTGTTCTCGAGTTTGTGAAATTTGGAGTCAACATGACTCCCTGGAGGGGTCTGCTTGCATTCTGTATTCCCTGTGCAGCGTTCTGTGTAACACTTGCATCACAACTACCCAAAAAAACCCAAATATCAATAGTTCAGCAAAGTTGAGGTCTTATTTCTCTAGCACATAAAGTGACGTTGTTAATCTCAGTTTGCCACTTTTCATGTAAGGAGTTTTTTTTAATAAACTTCTTGAGAATTTGAGCTTGTCAAACTATTTTATACTTTGAAAAAAGAGCTTCCTGGCGCAGACTGAGTATTTACCCTTGAGAAACATTCCAGGCAATCTGGTATCTAAAATCACAGTCAGGGAAAACAAGAGCTCCTCTGTGAGAGAAATATACAAGTGGAGCCTCCTCAAAACATGGAGAGATTTAAGGATGACTCTTCCGCTGATAACACTTTACAGATGTTTTTCTCTGAGAAGCTTAGTATAATGTTGCTGTGTATGCTTTCAAAAACCACAAATGTATTTTCACTAAGTTTGGCCCTCTGGTTAATTAAGTCAGCTGCAAGGATTTGAATCTCTTGTAGGGAAAGAGTCACATACCTTCTGTCTCTTACTTTCTCTCTCCATAAAATGGGGATAATAATACCTTACTAGCATTTGAGGCTTTTTCACTAATGCTTGTAAAGTGCTTTGAAATTCTCTAAGGGAAGGTGACATGAAACTACATTGCTGCTGCTGCTTCAGTATTTTTAGGGTCTTTAACATGTCTCAATATGAAATTAAAGTACCCTGACAATTTAATTCAATTACAGTGAGCTGCTCCACCGTGGTAAACAATCTAACTCGCATGCAATATCTTTTGACATTGTTTTAGATATTATTATTATTATTTACATATGAACACAATAAAGAATCTCTGTTTAGTGGTGAGCCAGTCATTCATGAAAGCCATTTAAGGCTAATATTTTCTTTAAATAACTAAAAAAATACAACCCAGCATAACTAGTGATATTTAGTTTGTATTATGAAAAATAATAATTCGACTCAGTTCATTATAGCAAATCTTTAATGAGGTATAGTATATTTTAATACTTTCTATTTACATTTTACAGCTATAATTGCTTCTAGAGGTGCCATAATTGTGAAATTCTGTGATGGTGCGGTAACCATTAAAATGTCACAGCAATTAGTAAAAGTATTAAGTTTTATGTTTTGCCTTAGGATTATTGCCTTTTTCCGCTGTGAGCCATGAGGCCAGTTTGTGGGACTTTATCAGGGCTGCTTGGTTTATGGGTTAATGGAAGTGCAGCATAAAGTATCTAGGGGAACATGCTGGCTGCTTGCCTTTAGTGTGTGCCTTTGCAGCTGGAGGAAAGTTGTGAAACTATTGTAAAAGTAAAGGAGGAATAATTGCTTTTCACTGTGTCTCTAGTATCTGGCTGTAAGTATGTACTGTCCTCTCTAGTTAAGTTTTCTTAGAACTATCTTTAGGAAAAGATAGAGGAGGATTGTATAAACGTTCTTAAGAAAGTGAAGGAATCTTGGAGATAAGAGGAATTTATATGGATGTTTAAAAAGTCTACCAATTCTCAGGGGGCCCTGTTAAGTAGTTGTTTGTAAGTCTGATTCTAGAAACTTTTTGGGGGGGAAAAAAAGACAAGAATACACAAGAACCTCCAGGATTCCTTTAAGGAGATAAATTAGGCAGCATTTTAAAAAGGAGTGATTCTGTTTGCTCTGCACAAGAAATTAACAGTATCTTTTTGAATCTATGCGCTGCGCTTTATTACAAAAAGCCCAATGATGCACATGATTGGTCTCTTGTTTTTAGTACAAAATAACACTTTACAATGATGCATCAACATTAATTTAGTAATAAATCTCTGCAGTGTGTTTTCCCTCTTTATAGTCTGAGTGCTGTGAAGTAGACGTACAGCACAGACTTTGACACAGTGTGTTTCAGCCATTAAAAGGACAAATATCAGGGCAGTATACAGTATCATTTGAAAAATATTTTAACTCTTTAAGAGCTTGAATCTAAAATCTTTCCCTGTATTGACTTGTTGTGTCCTGGTTGCCCATGAGTTTTGGGCTGTTTGGTATTGAATTGAGAGGGAGGAATGATATGGACTTTGGAGACATATCTGAGTGAGAGGGGAGAGGAAAAAATGAAGCAGAGTGTCACATGTTAGGTTTATCTACCTAGAGTGTCCATTTTCAGTAAATTTAGTTTAATCTGCTGGGCTCCTTTGAGTATCTCACTGCTTTTCTAAACAAAGGTTACTTTAAAATCTTGCTTTCCCCAATGTACATGCATAGACTGTAAAGACACATTGAGAGGACCATATTTACTCCAAACCAGAGAGTGGGGTATTTCCTTATAGTGTCTTATTAAGTATCTGGTGCACGCTAACATAGTGTCATAGCTGCTCCTTTTTACATTAGCTACATTTCTGACTAGACCCATCCCATCCTTCATCCATGTATATTTAAAATACCTTGTTAAATGTCTGAAATTACTGAATCACTGTGATACTGGCTGTGCTTTGACAGACTTATGGTGGTGTGTATTTTTAATATAATTTTAGCACTGTCATGTACTTGGAAATATTTTCTTTTATAAGAGGGTAGTTTGGGCTGAGCTAAACCTCCAGACTTCCTAGTTCAATCCATGTTTTTAAACTGAAAATATTGAAACCCAGTTGACTATTTGGCCTTTGGTCATAAACCAGTTACGATTTTGAACATGGTAGCCATGAAGCCAGCATTGCACCTAATTTAATACTTGGAAGTCCTTAAGGGCAGAGACATTATCTTTTATGTCTCTGTAAACTGTAGTCACTGAATACATAATTATTAGAAAGTAGATGAGAGCCTAATATTCAGGGACAGATTAAGATAAACTCCTAGGCGTTTTGGATCTGGTCCCACAATTGGATGATGCTTGGACAGAGGCAGAGGTGTTAGTGTGGCTTGGCTGCCTGCAGTGGTAAGTTTGGGCTGGCTAGGTTGCTTCAGATGGTGTGATGAAGATGGATTTTTTGACGTGAATGGACCTTCCTCACGCCACTGAAGAGCAAATGTGCCTTGGGTGGATCTAGACCTCATAATGATGGCCATACTGGGTCAGACCAAAGATCCATCTAGCCCAGGGGTAGGCAACCGATGGCACGTGTGCCAAAGGCAGCACGTGAGCTGATTTTCAGTGGCACTCACACTGCCCGGGTCCTGGCCACCGATCCAGGGGGCTGTGCATTTTAATTTAATTTTAAATGAAGTTTCTTAAACATTCTAAAAACCTTATTTACTTTATATACAGCAATAGTTTAGTTATATATTCTAGACTTATAGAAAGAGACCTTCTAAAAATGTTAAAATATATTACTGGCATGCAAAATCTTACGTTAGAGTGAATAAATGAAGACTCGGCACACCACTTCTGAAAGGTTGCCGACCCCCTGATCTAGCCCATTATCCTGTCTTCCGACCGTGGCCAATGCCAGGTGCTTCAGAGGGAATGAACAGAACAGGTAATCATCAGGTGATCCATCCCCTGTCACCCATTCCCAGCTTCTGACAAACAAAGGCTAGGGACACCATCCCTGCCCATCCTGGCTAATAGCCATTGATAGACCTATCCTCCATGAATTTATCTAGTTCTTTTTTTAACTGTGCTACAGTCCTGGCCCCCACAACATCCTCTGGCAAGGAGTTCCACAGCAGTTGACTGTGTGTTGTGTGAAGAAATACTTTCTTTTGTTCGTTTTAAACCTGCTGCCTATTAATTTCATTTGGTGACCCCCTTGTTCTTGTGTTATGAAAAGGAGTATATAAAACTTCCTTATTTACTTCACACCTGTCGTGATTTTATAGACCTCTATCATATCCCTTCTTAGTTGTCTTTTTTCAAAGCTGAAAAGTCCCAGTCTTATTAATCTCTCCTCATATGACAGCTGTTCCATATCCCTAATCATTTTGTTGCCCTTTTCTGAACCTTTTTTCCAATTCCAGTATATCTTTTTTGAGATGGGGTGACCACATCTGCCTGCAGTATTCAAGATGTGGGCGTACCATGGATTTATATAACACTTCCTGCCTTTCCCCCGAGTTATACATGTATATCACTAAAACTCAAGATGACCCAAACAAGGCCAGACTGGATAGTAGAGGTGTGGATTTTTAAAAATCCCCAGCTTGTTTTTTGCATCCTATTTTCCTGTGGTTTTTAGCATCTCTGAAAGTTGGATAGTTCTCACTTTTTAACAGTCCATTAAACATAAATCTAATAACATTGCCTTTTAATGCCCTACCTGGCTCCTGACAAATTCCTTCTTGATTAGAGATCATTTCTTTATAGTGATCAGCAAGGACCTCCTCCAGCTAATTAAGAGGAGAGACATTAATGTGATTGGAAAGACATCCATGATCGAGTCATTCATCAGAAAAGGATTGCTACTTTAAACATTGTGTGTAACTTGTAAAGCAGGGAATCTTGGGCATGCAGAGGAGCCTCTTAAAGGGACAAGCAGGAGACCTTAGGAACTAACTGATACATTGAATGGAATTTTGTATGCCTCTTTTCATCACCAATTGTCTTAAGACAGCAGCAGCGGCATATGGATGGCATTTATTAATCAGATTATCCTACCAAATTGACTTTTGCCATTCATTCACTAGTTCAAACATTTTCCTTATGGCAAAGAATTACTAGCTTTATTGAGGCTGAGACTTTGAACAAAGAGTGCTTGTCTAGTTCTGGAAAAGCACTGTTTTGTAATCGTATTAGATTTGACTGACTATATTTTTTTAACAGAGAGATGTTGTTTTTTGAGAATGGAAAGCTTATTCTAGATCCCTGTAAGACATTGCTTGTATCTAAGCCATAAAGATGTCTTTTATGCTGTGCCTCTTGTCTTAACTTCAGCAAGCAATAAGTGAGCAATTTGGTCTTGGTTCAAGTCACATTACTAGAGTGGCATGACATGGTTTCCTGTTGTAGCAAGTATGGGAGAATTACTTTCGGCTGTTCTGTGAACAGATTTTGCTTAGTTGTCTTTAGCTCATGCTTACAAGACAAGTGGTAATCTTTACAGACCTGGTAATTTATGCATAGATTACATTGCATGACTGATCTCAGAACATGATTTCTTTTGTTCAGACTGAAACATGATTTGAAGTCTTTTGAATAAAGAGAGTGCATTAATGACTGACCCTGTAACAATGACCATCTCTATTTTGAGGGTTTTTTTTTGAATAGCATGGTCCTGAGGGATAATATCAAAAGGATGCTAGCTATTACAGGCAGCAACCTGAAATGTGTGTGCTCTGCAACAGCAGTGGAAAAATTATTGTACTGGAGGATATACTTATACTGAGTGAATTATTTTTGTCTGGATCTGGAGCAGTGGGTTCATTTAGAGTGAAATAATGACTAATAGTGCGGTGATGAATCTGTGGAATTTTGTCCTTGTCAGTAAATAAGCTATTATAGTGCCACATAAGCAATGTTTAACTCAAGTGTGAGTTGGGCATTTCATTCTAAATCTCTATTTTTAGTGTTATACAACAGTTTACTCAAATTTTCCTTTTAGGCTAAATTGTTTCTGCCCAAAGGTGAATTTATTTTGGGAAGTTTAGATAAAATCTGTTAATCTGTGTTTGAATTATGTGTATGAAAACAAATAAACACTCTGTACTCTAAAGGCGCAGTACGATTAAATGATTTGCCCAAGATGAAACAGAAATTCTGTGGTAGAGCCAGGAATTGAACCAAAATATCCATTAGCATTCCAATTATTTAACCACAAGTCTAGTACCATCTGTATTTTAAATATTATGTGATGTGTCAAATGTTCTTGTTGCTATTATTTCATTAGTTTCACAGGCTTGTATTTTTTTTCCTGGAGGAGTGTGTATATGATTGAAGGTTGCTTGTAGCTTTTCAGATCTTTTCGTGTATCTAATAACCATCCTTAACGTCTCACTTGCAAGACAGTTCAGAAATGTTAAGATAATGGGCTAATGTAATTTTAAAAATACTGCCAATGCATAAATTATGGGAGTTGTAGCCCTTTTCAGAGAACATCAGGATGCTTGACCAGCCTGGCTTTAAGGGCATCAGCATCCTAAGTGAAGAATACTTTTGGTACCCTCCCCAAACCTGCATCCACAAATGAGTCAATAAAATGGGTCCTTCATCAATGTAAGAACCGTTTTCCAGAGGTCTTTTTCAATCTTCCTCTCCTTCCATGGGGAACCTGTTTTGCAGGTCAGCCTGCCTCCTTCTGCTGCCTGAGTTTTAGCGACAGGGTAGGCGTTCAGATTCAACAGTGGTGAGCATGGTATAAATGCCTAGCTAGATAAATAGGTGAAATTCTAACTGAATGGAACACCTCGGTCGAGGTTTGTGCTGGTCTGAATGTGCTTTATCTCGTCTGACTTTAAAAGCTGAGCTTGGTTGGGCTTGATCAGTATTCAAATGGGATGGGAGACTGTAGAGGCAAATTACAAGACAATGCTTGCAGGCCTGTGGACTGTCATTCAAAGTGCAGATTTTCCTTTTGCTCAGTTAAGCAATCCTACTCCTTTTGGATGGAGAGTTCCCTGGTTCAGAGTGTTCCGTAAATTGATTCCAAACCAAAAACATCCCCTTTCATTTAATGTCAAACCATTTTTGGTGCGTTTCCATATTGTGTGATCCCAAAGTCAAATATGGAGTTACAAATACATCAGTTTGATGGGTTTTTCTGGAATTTAAAAAACAAAAATAAAAAACCCTTCAAAGAAGATATAGGAAAAAACTAATTCAGTGTAATGTAAACATACCATAAATCAAGAATCCAAAATTTAAGCTTCCCATACTAACATTAAATCTGCCACACTGACCATGCATTTTGAGGCACACATTTAGCATCATCAATTGTAATGCAAAATACTGTGTATGCATCAATGAGCCGGGCTAACATTTCTGGGCGTACATTACACTTTGTGAATTTCCTGTGGATTAGGGACATCAAACATATATTCTGTGATTTTATTGAAGTGGGAATTCGCCTCGCATTTTATAATTAGGTCTGACAACTCATTGATGCACAAGACTTAAATATGGGTCTCTTGTATCAATGGTAAAAGTTATCAATGTAAATTTTTGTGCAGCAAGGAGAGGAGGAGTCCAGGAATAGGATGTATGCATGAATAGATTGCTTACATAAAGTTGATGGTAAAAAATTCTCCAAAAATGCAGTAGCAGTAGATAATGTGTATGGAGAATACGTTTAAAAGGGGAGGGAGGGAGAAGAAAACAGTGTCTGTCCCAAGGTAGATGAATACAGAATGTTGGGTATGAAGTTGGGTGTTGCTGCTGCTTTATTAACTCAGTGAACGTTTTATATCTGTCTATTGTATTAAAATGCCATATCCAGCTTTCAGTCTCTGGTCTTCAGTGGGGTTGTTTATAATTTCCTCAGCATGTTATTTGGTTATTTCTCAGCAAGGAAGCTATGTTTTTTGACTGTAACATTGAGTGTTTTAAAATGAAGCTGCCATGTTTCTGCAGAAATGATATATTCCAGAGAGTGTTTTATGTTGTTGAGTGTTGAACTGGCTATGTTTGTTACACTCCCACTTGTGGCTCAAAGTTGGAAGCTGTTTTTGTTATTAGAAATGTAGTACTTTAAAGTACCACAGAAATCCCCCACAGAACAGTGGAAAGACAGCTAGGTAAATAAGCATGGAAAAAAACTGCTTTTAAAAAATTGCTTTTGGTCTTCATAACTCTTACCTCTAGTACTCCTGGAAGTTAGAGACAGCATCAGCATCTTTCCTTTTTAATTCCACAAGCTAAATACATTATATGCAGAGGGTAATTTTGAGAATCTTTTTGACATACTTTTAAAGTTTTGATTAAATTACAATAGATATGAAAAAGTCCTATTTAATTGTGTGTTTAAAATGTTATCCAGTCCTGTTTAGTTCCTGCTTCTTCTCTCAGGGCAGGTCTACACTACTGCTTAAGTCGATCTAACTTGCATTGCTCAGGGGTGTGAAAAAGACACCTCCTGATTGACACAAGTTACAGCAACCTAAGCGCTATCTACACTGGCACTATGTCAGCAGGAGACGTTCTCCTGCCGACATAGCTTCCGCCTCTCGCGGAGGTGGAGTAACTATGCCGATGGGAGAGCGCTTTCCCATCAGCATAGAGCGTCTCCACCAGGGGTGCAGCTGCGCCAATGTAGGGCTTCTAGTGTAGACCTGCCCTTAGAGTAACCCCCCTTCTTCAACATCACCTCTGCCCTCCTGAGCTGTAGTGACAGGATAAGTGTTTCAATTACACACTGGTGAACGTGGTATAAATGCCTAAGTATATAAACAGGTGAACCTCTGGCTAACGGAACACCTTAGAATCACGTTTAGAGTGTAGGTTCTTATGGCTGTACCTGACACTGTCTGGTTGATTGAAAAAGCATAACTGGACTGTGCTGATCTGAGTGCTCTGATCTAACTAGGTACATCCTGTACCCAGTCTCCAACCTACTCTATAATATTTGGATCCTCCCTGGGAACTGTTGAAAACTCTGCAGGGATTGAGGTTAAAGGAGAAGCAACGGGAGCTTCGTACAATGAGTGTTTAGTTTTATAAATGGTACCATCACCACAGTACTCCATTCACAGCACTGTATCATCTAAGGATAGTAGTGTCCTAGGGTTACTGTGGGGACCTGGGTCTGTACCAGTGAAGTAGGGCTGGGTAAATCCTATAGTATGTCTTCAAGGACAATACTGTTTTCCACGATGTAAGATACTTCTACATATGGGGTCCCTAAGGCTCGGATCCTGTACTGACATGTTCATGGGCAAACCCCTGCACTTATGCCAATCTCCACTGAAGTACATGAAGCTCTGACTGTGTGAATGCCACTGTAGGATCAGGGCCTAAATGATATGAGAGATAACTCTGTTTTACACTACTGCCAACCTGAAAATATCACTTACCTCCACAGTGATGCTCTGGGGGTATGACCATCTTTTGTTGCTGTGGTTCAAATGCAGAAAATCTTCTTATATCCTTGGTTGCTGCTGGATTCCCAGATACCACTCTTAACTAATGCTGCTGTTCTGCCCCCAACCCTCCCATCTGGCTAGGAGATCATGATCTTTCTTCTCTGGTGATGAATATCTGTAGCTGGATAACTGGATTATAATTTTGCATTATATTTCTCAAACTTTACCAGGAAGCTGCAATAACCGCATAGGGTCAGATTCTTGTACGCTTACCGATATAGCACCTTACTTCATGAATAGTCCCATTCAATTCAGTGGGCGTATTCAGTGGAGATAGTTAATGAACACAAGTGTGTCAGACCCTGGCCTTTAGTGAACCCAGCCACCCTCAATACCTTCTTTATAAGATGTTGAAGTATCTTTTCTGAGATTAAAGTACATTTGTGCCTGTGAACATCTTAAGCTGTACAATGGCCATACCCTGTCACCTTCCCATAATCAGTTGTTTTTATTTTTTAAGCTCCCCATAACCACTTTGGACCTTTGTAGTCTATGGCTGTGCACATCCGACTTTGGAGACGTCTTAACTTAGTATTTCTCCAGTTTTACAAGGAGAGTATTGAAACTAAGAGGACTAATTTCATGCATAAATGATTCCATGCTCAGTATGATTATAAATAAATGGAAATATGCCAATCTCCTAGAACGACCTGAAAGGTCATCGAGTCCAGTCCCCTGCCTTCACTAGCAGGACCAAGTACTGTCCCTGACAGATTTTTGCCCCAGATCCCTAAATGGCCCCCTCAAGGATTGAACTCACAACCCTGGGTTTAGCAGGCCAATGCTCAAACCACTGAGCTATCCCTCCCCTGCCCTTTCAGGTAAGTGTTAGAATTTTATATATTGATATACTAGCTGCGCATGTAGTGACATTTGGTGCATGGAATCTCAAAGAAGAGTGAGAAATGACCACTTTCAGGAAATGCTATTTGTTCAACCAGGAATTTGTAAAGTACATCTTTCTGCACATTATGGGTGTAAAGAAGGCTGGAGTTGGCACAACTATTGTATGATTAAGAGTAACACATTCCAGTTTTTGTGGTTCCTGAGATGAAACTGTTCTGAGATAGGGTTGTTCAGTAGTTTGTTTTTGTTTCCTCAGGATTTCTCTATGGATCTGTACAGCCAAAAAAAAAAAAAAGGGTGGGGAGTAAAAGCTTTATTTCTGCTGAGTTAGCTTAATCAAGTTAGCTAACACAATTGAATTGGGAACCCAACCTAACACCTCTACAACTGTGTTAGCCAGTAGTGCTAGGGGAAGCGCCAAAAAACAAAAACAAACCCAAGGATGGTGTGTAACCTGTGATAGACCTCTTGTGTGTAGAAATAGCTACGGTTCTCTTGGTGAATTTAACTGTGAATTTTCATACTTTAAAAATCAGAATTCTAAGAAATTTTAGATCTCAATTCTGAATAGCTTGACTTTGTAATGATCATTGTTTTTATAATACAATGCTAATATAAATTATACTTTGCTCTAAAATCACTTTTTTCTACAATCATAATCCCTGTTAAAAATTGTTTTGTCTGTCTGAGAGTATGATTTATTTATTAACTGTTGTTGGTGTATTTGGGGCAAAGAATTAACAAAAGCTGTCCGTAGCTATTCTATGCAGACGTGCATCTCTATGCATGGGTTTTGGGAGAAATGAAGACCTAGGTCTGTCTCTTGAAGGTTAAGACTAATGGCTGTGATCCTGATCTCGTAAACTTTTGCGTACGTGCACAGGTCAGTGGGACGACTTGTGTATGTGAGGTTAAGCATGTGTGCATTTGTCGTAATGGGGTCTGTAATGCATGAGTGGAACAAGGTAATTGGAATATATGGCCTATTGTCCATACTTGTTAGTGGTTGGCATGAAGAATGAAGCTGAGTTGGGAAGATGTAATATATAACTTGGTGCTTTAGATATCTGGGAACAGATCTGAATTGTGTTACTGAAGTGTGCTTTATGTGGGGATATCCTTGAAGGTTACTCAGAACAGAATTTGACACTGAATGAAGAAGGGATTCTCCAAATCCCAGTCTTTTTCACTTGATAGTATTCCAAACTGTGATAAGTGAGGCAGGGATCCTGCAGAAATAATAGGATTTGATCATATAATTAAAGGCTGTGCATGTGCACAGGGAGCAGAGATAAGTTCACATGTATCTTTAATTTTGACATTTCCTGATTTTGAACTGCTTACCGCAATTTTGAAGTGTAGTTTTTTTAGAGTATGTAAGTATATGTGACATACATATTCTTCTCTCACATATGCAGAGGGCATTTAACTAATTTTCAATTTTTTCTGTGGCAGGTTTCACTCACCCTTTTAACTGAAATGCTGCTTCTTGAATTATGTTCCCCCCCCCCTTGTTGGAATCTGAAATATGTACGACTCTTTGATCCAGTGACTTATTCTGGGGAACTTAGAAATATAGGCCATTTAATTGTCCACAGGTGGAGAAGCAGGCAGCAATATATAGTACTAGTAATAATTAGTGGTATATAAATTCACCCCTTAAACTGTTAGTTCTAACCCACTAAAAAGTATTTGATCTGAAGTCTGGTATAGTCTTCAAATGGACCCATTCAAAGCAATCCTGACCTAGTTTTGTGGAGGAAGTGAGGACACCTGCCTTGTCCTGCTAATTTGTTGCACAAGGTTTTGATGGTACACACACACACACACACACCCCAGCTAGTGTTAAATATAGCATACATCTTAACAGGAATGACCTTCAATTAAGTAGAGGCAGTCTCTTATTTTGTACTCTGCAGTTGTCAATTAGCTTTTATTATGAGAGACTTGTTTGCTTGAGACTTTTGTGAATGGAAGCTGAACCTGAAGTGTGGTACTCACTACATGCATGAGGAGGAGGTTTTTTAATGTTGTCATGTTGCTCTTTATTTTAATGAGTCTCTCTGAAAAATGGTAAGTAGTTAAATTCTGGAATGTTAATTATTTGCAGAGTCGGGTCCCCTTTTCTTAGTTTTGTTGCGCATGCTTTAATTTTTTTGATTTCTTGCTAAATAATTCACAACAGATATGATTTGATTGTCTCTAAATATTGCTCAGTTAGGCCATGTCTAGAAAATGTTGTCCCACTTTTCAACAATGGTACAGTTGAATCAGTGCCAGAGTTGGCATAGCTCTGGTGTTTGTTACAAGATGTTTCAAAATAAACAACAAAATCCCAGACTCCTAAACCCTGTCTAAGCTAGCGTTGGTACTGTTGCTAGTAGCAGTCTAGCTGCCAGGCTGTTGAAAAATTATCACAAAATTTTCCATCATAGTCTCAGCTTTATTGTGGTGCATTGTCTTGATTTAGGAATTACCAATAAGCCCACAATTTATCGTTAGTAAGGCAATATAAATACTTAATTATTGTTTACACTTTGGTGCTGTTTCACATCCAGTTTCTGTGCTTTCCCCTTTTTCAAAATGTGCTTCCTTAGGCTACCATAATCGCAAAATGCCGGTGATCTATGGGTTGGCTGTGAGGAGCTGTGAGCTTATGCCAAACTAATCATTACCAGAATTCAAGGCTGCTCCTTACTCTGCCGGCTCTGCAATATTCATGGGACTGATGGGCGGGAGGTTACAGTGTTCTACCAGATACTTTAGCCCTGTTTCAGAATGTCTTCAGTCTTTCTCCTCTTCCGGCTTGACAAGCATGGATATTTGATAGTGTTAAATCCTGTTAAGCAAATTTTTAACCAACCTGATTTGAACACCTTAACCCTCCATCTCCTTCCCCTCCTCCCAAAAACGTTTGGAAAATTAGTGCGCAGAGCCAGCTCTGGGTTTATCTCAACTCTTAGGATTTACTGAATAATGACTGGGGGGGCCAGGTGCAATATTTTGGTAGAGATGGCATTTTTCAAATGATGCACAACACATTGGGTGCCCTTCGAAACATAGTCTGACTGCACTTGACTGTGTAAAGGATAAAAACAATAACTGATTTCAAGGTAGAAGGCACAATGTAAATAAAAATTGATTAAAGCAAGAAATAGCAAGTTAAGGGTGCCTAGTATTCGACACTAACCTAATTGTAAATTCACTTTAATCACAGTTACTATTACAAACCGCAAACAAACGTAGAACCCCCTGCCAAATATTTTAATCACAGTGCTTCAATATTGGCAGCATGGTAGTGCAGTTTACTACTTCAGTTTTTCATTGGTTATCTTTTTTTCCATGGATACTGCAAGGAAAAAAATGAGTGTTACTCAGCCATGACAGCCTATATAAACATGCATGTGCACTACAGAACAAATCTAAAAAGAAAAAGATCCTGACTTTCCCTAAGTCAATTCCACACCGGTCACTGGCGTAATGTGTCTGGAACATACGGTCCAACCAACGCAGGCTTGTTGCCAAGCAGTTTCACCAGGGTAGAAAGAAGAAGAGTTCTGTAGCAGAACTCTCAAAGGATTATCCTCAGCTCAGCAGCTGCTGTCTGAGAGCTTACTTATGCACACCCTGCATCATGAGCAACTTATTAACTCTCATACCCCCCACAGACACTTACACTTACCCTTAAGTGACATTTCTTACTTTAGCTGCCTAAAAAGACACTCTCTTGGAATTCAAGGGTAAAAACTGGGAGGCGCAATCCAAGATAGGATTGACATGCTGCTCTAGAGGACACTTATTTGAGGAACAATCCTATAAGGGTCCATAGGTCTTTAAGCTATATTTACATGTCTGAGCCCACGGTACCCATTACATGCAGTAGATTTTTTAAATGCATACTATATGCCTTTATATTTTTATACAAATCACTTAATAGGGAATAATGATGATGGTTAAATGAGTGCACACTTTGCTCTTGTGGATTTTTTAAGTCCTTGGGAGCTAAACCTGTTTGTTGTGTAGTTTCCATTGGAACTCCATAGTTGAGTAGAAAGCTAGGTGCAGCTGTAAACTCTGTTTTTGATCATGAGCTGCTCACTGCAACAGCAAGCACAGGTAGTTGAACTCCAGCTTCCTTCAAAGAAGGGAAGATCTTCCTCCTGTTCTCCTTAGAAAGTCTATTGCGAACAAAGAGTGGCAGAGAAAATTAGAGGAAGGAAGGCCGAACTGGAAAGCTTGTGTGTGTGTGTGAAGGACTGAGGTATGAGAGCCTGAGGTATGAGAGAGAATGGAAGTGGAGCCACCATCACCTTCCCATTCATTTTTCAGCAAGTTTAACTCTTTCATTGCTGTCACTGTTTCTTCCTCAACCCCTGGCTAACTCTGCACAAGATGTAATTTGTTCCCTGTCACATCCCATGCACCATTCCCCCTCCTAGCCTAACACATTTTGCCAGTCAAACTTGCCAGAGCAAGAAGCTTGTAGTAATAAGTTTTAAATCAAGGCATTTTATTTTCATGCATCAATGTGTTTAAAATACTTTCAGAAAGAAGGCATTCTAGACAAACTATAGTTAATATATTGTTGTTTTAAAATACATTACAGTTTAAAATAATGGAATGGTTTAGTTAATAAAACATGTTGCAAAACCAGGAAAAATCTGAGGTTCATATTTTTCTGCAAAGCCTTAACTCTGACCCTTTCATCCTCCTTATTCATGACTACCACTCCATCTGTATTTCCAATAGTGACTTCAGATCCTTGGCTCATATTGGCCACAGACCTTTCTCCAGTCAGTTCATGGAAGAGCACATGGCATCTCATTTCATTTCTGATCAAGAATGTGAAATATTCCCAAAGAGCTACTTCAGAATTGAGAAATGTTATTCCTATTTAGCAAAATGAAAATAAGAAAGAAAAACTTGTAGCACCTTAGAGACTAACAAATTTATTTCAGCATAAGCTTTCATGACACAGACTAACACGGCTACTACACTTATTCCTATTTAGGGTGACCAGACATGCCGATAAAATCGGGACCGTCCCGATTTTTGACCGTTTGTCCCACGTCCCTTCTGTCCCGATTTTCAGTCTTCTTCCATTTTTTTTCTCAACAGTTTCCGGTGGCAGAGGCTTTTCCGTTTTTGTTTTTTTTTGCTCAACAACTTCGGCGACAGAGGCTCTTCCGTTTTTGGGTTTTTTTGGGTGGGAAGTCCCGATTTTCGGGTCTTCTCATCTGGTCACCCTATTCCTATTAGGCAGAGAGAGTGCAGGGGTACCGGATCAGAGTCAAGGTCTTAAGAGACTATGAACTCCAAGTCCCCTGGCTTTCAAACATGATGTTGTTATAAACATCCAGTTTAGCCTTTTGCAGTAGCACCTAAGACAGAACGGTTGAGACACTAGATTAGAAGGTATGCTACCATGAAAGTGAGGAAGCTGTTTCTGGAGCTATAGTAGTGCAGCAGTTGCAACATCAGAAACGAAGCTTTTGTATCTAAGGAGTTCTGCTCTGCTAAAGTCTGGAGAAGGCAGGTGGGCCAGCAACAAACATTCTCTGAAGACTATTAGGCAGCCAGTTTAAAGATAGTAAAAGCAGCACCAATACTTTTATAGCAGGAAATATTTATCTCAAGCTTTTCTAGGAATGGATGGTGAGGTGTTTTAATCCCTATTAATACAGCGTGAGTACAGTACATCGCTACCTTTGGAAACTTTTAGTTTACTTACAGTGTGATTAAATCGTCCAATTGCAAGGCTGGCTTTTCTTGGGAGGTGTTAATTTTTTCCACTGGGGAAAGAAACAAACACAAGAGAAATGAAGGGGAGAGGCGTTAAATAAGAATATTTTTCTTTCCTCCGGACTTTTTTGTTAGTTTTTAGGAATTGGCAGTAGCAGAAGAGTTGACTGCTGAATATTTAGTAGATGATGCTGTTTTTGTTGAGTCTGAACTAAAAATGAGCAGGTGGCTTGTCCCATGATAAATGTTTGCTCCAGAATTAACTCTTTATTTTTTCTAAAGGTGGAAGGACGCTTTTTCTTCCAGTTCCACTTCTATTAGAAAAATAAAATAAATATACTGGGGAAGCAGAATATATAATTATTTTTGGAAGCTTAGGGAAAGAATGCTGTGATTGAGAAACTGTTGTGGTGGTTTACTGTGAAACTCTGTATATTTGATGTTCATATCATGCTTATTATACTGACAGTTTGGAAAAAATCCACAATAAGTAAAAGGAAATACTTTTTGGGAAAGTTGTAAAATGGGTGGTATTTCCTGAAAGAACGGAATGTCTCTCTTGGTGGCGTCATGGTCTAACAAGTAAATATATATTTTGGTAAGGAGCCTAATGCTGAAAACAACTATCGGTCTGTCCATAGTGTGTTTATGATCCCATAGATCTCTGATAGATCACAGATGTCATGCTGACCCATTTCCCTATGGCTGCTTTTTATGGGGTGTTTGGCAACCTTAAAATACAAAATAAAAAATTAAAATACATCTCAGTTCTGTCACCCTGGAAACTGAAACACACTTTGTCCACAACACCTAGCAACAGTACAAGTTAGCACAGCTCTGTCAATGGAACCCAGCATTGTTCTAATGGAACCACTTCTAGGGGTGAGAGGGCAGTTCAATGTCCATGTCTTTTCTATCATTGGCCTCTCTTCTGAGGCTGCCAACAACTGTAACAATTGCAAGGTTCGTTTTGGATTGAACACTTGTGACATGGGGGTGTGTACACCAGACCGATCAAGCATTTTAAACCTCTCTTCTCCCAAATCCAATCAGAGGAAAACACTAGTTAAACTCTGCCATATGGTGCTAGAAGACTGTGCCACTGTTAAGTGCTACTAGTATATGGGAATAGAAGAGAGCAGTAAGAAACTTGGGTGGTGTTGGACAAGAGGGGAAGAAGAGAGAACTAGGTAAAAGTGAGGATATACCATGTGTGAAATAGGCTTTGGAAGTGGGTAGAGCAGTAGATTAGGGCCAGTAGCTTGACCTAGGGTAAGAGATCTTGTCATAACTCTAAATTTTGATCCATTTTTTTCAGTATTTGTAGGCTGGTGTAACTAATGATTGATTGCGAATTGGACCAAGACCTCACCTTCATACAAGACCCTGTAAAGCAAGTGGAAGTGGTGACCTGAGCTAATTCACATGAGTAACCTAGAGATGAATTGCTTCATACCAAATTACCCCTGAGCCATCCAAATCCTAGAAAAATAGCTTTATAATGGAAGCTTTAAGGTCTAACTATAGGTTAACAGCACTACTATGAAAGATGGGTGGAGAGTTAATACTGACTTTTATGTAGGAGTATACAAGATATGGCATTTAAGTCACACAACCAAGTTGAGGACATATGCAAATCAGAAACTACATGCATCAGTTATGTATGGGGTGGGCAAACGTTTTGGGCTGAGGGCCACATCTGGGAATAGAAATTGTACGATGGGCCATGAATGCTCACAAAATTGGGGCTGGGGTGCGGGAGGGAGTGAGGGCTCTATGTGGGGGTGCAGGCTCTGGGGTGGGGCTGAGGATGAGGAGTTTGGGGTGTAGGAGGGTGCTCTGGGCTAGGACCGAGGGGTTCGGAGGGCAGGAGGGGGATCGGGGCTGGTGTGGGAAGGGGTGAAGGCTGTATGTGAGGGTGTGGGCTCTTGCGTGGGGCTGGGGATGAGGAGTTTGGGGTGCAGGAGGGTGCTCCAGGCTGGGATTGAGGGGTTCAGAGGGCGGGAGGAGGATCAGGACTGGGGCAGGAGGTTGGGGCATGGGGAGAGGCTCGGAGGTGCAGGCTCCGTGTGACGCTTACCTCAAGCGGCTCCCGGAAGCAGCGGCATGTCCCTTCTCTGGCTCCTACGTGGAAGCGTGGCCAAGCGGTTCTGCACGCTGCTCCGTCTGCAGGCACTGCTCCTGCAACTCCCATTGGAGCACCAGAGGGGGCCATCGGAGCACGTAGGAGCCGGAGGGGGCCCATGCCGCAGCTTCCGGGAGCCGTGTGGAGCAGCCCCTGACCCTGTGCCCCGGCTGGAGCGCCGGAGCGGAGCCATCCAGCAGCTTCCAGTAGTTGCATGGAGTGGCCCCTGACCCTGGTCCCTGGCTGGAGCGCTGGAGCACGGCAAGCCCCAGACCCCACTCCCCACGGTGAGCTCGAGGGCCAGTTTAAAACGGCGGGAAGGCCAGATGCAGCCTGCGGGCCATAGTTTGCCCACCCCTGAGTTATGTGGTGGTAGGAGAGAACTACTTAATTTCAGTGTGAAGAATAGAGCAACACGTTGTGCTGGGTCATTAAGTTGGGGAAAGCAAAGTTATAGAATTTTGCAAATCTGACTGGCATGAAAATGCCCAAATTGTAGGTCCACAATGAATATATTTCTGCATAACGTACTTCTATAATAAGAGATGGAAATTAGAGCGGTGATGTAGCTGTGTTGGTCCCAGGATATTAGAGAGACAAGGGGGATGATATAATATCTTGGTCCGATAAAATATATTATCTCATCCACAGTGTATCTCTTATTATAAACAGACAGGGTTTAACTGCTGCAGCATGTGTCCATGCAGGAAGTATTCTGTATATGCTTAAGCTTACTATGAATCTAAGATTTTTTTTTTTTATACACTTGTGCACTTTTCAGTGAGATAATTAACAATTTCAGGGACTTGGACATAGTTTGGGCTATCCATTCCAAATGCTTTATTATAGTAAATATTAGCTATCAACATTTGATAACATAGTAAATGAGATTCTTCTGGATGCAGCGTCAGTTAGGAAGGAATCTCCCTGCATAGTTTTACATAAATGAAAAATATTTCCCACCTGCTGCTTCTTGCCTGAGGTTGGAATTTCTCCTTTTCCCTGCTTGTCACTTTGAGTTTGGATGGAGATGTGGGTATCCTAATATTCTCCCGGCAGACAGAAGCTGTGTAGCTCTTCAGGGACAAATCCTCTTAGCAGATGTGAATTCAATTGGTTCACAGTGAGGATTGAAATGGATCATCCATTGAACTGATGAAATAATTTCTTCCCCAGATTTCAAATGCGTGAATGTATAAGCTACAAAAATATGGCTACAAACTGGATTTTTGAACTTTTCATTAAAAAAAGATCTGCTTTAGGTCTAAACATTCAGAATTAATTGTTTATAGGTTTTTTAAGGTTTAAAAAAATTGTATTTCTTCAGAAATTGATTCCTTTAAATTAAAGAAAATTTGATAGTAATGTAAACTGGATATTCAGTATTGTTAGTTAAACCTAATTTCAGTGGGATGGGTTTATTGATCATACAAATTGCATTTTCCAGGATGACCTGAAAGCTAAGCAAGCCTCCATACAGACAGTGGGCATTTATCTGTTTTTCATGAGAGAAACATAATGTTTACTTTACCTGACAAAATTGAAAAGGTGATTAGTTCAGTTGATCATAATGTAATTTTGGAGTGATACAGCTGCAAACAGAAATTGTAGCTGTGGGAGCTTAAAATAAGATTGTCAGAGTTTTGAAGTCATTGAAACAGTGTCCTAGACAATCAGATATAATACTTGGGAAACATGCCTGAAAGTAGGTAAAACAGATAACTGAACTTCTGTTAGTTCCTTTGGCAATGATACATCACATACTGTACCGGTGGTATCTGCTAATGTGATGTCACTGATAAAAGGAAAACCCAGGGGAGAGGTCTTTAGTAGAGGTTTAATAAAGATCTCTCCTGGGGTGTCCCTTTTATTTTGTAAGCCATCATTTCATTAGTAGATAAAGTCCTTCAAACCTTTTTTTAAATATACATTGTTTACTTCTGTCGCACACATATCAATGTAATCTTATCCTTCCTATCAAAATTACATTATGGTCAACTGATATTCTTTACAGTTAATCTAGTAAAAGCACAAGAAAGAAATTGGTGAGAACTACTTAAAATATGCCAGTGATATGATGTAGCATTTTAATATTAGTGTTATCTAAGCTAGTGGTAATATTTTTGATGGCTTCAGTTGTCTTAAAGCTTACTAGATATTATATGGTTTCCGAGAGAGACGTTTTCCCCAAGACTAAAAGATGCAAGGACCCACATACAGAAAACCTTATCTTGCTTTTTTATTGTTCTCTGGATGCAGCATGAAGCAAGTGGCTGTAGACCAAACTACTTTGTTTTTGTAGCTTCCAGTGAAACAAATGTATAGAAAAAAACCCCAAAATCTTATGCCAAAGCATGGTCTCATTTAGTAAAGCATTGGCTTATGGATGTATTTTACCCTAGAATACTTTTTTGGGAGGTGGAGGCTCTGGAGGGAGGGAGAAGAGTAGAATTTGTCCGAATTTTTGTTGTACTGTTGTCAAAACCACCCAGACTTTTTAAGGAGTTGGTCTCTAACTGGCACCCTATGTCTTAAGCGAGCATATTCCCAAGGTTACCAGTACAATTTTGCTGGCATTTTAAAGAGTGCGGATTGATTGATTGATTGATTTATTTATATATTTTTTATTTATTTATTTTATGTCTGTATTCATTTATTTAAGGCAAATGTTTGCTGGTAACTTGGATGATTGCATGAGACAGGATTTCTTGAACATTAATTTCCCTTCAAAATGAAACCAGGTTATTGGAGTTCATATTTAAAATGCAAAGAAGTATCCTTTTAAACACTTTTAGCAATTCGGGGACTTCCTGAGCACCTGCAGCTTCCATTGCATTCCTGAAGTGTAAGAGCAAGTCATTGGGATTTATGGATGCTCAATCCCTCTGTCGTACTCCCTGTATGTAAGGGTACGGATAATAACTTGGCCTAGTGAAATCTTTCTCTCAACGTTCTCTCACCTCAACCCACTCTTTAAAATAGCTAAGAAACAACTGTTCTGTATTCAAGGGGAAAAAATTTGAATAGTGCAAGATGTAGTGTTCAGCTACTGGAAATTCAACTTGTGTTCCCTTCTTCTCTACAAATCCTGTTAAACTATACAGTATACAGCAGTTTGATCTTTATAGCTGTTACTTAAAGATTCTTCTAGTCCAGGGGTTCTCAAACTTCATTGGACGGCGACCCCCTTCTGACAACAAAAATTACTATGTGACCCCAGGAGAGGGGATTAAAGCCTGAGCCCTGCCGCCCCAGGTGGGGGCCAAGGCCAAAGCCCCACTGCCCTGGGCGGGGAGGCCACAGCCCAAGTCCAAGGGCTTCAGCACCAGGCGGGAGGCCTGTAACCTAAGCCCCGCCACCCAGGGCTGAAGCCCTCGGGTTTCAACTTCGGTCCTGGGCGATGGGGCTGGGCATCGGCCCCAGGCCCCAGCAAGTCTGACAGCCCTGGCGACCCCATTAAAACAGGGTCGCCACCCACTTTGGGGTCCTGACTCACAGTTTGAGCACCGCTGTTCTAGTCATTCTATGTAGTTAATTGACTAAAGTGCTTATTATATAACTATTATATATATTTTTATAACCATCACTGTTTTTCAAAACGTCCTCACTTGCAACATAGTCGTCTTTTAGATATTGCAATTATTTCCCTTTTCTATCTCCTAACAATTGTTTTGTAGGTGTTGTGTTTTTAATGGTGACTATTGTATATTTATTAAACTTTGATCATTACAAATAATTTTGAAGAACGTAGTTATAATTTACTTCTCAGTACTTTTCACCATCCACATTTTATTTGTTTTGTAAACTGCATCAATATGTAGCTTTGTTTGTCCTTAGAATGAGGCACTATGTACAGCAAAAGTTAATAGTTAAACCAAACCACCTGTTTAAAATTGGCTACCCTTTACAATTCATTCATTCCTATCACCCTGAGGCTTGCATTTATTTTAAGCCTTTTTTGCTCTAAGAGATTACACCAGGGCTTATGTCTTCAATCGCACATGACCATCTGAACACAATAAAAATAGAAAATGCATAATTCATACTGTAGTTAACATGCATTCACAGCATAGAGTATATTGTAATGGTGGCTTTGGAGTATGCTGTGAACTGGTATTCAGAGTCATAGACAAAATGGAATGCATGCTATTGTTAACCCATATTCATAGCGTACACAATGATAGCCCATAAGTCCTTCCCTATTGCAAGTGCTTTGATGGTATATTGAGGATAATACACAACACTTGATAGCCCTGTTGGGTACACATTGATGTTTCTAGATTTGAAGGAGTTAGTTCTGGATCCAGTGCCTATTTCATGTACATGAAATGTACCCGTTAGTAGCGTGTTCAACAAAGTGAATATAAAACTTGATTATAGCAAGGGGAAATTGTTAAATAACAAAAGACAACACTGACAATGTTTTTTTTTTTTTAATGGATTCATCTGTATAATTTATTTAGGTTCTACAAAAAGACGAAGACGAATTGGAACTCGGATGTAAAGTAGTTGCATATTGTTTTTTTTGTTTTTGTTTTTTTTATAGTGAAATTTCTGGGAAGAGAGTTACTGTAGCCCTTTAAATGGGTGCATTTTGCCTCTTCCCCATCTCACATCTGGGTAGCTACTCTGGCCAGACATTCAGCTAACTGAAGGGGGGTTCCAAAGAGAATGGAGCTAGGCTGTTCTCATTGGTAGCAGATGACGGAACCAGGAGAAGTGGTCTCAAGTTGCAGTGAGGGAGGTCTAGGTTGGATATTAAGAAAAACGATTTCACTAGGAAGGTGGTGAAGCACTGGAATGGTTACGTAGGGGTTACTTCCTGCAAACCTGTACTGATCAGACATTGCTTCATATGTGTGATTGTATCAGCAAGCAAGGAAGTAGCAAGAATCACCCAGAGGTATAGCCCCCTTCTCGTGGAGAAACACACTTCACCTTATTACCTTGAGCTAAATGTCCTGAGGATATTAGCTATTCAATAGATCGGCTTATTAGAAGAATGGCAGCTCGACTCAGGAGAAACCTGCAGTTGCCATGCCCAACAGGGCACACAAATTGAGCACCACAAGGCACATAATGTATGTGAAAAATATTTCTCTACCGGGATCCAAACAAAATCTTTCCTTTTCATTCTGCCTATGGGATGGGGATACTCTATTAAGGGGAGTGAGCCATATTCTCTGCTCTGTTACATCCATGCAAATCTCAGTGACTCCTGTGGAGTTGCATTGTTGATACAAGGAGAGAATTCAGCCCAGTATATGAAATTTCATAGTTCTAGGAGAAAGTCTTTTCATGTTCTAATCTAGTATGTGCTTTTTGTAGAACAATAATATGTCTTTTAAAAATATTTAACATAATTCAGGTGACTGGTACGCTAGTCTAGAAGGAATTAATGGATAAAATACTATTATCATGGCAAAGCTCCAAATCGTAGGCTATTACATCCTTTAACTGAAAATGTTGCTTTCATATCTCCTTGATATGGACAAAACCCCAAGTTTTAATCGATGATTGGGAAACAGCCTCTCACTTTAACTTGAGTAAATGTCTTTTTTTTTTTTTTTAAAGCTACTGTAGGTTGGATTGGGGAGCTCTTACAGGTGTAGGGGAGCACTTACTCATGAAAGTAGTCCCATTGGCTTGCTTTAGTGGAACTATTCCAGAGAATGGGTGCTTACAATGGCGAGTAAAGGCAGCACAGTTAACCCCTGTTAACTAGTGTTTTGGAACCTCAAATTAAAGAGCTTCCTTGTATCAAGGAAAGAGGACTGGCTAAATGGTGTCCCGCTTAATAAGATGCCATTTAAGAGTGAGTAAATATATTTTAGGGGGTATTAAGACTAATTTACTTACTGGTTTAATTAATTCACTGCAGTAAAATGTGTATTCCCTTTAATAATAAAATATATCAGCTAGCAAGCTTGTCTGTTCCTATTAAAAACAGCATCTTGAAAATCTCTTTTCTGCCTGAAAAAATTCTTACCTACTATTGCTGCAAGTAACACCTAAGATGATCATTTGGCAAGTATTTTTCTCTATTTTTTCATTGTTTGCTTTGGGCACTTGACTATGTTTTCTCATAATCAGTTTCATTGTTTCACTATAGCCCTTTCTGATTTGTTTGGACCTCTAATGTAGCAAGAAAGGGAAGAACACCACTATAAAAACAGGAACATGTTTGTAAAACCACAGAAAGTGGAAGGGGGTCTAAGAAACAGATGAAATAGTTTTTTTTTTATAGCTGACTACATTTCAATTCGAATAGTGTCCCTTTAGCATAAGTCAGAAAGCCTACCAAGCTTAATTGTGTGGGGTTTTTTGTTTTGTTTCACTTTCACCCTTTGAGGTTTAAAAAGTGGTGACCTAATTATCCTGACATGGAATTCTGTTACAAAAACACTAAATTCACATAGAGCAGAAAAAATCTCCTTCCTTTGTCCAAACTTCGTGTTCACTTCACAGATGTGAAGTGATTAAGGAAATTAGAATGTAGGCAATGAATCACTAGGGTTTGATTATTGTAACTTGGGGAAGTACTCTACTTGTGTGGATAATTCACTATTGAAAATGTACAAAAAATATTTGCTCTCTCGTGTTGACTAATGTTTGGAAATGTGTGGTATCTAGAGTTATATATTTTTCCTTAATTACTTCAGTTTAGAGAAATTAGAATGTTCTTTTTACTGATTATTTAAAAAAAACATTTAAAACTTGAAATAGAAGAACTTGGCAGTAGTGGATATGTTGTGCAGTAAATGGGTGAAGAGATGTACATCCTTGCAGTAGTCTTTAAACTCAATTAAATAAAATGCTACTGAAAAATTCTGTTCTTTATTGCATGTTTTGTAATGTAATTTCCTTTCTATTTCAATCATTTCCTGGCTGGATATTTTATAATTCAGTTGAGTCAGTTTCTTTGACTCTTACCGCCCTTTTGATTTGCAGTAATCACTAAGTGTAATTTTGGTACTTGCAGATTTGTCCATATCTATTACGTGTGTGACACTTCTCGCCGTGAATAAATATCAGTCAGATTTTATTGGTTAAGTCCTAGAGCTTTGTCAGTTTGCCAGTGAGAAAAAGGACCAATATAGTTAACTTAAGGTCACAGATATGGTCTGACATTTGAATTACTTGCACTTACTGAGCTAGTGTGATGTATGTGTCTTTGACAGAAGCTAACACACACTCCTAAAATAAGCTCTTGAACTTCTAACAGCAAGGAATACAGCAAAAATCAAAGTAGGCCCCATTCCTGCAGTGTACAAAGCATGGGCAGACAGCTCTGCCCAGGCAGGACTGGGGTTGAGGTCACTGTGGCCCTACTGGGCACAGCAGTCTGCTTGGGCACTGTCAGTTGCGGGGTCAGGGCCTTAATGATTAGGCAAACTGAGAAAATAGTTCCTCTATACGAGGTTGCACCACCTAACCTTTTGAAATAACTTTAAATCAGTTTTGAAAAATTCTGCTATTGCAATGAAGAATAAATCACAAAGATAAACCCCTCCTTGCACTCCTCTTGAATTGTTTCCTATTCAGTGACATTGTGATGCTCTTGGATGGCTCAAGAGCTCTTAATGGCAGGTAAAAACAATTTGGACTATCTTCCATAACCAAGAGTCACCACATGCAGGGGCTGTACCTGTATGCGTTGGTGGGCACTGTTCAGTTTTGTGTGTTCATATTACAAAAACACTTGGTGTCCTTGTGGGCAGAAATATTTGATTTATTAATCATAGCAAGAGAGTTTCCTACTCCTCAGAGGTAGTAGCAGAGGTCCCTTTAGATCCCATTTGAGCCAGAATAGTACAAGGGAATTTGCACTGTACCACCTCATTTTAAGGTTGTTGACCCGATACCTTTCTTGAGCCCCAAATTAATCTAAATGAATGAAGAAAATACAACAACACCGTAGGGAGTCCTCGGCTCAGTGAGTTTTGAGCTCAGTGAATACCTTTTTTTTTAAATTTCTTCCCCCGCACTAGGACAATTTGAGCAGGACAGCTGCTGCCACTTGACTAGATTTTACCTGTCTCCTATTTGATTGGAGAATAAACTATTTTGCTCTGCTCTGTACTGCAGGAACATTTAATGCCATTTTAACTGATAACAGAATGCACCATAGGCAGTAGAAATAGATGACTCATACTGTAAAACAGAAGAATCCTTTTACTTTATTTTTGTGGCTTCTAATTTAATGTAGTTCCATCTATTTGTGACAAAGGGCAGCTGATTTGTGGGGTAGTTTCCTAGATGTAGCCTTTCTACGTGAAAATCGATTTCATGCCCTTTGTTGGGGGAGAAAGGGGAAATGAATGGTGGTGGCGGGGAATAGATTTCAAGCATGATATATAAAGAACGGTGGAGTATATTTTGGTGGCCTCTCAGTGAAGAAGGGCAACACTTCGAAATCCAAATATCGTCTTACTTTTTTTTTTTAATGGCCTGTGCATTTGCGGATTTATGGGCTATCAGCTTTACTCGGTGTTACTACACATTTGTATCTGAGATGCATTAATTAGTCTTATTCAGAGCATTTCTGCGGTGCCTATGGCTATAGTATCTGAGCACCTTGAGAGCAGAGATACAGCAGGTCCATTTAGAATGCTTGATTAAAAAAAGAACCTCAGAGTTACGAATTGACCAGTCGACCACATAACTCATTTGGAACCGGAAGTACACAATCAGGCAGCAGCAGAGACAAATATTAAAAGAAAGGCAAGTACAGTACAGTACTGTGTTAAACATAAACTACTACAAAAATAAAGGGAAAGCAGCATTTTTTTTCTGCGTAGTAAGGTTTCAAAGCTGTATTAAGTCAATATTCAGTGGTAAACTTTTGAAAGAAACACTGTAAGGTTTTGTTCAGTGTTATTAACCTCCATTTCCGACATGTTCATAACTCTGAGGTTCTGCTGTATATACTACCGACTACCTGACCAGGATGGTGCAGACTGTGAAATACTCAGGGAGGTTAGGTAGGCTACAAAAGCCGAGAGCTCAATAATAATGGGTGACTTCAGCTGTCGTTATATTGACTGGGTAAATGTCACCTCAGGGTGTGATGTAGAGACAAAATTTCTAGATTCCATAAATTGCTGCTTTTTGGAGCAGCTAGTCCTAGAACCTACAATGGGAAAGACAATTCTTAATTTAGTCCTAAGTAGACCAAAGCTGAACCACTTGGTACTAGTGACCATGACGTAATTAAACTTAAAATCCTTGTGGGGGGGATAATACCAAAAAACTCGACCAGAGTAACATTTAACTTTGAAAAGGGGAACTACACAAGAATGAGGACACTTGTTAGACAGATTAAAAGGAGCTCTCACAAGGGTCAAATGCCTGCAAAGCAGCATGGGGTCTATTTAACAACACCATAATAGAGGCTGAGACTAAATGTATACCCCAAATCAGAAAAGACAATCCGGAAGACCAAAAGAATGCCAGCATGGCTAAACAGCTGTTTAGAGGCAAAAAGGCTGTTTGAGGCAAAAAGACATCCTTTAACATTTGGAAGTCAAATCCTAATGAGGATAAGAAGGTGCACAAATTCTGGCAGGTTAAGGGTAAAAATATAATTGAAGCGCAACTAGCTGAAGATACAAAAACTAACAGCAAACATGATTTTAAGTACATCAAAAGCAGGAAGCCTGCTAAACAAAGAGTGGGGCCACTGGACAATCAAGGTGCTAAAGGAGCACTCAAGGAAGACAAGGTCATTGCAGAGAAGCCAAATGGATTTTTTGCATCAGTCTTCATTGCAGAAGATGTGAGGGAGATTGCCACACCTCAGCCGTTCTTCTTAGGTGACAAACCTGAGGAACTGTCTCAGATTGAATTGTTAATAGAGAAGGTTTTAGAACAAGTTGATAAATTAAACAGTAAGTCACCAGGACCAGACGGTATTCACCTGGGAGTTCTGAAGGAACTCAAAAATGAAATTGCAGAATTATTAAAAGTGATATGTAAATTATCATTTAAATCAGCCTCTGTACCAGATGACTGACGGATAGCTAATGTAACACTGATTTTAAGAAAAAGGCTCCAGAGGTGATCCTGGCAATTACAGGCCATTAAGCCTAACTTCAGTAGCAGGCAAATTGGTTGAAATTCTACTAAAGAACAGAATTATCAGATATATTTGAACACAATATATTGGGAAGAGTCTGCATGGCTTTTTTAAAGGGAAATTATGCCTCACCAATCTGTTAGAATTCTTTGAGAGGGTTCACAAATCTGTGGACAAAAGTGATCCAGTGGATATAGTGTACTCGGGCTTTCAGAAAGGCGTTGACAGGGTCCCTCACCAAAGGCTCTTAAGCAAAGTAAGCAGTCATGGGATAAGAGGGAAGGTCCTGTCATGGATCAGTAACTCGTTAAAATATAGGAAACAAAGGCTAGGAATAAATGGTTAGTTTTCACAATAGAGAGAGGTACATAAGAACGGCCATATTGGGTCAGACCAAAGGTCCATTTAGCCCAGTATCCTGTCTTCCAACAGTGGCCAATGCCAGGTGCCCAAGAGGGAATGAACAGAACAGGTAATCGTCAAATGATCCAGTAAACGTCTGGTAGCTCATCAAGGTAAACAGCAGGTTCCCCCAAGAATCTGTACTGGGACCAGTGCTGCTCATCATATTCATAAATTATCTGGAAAAAGAGGTAAACAGTGAAGTGACAAATTTTTCAGATTAAAAAATTATTCAAGGTAGTTGTCCAAAGCTTACTGCAAAGAGTTGCGGGGGATCTCGGAAAACTAGGTGACGGGGCAAAAAAAGTTAAATGAAATTCAATGTTGAGACGTGTATATTAATGCACATTGGAAAACATAATCTCACCTACACATAATCTCACCTACACATGCATAACGAGGGGTTCTAAATTAGCTGTTACCACTCAAGAAAGATCTTGGAATCACTCTGAAAACTTCAGCTCAGTGTGCAGCAGTGGCCAAAAAGGCTATTAGGAAAGGGATAGAAAATAAGACGGAAAATATCATGCCACTATATAAATCCATGGTATGCCCACACCTTGAATAGTGTCAAGTTTTGGTCACCCCATCTCAAAGAGGATACAGTGGAACTGGAAAAGGGCAAGAGAAGGGCGACAAAGATCATGACTGGTATATGAAACGGCTTCCATACGAGGACAGACTGAAGAGATTAGGGCTGATCATCTCTCAAAAAAGAACCAAGGAGAGATGTGACAGAGGTCTATAAAATCATGAATGGTGTGAGTACAGAAGTGCTATTTACCTTTCCCACAATATAAATACCAAGGGTCACCCGATAAAATTAATAAGCAGCAGGTTTAATATAAATAAGAGGAAGTACTTTTCACACAACACACAGTCAACATGTGGAATTCATTGCCATGGGTTGCTGTGATAGCCAAAAATATGTCTGAGTTCAAAAAAGAACTAGATACATTCATAGAGGATAGGTCCATCTGTGGCTATTAGCCATGATGGTCAGGGATGCAACCCCATACTTGGAGCAACCCTAAACCTCTGACTACCAGAAATCAGGTTTGAAGACTTGGTGAATCACCCCAAATGTCCTGTATGCTCCCTCTGAAGCTCTGGTGCTGGCCACTGTTCGAGACACAATACTGGGCTAGACAGGCCACTAGTCTGACTCATTATGACAGTCCTTATGTTCTTAAATACGTGCAGCATCTTGGATTCCATGCTGTGGCAGATGTGGGTAAGTGTTGACTTTTTAATTACTGTCTCTGCATGAAACTGGTCCAGAATTTGAATGGACATTGTAGGGGTGTGAAAAGTGTTCAGCTTTTAGCATGTTAGCATGAATGTCTTCTCATTTGTTAATACCAGTAAGAAAAGCAAGGCTTATTCAGTAGATAAGAAAAGGTAACCTTTTTACAACACAAGAAGAGGAAGGAGGAATGAGTCAGTGGTGGTTAAAATTTGTCTTTGGGTACCCACTTCAGACAGTGTGGAAATGCTCACTGATAGTCATTTAGTGTTAAGAATGTAAACACCAGTGGCCTAGAAAGAAGCCCAATCTGGTATTTGCCTTAAATCAGCAGCAAGTAGCAGTTAACTCGCTTTAACCTTTTTTATTTTATTTATTTATTTATTTATTTATTTTTGGGTGTGTATGTGTGTGATTGTCAACTTTTATTAAGAGTTCTGTGCAATATTGTCATAGTATAAGTATATTGAAAACATACACATGGCTTTCCAACTTGTTCAGTATGTAGTAAAAAACATACAGCATGTGTGTTACTGGGAAGCTGGGGGAACACAGTACTGTTAAAATTAAATGAATTCTGTGTTCCACTTACAACTCCATTATTTTCACTTTCTGTGATACTTTATAATCTAGTTTAGTTCAATTTAGGTGCTGTAAGTAAGAAGAGCATATGGGTTAAAAGGAGTTAATGTATACACACCGTGACTACTTGAGTAAATATATGAGGGAATTAAATTGCAAAGATAAATTTTTAAATTAAAATTAAATGTAGAGTACCTGGTATCTTTTGAACATCATGAATCTTTAAAAATTAAAACTTGGGCCTTGACCGCCAAAGACTAATGTACATGCTTAAATTTATGGTGAATAGTCCCACTGGGACTCCGCATTGGGCAAAGACATGCTTAACCCTACCATCCTCTGTATTCTACCTAAAACTGTGCACAGTGTTTTTATGATAACATTATCCAGTACCTAAATAAAAAATTCATATTATGAGTAACAAGCTGAGAATGCGAAGACATGCCCATCAGACTTATATTTTTAACAGTTCTTTAGAATCTGGAGGCTTTTACCCATCTAACAAGAAATCATCACAGATGGCACAAGTGGTGGAATTTTTTTTTTTTTTGCCAATACACTTCAAAGTCCTCATTCTAGTGAGAGAAATGGGGTCAGTTTCAGGTTGTTGGCCTGTTTCAGGCTCAGGAAGACCATGCTTTCTTTGATTTACACTGTTAGTGTTTTTGAGACTTTGCAGCCACAAATGCTAGAAATGTCACTTTTTTTTAGAGCTCAGTCTTAAATTCTAGAGTACAGTACAGTTCCATGGCTCAGGATTGATTCTGAGGCCACTTAAGGTCTTGGTTATTGGCCCTTTTGTTCAGCACTACCTTGGGTCAGAAAGCAGTTTATCTTATTCCCTGTACTTGGAGCCATCTATCACCCCATCTTATCTACCTGTAATAACTCTGCCATTCTGAACATGCCATGGGCTTTCATTGTCAGTGTTAAAACTAATAAATTAGGGAAGGAGATTACAATGCTACTTCACCTCCAGTTTCAATCAGCGTGCTGTACAAAGTGTGTTCCTGTTGAAATAATTAAGGAGCAGTAAGACTTGGGAAAAGAATGATGTGAGCAGAGAAGGAATCCTTCCGACTTCCAGTGAAAAGATGGTAACCTGCTGTAACACTTCTGAAGATGGCAAGAATAGGCCTAAAAGGAGGTGGAGCAATAAACTGACTTTTGCGTGTGTGTCCCCTCTACAATGAATTTAATGGGGCTACACTTCACCAGCTTGGGATCTGGCATGCAGTGTCTGTAGTGATAACTGAAGAACAAAGATTAGACTGGTGTTCACTATAGTAGATTGGAGATGAATTACTGACAGACTTTAGAGAGGAAAAATTAGTGCGTAACTAGAGCATTTTTAAACTTTCTGCTGTGTTGCAAGGAAGGAGACAGGACTTTTAGCATATATAGTAGAATATTTACATGGAGTACATCAAAGAAACCTAAACCTAAAGTGCTGTCTTTGACATAAGGATGTCAATTTAAATGTGACCATTGAACTATTCAGACCATTTTAGGAGAAATTTTCAGCTAATGTACCTGTTAATCATTGTTGCATGTAGTGTGGATATTGAGGTAGAAGTTTCCCATCATGGATTTGTATTTTCCCGGGCACTTGTGTTTAGCACCCACTGAATTGAATTGGGTAGCTCAGACCTCAGAACTATTGTTTCAGGTTTTCTGCAAACTCAAGCCAACATTGCTGCACTGGTTTACACTCTGATCATGTTGTCAAAGATTTCTTGATAACCATAACAGGCTCGATTTAAACAAAATCAGAAAGCAAGCAAGCAAACAAAACAAACAAAAAAGAGCTGAGGTGCTGGAGAACAAGTGAGAAGCTTGCCAGTGTCTCTTGGCTGGTCACTCTGTTCCTCCTGCCAATCTCTCTCACCATTTTGGGAAGCACTGGTGTAATCCTTTGCCCAGAAAAAGTGCTGGTAGCTGAGTAGCACTAATAAATAGTTAATAATTTATCATGAACAGTTTTACTGCTCTGATTTCTTCTGTTTGTCTGCACAACAAAAAGAGGTGTAAGGTCTTTCTTGGATGCATAAGCAATGAAGATTATCCAGTTTATAGCAGTTGTCTTCGGCACAGCCATAGGGCTAGTGTAACGAGTATAAGGAGCCTTTTCTGTGATCACAAGGCATGGAATAAACACCTTTAAGTTGTGGAATATTGTCTCGGGCTGTGCCTGCCCTGTAATTCTCCTCTCTCCTCCCCCACACCTTGTGTGGTGCTATAGGCATTCCTTGCCTCAGTTTCCCTTCTCTCAGTGCCCCTTAAGAACTCCACACAGTCAAAAAGGGTGTGAGACAAAATTTCCCTGCTGGGGTTCTAATTTATGATTAGAAATAAACGTGAACTAAAGTCACTCCCCTGGGGCTCAAGAGATGCACAGCGCTCTTTCCTGGGGCCTGTGGACTCTGTGAGCTTCTCTCTTTGTGAGCACCTCCCTAACTGTGCCCTATGGCCTTTTATCAGTCCAAGGGTGCTCATTATTCAAGTAAATGCCTAGATTGTCTGATTCTCCTTAAATTAGCTCCTCTGGTAGCCTGGACCAGACTCACCTTAACGGGGCCAACAACCATGTGACAGGTACCTTGAGAGATGTTTCACTGGGAAGCAGTTCATCTACCTAGATTCAGTAAACTGATGGGTGTGAATTTTCTACACTGCAGTTCTGATTCAGATTGAGGCACATCACAATCAGTAGTGAGATGAAATGGTCAAGGCGAATTGTAAATTTCTCTCTTAATACATTGCTGATAAAATTCATAAGGCAAACAATGGTCCAGACATGTGGCTTAGAGCAGTGGTTCTCACTCAGGGGTACACATACCCCTGGGGGTACACAGAGGTCTTCCAAGGGGTACATCAACTGACCTAGATCAGTGTTTCTCAACTTGGGTGTCAAGGGATGGATTTAGGGGGGTTGTAATTGCAGGGCTAGTGTTGTGGCAAGCAGGGCAATTGCCTGGGGCTCCATGCCACATAGGACCTTGCTAAGCTAAAAATACCTCAGTCCTGGCTGGTGGGGCCTGGGCTTCAGACTCCTGAAAGGGGTACAGTAGTCTGCAAAGGTTGAGAACCACTGGCCTAGAGCACTAAAAGTGACATTAATTGGATATGTTCCCCTCGTATGCACTTTCATGTTTAAAACATAAGCACAACGTTTATTTGACCTGTATAGGAGGGCTGTTAGAACATTTTATAGAAAACATTTCAACAAAACATTTTTTCTGAATCTTGCTTCCCCTTCCCCCCAGCAGTTCTCCATAGCAAACTGTAGCCGGATATGAATTAATATATTAGTGAATAACAGAAATTCCTGGATTTATTGTTACTTTGTTGCTGAGTTACACAGTGCTTAATACTGTGTTCATAACTGGGGCAGTGGCCCTAAGATAGACCTGTGTCTGTACATCTATTTGGTGGCCTTGAATACAGCAGCTCCCTTTACAGTCTGAGTTGTGGGAGGGGCTTAGAGCTAATGGCCTCTCCTGCTCAGTCCTAATGGTCTTGTTCCCTTTTCACCAACCTCTGTGTTACACCCCAGAAATGAAGGACTGACGAAGATTTGTAGATACACACTCGTAGTTTGTGTCTTAAGCCAGTATAAGTTATGTCTCATTCCAAAGGATCCGCGAAAGAACTTTGGACTGTTCTCTCTGTGCTTTAAGGTCTGGCAGATGAATGTGATTAAAAATAGGTCTGGCTGCTAAGAGTTTGAACCCCCCAGGTGGCTGACTTTCCATGTAATAAGGCTTTCACCGTTATTTATCTTCTCGGTCAATATTAGCTGTGAAAGAGACCACTTTTCTACAATTGCAGGATTTTTTCCTGCAGTTGCTCACAGTCTGGTGCCACTCCTCTTAAAATTAGCAAAGTTATTTCAGATATCATAAAATTGAGATCAGAAAGACCTATTGGGTCATCTAGTCCGTCTCCTTGGCAAAAGAGGATTGCTCCCTATTATATATTGTCTAGTGTTTTTTTTTCCCTTCCCCAGCCAGCTCAATTTTAAAGATCTTAAAGTGGTGTGATATCTGCCACTTCCCTTTGAAAGACAGTTCCACAGATGTCACCGATAGCAATTGACTAGCATTTGCTTTAGTAAAAGGTCAGCGAGTGCTTTGGATCCAAGTTATATAGCCCATTTTGGACCTGCTCTGTAAGGATTCCCAGTACCTTACATGGTTCCTACTGAGCACATTCGCACTTGATTTTGTAGGTCTAGATGTCTTCTGAAAGTGCCTTCCCTGGTAAGGAAAGAGAGTGGTGATGTCTTGGAGTTGAAAGAAATGGAGGAGGCTTGATGGTCTGCAGAAAGATTTTCTTCTATTAGCCATATTCTATCTGACTAAAATGTTAACAGCGGCATTGTATCAGCCTGAACAAGAAGGTCGTGCTTCATGAGTCTAGAAAATCTAATTTTCAGGTGGATGTTAGTACAGTTACTACACTAAGTATATAGGTGTGTGTGATTAAATAAATTTTACAGATTTTCTGGAAAAGCAGGTAAAGATATGTAAGGTGACTTCCATTGACATTTCAGCTTATGGACTGCCTGTTTTAAAGAAATGTAAAATCAGTTCAAACAATACCTTCTTTGAACCATGTTTAAAAGACATATTTTTTTCTTCAAAAATACAAAGTCTCCACCTGGAGGCAACTACACCTACTTTAGAAAGGGTTCCCACAAAAGGCTTTGCAGAGGCTTGCTTGCTTTACCACTGAGCGCGCATAAAATAGTTATGAAAGTATGTGGTGTGATTAGGGAAATTGCAATAACTTTCAATAGTAGTAATTGACACACATTCTTAACTATATTTCTGTAACGTCGTAAGGACAGCCTACCTTCTCCACCCTTTACATATATTTCTTTAATGTGTTTTTAACTTTTCTCAGTGATTTTCACTTGTGTGAAATATTGAACGAAAATTCCTCCTGTTTCTTGAAGCATCTTGTCTTTGTTAGGGTATAATGTTTCTTCAATTCATTAAGCTTATAAGAGTTTCTTGGTACTGAATGAAAAGAATTGTAGGTATTTCAGGAATCTATGAATAGCTATTTCATAATAAAGAGCTAATAAGGGGAGAGCATTTTTCTTGGTAATCTGAGTTTCAAGAGATGTGAATACTAAGAGCTCAGTGTTATGTGCTCTTTGCTAAAACTTGATACTCTAACTTTACAAACTATAAAGCTGTGATGTGAAAAGGTAAAAATACAGTCTTTGACAAAAAGATTTAAGGTGAATGTTGAGGTTTAAAAAAAAAAACTTGAAAGGAATAGTGTTACCAGAAATAAATGGAGACATTAAAATAATCCCCCTCCCCCAGCAATTTGATAACCAATTTCATTTTAGTTTCTTAAACAAATATTTTGCAAAATCCATAATATGCTATAAAGTCATTATAGAAATATCTAGTGAGTAGCATAAATTCGTTCTGATTCTTTTTAAAAAGCAGCTAGAGATGATTATTCTTTCAAAAACCAAAAATGTTCTCTTAAACTCATGTTTGTTCCACATAATGAATTCTTGCTGTAGCTAAGAGTTCAGTTACTTTAATGTCTTCCTTTTAGGAAGTGATATTGCTAATAGGAAGTCGTTCAGATAAATTGGGTTATATCAACTTCTGTCATCTTCTGAACAGCTTGTGCATTTGGCAGGAATTGCTGCATGCCCTAGTAATAGATTAGGCGCTCTAGTAGTTTATCTTTTTAAAGGAACCACAAATGATAAGGAGAAGGAACCATAATTCTACTTTTTTATTACAGTACTTCATTATATTGTATTTAAAGCATGAGGGCTTATTGTACTTCAGTTTACTTGTTTAATTTTTAAACGAAGATTCTCTTGAGCCGGGTGTTCAGTTTTACTTTAAACCTCATAAGGTAATTGTTAGACATTCCTGATTGGATTGTTTAACAAACACGGATTTTCACTGTACAGTGGTTAATATTTTATATTTTTTGTCTTCTATTAAAATTCAGAATGCTATAACAATTTAAGGCGTCCCACTATTTTCCAATTCCACAATTAACATTGATCACATTAGGAAAAAGTTGTGTTTTGGGGCATCAGGCAAAATGTAACCTTACTGAAATATGTTAAAAAGCCTAAAACTTGTTAAGACTTTATTCTCCCCTTTTCTCTCCCGAACACTGATCAATAAAAGATTTTTCACAAGCCAAAAGGGCTGATAACAAAGGAGAAGTTTATACACACACTTGGTAAGTGACTTATGGTTCAGATGCCCACAAGAGAGGCTATATTACAAATACCTAGAAAAATAATCTTCAGTTAAGTGCTTCCACAAATACAGTACTCACGTTTACATCAGCAACAGATTTAGACAACAAAATGTTAGTTTGCTTTGTTACCTTTCTGAAAATGCATCAGAATACTTTAAAAAAAGAAAAGAAAAAAAAGCTCAGTTTCAAAAACTTTTTAAAAGATGCCAGCCAAATAAAAGAAAGCTATTTTAAAAAACAATATTTCCCTGCTTGCAAATAGCAGTCAGTATTCATTAGAATGTACTTGGTAGTACACATCCTATAATTAAAGGAGCTGATCCTACATGGTGATGGGTGCCTCTTGTGAGGTGCAGAGCACGTTCTGCTTCCACTGAAGAGTGCTGAGAAATGGGTGTGCTCGCTAAGAAGCATGTCAGATACGGGGAACCTTGCAGGATGGGACCACAAGGTATATAACTTGAAAGTGTAGCACATTTGGATGTACACTCTCATTTTCCTTTTACTAAAGTAAGTGTCTTGGCTTAAGTGCTGTGAATCCTCCTTAAAGAGACACTACTCCTGAAACAGTAGTATGCTAACAAACTCCTGCTGTGTGAGTTCATGCCTATATGTTAAGGGATTAAAACATTTATAGGTACAGTATGTACCAGGCGTGTGCAGACTTTTTGGCCTGAGGGCCACATCTGGGTATGGAAATTGTATGGCGGGCCATGAATGCTCATGAAATTAACAATGGAAGATTAACACTAGTAAAACATCAGAGTCACCTAAGCCAACAAGTAGCAGGCATGTGGGCTTGCACATTCCAGGATCTGATGGTGCGTTTGGGTTGTGCAGCCAGAGGAACATGTGTGCCCTCATGCCCGTCATGCAGGTCCTGAACACGAGGGAGCACCAGGCGGGCAGAGCGGGGCAAGCCCCGGACCCTGCTCCCTGGTGGGAGTGCCAGAGCGGGGCAAGCCCCGGACCCTGCTCCCCGGTGGGAGCGCTGGACAGGCGCAGTGGGGCAAGCCCCAGTCACGGCTCCCCGGCTGGAGTGCCAGAGCAGGGCAATGGAGCTTGAGGGTTGGATTAAAAGGTCTGATGGGCCGGACGCGGCCCATGGGCCGTAGTTTGCCCACCCCTGGTATATACATTTTATAGACCTAAAGTTCTCTCTTGTTTTTCAAAAAGACCAAGATGTAACTTTTTTTGAAAGGACAAAGCACTTTCTAATGTAGGCCATGGTGCACCAACTATGCCCGTGACTTTATATAAACTCCTTTAATTTCTAACTGTTTTGCTTATAGCTTTTGTAACATGAAATTACATGGAATTTTAGAGTTCATTCATTTTTTTTTAATTAGTAAAAACATTCTGATCCTTTAACCTGTGTGAAAAATTTTCACTTGGATCTTTGTGAAAACCAAAGAACAGTAAACGTGTATAGAGAAAAGAATTCTGTGTAAATGTGTAACCTATGCCTGCTGGGTGTGGTGCTCTGTCCCCTTTTAGTGGCACCTAGGGGTTCTCAAGACAAATTTTTTGGTGGCCTCAGAGTGCGGCTACCAACTCTTGCTGGTGGCCACTCTCACACTTGTTCCTAAAATACTTAATTAGCTTTAGGGAAAAACAAATAAATATGCACATATACATGTCCAAAATCATAGTAATTTATTTATTGCTAGCTAGTAAGTCCTTTGTGAAAAGTGATATTAACAAACATACAAGTATCACTTTTCACAGACTTACTCAGCCCTGGCAAGCCTGGGGACAAATTAAGCCCTTGATGGGGGGCCAGGGGAACCAGCTGGGGGGCTAGAGCCTGAACTCCTGCTGCTGGGGCCTGCTGCCGCGCAGTCAGAGCCCGGGACTGGAGCCCAGAACCCCATGGCCAGAGCCAGTCCCCCGGCCATCCCAAGGCTGAACCCCAAAACCTGAGCCCCACCGCCCCTGGGAAGGTGGGGAACTCACTGGGTGCCTGCTACTGCAGCGTTGTGCCCCAGGTTTCTCCAGAGGGGGGCAGGGCCCAACCCCTGCTAGCGGCCACAGCAGCCAACACCAAGGTGGGGCATCCAGGAGCAACAGGGAGGGGAAAGGGGCGCTACTTTGCCTCTCTCCCCGCTCCCCCCCCCCCCCCCCCCCCAGCCCAGGAGGCTGTGGCTGCAAGAAAAGTCCCTGGTGGTCGCATGCAGCCACGGTGGCTGCATTTCCATAAACGCTGACTAGACCACCTAGAGATTGAGGAATCTGCTACAGCCTTGGCTAGGAGCTATGCGGCTTTTAGCTCTTGTAGTGGACACTCATACACTACGCTTCAGAGGTCCTAGGTTCAGTCCCACCCACTGATGACCCGGGTCTGTCGGCATTACAAATGAATATTAAGTAGCAAGCTTTAATAGCTTTACTTAGTTAAAGATACTGTGAATCTTACACATTACTGATATAAAAGTGAACTGCATCTGTCTTAACTTAATCAACATCTGAAGATGACATAGGAATTAATATTCTGGGGACCCATTTTTCTATTTCATATGTGATATGGATAAAAGGCTACTTATTTTAAAATCCTTTTTTGCCCCAATCCACTTTATAATCATTACAATACAGCAACATGTCTGTTTTTAATAGAAATAAATGTAAAATGTAGTAGTTCAGTCATGCAGTAATTCTTATACTGCTTCTGCAAATCCACGGATTGTCATGGTGTAGTTGGTTAGTAGGTGATGGTTTATGTTTAAGAAAAATGTTTGTTAGGTGTTTCCAAGAACTGGGAGGGAAGGAACTGGGTAACCTTTCCTGTTAAGGTTTTAGTGCAGCCATGGTCTGAAATGTTTGGCCTGCAGCATGAGAACAAAAGCCTTGTTATGAATTCTGAGTGCCCTGGAATATGCTTCTACCATAAAATATCATGCTAGGGTTTGTTTCGTGATTTACTAGCCGGGATCATCTGCACCTTGTTTAGAAGAATGAAACCTACCCCTGCTCCACTATCAAAGCATAACATAATCTAGTCAGTAGTTAAAAAACCATTGCTCAGCACACCCGACCTCTCCAGGTACCACCTATTATTAAACTTTCCATTCCTGAGCCAAGTGTCCTGAGAAGCTCACCACGAATTTCTTCTGACCTCCATCTATATGTTGCCAGAATCCTGGATGATCTGCATCCTATGCATGCCTGATACCCAGGCTGAATTTTATTTTTAATTCTCTGTACTTGGGTATGAAATTCCGCAAACATGGAAGAGTATATTTGGTTCACAACAGTCACTGAGAGCACTTCACCCCAGTACTTAGCTCTCTTCACTGGTTCCCTGTTTAATATGGGGATCAAATTCAAGATTTCAGTCCGATGATTCTGTGATTCAAAGTCTTCCATGGAATTGGCTCATTGTTATCTGAGGGACCATCTCATCTTGTGTGACCATGACCTCTTATAACTGCTGTAGAAGTTAAAGTTACAAAGTGAAGCACCCAGATATCATGAAATGGCGTTCTAAACCTTGACTGTCCTTTTTTGTGTATGTTTTTTATGCTTTAGGATTTCATTACACAGTCATATAATGTTTTTTTTCTAATACAAAATATAAGTCATTCATTGTCTATAAACTTAGATACACACAAAGTATATTTTAATCACACAATAGATGATTGTTATTTTATTTCCATTATAGTGGCACCTATGGGTCCCAACCCATATGAAGGTTGTATTGCGCTATGCACTATTATTGGGTAGTATATTCTACTCTAGTGTAGATATTTCTAGTGCCACCGGTTTGTAGAGATGTAAGAAATGAAAATGATTCCTGTTAATTTGCACAGCACATAAGATTTCATCCTAAAGTACTTATAATCTAAATATGCAGTGTTGTAACCGTGTTGGTCCCAGGATATTAGAGAGACAAGGCGGGTGAGGTAATATCTTTTATTGGATATTAGTAAAATATTCTGTTGGTGAGAAGGCAAGCTTTCAAGCTACCCCCAGCTCTTCTTGAGCATTGGCAAGGGGTCTCCCAGACAAGTGTACTTCCTGTCAAGCGCTTTTATGTATATATTTTTAAAGATTGATTAGATTTCGTGCTTACAATGTCCCTTTTAATTGTTCATAAACACATGGCTGTTTAAATAATGTAATCAATTATCGAACATGCGGGATAAACTTAAAAATTGGTCATAACATGAGCATTAGAAAAAAGTTATATGATTATGCTTTGCATGATATATGTGAGGGGCACAAATCATTGTGGGCTTTACTGGTGTAGAAGTTTTATTTGGCTACATGCATTTTCTCTGTTCTTAAAAAGGGGGGAAGTTTTGATATAAAACCTCTGGGGGACTGTCCTTAGTATTTAGCACCTTGGACAGTATTCTTGAGGACTTATTGAGTGACCCCACATAATCTACTCAAAAACTTGCCCTGCCACTTTTGAGTTACTCTACATTAGAGCAAAGGTTGACACAATATCCTTAATTTGTGTGTTTATGAATGTTCTTTAAAAAAAATCACCATAATGTGTGTGTGTTTTTTCACATGATGGCATGTCAGCCTTCACTTGGAATTTACTCATTTGCAGGAATTTTTCATATTTGTCTGAGGTCTGGTAGGCAGGGTGTCTTTTTATGCATCAGAAGACCCTTTTGCTCTTTACCCTCCCCCCCCATATTCTCTAACTCCATAGATTCTTTCCTCAGGGTCTAACACCCAACACTTACAAGCAATGCAATTCTGCCTGTGTGTACACTGTACATAGTGGAGCCCTCTTTCCAGCAACACTTTGAAGCTGACAGGGTTGCGTATGCTCATTGTCCTGAAGCTGCTGGTGTTGCATAGGTAGTTCTGTGGTGCATGAACACAGCTGGGATCATGCTGCTTGTAAGTGGTAAAAGGCTTTCTAAGTGATTAGAAGAAGTGAGGGGAACTCAGCCTAGTGGGATTCTTGCAGGCCAATGTCAATTACAAAACCTTGTTTTATTCATTTTCCATTCATGGAGTGGGATAAAAGAAACACAGCTAATGACAAGTGATGAGGATAGAATGGTTATCGGGTTAATGAAAAGGCCACTTTTGCTGAGGTCATCTCTTCCTTTCTCATGAAAGTGTGCATACTAACACAACTTAAGTAGTAAAAAATGTTGTACACTCTCAATTACTGGGCTAACTGCACCGCTGCTGGTCTCCTTGAGTGCATCCCCTCTGAGGTCTCTGTCACCTTTCTCGTGTGGAATCACATTCCTCTCTACCACTCTCAGACCAGGCCCCGTGATCATCTCAGGAGGCCTGACTTTGGTTCAGTACCCTCAGTTTCTTCTGGAAGCCATGACAGGGGTATCCCACCGCCAAACAGCCTCCTTAAAGGAAGTTATTTATTTGGAACAAAAGCATTTAAGGAAAAACAGAGCTTAACAATAAACCAGTCTATACCTTCACCTGCCTTTCCCTAAGGGTTACCATTCCCGCAATCGGGAAAGGCCCAACTTCTTCAGTCTCCCTCCACCAAGTATCTCTGTCAGCCTGTCTCCCAGGCTGCTTCTGACAGTTGGGCGCCCACCTGACCTCCCCTCCTGAGAAGGGCTTTTTAACTCTTTAGCGTTCTTCATTTCCAGCAGTGGCAGAACAGCTTTGCCACGTCAGCCCGGGAGTATTCCATTGCCCTGCAGTTGCCTACTAAATGTTTGCTGGGAAGTTGCTTCCCTGCTTGTTTTTCCATACACCCCCCTAGTGAGCTAGAAAAATACATTCATACAGGAACGTCTCTGACACAATATACAATAAGTTGCCCTCATCACCAGGTCACATACAGTGTATTCTGTTTTTAGATCATCACACAGCATCTCTATGTCTGTTGCATACTCAAATTAAACTCAGAAGAGAGGGAAAGGAATATCAGACTGGAGCTCCCTTACGTTGAGAAGTCCATTGTGGTCTGTAGGTGGAAGAGCAAGCATCAAATTACCAGAAGCTTCAAGCATTTCTAACAGGGCAAACAGACCTTACTCTTAAGGGCTGGCATTCGGTCAACCCCTCTGTTCTCCTGTAATTTATATGTACATAATTTTTTATGCTCTTACATCATCGGGCCTGACTCCCCTGTAGCGCCACTGCTGAGTCAGCATGGCACTGTGCGTGTTCCCTGTCTCAGTTTCCCTTCTCAGGAAGCCACTGACTCCATTTTAAGCACTTTTGACACTTGATTTTAAAGCTTGTGGCTTTCAGCGTTCCTGCCCTCTAAGCTCTGCTCCCAGTCGCCTCGGGGTTATCTTTTTAGCCTTTATGCCTCTCTTTATGGCAAGAGCCCCTGCATGTCTCCTGGAGCTGGGTAATTCAAATGCTTATTGTCTTAAGACTACCCCTCAGACTCTGTATCTTCAGTTTATGGCAGGAGTCCCTGGCCCTCTTCTTGGAGCTGGGTTGCAGTTTGTCTCCTTCAGCTGGCCCCAGTTAGTCCTCAGGCTCATGGCCTGGGGTTTGACAGCCAGCCCCTGCTTGTGTCTGCTCCCTGCTAGCTCAGGGCCCCACAGGAGCCTTCTTACCCTTCTGCCCTGCTATGAGGGAGGAAACAGCATTTATGCTGCGCCCTTTCTCCCAACTCATCCCCAGTTGGGTGGGAGAGCGGGGAGTCTTGCCCTGCTTTCTCTGCAAGGCTCCTGGCCCCATACCAGGGTTTCCTCCCTGTTTATTCCCCGGGACCACTTCCTCTCTCCCAGTATCTCCCAAGTCTTTGTGTCTATAATTGGATCTTTCAGCTCCGAAAGAGCCATGTCAGGTGGCAAGGTGGACTGACCATTAGATAGTACTGTCCTTAAGGGGGAAATGGCCCTGTCCCATCTTACCAAAGTTTTACATATTTATTGTCCATCAGGGATTTTGTAAGTAGTAACACAAGTAGGTAGCACCTATAAATTGATGATGATAATCAGCACTTTCCATTGTAGCAGGCTCCTGTAGCACAACTTGGTTTGACTCTTCTGACCACCAGCAAACTCCATCAGTTTCTCATTTCACATCTGGGAGACTTCAGATGTAAACTATGTTCCATATGTTGAAGAAGTTGTTTAACTCCCATTTAGAGGTCAAGTGTATTACCTTTATTGACTCTGAAATAAGGTGAAATTTCCATGGAAAAGAGAATTTTTTTCATGCAGATTTTGCATGATTGACTGGTTTGTAGTTCATTGCATAATAGAAATGGGATGTTGAATTTTAATCCTTTGATTATACTTCAAGCTCTTTACATATTTTTAGAATGTTAAATTTGTTTATACAGTCCTCAGGGATTACATAACATAACATCCTTTCCTATTTAGTATAAACCTAAATAGTCTTGCATTTTGTGGATTTTAATGTAGATTAAATCACAGTATGGGCTTTATAATGCAGCTACTTCCTCTTGCCTTCCTGCATGCATTCCTTATTTACTTTTAAAACAATGTATGAGTATTTTATTTCCTCTAGGCGGCCACTTCTTGACCTTCCTAATGATTTCTTTGGGGCATTCTTTTGTGTGCTCAGAGTAGTATTCTTGGTCATTCATTGAATAGCTATATTGGATATAGCAATTGGAGGGTACATTATACTTGCTCAGAACATTACCAAAAAGTAATTTTCATAGCAACCACCAAAGAGTATGTAAGTAGCAAAGTGGTAGGTAAAAAGTGTTTTTAGGTGTAGGAAACTTTTTTTTTTCCAGACAGTGCCTTACCACTAATTGTTAACAGATTAAATTGGACATCTATGTGTAAGTACTTGCAGTGCAGTCATCACAGTGGTATCTGAGTGCTTGCACACTACAAAGCTGAATTAGTTGCAATGGGCATATGCGATCACACAACCACAAGTGTTACCACCTTCTGTTTTTGAAGGTAATAGTTAGGAATTATACCATAACTACATCTTTTCATACTTAAAAAGCTGCCAGAGAAATGAGTGCCACTTTCCAAATTCAGTGATGATCCAACTATAGTCTGGTTATAATATGTCATTACAGACGAAGGGGGGGTCAGTTACTGTGTAACCATCAATTTCAAAAATACGGGGCTGTATTCTGAAGCTTTTTTTTTTTTTTTTAAAGTACAGCTTATGTCAGCACTAGGATGCTGAGATTTCTTTTCTGTGGTCAAAGTAATTGCTCCATTTCAGATGTCAAGCATAGTTGGATGTCTGGAGTGTACATATATCACTATATTTCAACCCCCATATGAGACCTGATGGAATTTGTCTTCACAGTTTTCACCCGACATCTTAATCTGTATTTGTGTACTTGATTCTTTTGCTTAAAATTTGACTGACTATTCAATTCATTACCCATTGGTTCACATGTAGTAAAGGGCCAGGAGTGTGTTTGATGTTTGCCATTCCCTACAGTTAAAGAGGGTTCTAGTCTCCTGCGGCTAAGCAAGGACTATACAGTATTTTATTTGGATTGATAGTGAGAGTCTTTAAAAGCTCAGAGCCAGATAACCTGTGCCTGGAGTGTCAAGTTCAGAATGGCAAGTAAAAAATATTTATAAAGTGTTTACACGAATATGTGGTTATGTTGCAAGTAAAGTGTGCCATTTTGGGGGCAGCTATAGTGTGTTGTCGGTCTCCATGATAAATGGTTACATGTTGATCAAATAATAGGGTAACCACCCCATTCATTTACAGGTCCTTCCTCATATGTCAGGTGGAAGTTATTCATTGCAATTTTAAAATTAATTAATTTGTAAGTTTGATTTATATTAAAATTATAAACCAAGTGAAGTTTCTAAATATTAAAAGAAACAAAAATCCTTAAGCAGATCCTGATATTCAGAGCAGTCTCAAGGATTATGAATGAGAACGGGTCAGATGAAGAGCATAGTAACAGTACTGCTAGGGTTTTGTTTCTGTCACCTAATTTCCCCCAACTTCCTCATAGGTTTTAATTTTAACCAAATCTGTGTAATTGTAATTGAAATGGAAATTACTGATACTCAGCAGGAGATTGTGTGTTTATTCAGTAATGCCTTGAGATGTCTTAAAACACATTCTTAGATCTGTTTTCCACTTTTTCTGAAAGGAGGGAGTAAATCATGTGAACTGTAAGCAGCCCTAGGAGCATAGAAACTGGATTTCACTTAATTTTTTGACTGGGTTTTTATGTGTTGCACATTAGCACTAAGGACCGGCTACATTAAAGTGAATGGTGGTTTTTCCAGTGATTTTTTTTCCAGCAGGGCTCTAGGTTATGGGGACTCTTGCATATGTTGCTCACAAAATCCATTATCACATTGTAAGTGCATAGCCAACATCACTCCACTATATTATACCTTCAGATACCTAGTAGACAGTTGACAACCTATTAAAGTTTTAATATTAATCTGCTCTGGAACCCATCCCATGCATAGAAGGGGAGGATGATTGATGCAGTGTTATAGTTTAGCTGGCAGAAGTTTAGCTGAGTCTGACCTCTCATAATATGGTGCCATGGCTCCTTTGGAAGCAAGCTGTCCTAAGATCTGGCATAATTCCAATGTGATCCCATGACTTGACTAGAATATTGGCATCTACTTCTTAGCGTTAACCCATTTAAAGGAAAACTGGCTCTGTTTTGTTCGGCCCAGTGATATGGAAGTCCACAGAGTAAGTAGCTATTCAGGAGTAAACTGTGTAAAAAATATTTTATACTGCAGATACATTTTTGTTGAAATGTTAGCGTGTCACAAGGCTAAGTGTGTCAAAATAAAAGAGAAATAATAAGTAAGCCCTTACATCTAGAAGATGACAGTTGTAATCCCAGAGTCTGGAGAAGATTCTAAATGCCATAGCATTTCATGGTATTGTTTCAAGTCTAAAAACTACCATTGTATAGACAGCACAAGATCATAACATAATTCCCAAATTTTCATCTATATTCTAAATGATCACGTTTTCAAAGCAGGGCATAATGGTGCACCATAAAAATGTGTACCTGTAGCACTCTCATAAACCCAGGTGTATGCATTTAAGTCATTTTGCACACAATGGGCAGTTACATGAGCCATTGCCTGCATAAATGAGCGGTTTTGTGGTGCATCTACTTCTGCATCCTGCTTGGAAAACATGACCCCAAGAGTTGATATGTGTCAGCCTTAGTGTAAATGAGAAAATTGCATCTGTTTTGACTTTCCTGTAAGTAATACTAAGTGCCTACAAAAAAAGAGAAATATATGTCGTTGAAACTTCACCAGGTGTTGGCAGGGAAGCAACAGAAAGTTCAGCACTAGGACTGAATACTTCCTGGTTATAAATCAGCAATTGCAGATATTTTATGTTAAGTATTAAACACTATTTGATGTTAAACACTTTTATACTAGAAAGACTGGTGGAAAGGCAGCTTTTACAGTTTCGATCATTTGGCTCCCGCATTGTTGCGTAGTGGCACAAATGATATCACGTGTCAGCAAGATGAAGGCCTCCAGCAGCCTGGTCTAGTAGTCACAGTGGATTAAGTGTGGGAATGAGTCAGGAGACTTTAATAATTTAATAAATGGAGCTATGCCAATCTCCTAGAACTGGAAAGGCCTTGAAAGGTCATCGAGTCCAGTCCCCTGCCTTCACTAGCAGGAACAAGTACTGTCCCCTGACAGATTTTTTGCCCCAGATGCCTAAATGGCCCTCTCAAGGCTTGAACTCACAACCCTGGGTTTAGCAGGCCAATGCTCAAACCACTGAGCTATCTCTCCCCCCAACTTGAGTTCCCCTCCTAGCTCTGTCACTGATCCATTTTCTGAAGCTGGGCAAGTCATTTCCCTCTTTAGGCCAAGTTCAGAAGTGATATACAAGGTGGTGATAGTTATAGATCAGTAAGGGAGTCTACATTGATTTAACTTCGACACTGCAGGGCTAGAAAAGGGTGTAAGTTTTAAACAAGGGGATAGCCTACTTTTAATTTGTACTTTTATAAACTTTTTTGTTGTTGCTTTTCTTGCTGTATTACTCAGTTTTGGCACCTTCGCATATAAATTTCATGCACTTAGACTCAAATTCCCAGCAAGCTGAGTCTAACAAAAAGGGAACTGGAAGAAGGTATAAGTTATGCCAGGTTAGTCATGTGGACTCTCATTTGAATTTGGCTCTTAGTTTCCCTGTCATTTAAATAGGAATACTGCAGCTTACTTTTCTACTTCGAATTAATCACTTGTAAAGTGTCATATATTAGTAGTAGTAAAAACTTTAAAATGTAATTTAGTCTTGGTAGCAAATGCCTCTTACTCTGTGAAGTCTCGGAATGGCAGCTAGCAATATGAATGGAGTTTACTTTTGAACTGGATGGAGAAATCCCATTGCGCATCACTTTTAGATCTGGGCTTTTAGACATGTTTCTGGCTCTTCTTCTCAAGAGCATATACTGACAAAACCCATATACTCTCTAGCCTCTTGCTGCCACACAAACTGTAAAGCAATACAAAGATTCATAAGTAGAAAACAGCTTTGAAGAAATATGGTGGCACTTGTGTAATTGTGAAACAGACAGCATTTTGTAGCTGGGTGCAAGGTGAAATTTATTTAATCTTTACTTCAACTGAATTACATGTGTAATGGGAGGCAAAAATTAAATAGTTCGGTCCTCTCTCTCCATTTGCAGATGCAGTATGCAAAATAGGATCTGTTTAATTTTTTAAGTGGGATATCTTCTTTGAGTGATTGCACATGTCCGTTCCACTTCAGATGTATGTGCGACCAGTGCAACAGCATCTGCACTGAGCCTGTACACACCTGAAGTGGAATGGATATGTGCTGCACATCTTGAACAGCAGTTATGGAACAGGTTAGTAACCGATTCCCCTCCTTCCCCCCGCCCCCAATGCAGAGCCATTGGAAACTGAGTTAGGACAAGTTAACCTCCAATTTGTATGTGCTCAATAGCAAGTAGAGTTGGTTGGAAATTTCTATGACAAATGTGACTTTCATTGTGAATGTTTTTCTTTTGTTTGTTTAACTTGCTTTAGTGGACAAGTAATGTGGTTAGAGAATTGCTCATTCTTGTTTTAGAGGCAGTCAGTCAGTGGCTTGTCCATAATACCTTGTTTAGCACTCCGTTGCCATTCTGTTCCATTTTTAGACCTGGACTCTGCTGGCCTATTGTGCATTACATTGTGCCATTCTCTCAGCAGTTGCTGTGAGAGTGACAGGTGGCTTTTGCTGCATTAGACTCCATAGGAGGTTCAATATACCTAACCTTTTCCCTACTGCTGCACAGTATTTTAGAAGTTTAAATGGCTTTTATACTGGATTCCAAGATGGGAAGAATGTTAAACTTAAGAATGTTGCTTTCACTTTTAAAAATATAAACAATCTAATGAAGAAAAATTATTTGGGTAAAAGTAAAGAGTAAGTTCTTACTTTGAATATTTGTAGTAGATTCTGAGCAGATGGGATTGTTGAAAAATTAAAGTATGTACCTCAGCTTGATTGCATTATTCTTGGATTCAGACAAATTGTTAGTGTAATTTTTCCTGATAATTCTTTTTTTCCCCAAACTAATTTAAAAGAATGAAATAGAAGCTGGTTAAGGGTTTTAGTTACATAATCTGCTATATTTGAGCCATAACCAGTAATCTGTGCTTTGAGATCATCACATGTCTCCCCAGGGGATTGTAGTGTAAGCATATGTGTGCATACACATAATTAATGGGGAAAAGAAAATCACTGCTGGGATTAGAATCAGGATCTTTATCTTTCTAAAGGGATGGTGCTCTGCTATTAAGTTAAATGGATAACTTCAGTAGTGCAAACTGCTGGAAGCATTAACTTGGACTTCAGTTTATGGAGACCATTTTTTGGTAAACTAAATGCTATTATTTATCACCTTTAAAGCCTGATGAGATGAATATTTACAGTATAAGTCTGATATAATAGACTTTATTTTTTTGAAGAATAAAGTGTTTTGATAATTTCACTGGATGAGAGTATCATTCACTTTCAAAAAAGGTTAATCTTATTATATTGAAGCAGAAAAAAACCTCTGTGCGACTTTATGAAAAGAACCTAACTACTCAAATGAATTTTATTTTCAGCATAGAGTGCTTCATTTTCTCCGTCCTCTTCTTATAGGATTTGTTCTGCTTCATTCATTAATTTTCTTTTAAAGCAGAATATGGAAATGTTTCTGCAGTTTTGCAGGGCAGTTGGTGGTAGTGAATTGTGATGGGCGTCTGTCAAAGATGTTGGCTGAATAAGTCTCTTGGAACATGGTAGCTAATTGTAGAGTATTGCAGATATCTTTTTTAAAATCTGAAAATATAAAGAGCATTTTATCTATACGGCTTGTGGAGTCCTAACCTACTGTGACAAGTTTAATACTCAAACATAACCAACTGATCTAACTTGTCGAGGAGCTCTTAGCAAAAATCTAATTTTGTTCATTTTATCATGAGGTTGGTCTGTCTTAACTTCTGGGGGAAAAATTGTGCTATGCTCTTCTAGGTGGGGCTCTATTCCTGCCCAGCTCAAAGGATTTACTATATTAGACGTACCATGGTGCAATGGCACAATGTTAGAACCTACATAGAAGATTAGCTTTATAAATATGTATATTTGGTGTATATGTGGAATATGTGGATTTATTAATATATTTCACTTACACACTTGGAATTTTAGGTTTAAGTGTTCCACTCACATTAATGCTGTCTTGCTCCCATTTGATGTTTAAGAACAAAATAATTTCAGGTTCTTAAATATACATATGCATGTGTATACCACTAAGTAAGTAAGTAAGTAATTAAGTGTGTGTGTGTGTGTGTGTGTGTGTGTGTTTGAAAAAAAAAAGTCTGCTATTCGATGAAACTGTGTCAAGTCTAAGCTCTTGTACAGTGTCTGTTGGCAGATCCCTTAGGTTACAGCCTTGTTGTAGTTTGGCTTGGAACTTTCCTCGTAGTTTTATTTTTGTTCATCTTTGTGTAGATTCTCAGCTGAGATCCTCCTGACGACCGGCCCGCTCTGGCTCCTGGTCCCGCTCCAGGTCCCAGCACCGGTCTAGCAGCATGAGGCATAGATCACTGGTCTATCAACGCCGATAGCCGAAGATCCCAGAGGGCCCGCGTGAGGGACTCGTCTCAGTCGAACAGGTCGACGTGAAGGCACACCGGCGATCCTCGAAGAGGGCACAGCGGCGGCCAGAGCGGCCCTCCAGGCCACTTTGGATGCATCAGACTCCGCGGCTCGCACGATGACCTCAGCCATTTCCATACAGAGGGCATCCTGGCTGCTTCTCTCAGGTCTGTCGACTGAGGCTCAGCAGTCGATGCAGGACCTCCCCTTCGACTGCCAGGCCCTGTTTGCAGAGCAGATGGACAGTAAACTGCATGGACTGAAAGACTCCCGCACTACCCTGAAAACTCTAGGTCTGTATGTCCCCGGTCCAGCTTGTAAGTGGTTCACCCCGCAGCCATTTCAGGGTCAAGGGAGCCAATCCCGGCAGGAGCTGCCCCATAAGAAGAGTAGGGGCTGCAAGTGCCGCCCTAGCCACCCACCTCCACCCTCTGCCCAATTGGGCTCTACCCACAATAAGCAGGGGGGCAAGCGAGCATTTTGAGGGTGCACTTGAGGGCGAGCTACCAGACTATATCCCGGATCCGTCTTTCCCACTGATTCCCAACCGCCTTTCTTTGTTCCTCCCCGCATGGACCACTATAACTTCAGATGTCTGGGTCCTCAATACAGTGGCACAGGGTTACACCTTCCAGTTTCTTTCTAACCCCCCCTTCCCCATCCATCTTCAGGGACCCCTCTCACGAGAGTCTTCTCACACAGGAGGTAGAAGGGTTGGTGCAGTGGAAAAGGTTCCTTGCGAGTACAGGAACAAGGGGTTCTAGTCCCGGTACTTTTTAATCCCGAAGGCCAAGGGCGATCTATGGCCCATCCTGGACCTGCGAGACCTCAACAAATACCTAAAGAAGCTGAAGTTCCTCATGGTCTCCCTGGCCTCCATCATCCCCTCCCTGGATCCAGGAGACTGGTATGCCGCCCTCAACTTGAAGGACACATATTTCTATATAGCGATCTTTCAAGGTCACAGACACTTCCTGTGTTTCATAGTGGGACCCAACCACTATCTGTTTGCGGTCCTCCCGTTCAGCCTCGCGACAGCACCAAGGGTGTTCACTCAGTGCATGTCGGTAGTAGCTGCTTACCTCAGATATCGAGGTATCCAGATCTACCCATACCTCGACGACTGGCTCGTCAAAGGCTGCCCCAGGTCCCAAGTTCAGAGAGATGTCGCGGTGCTGCAGGCCATGTGCTGATCCCTGGGCTTGCTGGTAAATGACAAAAAGTCGACGTTCGTTCCGGTGCAGAGAATAGAGGTAATCGGAGCAGTGCTCGACTTCACTTGCACTAGAGCGTTCCTACCGCAGGAGAGGTTCCAGACAATGGTGGACCTCATTGCGGGAGTCTCTGCATTCCCCCTGACCACGGCCAGGGTTTGGCTGCACCTGCTGGGCCACATGGCAGCATGTACATATGTCGTCCACCATGCCAGGCTCAGGATACGGCCCTTACAGCAGTGACTGGCGACAGACTATTCCCAGTCTAGAGATCATCTGGAAAAGGTTTTTACCATCCTACCAATGATACTTACCTCGCTACAATGGTAGACCAATCCCAGGGCAATCCTGGAAGAGGTTCCATTCAACAGCCCTCCTCACCTGATTGAGTTGATATCAGACACCTTGGACCTTGGTTGGGGAGCGGCCTCCACACCCAGAGCATGTGGTCCCCGTTGGACATGACTTTGCACATAAACGTCAAGAAGCTCAGAGCGGCACACTTGGCCTGCGGAGTCTTTCTACTGCACCTGGCAGGAAAGGTGGAGAGAGTGTTGACGGACAATATGGCCTTGATGTTCTACATCAGCAGGCAGGGGGAAGCACGCTTGTCGGCCCTCTGCCAAGAGGCACTCCAACTGTGGGATTTCTGCATCGACCATGTGATCCAACTGGCGGCCTGTCACCTTCCCAGCTTCAGGAACACGCTGACGGATCGCCTCAGCAGATCCTTTTCCTCTCACCACGAGTGGTCACTCCATCCAGAGGTAAGTTGGACCCTTTTTCAGAGGTGGGGAACTCTCCAAGTGGACCTGTTTGCCACCAGACAGAACAGGAAATGTCATTGCTTCTCTTCCCTACAAGGCCTGGGCAAAGACTCCCTCTCAGATGCCTTTCTCCTGTCATGGTCAGGAGTCTGATGTAAGGGTTCCTGCCGATCTCGCTCATCAGCACAGCCCTGTCAAAGGTCAAGAGAGACAAGGCCCAAGTCATCATGGTCACCCTGGTGTGACCGCACCAACATTGGTTCAGCATGTTGATGGACTTGGCAGTGACCGCTCCCTGGCCACTTCCTGACCGCCCAGATCTGCTCTTGCAGGATCACGGGCATCTCCTACACCCCAACCGTATACGGTGTTCTACAAGGATAAAGTTCAACTGTGACCCTATCCGGCCTTTCTGCCGAAGGTAGTGTCTTCCTTCCATGTTAACTGTTAACCCAAGCCGCACACCACTGGGTAGGAAAGAAGGCTGCACACCCTAGATGTCAGACATGCTCTGGTGTTTTACCTGGAGCATACCAAGCCCTTCCGCAGGTCGACCCAGCTCTTTGTCGCGACAGCGGACAGGATGAAGGGCCTTCCGGTGTCAATGCAGAGAATTTCCAACTGGATCACCTCCTGCTTCTGGACCTGTTACAAGCTGGCACAGGTCCCACTGCTGCCGATTGTGAGGGCCCACTCGACCAGATCTCAGGTGTCCTCAGTGGCCTTCCTGGCCCACGTTCCCCATCCAGGACATTTGCAGAGCTGCGATGTGATCTTCACTTCACACATTCACGGTGCACTACGCCACCACTCAGCAAGCCAGAGATGATGCTGGGTTTGGTAGAGGTGTGTTGCAAACTACATGTCCATGAACTCCTACGCGCTTCCATTGGCACTGCTTGGGAGTCACCTAATATGGAATGTTTCAGAGTAGCAGCCGTGTTAGTCTGTATCAGAAAAAAGAACAAGAGTACTTGTGGCACCTTAGAGACTATCCGAAGAAGCAGGCTGTAGCCCACGAAAGCTTATGCTCAAATAAATTTGTTAGTCTCTAAGGTGCCACAAGTACTCCTGTTCTTTTTGCTAATATGGAATGGACATGAGCAAGCACTCGAAGAAAAGAAAGTTACCTTTTTTCGTAACTGGTGTTCTTCGAGATGTGTTGCTCATGTCTATTCCATGACCCGCCTTTCTTCCCCACTGTCGGAGTTTCCGGCAAGAAGGAACTGAGGGTGGGTGGAGCCGTCGGCGCCCCTTATACCACTGCATGTGCACGCTGCTCCAGGGGACACCAGAGCTGGTTCCCTACGGATACCACTGAGGGAAAATCTTCCAGCAACCATGCATGTGGCGAGCACACACACCTACTATGGAATGGACATGAGCAACACATCTCGAAGAACACAAGTTACAGAAAAGGTAACTGTCTTATTCTGTTTTCAATAGATCAACCCATAGTTTAGATCCTTGACGCTTAGGCTGGTGAAACTGTGATTGCTCATTCTGTTTCGACTAGTTACACTTTGAAAAATGTAAATGATCATATTACTCCAGCAATAGAGGTAGGACATAAAACAGCTTTCTAATGTTTTCAGTGTACAATTTTTCCCTTCTCTGTTGTGAGCTAAATTCCTGATTGATGTTCAGTTAAGGATAGCATTTTAATATGCATTGCAATTGCTTTGGACAAAAGCAGTACAGTAAATAATCCTGTGCTTTGTTTGAAAGCTAACAAATGTAAATTACCTGCCAGATTTATGAAGCAGAGCTAGGGGAGAAAAAGAGGGCATAGGATAATCAAAACACTGGGAGTGAGTGTGTGTGTGTGTGTGTGTGTGTGTGTGTGTGTGTGTGTGTGTGTGTGTGTGTGTTCAAACTGTTTATATAAAAAGGCTGCCCAGGTCAATAATGCTGTGAAATCCTCAATGTGTAACAATATATGTGTGTATATACAAACTCTTAAACATAGCAAGAATATTGCTATTTTGTTTTAATCATATGGATAGGAAACCAAGCAAATGTTTATTTAGGACCTAATTCTGCAACATTTATGTATGTTAAGGAGCACTTACGTTTATTCTTTTATAAGTTTTATCATCTGTTTCTTTATGAAAATCAATAAAAAAGTGATCACAAAAAGGTGAGTAGTAGTAGTGAGTAGTCCCAATTTTGTTTTGAAGAGCCCAATGTTGAAGCATGGTTCTTTCCTTGAAAAAATTACTGCAAAAATGTTCTTTTGATCTTTCAGTGCCTTCTTGTGTCAAATTTGATAAGTTTGAGTAGGGAGATGGCTTCTACCCATCTCTCCCAGGCTGAAAGTGCTGCAGATTTAACCTGGAAAGCTGGAAGATAATGTAGTATTTCTGAATTGTGGGTCATTACCAGTAGTAGTAATTCTGCAGGGACACTTCAGCCTTCTGTTATGTTTGTGCAACCCTATTAAGTTGGGAGTTGCACAGGTGGAACTGAAGGCATAATTTGATTTTGTAGTTAGAGTTTAGTTAACAAGTCTGATACCGAAGGAAGACTAGAATCCAGGTTAACTGTATTAACAGAGTAACAAGTAGTATACACTTACTTTTGTCACCAAAATTGGGTATGTTTCTTACTCCAGAGAGGCAACTTGATACTGCTCTTTTCAGTAAGAGGGTATTGCTTGAACATAGTCATTTTTCTGAGTAAAAGTACAATTTTGGTGTTTGTTTTGAAAACAAAATATGTAGCTTTTTACAGGCTGCAAAACCAGGGGCCTAAGCTAATTGATTGTCAGGGCTGGTCTACACTCCAAAGCTAGATTGAGGTAAAGCATCTTATGTTGACCTAACTCTGTCAGTGTCTATACTACAATGGTGCTTCCACTGATGTAAGTTGCCCATTTCATTGTCTTTAATAACTCCACCTCCATGAGAGGTGTAGCACTTAGGTCGATGTAATTAGGGCGATGTCGTGTCCGTGTAGACACTCCCTTACGTTACCTGTTGGCAGTCAGCCACCCTCTCCCCTGGCACTGGTAGCCCAAGTCAGGCTGTCAGCCGGGTGCCAGGACTACAGCTGGAGCCCTCCCCCATCACCAGTGCTGACAGCCGGGCTTACAGCAGGAGTCCCACACCCCGGGGCTGACAGCCTCAGAGCTCACAGCTGGAACTCCCTCCTGTCCCAGGGCTGACAGCCCCTACTATGAGCCCAGCACTGGGCTCAGTTTGGCAACAAGGAGCCTACCAGAAGTGAAATTGACATTCTTGTCAGTTTCCCAGCTGCAGTTACTTCACATTTGATCTCCAGCTCCAGCTGTCAGCTGGGGGGAAAGAGGGGGAAGAACTCCAGTTGTAAGCCCTGCCTGGTGCTGAGAGCCAGAGCTGGAGACCAAATGTGAAATAATAGCACCCATGAAACTGATAAGAATGTCAGTTTCACTGTCGATAGGCTTCCTGCTCTGAAATTGAGCCCTGCGCCTGGCTCACAGCTTGGCAGTCAGCCCCAGGGGTGGGTAGGGCGCCAGCTGTGAGTCCCGCACAGGGCTGACAGCTTGGGCTGTTGGCCCTGGAAGTGTCGGGGGTTGTCCTCCATCTGTCAGCGCCCCACAATGCCTCACACAGTTAAGTACGTGGAAGCGCTCCTAATGGGGACACACACCGACAGAGGGGGTAGTGTGGACCTGAAGCACTGCAGTAATTACTGCAGTGGCTGTAAGTGGACCTAACCTAGATTGACTTAATTTTATAGTGTAGACAAGGCCTCAGTTTGTAAGTAACCTGGGGCTAGAGTCATACACCAGCACTTTGCCTCTAGTTTCATGACTGAGCTACACAAATCCAGGAAGGTTGCTGTGGAACATATGGCAGTATATGTTGGGTGCAAGCTTGTTTTTTGATACCAGGTACATTCCTCAAACTGAAGAGCTTATATTATACAAGATTTTAAAACAAAACAAAGAATAATTGTTTTAAGTGTGAGATACAGTGCATTTTTTTCTTACCATTCTGGTGGTGCATTTGCCTATTTTGTGTGTAATGCAAGTACCAGATAATGCTTTGCTTCTCTACAGTGTAAAGAATTGCCTAAAAGACAAAAATGTGCAGAGTGATAGAGAAGGCAATATGTTGATTTAGTCATATAATTTCTGTCTAACTGAATGTTCTATGTAATTTATTGTTTACACAGAACATTCAGCCACACAGAAGTTAGACAGGATAGGTAGCTTTGATATTCAGCCGTATTTCTAACCACAGTTTTGCAATGATCTGTAGAGAAGAGAGGGATTGAAAACAGTAGGCAAAAAATGAAAGCTGACAGACCTTTCTTGTTGCCACTTAATAGTTACCTGTTTTGTGTTGTATTGCAAGCAGGGTTTGTGCAGTGATCTAGACAAAGCAGAACAAAGAGATTTCCTTGCTCACAGAAAGTTCCCTAAAATAACGTACTGAGGATAAAAAGGCTGCCCAGGTCAATAATGCTGTGAAATCCTCAATGTGTAACAGCTCCAGGAGGGTTGTAGACATCTAGGCTTTAAAAAGATTTAGTCCCTTGATCAGTTAGTGTTGGTTGGCTGTGCAGAACACACAGACCTTGTACTGGTAGTGCTGAAACACCTTGCGTGAAGAATTTTCAGATAACTTGGAGCTGGGTATATAACTACTGAATTGTTCGTCCCTTCAACAGAAGCCTGAGTTTTGAACCCTGGGAAAGTTAAAGTTCTCTAATAGTTGTTAAATAAAATTAAGATTTGTAGTTGTTGTTGTGTTTACTCTACACCCTAATTTACAATAGTTGAATATGCTGTCAGTTGGCTGTCATTTATCTGGCTAACCTTTCTTAAAGCCAAGTATGGATACACAAAATACAATATAACTATCTTGAATTTCCTTAATTCAGGGAATAAACTTGAAAAAAGTGTTCACTCTTTAGTTTGGCTATCTATATTTAATTTTAGAGAAAATAATGTAAACATGCTTATCAATATTTCCACTAACTCTGATTAGAAGTGACCACTCATAATAGATGGTAAGTAACTTTGCTATTAGCCCAGTAATTTTAAATTGAATATACCGAATTGCATTGACCACAGCTTTCAAATTTTATTTTAATATAAAGGAAAACACTTTGATACATTATCCCAGTGAAACCAGCTCTATCTGTCACTGGTAGTAGGGCAGTGCTGTGCCCCTGGAGTTCCCTCCATTTTCTCTGCTTCCCCAGTGCCAGAGGTCTTCTCTGCTGCAAAGCTTTTCAGAGGGAAATCCCAAACTTTAGTTCAAATTTCGGACTTAATGGTTTGGCTCAGTGACGTGTCCATCCAATTTCCAGCTGTGTCTCAGGGCTGCGATTGCCATTTGGGAAGATTGTCCTCTCTCCCCCTTCTTCTGAGGTGTTTGCAGCAGCCTGGCTGGAAAGGAGCCAGGCAGAATTAGAGTTGCCTGCTCCAGGGCAGGCAGTCCATCCTCCCCATCTCAATGAGGACTGTGAAGCCAAGAGGGCAGGGCGCCAGGTGGAAGATCGCACCTGAATCCCTGTAGCCTGCGCCTGCAGCCTCTGACTGTGAAGCGCAGATACCTCTTCCCGTACTGCCTCTCCTTGGGCACTTGATACAGCATGAACACGGATAATATCCGAGAGTGCAGTGAGGGACCTTTAGGCCCAGCTCTTTTCCCCTGCTACCACCTCTATAACCTGGGCCTCCCACCCCAGGCGATCCCTACTGATAGGCGATCTCTAGGAGAAACACACACCCATCTGGCCCATGTGGACCCTATACAATAGAAAGCATAGAGTCTGTGAGGAGCCCATCCTGCACCAAGGTACCTTCCCTGGGAATTCGGTAGGGGAGGCACTATGTCCAGCCTCTTTGAAGGCGTGGGAACACTAACACTTGAAATATTTTTTGGAGCAATGTCTGAATCCAGTTTTGCTCCCCCCACTCCAAAGCAGGATCTTAGGGACAAACTTCCAAAGGGGAAATAAATAAAATCAGCATGTTTTCCCCTGCTCACCTTCAGAGAGTGCAGCAAGAGAGAAAATCCTCAGCTCCTGGTTTCCCTGCTCACCTTCTTGCAGTGCAGTATAGCAGATTAATGCAGAAAGCACCAAGGCAAATATTTGTGCTGTTTCCTTCAGGTGTGTGTGCCCACACAAAGAAAAAACAGGGAATTCTTCCTCCTTAGGGGAAGAAAGGCAGTTGTCTGAACCAGAGGTAGGAGATCTAATAAGATTCCAGGATAGTCACTCTGAAGCCTATTATGTGCAAGTGTGAAGTGATGGAACAGCTCCAAAAGCATGGTTGATGGCTCTTTTTGTTCAGAATATCACTGCGTTGAATCATCACTGGATTTTGTGGGCTGTTACGGTCTAATTTTTAAGTTCTTAGCTTTTTGACTTGCAGAATTATACCTGTGTGATGTACAGTTGCAGTAAGGCAAGTGTCTATGCTCTCCAGACCAGTGTTATATTAGGGCTAGTCTACACTACCCACCTGATTCGGCGGGTAGTGATCGATGTTCTGGGATCGATTTATTGCGTCTCATCTAGACGCGATAAATCGATCCCAGAACCGCTCCCTGTCGACACCAGAACTCCAGCTCCGCGAGCAGAGGAAGCGCTGTCGACGGGGGACCCTACCTGCTGCCGTGTGAACCGGGGTAAGTACTTTAAAATATCGATCTAAGATATTCGACTTCAGCTACGTTATTCACGTAGCTGAAGTTGCGTATTTTAGATCGACGCCCCCTCCCTCCCCCTCCAGTGTGGACCAGCCCTTAGAAGTAACTCAGCCAATCACCGTCATTCCTCTGTAGCTAATTTTCATGCAACAATGTCATTAGTTGTGTGAGGGAGACTTCACAGATTGTAGATTACTTGGCCCATCTGCCACACCCATGTGCTCAACTGCCACCTGCAGAAATCAACACAGATTTCCTTGCACAACCCGACCATACACACATCAACACAGCCACCCCTACAACAATACAAACAGCATACACAGTGACCCCAAACACACACAGCCCCTTACCACAGCACACACTCCCTCATTTGCCACTCGCACAAATTGACACAACTATCTCAGTACACCCCTACCTACCCATAAATGAACACAATCCAGCAACACAGTTAGCACACACAATAACACCAGACATCACTCTGAAGCCTATACTGTCTGTTGAGTTAGCATGAAGTGATGAAAACAGCCACAAGCATGATTGAGAGATCTTTGTTTAGAATTTCACTGGGTTCAGTCATCCCTGGGTATTTATGGTCAGTTACGGTTCAGTTTTTAAGTTCTCAGCCATTCTGACTTTATGAATTATACTCGTGCAACAGTATGAGCTTTTGGCTGTGTGTGTGTGTGTGTGTGTGTGTGTGTGTGTGTGTGTGTGTGTGTATTCGCGCTCTCTCTCACAACACTAAAACAAAACAAAAAAAAACCAATAAAGAGAATAGGCTCTTTCAGGCTGAGTGAAACTAAATTTGGGAGGTCTGCAGCTGCCCTAGATAAGCTAATAGTTATTTATCCCTCCTCATGTTTCCTGGGACGATATCATAATAGAAGAATGGGCATTTCCTGCCATACTTAAAGCTCAGTATTGGCCTGTTTTCCCCAGTTACCACTGTGGATTGGTATGCCCCAGCTAGTGGCCTGTTGTCCCCAGCTATCACTTTGGGACTCTTCCTGGATTGTGGTAATATTAATATTGGGTTTAAGGAAAATGGAAATTCACTCCAGGTTACACCTCGCATTGGTCTCTACTTCACAAAGGAGGTCTGCTATTGCAAAAAACAGTCTTCCATCCAACATCAGACAGGTTCAAAATAAGACACTTGGATGAAGTGATTATCACTCTAATGGAGTCGAGAAAGAAGTCCATAAATAGAACTAATTCTTCTGGCTGAAGCAAAGTCCAAGGTTCAGCTAACACATTAAACAAATGAAGCACAGCCTTGAATTCCTCCAGGAAGGCTCTAATGTAAGTGTATGAGATTGTACAAAACTTGCTTTTCTTGAACATGCCGAGAACATTATACTACAGTGACTTGACCTTTTTGCTTGGACAAATCTCAACATTGAATGCTTCCATAGGGCAACTGCCCTGATTCCATCCCCACAAGGTTATAGAGCTCCACCTTGGAACCTCATTCTTGCCCCTCCAGCACTATCCCAATGACACCGGCTACAGCGGTTTAATACTTATTATCCATGGAAGTACACTTCTGGTAAAGTTTTCTGATTAGAAATAGTAGTTATTAAGTTGGGAGCTTTCTCAGATGAAACCTGGTATTGTACATCTAATTCAGACAAGTACTCCTCAGAACTGTTATACCATGCATTTCCGAAGTAAATTTAAGAAATATGCTTCCTTTTGTCAAACACAAAAATCCGATCTGCAGGAGCACTGACAATGTTGGGGCAGAGAAGTCATGGCTCTTATAAAGAGATCAGCTAAGTGGCCATATGGCCATCAATACGTACATTTACCAAATGCTACGTTTAGTTATCCAGTCTTCAGCCAATGCCTTTTTTTCAGTATAAGTCTTCTCCATGCACCTAGGGAAAGATTGAGGATATGTGTTTCCCCTTGTTTTATATGTCTAAAAGATGATCCTGCTTCCTATCTTGGAGACAGACTGCTGTGAAAATCCCATTGTAGCAGATCAGTGGACCTTGCATCAGAAGAATAGGAAAATTTATCTATGCTTACCTCAAAATTTCTTTTCTTCTTTGAGTGTCCTCTGCATATTCCCACTGTTGGGATATGTGCCACGTGGTGCCATTGAACGGTGCAGCCTTCAGCTAGTAGTGTCTATTAGGGTGCTCACACGCACCCCTCATCCTTTCCTTCAGCATTTGAGCATATTCTGAGAGCGGGACTATGAAAGGGGACTCAGCAGCAGTTGCTGCCTCAGTTCCTTCAAAATGCTAACCACGAAGGGATGTGAGCCACCTTTGGATTCAAGAGCCTCAGCAAGTTAGATAAGTGCCTTCTCTTTTAATAGTTAATTGTTAATAGAGTTAGTGTTGAGCTTTACAATTAGTAAGTTAGCGATGGCGGATCTGAAGATCAAGAAACACGGATTTAAAAGGTGGTGTCATGTCACATAGTTTTCCCAGCATCAGATGCAGTGATGGGGGGTGCTTGCTGGTGGTATTGTCTAGTGGTTAGGGCACTAGGTCTGCACTTTCCCCTCCTCTGTCTCTCTTGGACACTGTCCTGCCCCATGGCGGTCTGCTGTTTCGTGGGTGTTGACTCGACCCTCCAGTCAGGTCACCAATTAGCTTTATCCCTTTCTGGGGTAACAGAATCTCAAGGAAGATATTGGCTCTTCTGCCCTCCCCCCTCGGGCTATGGGGGGAGGAGGTACGAACTTTCATCCGTCTATTGACACCTGCGGGTCTCCAGTCCCAGTTGCAGAGTTTAAACAGTCTTTACCCTTCCCTCGCTTCCCCACAGGTGCAAGGGGTCTGGAAATGGGGCGGGAGAGGTTATGTTCTTTTGTAATGGGTGGTTTGTAGGGGATCCCGGGCCCTCCCACTCCACGAGACTCTGGCCCAGGGCCCTGGAAGAGGCAACACTGTCCAGCACCCAGGCACGCTTAAGGCTGCCTCCCTGGGCTACTTCCTATGACTCCCCTGCTAAAGTCTCCCAGTGCAACACACAGTAGTAAAGAAAATTAGAGTAATTGAATCTTCAGCCCCTCTGGGCTCAGGCAAGCTCTTCCTCCCTGGGGAAAGGCTTCTGCAGCAACCTTCTCCAGGAACTCTCAGGCTAGGTCTCTCTCTCTGCCCTATCAGCCCCTTTCTGAGCTGTCTGTCTCCCTTCTGAGCTCTATCTCCAGCTGGAAAATGCTCTGCAGGTGGGGATGGGTGATGTCAGGTGGACCCAGAGTAGCTCTTTAACCCCTTCAGTTCCAGTGTGGGGTTTATACACCCCACAGCAGATGCCCGTGCTTAGCACCTAAAATGCTTAGGGGAGAAGCACTCCCCTTGTTGCACTATCTGCTGGACTCCAGACCTTCTCTGCAAGAAGTCTCATAATTTAAAACCTCCAGATGCAAGGGTTCTGAGGCTTCTGAAAAGAGAGATTAAAGGCCTGAATTGGCTCTGGGACATTCTGGTTGCTGGAACCCTTCTACTTCCAAACTATTGGCCTTGGCACTGAGCTCTGGATCGAAAAGACTGAGTATTCAGTAGCAAAACCCTTGGACCCAGTTCCCGGAAGGTACTGATGATAAATGAAACAAGCTTGGACAACAGACGGTCTATGCCTGAGGCCTCTACGGAACTGGGACTTTCAGTCCCAAGAAAAAAGAAGGCAAAGACTAAACATCATTTGGTTCTTGGGATTGTTTCCCATTCTGGTGATTCATCAGATCCTTTGGATTGTGAATATGCAGATCAGAGATCTTAAATAAATAAATAAATCCCTCCCCAAAAACGATCAGTGGATCATCCACTCTGGGAGGTTCATGAAAAATTGGCAGATCTAAGTATTCTGTTGCCACAGATACCACGTAATGTGGTTACGCACAGGTACATGCGGAACCGCATCCCTCGAATCCTATCAGTTCTTCACCAAGACCAGAAAAAAGGTAATCGAATAAGGATCCATCACAATGGTCTCTTCCTTGCAAAAAACCCCCATGAAGCTGATTTCTCACCATCAGTCCTCGGTCACGTTCTCTCCACCTCCCGGGACCCCTAGGAGAACTCTATCCCCTTGTTGCTGTTGTGGATCCCTACCTGAGCATTATCCCCAGTTATTTCCGTGTCAGATCCCAGCTCAGATGTGCATTCAGAGGAGGAGCCGGATCCACGCATTTATCTAGAGCCTCTACTTCCTCAGGGCTTTTCTTTTGCGATGGGCTATCCTAAATACAGGTATCCTCCTAACTGACATTGTCTAGGAAAGTTGGCAGGAGCGGCCAAACTGGCCAACCCCAGGGTTTCTATATCAACCTCCTTCAAAAGCTACAACCTTTGTTCTGCATCGAGGCAGGGATGTTTCTGTGGATCTGGGGCATTCAGATTCTTGTGCCAACAGACCTGATACCAAAAGATGAGTCCCTTGTGCTGATACAAGACATCTTGTATCAGGACCAGGAATCCATAGGGGGCTCCTCTCCCAATTACAACATGGATGCCATCCTAAGGCATGGCATCTAGTTACACAAGTTACTCAGCAGATTAGTTTCTACTTTAAAACTACTTTCTGTTTCACTGGAGAAAACTCCTCATTCTGTCTCTGGCATCCTTGGAAATACCTGGACATTTCTTGGCCAGTTCTAGAGGGTCTCTGGAAGCTAGAAAAATCTGAGGGAATAATCCATCTTCCTGTCAACCAACGGCTAAAAAGGTGGCTAAGCTTTATCAGATTCCATATGAGTAGTCGTCTTGTGTCCACATACTTCCTCCCTCTAATTTTCTAATAGTGGCTTTAACAATGCATCAACCAAGAATGGAATATTTATGTTCCACTCCCAGTGACAAGGGTGGGAGGGGGAATTAGATTTTTTGGGGAGGAAAATTAATGTCTTCATTTTCTTTAAATGTGAGGATAGCTAATTACCTAGCCTTCATGGCAGTTTCACCTGTGGGACAAGATTTCACTTTTTACCAAGAATCTTCCCGATGAACATGGCAGACTGATTAATGCCCTTGTTAAGGAGGCTGTAACACGATAGCTCTCCAGCTCAAGGGGCAAGCCATCGTGTATAAAGCATTCAGTTTGCAAATAGCGGGAGGATGAAGGGGTGATCACTAGCAGCCAGCATGGATTTACCAAGAACAAATCATGTCAAACCAGCTTGATTTCCTTCTTTGACAAGGCAGCTGGTCTGGTGGATAGGAGGAATGCAGTGGACATAATATACCTGGACTTTAGCAAGGCTTTTGGCACATCTCACATGATATTCTCATAAATTAAGCTGGAGAAATGCAGGCTCAGTAGAACTACCATAACTGGTTAAACAACCGCAAACAAAGAGTAACTGTTAATAGAATGATGTCAGATTGGAGGGAAGTCTCAAGTGGAGTTCCACAGGGATCTGTGCTAGGTGAGGTGTTGTTTAACATCTTTATTAATGACCTGGATGAAGGAATATAGAGTACTGATCAAATTTGCAGATGACACAAAGCTGGGGGATAGAGGGAGATTGCAAACAATTTAGAGGATAGAACTAAAATTCAGAGGGCTCTTGATAAATTGGAGAACTAGGCTATAGACAACAAAATGAAATTCAGCAAAGGCAAAAGTAAAGTGCTGCACTTATGGAAGAAAACCAAATGCACAAATACAGAATAGGGGAAAACTGGCTTGGCAGCAGCACTGCTGAGAAGGATTTGGGAGTTGTTGTGGGTCACAACCTCAACATGAGTCAGCAATGCGATGCTGTTGCAAAAAAATGCAGTTTTGGATTGCATTAACATAGGCATAGCATGCAAGTCATGGGAGGTGATAGTACCTCTTTACTCAGTGCTGGTTAGGCCTTACCTGGGGTACTGTGTCCAATTTTGGTCATCACTGTATAAAAAGAATGTAGAGAATCTGGAAAGGATCCAGAGGCGAGCGACAAAGATGATCAAAGGGATGGAATGTAAACTATATGAGCAAAGGCTGGGAGGAACTGGGTATGTTTACTTTGGAAAAGAGGAGATTAAAGGGTGGACATGATAGTGGTCTTTGGATACTTGAAAGGCTGTCTTAAAAAAAAATGGAGAAAATTGTTCTCTCTTGCTGCAGAGGGTGGGACAAGAGGCAGTGGGTTCAGACTACAGCAGGGGTTGGCAACCTTTCAGAAGTGGTGTGCCGAGTCTTCATTTATTCACTCTAATTTAAGGTTTTGCGTGCCAGTAATACATTTTAATGTTTTTAGAAGGTCTCTTTCTATAAGTCTTTAATATATAACTAAACTATTGTTGTATGTAAAGTAAGTAAGGTTTTTAAAATGTTTAAGAAGCTTCACTTAATATTAAATTAAAATGGAAAGCCCCCCAGACCAGTGGCCAGGACCCAGGTAGTGTGAGTGCCACTGAAAATCAGCTCGTGTGCCGCCTTTGGCACCCATGCCATAGGTTGCCTACCCCTGGACTACAGCATAGAACAAACTGCCTAGGGAAGTTGTGGAAACTCCTTCACTGGAGATTTTCAAAAAGAGGCTGGATAGCAATCTGTCTTGGATGGTTTAGACCTGTAGCTCTGAACCTTTTTAGACTACTGTACCCCTTTCAAGAGTCTGATTTGTCTTGCGTACCTTCAAGTTACACTTCACTTAAAAACCACTTGCATACAAAATCAGACATAAAAATACAAAAGTGCCATAGCACACTATTACTGCAAAATTGCTCACTTTCTCATTTTTACCATACAATTATAAAATAAATCAATTGGAATATAAATATTGTATTTACATTTCAGTGTATAGTATATAGAGCAGTATAAATGAGTCGTATGAAATTTTGGTTTGTACTGACTTTGCTAGTGCTTTTTATGTAGCTTGTTGTAAAACTAGGCAAATAACTATATGAGTTGATGTAGCCCCTGGAAGACCTCTGTGTGCCCTTGGAGATACACGTACCCCTGGTTGAGAACCACTGGTTTAGACTGGATGACTCCTGCGGCCCCTTCTTACCCTGTGGTTCTATGATTTTAACCCTGATTACAGGACACGCTACACTTGAGTTCAATCAGATGATCCCAGTGTAAAAAGAGCAGTAAACTGCAGCTAGGGTCTGTAGACACTGAAGGGAGCAAGAAGCTCCTGCAGGGTCCTAAGTTAACCAGGGGTGGGTGTGAGGGGTGGGGGAAAGGTTGAAGAAGCAGGAGAGAGTTCTCCAAGCGCGGAGGCCTGTCCAAGCAGGGAAGAGACTGTCAAGGCTAGCTGGGATAAAGACTCTGAGCCTGAACTACTTGGACCTAGAGGGCCAGAGTATGTATCAGAGGACTAATTAAATGGGATCCCTTGTGGAAATTGTTTGAACCACCTTTGAACCGTGAATTCTTAGAGGGCCCTGAAGAGGGGTGCTGCAGAGTGACTTGTGACTTGCAATATTATAGAGGGCAGAATGTTGCCAAACGCATGCTGAGAGCACCTTAGATGTATCTGATGCATCTTCAAAATAGATAGCTGCAGAGATAACTCTCAGAAGACAAGCATGGTTATGCTGCTCCTCCCCTCTTCCCCTCCGAAACAAGGTCAAAGACTGAAGACCTTCTGTTTTGAAGGGATGGACTTCTTAGTTCTAAAACGGATTAAGTCTTAGAGAAAATGAAACACGAGAAACAGCTAGATCTTTGGGTCTATTGCAGCCTTTTAAGAGGAGAATTCTTATACCAGCCTTTAGGTATCAATGGCAATATTGTCCACCTTATTCTTTAGCTTCGGATTTCAATAAGGGTAGACAACACTACTGGCAGCAACGTCAACATCAATCCACTGCATTTCAGCAACAATGTCCCTTTACATCCAAGATAAGACACAAGAATTCATCTTCCACTACTTCTTTACCAGCAGTTAGGCCTCAGGTTTGTTGTGACGTTTGAGAGTAACAAACCAATTTTGAATTCTGTTTCTCTAACTATTGGAGATCGTTTTTACCCTGTTTACAGAGAGTGACAAAAGACCACCACATACAGATGGGTTTGGGGCACTAGAAAAGATGGATATATCATTGAGTTTGAAACCCTCCCTCCAAACTGATCTCCCCGTTATGCCCTATTCAGGGTCCCCGCTCACGTGTCTGTGTTAAGAATGGAAATCAATTATCTACTTAAGGAGGGAGCAGTAGAAGAGATTCCAGAAAAACTCAGAAATTGGGGTTTCTGCTCCTGCTGTTTCCTAATTCCAAAGAAAGATGGAGGTCTTTATCCAGTCCTACATCTGAGGAAGCTGTACATCTGGAAGTCTTGCTTCAGAATGTAAACCCTAGGATCCATTAACCCTCCCTTTCCTATCTAGATTGGCTTGCGCATCTCATTCTGAAGGAAACTTACTTTCATGTTTTGATAAGATCATCACACAGGAAGTATCTTTGCGTAACCATAGGGTAGGACCATTTCTGATACATGGTCCTCCCCTTTGGCCTCACTGCTGCGCACCAAGTCTTTACAGAATGTCTATCCACAGTGGCAGCTTTTCTTAGAAGACACGGGATTTTTGTCTTTCTGTATTTAAACGTTTATTCAAGTAATAAGGTCCACAGGGTCCAGTCTACCCTGGAGAAAAATGGATCATCAAGAATACAACTATCCAGTTGATATCCAAAGATTCAACTTTATTTATTTAGTTAGGGGAAATTATCCCATGCTCTGCAGTAGGAGAAATTGTTTTTTTTTCTTTAGAAGTTGTGTTAGCTAACTTTAATGTAGGAAAACAAAGTGGAATTTGTGACGGGTTGGTATCACAGAAACCCCCTTGGAGCTGCCACCTGGTGTGCCAAGACTACTTCTGCCCCTGCTTCCCTGCCTTTTCCAGCTTGGGACTCCAGAATCCTGTCTGTTTTGTGCCAGACCCGCTGGTCTGTTGCAAACCCAGACCGAGGTCGGAACCACGTCCACTAACAGCTGTAGGCCTGCCTGGAAGCAGCTCAGGAAGTGCTCTTGCCTTTGACACCCAGGTGCCCAACTCCCAATGGGGTTCAAACCCTGAATAAATCCGTTTTACCCTGTATAAAGCTTATACAGGGTAAACTCATAAATAGTTCGCCCTCTATTTCAAAGATAGAAAGATATGCACAGTTGTTTGCCCCCTCCAGGTACTAACACGTACTCCAGGTAACTTAATAAGTAAAAAGTGATTTTAATAAGTACAGAAAGTAGGATTTAAGTGATTCCAAGTAGTAACAGACAGAACAAAGTGAATTACTAAGTAAAATAAAATAAAACACACAAGTCTATGTCTAATCACACTGTATACAGATAAAAACCTCACCAGTTCCCGCAAATTTCCCTTTACAGGCTATAGTCCTCCTAGCCTGGGTCCAGCAATCGCTCACACCCCCTATTGTCTTTGTCCTTTGTTCAGTCTCTTTCAGGTGTGTCCTTGGGGGGTGGAGAGTCTCTCTCTTTAGCCAGCTGAAGATAAAATGGAAGGGTCTCCCAGGGGTTTAAATAGACTTTCTCCCCTGGATGGATGCTCCTCCCCACTCCCTGTGTAGCATCATGTTACCCTGGAGTTTTGGGATCACATGGGCAAGTCACATGTCCATGCACAATTCAGTAACTAGCCCAGTGACATTCTTGGCCAAGATCAGATGTGGATTGGTGTCTGCAACTTCTTTTGTCTGTTTAAGAGTTTCTTGATTGGGCTCTTAACCTGCACATTCCTTTCTCCAGGCCTTGATCCCATGCTCTTACAGAGGCTATGTACAAAACCAGCACATATACAACCAATATTCATAACTTCAACTACAACAATGATATATGCATACAAACAGGAGGAATAGATTCAGTAGATCATAACTTTTACAGAGATATGTTACATGGCACATGTAGCATAAAACATATTCCCGTTACATCATATATACATTTATAAGCATCTCCCCATAAAGTCTTATGGGGACACTGTCACAGAATTAATCTGGCTGTGAAAGTTTTCTTGAGTGAGGGGAACTTCAGGGAATGGATTTTCCCCTGTTGTTGGGGCATGCCAGCCCTGATTCTGCCACAAAATGCAAGCAGCTTTAAGTACCCATTGTAATGGATCTGTGGATCTTACTACTCAAAGAAAGGAAACTTTCAGGTAAACAAATGTTCCTAATGTGCTACAAATTAAGAATTAGAAATGCAAACTTTCAAAGCCCGAGTCTGGCATATCCTTTGACAATACACAGTTTTTACAATGACCACTGAGATTTAATCAGTACTTAATTAGTGAATTTGTTCAGCTACTCTGGCTTTATTTCCCCCCCACTTGCGTTAAGGGATGTAACTGGGATTTTTGTAGCTGATATGTGGGTTTTTCTGTTATTTCTCTATTTACAAAAATATCTTTTAATTTAGATTGTTTCATGTTAGCGTAGTCTGGAAAATTGATTTGTGGTTCTTAGCATGGGGTTATTTTCTTGAAAACCATGAACCGGGAAAGAATCAATACAGGGCTTTGAGAATGGTAGATTTTTGCAGTGCCCCAGTACGATTGATTACAGCTGCTTTTATAAGGCTTTAAAAAGAACAATCTGTATAAAAACATCATTCTTTGGTATGAGCTTCAGCAGTTCCAAATAGGTTTCCATGGGGGCTGCCCTGTAATTTGACCACTCCAAGGGATTGTAGTAATCGCCAGTGGACCAGGGCGGTGAGGCAGTGGAAAGGCTATTAGGTGAGGAGTTATTGGCATGCATGCCAAAGAGGTTACCCTGGCAGCTTTAATCATTCAGCCACATTCTCTAGAGTAGCAAGGAAATATAAGTGTTCTTCTGAATGATATAAAAAAGATCAGCAAAACCAGAGGAGGGTGGAAAAACTGATGCACATTATATTCAAAACCACTAACTGAAGGCAGGTATGTGCATTTGAGTTATATATAGAAAATTGCCTGCCCCTCTCACTGGTCTCAAATGGGCACCTTGGTGCTATAAAGAGATGTTAGCATCTTCATTCAGTACTTTAAAGGGTATTAAATTAGTGTCTGGGTCACATCTGTACCTTCGATGTATCCTGTATGCACAAGGGCTGATCTACATTTTAAAATCTGATTAGCATTTTTGATCTGTGACAACAATTTGCATGGTGTGTTTCATTCTATTTTTGGGTGAAACTCATCAGTGCCTTTTGGAAAATGTGCAGAAAATTGCTATGCTAAGTGAGGCAAATCAATCTGACGCATATTGTTGTCTGGGTAGCTGGCTGCTGATGCCGTTCAGAGTGAAAATTTCAAACTGGAGTAACACTTCGGAAACTGAATTACATTTAGTCTCTGTAAAGTAGCTTCCCTGTTCTAGCTTCTTCAAAGATGACTGCTCATACTCCAGCCATGTCAAAGGCACAGTTGAAGAATAAACTTTTCTCAACACTGATTGATTATGGCTGTGCATGAAAGTACTGCAAGGGCTCTGAGCATTTTAATTCCAGGATTGTCAGGGAAACTTAATGTTAAAGTTACGCTTTTACATGGAATGCTATAATTGTTGTGTTGTATGCTTGGCTGAAAAGCAACCTTAGAGTTTCCAAGGTAAAGGAGACAGCTAAGCGATAGTACTCAATTCTTGGTTCTGTTTGTGATTTTAAAAAAATCCTGTCAGTGCAGAATCACTAGAAGTATAAAGAAATTCATTAACACGTATTCTACATCAATAGCTCAACAATGCGATCTATTTCAGTTAATATATTGCATTGTTGTTTCCCTCAAGCACACACAGGTAATTTTTATTTTGTTTAGGAAGGCTAATTGATCTTAACCTATAGATCTACATACCTAGCTAATAAGGGAAAAAGTGATACACACTCCCACGCCCAAGCAAACCAATTTATTTCTGTCTCCTTAGCTATATGCAGGCTTTTCAAGGTCTCCCACTGCAGAACATTGAAAAATGTATAATTGTTTTCAATAAGAATAATAAAATGAAAAAAAAATTCTGACTCCTATAATCCAATCAGTTTTTATTTGCCTAGTTGTGTAGCTAGGCTATGGGACTTTTTCCTAGAGGTTCCCTAGATGAAAGAGGTGCGTCTTTCCCTGAGGTGCAACAGCATTTTGTGGTTGGTAATAATGGCAGACAAGCACAGAAAAAATGAGAAGGCAAAGGTTTGCTCCTCTTGCAAATTCCACATAATTGAATGTGTGTATGGAGTGTCTTCTGCACACAGCCAGATCCATATACATGGTCTCAGGCCAGCCAGTCAGTGATTGTCAGCTAGGAAAACACCAAATTGGGCAGAGAGACCAGAAAGGATATTCAATAGCTGATCAAATTTGCCTATCTTCATCAACTGCCAGAAGAGAACAAACATGAGAACAGCCATCAACCCGTGTATAATCTGTTACAGAGAATTAAGTCCACTTTATTCCTGAATGAGAGCATTCCTTGGGGGTTTAACATGCTTTATCTTTAGGTGCATTGATTTCACATCTTTAGCTGATTTGCCTTAAATTTCCTGAGTATTCCCATGGAGACACGGCCTTAGGGAAGGACACTGTCTGTTCTTGAAGTCATAGTGATGACAAATCCCATTGCTAGGATCTGTGCAGGAGAACAGAAAAACTTGTCCATTCTTACCTGATTGCTTCCTTCCTTCTAATAGGAAGGCCCTAGGATCTCGTTCATTGTGGGCAAATTGGCTTTAGAACAAGAGATCAGATTCCTCAACAGAAGTAGACCCTGTTTGCACTCTCTTCAGCAACTTAGGCTATGTCTACACTTGCAAAGTTTTTGTGCTGTCAGTTTCACGGGTGATAGGGAAAAGAAAAGTGCTGGTTTGTGTTCTCACTTACTTCCACAGGCATCAGAGAGTGTTTACGTTTGCAGCACTTCCATCGCTGATGAGAGCAGCGCACTGAGGGCAGCTATCCCACAGTGCAGCTCTCTCCATAGGCACCGACTCCGTGGGTGCTCCAGGGCTGCACGCCCAACTCACCTCTGCACCTCCCGAGGCCCTGCTGGAGGCGAAGCGGCAGCCGCCAGCCGCTTTTCTTGGCTCCCTCCAGCTGCTTGGCGGCGCCTCGGGGGAGGGAGGGGTATGGGGTGGAGGCAGAGCCAGGCCCTCCGCCTCCTCCCCATACCCTGCCCCTTGTGTCCGCTGCTTCTCCCCCCCACCCCCCTGGCTTGCAATCCGGGGGGGGGGGGGCGGGGGGAATGCAGCGTGCCCAGGGGAGGAGGCGGGGGCGGGGATTTAGGGAAGGGGTGGGGCTGGGGACGCGAACACCCAACGCCAGCTCCCCGCCAGCCCCCCCCCCGCGCCGCGCCGCGCCCCCAGCTCACCTCTCCACCTCTCGGTGGAGCCAGGCCCTCCACCTCCTCCCCCTCCCCATACCCCTTCCCCGAGGCACCGCCGACCAGCTGGAGGGAGCCAGGAAAAGCGTCGGGCTGCTGCTTTGTGTATGACGGAGCCGCCGAGAGGTGAGCTGGGTGTGCAGCGGCGAGGCTGGCGGGGAGCTGCCGGGCCCGGTGGGCGCTCTGCTGCTTCTCCCCCCCGCCCTGCTTGCAGCGTGCCCCGGGGGACGAGGTGGGGTGGGGATTTGGGGAAGGGGCGTGGCCAGGGGTGGAGTTGGGGCGTGGCCAGGGGTGGAGTTGGGGCAGGGCCAGGATATTCAATAGCTGATCAAATTTGCCTATCTTCATCAACTGCCAGAAGAGAACAAACATGAGAACAGCCATCAACCCGTGTATAATCTGTTACAGAGAATTAAGTCCACTTTATTCCTGAATGAGAGCATCCCTTGGGGGTTTAACATGCTTTATCTTTAGGTGCATTGCCGGTGCGAGCGCCGATGAACGTCAGTGCCTATGACTCTCTCCATTTTGACAATAGGTCTTGTGGGAAGGGAGTGTGTGTGTGTGAGAGTGTGAGATATCGGGAGGCATCTTGGGTCACTGCACAGCCTCCTCTCCCCAAACACCGATAAGCTCCAGTAGCTCAGCATTGCTCCAAGCAGGGGATCACTTGCTCCATGGAGCAGGCATTGTCACCTGGCCAGATAAGTGAGCATTTGCCAAGAAAACAGGAAGGGGAGTTTCAAAGTTCCCCGGGGCTTTACAGGGGGAGGGGTGGATGTCTGTTTACCTGGCATCAGAGCAGCAGAGCTGCTGGCCAGAGTGGTCACCCAGGCACTGTGGGATATCCTGCGAAGGCTAAAAGCTCTGTAAAGAACATGTCTTCACTTGCACATCACCACAAAAGTATCACCGGTAAGCGCTGTCCGCCTCTCGTGGAGGTGGTTTTCTTTTTGTGGTGAAACTTCGGAGTTTTACCGCAAAAAGTCATTGGCAAGTGTAACAAGGAGTCTCTAAGGTGCCAACAGACTAACAGTTATTTGGGCATAAGCTTTCGTGGGTAAAAAACCCACTTCTTTAGATGCACGGAGTGAAAATTACAGATACAGGCATAAATATATATTGGCACATGAAGAGAAGGGAGTTACCTTACAAGCAAGTGTAGATGCTCCCACGGTTTTTGTGCAAAAAAAGACTTTTTCCGCTTTAAATGGCAAGTGTAGACATACCCTAAATCTAAAGTATCAGGGGGTAGCCATGTTAGTCTGGATCTGTAGAAGCAACAAAGGGTCCTGTGGCACCTTATAGACCAACAGAGGTATTGGAGCATAAGCTTTCATGGGTGAATACCCACTTCATCGGATGCAAGCAGTGGAAATGTCCAGGGGCCTAAATCTAAGTGACACACAGCTTCACTTCTAGCTGTTTTGGTTCCTTGCTAGGTTGGAACACAGTAGCTTTAACAATGGAAGTTACCACATGCTGGGCAAATCGTTAGTGGTTGGAGGGGGCGCCCCTTTCTGTCTTCCATGCAGATCTAGTTCTGCTCCCAAAATTGCAAACAGGTCAAAAACCTACTTTCGCAATCTGTTTATATCATATTAAAAGAACAATTTTCATATAAGCCTGGATAAATATTGTCTCTTTAAGTCCTGTCATTATATAAGGTACTATACAGTACTTCTACATTAGGGGGAGATTTTTCAAAGGCACAAAGAACAGCTAGGTGCCTTACTGCCCTTTGTGCCTTTTGAAAATTTTCCTCTTAAGTGCCCAAGATGCTTTTGTTTGAGCCATTAGATTGAAGAAACTTCTGTGACCGTCATGTTTTTGTTCTGTATTAACTCTGCCTTTATCAGCTATACTTCTAGTTACTAAAAACAACCTGGCAACTGGTTCTATTGTTTTTTCTATGTATTTCTTAAAAACAAAACAGAGGTACCAGTTTACACACTGTCTTGTGATCATTCAGACTGGATTTAGAGATTTGGTCCAACTTTTATATTTCCTATCTGACTCCTATATCTTTCATTCTTTTCCTTTTACCACCTGGAGTGGAACTGGCTTTCAGTAATTCTCTTTATTTTGGACTCCGTGGTTTTTTTCAGCAGCCAGAGACAGTCGTACTGTTTCTTTATCTCCAGCGAGAGATTCAGGGCTTGAAGCTATAGTTTTTATGCAGCATCAGGAAGTTCTACATTAGAAACAATGAGCGTGAATAATCTTTCTGGCATATTTTCTAGACAATATAGTAAATCTGGACAAGAGAGCCAAACAAGCCTTTAGTCCAAAATACTTCTTTCAGCACCAAGGCTGCACGCTCATTGCCACAGGCAAATACCAGAGTTACAGTTCTAGGGCCGATGAACATACAAATGCTGAGTTATTATTGTTTCATTGCTTACATAATGAAGAGTTGCAAATGGCCTCCATTTGAAAGCACTTTTAAAATAAGGTCTTCACTCTGTCATTAAGTCAAAACTTCTTGTCTGATCAGAAGAACTGAGAAACAGCCTTATAAATTCATTACTAGTTCCTATCACAGGACAGTGTTTCACTCTTTGCACAGAGATATGTAGTAGTGCTGGCACAGAAAATTAATGGGGCATTATAAATCACTAAAAATTATTTTATTGGAATAAATAAATAGAAACACATAAATTATTTTATTCTGATCAGATTGTGGCAGATGCATTTTGAAACGAACACAAAATACATATTGCTAAATTTTATTACCTTAGGTCAAGCTCATCATTCCATAACCTTTGGTCAAGCAACGTGCCCATGCTATCTTATAGCAATTGCCAGCTTCTACTAGGCCTCACTCTAGGCCCTTAACACTTAATGCTTAAGACCTATAGCCAAGCCTATTTTTCATACATACATTTTGGTTCTTCTACTTGCTGTTATAGCATCAATAATTTCCAATATTATTCCTGCAAGCGTGCTTAGCAGATAGATTATATTTGACCCAAAATTGCAAACCCTCGAAGATCCGGTCAGGGGGTCAACAATTGTTTCAAATATTAGCCAAGGAAATCGTTGTTACAAAGACCAAACTTCTAAAGGACTAGTGAGATTTGGATAGCACAAATCTGCAATAAGAGGCCTTCACTGCATGAAACAAAACTGTGAGATCATTGCTGCTTCTGCACTTGACATTCATTTTGGTCACATGAAGTATCTAAAGCATATCGGCCCCTGGAAAAATTATTTTAGCTTTAAGGATAAGTTCTGTTTTCACTAAGTCTAACCTTGATGTAATTATTTTTAGTAGCTACACTTTTTTAGCTAGGTATTGAAATTTAAAAATGTTTTCCGTGTTTGAATTCTGACCACGATGCATATAACTATATAGGTAGCTATGTGATCAGAGGAAACCATTTATATTATGGTGGTCTAGTGAGTGACCCTATCCCGCTCTGTATTTCCTCTTCCTACAAATAGCCAGTCCACTTTTGGAAAATCTAATGTACTGTGTTCCCTTGGCCCCAGAGTTGACACTAGGATAATGTCCTGCCAAAGTTTAAATTTGAAACAGTGGCTGGATCAAGAATCTCTTTCCTCATCCAAAACAAGTTGCAGGCCCATTCATCACAGAATTTGATGTAAACTAGTTGGGGCTCCCTGAAACCTAATATAGTGTGTAGTATTATTACAGGAAACCATTTTTTTCTTTGAGTGAGCCGGTCCAGAATCAGTACTTACAAAAGCTTACTTGTTGTGAAGTTATTGGTACTCATCCACAAATACTTGAATATCAAGGTGCTTATAATAGAGTCCTTGGTGAGTTAGGTGGCCCAGTGATTAGAGTACTTAGTACCCCCTTCCGGTGGGTTGATCTTAAGGAACTGGTCCTCTATTCAGAAGTGTGGTGAGGTGGATAGGCGGTTTGAGCCCCTCCTGTCATGGGGTCAGTGGTAGGGGAGCCCAGGCCCACCCACTCCACCTCTCTGGCTGCTGAAGGTGAAGAAGAAAAAGGTAACGAAACTGTCAGCCACAGCTGCGCTCAGCAAATTGCCTTACTCCCTCAGAGAGGCTTCTCCTGTGCTCTTGTCAGGAGCCTTCAGGGCAGGTCTGTCCTCCTCCCCCAGCCGCCCCACTTCTGAGCATGGCTGCTCCTTTTTCAACCCCATTGGCACATGCTCTGCAGGGCTGAAGGGGTGGGGCTACCTGGGCCCAGTTCTGCCCTTTAACCCCTTCTGGCCTGGTGTGGAGTTTGTATACCCTGTCACGATGCTGAGTATTTATAAGGTGCTTTAGATTGGCATTTCTAGAACTAGCGGAATAAAATATAATGAAGTTAAAATTGCTGCTGAATACTATCTTGCTTTTTTCCATCTTCTCTGCATTCAGATGGTATAAAGCTTTAGCTTCTAGCTGTACTAGTCCTCAAAACATTGGCAGCCAAAATATCATTCCAGGAGGTGGGGAAGCCATATGGTAATGAGAAGATTTGGTTGGCAAGCACTCCAATGTTTGGATGTTTTATATAACATTGGATTGGGTCTGCAAAATTGAGCAGGAAATCTCATCAGAATAAGCTTTCGTGATTGACTTTCAGTATTTCCTGCTTCTAGTGAGACTAGAAGCATCAGCAGAACAGCTTTTCTTGCAGAATTGAACTACTTTTGCTTCTGATTTCAGCCAGAACCAGGAAATGAAGGGGAGAACAAAAATTAAAAAATAAGTTACCCAAGCTTTTTCTAACATTAAAAGTTCTGGGCACAAGTTTGGGTTGTTTCTTATTTTATACAAACCAGTTCCCATCCTCTCTGGTGCTGTGTTTGTGTTTCTCATCTGTTTGTTTTGAGAAGAAACCGATTTCTATGGCGACATTTGCCATGTAATAAAGTTACAGGTAATATTCTCGATTTGATGCTGTTGGATTTTTACACTTCATTTTTTGTTGTTTTTTTAATAATACTGTGTATATTTTCTGGAGCAGGATTAGTTGCTGCTTAGTCTTAGTCATAGTTATTGGCAGCATTTTTTCTTGAAATATGCTGCCACTTTTCTCTAAGATCGAAGAATGGTGGCTTCTGTCTGGACAGCTGGATTATCACTCAGGCTGTCTCTAGCAGGAGCCAGAACAGGCAGGACATGCTGATGTTTTTCGAGATGCTTTGAAGCTTGGATGAGCTGAACCTTCCATTTTTTCTCATTCTCCTTTCTGCTACTCACACAATCGAATGTTGTCATTCGTTACATTGTGCTGAGTGGTTTTTGTATTTCATACTACAGTACGGCTGAAAAATAAAAAAAGAAAGGCATATGAAAACGGATCTGTTCCTCTTCGGCAATCATATCAATAGCAGGATGTTTGTCTGTCTGTCTTGTGACAGAGACTCTTTCCTTTATATGAGATGCAGCTTCAACTGATTCTTACTCTCCCCCCCCCCCCCCCCCAACACCTTGTCATCTAGGATAATGGCAGTCTGGTGACTTTCCTAGAGACATCTTGCAGCAAAGGAACTCTTGTGGTTGTAGGACATACTGTTTCCTCCAACTTTATATACTTGGCTGGTGCAGCTTTAAGCAAATGCCATGCTGAGAATAGGTCTTCTACAAGCTGTATTTAAGCACAAATTAATTGTCAAATTCCACAAATAAAAGTTGCAATCCGTGGTTCTTGTTTGAGTCCAGTCCGATTCCTCTCCTCCTTCCTGGAAGAAAAGTAAGATAGCACTCTTCTAGCCTAGATCCTCCAGAAGAAGTGTCAGGTAGCTCTAGTACCTCTGAACATTCATCAGAGGATATGTTCCCTGATGTAGACAGTCTACCTAAATAAGCCCATCTCAGTAAAAAGAATCCTGAGAAGAGCTCGATTAGGTCACATTCTCAAATCTTAGGTGCATTTTCCTCCAGGAAAGAGTAGGAGCAGAGGTCAAGGTTTTAATTCATTCTACTCTAAAAGGATCCTTGTGCCATGTCAGGGTGGCCTTTGCACTTTCCTCTAGGAGGCAGATTTTGATATTTTTAGCTCAAACTGAAGAACAATTTGTAACAGTGTAGTTAACTGTGCCAAAAGGGTACTTGGTAGATTGGAAGGGGAATCAGTCACCAAAATTGTCCTTAAAATAAATAAATCCAAAGTCCAAAATGTATCCTTCACAGTTTTCCAAAAACAGTCCTGGGAAAATTTGTACTAGAGTATTAAAAGATTTTTGGCTTCCAGCAGAAGAGAAAATCATGGAAGTGTGCTTGCTTTTTGCTTTCTGTTACCCACTAGTTCAAGAGGGTTCAATCAAGTACTTTTGGACTAAAATGGCTAGATAATTATCTTTTAGCCTAAAATAAACTCCAAAGGAAAACGTTAGGGTACAGACTGTAGCAACAGTCTCTGGAATTAAACTACATGACTTAGGTTTGCATTACGCCTTTGTGCATAATACTTTCCACTGATTCACAGTGATGTGTAATTTCAGTTTGTAATTGGCAATCAGCATTTTGCTTCCTTTCTGTCTTGGCATCTTCACAGCAGTTCTAGTAGTATTAGCAGTAAGCAACTTTTCTAAATGATCAAAAAAGCTCTTTTACTAGCTCAAACAGCTGTGAACAAAGTGGTGGAAATGTTTCACAATCTGGGGTTTATAGTCAACCTAAAAAAAGTTACTGGTACTTTGTTTCATCCTCAAAGCCATTTTGCCATATGATCAGTTTGGTGAGGAGACAGTACATCTAGGATTGGAAAAGATAATGAAAGTTGATGGAAGGCATCAAGAAAACTGAGATAATGGGTATTCCGAAGAAGCCAGTATTTAAGAAAGACATGGTACTTCAGGAATCAGAGCCTCTTGTCTGAGCATAATTCTGTAGGCACAGTTCTTGTCTAACCACAAATATAATAATGCTCCATGAACAACACTGTCTTTACTCAAGTATAAGAGGGGTAGCCGTGTTAGTCTGGACCTGTAGAAGCGACAAAGGGTCCTGTGGCACCTTATAGACTAACAGAGGTATTGGAGCATAAGCTTTCGTGGGTGAATACCCACTTCATTGGATGCAAGCAGTGGGTATTCACCCACGAAAGCTTATGCTCCAATACCTCTGTTAGTCTATAAGGTGCCACAGGACCCTTTGTCGCTTCTAATGTCTTACTCAATATTTCTAGGTGCAATTCATCTTGCTGACTTTAATCTGTCTTTCTAACTGGAAACCTTTCTAACCTAGGGAGGGTGTGGAATCTCCATCATTGGAAGTTTTTTAAGAACAGGTTAGACATACACCTATCAGGAATGGTCTAGTTATTACATAGTCCTGCCTTCTTCCAGTCCTACACTTCTACAGTTCTGGGAATATATACAGTTGGTGTACCAACATCAGCTTTGGAAATAAGAATAAAAGTGAGGAAAACATTGCATTATATAAATAGCTACCTTTTTAATGGTTCGTTCTTACCTATTTTCCAGAGAGCAGAGTTGACCTCTGATAAAGACCTGTATCTCGACAACAGCTCTGTTGAAGAAGCATCAGGTGTCTATCCAATTGATGACGACGATTATTCTTCTGGGTCCGGCTCAGGTAAGACATGCCTCTACATTTTTTCATCGCATTGTAACATTTTTTTCTTCTTCAGTAAGTACAAGAATGTCTGTCTAAATCTGAAAGCTGTTCATCACCTTGAAATTATTGCTTTAGTTTGGAGTACAGGGCACTTGGCTGTATACATGCATTGTGCTAAGCATCTCTCCAGATTTATCCCCTATCTATTAACTTCATGCTCTTATGCTTTTACTACCCAGTTTGTCCAATAGCTGTATCATTTTACTGAATTTCCCTGTGTCTCGTCTATAGTGTGCTGAGCTTTCTAAAGTTTAGAAAGTAGAGATTTGGGCAGGAGTTCTCTCCCCCTTGGGCAGATTTGAATCCTAATTGGGTATCCTAATCTTTGTTAATGTTTGTAGCAGGATACTAGTTTAATCCAGTCTTATTTTTCTTGTGTACACACACACATTCAGATAAATATTGTCAATAAATCTACTTACATCTTTTTAATAGAAGTCTAGATATTGCCAAACAAATCTGATAGCTTTTTCTGATGCAATTACATCAATTTAGTGGATAGAAGAAATGCAATGAATATATTTATATTTGGATTTCAATTAAGGTGTTCTACATAGTGACATTCACCCAATTTCTTTACAAGTTGATTTAAGTGTCAACTATACAAATTCCATCACATGAATTGGAGACTGGTTGAAAGGCCAGTAACAGAGTGGTTATCCAAGTGAGAAATGTATCAGGTGGGGTACCATGGAGATCAGATTTGGGGGCCCATGTCATTCATATTCTTCAGCACAGTAAGGTCCACTAATCCGACAGTGGGTCTTCAGCTTGTTGGCTATTTTAGGGTCAGAACTCGTATTTGTCGAGCACTGGCCAAGAATTCTGCCTCTCCTGCTGAAGAGCCTGCTAGTCTTGTTCTGTTTCCAAAGCTACAGTTGAGATAGACAGGCCTTCCTGATCCAAAGCTTCTAGGATCTTTAGAAAAGAAAGTGTCGGATTCACACTAAAACAAAACCTAAATGTTACATTGTGGTACATTTTATCTGTTAATTTAGTTGGACCTGAACTAAACGTTTTGCCTTGCTTTTGTGGTTGAGCCGCTTAATGCCTACTTTCCCTCTCTTCCTGAAGCACTGCAGTAGCATATGGCCATGCTTGATCATGGCTGGCAAGCAAGCTAATGGAAAACCTGGTCCTCTTGAATTCTTTCCAGAGAGTGTGCATGGATAAGAGCTCTACTGCTTACATGGCTGGGGAGAAGCATCCCCTCACACAAACCTCAGCCCAGCCCAGTAGTACACCTGGTGGTGTGTGAGAGCAGCTTATATTACCATTCGTGGCGCAGAGAGGAAAGTACATAGTAAATACATTGATTCCGTGTTAGGCAGTAAACTTTCCTGGAGAATATCCGTTGCTAATTCAAGGTTCAAATAAAGTCAGATTTCTGTTTTTTACACGGATCTTCTTCCCTATCTTTCTTTTGTCCTGGTGAGTTGTAGGGTGAACTGTCAACTCTAGTTATATGCTTTCATACTTCTTGACAGCACTGTAGTTGAGCATAGATACAGTGAGTGGATGTTTACCCTTTGTACCTGATCCAAACTCAGCTAAAGGAAGAATGTTGCTTAATGTACACTTGCTACTGCAGTAGCCAGTCGACCTTGAAATTTCTGCAGTTTCTTTCTTTGGTGTTCATGCTCACAGGTTGCTAGGATAGGCAACTTAAAAAAAAAAAATTTAGGAAGTCTAATTTTGTTCAATGTTTGCTTCAACCTGTGTGACTATTTTCATGACTCTCCTTTTCTGCACCTTTTTGCAAGTAGAAATAATTGGGTGCATAAATAAAATGTAGATGTCTAAGTATTTGATTGCTCCTGCAGATCAGAGAGTTTAACATCTAAAATCTACTAGTTATAGTTTTTCCTTATAAAGTTGCGGGTACAGATTGAGAGGTCTGTTTTGAGGCCTTTTGGACACTAATCAGATGTAGGCAAAGAAAGCTATATTGTATGAATTACATTTTCATTACAGAGAGACTGTGTGGCCAGAAGAGCTCTGTGAAGGTTCAAAGCTTGTCTCTTTCACCAACAGAAGATGGTCCAATAAAAGATACCATCTCACCCACCATGTCTCTCTAATATTCTGGGACCAACATGGCTTCAACAATATTGCAAACCATTTTAATATAATATAAATATAATATAAAAATATAAATATTTTAATAAGTGCATGTGATTAAAGATAAGTAGTCCAATAGTTAGCAAGAAGAAAGTAAATATTAAAACTAGAAAATATGACCCAAGGAAAGATGCTCTATGCTGGTTCATTTTATGGGGAAAGTTTATTAGGGTCCACGTTTTACTGAAATCCTCAGTAAATGAAAAACCAGCCACCTAGCTGTGTGCGCGCACACACTATTATACCTCTAACTAATAACGTATCATCTGTCCATAATGTTTAAAAGACTTTAATGAAGACCAGTCAGATAGCAGTGTGCATTACCTGGCAGGTGTCTTGCTCTCTGATTGAGCAGAGGCTAGTACTTAGGAGGGTGCTGTTTCCTCTCTTCACCCTCAGAGTGCAGCAGGGCGGAACTTCAGTGCATAGTTCCCATGCGCAGCTTCACAGATTGCAGCATAACAGATCAGTGCAAAAAGACCAGGGCATAGACATTCTGATTACTCTGGGCATGCATATACGCTCTCCCCCCCCCCCCGCCCCCCCGATCCCTCGTCCTTCTTTCTTAGGGGAGGAAGGGCTGTAGTTTAAATAAATTAGAGAATCAAATAGTGATTTTTTTAAAAAACAAGGCTAAAATCTTTCAGGCTCAGGTCTGCAGCTGCTCTAGGTAAGCTATAACTCAGGGGTGGGCAAACTTTTTGGCCCGAGGGCCACAGCTGGGTGGGGAAATTGTATGCAGGGCCATGAATGTACAGCTGGGGCAGGGGGTTGGGGTGCGGGACGGAGTGTGGGGTTAAAGTCTCTCCCACTTAAGAATCCAGTCTTTGTCCCCAAGAGAAAACAGCCACATGTATCTTCCACAGTGATCCATGTTACATTTTGACTGCAGCAAAACACAGGAACCGTCTCTCTTAAAAAACAGAGGCCAGGGAGGCATCATCTCAGCCCCCTCCTTTGGGCATGGAAACTCTCAGGCGGCATCCAGCCAACAAAAATAAATAAATAAATATGAACAGTCATCTGACACTAAGTGCCTCTGCATGCTGACATGGGTGGATAGTATTGTACGTATGCTCTCTCTCAACCTAAAAATTCCACTGCCTAAGGGCTTCTCCCAGTGGGCGAGGCTGCAGAGGGATTTCTCTTTAGTGATTATCTGTGTATGTTTTCCACTCTTGGGGTGCATGAGCCCCATGTGCTCCAGACTGGAGAATTTTGGCCAGCATTGTCTGTTGAGGCTGCAGGTGCTCTGAGTGTCCTCATGCTCACTACCGAGGACATAAAGAATGGAGCTGGCCTGGCCACCCCTCAGTTCCTTCATACTGCAGGCTGAACATACAGATTGAAGTGTCCATGTCTCGATGCACGTCATAACTCTTTTTACCATAAGGGTGTGTATGTGTGTGTGTGTAATATATCTAGGGAGAGAGAGAGAGTGTGTGTATGGATAGTTAGAATAGGGTTTTTTGCCGATTAGTAGTTTTAGAATACTTCTATAATTTTATTGTTTTGGGGGTTTTTGTGAGGGAATTTATTTGGCTGGTACTGGGACTAGGTTATGGTGGAGCCCAAGTCTCCCAGGTTCAAGTATTGCCCCTCCTGTGAAATGGCCATGCTGCTTAACAATGGTTACACAAGGTGCCTCTTTTGTCTTGGGGAGAGTTACGTCCTTGGTAGATGTTCTATCAAGTTGTTGGAAAGGACACTAAAGTCAGGGAAAGCTTCCCTTAAGTTCCTACTAGACAGGTCTATGCAACCCACATCAGCGCTGGATGGGCAAGACCCTTCCGTGGACCAATGGAGACCAAGTCCAGAAAATACCCAGTGATCTCCAGATCAGCTAGCTCCTGAATTGCTACTTCTAAACCTGTCCTACTATGGCTTCTGGTAGGGCAGCATGCTACTCTGAAAACCACAAGGACAGATCCCTTTCAGCTGATCAACCCAAGAAGAGTGGACTTCAAGGCCTGAAATGGGTACCACTGGAGGCCTGAAGGAGCACAATACTGGACTTCCAATATTGTCTTGGGCACTGAATATAACTACCTCTGTTATCTCATTTGTCACCATGTGCTATAGCACCATCACATTTGGTGTCGACTACTTGTGCACCATTGACCTCTGCACCACTTATTTTAGCATGCTGTCTATGTTCTGAGATCATAACACAGTACCAGGGGATCTGCAGATTACAACAGAGCCGGAGTTGCTGTTGCTATCCAAGGTGCTGAAACGTTCTTTGAATAGTGGCCCTATGGATACTCCACTTCAGGTCCGCAGGCATGGTGCACACCTTTAATCGGAGATTTTCAGTGGCAGTGCCTGTTCAGCCCATGTATGCACTCTATACATCCTCGTGCACTGCACTAAGGCTATATAGGGCTCCGTGGGTGAATTGCCCTCTGTTCCTTTTCAACCACCTTGGCCTGAGATGGAGCATTCAGCGTAACCGCTTTTGTCGGTCAAGCTTGCCTGTGCTAGTATGTTAGCATTAGAGTTTAGATTAGTTTAGTGTTAGTTTTTATAGAGCATTGTTCTTGGGAATTTTTTGTCCTTTCAATTCTCTGTCCCCACCCCCTTCGTGGGGAAGTATGCCAGGATCACCAGGGTTCAAATGTTTCTTTCTCGGCTTCCTACATCCTCAGCTCAACATTCCCTTAGACCTTCTAAAGGAAAAATTGTAGACATCTCTGAAGGGGGCTCTTAAGAAAAGGAACTCTGGATCTCCTCATAAAGAACCCTCACCAAAAAGACTGAAGTCTCCTCATAAGTTGACCATCTCTGAGCCTTTGGGTTTTCAGCCCAGTACCATTGAGTCTCCGGGCTCCTCTGGGACTGATGGCACAACCAATCTCTGGGCTCCTCTAAAAGCCATGGCTCCAGCCACACTCCGGTAGCTAAAACATCTTTGATACTGTCAGGACATGATCAAGGCGTTAGGGAGAGACAGTCTGCTCTCAGCAAACCAGTACTAATAGAGACACTCCAGCCTCCAGTACCCAACATAGTGGGGCCCTTGGTACCGCAGAGAGCTAAGTGGCCACCTCAGTCTATTTCTGCCGCAAAGCATACCATCTGCTTCCTCTTCCAGAGACCTGCCTAAATAGACTTTCACCTTGATACCATTGGTTCATCTGGTACCACCGGAATGTAGGTACTCTGAGGACCTATCTGTGTCAGAGGAACTGGAGTCTCCCCTATTGATGCATACTAAGCCCTTTTTGGTACTGAGATCTGCACAATCACCAGAACTGCACCTTTCTCTGGTACTGCCTGGTTCACCGCCACTTTCTGGTGAAGCTCCTCCTATGGATGATGAGGAGGAGTACCTCTCTCTAATATCTGACCAGGGTTCTCCTATTCACCTCTTTCTGACATCTACAGAGAAAGAGATGATGCTTGGGGGGGGAGACATTACAAAGGCCTTCCTTGGTGTATGAGCAGCTATGGATGCCCCCCTTATGCCATGTGGTTCCCCTCAGTGACCATATTGTCAACAATTCTCTAGAGATTCTAGCCTCGCTTGCTGGAACTGCAGAGACTGACAGTCCCCTTCCCATCTCTTTCTCCTCAGTTACCTGAACAGTAGAAGGAAATATTCGAGGAGCAGGAGGCTAGAGCAGACGAGGTCAGGCTGCAGACTGATATCTCCTCATCTGCCCCTGAAGAGGCTGTCATGACTCTCCCACTCTCCCTGGCTAATGACTTTAAGCAGTTCAAGACTTTGTGAAACAGGTGGCAGATTCTTTACAGATACCCTTTGAAGAGGTCAAGGAGTCATACCACAAGCTGCTGGATATTTTACAGGCAGCATTGTCTGCTCAAGTTACCCTGCCCATTTAATGAGGCACTTTTGGATCCTGCCAAGACTATCTGGCAAATTCCAGCAACAGTACCACCCACTTATCAGCGGGCTGATTAAAAATACTGTGTCCCAACCAAGGATTCTGAATTATTTCCCCACCCTTCTCCTAACTTATTGGTCATTGAAGTTGCCAATGAACATGGAGGGCAGGATTGCACTAAGTCAGTGCTGTATGACAAAGACCAAAAATGCCTTGACCTTTTTGGACATAAGAGCTACTCCTTAGCGACCCTGCAGTTTAGGATTGCTAATTACTAGGCTCTAATGGCATACTATAATCACACCAACTACTCTTTAAGTTTCAGTCATTTATTGAACACCTTCTAACTGAGCATCATGAGCTTTTTCAGTCCATTATAGCAGAATGCCAGCTGCTCACAAGAATGTTCTTACAGGTTTCCATGGATGCTGCTGACACTGCCACTTGTTCCATCACCATGCCAGTTGTCATGCGGTGGGTATCTTGGGTCTAGCTCTCTGTGTTCCCTAGGGAGATCCAAAAGTACAGTTGAGGGCTTTCCCTTTGATGGCTTGAAACTCTTTGTGGCCAAGTCTCTACACACTTTGAAGGACTCCAGGGCCACCTTGCAACCTCTTGGGATCTACATAGCTGTAAACAAACTGAGATATAGTAGATCCCAAGCAGCCAAGAGATTTCCTCCCTCCCCCACACCCAGTTCCCTGTGTTTCAAAGATGTACAAAGCCCCTAAGGAGGAAAAAAGATTCCAGAGAAAGAGAACAACCACTATATCTGTCCTAACCACACAGCCTTCATCATTGTCAAAACACCAGTTTTGACAGGCTGGTCGAGGGTCTGAATTGTCTTTACTTTTTGGGCTTCCAGGTGCAACAGTTCTCCATCTTCCTTCTTGAGCAAATTACTACTGACAAACGGGTCTTAGAGATTATAAAACCAGGCTACTCCATTCTTTTTACCTCCCTTCATCCAACCCACCCGTTTCCCTGTCCGTCTTCAGGGACCCCTCTTATGATCACTTGTTGACACAGGAAATCAAATCCCTTCTGTGCACAAGAGCCTTAGAATCAGTTCCTGCTCAGCACAGGGAAAGGGGTCTTACTCCAAGTATTTCCTGGTCCTAAAGATGAATGGAGGGTGGAGACCTGTTTTAGATCTAAACAACTTTATGAGAGCACAAAAGTTCAGGATGGTCACTCTTGCAGCTGTAGTCCCTTCATTGGAGCCAGGGGCTTTCAGCCCTTGATCTTCAGGACGTGTATTTCCATCGTAATTCACCCATCTCTGATATGATTCCTTCATTTTGTGTTAGGCCAGGATGAGTTCCAATACTGGGTTCTCCCATTTGGGCTTGCCTCTGCTCTGAGAGTATTTTCTAGAGTTCAGGCAGTGGTCACTGCCTCTCTTCGTCCAGTGGCGATAGTCTTTACATACCTCGACAATTGGCTGATGAAGGAACAGTCTTATGACAAGGTTCTTTCAGCTATACAGACAGCCATGACCCTGTTCCTCAGGCAAGGTCTCAACCTCCATATTCTGAAGTCTATATTGGCTCCTGTGCAGAGAATAGAATCCATAGAGGCATCCCTAGATGCTATAACAGCCAGGGCTTACCTTCCCATGAACAGGTTCATGACACTATCAGATTCTGACTTAAGGATTCAAATGAGCCCACAGACCTTCGTGAGAAAATGTCTCCAACATTTGGGGTACATGCCAGTTTGCAGCTTTGTAACAAGTCATGCAAGGTTAAGCCTTCATTGTTTCCACGGGTGACCAAAAACAGTCTATCTACCGAACGAGTCTAGACAGAACAGTCTAGACAGACAGGTTTCATATGAAAGATTCCCTCAACTGGTGGAAGGATTCCTGCAACACCTTTATTCAGCCACCCCCAACCATTACCATAACAGATGCATCTTCATTGGGCTGAGGGTCGGGGGACACATACAGGGACTCTCACTGTTCAGAGCAGATGGTCGGCCCAGGTCTGCACATCAGCCTTATGGAGCACAGGGCAGACAGGAATACCTTCACTTTCTTACTTTAATCAGGGGCAACTCTATCTAAATTATGACAGACGACATAGCTTGCATGTTTTACATAAATTGACAAGAGGCAGAAATATCCCCTTCTCTTTGTGCTGAAGCCATAAAGCTATGGAATTTGTGCATAATCAATCATATCCTCATTTCGGCAAGACATTTTCCAGGCATTCAGAACATCAGTGCTGACTCTCTCCGCAGGTGATTGTCCGAGGATTATGAGTGGGAGGTAGATTCTTGGACTTTCAACCATATATTTGTGACTTTGAGGTTTCCAGGGGTGGAAGTCTTCACCACCATCACGAAGAAGTTTTGTTCAAGGGGTGAAAGGGCCTTCACACGCTAGAAGATGCCTTCCTCTTACCTTGGATGGAAGGACTTTTGTATACATTTCTCCCAGTGCTCCTAACATTAAAGGTGGTGAACAAGATGAGAATGGACAGACCTCAGGCTTCCTGCTCCCATAGAGTCCTGGTTGCAGATTGGGGTCCAGAGGGCTAGCAGGCTTCCTGCTGGAGTTGCAGACCCTGAAACGTTGGCAGGTTTCCAGTGGATAATCTGCTTGTGTTTTGGCAAAATTTTCATTGCATCTGTAATAGATTTGGCAACACATTTCACTACAACAACTCAGCATTTTCCAACCAGCTCTAAAACCCACCCTGTGCCAGTCTTGAAGCAGCCCAAGAAGGAAACAAAGTTGACACCAAAAGATAAAGAGCCGAAAAGCCTTGGCAGCTAGAGTGATCCATCAGCCAGTTTCAAATTAAGAATTGCTAGCTACCAAGCGCTCTTTGCAAGGTATGAGCATCTCAACTGGCAGAAAAGCTGAGTTTGCCGACAGGCTGCCTCAAGAGCCTGAGGAGTTCAAGTCCCTGATTTCTGAGGGGCAGTAGATAGCTAAGATGTGTCTGCAGGCCTCCTTAGATGCACTGTGGTTCATGGCAACCTTCATTATCTTGAGGAGAACATCTTGGCATCAGGTATCCTTTGAGGGCTCTGACCTTTTTTTAACTGAAAGATGGATGACTCTCTTCACTCATTGAAGGACTCCCAGGCTATTCTGTATTCACAAGGAGTATTTACAGCAGCTCCTAGAAGGAAGTAGGGAAGACCTTCATGTTCTAGGCAGAGACCATCTCCCCAGTACTTTCTAACACCATAGGTCCACCTAGCCTCCAAAGAGATGGCAGTGCTTTCAAAGGAAAAGACCTCAGGCCTCTACATCAGTGATCTCTCATGCTGTGGCCGCTTCCAAGCACCCCTTTTGTCAGGCTGGTTGAGGGTTGTGCTACTACCAGTCTACAGAACATTCCCTCCTCCTTCCTTCCCTCCCCCCATTTGGACACCGCCTCTGTTTCTTTCAGGAAGCATGGAACTGCATAACATCAGACGGCTAGGTTCTAGAGAGAGTCTCTGTGGGAAACTCTTTAGTTTCATACCCTCCCCTCCTGTTTTCCTGTCTCTATTCAGGGGTCCCTCTCTCACAAGAGACTTTGCTTCAAGAGGTGGAATCCCTTCTCGCTTTAAAGACAGTAGAGGAAGTTCCACTACGGTATGGGAGGGATTCCCATACAGTTTCTATTTCAACTATTTCCTAATCCCAAAGAAAAAGGGGAATGGTGCCCTATTCTGGACTTGTGGAGACTTGATGCCTTTTTTTGTTGCTTCAGGTTCAAAATGGTAACCTTTGCCTCCATAATTCCATCGTTAACCCACAGGACTGGTTTGCAGCTCTCAACCTGCAAGATACTTACTTCCATATCTCGGTCCATGCTGCTCACAGGAAGTACCCGAGGTTACTGGTGGGACAAGCACATTATCAACACATAAGGCACTACTACCCTTTGGAGTATCAACTACATCAAGAGTTTTCATCAAATGCCTAGTAATGGTGGTAGCTCATCTCAAAAAACAAGGGCTAATAGTGTACCAATACCTCCACAATTGGCTGATTTGAGGAAAATCACCTTAGCAAGTGGAGATTCTGGTCATCAAATTCTCAGACTCTTCAAGTTAAGACTGAAGATCTACACAGAGAAATCTTTTGACCCCTGTAACGCTGGGACAGTGAAGGTTAAACAGTCCGCAAAATGGGTGATCTGTAAAGAAACCCACCCTTAAGGACGTATCAAAATTATATTGCAATGGTAAACAGGGCTATTTCTTGTAGATAGTCATCAAAGCCATGTTGAGTAGACTAGAATCTTCAACATGTTTGCCTATATTGTTCAAGAATCGAAGAGTAAGTAAATATGTCTGTGATATCTAATTAGCCTATAGATGCTAAATCCTGTTCCTGTCTTGTAATGCTTCATTACTGTATTCTGTTGACTCGGAGATCCATATAAATGATAATATCCCCTTTTGAACTTGTGGTGTCAGAATATTATTGTCCTAATCTCTCCTGGAAGCTTGTAATTCCATATAGTAAACTACTTGTGAACCGTTTTAATAGTTTGAATGGCTGTTGTTAACTGTGTTGTTTGAGAAAGAACCCATTGAATAGAGATCAGGCACCATGGTCACAACCCTACACATAGGTTAGAGTTTATATGGGCAGTGACAGACTCCACGACAGCCAGAGCTTACCTGTCATAAGACAGATTTAAACACATGACCACGCTCATCTGCCGGCTGTCAAGTCAACCACGCACGTTGGTGAGAATTCAGTCAAGTCTCTTTGGATGTATGGTTTCCTGTACGTTCATCATGCAGCATGCCAGACTACATCTACGTTGTGTGTAAAACTGGCTGCAGTTGGTGAACTACCAAGCAGACATCATCTTCTATGCCGTATCTATGCACGTTCCTCCCAAAGCCCTTTCCTCACTGAACTGGAAAGGAGGAGTACTATTCCCTTAATTCTCCCCACCAAGACTCTAGTGATTGATACATCCCTCCTAGAATGGGAAGCATATCTGGACCACTGTCAGGTTCCTTAGGGCATCAACCTTATTCCATCCCTGTCAGGTCATAGAGAACAACTTCATTCTGTTCCTTTAGCGTACTGCCCAGATGACACCCAGGCAGACACTGTTGTCATACTTCCTATCCGTTAGAGTAGGCCTTCCGATGGCTGCTATTTCCAATCAGATGGTGGGGGAGGGGTAGTTGTTTTGGGAGCTTTCTCTAATGAGACCCAGTATTGTACTGTTAATTCAGACAAGCAGTCCTCGCAGGTATCCTAGCATTCAATCCATAAGTAAAATCAGGAAATATTCCTCCAGTTAAACATGAAAGTTCACTCCTTAGGAGCACTGGCATTCTCAAGGCAAAAGAGTCATGTTTCCTGTATTGAGATCTTCTAGACAGCAACTAGGTAATCAAATTGTGCATATTGACCATGCAATCTTAGTCAATGTCCCTTTCTCTTGGCAGAAGTCTTCTCCAGGCCTTAGTACCACGGAGAGAGGAAGAAGTTATTTTTATATAATCTACCTTGTTTTGGGTGTCCATATTTAAAGGATGATCCTGCTTCCCATCCTGGAGGCACACCACTATGAAAATACCATCATAACAGATCTGTGGACCTTAGCACAAAGAAGATTATGAAAATACATCAATGCTTACCTGAAAAATTCCTTTCTTTTGAGTACTAAGGTCCACAGATCCAGCCCACGCTGGAGACAAATGGATCATCTAGAATAGAGATGGAAATTGATATCCGAGGATTTGGGTTTGTTGTCACTAGGTGGAATTTACCATGCTTGTAGTAGGAATGTATTTCTCAAAGTGTATTTATCACATTCTGTAATTTAAGTAAGTAGAATTGGAATTAATTTAGCTACGGAAGTTTTCTTAACTGGAGGGACCTTCAGGGAGTGGCACAGTCCCCTGCTGCCAGTGCATTACAGGCCTGATTCTGCTCTCAAGCTGCAAGCAGGCTGAAGTATTCATTGTAATGTATCTGTGGCCCTTATTATTTTAAGCAGGGAAATTTTTAGGTAAGCTTTTCTTATTGGATGCTTTTCCCCCCTCTTCTTTTTCTTTACAGGATATTGTTTTCAAATACTTGACCAGTCCTTCATGAAGCCCCATATTGACAACTTATTTCATGCAGTCTTTTTCAGAGGAATTGTCTATGTCTTAATTAGGGTGTTGTAACGTTTTTTCACAGTAGTGGATTTTAATGTACTACATTGCAAGTTAGATTTTTTTTTTAATTCCTTCACTTTTGCTTTCCTTGAATCCAATACCCTGGTGCTTAATTACTGTGTGGTATGAACCCGTTCTTTACAATGCTGAATCCAAATAGTTCTTGGTCACAGGATCCAAACTTCCCTATCACTTTCAGGTTGTCAGTCAGTTCATCTATCTGCCAAGAAGTCATTCTGGGATGACCTTTCTTCTCATTCAAGCCTTTACATCCTGTATTCTATAGCTGTATTCTGAAAGCTCTCTTCTTTTAAAACAAAATATTCAGCGGGTTTTAAACTCGAAAAGCCTGGTAACTGACACAGAGAATGACAGAAACATTTTGGTAACTACAGTGGATTGTAGCAGTTTATCTCAAATGTTTTGTGGCAAAGCAAGGTTGCTGTGAATAATCATGGGCAGAACATCATTTATTTGTATTGATCGGAACTCTACTACAATCAAAATGTAATGCGTACGGATGATTTTCGTGCAGAGATTTCCTGAACATCATTGTTTTGTTTTAGGAGCTGAAGAAGATGAAGGTAACAGAGAGATAGCAACGCCTAGAACACTTCCAAAGATACCATCAACTAGTGATGCGCCTAAAGCTGAGACAACTACACTGAAAACACAGACCAAGATTCCTGCACAAACCAAGGTTTGTGGACAATTACTTTTTACTGCAGCACAGTAATGCTTTTTACATCATTCTGTATGCCTTAAAAGGTTATTTGAAAATATACTTGGTGAATAGTTATGCCTATAATAATCAAAAACCTTACCTAATATTACTACACTATGTTAAATCAAATATAGAGCTGGTCAGAGAGCTTCTAATTCCCAGTATAAAACCAGCGTACCAACTCTGGATTTCACTTCCAAGAAGAGCGTATCGAGATCAGGACAGCACATCTTCTCATGAACACATAGCTTTATGTGAACATGAAATATAGTCTTAACCCTTCATTATGTCTCCAAAAGGGTTGCTAAGTAAGCCATGTATTAAGCTGCCTCCTCCCACTCGCCCATAAAAAGGATAATTTTGTTTGTTTTTGTGGTATGTTTTGTGCTTTTTCTCTAGGTTTCTCTCGAAGAAAATACCATCCTTAAAATTCTAACATGGTATTTTGCAATGCTTACTATGTCATTCGCCAGTTCCATTGGCACACAGATAGAAAACAGTGTAGATGACAATGGTTGAAAGAATAGTTGACAGGTATTCACATCACAGAACCACTATTATAAGTGAGACACATGCTGACAGAAGTACCAGAGATGCCAGGATTAAATGCTTATGACAAGAACTGCTCCTTCGTGCTTAGAGATGGTCTTTTAGGTCAGAGACTTGTTGGCCGAGTACTATGGGGAAGTTTGTGCTGTTGCTGCCCATCCTATACATCATCTGTGGCTGGAGAGTCAGCTTTGGTCAATATTTTCCAAACTGGCTCGTGATTCTTGGGTGCCTGACTTGACATCTTGAAAAGGGTCTGATTTACAGAGGGCATGTGCTCTGCAAATCAGACCCTTTTCAAGGTCTGTCTAGTCACTTTTGAACATCTTTCCCTTTGGTTGTGAGGGCTGTCAGTTTACATATGAATTATATTTATTATTCTTTCTTTAGAGGGAGAAAAAATTAAAATAAAATATAAAGAAGGGCATGCAAAAAATAAGGCCATTAAAGCCATTTTAATAGGAATGCTTGGGCATGCTGAATCCAGTGCTTATTAAACTATGGGGCAGAAGCTGTGAGTATGAATGTTTCTTTCAAAAAAGAAGAGCTGATCACATATACAGCTGTTAGGAAAACACTAAAATAACCAGTTCAATTAGTTTCTGTACATTGAAAAGATTTTGCTAATATTTTAATAGCTTATTGCTGTGCTTGGGTGTTTTGTATACGGATAATAAAATTTAAAAAATATTGAAAGCAATGTGGAAAATACTCTTGGAAAGAGATAATTGCACTATTATTAAAATATTGACGTGGAGACTGCATGATATAGAGAAAAGAAGGGAAGGGAGAGATGGCTGTGTGAAGGGGCTCAGAGAAGAGATGGCTCTGTGAAGGGGCTCAGAGAAGACTGATCTTTATATGCTGCTGTTTCAGGTTATAGATCCATTCCAAAGACTAGCAGACAGACTTCTAAATCCGAGGGAAAGATTAATTTGCTCCCTTATCACTCAGTGAGAATGGGATGGCTCACCCTGAAAGCAGCAGAGAGCACAGTACCACTAATTATCAGGAGTTAGACTTGGTGTTATTTGAATGCTATGAAAACAAGGTCCTCTTGAATGATCTAGTCTGTCTCCCTATATCCTTGCAGAATATTACATATAGCTTTTTGCGGAATCACATTAGCTCAGTGGTCCATGACTAGGGCTCTTAGGTGCTATGGTAATACAAGTAATAAATATATAATAATCTTGTTTGCTGTGTCAGTCTCCAGTAATGGTGACTCCACAATCTTCTTAATTAAGTCTCATTGACCTCACTATAATAGCGATTACTAATTATTCTGTCCTTTTGCCTCATTTTAGACTTTTGCTACTTTTTAAAAAATACGGTTGACTACTTATTTCCTTCTTGCTAGCCTACGTAATACATGAGGAATTATCATAAAGACTCAATCTTTTCTCTAGACTGTACAGACTCTGTTCTCTCTTCATAAATCATGTTTTCTACACCTTTCATCACTTGTTGCCTTTTTTGGATTCTTTTAAATTCTTACTTACTGGGGGGAAGGGATAGCTCAGTGGTTTGAGCATTGGCCTGCTAAACCCAGGGTTGTGAGTTCAGTCCTTGAGGGGGCCATTTAGGGATCGGGGCAAAAATCTATCAGGGAACAGTACTTGGTCCTGCTAGTGAAGGCAGGGGACTGGACTTGATGACCTTTCAAGGTCGTTCCAGTTCTAGGAGATTGGCATATCTCCATTTATTTTTTTATTTTATTTTATTTTTATTTTTTTACTTTAAGGTGAAACCTCAGACTGCTTATAGTATGTCAGAAATAACCTCACAGGTGTTCTACAGAGAGGACTAATAATTCTTTGGTCTTGCATGTAATATCTTTGATACATTTTATTACAACATTATCACTATTATTATGCTGGGGGTGATACATTTGATTACAACATTATCACTATTATTATGCTGGGGGGCTAGTATTTACACACCCATGATTACTTTATCTGCAGATAATCATTTTATGTTTGCCAACCTTCATTCTTTTATTTCATACATGTGGATAATATTCTCTCTCCCCATGTAAAGCACATTAATCTATCTTTATTAAATCACAATGTATTGATTTCTGCCAAATTCTGTACTGTCTGTAAATCCTGCTCTATTTTTACTCTACCTCCCTGCGGTTAGCTGTCCTTCTTACCTGTCTTATCAGTGAAACTGCATTTTTGTTGTTGATTGGTTTCATCAGGATGACCTATCCAAGGGAATGATGTATGAGTTTCAAAGCAATATATACACTGAATGTGGATCTCGCAGTGATGTGGCCACTGAACAAATGTAGCATTTTCATTGGCTTTAATTTTTTATGTTGAGTAATTTCTGTGGGCATTTAGGAGGTTTCCTCATGTGACTTAACTCAATGCACTTTTACAGATGTGGAAAATATAATTGCACAGATCTCATAGGTACAGGTTTCATGTTTCAACATCATGATGACTATCAGTTTTATATAAATTTACTACTGCCTCCCTACTTTGTTTTTGTGTTGGAATGTGCATGTTTAGATATGATTTTCTGACTACCTAGGTTAAAGAAGTACCATTTAAAGTGCAGAAATGTACATTTTTGTAATGTGATCATTGCTTTTTTACATGTACTGTAGTCACCTGAAGAAATTGATGGCAAAGAGGAAATTCACAAGATTAACTCTAACGCTAACAAAAATATGAACGACCCAGTTGATGACACTGATGTATTTACTGAGAAGCACTCAGAAAACCTCTTTCAGAGAACAGAAGTACTTGCAGGTAAGGAGCAGCTAGTTAAGGCCTCTTTTATAAGGTAATAGGAAAAAATGTAGAAAATACAAAGATGTTACCTGCAGAATAATATAAGCATCAAAATTCATATTGTCCCTGGGGTGTTACCCTTCACATTGCTATGGGGTCCCTGAGGATTATACGTTTCTGAAGAGCAGCCAGTATTCCTTTGTGGAGAATTAGATGGGCTTTGTCCAGAGTTATTTAATCTACAGCCTACCATTTTGCCTATTATTTGCAAGGTATTCCATCCCCCAGAAGTTCCGTGCTTCCTCCTGGTGATTCTTCGCTTTCACAACCCAGGAAAGGAGAATTGCAATTTGAACTTGTGTTTCCATGATAACTTGTAGGGCAAAGATCTATGCCCAAACAGCCTGACCTTCAGTCCCTTCTCCTAGCAGGCTCTATCCCTCTTGAGTGCTGTTTGGGGGACAGGGGAGATGATGTCATGGAGGAAGCTGCAGCCTCTCTTTCCACTGAGAAGCAGGGATGTGTGTGTATGGAGGGTCATCTCCATGTGTGGCCCAGGGAGACACAAGCTGTCCCCTCATTTTGTGTAGCTTATAGTAGAGCAGCACCGGATAGCATCACACTAGTATAGCTGTGCTGTTTTTCTTATAATCGGCACTGATTTCCAGGAATTTATAACTGTGAAATCCTCCAATCGGTTGAAATTTGGCATCCAAACTGTTCTAAAGTGCATTTATTTTTGTGGTATATCCCAAAAAGGGGGTGGTGTTTGAGCCATAGAAGTGAGCTCAAGCCACAAAATTCTGGATCTGAATTTCCCTGACGCTCAAGAGGTTTGGATAAAAGAAAACTAGCATTGACATAGCATATCCAGTGGAAATATTCAGATTTGATAACAGTTTGAATTGTTAGCTTGTGCACGCTGGCAAATACATGACAAATGAAATGTCCTCATTTTTGGGCTACATGAAAGGGATACAATGTTTATCATCAGGAAATGTATTTTAGGCTTAGGACATGGAGTAACAGACTGAAGGAGACGTGGCATGAATCAATTTCTTCCTTGGTAAAACAGACTAGTAATCAAGACTAAATTATATGTAATTTTAACGTTAGAAAAGTTACTTCCCTTTGTTAAAAGTAAGTTCAGAAGCAGCTGAGATTTTATGGTTATATTTGATCATGTTGATACGCTCTGAGAGTATTATTAACATTTTGTTAAAAAGTACAGCTCAAAGTAGTAATATTTTTAGTTATTTTCTTTAGAACTATGGGCCATATTGTGTCTTTGACTTTCTGTTTAAAAATCTATTTACAATGATTTCATAGAAAAGCCTCTCAAGAAGATAGTCACTTAAATTGGAGCCACTTTTTTAAATTGTAAAAGGATAGCAAATAACTAGTAAATATTCTGTGTATTGGAAAACAAATTTGGAGCTATGGGTCTTAATTTGGCATATTGTGAAAGTTTGTTCATTTTATTGCAGCTGTTATTGCTGGTGGAGTTATTGGCTTTCTCTTCGCAATTTTCCTTATCTTGCTGTTGGTATATCGCATGAGGAAGAAGGATGAAGGCAGCTACGACCTTGGTGAACGTAAACCATCCAGTGCTGCCTATCAAAAGGCACCTACTAAGGAGTTTTATGCATAAAATTCCTACTTAGTGTCTCTATTTATGAGATCACTGAACTCTTTTAAATAAAGCTTTTGCATAGAATAATGAAGATCTTTTTTTCTTTAAAGAGCCATTATGGCACCTTTATGATAAAATCCCATTGTATTTAAAACTTTTCATGTATTCCTTTAAAAAAATGTAAAATTAAAACTTAACATTTGCCGTGTTCTGTGAATAACAGTGGTAAAGCATTATTTTATAAAACCATTGATGTTCACTGAATCATTTTTAAAACTTTATGCATAAATATAAAATAATGAAAATGATTGTTTTATCCTATGGCTCAATGAAAGTTGTTTAATTTTTGTCAGCATGTCTCAGATTGATTTTACAAGTTAGTTTTTATTTCATTAATTTATCTGTTTCCAAAAATGCCTTTTTTTAGTTGTCATGGTGCAATTTGTCTTCGGATAATTCAGATAACAGTAACTTTTAGTGTAAATGTAATTTTTCAGCTATGTAAACTTTAATCTCCACTTTGTATAAATTTGTGTCCGAATATCAATTTTACACTTTGCATTGTTTCTCAACGTAACTGTAGCTTCAGTGAAATTGTAACAGCAAATTAATGTGTAAAATTGGATTATTACTACAAACTGTATAGTCATATCCTTACTAAACAAATCTTTAAGGAAGATTTGAAGTAAGCTACTGACAAGCCTAAGCAAACCCAAAGACTCTAACAGTATTCTGAGAAGTTGCTGCAGATTTCTATGGCCACTGTATTTGTTAATTTCTTGCAATTTGACGTTACAAGTAGGGGTTTAAAAATCAATTTTTGTTCTTAAAAATACATTTAAGTTGTAAACGTCTTTTAAAGCCTTTGAAGTGCCTATGATTCTATGTAACTCGTCGCAGACTGGTGTTAATGAATATATAACAGTAAAAGAAAATGTTGGTATTTTATAAGCACAGACAATTCTAATTGTAACTTTTGTAGTCTTACATGGATAGACATAAATTGTAATTTGGGAACATAAACACTACTGAATAAATCATGTGGCCTAATACTGAAATGTCATAGTCATATACTTTTGTACTATTTTCATCTTATTCCCACTTGGTTATGTTTAATATCACAAATTATGTCTATTAAATCTTGGAGGATGTTATTTGGAAACCAAGACCAACAAAAGCTATTGATGAGGCTCATGCTTTGAACAGAGATTCAGAAGTGGCAGAGAAAACCTCAATGTTTCTTTGTGTACATATTTTGAACTTGCCTGTTAATTATGAGGACTTCAGTCTTTGCATTATATTCAATGGCAGCATTGACACAGACATACTTTCTGCAAATGTTTATTTCAGGTTGTAAAACTCAAAGGAACACACAGAGTTTCATTTATTATGGATATAATTTCTTTATTCTTTCTTTTATTCCACCTTTGGACGACCTCAGCTTGATTCAACTCAGACTCCAGAAGGAGAATTGAGAAGTGGAATATCTTTATATGAGAAGACAGACGTATTCCAAGTAGAAGAGAAAAGGCTCTGTTGGTTAGAATTCAGATAGACATATGGAGATGACAGCAGCATGCTTGCCTGCTTGCTTAAGTTAGGCTCTGTCCTCAGGTCTGTTAATTTCTTCTTTTCTGATTTCTTAATTTCAAAACTAGGTGGGTAGAAGATTGAACTGAACTACTTCCCACGAGTATATATCTTTTATATACAATATAGTAGGTCTCCAGAGAAAAGAATCACATAACTTATATTTGCTGCTGCCCCAAGTTCAATGGTCATTTAGGAAAAATTAAAATTATTCTGCACTATAATAGTTGCTTTTTAACTACTTACACTTCCTGGCAGATTTTCTGATGCCATATATCTTCACCAATTAAAAACGGTCAATATTTAACAGGTATATCTCATTGTGCAATATTTAGTGAAATTCAATTAATAAAATAACTGCTTGAAATAACTGTGCCAAGAAAAGGAAACTTCAGGCAAATGCTGTGCCACTGCTGTAAAATAAAATATTTGTTAAAGTGCCAAAATAAAGTCTATCATGCCTAAACTAATATTTCATTTGTATAATCTGGCATCCAGTCTTCTGCAAGCCCACATTACTTACAGTAGATTGAGTTTTCTTAAAGGTGCAGTAAATGCTATTTAGTTTAGTGGCAAACATTAAATGCATGACAAGTTGTCTACTTGTTCTTCCTAAGCAGATCATTATTAAACTGCTTGAATAACCAACCTTTTCACTTCTCAATTTCAAATCCTTTGCTTTCCAGCTACTGTAAATATTGTATACAGCATTTTAGCATATATACTATAGATGTTCATTATTTTTGTTAAAATTGTTCTACACAAGTTCACTATTATTATGCATATCTCAAATTTGTTTACAGCCAGCAGCAATGACTAGTTTATGATTCTATTTGAGTTCTCTTCTTTCCCCTAGATATCACCCCTTCAAATACAGCCCATAATATGCAGCGGAATTTGGAACACTTTTTTTAACTGTGTGGGCATTTTAATAGAACCCCAAACCCTCCTGAAATGTCATTTGTTTAACAAAAGCAATCTGCAATGGGAATGAAAGTAACAACATTATTTATTGCCTTGAGTCACAATCTGACCTTTCCTCCTTTCCATTGCCGATGCCAACACTGTGCTATTAGAACAAAATTCTAACAAAGTTCTCATCTTGATTACAAACATCAGTTTAGTTTTCATTCATAAATCTAGAGATCAGGTTTCTGTCAACATCATCTGTTTTCTAGCAATGGTATTAAAAAGGAAATTGGCATCTGTGCCAATTTCAGTCTTCTCTTAGACTGAAATTTCCAAGTGTCTTCAGTTTGCTGCCCTTTGTTCTCCTCCTGGATGTGTTCTAGCACTGGAGCCAGCACTCTGGCTACTAATGAATGTTGCTTGGCAGCTGCTCGACTCAGATGCCAAGCTATGGAGCACTTCCCCCACTCTCACACCACCCTCTCCAGCAGAGGCATCTATATATATGGGTTGGCATCTTCTAAGGCCTTTTGGCTGGCCTCCACTAGTGCTTTTGTAGCAACTGTGAAACTCCTTAGAAATCTGATACAGCATTTCCTTGTGACTGATAAGTTATAGTACTTGTCTCAATGCAGTTTTATTGTGACTCAATCTTGACTATAAACACTTTGCTTCCTTCTTATATTTTTGCAAATGAAGTCCTATGTAAATAACTTAAGTGTCTGTCTCATGTCATTTCTTTTATGGAGGAATATTAGTTATACTTTGAACTGTGGATATCTTGGAACCTCTGCTTCTCCATACATTTTGCCATTCCATAATTTTAAGTTTTTCTCTTTTTGGTGAGTGTCATATTAAAAAAGTAATTGGATAAGTAAGAACATGTAAAATGTTCTTATAGTTTCAGAAAAATAGCTTACCGTGTAACTACTGATCGATATTTGATTCATGACTTTGGGTCATATCTTACCATCAGTTTTTAGCAGAACTCCCATTGAAATCAATAGGGAACTCTGCTTTAAACAGAATTTTTATTTTTTAAACAAAGCCCCTGATTCTTTGGAGTGCAGAAACCATTTGTCCAAGAAAAGGAAGAATTTAGAAGAATATTCCAGTCAAATATAAGCTGATGGTATTGGAAGGATTGCGCTAGCACAGTATTGTGTATGGAAGAGCAAGTCTACACTACAAAATTAAGTCAACCTAAGTTACGTTGACGTACAGCAACCACAGTAATTAAATCCTCACCAGGAGTGCTTGCACCAATTGAACTGGCAGTGTGAGGCATTGTGGGACGGCTTCTGAAAGGCAGCAACAGTTGATGTAAGCAATGCAGTGTCTACACTGACACCGCGTCTACCCAACTACATTGACCTAAGCGCTACGCCTCTCACAGAGGTGGAATTAAGTCGGTGTACTGGGCAAACTACATTGGTGGGAGCAGTGTTTTAGTGGAGATGCTACAGCGTTAGGTCAGCATAAGCTGCCTGATGTTGACCTAACTGTAGTGTAGATCGGGCCCAAGAAAACAGGATAGTGGGGGTTAGGGAAAGAACAAGCATCTCTAAATACTAACTAGCAGTTCTGTGACAGGGACCTCTTATTCATATTATGTAGCGGTGTCCAGGGGGAATTAAGCAAACAGGAAAATATATCACTTACTTATGCTTGACCAAAATGAGTTATTAAAACTTCCTATAAATGCAAATAACATTTTTCTGTTGGTTTAAACAGTAATATGGGGACTTCAAAACTTGAATGTATTTATGCTTTACAACTTAATTGTCCTTTCTATTTTTAAATGAACTTTCTCTTAAATTAATTTTGCTACAATTTTAACTCTCACCGATGCATTACAGGCAACTGATAGAAAACAGATTTACTGGCAAACCATGGCTTGATACTGTAGAATTAGTTTTATAGTAGCATTGTTTTGCTCCAATTCTCTTCTGGGCCATGAAGCATTTTTTCAGTAAAAACAAACTGATAGGGTATGTGCCCTTTCCCAATAGACATACATTGCCCAGAGCTGGAAAGGGCCCTAAGGGGTCAGAGCTGATACTGAGGTATCTGGTTTCCTATTGATTCCTGTGGATCACCGGGTTTGGGGCGAAGGCCATGAGGCCCATTCCATAGGTTATGAGGGGTGTGAGCAGGGAGACCCTGTCCCAGCCACCCCACTTGAACAGATTCTCAGTGAGATTTCCTCAGCTGAAGAAATAATGCAGGCCTAAATGGTATCTTTTCTACATCCGCTCTGTGGGGCTGGAAAAGAAACATGTCCCCTTGCCTTGTTCCCAACCCCACCCAGTCTCCACTCCCTCCTCCAGCATGCAGCCAGACCTGCTGAACCCCCTCCTGGAGATGTGTGCAACTGAGATGACAATCATCTCCCCAGCTCCTACCTTTCTATGTCGGAGAGAAGGTATGGATGGGTGTGGAGGATCACCTGATATGGATTGGGGGACGGAGAAGTGAAATGATTCAGCCGGTGGTTTGGAAGCATACAGAAGAAAGGCTTTATGGAAAACATAGGCATCTAACTCTCCTCTGTATTTGGTACGATGAAGTTTAGCTTTTGGAGGTGGTGTGGGAATAATCCTAAAAACAGAATTTTGGGCAAGTAGGAGGAAAGAGACAAAGGGAGAAGTCCTGACAGCATATGTTCTCCATTGGAAGTTACAATGCATTCAGCATTTTGAGTTGCTGTCAAACTGCAATGACTTTCCTTCCCTGGTACTTAATGAAGACAATATTTATGCAGGAGAGTGGGCTGATGTTAGTACTACGTAACTGAGAGGATTATGAAACCAGGGAGTTGCTGTGCAGGCCAGAGTTGTTGTCTGCTGCAGATCCAAAGCTTAACTTCTTTAAGCTACTCCCTCTCCCAGATTTGCACAGAAACAGGCCCAGCCTCTGAAAGCAAACATGCTGTGGACTTGCATCTCCTGTACCTTTTATCATACACAGGAGGGTTTATGGGGGCATTAGGTATGGTTATGAGGTATCCTATATCTTGTTATTCTCTTATTTCTAGAGTTTGCATTAGGTTGGGCATGTTTGGCTTAAACGCTAACACCCTTTGAAATAATACTTGTTTTCAGAGTAGCCTATGGAGTTTGGAGATTTTGAATTCAAGTGACAGCATGTTGTGGTTGGAAACTAAGTAGGCCAGGGTTGAAGTCCACAACCTCTCTTGACCAAAAGTCAAGCTGAATTAATTGACATGGCCCCTAGTTCTGACAACTCACTTCCAACACTGAATGAGAGGAAGTAGGAATGTTTGTTTAAAAAAAATAATCCAGGAAAAGTATTACAATACATCTAATTGTTTGTTTTACATAAATAGACCCTAAATTCACTGTAGGGCATGATTTTAATGCTCTAAAATTTCTAATGTGGTTGTTCTGTGATTTCCCCCCCCCCCATAGATCTTTTGTTACTTTGCTGTGTGCCAAGGACATTTTTGGATTTTTTTAAAAAAAGTGAATCTAACATGGAAGTATATAGAACAATAATTTCCACCAGACAGCAATTGTAATCCAACAGCAGCTTGGGGCTTCTCTTGTTGTGGGAAACTGAGCTTGCTGTTAGGGAAAAATTCTGTTTCCTAGTTATCCTCCCACTCCATGAGTCCCCTTGCGGTCTGAGGGTATAAACAAACCTTGATGCATTCTTTTTAGTATTCCTTGGTGGAATCTAAGTGTCTCTCTAAACACAGCAGCTTTTAAGAGCTCTGGGAGGTTATTTAGGAGAAATGGGAACAGATTCTTTTTTGTGTTTTGTCTGTTGTGTCACAACAGTGGTATTAAAAGTTGTCTTTATCTCTGAATACAACAGTGAACAAGGTTGATTTAACAACTTATACACTAAATGGTATTATCTTTTCCATTAATGTAGTATTCCCACGGGAAGATATGATGATACATTTTAATGTTTGAAGCACAGGAAATGCAGCAATAAATAGTCTTGGTTCAAAGTTCCTGTGAAAACTTTTTGACAAACACTTGTTTCTACTCTCAGTCCTCCCTCGAAGAAAAATTTAAAGTTTTTGTTTTTTGTCTTTTATCCTTACGGATAGAAATCTATCTTTCTATTTCTATTACTACAAAACTAAAGAACAAGAGTTCATTCTAGAAAGAAAGAAAAGTGGACAAAATGAGTGTGCTTCCTTCTGAAACTAACAGATCAACCCCAAAGACAGGCAGCTTAATGTTTTGTTGGTTTTTTAAAAATCCAACTGAGTCACAGAAGCAATTCCTTCAGTCTCCCTTTGCTAGCAATGTACATTAGCCTTTTGGGCAAAGAAAATGAAACTCCAGCAGAGCAGTCTTTTATCCAGTTCTTCACTCTCAGGTCTGCAACCCTCTTTCGTGAACCTTCTTCCCTTTGGACAGGTTTCTCCCCTCATAGTGCAGGGGCTCAAAATTAGTTCTTCTACCAGATCCTCATTCTCTGAGCGGCACCCCTGCCATCCCATCCCAGATCTGTGCAAACCTTCTCCACTTCTATTAGGGTTCACCACTCATGGTGTATAAACATCACCACCTTGCTGGTACCTTAGTTCCACATAGGGGACCCTGTGCCCTCCCTCTACTACCTGCTCCAAGCCTGAAACTCTAAACAACTTAAGTAGAAGTCTATTTCATCCTCACATGTTTACTTCATACTTGCCTGAGGGCTACTTTCTATGCTTGCTCTTAAGCATCTGAATTCTAAAGGCATCTTTACTCCAGCCTAGACCATCTTGGGTTCCTTCTCCAACTCCCTCTCAAACCAGCTTCTCTCCCAGCACACATGTTTCCAGCCTACAGTTCCCATTCTCTATCCAGCAACTACAGCCTGCAGAATGCATGTCCTTAAAGGGCTGAGACCCAGTAAGACACGGTAAGCCTGCCATTTAAAGGGCCAGTATGTCCTCTTACACCAACCCTCTACAATCCATTTCATGTGTTTGCATTTATATAGCACTTTTAGTCAAAACTCACCCAAAAATACTTTACAAACATTGACTAATTCTACAGACTGTGTCACACGATCCTCTAAACTGCATGATGTGGAGGCAATGGAAGGAGTGAAAAACCTTTTCCATTGTCTCCAAAGTTGTTGGAAATGAGACCATCCAAAGCTGTAACATCTTTTAAATCTCATCCTGAAGATGTCTTTAATAGGAATAATGCACCATTGGCTCTCTGCGGATTAGATATGATGGTGATAATGTTACATAGATATGATATAAATGGAATGACTAAATATGTTCCAATTCCTAGACAATTGCATTGCATAAGTGTGCCTTAGGGCAGCATCTGGACTGAAACCTTTGTTATAGCTGATGATTTGCTATGAAGAGAGGAATACTTCTGGGGGCACCCTGATGAGAATTTCATCTAACGTCTATCCATGCTCCCAGAGGTTGAAGTAGTGCTTTATTTGGATATTATTATCTATCTGGAGTTTTAAATTTGGGGGCAGGAGGTGTTGGGTGGGGAGGGAAAATAACTTGAACCTTGCCTCTCTATATCAAATAAGCACAAACACTGATAAAGGTGCCTAAGTTCTATGGAGATGATGCATTACAGATGCCTAAGAAACAGACAGAAAATGCATTTGTAACTTTCTTCGTTATAGTGAAAGATTATTCTCAGCTGTCATTCAATACATAATCCATGCTAAAAGGGTCACATGCCCCTCTCCCTATAAAAAACACGTGGAAGGGAGCATGTACTCCCTTTGGGGTCTGGTTGGACCAGCAACTCTTTGCAGCAGGAGGGAGAGCCTGACCAAGATTTTCCGGTAGCCTGAAGATCTGCAGAAATACAGAAGGAAGACTCCATGGATCTCAAGTTATTCATGAGGTCCCTTCCCTATGCTGTTTTTGAGCCCCACAGATTACAGCACAACTCATCTACCATGTGGGATACCAGTGCAGGTTCCTATCCTTGCACATGCCCAAACCCTTTCTGTGGTATGTGAAAGTAATGGACAAGAAGTTACTGACACTCAGAGCTACAGTAATTTACAAGGGAAATCACACTCAGTGACTTGTGACTCCCAGGCAAACACCCCACACTGAGCAGCTGTTTCCACAACTTCTACTGCCTCCCACACCTCCCTTAGATGTGTAAAATGAAGTCCTGTGTATAGCTTTGGGGGAATAGAGGTGGTTATGTGATAGGGTAAATTCTACCATCGGTTCGCATCCCAGAAATCCCTGTGCTTCTGTCCACATTTGATGCAATTTTTCAATGTTTTTTGTACTGCACACTCTGTCTTCCCTTTCGGTCTGCGGAAATGGAGCCCGAACTGATGAGAAATATGCTGACGAGTTTCGCCAGCACGTCACGTTTGGCCGTCAAGTTACTTCTTAAGATCTAAACTGACAGTGACGACTCCGGCGATGATATCAACTCGAGTAACGCATACGACAGGAGATTGCTTGTGGCATTCACGGACATGTTCACCACCATGGAACACCGCTTTTGGGCTCGGGAAACAAGCACCGAGTGGTGGGATCGCATTGTCATGCAAGTCTGGGATGACGAGCAGTGGCTGCAGAACTTTCAGATGAGAAAAGCCAGTTTCATGGGACTGTGTGAGGAGCTCGCCCCCCCACCTCTGCGGTGCAAGGACACGAGATTGAGAGCTGCCCTAACAGTGGAGAAGCGGGTGGCTATTGCAATCTGGAAGCTAGCAACTCCAGACAGCTACTGATTGGTTGCTAACCAGTTTGGAGTGGGAAAGTCGACCGTTGAAATCGTGTTAATGCAAGTTTGCAGGGCCATTAATCGCATCCTGCTCAGATGAACCGTGACTCTGGGCAATGTGCATGACATTGTAGCTGGCTTTGCACAAATGGGTTTTCCTAACTGCAGAGAGGTGATAGATGGGACGCATATTCCAATTCTGGCACCAGACCACCTAGCCTCAGACTACGTTAATCGGAAGGGGTATTTCTCTATGGTTCTCCAGGTGCTTGAGGATCACCGTGGGCATTTCATTGACATTAATGCAGGCTGGCCCGGAAAGGTGCAGGACGCACACATCTTTCGGAACACTGACCTGTTCAGGAAGCTGCAGGCTGGGACTTTTTTCCCAGACCAGAAGATCACCGTAGGGGAAGTTGAAATGTCCATTGTGATCCTTGGAGACCCCGCTTACCCTTTAATGCCATGGCTCATGAAACCCTACACAGGGAGCCTTGACAGCAGCAAGGAGTGGTTCAACAACAGGCTGAGCCAGTGCCGAATGACTGTGGAGTGTGCTTTTGGCTGTTTAAAGGGCTGCTGGAGCTCTCTGTGTGGGAAGCTGGACCTGGCCCATGACAGCATCCCCGCGGTTATATCCGCGTGCTGTACCCTCCATACCATTTGTGAAGGGAAGGGGGAAAGATTCACTTGGACGTGGAACTCGGAGGTTCAACACCTGGAAGCTGAATTTGAACAGCCAGAGAGCAGGGCTGTTAGAGGGGCCCAGAGCGGGGCTGCAAGGATTAGGGATGCCTTGAGGGAGCAATTTGAGGCTGAAAGCCACCAGTAATGTTTGGTGCCCTGCACGGGAGTGAAGTGCTGTGGTTCCAATGTTAGTAGGAATATCTTTTACTTTATGCAATAATAAAGAATGTTTTCAAAGCCAAAAAATCCATTTATTTAAAAGAAAATTCATTTATTGAAAAGAAAAACAACTGCTTGGGAAACAGGGCAAGAGGGTGGGGTGGGGAACGGTACAATCAGAGATTCACGTATGTCCTGTTATCGTAATCAGCCTTCCTGTCTGGAGTGCCGTGCAATGAGTGCTGCACTTCAGGATGGCTATAATGCATGGGGGTTGAGTGCAGAGGGTAAGGGACGTAGTTTTTGTGGCTGGGTGGTGAAGCTACAGGTGTTGGAGGCAGCTGGTGGAGATAAGACCAGGATGTTCGGGAAAGTGGGTTGGAGGTGACATGGGGGCACGAGGGAAAGAGTTTTGGGACAAGGGTTGCGAGGGAGGGGGGTGGGCGCAATAGTGCTCCGCCTGCATGGCTACAAGCGCCTGGATGGAGTCCGCTGATCCGTGCTTTGCTGCCAGAGCGCCGCGCTTTTGTGCTCCGCATTCTGCTGGCGGATCCTCCTTTCACTCTCCCTCCACTCCTCTGCTTTTAGATTCTCATTAATGGACTGCTGTATTACTTCATGCAGCATGTCTTCTTTGCTTCTACGTGGTCTCTTCCTAATTCTTTGGAGTCTTTCGGCCGGTGATAACATGGATGGCTGAGATCTCAAGGTTGCATCTGTAAAGGCAAAATGCAACACTTAACAGAGGCAGCATTGTACACACCAGACAGAGCAATGATTCCCCCATACTTAAGGGCAAGCACAGTCTACACAATAGCATAATTTGCCCATCCCAAAGCGAGCACACATAACCCATGGGAGCCCCCAAAAGGTGAATAAGCACAGGATCAAGGGGGACTGATTGTTTCATGGCCATACTGTCCTCTGGGTTTCTGTGCCTTGGGGAGAGCCAACAGCTGCAGGGGGTCCCTATACTGAACACTGTCCCCACATTTTCCACAGGAGTTCGTCCTGGAAGATATCTCGCTGCTGAGGGTGACCTGGGAAACAAGGGAGGGTCTTCTAATACAATGCGGCTTCCGCCCTGGCCCATATGTAGCTTGCCTGTGTGCAGCAATAGTCCCCCCGCCCCTCATGGCACAGTGGCGCGGACATGTTAGCCTGACTGGGACAAGGACCACAGTGGCTCTCCCAACAAACCTGCGCAAGCACATTGCCCAAGTTCTGGATGAGACCTTTGAGATCACCGAGGCTGATTACCGCGATGTGAGAGAGCACATCAATGCCCTATTCTGCATATAGGCATGCATGCATGCAACCCTAACCCTCCTTGCCCCAAGAGCCCGCACCGAATAACTTCCTTCCCAAAATAAAAGCCGTTTACCGGGAACCTCCTCTGGTGTTTGTCTTTCCCCAAGCACCGACTGTCGTGATTGGCTACCTTCCTCTGGGCTTGAAAACAGCTCCTGGCTGCATGCATCTAGGGATTCTGGGGTGTCTTCCTCCTCCTCAGCACCCTTGCTCCCACTTTCCTCCTCCTCCTCCTCCTGCTGCCTTGTTGAACTGGCCTCTGAAGTGTCCATGCTGGTCCTCAGAGTGGAGGCTAGGGTGACCAGATGTCCCGATTTTATAGGGACAGTCCTGATTTTTGGGTCTTTTACTTATATAGGCTCCTATTTTCCCCCACTCCGTCCCGATTTTTCACCTTTGCTGTCTGGTCACCCTAGTGGAGGCGGGGGCGCCCCCAAGTATCACATCCAGCTCTTTGTAGAAATGGCAGGTTGCGGGGGCACCACCGGAACGGCTGTTTGCCTCGGGGGCTTTGCGGTAGGCATTCTGCAGCTCCTTCATTTTAACCCTGCACTGCAGTGCATTCTGGTCATGGCCCCTTTCCACCATGTCCCTTGATATCTATCCGAAGGTATCGTAATTCCTACGGCTGTAGTGCAGCTGGGACTGGACAGCTTCCTCCCCCCAAACACTGATGAGGTCCAGCACCTCGCCCTTGCTCCATACTGGGGATCGCCTGGCGCGTGGAGGCATGGTCACCTGGAAAGATTCGCTGAGAGCACGCCACACCTGGCTGAGCAAACAGGAAGGGGACTTTCAAAATTCCCAGAGAATTTAAAGGGCGGGGGTCTGACTGATTTAAAGGGCGGGGATCAATGGGGACTGATTGTTTCATGGCCACCTGAGGGCAGGGCAGTAGAGTTCAAAGTGATGACCAGAGGGCTAGAACAGGCATCGTGGACACTTCTGGAGGCCAATCAGAGCACATTAACAGACCAGGGCGTCCACACTGGCACCGCGGCGCTCCAGTGGGGGTGCATCAAACGTTATTCCACTCGCCGAGGTGGATTACCAGGAGCGCTCTAGCCGCGGAGTCTGAGTGCTCTACATGCCTTGCCAGTGTGGACGCGTCGTGAGTTAGAGCGCACAGGGCTGCTTTAATGCGCTCTTAACTCACAAGTGTAGCCATGCCCTGAGTATATTTCCCAGACCTGAAAAAGAGCTCTGTGTAGCTCAAAAGATTGTCTCTCTCACCAACAGAAGTCAGTCCAATAAAAGATATTACCTCACCCACCTTGTCTCTCTAATATCCTGGGACCAACAGAGCTACAACAACACTGCATACATAAAATCCCTCAGGCCTGCCCCACATCTCATCTTTAATTGGAAGGAAAGAAGGGAATCATTCACTGGCAGTTAATTTTAAAGTGCTGTGTGTGCTACAGTCACTCTCTGAGAATATTTTGTTGTTTGAGTTGCAATAAGACATTTATGAACTCATTAATCACTATCTTTACTCACCACTAAGAGACACCAGACCAGCAGCAATGTGTGACACAAAACTTCTTGAGCAGGATATGAAATGAATACTCAGAAACCACAGGAAACAAACAAGACAGACAAGAGTCACGCCAACAGGTTAGTTTTGTAACTTTCTGATTAAAACAGTTACTTCCTCTGCTTAAACAGAGGTCTCAAAAACTGTGACAATTTAAATGTGGGAGATGTATTAATGTATGCTGTTTATGTGCAATGTTCCGTATACTGAGGAAGATGCAATTTATCATACACTGAAAAATACAAACAAAATAACCAGGTGGAGGGGCCAATCTGGCAGAGATGGAGTGACTTTTTATAGTAATACCTTCTCCTCTTTCAAATCCCTCCTCAAAACACACTTCATTGAGGCCCATCAGCATTACTTCCATTCCAACTAGATGATACAATTTATGGGAATCGGAGCACAATGTTGGATTGTAGAGGGAAGTTCTTCACCATTATGCATCGGACTGTCACAAAATTGCTTACTAAGGCTCTGATCCTGCAAACACTTGGGCATGTGCTTATCTTTAAGCATGTGGGTAGTCCTAATGATTACACTGGAACTATTCGTGCTTAAACACAAGCCGAAGTATTTGCAGGATCAAGGCCTACGTTTGTCTTCTAAGACCTTGTCTACACCAATGGCTCTCAACCTTTCCAGACTACTGTACCCCTTTCAGTAGTCTGATTTGTCTTGAATACCTCCAGGTTATACGTCACTTACAATTATTTGTTTACAAAATCAGACATAAATTAAAAATGTCACAGCACTCTATTACTGAAAAATTGCTTACTTTCTCATTTTTACCATGTAATTAAAAGATAAATCAATTGGAATATAAACATTGTACTTACATTTCAGTGTATAGTATATAGAGCAGTATAAACAAGTTATTGTCTGTATGAAATTTTAGTTTGTACTGACTTCACTGGTGCTTTTTATGTAGCCTGTTGTAAAACTAGGCAAATATCTAGATAAGTTGATGTACTGCCTGGAAGTTCTCTGTGTACCCCCAAAGGTGCATGAACCCATGGTTGAGATCCACTTGTCTAAACACACAAGTTGCATCAGTTTAAGCAAATCTGTTTAAAAACGCACACATTTAGTTAAATCAATGCAACATTGTGTACACTAGGCCATAGCATAATGAACTGTGGCTATACATCATAGCTGTCAGAGAGAACTAATGCAAAGACTGTTCAGAGCACATTGGCAACAATCAACCACGTATATTCTATTATTATTACTGAAAGATTTTGCAAGAAGGATATGAATGAAGAGAAGGAGCTTATTACATAGGTAATTCTGATGTAACTTCTTCTGACATACTTGCTCATTCCATTAAAAGGAGCATCTCTCTGTTAATATAGGTGTTCACTGACATTTCAAAACTACAGTTATTGAAATAGGCCATTCCAGCAACTCCCTTCATTCAGTAATAAATAAGGTAGCCATTTGTAACAGTGACGGTAATTAACCATTGGAACAAATCACCATGGGTTGTGCTGCACTCTTCATCAGTGGCAAGTTTACAATCAAGGAAGTGCTGCAGCCTTGTGTGATGCAGAAGGTTGGACTAGCTGAACACAAGTCTGGCCTTAGAATCTGCAAAAAAAAATCGTATTGCAAAGGCCAAACTCCCTCCTGGCATAGGCGGAAGGTGAACTCCCACTTCGGGGAAGTCCCGCCCACCAAAGCCCTGAGCCCCCGAGAGCCAGGCCAGCCCTAGCACCAGGCCGAGCCGCTGGCCCCCCCGAGTGCCAAGCTGGCCCCAGCGCTGGGCCGACCTGCTGCCCCCCTCACCCCAAGTGCCAGGCCAGCCCCAGCTGCCGGCTCGATTCCCTACCACCACTGACCCCAGCGCTGGTGCCTGAGCTCAGGGCTGCCAGCTGGAGCTGAGCCCCCAGTGGCTTCAGGTAGAGCCTCAGGGTGCAACATGGGTGGGAGCCACAGCATGGATGAGGGGAGACTTTGCTTCCCTGGCCTGTGATACCCGTCGCCCACGTTCCTGGTGAACTCCACAGGAGTCAATGGAACAGCACCAGCAGAGAAAGTGACTTTAGACCGTCACCAGTAATTAAAGAGGTGCCAGGGCTCAAGCAATTTTTTTACATTCATAACTAATGCAGCAAGCCCAGAGATGCCAACGCGGGCAGGGCAGGGCAGGGCGGGACGGGGGGAGGGCTCACTCAGCCCTGGCACAAATTAAGCTCTGGGGAAGAGCTTCGTGCTCCCCCACCCGAGCCCCCCACAGCTAGTGGAAGGGCAGCAGCCTGCGGTAAGAAGCCGGGGGTGGCGGCGGCAAGCAGTGGGGAGCCGGCTAGCCGGGCCGTGTGGGGGGCAGGCCCCGAAAGAGAGGCGGCCGAGCTGGAGCTAGCTGCCGCCGGCGGGGGTCGGAGAGGGGAGCGGGCCCCCCACAGGGAGGAGGAGGCGACTTCGCTCTTCGCCCTCCGTTGCGGACACGCCGGGCCGGACTCGCAGCGGCTGAGCCTGGCTCTGAGCCCGGCCGGATGAGGCAGCGCAGCGGGGCGCGGGAATCTCTCGTTAGCGCCGAGGGGCTCCATCCCGCCGCCCTTTGCTCTACAGCGTAGGTGAAGCCACCTGCAGCTGCGGGCTCCGCTCCGAGCCCAGCGCGTCGAGCTGAGCGGCCGCGGGGCTCTGGGACCCGCGGGTCTGCGCGGAGAAGGTGCGTGAGCCGCTTCTCTCTCCGGCTGCTGCAGCTGCTTGCGCGGGGCGGCCTGGCTGCTGCTGCTCCAGAAACCTGCCTTCCCGCGGTCCCTGGGCCACTGCCGGGGCTGCGTGCCAGGGGCCAGGCCACAGCGCTGTGCCGGGAGCGCTGGGCCCCCAGCCTTCCCCTGACGTGCAGAGCCCAACCCTGATGCCTGCTTTGGCGCTGGGGGGGCCGCTTCCCAGGGCTGCGTGGGCACCCTGACCCAGCTGCTGCCGGGCTCCTTGTCTGTGCGCTCCTAGTGGGGCTGGGGACACTGCCTGCCTGGGGGTAAGGCTGCATTAACCTTTTGTGGGCCCGGCCAGCACCAAACATATTTGTGGGCCCCAGGGGGCAATGGAGCTGGGGGTGGCGGCCGGCCCCTGGAGCGAGGAGCTGGCCAGGACTATGGCATGGCAGGGGTGGCCCCGTTCTGCCCAGCCCAGTGCGAGGGCACTATTTACAAACCGGCAGTTGCCAGACGTACAGTGGCCTGCCCGGCCCTGTGCTGCCAGCATGCCCCTTCCCCTCGCGGCATTCACCCAAGAGTTCTGAAATAACTCAAATGTGAAATTGCGGAACTATTAAGTACGATTTGTAACCTGTCCTTTAAATCAGCTTCTGTACCCAGTGACTGGAAGATAGCTAATGTAACGCCAATATTTAAAAAGGGCTCTAGAGGTGATCCCGGCAATTACAGACCAGTAAGTCTAATGTCAGTACTGAGCAAATTAGTTGAAACAATTGTAAAGAATAAAATTGTCAGACACATAGAAGAACATAAATTGTTGGGCAAAAGTCAGCATGGTTTCTGTAAAGGGAAATTATGTCTTACTAATCTATTCGAGCGGCACAGAGTCCTGTGGCACCTTATAGACTAACAGACGTATTGGAGCATAGCTTTCATAGGTGAATACCCACTTCTTTAGATGCATGCATCTGACGAAGTGGGTATTCACTCACGAAAGCTTATGCTCCAATACGTCTAAGAATTGGGTATTCACCCACGAAAGCTTATGCTCCAGTACGTCTGTTAGTCTATAAGGTGCCACAGGACTCCTTGCCTCTTTTACAGATCCAAACTAACACGGCTATCCCTCTGATACTAATCTATTAGAGTTCTTTGAAGGGGTCAACAAGTATGTGGATGGGGGGATCCAGTGGACATGGTGTACTTAGACTTTCAGAAGCGACAAAGAGTTCTGTGGCATCTTATAGACTAACAGACGTATTGGAGCATAAGCTTTCGTGGGTGAATACCCACTTCTTCAGATGCATGGAGTGGAAATGTCCAGGGGCAGGTATAAATAAGCAGGGAAGAGACAGGCTAGAGATAACGAGGTTAGTTCAATCAGGGAGGATGAGGCCCTCTTTTAGCAGCTGAGGTGTGAACACCAAGGGAGGAAAAACTGCTTTTGTAGTTTGCTAGCCATTCATAGTCTTTGTTTAATCCTGAACTGATGGTGTCAAATTTGCAAATGAACTGAAGCTCGTCAGTTTCTCTTTGAAGTCTGGTCCTGACGTTTTTTTGGCTGCAGGATGGCTACTTTCAAATCTGCTATTGTGTGTCCAGGGAGATTGAAGTGTTCTCCTACAGGTTTTTGTATATTGCTATTTCTAATATCTGATTTGTGTCCATTCATCCTTTTGCGTAAGGACTGTCCAGTTTGGCCTATGTACATAGCAGAGGGGCATAGCTGGCACATGATGGAGTATATTACATTGGTGGATGTGCAGGTGAATGCGCCGGTGATGGTGTGGCTGATCTGGTTAGGTCCTGTGATGGTATCCCTGGTGTAGATATGAGGGCAGAGTTGGCATCGAGGTTTGTTGCATGGATTGGTTCCTGAGTTAGAGTTATTATGGTGCGGTGTGTAGTTGCTGGTGAGAATATGCTTCAGGTTGGCGGATTGTCTGTGGGCGAGGACTGGCCTGCCTCCCAAGGCCTGTGAAAGTGAGGGATCATTGTTCATGATGGGTTGTAGATCACTGATGATCCATTGGAGAGGTTTTAGCTGAGGACTGTAAGTGATTGCCCGTGGAGTTCTGTTGGTTTCTTTCAGATTTTCAGAAAGCCTTTGACAAAGTCCCTCACCAAAGGCTCTTACATAAATGAAGTTGTCATGGGATAAGAGGGAAGATCCTTTCATGGATTGAGAACTGGTTAAAAGACAGGGAACAAAGGGTAGGAATAAATGGTAAATTTTCAGAATGGAGAGGGGTAACTAGTGGTGTTCCCGAAGGGTCAGTTTTAGGACCAATCCTGTTTAAATTATTCATAAATGATCTGGAGAAAGGGGTAAACAGTGAGGTGGCAAAGTTTGCAGACGATACTAAACTGCTCAAGATAGTTAAGACCAAAGCAGACCGTGAAGAACCTCAAAAAGATCTTACAAAACTAAGTGATTGGGCAACAAAATGGCAAATGAAATTTAATGTGGATAAATGTAAAGTAATGCACATTGGAAAAAATAACCCCAACTATACATACAATATGATGGGGGCTAATTTAGCTACAGCTAATCAGGAAAGAGATCTTAGAGTCATCGTAGGTAGTTCTCTGAAGACGTGCATGCAGTGTGCAGCGGCAGTCAAAAAAGCAAACAGGATGTTAGGAATAATTAAGTAAGGGATAGAGAATAAGATGGAGAATGTCTTATTGCCCTTATATAAATCCATGGTACGCCCACATCTTGAATACTGCATACAGATGTGGTCTCCTCATCTCAAAAAAGATATACTAGCATTAGAAAAGGTTCAGAGAAGGGCAACTAAAATGATTAGGGGTTTGGAACGGATCCCATATGAGGAGAGATTAAAGAGGCTAGGACTTTTCAGCTTGGATATGATAGAGGTATATAAAATCATGAGTGGTGTGGAGAAAGTGAATAAGGATTTATTTACTTGTTCCCATAATATAAGAACTAGGGGCCACCAAATGAAATTAATGGGCAGCAGGTTTAAAACAAATAAAAGGAAGTTCTTCTTCACACAGCGCATAGTCAACCTGTGGAACTCCTTGCCTGAGGAGGTTGTGAAGGCTAGGGCTATAACAGGAGAGAACTAGAGAGAGAAACTAGATAAATTCATGGCGGTTAAGTCCATTAATAGCTATTAGCCAGGATGGATAAGGAATGGTGTCCCTAGCCTCCGTTTGTCAGAGGGTGGAGATGGATGGCAGGAGAGAGATCATTTGAGTATAACCTGTCAAGTTCACTCCCTCTAGGTCACCTGGCATTGGCCACTGTCGGCAGACAGGATACTGGGTTGGATGGACCTTTGGTCTGACCCAGTATGGCCGTTCTTATGGGGCGGGCCATGCTGTGCCACACATCTCCCGCCCGATTCCCTATGGCCAGACCCCCCTTGGACCTGCTATGCCCAGGACTCCCCCCAGACCCTACCACAAATGCACAGCGCCCTGCACACCACCACCCCTGTCCAGTGCCCCCTTGCCCACAATCTGGTGGGTCTTATCAGCCTGCAGCTGAAATGATTCTACCAACAAGTCTTCTGCTCATACGTGGCTCCATATGGCTCATATGGTAAAAATGGTACCAGGCACCCAGTGCCTGCTATCAGTTTGTGCCACTCTGTTGCCTCTTTCACCTGTTCAGTTGTGTTGGTGGTTTGGTGCAAATATCGTTAGCACAGCCCCAGCAGTACTTTCAATCTTTCAAGCCCCAACACGCCCAGTATAGCTTCAGCATTGCTCACCACAGCTCCAGCGTCTCTCACTGTGCCTCACCCCAGCCACTGTAGCTGGGGTGCTTCTCCACCTTGTTTCCTTTCCAGGCCCAGCTCTAGCTCTCCCCGAGCTTACCCCTCTATCATTCTCCAGACCATAGCCTTCTCTGGCTCTCCAGATTCGGCTCTCTGTCTCAGAGAGCCAGCAGGCATCTCCTGCTGCTGCTCTCAGCCTTCAGCTGTCTCTGGCCTGGAAAAGTTTGTAGGAGACCCACCCTGACTGTTCTCCTGCCTTCTGCTTTAAGTGGCCTTATCTGGCTCCACTGCTCACTAGGGAGTTCTTATCACTGCCTCCTTCATGAAGCTCTCAATTCTGTTCTGCTTTTCTTAGTGAGCTCATGCTGCAGCTCCTTCCTTGGGTTCTGAACGCCGCTTATCTTTGGGCTGTCTCTCATTTCTACACCTCCCAGGACATTCGTGCCCCCCTCAGATTGGAACAGGAGTACTGGACCCCATTTCACTTAAGGGGCCTGCTACCATGCTCAAAGATTTCCTTTCTGAGAACTATGCAAAAGAGAGACAAGTCTAGAGTGGAGAAGAAGAGAGAGGTGTACATCAGGATAGTGGAAAGCTAAGGTGCAGCTCTTGGATATAAATGCACAACGTAGAATGATTCAAAACCTGTGACTGATACAGAGTGACCCACGTTCTAAGAACGCATTATACAGTTTGGATACTTTTTGTACTTTAAGGAGAATAATTAGAAAACCAACGGTTGTCTTTTGAGAAGCAAAAAAATAATCTAGTTTCAAAGAAGAGCATGTTCATACACTTTTGAGAAAGATTAAGGACAAAATTGTGAAATGCAACCACTGTGGTTTTTTAAATTGTTTTTTATTTATTTTTTTAATTCAGCGTGTCCCAAAGGATCTCCAGTTTTTTGGAAGTGCTTAGGTACCATTCATAATGCCAATTGAAGTTAATAGGAGCTGTGAATAATACTTCTGAAAATCAGGCCCAAGGTATCTTCAGTTGGCCACTCAAAAACGGAGGCACTCAAAATCAGTAGCACTTTTGGAAAATGTAAAGCAACATTTCTACTATCTGGTTACTATGGGCCTGATTTTTCAAAGGTAACTGAACATGTGCAGTTTCCATTGATTTCCCCTGGAGTTGTGAATGTCTAATTTGAGAACGGGGGTTCTCAAACTGGGGGTTGGGACCCCTCAGGGGGTCACGAGGTTATTACATGGGGGGGTCACGAGTTGTCAGCCCCCACCCCAGATCCTGCGTTGCCTCCAGCATTTATAATAGTGTTAAATATATTTAAAAGTGTTTTTATATTTATAAGGGGGAGGGGGCAGTTTGCACTCAGAGGCTTGCTATGTGAAAGGGGTCACCAGTACAAAAGTTTGAGAACCACTGGTCAAATACTTCTAAATGTCAGGCCTGATGTGCCTGCCTGTTATAATGATGCACAGATCCTCAGCAAAGGGAAAGTTTGTGTGTTATGCTTTGTGTGTGTGTTGTGCGGGAGGGGGTGATGGCTCCAGCTGGGGGTGTGGGCTCAGGTGGGGCCAGAGATGAGGGGTTGGGGTGCAGAAAAGGGCTCCAGGCTGGGGCAGGGGGTTGGGGTGTGGGACGGGGCTCCGGTCTGAGACAGGGGGTTGGGGTGTGGGAGGGGGTACAGGCTCTGGGCTAGGGGTGTGGGCTTTGGGGTGGGGCCAGAAATGAGGTGTTCAGGGTAGGGCAGGGGGTTGGGGAGTGTGTGTGTGGGTAAAGGTGAGGGCTCCAGTTGTGGGTACTGGCTCTGGGGTGGGGCCAGAGGTGATGGGTTTGGGGTTCAGGAGAGGGCTCTGGGCCGAGGCAGGGGGTTGGTGTGTGGGAGGGTGTATGGGCTGGGGGGTTCGGGCTCCAGAGTGTGGCCAGAAATGAGGGGTTCAAGGTGCAGGAGAGGGCTCCGTACTGGGGCAGGGGGTTGGGGTGTGGGCTCTGGGCTGGGCCCAGGGTTTGGGGTGCAGGAGGGAGCTCTGGGCAGGGGATTGGGGTGCAGGAGAGGGTGCGGGCTCCAGGCGGTGCTTACCTTAGGTGGCTCCCAGGAAGCTGCTGGCATCTCCCTTCAGCTGTTAAGCAGAGGTGTGACCATGTGGCTCTCCGTGCTGTCCATGGCTGCAGGCACCGCCCCCTCAGTTCCTATTGGTCATGGTTCCTGGTCAATGGAAGGAGCTGAGCTGGCGCTGTGGACGGGGGCAGAGTGCAGAGCTCTCATGGACATCCCTCCACCTAGGAGCCAGAGGGAGATGCCAGCAGCTGCCCGGGAGTTGCGTGGAGTCGGGTAGAGAGCCTTCCTGTGCCACTGACCGGGATTTTAATGGCCCGGTTAGCAGTGCTAACCGGAGCTGCCAGGGTCCCTTTTCAGCTGGGCATTCTGGTCAAAAAACAGACACCTGGCAATCCTAGTGATAGTGTTTTAAAAAGGGCTCTAGAGGTGATCCCGGCAATTACAGACCAGTAAGTCTAATGTCAGTACTGAGCAAATTAGTTGAAACAATTGTAAAGAATAAAATTGTCAGACACATAGAAGAACATAAATTGTTGGGCAAAAGTCAGCATGGTTTCTGTAAAGGGAAATTATGTCTTACTAATCTATTAGAGCGGCACAGAGTCCTGTGGCACCTTATAGACTAACAGACGTATTGGAGCATAGCTTTCATAGGTGAATACCCACTTCTTTAGATGCATGCATCTGACGAAGTGGGTATTCACTCACGAAAGCTTATGCTCCAATACGTCTAAGAATTGGGTATTCACCCACGAAAGCTTATGCTCCAGTACGTCTGTTAGTCTATAAAGTGCCACAGGACTCCTTGCCTCTTTTACAGATCCAGACTAACACGGCTACCCCTCTGATACTAATCTATTAGAGTTCTTTGAAGGGGTCAACAAATATGTGGATGGGGGGATCCAGTGGACATGGTGTACTTAGACTTTCAGAAGCGACAAAGAGTTCTGTGGCATCTTAAAGACTAACAGACATATTGGAGCATAAGCTTTCGTGGGTGAATACCCACCTCTTCAGATGCATGGAGTGGAAATGTCCAGGGGCAGGTATAAATAAGCAGGGAAGAGACAGGCTAGAGATAACGAGGTTAGTTCAGTCAGGGAGGATGAGGCCCTCTTTTAGCAGCTGAGGTGTGAACACCAAGGGAGGAAAAACTGCTTTTGTAGTTTGCTAGCCATTCATAGTCTTTGTTTAATCCTGAACTGATGGTGTCAAATTTACAAATGAACTGAAGCTCGTCAGTTTCTCTTTGAAGTCTGGTCCTGACGTTTTTTTGGCTGCAGGATGGCTACTTTCAAATCTGCTATTGTGTGTCCAGGGAGATTGAAGTGTTCTCCTACAGGTTTTTGTATATTGCCATTTCTAATATCTGATTTGTGTCCATTCATCCTTTTGCGTAAGGACTGTCCAGTTCGGCCTATGTACATAGCAGAGGGGCATTGCTGGCACATTATGGTGTATATTACATTGGTGGATGTGCAGGTGAATGAGCTGGTGATGGTGTGGCTGATCTGGTTAGGTCCTGTGATGGTGTCCCTGGTGTAGATATGAGGGCAGAGTTGGCATCGAGGTTTGTTGCATGGATTGGTTCCTGAGTTAGAGTTATTATGGTGCGGTGTGTAGTTGCTGGTGAGAATATGCTTCAGGTTGGCGGATTGTCTGTGGGCGAGGACTGGCCTGCCTCCCAAGGCCTGTGAAAGTGAGGGATCATTGTTCATGATGGGTTGTAGATCACTGATGATCCGTTGGAGAGGTTTTAGCTGAGGACTGTAAGTGATGGCCAGTGGAGTTCTGTTGGTTTCTTTCAGATGTTCAGAAAGCCTTTGACAAAGTCCCTCACCAAAGGCTCTTACATAAATGAAGTTGTCATGGGATAAGAGGGAAGATCCTTTCATGGATTGAGAACTGGTTAAAAGACAGTTTTTATGGGGCGGGCCATGCCGTGCCACACATCTCCCACCCGATTCCCTATGGCCAGACCTGATTGGGGTGCAGGAGGGGGTGCGGGCTCCAGGCGGTGCTTACCTTAGGTGGCTCCCAGGAAGCTGCTGGCATCTCCCGTCAGCTGTTAAGCTGAGGTGTGACCATGTGGCTCTCCGTGCTGCCCATGGCTGCAGGCACCGCCCCCTCAGTTCCTATTGGTCATGGTTCCTGGTCAATGGAAGCAGCTGAGCTGGCGCTGTGGACGGGGGCAGAGTGCAGAGCTCTAATGGACATCCCTCCACCTAGGAGCCAGAGGGAGATGCCAGCAGCTGCCCGGGAGTTGCGTGTAGCCAGGTAGGGAGCCTTCCTGTGCCACTGACCGGGCTTTTAATGGCCCGGTTAGCGGTGCTAACCGGAGCTGCCAGGGTCCCTTTTCAGCTGGGCATTCTGGTCGAAAAGCAGACACCTGGCAATCCTAGTGATAGTGTTTTTTTAGTTCATTTAAGAGCATAGTGATTGTTTGGTTCCATCCACATCGTTGTTGGGGCATTTGATGCACTGGATGAGGTACACCACATGTTGTGATAGTTATGTGTAGGAACTATGGATCTTGAAAGATGTGTTGTTGGGGGTATTGATCATTGTAGCAGTGGAGATACATCTGCAGGTTTTTGCATCCGTTGTTCTGTCAGGGTTGGTGCTGCTTTGAATTGTTTGTCCTGGTCTGTGGGGTGCTTGCTTCTGATTATGAGTTTGGCGGGTTGTTTGAAGGCCAGAAGATGGGGTTTGGGAAAGATTTCTTTGCAAACACTTTTCATAAAGTGATCACTCCATATGTGACCTCTCAGTCCTCACCCTCTGAGAAAACCAGCACACCTTCAAAAGATAAGTCTGGGAACTTATATGCATAATTCTGCTGGACACTAAAAAATTATGGACTTAACAGAGACACTGGTTTTATGACTCATTACAAAATTTGTAACATACCCTGCTGCCTGCTAACCCTTATTTGCCACTTCATTTTAAGTGTTCTCCTACAGCATGTGTGAAATCCTTATGTTTAACAATCTGTCCTGCCTTTTATTTAGCTCAGATACTCTGGTTACCTTCTCAAAACCTGAGGAAGAGCTCTGTGAAGCTCAAACGTTTGTCCCTTCTATCAGCAGAAGTTGGTCCAATAAAAGATGTTACCTCACCTACCTTGTCTTTCTCATCATGGCTACAACAATACTGCAAACAATACATAGAGCATATCATTCATAGACTCCAAGGCCAGAAGGGCCATTATGATCATCTAGTCCTGTGGTTCTCAAACTTTTGTACTCCTGACCCCTTTCACATAGCAAGCCTCTGAGTGTGACCACCGCTTATAAATTAAAAACACTTTTTTATATATTTAACACCATTATAAATGCTGGAGGTGAAGTGGGGTTTGGGGTGGAGGCTGGCAGCTCGTGACCTCCCCATGTAATAACCTCATGACCCCCTGAGGGGTCCCGATCCCCAGTTTGAGAACCCCTAATCTAGTCTGACCTCCTGTGTAACACAAGCCATAGAACTTCCCCAAAATAATTCCTAGAACAGTCCTTGGCACACAACTTGATTTGTGCGTTGGTTGCCAGGAATCTTTGCTGCAGTCCTTGCCCTAATGTACAGGTATTTGTACAAACAAGATTATCAAAGACACTTAGAAAAATTCTTTAAACAGATACATTTTCCACATTGGATGTGAGGGAAAAAAACAAAAAAAAACCCAGCAGAAATCCTTTACTGCTGAAAGGGGGTGAGATTCAGTACAAATATATAATGAACATGCATTCAGATTAAAATGCTCTCTCTCAAATTGTATACATAATCTTCTGTAAACATAATTCATGTTGCCTGCCAAAACTTTCCTCCTCACACGGACCAGATGAGTGCCAGATAGTTTTTAAAAATGGTGAAAAAATCAGTCATTTTTTCTTAAAGATTTTACTAAATTTATTTTATCCCCCAAAAGTTCCAAAATATATATGTAAGAGTTTAACTTGTCTGTACTTTAAACCATCTAAAGAATCTTCCGTGTGTACTAGTATTATGATTTTTTTAAAGTGTGAAATTCTTTCACTAAATTGTCTTTACTAAAGGGTCAGGGATTGTAACCCTGTATCTTGTAAAGGAAACAATATTAAAAATCTGCCTCAAATTTATTTGTAAATAAATGGCTTACATTTTGTAGAGGCTAAAACATAATTTGAGGCAGGGGAGAATGTCCTGGTAAATACAAATAATAAAGTAATTAAGAATACATAGCAGGATATTTATTTAAAACGTAATTGGTGGCTGCCCTGATTTCAAAAGAGCTATGTGACAATTTATGCTAGCTGAAGATCTGCTCCATAGGCTGGCCTTTGACCTGATGTGTTGATGTGAGCAGGAGATGTAATTTTCTCAGGGACTAAGAACCTCTGCTACCCTGATGCTGCCTTCCTGATACTGATGTGAGCATACTCTTCTATTTTTTTAAACTGTTTTACTTTGTTTATTTTCTGTCGCAGTTACTGGTTGTTATAGTGCCAGGTCTATTCGCAAGTTTATTAATAGTGGGGAATTTCCTACTAGATCACTAGCAGGAAAAGGGCAAGAAGTTGCTTTTGTTCTTTTTTCACAGTTCTACTCAATATATATATAGGTATCCCCACATTTTTAATATTTTGCATTTTGATAGTGTCTGAGCAGGCTGTCGACTATGCACAGCTACAAGAGAAATGGGTTTTAAGTAATTTCAGTGATTCAAGCAGTCCTGGTAAGGCTCTTATGAAGTATTATTTATGTGACAATAGACTTCAGAGGAAGTATCATGCTCCCTTGAGATTTTGGATCAGGCCTCAAGTTAACTCTTTTAAATCAATAAGAACTCTTATTTACTTCACTGGTTTGGCTCTTAAAGACCACAGTGCAGAGCACTGAAGTTGAACAACTGAAGTTGTTTTCCTTCTGTTTTGACAATAGGATTTAATGTACTCATTCCTGATATAAGTACTTCTGATGGTCCTGAATTGCAGGTCTCCCCTTCTACCAGTGTTTGCTTATAATGTGTTTCTATTTCATATGGAACAAACACTTGATTCCATTTACACTGCACTAAGATGTCTTGTGGAGTTCAAGATGTGGAGAATTCTGGATTGGTTTGGAAGGAAAAAGAGCTGGAAGCTACTATTTTCTTTAAGATTAATCATATAGTTTGGTGAAGTCTTATTATGATCCTAAGACATCTCTATAGAAAAAGTGTGTTCTTAATCGCAGCTAAAGTGCTCAGTGCTGTACAGGACACAAAAGGAAAAGAATTTTTGTCTCAAGACCTTACATACTAATAGAAAGAAATGGAGAAGATAAAATGCCCTAGAAAGCCTAGAGGAAGGAATAAGAGATTTTGAATTTAATGATTTGTTTGGTTTGGTTCACTTCTTGTGGGCATTATGGAAGAAGCCTTAGGGGGGACATAAAGGAGGAAGAAGGGTGGCTTAATGAACCAGTTTGGGGAGCATTTCATGCATAGGAAATGTTTTTGAAAAAGTCATACAGACCGAGCAATAAACCTTAGTTTTGTTAATTTTCTCTGTTTGCATCTGTCTGTAATAATCACAACACGTATTTAGATAAGTTAAAACACATTTAATGGAAATCCTTGCCACTAATGGAAATATTGTTTCCTCTGAAGGGCAGAAATCTTATTTGATTTCTACCTGCAATCCTCCTCCTGTTGCTCCAGGCAGATCTGTTTTTGTCAAGAGTGTTTCAGCACATGTAGTGGAATCAGATAAGGATTGGTGCATAGATGTGATTGGTTAATTTTGTGCTCTCAAGTGAGCAAGCCTGGATTCTTCCTCTCGCTTGGCAACTCCCTGACATGTTTTGAAAATGCTGAGGTTTTTTCCTGATATTATTCAGACTCTCTTATGATTTGTAGAAAGTGCTTTATGTTTTCAGCCTCAGTGCTTAAATGTGAGGTTTAAGCTTTTGTATTTGAGGAGTATCATATCACTTATGATGATAAATCCCATATATTATTTCATCCAGATCATTTGGCAATTTTTATTTAAAGTAAAACGGATTAAAAACAAGCATACCAAGTGAATCCTCTTCTACTGACCCTGAGGTTAAATCAGTGGATGAATTCAAGAATTAGGAACTGTTTAGTCAATAATGGGCACTATGTCTGTGAAGCAGTTTGATATTTGTATTTTCCTGTTTTTAAAAATCAGTGGTTCTTTTTTCCTGTCTATGCTCCTACAGTGTAGACTTGGCAGGCTGGTCAATTGACTGCTTATTATTTGACCCTGGTCAAATATTGTCAAATACGCCAGCAAGAATGCCCTTATGTAGGTGGCGGCCCACCTTTGTGACTGCATCACCGTGCAGTTCTTTCTTGGTTTCGTAACTTCATTTGGTTTGTTTCACATTTTTCTGACTTAACATAACTCAGTAAAGTAACTTGTTTTTTGGCATAAGTATCTATCTAGGCTAAGCCTATTGGAGACCATAAAGTTTTACTTGTTATTGTTACTTCTGTTACCATTCGAAAAAAATAGTGCTTTAAAATATTATTTAATCTTTTTTGACATTTGAAAATATTTGACTAATATTTTGACTGGTCAACTGACCAGTTATTTTAGATCTGGTCACCTGCCCAACCCTACTACAGTGTGTTATATGTCCCCCAATCTGTGAATCTGTTCTCTTGCTTTTGGCTCTGGAAGTCCCTGTTTTAATCTCTGGTGCCATCCAAGATTGGGGCAATCACATAGGGGGTGTGTGGGTTGGGGCACAGCTATGATTTGAACTGTTGTGGATCTCAGACACTTGGGATGAGGTTCCTGTGTCCAGAGAAAGTATGTGAACCCATTGGTCAGTGTGTATTAACTGTCTACCTGTATGCCAATCTGTAGAGGACGTGAGTCCTCTCTAGCTTCCAGCTAGGTACATAAGTTTAGTACTCTGTGTCAGGCTGCCTGTGTAACCTTAATTTGGCCCCCTTGTTATTAGGATAGCATATGATGTGTCATGTAATTTCCACAGGACTCCTTCCTCATTCAGTGCACAGATGGTGCTCTGGGGATGAATCAGGGTTGTGTAGTGAAGGAGACTATTGTCTGTAGGACCCCTGCCTTATTTGTTGCTGAAGTTAGAAGGTGTGTAGTGAATGAGGCAGGGAATTGCAGGAAGAGACAGGATAACTGGGATGGACGTGGAGTTGTTCTGTAATAACTTTTGAATATAGTATATTGATCTGGTTATTGGGATGTTTTCTGTATGAATGTTGATTTGATTTAATAGGGTGCTGTGAGGAAAAACGAACAGGAAAGGAAGCAATGGCTTAAATTAAGCCACCTCATGGTAAATACTTGAGAGTTAAGAGATAATGCAGAAGCGACAAAGGGTCCTGTGGCACCTTATAGACTAACATAGGTATTGAAGCATACCACAGGACCCTTTGTCGCTTCTGCAGATCCAGACTAACACGGCTACCCCTCTGATAATTAAGAGATAATGACTTGTTAGCTTTAAAGATTCTACCTCTTGGCTCCAGCCGATTTGCAGAACTGATTGACCTGTGGGGCCAAGGCCTAGGAACCAGAAGTTTAAAAGGTCTGGCAGTGTAAAAAAGAACACTCTCAGGTGGTGGAGGGATGTTGTTTGGGGGGGGCCAGATGGACACACACAGTCCTCTGGAGTGTCTGAAGAAGCTTGGCATGTTTAAACTACCTATAAGGGAGGGTAAGCCTTTAGGTAAGATAGACATGCATGTAGACTGTTGTTTTAAAATCCCTTTTCTCTAAATGCTTTGTATTTACTGTTAAAATAAACAATACTTTGGTTGTAAGACGACTGTTTGGTCACTACACACACCACTGATCACAGACTCCTGAAGGGAAGAACCACAGATACTAAACCCAGTTGAACTTGCAGGATAAGCGTGATTGATATACAGGGTACTGTAGTGTAGCCTAAGACCTGGTCTAAGAGTGGGAGAAATGCAGAATTAGTCCTGGAATAGGTAAAGGTACAAGGCCTGACATGAGAGAGGGTGTGCTGAGTGAGACCAGAAGGGGGTCAGATGCTGCTAGCCCTGTAATGAGGACCATGATTTCATGGTTAAGGCAGTTGAAGTTTTCCCTTGAGAACTAGATTCTATCTCTGCCTCTGCCACAGAGTTCCTCTCTGATGTTGGGTAAATCACGTAAACCAAGTGATTACGCTGGTGCCCTCCCCCACAACCGGGAGCGTCGTGGGGCTGAAGCTGGGAGCCCCGGCACCTCCCCTGAATCTGGGGGAGCTGCACTGGGAGCCCCTCCCCCCCGCCCGTCCATGGCCCCTAGCTATCCCCTGCCTGCTCCCTGAGCTACTCCCCTGCCTGCACACAGACTCTAGGTACCCCCTGCCTGCACCCTGAGCTACCCCCCTGTCCACAGACAGCCCCTAGGTATCCATCCCCTCCCTGCATCCTGAATGACCCCCCTGCTTGCACACAGCCTCTAACTACCCCCTGCCTGCACTCTGAGCTCCCCCTGCCTGCACCCTGAGCTATCCCCTCACTTCACACAGCCCCTAGCTACCCGCTCCCTGTACCCTGAGCAGTTTTCAAACTTTTTGAATTGAGTCCCTCCTCTGAGTTATATTTTTTGGTTGCGTCTCTCCACAGCCCAGATAAGCTGGGTGGCTTCCTGAGTGAGTTAGGGGGTGGAGGTGGCACTCCCTCTCTGGACCCCACTGTGCGGAGCTGGTTCAAGCCCTACCAGCTCTTGGCGCCCCCCCCCCACCATAGAAATAAAACTATGCCTTTGCCCAAGGGTCCCCTCCCCCCTCGGCCCGGAACCCCGAGTTCCCCCTCCATCCCGATTGGGCCCTGGTGTTTTTATAACATGTTGAGGGGGGGCTCTGCAAGAAAAAGGTTGAGAACTCATGGTAGTGAGTTTCAGCTGGCCTGACAAGTTCACTCTGCCCTAATTTGTTAATGTCATAAATTGTATCTGAGATGTGTCGTGTAAGGTATCATTGGAAAACTAATAACACACTGAGCAGTAGTATTCTTGTGGGGGATATCTGTGGTAAATTCCCAAGGGACTATACAAATATGAAGGATATGTGAAACTTAAATTTATTTACCAGACAAGTATGGGGACTGGGTAAACAGGTTTCTCCCAGACAAAGGATTGGCAGATGCCTCCAGCCTGATGTCATCAGAGTCAATTAGCATGTCAAGTTGCCATTCATTTGCATTTTAGCAAACACCAGCAGGGGAAGAAGCCAGCATAGAAGTCTGGTCACTGAAGAACGTCGTCTTCTCCACAGCTTGAATAAACTTTACTGGGGGGGGGGGGAATCTTCAGAAGATTCTATTTCAAAGCTTCACTGGACTATAAAAGGGAAGAGCAAAGAGCCCCAGGTTGTCTTTCACCTAAGAAGAAAAAGGAACCGAGCACTTTGGCTTTGTGGGAGATCGTGGCTAGAGGGATGGCTGGCCATCTTTCTGGAAGAGGTAGTGTGATAAAAATTGTACCTTGAACTAAATCTGTAGTTTTGTTAAGTCATTTTTTTACTTTTATTTGCTTGTAACCATTTCTAACTCTCTCCTTAAACTTGTTTTTACTTTTAATCTAAACCAACCCCATGCTATTTGAATTGAAGTGATTATTAGCACCAGTTAAAGTGATAAGCTGTGCATTTTGTCCCTGTAGAGGAGCAAATAAACCTTATTATTCCTCCAAATGGTCCAGGAAGGGCCTGGACACTGCAGAGCACATGGTTTTTGGAAAATTTGGGTCGGGATGTGTGTGTTGGGGTCATCTTGCCAGGTATAACCAAAAAGCTGGTGGATACCGGAGTATGGTTGGTGGGTAACTGTGATGGGGTGTCCACCCCATACAGCACTGGAAAGGGTTAAGGTGGCCAGGTGGGCCTATTAACTCTATAAAACCAGGAAGCTGGCAATAGACAGGGGCTGCTGCTGAGAAAGAGCAGTCACTCCCTAGGAAGAGGGAGGAGGGTTTGGAACTGGTCCACCCAGAGTAAGGAGGGGAACCAGGAGTGGTAGGAAGCAGTACAGGGAAAGATCAGTGAGGGCTGGGAGAGTAGAGCCCAGAACCAGGGCCGGCTCCAGGCACCAGCCCACCAAGCACGTGCTTGGGGTGGCACCTTGGGGGAGGGGTGGGGTGGGGGCGGCGCTCAGGTTTTTTTTTAAATTAAAAAAAAAAACAAACAAAAACACTCTTCCGCTCCGGGCAGGGGAACGGGGTGGCCAGCATGCCGCCCTGCCCGCCGGGCCCGCTCCCCGCCGGTGCTCCGGGTGGGAGGGGTGGTGGTGGTGGTTGTTTTTTTTGTTTCGGCGGGGCGGCGTTTCGGGTTGGTGTTTTTTTTGTTTTTGTTTGGGGCGGCAAAAACATTAGAGCGGGCCCTGCCCAGAACTGCTGGATTGAGGGTCCCTGGACTGGAACGTGGAGTAGAGGGCAGGCCCAGGTTCCGCTATCCGACGCTGGGGAAGTGGCACTGGCAGGGCAGTGAACTGGAAGACTGCCTGGGTCACTGTGGGAGTGACAGAGTACTGAAGGACTGTACCCCAGAAGTGAGAGGAACGCTGAGTGAGCTGGCCGGAAGATTGAGTCATGAAGAGGAGGTTGTGGTTCTTGGAACGAGAGAGGGCCTGCAGACCAGAGAGAGAGATGGAGTGACGGTGTGCAACTGCAGGAAAGGTGTATTGACCTTGAGAGCTAATCCCCAGAGTGACCAGGAGGAGGCGCCAGACAAGCAGTGAGTGGAGCTCCCTGTGAGAGTAACAAGCAGGTTGCTGGACCAGAGCTGCTTATCACATAGACACGCAGTGCATGCTTGTATGCTGGCTGGGAGCATCCAGACAAGGGAGTTACAGCAGCAGAATATTTTAAGGCACCAAGGTTTACAAGGTTACAATGCATCTAGGGTTACTTAATCCTGCCATGAGTCCAGGGGACTGGACTAGATGACCTCTTGAGGTCCCTAACAGTCCTATGATTCTAAGGCAGGTGATGACACAAGCCCTCACTGGTCTGGATTGCACTCCAAAGTTTGACAGCTGTACAGACGCAACAAACGGGTCCACATAATCCGCTCCACCCACATGCTTTTATTCATGAAATTAACTCTGGCAGAAAGGAAGTATTACATTTGGGGTATCAAGGCAGCCTTTGAAGAGTGGCATCACTTTCTGGAAGGAACCTGGTTCCCAGTTCAAGTCCTTACTATCTACAAGAACGTGGAATATCTCTGCACAGCCTGAAACTTAAATCATCATCAGATTGGTCACTATTTGTCCCCTGATGTGAGTTTGTCATGACTTACCACCCGAGTGTTAGAAATGGAAAGGTGGATCTCAGCCCGCAAGGATGAGTACATTGAATCCCACACAGACCCTCTTTTGACAGTCCTTCAACCATCCAGCTTTCCCAACAGAATGGTAGATGAGAGCCTAATGTCCATCATTCGGTCCCTGCTGCCTCATGACCCATTTGCTACCTGGATCTGCCAGGCCATGGACAATACAGCTACCTAGCCTGGTTCAGGTTTCCAGTTACAGAATGGGATTCTCTACCATGAGTAAGGAGACTATTTAGTCACAGAGATGATGGATTCCGTGACTTTAGCAGACCTCCGTGACTTCTTCAGCATCAGACCCTGCTGCCGCCGGCTGCGGGCAGGGTGGGGCCAGAACTGTCACCCCAGCAGCCGTGCCTGTGGCTGTCAAGGGCTGTAAAGGGCTGTCAAGAGCCAGAGTTATAGCTGTACACCCCCCTGGCAGTGGCAGGGGGTATCAGCCTGCCCCCCTTTCCCAGGAGTGGGGCTCAAGCTGTCAGCCCCTCCAGCAGTTAGCTTCTTCTCCCTGTTATTTTTAGTTAAAGTCATGGACAGTTCGCAGGCTTCCATACATTTTTTTTATTGCCCATGACCTGTCCATGGCTTTTACTAAAAATTGTTGCGATATGTAAGGGTTAAGTAGAGACCTAGGAAACTGCTGGTGTGCTGACAAAGTGCCATCCCTCTCCCTTCCCTTCTGCTTGTTAAGGATTGATAAGCGTTGCAGCTGCATAAGTAATGTGGGTGTCTAAAGAATACCCTTTGTGTAAAGAAGTGTTATCTCCCCCTCCCTTCCTTTCCTAGCTACATAAACGAGCTCGGGGTCATTGCCCCTTCATCCCTTCCCCGTGAACTGCTGATCAAGGGAATTTGTGGCTGCAATTACTGCAAAAAAATGTATCTTCAAGGTAAAAATGTCTGTAGAATATGCTTAATGCTTTAAACAGGGGCGGGGATAATTATATTCAGCATATAGCTATTAATATTAATTGTATGCGTGTTCCTATTACTCAATAAGGGTTTTGGGGGTGTTGTAGTAAATGTAGGTATTTACGTATTAACTTAGATAAAAGAGTGTGATGTGATTAACTCAGTGCTTACTCGACAGTTGGGTTGAGGGGAACAAGTACTGCAATAAAGAAGCCCATCTACTCAATCCGCCTCTGGGTCAGCCTGCTCATTCTCTAACAAAAATAACCATGGAAAAATCTTAACCTTAACCATGAAGAATGCATTTATGTCCCCTATGGTGTTCCTGAACTCGAAGTTCTGAAACTTTGTCACAATACACTGCTCAGGGTCACTTTGGTCAAACTAAAATGTGGAGCTTGGCTTCATGGAATTTCTAGTGGCTGGGTGTGTAGTCTTTCGTCAAGGAATACGTTGGCTCTTGCGGCCTTTGCTCCTGAATGAAGAACCCATGCATTACGTCATTTGGCCTCTTCCAGCTGCTGCCCACCCCATCCTAGCCCTAGTGGACTGTGTCTCTGGACTTCATTGTGGAACTGCCTCATTCCCATCATCGCATGGTGATGCTATTTGAAGTCAATCTTTTGATCAACAGGGCACACTTTGTTCCTTTTCTCCTACTGCCCCAGAGACAACCTGCCTCTTTTTAGAACATGTCTTCTGGCTCTGTGGACTTCCAACCAGAATTGTATCAGATTGAGGGCTCTGCCCATCAGGGCCACCAGGCCGTACATTTCCTTAGCATGGGGGACATGGTCTGATTGTCAAACAGAAACCTCCGGTCAATCCGATCATCAGCCAAGTTAGACCATCATTATATAGGTTCATTGAAGATCATGGAGCAAATCAACCCATTGACATTCAGACTGCAGCTACTAGAGTCAAAGAAAACTCATGTGAAATTCCACATTTCTCTCCAAAAACCTTATGGAGAAAACTATTCCCTGGTCTGCCCAACCCACCACGGCCACCTGTAGTGGTCCAAGGACAAGAGGAATACCTTGTGTGACAGATTCTGCGTTCCAAATGAATGCAGGTTAGGTTTCATTACTTAATGGATTGCAAAGGCTATGGTCCTGATAACTGGTCATGGGAGCTGCGGGAAGTGTCCAGGCACCAGATCTACTGCAGGACTTCCACTAAGCTCATCCTGAAAAACATGAGCCGAGGGCCCCTAGAAGGTGTCCATGAAGGTTGAGCTTCTTCAGCTGAACCAGAGGACTAGCCGTCAGGCAAATTAATGAGCTCCACTGGGTTGCAGTAGGGCTGCCTGATTGGCTGAAGGGAGCCAGCAGGTCTGCTTTTAAACTCAGCAGCAGCTGCAGCAGGTTGCTGGCTGCTCAATGCTTATGCTCACAACTACTAATATTCCTGTGCTGGCCTTATTTCTAGTCTTGTTCTCAGCCTTGTTCCTGTTCTGCTCCAGTCTTGCTTGCTTTCGGCTCCGACCCTCTACTTGACTACTTGATCCTGACTCCTGCTCCACCCACTAGGTTTGGCTACACATATTCTGGTCATGACATGTTGCCTCTTGAGCTAGTGAAATAACTGATAGCACTAGGAAGTTTTCCTCTGTGTAGACAAACACTAGCCAGGGAAGGGACACTTTGCCACTTGGTTTGATAGGTATTTGCTGACAACAGAAGAATGGTGAGACTTGGGAGTCTTGGGTTCTGTGCTGGCTCTGAAGGGGAGTATGTTCTAATGGGAAGAGAATCCGCTGCCTTTTCTCCCTCAAGTGTGACACCTTCCGCCCCATCTCCTTCAATCTCTCCCTGGCCCAGTCCTCTCTCTTCCCAACTCCTGTCTTCTTGTCCCAGTCCCATTCTCTTCCCCTAGCTGGTCCCAGTCGTCACTCCTCAGGTGTCTCTTTTCCCAGTAAGTCCTAATATCACCCTTCAGGACTCCCTGTCCCAGTCCCTGTCTCCGCACTCAGCCAGTCCCAGTTCTCCCCTAAACTGAGGCTTCTCATATGATCTCAGTTTGCTCCCTCTTCCCTCTACCCCCCCACCTCCATTGGCTCCTAGTCCCACCCCGGCTCCCAGGGCCGATGCAAGGATATTATGTGCCCTAGGCAAAAATTCCACCTTGCGCCACCCCCCGAACTCCCGCTGCAAATCGATTCATTGAGGGGCAAATTCCAACAAGCCTTTATAGACCCCAGGGGCCAGCCTGCCCAGGGGCTGATCCCCAGACCAGGTTCCCCCTCCCCACCCCCATCCACTCCCTCCCACTTCCCACCCCCTGACTGCCCCCCTCAGAACTCCCAATCCCCCCCTGCTCCTAGGACCCCTGCCCCTAACTTCTCCCCAGAACCCCACCCCCTACCTAAGCCTCCCTGTTCCTTCCCCTGACTGCCCCCTCCTGAAACCCCCCCCAACTACCGCCCTAGAACCCTACCCTCTACCTGTCCCCTGACTGCCCCAACCCTTATCCACACTCCTTCCCCCTGACAGCCCCCCCATAACTCCTGACCCTTCCAACTCCCCTGTCCCCTGACTGCTCCGATCCCTCTCCACACTCCTTCCCCCTGACAGCCCCCCCCGAACTCCCAACCCTTCCAACCCCCCCTGCTCCCTGACTGCCCCCCAGGACTCCCCTTACCATGCCCCTGCTGCTGGCTCCACGTTGAGGTAACACGGTGCCGGGCTGCCACGTGCACAGAGTGCTGAGGCAGCGGGAGAGGCAGCAGCAGCTCACACTCCCGGGAGCCGCAGAACCCGAGCACAGTGAGTGGGGAGCCGGGGGCGCGCCTGCCCGGGCTGTGGCCCAGAGCCCCCCTCCCCTCCCGGGGGGCTCCTGCAGCGGATGCATGCAGGCACCAGCCCCTGTGCGCCCCCCGGCGCCCCCGGCTCCCACCTCACCGTGTTCAGGCTCTGTAGCTCCTGGGAGTGTGAGCAGCCGCCACTGCCCTTCCCGGGGAGCTGCAGAGCCCGAGTGCGGCAAGCGGGGGGCGCACGGGGGCTGGCGCCCGCATGCATCTCCTACAGCCTGCAGGAGCCCCCCCTGGGGGGGCGCTGGGCCGCAGCCTGGGCAGGAGGGGCGTGGGACGTGGCTGCTCCACACTAGCAGTGCTGCCGCCTTTACCGAGCTGCTGCCCCCCCTGCACCACGCCGGCTCCTCCATGGCTGGGGCTCGGTGCCCCCAACCACTTGGCGCCTTAGGCGACCGCCTATTTCGCCTAGTAGTTGCACCGACCCTGCCGGCTCCCAATCTCAGTCTCTGCTACTCCACCTCTCAGTCCCAGTTTCTGTCTCCTTCAAGCCTTGCTAGGTTCCAATACCAGACTCTCTTTCCAGTATCTCCAGGCTGATTCATAGAATCATAGAATATCAGGGTTGGAAGGGACCTTAGGAGGTCATCTAGTCCAACCCCCTACTCAAAGCAGGACCAATCCCCAATTTTTTGCCCCAGATCCCTAAATGGCCCCCTCAAGGATTGAACTCACAACCCTGGGTTTAGCAGGCCAATGCTGAAACCACTGAGCTATCCCTCCCCCCCTGATTACCCCAATCTTTTTATCTCTTCAGCTCCCCTTCAGGTCTGCCTCTTGTTTCCTCTGCAGTCAAATCAGGCAGCTTCTTCCTCCATGCTACCTGGGTCCAGAGTGAGGAGAAGAGGCATTGAGGGCACAGAAAAGACAGGCTCCCTGCTCTCAGTGTTGGTGCCCAGCCAAGAGCTGCAATGTAGGAAAAGTTCAGGGTAATGAAGCTGCAAAGTTTCAGCAAGTCTCTCCTAAATATGTTCAAGCCATGATTTTTCAAAGGCTTATAGCTTGGCTAAATGTGGGTAGATTTTCATGGGGACAACAAAAGGTACATCCCTGACACAAGGGCCACCCCCTGCCAAATTTCAAGTCCTTTTCTCTAAAATTACATGCATGCTACAGCTTTTCAAAGGTAGTCACCTGAAATTTTTAACATTGGAAAAATGTTGTTTTTGTTCTCAAGAACAGCCAAACTGCTTTCACTAAACTTTTCCCAAAGAACTGTGTCTGAAGCAGATCCCCAGCATGGGAAATCTGAGCCCAAGTGGTAAATATTTGGCAAAGTTATAATACTGAAAGTAAGGTCTATAATGGACATGCCAGACAACAATTTAATAATAAGTCATGCTACTAACCCAGCCTATAATTAATGCCAAACAGAAGACTACATTTTATTTTTAATTTTTGTTTTATACCTCACTTTGTGTTCCTTGAAATAAATGTTGTCCTCCTTTTGTTTGTGCATGGCTGAGGAAACTGGGACTCTTATGCTCTTTCTCTGTGTGTTGGTGCTAAAATTGAATTGACTAGAATTTTGGTTTCTGAAGTTCCAGAACTCACGCCGCAATTGAATGGGAGTTTTGTAAAAGTGTGTTGGCAGACTGTTGTTATTTTTTTTAATCTATGGAACTATATGTACATATACCATATTTTAAAAACCCGTACAAATAATATTAACTAGGGTGGGTGGTGTCTAACCCCCCCTCCCCAGCCTCAATTGTACCATAAAAGCAAAACTGCCCCTTTTACTCTCCTATATCCTTTGACAAAAGCCTGAGATGATATGAAAGTCAGTTCACTTTAGCCTTCTATACAGTATGAAAAGTATTCATTGGTGACAACGGGCATCAGCAGTATGGGCAGCTAAAACAGTTAGCTGCAAGTGTCTCCACAAGCAACCACGTTCAGCACCAGCTCAGCTGTACCCATTGGAAGCAAACAGTAACTGTCATGTAGACAAGGCTTTGAGCTCTGCACCAAATGGGGAAAGTCAACTTCAGAGTTGAGAGCGCCCTAGTGAGGCTGCCTAACCTCCAGAAGTTCACATGTAGGGATTTTGAGCTCCACTTGCAGTGGTAAACATGGAGTGTGGTAATCTCAGGTAGCCAGCACCTGCTCTGTATAGGCCTTTATGATCAATGTTGCCACCTGGAATTGCACTGTTTGGCAAACAGGAAGACAGTGTTGTCAGAGAGAGAGAGGCTGAAATACAGATAACTTGACCAAACTGCATTCGTGTCCTGCACTGGCTTCTCAAAGGATTGCTCCATGTAGAGTTGATCTAATTTAGACGTCTCAAAAGCATGGATAAAGGTGGTGAGGTCCACAGCCTGAGATAAATGTTCCCCATAATGTTCTGCATTGCCAGAAAAAGAAAAGGTGCTTTCATCCACCTGTGAATCTAAGATCAACTGAAAGTGGGTAAGGCTCTCATGTAACTATCAGTAGTCTCAGGCTGTAAACCTCTTGAATGAAGGATTCTTCACGTACCTTTGTGATGTTTCCCCCAATCTTCCTGCATCACCTCCCCTTTTTTTTGGATTGAGTTTTAGTCAGCTTTTGGTCATCCAAACCCTTATCTCAGCAAGAAACTGAAAAAGCATGGAAGCTGCATTATCTGGGGTTGATTATGGCAATTGGCAAGGTAGAGGTTGCATTTTGCCTGCATGTTGATAGCCAAAAAGTATCACTATTCCTCTGCAGTAGAGGTCTCATACCCACTGACTTACTATGGGGGGTGCGGAGTTCACATGGTTCTGGTTTCCTATGGGTAGATGAGCAATTTCCCAAAATCACCAATAGTGTGTAACTAAATCGAAGAGAAGTGTCCAGAGGGAATTGAGTCTAAAACTTGTATTCCCTTAATAGTCATGGGCGAACAGGCCTGGGAAGTCTGATTAATGTAAACTTTAATAACTGGAAATATCTAAGAGGGTACGAAAGACAGCTGAAGCTCTGGAGCAGCACTTAGGCATTGGGGATGAACATTTTTTTCCCCATCTGTTTTCTTTCCTGTTGTACTTGGTTTAACTTAGTTTATCTTGAGGAGTATTACTGGTCATGTTTAATGGTAGAACATATCTGTTACTGAAGAGATGGCGGGAAAGGGCTAGCACATATTTGGGGAGGGAGAGAGGGCTTTCTAAATACACTTTCACAATCCTTAGTGCTGTCATCAGTGTGGTAAGATATATTGCTCAAGATGGCATATGTAATCCTATAGTCAGCTTTTACATGCCAAGAGCAGTATCCTCCCCTAACGTTTATGACCTGAGTACAGTACCAGCCTTTGTATTGTCAAATTCAAGAGTCCTGTTAAGACCATGGAACAAATGGCACAAATGGATAATTTGGCATCTGGAACAAGAAAATTGTGAACATTTTTAAGGACTGATTTTGGTTATTTTAAAAAAAAAATACCGTGAGGTTCAATCAATGAGTCTATTGAGAGACGATTGTTTCATAGTTTACAAAATTAGCCACGCCCTGGTGAATATTCTTAGGATTTTGGAAAACTTTCTTCCTTGGTGGACTAAAGCTAAACTTTTTTGGGATTGTAGCTATTCCTACATTGATTGAAAAGCTTTTGTTGGTACATGTTTTTGTGTTAAAGTAAATTGTTAAGAGATTTATTTTTGCTATAACAGTTGATCTATATTAACAATATTTAATAAGAGACTACTTTTGGTACTATTTTTATATATATTTCTAAAGATTTTTCCTTTGAGGAAAATCTGAAAGAAAAGGTATCCATAGATCTTGCTGTTTGTCAAGTGTTTTGGAAGTCTTGTGCAATAGGACACCAATTAAGGGCAGCAGGAAGTATGATTAAATTGACAATACAGTTTTGTAAGTAGATTTTGCATTTATCTTTGTAGATAATCCAGTATAACAGCATCTTCTTGGTTTGTTTTCAGTAGACAATATAGTATGTATGACGCATATGATACTAATATAATACTTGAAATGATTAGCATAAATGCTATATTGTTGAATTAAATATCTGGTATGTCTAGCACATGAATGAGATTTGAACGTGTAAATATGACAATTCAATTACTTCTCATGGTTGGTGCTATTGTGAACTAACAAGTAATAAATAAAGGCAATCCTCTCTTAGGGTATGTCTGCACTACGAGAGTAGTTCGATTTTACTTAAACCGAATTTCTGAAACCGATATTACAAAGTCGAACGTGTGTATCCACACTAAGGACAGTAATTCGACTTTGTGAGTCCACAGTAACGGGGCAAGCGTCGACATTGCAAGCGGTGCACTGTGGGTAGCTATCCCACAGTTCCCGCAGTCCCCGCTGCCCATTGGAATTCTGGGTCAAGCCCCCAATGCCTGGTGGGGCAAAAAATGTGTCGTGGGTGGTTTTGGGTAACTGTCGTCATTCAACCCTCCCTCCCGCTCTCCCTCCGTGAAAGCGGCGGCAGTCAATCATTTTGTGCCCTTTTCTAGTGATTGACAACGTGGACGCCACAGCACCACGAACATGGAGCCCGCTGCGATCATCGCTGCAGTTATGGCCGTTGTCAACACCTCTCGCCTTATTGTCCATTTTTTTCAGAGGCAGATGCTGAGAAATCGGACGAGGAGGCTATGGCAGCGCGGTGAGGACATCGACTCTGAGAGGGGCACAGACCTCTCACAAAGCACGGGACCCCGCACCGTGGACATCATGGTGGCACTGGGTCATGTTGATGCAGTGGAACGGCAATTCTGGGCCCGGGAAACAAGCACGGACTAGTGGGACCTCATAGTGCTGCAGGTCTGGGATGAATCACAGTGGCTGTGAAACTTTTGAATGCATAAGAGCACGTTCCTGGAACTGTGTGACTTGCTGTCCCCTGCCCTGAAGCGCCAGGACACCAGGATGCGAGCAGCCCTGACAGTCCAGAAGCGAGTGGCCGTAGCCCTCTGGAAGCTTGCAATGCCAGACAGCTACCGTTCAGTCGCGAATCAATTTGGAGTGGGCAAATCTACCATGGGGGTTGCTGTGATGCAAGTAGCCAACGCAATCGTTGAGCTGCTGCTCTCAAAGGTAGTGACCCTGGGAAACGTGCAGGTGATCATAGATGGCTTCGCTGCGATGGGATTCCCAAACTGCGGTGGGGCTATAGACGGAACGCACATCCCTATCCTGGGACCGGACCACCAGGGCAGCTGGTACATTAACCGAAAGGGCTACTTTTTAATGGTGCTGCAAGCACTGGTGGATCATAAGGGACGTTTTACCAACATCAACGTCAGATGGCTGGGCAAGGTTCATGACGCTCGCGTTTTCAGGAACTCTGGTCTGTTTAGACGGCGGCAGGAAGGTATTTACTTCCCGGACCAGAAAATCACTGTTGGGGATGTGGAGATGCCTATAGTGATCCTCGGGGACCCAGCCTACCCACTAATGCCCTGGCTCATGAAGCCGTACACAGGCGCCCTGGACAGTGAAAAGGAGCTCTTCAACTACCGTCTGAGCAAGTGCAGAATGGTGGTGGAGTGTGCTTTCGGACGCTTGAAGGGGAGATGGAGAAGCTTACTGACTCGCTCTGATCTCAGCGAAACCAATATCCCCGTTGTGATTGCAGCTTGCTGTGTGCGCCACAATCTCTGTGAGAGCAAGGGGGAGACGTTTATGGCGGGGTGGGAGGTTGAGGCAAATCAGACATCCGGGCGATTAGAAGAGCCCAGTGGGATGCGCTGTGCATCCGGGAAGCTTTGACAGCTAGCTTCCAGACTGACCAGGCTTACCAGTGACTATTTGTTTAAACAGAAGGTGAACCTGCCCCCGTTTCTTTACCCTGTTAATATTGCCTATACTCTCCAATTACCAACCCCCTCCCCCCCTCCAAACACACCTTTACAAAGAAAAATTGTTCAAGAATACCGTCTGTTTTAGTAAGGATTTCAGGGTATGTTAATTTGGACCGGAGGCAGGATGACAGAGCCCCGCTGCAGGGGATCTGTAACCGCCGTCCCCCGCCACAAAGTCACATAGCCCCGCCCCCTCCCCCCCAGAACATAAAAACTACCTCCCAGACTGACCAGGGTACCTACTGACTGTAATGTGTGTATAACCTTCTGGTGAACCTGCCCCCGTGTCTGTACCCTGGTAAAGGTGCCTATCCTCTTCAATTACCAACCCCCTTCCCCCCCCTTCAAACACACCGTCCTTTAAAAGAAAATGAAGGAAACAGTAATTAACAGAAACATATTTTTTTATTAAGGACTTAACAGTTATGGGATTAAACTTGGACGGGGGCTAGGGTGGGGTGCGGTTGGAGGGAAGTAAAGAAAGCATCAAATCTTGGGGAATGAGAGCCTTCTGCTACTTGAGCAGTCTGCAGGGTGGACTGATTGTTTCCATGGCCCCTGCCGACCCTCCTTCTTGGGACTTTGGGTGAGGGGGGTATGGGACTTTGTGGCGGGGGAAGGCGGTTAGAGATCTGATGCAGCGGGGCTCTGTCCTCCTGCCTCCGGTCCTGCAAAACATCTACAAGGCGCCGGAGCGTGTCCGTTTGCTCCCGCATTAGCCCAAGCAGCGTCTGAGTTGCCTGCTGGTCTTCCTGTCGCCACCTGTCCTCACGAGCTTCTGTGCTCTCCTTCTGTTCGCTGGATGCTCGCCGGTATTGAGACATGTCCTCTCTCCACTGGGTGTGCTGTGCCATCTCAGTTCGGGAACAGACCATAAGTTCGGAGAACATCTCGTCCCGCGTTCTTTTTTTTCACCGCCTGATTTGTGCCAGCCTCTAGGAGGGAGATGCCGGGGTAGCCCGGGAGACACTCGCAGCTGTGGGATGGAAAAAAGGGAGTGAATTCCTCACAAAGATACATTTTCACGAACAATGAATATAGTCTTTCCCTCTGAACAAGACCATGCACACTACCTATCACATGTGCACTCAGTACAAGGTCGAATTTTCAATCTTTATATTGAGTGCCTGGGGTCTTGGTGTACAGATCACACAAGTGGGGCCGAACAACGGAATTCGGCTAGCAGCCGGCCATGGTAAGCCATAGACTTTTGGCTGCTGAAAGCTTAATTTACAGCAGCGCCCTCCTTTCACGTTCCAAGCACAGCTCCTAGCGTTGGCCAGTTCCTGCTGCCGGCGATCTGGCCAGCATGAACTCTCCCCCTGTCCCCCACACCGCGTGGCTGTCCCCGGGAACGGTTCCCGCATGCTGCTGGCGATCTGTCCAGCAAGAACTCTCCCCCTGTCCCCTCCCCACCACGTGGCTGTCCACGGTAACGGTCCCCGCATGCTGCCGGCGATCCAGCCAGCAAGAACTCTCCCCCTGTCCCCCTCACCGCGTGGCTGTTCCCGGGAACGATCACTGCACGCTGCCGGTGAACCGCCAAGCAGGAACGTTCCCACTCCTCACCCCCACCGCGTGGCTAGAAACCGCCGGGTACATTTCTTTAAAAGGAACAAGCAACCAGTCCCCATACTAAAATTCACCTAATTCAAACCGGGTCACCATGACTGATATCACTCTGATGAGGATTACGCAGACAGAGAAAGACCGTATGCTGCGTGAATGCCAGCAACCACCGGGGCCGTATGCCGCCATGCTTTGTCAGGCAATGATACCAGAGTACCTGCTACTAGCCTGGCGCGGAAAAGTTTCCTACCATGGAGGACGCAATAAGGCCGCTCTCCCCAGAAACCTTATGCAAAGGCTTTCACTATACCTCCAGGAGAGCTTCATGGAGATGTCCCAGGAGGATTTCTGCTCTATCCCCAGACATGTTAACAGACTTTTCCAGTAGCTGCACTGGCCATGAATGCAGCTAAAGCGCCTAGGGCAAAGTAATCATTAAAAACCCATTTCTAAAGTACCATGTCTATTCTATTCAAAAGAAATGTTTAAGACACTCACCCACTGATCCTTCCCCTGATTCACGGTCCGGGTTACCGCCTTGGGAAGGTTGGTAGGGGATCTCCGTCAGGGTGATGAAGAGATCCTGGCTGTCGGGGAAATCAGCGTTCAAAGCGCTGTCGACTGCCTCGTCCTCCTCATCTCCTTCATCATCTTCCCCGTCTGCGAAAACCTCCGAGGAAGCGGCCGTTGACAATACCCCATCGTCGGAGTCCACGGACAGGGGTGGGGTAGAGGTGGCGGCCCCACCTAGGATAGCATGCAGTGCCACGTAGAAACGGCATGTCTGGGGCTGAGACCCGGAGCGTCCGTTGGACTCCTTGGTCTTCTGGTATGCTTGTCTCAGCTCCTTGATTTTCACGCGGCACTGTGTTGCATCCCGGCTGTATCCTCTCTCCGTCATGGCCTTGGAGATCTTCTCGTAGATCTTCGCATTCCGTCTTTTCGATCGCAGCTCTGAAAGCACTGACTCGTCGCCCCACACAGCGATCAGATCCAACACTTCCTGATCAGTCCATGCTGGAGCCCTCTCTCTATTCTGGGATTGTATGGTCACCTCTGCAGGATGTCCCTGCAAGCAGGTAGGGGATCTTGGGGGACAATTACTGCACTGGTGGGGTGGAAAATAAACTTTATTAAGAAAATATAAAAACAGGGAAAAATTCAATAGTGAGGGGATGGGTTTGTTAAGGTAGACAATTGGGGAGGGGTTTCTTTTAGTAAACAGGATAGGGGGTTTCAATAGTGGGATACAATACAGCGGGGTACAATACCGTTGGTAACCAATTAACACTAAAGTATAAATGTAACAGGTAGCTAACAATTTCTATGTAAAGGGTGTGTCACAGCAGCATATAACCAACTAACAGTTATGGGTAAAATGTGTTAAATAACCAATAACTCTAGGTAAAAATGGGTCACAGTGGTGTAAATGTAAAATGTGAGGTGTGTTAGAGAGAAAAAGGTAACCAATGGGGTTTTTATGCTAGACAATTGAGGTTAGGCAGCTATGGGGGGGGGGGGGGGGTTGAGCACGTGGTGGAAGTGATTAAAAGAGAGAGAGAGAGAGAAATGAGGTTGGGGGGGTTTATACAGAACACAGCAAAATCTTATCTATGATCTATCTTAACCAAGATTACACAAGTGAGCAAGTAACAGAACACAATGCAACGACTTACTTACAGAGAAGCTAACTTAACCACAGCTATGCAAAATGAAATTACAATTTATCTAGACTAAAACTAATGGTGCACCTTATACTAGGGGTAGTTCCAGAGGGCAGAGTGGTGTGTGCCCAGGATACAGCTCCAAGGCGGGGCGGGGTGGGGGGGAGGTTTAACTAGTGGTGGCTGCAGCAGTTTTATTTCTAGCAGCAAAGGCGCTGCTGTGAAGCTAAAAGCAGATTACAGATACAGACCAAGGAGTTAGCTTGGGTCTGCCTGCTGGGGAAAGAAAGCCAGCAGTTGAAACAAGGGAAGTGTGCAAGAGGTTTTTCCTTACCAATTCCCAGGAGAGTAGCAGCAGCAGTTTCAGCATCAGAGGACACAGAGAAGACTCGGTTCGCTTACAATAATCAGGAGATCTCCAGGCACAAATTCGTTGTTCGTGGGAGGGGAGTTTAAAACGGGGGTACGCTCAAAAACAAACGAGAGCGGGGAGAGGGACCCCCAAAGACCCCTAGCTGATCAGACCAGGTGGCAGAGCAAGGACCTTCTCCAGGGGTCTGATCAGAAAATGTCTGGTTTTAAAGGCAAACTTAGGCAGTTTCCCACCAGTACTTTTGATTGGCTTCTCTGGATACAGGGGAGGAGAGAAGGCAGGGAAAACTACAGGTAAGCATAGGCATGCCTGGGCATGTTCTGAGCCACAGGTATGACTCATACGCTCAGCTATGTGGCCACTTTAGGTCTTGCATACCTGGACAGCGCCTCCTACACCGAGCCCGGGCCTGAACACAGGAACCAAACCAAGAAGCAAGAAGCCCCCTCCCTAGGCAGAGCAATGGCTCCAGTCAGTCTGTACAAGCCATTCCTATGAATAGGGCTATGACTTTAGTTAGCACAATGGCCGGGAGGGGCGGCCACACCCGGTACCAACAGAAAGGAGAGAGGAAAAGGGAATGCAGCAGGGGGACAGCTGTAACAGACACAGGAGAGCTCTGCATCGTTGCCAGTGCTGCTGAGCTCGCCATGATGTCCAAACAGGAAATGAAATTCAAAGTGGCCAAACAGGAAAAGGAATTCAAATTTTCCCAGGGCTTTTCCTGTGTGGCTGGTCAGAGCATCTGAGCTCGGACTGCTGTCCAGAGTGTCCACAGAGTGGTGCACTGTGGGATAGCTCCCAGAGCTATTAGCGTCGAATTCCGTCCACACTAACCCTAATTCGACATGGCCATGTCAAATTTAGCGCTACTCCCCTCGTCGGGGAGGAGTACAGAAATCGATTTAAAGAGCCCTTTATGTCGAAATAAATAGCTTCATTGTGTGGACGGGTGCAGGGTTAATTTGCGTTAACGCTGCTAAATTTGACATAAACTCCTAGTGTAGACCAGGCCTTAGATGTCTTGAAACCTTAACTCTGTTTAAGTCTACTCAGGATTATGCTGTTACATCAGGGTTACACTAGATAAGGGTCTGTCATCTATAACTCTACTTTTTCAGTCTGATACCTGGGATTCATACACATATTATGTGTATTCTACTCTGCATAATATGCATTTATTTGTCAATAATTCTTTGCGCTCCTCTCTTCACTCCTGGCCCCTAATATTGTAATGGTTTCAAGCTGTGTAATTTGACATAGCAGAAAGGCATCGTGTTTGAAAACAAGCAATGCTTAAACTTAATTTTAAATCTTACATTAGTTCGTTTCCATGTGTGAGCAAATATTCCTTGAGAACAAAGATTTACAGATGTTTGTTACTGGGTGTGACGGGGCAGACTGGCCCCGCACTGGCAGTGAGAGGGTTAACCCTTCTCTGCTGGCAGAGGAAGCCATGCCCCTGAAGCCCTGCTGGGCATGCTCCAGCAGGGGGCCAAGTATAAAAGCCTGCAGAGCTGCTCAGTCAGGGCTGGCTGCTGAGGAGGAAGGACGCCCAGCAGAGGCTCCAGCCCAGGAGCTAGGGCAGTCCTTACCAGGGAGAGCTAAAGAGCCCAAGACTGGGACTAGAGGCCAGCCGCTACTGGAACCCCAGGAAGTTCAGGGAACTGAGGAGCCTGGAGACCCAGAAAGCACATGGACTGCTGCAGCAAAAGAGCCGGTAGGAAGTGACCCAGGGGAGGTGCGGAAGTGGTACCTCCCACCCCAGTGAGGGCAGTGTGTTTCGGTGGGATTCCCTGCTGACCCATGGCGGGCTGTGTTACCCACTGTTAGGGCTCTGGGTTGGGGCCCGGGACCCCTACCGAGGGCCGCCGCCCTTGTGGGACGGGCCCCAAGCTCAGAACTCAAGACTGCCTTACCTGACTGACAAAGGCACGCGGAAGTAACTCAGGCCACTAGGCCGTGCTATCCCTTCAGGGGAAGAGACTAAGGGGGACTCTGGCCATTGAGTCCCGCTGGACGGGCTGCCAGGAGTGGCATAGATAACGGACCGGGAGCTAGACAGGCGGGGTACCTCCTAGCCCCCCTGCGATTCAGAGGGGCGACGGAGTATGAACCCCGCCACAAGTGGTGGAGAATGCGGGCACTGACCAGGGCCTGCTAGAAGGAGCCGCATGTACAAGATGGAGACTGACAAGCTCCTAAAATGGCTGCTGGAGAACCAGCAACAACAGCAGACGCAGCTGTTACAGCAATTGGCGGCACAGCAGCAGCTGCAGGCGGCACAGCAGCAAGAAGCCCAGCAACAGCTAGTGCGGGAGTTAGCCGCCCAGCAGCAAGTGAGTCAAGATCGGCTCTTTCAACAGGTGGCGACCTTGTTGAAGACGGCAGTCAGTCCTCCCCCGAACCCAGCCAGAGGAGGGCCCGGGGAGGGCTGCGGGGGACTACTGATACGGCTGACAAAGATGGGGTCTGGGGATGACCCCGAAGCCTTCTTAGTAACTTTCGAACGGGTAGCTACAGCCACTCAGTGGCCCCTTGAGCATTGGGCCACTATCCTCGCCCCGTATCTAACTGGATCCGCGCAGGCTGCCTACCGCAATCTTGACCCTCAGGAGGCACTGCAGTATGAGAAGGTTAAGGCTGCCATCCTAGATCAGACGGGCATCAGTCCGGAGACGTACCGACAGAGGCTGCGTCGGGAGAAATATCCGCCAGGAGCTAGGCCGCGGGCAGTAGCCCAGAAGGTCCGCGACCTCTGCTGGAGGTGGCTAGAGCCTCAGGCCGTACTAGTTGCCAGGTGGCCGAGGCTGTGGCGCTGGAGCAGTTCCTCTGGATCCTGCCCACCGGGGGAAAGGAGTGGGTACAGCGACATAGGCCGAAGACCCTCGCCGAGGCCACGTCCCTCGTCGAAGACTTCATGGCAGTGGAACCGGAAGAGCGAGGGGGTCTTAAGACAAGGATTTCCGGAGGGGGGGACCGACTCCCAGAAGGAGTAGTGCTTAGGACTAGCGGGGGAGGCCTGCGTTTGCCTGCCCGGCAGTCGGGGTCTCCACCAAACTCCAAGACCCGGGGCCCCTTGGGGGCGCGCCAGCCCTGGAACCAAGAGGAACCGGCTGGGGACTCAAGCCTACCGCAAGACACGCTACCTACAGAGGAAAACCGCGACAGATGCTACCAGTGCAGACAAAGGGGGCACTTCAGGAGAGAGTGCCCCTACATGGACTGTAATTATGGACAGGTCCTGACGGCAGACAGATGAGCCCGGACGGACAGGCCATCAAAGATGGTAATCCTGGTGCGAGTGGAGGGGACCCCAACTCTAGCACTGGTGGACTCGGGGTGCAGCCAGACCATCATTTGCACGGGACTGGTAGAGGACTCCCTTCCCACCGGGGCCCCGATACAGTTACAATGCATACACGGAGACGTGAAGGCTTACCCCACCGTCTGGGTGCAACTGGAGGTCACCCAACAGGAGGCACGTTGCTTAGTGGGGGTGGCCCCTAGATTAGCGTATCATGTGGTTTTGGGCCGCAACTGGCTGGGTTTCACCAGTCTTATGCAGGGGTGGAGTAGACCTCCCGAAAAGAGGAAGAGAGCCCCCTATGGGAGGCAGGGTTTGTTGGGCCAAACCGAGTCGCAAGACCCCTTGGAGGGGACATTGAGAGGGCCCGAAGTAACCAGAGGGAGCCAAGTCCCGACCGACGGTTCAACAGAAGAAGAGACGAGGTGGCTGGAGGTTGATGGAGATTTCCTGGAGGAACAGAGAGGGGATATATAATGCGTGGCTATAGTTTACATTTAAAAATAATTGCCTTGAAGATTTTTCTTACTAGAAAAATACAAGAATAGAGTTAAACCTTGGAATAAAATAATTACATTTTTAAACTCTACTTAGAATATGAAAGTCAATTTTTAAAAACGCTTTTCAGAAGAGGGATTGCATGACTTAGGAATTTAGGAATGGGGTCTAGAGCCTTGACCTGTAAATGGCTAGTCTGACTCTTGCCACAGACAGCAGTCACTAACGTTGTTAATATCTGATTGACATTTGGTAGTGTTACTTCATTTTCCAGTTGTAAATGTCCATGTTGTGAGAAATATGGCAATTTCCTGCAATGTCTTTGAAATACTGTATTGTATTAAGTTTATGTATTACTGTGGGCAGGGACTGTGTGTAACCTCTAGGGGGGAAATACGACACTGCGTGAGGAACCATGGATTTAAATGAATGGGTTGTGTTCTACAACTAACAACAGTGGGAGGTGATTAGGCAGATTCATTCAGGTTCTAACACCTTCAGAGAAGTACTGCCTGTCACATAACTGGGACACGGGCAGTCATGTCTTGTGGTTGGAGGAGTCATACCTAATGGTCAGAGTGGGAGTCAGGCCTAGGTGCCCAAGCCAAGGGTCACAGTGAGAGTTGGGAGACAGGAGTCAGATCCTAGGGTCAGAACTGGAGTCCGAGGCTAGATGCTAGAGCTGAAGTCAGAGGTTAGAAATCAGAGCTGAGGGTCAGAACCGGATTGCATGGAGTGAGGCAAGGCAGGAGCAGGGCTGTGTCCAAGACAGGAGCAGGGCTGCAGACGATAAGGCACAGGAACTGTCGCAGCCATAGGTGAATGCTTTAAGCACCAACTGAACTGTTACTGGGCGTAAGAGCTGGTCTGCTAAAGATGGCTATTCCAATCAATCAGGCAGCATAGCCACTCAGGCAGCCTACTACAAGCCAGTTGTGCTCGTTAAGTTGGCCAGAGCTGGCTCTGCTGTTCCTGACACCACCCCCTTGGAGAGGCTTACATATACTGGTTCAGACTGGATTCTCAGAGACCAACTGAAAAAGAAAGGGCTTTTGGATCAAGAGCTTGAGTTTAACTGACTCAGGGCCTTCTTTCTGATTCAGGAAATGTACCTTCTGTCCAAGGAGGGGGCCCAATCCTTGTAGAAGGGTCAAAAAGACTTGACCTACTAGGGCCCTGTGAGTTTGATGGGTGATCTCTGGTGAGCTTTTTAGCAAGAAAGTAGGTTTTTATATGTTTTTTCTGTAATGTGTTTACCTGCAGAATAAGTGTGCTTGCTCAGAAAAGGCTGGATAGTAGCTTATAACTGTGGGCAACACACTGGTCATAGCCTTTGGAGAGTAAGCAATGTATAGCCGCTGGTCTGTCGCGGAAGTGTGGCTTGCTGGAGATATTGCATTATAATCTAGGGCGCAGTGCAGCCTTAAAACCCCAGTCAGGAGTGAGACTTGGGTCTCTGTCCAAGAGAGGTGACAGTTAGGAGCTGGGAGCCTAAAGTGGGTGCCCTTGGTGGACCACGAAGGGGGAATAAAAGTGCAGTTACCCTGATACTTGGTGTTCTGACTCCAGTTTCCAGTTGTAAGTGGCCCTATCACAAAAAACCACCATCACAGAGGCACAAATTGGCACTACACTAACAGTCTCAGTAGACAAGCCAAAAGCTGAATGGACATGATGACTGAGGTATTCTTCCACTGACCTGCTATGTGACCTTGGGCAAGTCATTTCTGTGCCTCTCTCTTCCCAACCTTTGTTTTGTCTAATTAGATTGTCAGCTCTTTGTGGCAGGGACTGTCTCTCCATATGCATCTGTGCTCCAGTCGCAATTCAGTCACGGTAGCACAGGCTGTACAAGCCCACTTGGGACCTGGGTATATATTCTAGCCTGTGCTGTTGCCCTGCTGCTGAGTCTTCACTGCTATTGTTATACACAAGCTAGCTGTGATCTAGTTAGCCTGAATGTCTACACATGCTGCAGTCACACCTCTAATTGCAGTGTCAACATAGTCTATATGTTTATGAGGTACCTAGCACAATAGGACCCTGATCCCGGCTGGGACCACTAGGTGCTAATAGAATATAAATAATAATATTAGGTATCTTGAGTACTCTGAATTCCTTTCTCCTACAAAGATGAAAATGATTCTGTCCGGTTAACTTTTGGTCTGTGCAGTAGTGAAGGAAACTAATTTAAAATTCTCTTCAGTGACTGAATACAATCTAGAGCCCTCTGCTTTAAAAAGCAAAAACAAACAAACCCTCTCTGTTCTTGGTAGACACTGATCAGAGTAGTGAAAGGTGCACTACATGGTGAAAACTTATCCCTTGGGAATGGGTTTGCTAACAAGTTCTGTTGGAGTTAAGTTCAGCACCAAAAAGAAAGAGACCTTGTTTCAAAAGCTTGTTTCTTCAAATGGGCTGAAGAACTATCTCCAGGCAATTTATAAACATCTTAAATATATTTCTTTATTGTGAGTGATTCTTGTCAATACAATATCTGCTCTCCAGTTCTTCCATCTAGCTTTTTTAAAACTTTCCTTTAGTTTGGTATGTTGCAGTACAACACAAAGGGGAATATTGGCCCAACTAATATGATACACACAAATTGATATTATTGTTAGTATTACTATATCAGAATATGTTGTTTACATAGCAGCATTCTGCCCTTGTCATAAACCTCGTAACTGATAGCATATACAATTGAAATAAATATCCTTTTTTATCCATAATGCTCATTAACAAGCTTGTATATAGTTGCTGGAGAGAAGCTCTCTAACACAATAGGAAATAATTTACATTATGTTCTTTTTGTACAGTTGGTGCTTGTCAATCCACCACTTGTTGTTGGGGGTGGAAAGAGAGGCCCTGAAGGCATATCTAATGACAAAGAAGCAAAAAACCAGATACCAATTTCCCCAATAAGTCCAGCAATATTTTCAACCAGGAATCAGCAAACTTTTCAACTTCCCATAGTCAGTTACATGTAAGCACCCTAGAATGTGATTAATGTGTTTTTTCTGAAGTTTCCACCCCAAAAAGAAGGTAGCAGTCTTAGTCGAATAATGAAAACAATCAGATAAGAAACTGATATTTTGAGCTGTAAAGTTTGTTGTAGCATTGTGTTGAAATCTCTAATGCTTTTCAGAGATGCTGAATAATCTGCAGCTCCCATTGACTTCATTTGGAACTGTGGATGCTCCACACGTCTGAGAAGTCCGTCTCTATGTATCTCAACCGAGGCAGCCAAAATCACTGGATGCTTTTGAAAATTTTGGCGTTAATCTTATGGGCCTGTTCTTTCAAAGCATTTACAAATAACTTAGTTCTTGCTCTATTGACTTCAAAGACTTATACTCCAGTGAGCAAAATTAAGCAGCTGCTGAAATGCTTTGTAGGATTGTGGCCTTAGAAAGATGCAGTACATGTCAAAGGTACATTTTTTAATAACTGTGCAATATAAGGGTGCTTTATGACTATTAAGTCTAATTATCCACCTGCGTAATTTCATTGAAGTCAGTAAAGTTACACCAGGAAAGAACTTCGTCCACTGAACCGTATATATTAGCGCTTTTTTTTTTTTTTAAGAAAGTAATTTAGGCCCTTTCCCTTTGCAGTACTTCACTTGTCCAGTTCTTATTTTTGGTGAAAAGCTTTAGTAGAAAATACTCTCCCTTAGCATTGAAATATAACTATTGGCAAATTGCATTAAAGAGAGTCTTGGCATTTTCTCTCAAAAGTATGCAGCAATGTTGAGTGTACGTATCTTCAGCAAAGCTGAACAGCCTCTCTGCTGGAATGCTCCTTGGAGGAGCTCCAAGAAATGTCTTTGTAACTGCTGCATGATTTGGCAAACTGATTGTATTCATCTTCCATAATTCCACAGGGTTAGCAGACCAGCCCGTGCAAGGGTCTAACTGATAAAGTCACAGCCCCATATTGGCTGTTGTTGAGGAAACTTGCTAAAATCCCAATAGAACTTTCATCCCTCAGCCTCAGAGACTTGCATTATCCAGGTGAGATTTGTTGATCAGTTGCTTCATAGATAACCGTTCCTGTTTTCAGCTTTATCTTGGCACGTAGGTTTCCCTTTATTCAGCCAGATTTGCTCTGCTAGTCTTAGAATGGAATCCTTGAAATCAAAACATTTAGCATCAGAGCTGCAGGAGTACATCTTAACTAGCAAATCCAGGATACAAGACATTTTGTTTGACCTTGTTTTCAGTGTGGCTGACTGATGAAGCAATGTAGCTAGCTCAGAATTTAATTTTGTAGTATTGATCCCTTTGCCTCTTAAGTGTAAATTCTCCTAGTCTTTGAGTCCCCAAAACTCCAACCTTTAGCCTCTTCTTTCCTCTCAATTGATCACATCCTTTGCCATGGTCCAGATCATCCTGTCCTAAGGTAAAAAACATAGGAGGGAGTTATGGGGGAGAAGGTCTTTATGAGGTATTCTTATTTGTTCAGTTGTACAAGATGGCTTTTGTCTTCCTGTGGAAAAGGCTGCAAAGTCTACCCACATATCTGGCCACCTCACACCCTTCCCATGTCCCTACCCATTGCCTCTGCTCCAGCAGCTTCGTATTCCCTGTGCATTGTCTGCTGGTTTTGTGGTGGGGTGGGCTCAGCTCTTTCGAATGTTTATTATTTTTTCCTGCTGCCAAAAGTTTCCCGAGAAACTCAAACAAGAGAAGGAAAATGATAATTCTTAAGTTTATAGCTCAACCAAACCCAAACTGGATGTCATGGAGAAATGAAAGGCATGTGTGTATTCCCAGGCCTGCTCTAATCAATAAAGGTACTAGAAATTCTCAGACAAAAAGTTGCAAGAATTTTTTATAATGGGAAGTGTTATATGCCCTAAATATAAGAGGTCACTCTCTGTCATCTTATCCTATAATATGCATGCATCCTTTTGTCTTTTCTCAAAAATCAGTTCCTTCAAATCCACAATGTAATTTTATTTCTGTTCTGTGACTTCTCTTAAGTTTGTAACTATCTTGCTAGTATAGAGATTTTGCCCAAAGTTGAATTCACTATTTTAGGGGTGGCTGCCAACATGTGAGGAAATATTTCCTCTCTACTCTGTAATGTAATGTATTTGTGTATGCTATCCAAAACTCCACTGATTTTACAGTTGCCTTTTCACACCACCAGCTTGTATCTACTATAAGTCATATCCATTGTAACATTCACATCATTGTGCCTCTTTTGGGATTATTGCTTTACGAATCTCCTCCTCCCATTGAATGTGTTTCACTCAGTTACTTCCTTATTTGAGATTCCCACTAGACTCACATCTTGGTCTTGTACCTCTAATCCAAAAGGATGACATTTATCCTTGGCAAGGATTTTTAATCTTGGATACTTCACTGATAGTTATTTCTGCTATTTTATCTCAGCTTTCGTTTGGTTTAAGCATTGCTCTATGATTAACTGTTGTCCATTTTCTCTATTTTTTTTGTCTTGGCCTTCATTGTTTCTTGGACAAATTGCAGACTGACCATTGCTGTGTGTTTTGTTGTTGTGGAACTCTTTCGGTATGTCATGGTGTGATTTTCCAGGCTTGTTGTCAACTGTTTTAGTAGCAGCTAATGAGTGAAATGACATCAAGTTTCATACTGAGAGCCTGAGGCTTTCTGTTGAAAAGTTTAACGCAGTTTTGCCTTTCCACTTCAGTATACATTATACGATGGTACTTTAAATATGGGTATAAAAAGGTTATATTCTTCAACTGGGTAGCAAGCAGCAGTACCTGTAACACCTCTTCTAGGCGGTCTCCAAAGTCAGATCCCAAATCCTTTTAAAACACTTCATTTCCTACTATGTCCACAGTAGTCATTTTCATTGCCTACAAAGAATACTAAGGGTACATCTATACTCACGCGTCCCGTCGGAGGAGTCCAATCGATCTTCTGGGTTCGATTTATCACATCTTGTCTAGACGCGATAAATCGAACCAGGAAGTGCTCCCCCGTCGACGCTGGTAATCCTGCTCCACGAACGGAGTAGGCGGAGTCGACGGGGGAGCCAGCACGCCGCGTGTGGACCCCGGGTAAGTACCTTTTCATTCGAACTAAGATAGTTCGACTTCAGCTACGTTATTGACGTAGCTGAAGTTGCGTATCTTAGTTCGAATTGGAGGGTTAGTGTAGACCAGCCCTTAAAAAACAACCAACCTACAGGCCAGATCCTGGGCTGTTGTAAATCAGCATGGTTCTGTTGAAGTCAATGGAGCTATGCTGGTATACACTAGCTCAAGAGCTGGCCCTATATCTGGTGTGTCAGGCTTCAAGGTCCACATATAGTAAAACTTCTGTGTTGTATCCAGTTTCCTTCCCTCCCCAAGTTCTAGATGTAAAAAAGTCAATGAGAAGGACTCTATAGTGCAAGTCATAATTTTAACTTTGACTGGGTGGGTTTCCAGAGCCAAGAGCCTTAACTGATTATTATCTAGGATGATGTTTCATTCGCAAATCTTGGCAACACTGGAGAGTAATCCTGGAGAAATATCTGTTTTACTACTTCACATTTCAGGTTTCAAAAGCTTTTTTGCTGCTTTCTCTTTCCATGTGATGGAAGAACCCTGAGACTTTTTAAAAGGAAAATCTCCTTCTAATATTGCGAATCCATCTAACCTTCAAGCCATCTTACTCCACAGCTGTCACAACAAACTTTCTCTTAGGTGTCACTAAATGTATCAGACATCTCTCTTCAGCATGCAAGTTCTTTCTCCTTAGCCTGGGGCTTTTTAGTGTAATCTGATGTTATCCTAACCACTGCATGTATTTCAAGATATGTGATTTCCTGCATTCCTTGGAGGACAATCACACTGTACATAGTTGGGAAAACGATACTTCACAGATTTAGAAGACCTTTAGCAATTAAGTGGTTATTATCCTAAACCTATTGTTTCCTTTCTTCATTTCCCATAACCATGACCCTTGTGAACTGTGTTCTTTCTGTCTGTATTTTTTTTTCAACTGGGATTTTGGGAAACTTTACCACAGTAGAATAGATGAGTTTCTCAGACACTTATTCATTTAACTTTTCTCTCTGTGTTATGCACCAGGCTGTGGGTGGTCTTGCCTAATGGTCATAGCAGGAGGCTGGCCTCGTGGTTGGAGCAGAGGTGACCAGAGCCCAAATCAGGAGCTGCGTTACCATGTACAGGGCGTTAGCTGGAGCTGAGAGCCAGGAATCAGGGTCAGAGCCAGAGTATCAGCTGGAGCAGAGGTCATGAGCGAGGGCCAGGAGCAAGAAGTAGGACCAGAGACACAGCTGCAGGCATGGAATGCTATTGAGCAGCCGGGGACACAGGGCTGCTGCAGAGTTTAAGAAGGTGCCTGCTGGAGTCTTCGAGCAATCAGGGGCCAGGTTAATTAGCTGAATTAGCTGAGGGCACTGAGCTGCATCTGGGTGACAGTACCCCACTTCTTACGGGGTGCCTTCCAGGGGCCCTTGGAGCCGGCCTGTCAGGATGGGCCTGGTGGAAAACTCATCATAGGTCTGGGTAGGGTGGCCAACTTTCTGCGCGCACAAAACCAAACACCCTTGCCCCGCCCCTGCCCGACTTCTTCTCTGAGGCCCCATCCCCCCGTTCACTCCATCCCCCCTCCCTCTATTGCTTGCTGTCCTCACCCTCACTCACTTGCTCATTTTCACCGCATTGGCTCCGGGGTTGGGGTGCAGAATGGGGTGTGGGCTCTGGGGTGGGGCCAAAATGAGGGGTTCAGGGTATGTGGGGGGCTCTGGGTTGGGGCAGGGGATTGGGGTGCAGGGGGGTGAGGGCTCCAGCTGGGGGTGCAGGCTCTGGTGTGGGGCTGGAGATGAGGGATCTGGGGTGCAGGAGAGGGCTTCGGACTGGGGGGTTCGGAATGGGGGAAGGGAGTTCCAGGCTGGGGCAGGGGGTTGGGGTGTAGGGGGAGTGAGGGTTTTGGCTGGGGGTGTGGGCTCAGGGGTGGGGCTGGGGATGAGGGTTTTGGGGTGCAGGAGAGTGCTCTGGGCTGAGATCGAGGAGTTCGGAGGGCAGGAGGGGGATCAGGGTTTTGACAGGGGTTAGGGCGTGGGAGGAGACCAGGGGTGCAGGCTCCGGGTGGTGCTTACCTCAAGTAGCTCCCAGAAGAAGCAGCATGTCCCCCCTATGGCTTCTATCTGGAGGCGTAGCCAGGCGGCTCTGTGTGCTGTCCCGTCCACAGGCGCTGCCCCTGCAGTGCCCATTGGCCACGGTTCCTGGCCAATGGGAGCTGTGGAGCCGGCACTTGGGACTAAGGCAGGCTCCCTGCACACCGTGGCTCCATGTGGCTCCTGGAAATAACGGCATGAACCCCCTCCGGCTCCTACGCCCCTATTCGTAGTCCCACTGCACCTGCCTTAGCCCTGCTGCACTGCTGACCACACTTTTAAGGGTTCAGTCAGCGGTGCTGACTGGAGCCACCAGGGTCCCTTTTTGACCAGGAGTTCCAGTCAAAAACCAGACACCTCTCGGTCTGGGGCATGAATGTTCTGCTCAGGTTCCCAAGATTGTTCATCTGGACTCTACCCTTGCCAGTCTGTCAGGTAGGATAGCTTGCCCTGCACTGATTGGAGTATAGAATCTGCCTATCTATCTATTTTTCCTGGCCTGGACAGTTACCAGTGCGGGCAGCGGGTTGAAGCAGTCCAGAAATGAGTTTTCTGTGTGTGGTGTCAGGAGAGGGCCATGGAAGGTGGGGTGGATTTTCAGATTCTGGAAGCTATAACTTAAAGGTAGTGGGTTCATTTTAATTATTGGGAGGGGACCATTATACTAGCCATCCAATTTTGCTGATGGGCGCTTGGATTTTACGTTTCGGGTAGTCCCCCACCGCAAAGCTGGGTGTGTCCTTCAGTAGGTGTTTAACCCAACTGTATGCTGCAGGAGTTGGAAAGTCCACAGGGAAGTCTGGATGAAAGCGGGGATGAAATTCGTAATTGGCAAAGAAATGGCTTTGCACTAGGGAACTTTTAATACGCACCAGCAGGGTCCACAGGGACAGTTGGTGCACGAAGTGCTGGTGCACACTAGAATTTACACCCCAACTGGTGCACATCAATGCACCATGTGGACAAGCCCTCAGGTTTCTATTTTTTTAAATCTCCCTAGTTTCTCATTTTACCTTTGTTTTTCTGTAGCGAAGACTCTGCAAGTTGGTTCTAACACCCTATTCGAACTCCCTGTTGAAAGCATGTACTTGCTGAACACTTGCTTTGCTTTTTAGTGTCTCATTTTGCAGCCTACGTTCTAACAAAGTGCTGATTTTTGTTTTCAAATGATTGATTAAATATGCTGAGTAATCATTAAGTCCTATTACTGTTAATCTCTCTGGTACAGTTGTTTTCCTTTGCTAAATCTGATTAATATCTGACTAGTGGAATATGTAAGGATCAGCACGTTATTTTCCCAGCCGATTCATTGAAATGCTGAATTTCATTTTCCGTGGACTGAGACAACAGATGCTCTGTTCTCCTTCTGCATAAGGAGCAGAGTGCTTGCTGTATTGTAGTATAACAGAGTATGATGTTACTTTGTCAAGTAATGAGTGATTCCTACTGTGTACTAACGACTGCCCACATCCTGCTGGGCTGCTCCAGGAGAGCATTATAAGCCTCACTGCCATCCTTGCACCCTTGAACAAGTTTCAATCACAATTCTTATGTTCCTCCCAAAGGGAGGAAGCAGGGCCGTGAGCTAGACCTCTGCCACGCATGGTCAGTGGAATTGCTGGGGCATATGATAGGGAGTATGCTGCATCTGCAAAAGCCTTTAGCCGCACATGTGCTCCCCTTGTACATTGGGAAGCTTCAAGAGGAATTCTGAGACCTAGATACAATTCTGCATGGAGCTCCCTTTGGAGTGGGACCAGTACAGTAACTCCTCACTTAACGTCATCCCGGTTGTTACATTGCTGATCAATTACTTGTGTGATGCTCCCTTATAACGTTGTTTGGCAGCCGCCTGCTTTGTCCACTGCTTGCAGAAAGAGCAGCCTGTTGGAGGTAGCTGGTGGGGGCTTGGAACCAGGATGGACCGGCAGCCCCCCTAGCAGCTCCCCGCTCCCCTAATTTCTCTGTGCTGCAGCTGTCCAACAGGCTATCAATTGCGGGGAAGTTCAGCTGTCCCTCCCCCCCACTGCCGTGTGCTGTTCCTGTCCTCTGCCTTGGAGTTGCTACCGGGAGTCTCCTACTTGCTGTACAAGGGAGGGGGGAAGAGGGGTGCTAATGTCAGGGTGTCCCCTTTTCCCCCTGCTTCTGCCCCCCATCTACACAGTGGTGGTGGGGGACACGACAGGGCTCAGGACAGAGGGAGCTTTCTGGCAGCAGCTGCTGTCTCAACTTGCTGATCTACTTAAAAAGGCAATGTGCGCCTCTCTCTCTCACACCCCGTGTGTGTGTCTCTCTCTCTCTGCCATGCTGTCTCCCCTCCCTTCATTTGTGCTGCCTTGTAGAGTGTGAGGCTACATTAACAAGGTGTTGACCCTTGAGGGCTCAGCCGAGTGCTAGTTCATCATTTAGCAGTAAGGCATTCCCTGGGAAATATCCCACCCTCTTCCACCCTCTGACTTCACCACTTCAACCAAGCTTCACAATCATCATTGCTGTGTACGGTATTAAATTGTTTAAACTTATACTGTGTATGTACGTACACACACACACATACATACATGCAAGTCTTTTGTCTGGCGAAAAAATGTCCCTGGAACCTAACTCCCCCTTATTTACATTAATTTTTATGGGGAAATTAGATTCACTTAACATCATTTCGCTTAAAGTAGCATTTTTCAGGAACATAACTACAACGCTAAGCAAGGAGTTACTATAGCAGCAATCTCCTAGTGAAGAATGCATTTCTGAGTTAAGGGGTTCAGTTTTCCAACTAAAAAAAATACAGTACGTTGAAAATTTGTGTCTAGATGCATTTGCAAACATTATTTTTTTTAAACCTGTGTTTCCCATATAAAAGGTCCTGACTGAATCAGCTTTGTTCAGGAGATTTGCAAACACTAAACCCCCCTACCTAAAACCTCTCAAATCTCGATGCTAATGCTACTAAATCCGTGTCTTATTCCACATTGCAGAAGTTCCGCTTATGGCAAAAATCAGATTAGCTCATTTACTTGTTTGTGGGGATGATAAGCTTGGCAAAATCAGAGGAAAATGAACAGAGTAGTCCTGAGAAAATTACTAATGTCTCTACCAGAGGGTGGCTAGGAGCATGTAATTAATCAGTCCAAGGAGAAGGAACATGGGGAAAACATACTGCTTAGCAATAAAAACACACCAGTATTCTGGCTGTAGTGTAGCCATATAATAAACAATAACTAAATCTATACCTCTGCCTTTATAATTCCCTCTCTGAATGCCCTGAGGTAATCCTCAAACTCTTCTGCTCTTTTATTCTGTGCCTCTAAGGCCTTTGCACTGTCAGCATCCCAGAAGAGATTATGGATCCTCTTCTGGATCTCAATTTAAAAGTCTAGCAATTGGGTCTCCCAAAAATGATGTGGGTTGGCCTCTTCTGTTCCCTTTGACTCCCAAGGTCCACAGGCTACGCTACTTTTCCATATGTTTAGGTACACATGCTTTCTTTAAGTAGCACATAGGCAGGATAGACGTGTCCTAAGTGCTGACCAGTTTACTACTGAAATCATTGCTCCAGCTCCTTCTAACATGCTACCAAGCCAGACCCTCCCAATCTAGGGTCTCCTTACCACAGAGGACCCAATATGGGAGAAAGAAGACCCCTTGAGCCCTAAAGCCTTTCCTTTGTCTCTGTGGTGGATATATGAACACCAGTGTGCCCTCTCTTAAGGGAGTGGAAAAGAGAAAGTCTACCTGGGGAAGGAGAATATCCCCTCACAGCTGCTATATGATCAAGAGTAAGGTAGTGTAGTTTTTATGGTCACTGAGACTGCTCTGGGTGGATATGATTCTGCAATAAAATCCTGAGAAACATCAAAGTATCTTTACAGTTTGGATAACTTGGCTGCTGTGCATTTCCAAATTTTAAAGGGGTCTAGGTTTCTTGTAAGTTTAACACCTGAATGTATTGGGTATTGTGGTAAACCCAGGACAGACAGCTACAAAAGGTGGAGGCAGTAAGTGGTCCCAGGGGGTTAAAACCCCTCTCCCTATCCACTAAGGAGAGAGGACTGTGGGGAAATAAGGTTCAGCTGGGAAAGGGGTTACCAGGGAACTAATTAGGTCCAGCTGGCGGCGATTGCTGGAGACCTTTTTAAACCCTCCCTGCTGTGCATGGCGGGGAGGAGAGAGGCGAGAGAGAGTGGGAGAGAAGCAGAAGCAGGAAAGGTACCAGTGGGGCTGGGTGCCCCAAGACACTGAGCCCTTCCCAAAAGGAAAAGGGAAAAACCCAAGGGGTTTACCTTGCCCAAGCCTGAGTCTCCGGGGCTTAAAGGACCGAGACCGCTGAGGAGAAGGAGGTACTTTGCCACACATGGTGTCAAGAGTGGGATCAAGTGAGTGCGGCTCCGTGGCAAGCTACTGCAGGGCAGCGTAAATCACCCCCCCCCCCCCCCCAAAAAAAATGGAGGATGTAGTGAAGGCGTTGATACAGGCCACTGCGGCTCAACAGGAGGCCACCAGGGTGCAGATGGCAGCCCAGCAAGAAGCAGTACGGGTCCAGCAGGAGACGAACCAGCTACTGATGAAGCAGGCGGCCCAAGATCGAGCCACCCTGACAGAAATAGTGAACCAGTTAAAAGCTTCGACGCACGGACCCCAGGGGATCTGGCCGCTGCGGGCAAGCCACTATCTACAAAAGATGACGGCGGACGATGATATCGAGGCATACCTCCTCGCATTCGAGAGGACGGCACTACAGGAGGCCGGTATCCTGGCACCATTTTTGTGCGGGGAGGCCCAGAAGGCCTATTTCGACATGACCACGGAAGCAGCTATGGATTACCCACAACTGAAGGCGGAAATCCTGGCAAGATCAGGCGTGACGCCGGCCATCAGGGCCCAGCGTTTCCACGAATGGAGATACTGGGGTAATAAAGCGCCCAGGTCCCAACTATTCGACCTAATCCACCTCGCCCGGAAGTGGCTTCATCCCGAGACCCATGGACCAGAGAAGATAGTGGAAATCCTCGTGTTGGACAGGTACATGAGGGGGTTGCCTCCGGACATACGGGGGTGGGTCCGCCAAAACGATCCCGCCTCCTATGACGAACTGGTTGCCCTGGTCGAGAGACACTTAGCAGCCCAGGAACTTTCCCGGACCACTGGGGAGGGAAAGCGCCAGATTCAGAGGCAAGTCTCCGCACCGAGGCCCCAGTTTCCCCTAGTGCCAGGCCGGACAAGAGAGGGGAGGAAGGAGGCTGAAGATCCGCCGGCGGGGTCGGAGAGGTTTGAGGACTGGGGAAGGAAGTCGCGGGGTATAAAACCCGGCAGTCCGAAAGAGAGCGGGCTGCCCCGAGTGGGGTATCGGTGTTATGCCTGTGGCGAATTGGGGCATATCGCCGCCCAATGCCCAAACCTAGAAGAGCCCATGCAGTGCGACTTGGGAGATATAGGGGGACCGTGTGATCTAATAAGTCTCGTCGGGGTTGCGATGGTCCCCCATAGATACACTCGACCCGTGAAGATGAACGGTATAGCAACTACCGCACTAGTAGACTCAGGAAGTGTGGTCACGTTGGTCTCGGGGAAGCTGGTCGGGCAGGACCAACTAACCCGGGCCAAGCGCTCAGGAATCTCCTGTGTGCACGGGGATATCAACTATTACCCGACCATCCCCATAAAAATAGAAGTTCTCGGACACCCCACTAAGGTGATGGTGGGAGTAGTTCCGAAGCTCCCCTACCCAGTCCTTATCGGACGGGATTTCCCAGGATTTGATAGCCTACTCCCTGGGGAGGAGGTAGTAGGAAATAATGACCCCGGGACCCTAGGGGTGGCCCCAACAGGTACCCTGCCCCCAGCCTTCCATGAGTTTGCTCAGGATCTGTTCTCCCCGCCGGGGAAGCCCCGGAAGACTCGGAGGGAACGGAGGGAGGATAAAAGAAGGGGGACGAAGATCCTGACCCAGTACCGGAAGGCTATGCTTGTAGGGGAAACCAACAGTGGATCTGAGCCGACGATTAATAACCACGTCACCAGGCCGGATACCCCAGGGGTTCTTCCCGAGGAGGAGATGGAGGTAGACCCCCTTGAGTTTGGTCCAATGGGGACTACGCTCGGGAATTTTGGTCAGGATCAAGCCAATGATCCCATATACAACCATATTCGTAAGGAAGTAGTCGAGGTGAATGGGGTCCCAGTGGAAGGTAGAGTTAAGGGCCCGGGGCCATATTATATAATTAAGAATGATCTGCTATACAGAATAGTCCGGGTCCAGGAGCAGGTCGTAGAACAACTCTTGGTCCCACAGAAACATCAGAGGGGCGTGATGGATCTGGCCCACAGCCACCTGTTCGGGGGCCATCTAGGGATAGACAAGACCCTTGATCGGATCCTGCAGAGGTTTTTTTGGCCCGGCATCTATGCGGCGGTCCGGCGATATTGTACGTCCTGTCCGGAATGCCAGATACATGGGCCCCGACCACACTTGAGGGCCCCTCTGATACCTCTGCCCATTATAGAGACCCCATTTGAACGAATAGCTATGGACCTAGTAGGGCCATTGGAGAAGTCAGCCCGGGGCCATCAGTACATTCTGGTAGTATTGGATTATGCCACCCGATAGCTCGAGGCCGTACCCCTACGGAACGCCATGTCCAAAACCATAGCCAAAGAGTTAGTCCAGAATTTTTCCAGAGTGGGGATACCGAAGGAGATCCTGACGGACCAAGGGACCCCCTTTGTGGCTAAACTAATGAAGGACCTATGTGCATTGCTCCACATACGGTCCCTCAGGACGTTGGTCTATCATCCCCAGACCGATGGTCTCGTCGAACGTTTTAATAGAACACTGAAGAGCATGTTACGGAAAGTGATTAGTCATGATGGGAAAGACTGGGACACCCTGCTTCCCTACTTGCTGTTTGCCGTACGGGAGGAGCCGCAGGCTTCTACTGGATTCTCCCCCTTCGAGCTGTTATATGGTCGCCACCCCAGGGGCATACTGGACCTGGCTAAAGAAGGCTGGGAAGAACAGCCAAATCCGGGGAGAAACGTCGTTGAACACGTGTTACGGATGAAAGACAGGATAGCCCAAGTTGCCCCCCTGGTGCGCGAACACATGGACAAGGGACAGGGGGCACAACAAACATACTACAACCGTCAAGCAGCGACCCGGAAGTTCCATGTGGGAGACCGGGTAATGGTGCTCATACCCACAGCGGAGAGCAAGCTGCTAGCCAGGTGGCAGGGGCCATACGAAATAATAGAAGCCGTAGGAGATGTCGACTATAAGGTCCGACAGCCGGGCCGCCGGAAGCTGGAGCAGATATATCATATAAATCTGCTGAAACCTTGGCAAGATAGAGAAGCTCCGGTGGTCGTGCTAGGCGCAACGCCCCCTAGACGCAACCAGCCCGACCAGGTGGGGATATCTCCAGAGTTGACCCCGGAACAACGATCAGAAGTGATCAGCCTGATCAAACGCAACCAGGATGTGTTCTCTGAAAAACCAGGCAGGACTACTGAGGTTCACCATCACATCCACACAGAGCCTGGAGTGAAGGTGAACATCAAACCATACCGGATCCCGGAGGCCAAAAGAGAAGAGATCAGGACTGAAGTCAGGAAAATGCTGACCCTAGGAGTCATCGAGGAGTCGCATAGCCAGTGGTCAAGTCCCGTGGTCTTAGTGCCTAAACCAGACGGCAGTATGAGGTTCTGCAACGACTTCCGGAAGCTGAACGAGGTGTCACAATTTGATGCGTACCCCATCCCCCGGATAGATGAGCTAATCAACCGATTAGGAAAAGCACGGTTTATGTCTACCCTGGACCTGACCAAGGGCTATTGGCAGATCCCCCTGGCCAGGGCCGACAAAGAAAAGACGGCCTTTGCGACTCCAGAAGGTCTATACCAGTACACCGTCCTCCCCTTTGGATTGCATGGCGCTCCCGCTACTTTCCAAAGACTGATGGACAAACTGCTGCGACCACATGGCAAGTACGCGGCAGCCTATCTCGATGATGTCATTATATATAGCCCCGACTGGGAGACACACTTGGAGAAGGTGGAAGCAGTCCTAGACACCCTGAGGAAGGCAGGGCTAACTGCAAATCCCTCCAAGTGTTCAATTGGGTTAGTGGAGGCTAAGTACCTCGGCTATATAGTGGGGAGGGGCATGGTGAAGCCCCAACTCAACAAGTTGGAGGCTATACAGAAGTGGCCACGACCGCTCTGGAAAAAACAGGTCAGAGCCTTCCTGGGACTAGTGGGGTACTATAGAAGGTTTATTCCACACTTCGCCACCAGAGCATGCCCATTGACGAACTTAACAAAAGCAAGGGGCCCAGACATAGTAAAATGGTCTACCGCGGCTGAAGGCTCTTTTGCAGATTTGAGGACGGCCCTCTGCACAGACCCTGTGCTAGTAGCCCCGGACTGGAGGAGGGAGTTTATCCTACAAACCGACGCCTCTGAAGTAGGGTTAGGGGCGGTACTTTCACAAATGGTTGGGGACGATGAACACCCCGTCCTCTTCCTCAGTAGGAAGCTCCTGCCTCGAGAACGGAAGTACGCCGTGGTGGAAAAAGAATGCCTGGCGGTGAAATGGGCCATTGAAAGTCTCCGCTATTATCTACTGTGGCGGAGATTTACCCTGGTCACGGACCATGCGCCTCTGCAATGGATGCACCAAAACAAAGACAAGAACGCGAGGGTGACAAGATGGTTCCTCTCGCTCCAACCCTTCCACTTCATAGTACGACATAGATCTGGAATCCAGCATGGCAATGCAGATGGCCTGTCGCGAGTGCACTGCTGTCCGTCCCAAGTAGCCCAACCCTGTAGTGTTGAGCAGGGGGGTGGGATATGTGGTAAACCCAGGACAGACAGCTACAAAAGGTGGAGGCAGTAAGTGGTCCCAGGGGGTTAAAACCCCTCTCCCTATCCACTAAGGAGAGAGGACTGTGGGGAAATAAGGTTCAGCTGGGAAAGGGGTTACCAGGGAACTAATTAGGTCCAGCTGGCGGCGATTGCTGGAGACCTTTTTAAACCCTCCCTGCTGTGCATGGCGGGGAGGAGAGAGGCGAGAGAGAGTGGGAGAGAAGCAGAAGCTGAAGCAGAAGCAGAAGCAGGAAAGGTACCAGTGGGGCTGGGTGCCCCAAGACACTGAGCCCTTCCCAAAAGAAGGGCTATATTGCCTTCCCAAAAGGAAAAGGGAAAAACCCAAGGGGTTTACCTTGCCCAAGCCTGAGTCTCCGGCACTTAAAGGACCGAGACCGCTGAGGAGAAGGAGGTACTTTGCCACAGTATCTAATATTTAGAGGGCTTGCTGTTGTGCTTAACTCTGATTCTTGAAAGGTAATACGCAGTCAAACCAGTGTGTGCCTGCAACCTTCACCTAAAGAAAGATTTTTGTGTGGAAATATAAATATACATTTAAAGATGGTGAAACTAATGAAGGAGAAGAAAGGGTTCAGGGCACGAGGAGTAGAAAAAAGAATAGATATGGGGTCAGCAGTAGTCAGATTAAAAAGCACCTTTGGAATGATGAAGTTCTAAGACGGATTCTTTTAAAAAACCCTGAGAAATGGACCAACATGGATGTCAAGGAGAAGTGAGTACATCAACATAGGGTCCACTGCAAGAAACGTGTGTTCAGAAAAAGGGTTGAGGAGTTCTTAATTATAGTTTGGGCATTTGCTGTTATGGGTTTTAAAAACTGAGTGTTTGCTTGGTGTAGGTCTGACAGCCATCAGTGCTACCACTGAATTGCTGTATGACTTTGAGCAACAGGAATATATTCAGGGTTGTCCTATGGCCTGTGTTGGAGGTCAGACTACATGATCACAGCAATCCCTTCTGGATTTATAATTTATGAAGTCATAGAGCCTTGCTGAAAATTTACCTACCGGACAGGGCTATTGAGAATTAATAAAGTAATGTTTGTACAGTGCTTTGAAAACCTGTACAGCAGTATATTTGAGTATTCTACTGTTTTTACTGGTAACCTCCATGTAGGTACGTATGAGTCCATAAAAATTTCTCAAGTCAGTGATGATTAAATGAATAGTACGTGTATCTAGAAATATTTGTTAAATCATAGAGGTGAAGAAGAATACCTGATTAATATAATGTGGACAGCTTAAAGTAATACTTCAGCAGTAGAGCTCTTTTTTTCATTTTCAAAAAGAGTGCATAAATGTGCGAAAGGAGCATATCAAATCCTTCAGGGACTAATTGGCATAGTATTCTTATTTTAAAAAAGGTCTCTTAACATCTGTAGATTTAGGGCCATCAAGAGGGTTTTAATTTTCATTATTAAACTTTTTAAAGTGTTTAACATCTAAGAGCATAATATTTAGCATTCAGAAAGCAGCTCAATTTAAATTCAAAGGAAAGTGTAACAATTCTAGCCTCTTGTGAGGATAAGAATAAAGAGTTTTACTTATTCTACCTTCCAATTCTTTTATAACAAAAAACACAACTAAGAAACTTACAAGCCTTTCACTGCTTCTAGAAGTTCTTGGGTCAGTTTACTTGTATTTTAGACAAACAATCTTTTTTCAAGAGGTTGACAACTTGATGGAGATAAAACCAGTTGAGAACGTCTAAAGTAGGGATAATGAAGATAGTTGCCGTCTTTTAAAGCATATGGCTTTAACAAAGATAAATATACGTACCTAAACCAAATGTCACACTTGTGCAAATACCTGGACTCAGACGACAGAGATGCTATATTTTGAAATATCTGGTTGCCCTCTGATAACTGAAGCCATGTCCTAAGTGTTATTTGACTGGCAGGCTAGAGAATGCCAATATTCAACATGTTAATCAGAAGAGAAGTAATATTTTGGTAATTTATAATCATTCTTCAGACTACAATAAGAGATTACAGGAATATGGGTACTGCATAGTGCATACCAGATAACTGGCTGGTATGCATTCCAGATTACTGAATTGTCAAATATTACTCAAGTGTAGAAGTTATGGGTTTTGTGGGCTTAGAAGCCTTGAACCAGTCACTTAGGGCTTGATTTTCAGAGGTGTTGAGCACCCCCAGCTCCCATTGACATCAGAAATTCCGGCCCCAAGTGACTGGCTAGGAAACCTACTTCTCAGTTTAACCTCACATCTGTGTGATGGGGAAATGAATTCTTATATCATGGTGGCATTGGGGTTTATTTAACATTTGTAAATTGCTTTGAGATCTTGGTATTAAAAGTACTATATAAAGTGCATATTATTGATTTATAGAGCTGGTCAATCTGAAACAGTTTTATTCCCAAGAGATTCAGAAGACTTCTTGTCCAGATGTATTGTGTGCTGACAATAGTAATGGACTTTGTCCAGTGTTGGGTTAGCAGTGGAAGCTAATCCTGCTTCCAGTGGAGTCAGTGGCAAACATCCCATCGACTTAAATGGAAGCAGCATTGAGTTTTTATTTAGTGCAGAATACTATTATTTAAAGAAATGTTGCATTCCAGTGGGTGAAATGTCTTTTAAAACAGCAATAAAGTTTGTGTCCAGTTGTTTAAGTATCTTTTTGCGTTTGTCTTCAGTAATTCTATCTCTAAGTTGAGTTTACGACTCTCTGCCACTTGAGTTTGCTTTGGTCAGATTTGTTTTTATCTTAGCCTGCTTGATAAATAACAAGAGTATTGCTGATAGCTGAATGATTGATTTAAAATTGTGTTTTCCCCCGCTCCAACAGGGCATCTGAGTAAAAGAAAAGGAAGGAAAATGAAATTCCTATTCTTAATAGTTTTCATCCATCTCTTACCACAATGCACTGGGAAACCTTTAAGCCAGGATGACTGCTACCAACACGCATTCGAAGAAATTAAGAGAGAAATAGCTGGGTATTCCAATATTGCCAAGGCTATTATCAACCTTGCTGTTTATGGCAATGCCCAGAACAGATCCTATGAAAGACTGGCACGTTTTGTTGACACCGTTGGACCTAGACTCAGCGGCTCCAAAAATCTAGAGATGGCCATCAAATACATGTTCAGTGTCCTGCAGGAGGATGGGCTGGAAAATGTCCAACTGGAGCCTGTAAAAGTGCCTCACTGGGAGAGGGGAGAAGAGTCTGCTATGATGTTGGCACCTAGGAACCACAGCATTGCTATATTAGGACTTGGAAGCAGTATTGCAACTCCTCCAGAAGGTAACACTTTACTACCTTTTGTCTTTATTATCTGTTACTTTAAAAAACCAAAATGTATAATGGTACTAAAAGAATCTCCCAAATCATGTCAGTAGATAAGCTAGACTTCTCCTTCTGCCATACAAATGCTGCGAGCCAGAGAGAACTATCTTGCTGGAACTTTCTGTGTGAGGTGTTACTTTAGGAACTTGCACTGTATATAACTGTATTTAAGTTTGGCCTGATTTTATTATTGTTATTATTTATTATTTTTCTTTGAACACTAAAACTGTATGTAGCCTGTTCTCAAAAGAAGCCATCTCTTTCTGTATCTGTCCGCTTGAGGTTTTGCCATGATTGCCAATTAAAGGCACAGTTTCTAAACCCCCTTGTTGGCTTGTCTTAGGAGTCCTGTGCAGTGGGGATTTCCCTTCTAGGCACCTCCTAAATTGTGCAGTTACTTCAGCTCTCAGAGAGAGTACAGGTCAGGAGCTCACTAATACGAAGACTGATCTTGGGGTGACATAACATTAGCTAAAGTTGGCTGGGTGCTCCCTTCCAGCCACCCCCTGGACTGCTGTGAGGGGAATCCAAGCCTCTGAGTTCCTGGGTGTTTTCAGCTTACAAAGCCTGAACAGAGCCCAACCACTGTCCCAACCCCAGGGTCCCTAGGCACACTCCCCTAACGCATAAATCACTCCCCCTTAACTCCCTCCTGAGAGTTGGAACCTGCAGTCCAGCCACCTAGACCCTCTGGGCGAAATCCAAACTCCTCCAACTCCCCTGTACTTAAACACTCCAGTTCCCAGAACTCCACCCCAAAGGTATGAGGCTTCTGGTTCCTAGTTCACTTTCCTTTGGAGGCATGCAGTGGTTATGAAGCACATGACTTGCACTGACACTTTTCTCAAGTCTAGACACATGTGCTCCTTTACTTAATCACATAATGCACAAGAGAATACAGATCATACTGAAAAATAAACCCTATACATTTCTTTGCTCATTTTCTTCCTCACGCCATTCTTTGGGGGTGGAGGAGGGAGTCAGTGTCCCTTGGGCTGTCCAGAGTATTCTCCTTCACGGCATAGATTGAGGGCTACAATATGGAGTCTTTTTCTTCCTAGGTAAGCCTGCTTCCTTTGCCTCTGACTACTTTGACCGCTTCTCTTGGGAGTTCTGGGGCCAGCTGAGCACAGGAAAGCAGACAGCCCCTTCATGCCCACATCTAATGCAGGCCCCTAAATGCAGGGTTGCTTCTCTCTACTTTTCAGCTAGAGAGAAAATGGCCAATAACCCCAGAAAGATCACATCCTCCCTCTTTATGACTCTCTCTCTTTGTCAAGTGACACCCTTGCCAGCTTCCCCATACATGCACAAATCAATGCCATGTGACTTTGTTGCCAAGCCAACCTCTCCTGACAAAACAGTTCTCCTGGCTGGGAGCCAGACTATTGTCTACAGCAATTACATTTCAACAGTCAGTGCATTTGAAGTCAAATGAAGGAGAAGAACCTGATTAGAGGTGGAGCCCATTTAAGAAGGTGCAAATAATTTTAGTGTCTCCCTGAAAAAACTAGAGAGTAAGACAAAGCAAGTGTAAGTAACTAAATAACTGAGGAAGGCAAATGAGCATTTTAAAGATCCACAAATGTCATGCTTAGAGTCTCTTTGGAAGAGACATCGCTGTAAACCTACAGATTCAGCTATTCGTACTTCCCAATCATTGTAATGTTGATTTTCTCCAAATTTGTACAGAATAGCTTGTCTGAAGACTTCATTTTTTAGGAAATGCATAGAACAATTCATTTGATGTTGGAGCATTGCCAGTGTTTTGCCCTGCTGGGGAATGATAACTTTCACTTTGGATCTGATGCACTTTGTCAGGGAAGCAAAAGGCAGAGCCTTTTTGTCCAAGGAAGATGGTGCAAGGATCAGATCATTTTTGAACTCGAATCTCCATACTTTTTACCACTCTTTTTGTATGAGTAATATAGCTACACTTACTGCTAACCTGCTTCAGTATTGTACTATCTGGGCTAAGTATTATGTCAAGATGCCATGTTTCCAAATTCAGTCTCTTAAATAAATAAATAAATAAACAAATAAATAAATGAAATGAAAAGCGGTAGGGAGGGAAGGCTAGAATGCTTTAGTAAAGAACAAATGTATTAGGCATCTCTCTCTCTCTCTCTCTCTCTATATATATATATATATCATAGAACTGGAAGCACCCTGAAAGGTCATCGAGTCCAGTCCCCTGCCTTCACTAGCAGGACCAAGTACTGTCCCCTGACAGATTTTTTCTTTGCCCCAGATCCCTAAATGGCCCCCTCAAGGATTGAACTCACAACCCTGGGTTTAGCAGGCCAACACTCAAACCACTGAGCTATCCCTCCCACCCTTTTTCACTTTGTGTACTCCAAGATTTTAAGGTGTTTTGCTCAAATGAAAGAATTCCCCTTTGAGCAAAAAGTAAAGATGGGGAAAATTTCAGCCCCAAAGGTAAATGTTTAGGCAATTATTAGGAGGTTAAAATGGAAATTGTTTTACAGTCTTAAATTTGTCCTGTCATTTAAAAAAAATTTATATTGTTATTTTTATAAAGGTTTTTCTCTTCCAGAGCTGATTTTTATAAGGGACTTTTCAGTTAGTCAGTTTCATCCTTGTCAGAGTAGATAGGGAACAGTATAATTGACTAGACAAAAAGTAGAAAATAAGCAGCCTGGAAAAAATACAAAAACATGTATTTTGTAAGCTTCTTCAATTTTAGTAATAGTGGTGTTCTTGTAACAATAGTAGGTCCCAACGTTCGAGAAAAATGTAGTCCCTTCCCCCCCCCCAAGTTGACACAGTTCCTTTTACGTACAGTAGGTGCTTTAATTCCTTTGAGAAATCTGTGATTTTGACATTTGTCTGCAGGGCTTGGTTTCAAGGAACGGCTGGCTCAGTAATGGAGGTTCATCAGAGACCTAGTTTTCACTTTTCCTTTGATCTAGCCATAATGCCAAGACTCTCATGTCTGCATTAGTGAGGCCAAGAAATATCCCTGAGTCTCCCGAAGAGGTCAGCAGGAGTTGAAAATACTCAGCACCTCATAGGGCTGGGTTCAGAGCTAGCATTTTAAATTAAATGTTACCAAGAGCTAACAAGCTAGAGGTTTACCATATTTAGGCATTGTCCCGATCTTATTTCCAGTGCTTAAATATTGGCAAAACATACAGATTCTATATAGAGACTGTGTTGATTTCCAGTAGTACTGATTATACCCCAAAAACTTTGAAGGAAAATAGATGTAATTGCTGCTTTGGGGAATCTCATAATTGAGTAAAAATAGTAGTTTAGCAGATGTTCTACCATGAAGCTATCAAAGAACTCATATTTGTGTATGTTAAAATGAATTTTATTTTTCCTGATAGGTATCTTACTCTGTCATCTCATTTTAGAGGGACACTGACTATTAGGTTATATTTGGGGGCTTATTCTAACTTAAACAGTTCCTATAGTGAGGAATATTTTCTGATTTCTATTTATTTTTTGTTTCAAAGAAACTGAAATCTAAAGAGAGGAAGGTATAATATTTTAGCAGAAACTAGGGCTGTTGATTAATCGCAGTTAACTCACACGGTTAACTAAAAAAAAATTAACTACGATCAAAAAAATGATTTGTGATTAATCGCACTGTTAAACAATAAAATAACAATTGAAATTTATTAAATGTTTTTGGATGTTTTTCTACATTTTCAAATATATTGATTTCTATTACAGCACAGAATGCAAAGTGTACAGTGCTCACTTAATATTATTTTTATTACAAATATTTGCACTGTAAAAATGATTAACAAAAGAAATAGTATTTTTCAATTCACCTCATACAAGTACTGTAGTGCAACCTCTTTATCGTGAAAGTGTAACTTACAAATGTAGATTTTGTTTGGTTTGTTTTTGAGTGCAGTTATGTAACAAACAATGTAAAACTTTAAAGCCTACAAGTCTACTTCTTGTTCAGCCAATTGCTAAGAGAAACAAGTTTGTTTACATTTATAGGAGATACTGCTGACTGCTTCTTATTTACAATGTCACCTGAAAGTGAGAACAGGCATTTGCATGGCACTTTTGTTGCTGGTGTTGCAAGGTATTTATGTGCCCCATATGCTAAATATTCATATGCCCCTTAATGCTTCGGACACTATTCCAGAGGACGTGCTTCCATGCTGATGATGCTCGTTAAAAAATAATGCGTTAATTAAATTTGTGACTGAACTCCTTAGGGGAGAATTGTTTGTCCCCTGTTCTGTTTTACCCGCATACCATATATTTCATGTTACAGTAGTCTCGGATGATGATCCAGTGCATGTTCATTTTAAGAACACTTTCACAGCAGATACCAATGTGAGGTTTCTAAGGATAGATACAGCACTCAACCCAAGGTATAAGAATCTAAAGTGCCTTCCAAAATCTGAGAGTGACTAGGTGTGGAGAATACTTTTAGATGTCTTAAAAGAGCAACACTCTCATGCGGAAACTACAGAACCCAAACCACCAAAAATCAACCTTCTGCTGGTGGCATCTGACTTAGATGATGAAAATGAACATGTGTCGTTCCGCTCTGCTTTGGATTGTTATCGAGCAGAACCTGACATCAGCACAGACGCATGTATTCTGGAATGCTGGTTGAAGCATGAAGGGACATATGAATCTTTAGCGCATCTGGCACGTAAATATCTTGTGATGCCGGCTACAACAGAGCCATGCAAACGCCTGTTCTCACTTTCAGGTGACATTGTAAACAAGATGTGGGCAGCATTATCTCCTGCAAATTGTAACCAAACTTGTTTGTCTGAGCGATTGGCTGAAGTAGGACTGAGTGGACTTGTAGGTTCTAAAGTTTTAAATTGTTTTATTTTTGAATGCAGTTATTTTTTGTACATAATTCTACATTTGTAAGTGAAACTTCCATTATAAAGAGATTGCACTACAGTGCTTGTATTAGGTGAATTGAAATATACTATTTCTTTAGTTTTTTACAGTGCAAACATTTGTAATAAAAATAAGTATAAAGTGAGCACTGTACACTTTGTATTCTGTGTTGTAATTGAAATCAATATATTTGAAAATGTAGAAAATCAAAAATTTAAATAAGTGGTATTCTATTATTGTTTAACAGTGCGATTAATCATGATTAATCTTTTTAATTGTGTGATTAATCACAATTAGTCTTTTTAATCGCTTGACAGCTCTAGCAGAAACCAATTGTGGCTGTTTAAAAACAAACACTGTTAACAAACAATTATTGTCTCGGATCCTGATCCTATTGAAGTCAGTGGCAGTTTTGCTCCCTATTTTAGTGGGAATAGCCCTATTATTCCTAAAATTTTGTTGACATCTGTAGTGTTGCTATTAAGAGTGAGTACATTTGGCTGTGCAAAAACAAATTGGCTGTTTAACATTAAGCTTCATAAGCAAATCAACAAAATTATTAGTTTTTCCAAACAAAGGGACCAAATGGGTGAACAACATGTAAAATTTTGAAGCGAGATTACACTAGCAAGGACCCTTCGTACACCTTAGTGCACCTCACTGGGACAGTCCTAATTTGACCTAAGTAAGTTCACACAAGGGTATTAAATTAGAAGATTTGTGTTATTTAAAGATGTAAATGTTGGGGAGTTTTTTGGTCAAGCTTCAAGGAAAAGTCAAATATTGTACTGGTTTTCTACTGAATTTTTCTATATAGCTTCCAAAATGTTGTTAAAATGTAATCTATTCAAAACCATCTGGAGGTTTAGAACTCAAATGAAAGAGTGATTAACAATGAATTAAATATTGAATAGAGCACAGCACACAAAGTGATGTCTTTAAATCTTTAAAATCAAATATCCAGATGTCACATTTATTTTGTCTGGCCAAGAGGACATTGAACTGTAAAAAAAAAAAACAACCTGGAGCGGTACCAATAAACTCATGTTGATCTTGTAATTCTGGTATTTCATGCACCACGTTATGCAGTGGTTTAACAATAAAAAGTTGCATTTCTCTTACAATTATCAAAAATTGTAATTCTATTTTTTCCTAAATATAATGTTTGCAGGTCTCCTTTAGTGTATTGATTACTGACATGATCCACAAGTAGATACCACAAATGATGTCAGAAAGCTCTCTGACATTAAAATTTACTTGTGAAGTTTTACATTTATGTCTAACAAACAGTAATCATATAGACACGCATACTCTAGCTTGAGAAGTGGAGGCCTGCAGTTTTGGTGCTGACAATTCCTAGTTCAATCCCTACAGGTGTCCATAATATCTGTATATAGATAGCCATACTCTGTTACCAAATCCCATCAAGATGAAACTTCAGGTTGTGTGAGCATTGGACGTGCAGAGCAAGCTTGTTGAAGACAATGGCGTAGTGTCCCAGTGTGAATAACAGCCTGTTACTTGCAGCTAACAGCATTATTCCTTTGGCTCACTTGGTGCAGAGCCTTGTGTTTGGGCCCAGTTCAATACCCACTAAAAACTATGCTGTCCGTAATTATGTAGCACAGTTTTCTGCATTTGCTTAAACCAGGGGTCTCAAACTCCCGGCCCGCGGGCCATCTGTGATCCGAGAACCTCCCCAATGTGGCGTGCGGAGGCCCCCCGGCCCACCCCATCTTGGAGCCCCAGGTAAGCGCTGCACCCCCTCCCAAAGCCTGCACCCCCTCCCCCTTCCCACACACCCTCTCCCGCCCCCAAACTCCCTCCCAGAGCCTGCACCCCAATCCCCTACCCCAGACCTCCTCCCCCCCCACCCAAACTCCCTCCCAGAGCCTTAGGCAGGTGGGGGACAGAGTTCTGGGTGCCATGAGTGACATTATTGGCCTGCTGGGAGGATTTGAGGACTGGCACTGGCCCTAAGGTAAATTGAGTTTGAGACCCCTGGCTTAAACCAAACTGCTACAATAAGATCTAGTATTTGTTGGAAGATGTAAACAATAGTCTTTTTTTATAATGTTTAGGATTTTTCTTCTTTTAAAGCAGTGTACAGTACATTTAATCTGTGAGCTATGCATCATCATCGCCAAATAGCCTCATATCCTCTTGGATACCCTTTCTATGTAATTTTATTTTTATGAAGTAATTCTTCTTGCTGTTCCAGGCATAAAGTGAAATCACATTTTCCAAAAGCATATTCTGATTTTACAGAATCTCTGATAAAACCCTTCTGCCTCACTGCATTTTCCTACTTTGGTCTGCACTTCCTTCCTCCCATCCCCCTTAAAATGTTTACTTCCTCCATCTCTTTGTAATATAACTGTCCTCAATATGTATTTGTTTGTGTTGGCCTAGCAGAGCTGTTTCTGAGGATTAATTATAAGTATCATTAATTATATTGCAATACATAGTAATAGCTTTCAGAAGGATAAAATTCTAGGATATGAAAGTTGTTTTTTTTTCTTCTTCTTCCTGCAGTTTGACACCAGGTTTAACTTGATTGATTTCTTTGGAAGACCGAAACCTGGGCCAGGTTTACCGGGCTCTTTGGCACAGCTGAGCTGATTTCTCTTTTCAGCTGGAAAGCAACCTAGTGAAAAAGTGTCAGATTTCTGCTCTTAATCACACACATCTCTGTGCTTTTATGTCTAAAATTTGAGATAGGAATAATGCTGAGAAAAGAAGGTGTCCGTGCAGCAGAACTCAAAGCTAAGTAGAAGCAGAGTCCTTTCCCCCACCCAGTTTAGGAAACTCCTTGGTATAGGCCCATTTGAGTGGCTCACCTTCTAAACTCCCTGTCTGAGGTGTGCAAGGGTGAGCCCAACCACCATGGACCTTTTGAGGACTATTGCAGAGCAGCTTTCCTCCCGCTTAGTTTAGGATATACTCAGAAGCAGAGCTTCTCTCCTGTTCCTTCTGTGCAATAAACTACACAGGAAAGGAGCTCTTCTATTACTTTTCATATTTATATTGCAACAGCATCCAAAGACACCATTTGGGAGTAGGCACTGTGCTAGGCACTGTGGAAATACATCCCTGCATTGAAAGGTTTATAATCTAGGGTGGAGCTTAAAATCTGAACAGCCAAGACATGAGGTGAGGGACAGGAATGCAACATACAGAGATATGTCTAACAGATTCCTGGCAAACATCATCCTAGTGCCAGGTTTTAGTTTGCAGATCTGTAGGAGGGGGATGGTAGATGGGATGTTACTAGGAGCACTGTAGTTGGGGAAAGAAGGAAGGGAAGTGGTACATTGATGGGGGTGGAATGGAAGGGAGGCTGTGAAGATGAGGGAGTGAAGAGAATTGGGCTAGGTGCGCGCGTGTGTGTGTGGGGGGGGGGGGAGAGGGCTGGGGTCAGAGAGGAATCAGAGAGAGACTCATAGGAAACAGCCAAGCAGCAGAGAAGGAAAAAAAATATTCTGAATCCAAACTAAAGAGAGCACCGCCTGACATCACTGATAGTGAAGATTTTGGCTAGGCCTCACAGCCTCCAGCCCTTACTTTTCTGCTGTTTCTATCATTGTTCCTCTTCCTCCTGCTGGGAGAGTCTTTTAGCTTCTGATGGCTGTCTCCGGCCAAGGCGAATGGGGGCCTTACTCTTTCTCCCCTTAGCCCTCCACAGCTGGGGTGGTGGTGTGTGCTTCAGGCTGGGTGGCCCTTGCTCTGGTCCTGGAGTGGGTGAGGGTTCTGAGTCCCGGAGCTAGATGTAATTGATTTTTGTATCAGTATTTCAGGCAATAGTTTACCTTTGTTTGTTATATGGTGAAAGTAAAGCTGTGTAAGTTTAATGCAGGCTTGGGTGATGGAATCTGCTGCTTTCTTACACGTAGGCCTAGAAGTATGGCACCCGTTCTGAGCAAAAATTGGCTGGTATGTCAATTTATTTATTTGGCAATGAGATTTTGTGTGTCTAGATCATCAGAATAGCTGTTCCATGGTGTGATTTGTAAAAGAAATCATAATCCCATGTTAGCATAGTTTGAAATAGATGAAGTTGTGGATTGTTTTCAGCTTTGGGCAGCTCACTTGCTGCTAGCCAAAACGTTATCATAACAATGAGGGCTGCATTTGTTTTCTGTAAGTAGATCTCCAAAAGCCCGGCCCTGTTCAAGACAATGACAAAATGCTCATTGAAAAGGCTTTGGGTCCTAATTGAGTAACTAGGAAATTAATAGCCCCGGCAATTTAAAAAAGACACACATTCCATTTCACTTCAATACTGCTAATCTCTTATTTGAATACATAATTAGATTGACTGTAATGGACTATTTTAAATCTGTATATATGTAAGAATAGGTATTTGGTTTTTTTTATTATAAATACTCTGAAGAGCGTAGACGCGAGCTAGAACAACAAATCTCTGACAGTTCTGATGCTTAGCACACTGAACTCAACCTTGTCTTGCCAGGTAGTTTCTCTTAGCCCTGGGCTACACTAGAGGGGGGGGGGGGGTCGATCTACGATACGCAACTTCAGCTACGTGAATAACGTAGCTGAAGTCGGCGTATCGTAATCGACTTACCTGGCTGTGAGGACGGCGGCGAGTCGATCGCTGCCGCTCCCCCGTCGACTCTGCTTCTGCCTTTCACTGAGGTGGATTTCCGGAGTCGACGAGGAGCGCGTTCGGGGATCGATTAAGCGCGTCTAAATGAGATGCGATAAATCGATTGCTACCCGCCGATCCGGCGGGTAGTGAAGACAAGCCCTTAGAATCAATGATCTGTTGAAAGTGAAAGAATGTCTGTCTACACAGAAGTTGCCATCAGGCTGCCTAGTAGAGATTTTCAAATTCTTGAATTCCTATAACTGGGAGTAAACATACCTTTCATTATTATTGTAATCTGAAACTCATTGATGATACAAACAGCTGTCCAGTTCAGGGTGCTAGGTGTTGACCCCTACAATGATTTAAGTGTTTAAAGGATTTAACCTTGGGATGAGTAAATTGTCTTTTGGGGGTAATTCTACATATGTGGCTCTGAACTGATCTGCTTCTAGTGTCACATCTGGCAGGCCGGTGCTGGAAGCTGAATCTCCAGAGAGAATTTTCATGACAGGTGTCAGACATGTGGTGTTATGACAACTTTTCAGAAATCAGATTTACAGGTAGGATTTGTTTATTAGTCTTTCCTGGGCTGTGAATGAATAGTTCTAATCAGCCTTCCTGACTAAACAAGGATTTAAGACTTTGTTAATGCACAGTCTATTATAATTACCTGTGTGCTGTGGCAAACTTTTGTATTAGCCAGGCTTTTAGCATTAGTTATGAACCTACATTTGCGCAATGAAATCTTTTGTATAAAAGTTGGCCTGCAGTAGAAAATTGTTTCCAGTCTGCTTATTCCCACTGTTTTCCACTTTCCTCCTCTTCCTCCACCCCCATATATAACATGGCCCTAATTATTATTTCATCTGTAAAATGGGAGGAGTCTTGTGGGTTTGAGTGGATTTGGTTGGGTAGTGGCTCACCCCAATAGCTGTATGCCCTACGACTTATGTAATTTTCCCCACAGTGGGTACTCGGTGGAAACCTACTAAGGGTATGTCTGCAGTGCAAGTGAAGGTGCGACTGTAGCATAGGTAGGCATAGCCACGCTAGCTTTAATCTAGCTAGAATAGGTAACAATAGTAGTGAAGACGTGGTGATACGGGCTTCTGCACTGGATACTAGTGTCGCCAACAGGTGGGGAATGCAAAAAGGGCAGTTTGTGCTGGGCTGTCCCAAACCGAGCAGCATTGTGACCTGGTACAAACTTGAGTGGTGCTGCAACCCCATGGGCCAGGTCACAATGGCACTCATTCAAATTTGGCCCAAGTGTCTCTCCATCATGATGGTGAGGTGGCTAGGCCAAATCTGAGTGGTGCTGCAATCCCATGGGCCAGGGTGCAACGCCTGAACCAGGGAGCTGGGTCCACACCATAGGAGCTGCTGCCGGGGGTGGGTGCAGGCAGGCTCACTTTCCAACCTCCTCATGTCCCAGGGTCTCCCTTCAGTAGTAGGTTTGTTTGTTTTTCTGGAGTGTGGCAGGCCTCGGTTTCAGATTTTGCCCTGGGTCCCCCAAAATCTCTGTGGCACTGGGGGCAAGCAACACAAGTATGTACGTAGGGTCTCCAGCAGGCTTGTACTGGGGTGGCTAGCCCATGCTGAAACCTGTGCTGCCATGTCTTATCTATTGCTACCTGTCCTATTTAGATTAAATGTAGTGTGGGTATGTCTACCCATGTTACAGTCCCACCTTCACTTGCTGTATAGGCATGTACTGTGTAACACCCACCAACAGCGTCTAACATGGGGGGCTTCAACCTCATCCAGAGTAAACATGTCTCATTTCTCAGCCCCTCAGTACCCTCTATTCCCTTTTCTTGGCCAGTCTCTGAAAATGCCACTCACTCTTTTTCACCCCCCTGTGGTTTTTAGTATGAGCAGTCCAGCTCCCTCATCATATAGGTTGTCTGAGCTTATCCACAGTGCAGCTTGCATCTGACTTCTGTGACGGGCAATGGTAGGAATAAGAAATGGATTGAAGAATGTCTTTACAAATTAACCAAGAAAATAGAGTGGTGAGACACTAAGATTTTAGGGATGGGGGACTGTTTATTACCAAAGAATACAAAGCTTCAGGAAGGTATAACATGAGGCAGTGCCCTATTTTTTTGGCAGCAATCTAGATTTGCTCCTCTTTGGTTTATCCTCTTTGGGATGAACTACTTGGCCTTTGGTCTCATTGTTACCTTCACAGCTGAAACCCTATTGTCTCTCTTAGTGAAATGCTCCTATTACCTCGTTAATAGATACCACTGATATGCTATAGAATGTGATCTAAATATGCTAATGAGACACTGAATTCGTCGGCAGCTACACAGGAGTGAAGTTGGGTTGTACTGTGGAAAGTACTGTAATTGATACTTTATGTATATCATGCTGCCATTAAGTTAAACATGCAAAGAGAACCTTTGTTTTATTTTGTCAAAGGCTAAATAAAGCAAACCTATTTGGGAACAATCAAAAGTGGAAGTATAAGGCTAGAGAATTAAGTTTATCGTGCTGCATTCTCTTTCTTGGGAATAAAAAATTAAGACTCCACAATACAAAGCTCCTTGATACCTAGCTTCTTTGAGGATTGTAAAGGTAATTCTGCATGAATTTACTTGGGGAGTTATAGGTTGCTAGAGATAGCAAGTACCTTTCCTTAAAAAAAAAAAAAAAAACACAATAAAACCCCAGAGATGGTGTTTTTGTTCATTAATGCAGTAAGGCAGTGCCAAGAACAGTTCCATTCCTTGCTTCCCTTGATGAGCAATCAATAGTACATTGCATGTCGTTCTAATGCTTGGTATGGCATCTAAGTGGAGCATTGAGGTGAGTTAGATGGTGTCATTTTCTCTCATCTGTTCCGAAAGCTAATATGAAGTGCGGTTTGCAGTACCAGCCTGCTGTGACCTTGATTTTTCTAGTGGAAAATGAAATTTTGCAGATACCTGGCTTTATTTCCAGTGGCACAGTTCCAGACTTCAGAATGATCCTGTCATTGGGACATTCCTTAGGTATACAGTTAAACCTGTTGTTCATTAGAAGCAGCTGGAGCCTATCAGTACACTTCACCTACAAGCCAACTATAACTTCAGTAAAAATTGGAGGTAATACTTTGGTTTGGCCTGCTGTGGCCCTTTCTGTAAAGCTGGAAGTTTGAACAGCTATCCAATTAAAATGTTCACACTTTTCACATGAGGGTAGTTCTGCAGCTAAAACTCATGGTTTTTTTCTATATCAATAGTTGCCTGCTGCATTCTTACAACTGTGTATTTTAAGAAACAGACTTTTTTTGATGTGAAACATTTTCTTTCATGTGTGGAATGCAATTTATACTATTTTGATCTTTAAAAAACAAACCCCAAAAACCATAAATTGAGCATTTAACTTAGTAAGTTGATGCTGAGAGAGAGAGAGTCTGTCAGTGCGCATCAGATAACAGCATTAAGAATTTTTTAGCGTATGCAATTAACTTAAAAGCGTTTCCAAATAACATTTTAATAATGTTTTATAGTGAGCTATTTAAGACTTGCAAGGATACCCAGCTTCTTTTTAATTTTGCAGAACAAACCAAGCTGGCCAAGCATTTGCTATTACTTTCAGTTTTTACTGACGTGTTTTGTGGCTTTTCGGTCAAATGTACAGCACTAAAACTCCAGGCATCCATACTGCTTCTATATTTAGCAGCAAAGTCTGGTCCTGGTTGTTAAACAGTTTTCACTTATCACTGTAACCAATCCACAGGATTGGATCTTAAGCATTGTGGTCATTTTGTGAATGATTTCTCAAAAGCCATGAAATCCGTTAGGCTTGGTATAATTCAATTTTTAAACTAATTTTGATGGATAATATCTGTTTATTTTTAAGCATTTTTTTTAGATTTTGATTTTTTTCCCCCAATTTTCACAGTTATGGGAAATTATGGGAGGGTCAGACATTTATTTAATGGTAATAGATGTTGAAATTCAAAGAATTAAACCTTTATAAAAACTGTTATGAACACAAATTGTCAACATAGCATGTCAAAATATACAAAGTAAATGTCCTTAAATCAAGAAATCATACCCACTCTTACTATTAATTCATTAGTCCATTTGTAACAAACCTAAGCCAAAAGTCTAATCACTGGATTTGACTGAGTTTTCAAGCAACATTTTTCTTTATTGCCTAGCTGTAAATATCGATTAATATTTTGTCGTGGATTTGTATGTATGCGGTGAAATCGACATTTACTGATAAAATCAAATCCTTTTGAGCCTAAGGCTATGGCTACACTTGCAGATGTACAGCGCTGTGAGTTAAACCCGTCTTTGTACAGCTGAGTAGGGAAAGAGCTGCAGTCTGTCCACACTGGCAGCTGCCAGCGCACTGTCGTGGCCACATTTGCGACACTTGCAGCGGCATTGGGAGCGGTGCATTATGGGCAGGTATCCCACAGAACACCTCTTCCCATTCTGGCGCCGTGGGTTGTGGGCGTTGGGTATGGTGCATTCTGGGTCCTGTCCCAACGCCCCATGATGCATCGCTTCGCATTCCAGCAATCCCTATGTTTCCGTCCTGTAAGCGGGGTCAGACTCACCTCTGCGGCGTCTCCTGCTGGTTTCTCCGGGAATTAGCTCATCCAGCTCCGGAGCGCCCTCTGCAGGCCGGTGATCCGCCTTCCACTCTGGCCCCGTGTCCCTCCCATGACCCGGTGCCCCTTTCTCTGGGGTGCTGCCCCCTGGCCATACCCGCACAGCCTTATTCTCAGGGTCTCCCCCTTCCTAGGGGAACCCCCACCCACTATCCCCACTTCGCCTCAGTTGTAGGCTACTGCCAGTCACCATCAAGCCCCCGCTCCCTGGGGCGGACTGCAGTATCAGCCACTCATCACAGGCAAAGGGTGTTTGGACCTGCTACCTCGGCCTACCCATGGGTTGCCCCTGCAACCCCAGAACCTAGTTTGGCCTTACCAGGCCTGCAGCCTGGGGGTTTCCTAGGCTGGAGCTCTACGGCTCCCTTGGCCTTTCCCCAGCCCTGCTCCACTTCAGGTCCCTGCTTAGCCCTTGACAGCCAGGCCCTTCTTCCTCTACAGGCAGAGGAAGACTCCTTGCTCCTGGCTCACTGCCCACTTATAAGGGCCAGCTGAGCCTGCCTTCCCACTCAGCCTGGAGCTGCTTGCCCCAGCCACAACCTTCTCCTGGGCTGTTTTCAAGCCCCTTCAGGCCTGAGCGGGGTGCCACCCCGCTACATGTCCACATTTGGTGCCATCTTTCAACGGTTTCTTTGCAGCGCGATCTGTGTTCCGTTTTGGTCCGCGGGAAATGGACCCCGAACTGTTGAGGAAAATACTGACGAGTCTTGCCAGCACATCATGTTTGGCAGTCGAGCTCTTCCTTAAGATCCAAAGTGACAGCGAGGAGTCCGACAATGAGGATGATATCGAGTTGCGTAACGCGTATGACACGAACTTGCTTGTGGCATTCACGGACATGCTGTGCACTGTGGAACGCTGCTTTTGGGCTTGGGAAACGAGCACAGAGTGGTGGGATCACATCGTCATGCAAGTCTGGGATGACGAGCAGTGGGTGCAGAACTTTCAGATGAGAAAAGCCACTTTCATGGGACTGTGTGAGGAGCTCGCCCCCGCCCTGCGGCGCAAGGACACGAGATTGAGAGCTGCCCTGACGGTGGAGAAGCGGGTGGCTATTGCAATCTGGAAGCTCGCAACTCCGGACTGCTATCGATCAGTAGCGAACCAGTTTGGAGTGGGAAAGTTGACCGTTGGGATCGTGCTGATGCAAGTTTGCAAGGCCATTAATCGCATCCTGCTCAGAAGAACCGTGACTCCGGGTAACGTGCAGGACATTGTGGCTGGCTTTGAACAAATGGGTTTCCCTAACTGCGGAGGGGCGATAGATGGGACGCATATTCCTATTCTGGCACCACCCCACCTAGCATCCAAGTACATTAATCGGAAGGGGTATTTCTCCATGGTTCTCCAGGCGCTTGTGGATCACTGTGGGCATTTCATTGACATTAACGCAGGCTGGCCCGGAAAGGTGCATGACCCACGCATCTTTCGGAACACTGCCCTGTTCCGGAAGATGCAGTCCAGGACTTTTTTCCCAGACCGGAAGATCCCGGTAGGGGAAATTGAAATGCCCACTGTGATCCTTGGAGATCCCGCGTACCCTTTAATGCCATGGCTCATGAAACCCTACACAGGGAGCCTTGACACCAGCAAGGAACGGTTCAGCTACAGGCTGAGCCAGTGCCGAATGACTGTGGAGTTTGCTTTTGGCCGTTTGAAGGGCCGCTGGCAATCTCTATATGGGAAGCTGGACTTGGCCGAACACAGCATCCCCGCGGTTATATCCGCGTGCTGTACCCTCCATAATATTTGTGAAGGGAAGGGTGAAATGTTTACTCAGGCGTGGACCTAAGAGGTTCAACACCTGGAGGCTGAATTTGCACAGCCAGAGAGGAGGGCTATTACAGGGGCCCAGCGTGGGGCTGCAAGGATTAGGGATGCCTTGAGGGAGCAATTTGAGGCTGAAAACCACCAGTAATGTCTGCTGCCCTGCACGGCCCTGAAGTGAAGTGGTTCCAATGTTATTAGGAATCTGTCTTTGCTAAGCTGATTTGTGTTTGCTAAGCTGACTTGCGTTGCCTGTTACCTTAGCCCAGGAAAGAATCTTTTACTTTATGCAATAATAAAGACGGTTTTCACATCCAAAGAATCCATTTATTAAAGAAAAAATACATGTATTAAAAAGAAACACAACTGCTTGTGAAACAGAAAAGGCAAGGGGGTGGTGGGTGGTGTGGGGAACGGTTCAATCACAGGTTATGGGATGTCCTGCTCTCATACTCGGCCTTCCTGTCTGGAGTGCTGTGCAGTGAGTGCTGCACTTCAGGATGTCTATAATTCGGGATGAGGGTTGAGTGCAGTGGGTAAGGGTCATAGTTTCCAGGTGTTGGAGGCAGCTGGTGTGGGCAATAAGAACCTGGATCTTGGGGGAAGTTGGCAGGAAGTGACATGGGGGCACAAGGCAAAGAGTTTTGGGACAATGGCTGCAGGGGTGGGTGGGCGCGGTAGTGCTCTGCCTGCATGGAGACGAGCGCCTGGATAGAGTCCGCTTCGCGCCATGATGCTAATCAGTTCCTTTGTGCTTTCCTGCCAGAGCTGCATGCTTAGCCGCCGGTGCGCTGCGTTTTCCTGGCAGCGCCTGCTTTCGTTCTCCCTCCACTCCTGAGCCTTTTGATTCTCTTTAAGAGATTGGTTCCTAACTTGTGCAGCATGTCTTCTTTGGTTCTTCTGGGCCTCTTCCTGAGACTTTGGAGTCTCTCAGCTGGTGATAAGACGGATGGTTGAGATCTCAAGGTTGCATCTGTGAAGGCAAAATGCAACACTTAACAGAGGAAGCATTGTTTTATGCCAGATAGAGCAATGATTCCCCCACACTTAAGGAGAGCACACAGTCTACACAACAGCACAATTTTCCCATCCCAAACAGAGTGCACAGAACCCACGGGAGCCCCAAAATGGTGAGTAAGCACAGGGTAAAGGGGGACTGATTGTTTCACGGATGTACTGTCCGACGGGTTTCTGTGCCTTGGGGAGAGCCAACAGCTGCAGGGGGCACCTACACTGAACACTGTCCCCACATTTTCCACAGGAGTTCGTCCTGGAAGATATCTCGCTGCTGAGGGTGTCTGGGGAAGCAAGGGAGGGTCTTCTAATACAATGCGGCTTCCACCCTGGCCCATATGCAGCTTGCCTGTGTGCAGCAATGGTCCCCCCACCCCTCGTGGCACAGTGGCGCGGACACATTAGCCTGACTGGGACAAGGACCATGGCTGCTCTCCCAATAAACCTGCACAAGCGCATTGCCCACACTCTGGATGAGACTTTCAAAGAGATTACAGTGGCCAATTACCGCGATGTGATAAACCACATCAATGCGCTATTCCGCATCTAGGCATGGATGTAGCCCAAACCCTCCTCGCACAAAGAGCCAGCACCGAAAAAACTCCTTCCCGAAAAAAAAGCTGCTTACCGCGAACCTGCTCTTCTCTTTCTCCTCCACCATGTACCGGCCGCTGCGACTGGCTCCCTTCCTCCTGGCTCGAGAAGAGCTCCTAGGTGCATGCTTCCAGGGATTCAGGAGTGTCTCCCCCAGCCCCAGCACCCTCACTCCTGCTTTCTTCCACCCCCTCCTCCTCCTCCTCCTCCTCCTCCCGCTCTCCCGTGTCCATGGTAGTGCTCGGAACAGAGGTGGAGTCACCCCCAAGTATTGCGTCCAGCTCTTTGTAGAATCGGCAGGTTGTGGGGGGAGCACCCGAGTGGCTGTTTGCCTCACGGGCTTTGCGGTACGCACTCCGCAGCTCCTTTACCTTTATCCTGCACTGCAGTGCGTCCCGGTCATGGCCTCTTTCCATCATGGCCCTTGATATCAGGCCGAAAGTATCGAAATTCCTCCGGATGGAGCGCAGCTGGGACTGGACAGCTTCCTCCCCCCAAACAGCGATGAGGTCCAGCAACTCACTATTGCTCCATACTGGAGGTCGCCTGGCACGTGGAGGCATGGTTACCTGGAAAGATGCGCTGAGAGCACTCCACGCCTGGCTGAGCAAACAGGAAGGGAATATTTAAAATTCCAAGGGAATTTAAAAGGTGGGACTGGCGGTTGGTCACCTGAGGCCAGGGCAGTAGAGTTCAAACTGATGACCAGAGTGGCTAGAACAGGCATTGTGGGATACTTCCGAATACTTCAGGAGACCAATAAGTGTGCATTGGGTGGCCACACTGGAGCCGCAGCGCACCAGCGGCAGCCCAACAAACGTTATTCCTCTCGGGAAGGCGGAGTACCAGCAGCGCTGTACCTGTGGAGACACTGCGCTGTACGTGCCTTGCAAGTGTAGACGGTCAATGAGGTACAGCGCTGTGGGCGGTTTTATTTCGCTGTAACTCGTGAGTGTAGCCCAGGCCTAAGGGTAATCTCCAAATGAATGTTCTGAGATGTGGGAAACTTTCTGTGGTATGGGAGAACCTGCTTACTTTTAAATGCCTTTGTTTCCTCGGGTAAGGCAATAGGATTATAGCAAATTCAAAATGTTTACAAAATATTTCATTTGAAAAATATGGTAAATTTTCCGCTGTGATGCAATTAACTTGTACTGTAAATTAAGCATTGGAAGTGTTTTTGATTTTAAATATACTACAAAGGGTTTTACAGCAGTTTGTCTTCAAGAATTGTAAATATTCACATTAATCATTTGTGAAAAGCTTAATTTATGGAATGCATCAGTTTCATTGAATCATTCAAAAACTATGTATTTTCATATGTGTGATGTCAGCCTAAGTTATTTAGCAACATATCAGAACAATTACAAGAGAAGATTAAATATTTGTTTTATAAATGCCATAGAAAGTCTTTCAAAATGTTTTTGCACTTTAAATATTTGAAAAAAGTCTTTTCTCACATCTCCTTTTACCTTCAGTTTCAATTTTAACATCAGCTGATAGTATAAATCATGCTAAGGACATAGTTATAATCTCTGAGGAAGTACTTTACATGCAATCTTTTCCAGTAAGAGGTTTTCATTTTTGACCTCCTCTTCTTGGTTTACAGGATGCTGTACAGGATGTGTATTTTTGTATGTGCCAAAGTGGCTTGGGGATGGTGATAGGATAACACATCTAAAACTACTGTGATGTTTACTTCTAGGAATTACTGCTGAAGTCCTGGTGGTCACCTCTTTTGATGAACTGCACAAAAAAGCTCAAGACGCCAAGGGGAAGATTGTTGTTTACAACCAGCCTTTCGTCAATTATGAAGAAACTGTCAAATACAGATTACAGGGAGCAGTTGAAGCTGGTAAAGTTGGAGCAGTGGCATCCCTTATCAGATCCATTACTTCCTTTTCTATTAATAGGTAGGAACATATTCCTTACTCTGTACGTGACAATTTGGGGAATCTGACAGGGTACCACTTGCGAATTCTGATTGAGATTATTAACTTTGTACATGTCTGTGTCAGGGTGCAAACTCTATTTGGATTGTAAGGCTCGTCTTTGCCTTCTCAGCTCTCTTTGTTTCTCCATATTGAGCTAAAACCCACAGTGGGTAACAGGAGAAATTCTTGCACCTGACACAGGGCTAACAATAGAGGGTTGTTAAACTGTGATAGTCCATTCAAATGGCGCACCCTTGGACAAAGAGATGGCTGCTGCCTAGGGCAAGCCAGTTTTTCAAGTCTGAACTCTGGGGCAGAGGGGAATGGGGGGCACAGAGCAAGGGATCACCTGATAGGGGACTTTGCTCACCTAATAAGCCTGATTGTTATGTTACTGCCAAAGGGAACAGAAGATTATAAAAGAAAGGGTCTCTCACCTGACATTTTAGAGGAAGCATGGGTATGGATTGCAGGGGTCAGAGAGAGCGGGGGAGAGGCTCCATGATTCAGAGGAGAAGCCATGAACTACAGGAGTGGGTGATTCTGGACTCTTGAGAGGATTCTACCCTAAACCTAAAGAACTCTCCAGCATGGCGAGAAAGCTGAGGCAGGGGAAATGTGAACAGGTGTGTTTATTATTTTGTATAGGGTATTTCTTGTGCTACTTAAGTAAAGGATAATTTGCCGGAGAATCCTATGCAAAGTCTGTCTGTGCATCTGTCTGCTTAGGCTGTTGTGTATCCCAGAAGAGTTAAACTGTGAACCTGGAGCACCCACAGGGCAGCAGTTGAGAGATGGGGTGCTTACGCCGCTGGGGAGTCTGGGGAGCCAGCATTACTCAGAGGGTATAGGCAGGTGGACCACAGGGCCTCAGCTCTTAGAAAGGTGTGCTAGACAGATAGGGTTACCATAGTTCCCAAATGCTGGGACTGGCTTTGCTGCTCGCCTGAACCCTGCCTCCCTCCTCCCCCCGCGTGGGGCTGGCATCGCCACTCGCCTGTACGCATGTTCTTCCCAAACCCCAATTTTTTTTGGCAAAAGTGGGCATTTGTCTCCTTTACTCTTGGCAACTTCAGGACGCCCGGGACAGGGCTTAAAAAGGGGACTGTCCCAGCCAAAATGGGATGTATGGCCACCCTAAGACAGAGGATCTGCTCTCTGACAGTGTGTCTAGGGACCCTGGTAAGAGACTCTCTTCTTCAGACTCAAGAGGCTTAAAGCATAAGGGGCCAAAACACAGCAGCCTGGTGAGTGTCAAGCTAGCAGAGGGAGGTCTACCAGTGGATGTGCGGGGGCGGGCATGTGAGAGAGAGGGAGGGAGGGACACTAACTCATATTTCTCCTTTTACTTTACATGGTTTTGCAGGCAGACACTTTGTTGTAACGTGTTAAGTTGTCCAGTTTCAAGTGGGTGTTTGGTTTGGAAACTATTTGTTCCAAACTGCCTCCAGTGCTTTTTCATTCTTTCATCATTGTCACCAATCCAGATCTTGTGTGATTTGTTTTTAAGAGCTTTTCACATCCCTGATGCTACCATACGTTTTCTCAAATCAACCAATATACAATACTTCTCTGGTGGCAATATAAGGCAAATTGTCAGGTGATTTTAAGAAATACAGAATTCTGTATGTTTAAGGAGAATAAAGGCATTAGGTTGTTTTAATATTCATGGGCAGTCACATAGCCCTAAAGTGACATCAGGAAGATGAAGTAAATGTTCACAACTAATGTAATTATTTTGGTCTCCTGTAAATAGATCTTATAATCCTCAATCTGACTAACTTTAAAAAAAACAAAACCCATGACTTAAAAATCTACATGTTGGTAGAAATTTACTTTCTTAAAGTGCTCAAGTGGATGCTTTGTACTTGTTTCTTTTGTTTCCTAATTGTTAATAGAATTTCAGATTTTACCTGGAGATTTTTTTCTAAAAATCACAGGCTCACACTTAAAATGCTCAACTGTGCTAAAAAAGACAAGTCCAGGGCTTCATTAACACCTTAACTGTGAGAACGGTGAGACAGATGTGAGACGTTGGTAACATGGAAGCTTCAAAGACTAGTGTATTGAGATGTGCCTGATTCTATGGGCACACAGAAAATTCATGGACTATTGTATCAATAAGTGTAATATATCTTTGTGTTCCTGGCTCTCTGAGTGGGTTTCCTATGGAATCACTGGGGGGGATGAAGGGGGTAATTATTGCAAATTCCCAATGCCAATTATGCAGATACCCAGCCCTTTGAAGCTTTGGTCCCTGGGGAAAGTGGCAGAGATTGGTTTTACCTAGGTCAGAAGGCCTGGGAGAAAAAGGTCTCAAAAACTGTGTGTAAAGGGTCAGCCTGACCTGGCTCAGGGCAGACTCACTCTGGAACAAAGAACTGACAAACTTGTGTACAGAACTGCCAGGGTTCCATGTGCATGATGGATAATACCTGGTAAGCTTAGCATGAATCTAGACCAGGGGTGGGCAAACTTTTTGGCCCGAGGGCCACATCGGGGTTGTGAAACTGTATGGAGGGCTGGGTAGGGAAGGCTGTGCCTCCCCAAACAGCCTGGCCCCCGCCCCCTATCCTCCCCCTCCCACTTCCCGCCCCCAACTACCCCCCTCAGAACACCGGACCCATCCAACCTCCCCCGCTCCTTGTCCCTGACCGTCCATTCCACAGTAGACCCACCCAGTGATCCAGAACACGGAGATACACACTCCACTTATTGATTCAATAGCCTATGAATATGCTATGTGTCTAGTGTGTGGCACATCTCAATAGAGTAGTCTTGGAAGTTTCCATGCTTACAGCTGTCACAAACAACATAAACTGATAAGCCAATAGCCTATGGTATATTCGGAACCAACACCACCTTCAAATACACTCTGCTTCTACAAATCAAGAAATCTGAAGTGTTTTAACCCGGCTACGCTCCTCCTGTGAGGTTTGCAGTTTGAAGTCAGTGGGACTTACGCTCCCAAGCCACTTAAGTGCTTTTGAAAATCCCACTCTTAGGTGCCTAAATATGGATTTAGGAATTTAATTCCAGGCTTCTATTCTTTAAAATGTTCACCTGTGCGTATAAAAACCCCCACTCTTATTTAAACATTCAGTACATTAACAAACTTTTCATTGGTAATACCGAAGCAATTTTATTTTTAAAGGAAAAAGATTTTAGGCTGCTAAGAGGCATTTACATGTGCTGGGTCCTTTACTGCTCCTTTGTGATGATGTATAAAGATGGCAGCATAAGGTTTTTATATATAATGTTGATGCTTTGAAGCAGTCACCATAAATTAATAGTATAGGATGTCAACTTACACTGTCTTCAGCATGAGAGAAAACAGGAGGAAAGGAATACCCCTCCACTTCTGTGTCACTGTTTATGCACATCACAATCCTGCCTATCATCCAGGCTTGTAACCTGGGGTCATCTTCCACTCCCATTCTTGCTGCCCCACATTCAGGAAATGTCCCTACCTTGCCAGTTCTTCCTACAAAATTTTTCTGTGATCAATTGTTTTCTCTGTCTAGGCAATTAAAATTCAGATCCACATGCTCCCCTTGAGTCTGGATCTCTGTAGCCTCTTCCTTGTCTCTCAATAGCCACCCCACCTCCCCGTTCATACAAAATGCACCCACTAAGATAATCTTAGCTCACCAGTCTGACTGCATCACCCTTCTCTCCTGCATCGAAGTCAAGTTTCTTGTAATTGCCTTCAAGGTCCTGCAATATTCTTCATCCCTCTTATATTCTCTTTTGCTGAGTGCTCCCATCTTCTCATTTCAATCCCTGTTAATACTGTAAAACAATAAATATTTTAAAAAAAAAGTTTAAGTAACTTCGTGAGGGAAGGTCCTGTGCGTTAGACATACCTATGCTAGACATCAGGTCAAATTCTGCTGTCAGTTACACCAGTATAAATCAGGCATATTTCCGTTTCCTTCGTCATTGAACAGCTTGATCATCAGGTTTTCTTTGTCTCTTAGAAAAATCCATGTGTGTTTTGTTTTTTTCAAATGTTGTAAATGACTAGTATTTTGTCTGCAGTGTTGTAGCAATGTTGGTCTCAGGATATTGGTGAGAGAACGTGGGTGAGGTAATATCTTTTATTGGCCCAACTTCTGTTGGTGAAAGCTAGAAAGCTTGTCTCTTTCACCAACAGAAGTTGGTCCAATAAAAGATATTATCTCACCCACCTTGTCGCTAGTATTTTTAGAATGTAAGGAAACTAATACAAGTATAAACAAATGAGACATGACTTGCATAAAGACAGAATCATTCCAGTAACTTTATTATGAAATACTTCTTGTTTCAGAAGAAAAAAAGTGCCATGATAGATCTTAACAGAGATTATACAGATGTAAGAGAATAATTAAACTAACATGAAATGCACTTAAATTGCTGTGACAATAGGAAGATTCCAGTGACTGCTATGTAAAGCAGCTGTGATGACCATCAAAGATGACCTATACTAGAACTGAAAATGCAGACCTCTTCCGTACCTACCTTCACCAAATTTTATTCCATGTGAAAACAACTATGTATCCTCTGGAGACCTTTTTCCGGTTGATGGAGCAGGCAAAAATATATTGATTTAGCAGATTCTCACCACTTTTTGGAATCACGACCAGTGCCTATTATATTCTATGTTCTCATTAGGTTTGTGAGGCATGTGATTTGAATTTGTCAAACATTTATCCACAAAATATGATTTTTTTAAAATAACCACATTATCAGTAATATATGTGGGATGGCAAGCACTGAGCATCAGGGCACAGTAAAGCTAATATGGACCGTTGTATGGTAACCTTACATAGCAATTGGGTTATTTGAATGTCCAGTGTCCAGTCATGGTATTTGGTGAGAGGCTTCCATGTTTGAATTTGTTCAGGCTATGAAAGAGGAGATATGTGTCACAGTTTCAGAGTAACCGCACCTGTATCCCCCTCTGTGGTCCACTCCAGGAATGCCCAGTCAGGTCTCAGATCTCCAGTGGTCACCTGTCTGTGGGCAAGGACCTTTGTACCACTCCCTTCTGACTGTTTTAAGGCTGCACAGCCCCCTGACTTCCATTGTGCTATCTCCAGCAAGCCAGTCTGCCTAAAGCCAGTTGTTGTGCATTACTCTTTCTTTGAGGGCTATGACCACTATATTGCTAGCTGTTACAAGTGACTGCTCAGCTCTTTCTAAGGAAGCACATTTATTCTTAAGGTAAAAGCATTACAGAGGAAACAGATAAAGAATAAAAGTTGCTACACACATGCTAAAAGCTTACCAGAGGTCACCCATAAATCTTATGGGGCTCTAGTAGGCCAAAGTCTTTCCAACCCTTCCACAAGGGTTGGGAGCCCCCCTTGAACAGAAGGTCCTATCTGTTTGCTGGATCAGAAAGAAGGCGCTGAATCAGTTTAAACTCCGACTGTTTGTACAAAAAGCCCTTTCTTTGTCTGTTAGTCTCTGGAAAACCTTGTTTGAACCAGTATATGCAAAACCACCCAGAAGGTGGTACCTCTCTTGAGGTGTTGACAGCCTGAGTGATTTGCATTACTAAATACACCCATCCTGTTTTTAGTTCCTGGAGAAGCTGTGGCAAACCAGCCCCTGGGAGTTGCATATAATACCTGACCCACGATGATATGTAAACCATTCATAAACGTAATACAATATTTTCCCCCCAAAGATACTACAGACGGTTGCAGTATTTGTCACAGTACATGTAGAGCTGTTTACTGTCTGGGAGGCAGATCTTGCTAAAGACGAGCTCAAAACCTAATAATACACCGAAACATAGACTCAGAGGGCATCACAACAGTCATGATGAAACATTTGCAAGGCAAGCAAATTGAGGCATGCAGAGAAAAGGTGACAGATACATTTTGACTTTCAGCATAACATTTTAAAAAGCTCAATACATCATCGATGAGCTTGCTGCCTGGAAAATGCTTTGTAGAGTAAAATCCACAGATGGTTGAATGACCCACAGTCTGACAGCTGAGCTGAATTCTAAATATGCAGGCCCAGATCCCAGTCCTGCACGGAGAACCATGAAGATGAACCTCTGAACCCATGCAAAACCTCACTGACTCAATGGGGTTTTGAGAAGGTGTCTGCTTACGTGAAGCTAATTGCACAATTGGGGCTTTATTTGAAGTTGGACACAGGTTTTGCCTACTCAGATTGTAGTTATTAAATACTTTCCATAAGGCTTCCTTGAAGAGCTACCTGAAACTTATGAAAGTGAGAGGAGTTTCAGTTTGTAACATTGGCTTCTTTTGGGGCTGAGGTGTACCCAAAGCATTACAATATACTTATTTCTCCATCTAGTTGATCATTGGATGAATAACTAATTTATCAAAAGAGATCTCATTCTGCACGTTCTATCACACTGATGCAGGAAGTATGCAGACTCTACCATTTCTGATACTTTAAAAAAAAAAATGCTCAAGAAATGCCAGAAGGCCAATGCTACCATACACGTCTTCTGCACAAATGCTGCTGACATCACAGTTCCTGAAATTTTTCCACAAACATTGGGCAGTTATAAATACAGAAGTGCAAACATGATTTTTTTATTATAGCAACTGTCCATAGAGAAACTGATGAGTGCAATCCAGAAGATGGCTAGATATTCCTCTGCTGGAGTCCTTTGAGCTTCATGCCCTATACAAGGAGCCAAGCTTGGGTATAGCTCTGCTAATTCAGGACACTGTCACAAGGTGAAACTCTGTTTAAAATGCTGCCTTGAAAATAAACTGTGTGTGTCCTTCATGATGAGTTAAATACACTCTCTGTCTCCCTCGCCATGGAATCTCTGAGACTATGGTGATAACTAAAATAATATTAGAAAATACATTTTAAGCAGAACCTATTGTTAAAAGTTAAGTAAATGGCTAACTACTAGAGATAGTAATCTGACTTAATATTTTACTTCAAATTCCTTTTTTTAAAACAATAGCAAAACAAATGTTATATCTTCAATGGTATCTTATCTGATTTCTCCAAAGAGTATTGGAAACTAATTTTTGTTATTCAATTGAACACCAAAAGAAGGGGGGATACATCTAGGGTTGCCAACTTTCTATTTGCAGAAAACTGAACACTCTTGCTCCGCCCCTTACCCTGCCCCTTCTCGAGGCCATACCCCACTCACTCCATCCCCCCTCCTGCCGTTGTGCACTTTTCCCCACCCTTGCTCACTTGCTCATTTTCACTGGGCTGGGGCAGAGGGCTGGGGTGTGAGAGTGGGTGAGGGCTCCAGCTGCGAGCTCTGGGGAGGGGCTGGAGATGAGGGGTTTGGGGTGAAGGAACGGGCTCCAGGCTGGGGGTTGGGATGTAAGAGGGGGTGAGTGCTCTGGGTGGGGGTGCGGGCTCTGGGGTGGGGCCGGAGATGAGGGGTTTGGATTGCATGAGAGGGCTCCAGGCTGGGGCAGGGGATTGGGATATGAGAGAGGGGTGTGGGCTGAGGGGTGGGGCCAGAAATGAGGGGTTCAGGGTGTAGGAGGGGGATCCAGGCAGGGGGTTGGGGTGCGAGAGGGGTGAGGGCTCCAACGGGGGGTGCGGGCTCTGGAGTGGGGCAGAAATGAGGAGTTTGGAGTGCAGGAGAGGGCTCCAGGCTGGGGCAGGGGGTTGGGGCATGGGAGGGGGCTCCGGGCTGACACAGGGGGTTGGAGTGTGGGAGGGGATACAGGCTCTGGCTGGGGGTGTGGTCTCAGGGGTGGAGCTAGGGTTTGGGGGGCAGGACGGGGCTTGGGGCATGGGAGGGGGTGTAGGCTATGGGCGGTGCTTACCTCAGGCGGCTCCCAGGAAGCAGCAACTTTTCTCTCCGGCTCCTAGGCGGAGGTGCGACCACATGGCTCTGCACGCTGCCCGTGCCTGCACACACCACCCCCTCAGCTCCCATTGGCTGCGGTTCCTGGCCAATGGAAGCTGCTGCGGGTGGAAGCAGCACGAAGAACCCCTGTGGCCGTCCCTCTGCCTTGGACCCAGAGGGAGATGCTGGCAGCTTCCTGGGAGTCGCACGGAGCCGGCTAGGGAGCCTGCCTGTGCCAACCAGATTTTTAATGGCCTAGAGCCCACAGGGTCCCTTTTCAACTGGGCATTTGAATGTGAAAAGGAATGAGGCTGTCCCTTCTGTTCTTTCCTCATTCAGTGCTATTTTTTAAAATCTGTTTTCCTGTTTTAAGGTAGGTGGTTTGGGCCTAGCCTGTCATTCCTGCCACTTCCTCATGCCCGAATCTGCTCTCCTTGTCTGTGACTGACAAGAGTTAGTGTGCTAGCCAAGATGCTGTCTCCATCTCTTCCTTCTGTTTTTTCTCTTACCCACCTCTTGTACCGTTCTTTGTCCATTCTCCTGATGAGCTGTGCTGAATGAGCTCTGCTGGACGCATTACCTCTTGTCAATCAGTGTCAGGACCATTGTCTGTTCAAGTTGCATTGCATTTCCTTTCTGATTAATGGGAAATGCTACATCAGTGAATGGAGCAGCACATTGGGAGGGCTGGTGGCTACAGGAGAAAAGTCAGTAACTGATTTCTCCTCAGTATTGAAAGGGAGGGCCTGCATTTATGCAACTTGTACAATGCCATGCTAATCTCCTAACTTTGTGAGCTGGAACTTTTATATCTTGGCCCAGAATATTAAAATATATATATGTATTAATGTCTAATAAATGGAATTATAGCAGCCTTTCAAAATCATCCTGAAAATCTGTTAGCCTGTGTACAAAATCCACTTGCCTGCTTTTTCTGTGATGATATGAATAGTGGCAATATTTTAGTTGTCTCAGGTGAATAGGGGAGTAGCAATTCACAAAGCAGAATTGTGTCTTTCATATCGTAAGCTCATTGAGCTAGGGCAGGGGTCTCAAACTCAAATTACCACGAGGGCCGCATGAGTACTAGTGCATTGGCCAGAGGGCAGCATCACTGACCCCGCCCCCTCGCTGCCCCCGCCCCCACTCCACCCCTTCCATTAGGCCCCGCCCCTTCTCCATCCCTTCTCTGCCTCCTCCCCTGTGCGCACGGCTTCCCGCTCCTCCCCCCTCCCTCCCAGAAACCACGAAGCTCTTCCCATGCGGCCCATGGAGCTCTTCCCTGCGGCCTGCCGGGCTCCCCGTGCCCCACCCCCGCTCCCCCAATTTTATTTTTTTTAAACTCCCAGGCAGTTCCCGCCACCAGAACAACTGTCTGGTGGTGGGAACTGCCTGGGGGGTTAAATAAATAAATAAATAAATATATATATATTTGTACAGTGCCTAGAACACTGGCTTTTAAGTGATAATGCAATATTAACATAGAATAATAATCATGGGTTTAAAATCAGTACTTTGTAGTAGAGCAACACTTTAAGATTACTAAGGCTCCTTATTAAAGAGTAGCAAGATAAAGACAGACTCCCAATGTGGAGTTAAATCAGCTTTTTCTTTTTCCAGTTTTTCTTCCTCTGCAGCTCCTCAGCTCTTCCTTGGTTCATTTAGGGCAAGTAATTGCTTGATTGCTGTTGTCAGAGCAGGACTTGTAGTCCCTGAAGGGTTCCACTGAGCAGAGATCATAAGGACTGGGCTTTTGTGGGGTCAGGGAGAAGGGTTTGTCACTGCTCTACTTTCAGCAGAGGATGCATGTGGGTTTTTGGGGAGGCAGTTAATGGGTGGGTAGGAAACCGTGGTTACTGTTTGCCACTGCCAGGTTCCCCAGCCCCTCTTGGATGAGCTTGCAGTTGGTTATTTGGTGTGTACTACCACACTGCATGGTAGTTCTGTCTCTAAAGTAGGAATCCAAACATATCCCCACTCTGATGCATCAGGGCCAAATCATAATCTCATAGAAATGAAAGGGGATTTTAAAACTTGGTTTTGATGGGGCTTAGACTTGACTTTAGCAGAAAGTTGCTGCAGTGTGTAGGAAAATTTGTTTACAAAAACGTTGAGTCTCTCTCTCTCCAACAATCAGCCTTTCTCCCTGTAGAAACTTTCATCACCAAATTGTCAACACTTCAGAAGACTTTCAAAGGTGGATACCCTGGGCCAACAGTAACAAAATAATTTGAAAAAATAAACCTTTTCATGTAAATAAATATTGACTTAAATCAATAAACAGTATTCGGCTTTTTGGAGAGACCAAATGTTGACTTGTTTTGCCCTTTGAGTAGTTTGACTGTGCAATGATTAATAGGCTAACGTAAGGTTCAGAAATTATAAACATGTACAGCAAAGTGAGTGTACAGGAAACCTAATGCAGGATTTATCAGCTGTCAGTGGGTATTTTGTGGCAAAAACACTCCTTAAAAAATAGGGTTTGGAAAGAATTTGTAATTTATAGTAATCTACAAATCTTGAGGAAAATATAAGTTTTAAAATATGATCTAGATAAACTACATCTCTCAGCAGTTGCAATGTTTCAGTGATATTTATGCTGGTTCATGAAAATAAGATCAAGCACAAAGTTAAAAGAAAAATCCTTCTTTTCTGCAGGAAGAGGAATTTCACACTATATGGTATCATAACTTTATCTAATGATCCCTTTGTGAGCAGTTAGTGGGGGGACAAAGCTGAGTGCTTTTCAGGCACTCAAAAAATGGAAAGGTATATGTAACAGCTAAATGCTAAGAACCAAATGAATCTTCTAAAAATGTTCACTATAGCCTGAAAGCAATGCAAAGTCTTGTGCTGCAGCAGTTAAGTAAGCAAGCAGATAACATGGTGTCCCTAGCCTCTGTTTGCCAGAAGCTGGGAATGGGCGACGGGATGGATCACTTGATGGTTACCTGTTCTGTTCATTCTTCTGGGGCACCTGACATTGGCCACTGTCAGAAGACAGGATACTGGGCTAGATGGACCTTTGATCTGACCCAGTATGGCCGTTCTTATGTTTTTAACATGCATAGCAGGGCCACACTGGAAAATATAGAGCAATCCAGGTACTATATTTTCAGCAGCCCACAACTTGTTGATATGTACACTTTCTCCCAGCCAGGTTCCTCTAAGTCTTATTCTGTCCAAATTTGGCACCCTGTTGCTATTCCCAAGCAGAAATTATTTTCATTACCTGGTCCTCCTCCTCCCAACATGAGAAGTAGTCTAGGCAGTACCTTGGATGCTGTGTGTGTGTGTGTGTGTGTGTAAATGTGCAAATGGTGCTGGTAGATTTTAGGTTTATGGTAAAGATTTTATGGGTCATTCAATTGTGTATCAAACATTCTGTTTTTGGCATTTAATGTTATTAGATGAAAGCAAGTTAACTTTATTTTATCTCTATTGCTTTCTGTCTTCTTTTCCCCCTTTCTGTCCCTTCACTCTATTTTAGTTTCTGATGTTTTTTCTGCTATAGGTGGTACTATTGCTATAAGTGGTAAAAGTTAAAACTCTTGGTCCAATTATTCCTTCCCTCTCCCTTTATTCTCTTGCTTTCCCTGTAATGTTCTCTTCCGCCTTCCTGAATGGTTTTTATTCTCTTCCTCCTTCTCTTTCCATATCCCAAACCTCTCACAATTTCCTTTTTTTTTTTCAGTGCACATACTGGTGCCCTACCCCTGCTGTCACGTACAAACACTGGTGTTTTTCACCAGCTCCCCTTTGCATACACTCTTGATGTCCCCCACTTTGACTGATTCCAGACCTGTGGGGGAGCATGTGTTGGTGGGAGGATTTTCCTCCTTCCCCTAAAATTCCAGGTCTGAGGCAGAGTAAATGAGTATGAGCTCTGACTCTGGGCTCCATTTCCTGTATCTTCTGAGAGTCCAACAGACAGCATGTATCAAAGCTCCCACTCTGAAGCAGAAGACTGGCCCTGTAACCAGGGGCGGATCTCACAATTTTGCCGCCCCAAGCAGTTGCAGCGGCCCCGCCCCCGATGCAGGCAGACATAGCGGGGCCCCGCCCCCTATGCCTGCTTGCGTCGGGGGTGGGGCCCTGCTACGTCTGCTTGTGTCGGGGGCGGGGCCCCACCCCCGACACAGGCAGTCCCAGTCCGCGGCGGCAAGGGAAGAGCAGCGGACCTACCGCTCCATTGCCGCCGCGGCAGGCGAGAATGGGGTGGCAGTCCGAGTCCCGTGGCGGCAATTCAGTGGCAGGAAGAGTGGACCTGCCGCCGAATTGCCGCCGCAGGACTCGGACTGCCGCCCCATTCTCAATGCCGCCCCAAGCACCAGCCTGGAAAGCTGGTGCCTGGAGCCGGCCCTGCCTGTAACCTAGCCAGTGGCCTAGACTGTGACTGTCACTAAGGGCTGGTCCACACTGGGGGGGGGCGGGGATCGATCTAAGATACGCAACTTCAGCTACGTGAATAACGTAGCTGAAGTCGAATATCTTAGATCGATTTTAAAAAGTACTTACCCCGGTCCACACGGCAGCAGGCAGGCTCCCCCGTCGACAGCGCTTCCTCCACTCGCGGAACTGGAGTTCCGGTGTCGACGGGGAGCGGTTCTGGGATCGATTTATCACGTCTAGATGAGACGCGATAAATCGATCCCAGAACATCGATCACTACCTGCCGAATCGGGTGGGTAGTGTGGACGTAGCCTAAATATCAGAAACTTAGCGTACTCTTAATTGTAAATGTTCTCATGAAACCTTCAACTTATCACTTCATTTTTACTTGCAACTCTCAGTTTAGTTTTCTGTAATAAATAACATCATGGTAAATAAACAAGAATACAATACACACAGAACATGAACTGGGTTTGTCATCACTTTTTTTCTTCAGTAACACCATCTGTTGTAATGTAGCACTTCTCATGCAAACTGATGTTCAACTGAACAAATTACAATTTTCCCTAGACATTTGACTTTCACTAAGATTGTACTGTGTATCTGACACCTGTCTAGGAAGACTGAAAGACTTTTAGACACGTAAAAGTAAATGGGATTACTAATTTATCCTTTAGCTAGATGTTTGTCTCACTTGACACCAGGGAGAGAGAGCAGATGTAAGTGCTTTTTCAGATGCACAACAAGAGAGTTAACATTATCTTATTCACACAGAAAAGCTCAAACACTGAGTAAAGAAGCTTGGAAGTAAGTAGTTAAAGATTAACGTGAACTGCAGGGGGCAGGACTGATGAAATGTAAAAGGACACTCAAATTTGAAAATTTGGAATGTAGTCCGTTTCGACCAGTGTCTAACAAATATGGTTCCAAACAATATACCACTCCTTAAATTTTTGCCAGTTTTTGTGTAGTACAACCACTTTTTTTGGTGTGTTTTATTTGGTTTCTGTTTTGTTGCTGTCTTGCATGCTGCCATATGGCAAACAGGAATCTGACTTCAGTGAAGTATTGTGCTATACAATGAACGTAGAAAACAAACTTTATTTATTTTTTAATCTGTGGTCTTTTAAGGATAGTAATAGGCCTATCTTGTTAAAATAGTAGGTAAACAATTTGCAGACTTGAGTGATACTTTTTGTTTTTGTAAGGTGTCTGTCTCTTTAATTATAAATTATTATTTCAACTAACTAGAATTACTAGGTTTTTTTGTTTTTGTTTTTTAGAACTACCTTCCACAGGCCGCATTCAGTGCATAAGATAAGGGTGGTCTGTTGGACTACTGAAACTCGACAATGTTATGGACACCAGCTGGACAGCCTACCAAATGACTTTAGCAGGTCTGGCTGGTGTGTGAGGCTGTGGGATGAGTGTGGACTTAATGTAAACAAGTTGCCCATCCCCAGGGCACTCCTGACTCTTGGTTCAACTTCTCTTCCTATGTTGGGGCCATGCAAGGGCTGGGAGTTGCTCCTGTTTTGTTAAACTGATTTTGTATGTATGTTAATTTCCTACAATCCTATTCTCTCTTCCTTTTCACAATTCTTGTTTGCTTTTGCTCTAGGCTCCCAAATCTGGAGAAATTGGATCCATCTGTGAACTTGTTTCACTGTTTCTGGGTTAATTAAATAATCTTGTGTTTCATTCCCTTGGGGTTTGAGAAGAATTGTACGGCTTGTAGTGGAAAAAGTCCAGATTAATTGTATAGACAATCCAAATCATATTTACACTTTTCAGGTTTCCAAAATCTTTATGCCAGTAAATTATTTTCCATTTGAATATCTAATTTAAAATAAAAATCATTTCTACGTAATACTGCAATTGGGGTTTTTAGGTGCAAACAACTGCAAGCCCTTTAAGAAACCTACATGTGCAACATAGTACTTTAATCATGTTGTGGTGTTTTGTCCCAGCGGTCTCAATTTCAACAGAGGCTCAATTTCACAGGTCCATTTTTTAGCAGGTGAAGAGATTTCAGTGAAGCTTGACAGCTAAAATGTAGATTTCAGTTCCACTAGAAAAGCAGGCAGCCGAAATTTAAGCTCTCTACCTGCTAAGGAGAGAGAAACTTAAATGGATCATTGTTGCATGTGAGCAAGTGAATTTACTTACTTTTATCATAATATTGTAGTGTGCATAAAACCAAACATGTTTATTGAAATCCTGTAGATAGAAATGACTTATCTAAATAGGGCTGCTTCTTTTTTTAAATCAAATACAAGCATTTAAATGGCACTTTAACAAACCTGTTGTGTCAGGGAAAAATTGTTGAGAGTATTTAATACTTTCCAAAATAAGATACAAGTTAAAGGATATTTGTGGCATTAAACATTTCTTTGGGCATAAAGTTATACTTTTTTCTTCTTTCATTTAGTGTAATGCTTCTAACCCATCCACCTTGGTTCTTCCCTTCACCTTACTTTGTCATTGCAGTGCTGGGGATTTTAATACATGCAGTTGTTGCTATTGTTGATACTAACCAGAGTTCTAGAAATCCAGCTGCATCTGGCAACTCTGAAAATTTAAATAAAACTTGCTTATATTATGTGATGCTCTCATGGTTTAATTTTTATTTATATATAGGAACTGCTGTGTTGCTCATTGCCACAGTATGTGTGCCTTTTAGTGACTAGTGCCATCACCTTTGTCACACCAAAATGTGGGTGTCATGTTTGCATGGTGTGAAGTGGTACATCCATGAGTAAGGAGATGACAAAGGAGATCCTGGCCAAGTTAAAAGACTCTTTGGGGATAAATGGAGGTGCAATAGGCCTGATTCTTCACTGCCTTGCACCTGACGTAGACATTTGCAGCTCTGTAAAGCTGGTGTAAAAATGCTACCATTCTGGTTTGGTAGCACTTTACATCCATCTGCATGGGTGCAATGATTACATATTAGAGAGCGACTAGAAGGATCATAAGAATTAAAGCCAGGAATTCGGAAGTTCTGTTTCTGGCTTTGCAACTGAGTCGCTATGGAGCCTGGGGTAAGTCACTTAATCTGTTTCCCTGTTTGTAAAATGGGAAAATACTTAAGCATGTTATAAGGATTAATTTGTGTTTGTGAAGTGTTTGAAGAGGTAAAGGAGTTGTTATTAAAAAGTCAACACTTATCAAATGTTACTATGTGGTAATATATGAGATTGTGCAATTATTTTTCTGTATTTAAACTAGGAAATAATCATGCAATCAGATATCACTGCGTGGATGCTGTTGGTATATATTGCCTTTCAACAGTAACCATTATAAGTGCTGAGTATAATTATTATTGGTGCTTGTGACAGATTAATATGTGTCCGTATATGTCTCCATCTGCTAGGGTGACCAGACAGCAAGTGTGAAAACTCGGGACTGGGGAGGGGGGTAATAGGAGCCTATATAAGAAAAAGGCCCAAATATCGGGACTGTCCCTATAAAATCGGGACATCTGGTCACCCTGCCATCTGCATACTCCATTTGTTTTATAAACGCCATTTTGATTGTAAATTGCACTGTGCCTTCACTATTGCATCTTGGATTGGGCTATTCAGGTGTTAGCAACTCTATGTGCCTACTATCAGAGGGTTAGCAATAGAGCGCAATCAGTCATGATAGTCTTCCATTCAGATGGAAGCAACCTAGAACAATGAGCCATGGGGAACCAGTTTTCCCAGTCTACTGGTCAGGTGATCTGTAACCAAAAAGAAGATCACCTGACCAGGAACGTGAAACCACTGAGGATCTGCTCTTAGCAAGGGCTCTCTGTCACTGGGCAGGAGGAGACGGCAGCTGTTGGGACTCTGAAAGGACTGACCAAAACTCAAAAGGCTCGGAGAATGATTAGAGGCGGTTTTTCATGCAAGATTTATTTTTCACTGATCTGTGTATCTCTTGTGCTTTGTGTATGAGTAAAATGTGATTTGGTCTAGAAATTCCTTTGCAAGGTCTGGGTGTTGCTTGCTTTAACTGTCATGTAGTCTCCAAAGGGTGAAACAGTAATCCAGAGGGTTCATGGCATTGAAACTTTTGTGAGCATGTAGTTGCCACTGGGGAGGCTTGGTAGAGCCAGCATTTCCTTCAGGGTCTAGACAGTTGGAATGCAGAGTTCCCATATCTCAGGAAAGGGTGCTAAATAGAGGATCTGGATCCCGAGACTCTGCCTAGAAGCCCAGAGTTTGAGGAGTGATGAATCTGTCCAGACCTCACTAGCCTAGAGGCAAATGGGATCCAAGTTTTGGGTCTATTACAGCAACCTAGTGAGCATCCACAAGGGGTCACTGATCCAAGGCTGTAACAATACTATATGTAGGGCCCTACCAAATTCATGGCTATGAAATATGCATCACGGAATGTGAAATCTGGTCTCCTGGTGTGAAATCTGGTCTTTTGTGTGCTTTTACCCTATACTAAACAGATTTCAAGGGGGAGACAGTTTCTCAAATTGGGGGCCCTGACCCAAAAGAGAGTTTTGGGGAAGGGGGGGGTCACAAGGTTATTTTAGGGTAGTTACGGTATTGCCACTCTTACTTCTGTGCTGCCTTCAGAGCTGGGCGACCAGAGAGCGGTGGCTGCTGACTGAGGGCCCAGGTCTGCAGGCAGCAGCACAGAAGTAAGGGTGGCAATACCATACCATGCCACCCTTCCTTCTGCGCTGCTGCTGGCGGCAGCTCTGCCTGCAGAGCTGGGCTCCCAGCCAGCAGCCACTGCTTTCCAGCTGCCCAGCTCTGAAGGCAGCACCGTCACGAGCAGCAGTGCAGAAGTAAGGGTAGCAGTACCATAACCCCACCCTACAATAACCTTGTGACCCACCCCCCACAAGTCCTTTTTGGGTCAGAACCCCTACAATTACAACAGCGTGAAATTTCAGATTTAAATAGCTGAAATAATGAAATGTATGATTTTTAAAATCCTGTGACCGTGAAATTGACCAAAATGGATTGTGAATTTGGTAGGGCCCTAACTATATGATGCTCCTTCCTTTTCTTCAGCATTCATAGTGCTGGAAAGTAGAAGAGTAGAAGTAGTATGGCCCAGAATGTCAGAGAGAGTTCTTTGTTTCAAACTTGCCAAAGACTCTATGTGACTAGACATACCCATTTGAAAACGTGCATAGCTACTTGCAGTAGTGAGTGCAGCTGCAATTTATAATGTTAGAAGCATAACTGTTCTTCAGCAAAACTTGCTTAGGGGCTGGATTCCTTTAACCCTTTACTTACATTGAGTAGTATCTCACTCCACAAATTTCCCATTGAGTCGGTGGAACCACTTAGGTAAGGTAAAAGTGTCAAATTAGTTCAAATTTGGAACAGCCTCCCCCCCGACCAAATTTTGAAATTCCCTTCAAAAGGGAATGGAACCCTAGCTCTGAGACAGACTGCCTGATGGGCTGTCAATCAACCGGGCGGGTGAGCTGGCAGGAAACCAGACTGGTTTTTAAATCTGTCTCTGTTCTGTCCAAACTTTGTTGAAATTGAACTGTCCTTGCAAAACATTTCAAGTTTGACAAATCAGCAAATTCAGATGAAAAAAATGCTTTGATCCACTTGCGTTCTCTAGTTTTGAAATTTTGTCATCCAATTATGGAGCAGAAACAACGTTATGTGACTTGTACCCAATCACACACCATAAATAATACATACGGACAGATGAAACAAACAGTTGAATGAACAACACAGGCTGCAAATTGGTCCTATAAACTATTTAATGAATACTTCTGCATGATATACATTCAGGACTGACTTGTAGAAATCATGATAGGTTTATGAACAAGAAATGAACAAAATTTGCAAACAAATATTATTTTCAGTGAATAATTTAGCAAGTTCTACTATGAAGTATTTTTAAGTATATAGTGCAGAATATTTTACAGTGATGGATTTTATTTGATTGACAGCAAGACATGAATCTACATATGGATATTTATTTGTAAAATATAGTTGTGCTTCTAAAATTATAAGTTGCAGCTTCTAAAGTAGACACTCAAATATCCTCATAAATTGCCTATTCATTTTATGCATGAGTGTATATCTGCAGCTTTAATGTGCCATTAACATAGTTTTTGTATTTAATTTCAAGAGGTAAGAATTGCTCTGCTTAGTGTTTCATGAGATGTTAGGTCTTGCACCTCATTGAAGTGAATAGGCGGGGGAGAAGAAAGCTCCATCTTTTGCTTTTGTTGTTTAGCTGGAGAAGTGTTCTGCAGCACTTTGTTCTCCTAATGTTAAACTGGTGCTGTCTTGAGTGTGTCTGTGTGTGTAACTGTCTCATTGGAACACTCTATCCTTCACTTAAATTTTCCTAGCAGTAGCCTGAGACCAAAAGTCTCTGACCCCCATGTCACGTAGAGAGAATGTACAGTTTTTCCATCTTGCATGTCCACCACTCTATTATATCAGAACTCTATTGGGCAGGTTGGGCTTTCTCTATCTGACCGACATCTGACAATCTTATTGTGGTTTGGAATCTTTTTTATGCCCCTGAAGGGCATGTCTAGACAGCAATCACAGGATGTGATTGCAACTCATGTAGACACACCAGAGCTATTTTTAATCTAATCTGCACCAGCCTGCCCATAACCCTGGGTGATTACTTGTGAAGCTAGACCACAGTGAAGTGCCTGCTGATGCAGCTTCACTGCTCCAGGACCCAAACTAGCCAGATTTGAACATACTGCTTATAAAGATGATGATCACTATTTTACATTCTAATGCAAATCACTAGCCCACCTCTGATCCTTAGAAAACATTTTCCTCAGCAAGTTGGATGAACAAGTGCATGGAAAGAACATTTCTTTGATTTGAACAGTCTTTTCCTGCTCTTTCTTAACAAAGGAAAATAAATAACATTTAAGAGGAGGATTGATACAAGTCCTTCTCCTCCTTCAACTGATGTTGAAGGTTCTAAAGGTCTCAAAGATTAAAAAGGAAGAAAGAACAAAGATTTGTGGTGAAGTTCTTCAATCAATCTTTTAAAAGAATTATAAAAAGCACCAGAGAATGGGTTCCCTATCCAACAGCAGTGCTTCTTTCCTTTTTTGAGGACGGGAAATGTTCTGACTCTGAACTTGAGGGTTTGTAGCATGAGGTACGTGGAAGGTTGTTTTCTTCTGAATCTTCCAAGACCATGTTATAGGTTATTAACACACTGGACGTTCAGCCTGAGGCAAAGAAGTCAAGAGAAAAGAAAGACCATATGAAAATCAAGTCAGACAGCAAAAGTAGAAAGCATTTCCTCTCAGGTTCAGAAGGGGAGCTTTTAGATTCCTTTATGTTCATCCCCTTGTGCAGCCATAGCCACTGAGATGAAATGACTGGATAAGGCCAGAAGACTCGGTAGGAAAATCCAAAAGATCAGCTCAGTAAAGAAAAGCAAATTGAACTCTCTCTCTCCTTCCTAAGATCAGTACTGCTGTTGTCTTTCTAGTGAGAGGGAATCTGGAGACTTCTGCTTACAGCAGAGTGTTTCTTAAAATGAAATATTGAGATGTTTTCTCTAGCCCCGATAGCTTCTGCACCATCTAAATGCTTTGCAAGGGTTTCTCATCATGGACAAACAATCCTGTTACATAACTATATTCTTTATCGCTGAAAATGAAAGCTCGGATCCATCTTGCAGAAAATATCTGCTGTTGTACCTCCTGTTTCGGGTAAGCATTGACTTTTTGATTTATTTCTTGACCCTCTGGCCCAAACATAGTACTCAGGAGACATCTGTGGCTCAGGTTGTGGAAGTGGCAATTCTTCAGCCAACCAGTTACTGACTGCATCTATCACTTCCACCTATTGAAGAAAGTGTCTGCCTCAGAAGAAGAAACTTTCAGGTTTTTTCTATATATCTTTTGAATGTTCCCAAAAGAGACTGTAGTTCTCATGATGTCCTAGTTCTCAAGGCTTTGAACACATTTTCCAGAAAGTCCCCAAACCTGATTCACAATAGAAACTGCCATCTATCAGGGAATTTCCTATCTTCTATAGATCCAAAATTGATCACCACCATATTCACAGAGGAACTCACATTCCTGAGGAACCTTTCTCCTTTCTGTCATTTTTACTATAAAACCTTTCTGCACTTCCCAGTCTTTGCTTAAGCGCATATAGTACTAACTCCAAGGAGACAACTATGTTGCTACGGGGAGATCTCTGGACTTCATCTAGTTTAGAATGTCAACATTTTAGGAGCAAAATCCTGTCCTCCAACTCCCAAGAGAATAACAAGAAGGAAACTTCAATAGTTCTATGAAACACGGTGCCTTCTTTTAGTGAAAAGGAGAATGTGGTGCTCGTTCAGACTGGCGACTTAACATTTTTTTTCACTTTGTTCTGCCTGCCATCCTTCCTCACCGCTCAGGATATGCTAGTATTATAAAGAAAGTTAATGTAATACTAGAATAGGCTTTACACAAAAGTCTTGTATCTAAAAAGAACTTTTTTTATTTACAATAGATTTCAAGGTTTGGACTTTGAAAAGTGACAACAGAAGGGAAAAAAGCTATTTCTAGATTCAATCATTTTATCTAGAGGTAACATATATACTTTAGTGAGATATACTACACAAGTTTCCCTGCCTATTACCACGGAATAACTTATCTCTTTATTGAAGAACAAACTTGTCAAATAAATGTAACATGCAGTGCTAAATACTTATATCACTTTAAGCAAATATTGTTGATCATTCAAGCATTTATTTCACTCTGCCTTACATGAACTACCTAATAATTGAGTTAGCGTTCTTAACGTGGATCTACTGAAGTTTGCTCTTTGAGGGGAAATTAATGGCACAAACTCCTATAATACATTTTTTTATTAGAATACGTGTCATCCTCTTATACTGAAGATTATTTACCTTAATATAGAGAATTTTGCTGAGATAATATTCCATAGAAATAAAAGTATATATCAGTGTGGGATGCATTTACAAAACAAATATATTTGTAATTGCATTGTCTTTTCACAAAACAAAGCAGCCTACATGGATGAGGTTCCGGTTGCTGTTTTTGTTTTGTTTACTGCATGGTGAGATATTAGATATTAATGTAGGCATGAAAGGCCATTTATTAGTGGAACTAGATCGTCAGTTTCCAACCTGTAACTTCAAACACTTGTTCTTCCTTCTAGCTGCTCATTGAAACATAGAGTTTCTAAGATCTGATCGTTGCTTCCACTGAAGTCAATGAATATTTTCCCCTGGATGTCAGTAGAATCAGGATTAAACCCATAAATAGTAGGGCATACAAGATCACTGAATTATCTAGTTTTGTATATATTTTGTAAATTTTCTCTATCATTCCCACTAATGGCTGTACTTCCCCTTGTTAAATATCTGCAGTGATGATGCCTTGGATGCTTGGTAGCCTGTTCCACTGCATAGTTCTTATTCTTAAGGACTTTTTCTGTTATCTAGTCTAAATCTTTTCCTTCAGTGTTAGGATATTGTTCTTTCTCCTGCCATCTTGTGAGACTGAAAAATTCCTTTCTTTCATGTATATTGTTACCATTAAGGATTTTTAGACTGCACTCATGTGCCCCCTGAGTCTCCTGTTTCTAGACTATAATTATATCTCCACTGGGCCCTACCCCATTCCAGTACCAACCATGTTAGCTAAAACTGTTCCTACGTGTGTTTCTGCATAACATGGGTTTATGCATCTGCACTGCAGAGCTTATGAAGGGGCACTGACAGTGAATGCTGCTCTGAATCGTGTTCAGTGTGGATGGAGGAGGGGAGAGGAAAAATCCCATTCATTTTCCACCTCAGAGAGAAACTCCCACCAACCAGACCTCCATAGCCCCTTTTCTGTCATTTACCCTCTATTTACCTTTTGAATTGTTCTGATTGGAGGGGTCTGACTCTCAGCGAAGTGTAACCCCCTTTCCTATCAGTTTCTTCAGTGGCACCAAGCTAATCTGCTTCACTTTCAGCTCTTTGAAAGCAGCCCATTCTCCCATCTTTCAATAGGGTGGGATACCTTATCTGACCCTCTCCTCAATACTCTGTATCACACAACAGGGGGACTTAGATGCCAAATATCTCTCCTGTTAGTGCCTATATGCTTTACTATAGGAAACCTTAATCAAACCACTTGTCCCCTTCCCCCCATTAGCTGGTGCAACCCCAGTGCAGATCCACACATGGGAACATAGGAATAGGTCCCTATGTGGTGGAAGTTGTGTTTTCTCTATCCATTTGCCCACCTCTGGAGTTTTTGTAACATGGTTGCCCCCTATCTATAGTAGTGAACTTTGTTAAATGAAGATGGTACTGAGGACCCTGTGCTATAATAGTTAAGCCTTCTCGCTAGCTTACATTTAGTTTATTTATACGTTGTTAGCCCTATTGGTTGTTAGTTTTTGTCAAACTCTCTGCCATCCAGATACTGAAGATGTCACGCAGTTGGGATCTGTTTATCTTTCTTCGAGGTGTATGATTTACATTTGTTCACACAGGTTTTTTAATCTGTTCTCCTGTGTGGGGTCACTGAAGATATAAACAAGGATCCTGCATTAGGCCTTGGAAAGCCGAAAGTTAAACATACAAAAAGTACAGACAGAAGCCTCACAGCTGCTGGACAGTTAAGTCTGTCAGCAGCATTCCCTTCAGAATCCCACCGCTGGTACCCAGGGAGGGTAACTTTCAGCAGGCAGCTGCATTCCCAAAGGGTGGCAGAGATATAAACTCGAGAGGAAGAAGACCGGGTACTCCATGATAGGAGCCTGAGGAGGCCAAACAGGTGTATTACTTAACTGACTCCCTTAAGGAGTCACTGCTGGAAGATCATCCTAATGACTATAAGATGCAGAAAGCATCATTTGAAGATTTTATATTGAAGACTGAAATGGGTTGTGCAGATTTTTCTTCCTCCCTGGTATAACAGTCCTTACAGTTCCAGTACTGACTCCATGTGATATGGTTCCCGTTTGGCAGCTTTACCATTGATAATTGCTCTCCGCTCCTTGTTTGTCAAACCATATCTAATCTGTGCTGTAGCTTTAAAAAAAAAATCTAATTCCTTTGGCTTATGTGGCACTAAAAAAATGCTTTAGAGAAATACATATATGTATTCACTGCATTCCCTTGGTCTAGTAAATCAATAATTACGTCAAAGCTGTTAGATTTGTTTGGCAGAGCCTAATTTTAATTAACATATAGTATTGAATACATGTATGCTTCCCAAATCTTAATCATAATGGAATCCATGTAGTACAGGAACTGATACCCTACTCTTTTTGTAATGAAACATTTGCCTGCTTAAGGCCTATGAGGTCTGGCTCTGAGTATCTCATATCGCTTATTAGGATTTTCCAAATACTTTCACAGATACTGCATCAATTAAATGTTAGTTCAAAATAATCTTGAAAGGGTTATGTAACATACAGTACAAAGTGAGTTATCTGTCCCTGATAACAGGAAACATTACCTTCACACATGGTAGTACAAGAGTCTTATTATTTATTTTAGCAACCAGTAATCTGCTGCGATCAAAGTGCATTGTGGGGAAATGCCACATGTTTGGGAACCAGGGAGCAACTATAAACATATTAACATCTTCACAAGTTTATAAAGGGAGGCAAATTGGGGCCTTCAACTAGAATTTATTAGCAACTCTGCATATGTAAGAAAAGAATCCAGATCTCTCTCTCCCATAGCTGTTCTGTAGTGCTAATGGGAATAAAAAATAGCAAAAATTTATTTTAGTGCTCTGAAGTCAGCAGATAAGACTCAGTGCGTATAGACAGAGCAGACCTACTGATTGAGACCAGTCAAAAATATACAAAAGTATTTTTGTTAGTTTTTGAAATTTTCTGTTACACATTTTTTAAAAAATTGGTGAAATTGTATTTTTCAATTATGAAGATTTTTGGTTTTGTAAAAATCCCATTGTGTCACTAAGCTGACAAATCAAACCTGACAAAAACCAATGTAGAAACAACCCCCAAATTCAGTAAATATAGAAAAATTAACAAATAAATGAAAAAGCTCCCCCTGTAGCCCACATGGGAAATGGTGACTACTGAACACACACAGACAACTAGCAAGCAAAACTTGTCTCTCAGAATCTCTGTCAAATGTTCTAAAAAAGAAATCAATTATTTTTTTCTATTTCTTCCTTTAACATCTTTGAGGTTTATTTTTTAAAAAGGACATTTCTCAATGAAAAATGCTTTTATGTGGACAATTCGCTATCTCTATGGTTGCATAATATGACACTTAGGCCATTCTAGCCAGGACATGTTTCTGGGGTTGGGGAGAACATAGGCCATTCTCTATGGGATGCATATAGCTGGTGAGCAGGCTGGGCTCCCTTTTACAAGGGGATCTCAGTTTGGATAGTTAGCCTTGCCTGTAGGAGGAACTGAGATTAGCTGCCTGTGGGTTGGAGCAGTCTGCAGAGAATAATAAAATTGTTTTAAAATAAATAAGATAAATTTGTTAGTCTCTAAGGTGCCACAAGTACTCCTGTTCTTTTTGCAGGCAGGAAGTTCGTCTTTCTTGCTTCTCTTGCATTCCACACTTCATGCTTAATTTGTTGAAATTCTGTTATTTTGACAGAATGCACCCTATGCATGCCCAGTATTAGGTTAGGTCTTTTCTAAGTTATCATTACTATGTGTTTGTTTTCTGCACCTTCCATCCCTCACAAAATGCAGGATCTGTAATGGAGAACTGCAGGCACTAAAAGGGTATGATCCCATCAATGAGAACTGATGTACTTGCTATGGGAATAGGCAACTAACCTACAACTCATTCTTCTCAAGATTTTTTTTTAATTACCTCACTAATAATCATCATCATCATGCCCCTTTTTGTTAAGTTCCAGGCCAGCTATTTTATCACTAATTTCTGTGGGACTGCAATATTGAATGAGGGTAGGGTCCTGTGAAAAACATAGTATGTGATCATGTAATTAGACTGTATCACAATGCATATACAGAAAGGGGCCAATTGAAGTGGTACAGGCAACCTTAATTCTAGCATTTCCTAACTTCTGAGTGCTTGACTTTGCAATCTGCATGTTTTTCATACAGTTGTGTGTATAATGGCTGAAATAAATTCTTGTAAACATTCTAGTGTTCATGTCATCAGTTTGTTTCCTTCTACAATCTTAGTGGAGTTTTTGTAAAGACGCATCTACTCTTCCACCTAGGGTATGGTATTATAAGACCTTGACCTGAGAGGCATTTTCTTTGGCAGCATCTGATTGAAGTTGAAACAGCGGTCGGTTTCTATGAAGCTTGTTTTGGGGGCATTTTAGGTTGCTCTTGGAGATAAGGATTAGCAATCAAGAAACAAAGTAATGGGCAGTGGAAGGTCAAATACTCCAATACAAATTGTCAGAACTGACTTCTGCAAGGAGCACTGCAGCAGTACATCTGTTCTTCCCCATAGTGACTCCATATTGGTCTATTTTACCCAGAATGGACAGCAGACTAATTGAATGGCAGTTTATTTTTCTTTTTTGCTTTGTTCTTTTGTTTTTTTCCTTTCTACCATTCTTTTGATATGTGCCATGTCTGTCTTTTTCTAGGTTTAAGTGTAGTAGTTATATTTCCTTACACTCATGTAGTGAAAATTGTCAGAGCCTCCTGAATTTCCTCTGCTAGTTTCCTTAACACTCAGGCATCTCATGAATTGGTATGTATTTGGATTTGTTTAAAAATTCTTTCATTTTTTGTTTTTTCTTAGCTTATTCTTGTCAACTGTTCAGGATGCTCATGCATATACTGAGTGAAAAGCGTGACTTTATATTACTTTTATTAGGTTTGTAAAGGACAAATCTTGCTAGATGCACTTACCTTCATTTACTAATTCTGACTACAAAAAAGAAATTAACTGGATAGATCCAGCATCTCAGGATTTATAGTAATCTATCAAAAAAGCACCTATCATAGTGGTATCTAAGTGCTGCAGGGAAGGAGTTAATGTAGTATAGACAGGGCCGGCGCTATCACTAGGTGACCCTAGGCGGTCACCTAGGGTGTCAGGATTTGGGGGGCGGCGGGCGGCTGCCTCCTAACTCCCGGCTCCACGATCAGCCGCTGAGCTTGGAGCCGGGAGGCAGCCGCGATGAGCTGCCCCCCCGGCTCCACACTCAGCTGCCGTGGCCCGCGGGCGGGGGGGCTGAGCTCCTCTGGCTGGTGGGCGGGGGGGGGGCTGAGCTCCCGCGGGCGGGGGGCCTTGCTGGGGGGGGGGCAGCGTTAGCTGGGGGGAGGCGCAGGGCTGGTGCAAGGACGTTTCGCCTAGGGCGCAAAACGTCCTTGCACTGGCCCTGACCATAGACTCTTAGAAAAATAATTCCTATTTTTACATTGGATGAGAGCACTGTCACATTGACTGGACTTGCTGATGGATAATAAACCAAGGTAAAAGATATATGGTTGTGGATTAAGTTGAAGGTGAGTGTTGCCTACCTATAAGTAGGAAGTTTCAAAAATTGGTGTTAGTCTGGTTTTGTTTAATATTGTTGCCTCTTTGGCTCCAGCAGTTAGCCAATATTCATGGCATTGCCAGGTTGTTTCCATTATGAAAATAAATTGATGATAGTCAGGTATTTTCTGTTGTGCAATCTTTTTTATTTACAAAGAATGTACCCAGAGTCTCATTTCCCTGAACACAATAGAAACAAACAGCACACCATTTTCTTGCTCCCAGCTTCCAAACTTGCCTCTCCAGTGAGTTCTGTGCTCCAGGAAGCTCAGTCTCTCGGTTCCCTCTCAGGACCATTCTCACAGCTCACTTCTCTCCCTGTCCCCTGACTTTCTCTGCTTTCTGCGTCACATGCACAGCTTGGTAAACCATCCCATAACCCCTGCATTTGCAGTCAGTCCCAGGGAAACCCTTCCTGTGTTGGTTCTTGCTATTACCACAATTTACCAAGTATTGTGGTAGATTCTCTATCACTGGCCATTTTAAAAACAAGTTTTTCTAGAGGATATGCTCTAGTTCAAACAGGAATTAATTCAGGGAAGTCCTATGGCCTGTCTTATACAGGAGACAAGACTAGATGATCAGTGTCCCCTTCTAGTTTTCTCTATGCATCTCTGCACAAACCTTGCCAGATAGCCCAGTGCCTTGGGTGGTGGCTTGTACTCTTTCAGCTACCACTATGTAAAAGGGGATTAATTGCTCCTTCCATTTAACCTGAATGAAGCATGCTTTGTACACCCATCAACTTTAACCAGCTCTGTGATTGGCTAATAATCAAAGATTTGCATGATGATAGCCATTAACACCTTCCAGTCTAACAATATGTTTGATCTAGGATTGGGAGTATACAGCACTGTGGCATTGCTTCATTTTCAGGTTGATGATGCGTAGAGTCCATAACTTGCACCTTTTGAGACAGTAGCAGAGTCTGATACCAACTAGTTGCTTGCCAGGGGATTTCTTGTCTGCCAACAGCAAATTAAGCTGGTTATGTGTACTCTGCTGCTTTAAAAAAAATATTCTCAGCAACACAGAAGTTAGTTGAAAAAACTAATGGTTACCATCCAATATTTTTTTAACGGTGGAGAAAATAGCTTGTGGATGTAGCCAGGGTTAACTTTACCTGAAAATGTTAGACTACCCATGAGGCTCTAGGATGTATACATCTTAATTTGTCATCTAGAAACTTTAGTCATGCTTACAGAGTAACTTCTAGGATGGAGCATCTGAAGGTAATGTAATCACTATATATATTGGAGAAACAAATATGCTTTTAGTTTTTAGTTGAACATTTGGGAAATCACAGTAGAAGAAAAATCAATACAGGTGGTGATAAAACTGAATTATGACAGTGCAGTGTATGCTGCCTATCGGTGCTAAGAAACAATGCTGCCAGGAAACCCAGGTGAATGGATTCATTAAAATGTGAAGGTTTTGAAATTGTTCTTGATTTTGTATCACTTGTTGCACTGTGTGCTTTCTCAGAATGTGAATAGATATAAGGGGAGTTGTCACTTATCTTTCCTCTCGGTTATTTTTTGGAAACTCTCATCAGCATCCTGAGTAAAGTCCCAAACACACCACAAAATATTAAACATAATTTCTAGCAGTGTAGCTGAAAATTGTTATAATTTGAAAATGTATTTTTTGTGTCTGCTCATAATTTTAAAATGTATTATTTTTTGTGACATTACAGTATGTTAAAGGACAAAACAGAAATAATTATGCAAGGTCTGGGCTAATGAGTCAAAATGAGGATATCCTACCCTGAGAGGATGGTATAGTACATTAAACATAGACTCCTTTGGCCACCAGTCTGGATTCTGCCATCTTTCTATTATTCCAAAGTACTGAGCCCCATGCAGTGGTGCAAGTAGGGCGGTACAGTCCGGTACGCCGTATCAGTAAGATATTTATAGCCGGTACTCCATACCGGAAAGACACCGGAGGAGACACAGGAGGAGCTGTACTGCCCCCAGACCTGCCCACAGCCCTTCCATGCAGCCGTGTCTCCTGAGTCCTGTCTGGGGTCTGTACAGCAGCTCTGCAGGAGGACAGGGGTGGGGGGCAGGACTGCTCCTTTTGCTGCTGCAGTTCCAGAGAGCCTGGTGGTTCAGAAGTCTCTGGTGCAGCGGGAGGAGGACAGAGCCCTCCCCAGGTAACGTGGGATGGATCCTGGGAAGGGGAGGGAGAGCGTGTGGGGCTCTAGGCTGGGGGCGGGACATGGAGGAGTCACGTCTGGAGGTCACATGCACCCCACTTTAGCTGGTGCAGCATACCGGTAAGGAATGAATTCTACTTGCACCACTGCTCCCCTGTAACGTAACTACGTATATCTTTTCAGATGAGAACTTAAATTGAAATCACGTTAGCTCTACATGGACGTATGAGACCTGTGGCATTTCTTGTGAGATCAGGGATTTACCTAAGCACCTTTGGCCAAAATACGTTCTTGCTTCCTTGTTGTGCATCGTGCTGCCTCACACTCAGATGGCTGAAATTTAGTGGTGGGTGAAGTTTCTCTCTCTGCATATAGGTCACAATACTGCTGTTATTACTTAGGCAAAATGCTATTAACTTAGTTTAATCTTTTCAACTGAATACAGAGTTTTGACGGAATATGGCTGTGGAACTGGGATGATAGGGTCCGATTCAGCAAAGTATTGAAACGTGCTCTGCTGAATCAGGACCATAGTTTTTGAGTAGTATTTTGAGCTCTTTTGGAGAAAGCAACTACACTGATTGAAAAAGACACCATCATCTTACAAATCCCAGTTCTGTCTGAAAACTTTGTACTCACTATAGCATGGGGTTGGCAACCTATGGCACGGGTGCCAAAGGCGGCGCGCAAGTTGATTTTCAGTGGGACTCCCACTACCTGGGTCCTGGCCACTGGTCTGGGGGGAGGGCTTTCCCTTTAATTTAATTTAAAGTGAAGCTTCTTAAACATTTTAAAAACTACTTTACATACAACAATAGTTTAGTTATATATTAAAGACTTATAGAAAGAGACCTTCTAAAAAGGTTAAAATGTATTACTGGCACGCGAAACCTTAAATTAGAGTGAATAAATGAAGACTCGGCACACCACTTCTGAAAGGTTGCTGACCCCTGCACTATAGTTACAAGTAACAGTGCAGATTGTTGTAGCTCAAAAAATCTTGAGGACCAATAATTGTGCATTTTACAGCAGTTTGTGTTTAGTCACTAAAGACAGTGTCCCCTCGTATTGTGCAGGTCTCTTATCCCCATTGTGGTATATAAATAGGAAAATGTGATTAGAAAGGTAAAGAAATTTGGTTGTGGAAGGGGGCGTCAACACCTCTAATACTAAAACTACTTTAGTTCTTTCTAAAACTGATGGTGTTCCTTAAATGTTTGCTCTAAAGCCACAGTCTTATTAGTGTAATGTGTTGCATTAATGTTGTCTAGATGGCAAGAGGCTTTTTGATAGACTGGTATGAGAAACATTGGAAAGATCTGTCCAAGTAATCAAGTTAATTCCCTAGCCATTGGCATTTTTTTCCTTAATAGTATTTTCTTGTGTTTTTATCCAGTCTGGAAGAATTTGAAAAAAGTAGTATTTCTCTTCTGAATTCTTGCTAACTGTGTAAAAGTGTGAGATTAGTTTCATTTAAACATACTTGACTCTTACAAATTGCATGCTTAACTGCTAAACACAGTACTAATATTCCCAAGAGTGAGGCATTTTTAACACGCAAAAAAAAAAAACACTAAGAAAATGGTCAGTATGTATGTCCATGATCTGATTTGAAAGCAGCAATAAAACCTGTCCTTCCAACCTTACCTCACTAGTTAGGAAGCTCATAGAAACAAGAGTTGGCTTCAGAGTTTTCAGCCTCTTCAGAATCTTGCCTAATAGTCATGGCAGGGTCTCACTGCGATGTTAATATTTGTCATTCCAGTCAGCATTGTATAATTGTGTGACAAATAGTCATAAACAGGGACCACTAAGCATCCGTATTGCATTTTGCACATTGCTTCAAATGGCTTCTTTGAAATTTGGGAATTCCTAAATACATCTGAAATATAAAGTGCTAAAAGCTCTAGTTACTGATGTACAGATTTGGTCCATAATGACTCTATTGCCTGGTTCTGTTTTGTATATTAAAAAATCAGCAATGGCATGAGACAAGATAAAACGTCTCATCCTGGTTTTTGAAAACTTTGAGCAAATTTAACGCTGATGTAAACAGACACTTCAGTGGAGCTATTTCTTGTTACATGAATCCAGAATTTGGTTTTGTGTGTTTGCATTAATTGGTCAACAGATATCTAAGTGAAAGTGTTTTTATTGCTTACATTGTATACAAAATTTAGGATGTATTGTGTGAGAATTTGTAATTGTTTTGTCTAATTTGACATCTTTTGTTGAACTACTTTTGCTTTATAAATGAGTTGAGTTCATGCTGCCATTTGCAATAATGTTGTTAATATGATGCTTATGAAAAGTGAAATATACAAGCATTCTGCCAAGTCCAGGGCCAGGTTTTGCTGCTGTTATAGAGGTCTAACTTGAAGGTGTTCAATGAAGTCCATGCAATAAAATGATATCTTTCCCAGACCATTTTAAATTACACATGCAAAAATGTTACATTAAAAGAACATTATTAAGATTACATAGTTAATCACTCAAATTAAGGAATAGCAGAATTAAGATTGCCTGTGCAACCTTAATTCAGCCCCCTTGTGCATATTCATTATGATACAGTCTTTTGTTACATGATCATACTATTTTTTTCCCATACAGGTCCCCTTCCTCATTCAGTGCACAGTATGGATAGTGCTCTGGGAATGAATCAGAGTGGTGTACTGAAGGAGACTGTTGTCTGTAGGACCCCTGCTACATTTGTTGCAGAATTTGGATGGTGTGAAGTGAATGAGGCAGGGGGTTTCAGGAACAGAAAGGATGAGCTTATGGTGGAAGCAGTAGAATGCTGCTCTAGGTAACTGGATTCTGTCCCGGTCTCTGCTACAGAGTTACTTTGTGATGCTGAGCAAGTCACTTAGGCTAGGTCTACACTACCCCCCCCTATCGAACTAAGGTACGCAACTTCAGCTACGTGAATAACGTAGCTGAAGTCGCAGTACCTTAGTTCGAATGAAAAAGCACTTACCCGGGGTCCACACGCGGCGCGCAGGCTCCCCCGTCGACTCCGCCTACTCCGTTCGTCGAGCTGGAGTACCAGCGTCGACAACGGAGCACTTCCTGGTTCGATTTATCGCGTCTTGACAAGACGCGATAAATCGAACCCAGAACATCGATCCGACGCGTTCGACAGACGCGTAAGTATAGACGTACCCTTAGACACTGCTTTTTACAGGCAATCACTAATGGTATCTTCCTCATTTTCTGAGTGCCTAACATGAGACCGTAGGTTCTGATTTGTAGAAGCGCTGAGCAATCACAGCTGCAACTGAAATCAATGGGAGCTGCGCTTTGAACATATACGGTGATATATAATTAAGGCTATGATTTCATCATGAGTATTTTTAGTAAGTCATGGACAAGTCACGGGCAATAAGCAAAAATTCACAGTTCGTGACCTGTCCATGATTTTTACTAAAAATACCCCAGACTAAATCATAGCCTTGGGGGGTGGTTGCTGCTGGGGGAGCACCCTGGGGGGGTCACTGCTGGGAGGGATGCCCCGGGAGGGGTCACCGCTTGGGCCGGGGGGGCCGGGGCCAGAGGCAACAGCAGCCGGACTCTGCTCAGGTGGTCCCTGGGGCAAGCTGTCTGGGACCTCCAAAGCAACAGCCGGTGCAGCTGGTTGCAGGGCCACCCGCGTGGCTGGCTGCACAGCCGCTCCAGCAGCGGCCCATGTGGCTGGTCCTGGAGCCAGCTGCTTGGGCGGCCCTGCAGTCAGCCACACTGGCTACTGCAGAAGTCATGGAGCCCTATATATAATGCCAAATACTCTGAAAATCAGATTCCAGGTATCTCACATTGGGCACCCAAAATTAATGGATACTTTTGACATTAATCTCTCTCTCTCTTCCTGAATTTCCTGTTGGTTAAATGGGGATAATACCACTCCCTCATTTCAGAGGGGCATTGTGAAAATATATGAATTAGAGTTTGTGAAGCATTCAAATACTATAGCAGTGTTTGAATAGCTTTTGGTAAATAAGGCATGAGGCCACACATTGAACAATGAGGAGAAAATTAAATACTGAATAGCTGCTCATTAAGTGAGCATTGTCCATCCTATGTACTAATTGAAGCAGGTGTCCTGTGGAAACATAGTATGTGACCATGTAATTAAAGACTGTCCTAATGGATATGCACCAGGGGACTGAACTATGGATGCCTCTGTAACTTTAATTCTGGCATTTTTTAAATTTTGAGTGCCTGACTCTGCAGCCTTAATGTTCTTTTAACTTTTTTTGTTTATAATTTCCTAGGGTTTTAAAAAAGGAAACTGAAAACACAAATTCCAGCATGTGGTGTCATATTGACACCCATTTGGACTGTCAGCAGACTTGACCTTTACATCCACCATCACCTCTGTCATGTGAGCTAATGCAATAATTGATAGCAATAGTAGATTGTATAGCTCATCTCCCCCAAGAGGATGACATTTTGTCACTGGGTTTCAGAGATATTTGCTGACAGCAAAGGAATGGTGAGGCTCAGGAATCTTTGGTTCTGTTCATATCCTGTCCTTGTCATGTGTCTTCCCTACATCTGGCTCTTTGTTCCAGTCCCACTCTTCTTCCCTAGCCACACCCAGTCTCTACTTCTCAGACTTCTCATCCCGGGCCCCGTCTTCTTGTCCAGTAATCCCAGTTTTCCACCTGCACTCTGGTTCCTTTTCACATCTGTCTCTCCTTCTCATGGCCCTGTGGTTCCTAGTCCCAATCTCTTTGCCCAGCCAGACCAAGTCTCCCCCACCTTCTCATCTCATCTCAGTCTCTTCCCCTCCCACTGTGTCCTTCCCCATCTCCTTGCCCAGCCAATCCAAGTTTCCCTTTCCCCCCATACCTGCCAAGCTCCTTGTTGTAATCTGTTCTTCCCTCCAGGTCTTCTCTCCTTTGCATTTGAATCAGGCACCTTCTTCCTCCATGCTGCCTTGGTATCACCAGGGCTTGCACTGAGAGCACAGGAGAGAGAGTCTTTATGCTGTCAAATTGTGTGCCTAGAGGTGGCCCCAACAGCCCAGAGCTGCAGTTAAAGGGAAAGTCCTGCCTCAGCCCCAAGCAGGAGCATGTCCACTCTTAGTGGAATTTAGCTGTAAAGTTGTAATAGGACTCTGTTGAGCAGAGTCCTATTACATGTGATTTAAAAAAAAAAGTTTATAATTTGGCCAAATTTGGGTGCATTTTTACAGGGATGGGGATCTGTAACACAAAGGCCAACTGGCTGCCAAGGTTCATAACCCTGCTCCAACTTGTGGGGGTACTAGAGCTTTTCAAAGAAAAAGTCACCAGAACGTAACAGGGATAAAATAATGTACTTTTCAATAGACTTGTTGAAAATGCCGAACCATTTTGGCTGAAAATTTCCACAAAAACCAAAACAAGCCACCACTCCCTAAGGCAGACACTTGGCATGGAAAATTTCAACCCAAATAGTTAGTATGGCCAAGTTTATAAGCAACTGAAAACAAGGTCTTATAATGGGAGCTATGTCCCCTCAATGCTCTCTTTGATAAAAGAATGAGTAGAAACTCAGAGCTGAAACTTGCGAAGTTTCTTCTCTCCTGCTCAGGAGAGACATGGATATGCTATTTAGTTTCCTAGAGTCTATTAAAACACTCATTTTCTCAGGACTCCAGATTGTGATTGGATTCTGAAGTTTTCTGAGACAGACATCATATTTATTCATGATATTTATTCATGGTCTCAGTGTGTTAATTTTCCCTGAAGTCACTCATATGACTGCTCTTCAAAGACCACACATTATTGTTTTCCAGTTTGATGTTGACATAAATAAATAAACAAGGTAGTGAATTTAAATGTCAGTGTCTGTCACTTTTCTGTAAGATTGGAAAACGAAACACTTATTTTTGTGGTCCTGAATACTTTCCACTTTTCTTCCTGGTTTAGTAGTCAGCAAGTAGCGAATCCTCCAGTATTTAAGAAGCCACTCTAATGCAAATCTTTAGCAGTGACCTGTGCTTCCTATGGGTACTCAGGATTACCAGGCACCTCGCTATTTACCTGCCCTTAATGTGAGGAAGCCTTATTTGTGCCTGCCAGAGGTCAGCTCCCACACTCCACGAGCAATACAAGCACTTCTCTCTAGGCCCCCACTGGCCTCACTGTCTCTCTACAGCCTTGTCTACGCTTGAGGTGGGATGTAGAATGCTCCGTGCTGCCAGAGCCTTTCGCTGTGGTATGGAAAGGCTCCAGTAGTGGGACACTACATTGCTGACTGTAGATGTGGGAAGAGCTGCTTGGGCACATAGAGAGCTGTGTTCTGGTGTGTCTGTACTCGCCTAAGCAGTGCCTCACTGTCTACACTGCTGTAGACTACACTGCATGTTATCTGGGTGTGCAGTGTCTGTACTCTACCTTACAGGTTAGCAATAGGCACATACAAACCTTCGAGACCTCCGAGCATCCCCATGGAGTGTTCAGCCCCTGGTGCACTGGACATTTACAGTATTGACAGATTTCACTACTTACAAAGAAACTGTGCACCCCAGCTTACTGGTTCCACCTCAGATACCCAGGCTACTTAACACACAGCAATTAGATCTGTGAACAAGTTTATGTAAGAAAGCACAGAGATCCAAGTAATAGCAAGTAAAAGTATTGGAAACAAATGGTTACAGAAAAAAGAAAATCATAACTCATTCTAGAGCCTAGACTTAACTATCTAGATACTCTCATATCTTGTAGAGTAATGCTCACCAAAATCCTTGCAGAGCTTTACAGCCAGGTTGGCTGAGATACTCCTTTCATGAGACACGTTGTCAGCTTGCCTCCTAGGTGAAGGTGAAGGACTTAGAATGTTCCTTTGCTCCCTCCGCAAGATGTACAAGTTCCATCCTTTGTCTTTATTCACAACACCTCCTGTTGTTGGTTTCATCTTGTAGATTTCTCAACCTCTTCTTTTCTGGCTCAATATGCAAGTAGGCCTGCATCGTGAGACGTACCATACACAAATGACCAGACCAGGAGATAGGTGTCTGCTACCTCCTGTCTGAAAGCAACATTTCCAAGGTAGATCACCTCCTGGTGGCCTGCCTTAACTCCAAGACCTTAAGAACACACACATTTTACTATGGGTACATAACTCCATAAGTATTATCTGTACATCCATTTCTGAACGATTATGACAACTAAAGGGCTACTGGGTCTCGGTAGTGACCTCACTTGATACCCTCCAGTGAACTATTATGCATATATTTGACCCAGGAGATCCCTGTAAAACCCTATGTGCCCTCTGCCAGTTGGCATCAAGGATCCCTGGGTCACCGTGACCGTGGCAGTGTTAAGACTAGCCTTGGCAGAATACTATATTTTTTTATTTCTTTGCAATTTTGATGATTAATATCAAATTTTTTTTTTTTAATGTTTAACTTTTTACTTGTACAGTTGTGGGAAATTAAGAGGGGGTAGGGTTGGGGTTAGGGCAGCGCTGATAGTGTAGCGGCCAGGGGTTCCCAGCATTGACCGTGGGGCTGCAAGGGGCTCCCTGCATGGCTGAGGGGCCTCAGACACTGGGACACAATGTGTGGGGGAGTCTGGTCCTGACCTGGCAGAGCAGAGACCCCCAGACAGGCTGCAAGGAGAAGAACAAGCCCTCAGCTGTGGGGCAGGCCACCCGGCTGCTGAACAGTTCCTGCCTGGGTATGGATCCCTTCAGCAGTGGAATGGCCTCCCCCACAGTCTAGTGCTCCTCCTCCTTGTAATCCTGGCTGGGGGTCTCCGCTCTGTCCCGCCAGGACCACAGCCTTCCTTGTGCTTGCAGGGTTCAGGAGTTGCTGGCCCTCTGGTTGTGCAGGGAGCCCTCTGCAGGACTACTGTCAGAGCCCACTCACTCACTCCTGCAGAGGCCTCCCTGCCCTGCCACAGAGCCAGGGACACCTGATCCCTGCAGGGACAAGGTGCGGGGAGAAAGCTGCGCTCACCTGACCTTTACAGATGGATTTTTTTCATCAATTTCAGCCGAAATTGAAAAGTGTCAGCTGAAATCAATGTTAGCCAACATTTATCATTTACATTGAATTCTGCCACACTAGTTAAAACAGAATAACTCCCCAAGTGAACGAATGTGAGACAGTCAGATGTGCTGGTCTGTTGATACAATGGTTATAAAAGTATACAAGGTTACTGTTAAAGTTTTGTGTTAGGGTACAAGTTTGATCAAGTTGGAGTATGTAGAGCTTTTGGATATCTGTTGGAGGGGAAAGTGAAAGTCTTAAGGAGCGTTGGAATCAGTAGTGTTGTAGGCAATATGAAGGTGGAAAGGTATACATCAGTCTTTCCCCTCAACTTCTTATTTTTAGTGTTAAGCTTTGGGGTGAATGGGGTGTGCCCTGCTGCAACCTTAACTGCCAGTAAATATAGTTTTATTTGCTAATAATTAATTACACAAAACATGCTCTGTTAATAATCCTAGACTAGTTAAAATTAACTGCAAAATTAGATAATTAACAGTCTTTTTTGTTGTTGTAGCCCTCACACTGGGTGGCAGCAGTACCAGTCCAATGTGCCGAAGATTCCTACAGCTTGCATTTCAGTGGAAGATGCTGAAATGATGGCACGGATGTCATCCCGAGGCACCAGGATTGTTGTGACCCTGAAGATGGGAGCCAGGACCTATCCCAATACTGTTTCCTTTAACACTGTGGCAGAAATAGTTGGGAGCAAGTACCCAGAACAGGTTAGTGTGAATCTGGAAAAAGAGTGACTTTCATTTGAAAACTAATAACTTTCATTTGCCTGCCTACTGCACTCTGTACATCTTGGCTTTAATATTTGCTTTCAAAACAGCAGGCCACATTCAGCCTTGGTGTAAGGGAGAGTGTGGTACACCTGCATAAGGACTACTGGGTTCTAAGGTGAGAGAGCTCAGGTAAAATATGGAACTTGGACTGCTCCTTTTTATTTTCAGCTATGTCGCAAGTTCATCTTTATGAAAGTGGTGCATTCCTTATGTGTTAACAGAGGTTAAATCCTAATGCTAGTGAAATAAGTTTCAGTATTTTAATGACAAATTAGCTGTATGTGTCAAAATAAAACAAACTATATTTGGCCATGTGTGCCCTTGAACTTCCTTGTTCATTTACTGATCTGGTAATCTGCATTAGGTCTTCTAGTCAGTGTGAATAAATGAAGTGCTCTTGTAAGTACAAAATACTTTGAAGAGAGGCTGTAAGCCCATGCAAAGATAAATATCACCTGTTGAATTAACTTTGTTTTTAATATAAAAAACAATTAGCCCTTTAATGAGCTAATTGGTTCGGATAACCACTGTATTTCAGTGGAGTTACTCCAGTGTAAAACTAGAGTAATGTTCTGGTGAACCTAGTTAGCTAACTGCAAGTTCAGTTTAAATGTTAGTTGTTTTGAAATTGAAAGCTACTATCCTATGATTTTTTCCACTTTCTCCATTTTTTTAATTTCCATTTTTTATAGCTTAAAATCATCCAAACCAAATTTGTAGTGGTAGAAAACTTGTGCTTGAGATGTGGCCTTTTAATGCCAAGTTACATCATGGAATAAATGTTTTTGGTTGTACATTTATAATGGAAATGCTGATGCAACCTTAACTATGGCAGCACTAGAAATCCCTGCTAAAATTAAGCTGCTAAGCCAGAATCCTTTTTTAAACTTCAGTTTTCTAATTTTAATGAAATATAGGAGTACTATATTTTTATCATAGTCCTTTAAAATCATACTTGTTTCATATTTTTATTTGCTTTAATAGTGTTATAGCTTTAGCCACGGCTTTGAATTATGACAGCTAGGAACTCTGGAGAGAAGTTAGTGTAATCCTTTTTCCTGCCAAATGATCAAGCTTCTGAAAACTCTGCAATGACCATTGTGGTTGAGTGGTTAATATGCCTTCAGTTATGAATTTAGCTACATGAAATGCAACCTTACTGAACAAAGTCTTAACTCTTAAGATTGTTAGCTGTACCCTAATTTATGTCACGTGAATTTTTAGAAACACGTCTGAGTAGCTATTGCATTTACCCTTCCTGAATCATACTTGATGTAGTATTATAGTATTTCACTGCAAGCATTAATATCCAAAAATTTTAACCTAAAAGATTTAAAGCAGAAGGCCCATGTATATTCTCTGTGGCTATCTTCACCTGTCTCTTTCAGTAGCCCAACAAGATAAATATTCTTAAACTGAGCTGCAGAGATTTTTGAAACCCTAGGTGGAGATTTAGCCACAAGATCCCTGCTGATGTTAAAGGGAAGGGAGTGGTGGCGTATATACCTTTTAAAAGGTAACCCAAGAAACAGAAAATAAAACAAGTGAACATTGAGGGTTTTCAGTACTTGTTTTTCACAGGAAGTTAATGCATGTTTTGCCACACAAATGATACATTGTTACTCTGGTAAAAACTGGAACCCTCTAACTATTCAAGCAATCAGATGCAACGTAGAATTAAACTCTTACGATGCACTTTATGCCAAAGAATCTTGGAATGCATTAAAAACTCAATGGAATAAAAAGGTGCTGTTTTTATGAGCCAAAGTCTCAATTAAAATTTTGCATTAAAACAATAGCAAATTTGGCCTTCTGAACCTGAGTGAGAAATCAACAGTGGGTGGCATATGTATTATAAAAGCTTCTAAAGCCATATGTTTTGAACAGTAAGCAGGGACCTTCAAAACACCACTATTAGCAAATGTGCAACTAGTTGGGCACTTAAGATAGAAAATTTAAGGTATGTATTTGTCTGTGAAGATCACTGCATGATGCAAAGCCAGTCTGATGTTGTGCATTGTAATGTGTATCAATGTTTGTACATTAGAGATTTTGGTAACAATAGCTGTGGTATGGACTAGACTTTAATACAGTGCAATGGGGAGAAATGTTAAGGTTGCTTCGCAGTATGATACCCCTTTGCAGAACACTGAGTTGAGCAAAACTGAAATTTCTGAACACCAGGAGATGTGATGTTAAGGTTGCCCAAGCAATCTTAACTCAGCAATGCCCCTATGTGCCCATTAACATGTGTACCTTTTACTTTGCCAACCCCACAACTGCTGAAATGTACAAGCTCTTTGCCTTCTTTTACAACCCATTCACTCTCACCTACACGATTCCATCTATTAAAAGGACAAAAAAAGGAAAATTTAATTAGGGTTGGGCTGCAGCGTGGCTGGGATGCATTGGCAGACCTGGAGGTGCAGGAAGGGTGGGCTGCTGCAGGGTGGTTTGGGGTGCACTGGCAGACATGGAGGAGCAGGAAGGGTGGGCTTCAGGTGGTTGGTGTGCAGGAAGGTTGGGATACAGTGGGGTTGGGGTGCACTGGCAGAGCTGAGGGGTACTATACCTCCGTCACTTTAATTCCCCTCTGAAGAAGCATTCACATGTCTAATTTTTCTCCCAAAAACTTTGATTACATTCCCCCCAAAATGAAATTGCCACCCATTACTCACAAATTGCAGCAGCCTCTAGCCACTCAGTTCAAAACTCCTGTTGTCTTACATGGGGGATTGTGATTAATTTATCTTTAGATACGTTAATTGAAGGGGGAGTGACAGCCATCAAGATGTTTGTGATTCTTCCAGTTATTAGTACCTCTCAATTTAACAGTACCAGCCAACAGAAAAAAACATTGTTGGTTTTTTTTGGAGAGGCACAATAACTTAGGAATCGCTTGGTCAAATGGCTTCAAATTTGGATCCCTAGCCCTACCCTGAAACCGCTATGAGGCACACCAATTTTCAAGGCAATCTGAGTAACTATTTGGATTTTAGAGCACTTATAAAAGTTGAGTTTAAAGTGCAAAAAATAGCAGGAATGGGAAACCCTTTGGCCTTTTTTTCCATATTGGCTCATACACACTGTAATATATGTACATTTTCTTAAATACCATTCTCAGTTTGGGTCCCCCAAATATTTAGTGGGTGCCATGCACTACCTTGGGTAAAACTTGATAGATCGAGAGATTTTTGATTTGCATCACTACTATAGTTTCATCTCTAGCTCTGACCAAACTAGAAACTTTTAAAAAAATTGCTGGGGGAGTGGGCGGCTTTTATCTCCAGAACCCTTGGCTCAAATGACTCCCCATTTGGAACATTAACCCTACACTGAACCCTCCTGAGACACACCAAATGTTAAAGAAATACAATGAAGCCTGTTGATTTTAGAGGACTTAAACAAGTCCACTTTTAAGGAGATGCCACCTTACCTGTAATAGTGCTCCTGAGCCATTATATAATGAAGTTACAGGTAATAATAGCTTATTAAATCTTAAAAGATTTGTAGCATTTTTTTAAAATGCCACCACAAACTTAAATCATATTGGTTTGAAAACTTCATCTACTATTGTTACAAGAAGCTGTGAGAATGGATACGACAGAGTCTGTTTGGAACAAAATCACTTTGGGGAAGAAAGCTACTAGAGGTTCCCCTGACCTAGTATTTGGGGTGTACGACAGACAACCAGAATCTGGTTTGGATATGGATACAGACCTCTTTAATGATTTTAATGAAATAAGTACTACTGGGAATTGTGTGATTATGGGAGACTAATTTATCAGATATACCTTGGAGGACAAGTGCTACTAATAACAGTAGGGCCCAGATTTTCCTGGGTGTGATCACTGGCAGATTTCTTCACCAAATAGTCACTGAACCAACAAGAGGTGAAGCCATTTTAGATTTGGTCTTAGTGAGTAATGAGGACCTCATAGAAGAGCTGGTTGTAGAGGACAACCTTGGTTTGAGTGATCATGAGTTAGTTCAGTTGAAACTAAATGGAAGGATAAACAAAAATAGATCTACAGCTAGGGTCCTTGATTTCAAAAGAGCTAACATTAAAAAATTAAGGGAATTAGTTAGGGAAGTGGACTGGACTGAAAAACTCAAGCAACTGAATGTGGAGGAGGCTTGGAATTATTTTAAGTCAGAGTTGCAGAAGCTAGCTGAAACCTGCATCCCAAGGAAGGGAAAAAAATTTGTAGGGAAGATTTGCAGACAAGATGGATGAACAAGCATATGCAACAGGTGATTAAGAGAAAGCAGAAAGCCTACAAGGAATGGAAGATGTGGGGGGAATCAGCAAGGAAAGTTACCTCTTGGAGGTCAGAAAGTGTAGGGGGTAAAGTGAGAACTGACAAAAGCCAAGCAGACTTGGACCTTGCAAAGGGAATGAAAACCAATAGTAACAGGTTCTATAGCTATATAAATAAAAAGAAAATGAGGAAAGACAAATGGGACTGCTAAACACTGAGGATGGGGTGGAGATTAAAGATTATTTTGGCATGGCCCAACACCTAAACAAATGCTTTACCTCAGTTTTTTAATGAGGCTAGTGAAGATTTTAGGGGTAACGGCAGGGTGGCTAATGGAAACGAGGATGTGGAGGTAGAAATTACCACATCTGAGATGGAAGTCAAACTCAAAGCTTAAATGGGACTAAATCAGAGGGCCCGGATAATCTCCATCTCAGAATATTAAAGGAACTGGCACATGAAACTGCAAGTCCAGTAGCAAAGATTTTTAATGAATCTCTAAATTTGGGGGTCGTAATCTATGACTGGAGAATTGCTAATATAATTCCTATTTTTAAGAAAGGGGGAAAAAAGTGATCCAGGAAACTAAAGGCCTGTTATTAATTCCCTAACCATAAAGATGCAAAATAGTCAATCTACTGAAAAGTTTTCAAAGCAGAGAACTCATAATTTTCCCACATACCCATCCTTTGATAACTTGTGCATACGCTACTTGATTTTCTAGTTAATAAGTGGCAAAAAAATGCTTGTCTAAGTACAGTGCAGAGAATATACATTTTAAATGGCTCCTAATTCTGTGATCTAGTATAAATACTGTACAACATAACAGAAGGGTATCATTCACTTATTTAGGACCATGCATAACAGTTGCAGGACTGCTTCACCCTGCTTTTTGAGCCTTTGTTTTTACAGAATAAGCGTGGCTCTACTTTGAGTATTACGAGCACAAAATGTATTAATAAATATTTTATTCCACTTAGCCAAATTTTAGATTGGATAGAACTTTCTAAGTGACAAATCCTAGAAATGGCCTGAATTATAGTGATGCTAAGATACTGGAACATGAAGTTTCTTCCCAATAAATGATTAATATAACCGAGACTGTTCCACAAGGGAGATAGCAATTTATGTACTTACTCATTCCTCTTCTTCCCCCTCCTTAAAAAAAAACAAACAATCTTCTCCTGCAATTTGCAATACTGGGAAAAACTCCAGGGAATAATAGAACATGAAAAATGTCCGTGTTTTGGATCTGATACACATACATAGATGCATGCATGTAAGTTCAGGAACCATTTGTAGGCAAAAACAGGGAAGTTCACGGAAGGTATTGTGACAAAGTTCCTCCTCTACCTCGGTGGGTCCTGCGCTTATTGGCGGATTCTGCTTGCCTCAGAGATCTTCCCCTCTAGTAGAATCCACAGTCCAGATCAACTCCTCCTGTGTCTGATCAGGAGTTGGGAGTTTTGGGGGGAACCCGGGCCCGCCCTCTACTCCGGGTTCCAGCCCAGGGCCCCGTGGATTGCAGCTGTTTAGAGTGCCTCGTGGAACAACTGCACGACAGCTACAACTCCCTGGGCTACTTCCCCATGGACTCCTCCCAACACCTTCTTTATCCTCACCACAGGATCTTCCAGCAGTACGCCCTCTTACTCTCAGCTCCTAGTGCCTCTTGCTCCCAGCTCCTCACACGCAACCTCCTTCCACAACTCCTGACATGCGCCCTTCAGTGACTCACTGGGAGGCTTTTGACTAGTTTCAGCCAGCCCCTGATTGGCTGCAAGTGTCTCACTCAACCTCCCTGCCTTCTGTAAAGTTCTTAATTGGCCCCAGGTGTCTTGATTAACCTGGAGCAACTGCCATACGGTATCAGGGATTTGTTTAGCCTGGGGCGAACATACTGGTTCCTTACCACTTCCCTATAGCCCTCTGGCCGGGACGGAGGTAGAGGACTGCTGCTGCTCCTCCTGCTCATCCTGCTGGGGCTGCTGCTAGGCCCTGGGCCCTCCCAGCTGCTGTTTGCTGCTACTGCTGCACCAGCTTCTCCCCTGGCTGGGTCAGACACCCCTCCCATTACTCTACTTTCTAGTTGCTGGCTGCCTGGCAGCTGAGCCCCCTCCCCCCCAACACCTTGGTTGCTGCTACTCCTGCTGCTGCAGCAACCCCTTGGGGGGGAGGGGGCCTGCTGGCCCTCTCCCCAGAGGAGGGGTGTGAAGGACCCCTGCTCCAGCCGCTGCTGTGACCACCACCACCACCACCATCTGTGAGGGGTCCTGCCTGACCACCGCCTGGAGTTGCTGGAGCTGCTGCTGCTGCCCTGTTTGCTGCCAAGAAGCTGCTGGTACCCAGAGGAGGAAGACCCAGAAGACAGTCGGCGGAGACTCTGCAGACCACCGTGGAGGGGGCCTCGAAGAACTGAGTAATTTTTCGAACTGTGCTCTAGTGGTGGGGGTATTGACTGTGTTTGTAGGGGCACAGGGGGTGTGGCGCCGAGCCTGCCCCCCCGGTCCACCTGTGCCCCCCCATAACCCCCACCACCACCGCTGCCCCCTCCACCACCTCTGCTGGCTGCTCACCATCTGCCTTGTGCTACGGCCTCTGGACTTAGCTGCTTCCATGGCCCGCCACAACCTTTTAACATCATTAAGGCCTGCAGCGGCAACCAGCCCCACCCATTGACTTTGTGCAAGCGCACGTGGGTGCACGTGCCCCCTCCCATACCCCTTGGACTGACCCTCTTCCCCCCAGCTGCACGTCCCTTGCTTTGTCCCTTGCCTCCTGCCCCATTTACCCCTTGCAGTTGTTTGCCCCCTTTTTTTTGGTCCCAGCCCCTTGCTATTTTCAGTTTTGCCTGCCCCGCCCCTCTCCATCTACAGCCTTGTTTGTTTGCCCTACCCTAGCCCTGAAACTAGTCCCTTGTTTTTCTGCCCCATTCTTAGTTGGTTGTCTCCCTCCCCCTGAAGCTCTGTTTGCCCTGATTAGCCTCCCGCTTTCGTGAACCCACACCCCTTCCCATGCGCTTGTGCCCCTCCCCTGTTTAATTTTGACCCTATCTCACTGCACCCCCATGCTGTTATATCATCCCCTCCCCTAGTGCAACAAGAGGAGCCGGATTTCCCATCTTGAGTTGGTGACTGAACCCTACCCCCGCACTAGTCCAAGATAACCCTGAACCCTTTCCCCACTTTTAGTGCCCTCCTCCCCTGCCTGCAGCCTAGCAGGGAGGAGTGGTCACCCCAATTCCTCTCCCCACCCCCCCTCTCAAGAGTTTTCCCTTCTTCCACTGCTCATCATGGCAGGCGATATGGAGGGAGAAGCCCCTCCAGACGGCACGGCCGCCCCTCCTTGGCCTGTTCCCCCGTCACCCTCCCTAGCCTCCACCTCGACCGCCACTGCCGAACCACCTGCTCTCGCCCCCGCTGAGGCACTGGCAGTGGCGGACACTGAAGACACCTCCGCTGCTGCCACGTCCCTCGCCCCCCATGATCCTGGGGGAGCCCCCCCAGCCGGCAGGAAGGGCCAGGGTAAAAAGAAGGGTAAGGGCCCCGCGACAAAGGCCAGGCCCTCCATGGCAGAGGCAGCCACTACTGCCACGGCATCCTTCCCTGCTGTTCCCTCTACCAGCTCTGCGGGTGTCCCACCCCCGGCCCCCAGAGCATACGCCCAGGTGGCGGCAACCCCCCCACCTGCCGCAACGTCACCTAACCCGCCCACCGCTTCAGCTACCATCTATAGTGGCCGGGGCCCCTTTCCCACCTTGACCAGGAGGCATGGCGTCCGTTGCCTCCTGGTACCCGCCTCGCCCCACGTAGAAACCTATGTGCGGGCGTTGGCGAGGGTGGTGGGGCCCACAGCCATCGTAGCGGCCTCCAAAATGTACGGAAAGGTAGTCGTCTTCCTCGCATCGGAGGCCGCGGCCCAAGAGGCGGTGGAGAAGGGCCTGGTGGTGGGGGGGGGGTGTTCGTCCCATTAGAGCCGCTGGAGGACTTGGGCATCCGCCTAGTCCTCACTTCCGTCCCTCCCTTCCTCCCCAATGCCGCCCTGTTACCTGCCCTCTCCGCCCTGGGGAGACCCATCTCTGTAGTCAGCCCTCTCCCACTGGGCTGCAAAGACCCCGCCCTCCGTCACATCCTCTCGTTCCGCCGGCAGGTGCAGCTCCAAATGCCGCCGGCTGCACGTGACAGGGAGGCGCTCGAGGGGTCCTTTATGGTCCCCTATCACGGGGCCCGTTACCGGGTATACTATTCCACGGGGGAGGCTCGGTGCTACCTCTGCCGGGCGATGGGACATGTCCGGAGGGACTGTCCCTTGGCCCGGCAAGGAGGAGCATCCGAGACCCCCGAGCCCCGGCAGGGCGTCGGCCCTGTCATCGCCGGCGCCCCTGAATGCCCGGTGCCCAGAGCCACCCCTCCTCCTTCCCAGTCCACCGCTGCTCCCACTCGGGCCCTGGGAGTACCTCCCTCAGTGTGCCCAGACGAGTGGGAGAGGCCCGCCGCGAACAGTCTGCTGAGGCCTGTGGAGGAAGGTGAGGCAGGGATACCGCCGGGCGTGGGAGAGGGCCCGCCCCAGAGAGATTTTTCTCTCCCTTATGCTGCCCCACCACTACCTCCCCGAGTCCCTAAGAAATCGCCCCTCCCCCTTGACCCGACCCTTACTAGCCAGCCCCCAGCTGAAGCCATGGAGGACTGGGCCTTAGTACAGGGGAAGCGGGGCAAGCGGAAGGCTCGAGCCCCGCTCCTTTCCACCGATGCGGAAGCCCCCCGGAAGACCAGGAAGGGGGGCACTGATGCCGAGCCTTCCGCTTTGCCCCCGAGCGGCTTTTGTCCGCCAGAACCGGCTCGGAAAGACGTGGCAGCACCGGAAGGTATTACCGCCCCTCCCTCGGAAGCCCCCGATAGAGCCCCTTCTGCCCCCTTTATCGACCCTGCGTGCCCTGACCCGAGCATCGCTTCAGGTGCCGGCGGAGAGAACCCTGGGGTGGCAGAAGGTGACCTGCCCTCCATCTACGAGGAGATCGAGGCCCTGGGTCTGACCCCAATCACCCAGGGGGAGGACGACCCTTTACCAGCAGGCCTCGATCTCAATGACCTCACCCCGGTGCCCCTTTCCCCCCTCTCCCCATGCTCCCTCCCCTTGACCGCCGGTTCCGCTCCCACCTCCGAGGACCCCCTGGGCTCTTCCACCTGCCCGGTCGCAAGTGACACCTCGCTGACAGCCGCCAAGCCTCCTGAAGCAACGGCCAGTGCCCTGCGGCCGGGACCCGAATCCCAGGGGGTACCCCTCATTGGGGTGGGACAACGGTTCTCCTTCCCAGGCGGGGACCCCGCAAATATCTGTCCACCTCCCGATGCCGTGGCTGTAACACGAGCCATCATACTAGAGCCCAGCATCGTGGGGGGTCCCCTTCCCAATTCCCAGATCCCTCAGCCACACCAAGAGAGGCCACCTCCCAGTGGCCCAGCTCCTGCAGCTCAGGATCCTCTACCCGTTCCTCAGCCCGGCCCTGCTCATGTCCCCTTCCCTGCCCCTACTTCTGATCCCTGCCCTGCCCCTGATGCCGTCCCAATCTCCTACACCTCCCCTGATGACACTGCCGCCCCTGGGACTGTCTCCTTCCCCTTCTCGGAGGATGACCCCCAGGGAGCGGCTCCAGTATTTCCTCATCCCGACCCACCAGAGGCTGCTCTTCTCCCTCCACCGCCTCCCCCAACTAAGCCGAATTTCGGGTTGGGCCCTAAGGTGCCGGCCCAGCGGGAGCTGCGTCGAGGGTCCACTCCTTGCCTGTCTGTTTCGGTGGGCCATAGGGCTGTGTCAGGGGCCCCTTCTTTCGATAGCCGGGAGCCAGTAACCCCGGCCCCCCATACACTGCGAGAGGAGCTGCGGGAGTTCCTGGAGGATGTCCGGGGCTCCCGCAACAAAGTACAGCTCGCTCTCCAGCAATGGGGGGATTTCCACCAAATCCTCCAGGCCGCGAGGGCCCTCATGGGAGTGGGCAAAGGGACTGGGAAGCAGGCCGCCACGGCCTACCAACGGGTCCGCCTTTTCCGTGACTCACTACTCAGCTACGGGGTGGGTCACGGATTGTTACGCGGCCCGATGGGGGCCGTGAGTGACTCTGCCAGCAAGGATCCCCCCCAGCCCTCCTCATGGCATCTCTCCTCTTCGCAACATTGAACACCCGGGGCTGTAGGATGGGTCTCCCCAGGAGCCAGGTGCTCTCCTTCCTTCGGGAGGGGGGGTACTCTGTAGTATTCCTGCAGTAGACCCATACGGATCCAGCCGCTGAAGACAGCTGGCGGCTGGAATGGGGGGACAGAGTCTACTTCAGCCATCTCTCTGTTCGCCAGGCTGGAGTGGCGACCTTGTTCTCCCCCGACCTATGGCCTGAGGTGCTGGGGGTTGCCGACGCTGTGCCGCGCCGCCTGCTGCACCTACGGGTCCGTATGGAGGGGCTCGTGGTCAATCTCGTCAACATCTATGCCCCGACACCGGGCCCGGAACAACTTCGTTTCTATCAGCAGGCGTCCACCTTCCTCGGCACTTTGGATCCTCGCGAGTGCCTTGTCCTGGGCGGGGACTTTAACAACACCCTTGAAAAATGGGACCACTCGGGGATCGAGCAGTGCCCGGCCGCCGTGGACGTCCTCAGGGAGATTGTCGAACATCACTCCCTGGTGGACGTCTGGCGCGACCACCACCCGGGCGACAGCTCAGCCTTCACCTTTGTCCGGGTGGAGGCCCATCGGTCGCACCACTCCCGGTTGGACCGCATCTATTTATCACGTTTTCACCTTTCGCGGGCCCACTCCTCCAGCATCCGGCTGGCCCCGTTCTCTGATCATCATCTCGCTACCGTGACGGCCTCTCTCTGCGCGGAGAGGCCGGGGCCAGCCTATTGGCATTTTAATAACAGTTTGCTGGAGGATGTGGGTTTCGTGGCGTCCTTCCGGGAGTTCTGGCTGGCCTGGTGAGGCCAGCGGCATGCCTTTCCCTCGGCGCGGCGATGGTGGGATCTAGGGAAGGTACGCACCCGGCTCTTCTGCCGTGACTACACCCGGGGCGCCAGCCGACGGAGGGATGCGACGATAGAGCAGTTGGAACGGGAGGTCTTAGAGCTGGAGAGGCGTCTGGCCGCCAGCCCTGAGGATCCATCCCTCTGTGGGGCGTGCCGGGAGAAGCGGGAGGAGCTCCGGGAACTCGAAGATCATCGGGCCCGGGGCGCCTTCGTTCGATCCCGCATCCGTCTCCTTCGGGAGATGGATCGCGGCTCCCGCTTCTTCTACGCCCTGGAGAAAAAGAGGGGGGCTAAGAAACACGTCACCTGCCTCCTCGCAGAAGATGGCACCCCCCTCACGGATCCAGTGGAGATGTGTGGGAGGGCCAAGGTCTTCTACGCGAGCCTTTTCTCCCCGGATCTGACCGATCCTAACGCTTGCAAAGTGCTCTGGGACGAACTCCCTACGGTCAGCACGGGCGACCGAGACCGGCTAGAGCTGCCTCTCACTCTGGTCGAGTTCTCGGAAGCCTTCCGTCGCATGCCAACTAATAAATCTCCGGGACTGGACGGGCTGACCGTGGAATTCTATCGCGTGTTCTGGGACGTCCTCGGCCCAGACCTTGTCACCGTCTGGGCCGAGTCCTTGCAGGGCGGGGTCCTCCCTCTTTCGTGCAGGCGAGCCATGCTCGCCTTATTGCTGAAGAAGGGGGACCTCCGGGATTTACGGAATTGGCGTCCCGTCTTGCTCCTCAGCACGGACTATAAAGTCGTAGCAAAGGCCATCTCGCTGCGGCTTGGGTCCGTGCTGGCGGACGTGGTCCACCCAGACCAGACCTACACCGTCCCGGGCCGCACCATTCTCGACAACCTGTATCTGGTCCGGGATCTCTTGGAGCTTGGGTGTAGGGATGGTCTGTCGTTCGCCCTCCTGTCTCTGGATCAGGAGAAGGCGTTCGACAGGGTGGATCACGGGTACCTCCTGAGTACTCTGCGAGCGTTTGGCTTTGGGCCCCAGTTTGTGGATTTTCTCCAGGTGCTGTACGCCTCCGCAGAGTGTCTGGTCAGGCTCAACTGGACCCTGACCGAGCCGGTCAGCTTCGGGCGAGGAGTACGGCAGGGGTGCCCCCTCTCGGGGCAGCTGTACGCTCTGGCGATCGAGCCCTTCCTCTGTCTCCTCCGCAGGAGGTTGACGGGGTTGGTGCTCCGAGAGCCGGAGCTGCGGCTGGTCCTGTCGGCATACGCCGACGATGTGCTCCTCGTGTTCCAGGACCCGGGCGACTTGGTGCGGGTGGAGGCTTGCCAGGCGATCTACTCGGCGGCCTCCTCTGCCCGGGTCAACTGGGTCAAGAGCTCTGGCCTGGTGGTAGGGGACGGGTGGCAGGCAAGCTTCCTCCCACCCGTGCTTCAGGCCATCAGGTGGAGCGCGGGTCCGCTGCTCTATCTCGGCGTTTACCTTTCTGCCACGCATCCATCCCCGCCGGAGAACTGGCAAGGTTTAGAGGGCAGGGTGATAGAGCGGATCCGGAAATGGACAGTACTACTCCGGTGCCTCTCCTTTCGAGGGAGAGCACTGGTAATCAATCAATTAGTCCTGTCCATGCTCTGGTTCCGGCTCAACACCCTGGTCCCGGCCCCGGGTTTCCTGGCGAACCTTCGGACGTCGATTCTGGAGTTCTTTTGGTCAGGACTGCACTGGGTCTCTGCAGGGGTTCTCCATCTTCCTCTGGAGGAGGGTGGGCAGGGCCTGAAGTGTCCACACACTCAGGTCCATGTCTTCCGTCTCCAGGCCCTGCAGAGGCTCCTTTATGGTGCAGGTAGTCCAGCATGGAGCGTATTGGCGCACGCCTTCCTACGCCGCTTCCGAGGGCTCCGATATGACCGGCAGCTCCTTTATCTCCATCCGAAAGGTCTTCCGCGATACCTCTACGGGCTGCCGGTCTTCTACCAGGACCACCTCCGGACCTGGAAGCTATTCTCAGCGACCAGGTCCGTGGCGGCCACCGAGGGGGCAGATCTCCTCGCGGAGCCCCTGCTACACAACCCCCAGCTCCGTGTGCAGGTGGCGGAGTCCCCCTCGGTGCGCCAGAGGTTGGTCCTGGCAGAAGTCACTAGGGTCGGAGACCTCCTGGACTACGACCGGGGAGACTGGCTGGATCCCCTGACACTTGCTCAGCGCATGGGGCTCTCCAGACCTCGTACTCCCCGGCGTGTACTTCAGGAGGTGAAGGCTGCTTTGCCGCCCGCTGCTCGGGTTTACCTCGACCGGGTCCTGCGAGAGGGTACGCCCCGCCCTCCCTTCACCCCAAGCCCTCCGGACCCCTGCCCCTTTTTATTGGGCCCCTGCCCCGTGGACCCAACCGGGTCCCCTGTCCCTTCACGGTGAACCGGCTGTACAAACTGCAGCTGGTCCGCTTCCAGACCGCTCCAAGGAAACATCTATACATGCTCGTGCTCCACACCCTTCATCTCCTCACCCTCACGTCCTGCCCCGATACGAAATGGCGGGACCTCCTGCCACCTCTAGAGGGTGAGAAGCCCCGGTGGGCCAGCCTTTACTCCTCCTTAGTCCCAAGGCCCGCCGGGGATGTCAGTTGGCGGCTCCTTCACGGAGCCGTGAGCACGGGCGTGTACTTGGTGCGGTTCACCCCTATCCCCAACACATGTCCCTTTTGCGGTGTGAGGGAGACCCTGGCGCACATTTATCTGGAGTGCGCCAAGCTTCAGCCCCTGTTCCGGCTCCTCTTAGACATTTTGTTGAGGTTTTGGTTGCACTTTTCCCCTCACCTTTTTATTTATGCACTTCCAATCCGCGGCCCCATGAAGTCACGGGACCTCCTGGTCAGCCTCCTCCTGGCCCTAGCTAAATTGTCCATCTACAAAACCAGGGTGAGGAGGTTGGCCGATGGAGGCTCCTGTGACTGTGGGGCCTATTTTCGATCCTCTGTTCGTTCACGCATCTGGGCAGAGTTCCTCTGGGCAGCGTCTACTGGCTCCCTTGACACCTTTGAGGAGCAGTGGGCGCTGTCCGGGGTTCTCTGCTCGGTGTCCCCTTCTGGTTCGCTTCGTTTGACCCTTTGACCGCACTCCCGTTCCTGTTTTTTCATTTTTTGTCCCCCGGAATTACTTGGTATCCAGGTCCTGTGGATCCCTCCCCTTAGGCTGAAGGGGGGGATCCTTTCCCGCCCACTTCCTGGATCCCAATAAGAACATACTGGTTCCTTACCACTTTCCTATAGCCCTCTGGCCTTGCCCCGTCACAGTATATAATACTCCTGAGTGTTGTTTTATGGGCTGTCATCAATTCTAAATATGTTCAGAAAATGTTTATCGATTAGCCCTTTGATGTGGCTTCCAGAAATCCATTTGGTCAGACCAAATCATGCATATGATAGAAATGTGAGTAAGGACATTTTACAAACCTGTTGCTATGAAGTTGTGAATTCCATTGTTAAATGTTTGCACTGTGGCTTTCTCACTCCTCTTATTCAGTTTCCATATTCAAAATGTTTGTAAGCACTGCCATTTGGGCCTCTTTCCTGTAGCAGTAAACTGAGACTTGGCCCCTACCTCCCTCTGACAAGACTTTGGCAGTTAATTTCAGTCATCACAAGAAGGTGTGGCTTTTTGAAAGTGCCAATTCATCACTTCATAGAAGGAGCAGCCTAATAGCAAGAGGAAGTAGAGATAAAAATGTAACTAAATGAGCTAATATAATCAGGTTTTGTTTTTTTTTAATTTTACTTTAAGATTTATGTTTATGTTAATTCCCACTGAAATGAATGGTGCCCCTATTTTTTCATTTCTGTGGGACTTGGGCATGTCACCAGGTTTAATATGAAGGCAGACAACTAAATATTGACAAATGATATAAGTTCTTGTATACAAATGCAAGATGTCTAAATACTAAGGTGGGTAAACTTGAGTGCCCGGTATTAAATGAGAATATTGATATAATAGGCATCACAGAAGGTTGGTATAATCAATGGGACACAGTAATATCAGGATACAAAATATATAAGAATGACAGAGAGTAGGTTGTGCTGGTAGGGGAGTGGCACTATCTGTGAAGAAAGCATAGAGTCAAATATACTAAAAATCTTAAAAGAAGCAAACTGTACCATAGAATCTCTATGGATAGAAATTCCATGTTTGAATAATAAGAATATAACAGTAGGAATATACTATCAGCCACCTGATCAGGATGGTGACAGTGACTGTGAAATGCTCAGGTTGTTTAGAGAGACTACAAAAACAGAAATTTCAGCTATCCACATATTGACTGGAAACATGTCACCTCAGGATGGGATGCAGAGATAAAATATCTAGACACCATTAATGACTGTTTCTTGGAGCAGCTAATCCAGGAACCCACAAGGGGAGATTTGATTTAGTCCTAAATGGCACACAGACTCTGGTCTAAGGTGAAAGTAGATGAACCACGCAGTAATAGTGACCATAATGTAATTAAATTTAATATCCTTGGAGAGGGCAAAATATCAAAGAAACCAACCACATTAGTATTTAAATATACAAAAATGAGGAGGCTGGTTAAACGGACAGTAAAAGGAACAGTCACAAGAATTAAATGCCTGCAAGCTGCATGGAAACTTTTGAAAAACACCATAATAGATGCTAAAACTATATGTATACCCCAAAGAGCCCCTCCCTGCAACAGTAATCGGACCAAAAAATGCCATCAGGGATAAACAGGAAAGTAAGAGGTGGTTAGATATTGTGATGGGGGACTCCACTCACCGCCAGGCTAGCGCCTCCTCCAGGCCACTCTTGGGATTAGCTCATGAGGTTGATCCCCCTTCCCATGGTCGCACGTCATCACTCCATCTCTCTCTCAGGTCTGTAGCCCCGCTCTCACTCCAGGAACCACAGCATCCTCTTCATGACTCAGCCCTCCACCAGGTCACTACATGCCTTCTCTTCTTCCGGGGGATTGGGAAGAGTCTCTTCTCTCAAACAGGCTCAGGCAGTCTTCCTATGCACTGCTGGTGCCACTTCCCCAGTGGCTGGTTGGGGAATCCAGGCCCGCCCTCTACTCCGGATTCCAGCTCAGAGACTCCAGTCAGCCGTCAAGGTCTGTTCTAACCTATACCTGCTGCAATTACCTGAGCCCTTTCCTAACCTCCCTGCCCGCCCTCCCTCCCTCCCTTCTCTGGGTCTGCCAGCCTCACCACTCCCTCCTCCCAAAGAGCAACTGCAGGCTACATGTCCCTGCAGCCTCCAAACATTTCTCCATCTTCCCAGGGGGTGACTGTAGCCTTTCCCAGAAGCCCCCTTCTGTTGCCAGCTTCCTGTCTTATATAGGCTCTGCCTGTTCCTGCACTGATGAGCTTCTTCTAATTAAGGATTCTCTCATAGTCTTAATTCCCCCCAGTGTGCCGCCTACTAGGTTAATTGGTCCCTCTGGCCTGCCTTAACTCTTTCAGGGAAAGTGTGGGGAGGACACCCCATCACAAAGACAAAAAGACACATTTTAAAAATTGAAAGTCGAATCATACTGAGGAAGATAGAAAGGAACATAATCTCTGACAAGTCAGTGTAAAAGTATAACTAGGCAGGCAAAAAAAGAATTTGAAGAGCAACTAGCAAAAGACACACAAACTAACAGCACATTTTTCTTTTTAATACATTGGAAGCCTACCAAACAATCAGTGGGGCCACTGGATGATTGAGGTGCTAACGGAGCACTCAGGGAAAATAAGGCCATTGCAGAGAAGCTAAATGAATTCTTTGTATCAGTCTTCACTGCAGAGGATGTAAGGGAGATTTCCACACCTGAGTTGGTCTTAGGTGACAAATCTGAGAAACTGTCTGAGATTGAGGTGTCAGAGGAGGTTTTGGAGCAATTTGATAAATTAAACAGTAATAGGTCACTAGAACCAGATGATATTCACCCAGGAGTTCTGAAGGAACTCAAATATGAAATTGCAGAACTATTAACTGTGATATGTAACCTGGGTCTGGGTTCGTAGCAGGCAAGTGTGTCTGGCTCAAACCAGGCAGGGTTCTGAATCCCAAGCTGGCAGAGGAAACAGGCTCAGAGATAGTCTAAGCACATCAGTTGACAGTTCCCAAGGGGTTTTCTGTGATCCAACTGGTCACAAAGAGGACGGGGGATAGATCACTCGATAAATTGCCCTGTTCTGTTCATTCCCTCTGAAGCGTCTGGTGGTGGCTGCTGTCAGAAGATAAGATACTGGGCTATATAGACCATTCTTCTGACCCATTATGGCCGTTCTTATGTTCTTGTGTTCTTAATATGATGGATCTTATGGGGAAAAGATGGTTTGTGAAGACAGTAATGCCTACAGTTCATTTCAAAGGAAGGTTGGGTTGTCACAATAAAAACACCAAGCAGTTGATGCACAGAAGTTAATTTTGTAAACTTGGCTGCTTCAAAAACATTTTTTTCCAAACTGACAAAGGGGCCTAGTTAATTTAAGTCTTAAGATGTACGATAAATTTCATGGTCTAGAGCTTGGCAAAAACATCTAAAACCAAAACTTTCAATTTGAAATTCAAGAGCTAATTAAAACCATTTAAAAGAATGCATCTGGGTAAGTAAGTACTAGTGCAAAGTTTGCCCTGCAATTCTGAATGGCTTCTGAGTCCCTAAATAGTTTATATTGAAAACATCATATCTATATCATTGTAAGAAACAGTTCTGTACACTAACTGACTTGTTTCAGTGTGGCTAATGTTGTAAAGAGAGAATAATAATTAAAACATTTATATTGTTTAATGTATTTTCCAAATAGTATTATAGATATTGGTGTAACAAACGATAGGTTGTGGCCGTTTTGTAATGGTCAGATGGTACAAAGTGTCTGAATTCTGGCTGGAAACAGTCGGTGAAGAATTACCTCTTGCTGAAGAGAATTTTCTATTGGCACAAACTACTCGGGAGTAAGCTGGGGTGTGTGGAAGAGTGGAATTTTGCTATGCTGATCCTCTACTGGCATAAGGTCCCTAAGGGACAGTGGCAAAAGAGCAGTTTCTAGTTCTACTTTCACACCAGGGCTATGCTGGGGCAGGATCAGGAGCCATAACAGATTTCCTGACAGCCACCGTCCCCAGTGCCCAGTTCACAATGGTGCCAGTGGCGCCACAGAGCCTGGTCCACACTCAGAAGGGGCCCCGGCATGCTCTGCATCCACTGCACCTTGAGACCCCACCAGCCCGCTGGCTCTACCCCTCCCTCCCCCGCCCACCACTTGCTCCTCTCAGCCAGCCGTCCGGCCGAGGACTCCTCTCCACCCTCTGGCCCCACCCACCGGCTTCTCTCTGCCTTCTGGCCGGGCCCCAGTGCACTTCCAGCTCTAGGCAGTCTCTGCTTCCCATCACCTGTGGAGCCCCACCTGTCTCTCCGGAGCTGAGCCGCCTGGGACTGGGGCAGAAGCCTGGCCAATCTCAGCCACTTGTGGTGGGGGGACAGTGTGGGGTGCTTGGCTGGGCCCCTCCAGGCAAGTGGGTCCTGATGGAGCCTGGGCGGGGCAGACCCTGGCCTGGCTGATCTCGCCACTCCCAAGGGGCTGGAGCGATTCATCACCCTGGGACCAGCCCAGGCTGCACTGGCAGCTCAGCCCGGCAGACAGTCATGTCCCAGCAGGGCCGGTGAGTGGGGCGGGGAGGCAGGGTGTAGGGGAGTGGGTCTCTGGAGGGCTGGGGGGGGCGTGCTGGGCTGTGAGGGGGCGGGGAAGATCTCTGTGTTTGGGGCACTAGGAGTGGGGGTTCTGTGTGGGGTGCTGGGCAGTTGTGGTGTGCAGGGCGCTGTGCATTTGTGGCAGGATCTGGGGTGTAGCCCAGTGGGTCAGCTTATCTGTATTGTATTTATTGCTTTGTTATTTTGCTTTATTATATTTAGCAGTAATGCAAGAAACCTACAGGCTTTTATCCTGTAAGATTTGGCTTTAGTAGGTAGTGTGAGGCTTAAGACCTATAACCTTTTCTATAAATAAATTTAAGTAACTCATAAGTTATAGGGAACTAAAAGTGGTATGCCAGAGGGGAATTTTGTCCAGAATACTGACATCAGCCACCTACAGAACACAGCTGACACCAGCACAGAACATAGCTGACACCACCATCTGGAAAGTTCCAGACAAAACCTTTGACCGCAAAGCTGCCATGACAGCAAATTACTGTGTATGCTAATAGGGTAACATCATACATATACTAACCTATAGAAAATGAACACCTTAAGAAAAGAAAATACAAATAAAAACCTCTATTGAATATGCATTGGTCATGGCAGCGTCAGCGTAACCTACTATAAAAGTAACATCCATGGGGCAGCAGAGAGGTTGAAAAGATGTAAACCTTTGGAGGGGCCAGAATGATGGCCACCGCGGAAGATGAGGACGATAACAGTAATATGAAAAATAATGGTTAAGTAAAAAAAATAAGGGTGTAAGTATAAACGTCCAAATGTACTTTCTGTATTATCTCTATCTGCTTGTTAAGTTTAAGTGTGGGTATAATCTTTGCTAAATTATTAATAAATCATATATTTATACATAGAGAGAGTTCCTATAGTGGAAGTGTTGCACCTGTGCACATCGGGGTTCCTAAATTATATAATAATTTTACAATAATCTTACTGGGCCTAATCTTGGAACAAAAACCTGTTAATCCTCAAGTTACAACTATATTTACCCAATTTTGGGTCAGGCTACAGGGGAGGCGCTGGGCATTGTGGGTCCAGGGGGGCCTCTGGCCTTAGGAAATTGGGGGGTGTTCTGGTGTTGGGCAGGGGGGCTGTGTGGCACGACATGGGCCCACCCCTGAGGGGAAGGGGCATGCTGGCAGCACAGAGCCAGGCGGGCCATTGTGCATCTGGCAACTGCCGGTTTGTAAATAGTGCCCTCGCACTGGCCTGGGCAGAGTGGGGTCACCCCTGCCATGCCATGCCCCATTGTCCCTGGCTGGCCCCTCACTCCGGGGAATGACACCCCCCCACACACACCGTGCTCAATTGCCCTCATGGGGAGCCCACAAATATGTTTGGCGCCGGGCCCACAACAGGTTAATCCAGCCCTGCGTCTCTGACACCAAGTAGAGTTTAAATGTTAGAGTGAATTGAGCTCAGTGCTGAAGTCATTCTGTTGTACTTCATTTCACTCTGATACATGAGACCCCCGCTAGAACGCGCGTCAACATAGCGCGAATTCAGAATTAGCATGGGGGCGACCATGGATCCCAAAATAAATTATTTAAATTGAATCCATGGTAACGCGCCCCCTCCCCCCGCTATAACGCTGTCCCCGCATTAACGTGGTACCGTGCATGGCTCCCAAACCCCACATTCTAGCAAGGGTGTGGTGTACCTTGTTGTAAGTGCAGGAGGTTTGCCACAAGGCAAAGCACTCTCTGGACGTTATCCTTCGTTTCAGACACAGTTGATTAACGTGTACATTTCAGCTATCTGCCCATCCCAATCTCATTTTTTTCTTTGAAGCAAATCAGATTTTTGCCTACAGCTCCTTGTTAGAGCTTTGCTCCTCCACTCTACTGTCCAGCGTTCAGAAGAGTGTATAGCTCCTACCTTTCCCAAATTACACCAAACTGCTACAAAAATTGTGGCATTAGAATTTGAAATGTAACCTTGAAGGAATTTATTCTCTTTCCCAGCAAATTTATCTGAGTACTGCATAGACTTGTAGTCCTGCTGATTGATTGTAAAAGCATAAGCAGATGCACTATAATATTTTTCTTCCCACCCATTCCTTTGTTGTTTCTACTCCCACACAACGTTTGACAGAATTACATTGGGATTTTCGAAACATACGTAGGTTCTACAGAACAATTACAGAAGCTTTGTTTCTCTACTGTTGAAGATTTCTTTATTTTATAAAATTATTCTAAATCCCTCTTGTATTCTGATATTCAGGAGTAGGTGAGGTAGTCCAGCATTTGGCTGCTGTAACCCTTGCCTGAGGCATCAAAGAGAAAAGAGCAGAAAATGATGATGTATAAAACAGTAACTGTATATTTATATAGTACCTTTCATCCTGAATAAATAAGTGCCAGAAATATAAGTGCCAAATGTCAGAGATTAGCTTAAAATATCCACATGCACATACAGAAAGAATCAAGTGGCTATAATAATAAGCTTATGTGGTAAGCACTGACTGTGTGCTTTCACTGTGGAAGATACCAGTTATCAAGAGAATCTCTGTTCCGGAGACTTTTTATCTAGGAGATTTTTTTTAATTCATTTTTTTCCACACATGGGAGTCATGGAAGAAGTGCCTCTCCATAGTCAAATCTCTTTTAAAGATGATAGTGAGGGGTCTATTAAATATGGGTTGGGAGGTTGTCCGATGCATAGGAGAAGCAATTGAAAAGAACAAAACCAAACCAATACTGGTATTCCTCTTGTCAAAGTCACAGGAACCTGTGGACTTGGCTAGCCAGAGCCCCTTATTCTTTTGTATATCTATCTAATCTATCTAAAGCATTCATAGCTACGTTCAGTCTTCATAATGCTGCCTCTGATACCTGTCACAGTCTGTGAGCTTTCAACCATGATCACTGTAAAGGGCAAGTACCAAGAACATTGTCGAATGCTGAAGTGTAAATTGCCTAAAGAAAATCCCTCTGTCACAGTCCATCTAACCATGCATACATTATCACACAGGGGGTGGAGATGGAACAGTATTATGTCATGAAACAGAGTGCTCTAGCCTGTACTGATTTAGAAAGTGGAGTTGAGTCAATGCTACAAAGATCTTTTCAGCTTTTTCCCCTGGAGCTCTTAAAAATGTTAAATAGAAATAGCATTTTCCTTGTGTTAAACATCTGAACTCAGCAGGGAAAATATTTATGTTGCCTTAGTACTTTTGTATCATTTAGGATTCTAGGCTTTATTTTTAAATGGTATGTCTGGGTCTAATTACCATGGTGCTAAATTTTTGGTTTCAGTGATGTCAACTGGACAAAGATTTACTCATCCCTGCTTGTGCCAAGTGGAAAGCAGTTTAATATGCTGTTTGGAAGAGAAGATATTTAATGGAATAACATTTCTGCATTCTAATGGAATTTGTTGATGTAAGATATAATGATAGGTTTAGAGACCTACTTTTGTGGTGTGCAGTTCAGTAGATTAGGGCAAATGCTATAGTCTGAAATGCGGGAAGCAGCTATCATCTGACTTCTTGGCAACAAAATGATCTATGAAATCAGACAAATCTCATATGTCCTTGAAGAAGATGAATTGTGACACGATGTGCTGTTCTTCCTGCCATAGAACATGAAATACTCTTGTTATTCCTTTTCTATCAAGTAATTGGGAATAGGAATTCTGATCAAGTTAATTGTGTGTGTGAGAGAGAAGGAAGCAAGAGACCTTGAACTATTGACAGTTATTCTTCTTTTGTCTTTTCTGATGAGGGCTTTTTACAGCAGTTGGTTCATTGTGCTGGTACAATTTTGCTTCCTCACATTTTTTATCTGTAGTCACAGACATCCTAACTTTTTGGACCTCCATTCCATCCTTTTTCATATCTTCTGCTTGATGTCCATTGAGCTTTGCTTATATGCCAAAGTGCTCCAGGGAGCTTTTCATTTTAACTGGCGCAATATTTAGAAGGTGCTTGACTGTCTCCTTAGCATGTACTCTGCATGCATTTTTAAAAGTCTGCAGCTGTGATACCACATAAAAATAGGCTATAGCTGATAAGTAGGTTTTGGAAACTAGCCCAAGTCTGAAAACTTCTTTTCATTCATTAGTTTTGGGGGTTTTAAACTTTAAAATAAGACCGGTAAAAGAATAAATAATTGAATTTTGCTCCCATCCACTAAATGTAGCACATTTTTCATTGGTTAAGTCAGCACTGTTTTAGATACATATGGGTAAGGATGATGCTAGATTTGAGGAAAGTGTGTTTATCTGAAAAGATGACTACAGTTTAGCTTTCAGTTGGTTTGTTCCTTTTATACAAGAGACTGGTGATTCTAGTACTTTGGGTTATATGAAATTTATGTAAGGTACATGATCTAAAAATAATTTCATGTGACAGAAACAAAGTCATAAAAACAAACCTTTCCTGCCTCTCCAGGAAAGGGTTGGGTGGTGGTGTTATAGTTTTTTCCAGGGTTGAGATGGATAATGTAATATCATAAAGAGAAGCTAGTGCTTCCATTTCGACCTGGGACAGAACCAAAGAAAATATCCCCAGTACTTTTGGCCAAATTCTTTCCTCATTTACATTACTGTAAATTTTGAGTAAACTCCACTGGAATTGCACTGGAGCACTGTGGGAAGTATCTTTCCTTTTGGGGCTGAGCAAAGATCAACACCAGCTAATAAATTCCAAAACTTCAGGGAATGTTCTAGATACCAATGGCAGAACCCTATTGATTTTGGCAAATATTGGAAAATCCCAAAGAGGAAAATGGGAGACATATGAGTCCGTGGCATCTGGTTAGCAGAGCCAGCAGCTTCAACCACCTCTGTAGTTGTCTATAGATTAAAAAGAAAAGAAGAAGAGAGAGAGACAGAGACAATATGGGGGGATAAGGAGCACAGAGTCCTTAAGATGCGAGGAATCTTGGTATCGGAGGAGAACATAGACCCCCTGGGAAAGGTGAAATTGGGGTGTACACAGAGTTCCTGCCATGTTGGAGAAGGGAGGGATGGGGGGGGACGGACAAGAGGGGAATGCGGGTGTCAGGGCCAGCTCCAGGCACCAGCAAAGGAAGCAGGTGCTTGGGGCGGCACATCTGAAGGGGCAGCATTTATTCCTACCCTTTGTTTCCTATCTTTTAACCAGTTACTGATCCATGAGAGGACCTTCCCTTTTATTGCATGACAGCTTACTTTGCGTAAGAGCCTTTGGTAAGGGATCTTGTCAAAGGCTTTCTGAAAATCTAAGTACACTATACCCACTGGATCCCCTTGGTCCACATGCTCGTTGACCTCCTCAAAGAATTCTAGTAGATTAGTGAGGCATGATTTCCCTTTACAAAAAACATGTTGACTCTTCCTCAACAAATTATGTTCATCTATGTGTCTGACAATTTTGTTCTTTACTATAGTTTCAACCAGTTTGCCTGGTACTGAAGTCAGGCTTACCAGCCTGTAAGTTCTGGGATCACCTCTGGAGCCCTTTTTAAATTGGCGTCACATTAGCTATCCTCCAGTCATTTGGTACAGAAGCTGATTTAAATGATAGGTTACAGACTACAGTTAGTAGTTTTGCAATTTCACATTTGAGTTCCTTCAGAACTCTTGGGTGAATACCATCTAGTCCTGGTGACTTATTACTGTTCAGTTTATCAATTTGTTTCAAAACCTCCTCTGATACCTCTAACTGCGACAGTTGCTCAGATTTGTCACCTAAAAGAATGGCTCAGGTTTGGGAATTTTCCTCAGATCTTCAGCCGTGAAGACTAATGTAAAAAATGCATTTAGTATCTCCGCAATGGCCTTATCATCCTTGAGTGCTCCGTTAGCACTTCAATCGTCCAGTGGCCCCACTGGTTGTTTAGCAGGCTTCCTGCTTCTGATGCACTTTAAAAAAAATTGCTATTACTTTGTGTCTTTCGCTAACTGTACATAAAGTTCTTTTTTGGCCTTCCTAATTGTATTTTTATACTTCATTTGCAAGAGTTTATGCTCCTTTCTATTTTCCTCACGAGGATTTAACTTCCACTTTTTAAAGGATGCTTTTTTACCTCGCACTGCTTCTTTTACTTTGTTGTTTAGCCACGGCAGCTGTTTTTTGGTTCTCTTACTATGTTTTTTAATTTGGGGTATACATTTAAGTTGAGCCTCTATTTTGGTGTCTTTAAAAAGTTTTCAGAGATTTCACTTTTGACACTGTACCCTTTAATTTCTGTTTAACTAACCTCATTTTTGTGTAATTCCCCTTTCTGAAATTAAATGCTACAGTGGTGGGTCGCTGTGGTGTTTTTCCTGCCACAGGGATATTAATTTTAATTATATTATGGTCACTATTACCAAGCGGTCCAGCTCTATTCACCTCTTGGACCAGATCCTGTACTCCTCTTAGGATTAAATCAATAATTTCCTCTCCTCTGGTGGGTTTCAGGACCAGCTGCTCCAAGAAGCAGTCATTTAAGGTGTCAAGAAACTTTATCTCTGCATTCTGTCCTGAGGTGACATGTATCCAGTCAATATGGGGATAACTGAAATCCCCCATTATTATTATTATTGAATTTTTTATTTTAATAGCCTCTCTAATCTCCCTGAGCATTTCACTGTCACTATCACCTTCCAGGTTAGGTGGTTGGTAATATATCCCTACCACTATATTCTTATTATTAGAGCATGGAATTTCTATCCAAAGAGATTCTATGGTTCAGTTTGATTCATTTACGATGTTTACTTCATTTGATTCTACACTTTCTTTCACATATAATGCCACTCCCCCACCAGCACAACCTGTTCTGTCCTTCTGATATGTTTTGTACCTGGTATTACTGTATCCAATTGATTATCCTCATTCCACCAAGTTTCTGTGATGCCCATTATATCAATATCCTCATTTAATACAAGGCACTCTAGTTCAACCATTTTATTATTTAGACTTCTTGCATTGGTATATAAGCACTTTAAAAACTTGTCTGCTTTTAGCTGTCTGCCATTACAAGATGTAATTGAATGAGATTGTAGGGAAAGCACCCCCGCATGGATCCGCAAGTGTCAAAATGTATTTAAAATATCATGGTAACTTTCTCACCAATTTCAACCAGCCCTGCAGAAAAGCTATGGATACTATGACAACATATACACCTGAATTAAAATAATATTTTTATAAAGAAAGCAAGCCCATCACAAAACAATATACTTGTATTTATATTTATACTAACAGCACTGAAGCCATACAACTGTTAATATCAGCCCTTTTTATCCACTATTGGGTGACTGGGCAACAAAATGGCAGATGAAATTAAATGTTGATAAAGTCAAAGTAATGCACATTGGAAAGCATAATCCCAACTATACATATAAAATGATGGGGTCTAAATTAGCTTTTACCACTCAAGAAAGAGATGTTGGAGTCATTGTGGATAGTTCTCTGAAAACATCCATTCAATGTCAGCAGCAGTCAAAAAAGCAAACAGAATGTTGGGAATAATTAAGAAAGGGATAGATAATAAGACAATAATAAATAATTAGTATTAGCCCCATTTTATAGATTCAAAAACTGAAGCTGATTAAACAATTAAACTGTGTCTTATTGAATTAGATACCTGTTACTGTCTTCACTTAGTTGAGGAACTTTAAGCATACGCATTAGGAATCCTGTTTTTTCTAGAGTTTTATCCATAGGTCTGTATGATATCTCAGAGGCATGGATTAGCTCCAATATCATGCCTGCCATTTAAAAATAAATGTAACGCAGGTTAGAGTACAGCGCAAATATAGTCTGATTTTTAAAGCCTTTGTTCTTTGGTTGAAATTAGTGTAGCTGAAGGGTGTATATAGATATTGATAAAGATAAATGAGAGAAATTAGCTGATGGGGAAACCTAAGATGTTGTAGAGATTACATTTCAGGTAAGCACTCACATATTTAGATGCTTAACGGAAACTTTGGTGGGGTGAGGTAGGTGGTGGTTGTTGCAAAAGCAAACAGCTTCTCTTTCAGTATATTTTCTTGGTTTGTCTTGTATGGAATTAAATAATCCTGAAAAACCAACCAAACATTTCTTTGAACTGGCAAAAGGTTCTGGGCAAAGGTTTGCTTTGGTTCTGTTTTTATTGTAAACTTTTTCCTATTCCTACCATAGTACACAAAACACCACATTATGCATGAGCTAAAGTGATTTTATATGTAACATACCTAATACAAAATCACAAAGGCAAGGAAATGAAAATTTAAGACATCTTAACATGACATATGTTTTAGTCCTCCACACAGAGACATACATCTCACCACTAGAGCAACCCCCATACCACAGACAACAGACCACAACTTTAATTTTGCCCCAGTAGGGATGGCAGCCTTCCAGCACCCCATTCCCCCATCTCCCCACCATCATAAACAGCCAGACTCCCCTACTCTCTCTGTACTGCACAGTTCTGGAATATCATGTTTGAAGTAGTGCAAACTTCTTTTTCATGTCTCTCTGGACTCGTAATACAAAAATCTTACTGTCTGCATACACAGCAGTGGTTCTCAAACTATGGTCTGGGAAGCCCCAATGATCCTTGGAGACCACCTTGGTGGTCCATAGTCTTAAACGTTTTGAGAGCCAAGCCATACAGAGATTTGGACATTAGGAAGAGAGGGGATCTCTTTTTCCCAAGTGGTATACTGAACAGGAGAGTTAAATAACCACTGCATTTCATCAGCCCTGAAGGAGCTGTCATGATGTATGCCAGAAATGAATATAGATGAATATGCACAGCTCAACTTAATCCAAATGGCTGTATTGAAATATCCATGCCAACTTTCTGCTGGAAACCATTTGGTGTCGTGTCAGTTCTCTCATCTTTGCCTTCTTCCTCCTGCTATTCAGCAATGCTTCTTGGTGGGGGAAGAAATGGTTCTCTTTCATGATGCTCTAAATCTAAATGTAAGCCCTGCCCTGCCACTGCTGAGTCCCAGTATACACAGTGAATGTGTCTTCATCTAGCATTGTTGTTTGTCCTGAGGAGACCCCCATGTGCAGGGATAAATCATAGGGAAGATCGAAGGCAATCCGAGGTGAAGATCCTCCACATGTTGTTTCTAAAGACATTTTTACTCCCCAGTTGATTGCTGACTTGGCATGCCTTGTTAACTATGTAAAGTTAACTATGCCACACCTAAATGAGCCACACCTTGTTAACTATGTAAAGCACGTTTGTTTAAATTACAGACTTAAAATAACTGCTCTTTGATTGATTGATTGAAAGGACCTGCAAAGATTTTTTTCTCCTCTCAGAAAAGAGCTAACAGTAGAGCTACTTGCTGAAAGCTCAGACTAGCAAGGGGAAGGGAGAGGTATTCAGTACATGACTAATTTCAACCCAGTTAGTTTGTACTATCCCGCTCCACTCTGCGGTCATTTTGTAGTATCAGAGCTTACCTCTCTGCCCTTCTACGTTAACTGTATCAAGAGGGCTGAGGAGGTGTTTCTTTTTTAGTATGGGGTAGTGTTTGAAAAGGCCTTTTTTTGTTTTTCCTAAAGGAATATAAAATGTTATAAAATTTCTAAAAATGCCACCTACTTGTGCTTCTTTAGATCAGCTGTTTGATCTAGAAGGGCATGTATTCTGTAGGCTCACCTAGTGTTCTGCACACAACCTGAATTAATAATAGTTGATGCCCAAAATAACAGGTGGGGCTTTAGGTTACAAGCTTTATTTCCCCACCCCACCACAGCTCCACCACCTGTTACTCTTACATGTAGGTTGATCATAGTTTTGTAGTGGAAAAGTTTGAACACTGATCTGGACCTCATGTTGCAAACATTTGGGTGGGGATTAAAGGAAGCTGGTGGAGAAGTGGGAAGGAAAAATGGGGGGCTCTCTCCTATCCTTCTCCTTCCAGATCCCAAACTGGAGCATTTTATTTAGGTGGGAACAGTATTTATCCCTGTGACCCTAGGCACCCTTATAGTCACACCCTACACACTACTGCAATTATATTGGTACAAAATATGCCTTGTGAGGTACCATTTGAAAATTAATATAACACACTGGTTATTAATATCTTTGTCACATGCATGTGCTAACCTTTTATGCAACGTTGTGAATTCCCTCTATATGATGATGATAGAACTTGTGTCAGACCAGACACCCTGCTGATATAGATTTGTGATAAATCTTGGCATACAGAAGAGATTCCAGAAAGCTGGAGGAGCGCTAATATTGTGCTAATGTTTGGAGAGAACAAGCAGGTTGACCTGGGTGTCAGTGGGCTGGTTGGCCTGACATTGATCCAGGGCAGGATGTTGGAGAAGCTGATGCAGGATTCAAGAGATGCAGAATTAGAGGATGGGAATACAGTTGATGCCAATCAACATGGGTTTGTGGAAGATAGGTTTTATCAAACAGGTCAGATTTCATTCTTGAATGAGATTACAAGTAGGTGCGTGGATGTGGTATTCTTGGACTCTTGGACTTAGTACCGCACAATATTGTGATTAGAGGATTGGCGCTATGCAGTATCAAAGAAGCACACATTAAATGGATTAGGAACTGGCTGGCTGGCAAATCTTGGAAAGTGATTGTGGATGGGAGAGAGTTGTTCTGGTGGAGTTCTGCAGGGATCAAATGCTAGGCTCAATCTATTCAATATTGACATCAATGATCTGAAAGTAAATATGGGGTCACTGCTTGTGGAATTTGTGGTTGTCATGAGGATTGGCAGAGTGGTAGATGGTGAGACTGGACAGCCATACAGTATGATCTGGATCCCTTAATAGGCTGAGCCCATTAGAACAAAATGCTTTTTTACTACAGGCAAGTGCAAAGTTATAAATCTGAGAATGGGGAGTGCGGGCCATGCCTGCAGAGTGGGGGATGTCCTGAAAAGTATTGGATCCGGAAGGGATTTGGGGGTCCTGGTGGACAGTCAGTGCGATGGTTTGACAGGGAGGGTTGTTGTGTCCCATTCTGATCTCCACATGTCGAGGAGGATGTTGGAAAATTGGAGAAGGTGCAGAGAACACTCTCAAAAATGATTCAGGGGCTGGAAAACATGCCTTACAATGAGAGATCTAGAGCTCAGTCTGTTTGTTTGATCAAAAGACGATTGAGAGGTGATTTGATTAGTGTGTAAATTACCTTCATGGGAGAAAATAACTGGTACCAAAGAGCTCTTTAATGTAACAGAGAAAGCCATAACAAAAACCAATGGCTTGAAGTTGAAGCCAGACAACTTCAAATTAGAAATTAACACATTTTTAACTATGAGTGTGGTTAGCCATTGAAACAAACTACCAAGGGAAGTCATGGATTTGCCATCCTTGTCTTCAGGGCAGTAAGGGAAACCGTTCTGGAAGTTGTGCTTTAGCCAAACTCAAGTTTATGGTGTCAGTAACCAGGGTAAGTGAATGAAACTCTATGATCTGTGTTTCACAGGAGATCAGGCTAGATCAGTGATTCTCAAGCTTTTTTTACTGGTGACCCCTTTCACATAGCAAGCTGCTGAGTGCAACCCCCCCCCCCATCAATTAAAAATGCCTTTTTATATATTTAACACCATTATAAATGCTGGCGGCAAAGCAGGGTTTGGGTGAGGCTGACAGCTCGCGACCCCCCATGTAAGAACCTTGCGACCCCCTGAGGGGTCCCGACCCCCAGTTTGAGAACCCCTGGGCTATATGATGTGATCCTCTCTTCCGGCCTTATAGTCAATGAAACCACCTGCAAGTCCCCTGATACATCTTTCCCCTGCTCTGGGGGAGTCTGCTGTGGATATAGAGCCATTATGCTCCTGTGACTCACTATAAGGCAGCCAGAGCTCTTCACTTTGATTCAGCTGGTGGCCAGTGGGAGATCCACTGAGCAGCAACAGCAAGGAAGGGCCGCAGCCAGTCCGAGCATTCTCAGCTCCCATCTGAGGTGCCCAGAAGCAGTGCCTCTATGTCCTCCCAGCAGTAATGGGGATTATTAAAAAACTTCAGTTAAAAAATCACAGTGCATGGCTTAGTGAACTCGTTGTCCATTCCAGAGGAACAGATGGCGGTATCTGACATAGTATACAGCTCACACGAGTTTTCATCTTGGAGGACCTCATCTTCCATGTGAATGAATCCTCTAATAACTGAGCCCAAAACCTCCTATTCAGATTTTCCAACGTTGACCTCAGTCATAAAAATAAAGGGAAGGGGGAGAGGGTCGGATGCAGTGCTATAAAATCCTCTTAGCAGTAAAGGGTTAAGAAATGCAGATAGCCAGATTGACACCTGACCTGGCTGCATCTGACCAATAAGGGGACAAGATACTTTCAAATCTTGGGAGGGGGAAAGGTGTGTGTGGCTCTGTCTGAGTCAGAGTGATCTTGGAAGACAAGAAGTACCTGCAGAAAATCAATCTCTTCAACCAGTCATCTTCTCACCAAACCTCACTTTTCTAAAGTAAGTTTAGTCAGCATAGCGAGTAGGTTTCTGTTTGTTTTGCTTGGTGAACTTTCCCTGTGTTAGAGGGAGGGGTTATTCCTGTTTTTTCTGTAACTTTAAGGTTTTGTCCAGAGGGGGAATCCCTCTGAGTTTGGAAATTGAGTACCCTGTAAAATAGTTACCATCCTGATTTTACAGAGATGATTTTACGTTCTTTGTTTTAATAAAATCCTTCTTTTAAGAAGCTGACTGTTTTCGATGGTTTTAAAACCCCGGAGGGGGGGGGGGCGGGTTTAGATCACTGTGTAACCAATTGGTTAGGAGATTATTCTCAAGCTTCCCAGGAAAGGGGGTGTACGGGCTTGAGAGGGTATTTTGTGGGGAAGGGGAACTTCAAGTGGTTCCTTTCCTGGATTCCTGTTTAAAACACTTGATGGTGGCAGTGAGAGAAGCATTTCTCAGGGTGCAGGGAATTTTGTACCTTGGGGGTTTTAACCTAAGCTGGCAGAAATAAGTTTAGGAGCTCTTCATGCGGGTCCCCACGTCTTTACCCTAGAGTTTAGAGTGGGGAGGGAACCCTGACAACCTCGGATCAAGTCATTCCACAGCCTTGGGTTTCTTTTGGACTTCAGTTCTGTTGGCTGCCCAAACATGCATGGTAGAAGTAAACTGTTTCTTCAGTCTGCAGCTGACCAGAAGATGGTGCCTTATCTAATGGCCAGATCTATGTCAAATGATGAACCACATATTTGTGACAGTCACATAATTATTGCAACTCCTAGCTGGGAATTAAACCACACACCCTGACAAAGTTTCATCTGGTACCAAACATAGTGCCCATCTGCCTAGCAGCACAGGTCACCATGAACTCACCATCCCAGTGCTCTGTCTGCACTAACTCCCCACTGAATAGAATCCCATTCAGGGTCTCTGTTCTGGTATTTAGAGTCCTATAAGGAAATGGCTGTAGCCTGAGAGATCTGTAGTTTATCTGCAACCATGCTCTCCATCACATCTACATCTGGGACAAGTAAACTGACAACCAATAGGTAGAGGGCAGAAGAGCTAACATAGACTATGGAGTGCATTCCTACAAGAAAAATTACCAGACCTCACAAGCAAACTCATTTCTTTGATTTAGCTTTCTCTCAATAACTTCTACACACAAGCTCTCACACACACACCAACAAGACAAGTCTATACGCAAATCACTTATTTCTCCTACTGTCTTCTGGGAAAGAAGAATAGGGAAGAGAGATTTCTATTTTCAAGTTCTTGAATGGTGTTCAGTTACTATAGTGATGTGGGCATTAGCAGTCCCTAAAAAGATGGATTCTAAACTTGGCTTTAAAGAGTTTTGTTTAAAATTAGTGCCATAAAAGGTGAATCCATCTTTTTTTGCTAGTTGGAGTTCTTTTGTTGCACAACCTCGCTGTTAACTCACTTCTGATAAAATCTTAGGTCCTCCTGAAAACACGCTTAGCACTGAAATAGAATTGCTTCTATTCACCGAAAGCTGTGCAGTTCACCCATTTGGTTACTCCAAGAGCAATGAGAGAATTCCTAAAAGAAATTTTGCAGCTTGGAGTGCTTTGTTTTTTCTGAGTGTTACAGCATGGTGTATGCAATCACATTGTTTCTGGCCATCCGATCCTAAGTATGTTTGGTGAGTGTGTTCAGAGCTGGAAATGATCCAAAGCACATTTAAAGACCAGTAACTCAGGCCAACCCATTCTTCCTTGAAATTCTGACCTTACTGAACTTCTGATGCTGCTCCAATCTCCAGAATGCTTTACAAGTTGACATTGGAGGGGTTTTAAACTGTAACTAATAACCAAAATTATTTCTACAAACTCAGTTTAGTGTTAGCCTGTAAAGCTCTTTACTCAACAGCATGTGATGAGGACAATGTGCAGTAACAAATCAGACATGGATTTAGTCACTAATTCTTTTTCTGTTTACTATATCTTTAGTAATTGAGACACTACACTTACAGTGAATTTAAGGCACTTAGCCTTAGATACTGAATGAGCATGTAAGCAAAGAGTTCATTTTGACTTCTTTTTTGGATTCAAATACAAAACTTTGTTATAAACTGTAATATCACTTGTGACAAAGTTCCTCCTCTACCTCGGTGGGTCCTGCACTTATTGGCGGATTTTTGTTTGCCTCAGAGATCTTCCCCTCTGGTAGGACCCACAGTCCAGATCAACTCCTCCTGTGTCTGATAAGGAGTTGGGAGTTTTGGGGGGAACCCGGGCCCACCCTCTACTCCGGGTTCCAGCCCAGGGCCCTGTGGATTGCAGCTATTTAGAGTGCCTCCTGGAACAACTGCACGACAGCTACAACTCCCTGGGCTACTTCCCCATGGACTCCTCCCAACACCTTCTTTATCCTCACCACAGGATCTTCCAGCAGTATGTACTCTTAGGCTAGGTCTACACTAACCCCCCCTGTCGAACTAAGATACGCAACTTCAGCTACGTTAATAACGTAGCTGAAGTCGAAGTACCTTAGTTCGAACTTACCTGTGGTCCAGACGCGGCGCGCAGGCTCCCCCGTCGACTCTGCCTACTCCGCTCGTCGAGCTGGATTACCAGCGTCGACGGCGGAGCACTTCCTGGTTCGATTTATCGCGTCTAGACAAGACGCGATAAATCGAACCCAGAACATCGATCCCGCGCCTCCGATGCGAGAGGTAAGTATAGACGAACCCTAACTCTCAGCTCCTAGTGCCTCTTGCTCCCAGCTTCTCACATGCAACCTCCTTCCACAGCTCCTCCCCTCTCGCTGACTAACTGGGAGGCTTTTAACTAGTTCCAGCCAGTCCTTGATTGGCTTCAGGTGTCCCAATCAACCTCCCTGCCTTCTGGAAAGTTCTTAATTGGCCCCAGGTGTCTTGATTAACCTGGAGCAACTTCCATAAGGTATCAGGGATTTGTTTAGCCTGGGGCTAACATACTTGTTCCTTACCACTTTCCTATAGCCCTCTGGCCTTGCCCCGTCACACACTGTGGTTTAAAAAAATATTCTCCATTGGGGCTAAGCGTTTAACAAATAACTACCTATGTCAACTAATAGAAATATTTTGACTGCTTTATGATTATACCATAGTGATTAGTATTGGACCAATAAAGACCTATGACACAAACCCTTTGACCCAGCAGGTTAAGCAATAGATTTTAAACACAGCCTCCTGAAACCCAGTTATTATATTCAGTATGATGCTTTGAGGATGTCTTCTAGCCTCACACAGTTTCCAAAGCTTAAGATGCTGGAGTATTGTGTCCAGTTCTGGACACATTTCAGGAAAGATGTGGACAAATTGGAGAAAGTCCAGAGAAGAGCAACAAAAATGATTAAAGGTCTAGAAAACATTACCTATGAGGGAAGACTAAAAAAATTGGGTTTGTTTAGTCTGCAGAAGAGAAGAGAGAGGACATGATAACAGTTTTCAAATACATAAAAGGTTGTTACAAGGAGGAGGGAGAAACATTGTTCTCCTTAACCTCTGAGGCTAGGACAAGAAGCAATGAGCTTAAATTAAAGCAAGGATGGTTAGGTTGGACATTAGGAAAAACTTCCTAAATGTCTGGGTGGTTAAGCACTGAAATAGATTGCCTAGGGGGGTTGTGCAATCCGCATCATTGGAGATGTTTAAAGAGCAGGTTAGACAAACACCTGTAAGGGATGGTGTAATACTTGGTCCTGCCATGAGTGCAACGGACAGGACTAGATGACCTTTCAAAGTCACTTCTAGACCTAGGATTCTATGCAGTGGGCCCTCTGGCTGATCTACTTTTTAAGAAGGAGAAAATCACTGCTCCTTTGTTTCTATTATCCATTTAATCCACCCCGCAAAGTAGGGGGAGAGTCTAGAAAGTGAAATTGAAGTGTTCACAATGTGAGCATAGTGCATGTTCAAAAACACAATGCAGTGTTGAAAGTATCTTTTTTGTTAGTTTGTTTTTGGCTTTTTGTTTTTGTTTAGAATAAAGAGTCTCGCTATGATATGAAGACTGTGGCATTACTTTCAACTTCTTCATCTCGCATATGTGGACTCAAAATATTGCAACTGAAAGTAGATGCATAACTAACATTAATCATGTTAGTTTGATTTATTAGGTATCATTTGAAAGTAATACTCTGTGATGTGTGATATGGTTTTTAGTGAAAGCAATTACATCCACATACTGTAACTCTTCTAAAAGCCAACCCTGTCACTAGCTGATTTCTTTATGGGGTAAATGGATACCAGCATACCCATGGAAAATTTATTGAGGGAAAAGAACGTATGATTTTTATTCAGTGCATTTTGTGTGGCTGAAATGTGGTTACTAGGTAGACAGAATGATTAATTACTGGTTTATTAACTTGGAGAGAATCCCTTTTGCTGTAACTGATCTGTTAAAAACCTGTTGCTGTTTGCTTTTCCCAAGATATTTTATAATTGAATGAACTATTTAAAATGTTGGTGCCTCTAATTGAAAGGCAATCTGTCAGTTTGTTAAATGCTAAATCCTCTTACTGTGAGATTTCTTTTTCATACAGATGTTGGACATGGGGGAGGATAAGAGTGCCACAAGTGAGGAGATTGGTGGACATGCAGGTGCCCCTTTTCACTGTCTGGCGCGGTCTGAAAGGAGTTTTGAAGTCACCTCAGTGTGCACTTGTTAACCCCTGCCACACCCCTGAGGCAAGATATCAGTTCTCCATGGTCAACTCTGTCAAGTACTGTGGAGAGGTGTCTGAACGAGGCCTTAGCACAGGGCCCACAGGAGATCTATCAGTGCCACTAGCACTATAGTTCCATGTCCTAGCCTGAAGCCTGATTAGGAGAGGCCCAGGATACTGGCAATGTCTAGCTGCTCTATTAACTCGCTCAGGAACAGAAGATACTAGGTGGTAGGTAGAGGTGCAAATTGTATTGGTATTTTAAGCACTGCCTAGATTTATGGTGTGCTTTTGGTGGGTGGTAGATTTTTCTCCTTAAAAGAGATGTTGACTATCGCAGCTAGTAGGATATGGACCAAAATTTTTAGGGAACCCAGAACAAAAGCAGACTAAAAAGAGTGCTGTCTTTTAGGTAATGCTGAGAGCAGTCCAAGGAGTATCTGTGGGTGGAGTTCTGGCTTTGGGTGAGGACTGTGTAAAATCCTATTTCTGTTTAGCTTTTGTGTGTAATTACAGTTAATGTACTTTTGCAAGTATAGACTATTTAACAACTGTTACACTGAAACTTTTTTTCATGAGCTTGTTTCTGCAGTAGAAGGAAAGTGGGCCTCTTAATCAAAGCAGTGCTGCCTATGATATTCACCGCAAGCAAACAAGGTTCCTACAGTTTACTTCTATGTTCAGCAGTTCCGGAACAGAAACCAAACAGCCATATCTGTTTAGACTGCATCCATTCTGTCTGTCCTTTGTAGCAATGCCAAAGTTCTCCACATCATTGAGTTTTTCAGTTAAAAAACAGAGACCACTTTACTTTGTTCATGGGACTGAAAGCTGCTCACACTATGGGATTCCAGCACTGAAACTTTTTAGAGAAAATTACACTCTCTGGCTTGCAGTTAAAGTAGTGAAGTGCAAGTGAAAAAATTGACTTCTCTGATGTTTTTTCAGCATTATGTTCTGTCAGTACATTTCTAAAACCTTGAATACATTTTGATTTAAAAAACTCTAGATGAGTTTTCACTATGTTTTACAAGCAGGCACTTGTTTCCTGGGTTGTACTGAATATTTTTGTCACATGGCTTTCTAGTGAACTCTGAGGGTCAGTTAACTATGAAAACTGTGAAGGACACAGACATTAAAGGGCTATAGTTTCTTAAATGTAGTGGCTGGGCTGTGAAAAAAAATCCATTCTCATTAAAATAAGCTTCTGTACAGAAGGACTAGAGTGTAGCAAATGTTGTACCTATCTTTAAAAATCAGGTGAACAGTGAAGTGGAAAAATTTGGAGATGACACAATATTTAAGTTAGTCAAGACTAGGGAAGACTGTGTGAGGAACTCCAGAAATACCTAGTCCAACTACACAGCATGATGACCAATGACAGCCCTCAGTACTGAGGGATTGCTGGGGGTGACCTTGTGATAAATGATATATGGAAGGTAAATCAGGCATTCCTATGTATCCTTGTAATTAACCTATATATAACCTATATATATATAGCTGCAAAATATTATTGAAGCTGAGAGCATAGTAAAATTCAAAATAAGATTACGAATTTGGGTGGATAACAAAACTTCCATAGTTAAGATCAGGGGGCATAAGATATTTTTTGAGAAGCGATATGAAAAATAGTTGTGTGTCCAACTTTGTGTTAACTAGGAGGGATGGGACTAAGCCACAACTTTAAAAAAAATGCTGATACTAGTATCAGTTCTCTGATAAAAATTGTGATGAATACCAACTCTAAGTCTGGATAAACAACACATCACATATCTGTATCTAAAATCTCATGTTTATATATTTAAAGGTTTATTTAGACCACCTGGATGTGCATATCTGTGATGAATATTTCATAGTTAAACATTTCAATAGACATTTGCGTAATGGGAAAAATATTGGTTTTAAAGGTGCTGTTTGATCAGTTTTGAAAGCTACAGTATTAGATATTTGGTACAATGTGTTTGTTTTTAATATTCTAGTTACATGTAGTAGTAACTGCTGAAAGCTTTCTACCCACTATCCGTACTTAAAATAAAGCATGGAGAGATTATATTTGAAAGATGAGCTTTTCTGCATTCTATGGGCCAGTTTCTGCCACCATTGCTCTGGGAGAGAAGTACGTCCCTCTGTAAATGGCCTTGATATGCTTTGATGAGAAAGGTGCTTCTCTCCCTTCATGAGAGTGGCCCTGTGTCAGAAACCAGCATTTCTCATCAGACATCACTCCCATCATACAGCTGAGAGTCTTTAGGCCATGTCTGCACTGTGTGGCAAACCCAGGACAAACAGCTACCAAGGGGGAGGTAGTAACTAGTCCCAGGGGGTTAAAAGGCCTCTCCCTGTCTACGGAGGGGAGATAACTAGGAGAAATAAGGTTCAGCTGGGAAAGGGGTTGCTAGGGAGCTAATTAGGTCCAGCTGGCTGCAACTGCTGGAGACCTTTTTAAACCCTTCCCTGTGGGAATGGAGGCGTGTGAGAGTTGTGTGAGAAGCAGGGAAGCTGCCAGTAGGACACCGAAGCCTTCCTGGAAGGAGGGCTGCATTTCCTCCCCAGAAGGGAAGGAAAACAAACTGAAGGGACTGACCAGGGGAAGGTATAGCCAGACCCTGTGCTACCAGTAAGGGTTTGCCCTGCCCAAGCCTGTCTCTCCAAGGCTAAGAGGAGCTGAGTCTGCTGAGGAGAACAAGGTACTTTGCCACAACTGGGAAAATGCATTGTGATAGAAATTGTGTTAACAAACATGTTTTAATTAGCACCATTTTGAACCCTCATAGCAATTAGTGTACTTGGTAGTTCCTATTCTGTATGGTTTCTTATACCACTTTCATCATTGCAGTACCAGAGTGCCATCCAGGAATACACTAAGGATACGTCTACACTACAGAATTAGGTCGAAATTATAGAAGTCGATATTTTAAAACCCGATTTTATGGAATCGATTGTGTGTGTCCCCACTAAAGAGCATTAAGACCATGAGGTCGACAGACGGTGTCCACAGTATCAAGGCTAGCGTCGACTTTCGGAGCGTTGCATTGCAGGTAGCTATCCCACAGTTCCCGCAGTCTCCGCCGCCCATTGGAATTCTGGGTTGCGATCCCAAAGCCTGATGGGGCAGAAAACATTGTCACTGGTGGTTCTGGGTACATGTCGTCAAGCCATCAAACGTCCCTCCCTCCCTCCGTGAAAGCAATCTTTTTTGCGCCTTTTTTCTGGGGTTTCCGGGTTTGCTACCAAAGCCTGCTCAGCTCACAATTACCGTACATCTCCAGGGTACGCCTGGACATTAGATCTAGTGGGGATTCAGTCGCGCTGTAATACGGGCAGAGGGATAGCTCAGCGTTCTGAGCGTTGGCCTGCTAAACCCGGGGTTGCGAGTTCAATCCTTGAGGGGGCTATTCCACCTGAGGCTGGTAGTCGCGGGACTACACAGCATAAGCTCCTTTCCTTCTAGCAGCAGATGGTGCAATATGCCATAAATGGTCGTAGTCGTGGGACTACACAGCAGAAGGTCCTTGCCTTCTAGCTGCAGATTGTGCAATTCATCGTCCCCTATGTGCTCCTGGCCGGCCTATGGTGTGGCTGGCCGGGGGCGTTTGGACATAAATGGGAGTGACCAGAGTGACTCTGGTCATTCTCTTTTTTACGTTTTGTTTAAGGGAGATTCAGTACTGCCTGGAACACGGGCAGAGGGATAGCTCAGCGGCCAGTGGTTTCCGTGTTTGCTACGGCAAGCATGGAGCCAGCGTACACCTGGACATTAGCTCTATTGGGGATTCAGTCGTGCTATAATACGGGCAGAGGGATAGCTCAGTGGTCTGAGCGTTGGCCCGCTAAACCCAGGGTTGCGAGTTCAATCCTTGAGGGGACCAGGAGATGATGATGGATATCAAGCCTATTGAACCATCTGCAGCTAGAAGGGAAAGCGCCTAATCCTTGCTTCCTGGCATATTGTACCATCTGCTGTTAGAAGGAAAGAAGCCTAACCCTTGCTCCCCCCTCCCTCCAAGAAAGCAGCAGAGGGGGGAGCCCCAAATCATTTCGCGCCTTTTTTCATGCGGGCGCCATATTGCTGACACCATTGTTATCCACCCGCCGCTTCTGCTCCCACTCTGCTGTCCTGCAGACACCATACCAGGGAAAGCATGGAGCCCGATCAGATCACCGCGGCTGTTATGGCCGCTATGAACACCATGCGCACTGTCCAGGAGTATATGGAGAACGAGAACCAGGAGCTGCTACAGCTACAGCAGGCGAGGAGGCGACAGCAGCACCCTGAGAACAGTGATGAGGACATGGAGACAGACCTCTCTCAAAAAAGGCCCCCCCCGCAAGGTGGACATCATGGTGGTAATGGGGCTTATTGATACAGTGGAACGCCGATTCTGGGCCCGGGAAACAAGCACAGACTGGTGGGACCACATAGTGCTGCAGGTCTGGAATGAATCCCAGTGGCTGCGAAACTTTCGCATGCGTAAGGGCACTTTCATGAAACTTTGTGAGTTGCTTTCCCCTGCCCTGAAGCGCCAGAACACCAAGATGAGAGCAGCCCTCACAGTAGAGAAGCGACTGGCGATAACCCTGTGGAAGCTTGCAATGCCAGACAGCTACCGGTCAGTCACGAATCAATTCGGAGTGGGAAAATCTACAGTGGGGGCTGTTGTGATGCAAGTAGCCAAGGCGATCACCGAGCTGCTGGTACCAAGGGTTGTGAGTCTGGGAAATGTGCAGCTCATACTAAATGGCTTTGCAGCAATGGGGTTCCCGAACTGTGGTGGGGCGATAGACGGAACCCATATCCCTATCTTGGCACCGGACCACCAAGCCAGCGAGTACATAAACCGAAAGGGTTACTTTTCAATAGTGCTGCAAGCACTGGTGGATCATAAGGGACGTTTCACCAACATCAACATGGGATGGCCGGGAAAGGTACATGACGCTCGCATCTTCAGGAACTCTGGTCTGTTTCAGCTGCTGCAGCAAGGGACTTTCTTCCCAGACCAGAAAATAACCGTTGGGGATGTTGAGATGCCTATAGTTATCCTTGGGGACCCAGCCTAGCCCTTAATGCCATGGCTCATGAAGCCATACACAGGTAGCCTGGACAGTAGTCAGGACCTTTTCAACTATAGGCTGAGCAAGTGCAGAATGGTGGTGGAATGTACATTTGGGCGTTTAAAAGCTCGCTGGTGCAGTTTATTGACTAGGTTAGATCTCAGCGAAACCAATATTCCCATTATTATTACTGCTTGCTGTGCGCTCCACAATATCTGTGAGAGTAAGGGAGAGACGTTTATGGCGGGGTGGGAGGTTGAGGCAAATCACCTGGCCGCTGGTTATGTGCAGCCAGACACCAGGGCTATTACAAGAGTACAGCGGGTGTGTTGCGCATCAGGGAAGCTTTGAAAACCAGTTTCATAAATGGCCAGGATGCTGTGTGAAAGTTCTGTTTTTTCCCCATTAATGAAAAGCCCCGCCCCTTCATTCACTCTACTTCCCTTTAACCAAACCGCCCTGCCCTCCCCCGCTCGGTCACCGCTTGCAGAGGCAATAAAGTCATTGTTGCTTAAAAATCATGCATTCTTTATTAATTCGTAAAACAAAGAGGGGGAACTATGGGGGTAACTGCCACGGTCGCCCAGGATGGATGGTGGAGGAGGGGATGAGGGAAGGACAAGGACACACAGCACTTTAAAACTTATTGAATGCCAGCCTTTTGTTGCTTGGACTGTTCTCTTGGCTTGAGTGGCTGGGTGCAAGGAGGCTGCCCAAACACGTTCTTGGGCGTCTCGGGGATGAGGTTATGGGACTCGGGAAGGAGGGCTGTTGGTTACACAGGGGCTGTAGCGGTGGTCTGGGCTCAGGCGGCCTTTCCTGAACCCTATGCCTTTCCTCAGCCATAAGCCGGAGGATTTCCGTTTGATCCTCCAGTAGCCTCAGAATTGCATCCTGCCTTCTCTCTGCACGCTGACGCCACCTACTCTCTTCATCCTGCTGCTGTCTCTCTTCATCCCGCCAGTCATTGTCTTCAGCACGCCACCTGTCTGCGCGATCAAATTCTGCCTTCCTGGACTGCGACAGTGTGTGCCTCCACGCATTCTGCTGGGCAGTTTCAGTGTGGGAGGATTGCATGAGCTCTGAGAACCTATCGTCTCCTTTTTTTTTTTTTTTTTTTTACTTCTAATCTTCGCTAGCCTCTGGGACGGTGATGAAAGGGGTGGCATTGAAACATTTGCAGTTGCGGGAGGAAACAAACGGGAGAGGAGTAGTTTAAAAGACACATATTAGAGAACAATGCACCAAACATTACATAGCACATGTGCATTTGGTCCAAGGTTGCACTTTGCCTCTTATATTGAGGGTCTGCCAGTTTGGTGTGAGAGATCCCACAAGCAGGTCTGGCGGGCAACAGAATTCGGCTTGCAGGCAGCCACGGTAAGCCACAGTCTATAGGCTGTGGGAATGGTTTCAAACAGCAACCCCCTCATTTCCCATAACAAACAGCCTTTGGGCTGGCAATTTAAAAAGGGTTGGCAATTGAAAAGGGAGGGGCGGTGGTTTTCGGGTTAACGTGCAGCGCGAACCTAATTGACACCCTCCCCCCCCCCCACACACACACACACACATCCAAGATGTTCGCTGTTCCCCCTCCCCCCACCGTGTGGGTCACAGCGGGGAAGATTTCCGTTCAGCCACAGGCAAACAGCCCAGCAGGGACGGACCCCTCTGAATACCCCCTTAATAAAATCCCCCTATTTCAAACAGGTGACCATGAATGATATCACTCTTGTGAGGATAACACAGACAGATAAAGAATGGATGTTGCTTGAATGCCAGCAAACACCGGGACCATACGCCACCATGCTTTGCAATGCCATGATTCCAGACTACGTGCTACTGGCCTGGTGTGGTAGAGTGTGTTACCACGGAGCACAGGATAAGGCTGCCCTCCCAAGAAATCTTTTGCACAGGCTTTGGGAGTACATCCAGGAGAGCTTTCTGGAGATGTCCCCGGAGGATTTCCGCTCCATCATCGAACATGTTAACAGACTTTTCCAGTAGCTGTAGCTGTACTGGCCGCGAATTCATCATTAAACACGCTTGTTTATAAAACATGTATTACTTTCACAGAGGTACACTCACCAGAGGTCCCTTCTCCTGCATCAAGCACGCCTTGGGTGGGTTTGTAGGGTACTGGCTCCAGGGTGACAAAAAGTTCCTGGCTCTCGGGGAAAAGGGTTTCTCCGCTTCCTTGCTGTCTCTTTGCGCTATTTTGAGCATGATTATCATCATCTTCCTCTTCCTGAAAATGCTCCTCGGTGGTTTCTGATGATCCACATACGGAGTCATACCACATGGGTGGGTCAGTGCTGGCTGCACCCCCTAGAATGGCATGCAGCTCATCATAGAAGCGGCATGTCTGGGGCTCTGACCCAGAGCAGCTGTTTGCATCTCTGTTTTTTTGGTAGGCTTGCCTGAGCTCCTTAATTTTAACGCGGCACTGTTGTGCATCCCTGTTGTAGCCTCTGTCCTGCATGCCCTTGGAGACTTTGGCATATGTATTGGCATTTCGCCTTTTGGACCATAGTTCTGCTAGCACAGTTTCGTCTCCCCATACAGTGATCAGATCATGTACCTCACGCTCGGTCCATGCTGGAGCTCGTCTTCGGTTCTGGGACTCCATCATGGTCACCTCTGCTGATGAGATCTGCACTCACCTTCAGCTCACCACGCTGGCCAAACAGGAAATGAAATTCAAAAGTTCACGGGGCTTTTCCTGTGTACGTGGGCAGAGCGTTCGAGCTTAGACTGCTGTCCAGAGCGGTCAAATGTTGCACTATGGGATAGATCCAGGAGGCCAATACCGTCGAATTGCATCCTCACTAAGCCTAGATCGATTCGGCAATATCGCTTTAAGCGCTAATCCCCTCGTTGGGGGTGGAGTGGCGAGATCGATTTTAAGAGCCCTAGAAGTCGATGTTAAGGGCTTCGTCGTGTGGACGGGTGCACGGATCAATCGATATAATGCTAATAAATTTGACTGAAACTCGTAGTGTAGACCAGGGCTAAGAAATGTCACTACACATCTGTCATATGCTGTTTGTCCTTTTCCAGGGGGAGAAGTGGTACAGTAGAGTATCTTGTTTTAGCAGGGTATTTTTAATATATGTAAATGTTGCTGTATGTTATGTTAGAGAAGGCAAGGCCAAAGAAGTGCATCTTGCATTTTGAATTGAAGGTGATGAGGTTTCTGATGGTCCTTAGTTCCTGAAGGAGTTCTTTCCACAGTCTTGGACTGGCCCTTGAGAAAGTTTGGGTAAAGGTCAGGAAGAAAAGGATTCAGTGCATTGTGGAACTGGGGGTGGCGGACTATAGAAACCTGAGATGTGATGTACGCCTCTTGACCATGTTCATGCTGCACACTGGTACAGGTACAGGGCGATAGCCTGAGGAATGTACTTATCCACACCCCTCAGGCGTGCTAGCTTACTCACTTGCTACTTGCCTTCAGACATGTGCTTCTGGGGTTTAGACGTGGACAGTAGGGTAGCTATGGCACAACCACATACAGGGACACGTGTACAGTCGCTAGTGTAGACAGAACCTGTGCTGCATACTCCTCCTTTTACGGCTGGATCAGAATTCTAAATACACAGTGCCCTTTTGTGGTGTGGTGCTTTTAAGAGCTTCCAGATGTTTAGTTTCAGTCAGTTTTCTCCTAGCTGATGTAAAATAGCTGGACAAGATTCCCTTGAGCCATCATTGTACATTGCAGAGATTCTGATGTGACTTCATCCAGAATATACTGCATTCAGCTTTGGATATTACAGGCTAACTGAAAGGAGTTTGGAGAAAAGTAACAAAAATGAAGAGGGGACTGGAGGAACTGACAGTGAGGAAGTATTAAAAGTATCTAGTTATGTATAGCTTGGCTAGGAGACCGTTGTTGTTTTTTGCGGGGGAAAGAAGAGTATGCAGAATAAGTAACTATTTGAGATACCAGGAAATACTAGGTGCAATGGAATGAAATTAAGAAAGGGAGAATTTAGGATGAATGTCATCAAAAATGTTCTGAATGTGAGATCAAGGGAAGTAGTGATGCCCAAGCAGTTTGTTCAGTCAGTAGTTGCAAATGTCCCAAGTACTACAACATATATTATGGGGAACCATCCTGTATTGACAAGGAGATGCACTGGATGATATAATAGGTCTTATCCACTTATCTAACTTCTAGGCATTTTTGTCATTTAAACCCGAGAACATCCTGTCTTTCCTTTGTTCATTTTGGATAAAGTCTACTTTGTTTAGCTTTCTTCTGCTTGTTTGGGAGCAGCCTTATGATATGCAGAAATCATAGGAATGTAGGACTGAAAGGGACCTTGACAGGTCATCTAGTCCAGTCCCCTCCACTGAGGCAGGGCTATATATTATCTAGACCATTCCTGACAGGTGTTTGTCTAACCTAGTCTTCAAAACCTCCAATGATGGAGATTCCACAACCTCCCAAAGTAATTTGTTCCAGTGCTTAACCACCCTGACAGTTGAGAATTGTTTCCTAATGTCCAGCCTAAATCTCCCTTGCTGCAACTTAAGCCCATTGCTTCTTGTTCTGACCTTGGTGATTAAGGAGAACAATTTATCACCCTCCTCTTTATAACAACCTTTTACGTACTTGAAGACTGTTATCATGTCCCCCCTCAGTCTTCTCTTCTCCAGACTAAACAAACCCAATATTTTCATTTTTTCCTCGTAGGGCATATCTTCTATACCTTTAATCATTTTGTTGCTCTCCTCTGGACTTTCTCCAAATTGTCCACCTCTTTCCGAAAGTGTGGTGTCTAGAACTAGATGCAATACTCCAGTTGAGGCCTTTTCAGTGCTGAATAGAGTGAAATAATTTCTTCTCATGCCTTGCTTACAAGACTCCTGCTAATACATCCCAGAATGATGTTTGCTTTTTTTGCAACAGTGTTACATTTTTGATCCATATTTAGTTTGTGATCCACTATAACCCTCATCCTTTTCTGCAGTACTCGTTCTGAGGAAGTCACTTCCCATATTGTATTTGTGCAGTTGATTATTAGAACATAAGAATGGCCATACTGTGTCAGATCAATGGTCCATCTAGCCCAGTAATATGTCTTCCTAAGTGTAGTCTGTTGCATTTGTCCGAATTGAATTTCATCTTATTTAATTCGGACCATTTCTCCAGTTTGTCAGTATCATTTTGAATTCTAACCCTGGCCTCCAAAGAGCTTACAGCCCCTTCCAGCTTGATATCATCTGCAAATCTTATACATTTACTCTGTTTGCCATTATCCAAATCATTTATGAAGACATTGCACAGAACCAGACCCAGGACAGATCCCTGTGGGACCTCACTTGATATTCCCATCCAGCTCAATTGTGAACCATTGATAACTACTCTTTCTGAGTATGGTTTTCCAGACAGTTGTGTGCCCACCATATTGTAGTTTCATCTATGCTATATTTCTCCAATTTATTTATGGGAAGGTCATGTGAAACAGTATCAAGAGCCTTACTAAAGTCAAGATATGACATCTGCTGCTTCCCTTCATCCATAAGACTTGTTACCCTGTGAAAGAAGGATATTAAGTTGGTCTGACATGATTTTTTCTTGACAAATCCATGTTGACTGTTACTTATCTTCTAAGTACTTGCCATCTGATTGTTTGATTATTTGTTCCATTATTTTTCTCTGTACCAAAGTTAAGCTGACTGGTCTGTAATTCCCCACGTTGTCCTTGTTCTCCTTTTAATAGATAGGCACTATATGTGCTTTTTCCAGTCCTTTGGGATCCCTCCCACCTTCCATGAGTTCTCAAAGATCATCACGAATGACTCAGATCTCTTCCTTCAGTTCCTTAAGTATTCTAGGGTATATTTCATCAGGCCCTGCTGACTTGAAGACATCTAGCTTGTTTAAGTAGTTCTTAACTTGTGTTTTCCCCTGTTTTAGCCTCAAATTCTGCCCCATTTACACTGATATTTATTTGTTAATCATCCAATAACTGCTAACTTTTTTTGGTGAAAACAAACAAAAAAGGCATGTATCAGTTTGACTATTGTTGTGTTTTCTGTTAGCCTTTTCCTCCTCGTATAGTAATGGGCCTACCCTGGTTTTCCTCTTGCTTCTCATGTATTTGTAAAATACTTTCTTGTTACCCTTTATGTCCTTAGCTAGTTTAATCTCATTTTGAGCCTTGATCGTTTCAATGTTGTCTCTACATGGTTGTGGTGTTTTTTTAAAAAAAATATTCATCCTTTGTAATTTGACCTAATTTCCACTACTTTTGACTCTTTTTTTTTGAGTTTCATGTCATCGAAGATGTCCAGGTTAAGCCAGGGTACCTTCTTACGATACTTCCTATCTTTCCTATGCATTGTTGTAGTTTGCTCTTGTTCCCTTAATAACATCTCTTGTGGACCTGTGCACCATGATCTACTTAATGCATGCGCCTCAAAAAGTGAGGATCCCTGACTGAATAGTTGCTTGTGCTTAAGGCTGCTTCTGTATTGTTTCCTTGTGTCTGCTTTGCTTTTTGTCTTGTATGCAGCTCCTTCTAGCAAGGCAGATGTCTTTTTAAAATTTCTTTAAAGTGAAGTGCCTGATGTTTCCGTGACCTAGAAGAGGCTGGGAGAAAATGCACTAATGAAAAACTGAGGGACTCCCAAAATGTCTGTACATATGATCTGTAAGAGAATACCCTGTGCCTGGTAATTGGCCATATACAATGTAGGTAATTGTATTATATGTGGTAGGACAATAGTTACATAATGATATTGACAACCTGTGTAAAGCGTGTTGAGATCTGTGGATGAAAAGCACTATATAAAAGCTAGGTATTATTATTATTATCAGCTTTAGGCAGAAAATGCATGAAAAAAACTCCTTTAACAAGCTTCTGGAATTGGCTGAATATGTCCTGGCCTTGCACTTTTGAGTACTGTACATCCTTGATGCCTCTTGTTTCTAAGTATTCATATTTTGTAGTTAGTCAGTTTTGCTCTTAGCCATCAAATTCTTTAGTCTCTTGTGCTTCGGTGGAATTTAAACTCCCCTGAATGCTTTGAGCAGCTTTCTGGGGGTGAGGACTCTCTCTTTCTGAGAGAATCTATTCTCACCACGCTTATATCTGGTGTTTATCATGACTTGTAGGAATTGTCTTATTTTTTGTCTTTTTCTGACTTTTTTTTCTTGGCAGAGTAAACCAAGCCCCTGTGACTTACATACTCTGTAGTGTGTAGCTACTACTTCTCCTAATTAAAGCCCCATCTGTGTTGTTCAAAAAGTTTGCTGAACTGTGCTAAAGCAGCTAAGTTGTTTTAAACAGTTGGTCCAGCTAGCATGGGTAGGGGCTAAGGTGTGATTTAACTAATTTAGATATAAGCTGCTTCTCATGTGGAGGAGGAATGAATTGTTGTAAGGAGGGAGAGAGTAGGAGGAGTTGGGTGTCTGTTGTGTGGTGGCCAGGAGAATTCTGGGAATTTGTGGAGAATCCAATTGTTGGACAGTGGTCCTAACTGCTGTTTGTATACTGACATACATGTAACTAGAACACATTTTGAAAACTTAAATATATAATAAATACTCTGAATAACATTCAGTCTGGCTATGTTCATCTTAGCTGGCCAAAACTGTATTTAAACTGTTATTTGTAAGTGCATACAAGGTTCAGTAAATTGTAGATGAGGCCTAAATCTAGCTTCAAAGGCTTTAAGCAGACACAGAATTTTCTTATGCTTTCCTTCACTGTAGCCCTGAGAAGAAACAGTGCCTTTCTTTCTCTTCTCATTCAGTTGTCATTAGTGTATTTTTCACATTTTTTTCACATATTATTCCTCCAGTCCTCTCTCACTTACGCTTCTCCTTTCAGAACAGCCAAGTTGCTCCCATCCACGATTGTCTACTGCAGACATGAACAACTAGCTCTGAGCCCTCCATATCCTGGAAGATTCAAATTATGCAGCAATCCATAAAACTTTTCTTTTTCTGTTCAAGTTTACACATTGTAGTTTTGGTTCAGGCGACGTTAGTTGATTTTCCATCTACCACGTGATTTAAGTGTGTGGCCGCGGGTATGCTCGGATTTAATCTTCGTATTAGAATACTTCATCTGTCTGGAGTGAGAGGGGAAACCACAGAGAAAACCACAAAACATGCAGATGCACAATGGCCTGTTTGTGTCTATGGTTAACATGTTCCATGGTATTTTCAAGTATAAACCTAAGTAATAATAATTCAGTTTATAAAGCATCCTCTGCCAAGGCTCTAAGCTATAATTTAATTCTGTAAATGTATAAGAACATAAAAACATTAAAACCAATCTAATAATATACCATCCTCATAAACAAAAACATCACATTTGTCATCTGCTCACTATGCTGGCTCCCCATAGAATATTGCATCAGGTTCAAGATCTTAGTTCTTTTCAAGGTTATCAACGAGCTAGGCCTGCGATACTTCAAAGATGACCTAAAGCTCTGGGACAAGTAGTGTGGTTGACAACTGCTGTCCTCTAGCATAGTGGAGATGTGTATTACAAGGGTAAAACTTGTGCAGGAGATGGAGCTTTCATGGGGACTGGTCCAAAACTCTGAATCATTCCAGAATAACAACCATCCCTTCCAAGCGCAAAGTGCACTTCTTTGACTTTGCCTTTACTAATAGAAAAGTGCAAAGCACAGTACTCATTAACTTTTTTTTCAACAATTTACCCCCGTGGATTGAAAGGGAAGAACACCACATGACAGTTGCATACTATTGGAAAGCATTCAGACACCATGGTGATGGAACCTAAATGAAATAGAAGAAAAATCTTAGGTGGCGTGTTAAACTGGAGAGCGAGAGAGGGGCTGGAAATGATTTCAAGGCAAATCAAGTTCCAGACCCTGAAAATCATGTTGACCAGCTAAGACCTTTTTGAAAAAGTTACAAATGACTGAAACTGGGGCAATTAGAATGAAGTATATTTAGCTCATATGTGCCGTTCCAAGTACTCTGTTTTTTAAAATCCAGTATCTGGGTCCAAAATATTTAGGGCTGAAATCTGATTGTATAATTTTGATCCCTTTCACATAAACGTGTGCCCATTGTGACTCAGACCACTGATAATGTGACATTAACCTTAACATCACCATTAACCAGTTATTTAAATATGGTAATAATATAATTGTTCTTGATGTGTTTAATTTCTACTGAAAATACTTCAGGGGAAAACTGATTTTTTTTTCCCTTTGGCCATGGTTCACCCTTACTTCTGATGTGAAAAAGAAAATTGATAGGAGGAAAATTCCTTTACAAATATCTAAGAAGGCTCACTTACTAGATGTAAGAATGGGAGAAGTTATCTTTTATAAAGCCATGAATATTGACACTTGATGTTGCCGTTTTACTGATGACCCATTTTTCATTACCCTGTAATAGTTTGGGACAAATACTTCTCAGAAATAGTTATTGGTTATTTAAGCATAATCAGAGAGTATTTAACGTAAGGTATTTATTTTTCTTTAACACTTTGTTAGTACTGGTCTAGGTGACCTAGCACAACATTTTCTCCAAGTACAAGAAAGTTAAATATTTCGAGTAGATATAATTCAAGGTGCTGCAGGTTTATTAAAAAAATGTATTTGCTATGAATTTCATCATAAGGAAACCTAAATCTTGTAACACCCAAGTAATAGTACTGTGCTTTGTGCATGTATACACATTCCTCATGTTTATAGACTTTGGAAAAATCATGCTTCTTACTTTATATGTTAGCGTGTTATTGATTCAGATTTTTGTAGCCTTAGGGTTGAATATAAGAAATTTGCTTCTGAAAGATTAAATAGACTGGAAATGTAATGACTTGAACGTGTATGTATGTGCTATAGGAAATGCAATATAACCCTAGTTAACTGAAGGTCTGTTATAAGAGGTATTTTGGCTGACAAGCTCCTTTCCTGGGTTGCTCAGAAACTCTCCAGGAGCAGACCTTCAAGATTCCCAGAGTTCCCCTTCTCTCCTTGGATCTTTACTGATGACTGGGTGCCGATTACAAAACTCACTGTCTAGCTCCTGATTATCTGAATCCCAGTTATCCCTTAAGGCCTTGATAATTGATGTTTTACAGCATAGTGCTTCATTCTCTCAGAAGAGTTCATTTCCAGTGCTGTCTAAAACTTCTTCAGTAGGCAATAATACCCCCAGCCTGCAGCAATCTGTAAGTCCCACTGTCACATTTTCAAGCTTCCTTCATGGGGGAAGCATGGTCCAGTGTTAAGGCACTGACCTGGTATTTGGGAGACTTGAGTTTAGTTCCCTTCTGTGACACAAACTGACTTTATAACCTTGGACGCGTCCTTAGTCTCATAGAATATTAGGGTTGGAAGAGATCTCAGGAGATCATCCAGTCCAACCCCTTGCTCAAAGCAGGACCAACCCCAACTAAATCATCCCAGCCAGGGTTTTGTCAAGCCTGACCTTAAAAACCTGTAAGGCTGGCGATTCCACCACCTCCCTAGGTAATGCACTCCGGTGCTTCACCAGCCTCTTACTGAAATAGTTTTTCCAAATATCCAACCTAGACCTCCCCAACTGCAACTTGAAACCATTTCTCCTTGTTCTGTCATCTGCCACCACTGAGAACAGCTGAGCTCCATCCTCTTTGGAACCCCCCTTCAGGTAGTTGAAGGCTGCTGTCAAATCCCCCCTCACTCTTCTCTTCTGCAGACTAAATAAGCCCAGTTCCCTCAGCCTCTCCTCATAAGTCATGTGCCCCAACCTCCAAATCATTTTCGTTGCCTTCCACTGGACTCTCTCCAAATTTTTCCACATACTTTCTGTAGTGGGGGGCCCAAAATTGGACGCAATAATCCAGGTGTAGCCTCACCAGCGCCGAACAGAGGAGAATAATCATTTCCCTTGATCTGCTGGTAATGCTTCTACTAATACAGCCCAATATGCCGTTAGCCTTCCTGGCAACAAGGGCACACTGTTGATTCATATCCAGCTTCTCATCCACTGTAATCCCCAGGTCCTTTTCTGCAGAACTGCCGCTTAGCCAGTCGGTCCCCAGCATGTAGCAGTGCATGGGATTCTTCCGTCCTAAGTGCAGGTCTCTGCACTTGTCCTTGTTGAACCTCAGATTTCTTTTGGCCCAATCCTCCAGTTTGTCAAGATCACTCTGGACCCTATCCCTACCCTCCAGCATATCTATCTCTCCCCCAGCTTAGTGTCATCCATGAACTTGGTGAGGGTGCAATCCATCCCATCATCCAGATCATTAATGAAGATGTTGAACAAGACCGGCCTCAGGACCGACCCCTGGGGCACTCTGCTTAATACCGGCTGCCAACTATACATCGAACCGGTGATCACTACCTGTTGAGACCGACGATCTAACCAGCTTGCTATCCACCTTATAGTCCATTCTTCCAATCCATACTTTTTTAACTTGCTGGCAAGAATACTGTGGGAGACTGTATCAAAAGCTTTGCTAAAGTCAAGGTATATCACTTACACCACTTTCCCCATGTCCGCAGAGCCAGTTATCTCATCATAGAAGGCAATCAGGTTGGTCAGGTATGACTTGCCCTTGGTGAATCCATGTTGACTGTTCTTGATCACCTTCCTCTCCTCCAAGTGCTTCAAAATGGATTCCTTGAGGACCTGCTCCATGATTTTTCTGGGAACTGAGGTGAGGCTGTCCACTATAGTTCCCCAGATTTTCCTTCCCTATCAGCCAACTGTACAGGTAATTGTAGATGCAGCTAGCAAAGGATGTGAAGGGTAACTCCAGTTGTGCTTTGGCCTTCTTGATTACACCCCTGCATGCTCGAGAAATATTTGTATATTCCTCCCTAGTCATCTGTCCAAGTTTCCACTTCTTGTAAGCTTCCTTTCTGGGTTTAAGCTTACCAAAGATTTCTCTGTTAAACCAAGCTGGTCGCCTGCTATATTTGCTATTCTTTCTGCATATCGGGATGGTTTGTTCCTGCGCCCTCAATGAGGCTTCTTTAAAATACAGCCAGCTCTCCTGGACTCCTTTCTCTCTCATATTAGCCTCCTAGGAGATCCTGCCCATCAGTTCCCTAGGGAAGTCAAAGTCTGCTTTTCTGAAGTCCAGGGTCCGTATTCTGCTTCTGTCCTTTCTTTCTTTTGTCAGGATTCTGAACTTGACAATCTCATGATCAGTGCTGCCAAGGTTGCCACCCACTTTGTGAGCAGCAGCACGGCCCCTAGTTGGTTCCTCCAGCACTTGCACCAGGAAGTTGTCCCCAACACTCTCCAAAAACTTCCTGGATTGTCTCTGCACTTCTGTATTGCTCTCCCAGCAGATGAATGATTGAAGTCCCCCATGAGAACCAGGGCCTGTGATCTGGAAACTTCTGTTAATTGTCCGAAGAAAGCCTCATCTACATTGTCGTCCTGGTCTGGTGGTCTATAGCAGATGCCCACCACGACATCACCCTTGTTGTTTTCACCTCTAAACTTAACCCAAAGACTCTCAGGCTTTTCTCCAGTTTCATACCGCAGCTCTGAGCAATCATACAGTACAACTCCTCCATCTTTTCTGCCCCTCCTGTCATTCCTGAACAGTTTATACCCATCCATGACAGTGCTCCAGTCATGAGAATTACCCCATTGAGTCTGTTATTCCAATCACATCATAATTCCTTGACTGTGCCAGAACTTCCAATGCTTGTTTCCTAGGCTTCTTGCGTTCATGTACAGGCGCCTAAGATAACTAGCCAATTGCCCTGCTTTCTCAGTATGAATCAGGAGGCCTCCCCTGTTGCACCCTCATCCTTGTGTTTCCTCCCAGTATCCCATTTCCCCACTTACCTCAGGGCTTAGGTCTCCATCTCCCAGCAAACCTAGTTTAAAGCCCTTCTCACTAGGGTAGCAAGCCTGCCTGCGAAGATGCTCTTCCCTCTCCATTACGTGGATCCCATCTCTTCCTAGCAATCCTTCCTGGAACAACATCCTATGGTCGAAGAATCTAAAGCCCTCTCTCCAACACAATCTGTGTAATCATGCATTTACTTCTACAATCAATGATCCCTACCTGGGCCTTTTCCTTCCACAGGGAGGATGGACAAGTACACGACTTGCTCCTCAAACTCCTTTATACTTCTATCCTGAGCCACATAGTCTACAGTGACCCACTCAAAGTCATTCTTGGCAGTATCATTAGTGCACACGTGGAGAAGTAGGAAGGGACAGCAGTCCGAAGGCTTGATCAGTCTCTGCAGACAGTCCGTCACATCCTGAATTCTAGTTCCAGGCAAGCAGCACACTTCTCAAGTTTCCCGGTCTGGACGGCAGATGGATGACTCAGTCCCCCTAGGAGGGAGTCCCCGACCACCAGCACCCATCTCCTCTTCTTGGGAGTGGTGGTCGTGGAACCCCCATCCCTAGGACAATGCATCCCATGCCTCTGGTCGATGGGGTCTCCTTCTGATCCCTTCCCCCAGATGACTCTTTCAAACCATTCTCTGCCATAGTACCTGTGCAGAGAACCTGGAAACGGTTTCTTACCTCTATCTGCATTGGGGGTACATAGGTTCTCCTCTTTCTTCTTCTGGAGGCCACATGCTACCAATTTTCTTCCCTGTTCTGCGTTGCCCTCTCTGATTCTTCAGCATGCTGTGCCTACAGTACCAAATGCTGACTTCTATCCAGAAAGTCTTCATTTTCTCTGATGCAACGCAGGGTTGATACTTGGGTCTCTAGTCCTTTAATCTTCTCTTCCAGTATGGAGACCAGCTTGCACTTTGTACGGATGAAGTTGCTTCTATCCTCTGGGAGAAAGACAAACATGGCACATCCTATGCAGGTCACAAGAGCTGATCACTCGCTATCTATACTGTCTTCCTTCTAAGAGCCTCTTCAAATGTTGTATTTACTGCTCACAGAAGCCTGAAAGGCAAAAACTCTGTGAGAACTCCCCCCAGGCAACCTCCCTCTGTTGGCTTCTCCTCTGTTCGCAGCTCTGTAAAATGGAGACATTTTACCTATTTTACATGCCTGTTTGGGAGGAAAAATAGATCAGAGATTGTGAGATGCTCAGATACTATGGTAATGGGAGCCATATAACTACCGCAGATGCATAGGGCTGTAGCCTCTATTCATGTCCAGCATTTGTTATATAAAAATTGGAACTGCAGCCTCTTGAGAGCCTCCATGTAGTCCTCATAAACAGCTTTGTATTTCCTACCATTGTGTACTTTGAATGGCTGACCGTGTAGAATGTAGCTAAAGTGACAATAGAATCATTTGAAAACATGATAAACAAAATGTATAATGTGAATACAACAAATACCTGAAGATGCACATCTTTCTGAACTGCAAGGTGTTTCCTGTCTCACCTTGCTGAGTTTTAAAATTCAGGGGCTGAATTAACTGAAAGGAAATTTTGAGTTGAACATTGAGGGAGGCAAAAGGATGAGACTTTCAATTATAAGATTTATTTGATAATCGAGTAACTTCCCAAAAAAGTGATGAAATCCCTTAAACTTTAATCTCTGCAGTTTCTGCTTGGCTGTTGAGTTGAGTTTTTATTGTGAATAGTTTTCATGTTAGTCTTCCGATAAAACGGCTCTCACTTAGACTGAGACATGGAAGCAGAACTATGTTTTGTGGGGAACAAACACTTGGTCTGTCGGTTTAACATTAATTCAGAATTTCACCTTGATGTTAAAGGTGCTAAGGCAGCTTAGTGTCACAACCTGTGAGCTAGATCCTTGTCCTTCCTGGTTTTGGTAGGCCAATGGGAAAGTACAGGGTCCATTGTCCGTCAACATAGTCATGTGTCCCTACAGGGACGTGGGTATGGGCCAGGTTCCAGCAGCTGTTAAAGAAGCTGTTGTGAGGCACATAATCAAGGAAGCCAAATTAGGTTTTTGATGGAAAGTCACTGAGCAATATAACTATGGAGTGACTACAGTTATTACACAATCTCTATGTGTGTGCCATCCATCACCAGTACAATTGCTGCTCGATGTATTTTGAGTTTTCATCATTCTTCATCTTTATTCCCAAAGGAAAGTTAATTCTCTAACTACTTGAAAGCTTTTTCTACAACACAGTTTGTAGATCTTCTCTTTAGCTCTGCTCTTGTTTCTCAGTCTTTCTCCAGAGTTCTTGAGAGGGATTCTTTTCTTGTTAGAAGACTCTACTATAACCTAATAAATATAGGTTTTGGTTGCGGCAATTCTACCTAACTTATAGTTTCGTTTTTAAAGTTTTTGTGATGCGTTCAGTATTCCATCACACCTGCACTAGCGACATCTGCAGAGTAAGAGCATATGACATGCTGAAACACTGCCTGCCACTATATGAGCGTCAAGGCTCGGTTCCCAAGCAGCAATTTATATATTTCTTCCTCTCAAAGTCTCTAGAGCTGCACTCAATATATGGTACGGGCAATGAATCATGGACAACTCTGGGTGACATAAATGATTGTGTCAATATTTTCTGCAGAATTTCCCAACACTGTATTTTCTGCAGTACTCCATTTACCCTACTGAACTCTCGCTTCAGTATTTCTACTACTTCCCAACTTCTTCCACAAAACTTATTTTTAACTAAAAATAATTGTGAACTTTATGAAGCATTTTAAGCTTTTGGGTAGTTTATCTCAGCAGTATGTTAAAGAGCAGCTAGAAAGAGAAAAATACCTCTTTAACATTAATAGTTATTCTCCCTCAGTGACTTCCATGTCAAATTTATACTCTGTTTGTCAGGGCAGGCAATTTTATGTCAGTACTGCTACTGTAGTTGAACCTGGCTTCAGAAAATTAGGTTGTGTTATTCCTTCTTTGTCTTTGTTCTAACCATCCCCATTAATAATGCTTTGGAAATAGGAACTGAGCTATCAGTTTACTGATGCGTGAAAGAGAATGGGTTGCTATACATCTTACACTAGTAGGATTTTGTTTTTTTTGTTAGCTTTTGAGTCATAGCTGCCTAGTTACTATGTCTACACTTTGAGCTAGAGATCTAATTTCCAGATCAAGGAGACATACCTATACCCATAGAGGGTAGCTCTGGCAGCATGAGCAACAGAAGGGGTTAGCCACTCTGAGTACAGTCCTGTCCAAGATAGCAGGCATGTTGTCAGGGCAATTAGCCACTCACCACCATGGCTACATTTCTATTTTTAGTGTGCTAGTTCAATCAGAGCTAACTCAGGTTTGTCTCCTCAAGCTGGAATTTAACCTCCAGCTTGAAGTGTAGACATACCCAAAGGTAAGGTCACATATCTAGGAAGAAAGAATGTTACTCACGTTTACCAAATAGACACTATGCTGTCATTCAGCGATGCTGAAAATGACTCGGGGGTCGTGGTGATGCTAGAGCTACAGGGACAAACACAGTTCTCAAACACATAAGCAAGGGAATATCAAATAGGTGTATGGAAATGATACTACCTCTGCATATGGCATTTGTGAGACTTTTACTAGAATAGTGTGTTCAGTTCTGGTGTCCACACTTCAAAAAGAATGCTGACAAACTGGAAAGGGTTCAGAAAAGAATTAAAAGAAAGAGCAGAGGTCTGGGAAACCTGCCTTTATAGTGAGAGACTTCAGAAAGTCATATTTAGTTTACCAAAGAGAAAGTTAAAGGCAACTTGATAAAGGTCTACATGGGGAAGAGATTTCTGATAGTAGACAGTTCTTTAATCTACTTGAAAAGGCATAATGAGATCCAATGACTGGAAGCTGAAGCGATAAATTCAGATTAGAAATAAGGTGCATGTTTTTAGCAGTGAGAGCAATTATCTATTGAAACAATTTGCTTTGGGATGTAGTGAATTCTCTGTCACTTGAAGTCTTTAAATCAAGGCTGGATGCCTTTCTTAAAGATATGCTCAAGCTCAGATGTTATGGGCATGGTGCAGATATTACTGAGTGAGGTTCTATGCCCTGTGTTTAGCATATCAGACTACATTAGCATACCTGTCCCTTCTAGCTTTAAAAGCCATGAACATAGATATTTGTGAGGGTGGAGGGCTGTTTCTTTTCTGTGTAAAGCCATGTTTCAGTGTCCTCAGGTGTTATCTAGTTTAAAGAAAGAAATGCTGTGTTATCTCAGGTCATCCAACATTCCTCCCCATCCAGATCCGTGCATATAGGGAACTTTCTGCACATGGATCTTACCCTTCTGTGCAGATGGTGGTAGGGATGTCAGCCATCTTTCTGGGACCACTTCTCTCTCAGGCATCCTGGATATTATGGATGGTGCTCCTTGGATCTGGGGTCTCTGCAGGTGAAGGGGACAGAGTTGGGAATGGTTGGATAGCCCTGTGTCTGCCTGGTAACGTGCCAGCCTCATTAGCCAGGGTTATAAAGGCTAGGAGGAAGCCAGGGGGAAGGGAGAGGGGGGTAAAGAAAGGCCAGGCACAAAGGGAGGCGGGAGCCTTCTGGTCTGTTGCTGGCCAGGCCTGCACTTGGCAAAGTTGGCTGCGAAACCTGTATATAGGTGGAAAGTGGTGGCAGTACTGTATCAAGCTGAGGCGTTCCTGACTGATTGGAGAAGGCAACAGGGGCTGAAGCCAGAAGGGCCCAGCGTGCGCCTTGCTAGAGGGGGAAAGCAAGGTGAAAAAAAGAGATTGCAGTAGTCAAAAAGGAGATGATGAGGCTGGATGAGGACTTTAGCAACATGGATTATGAGATCTTCACTGTAATGGATATGTAAAAGATCTGCCATAGGAATTATTTTGGGGAAATTCTATGGCCTGTGGTATATGGGAGGACAGACCAGATTATCACAATGGTCCCTTCTGGCCTTAGAGTCTGTCAATCTATGAAAGACATGATAAGAATTTGGACCCAGCAGCAATTTGTGGAGCCAGAGAAGACAAAGTAAAATGGCTCCCATTTAGGAAGGATGCTAGTGTTGTCAGTAGTGTCAGGGAATGGGGGAAATGGCAGAGCTTGGGAGGAAACACAAGGAGCTTCATCTCTGAAGTGTTAAGTTTAAGTTGACTCTGAGATATTTAAGAGCTTTGTAGATTCAGGGTTGTTAGGGAGGGAGCTCAAAAATGATGAGTTAGACTTGTGAGTTGCCAGCACAAAGCTATTGGTTCAGTTTCTCAGAACTATTTAACAGAGTTTAATGAGATACTGTATCTCATAATGCTCCAGGTCACTGATACCTGGGCCCAGCTAAGCTGCACCTGGGGAACTGCCACCATCAGCTCATGCTCCCCTGATCCTTTAGTTTGGTATTTAGAGCAGCGGTTCTCAACTGGGGATTCGCGAGTCCTTTCACGGGGTCTGCGGAGCCCCGCAGCTGAAACCCAGTGCCCCAAGTGGGGCTGAAGCGGGGAGTGGCACCAAGCTCTCCAGCCCCCGCTGCAGTTGGAAGTGACATGGGGCTGAAACTCTGAGCATTGGGGGGGGGGGGTTTGCCCCCCCCCCCCCACAAACTGCAGTTCCTTACCCAGAGTAGGCAGTCCTGGGAGCATCTCCACCTCTCACCTCCTCCTCTCCCCCAGCACCCCTCAGGCCCTGGCCTCTGTCATTGGCAGAAAGCCAGAGCCAGGCAGTGCAGGGCAGCTGCTCCTCTAGCTGGTGGTGCCATGGAGTGAGCAGCTGTGGCATTCCCCCATCTGCTATTGTCGCCCGGGGTTGTGACTTCTCCTCAGCTCCCAGCTCCTCTTTGACTGTTCACGCGGCTGGTCAGAGCTGCCCTGGCAGCTCTGGGCCCAGCAGAGCCGTCGGGGAGTAGCCACAGGCACACTGCACCAGACAGGTAGCCCCAGGCACAGGTGGCCTGCTGAGGTGAGTCAGGGGGTGGCCTGCTGAGGTGAGTATGGACTCTGCAGCTGGAGCGCTCCTGGTAATCCACCTCCACGAGAAGCTCCATGAGACGCCCCAGCATCAGTGTGAACAAGGTGTCGCATTACTGCGCTCTGATTAACCTCCGGAAACGTCCCATAATCCCCCTAAGTCAAGTGGCCACTCCTGTCATTGTTTGGAATTGGCTGCAGGAATGCGGATATGCCCTTTCAAAGCTCCGTTTCTGACAGCCAGCATTCTTATCTGCTCCAGGGCAAAGCAGACCATTACTGTGGAATGCTGCTTGCTTTGAGTGAGTGAGAGAGAGGCGGAGGGAGGAGAGGACAGTCTGAACTTACAAGACAGCATCCTGACACACTCTCAGCACCCCAAAAACCCACTTTCTCTCCCCCCACATACACATAATACACTCCCTGTCACACTCCATCCCACCCCCCGCATTTGAAAAGCACGTTGTAGCCACTTGAACGCTGGGATAGCTGCCCATAATGCACCGCTCCCAATGCCTTTACAAGAGCTGCTAATGTGGCCACGCCAGTGCGCTTGCAGTTGTCAGTGTGGACAGACTGCAGCACTTTCCCTACTGCACTCTCCGAAGGCTGGATTAACTCAAAGCGCTTTACATCTGCAAGTGTAGCCATGCCCTTAGACTGTCAGTGTGCGTGACGAGTGTGATGTAAACATCTGTCCGCTAGGAATTAGACTTGAGACCACACACAGTAGCCAAACATCCATAATCAGCTGGTAGTCACCACAAACCTGGAGCAAATTCACATCAGTGACTTGTGTTACTATGGAGGAGAGAGGGATATCGTATATATCCCTAGAGGAAATTTTTTTTTAGAATCTTGGGGATTAAGAGAGGAGTTATTGACCCAGACACTTGGGTTACCCTTAACTAGAGCTGATCAAAACAAGAATCCTGGTAACCTTTAGTTAAAACAGAGGTGGTAGTTGCTCCTTTTTGCAAATTCGTTCAGGGATAACTGTTGTCTCTGCATGGGGGCATTTGCAGAGTCTCTGTGTTAAGACAGCTGGGCACCATCCATCTCTGGATCAGGGGCAAGAACAGGCTCCGACTTGAGTAGAAACAGTCTGTCACAACTACTAGGCAGCTGGGCATATCCCCAATAAGGCAGCAACACTGAGCAGACTGGATTGGGGTGGCTTTTGTTTGGAGCCAGCATACATACCTTGGGTTGGTGGGCACATGGTTACACCCTTGTTTGTGAATTGGCTGGACCTTTTGGACTTGTGGGTAACTACTCAAATGATTCATCAGAACACTCCGGGAGCTCAGAGTGCTCATCATGCTCTGCTTGTGCTAATCCTTAAATTGGGAGCATGAGTAATATGTGGCTACTGGCATCTCTGAATGAGAGAAAGTGTATCACTTCCATGATATTTCCTCTATGATTAGTTGTAGTTGTTTACTACTAAGATGTTATTCTTCATACTATTCCCAGACAAGGTGGTATTTAAAATGGAGTTAACTGTGTAATCGTCATGCCTCTTGGAAAAATTATCTTTAAAACAGTGTTGATGTCATAGAGTTTAAGCCCAGAGGGGACCACCAGACCATCTAGTCTGACCTCCTGTATATCACAGGCCACCCACACTACCCAGTCTTTCTGAAACATGAGAGCTCTAGGAAATATTGACTTAGGCGACTATAAAACTTTAAATTATGTTAAGCATATGGAAATGGTGAGGTTTAAAATCCAACATTTAATGGGAAACTGGTAATAATTTTAAGTACAAATAATACTTGATTAAATTCTGAAATTACATCTAGTCTCTGTCTTATCTTTACTTAGGATTGAAAGGATTAGATTTTTATCAGTAAATGTCATTAAAAATCAATTTCACCATATACCAACAGAAAAAATATATTTCTGTTGATAATAATCAAAATTTACAGATAGGCAAAGTAAGAAAAATCTGCTTCAGAACTTAGAGTTTGGTCTAAGGAAACTTACTTTGTATATTGTGATACGTGATGTTGACCATTTGTGTTTTGATGGTTAAAAAGCTCTACCTTTTTTATCTCAACACCTACTGTCACTAAATAATTATTTTCTGATCCCCTCCATAATTTCCCACAACAATGAAAACGTAAATTGATTAAAAAATTTAAAATGCTTAAAAACAAGCAAAATATCTGTCAAAATTACATTTTAAAAAAATCAAATTCTGCCAAGCCTATCTTTACTGTATGTCCCTTATCAGCTACCAGCTTCTAATTAGACAAATTTAGATTAATTTTCTCCCAGGCCTTCCCATTTGTCACAAATGGTATCAGCTCAGTGATTTTTGAGATTCCCTTTTAATGGGTTTAAGAAGACATTTAGTTACAATATTTTATAGGAAAAGTATACTTTCAGGTAGCGCTGGACTTCGAATCACTTCATGTTTTGTAAAATTCAACATACAAAATGTTTTATGTATGTTGTGATACCGAGACGCTTTGAAGGTTAGTCAGCTTCTGAGTGGTAATGGATTTTGATTCTTGTGCAACCGAGTGTGTCATTTCTGTTTCATGCACAGAAATGTCATTTAATCAGGAGCCTGGAAGCTGAGATTTATTACACTGGATATTAAATAGAATAGACAGGGGGTTTTTGTTTTAAGCATTTTTTCTTTCTGAACATCACCATATCTGTAGGACTGCAAATTGGTTAAGACAGCTAGTCTGATTATTTGAAAGCCATTCTGAATGCTTGTGAAATCTAATAAAAGGGACTATAGGGCGAAGTCATACTGTTTGGAGACCAAAGCAGAAAACTGAATTTGAAGGAAAATTTGTTTTAAATACAAATAAAATCAATTAAAAATTGTTAATGTTCTCGGTTTACAGTTAGGGCATGTCTTCGTTAGACTTTTTTACTTGAGTGAACTGCTAATTAATTCAAGCTAGTTAACATCTTGTAAATCATAGTGTGAACACTCACCAAACATTTGTTTCAGGCGACAAACGTTTGTGATTTACCCTAGGCTGACCCCCTGCAGAGGCCTGGGGCTAGCCCCCACCCCCACCTGGAGGCCTGGGGTCCCACATACACACCCCGTGGGGGGGCGGCACTGCGGAGTGGAGTGACCTGGCCCCAGCCTTTCCACTCTGCTCCCCTGGCTCCCAGCCTTGGGACTTAGGGGGCAGGGAGGAACCTCCCCCAGCACTCACCGGTGGCGCGGCTGGGAGCCGGCGGCGTGGAGCAGGCTGGGGCCAGGTTGTTCTTACTGCCGCGGTGAGTGCAGGCCCGACCCTTGCTGCAGTCCTCAGGGGAGTGGGGGCGGAGCTGGGAGGGACCAGGGGCGGGAAGAGGTAGGGCAGGGGCTTTGGGGAAGGGGTGGAACAGGGGCTGGAGCAGCACGCAGCTGCGTAGAGCACCAGGAAATGTGGGTATGGGTAGGGACGGCCCTGCCTTTGGAGTACAATGCAGCGGGTGCTGTACTTCAGCAGGGCCAAACTGCAGAGAGATGGGTGTTGAGTGCAGTGGGTAGTGGGAGTCCACAGTGCCGGACTGTGAGGAGGGAGGAGTGGAATGCTGCGGGTAGAATGGAGCCAGGAGGTTGATAACAGTATGCTGGTGGGTGGGTGTGGGGCGCATGGGAAAGAGTTTTGTGACAGCAGCTGCAGGGGAGGGTGGGCGCGGAGCTGCTTGGTTTGAAGAGCTAGTATCGCCTGGAGCGTGTCCACTTGGCGCTCCATAACGTTTAAGAGCAGCTCTGTGGCCTCTTTCTGGTGTGCTGCATTCTCCTTTCGGTCCCTCTTCTCGCTGTCCCAGCACTCCTTCAATTCCTGTTTCTCAGCGGCGGAGTGCATCATGACCTCATGGAGAAAGTCCTCCTTAGTTCTTTGTGGCCGCTTTCTAATTCTGTGCAACTGTTCTGCAGCCAATAAAGGAGGCTGGCCTCCCAAGGTCATCTCTGTGAAGTTTAAATGCAACATTTTACAGAAGCAGTATTGTTTGCAACACAGACAACACTGATCCAGTGCTTTAAAACACAGCCAGTACTCTCACACCTGTCACTAACTGGCTGACCCCATGAGCCACAAGACCCCCAAAATGGTGAGTAGCCGCAGGGGCAGAGTGAATCACTCTTCCTGGACCCTGCTGTACACTGGGCACATGGCTCTTGGAGAGATCTAGCATTGTAGTGGGGGGGTTGATAATCATTCCTGTCCCCACACTTTCCACAGGATGTGATCATTATGGAAAATATCTTGCTGCTGAGGGTAGCAGGGAATTAAGGGAGGGTCTTCTCCAAGCCTGCGGTTTCCATCCTGGCCCCTATACCGCTCTCCTGTGTGCAGCAATGGGCCCCCCTCCCTCCGGTGACGGCACAGTGACGTGGGAAAGTTACTGTTAATGGGGCAAGAAACAAAGCAGCTCTGCTGAGGAACCTGCGGCAGTGGATTGTCCAGTATCTCCATGAGATCTCTGAGGGAGATTCCCGTGAAGTGAGGGAGTCTATCAAGAGCCTGTTCCGCTGCTCAGACTAGGCATGTGGTGGGAGACCAACCTGATTTCTGCAATCCTCCTGCCCCTACAAATCGCTTCCGCAATTCCCAGAATCAGATCCACTTAACAGGGGCCGCCTTTCCTGTTTGCGCTTCACCAAGATCCGACTGCTGTGACTGGCTAGGCTCCTTCGGGGTAGAAAAGAGCTCCTGACGGCATGCATCTCTGGCCTCTGAACCATCCTTTGCTTCTGGGTCACCCTCCCCCTCTTCGTCCAAGATTTCCTCCTCCTAGCTCGATCCACTCTCAACTGGCATGTGAGCATGAAGTATTCACAGGGGCCTTTGCAGTAGAGGTGGGGTCACCACCGAGTATCGTGTCCAGCTCTTTGTAGAACTGGCAGCCCGTGGGCACAGCACCGGAGCGGCGGTTTGCCTCCTGTGCCTTGTGGTAGGCCTTCTGCAGCTCCTTCACTTTAACCCTACACTGCAATCTGTCCCAGTCAGGGCCCCTTTCTGTCATGCATCGTGAAATCTGTCCATAGGTATCATAATTCCTACAGCTGGAGCACAGCTGGGACTGCACAGCTTCCTCTCCCCAAATGCCAGTGAGGTCCAGCAGTTCGGCATTGCTCCAAGTGGGGGATCACCTGGTGTGTGGAGCAGGCATGGCCACCTGGAAAGATGTGCTGAGACAACTTCACGGATCACCTAGCAAACAGGAAGGGGACTTTCAAATTTGCAAAGGAATGTATGGGGTAGGGATGACGGTTTGTCACCTGAGTTCATCACCTGAGTGACCAACCGTCAGTTTGAACTCAGGAGGTCTGATAACCAGAGAGGTGAGAACAGGCATTGTGGGACACCTCCCGGAGGCCAGTCGCAGCGCTGTAATCACCACAGTGTCTACACTGACACTGCAGCACTGTACCCCCACGGCGCAGAAAGCTGTACACCTCTCGCGGGGGGTTTACAGCACTACAACTGCGCAGTTTCTGCGCACTAAGCGGCTTGGCAGTGTGTACACCTCGGGAGTTACAGCGCAGAAACTTGCCAGTGTAGACGGGGCCCGAGAGAGGGGGGAGAGGCAAGAAAGGTTAGAGGTTTTTAAGGCCCGGCTTGACAAAGCCCTGGCTGGGATGATTTAGTTGGGGCTGGTCCTGCTTTGAGCAGGGAGTTGGACTAGATGACCTCCTAAGGTCTCTTCCAACCCTAATCTTCTATGATTTTATGAAAGCCAAGCAGCAGCTTGCAAACATTGTGACCCTGGAAAAAGCTAGAAAATGAGCTTTTGGGCCTTCTGTTGGCAAAAGAGGCTTGGGGACTGTAAGCTAAGAAACTATTCCTTTTAGGTTCTTGGTTCCTTCTGTGTTCAGGGACACTGGACTCTGTACATTCTTTGTAAATAAAACTGCATCAAAGAAATACCTGACTGCCACAGATTTCTGTTCTCAACTGGAAACATCCGCAAGGCCCCGAAGTTTGACTAGCCACTTGGGTCAAAAAGGGACAACAATACTAGTCATAAAATCCCTCTTACACCTTAAGATGTTTAAAATTAAATTAATCTTCTCCAAACTTTGCTAAGAACTACTGCTAGTGATGGTGTAGAATGCTGCATGCTTTCAAAAGCAAATGTGCTGTCTGTTTGAATGGTCACAATTTATTATGCAGCATTTCCTAAAACAGTCGGCTAATAGCGGATGTTTTTTCTTTCATCCACCAATGTCTCTTCTGTTCTTGGAACAGTTAGATTGGATTCATGAAAGGAAGAACATGCCTGACAAATTCAAGTCTTTCAAGCACATTATCAGGCTGGAGAAGGATGAAAGAAAAGACCTAATTTATCTGGATTTCAGGAAGGCCTTTGATGGAACAGACAACTGACCGATTTACAAAATGTCAGTGCATTATACACATAAGGAATTCTTGTAATAAATAGATTTAAAACCTGGTCCGGAGATGAGGAATGGAGGGTATTGTGAAAGGAAGTTGTTTTGTATGGATTGAGGTGGGGTGCTGTAATGGGGTAGACCAACTTTAGTTTTGGTTTTTGAGCAGGGTAAAAGTCTGTGCATAAAAAGACTACAGTGTAAATTAACCCAAAATAAGCAGAGGCCATATTTTATATTATAGCCAATAGATTAGGAAATAATTTGAGAGAGGGATGATCATGGATACTACTGTCTACATACTATATGTAGAAGAGAAGAGTGAGGGGGGATTTGATAGCTGCTTTCAACTACCTAAAAGGGGGTTCCAAAGAGGATGGATCTAGACTGTTCTCAGTGGTAGAAGATGACAGAACAAGGAGTAATGGTCTCAAGTTGCAGAGGGGGAGGTTTAGGTTGGATATTAGGAAAAGCTTTTTCACTAGTAGGGTGGTGAAGCACTGGAATGGGTTACCTAGGGAGGTGGTGGAATCTCCTTCCTTAGAGGTTTTTAAGGTCAGGCTTGACAAAGCCCTGGCTGGGATGATCTAGTTGGGGTTGGTCCTGCTTTGAGCAGGGGGTTGGACTAGATGACCTCCTGAGGTCCCTTCCAACCCTGAGATTCTATGATTCTATGATTCTATATTTCAATACAGTACTCCAGCATTTCCCAGACAATATTTGAAGCTACTAATATTATAAAGTATATATTCTAAAGAGTGTCTGAGAGCAATGCCACATTTGTACTCCATGTATATAAAGATGTTGTACTAATTAGAGGACTTTGTTGACTCTGGTGGGCCTAAGTGTATCAGTTTATTGTTGGTAATGCATATAACCTCCTGTCCCTGCTCTTTTGGTATTTCTCATAAACTTGCAGATTACGAAAACAAAGAGAATCCTTGGATTCTTATAAATTGCAGAAACCTGCCTGCTCACAGTGGCCATAGTGGCAGAGTGGACAAATTACCCAGAACACAAGACTGTCTTTTTTGTTCTGTGTTTGTACAACACCTAGCAAAATAGGATCCTGGTCCATTAATAGGACTCCTAGGCACTACGGCAATACAAATAAATAATGACACACATGCTTTATGCATGTATGTGCTTAAACACACAGACCTCAATTGTAACTGGGTTCCTCCATCTGAGGAGTTGTTTTAACAATATTTAAGTCATAGCTATGGAATACAGCTATGAAACCTATTGGCACAGTCTATTTGCTGACAGCAGAGGCATGCAGAGACTTGGGACTCCTGAGTTCTATTCCAGGTTCTGAGAGGAGTAACCTCTAATGGTTACAGACCAATGTTCCCTCTAATTTTTCCATCCATGTGCAGAATGAATTTTGTCATGTGCACCAATATCAAGATAATGTACAAATGTGTACCACCAGCAGAAACAAAAAACCTAGATATAATGTATATATTTTTAAAAAGTTACCATAGGGATAATTACTCCAGCCAGGACAAGTTAGTCATTTTAGAACTCAGTACTCAAAGAATTAAATGTAAGTGTAAGAGAAAAATAAAAATTATGAAATGCATAGTCCAGTCAAAAAACTAAAATAACACACTTTGAAAGAATAAAATTACAGAGAATATATGTGCATTTCAGGAAGTATCAAGAAGTAACAACAACAACGTACAAGTATGTGTTGGGAGGTGAGTGTGAGAGAGAGACAGTGTGTCGGGTGTGAGAGGGGGAGAGAGTGTGTGGGGGGGGGGGGAGGAGAGATGTCCCTTTAAGTATGCTGCCCTTTTAAGTAGATTGGCACTTACCAGTCCGAAGCCTGCTTGTTCAAACAAGCAGCAAGCTCCCTCCATCCCACTCCTGAGCCCTGTCATGTCCCCCTTCCCTGCTCTTCAGAGATGGGGTACAAGGGCAGAGGGTGGGCAGGGGGAGGAGGGCACCCTGATATCAGCACTCCCCTCCCCAGAGGTGAAAGTAAGCTGGTATGCCCCAGTACGGCGTATCGGCAAGAGCTGGTGCGCCATCGGCTTCCCCAGGCAGCAATTTAAAGGGTCTGGGGCTCCTGGAGCCCCAGGCCCTTTAAATTGCCACCAGAGCCCTGTTCAGGAGCCCTGGCGGGGCTCCAACAGCTATTTAAAGGATCCATGCTCTGAAGGGGCCCCGGCCGCTCTTCTCCGCCCCCTGCTCTCTCCTGCGGGGGCAGAAGCTTAGTGCTGCCGGCCCCTGGGGCTCTGTCCTGCTGCTGCAGGGCAGGCTCCGCCAGCAGCCACATTTCCCCTCTCCCTCACCTCTTCCCCCAGCGTGCTTCCCCCCTGACTCCTGCACCCCACACACATACCCAGCCCCCTGCCCTGACTCCTGCACCCCCTCACACACACACACCCAGACTCCTGCACCCCCCCACAACCCCTGCCCTGACTCCTGCACCTCCTCACACACACACCCTGACTCCTGCACCCCCTCACACACACCCAGCCCCAGTCCTGACTCCTGCACCCGCCTCACACACACCCAGCCCTGACTCCTGCACCTCCTCACACACACACCCTGACTCCTGCACCCCCTCACACACACCCAGCCCCAGTCCTGACTCCTGCACCCGCCTCACACACACCCAGCCCTGACTCCTGCACCCCTCTCATGCACACCCAGCCCCCAGTCCTGACTCCTGCACCCCCTCACACACACACACACACACACACACACACACACACACACACACACACACACAGAGACTCCTGCACCCCCCCCAGAACCCCTGCCCTGACTCCTGCACCCCCTCACACACACACCCTGACTCCTGCACCCCTCTCATGCACACCCAGTCCCCAGTCCTGACTCCTGCACCCCCTCACACACACCCAGCTCCCAGTCCTGACTCCTGCACCCCCCCACAACCCCACCCCAACCCTGAGCACCAAACAGGGGCTCCTGCACCCTCCCCCACACATACCCACCTGCACCCCTCACACCGAATGGGAGCTGCCCCAGGTAAGCACGCCACACCCTAACCTCCAGCCCCAACCCTTAGCCTCCTCCCTCATTCTAGCTCCTGGCCAGACCCTGCACCCCAACCTGCTCCTGCACCCTAACTCCCTCCGAGACCCTGCACCCCCAGCTCTGTGCTCAGTGCACCCCCACCCTCAGCTCGGTGCAGAGAGAGACAAAGAGAATGGGCTAGAACCAGGAAGAAGGTAGGTACCCACTCTATGTGGGCAGAGGTGGGTGGGGGAAGATCCTGTTCACCCCCTCCCCAGCCCTGCTGCACTTGCAGTTTACCCCTGGCCCTTCCCTTGATCCAAGGACTAACCCTAGCTCTTGCCCCACTGTGCTTTTGCCCCCAGCCCCTGCCTTGCTCCAGTCAGCAGAGACTAATTCTCCCCCCATGCCCCACTGTGCTCATCTTGCCCCTGGCCCCTGCCTCGCTCCAGCTGGGGACCAATCCTTCCCCCCCACCATGCCCCTTTATGCTCTTGCCCCTGGCCTCTTCATTCCCCAGGGGGGACCACAAATATGTTTGATGCCGGGCCCACAAAAAGATAATTTGGCCCTGGTCCCCGGGCCCTTTAAATTGTCCCTGGAGCCTGCCGCCAGAGCCCTGGGGTAGCGGTGGTGGAGCTCCAGTGGCAAGCGAAAGGGCTGGGGCGGTAACGGTGGCCCCGGGCCTTTCAAATTGCCACCGGAGCCCCGCCGCCACTACCCCAGGGCTCCGACAGCAGGTCTCCGGGGACAATTTAAAGGGCGCTGGAGGGTAGCTGCAGCCGGAGTCCCGGGCCCTTTAAGTCGCCACCTGAGCCCTGCTGCTGGAGCCCCGGGGGTGCAGTGGCAGTCGGGACCCCCAGGGCTTCATCGGCAATTTAAAGGGCCCGTGGCTCTGCTGCAGTAGCGGCAGCTAGAGCCCCGGGCCCTTTACATCGCTCCCTTTAAATCACCCCTGGAGCTCCGGGGGTGATTTAAAGGGTCTGGGGCTCCCAGCTGCTGCTACCACAGCCCTAGCCCCGGGCCCTTTAAATCCTGATTTAAAGGGCCTGGGGATTTAAAGGCCCTGCCTCTTCTAGTTGAGGCCCCACCCCCTCATCAAGACTCCGGAATACCTGTAAGTCCTTTAAATTACTTTCATCCCTGCCTCTCCCCCTCCGCTCTGCACAGCAAGCAGGAGCCTCCCAGGAGCAGCTGTCCAGGAGCTCCAAGGCAAAGGGCAGGAGCAGTGCAGCAGTGTTGGGAGGGGCACCTGAAGTGTGTGGCACTTAATAGACTGCTGGGTTCTACATGGCTTAAAGGGAACTTAGTTACAGACCTGTCTTCCCATGTCCTTCCTGCCCCACCTCCACCTTTGGCACCTCATCCCTGCCACCCCATACATGCTCTTTCCTCATCTAGTCAACCTACTGCATTTCAGTCAGGTTGTCATGCCAGTCATTGCAAGGAAAGTCCTGCAGCCCCATACTGGAGCATGCTCAGTGCAGACAGAATCTTTGGAGAATTTAGCTTTCCAACTCTAACAAGTCTCTACTGAGCATGTGTCAACTGAAGTTTTCATGGGGGCAGTAAAAGGCACATCCCTGATATCAGGCCACTCTCCCTTCCCTGCCTAATTTCAAGCCTCTGTTCCAAAGCATGGAGGCTCTGGAGCTTTTTAATGAAACTGTAAGAATATTTCAATATGGGCAAAACAATATATTTTCCCCTCACCTCATTCTAAGAAACTGCTGAGCACTTTTAGATGAAATTTAAAAAAAATGCAGCCTGAAGCAGACGCAAGGCATGGAAAATTTCATTCCAAGTGATTGAGCATCCTTAACTTTACGCATAGTTACCTTCACTGCCTATAATAATGACTCCAGGTAACAGCAGAGTCCCTTCACTGTTGGAGACACCTTACTCAAAAAGGAAAGATTTGAGACCAGATGGTAATTGGGAAGAATATAAGTGTCAAGAGAGGGTTTCTTGAGAAGAGTCTAAAAGTGGCTCACATAATGGAAGCTTCTACCTTGTCTTCCTACTGGAGATGTTGACATTTTGCTTGCATACAATTTTTGCATAATTGCTCGAGTAGGTCTGAGCAAATATGGCATGGAGAATTGTTTTGTAGTGGCATAAGGCACTCAGACATGGGAAAGGAGTGTGCTCTGATGAATGTATAGGTAAATAGCAATTCTGCCTGGCTTTCATATTAAGTGCAGCCTGATTTATAGGAATTCAGTATATGACTGATAGGCATCTGGTATCAGTCAACAATACTGGCCTACAAGAAAATAGAATAACATTTCCTGTGTTTCATTTCTCTTTCCCTACTGCCCTTTATAAGGATTCTGTGGGAGAAAGGCAGTTCCTTCATGGTGAAACTGCAGAAAAGCCAAAGCTCAGACTGTCATGTTGGATGGAAATCTATCTAATCCTAAAAATATCTTTATAGAATTGGCGCATGTAGTCCAGTGCTATTTTACACAGATGTTTGTGGTTTCTCTGTTAGTGAAACTGAATAGATTACTTATATCATTGGATCATGCTTATGTTCTATCTGCACTAGCAGACCGTTATATATGGAAATTTGGTGCAAATTTAAAAAATCTTTATATGTATGTACATATACAAAGTATGTAGCACAGCTGTGGAGGTGACAACTATGTGACAAATTGGAAAGGCATGTGACAAATTCATTTTATCATACATCCTTGGTAGCCGGAACTACCTTAGTCCACAAATGCATCCATAGACCCCATGACAGGCATATTATTTTAAAAGGGAACTCCCTGCAGAAATGTTTCCATCTGTAACCCTTACCCGTATATTCTGGATGGGCATAGTGTTTTTGTGAGCGTCCTGGGGGTTGTTTGGTTGTCTCGGTGGAGGTTGGCTTGTAGCTTGAGTTGCTATAAATTTTTTGTAACTTATGTCATAGAGTATCAGGGTTGGAAGGGACCTTAGGAGGTCATCTAGTCCAACCCCCTGCTCAAAGCAGGACCAATCCCCAATTTTTGTCCCAGATCCCCAAATGGCCCCCTCAAGGATTGAACTCACAACCCTGGGTTTAGCAGGCCAATGCTCAAACCACTGAGCTATCGCTCCCCTCTAGATCTTTGGTCACCTTTTACAATATATTTTGCAAATCAAAATAAAGGTGTGTGCATGTGTATAACCATTGAACAGTGCAGAGATCATTCCTAGAGGGACTCTCCATAACAATGGTTACTGTAGAAGTGGGTTGGTTAAAAGTCAGTTGGATACTGTAAAATTTCTTAGAAGTATACTGGTTGCATTTACTTAATTATTCTTGGCATTAATATAAGTAAAAGTTCATCCAGAAAATACTCTGACTTTCTCAATCCACTTGAACTTTAGTCTGTTTCGGTGTAATGTTCTGAAGCTGGGATTGATGCTTTGTGACTGGATTCTGTAATCCTATGAGGGATTACACCATTGTCTGAGTCAAAGTTTCCTGCTGTTGCAATATGTGTTATTTCACAGGAATGAGAAGTAATTCCCTATCAGACGCTTGTGTAGGGATTGTTGCCAGGGAACATCATCCAGTGTTAGTGAGGTGTTCTTTCACTGCTGAAGTTAAGGCATTACATCTATTATAAACTCAGTTTTCAATATGTTTTTAAACTTGTCCTCAATTCACTTCAGCTGGAAGTTGTATTTCCCAGGAGTGAAATTGTTGGTTAAAATGCTGTGGCCATTTTAAAGTTGTGGCGCAGACAATTTTTGACATTCTAGACAGTTAACATCTCCTTCAGAGCCCTCACATCTCTTCTCTAAAATCTTCTTAGTTTGCAGATCACTGATCCACTGGACAGTAATGAATTTATCTCAATATAGCTCCAGTATTAGTTCATGAAGTCTGCATACCAGAGACCCTCTTGAGGCTTTTTTTGATTATCAGTGTCACCACATGTACTGCATACCCCGTCTCTTAATGTCGGTGGAGACCTTTTCCAGTTGAAATATTTGAAAGCAATTGTCTCCTGCTCAAAGCAGTTACTCAGGCTTTGTGTAGGGTAGATTTCATCTGCAGTGTGTAGCCAACCTAAGACATACACAGCCACAGTATATTAGAATTAAATACTTTAGTTATGAGGATCATAAAGAATGGGCTAATATCGACAAATATTTACTAATAATAATTTAAGTGTCTTCCTAAAACTCTAAACTCATATATTATTTCAGGCCTGCACAACTCATAAAGCGGCGAGGGCCATATTACTCCAAAGAAAACAGCTGAGGGCCAAAACGCCCTGGCCCCGCGGAAACACCCCCCTCCCAGCGCCGCCCGCCCCACAGAAACAACCCCTCCTTCCCCAGCGCTGGGGTGTGGAAGCCTGTAGAGGGGGAAAGAAACAGCACGCATAGGGTGACCAGATCACAGCAGTAAAATAGGACCCGCCCCCTCCCCGCTCGGCCCCACCATCACGCCCCTCTTCACCCCCCCAGGGGTCACTGTATTACTGCACACAACAGTCAGTCAATGCAGTTGTAGATAAATCTCTGAGTGAATGAGGAAGGCGTGAAAGGCAGGCACCTCCAGACAGCTGCAACCCTTGCCTACTCACCCCCCCCACCCCACGGGCCACACAGTGAGCCCACGTGGGCCGCATGCAGCCCCCGGGCCGCATGTTGTGCAGGCCTGTATTATTTATTTTAAAATTTCCATCTGACTAATGTAATTATAAAACTACATGGTGCTGGAGGGTAGCGTGGTGATGGGGGTAGATGGGTGGTGGTGTTTTATATTGTGGTAGCATGTAGGGAGGGGCTCCAATCAGACCATGGCCTCACTGTGCTTGGCATTGCACAAACATGTTATAAAATGACTGTCTCTGCCTGGGAGACCCTACAATCTAAGTACATATTTACTAGTTATACATCCTAAAATAAGGTTAATCACTTTTCATGCTTAAGAGTTTAAAATGATCACTGCAGATTGCTAGGCATGCAGTGAGGGGCTAAACCTTTCACTTAAGCATTAGTTATTAGTCACTAGCAGATGCAGGACACCAGACCTGATTAAACCAATGGTCTGAGCCAGTATGGCAAGTACTGTGGTCCTCGATTTATGCTTGTTTGAAACTAAAAAGCAGAATTATGAAAATCTTTAGACAACATGGGGCATATCTACCCCATGAATGCTTGTAGCACAATAGGTAGAAGCACCTCGTGTGACTTTTCTAGTTTGATATTTTCATATAAATGTCCTTTTCTGATTGCATTTTTAGGTTGTACTGGTCAGCGGACATCTGGACAGCTGGGATGTTGGGCAGGGAGCCATGGATGACGGTGGTGGAGCATTTATATCATGGGAAGCATTATCTCTTATTAAGGATCTTGGTAAATATTTATTTAAAGAAATGTTCTAATGTGTAAGACTTCTAAGACTCGGTGTAATTTTTTTTAAAACTGAAGATAGTCATCAGCTCCACCATTCTGAGCACATTCACCATCCAGAAAAATATTCCTAAAGATTTCCCTCTTATGCCACCCTCTTCAGAAGACTGAGCAAATTAGTCACCTTCCCAAAACACAAAAAAAGAGTTCATAGAGTGCTTTGAACATTCATAGCCATCACCAGAATGTAATGAAAGTTTTTGTAAATAAATGTATGTTAGAATAAGGACACTCTATGGGATGTATATTGTTGGCTTGACAGCTCAAATAATTAGCTATTTTCTAACTGTATGCGCCGTTTAAGTTGTGGGAGGGATACATTTTGAACAGTAAAACCTACAGTCCCGCTGCTGGTAAAGTGAAGGAACAACATTCATGGGGTCTGGCTGTGATTGTCCTGGACACTAAGCTTTGGGAAAGACAGTCAAAAATGGAGAATGAACTATTGACAGTCCCCCAGAGAGAAACCCGATAGTGCTTTGCAGTATTGTTGTAGCTGTGTCAGTCCCAGGATATTAGAGAGACAAGGTGGGTGAGGTAATATCTTTTATTGGACCAACTTCTGTTGGTCAGAGAGACAAGCTTTTGAGCTACACAGAGCTCTTCCTCAGGTCTGGGAAAGATACTTAGGCATTGTTTACACTACAAGGTTTTGTTGACAAAAGTCCGCTTTCATCGACAAAACAGTGAAGGTGTACACACTGCAATGCTCCTTCGGCCAACAAAACTCTCCTGCTTTGCTGACAAAATAAAGCAAGAGGCATAGAGCTTTTTGCAGCATAGAGTTTTTTGCAGCAAAGTTATATCGACAGTGTCCATGTAGACACCGTGCTTGGTGATGTCGCTATAATTGGCCTCTAGGACGTGTCCCACAATGCCCATCCTGACCACTCTGGTCAGCAGTTTGAACTCCGTTGTCCCACAGTCAGGTATGCAGGCATTGGTGCCCCCCACCCACTCCCCCCACTTAAAGGCCCAGGAATTTTTGAAATTTCATTTCCTGTTTGCTCGGTGTGGACAGCTCATATCGCATTTTTCCTGGTGACTATGGCGGTTCTACACAGCGAACGCTCTCCCGCTTGGAACACACCTGAGTTGTTGGATCTGCTGGCTCTGTGGAGAGAGGAGGCTGTGCAATCCCAGATCTACTCCAGCCGTAGGAACTTCGATACCTGCAGTCAACTTTCTCTTGCTTGTTGGATACGAGCTAGGAACAGGACATGCATCAGTGCCATGCGAACATAAAGGAGCTACCCACAGTGCACTGCTCTCTGTCAGTGCTAGAGTACCAACTGTGGACATGCTCCGCCAACAAAAGGAGTGTTGTGTGAACATGCACAAGTGATGTAATTATACTAGTTTTTGATTGTCTACTTAACTTGCCTCAACAAAATTCTGTAGTGTAGGCAAAGCCTTAGTATCAGCTAAACACAAGATCAAACAGATAGTTTAACATAAGTAGTTCGAACATATTCTAAGGGACCATTCAAGGTGAAATGTTAACACCTCTGTAGTCATAGGACAAAAAGGGAAGTGATTGGTTACAGTTTGTTGTAATGAACCATAAATTCAGTGTTTTTATTAAGACCATGATTTGATGCTAGTATGGATATGTTCCAGAGAGAGTTTAATGGACAAGTGGTGGTGATTAAAATTTTGGTGGGAAATCTATGAGGGAGTTTGTCATCTGTCCAGAGCAGAGGTGGGCAAACTATGGCCCATGGGCCACATCCGGCCCACGGGATCCTCCTGCCCAGCCCCTGAGCTCCTGGCCCGGGATGCTAGGCCCAGGCCCCTCTCCTGCTGTTCTCCCTCCCCCGCGAGCCTCAGGGGGCGAGAAGCAGGGGGGAGGTCAGTTAGGGGGCAGGGGCCGGGCCACACCTGGCTGTTTGGGGAGGCACAGCCTCCCCTAACCGGCCCTCCATACAATTTCAGAAACCCAATGTGGCCCTCAGTCCAAAAAGTTTGCCCGCCCCTGGTCCAGAGGCTGAAAATATTATTGACATATCTCAGGTATATCATTGGTGCATTTGTCCAGAAATTATTTTACAAAGTGGCCCACAAAGAGGTTGTCATACTGGGGAGCCATCCTAGTACAAAAGTGTTTGTTGTTGAATGTAAAATTGTTGAGTGAGGATGAAATGGATGAGTTTGGTGATGTGTTTGGGGTGGATATCTGAGGCTTCTCCATTCTTTTAAATATTTGAGGCAGGTAGCGATGCCTGTGAGGGATGTTGGTGCATAGAGAAGTGACATCCACGGTGGCAAGGATAGGATGGTGTTCTGAGGAAGGTTGTTTATGTTGCAGAGTTTGTGGAGGAAGTCGGTTGTGTCTTGGAGGAAGCTAGCCCTTTGTGAGGTGACTGGCTTGAGGATGTGTGATGGGGGGTGTGCTTTACTCACTGCTAGGATGGATCCTCCTCCTAGCTGTCCTGGGGATTAGCGACTCCCCTTCCTGTGGTTGCACCCCATCTCTTTGCCCCCCTCTCTCTGTCTGCAGCCCCTCTTTCACTCCAGGAACTGCTTCTGCCTCTTCGTGACTTGACCCTCTGGCCAGGTCACTCAGGTTTCCCCTTTCGGGGTATAAAAGTCTCTTAAGAACAGATTCAGGCAGTCTTCCCATTCCCTGCCCAGCTGGTGCCACTTCCTACACCTGCCACTAGTGAACTCAGACCCAACCTCTACTCTGGGTTCCAGCTCAGGGACCCTCAAATCAGCAGCCAAGGTCTATTCCCTCCTGGACCTTGCTGCCACTTTCCCTGAGCCTTTCCTACATGTCTGGCATCCTCCCCTCTTTGGGTTTATCAGCCTTCCAATTCCTTCCTCCCAGGGAGTAACTGTAGGCTATCTGCTTCTGTGTCAGGCACCAGGGTGTATGTAGTCTGGCCTAGCAGTCACAGCTGGGCTGAGATCTGCCTACCAGGGATGGGAGTTGTCAGGCTGGAGTTGGAGGAATTGCAAGGCCAGGTCCCAAAACAAGAGTCAGAGTCAGGATGGGGTCGGAGATAGAGGCAGTACCAGCTTAGAATCGATAGGCAGGAATCAGGATCAGAGTCAGGCTGGAGTAGGAGACTGGAGATCAGAGACTGTACCGGGCTAGAATTGGGAGGCAGGAGTCTGGGTTGAAGTCAGGCTCAAGGGAGAGACTGGAGATCAGGAGACAAGGCAAAGTCTGGGAGTGCAGCAAGCCAAGGTCTGTGTGGTTGCCCAGACAACTTCCTGGGGTAACCCCTGGGGTTAAGTAGGGGCACTTGACCAGTCAGAGGGCTGCAGGGTACTGTCACCCTGGGTCTTGTGAGCGGTACTTCCTGCAGTGCCTACTTTCCAGTGCTCCCTGGCTGTTCTTCTGCATGGCCTTCCAGTGGCACTGCATGAATGTCAGACATCCCAGGCTCTGCAGATCTGGGTTGTAGTCCCTGGGTTCTTACACTCTGTAGTTTCCAAACACACCTCCCTTTCCCCCAGGGAATGACTGGAACCTACTTCTCTGCTGCCCCCATCTGTTATCAGCTCCCAGACTTTATAGAAGCCCCACCTTTTCTCTCACAGGTGGGCTTCTTTGTAATCAAGACTCTCCACTCAGCCTCAGTCTTCCTCATTTTCTGCCTAATTGGTCGATTGGGCCCATCTGGCCTAATTTAGCCCTCTCAGGACTAGTGTGGGGAGTACATCCCAGCACAGAATGGTTTCTGAGTCCCAGTATTCCTTCAGTAAGAGTGTTGTGGCCGGATATAACGGGTCTGCTTGGGTTCCCTTATCTGTGTATCTTGGGAAGCATGTAGAAGGTTACTGGGGTGGGCTTGTGGAGGATGAGGTAGTAGAGTTTCTCCTGGAATTGTTTGGGGAAGGATTTGGTAATATCCTCAAATTCCTGGGTAAATTGTGGTGTGGGGTCTTCTTTAAGTTCTTTATAGTAGGTGGTGTCAGAGACTTGTCGGTTGGCGTCATTCACGCAGCCATCATGGTTGAGGACTACAATGGCGCCCCCTTTGTTTGCTGGTTTGATCGCTGTTTGGTGGTTAGATTTCAGGGACTGTATAGCTGTCCTCTTGGGGGTGGTTTTATTTTTTCAGCAGGAGAGAGCTCAACAAAGAGCAGCTACACTGTGTATCTTACAGCGGCAAGGCTTTAGCAGCACAGCTATTCCACCGTAAGCTGCGCAGTGTAGACATAGCCTGACTCTCTTAAGCACCTTTCGCAAACCTGAGGCATAGCTCTGTGTAGCTCGAAAGCTTGTCTCTGTAAGCAGCAGAAATTGGTCCAAAAAAAGATATTACCTCGCCCACCTTGTAACCCTATAGTGCTGTCATTTAAAAAAGATGGTGTTTCTGGGCTTTGAAAACTGTGACGTTCTGCTACAGCAGAAGTTCTGAGTGCAAAGAAAGGAAATTACGAAAGTAGCCATGCCCATGGGTACTCATCTGAAAAAGTGACTCCAAAACGGTGTCTGTAGTTCCACAATTCAAGATGCTTGAAAACAAAATAAACCCCCCTTTGCTGAAATGCCCTTGCACTACTTCAATCAGGTTCAGTCTCGAAACTGTTGGAAATGTGTTTGTTGTCAGATTCAGAAAGTGTTGCTTAGTTTTATGTATGTGCCTCACTTTCAAAAGGATGGTACTTTAGGATTCCCTCAAAGTTAGCCTATAAAAGGTCTATAGCATCACAACTATGAAAACTGGCTTTTGTAAAACACTTCTGCATTTTGGCCCCAATTCAGCAGAGCACTTAAGCATCTTCTGCCATTCTTATTCAGGTGTCTAAGTCCCAAGTTAAGTGTACGCTTAAGTGCTTTGCTTATCTGGGGCTCTAACCATCAGATTGTGTACACTCTCTATATAGTGCAGCTTTAAGTAATTTTAAAGAGTGCAGTGAACAAATGACCAGTTATTTGTGAGAGTAACTGGCCACAGTTGTCTTCACAACTGTCCTATTTCTGTGCTCAATGGTGTACACACAAAGTAGGTGATAGTTCCACATAATCTAAATCAGTGGTTCTCAACTGTGGTCCACCGCTTCCTCAGGGAAAGCCCCTGGCGCACTGGGCCGGTTTGTTTACCTGCTGCGTCCGCAGGTTCGGACAGTCGCTGCTCCCACTGGCCGCAGTTTACCGCTCCAGGCCAATGGGGGCTGTGGGACGTGGCGGACAGCACATCCTTTGGCCCGCACCGCATCCCACAGCCCCCATTGGCCTGGAGCGGCGAACCGCGGCCAGTGGGAGCAGCGACCGGCCGAACCTGTGGATGCAGCAGGTAAACAAACCGGCCCGGCACGTCGGGGGCTTTCCCTGAAGAAGCAGTGGACCACAGTTGAGAACCACCGATCTAAATGTTTGTTTAAAAATAAAACCAGACCCCGTGATCCTCAGCTAGGGCTCAGTTTAACCTCCAGCCTAGCCTGTGAGGCTTTTAATGTTCCACAGTTCTAATTACAAGGGTATGTGTACTTGAAAAGCTCATCACTCTTTGCTGAGTTCTTTATGGGGGAGAAGGATGTTAAGTGTTCTGTTATGCTATTAGCCACTCATATACTACAACGATGACAAATGCCAGATGCTTCTATAAATAAATAAGTGCATCTTTCATTTTGCTTATTTGAAACCCTTCTCTCTTGTTTTCCTGTCTGCAGAATGAGTAGATTTAAATAGAGTAAAGTCTGACTAAAAGTAATTTAGCTTGTGGCTTTGGGGTTTTTTTTGTTTTTGATTTTGTTTTTTGGGGAGAAGGAGTGGTAAAATCATTTTCAGTCTTTCTGTGGGGGAATTCTTAGTTGCTTTCAAATTGTTTTTTGTCGTCTTTTGTATGACTCTTGAAAAATCATGCATAGTCCCCCTCAACCTCCCAAAAAACATTATATCAAGTGTCTGATTTGCTGACGTTGCCCTTCAGAGTGTACTGTTTTGTATCTGCTAAGGGCAAGTTCTTAGTGACATCGTATAACTTTTGTTCAGTGGGTTTCCTTTCATGCAAGAATGAAATGCATTGCTCATTCCTTGTTGAAATATTTTATTTCCTCGGGTAGTAGGTTGGGTGGCCTGTATGTTTACTGTAAAACCTGTAGCAAAGTCCTATTTTTCTCAGCTGGGAATTATTAGTCTTTTCTGGTGAACTCTGTTCTGGTTTGCCATTACATAAGTTTTTGTTACACCAACATAGTGTGCATTTGATCTTTCCATTATGGTTTGTTAATGCAAGATTTACAAATTCAGATGCACAGAACAGAATATTCCATAATAAATGACAGCAACATTCTATGTGCATAAATTATGTGACAAATAAATTAGTGAACCAAGCTGAGCTTTGTTTACACTACATTTTGAACCGTAAAGACCTGCCTTCATATCCGGCTTGGATCCCAATGAAATGAGTTTGTGATCTCAGTCTAGTCCAGAGGACATAAAATCACTGCATAATTTGACTTGTCTGTGTGCACATGCATAAGTTCTGTTGCTTACTGTGGATCTCCTAATGTGCTGTCTTGGTTCTCTCTCTAGATATAGAAAGCTATATCTCAGCATTGCTTTGTTGGTTATTGTAAATTATCATATGTTTGAGTATAAAAACTAGCTTTAATGGCAAAGTGAGACTGTTTTAAAGAGAGGTGAGCATTTTGGGTTTTGAATTTTAGAATAATTTATTGATTGTTTATATAATGGAGCTGTTACACGCTGTTGATTCTGTTAAAATGAGGCACTTTCATTGACTCTATTACAAAGTTGTTTGAGTAATAACCAAAGTGTCGACTTTTCCATTGATCTAACCGTACCTAGCCATGATACAGTTGTGGTCTTCCATCTGCTGCTGTTGCTAATTATATGTGCTACCTATGGGAAGGGTCTGTATTTATAAAAAAAAAATTCTCTGCTGTTCATTGTGTGTATGTGTTTGGCTGATTTGCTTGTTAGCTCCAGGTCGGTCTTTTTATTTTTTGGTTGTTGTTTTTTTAGGGAAGGGGAAGGTGGAAGGACTGGTAAAACTGAAACAGTTGATTTACCAAATTCCCGGGGGTAAGATTTAAAAAAAAAATGCTTAGGGAATGGCCAAAGGATCAGTGTAAAGTAGTTGTGAATCCACTGGCTTCACATAAATATTGAAAGAAAATCATATCGGTTTGTGAACAATTTCCTAAATTTAAAAAAGGGGCTAGCTTTGAAACAAAATAGTTGAGTTAGCTCTAAGTATGAGGTTAAATGCTGTTTGTCATATCCTTGAAGCAGCTTTTAACTGTATATACTAGCTGTAAATCAGGGGTGGACAAACTTTTTGGCCCAAGGGCCACATCGGGGAATAGAAATTGTATGGCAGGCCATGAATGCTCACAACATTGGGGTTGGGGTGCGGGGGGGGAGGGGAGGTAGGATCTGGGATGGGGCAGGGGATGAGAGGTTTGGGGTGCAGGAGAGTGCTCCGGGCTGGGATAGAGGGTTTTGGAGAGTGGGAGGGGGATCAGGGCTGTGGCAGGGAGTTGGGACATGGAGAGAGGGCTCAGGGGATGCAGACTCCGAGCGGCGCTTACCTCAAGCAGATCCCAGAAGCAGCGACATGTCCCTTCTCCGGCTCCTATGCGGAGGTGCGGCCAGGCGGCTCTGCACACTGCCCCATCCACAGGCACTGCCCCTACAGCTTCCATCGGAGCGTGTAAGAGGCAGAGCAGAGCCATGCCGCAGCTTCCGAGAGCCGCATGGTGCAGCCCCTGACCCAGCGCCCTGGCCAGAGTGCTGGAGTCGGGCCGAGCTGCTGGTGTGGTCCCCAACCCAATGCCCTGGCTGGAGCGCCGGAGTGGGGCCGAGCCACATGGTGCGGCTCGCGGGCCAGCTTAAAACGGCTCACGGTCCGCAGTTTGCCCACCCCTACTGTAAATGTTAACAAGGACAAACCGTGGTGAGCACTGGTAAAACTAAACTCCTGTTTCCTAGTGTGGACAAAGCCAGAGAGAACTACACTTGAAAAGACTGTTGTAAAAACATCCATGGGCATGAACTGCAAGGTTCTATCTATATTAAAATTTTTGGATCTCACAAGAATGAGAGTTGACAGTGTCCCTTTAAGACTTTTTAAAATTGTAATTGAAACTGTTTCCTGAATTATGGCCTTGACTAATGTGTCTGGAAAACTGTAAGTCAGGAAGTATTACACAAAATAAATTTCGGTTCCGTTTGCTGTAGCCCATGTATCAATTCACATTTCTCTGTTCCATATTCGCTGGCTTACTACATGAGGACTGAAGCTATCTATTATAAAATGCTTCTTACTGAAGTAATTCCTTTTCTGTTAGTGCAATATTCTATTTCATCTCACATAATTTTAATTGAAGTCATTTGAATGTCATTTTTAACTTACTTTTAAATTTAAAATGTTCCTGCATTGATCATAACTGTGGATTTGCGGTAGTTTGCTGTATGAGAGGTAGGCTAACGTGTTGTGAAACAAATTAAAGCAATGTGTGTCACCTTTTACAATAGTTACTTTTTAATTAAAATATCTGCATCCTTGATATTACCGCCTTATTCTGATAGACTCTCCCTCCAAAAGTTGCATCTTTTGGTATGTGACTGCTTTTTATATAAGGAGAAAGTAACTTTTGAATCTGCTAAATAGGAAAAATCTTTCCCTGCGCTGCTCTTACTTTAAGTGTGGAAAGTAACTTCATGCTTTCTTTTTAACATCCAAGATGAACTGCACATCTAGAAAATACCAGATTTTCCCATGTTAGTACACTATACTAAAGGAATGATTATATTTGTGGTCCTGCCATAAAGTATATTGCTGCTTTGGTAAATTTAGGCAAACGGACCCCTATAACCTTATTGTCCTGTCTCCTGTTGGCTTCCTCTTCACTGCAAACTCAAATGTACTCACTAGCTTCAAGAAAAAGAATGGCTCTTTATTTTTTTTTATTTTTTAAAAAGTCTTAAAAGCTTGGTGCCAGAGGGAAAATCAGCCTTTTCCAAGTGCAAAACCCAATGGAGCTACTGAAATGCAAAAAACCATTCAGAATGAGGTCACTGCATCATCTTGTTCTCATTGTGTGGTTTTTTTTAATTTATATATTTTCAGTATAGCCTAGCCTAGCAGTAGACAGGTGTCTGTCATCACGACCGAGGGAAGATAAAGACAGCACGGACTTAGCATTAAATCGCTGCTTTTCCAATCTGCTTTTCCAAAACATAAAGTACAACAGAGGCAGAGCTGAGACTACTTTAACCTCCAAGCCACACTTTGTAAAGCGTTGGAACGAGAGTGAGAGGACATGGTATTTTCTGCTCTATAAGACTTTTACAATGCTTTCCTGTATTTCTAATAATCTGCTGCTGGAAGAGAGGAAGGGAGTCCCCAAATTAGATTACTCAAGCAGAAAAAAATGCACACTACAGGTGGAGAATGTGTCTCTGCTTGTTGCCAGTTGCTCAGGAACCTGGATCTTCCATAGGGGCAGGGAGGTGGTTGAAACAGCACTTTGGTCTTTTATGTGTATTTTTTTACTTTGGGGGGTTTGTTTTAAATTTACACTGGCACTAGTCGGAAGAGAGAGTAATAGGGAGTATTTGAGGGTGTGAATTGTACTGCTGTTGAGGCACTGCACTAATCAATTCTCTATTTAAAACCCCAGATACAGGAAGGCACAGCTACTCGGTATATTGCTCTGTAACACTCATTTAACCTGGCCCTGTAATCACTGTAAAAAGAGCACCTTGAATGAGCATTAGCTTCAGCGACTCCATTGTTCTAGTTCTTCCCACCATTTTCATTCAATGTCCTTCTCTTTGGTGAGATCTCAGGGCTCTGTCCCTGGTTCCCTACTTCTCTTCCAATAGGCCCCCTCCCTACGTGACCTCATTCACATGGCTTTAGCTACCATGATATGGGGTGGATTACGGTTTTGTTGGGCCCTGGGCCAGAGCAAGTGGGGGCTCCTCCCCACCCCTTCCGCCTGCAGTCTTTCCCCCCACCAGCACTGCTGCCGGGGAGAGGGGTCGGGGTGCCGGGGCTTGCTCTGATCCCCTCGCCCAGCGCTCCTGCCGGGGAGTGCCGGGCAGACGGAGCAAGTCAGGGCACAGGGTCGCCCCAATTCGCTGGGGCCTCTGGGCACGGGCCCCATTGGCCCAGTGGCTAATCCACCACTGACCATGCTTACAGATTACTTACAAATCTACTCCTTTGTCCTGTCCAGTCTTGCATCTCCAGCTCCCTCTCTAACATTTCCTCTTGGATATCCCATCACTTTCCTAAACTAAACATGTCAAAAGTAAGCTTCCCATGATTCCTTCCTAAACCCTCCCATATCTCTGTTCCGTTTGTTCCCTATAACAAATTACAAATTCATGGTTCCCTCCCTCTCTCTCTCTCTCTCTCTGCCTGCCACTTAGCTCTCAGCCTTTGGAATAATCTCAGTTTCTCTTTGTCCTTCTCTTTCCACATTCACACTGTAACCAAATGCAGTTTCCCTTCCTCCTCTACATGGCTTCTAAAATCCAACCCTCCTGCTCTGTCCTTACTCCTGGAACCCTTCCATGTACCTTCCTTATCTCATGCTCTGCCTCCTCCTTTCCAGCCTCCTTTCTGAAGTATATCCAAAATGTTCAGCTGAAATAATCTTCCTGTCCTGTCACTCTGACAGTGTAACTTCCTTTCTCTCAGCAAACACACACATTACACTGCTCTACAGCCAAAATGCTTCTGAAATAAATGTAGTCAAACTTTACTAATTCTGGGTCACTGAGAACGAAAATGATGCTTAAAATTGTTGATTGGCTCTAGTTTTCAAGACATGCTGTTGGGTCAGTATATACGACCCTTGACTTGGGAATGGCGGAGGATAAGTGAGTTATAAAGGGAAGGGATCTCAATTTAAACCAGAAATGACTAAAATACATCTTTGACTGGATCTATGAATAAATCAATGACTGGGTTTGGACAGTACTTGCTTTTTAGGCAAAACAATGAATGATGCAATCTGAAGCTGGTATTGCGTCATACATGATATGAATTGCATCATGTTATTCCTAGAAGTCATGGATGATGCAATCATAACGAAGCTTACATCACTCTGCTGAACAAATTGCCCTATGTCAGCTCTAGAAATCATACAGTGTCGTGCTCTCTTATTTGTCAGTGTTTGATTTTGCAAAGGGACACATTTCTGTTTAGCCAACGTGAGCAGAGATGCCTCGTACTTGTGTGAACAGTGCAGATAACTTCTGCTATGTTTGTGGTGAAGTGACTTTTGCATCACAAAAGCGCAGTCTAACCACTATGGTTAAGAAAGCCTATCGCCTTTATTTTGGCTGCAAAATTGGAGATCAGGACAAGAGGTGGGCCCCACACATATGCTGCAACACTTGTGCAACAAATCTTCGCCAGTGGTTGAACAGGAAAAGGAAATCTATGCCTTTTGCAGTGCCAATGATTTGGAGAGAGACAACAGATCATACCAGCAATTGTTACTTCTGCATGGTGCCTCCAGTTGGGAAAGGTGTGTCAAAGAAGAAAAAGTGGACTGTGCATTATCCAAAGATTCCATCAGCTATACGCCCAGTACCCCACGGAGAAGGACTGCCGGTTCCTGATGCACCAGAATCATTCTCACTTGAGTCAGATGAGGAAGAGAATGAAACTTCTGGTCCTGAACCATCAATGTCACAGGACCCACATTTTCTCCCATCCTCCTCCTCTGAACCACACCTCATAACACAAGGTGAACTGAATGACCTTGTCAGGGATTTGGAACTACCCAAGAGTAAGGCAGAGCTTTTGGGCTCCAGACTACAGCAGTGGAATCTCCTGGCAGGTGATGTTAGGGTTTCCATGTTCCGTGACCGTCAAAAGGATCTTGTCCCATTCTTCTTCATGGAAGGTGATCTTGTAGCCTGCAACAACATCGATGGTGTGATGGCAGCCCTCAACATCGTTCACGATCCAGATGAGTGGAGACTGTTCATTGATTCATCGAAGACGAGGCTTAAAGCTGTTTTACTGCATAATGGCAATGTTTTGCCATCAATTCCAGTTGGTCATGCAGTCCATATGAAGGAAACCTATGACAACATGAAATAACTTTTGAGGTGCATAAACTATGACCAACATCAGTGGCAGCTTTGTGGCAATTTGAAGGTTGTTGCTCTCTTGCTTGGTCTGCAGACTGGATACACAAAGTACTGCTGTTTTCTCTGCGAATGGGATAGTCATGCAAGAGATTCCCACTACATCAAGAAAGATTGGCCACTCCGACAGTCATTGGAGCCTGGGAGGAAAAGTGTTCAGCATCCACCACTTGTTGAATCAAGGAAGATTTTGTTACCACCCTTACACATCAAGCTGGGTCTGATGAAAAACTTTGTCAAGGCCATTGACAAAACACAAGCAGCTTTCAAGTACCTCCATGGAAAATTTCCAAGGTTAAGTGAAGCTAAGATAAAGGAAGGTGTCTTTGTTGGTCCTGAGATTCGTGAACTTCTTCGAGATGATGCATTTGACCATGCACTGCGTGGCAAGGAAAAAAAGGCATGGAAAGCCTTCCAGTTAGTGGCAATACATTTTCTCTGAAACAACAAGGCAGACAACTACAGGTTGTTGGTGGAAAACCTCCTCCTCAAGGCATACAAAAGCCTTGGTTGCAACATGTCACTTAAGATACATTTTTTGCACTCTCATCTAGATTTTTTTCCACCGAACTGCGGAGCAGTGAGCGACGAGCATGGCGAGTGATTTCACCAGGACATTGCAACAATGGAGAAACGCTATCAGGGCAAATGGAGCCCATCAATGCTTGCAGACTATTGCTGGACAGTGACAAGAGATGCTCCATTTAATGAATACAAGAGACAAGCCAAGAAGCGCCGAGTAGACACTGAATAGGACTAAACTATGTACATAATAGTTTTTTGCCTTTTGTTTCATAATAAATTTTATTTATAAAACCGCTTTGCTGATTTTTAAAGTGTTACATAAACAGGACAGGTGAAATAGTATCATGTAAAGCAACCATGAATACATGAAAAGACCTAGGTTTACAATTTATGATTAAAACTCTACTATCTACACAATATACATAGACATAAAATGTAAAAACTTAAATATCTTAGAAACAGTAGCCAATCAGTTGTTTTAATTGTCATATTTGAATTCAGCACATCAAAATACATACTAAATAGCACATTTTATCTCTGAAGCAGACGACTTCTCAAAAATTGTAGACCAGTGATCCCTTCACTGGACTCTTCCCAAATCACATTTAAACTTTGTCCTCACTTCCAGAGCTCTCCCCAACACTGCTTATATCTCAGTTTTCACTTCCTCTTTTTCTCCCCTACATTCTGCCAACTACACCTTCAGTTGGGTTTTCCTACTCATGACTTTGTGCTTCTTTTCAAGTTAACCCATACGATTGCAACAGCCTCCCTTGTTCCTGAGGTCCAAGAATCCTCAGTCTCTTCAAACCATCTTGAGAATTCACTGCATCTTTGCTAAATTCCCATCACTAATATCTGCTCCAATGCTGTCTACTCCTGCTTTTGGGCGTGAACATTATGAAAATATAATATAATATAATAACCCAGACAAACAAAGCAAAAGCAGTAACAAACAAAGCAACTTGTATGATCTACTTTAAAAAACACATGCATGTAGGGTGACCAGATAGCAAGTGTAAAAAATGGGGACAGCGGGTCGGGGGTAATAGGTGCCTGTAAAAGAAAAATCCCCCCCAAATCGGTACTGTCCCTATAAAATTGGGACATCTGGCCACCCTACATGTATGCCACATTTTCCAGCTCAGAAAGCTATATTCCTTTCCCATTTTTTAATTTAACTGGGATATTGGTATACCAAGTTGGGCTTTAAAGGATAGGAATACGTAAATGTGTGTTTTCCATCAAGTTATTTCTCTTTTTAATAGTTTTAAATAACCCTTTAAATTTCTCCCTTAATTTTGAAAAAAAAAATCCTTCTGTCTCCCACTAGCTAATTTTCTGCACAATTATGCAAAGAGACTTTTTAAAATCAGAACAGGTGGGATTTCCAAAAACACCTAGGGTGCTTAGTTCTATTGACTGTCAATGGAAAGCTTCTGTTTTTGTTATTGGGTAAGGGCTCGCCATCCAAAAGAATTGTATATGGTGTATAACTTGGTTTAATATTGTCTATTTGTTCTGCTAAATTTATCATTCAATCAAGTGAATGCTATTCTAATGTGAATAGATTTTTCTCTTAAAAGGGATAGTTTCCCAGCCTTCCTGCACCTGCAGTGAATTCTTAACTGGTTGTGAGCAAGAGGTTTTGTTCAACTTCAGATTCTAAACTCTTACCCAGGATCAAAGGATTCCTTTTTTAAATGGGCCACTATCATTTGCCGAATATAAATAGGTAGGAATTTCCATCAGATGTGCATCAGGCACTTAATTTAAATTGTTGGTAGTAGGCTGTTTGAATTAGAGGAATGGCACTATGTATAGCATATTAATTAATAGTGTTGAATCCTCAGCACCATGTGTTTGGGAGAAAATAAATGGGCCCTCAAACTACTAGATACAAACCATTAGACAAGGAGAACAGAGATGTCACTCTGGGGAACAATAGAGTGATGATGGGACACAAACACAAATAGTATGCTGATGTTAGAGACACCGACTTTTTGCTATGTAAGATTATTATCTTGCTTAATTAATTCAAACCAGTGATGAGTGGAGTTTTTCCTAACTTACACCATTGTAAATGAGTAGAATCAGGAGAAAAGTACTATAAAAACACCACCTTATTAATATCGCAATGAGAACCCTTATAGGAAATCATATTTAGTGTACCATTTAATTTTATTTATGGAAACCATGCCAGTGCCCAAACATACACAAATCTTACGAATGCATTTGGCACCTAATTCTGAGGCTTCTGTTAACCAAGTATGTAGTTGTACATTTCTTTTTGTGTTTTCTACACAGAGAATTTAGATCTTCCTCTTGCATTGGTATCAGGCATTTTTCAAAGATGTCTCAAGTTTCCTTCCAGGCCTTGAAATGCTAGTGTCATCCAGTGAATCCCTTGATTCTAATGAAACCAGATCACCCTACAAACCTGAACAACACAGAGGATGCAGTAAGGATTTAATGAGTAACAACAATGGAACGTGCTGTACAGGGCCATTTTGTATCTTGTTTCAGATATATAAATGTACTTTATAAAAGCAGACCCAGACTGTAGGCTACTAATTGAAAAAAATGCGAAATTTGACTGTGGGCCAAACTTGAAGCTGGTGTAAGCAAGTGCAGCTCCATGGAAATTTCTGTAACAAATACAGCAGTAGCTTAAACAGTGTGGTAAGTGGTCATGTAGTGTAATTTGCACCAGTTTGGTATTCAGTGGGGACTCAAGTGTTCCATTTAGGTTGAGCCCTTTGGCAGTAGTGGAACTGCAGTGCCCAGAGGGAGCCCTGGGAGACATCCCGGCTTCCAGAGTTCCCAGGCACAGTCTGTACATCTGCTGCTATGCTTTTTTTATATTAGGTGCAGCTGACTTCCGCATGGCCCTTATGCTCGCTATGCAAGATAGGGAGAAAGATCAGTATGCTCTCTCTACCAATGTAATGAACTCACATAAGGGGCAAGCGCAGGGTCTGACCCAAGGTGTGCAAAACGAGTGTAGCACATATGTGAAAACACCAGAAGGGATGGGGCTATAGCAGTAATAGCAACTAACAGGATGGTATAAGATAAAGGCTTTTCCTGCTTTCTGCCCCTTCATTTTACACTCCCACTGAATACTGTATCAGTGCAACGTACATTACTTTACATCCATTTACAACAGTTCTTCAACCTACTTGCATGCCTTGTGTGATTTACACCATCATTTAAATTGCCTTTGAGTATGGCCCAGTGTTATGAACTTTAAAGAAATTGATCCTTTCTTCCATGTGAAGGCGGAATAATTTTGACATTTTGAATGTGAATACAACCTTTTAAACTGTATTCTGAATTCTCCAAAAGAACTTCTCTGACTACCTGTCAGACCCTATTTTTGTTAGACTCGACTGTACCATTAATTGCTAACCTTCCATATGAAAAGTTGGTTTACATTTCTAACTTGTGGTGGAAAAGTGTTTACTTTAGGGAATTTAGTACTTTGCACAATTGATCTCAATCTGTCTCACACACACACAAAGTTTAAATAACAGTAAGTTGTGACACAAGCTAGCAAGAAACAGGAATTCAAACAAAGTTTGATGCATATTGACTTAGTTATACTTTGGTTATGCAACATACATAGGCAGAGTTGCCATTGATTTCAGAGGGGTCAGGATTTTAGACATTGTATGTAAAACCATGGATTGACCTTCAATGAGACACCTGAAATATCAGTAGCACAACAAATTAAAGACTTTGTCAGAATTAAATTTAGATTTTTCTTTTTTGCGTTTGATTTGTAACCTAACTTTTTTTTTATTAATTTTCTTATGCGTTGTTTTTTAGTGTGATAATGCATCAGCTAGCAGCCTCCCATGCAGCCATTCAACTAAGGCCTTGTCTACACTGGCAAGTTACTGTGCAGTAAAGCAGCTTTTTGTGATGTAACTCCTGAGGTGTACACACTGCCAAGCCATTGGCCTCCAGAAGTGTCCCATAATCCCTCAAGTGTCTGCTCTGCTCATTGTTTTGAACTCGGCTAACCTGGAGCCAGGCACCCCTCTCCTTTCAAAGCTCTGTTTCTGACAGCCGTTGCATGTTGTGCTCCCGGACACAAAGCAAACCATTAATGTGGAATGCTTATGCTGTTGAACACAGAGGCAGGCACGCGCCTCTCTGTGTGTGTGTGTGTGTGTGTGTGTGTTGCATCCTGCCGCTGTCTGAACTTACAAGACAGCATGCTGACAATTCTCTGTTCTCTGAAACACACTGTCTCTCCTCCCCCGTACACACACACACACACACACACACACACACACACACACACACTCCTTGTCACACACTCCCCCCACACACACACACTTCAGTTGAAAAGCAGCTGGCAATGTAGTAGGATGCCCATGGAACAATGGGATTGGGAAACCTGTATCATGTGACACTGTGCCTGCCCCATGAGGCATTGCAAACCCTTCCCAAAGCACCCTGCGGCCAGTTGCACAGTGGAATAGCTACCACAAAGCACTGCTCTCTTTGCCATTGCAAGAGCTGCTAATGTGGATACACGCCAGCGTCACAAGGAGCACAGTGTGGACACACAACAGCAGTTTAATTCCAGCGCTTTAGTAAAAGTGGTATAACTTGTTGCGCAGAAACTTGCCAGTGTAGACATACCCTAAGTGAGCTTGTAACCACCCAAGCAATTGCTTGATGAGGGTATTGAAGTCACTGAGAAGAGTCATCTGACGAGGGCAAAGGCGAGGCGGGGGAGTGAGGATTGGAAATTTACAGAAAGGAGGTGTTCTTGCTGGCCATTTTAGAAAGGGGAGAAGACTAGGACCAGAAGCAGACATGGCTGAGAAGGAGGAGAAGATAAACCCTGAACCCCCAGAAGAGAGACCTAGATAAATCCCAGATGGATGTTGGAGAAACTGAGGAAACTGAGGCAGGGATTTGTGTACAGGTTTTGTTGTTTTTTCCATAGACCTATATGGTTCTTTTGCTGTCTAAGAGTAAAGTATATGTGCATTTAGACATTCCTCTGCAGAGTCGTTGTATTACTTGCTTTTAGTGTCATGTAGCCTCTGAAGAGGGAAACTAAACCACAGGGTCCACAGCTTGGGTAGAACTCTGTGAAGGTGTAGCAGCTACTGGGGAGGCTTGGGGCAAAAGCACTAGTTTCAAGGTCTAGGCAACTGGACTGCAAAGAAGGGTGTCTGTACCTGGGATGTGTGCCTAGAAGCCCAGCACCTAAAGTCTGCTCAGCCCCACCAAACTAGGAGCACATGGGATCTGTGGTTTGGGTCCAGTATAGCAGCATGGTGCATTTTCACCTGGGGAACTGATCCAGGGTTCTAATAACATGTATGGGGTAATAATAAGCACATCAAGGTATATAATGCATCCAGGTGCAACTCAAGATTAACAAATGGTGCATATATACATGTCTCCATATTGCTAGCAATCAACTTTTCAATTAATTATGGCATAAACACTGCTATTAATGCATTTGGTGTAGTATGGGAGGCCACTCAGATCAAAGATAATCTTATAAAACTAACTTTGTGAATATCCAGCAAACACTTCTTTCAATGTGATTACAGCCCAGGTTTTTAATGGTTCTCATGCACTCATTTGGGTTGGTTATTTGATATTACGTCTGATTTTGTTCCTGCTGAAGTTGGTGGATGCTTTAGGATGCTTAAGTGAGATAAGAGAACATGACATCAGTAAGGATTGCATCTTACATTTGTGATACTGCAGTGTTTGGGGTGATTACATTAAAGTACTGTACAATGGAAGGATGCTGAGGAATGCTGACTAACTGCATTGGCATTTAGGATGTAATAGGACAGAAGTGGTGGCATGAGACTCACATGCACGCCTACCTCCAATCCAGTGTTTCCTCTAATTTTTTTACATCCATGTGTGGAATGAATTTGTGCCATGTGCACCAATATGGAGGTGATATGTGGTGGGGGTGGGGCCTAGGGATTCAGAGTGTGGGAGGGGGCTCAGGGCTGGGGCAGATGGTTGGAGTGTGGGGGGGTGAGGGCTCTGTGGTGGGGCCGGGGATGTAGGGTTTGGGATGCAGATGGGGGCTCAGGGCTAGGGCAGAGGATTGGGGTGTGTGGGGGTGAGGGCTCTGGTTGGGGGTGTGGGCGCTAGGGTGGGGCCGGGGATAAGGGGTTTGGGATGCAGGCTGCCCCAGGGCTGCAGTGGAGAGAGAGGACTCCCCCCAGCACACTCTCACCTCAGCAGCCCGGGGCTGAAGGAGAGCATCTCTCCCCACTGGGGCAACTCCGGTGCTGGGGAGAGGCACCTCTCCCCACCTGCGTGGCCCTTGATAGCCTGCTGCATGGCCACGCAGCTTAGAGGGAATTTAGCTCCAGTCATCCTAAAAATGAGGTAGATCAAAATGGCTTTTAAAATGTATCCTGAGGGCCTGGCCCCTGTATTATTTCTCCTGCCCAGAGTGGGCAATGTGGGTATAGAAACAAGGGGTAAAATAGGGTGTCCAGATAGCAAGTGTGAAAAATTGGGACGGGGGTGGGGAGGCAATAGGCACCTATATAAGAAAAAGCCCCGAATATCAGGACTGTCCCTATAAAATCAGGACATCTGGTCACCCTAGGTAAAATACATTTTTGTGAAATTTTACCAAGCTAGTGTGGTAACCAGGTTCTGTGACAAGCATTTGCATAGTATGGGGCTATTCTCTTACTCTCGTTGGAGTAAATCAAGAACCACTCCATTGAAACATGAGATCAGAATCAGGCCCTATGTGTTTGAATGAAGTCAAGGGACTTGCTCAAAATATGAGTGAATGAATACTTTTCCTACTTAAAGGTGAGATTCCACACAGTTCAGTTCATTTTCTGCTGTATTGGAACCTGGCAGACTTTTGAACGAATCTGTTCCTAGAGGAGGGTCTGTGGTTACCTTGGATGTGTTCTTAATTTTGCATGATTAAGAAGAGATTAATTATTACTTTGGGTGCCTTCCGTCCCTTTTTGGACACCATCTTCCTCTTATCCACCCACATTCTCCCAGTGTTAGACAGCCTTATTTGGATGCATTACATCTCTCAGAATGAGGAATATTGACTTTGTATGGTTTGCACAAGTGTCAGGTTCCTCCACTTTCATTTTAATTGCATACTGGTATTAGATATACATGGCATTCGTAAGGACACAATAGGATCATTGTGTTAATAAATTAAGAAAATAATGTTCTAGCCAGCTGCAAATTGCAAGAGTGACCTATTTTGTGTTTCTATAACATCTCAATTAAAAAATCTTATTTTTCTACTGTCATTATTTAAAGTGTATATTCTATCATGTATCTAGGTGGAAAAGCAGAGACACATTATTTTATTTGTGCTTTTGTTCTTCTGTGCAATAAAGCAGTGATTGGCTTGAAGTTTCCCATACAGTTCTCCATATAGTGTACTCTAATCATCACAGAACATGGTTTTCGGCTAAATTACATTTTACCAATACTTTTACTAGATATTATGCCTTAATCAACAAAAAATCTCTTGCTGTTCTGGTGGATTATACCTTATTAGGAAGCAATGTTTTAAAACAAAACCCTTATTTAAGCCATAGTAAACTTGATTAAAAGAATGTGCCTTAAACAAATAATTTCCTTTTTAATAACAGCAGGCACAGAGCAGTTTTCTTTGCATTTCTGCTAACTTGTGAATATTGGATTTGTTTGATAGTCTGTGGTCACAAGAGTTATTTTTGAATATCAGGTAGAGAAATATTTGTTATCTTTTTACAGTCTAACTTTTTTCAGTCTGATAATGGGGGAATTAAATTACCTCATCTATATTTTGGACTTTTTTTATAGAACTGGAAGGACCTTGAAAGGTCATCGAGTCCAGTCCCTGCTTCACTAGCAGGACCAAGTACTGTCCCCTGACAGATTTTTGCCCCAGATCCCTAAATGGCTGCCTCAAGGATTGAACTCACAACCCTGGGTTTAGCAGGCCAATGGTCAAACCACTGAGCTATCCCTTCCCCCCCAAAAAACCCAAATCTGAATAATTTATATTTTTAACACGTACTTTACAATTCAGTAGAACACACAACCAAATCTTTGTCTCCTAGCAACCTCTTGGGCCAATGGTGCTAGATCCTTTCTCCCCACTTCCAGGTGTGGAAGGACCCAAATTCAGTGTAGCTACTATTCTTCCACTGCACTGGAGAGGTGGAGTGACAAGCCTAAGAAGGGGCCACACACTAGAGTTTCATACTACTTTTATGCCAGTGAACATCACATCTCAGTAGCTCATACCACAACAGTATGAGGGGTGAGCCATTGGAGGGGTGCAGGTTTGAACATTGGTTCCATGACCGCATGAAGCTACTGGCCAAACCCTTCCCCCCATGTAGTGCAACTTTAGGGGCAGCAGTGGCTACTACAAGCCTCTGCGGTATAGCAGCAGCTGTGCTAATGCTCCACGGCCTAGTGAGAGAGGGAAAATTCTGGTTCCACCCATCAAGAGATTCCCTTGCACAAAGCCCATTTACATAGACTTTATGCAGTGGACCAAGGCTTGGCCCTCCATGTGTAGTATTTTGTGATGTGATAGTTAAATAAAAACAACCTTTCAAATATCGTATCTAATTGTCACTTAAGTCTTAACCTTCAGCACCATTTGGAATGTGACACACTCTCTTCTGAAGTGGGTTTGGGGCCAGATCATGATTTATGACTTAGAGTGGTCTTTTTTATTAACCAAGCTGCTGCCACGTTTGGTTATTTTGTGTCCGTAGTCTTGCTAACGTCAATGTGATAGCAATATTATTATCATAATATGACGACATTGGCCTTCTGGATGATTTGAAATAGGAAGGAGACTAATCCTGTGTTGTAATTACTTAGAAGTGGAACAGCAAAGTTGTTGGGATTTTATTTTTTTTAAACGAGGGTTCTCCTGCATTTAGAGTCAGGTGACTTGCATTTAGAAAATGTAGTTTTAATTACTGGATTCTATTTTTTGTACTTACACTTTCCATTATTCTGTAATTCAGTAAGTTGTTCATATTTTGAATATTTCGTTTCTGTCGTCTGTCTTCAGTTATTAGGATCCCTAATGTGTAATTTCTAATAGCAAACCTTTAGCTGCTCTTCACTTTTGTTGAAAGTGAACTTTAATGGGGTTGGGGTCAGCTTTGTTTGTATTCTGATTTCTTTCAGGTGGGGAAAAATGGATGGTGGTGGTTATAATTAGTGACAGAGATGTAAATGACTACATTCCAATAACTTTTGCATAACTGGCTTCCCCCTATGCCCACCTTTTCTTGACCATTCTTAAAAATTATACTGCATGGGAGCTCTAGGCATTTTTAAAAAAAAGTGTTAAAAGTTGATGCACAGAATAAATATAATCATTCATGAACTGATTTACCAGATTTAATTAACTGAATTAATTAACCATAAATCAAAGACCAGAATTTATATCTGCCTGGATCTGTTACAGCAATAAACTCTTTTGTAGGGTAGACCCTACTTTTCTTCTTCGGCTGACATTGCTCTCACAGAATTGTCCTGCACTTGCCTTCCTTTAAAAAACTTTGCATGTGCTCAACAGCTGGTTGTATGTAAAGATCTAAAGTACAGCTCTCTACTATTTCATTCTTAGTAATGTGTAATGAATAACAAAATTATATCCTAAGGTCCTTTAGTACTTAAAACCCTCAGAGTTTCCCATACAAATCTAATAGCAAATCTTCAGTTAAGGTGACGGTAATGAGGATCCTTACCAGCAAGTCCGCTGAAAGCGGTATGGTTAGTTGATTTATTTCAGACATGGCAGGGGCCGTAGCACATGTTGCCATGTAAGAGAACTAGGTAAGGAAGTGACCATGGAGCCTCTGTTGTTCAGGCCTGTAGAGATGGCTGTAACACACAGCAGCTTCCCCTGCTACCACACTAATAGTGGCCCCAGCTATCCATCTTCTACTCTGCAGCAGTAAAAGTACTAACACTTGCTTTTTGTTGAGGTCATAGAGCAGAGGTGGCTGTTTGATGGACAGTCATATGCAGCTGCCCTGGGGAAATGGAGGCCAATACATGAATTGTTTAGACAAATAGAACGTTTGGGATGAAAAGACATATTTAATTTTGTATGTCCTAGGGCTCCGTCCCAAGAGAACTCTGCGGTTGGTGCTGTGGACTGCAGAAGAACCAGGAGGGGTGGGTGCTGAGCAGTACTACCAGTTACACAAGGTAAATAATGTAATAAACTGATCCATGTTATAGTATTTGCTTTTTTGACTGAGAATACTAGATTTTCAAAATGTCAGATTCTTTGTCTAACTAAATGTATAGGGTCCAGTTCTGCCTGCAGATACGTAGGCACAACTTCATGTCCAAGATGTTGTGAAATACTCTGTGTTTTAATATAGTCCTTTTGAAGGAAGGAAGTTCCATCCTCTTGTGCTTAACTTCCATTGGTTTGTTAATGTAACTCTCTGACTCAGACATTCATTAGGCTTGCAAAAGGGAAAAATGGTAGGGACTTCTCATTTGAAGGTCAGAAATTAAGGGGTATGATAAGCTCTGCGTGTACTTTACATGATCTACCATGCCACGTCACAAAGCTGTTATGAAGCAAATATTTCATAAGGATATCTGCTATGGCTTTCAAAAAATAGCTAACTGCCAGCCCTCAAATGGGGTGAGCAATCCATACACTTTGGCAATATTAATCCATTTAATTTACCCTTTACATTTCTATTTCATTGCATGTAGTATAATCCACTGAAATGTAATTAATAAACTAGTAAAGAGAGAACTCTCTTTGGAATCATAGATATATAACATTTTAATGGTGAATATGATCTAAAATGCTTTCTGCCAATTATTGTTTACTGTATGGGATCAAGGACATTTTAAATGCCATCACTAGCTATTTTTGATTATGCTCAGTAAAATTATAAAACTCTTTTTGAGGATTGGTAATTAGGGGAAAATATCACATAATATTATTTCTGTATTAGCTGTGCACAATTGTCTCTTCAAAGGGTTGCATGACATGAAGGATAACTTCATAAAACTCTCCTGGAGCCAACAATTTTCAAAATATAAACATTTTGTAGGAAGCTAACCCTGTAATCGTATAACTAAGTCCTGATTTTTATCTGTGTTTTGTGATCCCTTATTTGGTAGTAGTTAATCTCAACAATACTTAAACCTGCAATGCAAAGCCAAGAAATTGACGAAGAAAAATGTGTTTAAAGTTTTTGTTCTACCATGACAGCAGGTTTTTTCAGAATACATGTCTTGCAATAAAATTCCTGGCAGTGTGTTTATGGTGTTATTGTTGCCCCTTTTTTGACCCAAGTGCTAGTAGAATTTCAGGACTCCATTGATGTTCTCGTTGGAAGCAGAAATAAATGGAGTCTGGTATTTTCTTTGATACAGTTTATTTATTGACAAATAAGTCAATAGTCAAAGTCCTGTGTCTCTGAATGCAAGAGTTAAATAGCAGGAAACAGCTTCTTTTGCTTACAGCACTGAGAGCACTCTTTTCAGCCTGCACCCCGGGCCCAAAAATCTCTCCCCAGGTTTCTTCCAGAAACAGTCATCATGATTTCAGTTGTTTCTTCAGTCTGTCCCTCATTCTCTGTCATTTTTTCCGTTTTCTGTGGGCTGGTCTACTCGGGAAAGCTTATATCGGCATAGCTAAGTCTCTCAGGGATGTGAAAAGGCCACACTCCTGAGAGACATAGCCATGCTGACCTAATCCCCCATGTAGACAGCGCTAGGTTGATGGAAGAATGCTGTTGACCTAGCAATACTACAGCAACAGAAGAATCCCTCCTCTTGCCGTAGTGAGTGTCTATACTGAAGTAGCATTTTAAGTTTAGACGTACCTTCAGTGTTCTCTCCCTTCCACCTGGCCATGATATCTTATCGAACCCTCCACCCACCTGGTGCTAGTTCCTGGGCGGACTTTATTAGGTAGGGTGACCAGATGTCCCAATTTTATAGGGACAGTCCCGATTTTGGGGTCTTTTTCTTATATCGGCTCCTATTCCCCCCACCCCCATCCCGATTTTTCACATTTGCTGTCCGGTCACCCTATTAGGCTTTATTTTAGATGTAGCCCCTTAACTGTCTCTTACAACTGTCTTAAATGGGGGACTCATTTACATATCTGTTTGAATGAGGTTTTAACCTAACCTATAACAAAGTTTCACCCATTTTATAACAATACTCCCCACCTCAGCTTTGCCCATCATCTCAATGAGGCCTAAAATGGTGAGCCCCAATACCCATCCCAAACAGAAAGAAAAGAAATAATTTAACAAATTACGAATTACATACGTTCAGTGTCTTTCTGTCAAGAAAGTTTCACATCACAAACAGAAAAAGATTGTATTCCTGCCCAACCTGTCTTTGGAGCTTTTCTCTCCCTGAACTTCCTTTAGTTGTGCTCCTGTGGTGTCTCTGTTGTTTCTGTGGAACTTGGTGGCTATGACAGTTCCTGCTCTTTTCTGTCGGAGTGGGAAGACTCATTACTGTCACAACTTTCCCAGCCTCAGCATCCTCAGTTGTCAGATTCAGGGAGCAGCCATGCTGAAATCCTGTCCCCCTGATATCGCCATAGTTTGCCTTTATGGATAACTTTGGGTTTAGTCCTGGGACCGAACTCCATCCTTTGTTTATTTGTGTCACTACTGTATAGGGTCCCTCCCAAGGCTCCTACCCTTCTTAGGGCTCCTACCCTTCTTTCACCTAGGATTGTGGAACCAGATAAGGTCCCCTTTTTAAAAATTTCCCCATATGACCGTACATTATAGAGTCTCTTCATTTTATTAGAGGCTATCCAAAAGTTTTCCCTAGCAAAGATATGAAGTTTTTCAGTTTTGCATTGTAGGGTTTCTGTGTAGTCCAAATGGTTCAATTCCTTTTGTTCCTCTTCAGGAACTCCATACAAAAGGTTTGCTGGGGTCCTTGGCTCCTGCCCAAACATGAGGAGTTCTGGGGCACGCTTTATAATCTCATTGCTGTTCTATAAGCCATCAGAAAGAATGAGATATGCTGGTTCCAGTCACTTTGGTGCTATTCTACAAAGGTTACCAGCTGAACCCCAAAGTCCTGCTGAACCTTTTGCACCACCCCAGACATGCAGAATCTGAAGGCATGGTGGAGTTTTGTGGCTTCCTAGAATCCCTCAAACCTGTTGAAATACTTTGGATTGAAAGTGAGTACCTCACCCCAGACCCTAAATCTGGTGAAGAATTAATTCACTAGAACTACTGCTACTGTCACAGCCTCTTATTTCCTATTAAGTAAGTCTCAGGCCATTTTGTGAAGTAGTCCATCGCCACCAGTAAATAATGACTGCAAGCATCTGTCTCAGGCAAGGGCCCAAGAACATGAATGGCAATGCACTCCATTGGTGCACCCACAAGATACCGCTGCAGAGGGGTACTCCCAGTGGCCTTCTTTGCAATGTAAGCATCACATTTCCTGCACCAGCTTTCTACATCCTCCCTGCACTTTACCCAATAGAAATTCTCCCTTAGCTTGGCTAAGGTTTTTGCAACCTCAAAAAGTCAATCAGCTTTGATCTCATGACATAACCTCAGAACTTCTTTTTTCAATGTATCTGACAACCCGCTGGTGCCTGTATCCATCACCCACTGGTTTCTCCCATCTTCTGTACAACATTTCAACTTTAAATTCCAAGTTTTCCCAGTGTGACCAGAAACCTTTTATTGTGGTGTTGTGAGGGAACACTACATTCTAGGCTGGCTGCATTTGCCAGTTGATTTTCCACTCTCACTGTATCCCCATATGAGGATTTGGAAAAGTTTTAATTGCTCTGGGGTCCATTCCTGCAACTCCATCTGCATTGTTCCAGGGATGAATTAAGAACATAGGCACTTCTGAAAAGTCAAGAAAGAGCCAAAACCACTCCCTTGAGCAACTAATTCCTTGCTCTCCTGCTTGGGGCGGTGTTTGCAATTAGCCTCCCAACAAGGCTGTTTGGACAAGGCATCTGCATTACCATGCTTATGACCTAACCACTGATTGTGAAATCCTAACCCTGCCGTTTCTCCAACCAGCAGTCGAGGCTGTCCCTCAGGATTCCTGAATCTAATGAGCTGTTTCAAGGAAGCCTGTCCTGTCGTGTCCTATCCAGAAACTTCCTTCCATACAAGTAATGATGAAAACTGTCTATAGATGTAACCATTGCTAGGAGTTTCTTTCTGGTGGTGCAGTAATTTCTCTCAGGAGAACTTAGATTTTTGCTATAGTAAGCTACCACCCTCTCAAGTCCCTTGTGGTCTTGTGCCAATACTGCCTCCAAATTTTAGTTACTAGCCTCTGTATCAAATATGAAAAGGGTTTTGAAACACAGATAGGCCAAGACAGGAGCAATCAGTAGAGCCTTTTTTAACTCTCAAAATGCTACATCTTGCTCTGCTGACCACTGAAATGGTTTCCTTTTCTCACCCAACCTATGCAGTATTTTGCAATATTGGCAAACCCACAACTGGACTTTCTGTAACAGGAGCAGAGGCCTATAAAACTCTGCACATCTGCGAGTGTCTGGGCAGTTGGCCGGCTTTGTACATCCTCAGTTTTCTTTTTGTCAGTGGACATTCCCTCCTCACTAATTCTGTGCCTGAGGTAGATTAACTTTTTTTTGGAACACCTTACATTTCTTTGAGTTCAGTTTCAAATTGTATTTCTTCAGCTTATCACAGGCAATTTGTAAATGTTATAGTTCCCGTTCAAAGGTTTTAGCATGTACCAGGATATCATCTGGGTATAACAAACAGGCTGAGAGGGGCATGCAACATAATATTGTCTTTGTTAGCCTCTGAAATGTGGCTGTTGCATTGCACAAGCCAAAAGCCATCACTTTAAGCCATAAGCCTTGTCCTGCTGTGAAAGCAGTTTTTTCCCCTGTTGTTTGGATCCACCTCTACTTGCCAATACCCACTTTAAACATCTACTGTGAAAAACCAGACTGACACTGCTACAGCATCCCAGGTACCATCTGTTTGTGGTAATGGATAAGAAACCTTTGAAGTGATTTCATTAAATATTTTATAGTCCACACAGAATTGGGTGCTGCCATCCTTTTTCTTACCCAGCTCTATGGATGAGGCCCAGCAGCTGGTTGAAGGCTCGGTTATGCCTTCCTGATAAATTTCCTCAATGGCTTGGAGTATCTCTTCCCTTTTTTTGCTATTGGTAACCGGTGAGGTGGCCGTTTAATGGGTTGGTTTCCCACAGTATCAGTCTTGTGCTGAATCAGTACAATACAACCTCTATCTTTATTGGCTCAGGAGAACAACTCCTGATTCTTAACCACAAATGTTCTGCTGTTCCCCATTTAAGTGTACAGCAGTGCTCAGGAACAAGTCTGGTAGAAACTCTGGGAGCTCATCTTCCCCTTGCAGTTTTCTTCTATAGCAGTATTTAACAGATCCATTGGTTCACATTTTTCAACTGCAGTCTTTTTTTTTTTTTTTTTTTTTTTTACTATTTGCTGCTTGTCAGAAACATTCACCAAACAAACAGGGATTAATTCTTGTTTCGTATCCACAAGAGCTCTAGCAGCTAAGATTCCCCCAAAACTCTGGCTCTCAAAACAGATTTCAGCCACTCCCCATCTTTCCATTGCTGGAAAGCTACCACAGTATGTAGCTATTATAATGGTTTACGCCCCCGGAGCAGGACAATTCGTTCACTGCAAACCAGTTATCTACAAACCATTTGTCTCACCTGAGCCATATCTTTAAAAGGAATTTCCACAGATAGAAAATCTGTAAGACACTTTTCCTGGCATGGATTACACAGTTATCAGCCATAATGGAATCTAAGCCAATTACTATCTCATCCACTATTTCAGCCACCCAGACTTCTTGCTTAAATTTAAGGTCCAGTTGTCAAACCTAATTTTTAGATGGGTGCTGTTGTGCCAGTCATTATCTCCATGTGAGACCAATTAGGCAGTTCAGTTCTGGATCCCCTATTCCCTTATCTTCTTATCATGTCTGGTCTAATAACTCTTTTATGATTGAACCTGCATCAACTATCCCTATACACATCACAGATCCTATTAGACACTGTATAGACAAACTCCCATTATTGTTGTTTAACTGTCCAGTCACCAACAAAAACTGTGAGGCTGATCCTCATACCTCCAAGCTTTGCCCCTTCAGCTTGTTTCCTGAACTGGGAGGGAGGCTTTCTCTAGACACTTGTGGCAGAGTACTAGTGTGATGTTACCTCAGGTACAGTCTGGACTGATAGTTGTCCCCTCAGTTCTCCAGCCAGCAGTGCCTTTTACGCTCCTGGTCTGCTCACACACAGCATCCAGCATGTAAATCACTCCCAGCTATACTGTATGAGTCCTATAGCCAGCCACCCATGAATTACACTGCAGGGCAACACCAGCAAACTCCCAGTCTCAGACTTCCCCCCAGAAATATGTGTCTTGTACTGCCCAGCACCCTCCTGGACAATACAAGCTCATATAAAGTCTGTCATTTCATTAATAGAAAATTATATTCACAAATCTTCTTATCCCAAATGAAGTTTCCCAAATACTTCAATCCAAACACACTGGTTTATATAAAAATATAAAACAAATTTATTAACTACAGAAAGATAGATTTTAAGTGACTACAAATAATGGGGGTTACAAGGAAGTAAAAGGTAAAATGCAACTAATACTTCACACAGTATGTTTTGTAAAAAATTTAACATAGTCTGTAAAAGGAATGAACTTAGGGGTACAGACTGTTACAACTAGCTTTTAACAAAACTGTTAGAATCATAGAATGTAGGTCTGGAAGGGACTTCAAGAGGTCATCAAGTCCAGCCTCCTGCACTGAGGCAGGCCCCAGTAAACCTAGACCAACCCTGACAGGTGTTTGTCCAACCTGTTCTTTAGAACTTCCAATGATCAAGATTCCACAACCTCCCTTGGAAGCCTGTTCCAGAACGTAACTATCCATATAGTTAGAATATTTTTTCCTAATATCTAACCTAAATCTCCCTTGCTGCAGATTAAGCCAAGTACTTGTTTTCCTACCTTCATTGCACATAGAGAACAATTGATCACCATCCTCTTTATAACAGCTCTTAACATATTTGAAGACTGTTATCAGGTCCCCTCTGTCTTCTTTTCTCAAAACCAAACGTGCCAGTTTTCTTAACCTTTTATCATTTTTGTTGCTGTCCTCTGTCTATCGCCAGTTTATCCTGAAAGGCCTTGGTGGTATCTGGGTATGACAGGAGCACAAGTCTCTGCCAGTCCTCAGCCAGTTCAGGTGGGTTTTCTTCTGTTCTCTCTTTCTAGCTTTTAGCTGTGCCCCAGGCAGCTTAGATCGATTACTAACTCCAAACTGCATGTCAAGGGCTTGCACCAGATCTGGATAACTCAGTCTCATTTCTGATGATAAGCTCTGCAGTACAATCAGAGCTGGGACACCAAAGTTAGCTGCTAGTAACCCCCTGTTTTTGTCCTCCTTCCCAGCCATTCATTTGAGCTACTGTATAACATTGAATTGAACCAAATAACCTCCTACGGAGTTTTACCCTCAAAGATAGTGAGTGGGATTTTGCATTATTTGAGCTGGGACAGCCTGACCTCTCCCCTCTGGGCCTCTGTGAGTAACAAGGGAGGTAAAAAACTGTTGTTAATGTCCAGCCTTAACCCTAGTCCTCTGATTGGTTCAATTAATCATCCAGGTAGATCCCACCACTGTGATCATCGACTCTTTGAATTCCTTATGTATCTGAGTTTTTAGCTTCATGAGTCCTGGCTGCAGCTCATCTCTGTTAGCAAGTTCCAAGTTGGCTGAAACTTGCTTCGTCTCCAGTTTTTCTGGTGTATGACTGAAATAATTTGCTGGTCACCTCATGAATCCATTTTCCTGTTCCAGCCTGGGTGTTTTGAAGCTGGGTTTCCCAATCTGTCCAGGTACTTCGTAGTTGCTGCTCCAACACAGATCTCATCTAAGCCTACAAATCCTCTCTGAGCCTTTTCCAGGACATTTCCAGCTTTTGTTGCAGATCTTGTCTGAATTCCTTTTGAAAATTCGCCAGCTCTTGTTTTAGATCTTGTTTTAAATCCCACTGGCTATTTTTGATTTTTGCAAGCATCTTCATTATTTGTTCCATTTTCAGTCAACAGGAATACCAGCTCACAATCTGTCTCCCTGGAAACTGGATCCCTCTCTTGACACCTGTGTGCCCCTTTTTTGACCCAAGCAGCTAGTTGAATTTCAGGGTTCAGGGGATGTAGAAATAGATGGAGTCTGGTATTTGCTCTGATGAAATCTTGTTTATTTACAAAGAATGCACAAAGTCTTGTGTCTCTGAACACAGAAGGAATCAAATGTCAGGAAAAAGCTTCTTTTTGCTCACAGCACCAAGAGCAGTCTTTTCAACTTGCACTATTTGCAACTTGCTCAAAAACCTCTTCCCAGGTTTCTTCTAGTCAGCCACCGTGATTTCAGCTGCTCCTTCAGTCTATCTCTTTTTCAGTTTTCTGTGTATTCTCTCCCATCCGCACGCACCTCTTCACACAATACCTAGCTGAACCCACCAACACAATACCTAGCTGAATACACCAACAACCTACTTTCTGGGCAGATCCTATAAGTTTTTGTTTGAAGTGTGGCCCCTTAATTGTCTCTTACAAGTGTCTTAAATGGGGGATTCATTCACACAACTATTTGAATGAGGTTTTAATTCAGTCATAACAGGGTTTCACTTAGCTCATAACATTATTTAACTTAAAAGAACAAATAACTGGAAGTTTCATTTTGAGAGGGAGGCACAGAATTAAAAATTCGCTATGAAAAAATAAATGGAATTAAATCAGATTGTATGTAGTGGAAAGCAATGATATAATGGCTTGAGTTAACATCACAGTGGTGCCATGTAAGGAACAGTGGGAGTGGGTCCCAATTTGCTTCTTTATTAGTATGTTTTAAAATAGGCATTGGATCATGTGGATTCCTATGCACCTATTATACCAACACTATTAGGACATTTTAGACTTCTCAGGGCTTGTCTACATGGGAAGGGAGGCTTGCTGTGGTATGATTGGAGGAGGATAGTGTCTCTTAAATGCTGGATTGATCACTGATGCCACGATGTTCAGATGGACTAAGTTGTAACAAAACAGAAGACTATATAACACAAGAATTTTTTGTAATCGTTTACAAAAATCCATGTATGCAGGAGATGGAGACACAGCAGACACACTGTACTGTATGCATGATGCTGGTAAGGGGACATTGCCAAAGCAGATGGTGAAGATATCACCCATTTTCACTCTATAAAGAGAATAGGATCTGCCCAGGCTAGCCTAGTAGTCTCTTAAAAAAGAAATGTTACTACTATAGGGAATAATGGCATTCTGTTCCCATGCTTTGCCAAGAGGTCTGTGCTCATTTGTTGTGGCTAGTCTTGTTTGGTTTTAGGTGTAGATTGAGAAATATTATCAATGATTACATTTCATAATCAAATTAGTAAATAAAGGGGGTGGATGATACCTAACTCACCTTTAATTTGGCAGAAAAAAATATGTTAATGTTTGTTATGCCATTGCAGTTCAGCTCTGGATATTGTTTTATGAAGACTGCGCAGTTTAACCTAATATGCATTTGATACTTAATTGGAAAAAATAAGTAAGAATCACATCCTCATTTGTATATACTTTTCCCCTTCTTGATAATCTAGCTACAAGAAATCCTCATTGAACATAGTAACCAAACAAAGCAGATTAATTCTGTACATTCTATTTGAGCATGAAAAATATCTTAACCTTTTAATGTTTTATTGTGTAAATTTTGGGCAATAGGATTATGATAGCATGAACTTCTTCTTGGTGGTTATGATTAAAAGTCAAATAAAAGAAATATTTTAAAGGTGCTGTAAGTCAGCACCGAACAGGACATGGATTTCCTTAAAATTAAAATGTGTCTGTGTGAGTGCAAATGCACTATTCCCATGTGGCATGGGCCGGTGCTACCATTAGGCGACCCTAGGCGGTCACCTAGGGTGCCAGGATTTGGGGGGGGGGGCGTTTCAGGTCCCTCAGAGGCCGCCGGCGGGAGAGGCTGCCGCCGAAATGCCGCCGGGATCCCCAGCAGCTGAAGAAGCTGCCGCCGAGGACCCTGGCGGCATTTCGGCGGCAGCTTCTTCGGCCGCCGGGGATCTCGGCGGCAGCCTCTCCTGCCGCCGCTGCCTAGGGCGGCAAAAAAGCTGGTGCCGCCTCTGCATGTGGCAGGGTAGAATAATGAAGATAACAGAGCTGAACAGATATAAGTACTGTAGATGTACAATTTTAAAGGTTCTGTATATTCAATTTAGCTGCATAAAATGGAATTGAGTAGGTTACTTTTTTTGCTTTGTCAATTTAGTTTTAAGTTCCAAGAATATTTATTTTCTGGCAAATAGACCCTTGAAGGGTGACATTACTATAGTGGGAATCATACAGTTCTGACATAGTTGATGTAGCAACAGAATAAAGATGATATAGCTACTAGGGAGATAATGTTTTAATAGTAAGTAACGCATAGGCCTATGTATAGTTTTATTTGTAACACTCATATTTCTGTGGTACCCATTATTGCAGTATCTGCGCACTAGATGCATTAATGATGGGGTGTACAGGCAATTTGGTGTTCTATGGAGAGGGTCTCTCACTCCCTTTGCACCCTGACCTAATGTCGCCTGTAAAGTAGTGTACTCACCACCTGTAGCGCCCTCTTGTGTCAGGGTGTGATGATACTAGATGTCCTTGTCTTTGGCACCTCCTACAAGCCTATCTGTCTCTCACTGGGTCTTCTGTGGGTAGGGTGACCAGATGGGAAGACCCAAAAATCGGGACTTCCCACACAAAAAAAAAACCGGCTCAACCAAACTTGTTGAGCAAAAAAAAAAAAAGGCTTTGCATCCGGAACACGGAAAATCGGGACAAAAGGCGTCCCGACCAGCCATCGGTCGGGACGCGGGACAAATGGTCGGAAATCAGGACGGTCCCGATTTTATCGGGACGTCTGGTCACCCTATCTGTGGGTCACACTGCTGGCCAAGTCTCACAAAGTTCAGTCCCCTTCCAGAATAACAGAAAGCTCCAACTTAAAAATTCACAAAACATCCCAACACAAAAGAGCCTTCGCTCCTCCCTCTCTCCCATCCCCCTCCGGCTATTCCTTGGCTCGTCCTTTGGGGTCAGTCTTCAGTCAATATTTCTTCTCTTGGGCTGGCATGCCCCTTCCTCAGGGGAACCCTATATTCTGAGTTGTGGCCTAGGGACCCTGTATTAAGGAGCTAGGTCTGCTTTTTCAGACATGCTACTGGTTCCCTAGGCTACTTCCTACCGCCAAGCCTCATATGCTGTTTCCCCACAGCTTGTGTTTAACTCAGCCTCCCTTTGGTTCTCTGGCTTCTCCCAAATCCTCCAAGCTTCTCCTTTCTTTGCTGGTCTAACCACTCTTCCATATCTTTTGGGCTCCCCTACCAACACCATACTAAAGCACTTGCTCAGTATTGACTCAAAGGGTAGAGGTCTGCATACTGAATCACCAGCACCATTGCTCAGAAAAGTATTACCAGCTGAAATGGTCATTGCTTTTAGTTGCTACATTTAAGTTGAGACTGATTCCTAGATTTTAAAGGGCCTGATTCTCATTTTCACTGAGGCCCCTTTACTCTGGCAGTTGTGGTGTAAATGAGAATCAGGCCCTGTGATGGGGCATCTGTCCCACACTGGCAGAAAAGGGGTTAAAAGCAGCCCTAGGGAGGCTGCGTAGGAGGCAGCGAATCACAGAAGGGCTTATAGGAGCAGCCAATCATGTCCGGGCTGGCCCATATAAGAAGGGCTTCAGGACAGAGCATTTCAGTCACTCTCTGGAGCTTGAGAAGGGAGGAGGACTGGCTGCCTTGCAGGCAGAAGGCAGCAAGCACCCTGGACAGGGCACTGCTGCAGGCAGAGACCCAGAGGCAGCTCCTGGCAGGCTACAGGGATCTGCAGACTGAGGCCCTGATGCAAGGGCAAAGAGGGTGCTGGAGCCCCTGAAGGAAGTGGCTAGACCGTGGACTGCAGTTTGCCACTGAAGGGAGTGGCCGGACAGTAGACTTCAGGTCCCCCTGGAACAGGGGGAACGTAGAGTGTGGCACAGCAGGAGGGCAGTGTCACTGAAGTGGACGCCATGGTCCTTGGAGTGATGTGTGGTCCAGGAACGGAGGTGACGGCAGGCGAGACACCACCAGAAGAGGGTGCAGCACTAATTCCCTGGACAGCCAGCAGGAGGTGCCACAGTGGTGAGTCGCGCCCTGTCACAGGCCCTAAGACTTCAGGGCAGGGACTGGTGTTTAGTGTTTGTGCAGTGTCTAATGCAACGGGGCCCTGATTGTATAGCCCCTAGGTTTTAGACAAATAATTTTGAAAAAAATCTAAAACCACAAAACGTCACAAATACTGCTATTCTTTCCCAACTACACAGACTAAGAGGAAGGAACTTGCCATAATAAGGGTTATTAGCACCCATATTGTGGCTCTTTCTGTAGATAAATTTAAGAAAACATGAGTGGCAAATCATATTTATTTAGGAATAGAGATATTACAGGGAGTCTCCAGGGGAAACTAAATATCTCTGCAATTAGAGAGACCAGGTGGGTGAGGTCATATCTTTTATTGGACTAATGTGTATTTGTGAGAGAGACAAGCTTTTGGGCTTACAAATAATTCTTTTTCCCACCTACCTTGTCTCTCTAACATCCTCTTAGTTGATGTAGCAACAGAATAACCTGGCTACAACAACACTGAATACAATCTCTACAACTGGAAAACTCAGAAAATTACAATTAAGAGACAATGGGCCAAATTCACGCTCTTGTAATTCCATTGAAATCATTGGAAGCATTACATCAAGTGTAAATTTAACTCAAATCCTCTTAGAGAAAACTTTCTTCATAGCCAATGAGGTGAATCCAAGGCGTGATTATTGCTATCTCTAGTTAAGTAATGTAAAACTATTTAGGCCGTAATGCACCTGTTGTCCATGGTTGTAACGTTTAGATTAAGACTTGACTGTATCAAAGATACTAACGGGAGCAACTTATTTTGATTTACTTTTGTACTTACTAGAAAAAAAGATATGATATTTTGCCCTGCTTGTTATTCCTGCTAACAGAAAACTTCAAAACGTTGATATCTGAAATTTGGTCCTTATTTGCATGCACACACAGAAGGGAAGCAGATGGCTTGAGAGTGAGGAGGCTACTTTGCTCTCTTGCTGCTGAGATGAGGATAATAGGATTTCTCCTTTTAGGTACTTGATGAAAACTCTAAGAATCTAATAACCCCTGCTTACAAGATGTTTCCTTTAATTAAGAATGCAGGATGTGTGTGCTATGGATTCGCAATGAGCATGTTATTTCATATCTTGTTGCACAGCTATGTGTGTGTTTGTTGTGATTCTGTACCTGCAAAAACAGGTAAGATGACCTTTTTAAAAATGAACAGGAAGAGTTTTTTTCTGGTTTTTTATCAATACATGGCTGCTGAAGTAAAGGAGAAGATAATAGTGCAGGAGAGGAAAAAAGATAAAAATGAAAGACAAATAGGTTTTATGCCTCAGGCTTCAGCTAATTGTTTCTTCAGTGCTTATTTTGGCAATCGTATGACCTCCATCTCACTTATATTGTCCTATATGTTTTAGGCAAATAACGTAACATGGAGATCTGTGTTAGGAAGATCAGTTTGATATCTCTATTTAAGCATTTGTTTGTGAGTCATCAGGATGAGAATGGAAGAAACAGATAAGAAAAAATATTCACACACAAAGATGCAAAAAAGAAAAAGCCACTTCCATTTAATTCTCTACAATCATCGTTAATATTTATTACTATCACTTATTGTGCTAATGAGTTGAATGTAGATATAATTACATGAATAATTATATTTGCATAACAGTGATTTTTAGTGAGTTATAATATACATTTCTTAATATTAAATTGTGATTTTTTTCCAAAGGAGACCTTAATGGAAAAGCAGGCTTTAATAAAACATAAAAAGAGAGTGATTCTCCACTGTACCCAAATGAGGACTGACAAGGAGCCAATCACGGCTCTATGATTCTCAGCTGCATAATCTCAGCATAAGTTAAACAGCATGTGGGCAATATTAATTTACATTGCTGGCAAAATGCCCCTCAGGTACTTAAAGCCAGTGGGGAATCAGGTTTAGTAGAACCTCACTCCACCATGCCTCCTTCCCTCCTCTCCTTTCCACTGACCTCCCCTTCCCTCTCCCCTCCCCTTCCTCCCACCCTGTGATACACCCTTTCCCTCCCTTTACTCTGTGTAGCAGAAGCCACCTCAGCTAGCTTTGCACTGGTAGAGAATCCACCTACACCTGGGGTATTCCCCAGTGCTAGCCTATGTATGCTTTAAATTCACTTTACACACAAGTGCCTCAAGATAAACTTGGCAGACTAGAGAATCTGTCCCATAGGCTTCTTATTGTACCACTTTAGTGGGACTTACACTGACTATATGAGTATCCTTTCCTGGATACTCCTGACAAACACTTAAAAATATAATACCTAGTAGACTGTATCTATTGGCCTCTGGAGAGCATTGCCTGGTAGAACATGAATATAATGAACATTCAATAGTGAATATTTGTTTATTGTTCACAGGGCCGGCTTTGGCTTTTTTGCCACCCCCCCACCGGGACGCCGGCGGGGAGCACGGCAGGCCCGCGGCCCCGCTCCCCGGGCCGAGGTGGGGAGTGCAGCAGGCCCCGCTGCCCCAGCCTGGGCGCCAGCGGGGAGCGAGGCTTCCCAGCGCCCCTCTCCCCGGCGGCCGGAGCGCCGCGGGGAGGGCGCCGAGCCCGGCCGCGGCCCCGCTCTCCCCGGCGGCGTGGAGCCGGGGGGAGGGCGGCGAGCCCAGCCGACGTCCCGCTCTCCCGGCCAGCCGGAGTGCCCGGGGGAGGGCGGCGAGCCCGGCCACAGCCCAAGAGGGGCCGGAGCGCCACGGGACACCTCAACAGCCCCCCAATATGTTTTTAAAAAATAAATAAATAAACCCTGAGTGCCACCCCCCTCCAGGTGCCGCCCCAAGCACATGCTTAGTAGGCTGATGCCTGAAGCTGGCCCTGATTGTTCATAAACCTCAGCTGCAAGGAGGACAGCCTCAAAGTGTGTATGAGCAGCCTGTTGATCCCTCTTCAGCTTCCACAGTCTGCAGCTGCCAACACACCCTGACTCCTTGGAGGAACCATCAAGTCTTCCCCCTCCTGCTCTCCCATCCAGAGGCTCACTGGAGTTAACATGGAGACAGCTTTTGAGGATGGATGGCTTTCTGCCCCCAGGTTACAGGCAGGCTGATGTAAAGCTACTGCTGGGATGTGCATCGGATAAGCATTTACAATGTCTGAAAGACCGATTCTGCCATTGATTTTTCCACAGCTTTGGCTGCCATCTTGTCACTGGGAGACATGGGCTGCTTTACAGTTACTTCAGGGCTCCTTTGTGCAGAAGGTGGGGGCAGATTGTGAAGGGCGTATGGAAAGAGCCAAAGTTTGTCTGTTTGCTAACAAAGAGAGAAAGGTCCCACCCCTGCTCACTCAGCGTCCACCTGTAGAAAGGGGTCTGAGATGACAGAGCTGAAAAGGAACCCATGTTCTATTTGCTCTTACTTTGTTTTTCCTCAATACTTCAGTTACATTTTACTGCATTGGCTCATGAGCAGAACTGGTTGAATAATGAAAGTCTATTTTTGCAAAAGATTAGGAAATGGTAAAGTATTATTTGTTTTGATTTGTTCCAAAAACAGAATTTATTTTATTAAAAATGTTATAAAAATGTTCACTTACTAACAACCCATGATTTAGGAAATTTAAAAAAATGGTAACCAGTTTGATGATTTCAATAAAAATGTTGGGGTAAAATGAAAAAGCCACAATTTTTAAAATTGAAAAACGTCAACAATGTTGACAGTATTTTGGAAAAAAATATTTGTAAAAAGGCCAGTCGTTATTTTTTCAATCAGAAAATGTTGACTATTTACTCCTGAGCAATAAAGGGGCTTGCATATAATAAGTATCCAGGTCGGAATAAAACAATCTCTCATTGGCAAAGCTCTCTACTATACTAAAATGGTCAAAAGAGAAAAAATGGCCACAAATAAGGCCATGGGTAATCTCAGGGCTACTGTATGTAGCATGTTGCTGTTCTTAATGCTATCTCCTTTTCCTTTTGCAGTTTATATCAATTGAGACTGACACTCAAAACACATAATAACAAATAGTATTGTGTCTGTGAGGGTTGCCAAACTGAGAAACATTAGTATGCCTACAAAATACATAGACATATTGATAATTTGTCTTCACCTAGCAAAATGGTAATAATTAAGTAAAGATTCTAAGTGAAATCTGGACCTTATTCAAGTCAATGAGAGTTTTGTTACTGTATTTTATGGCGCGAAGATTAGGGTTGCCAACATTCTACTCTCACACAACCGCCTCGCCTTGCCTTGCCTCGCCCCATTTCCTGGCCCTCCTCTGAGGCCCCACCCCTTCTCTGAGGTCCCACCCCTGCTCACTCCATTCCCTCTGTCGCTCGCTCTCCCCACACTCCCTCACTCACTCATTTTCATTGGGCTGGCTCAGGTGATTGGGGTGAAAGAGGGGGTGAGGGCTCCAGCTGGGGGGATAGGCTCTGGGATGGGGCCAGGGATGAGGGGTTTGGGGTGCAGGAAGGGACTCTGGGCTGGGAGGTGGAGCCGAGGGGTTCGGCGTATGGGAGGGGGCTCCGAGCTGAAGCAGGGCTTTGGGGTTTGGGAGAGGGTATGGGCTCTAGGCTGGGGGTGTGGGTTCTGGGGTGGGGCCAGAAATGAGGGGTTCAGGGTGTGGGAGGGTGCTCCAGACAGGGACTGAGGGGTTCGGAGGGCACACAGCTCACGCCTTCCTTGACACATTCCCAAGCCCCGTAGTTTGAGAACTAGAACAGTAGTTCTCAACCCATGGACCACATGTGGCCCAGTTAGCACACAGCTGCAGACCAGCTGTGTGCTAAAGGCTGCTGGGCCACACAGCAGGGTCCGGGTTTCTGGCTGCCCGGCGCAGCAGGGGTTGGGGGTCTGTGATCGGGGCTGCTGGCTGGCCCCGCAGCATCTGAAGTCAGGTCTGCCGTCCAGCCCCACACAGCGGGGGCCTGGGGCTGTCAGCCATTCTCGCACGGTGGAGTCCAGGGTCTGGGGCTGCCGGCCCCACGGGGTCAGGATCTGGGCTGCCGCCTGGCTGCCCTGCCTCACAGCCGGGTCCAGGGTCAGGGCTGCCACCCGGACCCGCACAGAAGAGTCCAGGATTCCTGCCACACGGCCTCCTGCCCAGGGCTCCACTCCTGGGCCCACTGCATGGAGGGATTTCTGTGGGGGAGGCGCTGAACATAGGGGTCTGTGGGAGAGCTTGTGGGGTGCGGAGCACACTGTGGTTCTCAATCTGCGGCCCAGGTAACATATTGAATATGCGGCCCACAATGATAAATAGGTTGAGAACCACTGGTCTAGAGGTACAAAACATAGGTCCAGCTAAGTGCAACAGAAAAATCTTTCACCTGACTATTGAGAGAGGCAAAGAATCCTCCTTGTACAATGCCTCACAGTAAGGTTCTCCCATTTAATAACAGGATAACTTATGTGGAAATTTTCCAAGTCACACTTCCTTGGACTTTTGCTGTCCTCACTCTTTTGGAGTATGAATTGTGCTTTTGTACTTGTGGTTGCCAGATAGTGTATTCTGAGACCAGCTCATCTCTACTTCCTAACAGCTGTTCTGAATTTTTTCTTCACTTTCCACTTATGCCATTTTGCTTTATTATCTGAGCTTGGCTAAAAATAGCAACTCAAATTGACATTATAGTGATATATGAGTTTTAAAAATAATCTAATTGGTTTTCTTGTTTTCTTTTTTACCTGCAAGTTACACACTTTGGCTTTTAGCATATTTTCATACCACATTTTCCATACTCTTGGTTACCAGGATAATAAACCTGTAGTGTTGATTTAGACATGTATATAGTTACTTGAGTGAGGTGATTATCATTTTACTATATCTAGTATGAGAAGGTTATTGCAATACTATATTTAGATCCAAATTGCTTAGGATCAAGTCCTGACATACAAGTGTAGGTGTTTCCTAATGCTAAGTGTAATTCAGTAACAGAAATCTTGAGGGAGACTGCCAAACTCACATCATGTCCCATATACTGGAACAAATATTTAACCTGCAAATCAAGGGCAATATTTTGTCATAAAAGGAAATTTTAGTGCTTTCCTTGTAAAGCAGTGAGTCTTCTAATTAGGACTGGTGATAGAACCAGTCAATAACAGCTAAGCCATTGGACTCTTCTTTTTTTTCTTCCAAATTATCTTTAAGATTCTCAGATTTATAGAAAGGAGATAGGTGTATTTTAAATAGACCAAATGCTGCCAAAACCTTTTAGAACAGCTTGCTTCCCTCTCACCCCCTGCTTAATCTGGGAGTTTTGATCTCCTGGTGCTGCAGCTCTGAAAGAGGAAATTCAGTGACTCAAAGTTATGAGACTTTGGGAACATGGTTTGAGTCTCATGCCTGACCAAGCATCATCATCCCTGTTAAGTATTAAGTTTTTATTTAACTAAACAGTTGGCTTCCTGGCTGACTAAGATTCCCAGTTCCTAGTCTTAGTGGGGCTTCTTACCTTTCAGACAGAATCAATACCTTCATAGGCTCATGAGATCCAGATGTTTTGGTTCCTTTTATAGATTGAAAGGACTTGGCTGTGATTTCATGGTTTTAGCTGCTTGCCTTATGGGTTGAAAGGAGGAGGGGATATACACTTAAAATGTGTTTTAGCTTTGGTTGATAGGAATACATATTTAAAAATAAAGGAGGGAAAATACTGGCAGGGATCAGTCTATTTGCATATGCAAGCAATAAACTCTACGTTGATGCATTTCAAAGTTTCAATGTACGAAATAGACGACATAAGCCAGAAAAAAGTTACCTCTTTTGTGGCAGATTCATCCTACACTAAATATAGTTTATGGACAGGATCAAGTCGCAGGAATGTAAAGGATAAATGTCCTTGATGTGCAGAGAGTTAGGCAGGCAACTCCCATTAACAAGGGCCAGTGTGTTTCATTTAATTCTCTGTGCAGTGTACCATGGTGAGAATTATACCATTAAGTATGTTGCATTATTGCGAGTTGAAGCAAGTACATTGGTCCCTGACTAAAGTGATTATCTCAGTGGCCTGAGGTTTTTAATGAGCTTGCATATGAATGAAATTTTCAGTACAGGGACAGGTGGAGGGAACAGCTGAGCCCACAGTTATTCTGTAATCCTACAGTTATAGTCAACTGTTTACTTATGAGAACAAAATGCAGCCTCAGCCTGTTTTGATAAACAGCAGTTATCTCTGCACCATCTAAAGGAAATAAAGGATAGTCTTACATGAAACATATTTCTTCCCTCATACATAGGAACCTTAGTATCTTATTACAAATGCTAAAGTTGGTGTGGTGAAATCAGCCCAGACCACCTCTTGTGGAGCCTACATTACCGTTGTTTTCTAAATCCACTATGCATATACCTGCAATTACTCATTACATTCTAATGGACAAAATGCTTTAAAAAGATAGTCTTCTCAAGGATAAAGAGCAGTTCTAACCTTTGTGGCCTGTTTCTTCCTCCCCACCCCCATCCCGATCTGGTTTCACTGTGCAAAGACATTCTGTTTTCATACCCCTCCTGCATGTGCTAACAATTAAACAGTTACAAAATAAATGAGGAGGAAAAAGGCAGTGTTGTGTACTGTGGGTGGTTCATTTTGTCAGTTTAATATTGAAAACATGTGAACATTTATATAAATAGAAAACAATTGAAGAATGCCATACTGTTAGCAGCAAATTATAAAATAATCCTACAATGGTTAAGTGGTCTTTTCTGCACATCCGTGTTGCTGATACTTTGAAATTTGCTTGGTGTGGCTAATTTTGCCTTTCCGATAATCTTTTCCCCTATATTCTTTCTTCCATTCACACCAACACTTCCCTCTGCCAACCACAAATAGTTTGTCTCAATTCATTTACATGCTATCAATCACTCTTACTGCACTAGAAACCCCCTTGTAACATGAGCAGGGCCCTACCAAATTCACAGCCATGAAAACGTGTCACAGACCATGAAATCTGGTCACCCCCGTGAAATCTGTTCTTGTGTGCTTTTATCTTGTATTATACAGATATCACGGGGGAAATAAGCATTTATCAAATTGGGGGTCCTGATCCAAAAGGGAGTTGCAGTGGGGGTCACAAGGTTATTTTAGGGGAGTTGTATTGCTATATTTCCTTCTGTGCTGCCTTCAGAGCTGGGTGGCCGGAGAGCGGTGGCTATTAGCCAGGTGCCCAGCTCGGAAGGCAGCGCCCCGCCAGCAGCAGTGCAGAAATAAGGGTGGCAATACCATACCATGCCACCCGTACTTCTGCACTGCTGCCTTCAGAGCTGGGTGGCCAGTGAGTGGCAGCTGCTGACCGAGGGCCCAGCTCTGCAGGCTGCAGCGCAGAAGTGCGGGTGGCAATACCATACCCATGCCGTCCTTACTTCTGTGCTGATGCTGGTGGTGGCTCTGCTTTCAGAGCTGGGCTCCTGGCCAGCAGCCGTTACTATCCAGCTGCCCAGCTCTGAAGGCAGCGCCGCTGCCAGCAGCAGTGCAGAAGTAAGGATAGCTGTACTGCAACCCTCCCCCCTTGGTACAATAACCTTGTGACCACCCCCTCCACACACACAACTTCTTTTTGAGTAAGGACCCCTACAATTTCAACACTGTGAAATGTCAGATTTAAATAGCTGAAATCATGAAATTTATTATTTTAAAAATCCTATGACTGTGAAATTGACCAAAATGGACCGTGAATTTGGTAGAGCCCTAAACATGAGTACTGTTTTGAGCAGAGTTTTTGTTTTGAAGACATAGCCACTGCTTTACAGGCATCCACTGGAGCTGCTCAGGATCCAGTGTTTGAAATGCTTCTGTTACAGGCCAGTTATAGTACATGGCCAGCATTAAAAGTTTGCATTTGCCAGATTGGTGGTATGAATGATACCTAAATTTTCCCCTCCTACACCTAATAAAGGAAAGAAATGTGGTTACTGTAGCAAATATTGTCTTTTAACTGCCAACTCTTGTGACACAAATATTGCAGCCACGTGCGGTATCTTTGGAGGCCATATTGTATTGTATATAGAAAGCATGAAAGCCTCAAAAAGCCATTATACTGAGATGGGCCACACAGTTTGAGCTGGTAGAGTACCAATACAAATTTGTACCAATACAAATGTATTTGTGTTTTCCTGGCTCACTTTGGGGTGAAAATAGATGGTGGTATCTTGGATCACGGGGGGTCTGGTGGGGGTTCCAGTGGGATCTGGGATCACTAAGAGATGATTAATGCAATATCCCAAGCCTGGCTATGTAGGTTCTCCACCTTTTGAAGCTTCTCCTGCTGGGGAAGACCAGGAGCGACTGATTTTAACAGTTTTCAGGAGGCTGGGGGACGAAGAAAGACTTTTGGTATAAAAGGCTGAGTTTAAACAGACTCAGGGCATTCCTTTTGATTCAGCAAATAGGACCTTTGGTTGTAGGGTGACTCCAACTCTTGCAGAAGGATTGAAAAGACTTTGACCTAACAGACTTCCCATGTAGAAGATAGGAGAGTCCTGGTATGTTTAGTGAGCATTTAAATCCTTTTATCATTTTTATATTTTTTTTCTGTGACGCTTTTACCTTAAGAATAAATGTACTTTGCTTTCTAAGAGCTGTGTGGTTACTGGTAAAAATCCTGTTATTGTTCTGGCAATGAAAGTAAAGAGCAGGGGGCTGGATACATGTGAGAGCTGCTGAGGATATCACTGTGTATGACCGGGGGATATGCAGCCTTAAAACCCTGGTCAGAAGGGAGTGGGACCAGAGACAGCTGATGGCTTGAGGCCTGAGACCTGATTGGGCACTCCTGGAGCAGACCACGGAGGGGGAATGCAGGTGCAGTTACCCTGGAACTGGGATACCTTGTACATCTGTGTTTATGCACCAGGGGATTGAAATGTTTTAATGCTGTCCTGAACACTCTCTCATACTATCACTGGCAGCTAACACGGCCTGAAATCTAAACTTTAGTGTCTTACACATTCTATCAACTATACCCATGCTTTTCAGTCTTTTCAATGCTGTTAGCACGTTACAACAGAAAGCACTTTCTGATCCTTCTTCTCATCTCACCATAAGGAAAGGGAGGGTTGTCATGAAACCAGGGTGAGAACCCATGACCTATGCACTTGCACTGGAGACCTATGCAATTGCACTATGAATTTTGCCGCCCCAAGCACGGCAGTCAGGCGGCCTTCGGCGGCACACCTGTGGGCGGTCTCAGGTCCCGCAGATTCGGCAGCGTTTCTGCAGGAGGTCCGCTGGTCCCGCGTCGTCGGCGTGCCCGTAGCCAAATTGCTGCCAAAGCCGCCGAAACACCGTCGAAGGCTGCCTGACTGCCGCCCTCTCAGCGACCGTCACGCCACCCCCCGCGGCTTGCCGCCCCAGGCATGCGCTTCCTGCACTGGTGCCTGGAGCCGGCCCTGACTGGAGATAGGGCTGAGAGGACACTTCCATTCTGATTCTCTGTTCCCAGTTACTTGTGACTTTTTTACCTTTCTAGATTGAAACCTTCCAGGCTTTTCAACTCAGCCAAGAAGTTAATTATTTTCAAAAATATCTTCATTTGTTTAGCCATTTTGTTGTCCAACAGTTGGGGAGGTGACTTAGCCTTTATTTAAATTGCTTTTCAGACACTTCCTTGTGTTCAGATATTTCAAAGACTTCTTTTAAAACTTTAAAACTATTCCTGAATTAGGAACTCCTATTTTTGCCACATCTGAAATACTTTGATCTTGAAAGAACCAAGTTACAGCAATTAAAAATAGCACATTGAGCATGCACAGCACATTCTATTGCTGAACTTTGGAAAACCTGTGGCACCAGGGTGACAGGTTTTGAACGTTCATTGGTGGTAATATTTGTGTGAGATCACTTTCATAGTTACCAGTGAGTCAATTTAGCATGGGTCTATTATTCATGGGAAGCACTGCTCAATAACACATTTTTTTTCTTGTAACACTTATACAGTCATGAATTTCCCAGACATGTGCATAGAAGCAAAACCTCTAACTTGTGAGGATGGAGTGTGTTCTGTTAAGTGCCTTCAAGACAGTTCAGGTATAACTAGTTCAAAATGGCCTCATAAGGGTCAGAGTGTTAAGAGGACTAGTTAGTAGTGCAATGAGTTCGTGCCACCAGACTGGCTATTTTGTACGAGCCTTCTGTCTTAGGTTGCCTCAGAAAGGAGAGCCTTTTCAGCAATTCATATATGAGGAATGAGGCTTTCTGTTTTATGTAGTTCATATATAACTCTTGTCTGCATTCTCTTTAATTTTTTGGTATTGCATGCTCTGTTAGTAACATATAGCTAATAGCAAATATTGGATTCTTACAAAAATAGTCTGCAAATAAATATTAAAATGTTCTTTTCTTATGTGTTCAGGGTAAAATCTCCAACTTTGATATCGTCATGGAGTCTGATTCGGGTACCTTCATGCCTATGGGCCTGGCTTTTACAGGCAGTGATAAAGCTCGTGCCATCCTGACGGAGATTATGCAGCTGCTGCAGCCTATCAATGCTACAAACCTTTATGAAAATGGTGGAGAAACAGACACTGTTTATTGGGTGAGAGATGGAGTACCAGGTGAGAATGCTGGATGAAGTCATAGACAAAGTGGTTGAGTTGGCCTGGTTGTTTCTGTATGCTATTACTTCTTAAATTCCGGTTGTAGCTCTATTTGATATTTGACAACATTTTAAAAAAATCTTTTCCTTGAGTAATATTTATTAGAGAGGAAATATGTAAATATTTAAAGACTAACCACAGAATTAGGACAGAATGTGTGTTTGAGCACCAGTTTAATAAAGATTTAGATTATGGGACAACAGGCCTAAAATCTTCTTTTAGGCTTTACGATTTATATTAATCTTTCCTATACCAGTGGTTTAAAAATAGTAGAGAATTCCCTCAGCTTTATTCTAACACAGGCCCCCAAAACAAAAATATCCCTTTAAAATTCAACCCACTTCTCACTTGTTCTTATTTAATTTAATTTTAAAAAATTAAATTGTTTTCAATAAATTTATTCTGTGGGGATTCAGCACTCAAAGACCAAAAGGTGACGATACACTAAAATCTAGTGAAGGACAAAGCCCTGTAAATGTATTTGAAAAATAGTTTCTGCATTTACTCTCTGTGACACTTCTGAGCCTTGTACAAGTAGTAATCTTCTTGAAAAAGTACTCTGACGTGAAACTGGAGCAGGACAAAACTTTTTGGACAAATAGTTTATTAGCCGAAAAATGCATTTTCAGGTTGACAGAAACTATTTGCAAATTTGACGTAATAGCTTCAGCTAGGGAAAAGTTTTTCAGGGTCAGCAAACTGTGTGTATGTCCTCTTATAACTTTTAGCCGTGTGTGTGCCATTCTGTCCCTTTATAACTTTAGCCAGTGGTTAAGGCATTTACCCAGATATGGAAGACCCAGGTTTGAATCTCCACTCTGGACCAGAGACTTGAACTCAGATCTCTCCTCTCTCAAGTGAGCATCCTAACAACCAGGCTATAGGCTTGAAGGATCTGAGACTAATTGAGCTTTTACCATGTTTTCAACACTTGTATAATATCAGAAGATTTAAAAACAAAACAAAAACTTTCTCTTTATGCCGGTTTATGTCTAAGGTACTTTGTTGTCTATTTGTGATACTGGAATGATGAAGACATGTCATATACTTCTGGAATCTTTCTGGCTTATCTCTTCTCCTAACCTTGTGAAAGGTTGATAGGTACTGCAATGGGCTGTGGAGCATATGCCTCTTTCTTTGGGGAAAATGTTGTTTGCTTAGGGCTCAGATCTTAGTTGCACTCTCTCTACTCATGAGTGGCAGATATCATAGTCTGGGGGAGGCTAAGGTGACCAGATCACAAGAGTAAAATATCAGGACACGTGGTGGGGTACAGCCACAGGTTCACAGCCCCCATCAGAGCACATGGGGGTGGAGAGAGCACATGGGGGCAGAGGGCTCTGCAAACTGCAGGTCGCAGCCGCGTGACCCCAGCTCAGGCCTCTGCAGCAAGCTGCAGGTCACGGGCGCATGGCCCTGGCCATAAGCTGCAAGTTACAGGCACACGGCCCCAGCTCCAGTTCCCACCGCAATCCATAGGGTAGGGGTGGATTTCCCCAGCTCCAGTTCCCACCATAATCCACGGGGCAAGGGGCACGGCTCTGGCCCCCACCGCAAGCCATGGGTCGGTGGTGCATGGCTCTTGCCCCTGCCCCAAGGGGGGTGTCTCGGGGCTAGGGCTGGGGGTTGGGGCATGACAGGGGGTTTGGGGTGCTGACTCCGGGAGGGAGTTTGGGTGCGGGAGGGAGCTCAGGGCTGGGGCAGGGGTTAGAATCATAGAATATCAGGGTTGGAAGGGACCTTAGGAGGTCATCTAGTCCAACCCCCTGCTCAAAGCAGGACCAATCCCCAAATGGCCCCCTCAAGATTGAACTCACAACCCTGGGGTTAGCAGGCCAATGCTCAAACCACTGAGTTATCCCTCCTCCCCACCCACCACACAGGGTTGGGGTGTGGCGTACGGGCTCCATGAGGCACTTAACTCAGGTGGCTCCCCGGAAGTAGCAATATCTCCCTCTGGGTCCTAGGCAGATGCGTGGCCAGGCGGCTCTCTACAATGCCTCGCCCGCAGGCACTGCCCCCGCAGCTCCTATTGGATGTGGTTCCCAGCCAATGGGAGCTGCGGAGCTGGCACTCATGGGACAGCACACAGAGCCCCCTTGACCGTCCCTGTGCCTAGGACCCAGAGGGAGATGTCGCCACCTCCGGGAAGCTGAGTGGAGCCAGGTAGGGAGCCTGCTAGCCCCGCGCCAACCAGACGCCTGGCAACCCTACAATATCGGGACAAATGGCATTCTGATCGTACATTGGTCAGGACGCAGGACAAAGAGTTAAATATCGGGACAGTCCCAATTTTATTGGGACGTCTGATCACCCTAGGGGAGGCTATGCTTCCCCGAACAGCTTGGCATGGCCCCGCCCATGCTCTGCCCCCAGGACTCCTGCAGTTCCCGGCACTCTGCCCTGGCCCAGGCTGGCTGGGGCTGGGCAACCTGCCGTGGGGACTCGGGGCAGCTGGCACTGAGGCCGTGCTGCTTGCCCGGCGCTCGGACTCGGCCACCCGGTGCTCCAGGGCTAGGGGGTGCTGTGTGCATGCCACCCAGCACTCCAGGTAGGGGGTGCTGTGGCCATGCTGCCCGGCCGCCCAACACTGGGGCCCATGGTTGGCGTGCTTTGGGCTCCTGCGAGGAAGGGGGGGCAGAAGAGGAGGGGCCTCAGACTGAAGGAGAGGGGCTGGGACTAGCCTCCCCAACGGCCGGGTCACCAGCTGCCCATGTTTCTATTCCATGTACAAGTTACTAAGTGGCATGTAAAACTGCTGTGACCCTGTAATTTACACGTCCTTGATCCTAGGCTCTAACTGCACGAATTTTACACCAGCATAAAAATATGCTAAATTGAGGGATAGGTAAGAGCAATGTTCCCTCTAATTTTTGACAGGCCGTGTGCACAAAAAATTTCTTCTGTACAAATTTTTGTGCTTCTGTGCACATTTTTGTGCGCATGGTGTTTCGCCGTATGTGTGGGGTTTAGGATCTGTGTGCGCGCGCACAGCTTAGAGGGGACAGTGGGTAAGATCTGCCAATGGTCAATAACCATGCCACTTCCATCTCCGTTTCTTCTGAAAATCTGTGCATATGTACCGCTGCTTCTGGACTTTAGATCTAGGTGATCTGTATATGTGTGTAATCATTGGCACATGAGAATTTCCCAGTATATCTGTATCAGACGGTTAGCCGTGTTAGTCTGGATCTATAGAAGCAACAAAGAGTCTCGTGGCATGTAAAGGGGTTAGCCGGGGCTCGACCCGCTCCAGTAAGGTGGGGAGCCACACCTGCTCACTACCCACAGAGGATATTCAGGGGAATTAGCCTGGCCGCCGGGTCTCTCCCTCTCGGCAGCCTTTGCAGTAACTGAAATACATGTTGTATGCCGGGCCCTGGATCAGGGCAGGGCAACAATGTCAATAGCTCAGGCCCCCAGGCAGGGGCTGAGCACAACAGTTTACAGTTAGCAGGCCCACGCCATGGGTCAGGGCGGGGCAGTATGCAAATAGAGTCACTAGCTCAGGCCCTCAGGCAGGGGCTGAGCAAGACAGGGTCTGCAAATAGGCCCAGGCCTCCAGGGGCCTACAAGAAGGGGAGACTGCCACCCACGACTTGGGTGGTAGGGGGGACGCAGGCCCACCCACTCCACTGCGTCCCGGCCCGGGGCCCTAGCAGCGGCAGACTACCCACTGCTGTGTCAGTGGGGATCCTGGCCGCAACACACTGACGAAGGTTCTGGCCAAGTTACAGCCAGACTAGGGTCGGCTGTCCCCGGGCCACTTCCTAACTCCCCCCTCTCTGGTACCTGATTCATTGCGGTGTCCTCCGGGGGGTCCAGTACCATGGGTTCCTCAGGATGGTGGGCAAGCGGCAGGTCCGGCAACACCTCCGGGTAGCTGGCGCAGGGCAGGTCCGGCAACTCCTCCAGATAGCAGGCGCTGGGAAGGCCCGGCCAGTCCTGGGGTGCACCTGGAGCCGCAGGGTTCTCCCAGTCATGGGCTAGGCTGGCTTCCTAGTGCCTGCTGAGGGCCCGCCTTTATACTTCTGGGTTGTGCCCTACTAAGCTGAGGGGCGGGCTCAGAGCTTTCTGGCTCCACCCACTCTGGTGTCGGGAGGGGCTCGACCCGCTCCGGTGCGGCGGGGACCACACCGCCTCACAACATGGCACCTTATAGACTAACAGACTATTGGAACATAAGCTTTCGTGGGTGAATACCCACTTCTTCAGATGCAACAGATGCAGTATATCTGGTGCATGTTTAGAAAATATAAAGGGGCAGAAATGCAGTCATGGTAAAATATGCTTTGGCTTTTGGGAAGAAAGATCCCTTTTTATAAAGAGATGGATTTTTCTAGGGACCAATACACAGCAAAGAAAAGAGAGCGTTTTCCCTCAGCCATGGGGTTGTTACTGGCTGATGAATTCCTCCCTCCACCCCATATTGTCTATTTCCATGTGCCCCTCAGATCGGAACACTGCCCAACCACCAACACTGCCACCTAACACAGCCTTTACCATCTACATCTGTGGTCATGCCCATGGTTGCAGGGGTGTGAATGGGTATGTAGGAATATCTGGAACCACAGCTGTTGTTTCTGATGGGAGCATCAGAGGGGCTGAAGGGGAAGCATTGGGGATATAGAGGAATTCACCTGTTTGTGAGGTGCATGATGAGAGAAACTGTATGTATGTGGGGAGGGGTTCTTAAGTTTCAAATTTGTTTAACCCAGTCAATAATAATACTTAGTTGTTATATAGCAATTTTAATCAATTGAAATACAGTTCATCTTTAACATTAAACATTAGGAAATAAGAAAGAAATAAATACTTGTGGCACCTTAGAGACTAACAAATTTATTTCAGCATAAGCTTTCGTGGGTCATGCATCCAATGATTATTTCTTTCTTATTTTCTTTTTGCTGACACAGACTAACACGGCTACTACACTGTAACCTATAATTAAACATTAGGAGCATTAGCTGGTTTGTTTCTTTGCTGTTTGAAACTTTTGCTTCATTTAACCTCCTGTTAAGTGAATCACTTTACCTCCACAAGGCAAAGTATGGTGCTTTCCCCTTGAGAGATGGAATGAAAGAATTAACTCCATTAAAAGAAATGCTGCTTCAGATTGTATCATACTGTACTAGAGAGAAGGCTTTAAACATCTTGCGAGCTTCACGCTTTGTCTGCAGTATTCTCACTGTTCAAATGAACACTTATGGTATATAATAATATTGTAACAATCTGAACATACTATAACAGCTTTTCCGATGTTATCCAATTTAAACAAGCAGTCAAGTGTTGACACTTCATCAATTTCATTGACATAGTTTCCTGAAAATACACTTGGCTATTTTGTTTCTACAGTGCATTACAGAAAACATGGATTACATCAGCAATAAGAATTTGTGACCCAAAAAATTCAGTTTCTTATCATTTAATTTCTTACTGTATTAATTAGAGTTCAGGAGTAGCTTCTGTTCCCAGTATTAAAATCCACCTCCTCCTTTGAGTCAGAAAGCCCAGTGAAAACAATACTACTTGTGCTTTTTATATTCATTCATAACTACTTCTGGTGAAGGTTTAGATTAGGTTTATCTAGTCAGGAATTTATCCACAAAAGAATGCTGGCTCTTTTGTCTGGAAGGTTTACCTGATTCAGAGAAGGGACCCACTCTCTGGCCCAATTCATATTTAATTATACAAATAAATAGGAGAGAAAGATCTCTCCAACAGGCAAGATTGACTCTCTAGACCAGAGTACTCACCTGGGATACAGGAGACCTGGGTTCAAGCCATGGTTCTTAATCAGGTAGAGTAGGGACTTGAACCTTAGGTCTCCCACGTGAAAGGTGAGTGCCCCAGCACTCTGGCTATGAGTGTCTTTCATATTTTTTCACAGAAATTTCAAAAGATCTCATTTTCATTCAGCATTGGAATGAAACAAAATTCTGAAACCTCAAAATTTTTCACAAAACAGAATTTTTGTTTCCCACCCACTCCTAGTTCAGACTGCTGCACTCATGCGTCTCAGAGTCTAAGCTATTCTCTTTTACATGGGAGTACAGTTGAATATTGGATCACTCATGTATCCTTTCCCTTCAATTGTGGAACTGCACAGAGTACCCATATTTGTAGTAATAATAGTGCTAACTACTGTCAGGTGCCACATATGTGCAAAGTGATCTAAAAACATTAATTAAGTGTACAAACAAGAGGTGAATCTATGTGGAAAACCACAGCAGTGGGATTTAATACATTGTGTAGCTTCTGAATGCTTGAGAGATTTCTTGCGGTGGTCTTTATAGTGAACAATTTGGAGAATAATTTGAACCAAGAATGAGAAATCTCTACAATCGTGTGATCTTTGTAAAATCAGACAATATTGTGTTTCTAACATTTGTGGTCTTATAACTGTTGATTTTTCATAAAGCAGTAGGCAAAGGCAGTTGAATGCTGTGAAGTCTATTATAGGATGATCTAGTGATTTGAGATAGCCATTAGTCTTAAAGAACTAGTTTGTTAATTATTCAGTTGTCTTCCAAAATCCTTTTTCAGTCATTTTTATTACACATTTCTGCTTTCTCTCAATTAAGCTTTGTTTCTAAACTCTATATACACACAATGCCTTTTATTACAGCACATGTGTTCTACCAAGAGGCTTGGTCAGCACTTGCAAGTACAGTATATTGTTTCACATGTTGTGTTATAACAGGCTTGTCTGGTCTCTGAACAGGTGGAAAGACACGTAGTGGCCGTAACTACACAAATGTTCTAATATTTTAGTCAAGAAAACAAGGTATCTGATATATGAGAGAGACAATGTGTGCTTCCTGCACCCCCCCTTCCTGTCTCTGTCTCTCTCTGGTCTCAGTGCCAGTAGATGGACAGAACACCACATCCAGAAGGTGTGTGGGTTACCCTGAGTTGCTGGGAGTAAGTGTATGCCTGCATGGGTGGGTGGGCAGGCAGGCCGGGCCTATTGTTCTCTTCTCCTGCTACACACAGAATTCCGTGCTGGGTTGGTATTGGTGAGTCCTCCCCATAGCCATGGCTTTTGGAGGTAATGCTTTGATGAGATGCATAAAATAGTCCCTCCCTCACAGTTATTGCTTCAGGCTGTCTGCAGACACAAGCAGTTGTCACTGAATTGGAGACACTTGGATTTAGTTGTCAAGCTTTTCCTTGCAACTACAAGGGCTAAGAACTTGAATTAAAACTAAGACTGATATAATCATGTGACTCCATGAGTCAGAGCCTTGAGCACAGGCCTGCAGCATCGTGCTTTAATTGGGCATAGGCAAGAATTGTTTCACTCGAAGGGGAGATTTTTTGTAAGGTAGGGAGAGGGAACAGAAATAAAAGCTTTCTTTAAAAATGTAGAAAACAGCTTCTCCCTTTAACTTTTAGTATTTTCATAAATTGCAAATTAAAATATTCAATTTAGGATGTCACACACTATCGCTCTGAACATCAACTCCAGCAACTAAGCAGGAGTAAAATGACTCCCTCTTTCACAGGAGAATATAGCTTAGGCTAGGTCTACACTAATCCCCCCTGTCGAACTAAGATACGCAACTTCAGCTACGTTAATAACGTAGCTGAAGTCGAAGTACCTTAGTTCGAACTTACCTGTGGTCCAGACGCGGCGCGCAGGCTCCCCCGTCGACTCCGCCTACTCCGTTCGTCAAGCTGGATTACCAGCGTCGACGGCGGAGCACTTCCTGGTTCGATTTATCGCGTCTTGACAAGACGCGATAAATCGAACCCAGAACATCGATCCCGCGCCTCCGACGCGACGGGTAAGTATAGACATACCCTAAGTGTGCTAGACTCCAAAAAAGTCAATCAACAATCACCAGAAATAAGTTCTATACATAGATATTTGAGTCAGTTATACCGTTTGCTAGTTTGTTTATCCCAATTCTGTCTGTTGGCCTCTATATCCTGGATTAGCTCATGTCTATGCTACAAACTTGAGTCAACACAAGTTATGTTGGGGGTAAAGATGCCAAAGTTAATATATTATTTGTGAGGCACGTACTTGACTCCTTGCATCAGCACAGTGCCATACTCACCAGGAGTGCTTGTGCTGATACATGGTGTGGTGCACTATGGGTAGGTGTTCCAGTTTGCCACTCACCATTGTCCAATCTTTTGGGAAATGTTGGCAATCCATGGGTGGGGCAGAAACAAGTCATCAGGGATGACTGGAAATAAGGGGTCAAATTCTCCATCCCCTAATGCCATCTATATTCCATAATTTTCTCACCTTTTTTTTAAAATCCCACAAGCCCATGCAGCATCTTTTACTGCCCACCATCTCTGGCAGAAGCATGGAGCCCACACAGTTCTGCGCTGTTGTCATGAGCATTGTAAACAGAGGATGAATGATCCTCCAATATTTGCAGAGCTGCAGGAAGAACCACAGCAGCAGGGGACATGATGATTTTGTAGAAGACAGATTGCTGGTGGGGTATCCACCAAGTATAGCATTCAGTTTGTTGTAAAAGCTCCAGTCTGTTGGCCTCCCTGGCCTTCTGGTATGCCTGCCACAGTTTCTTTGCTTTCACTTAGCATTGCTCCTGATCCCTGTGTGACAGGTTCGATCACAGAAACCGCCTTGGGACTGTCACCTGATGTGCTGAGACTACCTCTGAGCCCATTTTCTCTGCCAGTTTGGGCCTCCAGAACCCTGTCTTGTTGAGCCAAATACGCTAATCTACTGCAACACAGACCCAAGGTCTGACCGATGCCCCCAAAGCTGCAGACGTAACTGAAAGTGGCTTAGCAAGTGCTCCTGTCTCTAGCACTCAGACACTCAGCTCCCAATGGGATCCAAACCCCAAATGAATTTGTTTTACACTGTATAAAGCTTGTACAGGGTAAACACATAAATTGTCCGCCCTCTATAACACTGACAGAGAGATATGCACAGCTGTTTGCTCCCCCAGGTATTAATTACTTACTCTGGGTTAATTAATAAGCAAAAGTGAATTTATTAAATATAAAAAGTAGGATTTAAGTGGTTTCAAGTGATAACAGACAGAACAAAGTAAGTTATCAAGCAAAATAACGCAAAACACGCAAATCTAAGCCTAATATAGTAGGAAATTGAATACTGGTAAATCTCACCCTCAGAGATGTCCCAATAGCAGGGGGTTGGACTAGATGGCCTCCTGAGGTCCCTTCCAACCCTGAGATTCTATGATTCTATGATAAGCTTCTTTCACAGACTAGACTCCTTCCTAGTCTGGGCCCAATCCTTTTCAGACCAACGTTGTGGTTTATGGGCTGGGTCCAACAATCACTCACACCCCCGTTAAATGTACTATAACCCCCGTAGTTACAGTCCTTTGTCCCAGTTTCTTTCAGGCCTCTCTTTGGGGTGGAGAGGCCATCTCTTGAGCCAGCTGAAGACAAAATGGAGAGGCTTCTAGGGCCTTTTATATTCTCTCTCTTGTGGGTCGAAACCCCTTTGTTCTTCTGTGCAAATTCACAGCAACAAGATGGAATTTGTAGCCACCTGGGAAAGTCACATGTCCATGAATGATTCAGCTTTTTGCAGGCCGACGCCATTGTTTACATGTTAGTTTGAACGTTCCCAGGAAAGTTCAGATGTGAATTGGCGTCTCCCAAAGTCCATTGTCAGTTAAAAGAAAATAAGAACGAAATACTTGTGGCACCTTAGAGACTAACAAATTTATTTCAGCATAAGCTTTCGTGGACTACAGTCCGCTTCGTCGGATGCATGGAATGGAACACTCAGTGAGAGGATATTTATACAGTCAGAGAAACATGAAAAGGTGGAAGTAACCATATCAACTGTAAAAGGCTAATTCATTGAAAGGAACTGTTATCAGTAGGAAAGAAACTTTTGAAGTGGTAAGCAACATGGCCCATTACAGACAGTTGACACAAAGGAGTTAAGGGTATTTAACGGAGGGGGGAAATAAATTCAATTAACGTAATGACCGAGCCATTCACAGTCAATATTCAGACCTAAGGTAATGGTATCTAGTTTGCATATTAATTCCAGTTCAGCAACTTGGCGTTGAAGTCTGTTTTTGAAGTTTTTCTGTTGTAAAATTGCTACCTTTAAATCTGTCATTGCGTGATCAGGGAGGTAGAAGTGTTCACCTACTGGCTTTTGAATGTGATGATTCCTGATGTCCATTTATTCTTTTGCGTAGAGACTGTCCAGTTTGGCCAATATACATGGCAGAGGGGCATTGCTGGCACATGATGGCATATATCACATTGGTAGATGTGCAGGTGAACGATCCCCTGATGGCGTGGCTGATGTGATTAGGTCCTATGATGGTGTCACTTGAATAGATATGTGGACAGAGTTGGCAACGGGCTTTGTTGCAAGGATAGGTTCCTGGGATTTTGTTTTTGTTGTGTGGTGTGTGGTTGCTGGTGAGTATTTGCTTCAGGTTCAGGGGCTGTCTGTAAGCGAGGACTGGTCTGTCTCCCAAGATCTGTGAGAGTAAGGGATCATCTTTCAGGATAGGTTGTAGATCTTTGATGATGCACTGGAGAGGTTTTAGTTGGGGGCTGAAGGTGACTTGGAAGTCACCTACTACAGGACAGGCCCAACAAAGAAAATAACAGAACGCCACTAGCCGTCACCTTCAGCCCCCAACTAAAACCTTTCTTTCCTACTGATAACAGTTCCTTTCAATTAATTAGCCTTTTACAGTTGATATGGTTACTTCCACCTTTTCATGTTTCTCTGACTGTATAAATATCCTCTCACTGAGGGTATGTCTATACTTACCCATCGCGTCGGAGGCGCGGGATCGATGTTCTGGGTTCGATTTATCGCGTCTTGTCAAGACGCGATAAATCGAACCAGGAAGTGCTCCGCCGTCGATGCTGGTAATCCAGCTCGACGAGCGGAGTAGGCGGAGTCGACGGGGGAGCCTGCGCGCCGCGTGTGGACCCCGGGTAAGTTCGAACTAAGGTACTTCGACTTCAGCTACGTTATTAACGTAGCTGAAGTTGCGTATCTTAGTTCGACAGGGGGGGTTAGTGTAGACCTAGCCTGAGTGTTCCATTCCATGCATCTGACGAAGCGGACTGTAGTCCATGAAAGCTTATGCTGAAATAAATTTGTTAGTCTCTAAGGTGCCACAAGTATTTCATTCTTATTTTCTTTTTGCTGACACAGACTAACACGGCTACTACACTGAAACCTGTCATTGTCAGTTAAGTGTTTCTTGATTGGGCACTTACTGAGAATAGTCCTTTCTCAAGAAGCTGACCAAATGCTTCACTGAGGCTACTTAGAACCAAACAAATTGAGATACAACTACATAGCCCATATTCATAACTTCAAATACAAAAATGATACACACATACAGACAGCACAATCATAACCAGCAAATTACAACCTTTCTGTAGACACCTTACTTGACCTCCTTTGTACAAGATTTGGTGCAACTATAGGGCCTTGATTGCAACAATGATCTATACCAGCGGTGTCCAATAGAAATTCGATGCTAGCCACACAGCTAGCCACACTTGTGGTTTTGAATTTTTCTTATTAGCCACATTATAAAAAAGCCAAATTTTTAAAAAGCCACATATATTAGCCACAATTCAATAGCCTACTAGCCACATGTGGCTAGTGGCGAACGTATTGGACACCGCTGATCTATACGGTCACAGTTCATGTCAATAACGTCACACCCTGTCATACCCCTTCACCTGAATTCCCCATGCAGTCTGGTCGTAAATGTCCATGTTTCTATGGCTAGTCATAACTGTACTTGCATAGTCTCCTCTCCCCACAGGCCCAGAAGATCCAATGCCTCTTGTCTATTCTAGGCAGAAATGCGTCTGAAGCATGTAGTTGGCATGGTCAGCAGGGCAGTTGCACACAACAAGGAAGAGCTGCAAGAGGTGCTCTACAAGCAGGGCAATCAGGACAAGTATTTCAAAAGTACCTGGAATTTTTAAAGGTGGGGTGTAGGGAGTGGTGACTTCCAGTCTCTGTGACCCCTGGGCAGTGGAGTTAATAATTGTGACAAGAACAGTCAGTGTCCAGCATTGTGGGACTGCTGTTGGAGTACTGTCAGGGTCGACATAGGTCACATGATGTTCACACTTGCACTGCATTGACCACAGTACTTTGACCATGGCGCAATGCCGTTTGTGGGGGAGGGGTTGCTTATCTGCATTGCCATAACAGGGTGCTTATATCGACAGGAGACAAATTTGAGTGTAGACACTTGTACAACTAGGTCGATGCAAAGTGACTTACATCAACCTAACTTAGTAGTGTAGAAGACTAGGCCTCGGTGAATCTGAGACACTTCCTGAGGCAGCTCTTGCTTAGAATGTTAATGTGGCAGTTTGGGGTGACGCAGTAGTTTATGTACAACCACGAACAGTTTAAAAACAACTCCTCTCAAGTACATAGATCACATACATCCAGGCCAAGATTTTTTAAAAAGCTAGATTCATAAGCCCAAAGCTAGATTCATACGCCCATGTGTGTCACCTAAATAAGAGGCCTAACATTCAAAACTGCTGAGCACCCAGCAGCTCCCCACTGCGCCACAGACTTAGGCTCCATATTTAGGTGCCTATCTTTAGGTGCCATTTATTTTTCAAAGTAATCCTGGACAAGTGGGATATACTTGTCATATCTTGGCATCAATGTATCAATTCCTGTGAGCCACCCAGTCTTTCTTTTAATGTCTTTTATTATGGTACAGGAGGCAAATGTAGTATATGAGCATATTTCTCAGCAGAAGTCAAATTTTGTGCAACTTGGGAGATATTAAATTAAAGCAGTATGCTAAGAGAACAATTTTAATTGCTTGGCACTTAAAGAACCTGCTATAACTATTACATATATTAGAACCATTTAAAATCTTGATTGAATTTAGAACCATGAGTATTAACCTGTAAAATAATTCATGTATGGTTTTCATTTATCATTGTCCCATAAAAAATAAGCTTTGAGAATTAGGAATTACTGTGCTGTAATTAAATGAATTAAATGTACTGTAACTTTTATAAAAGTGGGTGTAGGTTACTTCATAGCGCATTATTAAAATGCTCACTGTTTAGCATAATATCACGCCTATATTAACCTTTCAGAACTTGTCCTATCTATAAGAAAGGCTGTTGTATCCTTGTGATATTCCCCAGGGTGCAATCTGGACTGCTGTGTCCCCTTAATTCTCCAGTCTGGGATGCTTTTTACTCTGCTTTGCTGATGAGCAGCAAACCCTTCCAGACTCTGCTTACTCACAGCCACCAACATGTAATGTCACTCCCAGCTGAATACATGAATGTTATGCCCAGGCATCCATGAATTACATATAGGGTGAGAGCCGCATATGCCCCAGCCTTGCTCCCCAAAAATGTGTGTCTTATACTGTGCAGGACCCTCCTTGAGCGTATAAGCTTATAGACAGTCTGTCATTATAACAATGGGTAATGACTATGCACCAGGCTTGTTGACCTAAGTAGAGATTCCCAAGCACTTCAACCAAAACACACTGGTTTAGGCAAAACAATAAAACAAGTGTACTAACTAAAGGAAGACAGATGTTAAGTAATTACAAGTATAGCTGCATATGAGTCAGGATTGGTTACAAAAGAAATAAAAGGATAAACATGCAAGCTAATTCCTAAACTTTACCAAGGCTAATAAGCAAAAAGGTTTCTCTCACCAAAAAGCTTACAGCAGTCTGTGCTAACTGGAAAGCCTTCCAGCTAGGATCCCTCTCCCCTGGTTCAGTTTAGATCAAAATGTTGTAGGGAAGGTTTCTCAGGTCCAGGATTGTGGATGGGGGGAGCAGAAAGGGAGAGGAGAGAGCTCCCCCTGCCCAATAGCTTATAGCCTGGTAGTTAGAGCATTCACTTGCAAGATGGGAGACCTAAGTTCCCTGCTCTGCCAGGTCTTTCACATCCCAGATGAGTGCCCTATCACTGGGCTATTGTCTATTCTAGGTCTCTCTCGCTCATGTTTTTTCTCAAATAATGTTGAAAGGTTTTGTCTTCGTTCCAATGCAGAATAAAAACAAATTTCAAAACATCGCTACTTTTTTTTCTTCTTCAGAATGGGAATAGTTGTTTGCTGGCCATGGCTCAGACAGAAGTAAGGGGTTTGATGCAGTAGTTGCTGGCTGAGATTCTGTGTTATGAGGTCAGACTAGATGATCGTAATGGTCTCTTCTGGCCTTAAAATATATATAAATCTACAAGTAAATCTCATAAACATTTGATATAAAAAGATGCTTCCTTACTTTTAACTCTCAGCCATCTCAAATATACTTGATGTTTTCAATATCAAGGGAGCTTTATCTTTTATTATGTGCAAATGTACTACATTTTGTGAATCTTAATTAATACAGAGAAAGCAGTGCTGTTAAGTCCACCCTTTCTGAAAGAGTTAAACTATAAAATTAAACTGCATGGAAAGCTTAATTATAAATTGTTGCTGCATTCCTTCAGTTTTCCTGCTTTATTAGTGGCTATTCACTTTTTTTATAATCACTTGCACTGCATTTTAATTGGTAGTGTTTCGTTGGTGGCGATAGACTAAGGAACTGTGACACACTGGTTTAACAACTGGTATAACATACCATTTACCTTATTAAAGAGAGGAAGCAGCCCTTAAAGAATCTCATATGAATATTTATAAATATTAAATGGCCTCATTAGGTTTAACAGTGAAAAACGGAATTAACAGATTTAAAGAATGTTGTTGTTTCCAATGGTTCTCGTATCGTTTTTTGTTACTGGATTTGCCTCTATTTTAACTATGTGGTCACTATTACTTCTGTGAATACCAGTCCAAATGTTGCATCTTGTTCCCTTGTTTTGGGCTGTGGAAATAGTAACATGACATGGATTAGAATAAAAACACTTAATGCTAAACACATTAAGCACTTAACCACATGAAAGTCTCAAAACATTTCAAAGGCATCAATTGATTAATACTCAGAAGACCCCTCTCTTTTAGGAAGATCAGATGTGTCTCTTTGAGGGTATGTCTACTCTAAAAACTGTAGTCGACCTATGTTAGGTCGACTTCCAGCCACCACAGTAATTACTGTGGTGGTTCATGTCCGTAATGCCCTTCTTCTGTCGGTGGTGTGTGTCCTCACCAGGAGTGCTTCCATTGACTTGAGAGGCAGTGTAGGGGGGGCTGAGAGGCTGTGCTCTCAGCTCCACACGCAGCTTTCCCCCCCCTCCAGGAGCCATGCTACCATGAGGCTCTCAGCTCTCTGCTGCCCCAAAGCTCATGGCTCCCCACTCCCCACCAGGAGCACAGCTGCCCTGCCCCCGGATCTTTGCTCCCCGCTGGGTGGCTGCTGTGCTCCTGGCGGGGAGCCAAGAGCCCTGGTGGCTGCTGTGCTCCCAGTGGGGAGCTGGGAGGCTCGGGGGAGCGGAAAGCCAGGAGCCTCAGGGCTCCTGTGGAGGGAGTGCAGGGAGTGTGGAGCTGGGAGCCTCAGGGGAGCCAGGACCCAGGGGGCTGCCTGGCTTTGAGCAGGGAGCCTGGCAGATGCAGCCTGAGAGTGGGGAGCCAGGAGCCTGGGCAGCAGCCTGGCGGGGAGTGGGGAGCCCAGGGACACCTGGGCTCTAGCTGGAGCCCCCACCCCCCACCTCTCTTTCTTGTCAATTTCACAGCTCTCACATGGAGCCATGAAGTTGACAAGAATGACAGCCGACAACTGAGGTAGTAGTCACCCTAACTACACTGACATAAGCCCTACGCCTCTCGTGGAGGTGGAGTTATTATTTCGGTGTAGTAGGGCACTTACATCGTCGGGAGCAAGGCTTTACAGTGTATACACTGACATAATTAGGTCAACGTAAGCTGCCTTACTTAGTCCTGACTAATACTTAGTCCTGCCTTGAGTGCAGGGGACTGGACTAGAGGATGTCTCGAGGTCCCTTCCAGTTCTATGTTTCTGTGATTCTATGACCTAACTCCGTAGTTCAGACCAAGCCTGAGACACATTGTAGCTCTACTGTTCAGCACACAGGAAACTATACTCTTAATGTGGGAGTGGTTATTCATTTAATATGTGATCATTTGCCGCTAGCTGATTTTAAAAGGTAGCATACAGTGTCCTACATTAAAACACAAGGTTGAGTGTTGATGTGCGGCGATGTGCAGTTTAGAAGTAACAAGTTAATTAAACAAGCCTTATTCCCTGAACTGTTCCATCTTCATTGAAGCTGAAACAAAAATGATGGAATAAATAAAACAAAGCTATTAGTTTAAGCTCCATAAGAAAGTTAGGGATGGGAGGGAAGAGAGTGGTATTTTCCAAATGGAAAATTATGGAAGTCAAATGTAACTATTTTAATTTTCTTTTCTTTAATTGTTCCCTTTTGGAATATTGTTGTACAAGAAATTAGGCGCATTAATAGTTGAGAGTGCTGGATTTTTCTAGATAAATGTCTGTGGATTCAGAAAGGCTACTTTTTAAGAGCAGCTCCCTGTTAATACTTGTGGTATTATTGTTAAGGCATATTAGTGAAGTATTTCATTTCTGGAGAACAAATTGCTTTTATGTCAGTATCACAGTTCTGGTGTCCACATGTTGAAAGGGATGTTGAAAATTTGGACAGGGTTCACAAAAAAAGCCACAAAAATTGCTCAAGCTCTGGAGAAAATGCCTAATGGTGAGAGACTTAGAGCTCAGTATGTTTCTCTTGTAGAAAAATAAATTTGAGAGGTTGATTAATGTATAGCTACCTTCATTGGGAGAAAATACCAGGGTTCTTTAATCTAGTAGAGAAAGGCGCAAGAACTCCAGCTGGAAGCTGAAGCCAGACAAATTCAGATAAAAAATGAGACACAACATTAATTGAGGGTACTAAACCATTGGAACAAACTATCTCTTGAGCTTCAAATCAAGACTGGATGCCTTTCTGGAAGATACTTTAACCAAACACAAGTTATTGGGCTCAATACAGAGGTAACTGTATGAAATTTAATAACCTGTGACATACAGGAGGCCAAGCTAAATGATTTAATGGTCCCTCTGGCCTTAAATTCTGACTGAGTGAGCAGAGATTTCTTTATATACCATGGCAAGCTACAATCTCAAGACAAACTTGCTGTCGTTTTCTATGTATTTTCTTTCATTATTTAGGCTATACCTAGTACTGTATTTGTACTACTTTTTCCCTCAGTGATCCATTATATTCTACTGAAATAAAGTTCATTGATGAATGTAATGAAAAAGGGAGTTAAAACTATACCCGGTTTAGGTATTAGTAGTTTGTCGCATTGACCAAATCTACAAGGACCATTGCTTCTGTGTTCATTGTTGCTGGAATTTTGCCCACCAAAGGGAGTACTTCTTAAAAAACTATAAAGTTTCTGTTGACTTCCAAATTGGAAACCATTGTCATATCACTTTCATTATTTATTAAACATTCAAAAGTTTGCTGGGCATTTTGGAGCAGAGATCTATCTTATGGGTCCAGAAAGATCGTGTAGTCTGAAAATATACAGCAACCCCTGATCTTAGCAACAAATGACTCGAAGAGAACATCAGTCCAGTGCCCTTTCTTCACAGGTTCAATATGTGGTCACTTTTAGTGTGTTGGTCCTTATCTTCAAAGCCCTCCATGATATTGGTCAAAGCTACTTGATGGGTCTCCTCGCTCTCTGTAATTGCAACCTCTTTGACAGCTGCATTCCATTGCAGCAGAACTGGCAACAGTAAGAGTGATTAGCCTCTAATTTACAACTCACTTCAGGAAGATATTGGGAGGATCACAAATCTTGGCATCTTCAGAGCAAAATGGTAAACCCATTTCTTCAACCTAGCCTTCCCCAAAAAACAACCATCCTGATACCTGGAGGGTAGAGCGAGGGAGAGAGATACACATAACCAACACGGATGGGTACTACATAAGAATGTAGATAGAAATCGGAGAGGAAGGAGGGTGTTGTGGTTAAGGCACTGGACTGGAATTCAGGAGATTTGTGTCCAGTTTTATCAAACACTTCCTGTAGGAGCTTGGGCAAGTCACTTAACCAATCTGTGTCTCAATACCCCATCTGCAAACTGTGGGTGATAGTCCTGCTCTTCCATCCTTTGTCTGTCTTGTCTATTTAGACTGTAAGCTCAGTGGGGCTGTGTGTACACAGTGCCTAGCATAATGGAGCCCTGATTTCAGTTGCGGCCTCTAAGTGCTATTGTAAAACAAAGAATTAGTAATAATAGATACATAGCAACTGTATGATGCACTCTCATTTCCCCTTCATTTTATTTCTGATGTAAGTGGAGCTGCTCAGTAATAGTAATATGTGGACCCAGTTATTGGGGTTTTTACTATATGAATATATTGGGTTAGGTTATATGGGGGCTGTAAGGAAAAAGCAAGCAGGAAGGAAAAAGAGAGGCACAAGATAAGCCACTTCTCAGCAGACACCTGAGGGCTGGTAAGAGGCAGGGCCCTAGCTGTTAGCTTTGAAGACTGATTTGGTCTGGAAGTGCCAAAGCCTGGGGATGCAGAAGAACAAAAGGACAATGGCAGTATAAAAAGGGGTTCTCCCTCTCAAAAGAGGAGGGAATTTGGGGGAACCAGACTAAGGCACAAGCACAGCCTGGGATGTCTGAAGAAGCTAGGCCTGCCCAGGTTACCATCAGGGGATGGGCAACCTTTAAGTAAGATAGACATGCACGTAGACTGCAGGTAGTTTTAAAATCCTTTTCCTCGAACACTTTGCTCTTGTTGCTAAAATAAACAGTTCTTTGGTTTTGAGAAGACTGTATGGTTACTATATACACCATTGGTCACAGACTCCTGAAGGGAAGATCCACAGGTGCTGAATCCAGTTGGACCTGCTGGATAAGCAGAGCTGACACACAAGGTGATGTAGGCCAGACTCCAGTCTCGGGGTATATCTTCACTACAAGTGCTACAGCTGCAACACTGCAATGGAGACATTTACTACAGCAATGGAAGGAGATTTTCTGTCGCTGTAGTAAATCCACCCCCTTGACAGGTGGTAGCTAGTTGACAGGAGAATTCTTCCCTCAGCCTAGCTGTGTCTGCAGTGGAGATTAGACTGCACACAGTGTGTGAAATTTTTTAGAGCCATGAGCAACATGGGTAGATCAGTCTAAGTTTTAGGTGTAGACCAGGCCTTTGAGAGGGAAAATTGCAGAATTATAATCCAGAAGAAGTAAAGGCATGAGATCTGGGAACTGAGGGGGTGCACTCAGAGAGACCTCAAAGGGAATAGAGGCACAACTAACAAACAAGGTGATTGGCCCATTTAAGAAGGAATGGATCCAATTCACCTGTGACTAGTTAGCTACCTCCCAACAGGGCCTGATAGAGGGCTGTATTGGTGTGTCTACATACATTTTTGGAATAAGCCTCCCAGCCTGGGTCAAGAGACTGGGGCTAGCTGAGCTCATGCTAGTGCTCTAAAAATAGCTGTGTAAACAGCGCTTTGGCGTTGTGACTTGGGCTGGAGCTCAGGCTCTGAAGCCTAGGGAGGGTGGTGGGCTTCTGAGTCTGAGGAACAAGTTTAAAATGGTTTCAGAGAGAGTCGGCAGCAAGTCCTAAACAGTTAAAAGCTTCTGTTTGAACTCAAAGACTGGAGCATTGTGGCCTAGGGTTGCCAACTTTCTAATCGCACAAAACCGAACACCCTTGCCCTGCCGCTTCTCGGAGGCCCCGCCCCCACTCACACCATCCCTCCTTCCTCCGTCACTCGCTGTCCCCCACACTCACTCACTCGCCCATTTTCACAGGACTGGGAAATGGTCCCTTTTCGACGTGAGCCTCAGGGATTTGGTCCTTGTGGCAGTGAATCTAAGGATACGTCTTTATTGAAACAAAGTGGGTTCTTAACCTGGGTAGCTAACCTGAGCTTGCTAACTTGGGTCAAAATAGCAGTGGGGGTGGGGATTAAGTTGCAGTGTCTTCACTACTATTGTAACCTGAGTTGGCTAACCTGAGTTAAGAACACCCTCTCCCCTCCCCAATTAAGACATGAATCTATGTCAGACAGTTTTCTCAGGCTGCTTCAGTCTTTCTGCCAGGGTCACCGTGCTTTTCAAGTCAGAGCATCATTTTATGGAGAACTACACAGGAACTTGTAAGTCATGGAGGGAAAATGACAGTAAAGTCTGTAACCTGCAGTAGAGAGCTATCAAGAGAAGCTTGTGGTCTAAACACAAGACTGCTAGCCAGGAACTACAGAATTATCATTCCAGCTCTGATATGAGCTCCTTTCTTCACCAAGTCTTTTTACTTTTCCTGATAGGTATTATCCCCCATTTTACAGATCCATCTCACAGAGGTGTTGTGAAGATTACTTTCTATAAAGTGCTTTAAAGAGGGAAAGAGCTTTAACTACTAAATTATTGGACTTAGTTCAGCCCTGGCATTAACTGGCTCAACTTCCATTGCAGTCAGCAGACATTGCATCCATTTACTCCAGGGCTGAATTTAATCAATGAAGTCTAGTGAAGAGGAGGTGAAGAAATTAGTGACTGACACGAAATGGAACTCTAAATATAGCCTCTTAAGAGTCTGTGATAGAGGATTCTGAGAAAACAAACCTGTCCAAAAGCAAAAGGCAGACATGTAAAGAAAGAAGCTACAATATATTGCATATACTCCCCCAAGAGAGTCAGAAAACCGGATTCAGACTGATTTTCCAGCAAAGCCACTCTCCCAGAGCCAGCAGCAGTGTTGTGACACAGTGGTGTCTCAATCACTGTGCAGACTTTGGAAACCAAGAGTGCACTGTTCCTGTTGTGAACTGGCTGGACTATATAAATGAATTTAGTTCTGTTTAATTATATTAAACCTGAGCAATCATCCTCTGCACCAGTTGACTGGAGGATAACTAATGTAATGCTGATTTTTAAAAAGGCTCCAGAGGAGATCCTGGCAATTACAGGCCAGTAAACTTAACTTCAGTACCAGGCAAATTGGTTGAAACTATAGTAAAGAACAGAATTATCAGACACATACATGGACATGATTAATCGGGGAAGAGTCAACATGGCTTTTGCAGAGGGAAATCATGCCTCACCAATCTATTAGAATTCTTTGAGGAGATCAATAAACATGTGGACAAGCGTGAACCAGTGGATTTAATGTACTTGGATTTTCAGAAAGCTTTTAATAAAGTCCCATGCCATAGGCTCTTAAGCAAACTAAGCAGTCATGGGATGAGAGGGAAGGTCCTCTCATGAATCAGTAACTGGTTGAAAGACAGAAAACACAAAATTACTCAAGATAGTTAAGTCCAAAGATGACTGTGAAGAGTTACAAAGATATCTCACAAAACTGGGTGACTGGGCAACAAAATGGCAGATGAAATTCAGTGTTGAAAAATGCGAAGTACAGGCAGTCCTTGATTTTACAGCGTTTGACTTAATACAGATGGCACTTACGATGTTTCTGAATTGACACCCTGATTTGACTTATGACCATAGGTTTTGACTTTATGATGCTTAGTCCTGCAATGGAGTGTACTACGGTTCTGAGTTACAATGTTTCGACTTACAACGCAATTTTCAGGAACCAATTGTGTCGCAAGTCCGAGGACTGCCTGTAATGCATATTGAAAAATATAATCCCAACTATATATACAAAATGATGGGGTCTAAATTAGCCATTCCCCCGGAGTCCAACCTGTATTGTGATGTAGGGGATTGCTCATTGGAACTATGCCATCAGCTATGAAGGCTGGTCCAAAATATCGCCTTGGACATTATGTGAGGTGGATAAGTTCAATGTGAACCCTAAAAATGATGGCTAATGCAGGCGGCTGCGCCTAGTACCTGAGGTAAAGGAAGTTGCCGAAAAAGATTTAATGGCTCGGATCTCAGAGCATGAAGCCTGTACTGGTAGACCAGGAAAAAATTCACATTACTGCACCTCCATCTCATCCCAGTGGGATGAGTTATTCTTTGGGACAATTGTTCGTGCTTCCTAAACATAGGGTCAGGTCCACCCGCGACTCCAATCTCTTTGAATAATTAAACTGTCAAGGCAGGCTCCAGCTTTTGCTATTTGGGTTCTATACTCCCCAATTTCTCCAGTTCTAATATGGAGGTTCTTCACTGGGTTGGCATTGTGCACTGCATAACCATAGCCTTCAGGATTTATTTTGAAAGATATTTGCAAACAACTCTATAAGTTTCCAAAGACACTATAGTAACTTCAAGCTTTTGCTGATGCCTGTAGGGGAACTGCAAGCTACTTCAGAGGCATTCTCTATCTGCAGGGGATTGCTGCTTAGGCCAGAGTATTCTGTTATACCAGGGGTTCTCAAACTGGGGGTTGGGACCCCTCAGGGGGTTGCAAGGTTCTTACATAGGGGGTCGCGAGCTCTCAGCCTCCACCCCAAACCCCGCTTCGCATCCAGCAGTTAAATATATTAAAAAGTGTTTTTAATTTATAAGGGGGGTCACACTCAGAGGCTTGCTATGTGAAAGGGGTCACCAGTACAAAAGTTTGAGAACCACTGTGTTATACTGTTCTGTGGTATTGTCCCCAGTCCAATTGTGATAGATACTGAAGGCAGAGATCCGAAATTTATCATTTGGCTGACACCCATTTGGAATGTATTGCAGAAACTGAGTCAGGAGGTGATGTGGCATCATCAAGGGCCTTTTTAAGGAGATCACGACAGGCAAATTTGTGGGCATATTGTATTTTGCTGGACTTAATTACCATTGTGGCTAAAGCCTCACTCTTCCAAGGAGAGAATTTTCTGGTGGAGATTGGCAGAATACTATAAAGTTTTATGCCGAGACTCAAAGCAATGAAGAACCATCCTGGCTCATGTGTCTCAAAGGGCCCATGTGTCTTAAGGGCAGCAGATGTGAAGGGAAGCAGTAAATGTTTCTGGGTCTTTGAGGGAAAGCTGAAAAAAAAATCACCTCTGTGGGGCAGATCCTTAGTTGATGTAGATTGTCATAGCGCCATTAAAGTCTACAGTGCTATGATAATTCTGCACTAGCTGGGGATCTGCATCAGTGTGCTGGAAGCAGGGCCGGCGCTATCACTAGGTGACCCTAGGCGGTCGCCTAGGGCGCTGCCTCCTGCCTCCACGCTCGAGCCGGGAGGCAGCCGCCCACTTCCTCACAAAGCTCTGCTGTGGCGAGGGCTGTTGCCCTGCCGCTGGGGCTCAGCAGGGCTTCGCGGGTGGCTCACCGCGGCTGCCTCCCGGCTCCGCGCTCGGCTCAGTGGCTGAGCGTGGAGCCGGGAGGCAGGAGGCGGCTCGCCGCATCTGCTTCCTGCCTTCCGGCTCCGCGCTCGGCTCAGCGGCTGAGTGTGGAGCCGGGAGGCAGGAGGCGGCTCGCCGCGGGCGGCGGGGAGGCGGCCGAGGCCCACGGGCGGGGGGCTAGCCGCCACGGAGTCGTGGGAGCCAGCTGCTGCCGCGGGGTGGGGAGCCGGCTGCCGCGGGTGGCGGGGGCTGAGCTGCCACGGCCCACGGGCAGTGGGGTGGGGAGCCACCTGGCGGGGGAGCTGGCTGCCGTGGGGAAGGGGGGGTGGCGTTAGCCGGCCCTGGCTGGAAGCTGCCCTGGACAGCTGAATGCCAGATTCACCAGGCTGCTATTACTACCACTCACGTGTTCAGTTTTGTTCCATTTCAGAACAGAAAAAAAATCATAATCATTGAATTCTGGCACACCAGAAAATCCACTTCTTCCCCAGCACTGCCTTTCAACACCAGGCCACCGCTCTCTTAGGATCCCAGTGCAAATGTTGTTCTCAGTGTCCTGCACTACTACAGTGGTGGAATGTGATTGCAAACAATTAATTTAAACAAACCAATCCACATACATGCGCAAAGTACGCTCCAGAATTTGATGCAGATATGAGTAAATACCCCAAATGTAGATGCTGTCTAGCTCCATCATGTTACCCTCCTCTGTCTTAAAGGGGGACCAGGAACAAAACATAACTTTAGGCAGAGTTGTAGTGAATACAAACAGCACCAGCAGGCAGTAATAAGGAAGAACTGGGCTACTGCTATTCTGTTCAATCAGATCCAGATTTCTGATCCAATGACTATTAGGCATATTATTTAAAATACTAGAATTTTCCTTTGAATTTGAAATAAATTATTACGCAGTCTCAGCACCGAGTCACAATCTCAGTCTGATGTCAGTGGCATTTTAATTCAGGGTAAACCAAGGACATAACATGCAAACACCAAAGCTTATTAAAATGTTGTACTCAAAAATCAGAAAAGCTCTGCCACAAGATTATCTTCTGAACCATCAACCTATGCACCACTCTGCCCTTCATTCACATTATTCAAATGTAAATGATGGTAGCGCTCCAGGATTGGGGCTCCATTGTGCTCAGCGCTGTATAAACACAAAGTAAGAGCCAGCCCTGCCCCCCAAAGTTTCTAATTCAAGGCCCCTATCCTGCAGCTGGCTCTGTCTGGGCAGCTGTGCCTGCAACTGGCTCTGTATGTGAGACCCCATTGCAGGTTCTGGCTCTAATTTAAAGCAAGATGCACAGATGAAGAAATGGAAGGAAAAAGATGAGTGTAACTGACAGTGTTATATGATGACACGGACTAACAATGTGCACAACTATCTGCTTTCAAGCCAAAGGGTCTTTTTGTTTGTTTTTCGTTTTAGGCTATGAATAAACAAGAAGCATTAGTGATATCTGTAATCCCTACTGGCCACCTGCCTAGCTGTTATTATGTGGTTATTTATTGATATCTCTGCCACATGCTTATAAATGCTAACTCAATTTGCAAGCAAATGAGACACTGCAGCGGTAGAAACCTTGCTTCTAAATCATACACAGATTCCAATACAAGCAGAATGTGCTTGAAATCGAAGTCTGTGCTGGCAGTATTCCTTCATTTACATTTCAAGGCCAGAATTAAAACCCCTTGTATGCACAAAGTATGCACTGGAAGAAATGTCATTGGAAGCAAAAGGCTGAAGTCTATCCAGCCATTACCTTTCTTTTTCTCTCACTTAGACCTTAACAAGTCAAGTCCATCTGACAGGATAGCTCAGGCCCTGTTTACGCTAGGGATGTGCCACATTTAAAACCATTAGTGATGATTAGACACTGGTGTCGCTACAGCAATGCAAACCCTTCCATAGATAGAGCAGCTATAAGCTGCAATTTGTACCTGTGCAGTTTATTTGAGTTTCAAGCAGGGGTTAGCTGCTCCAGTGCAAACTGTACTTTATAATTGCCTTTTTGTCTCTGCTTGGGTCTTGCACTGGTACAGCTACATAGATAGATGGCCTCTGATGGTGAAAATCCCCAGTACAGACAAGGCCTCAGAGTTAACTCATGGTTCATATTTTTTCCATGACAAAAGGTCTAGAGGGTTTCATATATTAACAACTAAAGTCAGCTCCAAGACTTGTGCTGCAGATTCCATTGTGCAACCAATCCTGAGCACCTCATGTTCTAAACATTTTATCTGGAAAACATCACAGATTATGCATCTCATTTTCATAGTAAGTGCTAAACAGGAAGCAGTGAGGAAAACTAATTAGTCTGCTTCTCTTTCTCTTTCCTAATTATTATGGATGGGTTTCCCCTCGTCCACCAAAAAGCTGCTGGCTAGTGATAGCACAGCTGTTTTTGGATAATCATAACTTGGAACACATACATTGGATATGGTTTGATTGTGTTGAACACTCTGCATGTATGTCTCTTATTTCAGGATAGTTGGGAGTAGGGAGAAAGGCCAGAGCATGGTGAAGAAACATAGTTTGTATCTTCTCTGCTTTCCTCTTAAATTCTCTCTTTAGTGTAGGCTGCAAGGTGGAGGAGTAGCTTCCCTGAGGACTCAGTTGTGAAACAGATGTGGACACTTTAAAAGCATCACTTTAGTCCAGGGGTCTCAAACTGGGGGTCGGGGTATTACATGGGGGGTCATGAGCTGTCAGCCTCCACCCCAAATCCCGCTTTGCTTCCAGCATTTATAATGGTGTTAAATATATAAAAAAGTGTTTTTAATTTATAAGGGGGTGGGTCTCACTCAGAGGCTTGCTATGTAAAAGGGGTCACCAGTAAAAAGGTTTGAGAACCACTGCTTTAGTCTTTCTGATAATGGCTTTCTTGACATTTTTGGAAACTCTTTATTCAAAATACCCTATTTAGTAACTTAGAACCACTTGAACCAAATCATGGCTTTCTGCTACTAGTGATATGGGGAGTGAAATTTGGAAGGGGCCGCACTGCAGTTGAAATCCCTAGAGGAATTGTCTGCCTGAGCTAGCATTCTTTCTGGGGCTCTGGTGGAGAGGATCCTAGAGCAACACCTTATAACACAGTGCAGTGCAAATCCCCCCCTCCCGAATCCTGGGCCAGCTCTGCTGGGTTTATTAGGCAAAAAGGAATGCTGCCCCTCCCCTCCAGTTGGGTCACTTAGCCCACAAATGTCAGCATTTCCCACACCATTTGTGTCTCAATCTTGCCTAGGAATGAAGGGCTGGGGGAAGATTCCTTGTGCCCACTTACTCACCAGTCCTTGTGTGCCTGCATAGAACCTACTAGATCTAACTCCTTGTTGCAGATCTGCATTGCTTCCTTTCAGCTTCTTCAAGCTGTATAAAGAACTTCCTCCTCCCCCCATTTCCTGTGCAGCTTGGTTTATATGCAATTTGATGAATGTGACTTGTCCCCTCTTCAGAAAAATAGGGCACTATTCAATAAGTGAATTTCTTCCTGGATAGTATTATTCCATGTCAGTTGCTTTCTCCCTCTGTTCAATCCTTTTTCTTTTGGTTTGCAATGCTTTTGAAATTCACTGAAACTGAAAACAGCGTGATTGCCCTTTCACTGTTTCAAGAAAAGGATATTTGGCTGCAACAGTCACTAAAATAGATTGCTCTAAAAGCACTCTGGGTGCCTCTTCTAATTCCAAATCAGCCCTAGGCCCTAGATATACAGTGCATGACAGAACCTAATTACTGAAGTAGTTATTATTGCATCCTCTGCTGAACTGGGTTTTTGAAAGCCCAAAGCCACATTTGCAGATCTGGACTCCGCTGACAACTGTGAGAAGTGAGGGCAGTCTCAGGAACAATTTGACTCCACTTAGCTCTAATGCTGTTACTCTTTTGAAGTCTCCCTTGTATGTTTTTTGACCCTGAAGACGCATGACTTCATAATGTTAGCAGTCCTCCAGTCAATGCAGCAATACTTCTTGGGTACCTTTATACTGCAAGTGAAGATGTGATTGATTGTAACATGGACTGGTCTAGCTTTAATCTAGCTTGTACGGGTAACAATAGGACTAAAGATCTAGCAACCAGAATACATACCTAGAGTCTCCAATGGACGTGTACTCTGGTTGCTAGTCCCTCTCTCTCAGCTGGATTGAGAAATATATTTGAGTTTCAAAATGTAGTGTCAAGCTCAAGTTTAGGGAGTCAAATAAGGAAGCAAATTCCAGGTATGACATGTACCAGTCACCTGATGTACAAATCTAAGAACCGTCAGTTTGTATATTCAATTGATCTCAACAGCCAGGTTAAAATACAAAGAGGGAGATCATCTCTCCAAGATACCTAGGCTGCAAACCATAGAGGACCTTCCAGATCAAAGTCAAAATATTGAGTCCAATCTGAAAATAAAAACTGGAAGCCCTACAGTCTGATGTGGAATAAGCTGCATATGTGAAATATCATCACATTTTATATCAGCGAATGTCCGAGCAATCATTGAAAGGTAGTTCCACGTAGAGAATACACTGCAAAAATCTAAACTAGAGGTGACATGGGCTGCAACTTCTTTTTCAAATGAAAATGATGAAAAGTCTTACTCAGCACACCACTGTCTGACCATCCAGAAACAGCAGAGGATCCAATGTGATTTCTAGATTGTGAGCCTGAATAACAAAAGGCAAGCATACCTTTTAATGAATGGGTAGATACCATACACCATTTCTTTGGATTAATTTTTTTTTCTCCCCAATCCACCAACATGACCTTTTTTTGTCCAGACTGAGCTTGAACCAGCTAGTTCTCCTCCAAACCCCAATCTTGACCAGGCATTAGGAAAGTGGAGCAAATGCATCATGAGGATCCCACATACAGGTGACTCATCGGTATATTGATGACTCCACAGGAGCCCAGGCCCTCTCACTACGTTCTCTACCAGTCTCACATGCACACTGAAAAATGGGTACAATAGGGCTCTGATACCCCACATGAGAGAGCTGTTGCAGAAGATGAGCAATTGCCTCATACTTATCTCTCCAAAAGAGAAGAATGGAGCCACTCAAGCAAAATTTCAGCCGCCCTTGCCAAGGTTTGCACTTATGTTAATAGTACTTAACCATGTATATTGTCAAAGACTTGTGCTAGTTTCCCAGCTAGCCAATGATCTTGACCAAAGGAAATCATTAACCAACAAAACCAGCTTGGTCTCTATGCCTTTCCCAGTCCTCCAACAGATTAAAAAAGGTGAAGGAACTCTAAACATTTCAGGTGGTGTGATTGTCAGGCCCAGTTTGACAGGTTGCCTTGTTATGGCCTTCTAAATAAAGCTTAACAGAAAAGATAGGTTCTGTTAGTTCTATTATCTGTACATCATAATCCTTGGAATGAAGGTGAACTGTGAGGTTTCATTTGACAGCTCAGGGTATAATAAGAACTTTTATCTTGCGATTAGACAACTCCAGAAGTTCTTAAATAAATTTGAAGGTTTTTATGAGTACAAAAATCCCATGAGAATGTGCCATTATTGTGAGGGAGAAACACATTGCTTTTGGATCAAGGAAGAGAAGAACAGAATAGAGGCAAAGGAGAATGCAGTGTGACAAGAATTAAAAACTGAGAAAGGGCAAAGATGAGGAGGAGAGAAAACAGTCGGTGGAAGGGAAGAGAACAAGAATGGAAATTCTAGAGGGGGAGAGAGGCTACAAGGAAGTGGAAGAGAGGAAGAAAATAGGAAATGAAGGAAACAGCAAGAAAGAAGAAAGGGGGAAAAACAGATACATTACTGAAAATAATGGACCAGGAGAAGAGGATAATGCAGGAAAGAGTAAACAATGGAAGAGAGGGAAGGCCAGTAGATGAGGACAGTAGATGGCGGGAAATGAAGAGTTTAATGCAATCTGTTACATGCAAACCTGTTTCCCACATTGTCTTAAACAATCAAGTTGAATTTCCCAGATGCCAGTCAAATTGGACTGTAATTATGGAGACTTGCTTATTGGGATTATGACTTTTTGCAGTGGGAGCCAAGCCCAGTGATGCATAAATTAATATTTTTAAAAGAATGTGTTGAATTACTATCCCCCATCAAAATCTACAGATCATTATTCAATGGTGAGTTTCTATAAAAGATCAAATCACTTGTTATTCTCGACCATTGTCAGTTGTCAGTATTAGTCTACTGTGCTTTTCCTTGCATTGTGCCATAGGTAAAATATTATGTAAACAAGTAAAAAAATTTCAGCAACATTTATTTACGTTAGATTTTTTTCTTAAATAAAAAATGGGGGAAATATCCCAATTAGACTTGCACAGTTTAAAATGACATCCTAGACTTTGGCAGGGTCACAGTACATCATAGGGACTGTAGTGAATGTTTAAACTAGGCAAGGTTAGTTTACTCTGTATTGAACAAGATAGCCCTGTATTATCAAATTATCTGCTTTAGTTGCATCATAATTAGGACATAACCATTTTGTAGCAGCTCATGAAAGTTGTATAAAGGTTGTACAGAGCAGTGTTAACATGAAATATAAAATTAGGCTAAAGGTATTTTTATCCAAAAAGGTTGCCATATACATATTTTTGCATTGCTTCCTGATTGTATGATCACAGTGGAGCTGGTACTGCTTTATCTAGGGACATATTTTGAAAGACACCAATGGAAGTTAGGTATCCAGCTCTCACTGAAAGCCAGTTGGGCACCTAACTGCCCTATGTGTCTTTGAAAATTCCAGGTAATTTAGCCAGTCTGTGTCATAAGAACGTAAGAGCAACCATACTGACTCAGACCAAAAGTCCATCTAGCCCAGTATCCTGTCTTCCGACAATAGCCATTGCCAGGTACCTCAGAGGGAATGAACAGGAAAGGTAATCATCAAGTGATCCATCCCCTGTCGCCCATTCCCAGCTTCTGGCAAACAGAGGCTAGGAACACCATCCCTGCCCATCCTGGCTAATAGCCATTAATGGACCTAGAAAAGGTTCAGAGAGGGGCAACTAAAATGATTAGGGGTCTGGAACAGGTCCCATATGAGGAGAGATTAAAGAGGCTAGGACTTTTTAGCTTGGAAAAGAGGAGACTAAGGGGGGATATGATAGAGGTATATAAAATTATGAGTGGTGTGGAGGAAGTGAATAAGGAAAAGTTATTTACTTGTTCTCATAATAAAAGAACTAGGGGCCACCCAATGAAATTAGTGGGCAGCAGGTTTAAAACAAATAAAAGGAAGTTCTTCACACAGCGCACAGTCAACCTGTGGAACTCCTTGTCTGAGGAGGCTGTGAAGGCTAGGACTATAACAGGGTTTAAAAGAGAACTGGATAAATTCATGGAGATGAAGTCCATTAATGGCTATTAACCAGGATGGGTAAGGAATGGTGTCCTTAGCCTCTGTTTGTCAGAGGCGGGTGATGGATGGCAGGAGAGAGATCACTTGATCATTACCTGTTAGGTCCACTCACTCCGGGTCACCTGGCATTGGCCACTGTCGGTGGACAGGATACTGGGCTGGATGGACCTTTGGTCTGACCCAGTAAGGCCTTTCTTATGTTCTATCCTCCATGAATTTATCTAGTTCTTTTTTTAACCCTATTATAGTCTTGGCCTTCACAACATCCTCTGACAAGGACTGTGAGTTATATGAAAAAATACTTCCTTTTGTTCGTTTTAAACCTGCTGCCTATTAATTTCATTTGGTGACCCCTAGTTCTTGTGTTATGAGAAGGAGTAAATAACACTTTCTTATTTACTTTCTTCACACCCAGTCATGATTTTATAGACCTCTATCATATCCCCCCTTAGTCATCTCTTTTCCAAGCTGAAAAGTCTCAGTCTTATTAATCTCTTCTCATAAGGAAGCCATTCCATGACCCTGGTCATTTTTGTTGCCCTTTTCTGAACCTTTTCCAATTCCAAAATATCTTTTTTGAGATGGGGTGACCATATCTGCATGCAGTATTCAAGATGTGGGCATACTATGGATTTAGATAGAGGCAATATGATATTTTCTGTCTGATTATCTGTCCCTTTCTTAATGATTCCCAACATTCTGTTCACTTTTTTGACTGCTGCTGCACATTGAGTGGATGTTTTCAGAGAACTATCCACAGTAACTCCAAGATCTCTTTCTTGAGTGGTAACAGCTAATTTAGACCCCATCATTTTATATGTATAGTTGGGATTATATTTTCCAATGTGCATTACTTTGCATTTATCAACACTGAATTTCATCTGCCATTTTGTTGCCCGGTCACCCAGTTTTAAGAGATCCTTCTGTAGCTCTTCACAGTCTGCCTGGAACTTAACTATCTTGAGTAGTTTTGTATCATCTGTATCATCTCTCAGAAGAGGATAGCCAATTTATCAACCTGAATTTGCATCTAGAAAGAATTAGTTTAGTTAACAGTGATGCTTTATTTACTGTTTATTTTCCTAATGTTAGTCTTGTTCTTTCATGTAGATCACTTGGAATTCATATGCAAACAGCAACATGCTACACCCAACGGTCCAAATTCAGGACTGGTGTAAGGAAGTGCAAACAGCCCCCACCGAATTCACTAAATTGCATTTCCTTTCCCCTTTCTTAATTTGGCTCAGTGTTGCTGCATGAAAGAATGTAAACAAAAAAGGCTAATGCAATCTGTCGACAATGATGGAGGAGGAGTTTTAATTGCATGTAGATTCCTTTTCCACTGAAGTATGTTGATTTTTTGAAATGTATCTGAAGAAAAATATACACTTTATAGTTCAGGAATATTTAGGAAGTTAGAACCCACCACTTGTTCCTGCCTACTTCTGTCTGTTCAACTCCACTGAGAGAATTGTGGCTTGTGTCTTAGAAAGGGATGAATGACCCACAGCCTTATTTTAAAGGTAGCCTGAAGCAAAACCCAGATCTGAAGAGCCCATAACCTCGAGTTAGAACCCCGATCTGAACTTTGTGGCTCAGGCACATCTCAGTTTAAATTGATGGTGATGTACTATTAAGTTGAACACACATTGGTTGAGAGGTCAGATGCATGAGGCATTTTAAATGTTTGGAGAGCAGTTAGTCAGAAAGATGGTTCATACAGGCCCCTATCCAGCACAGCATTTAAGGACATAGGGCCAGATTGTTAAAGGCATTTAGGTGCCTAACTCCCATTAATTTCAAATAGGAGTTAGGCACTTAAATACTGTTAAAAATCTGGGCCATAAGCATGTGAGCAGTACCATTGCAGTCAGTGGGACTACTTACATCATATAGTTAAGTATGACTGTAAGAGCTTTGCTCACTTGGTGCATTGGTAACAACACTTTTCTCAGATGCATGAGAAAAGTTGTTTGTCGCACTGACATTTCCTGCCGTTAAAACAGTAACTGTAGTCGATAAACTAGTTGAGAAGGGGGAATGGGATGGATTTGTTGCCCTGATCAGCAAATACACAGCACCTTTACAAACTGTTAGTTTTTATTTCATAGTCCTTGTCTTTTCTCCTCACAACATTCCACACCAAGTCTTCATTTTGAAGCATTTTTTGCACCGTATTCTTATAACAAAACAGGCTGAAGATGGTGGGGCAAACATGAGGTCCCATTTCAAGCTGTGCTGTTTGAGATTTCAGCTCAGTACATTACCCCCGGTTTGGTTTGGTTTGAAATCTGTGGTGATTTAAAACCAGAAGGTGGGTGGAGAAACGGCCTCCAGAGCACTTTTAATGTTGCAGCTTAATCTGCTTTTGGTAAATTGGGAGCAGTTTAGGATATGTTGTATTAGATTCCAGTTAACCTATGTTCTACAGGGCAGAACCACTTCCTTTCCTGAGACCTGATTTCATACATTTTAATGCAAGTCTCCCCAGCTGCCACTGTGGCTCTGGAGCAATGAGTGAAAGGTTAATATGCTGTAAAAGTAACTGCAATAATCCTGAACTGTAATTTAGTCTGTTTAGTGTATCCACAGGATTAACACTCAGATACATTAAATAAAGCAAGGAATAATGCATACTTCAGTTTTTGTCTCTCTTACATTGTGGTTTCATTTAGTTAGCCAAGGAAGCAATTGACTGAATGCTTTCCTTTTACCTTTCTGTATAAGTCATGAATTTTAAAGCCTTTCAAAAGAAATGACTCAGGAGGTAATACAGCATGACATGTGATGTTATGTATAAGCTCTGTGCTGGAAACTATTTCAGTGTCTGAAGCAGTGTTGCTCAAGCACCTTACCCTGTAATTTCAGCATTTGAGACTAAACGACAGAACTAATGGCATTGTTGCCCCTCTCCAAACAAATATTAATTTCCTCCATCACCTTTCCTTTATTTGGCATGAAAATCAGCAATGATCTACGGTTTATCCCAGGGAAGAAGCAGCTGATGGGATGCAACATAATATTTTCAGGGACCAGCTACAATAATTGGGTTTTCATTACAATAATTATTCTGATGATTGCATTAACCAAAGTCAGGTCAAAAACCATTTGTGGAACACCTACAGTAGCAATCTAAATGCTAAACATCACTTGCAGGACAATAGATACCATTTTAAAATGGATAACTTTATACCCAAAGTAGCTCTGAAAAACCCATTCTTCTAAAAGGGTAGCTGCCTCAGGGGAGCTGATATTTGTAAAATTCTTGTTTGTCGAAAAAACAAGACATTGTATTACTGTACAGATCTTTTAACAGGTCGTTTTTTCCTGTTACTCTTCGCTTTAAAGTTTATTCCTTTGAAGGCAAATCATACATCTCCCCTTCCCCGCGTAATTGCAGATGCCAGGAACCCACGTGGGGTCCACCCCTGAAAATTTCCTGTGCAGCAATGCACAGGAATTTGGGGCTATTGAATCTACAACTAAGTGGATCCACCAGGTATTCCTCCATGTAGGAATGCCAGGCCCAATGTGGAGTGTCTGTGCTCATGCTCTGTGATCTGAGGAGGAAAATTTCCCTTTCCACAGGACCTTGTGAACTTCCCAGTGCACAGCACAGTTGTGCCAAGACTGGGGTTTCCTCTTTATATATGTATTCTTATGCTGTGTACTCTGTTTACAAGAGCTACAGTATCATATTTTTCTACATATCTCATGGTTTACTTCCCAAAAGTTGGATTCCTTTTAGGACTCAATAGTGTTTGTGTTTCTCCCCTGAGTAGCAGCATTAAAGTCAAGGAGAACTTGAGGTTGATGTTGAGGTTGGGAAGATTTTCATTTTGCTTTTTAAAAATAATCTTTTGTTTACCGGATAACAAAACTGCATGTGTTCAGCATGGTGGGGAAAGCAACTTCATAATTAAAAAGTAGCTTTTTATGAATCCTTGTGCTTGAATTACCAGCTTACCAAAGGCTCCCTCTGCTGCTATGGGGGTGGATGTGAGTGTGTTCTAGATCCATCTATCTGTGTTTGGGAGATGTGAGGGGAGTAGCTTTAGCTCATTGTAAGTTGTTCTTTACAGGATTTATTTTGGCTTCACAGATTAACTGGCTCTGTGGATGAGGGGAAAGCAGTGGATGTGCTATTTCTTGACTTTAGCAAAGCTTTTGATACAGTCTCCCACAGTGTTCTTGCCAGCAAGTTAAAGAAGTATGGACTGGATGAATGGACGGTAAGATGGATAGAAAACTGGCTAGATGGTCGGGCTCAACGGGTAGTGATCAATGGCTTCATGTCTAGTTCACAGCCGGTATCAAGTGGAGTGCCCCAAGGGTCGGTACTGGGGCCGGTTTTGTTCAATATCTCTGTAGTAACTTCTAACATCCCATCATTGACCATTGGTCCTGTTTACCACTGATGGCAATTAATTGACCTTTGACTAAGATCATGTTATCCCATCAAACCATCCCCTCCATAAACGTATCTAGCTTAATCTTGAAGCCAGATAGGTCTTTTGCCCCCACTGCTTCCCTTGGAAGGCTGTTCCAGAACTTCACTCCTCTGATGGTTAGAAACCTTCGTCTAATTTCAAGTCTAAACTTCCTGATGGCCAGTTTATATCCATTTGTTCTTGTGTCCACATTGGTACTGAGCTGAAATAATTCCTCTCCCTCCCTGGTATTTATCCCTCTGATATATTTAAAGAAAGCAATCGTATCTCCCCTCAGCCTTCTTTTGGTTAAGGTAAACAACCCAAGCTCCTTGAGTCTCCTTTCATACGACAGGTTTTCCATTCCCCGGATCATCCTAGTGGCCCTTCTTTGTACCTGTTCCAGTTTGAATTCATCCTTCTTAAACATGGGAGACCAAAACTGCACACAGTATTCCAAATGAGGTCTCACCAATGCCTTGTATAACGGTACTAACACCTCCTTATCTCTACTAGAAATACTTCGCCTAATGCATCCCAAGACCGCATTAGCTTTTTTCATGGCCGCATCACATTGGCGACTCATAGTCATCCTGTGATCAACCAGGACTCCGAGGTCCTTCTCCTCTTCCGTTACTTCCAACTGATGCATCCCCAGTTTATAACTAAAATTCTTGTTATTAATCCCTAAATGCATAACCTTACACTTCTCACTATTAAATTTCATCCTATTACTATTACTCCAGTTTACAGGGTCATCCAGATCTTCCTGTAGGATATCCCAATCCTTTTCTGAATTGGCAATACCTCCCAACTTTGTGTCATCCGCAAACTTTATTAGCACACTCCCACTTTTGGTTCCGAGGTCAGTAATAAAAAGATTAAATGAAATTGGTCCCAAAACTGAACCTTGAGGAACTTCACTAGTAACCTCCCTCCAACCTGACAGTTCACCTTTCAGTATGACCCACTGTAGTCTCCCCTTTAACCAGTTCCTTATCCACCTCTCAGTTTTCATATTGATCCCCATCTTTTCCAATTTAACCAATAATTCTTCATGTGGTACTGTATCAAATGCCTTACTGAAATCGAGGTAGATTAGATCCACTGCGTTTCCTTTATCTAAAAAATCTGTTACTTTCTCAAAGAAGGAGATCAAGTTGGTTTGGCACGATCTACCTTTTGTAAAACCATGTTGTAATTTGTCCCAATTGCCATTGACCTCAAGGTCCTTAACTACTTTCTCCTTCAAAAAATTTTCCAAGACCTTGCATACTACAGATGTCAAACTAACAGGCCTGTAGTTACCCGGGTCACTTTTTTTCCCTTTCTTAAAAGCTAAACCCCTATCTCCTGGGTCTGCTAGATAAACCCCTGCTCTTGGGTCCAAATCCCTTTCTCTCCTTCAACCCAGTGACAGCAGCCCTCACCCCTGCAGCCTCCTTTCTGCTACAGCTCCCTGCCTTTATAGAAGCCCTGCCTGTTCCTGCACAGGTGAGCTGCCCTTGATTAGAGCTTTCCTCTTAGCCTAAATGTCCCCTGGTTTGCAGCCTAATAGGTTAATTGGCCCATCTGGCCTCCATTGTCCCTCTTTGGGGACCCTTCTCACAAGGATCTCTTGAGTGAGGCGGTACAATCCCTCCTATCACTGGGGATGATCAAACCTGTTCCACGGACTATATTGGAAAAGGGCTCTATTCTTGATACTTCCTAGTCCAAAAGAGAAATGAGGCAATGAAAATTCCCTCTCCGTGGATCTTGGAGATTGGTTTGTTTCCCTTGACCTTCAGGATGCCTATTTCCATATCACCATGCGTCCCTCATAAAGATTATTCCTACATTTTGTGGCATTCAAGAACCACTACCAGTATTGTGTCCTAGCCTTCAGCCTTTACACCACCCAAACAGTCTTTACTAAGGTCCTATGGGTCGCCGCAGCCCATCTTCACCAAATGGGAATAATTGTCTTCCCCTACCTAGACGATTGGCTACTGAATGGGCGCTCATTTCTAGACGCTCAGACAGCAACCAGCAAAACCCTATCTCTTTTTCCACTCACTGGCCTCCACCTCAACATGGAAAAATCTACCCTCGTACCCACTCAGCACATAGCCTTTATTAGGGCCACTCTGGACTCCACTGCCAGGGCGTACTCACCCAAGGACAGATTTACCACTATGTCCAACTGGTTTCAAAGATACAACAAAGCCCACAAACTACAGCAGAGGTTTGCCTACAAATTCTGGGCCATATGGCAGCCTGTAAATTTGTGACATCCTTAGCAAGACTGTACTTTCAGAGTCTTCAGGCCTAGCAGAGACCCATTTATACTCCCATTAAGCACAGTGTATGCAAAAAGTTGTCAGTACCTTGGAGGATATTCACCTCTCTCAGTTGGTGGAAAGAACCATAAATGGTGTACGTGGGAGTTCTGTTTCTGCAGCCTCCTCTCCCAAGAATCATCATTACAAATCCCTCCTTAATAAGCTGGGGCACATATTCCCAGGACCTCACAGTTCAAAGAAGATGGACACCTTCGGAGGCTATCCTCCAAAACAACATATTAGAGCTCAGAGCAGTTGGTTATACTTGTGAACACTTCCTACCACACACTAGGGGCCACCTGATCAGAATAATGCTGAGCAACAGAGCAGCAATATATCAGTCATCCAGGAGGAGCAAGATCCCAATCCTTATGTACCTAATCCGTAAAACTATCTAACTAGTGTATATCACACCGCATACAGATCTCAACAGTTTATCTTCCAGGACTAAAGTATACAGTAGTGGATTCCCACAGCAGACATTTCAGCATTGATCACAAATGGGAACTGAACACCGAGGTATTCTGAGAGATATGTCTTACCTCAGACACCCACTGATAAATCTCTTTGCAACTCCATCCAATGCAAAGTGCAGACCATTTTGCTTGAGAGGAGAGCATGGATGGGAGGTGCCCTAAACATTCCTTGGCCTCGTGTACTGCTATATGCATATCCCCTGACTCCCCTACTGCTCAGGGTTCTGAACAAATTGAAACAAGAAAAATTAGTAGCCATCCTCCTAACATTATCATGGCTGAGAGAGATATGGTTCCTAGAGCGTGTTCGCATGTCTCCACCGACTGCCTCTCTGCCTTCCCCTGATGGTGATTCTTCTCACCCAGGATTTGGGATTGATCACTCATCCAAATATTCTGGCACTTCACTTTAAGGCATGGCTACTAGATGGCTCTCTGATATAGAATGAGACATACAAATGGTACTGCTTCATAGCAGAAAACCTAAAACAAGGAAAACTTACCTCCAGCAGTGGAAAAGCTTCGAGACTTGGTGCAGTCACTAATCTGTACCTCCTCTTGAGTCTCATCTAACACACATTCTCGATTATCTGTTCAATATAAAAGCCTATGGATTATCATTGAGTTCCAGCGAAGTTCACCTAGTTGCTATCACAGGTTTTCACTTCCCAAATTGAGGGCTTTTCAGTTTTCAACCACCCAACCACAACAAGGTTTATCAAAGATCTCTTCAACTTCTTCCCTGCTGGTAAGGAATCAACTCAACCCTGGGACCTCAACTTAGTCCTCAACATGCTGAGGAAACCCCCATTTGAACCTATGGCAAACTGTTCCCTCCTTCATCCATTCCCTCAAGACTATATTCCTCATAGTCATCAGCTTGGCCAGGAGGATAGGAGAACTTGAAGCCTTATCCACTGTACAAAGTGTTCTGTCATGACAAGATGATGCTATGTCTGCACCCTTGCTTCCTTCCCAAGGTTTCCTCAGAATTCCACATCAACCAGGAGGTTCAGGTACCGTTGTTTTATCCCCAGCCTCATTCTTTGAGAGAAGAATCAAGCATTCACACACTGGATGTAAGAACAGCCCTTGCCTTCTGCCTAGACAGGACTAGGCCCTTTAGAGCTTCACCCAGGCTTTTCATCTCAGTTGCGGAATACATGAACGGTCAGGTGATTCCCACCCAAAGACTGTCCAAATGATTTGCACGACTCATCTTAACCTGTTACGAAACCTTAAGGGGTTGCCCTCCTCCAGGAGTCATTGCTCATTCCACCAGGGCTCAATCTGCCTCAGCAAACCTCCTGAAACGCATACCCATTTTGGACATCTACAGGGCAGCCACTTGGTCTTTGGTACACACATTTTCCCAGCATTTCTCTTTTGTGACTGCTTCCAGAGCTGACATGGTTTTCACCAAGGCTGTTCTATGTTCTGTACTGAATCCACCTCCTCAGCACCCTCCTCTTTGATGGAGGTACTGCTTAGGTGCCTCCTGATATGGAACACCCACACGGACACTACTCAAAGAAGACAGAGAGGTTACTTACCTTGTACAGCCACTGGAATTCTTTGAGATGTGTGTCCCTATGGGTGCTCCAGTACCTGTCCTCCTTAATATATGGAGATATGCCTATCTCATAGAACTGGAAGGACCTTGAAAGGTCATCGAATCCAGTCCCCTGCCTTCACTAGCAGGACCAAGTACTGTCCCATGACAGATTTTTGCCCCAGATCCCTAAATGGCCCCCTCAAGGATTGAACTCACAGCCCTGGGTTTAGCAGGCCAATGCTCAAACCACTGAGCTATCCCTCCCCCCTCAAGATAATGAGTTAGCTGTGTGGCATTTACTGGGAACTCCTCCCAAGCATGAGGGGGGCAGCAGGGGAGAAAGCATGAAAGTGCTTGTTTGGATATTTAACAAGTACGTGATGGAGGTGACGGCACTGTCGGCCAATCAGAGGCAGGAGTCGACATTTCAATACTGACTGCAAGATGATGGACAGGGTGGATGTAGACCATAAAAGGCCTTTGAAGTGAAGACAAGCAGCTTTCGTTATACAGGATACTGGAATAAATTATTTAATGATCACTTTGTAAGCACCAAGAGGACAATAGGGTGATAGGTAATAGCCAACATGGATTTGTCATGAACAAATCATGCCAAACCAACATAATTTCCTTCTTTGATAGGGTAATTGGCCTAGTGAGGGAGGTCAGGAGAGATGGAATGGGGCAGCATCACTGGGGCAAGTGGAGGGGTTAGAGAAGGAGAGAGCTGAGAAACTTCTGCATCTGTGCCAGGAGACGAGAAGGAGAGAGTTGTGGTAGGGGAAGGGAAGGAAAGTCAAAGGCAGAGAGAAGGGCACATTGTATTTTGTCAATTTTCTCATGGAAGAAGTTGGCGCAATCAAAGGTGGCAAAAAGGCAGCAGGGATTGTGGGCATGGAATTCAATTAAGTTGGAAAAGGAGAGGTTTGTTACCTAGAAAGGTAGAACCAAATGAGGAGAGAACTAATTGGTAGTGGATGAAGACAGCCTGGTCATGAGGTTTCTGCCAAAGACTCTCTGCAGTGTAAGAACTGGAGTGGAGGAAGTGGATATTGCAGGTGAGCCAGGGCTGGAAGTTGGCAGGGCAGATCTGAGGGAATGGCAAAAGTTAAAGACGAATGAATAAATGGAGAGGATGAATGAAGCATGGAGAGAATCATCAGCCATCTCAATGGAAGAAAAAGAGAGGTCAGGGAGGAGAAGGCTGAGAATGGACAAGAAGCTGAGTGACAGAGTAAGTGGGGAGAGGGCTGATGGACTTATGCTGAAAGAGAACAGGTAAGAGAGGGGGAACTCAGCAGCAGTGAGATCTAGCAAGTTAGTGCTCTCTGATATGTAAGAAATGGAGGAGAGTGGAAAGAAGAATCAAGTGAACACTCTACAAACTTTTTTTGTGCTATTAAACTTCTACAGATGTGATGTACAGTAACTTTCCTCCTCAGAGCTGCTTCTGTTTTTAATTAGACTGTCTTTGAAGAGGCCAGTTCAATATCTTGTTTAATAAGAGTGCATTCATATCTGTTGCAGAATGAATCATCTCATAATCAGTACTGACTGTGTCTTTCTCAGATTGCAAGTCCAGAAAAAGGGAAATTGTCTCTTGAATGTGAGCTGTATTTCTTTGCAAGGATCAGCAAATAATACTTTGCATTTCTGTAGCACCTTCCACATAAAGATCTCATAGCACTCTAATTAAGTCTCTCAAAGCCCCTTGTAAGGCATGTTTGCTATCCTTTTTACAAATAGGTAGCATGGAGCCAGAGAGGTGAAGTGATTTTCCCAATGTTAAGTGGCAAGTTATTGGCAGGTCCAAGAACAGGACACAGGAGGCCTGATTCCCAGTCTCTTTCTCTAACCACTAGACAACACTCCTTGCATTAAGGACCTTCCATTTGTTAATGTCTACTGTACTCAGTAGATAATGCCATAATCTAAATAAGAAATACTTCAGTCAATTCTGTGGGGAACAACAGATTGGGTTAGAAACAGAAGAACATAGAATTTGTGCCTAGCTGGTTTTCTCAGCTTCATTTCTTTTCACTTTCAAGCTGTTTGAAGTGGCAAGATTGGTGACTTCTGAGTGGGTTTTGTTTGACAAACAGAAAAGCTTGATAATAGAGCTGCTATCTTAATACAGATTAAGAGATTCCAGGATTCACTGTAATCAATCAAGTTACCCATGTGGAAAAGTTGCGCAGAATAACATTTTATACTAAAATCTTCATATGTTGTGAATCATTGCATAGAATTTAAGATTATTATATCCCTTTCATAAAATTCAATAGGATGATTTTTCAGTTAAAAAAGGATGACATCTATAGACATCCAAATGCACGTATTGTAGAACTAAAGGGGTCAGATCTTTGCCTATATTATGATGGCTTTGTGCTGATGGAGCAGCGCAGAACGTTCCTAAAGCCAGCTTACCTGGCCACTGGAGGATCATCTCTGCCTGGTGGCCCAGAGGCCAGATGGAGCTCCTGCAGCATGTACCCTCCTGATGCATGAAGTGTGACTAAGATATTCCTGCACCTCATCAGTCTCTGGCTGCCATAAAGGCCTTTTGGAGTCACTGGCCATGATAGTGTGAATTTAGAATGGCCCCAGGTTTGGGAAGGGAGGATATGAAGATGGCTTAGAGCAGGGCTCGGCAACCTTTCAGAAGTGGTGTGCCGAGTCTTCATTTATTCACTCTAATTTAAGGTTTTGCGTGCCAGTAATACATTTTAACATTTTTAGAAGCTCTCTTTCTATAAGTCTTTAATATATAACTAAACTATTGTTGTATGTAAAGTAAATAAGGTTTTTAAAATGTTTAAGAAGCTTCATTTAAAATTAAATTAAAATGCAGAGCCTGCCCCCCTCCCGGACCGGTGGCCCCCCCCCGGACCGGGCAGTATGAGTGCCACTGAAAATCGGCTTGCGTGCCGCCTTCCGCACGTGTGCCATAGGATGCCTACCCCTGGCTTAGAGCTACATTTGCATTTGCAAGCACTCCTTAACTAGAACTGAGTATTGGACCCATAGCTTGGAAAGATTTTTCTTTCACTCAGACATGAGCATGGATTTTCTCTTGTGTTTCTAGTTATATATAAAATTGTTTACACAGCTGTTGTCTTAGGGTTTTCCATTGACCTTTATAAGATGCAATTGATCCCTGACTTTAATGATATGCAGTATAAGCCGTTAAAGAAAAAGAGATACAGTGAGTGCAATTCATGTTGTAGTCTCAATATTCTGTGTTCTCTTTTAAAAAAAAACCCACTATCTGCAAGCCCACTTGTCTAATTGTTTTGGTGACAGGGTATTATCATTTTATGATTTTTTTAAAGAAACAAAAAAAGTAAACATATTTTAGCATTTATGTGGGTTATACTTTACAAGATGAAAGGTATTTTTCTCTGAATGAAGGAAAACACTATTATATAAACCCAGGATAAAACACTATTCTATAAACCTATAATTATTATTAGTGGAATGTCTGTTATACATTCCAGGCAAGTAAGTTGTGCCCTGGTTCTTGGAAAAGATCTGTTTACAAAGATATAATGGATTTTCCACAGCTGTTTGACTAGAAGTGCATCGTTAGTGAAGTATTTTCAGCAGCTAATATATTTACCACAATAGCATGTGTTTATATTTTTATCTTAATAAGTACTTGGAGTATATCGAAAACTTTTATAAATCTGCACAAAGTTATAGGGCCATATTCAGCACCCATTACCCACCCAGCCCAATTGACTTCAGTGGGATCACACTGGATGTGAGCAGCAAATTTGACTTATACTACCTATGTATATGGCACAAGTGCCAAAGGAACGTGTTAAAATGAAACCCATACCATCCCCAGATAACAGCATGCTACAGCATTTTTTCTTTTTGTACCTTATGTCACCTTGTAAAGAAGATTTTCCTGTTTGACAGTATTATTAAATTCATTCCCTTTTCTCCCCCTCACACTCTAAAATAGCAGTGAGAACAAACACAATCTCATTAATGAGAAATGTATGTGATAGAAATTCAGAGCTCATTTCATCAGGCACAGTGACATCCTAATCCAACTCCCATTAAAGTCAATGGAAAGATTCCCATTAACTTCAGTGAGAACTGGATTAGGTGCTGAATTATTATAGGATGTGATCAAAAGATACATATTTCAGCAAGAATAGTTGGGAATATAGAACTGTGCCGAGAGATTTTGCTTTCATTCTCTACAAAGGCATGAGACCTTTCATTGAGACCAAGCAAAATCAGAATAGAAAGCCTCAGAAACATTCATAAAAAGTTTATTGAAGCCCTCATCATTTGATATAGACTGTTTCCAGAGCTCAGACATAAACATCTGAGAAATGTATTCACAAGGTTATACTATCAAATGGCCTTCCATCTGTGGTTTGTCTATAGTGCATCTCAGCACAGCATCTAAGCTCTGTCTACATTTCTGATTGGGGCTTCTTCAACTGTCATTGTAGCATTATTATTACTAATGATGTTTATTACAGTAGGCACCAGTAGTGCCTAAGGACCAATCAAGATCAGGCCCCACTGTGCTAGGTACTGTACATACACAGAGTAGTAGGTTGTCCGTGCCCTGAAGAGCGTCCAATCTAAATAGATGAGACAGACAAAAGGAAAGGGATGCAACATACAAAAAGAGCAATCAATGTGATGATGGCAAATATCATTTTAGAGCCATGGTTTTTTGTTTTGTTTTTTAAATTGTGTGAGGTTTTGATAGGAAGTGTTTAGCTAAATGGAAAGACAAGACAAGGGAATGGAACAGTCTCATTGAAGGGATGGGAGGCCAAGGGGAGAAGAGAAAGAAGGAGGGTCTGAAGGTTAGGTGGAGGGAACCTGAAGTGAAGCAGTTGAGTGGATGACTTCCTTGACCTCTGTGACAGACTCGCAGCCTTACTAATAAATACATGATGGTTAGCATCACAAGAAAAGAAGCAGTCTATTTCAAATTCACCAACATTAAAAACAAAAAATTAAAAAACCACCACACTTAGGAATAATTATATGGATTTCCTTAAGCTAGATTCCTGTGCTTCGTATATAGAAATGCATTTATACTACTGCTGGGGCAACAAAGATATTAAGGGAAATTTTGCCTTTCCCTTCTATATTAATTTACATGTTTGCTGTCTCATGTACTCATAACAAGGCTGCTAACATGTACAATTTGTTGATACTAAAATGCTGAAAAATCCCATGTTCTATGGCTCAGTGAAATTAACATATGGAAACTTACTCTGTTACATATGGATTTAATGAAGACCAGCACAGGAATAAATTCATGTTTATGTTCATCTTAAAATATATGTATTCACATAATAAGGAATTGCCCGTTTTTCTCTGTAGGTGCCAGCTTGCGTGATGACATCAGTAAATACTTCTGGTTTCATCATACTCAAGGGGACACAATGACAGTTCAGGATCCAAGCCAAATGAATCTCTGTGCTGCTGTTTGGACTGTCGTCTCCTATGTAATTGCTGACATGGAAGAGATGTTGCCAAGGTAATAAAAAAGGCAAGAAAGAAGACTTATATTCTTCATCCACTAATGCATGTGGTCCACAGCTGTGGGAAATTCCTTTTCCATCCTGGTTTTTGCTGATTTTTATTTTTGTTCTCTGACCTCAAAGCACATTCCTTTTACATGGTCTTGTTTACTGATTTAATGCCTTCCATTTGTGATTTTTATTTCATGTTTCTTCTGTTAAGTATTTTTACCCTCTAATCAATGTCTAATGTCTGTCTCCTAAAATTATGGCAGAATAGCCATCTGTAGACTCATAAGTAACCCTGTAGAGCAGGAAAATACACCGAATAAATCTGTTGCATCAGAATAGTAGTTTTACTGTGTTTACATGTAAAATGTGAAGGATTTTTTTTTAGTTTAGATATTAGTATGACATTAACACTAAAAGTGATTTCATGCTTCCATAGCTTTTAAAACTAATACCATGTTCACATTGTGTTGCGGTTATAGGCCAGGCTAACCCTTGATGTTACAATTTGCTTAATGTCTTAAAGGTGCAATGGCTAAAATAGTATAGCTTAAAAAATTTCCAAATCATAGAATATCAGGGTTGGAAGGGACCTCAGGAGGTCATCTAGTCCAACCCCCTGCTCAAAGCAGGACCAATGCCCAACTAAATCATCCCAGCCAGGGCTGATTTAGCCTGACCTTAAAAACCTCTAAGGAAAGATTCCACCACCTCTCTAGGTAACCCATTCCAGTTCTTCACCACCCTCTTAGTGAAAAAGTTTTTCCTAATATCCAACCTAAACCTCCCCCACTGCAACTTGAGACCATTACTCCTTGTTCTGTCATCTTCTACCACTGAGAACAGTCTAGATCCATCCTCTTTGGAACCCCCTTTCAAGTAGTTGAAAGCAGCTATCAAATCCCCCCTCATTCTTCTCTTCTGCAGACTAAATAATCCCAGTTCCCTCTGCCTCTCCTCATAAGTCATGTGCTCCAGCCCCCTAATCATTTTTGTTGCCCTCCTCTGGACTCTTTCCAATTTATCCACATCCTTCTTGTAGTGTGGGGCCCAAAACTGGACACAGTACTCCAAATGAGGCCTCAGCAGTGCCGAATAGAGGGGAATGATCACGCCCCTCGATCTGCTGGTAATACTCCTACTTATACAGCCCAAAATGCCGTTAGCCTTCTTGGCAACAAGGGCACACTGTTGACTCATATCCAGCTTCTCGTCCACTGTAACTCCAGGTCCTTTTCTGCAGAACTGCTGCGTAGCCACTCGGTCCCTAGTCTGTAGCAGTGCATGGGATTCTTCCGTCCTAAGTGCAGGACTCTGCACTTGTCCTTGTTGAACCTCATCAGATTTCTTTTGGCCCAATCCTCTAATTTGTCTAGGTCCCTCTGTATCCTATCGCTACCCTCCATTCAAATAATGCTGGTCGCCCTTACTGAGACTTCAGACACAGTGCGTAATGAAATCTTACACACACTGAGGGATAATGTTGTTCAATTCACACTTCATCTAGGAAAAGCCAAGTCTTACATCATGGAAGGGAAACAGAAGGAATAGTGGGAATTCTGTCAGTACCCCTGGTTGGAGGGAGCTTGCTGGCCATTTGGTATTAAGCTTCACAACCTGCCTCTGAATGTCCAAGTAACAGCAGTTGCCACAAGTGCTTTTGGTCATTTTCTTTTTGGAAAGAAGGCTGTATCCTGTTCTTTCTAATGCAGGTTTCACTATACGTATTTGCAGTGCATTTTTATATGGCTACACTCTCCCACCACACACAGTGTTTCATGCAGAGGACAAAGAAAGCTGTGTTCTGTGATCTTCACTGCCTACCAACTGATACCTGGGTGAAATTTAAGGAGTTGTTTTTGATCTGTACAGCTCTAAACATTTCTAGTCCTTGAGCTGTCTCTGTTCCCATGCAATATCATAGCAGTTGGATTCTAAACAGGAGAAGGCTAGTAGCTGGACATTGGCAGTGAGAATGAGAAGTGAATTTGGGAATGGACTTCCCTCATCCACTATTGGTTTTCTCTTGCCCAGCCTGGGTGGCCTTCCAGACCCACTCTGTTGAGGCATTGTGGTTCTTTTTTTAGAAGAAGAGATGATAGAATTGGGAGAGATTCTAGGGCATGTTTTCCTCTCATGTTCTTTTGGCATGTATTAATTATTGTTTAAGCTTTTAAATTTTGCAGCATGCCAACTGAGTTTATTGATATACACAACTGGGAAAATAGTTAAAGAAAACAAAATAAATGTCACATCATGTACTAAACTTGCCACTAATCATAGGACTGGAAGGGACCTTGAGAGGTCATCTAGTCCAGTCCCCTGCACTCATGGCAGGGCTAAGTATTATCTAGACCATCCCTGACAGGTGTTTGTCTAAGCCGCTCTTAAAAATCTCCCATCATGGAGATTCCACAACCTCTGTTTATTCCAATGCTTAACCACCCTGACAGAAAGTTTTTCTTACTGTCCAATCTAAATCTCCCTTGCTGCAATTTAAACCCATTGCTTCTGTCCTATCCTCAGAGGTTAAGGAAAAAAAATTCTCCTTCCTCCTTGTAACAACTTTTTACATTCTTGAAAACTGTTATCATGTCCCTCTCAGTCTTCTCTTTTCCAGACTAAACAAATCCAGTTTTTTCAATCTTCCCTCATAGGTCATGTTTTCTAGACCTTTAATCATTTTGTCACTCTTCTCTGGATTCTCTCCAATTTGTCCACATCCTTCTTGAAATGTGATGCCCAAAACTGGACACAATACTCCAGTTGAGGCCTAATCAGCGCGGAGTAGAGCATAAGAATTACTTCTTGTGTGTTGCGTACAACACTCCTGCTAATACAATAATCTGTAATAACGTCCAGTTGCTATATGCCTGTGATGGATTTGAACTGTTGAGCTATTGGGGAAGATTCTGGTGTCCGAATGATAATTATTTGAGCCATCCATTTCCTTTCAGCTATTGAGATTTACCGCAATAGAACCCTGATAGTGTTCCTATATTGATTTTTAACTAATATATGCATTTCACTAATCATACACAGACACTGTATATAGATATTCTCTCTTCTTTTTTAAAAAGAAACGGTTGAAATAAACTTACCACAAAATTTCTACAGCTTTCAAGAGCAGTGTAGTTTAAAAGTAGCAGAAATGTTTCTTTGATGAGTGCATGGCTGGTGGTCCTCACTAATGGGAGATTTTTGCTGTCTTCAGTCTCTAAATTCAAATCTTTGTCCTGTTTTTGAGACCTTACATGAACTTTGGCACCACATCTTTGTCTGTCAAGGTCTGTCAAAGTGACTTTGTTCCTCAAAGATCCATAGGTTTCCAACAGGAAGGGTAAACTTGGTGTTACAAGCCTTAACCTCTGCCCCCATTTGAGCTATTGATAGAGGTATTCTTGTCAATTAAAGCATGTTCATTAGCTGTCATTATGTCAACTGGCAGTTTCTGAGATGGGAGCACACCATAGAATGCCATATTGTATTAGATCTCCAGACAAGCTTTCTGTACATAGCTCCAAGATACATACCAAAGTGCAATTCCAAATTTCACATAGAGATTATTCTTCCCACTTTCTTCCTTAGTCCATCCAAATGAGAATCTGTAGTACAACTTGGATGTTAAAAGGACACTCCAAATTTACCTGAACACAACTAGACCAACGAAAAAATTCATCACAGTCTTTATGAAATACCATCTGAGATGCAGAGAGAGCAAAACTTCTATATTTATGATTGCATGTTAGATCACAGCTTGCATGGAAGAGCCTGTAAAACTAAGGAAATTACTTCTTCTGAAGATAATATCGCTCCTTCCGCCAGTCTCATGGACTAAGAGGAATGGATATTCTTCAGAGGAGATTTGCATGCCAGCTATTTTGCAAACTTCCATGTTTTCCAGTAAACACTATAGAAGTGATAAACCTGCATCTTCAAATGCCTCTACTGTGAAGGTCCTACAGGCAGTGGTATATAAATAATGAAATAATTTATGTATAGATTTTTCTTTCCATTTCTATTGGGTCTTTGTAGCTCCCCTTCAATATTTTGCCTTTATTCCTGCTCAAAGTAAGAGTTATGTTCTTTAGTAGTGATGATGTTTTAGGTGTTAGCTATAAAATGTATACATAAGTTCATAGAATATCAGGGTTGGAAAGAACCTTAGGAGGTCATCTAGTCCAACCCCCTGCTCAAAGCAGAACCAATCCCTAGTTTTTGCCCCAGATCCCTAAATGGCCCCCTCAAGGATTGAACTCACAACCCTGGGTTTAGTAGGCCAATGCTCAAACCACTGAGCTATTCCTCCCTCCCTCCGAAATGGTTGTTCAGTTCTCTATTTGGAAGCATTTGCAATCACCTCGCCAGGTGATTCAGAGATATCTGTAAGAGGACTGGGGGATCATCTTTGATTTCAGCTTGTACACTGCCTTTGATCTCTGACTGAGGACCACCTGTCATGCTTTCTTCAGAGACAAGAAATTAACAGGTGGGAAACTTTTTTCTTTTCATGTACAGGCAACACATAGGAAGTCAGGGCTTCTTGTAAATATTATAATGACATGATAAAATAAATGCACCAGATGTAAGTTTCCTTCAGGTCAACAAGAATACCTCCAAAATTGCACTGGGATGCCCTTTCCTGTTTTGAATCCAAAAAAAGAGTGAAGGTATTTAAATGTAATAAAAATATGTGGAACACTGTCAGAAAATTTAAATAAATGTTTTACTTGAGGTGTTACAAACCTCCTTCATCAAGGAGGGGACAGACGCAGGCAGGCTTCCTTTCTGTTAGGAGACAGAGCTTCCAGACATTTCTTTGGGGCGGACAGGGAAGGGTCAAATCAGATCCATCATTCATTTGGCTGACTAGACTATCATGCAAATTGAGATGAATGCCTGATGAAAAGTGGGTAATTTTTCCGTTTATAAAAGAAGGGAGTTATAGGATGAGAAATCATGTTACTGATTTTTTGTCCTTCATGTGATGGTAGTATTTGAAGTTTATACTGACTCTTTGAATTATTTAAGTGTATGATCCCTTGGGTTTACAATAATTAAACAGAGATGAGAAGGACAATAATTTCCTAGTACTAGAGGTGAAGCTGTGATTCTTATGCATTTACACTACAGACATTTCTGGCTGCATATGTATTTAGTATGCTTCCCTCATAATGATCTGAGACACTTACATTTACCATGAGTAAATATCAAACTGATCTCACTATCTTTATCTGTCTCATGAAATATACATCCCATCTAAATGTGCCCAAATGATTAATTTACTGCTATTTAATGATTAGCATAAAAATATCATCATTACACAAGATAGAAATGTTGCCACTAATTGCTGGTTGAAGTGAACGTTGTTTTCTGCATAGAAATTAATGGTGCGTACAGCTCAACTCTCTTGGCTGAACTGGGAAAATTCAAGACTTTCCTGAAGCAGAAGGTGCTTGATTTTTTTCCCCTCTCCAGGCTAGAATTGGAAGCATTTCTATGAAAAATGAAGTGATGTCAGAGCTGATGATAGAGCCGGAAAGAAAGTTTTGTGCACAAAGTGAACCAGCTAGTTGTGTCTTCATGCCATTTTTGTGAAATGCTTTTATCTTGGCTGGTTTAGCCTCCCTTTGTAGACAAAACAGTCTTCAATGCACATTACTCCAAAAGTTCAGACCAATTTCAATTAAATAGTGTTTGACCAATACTGGGTCTTAGATTTATTATTATAATTATTTAACATTTATCTTATGGTAATGACTAAAGGACTCAATCAGGTGTACAGAGCACTGCACAAACATGTAATAAATGCAAGCATGCCCACATTGTGTAAAGTTGGGTGCACAAAATTAGAGGCTACTTTTGCCTGCTAGGCAGTATTGCTGTGAGTTGGTTAGGTAGAGATAAGGCTGAGAATCAGAAGACTTGGTTTAAAATCCTGGTTCTTATCACTGATTCTGTGTGATATTGGGCAAGTCACCTGATGTGATCCTTAGTTTCTTTGTGTAAAAAGGTGATCATTATACTTACCTAGTTCATAGGTATGTTTTGAGGCTTAGCGAAACACTTTGTAAAGTGCAATATACATTCATAATAGTGTTAAGTTAAACCAGTGGCACTAATGGAAACAGAAATCAGGACTAGAGCTGTGCAAATAACTGACTTTTCAGTTGGCTGGCAATTCTGAAAGGGGAAAAAACCCATGTGGGGTAGACCCCAAAATTGATTTTTATGAAAACTTCAGAGTTGAAAAGTTAAAAAAAAAATTAACGTCAGGTCAAACAAACCATTTTGCTGGACTCAAAATGAAACATTTTGTTTCAATTTCAAGTACTTGTTAACTTAGATTTTTTAATTGAAGGCAATTTTGAAACAGACATTTCAAACAAAAAAAAATCCAAAAGTATTGTTGTTCTTCGAGTGATGGTCTCTTCGCGTATTCCAGACGTGGGGGTGTGCTGGCACGCCATGCGCCGGAGCCAGACGTTTTAGCAGCAATGTCCGTTGATGCGCACATGCATCTTACCTTGCATCATGCTGCATGCGAGGTTATAAGAGGCCGTGTAGGGTGATGCCCCCTCAATTCCCTCTTACCGCATGGTCATTGTCGGAATCTTCTCTCTGCACGCCTATAGTCTTTATGAGAATGATAGTCTGTTTGTATATCGTTATTTCGCTCTGTTTCTTTCTTTATTAGCTCTGTAAATAACATAGTTAGTTTAGCTAATCACCCCGTACAGAGCTTGCCCTGACCTAGTTGGGTGTGTCTGTGCCCCACATTCCAGGGTTAAAAATTGTGTCTTGTGCCCTCGCTCGTTCTCTGTGAGCGATGAGCACGATCGTTCTCTGTACTGCCTGGGAGAGGTGCACCTCGCCACCCACCACCTCCCACCCAGATCCAGTGGCACCACCAACAAGGCAAAGGAGAGCTGTAAGCACTCCAATTGACTCTGCAGGAGCTCCCTGTTGCAGACTTCTGTGATTCAGAGAATTTCCTCACTGAGCCATGCCCATTCGGGCGAGATGTTATGTGCAGACCCTACCGCACTGCTCCCTAAGGCAGAGGGCAAGGCCAAGTGGAAAAGAGGCGCTGGCACTTGACAGTCCCTGCACCAATTGAGCAATGAGAAAGCCCACTGGGATGTGCCCCTCTGCCCCATCAGGACACACTGGGCTCTGCTCTGTGCACCCCCTCAGTTCAGTGGCCAGCGGGACATGCCCTGGACACTGGGATGGGTGGAACTGTTGTTCCTGGTGACACACTTGGACTTACCGTACCCGCCCTCACCACTTCTCTCGGTTCCCTAGCCTCCTACACCGGCAGATGCACTGATCCTCCTCAGCTGGGACCCACCTCTGCCAGTCGTGGCACCGCCTGCACCCACGGTTCCATCACAACCGTAGGTTTCTTTGGACTCAGAGGGCTTCTTGGCAGAAGAGCCGTCCTCCCTAGTCTCCCGACGTAGTTCAGACTCCCAAGTGCATCTGTCACACCAGACGAGCTACACTCCCATCCCACAGGGGTGGTACCCATACCCTGGGGGCCTGCAGTTACCCTCAGGGCCCAACCTCCTGGCAGCAATGGCCCACATGGAACCCTTATCACCAGCCGTATGCACTGTTGATGGTCTTGCACCAGTCCACCTGGGCCCCTCTGCCAGAACCAATCAGCTCAGACCCGGAAGAGGACCCAGAGCAAGACCTGGTACCGCCAGTTCCACTGGTCCTGATGGTGCATTCCTCCTCTCCAGACGAGGCCCTAATTCCCCCTACTCTCTCGCCTCCTGACAATCACCACCAAAGCAGGAGTTGCCGCAGAGGATGGACCTCGACTTCCGCCTCCCCCAGATGAGGTCCAGGACCAACCTCACCAACTGCTGTAAATCCTCCAGCCTCGGGGACCAATGCGCATTGCTCTGCCCATCAATGAGGCCATCATGCAACCTGCATGGGTGGTGTGGCACATGCTTGCATCCTGCACCCCAACACCTATGAGGGCGGAATGTAGATCATTTGTGCCATCTACGGGGTCTGACTTTCTTTTTTCCCCAACCTACCCCAGCCTCGGTAGTGCATGTGGCCAGGGAATGGGCATGCCAGCACACCTCTACCTTCACTTCTCCAGATAAGGCGGTGAAGCACCTGGACTCACGGACCACAAACTGTATTCCTCCACGGCCCTGCAATTCTGTATATTGAATTACCAGGCTCTGCTGGCAAATTATGATTTTAATAATTATGCCAAGCTGGCAGAGTTCTTGGAGGACATCCCACAGGACAAGCAACAGCAGTTGCAGGCCCTGTTGGAAGAAGGCTGCCTGACAGCCAAGGTCAGCCTCCAGGTGGCCGTGGTGGACATGTCCTCTGGCTCCCTGGCCACAGGATTGTTATGTGCCAGGAAGCATGGTTACAATCCTCAGGCTCCCCCAAGGTGGTCCAGTCCTCTATCCGGGGCCTCCCTTCCACAGGACAAACTGTTCGCTGCCAGGACAGACAAAGCCCTCCACTCCCTGAAAGACTCTAGGGTGACCCTCCAGTCTTTGGGGATCTACAACCCAGCCCACTGCCGATGGCAGTCCAAGCCTCCGTTCCGCTTGCACCCCTACCCCCCGTACCAACCTGCCTTCTCTTGGTACCAGGAACCCTCCTGGTGCTCTCCCAGATCCCAACGTCTGTGCCCCTCAGCCACCGCCACCTCATCCACTGTGCCACAGCACCAGCCGAAGGCAGAGTTTTGACATGTCCATCGAGAGCTTTGAGCCCCCCACATGATCACCTCTGGCCCCCACCTACAACCTTCAAGGACCATCTTGCCCTATTCGCTCACCACTGGGACAAGATCGCCACAGATTGTTGGATTTTGGAGATCTCAGCCACGGCTACTCTATAGAGTTCCTGGCCTTTCCCTCCCTCTGGAGATCCCACCCCCCAGGTGCCCCTGGGATATTCCCCCACCGCACCCTACCTCAACACAAGGTGGGTACCCTCCTAGGGAAAGGGGTGATCGAACTCTTGCTCACCCGCTTCATTGGCAATGGTTTCTACTCCCTGTACTTTCACATCCCGAAAAGGGGTGGTGATCTCCGCCTTGATCTTCATATACTCATCACCTTTATCCGGAAGACCAAATTCCATATGGTGACGCTCACATTGATCATTCCCTCCCTCCCCCAGGGGGCATGGTTCACAGTTCGACATGAAGGATGTGTACCTCCATATAGATATCCACCCGACCCACCGCCAGTTCCTCCACATTTGTGTTGACGACAACCACTACAATCCCTTTTGGCATTGCCCTGGCCTCAAGGGTCTTCACCAAGGTTTTTGTCGTCATCGTGGCCCACCTTCGCTGCCTGGGACAGTTGGTGTTCCCTTACTTGGACAACTGACTCCTGGGGAGCTCCAACCTATGCCAAAGTGAAATCTGCCGTTGCCGCGCTCTGCTCACTCCTCGCCTTCAACGAGGAGAAATATGTATTTCTCCCGACACAAACATTTCACTTCATCAGGGCACACCTGGACGCCATAGCAGCTTGGGCCTTCCTCCCGACAGACTGCTTCTCCCCCCTCATGGCCCCTGTGGCAGTACTACACCACAACCACACACTGCAATGCACCACTGTCTCCACCTCCTCGGACACACGGCAGCCTGCACCTATGTGGTGCTGCATGCCCACCACCACATGCGCTGCCTACAACTGTAGCTCTTATTGGTATGCTGGCCCCACATCAACCAACTAGACACGACCCTGATGGTCCTGTGTCCATACGCACCTCTCTCACCTGGTGGACTGACCCCGCCAAGGTACTACAGGGCACTGTGTTCACCACTCCCATTCCCACAGCCACCGTCACTACAGATGCCTCCCTGGCGGGCTGAGGAGCCCACTTGGATGGCCGTGCCACTCAGGGGACGTGGACGCCCTGCGAAGCATGCATATCAATGTTCTGGAACTGAGGGCGGCCCACCTAGCTTACTGCCCATTTCAAACTCTTCTCCATGACCAGCACGTTCAGGTCCTTTTGGACAATATTACCACAGTGGCCTTTGTAGACAGGGTAGCACCAGGTCCTGGTCCCTCCGCATGTACCTACCGGGTAGCAGAACTCCCTGGTGGATGCCCTCTGCTGGACCTGGTACCTCACCTACGAATGGGAGATCCATGGCCCCACCCTGCGCTCCATCTGCCAGGCCTGGGGCACCCTCTCTTGGGATCTCTTTGCCATGTGACAGCCGCATGTTCCCCCTCTTCTGTTCCCGGGGTGCCAGGGCAGCGGGTCCCAGGGCAATGGTTCTTCTCCTTCCATGGCATGGCGGACTCTGGTATACCTTCCCCCGCCCACTTCGTTCCCCAGGTACTGCGCAAGATCCACCACGAACCAGGCCACAGTCCTCCTGATAGTCCTGTATTGGCCCCAACAGTTCTGGTTTCCTGAGCTACTCAGACTCTCTCGCCTCCACCCAGTCTCTCTCTGACAGACCAGACCTCCTCACCCAGAACTTGGGCAGTGTCCATCACCCCAACCCAAGCCCACTTCAGCTGACAGTCTGGTTTTTATAGGGGGCTCGAGCATAGACAAAGCCTGCTAGATACCTGTCTGATATATACTTACTTTCAGCCGGTGAGAGTGCACACAGACGTGCTATGCTAAAAAATGACAGTGCTTTACCTCTTGGGCGCACTGCTGCTGCCTTCCCTCCAGGACGTCTCTGTGCCCACTGTCCTAGACTATATCTTGCACCTTAAGCACACGGAGCTCACACTTAGTTCTGTCCATGTCCACCTGGTGGCTCTCAGCACCTTCCTCCCACTGGTGGAAGGACACTCAGAGTTTACTCACCGTACCACCACTCGATTTCTGAAGGGGCTGAAGAACCGCTTCGCACCAGTCCTCCTGCCCACCCACTCCCGGGACCTCAATCTCATCCTCTCCACCCTCACCAGACCGCCCTTCTAACCACTAGGCACGTGCTCGCTCCCGTACCTATTTACAAAGGTTGCCTTCCTCATTGTCATCACTTCCATTCAGTGTTTCAGTGAACTCATGGCCATGATGGTTGATCCCTCCTCCCCATACATGGTCTTCCAAAAGAACAAGGTCCCCCTGCACCTTCACCCTAAGTTCCTCCCCAAAGTCATTTCCGAGTTTCACCTCAACCAGACTATCCATCTCGCAGTGTTTTACCCTAAACCACATGCCACGCCCGCAAAGAGAACCCTACACTCTCTAGACATCCGACGCCCTCACATTCTGCTTGGACAGGACATGCCCCTTCCAAGCCTTCTAGTGTCCATTGTGGAGCAGTCAAGAGGGCAGGTACTCTCCTTGCAACGCATCTCCAAGTCAGTCTCCATGTGCATCAGGGAATGCTATGCGCAGTCCAACGCCTTGAAGGAAATGGATTCCACACCGTGTAGAATCAAGCACAGGAGTTTATTATGCACCGCGCTGGTGGAGTGTCACTTTGCTTATTAGACTCAGAGAGACAGCAGAACAATTAATTACAATAGGTTATATATGGTGCTCATTGGGTGGAGAGGAGAAACGGGGATGTTTTTTTCCTTGCCCCAGGATAGGTTCTAGCAGCAAGACAAGATAAGTACAATAAGCCAATGGTCTAAAAGATTACATAATGGCTCCGCCCATGGCTCAAACAAACATATTGCTGACACAAAGGTAATTACCCTTAAATTATGTCTATTAAAGTGTATAGGTTAAATCCTAATTTTGGGATCCAGGGCAATGAGGCAGCAGCTCTCCCGGTTGACCCATAGGTGCATTCCTGGAGATTTAAAGCAAGAAGGCAGTAATTAGTACTTAACAATAACAACAATTGTTTATAAATTTACCCTTGCATTTCTCTGGGCTAGGATTAGCATTCGTCTGTGAGGGGAGGACGTCATAACTCATGTCAATCAAATTAGGCCTCTCCCCAAACTCTGTCTGGGATCTGACGGGTATTGTACCACTATCTTCTCCCTGCATTAGGGAGTTAACTTTGAGGCCTCAGTGCTTCATGTGTCTATACTCACGATAAGGAGGCCCTATTACATTCAGAGTTATGCTGACTCCGCTCACTGACTTGAAACACACACAAGGTTATCTGCTTACCCCAGCTTTCTCTTAGGCATGTCTTGTTTTCTGTTAGCTAGCTCTTATGCCCAGGCCAAGCTGTTGACTCTGGAAAGTTTCTATGAAAAGTTTTTAATAGAAACTGTAGTTAAGATTTTATAGCCACAGCAATTGGATTTTGGCCCTTCAGCCTCACTGGCAGAACTATGGCCCACTCCACAAGAGCGCACGCAGCCACCACACCTCCTGCTGTGCGGCAACCTGGAGCTCCATCCACATCTTCACGGCACACTATGCCACTGACCAGGGGGCAGCCACAACCACAACAATGGGACATATTGTCCTCCAACAGGCAATCCCTCTCTCATCCTTGCACCCACCTCCAGGCTGATCAGTTCTTTGTACTCACTTACATTTGGAATACATATAGGGACCATCACTCAAAGAGGAAGAGGAGGTTACTTACCTATAATTGGAGGTTCTTCGAGATGTGTGGTCCCTATTTGTATTCCAGTACCCTGCCACCATCCCCTCTGCTGTGGATAGCCTAGTCAGCAGCAAGAAGGTGCCTGAGGGGGCGTCGCCCTGCACGGCCTCTTATAACCTTGCATGGAGCGTGAGGCAACATAAGACACGTGTTCAGGTCAATGGACACTGCTGCTAAAACTTCCGGCTCCGGCACATGGGACCCCCATGTATGGAATACATCTCGAAGAACCCCTAGTTACAGGTACGTTTAACCTCCTCTTTCATTTCAAAAATGTCATAACAAAATGTATTCACTTTTTTGGAATTTTTTGTTTGTTTTAACATGACCAATTTAGCAAAACTGACACAAATTCACCAAATGCTTTAATGGCACACACTGCTTCTTTTTTTTTTTTTTTAATCAGAAAAAAGTTTCAGCAGAAAATTTTTGCCTAGCTCCATTCAAAACCTTTTAGCTCTCACCTCAGTGTTCATTGTCTAGATCAACTGGCTTCTAAAAAGACTTAGCACTAGTGCTTTACCATTTCAGAGTGCCACACAAACACTAACCTCAAAAAAACATTTTAAGGTTTAAGTCCATATTAGTCCTATTTTTTGGATGGGAAAACTAGGATAGGGCGAAGTGACTTGCCAAGGCCACACAGCAAGTCAGTCTTAGAGCCAGGATTAGGATACAGGAGTTCCTGACTTCTCAACTAATTTCTGTAGAACATGCAGCTTCTAGGGGGACACCCCCACCTCCTCCTCTGATGGCATTTTTTTCCAAATCAACAATTGTGTAATTTCATGCAAGAGTGGCATTTTGAGTTTGCATGTGCAAAATTTCTTTGGGATGCAAAATCATGAGAAACAAAACAGAAAAGCCTCTTGCACCACCAGCCCCATCTGACTTTCTGAATTAGTTACTTTTAGTGACGCCTTCATATAAGCTTTTTGTTTATTTGTTTGTTTTAAATTAACTGGTTTTCTTTGCTCCTTTGTAAAAATACAGAAAAGACTTTGGGTCCCTAAGTTTACATCCTCGTTGTAGCAGATTGAGCACTCACCGCCGTGGCACCTCCTGCTGGTCATCCAGGAATTAGCTCAATTCCAGCCTCAGAGCGCCTCCTGCTGGTCAGTGTTTCACCTGCCTCAGGCCCCCATGTCCTTCCCGGACCCCGGTGCCCTCTTATCTTGGGGTGTGGCCCCACAGCAGCACCCCCACTCTCTTGGTCTCCCCTCCCAGGGGAACCTTCTCCCCCTATGCCCACCTTGCCTCAGTGTCATCTAGCCCCCCTTTCTCTGGGGCAAACTGCAGTCTATAATGGCCACTCATCATTGGCAAGGCCAGGGGTTGGACCAGCTGCCTCTGCCTATCCCTGGGCTACACCTCTGCAGCCCCAGTACCGCCTTAAGAAGGACTCAGCCTGGAGAGTTGCCAGGCTGGAGCTCCTCTTGCTCTTCCCCAGCACTGCTCTGCTTCAGGTACCCTGTGCCCCCAGGCATCTAGACCTTCCTACTCCAAGGCTGGAGTCAGAGTGACCTAGCCCCTCCCTTAGCCCTTGTTATACTGGCCCAGCCAGGCCCTGATTGGCTGCCTCAAGCCAATCATGATTGGCTCCCCGGGGCAACCCTTTATCAGGGCTGTTTTTAACACCTTCCAAACCGGAGCAGGGTGACTGCCCCACTACACTCATTTCTTACTTTATATCAAAACTCATGCTTTAAAAGCAAAAATTGCAAAAACAACTCTAGAGTTGTAAAGGGCAATGATGTTCTTCCCATCTTAGAAAGAACTGAGATTACTGTTATTTTGCAACAAGCAACTGGATAATTTTGAGACGTATGTGTCCTCCGATTCTTTGGAAATGCCTTTGAGTCCGGGATTTCACTGAGACTCTTTGTGGCTCTTTTTTATATTCTCTCGAATATTTTGCATTGACCTTTTGAAAATTCAGTGTCTGATCTGCTACACACACAGGATCATCTGTACCTCTGCCATTACCTGGATCTTCAGATCAGTGATTGGGCTGTAGAAAATTCCTATCTTATTGCCCATACTTAAAATCAACTTTCCTAGTGCTTTTAAGCTCAGACTCAATCATGTTCAGTGTTGTTTTGAATTTCTGCCAGTCAGTCACATGGATACAGTGATTTCTATATAGCAGAGAGAGAAAACTAACAATGGTTCAAAAGTGAGTAATGAAATGATTGCATTTTTGTATAAATCAGGCTTGCTGTTTTTCCTGTGCATTTCACAAAGTGTTAACTCACCAGAAGGGCTCAGTGTTAATAAAGAGAATTGGTAAAGTGAGAGTCATGAGATTTTTAAATCATGAGATGCTTAACTGGCATGTGCTGCTGCATAGGTTTTGAGTGAAAATTATGAATCGACTTCTTTACCATCAAAATGACTCTTTGTAGATGTGCAAAAGAGTATAAATATCTAACAGAAAACACATGCCTCTTTTAAACAGTAATTCTGCACGCAGAATCCTTTATCTTAATCCATCCAGATATAGACTGAATCTATAGGCTATCAATTCATAAATACCAAGAAGCAACAGTACAGTACTATTGTGAATTCCTACATGACTTCTTCTTAAGCTGGACAAAAAGGTCTTATGGCTCTATTGGGAATTGAAACTACCTTTGCTGATCTGCCTTCCCCAAACTGGAGAGGTGTTTGTAAATATTATGAGTTTGTTGGAAATGCAGAATATGGACAAAACAGGGGATTATCTAAATATGTCAGCTGTTTAGCTCTTCAGAAAAGGATGAAAGCACTTTACATTATGTTATATCTCTTTGAATTGTGCCACTTAACCTTTGTTCTTGGTGATTGATATGTTAGTTTGGAACATTTACTTGTTCTGTTCAGTTTTAGGTACAGCTTTCATAGGTATTACAAATATAAGACAGGAAATAAAATTCTAGTAAGTATAGTAATACACTAAACCATATACAAGGATCATAAGCACAGGGTGGAAAGCCAAAGAATCTACTATCTTCAAAACCACAAGAAACAAATTCACGGCTATTTCTGCTATTTATAAAAAAAGAACAACTTCTTAAAAATTCTGACTATAAAAACAATGTCAGCTAAATGGCCAAACATCTTGACCGAAAGAGAAATCTAGTCTGTTGATACTTTAAATTGAGTGACACCCTACCTCACCTTTCTGGTACCATAACAGCAGGCCTAATGTTCCTCCTGGAAGTCAGAGTGCAAGGTGAAGAAATTCATGTACAAACTTTCAGTAGTGTTTAATTGTTCAGGACTCTAACAATGGGGGTTTGTATTGTAATCGATTCCACGGCAGGAAGTTGCTGTAAGTGCTGTGGCATACCAGCGCTCTAGACGTCTACAGGACACCCAGCATGATACCACACCTGGAGGAACTAGAGGTGCTCCAAGCACTAAGGCCCTCCAGGCACTAGCTCTCAATGGGTTTCCATAAATGGTCAGTTTGATGACTACCAAAGGAAGCTTCACTAGGGCTGCCAGAAATACACCTTGCAATTACACTCCGCACCACTGCTTTCAGTTACAAACAAAAGATGAACTAGCACTTCCTAACTCAGTCCCTCAGGTCATCCAGGACGAGGGAATGACTGTGAGCCTCCTCTTGCTTAGTTCCAGGGATGTTCATTGCAGGTCACCTCTCTTCTCAAGGTAGCAACATCCACAGATCCCCAGCCAGAGTCCAGTCCTTTTATCCACCTCCAATGCCTTCTGTTGCAACCAATGCAGGATTTCCCTGGAGACTGTCTGTACTGAGTTCTGGAGGTACAGAGAGATCCTCTTGCACTGCTGTTCCCCCACACCAACAAAGGGCTTAAACAGAGGGATGGGCCTTGCACAGGGCTACCACTCCAGGGTGAAGTTCACCCTGTGTTTGTAAATTTGTAGCACCGACTCTTCTTGCAGTTCAGGAAGAGCTCCTTGGTTTTGGTTTTGGTTTGCTAGTTTGTTTTTCTGATAGCCTGAATTATATTAAAAACTACAGCACTTGTCTAACTTTTAAACTTGCAATAGTTTTATAATTTATAGCATTGTCACCACATTGTGCAATCACTAAAGTCAAATAATTTTCATGTTCTATGTCTCTGCATTTCAGAGCTGCATCCACACAAGCAGGAATGGCAATGGCTGTCAGTAGAGCTCTTGACAATATCTTTAAAGTGAAAGAACTGAGTAAACATTTGCTGCATGTTCTCTGTTAGATGTCTATGAAAGTTTTATCCATCTCTTCCACAGCTGCACTGTAATGAACAGAGCAGGCATTCATGATATATACACCTCTACTGCCTTTAGTCTGGGAGATACCACTGTAATGCTTCTAAATCTGTGTGATGTGTAAGATTAAATAAGACATCGATGTTCAGCAAACTTTGCGGACTTTGCAAATACCCAGTTACGCAAGCATTGTTTATCATAGACTAATTTTTATAGACACTGTGGGAGATGATCCTTTAAAATAGAGGTTTAAGGTTTTTGCATCAGCTGGAGTAATTTCTTAATGTTAAACTAAAACCTTTAAAAAGTTCTCTCTTAACTGTACATTATGCAGTCAAATTAAATGACAGATTACCCTTCCCTCCCCGACCCAAACTCAAACCCCTTTTTGTTTTCTCTCTGGAAAAAATTATTAGCACAGTTTAAAATAACTGTAGGATAAGATCTAAAATTGAAAATAGGCTTGGAATTCTTTTAAATGACACTGCCCTAAAAGTCTGGGAAATACACAAATGAGATGTCCAGATAAGCATCAGCCAGATTTACAGAGGCGATTTGCTTAAGCAACATTTACAAATGTGGAAAGACAGCATTTGATATTATATATACTGTGAGTAGAGCAATCACTTGATCTTAAATTTAAAAAAAAATCAAACTCTCTCCTCTCATGGGTTCTGAAAAAAGATAGATGCTGCCATTAATTACCAGCATTCTAACCTACTTTAAATGTATTAAGGTGCTATACAAGTTTGCTTTTTTGAGAAATCTCTTATTTACAAATAAACCTGGTCTAAAGTGGTTTGAGCATGGGACAATAAGAAAAGAACTCCCGAGTTCTAATGCTGGCTCTGTCACTGTCTTGCTGTGTGGTCTTGGCAATGCCTAAACCCATACCTGCTCTCCGGTTTTGATTAATCCAAAACTGAAAGGGGGCTATTCTTTACATTTGGATGTGGCCAAAACCTTGGTAAATGATGGTTCTCCTGAGATTTCTGCCACCTTTGGGCCATGACCTGATGGTAACAGCTGATCTTCAGAGTGCAGCTTGTGAGTTCTCAGCATCATCTTAACCTCAGTCCTAGATCTGATTCACTCTTGACATTGAACTCTATCCCAAATGTGAATGACAGCTGAATACCAACACCTCGGCCCACCTTTCCCATCAAGCCAGCCTGGGCTGATTCAGAGTTTGGGATGAAAACTGTGTACAGCTTGTTGGTTTGATACAGATTTAACTGCAAACCAGACAAAATGTAGGAACTGTGGAGAATTTCCTATTTGTTCAAAAATAGGCCTGCACTGAACAGACTGCAAACTGAAATTGTTGAGTTTTCCACAGTTCTTCCCTGCAACTCCTAGGGAAAAGCCACACACACACACAAAAGCGCGAGAGAGAGAGAAATGTTGAAATGTTTTACTTACAAAAACCCCTAGGTTTAGAAAGAGGGGAAATATGTTAACTTTGAAGTTTTCCTCAGGGGTGAGAGTTAGTGTAAAAAAAATATGCGCAATAAGTTCAATAAAGTGTCATTTTTTTATCCAAAGGTAATAGTCATGTTTTCTCATTACTGCAGGAACTGAGCTCTGCCACAATGAACAGGGAGACAGTTATGCAAATAAAAAAGGTCCCACCCTTGTCCATCATGCTGTACAGCAATTGAAATCAAGGATATACCTTCTCTCTACTTCTGTTCTCTGTGGTTAGTGAACTTTTAGCACATTATAATGAAGAATCATCCCTCACAAAGCACTTAAGGGTTAGTCATATATCACAGGATTTCCCACTATATCCTATTTTTATTACAAACTCATCCTGCTTTTATTTCATTTTTTTTACTAGGCACAATTAATGACAACGAGAACTTGTCATTATATAAAGTTAATGTTAAATTCTGAAGTGGTGCCAATGACTGAAGGAAGACTATTTCCTGATAACTTACATTTCAAACTACTAAATATATCAATTATGTGCCTTTTCACATACCAATCCATGGCTCTTCACTTGACATATGATATTAATTGCATCTCTTTGCTGAAGGAGAATCGCATCAGAACTTGGCTACAGGAAACTAGTCTTTGCACTTTAAGGTGAAACTAAAACTGTATTTTAAAAACAAATCGTCACCTTGAATTACTTTTGGAGACTGCTTCAAACATTGTCACAATTAATGTAGATATGCTCAATTTAGCCAAACTTAAGTAGTAAGAGCCAATTTACTTATTCTTTGTACTGAGGCTTTTCTTTGTAATAAGCTTCATGGCTGGGCTTGTAGCTTATAAGTTAGCGGTAGTGTGAAATTGGTGTCCAGTGTGCCTAACCAGAAGTTTCAGTCACCAAAAATCTGGCCTTTCATTTGTCTTGAGGAAAGTGATCATGTCGCCATGAATCCAAATTATGATGATTTATAAATACAATGTACAGCTACCCTCACAATTAAAGAAAACGCTACAAGTGTTTTGCTCCCTTTTGAAGTGCACCAACTTTGTGGTATCACTGGAGCAATCCACGAATAATGTATGAAATGAAACCCTCCTGCAGAGAGACTATAGAGACAGTAAAAAAGAACAGGATTACTTGTGGCACCTTAGAGACTAACAAATTTATTTCAGCATAAGCTTTCGTGGGCTACAGTTCACTTCATCGGATGCATAGAATGGAACATATAGTAAGCAGATATTTATACATTCAGAGAAACATGCAAAGGTGGAAGTACCTATACCAACTCTAAGAGGCTAATTAATTAAGAGGCACTACAGCCAAGCTCTAAGATACAACCGCATTTGCTCCAATCCCTCAGACAGAGACAAACATCTACAGGAGCTCTATCAAACATTCTTAAAACTAAAATACCCACCTGATGAAGTGAAAAAACAGATTGACAGAGCCAGAAGAGTACCGAGGAGTCACCTACTACAGGACAGGCCCAACAAAGAAAATAACAGCCATCACCTTCAGCCCCTAACTAAAACCTCTCCAGTGCATCATCAAAGATCCACAACCTATCCTGAAAGATGATCCCTCACTCTCACAGATCTTGGGAGACAGACCAGTCCACGCTTACAGACAGCCCCTCAACCTGAAGCAAATACTCACCAGCAACCACACACCATACAATAAAAACACTATCCCAGGAACCTATCCTTGCAACAAAGACTGATGCCAACTCTGTCCACATATCTATTCAAGTGATACCATCATAAGACCTAATCACATCAGCCACGCCATCAGGGGCTCGTTCACCTGCACATCTACCAATGTGATATATGCCATCATGTGCCAGCAATGCCCCTCTGCCATGTACATTGGCCAAACCGGACAGTCTCTACGCAAAGAATAAACGGACACAAATCTGACATCAGGAATCATAACATTCCAAAACCAGTAGGAGAACACTTCAACCTCTCTAATCACTCAGTGACAGACTTAAAGGTGGCAATTTTGGAACAGAAAAGCTTCACAAACAGACTCCAACAAGAAGCTGCTGAACTTGAATTAATATGCAAACTAGATACCATTAACTTAGGTTTGAACAGAGACTGGGAGTGGCTCGGTCATTACGTTAATTGAATCTATTTCCCCTAGTTAACTATCCTCACTCACACCTTTGTGTCAACTGTCCGAAATGGGCCATCTTGATTATCACTTCAAAAGTTTTTTTTCCCCTGCTGATATAGTTCCTCTTAATTAGCCTCTTAGAGTTGATATAGGTACTTCCACCTTTTCATGTTTCTCTAAATGTATAAATATCTGCTTACTGTATGTTCCATTCTATGCATCCGATGAAGTGGGACTAGCCCACGAAAGCTTATGCTGAAATAAATTTGTTAGTCTCTAAGGTGCCACAAGTAATCCTGTTCTTTCTGCTCACACAGACTAACACGGCTGCTACTCTGAAACCTATCATTATATAAACAGTGCTTTTCAGTTGTCGTATCTCTGTACTCTTTGCATCTCACTAAAATATATCTAGAGAAGCCTTACAGGACTAAAAGTGTGCCTCTGCCTTTCTACTTCTGGACAAGATTTTAGAGCTACCAAACTTTAAAAACATCCTAGCCCTTAATAGACTGCTTTATATCAAAGCTTGAGGTACAATTCTATAAGACAAATAACAGGATTGAAAATTAAAATTGGCAGCAAAGATTATTTTCCAGTTTACTCTTTAATAAAGATCATGAAGTAAAAGTTTTCCAGGGTGAAGCAATATATGTTCCGGAGACGAGGGGGCATACCCATCACTGGAATAAGGTAAGAGCAATTCCATTGCTGTCAGTGGAACTGTGCTCACTTTCTCCAACAGTGAATTTGACTCAGGAGTATGTCACTGCAGGAATGCTCTAGTTCCCATTATCATTGAGTTTTAAATTCAGAGCAAATTAAATAGCCAGCCAATTTGCATCTTAAAGGATGATTTGGAACATAAATAGAATGGCGATCAGAGAAACATGATGTAGCAAGTCCTTTGAAACTCTCTTAATGTCAGTGGATAAAAAGAACTTATAAATCAATACATGACTCTTCTAGACACCAGTATGAAGTTGTAAAAGTAGGAGTGATATGCTGCAAAGCTGGCGTATTTGCAAGAATTCAAGCTATTGCATTCTGGATACTTTGTATCTGGGGAAAGATACGGTCACACACTCTGTAAAGCAAAAGGTTACAATACTCTTACATCAACAAAAGAAGAGCCTTCACAAGAGGTTCAAAATCATTCCACCAGAGTAACAATTTCACCCTGACAATGTCGCACAAATGGCCTTATTGGAAAAGCCCTCTCTCCCTATGTTTAGGTAGGCTAGGGAGGTGCCTGTCAGTGTAACCCATGTGCCTAATAGGGAGATATCTCTTTAAGAGACCCATTGAGGGGGAGGTAGGAGTGAGCTGTGGCTAGGCCATTGTTGCTAGGACGATTAAGCACTCCACATCCAGAAGCTTATGGAATTGGGTGTGTTAGTTTTGGGTCTGCTCCAGTAGGTTCCCTGTTGCTGGGGTCAGACGCCGTTAGGGTGACCAGATGAGAAGACCCAAAAATCGGGACTTCCCACCAAAAAAAAAAAAAAACAGAAGAGGCTCAAAGTTGTGGAGCAAAAAAAAAAAAAAAAAACCTGAAAATCGGGACAAAAGGCGTCCCGACCGACCATTGGTCGGGACGCGGGACGCATGCTCAAAAATCGGGACGGTCCCGATTTTATCGGGACGTCTGGTCACCCTAGACTCCGTGAGGGCAAACGGTCAGGCAGCTGCTTTGCAGAAAGGCATGTGCCCTGTGTGAGTTGGGAGAAACTGAGCACAGGAGCAGGAAGCAGGCTGATGTCCCTAGCTATGAAGCATTTTGCAGCAGATCAGTGATATTGTTAGCCCTCTAACAGGGAAGCCTGGGCAATGCTAATTATAGCAAGGGGAAGTTGGGAGGGAAAAATAATTTCTTCTATTTTAACTGTATGCTTTAAATGTTGTTTTGATTTTAGCCAACTGTTCTAATGAAATTGTCTGAACTAGTCCGAGTCACCAACTTTTCTTTAAATGTAGTAATGGGGACAGAGTCATTTCTATTTTGCTATTCTCAGTTTTGTAACAGCATAGACGGTGAGGCACTACTTAGGTGAGTATAGTAAAGACACGCCTGAACCCTGTGGATATGGACTCTAAATGGCTCCCCTTATTACACTACTATTTTTAGCAGTGTAGCATCCCGCTGCCTTCCCGCTGCTGGAGCCTTTCATTGATGCATCTAGCTATACACCGCAATGTGGATGTAACCTGCTTTTCACTGTGGCATATAGTTACACATACCCTACGTGCCTCAGATAGTCATGTGCCGTGTAGACGTAGCCACTGAGACAACTGTATTAATCACAAATAGCAAACAAACTGTTTCTGGCATTGCTGAGCATAGAGTCACTGGAGAGGGATCACATGACATGAGGGGGCAGGAGAACTTTTTCAATGATTATTTTCCCACCCTATTCATCTAAACCCTGCCCAAAAAGTATTGTAATGTGAACAGACCCATCTTGGCAGAAAAGGGCTTTTAAAAACAAATGTGTGGTCCAGAGGCCCTGCATTTCAAAGGTACCCAAATGATGCATTAAATGAGTCAGTAAAATGTAATTAGTGAGGACTGGAGAAGAGCTGACAGCTTTGTGTGGTCCCAAGAGGAGGCACTTACAACTGTCTATGCAACATACAAAATGGAAAATCTCTGCAGAGCTCAGGGAGAATATATACACAGTATTTCCTGCATGAAGAGCGACCCGCTCTAACTCCCAATGGCAAATATGAATTTACTGGCTGCCTGCCAATGGTTTTGTTTTTTCAGTTGGAGAGGTGCTGTTTTCACTCCCCATGTGGGCATAGTGACAGCAATTGGCCCTTCCATTAGTTGTGTGATAAACGGTGTCATCTCTGTCATAACAGATTATCTGTTAAAATTGGGCAGTAAAAATATAGACAATACAGAGGTTGGCTTCTCCTAATCAGAATAATTTCCCTTACCAACATTTCTCTTTTGGCACTAGGGAATCACTCTCCAATGGCGGATTTCACATCCAGGGAAGTTTAGCAATTGGACACCATCATTCAAGATTGGCCCATAATTTAGATTTTGTGAAAAAGGCTGTAAAAAAAGCCTAAACCCAGTAAAACACTTGCATTGTTGTTTTGAAACAGCAAAGGTTTTTAAAGACACAAGGTAGGTGAGGTAATATTTTTTTATTGGACCAACTTCTGTGATCTGCACTCTTTGGATTCTGTGAGAATAGACATTGAAAACATGGAAAAGAGGTACTAAAAGGCATAGTAGTCTTGACTACCATACACTGGCCTACATAGGGTTGCTACCTTTGTAACTGCTAGTAACTGGAACCTCAAGGCCCTGCCCATGCCCCGCCTCTTCCCTTGAGGTCATGCCCCTTCTCTGCCTCTTTCCCCCCAGACTCCACCCCCATTGCTCACTCCTATTCCCCCCTCCTCCCATTGCTTATTGGATAGTCTCCACCTCCCTTCGTCTCCCCACACCAGCTGGGCTCCCTGTGCTCCAGGGCTGGGCTGGGAGCTGCTGCAGCCTGGCAAGGAGCCTTCCTGCAGGTAGGAGGCAGCCCCAGCTGAGCAGGGGCTGGCATGAATTAATGGCCTGGCACCTCCCCCCACCCCGCAGTAACTGGGCTTTTTGTGTCCAGTCAGGACATCTGGCCAGACACTGCCAGGTTCCCTTTTCGACTGGACTTTCCAGTGCACCTGCCAACTCTAAATTGCACCAGGACACAGAAGCCAAAAACTGGACTGACCAGATAAAACCCAGATGGGTGGCAACCCTAGGCCGACATTGACATGGGACAAAAAAGATGACGTTACAAAGGCCACCAATTGCACAACTTTCAATGATTCTAAAACATCAAAATGTTGTATTTTTAAGAAATATAATTAGCTATTCTCAACTGCAACAAAATGGAGCCACCATCGATGGACTGATTTATTGGAAGTGTCAATGTAGAGAGAATGTCATAACATTTGGAATGTTATGATTCCTGATGTCAGATTTGTGTCTGTTTATTCTTTTGCATAGAGACTGTCTGGTTTGGCCAATGTACATGGCAGAGGGGCACTGCTGGCACATGATGGCATATATCACATTGGTAGATGTGCAGGTGAACGAGCCCCTGATGGCGTGGCTGATGTGATTAGGTCCTATGATGGTGTCACTTAAATAGATATGTGGACAGAGTTGGCATCGGGCTTTGTTTCAAGAATAGGTTCCATTCTAGGCATCCGATGAAGTGGGACTGTAGCCCACGAAAGCTTATGCTGAAATAAATTTGTTAGTCTCTAAGGTGCCACAAGTAATCCTGTTCTTTTTGCTGACACAGACTAACACGGCTGCTACTCTGAAACCTGAAATTTCAAAATTTCTCAAAATATTTTGTGAAAGTGTTAAATTTCTTCAAAAATGTTCACCCTTTGCCAACCAGCTCTAGTGACAACCTATTGAGAGGCAGTAGCTAGGTTGATGAAAGAATTCTTCCATCGACCTAGCACTGTCTACACCTGGGGCTAGGTTGCCTTAACTACATCGCACAGGGGCTTGGCGTTTTTCACACCCCTGAGCAATGTAGCTGGGTTGACATAATGTTTTAGTGTAGACCAGGCCCGAGACAATGCGAGTTAAAGGGCATAGGATGAAATCCTTATCCTATTCAAGTCAATGAGGCTTCATACCTTTCTCCCAAGAGCTGTGATAATATTCTCCAAGGCTGAATGGTGCTGCACTATTAAGAAGTTCCAGTAGCTGTTTGAAATTTGCAGTCTCCAAATACTCCACATTGCTTGCTGCTCCCGCCCCTCTGTCCCTTCCCTCCCCACAATACTCTCAGATCCATATCTGCACAGGGATGGAAAAGTTCAAGATTTCCCTAGCAGATCTTCTGCATTGTTTAGAAGTTAAAGAGACGAAAACAACATCAGGCGAAAACAACACGCTGGCCCAGAAAGTTTCCATTTTTTTCATGGGATAAGCATAGCTGCCTGCCGCATACATCGTCCTTCTGTTTCTGCAGATGCTATTTATTTCAGTGTGTTGACTGATGGGAGATACATGGCTGCAGCTTGTACACATTTGCTATAAAAAGTTGAGAAGCAGCTTCCACTCTATTGTTGGTAGATGTCTTTAGAAATAACAGGACGGATCAGAGAAAAAGACAGGATGTTGTGTGGAAGGTCGTCAGACTGGGGCTGATCCTGTGGAAGTGTATGGAATGGAGGGAGGACACAAGGAGATTTCCCATTCTTTGCATTTCACAAACCCCTGTGCTCCTGGAGAGCCAGGATTGGCCCAATTGCTGCCAGCACTGGCCACAGGACACTGGCCCCAGCTGCTTCTGCTATGTGGAAGGGAGCCATCAAGAGGAGTCTCAATGAGGTACTAGAGGGGAACCATGGTGAGTACAGGGGTGCTGTCTGGGTCAGGGGATGAAAGAGTTCATGAGTCGAGGAGGGAAAGGGTATGAAATGAACAGATTTGGGAGGGATACGGGGAGAGAGTGTGGAACTGATGGATTTTGCATGAGTGAGTGTCTGGGAGGAGGGTGTCAAGAGTATTGCAGGGAATGTTGCGAGCACTGCAGGGGTGGGCATTTTTTGAAGGAGCCCCTTGTTAAAATGTTAGCTGCATGTCAATGAGGCACTCTGACCCAAGGAATGGAGGTGCCTGGCAGAGCTTTGTAGACAAGTTACTCTTTTAGTTAATTTTGTATTTGGTGCCCAGATATCTGATATTCATATGTGAAATAGATGGAGTGCTATGGGCTGGGCGGCATTACAATAAGGAAGGAGGCATAAGAGGTTAGCATGGGTTTTGTGGTTTACACAGATGAGTGAGACTGTATTCTGTTCCCACATCTGTTGCATTTTTCCCGTGTGACCTCAGGCAAGTCACTTAACCTCTTTGTGCCTGGATTTCCCCTTCTGTTAGAAGAAGATGGTAATACTTGGCTCACAAGGGTGTTGTCATGTTTTATTCATGAATGTTTGCAATGTGTTTTGAAATACTTGGAAGGGTTTTTCTCTAGAAAGGCAAACAATATTTATTATGCTGTCTGTAGAGTGCCAAGCACACTTGTTGCTATATAAATAGTATTAATGATGGTTGTTATTACAGGCTGCCTAGAAGCTTAGGTTATTGTTGCCCAGCAGAAAGGTTTATAAGAAGGATATGTCCTGGAGAATAGCTGAGCAGTAACGAAATCATCATTTATCCTACTAATTTTTCACCTCTTTAGAATAATATACAGTTGTATGTTGCTATTTAAGGATTTATTTAACACAACTATTAAAGTTGTAGATTCATCTTAAAATGCAGCCAACTCTTTCAGGGGCAGCCATAAGAGAAGAGTCAATCTCCTCCCCACATTCCCACCAGGGTTTTTTAGGGGACCCTGCAAGTAGTGCCCCTTTCCCTAACACCATCTGATGTAGCTGGAAGTGTATCTATAACACAGAAATGTATGTTCCTTCTGGTAACACTAGGCTTCATCACAGGCCTCCTGCTGACATATATCCAAGGGGATGCTGGTGGTTGAGACTTGAGTGACACTACCCTGAATGCACCCTAAAATGAAATGAAGTGAGGAAATGCCATGGTCGGCTGTTGTAAGAATGTAGCTGTAGATCTTCCTGCCCCAATTTAAGCACTGGTGATAGCTCAGTGCATTGTGATCTGTGAAACCACTTGGTGAGCTGGCTAAGGGGTGACTTGATTACAGCCTATAGACAACTACGTGGAGAGTAAATATTTGATAATGGGCTCTTCTCTCTAGCAGAGAAAGATATAACATGGCTGGAAGTTGAAACTAAACAAATTCAAACTGAAATGAAGGTGTACATTTTTAACAGTGAAGGTTATTAACCATTGGAACAATTTACTTAGGGTCATGGTGGATTCTCCATCACTGGCAATTCTTAAATCAAGAATGGATATTTTTCTAAAAGACGTGCCTTAGGAATTGTTGTGGGGAAGTTTTATGGCCTATGTTATACAGGAGGCCAGACTAGATGATCACAATGGTCCCTTCTGGCCTAAGAATCTATTAATTTTAGATTTGCCGGTTCAAATCCAGGAAGGGTACTAGATTGACATCTTTGGATGCTGAAGTCTTCACTGATCCACAGAACAGATGTGACCATGTAATCTTCTCCACACTAACTCACCTGTATGTTTCTCCCTGGCCTAATGAGACCAGCTCTGGGCAAGAGGCTAGTTCAGTCTATATACCCATTCAATTCTTGGTCTCTCCAGCAAAAGTGCAAAGAAAGTTGCTAATTGCTAATGGCGGTGATGCTTTTGGCAATGGGTTCCTCAGGAAAGGCAGGATATCCCTTTGCTTTAAATTAGCATCATCTTTACTTACTGCTGCAAACTTGTGCTCAGCATACATTTGTGTCAGTTTTGTCTACTTATTTTTAGATGTCATCAGAGAAGACTGGGATATGAACACACATACAGCAGGAACTGTACGGAGTTTATCAGCTCATTTCATGTAGGTCACCAAACAGCAATCAGTTGGGAGTGATTTTTGGTGACTATCAGCCTGAGTTACATTTGTGCTGGCAAACTGTGGCAGCTTAGATATGAGGAGCTCTCTCTCTATTTACTAACCTCCTGCACTGGCCAATCCCCCTCTGTCTAGACAACTTTTACCCCTTGGCACTTTTAGCAATAATACGGGTGTCAGCCCTAGTGTCCTGGCCAAATTCTAGCTTAGATAATTCTGCATACCTAAATTCCCCATGTAATTTCAGTTAGACTCTGTATTTCCAACTTCCCTTCTGGCTGTGTTATGATGGCACATTCCACTCCACAGGTGGCTGCATTTCAGTGGTGGATGAAATAATTCCTATATAACATACATATAGGGCCTAGATTTTGTTCCATTGATGTTAATGGTCAATGTTTGCAAAGTGCTTTGAGATCCTTCATGCTAAAAGGTGCTATGGAAATGAATGCTGCCCAACAGTTTCGTACAGAAAGCAAAAAATAATACTGGCTCCATCTGAAATGACAAGGCAACGTACACAGGGTCGGCAGAAAATAATTATTTGAATGAGATGTATGTCTGGGACTCTGAAGCCTATTGTGCTCTCTACTCTTGTTAAAGGTTCCAAAAAGCTGTACATAAAATATGTATATTAAAATAACAAGTCACCTCAGTACTATACAGAGTGTTCTCTAGCCATTCTTCTGTCAGTTTTGTGGCTTGTGCACCATGTGTTGTCCCTGTGTTCTGATTCCTTTCATCTTAGAGGACACAAATTGTTCCTAATTTGTAAATAACGACCAGTGTGATAAAGACCACAAAAATTACTGTCCATTAAGAATTGCACAACAATAAAAGATAAGTAAAATTTCAGGCCTGACAATACTGCCTTTTCGATTCATTGCCGCCAAGCACCTGACAAGCACTGGCCAGTCCCTAGCTTCTATTGAACTTATATGAATAGCAGAGTGTTCCATTGTTGGCTACTATAATTGAAAACTTGTTTAACAGCTTTTTTTTTTTTTTAATGCCATTATCCTCCTTTTGAAAGTTAGCTCTGTTGGCAACTTCTGTCTGAATTCCATTGGATAGTATTTGGCAAATCACATGCTGACATGTTTATCTTGTTAGCTGTCAAGAAGAGTAAGTATGAGAGCTGAATGCTATCATTCAGCTTGACTGGAGAAATAGCTACCACTCATGAAATCTGACAGAATAAATATATTTTGCAAACATGATTTGTCAGATTCATATTAATCCTTTGCGCAGATCCTGTCATGACTGACCTTAAATAGACCTGTGGTTATTGGCAACGTAATGCTTAGGCCATGTCTACACCAGCGAGCTCTCAGCAGCACAGCTCTACCGATGCAGCTATGCCGCTGTAAGCTCGCTCGTGTAGCCGCTCTATGGCCGATGAAAGAGAGCTCTCCCATCGACATAATAAACTACCTCAACGAGCAGTGGTAGCTATGTCAGTAGGCAAAACTCTCCTGCCAACACAGTGCTGTGCACTCTGCCACTTATGCCAGCGAAACTTATGTCACTCGGGGGGAGGGGGGATGTTTTTACACCCCTGTGCAACATAAGTTTTGCTGACATAGGTGATAGTGTAGACTTGGCCCTAATTGACCAATTTGTTCAATGAGTCTATGCAATAAAGAAACAACAAAGTGACGTTACCTGTTCAGAAGTGTTTGAGTTGGCTGCTGCACTGGCATATCTATTAATGTGTCTTTTAATATCTAATTACACTGAAGCAACCCGCAGGAGGCTTGTTTTTAGGCTTTAACATGAATCCAATAAAAAGCAATGCAACCATTGCAAGGAAATGATGGCATTTGCACACTCCTGTTGACCTTCCAGGCAGTCATTCGGGAAACCCTCTCCTGTGTTCAAACAGCGTGAGAAAATAGGAAGCGAACTGAACCTAATTTCTCATGGCACAAATATTTTAGTGTATTAAAAGACCTCAGCGTTAAGAAATGCCTAAAACATCAACACACAGTTTCCTGCTTGACCTATGCTGGACTGGCCAGAGGCAGATTTTGATAACATACAGATTTGTTGTTTTCCAGGATCAAGACTAGAGGGGGTTGTCTGCCCAACTCCATCCCCACCAATATCAAAGCACTTCTTTCATATAAAAAAAAATCAAACTTTGGACCATTTCCATTGCAGGATTTACCTAAAGATGGGGAGGGGGAAAATACACTGAAGTTCTCCCAGTCCCTGGTTTGTTTTTGTCTTTGCTTCAGTGGTGGCCTCTTGTTTACGCAGCGCAGGCATGTGCCATTCCACAGGAGGAATTTGCAAAGGGGTGACTTGAAAAGTTCAGTGCAAAATGTACGCATGATTGAGTAAGGCACTTAAAGGCCTAGTTCTGTGTTTGGAGGCTGATCGTCTTCAGCGAGTAGGGGAAGGAAGTTAGGTCTGTACAGTAGGATAACTGTAAGAAATGGATGGTCCAGTCACAAAGTATCCAGACAAAAAACGCTGTAGATAAATCAGTGTGATACTTTAGGCTTTTACATTATTTTTAAAGCAAGGATCAAAGCTTGGCAATCCAGGTTTTGAAAAGGGTTCTGCTCCTTTTTTTTTTATGACAAAGAGAATCAACTTTGTCTCAGAATTTCCCACTAGATTACATTCAATATATGTTATTACAAATAAATTACCGTATATACTCGATCATAAGCCGGTTCGTTTATAAGCTGACACCCCTCCCCCAAAAGTGGTTAAGTAAAAATGGAAAATTTTAATGACCCGTTCATAAGCCGATTCTATAATCCGGGGGTCGGCAAATTTTGGCTCCTGGGCCATCAGAGTAAGCCGCTAGCGAGACTGTTTACCTTGAGTGTCCGCAGGCACGGAGGTAAACCTAGGTAAACAAAGTGTCTTGGCCTGCCAGCTGCTTACCCTGATGGGCCAGGACAGCAACTGGTGAAGAAATTTTTTTTGGGGGGAGTATCGGGGGGTCAGGGGAGTGACCACCCCCCCATGACCCCACCCCTCACCCAGGACCCCCACACTCTCCGCATCCCCTCCCATCCCCCTTAGCTGGGGCGGGCCAGGGGAGGATGTCTCTGGCGTGGCTGGAGCTGCTCCGGCAGGCTGAGCGGGCAGCATGGCCACAGCCTGCTCCAGCAGGCGGGGCCGGGTGGCACAGCCGCAGCCTGCCAGCCCCGGAGCTGCAGCTGCTTCAGAGGCTGGAGGAGAGCAGCGTGGCCAGAAGTGGAGAGACTCTGGCCCCGCCTCTTCCCTTCTGGCTCTGCTGGCTGTGCTGCCTCTCCTTTCCCCATCTGTTGGGGGGAGGGGCTGTGTCCCAGCTCTCCCTCTCGCTATACCCGTTACCCATTCATAAGCCGACCCTCTTTTCTTTTGCTTCCCTTTTTTACTACAAAAATTAAGCTTATGAACGAGTATATACGGTATGTTAAAAGAAAGTTAAACTTGCAGAGTCAAATACTTGAAAGTTAGGAAATGCCTGATTCAAAGTTGGCTGTGCAACCTTAATTGAACCCCTCTTGTGCATATGCATAATGATACAGTCTTTAATAATAATACAGTCTTTATTCGGGCAGGTGGGGCTCGTTAGCCTTGGAAGGCAGCCCACCTAGGAGAAGGAAAACTCTGATTTAAAACCTCCGCTGCCTTGTGGCAATACCCACTCATGGGAAAGGCTAAGGGAGTCAACCCTGAAACCAAATCCGGTGTCGGAGTCTCGATGGCGGTCTGACATTGTCCTCAACGTCATTCCGGCAACTCCTGTGACGCCACTGGTGCCAAGTTGTATCGACATTGTCTTTCCCTTGGGTCCATCAGTTGCGTGGAGAGGGGGGTTCTGCTGCATGGGCAACAGCTGTTCCTCCATATCACCCTGCCCTGGCTTGCGCCCTGGAGAGGACACTTCATTCTCCATGGGCACATATCCATCGTCTCTCAAGACTAACGGACGCCAACAACAATAGTCTTTAATTACATGATCGCATACTGGCTTTTACTAGACACTATTCAAGTCCTGCTCTGAAGACAGAATTATTAATTTCCTTATGGGCTTTTCTAAGGTGCTCAGCACTATAGTAACTGAGTGCCCCACAGACATTAATTGATTTATCTTCACATCATACCTGTGAATGATGGGAAACCGAGGCACAGAGCGAGAAAAGGTCAAAATTACCCACTAATTTTGAATGCCCAATTTTCAGATATGATCTCATTGGGGGTGTTTTTTGTGCTCCCTTGTCTGTACCCATCTGTTGTCTCTTGTCTTATACTTAGATTGTAAGTTCTTCAGGGCAGGGACTGTCTTTTTCTTCTGTGTTGTTCTGTACAGTGCCTAGCACACTGGGGCCCTGGGCCCAGAGTGGGGCTCCTAGGTGCTACAGTAGTACAAATATTTAATAATAATGAGACACCTAGAACTGATTTTTCAGAGGCATCCTATAGCACTTTATATGTTCAAAACACAGCTCCCATTGACTTCAGTAGCAGTTGTGAGAGCTCAGGACTTCTGCAAATCAGAACCCCAGGGCCTCAAGTCAGGTACAGATACACTGACTATTGACCATCTATGAAAAGTTTGGTTTAAGCAATTTGCCCAGCGTAACATAGGAACTCTCTGGCAGAGGCAGGGATAGAATGTGGTTCTCAAGGCAGCGTTCAGCTGCCTTAACCAGGAGACCATCCTCTCCTTTCCTGCAATTCCCTGCTTCATTCACCACACGCTTTCCAACATCTGCAACAAATGAGATGGAAGTCCTACACTCAACAGCTTCCTTTACTACACAACCCTGATTTGTCCTCAGAGCTCAGTCTGTCCTGTGCACTGAATATGAGGGGAGTCCTGTAGGGAAAAAATAGTATCTGTTCATGTAATTAAAGACTGTATCATAGCTCACAGGAGGGCAGAATTAAGGTTGCATGAACAACCATAATTCAGGCATTTCCTAACTTCCCTTGACTTTTGCAATCTCAATATTCTTTAAATGTAGTTGTTTTGTATTTAATAATTATATAGTAAAAGAGGGGGAAATCCTCCATGCTGTTCTGACTATAGTATCCATAAAACACATAGAGCTGAGAGGAGTTCAGAAAGACCTTATAGGTTCACGCCCTTAGTTAAATAAAGTCCCGCAAACAAAGACACTATATCTTGCATCAGTATGTTTTAAAACAGAGTGATATAATGTGCAAGGTTTCTTCAGGAGGTGACATGGTGATTACAGCCTGTCCCCTGCTTTCCTACTGCCTGGAAAAGGTAGCTAGTAAAATTAGTTTAACTCTGTTTATGATTTGCAAGACCGAACAGCACCTGTAACTTCACATCCTTCAAACCATCTTTTATATCTCATGACATAAATGCTAGAACCATGTGTGACACTGAATGGCCTAATGGCAGGAACTCTGACAGGTTGAGTTATGCCTGAAGCCTGCCAAGTAGCATGGGGCTCAAGTGAATGAACACGTTGTACTGGGACAAACTTGACAGGAGAAGCCATTTTGTAAGCTGAACTGACACTGGTGTATCTGGCACTGCCTGAACCCGTTCAGTATTCAATCCAAATTGGAGACTTCACACGGAATAAACAGTAAAGACAATAGTTTCACAATGGGCTTCATAACTAACATGTTCTTTCTTCTCTTCGAACATGATGACATTTATTCACTTTTAATATCAGGTTACACACATGGGAAAACCCATCCTTATTTCAATGGTGCTTCATTTATAATTAGCATGTACATCTGACAAGACTAGATTTTTAAAATGTATCTTTTCTTTTTCTTCCTTTCTTACTCATTCAGGAATCTTAGAAACTTCTCTAGAGTGATAAATCCAGCTCACAACCGCTTCAAAGAGCTTCACAACTTCCTAACCATTCTAAGCTTTTAGGTTTTAATATTAAAATCGGCAAAATAATTTTTAAAAAGTCTTGTGTTTGATGCTTGGTTCTCCTCTACCGCTGTTCTCTCAGGTTTGCTACACCAGCTTGGATCAGTGTCCAGGAACATATCCTGGGTTCAGCAGTGGCTAATATGCCTTGCTCCAGAGGACCACGAACTCCCATCCACACATACACAGTCACCTCACCAATTCTGCAGTACTGTACGCAGGGGCGGCTCTAACTTTTTTGCCGCCCCAAGCAAAAAAAAACAACCAAAAAACCCCAAGAGCCGCCCCGCAACAAAAAAACCACACACACCCCCAACATGACGCCCCCCCTCAGCACCGCTGCTCTGCCGAAACGCCCGAGGGGCCGGCAGGGAGGGCGGTACACCCGGCCCCTAGCCCCCGGCCAGGGCGCCAGCGGAAATTGCAGCATTCCCGCCGCTCCGCTCCCCCGGTCGGGGCGCCGGCAGGGAGCACGGCATGTCCGCCGCCCCCTCCCCTGGCCGGGGTGCCAGCGGAGATTGCGGCATTCCCGCCGCTCCGCTCCCCCGGCCGGGGCGCCGGCGGGGAGCGCGGCATGTCCACGGCCTCCCTGCCCCGGCCGGGGCGCCGGCGGGGAGTGCGGCATGTCCGCCACCCCGCTGCCCCGGCCGGGGCGCCGGCAGGGACTGCGGCATGTCCGCCGCCCCGCTGCCCCGGCCGGGGCGCCGGCGGGGAGGGCGGCATGTCCGCAGCCCCGGCCAGGGCACCTGCGGTCAGCATGCCCACCGCCCCACTTCCCCGGCTGGGGTGCCGGAGGGGAGCGCGGCATGTCCGTGGCCCCGCTGGCGGAGAGCGGTGGTTTGTTTTTTTAATTTTAAAAAAAAATCACAAAACCCCTGAGTGCCGCCCCCCTCCAGGTGCCGCCCCAAGCACGTGCTTGGTAGGCTGGTACCTGGAGCCGGCCCTGACTGTACATGGGAGGAAAATGAATTTCTGATCCTGGTAGCAGTCCCCATACACTTATATGGGGCACCTGGCACTGGCCACTGTCGGGAAACAGGATACTGGGCTAGATGGACCTTTGGTCTGACCCAGTAGGGCCATTCTTATGTTCTTATGTTCTTATATGACACTGGGATAGCCTTATTTTACCCAGGAGACTGACTGAACATGCTTCTTAAAATCACACAGTGCAGCTATTCTAGCCTCCCAGATAATTAACTGCGACTTGAAAAGGAAGAGAAGAGGAAATCCCACCCTTATTCAACAATTATTTTCCTAATGTACTTTATTCTTTAAAGTCCTTTGTAGATGGATGATAAATAATTGATCCCATCAGCAATTATGCATTTATATAACCATCTCATTAATATTCATAACAAAAAACTCCCAGGTAATTACAAATTTACTGTAATAGTCTAGCATTAAAAGAAAACCAAGAGGGAGGATGATTGTTGTGGTGAAGACACTGGATCTGAGTTCAAATCCTGGCTCTGCCACAGACTTCAGTGTGACATTAGGTGAATCACTTAGCCTCTCTATGTCTCAGTTCCCAATGTCTTTTAAAAAATGGGGAAAGTAATTTTTGTAGTCTTCACTATTTCAGTTCTTTGGGGCAAGGATTGTCTCTCTCTCTCTCTCTGTAATTTGTACAATGTCTAACACAATGGTCCATGATCTTGGTGTGGCCAATATGTGCTCCCACCATGCAATAATCAGCAATATCAGTTGTGGTGTTTTTTTCTCTTTATCCCTGCAAAGTAAGGGGGTCACTTTAAAAAAGTTCATATTTACACACTGGGTCACCCATCTGTCTCTGAGACAGATTTGTGAAGGGTTGAGCTCTCTTAACTCCCTTTGAAAATGTCCAGGCACTCTCAGAAGGGGCTTGGCACCTTGCAGAATTGAGCGCTCCTCAGGAAGTAGGGCTGAAAAGCAGACAGAAGAGCCTGTCTCAGATACCCAGCTGTTCCTGTTAACAACTACTGAGATTCTCAGTAACTTTCTAGTTCTTTGAACTGCTCTATCAGTGCTGAAACTGCATCATCCACCCAAAAGGAACTGCAGAGTCTTGCTCTAACTGTGAGGTCCAGCACATTTCAGAAAGAAGCAGTTGCCAGAGTCTGTCGCATTTATCTGACTACCAAGTAGCTGCTGCTTGCCAAAAATCTATTTAAAATGTACTGTAATTAGGCAATTGTACAGAAGTAAATGGTGTTTTTTTAAAAACCTGCTGGAATATAATGGTTCCTAACAGTGTAGTTACTGTTTAGTGTTACACGCTTGCTTATTTAGCTGAATTTGGACTCCGAGTCTGTAAAATCTGCTTTGGCAAGTCATATTGATCCATCTGCTGCCATGAATTTATACTAACTACACTATCTAAAAAATTTGGGATATTTTCATTGAAAATCTGGTACAAGACAAAAATCAGTTGACTATTTGTTCCAAATTTGAGGGACTAAAACCAACATTTTCACAAGTGGTCTCTGATTTTGGGTACCTCCATTTTTTAATGCCTAGCTTCTACTATTGTACAAAACTATAGAAAGTGTTGACAAAAATGTAACACCCCTCAGGTCTGATGTTCAGAGGCACTGAATGTGCACAGATCTTATTGGAAGCAATGGGAGATTCAGGTGCTTATCTCTAGAAAACCAGGCCTGAGAAGTCTCAAGTTGGGCAACCAAAAACTGAGTAATCCAAAATCAGTGGCTTCTTTGGCAAACATGACTGTTGATGCCAGCTCTTGCTACCATTGAAGTTAATGACAAAATTCGGACTAATTTCAGTAGGAGCAGGACTGGAACCTAATAGCCTGGAAGTTGAATGGTGAACTGATGCAGATAAAATAGGAAATAAGCTTAACACTTGCAGGCAAATCTGAACGTCACTTAGCTATGATGGAGTTTGATCCAGAACCAAACATTGTGGGTCGGGTCTATTTGTAGCTGGAACTGAACCTGTGACAAATCTTCTGGGACGGGTTTCATGTCTTTTTATTTACTCAATGGTTAGGAATCAGCACATCAATTTGAGATGGCCTCAGGAAATAGTATATAAATTAGCCAGAGGCTAAAACTCTGTCGATATGTTTATCGATGCCTATGTGATAGACAGAAGAGGCTGGGGTGCCCAAAGGAGAGATTATATATTTGCTGCTCTATCCCCATCACAAGTTCTTATAGCTGAAACTGATGCAACTTTATAGTGGGCAGTCCCAGTACCTAAACATAGCTAGGGGACAGTTCATTAGACACTACCATATTTGTTAGCTATTAAGGCTTCAGAAACTAAACCAATTGCTTTCATCTCTCATGCTATCAATTTTAATGGAAGCTTTTTTACAGGAAAAAAGTACCCACCCCAGCACCGCATAAAGATTTTCAGAATTTCTAACTGCACCCACATCAAAAGGATTGGGAGATCCATTATCTTAATTTGTTCCCTGCTGTGCTCTCCTAACTTTTTTTGCGTACAGGATACAGATCATGTTATTCTTGAGGTTTGGCAATGATGTTGGTATTTCCTTTCAGGATAGAAAAAAAGCCATTTTGTTTCTGATATAGCCCAGACAGCACAGGCCCAGAGATTAAAAATGTATTTACTTGGAAATAACATTTTGCCTCTTTATATATAAATACCACCATTTTGTTTCTAGCTTAAACTCTACATGGTGGCTGATAGAAAAAAATGCATCTCTTACACATATGATGATGCTTTTCTTGTTGAACCCTGTAGTTCCTGGACTGGGTAATTTGAGCATGCTTATGGGAGAAAATATTGTCATTTAAGTGCTCTATCAAATTGGTTGGTTGGGTTTTAATTGGTGCCAATTCACCTCTTAATGACACCAGTGTTAAACCAGTGTATACGACACTAGTGTTAGGCCCTGCAGGTCTTAAATCCAGGCAAATGGGGGTTCTGGACACCAGCACACTCTAATCATCCACCTGGGAGTTCATAGACAGCAGCTAGGACTGGGGTCCATGATGTCCTACTGGGGCACTAGCCCTGCCCCTGCACCCTGATTAGGGGAGATCTAAGTTCCTGATTGGCTTCAGCCCTATTTAAGATAAAGGCGGAATCAGGAAGTTGTATGCTTAACTGGGCTCCACCCTGCCACAGACTATTTGCCTGGTGTTTACTTGTTCCTGTCTTTTGATCCAGACTTCCTGGTATCCTGTCTAGTCCTGACACTTGGTAACTGCCTCCTGGTTCCAATCCTCTGGGTCCATCAACAGATCCTGACCTCCCGTTATCCTGAGTTGGCCTGATTCCTAGTAACTGAATCTTGAGTCCTGACCTCTGGTATAACTCTCAGCTCTGCTCTCCTAGAGTTCCAATCCGCCCTTATTCATGATAATTAGCTCCTAACTCTGCCCTTGGATTATGCAGACACGTTTGAAACAAAGAATGTGGAAAACTTCCCCCCACATTGAGCCTACATGTGCCCCATAGAATTACAGCCAGAGCGAAGTGCCATTCAGGTGCCATGTGCGCACCTGAACTGGCTGTGCTCCAGGAATAGCTTTTGAAGAATCTGGCCTGAGGATCTAGCTGCAAATCGACATTCCTGGCTGGTGCCCCAGTCCTCTTTGTTAAGAAAAAAGATGGCAGTCTCCAATTCTGTATCACTGACCATGCCCTAAATCACATAACAGTAAAGAACCGGTACCTGCTGCCCCTGATTCCCAAGCTACTGGACTGTGTGGGAGCTGCCTGTATATTGACTAAATTGGACTTCTGGGGAGCCCATAACCTTGTGTGCATTAGGGAAGATGATGAATGGAAGACCGTCTTCTGAATGTGCTATGGTCATTTTGAATACCTGGTGATGCTGTTCAGCCTGACCTATGCCCCGGCTACCTTCCAACACTTCATAAATAATGTGTTTCAGGACACATTGGACCACTACATAGCAGATGACATCCTGGTCTTTTCAGACAATCTTGAGCAGCACACTGGTCATGTTTGAGTGGTCCTTGAGCATTTATTGCAACGTGGACTCTATGCTAAACATAAGAAATACGTGTTTGACCACACTTCCACCGAATTTCTGGGCTTTAATCTGATTCTCTAGGGGATCAAGATAGACCCACACAAGGTCCAGGCCCTCCATGACTGGATCATCCCCCTGCATGACCCAAAACCTGCAGTGTTTATTGGATTTGCCTATTTTTATTGGTGGTTGAATCTCACATTTCTCAAAGCAAACTGGACCCCTCACTGCTCTGCTCTGGAAGAATGTGCAGTTCCAGTGGTACCCCAAAATCGAGCATACATTTTATCAGCTGAAACTCACCTTTATCACTACATCCATACTGGCCAGCCAGATGTCATACACGCCTTTCTTGTAGAAGCTCATGCCTCTCGTAAGGCAATTGGGGCCATATACTCCCAGTGACACATGGACCCAAACAAATACTACACCCGTGTGCCTATTATTCATGGAAGTTTGCCCATGCTGAACTGAAGTATGAGATCCTGGGTAAGGAGCTCCTAGCCATGAAGGTGGCCTTTGAGGAGTGGCACTGTTATTTGAAAGGGGCTCATTATCTGGTTCCAGTAAACACTGATTAAAAAACCCTGGAATATCTGTGCAGGGAGAAGGCATTAAACCAGTGGCAGCTGCGAGGGGCTCTATTTCTTCACTATCACATATCATGCTGGAACCAGAAATGGCAAAGCTGATGTTTTGCCCTGAAACTTTGATACTGAACCCTGTGACCTATCCAGGAACTTGCCCACATTCTCAAGCTCTGCAATTTCCTGAATGCTGCTTTTAATCAGGATCCAGTCGCACTGCTCTATTCTGCCTCTGCCTTAAGAATTCCACTGACAAACTAGCTGCCATTGACAATACTCGGAAAGAGGCGACTTTCATGAATAACCACATTTACATTCCTCTGGGTCAGGTAAGAATGGCAGCTTTACAGCCATGTCATGACTCTCTCCGGGCAGGACATCTGTGTTGCTCTAAGCCTCAGAAACTGATGTCTGGTCTTTCTTTGTGGCCGCAAATGTGCCCGGCACCTTCATTACATCCTGCAATGGGTGTGCTTGAGGCAAGATACTGTGTCACAAGCCCTGAAGTCTACTTCAGCCTCTAGACACCCTGTCCTGACCCTGGGCCACTATTGCATTTGATTTTATCATGGAGCTTCCAGGGTCTAATGGGTTTATGACAATCTTGCTGGCATCCAAATGGCCTGCTTCATTCACTGCAATGGTCTATGCTTTGCTGAACAGACAGCCCAGCTGGGGATTAGCCATGTGGATTAGTCTTGAAGGCATACCAGATTGTGTCACCTCTGATTGAGGGTCACAATTGGCCCAATTCTGGTGCAAGGAACTATGTCTTCAGGGGGTCCAGACAGACAGAGATGACTCATGTCTGCTGATATTGGGGGCCCAATGTAAAGGGGGGGGCAAGTGACTGCCCCACATGTTGCCTCTGGGAGGAACTGCCAGCCCCATCATCATGGGCCAGGGCAGCCAATCTCGTTGGCACTGGGGGGGTGGGGCGGCTAGGGAGGGGGGCTGGGGCCACAGGAGCAGGAAGCATGTGCCTCCCTCTGGGCTAGGCCAGGGAGATGCACAGCACTACAGTTTCTCCCAGGAGCTCCCACACCCTTGTGGACACCTCAGCAGGGGAGACATGGGGCCCAGGCAATGCCACTACCTCTGGTCAAGCAGAGGCCAGGGAACCTGCTCCCAGCACCTTCCCCAGTGATCCCTCACCCTGCACCCAGCCCAGGGCCACCACACTCTCCCACTCTGGATCGCGCTGCCTCTGTGCAGTGCGGTAGTTGCCTGAGACAGGGCCCAGTGGGGAAGCAGTAGCAGCCCGTCCCCTCCATTTCCTGCCCAAAATGTGCCGGAAAGGAGGAGGGGCTCCGTCTTGCTTGGTCCCTGTTCCTGGCAGCTGGGCCTGAGTGGGGAGTGAAAGGGATGGGCCACCAACACCTCCCCAGACAGGTTCTAGCAGGCAGCAGGTTAGGCATTTTAGAACTCACTCCTCAAAGAATTAAATGTAAGCGTAAGAGAGAAATAAAAATTATGAAATGCATAGACCAGTCAAAAAACTAAAACACACTTTGAAAGAAGTAACAACAACAACACAAGTGTGTGTGTGTGTGACAGAGACGCGTGTTGCCCCTTTAAGTATGCTGACCCCACTTTAAGTACGTTGTCCTTTTAAGTAGATCAGCAAGTTCAGACACAGCAGCAGCTGCCAGCAAGCTCCCTCCGTCCTGAGCCCTGTCGTGTCCCCCCTCTGCTCTGTGGAGATGGAGTACAGGGGCAGGGGGTGGGGGACACTCTGACATCAGCACCCCTCCTTCCCCCACACTCTGCACAGCAAGCAAGAGGCTCCTGGGAGCAGCTCCAAGGCAGAGAGCAAGAGCAGCACACAGCATTGAGGGGAGGGACACCTGAACTGTGCGGGACCTGATAGCCTGCTAGACAGCAGCCCAGCCGTGCAGCTTACAGGAAACTTAGGTAAGGGACCACCTGGAAAAAGTGAAAGCCATCTACAAGCAACATGCACAAAACATTGTCAGCCAGGCCCTGCCTAATCAGTGGGACAAAAAATGTGTCTGTCAACCCTCCGCCTGAACAGACCTTTGCATTCATTGAACTTCCAGTTCCTTGGCCCTTATTGAATCCATTGCCACGTTAACCCAGTGACCGTTGAACTACACCTACCCCAATCTCTCAAGAGATCCCTCCTGAAACCCTTTACTGGTCATTTGTTTCCACACAGGACCCAACTGCCTCCCCTACCAGTGCACGTACAAGGCCATGAGGAAGTATATTGTGCATGGGATCTTGGTTTCTAAACACTGGCGGGGTAAACTGTTATACCTCATTGAGTGGGAAGGCCATGGCCCTGAGGACTGTACGTGGGAGCCAGAAGAAAACTTTCATGCTCCTGCCCTAATATAAGCCTTCCATGAGAACCACCCTGAGAAACCTGCACTCCAAGGTCCTCCCCACTCTCCGGGTTTCAGAACCTGGGCTTCTGCCTGAGCCCAAACGTCTGCACTGTTATTTTTAGCCCCACAAGTCTAAGTCTAAGGCTCTGAGACTCAGCACTGTGCATTTTTCTTTGCAGTGTAAACATACCCAGAAGTGCTGAAATAGGCAGACAAGCCCAGTGCCAAGGAAGATCATAGACTCATAGCATCATAGGACTAGAAGGGACCTTGAGAGGTCATCTAGTCCAGTCCCCTGCACTCATGGCAGGACTAAGTATTATCTAGACCATCCAAACATCCTGCTTACTGAATCTGTAAGGAACAGTCAGAGAAGTCAACTACTTTGTATATTACAGCATTAGCCAGTTAGTGTTTTCTCCAAGCGTGACCTCATTTTTGGAATTCCTACTCTGGCAGCAATGCCTCTAGACATCAGCGCCTCATAAGCAGTGGTACACACTAGAGAGAGGATTGCCACCCTAACAAAAGGTGCCAGAGCACCCTCTGGGAACAGGGGCTTACCTCCAGTTCACCTTCCCCCACCCTTTGCCCAGCTACCCAGGGGAAGGTCATAAAACCAGCTGAACCTCAAGCTGGGGATTTTTTCCTTTATGTAAATTTCCTCTTATAAACAATACCTTCTCACCTGGACAGATAAAACTTGAGGAAGAACCCTCTTTAAGAGTCGTCTTCTGTTTCTTTGGGTTTTAGTTTTGCCCGTGATCCATGGAATAATCTGAGTTGTCATGGTTCCACCTCCTGTCATGCAAGCTTAGCAGTAAAGTTAAAAACACCTGGCCTTCTGATTTTATATCCCAGTGCAGCAACACAGTGTGACTTTAGTTATTCTTGTCATAGCATTAGGGTGGTACATGATGATAGGTCAGAACATGCTGATGCGGTTTTGTCATGGATTGATGCAACCACCTGATGAGAAGAGTCTAAAAGTGATTATTTTGTGCTCTGTGACAAATGGCATTACAATCTTATCCTGAGGCTGGGAAAGCAGGTAAAATGCATGACTTGCCTACAGGTCTCTGAACACCTGCTGGTTGAAAGATTGTGAACAGATTCAACCCACATAAATACATTTTCCTTGGCAATCATCATCTTTAGTGAGCCACTGATAGTTTCATTGTGCTGAAGAGTGTGCTCTAGAAACCAAGCCATGTTTTAGCTCTGAAGTAAAGGCATATTTTAGTAGTTTTTAGCCCCTGACATCTGATTCTTCAGGGGGCCCAGAGTTAGAAAGTCAAACAAACCAGAGCACAATCCTTTCTTCGAAGACTTTGGGTTGTGGTAAATGGAAAAAGTGTGGTCTGCAATATATATGTACTCACATGGCCAAGTTCTACATTTTGTCAGAGTCAGCAATGTCGGGGGGAAATTGTGATCTCTTCAAACTGTGCACTGTATTTCCAGCAATTACTTGTAGCAGTGTTCTGGGTATTATTTAGTGCCAAAGCCCGCAAAAGATTCAATGAATGGGGATAGTGAATCTTTATATGGGTAAGAATGAATTAATGTAAGTATTAGGAATCAGGGCTTGCGGCAGAGCCAGTTTCCAGGGAACCTAGTGAGTGGAGCTGGCCAGTAGTAGGCTGCCTGATTGGCTACACTGCCCGATTGTTTGAAAGAGTCAGCAGACCTGCTCTGAAGCCCACCAGCAGGGGTTTGGCAGCTGCTCAAAGCATTTGCCCACTGCTGCGATAGCTTCTGTGCTTGCTTGTTACCCACCTTTTTCCAGCCTTTCTACTCTCTTGCCTCACTCCAGGTAAGTCAGCTCTGACTTTCAGCTCTGATTCCTGACCTCTGACTTTGGTTCTGACCCATGGCTCTGGCACCTGGCCTTTGACTCCAGTTCTGACTGTCGACTCCAATTCCTGACTATCAATTCCTGCTCCAAACACTAGGTCTGACTCCTGCTCCAACAACTCGGCATGTTTGCCCAGGTCCCAGTCTCTGACAATATGATTTTCATCAATGACCAAAAAATGTCTAGTTGTGTCACACTTTATTTGCCACATTGGAATAAAAGGCTGACTAAACTAATTGCTCTTAGTACACACCTCTCTTAGGAGCATGGGAGCAATGAGAAATGTGTTTGGCTTTGTAATTTTTCAGAAGAAAATGGTGTTAGTAAAGCACTAAACAAATGTAACACATCTATATATGCTGACCAAATGTTACAAGTATCTGTAGCTTGTTTGCAGAATATCCATGTCTTACATTACCAAGTCCCGTTTCTACTCCTATGAATAGGGAAAACACTAGTTTTGTATGTCGCTCCATTTTAGCTTCTGCTTGGTTAGTTGTATCACAATATGAAGTAAGCGAGATAGAATCCAACATTGCAATGTGTACAACGTATCACCTTGCACAGACTAGAAGAAAACTATACAGCATGTTTTTGACCCCTGAAGAGTGGAAAGTGGGGAGAAAATCACAGTAACTATTCTACTGTAAAAACCCTAACCTATTTCTGATCTTTTCTATGTACAGTGGTGGGTGTTATTGCAGCTAACAAATGTATGCTAAAATATAGATGCCTTTCCCTTCTTTTGGGAAATAATACCCTATTCACTTCCTAATTAAACTCAGCTACAAGATACTAATAAAACAAATCCCCAGTGCTAAGTCTGTAGTATTCCTGAACGGTTTTGGATTTGTTCTTAGATCTTATGTGAGTGGAGTAATCCAAAGAGACTATTAGCTTTATAACTAAGTGCTAAAATGTGAGTAAATGAAGCATAACCTTATGGCTTAAGGAAAAGCACCCACATAATTAAGAGACTTGTTGACCCTAATTTGAATACTGCTGTAAAGATGTGCTGATTAGAAGTGGTTATCAGCAGAGAATCTGTAATGTTTACTGTAAGAGCACGCTGAACCTTTAATAAGCAGAGGTGCTATGGTTAAAAAAAACTTAATTTTAAATGTGTCACACTTGTTTTGAAAATATTGCTGTTTACTTCTCCAGTGGGAGCAGCAGAATTGTCTCAGGTTCACAACTTAACATTTCCGCTTTGAAAAGCCAATATCTCTGATTGCACTTATAGATTATGAGGTGTGACTAATAAATTCATAAATACCTTGGTATTTTCACCAACACTTACTTATTCAGAAAATTCAGTCAGCAAAGACCTTTGACTTTTGAAGATACAGCATAAGGGAGTGCATGACAATTTGAAAATCATATCCCCTTTGCAGCATCAGGCAGAAAAAATAGAGACACACACTTCCTGGATACATTCTATATGCATCTTTAAAGATGAATGTATGCAGAGTGCGTGTCAAGAGCTTTTTAAAGTCTCTGTTTATAACCAACATCACTTCTTAGAGTCATAGGCATAGAGTTCAAGGTCAGAAGGGACCATCAGCTCAAGTAGTCTGACTTCATGTCACTCACAGGGCAACACCCAAACCCCACACGCTAAACCCAAGAACCAAAATTGGACCAAATTATTACATCCTTTAGGAGACTAGACTATTTGTGCCACAGGCAGAGAATAGGAAGAACCAAGGTGCACCAATGCCCCCATAATGACAGGAAATTAAGTGAGATATATGGAGATGATCCCAGCGAGTGACCCTCACCACAAGCTGCAGAGGAAGGCTAAACTCCTTCGGTCACTGCCAAACTGACATGGGGGAAAATTCCTTCCCAGCCCTATGTATGGGGATCGCTTAGACCCTGATCATGTGAGCAAGAACCAGCCAGCCAAGCACTTGACAGAGAGACATCTGGGTGCCACCTTAGAGCCTTGGTGCACCCCTCTCCAGCTCTGGCCCTGATGCTTCAAAGGAAGGAGACAAAAACAAATAAACAAAATACCAGCATACATGGGGAGGGGAAGGGAATCCCTTCCTGACCCCTGCAGGTGACTGGCTTTAGCCTTGAAGCATCAGACTTTAGAAACATAAGATATAAACTGGAAGGGATCCCCAGGGCTCCTAATCCCTGCCCCCTGCATCATCACAAGCAACCTCATCCAATCCTATTCACAAATTTGTCCATCTCTCTCTTAAAACTAATTAAGTTGTTTGCCCCCACAGTTCCAATTGGGAGGCTGTTGCAGAGCCTCCCACCTCGGGAGGTTAGAAACTGTTTTCTAATTTCAACCCTGAATTTGTTCATGGCCAGTTTATATCCATTTGTTCTTGTGCCAACATAGTCATTTAATTTAAACAGCTCTTCACCCGCCCTGGTGTTTATACCCCTAATGTATAGAGAACGAGCAATCATATCCCCTCTCAGCATTCATTTTTCTAGGCTAAAGAAGCCAAGCTCTTCCAGTCTCTTCTCATAAGACAGGCCCTCCATTCCCCTGATCATCCTAGTAGCCCTTCTCTATACCAATTCCAGTTTGAATTAATCTTTCTTGAACATGGGTGACCAGAACTGTACACAGTATTCCAGATGAGGTCTTACCAGTGCCTTGTACAATGGCATTAGTACTTCTCTATCTTTACTGAAAATGCTTTACCTGATACATCCTAGGATTGTGTTTGCCTTTTGGGCAGCTGCATCACACTGGTGGCTCATAGTTGTCCTGTGATAGACCAAGAGACCCAGGTTTCTGTCCTCCTCCGGTGTTTCCAACTGATGAGCCCACAGCTTATAGCAGAAATTCATATTATAAGACCATAAGTGAATGGCCTTGCACTTTGCACTATTGAATTTCATCCCATTTCTGTCACACCAGTCTTCAAGGTCATTCAGATCTTCCTGAATAATATTCCGATCCTCCTCTGTATTGACAATGCCTCAGATGTGGTTTCATAACCCCTTTTCATTAACACACTCTTATTTTTTTAATAAGATTGATCCCAAGACCAATCCTTGAGAAACTCCACTAGTAACCTCTCTCTAGTCTGAAAATTCACCTTTCAGCAAAATCTGTTGCCTTCTCCCCTTTAGCTTGTTCTTTTCCCACCTTACAATTCTTTATTAATCCCCATCTTCATTAATTTAATTAATAATTTCCCATATGGATGTAGTACCAAGTCAAATGCTTTACTGAAATTCAAGTATATTGAATCTATTGTATTTCCCTTACCTAAAAAATCAGTTACTTTTCTCAAAGAAGAAAATCAGGTTAGTCTGCCACAATCTACCATTAGTAAACCCATGTTGCATTACATCTCCTTTTTCTGTTTGCCTCTGAATTTAATTATTCTTTCCTTCACTATTTGTTCTAAAGCCTTGTGTACTACTGAGGTCAATCTAAAGAGCTATACTTGCCTAGGTCACTTTTTGCCTTTTCTTAAATACAGATATGATGTTAGCATTCTTCAGCCATATGGAACTACCTATGACTAGACAGAATTGTTATAAATTCTTGCAAATGGAGTAGCAGTCTCATGCACCAGTTCTTTTAGTATTCTGGGATGGGAATTATCTGATTTCCTCCCCCGCAAAGTGAGTGCGTTAAGTTCATTTTCTTCCACTTCAGATGTGGTCATTTCCATTTCTATATTCTCATTTCCATCAGCCGTGCTGCCTTCATGCTTGTGTTCAATCTTATCAGTCTTATTGAAAATCGAGGCAAGATATTCATTTAGTGTGAGGGCCATACTTAGATTATCTTTAATCTCCTCCTATCCATACTGCACAGCAGCCAGTCTTCATTCTTCCAAGAACTAAGTCAGCTTGACTTTTAGTAATTCCTTTTTGAAGTGGTTATTCATCCTGTTGGGTCTGGATCCTTTCCCTTCAAGTTTTTTCCCCTTACTTCGGATGCAAATTGCAGCTAGTTTTTGTATTCTTGATTTAAAGAAATTCTAAGCATCCACATTTAAGTCCTTGAGTTCTTCAGTCTAGTTGATTTCTTTAACTAATTCCCTTAATTCCTCAAAGTCAATCCAAAACTGTAGTTAACAACCTGGTTTTGGTTATCCTTCCATTTAATTTACACTGAATCAGCTCATAATTACTCATTCCAAGATTATTTCTTAAAACTAGTTCTTCCGTGATGTCCTTACCACTTACCAAATCCAAGTGTAAAACTTCATAACCTCTCTTGGTTCAGTGACTATTTGATGAAGAAAGCTCCCTTCTATCATGTCCAGGAACAGTTGGGCCCTACCAGCATTAGAGGCATTTAATCTCCAATCTACATCCAGAAAATTATAGTTTCTCATTATGACACAATTCCCAGTAGTATAGGCACCGACTCCGTGGGTGCTCTGCAGCTGGAGCACCCACAGGAAAGAAATAGTGGTTACTCAGCACCCACCAGCCACCTGTCCGATCGGCTGTTTGTCCACCTGCCGCCAATCAGCTGGACGGCCACCGCCAATTAGCTGTTTGGCAGGCCCCACTGATCAGCTGTTTGGCAGCCGGCAGGAGGTGCTCAGGGGAGGGGAGCAGGGGTGGGAAGAGGCAGTTAGGGTGAGGCCTTGGGGGAAGGGAAGAAGCAGGGCAGGACAAGAGAGAGCGATGTCGGGGCCTTGGGGGAAGGGCTGAGGGTGGAGAACCCACCTGGAAAAATTAAAGTCAGCACCTGTGCCCAATAGTACTTAACTCTCTAACAATATGAAAGAGATCTCTATCTATGTCAGAGTCCTGCTATGAAATTCTGTAGCAGAACCGAACACTATCCTAGTACAAATTCTTTTATAATCCTTCCCCAAAGTTATTTTGACCCAAACAGATTCAGTTTTGTCCATTCTATCATGTATTTCTTTACAATTTATTGAGTTACAGTGCTACCCCCCCCCACCACCCCACACCTTTCCCTTTATTTCTCTCTCTCCCTCCTAACAGCATATACCCTTCAATACCTGTATTACAAGCATGAGTGCTATTCCACCATGTTTCTATAATCCCTATCTGGTTTGACCTCCTGCACCGGTAGTTCCAGTTCCACTTTTTTATTGTCCAGGCTTCTTGTATTTGTCTACAAGCATCTGATGTGTTTCCCTTGGATTTCACCCAGTTTTCTAGCTGGATTAGGTATAGTCTTTTCACTAACTGTGACACCTACCTGACTACTACGCCAATCAATATTTTACTTTCTTTATCATTGCTGTCTATATTCTTATTCCTGGTACTCTTTTATCCCTTACTGTATCTTCATTTAGCTGATTTTCTTCCTCCTTGAAACAAGAATATTTTGATTTTTTTCTGAAACGAAACATTGTTGAAATCGATCTGTTCCTGCAGAACATTTTGACTTTGTAGACTCAGCATTTTCTGATGGAAAATTGCTATGTAGGAAATTTTTCAACCAGCTCAGCTCCTGACTTTATGCAGGGTGAGCAACTAGTGAGTGTGTTGATGTATAAAACTGAAAGCTTTGCAGAGGTTGCCGCACTAGGATCAGAGAACAAGACCCATCATCACACAGGTGACATGGATGCTTGTAACTTGTCAGAAGTGTTCAGGTGGGTACTTTGGTGTGAGGCTCAAAGACTCCTTTCACTGCTAGATCATTTCACCAAACCTCATTTCTGATGGCCTGACTGCCTGTCCAGAATGGTGATAAGTCACATTTACTAAAAACAACATCCCTGAGGGATCCCTTCTCTTAGTTCAATCAGAGTGCGGCATGAGTAAAGGGCAGAGCAAGGGCTCTAGGATTAGGCCCTGGGAAATCATACACTTAGGCCTTTGTTTTGCAAAGGAAACCAGTTATTTTCTGCTGGTGCAGTGTACTTTGTTTTACCCTTTATTGGAACCATCTTCAGAGAGCTAAAGGTATGACTGGAAATGGAACCACTTGTTGCTGACACATTCAAAAGTCAGGTGTCAGGGAAGAAAACATTCCATTTAGTCTCATCTTGTTATGTTTGCTGGCTTCTTAGGCCAGGTCTACACTAGGGGCGGGGGTCGATGTAAGGTACGCAACTTCGGCTACATGAATAAGGTAACTGAAGTCGACGTACCTCGCTCGACTTACTGCGCTGTGAGGATACAGCAATGTCGACTGCCGCTGCTCCCCCGTCGACTCCACTTCCGCCTCTCATCGGGGTGGATTACTGGAGTCGAAAGGAGAGTGATCGGGGATCGATTTATCGCATCTACACTAGACGCGAAAAATCGATCCCTGAAAGATCGATCGCTACCCGCCGAATCGGCAGGTAGTGTAGACCAGCCCTTAGAGACATTTTCCCCAAAGATCAGCAAAGTCCTTGGGGGGAGGGGGAGGGGGGGAGTATATGCAGGCATTGGCACCGCTATTACAGTTAATTCATAATGAAATGAATGGAAGGGAGCCCAGGCAGAGGCAAAGAGATTCTGAGAGAGATAGTTTTGCTGGAAGTGTTGAATCCCAAGTTTTGAGCATGGGTCTTCATCCAGAAAATGTTTGCAGGAAGAATGCGGCCTGGAAACATTAAAAAAAACCCACAAAGGAAACATGAAAAATCATTTCCTGTTTTTCCTTTTGTCTTTCTTCCATTGGAAAGTAACTAAGGGCCCAATTCAAAGCCCACTGAAGTGAATAGACTTTGGATCATGAATGCATGATAGACCTAGGCCAACAGCCAGTGGCCAATCCTCCTCCGCCTCGTCTCTATATGAGCTTCTGTGGCGAGGAAGGCTAGCCTGGTAGCCCTACCCCCAACAGAAGAGGGGGGACATTAGTGGGGAACATTTCTAAGCAATATGTAAAGATACTTCTGAGTGCAAGAAGATTGTGGGAGCTGGAACTATAGTTTGAAGGGTGAGGTGTCTCCACTATCACTGATACAAAGCAGAAGGAGCTGGAGGTGGGGATGGTCAGCTAGTACCCTCTGAAAAGCCTGAGAAATTGTTCTTTGGGCCCCTCCCAGTCTCCTTTAACCCTTGCAGTCCTCACTCAGAAGTGCCCTGGGAGGAGGGAGCTGGTGGGGTCAGGATAAAGTTCTAATTTCCACTTCTGAACCACAGAAGCAAAGATTGACCTTTTTTGTGGATCTGGTTTGAACTGAAATTCAGAAAATGTATCTAGCTCGAGTGTGTTCAGATACGAAATTCCAGTTTGGGCCTGTATCTAATTAAATGTGAGCAAGCAGATGGTTGAAAATAGTCTTGTGATTCATGAATAATGGACAAGAAGAGATCTAACCAATAGCCATGCTGAAGAAATTTAAGAATATGATGGACAGAACAGCAGCAATAACCCAGACAAATGACACGTTTGCAGAAATCCCAACAGTCAAATTGTATTATTCAAAGCAAAAGAGGCATTTATATCCATTTTTTCCTTTAAAAAAAAACAAACATTAGCTTTTTAGGGTTTTGTTGAGAAAGAACACTGTTTCAAATAACACACCTAGAAAATAAACGAATGATCAGTGACAGAAGGTATTCAGGGGATGCCCATTGAATTAGTGTTTGAGTTGAAATGATCTTTCTGCTGATTTTTCTCAGCCTGCTACAAAAAAATGTAAACGCCATTTCCAGGAACTGCAAATCTCACGTCAGATCAATTACTGGGGGTATATCGCTAATTCCCTCCTCTGTAACAGGAAATACTGATCTCATGCACCTCTCAGGCTTGGTAATGACAGGATGAGCTAAGGGTGAAGCCTTAATTCTGAAGTGCCTTGCTTTTCGGGCTTTAGTACCACTTTTAATGTTAACATAGATGTTTGTTGCTTAATTAGGGTTGCCAACTTTCTAATCGCACAAAACCGAACACCCCTGCCCCCTTCCCTGTCCCTTCCCTGAGGTCCTGCCCCTTCTCCAAGGCCCCCACTCCCGCTCGCTCCATCCCCACTCCCTCTGTTGCTCACTCTTCCCCACCCTCACTCACTGGGGCAGGAGGTTGGGGTGTGGGGGGAAGTGAGGGCTCCAGCTGGGAGTGTGGGCTCTGGGGTGGGGCCGGGGATGAGGGCTTTGGGGTTCAGGGCTCTGGGCTGGGGCTGAGGGGTGTGGGCTCTGTCTGGGGGTGTGGGCTCTGGGGTGGGGCTGGGTATCAGGGGTTTGGGGTGAAGGAGGGAGCTCTGGGCTGGGGTAGGGGGTTGGAGTGCGGGGCGGGGAGCTCCAGCTGGGGATGTGGACTCTGGGGTGGGCTGGAGGTGAGAGGTTTGGGGTGAAGGAGGGGGATGGGGCAGGGAGCTGGGGTGTGGGTGGAGTGTGGGCAGGGAGGGAGTTTGGGTGCGGGAGGGGACACTGGGCAGGGGCTGGGAGTTCGGGGTCTTGAGAGCTGCGAAGCGACTTTTAATGGCCCAGTCTGCAGTGCTGACCAGAGCCACCAGGGTCCCTTTTCAACTGGGCGTTCTGGTCAAAAACTGGACGTCTGGCAACCCTATGCTTAATAATTATAGGGCTTACTTTATCTATATGTGGGCTTACTTCAGTGGATGTGCTATTTCTTGACTTTAGCAAAGCTTTTGATACAGTCTCCCACAGTATTCTTGCCAGCAAGTTGAAGTATGGGCTGGATGAATGGACTGTAACGTGGATAGAAAACTAGCTAGATGGTCGGGCTCAACGGGTAGTGATCAATGGCTCCATGTCTAGTTGGCAGCCGGTATCAAGTGGAGTGCCCCAAGGGTCGGTGCTGGGGCCGGTTTTGTTCAATATCTTCATTAACGATCTGGAGGATGGTGTGGACTGCACCCTTAGCAAGTTAGCAGATGACACTAAACTGGGAGGAGTGGTTGATACGCTGGAGGGTAGGGATAGGATACAGAGGGACCTAGACAAATTAGAGGATTGGGCCAAAAGAAATCTGATGAGGTTCAACAAGGACAAGTGCAGAGTCCTGCACTTAGGACGGAAGAATCCCATGCACTGCTACAGACTAGGGACCGAATGGCTGGGCAGCAGTTCTGCAGAAAAGGACCTACGGGTTACGGTGGATGAAAAGCTGAATATGGGTCAACAGTGTGCCCTTGTTGCCAAGAAGGCTAACGGCATTTTGGGCTGTATAAGTAGGGGCATTTCCAGCAGATTGAGGGACGTGATCATTCCCCTCTATTCGGCACTGGTGAGGCCTCATTTGGAGTACTGTGTCCAGTTTTGGGCCCCACGCTGCAAGAAGGATGTGGATAAATTGGAACGAGTCCAGCGGAGGGCAACAAAAATGATTAGGGGGCGGAGCACATGACTTATGAGGAGATGCTGAGGGAACTGGGATTGTTTAGCCTGCAGAAGAGAAGAATGGAGGGGGGGATTTGATAGCTGCTTTCAACTACCTGAAAGGGGGTTCCAAAGAGGATGGATCTAGACTGTTCTCAGTGGTAGAACATGACTGAACAAGGAGTAATGGTCTCAAGTTGCAGAGGGGGAGGTTTAGGTTGGATATTAGGAAAAACTTTTTCACTAGTAGGGTGGTGAAGAACTGGAATGGGTTACCTAGGGAGGTGATGGAAACTCCTTCCTTAGAGGTTTTTAAGGTCAGGCTTGACAAAGCCCTGGCTGGGATGATTTAGTTGGGGTTGAGCCTGCTTTGAGCAGGGGGTTGGACTAGATGACCTCCTGAGGTCCCTTCCAACCCTGAGATTCCATTATTCTGTGATTCTATATGGGTATGTCATTTTTTCTGATGGAGCCTGTTGTTCTGTAAGTAAACATAACTTGGTTGGGAATTCTATTCTGCAGTCAGAAGTGTAATAAACCAGAATGAAATTCTTTTGCAGACTTTGCAGTTGTATTGTAATCTTGACTTCCTTTCAATCTCCCAGCAAACTAATTTGCATAACACTGATAATCTGCTTTCTCCAGGCATCCTTGGCTGCTCTTATCTTTGTTAAGTTGAAGGTCTTTTCAGAGCTCTTTATGCATTTTAGATGTGTGAAGCCCCTTTACTTCTTGTATTTTATTTTCTTCTGGGAGTTAATATATGACCTACAGTAAAGGTAGCAAGATTGAAAAACTACAGAAGAATCCCAGACATGCTGTGGGTTATTTACTGTTGAAAATACAGTCTCCCAGGATCCAGAAATGGGAGCCAAATTCAGTCCCTGTGTAACTCCATTGGCTTCAATGGACTTAAACCAGAGATTAATTGTGTCAACTAACAGGCCAAAAGGCTGAGATGCTGATAAATCTGAAAAGCCAGCAGGTAGCTATCAGCTGGCTTGAAGGAGAGAGGGAAAAATCAGTGTCCAGTTGCTAGGTGACAGATTTCTAGCTGGTAGTTCTCTGTTCTTAAAAGGCCAGCACTGTGTTTTTGTTTTGGAAAACAGGATTAAATTTTGCAAATCAGAGTACTTGCACACAGACTTCACTCTGATTTTATTCGTCTGCTGATTGATGAATCGATAGGCTGTCAGCTTCATGGTATTTGACTTTGCAGCCCAAACTCACCCTTTCCATGCAGTAACCCACAGTTAATGAAGATTTAAGTAAGAACTTGGCAGATACAGAGCAGCAAGCCTTTCATAACATGTAGAATTGAGTTTGTAAGGCAGGCCAAATTCTGCCCATTGACTTCAGTTTTCAAGAGGGAAGAAATTGGCCCAATTTATGTTCTCTCTCTCTCTCTCTCTTCTCCGATCAAGATATGGTAACTTCCCTTCTCTCTACTACTTTGAGAATAGTTGTGAATTTCTTGGATATTATTCCAGATGCTGGAAATTGACACAGGTAGCTTCAGTCTTCAACAAAATGAAGAAGCTTAGAAAGCATGACCAACGAGGAAAGGTTGAAAGAATTGGCATGGTTGTTCAAGAAACGAGACAATTGAGTGGGGAGGGCTCAAGTATCCAAATATGGGAAAAGATTTTTTAAAGACTATGGTGATCAATTGTTCTCGATGTTCACTGAGAGTAAGACAAGAAGTAATCAGCTTAGGTTGCTTCAAAGGAGATTTAGATTATCTATTAGGAAAAACTTTCTAAATTCAAGGATAGTTAAGTGCCGGAATAGGTTACCTAAGAAAGTGGTGGAATCCCTGTCATTGGGGGTGGGGGTGGTGGGTGGTTTCAGAACCATCTGTCAGGGATGGTAAAGGTAAATATTTAATCCTACGTGAGTGCAGAGGGATGGACTTGATGACCTCTTGAGGTCCATTTTACCTCATATTTCTATGAAACAATATGTTCTAATAAACTCAGTGTCTTCTTTCCCTTTTGTATTTATTTCTAGACCTGGCAGGGTTCCCCTATTTTTAATTACCTTAAGGAATAAGAGTCCTGACCATTCTCAGGTGGTGATTCCCAGAAAAGTTCAGAAGGCTGCTGTGACACAGCACCCCATATTCTTCACAGTGATGTTATTATGATATGATTATGGCATAATTATGATGCATTTTGTACAAGACAGGTCATGTGAGGTGTCATTGGAAAAGTTATGATTTGCTGAATATGATTATCCTATTTTTATGCATGTATCATTTTTGTCTATAAAGTTAGGAATATTGACTATGTATCTGTATTTCAATTGTGCTTACTCTGGGTAACACCCATAACTAGTCTTTCTGGTACAACAATGAAGAAGCCAGATAGTGCTGATGGCCCATCAGCAAAGACGATGGAGCCTGGAAGAACTTAACCTTCCTGTGAACATTCCAGACAGCCATGTAACCAGGCCACATGACTCTGCACTCCATCTTGGGATGTCAGTGTTTTACCACAAACTGAGTTTGGGACAAAGGATTCCCGCCATATGCTAAAGCTATATAAGGCAGGGAGTGACATCATCTGTTGTTCTTCACTCCCCACACAAAAGGACTCCTAGAAACACCTGAGGAACAAAGACTGAAGTGGGGGAAGTGCTGGACCAGGCTAACGGGATTTCTAGCCTGTGTATGAAAAACCTGGGGATTCCAAGCTACAAAGCAAGTGTAGCCTGTGCCTTAAGAATCTGCAGCCTGCTTGTATCATCAGCCTGGGTGAGAGATATATTTCTAGTATGTTAGGATTAGTTTGCGTTTTTATTTATTTACTAGGTGATCTGCTTTGATCTATTTGCTATCACTTATAATCACTTAAAATCTATCTTTTTGTAATTAATCAACTTATTTTATGTTTTAATCTAAACCAGTGAGTTGGAGTGAAGTGCTTGGGAATTCTAGCTCAGTAGGCTGTCCTTTCCGCTCCACATTGAGGGGGAGACGAACTGGATAATAAATTACTACTGGCCAGGATTTGGACCAGGGCAGGACGATACAGCTCTGGGGTTCTAGGCTGGGAAGCTGGTGGTTATTTTGGCTGTAGCCTCTCTATTGTTAGTTCATGCAGTGGCTGGTCAGAGACCCTGCATGTAACTGCAGCTGGGTGTGTCCCTACCTGTGTGAATGCTGGTGGAGTGTAAGACCGGGAGCGGGTCTGCAGCTTCTCACAGCAGCACAGTGTGAGAGGGAGCCCAGGCTGGTGGGTCAGAGGGCTCAAGGGTACCCCCGTTCCAGGTGGCACCCCGAGGGGAACCCATCACAGCTCCATAATACACTTTCCTTTTACGATGCTGCTCACAGAAGTCAGATAATTGAAATATCATCAGAATTTATTCGGATCTTTCTTGTTAAATTCTACAAAAGCAGTTATCTGCTTTTCAAATTACTGAATACTGTTACACTTTTCAAAAAAATGAGCTTTTTCTGTGCATGCAGCTAATTTAATGTACTGTAGAAGGATAAAGCATGACAGAAAGAGGGAAAACTTCAACCTTAACCAAGACCTCTCCACAATATAGAAAATTAACCGAAACTCTTGGATTTTGACCATATCAGTGTGTTCCTTAATTTCTCCATGTTCTTATCTTACAGCTTGTCTACATGTGGGTTTAAAAATGGACCAAGTTGAGTTAAACCAGTTTGAAAATGCTTGTGTACACATGACACAATTCATTATAGCGCACTCGTTCCATATTTATTTCAAACTCTGAAGTCCTGTCTGAAAGTGAGCTAAGTTTGATGTGAACTGAGCTTGTTTGGTCGTTTGTGTGCATGCAACGTTGCTCCAAGCTACTTTTCCAGTCCCCCAACTGCTATCCCATGCTGCTTTTCAGGTGACTTTTACTGACCTGTCTGCTTACCTGTGTGCCCTCCACAGCTCTGGGGTCAAGTTGACCAAATGTCCCTGTGACGGTGTACCCCATAAAGCTTTATGGAGAGAGGCTTATGTATACATGATGTAACTGGAATATGTTTTATGCTACATGTGCCATGTAACATATCTCTGTGAAAGTTATGACCTACTGAATCTATTCCTCCTTGTATGCATGTATCATTGTTGTAGTTGAAGTTATGAAGATTGGTTTTATATTTGCTGGTTTTATGCATAGCCTTTGTAAGAGCATGGGACCAGGTTTGGAGAAAATAATGTGCAAGTTAAGTACAAGCACTTAACAGACAAAAGAAGGTGCAGACCCCAGTCCACATCAGGGCCTGGTCAGGAATGCAACTGGCTTGGACAGGTGACTTGCCCATGTGATCTCAAAACTCCAGGGCAAGTTGATGCTACAGAGGGAGTGGGGGGGGGGAAGGCTATAAAAGCCCTTGGAAGACCCCACCATTTTGTCTTCAGCTGGCTAAAGAGAGAGGCTCTCCACCCCCCAAGGACACACCTGAAAGAGACTGAACAAAGGACAAAGACAATAGGGGGGGTGAGTGATTGCTGGACCCAGGCTAGGAGGAAGATAGCCTGTTTACTGGACCTGATGAGGTTTTTATCTGTATACAGGGTGATTAGACATAGAACTGTGTGTTCTATTTTATTTTATTTAGTAATTAACTTTGTTCTGTCTGTCACTACTTGGAATCACTTAAATCCTACTTTCTGTACTTATTAAAATCACTTTTTACTTATTAAGTTACCTGGAGTACGAGTTGTTACCCAGGGAGGCAAACAGCTGTGCATATCTTTCTATCTTTGAAATAGAAGGCGAACTATTTATGAGTTTGCCCTGTATAAGCTTTATACAGGGTAAACCGGATTTATTAAGGGTTTGAACCTCCTTGGGAGTTGGGCACCTGGGTGTCAAAGGCAAGAGCGCTTCCAAGAGCCTTACAGCTGTTAGTGGACTTGGTTCTGACCTGAGGGTCTGTGTTTGCAGCAGATCAGTGGAATCTGGCTCAAAACAGACAGGATTCGGGAGTCCCAAGCTGGAAAAGGCCTGGAAGTAGGGGCAGAAGTAGCCCTGGCACACCAGGTGGCAGCACCAAGCAGGTCTCTGTGATCCCAACCCATCACAGTCCCCCCCCCCCTCTGTTTAAAAACTGGTGCAGTGCCAGAAGGGACCTCTATAGGTCATCTAGTCCAGTTTCCTTCATGGAGGCAGGACTAAATATTATCTAGTCCATCCTGACAGGTGTTTGTGTAACCTATTCTTAAAAACCTCCAGTGACAGAGATTCCACAACCTTCCTAGGTAATTTGTTCCAGTGCTTAACTACCCTGACAATTAGGAAGTTTTTCCTAATGTCCTACCTAAATCTCCCTTGCTGCAATTTAAGCCCATTGCTTCTTGTCCTGTTCTTAGTGGATAAGGAGAACAATTTATCAACAGCTTCTTTATAACTACTTTTTTCATACTTGAAGATTGTTATTATGTTCCCCCTCAGTCTTTTCTCCAGACTCAAACAAACCCATTTTTTTCAATCTTACCTCACAGGTCATGCTTTCTAGACATTTAGTCATTTTTGTTGCTCTCATCTGAACTTTCTGCAATTTGTCCACATCTTTGCTGAAGTGTGGTGCCCAGAACTGGACACAATACTCCCATTGAGGCCTTATTAGTGCTGAGTACAGTGGCAGAATTACTTTTTGTTTCTTTCTTGCAATACTCCTGCTAATACATAACAGAATTATGTTCTCTTTTTTTGTAACAGTATTACAGTACATTGTTGACTGATATTTAATTTGTGATCCACTATAACTCCCAGATCCTTTTCTGCAATGCTCCTTCCTAGGCAGTCATTTCCTATATTGTATTTATTCAATTGATTATTCCTTCCTAAGTGGAGTACTTTGCATTTGCCCTTATTGAATTTCATCCTATTTATTTCAGACCATTTCTCCATTTTGTCAAGATAATTTTGAATTCTAATCCTGTCCTCCAAAGTGCTTGCAACCCCTCTCAGCTTGGTATCATCCACAAACTTTATAAGTGTACTCTTCATGCCATTACTGAAATCATTTATGAAGATATTGTATAGAACCAGATCCAGGACAGATCCCCTTCTAGCTTGATTATGAACCATTGATAACTACTCTCTGAATATGGTTTTCCAACCAGTTGTGCACCCACTTTATAGTAGGTTTGTCTAGACAATATTTCCATAGGTTGCTTATGAGGTCATATGTGACAGTATCAAAGGTCTTACTGAAGTCAATATATATGACATCTACTGCTTTCCCACAATCTACAAGGCTTGTTACCCTGTCAAAGAAGGATACTAGGCTTGCTTGACATTTTGTTCTTGACAAATCCATGCTGACTGTTACTTATTAACTTTTATCTTCTGGGTGCTTACCATTATTTGATTATTTGCTTCATTATCTTTCTGGATATCGAAGTTACGATGACTGGTCTATAATTCTCTGGGTGGTCCTTATTCCCCTATTTATAGATAGGTACTATATTTTCCCTTTTCCAGTCCTCTGGGATCTCTCCCATTCTCCATGAATCCTTAAAAATAATTGCTAATGGTTCAGAAATTTCTTCAACCAGTTCCTTAAGTATGCTAGGGTGTATTCTTGTAGCTTCCCTATTGGCTTTTGAGAGGTTTCCAGTTTATTCTGTCCCTACCCCAGACTCTAAGTAAGCTAGGAAATTATGTCCGGATGCTTTGAAGCCATTGTTGTTGTAGTCCATAAGATAGGTCCCTTAGAAGCTCAGTCCAGCATTCCAGAAGCTGACAAAGTCCAAAAGGGTTACAATTAAATGGTCCCAGCACTGATGAGTAGCATCCAAGTATGTGCTGAAGATGCTGGCAGTGAGAAAGCTGTCTTGCTAACCATTGTGATTTTTACCATGAGTCTAGCAATATTTGATATTTTTCTTAAAGCCCCAGCTCATAGAGTCAAGTGATTCCATGGGAATCTCAGCCGTCATTAAAAAATTGTACATTTCTAGCTATCATGGTTGCAGAGAGGAGGCTGCAAATGTGACTTGAGTACCCAAAGTGACCCTCAAGGCCCCAAAATCAGAAGGCAAATAAAAAGAAGCCAAAATGTAATGTTTGGAAAAAGAAGCCAAAATGTATTGTTTGGTGGTAGTGGTGGTGATGGTTGTTTTTAAATAAAACTCATAATTTTAAGGTAATCTCATGATCTTTTGGGACTGGACTCTTGATTTTTGAATGTTTGGGATTAGCAATACAGGGAAGGGAGAGGCCAGCTGGGCCCTAGGCAGAGTCGATACCTCCAGCAGCCTTCTAATGCTTGGAGTTGGGATTTGAGTTTGAAAGAAAGAAAGTTCTTAAGATTAAATGAAATGAACATTTTCATTTTGAATCAAGTTGAAACCTCCTGCAGGAAAGAATAAAGAGAAAGGTTGAATGGAATTGTTTCATTTTAAAATAATTTCTCAAGAGGAAAATGTCAGTTCCAATATTGTCACATGTATCTTGTTTATCCTGAACTCTTGTCTATAACAGGAATGATGTAAGCTCCTTCCTTTAGTTGTTAAAAAAGTGGTTGTTTTTGCCTGGACTATGCACACATTAAGCACTTGTCTCTTTGCTCATGAGTGAAAGCCTTTACTTTGTATTCAAAATTCCCATTTACTTGAGAAAGAACTGCATGTTTAGGTACAGTAAGATAATATTTGGTGTGGGATTGAGTCTGAGAGATCAATACCTACAACCAGTAACTCCAGCTAGTACTGAAAACTTCTGCTAACAGTTTCTGAATTGAACCTTTTTATTGTGTTTCTCATCAAATGCAATAAATATGAGTGAGTTTCAGATGAATCAGACCTTGTCCTCAACTTCTTACTGTAACAAAACCAACAGGCCTTCAGTTTGAATTTTGGCAGCTTTAGTTCACCTACTACTTTTTTGTTGGATATAGCCAAACCATATGACTTAGCCTTTATTTACACTAAAGATTCTTAGTCCCCACTGTCCCTTTCACTTCCAGCTGAAGCTGTAATCAGTGGTTGGGAAGTCCAGGACTTTTATTAGTGTAAATTAGATTGGTAAAACCCAAAGTATGCTGTGAAAGCTGCATATTACTCTGTGTTTTTGTCAAGGCATCCACAACTTTTTCCTCAATTGCTTTTTCCATTGGCGAACTCAGAGCCACTGAAAAAAGTATGTCTACACAGTAACTAGACACCAGCAGCTGGCCTGTGCCAGCTGTCTCAGGCTCTCGTGGCTTGGACTGTGAGCTGTTTCATTGCTGTGTAGACTTCCAGGCTCGGGCTGAAGCCTGGGCACTAAGACCCTGCAAGGAGGCTATCAAAGCTACAGTGGGTCAGGGAAACTCTCCTAAGAAACTTGTCATCAGAATAAATGAATCTCTTTATGATTATTGTATCTGAAAATTCCAGAAAGAGAGCTAAATATTTTTCTTAGCAAGATAGCTGATTTATGAAAAGGTCATATGGTTTTCAATAATACAATCATCTTTTGTGTATAGAATACTCTGAAAGCACTTGGAAGGGGAGGTCTGTATAGTAGTACAAAAGATTATTGAATATAAAGCAAACATAATTAAGAACAACCGCATAAACTTTCACACTACAAGAGCAAAGAGAGGGACCCCACCATGCGGGGAGGGCAAATGATAAATACGGGGGCTAGCAGCAATCATAACTTTAAAAAAGGAGGCGTTTCCAGCTGTAGATCAAAGTGGGGAGAGATTTGCATGATAGATAATGAGGGGCAGTGAGTTCTATACCCTCATGAGTTCTATACCCACATGAGAGGAAGTGGTGGGATCCTGGAGAACAGATGGTGTCTGAGCATATACCCGTCAAAAAGAAACTCAATGAAAAGTCTCATGTATATAAAGTAACTCACCTGTGGTAGAGTAGGGAGTAAAATTTGCCTCCCTCCGTGCCATTTGAATTCACCCCTGGGAGAAGGCAGGCAGTGTTTGCAAACCCAGGGACTGTGTGAGGAGAAGTCAGCTTTAACTTGCACTGGAGAGCTCTGCTTGGTGGAGCATGCACAGGAGTTGTGTTGACTCAGAGCATTCCCTGGGCATTCTGATTATATATCCCTGAACAGCAATCATGTTTAGCTGTGCTGACTGGCTTCAAGCTTCCTAGAAGAGTCGAAGAAACCTTAGAACAATGCCACCCACCTCCGGGGAGATTTTCCACCAATGGGAACCTTACATTCTGGCTTGTGCCAACAGCATCCTATCCCCAAACCGAATCAAGCCATGAAGAGGTAATGTAATAAAAACCCAAATCCTTTTGGCTGCAATAGAATGATGACCTCAAATGATCACAGAATTACTAATGACCACTTTGTTAGAACATCTATACACAATTCTAGGCCAGATGAGCATTTGTTTAATTTCATTGATTTGGTTTGTAACTTTCTACCATTTTCATTTATCAGCAAGGTGTAGTACTACAGTTAATAGAGATTTCCTAAAGTGTGCATATGTCAATAGTCACGTGTGATGCTAACCTGTGATGCAGAGGACCTGCCTGGGCTCTTCTGCCACTCAAGCCCCAGCTGTGCAGGAGACATGCAGAAAGGGTGCCTGTGTGTACCCTGTCTGCTGTGGAGGAGATCTGTACTCTGGCCCTGATCCAGATAAGCACTTAAACATATGCTTTATGTTAAGCATATGAATAGTACCACTGACTTCAACAGGACTTCTCACATGCTTAAGTGCTTTGCTGGATCAGGTCCAGAAGGCTCAGCATCATGTAGGATCTAGTCTGAGATCCACATGGGTTATTGCTGACAATGCTGAGGGGGCGTGGCAGGGGGCATGTAAATCCAACACACTGGGGGCCGGGGTCATTTCTCCCTCCCCTAGGATGAAATAACACCTGCCCCTTTGTGCTCTGGCTTTGGGTTTAGGGGCGGGGTCAGTTTCACCTTCCCAGCTTTCTAACACATCATCTGCATCAAAGCCAATTAGATGGACAGAGTAATACACCCATACTGATGTCCCACAGTGTAGATTTGCTAATTCACTGGCATAAATAACCATTACCTTGCTCATAATGATAATTTGTTGCCCTTTATCATCTAGAAACAGAGGATTTACTTTCACTCTCTCTATTTCTGAAGAGGAACTAAGATAGTTGATATTTGCCTGTGGTAGCAGGGGACTTGATGACCCAGGAGGTCCTATGCTCATTTTAAAAATCTGTTTAAATTTGCTTTAGTGATTCTTGACGTAAAGAAAATGGACAGTGACGGAAAGATTCCTTTTCATTTGGGTCCAAATGAAAGACTGGCTGATCTACTAAGTTTTGCTGAGCATGGTTCAGTTCTCAAGACTTAGGATACAAATACATGTATTTGTATATGTAATTTTTTATGCTGGTATGCCATTTTATTGCAGCAATAGATCAGAACCAAAGTGAATGAAAAAGCAAATAGCTATTGTTCTTCTATAGTGGAAAGCCAAGTGTAAGCAATCCCATCAGTGGTGCTTGTATTTCCCACAGGTATTGAATGCACAGCTTGACAGATTGCTTGACAAAACATCAAACAGCTCTCCTACAGCAGAGGAAGACTGTGATTGTGTTTAATTCATAAAATAATTTGTGACCCCGGAAAATCGCTGTTGTGATGACTGAGGTATTGGGCCATCTTTTAACATAGGAAAGGCACAGTTCCAACACCTGTAGAAACATTTCAGTGGATAATTTGTTACGTGGAAGCTCCACTCATGCCACTGACCTCTAACCTGCCACATCCAGAGTTGGCCTCATGCAACATTGGTCATGGAAGTATTGAAAAGCTGGTAGACTTATTGGAGAGCCAGAGACCTCCCTAAGATGAACTATTCCACTCCTTTCCAGTCTCCTCTTTGCACTAGATGAGTTTAAGAGCTCCCCCTGCTTCCTGAACATGGCACCTTCCTCCCAAGGAATGATGGAAAGAAGGACGGAAGGCAGAACTTGTCCAAAGCTGTGGTGCTCAGTTGCTTGACTTACTTTGATTTCAAACTTCCTTCTTCCTATTTCAAACTTTTAATTGTGGAAAAAATACATTTGGGAAATAGCAGCTGGTATCCTGACACCACAACCACTCAGCCCTGCACTGTCCCCGATCATCACTCAGCTGGGAAAATCCCATTCTCCCCTGAAGGGACATAAGTGAAGGCATCATCTTCCACCCAGAAATTAGACTCCAGTGAACCCACTGCTATGTATAGTCATATCTGATAAAGGGGAGGAATCTCAAACTGTGCCTCAAGGGAGAGGGTATGTCCGAGGTCTGTGGACATCCCAGCTCTGGAACTGCACTACACTCTGTAAGAAGATGATCTAACTGGGCTGTGGCACTCGGGGCAGGCTTCATGTCTGCAGGGCAGCAGCATCAGAGTGTGGCCCTTTGGGGTCACATGGCTTGAGCACTTCTAGAAAGTTCTTGCTGGAGGTGGGTGAATTATTTGTCCCCTACCCCAGCAAAACCAAAACTAAAAGATGTGTGAGAATCAGTTACACAAAATACGCCTAGCTTCCAGTGCTGGGCTCAATCTAACGTGCCATCCTGCCTTTAGGGCTCACCCCTTCCTCTTTTGCCTCCCTTTGTACACTCCCATGCAGGTGTGAATTTTTGAGTGATTGTAGCTTTGTTGAGTGTGTGTGGATGTTTCAGTAAGAAACATTGCCAGTTGAAACATCTGTGGAAAAAAATTAATATTGAGGGTACAAAATCTCATGAACCAAAGTGCTGAAAACTTTCCCTCAATGTTTAACACAACTAATGTTGCGTGAGAAAAATTAAAAGTTATAGTATAGTTCATTGCATACACAATATGACCACATTCATAGCAAACAAGACACAGAAGAGGGAGTGACTTGAGGCTGGTGGGTAGGACACTGCACGTTTACACTTTAAACATGGCATCAGTGCAGCTGCATTACTGTAGCATTTTAATGAGGACGCACTAAGCTGATGGGAGAAAGCTCTCCTGATGGCATAGTTAATCCACGTCCCCAAGCGGCGGTAGCTATGTCTGTGGGAGATTAAGTCAGTATAACTACATGGCAGAAGGGTGTGAGAAATCCATAGATATACTGATATAGGTCTGTTGTGTAGACCAGATCTTAGGGCTTGGCTAGACTTGCAAGTTAGAGCGCATTAAGTCAGCCCCGGGCACCCTAACTCCTGAGGTGTCCACACTGGCAAGGCATCATAGAGCACCCGGATTCTGCGGCTGGAGCGTCCCTGGTAATCCACCTCCACAAGAAGCATAACGCTTGCTGCACCCCGGCTGGAGCGCCGCGGCATAGTGTGGACACCCTGGTCTATTAATGCGCTCTGATCGGCCTCCAGAAGTGTCCCACAATGCCTGTTGTAGCCACTCTGGTCATCACTTTGAACTCTACTGCCCTGCCCTCAGGTGACCAACCGTCAGACCCACCCTTTAAATTCTCTGGGAATTTTGAAATTCCCCTTCCTGTTTGCTCAGCAAGGCGTTTAGTGCTCTCAGCGCATCTTTCCAGGTGACCATGCCTCCAAGTGCCAGGCGATCCCCAGTATGGAGCAATGTCGAGGTGCTGGACCTCATCAGTGTTTGGGGGGAGGAAGCTGTCCAGTCCCAGCTGCACTCCAGCCGTAGGAATTACGATACCTACGGGCAGATATCAAGGGACATGATGAAAAGGGGCCATGACCGGGACGCAGTGCAGTGCAGGAGCTGCGGAAAGCCTACCACAAAGCCCGTGAGGCAAATCGCCACTCCGGTGCTGCACCCACGTGACCTGCCGTTTCTACAAAGAGCTGGATGCGATACTTGGGGGCGACCCCACCTCCACTCCAAAGACCACCACGGACACTTCAGAGGCCGTAGCAGCACAGAGTTCAACAAGGCGGGAGAAGGAAAGCGGGAGTGAGGGTGCTGGGGAGGAGGGGGACAGCCCGGCATCCCTAGATGCATGCAGCCAGGAGCTGTTTTCAAGCCAGGAGGAAGGTAGCCAGTCTCAGCAGACGGTGCTTGAGGAAGAACAAACACCAGAGGAGGTGCCCGGTAAGTGGCTTTTATTTTGGGAAAGTAGTTGTTTGGGGCAGGCTCTTGGGGCAAGGGGGGTTAGGGCTGCGTGCATGCCTAGATGCGGAATAGGGCGTTGATGTGCTCTCTCACATCACGGTAATCGACCTCAGTGATCTCTTCAAAGGTCCCATGCAGAAGCTGGGCAATCTGCTTGAGCAGGTTCCTTGGCAGAGCTACTGTGCTCCTTGTCCCAGTCAGGCTAACATGTCTGCGCTACTGTGCCATGAGTGAGGGGGGGACCATTGCTGCACACAGGCAAGCTGCATACGGGCCAGGGCAGAAGCCGCATTGCAGTAGAAGACCCTCCCTTGCTTCCCCGGACATCCTCAGCAGCGAGATATCTTCCAGGACAAACTCATCCTGTGGAAAATATGGGGACAGTGTTCAGTATAGGGGCAACCTGCAGCTGTTGGCTCTCCCCAAGGCACAGAAACCCAGAGGACAGTACGGCCATAAAACAATCAGTCCCCTTTACCCCTGTACTTACTCACCATTTTGGGGCTCCTGTGGGTTATGTGCGGTTGCTTTGAGATGGGCAATTTCTGCTATTGTGTACACTGTACTTGTCTTTAAGTACAGCCGAATCATTGTTCTGTCTGGTGTGAACAATGCTGCCTCTGTTAAGTGTTGCATTTTGGCTTTACAGATGCAACCTTGAGATCCCAGCCATCCATGTTATCACCGGCTGAAAGACTCCAAAGAGGACCTGCTGCATAAAGTCATGCAGCAGTTCCTTAATGAAAATCAAAAAGTGCAGGAGTGGCGGGAGACTGAGAGGAGGCTCCACCAGCAGAGTGCGGAGCACCAGCACCAAAGCGCGGAGCGGCTGCTAAGCATCATGGAGCGCCAAGTGGACTCGATACAGGCGCTCGTAGCAATGCAGATGGAGCACATCTGTGCCTCCCCCCGCCCCCATAGCCCTTGTCCCAAAATTCTTTCCCTTGTGCCCCCATGTCACCGCCAAGCCACTTTCCCCAACATCCCGGTTCTTATCACCACCAGCTGCCTCCAACACCTGTAGCTTCACCACCCAGCCCTGCAACTACGACCCTTACCCACTGCACTCAACCCCCGTCACCATGCATTATAGCCATCCTGAAGTGAAGCACTCATTGCACGTCACTCCAGACAGGAAGGCTGAGTATGATAACAGGACATACGCAAATCTGTGATTGTCCTGTTCCCCAACCCGCTCCCTTCCATCCTCCCACACAGCACAGATGTGTCGTGCCCTTTCTGTTTCCCAAGCAGTTGTGTTTCTTTACTGGTGGCTTTCAGCCTCAAATTGCTCCCTCAAGGCATCCCTAATCCTTACAGCCCAGCACTGGGCCCCTCTAATAGCCCTGGTCTCTAGCTGTTCAAATTCAGCCTCCAGGTGTTGAACCTCCGAGGTCCATGCCAGAGTGAAGCTTTCACTCTTCCCTTCACAAATGTTATGGAGGATACAGCACGGGGCTATAACCGTGGGGATGTTGTCATCGGCCAGGTCCAGCTTCCCATACAGACAGCGCCAGCGGCCCTTTTACTGGCGAAAAGCACACTCCATAGTCATTCTGCACTGACTCAGCCTGTTGTTGAACCACTCCTTGCTGCTGTCAAGGCTCCCTGCGTAGGGTTTCATGAGCCACAGCATTAAAGGGTAAGCGAGGTCTCTAAGGATCACAATGGGCATTTCGACTTCCCCTATGGTGCTCTTCTGGTCTGGGAAGAAAGTCCCGGCTTGCAGCTTCCTGAACAGGCCTATGTTCCGAAAGATGTGTGCTTCATGCACCTTTCCAGACCAGCCTGCGTTAATGTCCATGAAACACCCCCGGTGATCCACAAGTACCTGGAGAACCATAGAGAAATACCCCTTCCAATTAACTTACTTGGAGGCTAGGTGGTCTGGTGCCAGACTTAGAATATGCATCCCATCTATCTCCCCTCCGCAGTTAGGGAAACCCATTTGTGCAAAGCCATTCAAAATGTCACACACATTGCCCAGAGTCACGGTTCTTCTGAGCAGGATGCAATTAATGGCACTGCACACTTGCATCAACATGACTCCAACAGTCAACTTTCCCACTCCAAGCTGGTTAGCGACCTATCGGTAGCTGTCTGGAGTTGCTAGCTTCCAGAATGCAATAGCCACCCGCTTCTTCACCAGCAGGGCAGCTCTCAATCTCATGTCCTTGTGCCACAGGGTGGTGGCGCGCTCAGCACACAGTCCCATGAATGTGGCTTTTCTCATCCGAAAGTTCTGCAGTCACTGCTCGTCATCCCAGACTTGCATGACGATGTGATCCCACCACTCAGTGCTTGTTTCCCAAGCCCAAAAGCGGTGTTCCACTGTGGTGAGCATGTCCGTGAATGCCACAAGCAATCTCGTGTTGTATGCGTTACACGAGTCGACATCAGCGTCGGACTCCTCAGTGTCACTTTGTAGCTTAAGGAGTAACTCGACTGCAATTCGTGACGTGCTGGCGAGACCCATCAGCATATTCCTCACAAGTTCGGGATCCACTCCCGCAGACCGAAAGGGAAGCCAGAGCGTGCAGTATAAAAAACATTGAAAGATGGCACCAAATGTGGACGGAAGCACAGGGATTGCTGGGATGCGAAGCGATGCATCACAGAGTATTGGGACAGGACCCAGAATGCCTCGCACCCCCACCCAAGCCACAGTGCCAGAACGGGAAGAGGTCCTCTATGGGATAGCTGCCCATAATGCACCACTCCCAGTGCCACTGCAAGTGCCGCAAATGTGGCCGCGCCAGTGCGCTTGCAGCTGTCAGTGTGGACAGATTTCAGCACTTTCCCTACTGCGCTTTCCGAGGGCTGGTTTAACTCACAGTGCTCTACATCTGCAAGTGCAGCCATGCCCTTAAGCTAGAGAGCTGTATTGCTGGAGGAGTACATGCACCTTTTCTCTAGCCTGAGGCATCTTTGGAGGCAGATTAATGATGGGGGCATGAAGAAAAGGACAAATCTGGAAATACTTCTCTCATCATATGATAATGGTAAAGAATCACAGAATGAATTGCTTTCTTCCAACACTGAACAAGGAACGTGATTAGATTAGGGAAAACAATATTCTCCTTAAGGCCTGCCTCTCTCTCTCTCTCTCTCTCTCTCTGCTTCGAACTTTCCCAGCCCCTCCTGCCTGGCTTCTTACTACAGTTGTAAAGCACCCGAGCACACACCCTTCCAGCTCTGAAGTGTAAATGACAGGCTTGTTTCTCCCATGCAGGGGTTAATAAACTTTTGACTTCTTGGTCTTCAACACCTGTGGCTGATTCCTTCCATTTCTTAAAAAATTCACTGACACCTGCTTAAACATCTGTCTCTTCAGGGCCACTTTACAGCTTACTGCCATTATACAATTTCAGATTCTTGGCTTTAAGGCAATGGGCCATGTAAGCCAAAGCAGAGCTACTATCATTTAAACAATTATTTATACTTACTGTAATTGCCGTCTTGGAGTTTTCATTTTAGAGAGTATTTTGGAACCTTGTATTTAAAACAAAACAAGGGAATTGTTGTTATGCTGTGATAGTAAAGAGGATATTTGCAGCCTGATATATAAAGCTCTAATGGAAAAAATTTATCCCAAAGGGCCTTTCTTAAGTTGTCCAACCTTCAGAGGGAAGGTTAACACACCATTCTTAATTTACTCCAGGGGCCACAGTCCTTACAAAGGTCTTTATAAATGCATGATCTTACATAACACGTACAACAGCATGAAATGGAGTACATAGAGTTTTACAGTGAAGCTGCATGAAGACTATAAGAGAGGATGTTTAAGGGCCAGCAGCCAGGCTGATCTGTTTCTATGGGGTTTAATGTCTGCATGGTTCTGTTTACAAAAGAGTGAAATCCCTAGCTTCCAATTTGAATGGCACTAATCATTTGCAAGCTTAGAAAGTACAGCATAGAAAAACATGAACTCTGCTCCCTCCTCATTTCCATCCCTCTCCTCTTTTCCTTTCTCCTTTGAAATGTTCTCACTGCTTGCCAGTATAGTACTGCCTGGTAACTGGCTGCCAGGCTGAGTTTTTCACAAGCTTGCCACGTTGCAGTGACAGGACCATGTCGGGGGCCAGATGCTTCAGAGTAAATAAATAGCACATCTGGGGCTTGGAAGTGGACCAGCGCCATATTATGGAAAAAGCTAGTGAGGAAACATATCCAAAGAATACACAGCTGGAAACCATTAATTCTGGGAGAAAAGAAAAAGGAAAACACTGGAGAGAAAAATCTAGGATTACTAGTGTTTGAAATCTTGTGCATTGTAACTGTAAAGAAACAAGGGGCTCGGTTTATACAGCAGTTGAATTAATAGCATTCCTGAAAAATTGATAGTTTACAGTAATTGACCTCAAATAACATAAAGGCTGATCAGGGTGGGAGGCTTGACTCCTCGCTGTCTGGCTTCCTTGACTGTATTTGGTAACAACATCTTTGCTATGTGAATGCACGAACAAGACGGGTGGTGGGCTTTCATCAGGAGGGCTGCCCTTGTGGAGACTTGCTGCTGGGAAACACTGCAGGTTCCCAGGCCCCAAGGTGTGCCTGCCCTAGATGTGAGAAGTGTTAAGAATCTGAAAAGGAGGCGGCTGCTCCCATTGCATCATTCATACAGCAGTGGGAGTAGCACTCCTGATAGATGATTCATGAAACTGAATCAGCAGTGGCTGTGAAGGGGATGCGCCCACTCATTTTCTGAGCCAGAGGCTAAACATCACACTGATTTCACCAGAGGGGTGGCGGGAAGAACTTCAATAAGGGAAAACTGTGACAAAGCAGGAAAAATAGAAATAAAGATATGCGTGGCATTTTTGAAGGCCTTGAATTACAAGGAACATCTAAATAAAAATATACTGGCGTTGTCGTGACCCTCGGTAATTATCTGAAACCGTGTTCATACATCATGCTGCAAAGCTTTCTCCTTTTGGTATGGGCACCAGTCCGAGCATCGGGCAGCTTAAGAACTACCAGCCTAATGCCATACAAGACAAAGTCCATGTTCCTGGACTTCTAGTGTGGAATAACTGTGGAATAACATTTTTTTACTGTAAGCTGCAGGCTAATTAGTGACTATCCCTCTGCGCACCCTCCCGCCGCCCCCGAACAAGATGACAATTGACTGCAGCTAGCAGCTAGCCAGGCCAAGGTATCAGGTATGTTAAACAAAATATATGTGCTTATATAATATTATGTTCACAATGAACTCGGGAGGAGAGGGGGAGTTAAATCTATCTATCTATCTACCTACCTACCTAGCTATCTAGCTTCCTTGCCAGGCTCCTTCTCTCTCTGGTGCACACTAATTCAGATTTGTCATTGCCTAAATATAATATGTAGTGATGGGCACGAAACAAAGCCCTAGATCAAAACATTCCCATCTGGGGAAGTTCAGATCCTTACCCTTTCTCTGTAAGAGAACCACTCTGTTTTTTATGTAGAAACAGGGTCTTTGCTTCACCTTTAAATTTTTAAGAATTTTACTGTGGTTCCAGGACAGCAGTCATTTTGTTTTCGAACTATCTCAGGTAATTCTATGGAACGTCTTACTGTAGCCTCTGAGCACCTCACAATCTTGAATGTCTTTATCCTCACAACACCCATGTGAGGTATGGAAGTGCTATTATCCCCATTTTTCAGTTGGGGAACCAAGGCACAGAGAAAGTGACCGCCCAACGTTACACAGCAAGTGCCTGGTGGAGCAGGGAATGGAACCTAATTCTCACAAGTTCTAGGCCAGTTTCCTAAATACTGGGCCATCCTTCCTCTCCCCTTTTCAGAGCTCTCTCACACTAACTCACTCTGCTCTCTTATTGAGCTTTTTCTTTCTTATTGCTGCATTTACCGTAAATTAAAACACGACCGTTTCGACTGAAAGTAAATGGTTGCTCTTTGTGTATGGAAAAACAAGCCAAAAACCTGAATGCAAACTCCTTTGAAGGTGCAGAAATTGAGATCCAGCTTCAAACTTTGTTGCTTGGGCCCATCTCCAGTAACAAGTGACTAAAACAAAAAATGTGTGTTTGGCTTCACGGAAACTATTTGTTCCATGTCTCATTTGTTTATTAGTGCTATTTGCTACTCTTATGATGGTAAGATATAAAGGGCCCAATAAGGACTCGGTGCTAAGTACTATACTAACACAATAAATTACATGTACAATAATTGGGCTCAGGACAAGGATATCTAAATGAAATTCTATGGCCCGTCTAATTCAGGAGGTCAGGCTAGATGATCTAATGATCTCTTCTGTCCATAAAATCTGTGACTCCATAGAATAGAAAGTCCCTGCCCTAAAGCATTAATATGATTTTAAAAAAACGTTATCATTTTCCCCACAAATTTAAAAACGAGGACAAAATTTTCTCTTTTTTCAAATGGTTCACACCAAAAGCTAGCCATCTAAGTTCCTATTAAGGCACCCGAATACCTAATTTAAAATCCCATATTTGAAAATTTGGCCATGAAATGTGAGATAGACTCGTGAATTTAGCAATACCATTTTGGTTTGACTGTTCAGATGATCCTATAACATGTATTAATAATAAGTATAAGGTATCATCTTTTGTTTTTGTAGTTTGAATTTATGTGGTTGTTGCCATGTGTATGTGTGACTCTTCTGTCAGCTGTTAACATAAAAAAGGACTGGATTCAATATATCAAGGGTCTCGCTAGACAAATAACTGAACCGACTTGTGGCCCACCTCAGAGTTTCTGGGATCACTAACTGCCTTTTCTGAGCAGCCTTAATGAGCAATATTGCTCCATTCACATGCACTGAGTCTGTGTATGAAACAAGAAAAACTATATCAGGGAAAAAATGGAACACAGTATCAACTTGGGAAAATCCAGCCTCGGTATAGATATGGATCCATAGTAACGTTGTGAGTAGTCTGTTAGCTTGGTTCCCCATCCACTAGTGTGAATGTCCAATAGGCAAATGTCTCTTTACTGTATCACTTCCTCCTTCCCAATATGCTGAACTCTACTCGTGTTTTGGTGTCAGCGAGTAGCATAGCACCAGAGTCCTGGAATGTACTCAGGCAGGCATCTCTGCAGTCTCTTGGGAAGCACTGCCTAGTCTTGTCCTGAGGCCCTACCATTTAACCCAGCTAGAATTAGTTCAGCACTATTTAGTGGCTGCGTAGAAGAGGCCTGACTGGAGTTCATTTAGCTTTGTTGCTATTTTCTAGGGCTGCAGTAAGAAACTACCTTTGCTTTTAAGTGGGTTAGTGCAGAAGTCATGCAACTTCCAGAGCTGCTTCCATAGCAGCTGTTGGCAGAAGTCAGGTGGAAATGCTGCCTCTTTCACAGCAAGTGAATCAGGACTAGTTAACAGATCCTCATTTTCTTTGTGATCCACCATCAGAGGGAAAGGCTGGCATCTCGCATTCTCACCACTGCCGCCACCCCTGATGAACCCCAAGTAACTAGTTATACCATGTTTCCATCTGTTTAGTGTCTCTGGAATAATAGAAAGGAGACAGAAGGAGGGAAGTGAAGCTCTGGCTTAATGCTTTCATGTGACTCTAATGGTTTTCCCTGAGAAGCATATAGTAAAGGAGAGTTCAGACAGTATAACACACAATCCAGCCACCAAACAGACTGGAATTCTCTGAAAAACATATGCTATGCCCCAAAGGGTAGAACATCACTTGACTGAGCAGTCAGCAGAACATTATGTTTGTGGGAGTTCATTTCCTTTGGAGTTCTGTACAGTAAGATTCATAGGCTGAGTTAATCAACAAAGTAGCTGATTATACAATGACTTCGTATTCTGAGGGATTAATAAGTACCTCTGTGACGTTCCTCTGGTGTTATCTGGACCGGTGATCTCCTAGGTCACTCCAATCCTCGACTCTGGGAGCCAGCCTTACCCTGCTCTGCTGTGAGAACCGCCACTCCCAGGCTCTTCGCGCACAGCCTCTGGCATGTAAGCTGCTCTCAGCTACATGAGTAAGCACTTTTGGCCAGCTACTGCTTGGATTGTGCAACTGAATGACACTAGCCAATATCTCCAGTCCCAGACACAACCCTAGGAATCTCTGTCCTGCAGTGTCCAGTTTGCCCACTGGACGCTGCAAGCTTATATGAGTTCATCAATTTAACAAATAAATGGATATGTACTAGGCTTGTTATCCCAAGGGGAGTCTCTGACACGCTTCAAACCAAAAGCACTGCTTCAGGTAGAAAAAACAAACAAATGTATTAACTACAAAAGATAGATTTTCAGTGATTATAAGTCAAAGCACAAGAAGTCAGATTTGGTCAAATGAAATAAAAGCAAAACACATTCTAAGCTGATCTTAACACTTTCAGTGCCCTTACAAACTTAGACGCTTCTCACCACAGGCTGGCTGGTTGCTCTTCAGCCAGGCTCTCCCCTTTGATCAGCGCTTCAGTTGCTTGGTGGTGGTGTCTGTAGATGGAGGTGGAAGAGAGAGAGCATGGCAAATGTCTCTCCCTTTTATCATGTTCTTTCTTCCCTCTTGGCTTTGCCCCCCCCTTTAGAGTCAGGTGAGCATTACCTCATTGTAGTCCCAAACTGACCAAGGGAAGGGGGAGTGACTCACTCAAGAGTCCAACAGATCCTTGTTGCTGCCTAGGCCAGTGTCTTTTGTGCCTGTAAGGCTGGACTGGGTTTGTCCCATACATGCCCTGATGAGGTGTGAACTGCCCCTCTGCTCTTGGGTTTTGCCTGGGCTTATTTTAGGCCATGAGGATACATTTTCAGCCTCATAACTATATACATGAAATTACAACCTATAACATTACTATAACAACAATGCTCAATGCATCAAGAGCCTTCTGAAAACACCTGACATGAGAAACTTTGCATTGGATACCACACAATCATATTATAAGGATGAACATTGGGGTGCAGGGTGTTCCCCCAGGGTACAGAGTGTCACAACCTCTGATTTTCATTTTCCTTATTTTTTGGATAGGGTCAGTAACTTTTTCACATCATACCCTTTAGGGAATTGGTGGTGATTCAGGCAAAACCAATGAGCAATGAACAGGCTATTCCTTAAAGGACCCTGAAGTCTAGGAAATATTCAACAGAACCATTAATGAACACACTGAAAATAATTGTACCTTGGAGTGTAAGCACTCCACTTGTTCTCAAATGAAGGAAAAGTCAGAAAGGCCACATGTGAGGGGCTATACAAACCCCACACTGGACAACAAGGGCTTAAGGAGCTTCTCTGAGCTCAGGTAGCTTCACTCTGCCACACCTGCAAGGCAAACACAGGCTGGAAGAGGAACTTAAAAGGGGAGCAGTGCAGCTCACCTTATGCTTCTTAGAGACATTGTTTCAAGTTGCCTGTTGCAGATAACTCTGCATTCATTTCACATGATGAATGATTTCTTTGCAATCATAAGGGCTACAGAGTTTTTAAATTAAAATTTATATGCAATTTGTAGCTGGCTAAGCCACTGAACAACAAAACCTGGAAACACTGAGATATGGGTCACTCACTATTTAGACCCCAAAATGGAATTTTTCAATAATTGGTTTGTTCTAATTTAAGATTTTGTTTTTTGTCGATCTGATTGTTTTTGATGGTGGTGAGTTATTTTGTTTTTAAGTGCAAGGTGTCATTATAAAAACCTTAGTTATACTTTCAGTTGTATCAATTTATCAGTTAAGCGTGATTGATTAACATTATCAGTAGTACTGTAAATGTTTCCCCAATTATTAAAAATTCAGTGCTTGTACTTTCTGGGCACTTAATACGCTTGGTGAGGTCTACTCTAATTATGATGACTGAATGATCTTTTCCAGCATCTTAGCGCCTATCTGTATTGAGTGTAATTTTTCTGGTGTAGGATCGCTGTGGTAAGAATTTGACATATGAATCATGGATGACCTGGCTGTATAGACCATTCATCAGGATTTATTGTCACAGCTCCACAGTCACAGCTCCACAATATCCAAACAAGTGGTTGAATGGATTCCAAGAATGGGTGAGCTGAAGCCTCAAACAATCACTTCATAGATTTATTCCAGAAATGTTCTGTAGAACTCCTGGCTCAGTGGGTATATACTTGGTACTTTACAGCTTTCTGTAACTTACAAAAACTGAGTTCAGATGGGAAGTCTAGGCTTGCAACTGTGGGGAAACTTTCACTTCAACCTGACTGTTTCTACAGTCCATGTCAATCAATCTCTTGCACTCTATAATAAATGGAATTACATCTCTCCTAGAGGTTGACCAGAGATTCTTCTGGCCAAATAAAATTGTTTTCCTTGCCAGGTTATGAGTCCATCATGCAGTTATATTATTCCCCATCTACAGTCCCTCATTCATTCGTGTATGCTGAGTGCTAGTGTTAATTGCTTTCTAGTCCCATTCCTGTATGGTAACAGTGCTTATTAGTTACTGCCTGGTGGTTTGCAGCTTTTGTTTGTGTTGCCACAAGAGCCTTTTTGGTTTAGCAAGGCTCAGTTCCCATAAGCTGTCTGTTGGCTTCTTGTAAAGTTGTGTAGGTCGGAATAGTACATGGGTTGCATGAGTTGGATGATTAATTTATTTTCGGGTGATTAATCTTTTCTCGTGTCTCTTCTGGATTCCTTATACTGTACTTGCATTACATCCCTCAAAGTGTCTTCAACCACAAGACCAACCTGAAGACCCTTATGTGCTTAATTTGCATATGAATTTGCAACAATGTGTCTAGAGCTGGATTTTCAGCTAGTCGGTTTGTTGTATTTACTTTTCCTGAGTCTTTCGTAATTGTTTGTTATAGTCTTGTTCATTTCCCCCACTGATAACCTGACCCTACCTGAGGAAGAGCCAACCCAATAAAATATATTACCACACCCCACCTTGTCTCTCTAATATCCTGGGACCAACATGGCTACAGCAACACTGCATACCTATTGCTGAATGTCTTTCACAGCATTGATCCAGCGTTGTAGATAACTGGCCATTTCACAGACATATAGTTTTTAAAGTTGATCTTAACCAGTTCTATTTCCTCAAACTGTAATTTCCATTAAAAGTATAACACTTGGGGAAAATATACAACCTCTTGGGCAGAGATTCATGTTCTTTTTCTCATAGTTCACTGTCTATCCAGTTTTACAAACTTATGGTAGAATTAGCATCTGTTTAGAATTTTTCCTGGAATAGTAAAATCTTTCTTTGAACCCAGGATGGTTTCCCACAAAGCGCTAGCCAAGTACTACTGATACACACATTTTCTATGATTACTACTGAAACTTTGTACACATCTTTCCAAAGTGCTAATCAAGATAAACAGAAATGCTAGACAAAAACATTGCCACCATCCAAAGCAAAATTTCAAACCATACCTCTTATACATTATCCATAGGTCTGATGTTGTATCTTAACTGGTAACTGATTGTCAGTGCACCAGGCAACTTTCAATCACTATTTTACTTGTCATTACAGTATTCTGAGGCATGTTTTGAACATTAATTCATAGAACTGTATGACTGGAAGGGACCTCAGTAGATCATCTAGTCCAGTCCCCTTCTGATTCCTTCTGATGTTTTGTTTCAAAGGGAGTACTTGTCTCTGAGAATTTAATTAAATTTCCTGTTTCTTAACTCTTTTTTTTAATGCTGGTTGGTCCAGGTTTGTGTTATGTTCTATGTTCAACCAAAAATACCCCTTACTTGATCTCCTATTTTCTATAGTCAAGTGTGCAAGTCTTAACTCAATGAACACAAGCGTTCAGCTTGGTTTCGTTGTATGTTAGCAGTTCATGCTTTTCACAGCAGTGCTAAGGAAAATATTTCTGGAGGCAGCAGCATTCCTTTCAATAGGAGACAATTCCTTTCTTTTCTACAAAAATAAAAGAAAGAACTAGAAAAAAGCAGAGAAGAAAAGAAGAAAGACAGTTTATTTTCTTGGTGGCAGCCAAGAAATTTGTATTTTCCAATAAATCAAAAACGTCCTCTGTTTGCCTACAAAAGTATTTTAAAAACAGACCCCCAAATAAGCTTCTTTTCTTGGTGCACTGAAATTCCTAGATTGCATCTCCACTTTTGAAGAGTGAACTAGCTCTTGTTGATGTGCAAGCCACAGGTGTTTAATGGCAGTGTAGACATACACTTTGAGATGAGAGGTTATTGGACCGGGGGAAAGATGGATGCTTCCCTGGTGAGAGTGAACTTCCAGCAGAGAGGCTGGAGACTAGGAAGAGTAGGGTTGGACTGCAGCTGGAAGGACTGGTGTGGCTGCCCAGGCAGAATGACAGAAGAAGGCCAAAGAAGAGCCCAGGTGTGGCAGAAGACATTGGAGTGTGGTATATATTATGTTGATGGACTAGATGTACGATTTTAAGGACTAGATGCACTGGGGTGACAAATGAATTAGGTTTGGGGGCTTTTGTTATAGATTACTCGCACTAGGTTTTTGTAATAAACCAGCCCCAAGAAGGCATGTTATTGAGGCAAGTGAGTCTCTTAGGGCTGGTCCACACTGGGGGGGGGGGGGGGGATCGAACTAAGATACGCAACTTCAGCTACGTGAATAACGTAGCTGAAGTCGAAGTATCTTAGTTCGAACTTCAAAGCACTTACCGTGGGTCCACACGCGGCAGGCAGGCTCCCCCGTCGACAGCACTTCCTCCTCTTGGCGAGCAGGAGTTCCACAGTCGACGGAGAGCTCTTCCGGGATTGATTTATCGCGTCTAGACAAGACGCGATAAATCGATCCCAGAAGATCGATTACTACCCGCCGAATCAGGCGGGTAGTATAGACGTACCCTTAGAGTCTTTAGGAGTCTGAGAGGGGAAGTGAGATGGCATCCCTGGCATTAGAGTGCCCAGTTGCCAGGGGACACTCGAGGATGCAGGGGAATCATTCACAGCCTCTCTGCTGAGTCTGCCAATCACTGCAAAAAATGGTGGTGAGTTTATGATGTAGGAGCTACAACTGAGACGCACCAAACTCCTCTCACACAGGAGCCACCAAAAACCCATTTGATGGAACCAACTTTCAGTCTCTGCTAAGGTGGGCTGGAATCAAACTGGTAAGTGGAGGCTGTTAAATATTAGGAAAAAATGTCTCTGTTCTTTGTTGAAAAGGTTTGAAGTTCAAAATTTTTCAACTGGCTCTCCCAGGGGTGCTCGAACAATGTATATAGTGGGGGTGCTGAGAGCCATTGATCCAAATTGTAAACCCTGCATATGCTGGAAACCACTTCAAGCCTGGGGGTGCAGCAGCACCCCCCGCATCCTAGTTCCTGCACCTGTGGGCTTTCCTGATCTACAGATGTAGGGCTGTGTAGCATATTAGCAGTGCCATGAAACTCCCAGTCCCCCAATGAATGCCAATTTAAAAAGGAGTCTTATGTTCCTCAGCTCTGGAATTTCCTGTGGAATTCACTCCTGAGCGCCAGAATCCAAGCCTTCCTTCTAGCCTCCCTGGTTGTGAAGAAAACCTTAAAAACATGACCTGAGTGTAATCTGATGCAGAGGTATCTGCCTGAATCAACAAACAGGCTGAAATAATGACTCTGAGAGGTGTGACCTGCCACCATAAATCTCCGTAGGACAGTGTTTCCCAAAGTGTGGTACTTGTACCCCTAGTGGTACGCGAAAGGGTTTCAAGGGGTACGCAGCAGAATTTTTTATTTTACTTTATCATAGGGGTTTTTTTGCAGCAGAAAACAATTCACTAAAATATAATATATAAGAATGGTGTACACTTGTACAGTAGAAATACACACAGGTTTACATTGTAAATAATAACATCTAATAGCACAGCAGAACCGACGCAAACCACATGTGCGCGTTACCGCGGCTCGGGCAATACACTTGCCTTTGTGGCATGCGCAGAAGTCACACTGACGGATACAAGATAAAAGTGAATAACTACTCGTAGTAATCTAAAGATCGTAGCAAGTACATACTTGGTGTGTATTAATATACAAAATTTCTCTCTTTTTGTTTTTGTTAAACCCATTTACAATGGATCGCTGGCTAAAAACGGGAAGTTCGAAACATATAAAAGAAAATTATGAAGGAAATACGAATGTTAGCGATAATAATGCCGAAAAATGCAGTGATATGGCTACATCAGACAATTGTGACAACAAAATTAGTGAACCGTGTGAACCATCTGTAAGTTTATTGAACGTATCAGCTGCAAAGAAAACGAAAAAAGCCCGCAAATATGTCGAAGAATATCTTAAACTGGGATTTTCGTAGACTGGCGATGAGGTGGAGCCTGTTCCACTATCTGTGATTTGTTACGAGACTCTCTCAAATGAAAGTATGAAACCGTCCAACCTAAAACGCCATTTTGATAGCAAACATAGAATAGGAGGGAAAACCCATAGAATTCTTCGAAAATAGGTGCAAAGATCTCCAAAAGTCCTAGAAAACAATTCGTAATGTGATGGGAGGTGAAAATATGAAAGCTTTGAAAACTTCATATAGTGTGGCGTATTTAATTGCAAAGTCCGGAGCTGCTGAAGTGATTGGCAAGACATTAGTAAAACCTGCAGCCAAAGTAATGGTGCAAGTGATGATTGGAGACAAGGCTAGCAAAGCTATAGATTGTGTCTCCCTCTCAAATAACACTGTTCATCGTAGAAACCAGCGTAGGTTAGTAAAGAAAGCACTAGTTTCAATACTTACTATTTCGGTACTGAAAAATTTTCAGTACAAACCAAACTATTCAGTGCGAGGGATGGAACTGCTTTTGACCAGACACTATCGAGGGAAATCTAGCTCGATGTTTGTGATCTTAAGATGAAGATGGGGCTCCACGCTGCCAGACTGTTGATTCACTTCTATTATTTTAATTATTTCTAGTACTATTTCTATATGTAACTATTATTTTTATTAAAATGTTTGTTTTAAATGTATGTAATATAATTTTGTATTTATTTCTAATAAACATTTAATCCAGAATGAAACGAATTAGGAGTGTGTTATAAAAATGTGGCTCCCCCCCACATTATCTTTACCAGAGAAGGGATATGCCAGTAAGACAAATGTCTCAAAAGGGGTACACAACTGTTGTAAGTTTGGGAAACACTGCCGTAGGATATTAAAAATGACAATCCAGAGCACACTGAAAACTGAAAGTGAGGGGACAATGAAAAATAAATTGAATTTAACATCAGAATAAATGGTGCACCCAGTCCTACACTGATTGGAGTATACATTTTCATAGTTAAATCAATAAAAATCACCATTTTAAGATTTAACATTTCTCACTCATTTTATATAGAGAAATGCACAGTCAGTCTGTGGAACTCGTTGCCAGCAGATGTTGTGAAGGCCAAAAATATAACTGGGTTCAAAAAGAATTAGATAAGTTCATGGAAGATAGGACCATCAATAGCTATTAGCTAAGATGGTCAGGGATGCAACCCCATTGTCTGGGTGTCTCTAAGCCTCTGGCTGACAGAAGCTGGGACTGGATGACAGGGGATGAGTCACTCAATAATTGCCCTGTTTTGTTAATTCCCTTGGAAGCATCTGGCACTGGCCACTATTGGAAGGCAGGATAGTGGGCTAGATGGACCATTGGTCTGACCCAGTATGGCCAATCTTGTATAAAACGTGTGTATATGTATATGTAAGCAGGGTCTGACTGAGCTCTCCCCTGACATCTAGAAACACACTGGGGGAAAGACGCCAGGAGCAGACCATGTTTGAATAGACATGCCTACTCTGCCTAGGTGAACAGCAGATGGAGCTGCTTTGCCAAAAGGATCAATTTTGGCTGGTTTTGGGTTGCAACTCACTCTAGTAATCGAATGCAGGGGTAATGAAATGTTGTTATCCTTATTGTAGGAGTAAAGGGCAGCCGAACTGTGCTTATCCTGCTCTTCTTGAAGAGGTCGAGTTTGACCCTAAGCTGAACCTTACTTGCTAAGCGGGAGCTAGAGAGCCAAATCCTAGCGACGATGAGAGGGTGAGTATAGGTGTTTTTAGCTGGAGATGTGGACCCTGCCTAAAGAATCCTAGACACCATTTGACCTGTCCCTCTCCAGCGTTTAAAGGCAAAGCTGATTAGACTCAATTGAGAGTCCTTGTTTCTGGATGATGATTCCTGAAGCTGACATCACTGCTGAGCAGGTCTAAGGCTAAGACTTAGACCTTGTGTGGGGATAGTGGTGCAGCAGAAATCAACACAGAAACTGCACTGACTCTGAGGGTCCCCACTACCTGCTGAAATCACTGAGAGCCGAAGTCACTAAGAGCTGAGTGTAGTGGTGGGACCTCCGAATGTGATGTTGCAGAGAGCAGTAGCAGAGAGGTGGTGGTCAGCAGCTGCGGAGAGACAGTAGCCGCAGAGAGACCGTGGCAGCTGTGAAGTTGCAGAGGCATTGCTCCAGGGGTGGGATGTAGATTCCCATGAACACCCCTCTGAACTCTGGGTCTTTGCTAACCAAGGACTGCCACCTGTGAGTGGGGTGCAGCGGAAGGAGAGAGGGGTGGTGTGTTAAGGGACACTTGTTTGTCGTACTTTCATGCTGGCAGGTGAGAAACAGAGGCAAAGGACACTGCTCAGCACACTTGGGGGGGCGGGGAGTGCCTGGGGTCTCGTGCTTTTGAATTGTGGTTGTGGTGTTTTTGCAAATTAATGTTGAGTCCCCTTTCACGCCCCCCGCTTTTAATAAAAGTTTGATTTTGCTACACACGGACTCAGTGCTTGCAAGTGGGGAAGTATTGCCTCTTAGAGGTGCCTGGGGTGGTGGTAGATTTTCCCAGATTACTGGACTGGGGCTCGAGCTGGTTCTATTTTGTGTTGTTAAGAGAAACCCCTAAACGCTGAACCCTGCCCACATTGCTGCTGACTCAACCTGGCAGAAGGGTTTTACACACACACACACACACACACACACACACACACACACACACACACACACACACACACACACACACACACACACACACACACACACACACACACACAGCCTGGTGTACTTTGCTGTACTTTGCAGTAAGCTGGACTGCATCAGATTGAGATACATTTAAAAATCTGTTCAATGAGATATGGAAACTCCTGAGGAAGGAACCGCATCCAGCCCTTCTAGCTGAAGGAGTACACGGTTCAGGGCCTTTGAGGATGACAGAAGATGAAGTGATGGTAAGGGGCAAATGGGGGCATTTGGCTCGCCTCTCCATTAAAAGAGTAGTGCTGTTACTGTACAAGGCATTGATTAGACTGAAATAGTGCGTCACCTTTTCCTATAGGGTACTATTTCTCTGGAGATGGCCGTGCAAGCAGAATGAATCCTGATGTAAGAGCATTTGATACAAGGGAATGCATTTATTTTCATCACCAAAAATCAGAGGAAATACTTCAAGATGATCTAAGAAAAATATTCAAATTATAAAGAGCTTTGATAAGTGGAATGAGAAACTCTTCGATCTGATGAGAGTGCCATAAAAAACAAGAGACTCAATCTAAAAAGTAGAAAATTTAGAATGAAGGGAAAATTCATCCAGAACTATTTCAATGAAAGTGCAACAAGTATGTGGAATAAATTATTGCTAAGAAAAGCTATTGAAGCAAATAATAGAAATGAATCCAAGAGACAGCTAGCCATTCATATGTAGAGAACAGAGAGTTCACTTTTTTTGTCTTTATAGACTTGGAAAGTTGAGAGAGCACTAGTCAAGTACAATGAGGAAGATATTTGTGAATCATGTTCCTGATAGAGACAGGCCCAAATTTTCACAACTTGCAGTATAAACCACACTCACAAAATGAATGTGCATGTCTGTGCACATGGCAAATCTACATTTACTGGTTAGCAAAAAAAAGTCAGAACAGAGGTAATGTAGAAAGTGTATTTCAGAGGAATCAGGCTAATGCTCAAAATGCAACATGACTTTCTTTATGAAAATTCAACAGCTTTTGAAACCCCCAAACACTAGAATATCTAGAAATGAATAGTTCAGGGACTGAGCCTGTTCTCCACTTCCATATAATCCTCAATTACTCACTGTCACCCACCTGATTAACACTAGCTGCCCAAATTTCACACAGCCTCCTCTAATTTGCAAAAACTAAACGCCGAGGACAAGATTACATGTTATGAGGAGACTATTGGAAATGGATCCTTTTAGTATAAAAGTCTCATAATTTTCAATTTTGATCCTTGCGTGTGCTCTTTGCAAATGTTTGGGTGCAAAGTGAAGTTTGGAGGCACTGTGTGCCTCAGGAGGGGTTAGCAGGAGTGATGAAAGAGCTAGGTGATGAATGACAAGAAAGAGGACTGGAATCCAGGATAGAAATGAACAGCCCCACTAAAGCCCTTCAAACAAGCACATAAAATATGGTGCTCGTCCATAATAATTGATAATTATGAATGGTTTCATTCAAACAGCAGTAGCCCTCAACCCATCTATGCACAAAACCGCTCTGGCCTTTGAAGCGCTGAGCTCTGGGCTCAGATGGTTAAATCTGTGTGCTGACAGACCAAGGCACAAAGCCAGGTCCAGAGCCAAGAGACTCTTGTAGAAAACTCCCTGCCACCTGTGCCCTCCAATTTGCATCCAATGGGACACTCACTTAAGTACCTCTGCTGATGACAACTGTGACAATACCTCATGTGGGAGAAAGCAGCAGTGTCTTTGGCTGCCAGTCCCCAAACCATTTACCACTTCGTAAGTCATAAACACTTTAGCTCCACCAAGAAACAAAAAGAACCGTTGTTATCATAGTCAAAGAGAAAGGAGGCTGACCTCACGGACAAAAATGAATAAAATTTAAAGTGAGTCCCTCCTCTGAGTGTCTTTTCTATGTATGTTTTTTAGAGTTTAATGCTATACTCATTAAAACTTTGCCATTTAATTCAGTGGGAGCAAGATAAGGGCTTTAGACAGGAAAAAAAAATCTATTGATATAAAGTCAGTTGGATGTGTGGTCCTAAGTCCCATAAGCACCTTTGAACCTCCCCTCTTCTCCCCCCTGTTATAAACTCTTTTGGGCAGGAATTATCATTATATTTGTATCCTGTGCAGCACAAAGCACATCAAGGGTCCTTGTGATAGAGTGCCCACCCACCCAGGATTGGAAGGGGTGAAGATGGCCAGGGAGGCCTATTAACTCCACAGGTAGGGTTGCCAGTTTTGGTCGGATGTATTCCTGGAGATTTCATCACATGACATAATCTTTAATTAAACATTAATCTTTAATTCCTAAAGATTCCAGGCCAATCATGTAGGGTTTGCAATGGCAACCCTATCATGCTGCACCTGGAGGGAGAGCCAGGGAGCTGGGAACTAATTGGAAGAAGGTTCAGCTGTTCAGGAACACTACGGGCCTATATAAAGCCCAGGAGTTGTGAGCAGTAAAAGTAGCTGCTGGGAAAGGCTGAAGGCAGGCAGCAGTCACTCCTTGGGCAGAGGTAGAAGGGTTTTGGAGCTGGTACACCAGAGGCAGAAGGGGAGAAAGAAGTAGTTCGGGACTATTTAGAAAAGCTGGACGAACACAAGTCCATGGGGCCGGATGCACTGCATCCGAGGGTGCTAAAGGAGTTGGCCGATGTGATTGCAGAGCCATTGGCCATTATCTTTGACAAATCATGGCAATCGGGGGAGGTCCCGGATGACTGGAAAAAAGCTAATGTAGTGCCCATCTTTAAAAAAGGGAAGAAGGAAGATCCGGGGAACTACAGGCCAGTCAGTCTCACCTCAATCCCTGGAAAAATCATGGAACAGGTCCTCAAGGAATCAATTTTGAACCACTTAAAGGAGGGGAAAGTGATCAGGAACAGTCAGCATGGATTCACCAAGGGCAAGTCATGCCTGACTAACCTAATTGCCTTCTATGATGAGATAACTGGCTCTGTGGATGAGGGGAAAGCAGTGGATGTGCTATTTCTTGACTTTAGCAAAGCTTTTGATACAGTCTCGCACAGCGTTCTTGCCAGCAAGTTAAAGAAGTATGGGCTGGATGAATGGACGGTAAGGTGGATAGAAAACTGGCTGGATGGTCGTGCTCAACGGGTAGTGATCAATGGCTCCATGTCTAGTTGGCAGCCGGTATCAAGTGGAGTGCCCCAAGGGTCGGTGCTGGGGCCGGTTTTGTTCAATATCTTCATCAACGACCTGGAGGATGGTGTGGACTGCACCCTTAGCAAGTTTGCAGATGACACTAAACTGGGAGGAGTGGTTGATACGCTGGAGGGTAGGGATAGGATACAGAGGATTGGGCAAAAAGACAAATTAGAGGATTGGGCCAAAAGAAATCTGATGAGGTTCAACAAGGACAAGTGCAGAGTCCTGCACTTAGGACGGAAGAATCCCATGCACTGCTACAGACTAGGGACCGAATGGCTGGGCAGCAGTTCTGCAGAAAAGGACCTAGGGGTTACAGTGGACGAAAAGCTGAATATGAGTCAACAGTGTGCCCTTGTTGCCAAGAAGGCTAACGGCATTTTGGGCTGTATAAGTAGGGGCATTTCCAGCAGATCGAGGGACGTGATTATTCCCCTCTATTCGGCACTGGTGAGGCCTCATTTGGAGTACTGTGTCCAGTTTTGGGCCCCACACTACAAGAAGGATGTGGATAAATTGGAAAGAGTCCAACGGAGGGCAACAAAAATGATTAGGGGGCTGGAGCACATGACGTATGAGGAGAGGCTGAGGGAACTGAGATTGTTTAGCCTGCAGAAGAGAAGAGTGAGGGGGGATTTGATAGCTGCTTTCAACTACCTAAAAGGGGGTTCCAAAGAGGATGGATCTAGACTGTTCTCAGTGGTAGAAGATGACAGAACAAGGAGTAATGGTCTCAAGTTGCAGAGGGGGAGGTTTAGGTTGGATATTAGGAAAAACTTTTTCACTAGTAGGGTGGTGAAGCACTGGAATGGGTTACCTAGGGAGGTGGTGGAATCTCCTTCCTTAGAGGTTTTTAAGGTCAGGCTTGACAAAGCCCTGGCTGGGATGATCTAGTTGGGGTTGGTCCTGCTTTGAGCAGGGGGTTGGACTAGATGACCTCCTGAGGTCCCTTCCAACCCTGAGATTCTATGATTCTATGACCAGGCATGGTAGAAAGCAGTCCAGGGAAGGAGCAGTGAGGGCTGAAAGAGAACAGCCCAGAACTGCTGAGCTGAGGGCCCCTGGACTGAAACCTGGAGTAGAAGGTGGACCCATGTTTCCCTACCAGCCACTGAGGGAGTGGCACCATGGGGCAGTGAGAGGAAAGACTGCCTAGGACTGCTAGGGAGAAGGGACTTTACTGCCCCGAAAGGGGGGAGCACTGAGTGACCTGCCTGGATGGCTGAGTCACAAAGAGGACGCTGTGGTTCCTGGAGTGAGAGAGGGGCTCCAGACCTGAGACAGAGACAGAGTGACAGCGTGCAACGGCAGGAAGGGGGGGGTTGACCTCAAGAACTAATCCACAGAGTGACCAGGAGGAGGTGCCAGAACAGTGGTGAAAGGTGCATCTTGTGACTGTCCTTAATGAATAACTTAATAATATGGTAATAACTATAACACTGCATACGGAAAGATGTTTCACGGGATCCCACTGAAGAGGAGGCCTATCTGAGAAGCAGTTCTGGATTGTGACTCACTAATTGCAAGCATGTAGGTAAGATTTTAAATGCATCCAGAACCAAGAAAACTAGTTCTGAAGAACAAAATGTCTTTGTTTTTTGTTTTTTCCTGAACTCGGGCACATCTTCCAGGCAAAAAGGAAAGCTCCTATTAACAGTAATTCTTACACCAAGAGAGTAATATCTTAGGGTTTTGTTCTGCCATTCATCTCCATAGCATCTGAATGCTAGTAGTATCTACTACCGCAACCATCCTGTAATTTGTCAGTCTTCCATTTATGAATAAATCCTATTTCTTTGGGATAAAGACCCCGTGGTAAAGTTTCTAGATAGAATCAAGACTGGATAAGTCTGCTGAAGAGTCTGGTCTATAACTAATTTTTGTGTTTCTCCAAGTTTTATTAACTCTCATAAATCAATAGTAATAATTTCTATTGTTAGCTATTTCCCCTCCAAGCAATGTTATATAACGTTTATATAATAGTTTGTGAAGATCCTAGAGCTGTATCAATGTTTTTGCTTATGTGTTTATTCTCCGGAAATTATTTTTAAGGAAAATGTCAAAAGTGATTCCCTAAAATTACGGCTGTGCAGATGTGGTTTGGTTTGCAAGTGCACTTCTCACTATCCTTCCTCTCTGCTCAGTTCTTGTCAGCAAGGACAATGTACTGTAATTGGCAAGAATTCTGCTCATCAGACCTTTCCTGCTCACAAGAAGAGAACAGAAAAGCAAAGAAGAGGGACCTTGGATCAGGATGACAGTTTAAAAAATAACCAAAAACCCAACATTTTTTTTAAATCTCCTCTTTGTCTGTGGGAGTGCATCATCTGTTATTCTATATTTTTCTGTGGCCCTCATCACTGCAGTATTGGAGCACATTATTATTATACAAGCAATTTCTCTGAATTAAAAAAATGTCCAGACCACCAGACTCAAAATTTAACTTACCTTAAAAAGGGAGTAACTGCACTGGAAAACTGAACCAAGTCCAGACAGATATGCTGAATGCCTATAGGAACCTCATAAATAGGGCCCTACCAAATTCACAGTCCATTTCAATTTCACAATCATAGGATTTTAAAAATCATAAATTTCATGATGTCAGCTGTTTAAATCTGAAATTTCACGGTGTTGTAATTGTAGGGGTCCTGACCCAAAAAGGAGCTGGGGGTGGGATTACAAAGTTATTGTAGGGGGGGTTGTGGTACTGCTACCCTTACTTCTGCACTGCTGCTGGCGGCAGCACTGTCTTCAGAGCTGGGCAGCTGGAGGGCAGTGGCTGCTGGCCGGGAACCCAGAGCCACCTCCAGCAGAGCCACCTCCAGCAGCAGCACGGAACTAAGGATGGCATGGTATAGTATTGCCACCCTTATTTCTGCACTGCTGCCTGCAGAGCTGGGCCCTCGGTCAGCAGCCACCGCTCTCTGGCTGTCCAGCGCTGAAGGCATCAGGGAAGAAGTACGGGTGGCATGGTATGGTATTGCCACCCTTACTTCTGTGCTGCTGCTGGCGGGGCGCTGCCTTCAGAGCTGGGCGCGCGGCCAACAGCCACCGCTCTGCGGCTGCCCAGCTCTGAAGACACTGCAGAAGTAAGGGTGGCAATATCGCGACCCCTCTAACATAACCTTATGACCCCCCCTGCAACTCTCTTTTGGGTCAGGACCCCCAATTTGAGAAATGCTAGCCTCTGTGAAATCTGTATAGTATAGGGTAAAAGCACACGAAAGACCAAATTTCACGGCGGAGGAGACCAAATTTCACAGTCTGTGACATTTTTTTCATGGCCGTGAATTTGGTAGGGCCCTACTCATAAATATCTAAGCTAGAGACATTAGATTAATCAGCCAGTAGGGGGCAGGCAGCACATAACTCCTTTATAAAATATTTTTTTAAATATAGATCTAGGCCCCACAACCTTCTTGGGCCGCTCCAAGTTTATATTCTAATTGCCTCTCACAGCCTGACTAACAGGGGCCATTCAGTCCATTTAGCTTCATGTGGTTCTTCATTCCGTTGCAGATCACCTTTAAGAATATTATTTATGTAACTCTTCTGCCAGGTGGAGCCAGAAGCAAGCAGGGCCGGGTTCAATATCTAGGGCTTTCTTGTCAACACAGAACCAGCTCGAGCCCCCTGTGACAGGGTCGGTCACAGAAATCCCCTTGGGACTGTAACCTCAGATGCTGGAATTACCTCTGAGTCCATTTTGCACTGCCAGCTTGGGACTCCAGAACCCTGCCTTGTTGAGTTAGACACGCTAGTCTGCTGCAACACAGAACCAGGTCTCGTCCACACCCCCAAAAATTTCTCAGCAGGTTTCCTATCTCCCCCCCAGCATCCAGACATCCAGCTCCCAATAGGATCCAAACCCCAAATAAATCTGTTTTACTCTGTATAAAGCTTATACAGGGTAAACTCATAAATTGTCCGCCCTCTATAACATTGATAGAGAGATATGCACAGCTGTTTGCTCCCCCAGGTATTAATCACTTACTCTGGGTTAATTAATAAACAACATGATTTTATTAAGTATAAAAGTAGTATTTAAGCGGTTTCAAGTAATAACAGACAGAACAAAGTAAGTCACCAAGCAAAATAAAACAAAACACGCAAGTCTAAGCCTAATGCATTAAGAACCTGAATACACGTAAATCTCACCTTCAGAGATGTTCCAATAAGCTTCTTTCTCAGACTAGACTCCTTCCTAGTCTGGGCCCAATCCTTTCCCCTGGTACAGTACTTGTTAGTTCCAGCTAAGGTATCTTAAGTGAAAAGCAGGGGCTTTCTCGTGACTAGGACTCCCCTTGTTCTGTTCCACCCCCTTTTATAGCTTTGGCCCAAGGCAAGAATCCTTTGTCTCTCCGGCTTCCCACCCCTCCGTCTAAATGAAAAAGCACCAGGTTTAAGATGGATTCCAGCACCAGGTGACACCAGGAACACAGGAAGGCTTGCAAGTAAATAGAGCCATTTCTAACCAATTGTCCTAGTCAATGGGAGCCATCAAGATTCCAAGCCATTATTAATGGCCCACGCTTTGCATAGTTACAATAGGACTTCAGAGTAATATTTCATATTTCTATCTTTAGAATGATACATACATACAAATAGGATGAACACACTCAGTAGATTATAAGCTTTGTAATGATACCTTACAAGAGACATTTGTATAAAGCATATATATGCCAGTTACATTATATTTACATTCATAAGCATATTTCCATAAACATATGGAGTGCAATATCACAGCCCCACCCAGTAACCTGGGAAAATTACACACCACCCCTGGGTACCTCTGAGAGGCAGTACTTCCCCACTCTCAAGCACAGAGTCTGAGTGTAGAAAATACACTTTTAATGAAAGGAGAGTAGTCACCCAACATTAATTAGGGAAAATGCTGCAAGCAGGATTCATAAACCTAAAACTGTGAGCAGGACAACCATCCCAGAGTGTGTGGGGCAGAGTCTTCTGCCTTATCTTCTTGAGTTCTACAACCAAAAGTTCCTTTACCGTTGTCCCCCTCTACTTCCTCACCATGCCCCACTCACAGTAGTTGTCCTTGGTCAGTGAGGACCCAGGTTTCAGAAGTGCATTTGTGTGAGTTCACCTCCCACCCTAGGAAGAAGCACCTGGTTTGCTCCTCCATCTGAGCACTTGCTCTAGCTTGCTGTCCTTCCAGATGCTGTTCCTCACCGTCTGGCTGCCCTGCTAGCCGCTGTTCCTTGCTGCTTCCCACCAGCCGACTGCTCGACACTTTTTCTGGCCACTACTGCCGGCCGCCCATTAGTCACCTCCTGCTGCCACTTGCCCATCTGTGGTGACTGCTGTAAGCCAGTCTCTTAATGATTTTTAGCTCTCAGCAAGCTGGGCAGAAACACTGCCCCACCACCAGTGATGTCAGCTCTCATGGAGTACTTAACATAACAAAATGACTCCTAATGAAGCCTATTTAGCTCTCTCTTTGAACAGTGGGGAGAAACAGGCTAAACCAGACCGGGGACCCTCAGGGAGAGTCCACACCTCCTGGCTGGGACACCTGTCCCCACCCATTTTCTTTTACAGGGATCTGGCATTCAAGCCCCTGGCTTAACAAAGTCCTTTCAGCTGAGGGTGACCCTCTCATTTGGGACAGGTTAAGCACAATTCTGCTCCCCTTTATTTATACAATAAAGACAACAACATTGATAACAGCATTTCACTACCCCTGTATTCAGTATAAAGTGATTTGCCACCCAACACCAGGCAAAGTTGAGTGCTTTAAGCAACACCGCTCTATCTGCTGGATAGCTAAGCAGAATACATGTGTTCATGTAACTACAGTTTGCTTCTGAAGTCTCTCCCTTCCCAGTTAGCTGTCAGGGGAGAGTTCATTCAGACCCTGCCTACATTTATTTGTATTACTCCATCTCCTCCATTTAAGACTATATAATTTTTTTCTCAGGTTTATGGCAGCTTTAACTTTGCAGAAGAAGTGTTGTGGCCACGTTAACTATGAAGACACAAACATGTATTTGGTACCTGGTGTTAAGGACATCTGTGCCTTTATGGTTTTTCTTTTCCTTCCAAAAAATGTGGTATTAAAAACCACTGGCCATTGGAAGGCAAGGTCACCCCTTTTGTACCTGCATTCTGATAAAATATTTATGGCAATTGTTTCCCCTGGAGATAGGTATATTGATGCTTTTGTTTCTATTTTGTATAAATTTAAAATAAGCATATATTAAAGACAAAATAAGAAACAGTAGTCACTGAAGAATATATTCTTGCAAATTATACAGCAATAGAAAAGGCCTGATCCTGCCAGGTGCTAATCCTTCTCAGTTCCCACTGAAGTCAACATGGTCATAGGCTTTTACTCAATATATCATAATACCAAAAAAAGTCTCCTCATACACCCAAAGCCTTTTCCCTCTTATCTATATTTCTGTGTCTGCATTTCCTTATAGAATTACAGTCAGGAGTTGTTTATATGAAAGGCATGGTCTCAGCAGAGGACTGAGAAACAAAGTCTCCTGTGATCTAATCCTGGCACCAAGACCAACTCAGAAGAAAGTCATTTAGCCACACAGGTATGTTGTGAGGATTAATTAGTTTATACTTACAGCATTCTTTGAAGATGAACAGTACTGCAGAGGTGGTAAGTATTACATGTTATGAAACCTGAGAAATTTCAATGTTTGTGTATATAATAACTTTTTATTGAGGATTCTCCTACATAAAAGAAGCAGTAAACTTCCTTGAAATCAATAACGAGCAGATAAGACCTGCCTTATTGAACCAATAGGTTTTTAATTTAAATAATTTCTTTCCTTTTTAAATAAATACATCTTTTACAACATAAGACGGGGATACTACTCTTTTTTAAATGGCTCTGGTTGTGTTGCTACTGAGCAAATAATAGAATTGCCTCGTTACCAGGGAGTTGTGCAGTAGATACTTTTTACAAGTGCGATATAATCCATGGAAAACCCATGCAACTAGAATGCGAATCATTTATCCACTAGAGCTTCTGGTGCTTATTGCCTGCAAAAATGAAAGTGTGTTTCTAAGTGAGTGGGTAGAAAAGCAGACTGTACAGAGGACATACAATACAATTTGCCCAGTTGGCTCTTAAAAATACTATCTATGAGTGTGATACTAGAATTTCCTCTTTTGAAACAGCTTTCAGAAAGAAAGAGGGAAAGAGAAAGAAAGAATGACTTATGCAGAACCATATGTGTTTCAAATTTGTGATTTGCCAGAAGCTGGATGCAGTTTATGTGGTGATAAAAAGAAAGGGATTGACATCAAAGGGCTGTTTAGTTAGGGGCATCCTAACTTAGCAGTGAGCCAGGATAAAGAGCTGTATTGATTAACTGGCTTAGCAGGTATCACACTGACATAAGAGCGTGACTCCTTCACAGTACAAGAGATCCCTTGCCCTGCCTTTGTGAAGCTGTTAAATTCTAACCTGCTGCTAGTGCTTCTGCGCTGTTATTGAATTTATATTAGTGCTGATACACACTGTATGATGCCTACGTGTTGTGAGTGCCCAATGGAGGTGGATTCAGAGCAGCCAACTCAATCAATTTCAGGCATGTTTTTCCCTTAATTTGGGGTGAAATTGGACAGTACAAATTCTGCAGTCTCCACTTAATCACATTGAAGTCAGTGGGAATTGTGACCATGTAAGGACAGCAGGATTTGACCTGCTGTGTCTAAGAAGGTCTGATGTATAGGTAAGATTTGGAAAACCATGAGAGAAGAAATCACTGCATTGGAGACCACATAGTGACACTCAAAACAGCCAAGGAGTACAAAAAATAAACCAAGGGTTCTAGCCTGAAGGCTGTGAACACTGAAACCACGTCGCAATGTGGTGGTCAGCTTGCAGCAGATGATTTCCTTAGCTATGTGCTATGGCTGTAGCAACATAGGGGGAAAAAAGAGGATTTTTATGTCCCAGAATAAAATGCTTTGAAGACTAGGTGAGGGTTATTCCTCACACAGGTGCAAGTTGGGCCACCCAGAAATCCTGCAGCCTGAGCCAGCAAAGCAGTAGCTTCCAGAAAACATTTATTCCTGGAACAAGAAGCCGCTGTTCGGAAAAGTTAAACATGATTAAAGTTACAAAAAGGCCAGGAATGCTTAGACTTGGTGCCTTATTTCACTTTTTTTTTTTTTTTTTTTGAGGCATGGATGTGTCTGTTCCTCAGTGACCCACATACTGTTAACAAACCCTGAATGAAAAACATTTACCGAGGGCATTACTCTTCCCTTTTGTCTGTGTAAAACTAGCTACTTCGTACTTTAAAAAGATATGACAAACACCCCTCCTCCACCTCTCTCCAGATGAGCCCCTGATTTTAGCAAATACGCAGCAGTCCATACTTCTGAAGTGCTGATGTCTGAATCTAAAGCAAGTCTGTGCCAGCAGGCATGGTGGAAACAAATGTGGCACCTCCTGTCTATAGTCTTATACTAGTTAACCCAGTGCTTAATCTGTAATTAAATCGGTGCTGGGGCTCAAGCAATTTTTTTACTTTCATTACTGGTACGGCAAGCCCAGAGGTGCTGGGGCTCAGCCTTGGCAAGCCCTGGCACAAACTAAGTACAAAAATCACCATAGTATCCAGGGCCGGCTCCAGACACCAGCAAAGGAAGCAGGTGCTTGGGGCGGCACATCTGAAGGGGCGGCATTCCAGCTATTCCTGGGGCGGCACATTTCAAGGGCCGGTTATTTTTTTGCTTCGGCAACTCCGGCCATGGCTTTTAAAAAAAAAAATTGCCACTTGGGGCAGCAAAAAAGCTAGATCCAGCCCTGATAGTATATTATCCCTCCCACCAACGGGGGGGAAAACACCTTTCCACAAAGATATTTTTTTCTTCCATTCATACTAGCATGAAATAGAATTTGTTGACTTCAATTCAAGCAACCACACTCACTTGATCTGTATATAACTATATAGATTTTTCTCCCATCTCCACTCCCAAAGTATCTACAAGGCCACATAGCACTTTGCAGTTAAGTGCTTTCGAGCAGGTATTTTGCCTTCATATGTGTTTGTACAGCACCTAGCATGAGACTTGATCCTAACTGGGCATTACTGAAATGTCACTATTATTATTCTTGCTTTATTTCTTAATGTTAAGGGGATTATCTGAAACTACCCATTACACAAATGGAAATGTTGTAGGAGACTCCTATAGTGCGTAGAGGAATCATGGAATAATCCTGCCGCTGGCACCAGATAAATATTAATTACCTGGTCTAGTTTTAGAGAGAACCGAAGCATTGGGGAACATTTAATTATCTGCACTATCTATAGCATGTGTGAAATATTTCTGTGCTTCTTATTACATCTGTAGCAGGACTTCATTCTTTCCACATAAAGATTTTAATTACATAAAATTTTCAATTACAGCTTTAATTTCCATTTTTTAAATAAGTTTGCCATGCAAATCCTTAACTTGCTTTTAATTTCTCTAACAGCCCTCTCAAACTTTTCATTAGACATTCCCAGTTCTTTCCATTAACACTGTCTGTGGGGAGCCCAAGCATCAGCCTTATTAGTCGTACTGTCTGCTGCTTCATTTAAAGAAAAAAGTATTTGGATACAAGGCTACGGTAGGGTTGCCAGGCGTCTGGTTTTCGATGGGAATGCCTAGTTGAAAAGGGACCCTGTTGGCTCCGGTCGGCACTACCAACTTGGCCATTAAAAGTCCGCTCGGCAGCGCAGCGGGGGTCTGGGGCAAAGGCAAGCTCCTTGCCTGCCCTAGCTCCGTGTGGCTCCTGGAAATGGCCACCAGGTTCTTGTGGCCCCTAGATGCATGAGCGGCCAGGGAGGCTCCACGCACTGCCCCTACCCCCAGTGCCAGTTCCGCAGCTTCCCTTGGCCGGGAACTGCGACCAATGGGAGCTCTGGAAGCGGTGCCTGTGGGCGCGGGGGCGGGGGGGCGGGGTGCCTGTGGGCAGAAGGGCAGCATGCAGAGTCCTCTCAGTGTGATTACCCTCGCTCCTTGCTGCACCTTGCCTCAGTCATTGCTCCACACATCTCTCATATGTCCCTCTTTTTGAGGGGGGGTGTCATTAATTCTAGTCCCAAAATTACTTCTAATCCACACAGTTATGGGGGCTAGATCCTGGCACAGTCTCTTCCCTAGCTCAGAGCCCAGTTAAAGTCAATGGAGCTCAGTATCGGTACAGGCTTCAGCAGCCTCTGGTGTCTCCCTCTTTTTTGTTGCTGAAAATCATTTACAGCAACACTAAGCAATTGTGAGTGAGGGTTATAGGAAGAGTCACTCTAAAGGAATGAATCCACATCACTCCTACAGTGTCCTGTATTTTTGGTTTGTGTCCTGTATTTTTGGTCTTTGTCACACACTGCCTCTCACTGTGATGAGGTGCACCAATCCCACACTAGGATGAAAGTTGTTCATGAGAGCCTGTGGGCTCAATCAGACCCACCCTGAAACACATGCAGAAGGCATCAAGCCTGGAGCAAGGAGTTAAAAGGGCTGAACCTGACTCAGGTGGGGCCTAACCAGGAAGGAAAGTAGATTGCTAGCTCTCAGTCCGTGAGAGAAACCTGGCTGGAACCAGGGAACTGAGTGTAGCTGCTGGCAGACAAAGGCTCCCTGAAGGAAGTAGGCCTGAACTGGGAATGCAAGGTAGTGTTGAGAGAAGGGAGCCTGCCCAGTGTTCTCCGTGCTGGCAGAGAGGCCTGCAGGAAGACTCCTGCTGAGTTGGTCACAGTCCTGCTAGGGGAGGAGAAAACTCTTCTGCAGCAGAACCTGCCGGGTGGCTGAAAGTGCTAAGAAGCTCTGCAGTGAGCCCATGGAAGAGGTCTAGAAAGAGTGATGCTGATACAGTGAGTCCAAGAAGAGGCTGTGGGAAAGGGCTAAGGCAGGTGGTGGTAGGAGTGGCCCAGGGAGCCTGCAGGGGTTGGCATAGCCAGACCTTGACTGCTTATTTAAGGGTCCCTGGACCAGAAACGAGAGGAGAGGCAGGGCCTGGGTTTCCCTATTAGCCCACTGAGGAAGGTGAGGGTGGAAATATTTGTATACAAGGGTATGAGACTATTGAAACCACCTGATACCGGGTGATACCAGGGATAAGGAGTAGTGAGTCCAGAGTCAGAGTGAAGGCCCAATGTGAGGTCAATGAACTATTGTTTGTTGGACTGTTGGTTTACCCTGGAAGGGGTAGGACTATATGTGATGTGGCCAGAGAGCTGAAAGAAGAAGAAGAAACAGACCACACTACTGGGCCATAGTGGCTCTCAGCAGGGGGTGTAAAGACAGAAGAATCTGCTACATCATGTCCAGCCCCCAGGCGGTACCACAGCTAGAAAATCACACTCACATGGCCACATTTGGACTTGGTCAGGTTGAGAGGAATGTACTCCCAAACGGCTCCTACTATATTAGTCTTCCACTAACCCAAGGACAAAGAGTTCTCAGGCTGTTTCTGGACCTCCTGTGTGCCAGGACTCTGCATTCCTGGTAAGCAACTGAGATGATCAAAAATGGGATGTATATAGTTATATTACTTCACTTGTAGTTGTCGTTGTCAGAGAAGGAAGGAATTATCGGGCTATTTTTTTTCCAGATCAGCAGTGAGAGAGTGAGAGAGACCACTTAGCCCACTGGCAGAGACACTGTCTTTCCCAAATAGCCAACACAGACTAAGACATTTTCAGGAACACAAGGTATGTATAAAGGCTGGAGCTGGAAGGTGTCATTTCCTGCTTTAGTAGACATATGTGTTCTTGCTTTGATCGAGCTAGCACACTAAAAATAGCAGTGTAAGCAGTGGGATGGGTTAGCTGCCCCAAGTACATGCCCATCTGAAACCCTAGGTATGTACTCAGCCGGCTAGCCCTCCCCTCCCCACCCCCCGATGCCCACAGTGCCATGGCTACACTTTTATTTTTAGCTTGCTAACTGGATCAGAGCAAGCACAGATATGTCTACTTGAGCCAGAAATTGCACCTTCCAACTCCAGAGCAGACACACCCTTACTGACCTACAGGAGCAGGTGACCAAGGGGCACAGGAACACATTCTTTATGCACCCAAATGTAATAGCGGCGCAGTCAGGACTGTGAGATGTGTAATTATGTTTTTAAATAGAGTGATGTTCTGTGTTTTGGATCCACAGTTCTAATACACAATTAGTTCCAAAACAGCACTAGGCAGACTTTTGCTGTAGTGAGACAGCATATTAGTCTGTAACTGATGGGAGGTGAGGCAGAATCAAGAGAATGGTATTGCATGCAAAGGGAGTCCCAGGTTCCACCTACTTTTGGACAATGTGTGTGATATTGATTGTTGTCTCTATCTGGGTGGAGCTAAATGAGGCATAACGTAGATCTATCAGCAACTCTCCTTAGACTGGACTGGGTTCTGAAAACCACCCATACACACACAATTTACAGTATAGCTTAGTAGTAAATCTTCCTGTTAAGTGCTGGATCCTGCAACCTTTACTCAGGTACTTGTGTAAGTGGTCTAGTCAAAATGGGACTATGGGACTATTTAAGTGTAAAAGGCCTACTCTCAGAAATACAAGTTGCAGGATCATGCCCTGACTCAGACATTCTGCAGTAGTGACATATGGTAGGCCCTTATCTTATGATCTTTAAAAGTCCATGGGGGCCTTCAGTGGGCTTTGGATCAGACCACACTGCTTATCCTGCTATCTATCCATTTACTTATATGGCCCTTATCACATATGGTATCTAAGCACCCACAACCATTAACAGATTGAATCTTCAGATCACCCCTGTGACGTAGAGAAGTATTATCCCCATTTTACAGACAGGCACCTGAGGCACAGCACAGATCAAGTGTCTCATAGGCCATCAGCACAGTTTTCAAATGGAAAATTGGATTTTCAACTAAACACAATTCTGTTTGTGAGAAGTATCTGTCACTGAAAAGGTGCCACAAGAGATTTGCAGAGGGTGAGCAAGTGCAATGGGCACAGGAGGTAGGAAGAAAGGACAGCTGTAGGTAGAAATCCAACTAAAATGTATGTAATCATTGGCTGTTTGGTATAATGAACGTAAAGACTTTGGGGAAAAGGTTAAAAAAATATATAAATAAAAATGAACACTATAATGCACAAAAAACCCTACCTATACAGACATAGGAATTACTGTGAAACTTTGTAGGCCTTATTGTGTAGTCTTGCAATTTCTTGTTGGTCACTTCAGATGAAGTGTTGGGTGTTGATATATTTAGAGATGAAATTATAAATGAATGGATAACTGAGCCATAAATAAAGCAAAGTGAAACCAAGCTGCATATCAAAGAAAGCTGTGATGAATGGCAGCCTTCCATATGCATGACTTAAATTGGGATGAAGAAAAATGAAAAGTAGTATTGAAGTACAACTGAGAGAGACCTGGTGGGGAAAAATGTAGAAATCAAAATAAATTAAAAATAACAAGATGTCAAGTAGACTGGAGAGTTCAATATAGCAAGGCTAAATTCATCCTTGGTGTAACACGCTGTCTTCCATGAAGTTATATCTAGGATGAATCTGGCCTGTGGTATTTAATTATAGACTGTTACAGCACCATGAGATCTCATGGGAAATCTTGCAAGATATTGATAGGCATCAAATTAGCATTTGCCTCCACTGTATGTATAATCTGATCAGAAATATTTCACATTTGCAAAGAAGCCAATTTAGAAAAAAGAAAGATTCAACTCTATAAAGAAATAATGTCTGTAAATACAGCCGTGGTACAAGAGAGCTAGGCAGCTGATCAGATTTTTCTTAAATAAGCATCATGAAAGGGGTCTTACATATGCCTTCTATAGATTAACAATTATGTTCAATATAGTAGTGCCTAGACACCAGCTAAATTCAGGGTCCCACTGTACAAACACAGAGTACTAGACCATCCTTGTCTCAAAGAGTTTACAGTGTAAATAGACAAGACAGACAAAGGGTAGGAAATGGGATAGTGCACAGTGGCAGAGGGATCAATTTGATGGTGACAAACATGTTAGTGTCACAGTTTGGGTAGGTGGATAGCAGATTGAATTCAGAGGGAATTAGCTAACTGGAAAGGCATAGCTCTGTTTACTTGCAAACCTCCCTGGGCACGTAACTGGAGGGACAGGTATGGAGTGAAGAGACTGAGGCTATGTCTACACTACAGTGGTAAGTTGACCTACATCGATGTAGCTTAGGTCAACTTCCTGCAGTGTCTACACCATGCTGGGTCGGCAGGATACATTCTCCGGTCAACTTACCTTACTCTTCTCATTCAGGGTAGAGTACCGTGGTCAACCAGAGAACGATCTGCAGTTGATTTAGTGAGTCTTCACTAGACCTGCTTATGATGGGTTCGGTCACAGAGACCCACTTGGGACTGTCACCTGACATGCTGGAATTACCTCTGAGCCCATTTTACCTGCCAGCCTGGGACTCCAGAACCCTGCCTTGTTGAGCCAGACATGCTAGTGTGCTGCAACATAGACCCAGATCATGCCCCCAAAGCTGCAAACTTTAACCAAAAACTGCTCAGCAGGTCACCTATCTCCAGCACCCAATTCCCAATGGGATCCAAACCCCAAATAAATCCATTTTACTCTGTATAAAGCTTATACAAGGTAAACTCATAAATTTTCTGCCCTCCATGACACTGATAGAGAGATATGCACAGCTGTTTGCGCCCCCAGGTATTAATCACTTACTCTGGGTTAATTAATAAACAAAATGATTTTATTAAGTATAAAAAGTAGGATTTATGCTGTTTCAAGACATAACAGACAGAACAAAGTAAGCTACCAAGCAAAACAAAACAAAACACGTAAATCTAAGCCTAATACATTAAGAAACAGTTTACAGGTAAAATCTCACCCTCAGAGATGTTCCAATAAGCTTCTTTCACAGACTAGACTCCTTCCTAGTCTGGGCCCAATCATTTCCCATGGTACAGTCCTTGTTAGTTCCAGTTGAGGTATCTTAGATGAAAAGCAGGGGCTTTCTCATGACTTGGACCCCTCTTGGTCTGCTCCACCCCATTTTATAGCTTTGGCACAAGGTGGGAATCTTTTGTCTCTCTGGATCCCCACCCGTCCTTCTAAATGGAAAAGTACCAGGTTTACAATGGATTCCGGTATCCTGGGACATGGTCACATGTCCTGTGAAACCTCATTCTTCATTCTTCCAGGGCTGGCCCACACCTACCCAGGGAGGTTTGCAAGTAAACAGAGCCATTTACAACCATTTTCCTAGTCAATGGGAGCCATCAGGCTTCCAAACCACCATTAATGGCCCACACTTTGCATAATTACAATAGGACTTCAGTGTTATACTTCATATTTCTAGCTTCAGATACAAAAATCATAAATACATACAAACAGGATGAACACACTCAGTAGATTATAAACTTTGTAATGATATCTTACAAGAGACCTTTTGCATAAAGCATATTCCAGTTACATTATATTCACACTCATAAGCATATTTCCATAAAATATATGGAGTGTAACGTCACAGTATGGAGTAAAGAGACTGAGGCTATGTCTACACAACCGTGGTAAGTTGACCTAAGTCGATGCAGCCTAGGTCAACTTACTGTGGTGTCTACATTGCGCTGGGTCAGCGGGAGACACTCTCCCATCAACTTACCTTACTCTTCTCATTCGGGGTGGAGTACTGCAGTCAACCAGAGAGCGATCTGTTGTCAATTTAGTGGGTCTTCACTAGACCCGCTAAATCAACCCCCAGTGCATCGATCGCCGGAGCATTCATCCGGCTGTAATGTAGAGAGAGCTTGAGAGAGATGGGATGAAATTACTGTTAACCTAGAGGCTAACCCCTATAGTAGCTCCTCCCTCTCCTCAGCAGCCACACATTAGGAACATAAGAGCTCCCTATGCTTGTCCTCTGTTCAGCCCCCTGACGCTCCCCAAACACTGCTCCTTCTCACCGACTCCCTGCTCCTCCCTTCCGTCCTCTCCTCAGCCTTGTGCCTGATGAGCACTTTCCCAAAGAGCCTGTTCTTCAGGCTGCATTGGAGGTGAGGCCCTCCCCAACAGCAGCAGCTCCTTTCCTGAAGAACAGGCTCTGTGGGAAAGCATCCAGCCAAAGCAGCCACTGCTATGGCAGAGATCTTCATCCTTTCCCAAACGACAGGGTCTAAAATTAAAAATGAATGTTGACATTCATACCTAGAACCCCTACATTGTGTGTCAGTTAAGGGGGGCTGCATGGGAGGGTGGGGAGCAAGGAGACAGATGTCACTTGGTGCAAACTTAGTGCAATGCAACTTAGGGATGCAGACAGGCAGGTCTGAGTCTGCCACTGACAGAGTCCTTAACAGACCCTAATGTAAAGACCTTATGTTAGTGTCGGACAGCCAAAGCAGAGTGGACTGAAGGCTGGGCTATATGGTTTGTTGGGCATGATGGTTGTGTTGTTTGTGAACTCTGTGTCTGTCAGGGGAAGAGTAGAGGGTATGTACTGTTAGATGTTTCAATTTTCATTTCCTTGGTTTTCTAGTAGTTTAATTTTAGACAAATATCAAAATATTTGGCTGCTTTTCCAAGCAAAACATCCAGACCTCTGGAGGTTCCCTCATCAATGGACACATAAAACCCACTCTGCTTTACCTACAGTAAATCCGTAAGATAAATAAAGGTTCTGGGAAGTTTTGCAATAGGCTGGCCCACCTCTGGTACCAGAGTCAGGAATTTTCATAAAATGAGTAGGGAACCAAAACTAAATGAAATCCAAAAATAAATTCCTTTTTTCCTGAAGCACCTTATGACTTAATAGCTTCACTTATTTTCAGTGGAGCTGCTCACACATGGAAGAAAAAATAAATAAGAAAAACTGAGGCATTCAAGGGCACTTGCCTTTTAAAATAAAAGGAAAAGCTTTTTAAGGTGGGATACAGTAATGAGACACTGGAAAGACTTCATTAATCAGCGGAGTTTATATTCCAGTAACAAATGGAGCCAAATTTAAAGAAACCAGCCATGTTTTTTTTTCCATTTTGTGTGTGTGTGATATTCCCTCTCATGCTCTAGTGATTACAAAGTACATTTAATCAGGCTTCCCAAAGAGACTGATCACATTCCCTTTCTAGGTGGTACCAGAAGCTGTAACCTGTGTTCCTCACATTCTCCTACCCTCTCTAGTCCTCACATTGCCTCCAGATGGAATAAGAATTTAGGAGAAGGCTTGGAAGGGGAGTTTGGAAACAGGCCGAGTTTTTCTTCTACATTTGAAGAAACAATACATATTATTCTCCAGGATTTACTCTGCAACAAAACGGAATGTCACAAATAATCTGAGGTTTACCCAGAAATCAGAAGAGGGATTGCAGAGATCTAGGTTCAATTTTACACACTAGTGGTATTTTACAGCTGAGTAGCTCTGATATGAGGTATGTGTTATATAATAACAACACATATTAGCTTTATACCATAAATCATTTACTGGGATTTCTTGCCTCAATTTTAAAATGTTATGGGCTAGATTCTCAGCTGTCAACTGAGATCAGCTCAGAGCAATTGAGTAGGTGGCAGGAAGAGGTTGCTGTAAGACATCTTTCCATTTCTTGATCATGGGGTTGGGGCTTGACGTAATTTAGAGCAATCTCTGGGCTGCTCTAAATTACACCTAGTTTCCCATGGCCTCAAGGATATTCCAGCAACTGGAGATATCCTTAGTAAGGGTATTGGGATACCTGGCCATGCCTCCTTTCTCTCCCCCACCCCCTGTATGCTGGGGATTAGGAAGTGGTTAGTACAAAGCCACTATATCAGCTCTGTGCCACCTAGGGGCTCCTCTTTACACAAGTAAATCCTCTAGGAACCCTTTAAACCAAAACTGCTGGAGCAAAATCTGGTTCTGTCAGTGTGGAACTAGTGGGTAACAAAAGGTGCCAGACTGGCAGTTGTGGAGATTGAAGATTCCTGTCTTTTCACAGAACAAACAACATAGGCTGTGGCAGTGCAAGCTTCTCCCTTGCTTTCCTTCCAACATTCCCAGCTCTGAGCTAGAGGAAGCACTTCTAGGGGAAAAGAGAGCACAGGAACAGATAATGGGCAGCCAGCCAGGTGTTTGTGCTCCCTCATCTAAAACATTTTTCTTTCAGTAAAAATATTGTGATGCCCAAGGCCTAGCCTGCCTGAACTAGAAATACGTGGCTCATCCCATTGGAGAGGGTGATCCTAGCTCATCTTGATAATTTAAGCTAGTGTTTCTTGAACGTTGATCCACAGAATACTTGCTGGTGGTGCACAGAGAGCAATATTTAAACTGCTGGGCATGGGTTATTGGGAGGGATGGTGATCCAGGAGATGATTTTTTCTCTTATGAAGAGTTCTCAAAATGAAAAGCTTCAAACTCACTGGTATAAAGGCATTATTTCTAGCCTTGAGCCTCATATGTGAAATAGTGGACCAGGACTGGCTATTGCCCAATCTGTACCTCAGACCGAGATAATTTTAAAGGGAAGCTTCATCTTTGGGGAAAAGAAGAAACAATGCTGTCTCAGATCCTCTTAAAAGCATGGGGTGATATAGGAGCAGCTGGATATGAAAAACACTGACCTATAAAGCTCACTTTATATTTAATAGCTGAAAGCTGACCTTGATTGATATATTATCCTGTAGTTCTGCAGACTTCTTTTTCCAGTTTTTAATGAAGTAACTTAAACTTAAGGACAGCTTCAGTGTATTTTTTTCCAAATAAGATATGTTTGTATATGGAGCTAGTAATTTAAAATGTAGATTAGATGTTTAACATTGCAGGGAAACATGTATATAACTGACACCTGTTTTATACAAATTTTTAGGTTTTATATACAAGTACAGTTACAATACAAATATTTGTTGGGATCCTAGTTTTCATTGCATAAATACTCTTGACTGGTATAAGCTGCCTAACTAGGCCAATTCAAAAATATTTTCAAATATCCCTGCAAGGCATATACATGTTGAAAACTCCACAGCAAACAGCAGCTTCCATATGAAGCACAAGAAATAATTCTGTTTAAATAACATTAAAGATGTTGTACAAATTGACACATGCTCCGGAAATTCTAAGCTGAAGTTGATGATAAAACTTTAATGCATAGCGTGGGCAGACGTTGTTAGATGTTAACACACAACTCAACACCAGATACCCCTAATCACTACAGCACAAGGATGGAGTGGGAGCTTTCCCTTTATGTTTCCTTTCACCATTAAAGTTTGTGACACACCTTTAATGTTATATAAATATTGGCTATTTCTGTGTTAATTCCTGGCAGGTTTTCCCCTAATAACAGGTTGGTTGTGTATATGATGTTTTCATCTTGCAGAAGTCAAGTCACCTTCCTTGAACTTTTGTTTTTAAAATGGTGCTTTAAAGCCATAACTAGCTGTTGTGGCTGAAGTCCTATTGTACCCATTGTTTTCTCATTGGAGAATATTGCTGGGACTATTAATAGAACTATTTTTGGCAGCAAAATCACCGTCTCAGTTGCAGTGTGATTGTATTATCATTGTATCATCTGCAAAGTCTGCAGGCAGGAGGTATTTTGACATTTCAAGATTGGAAAAAGAAATCTCACAACTATACCCTAGCTCTGGGAGTTGTTGAGAGGAGGGCAGGGAGAAGATTGTCTCCAAATACAACACTCCTTTCAAAGGTTATGGTTATGGTCTGGTGGTGAATGCCCTCTGGAAATTATTTCTTCAAGATACACAACAAAAATCACTGCTATTGAGAATTCTAAACTGTGGCCTGCTCCAATTGCCCAGTCTGAAGGGGGAGCACAACATAGCAAACCCCATCACCAGAGCTGTGCCAAATTCAGTGATGCCAATGATGACACTAGCCAAACAAAGGATTGGATCCATTCCCCACATGGATGTAGGGGTACAAGTTGCATTACTTATACAATTGGTAGCACCTGTACAGAGAGGTGATTCCATCCCTGGTCATTCTGTAAGCCTTAGGTACAAACTGTTCAAAGAACTTTTAGTGTTCAAGCCTCTGGTCCTGCATGGACTTGTCATTGGCCTCATCCAATAGTTGAATCAGAGGAGGAAGCTAAGGGACAGATCCAATCCCCACTGAAGTCAATGGAAAGGCTCCCATTTTTCTTAGCCCTTCATTGTAATCTCTCTCTCTAGCAGCAAAAGGAAAGTCGCAGTCCTGCTTTTGCTTGGAGCACAACAAATCTTAAGGCTGGCCCTGCACAAGTCTTTCTGGGTATTCCTTGTCAGGTGCTGTCTCTATGCTAATTATTCTAAAGGCCAGGAGGGTGGTTTTGTATACTAAAAAATCTCTGGGTCTGGTTCTGGTTAGTTCAGTGATCTCCATTAGGGTGTGTGTTGAGCTTGGCTTCCATTTCTCTCTGGAAGAGACGAAGACAATATTATTGCACCACATTGTACATTTTTTCTGATGTCTGTCGAGAGTGGCAAATGCAATATATATTTCATGAGGTTCATTTCATTTCTTACCACTACCAGAAAAGACAGACTAGTGTAGCATGCACAGGGAGTAGAGTAAAGTAATGAGCTGTCAGGAAGTCAAGATTAGAGGCAATGCACTGGCTGTCCAAAATCCTCAGCCATGCTCATGTCAGGAAAGCAAGCTGATACAGCTCAGCTTTTCTCAGGAATTCATATGTAACCCTCAGAGCAATACATCCATTCAAGTAACGTGAATCACCTAATCCACTTGTGTTATACCTCCACTTTTCCAGACATATCAGAATTGAAAGCATATTTATACATTTTCCTGTTGAGCCAACTTTTTCTTTTTATTCCACTTTAAAAAAAAACAGACCTTCCGCAACTGAAGCGTTTAGCAAAAGAAATGACACAGTTGTACAAGAAATATGATAGTTTAATGCATAATAAATTGTTTTCTGTGATATACTGCAACGCAATTGAAAATGAAGCTTTAATGTAATATTTTAGGAAAAATAAAAATGTTCCTTTCAATTTAACGTGTTTTCCAAGAGGCATTAATGATTAACTGCTGGGTAAGATGGCTTCGTTATTTTGTATGCTTGTTAACAGCTGCAGAAGTGGCTGAATGGAGAATACTCAACCACACACTATCATGGGCTTTTTGCTGTCAGAATGGTCCTCAGATTAGGGGAAAAGAAAGAAACAATAATGATTTCCCAAGTGTTTTTGCCAGAATCATTATGCTGGGGAGGATGAGGTACAATAGATTTTGTTCTGTCTGAAAATGACAATTAAATGTTTTTTGTTACTAATTTTCAAGTCCAGTGACGCTCAATTCCACAACAACAACCAAGGACCCCAACCATCCCAACTATCAAGCCCCAAATACCCCCCATAGTCATCATCACCTCTCCCAACACTATTAGCCATCACACGGACTACATTGACTTATCAGATCTGGCTTAAGTGACAACTATGCACTCCATCCAACCCTACTAATGTCTATGTGATGCATACATCAGTAAAACTTCCTATGCTATTCTGTTTGGGTTCTTGTACTGATCTCATCACTGTGGTAGCTGAGCTCCTTTCAGAATTAGGAGGTTAAAAAGGAGAGTAGCTGAGATGTTTGTTTGCCAAGGCTGCCTACCCAGGGTTACCACTCAGCCCAGAGTTGACATCTTGCATTCCTCGGGGCTTTTAGGATGCTAAATTTTAGGATGGCTGGAAAGATGAAGGCATCTGGTAGACTAAGGGCTTTAGATAGAGGAGGAAACATCAGGAAGGCCGAGGTGTTTAATGCCTATTTTGTTTCAGTCTTCACTAAAAAGATGAATGGTGGGATACTCAACACAATTAACTTAAACAAGGAGAACGGAACACAAGCCAAAATAGGGGAAGAACAGGTTAAAGAATATGTAGATAAGTTAGATGTATTCAAGTCAGCAGGACCTGATGAAATTTACCCTATGGTACTTAAGGAACTAGCTGATGCAATCTCGGAACTGTCAGCAATTATCTTTGAGAACTCATGCAGGACTACTGAGGTCCCAGAGGACTGGAAAAGGATACACATAGTACCTATTTTTAAAAAGGGGAACAAAGAGGACTTGGGTAATTATAGAACTAATCAGCCTAACTTTGATATTTGGAAAGATACTGGAACAAATTATTAAACAATGAATTTGTAAGCATTTAAAGGGTAATAGGGTTATAAGGAATAGTCAAACCAACCTCATTTCCTTCTTTGACAGAGTTACTGGCCTAGTGGATGAGGGGAAGCAGTAGCTGTGATAGAGCTTGATTTTTGTATGGCTTTTGAGACAATCCTACCTGATATTCTCATAAGCAAACTAGGGAAAAGTGGTCTAGACTAAATTACTATAAGATGGGTGCACAACTGAGTGAAAAACCATACTCAAAGAGGAGTTTATCAGTGGTTTGCTGTCAAACTGGGAGGACATACCTAGTGAGGTCCCACACAGGGTAAATCCTTATTCCAGCACTATTCAATTTTGGAGAGTGTGGGTATAAAATTTTCAGATGACACCAAGTTGGGAAGGGTTGCTAGGGTTGTTTGAAGAGCAGGATTAGAATTCAAAATGACCCTGGCAAATTTGTCTGAAATGAACAAGATGAAATTCAATAAAGACAAGTGCTAAGTACAACACTCAGGAAGGAAAAATCAAATGCACAGCTACAAAATGGGGTATACGTAGCTATAGTACTGCTGGGAAGGATCTGGGGGGGTTATAGTGGGCCACAAATTGAATGCGTCAACAATGTGATGCAGTTGTGAAAAAGAATAATATTCTGGGGTGAATTAACAGGAGAATCATATGTAAGACATGTGAGGTAATAGTCCTGCTCTGCTCAGCACTTCTGAGGCCTCAGCTGGAGTTCTGTGTCCAATTCTGCGGGCCACACTCTCGGAAAGATGTGAACAAATTGGAGAGTCCAGAGGAGAGCCACAAGAATGATAAAAAGTTTAGAAAACCTGACCTATGAGGAAAGGTTAAAAAACTGGGCATGATTCATCTTAAGAAAAGTAGTCTGGGGGTGGGAGGAAGCCTGATAACAGTCTTCAAATATCATAAGGGTTGTTATAAAGAGGTCAGTGATTAACTGTTCCCCATGTCCACTGAAGAAAGGACAAAAACAATGGGCTTAATCTGCAGCAAGGGGGATTTAGGCTAGATATTATGAAAAGTTTTCTAACTGTAAGGATAGTTGAGAGGTTGTGGAATCCCCATCATTGGAGGTTTTTAAGAACAGGTTGGACAAAAACCTGTCCAGGTTTGTCTAGGTTTATTTGGTCCTGCCTCAGCACAGGAGGCTGGACTTGATGACCTTTCAAGGTCCCGTAATCCTACATTTCTAGGATTTTACACTCTCTCTCCCTCTCTCTCTCTCTCATCTTCAGAGTTGGTACAAGATCATCACATCATGACATGATTATGATATAACCTGATGACATTCCATCACATCAAGGTCTTCAGTTCTGTTCACAATGCTGCAGTTGAGTGTAGCAATATGTACGGTTTTCTAGATGACTGTGGGAGGTACAGGATACAGCCACAGGACTCTTCTCAAGCCAGGGACAGACATGATATGTATTCAAAATAGCAGGGTTTCTGTCTTAAATCAGGCTAACACTTTACAAAATGATCATGTTCTTTATTGGATAGTGTCCGTGATTTTTCTAACCTGAGAGGATGTCTGTTATACTTATAATGTCTTCCTATCCTGATACCGTAGCAAAAGTAAGACAAATAGGAAAGCTGGGGGTACAGATTTGAAATGCATTACAGTGAATATAGCTTCTTTACTGACTACTCACAGAGAGCAAATCCTGTTGCATAAGAAGGGTATCATTTTTACAAAGTAACTTTTCAGACTAGAACCACACTGTGAGTGGGATTTCATGTTTATGGGAATTCTCGGGAGCATATGGTGACTCATAATGAAAACTATTTAGCTTTAGAACAGCTTTACAGTCAGTTGAGTTATTGAGATGAAAAATAGTGCTGTAGAACTGCATCAAGATGAGGACTTGTTAGGTTCTATATTACAAGAAGATATAATTCATAGATTCATAGATTCTAGGGCTGGAAGGGACCTCGAGAGTTCATCGAGTCCAGCCCCCTGCCCTCATGGCAGGACCAAATACTGTCTAGACCATCCCTGATAGACATTTATCTAACCTACTCTTAAATATCTCCAGAGATGGAGATTCCACAACCTCCCTGGACAGTTTATTCCAGTGTTTAACCACCCTGACAGTTAGGAACTTTTTCCTAATGTCCAACCTAAACCTCCCTTGTTGCAGTTTAAGCCCATTGCTTCTTGTTCTATCCTTAGAGACTAAGATGAACAAGTTTTCTCCCTCCTCCTTATGACACCCTTTTAGATACCTGAAGACCGCTATCATGTCCCCTCTCAGTCTTCTCTTTTCCAAACTAAACAAACCCAATTCCTTCAGCCTTCCTTCATAGGTCATGTTCTCTAGACCCTTAATCATTCTTGTTGCTCTTCTCTGGACCCTCTCCAATTTCTCCACATCTTTCTTGAAATGCGGTGCCCAGAACTGGACACAATACTCCAGTTGAGGCCTAACCAGCGCAGAGTAGAGCGGAAGAATGACTTCTCATGTCTTGCTCACAACACACCTGTTAATGCAGCCCAGAATCAAGTTTGCTTTTTTTGCAACAGCATCACACTGTTGACTCATATTTAGCTTGTGGTCCACTATAACCCCTAGACCCCTTTCTGCCATACTCCTTCCTAGACAGTCTCCTCCCATTCTGTATGTGTGAAACTGATTGTTCCTACCTAAGTGGAGCACTTTGCATTTGTCCTTACTAAACTTCATCCTGTTTACCTCTGACCATTTCTCCAATTTGTCCAGATCATTTTGAATTATGACCCTATCCTCCAAAGCAGTTGCAATCCCTCATCATCTTATATTCTAAGACCAACTACTGTAATTTATATAATGATTCTAATAGCTTTTCCAGATGATGTATTCAATTATTTTAAGGGTATAAACCATGTAAATCTGGATTTTTATTTATGATATATGCTTTATATTTTCAAATCTATATCCACAAAAGCTCAGTGGTTTCATAATAAATAATATAGCCAATGAATGTAGTCCCTTTCTTCTATCGCATATCCACAAGTATACTTAATTTCCTCAAATGTAGTCCTGATCCTCAAGCAGTCAAGTATTTGTTTTTGTAATTTTTTAACTCTATAAATGATTGCAAGCAGTTCTCTCTAAATATTAACTTATAATTTTGACTGGCCAGATCAAGCATATTGTATTGTGTCGGTTTCCTGATAGGATGCGTGTGTAAACACTGCTGGTATGAATACACTCTGGTATGAATTTTGAAATGGTAATTCATAAATACTTATGTGCACTTTTGAAATCAATTTTTGTGTGCATACACAAAACATTCATACACACTAGCACAGCCGTATTTGTACACAGGATTGTTGGAATTTCCCATACATATATAAAACTATTGTATGTTCAAATGTATATTTAAGTGCATAGTTACTTATAGCAGAGGTTCTCAAATTACAGTCCATCTATCACTGGTGGTCCACAGAGCACTTGGTGATGATTTGGGGGAAGGAGGCAGATCACACATTTAACTCTTTGTTTCTACCTACTAAATTGCATTACAAGACAATTAAAAGCACATTAATATTCCTTTTCCATGTAAGCATTTGCTTTAGTTGTCACAAAGGTATTATGCAGTAGCCAACTGGTAGAAAGGTGTCCACAAGGCTCTCTATTAAGACATGATCTGCACGAAGAACAAATCTGAATCCCTGGCCCACAGTATATATAGTCACAAAGGCCTTTTTGCACATGGACCTAAATTACTCCTAAAAACTCTTTCCTGCTGCATTGCCTACAAAAAAAATGAGTGTTTAGAGTCTAATTTAAAAAACAGAACCACTTTTGATGTCCATGGGCCTACAATGAATAGCATATTCATATTTCTGTAACCCATGTCCTTAGCTCCTCGCCATCATTTGTCTATCAAGGCCATCGAGTGCCTAGTTCTACCACCTTTATTCACATTAAACTGAAATCTCCAGTTTGCTAAGTCCACTTTGCACTGCACTTAAAGTTGTCACTGGAGGCCAGTGCAGAATTCGCACTGCTCAAGGGAATGCTCTGCTCATGAAAAGCTGGTACAGATGGCTTTGCCACCTCCTGCACCAGCCAGCCACCCCGATGGAAGGAGAAGGAGGGGGGGCATGTCTGTGGGCGTGCTACTCCTGATCTCCCACTAGTGTAAGGTCCCTAACTTGTGCTGGTAGGCATCCTGAATCAGGGAACCACAACTAACACCCTACAGCCCCCCTTTCCAGCACAGTGCTCATATTTGACCAGAGACTGGGCAGAACCGTACTTGGAAGTGTTAACAAGGTGCAGGATCAACAGCAGCCAGTAGGATCCAGTAGTACTGCATGTTCATTTCACTGCAAACACACAATCACTCTGTAGACTTCCACTCCTGGCAGCCAGCTGCCACTTCTTTCCAGTGGCTTAGTTTACAAGTGAAAACACCAAAGGAAATATCACTGTTGTATTTCCAAGACCCCATATAACGGCTGAATTCTTCCGAGTACAGAATAACAGATTCCTTTACCTAATCATTTAAAATGGCATTGACCATAGAAAGAAGAATATAATTTTAAAGCCTTGCCAAAGTTGAGATACATTATCAGGAGCACCCAAAATCCCAAATCAAGGTTGATTTTTTTTTTTAATGAAAGGTTTTATTCTGTAGAAAAATCACAAGAGTCCTTCCCCAAAAAACAGATTTAGAAATGACCCACCATGGGATCAGCACCCCGATGCTGAGAATCTCAGACAACGTCAAAGAGGAACTGAGCTTTCTACCACAGCTATCAATTATTTGTCTTTCTAGTTTATTTCTCTAGCCTCCCCTCCCCCTCTTATCATCCACAGTGATATCCCTCACATTGGCGGGGTCATAAAATTACTGCAGGCATGTTTAATCCGTTTGCCCCTGTTATGAAGTACGTTGTTTGCCAAATATAAGGCATGAGGGTATTTTCATGACAAGGGGATTACTATGGAAGTAGTGGCATGATCCACACTATAGTTCTACTATATGTCCATTTGTTAATGGCTCTCACAGTCCCCTCTGGCTGTGTCATAGTCATAACCGCCCCAGTGTTCCTAAATACTTTCATGCTCACTATAAATCCTAATTTAAATATGTTTACATTCCTTCTGCCTGAACTGATAGCACAATTTATTTGGTTCGGCATGTAGGAGGCTCCTATTTCAATCATAAATCTTCATGGCCACCGATCACATTGTGGCTGCATTAAAGTGAGATTATGGTCAGGAAAGGAACTATAAAAATGTACCTTGTTACTGAACATTTCTGTGTCCTCTGTGTGTTCTGAGTCATATCCCCTTAGTCATGAAAATAAAAAGTACTGATAGGTGTGAACCCAGCAAGGCAGTACAGCTGTAGCGGAGCAAGCTGTGTTCTGTACTGCCATGTGTGTCATCAACAAAATTACTAGGTAAGCTCTAGTTCCAGACTCTTTATTCTTATCAACGAAGTATGATGTAAGGAGCGCTCAAATAGCGATTAGGATGAACTGGCAGTAAAAATGTTTTGACTTGAGCGTTTAGAGTAAATTGGTGATGGAAATCACGGAAGGGGAATAAATATAGACCATCAGGCTGTCATTTTTAACAGGGTCACTTTTCTGACCATAACCACACACAACCCTTTAAGGCTGATTGTCAGCTTGGCAGTGCTCCAACATTCCTCCTTTCCACACACTGCTTCCACCTGACCCATCCCACTAAGCCACTGGTGTGAACAGCAACACATAAACCAGCCTACTTCTGCTGGAATTTTGAATCCAAACCTAGCAACTGGTGCAGAAAATGAAATGAACACCTTTCAGTTCACAAGCATTCTGGGTCAGCAAACTGCAAACTTCCTGCCTTTGAAGAACAGAATACCATGGCTGCCTAGTGGAGCAGTAAATACCTACAGGAAGTCAACTGAGTCATGCAAAATGAAGTTGATCATTAATGGTGGGGTACAAAGCAAAGGCTAGGAGATCCTGATCAGTGCTAAACAACTACATGCAAGTAGCACACTAGGGTTTTGATTAGAGCTCAGAGAAATTTTTGGTTGAAAGTTATTTTTGCTGAAAAATGCAGATTCAGTCACCTGAAACATTTTGCAATTTGTGTTGAATTTGCTGAACAATTTCATCTGAAAAAAAAATGTTTTTGGAAAACATTGAAATGTTTCATTTTGTCACTTTCAAAACCAAACATCGCAGTGTTTCAATTTGAAATGTCCTTCCATTTTTAAAATGTACTGTGAAAATTTTGTTTGCTCTTTAGGACAAACAAAACATCTAGGTTGACATGACACATTTTTTGACCTTTTCAATTCAAAATAATTTTATTTTGGGTTGACCTGAAACAATTATAAAAATGTATTTATCAGTATGGTCAACGAACCAAAAACTCCGTTATTGCACAGCCCTGGTTGTGACACATGGCAACTAACACACACAAAAGGAGTGAATATGGTCTAGTGGTTAGAGTAAAGGACTGAGCTTTGGACAATTTGAGTTCTATTTCTTTCTTTGCCACTGATTCACTGTGACTTGAAGCAAGACTCAATCTCTCTGTACCTCATGGTGTTGTGAGAACTAACTAACTGATTACTGGTGCTATATATAAGCAAAGTATTGTTATTATTAATCAAAATGCCCAGGGGAAAATTTTCACAGCTGGTCTCTGGAATTCTGCTAACTAGTTTTTACATACTCCAGCTACTGATTTGTGTCCATGTTTGTGCTAGAGATGGACTCAAAGCACAACCCTGGATCTGAACAAAGAAGATCTGATCCAAGCACAGACCAGAACTTTGCAGTTGGCCCCTAATGAACCAAGAGAAAAATCATAGATCCAACCACCACATAATTTGGGGAAAGTTGAGGTAGGGATCTAGGTCTTAATCCACACCTTGCAGCTCAGGCCTATCTCTTCATTTGAACCTTCAAATGAGATGTGCATGTACCACTGCAATGATGGCCCCTTGTTTGGTGGACAAGAAAGAGGCTTCCTCCTGCATAACTTCTGCTCATTTAGCCAAACATACAGTGAAGCCACAAGGCCTATCAAAGGTGAACACAAGAGACTCCTCAGCAAGAGAGCCCTGTGGGTGTAGCTTCAGTGCATCTGGGATCATGTCTCTCATGCCGTGCAGGCAGATTCGTGCTAGCTCCGCTCAAGCTAGCATGCGAAAAATAGCAGTGTGGACACTGTGGCACTGGTTGAGATTTGGGCTAGCCACCTGAGTTCCAGCCCACCCAGCCCATTGGCTCAGAGCTTAGGCAGCTAGCTCATCCTGCTTCTGCCACAACATCCACACTGCTATTTTTAGAGTGCTTGCTCCACTCGATCTAGCGCAAGTCTGTCTACCCAGGCTGTGAGGCTTGCTCCCAGCTGCAGTGTAGGCTTATCCTGCAGGGGAAAGGCAATTGTCTATGGAGTGGAGCAATGGTGAGATACTGGGATATGAGTGGAATAAATTATGGCCATTTACAAAGAGAATTAAAGCCTCACACTCACTATCAAAGCCCAACAAACCATATATCATCTAATAGGAACTCAACTCTCTGTGTAGATTAAATTACCAGGAATCAAATCAGTAATTATATGGGCTTGAACAATTTTCTTTCTTCTTCCCAAGGAAAAAAAATTGAGCTGAATTGTTCACCTGGCAGCAGCAACTCCAGTTTTTAAGCTGCATTAGCAGACACCTGGCACTAAAACTACTAACAGCATAAAAATGTACTTAGGAAGAGGCCAATATGAAGCCATAAGCAGCAATGTGTGGTGGTGTACTCGTGCTGAATGCCTTGTGAGTAGAGCCGAGCAAATAATTCACGAAGAATAATGTTATTTTCCTCTGCAAATTGCTCTGTGATGGCTGATGTTTTCCTTGAAATGGTGGTGTTGGAAATAGTTTGCACAAAGTTTTCAACAAATAATGGGTGTTCTGTAGGTTACACACAAACAGTTTGTTGTGAGAATTCAGTATTTGAGATACACGATGATTTGGTTAATTTTAATAGGGTATTTCCATTATGGTTGGATGAATAAAACTCGCAGAATCAGGTTTCTGGGGTAAATACGCAAGTTTATGAAGGCAGTATTTCCCAATATTCATTTAAAATTTGTGTTTCTGCAGAAGCTTTCTGTTGTAATAAACACAATGGCCCCAATTCTCAGGTCTAGATAAGCTCTGCTTGGCACAAGTCCCACATGTGCATGTGTGGGTGTGGGTGTGGGTGGCAGGGAAGGGTGCAAAAATGGCTTCAAGCTACCTTCCATGCTTGAGCTCCAGAGCAGCCGAGGGCCACTTTGGTCCCCAGTGTAACTTAGAACAGCCTTAAGGCTTAAGGCTACTCAAAAGCTACACCTCTACTGCGAGCTACACCTACTTGTGTACACGTACTTGCACTAGTTCTCAATGAGGTAGCACGAGTATAAATAAGAGTGTAGCTGTGGTAGCATGGATATTGGCAGTAGAGGTATGGCTGAGCCAAACCTGCCTGAAACCAGTGAGTATGTACTTGGCACCGCTTAGCTGTGATTCTGCTGCCAAAGCCTGTGCTTCTGCGGCTACGCTGCTATTCATACTCGTGCTACCTTGCTGATAGCTAGCATGAGCATGCATACATGAACCGGGAAATCAAACCCCTAGCTCAGGGGTGGGCAAACGTTTTGGCCTGAGGGCCACATCGGGGTTGCAAAATTGTATGGAGGGCCGGGTAGGGAAGGCTGTGCCCCACAGCAGCTTGGTCCCGCCCCCTATCTGCCCCCTCCCACTTCTCATCCCCTGACTGCTCCCATCAGAATCCCTGACCCATCCAACCCCCCCGCCCCGCTCCTTGTCCCCTGACCCCCTCCAGAGACCCCTTGCCCCTAACCACCACCCCGGGGACCCCAAACCCTAGCTAAGCCCCCCTGCTTTCTGTCCCCTGACTGCCCTGACCCCTATCCACACCCCCGCCCTCTGACAGACCTCCGGGACTCCGATGCCTATCCAACCCCCCGTTCCCTGACCGCCCCCCCAGAACCTTTGCCCCATCCAACCTCCCCCTGCTCCCTGTCCCCTGACTGCCCCCTGGGACTCCCTGCCCCTTATCCAACCCCCCGGCTCTGGCCCCGACCTCCTTACCACGCCGCTCAGAGCATCAGCCGGAGCCAGACACGCTGCTGCACTGCCCTGCCGGAGCTCGCAGCCCTGCCCCCCAGAGCACTGCCTGTGTGATTGCAGAGGGACAGCAGGGGAGGGGCCGGGGGAAGCCTCCCCGGCGAGCTCAGGAGCTGAACAGGACAGGCCCATGGGCCAGATGTGGATCGCGGGCCGTAGTTTGCCCATCCCTGCCCTAGCTCATAGTGTAGACATAGCCTAAATTACACCAGTTTGTAACAGCCCTCCCAGGGTGATTACCCAGGACAGGGATTACCAAAGCATAGTTTATTTCTGCTGTGCCCTCACCCATTCCTGTGCTGAGGGAGCTTGGAAGTAGTTGCATAGATCCAGCTAAACCAGCCCTATACTAGCCAGAGATTATTCCACTGCATGGGAGATCTCAGTTGTACACATAAGGCAACTTTATAGAGCAGTGCAAAGGAGCCATATATTGGGATGGGAGCTGGCCTGTTAGTTGGAATCCCTGTGGAAGGAGAATACACTAGGGGAGTAAACAGAGTCAAAGTGAATTTGAGTTAAATTTTAGACATTTTTTGCACAAATTGCCAAGCTCTATCAGTAAGAAATAAGACCAGAACAAAATAGAACAACACAGTTTGCAGGTGTGTTAACTTCCTACATTCTCCACATGACTGGAGAATGTCTTATGCAACAGCTTCCATTCCCCCTGTAAACTAGAGGCCCCAGCCTGCAAATGCTGAGCACCTCTTGCTATTTCACTGGAGTTGTAGGGCCTTCAGCACCTCAGAGGAGAGACTCTCTACCTTGTAGGACAGGGCCCTAATTCAAAATTGTCAGTGTTTAATTTGTAATGAGAGAGGTGCTGGGCTCAAGTCATTTTTTTACTGACGTGCCATGCCTAGAGGTGCTTGGGGCTCAGTCCTGGCAAGCTCTGGCACAAATTTAGCACTGCATGTTGTCACATTTGTGTCAGCAGCCCAGTGACGTGGACTTCTCATTAGCTAGTCGCTCTCAGACATCTGACTATGCCATGTTAACGTACCTTACTAATTGTTTATCCCAGACACTTTTTTGTTGAGCTGGTTTTCAAAACCAACAAAGACTGCAGAGTCACTCCCTCACTTTTATTAGCAGACAAATAAAATGACACCCAGAGCAACATTCAGTTACTAGTGTGAAAATAGGTAATGTAGGGCCCAATTCAACTCCTCTATTGACTTCCATGGGAGAAGGGTCAGGCCTACATTTTAACATAAAAACCACACATGTTCTTTCTTAAATTGATCATGAATTTTATTAGGTGCCCTTTCTCCCCACATCTCCCCTCACAAACATTCTGTTGGGAGGACACAACAGCACAGTAGAAAACCAATGAATAAGGATGCATTTAAAAGCTAAAGCTTTATAAAAATATATATCTTTACATTAAATGCTCCAGTTCATTTCAACACGGCACTTTTGGTGTCACATTGTCCTTACGGAGTAAGAGACTGGCATATTTTGTATTACATATGAAAAGTAAATCACCTAAGGCCCAAACCTGCATGGTCCTGAGTGCTCACAACTCCTGTTGACCTTCTTTTTGGAGCAGAGTGTGCTGTGTGCCTTTTCATGATGAGACCCATAAATTAGCCTTAGCAGTGGAAAAATACAGGGTTCCTACTGCTCTTCATGGCAAAACTCTCAGTGACTTCAATAGGAGCAGGATTTGGTGCACAGCATACAATGCATGCTTTCACTGGGAAAAAGATGGAACCCCTGCTGCCATTTTCCCCAGCCGCCACCACCCGTGCACACACTGCAGTAGCCTGCTTCTCAACCATGAAATGTCTGGCGAAGCCCACTAAAATAACAGGAGATGTTTAATGGACTGTGTGGAATGGTTTAATTTTTTACTTGTGAGAAATGCAAAAATCAAACATTTTGTGAGTTTGAAAAATCCTGACTCACTCCCTGAAATGTGAAATGGATGCATTAGGTCTTGTATTCAGAGCATAAAGCTTTAGGATGCAAACTTAGGCTGTTTTTGTTCTATCTCCTTCACCCTAACATAGAGCATCTTGCTCTAAAGCCATCACAATTGAATTTTAAACTAACTCTCAGCTTATAGTAGACTTCAGATTTATTTCTAGAGCAGTCAATAAATGAGAGAACTTTTGCCAAAAAAATTCATGAAAATTGTTCCCTTTTTTGAAAGATTGCTTTTTTTCATTCAGCTATATAATTGGCTGAAAAATAAGATTTTTTGAGTAAAAGTTTGTCTTTTTTATTGTTGAAAAAATTCAGAATTTGACATTTTTTGACTAGCTGTATTTATTCCTAATCTGTTCATCACTAGAGGTGGTCAGATGAAGCAGAAAGGTATTCAAGAACATTTGTTTGAATAAAAAACTACAAATTAACTGCAGTATTATCCATGACCTCTTTTAGTGGCTTTCACAAACACTTGTATTCACCAAAATGTTTGTGGAAACAGAAACTTGCAAATACTGATATGCATGTAGATGTGCGAAAGGATTCTCACTAGAAGTATTTGTGTAGCCACCTTGAAAGCTCTTTGTAGGTTTGTGAGTCATCCAATCAGAGAGCAGAAACACTGTTATGTGACTTGTGTGACTAATCACATAGCACAAACAGCTAAATGCTGCTCTCAGTTTATACTGGTATAAGTCTAAAATAACTCCACGGCTTTAATGCACTTAGCAGTGTAAGTGAGAGCCCAGTCTGGCCTGATATCTTTATGGCTTAACTATTCTTTATTTACATTGGCTTTTCTTGAGAAATGTTTTTGATAAAAAGCTATTTTTGATCTGTTTTAGAAAATTGGCAAGAATGAATTAATCCATCTAATTACGTGGATGGAAGTAACTTAATAGACATTTTAATGAAATCACACCAGAGAAAATTATTGGGGTATTGTAGGGCTAAAATCAGCCACCAGAGAAAGCCAATGAATACAATGGAAATGATTAAGAACTGACATCCTCGTAGCTGGAGACCAGACCAGGTCACCTGTCTGTTAGTTTTGCGCAAAATATTTAGTCTTATAAGATTGTATTTAGTGTTTAGACTCTGTGAAATGCTAGTGAGTGGCTGAATGCATTCATCTCACTTGTAATGTCTGTATTCCAGGCTATAAAAAAATATAAATAAGTTTTGCTTTATAACTTTGAAAACATTTGCTCTGGACTTGTGATCTCAGGCACAGGAATCATCCCTCCCCCTCCTCCGCCCATACAGAAGGACTATCAAAATCTGATGGGCCATCAAGAATCGTGGCAATACAAAGGATTGCTTAAAGGCCCTATTGCATTTCTCTGCAAGGAAACTCATCCTGTGGGCTTGGAAGCTGAATGAAGGAAATAAAACAAAGCCCCAGGAAAATTTTCTATCTTTTTGAACTCTGAAGCGCAATAGACTCTAAACTGAAGCCAGATTCCCCAGGGGCTGCCTCTCGGGTCTGCCCTGAAAGACACTTCGAATTGACAGATAACTACAACTCTGTCACTCTTAGGATTTAGATGATAACTCATTTGTGTGTACATGTTTGGTTGCTTTAACCTGTAAATAACTTCCTTATTATTTTTTCCTAGTCAATAAACCTTTAGATAGTTTATTACAGGATTGGCCACAGGCGTTGTCTTTGGCATAGTCTCTAGGGTACCAATTGACCTGGGCTAAGTGATTGGTCTCTTGGGACTGGAAGCAACCTGAATGTGGTGTGACTTTTTGATGAACGTAATCATTGATCACTAAGTCCAGTTTGTCTGGGTGGCAAGATAGATTGGAGGATAAGGGGACTGTCAGTGACTCCATGGTAAGACTGTTATAGTGGTCCAGGAGTTCACATCTGTTACTGACTTGGTGAAATCTAATTATAGCACGCACCACCAGTTTGGGGTGTCTGTCCTGTTTTTGACAGTCTGCCCTGAGGTAGGCACACACAGTCATGAACCACTCCAGACAGCATTGCAATTATATCAACAACAAATGTTGCTATTTACAACTTTGAAATAAACCATTAATATGTATTGAATTTAGGTCTCTTGCATAGCAGTGACCAGTGCTACAGCTAGGCCACTGGGCCAGCCAGAGCGGTTAAGTTTTTAATTAGGGGTTGGAGAATTAATTCCACGTGAATATGCTGCATCTAAGTCTATCATTACAGCTGAGAAAGAGATGAAGCTAGGTCTCCTCTTCCATATTTCCATACAATGCAGCCATTAGGAGAGTCACCCAGGTGTTCTAATGTGTTGCCTCCTTAAATAAATTTGTCCTTTTCAGATCACTTTAAAAGGGCTGGTATCTAGTGTGGGCCAATTGTTGGTAACAGTTTAACTGCAAAAAACATGCTACTCACCCACATCTCTGCAACTGACCTCCTGGATGACCCACAAAATCCTCAGCTGCATGTGAAAAGGGAAACTGGCAATATCCAAAGAACCAGGATATTGTTTTGATTGGAATGCAAAATGGGCAAAAAACACCCTCAAACACTTCATCACAATGTAATAGCAGCAGTTGCTCCCGGTTCATGTGTGTCAAATGCTTCTGGCCAAGTTTATCCTAGGAGTAACTCCTTTGAGTGCCCTGGAGTTACCTCAAGGAGGAATTTGGCCCTCCATGATCACACTTGCTCAGCTTCAGCTTGAGGATTAAACTGAGCCATTTTGACAAGAGGTGCTGAAATGTCATTCCACAAACAAATGCTACCAAACAGTGAAAAACAAAAAACTTCTTACCATTATATGTAGCCACAAAGAAGAGGATTAGTTTGGAGTTGCTGCCTTAATACTGTCTGTGATGTGACTGTAGAGGATGATGAGATGTCATGTTGGGGGGGGGGGTATAGGTTTGGGAGTAAGATGCTTTTAGTAGCTTTACATTAGTTTGAGGGAATAGCATTAATACGATTTCTAGGCTTCGTTCAAATGAGGACCACTCTCAAGATTCCAAGTCATAGAGCTTCTCTGTGAGACTTGGAGGAACATGCTCTCCTTGGGCCCTTTTAGTCCACACACTTTACAGGTTGTACATATGTTCCTAATTTTATAGGCTGAAATATTTTCTATGGGTTCAGTTGTGTCATTTAAGCACAACCCTGTGGTGGGAGTGGTGCAGAGCTGCACAGCCTGAGGAGGAACTCTGGCAGGAGATCAGAGGATGAATTCCTGCCAGAGATTCCTGAAACACAGGGAGAGTGCTTACTGCTCTACCCTTTCAGGGGCTGCAGAATACTCACTTGGTCAGCTGCACTAGCTGGTTCATGAAAGGGTCAAATCCATGGCCTCTCTCTCCCCTCATAGGGTGTCATGATCCAAGGGGCACCCAGAGACATGTGATCTTGAGATCACAGATGTTTGCCTACATTAGATCTTTGCACTCGCCCATCCCTTTACCCAGCTGGGAAACAGCCAGGCACAATTTGGCCCTAAATTATTTATATGTATTTCCTGCACTGGCCACTGATCTTGATGTTGAAAAGAGGATGTGTGTTGTGATTCACCAAACACTGCTATAAAAAGTTACAAAATAGAACTCTGCAATAGCTACTTGCAGAAGTTACAATCTTTCAATCCATTTATTAAAGTGCTTGCAGTTCCCATTTCAAGGTAGGGGAAACAATGATAAATATTGAACTGAAAAAGTTAGACTCTATTAAATAAAAAGTTAGGAAACTCGGTGCACAGTATTGGCAACTGCATCGCCTGTTTTCTTTATCGTCCCTGAATAGGCTGCTCATGTAACAAAACGTTGCCAAGCACTACGGCTTTAGACGTTCTGTATTCTCAGACAGAGGTGGCGGCAAATTCCAACTGCATCAGTCAGTGGAAAACCACTCAAGTGACCTTGGAGAATTGTTACATGCAAAGTCAACTGAGTCATATGAATCTCTGACATTATCTATATGCCTATTTCAATGGCCAAACATATATCCCCAGGAGACTGGAAGGCTGCCAACTCTAGCAGGTGTTTTTATCTCTAGGTTATGAGTGGTCATTGATTAATGAATAATGATTTACTTAATAAAGCTTCCTTTCGAGGAACAAAATGTATCAGACAATGTTACATCAAGTCTCATATCCTGTTTCTGAGAGCGATAGGTACCAAATGCTTGAAGAAGGTGTAAAGCCCCCTTAAAGAGCAATAATGCAATAACATACCTCTGGTGGAAGTCTTTTCCTAACCCCAGGCAGTTAGTGGTTGGCTCATAGCCTGAATCATGAGGCCAGGGTGAGCAGGATTATGAGATAGGGCTGGGTGAACATTTCTGCAACTGTTCACTCAAATAAGAAGCTGAATTCACTTTGGCTGTGTTCATGCCCCTCTTCATACACTCCAGCTAATGAGTTGTAGGCATAGATTAAGGAATAGTCACACCACATGAATACTGATCCTGTAAACAAGTGCATTCATTTTGGAAACTCAGTTCTAAGATTTACACTCCTCTAATCGGTGTAAAGGAATAATACTATGAAACCTATGGGTTCAATCAAAACTAATCAATGCAACTCACATTTTGAATACTGACTACTTGTAACAACTGCTTGCAAACAATCTACAAACCACCAATTATTTACAAAAGTCATTTTGTGAATAATTTTGAATAATGAGCATATTTGAGAAAATTTAAACAGGTGCTTTGCACATAGAAACTAAATTCTTCAAATCTATTATTCATTGGGTCCCATTAAGAAACAACCCCTGTTTTTTCTGACCATTTTTAAACACATTTACATATGGGGCTTTGTCAGACAATTCCAAACTATGTTGAAATGGAATGTAGCAAAAAGGTAAAATAGTTGATGCTCATAGGTGGCTGACATACTTGTCATGACATGAGCCTATGTAAATTTAATCCAGACCAATATCTGTCTTGAGAGTTGACCAGCATGCAAATCAAAACACTCTGCAAGCATGCCAGTTTGTATCTGAATATTTCTCCATGCTCAAAATATTAATACATGTTGGTAGGCCCTAGAAAAGGGTAACTCTCAGGTAGATGGCCTGGAGGAGAACTAGGGAGGTTGGCTCTTATAGATGGGAGACTCCCAGAGGGGAAAACTCTGAGAGGTAGCACTCTGTAGAAGAACAGGGGAAAAACTAAGAGCTGAACCCAGAAGGAGTGAGATACCCTTTTATTTAAGTTCCATTTGGGACTGTTGTTTAAGGCCCTGTGATAAATGAAGGGCATAGACTCCCTTTTATGGACCCAGCGAGCCAGTTAGCTATAAAATCCCTCTTAGTAACTGTTCTCTAGTTGCTCTACCTGTAAAGGGTTAAAAGTCTCACTGTGATGCATAGGTAAAAGGAAGTGAGTGGGCACCTCATCAAAAGAGCTAATAGGAAGACTAGAACTTTTTTAAATTGAAACAAGAGTCCCCTTTTGTCTGTCTGTTGCTGTTCTTGGGGAGAAGCAGACAGGGAGCAGTGATGCTGTAAGAAGCTTTGGGCCAGGTACGAAAAATCAACAGTATCATACCTAGAAACTACTCATCTAAAACCCCAGATATGTAAGTAGATCAGGAAATGTCTAAGACGCGATTTAGTTTATCCCATAATACAATTAAATTTAACAGCCCTGTGAGGGGGTGGGAAGGACCAAAGAATCCCACCACAGTAACATTTAATTTCAGAAAGGGGAACTACACAAAAATGAGGAAGCTAGTTAAATGGAAATTAAACGGTCCTAAGCCAAAAAGTGAAATACCTGCAAACTACATGGAAACTTTTTAAAAACACAATAGAGTTACATTAAATGTATACCCCAAATTAAAAAACATAGTAAGGGGACCAAAAAAAGTGCCACCATGGCTAAACAACAAAGTAAAAGAAGTGGTTGGAGGAAAAAGGGCATCCTTTAAAATTTGGAAGTAAAATCCTATTGAAAAAAAAGAGAAAGGAGCATAAACTCTGGCAAGTCAAGTGCAAAAGGCAGGCCAAAAAAAAGAATTTGAACAGCAACTAGCCAAACACTGTAAAAGTAACAGCTTTTTTTTTTTTAAAGTACACCAGAAGCAGGAAGCTTGCTAAGCAATCAGTGGACAATCGAGATGCTAAAGGAGCACTCAAGGATGATAAGGCCATTGCGGAAAAACGAAATACATTTTTTGCATTGGTCTTCACTGCAGAGAATGTGAGGGAGATTCCCACACCTGAGCCGTTCTTTTTAGGTAACAAATCTGAGCAACTGACCCAGATTGAGGTGTCAGTAGAGAAGTTTTTGAAGCAAATTGATAAATTTAAACAATAATAAGTCACCAGGACCAGATGGTATTCACCCTAGAGTTCTGAAGGAACTCAAATGTGAAATTGCAGAACTACTAACTGATTTGTGACCTATCATTTAAATCAGCTTCTGTACCAAATGACTGGAGAATAGCTAATGTGACACCAATTTTTGTAAAAAGGCTCCAGAGGCGAGCCAAATAATTACAAGCCGGTAAGCCTGACTTCAGTACCAGGCAAATTGGTTGAAACTACAGTAAAGAACAGAACACATAGATTAACATAATTTGTTGGGGGAAGAGTCAACATGGCTTTTTTAAAGGGAAATCATGCCTCACCAATGTATTAGAATTCTTTGAGGGAGTCAACAAGCACGTGGACAAGGGTGAGCCAGTCGATACAGTATACGTGGATTTTCAGAAAGCCTTTCACAAGGTCACACACCATAGGCTCTTAAGTAAAGTAAACAGTCGTGGGATAAGAGGGAAGGTCCTCTCATGGACCAATAGCTAGTTAAAAGATAGGAAACAACGGTTAGGAACAAATGGTCAGTTTTCAGAAAGGAGAGAAGTAAAAGTGGGTACCCCAAGGAGCTGTACTGGGACCTGTCTTGTTCAACATACTCATAAATGGTATGGAAAAGAGGGTGAATAGTGAAGTGGAAAAATTTGCAAATTATACAAAATTATTCAAGATAGTTAAGTCCAAAGCTATTTGTGAAGTGTTACAAAGGGATCTCACTAAATTAAATGACTGTGCAACAAAAATGGCAGATGAAATTCAGTGTTGATAAATGCAAAGTAATGCATATTGGAAAAAATAATCTCAACTATCCATACAAAATGATGAGATCTAAATTAACTGTTACCATTCAAGAAAGAGATCTTAGAATCATTATGGATACTTCTCGCAAAAAGAAATCCACTCAATGTGCAGCGGCAATGAAAAAAGCTAACAGAAAGTTAGGAATCATTAGGAAAGGGATAGATAATAAGAGAAAATACCATAATGCTGCTATATCTATGATACATCTACATTTCTGGTCATCTCATCTCAAACAAGATATGTTAGAATTGGAAGAGGTACAGAGAAGGGCAATGAAAATTATTAGGGAAATGGAATAGCTTCCATATAAGGAGAGATTAAAAAGACTGGGACTGTTCATCTTAGAAAAGGGGAGATATGAAAGGGGTCTATAAAATCATATATAGTGCAGAGAATGTGAATAGGACATTGGACTTGGGAAATATTTAATAGATGAATATAACACTGGGAATTGCTAAAAGAGCTTTATGAATATTGAAGAGATCTGAGCAAATGTGTTGGACTCTTTAATATAGAATCATAGAATATCAGGCTTGGTAGGGACCTTAGGAGGTCATCTAGTCCAACTCCCTGCTCAAAGCAGGACCAATCCCCAATTTTTGCCCCAGATCCCTAAATGGCCCCCTCAAGTATTGAACTCTGCCTTTAAATAATATGAGCCAAATCATGCTGAGTTTGTAAGATTCTGCCTCTGTTTCCCCAGTGCTTCTTCCTTATTGTACAAAGTGAATGAGTCAAGTGGATCCAGTGTCTTTTGGTATATTGCTGCTCAGATGCGCCTAGTTAACAAATACAGTGAAACCTGTGCAAAAGTCTGTTCTTACAAAACATCCCCACATGTGATAAGCACAGTTCTGCACCTTTCATTAAGCAACCAATTTTTTGCGGTGGGAGGGGGTGGTCCTTTGGTGGTCATTTAAGAAGGGGTTCATTGTAGAATCAAGGATGTAAGCAAAATTTTGGCTCTTTAGCCACTGCTTGCAGTACAAAGGGGCATGGGTGTGGTCATGGCTCCTCCCTCATTTTCTTTCCTCCCTTTGGATAGTTCTGCTGTAGGCATCTCCTCAGGGAGTCCTTGCTCTCAGGGGTAGTCATTGGTCCTTAGTCCCTCTCTCTCCTTTGCACAAGGCTGGTCACAACTACCCTCTCTAAAATAAATAATAGTTAAAGTTCAGCATTAAATCTTAGCCTCCAAAAATAGTTAACGGCAACTGGATATGATCAGTGCACAGTTATTGCTAACCTCACCTGCTGTTCTCTAAATGGCTCTTGGCTCGCAATGGAAAAATGGGGATGACTTCTGGATAAACGATGTCACATGGCAGCACTCGGCTTACCAGCAAGTATTCACATACTTAGCAAGTATTTAAGTCTAAGATGGACTTTCTATTCAAAGAACAGCATTGCCTGCATTGTTTAGGTACCAAAATAGGCTATTTAATAAACAAAAGGCCAAGTTCTGTTCTGTTATACTTGTGTAAAACTGGAGTAACTCCACTGAAATCATTGGACTTATTCTGGTTTGACACAAGTGTAAATGAAGACCTGGCCTAAGACATTTATTTGGTTATTCTATCTATCCTCCCCCTGATCAAAACACACCCTGGAACTTTTAATTTAGAAGGATCCATATGGCCATTTAGTGCATGGCAAGCTAGAGTACTGCAGGTTTACACCCCAGCTTGCCATCCATTAAATTGCACTATATAGAAGCCCTTACTCTTTAACACAAATAAATCAGACTATTGGAAGTAAATTTCATGCAGTGTCTTATTTTAATATTCATTTTTCTGGCTACCTGGAAAGCCTATAGAGCCAAATTCAACTCTCAAGTTATACCAATGCAATCGTACTGTGATGGGATGTAGAAACCCCCATCAGCATGAAGGAGTTAAGGGGCTGCTTTGGTCTCAAGTGCACCCCCTCTTCCACACCTGCAAATCATGCCAGAACTGGAGGAGGAGTTAAAAGAAGTTCAGAAGTGGACAACCCTGGAAAGGGAACAGGGTGCTGAGCTCCCCAGCGGGTAGCTGGAGGTCTGACGGCTAACTGTGTCTCAACCTTTGCAGAAGGAGGGCATGGGTCCCTGAGTTAAGAAGGGGAAAGAGACAGACTTGTACTGGGGACCCAGTGAACTCTGAGGTGGATGAGGATGCTTTCAAGGCCCTCTGAAGTAGCAGAGGCCAATATCCTGATAAAAGCTGTCTACTGGGGTTTTTTTCCTTTGTGTTTATTTTAACCTCGGTTGCTGACTGTTTTGTTTTGTTTTGTTTTTTGTTTTTTTGTGTTGGTGGGTTTTTTTGTTTGTTTGTTTTTTGTAGCTGTTTAGAGAATAAAACTTCCTTTGACTTCCCAGGAGAGTTTGAGATTTGGAGGGGCTTCAGAATGAGGCCCAATGTCAGCAATGTACACAGTATACACATACTCACTGTAATTCACTTATACAAATTATAGCAAGAATTGACTTCAATGCAGCTTTCCACACGAATCTAGCACACATTGTCTCCGTCTAATACATTTTGACAAAAGAGGATAAGCTTCTTTTGACTTATTCTTGCTGAAAATGCAAGCTGACAGTTTATTCATGATCTTAAACCATTCCCTGAGACTTTTCTAAGTTGCATCCTTCCACAAAGATTCATACTAGCTTTCTCTGAGACTTTCAGCTGGCATGACTTCCGCGTGGAGTTTTTTCTCTGACAAGGGAAGCTAAAACCTACTTCTCCAATGCATCTAGCAGTGATATTCAGTACCCATTTTTGTCAGACTGTTTATCATTTTTGCAAATACTCAAATCCATTTCCTTTGGAAAAGGTTTGTCTTTGTATGACAGGCATATAAATAGGTTTTATTATAGTACTCTATTCACTGATGCAGCTTAGCCTGGAGATAAAAAGGAATTCATTTTCTAGATTTTCCCTGAATGTGAGCTCTACATTATCAGAGTTCTTAACATAAAAAGAATAGAAATAATTCAAACTGATATACTCTATCAGACTTCATGTTAGTGATGGAGGGCCCACCCCTGCTCCCAATTAATTCAATCAGAGCAGGATCAGGCCCCAAAACATCAGATGGAAAAATTGAGTTAACATTAGAATTTAAATAAAGCTAACTTATAGTAAGACAGCTAAATCTTCATAAATATTAATAGTGAACTCTACTGATTCAGTTACTTACTGTTATCCGTGTTAAAATGTTCAGAAAAATCACACCAATAACCATTTTCTTGGATAAAATGATTTTTTCCCAGTCTTGGAAACGTGTATCTAACCTACTTTTAAAAATAAATTTTAAGAAACCTCGGTAGCTGTAAAACAAAAGAGCTTGTTAAAGAGATTTTAAAAATATAAAGTATTTCTATTCTCTTTTGTTATTTCACCTATTTTTCTTATGCAATTAAGAAGTGACATCAGGAGAACTGTCGACATACATTTAAGAACATAAGAACGGCCATACTGGATCAGACCAAAGGTCCATCTAGCCCAGTATCCTGTCTTCCAATAGTGGCCATGCCAGGTGCCCCAGAAGGAATGAACAGAACAGGTAATCAAGTGATCCATTTCCTGTCACTCATTCCCAGCTTCTGGCAAACAGAGACTAGGGACACCATCCCTGTCCATCCTGGCTAATAGCCATTGATGGATCTACCCTCCATGAACTTATCTAGTTCTTTTTTGAACCCTGTTAGAGTCGTGGCCTTCACAACACCCTCTGGCAAGGAGTTCTACAGGCTGACTGTGCGTTGTGTGAAAAAACACTTCCTTTTGTTTGTTTTAAACCTGCTGCCTATTAATTTCATTTGGTGACCCCTAATTCTTGTGTTATGAGAAGGAATAAATAACATTTCCTAATTTAGTTTCTCCACACCAGTCATGGCTTTATAAACCTCTATCATATTCTCCCCCTTAGTAGTCTCCTTTCCAAGCTGAAATGTCCCAGTTCTATTAAACTCTCGTCATATGGTGGCCGTTCCATACCCTTAATCATTTTTGTTGCCCTTTTCTGAACCTTTTCCAATTCCAATATATATTTTTTGAGATAGGGCGACCACATATGCACGCCGTATTCAAGATGTGGGTGTACCATAGATTTATATAGAGGCAATATGATATTTTCTATCTTATTATCTATCCTTTTCTTAATGATTCCCAACATTCTGTTTGCTTTTTTGACTGCCGCTGCACATTGAGTGGATGTTTTCAGAGAACTATCCACAGTGACTCCAAGATCTCTTTCTTGAGTGGTAACAGCCAATTTAAACCCCATCATTTTATATGTATAATTGGGATTATGTTTTCTAATGTGTGTTACTTTTCATTTATCCATACTGAATTTCATCTGCCATTTTCTTGCCCAGTTACCCAGTTCTGAGAGATCCTTTTGTAGCTCTTCACAGTCTGCCTGGGACTTAACTATCTTCAGGGCCGGTGCAAGGAAGTTTCACGCCCTAGGCGAAACTTCCTTGCACCAACCCTGAGCGCACCCCCCCCCCCCCGCCAGCTAACACCGCACCCCCCAGCCAGCCCCCCCACCCGCGGGCTGCGGGAACTCAGCCCACCCTGTCTGCGGGCGCTGAGCATGGAGCCGGGAGGCAGGGGGGCAGCTTGCCACGGCTGCCTCCCGGCTCCACGCTCAGAGGCTGAGCATGGAGCCAGGAGGCAGAAGGCAGCCGCCCGCCACCCCCCAAATCCTGGCACCCTAGGCAACCACCTAGGGTCGCCTAGTGCTAGCGCCGGCCCTGTTCGTTCAGAACTCTTGGGTGAATACCATCTGGTCCTGGTAACTTATTACTATTTAGTTTATCAATTTGTTCCAAAACTTCCTCTAATGACACCTCAATCTGTGACAGTTCCTCAGATTTGTCACCTAAAAAGAATGGCTCAGGTTTGGGAATCTCCGTCACATCCTCAGCTGTAAAGACCGATGCAAAGAATGCATTTAGTTTTTCTGCAATGGCCTTGTCATCCTTGAGTGCTTCTTTAGCATCTTGATCATCGAGTGGACCCACTGTTAGTTTAGCAAGCTTCCTGCTTCTGATGTACTTGAAATTTTTTTGGCTAAAATTTGGTAAAAATGCCATTACTTCCTTAGCAGTTGTCCGTCAAAGTGGTATTTGCTTTGGGGGAATTAGGACCAATCACCCCAATAAACCTACTGCAAAGCTCACTGAAGTCAATGGAAACCCCTCACTGATTTACAGTAGTGTAAGGGCAAGACTCAGGTTGGTGACCCATGCTTTGGGAACAAGCCTTTTCCATTGGCTATGGCACCGGTGGGACTTGTTCTTCTAAAATTAGACAAAAAGCTCAGTAAAATGCACACTGAAAATATTTTTTTCTCTGAACATTATCTGTTTTTAGTTCATACATGTGATATATAGTTCTATTAAAAATTAAAGGTTTTCCAACAAAATGTTGCGAAACAGCGTTCCTGCCTCTCCCACCCCCAAAAAAGTGTCAAATTTTCAGTTGAGCTGGCTGGGGCTGATTAATCAAAGTCACATGGAATTGGTGCTGGTTCTCGGATTGGCTACAACTTTACCATGTGGTCAGGAGAGTTAGCAGAAACCATTTTGAGTCTTTGCATGGAAGAAGTAGCTGCATTTTGTGTTCTTTTTGAGCTAATTAGTGGGGTGGAGAAAAAAAAACCTTAGTGACAGCAGCAGGGAATGGTTGTAGTCACTTATCTCTCCAATGAGAACCACCCATATTTTAAGAAGCTTCAACCTGCCTAAAACTGTCTCCTAAAGTCTGTCTAGTAAAGTTGCTGGAGGGGAATTGCAGGCCAGTGGTCCCTCCTTACAAGAAGACAGCATCAGATAAGGTAGGATTGGAAAGGAACTGTGTAAGGACAGAAGACTCCATATGTTCTGATAGATTGGATACATTTCTAGACTGAACTCTTTAGAGTCCCTCCAATCACTATGGCCTACCTCAAAACCCCCTGAAGTCAAGGGCAATTTTTCTATTGACTTCAACAGGAATGGGGTCACAACCTATATTTGTATGTAGCTTGTCTATGTTAAACTTGGTCTGTAGTATACTGTCACTGATCATTAGGCTAAGATAATGCAGGAATTGCCTGTTGACCTCATTTGTCTTATAGACAAAATGTATGAGTCTTAAGAATCAGTAATGCTTTGGATTCACTGTAGTATTCTGGTGGAACACAGTAGGAGTGTCTGAGTATAATAGCTTGTGTGTGTGTGTGTGAGAGAGAGAGAGAGAGAGAGAGAAACTTTTCCTGTGTTGCTTTGTCACACTCTGTCTTCTTTACAAATTTGCAAATTATGAAATGTTGAGCTATGGAAGCTGACCTGAGAAACTTTTGAGGAATTATTTGTGCCTTTGAAATGTCACAGGATAAAAACCATGTAAAATAAATTTGTGAAAATTCACCAAAATGTTTTATCAATTTTCACCAGCCCTCATTAGAATGTATGACAGGAATCTGCTGTTTGTCTTGAAGAGGGCCAGGTGACTCAAATGTAAGCTCTTCACATGTTAAGGATAGAAAACTTTTAAATGGATTTTCATTGCATATGAATAAAGTCTATTTGTCACATAATTGTAGTGCTGGTTCCGTAAAGGGACCCCCCGCAGTTGCTAATTGCACTGAAAACTCATTACAATACTCCAATTGGATTTTTAATTAGAAGTGCAGATAGCAACTCATTTATTACTCTTGTAAAGTCTGATTGGGAAGAAAATTCTCACTTCCATTTGGATTAATCTATCTTTTAGATGGTGAAGAGAATGGAGTAAGAGTGACTGATATTGGCCAACAAAGATGCATTTTTGCCTCCAGGCTGAAGGTCACAAGACATAAAAGGAGAACCATCTCAGAGGACTGTTCCAAGAAACAAAAAAGTCTGCAAAGAGTTCTAGTAGAAGAGCTGTCCTGAAGAGTTTGAAAGGAAGAGGTGAGTCACTGTGCACACAAAGTAAAAAGATGATGGAGGCTGCAGGAAGACATTCTTTAGAGTTAATACCACACAGTTCTGTTTCTGAACAGTGAAAATGAAAGAGTTCACCTAAAATTACCCTTAATAGGTCTCTCTCTGTTTCATCAAACAGAAAAGTTATGAATCTTCTGCCTTGCAAGCAAGTTACCACTGTATACTCTTCATCTGTCTAGAGCTGACAAAGAACTTAATTGTGCTCCCACTGAAATCCATGGAGGCCTTGTTACTGACTTCAAATTGTACAATCTCCAGCCAAAAGAACTATGGCATGGACCTGGACTCAGGAGAGTTGGGTTCTAGCCATGCTTCTGCCAGTGACCTACAGTGTGTGTCTTTGAACGGGTCTCTTTGCCTCTGCTCCCCTCCAACCCTTTGTTTATTTAGATAGTCTCTGTCCCAAAGAGCATACAGTCCCTTAATATGCATCAAGCACATAAGAACAGCCGTACTGGGTCAGACCAAAGGTCCAACTTGCCCAGTATCTTGTCTTCTGACAGTGGCAAATGCCAGGTGCTTCGGAGGGAATGAACAGAACAGGTAATCATCAAGTGATCCATTTCCTGTTGTTCATTCCCAGCTTCTGGCAAACAGAGACTAGGGACACCATTCCTGCCCATTCTGGCTAATAGCCATTGATGGACCTACCCTCCCATGGATTTGTCTACTTTTTTTTAACCCTGTTAGTCTTGGCCTTCACAACATCATCTGGCAAAGAGTTACACAGGTTAACTGGGATTTATACATTGCCTGTCCCAATGGGCACCCCCATCTCATTTGAAGCTGTTAGACACAGAGCCAATTAACTACAAATTTCACTTTTACTCTATGGTCCTTTTCATTTTGTGGAAACATATCAGTTTAAAAGAATTAGCTACAGCAGCAAGTTTTCCCAGACAACTTCCCTTGTCCAAACACTGGGGGCTCCACTCTGTTGTTAAAAACTATTTTGTAGACCCTTCTGTTCTCTCTTCCATAATCCACATCATAAAGAGAGAGTGTTTTCCCTGGAGCTTTAAAGAAACCACTTGAAAGTGAAATTAAATATCAGTGCCAACCTCAAGAGATGAATATTTCCAGCCAGATGTTTGGTCTATTTTAATGTAGCTGAACTGTCTCCGCTACAGAAATCTTACATTTATGAAGCTTCCTTCAAATCAAAAGTGGACACAGAATGAGATGTTGTCTCAGATCACTAGGGCTAGTACATATGGTCATAGAATAAAGTTGGGACATGGAGGACATGAATTCTTTGTGGCACTCTAATGCGCTTTAGAAAAAATGGTATGCATAATGACTCATTGGCATGTCCTCCTTTCAGAGTTCTGTTAACAACAATGTAGTTGCTATTGAAAGATTGGGGGGAAAATACTTCTTCATTGAGCTTTCAATCTGCGGTTCGTGTGAATTGCCATAGTGATTGTGCAGGGGAGGGGGCAAGGAAGGGGAAGCAATGTTTTAAATAATATTCTAGGTCCTCTTATGAGCCCACTTTGGAGCCTACAATGTATTGTCTTGGAAATGACCTTCCATGTATTGTCTTGAACAATTACTATGCATCTTTGGAGTACCAAAGAAGTGACCTTTGACAACTTCTTAGACAATGAAAGCTTGTTTACGTGGTGGTTTAGTCTGCAACAGAGGAGTGAAATTTTAGTCCACATTAGCGTGTTGTGCGCTAACTGGCTTATGTGGACCCTGTTGGTGTGCACTAAAAGTTCCATAGTGCGCATTAATGTAGTCCCATTTCAAACCGTACTATATTAATGTGCACTAAGGTGGTGGTTCTCAACCAGGAATCCAGGGCCCCCTGGGGAATAGCAAGCAGGTTTTAGGGCAGGGGTAGGCAACCTATGGCATGGGTGCCAAAGGCGGCACGCGAGCTGATTTTCAGTGGCACTCACACTACCTGGGTCCTGACCACCGGTCTGGGGGGCTTTCCATTTTAATTTAATTTTAAGTGAAGCTCCTTAAACATTTTAAAATCTTATTTACTTTACATACAACACTAATTTATTTATATATTAAAGACTTATAGAAAGAGACCTTCTAAAAACATTAAAATGTATTACTGGCACGCGAAACCTTAAATTAGAGAGAATAAATGAAGACTCGGCACACCACTTCTGAAAGGTTGCTGACCCCTGTTTTAGGGGATCCACCAAGCATGTCTGTCATTAGACTTTCTAGGACCCAGGGCAGAAAACCAAAGTTCTGCCATGCGGTATGCAGCCTGAGCCCCACCACCTGGGGCTGAAGCCAAAGCCTGAGCAGCTTAGCTTTATGGTGTCCCCTAGGCTGTGTGGCCACAAGCAATTGCCCTCCTTGCTGTTCCCTAACACCATCCCTGGCTTTTATACACAGAAAAATAGTTGTTGTGACACAGCTGGGCTGTGGAGTTTTCATAGCATGTTGGAGGGGCCTCAGAAAGAAAAAGGTTGAGAAGCCCTGCACTAGGGAACTTTTAAGTGCATGTCAGCAGGGTCCACATGGGCCAGTTAGTGAGCAAAACGCTAGTGCAGGTGAATATTTATACCCCTATGGTGTAAGTTAAAGCACTGGGCAGATATGTCCTGAGTGTTTTCCCATTGACTACAATGGAAGCAGGAGCAAGCCCACTCTGTCTGAGGCCTGCTTTTTTCTTTTCTTTTTTTAAGTAATGTCACAGAATCACAGGACTGTAAGGGACCTCGAAAGGTCATCTAGTCCAGTCCCCTTCACTCATGGCAGTACTAAGTATTGTCTAGACCATCCCTGACAGGTGTTTATCTAACTTGTTCTTTAAAATCTCCAGTAATGGAGATTCCACAATCTCTGTAGGCAATTTTTTCCAGTGCTTAACCACCCTGACAGTTAGAAAGTTTTTCCTAATGTCCAACCTAAACCTCCCTTGCTGCAATTTAAGCCCATTGCTTCTTGTCCTATCCTCAGGGGTTAAGAAAAAAATTTTTTCTCCCTCCTCCTTATAACAACTTTTTACGTACTTGAAAACTGTTATGTCCCCTCTCAGTCTTCTCTTTTCCAGACTAAACAAACCCAGTTTTTTTTTCAATCTTCCCACATAGGTCGTGTTTTCTAGACCTTTAGTCATTTTTGTTGCTCTTCTCTGGACTTTCTCCAGTTTGTCCACATCATCCTGAAATATGACACCCAGAACTGAACGCAATACTCTGTGCTGATTAGGCCTCAGCTTGAGTAGAGCAGAAAAGTTACTTCTTGTGTCTTGCTTACAACACTCCTGCTAATACATCCCAGAATGATGTTTGCTTTTTTTGCAACAGCGTTACACTGTTGACTCATATTTAGCTTGTGGTCCACTATCACCCCCAGATCCCTTTCCGCAGTACTCCTTCCTAGGCAGTTATTTCCCATTTTGTATGTGTGCAACTGGTTGTTCCTTCCTAAATGGAGTTCTTTGTATTTGTCCTTATTGAATTTCATCCTATTTACTTCAGGCCATTTCTCCAAGTTGTCCAGATCATTTTGAATTTTAATCCTATCCTCCAAAGCACTTGCAGCTCCTACCAGCTTGTCCACAAACTTTATAAGTGTACTCTCTATGCTATCATCTAAATCATTACTGAAGATATTGAACAGAACTGGACCCAGGACCAATCCCTGCAGGATCCCACTTGATATGCCCTTCCAGCTTGACTATGAACCACTGATAACTACTCTCTGGGATCAGTTTTCCAACTAGTTTTGCACCCACATTATAGTAGCTCCATCTAGGTTGAATTTTCCTAGTTTTTTTTATGAGACGGTCATGTGAGACCATATCAAAAGTATGGCTCTCACGCGAGATTATTTTCCCAACAGCTGTCTGGATAGTTGAAGTCCCCCATCACCACCAAGTCCTGTACTTTGGATTATTTTGTTAGTTGTTTAAAAAAAGCCTAATCCACTTCTTCCTGGTTAGGTGCTCTGTAGTAGACCCCTACCATGACATCACCCTTGTTTTTATCCTTTTTATCCTTACAGAGAGACTTTCAACAAGTCTGTCTTCTATTTCCATCTCAACCTCAGTCCAAGTGTATACATTTTTAATATATTAGGTAACACCTTCTCCCTTTTTTCCCTCCCTGTCCTTCCTGAGCAAGCTGTACCCTTTGTGACAGACCCAGACAAGTGGGGTACAGAAGTCTGATTGAAGGCAAATATACTGGCCATTGGATGAATAGTTTTCTGTTCCCTGAGTGACCAGAGCAGGGGCTGCACTAGAACAAGCAGGAACTTTCTGGAACCAATTTAAGGCAGGCAGACTAATTAGGACACCTGGAGCCAATTAAGAAGCACCTGCTAGAATCAATTAAGACAGGCAGGCTAATCAGGGCACCTGGGTTTTAAAAGGAGCTCCCTTCAGTTTGTGGTGTTGCATGCGAGGAGCTGGGAGCAAGAGGCACACAAGGAGTTGAGAGGGAGAAGAGTTGAAGGACTGAGGAGTACAAGCATCAGCAGACCATCAGGAGGAAGGTCCTGCAGTAAGCGTAAAGAAGGTGTTGGGAGGAGGCTGTGGGGAAGTAGCCCATGGAGTTGTAGCTGTCACGCAGCTGTTACAGGAAACCCTATAGACAACTGCAATCCACAGGGCCCTGGGCTGGAACCCGGAGTAGAGGGCGGGCCCGGGTTCCCCCCAAATCTCCCAACTCTTGATCAGACACAGGAGGAATTTGACTGTGGGTTCTACCAGAGGGGAAGATCTCTGAGGCGACCAAAATCCGCCAATAAGCGCAGGACTCACCAAGGTAGAGGAGGAACTTTGTCACACCTTCTATACCAATATTCCAGTCATGCGTATTATCCCACCAAGTCTGCCAACTATGTCATAGTTGTTTATTTACTAGGATTTTGAGTTCTTCCTGCTTATTCCCCATACTTCTCACATTAGTATACAGACATCTAAGATACTGATTTGATTCCGTGCCCCCACCCCCGCCAGTTCTGTCTTGTCTCTCCTTTATCCCTGCTATAACAGCCCAATGTCCCCCCAAATTCCAACCCTTCTCTCAGGTCTCCATGTTTTTGATTTACCTGTGGGCTTTGGTCACTTTCCCCCTTCAAACCTAGTTTAAAGCCCTCCTCACTGGGTTAGCCAGTCTGTATCCAAATATGCTCTTCCCCTTCCTCGATAGGTGGATCCCATCTGTGCTTGGCAGTCCTTCCTCCTGGAACAGCATCCTTTGGACAAAGGAGATGAACCCCCACCCCCCGACAACACCATCTTCGCAGCCAGGCATTCACTCCAGGATGCATCTGTCTCTGCCAAGGCCCCTACCCTTGACTGGAAGGAATGAAGAGAACACCACCTATGCTCCAAACTCCTTCATCCTTACTCCCAGAGCCCTGTAGTCACTTCTGATTTGCTGAGGGTCATACCTCACAGTCTCATTAGTGCCCACATGGATGAGTGGCTTGGGGTAGTAGTCAGAGGGCCAGATGAGCCTCAACAATCCCTCCGTAATGTCTCGGATATGGGCCCCTAGCAGGCAGCATGCCTCCTGGGATGCCATGTCAGGGTGACAGATGGGTGCCTCCGTCCCCCTCAGAAGAGAGTCACAAACCACTACTACTCTACATTTCCTTCTGGCAGTGGTGGCTGCGATCTTCCCAGCCTTGGGGTACATGGCTTCTCCTCCTCCTCCACCTGTGGGGTGATTCCTCATTGCTCATTGCCAGGGCAGCATATCAGTTTTCCATCACCATGGGGGGGGCGTTGGGAGTAGGGGTGGAGCACTGCCTGCTGCCAGAAGTAACCAGCAGCCAGTGTCCTCCCTGTGACAGAGCCATATTCTCCTCCCCTGGATAGCTTCTTCAGATGGATAACTTCCTCAGCCTTCAATGTCTCCATATGAATACTCTCAAGGAACTCCTTGTGGGCACCGATGCTCCTCAGCCTAGCCACCTCCTCCTGTAGTTCTCCCACCTACTTCCTGAGAGATTCCACCAGCAGGCACTTTTCACAATGGATGGTCCCCCCAGCCTGGCTTTCTGTGAGTGGGAAATGCAGGCCACAGTCTGCAAATCTGCACTGGGACCTGGGTAGAGGCATCCATGGTTAGGTTGTCTGTCTGGATACAGGAGCAGGTGGAGGGATAGGAGCAGCGTAGGCACTAGCAATGTGGCCCTTCCTAGCCATAGCGATTATATTAAAACTCCCTCCCACAATCTTCCTCTCAAATTCCCCTGTTTGCAGTCCCCTTAGTCGCTTAGGCCTTGGCTACACTCACGAGTTACAGCGCAATAAAACTGCCTGCAGCGCTGTAACTCACTAACTGTCTACACTCGCAAGGCACGTGCAGCGCTGCATCTCCTCAGGTACAGCGCTTCATGGACTCCACCTCCCCAAGAGGAATAACGTTTGTGGCGCTGCTGCTGGTGCGCTGCGGCTACAGTGTGGCCACCCAATGCGCTGTTATTGGCCTCCAGAAGTATTCGGAAGTATCCCAAAACGCCTGTTCTAGCCACTCTGGTCATCAATTAGAACTCTACTGCCCTGGCCTCAGGTGACCAACCGCCACTCCAACTCTTTAAATTCCCTTGGAATTTTAAATATCCCCTTCCTGTTTGCTCAGCCAGGCGTGGAGTGCTCTCAGCGCATCTTTCCAGGTAACCATGCCTCCACGTGCCAGACGAGCCCCAGTATGGAGCAATAGCGAGTTGCTGGACCTCATCGCTGTTTGTGGGGAGGAAGCTGTCCAGTCCCAGCTGCGATCCAGCCGGAGGAATTTCGATACTTTCGGCCAGAAATCAAGGGCCATGATTGAAAGGGGCCATGACCGGGATGCAATGCAGTGCAGGATAAAAGTAAAGGAGCTGTGGAGTGCGTACCGCAAAGCCCGCGAGGCAAACAGCAGCTCGGGTGCTCCCCCCAAAACCTGCCGATTCTACAAAGAGCTGGATGCAATACTTGGGGGTGACCCCACTACTGTTCCGAGCACCACCATGGACACGGGAGAGCGGGATGAGGAGGAGGAGGGAGAGGAGGAGGGGGTTGAAGAAAACAGAAGCGAGGGTGCTGTGGCTGGGGGAGACACCCCTGACTCCCTGGGTGCATGCAGCCAGGAGCTCTTCTCGAGCCAGGAGGAAGGGAGCCAGTCGCAGCGGCCGGTACGCCCTGGGAGAGAAAGAGAAGAACAGGTTCGCAGTAAGCAGCTTTTATTTTTGGGAAGGAGTTTTTTCGGTGTGGGGTCCTTGGGCGAGGAGGGTTTGGGCTGCATGCATGCCTAGATGCGGAAGAGCGCATTGATGTGGTCTATCACATCGGAGAAATCGGCCACTGTAATCTCTTTGAAAGTCTCAGCCAGAACGTGGGCAATGCGCTTGTGCAGGTTTATTGGGAGAGCCGCCTTGGTCCTTGTCCCATTCAGGGTAACGTGTCCGCGCCACTGTGCCGCGAGGGGCGGGGGGACCATTGCTGCACACAGGCAAGCTGCATGTGGGCCAGGGCGGAAGCCGCATTGCAGTAGAAGACCCTCCCTTGCTTCCCCGGACACCCTCAGCAGCAAGATATCTTCCAGGACAAACTCCTGTGGAAAATGTGGGGATAGTGTTCAGTGTAGGTTCCCCCTGCAGCTGTTGGCTCTCCCCAAGGCACAGAAACCCGTCGGACAGTACATCCGTGAAACAATCAGTCCCCCTTTACCCTGTGCTTACTCACCATTTTGGGGCTCCCGTGGGTTCTGTGCGCTCTGTTTGGGACGAGAAAATTGTGCTGTTTTGGAGACTGTGTGTGCCCTCCTTAAGTGTGGGGGAATCATTGCTCTGTCTGGCATAAAACAATGATGCCTCTGTTAAATGTTGCATTTTGCCTTCAAGATGCAACCTTGAGATCTCCGCCATCCTTCTTATCACCGGCTGAGAGACTCCAAAGGCTCAGGAAGAGGCCCAGTAGAACAAAAGAAGACATGCTGCAGGAAGTTATGAAACAGTCTCTTAAAGAGAATCAAAAGGCTTGGGAGTGGAGGGTGAGTGAAAGCAGGCTCCGCCAGGAAAACGCAGCGCAGCGGCAGCAAAGCATGCAGCTCCGGCACTAAAGCACAAAAGAACTGATTAGCATCTTGGCGCGCCAAGCGGACTCTATCCAGGCGCTCATCGCCATGCAGGCGGAGCAGTACCGCCCCCACCCCCACCCCGCAGCCAGTGTCCCAAAACACTTGTGCCCCCATGTCACCACCTGCCCACTTCACCCAACATCCAGGTTCTTATCGCCCACACCAGATGCCCCCAACACCTGTAGCTTCACCAGACAGCCCTGGAAACTATGACCCTTACCCACTGCACTCAACTCCCATCCCGAATTATAGACATTCTGAAGTGCAGCACTCACTGCACAGCACTCCAGACAGGAAGCCCGAGTATGAAAGCAGGACATACCATACCCTGTGATTGAACCCTTCCCCACACCACCCACCACCCCCTGGCCCTTTCTGTCTCACAAGCAGTTGTGTTTCTTTTTAATACATGTATTTTCTCTGTAATAAACGGATTCTTTGGATGTGCAAACAGTCTTTATTATTGCATAAGGAAAAAAGATACCTTAGCCCAGGAAAGAAACAGGCAACGCAAGTGAGCTGAGCAAACACAAATCAGCTTAGCAAAGACAGATAACTGATAACATTGGAACCACTTCACTTCAGGGTCGTGCAGGGCAGCACACATTACTGGTGGTTTTCAGCCTCAAATTTCTCCCTCAAGGCATCCCTGATCCTTGCAGCCCCACGCTGGGCCCCTGTAATAGCCCTGCTCTCTGGCTGTGCAAATTCAGCCTCCAGGTGTTGAACCTCTGAGGTCCACGCCTGAGTGAACATTTCACCCTTCCCTTCACAAATATTATGGAGGGTACAGCACGCAGATATAACCGCGGGGATGCTGTGTTCAGCCAAGTCCAGCTTCCCATATAGAGATCGCCAGCGGCCCTTCAAACGGCCAAAAGCACACTCCACAGTCATTCTGCACCGGCTCGGCCTGTAGTTGAACCGTTCCTTGCTGGTGTCAAGGCTCCCTGTGTAGGGTTTCATGAGCCACAGCATTAAAGGGTACGCGGGGTCTCCAAGGATCACAGTGGGCATTTCACTTTCCCCAACCGTGATCTTCCGGTCTGGGAAAAAAGTCCCGGACTGCATCTTCCGGAACAGGGCAGTGTTCCGAAAGATGCGTGCGTCATGCACCTTTCCGGGCCAGCCTGCGTTGATGTCAATGAAATGCCCACGGTGATCCACAAGCGCCTGTAGAACCATGGAGAAATACCCCTTCCGATTAATGTACTCGGATGCTAGGTGGGGTGGTGCCAGAATAGGAATATGTGTCCCATCTATCGCCCCTCCGCAGTTAGGGAAACCCATTTGTTCAAAGCCAGCCACAATGTCCTGCACGTTACCCGGAGTCATGGTTCTTCTGAGCAGGATGCGATTAATGGCCTTACAAACTTGCATCAGCACGACTCCAACGGTCGACTTTCCCACTCCAAACTGGTTCGCTACTGATCGATAGCAGTCCGGAGTTGCGAGCTTCCAGATTGCAATAGCCACCCGCTTCTCCACCATCAGGGCAGCTCTCAATCTCGTGTCCTTGCACCGCAGGGCAGGGGCGAGGTCCTCACACAGTCCCATGAAAGTAGCTTTTCTCATCCGAAAGTTCTGCACCCACTGCTCGTCATCCCAGACTTGCGTGACAATGTGATCCCACCACTCTGTGCTGGTTTCCCGAGCCCCAAAGCGGCGTTCCACGGTGCATAGCATGTCTGTGAATGCCACAAGCAAGTTCGTGTCGTACGCGTTTTGCGTGACAATTTCATCGTCATCGTCGGACTCCTCGCTGTCACTGTGGATCTTAAGGAAGAGCTCGACTGCCAAACGTGACGTGCTGGTGAGACTCGTCAGTATTTTGCTCACCAGGTCGGGATCCATTTTCCCGCTGACTGAAACGGAGCACAGATCGCGCTACAAAGAAACCGTTGAAAGATGGCGCAAATTGTGGCCGGAAACACAGGGATTGCTGGGATGCGAAGCGATGCATCACAGGGCGTTGGGACAGGACCCAGAATGCACCATACTCCACGCCCCCTTCCCACAGCCCACAGCACCAGAATTGGAAGAGGTGTTGTTCTGTGGGATACCTGCCCATAATGCACCTCTCCCAAAACCGCTGCAAGTGCCGCAAATGTAGCCACGTTAGTGCTCGTTACTGCGCTGGCGGCTGCCAGTGTGGACAGGCTGCAGCGCTTTCCCTACTCAGCTGTACGAAGACGGGTTTAACTCACAGCGCTGTACATCTGCAAGTGTAGCCAAGGCCTTAGCCTTTGACTTTTAAGGCCTTCTCTCCTAGGTCAACCCTACAACCTCATTAATCACACAGTGGGAGGGTGATCACAAGGCTGATTGAGGCTGATCAATTGATGATCAAGGATGATCCAGGGAACAAAGGCTCAAACAGTCATCAGATACACAATCCCAACTGACCCTGTAACTGAAAACCTGAAAGAGAAGGAAAAACACAAACCATCAAACTCACTCACCCCAAGGTTAGTACTCGCACCTTGTTTGTTCAGCAGAATGATCTCCTTCTCCCCCTCTCAAACTCCCGTTTGTGGTCCCCTGTTTGCTAGATGTCACATCATTATAGGTGGAGCTGGTAACACTGAATCTAACTAAGTTTTCCTGACACTTTCTATTATAAGACCCTAGTGTGTGTTTGGTTGCTTATAAGTTTGCCAAACTTTAACTGTTGAAGCTGACACTTTTCATGCTGGATGTCTGCTTCAGACTTGTTTTAGGATTATTTATTTTTTAAGTTTCTGCTAAACCAGTTCTGCTGTTTCTGAGTATTGAGGTTAGGGAAAACATTTAAAACTGTTTTGTTGAAAATCTTTGCATTGGTTCAGGGACTTGAAGTTTGGCAGGAGGCATCGCCCCAGGGTCAGGCATGTGTCTTTTGCTGTTCCCGTGGAGAAAAAATGCCCAAATTGGGCAAGTTACAAGCTTCTGAAAAATCTCACGTGCACTCAGTAGAGACCTGCTAGAGTTTGGCAGCTAAATTCTCCAAAGATTCTTTGTCCTGAGCATGCTCCATCCCCACACAGCTCCTACACGTAACTAGACTGCTCATATTCCATCCTGGGGCAGCAAGGCCTGAGCAGGGCTTTTCTATCCCTGCCAGAGGCTACTGTGGCACTAGGCACAAAAGCAGAGACTGTTTCTCCTGTGCACTCAATGGTCGTACTGCCGGTGCCCAAGGAGCACTGAGAAGGAAAGAGCTGTCTGCTTTGAATTCAGAGAAGTGAGGAATTGATGGATGGGAAACGAGGAAAACACAAGAGGAGAGGGAATTACAGGAGTCAGAAAAGGGAGGGAACAAAAGGGGAGGGGAGCAAGAGCTGAGGCATGGAAAGGGGTGTTAGATAGCAGAGGGCGAGTGGGCCGGAGTGAAGGGGTGGACTGGTGGTAGATAGGAACAGTGGGAGAGTAGGGGAAGTTGAACAGTTGCAGAGGGGGTGGGGATATGATAGAGGTCTATAAAATCATGACTGGGTGTGGAGAAAGTAAATAAGGAAGTGTTATTTACTCCTTCTCAAAACACAAGAACTAGGGCTCACCAAATGAAATTAATAGGCAGCAGGTTTAAAACAAACATCACACAATAAACAGCCTGTGGAACTCCTTGCCAGAGGATGTTGTGAAGGCCAAGACTATAACAGGGTTAAAAAAAGAACTAGATAAGTTCATGGAGGATAGGTCCATCAGTGACTATTAGCCAGGATGGGCAGGGATGGTGTCCCTAGCCTCTGTTTGCCAGAAGCTAGGAATGGGCGACAGGGGATGAATCACTTGATAATTCCTTGTTCTGTTCATTCCCTCTGGGGCACCTGGCATTGGCCACTGTCGGAAGACAGGATACTGGGCTAGATGGACCTTTGGTTTGACCCAATATGGCTGTCCTTATGTACCTGGTTTGCTTATGAGAATGCCATGTAGCAGTGTTTTAAAAGCATTACTAAAATCAAGATAACTTGTATGCAACTTCTCCCTTATTTACTAGGCCAGCATCCCTGTCAAAGAAGTAATTTAGATGTATTTGTCAAGAAGAATTTTTAATTCCAAATGAATGTTAGTAATTACTTAACTCTATTATTCATCTAGGTGCTTGCAAATTATTTAATTGTTTCCAGTATCTTTCTGGCTATAGACCAGACAGCCTTGCTTCAATAATTCCCTGGGTCCTATGTTGGGTCCCTAGATACTATGTTTACCCTTCTTCAGTTCTCTGGGATCTCAACTGCCTCCATGTGTTCTCAAAGATAATCACTAATGGTTCCAAGATTACTTTAGCTAGTTCCTTAAGTACCCTATGGTGAATTCCTTCAGGCCATGATGACTTGGATACATCTAAATATTAACTTGTTCTTTTTCTGTTTGGGCTTGTGTTCCTTCGCCCTTGTTCATGTTAATTGTTTAAGTATCTAATCAAAATTAATCTTTTTAGTGAAGACTGATATAAAATAGACTTTAAACACCTCAGTCTTCTTGGCACCATCTGTTATTAGTTCTTCTTCCCTGCTAAGTAATGGACCTACACTTCCCTTCATCTTTCTTTTTTTCCTACGGTATTTCTAGAACCTCTTCTTATTGCCTTTTATGTCCCGTGTTAGGTGTAATTTATTTTGTGCCTGGTTAAGCCCATTGAACTATCCAACCTCTGCCACAGCATTCCTATGTAAAGATAGGCAAGCCACTTAAACCAAAGCTTTTACAGGTAGCCACTAATTGTGTGTTCCATCACTTTGCCCAGTGTGAGACTCCCAGGGACAGATTTACAGAAGTGCTCAGCACTCTGAGCTGAATCTGAAGTTGATTGGAGCTGTGTTTTGAACATATAAAGTGCCATAAAAATACTAAGGGCTCTGAAAAATCAGTCCATTAATGTGGCAAGCTAGGCACCCAAAATTAGTGCAGAACTTCTACAATTCTGATTTTGCGCCTTTGTTCCCCCTCTATAAAAATCAGATCAGTACCACCTAATCTCTCAGGTATACTGTGAGGATAAACCCATTAAGGGTTATGAAATACGGTGATACTATGGTGACAGCACCACAGAAATGCCCAGGAGGAAATTAATAATTTTATATTCAGTGCAGGGGTTGGATAGCGTGCATTAAATAAGCCTAGGACAACACCCTGAATGAGGAGAATAAGAAATATTAAATAACTACCCATTTACTGAATGAGAGAGGACTCCTGTGATCATGTAGTAATTGGATATATCTTAATGCATAATACAAGAGAGCTAAATTAACGTTGTACAGTCAACTTTAGTTCTGACATTTCCTAACTTTTGAGTGCTTGACATTGCAACCTTAATGTTCCTTAAACATTTTATTTTTGGATATAATATTAAATATATAGTGTACCAGATCCGCAGCTGGTAAATCAGTATAGCTCCACTGCACTCCATGCAGTTATGACAATTTGCATCAGCTAAGGATGCAGCCTGTTGTTCCTGTCATTTAAAATGTTAAATCTCAGGGATTCTTTAGACTTTTCTGTATATTGAATATCCTATATATCTACTTGGTAGTGTTACTGTCTCTCTTTATTTTGGCCTTTTTTCTATTATGAACTGTAAGGCCTTCATAAAACTCCACCCTATACTGCAAATTACTTTATATCCTGCTACATTCCAAACAGCATGATTCTAGTGCTTTGCATGGGATGGTTACTAATTTTAAACTGAAGGTACTTGCTGCAAAAGTAACCACTGCCAATAAGTTATCATGTATTTAAAACACTAACTTTATCAAAATACATGACAGATGACCTGGTGTGGTGGTATGTGCCTGTAATCACAGCTGCTTGGGAGGCTGTGGTTGGTGGATCGCTCAGGAGTTCTAGGCTGCTGTGTGCTATGTCAATCGGGTGTCCGGTGCTACTGACAGCCTGGCCAGCAGGTAGTTGGAGGACTGGCTAGAACAATGCATCTGATGTGTTGTGATCGGTGCTCTCTCTATGAGGGCTGATGGACCGATGAGTGACATGGCAGATGTGCAATTTAAAAAGAATCATGCTCTGTTCCACTTTTGAACCTGTAGGTAACACTATCAATTACGAAAGACATTAGTATGAGTCTTGCTATTCACTTATAGGTGTCTTTTCTTTTTAATTTTTTTTTTTTTTTTTTTTTAACAGTATTATCCTGTTTCCTTGATTTCCCTAAAGGAACACACTGAATTTACCAGTCTCCTCCCTACAGAAAATTTTACTTTTGACTGATCTCCCCTGTAAATACCTAAATTTCCTCTCTATTTTTGCCTACATAAATCTCTACTTGCCATGAGTACAATTTCAGGTCACAGTCAAATCAACTAGATTAATATTTTTCCAACTATCAGTTATGCATATACATAGACGTTAACATAGGGTTTGGGATAAAATCAATACAATTTTAGAGTCATAGCAAAGCATACAATACAATTAGAAAGATGAATGAAACAGCATGGACTGATTCATTGGTAGTATGTGGGGACACAGAGGTTGAGCTCTCTGGCTACAACACTCCTTTTTCAGCTTCAATAACCAGAACAAAGTAAAAGGATACCCATTTTTGGTATCTGCTTTCATACAGAGAGAGCTGGTAGGCAATTATACAGGTCCTGTTCTCTCCAAATTTTAGAAGCAGAGCAGGATTTTATTTTTAACTTTGCAGGAAAAATCACCATGGTAACATAATGAACTATGAGAGTGAGCTATCTGACTGATGTTATGGTGAAGGAGGATTGACAGGAAAGGCAGAGATAAAATTCATGCCATTCTAAAGCTGGACTTAGTTTACCTAGTAGCTGAGGTCAGCAGGTCTCGCTTTCCAGACACTATCATGAGATGTACTTATCCCCATGAAAAAGGAAATATATCTTAAAGGGTAAATTTCCCTCTTTGGCCACCTAAAACAAACAAATAAAGAGGTTACTTTGCATGTCAGTGAAATGGAGTGATAAGCAGGAACACTAGAGAACTGTAAATGCACATGACAGCTGAACAAATGTGTGCAATGACTCATTCATTCTAGCGAGTGTCACCATCCCCAACACTATACCCGCCAGTAGGGTTTCTGAGCATTTCAGGTGCAAACCCTGTTTTCATGGAGGTATCAGTCACCTTTAAAACTTTGCCCCAGATGAAAATTTACATTACAAAGTCTCTACCTGGGAATATTTCTTCTGCCGTTTGTCACTTCAAAGGAAGCCATTTCAATGAGTGACTGATTAGGGAATAAAAACATCATCAACCTGGTACCTAAACTGACATCTTGCTACCTACGTTCCTTTTCTCATTCAAATAGTGCCAGCACTGTGACTTGATCATCATGTGCATTCTGAATCCTTACATGGCCTTCTAAGCAACTCTTAGCTTCCTTTGAGTTTGCTGGCACATAAAAATGAGCTTCCCCAAACATATTAATTTTCTGTTCTGTTACAAAGGGTTTCCACCTTTTCTTTATTAACCTTTTCTTCTATCTACATTAGACTAGGCATGTTGAGTACTTTTCATCCACTGATCTCAAAGCCCTTTACACATGCCAATTTTTAATACTCTCAAAACCCCACTGAGGGCAAAGGTAGGAGTAGAGCCTACAAGCCTCAGCTCCCAGTCCCCTGTTTTAAACAGCAGACAAAACTTCTGCTGTAAAGTTATCTGAATGAAATTGAAAGGAGACCAAACATAACCACTTTTAAGTAAGTTCAAATCTGACAGCAACACAGATGTTAAAATAACACCTCCCCACAATGACCTTGCATGACCATTTGAGCCTCGCTTCTGTTTTTCATTTTAACACAAAGCAAACACTAAACTCACATTACCTCACTGAAAAGCCCAAAGGGAACCAAGTTTGATATTGGATCAACTCTGGCCATGTGGTGGTTTATTGCTATGGTACTGAGACCTCAGGGGCCGTGAACATTCTTCCCGTAACTTCTCCACCTGCCAGCATTCTGAGTTCTATTCCAAAATCATGTGAAGGAAATAATTGACTTGTAGGGAAAAAGAAAACTCCTGATAGAGTTCTCGCACATGATTCTCAGCAGAGCTAACCCAACACAGCCTGTGTCCTTTTTCAATGTGGCTTTGCTCAACTGAGAGCATAAGCAGCTTTTCTGATGCACAACAAGACTGCACAGGGAGTCACAGCGTAAGTGGCTTTCCCAAAGCCTATGCTCCCTCCTAATGTGTTCAGTGAAGGTACATGGATAAGGAGCGTAGTGAAGTAGTGAACCACTGCACAGGAGACAAGGAGTGAACCACTGCACAGAAAGAAAGAAAGAAATGAGAGAGTTGAGGGACGAAGGAGAAAGAACAATAGAAAAATAATTGTTTATACAATGAAAAAACATTCCAACTGAAACATGTTGTCAGGGCTGGCTCCAGGCACCAGACGAGGAAGCACGTGCCTCGGGCGGCACATTCTAAGGGGCTGCATTCCGGCCATTGTTTGGACAGCACAATTCGGCTGCCCGGTTTTTGGGGGGTTTTTTGCTTCGGCAGTCCTGGCGGCAGTTTGTTTGTTTTTCTTTTTGCTTGGGGAGGCTAAAAAAGCAAGAGACGGCCCTGCATGTTGTGTGCATTTATTTACAAAGATTGTTGGGAAAGACTTTCTGGTAAAAATCTTTGATAGCTTTTCTTCCTTCTGTCTCCATCTTTCTACTACAATTCTCGCACTTCAGGTAGTATACCTCAAGTCCTTCTGACAGACTTTGCCATACTCTATGGCCTTGTCCACACTAGAAAAACTAATAACAGCTGCAGCAACTGCTAGCCATGGTGCTGCTGCAGGGGTGGTAGCAATGGAGTAGGTACTAGTGAATTCTAGGCTCAAGTGTTTTAACCACTGTGTCACGAAAACCAGCACTGTTCTTGGACACTGCTGTAATATAGGTAATAGTTTTTCTAGTGTGTGTGCGCCCTATAGGAAGAAACGTAGCCTTGTGATAAAGTCAAGACTCTTGAGTTCTAATCCCAGCTCTTCCACAGACTTCCTGTGTGATTTTGGGCAAGTCACTTAAAACCAGACTTTTAAAGTTATGTAGGTGCTTAAAGATAGGTGCCTAGGCACCTAACTCCCATTGAAATGGAGTTCTTATCTGCAAAATGAGAAAAATAATATAATGAACTGAACATACAAAAGACCACTGATTTCTCATGTATATAATCAGATTCAACTGTGCGTCAGAGATATTACGCTGTTAACAGCTGGAGGAGTTTCTTTAGAGCTCCTCTCTGTTTTTGGAGTAGGAGGATCAGTTCTATTTATCCCCTTTGCTTCAATCCAGTTGTGAGTGGCCAGGTGCACAGCATAGCAACAACCCTGAAGTACTAGGTAGTTATGGATTTGTTAGGGCTCATCTATATGCCAGGTTAGCATGCAGTAAGCCAAAATGTGAATCTACAGTGCACCAGCTTGTTGTGCATAACTTGCCATGTAGACAAGCCATTAGAAAACGTGTTTACCTCAGAGGTGCGTTGTGAGGCTGGGGTTCATTAATAATATGGTGCTTTGGGATATGTGCAAAGTATTATAATTCCTTTATTCACAGATCCCAATTCCATTAGGCCAGTGTCACTTGCTTGGTCCAAGTGTCCAATTTCACCTGTATTTATGCATATCTGAGAAGAAACCCTACAGTGATGGTACTGGAAAAATATACAAGAATCACTGTGGACCAATTACAAAGGTCTCATAAAAAGTATTTCCTGTGATGTTCTTGCAGTCAAAGGGTATGGGATCTCCCACCAAAAGTTTCTAGCAGTCTCAATACAGATCAGCGGTATAAGATCTTGCAGCAGGTATTTCATTATGGCAATCCCATGGACCAATGAGCCAGAGAAATCCTGAAGGTTTATGGACTGAGATCTCCTATGAGATGTGTCCCAGTGATACTTCAGTAATGATTTAGGGCTTGCAAGAGAAGGTTCTTTTAGGTGAAATCAGGCCCGCTGAGGATGTGGGAGGGCAAAGACGGAAATTGCCCAGGGGCCTGGGCCATTTAAAAGGGCCCGGGGGTCCCCGGCCACTGCCGTCAGCGGGGCTAAAGCAGGCTTCCTGCCCACCCTGGCTCGTGCTCTGCGCTGCTCCCAGAAGCATCCGGCACCATCCCTGCAACCCCTCGGGGGTGAGGGGTTTTCATGTGCTGCCCCCGCCCCAAGCACTGACTCCACTGCTCTCATTAGCCAGGAACTGCGGCCAATGGGAGCTGCAGGGGTGGTGCCTGTGGGCAGAGGCACGCGGAGACTTCCTGGGCCCCTGCCTAGGAGCTGCTGCCAAAGGGGTGTTCCGGGTGCTTTTGGGAGCCTCCCAAGGTAAGCACAGATCCCCTGGCCTCCTCCTGCACCCCAACACCCCGGCCTAGAGCCCACACCCTGTACCCAAACTCCCTCCCAGAGCCCACACCCAAACCCCCTCCCACAGCCCAACCCCTCAACCTTTCCTGCACCCAAACTCCCTCCAAGAGCCTGCACCCCACGCCCCCTCCCACACCCAAATGTCAGGTGGACCGTGTCCATGTAGGTGTGGCTCATGTGTGCGTGGGGGCCCATTAACTGTTCTACCCTGGGGCCCAGAATTGCTGTCGGCGGACCTGGGTGAAATTGATTAACATGTAATATGGTCTGAGCCCTGGCCATTCATATAGATGACTGAGTCCTTAAGCAGCTTGCTTATTAAAATGAAAGAAGAAATAATATGTATTAAAGGCAGGGTACAAATAACATTAATTAATAACGAGAAATCCACAATACAAGTGAATGTCTGTACTCTTAAAACATGCCCCGGGACACAAGACATTCACTTATACAGACGTTCACTATTGCTGTAAGTTCCAGTTCAGAGAGAACTTGCAGCCTGTAAACAGAAAATGTACGGTATTTACCCACCTTCTCCATACTGCACTGATTCATCAGGTTGAAAGCTGTAGAAATTAAATTATTGAACTATAGTAATATTTGCATTAATTATGTATCCCAGGATTTCTTTTATGGTTGAGTTTGTGTTATTTATAACACCTTCCCCTGTGTGCATGTGTAAGATTCTAAGTACCTGTTTTATTTTTCCTCTGTAAAACTCATATATTTGAATCCTGATCTTCTTACAGAAAACCCTAACAACATCTTTGGGGATCGTGTTTCATACTGAATATGAATAAAAACCAAAGATAAATAGTAATGTTGCTACAACTGTGTGATAACACTGACCCCAGAAGTATAATGAAGGCCAGTAAAGTAATCCCATTAACACAATATTCTCAGTGTAGGATATCTGATACAAGATGACACAATCAGTTACAAATATTTTGCATATAGTTGATGTAAAAGAAAAATCCATGTGAGCAACAATAAATAAGGTGTGTAACTATTGGACCAATCTGCATGGATTGGAATTGGACAGTGGGAATGGTTACTGATTGTCTGGCAGTTTAACCCTTTGTACCTGGCTATGCACACTTACTGCACAACTGTAAATGATACCACCCTTAATACTGGACTATCTATTCTTCGCTGAAGTGTGAAGCAAAGTTGTGGCAGAAACATTGAGTTGAATCATGAATCCCAAGGAAACCTAAGCTAAAATGTATTTATATTCAGTAAGTGTTTGGATTAAGAAAGGGCAATAATGAGAAAGTTAATGTCCAGTTCGCAACCTTTGCACCCTAGCACCATAGAAATCCCAAAAACTAAGGCCTTGTCTACACTGCAAAGCTTTTTTGCCAAAAAGGCAGCTTTTGGTGATGAAACAGTGGAGTTGTACACCGTGCAATGCCACTTTTGGTAATAAAACTGCTCAGTTTCGGTGACAAAATAAAACCACCTTGATGAGAGTCATAGGGCTTTTTATGCAAAAGTTTTGTCACTAAAGTGCCAGTGTAGACACCGCACTTGATTTAATTGCTATAATTGGTATCCAGAAGGTGTCCCACATCCTGACCACTGTGATCAGCAGTTCCAACTCCGTTGCGCTTCAGTCAGGTAAGCCACCATGCACCCCTCCCCCTTTAAAGCTCCAGGAATTTTTGAAATTCCACTTCCTGTTTGCTTGGTGTGGAGAGCTCATATTGCATCTTCCCAGCTGATTATGGCAGCTCCACGTGGCAAACGCTCTCCCGCTTGGCCCAATGTGGAGCTGCTGGATCTGGAATCTGGAGCTGAAGAACTGGAATGGGTTCCTAGGGAGGTGGTGGAATCTCCTTCCTTAGAGGTTTTTAAGGTCAGGCTTGACAAAGCTCTGGCTGGGATGATTTAGTTGGGGTTGGTCCTGCTTTGAGCAGGGGGTTGGACTAGATGACCTCCTGAGGTCCCTTCCAACCTTGAGATTCTATGATCTGCTCAGTATTTGGAGAGAGGAGGCTGTGCAGTCCCAGCTGCACTCCAGCCGTAAGAATTTCAATTCCAGTGGGCAGATTTCTCAAAGCAGTATGAAAATGACTATGATCAGGACACACTGCAGTGCAGAGCAAAGATGAAGGAGCTGAGGCACGTGTACCAGAAGGCAAGGGAGGCAAACCATCGCTCCGGAGCTGCACTGCAGATCTGCCATGTTTATAAGGAGTTGCACACTATCCTCGCCAGCAACCGCACCCCCACCACCAAGAGCCCCAGGGATACTTCAGCAGGGCTGGAGCCAGCAGAAAGTGAACCTAACCCAGAAGACGAAGTCATCGATGAAGAGGTGGAGTTAGAAAACGATCCGAAGCCTACAGTGGGGTCACCCAGTGGTGCATCTAGTCAGGAGATGATCTCCACTCTGCAGGTGTCTAGCCAGTCTTGGCAGTCATACTCTGATGAGCAAGAAGCAGGAGAGGAGACCCCTGGTAAGTGGTTTTGCTTTGTGAAGTGTGGAGGTGGGTTGAGGGCATAGAAATGTGCAAGGCTCACTGTGTTTCTGTGTGCTGGACATTTCCCTGTGCAGCTAAGCAGTACAGTGGAACCGGGTGTTGGTGCACACTGAGATTTCACAGGAATCCTCCAGAGAGATCTCTAGGAAGCTTTCCTGGAGGTACTTGGCAATCATCTGCCAAAAGTTCCTTGGCAGAGCTGTTGTGTTCCTTCTCTCATAGAAGGAAACTTTCCCGCGCCATTCTGCAATCACTTGTGCAGGGACCAAAGCGGCACACAAGTGAGCAGCATAGGGACCTGGGCGGAAGCCGCAAGCATGTATTAGATACACCCTTGCTTCCCTGCATACTTTCGGGAGTGAGAGATCTGCTACAATGACACCCACGTGTGGAAAAGGGTCGGAAACTTTAGAATATTATTCCTAGCTGACTTCACCATGACCCTTTCATATTGCTTTTCTCCCCATGTACAATGCCCCCCGCTCTGGGGTAAACTCACTGTGCTTGGGGTACTCACTGGTATGTGTGCTTGTCAAAGGTCAGTGCGAAAGTGATTGGTATGTTACCAAAGGTGTATTTTACTGTAATGATTCAATGCTGTACATGTACTTAATCATGCTTCTGTGTATTGTTTCTTGTGCTCCTGCAGATGTGGCCTTCAAAGGCACCCACTACACACTGGCACAGTGCTTCTGCCAGATAAGAAAGCAAACGCCATGGCACAAACAAGACATGTTCTAGGAGGTGCTGCAATACTAAGATGCAGAAAAGAGAGAACACAGGCAGTGGAGGGAAATAGAAAGGCAGGACATTTTTAAAAAAATGAGGCCTTTTTTAGGGACATAACTGACAAGATGATTAAAGCTGTGGAGCAGCAAACCGAAATGCTGAAGTCCCTCATAACACTCCAGACTGAGCAGTTACATTCTTACCCTCCCCTTCAGCACATTCAGAACTCTTTTCTATGCTCTCCTCAAACTCCACCTATGCATTCCTTTCCCATTCACTCCACCCCCATGGACATCTTTTCAAATGATAGCTGGACTTGTGCATAGCTCTGAAAGTCAGCCCTCCCCTGGTGCCTCCTCTCCCTACAAGCATTTTTGTGGATGGTGGTGCGTTTTTGTGTGCAATAAAAGGAAAGTTTTTTGAATGATAAGCAATCTTTATTTGTCTCCTGCAAATTGTGATAGCAGATGGCAGCAATATATAAACAAGCAGTTTAATCATTTGCTTACATTGAATCCTTGGCCACACAAATCACAAGTGCTTCCTTGCAAAACTCTATTTCATTAAGCATTGCAACCTCAAGCATAGCAACATACATTACTGGTTCTCATCTTCAAAGTGTTGCCTCAAAGCCTCTGATTCAAATTGCCCCCCTTTGTGCCCCTCTAATCCTGGTAACTGGGTGCTCAAAAGCCACAGCCAGGTGTTCTGCCCAGCAATCCACCCCTGAACAAACTTTTCACCCTGCCCGAGCTTCATAAATATTGTGCAACATACAACACGTGGCTATGACCATGGGAATATTATCCTCACTGAGGTCTAACCTGCCATAAAGACATCGCCAGCACACCTCTAATCTGCCAAATGCACATTTCATGGTCATCCTGCACATGCTCAGCCTATTGGTGAACCATTCTTTACTGCTATCCAGGTTTCCCGTATAAGGCTTCATGAGCTATGGCATTAAGGAGTACACCAGGTCTCCCAGGATCACTGTGGGCATTTCAACATCCCTTACTGTAATCTTCTGATCTGGAAAGAAAGCCCACACTTGCAGCTTTCTGTACAGGTTGACGTTCCCAAAGATACGTGCGTCATGCTCCTTTCCAGACCACCCCTCATTGATGTCAGTGAAATGCCTGTGGTGATCCACAAGCACCTGCAACATCATTGAGAAATACCCACTTCCTATTGAGGTACTCCATTGCAAGATGGTCTGGTGCCAAAATTGGAATACAAGTGCCATCTATGACCCCTCTGCAGTTAGGGAAACCCATTTCTGCAAAGCCATCCCTATTTCACATACATTGCCAAGAGTCACAGTTCATAGAATCATAGAATCATAGAATCTCAGGGTTGGAAGGGACCTCAGGAGGTCATCTAGTCCAACCCCCTGCTCAAAGCAGGACCAAACCCAACTAGATCATCCCAGCCAGGGCTTTGTCAAGCCTGACCTTAAAAACCTCTAAGGAAGGAGATTCCACCACCTCCCTAGGTAACCCATTCCAGTGCTTCACCACCCTACTAGTGAAAAAGTTTTTCCTAATATCCAACCTAAACCTCCCCTTCTGCAACTTGAGACCATTACTCCTTGTTCTGTCATCTTCTACCACTGAGAACAGTCTAGATCCATCCTCTTTGGAACCCCCTTTTAGGTAGTTGAAAGCAGCTATCAAATCCCCCCTCACTCTGCTCTTCTGCAGGCTAAACAATCCCAGTTCCCTCAGCCTCTCCTCATAAGTCATGTACTCCAGCCCCCTAATCATTTTTGTTGCCCTCCGTTGGACTCTTTCCAATTTATCCACATCCTTCTTGTAGTGTGGGGCCCAAAACTGGACACAGTACTCCAAATGAGGCCTCACCAGTGCCGAATAGAGGGGAATAATCACGTCCCTCGATCTGCTGGAAATGCCCCTACTTATACAGTCCAAAATGCCGTTAGCCTTCTTGGCAACAAGGGCACACTGTTGACTCATATTCAGCTTTTCATCCACTGTAACCCCTAGGTCCTTTTCTGCAGAACTTCTGCCCAGCCATTCGGTCCCTAGTCTGTAGCAGTGCATGGGATTCTTCCGTCCTAAGTGCAGGACTCTGCACTTGTCCTTGTTGAACCTCATCAGATTTCTTTTGGCCCAATCCTCTAATTTGTCTAGGTCCCTCTGTATCCTGTCCCTACCCTCCAGCGTATCAACCACTCCTCCCAGTTTAGTGTCATCTGCAAACTTGCTAAGGGTGCAGTCCACACCATCCTCCAGGTCGTTGATGAAGATATTGAACAAAACCGGCCCCAGCACCGACCCTTGGGGCACTCCACTTGATACCGGCTGCCAACTAGACATGGAGCCATTGATCACTACCCGTTGAGCACGACCATCCAGCCAGTTTTCTATCCACCTTACCGTCCATTCATCCAGCCCATACTTCTTTAACTTGCTGGCAAGAACACTGTGGGAGACTGTATCAAAAGCTTTGCTAAAGTCAAGAAATAGCACATCCACTGCTTTCCCCTCATCCACAGAGCCAGTTATCTCATCATAGAAGGCAATTAGGTAAGTCAGGCATGACTTGCCCTTGGTGAATCCATGCTGACTGTTCCTGATCACTTTCCCCTCCTTTAAGTGGTTCAGAATTGATTCCTTGAAGACCTGTTCCATGATTTTTCCAGGGACTGAGGTGAGACTGACTGGCCTGTAGTTCCCCGGATCTTCCTTCTTCCCTTTTTTAAAGATGGGCACTACATTAGCTTTTTTCCAGTCATCCGGGACCTCCCCCGATTGCCATGATTTGTCAAAGATAATGGCCAATGGCTCTGCAATCACATCGGCCAACTCCTTTAGCACCCTCGGATGCAGTGCATCCGGCCCCATGGACTTGTGTTCGTCCAGCTTTTCTAAATAGTCCCGAACTACTTCTTTCTCCACAGAGGGCTGGTCACCTCCTCCCCATACTGTGCTGCGGAGTGCAGCCGCCTGGGAGCTGACCTTGTCGGTGAAGACAGAGGCAAAAAAAGCATTGAGTACACTAGCTTTCTCCACATCCTCTGTCACTAGGTTCCCTCCCTCATTCAGTAAGGGGCCCACACTTTCCTTGATCTTCTTCTTGTTGCTCACATACCTGAAGAAACCCTTCTTGTTACTCCTAACATCTCCGGCTAGCTGCAACTCCAAGTGTGATTTGGCCTTCCTAATTTCACTCCTGCATGCCTGAACAATATTTTTATACTCCTCCCTGGTCATTTGTCCAATCTTCCACTTCTTGTAAGCTGCTTTTTTGTGTTTAAGACGAGCAAGGATTTCACTGTTAAGCCAAGCTGGTCGCCTGCCATATTTACTTTTCTTTCTACATATCGGGATGTTTTGTTCCTGCAACCTCAATAAGGTTTCTTTAAAATACAGCCAGCTTTCTTCGACTCCTTTCCCCCTCATGTTATTCTCCCAGGGGACATTGCCCATCAGTTCCCTGAGGGAGTCAAAGTCTGCTTTTCTGAAGTCCAGGCTTTGTATTCTACTGCTCTCCTTTCTTCCTTGTGTCAGGATCCTGAACTCGACCATCTCATGGTCACTGCCTCCCAGGTTCCTATCCACTATTGCTTCCGCTACTATTTCTTCCCTGTTTGTGAGCAGCAGGTCAAGAAGAGCTTTTCCCCTAGTTGGTTCCTCCAGCACTTGCACCAGGAAATTGTCCCCTACACTTTCCAAAAACTTCCTGGATTGTCTGTGGACCGCTGTATTGCTCTCCCAGCAGATATCGGGGTGATTAAAGTCACCCATGAGAACCAGGGCCTGTGATCTAGTAACTTCTGTTAGTTGCTGGAAGAAAGCCTCGTCCACCTCATCCCCCTGGTCTGGTGGTCTGTAGCAGACTCCCACCACGACATTACCCTTGTTGCTCACACTTCTCAATTTAATCCAGAGACTCTCAGGTTTTTCTGCAGTTTCATACTGGAGCTCTGAGCAGTCATACTGCTCTCTTACATACAACGCAACTCCCCCACCTTTTCTGCCCTGCCTATCCTTCCTGAACAGTTTATATCCATCCATGACAGTACTCCAATCGTGTGAGTTATCCCACCAAGTCTCTGTTATTCCAATTACGTCATAATTCCTTGACTGTGCCAGGACTTCCAGTTCTCCCTGCTTGTTCCCCAGGCTTCTTGCATTTGTGTATAGGCATTTAAGATAACTCACCGATTGTCCTGCTGTCCCAGTAGGGGGCAGGAGCCCTCCCCTCTTGCACTCACCTACTTGTGCTTCCTCCCGGTATCCCACTTACCTCGGGACTTTGGTCTCCTTCCCCCGGTGAACCTAGTTTAAAGCCCTCCTCACTAGGTTGGCCAGCCTGCTTCCAAAGATGCTCTTCCCTCTCTTCGTCAGGTGGAGCCCGTCTCTACCTAGCACTCCTTCTTCTTGGAACACCATCCCATGGTCAAAGAATCCAAACCCTTCTCTCCGACACCATCTGTGTAGCCATTCGTTGACTTCCACGATTCGACGGTCTCTACCCCGGCCTTTTCCTGCCACAGGGAGAATGGACGAGAACACCACTTGCGCCTCAAACGCCTTTATCCTTCTTCCCAGAGCCATGTAGTCTGCAGTAATATGCTCAAGGTCCTTCTTGGCAGTATCATTGGTGCCCACGTGGAGAAGCAGGAAGGGGTAGCGATCTGAGGGCTTGATGAGTCTCAGCAGTCTCTCCGTCACATCACGAATCCTAGCCCCTGGCAAGCAGCACACCTCTCGGTTTTCCCGGTCAGGGCGGCAGATGGATGACTCAGTCCCCCTGAGGAGAGAGTCCCCGACCACCACCACCCTCCTCCTCCTCTTGGGAGTGGTGGTCGTGGAACCCCCATCCCTAGGACTGTGCATCTCATGCCTTCCAATCAGTGGAGTCTCCTTCTGCTCTGTTCCCTCAGATGCATCATTCACTCCACTCTCTGCACTAGTGCCTGTGGAGAGAACATGAAAACGGTTGCTCATCTGAATATGCGTTTCTTGTACATGGACTTGTCTCATACTCTTTCCTCTTCTGGAGGTCACATGCCGCCAATTATCCTCGCTGGCCTTCTGTCCCCGCTGCGCAGCCTGCTCTGAATCCTCACAACACTGTGCCCGCTGAAGCCTATCCTGACGTCTATCCAGGAACTCCTCATTTTCTTTTATGGAACGCAGGGTTGATACTCGTTTCTCCAGACCTTGAATCTTCTCCTCCAATATGGAGATCAGCTTGCACTTTGTACAGACAAAGTCGCTTCTATCCTGTGGAAGAAAGACAAACATGGTACATCCTGTGCAGGTCATGACAGCGGATCGCTCAGCATCCATAGTCCCTTCCTTCGAAGAGTTTCCTCACTGGTGGCAGAAGCTACTCAGGGAAACCTGCAAGGGGGATGCCGCAGTAGGCTCTCTCCAGGCGAACTCCCAGGCTAACTCCACCTGTTTGCTTCTCTGCTATGCGCTGCTCCGCTGGTGCGCAGCTGACTGACTGTCTTTTTAGAAGAGCCTGCAATGAAGCACTCCCAATTCACACTATTCAAACAGGAAATCAAACACTCAAGCACACGGTCAAAGTGCCAAACTGTCCCCTCAACAGATACTCACTCCCCCGTCTGCAGCCACCTGGTTGCTCTGCCTCTCCCTTTAGTTTGGGTAAAAAGAGTTAGGAATGGCAAGTTCTTCATAGCAAGATGCGATTAATGGCCCTGCACACTTTTATTAATGCAGCCCTAACAGTTGACTTCCCAACTCCAAACTGATTTGCAACCGACTGGTAGCAGTTTTGAATTGTGCTTCCACACTGTGATTGCCACACACTTCCTTTGAGAGGGCAACTCTCATTTGGGTGTCCTTGTGCCACAGGGCTGGGGCGAGCTCCACACACAGTTCCAGGAAGGTGGCTTTCCTCATCCAAAAGTTCTGCAGCCACTGCTCAGCATCCCAAACCTGCATAACAATGCAATCCCAACACTCAGTGCTAGTTTCCCGAGTCCAAAAGCGACAGTTCACCATGTGCAGCTGTTCTATGAATGCCAAAAATAATCTAATGTTGCTCCTATCAACCTGTGGAACTCCTTGCCTGAGGAGGCTGTGAAGGCTAGAACTATAAACAGGATTTAAAAGAGAACTGGATAAATTCATGGAGATGAAGTCCATTAATGGCCATTAACCAGGATGGGTAAGAAATGGTGTCCTTAGCCTCTGTTTGTCAGAGGGGGGTGATGGAAGGCAGGAGAGAGATCACTTGATCATTGCCTGTTGGGTCCACTCACTCTGGGGCACCTGGCATTGGCCACTGTTGGTGGACAGGATACTGGGCTGGATGGACCTTTGGTCTGACCCAGTACGGCCTTTCTTATGTTATGTTCCATCCATGGCAGACAGCACATCAGGCAACTTTGAATCCAGTTGAGTTAGGAACTTCATGATTAACTGCACTGCAATTCGCAATGTGCTACTGACAGCTAGCAGAGCACTGCAGAGTAGTGCAGGATGCATTCTTTCAGACAGAGATGGTAGGGTGGGCATAAAACAAGTGAAGTTGAAAAATGCCATGAACTGAAGATGGAAGCACATGAAACACTGGGACGGAAAGCAATGCATCATGGGACATTGAGCCTGCACCCATGATGTGCTGTGATCCACTCTGCCTTCCTACAAGTGCTAGCAGTAGAAGGTGGAGAGCTGAACTGTGGATAGCTACCCACAGTGCATTGCTCTCACTGTCGATGCCACTACCCCAAGTGTGGATGTGCTCTGCCGACAGAGGAGGACAGTGTGAACATGCAATAACTATTTTCTTTCATTTCTTTCTTTGATTTTTGACCAAACTTTTAGGGAAAAACCTCTGCCAGTGTTAACATGGTACTGTAAATCAACAGGAACTGACTCAGTGGCTGATGCATTCAACTGTACTAGCTGAAGAGCATATTAGCAAGAGAGACCTCAATGTTGGAAGGTAGAATAAGGCATGGGAATAACTCACATATGGAATGGCAATTACTTTTTGTTACAAGTGCAGTGGCTTTTGTTGGATCAATTCCTGTAAACCTCTCTGAAAAAGAGCAAATGAGCTGTAAATGCTGTATCTGTTGTTTCTATGCTTCAAAACAACATGTCCTGGGGGGATTGCCCAACTCCCACACACAAAAACTTAGTTAAAAAGGAATTAAGGTTGGAAATGTAGCTAGTCTAGTCCAAAACAATCTTACACTTTCTTTACAAAAGTTCAGTACCTTTTCCTCACAGGGTTAGCTGCCTCACATGTGCCTGGTTTACCCCACCACCCCAAGTGGAGGGATTGAGTACAAGAGTCATATGATCGGGGGGAGCAAGAAAAATGCATCTCCAGAAAAGGATGGGAAAGAAGATGAAGGAAAAGGGACCCAAAAAAGCATTAAGAAACAAGGAAGCTGCTTTAAAGGTCTGTGAAGGCTGCTCTCTCATCGTCGTGGAGGCTCACTGCTCTTAAAAGGAGCAAAGGGACAAATCTTCCTTTGTCTACCTTACCTTCCAAAAACTGAATTAAAAAAAAACCCATAACTTGTTTCACCATCTGAAGAGAAGTTACAAACAATGGACATGTTCTTCCCTTCTTTTTAAAGAGGGAAAAACTCATAACTATAAATAAAAGCCAGAAACAACAACATATTAAAAAAGTGCTGCACAAGATCTTTCACTACTTAAACCTCAGGCTGGAGGAGTTGCTCGTTATTGATTCTGATTCAGAGTAAGCAGCCAGTAGGCAAAATAAAAGGGGAAAAGACAAGTGTATCCCCTCCACAAAAGCTGACATCAAGGAAGTTGTTTGAGTTAGAAATCCATGAAGCCTGACATTCAGGCAGCAATTAAAGAGCTTAAAAACGTAGAAGTAGCAGCGGACCAAAGGCTCCCTCTTACACCATTGAAGTTAATAGGAATTTTGTCATTGAACTAGAGGGGAGAGAGATCAGACCTCTAGTCACTAAAATGAAAGCAGACTTGAATGAACATGCAGACATGGCCACAGACAGAAAAGAGAATGAGCCGGAGCTCAAAGTAGATGACTAATAAAACAATTTAAGTATAAAATGTGCCCCAGGAGAGGAGGGCAGAAAAATGGAACCCTGTGACTTCTGGAGGAGCTCAGGTTGAGAAAAAGAGTTCGGTAAAGAAGATTAATACTAAAATTGAGTGGGAAATTCTTTTCCTCTCCTCCATGAAATTCCCCCTCTCCCCTCCTCCCTCCCCCCCCCCCCCCCCCATCTTGAATAGGGACAAAAAGTCAATCTCAAACTTTCATGAACCAAAAGTCCTTCACCTCCCCACCCCTCCAAATGTTGACTGGGTAAGTTGAAACACTATTTTGATTTCAACTTTGTTGCTGTAAACAAACTCACTTCAAAACAATATGCTGTTTTGACCCCACAACATTGACATTTTTTGAGATTAAAAAGTTCAGAACAGGATATCTTGAATATTTTGAAGCCTTTTTCCAAAAACTTTTCTAAATGGAACATTGATTAAAACTGTCCATTTGTTTCAGAATTTTGGTTTCAACGAATTGGCATTTTCCTACTAAAACATTGTCAAAAAATTCTTGGCCAGCACTAATTGACACAGCCTATTATGCTCTTTTTTCCTTCACACCCTAGAGATGTAGGCCTTCCTCTTTGTTACTATGCTCGCAAGGACTAAATGATTAGAACAAAACATGAAAATCCAGAGGTCCTCTAGTGATCAAAGGTTAGTGTATAGAAATTTACCAGGATTTGTCAACCCTAAGGTTGAAAAATGGGAGAGATCTAAAATGGTACCAAATGATCTACCTCCAAAACCAACATCCAATATTGGTGTGGAATTCCTCTTAAACTGTGCTGCTCCCATAAAACTGAAATCTTACAATTTTTACTGTAAAAGAAGGTGAAAAGATTCTCAAACATCTGAACACTGAATTTGATTCAAAGAACAATAAGGGTGGCAGTGACAAGATGGGAAATATGAAAATAAAAGCAATCTGGCAGCCAGTGAAACCACATGGAGGTAATTTAGCAAGAAATCTCTGGCCAAAAAAGTCCTCAGCAGGATCAAAATAAAGATGGTGGTGAAAAAGAGGAAGAGGAGGAGGAGAACTGAAGTAAGTATTGCCTTTGCCTTCACCTTTATGATTAAGCTGGACCAACCAAGAATTTCTCATTACTGTTTCAAAGCTCTGATGGTTGTATTGTTATGAATAGAAATGCCACCCAGATGCCTCAACGGGGTGGGGGAATTTGATGGGGGCAGTGGTAAGGGGGCATAGTCCCAGCAGCAAGGGAGGGGACACTTGCTGAGGAACAACAGGTAGCTCCTCCCCCTCCCCGAGTCTCTGGCCTCCATTGGCTTGCTGTGGGGGAGGGCTGCTCATTGGTTATCATTCCTGAGCTCCCAGGATTTAACATGAAGTGGGGACCATGTGGAGCTTCTTGTGGCACCACCCTACCCACTCCAAACTAGGAATGGGAACCCAGCCTGACAGGAGGGTCTAGCCGATAGCCTACTTGGGGGGTCAGAAGGAAATTTTATTCCCATAGGCCAATTGGCAGTGGACCAGGGATGGATGGGGTTTTTTTTGCCTTTCTTGCAGCACCTTCAAGCCATGGTGGGTTAAGTAGGAATGTGTTTAGTCCCTAAATGAGTTGTTAATTCATCACAACTTGTGGCTGGTTTCCAGTGTGGTTAAAAGGATAAAATGGTCAGTTCTCAGAGGTAAAAGAGCTGGGATTTGGTGATGGGCCAGGGGTTCAGAGATAGGGTGAGATCTTGCGGCCTTAATGGTCTGAGATCTTCATCCTCAGTCCCCCTTAAAGTGAGGAGTGTGCTAGGACTCAGAGAGCTGAATCCTGAGATGTAGGCCGAGGAGAGCCTAACCTGAGTTACAGGTTATTTGGTAAGAAGACCTGTAACCCTTGTGCTAGTTATGGGTTCTATGGTAAGAAGCCTTGTAACCATCACACTGGAACCAATTAAATGCCTGGTATAGGAGAGTATGGGTGATAGGTGAATAGTGCACCTCCGCTGTGCTAAAGTTTAATAGAAGTTGCAGCCTGATGCTTAATTCCATGCATGTAATTCTACTAATTTAACCCAAATTGTCAACTGAGCAGTATCAAAGGAAGAAATAGCTACCCTCTTTTGAAAGGTGAATCATTCTCCCCTCTTCTTTATTACTTGAGGGGCTAGCTGAATTGCATATGCTTTCCTACAACATGGGTTGAGATACACTGACCTAGTGACATTTTCTGTCGACAAGCTTAATATCTAAGGATGCTATTTGTGTAACCATATCTGTATGGCAGTTATGGATAGGGTTCTGTACTGATATTTAGGAAACTTTTCAGGATGGTGTGTTACATCTACATATAAAAGCATAGGTGGGGGTCATAGCTCCACGACTATATGAATGCATATGACAATATTCAAACATGTTTGTGTAAAAGAGAATGCTTTTAGCACTCTTCCTTTCTCTAGTTAAGGAGATGCAATGGATGCTTTTGGTTGGGGTCTTTGTCTCCCTGCCTGGAAGAGTCCAGTGGTTTAATATGATTATTGCTGTCATGATCAGTTGGAACATGGACCAGTTGTTCACCAATTCATGCTGAGTGAGAGTTTGAACCTCTGGTACTGAGATACTTGGTTCATATTGGAAGTCAGAGTGTAAGGATGCAAGAGCTAAGCAACCTGCAGGAAAAAAAATCTATTTCTCTCATCCAAACCACGTGTATGCAATGACTGATTAAATTAATCTGCCTTTAAATTAGCTCCTTTAGAAACTGATATTTGCCAACTGATTTTGGATCATTTCTCAACCTCAGTTATCCTATGTGAACAGTGTTAAGGTAAGGCAGAGGCCCCGGAGGGTGAATAATTTATTGCTTAAAGACCAACTAACCTTAGCTTAAAGGAAACTGAAAGATATTTTGAAATCACCAAAACTGGTGAAATCTCCAGTAACTGTGATTAGAAAGCCTGTAATGCAGTCATAAGAAGCTTATTAGTACTGCTTCTGGGAAGGAAAGATGGAGACAAGCTGAAAGAACCTGACTCCAGGCCAATTTTTTTTTAAATAGACATTTCACATTAAAAAAATTGGAATCCAAAATATGCTTAAAGAGACTCAACCTCCATAAGTCAACTAACCATCAACCTTTCTGCTAAAGCCGCACTATTTCCAAACATGGCAATAAATCTCGTGTTTGGAAAGTTATTCTTGCAACCTTAAAGGACAGAAACTGGGTTGTTTGTTTTTAAAACAAAGAGTTACATTTTGTAGACCTTGATAGGGTCACCAGAGAAGTACAGACACTATTGAGTTTCAGCTCTATCTGATCTGTGTGTAGAACCCCCTACAAATAAGATCCTTGTTTCCCCTTGTTTTCGTGGAAAGTGGGTTGTTCAAAGCATTTCCTATCAGTATGAAAACTTTTGTTTCTAGTAACATAGCAAGCACATTTTTGAAGGGATAATTTTACAAGCAGAATCCAGGAACTCTAAACTCATTAATGAGCAGTGGGACTGGTACCCAGAACTTCCAGACATGGCTTTGCAGTTTTACTCCACTGCGTTGGAACTGGTCCAAAGAAAGGAACCTCTTCCTTTATAAGCATTTTCCTAGTAGTCACACAACATAAACATGAACAATATTAACATGAAAAAGTCAACAAAGTAGAAAACAGGTGTTTTAATTAAACCAACCCCAGGAAGGATCGTTTACATCTTTCCAACTACAGCAATTAACTCATCTCAGTGTCTTACTGTTAATGGAGTTCATTTATGAGGAACAATCAGAAAACATCAAAAACAAATCACAACATTAAAAACATGCTGCAAGTCAATCACTTACTAGTTCTTTGCTGATAGTGCTGCAATGAGGGTCTCATTTCACAGCTCGGTTCTGGCACAAAACCTTGTACCTGCTGGGAGTCAATACAAGTCTTTCCTCTGCTTACCATCCCCAGTCCAATGGCCAGAGGGTAAGGGCCAACCAAATTCTTAAGGATGATTGATCTTCACTTCTCCCTTATGTGGAGTTTGCCTACAACAACATAGGCCATGCATCTATAGGTCAAAGCCCCTATTTTACTAACTATAGGTACCACCCCCAATTCCACCCACAATTACTCACGTATTCTCCCAACCTGGCTGCCTCAGACCTCGTGCAGCAGATTTGTCAGGCCCTGAAGAAGCACCTGGGGGTAAGACTGCCAACCGTCCAGGATTGTCCTGCATTGTCCAGGAAGTGAAGATTAATCTTTAATTAAAGATGGTCATATTATGAAGCATCCAGGAATATATCCAACCAAAATTGGGAACCCTAACTGGGGGGAAGGGGCGGGAAAGAGCAGACTATATGAGATATGTAGACCAGCATCAACAGCAAGACCCCACCCACTCAGTGAGACAAAAGGTATGGCTCTCCACACCGACATACCAACTCACAAGCTGGACTTAATGGTTCTTTGGCCCTTTTGAGATCATGTAACAAGATATGAACTTCCACTACCCAGCTCTCTGAAGAGTCACCCGGTATTTCATGTATCACTTTTGAAACCTTACACAGAAAACCCTTTCTCTCATAGGGCCCAACCACCTCCACCACTAGTACAGGGACAGGACCACAAGGAATACATGGCTCACAAGATTCTGGACTCTAAACATAAATGTTGCAGGCTCCGGTACCTTATTGAGAGGGAGGTGTAATGTCCTGAGGAATGCATCTAGGAACCTGTACATGCCCCCACACTTAGGGTGATTCCAATGGAATGCTTGCACAAGGGCACCCCTTGGAGACAGGGGTGATGTCAGGAACAGTGGATCTTGAACCCACATCCACAGGTCCCTTAGGAGCCAGGCAGTCCCAACCTGCCACCCACTGCCTGAGGACTTTAGTCTTGGTATTTGATCGGTGAAACAGGGGGTCCTGACTGGGTTAAATAGAAGCTGGGGACCAAGCACAGGAAGTTGTCCATACAATGGGGTTCTCCCTGCTCAGAACTGCTTTCCCTGCAGTATCTGCTCCTACTACCTGCTTCTGATCTATGAGTAACCTGACCCTGCCTGACTCCTGGTTTGCCCTCTGGCCTGTCTCTGGCCTGTTTGCCCTCTGACTTCCTGGCATCTGACTCCTCCTGACTCCTGCTCTGACCACTAGGTCAGACCGCCCACATCTCATTCATGACACCTGCACACTTTGGAGGGATGCTTCATACTGGCCCATGTAGAGCTCTGCAATGTGGGGAGAGCCAGAGGAAGGGCCTACAACAAGGGTAGTCAATTATTTTTTGTCAAGGTCCAAATTTCTTGGTCAAGGGATAGTCAAGGTCCAGACTCCAGAGAAAATACAAAAACAATAATGATAAGTAAATAAAAAGATTTTGGGGTCCATTCAAAAGCATCTGGCAGTCCAGATTTGGTCTGCTTAATGACTACGCGTGGACAAGATCTCCAATTACACAAAAAATAGGACAAAAAGATTTGTCTAAGTGGCAGAGAAGGGCTGCAGCAGCTTCCTCCTGTTCTAAACATACTGATGTTTTGGGGATTTGGACTTCAGTCTACTTGGAACTGGACTAAGACCATTAAATAACTTTAATCAGGCCAAAAAACTTGAGCTTGAGACAAGTTTAAACCTATGACCAAAAAGGATCACTATGTTAATATCAAGCTTCAGGGTAGAGAGTCTCCCTTTCCCCCAAGTATTCAATGTCTGTACTGCTTCCTATTCAGATTATAGTAAGCAGGCAACCATGCCACAAACCACTGTAACAAATACTACCCTTCTGAAAAGTCTCACTGAGGGCGAGGACTGACTAGCCATGGAGACTGAAATAATAATATTTAGTACTTCCACAGTGCTTAACACATTCAAAACACTGTACACCCATTAAATAGCTAATTGTCCCCTTTTGAGGTAGGGAGGCAAGTATTATAGATGAGGAAACAAGTTATAGACAGAGAAACTGATTATACGAGAGTGGTTAAGTGATTTGGTCAAGACCACATAGCCAGTCACCAGCAGAATCAAGTCTGTAAATCAGGTTTTTCTGTCCCCAGGCTCATGCTCGGTCCAGTAGTCAAAACTCCTGTTTATCTTACCAAAAAAGGTAAGAGACATTGCTCAATTTCATCCCATTACTCCTAGTAACAATAAATTCCCTCTTGAACTGCCTTAAACAGTTCCTCTCCCCACTTGATATTATCACTTATCAGGTCCTTGTAGAATGTTATTTCCTGCCCTCTTAGTTCTCATATGGCAAGCTGCAGCCGTGTAGGACCGGAGTTTCAGAGACGCTGAGCATCTGCAGGTCCGCATTGGCTTCAGCTGAAGTTGTTAGTAGGGCTATTGAAACATTTTCAGTTGAAACTTTCTTCCAATAGAAAAATGGGTTTTCAGCTAAATAAAAATGTGCAGAAAGAATCTGCCTTTCTTCTAATAAATATGACCAAAATAAAAGCAGAAAAGCAAAAACTTTCTGCCAAAAACTCAAATTTGGGGTATTTAGTTTCTCAAAATCTAATATTTCTGTGAGGTAAAAACATCCCCATTTTATCACCAGTTGTAATTGTCAAGTGCTCAGGATTTCTGAAAATCAGACCCAAGTTTCCTTTAATCCTGCTGTCCCTTGATCATTTTTGTTGCTCTTTGTATTCTCTTCTGTTTGTCTTCTTATATAGAAGCTCCCAGAACTGAAGACAGTATTCTAGGTGTGGTCTGACCAGTGCTGAGTGCTGTACTGAGGTACAACCATGAAAGGAGCCGCAATTCTATGCAGCTCTAGGGTGCACTGCCTTTTTCTCTATCATTTTGTATTGCTTGCCAGTATGTAATTTGCTGTCCACTGTTACCCTGTGGTCTCTTCCAGCATTACTCTCTTCCAAATTGCCCCTTCCCATATTCTGGATGAATTCCCCCTCTATGTATTAGTTTGTACTTCAGTTCAAATCACTCTTATTTCCTGCATACATTTCTGATATTAATATTTATTGAGCATCAACAGTTTTCAGTGCTGTGTTCAGTGCTGTAAAAACAGATGAAGACTAATGAGCTCACAAGAGATGGCTAGACTTACACATGTATTTTTTTGCAATAAGTTTACGTATTGAATTAGAATGGGACTTCCCACATGTGTCAAGTTACTCACATGCAAAAGTATGTGTAGGATTGGGGCCTAAAAAAGAAATCATTATTCATATTACTTGTAGCAGAACCTCAAGGCAAGTACCTGTCTAATTTGACTGCCTGCACACCACTGTCCTTCCATGCTTCTTCTTCTACTGTTTATCACTGTAGGCGGGCATGGCTGTCCCGTGTCTGCCTCTGAGGAGGCCACACCTCCTCATAGTCTGGTCCAGTAGCGTAGCCAGGGGGGGAGGAGGGGGAGCGGCCGCTCCCCCTTGAGCAGAAGCGGCGGAAGCGGCGCCTTTTTTTAGCAGCACTAAAAAAAGGCGCCGCTTCTTTTTAAGCGCCGCTTCTTGCACTCACCCGGCGGCCTCCGGGTCTTCGGCGGCATTTTGGCGGGGGGGCAGAGCCAGTGCAATGAAGTTTCCCACCCTAGGCGAAACTTCCTTGCACCAACCCTGCCCCGCCCCCCGGCCAGCTCCCCCCCCCCCCCCGCAGGAGCTCAGCCCCCCAGGCTGCGGAAGCTGAGCGGGGAGCCGGGGGCGGCTCCCCGGGGCTGCCCCCCGGGGCTGCCCCAGGCTCGCCGCTCAGGTGCTGAGGGGGTGCAGCGAGGCAGCTCCCCACTAAGGCGCTGAGGAGGGTGCAGCAAGGCGGGGGGCTCGCCGTGGCTGCCCTGGGGGCAGCTGCCCCCGGCTCCCTGCTCAGCAGCTCAGCGGGGAGACAAGGGGCAGCCGCAGCAAGCCGCCCCTTGTCTCTCCGCTCAGCAGCTCAGCCGCTGAGCAGGCAGACAAGGGGAAGCCGTGGCAAGCCTCCCCTTGTCTCCCCGCTCTGCAGGGAGACAAGGGGCAGCCGCAGCAAGCCGCCCCTTGTCTCCCCGCTCAAGAGCTCAGCAGGGAGACAAGGGGAAGCTGCAGCAAGCCGCCCCTTGTCTCCCCGCTAAGCAGCTCAGCCGCTGAGCTGAGAGGCAGCAGGCAGCCGCCCGCCGCACCCCAAATCTTGGCGCCCTAGGTGACCGCTTAGGATCGCCTAGTGGGCGCGCCGGCCCTGGCGGGGGTACCACCAAAGACCTGGAGTGAGCCGCCGAATATCTGGCACGCCGCCGGGTGAGTACAGGGGGAGGCGCCTTTTTATAGCGCCGCTCCCCCTGCGCTCTGGACCTGGCTGCGCTACTGGTCTGGTCTGCTAGAGTACTTCTCAAAAACAAAGGAAGGGGGAATTCACCATACTCAGTGGGTCCCGGCCTTCAAGCAGGGCAGGGCTGCAAACAGTCAGGGCTCTGGCTTGTAGTCACACAGAGCTATAGCACCAAGTACTGTCTATGGGACTCTGGTAGGGGTGAGCGCCAAGCACCGTCTATGGGGCTCTGGCAGGGGTGACTGAGGAACACAGTCCTCCTGGCCTAAGAAGCAGGAGTACTGCCACCCCTGATGGTGGGGTGGCAGGGTGTAGGGGGATGCAGGCCCACCCAACTCCACCACATACCAGCCCAGGACCCTAACAGTGGCAGAGTAGTCTGTCACTGGGTCAGCAGGGAATTCACCTTCAACACAATAACCATGTTTCCAGCGGCACCACAGCCAGACAGCAGTCTGGTTCCCCTGGGCTGCTTCCTACTCTCCCCTCGTGTGTACCTGTGTCCAGGGATTGTCCTCAGTCTCCCCAGGATCACTGCCAAGGGCAGCGGTAGCAGCTTCTCAGTGTCGGGAGTTGCAGCGTTCTCTGGAAGCTCATGCAGGTCCTTGGGGCAGCTGTGGTTCTCCTTGGCTTACCACTCCATCAGTAGGGAAGAAGCATCTATCTCCTTCAGCAGCTCCCTTTCAACTGAGCTGCTGGGCCAGCCTTTTATACTTCCTCTTCCTGCCCCACCCCTCTGCTTCCAGTGTATGTGGCGTGGCCCTCTTGGTTCCACCCACCAGTTGGCTTGTGGCTTTCCCTCCACATCTGCCTCTGAGGGAAGCCATGTGTCCTCACTATAGTCACCATCTTATTGTGTTGTGTCTAAAAAAATTGTTTTATATATATATAGAGAGAGATATGCCTATCTCATAGAACTAGAAGGACCTTGAAAGGTCATTGAGTCCAGTCCCCTGCCTTCACTAGCAGGACCAAGTACTGTCCCCTGACAGATTTTTACCCCAGATCCCTAAATGGCCCCCTTGAGGATTGAACTCACAACCCTGGGATTAGCATCCCCCTCCCCTCATTGGGACACATCCCTGCAAACATGTACTCTGAGTTCTATGAAACTGCTCACAAGTTAGGTTATTCATGTGCGTTCGCAGGACTGGGTCTTAAATTGTCTTAACTCTTCTGGGCAGGCATCTTATATGTTCCTCTGATGTGAATAACACATTTCTAGGTATTGTAAAAAGATTAATAAAATAATGAGTCCCTAGCAGCGCAGTCGGAGCATAATGTTCTACATATATACAAGTCAAATAAACATATGTAGAACCTCAGCAGTATAAAAAGAGGAACAAAATATTCTATTGTGGATTTAAAAAAAATACATATAAGCAATACATTTTTAACCTCTCTAGGTTTCTGTGTTTTTCTTCTCTACAGGCTGCAAAATAATGTACTCTTTTAAAATATTATGCTATATTTAATCTCTCTTCCAAATTATTAAAGAGGATATACATAAATTCAGACCTAACACTGGTCTGTGAGGTACTCTGCTGAATACTTTCTTCCAACTCAATGTGTAACTTGATCATCAGCACTAAACAATCTTGCTTAGCTTTTGGCTTGCTCAATGAGCTTCTGTGAATCCAATAGTGTTAGAAAATGTTTTGCCTGGTTAGTAAAGATATAATTTGCATATAAGTTTAAATGACAGTAATTCTCTTTAAATGTTTAAACACAATGCTCAGCTGTGGGGCCTGAAGCAACATCTTCCAAGAGATGACAAGGAAATGCAGGCAAATGAGGGGAAAAGAGGAATGCTGTTTCTCCCGCTCTCCCCAGCCCCCACCACCATTATTGGTATTTCTGAAGAATATGTAATGGATGATTCTAAGTCTTCAGTAAAATATGACCCAGCAGGAAAGATACTTAAGAAAATTCCCTAAAATGCACCATTTTTTGGAAAACACAAAGAACAATTTAGACAAAGCTACACACTGCCCCTATTTAGAGTAAGGGAACCCTGAATATGGTCCCATATCTAAGGGGAGGAATATTCTAACAGTGTATAAGAAAATGTGCTTTAAAGTATCCTCCAAACAGCAGTGCCTACCTCACAGTTTCTTTTATCCAGAACATCCCTGCATGTAAAGCAAAACATCTGGTTATGGGTCTTTCATCATTGATGACAACACATAACTACTGCTTATTCCTCTTTTTCCACCTCATAATTGCTGGCCATTTATTTTAAAGGTGGCAACCTTAGAAAAGATAAAATGACTGATCTTTTGCACAGGCTCCAAATGTCAAGTTGTGAAAGATGTTTTATCATCAGCATATGGCATCTGTCTGGTCCCCTTAAGGAAGTCTCTAGTTGGATCAGAAATGTTCCCTAAGCTGGATTTCAATGTCTCTAGCTGTTATGTTGCCTTGTCTAAACATCATTCTGAAGATTATTTACCTTCGACTTAATTTGACCCTCAGGAATTTACACATAGTTTAAAGTTTCAGAATAAATTCCTCAACTAACTCCTCATTAAAATTACTTGAAGGATTCTTTTATGATAAAAACATGCTGGCTCCTAGAAGACTGTATCTGCATAAATGTACACATTAGTCTTTAAGACTTCCCACATCCTGGTACTGTGGTCGCCTGCTTTTTAAATGAAGAGTGAACTCCACAGCATATTTGCTGTGCTAGGAATCAAGATATTTTCAGTACGTTGCCAGATAAGGAATTTATTTAAGTCCTTCTTAAATTATCCCGTTCTCTAGATTTCAACTGATACAAAACTGTGCTAGAAAATCCTATGTAGATTACTAATGGAATAGAGGCAGAATGGCAGGAGGATGGCAAAACAGAGCATTAGTGGAAGCTATAACAACTAGAGCAGGCCTATAAAATGTGTGCATACATTGTATTTAAGTTGGAAAGCTGTTAATGTAAGCAGAGTCTGAATGAGCTCTCCACTGACATCTAGTGGGAAACTGTGGGAAAACACTTCAGGAGCTGATCTCGTTTGCATGGACACACTCACCCTGCCTAGCTGCTCAGTGATGGGATTGCTTGCTCAAATGATCACTTGTGGCTGGGGTTGGATCCCCAGTCTCCTTGTTATTGGGGCAGGAGTAATAAAGGGTTGTTATCCTTGTTGTGTGAACTGAGGACAGCAGAAATGTATCTGGTGTACCCCGATGGAGAGACTCACCCTCAACTGAATGTCACTTGCTAAGCAGAGGACATGGATTCCAAAGCCCAATGAGTGGAGTGGAGTTGGGTGCCGGTACCTAGTGGTATGGGCCCTGTTCAAGCGTCATAGACACCATTTGCTCCCATCCTCTCCACAGTATAATAAAAGAGCTAATTTAGATTCAATTGAGAGTCTTGTTACATGCTGCAGAGCTGAAATCACTGATACCTAGGTCTAAGTATTAGATCTACATTGGGACAGTGTCTCTATTGCAAGAGACTGCCCAGTGTGCACTAGCAGTATGGCTCCCCCACTGAGAGATGAAATCACTGAGAGCTGTGTTAAGTGTGAGGCCCTGAAGACATCTTTGTGAGTGGCCAGCCAGGCGGCTGGCGGAGAGGCACAGCAAGTGGCCAGCAGGGTGGCTGGACAAGCGGCCAGAAGGGAGGTTGGAGAGGCAAGGGAGGTTGGTGGAGAGGGCCAGAGCAGAGCCCTGCAGAGAGGTGCGGTAACCGGCCGTTGGGGTGACAATCGAGTGGAGCATGTAAGGTGCCTCCTTACCCTCCACACATGGTGGAAGGTGAACTCTGCAGATGAACCTCTGAACTCTGGGGCTGCCCTGACCAAGGACAGCAACTGTGAGTGGGGTACAGAGAAGGGAAGGGCACGTTAAAAGGACTTTTGGGTTGCTGGACTAAAGAACCTGAGGGGAAAAGGACACTGCACAATTTACTTGGGGGTGGGTCTTTTGCTCATGGTTTATGTTTATGAACCCTAGTTGCGGTGTTTTCCCAAATTAATGCTGAGTTACTTCCCTCCTTTTATTAAAAGTTTTTGCTACACTCAGACTCTGTGCTGGCGAGAGGGGGAAGTATTGCCTCTTAGAGGCGCTCAGGGAGTGGTGTGTAATTGTCCCAGGTCACTGGGTGGGGGCTCAGGCTGGTTTTGCGTTGTATTGTTGAAAAGGAACCCCTAGATACTGAACCCGGCCCTTGTTGCTGCTGGCTCCACCTGGCAGAAGGGTTACATTAACAATAAGAACTTATTCAGTAGTTCAAACAAACTATATTGTGATTTTGGGACACTTCTGTGAGTCCAGAAATGAAGTGCAGTAGATCATCTGCTGTTTATAGTATGTGACATTTAATAGCATATTTTAAGGCATTTTAATTTATTGTAACTTTTGCTTTTTTAAGGAATTCCAGCTTTCATTCAACCCAGATTTATGCCAGCTTCCTCCAAGGTTAATTCAAAGCTTCTGCAGCACAAAGTCTTGCTAGGAACAGATGTTATGGCAATGGAAAGCAACTACAACTAGTTATGGTCACAGAATATCCACATAGGCCAAGAAGTGGGTGGTGCTATCAGGGAAGTTGGGGGAATGCTGAGCCAGTGCATCCCTCTGCAACCTCAGGCAAAAGGTTTCTAAGCATAAAATGCCTCCCTCTAGCCTTGGAAAACCCAAGTTAGGGAAGCAACTTAAGACGGAATCAGGAGATGTCAATTGAAATTCCCTGGGATAAGTCTCCCTGGAATGCTCTCCCTTGGGATAAGTCTCCCTGGAATGCAGTAAGGCTGACCCAGGGAAGTTTTAGGCGGCCAAGCCTGGTGGTTGGATTGGTGGTTGAGAACAGGTACCAAGAGTTTAAGCTACACATAAAGTCAGGACCAGGCCAAAGGCAGTGCTGAAACCAGGGTCTCAGGACAGGCTGTGGGTCAGAACCAGGGTCAAACTCTGTGGACAAGCCAAATCAGGATCGTAGTCTGGATGCAGGCTGAAAGTGGAAGCTGGGTTGGAGTCAGTCCTAGGGTTGCCAACTTTCTACTCGCACAAAACCGAACACCCTTGCCCCGCCCTTGCCCCATCCCCAATCACTCCATCCCCCTTCCCTCTGTCGCTTACTCTCCCCATCCTCACTCACTCATTTTCACCAGGCTGGCTCAGGGGGTTGGGGTGCATAAGCGGGTGAGAGCTCTCACTGAGGGTGCAGGCTCTGGGGTGGGGCCAGGGATGAGGGATTTGGGGTACAGCAGGGGGCTTTGGGCTGGGGCTGAGAGGTTCGGACTGTGGGTGGGGGCTCTGGGCTGGTGCATGGGGTTGGGGTGTATGTGTGTGTGAGGGCTCTGGCTGGCGTGAAGCTGCGGATAAGGGGTTTGGGGTGCAGGAGGATGCTCTGGGCAGGGACCAAGGGAGGGGGATCAGGGCTGGAGCAGGGACGTGGGGTGCGGAAGGGGCTCAGTGGTGCAGGCTCCAGGCGGCGCTTACCTCAAGCAGCTCCCGGAAGCAGCAGCATGTCCCCACTCTGGCTCCTATGCAGAGGCGTGGCCAGGCGGCTCTGCACGCTAGCCTTTCCACAGACACTGCTCCCCTTGGCCGTGGTTCCCAGCCAATGAGAGCTGCAGATCCAGTGCTTGGGGCAGGGGCAGCATGCGGAGCCCCCTGGCTGCTCCTACACGTAGAAGCCAGAGGAGGGAGCCATGCAGAGCCACTTGAGGCAGGGAGCCTGTGCCACAGACTGGACTTTTAATGGCCCAGTCAGCGGTGCTGACAGAAACTGCCGGGGTCCCTTTTCAAACGGGCATTCTGGTCGAAAACTGGACACCTGGCCACCCTAGTCAGTCCAAGAGTCTGGAGGTCAGGAAGCTGGTGCAGGGCTCAAGCAGGTCAGGAGCAAGGTCAGAATAGGGCACGGATGAAGCTGAAGCAGGTTGGGTCAAGGACAGGATTGAGGGCACGCTGGAAGTCTAAGGCGGGGTAATCAATTATTTTTTGTCAATGTCCAAATTTATTGGTCAAGGTATAGTCAAAATCCAGATGCCAGAGAAAATACAAAAATAATAACAATAATGATAGTAAGTAAATAAAAGGATTTCACGGTCCATTCAAAATCGTCTGGCAGTCCAGAGTTGGCCCGCAGTCTGCCTATTGACTACCACTGGCCTAGGGAGTCTGTAACACCCTGAGGCAGCAGGAGGGTCCCTAGCCAAGTGGTGCTGTTTCACAGGCTACCTTGTGGCTCTGGCAGTGAGAGTGAAATACCTGTACATCATCAGGCCCTGCCCTGACCCAGGCCCTGCCCAGAGATGGGTTGCCACAGCATGTCTGAAGGATGAATTACTGCAGAGGAATTAGTTGGAACACAGATTGAAGCACTGGGGATGGGCAAGTGAAAGTCCTCCCACATTTAAAGCCCCACCCCCCCCGCCAGCCTAAGGCAGTGGTCAGCAAACATTTTACCTCATGCCCCCCCTTACTTCTCAACCATAGTGAGAGGCAGCTCCACTCAGTCCCGGTCACCCATGCTGACCGTAGGGAGCCCGTGTTAGAGGACCTGGCAGGTGTCTGCATCAGTCGTATCTGGACAGAAGAGGCTGACGTAGAAGGCCCTGGCTCTTCTGCACATCTGTGAGAGGGGTGCTGTCCTCCACCAGAAGGTAGGTGATATGCTTTTGGGGGAGGGGTGAGTCATGTAGCTAATGAGCAGCTCTGGTCTGGCTGAGGGTTTGCCTCACAGCTGTGAGGAGAGCATCAGGCCCCATCTCTCATGTGGATGCGTGCATCATTATCTATTCAAGCACACCCAGGACCTGATTTTCATGAGGTGTTGAGCACCCCACAACCCTCCTGGAGCTAATGAGAGCTGCATGTACTCAGCCCCATTGCAGCTCTGAGCACTGTACTAGTGTACTCTTCTAGATCAGTGGCTCTCAACCTTTCCAGACTACTGTACCCCTTTCAGGAGTCTGATATGTCCTACATACCCCAAGTTTCACTTCACTTAAAAACTACTTGCTTACAAAATCAGACATAAAAATACAAAACAGTCTCACAGCACACTATTACTGAAAAATTGCTTACTTTCTCATTTTACCATGTAATTCATAAATAAATCAATTGGAATATAAATATTGTACTTACATTTCAATGTATAGTATATAGAGAAGTATTAACAAGTAATTGTATGAAATTTTAGTTTGTACTGACTTTGCTAGTGCTTTTTATGTAGCCTGTTGTAAAACTAGGCAAATATCTAGATGAGTTGATGTAACCCCTCAGAGACCTTTGCATACTGCTGGGAGTACACGTACCCTTGGTTGAGGGTATTACCCTGAGGTGGTGTCAATATGAATTTTAATGTGAGCTAAAATAGGGGAGCCACTTATAGCACTTCTAAGGTGAGAAGAGTCATATTTCCCATTGGTGCAGGGCAGGGAAATCCTAACCTGAAAGAAAAGGGGTAATACGAGGGAGATTTGAGAGACTGAATGAAGGCTGCATTCTATTTTAAGCAGTCAACATTTGTTGTGATAGATGGAACCTATTCCCCAAACCCTAAAGGCTAAGGATACAGTGTACCCTGAAGGCTAAGGATACAGGAGTAATGGTCTCAAGTTGCAGTGGGGGAGGTTTAGGTTGAATATTAGGAAAAACTTTTTCACTAGTAGGGTGGTGAAGAACTGGAATGGGTTACCTAGGGAGGTGGTAGAATCTCCTCCCTTAGAGGTTTTAAGGTCAGGCTTGACAAAGCCTTGAGTGGGATGATTTAGTTGGGGATTGGTCCTGCTTTGAGCAGGGGGCTGGACTAGATGACCTCCTGAGGTCCCTTCCAACCCTGATATTCTATGATTCTACCCTTCCTATAAAAACTCTAAGGCTGTTTCTGTTTATTGAGGATTATTGTGCTTTGTCTCTCAGTGGTTCTGCAGTTTACAATAATCATACTCCATAACATGAAACAGTACAACACAGCTCAGATCAGCCTTACACAAAGGGTTTGCTGTACTAGCAGAAATTTTCAGTCGTTAAACATCCATCGTGCAGTTAAGCATTCTTTATACAGTATCTCAACAAGAACAACTCACAAGATTATTTCCATAAAGCCCATGTAACTACGTTCAACTTGGCAGAATATAAAAGATCTGGAAACACAGGCAGGTTTCTGTAGAGATCACAAGCTTCTGGAAATCAGATGTTGACCTTCCACTTCTGCAACTTTAGAGCCTGTTCTGCACACTATTTTGTTTAAGGTGGCTGCAGAGGCTGGGTCTAAAGAAAATAAATGTGGTGGTTAGTTCTGTTTCCAGTGGCTGCCACACTATGAAGCTTCCCTACATGTGGTAAGTTAGCTCAGGTGAAACTAAATGAAGATGAAAAATTAAAATGCACCTTTTTGAGAAGACATGGCTGATAGATGAAAGCAGGCTTGTTGCTCAGTACTACATAGTAAACTTTAGAGGTGAGTAATCGAAATATGAATTGGATTTATTAAAAAAGTGACTTACTTTAGGGGCAAACATTTGTAAAACAGCCCCTCGTTTTGTGCCTGCAATGAACTGCAGGGAACAAGTTAGAGGCCAGGTGGAGACCGCTACTTTTCTTCTACGCCTCTGTCTTTCTTCACATTATTATTTTAACTGTTGCAGATCATGTCATTGGAGCTATAGTTGCATATTGGTAGACACTGTCCCAAGACTCAGTCCTGCAAGATGCTGAGGACTCAACTACTGTTGCAGTCAAGGGGAGTTGAGTGCACTCACTGATTTTCAAGTTCAGACTCTTAGACCATTCATGAGGCTGAGAGATCAAATGAAAAGTTGAAGGCTATTCAAACTGCTCATGGGCTGGTGGGGGTAGAAGGGAATGGCGTGGTGAGGAGAAGATGTATCAGGCAAGCTAAATATGACAGCAATAAGCACCTACAGTGTTAGTGATTTTAAAGGGTCCAGTTAACTGTCCCCACACCACCATAAGGCCCCCCCACATCTATAACCCAGGCCTGTAGAGCTATCAGGCAGCTGGCATCTCCAGGCTGCCACCCAGCAGCAGCTGTAATAAGCTTGTGCTCCACTTCCCATGACCCACTGTGGACACAGGCCATGGGAAGTTCTGCCTCAGGGGTTTGACAGATAGCAGCCTAATGGTTCCTAATTGGCTACCTGCCCTATATAAACCCAACGGGCATTCCAGGAACTGTCTAGGCAACAGTGTGGATCTTTGGTAGTTGCCATGACTGTTCTTGCCCCTGAGTTCCTGGCTTTGACCTTGGCTTGGTCTGGACTTTGCCTCCTGACTTGGACCCTGACCCTTGGTGTCGACCCTGGCCTGGAATCTATGAACTCCACTACTCCCAGCCTGAGGTTTGTCCCTGCTCTGACCCTTGGCCCTGACTGCCCTTGTTGGGATTCTGACAACCAGCAGGAAGCTGCACCAGCCCCTTTACGGGTTTCCTCCCACTTCTACCCTCTTTCTGCCTCCATATCCCATGATCAACTGTGGCCAGGAGCTGCCACAGCAGATTAGGTGTGGCCTGGATGCTCAGCCCGAGCACAGTTTTTAATGGGTATGTGGGGGTCAGACTCTTTTCAGGCACTTCCTCCCCATCTCCAGCAACAGGCAAGGCAAGGAACCACTGCAGAAAGGTGGCTTTGGCCTGACCAACACCCTCCTCCCCAGTGAAAGCAGGTGGTGGTGATGCCTAGGGCAGCAAGATGTTTATCCTCAGCCATGGGATTAGTTAATCCTCCAGTACCCTGAGGACCATGCCTTTTGATTAATTGTCACTGTTACTAAATCCATCTGTGACACCATCATTTTACATTGTGAGCATGGCAAACATCCATGGAGCTTTTACAGAGCTGTAACACAGCACATTTGTTGTATTCCAATAAGAACATTCTACTCCTCTAACTACCTTATTAAGCCAAACGAAATAATACAATCTGAAACAAAGTAAAATGAATGTCTGATGCTGCAAGTTGGTTATTTTTAAACCAATACCCTACATAGATACCTGTCATCACTCTTAAGTATCCACATGGAGAGGCAAAAGTTTCACAATACAGCCTTGTGCCTGAGGCCCTGGTGCCTACTGAAGCAAGGCAAATATTTGCATCAAACCTCAAAACCTCCTTGAACAGAGACTGGGGTTTGCTGTGTGTTGCTTTTGTTCACCTCAGCCCTTGGTCATAAAATCTGGCAAATAAGCTGATGTTGTCCCCGCCCCCCCACCCCACCCCACCTGGAAGGCCATTCTGCCATGCTGGCCCCTCTTCCTTTCCTCCAACAGCCATTCCTGCCCTATTTCAATTTCAAGAACCCTCCTGAAAACATCTGAGCTAAGCAATGGAATGCTGGGGCCTGCTGGAGAGACAGAGAACACCTTTCTATCTTCCAGGGTTTTCTACTGGTGTCCAACACCATAGCTGTCGAGCAGGTCCCAGGTTGATTAGATTGGCAGTGAACCTTGTGGAGTCTCTAGTGCTCCTGCTTATAGGAAACTTGGCTTACTGTGATCTATTTGCTGTTGGGTTTTATATATTCTTGGTGGGGAAGGTTTTGTAGCGAAGGGGTTTAGTGGTAAAATTTAATGCAGATGGGAGCAGAATCATTTCTGTACATGCACAGTGCTGCACTCATTCAGGCCAACCTCCTAGTAACTGCAACTGTGAAAGGATTGCAGAATTTAAACACTTACTCATGCTGTAAAAAGTGGATTCTATCCTGATTATGGGTGTTTGTTAGTTAACTGGCTGCTACCTGATGCTCCACAGTCAGCATAGGAATCATAAGACTCTGGGCCAACCTCCGGGAATAACCTCCAGGAATTATACCAGGATGAGATGGCGGTTTGTAAAATCCACAAAATGAGGGGGTATTGCTTTCTTTCAAACCCTCTGTGATGTATATAGAGTTTGTTAGTTAACCTTTGCTACAGAGCCTCTGAAGAAGTATGAACATTGCAATGTCTTTAGGGTCTGCAATACTGGGGACTATTGCTTTTTTGTTTGTTTTGTTTTGTTTTAATAAATGACTACCATCTGTCTAATGCACATTGAAGCAATAGGACTAAATTTAGGCTATAACTTCACAATGTTCAATAGTCTATTCTCCTTCACTAGGATCTTCAGCCCCAGCTCTAGATTCTTTAAATTAAGCCCTTTGTTTGGGCTCCCAGATAAGCTCTATCCCCTTCTTGGGGTTGACATAGGGTTGCCAACTTCCTAATCACACAAAACCTCACCCCTTCCCTGAGGCCCCACCCCTTCCCCAAGGTCCCACCCCCACTCACTACATTCCCCCTCCCTCAGTGACTCGCTCTCCCCCACTCTCACTGGGCTGGGGGTTAGGGTGGGGCCAGGGATGAGGAGTTTGGGGTGCAGGAGCGGTCTTCGGGTTTGCAGGGGCTCAGGGCTGGGGCAGAGGCTTGGGGTTGGGGCATGGGCTTACCTCAGGTGGCTCCCAGTCAGTATCACAGTGGGGCTAAGGCAGGCTCCCTGTCTGTCCTGACTCTGCGGTATGCCCCAGAAGTGGCTCCGTGCAATGCTCTCGCCCACAGGCACTGCCTCCCCAGCTCCCATTGGCTGCAGTTCCTGGCCAATGGGAGTGCAGAGCCAGTGGGGGCAGCGCGTGGAGCCCCATTGCCCCCCGCCTAGGAGCCAGACCTGCTGGTCGCTTCTGGGGCGCAGCACAGTGCTAGGACAGGTAGGGACTAGCCTAGCCTGCTTTAGCCCTGCTGCACCACCAACTGACTTCTAATGGCCCAGTCGGCGGTGCTGACCAGAGATACCAGGGTTTCTTTTCGACCGGGCATTCCAGTCAAAAACCAGACACCTGGCAACCCTAGGTTGACACTTTACTTGTGGGGGAACCCAGGCCCACACACTACTCCAGGGTCCAACCCAGGGCCCTGTACACAGCAGACACATACTGCTCACCTCAATCCTTCAGTGCTGCTACTTCCCTGGGTCTGTTTTTATCTCCATCTCAGGGCCACCCTCTACAGGGTCTTCTTTCTCTGCAAGCCCAGTGTAAGTGCAACCAGCCAAAAATGATCCTGTCAGGCTTCTGTGGCCAGAGAGCAGCACCCTCCTTCACTTCTCTGGGCCCAGCCAGGAATTGACCTGCTAAGGCCAGGCTGCTCCTTTTATCTGGACCAGCACAGCCTGGACTGGCCCCTCTAGCCCTTGGAGGACCAGGTCTCTGTGGTTTCCAAAATGTCTGCTCCGGAGAGTTTTTCTAGGCAAGCTTGCAGGACTCACCTTCACTGATCTGTTCCTGCCCACTTGCTGCTTCCTGGGACAGGATGTAGTAGGACCATGGCCCCTACCCCAGGGAATCACAAATGTCAAATACACTCCATCACAGGACCAGATATTTAAAGATAAACATTCAAGTAGGTGCCTGGTAAGATTTTTCAAAAGATCCAACGCGCCTAACTCAGATAGGAGCTTAGGTGTTTTTGAAAAGTCCACTACATGCCTATCTGCATCTTTAGGTGCCTACCTAGCTTTAAAAACCTAGCCCTAAGTCCCTCTACTTTGGACAATTGGTGAAATCCTGGCCACAGAAATCAACGAAACAACTCCCATAGACTTCAGTGGACCCAGGATTTCACCCTACGTCTTCAAAATTTGTCATTGAGCAACTGCCTTTTGTTGAAAAGCTTTGATGGAGTCTAAGAAATGTATGCAAAATTATTTAAAATTACAAGAATTACCAGATCCTTGGACCTCACTAAGTGCCTGTTGCATGGAGCCAGTGGTGCAAAGGGCTCTTCAAACTGTCTCAAGCAGGCAGCTGAGGAGTCTCCCAGGAAAGGAGAATCCTTGGATAGCAATAGCACAAAGACCGCTATGCCTTTCTGCCCCTCTCTTGACATGCTAGGGTGAGAGCAGCCAGGGCTGGCCTGTTAACTATAAGTTATTCTGGGAGCTATTTCTTCCTCAGATTCAGGAAACAGAAACATGGCTTAGAGCCACCTCACCTCTCCCTCCCCCCGGCTGTGTTGAACATGAGCTCAGCACAGCTGAGGATCTAGCCCTTAATCTTATTTCTCTAGTCGATTGATGAGGGTTATACATCATTCTTTTCCCCGGTCACCTTTTACTTCTTCCTGCCGTATTTGTTTCCATTTCAATTTAAGTTCAGTAAGAATTGTCTTAGGCAGAAATGACTTAATAATTCCAAAGAACTGAAAGAGAGATAATGTGATGCTGCAAATATGTCTTGGCAACGTGCTAGCTAGGGATGACTGTGGATCAGATTATTATATAATTATTATGCTATTATATGTATTTTTCAGGCATTCGTCATCTTAGTGGCTCAATGCCACATACTGTAAGTAAATGTTAAGGTACCACAGATTCTAAATAGTCCTTTTAATGTTGAAGAAACATATTTTTCAAGACATTCAGTGCATTTTGTTGCACTAAATCCTCCAAAAAATGGAAAGGCTATGATATAACTGATTCCTTTAATACTATCCTCTAACCAAACATTCCAATGGACGATATACTCTGATGTTTAATCTGAGTATATTTATTTTTATTACAGGAGTAACTAGAGGCCACAACCAAGATTGGTGCCCCCCCTGTGCTAGGCACTCTATATACACATAGTAGGAGATAGGCCCTGCCCCAGAGAGCTTACATGTCAAGCAGACAAGACTGTCATGAAATAATAACACAAAGTGATTTACTCTCTCAAGGTCAGTGGCTGAGCTAGGGACAGAACGCTGGTCTCCTGCCTCCCAAGCTACTGTTTTACCAATGAGACCACACTGCCCCCTTTTATGGGACTCAGTAGACTGGCTTGGGTATTAAGTCCTTGTGGGTAAGTCTACACAGCCAGTGAAAGTGAGGCTTCCTGCCCAGGCTGACAAACTTGGGTTAGTGGGGCTCACACTAGCGCTGTAAAAAAAATGGTGTAAACAGCATTTTGAAGTTATGGCTCAGGCTGGAGCTCAGACTCTGAAGCCTAGGGAGGGGGGTGAGCTTCCGAGCCCAAGCTCTAGCCTGAGCCATGACTTCAAAGGGCTGGCTATGCAGCTATTTTTAGAGCACTAGCATGAACCCTGCTACTACAAGTCTGTTGAGCAGGGCTGGGAGGCTGACTGCCGCGGGCTGTGTAGACTTACCCTCTGTGTCAGTTCTCATGCTGTCCCACTTCCATGAATTATTTTTGTTCAATTTTTTTAAATTATGCAAATAACAAGAATTAAATCATTAGAAATACATTCAGTTAATATGATGGGATCACCGTTCAGCCTCAAACGACACCTTTAACTTATACTTCTGATCCAACTAAAAAGATATTTATCGACATGGATAACCAGGAAGAAGAGGTGGATGATGCTTTTTTAAAAAACAACTAACAAAATCATCCAAAGCAGAGGACTTAGTGGGGGGTGGGGGACTTCAACTACCCAGACACCTGTTGGGAAAATAACACAGAAGGGCACAGGTTATCCATCAAGTTCTTGGAATTCATTGGAGACATTTTTTTATTTCAGCAGGTAGAGAAAGCTTCTAAGGGAGAGGCTGTTCTAGATTTAATTTTGACAAATAGGAAGGAACTGGTTGAGGATTTGACAGTGGAAGGCAGCTTAGGTGAAAGTGATCATGAAATGATGAATTCATGATTCTAAGAAATGGAAGGAGGGAAAACAGCTGAATAAAGACAATGGATTTCAAGAAGGCAGATGTTAGCAAACTCAGGGAGCTGGTAGGTAAGATTTCATGGGAAGCAAGTCTAAGGGGAAAAACAGTTTGAGAGAGTTGGCAGTTTTTCAAAAGACATTGTTAAGGACACAAGCAAATTATCCCACTGTGTAGGAAAGATAATAAGTATGGCTTAACCAGGAGATTTTCAATTATATGAAACAAAAAAAAGAGTCCTACAAAAAGTGGAAATTAAGTCAAATTACAAAAGATGAATATAAACAAACAACATAAGGATGTAGGGACAAAATTAGAAATGCCAAGGCACAAAATGAGATTAAACTAGCTAGAGACATAAAGGCTAACAAAAAAACATTCTACAAATACATTAGAAGCAAGAGAAAAACCAAAGACAGGGTAAGCGTGTCATTCAATGAGGGAGAAAAGACAATAACAGAAAATGTGTAAATGACAGAAGTGCTAAATGGCTTTTTTGTTTCAGTTTTCACCAAAAAGGTTAATAGCAATTGGACATCTAATATAGTGAACACCAGTGAAAATGATGTAGGATCTGAGGCTAAAATAGGGAAAGAACAAGTTAAAGTTAAGATCTGTTTGCCAGAAGCTGGGAATGGGCGACGGGATGGATCACTTGATGATTACCTGTTCTGTTCATTCCCTCTGGGGCATCCGACATTGGCCACTGTCGGAAAACAGGATACTGGACTAGATGGACCTTTGGTATGACCCAGTATGACCGTTCTTATGTTCTTATGTAAAAATTACTTAGACGAGTTAGATGTCTGTGAGTCAGCAGGACCTGATGAAATATATCCTAGAATACTCAGAGCTGACTAAGGAGATATCTGAGCCAATAGCGATTTTCTTTGAAAACTCATGGAAGATGGGAGAGATTCCAGAGGACTGGAAGAGAGCAAATATAGTGCCAATCTATGAAAAGGGTAATAAGAACAAGCTGGGGACTTACAAACCAGTCAGCTTAACTTCAGTACCCGAAAAGATAATGGAGTAAATAATCAAGTAATCAATTTGTAAACACCTAGAAGATAATAAGGTGATAGATAACAGTCTACATGGATTTGTCAAGAACAAATCATGTCCAACTAACCTAATACCTTTCTTTGACAGGGTAAAAAGCCCTGTGGATGGGGGGAAGCAGTAGATGTCATATATTTTGACTTTAGTAAGGCTTTTGATACTGTCTCACATGACCTTCTCATAAACAAACTAGGGAAATAGAACCTAGATGGAGCTACTATAAGGTGGGTGCATACCTAGTTGGAAAACCATTCCCAGAGAGTAGTTATCAGTGGTTCACAGTGAAGCTGGAAGGGCATATCGAGTGGCATCCCATAGGGTTTGGTCCTGGGTCCAGTTCTGTTCAATATCTTCATCAATGATTTAGATAGATAATGGCATAGAGAGTATACTTGTAAAGTTTGCAAACAATACCAAGCTGGGAAGGGTTGCAAGTGCTTTGGAGGACAGGATTAAAATTCAAAATGATCTGGACAAACTGGAGAAATGGTCTTAAGTAAACAGGAGGAAATTCTATAAGGACAAATGCAAAGTACTCCATTTAGGAAGGAACAACCAGTTGCACACATACAAAATGGGAAATAACTGCCTAGGAAGGAGTACTGCGGAAAGGGATCTGGGGGTGATAGTGGACCACAATTCCCCCACCCCCAATTCCCCCACCCCCTGTTCCCTGTTCCCAGTTCCCATTCCCCCCCTTACTTCCTGATTGACTGCAGACTATATAGTAAAACTTGAGTTCTGCTTAGCTATACCTTAACCAATCATTTTACACCTAAACATCGAATTGTTTGCACCTTTGGACTCCGGGTATTGTTGCTCTCTGTTCATGCGAGAAGGACCAGGGAAATGAGCAGGTGAAGGAATAAGCCCTCTAACAGGGGTCAGGAAGGAATGTTTTCTTCCCATTGAGGCCAAATTGACAGTGGGTTTTTCCCTTCTGGTCAGCATCCTGAAGGCACAGGTAGGTTAAATAGAAAGAGGATTTAGTAATTAGTGTTAGTACTTGGTAGGGATGTCAACTGTTGCAACTTGAGGCCAGTTTCCCATGCAGTTAAAAGGCTAAAAGTGACAGTTCCCAGAGGTAAAAACACTTAGGATTTTGTTGATAGGCCTTTTGCCCATGCAATAGCCCTTGCGGCCTTCAGAGGCCAAGGTTCCCCTTTCATTACCCTCAGTCCCCCTTGCAGGGGGGGGAGCAAAACAATTCAGAAGAATGATCTGAGTCCTAAGGGCTGAGGCTGAGGAGAGTCTACCCCAAATTGTGGGTTATATGGTAGGATCCACTATAACCCCTGCACTGGAACCACTTAAAATGCTTGGTATATGAGAGTCTGGGTGTAACCCCCCTCCCCCGTGTTAAGTATAATAAAATTAGGGCCCATCTCTTAAAATCCATTGCTGTCTGTCCTCATTCACTGCCGTGTCCAGATCAATTTCCTGGCATCTGTGTCCAGACCCAGCATTCATGAAGAGACCTGAATCACCACTGCCTTTCGCCTTGAGTAGTAATTGACACTTGTGCAAAGTGAGTGCAAAATGCTACCTCTTTGCACAGACAGAAATGACTACCCAAGGTACAGGACAATTAAGAATCAGGCCCTTAGTGTCAAGATTTGCAATAGTGTTGATAAATTTAAAATTGATTCAGAAGCAAAAGAGAGACAGTGTAGCTTCAGTGATAATATTGTCTTCCTTACTCTAGTAAAGTTTCTTGTTCTGTTACAAGAAAGCCTACAATCCTCCTTAATTGACATCAACTTCTACCCTTCTCATAATAATCCAACTGAAGTCTGATATAACTAAGAATAGTCCAAAACAAACAAAGAATATGGTAGGGAGCTAATTTTGTTTTGTTGTTGTTTACAGATATAGGAGTAGCATCTAGCTGCAAAAAGAATCTGTCTCTCCATGTGATCCATCAGTTCAGCTGGTGGAACACCTGAATACTAGCCAAAGGAACTTGGATGTATTCCTGCTTCTGTTTTTTTCCTCTCTTTTCATCTAAACATCTGTTTTCCCATGTTGAGACATGAGCTCATAGCACCTGGAACAAAGAGAAACCAGTCCTTACAGCAAGTATGTGGAGGTAGCATTAGGTCCTCCCACACATTTTTTAAAAACACCAATTCTCCTCTTCTCCCTTTAGCACAAACTCCTTTAGCACAAACCCCAGCTGCCATTCTGTAAAGAATTAGCAATGGACTTCAGTGTGGGCAGAGGCCACTCAAGATGATCTGCTGCTGTAGGCAAAACTTCAGTGTGCTTCCCCCTTCTTCATGGGCCTAGGGATGGCAGATGTGGCCTGGTCAGGCCAGGCCAAATTTAGTGAGTGTCATTGCGACCTGGTATGCAAGCTCAGAATGCCACTCACATTTGGCCTGGCTGCCCCTCTGTCATGATGGAGGGGTTGCTGGGTCAAATCTGCTATCCTAGGCAGTCCGCCAAAAATCTGCCACCCTCAGAAGCTGTCTAGTCTGCCAATAGGTAGGGTGGCCTCAGAAGGTTGGCCGCTTTTTGACAGCGTATCCAGGGGTTATGGCATGATCTAATGGAAAATATCAGAGAGAAATGTATTTTTACAAGGAAAACATAACCTTGATAGCAGCTGCATGACAAGTGTCACAGATTATATTTTTATTTATATATATATATATATATAATACACTTTCAAGACAAATAGAACACATATACCTTGCCCTGAAGAGCTTACAGATTAAGGCCCTTATCCTGCAGACTTATACATGTGCTTAACTTTATACATTGTGAGTAGTCCCATTGACACCTCAGTCCCCAGTCCTGCAGCCACTTACACAGGGAGTAGTCATATTGTGGTGACAATCACAACGTTCAGTGTAACTATTCCCCCATGTAAAGTTACTCGCACGTGTGTTTGTAGGTTCAGGGCCTACATTTAGAAATAAGATGAAAGAGAACAACTAACTAAGGACTACACAGACATGACCATGTGTTGCTGTGGGTTGTAATGCATGCTTTTGATAGTCTGCTAGTATTAGCTTTTGTTTGTTTGTTCTTTTACATATATTTGTATTGAGACATTAATATACAAGAAGAATACAAGTCCTTTCATCATATTTTACATATATTGTAAGTTTAGAAGAAGGTGGATCAAGTCAATAGCAGTTATTCAAAATATTTTAAAAAATCCAACAGTTTATATTATTTAAATCCAGAACATTTGCTTTCACTACATCCAATTAATACCTTCTTTATACAGACAGATAATACATACACAGAGCATCAATCCCGTAATTGTTACATAAAAACAAAATGGCTACATTTTATTTTATTTCTCTGTTCCTTTTTGTTTGAGCAGAACTTGCAGGATAAGAGTCAAGAAGGCAGAAGGGTAAAGAGAGACAAAAAGATGCTGAAGGGGGAATAGGTTGTGGGGGCGGGGGTGTCAGTGAAGAAGAGAACTTGGAGATATGAATAAGAGGATGAATGCTGGTGACCTAGTGATTGAGATTTGGCAGTTGGTTAGTAAGGTGAATCAGGTGGTGATACAAGCCAATAGATTTGTGTCAATGTGGGCAAATTGATTAGGAAGATCCAGAAGAGTAAAAGCCGTTTTGGATCAGTCTTAAGTTCTCCAAGTTAATGTAAAGAAAATTGAAAATGTCAGGCGTGCAGAGAACTCCAAGGATGAAGTCAAGCTGCAGCTGAAGACTGAATGTATGGACCTCCTGCTGTCTGCTGAGAGCTGGGACCTCTTAGGGTACATCTAGATGGCAATTAAGTGTCCACACTGGCCCAGATCAGCTGACTCAGGCTCACGGGGCTCGATCTGCACGGCTGTAAAACTCTTGTGTAGACATTTGGACTTGGGCCAGAGCCCAAGCTCTGGGACCCCACAAAGCAGGAGGGTCCCAGAGCCAGGGCTCCAGCCCAAGTCAGAGCATCTACACAACAATTTTTAGCACCTCAACCAATGCCTCACAAGCCCAAGTCAGCTGACCCAGACCACCTGCAGCTCTGCCATGTGTCCTTAACTCCAGTGTAAACATACCTTTATAGACTGACCTTGGTGTAATGGAACACTAAACTGTATTATACTGTTCAGCCATTAGGTGGCAATGAATTGCAAACAAGCTCCACAAAGAAACTGGAGATATACAGATATCTTCTTTAATTTATGCTAAAGGGAAGCAGACAGAACATGTCTTTAAATTCTTTGACTTTACTGAAGACAGTCACAAAGATGACTGTGAAAAGGCTCTGGCTATGTATGTTTGAGGCATATTTTATATCTCAGAGAAATGTGGTTTATGAAACAGCATATTTCCACCAAAGAATTCAAGACTAACGAGGAAATGTTGAATGTTTTATAAGAACTCTGCAGACATTGGCTGAAAACTGTGATTTGGGGATTGGAAAACATAAAAATGTTTCTGATGAAAATATCAGAAATATGTTATTGGATTAACAAATAAAAATCTTTCATAATAGTTACAACTGAAGACAGACTTAACCATAGACACAGCTATTCAAACAGCAAAGCAGTCTGAGCTGATAAGACAGCAAAAACAAGAACCACTGACCAGCTATGAAGAACAAGCAACTATCTTAGAAGCTGTAAAGAGACTCAGCGTGACTGTTAAAAACCATTATCATAAGTCCCCTGAGGCTAAGAGGGACAAATTCCAGCCTATATGCCCAAGTTGAGGTCAGAGCATGTAGGGATAAAGTGAGACAGGCTAAAAGGCATGTAGAATTGGACCTTGCAAAGGGAATTAAAACCAATAGTAAAAGGTTTTATAGCCATATAAATAGGAAGAAAACAAAGAAAGAAGAAGTGGGACCGCTAAACACTAAGGATGGAGTGGAGGTTAAGGATAATCTAGGCATGGCCCAATATCTAAACAAATACTTTGCCTCAGTCTTTAATGAGGCTAATGAGGAGCTTAGGAATAGTGGCAGAATGACAAATGGGAATAAGGATGTGGGGGTAGATATTACCATTTCCGAGGTAGAAGCCAAACTTGAACAGTTTAGTGAGAGTAAATCAGGCGGCCCAGATAATCTTCATCCAAGAGTACTAAAGGAACTGGCACATGAAATTGCAAGCCCATTAGCAAAAATTTTTAATGAATCTCTAAACTCAGGGGTTGTACCGTTTGACTGGAGAATAGCTAATATAGTTCCTATTTTTAAGAAAGGGAAAAAAAGTGACCCAGGTAACTACAGGCCTGTTAGTTTGACATCTGTAGTATGCAAGGTCTTGGAAAAAAATTTGAAGGAGAAAGTAGTTAAGGACCTTGAGGTCAATGGCAATTGGGACAAATTACAACATGGTTTTACAAAAGGTAGATCGTGCCAAACCAACTTGATCTCCTTCTTTGAGAAAGTAACAGATTGTTTAGATAAAGGAAATGCAGTGGATCTAATCTACCTCGATTTCAGTAAGGCATTTGATACAGTACCACATGAGGAATTATTGGTTAAATTGGAAAAGATGGGGATCAATATGAAAATTGAGAGGTGGATAAGGAACTAGTTAAAGGGGAGACTACAGTGGGTCATACTGAAAGGTGAACTGTCAGGTTGGAGGGAGGTTACTAGTGGAGTTCCTCAAGGTTCAGTTTTGGGACCAATTTTATTTAATCTTTTATTACTGACCTCGGCACCAAAAGTGGGAGTGTGCTAATAAAGTTTGCAGATGACACAAAGTTGGGAGGTATTGCCAATTCAGAAAAGGATCGGGATATACTACAGGAAGATCTGGATGACCTTGTAAACTGGAGCAATAGTAATAGGATGAAATTTAATAGTGAGAAGTGTAAGGTTATGCATTTAGGGATTAATAACAAGAATTTTAGTTATAAGTTGGGGACGCATCAGTTGGAAGTAACGGAATAGGAGAAGGACCTCGGAGTCCTGGTTGATCACAGGATGACTATGAGTCACCAATGTGATGTGGCCGTGAAAAAAGCTAATGCGGTCTTGGGATGCATTAGGCGAGGTATTTCTAGTAGAGATAAGGAGGTGTTAGTACCGTTATACAAGGCATTGGTGAGACCTCATTTGGAATACTGTGTGCAGTTCTGGTCTCCCATGTTTAAGAAGGATGCATTCAAACTGGAACAGGTACAAAGAAGGGCCACTAGGATGATCCGAGGAATGGAAAACCTGTCGTATTAAAGGAGACTCAAGGAGCTTGGGTTGTTTACCTTAACCAAAAGAAGGCTGAGGGGAGATATGATTGCTCTCTTTAAATATATCAGAGGGATAAATACCAGGGAGGGAGAGGAATTATTTAAGCTCAGTACCAGTGTGGACACAAGAACAAATGGATATAAACTGGCCATCAGGAAGTTTAGACTTGAAATTAGACGAAGGTTTCTAACCATCAGAGGAGTGAAGTTCTGGAACAGCCTTCCAAGGGAAGCAGTGGGGGCAAAAGACCTATCTGGCTTCAAGATTAAGCTAGATACGTTTATGGAGGGGATGGTTTGATGGGATAACATGATCTTAGTCAAAGGTCAATTAATTGCCATCAGTGGTAAATAGGACCAATGGTCAATGATGGGATGTTAGAAGTTACTGCAGAGAACTTTTTCCTGGGTGTCTGGCTGGTGAGTCTTGCCCACATGCTCGGGGTTCAGCTGATCGCCATTTTTGGGGTCGGGAAGGAATTTTCCTCCAGGGTAGATTGGCAGAGGCCCTGGAGGTTTTTTTGCCTTCCTCTGCAGCATGGGGCACGGGTCACTTACCAGAGGATTCTCTGCATCTTGAAGTCTTTAAACCATGATTTGAGGACTTCAATAGCTGAGACATAGGTAAGAGGATTATTCCAGGAGTGGGTGGGTGAGATTCTGTGGCCTGCATTGTGCAGGAGGTCAGACTAGATGATCATAATGGTCCCTTCTGACCTTAAAGTCTATGAGTCTATGAGTCTAAGTTGTGGAAAAAGTCATATCCCAAATGATGATGCATGTCCAGCCAGAAGAAAAAGGTGTAATAAATGCACAAAATATGGACATTTTGCAGCTGTTTGCCAAACTAAAGCAGTCAGGGAGTTGATTAATATTATAGACAATCAAGAGCCATTGTTTCTGGCATCTAGAACTTGAGACAACACAGAACCAACCTGGAGAGTTAAACTGAATATTCAGATCAAGACTAATTACTTTAAAGTTGACTCAAGACCTGTTGTCACAATCCCATCTCAGGAGGGACTTGCAATCACCTTCAACCCCTCCCAGAGCTGAAATCAGCTGACACAGTTCTTACTAGCCCTGGAGGTATTTTGAACTGCATGAGCCAGTGAGTGATAAACAGGCTGGCAAGTTCTTAAGGCACAAGTTGCCTTGGCTTTCCCAGGTTTTCTTACACAGGCTAAAGATCTTAGCCTTAGACTATCACTTCTCACAGTTCAGCCTTTGTTCCTCAGGTGTTTTCAGGTGTATTGTGGTAGGGAGAGTGAGGCCCCTTCATGTTGTCATTGTCCCTCTTTTATATCTTCCCCCCACTTGCTGGAAAGCTTTTCTGCTGTGACCTGGGTCAAACAGTTCCCATTGTGTAGGGCTATCTCTGAGAGGTTGCTGTTGCACACAGTTCCTGGGGTAATCCTTATGCTTGTGTGCATTTCTTCAATAAGCCACTAACATAGTTTAGCCTCATCCAGCGTAGCACATTTGAAATACACAGACATGGTCAATATTCCCAACTTCAAACACAAAAAAGATACATGCATATAAATTGGATAAACACGTTCAGTAAATCATAACCTTTCCAATGATACCTTACATGAGCCATCTAGCATAAAGAACATCTCAGTTATGCCATATTCATATCATAAGCATATTTTCATAAAGAATATGCAGTGAAACGTCACAGTGGGTCTTGAGAGAATTTGAAAGAGAGAGGGTCCTGGCCTTGTGGATCAGTGTGGGATGGACATTCCATGTATAAACAACTGGGCAAGTGGACAGCCATGGCTAACACCATTGGCAGAGTGGGACGATGAGGGATAAGGCATCCCAGACGTGGGTGGCAGAGGATGAAGGTGCAGAGTTGTGAAGGGCCTTGGAGGTGAGCACAGAAAACAGCCTCAGAAATCCTTAAAAATAACATTTGCAAGGCTATTTTCACTATGTTTCCACCAGCTGCATTTACACCCAGCGTGGATTTAAGCATTAATTGAAGTTGCAGCAGTTGCAGTACAAATTAATTGTTGACATAATGTGTTTCAACTATTGGGTTTTGATTTGAAAAAACACAGAAGTAACCAAGGAAAACTGTTCAGTCTATTTATGCTCCTTGTAAGGTCCTCATTACTTCAGTACCTGAGCATGTCACAGGCTTTAATTAATGTACTTGGAGGGTTCCAGGAAATACTCTATAAGAATTTACGCCTTTATCAGACCAGTAACATAATAGTGCAATATTCTGTAAAAGAACTAGGGACAATATTCTATGACCAAAGGATATGTTGGCTCTGAGACACCAGTGTGTGAGCATTAATTACAGGTTTTTGCTACTCAGTAGAAATGGTGTCATGTAATACGAAGAGGGACTGTAGTGCATTCTCTGACACGGAAGGCCTCACCTCACCACAAGTGATTGCACATGTGGCTTAGAAATACCTTTCTCATTATTATTCAGCCTCAAAGTCTGACAGTACAATGTTACTGATGGAGGCGCAATTAAATACACCATGTTGTATATATTCCACATCGGTGTGAAAGCTGGACTTTGTTCAGTGTTCACAAATTTTCTGTTGCAAATTTTTTACCTATTACTCATAGAGCTGATTTCCTGATGAACTATCTAAATTCTAAATGGCTGCTTTTGCATTTACCTAATGGGAAATTCTCTCCTGTAGGGTCAAGTCCTGCAGCCTTTGAAATTAATAGAAGTTGGTGTACCATTCAGGCTTACGTACAGCTTAAAGGCGATTTGCAGAGGAAAATTGGGTTTGTGAAAAAAAAATGCTTTCAAAGGGAGGCCTGGACATTGATTGGGGATGGATTTCTGCTTGGTTGTTTTTATTTTATTTATTTGTTTAACATTAGAAACACCAGGGAAGTCCAATCTGGTTTTATATGGCTTTACTGGGCAACTTCCCAAATTGTAAGCATTCACACCTTAACTGAAAGGGCAGCAGAAAGGGATCTTTACCTTAAGAGATTTGTTTCTTCTAGTTGTTTGTAGATCATTTTAGTCATATAAGTGTTAACCAAAAAAAAAAGGGGGGGGGGGGATATTAAACAGATAGCCACTTCCCATCTCATTTAACCAGGTGCTACTCTGATCCTACAGGTTCTCTGGTTGTCCAAAGAGTGTTCCAGATCACACAAGAACTGAATTATTATTAATGTAAAAAACAAATAAACTTTAAAAATGCTTTCAAAATAGCCTTTTATACACACCAGAATTGGGGAGGGGGAGCCCAAACCCAAGTTTGTTTTCCTTTGCATGTCATCTTTAAGACCCCAAGCGAGGGTAATTTTGGTCTTCTCAACTGAATTTCTAATGAACAAAAGTCTAGACATCACAATCTCACCCCACTAGGAAGCTAGGAAGTTTCTGCTGAGAAGATGTCAAAGAAGTTGTTATGAAAAATGAATCTGATATAATCCCTAAAAAAGATGGCCTTTCCAGGTCTGAGTTGAGACCTGAATAGAACTGTGTGTATATATTTGTATACAGTGTTGTTGTAGCTGTGTCAGTTCCAGGATATTAGAGAGACAAGCTGGATGAGGTAATATCTTTTATTGGACCAACTTCTGTTGGTGAGAGAGTTGGTCCAATAAAAGATATTGCCTTATCCACCTTGTCTCTGTACATATTTGTGGCTGTTCAGGAAGCAATCCCTATTCCTCGCTCTGCCTCTACTATCCACAACTACAAAATTTCTCTCAACTTCTTTTCTTCAAATGTAGACATAATAACAGTGAAATCAAGCCTATAACAGTGAAACCAAGTCTATATTCCAGTTATTACATTTCACACTTCTTACAATGAAGGGACAAATTAATCCCTGGTTTGGGTGACCGTACGTCCCATTTTGACTGGGACAGTCCCTTTTTTAAGCCCTGTCCTGGCCATCCCGACTTTTTTTTCAAAATGAGGCATTTGTCCTGTTTGCTCTTGCTGACCTGATCAGTTGGCAAGAACAAATGGGACAAATGCCCACCTTTGTCAAAAAAGTGGGTTGCGGTCTGGAGGAACATGGGAGGGAGGGAGGGAGGCGAGCAGAGATGCCAGCCCCCCATAGCAGGGGAGGCAGAGCTGGGGAGGGGAGGGAGCCTTCCAGCATGGTGGGGGGGGCAGGGCAGTAGTGTTCCAGCCACAGGCCGACAGCCTCTTTGTTAGCCCGAAACAGATGTAACTATGACCTGCACAGATCAGAAGATGGGCTGTCTGCAGATCCTACTGTTGTATCAGTCAAACAAGGTACTAACAAACTGCAACAGGTCTTTATTTTAAAGTGGAAACCTCTTTACCAAGCTGCTGCTGCACCCTCTGTAGCTCTCCCATCCTCTCAACTCCTTCCTCCCTCCTTCCTGTTTCCTGTCCTTACAGACTCCCAGCAGCCAGTGCTCCCAGTTCTAATAATTATAAGCAACATATAAACACCACACCTACCCCCTCCCGCATCTATCATTGGATGAGCTATTAAGGCAGAGGCAGAATAAGGTGTAACACAGAGAACATTTATTATGCAACTAGTGAACAAGCTAGGCAAGGATCCCTTCAGGTGATAACAAAAGGTAAGCAAACACACTCGGTTGTTAACAGGTACCAGAACGTGAAACTCAGAGCCCTAAAACTATGGGTGTAAAACAGAGGAAAACCTCAGTGGGTATTACAATACCATATCCGACGACATGGACACAATGACAAGGACTCAGGATACTGACACGGACAACGGTGATAATGAGGGGCACTGGACACTGGACAGGAACTCAGAAACTAGGTATTCTTCTCCTTCTGGACAGGTCCTCTGGGCAGGTCTTCTCCTCTCAGGTAGGTCTTCTGTGCTTGCCCTCGTAGTCTCTGCTTGACCTCGTAGTCCAGTGTGTGTATGCACACAACCAATGTGACGTAGCGGTTGCGTGCAAGTTAGTGTTAATGGGACCAAGAGTTCAAAGTCCTATGAGTCCTGATCCCTCTAGGGCTCTCCTAGCAGCTTGGCTGATCTTATGGGACACTGGCTGCCACTCAGATGGACAGCCCTGAGTAAGGGGTGTGCCACCCTTAAATAACTTGCGGTTACAGGAAGATTACTGCTGCCACATGACTTAACTGCCCTAGCCTTTCCTGCTTTGATTTGAAAAAGGCTGGAAGGATGCCAAATCCTCTGAGAAGAAGGGTGTCCAATATGGAGGCTTAACTGTTCTTTTACAAATCCAAGATGGAGATTACATAAAAACATATCAGAAACCATAGGGCGCCGACTTTTGTTGGCGCCGCTGGGTGCTCCACCCCCTGGCCCCGCCCCTTACCCAAATCCCCGCCCCCTACCCCCTGGGAAAAATTGGTGGGTGCTGAGCACCCACCGGCAGCTCCCCGACAGCCCCCCTCCCCCGCGCGTGCTCGCCCGCCCGCCCAACTCACTCACCTTCTGGGTTCCCTGCGCGGCGGGAGGCGCCTCCGGCCATGCAGGGAACCCGGAAGGTGAGTGAGTTGGGCGGGCGGGGAGCTGCCGATGGGTGCTCGTGCACCCGGCCCTGGCTCCTCCCCCGGCCCCGGGCATGCTGCATTCCCACCACCCCCCGACTTGCAAGCGGGGGAGGGGGGGGAGAAGAGGAGAACCCGAGCATCCACCAGGCCCTGCAGCTTCCCGCCAGCCCCGCCCCCGCGCCCGGCTGCTCACCAGTGCTCCTGGGCTGGGCTGGGCTGGCTTGCTTCCCCAGGAAGGCGTGCCTTCTTTGCCGCTCGCAGGCTCCTCCCTCCGGCTCCAGCGGCACGCTGGGGGTGGGGGAAAGCCCCTGCACTTTTGCGGGGAGGGATAGCTCAGTGGTTTGAGCATTGGCCTGCTAAACCCAGGGTTGTGAGTTCAATCCTTGAGGGAGCCATTTGGGGATCTGGGGCAAACATTGGGGATTGGTCCTGCTTTGAGCAGGGGGTTGGACTAGATGACCTACTAAGGTCCCTTCCAACCCTGATATTCTATGATTCTATGAAAAACAGAAACTAGAGTACAAGATTTACTGTAAAGTACATCCGGATTTTAAATTTGTTATATAGTAGTCAGATTTGTATAAACTGTTCTCCCTGATAAAATGCTTAGTTCACTTCTTGTCTGGAAGAATTCAGACTCATTAATTCACATTATCCGTAGCAATTAATGTGATTCAGTCCTAGGAAATGTTACTCCACAGATGCCTTGAACACATTTCCAGATAAGAAAAGAACTCCTTGTTTTTAATCAGCTAGATCACTTATCATTACATCACATCATTCATAAGTATTTTTCCAGAAAGGCCTTTTGCAAGTGCACTAAAATAGAAGGTTTTATAGGAAACCATGCATCTAATATTTTGTCAGCTACCAAATTGTATAAAGAAATAAGGTAACTTTAATCATACTAATTATGATTTATGGCAAACATATTACTCAGTATTGTTATTCAACTGGTTAGTTCTTGTTTGTATTGCTGTTTCAGGCTCTGTGGTTGAATTATAAATTGAATGATAGGATTTTATTGGATAAGCAATATCTGCCATCTGCTGGAAGTACATATTCTAGCACCATCAGTGTGGTGTTTTGGCCAACCAGCTCTCCAATAAACCATAGTCTCCAAGAAGTCTGAACTAACAAGATTTTGGAAGAATCTCTTAAAAGATTCCCATCTTCAGATAATGATCTTAGCTCTAAAAAGTAGCTTTTACCACTGAAAAACTTAACCTCTGAGGTAACAAAGAGATCCCCTATAATAAGTCCTAACACCTATATAGCACTTTTCATCAGTAGGTCTCAAAGCAGGTCACTATCATTAGCCCCATTATACAGATGGAAATATTAAGGCACAGAGAGGTGACTTACCCAAGGTCACTGAGCAGGCAAATAGCAGAGATGGGACCAGCACCCAGGTCTCCTGAGTCCCACTCCAGGGTGCTATGGATTCGGCCATACTGCAAGAATAGCTTTGCTCCTAAGCCCCAAAATTGTATGGTGTTCTAGGATTTTGACAGAAGAGTCTGCCTCTTCCGATGATGCAATTATATGCTAAAACCAATGCTAACAACAATGAAGGGGCCGCATTCACTTATCTTTATTTATACTATTGTAAATCAAGAGTAAGTTAATTGAAACCAAAGGAGTTACACCAGTGTAAACCCAGTATGAAAGAAAATCAGGCATAAGTCTTCTATAATCATGTTAATTTGGCCATGTAGCACATATGTAGAGATATATATATATATAGGCTTTGAAGTGGGCAGAGTTCACTCCTCAAGCAGATAAACAAGTTGCCCATACAGTCTTAATTTGGCCCCCTTGTGAGTATGCCTTATGGGACAGTCTTTAATTACATGATTACACTCTATTTTTTCCACTGAGCACAGGATGGACTTGCTCTGGGGATGAATCAGGGCTGTGTTGTGAAGGAGATTGTTGTATGTAGGACTCTGCTTCATTTGTTGCCAAAGTTGGAAGGTGTTTAGTGAACAGAGCTGATTTGGACATGTGCTTCTAAATAGACTGAAGTTCAGTTCGAGCCTGTGCAGTGAGATTGAGAGATTCAAGCTCATTTGAAGCCTTTCTCACTGAATTCAAATGCTGCACAACTGGTTGAGCACCATCAATCCGTGCAGGCCATCTAATGTCCAAAAATTTCAAACGTGTGTCCTCACGAAACTCACTGTACAACTATGGGACAAGAGCATTTGAATGGGCTCTCCATGCTTAATATCAACTGTGACATTGCACGAAAGCTAGATTTTTCATCAATAATTAGTGCATTTGCACATAAAAAGGCTAGAAAAGCATTTGTTAAATAAAAAAATATTCAAATTATGTCTCTCTTTTTTTGGTGCCTTATTTTATTTTCATGTGTCGTCATTTGTTATTTTTATTATGCTAGGTTACTCAAAAGCTGGAAGTGGCCTGGACCTCTCTGGACCTCTGAGAGGGCCTGTGTACCTGTAACTTGGTGGGAAAAGTCTACATTGATTCCAGAGATACTCTAATTACTTTCAGCCTAATAGCCCTTTATTTTTGAATTTTCCTAATCAGACTTATAATAGGAGTGGCAATCTTAACTGTAAACTGGCTGCCACCACTTTATAAAAATGGGGGGCATAAGAAGGACTAACAAGTAGACAACATAAGAGGCTTTATACTGTTTCACTGAAGACAGTGGTGAAACGCCTATGAACTTTAATAAGAGCAGAAGCAAACCTAAAATAAAAATCTGACTAAATAATTTTATGTTCAGCTGCATGGCATTGTAGATAGGTGGATTTTAAATATGTACCAATTTGGCATGCCCCGAAAAATTACATTGAAAATCTCTGTAAGATCCTTTAAATGTGCATGCTCTACTACTATGAGTCCAACTGACAACACAAAACAAATATAGGTTCAAGTTTTGGAAATATTTCATGTATATCTGTGTAGAATTTTAATAGATTTTCTTACTAAATCTTCAAGAACTAATCTTCACTGTTTTTGAGACTGGATTTGAGAGAGAAATGAAGGAACAACCCACCTTATTCAGTCAGTCTCAAAGACAAAATGTTCTTTTGAACTAAGATGTGTACACGTGAAGGCCTGCATTGCTCTCTGGTGGCAGACACCAAGCTTTTCCTGAGTGGTTGAAAACATCTGTTTTCAACCAATCTAAACACTGAGCCTTTTTCTTTAATCTTTTCACTCTGTCACTGTCTGTTCCTGTCCTGGGTTCATGTGAGTGCAAGCAGGGTTTTGTGGTATAACTGCCTAGTGACCACAGGAAATAGAGTGCTGTGCAATCACTGCTCTTTCAGTCTGTTGTGTTGTGTGCTGCTGCTAACTGATGTCAGGCATAACAGAACTAGATATAAAAACAAACCTTGAAACATTTAAAGTGCTCTTTTAATTTTACTTTAGGGTCACAAAATTATTTCATTTTGCCTACTTACTGTCAGTCATAGTCCAAGTAATGGAAATATACTTCAGTGTGGTGGTGGTGGGGTATATTTATTCTTTTAGTTTCCATATCTCTTCCAGGCTGGCTACATATTTAAATAAATGAGTTCAAGAAAATCTTTGGGGCTCACTTTGAGCTTTCTCTTGTCTCTCAGCATCTCAGTTTCTCAGATGCTTCAGCCTCAGTTCACATACACATGCCAATGCACAACCCTATACTGGACTCAATGAGTTTGTAACACTTTACTTCTGAACGCTACTTCCTCTTTCAGCAACTCTTCAAGCTTCTCCTTTCAGAACTGTTTAAATTCCTAGGCTCTGGATGGACCTCTTTTCCCATTTTTTAAAAAAAAATCCCATTTCTTTCTCAGCCTAGGAAGTAAACAAGGGAGCCAGAATTTTCCAAGTTGCATAGGTGTATAAATAGAAAGTTAGGCTCATAAGGGGCATTCTTGCACCATGAAGATTTTCAGAAAGCTGACATAAGCATAGGTTGGGTATGGAGGCTGTATGCACTCGGATGTGATGCCTATTTTTGTGCATTCTGGATGTGGCCAAGTGGTTAGGCATCCAACATGGATTTTCAAACTAAACAGGGGTTGGGAGAATCATATAACAGGATTTTTTACAGAAATTGTAAGCTCTGTGGGGCAGGGTCTGTGTTTGTCCATGACTGGGGCTCATAGGTGCTATCGCAGTACAATAGATGTGCTGTGCAGTTAGAACATCCGAGGGTACACCAAAGTGGTTGGGCGCTCACCCACTTTTCTCTTTGGAACCCGCTCAGTGTAGCCAAGGCTGCTCTGGGGAACATCCAAAGATATCTGCTTTTGGAAGAAATAGGGCGAGTGGGAGGAGCTACACAAAGGGCTGTAAGACTAAAGAGAATTTTATTTAAGACTAAGTTGACAGGACGAGGATACACAATTCCTAAATTGCCAGCCTTGTGAAACCACAGTAAAAGCACACACCAGCTGCATACTCATCTGATGGCTAATAAGGTTGTGTAGCTGGCCAGTCCCCAATATTCTGCAGATGACCTCTGGCTGGACTGGAGCACTACAGTCTCCTCCTGGGAGAATGACACTTCTCCCTCACTCTGGCCTGAGCTCCCTTTCCCAGATACTGCCTGTTTGGCTGGGTTCTTCTTGGCACCATGGTGGAATGTCCTCTATTTCATCATTATGTCCTCCAGACGCCTCCCACAGCATTCTCCAGCACTAGAAACAGGCATTGATATCCTGGCAGCATCTGACACTCTAATCAGCTGAGTGCCACTTTGGAATTCCTATTTTCTAATGCCTCATTATACTATGCTAATGAAAAAGGAGCTGAGATCTGCCCAAGTGCCCTGCTGCAACCAGCCAAATTTAGTGCCTTTCTTTTGAAAATCTCACATCTAATTATGCAAAAATGTCTTTAGGCAGCTCCTCCTGGCTCTCCAAGCTCTACCACACAGTGGCATCCAGTATTGCTGGGTGTCTTATCCAGTGCCCTAATAGACTGCAAGCACTAGCCAGTATGATTGGTCATAGCACCATAGTGAAAGGGGAGGATGAGAAGCAAGGTTCTGTAAATTGTCTGGGGTTACAGGTCCCTAAATCCACTTGATTTTTCATAATCTCCCCCAGATCTGATTTCCTCTGATACTGTAACCCTCTTCTCCTCTTCTTTCCTAAACATTAACTGTTCCCGTTCTAACAGTCCTTTGGATAAACCAGTTTCAAAAGCTGCTTTTATGTCTCCTATAACTCTGAGGTTTGGATAGTTATCTGATTCTACAGGCTGTTCCACTGAGTCAGAACTGTGCCAGGATCTGCTTGGCAGACAGTCAGGATTTGATTCTATCTCGGACAGAGCCAAAACACAGAGCTGTAAACAAGATAACGTTTTCTTTCCTTATCTCAAGTCTTTCATCACTTTCTGGAACAATCCACATTCAAGACCTGTAGCATAGGAACAGGGGTGGTTTGTCCATATAGGCAAATTAGGCGGTCGCCTAGGGTGCCAAGTTAAATGGGGCACCAAATTTGAGGGGGGAAATCAAATTTTTTAAAAATGGAGAAAAAATGAAAAAGATGAAAAAAATACAAATAAAATAACTAAGATGTCATTATTTCAATTTCCGTGTGCGTGCGGAGGGAATATTAATTATAATTCATTTCTCTACATTTCTGAGACTTTATTAATATGTCAAATCTTTTATTTACTACAAAAATAAATATTTCAGCAATTTTTTTTTTCAATTAGCTACATAGGGTCAAGATGACCCACTCAGCAATTTTGATAAGCAATAACTTAGCCACAATGAAACACATCCATCAATGGCAAGAGCTGCAATGCTAGTGACACCTAACTTGAATATACATCAAGGTCACATAGCCAGAAATTCATGTAGAGCGGAGATATCATGAGTTGATATATGTCAAACGGTCATTTTAACACACGTCACAGGTAGATGGTTAAGAATCAAGAGAATACTGTGGAAAATTGTGTTTCTTGGTGCCAAAGAATAAAGAATAATGTCTTTCAGCATTATAAATACAAAATGTGAGTATCTTTAAGCGTTATTAAACCTTAGCGTTATTATCGGGGTGTATAATTATGAACTTTTCTTTGTTTAACTGGTTCACATGTAATAAATACGGTCCATAAACAAAAAGTAACAGTGTTAACGCTTAATAGACTATGAAAGTGATGACGTCACACTCCAAGCGGGTAACCGTGAGGAAGGGGATTACTTTCCAAACAACCGGTGTCGGGTTATAACATCGAAAAAGATCATTTTGTTTCTGTGTAAACGCTGTAACTAACTGTTTTAATAGGTAAGTGAGTGTAAGTTACTTTTAAGCAGTGAAAAGATGTGTTGGGATGGCTGCAATGTGGTTTAAATCGCCAACCATGTGATGTGTCAGCCATCCTTAATTCTATAATGCTTGCAGTCGGGAGCACAGTTAGTACATAACAATATTCAAATGCCCCATGGCAGAAAGAGGAAAAAGAAAACCCTCAGGAGCTGAGTATCGTAAACGAAAGGCTGAAAAGGAAAAGGACCAAGAAAAACAGCAGGGATCCTTCCTGAAATATATTCTCTTTAATCCAAATAAAGATGGAAGTAGTTCACAGCATCCGATGAAGGAATTTTACTTGGAGAGGAGGTTAGCTCACATCCACAAGGAAGCAGTTTGGAAAATCAAGATGAAGGTCTATTACTTTGAGATGAGGGTAGCTCACATCCACAAAAAAGCAGTTTGGAAACTCAAGGTGATGGAAACTTACTTCTAGATTAAGGCAGTTCATAGCATCAGACTGATATAGGGTGACCAGACGTCCCGATAAAATCGGGACTGTCCCAATTTTTCTTCCTTTGTCCCACGTCATTTGTCCTGATATCGGGGCTTCGGGGGTTCCCCCCCCCCTCTGAGATCTCCGTTGGGGCTCGGAGATCTTTGGCAGGGCTCGGAGAACTCTGGCAGGGGTTTTTTTTTGTTCGACAAGTCCAGCGGGAGGGTTTTTTTTGCTCAGACAAGTCCCAATTTTTGGGTCCTTTCATCTGGTCACCCTACACTGATATGGAAGTGAAGAAAATATATTCACCATCTGAGACACATGCAGAAATTGAAGTAAATGAAGTAGAAGGAAGAAAGGATGTGGAAGTTACAAACAAGTTACAGTATGGGGACCCAGTTTCATGGCCCAGATGTGATGACAGTGTGCGGCAAATTCTCGTGGAACATGGACCCGAACAAGTTCATGAATTTCCCTTCCCTAATGATGGAAATAAAAGAAAATTCTCTGCTCAGCATTACAAGAGGAAACTCATTAGTGGGGAAGAAATTCATTGACACTGGTTACAATATTCCGTGTCGAAGGACTCCGTGTTTTGCTTTTGCTGCAAGTTGTTTAGAAATTAAGCAATTGGTACATCACTTACTGAAAATGGTTTGAAGGACTGGAAAAACATATCTTCAATTCTCTCTTCACATAAAAGAAGTACAGAACATTTGGAATGTTTTCAAAATTGGAAAGAAAGTGAATTATGATGGAAAAAAGGACAAACTATCGATGAAGAAAATTTTCATATGATCAAGGAAAAAGAAGAATATTGGCAACAAATATTAGAGCATCTGATTGCTTTAGTGAGAGTTCTCGGTGGGCAAAATTTAGCATTCTGTGGCCGCAGTAGAAATGAAAAATTATATACTCCAGGTAATGGAAACTTTTAAAAATTGTTGAATACCTAGCTTTGTTTGATCCAGTCATGAAGGAGTATCTACATAAAATAACTGATTATGAAACACAGGTTCATTACTTAGGAAAAAATATGCAAAATGAACTGATTCAAATCCTAGCAAATGCCATTAAAAGTAAAATTGTAGAAGCTGCCCATTCTGCAAAATACTTTTCAATAATACTGGACTGTACACCAGATGTGAGTCATGTTGAACAAATGACAATGATCATTCGTTTAGTGGATATGGAAAAGTTTGCAGATAAAGATAATGTTGAAGTGCTCATAAAGAAACATTTTTGGGGGTTTGTACCATTGGAGAAGATGACTGGAGCATTTATGACTGAAACTATTCTACAAGAGCTTGAAACAATGTCATTATCTGTTGAAATCTTACATAGCCAAGGCATGTAAGTGCCTTGGCTATGTAATGGGATAATGGGAGTAATATGAAGGGTAAAGACAATGGTGTGCAAAGGAGAATGATGGAAATCAATCCTAGGGCCTTTTTCGTTCCTTGCAGTGTGCATTCTCTGAATTTGGTTGTCAATGATGCTGCTAGATGCTATCTGGAGGCAAGCAGTTTCTTTGACCTGGTGCAACGTGTTTATGTGTTTTTCTCAGGCTCAACACGCCGTTGGGAGATTCTGACTCGCCATGTGAATTGTCTAACTGTGAAACCACTTAGTTAGACAAGATGGGAGAGTCGCATTGATGCTTTGAAGCCTCTTTGCTATGAACTTGGAAACATTTATGATGCTGTAGCGGGGTGGTCACCCACTCCTGCCCTCAACGGCTCAAAAACAGCCCTGGGAGAGGGCTGTGGCTGGGAACGGCTGATTGGGGAAGTAGCCACAGCCGGGCCATGCCCCAATCAGACCGTAGCTGGCCCTACAAAGGTCAGTGAAGCCAGGAGCTCAAGCAGTCTCCCTCTAGCTGAGGAGAGAGATGGGCCTAGCCTGCCTGGGGAGCCTAGGGGTACCAGAGTGAAGCAGGGCTGGGGAAGGCCAGAGGAGTGGTAAATAGGCCCAATGCTGGGACGTTAGAAGTTAATGCAGAGAACTTTTTCCTGGGTGTCTGGCTGGTGAGTCTTGCCCACATGCTCAGGGTTCAGCAGATCGCCATATTTGGGGTCGGGAAGGAATTTTCCTCCAGGGTAGATTGGCAGAGGCCCTGGAGGTTTTTCGCCTTCCTCTGCAGCACGGATCACTTGCTGGAGGATTCTCTGCATCTTGAAGTCTTTAAACCATGATTTGAGGACTTCAATATCTGAGACATAGGTGAGAGGATTATTCCAGGAGTGGGTGGGTGAGATTCTGTGGCCTGCAGTGTGCAGGAGGTCAGACTAGATGATCATAATGGTCCCTTCTGACCTTAAAGTCTATGAGTGCATGAGCTGGGGAACTCCAGGCCAGCAACTCCCCAGGCCGCAGGGCCCTGTCCAAGGCCCACCAAGGTACCGGGGCTGGGTAAAAGGCAGCAGGTCCAAACCTCTCTTGCCTAGGATGACTGGCTAATACAGACTGCAGTCTGCCTCAGGGGACGGGGGCTTGATGATGACTGGCAGTAGCCCATAGGCTGAGGCAAGGTGAGGATAGAGTTGGACGGGTTCCCCTGGGAGGGGAGACCCAGACTGGGGGGTTACTGCCAGGGGGCAGCACCCCAGTCAAAGGGGCACCAGAGTCTAGGAGGGACACGGGAGCCAGCGGCAGCGAGACACCGACCGGCAGAGGATGCTCCGGGCTGGAAACTGCTAATTCCCTGGACAACCAGCAGGAGGTGCCGCTGGGTGAGTTCCCGCACCGTTACAAATGCCCTAATTGAAATTTCTGATGGTACTACCTTTACTGGATCATCTGGCAATACGACACGTTCAGATGCAGAAACTCATGCAAACTCTTTTCAAGACGACTTAAGAAACATTCCACTCCTGAAGAAGTACTGAAGTTTGTTTGTGAAAATAAACTCACAGACAATTTTCCAAACATTATTATAGCTCTATGCATTCTTTTAACTTTGCCAGTTTCCGTAGCTAGTGGGGAACCTAGCTTCTCAAAGTTAAAATTGATAAAAACATATCTGCGTTCAACAACGGTGCAAGAGAGACTTGTTGGACTTGCCACAATGTCAATAGAGCATGAAATAGCTGGAAAACTGGATCTAAAAGAACTAATGACTGAATTTTCAAAACTTAAAGCAAGAAAAGTCATGGTTTAAGAGCACAGAGTATTTTTTATTCTGAGTGTTTTGTAAATACAGGTTAAAGTTCATTGAAGAGTTTTCTTATTTCTTTCTATATTGGATGTGGTGGTAATTGCCAGGGCCGGCTCCAGGCACCAGCCGACCAAGCACGTGCTTGGGGCGGCACCTTCTAAGGGGTGGCCAATCTTGGGGCAGCGGGGCAGCACTTGGGGTTTGGTTTTTTTGTACTTCGGCGGGGTGGTGCTTGGGGTTTTTTGTTTGTTTGTTTTTGTTTTGGCGGGGCGGCGCTCGGTTTTGTTTTTGTTTTTTTTGCTGGAGTGGTGGTGCTTATTTTGGGGATTTTTTTGCTGGGGGGGGGGAGCGCGGCAGTCTTTTTTTTTTTTATTGTTTGGGGCAGCAAAAAAGGTAGAGCCTGCCCTGGTAATGACAGTTAAATCAGGGTAGCATAATGGATGATTTTGGATTTGTAATACTAAAAATTATAATTAACATTTTTTATGCATTTTTATTGGACTGAAATTGGACTGAAATATCATCTAGCTGTCGTGTACAAATCTATTCTGAACATTTCATGTCTCTGTTTTATCTGATCTCAGAAACGTTGGTTGGACAGACAGATGGACGGACAATCCGAATAATTAAGCCTCTGTTTAAAAAGAACGCTTAAAAAACATTAAAAGGAAAAAAGGGGCAAAATGTTTCCCAGTTTACCCAAAACCTCAGCCTAGATCTGCCCTTGAGGCTTGTGGGTGAGGGGCGCCAATTGCATGATTCGTCTAGGGCATCAGTTGCTGGCAGCTAGTCTAGGGCCGCCACTGCATAGGAAGCAGCCTTTCACACTTACTCTAGCCAAAATGGCAGGGAGATTGCTCCAGCTGAATTTGTAGGTCTTTATAAGTATTATTATTAGTAGTAACAATATTACAGTAGTGCCCAAAGCCCCAATCAAGATCACAACCCTATTGTGCTGGACACAGAACAAATCAATGATCAGACACACACAGGAAAAAGACAGTCATTGCCCTGAAATGGTTACAGCAGGGGTTGGCAACCTTTCAGAAGTGGTGTGCCGAGTCTTCATTTATTCTCTCTAATTTAAGGTTTGGCGTGCCAGTAATACATTTTAACATTTTTAGAAGGTCTCTTTCTATAAGTCTATAATATATAACTAAACTATTGTTGTATGTAAAGTAAATAAGATTTTTAAAATGTTTAAGAAGCTTCATTTAAAATTAAATTAAAATGCAGAGCCCCCCAGACAGTGGCCAGGACCCGGGCAGTGAGAGTGCCACTGAAAATCAGCTTGCATGCCGCCTTTGGCATGCGTGCCATAGGTTGCCTACCCCTGGGTTACAGTATAGACAAGACAGAAGAAGAGTGATTCAATATACAGGCAAAGTGATCAAGGTGAAAACTGGCAAACATCATGTTAATTACATGTTATTTTACAGTTTTGTTCTTTGTTTTGTTCTCATATATATTATATGGAGGATGGGCTTATGGGGAAAGTGTAGCAAATGAGTTAATAGGAGCACAGGATTAGGAAAAGGAAGGAACAGAAGGACCTATATAAGTGAGAGGGATGGAGGAAGTTGAGAGAGGTGGGAGGGACAGGACCGGCGCGCTCACTAGGCGACACTAGGCGGTCACCTAGGCCACCAGGAGCCGGGGGCGCCTGGCCGCAGCTGCCTCCTGCGCTCCCCGGGGGGCGCCTGGCTGTGGCTGCTGCTGGCCCTCCCGGGGGGGTGCCTGGCTGTGGCTGCTGTCCGCCCTCCCGGCTCCGCGGCTGAGCCGGGAGCTGGGGGGGCGCTGCGGGCAGGGGGAGGCTGCCGCCCCGTGTGGGGGAGCCGCCGCGGGGGGGGGACTGGTTGGGGGGGGCACAGGGCTGGTGCAAGGAAGTTTCGCCTAGGGCGCGAAACTTCCTTGCACCGGCCCTGGGGAGGGATGGATAGAAGGGAGCAGAGAAATGAGAATGCAGTAAAAGCACAGTCAGGAGGAGGTTCAATCAGTCAAGTAAAAAAAAGTCCAGCTTCCAAAGTGAGGCAGTCTGATGATGTCACTTGTATCCAGGGTGTTCTGAAGGTGAATGAACCATTGCCTTCTCCTAAATTTCAACTCTCAAACACTGTGCAAGTGCTATCTACCTCCTGCCCAAAGGTGGCAGTATTTCAGTGGGGTTTATATGTATTTAGTTTTTGAGAAGCTTCAGTATAAAACATTCTACATAAATGGAAAACATCTTAGAGGATTATCCAAACCTCAAGACCAAAAAGAATGTGTATGCCAGTGGGATTTTGGCATCTGCAACAATTGTCACTTTTGATTTTAACAGCATCTTGTTCTCCTGTAACGATTTTTTAATCAGCAGCTGCCTGCTCCCCCATTACCATGACACTCACAGACAGTGATTGATATTTGGTGGCTCCTATTTGAGATGAGTTTGATGGGACTGTGTTCCAGCTCCACCATTCCAAACTCAAAACGTCACTTTGCACTTAATGGTAGACTCAGCAGAGAGGCCAAGAACTACATAGGGCAATAGAGGCTGAACTGTCCCTGTTATCCTGAGAGGACGGCCCCCATAGATTAGGACTGAGGTATGATGACTGGGCAGATTACATGGAAAGCTTGGCCTCTGCTGCTGTGTAGATAAAGAGAACTTAATTCACCATGGCTTTTTAGACAATGCCTTTCACCAGCACTAAATTCCCAGAAGTTTTTTATTCTATGCTAATTAATCAACTAAATGTATATAATTTTACACATAGGCTGCACAAAACTTGGCAGTTATTAATATTAGTGAGCATTTATTTGCATGAGTAATCCTTTGAAATCAATGGGACCACTCACAGGAGTATGTTCACACTGGCATAGGTAAGGATGTGCAGTCCCAGTCCGCGGCGGCAAGGGAAGAGCAGCGGACCTGCCGCCGCGGCAGGCGAGACTGGGGCGGCAGTCGGAGTCCCGCAGCGGCAATTCGGTGGCGGGAAGAGCGGACCTGCTGCCGAATTGCTGCTGCGGGACTCGGACTGCCACCCCATTCTTGATGCCACCCCAAGCACCAGCTTGGAAAGCTGGTGCCTGGAGCCAGCCCTGGTGGTTCCTAGGTGGGGGGCCCAGGAGGGTCTCAGCGCGCTGCTGCCCGCAGGCACCACCCCCATGGCTCCCATTGGCTTCAGTTCCCAGCCAATGGGTGCTGCGGATTCGGCACTCAGAGTGGGGGCAACGCATGGAGACCCCCTCCCCAGGGGCTACAGGAACGTGCTGGCCGCTTCCCAGAGTGGTGCAAAGCGAGGGCGGGCAGGAAGCCTGCCTTAGCACTGCTGTGCGGCCAGCCGTGGCTGGGGGCCCCCAGGCCCTTTTAAATCTCCCGGACCCCTGGGCAACTGCCACCTTTGCCCCGCCACCATCAGCGAGCCTGCCGGAGTCAGTACAGCACGCAAAAAAACCCACACACATGCAGCCAAACATCTGACCACATTGGTGACCCACCACTGCTGATCTGGTAAGTAAGAGAGCTGCCCTCTGTAGAAATCGCAATCTAATATGGCAAAAAACGATGTGTTAGGGAATCCCCTTAACCCCACCCTGAAAATCATGTTGGGGACACAATTTAAGAAAAGACTGTTGTACTTTTCAAAGTTAAAGGGTGTCATAAAGTTTGGAGACCAGTGAGATGCTGCTCCCAGCCAGCAGCCACCACTGCCCAGCTCTAAACACAGTGCCGCCGCCGCCAGCAGCAGCACAGAAGTAAGGGTAGCAGTACCACAACCCCTCCCCTACCCCCCCCCCCCACACACACACACAACTCCTTTTTGGATCAGGATCCCTACAATTACAACACCATGGAATTTCTGATTTAAATAGCTGACATCATGACATTTATAATTTTTAAAATCCTATGACTGAATTTGGTAGGGCCCTAGCTATATGCCACTGGGAGATCACCTGTTCTGTTGGCGTATGCTGCGTCTACACTAGACAGCTACGCCAGCATAGGCTCTGTGGAGTAGACACAGTTTTAGACAGGAAGAGATGGCAGGAGGCATTACCTCACAAATATAATACTAGCTGAGCAAGAGCTACATTTATGGCACAAATCTTTTACCTAACATCCAGCCTGAATAGCAGATATAAAGGAGAGAAAATGGGAAGGCACCTTCCCCCCAGCCTATAGAGCAACTGCAGCACTGCTATGATAAGGCTACATCAGTCTACTGGCTGGGTAGCCATGCACTCTTGTGATGAACCCACCTCCTCATGAAATGGGTATCAGAGGATCCACATAGCAACAGACTCCCTGCCACCAGTGGCACTGAGCTCCTTGCCAGATGTGCAGTCCCCCAGGAATTTTGCCACAACTCCTGGTGCACCAGTTCTGTTTCCAGGGGAGCATCTGCAGCCTTGGAAGAGGGAACAGTAAGTTGTAAAAAGATTTCTGAGGGGTTGTTTGATAATAATCATGGCGAAACAAAGAACGTCTACAGGGAGGAGAGAGAACAAAAGAGGGGGCAAAGAAGTATGTTCACGATGTTCCATGTTTCAATCCTGCTCTTTACTTTAATCACCTGCTTCTATTTTGGAATGCTTCGGCTGCATGCTCTGGGGAATGCTATATTGAAGAGGTAAGATTTCCAGTGGACATTTCCATTTCCCCTGAAAAATGCAATTGACATGGGAGATGGTGTTGGCAGAGAGAGAGAGAAAGAGAGGCCCAAATCCTCAAAGGTATCTAGGCACCTAACTTACAATGATTTTAATGGGAGTTTAGGTGCCAAATCCATTTGAAGATCTGGGCCAGAGTCCTTGAATAGCTTGGGTCAAGCCTATTAACAGATTTGAAGAATAGTATGAGAATATTACATTAGATTTGGTATTCAATGGATAACCAAGGTAGTATCTGGAGTGCCGATGTACTCATTATATCCTGTAAGGCTGAATGACACAGACTTGCACTGAAATAACAATCTCAGTTTTAATTCACACCTTTTGTTATTATGGTGGAAGGCTTTGTGTTTTGGAATAAAAATCTCCTATTTTGATTTTTGCTTAATTTGTTATATCATCAATTTAAGAAAACTGAACAAAGACAGTCTTCAAATAGGGTTGGCTAGCTAAGGCAGCTAACGTGATTTTAAAACACACCTTCTAGATCTAGACAAATTTACTTCCCAGAACTATGCTGTTATCATCAGTGATGCTACCAGTTGGTGGTGCCACAGTGCTGCTTTTAGATAGCTCTGGTCCTTCTCAAGGTTCAATCAGTTAAATTTTGGAATTTAGCCTTGGCATATGCTAGTTTATTATAATAGTACTAATACCTAGCTCTTATATAAAGTGAACTCTATTTATAGGAATCACGAATATAAGAATCAACCGCATATAGTCATCAAAACCACTGGGACAAAACCATTCCTATACTAATAAAATACTCCACTTGTAAGAATCAACCACCTATAAGAATCAAATCATCCAGGACAGATGTGACTCTTATAAAAGGAGTACACTGTAGTTTGTGTTTTGAAAAGTATGTACATTGTTATTGCCTGAATGGTAACCTCAGATTCAAAGAAAATACTTTGCTCAAGTAATTACATTATTTTGAATTAAAAATATTTGTGTCACTTCTGCAAGTTAATGATTCACAAATTCCACCATTGTTGGCTGACCATTTTCACATATAGGGCCCAATTCTGCCACCTTTACACTCATAGAGTAGCACCTTAATCAATGGAATTACTCACAGAGTAAGGTCCTACTCATCATGTTAAGGGTGGCTGAACTGAGCCTATAATGAACACTATAGTATTCATACCAAAGCCTTTCATTAGATGTGCACACTGTATCCTAAAGCACCCAGGGGCTGTATACCGCCAAGCTTTCTCATTTTCAATTAAACCAATATTTACTCTTAAAAGCTTACCAAAACTATGTTAAATAGTTACTGGTAAAAAGCCCCATTTTTCTCCTTGTGATTACCATGAACTCTCTTGACAATCTGTAAATTAAAGTAAATTACAGATAATGAAGCAGCACTTGGCTGCCAGTCTATAGAGCTGGTAACATGGAGCAAGATATTTGACAAAAAAATACTGCCAGAACTTTTATTGCCAATAAATATTTGCAAATGAAAGATTTTTTTGTATTCGCAATATAAGAGCAGAGACATCAGTATTCAGTGTCATCTAAGATGTAATTATCCTATTAAAATAAATGAAAAGTTTATATTTGTATTATGCCCTAATTTCTTGATGATGTACCCAATGCATTTTTAATAAAAACATGATGAGATGACTGCAGGTAGGATGTGATGACTGTAGTTATGAAAACCATTGATAAATAAAGATACAGATTGAAACAGTGGGCCAAATTAATCTGTGGTGTAGCCTCACTGATGTCAGAAGAATTTAATCAGAAAAGAATCTGGCACATAGACAGTGGAAAGCAATTGGCTTTGGAAGCACAGCAAAGCCAGGAGTTAGGATCTGAAAGTTAAAAATCTGTAGGAACTAGACACCTAAGGGCCAGATATTTCAAGTGTCCAGCACTCACAACTGGGGTCAGATTTTCAAAAACTCAATTTAGGCACAAAAATAAGGGCCAGATTTTCAAAAGAGTTTAGCATCTGACATGATGACCTTGTTTGAAAATTTGGCCGATTGTGTGTTGAAAATCTGGCACTTAGTAATTAATTAGATGGACCACTAACTGAAAACATATAGATGATATTACTTTTAAACCGAAAAAGCATCATGCACAAATACATCAAGGTGTAAAGAAACCCACCCCAACACTTAAAACAGAGCTGCTGATCTAACCCTTAAAAATAACGATGGTCTAGAGTGTGTCTCACAAAATTCAAGAGATTTAGAAGTATCCATTATTGCTTTCAAAAGTACAGTGTGAAATGATTAAGAACATAAGAACGGCCATCCTGGGTCAGACCAAAGGTCCATCTAGCCCAGTATCCTGTCTTCTGACAGTAGCCAATGCCAGGTGCCCCAGAGGGAATGAACAGAACAGGTAATCATCAAGTGATCCATCCCCTGTTCCCCATTCCCAGCTTCTGACAAACAGAAGCTAGGAACACCATCTCTGCCCATCCTGGCTAATAGCCGTTGATGGACCTATCCTCCATCAACTTATCTAGTTCTTTTTTTAACCCTGTTATAATCTTGGCCTTCACAACATCCTCTGGCAAAGAATTCCACATGTTGACTGTGTGTTGTTTGAAGAAATACTTCCTTTTGTTTGTTTTAAACCTGCTGCCTATTAATTTCATTTGGTGACCTCTAGTTCATATGTTGAGTAAATAACACTTCCTTATTTACTTTCTCCACACCAGTCATGATTTTATAGACCTCCATCATATCCCCACTTAGTTGTCTCTTTCCCAAGGTGAAAAGTTCCAATTTTATTAATCTCTTTTCATACCAAAGCTGTTCCATATCCCTCATATTTTTGTTGCCCTTTTCTGAACCTTTTCCAATTCCAATATATCTTTTTGAGATGGGGTGATCACATCTTCACGCAGTATTCAAGATGAAAAACTAATTAAGCAAAGCCTGATTTGTCTGTTTTATTCTACAATTACAACAGGTTTTCCCAAGGTCCCGTCTATACACCAAATTCAGCTAGGGTGGGGGGCATGGTTACTACGGTGACTTTGCACAGGTGTAAATAACTACACAAGATGCAAGGCAGTGGAGGATCAAGCTGAGCTCTGTGTGTGCTTGTATCTGAAAGCAGAATTTGGCTTACTGTCTTTAAGATTATCAACAGAATAGAATACTAATACTAAAAAAATTCTTAAAATATGTGAGGCAGTGACTGTGAGGTAGTGACTTCCATGTTCTTCAAGTTGTGTCAGCTCTTCCTCATTCAAATGGAATCTGACAAGTTGCAAACTGAAACAGAGATTACAAGTACAGTTAACTCAATAAATATACATATATTATTTGCAGCATGATGGGCAATGCTGAGCTCAAGCCACTTGCCAGCATAATATACAAGCTGGTACTCCCCATACTGGCAATCTCACCATCTCATTCATTCAGGCACAAAAATTCTTCATAACGAAGAGAGCTTGGTAGATAAGAACTTTTGATTTTAGTTGAATTTATATGGAGAGGAGATATTACTGACAGACTAGACATACCCCACCTTACTTCAGCAAAAATATTCTTGCAGATTTTGACTAAAACAAAGGCAATTTAACATTTAAGTCCAAACTCTGTCCTCTAAGTCTACGGGAATTGTATGCTCACAATCAAGGGCAGCAGCCAGTTAGAAAAGATTGTGGCAGGAGGAGGAGCAATGGAAGACCCCCTACAAAAAGTAGAGTTACATCCTGTCCCCCACAACAGACGAGAGGGGCTGCTGAGTTTGAGTCTCCAGCAGTGCTTTCCCTACACCCCCCGGGGTGTACACCCCCCCGAATTTCCCCAACACCCCCCCCAGTCTTGTGAACTAGTTACATGCCAATTTAGTGACACACACTAAGGGAGGCCACTGGTCTCCAGGGCACTGCGCTGCCCACTCGAGCAAGCAATGGGCTATTGGGGTGTCCCACCGTCTCGATGTGTAATTCAATGCTAGCCCCTCCCAGCGGCAGCGGGGGCTCCAAGGCACCTCGGGAAGAACATGCTTTAGTAGCTCGTGGTCACGCCCCCCGCACCAGCCGGGGCTCGCTGTCCCTGTAGCATGGGGCAGACGGCAGCCAGGGCTCTCAGTGCCACGTGGAGCTGGTGACTCGCTTCGCTCCGCCCTCTGGGAGGGGGCAGACTGACAGCTCCAGGGAGGGACCGGCTGGAGCCCGGCCGATGGGGGGTTACAGCGCACGCGTAGCTCCCGTCTAGAGAGTGGAGGGTGCACGCACGTGCCCTGCCCCTACGTCATCCTGCGCCGCGCGTGCGGCGGGACGTTGCGCGGTCGCCGTCCGCCGACGTTCAGCGGAGCCGGAGAGGTGACGTTGCACTCGAGCCGGGGGCGGGGATAGAGCGAGGCGTCGCGGAGCTGAGCGGGCCGCTCCCAGCGACTCTGCCGTCAGCAGCAGCGGGCGGCCCGGCCGCGGGTCCCGGCTCTGCCCGTGCGGGCCCGGCAGCGGGAGATGCGCTCGGCTTGAGCACCCGCCTCGCCCCGCGCTCGGTGTCGGCCCCTCCGGGGTGGGAGCAGCGATGGCGGCGCCGAGCTGGCAGGAGGCGCTGGCCCAGCAGGCCGAGGAGGTGTCGGCCCGGGTGCGGGACGCGCTGTCGGTCGGGCTGGGCCTGCTGCGCACAGAGCTGGGCCTGGAGCTGGGCCTCGAGCCGCAGGGCCTCCCGAGCTGGCTTGTGCTGCTCGCTACGGCCGCCCTGGGGCTGCTGCTGCTGCTGGGGCTGCTCTGGGCCGTGGCTTGCGCAACGGGCTCCCGCAGGAAGCAGCCCCGGAGCCTGGCTGGCCGGGAAGAAGACGACGAGGCGGCAGCCCTGGGACTGACAGGCGGCGGCGTCCCCAACAAGGCGGCTCCGGCCGCGCTGCTGCTGCTGAAGGCTGAGGAGCAGAAGAAACGGAACAAGAAGAGACTTGCGGAGAAAGGGGCGGCCAGGGTGAGCGAAGGGGGGGGGGGGTTCGTGAGGGGGCTGGGGGCTGCAAAGGGGGAGGACTGGCTTCACAGTTGCATTTGGAGGTGGACAGAAGCACGATCCTTCATTTGAGCAGCTTGTTTCAGTTTAAAGTAAAACTGCCGCAACATTCTTGTTTTAGACGTTTTATTTATAAGGAGAGTTTGAAAAACTTACCATAGTGCTGCAAGGTGGACGCTGGTGTGAGAGAGGGCTGCTGGTGGAGTCCAGGGCAAATAGTCCTAGTGCTGCAGGTTTCCCAAGTAGCTGCAGGGTGAAACTGATGTGCTGTTCGCATGTTTCTCTGGATTATGTATAACTCATGTGAGATTGCCCATTTTCTTGTCAATTGCTTTGCTACTTGGAAAGCTTTGAGTAGCAGTAAATGTATTGAAGCTTTTTGCTAGGAGATGGGACAGCATTGGTTCATCTTTACAAATTTTTCTAAGAAACCCTGAGGTCTTGATATTTAATTACCTTTTTAATTTTAATAAAACTTTAACTCTACAGAAGTTAGAGGCTTACCCCTCTTCACTCAACAAGTTTAGGGTTTTTAAAGTTTATTAGAGTCCAGACAAATGAACAAGTACTATAAACTGTAGCAATAAGTAACAGACTTTGAGATAGACTGGACAACTCAAGATTTTGCATGTCTCATTGAAAAGATGGAGCAAAATCGATAATCCATAGAGGAATGCACTCTCATTTAGAAATTATTTTTAGATTATTAGAGTCTTGGTGGGTATAATAAGTGCACTAAGAATAATCTCGGGTAAGTAAAGCTGTTTCTTAAGAAACCACTTTAAAATTCCATTGCATTGCAAGATTCCATTGTCTTTTTTTTTCAGTCTTTACATATCACAATGTGTAGGCAACTGACTGTTTTTGATATTGTAGCATAGCTGTAGCCATATCCGTCCCAGGATATTAGAGTAACAAAGAGGGTGAGGTAATATCTTTTATTGGACCAACGTCCGTTGGCGAGAGAGACAAGTTTTCAAGTCGCACACAGTTCTTCAAGTCTGGGAAAGGTACTCAGCGTTTCACAGGTAAATGCAAGGTAGAACAGATTGTTAGGTATAAATAGGTAGCTCATATTCTAAGGGACCATTCAAGGTAGAGTGGCTAGTAACATGTCATAAGACAAAAAGATGGGGTTGGTGGGTTACGGATTGTTGTAATAAACCATTAATCCAGTGTGTCTGTTCAATCCATGATTTTTAGTGTCTAGCAGAGTTAAGAATTTAAGCTCCCAGGCTCATCTTGTGAAAGTATTGTGCAGATTTCCCTTGAGGATGAGGGCTAAGTCAAGTCAAACATAGAGTGATTGCTTTGTGAAAAGTGTTCACCTACAGGTGGTTTTTGTCCTTTATCATTTTCTTGTGCAAGTTCATTTGAGAGCATAGTGTTTATCTGGATTCACCCATGTAATGGTTGGGGCATTTAGTGCACTGGTATATGACATGTTGTGATAGGCATGTGTAGAATCCATGGATCTTGAAAGGTGTGTTGATCATTGTAGTAGTGGAGATACCTCTTCAGGTTTTGCATCTCTTGTTGTGCCAAGGTCTTTGAGATAGACTGGACAACTCAAGATTTTGCATGTCTCATTGAAAAGATGGAGCAAAATCGATAATCCATAGAGGAATGCACTCTCATTTAGAAATTATTTTTAGATTATTAGAGTCTTGGTGGGTATAATAAGTGCACTAAGAATAATCTCGGGTAAGTAAAGCTGCTTTGAGTTCATGTGTTCTGGTTTGTGTAGAGCTTGCTTCTGATGATGATGAAGGGGTTGGAGGGTTGTCTGAAGGCCAGAAGTGGGGGTTCAGGAAAGATCTTTCAGGATGCAGTCCCCATCAAGTTTGGGTTGTAGTTGTTTGATGATACACCATATGGGTTCCAGTTTGAGGTGGTAGGTGACTAGTGGTGTGTGGTTGGAGGAGGTTTTATTTCTGTTCTCTTGGGGTATTGGAGTGGTCCGTTCCTTGAAGCGATCTACTTCTCTGATGGAGCGTCCTTGTTTCGTTAAGGCAGTTTTAAGTGAGTTAAGGTGTATCTTAACATCTTTCCCAGACCTGAAGAAGAGCTCTCTGGGGCTTGAAAGCTTCTCTCACCAACAGTTGTTAGTCCAATAAAAGATAATCCCTCATCCACCTTGTTTTTGATATTGCTTGCTTTGCTATACTTTCACCTAGTGAGCAAACTAATCTCATGCATCAAGTTACTGCACATCCTTTTAAAGCTCTTCCTTTCTTGTCAGAGGTTTGAGTCCTAGACAAGTTGGTCTGTAGCTTTCTGCTTTGGCTAAATAGTTTTAATACTGTTTTTGCCAAAATAGGATGGAAGAAAGTGGAGTGGATGTCATTTGGCCTGTTGTAACCTTACCTTTCAGTTGCCTCTCATATTAAAAAATCTAAATAAGTGAGAGTTTAACTCGGGGATCTCAAACTCAAATCACCAGGAGGGCCACATGACAACTAGTAAATTGGCCCGAGGGCCGCATCACTGAAACCTTTTCATATAATGATACAAAAGTATAGTCAAAAATGAAAAAAATGAAGAGTAATATAGTATGCTATTAAAAGTCAATGTATTAACTTTTTTAAAACTGTAATGCAAAGAGGGGTTTTAATAAAATATAAACACTCAGTAATGTTTGGAGCTTGGCTGCCAGTGGAGTCAGCACCTATGGCGGGCCGCAGGTGGCCCGCGGGCCGCGTGTTTGCAAATTATCATTTAAACCAGGGGTCTCAAAGTGGAAAGGAACTGGGCATATACCTTTTTCTGGATCTTTGCTATGTGAAGAAGAATAGCTAAGTGGGTATTCCTCCTTTTTTTTTTTTTTTAATTAGAAATTAAGGTCTTCACTCCTGGAAAACTCCATGGTGACCACGAACCAGTGAAATTATTACCTTTTAAGAATCCTGAGAGTGAAAGCTGAGAAACTGGAAGAGGAGGATATTTTTCAGACTGTTTAAAACTTTGATTAATTACCACTTTAGAGAGAGGGTATATTTGTTAAAGATTCAAAATCCTGCTTACTCAGTGAAGGCACACACATCTGAGTCCTCCAGGATATCCCCCAGCAATCAGGAAATAATAGACTTGACATTCTTTATATATCTAAGAAAAAGGCAAAAATAATTAACAAATGTTTGAGGTGTCTTCATCAGGAAACAAAAGGGACCAAGCCCACTTACTAACTCAAACACACACCCTTCCACCAAAGTATCTGAGTTTTTAATAGGTGTATTGTCTTCTTTAAAATTACTTCTATTATTTTTAACTTCCCATGAACACTAATTCTCTTGTTAAAGAAAATGCACATACTGAATCCATGAATATATACACACTCACAATGATACATATCATTAACTATGCTGTTCTTCCTTATGCATCTAATCCAGTTAACCCTATTTCTCATGAAAAAAAAATTAGCAGGATCTGTCCCAGTAGTTTGTTAATTCTTCCAGTGTTGTCAAATTTTAAATACTACAGTTAAAAATATTTAACCTTATCTTTAACATAAATTGTGATCAAAATATGAATACAACACTATGTGGAGATGTATAGTTTGGTAGTTTTCATCTCATTCATGTCTTGTTAAAAATATAGAGATCTATATAAAAAAATTAGTATTCTATTTAATTACTGAGCTTTCACTGTGGCAGGTAACCTACAACTTTCATGTATTACTGCATGCAGGGCTTGAAAAATTTACCTGACACTTACCACCCGTATGTAGGGTAAAGAACACAACTGCAGCTATACCTCTTTGCAACTTAAAGGAATAAAACAGTTGTGTACTATTTGCCAGCATGCTAGTCAAATAATATCCAATCTAAAGTTTTTAATATAAATTAATGTTAGAGTTAGTCAAATAGCCAAAACTATTTAGTGAATATAATTGATTGTGACAGTAGGAATCTCCAGTAATACCTTTACTACTAGCCAGAGGACCAAACTTACTAGCCATATGGCATAGATTGATTCAAAAGATGGGGATAGCTCACTGGTTGGAGTCAACATCCAGTGAAGAAGTCAATCTGTGCCTCTTCCAGGTGCTTGAAAGAGGAGTCTATAGGGATTATTACCAAGGTGTCCTGTCCCTGGACCTTGCTTGTGAGGGCTCCATCTTTCATCCTCTCTGACTTACTAGATGAGTAATAATCCTGAAGTACTCACCTTCTCTTGCTGCTGACAGGGAGCACAAACATTCTCTTTATCTCCTCTTAAGACTTATTTTTTTCACCTCCAATTCCAGAGCCTTCTGACTCCTACAAGGTTGGGTGGGGTTCTTTGCTAACACCTCTCCTCTGCTTTCTAGCTGGTGCAGGGAGAGTGTTACTCACTTTCCCATAGCCTTCAATTTTAAACCCTTAACTCAGCTTTGTTCACTAGAAAAAATAACTCACTTTTTAGTTCACAGGCAGTTTTGAAAAAAATTATTTCAGTTTGAATTGAATAAAAAAAAATTCAGAAAATTGAAAAAAAAATTCAGGCCAAATGAAACGCATTCTGTTCAACCCAAAACGGATTTTCTTTTTAAAGGGTTTGATCAGGGATCAACAACCTTTGGCACATGGCCCGTCAGGGTAAGCTCCCTGGCGGGCCAAGCCGGTTTGTTTACCTGCTGCGTCCGCAGGTTCAGCCGATCGCGGTTCCCACTGGATGCGGTTCTCCGCTCCAGGCCAATGGGGGCTGCGGGAAGCGGTGGCCAGCACATCCCTCAGCCCGCGCTGCTTCTCGCTGCCCCTATTGGCCTGGAGCGGTGAACCGCGGCAAGTGGGAACCGCAATCGGCTGAACCTGCGGACGCAGCAGGTAAACAAACCGGCCCGGCCCGCCAGGGGGCTTCCCCTGGCAGGCCGTATGCCAAAGGTTGCCAATCCCTGGGTTAGATTCACAAATCAGATGGAGGATGAGGAAGTAGTAGTAGTGTCATCTTCATCAGTGCCCAGTGAGTAGAGCACTCACCTGAGGTGTGGAATTCCCCCTCTTTGTCTGATGTTGAACAAGGTCTCCCCCATCTCAGGAGAGTGCCCAAACTACTGGGCTGTGGAATATACTGGTGTGAGTCTCTCTGTTCCTCCCCTTGAAGCTATTCCACTTTGTATAAATAATTAGTCATTGAATCAGGGACTTCAGCTTGTGTCTCCCACATCCTAGGTTACCAGTGATAGTCATTCTCGCTCTTTAGCTAAATAACTATTCATTGTCATTCATAGTGGCACTTCATAGGCAGTCAAAATAACTATTCACTGTTATCCCTTTGTAAAGTTAATTATTTATACATTGTAGAACCGTTTCAACAGGATAAATTGATAGAGACCACCACACCAGAGTATCTCATAGTCCTGTGGTTTGACCATGTACCAATCCTGGGTGGGTGGATGGATTTGTGTAGCTAAGTATATGAAACAATGCTGCATGTTCTGCACCAATGTTTCCCAAACAGTTGCTTGTGGGAAGGTTCTAGATGTGTCATGGGCCTGGTGCAGAGAGGAGGCCCGTGGGGACATTGGACAATGAGCTTGTCCCATGGCAGTGGCTGCTGTCCCCTGCAGGGCTAAGCCTAAGGCCATGTCTACACTACCACCTATGTCGGCAACAGTTACGTTGCTCAAAGGGTATGAAAAAAACACGCCTCTGAGTGACATAAGTTTCGCCGGTGTAAGCGCTCGTTTGCACGGCACTGTGTCAATGGGAGAGCTTCTCCTGCCAACATAGCTACTGCTACTCATGGAGGTGTTTTTATTATATTGATGGTAGGGATGTAAAATATTAAATGGTTAACCAGTAAGCGTTAGTCTTACCGTTAACCCCCCCCCGCCCCAGGGTGGCCGGAGCAGGCCCTGGGGCAGCTCCTTTTCCCCCCACCCCCCGCCCGGGGTTTCTGGTGGTTGGTGTCCCTTCAGGAGGGTGAGGATGATGCTGGCTTTTGCTCACTTCCCCCCTTGAATTTGGACCCTGGGTGAGAGTCCAAAAAAAAAAAAAAAGGGACAATGAAGTTGATGGGTTGCCTTTAGTTTAAAAACAATAATAGGGAACCACTGTTCTATGCTATGGAAAGTGTCATGGGTTCTTTGTAAGTATACTGTAACATAGCAGATTTTGACACTTTTTACTATTTAAATAAAGGATCAAATGTAGTAACCTTTCATAACTGAGGTTGGATCAACTCCTAGTCTTGTTCTAAAACAATCAATTTGAGACTTGGAAAAGGTTCCACAATTTGAAAACGTAATTGTTGTGATACATGGCTGAGTTTGAGTTTTATTAGTGAACTATCTCATAACTGAAAATAATAAAAACATTGTTTTCAGGATGTATTTAAGTGTGAAAAATTACAACTATTATTTTTAAAGATAATTTGAATCCAAAATTCCACCTTCCCATTTGCAGTTAAGGCTGTACACTTCTAGTAACATTTTTTTCAGATAATTTTTTTAAAATCCTGAAGTTCCCTAAAATTGTTCCTCTTCCTCTGTTTTCAACTGTCAACTGAAGGCAGGATAGCATAGTCTTTAAGCCACCGCAAGGCAGAATAGCACTTTTCACTTAAGTCACTTCAGGGCCCACAAAAAATGCACTCTCAACAGTTGTCACCACGTCCTGTGTGCAGAAAGTGTGTGTTCACCCTTGGGCATTAAATCAGTTACAAGAGACAGCAGTTCTTTCTTTTTGGCTTTCAAAATAGGCAATGCATAACACATACTCTTTAGATTTTCATTTATCTGCTAAGTCAAATTACTGAGGAGGCAGGTCTATACTTAAAAAGCTACAACAGTGCAGCTGCAGCGCTTTAGTGAAGATGCTACTATACTGATGGGAGAACTCCCATTGTCATGGTTAATCCACCTCCACAAGAGGCAGTAGTTTTGTCAACGGGAGAAGCTCACCCATCAACATAGCGCTGTTCACACCAGTGGTTAGGACTGTACAACTACATGGATCAGAAGTGTGGGTTTTCACAACCCAAATGACGCAGTTATATCAATGTAAGTTTGTAATGCAGACCTGGCCTTAGAATAGTTAGATATACTGGGTGCTAATAAGTAGCAGCTCTTCCATCTAACAAATGTTTCTTGTTGAATCTGTCAGCTGGTATTAAAGTGGTATACCATTTAACATACCGTTTGCCCTATTCTGAAATTAAATGCAACAACTTAATATTAAACATGATTTTTAATTCTTAGTTAAAATTGTATCCCGTAAAAGAAAATATAAACTCAGTCAAGAGTATGTTTGGTACTATCAAATAAAAATGAAGATGCAGCTCCAATCCCATGGAGATGAATTTAAATAAGATGCCATGCAGACTTATAACCTTTAGCACAGTGGTTAGGGAATTAATTTGTGAGCTGGGGTTCAGTTCTTCCCCCTGTCTGATGTGGACAAGAGATTTGAATTTGCAGATGAGTGCTAGCCGTTCAGCCATGGGTTATTCTGGTATAGGTGTCTGTTTCTCAAGTTGAAGCTGTTCCGCTTTGCATAAAATACTTGAATAGTCACCAGGCCAGAGAGTGTGATTCCTATATCCTAGTGATTAAGGTACTTACCTGGGAGGTGGGAGACCCAAGTTCATGAGCCTGTTCCAATGACTATTTAATTATATATACACAGTGGGACAACTTCAACAGGAAAGCTTGAGAGAGACCCACTCCAGAATATCCCATAGCCTGGTGGCTAGGGCGCTCTCCTGTAAGGTGGGAGATCCAAATTCAAATCCTTTCTCCACATAAATGTGACAAAAAGGGTAATTAAAACCCAGATCTCACATCCCAGGTGAGTGCCATAACCAGTAGGCCTAAAGTTATATGTGCACCACCTCCTCCTCTTACCATCTTGTGAATGGTTCCTGAGGGGCCCTCCTTCAGAAACACTGGCTGAAATGATTTATTTGGTGAATTTGAGTCACATTTTGAGAATGGTTTTGGATCGACCAAAACAGCTTTTTTCAGTGAATAATGTCTCAAAAATTTCACCCAGCTTAAGATTTTTAATAGCATGCATATCCGTGGGGGGGGGGGGGGGTTGGTTGGTTTGTTTTTAATTTAAATCGGTAACCCACTACATTTGCAACTTGTTTTAAGAATTTGGAATCTGACAAACTTGATGTTTTGAAAAGTAGTCCCTGGTTTGAGGGGAAAACACTTCTCCATTTTTTTCCTCTCTCCTTCTTCCTCCCTCACTCAATACATTTGGCAAAACAGAATTGTGGTTGGTGCTCCAGAGGCTTAATTGGAATGTAGTTTGTTGTACTTATGCAGTTACTTATGCAAATATTGCATTACAGTGAGATACTGCAGAGGACACTGTGCTCCCAATTGTGAGTACTTGTGCAGTTACTCACATGGACACTGCATGTACTTCTGTGTCCATACATGAGAGAAAACAAATGCACGTGCCCATTCACTTATGTGTATTAAAGTAATTGCTATCAATATACACAATCCTAAACCTCATCAGGAAGAATTTTTTTTTAAATTGTAATATTTAGCAAAACTTATTTGGAATCCAAGCTACAGTTGTTTAGATCAGACCTAAAGTTCCTGAAAGTTTTACAGATACATATTTTGTTGTCTAGGAGCAATTATATATATAAAGATTGATTAAAATACTTCCAGTGTCCTCTACTTTTATTTCATGTTTGCTTACGTTAAAAGTTCTAAAGCTGTATAACATTCCACTACATAATTGGTAACAGTGTGGTATAGATATTACTATAAATAAGTCATGGCTTTCCTTCACTGTTAATTACTCTTAATCTGCATATTTACGATATGCAAGGCAATTTGTTATTCAACAGACTAGCTGTAGAAACTATTAGTCTGATTTTTATCCAGCTGCATTTAGAATATTTGCTAGTTCATGTACTTGTTTCTCAACTCCATATAGTATATACAACCACAGTAGCAGTCTTCTGAAATTTTGAAAATAAGCTTTGAAAATGTTTCATATAAAACTAAATTGCTTTACATTAAAAGGTAATTAAGCTAGCATTTGGGTTCTTTCCCCATAATGGATAGAACTATAGTTGGCTTCAAAGAAAACCTCTCATACTATCTTTGTAATTATGTAATTTACATTCTGTGATTTGCTTCACCTGCCCTCTCAGATTTAATCTGATTTAAATTTTTGATTACATATGCAGCCTAATGGACGGCCTGTTCTTGAAGTGTATGAGGATGAAATAATTCAGACGGCTCGAAGAGAAAATCCGAAGCAGCCACTGGATGCAGAAAAGAAAAACGAGAAGGTTATTTATGGCTTTGAAACTATAGAAAACTTCCTTAATTAATTTTTATATATTTGTATTATGTGAAGGCCTCAACCAGGATTGGGTTAAATTATGTATAAGAGAAGAAAAGACAATCCCTGCCCTGAAGAGCTCTTATCCAATTTAAATTATTTTACAAAAATAGAAAATTTTCCAACTGCTAATCTTTTTTGAAAGACCGCTTTAAAGATACTAAGATCTCACATCAAGAATTAAATGTTTGCACTTCCTTTTAAAACAAAGGAATTTAAAATACTGAATAGCAGCTCCTGTACATAAGGCCAAATCAGTATTCAATTGTTTGTACTGTCCGTAGATGCTTAAAAGGTGATCAGTGTAATCTTTCAAATAACTTACAATTATTGTATCATCTAACAGCTGAGGGAGTGCTGTTTTAAGACCAAATCATACACTTGCAAACTCCCTTTTACTTGAATGGAAATTGTTGACTTAAGGGCACCAGGATCTGGCCTTCCGGTGGTTTTGACATCCTTAGTTTTTGAAGACAATTATGGAACCTTGAAGTCTGATTTTTGGCAATAAATAAAGGAGACTTTTTTTTAGCTTTTGTTATAAAATTAATTACATGCATATTCTGTTACTGACTTAGTTGGCTAAACTTATCTTCTGTTTAAAGCTTTGCTATACACGTTTAAATAGAACATCAGATTGCATTTCAATTTGTCATTTCCTACACATTGAGGACTACTTTCTAATTTCTTCCAGATTTAACATGTACCATAAATCACTGAGCCAATATATCCTCAGTTCACTAGACAACTTTTATTTATCTGATTAAAATCGGCATATGACCAAAACTGACTTTATCTTGACTCTTTTGCTCACAACTTTATATAATTGAAAATACAGGTTACATCTGCTGGTTTAAATTATAATATGTCAAGTAAATTGCCATGAAGCAATTCTCTGATTTGGAAATGATTGTCACATTGGTTTTGGTTTTAGCTCTAAATGTGTACTCACTCATACAGGGAATTTTTAAAATCTTTGTGTGATAGTAGTTTTAGCCTAGTCACTTTGTTGTCCATCTCATGATACTGTTGGGGATTCATTGTGTACTAGTAGAAAATATATTCTGTAAACAGCATAAACGGTTAACTGTAACTATTACTGAAAAGTTTCTGAACATAGGAAACAATTTGATTTAAAAAAACCCAAATATCTGGTCCTGATTTCCCAACTGTTAATGGTTTTATAGCTTGAGTGAGTAAATAAGTTATTGGAAACTCTTGTAGTATTAGTTAATTCTGCATTTGAATAATAAGAAATGTTCCAATGTTAGATGGAAGCCTGAATTCTAAAGTATATCATAGGTGTTTGTATTTGGAAGTAGAGATGCATTTGTTTCTTCACTTAAAGAAATGTTTTCTCTCGCTGCTCATTTTTCTCCTTCCCTCCCTCACAAAACAATACCAAGCCTAAACTGCAGTTCCAAGTAATTCTGTTCCACTAAATGGCTGTTTTTATTAGAGTAATGTAATCAGATCATTTTGGGGAAATATAAGGAGAGAATCTAGTAGGGTTCCTTGAAGTAAATCGAGGCTATTTAAATCATGATTTAAATCACAAAGTAAAAAAAGCCTTGATTATTTAAATACATTTTAATCAATTTTCCCATTTGTACTTCTGTTATTTTCTAAGAGGTGTATTATTACTGATTAATATAACCATTCAAATATGTTAATTTACAACTAAATAGAGCCTTTACACAAGATTTGGTACATCTTTTTGCTACTTAGGGCGTATGCTGTAACTATATACATTTAATTTAAGCAAATATGCCTTAGTGAAAGGGACTGGAGCTTAGGTTCCTACTCACCTAAGTCTACGGAAAATGAGAAGACAGCCTCCTAAATTACTTGGGCTGTTCTTCATATTTTTCAGACTAGTAGATTTCATCCCTCCCTCCTCATTTTTATTCATAGACTGGAAGAGAGACCGGTTTTCCTGCTTTTTCAACTCTCAGTTGACTTATCAACTTTGAATGAATTAGTCCAAATGAAGAAAATATTATTTTTGTGCCTGCAGAAGAGGGGACCGTGCTACAAAAACTGGTTTCGCATATCAACAAACTCTTGTTCCAGGTGCTTAGCTAGTGACTTCCACTAATTCAGTGGTGTGACTTTCTTCAAAATATCAGCAAACGTGTACTGCTTGAATGGTTCACTTTCCAGCCCTGAAATTTATTATGGTTGGCATGACTGATGGGTAATTTAGATGCCCATGTCATAGCAGCAGTTAGGCATCTACTTGGTATTTTGGGTTGAAAATATTAGCAAAAAATGAGGTGGAGTAAGTGCTTGATTCACCTGTTTCTTTACTGCTTGCAATTTAATTTTGTTGTTGGGTATTTCTTGCTTCAGTGTCTCAAAGTTCTTTCCAAATTTCAACAGCCTCAGCAATACAGCAGCAATCTTTCTGCAGTTTGCCAAATAATATGGAAATAAGTTCCTGTATATTCAGCATATCGTCTACTTTTCCCTTTAGTCTGATTAGGACCACTTTGGCTGTTATAGTTCATCTATTTTGTCACGATTCTCTTTGCAAATTATCAGAATAGACCAGTTCTTAATAAATGGCTCAGAACAGTCAACCACTGAATTCAAGTGCATATCTTGGGTAGAATTAGTTTGGATCCTTCTTCTCTCTTCAGTGAAACTGAAGCAAAGTGGTTGTTACAGAAGTATTTTTCAATTTCAACATTTTCCTTTATTCCTGGAGTTGTATTTTAGTCAAATGAGCATTGAATCCATATGTTATCAGTTTTCAGGTTGCCTTCGTTTACTTCTTCTAGATTTCTTCTAATCTTTGCTACATTTGCAGCTTGTCTGTGAGAAAGGTCCACACTTGAATTTTGTTCTCTTACCTGCTGTTACTTTTAAGTATTCTGCTGCAGTGGCATTTCCCAATGTATCAGTTGTTTCTGTAAGATAATCCCATTATCTGTCACACAAGCACATATTGCTGGATCATTGTGTATATTGTTCCACCCATCAAGATTCAGATTAATGAATTTTCCATCCATGTTTTTTACACTCTTCAATTTTCTTCCCTTACACTGTATATAGCAAGATTCCAGCAATGTCTGCTCTGTCCAGTGGAGTGTAATCTGGTTGTAATGATTGAACCATGTCAATTAAATGTTTGTTCTGAATGGGACAAAAGAGAGATTTTGTTGTATAAGTGAGCTTGGAAATCTTCTCATTTATGGAGTCTTGCTGAAATTTGCTCGTCCTGATGATGAACTCATCCATAGTTTTACTGGGTGATGAAGAAAGTAGTCTTTTTCTCTCTCTCTTTTTTTTTTTTTTTTTTTTAAATAGAAGTAATTCACTGTCTGACACACGTTTAGTTGCAGCACTGTTGCTGGTACCAGCAGATGGCTCTGAAGTTGTAGACATTGCAGGTGATGGACATTCATAACCCCTTATGTCTAAAGTTTACCATAAAACAAAATAGTAAAAAAGTAATTCTCTCGCCTGGACTATTGTATGTTGCACTGTTTTAAAAAAGATTATAAATAAAAGATTCCTCCTTACTGCAGCTGTTTGTAACACTGTTTAAATTATATATTCTATATCCAGTTTTATAGGGAAAATAACTAATAAATCATAAGGATTATCTAAATTTATTTAAATGCTTATCTCGAGCAACATACCAAACAGCTGAAGGAGGAAAAAAACATGTTTAAAATTCATAAATACCTAATCAAGTGTTACTTTTAAACAGGAAGTAATCATCTAGGATGTTTGATTATATTGAGCCATAAAAAATCATTTCAGAAATCAAACAGTAACAGTAAAAATGTAATTGACTAATGTTATGTTACCTTGTTGTGGGGGCAATTACATTTTGAGCACAAACATTTTGAAATTCATAAGTACTACATCCCAAACAAATTTATGACAATCTAAATTATCATTTACTAGCATAGTAAGAGATGGTAGGCAGTCCATAAGAATGGTGCAAAAATAAATGTACCTAACCAGTTGATCCAGATTGAAGATCTGGATATGTCTGAACAAAGTCATTGCCTTTGAGGAGCATTTGTCATAATCACAATCATTCTCACAACCAGGACTTGCATTTTTTGTTTTGCAGTTGACATTTAGCACGTGTTTCTTTTTTATCCAGAGGTACAGGAATTTCTTGAAAATATTCCCAAATAGGGTCCTTTTTATGACCTGCAGCCATGGCAGTTTTTCCCTCTAATTCTCAGGTCTTGAACTCAACACTAGAGGCTGCAGTCAGAAGAATGTTGTTCCTTCGCGTTGACACCAGTGTTGCTTCTTTCTGGTTGAACACTCAACTCCTCCTTTGTTACATAACTCCACTTCCACCCCCATCTCTGCTTCCAAGAAAACACAAGAACTAACAGCAGTCCACGACTTCTGCTCATGTAACCCACATGCCTTTTGCAATGCAGTATTTTATTTAAAGAAAGAGGGAGGCAGTTGAGAAATTATTGGATTTCTGTTTGCATGTATTCCTATACATATGCAAGGAAACAGAGCAAGGCCATTTAGCTGAAGTGTCCAAAACCATCCAGAAGCAAGGGCTAGTAGTTCCTGTGCAGATCAGTGTTTTTCTATAAGCTGGAGGGTAAGTTTCCATGGTGGCTGGAGTCATAAATAGTTGTAATTTGAGAGCTGAGCCAATCAGAGCTCAGATAAGGAGAAGCTATAAATAGGAGTATGAGGCCATCCAGATGAGCTCAGTGGATGATCATGATGAGATACGTGATGGTGTCTCCTGGAGTCAGAGGCAGGTCCCATCCCCTGTGATGACTTTGCCAGTCTGTTGCACCCAGTACCGCAGCCCATGGATCCCCTACAGCAGGCCTGCACAACATGTGGCCCGCGTGGGCTCACTGTGCAGCCCGCGGGGTGGAGGGGGGTGAGTACGTGGGCTCACTGTGCGGCCCAAAATCTGGGACTGTGTCCGTTGGTCCTTTTTGCTGCTTGTCTCTGGGCTGGGGGTTGTCCCAATGCTGCAAAGAGGGTGTTCCCAAAGGAAGGTGCTTGCTTCTAACCCCCGAGGCCGTCAGTATGTCTGCTCTTCTCTAGTCAGCCCACTTGACAAGTTTGATTGTCCTTGGTCTGGATCCCATCCCCTCTCCAAGGGTTGCAGGTGTCTGGAGGTGCCTGCCTTCCATGCCTTCCTCATTCACACCTCATTCATTCAACAGGGCAATTGAATACAAAGTGGAGGGAAGATCTTATTCTACTTCTAGCAAAGAGACATTTTTCTTTTACCTGAATTATACTACCTTAGGGGCCCGCTATAACATATTACCCACCCCAGCGCTGGGGAACGAGGGGTTGTTTCCGCGGGGCGGGCGGCGCTGTGGGGTGGGTGTTTCCGTGGGGCTGGGGGGTTTCGGCCCTCAGCTGCTTTCTTTGGAGTAATATGGTCCTCACCGCTTTACGAGTTGTGCAGGCCTGCCCTACCAGGGTCAAGCCCTTAATACAGTACATGATCCACTATGCCATATTTACAAAGCTTGACTTCAAAAGCTAGTTTTTCCCCTGATTGATTATTTATATAGAAAAGCAGCCTTTAACTCAAAGTTTATGATAGAGGCTCATGGATTCAGCACATTTATTATTTAAATGTTTTAAGAGATTGTAATAAGTTTAGGCCTTAATGTATTTTGTAGTAAATTCATATTTCATTTTAACCATGTTTATTTAAAAAAAACCCACTTATTTAAATTAGAAAATAGATTTTGGAGTGGATAAAAATATGAAGTCGGGGTGTAAATTGTTGCCCTTCACTGTCAACTAAAAACAGCTCCAATACTCTTTTTAAACTTAGTGAGGATAGTTAAACAGCTATGTTAGTAACTCTGGGAAATCACCCTCTTTCCATACATGCATTGCATTGTTAATAGCTTGAATTCACTGAGCAGAATCTCCCATGGCCCTGTGAGAGTGCTCTTTCTTTGTTCGGCTTAGAGGAATAAACTGATGACTACAAGTTAAGTGTGTTTTCCATATCTAAAAATTACATGTTGTACATTCAGGTTTTTTTGGATTGGTGCTCCTCTTGTGTTTCTGCGATTCTTTGCAATCTTTCTCTTGAGAGACCATGAACCTCATTTATTTCTTGAAGATGGTTACAGTTTTCTGCTTGTCATCTCCAGTATGGTCTTGTACTGAAGATGCATGTGTACTGTCTGCAGTTTGGCTACTTCCCTCTTCATTCTTCTTCTCTGCCTTGTTCAATTGCACAAGAGCAAAAAATAAGTGATTCAACTTAATTTGCCATACACGTCTTGTCACTTTCCACTGGATGGCAACTAGAGCAAATGGAAAGCTCCGTAAAACTTCATAGCTAGTTTTATTTGCAAGCTTGAAAAAAGCATGCATCATCTTGAATCAGTACTTTCTTATGGTGGGGAAGGAAAGCTTATATTTGCATTCTTTATTTTCCTCTGTATAAAGGTCCACACATCTGCCTGATATTAATTTATATTTTTTTTTTGCTAGTCTGCCAAGTTCTTAATGTATCATTTAGCTGATGGCAGAGCCAAGATTGGCAGCCTTCTGTGCAGCAGAAGGTGATCATTTAGAATGAATAGAACCCTTATTTTGTCCAGTCATCTTGCACCTCCTGACTGTTTTAGTCTGTGATATAATTGAGATGGTGACTGATGTTAGAAACCTTGACTGAGTTTGGCAGGTGGTGGAAAAAGTAGATATGTACCATGTTCCAGTAATTGATATTGGGAAAGCAAAGATGATAAACCTGAAGTTCTGATTTATTTATTAAATCCCTGTATACAGCAACATACATTCCCCAATTGTAAGGCTCTATAAAAACATTTAGTGTGATTTTTTTTAAAAAAAATTTTGTAGAAAATCTGGGCATTAAATTTGGATGTCTAATACTCTAATCAGTTTTTAAAAAATTGAATTGTAAAATTTGTATGCAAGTCATTCTTGTGACTTTGTAGGCCTTTTTATTTCGTTATTAATGTTGTCATTTGACTTTTCAGGCTGTATTTTGAAGGTGATGGGTCAAGCAGAGGGACAGTTGGATTTGTGCCCTCTTTTTTGAAGATATGGGGGGGGGGGATGATGATGATAGAGATGGAATGGGGGGGCTGTTAAACCAAAGCAGAGAAAAGCCTTTTTTTAAATAAAAAACGTGTTTAGGTTCTTTTTTGCCTGGGAGTTTTTGATGTCTGGAGAACTGAAATAATGACCTCACAAGAGCCAACAGTGGAAGTTGAGCAGTTAAAATGAATTGGTTTATAGTCCGTTTACTCCCTTTTTTTGGAACACCTATTACTTGGTGCTCACTAGAACTGACTAGCCAGAGTTTTTCAACGGTTTTTAAATTTTTGGGGGGTAAAAAAAAAAACTTTTGCAAAGTTGGAAATTTTTGAAAGATGCCCCTGCTGTCAGATGTAGCAAATTGTAACTCTTTTTAACATTAACTGCCCTTTTTATCCTTAGTTATATGCTTTCTTATAAAATAGTAGTTTTTCACTTAAATAGTAGTTTAAGAATATGTACAGTATTCTCAGTTGTATAGGAACTATTCCCCCTAACCCAGCTGGGTTATTTTTCTCTATACCTAATTTAATTTATTTTTAGTTTACTACGATAGCAAATGCAGGGGAAAAGAAATATTTTAAACTTGCCCTTGTTCTTTTGCCGGGGAAGGGAAGTTATGGAGAAGAGTCAGCAGCCCTCCCATACTAAGTGCTTGGTGGCCGGTTAGTGAACAAGTGATCCTTCTGCCTTATAGTTAAGGCTTCGTTTTAGTCACTGGTATTTTTAGTAAACGTCATGGACAGGTCACGGTCAGTAAACAAAAATTCATGGCCTGTGACTTGTCCATGACTTCTATATACCCCTGACTAAATCTTGGGGGCAGGGGAGTGGCCCAGGACCCCCACTCGTGGTGGGGGAGTTGCGGGGGGGCAGCCCGGGACCCCCGCTGGTGCAGGGCTGACAGGCTACGTACCTGGCTCCACACCTCCCCGGAAACGGGGACAATCCCCCTCACTCAGCTTCTAGACAGGCATGGCCTGGCAGCTCTGTGTGCTGCCTCCACCCAGAGTTCCAGTTTCGCAGCTCCCATTGGCCAGGAACCACAGCCAATGGGAGCTGCGGGGGTGGCGCCTTCAGGCGGAGGCATTGTGCAGAGCTGCCTGGCCATGCCTCCGTCTAGGAGCTGAGCGAGGAGGATGTCGCCACTTCCAAGGAGCTCCCCAGGTAAGCACCGCCCAGAGCCCTCCTCAGCCTGTACCATGCCCCAACCCCCCAACCCCCCCCCACACACACACAAACTCCTGCTACTGCTAGGGAAGGGGGACGGGGTGGCCCGAGACTGCCCCAACAGCGGCCAGTGGGCCTGGCACAGGTGCTCCTTGAGCTGCCCCCGGGCCAGGTGCACCGACTACTGCATAAATCACAGAGGTCACGGTAAGTCACGGAATTCGTGACTTCCGTGACAAACTTGAAGCCTTACTTATAGTTAGACTTGGCAGGACTCTTTAAATCCACAGATGTCAGTTAATGTCTGAAAGAAAAAATCTATCAGTAACAGTTGGTGTTAGTGCAGCTCCCCCTGCCCCCTCACCTAACGCCTGCAGGGATCAGGTGTCACCAGCCATTCAGGGAGCCCTGCAGTCACAAGAGTGAGGGAGCAGGACCATGACGGTGGAGCTACCGAGGGTTCTCTGTACGGCTAGGGGGACTGATCCCTGCCAGCCCAAGGTGAGGGGAAGGCTCTGGCGCTAGCAGAGCAGAGACCCCGGCCAAGGATGCCAGGAGGAGGAAGAGCCTCTGGCTGTGGGAAGGCCACCTTGCTGCTAAATGGCTCCTTCCTAGGGCCGGAGCTATTCAGCAGCAGGGTGGCCTTCCCCATGGCAGGGGGCTCATCCTCTTCTTCCTCTTTGCAGTCCTGGCAAGTGTTCTCTGCTCTGCTGCGCCAGAGCCTTCCCCACACTTTGTGCCTGCAGGGATTGGGTGTGTCTGGTCCTGCGGCAGCATAGAGAGCCTTCTGCATGTCTACTGTCATGTCCCTGCTCTCACCAGCTGGCAGTGCCAAGAGTCCCTTCTCTGCTCCACCAGCACTGTAGCTTTTCTTGCGCCTTACATCTGCAGAGATTGGGTGTCACTGGCTTTGTGACAGTGCAGAGAGCCCTTTACAGGCCCAGTGTCATGGGAGTGAGGGAGCAGCCATGACAGAAGGGCTGCAGAGGGCTCCTTGCATGTCCACAGGGCCAGTGACATCCGGTCCCTGTAGGCCCAAGGTGTGGGGGCAGTTGTAATCCTGGCAGGGCAGAGCAAAGACCTCTGGCCAGAGCTGCAAGGACGAAGACGAGTCCCCAACCATGGAGTCTCTCTTGTAGCCCGCCGGGACCAGCAGCCTCCCCTGCACATTGTGCCTGCAGGGATCAGGTGTCACCAGCCCTATGGCAATGGAGGAAGCCCTCTGCCGCTCTGTTGTCATGGCCCTGCTCACTCATTCACTCAGCCAGAAGTGAGAGAGCCATCCCCAAGCAGGAACTATACAGCAGTGAGGTGGTCTCCCCTGTGACCAGGGGCTCGTCATCCTCCTTGCAGGCCTAGCTAGGGGTCAGCTCCTCCAGCCAGGACTGCAGCCTAACTTGCATCTAGGTGTCTTGGGCCTCTTGGCCATGCTGAGAGTCCTCTGTAGGCCCACTGCAGGGCTGCCCTAAACCCAATACCGCCTTCCTTAATTTTCCACAACTGTAAAAATAAAAATGATTAAAAATAAAAATCAATATTGTTGAAATTGCAAAAAATAAACATCTAATTCTGCCAAGCCTACATATAATTTACTTTCTGGACCAATTACATCTTTGCTCTGATAACAGTGGAGGTTTAGGGCTTCCCTGGTGGAATGCATCAGTTAACTCAAGTTGCTTCTTTGCATAGATTTATGTAGTTTGTGGCCAGAAGGGACCATTCAGTGATGTAATCTGACTTCTGTATATCACAGGCCATACAATTTACCAGTTTACCTGTCTTGGCTAACTCATGTTCCAGAAGGTCTCAATTTGAAGACTCCAAAAAATGAAGAATGTGCAGTTTGCCTTGTGTCAGGGTTCCCTCCCCACTCTAAACTCTAGGGTAAAGATGTGGGGACCCGCATGAAGAGCTCATAAGCTTATTTTTACCAGCTTAGGTTAAAACCCCCAAGGTACAAAATTCCCTGCACCCTGAGAAATGCTTCTTCCACTGCCACCATCAAGTGTTTTAAACAGGAATCCAGGAAAGGAGACCACTTGAAGTTCCCTTCACCCCCCCCAAAATACCCTCTCATGCCCGTACCCTCCTTTCCTGGGAAGCTTGAAAATAATCTCCTAACCAATTGGTTACACAGTGATCTAAAAAAAACCACCCCCGGGGTTTTAACACCATAGAAAACAGTCAGCTTCTTAAAAGCAGGATTTTATTAAAACAAAGAAGGTAAAATCAGCTCTGTAAAATCAGGATGGTAACTATTTTACAGGATACTCAATTTCCAAACTCAGAGGGATTCCCCCTCTGGACAAACCCTTAAAGTTACAGAAAAAAAAAAAGGAATAACCCCTCCCTCTCACACAGGGAACGTACCAAGCAAAAATAAACAGAAATCTACTCGCTATGCTATCTAAACTTACTTTAGAAAAGTGAGGATTTGATGAAAAGATGACTGGTTCCTTCTGACTCCAAGATCACTCTGAGTCTGACAAAGACCCACACACAAAGCTTTCCCCCTCCCAAGATTTGAAAGTATCTTGTCCCCTTATTGGTCCGATGCCGGCCAGGTCAGGTGTCGGTCTGGTTACCTGCATTTCTTAACCCTTTACTGGTAAGAGGATTTTATCTGCATCAGACCCCCTCCCCCTTCCCTTTATATTTATGACACCTTGGTGGTTTGTACAGTGTTTACTCCTGAGGGAATTCTGCCCCACTGCACAATGCAGAATTTTGCAGAAATTAATGTGTGTACAGAATTTCCTTTCCCCCCACAGAAAGGGACTGCGGTGCTGTTGGCTGCCACTAGGGGCCGCTGGACCCATCAGAACCCAGCTTGCACATAGAAGACGCTGCTGGGGGGGATGCGGAGGGGGAGGGAGCTAGAGTATTCCTGACAGCTGCAGTTCCCAGCATGCCCTGAGGGAAGGAGACGACAGCATGCAGGAAACTCCATGCAAGCCTGGTACCAAGCATCAGACTGTTTCTCCCTCTGGATCCCTGGGCTCTGGGGGGAAGGGGATGTGGGTATCTGGGCAAGGGGGGGCCCTGTGGCTGGACTTTATGGGGGAGGGGGTTTGGGTGTATTGGCCGTGGGGAGCACTGTGGCTGGGTTCTGGGGGTGCGGAGTTGTGGGTGTCTGGCCCCCCGACTGGGCTCTGAGTGGGGAGAAGGCAGAGAAACAGGAACTGGGTTGTCATAAGGGTTTCTTTAACTCTCTACTCCTGGGGGAATTTTTGTGTCTGTATTGTTACAGGCATACTTGCTGACAGGTATTTTGAAATAAATTACCAAAATAATTGAAACTGGTGTGATTACATAGTGTTATTTTGAAAAATAAAATGTGTAGAATTTTAAAATATTGTGTGCAGACTTCTTATTTTTTGCTGCAGAATCACTCCAGCAGTAAGTGTTTAAAAATTTGTGCCGTCTCTCACTGTAAAGCATTTTCTCCAGCCCTTGAATCATTTTTGTGCCTCCTTCCTGCATCGTCCAATTTTTCCACATCTTTTAAAAAATGTGGACAGCAGACCTGCACACTGTATTCCAGTATCTGTCTCACTAATGCTATATACAGAAGTAAAATCACTTTCCTACTTCTACTTACTATTCCCCTGTGTGTTTATCTGAGGAATGTTTGACCTTTTTGTCAGTGTTGTACTAGGAGCCCATTTTGAGTTGCTTATGCACTGTGACCCCTGAATCATTGTGTTCCAGGATATAGTCCCCCATTTTGTAGGTATGGCCTGCAGTCTTTATTCCTAGATGTAAAAATTTGCATTTGACTGTATTAAAATGCATTTTATTTTAATTGGTCCAGCCTATCAAGCAATCCAGATTGCTCTGTATGACTGCTCTGTATGACTGTTCTATCCCCCCCTTTCATACTGAAGAAATGTTTCCTAAAAGCCACTACTTTGGCACTAACCAATAGGTTAATCTTGCAAAGTATGTCTTCCATTTCTAATCTGTAAATATCTTTAATTCTTACAACTTTTTATAACAATATTTTCTTAATACCTGTAATAGAAACATTGGCTCTTTAATAACATAAGACTGAATTACTGCTTTTTTTATTTTAGTCAAAAAAGAATAAGAAGAAATCAAAGGGAGATGCTAAAACAGTTCAGGACCTGTCACGTCTCGATGGAAAAGAAGCAGATGAAGGTACTAAGGACAGCATTGATAGGCTAAAACGTCTCACTGCATTGCCTTATCTAAGATTTACTTGCTTAAACATAACAAAATTAATTAGCTGAAATCATAATCTTAAATCGGATATGTGGTCATGTAGTTGTTACTACCTGTTGAAATGTTAGATTAAGACTATTTGCATGCTGAATATCTGAAAATCCAGGATTTCTGGAACAGTTAAGAAAAGTTAAGATGGTAGCTTCAGAACTGGGGTGTTGGCAATTTGATCTGTGAACATTGGCTCATAAGGATTGAAAAATACTAAAATTGTCCATCTAAGGCAATCAACCTTCATCTTATTCTACACCTGAAGTGTTGTGGGTTGTATGGTTTGAGTGGTTGTAAAAACAAAATACTACTATTCTCGCATCCGGAAAAAGGACATACTGACGTTTCAAGCATGCCATTTAAACTCTTACATGTAAAGTTCAGTTACTTAGTCTTGTTCTCACCTTTACCTATTGGTGCTAACTCTTAACAAATTAAACTTGGTTCCTAGTTAAATTTTAGTTGGGTTATTCTTTTACCATTGTCATACTCCTTTATGACATTTTTATTTATGGGGATATTTTAGGAGCTTGGGAAACTAAAATCAGTAACCGTGAGAAAAGGCAGCAGCGTAAGCGTGACAAGGTACTGACCGACGCTGGTCCAATAGAACCAAATCTCCCTGGGATGGAAAATGCAGTTACAGTAGCCACTGAACAACTAATACCTACACCATCTTTTCCAGTTGGTCCCAGAAAAAATAAAGGTATGATGTAGAAAGAGAATACTTGAAAAATAAGCAGTGTTCACTTAGAAATGCATTATAATAGGAGGGGGGTATATGCATGTAAAGGATATTGGAACTGACAGTTGTAATACTTTGTGTGGATTTAAGGAATCAAGGGTGGGGGGAAAGCTAAAAACAGTTTTTAACAGAAGATACCTGTCCCACTAAGATTCCAATTATTGGAACTGTAAAGCCTTGTGCCTCTTGGAACCTAGAGAAACATTCCTCAATCAGGTACCTCGTCTGGCCCCTTCCCACCACTATCCTTTTTCTTTTCTGATTGTGTTGGGGAAGATTTTCCTTGTTTCACAGATCATCCCTGATTTTTTTGGCAGATACTAATGGTTTTATAGCAAGTCTCTTCTCACCCTTCCCTTCCCTTTGTGATCAGTTTGTTTCCTATTACATTGAAACACAAACTACTTTTTTTTCCCCCTTCCACCACCATACCACTTTTACTTTGGGCATTGTGTGTGTAACTGATAGTACCACAGCTTCATCAGTTTCCCCAGCCCCACAAGAAGAGCAGAAAGACACCGTTTTGTTGGCCTACTGGATGCCAGATTTCCTCTAGGCAGTCTGGTACCTGTTGATGCACCTGAGTGCCTAATTAAGCAAAGAACAATGCATGTTCTGACATAGCAGCAGAAAGCCTGAGCCTAGCTCCTCTCTGGTGCTTTGCTACATTACATTCTGACTTCGACTCCTTGCATCGTTGATGCCTCAGGTCCTTGTTTCATTGTCTTTGAGTACTATGTCAGTTGTTTTCCCTTTTACTGCACGCATGTAGGAAGTAAGGCAACCCAGCAACTTCAAGAAATGTGTTGACTGTAGCTGTATTGTGATCTTTATGGACATTAATGACTACTGTAATCTATCTGAGCAGGGACCATGGCAGTGTGTAGTGCACCATCTGTTCTCAGATGTCACCTTGCACCAGGTTAATTTGAAAGGAGTTCAGCTGCATCTACAGCACTGCCTGGGTTAGGTAAGAGGTAGAAACAGCAGTTTCCTTTTGTAATATCTGGAAGAGGCTAGCAGAGGTGTTTGCAATGAAATGACCTCTTCCACCTGGTCTGGGCATGCTGCTAATGAGCACTGGAAAAATAGCTGGGCTCCTTTCAAATTAACTCTTTCTTAAACTGAATTTAAAGCTGATTAGGGTTCCTTGATTTAAATTGTGAGGTATCTAAAATGTATATAAATCAAATCGCCTCTGAGATTAAATGCCCATATTTTTGGCTTTAATATAGCTTCTAAAAATGTGCTGTATTTGCACATTTCTCCTCTGGTTTAGGATGTAAATATTTTTTGCCTGTTAATGATTGTTAAAGAGCTGATCCTCTGAAGTATAATTTGACCTTTGGTAATGAATACTTACTATAGATGCATGTAATGAGATGTACAATGGTTTGTAAAAACTTTCTCTTTAATCAGGTGATACAATTCTGAATGTTCAAGTTAGCAGCTCTAAATCTGCAAAGGGAGATTCAACAATTCAGCAAGGTAAAAATTTGACTAGTGTGCATGCTAACTTGTTAATCTGAGTAATAGTTTCCTATATAGAACTAGAACTCCACCTGGTCAGAGTGCAGGATGCTGTGCAGTTCATGATATAGGACTTCTTTCTCAGTTATGCAATTGCTTGCTCTTCAGTTGTGGGTGTCTGACTTGCACAATCATTGTACAGTTATTTCTCAATAACAGTACATTGGCTATACAGACTCTTTACCCCTAGTTACTCTAATACTGCCGTTCTGTACCTAGAATTTGTACACTGTTTATACCTAGTATAAAAATTACTACTGAGTAAACCACAAACATTCATATCTTGGAACAACATTTGGGGACTATCCAGACTAGCCTTAAGTGTTCGCTTTCTCAAGTTAATGAGTTAACAAGTTGCCTAAAGTAAATAAATAAATAAAATAAAACATATAAGCCTCAACATACTTGCTTTGAGTTAGACACACAGGTCCTGATTCTAAGGAAATCTGATATGCAGTTTGGGCACAAATAGATCATTTCATAGATTCATAGAATATCAGGGTTGGAAGGGACCTTAGGAGGTCATCTACTTCAACCCGCTGCTCAAAGCACCTAAATACCATAGTTGTGAGCATATGTAGATTTTGCACATGTAAATACCTGTTGGTGCATGGGATTACTATAATTTTAGCCCAACTCTGAAAGTTGGGCTCAAATGATTCATAGATTCTAGGGCTGGAAGGGACCTCGAGAGGTCATCGAGTCCAGCCCCCTGCCCTCATGGCAGGACCAAATACTGTCTAGACCATCTCTGATAGACATTTATCTAACCTACTCTTAAATATCTCCAGAGATGGAGATTCCACAACCTCCCTGGGCAGTTTATTCCAGTGTTTAACCACCCTGACAGTTTGGAACTTTTCCTAATGTCCAACCTAAACCTCCCTTGCTGCAGTTTACGCCCATTGCTTCTTGTTCTATCCTCAGAGACTAAGATGAACAAGTTTTCTCCCTCCTCCTTATGACACCCTTTTAGATACCTGAAGACCGCTATCATGTCCCCTCTCAGTCTTCTCTTTTCCAAACTAAACAAACCCAATTCCTTCAGCCTTCCTTCATAGGTCATGTTCTCTAGACCCTTAATCATTCTTGTTGCTCTTCTCTGGACCCTCTCCAATTTCGCCACATCTTTCTTGAAATGCGGTGCCCAGAACTGGACACAATACTCCAATTGAGGCCTAACCAGCACAGAGTAGAGTGGAAGAATGACTTCTCGTGTCTTGTTCACAACACACCTGTTAATGCAGCCCAGAATCAAGTTTGCTTTTTTTGCAACAGCATCACACCGACTCATATTTAGCTTGTGGTCCACTATAACCCCTGATCCCTTTCTGCCGTACTCCTTCCTAGACAGTCTCCTCCCATTCTGTATGTGTGAAACGGATTGTTCCTACCTAAGTGGAGCACTTTGCATTTGTCCTTATTAAACTTCATCCTGTTTACCTCTGACCATTTCTCCAATTTGTCCAGATCATTTTGAATTATGACCCTATCCTCCAAAGCAGTTGCAATCCCTCCCAGTTTGGTATCATCTGCAAACTTAAGCGTACTTTCTATGCCAATATCCAAGTCATTGATGAAGATATTGAACAGAGCCGGTCCCAAAACAGACCCTTGCGGAACCCCACTTGTTATACCTTTCCAGCACGATTGGGAACCATTAATAACTGCTCTCTGAGTACGGTTATCCAGCCAGTTATGCACCCACCTTATAGTAGTCCCATCTAAGTTGTATTTCCCTAGTTTATTGATAAGAATATCATGCGAGACCATATCAAATGCCTTACTAAAGTCTAGGTATACCACATCCACCGCTTCTCCCTTATCCACAAGACTCGTTATCCTATCAAAGAAAGCTATCAGATTGGTTTGACATGGTTTGTTCTTTACAAATCCATGCTGGTTATTCCCTGTCACCTTACCACCTTCCAAGTGTTTGCAGATGATTTCCCTAATTACTTGCTCCATTATTTTCCCTGGCACAGAAGTTAAACTAACTGGTCTGTAGTTTCCTGGGTTGTTTTTATTTCCCTTTTTATAGATGGGCACTATATTTGCCCTTTTCCAGTCTTCTGGAATCTCTCCTGTCTCCCATGATTTACCAAAGATAATAGCTAGAGGCTCAGATACCTCCTCTATTTCCTTGAGTATTCTAGGATGCATTTCATCAGGTCCTGGTGACTTGCAGGCATCTAACTTATCTAAGTGATTTTTAACTTGTTCGTTTTTTCATTTTATCTTCTAAACCTTGCCCCTTCCCATTAGCATTCACTATGTTAGGCATTCCTTCAGACTTCTCGGTGAAGACCGAAACAAAGAAGTCATTAAGCATCTCTGCCATTTCCAAGTTTCCTGTTACTGTTTCTCCCTCCTCACTGAGTAGTGGGCCTACCCTCTCCTTGGTCTTCCTCTTGCTTCTAATGTATTGATAAAAAGTTTTCTTGTTTCCCTTTATTCCTGTAGCTAGTTTGAGCTCATTTTGTGCCTTTGCCTTTCTAATCTTGCCCCTGCATTCCCGTGTTGTTTGCCTATATTCATCCTTTGTAATTTGTCCTAGTTTCCATTTTTTATATGACTCCTTTTTATTTTTTAGATCTTGCAAGATCTCGTGGTTAAGCCAAGGTGGTCTTTTGCCACATTTTCTGTCTTTCCTACCCAGCGGCTATCTTTCCTACCCAGTGATAAAAGCTTATGTTTGGGTGTTTAGGCTTGTAGTTAGTCTTTCTGGTAAGAGAAGCTGATCCAAGAACATTTGGGAAACTGTTTTAAGTCTGGCATTGTCAAATCCAGATGGTAACTATTTAAATCTGTAGTATAAATGACTACATTTACAGGAGAACGTGAAGTTAGCTGGTGGATGTAGCTGTGACCAAGTGTAGTCCATGTCGTTTGGCAGATCAACATTATCTTGAGTTATTATAAGAAATGACATCCAGCAGAAAGCAGTTCTGTTGCTGTCAATCCTTCAGAGCTTTGCTTCACAAGCAAACTGCTGTTGGTGTGCAGCACTGCTAGAGAAGAAGGTATATGTGGGATAAGGAGATTATTTTATTCAGGTTCTTGTACTATATATATGCATTACTGTCCACCTTCTTGGCACTCATAGCTTTCCAGAAGGGCAGCCTGTTGTAGTAGTGACTGTGGTCATCTTTGAGGCTAAGGTATCCCAAAAAGCTGTGGATGTTTTTATGCTCTACTAGACAGGGACGAAAACAAAGTTTAAAGGGCAGAACATGGATTATTTGTCTCTATTTTTTCAGATTTTATAAGACCAATACGTATATTCCCTTTTCAATTTGGAAAGCTCCTGACTATTCATATGAGACTTTTTCACTAGGCTTACTTCCTGAATAAAATGGAAACCTTTCTCAATCTCGTCCTAGCTCTGAACTGCCAGAAGGGGCTTCACAGCTCTCTTAATTGCTGCTTCCCTGGTGGAAGGGGCAAGGGAGATGACATGTTGTCTTTTTGTCAAAGATGCATCTCTTGACAGGGCTAGAGGTCTCTTTTTTTTTTTTTAATGCATGAGGGAGAAGTAACAGTTGGCAGGAAGTAGCAGCCCTTTGAGAGAGACGAGCACAGGAAGTGAGGCACAGCCTTCTGACGTTGCTTCCTATTTCTCCCAGCTATGAGAGTTAAGGGGCACTAGTCATCAGAACCAGAGGACCAAGAGAGACAGAGTAGCCCTCTTCCATGCCCCATGTAGAGAAACTGCCTCAATGACCCCTTTTGGCTCTCTTCTATTATGTCCTGGCTCCTGCAGTGGTTCCTGACATCAGTACTCCCTCCTCTCGCATTCCTTTTTCAGTGTTCTCTTGATCCCAAACAGTGTTGTTTAAAAAGTTCCTTTTTCTGCTGTCAGCAGTTCATCCAGAATATAGTTCCTTTTCAGTTGTGTACATACAGGTTAGGGTGTTTCTGCTTTACTGGTTTTATTCTTACAAGCATGCAAGAGTATTCAGATACTCCAGAATTGGGACGGTTCATAGATTTGCAACTAACCTTGCTAGAATCTAAACTCTTAATACCCAGGATTCTCATTTGTTTAGCATACTTTGTTGTAAAGTGCCATGTTTGGTTATGGCAATATGTAAATATCACAACACATTGCCATATTGGGATCAGAGTTAATCATAGAATATCAGGGTTGGAAGGGACCTTAGGAGGTCATCTAGTCCAACCCCCTGCTCAAAGCAGGACCAATCCCCAATTTTTGCCCCAGATCCCTAAATGGCCCCCTCAAGGATTGAACTCCCAACCCTGGGTTTAGCAGGCCAATGCCCAAACCACTGAGCTATCCCTCCCCCCAGTTCTACACCTGGGCCTGTAAGAAGCACTATGCACTGCTGTCTCTTGTCCCCCAAAAGCTGACTGAAAGAATGATATTGACTGACTTTGGAGAGAGCAGTGTTTAGCCACCCCCACTAGGAAGAAAGTGAAGCAAAAGAATGGTGTGGAACAAAAAAGATATAATGGAGGCCCTCTAGCCATGAAGAGGGGGAGGGAAAGAAGGGCAAAAAATAGAATCCTGTTCTCTAACATTTCAGGGGGAAGACAGAGTGTTAAAACATTTCAGTATCTTCACAGGAATGGTGCCTACAGGCAGAGGTGAGGGACCCAGATGATAGAAGTGCTAACATTTGAAACATGAGTGGTACTGTAGATCTAACTTTAGACATTTCAGCCTTAACAAGTTCACCTCTTTTAGAGGCTAAGAGATTTATTGTAACAATTCATAGTTTGTGTTAAAACTGTCTTGCAACTACATATGATTCTGGTGTCTAATATTTAGTTGCTACCGACCGAAATTCAGTAATGAAATTGATTTCTTTATATTCAAGTAATATTTTAACTTCATCCAGTTACTTTTTTTAACGTGTTTTTATTTTTTAAGTTTCTTCAGGGTTGAATGAAAGTCCTACTGTAAATGGAGGAAATTGGAATGAGAAGTCTGTAAAAATCTCCTCAGAGATCAGTGCAGGTGAGGAGAAATGGACATCTGTTCCATCAACTACAGCAGGGAAGAGGAAGACTGAGACATCTGCTTGGGGTCAGGACACTGGAGATGCTAGTGGAAATGGAAAAGATTGGAGTGTATCCCTTGTGAGCAGGTCCTGGGGAGAACGTACTTTGTTCCCCAGCATTGGTAAGTATTGCTTCATGTGAGCATTCTTGCACCTTTTAGTAAAGATAAAACAATGTTAGGATTCTTAAAAACATAATTGTCATTTTGTAATCTACTCTGAAACCTGTCATTTTGTAATCTTGTTGCTGTTTAGTATAAAGTTATTTCCATGGTTAATATTGATAAATTGGTTGAGTCTTAGTGTTTGGGAAAACAATCCAGTTCAGCTGCTTTAAACTCCTATCTTTTATATTTGTAACAAATTCAATTTGCCAGGTTGTTAATTATGGGGAAATGTTTTTTTCCCTACAGTCATGTAGAAAACTGCCTACCCTACCCCAAAATAGTACTAAAAATCTGTAGTGTAAAAACATAAAAATGCTTGGTTGAGAGCCTTGTGAATATATTTTTTGTTTTTTAATCCGTATTTTTTAAAGTGGTGTCTAATGAATTCCGCATCCAAGGCATTTTTAACTTGATCACAAAGAAATTCCAATTTTATTTATGTAGACATTTGTTTACTAATGTTTATTAACAGTTTGTCTTTACTGGGATTTTTTGAGGCTTATATTTGAGTTAAATATTGACTTTTTTCTAAAAAATAAACTGTAGGCAATTCAGTACTAACGAGCAACTCTATGGCAAAAGCATTTTTTATTTTTTAGAAAAGTCTGAATTTGGAAGGCACGGGGGAGCACGCCTCTCAAAATTGGCTGGATATTGCAAGCTGATGGAGCGAGGTGCAAGTTTAGGGCCACAGCATTGACTGTGAGCTAATGCTTCAATACAGAAACACCCCATGCCTCTAATTGTCACCTACCACCCTACACTGAAACCTATATAGGGTATAGTTAAACAGGATAAGGACCACATCCTGAAAGAGAGATCTTTCCTAAGCCCCCCTTTCTGGTGTTCAAATAACTCCTGCAGCCTTACCAAGCTCATAATCAGAATCCCTACAGACCAGAACCCGCCAACTCAAAGCAGCACCAGACTCTGCCATAACAGATGCAAAACTTGCAGACATATTTCCACTGCCACGATGATTAACACCTCCCAACACAACATCTTTCAAGATCCATGGGTCTTAAACATCCCTATCACATGTGGTGTACCTCAATCAGTGCATTAAATGCCCCAGTAACAACTATGTGGGTGAAACCAGACAATCACTAAGCTCTAAAATGAACTCGTACAAAAAAATAAGACAAAAACTCATTGTCACAGTAGACGAACACTTTTCACAAAATGATCACTCCATATCTGACCTCTCAGTCCTTGTCCTAAAGGAATCCCGCACAACAATTTGGCCAGGTGTATACTACAGACTTATATTGGTATAACTATGTCTCTTGGGGGTAGATCAGTGACATAGTTATACTGACCTAACCTCCTGTGTAGAGAGCACTATGTCGATGAGAGAGCTTCTCCCGTCAATACAGCTGTGCTAATGCAGCATTTTAAGTGTATATCTACCCTTCAAAAGATGAACCTGGGAGCTTAAATTCATAACTCTGCTAGACATTAAAAACATGGTCTCAATAAAGACACTGGATTATTACAACAATCTGTAACCCCTAACCGTCCCCCATTTTGTTCGATGATTGCAGAGGTGTTAACGGGACATTTCACCTTGAATTGTCCCTTACAACAGACGTTTTCAACCATTTTCTTTCTGAGGCTCCCCCCAACATGCTATAAAAACTCCATGGCCCAGCTGTGCTACAAGAACTCTTTTTCTGCATATAAAAGCCAGGGCCAGCATTAAGGGATAGCAGCCTGGCAATTACCCGGGGCCCCATGCCACAGGGAGCACCGTGAAGCTAAGTTGCTCAGGCTTCGGCTTCAGGCCCGGGTGGCGAGGCTCAGGACGCTGGGCTGTAGTCCTGTGTGGCAGGGCTTTGGCTTTCTGCCCTGGGCCCTAGCAATTCTAATGCTTGCCATCCTTGGCAGACCCCCTGAAATCTGCTTGCAGCTCCCTAAGGTTGAGGACCCCTGGTTGAGAACCACTACCTTAGAATATGTTATCATGCTAAACAATCTTTTCCACCTTGTATTCACCTGTGACACTGAGGCCATGTCTAAACTTAAATCAGTATAACTGTGTTGCTGGTGTCTCGCAGAGGTGAATTAACTGCACTGATGGGAGAAGCTGAGCCACTGCAGCATTTTAAGCATAGACCTGCCCTGAGTACCTTTCCCAGGCCTGAAGAACAGCGCTGTGTAGCTTGAAAGCTTGACTCTTTCACCAACAGAAGCTGGTCCAATTAAAAAATATTACCTCACGCACTTTGTCGTCTTATAGTTCTCAGTAAGCAAGAGTAAACTTAAAGCCACAGGTAATATCTTACTAGGATGGGACTTTGTCTTGTGGTTGGAATTTCTTCTGATTTTTTGACCCTATTCCTACAGCTTTAGACAGCTGATTTGAGATGCCTTCAACATGGCAAAATAAAGTGTGAAGTTATCAAGCTCTTTATTTATTTTTTTCAGCTGCCTGGAATGTAGATGGCAGGATCAAGGCCTCTGAACCAAATTCTGCTTCTTTCACTTCTTTAGGACTAAATCCTGCAATTTCTGGTATGTTAAACTTTTTAAAGCTTTTTCTACAAGTGAAAATAGAGTCTGTAACTATACTTAAATTAGACACCTTTTTCTTGGCAATAATCATTCTGCGGAAATGGTTATAGCTTGTGGCTCTCAAGACAGGGCTTGTCTACACTTAAAAGGCTGCAGCAGTACAGATGCAGTTGCGCTGCGATAGTGCTTCAATGAAGACACTACATATGCCAATGGGAGGGCATCTCTCATCGGCATAGGTAATCCACCTCCCCGACAGGCAGTAACTATGTCAACAGGAGAAACCCTCCCATCAACGTAGCACTGTCTACATCGGGAGTTAGGTCAGTATTACTGTGTTGCTCGGGGTGTGGATTTTCATCATCCCTTAGCAGCTTAGTTATACTGACGTAAATTGCTAGTGTAGACTAAACCTAAATTGCAAAAAAGGAACTTGCCACATCTTTAAGCATGGAATTGGTTTTTAGGTATTATACATTTAAGTGTTATGCAATTAGAATATATACCTCATTCTCCAAAATGATAAATAAAAACCCAAACGCTAGACTAAATATGAGATTGTCACCTCAGTGTCTTTTCCAGATCCTTCCTGTTCTGCTCATCATTCATCAGAAGCAATCCGTGTTTAGGAACACTTGGCCATTGCTGCAGATGTAAATTTCAGACTTCTGATGAAGGAGCATAAACATAATTCTCTAAAGATACCATATATGTAGGATTGTAAATCCTATGTCTTAGCTCCTTAGTGTGAGACTGGAATAACTCCCTTAACTCTTAAGTTATTTTTTACCTTAGAAAGGTGCAGTAGCAGAGAGGATTGTAAGCTAGACCTAATAACTCTTGTATGCTACATGTGCCAAGTATAAATACTGCTTTCTAAACACTGCATCACCTCCTAGAAGACCACTATCAGCAAAAGTGGCATGTTGGAGACTGCACTTTTGTCCCATTCCAGTTCTGAGTTCCTTTGTTGCATATTTATTTACCCATTCCTCCAGTCAATTTGGCATATTTACCTACTTTTTTTGTGAAGCAGTTGCATTGAGTGTTCGTGGAAGTTCTGTGATGCATCTCAGCTGTTTCTTTTTTTCTAGTTTCTTCCTTTCCTGTGGTGCCCCTCCCCTTTCCACTGTTGCACTGATTGTGACCCTCTATTATCCGTCTCTTCGTATTAACTGAACAACCAGTGCACACAGGTCCAGAAGTGGGCGATCTTTCCTACGGCCATTAGACCAGGGGTCTCACACGCGGGCCGCATGCAGTCCGCAGGGTTATTTTCTGGAGCCTGCAAGCTCCCCGTGGCCCCCACCGCCACTCTTCCCCCCCCCCCTCCCTCCCCCCCCAAGCGTTTACCTACAGCGGCTCCGACCTGATGCATACCAGGGACAGAGCAGGCTCCCTGCCTGCCCTGCCCCCGTGCCACTCCAGCAAGTTTCTGGAACCTGGGGGAGGGGGAGAACAGGGGTCTGTGTTGTTGCTTCCAGACACTGCCCCCAGCAGCTCCCATTGGCCGCCATTCCCCGTTCCCAGCCAATGGGAGCTGCTGGGGGCGGTGCCTGGACACAACAGACCCCTGTGTCTCTCCTTCCCCAGATTCCAGCCGCTTCCTAGAGCGACATGAGGGTAGAGCAGGCAGGCAGAGAGCCTGCCCTGCCCCCCCGGTGTGCGCTGGGCCAGAGCCTGCCCCCAAATTTCTCCTGCACTCCACACCCCAACTCCCTGCCCTGAGCGTGCCCCCCCCCCCCCGGGGCAGATACACACCCCTCTTTCACCCCCTAGGGGCAGGGAGGTGGCAGAGTTGGGGTGGGGATTTCAGGGAAGGGGTTGGAATGGTGGCAGGGAAGAGGCAGGGCAGGGGTGGGGCCTCATGGAAGGGGTGGAGTGGGGGCGAGGGCGGCGGGGGGGTGGGGGGGGCGAGTGTCAGTAATGCAGCCCTCGGGCCAATGTACTAGTCCTCATGTGGCCCTCGTGGTCATTTGAGTTTGAGACCCCTGCGTTAACAGTGCTGCAGCCTCACACACTCCCATTCTCTGGATTATCTGAATTTTTGATTATCCAATCTAGCCCTGGTCTCAATTAGATCGGATAAACGGGGCTCTGCTGTACTTTGGTGTGTCTACACCTGGATGTGTCTCTTTTATATGGCACTGTTGTGTGTACCTCAGTGCTTCATCACCGTATTCTTTACACCTAGTATCTTGTCACTCCAACACCGGAGTTAGGTGCTCCAGTATCTAATTTCATAGAATTTAAGGTCAGAAATTACCTTTAGATCTAGTCTGACATCACGGGATATTAAATTTCCCATAAATACTCCGATATTGAGCCCAATTAGTTTAGTTGGACTAAAACATATCATTTACTCAGTAATGAGTAAACTGTTGTGTGCCACAGGCAGAGAACAGGAAAGACTTAAATCACCATAGTGGTAGCAATGCCTAAAGTCCCAGCTGTGGTAGGAAATTAATTACATGAGATTAGAAGGTGATCAGTGTTCCATGCTGTAAAGGAAGCCCTAAACCCCCTCCAGGTCCCTGCCAATCTCACTTGGGGAGAAATTGCCAGTTTTTGCGTCAGAAATGAATCAGTTTGACCCTGATTGTGTGAGCAAGACACATCAGTTAGGCATCTAAGGAACACAATTCTCTGTACCACCTCAAAGCACTGATCTCCCCAATCTGGTGTCACATCCCCCTTTCTGGCCAATCTCTGCTTTAGAGAAAGATGGAAAAAAATCAGAGCAGAATAAACCCAGCCAGTTATGCATCAGGAAAAAATTCCTTCCCAACCTCTGCAGACAACTGGCTGAAGTCCTGAAGCATGAGATTTGATGTAGCTGCAAAGGTTATGAACATGTTGAGGGAAGTTCAGGCAATCCATTTCTCCTAGTGGACCATGAAGGAAGGGAATGAATAAAAGGGTTCATAGATTTCTCAGACCTCTTAGGGCACTGCCATCTACTGTGTCTTCTGGGTGCTGGAAAACTTTGCTAGCATTCTTTCAATGCTCCACCAGTATTGGTTTATCCTGGGAGCTTTGCCTCCTGCACAATCAAGAAAGCTGACTGTAACTCTTGGAGGGCAGCATTTGTACTCCGCAGGGTATTGCATATAACAGCCAGCAATGATGATTGCTGTTACTCTGCCCTGCTACACTGCACTCAATGGTGAAACCTTTAAACCTTAAGAACTAGTAGAGTTAAGAGCCAGGACTGAGAATCCTATAAGACAGCAGTTCTCAAACTTTAGTAACCTGAGGACCCCCATTTTGCTTTAAAAATGTTCACAGACCCCCCCAAGCTGGCTTCTAATTTTTCCCTGGGGGTGCTCAATCCCTGCTCATCCCCAGGTCCTATCCCCACTCCACCCCTTCCCCCAATGCTCCATCCCTGCCCCTCTTCCCTGCCTCTTTCTGCCCCCTCCCCCAAGCGTGCCCCATCTCCGCTGCTCCCCCTTTCTCCCAGTGCCTCCTGCAAGCTGTGGAACAGCTGTTCAGCAGCATGCAGGAGGCTCTGGGAGGGTGAGCAAGGAGTTGATCAGTGGGGCCAGTGGCCCCAGACATGACTCACGGATCCCCTGGAATACCCTCCATGACCCCAGTTTGAGAACCGCTGCTATAAGTTATCATCAGAAAAGCAGGATTACAGGCAAGTAATTTTACCCTTTTTATAAGAATCTGATTGTTGTACCTTCAATATACAATAAACAAGGTTCAGTGGAATGTTTTATAGTCAGTGTTTATCTCTTTCCCCATAGCCTGTGACCCCTTAATTTTGTCTTTTTGTTTCAGTATTGCTATCCTTTTTTTTTGCTTTTACTGGGATCTCTAAGTCCCTGCTCTTCCCTCTGAATATGCCTCATTTTGGAGCCAGTCTGTGGTATTCTTTATCACTGTGACTGAATGTTGTGTGCACTCTTCAGTGTTCCCCTCTTTTGGCTTGAAAAAAAGAGATGAAAATTTGGTACCATAGTCCAGTATGTTTTTGCTGGACTAGCAGGCCATCCTGCTGCATATAGAGAACCTCCAGAAGACTCTTATGTCTGTCCTTCTGAATGTAGAACTTCAAATTGCAAGAAATGTCATAGTGATTTTAATGAGTTTTGAAATCCTGATAATTGCTCTTGCAAAGGGTATAAGTGCAGCAAATACAAAGTGTATTCTGTTACTGCAGGTTTCTCCTTCTGACTTAAAATATGTACAGGAGGAGGGGAGAGCAGAATTCCTGCTCACTCAGAATTCTCTGATAAGTTTTCTTTTGTTTGCTGGATTTTCCCTTTTTTTTTTTTTTTTTTTTTTTTCTTACCTTACGTTGTTACTTCCTTTCATTTTTAAATAAGAGAATTCAGCACCACAGACCCAAGTTTATAAGCTAACAAAAATTCCAAAGTTTTCATAAGTGTATTCCTTCTGCTTCCTTCCTTCTTTCAGGATCCAGCAATGAGCCAGTTACTCAGCCTGGTACTTCCGATTTTCAGTGGGATTTAAGCCGCAGTCAGCCCCATGTTGATGATGAATGGTCTGGGTTAAGTATGTTCCTCTAAAATTCTCGTGATTTAAAATTTTGTCAGACTGCATGGCTGAAAAAAGCAGAACATTTACATTAACTGGCTTCTGGTTTTATATTCTGTTGCTTTTGCTTTCTAGCTCTCATTTCTGTAATATTAAATGTCAATTTTAAGGCATAGATATCAGGAAACTTGCAGCTGAAATTCATAGTTTTAAGGATTATGTAAATATAAAATAGTCCCCAAATAGTTATTTTTTAAGATAAAACACTTGGGTAAGGAAATTTACCTGTTTCAGATATGGAAGAAAACTGTATCCAGTTTCTTCTGTTTTTTGCTAGAAATAGTCTTAATAGGTAACTGAATCCCATAGTGAACTATACTGGCTTAATATTACGGAGATACTGCTATGGGATCCAATAGAATGGGTTCAGACTCCAACACATGAATACATAGCAAGCCTCTGAGCTCAGTTTACATATTGGTCATAGCACACTGTATGCTTTCTTGAGTATAGGAAGACATTTGAATTCAGCCTGTTTTCTGTGAACCATCTAATAATGGTAAAAGCACAATTATTGACTATATAAATGTCCCCCCAGAGTGAATACCCCTGAAATCATTTAAGAACTGGTATATAAAGCTCAGTTTCATCCTTAACTCCTGAATTTTTCTTGTAAATTTGACATATGATTTTGTAGTTCCTCAACATAGATCAGTCTTTCCAAATGTGAAGAGTATAAAATATTAATATAACTGAATATTTAAATCTTAGTCCTTACTATTAATACTGTACTTACTGTCTAGCTTCAGATTTTTTTCACATTAAGCTGCTTAATATTTATGGCTGTTTGTTTCCATGGTCAAATCTAAGCAGATAACTCTCCATATCAATCTAGTGCATATCCATTGGCTGATTAGTCTAGGGAAGAGTACCTATAGTGTTACTGGCTAGTAAGTTTTATCCTGTCAACTATACTACTGTATTATTTATTAAACAATTACTAAATTTCTTGTAAAAAGATAGTATCTTTAAGAGCAGCAAGGAAGTAATATATGAAAATAGTGTAGATTCTGCATGACCAGTTTGACACAACTAGTCCAGCACTCAATTTTTTTCATCCGATAATACAAACTTGTTTTTTTATAGCTCTTAGAATCATCTTCGGTCAATCACTTGTCTGTATTCTAAAGGGCATAGTGATCCAAATTCCTGAGCATGTTGATCCTCTGGGAATGTTTTATGCTTACATACTTTAACAGTGTCGTGGATATCAAGTAACTGAAATACAAAGTGAAAAAGTGGGAAACATGTAAAGCATATATATTTGTGTACATTATCCCCTGTTTCAGGTTGGATACAAATAAAAGAAGTACTCAGATGCAGAGATAGCTCCAATATCAGATTGAATAGAAAAGAATGGACAACTTTGGGACCTTCAAGTGAGAAGCCAGTATTTTGCTAAGGATTTTAGATGTTAGGCTATAATTGGACCATATCAGTCTGTCTTACTACCTTGTACACTAACTTCACCCCAAGGTGGGAGGGAATTCAGTTTTCGCAGTATTTTAAGCTATTGGAGCAGTCAATGCATGGACGAAAGGGATGCAAATATAAGGATTCTGAATTCAGATTATTCATCATTGGTAAACAAGTTGGTTTGTTTTTTTTCCTGTTCTCCCTTTACCTTAATTTCTTTAGCCTCTTCTCATATTTATGGTACATGGCATAAGACGTTAACTTTGAAACCAACTTGCTGTCACTCTACAAAAGAGTGTTTCCACCTTTCTTCATAATTCCCTCTAATCAGTATTTCTACGCTAGGAAATATGAATTGACTTATTAAATCTGTCACATTCATCAGTGACAACATATTTGAACAGTCCTCAGTGAAATAAACAACCTAGTGGGAAAAATGGCACAAAGCCCTGCAAAACTTGAAGAAAAATACAGTATGCAAAAAATCAGTAAATCAACTTTAAGTTCAAGATTGAAATCAAATCAACAGAATGCATTTATATACCAGTCTGTGTACAAAGAGTCATCTTGACTGCTCATAACATGGTTTAAAGAACTGGTCTAACTGTTGAAAATAAGAACTAATATCCTTTTTGTACCAATTTATGTAATAAAGTATCTTTCTTCCAAGATCTTAATTTGTCAGTAAATGTGGATTGCAGTTCATAAAGAATTCATACTGATAGCAGTTTTGGCCAAGAAAATTAATTCTCCAGAAATTTAAATCTTTGTGGACTTTTAGTATTTTGTACTGTTTCTTCAATAACAGTATTGCCCATCTAGAAGAAAAACACTTTAGAAGTTTAAAATATTACAATATTTTAAATATTTAAATTGGTCCTTCTGTTATGCATTCCACTGGAGGATCTCAAAGCAATTAGGTCTTGTTTTCTGGTACTGTATGACTAGCCAGCAATTCAGTTGCTTTATCAACTATTTCACTGTTAAATGTAACCAATTACAAGTAAATGTATTCTATTTGGTTTTCTGTTTTACCTACCTCAAGCTCTCGTCAAGCCTCTTTCACTCATGAATAAAAAAATAAATCTATAACATTAAAAATAGTATAAATACTCATTTTTATTATCTTAACTGCAAGAAAATGTAGTTTATTACAGGATTGACTTTTGAAGTGCTTTTGGCATTTTTCTGAAAACTGGCAATCGTATTGTAGAGTAAGTAGGTTTGCCTTCAACTGTCATTATTTTTAACTTTCGTAGATGGTCTTTCTTCTGCTGATCCTAGCTCTGATTGGAATGCCCCAGCAGAAGAGTGGGGGAACTGGGTAGATGAAGAAAAGGCTTCTTCTATTCCACAGCCTGAGGAACCATTATCCGATGTTCAGAAGGTAGATAACTTAACTTATTGCATACTAAATTCCCTACCTTATCCTTTACTACCTTTTTTGGATTATTGTAGTACATGGTAGCAATAAACAGACAATTTCATTCCCACATTACATTAACTTTTCATTGAACATGTATAGTGGTGCTGTTACAAAGGTAAAAGAGCAGTCAAGAAGGAAAACATTTAATGTTTTCAGTAATGGAGTGTTTCACTCCTCATTGCCCACTTAGGATTGGTATGGGGCAGCAATTCTTTGAAATGAACATTTTCTCAGTGCTTGCATTTTGCTCTGCAGCCCTCCCATACAATTGCAGGTGGATGAAATGTTTTCAGAGTACCTTTAATATAGGTTCTCATAGCACTGGCTCTACCTCTATACTCTGGAGTAATTTACAAAGGAAGGGATAGAAGTAGTGCTCACTGTAGACTGAACATTTCAAGATATTACGCTAGTGTTGAGAGCAAAGCTCATAGTGCCTACCATGACTTTGGTATTTTGATTATGCAAAGCAAATATGTCATTATCTTGGCCATTTGCTATTTAAGTTGCTGCTGACAGTATTTGCTAAATAGCATGAAAAGAATGTTTTCTCATAATACTCTTAATTTTACCAGTTCAATCTATCTGGCCATTTGCAGCTTTAAGAATTTAAATACAAACGATACAAAGGATTGACCTGCATACCATCTTTAGAAGGTCAGCGAAAAGCAGTGAGAAATTATACTTTCTTTGGACTCAGTCTTGTACTTCTAATACTCAGGCTTCCGATGATGAGAGGGAAAAAGCAGAGCCAACTCTCCAGAGCTGTACTAGTGGCAAATCCAAGAAGAAGAAGAAGAAGAAGAAAAAGAAGCAAGGTGAAGAAGCTAGCTCTCCTGCACAGGTAAAATTAAAATAAGAACATGTATTACTGATCTATCTGGGACAAAAGCCTTGATTAATTTTGAAAAATGCACTTGATTTTTCAATACTTTTGAATTATATTCTGTTTCTGGTTGTCAAGAATTAACATGATTGTTCAAATACTTGACTGATTAATGCCAGTTATAAATAGCTGCCTGACTCTTTTGGTGAATATGATGCAATTTTTTGAATTATCAGATTCATTCAGCATCAAATATTTAATTGTTGATCAACAGAAAAGTCATGAAACGAGGGAAAATTTGAGTGTTCTTCCCAAACCAGTTCAGTTTTGCTTATCCTGAACTATTTATCATCCTCAGTAAAATAATGATCTTCTGATCATTCACTAAGGGTGCATCTAGCAACCATTGTTGTTTTCCTCTGCAGTGGGAGTCCTGTCTTTCAGAAGAGACTGCTTGGACATTGTGTTACATAGCGGAATAATTCTCAGACTTTAAGGCCAGAAAGGACCATCATAATCATTTACTCTGACCTGTATATTGCAGGCCGCAGAATCCTACTTACCCATTCCTGTAATAAGACCATAATCTCTGGCTGAGTTACTGAAGTCCCTCAAGGTTGATTTAAAGACTTCAAGTTACAGAGAATCCACAATTTACCTTCGTTCAGACTAGTAACTGACCAATGCTGCAGAGGAAGGCAAAAAATTCGCCAGGGTCTCTGCCAGTCTGACATGGGGAAAAATTTCTTCCTGATCCTAAACATGGCAATCAGACATGTGGGCTAGACCCACCAGCCAGACACCTGGTAAAGAATTCTCTGTAGTAACTCAGAGCCCTTCTCCATCTTGTGTCCTATCTTCAGCCATTGGAGATATTTCCTAAGAGCAGTCGTGGATGGGCCATATGTGATTATAGGCCACCTCATCATGCAATCCCCTCTGTAAAGCTAAGTCTTGAAACAAGTTAGGTTTTTTCCCCCACTACTACTCTTGTAAGGCTGTTTCAGAGCTCCAGTCCTCTAATGGTTAGAACATTTGTCTGATTTCAAACCTAAACTTGTTGATGGCTAGTTTGTTCTTGTGCCTATATTGGCCCTTAAATAACTCCTCTCCATCCCTGGTGTTTGTCCCTCTGTATTTATATAGAGCAATCTCCCCTCAGCCTTCGTTTTGTTAGGCTAAACAAGCCAAGTTCTTTGAGTCTCGTCATATACGATAGGCTCTGCATTCCTCTGATCATCCTAATAGCCCTTCTGTGCACCTGTTCCAATTTGAATTCATCTTTCTGAAACATGGTACACCAGAATTGCACGCAGTACTCCAGATGAGGTCTCACCAGGCCCTTATATAATGGTAATAACACTTCCCTATCTCTAGTGGAAATACCTCTCCTGATGCATCCTAGGATTGCATTTTTAACCTTTTTCACTGTCGCATTGCACTGGCAGCTCATAGTCATCCTGTGGTCACCAGTACACCGAAGTCTTGCTCCTCCTCTGTTGCTTCCAACAGCTATGTCCCCAATTTATAGCAAAAATTCTTGTTGTTAGTCCCTAAGTGCATGACCTTGCACTTTACACTATTAAAATTCATTTTACTTCATTTTTGTTACTCCAGTTTTCAAGGTCATCCAGATCTTCCTATATGATATGCCAGTCTTCCTTCATATTGGCAATACTTCCCAACTTATTGTCATCTGCAAATTTTATTAGCACACTCCCACTCTTTGTGCCAAGGTCATTAATGAAAATGTTAAATAAGATTGTCCCAAAACCAATCCCTGTGGAACTCCACTAGTAATCTCCATCCAGCATGGGAATTCACCTTTCAGCATGACCCATGGTAGTCTCCCCTTTAACCAGGTTGTTACCCACCTTTCAATTCTCATTAATTGCCTTCATCCCAATTTAACTAATAATCTCCCATGTGGAATTGTATAAAATGCTTTACTGAAATCCAGGTAGATTAAATCAACCAAGTTTCTAGACAAAGGAAATGCAGTTATCTTCTCAAAGAAAGAGATCTGGTTGGTTTAGCATGATCTTTCTTTTGTAAAACCTTATTGTATTATCTCGGTTACCATTTATCTCAGTCTTTACTCTCTCTTTCAAAATTTGTTCTAAGACCTTACCAAACATCTGTCAGGGATGGTCTAGATAATACTTAGTCCTGCCATGAGTGCAGGGGACTGGACTAGAAGACTTCTCGAGGTCCCTTCCTATGATTCTGTGATACAGTTGAGGTCAAACTAACGGGTCTGTCGTTTCCCAGATCATTTTTTTCCCTTTCTTAAATATAGGTACAATATGAGTGAGATGGAAGTTCTTTTGGCAGACTGTCTTATACCATATACCCTAATGATATGGTGGTGATGTTACTTTATCTAAACTCTTACCTAAGATGGTGATTTAGCTTGATTTGTATGAAATTCTAAATCTCCAGGAATTCTAACTCCCAAGGAAAAGCTATGCTCAATCCCAGCAAGCTAGGTCTGAACAAGATGTTAGTTACTACCTAGCCAGGAGTAAGAGTTCCTTAGGTCACCTCAATAGTTTATGTATTTGCAAAGATGGCACAAGAGTTTCACCTTTGTCTAGTGTTCCCAGACAAGGTGAGCTCATTCTACTGGGAAAGTAACTATTTTAGCTGCTTGTGCTCAAATGTGTATCAAATGCAGGGCTGCCTTTCACAGTTCAGTTTAGACTTTTTACAAATCATTACTGTCTCAAATCTGGAGTCATACTGGATGTTTTTTGGGGCAAACAGTCCTTCAGTCTTTTTTTAATTTTTATTTTTTTTTATTGGTCTCACTACTCGGGACTGGTACTCCTTACCAGTCACTTACAGTGAGACTCTGCAGAGGCAGTTTCATAAAGAGAGATTTAACCAGTAACTGGGATTTGTAACTAATGCCTTTGGAGAGCGGGAAAAACACTGTAGATTTGCAGTATCTTACTAGCAGTAAAGAAGAAATGAGGGTTCTAAAGGATCAGAGCTTCTAAAACCACAGCTTGGAATGCTCAAATTCCACACTCAGGGTTTGTGTCTCTTCTGTATAATGGCCTGTGGTTTGCAGGAAACAAATCGTCTGACAGGGATCTGCAGAGACAATATATTCTGAATTCCAGGTACCATAGTTGCATGTAACCTGCCTGTCAATTACCTTGTCAAATTGATTCCTATCCAAGGAATCAAGTGCTATCTACACGCTAATATCTCTAATTTCATTTAACTTTGCATCTCCAGATATGTTTTGTAAAGTTTTTGTTTAATACTTTTAGTTCTGATTCTCTGTTTAAGAAAGCTATCTTTTTTTTGGATTAGTAGATCAGCCTAAATGTATAAAAGGTGAGAATAACTTCTTACAATCCACAGAGTTTATAAATGGTATTAAAAAACCTAAATTGCTTAAATCTCTTGCTTGATGGGTGCATATAGAACTTTCAATATGAGAGCCTGTTGTAAGGTTAGACTGCTATTACAGTAGGACAAACTAGTTTACAGTTTAAATCCAGAACACTAAAATAGGTCTGACAGTGATTTTCTCATCTGAAAAGTGATTGTGTACAGATGGGAACTTCTTATTCCATGGATATACTTCCAGTGTGGTCAGTCATATCTGCTGATTTGAGTGACCAAAAGTAAGTGGGGTTTTTTTGGTGGTGGTTGTTTGGGGGTTTTTTTTACTACCTTTGACGTCTGTTAACTAAAAACGAGTGAGCTGAATTCTATTCCTCGTTCACCAAGAGAATTGTTACGGTCTGATTGGTTCCACCTATGCAAGCCGAAGGGAGTGTGTGGAGAAGAGACGATGCAGTGGTTAGAGCATAGCTTTGGTCTTTGGACACTTGGGTTCAATTTCCTGCTCTGCCACAGACTTTGTGTGACCTTGGGCAAGTCACTAGGCCTCTGTGCCTCAGTTCCCCATCTATAAAATGGGGATAAAAGTACTTAATTTACAGAGGTGATATGAAGATAAATACACTAAAGATTATGAGGTGTTCAGATACTGTGGTGGTTGGGGCCGCATAAATACCTAAAATAGAATAGAAAAATTTCTCTGTAAACCTAATTTGAAGACAGTGGAATTGCATATACATCACGGAGGGCTTAGCTTTTTCTGTAAAACCTTCATTAATAGTGTTGACGTATGAAATAAGCTGAGTTCGGGTTTAGTCTGCAGGGCTCATGGTTAGAAACGTCTTTTTACTTGTAAACTGAGCATGGAATTAACCAATATCAAACCCCAAATGACATTTTTACACAATCGCTTTTCAGAATAGAACTTCACTTTAAATTTCACACACACTTACATTTTACATACATTTGAAGTGCTTCATAATTTAAAACTGAATTATTTTGTTTATGATAAGTAATTGACTTGTATAGGTTATTGCATTCAGGACATCACTGATTTATTTTACCTCAGTAGATATTTTTGTGCTACTTTCTAGAAACTATTTGTAATAATCCTGGCCTGTACTGCATGTCCAATTGTAAACATGTAAAGAAAGTATTAGATTAATACTTCTCTTAACATCATTCATGCAAACTAGTTGAGTTAGTATCACAACCGAACCAAGACTTAACAGGAAAAGGATAAATGGAATTCTTCTGCAGCTGTTGGCTCATTCCCTTCTTTTTTCTGTAGGACACTGAAGACCTGGATAGAGAGGTTGGAGAGGAATTTCAGGAGGATACTGCAAAAGCTCAACCACAACAGGAAATAGCTTTTTCTTTGAAGACCATAAGCACTAGTGAACCAGCTGAGGTATGAATTTAAAAAAAAAAGATGTTATAGTTCCTATTTTGAAATACTCAAGATGAAAACAATGTTTCAAATGCAGTTTAACTTGTCTACATCATTATAACATTACAATCACTTCAGGCTATGTGCTAATACACCGCACCCCCGCTAGAAGGCGGGGTTTGGGAGCCATGCGCAGTACCACGTTAATGTGGGGTGGCGCGTTACCATGGATCCCATGTAAACAATTTATTTTGGGATCCATGCTCACCCCCGCGCTAATACCGAATTCGCGCTATGGTGGCGCGCGCGGTATAGCGGGAGTCTCCTGTATGAAATAGGCTTGGAACGTTGATTAGGTGCACTTCTGCTTCCTTAATTTAAAGGGCAGGTCTGCTGACTCAGACCTTTACCCTGTGTTTATTGTTCAAGTAAACAAATATAATTGAATAAAGTATGCTTGCATTAACTGGGGGTTTACAAAGTAATAAATCAGACCTGATATAAGAATGGGAGTGAGACCAGGATTATATTATACTCTGGCATCCACATTAACAGAATTGTTAAATTTCAGTTACAAAATCTTTATTCTGGCTCTCTGTGAGCTGTGTTGGCCCTTCAGATTCCAGGCTGAGTTCAGTGTTGGTAGATAGAAAAAACATCTTTAGACTTGTAAACCGAGCAGATTTGATGTGGGGGAAGTAACTGAAACAAATAAAATTCATTTTTGAAATCTATACTTTCAGGGAATTTAATGTTGTATCTATTACATAATCTTAAAATGCACTCCCATCTCAAGAATTGAAAAATTGGAAGAAAATTGCATATGGAAGTTGCATGTAACAGGTGTGAAAAGAACTGTTTGTTTAAGTCCGTAAATGCTCTGGAAGCCAGTTTGATCTCTCCAAAACAGCAAGAGATCTTTTGGCTGTGGGGGAAGAGAGGAGAAAGAAGGCAGACTTTTATTTTCCTTCTCTTTCTCCAAGCAGCAGGATCTTTAAATATTGTCGTTGAATGGTACACTCCCTCCAGAACAGGATCTCTGCTTCTGGTAGTAGGCTGGAATCATGTTCAGTGTAGATGGCATTCATATATAAACTGACAACGTCTGGCACACTTTACAAAATTGTGTTACACACAAACGAAATTTTATTTAAAAGTTAAGTAGTCCACTAAAACTATGCAGTATTGTTGGTTTTGTCAATTTCTGTAGGTAAAAGATTTTTGTAGCTATATAATGGCCAAAACTAAAAGTCAGAGACTGCTGTTTGGGTGGTGCAATTTCTTCTGATGGGTATATGATGATTAGCTTAGGTTTCAACTGTGGCATGTGAAATTAGAATTTTTTTAAAGCATTCCTCTAACAAATACAAAACATGTCATCGATTTACCACAGATAATAAGGTCTACATTTCAAATAGTTATTTATTAGAATAACTTTGCAGCAAAGATCACAAATCACCAAAGGAAACAGATATAGTAAGATTTTTGTAAAGAATCTGATTATTTTTTACATTAAAATATAATTCTGAAAATTATATTCAGGCACTAGAGCTACCTAAAATATCATCCTTTTGTGTGATTTTAATGCATCTTGAATGGTAAATATACAGATTAAAAGCTGACTTTACCATTAAAAGGTCATTTAGTCTATTTTGCCTGAAACAGAACTGACACACAACTGAATGATTGAAACTCTGCGTGAAGAACTAAAAAACTTTCTCTATAAATCAGTAACATTTTCTGGAAAATTTTGACCTCTTTTTTATATTTGCCATTTAATTTTATATGCACTATGATTTGCTTATGTTTCTGTGTTGGGCCCAGAGTTGCAACTAATTTAGTAGAGAAGACTGGAATAATTTGAGAATTTAATTGAGATACAAAAGATTTCTAGATTAGGACCTGGAAAGCAGGGTTCAGAAGTTTTTAAAAAATCCAATACATTTTTTCCCCAAAGCCTATCCGTATTAGAAGTTCAGAATTCTCTTACTATAGGACTTCACAATTTTTTTTTCACAAAACTAAGACCAGTATACTAAAATATATTTTATTTAATCAAGATTCTAGTTAAAGATTTTTTTCATTTTCTCTTATAAATTGATAACCTTGTCAGAATCCGACTGTTTTCAGTAGATTTTGTTCATTGCTCATTATTCTTCATTTTTAAAAGAAGTCAACTCTAGTTTTGATATGAATGTATCAGACAAGCAGACTGTGTCCCACATAGAACCCTTCTATGGATTGATTGGTGCACACTATTGTCTGGAGAGGTTCAATAGGTTGTGCCTATTGCTCTGAACCTTTAGTCAGATCTGTGCAGGTAGACCCATATGCCTTCATGGAGCCCCATGGTATATGGGTTCCACGTGAGACACGGTCTGCCTGCCTGTATAAGATTGCATAATTCTTTTCTATAACAGTTTTTTTCCCTTGAAGTTACAGCTAGGTAGCCTAGAGCTAGCACTGCGTCAGCTGGGCAGAGTTAAACACTGCAGTCCATGAGTGCCAAGTTGTCTAATATAATTTTAGTTACCAAGATTCCTCAGGGTGAGGTTCTAACAGTGTAATTTTCCAGTGTTGACAATGCAAGAGATAAGCCTCCTTGCATTTTCAATTTTCTTGGCCATCTCTGAAGATTTGATAGGGACAGAGCAACTCCTTATATTCTTTTGCTTCAAGATGAACATTTCTGGGGAAAAAGTTTCTGAAACAGTGAAGGTTGTCTCGTTTGGTAGTCAGTATTGAGTAAATGCCCATAAAATTAGAAAAGCAAAAATAAGATAGAAAACTGTAACATAAGGTATGCTTCCTGAGTGCCCCAGCAGAGGGGGAGAGCAGGGTTTGAGCACCTTCCTCTCCCCCTGCTGACATTACTAGCATCATGTAGTGGGTAGGACCTGGTGGGAAAAGCCCCTAGTGTAATTATTCTCCTTTCAGTGTTCATTCCACTCTTGGTGTCTGTGCACTCAGTGCTCCCCTGCTACCATGCACCACTATGTGTTCCTTCTTACCACCCATAGCAGTTGTTGGAACCCTGTTCAATACCAGAACAGTATTCTCTCTCAGCTGTTGTGTACAATAGTGTACATCATATTGTTTGTTCTAGTGATTAGTATAGTTAGTAAGTTTTAGTTGTGTTCCTGGCCAATGGGAGCTGCGGGGGCAGTGCGTGGAAACATGAAAAACGCATCAGATAGATAACTAAGGGAGCCAGTACAACTGGAAACAACTTCCAGTATGCCCCACATCCCACTTCATATTTGTTATCAAAACACTAAAAGCGGATCACTTTTTCTATTCACGTTTTCATCTGAGTTTATTATTCTTAAATGTTGCTTTACAGTAAGCCTTGTAATCAGTTTATGCTGGAGTACAGCAGAGCCCATAGATCAGTACCTGTTGCAGGAGTAACTTAATCTTATTGTTTAGTAGATCTGATCTGGTCTGGTCTGGCTCTTCAGTCTTAACCAATTTCTTTCTTGGCACCAAAATGGACCTGATCAGTGTGGTTGACTATCCGTGATGGACAGCACTGTCCTTGCTGAATGATACTGTTGACCAAGTAATAATGAGGCTGCTTTTTCAGTTGGGTGTGGGTGAGTCTCCTGTAGACTTGCTGTGCTCATCCTTGGTTGGAGGGTACTGAAGGTAATCTTGTACAGTACTCTTGTTCCTCTTCACCTAGGGGTGGGGAAGGGCATACAGAAGAATGGATTGCCATATCAGTATGCTGATACATAACTATCCCATGTTATTAACCCATTCTTGACTGTCATCCCGTGAGCAGACTTTCTAGGTAACTCTTATGATGATGAGACAACTGGTTAAAATTCTACCCAAAAGAAGACTGAGGGTAGTGCTTATGGTTTTAATCAGTTTGACAGATGTGCTTGTCTTTTCTGGAGCGCATGGAGGGTGTTGGTAAAATAAATAGTAAAACAGGTCAGAGAATAGACAACCCTCCTGCTTTCTGAGCCTGGACATCCTGGTGTGGTTATTACCATCTGACAAGTCCCTGTCTGCAAGGCTGACCTGCCTCCACCATCCATAATTTTGTGAAATCTAGACTAGATTACTAGGTGCTCAATAGTTGGTTTTCCTTTGAAATTGATCTCCAACAAGCTGCAAAATGTGGTGTCTTAGGGTACATCTCCACAACAAAAAAGACTCGGGGGCAGTGAGTCTGAGTCTGGGTCAACTGGGGGAGGGATAGCTCAGTGGTTTGAGCATTGGCCTGCTAAACCCAGGGTTGTGAGTTCAATCCTTGAGGGGGCCATTTGGGGATCTGGGGCAAAAATTGGGGATTGGTCCTGCTTTGAGCAGGGGGTTGGACTAGATGACCTACTAAGGTCCCTTCCAACCCTGATATTCTATGATTCTATGACTCGGGCTTTTGCTGCAGGGCTAAAAATAGCAGTTTAGACATTAAGTCTTGACCTGAAGACTGGGTTCCAAGACCCTCCCCACTGACTGAATTTCAGAGCCCAGGCTGCCCCCAAAGTGTCTGCATTGCTGCAGGTGTGTTTTGCTGTGAAGATGTATCCTTACTTGCCACTGACTATAGCAAATAGAATTGAGTCAGTCATGCTCATCCTTTTGGACCTGCTCTAGCTCATGGCGTTCTACCGGATTCAATTTGATATCCTTGTATATAAAGACTTCTGTAACTGCTAAGAATAATTTCTCAATGTGGGTTTTTCTTGTAAGATTTTATTATCAGGTTCTCAAAGGTTTTTTTATTAATAAGGTGCCCAAATGTCATGACTATGGGCATGATATAAATCAGTAAATTTAAAAATCTGAGCTGTATGTATTTGAGTAGTTACCTCATGGTTTATAATCTTTCCTGTCGGTTACAATCAGTTTTTGTCCCTAGACTCAGTCATTAGGGGGCTGAAGGCAGACCTTTTCCCAGTAGACTGACAGAGTTGCCTTGATGGCGTCAAGTCCACGCTGTTTAGCCTATCTGTAACCACTCTTTATAGGGGCCCTACATTGTCTTTTCATCTGTTAGCCATTCTCTCCCCTACTCCTTAGGATTTAAGTCCTTTTAATCAAGTGGTTTACCCTGAAAGTTGGAGTTTTATCTTGTGCCATATTCCTTTTTGTTCTGTCTGGTGTTTGGGGTGACTACCTTTCTGATTTTTGTGTTTTGACTTGTATTTTATTGTGCTTGAATACAGGTAAGAAGTGCCATACAAATAGGTTACATAAAATGGTTTTACTTAAATACAAATGCTGCCTGCAATAGTTGAACATGTGCATCTCCAAAACAGCATGCAGTAATTGAATTTGCTTCTTTGATATACTATAATGTAGCTAATGGGATAACGCTATAAAGTATCTTTCTATCAGGCCATTATACAGTGTTCACCATTAAAATCTTACAAATTTTGCAAGTATATAATGTTATCGTAGTACTAGTAGTAGTATATGACTGTACAGACATGGTATTGTGAATACTTAGCAACATTAATAATTAGACACTTTCTGATTACTGTAGAATGTGTGATCTTATGAACCATGTAGTAATTGGAGTTGTGCATAGTCTTGCTTAAGTGATCAATTGTATTACTATGAAATAAAGTGTGCAATATTTCGCAGTGCACTAAACAGCTGTAATAAATACATTCCTGTAAACTAGATCAAATTCTTTCCTTTGGATTATTTTTCCTTTCTCCTCACCCCAGTTACTTTGACTAGAGGAATGAAATGGCCTAGTATCCCCTTAAACTTTTATTCAAACTAATTCCGTTTTTTCACTAGAGGGCAGCCATGATCTTATGACTCTGTTGGTAAAATTTGACAAGACACTGATCATAGTTTAGGATTTTTTCAGTACTATCCTTTCAAAAGACCTGTAAGTATTCAACCAGAAATGCCAGTGCATAAACAATTCTTAATGTTATATAATCTATACTTTACCAAATTAATCCAAAAAATGTTTTTCAAAATAGCCTGAAGAGACTCCTCCACTTGCTGTTTCTACTGAGCCATCTGTAATTGTATCAGAGAGTGATTCTGACAAGATCTCTTCCCAAGTGCCACAGATGCTACAAGAGACAGATGTTTCCAGTTCCAATATTAAGCAAAACAGTGTGCCTCCTCCACAAAGTAAGTAACACTCAGTATGAAGATTAAGTCATGCTGACTTTTTCTGTTAAATTTACATGCTTAATAACTGGAGTACTATTTAACCATCTGCTGGGTGCGGGGAGGAGAGAAGGAAGACCTGTATTTGGAAAATGCACTAGCCTTTTGCTGTATGGAAACCTGGATTCAAATCTTCTTTTTTTGGTATCACTAGTGAAACTGGTGGCTAGTTTTTTTCAGAGTCCCTACTGGACAGGAATATGATAATTCAGCATACTTGGTAAATTCTGCTTACTAAAGTCAGAACTGGAGATTCGTGTCATGACTAAGATGCTTTGGCAGACTTCTATGAAAAGCTTGTACAACACCTACCTGTCTTGTTACTGACTTGAGTACTAAAAATTTAGAGAATCCTAACTTCTTAGCTACAAAAGGGCTGAAAAGATTACTGTTGTATAATAATTTGAAATGTTTTAAAGCACAAAACCAGAGCCCATCATGTGAGAGGATTTTAAGCAATAGACTATTTTAAATTTAGGTTGTTGTCTTTTGCATGGCTGATCAAATTGTACTTGCCATGCAGGGGGGAGTAGAACTTTGCAAAAACTGCTTGAATAGTACATGCTATATTCCTGCATAACTCCATCTTATATTAACGTGAAATGTACTGAATTAATATTTTTGAAGTGAATTGTGCCTAAATGTCCTGAACCTTTACAGTGGGTTTCATTTTGTTTTGTTTTTTGTCAACTTTTTAGCCAAGTCTGAAGATAGCTGGGAGTCTCCAAAACAAGTTAAAAAGAAGAAAAAAGCAAGAAGGGAAACGTGAATTTCCTGAGATGGACGTGTGTTGCTGAAACGCTGTCATGAAGATTATGCTGTTTATGCAATAATTTGTGAACATGTACAGAATTTTATATATTTCAACTGATTTTTAAAACAAAACTGCTGTGAACACGACCATCTTTAAAAAGGAATCAAAGGAAATTGTGATAGAGAGAGCAGCAGAAAGTGCTACAATGCTGGAAGATGCTTTGAAGAGTCTTTTTTTTTTTTTTTTCCACTGTAAGGGAAAGATCTTTAAAAAACAAAACAAAAAACCACCTGGTTTTACAACACAGTGCCCTGTTTACAACAGATTATGCCCTATCTCATCTGCAGCTGGGAATAAAGTATTGATTTTTTGAAAGAAAGGGTTGTCTGTAAAATGGTTGTCTATAAAATAGGTGGTGTTTCTTGCATCTCTCGAGTGATGCATAAGAAACTCAGAATGTCTACCATTTGATTTTGCTTCATGCCTAAATCAAAGTGCTTTGATTAAATACATAATCTGCCATATTTTTACAATATGCTGGTTAGCCAAGCATGCTAACCATTAAAGGAATCACAAGTGCAAATAAAATCATTAAATAAAAATCCATTTGTACAGTTCAACCTTCATGGTTTATTATAAAAAATTAAAGAAAATAAAAATTGGTGAGCTAAAAGGCTGAGAATGTGATTGCTGAAACTTGAGTATGGTTCATGAAGTTATTTTTGATAGCCTCTATTACATTACTTGAATTGTTCAAAGTAACAATATATTTTAATTAAGAATGTGGCAATGTGCATAAAATCAGTTCTGTTGTTTTCTACTTTAACCTTTATAGGCTTTATTTTTTTTTTTTGTAGGTTCAGACTCTCATTTAAAACTCATCCCTAATCATTTTTAAACTCCTAAAATAAAATTAATTCATATTTTCCTTTTCCCTTATCATTTATTAATTACCTTTCCCTTTGTTGCTAATTTTTTTTTAATAGCAAGATCAGCTGTTTTCATTCACTAACTGTACAGGACTTTAAGAATTTGGTGGAGAATGAAAGAATGGCTTCAGACAGCTTTAATTGACGTTGTCAAGACCACCAGTTATCAGGAATACCTTTTTTTTACTGCCTTAACCTGTAGTATGTAGAATATGCATCTAGACTTCTTGAAGGGGATTAGTGTTTTTATAAGAAATTCCATGCAAGTGTAGCAGTTGTAAAATAAAGCATATTTCCCACTTGAAACTGTTGATTAAAATGGTGGTTGAGAATTGTCATTATTTTCAAGCACTGTGTAATTGCATTGTATCAAACTGGCAGGTTTCTTTGTATCTATAAATGTGCATGCTCAGCCATGTACACTGTAAATAGCCTTTCCAAACTTGTGTTTGATAAGGACCATAATTAACATCACTTACTGAATTCTGGTAAAGAGCCATGATTTATTTGATGTGATTGGCTTCGTTGTTTTTGGTGTGGCAAAGAAATGAAGCTGTAACCAATGGTACTGATCAGCCATCCAATATTATCTTATACAGGACTGCAGTTTGATAGTATTTACTTACAAGACAAGAATAGTTAAAGAAACAAGCTGATTTTAATTGTACTGAAGGACATGCCTTACTAATTGACAGCTTTCCTAATAAATGAATACTAACGTATACAGGTATCAGTACCTATGTCAAGAACATGGCAAATTTGTTTCTATGTTCAAACGTTTTGTTTAATTCAATGACATTTCTAAGTTGATTTGTTTAAAATAAATTGAGCAAATTGACAATATTCTTTTATTTACTGGAAGGGAGTAACGTTTAAGCCTTGATGCCTATCCAGGATTCCATGTAAACTGAACTGAAATACAGTTTTCCACAGGGATTTTTAAAAAGGGAATGTTAAAAATGAAATCATGTAAAGTGCTATTGCTTGTTGTAATATTTCCATTTTGCTTGCTTTTTTTTTTAAGTAAGTGTGACAGTACTTTACCTATTTTTAAATTTAGGTTTATAGTGAATGTCCAAAACTGTTTTGCATGGCTCCCAGTCTATACACTAGAAGTGGCATTCTGAGGAGGGGTTTGAGGACCTTAAGTAATGATGTGTCCCAAAAAAGCTTTAAAAATTGGATGACTTAAGTGTTATATGTTTTGCCTCTCTTGACAGAGGGAGTTGACTGCTTAGGGTTGCCAAATAAGTCCTTGAATTACTTGACATAGTAATAAAACTTGTTGCAAATAAAGCAGACTTGCTGCTAAACTGCTGTTCCTAATTTATGCACATTAATTTTCTTCTGTCCACTCTTCCCTTCAGAATGCCGTCCATTTAGCAGCACTCCTAGTCATTTTTTCACTAGAAAGTATATGGATTGATTGTCTCGGAAAATTGGACACTGATTTTATTTGACAAAAATGGCCCCAAAGGAAGATGAAATTAATGCAACTTGTCTATGAATGGAGATTTTAAAATATCTACTTATTGCTTTTCTTTTACCCAAGTAATGGATTGTCTTAATGATAAACTACACACCTGGAGCAGAAAGAGAAAACAATACAGTTTAAAGAAAGTAAGATTCTAGTTTTGCCGAATGCATGGAATGTTTTCATAATTGAATCTAATGTGTTGTTCATTGTAATATTTCCCAAATGGTTTATATACACAACTTTACAGAAATTGTGGTTGTGATGTATAAGTGGATAGTTGTTGCATGGTTTAATTTCTTTTGTTTTTCTTTTGGGAAAATGTACAGAATTCCTAGTGCTTTGTTGCAAAGCTAGCAACCTGCAAGTTGGTTCAAGGTGGATGAAAACTGTATTTCTGATATCTCCTTTCATAAACTTAAAGGAAAATCTACAGTAGAAAAACCTTATGAAAATATTTACTGAAGAATGTATACATTAAAAATGAATTTTCAAAACTGTTTATAGAAATGCCATTAGTATCACTATTTCTATCACAGAATTTTCTCTCTTGGAATTTTCTTATTGGAAGCTGCCATTTTACTAATCTGGAAGCCTAATCTGAGGAATAGGTCTTGAGTGAATGCATGACTAAATGAGACTTTCAGAATTAGTAAACTGCTTTATGGCTAATGTAAATGGAAAGTAATTAAATTACTCAGAAGGTGCCCAGTTAAATAAGGTAATGTAAAACATCTTTAGAATTCTTGTAGTCATGTATTCAAGTTTAATTTATATTCCACATCCTAATCTGCATACTACTGTCAAGAAAGCAGATCTTTGGGGTTTTTTAATTTTTCTCTTCAGTCCAAATATACCAGTCTAGAGAGTGGACAGTATGGTAAAGATAGGAAAACACTTTGATGTTAGCTATACAACATGGATTAGCCCAACAGTTCATACCAGCTGAGTTCCTGTCTTCATGCAGGCCAATAATTTGCAACTCCATTTGAGCTGTGGAGTTCTGATTTTCAGTTTTTTAGCCATGGATTTAGTCAATATTAGTTAAGGGTTCACTTGTGAGAGTCCCTTAAACTTTCTGGATAGAGTCATTCACCTGTTGCTACCTTTCAGAGGCAGTGATTACTGTCCAAGTGGATAGAATGAGTTCCCACTTCTTTTAGCGGCCTGGAGCCAAGGGAACCAGCTGAAGGAACCTTTGGGAAAATGAGGACAGACAGCATGTGACTCCCTGGATGTTGCTAGATCCTTTCTCTGTTAACAGAACACTAAGTCCAGCAGTTCTCTTCTCTGATTTTTCTGTCTTGTTGTGAACATGCTCGTACAGTGAAAAAAATAAATCCTTTTTCAGGGGCAGCCTTCTTAATATTATCCTCGTCTATTTTGTACGGCAAGTTGCTTTGAATATTGTTTTGCACAAGCACAGAATCCCAAAACCCAATTTCTGGTCAGTCTGCCAGTTCACTTTAAACCTGCTCGTGTTCAATCATGGCTATACTTGCTGGCACTAGAACTCATTTTAACGAAGATAGCCTAACCATATAAAGGGTCTCCCTCTCGACTTTCATACCTATTGACAACTTTGGTTTTTAAATACTTCCCCATTGTACTAAGCTGATTTTTTTTCTAGTGAATTGAAGTACTTTTGCTTCTCCAGTGGAACCAGGATGTGTTCAGTGTTTCAGGCTAAGCTTCTAGTACAATGTATAGGGTTCTGAAATCCTTTAAAACAAAACAAAGTAGTTTCAGCTAACTTGTGTTCTTGCTACTCATGGCTCAATTATGGATCAAAACTCTGGCAATCTCAGATGAGGATTTGTGCAGCTGAAGCAATTGTAGCAAGTAGTCTTTAGTACCCTAAATTTACTCAATATGTCACTTTCAGCACATGCTGGGGCAGAAGGTACAGTTCAGTAAGGACTCGGCCACTCACATTGAACTCTTGAGGGGAGCTGGGACCAAAAGGGGGTCCAGGTGTTTGCCCAGGCATGAACTCCCTTGGTCAGACTTTTTGCTGCTGAATGTTTCACTTAGCTACTCCATTAAATTTACCTTGGTGCAATTATATCTGTTCCTTCCCATTTCAAAGTTCTAATCTTGCAAGTCGCTGTGTTACTTGGGCACCATGATTCCCATATGCTTGTGTGACGGGGGGAGGGTATCAATCCTGTTAAGGTAAGTGCCAATAGATACCAGCACAGGAGCAGACAGCTGTTCAGGACAGTGGATGTGGGGGCCACTGTGGCACTTTGTCAGTTTAAAGTTGTCAGTGGGCTGTCAAATGGTGTTTATGCTTCTATCAAAAGGGTATTACTTAAATGACCATCCATCTAGACAAACCTGCAAATGATTTTGCTTGCAATCACCCAGATTGCCAATGCACTTTGGGCCTTCCTGGAAGCTAATGCTGGGTTATAAAGGCAGCCAGAAGTAAGCCATCCCACGTCAGGTGCTGCTGTAACTGGGAACTAAGCTACATTCTTGAGCACCCATCAGCAGTCTTGTGATGAAGTGTCTGTCATTTTGCTATAATTACAGAGCTATTGAACACAAGCGTCTGGACAGTCTGAACCTCAGTCAGAGTGACGTAAAAAGTGGAACTGTGTCACTTGGTGAGCTTCCTTGATGATGGGAAATGTAGGTGCAAGTGATGTAGTGGTCACCCAGGTCCATTCTCTATCTGTGGTTGTCCATACCTTCACCCATGTGACTTCAAACAGGCATATGCCATTTCCATCTGATGAATAGAGAAGGTCCTCCAGAAAACATCCACATCAATGGATAAAGATTGCTCTGATATCTCCTGGACCACTTTGGAACTATCTCTATCTAGTTTTCATAAACCTGACCCTAAGTTTGTCATCCATCTTCCTCAGGCAGGATCTGTTTCCTGTGGCCAGCGTTCCCCCTAGAGCTTTTGTTACCTACTGCTACATCCCCTACAGATTTTGGGGGGAGAATGGTTTTCTGGAGTAGGAAATATGCACTGTGCTACACGTGATAACTTTACTACTTGTGCTGATGTGCTTTCAGGTGTTTTGGGGGCCTACTGCACAAAGAGACTCTTGTATTTGTTTAATCTTGAAGTTCCTAACTTACCTCCAAAATAGGCAAGAAGTTTGCTAGTTGCCTGTAGGTTCAAGCTGTGGCCATCTGACACGTAAAAACATCCCTCTGGCGGAGTACCACTGAAGAATTATCCCGGTTTCTTAACAAAGTTGACCAGCTCAAACCAGACTTATAACTCCTTGCATGCCTTACCTTATCCTGAATGCTTTAGTGGTTTCTCCTTTTCAGTCCTTACGCTAGATACTGGAAAGATTTCTCATCCTAAAATGATCTTTTAGTAGCCATCTCCTCAACCATGTGAGCCGAACAGTTAGAGTATGTCTACAGTGTGCTGGGAGTGAGCCTCCCAGCCCAGGTAGACAGACTCATGCTTGCGGGGCTCAAGCTAGTGCATTAAAAATAGTGTGTGGACATTGTGGCTCCAGCAGAGGCTTGGGCTAGCTACCCAAACTCAGACTTGGTTGGCAGGAGTGCGGGGGGGAGGGGGAGCATGAGAGCTCGGTCTGCTGCACAAGCCACAATGTCTGTACTGCTATTGTTAGCAGGCTAGCTCAAGCGGTGCTAGTGTGAGTCTGTCTACCCGCACTAGGAGGCTTGCTACCAGCTGCAGTGTACATGTGCCTCCAGAGCCCCTTCTCCCTGCAGGTACTAAACGTACTAGACAACCTGGTGAAGACTATACCTCCCCTAAGTGTTAGTTCCTTTTAGCTAAGACAGAAGGCAAACAATCTTCTTTCTCCCAGAAACAAAACCGAGATTAATCCACACTAAACATGGGAAGGCTATGCATTTGAATGAAAATATTGTTTCCTAAAAGAGCTGGAAAACTTCTATAGTTTCTATAACCAGATCTGAGATTCCATCAGGGATGCCTATGTTGCCAAGACTACACCCAGGCAGCTGGTTCGAAACAAACAAAAGGAAGTATTTCTTCACACAATGCACAGTCAACCTGTGGAACTCCTTGCCAGAGGATGTTGTGAAGGCCAAGACTATAACTAGGTTCACAAAAGAACTAGATAAATTAATGGAGAATAGATCAATGGCTATTAGCCGGGATGGGCAGGGATGGTGTCCCTAGCCTCTGTTTGCCAGAGGGTGGGAATGGGCAATGGGATGATCACTTGATTACTTGTTCTGTACATTCCCTCTTGGGCACTGGCAGTGGCCACTGTCGGAAGACAGGATACTGGGATAGATGGACCTTTGGTCTGATCCAGTATGGTCGTTCTTATGTTCACCAGCATGCTCTGTACCAGGGCAGTGGCTACCTTTATGGGCAGAAAGAAGGCTTCTCAAAAACTGGGGGGCTGCTATCTGTCTTTGCATGCATTTTTCCCTTCTGTTGCTACAACTTATATACATGTCCCAGCAGATGCTGTGGTAGGCAGATCCTGCACACAGTTGTCCCACACTGACTTTACACACACACCCTACATCTGTTCTGGACTTATGTTCTTCTAGGGCAGTTCCCCAGTGTCTGGACTGGCTTATTTGGATATGGGTCACACTTATTTCCCCTTAGGCTAATCCAGATATGTTCTGTTGATGCGGAATGAGGTTACTTGGGAGCACCCTCTCATCAAAGGTGTTCCTTTAATAATGTATTTAAAGATTTTCATATGTTGCTTTCTCATGGTTTTAGTGTGAGTAGCTCTGATGAATGCAGTCTAGTTTGTCTCTCTCCCTTCTAGCCTTTTACTTAGAATTTTCATTTCATTTTTCTTCTCTTTGATGGTTTTCCATGTTTGACAGCTTTCAAAAGCATTTATTCAGCTGGGGCAGTTCATATTGTAAAGGGATGGTTTCCCAAAGCTTTTTGCTTTTCATTTTCCCCACCTACTACTAGGAAATTGTATTACCGGGCGTCTTGACTGGAGTATTATTGGACCAAGAGAACCTACATTAAGAAGTATGTATTCGTATGTATTTAAAATGGTTGAGGATGTTTACACTGCTTTGGACTATAGACTTAATGATTGGAATACTTTTTAATACCACATTGCAGTTTCCTTTTTCTGACTACCAGAGAGCTCTAGAAACTCTGGTAGAAATTAAACACTTCATATTATATCAGAATATACCCTAAGACATGTTGCATTCCAATAAGAAATGGACAGAAAAACCTCTTTTAATAAAAACAGATGAAATCTTGGCCCCGTTAAAGTCTATGGCAAAGCTCCTGTTGACTTCAATAGGGCCAGTTTTCCACCCCAGGTGTTTAGGCCAAGTGGTGTTTCTGAATAGAAAATACACACACCACACCACACCACACACACACTTGCCATCTGGATACTGAGCTGTGGAGTTTTTGTGGCATGTTTTAATATTTAAAGTTACTTAAACTGGTTTTGTTGGAAAACTAAGATGGTTCAAGTTCTACTGGGGAATACAAGATAATTTGCCCATTTATTTAACATGGTTTGGATCCTGAACTGGTGGTCAAAGGAGATGTTAAGAAGAACTGAGTAAGAGATTCATTCCTCTGATTCTTTATAAGCTTGCAGTCTGATTTAAGGTAAGTCTGCTTGCATAACTTGACTGAGACTCTTTGACACACTGTGCTATTTCCCCTCAAAATGAACTAAATTGTTACTGCACTTGTGTATTAGCGCATGTTTACAAGTAGTTATGAAAAGTATCATTTTACCATGGAAAATGTATACTCAAGAATATAAAAGTTTGCAAGATAATTCACTCATGATGAGAAGTGCTTCTTAAGCAAAATAGGTATTTCTGATTCTAATGCTGAACTCAACCTCATGGCTGAAAAGTGGTGATTTTCATTATGGTTATGACCGTGCATTGTAAGACTGTAAACTACTTGAGCATATTTGACAAACACTTAAAACTATTATTTAAAACTCATCTTTGGACTTTTAAATAACTAATAAAGCAGATTGATAATTGATTTGCACTGTCCCTTTGATTGTTAACCATCCTACTGAAAAATGTTGTGTCCAGCGCTAGGATCAGAAACAAGTTACATTTAAAATTTTAGTTGGGGGCAGGAAAGGAGGGGAGTGGAGAGCTCATTTATGTATAGTCACAAACAGTCCTCACCCCCCCCCCCTTTGAATTTGTAAATTGGGTTGAAAGTGAAAATCAGTTTTTAATTTTCCTCTTTTTTTAAAAAAAATCTGGCAATATAAGGAATATTGAATATTTTCTTCCTTTTTTGCATGAAGTCTTTCTTGGAGGACCCAGACATGTCCATTCAAAGCTTTCTCAGCCTTTAATTGAAGTGATGACAGTGGTAGGAAGCTGAATATTTAATAAACTTGTATTCCAACTGTCCACTTTGTTTGAGTTTGACTTACTTAGACCTGTGGTTTGTGTTTTAAGAGTTTTTCTTAAATAGTCTTGCACAATGTGCAATCATCAAAATATGTGAAGCAGGTTTTGAAATTGCACACTGAATAATTTTACACAAATGTATTTCATTAAAGGAAGTTAAAATCTCAACCACAGTATTTTATTTTAATTTATTGCATTTAAAGGAACTCTCCAATTAAAGCATATTTTTAAAGCTTTCTTTAATACAGAGAATAATAAAATGTAACAGATTTTTTTAAAACAACTTTACTTTTCATCATTTGTCATTTACTTTATACGCTTCACTCAGAGTGGATAGTGAAAACAGAAGTTTCAACTTTTCTAGTGTGTTGCAAACATTAACAGTAAATGTTAATCTAAACAGTTTTCATTGAAATTAAACTAATTAAAACATTTTTAGATTTTGTGAAAACCTTTGAATTCCTTGAAGGGTGTGTAAAGGAACATTGTCAATTTGTCCAAAATTCATTATAGTTTCCCCAGCAAGTAGAACTTGCTCGCACGGACAATGACGTGTCCTGGAATTTTACACCATCAGGATAGTCCATTTCTTTAGATTTGTGGTAAGTTTCTCAGGGTCACCAGTCCAGGTAGGAGGGTTTGGTCTGTGGCAGCTGGGGGAGAGCGCTAAATCAGCACTGCTGGGCAAAGCCATTCCCAATGCACAACCCCCCACAACCATCCCCAATCTCTAGCCTGTGTGTGAAACTTGTCTTGCCTACTTCTGCTACCACTGCTTGCAAGAAAGTGGTGAAAGTCTAAGGTCTGGCTACATGCCGTAAAAAAAGAGGCCAAGTGAAACGCATCTTGGTAGGTTGGAATGTAACAAGCAACACCTGCGGTGAGATGTGCATTGGTAGATGGAAGCCTGCTGATCCGTTCCTTCTTTTCTTCTCTCGCTCCCTCCCCAAAAAATTCTCAAAGGGGGCCTTTGCAACCTGGTCAATCCTTCAGCCTCTGGGTGGAGTGGAGAAACTGCTGCTGGCCAGGGCTGGCTCCAGCTTTTTGGCCACCTGAAAGGGCGGGGCGGGGGGGGGGGGAGACCCTGAGCAGAAGTGCCAAAGCGCAAAAAAAAAAAAATGGCCACCGCTTTGGTGAATCCCCAAAAAGAATCCCCGGACTGCCGCCCCTTACAGGGCACCGCCCCAGGCACGTGCTTTGCCATCTGGTGCCTGGAGCCGGCCCTGCTGATGCCTCATTTGTATTTTCCAGTGCTTTTACACTGGTTCCCTCTTCCTTTTGCCGCCAGAGATAGCAGTTGTTTCAGTGTCCTAGAAACAAAGCCTTGTTTCTATGCCCAATATTTGCTGAAGGCTATCTGTGGCTAGGGGGACCAGATGTCTGGATTTTATAGGAACAGTCCTGATTTTGGGGTCTTTTTCTTATATAGGCTCCTATTACCCCCCACCCCCGTCCTGATTTTTCACATTTGCTGTCTGGTCACCATATCTGTGGCTGTGGGAGCCACATAGCCCATCTTTAGGTCATGGATGCTGGTTCTACTGTAGGACAGCTTATTTGGGAGAAAGGGAAGTCTGGTACCTGGAACCCACCCAACACCCATACTGCCTATGTGCTAGGGATGTGTAACTGCAGAGGAAAGAGCTTCCACTCTTGGGCCTCTGCTTCCTGTCCCTCCCCCACCAGTGGATCCACTCTTGCTGTGAGAGTTTCTATACAAAAGGAGTATGTATCTGTCTGTCTGCGGAAGAGTGGGAGCCATGTGTCAATTTGCCTAGAAGCCACCTGCAATAGCATTGTGGTTTCCTCCCCGATCTGCTTACTTAAGGAGAGAGGCTTTGTCCCCAGTCTGAGGGTGGGAAGGGGTATGATAACACTCCTCAGTATACACACAGAATAGTCAATTTCACTGTTAGGTGTGTTTGTCACTTTATCAAAGAATTTCAGTTTACACCAGCTACAATGATCAAAAAATGCTCTTCACTGGCCATGGAAGATGCATGTAACTCAAAGGTTCACAAAGTGACAGTGTTCATGACTGTATGTGGGAGGCTTTTACTATATCATGATTACTACATTTCCCTGACTTCAATCATGGCAGCAGTATATGAATCATTGCTAGGGAAAATGGGAGGCAAAAAGTTGTGTATATCATGTAAACTGTGATATATGGAGGTAGCTTTTTTGCTAACTGGCCAGAAGAGAACTATGCCTTGGCAGCATAATCCATGACAACACAGAAACATTATAGTATGTGCTACATTTTGTGTAATAACAGATTTCCATTGCTAAGAATTGGTGAGCACAGAGACACCCTGCTGGGTTATGATTGTGTCCTTAAAGAATACCTACATGCCTCCAGCTTCCATCCTGAACACACACCACGATCCATTGTCTACAGCCAAACTCTAAGATACAACCGCATTTGCTCCAATCCCTCTGACAGAGACACACACCTACAAGACCTCTATCAAGCATTCTTAAAACTACAATACCCACCTGCTGAAGTGAAAAAACAGATTGACAGAGCTAGAAGAGTACCCAGAAGTCACCTACTACAAGATAGGCCCAACAAAGAAAACAACAGAATGCCACTAGCCATCACCTTCAGCCCCCAACTAAAACCTCTCCAGGGCATCATCAAAGATCTACAACCTATCCTGAAAGATGATCCCTCACTCTCACAGATCTTGGGAGACAGACCAGTCCTCGCTTAGAGCCCCCCAACCTGAAGCAAATACTCACCAGCAACCACACACCATACAAAAAAAAACCACCATCCCAGGAACCTATCCTTGCAACAAAGCCCGATGCCAACTCTGTCCACATATCTATTCAAGTGACACCATCATAGGACCTAATCATATCAGCCACGCCATCAGGGGCTCGTTCACCTGCACATCTACCAATGTGATATATGCCATCATGTGCCAGCAATGCCCCTCTGCCATGTACATTGGCCAAACTGGACAGTCTCTACGCAAAAGAATAAACGGACACAAATCTGACATCAAGAATCATCACATTCAAAAGACAATAGGGGAACACTTCAACCTCTCTAATCACTCAATGACTGATTTAAAGGTGGCCATTTTGCAACAGAAAAACTTCAAAAACAGGCTCCAATGAGAAACTCCTGAATTGGAATTAATATGCAAACTAGATACCATTACCGTAGGCTTGAATATTGACTGTGGATGGCTCGGTCATTACGTTAATTGAATTTATTTCCCCTCCTTAAGGGTTTTTTAACACCTTTGTGTCAACTGTCTGTAATGGGCCATGTTGATTTATCACTTCAAAAGTTTCTACTGTAACAGTTCCTTTCAATTAATTAGCCTCTTAACGTTGATATAGACACTCCCACCTTTTCATGTTTCTTTGAATGTATAAATATCTGATTACTGTATGTTCCATTCCATGCATCCGATGAAGTGGGTTCTTAACCCACGAAAGCTTATGCTGAAATAAATTTGTTAGTCTCTAAGGTGCCACAGGTATTTTTCTTGTTTTCTTTTTGCTGACACAGACTAACACGGCTACTACACTGAAACCTTTCACAAGGCAGTATCTCATATCTATTTCACCTTTTTACTGAGCACCTGATAAATGTGTGTTTTGAGCTGTTACCTCAAAACTGAGAACATAAAATAGTATTGACCTGAAAAATCTAATTTAAAGAACACACAAACCCTAAATGAGGGGGGTGGTTGAGGTGTGGTTTTCTTTTTTTTAAATGTTCATTATGCTGCTCTGCTGCTAAACTTACCAGTATTCTCTTGGGGAAGCACAGGCTGTTCAGCCATTCGCCCCTCTGCTCCGCCTGTATTTTAGGGTCTAGTATCTCTGTGCATTCATCTGTAGGCTACCTTCTAACATAGTGAGTTCTGAGACGGTTCCTTCTCCCTGCATATGCTGAGGAAGAATCTCTGCCACTCTGTCATTAGGATTGAGGCAAGTGATGAGCGAAAACTTGTGCGACAGGAGAAGTGGTTGGTAGTGCTGTCCAATTCTGGAATGATGATGCCTGCTTGAGAAAACATTGATATCTGAGAAAATCCCATTTCTGTCTTTGCCTTGCATCCATGTATCTCCTGTTCAATCCACCACAAAGATAATGTTCTGTGATTTTAAAAAATGGGAAGAATCATGGGCATGCTAATAAGAAAAGCTCCAAAACAGGAGCTGTAGGAAAACCTGCTTTGTCTTGTGGCAAGCTTCTGCCCTACTCCACTATTTTACACAAAGTGAGATGTACAAGGGGTGTGTGTGTGTGTGTATGTATGTATGTGTAACCCTTCTGCCAGTCAGAGTCGGCAGCAACAAGGGCCGGGTTCCGTATCTAGGGGTTCCATTCCAATAACACAATGCAAAAACCGGCTCGAGCCCCCACCCAGTGACCTGGGACAAATATATATCACCCCCCCTGGGCGCCTCTAAGAGGCAGTACTTCCCCTCTCGCAAGCACAGAGTCTGAGTGTAGAAAAACCTTTTAATGACAGAGAGAAACAATGCGGCCTTTTGCTGGGGAAACACCACATCTAGGATTTGTAAACCAAACTGTGAGCAATGACCCACCCCAGCAAATTGGCCATGTCCTTTCCCTTTGGTTCTTGAGTCCATCAACCCCAAAAATCACCCAAAGTCCCAAAAGTCCAACAACCCAAAAGTCCAGACCCAGAGTTCAAAAGTTCATCTGCAGAGTGTTACACCCCCTCCAGTCTGGGTAGAAATGGGGAGGGGAGAGGTAAGGGGCACCTTACGTGGCTCGAAGCTGACTGCCCCGTCCCTTCATGGTGCTTCGCTCGGCTCTGCTCTGCTCCGCCAGCCATCCCACAAGTCACTCCGTTCAGCCGTCCCGCAAGCCGCTCCGCCAGCAGCTCCGCTCCGTCAGCCGGCCTGCAAGCCGCTCCGGCTGCCCCGCCAACTGCTCCGCTCCGCCAGCAGCTCCGCTCCGTCAGCCGTCCTGCAAGCCGCCCCGGCTGTCCCGCCAACTGCTCCGCTCCGCCAGCAGCTCCGCTCCGTCAGCCGTCCTGCAAGCCGCTCCGGCTGTCCCGCCAACTGTCCCGCTCCGCCAGCCGCTCAGCAATAGATCTTCTGGCTCCCCCACTACTTAACACAGTGCTCAGTGATTTCAGCTCATAACAATTTCAGCTTGTAGTTAGGGGAGCCTTCATGCTCATTTGCACACTTAGTCCAGAGTAATTCCAACTCAGCAGCCTGTGAACAGACTCCTAAGGAACTCAAAATTAGCTCTGATATTCCACAGTGGAGAGAGAGAAGGAGGTGCAACTGACATTTAGGACCCTCAGAAGAGGCCCATGCCACCAGATACAAATACCTGTCCCCAACCTCTCTCAATTCACTGGGTTTTGGAATCCATGTCCCTCGCCTAGCAAGTGCTGCTTAGCTAAGGGCGAGTCCCTTCCTCATAACAAAAGCCCACTGTCCTTGATTCACACAATCAGGGTAACAACACTTTAGTCTTCCTGCCCCAATAACAGAGAAACTGGGGCTCCCACAGCAGTCAAGGTGACCATTTGGGCAAGCGGTCCATCATGCTTTGCAGGGTGGGTGTGTCCATGCAAACAAGATTAGCCCCTGACATCCCTTTCCACAACTCACCACCAGATGTCAGAGTAGAGCTCATCCTGACTCTGCTTACATCCTCCCCCCAGCCGAGAATTTGTCGTCCCGACAAATCGCACTCCCTTTATACCAACTCATTGGTTTCCTCCAAAGGGCCTCAGAAAACCCACTTCAGCTGTCACAAATCTGTGCGCTAAATGTATTGGCTCCTCGCTAATCACCCCAGGTGCATCATAGGTTAACCGTTTTACTGGTCTTATTACCCTGTCCCTTCTATTGAGAGTCTCTGTTGCAGGGGTAGGAGGGACATCTTCTTGAGTGACGGATGGAGAGGTTTCCTTTGAGGATCCCTCGGCTACTGGCATAGGCCCCTGCATCTCTGGTTCCGACAGCGGAAGGTCCAACGGGTCTAGGGCCCCCTCCACCTGGATGTCCTCACTGTCCAATAACCTGTGTGCCTCATCAAAGGGGGGTCCCATCGGCGGCACAGGGGCGCCAGTAACGGGCCTAAATACCTCCGCCATGGGGCTTAGGGCTGAAGAGGGGGAGCTCTCTATTGGCTCAGCTGATCGAGACTGAAATCTTGTCTTCATTCCAGGATACACCAGGGTTGTGTCTTCCTCCTCGGCCTCACTCTCTGACATGCTGAATAAGGGTAGGTTAGCTTCAGAGGGCCCGTTGTCCGTGTTGGATGGCGGCTGTGGCCTGGCACTTCTGTTCTGCCCGGCTGCCCTGTCGTGGCCCATCTCATAAGGGGTGCCAACCAACTCCCCCACAGGGAGCAAGAGATTTCTGTGCACCGTCTTTATTTGCCCTGGACCCTCTTCAGGTTTGATCTTGTAGACCGGCAGGTCTCCCAGCTTCTCCATCACCAGGTAAGGTATTGCTTTCCATCTGTCAGCTATCTTGTGTTTGCCAGCAATACCCAAATTTCGCAGCAGGACTCTGTCCCCTGGCTGGAGCTCCTGCAAACGTACCCTAGCATCATATCGATGTTTGTTGCGATCTGCGTTCTTCCGAGCCGCAGATGTAGCCAAGTGATAAGCATCCCGCAGCTTTTCTCGTAGTCGGGCTACATATTGCTGATGAGTTTCGTAGCTATCTCCATCCTCTGATACACCAAAGCACAAGTCTATGGGTAATCTTGGTTCTCTCCCAAACATCAAGAGATATGGGGTGACTCCCGTAGCATCGTTCTTTGTGGCGTTGTAGGCATGCACCAGAAATGCGACATGCTGGCTCCAGGTTGCCTTCTGCTCTGGTCGCAAAGTCCCCAACATATCTAATAGTGTTCGGTTGAACCTCTCTGGCTGAGGATCACCTTGCGGGTGATAAGGCGTTGTCCTAGACTTTTTAATTCCCGCTATCCTCAGCACCTCCTTCAGAAGGTGACTCTCAAAGTCCCGCCCCTGATCCGAGTGTATCCGGGCTGGGAATCCATAAACTGAGAAATATTTCTCCCACAGTACTCGAGCGACAGTGATAGCCCTCTGATCACGTGTGGGATATGCCTGCGCATACCGCGTAAAATGGTCAGTCACTACTAGAATGTTTCCGACATTCCTCTTGTCTACTTCTAGAGACAAGAAATCAATGCATACTAGCTCCAAAGGTTTGGTGCTGGTGATATTCTTGAGATATGCAGCCCTTGTGGGCAGAGTTTTCCTTTGGACACATCGAGCGCATGTCTCACATTTCCTGCGAACATCTTCAGCCATCCGGGGCCAATAGAACCTACTACGAATAAGTTCCAGGGTTCTCTCCATCCCTAGATGTCCGAAATCATCATGCAGGGCCCTCATGGCCAGGGCTCTGTACCCTTTTGGCAGCACTAGCTGTGTTCGCTGCTTTTGTAAAGGGTCCATGGTCACTCGGTGTAGCACTCCCTGAATCAGTTTTAGTTTGGTCCATTCTCTCAATAGTAGTTTACCCTCTGGGCTAGGTGGAACAACCGCAGCTGGGCCTCGCCCCTCCCTTTTGGCAAGTAGTGTATCACGAATGTCAACATCTTGCAGCTGGGCTTCTTGCCAGTCAGCCTCACTGAGCATGGGCAATGGAGATTGGTCCAATGCTATGTAGTTCACCGAAGCAGAAGGCACGCTTTCAGGGGGCAGGCCCAGAGCTTCTGCAACACATCCCTGAAGGCTCCAATGGGCCTCTGGCTCTCGACGACTCACACTGCAAATAGCTCTCACTCCATCCATGGGTATCATAGAGACTTCTGGTGCCTTTGGACGTCTGGACAATGCATCTGCATCCACGTTGCTTCTCCCTGATCGGTATTGAATGCTGAAGTCATAGCTAGCCAAAGCGGCCACCCATCTCTGTCCGGTAGCATCCAGCTTGGCACTTGTTAACACGTAAGTCAGTGGGTTGTTGTCTGTCCACACCTGGAACTGAGCACCATACAAGTAGTCTCGGAATTTCTCAGTGATGGCCCATTTCAAGGCCAAGAACTCCAGCTTGTGAATGGGATAGCGAGTTTCACTGTCCGACAGTCCTCGGCTGGCAAAGGCTACAGGTTTACGTTTGCCTTCCACTTCCTGGTACAGTACTGCTCCCAGACCCTCCAAACTGGCATCAGTATGCAGGATAAACGGTTTGCTGGGGTCAGCAAAGACTAGGACCGGAGCATGAGTTAGGCAAGCAATGATTTCTTGAAATGCCCTCTCACACCTCTCATCCCACCGCGGCCCAAACGGTTCGAAGGGGCCATAGTGTCTCTGCACAGGAGGCTTTCGGGATCCTCCCTTGTTCTTGGTCTTAGATTTGGGTTTTCCAGACTGGTATCCCCTGGTAAGATCATTCAGAGGCTTTACAATCGTAGCATAGTTCTTCACAAATCTGCGGTAATAGCCACTAAATCCAAGAAAGGTCTTGAGTTCTCTGTAGTTACTGGGACGTGGCCAGGTAGTGAGTGCTTCTATTTTGCTGGGATCGGTACTCACACCCTCTTGGGACACGATGTGACCTACATACTTCACTGAGGTTTGGCAGAACTGGCATTTATCTATTGAGAGCTTCAAACCATAGTCCTCCAACCTATTGAGCACTTTAAGTAGTCTTTCTTCATGCTCCTCCAAGGTTCTTCCAAACACAATCAGGTCATCCAAATAAACTAACACTTGCAGTAAATTCATGTCTCCCACTACTTTCTCCATAAGACGTTGAAATGTGGCGGGTGCTCCTGAAATCCCCTGGGGCATGCGTTCGAACTGATAAAACCCTAATGGGCAGATGAAGGCTGTCTTCTCCTTATCTTCTTCTCCCAGGGGGATTTGGTAGTATCCACTCCGGAGATCCAACACAGAGAACCACTGGCTTCCCAGCAAGCAGTCTAAGGCATCTTGGACTCGAGGCATAGTGTACTGGTCAACCACAGAACGGTTGTTTAGGGTGCGGTAGTCAATACACATCCGGATTTTCCCATTCTTTTTACGGACCACCACAATGGGTGAGGCATATGGGCTGCGGGACTCTGTAATGATGCCATTTGCAGCCAGCTCTTGTAGATGACGTCGCACATCTTCCATCTCAGAGAGGGCAATCCTCCTAGATCTCTCCCTAAAAGGTCGAGAGTCATGTAGTCTGATGTTGTGCTCCACTCCTTTTGCACATCCCACATCCCACTCATGCAGTGAGAACACTTTGGATCTTTCACAAAGTTTTTTCCTCAGGCGATCTTTCCACTCCTCGGACAATGGTGAGTCTCCAAAGTCAAACTTTGCTGGGTCTATAGCCGGAACTTGAGTTTCACCCCGGGGTTTTACAATTGACTCAGGCTCAAAGAGGTCTGCTATCTTCTGTCCTTGCTTCACAACAACATCACGACTTGTTTCATTAGCAATCAGTATAGTCACCTTTTCCTGAACTTTAGCAGGTAAGGTTATGATTCCACTGGGGACCAGCACTCCTTCAGGGAGCTCTCCTTTCACCGACTGCTCTACCATTGCTAAGGCCCCATTACTGCCTTTCAGCCAGGTGCCCATGACAAGCACTTCTTGCTCTGTCCTGGCAGGCACTACTAAGGGGGTTGTGCCCGCGTACTTCAGTGATCCAATCGGTAGCTCAGATGTCTCTTTAGCGCTCTCAATTTTCCTATAGGCTTCAGCACAAAGCGTATGGATCATCAGGGTGTTCAGGTATTGGTCCCCAGCCCGTCGTCTGCAGTAATCCGCGAGTACCTTGAAGAGGCTGGAGTTGGTCCCTATCAGTGCAGACACATCAGAGGTCCCTTTAGGGTCAGGGCATATTAATGCAGCTGTGTCTATCGCTTCTCTTAGCCCCGCAACCTCCTCTGGGAATTCCAGGTGCACTATGACATATCCTTGGTAGGGGTATTCATCCATGCTGAGGCCACATAGGCCAAGGCCAGTCAGTGGCTGTATAGGAAGGTGCCTAAGCATGTGTTGGTAGAATGACTGAAATATAATAGTCACTTGAGATCCAGTGTCAAGCACTGCTTTACACTCCGCCCCTTCAATCCTCACCATGACCTCTGCTCGAGGCCCTATGAGTCCTGTGGGGATCCCAGATGGACAGTCTTTTCTGTGGGAATCTTCAAATCCTGCAGGCCTGGGTGGTCCACATCCCTGGACCCTCTGGCAGCTACCGGATCTCTCCCAACTGATCCTCAGTTTTCCGTACACTAAGGAGGGATTTTCTTCATTCCGGCACCTAGCAGCACTGTGCCCCTCCTGACCGCATCGGTAGCAGAAAATTTGCCCTTTCCCCCTTCGCCTGGATGGGACGGGGGCTTTAAATGCTGACCTCTCCATTGCCCCAGTGTGAGGCTCCTTACCCCTGGAAGCCTTAGCTCGGGCAATGGTGCTTTGCAGCTCAGCTATCCGTTCCGTCAGGACCTGCATTTGTTGAGCAAGTTCTTCTCTGGTGCTCACCATCAATACACTGGCAGTTTGCAGTGGTGTTGTGCTGGCCGGCTCCAATGTTTGGGCTTCCCAAAGCTCACTGGCAGCCTGCCTTTCTTCCTCCTCTCTGACCTCTTTTATTAGCTGGGAGTAACTTGGGGGATGTTCCCGTCGTTCTCTTAGCCGCAGATGAAGTAGAATCGGGTTCAGATACTGAGTTCCTCTTACAATTTGAGCCAGTCTGGTCTGATCCATCTGCTCAGCAGTCACTGCTCCCCTCATGACAGCTTTCTGAAGCAGTCTCTCCAGCCTCTGTATATAGGCTGAAGCCTTCTCGCCCTTTTGTTGTCGGGAATTAAGGAAGTTGCAGTAGCTATCTTCAGGGCCCTCTACGCTCCCAAATGTGTGATCAAGAGCCTCTAGACAGTCCCTCACACTGACCCCAGGGTCAATGAGCTTCAGAGTGCGAATCACATCTAATGCTGGGCCGGCAAGGCTCTCTATTAGACATCTTCGCTTTTCTGCATCGGGTACAGCCCACTCCTGCAGCATTTCAGTGGTATGCTCTAACCAGGGTTCAAACTCCTCCCCCCCAGCAAATGACCTTAACTTACGACAAGAGTTTGACATAGCATAGGACAGCACAACCTTTTCCAATGTTTGCCCCAGTGCTTTTGCCCAATCATCGGCCGAGGCTGCAGCCCCTGACCTAGAGGCTGCTGAGCCGGGGCCCAACAAACCTGACATAGTAGCCATTACGCAAACAGTAATTTCCTCAAAATATAAACACAATTATTTCCCAATGTAGCGGATCACTCAACAAGTGCTTGCGAGGGGTACTGACCCAGGGATCCCGGACGAGCCCCCAAAAATGTAACCCTTCTGCCAGTCAGAGTCGGCAGCAACAAGGGCCGGGTTCCGTATCTAGGGGTTCCATTCCAATAACACAATGCAAAAACCGGCTCGAGCCCCCACCCAGTGACCTGGGACAAATATATATCACCCCCCCTGGGCGCCTCTAAGAGGCAGTACTTCCCCTCTCGCAAGCACAGAGTCTGAGTGTAGAAAAACCTTTTAATGACAGAGAGAAACAATGCGGCCTTTTGCTGGGGAAACACCACATCTAGGATTTGTAAACCAAACTGTGAGCAATGACCCACCCCAGCAAATTGGCCATGTCCTTTCCCTTTGGTTCTTGAGTCCATCAACCCCAAAAATCACCCAAAGTCCCAAAAGTCCAACAACCCAAAAGTCCAGACCCAGAGTTCAAAAGTTCATCTGCAGAGTGTTACACCCCCTCCAGTCTGGGTAGAAATGGGGAGGGGAGAGGTAAGGGGCACCTTACGTGGCTCGAAGCTGACTGCCCCGTCCCTTCATGGTGCTTCGCTCGGCTCTGCTCTGCTCCGCCAGCCATCCCACAAGTCACTCCGTTCAGCCGTCCCGCAAGCCGCTCCGCCAGCAGCTCCGCTCCGTCAGCCGGCCTGCAAGCCGCTCCGGCTGCCCCGCCAACTGCTCCGCTCCGCCAGCAGCTCCGCTCCGTCAGCCGTCCTGCAAGCCGCCCCGGCTGCCCCGCCAACTGCTCCGCTCCGCCAGCAGCTCCGCTCCGTCAGCCGGCCTGCAAGCCGCCCCGGCTGTCCCGCCAACTGCTCCGCTCCGCCAGCAGCTCCGCTCCGTCAGCCGTCCTGCAAGCCGCCCCGGCTGTCCCGCCAACTGCTCCGCTCCGCCAGCAGCTCCGCTCCGTCAGCCGTCCTGCAAGCCGCTCCGGCTGTCCCGCCAACTGTCCCGCTCCGCCAGCAGCTCCGCTCCACCAGTCGCTCAGCAATAGATCTTCTGGCTCCCCCACTACTTAACACAGTGCTCAGTGATTTCAGCTCATAACAATTTCAGCTTGTAGTTAGGGGAGCCTTCATGCTCATTTGCACACTTAGTCCAGAGTAATTCCAACTCAGCAGCCTGTGAACAGACTCCTAAGGAACTCAAAATTAGCTCTGATATTCCACAGTGGAGAGAGAGAAGGAGGTGCAACTGACATTTAGGACCCTCAGAAGAGGCCCATGCCACCAGATACAAATACCTGTCCCCAACCTCTCTCAATTCACTGGGTTTTGGAATCCATGTCCCTCGCCTAGCAAGTGCTGCTTAGCTAAGGGCGAGTCCCTTCCTCATAACAAAAGCCCACTGTCCTTGATTCACACAATCAGGGTAACAACACTTTAGTCTTCCTGCCCCAATAACAGAGAAACTGGGGCTCCCACAGCAGTCAAGGTGACCATTTGGGCAAGCGGTCCATCATGCTTTGCAGGGTGGGTGTGTCCATGCAAACAAGATTAGCCCCTGACATCCCTTTCCACAACTCACCACCAGATGTCAGGGTAGAGCTCATCCTGACTCTGCTTACATATGTATGTGTATATATGAGCATTAGCATCTTACCCAAAAAGCAGTGAAGAAAAGTCAGCATCCTTTACTGGCAACCTCTTGCAAGTCTTAAGGCTATATGTGACTAGACACGGGTGAAAGTAACTTAAAGGACTTACAGGTACTCCGGAGTCCTGAGTAGGGGCAGGGCCTCAACTGGAAGAGGTGTGGCTTTAAATCCCCGAGCCCTTTAAACGAGGATTTAAAGGGACTGGGGCTAGGGCTGTGGTAGCAGCAGCTGGGAGCCCTGGGCCCTTTAAATCACCCCCTGAGCTCCCACCTGCAGAGGCAGCTGGGAGCCCTGGGGTTCGGGGATGATTTAAAGGGGCAGGGCGATAGAGGCAGCGGGAGCCCTGGACCCTTTAAATAGCCGCCGGGGCCCTGCTGCCGCTACGCCGGGGCTCCAGCAGACTCTGGGGGCTATTTAAAGGGCCTAGGGCTCCCGCTGCCTCTACCGCCCCGGGTCCTTTAAATCGTCCCCGGAGCCCTTCTGCCAGAGCCCTGGGGTAGTGGCAGCGGAGCTCCGGCAGCTATTTAAAGGGCCCGGGGTGGTAGCAGTGGCAGGAGCCCTGGGCCATTTAAATCACCGCCTGAGCCCTGCCACCGCTACCCCAGAGCTCCGGTAGTGGGGCTCTGGCAGCAATTTAAAGGGCCTGGGGCTCCAGCCACTGCTGGGAGCCCCAGGCCCTTTAAATTGCTACCTGGGGAAGCCGCTCCACCCCGGTACGGCACACCGGCTCTTGCCGGTATGCTTACCGGCTTACTTGCACCTCTGGCTAGACACTACGGCAACGAGCATTAAAGATATCAAAGGCAGAGAGGAAACAGGAGGAAGTAGAAATACCTTGTACAAGCTCACCACTTATGAATAACTCTGACTTTTAGGAACCAAGTATCAGAATGGTCATGATCTTTATAAAATGAGAAAGGAGTTTACATGTAAGTTGATGGTGCTGGGAGCCAGAGTACAGCATACCTCAGGTGGCTTTATATAAAAGAACCTATTTTTTCATGTTTTGCTATTTCATTATTGAACTGTTATGATGCATTTTTCACAGTGCACCCATGACTATGGTATAATAGGTGCACACAATATACAATTCAGTTTCATTGCACCTTGCGTACTTCACTTGTTTCCCTTCTATGATATATTAAATAGTGCTTCATAAAATAAGGAAAAATTAAATTCAGTCCTAACATAAAAAGGTGCAACTCCTACTGAGCCCAAATTTAATCTCCATTTACAAATCTCGGGTACAGTGCTGTGAAATTAGAATTGGGCCTCTTGGGAGGGGGATGTGCTTGCTTATCCCAAGGCTGAATTTGGCCAAAGTCTTAAATGTTACTGTGTATTGTAATTTATGTTGTCACCTCCCAGACTAGGTAAATCATAACGGATTGAGATATCAGGCTAGCCTCAAATAGGAGGGGACGTCACTCTTCAAAGTCACAAAGATGTATTGAGAGAATATTTTTCCTATGTGGAAAAGGGGACTTTCACCTAACTTACTTACCTATCACCTTTGTGTCAACTGTCTGTAATGGGCCATGTTGATTATCACTTCAAAAGTTTCTACTGATAACAGTTCCTTTCACCTTAGTCTCTGTTGTCTCTCCTGTAAACTGCCAGTAAAGATTACAGTTGTTTAATCTGAGCTGTACTCCATTTTGACTGCTCCTGAGGAAATTATTGTAGGATGTTCTTGAAGGAAGGATGAGAAAAATGAACATGACAAACTAACATGGGTCAATGGTACTGATGGTCCTGGCCCTCATAACTTCCCTCCCCTGACTACTGCAGCTTCCTTTTTCTGACCCCCTTAAACCCTACAGTGTACCCTCCTTACTCCATCCAACATGCAGTCAGTAAGACTTCCTTTCTTGCCACCTCCTCTCACTTTGAATTGCTCTGATAACTCTCCCTTCTCCATAGTCTCAAATTCAAGCTTCTTATAATTGCCCTAAAATCCCTATAGAATTGTCCCTCCCTACTGTCATACTCTTGTTACTTACTTCAACTGGGCACACGCTTCCTCTGAATTCTGCTCATGTCAGCCTTGGCATCCCGCTGATGTACTTCTCTCAAAGCAGTTCCTCTGCTTCCTTCCATGCTGCCCCTTTGTATGGAATGGCCCTTCCTGAGCTGCTCTGCAAAGCCCTTTACCTTCCGGAACACTGTCTACTTGAACGGTGGCTACAAGAAACCATAACATCAACCTGGTCTTGTCAGAGTCGCATTTCAAGAGGTCATGTTGTGACCAATGTGGTTTTATTTAGGAATGTTCTCCAACTTCCTTCAGGATTTCGTGCAGAAATAGCATATCCAAAACTTTGATGTGTGATCTCTGCTTATAAAATGTTTTATGGTGGAAATGCAGTAATATATTTTCTATATTAGCCATCCCAAGAGGCAAAACACATTGCTAATTAAAGCAATGCATGTGTTACCAAGTTATACATTGGGATACATTATGGAAGTAATGTTTATAATGGACTTGGTTAAGAGTTGCCAAATAAAATGTGATTTCAGTAGAATTATAACAGAATTTATTAGCGCAGCTTGCTGTAGATTTTAAAATGCGAGGGATGAAAGATTAGACATTTTATTTCAATCATCAGTCTTTCTTCTGGCACAAGGGATCGTAGATGGAAGCGTTAGAGGTGAATTGGCCTATGATGGACAGAAGCCAAGAGCTTCTTTTATTTCTGTATTCAGAAGAGCAGCATTAGTGGCCCCATCAATCTCTTTGCAGGAGGGGAGGAAGAGAATATTAAGATACAAAATAAAGACTTCAATCTTCTCTTGTGTCAGAGCTGGAAGCTCTGTCACTTGCTGCTTTTGACCTTGTATTCCTGTCTGCTTTTCCTGATATGCCATAAAGGATTTCAAAGACCAAGCAGACTTGATTTTTCACTTCATATGCTGTTAACATCAAAAATTAGCGCCTTGTTTCATTACAAACTAAGTAAAGAATTCATAAGAGATGTAGCTCAAGTGCTCAGTGAGGGAGAAACCATGACCTGTAGTGTACACACCCTTACAGCACCATAAATTGTAGCCTGCAATGCAGGTAGCAGGACTAAGGGTACATCTACAAATTCGATAGTTTTGTACTGTAGAAGTCGATTTTTCTGAAGAGATTTTATACAGTCAATCGTGTGTGTTCCCACTAAGTGCGTGAAGTCGGTGGCATGTGTCCACAGTACCAAGGCTAGCATCTATTCTCGGAGCGGTGCACTGTGGGTAGCTATCCCACACTTCCCGCAGTCTCCGCCGCCCATTGGAATTCTGGGTTAAGCTCCCAGTGCATGATGGGGCAAAAACATTCTCGCGGGTGTTTCTGGGTGCATGTTGTCACTCGACCCCCCTCCATGCAGGCTCAGGCAGACAATCGTTTCACGCCTTTTTTTTGCCATGGTCAACCGTACACCACCGCTTCCGCTGCCACTCTGCTTTCCTGCTTTCCTGCAGCACACGGTTCAGTAGGTCTGCAAAACTCTGCTGTCCTGCAACTCATGCAATAGGCCTGAAAGCCATCATGAACCGTACACCACTGCTTCCGCTGCCACTCTGCTCTCCTTAGTTGTGTACCTTTTTATCCTGGATTTTTTCCTGGCATGGCAAGCATGGAGCCCATTCAGCTCACCGCTGCAGTTGTGACCATTGTAAATACCTCACGCATTATCCAGCAGTATGTGCAGAACCTGCAAAACCAGGCGAGGAAGCGATGACAGCACGATTATGATAGTGATGAGGACATGGACACAGATGTTCCTAGAAGCACGGCATGTAGCGATTGGGACATCAGGGTGGCGTTGGCCCAGATTCATGCCGTGGAACGCTGAATCTGGGCCCAGGAAACAAGCACAGACTGGTGGGACTACATAGTGTTGCAGGTATGGGATGATTCCCAGTGGCTGTGAAATGTTCACATGCATAAGGTCACTTTCATGGAACTTTGTGACTCACTGTCCCCTGCCCTGACACGCAAAGATACCAAAATGAGAGCAGCACTCACAGTTGAGAAGCAAGTGGTGATATCCCTGGGGAAGCTTCCAACACCCGACAGCTACCGGTCAGTCATGAATCAATTTAGGGTGTGCAAATCTACTGTGGGGGCTGCTGTGATCCAACTAGCCAATGCAATCATGGAACAGCTGCTATCAAGGGTCGTGACTCTGAGAAATGTGCAGGCCATTGTGGATGGCTTTACTGTGATGGGGTTCCCTAACTGTGGTGGGGCAATAGACGGAACGCATATCCCTATCTTGGCACCGGATAACCAGGGCGGCCAGTACGTAAATCGCAAGGGGTACTTCTCGATGGTGCTGCAAGCACTGGTGGATCACAAGGGAGGTTTCACTGACATCAACGTGGGATGGCCGGGAAAGGTGCTTGACGCTCGCGTCTTCAGGAACTCTGGTCTGTTTGAACAGCTGCAGGAAGGGACTTACTTCCCAGACCAGAAAATTACTGTTGGGGATGTGAAATGCCTATAGTTATCCTCGGAGACCCAGCCTACCCCTTAATGTCATGGCTCATGAAGCCATACACAGGCAACCTGGATAGGAGTAAGGAGCAGTTCAACTATAGGCTGAGCAAGGGCAGAATGGTGGTAGAGTGTGCATTTGGCCATTTAAAAGCATGCTGGTGCAGTTTACTGACTAGCTTAGATCTCAGTAAAACCAATATTCTAATTGTAATTGCTGCTTGCTGTGTGCTCCACAATATCTGTGAGAGTAAGGGGGAGACGTTTATGGTGGGGTAGGAGGTCAAGGCAAATTGCCTGGTGGCCAAATTCACACAGCCAGACACCACTGCAATTAGAAGAGCACAGCAGGGCATGCTGCGCATCAGAGAAGCTTTGAAAACCGGTTTTATGACTGGCCTGGCTACGGTGTGACAGCTATTCGTTCTTCTCCTTGATGTTACCCGCCCCCTTTGACTGTAATTCCTGTAAGCCCACCCTTTGATCACAGCTCCCCACCCTCCCCACCTTTGATCACAGCTTGCAGAGGAAATAAAGTCACGATTGTTTCAAAACCAAGCATTCTTTATTAGTTGATTAAAAATACAGGGAGATAAATCACAAGGTAGCCTGGGTGGGGTGGGGGAGGAGGGAAGGACAAGGCCACACTACAAGTCAAAACTTATGATATGTGAGCCTTCTGCTGCTTGGGAGGCTATGGAACTTGGGGAGGAGGGAGGGCGGTTATACAGGGGCTGCAGCGGCTGTCTGGGCTCTTGCTGCCTTTCCCTCATAAGATCCAGCAGACAGCGGAGCATGTCAGTTTGCTCCCCCATCAGCTTGAGCATGGCATCCTGCCTGCTCTCCTTGCACGCCTCCCTCCTCTCATCGCGGTCATTGAATGCTTTCCGGGACTCACCCATTGTTTCCCTCCACGCATTCAGCTGCGCCCTATCAGTGCAGGACGACTGCATAAGCGTTTTTTCCGCCTTCTAATCTGGGCCAGCCTCTAGGATGGAGTTGATAGGGAGTGCGTTGAAACATTTGCATCTGCGGGAGGTGAAAAAGGGAGGGTAGAAGTTTAAAAGATACATTTTAGAGAACAAAGGGGAGACTTTCTCAGTGAAACAAGCAATGCATGGTAACTAGCACATGTTCTTTCTGTACAAGGTTGTATTTTGCCTTTCATACTGAGTGTCTGCCAGTTTGGTATGACTGCATCACATGCAGCTGGCCGACGGCATTCAGCTTGCAGGCAGCCATGGTAAGCCCTAGGCGCACGCAGGGTTCTGCTTCTTCCGCATCCATTACAATGCTTTCAAACTGCAGCGCCCTCCTTTCCCATACCAAGCAATGCCTGGTGGGTTGGCCATTTACAAGGAGGGCCTGCGGGCTCTCTGCGATGATCGCCCAAACGCAAACAGCCCAGCGTGGACAGGTTTCCCCCCACCTCCACTGCGTGGCTCTGACCCTTTAAGCCAAAAGCTAACAGCCCAGCAAGGAGGGGTTTCTCCCTATCCACACCGCGTGGCTCAGCCAAGCGCGAACAGCCCAGCGTGAATGGACAGCTCTGATTGTCCCATTAAACAAATTCCCCTATTTCAACCAGGTGCCCATGAATGATATCACTCTTGTGAGGCTAACACAGAGAGAGAGAGAGAGAATGAATGTTGCTAGAATGCGACCAAAACCCAGGAGCTTTCGCTGCCATGCTCTGTGCTGCAATGATTCCAGACTACTTGATACTGGCCTGGCGTGGTAAAGTGTCCTACCATGGAGGACGGAATAAGGCTGCTCTCCCCAGAAACATTCTGCAAAGGCTTTCAGAGTACCTCCAGGAGAGCTTCATGGAGATGTCCCTGGAGGATTCCCGCTCCATCCCCAGACATGTTAACAGACCTTTCCTGTAACTGTACTGGATGTGAATGCATCCCAAGTTTTCAGGGCAAATGAATCATTAAACACACTTTCTCTTAAACCCTGTGTTGTATTTACAAAGGTACACTCACCAGAAGTGCCTTCTCTAGCATCATGGTCCTGGAGCCCACCTTGGGAGAGGGTGGAGGGTATTGGCTCCAGCATGATGAAAAGTTCCTGGCTGCCTGGGAGAATGGATTCACCACTTGCTGCATATGCACTGTCCTCCTCCTCCTCCTCCCCACTCCGTGAGAGTCCCCACTTGCAGGTGTCCATGGACAGTGGTGTCCCCCTACTCCCCAGAATTGCATGCAGCTCATCGTAGAAGCAGCATGTATGGGGCTGTGACCCCGAGCGCCCGTTTGCCTCCCTAGTCTTTTGGTAGGCTTGCCTGAGCTCCTTGATTTTTCACACGGCACTGCTGTGTGTCCCTGGAGTGGCCTCTTTCCATCATGTCCCGGGAGATTTTCGCAAATATGTTTGCGTTCCTTTTTTTTAATGGAGTTCTGCCTGAACAGATTCTTCGCCCCATACCGCAATGAGATCCAGTACCTCCTGCTCAGTCCATGCTCGAGCTCATTTGCACATCTGGGACTGCATGGTCTCCTGTGCTGGTAGACTCTGCATGATCACCTGCGCTGGTGAGCTCGCTGCGCTGGCCAAACAGGAAATGAAATTCAAAAGTTCCCGGGTCTTTTCCTGACTACCTGGCTAGTGCATCTGAGTTGAAAGTGTTGTCCAGAGCGGTCACAATGGAGCATTCTGGGATAGCTCCCGGAGGCCAATACCGTTGAATTCCGTCCACAGTACCTCAAATCTGGAACAGCAATGTCGATTTTAGCGCTACTCCCCTTGCCGAGGTGGAGTACAAAAACTAGTTTTAAAAGACCTTAAAGTCGACAAAACCAGTTAGGTTGTGTGGACGGATTTAGTTTTAATATAACGTGGCTAATTTCAATATAATCCCATACTGTAGACCAGGCTTAAGAGAACACCTGGTGTGGCTCATACTTCCCCCCGTACAGACAGACAGGTAGCATATGGGAGTTATCGCTCTGAGAAGCCAGGGCAGCTGAGCCAGCATGGTGGAGGAAGAAATCTGTGCCGGGTGAAGCGCTGGCACACCTTATTTCTTTACTCTGTCAACCATGGAAGCAAGAGGAAACCAGGGACTCCCCCTGCAAGTCCCAGGAGCTAGTCTGCTAGTGGGGCAAGGCAACTACACTCTGGTAACAGAAATCTGTCACACAACCCCTATCTGCCTGGGCCTCAGTTGATCAGACTAAGACCGCAGGATCGTAGGGGCGGAGATGAAGAGAACACACCATGTGACTGAATTTTAAAGCTTTATTAAGAAAATAATAAAAAGACAGTGGTGAGTGTGGGAACTGCTTCCACGTCACTCAAAGGAAGAAAGAAGCATTAGTGTTCAAACCCTGACCCACTTTCATACTCACAAACACGCTGCCCTGGGCTGGCCAGGCCCGGGAGTAGGAGAGACAGAGAGAGGGGTGGATGGGAGGTTGTCCAGAGTCCACTGCCAAAAATTTCCCACTTGCTTCTGCTCTTGGGAGGGTTTTATGCCCTGGGGTCTCTTGGGGGTGTCCCTTTCAGGGCCGGTGTAACCACTAGGCGGCCACCTAGGGCGCCAAGATTTGGGGGCACCAAAAAGTGGTGCCCAAAACATTTTTTTATGCTATTGCTTAGGGGCAGGAACCTGTCAGTCTCCAGTGCTCAGGCTGCGCCAGGGCCAGCAGCCCCTTCATCTCGGAGTCTCCCCCGCTTGCCCGGGGGCCACTCCTCCTCTCAGGCTCCCCGGCCGCCACTGCCGTGGCCACCAGGGAGGACACGGGTGGGCGGCACCACCGCACAGGAGACGCAAGGGGCTGGGCTTGGCTGGAGCCCCGCACCTGCTGGCCGAGAGCAGCAGAAACCGGGCACCGCTCGGGGGGAGCTGGGCAGCCCGAGCCCAGGGCGGTGGTAGCCTCCACAGCAGCAGGTGCAGGCAGGAAGCGTAGCCCGCCATGGGGCAGGAGAGTCCACGCTGCTGCTGCTGTTTCCCAGCCCTGACGCGCGGCGCAGGAGAAGGATGGCTGCCGGGAAACAGCAGCAGCGCGGCCTCGCCTGTCTCATGGCGGGCTACGCTCCCTGCCTGCCCCTGCTGCTGTGGAGGCTGCCGCCGCCCAGCTCCCCTCGAGCTGGTAGGTGCGGGGCCCCAGCCGAGCCTGGCCCCTTGCGTCTCCTCTGCGGCGGCGCCCCCCCGCCCGTGTCCTCCCGGGTGGCCGCGGTGGCAGCGGCCGGGGAGCCTGAGAGGAGGAGTGGCCCCCAGGCAAGTGGGGGAGATTCCGAGCTGAAGAGGCTGTTGGCCCTGGCACAGCCCGAGTGCTGAAGTCTGACAGGTACCTGCCCCAGCCCCATCCCGGCACTGCCTGCCCCGTGAGTGTTACCTGCTCCACCAGCCTCAGTAACCTGCCCCATACTGTCAGCCACCCCAAGCTCAGTGACACCAGCACCCCTTGGCAAAGGACCCCCTGATCTTCACAAACAGCTCTCACCACAGGCCTGACAAACTCACTTCACCCCACATGTGTTTTACAGGGCACTTACCCACAAAAAGGAACGTGGAAGGGATCTACACAAGGCTGGTAACTTGGCAAGAGTGAGAATCTTTGTGAGATGTGTGCATGGGTAATATTGAAGGAATAATGTATTTACCTTAAAAGTCGGCTTTATAGACTTGGAGTAGAAATTAGTCATCAGGGGATAATGGCCCTTTGGGGCAAGGGGATTTGTCACCTTGCCTAACCTGGCTGGTGATGCAATGCAAGGCTCAATTGTTTAGCTTTGCACAATAGTAAGACTTTGAATGGGACACCATCAGAGGCAATGGCAAACAACTGAAGCACCTTAAAGGTAAAAAAGAAATATTACAACAGCCATTACCCATTCTGACTGGCTGTTTATAATGCTAAGTTTACTAGTTTTTGGAGGTTGTCAGGCGAAGGGGAGGGGGCATGAAGGTGGAAACTTCGCCTAGTGCGCAAAATATCCTTGCACCGGCCCTGGTCCCCTTCAGAGACCTTTGTTCCCCGTGCTCAGTATTCCAGTCCAGACTGGCCTTTCGTGGCTTTTTCAGCTTTCCCCAAAACCCGGTTCCAGGGTCAGAAAGGCAGACTGTTGAGTCTCACTGGGCGGCCAACCTTCGCAAATGTGTAATCTCAGTCCTGCAACTTGTTTTGCTTGTATCTTTATTTTTCACAGCCAGCTGGGGCTGAAAGCCGTTTTTTGGTGCTTGGCATGCAAAGAGCACTTCTGTGTTGATTCTTGACCTTGAATGCAGAGCAGCTTTCTCTTTATCTCTGGGCCAAGCTGACTTTTCAAATTAACCCGTTCTCTGATCTTTTCTTCTTCTCCCCCCTCTATTGGCCTCTCATAACCTGCAAAGGAAACCTCCATTCCCATTCACACCTTTAACTTTTCCCAAAATGCTTTGCAACGCCTGCAACAGCATTAGCAACATACAATGCTGATCTGCCTACCCAGGGGACTTGAGGGAGGTGGCCACTGGGGTGTGACAGTTGTGCTAACTCCATGATTTAGCCCCAAAGGAAAATATATTTACTATTAGCCCTGGTCTGGGTTCCAGCTGCAGAGCAGAAACTGAGTGTTTATTTGCTAACAGATGCTTTCTAGCTTACTATTACAAGCTTGTGCCTAAGTGGTACAAGGATTTTGCTAGGATTAACTAGTTGTTTTGTAATGAACATCTACTGCCTCTCTCCCCGTCTCTGTGTTGCTGTATTGCCTCTCTCCCCTCCCTCTTACATCATATCTTTACATGTTTATATTAGAAATTCCAGTAGTGGGAGGACTTTGTTTTATGTATTCCATAGCGGCTAGAACCCCAACTGAGATTAGGGTGCCATTGTGCTAGGTGCAGGAAAGACATACTAAGGGTAAGCCTACACAGCAATATAAGCCAAGGGTTAGTGGAACTCGAGTCAGCTGACCCATTTCAGGGATCCCTGGGTTTGAGCATCTACATGGCATTTTAATCCTAGAATAAGGACTTCCTGACCTGTGCTCAACCCTAGGGTTCTGGCATCCACACTGCAGTGCACAGACCCGAGTCAAAGTAACCGTATCCCAGAGTGCATAGCCTTCGCCTCACACTCTAGCTCTAGGCATGCATTGCAGTGTGGGAAAACTCTACTGCCACCCTGTTCCTAACGGTGACAGTGCTATTGATGGGACACAGCTGCCCATAAGGAGCACGAGTGCATGAACTGCATAATTAGCTCCTTTGGTGACTGTCTCAGTAAAATGACAGCAGTCTGAGAAGGCTTTATACTGAACTACCATCCGATGTGAGAATTGGGCTCTCCACCTCTATGCTGAATCACATTGGCAGGTAAATGCCCATGTGCACCTGTTGTGAAATATGTAACCAGATTTCACAACGAACAGGCCCTGTCCTGTGACTCAGTTACACCAGTATCCTTAATCAGGAGAGTAATCCCATTAACTTCAGTGAGGCAGGCTACCCAGGAATAATAATCAGCCCAAAGAGTTTGGTGAGAGATGGGGAATAAATCACTTCTCCTGACTTCTTTTTCAAAGGAGAAGAGAGAACTAGAAAAACTCATTGTATTATATCCTTCAACGTTGGCTGCTGAAATGTGAGAATCTGACATATCAATTATATGTGGACTTCATTGTGTCTATCTGGCTGTGGTGTTCATAGGCCAAGAAGTACTGAGCTGTTTCATTGTGGTAAGTCTGGCATGAGCTGCTTACAGATCTTCTCTCAGAGTTCAGAGAAAATGTTCTCACCTTGAGATTTTTGGTATAGGGCCAGGGAGTTACTGACCTTGGAATTACTGACCAGGGAATATGAAATGTGGCAGTAATAAAACTTTATTGCATGCTGGTTATTCACTGTAGCAGAGCGATGCTCCAATGCAATAATTAAAAAGGTAACAATTTATAGAAAAGCTTTTTTTTAAAAGCGTCACTGTATTAACCATGTATGTAAATATGTAATTCACTGACATGGTTCAGCACGATAAAGTGCAATGTAGCCAGAGACTAACTTGCTTTAAATAAGTTTGCCCAGTCATAATATATTTAAGCAGAATTTAGAAAGAGTGTCCTAGTGTCACAACCCATGAACCTGAGTCTGCAAGGTTTATAGGAGCAGCCACGCTCCCACTCTCCATCTGGCAGCTTGCTGATTCATGCTTACCTGGGACCCAAGAAGCCTAGCCCCAGTTTGAGGCTCCACACCTGCGTTCCTATTGACAGAGTCCTGGAGCAGCTGATTGGCCTGCTGAACCTACTGAAGCCAGCAGCAGGAACAGGAAGCTGTCTGAACAACTGGGATCTACCTTGTTCCGGACTGTGTGCTTCCTTTTTCTGTGGCTTGATTTCTTGGCATCCTGACCCTGCATGACTTCTGGCATCTGATTTGTGGCTCTGACCTCCAGTTTGTCTCCTTCTCTGACCTTCTGGTATCCTGACTCAGTTGACTCCTGTCTTGTGACTGCGGATTCTGGCTTTGACTACGAGGTCTGGTCACCCACAACTTGGCCAAGACAGCTTGTTTGGACCACAGTTACCCCGAGGGGCTGAGCCTGGTGTGAGAAGGATGGACCCAGCAGCACCAGTGCAGTCACTAGAAGCATCAGACTCTCCCAAATGGTCCTTCAGGCAGATAATCAGAGACTGCAGGCTCAAGTTGTGCAGCTGACCTCGGACAAGCAGTGTCTGCAGGAGCAAATGAGGCAGCTCAACACTGAGAATACAGTGCTGCGAAAACAGCCTGCAATACCCTTGTCCCAGTGGTTTGACAGGAATTGCCAGCAGTTCCAAGTCTTCATGAGCCAATGCCACCTTCTTCTTCTGATGTGGCTCGAAATCTATGCCTCTGAGGTGGCCTTGGTAATCAGCCTGCTGACAGGAGATGCATTATACTGGGCATCCCCCTTGCTGGAAGGTCAGAGCTGGGTGCTGTCAGACTGGGAGGCTTTTCTTCAGTCACCATCTACCCTCTTCAAAGACCTGCACCGAGCACAAACTGCAAAGACCACCCTGAGGGACTCCAGCAGGGGCTAGGCACAGTGGCCTCCTATGCAGCACACTTCTGTTACCCTACAATTTGGACCCAAGGCACTCCAATGCTGGCTTGCCTATAATCATAAATTGATTACCAGTTTAGTCGGCCCAAATGGGTAAAAGGTGGTGGCCCGCCCTACAGGAATTGCCAGGACATTACCAAGGGCTTGTCTCCGACCTGCAGAGGACGCCCCAGAGCAGGCTCATCCTGCTAACCCCTGGGAGGACACAGATACAGCCCTCCGCTCAAAGGATTGACAAACAAACAAGCAGTTATTCTTCTAAAACAGAATCTTGTTTATTGAAAAGAAATAGGTAGGTACAGTATATTTAATAACGCAGGAAAGAAAGCATTACAGTGTATAATAGTAAGACACAATATTGTACTTAGATTATACATTAAAGCAGTTTAGTAGAATAGACACCAGTCATATAATTGCTATAATGTTGCAATATTGGTACACACTGACCCTTTTATACATATGCATAAGACCCTCAATGATATAACATTAGGCTCGTTACAATGTAACATATAAATTCCTGGTGCATAGGTACAAAACGGTATTACAGTGTAACACTTAAAAAAAAACACAGCATAGCATAATAGAATAAATAGGAGACAGATTATATATGGTTATAATCAACTACTTAAGATATACACACACCAAGACTTCTCATACACATGTATAGAGCTTTCAATCTGCTGTTACAGTCCACAATGATAGAATACACAGAACTCTATACATATGAATAAGAAAACATTACTTCTTAATACTAACATTCTGTGAATGTTGGCCAGACAATCACAGAATGGATCGCACTCAAGTCCTTCTGCTCTGTCTGCCTTCGCGCTGATCTTTTCTTCTCTCTCACTGCTGCTTCTGCCTCATTGCCATCTCTGCTGCTCCTGATCTTCTCATCTCTTCCACTCTGACGTACCCACACACACCAGCCTGTCAAAGCCTCTTTATATTCAGTTTCTGGCCTCCTCTGATTGGTTGACCTTTCAGGCTTGGATTAGCATAGCCTCTTCTGCTCCTCCCTACATGGGTGGCAACTGTCCAGCCATGTAGGGAGGAATCAGCTTTTCCTGTCATTCAGGCTGCTGTTCCTGCTACTCCTCCCTTCAGGTATTTTGGAGTGAGTTGGGTCATAACTTATTGAACTTTGTTTCACCCCATCTCTTATCTGCTATTGGTCAGTTCAGTCTGTGTCCTCCATCTTTGATATCTTCTAATAGAGAATCAGTGTGTCCACCATTTTGGATTTTTAGCTCTAAACTATCATTATTTATAGCTTATTTAAAGCATCTGGCCTAGAAACTAAAGTAGTCTGATGCTATCATTACCTTTGTAATGCTAATTGGGAGAGGTGAATTGTTCATGGTGTTTCTCACTCTTCTCCCCCCAACCCCATAACTGTCAGGATCTCTATCTAGGGTGCTGCAATGTATACAGGAACCTAAAGCAGGTAAAAATCTCTAGTAACACTTCCACTGCCTCACTGTGGACACAGAGTAGAACACAGCAGCACAGCTGTACCAGTTCTGATGGGGCTTATGGGAAGAAATCAAAGAGGAACTGTCCCTCATACAGGGCTGGCCTTACCATGAGGCGAACTGAGGCAGCCGCCTCAGGTGCCAGACTAGGACCCACTCTCCCTCTGTCTCTGGAATTCCTCTCCATGCTCAATGATCTCCACCAAAGGGCTTTAATTTGAAAATCCTATTTACAACAAACAATAAAAAGTATACTGGGAAGGAAAAATTAAAGGTGAATTCTATACTTCATCTAAGCATGCTTCATTAAAATGTGTCTTCCCATTCAAAAAGTTTGACAGGAGACATTAAGGTTCAGAGGCGCCAACTTTCTGGTTTCCCTGGGGGTGCTTGACCCCCACTCTGATCCAGGCCTCACCCCCACTCCACCCCTGATGAGTTGGCCATTGTCAACCAAAAATTGCATGACACCCAAGAGGGGATCACATTCATGAGGGACCACATTCCCCTGAAGCTGCAAGGGTGGCAGTTCTCCAACTGTGCCATGATTCCACCTTGGCAGGACACGGGTGATATAAATCCCAATGATTAATTTACCATTTCTTCTCATGGCCCTGAATGTGCCCAATGATCAAAATCTTTGTAGCTTCCCGTGAGGTGTGTCTGCACCAAGATCCTTTGCCAGAAACTCTGTGATCTCCTCCTACCTCTGGACAACCCACTTTGGCCCTGGGAAGCCATTTTCTTGGACTTTGTGGTGGAACTACCAGCATCCAGTGGCTTCATGACCATCATGACAGTGGATGGTCATGAAACCATTAAAAGATCAGAGATTTACGGTAGCAGTGTCCGCGCAGGTCGTGTGTGCGCAGTAGACGTCTTGTGGTGCCATTGGTGCCGCATCTAGTGCACATGACCTGAGCCCTCCAGTTCCTTCTCAACCATCCTCAGCTGAAAATGGAGCTCTGCAGAAGTGTAACCGTCTCTTTTCTAAGATAGCTCACTTTATTCCCTGCATAGGTTTACCCTCTGTAGACGAAGCCACCCAGCTCTGGATAAACAACGTATTCCATCTTCACAGCATCCCAGATCATATCACCAGAGACTGCCTGTTTCTGGCACGAGGCCCTTTGTTTATTAGAAGTCCATCTGCACCTATCCTCTGCCTACTATCCGCAGTCAAACAGCCAAATGGAAAAAATCAGCAAGATCCTTGAAAAATACTTCTTGATTTTAGTTGAATGGATGGTTGGAATTGGTTCTAAATTAGGGTTGCAATATGAACCTTAACATAGGCACAGACTCTGTGGATGATCCGGGGCTGGAGAATCCACAGGAAAAAAATAGTGGGTGCTCAGTGCCCACTGGTGGCCCTGCCAATCAGTTCTTCCCCCCCCATCTCCCGCCTGCCAGTGATCAGCTGTTCAGTGGTGTGCAAGAGGCGCTGGGGGGAGGGGAAGGAGCGGGGGCAGGAAGAGGCGGAGTGAAGGTAGGTCATGCTCGGGAGAGGGGGAGGAACGGGGTGGGAAAAGGCAGAGTGGGGGCTGAGTGGGGTGGAAAGAGGCGGGGCTGGGGTGGGTCTTGGGGGAAGGGGTGGAGTGGGGGTGAGGCCTGGATCAGAGTGGGGGTCAAGCACCCCCGGGGAAACCAGAAAGTTGGTGCCTCTGAACCTTAATGTCTCCTGTCAAACTTTTTGAATGGGAAGACACGTTTTAATGAAGCATGCTTAGATGAAGTATATAATTCACCTTTAATTTTTCCTTCCCAGTATACTTTTCATTGTTTGTTGTAAATAAGATTTTCAAATTAAAGCCCTTTGGTGGAGATCATTGAGCATGGAGAGGAATTCAGTTAGGGTTTTTTCTTTCATATCTAGCTGAGATAGAAATTTAAGACAAATTAGCTACAGAAAATAATGCAAGGCAAAGAAACTGGATTTTTGTTTTGTCTCGCTCTTGTTTGTGTTTGGCATGTGGATCAATAGGAAAGTGTCACATTACTGAAATATATATTTTTAGGTCCATTTCTTGGAAAAGTCATATTTGCTTATGCAAATAAATGTTTATTCATAGTAAGACAATTGGTGCCAAGAATGCTGGACTGGGACAGGCTACAAACAGAGATCATGTAAAAGTCCCTAATTATTTATGGATAACTATATTTAAAGAAGTTGACCATAGTGAATGTACAAGCAGAAATTAAAGTTAGATAGCAGTTCTCTGTGCCAAGTTTGCTTTTCATTTGAAAGCCCCTATCCTGTACAGATATATGCAGTAAAGATGTAGCCCAAGAAAATTTGCATCCGGAAATACCTAGATACCTTTCAGTTTGATATGCGTGTTGTAAATTGTAGAATTTGGTTCCCTGACAAGACTGATATCAATAAAAAACGTATTTTAGGGTCTGGCTAAAAATGCATAATGTAAAGCTATGTTCATTATCCTCTCTCTGGCATGATACATCTCTGAGTGAATAAGTTTTAATCTTTCTCTCACATGAAAGTTTAGAAATGTAAAGTTGGGGTGTGGTTACAAAAGTCCTATACTAGGAGGCTAACTTTAGTCTGTGTGTGAGTTAGTACAGTAAAAAGACAATTTCAGCCTCCTCTATACTCTGAGTTGCGGGACGGGGGGAAGGCTATCACGAGAGAATAAACATTAATAGATTTAAAAATTCAGATTTGGAAAAATCCTGATAATTGAACCCCATGTTCCCGTTTTACAATATTTTACTATAATTAAAGATCTACTTTCACTCTAGTAGTCTGTCAGTAAGTAACTGCTGTACAAAGTGGAAGAAACATTGAAAGTATTTAACTCACAGATTTGCCTTATCTCACTCATTTTAAAGTCACTCACGTCTGAGCAGGAAACCATAGGATCAAATGAGAAATCCTGAGACTACCTGTAATTATTTGTATGCCCACATATGAATAAAATAAATGGGGCATGCTGACTAGAACTTACCTGTGAACTACCTCAAATTACTGTAACGTTTTGCAGACCTTTATTTAAAACTAATTCAGTACTCTGTAATGATGGCACCAATACAATAGTAATACTTTTATAAGGTGGGATCTTTAATCATTACAGTAAAATACTATAGTATTTCTTTTTTTTTTTCTTCAGATATGGAGAAAGGCAACAGAAAATCTGGGGCAGAACCATGGTCTAGAGCAGTGGTCCCCAACCTTTTTGTGGCCAAGAGCACATTCATGTTTTCAGAAGAGTGTGGCGGGCGCCAACAATTTTTCAATACTTATTTTGTATTTGTACATTAAATAATATGAAAACCATCATATTTAATATTACATAATATATGAATCCATAAGATACAAAAGGTAATTTTACATGAAAAAGGTATTAATTAAATTATTCGACAATTATTCTTTCACCTTACCATGTGAATGTGCTCTTTTTTTATTTACCTTTTTGGGGGGGAGTAGTTCTGGGCAGTGGAGAGGGAAGCTGCAGGCCCCCGCCTGCCGGGGACAGAGAACACTGGCGCCTGCAGCCCCGGAGTTCTCTGCAGTAGTGTAGCCAGGTCTTGAGCACAGGGGGAGCGGCACTATAAAAAGGCACCTCCCCCTCCCCCGTACTCACCCTGGGATGCTTTAAAGGGCCTGGGGCTCCAGCCGCTGCGGAGCCCCGGGACCTTTAAAGTGCCGCCGCCGGAGCTCCGGCAGCGGGGCTCCGGCGGCGCTTTAAAAGGCCCGCATCTCCCCAGCGGCACGAGCAGCTGGCAGGGCCGGCGCGCCCACTAGACGACCCTAGGTGGTCGCCTAGGGCGCCAAGATTTGGGGGGTGGCGGGCAGCTGCCTGCTGACTCCCCGCTCATTGGCTGAGCTGCTGAGCGGAGAGACAACGGGCGGCTTGCCGTGGCTGCTCCTTGTCTCCCTGCTAAGTTGCTGAGCGGGGAGCAGGGCCAGCTCCAGGCACCAGCAAAACAAGCTGGTGCTTGGGGCGGCACATTTCTAGGGGCGGCACGGGCCATGCTGCCCCTAGAAATGTGCCCCACCGCCGGCTCAGCTTCTCCCTGAGTGGTGACGCGCGAAACAGCGCTTCTCCTCCTCCCTCCTAGGCTTAAGAGCCTGGGAGGGAGGGGGAGAAGAGAACCCTAGCGGGCGCGACACGCATCTCCCCCTCCCTTCCACACATGCCCCGCTCGCCCCGGCGCTCTGGCCCGGGCGAGCGGGGCCCCGGGCATGCCGCCCTCCCGGCTGGCGCTCCGGACGGGGAGAGCGGGGCAGCCTCGCTCTCCGCTGGCCAGGGAGAGCGGGGCCCCGGGCATGCCGTCCTTCCCACCGGCGCTCCGGCCTGGGGAGAGCGGGGCAGCCTCACTCTCCGCTGGCCGGGGGGAGTGGGGCCCCGGGCATGCCGCCCTCCCCGCTGGGGGTCCGGCCAGGGAGAGCGGGGCAGAGAGGCGGAGGGGGGGGGAAGGTTGTTTCGGCGGGAGTTGGGGGGGTTGTTTTTTTTTGTTTCAGGGGCAGTGTTTGGGGTGTTGTGTTTTTTTTTGCTTGGGGCGGCAAAAACATTAGAGCCGCCCCTGGCGGGGAGACAAGGGGCGGCTTGCCCTGGCTGGCTGCTCCTTGTCTCTCCGCTCAGCAGCTCAGCGGGGATACAAGGGACGGCTCTCTCTGCGGCTGCCCCTTGTCTCCCCGCTCAGCAGCTCAGCGGGGAGACAAGGGGCGGCTCGCTGCAGCTGCCCCTTGTCTCCCTGCTGAGCGGGGAGACAAGGGGCTGCTTGCCCTGGCTGGCTGCTCCTTGTCTCCCTGCTAAGCTGCTGAGTGGGGCGACAAGGGGCGGCTTGCCCTGGCTGGCTGCTCCTTGTCTCTCCGCTCAGCAGCTCAGCGGGGAGACAAGAGGCGGCTCGCTGCAGCTGCCCCTTGTCTCCCCGCTCAGCAGCTCAGCGGGGAGACAAGGGGCGGCTCGCTGCGGCTGCCCCTTGTCTCCCCGCTCAGCAGCTCAGCGGGGAGACAAGGGGCGGCTTGCTGCGGCTGCCCCTTGTCTCCCCGCTGGGCTGCTGAGCGGAGAGACAAGGAGCAGCCAGCCAGGGCAAGCCGCCCCTTGTCGCCCCACTCAGCAGCTTAGCAGGGAGACAAGGAGCAGCCAGCCAGGGCAAGCCGCCCCTTGTCTCTCCGGCAGGCGCGGGGCTGCGGCTTCTCTCCATGCTGCCCCGGCCTGCCGGGGACAGAGAACTCCGGGGCTGCGGGCGCCGGTGTTCTCTGTCCCCAGCAGGCCGGGGCAGCGTGGAGAGAGAAGCCGCAGCCCCGCGCCTGCCGGGGACAGAGATCACCGGCGCCCGCAGCCCGGCCTGCCGGGGACAGAGAACTCCGGGGCTGCGGGCGCTGGTGTTCTCTGTCCCCGGCAGGCGTGGGGCTGCGGCTTCCCTCCGCGCTGCCCCGGCCTGCCGTCCCCAGCGCGGGCGCCCATAAATGCCCCGGCGGGCGCCACGTTGGGGACCACTGGTCTAGAGAGAGCTATAGCATTATTTTACCTGATCTATGCTGTTCCACTGCAGATCGGGGGAAGGGATAGCTCAGTGGTTTGAGCATTGGCCTGCTAAACCCAGGGTTGTGAGTTCAATCCTTGAGGGGGCCACTTGGGGATCTGGGGCAAAAATTGGGGATTGCTCCTGCTTTGAGCAGGGGGTTGGACTAGATGACCTCCTGAGGTCCCTTCCAACCCTGAGATTCTATGATTATATATTGATCATATTACTATTTAGTTTCCCTAGTTAGCACTCTGAAATTTGGTAGATTCTTATCCCAAGGCCAAGCCCATTATTATCAGAATTACTATTCAGTTAGGAGCCCCAATGTGCATTGTTGCAACACTCACACTTAGGAAAATAACACAATATTTATAATAGTTATATTAACACAGCAAAGTCACAAACACTCCAGCACAGCAAGGCAGGTAGAGAAAACACAGAATGAGCTGAGCATCCATATACTTACACCACTCCTTGTACAACAACCTGCAGTGTTTGTTAGTTAGTTATCATCTTCCCCCTCACCATCACCAATGGTTGTCATCCTGACATCTTCCCAGACTGGGATGCAGCTTTTATAATGTGTTGTTATGCTAATACCACTGTGCCTAATACATATTCAATAGGGATTTCAGCCCCTTCTCCTTATTTATTGTTCTGTGCCCTTCTCCCATAAGTTATTAATCTTTTTACCTCAAGCTTATTAGCACATATATCAATTAGTTACCATGGCATTCTTGTGGTCCCTAACTAAAAATATCCCAAGCTGTTATAAACTAGCATCTTGTGATTACCTACCAGCAATTTGCAACACTGGTGATTTTACAAAACAATAAACAAAGCCTTATGCTATCTTGTGACTTCAGGTCACTGTTAGTTTATTTACTTATGTTACCTTATTGAGCAACTATTCCTATTCAGGCTATAAGGCATTATACTTATGCTAAGGGTTATTCTTATAGATCTAGCCCTATAAGTCTCTTGTGTTTCTGCTATCAGTCCCTTACCCCTTTATCATTTACTTACTATATAACTATATTCAGTGCATGGGCTACAACTGGACTGGGAATCGGGAGAACTGGATTCTATTTCTAGCTCTGCCTGAGACATCCTGTGTTACTGTGGACAAATCACTTAGTGTCTCAATTGCCCATCTATAAAATGGGTTGAATAATATTTCCTTGGTTCTGTGGATTTAAATCCTAAGAGGAACTATCTCTTACTTACATGTATGCACAGCCCTTAGTACAATAGGACTCTCATGTGGGGACTCTAAGCACTCTTGTAAAACAAATACTAGTAATCTAGTTGGAATAGGAATGGGAATCAGGAATTCTATTCCTGCTGTGATATTGTTTTGCTCTCATTTATTCTCTGTGTCTACAAAATTAGAATAATACCCCTCATCTATAGAGGAGGGGCTTTGTAGTATCAGGCATTTGGGATCCATGGATAAAGGTTGCTACAGAAGTGCAAAATACAGCATATATTATAAAAGCACTGTAATTTAGAAATATAATCTTATTAGGGTGAAATGGACTCAAACCACAAAAATTGGATTCTGAATCAGCTTTTTATCACACCAAAGTTCAGTGGTATTATGGTACTATTATACCTGACAACAGCTGAGTACTGTGAAGATTAATGCACTTATAAACTTCAGCAAAATATACTGCACCAATAAAAACTTCTGGAGAACCTCTTTCTCCCTCTGAGCATGAAATGCTAAATATTTTTTCTAAAACCAAGACCATGCCTTGCAAAATAGGGATAGCTGGCATATATATATTGTTATTTCATACAATAATACAAATATTCCTGTATCTCAAAGATTGAGCGCTACTTACAGCTTCCTTTAAGAAACTGAAATAAATTGTGGGAGTGTATCACTGATCATCTGTTTTTGCCAGTACTTAAATGCCTGTGAAAATTCAATGCATCGTCATAAAAACTTAAATAAACTTAATCTTGTGGCAGTGTATAAAGGATCAGCTTGTGTGTGTACCTTTATGGAGTATTCCCCATCAATTAAGTATGTACAGGAACACAGCTATTTAACATATCTGGGCACAATCCCAGAGTAGTGGGGGGTTGCATCACCCCTGCCCTGCAAGCTTGGGTACCTTACAATGCCTTGCTGTAGTAGCTCCCACATGGGCTGCTGACAAACAACCTTCCAGCATGCAAGCCATACGCGGACTGTCTGTGTGTAACTGCAGCCTGCCAGCTACTCCATCGCTCTCAACAGCCTTTGTTATACTGTAACTCCTCGCTTAACATTGTGGTTATGTTCCTGAAAAATGCGACTTTAAGCGAAATGATGTTAAGCAAATCCAATTTCCCCCCATAAGAATTAATGTAAATGGAGGGCGGGGGGTTAGGTTCCAGGGAAAAAATTTTCACCAGACAAAAACACACACATATATATACACACACACACTATACGTTTTAAACAAACAATTTAATACTGTACACAGCAATGATGATTGTGAAGCTTGGTTGAGATAGTGAAGTAGGAGGGTGGCAGAGGGTGGGATATTTCCCAGGGAATGCATTACTGCTAAATGATGAACTGGCATTCAGCTGAGCCCTCAAGGGGTAACACATTGTTGTTAATGTAGTCTCACACTACAAGGCAGAACAAATGGAGGGAGGGGAGATAGCATGGCAGACAGAGACACACACCCTGTGTGTGGGAGAGATAGATAGATGCACAATACCCCTTTAAGTATGCTGACCCCACTCTAAGTACACTGTCTTTTTAAGTCAATCAGGAAGTTGAGACAGCAGCTGCGGCCAGCAAGCTCTCTCCATCGTGTCCCCACCCTGCTCTATATGGGGAAGGGTTAAGTGGGGGGGGAGGGGGACACCCTGACATTAGCCACCCTTTTCCCCCCCACCTCCTACACAGCAAGCAGGAGGCTCCTAGGAGCAGCTCCAAGGCAGAGGGCAGGAGCAGCACATGGCAGTGTGGGGAGGGACAGCTGAACTGCCGGCAATTGATAGCCTGCTGGGCAGCTGCCACACAGGAAACTTAGGGGAGCAGGGAGCTGCTAGGGGGGCTGCCGGTCCACCCTGGTTCCAAGCGACCACCAGCTAGCTGCAACAGGCTGCTCTTTCTGCAAGCAGTGGACAAAGCAGGCGGCTGCCAAACAACGTTAGAAGGGAGCATTGCACAACTTTAAACGAGCATGTTCCCTAATTGATCAGCAACGTAACAACAAAATAACGTTAACTGGGACGACTTTAAGTGAGGAGTTACTGTATTGCAGGATGACAGCACACCCCCAGTCCCGGATCTTCCCCCAGTACTGTATGTCCTGTACTGTCAGGCCTCTTCTTTGTCCCTCCTTTTTAGAGCTTCAGTCCTCCTTTGAGAAACATTTCCAAGTGAGAACCAGGAGCCAAAGTGCCTATGGGGAAATATATTCCCTGCTGGGTTTTTTTCTCACTTGTTTGATTCCTTTGTTTTCCCTTCCTGCTTTATGACTCTATTTATTGCTTAAATGCAAATTAAGGCAAGCACTCATCCCGTTGTCTAGGATAGACCTCTTTGCTGCCTTCTGCTCAGGCAGGGCTGTGGGGTTCGGAACACGTGTTAATAACACCATACACGGAAATCTTATAACTTCACATACAATGTTGCCCCACATATTTTATCAGGACACTACTGACTAGCAAATTATGAGTTTTCAAATGACACCTTACAGTACATACCTTGTACAAAGATTATTACAATAGAATGCAGGGTGTGAACACCAGGGTGTATTCCATCACACTATTGTTCTACAGCAATTTACTGTAGTATCTTTTTTAGAACAAATTGCTATAATTAAATAGCACCCAAAAGAAAGAGAAGTGGTTTACCTGGGTATTTCTATGGTAGAGGCTGCATTGTGTAATTGGCCCATGTCTGATCCAGCCAAGCATCTACATTTCCTATTCCCAACAATGTAAACGTGCACACGGATCAATCAGCCACTGCTAGGGTGACCAGCTGTCCCTATATTAGGGGCTGTGTCTCACACATGTAACTATTCCTCCCCCCCCCGCAAAAAAGTCCCAGTTTTTCACACTTGCTCTCTGTCACCTTGGACACTGCAGCAGTTTCTCTGTTGTTACACTGACTGCATGCAACGTGTTTTTTCAAGGCAGATGACTTGTTGGGGAGCATCACTGAGGGCTTTGATCACGTCCCCTGGTCTGGGGCTTGGAAGTGTCCCAGCAACTGAGGTGCAGGTATAAGGAGAGAGAGCGAGAGAGAGACCGGAGTCAACAGCAGTTGGCTGCCGGCACGTGTCGTCCCCGCTTTATCCATGTGGGAACCTCCGTCCCTCCCCCTCCTGGGGCGCGCGCGGCCCGATGGGTCTCTGCCTCTCTCTCTCCCCCAAGGCTAGAGATTCGGTGACGTCATGGAATTGGGGGCGGAGGGGCCCAGCTGATGGCGCGCGCTGCCCACGTGGGGTTCCTCCCTCCCGCGCTCGCTGCTCAGCCGCCGCAGTGCTCGCGCGGCGACTCGGCCCCACAGCAGCCCCGGCAGGCGCCGCTCGCTGCGCCCCGGCACCCTCGGGCGGCCCCAGGGGGAAGCGGAGCCGTGCGCAGGGCGGCCGCGCCGCGATGAGGACGATGAGCGCCCCGTGGGCTCGGTTCTACTCCAACAGCTGCTGCCTGTGCTGCCATGTGCGCACCGGGACCATCATCCTCGGCGTCTGGTACCTGGTGAGCGAAGCCGGCAGGGAGCGGCCCTGGAGAGCCCAGCACGTTAGCCGGGGCTGCAGCCCTGCGATGGGTGCCCCGGGGCGGGAGCTGCCCCCGCCCCGCCTGAGGGTCGGGCCGGCCTGGCTAGGGCGTCTTGGGAATGGGCCCCAGCAGGAGCTTGCTGTCTGGGGGCGGGGGGTGAAGGAGACGCTCCTCGGAGAAACGAGGCGCGAGGGGGCGTGTGAGGGGGAGGGGTGCACAGGAGACCCCTGTGGAAAGGCGCAGGGCTTGTCCCAAGAGTCCGGAGTGTTAGAAGTCGAACAGCCAAAGCTGGACTTGGGCCCTTGTCCTCTATGGCGCATATGAAAGGGGCCATTGCTTGGGTCGGGGGGGGCGGTATGGTTGAAAGTTACCCTGCCGGTTCTGGGCCCCGGCACCTCAAATTCCAGAACTTGGCAGGCTCCAGATGCCAGATCCCAATGTTTGTGTCACTGTTGCTCAGAGGCACATCAGATTTTTGAGGTGCAGTAGGAGCCGCTAAATGGGTTCTCTCTTTAGCCAGGGAATTTTCAGAGTGGGGGACAAAAATTAGCTGATCCAGGGGCTAGATAGAGGTTTTTGCAGTGCTGTTGTGGCGGGATGCATCATGGCATGGGGGATTTGGTGCAAAAGCAGCAGCTAGATTTGACAGTAGCTCTGTTTACACAGTAGAATTTGAGGCTGGGGCCAAAAATTGTCAGGGCCCAGATTTTCTCTTTTTGTCATGCTGGGATCTTCACCAATGTCCAATGAGTACCTATGGAAAGGCTAGGCAATGTGGTCATTGTGGTTGCTTGGAAAAGGGCGTTCACTAAGTCACTCAATGTCTCATACTTATTGGCTTTCCTTTGGTCAGAGACTTCTTGGAGGCTGGCAAGTCAAAGCCCCTTTTTATGCATTGAACAGAAAATGAGGATTTGGGCCTCATTCTCTTTTCGGTTACACTGGTGAAAAGCAGGAGTAACTCCATTGAAGCCAATGGGGTTCTGATGGTGTAGGTGAGAGAGGAGGTGGGCTCAAAGATTTCAGTGCATGCTAATGCAACAACCCATGACGCTGTCTACTGGAAATATCAGTAAAATAAATAAATGTCATCTTCATGTAAAAATAGCTCCTGAAATTGTGCCTACTACCAACAACCTTTTGCTTTGGACAGCATAACAAAAGTTTCCCAAAAAACACGGTCCAAAGGGAAAACCTAACTGCTGTTCCCCTCTGAGTCCGTCAATATTTGTATAAAATGATTTCTGTTATATTGAAATGGAAAGTGATTCCATTGACTGTCAAAAGAAACTGTTATAGTATCATAAATGGCGAACCATTAATGGCTTGATAGAGGGCTAGATGGGGATAACTAATTGTTTAAAAATTACAAATTCTTCATTGTGTGGTCTCAAGTATCAGAGGGGTAGCCGTGTTAGTTTGGATCTGTAGAAGCTACAAAGAGTCCTGTGGCACCTTATAGGCTAACAGACTTATTGGAGCATAAGCTTTCGTGGGTGAATTCCGACGAAGTGGGTATTCACCCACGAAAGCTTATCCTCCAATACGTCTGTTAGCCTATAAGGTGCCACAGGACTCTTTGTAGCTTCATTGTGTGGGTTTCCTCTCTTCCCCCATCCTTTCAATTGTTGTTTGTTCCTTAGATTTTAAACTCTATCTTGGGCGAGGGATTGTGTGTCTTTCTGAGTTACATCTTGCTTCTGATTTTTAAGCAGCGACTTCAATGAGGAATTCTGCTTCAAGATGTCCAGAAAGGACCTGTTCATTGTGAGCACTGCTGTAACACAAATAAGATTTCCCAATCTCCTTCTTCAGTCCATGTTTATTTCCAGTGCTTTCATACTTTACCTTTTATAATTATTGTTCTCCATCTTTGATTGTTGCTGGTAGCTGGTGTGGAATACTGATTTCAGCTGCTAATGCTGCTTTTCAGGAGAGTGGCTATTTCTGGAGATAAAGCCTCTAAAGGGTTGTATTATTAGCAACATGATCCTTATAAAATACCATAATTCCCTCCAGGCTGCCACAATCTGTAAATCTGCAAGCAGTTTCTTTCCTAGACAGACCATAATGAACTCAGAGAATAGCATTTAGATGCTACCTAAGTTAGAAAATAAACAGGACGTGAAAAAAATGTACTTTTTTAAACGTTGCATATTAAATCGGCGTTTAAGTGATTCCCTGTTTTAATTTGAGGTTGGAGTGAATGGTCACACAGCACTAAACTAATGACTAGAGTAAACATTAAACAAAAAGTAGCCCTGCTTTGCAATGAAATTATGATAGTTAAAAACCTCTACATTTGCACATTTTAAAATAAATTTCCAAAACGAATGTTGAATGTAGGGGTAATAAATGGTAAATTACAATGTTAGCCAAATCAAGGTTTATTTTATTGATGGTGTATATTAAAAATATACTGGTGTTAGGCTAGAAATCTTCCTGACATCCATGGTTAGTGTTCACATGAGGGATGTGGAAGGTTTTTATAGTCAGTAGTAGTATTGCGGTTCTTTATTTGCCAGATAATTGAGTATTTGGACTTTTTGTATGTTTGATGAATTAATTAAAAAAATACGAGTGTTGTTTACCAGAAAAGGTTCTTCATCCCTACTGCTTTTATAAGAAATTAGTGAGGCTAAACTAACTGCACTAGAGGCATGAATCCACTTTCTGACCATCATGTCTCCACTCCTTGGGTAGCAATGCAGGGAAATCAGCTATGCAGAGGTCAGTGCTGACGTTGCAGGATTTGCAAACATGTCGTTATAATAAAGAAATCTGGTTCATTGCTTCAGACTGTGCAGATGTATTTCATGCCATGTTTAGTCTTCTCCAGCTCTTGATACAAGAGACCCGATTCTGAATCTGACTCCAAGGCTATCCATTGTTTTTTAGATACATGGTATTGCAGATTAGACCCAGGCTAAGGCTTATTTACTAACCCCTGAAATTTCCTTTGGAAACAAGTGGAAATTGCAAGGCTGTAGTTGATGTAGGGCATCTTGTTAAATAAATTCATCAGAGTAATTAAAAAGCTAAGTTGACATTGATCTGTTAGAAGTTATATAAAACAGTCCGCATCCTATAAAACATATGTTACACTGCTGAGTAAATTATGCATTGATTTAGCTGTTTGTTGCTTTTACTTTTATATAATATAGTTAAATGAAATTATTTGCAGGCATGTACCATGGTATCTGGGATATTTATAGTGCTGAAGGAGAGTTCCTTTTTCATTGTGGTCATGTGTTTTAATTTAATGTCCTAAAAGCTTTTGAGCATGTCTTCCAGGAGGCATGGGTTTATTAACTCAGTCTGTCTTTGGTGTGCAGGGTTGGATGAAGCCTTTCATCCAGCTTTTCTTGAGCCAGGATAGAAAGACATTTTGGCTTTCAAATAATTTTTTCAAAGAACATTTTAGATAAGAAATGGGAACTAAATGCAACAGTTAAACTTACATATGAATAAATATATACTTGTCAGTATCTCTTACACATTGTCTCAATTAAAATATCTCCATACTATTGCCCTCATTCAGCAAAGCACCTAAGCGTATGCGTAAGTCCATCCCCATTCAGAAAAGCATTTAAATACATGTCTAATTTTAAGCATGTGCTCAAGTCCTATTGACTTCAATTAGTTATAAGCCCATGCTAAAAGTTAGACAGGTACTCGAGTGCTTTGCTGAATCGCAGCCTGTATTATCTAATCCTCTCAGTAAGTAAGACTTGTTTGGCAATTCTTTTCAGCAACAACTTTAGTTTTAATCTTATGTTTTCTTGAAATCTAGTTAAGGAAAATCTAGTTTCAAATTAACTAATTCTTCTTAAAACTCATTAAATCATCATTTGTATGCTGTTAAAATGTTTTCTTTTCTTTTTTGTCTGTAAAACATTCCTTAACTTGTATTGTATCTCTCTCTAGTTTCTTCTCCACTGCTCAAATATCCTTCAACATGAATTTTTGAATTATTCAAACTGATATTAAATCATGACATTCATGGAGGGCAGATTGCCCATACACATACATACATGCCATATGGTTGTAGGTCATTTTAAATTAAAGTTGGAAGGCTGTAAATACAATAGAAATTCTTGATGAATGTGGATAAGAGTTCAGGAAGAAATTTACCACTAGCAAATATATAGAGACAAAGTATTAAATAAATCAGGGCTATATTTCTTAAGTAATCAGCTAACCTGGTTGAAAAGACACAGGTATACACACTCATGTGTTTTGAATATCCCTGACCAGTAAAGGCAAGCTGCCTTAATATCTTGAGTGCAATTGTACAGATCTCTGAGAGAGGGAAATAACTAATACACTTTGCAAAGCTCTTAAAATAACATTTCCATTCATAGAGTATTATCCAGCCTTGAGCTGGGATAATTTCAGGGTTCAAAATTTCACATTTGGGAAGGTAATGGAGGGAAGGACACATTTCTGTGGTACATTTTCTTTGGCTGCTTGAAGCTGCTCAGTTTGAGATACTAGAAACACCACTGGCAGAGAGTTTAGTGAGCAGAGTGCAGGTGATGTAGTCAAAGTGGCATGATCAGAGCATTTTCATAGAATCCTAGAATATCAGGGTTGGAAGGGACCTTAGGAGGTCATCTAGTCCAACCCCCTGCTCAAAGCAGGACCATCCTCAATTTTTGCCCCAGATCCCTAAATGGCCCCCTCAAGGATTGAACTCACAACCCTGGGTTTAGCAGGCCAATGCTCAAACCACTGAGCTATCCCCCCCCTCCCCCATCTCTATTTTGTTACATAGATATCGCTAGAGCCTCGTGACATTCTTTTTAATAATTTTTCATTTTATTTTTGGGGCATTTATTATTTTGTTTTATCCATTAAAATGTTTTATTTCTTTTTATTACATTTAAATTAATAAAATACACCAGGCGACTGTATATAAATGAAAACAGTCTGTATAAACCCAGTTAATCTATGCTACATCATTTTATTAAGTATAATGTATTATTCCACGCATTGAGTTAACAACCCCCATCCCAATTACCCATCCCAGACAGCTACTTAGGTTCCCCCCCTTGAAATTTACCCAGTTGTGCAGCCCCCAGATAATCCATGCTTCTCCATCCCACTCAGTGACACAAACCTCATGGGACAACATGGATCTTCCCAACCTCTACTGGTTCCTTTTACAGGCCCCACCCCAGTCCCCTCTCTGTTTTCCCCAGGAACCCCTTACTGGGCACTCCCACCTCCCTTAAGTTGCCCCCTCCCTCACTGAGCCCCAGCCCCCCCCCCCATTAGACCCAGGGACCCCTTCCCTATCCCCTTTCCTTGGCAGGGTGGGAGTCTCTGGAGGTGTGTGTGTATGTGGGGGGGGCATTGCTGCATGAGACCACTCCACAGTGGCAGTTTCTGTTCCACAGGGCTCGGCCCAGCTCCCTGCTCTGGGCGTAGCTACCTGCCACATGAGGTTGTGGTGCCATTAAGATGTGGCCTGGCCACCCCCTTCATCATGACTGGAGGGCGGGGCGGGGCGGGGGGGGGGGAGGCCAAATGTGAGTGGTTCTGCAAATCGGTGAGCCTGCAGTGGGGAACCAGGCCCAGCCCTGCTGGACAGGAGCTGCTGCTGCAGGGAGAGTTTTTCATTTTATGTAGTTTGTTCTTTTTCATATTATTTTTGTGTTTATTTCGCATTTGTGAAATACAGAGGATATTACTGTCACATGTGGGAAGGGGCAGTTTCTGTGCACACTCCCAACATGCACACACTGTAGTACAGAATACTTAACATAGTTTCATATAATAGGATTAGCAATGAAACATATATGTAACATTGCCTTCTCACATTAGAATATGATGGATCAGAGAACTATTATTTATTATTTGTGTTACTGTCATGGACCAGAGTCCCATTGTGCTTAGCACGGTACAAAAACAGAACAAAAAGACAGTCCTCCTATGTTTCTACAGCCACTGTGTCTCAGTTTCCTTCTGGTAAAACAGTATGTTATATAGGTAGAAACAAAGTACTTTAATGTAAAAGGTTACTTGCAGGGAGTGGAGTGGTTAAATATAGTGGGATGAATATCAGAAAAACTTCCTGACAGAACAGTCTTAGGCTGATGTTGAATAGATTATATTTAATTATTTAATTAATAATTCCAAATACATTTTATTTCCAGAACTGAATCATGTGCTGGGAGGGGAACAGCTCATGGGAGGAGTTGGGATGTTCAGTGCAAAGATTATCTTTTGTAATAAAGTGGGGATGATTGTTTGACTGCCTGAGCAGAGGGGAAGGGAGTAATGGCTATTCATAGTGTTAGCAACCAGTTCAATTCATAGATTTGTTTTAGTTTTTTGCACTGTATGGGGGCTTTAAATTTCACCTGTAATATCAGACATGAAATATGAGGTCAAATATAATCCTCAATCAACATTTATCAGGTGTGCAAACTAGCTGCAAGTATTATAAATTAAAAATGAAATGGGGACTATGAGAAAACGACTTCTGGGTCATTATTCCTATTTAAATTGTTCTGACTGTGAGCTGTCCAAAACTGCATCAGGACTGAAAACAATAGATTTCTAGTTTGAAATTATCAGAGCATTTTAAAAACTTAAGAAATGATGCTTGTACGAGTCCTAGTTGCCCAGTTAATGTTGACTAATCAGTAATAATATCCTCTCTTTGCACAGCTCTGTAACAGCAATTATTAATGCAAGCTATCAGTAATCTGACTGTTCCTTGTTTTTTTTTTAAATAAATAAAACCGAGTCAGATGTACTGCCATTCTCTTTGAAGGATTTTCCATTACCTAGATGCATAGTGAGGGATGCTTATGTAAGCACAAAGGACTTGATCCTGCACCATTCAAGACAGTGAGAATTTTTCCATTGCATTGAATTGGAACAGGATCAAGCCACCAGACGAAAATATTAAGCATGTGTTTAATTTTAAATTCAGTGGAGTTAAATGTGTGCTTAAGTGTTTTTTTTTTTTTTAAATCAAGACCTAAAAGTCTATACTGAAACATAGATTCTAAAGGGATGAGAGGCATGTTTCCCCCTTTCTCTTCTCCCCCCTCCCCCTCACCTTTTTGCTATCCTGTAAATGCCATGCCCCTCCATGTAGCTATAACACTAATGAATTCTCATTCCTGGTCCCCTTTTGACCCCACCTCAAAGCTTTCTTTAATGCGATTGCTTCACTGTGTTGAAGGGAGCTGTCCAACAATTCAGCATCAGCCTTTTCTTTTTCCTGCTGGTGTGGTGCTTGCCATAGGGTCCGTTCCATTTTTGAACAGGGGTTCTAAGAGGAAAATGTCAAAGGAGAATATAATTTAAAAAAACAACTATAGTATTTTGTGAAAAGCTAGCTATTAAGTTGCACAAGTACCACAGTGAGGGACATGGCATAAGAACATAGAACAAATCTCTGAGTTTGTAGCTCTGCATATTTGTACTTGAATCTGTTATTTGGGAGAGAGACTTAATATGAATTTACAATCTTAACATTTTGACTCTTGATTTTATAGCAATTTATCACTAGTTGGAAGCTTGAGGCAGTTCAGTCTAGTTCAGCATCAGTTTATTCACAGCAAAGCACAATTCTAATGTTCTGAATTTTAATGGCACTAATATTTTTGTAGTTGGAAGGCAAAACAAGGTACTTCTCACAATGACCACATTGTGCCATTGATTTTTAAGTGGAGCACTTCCCATTGAAGTCAATGGGATAGAAATCAAAGCCAAAATAGATGCAAAATATTTTCTTTGGGAGTGTGTCATGTCACTTTCATTCTCTCTCCGTTTTTCAAGTCCAGTAGAAAAATAGCATGAGTGATCCTGTGCTTAAATATCTATTTAAATAGTACTATTGTCCTCATATCTTAAGAATTTGATTGTATTTAAGTCATAACAATATTACAGCAAGGAGTTCAGATGGATATGATCAATATTGAAGCTATATCCTGCACTGGAGAACCTTCCAAGCAGCTATGGACCAATCCTGCAGGTCTTATGTGGCAAATTTTTACTTATGAGTAGTCCTGTTAACTTTAATGGAACTACTTACACTGGTGAAGGTTTGCAGGATGAAAGAGACTTTTTTGTGAGAAACAGATAGGAGATTCCAAAATGAAAATGTCAGCAGAATTAGTTTTCTCTTAAATACAAATAAATAAATGTATTTAAAACTTGTAAAATGGGGGGCTATGCTGGATATAAGCAACAACCACAGTAAAGTCAATTGTGCTGTATTAGAAAATGGGGAATAACAGCACCCTGTGCTAGTTCATGAGAGTTACAGGTGCATAGTGAATGCAGTATGGGGGGTAATGTGTTTGTTACAAACCACAAGATTTCCATATTTTATATCAAGAGAATGGATTCTCCAGCTTCTCTCAGTTTTTATAAGCTTCTTTTGATAATTATTGTGTGATGATGAAGGGCTGGATTCCCCCCTTCTGTAATCAGATCCATGGGAGGGAGCCAAGGGGAGGAAGTCTCAGTAAAGGTTGCCCATGGAGTTTGCCCTCATACTGTGGTGTTTGGGTTTCTTTGCCCCTGCTGAATGAGCTGTCTGTCTGGTCCTTTGGGATTTGCAGGACACAAAGGCAATCCCTGTGGATGCTCTGCCAGCTGTGGAGACCCAGTATCTCTTCCCACTTCTTGGCAGTGTGGTGCCAAGAGAGCCTCACTATTAGGTTTCCCCCAGTCACCGCTGCCTCCAACAACTCTCCTAAAGAGGTCTCTTCACCCCAGAGGGAGCCTGTGGATAAGCTGAGGGAGCCTGGGGCTGTATTACTTTTCCCTGAGGAAAGTTCACAGGACTGGAACCAGTTTGGGCCCATCAAGTGATTGCCTCTCCCTAAAGTATGGTAACCCAAAATCCAAGGTGAGCCCTCTGCAGGATCTTGGGAAGAGTGGAATGGAGCCACAGAGGTGGCTAATTCCCCAGTCAGTGCGTGATGTGGTCCACAGGCAGATCCGTGGGCCATGATTTGGCCTGAAGGTAGAAGGAAATACAAATAATTGTAATGATGATGGTCACAATGACTAAATATTTGTCTTTAAAATTCTGTGTACATTTAAGCAACTTTATAATAATCTCTCCTGCTAGGAAAATGATTTACAAAATGAACACTTAGATTCTGCAGAAAACTGGAAAATCCACAAAGACCCTCAATCCCTGGGTTTGCTTGTTTTCTGTGAATGCTGAGTTCTGTTTTCCCGATGTATGTTTTTTTGAGAAAGGGAATTAAATGAGTACACCTAACCTGCCTGTTAGCACTGTAGAGAAATAGTTTAACATACAGTGATTCATTACTTGCTTCATGAATTGCCTTCCAGTGGAAAGACTTAAGAAAACCACAGGGACACCAGGGCTGAGACTTGTTACTTAAGGTCAGATTCTGCTTCCCTTAACTCAAGCTGGATAGTACCTAATCAAGGGAACTACCCACAAAATGAGTATTCTCTACAAGAATTGGGGCTATGCAGTCAATGACATTGCTTGCCAGGGAACTAGTTACTGGTTACTGAGTCAGAGGTGACAGGAGCAGCCCCTGCTGGTCTGAGAATGATCATAGTGAAGAAGGTTGAACTCATGCAAGGACACTTTAAAAACTTCCCAGGCATTCTTCCATAGTTTTCCCAAATATCTGTTTTCCATTTTTAGTGCAAATAACCAGGCTAGCACACGTGCTATGCTAAATTTGAACATAGGAGCTGTCATAGTGGAAATGCACTTTGTTAGTCCTAACCAGCTCTCACTATTTAAAAAAAAATATTTTTTTAAAAATGTAGGTGGTGACTCTACAACCTCTTAAGGAAATGGGGGACTGAAAGTTAGCCTGTAACACACCACAAGGATTTCAATGTTGTTTTTTCAGCTCTGACCCTCTCATCCACTCATATGCAAACATCTCCAAAATGTCAAGCTATGATTTTTTTAAACTGTATGAGAGTCATCAAAAAGGATGACTGATCCAACAAAGTTCCAGGTTATCTTTTAATAAGCATGGTGAGACAAAGTTGTCTGTTACTTTTATATAATTGTTGATTTTTAAACTTCTACCAATGAATAATCTTAAAAGTTTCTATTTTCAAAAAGAGGCCTTTTAAATCTGTAATAAAGCCATTGGGATTATTTTGAATAGTTCGATCCTTTTTGTGAGAAAACAGATGGTTGATTATGAGAGTGACAAACTTTACACACACTTGTGAGGGAGGCAAAGATGGGTTTAGAATGTAACAAACATGGATATTTACATTTGTTTTACATAAAAATGTAAGATCTTGTATAATAATCTTGACCGCACTTATAGCAAGGACTCAATGTATTATATTAATCAAGTGAAGTATGTTTAGAGGTTCTGATTAAAGGTTGCTATTAATCAGCATTTGATAGTGAACAAGAGATTAACACATTAAGCTTTGTAAATTTGCTATTGGCGATGCTGACATTGGGCAAAATACAGTTACTGTCTCATCCTGGACATATGGAGTTTATGTGAAATACCAAAAGAGTGTAATTTACAGTATTTCTTTCTGTTCCTCATTTTATTGCCTGAGCCATATTTTGACTGCAGAGATCCTGAAAGTTTAAATTAGACTCTTCAATTATTTCTCCAGGTCATGCATGTGTTCTAAGTTTGGCCTGGCAAGGCTTGTAAATGGCCTGGCTACTGGCAAAGCAAGAACTCTTTCTGGTGAATGGGGGAGTGCTGGCAATTATCTGGTTGGATTCACTGCTGCACCCTGAGCTTCAATGCTTGAAAGCTCCCATTAAACTTGGAAGCCAGGAGTAGGGGGATAGAGATCAGAGCCAAGCTCCTTCTCACTCACAACAGGAGAAGGAGGGTGCTCCAAATTGATTGGACATAGACTCATAGACTTTAAGGTCAGAAGGGACCATTATGATCATCTAGTCTGACCTCCTGCACAATGCAGGCCACAGAATCTCACCCACCCACTCCTGGAATAATCCTCTCACCTATGTCTCAGCTATTGAAGTCCTCAAATCATGGTTTAAAGATTTCAAGATGCAGAGAATCCTCCGGTAAGTGACCCGTGCCCCATGCTGCAGAGGAAGGGAAAAAAAAAAAAAATCCTGGCAGGGTCCAGAGGCAGTGCTTTGCTGGCTGGTGAACAGTGCCCCCCTTCCTAGCAAGTTCTGGGGAAGGAACACACTGGGCTTCTAACTAGTGCACTGCTCTGGTCCCTGCCATAGGTCTTCTATTTTTCTTATGGCTACAGCGGGGTTAGACCTCTAGCTAAAAGAGGGCTGTCGGTAACGTTTTCAAGTCATGGAGCTCTCTTCCATTTTGCTTCTAGTTTTTATTGAATAAGTTCTTGTTTTATCAGGAGATACTTTGTACCATTTTTAAATATTCAGGACAAAAGTTTTCAGTTGAAATTCAGTTCTGCAAACATTTTTGTTTTTTGCAAAGTTGCATGTTTCAGCTCCAGGGATAATTGCAGCTGGCCTAGGGCCTGTCAGATTAATGTGGGCTTGTCATTTACCAAATTAGGGATTATCAGGCTCAGCTCCTGTACCATACAGTCTGCTATGCTCAATTTCCTTATATAATTCATTTAGTATAGAGGGTTGCACAGTGATTCTAGGATAGGCTTCTTTCCTACCAGTAGTGGTACCATGGCCATGTCACAGGGCTTTCATAGGGATTGCATATCTTTTCTGATTGTATAAAATAATTGATGCAAATTCTTGGATTAATAAGGTTTACGTGGTTTGAGTCAAACTTTGTGTGCATGTCTCTCACTGGAGTAGTAATGCATAGTGTAAATAAGAAAAAAGCCAAGGTAGGGAATTAGCTTTTGGTGCAAAAAGCCATAGCTCAGACTTTTTTAGGTAGAAAATTTAGCTGGCCCATCCACCACCCCGATTTCTGATGCATGCATTACTTTAAACATGTGTTCTTGGGATTCCGATTGATGTAAGAGGAAAAACCAACTTTTTCCAAAGACTTAAAATAATATAAAAATGATCGGAGTGAAATTGTTGTGTAAACCAGAAGTCCCAGAAATGGAAAACTCAAGGACTAGTGGTAGAATACCACACTTTTCTCTTCCCAAACACCAGTTTGAGTCAAGCCCAGACAAGCAAGCAGTGATCTTTCAGCGGCCTTCTGTGAAATTAGTTGACAGTCTTCAAACAGTTACTAAGTGTCCACATCACAAACCCCATAATCACATATTATACTAGTTGGCACTTTGTCCTCAGTCATAGCAGAGAGGCTAAGGACTGAATGACACCTACATGATAGAGTGATGGATGGTTTAGAAATGCTGATGGATTAGATATATGGACAACTACTCACTCTTCCTAAAGAGGACAGGAGAGATTCCAGAGGATTGGAAAAGGGCAAATATAGTGCCCATCTATAAAAAGGGAAATAAGGACAACCTGGGGAATTAGACCAGTCAGTTTAACTTCAGTACTTGGAGGGATAATGGAGCAAATAATTAAGCAATCAATCTGCAAATACCTAGAAGATAATAAGGTGATAAGTAAGAGTCAGCATGGATTTGTCAAGGAAAAAATCACGTCAAACCAACCTAATAGCTTTCTTTGACAGGGCAACAAGCCTTGTGGATGGGGGGGGGAAGTGGTAGAATTGGTATATCTTGACTTTAGTAAGGCTTTTGATACTGTCTTGTGTGATCTTCTCATAAACAAACTTCGGAAATACAACCTAGATGGAGCTACTATAAGGTGGGTGCATAACTGGTTAGAAAACTGTTCCCAGAGAGTAGGTATCAGTGGTTCACAGTCAAGCTGGAAGGGCATATTGAGTGGGGTCCCGCAGGGATCAGTTCTGGTTCTGTTCAATATCTTCATCAACGATTTAGATAATGGCATAGAGAGTACACTTATAAAGTTTGCGGATGATACCAAGCTGGGAGGGATTGCAAGTGCTTTGGTGGATAGGATTAAAATTCAAAGTGATCTGGACAAATGAGAAATGGTCTGAAGAAAATAGGATGAAATTGAGTAAGGACAAATGCAAAGTACTCCATTTAGGCAGGAACAAACAATTGCACACATACAAAATGGAAAATGACTGCCTAGGAAGAGTACTGCAGAAAGGGATCTTGGGGTCATAGTAGATCACAAGCTAAATATGAATAATCAACTCATGTAACACTGTTGTGAGAAAAAAAAAAAGCAGCAAACATTCTGGGATATATTAGCAGGAGTGTTGTAAGCAGGACATGAGAAGTAATTCTTCTGCTCTACTCATACTGATTAGGCCTTAACTGGAGTATTGTGTCCAGTTCTGGGCACCGCATTTCAGGAAAGATACGGAAAATTGGAGAAAGTCCAGAGGAGAGCAACAAAAAATATTAAAGGTCTAGAAAACATGATCTATGGGGGAAGATTGAAAAAATGGGGTTTAGTCTGGAGAAGAAAAAACTGAGAGGGGACATAACCGGTTTCAAGTACGTAAAACGTTGTTACAGGAGGAGGGTGAAAAAATATTGTCCTTAACCTCTGAGGATAGGACAAGAAGCAATGGGCTTAAATTACAGCAAGGGCAGTTTAGGTTGGACATTAGGAAAAAAATTCCTAACTGTCAGGGTGGTTAAACACTGGAATAAATTGCTCAGGGAAGTTGTGGAATCTCTATCATTGGAGATTTTTAAGAGCAGGTTGGACAAACACCTGTCAGGGATGGTCTAGGTAATACTTAGTCCTGCCATGTGTTCAGGGGACTGGACTAGATGGCCTCTCGAGGACCCTTCTGGTCTTATGATTCTGTGATCACCGGTCACTCCAGAACAGAGTTGAGGAAGGGCACTGCAGTAATAACACACTTCCACTAACTGTGTTGTACATGTTCTGTGGATAACTAAAGGGCCTTTGTTACAAGTGTTAGTTTGCAACCTTTCCTGAAATGAACTTGGTCTCTCTCTGTTCATCCCTCTTTGGTCTAATTCATTTGTTCGCATCACAAAAACACCCTGTTGGCAGCCTTTGCTGAAAAGAGGTGTCAGGATTGAAATATAATAGGTGTTGGAGGACAGGAGTGTGTTTGCTGAACAGTATGTTGACGTCTGCAAAGCACCTTCAGGTCTTGGTATGAATGAGGGAACAGATTTTAAATTCTTATGCCTAATTGAAAAATTCAGTTATAAATCTTTTTCCCTGTAATTTTATTTCTGTTGCAAAGTAATCTTTGTTTCCGATAGCTTTGAACAAAAGAAAGTGTCAAGAAAGTGAAGTACCTTATGTTGTGAAGTGTGTTCAAATTAGTGGGAAGTCTAGATTTCTTTGAATACATTTGCATCTTTTATTGTCTGTCTCAAATGAATCTGTTTTTTTATCACATAAAGTCAGACCCTACCCTTAGTCTGTGTTTGTGTCTCTCATTAACATCTTTCTGCTCAAAGAATGAGAGTAGAAATTCCCGTTAAATGTTTTTATCATGCTTATTTAAGAATCACTTGTAGGGTTCATGAATCCATTTTTGGAAGCCGAGAACTGCAATGGGAGAATCAAACCATTAATAATTGTCCACTTAAACAACTAACCCATGTTGAATATGGATCTAATAGATATCTGCTCTTTATATAGCTGGTTTCTCTGTCTAACTTTATGAAGTCTCTTTGATTAGATATCTTTAAACAGGAATTCTAGCTTGTCATAACAATATTCTAACTTGAACACACACTGCATAATGGAATGGGTTGTATTTCTCAGATCCCAGTCCACTGAATAGATTCTTGGTAGCAGCCATCCATCAGTGGTAATTTTCAGGTCCCTGTCCAAGTACAGGTACAGCTCTTTCCAAGTACAGTAAAAAAAAAAGTAACACAGAACGCATTGATACATTTACATATGAGTATTCTGTTTATCAAACTGTAAAGGATTAACATTATGCTTAACTGTTGTACTTATCAAATTAAACTGATATCCCAAGGGAGGCAGTAAGATAGTTAGTGTGCACCTTGCACATTGTATCCATCTAAACTTTCTTGTACAAATTCTGTAATTTCTGTTTTTCATTTGAGACCGGTCTGTTGTGGGTTGGAGTTCAGGGCCTCTTAAAAGGCTGCCAACAGACAATAGCGGAGTCATTTGCAAAGAAGAGTGGTTGTAAATCATGCTAGATTTCTACTATCAGTTTATTCAGCATAAACTTTAAAGTTCAATACTTAGTGTCATTATAATAATCAAAGTTGAGATGTATTTAAAGAATAACTAAAATATTTTCTGCATCTCTAATATGCTAGTTTGAATCATCTGAACCATTTGCTGTCATCACACTGGTGACAAGTTGAAGTAACAACCTGGCAATTCTTAACAATTTGTCTTAAGCGACAAGAATTCCAGGTACCACTGTTTTCTCCAAATCCCCTGTCCCATAAGAACATAAGAATGGCCACATCTGATCAGACTAATGTTCTATCTAATCCAATATGTTGTTTTAGAGAGTGGCCAGAACCAGATGCTGTAAGCAACCCCATAGTGGAGAAGTATAGAATAACTTGTGTATGGGGAAAGTTTTGTCCGAACCCGCTGTTAAAGGTTGGCATATGGCCTCAAGCATGAGGGCTAATATGTCTTTTTAAAAATGCTGTGTAATGTAACTAAATGTATAGATTATCCATGTATATAGCTAATCCTTTTTTGAATCCTGCTAAGCCAGTGGCTTTCAGACGTTTTGAGTAGAGCCACCTCCCCCCCTTTGAGTTACGATTTTTGGTTGTCTCCCCCAACCCACACAAAAACGGGGGAGTTGGGGTGGATGTGGCACTCCCTTGTCAAGCCCTACCATGTGGGGCTGAAGACTGAGCTTCCTGGCATCACTGCTCATCCCCCTGACCATTCCTCCATGCCCCCCTAGGGAGGGCATGCCCCACAGGTTGAAAACCTCTGTGCTAAGCCCTTGGCTTCACTAGTAACTTGTGATGATGAGTTTCACAGGCTAACTGTGTCATGGAGGAAAAGGGATTAAAAGGGAAACCATCTTTAAATTGCTGCCTTTCTGTTTCCCTTGTTCTTTGTTGTGAGAGCGGATGTGGACTGGTTTAGATGAACAGTTAGTGCATGGCGAGCTGGGGTGTAAAGTTACAGCACATTTGTGTGCCATTTACTAACTGTTCATCTAGACGAGCCGTAAGTAAGAGGACCTGGTCTACCTTCTCTATACAATTCATTAGTTTGTATATCACTACCATGTCTGCCTTGCTGTGTAGTCAGTCCCCAGCAGCAGCTCCAGCTACTTTGGTCCAAAGAGGATATATGTTTTATTCAGCATGAACCAGATGGCTTGTGTACAGGGAAAGAAGAACAAGAAATATCTACTCTGACTGTCAAGTTAACATATGGGTTATATTGCTGCTGCTTTTCCCAGAACTTTCAATTGTTGAGTGACACATTCTCTGATATACTTGTTGTCTCTGAGCTGTCCACCTCCCATTAGTTCTGACAAACCTATTTTGATTGCATAAACCTCAGTGGAAAACATAGGAAAATCCTCTGAGTTCATCTTTCTCAGAGGGAGAGGTGATCTTGCTTGACCTGGTTTCTCTAATAGTAAAATGTCTTAGAGGCATAGAACTAGCTAGCCCTTCAATTCTCCTTCCTCCACCAAACCGAAACAGATTTGTTATTGTGGCTAATAATAACAATTACTTTGTAGATCTATGGAAGGCTTCCAGTCTACCCTGACACCAAAGATGAGGCCGTCTACCTCACTTTAGTCCTCTGATCACTTTCTGAAAATGTTAACCTCAATCCCCTCGACAGTTATGAAGGGAGACTGTTAGCCAGACCCTTTCTCTTCCTACTGTCTTATTCCCTGTTGTCTGGTGTGCTGACAAGCCCCCTTCTTTTTCACTAACTCAGTTGATGACATAGATGCATATTTCTCCCTGCCAAAGAGAAATCCCAGAGGAAGGGCTTGATGCCTCTTGACACTATCAGATAGTGCTTAATGACCTATCTTGTTCCCACCTGCTACTTAACTCTAGCCCATTGCTACTTTTGCCAGCTTCCCACCTCCAGGTCCCATGTCCTCTGAGGTGGATGACCCTTAAATTACTCTTCTTTGTTGCGATAGTTTCTGTGAAGAGGGTCAGACAGTTGTTGAGCACACCGTCTACATCCTTACACCAATCTGCTCTAGTGTTCCGCAACAATTAGGTTGGTTCAAGAACTAAAATGGCCTCTTGCTTTCACTTGAATCAGAATATGAAATTACATAGTTCTTCTTTCTCCTTCTAGTGGCAAAGAATGTACCTAAAATTCTAACTGTAAAGGATAAAGAACTTTAGGTCTCCCGACCCATTGTTAATTCCATGGAAGGAGCCAAAGAGTATATAAATCAAACTTGAAATTAAAAGTGCTGTTCTACTGAAGGGGTTAGGTGTTCTTTCAATGTACAAACTGTCCTCTTTCAAATTCTTATTGAAACATTCTGGGCCAAAAGCTGCACAGAAAGTGTGGGGTGGAAGGGGGGGGGGGGACGACAAAATTAAGGCCTGGTCTACACTAGGACTTTATGTCAAATTTAGCAGCGTTAACTCGATTTTACCCTGCACCCGTCCACATTAGGAAGCTATTTATTTCAACATAAATGGCTCTGTAATTCGATTTCTGTACTCCTCCCCGACGAGGGGAGTAGCACTAAAGTCGACATGGCCATGTCGAATTCGTGTTACTGTGGACGGAATTCGACGCTAATAGCTCTGGGAGCTATCCCACAGTGCACCACTCAGTGGACGCTCAGGACAGCAATCCATACTCGGGTGCTCTGACCTGCCACTCAGGAAAAGCCCCGGGAAAATTTGAATTCCTTTTCCTGTCTGGCCAGTTTGAATCTCATTTCCTGTTTGGACATCGTGGCCAGCTTAGCAGCACTGGCAACGATGCAGAGCTCTCCAGCAGAGGTGACCATGCAATTGCAGAATCGAAAGAGGGCCCCAGCATGGACTGATCGGGAAGTCTTGGACCTGATCGCTGTGTGGGGCGATGAGTCCGTGCTTTCAGAGCTGCGACCGAAAAGACGGAATGCGAAGATCTACGAGAAGATCTCAAAAGCCATGATGGAGAGAGGATACAGCCGGGATTCAATGCAGTGCCGCGTGAAAATCAAGGAGCTGCGACAGGCGTACCAGAAGACCAAAGAGTCCAACGGACGCTCCGGATCGCAGCCACACACTTGCCGTTTTTACGAGGCACTGCATGCTATGCTCGGTGGTGCTGCCACCACTACCCCACCAGTGTCCGTGGACTCCGACGACGGGGTCTTATCTACGGCCACGTCGTCTGAAGTTTTTGCGGACGGTGAAGAAGAGGAAGGAGAGGAGGGGGATGAGGCAGTCGACAGCGCTTTCACCGCTGATTTCCCCGACAGCCAGGATCTATTCATCACCCTCACTGAGATCCCCTACGAACCCTCCCAAGGCAGCATCCCTGACCAGGAACCAGGCAAAGGATCAGCAGGTCAGTGTTTTAAACATTTATTTGGAATAGAATAGGCATGGTGTGTTAGCAATGTGTTTGTATTGCTTAATTGGCCTTAGGCGCTTCAGTTTTGAGTCGTTTCCAGTGCAACTACTCGAAAAGTCTGTCAATATGTATGGGGATAGAGGAGAAATCCCCATCGGAGATCTCCGCGAAGCTCTCCTGTAACCCAACCCCAGCCAAAAATACCTAGGTAGATTAGGTGTGAATGTAAATACAATCTGGTCCTGAAGCCTTTCCCTCCAGTCCCCAGCTCATCACTAGCTTTTGCATCAGGTTCCCAGGGAGAGCGGCCTTATTGTCTCCTCCATGGTAGGATACTTTCCCGCGCCATGCAAGCTGCAGGTACTCTGGTATCATTGCCTTGCATAGCATGGCTGCATACGGCCCCGGGGTTTGCTGGCATTGACGCAGCATGCGGTCTTTCTCTGTCTCCGTAATCCTCATCAGAGTGATATCAGTCATGGTGCCCTGGTTTGAATCAGTGGTTTTTTTTAATATAGTGACTTCTTCATTTTCCCTTTAAAGAACGACACCCGGCGGTTTCCATCCACGCAGGGGGGCGGGAGCTGGGAGGCTAACCATTGAAACTTAGCGGTGCGCAGGCAGGGAGAGTTCCCGGGACCGGCCACACGGAGGGGGGGAAAGGGTAGGCGAGCCGTTCAAACAGAGCGGTTCGCAGGCACGTACAGTTCCCGGGACCGGCCACGCGGAGGGGGGGAAAGGGTTGGCGAGCCGCTGTAGATGAGCGGTTTTGGCAGCAGCAGGAACTGGCCACCGCCAGGAACTGTGATTGAAACATGGGAGTAGAGCACTGCTGTGAAGTAAGCTCTCAGCAGTCCAAAGGCAACGGCTTACCATGGTCTCCAGAGAGCAGATTTCCAGTTGGCGCGCAGGCTCCCCTGTCGAGTCCAGCACCGCTTGTGGGATCTGTACACCGGGACCCCAGGCACTCAGTATAAAGACATAATATTCGACCTTGTAGTAAGTGCACATGTGATAGGTACTGTGCTTGGTCTTATTCACAGGGAAAAAGTATAGGCATTGTTCGGGAAAAAGTATCTTTCTGAGGAATTCACTCCCTTTCTCCCACCCCACAGCTGCGAGTGTCTCCCGCCCTACCCGTGGATCACCCTCCCAGAGGCTTGCGCTGATCAGGCAGCGCAAAAAGAGAACCCGGGACGATATGTTCTCTGAATTGATGGTCTGTTCCCGAAAGGAGGCGGCACAGCGGAGAGAGGACGTCTCAAGGTCCGAGCGAGCAGTCAGCGAATGGGAGCAGAGGGCTGAACCTCGCGAGGACAGGTGGCGGCATGAAGACCAGCAGGCGACTCAAACGCTGCTGGGACTAATGAGGGAGCAAACTGACACGCTCCGGCGCCTGGTAGACGTTCTCCAGGACAGGAGACAGGAGGAAAGAGCACCTCTATATGTTATTTCCAACCGCCCTCCCCCGCCACAAAGTCCAATCCCCCCCTCACCCAAAGTCACTAGAACGAGGGGAGGCAGGAGCCGTGGAAATAATCACTCCACCCCTGCAGACTGCTCCAGTAGCAGAAGGCTCTCATTCCCAAAACTTTAGATGGGTCCTTTCCTTCCCTCCAACCGCACCCCACAACAGTTCCCTGCCCAGGTTTCATCTCAAAACTATGCTCCCCTTAATAAAAATGTTTGTTTTGTACAGTGCTGTTTCCCTGACTTTCTTTCACAGGACTGTTTGATTTTGGGGGACTGGGTAAGGGGATTTGTAATTAGAGACGGCAGGTGCCTGAACCAGGGTACAGACGGGGAAAGGTTCAACAGAAAGTCACACTCCCATTGCATGCACTAGGCACACTTGTCTTTCTGGGAGGGGGTTTTCATGTTCTCTATGGGGGCGGGAGGGGCTCTGTGACTTTCTGGTGTGGGAGGGTGGCTGCAGATCTTTTGCGGCCGGCGATAGCCTGCATGACAGATCCATGCAGCAGGGGATCTGTGGCCGCAATCCATGGCCAAAAAGTCTCACAGGCCCCACCACGCACAGTTGCGAATAGGAGGGGTTGCAGGCTCCCTTGAAACAAGCAGTCCAGCACTGCGGACTGCTCTGGGAGCAGGAGCCTGTCATTCCCCGAGTTTGGAAGCGTCCTTTCCAACACTCCACCCGCTCCCCAACCGCAGTGTGCGTCCCAGGGTAAACCCTTAACCGAGAAATCATTAATAAAGACGGTTTTAATAAACAATGTTTCCTTTATTATACTTTTAAAGCGTTGAATGAAGGGGAGGAAGGGGGTTGGTAATTGGAGAGGATAGGCAACAGAAACTGGGTAAAGAAACGGGGACAGGTTCAGCTTCTGTTTAAACAAGCGTAACAGTCACTGGTTACCCTGCTCGCTCTGGAAGCTAGCTTTCAAAGCTTCCCGGATGCGCAGCGCGTCCCGCTGTGATCTTCTAATCGCCCTGGTGTCCGGCTGTGCGTAATCAGCAGCCAGGCGATTTGCCTCAACCTCCCACCCCGCCATAAACGTCTCCCCCTTGCTCTCACAGAGATTGTGGAGCACACAGCACGCTGCAGTCACAATGGGGGTATTTGTTTGGCTGAGATCGGAGCGAGTAAGTAAGCTTCTCCATCTCCCCTTCAGACGGCCAAAAGCACACTCCACCACCATTCTGCACTTGCTCAGGCGGTAATTAAAGAGCTCCTTTTCAGTGTCCAGGGCTCCTGTGTATGGCTTCATGAGCCAGGGCATTAGCGGGTAGGCTGGGTCCCCGAGGATCACTATAGGCATCTCCACATCCCCAACAGTTATTTTGCGGTCCGGGAAATAAACACCCTCCTGCAGCCGTCTAAACAGACCAGAGTTTTTGAAAACACGAGCATCATGAACCTTGCCCGGCCATCCGACGTTGATGTTGGTAAAACGTCCTTTATGGTCCACTAGTGCTTGCAGCACCATAGAAAAATAGCCCTTTCGGTTAATGTACTGGCTGCCCTGGTGGTCCGGTCCCAGGATAGGGATGTGTGTCCCATCAATAGCCCCGCCGCAGTTTGGGAATCCCATAGCGGAAAAGCCATCTATGATCACCCGCACGTCTCCAAGGGTCACTACCTTTGAGAGCAGCAGGTCAACGATTGCATGGGCTACCTGCATCACAGCAATCCCCACGGTAGACTTGCCCACTCCAAATTGATTCGCGACTGACCGGTAGCTGTCAGGAGTTGCAAGCTTCCACAGGGCTATGGCCACTCGCTTCTGGATAGTCAGGGCAGCTCGCGTCCGGGTGTCTTTGCGCTTCAGGGCAGGGGACAGCAACTCACAAAGTTCCAGGAAAGTGCCCTTACGCATCCGAAAGTTTCACAGCCACTGGGATTCATCCCAGACCTGCAGCACTATGCGGTCCCACCAGTCAGTGCTTGTTTCCCTTGCCCAGAATCGCCGTTCCACAGGATCAACGTGCCCCATTGCCACCATGATGTCTACGGGCTGGGGTCCCGTGCTTTGCGAGAGGTCTGTCCCCCTGTCAGAGTTCATGTCCTCCCGGAGCTTCCGTTGTCTCCTCGCCCGATTTATCTGCATCTGCCTCTGGAAAAGGTGGACGATAAGGCGCGAGGTGTTGACAACGGACAGAACAGCAGTGATAATCGCGGAGGGCTCCATGCTCGCTGTCCTGTGGCGTCCGAGCTGTCAATCACCGGAAAAGGGCGCGAATTAATTGCCCGCCGGCGCTTTCACGAGGGCGGGAGTGTGGGTCGAATGACGACATTTACCTATAACCACCCTCGACACATTTTTGGCCCCAGAAGGCACTGGGGGCTACACCCAGAATTCCAGTGGGCAGCGGGGACTGCGGGAACTGTGGGATAGCTACCCACAGTGCACCGCTTGCACTGTCGACGCTTGCCCCGTTACTGTGGACACTCAAATTCTATTTAATGTCCTTGCTGTGGAGTCGCACGATCGACCTTGCAATATCGGTTTCACAAGTTCGGTTTAAGAAAAATCGAACTAGTCTCGTAGTGTAGACATACCCTAAGATAGTTTAGGTGATCTGTATGGTTGTGTTTTCTGACTTTCTCCAAGTGTCACAATAACTTTGAATATTAAGCTGTTATAAAATATGATTGAATTTTTTAATTCGTTTTTTAGGGGGTTGTTTCTTTTTAGAAAAACTACGGAGTTCAAAAGTGTTGTTCAATTAGTTCTTAACTATTCTATAGATATTTTCAGCCATAACATTATCTTAACTCAGTTTTTTTGTTAGCCTGAAAATTTCCTCAGCTTTATTAAAATGTTTATATATAGGGAAGCTCGTTTCAACAATTACTATGGATAGATGCTACATTAAGTCCTTTGGGTTATGTTAGCTGTTATGTATCAAATAATTTTGCTTCCTTTAAAAAAAAAAAAAAAGTAATGTTCAGAACATGTAGCACAGTGGTTTGTCTGACACAGAGAATTCAAATAGTATTTCACTATTAATCATTGCTGAGCCAGAACCATCTTCATTCATAAATATCTTCTGTTTCGTCTGGTAGATTAGTATTGTATAATGGCTGGTCTACACTAACCCCCCAATTCGGACTAAGATAGTTCAACTTCAGCTACGTTATTCACGTAGCTGAAGTTGCGTATCTTAGTTCGAATGAAAAGGTACTTACCCGGGGTCCACATGCGGCGCGCAGGCTCCCCCGTCGACTCCGTCTACTCCGTTCGTCGAGCTGGATTACCAGCGTTGACGGGGGAGCACTTCCTGGTTCGATTTATCGCGTCTAGACAAGACGCGATAAATCGAACCCAGAACATCGATCCGACGCCTCCGACGCGACGGGTAAGTGTAGACCTACCCTTAGGCACAGCATTCTAAGATTTCCTGAACTCCAGGAGTGTCTTATGTAATTATGCCCTTTTATCGGTGCTTTTTTAAAAAAAATTCTTTAAAAAGATTTTATGTGGATTGTAAAGTGAAAGCTAAAATCACGATTCACTTTTACGTAGTTTTCTACCTGCCTCCTTCACTCAGATTAATGTTGTTTATTTTTTATATACTTCGGTGCTTATCACCGTAGCACCTGAATAACTCGTAACACCCTTCTGAGGCAAGGAAGAATCCCTGTTTGATAGGGAAACTGAGGCAAGAGTATACACCCCCAGTTTAATAAAACATTTTAAAGCAAGTGCTTAAGTGAATCTCTGGTGGCTTAAGTACAGGCTCAAAGTTAGGGATGTGCTTATGTGCTTCGCTGAACAGAGAGAGACTGCTGAATCAGGGCGTACATCACTTGCTCCAGCTCATGGGCTGAGTCTGTGGTGGAGTCAGGAATACAATACACTTTTCCTGATTCCTAGTGCTATGCCTTAATTTTCCAATTTGTGCAATCACAATCATCGCTTAGCACAGTGGTTCTCAACCAGGGGTACACAGAGGTCTTCCAGGGGGTACATCAACTCATCTAGATATTTGCCTAGTTTTACAACAGGCACTAGCGGAGTCAGTACAAATTAAAATTTCATACAGATGACTTGTTTATATTGCTCTATATACTATACACTGAAATGTAAGTACAATATTTATATTCCAACTTATTGATTTTATAATTATATGGTAAAAATAAGAAAGCAAGCAATTTTTCAGTAATAGTGTGCTGTGACACTTGTATTTTTATGCCTGATTTTGCAAGCAAGTAGATTAAGTGAGATGAAACTTGGGGGTACTCAAGACAAATCAGCCTTCTGAAAGGGGTACAGTAGTCTGGAAAGGTTGAGAGCTGCTGGCTTAGCATACTTTATATAATGTCATCAGAATCAGGCATATTTTGTTTTGCATACAAATATGGATACAGTTAAAGTCTTGGATTACAAATCGTCCACTTTTAATCTATTTCATGCTAATAGTGTCTGTCATAATCCTTTTCTTGTTTATTTAGGTGTTAATAGATTAAGTTTGTGCCTCTATTGGTATCTTTACTATTTCTTTCTGATCCCTGGAATTGATTCCCTCTGGCACTGGAATTTTATAATCTCAATTAATATCTTATTTGATAAGGTTCATACATAATGAAACAACATAAAACCGTACATAGAATAGCGAGGAACAAGAAAGGTGACACAAAATCCAAGGAGTCCTTTTTTATGTAGTCCTGGAGGTTCTGATATTTGAGCACTGTGGATGTGGGTATTCGTCCCTTGTTCCTGAAGGCAGCGTGATTTTTGCAGGTCCTAAAACTTCCTATTTATCCAGTGTTGGAATAAAGTCTGAAAGGCAACTCAGCTAGTGGTGGGCAAATAACTGACTTTTCAGTTCACTGGCAGTTCTGGGGGGAAAAGAATTCGGTTTGGGTCGAGCCGAAAATTCTGAAGAAAATTGGCAAATCAAAAAAGTTGACAAATTTAGGTTTGCGTCAAACTAAATATTTTGTTCAACATGAAACAAAATGTTTTGCTTCATTTCTGAGCATTTTTAAAATAAAAAGCAAAGGCAAGGAAAGTAGTTCACAAAGCAGCCAGAGCAGAAGGTGGTAGCTCCCTTATAACCTTACCCCCGTGATTAGGGAATTCACTTGGGATGTGGAAGATCTGGGTTCAGTTCCTCCCTCTGCATGATACGGAGCAGGGATTTGAACTTGCATTTCCCCCATTGCAATAGAGTACTCTTAACTACTGGGCATGGGGATGTTCTGGGGTGGATCTCTGTCTCTCCTGTTGAAGCTGTTCCACTTTGTATAAAATAACTTGAATAGTTAATGGGCCAGCGATAGTGAATGAAAATGACTTAATAGGTACCTCTGTCCTTTCCTCTGGCTGTTTTGTGAATGGTTCCTAAAGTCCCCATGTGAATCTAGCGTGGGGGTGGGGTGAGTTTTGACTTACATTATTCGGTGAATTTTACTCAAATTCCCCAAAAGCTCTTGGTCTGCTAAAACTGTTTTTTTGACAGACTGTCTCTGCAAATAATTTCACCCACTTCTAAACTCAAGCTTTCCCAATAATAAGTCTTTCTGGAGCAATATCATTTTCTGGCTATTGGCAGTACATTGTTAATCATTATTTTTACTTTTCAAACCTAAGTTGTGCATAGAATTTCTTTGGTTAGCATATCTGATGATGAGTTTCTGATCAAAGATAAGCAAATCTACATTTATATTAAAAAATAAATAAACTATTGGTTTCTTTTTTTAAATAATGCCAGAAAATGATGTCTGAATAAGAAAAAGTAGCCAAACAATCTCACATTTTTTACATGCTGTGTGTTGGGCTGTATTTCAGCATTTTCACTTTGACTTCCTTGACTAACTTGTAGGCCATTGGCCATATCTGCTCCATTCTTCTATTGAAATATTTCTTCCTAAATCTGCCTGTCATTTATATAGTTTATCTAAGGCATAGATCACCCTTGGGGTGGGGAAGCAGTTTTGTTTTTTCCTCCTGACTTTTTGTAACAACTGCTATATCTTTATCACCCTCCCATTTAATCTCCTTGGGAAAAATACAACTACATATCAGATTTGCAAACAAGAATACAGTATGTAGGTTATTGTACACATGGGTTCAAGCATAAAAATGGCATTGAAAGCATATAGGGCTCATTACTTCTCTCCTTATGTGTAAGCAGTTCCCATTAGCCATGTCAGTGGGACGTAGGCATATAAGGGGAGAGACCCCCAAAGAATTTAACGGAAAGATGAAAGGACATTTTGTGTATTAGATCTAGTAATTTTACCTTAATGCTTAGAGCAGTGGTTCTCAAAGCCAGTCCGCTGCTTGTTCAGGGTAAGCCCCGGGCGGGCCGGGCCGATTTTCGGTTCGGCTGATCGCGGCTCCTACTGGCCACGGTTCGCCGCTCCAGGCCAATGGGGGCTGTAGGAAGGGCGGCCAGCACATCCCTCGGCCTGTGCCGCTTCCCGCAGCCCTCATTGGCCTGGAGCGGCGAACCGCGGCCAGTGGGAGCCGCGTTTGGCCGAACCTGCGGATGCGGAAGGTACACAAACCAGCCCGGCCTGCCCGAAGCTTTCCCTGAACAAGCGGCGGACCGGCTTTGAGAACTGCTGGCTTAGAGTATACATTGAACCAAGATTTCCTCTCCTGACTTTCTTTATCAGTACGTTTGTATTAAATGAGGGCTTGTGGGAACAATTGTAGGGGTTGGAACTGGAAGCCAACACAAAGAATATTGGACATAAGTATTCCCATATTTAAAAGTAATTTATTTTACTATATGAATGTTTCAGTATTGACTATAACCTGGTGGAGAAGTGTGTATGAAGAGGGTTATTTAGCCATTATAATCCTAGACAATGCTTTTAATATTCATGGCTTCCAATGTTTAACTCATGGACTGATCATTAGCTCTTTTGGTTTTGAGCTAGGGGTGCTCTGTTCCTGTCAGGATTAAAGACCTGTTTTAATGGTCTCCCCACAGAGGCTGATGGAAACTAAACTAGTTTCCGATGACTGGGGAAGAATTCTATGAAGCCAACAGGTCTGGTATATCAGTGGTCTGGTATGTCATTGTCAGGTTTTTTTGGTTTTTTTTGTCCTCACCTGTTGATACAACAGTTCCTAAACACCTTTTTCCCCAGTGTAACTCTTCCTAGTCACCAAGGGCATGGATGAACTATGACAAATAGCTCATCAGTGAGAGAACTCCTATATCAAGTCTGATTGCAAGATGACGAGTTTGTAAAATCCACATGCAGGGTATGTGAGGAAGTGAAGAAAATTTTGACTTATTTAACTTCCATCCTAGAAGCTCCATAAGCTTTCATTTTGCAGAATTGCATCAGTCATGCACAAGCTGGTTAACCCTGATTCTTGTTATAGTTTATTTGTAATGCCTAGAGATCCCTATCAGATCCTCATTGTGCTCACAGATATATAACTATAGGTAGTCAAAACACTTATTTAATCAATCCTTTTTGATGAAAAATGCCTTTTTGACATAAACAAAACCTTTCCACTAACATTTTTTCATGCTTTCAAGAGAACCTAAATTTTTCAGTTGTTTTTAAATGAAAAATTTCATTTGGCACCTTTTTTTTTTTTTTTTTTTTTTTTTTTTTTAAACATGAAAATGTTTAGAGTTTCAAGCTTTTGGTTGTTTTTTCTCCCCTCTCTCCCGTGTTTACATCCCCTTCTTTTCTCAGGTTATAACCTCTTATTGATATATTTTGATTGGTTAGAACTCAGTATTGCACTGGAAACAAGGGGGTGGAGAAGTAAATAAGGGAGAGAAAGTGGTGGGGGGGGAAATTATTTTAGCGAGGGGAAGAAAGGAGGTGAGAAGCAAACTTAAAAATTTTAAATTGAGAAACAATTTTTCTGTTTTCAAAAAAACAAAAACAAAATGAAGTTTATCAATTGGAAACAACATTTTTTGTTTCATTCATTTTGAATTTTTTTCATTACAAAAATGAAAATAAATCACCAAAAAATCAAAATGACATGAAAATTTTGTTTCTTTCAATAATGTTGTGAAACACTGCATTGAAAGACTGTTTTTTACCAGGTCTGCATACAACAAAATGATTCCCCTGCTCCCAAGAGCTGGTAATGGCATTGAATGTTTCTTGGTCTGAGGAGTTCTCAAGTTTCTCTGCAGGTAAAATCAGTTGGGTTTAGGCCAAGATGTCTGCTTCCATGGTTGCAGTATCATGTATGGAGGAGGAGGAGAAAACCAGCTTTCTCTGCTTGAATTTCAGATGGTGTCACTCCCTGAGACATGAGAGGAGCTTGAACTGGTTAGAGCTATGACCTCTGCATTAGAATGTGTTTTCTCTGGCTAGAGAAATCTAGCTGGAAGATGTTCATGTTTTTAGAGTTGACTGTCCTCTCTTTGGAAGGCAAGTTGCCTGCTATAAGTGATTACTGGACCCCCACATAAGAAACCATATAGGAACTGACAAACTCTCCAGTTGTCACTGTGTTTAAAATTTCCCATATTTAGGAAAGATTATTGAGAAGGTTTTGGTGAGGTAGCTATAGTAATATCTGCATTCCTCAGATGGTTTCAATCCTTCTCAGTTTGAGGTTTGGCCTTTTTATGTTAGGGGGATTGCACTAGTTAATTATCTCCTGACAATAGATGATGTCTGTTCTGATTCTTTTAGATCTGTCCTTTGATTCCATTGACTGTGGGTATTGTGGACCTGCCTATGGAGCCCTTCGTGGATTGATAATCAATTCTTTTTTCTTTTTTCTTTTTATGCGGAGGTGCTGAGGAAATTGCTGTCTGCCCCAAAGGCACTTTGTAACATTTCCATTCTTTGTCCCCTTCTCTTCTGCATGAGGAGAAACAAGTGGAAGAGATGGCAGAGATTATTTTAGTTCTCCAGTTGGGGGAGTGTGCCAATTGTTCATTTTGCTGGATCACAACTCGGGTGTCACATCTGCTGGATCTCTAGCTGTAGCTGGATGGCCAGCTAATAGCAGTGATTAAGATTTGTGGGGGGGGGGAGGGTTGTTTTCCCCCCATCTGCACATGGGTAAGAAGATGCAACCTTTTTATTAAAGTTGTGAGTTCCTTACAGTTATCTATATGTCATTTCCTTGGGACTGGATTGCTGTAATGTGGTCTACATAGGGCTACATCTATTCAGAACATTCAGCCGGTGCACAATCCAGTTACTTACTGTTGCTTCAGACCACTAACACAGTATGTGTGCACTCAGATCAACACTGCCTTGTGATTGCTTGCCTTATCTTCCAAGGCACTCACTGGAGCAACACGTAAAATACCTTTTAAAATCTGGGCCTCAGATACTATGATGATGATGGCTATATAAGTATTTAAACAGGTGCTTTGCAAATGTATTTAGAGGTGTTAGTTTTGACATATAAGGCCATAAGGTGTTTTGGTCCTGGCTAACATCACCTCTCTCCTTCTGTGTATACAAAGCCGTTTGATATTGGCAGGAGTCATTGAGCTAACTGCTGTCTGGTTTAAATGGAAGGGGACTGGTGGTGGGGCATTTTTAGTGATAGGACCTTTACTCTGGAACTTGTTCCCCTTTGATGTGACTGCTCTTGCGTCTGTATTCCATTAGGATAAGTTGCAATGCCTGTCTATTTTCCCAGGTTTTGCATAAGGGTATATTAGAGTTTAGCGAGTAGCTACTGAGAGTCCTGATCCTTCGGTTAAGAAGGTACAACATCTTTCTTACATCAGTGTATTTGATAAGATCTGTGTTTTGACTGTCGTCTATCTCATCTTTCTATCTAATTAGTCTAAGGTATTTCTAGGGTATCCATTGCAATAGTATCTTAGTATCTGGCTGTCTAACCACATGGTTAAGGGGCGAAGGTTTTATTACTTTAAATGAGCTGGAGTCAAATCAAGGCCACCCCTTGTGCCAGTGCAGGATGGACAGCTTAGCAAAGCCCACGTTTTGTTCCCCACGCCTCAAAAACTCACCTAATTCATACTGTGCAGGTCATCCAGAGCCACAGAGAAGTGTGCCATGGCAGGGTATAGATTTAGGGGAATGGTCTATATGTTCAGTGGTCTACCTATGTCATTTTGGAGGCAAAAGCAAAGAGGGCTGAATTTGGCCCCTTAAACCTGTGTCTCCATCTTCCTACCTTCTTCCCAGCAGTTGTTGGGTAGCTCTGTATTCATAAGAAGCGATGTAGTCTAATCGCTAAACCACTGGCCTTATAGTCAGAGACTTGGGTTCTAAGCCTAGTTCCTGACACTGACTTGCTTTGACTTCAAGCATATCACATAACCTTTCTATATCTTTCTCCATGTGCAAAATGAGGGTAATATGCCTCGCAGGAGTAATGTGAGGCATAGTTACTTAATGTTTCTGAAACAGTTTGAGGAAAAATGCTATCTAAGTATTTTTGTTATTCATTACACTATGCATTAGCTGGAGAGTATGAAACACCTCGGGGGTGAATGACAAAATTCCTATTGGCTTTCATGGGATGAGGATTTCACTCCACGTGCTCATTACCAACCTGTTGTTTGCCAATCCAGGGAAGTGGTGTAATTTTCTCCTACTCTTTTACTAGATCATGTTGTGACATTACACCATATATTCTTCGTAGAAATATTGTTATGATATGAATATGGGATAACTAAGATATGTTTTATTCAAGATGGGTCATGGGAGGTATCATTGGAAAGGTTATGATTTACTGAATGGAATTATCCAATTTGTATGGATGTATCACTCCTTGGGAATTGGGAAACAAATGATTCCCACCATCTGCAAATCCTATTTAAGGCTGGGGAGTGAGTTAATCTGGGCTCTTCTCCACTGCCTCCCCGCCCAAGAAGGAAGACTGCTGAAAACGCCTGAAGAAACAAAGGAACTAAGCTGTGGGGAGGGGGTGGCAGCAGCAGTGGCTAAACCTAGGCGAGAAAGGTCAGCCTGTAAAAGGAATCGCTGGAGATTTATGCTGCAAGCACTGCAGTTTACCTTCAAGAAACTCTGTAACCTGCTTGAAACAACATTTAGGGTGAGAAATTATTATTTGTAGCCAGTAAAAAAAGTTACCTTTTGTAGTTAATAAACTTGTTTTTGTTTGTTCTAAAACACAGTTTGTGCAATTCATAACTGGGGGTGGGTGGGAGAGGGGAAGCTGTGCATATCTTCCTCTACATTGAGGGAGGAAGTGAATTTCATGAGCTTATGCTGTATAGATCTCTATGTAACAAAAGACAATATAAGGGTAGGTCTATACTTACCCGTCGCGTCGGAGGCGCGGGATCGATGTTCTGGGTTCGATTTATCGCGTCTTGTCAAGACGCGATAAATCGAACCAGGAAGTGCTCCCTCGTCGACGCTGGTAATCCAGCTCGACGAGTGGAGTAGGCGGAGTCGACGGGGGAGCCTGCGCGCCGCGTCTGGACCACAGGTAAGTTCGAACTAAGGTACTTCGACTTCAGCTACGTTATTAACGTAGTTGAAGTTGCGTATCTTAGTTCGACAGGGGGGGTTAGTGTAGACCTGGGCTCAGTTTGGGTTTACACTCCAGAGGGTGTGTGCACCAGAGCGCTGGGCAATTCCCCCAGCTGAATCTTCCCCCACAGAGCTGATTGCAGACTGTGTGATTCTACAGCTGGGTGTGTCCCTACCTCTTTGTGTGTGTGCAGCCCGACAGGGTGAGGGAGCCCAGGCTGGTGGAATGGGTGGGTTCAGTGAGATCCCAGCACATCAGCTGGTACCCAGAAAGGGGGGTCCAACCCATCACACGTGTTTTTGGAAGGTATTGCAAAAATCAGTTATTAGACATATATGTTAAATTTCAGTATCAGACAAAATCTAATCTTTGCATCTGATTCAAAGCTCATTGAATGGAAAGATTCTCACTAAGTTAAATAGACTTTTGGTCAGGCAGTTAACCATGTATTGATTGGTACCTACAGTGCTGTGTTAGGAAGTCTCAAGGGGTTGTTCCATCATATGTGAAATCTGAATGTTTCCAAATGGAGAAGAGTGCTCTCATACAGTATTCCAAAAATCTTTGAGTACATCCATACAAAAGGATGATGCTTTTAAATAGCATACCACATGCATCTTAAATTCTTCAGTGTTTTTTCTCCTCTTGAGTTGTATATATTTGTTTCTATCATCTGTTCTCTACCCTTCTGTGAGAGAGCATGAAGCAAATAAGTGAATTCCATTATGCTGTTAAAATAACCAAGTTAAAGTAGGTCACTGACCATTTGTTTCCTTAGTACTAGAAAAAAATCATGCTTTCTGTCTTATAATTTTTTTACCCTCTTCATTTGGGGGCCAGGTTGTGATGCTCTTACTCACTTTCTCCACAAGAAGTACCCTTCACTTCAAAGCAGTGTCTAAGGCGCTGTTCATCACATGTAAAGGTATGACAATCTGGCCCTTGGTAGTCTTTTTAGTTCTCTAATACTTAATGTTTCATACCCTGCATACAACCATTTCTTCCTCCCTTTGCTTATGTCAGCCTTGTGTTATTACACCTAATTTAGGTGTTACTGCTCACAGAACTCTTCAGCATACATGAACTGATCTCTCAAAGTCACATGGCACAGAAGCACATGGAGCAGCAAATATCACACTAATATTGCAATCTGGGCCCCTCCTAAGGCTTCTGCTTTAGCAGCCAGTGGGAATCAGCTTGAATGGTAGCCTCACTTAGCCCAGGTCTACACTAACCCCCCCTGTCGAACTAAGATACGCAACTTCAGCTACGTTAATAACGTAGCTGAAGTCGAAGTACCTTAGTTCGAACTTACCTGTGGTCCAGACGCGGCGCGCAGGCTCCCCCGTCGACTCCGCCTACTCCACTCGTCGAGCTGGATTACCAGCGTCGACGAGGGAGCACTTCCTGGTTCGATTTATCGCGTCTTGACAAGACGCGATAAATCGAACCCAGAACATCGATCCCGCGCCTCCGACGCGACGGGTAAGTATAGACATACCCTTAGAATTCAGCCTCTTCCAGCAGACAAGCATATCTACAGCCACCTAGCAATATGCCAGGAAGTGATCTCATCACTCATCAACTCCAGCTCATGATCATTATCCAGATTAGGTAATCTGTGAATGGAGACTGTTCCGTTATAAGGATCTCAGTTAGGATTTTAAAAATAATTGTAATTCCGGGAACTGAATGAACTATAAATAGATTATCATATTTTATAATCCAAAAGAACAGGATCAGTGAGGTAGATGGAGTGGGCTTGTCAGGGGTGACTTGTTCAGGTTTTTGTTGTTGTTTTTTTAAAGCAACAGGGAGGCAAATAGAAACGGGGTTGATTGGGTTTTGTGTCATTATCCTGTAATGTGGAGCTCTGGTTCAAAGGAAAACTATACAATCTGTTCAAATGGGGACAAAGTATTTATAGTGGCAATTAAATACATTTCACAGTAGGAACACTGTCTCTGCAGCAGTTAGTGAAAATACCATAGAGTGTGATACGGAAAGAAATCACACATCCTGACCTTTCCCTTTCTCCTCTCTGTAGATCATCAATTCAGTGGTACTGCTGATCCTGCTGAGTGCCCTGACTGATCCAGACCAGTACCACTTACCAAGTGCTGAATTAGGGGGTGAATTTGAATTTATGGATGATGCCAGTAAGTATATAGCATTTAATTATCAGTGTTTCATTTCTGTTTCTGAAGCAGCAGTATTTTTTAGGCAGTCTGGTAATGGTTATGTCTCCTAAATATTGCTTCACTACCCTATCCTAGCAGTTTGGCTTTTATGGCAAAAGGCATATCTACAGCACAAAACCACCACAACACTGGAACTGATTGTTCACTTTTTCAGTAGTCTCCTCCATTTGCCTGTTAACTGAATGGGTACAGAGACCAACTACCCCTTCACATCTAGCAGAGATCCCTCCAGAATAGTGGTGTGGCCGATTGGCAGGGTGTGTGGCAAAGCCTGCACTACCATTGGCTGTGATGTAGCCGCTCTGAGGTGAACAGAGAAAGGACTAGAGTCAATAGAGCTGCAAATCAGCATGTTCATTAGCACTAAAAAAAGAGAAAAGGATAAAGTAAATAAGGATATGAATAGTATTGGTTCTGAAATTATTATATTTATAATAATACATTTGCATGGAGCTACAGAAACAGACGTCCTTGTCTTTTCTCAGAAACTTTCAGTATCTCTCTTGTGGCTAATAAATGGCACAGAATTCATTGAATAGTGGTAACGTAGGGCTGCCTCTTTCTCCCACTAAAGGCTATGGCAAAACTTCCATTGAATTCAGGTCATGCCTAATGGTTAGAGTCAGGAGCCTGGGATCGCATTCAGGGTCAGGTGCCACATCAAAGATTAGAGGCAGAGAATAGGAATAGGGACCTGGAGCAAGGCAGGAAAGCTGAACAGACAGGGGTCTGGAATAAGGAGGACAGGAACAGACAGGGAGGCAGGAAACCAGGACTCTGGAGTCAGGAAAGGTCCATAGTAGCAGCCAGCCAAGGAATCCTCTAGTTGTTCAGACAACTTCCTGTGACTCTTTCTGGTTTAAGTAGAGCTTCTCAGCCAAGTGATGGGACTGGACATCTCCCCAAATCAGGAGCTTCGTGGGTGGGGCCATTTGCAAGCTAGAGCTTTGCTGGTCCCCTTCTCCAACCATTCAAGTGAGCTGCTGAGTGGTGGCCATGGTCTGAGCACTGCCTGGGGAACTGTGGGCCTGGGTTTGAGGCCCATGATCCCTCACATCACCTCCTTCCCAGGGCACCCTCTGGGCAGTAGTGGGCTAGGTTTTCCAGGGTGGCTTTCATGGAAGGCATTTACCAGGTCAGCAACGTGGACATTCTCTGCCAGTTCCCAGGAGTGTTCTTAAGGACTGTAGCCTTCCCAGTTCACAAGATACCAGAGTCTGTCCCATCTGATTCTGGAATCAAGGATTTCATGGACAATATACTCATCATGGTCTTGAACACATAACAGCAAGGTGGTGGTGGGTGGGAGACGTAAGGGAATGGGTCCTGAATGCAGGACGTCAGGAGTGATACATCAACAACTGGGTGTATGAAGAGAGAACGTGGTGAAGAGTTCAAAAGTGATTGGGCTAATTTGCCAGCAAACTCAGTAGGAGCCAAGGAACTGGTCCAATTCATGAGATGGCCTGTTCACATGTAGGTTTTTTGTTGAGAGCGATACCTTCTGGCCTACTGAAAGGGCAGGCCCCTCCTGTCGTCGATAGTCGGCATATGGTTTGTAGCTCTTCTTGGAATCCTCCAAGTAAACGTTTAGGTCATCTTGGGTTTGATGCATCTGTTGTATCCAGTCCAGGGTGCTGGGTTGTGGGAAGTGGTGGGTAGCTCCAGGGAAAACCAAGGTGGAACCCATAGTTCAAGAGAAAAGGGTTTTGCCCTGTAGATGCATGTTATGTGTTATTGTATGCAAACTCTGCCTGATATAGAAGCAAGAATAAGTTGTTCTGGTGGAAGTTTATGGAGCATAGAAGATAGGATCTTCTTGGTTCTCTCCCCTTGACAGTTTGTCCGAGGGTGATGGGCATCTGCTTCTGCCTCTCCTCCACCTAACATCCAGAGAGCTTCTTTCCAAAAGCAGGCGATAAATTGTGCACTGCGGTCGGAAACTATTTTCTCTGGACGGCCATAGTGGTGGACAACTTTGTCCACCCAGTGCCAGGGAATTTCTTGAGATGAGGGTAGTTGTGAACCCATTGGACTTGGGTAGTTTCTACAAAAACTAAGGTGATGACTGTCCAAGGGCCAGATAGAGTCTAAAGGGAGTTCAGGAGTCCAAGGGATTTATTGTGCGACGCCTTGGAACAGGCACATACATTGCAAGATGCCACGTAGGCCTGAACTGTAGCCTGCACGTGAGACCACCAGAAGACACGAGAGACTAGGGACTGAGTTTTAAAGGAGCCAAAATGTCCTGCCGGAGGGGAAGGGGGAAGGTCATGACATACTTGTAGGGTTGTAGTCCTTGGAGGCCCGGGGAGGAACATCTATGCCTTTTATGTAAGTTACCCCATGTTGGACATTGGGGTTCCCTACTTGTGGCTTCCTGTTTGACTAGAGGGATCCTGTGGTCTGAGGAAAGTTATGAGGCTTGACGATACAAAGGTTTTCAGTCCTTAGGTTTAGAGTCCTTTAGGCCAATGTAATATTCACCCTTCCCAGAGAAAGCATTAGCTTTGCTATTTTGGGTTCCTGGATGACAGGCGATTGCGAAACCAAAGAGCAAAAAGAATAAGGCCCATTGAAGTTGTTGCTGGTTAAGGGCCTTGGCCTTACACAGATATTCAAGGTTCTTATTGGTGTACATCTGGACAGGATACTGGGACCCTTCTAGACAGTGGCAACAAGATGGTCTTAATTTGTTCTTCAGGTGTGTTTCCTGGAAGGGAAGGCACACAAATGTAGCAGTTGTTGAGCACCATGCTTTGGGGATAGCACTCTGATTGCCAAGCTGGAAGTCTCCACTTCAGTGATAAAGACATGTGAGGTGTTGGGGTGGACCAATATGGGAATGGTGGAAAATTTTTAGTTTTAGTTGCTTGAAGGCCTGCTATGTCTAGGGAAAGCAGAGGAACTTGGTGGTTTTGTGGCACATGGCAGCAAGAGGGGCAGTCTGCTCTGAGAACTTCGGGATGAACCACTGATAGAAGTTTGCGAACCTCAGAAAACTTAGTTCACAAACATTCCATGACGCCATCTACTCAAGGACTGCCTTTACCTTGCACAAATCCATTTCGATACCAGCAGGAGATAGGATGAACCCTAGGAATTTTATGGAGAACTGATCAAAGGCACATTTTTCTAACTTAGCACAGAGGCCTCGTTGGCATAACTGCTTCAGGATGGAACGGAGATGCATGATTTGTTCAGACAGTGCTGAACAAAACAAGTACATCATCCAGTTATGCTACCATGTATTGGTCCAGAATACCTCATTAATAAAATGCTGGAATGTTGTGGGTACGTTCATCAAACCAAATGGCATCATGAGATATTTGAAGTGACCATAATATGTTTGAAAGGCTGTCTTCCGTTTGTCTCCAGCTCTAACATGTACTAAGTTGTATGCCCTCTAGAGGTCTAGTTTTGTGGATACTCAGATGGCGCTCATGTGGTCCATTGGCTCAGAGATTAGTGATAATGGGTCTCTGTTTCTGTTAGTACCCTGTAGTCAGAGGCTTCCATCCTTTTATAACTAGGAAGACTAGTGCCTCCGCAGGCAAAGGGAATTTATGAATAAAGTCCTGGGCTAGGTTCTCCTGAAAGTAGGTGTGCAGCTTGGCTGGTTTGGGCTCTGACATGGCGTATATCCACTCAGAGTGTTGATCCCTGGTTATAGCTCAATTGCGCAATCATAGTCCCTGTGCGGGGACAAGGTGTTTGTATTCTTTTTTTCAAAGACATTTGTAGTCATTGTATTTGGATGGAAGTCAAGGACCAGAATTAGCCAGCAGCTCTGCTGGGCCAGCTACCCCATGTGACCCCTGGGCATCCCCTTGACCAAGTGCATGTATCTGCACACTTTCCCTTCGTAGTGCGTCTTCGGTGACTCAGCCCTCCAGCCGAGTCTCACCCTGTGTGATGAAAGTAAAGCAAAACCCTGTCCCGGGTACAAGTTCAACAAGGGTGTCTCTCAGTACCCTCTGTAACATCTCCCACAAGTTGTTCCTGTTCTGGGATAGAGCAGTGCCCCAGGGCTCCCTCCCTGGTGCCAAAGTCTTCGCCCTCTTCGGGCCGTTCTGGCCGCAGCTCTCCAATTGGGCCACTGTAGTTCAGTTCCCCCTCTGGGGTGCCTCAATGTCCAGGTCACTTCCCCCAGTAGCTAAAGGGTATTGGGGGGGGATCTGGGCCCACCCACTACTCCGGATCCCAGCCCAGAGACCCTGTAGATAGCAACTGTCCACTGTGTCCCTTTATCTAAGTTGCACTGCTGCTCTAATTCCCTGGGCCGCTTCCCCGTGGCTCTCTGCCATCTTCACCCTTACCTCAGGGCCTTGTCCTGATCGAGTCCCCGCAAACAGCTTAGAGATCCTTCTTGCTCTCCCTGATTTCTGGCAGCAGTACCTCATTGGAGGTCCTGCAGCTCCCGCAGCCAACCACACACCATTCATGCTCCTCCAGCTCTAGCAAGGAACTGGAACTTACTCTGGCCCTGCAGTTCTTCTTATACTGACCTTCTGGGCCCTGATTGGCTGTGTCCCACACAGCTACTCTAGGCAGCTTGGAGGACCCTCTTCACTGTCCTTTTCTGGGGCGTGGTGTGGCAGGTCCACCAGGCATCTAGCAGGGGGCCTCAGAGGATCTGATATATCCTGTCACATGGGGGGAAACACTTTTTCCCCTCCATTAATATTTGTGAGTTTTTAAAATTTAATTTTTAAATAGTTGATAAGATTTCCTATCTTAAGTGATAGTTTTAAAACTAAGATCTATGTATCCATATTTCTGTAGCTTGTAAGAGCTATAACAGATTCAAATGGAACCTAGCTGAAATTGACATACTAAAACTGACCTGTCCTAATTCTTAGAGATTAACCTTGCAATGATTGCTATCAGTGTGGGGTTTATATAGCTGACATTAGAGGTCTGCCAGTGCTAGAGGCTTCAAAATAGTAATTCTGTTTTGTAATACTGCAGCTGTCAGGCCAAGTACATTTGGGATTTCCATCTAGATTTGAAAATCCCATTTTCTCTGTGGCCTTCAGAGATGAAGTCTAAGAAAGTAAAAGGATGGCTTATAGGCTGAGTAACCTCACATGCATTTGAGAATAACTGAATGTGAAATGCTTCCTAATTATGATTGTACCTTGACAATTCTCCTTTCTTTCTGTTCTTTTGCTTGCTTGGTTTCATGCTTTATGAAGTACAGGCGGCTAATTTTATTCATTTGCTATTCAAATTACTTTCAATCTCTGTTCAGAGAGAGGTTTTTTTTAAATTTATGACTAGGATTGTTTAAACCTTGATATTTTCTGTTTGAGATAAAGTACCCAGGCAAATGTTCACATTAATATTCTCATCACACCTTGCTCTTTTTTACTGGTCTTGTTCAAAAGAAATGTTTCATATATTTGTTGCATGTTTTATATGCAAAACATGCACAATACATAATATGTTTGAAAACTACAAAATCCATCAATTGTCATGTTTTTTAGGCCTTACGGTCTGTTGGGTTTCAACCAACCTGTTTTTTGAGTAAAATTTTGCATTCCAAAATCATTGCCTGCTTGGTTTTTTGTTTGTTTTTGTTTTTTTGTTTTGTGTCTTGTTTTGTGTTTTTCTGGCAGTGAATTCTAGGTAGAAGTATAATAGACTTCTAATTATTAGTATTTGAGACCACTTTCTATTGCCAGCACAAAATTGCAGGCACAAGTTGTAGGTGCAAAATTGTTGTTCCACGCTTCCCAAAACAGAGGCCAAGTCACTGAAAATCAGGTCTTAAAGTTTCAGGTAGATACAAACCTGTCCACGATTAGTCAGGACGGATTAAATCCTGGCTCTGTTGAAGTCAGTGAGAGTTTTGTCATTGGCTTCAATGGGGCTAGGATTGTATCTTTTTGTATTTGTAGTTGGGAGTAAGTGTGGCTTATGGAGCACTTTCAAACTTGCATTAGCAGTAGTTGAGAAAATTCCTATCGCACTCAGGACACAGTTTCTTCAAACGTTCTAACTTTGTAAACATCAGTATGACATAGTTGCTCCTAGTGAATAGAGGAAACAGTTATAAACTGCAGGATTGTGAAGGACTGTTGCATTCTGGAGGGTCTGAAGTGAATGGGGGGAAGGTGGGGGTTCACATGGCCAATTGAGGGTGATGTTCTTCCTTTCCATTTTGGAGAGAGGAAAGGGACATGATGGCAAAGGAACTGCCAAGGCAGGCGTGTTGGGAAGGCACCAGAGTACGTAACTTGGCAATCTGTATCTCTCTCACACATCCCTGAGCTAAAGGTGACTGAGGGAAAACTCGAGGCCTCCTATTTGCACTTGAGATTGGCACTACTAGGTTTAGTAGACTGAGCCCTTGAGAGAAGCACCCCTATTTTTAGGGACCCTGTGAACAGATAAGAATTTGCAAACCAGATCAGCGAGTGCTGGAGACGTGAGAGCTGCCCTGTGTACTTGTTTGGGGTTTTAAAGTCTGATACGTTGCATAAAGTGAATGGAAATACCTGTAAATAAACCTGAAATTCCAGAGGGTTTTGTTGGCGTAACTTGAGACTCCTGCTCAGTTTGTCTATCTCCATAGATCATGACCCTGACACGTTAATAGCGCAACAGTTATGTTGCTTCTCCTGTCTTAAGTATCAGAGGTGTAGCCGTGTTAGTCTGGATCTGTAGCAGCTACAAAGAGTCCTGTGGCACCTTACAGACTAACAGACGTATTGGAGCATAAGCTTTCGTGGGTGAATACCCACTTCGTCGGATGCATGCAGTGGAAATGTCCAGAGGCAGGTACCTCAACTTAGACATGTAAGCATGTCTCAGGACATTTCCTGGTACCTGCCTCTGGACATTTCCACTGCGTGCATCCAACGAAGTGGGTATTCACCCACGAAAGCTTATTCACCCACGAAAGCTTACAGTCTGTTAGTCTGTAAGGTGCCACAGGACTCTTTGTAGCTTCTCCTGTCTTGTTACTAGTATTGTCTAACTGTTATTTTTATTTATAACTGTTATTTATTTATGTATTTGTTACTTATACGGTGCCATATATGTACATGATACTTTACGAAGCCAATGAAGATGGAGGGTGAAATCCAGGCTCAATAGAAGTAAATGGGAATTTTGCCATTGATTTCAGTGGGGTCATGACTTCACCCATGTCTCTGCCCCAAAATGCTTACATGTCTAAGTTAAGATGAGAACAGCAGAAACCTGTTTAAATGGCTTCAAAATAGTAATATTAGCTGAAGTAAATAACCAGACTTGGTTTAAAGAAAAAACAACATCCCTATCCTTCATGTTCTCTCTCCATTTTTTCTTCCTTCTTTCACTGGTGCTCTGTGCATAACCTTGGGCAGCTTCCAAGCAGTGGGTCTGCCATGACAGGGAGAAGCAGTGCAGAAGATGCACACAGTTCACCCTGAGAGCTTGGAGGAAAGGGGTACTGCTTTTGATGTCTGGAGTCACCGTTGGCTGTGAGCCAGGGATGAGATCTAGGACTCCAGCTGGTGATGAGACAGTGGATTAGAGTTCTCCGTGGCTGTGTTGGATCCAAGCTCAAGGACTTGATTTTCCATGTTGGCTGCCATCATCTATTTACTTCTCCCTCTTCCCTGCATCTGTATCACTATCTGCCGCTCTCGGACCTTTTCACCCATCTTCAGGGTAAGCAATCCTGTGGGTGAGATAGGTCGTAAGACCAGGAGAGCAAGTGGGATGGTTACTGCATTCAGGACCCTGAAGGAAGCTCCACTCTTAAGGGCAGCTCTTGCTGTGCACCTGGACTGCAAGCCTGTGCTTCTGGCAGGTGTCCTTCCATTTTCTTTCCAATTTCCACTCCTGGTCTCATTCCCAGGACTGATTATGTTGCAGACTCTCTGTATGAATTAGGCTGAATATGCACATTGTTGCTGTGTGTCATGACGGAACTCCTGGCAGGAATCGGCCAGCAGTCCTGGATAACATCAGCTGCGTCTTCTCCCTAAAGCAGGAAGTAAAGACAATCAGAAAAATACGATCTAACTTCAAAAATTAAGGAGATTTCTTTTAAAATGCATCGATTGTGTCTCTTACTGCTTGTATAAAAAAAGGGCTTCAAAAATCTACTTTAAGCAATAATAAATGACACAGAAACAGTACCAGTACATCTCAGCTGATAATCACTAACACAATAAAATGCATTGCATGGTTAGTTACTATGAAAGAGCACTCAAGGGTACTTGTTAATATGCTAAATATTGTGACAAAGTTCCTCCTCTATCTTGGTGGGTCCTGCGCTTATTGGTGGATTTTGCTTGCCTCAGAGACCTTCCCCTCTGGTAGAACCCACAGTCCAGGTTAACTCCTCCTGTGTCTGATCAGGAGTTGGGAGTTTTGGGGGGAACCCGGGCCCGCCCTCTACTCCGGGTTCCAGCCCAGGGCCCTGTGGACTGCAGCTGTTTAGAGTGCCTCCGGGAACAACTGCACGACAGCTACAACTCCTTGGGCTACTTCCCCATGGACTCCTCCCAACACCTTCTTTATTCTCACCACAGGATCTTCCAGCAGTACGCCTTCTCACTCTCAGCTCCTAGTGCCTCTTGCTCCCAGCTCCTCACACACAACCTCCTTCCACAGCTCTTGACATCCCCCTCTCACTGACTAACTGGGAGGGTTTTAACTAGTTCCAGCCAGCCCTTGATTGGCTTCAGGTGTCCCAATCAATCTAGCCATCTCCACTGCTTTTTCTAGAAGGATCTTAATTGGCCCCAGGTGTCTTGATTAACTTGGAGCAACTGCCATTTGGTTAACAAGGTATCAGGGATTTGTTTAGCCTGGGGCTAACATACTGGTTCCTTACCACTTCCCTATAGCCCTCTGGCCGGGAAGGAGGTAGGGGGCTGCTGCTCCTGCTCATCTTGCTGGGGCTGCTGCTTGGCCCTGGGCCCTCCCAGCTGCTGTTTGCTGCTACTGCTGCTCCAGCTTCTCCCCTGGCTAGGCCAGGCACCCCTCCCAGTACTCCACTCTCTGGTTGCTGGCTGCCTGGCAGCTGAACCCCTCCCCCCTTAACACCTTGGTTGCTGCTACTCCTGCTGCTGAAGCAACCCCTTGGGGGGGGGAGGGGGCCTGCTGGCCCTCTCCCCAGAGGAGGGGTGTGAGGGACCCCTGCTCCAGCCGCTGCTGTGACCACCACCACCACCACCACCACCATCTGTGAGGGGTCCTGCCTGACCACCGGACCACCGCCTGGAGTTGCTGGAGCTGCTGCTGCTGCCCTGTTTGCTGCCAGGAAGCTGCTGGTACCCAGAGGAGGAAGACCCAGAAGACAGTCGGCGGAGACTCTGCAGACCACCGTGGAGGGGGCCTCCAAGAACTGAGTAATTTTTTGAACTGTACTCTAGTGGTGGGGGTATTGACTGTGTTTGTAGGGGCACAGGGGGTGTGGCGTAGAGCCTGCCCCCTGGTTCATCTGTGCCCCTCCAACCCCCACCACCACCGCTGCCCCCTCCTCCACCACCACCACCTCTGCTGCCTGCTCACCGTCTGTCCTGGTTCCTGCCCCTGGACTCAGCCGCTTGCCTGGCTAGCCAAGCCCGTTTCCACCTTTTGGGCCTGAAGCAGCAGCCAGCCCAACAATTGACTTTGCACAAGCGCACGTGCCCCTCCCCATTCCCCTTGGACTGACCCTCCCCCTCCATCAGCACGCCCCTTGCTTTGTCCCTTGCCACCTGCCCCATTTCCCCTTGCAGCTATCTGGGACCCTCTCCTTTTTATGGTCCCAGCCCCTTGCTAGTTTCAGTTTTGCCCACCCCGCCCCTCTCCCTCTGCAGCCTTGTTTGTTTGCCCCGCCCTAGCCCTGAAACTAGTCCCTTGGTTTTCTGCCCCATTCCCAGTTGGTTGTCTCCCTCCCCCTGAAGCTCCGTTTGCCCTGATTAGCCCCCCGCTTTTGTGAACCCATGCCCCCTCCCATGCGCTTGTGCCCCTCCCCTGTTTAATTTTGACCCTATCTCACTGCAACCCCATGCTGTTATATCATCCCCTCCCCTAGTGCAACAAGAGGAGCCGGATTTCCCAGCTTGAGTTGGTGACTGAGCCCTATCCCCGCACTAGTCCGAGACAACCCTGAACCCTGTCCCCACTTTTGTGCCCTCCTCACCTGTCTGCAGCCTAGCAGGGAGGAGTGGTCACCCCAATTCCTCTCCCCACCCCCCCTCTCAAGAGTTTTCCCTTCCTCCCCTGCTCATCATGGCGGGCGATATGGAGGGAGAAGCCCCTCCAGACGGCACGGCCTCCCCTCCTCCGCCTGTTCCCCCGTCACCTTCCCAAGCCTCTACCTTACCCGCCGCTGCCGAACCACCTGCTCTCGCCCCCGCTGGGGCACCGGCAGCGGCGGACTCTGAAGAGACCTCCGCTGCTGCCACGTCCCTCGCCCCCCATGATCCTGGGGGAGCCCCCCCAGCCGGCAGGAAGGGCCAGGGTAAAAAGAAGGGTAAGGGCCCCGTGACAAAGGCCAAGCCCTCCATGGCAGAGGCAGCCACTACCGCCACGGCATCCTTCCCTGCTGTTCCCTCTACCAGCTCTGCGGGTGTCCCACCCCCGGCCCCCAGGGCATACGCCCAGGTGGCGGCAACCCCCCCACCTGCCGCTACGTCACCTAACCCGCCCACCGCCTCAGCTACCATCTATAGTGGCCGGGGCCCCTTTCCCACCTTGACCAGGAGGCATGGCGTCCGTTGCCTCCTGGTACCCGCCTCGCCCCACGTAGAAACCTATGTGCGGGCGTTGGCGAGGGTGGTGGGGCCCACAGCCATCGTAGCGGCCTCCAAAATGTATGGAAAGGTAGTCTTCTTCCTCGCATCGGAGGCCGCGGCCCAAGAGGTGGTGGAGAAGGGCCTGGCAGTGGGGGGCGTGTTCGTCCCACTAGAGCCGCTGGAGGACTTGGGCGTCCGCCTAGTCCTCACTTCCGTCCCTCCCTTCCTCCCCAATGCCGCCCTGTTACCTGCCCTCTCTGCCCTGGGGAGACCCATCTCTGTAGTCAGCCCTCTCCCACTGGGCTGCAAAGACCCCGCCCTCCGTCACATCCTCTCGTTCCGCCGGCAGGTGCGGCTCCAAATGCCGCCGGCTGCACGTGACGGGGAGGCGCTCGAGGGGTCCTTTATGGTCCCCTATCACGGGGCCCGTTACCGGATATATTATTCCACGGGGGAGGCTCGGTGCTACCTCTGCCGGGCGATGGGACACGTCCGGAGGGACTGTCCCTTGGCCCGGCAAGGAGGAGCATCCGAGACCCCCGAGCGCCGGCAGGGCGTCGGCCCTGTCATCGCCGGCGCCCCTGAATGCCCGGTGCCCAGAGCCGCCCCTCCTCCTTCCCAGTCCACCGCTGCTCCCACTCGGGCCCTGGGAGTACCTCCCCCAGTGTGCCCAGACGAGTGGGAGAGGCCCGCCGCGAACAGTCTGCTGAGGCCTGTGGAGGAGGGTGAGGCAGGGATACCGCCGGGCGTGGGAGAGGGCCCGCCCCAGAGAGATTTTTCTCTCCCTTATGCTGCCCCACCACTACCTCCCCGAGTCCCTAAGAAATCGCCCCTCCCCCTTGACCCGACCCTTACTAGCCAGCCCCCAGCTGAAGCCATGGAGGACTGGGCCTTAGTACAGGGGAAGCGGGGCAAGCGGAAGGCTCGAGCCCCGCTCCTTTCCACCGATGCGGAAGCCCCCCGGAAGACCAGGAAGGGGGGCACTGATGCCGAGCCTTCCGCTTTGCCCCCGAGCGGCTTTTGTCCGCCGAAACCGGCTGGGAAAGACGTGGCAGCACCGGAAGGTATTACCGCCCCTCCCTCGGAAGCCCCCGAAGGAGCCCCTTCTGCCCCCTTTGTCGACCCTGCGCGCCCTGACCCGAGCATCGCTTCAGGTGCTGGCGGAGAGAACCCCGGGGTGGCAGAAGGTGACCTGCCCTCCATCTACGAGGAGATCGAGGCCCTGGGTCTGACCCCAATCACCCAGGGGGAGGACGACCCTTTAGCAGCAGGCCTCGATCTCAATGACCTCACCCCGGTGCCCCTTTCCCCCCTCTCCCCATGCTCCCTCCCCTTGACCTCCGGTTCCGCTCCCACCTCCGAGGATCCCCTGGGCTCTTCCACCTGCCCGGTCGCAAGTGACACCTCGCTGACGGCCGCCAAGCCTCCTGAAGCGACGGCCGGTGCCCTGCGGCCGGGACCCGAATCCCAGGGGGTCCCCCTCATTGGGGTGGGACGACAGTTCTCCTTCCCAGGCGGGGACCCCGCAAATATCTGTCCACCTCCCGATGCCGTGGCTGCAACACAAGCCATTATACTAGAACCCGGCATCGTGGGGGGTCCCCTTCCCAATTCCCAGATCCCTCAGCCACACCAAGAGAGGCCACCTCCCAGTGGCCCAGCTCCTGCGGCTCAGGATCCTCTACCCGTTCCTCAGCCCGGCCCTGCTCATGACCCTTTCCCTGCCCCTACTTCTGATTCCTGCCCTGCTCCTGATGCCGTCCCAATCTCCTACACCTCCCATGGTGACACTGCCGCCCCTAGGGCTGTCTCCCTCCCCTTAACTGAGGATGACCCCCAGGGAGCGGCTCCAGTCTTTCCTCGTCCCGACCCACCAGAGGCTGCTCTTCTCCCTCCACCGCCTCCCCCAACTAAGCTGAATTTCGGGTTGGGCCCTAAGGTGCCGGCCCAGCGGGAGCTGCGTCGAGGGTCCGCCCCTTGCCTGTCTGTTTCGGTGGGCCATAGGGCTGTGTCAGGGGCCCCTTCTTTTGATAGCCGGGAGCCAGTAGCCCCGGCCCCCCATACGCTGCGAGAGGAGCTGCGGGAGTTCCTGGAGGACGTCCGGGGCTCCCGCAACAAAGTACAGCTCGCTCTCCAGCGATGGGGGGATTTCCACCAGATCCTCCAGGCCGCGAGGGCCCTCATGGGGGAGGGTAAAGGGACTGGGAAGCAGGCCGCCACGGCCTACCAACGGGTCCGCCTTTTCCGTGACTCACTACTCAGCTACGGGGTGGGTCACGGATTGTTACGCGGCCCGATGGGGGCCGTGAGTGAGTCTGCCAGCAAGGATCCCCCCCAGCCCTCCTCATGGCATCTCTACTCTTCGCAACATTAAACACCCGGGGCTGTAGGATGGGTCTCCGCAGGAGCCAGGTGCTCTCCTTCCTTCGGGAGGGGGGGTACTCTGTAGTGTTCCTGCAGGAGACCCATACGGATCCAGCCGCTGAAGACAGCTGGCGGCTGGAATGGGGGGACAGAGTCTACTTCAGCCATCTCTCTGTTCGCCAGGCTGGGGTGGCGACCTTGTTCTCCCCCGACCTACGGCCTGAGGTGCTGGGGGTTGCCGAGGCTGTGCCGGGCCGCCTGCTGCACCTACGGGTCCGTATGGAGGGGCTCGTGGTCAATCTTGTCAACATCTATGCCCCGACACCGGGCCCGGAACAACTTCGTTTTTATCAGCAGGCGTCCACCTTCCTCGGCACCTTGGATCCTCGCGAGTGCCTGGTCCTGGGCGGGGACTTTAACAACACCCTTGAAAAACGGGACCGCTCGGGGATCGAGCAGTGCCCGGCCGCCGCGGGCGTCCTCAGGGAGATTGTCGAACATCACTCCCTGGTGGACGTCTGGCGCGACCACCATCCGGGCGACAGCTCAACCTTCACCTTTGTCCGGGTGGAGGCCCATCGGTCGCACCACTCCCGGTTGGACCGCATCTATTTATCACGTTTTCACCTTTCGCGGGCCCACTCCTCCAGCGTCCGGCTGGCCCCGTTCTCTGATCATCATCTCGCTACCGTGACGGCCTCTCTCTGCGCGGAGAGGCCGGGGCCGGCCTATTGGCATTTTAATAACAGTTTGCTGGAGGATGTGGGTTTCGTGGCGTCCTTCCGGGAGTTCTGGCTGGCCTGGCGAGGGCAGCGGCACGCTTTCCCCTCGGCGCGGCGATGGTGGGATCTAGGGAAGGTACGCGCCCGGCTCTTCTGCCGTGATTACACCCGGGGCGCCAGCCGACGGAGGGATGCGACGATAGAGCAGTTGGAACGGGAGGTCTTAGAGCTGGAGAGGCGTCTGGCCGCCAGCCCTGAGGATCCATCCCTCTGTGGGGCGTGCCGGGAGAAGCGGGAGGAGCTCCGGGAACTCGAAGATCATCGGGCCCGGGGCGCCTTCGTTCGATCCCGCATCCGTCTCCTTCGGGAGATGGATCGCGGCTCCCGCTTCTTCTACGCCCTGGAGAAAAAGAGGGGGGCTAAGAAACACGTCACCTGCCTCCTCGCAGAAGATGGCACCCCCCTCACGGATCCGGTGGAGATGTGCGGGAGGGCCAAGGCCTTCTACGCGAGCCTTTTCTCCCCTGATCTGACCGATCCTAACGCTTGCAAAGTGCTCTGGGACGAACTCCCTACGGTCAGCACGGGCGACCGAGACCGGCTAGAGCTGCCTCTCACTCTGGCCGAGTTCTCGGAAGCCCTCCGTCGCATGCCGACTAATAAATCTCCGGGACTGGACGGGCTGACCGTGGAGTTCTACCGCGTGTTCTGGGACGTCCTCGGCCCAGACCTTGTCACCGTCTGGGCCGAGTCCTTGCAGGGCGGGGTCCTCCCTCTCTCGTGCAGGCGAGCTGTGCTCGCCTTATTGCCGAAGAAGGGGGACCTCCGCGATTTACGGAATTGGCGTCCCGTCTCGCTCCTCAGCACGGACTATAAAGTCGTAGCAAAGGCCATCTCGCTGCGGCTTGGGTCCGTGCTGGCGGACGTGGTCCACCCAGACCAGACCTACACCGTCCCGGGCCGCACCATTCTCGACAACCTGTATCTGGTCCGGGATCTCTTGGAGCTTGGGTGTAGGGATGGTCTGTCGTTCGCCCTCCTGTCTCTGGATCAGGAGAAGGCGTTCGACAGGGTGGATCACGGGTACCTCCTGAGCACTCTGCGAGCGTTTGGCTTTGGGCCCCAGTTTGTGGGTTTTCTTCAGGTGCTGTACGCCTCCGCAGAGTGTCTGGTCAGGCTCAACTGGACCCTGACCGAGCCGGTCAGCTTCGGGCGAGGAGTACGGCAGGGGTGCCCCCTCTCGGGCCAGCTGTACGCTCTGGCGATCGAGCCCTTCCTCTGTCTCCTCCGCAGGAGGTTGACGGGGTTGGTGCTCCGAGAGCCGGAGCTGCGGCTGGTCCTGTCGGCGTACGCCGACGATGTGCTCCTCGTGGTCCAGGACCCGGGCGACTTGGTGCGGGTGGAGGCTTGCCAGGCGATCTACTCGGCGGCCTCCTCTGCCCGGGTCAACTGGGTCAAGAGCTCTGGCCTGGTGGTAGGGGACGGGTGGCAGGCGAGCTCCCTCCCACCCGCGCTTCAGGCCATCAGGTGGAGCGCGGGTCCGCTACTCTATCTCGGCGTTTACCTTTCTGCCACGCATCCATCCCCGCCGGAGAACTGGCAAGGTTTAGAAGGCAGGGTGATAGAGCGGATCCGGAAATGGACAGGACTACTCCGGTGTCTCTCCTTTCGAGGGAGAGCACTGGTAATCAATCAATTAGTCCTGTCCATGCTCTGGTACCGGCTCAACACCCTGGTCCCGGCCCCGGGTTTCCTGGCCAACCTCCGGACGTCGATTCTGGAGTTCTTTTGGTCAGGACTGCACTGGGTCTCTGCAGGGGTTCTCCATCTTCCTCTGGAGGAGGGTGGGCAGGGCCTGAAGTGTCCACACACTCAGGTCCATGTCTTCCGTCTCCAGGCCCTGCAGAGGCTCCTTTATGGTGCAGGTAGTCCGGCGTGGAGCGTATTGGCGCACGCCTTCCTACGCCGCTTCCGAGGGCTCCGATATGACCGGCAGCTCCTTTATCTCCATCCGAGAGGTCTTCCGCGAGACCTCTACGGGCTGCCGGTCTTCTACCAGGACCTCCTCCGGACCTGGAAGCTATTCTCAGCGACCAGGTCCGTGGCGGCCACCGAGGGGGCAGATCTCCTCGCGGAGCCCCTGCTACACAACCCCCAGCTCCGTGTGCAGGTGGCGGAGTCCCCCTCGGTGCGCCAGAGGTTGGTCCTGGCAGAGGTCACTAGGGTCGGAGACCTCCTGGACTACGACCGGGGAGACTGGCTGGATCCCCTGATGCTTGCTCAGCGCATGGGGCTCTCCAGACCTCGTACTCCCCGGCGCGTACTTCAGGAGGTGAAGGCTGCTTTGCCGCCCGCTGCTCAGGTTTACCTCGACCGGGTCCTGCAAGAGGGTACGCCCCGCCCTCCCTTCACCCCAAGCCCTCCGGACCTTTTTATTGGGCCCCTGCCCCGTGGACCCAACCGGGTCCCCTGTCCCTTCACGGTGAGCCGGCTGCACGAACTACAGCCCATCCGCTTCCAGACCGCGCCAAGGAAACATCTATACACGCTCGTGCTCCACACCCTTCATCTCCTCGCCCTCACGTCCCGCCCCGATACGAAATGGCGGGACCTCCTGCCACCTCTAGAGGGTGAGAAGCCCCGGTGGGCCAGCCTTTACTCCTCCTTAGTCCCAAGGCCCGCCGGGGACGTCAGTTGGCGGCTCCTTCACGGAGCCGTGAGCACGGGCGTGTACTTGGCGCGGTTCACCCCTATCCCCAACACATGTCCCTTCTGCGGTGTGAGGGAGACCCTGGCGCACATTTATCTGGAGTGCGTCAGGCTTCAGCCCCTGTTCCGGCTCCTCTTGGACATTTTGTTGAGGTTTTGGTTGCACTTTTCCCCTCACCTTTTTATTTATGCACTTCCAATCCGCGGCCCCACGAAGTCGCGGGACCTCCTGGTCAACCTCCTCCTGGCCATAGCTAAACTGGCCATCTACAAAACCAGGGTGAGGAGGTTGGCCGATGGAGGCTTCTGTGACTGTGGGGCCTATTTTCGATCCTCTGTTCGTTCACGCATCCGGGCAGAGTTCCTCTGGGCAGCATCCACTGGCTCCCTTGACACCTTTGAGGAGCAGTGGGCGCTGTCCGGGGTTCTCTGCTCGGTGTCCCCTTCTGGTACACTTCGTTTGACCCTTTGACCACACTCCCATTCCTGTTTTTTCATTTTTTGTCCCCCGGAATTACTTGGTATCCAGGTCCTGTGGATCCCTCCTCTTAGGCTGAAGGGGGGGATCCTTTAGCAGTGGGCGGGCTTCGCCCGCCCACTTCCCGGATCCCAATAAGAACATACTGGTTCCTCACCACTTTCCTATAGCCATCTGGCCTTGCCCCGTCACAATATCTAGTTTCAATTCTAATTAATTTAAGCTGACAACTCAAAAGAGCTGATGAGCATTTGAATAAAAAAGAGCTTGCATGAGCCAACTAGGGCTTGACGTAGCTAGCGAGAGAGAGCGCAAGCACATTAGATCAAAGCAGAAGTGTCACATTTTATAACTGTTTCTGAGGCTCTGGCATTGAAATGACAGATATCACTAGTAGAACAAGTCCTATCACAGTGCTACGTCTGTCATAAATTAAAACTAAAAACAATTTCTGCTCAAAACAATGAATGAGTGATTGGTCTTTATGATGGGGTCTACAGGCCCCACAGTGAACCAGGGCTGGGAGTAGAGCAATACTGGGCAAGGATGGCTCTACCCCTCAACAGGTGCAGGGCGTGCTCCCAGTGGAGGGACAGTTTTTAAAAGGACCCTGGTTGGCCCAGGAAGGGGAAGGTGCTTTTTGCTGCCCCAGGAAGCAAGGCTGATGCTGACAGCTATGTCAGAAGTGGCAACAGCTTTGTGAAGGTTGCTCTAAGATTTGGATTCTCCACTCTTTGGGAGCTAAAAGCACTAAAAGAGATTGACTGAACAGGACGCTGAGAGACCAAGGATTGTTCTCCTAAGCCAGCGACCTTCCTGCCCCAAACTGAGGAGCTCCAGACTGGTAGGAAGTGACCCAGGGGAAAACATAATTTGGGGTAACTCAATAACTGGGCCAGATGTTTCGATAAACCCTTAGGGCCTCGAGTCGGGACCCAATAGAATGGGTAGGCTTGGGTCCACCTCTGGGGGAGCAATCTGAGCACGCGGGGTGGGCGGTTAAGGCTGCAGCCGGGGCACCCTCTGGGACGACTAGGCTGGCAGAAACTGTATGACCACGCCCTGACCTCTGGTCATTGAAGCTTCCTGCTACAGTCTTGAAAATGGATAAAGCGAATGAGCAGGGGATGGGTAGGAGCTTGTCCTGGGAGATGGACACTGCTGGATCCAGATTGAAGAACTTCAATAACAAAAGTTTGCGACTGATCTAATTCTTCTTTGATCAGCACAGCACTTAATGCCACCAAGTCTAAACTAATCCCTTTCCTTAGTGTTTTCATACCAAGTTTGCTCAGTCATTTTTAGTTTAAAGTGATGTTTTCACTGTCATGGTACTGAGCAGTTTGTGTAAATGAGCAAAGGTAATGGCAAAAGGAGGAATGTAGGGTTGTGGTTCCTACTTAACATAACATAACCATGTTTTGCTGGGTGCTTTTTTCTTCTTGAGTTAATCAGCATCTCTATAAATAAAATATACCCCATGGGTCAGTCAAGATCTCTAGGTGTTGGGTTCTCTGCAGATCATATTCCCTCTCCTTTCTTTCCAACCTTTGCTAGTGCCTCAGAAAAATGGATGCAATGTCCACACATTCCCCATCTTGCATTTAAACTTTCTGTATTAAAGGTGGGCAAGTGAAAAAGTGAATCACAAGGTCTGGGGTTAGGGAAGCAAAAGACAGATATCCTTCTTGCAACTCCCATCAAAACCTTAAAATATGTCAAGTTTCTAACAGTTCTACTTGTGCTGCCTTTTCTGTTGTGCCCACGTACACACAAAACACACAGAGGTCTTTTCAGGTAGTTTCTTCCCAAACCTCTGCTATTCATAAAAAGTATATCAGCTACATATACATCTTAGTTTGTGTGGTTGTTTTGTTCTGAGTGAGGGTTTTTAAGTTATTTCTGCTATAAGATGCCTTTGGCTGTTTTACCTGGTTTTATAACGTGCTTTTTCTTTTCTTTAAGTTGCCAGTGACTTTTGAGCATTGGTGTATTCATTATGACAAAAATAAGGAAGACAGCTGTGTATTCATTTTGATTTCTTTTCAAGACCAATGTTAGCCTGGCCATCCTTTCTCTGAGTTGCAAAACAGAATCTGAATTCCATGGGTAAAATCCTGGCCTAAGGGGAATCAGTTTTTGAGTTTGATTGCATTTGTCACGAGCGGATCGCTCTTAGACTAGCTAGTGCCTCAACATAGGCAACTTATACTTCACCGAACAAGCGTTCCCCAAACTCTTGAAAGCTGAGCCCCCAATTCAGGAAAATGAAATCGATCACACCCTCTGTAACATCACTATATGTTAAAGGCCTATGTATTTTAACGTGTACATAGTCCGTCAAGGGATGGGCTATGCACATTTCACATTTGGAAGGCTCTTTTAGCAACCATAATATCTACAGCAGGGGTGCCAAACTCATTTCATGTGGCAGAGCTGCCACATGGCTTTGGACACATTCAGCAAAAGTAATTGAAATAGAAATAAAAATAAACCATGTTGGTAAGTACTTACATTCACCCTTTGACTTATTGATATTTCCTTTTCTTCAACTTGCCAGGCTGGGGTATCTGCTCTCCAGCATTTTTCAGTGCCATTTCCCCTTGCCTGGACAAGTATCTTTTTCTGTCAGACTTATGCTTCTTAAACACGATCAAGTGGTTCTACATCTGTACGTGAGGCTTGGCTTGATTGCTGTGCTAGAGTCTGGACTATGAGGTGTGGTCTGTAGAACGCACCAGTGTGTTGTGCTCTAAGTCCTCTGTGTGGACCCTGCTGGCAAAATGCTCCTTAGGGCACATTGACATAGTCCTGTCTGAAACAGGACTACATGTATACTAGGAGAGTCTACACAGGGGAGTTAGAGCACACTGGTGTGCTCTCCAAATCACACTCCTGTAGCATGTGTCGTCCTGCTGTCTGGAGTGGCTTACAACCAGGAATGCCAACCTCAGGGCGTACTGTCAAGAAGCAGGGCAGAGACCACAAATGTATGTTCTATAGTTTAGATTTCACCAACCCAGTAACAAGTGTGACTTCCTAAAGCACTACAACAGTCTTTCCATTGAGTCTCAGACAGTCCACTTCAGCCTCTAGCTTGCCATCTAGGAAAGCTGGACTTGGTTGGTTGCTATATACCAAAGATCACAAGATATTCAGGTTGCTTCCAGAACCAAGAAACCAGTCACTTACCCCAGGTCAATTTGTACCTTGCATCTCTCACCAAAAACAATGCTTGTAGCCAATCCTGTAATAAATGAGTTAAAGATTTATTAACTAAGAAAAAGAAATGAGTTATTACAAAGTTAAAGCAGGCAAGCACATGTACACAAATGACTTAGTCTATGGTTAAAAAAGGTGACAGTGGTAGTAATCTGTCAGCTCTGAATGTCTATTAGGGATAACCCAAGTTGACCCTGGGGATCTTTGCTGCTGTTTCGTAGCTTCAGATCAGCCCTGAGAGAGTCCAAACAACCAAAGAGATGAAAAATTTTCTTGTCAGCTATTTTTATTTCCTTCTTCCAGAATTCAGGCTGCTGGGATGAGCCCTTTGCACGTAGTCTCTTCATGGGCTCTAGGGTGTAATTAACAAAGTTTTTTGTGATGTCCCACAGTGGTCCCTTTAGTGTTTTGATAGCCTTCTTGATGGGCAGGAGACAATCCCTCCTGACTGGGAGCACAGTTTCAGAGCAAACTTTTTTTTTTTACAGTTATAAAGCAAAAACATAAATATTACCTTATAGCAAGTGATAAAGATATTATAAGTGAGATTAATGCATGCAGCAATTTACATGCATTTCATAAAGTCTAACACTAAACTCTTATAAGTCCAATACCTGTCTTAACCCTACGAACACACAGGTGAAACAGACTGGTTTCCAACAATGAATTTGTCAGTGCTTGGCTGAGGCCTAAAGCCTTAGAAAGAGCTGGCACTTGGTCTGCCACATCACAAAGTGGACTCTGGATTGTGCAGACAAGCCCAAAGATTCATGGGAAGTCCTTGGGCTGGATGAAATTGTTCTGTGGGCAGGATCCTGCCAGAAGGCCATACATTTGACACCCCTAGCTAAAGACATGCTTTCTAAACACAAAAAAAGCCTGAGGCAATGGAATGGTGTGTCAACACCTCCTGCCTTCCCATCTAGTCTTTTGTCCACGGGGGGCATGCTGTACACTGTGGGAAATGCTGCATTAGGCAGTTGGAAAAATAGCAAAACGGAGCTGCATATTTACCTGCAAACACTTTAATTTATCTATTTCAGATATGTGCATTGCCACTGCAATTTCTCTCCTTATGATTCTGATCTGTGCGATGGCTACATATGGAGCATATAAGGTAATCGATCAGATTAAACAAAAAGTTGATCTTCAACCACCTGAATCATTCCGCCTATGAAACTCCTAACAAGCAGAAACTTAAAACCCTGTCTCCTAACATTTTGTTGTTGTTTGTTGTAAGATTTATATAACTGTCAGGGTTTCCTCCCCACTCTGAACTCTAGGGTACAGTCGTGGGGACCCGCATGAAAGACCCCCTAAGCTTATTTCTACCAGTTTAGGTTAAAAACTCCCCGAGGTACAAAATTTCCCCTGTATCCTGAGAAAAGGTAATCGCTGCCACCAAGTGATTTAAACAAGAACCAGGGGAAGGGACCACTTGGAGTTCCCCTTTCCCCCAAAATATCCCCTCAAGCCCGTACACCCCCTTTCCTGGGGAGGCTTGAGAATAATCTCCTAACCAATTGGTACAAAGTGATCAAAGACCCAACCCCTAGGTCTTGGAACAATGGAAAAATCAGTCAGGTTTTTAAAAGAAAAGAGAGGTAAAAATCATCTCTGTAAAATCAGGATGGTAAATAACTTTACAGGGTACTCAAATTCAAAACACAGAGGATCCCCCACTCTGGGCAAAACCTTAAAGTTTCAGAAAGACAGGAATAATACCTGCCTTTTAACACAGAGAAAACTTCACAAGCAAACCAAAAACAAAACCTATTCGCAATGCCTCACTAACTTACATTGTAATATTGGAGGTTTGGTGGAGGATGGGTTGGAGGAGATTGAGATCTGCCCGGTCCTTTTAATCCAAAAAGATAACGAACTAACGCTCAAACAAAAGTTTCCTCCTCCCCTCAGGATTTGAAAGTATCTTCTTTCTTCATTGGTCCTGGTGGTCAGTGCCAACTGGGCTATGAGTTTCTTAATCCCCTTACAGGCAAGGAGGAATTTTAGGCTTCCCTTAGCTGCATGGTTATGACAATAACAATTTCATTTCTTCTACGAGATTATAGGAAACCCCTACATTTGTTGAGATCTGATTATGTCAAGTGATGCCATGCTGATTGGGGGAATGCAAGACTACAGCTGTCTCTACACTACAGAACTTAGTGACACAGCTGTACCGCTGCAGCTGTGCCACTGTAAGGTCTCCCCATGTAGCTTCTCTATGCCAGCAGGAGAGCTCTCCTGCCGGCATAATTAAACCACCCCTAACAAGTGGCAGTAGCTATGTTGGCAGGAGAGTCTCTCCCAATGACATAGCGCTGTTCACGCCGGTGCTTTTGTCAGTCAGGGATGTGGGTTGTTTTTTTTCACACCCTGACCGACAAAAGTGCTAATGTAGACATACCCTAAGATTGTCTAACTGTGTTCATTGTCTGCAGCTTCAAATGTGAGATCTTTTAGTATATTATGGACAAACTTTAAATATAACTGGCCAAATCTTGGGTTTTATAAAAGTGAATGGAATTTTTTCCCATTCACTTCCCTGGGACTGGGATTTGTTCCAAAGAATGTATTTATATTAATCCCACTCAAAAGTTTGGTATTTTAGGAAGCCAAGTCAGTACTGCGTGATTGATTAATTTTAAACCAGTTCCTGTGTAAGTTCTCAGTAGACTCATACACTTTAATTTATCTCATCTTTGCTGCCCGGTATCTTTGGCTGCATATCATAATTTTAGCAGATTTAACAAGTAATTTTCCCCCTGGGAAACAGTTAAAGAATATTTTATTGCATTGTTTCAATTGCACTGTGGATTTTTGAAACATAAGGAAATAATAGATATGCTTTAACCTGCAACTATTCTTTTTTTTTTATATATATATTTATAGCAACATGCAGCCTGGATCATCCCTTTCTTCTGTTACCAGATCTTTGACTTCGCCCTCAACACGCTGGTTGCCATCAGTGTGCTTGTTTATCCAAACACAATTCAAGACTATCTACGACAGCTGGTAAATCACTTGAAGTGAACAGTCATTTTCATGATCTAGAGAACTTTGGAAACACATTTCATCCTGCATTCTAATTCAAGGCTTTTCCACTTACTTCCTGGGCAGCCTTTGGCAAGTCATGTCCCCTCTCAGCCTTACTTTGCCAATCTGTAAAATGGGGTACTCATTTGCAGAGCTGCCGCTAGGCATAAGCAGACTAAACAATTGCTTGGGGCCCAAAGCACGTCAAGGAGACCCCCTATTCGCTTTTTATTATGAGAGAGAAGGGGGCGAGAGGAATGAGTGGTGTCTGGGTTGTTGTTAGGCCGATGCACAATTATCATTCCTCACCCAGAAGTTTCTGGAGGGTGTGGTAGTTTTGGGCATGTTCAATAGGTTCCCTATAACTGGAATCCTAGACTCCAGGGCAGCTGCTTTATAAAAGGACATGTGACCTGCGAGGTTAGGAGAAGCAAAGCAGATTGTTTTCTCTAACTCTGAATCATTTTGCAGCCGTTCATTAGCTTTCCAACGCAAAGAAGTACTGGCAGTGTTATAGAAAAATTTCCCTCCCAATTTCCTTTAACTTCTTTCATTTTAATTGTATGCCTTGAATGTTGGTTGATTTTATCCAAATTGTTTTAGTTAAATTGTTTTCACCAATATAGTTCACCAACTTTTTTTTTTATATATTTAACTGATGAGGAGGAGGAGGAAAGGGTCATCTATATTTTGCTAGTCTCAGTTTTGTATTTTTCTTGTAACAGGGCTTTTCATTTATATACTTAATACTGATTGGTGGGTTAATTAGTTAGCTAACTAGCTAATTGAGTGATTCCACAGTCCAGCAGATGAGGAGAAAAAGTCTGCATGGATTCCAGTTGGAGATTTCTGCAAGCAAGAGGAGAGAAGATATTGTTACAGTGCTTTCGACTCAGCAGACTATATAGAGGTGGTGAATAAAGACCAATTTGGGGGCAACTCTGAGTTACTTCTCACTGTGTTTGTGTGGATTAACCTCTTTAGATTTATGTACAACTGTGAAGATAATGTTTGTGGATGATCAAGTAGCCTGGTTATGTAGTAGAAATTAAGCCTCTATTACTATTATTATTTCTTTATCATTATAAGATGTTATAAAAGTTGGTACTTAATTCTTCATTCCTTTTTGTTCTTTTTGGACTTAATTGTGAGGAGGTTGCCCTTGTGCAATCTTTGCTGAAAACCCCCAATTACTGTATTTTGAGTCGCCATGTGCTTTTCTATAGGAGTTGTGTTTAAGCACTAGAACAGTGGTTCTCAAATTTTTGTACCCCTTTCACATAGCAAGCCTCTGATTGCGACCCCCCCCCTTATAAATTAAAAACTTATAAAATATATTTAACACCATTATAAATGTTGGAGGCAAAGCCAGGTTTGGGGTGGAAGCTGACAGCTTGCAACCCCCCCATGTAATAACCTCGTGACCCTCTGAGGGGTCTCGACCCCCAGTTTGAGAAGGGTGGTGAAGTAAGCTCTAGCCACCGGAAGGTTACAGGACTGGAAGGGGTGCCTTGCGTTATGATGTTCCTAAACATCATTAGCATTATTTTATGTTGGAGAAGGCGTATATTGAGAGAAACAGATGGTTAGAGGATTAATATTGGATTCAGAATCATTGGTTGAAATCAGCCCAGTTCAGTTATCATTATTTCATGACTATTTGGTTGCCTGTGTGAATGGACTTGGTGGTTTCAGCCCAGATTCTAGTGGGCAAGAGTTTGCATCACAAAAAGCAATTATTCCATTTGGCACCTTCATTGTTAGGTGTCTCAGGAGAAAGTCCAGGGGCAGAGAGCTTGTTGTTACTAGAAAATGTTATAGCAAAAGTTAACTGGCTGAACACTATTTGCCCTGATCTCTATGCAAGACAGCCAATCAGCCAGCATCATATGAGCCAATGTGCTTTTCAAACACTAATGTTTTCTTGTGATGACAAGCCTTGAATGGGCTGACCTATCCTCACCCCAAGAGTTGGCCCCTTCAGGTCAGGGTTGAGACAGAGTTACAGAGCACTGAGGGGAAACTTAGTTTGCAGCTGTCTCACAAAATTTACCTGGAAAAATTTAATTCAAATTGGCTTGGATATGAATTCTGTCATGTAGATGGAAAACTAGCTAGAGAACTATAAATAAAGAGTAATGAGAAGCAGCAGGCAGAGTAATGATAAACACTAATGTACCAAGTCATGGGAGGTGGCATTGTATCAAATCAGTGGGAGTGGGCTATCGCAGGAATCTTGCTCTCCTAAAAAACTGAAGTCAGTGCATCTATGATAGAGGAAAAAATAATCCAAACCACAGATGCAATGGAGGGGAAGTACTCGGAGAGAGAACTAATGATTGAGAAAAAAGACTGTCAAAGAGAGAAGGAAAGAGAACTTCTATCTGTTCTCCCTCTGATTTAAGAGAGACAAAGCTATTAATTGTATAGGTTATTTTACAGAAAAATGGATGCCAAAGTGTTACAAACAGTGCCTGTGCATGAAATATGTTTGTATGTATCGGGGATGTGATTTTTGTGGATTGAGAGGGCTTGGCAAACATGGTTAGGAGAAGGGCCATAGGAGTCCCAGCTTCCCATGCATAGGCAATGGGAATAGCTTGTTTTGTTTTTTATTACAGTGTTGATTTTTGGCTCTGAATATTTTCATATCTGTGTTTGTGCATGTCTGGGTGAAATGCAAGCAAACCCCTGTGGTCTTGGTGCATGCTTAGTAGTATTAGAGACGTAATTTCCCATGCTGGCAAATTATTCTCTTACAGAATTCCAGGAAACTAGCAGGGAACATACATGTGCTTTTGCTGTTTTCATCACACTTTAGTTACAAAAGGATTTATTTGTCTACGTTCTTGGAAATGACACTAATATTTAAAAAAAAATTGGAGAGAATCTTCAGACTCCTCCTCCTCCTGAAGCATCTAGTGCTGCTCTTGGAGAGACAATACTGGACTAGATGGATGATGGGTGTTATACAGTGTGGCAATTCCTACCTTTCCTCCGCCTCCCAGCCACAAGAACGCCATCTCTCTTGCTTGACTAGCTACAGGTCTGGCGATGGATAAAAGTGATAGGATTAAAAAAAAAGCTACATCATTTTTGAATCAAGCAGTCATGCAGTCCAATAGACTGCATTTAGTGGCTGTACCTCTATTTATATTGCTCTGGTGAATTGAAAGGTGTGGAACCTGCTGGTGCACAGGGCCCACTCCTGTGAGGTTCTTAGGGCTCCAAGTTGCCACTCTCCTCTGATGAGGTCCAAAGTTTGTAGCTGGTTTGTGGGATTCTTCCCTGGCATCCCCCTCTGTGCCATTACCTGTCGACAGTGCTTGCTTTTTAGGTTGCATTCAGTTTGGCCAATATTCTGAGCCTGATTCTCATTTACAGTAAGGCCTCTCTCATAACTGCTCTGGCAGCATAAAGGGTGACCTTTAAGTGGCAGTGAATTCATGCTCACTTTAAGGTCCCTTTACACAGCCAGAGCAGAGAACAGGTACCTTTAATATAAATGAAAATTAGGTTGTCTGTACTAGATATAGACTGCCTACAGAGCTTGCTTCTGAGTAAGATACCACACGAGTTCATTGTAAGATCCTTAACCACTGCCAGGTATGGCTGAGGTTAGTTTAAATAAGGTATTTTTACACACACTGCCACATAGTGGCTGAACAGTATAATACAGTTTAGCATTGCATCACATCTCCGCCTAAGTTTTACATCCCTACCATTTACACTCTCATGCTCTCTTTGTCTGTTAAGTGTGTCTGAATCGTCCTAGCATTCTAATTATGTGACTTGAACACATAACTTGGTTGTTTGGCTATCCATTAGTTACAACTCGCTGTGGTTGGTTTGGAATCGTTGAGTCGTTGTCTTATTCTGATCCACCATCTTTAGAGTTGGCTTTGATCTTTCTGAGGAACAAACCGTAGGTATCAACTGTTTCTGTTGAATTCTCTGCTGTTGGTCTCAGCCGCATATGATCTGGGCAATTAATTCTTTTTCTCCATGACAGCTGGAGTTGTCCATCCTTGTTCTTTGTCCAGTTTGACACGAACACAGTCACCGGGTTCTAGACTTGGCAGTTTGCTAACTTAAGCGATGTCTATTGTAAAAGCGGGAGGGGGAGGAGAAGGGATGGGGCACGCTCGGGGGAGGGGGAAGAAAGAGGCAGGGTGGGGCAGCGTGGGGATGGGAAGAGGCAGGGGTAGGGGCTTGGGGGAAGAGGTGGAGTGTGAGAGGGGCCTGGGCTGAGCAGGGGTTGAACACCCCCGGGCAAAGGAAAAAGCCAGCACCTATGTGCTGGACTATATCCAGTAGCTTCTATTGGTGTTGATCTCTAACTCAGAAGGGCAAAGAATAGATTTTCCTGATGTAAGATTTTCTTGGCTGTCTGTACAGCTCTCTCAGCTTCTCCATTCACTTGTGAGTAATGTGGGCTACTAGTAAGATGATTAAAATCGTGTTTGTTTGGAATGACTTAAATTCTGCTGCAGTGAATTGTGGTCCGTTGTTCATCACTAGTTGTTCTGAAATACCAGTGTGCAAAAGTGCACTTCAGTTTCTTGGTAACACTGTGACATGTTATGTCTTTCTAGTATATTATTTCTATATACCTGCAAGAATAGTCCACGGTGACCAGGTAACGATGTCCTCTAAATTCACAAATCTGTAGTTAGCCTCTTCCAAGGTCTCTCTGGTAGTGGTGTTAAAGATTCTTTGTGTTGGTCTTTTAGCTCTGCAACATTCACACGTATATACTTTATTCTTTATGTCCTTGCTGATGCCCAGCCACTACACTGACTTCACTGGCCTCTTCACAGTATTTAGTTAATCCTTGATATCCTTCATGGATGAAATTTAGGATTTCTCCTCTCATTTCATTTAGAATTAGGTTCCAGTTGCCTTTAATCATGAGTCCATTTGAGTCACTTAATTGTCCACACACTGCAAAATAGTCTCTTGTCACTTCCTTAGTGTCCTTTAGATACTTGGGCCAGCTGGCCATAATGTTACTTTGAACTTCCTGAAGTTGCATGTCTGTCGATGTTGCTTTTTGTTGCTGGAGTTGTCTCTTTTCTGACATTGGTCTGTATGCATCCACGTATGCTTTTGTCATCTTTGAGCTCACTGGTAGTTGAGAGTGAATAAGGGTTCCATGGCAGTCTGCTGCTACCAGATTTTTCCCAGGAATGTATTTAGCAATTGGGTTAAAGCACATTAACTTTATCAATAGATGTTGGCATCGCAGCAATGCTTGAGCCGAGTTGTTTTTTCCATTGATGAGGGTTACAAGCATCTTCTGGCCTGTTATCAGTAAAAGCGAACTCAGTCCACACAGAGATCTGTCAAAGTTCTGACATGTCTGCATGCTTGCCAGGCACTCCTTTCAATCTGTGCTGTGTGTGTGTGTGTGTGTGTGTGTGTGTGTGTGTGTAAGCAAAATGCAGTTGGCTTTCACTGAGAGCCCTGCTGTTGCAGCAATACACCATCTAGGTCAGGGGTCTCAAACTCAAATTACCACGAGGGCCACATGAGGACTAGTGCATTGGCCTGTGGGCTGCATCACTGACCCTGTCCCCTCGGTACTCCCCCCCGCTCCCACTCCACCCCTTCCATTAGGCCCCGCCCCTTCTGTGCCTCCTCCCCTGTGCGCACGTCTTCCCGCTCCTCCCCTCCCTCCCAGAAACCGCGAAGCTCTTCCCATGCGGCCCGTGGAGCTCTTCCCTGCAGCCCACCAGGCTCCCCGTGCCCCCCCATTTTTTTATTTTTATTTTTTTTAAACCCCCAGGCAGTTCCTGCCACCAGAACAGCTGTCTGTCCTGCATCCGGCCCGCGGGCCACGTGTTTGAGACCCCTGATCTAGGTCATAGCTACATGCATCCACACTGACCGTCGTGGGTTTGTTTACAACATAGTAGTTGAGAACTGGAGCTGTTGAGATAATTTATCTTCCCTTTTTGAAGGCAATGTAGTGACTTGGCCCCCAGAGGCAAGATGAGTTGGACTTTAACAATTCATTCAGTAGTTCTGTCACTGAGGAAAGGTCCTGTAGGTATTGACCGAGGTAATTTATCATTTCCAGTACACGTCTCCATTTTGGTACATTAATTGGTGCAGTCAATTCTCAAATTGCTTTTACTTTTTTCAGGGCTAGGCCTGATTCTATTTTTGTGTTTGTCCCAAAATCTCAATTTGGGGTAGGTTAAAAATAATTTTTTTCCTTGTTTAGCTTCAGTTCAGAGTGAATGATTAGGCTTAGGACTTTGAGGATTGTGTTGCGTTCTTCCTTTGAAGATCAGATGTCAGAATATCATCCATGAAAACTACAACTCCACTTGTGTTCATTAACAATTCCGCCATCTTCGGAAATGTTCAAGTGAACTGGTAATCCCAAAAGGCAGTTTTCAAAAGCAAAATCTCCCAAAGGACACGATAAATGTAGTCAGCTAAGCACTTTTTTTGGCTAAAGGAATTTGCCAGAATCTGCTAGTCATCCAGCTTGAAGTATATTGTAGCTCCTTTCGCTTTGGGGAGGAAGTCATCCTGTGTTGGGAGGTTATATTTTTCTCACAACTATTTCATTAAGTCTTCTAAGAGCCACACAGATTCATATTTTCCCATTTTTATTTTTGGTACCATTGGAGCACACCGTTCTGTTGTCTCAGAGATTTTCTTGATTATGCCAATCCACTCTATTCTCTTTAACTCCATTTCCACTTTATGAAGTAATGGGATAGAAATCCTGTGAAGGGTTAGTATGCTATATAGTTCAGCATTGTCTCTTAAGGTTATTTCTACTGGATCTCCTTTCAAATGTCCAATTTCAGTAAATATTCCATTGAGTTCTTCCACCTTTCCCAGTAGGCCCAACATGGCTGTCACCCTGTGGATGAGACGCTTGTTGGTCTTTGGTTCTTTGATCACATACACTCTGAATACATAGCTTTTTGTCTTTGTAAGTTGTATCTGTGGTGAATAGGCCCATGCAGATGAGAATACCTCCAGGGCTAGTCAGAGCTGTCAGGTGACTTCAGCTCTGGGAGGAGTTGAAAGTGATGACTCTGATGTCAGTTCCTGAGTCAATTTTAAAGTCAATTGTTTTGCCATGAATACTACATTTAATTCTCTCGTCAGGATCTATGTCCTCACAAGTGCTAGATCCCAGTAACAATGGTTCTTGACTGTCTGTAATATGAGTCAACTCCCTGACCACTTCGGTGCTGCAGACAGCTGCAAAATATCCATATTTTGTGCATTTATTACACCTTTTTCTTCTGGCTGGAGAGGCATCATCTCTTGGGATCTGACTTTTTCCACACCTTGTGTATGCATGATGGAATTTTTCCCTTGTAATCTGCGAGTCCTCAGTGGCTTTTATGACCACGACTTTTAACACTCAAGTGTCTGTTTATAGTATCGAAGCTAGCTTAAGGTTTTTTAAATTGCTCCTGCCTTTCGTTTGTGGTTTGACTAGTTCAGACTGCTTTGCTTTCTGTGTAGCGGTGGTGAGGGTTAGGTCGGTCTGTCAGTTGTAGCTGCTGCGAAAGATTTTTATCTGTTCTCCCAGTAACCACCCTGTCTCTATTTTCATGTTTTGCAATCCCCAAATCAGTTTCAGCCAATGTATGCAGCAGAGCTCTTATAAAACATTCAACATTTCCCCCTGGTTCTTGAATTCTCTGGTGAAAACGTGCTCTTTCATAAACACATTTCTGATATATATATATATATATGCGTCAAACATAGCCAAACCCCTTTCATAGTCACTGTTGTGACTATCTTCAGTAAAGTCAAAGGGCTTAAAGATATGCTCTGCTTGCTTCTCCGTCGCATAAATTAAAGAAGATACCTGTATGTCTCCAGTTTCCTTGTGGAGTTTGTTTACAATGTGAAAACTTGCAAAATACTGCTTCCAATCTGTCCACTGTGAAGGTTTGTCAAAGCTGAAGTTCTGTGGGGTATTGAAGAGTGGCATATTGATGAGATCCTGCAACCTTTGCTGCTTTATTCTTGTTCCTTCTGTTTGCATCCTTTGTTGCTGTTTTCCTTCTATTTCAGTTCTCCTCTGGCACTAATTTGCTTTTGATACCATGTCATGTTCCTGTACCAGATATGGACTGGCTACAGAGCTTGTTTCTGAGTGACATACACACCAGTTGTGTGCATAATAAGATGCTTTAATGTATAGACAAGGTAGTTTACAGTGCCTCCTAGTGGCTGAACAGTATAATACAGATTTAGCATTCCGCTACGTTGTTTGTAGCCACACGAGAGCTGGGCTGAACAGTTTCCCCGCTATATTGGTTTCCCAGTCACTTTGAGTCCCCTTGGTCTGCCATCAGAAGCATTTCTGCAGTTTGAACTGCATAGTGGGCTGCCTTGGCAGAAGCAGCAGCCTGCTCTCTGCAGTCTACTCTTCATTTCTAAAGCACGTATATAGTGCCCATGTGTCATACAAGGCTATAAATGCAGTAAGAGCTGTTTAGGAAGATAGAGGTCTCCCTCCTGCTCTTGGTCTAATCATTGGCTGCTTCCTGAACACAGCTGGATTTTTTTCCTGCTCTGGCTAAGGTATGCTGTGGCAAAGCGGTGAGTCTTACGGTGTCATAAGAACATAAGAAAGGCCATACTGGGTCAGACCAAAGGTCCATCCAGTCCAGTATCCTGTCCACTGACAGTGGCCAATGCCAGGTGACCCGGAGTGAGTGGACCCAACAGGTAATGATCAAGTGATCTCTCTCCTGCCATCCATCACCCCCCTCTGACAAACAGAGACTAAGGACACCATTTCTTACCCATTCTGGCTAATAGTCATTAATGGACTTAACCTCCATGAATTTATCCAGTTCTCTTTTAAACCCTGTTATAGTCCTAGCCTTCACAGCCTCCTCAGGCAAGGAGTTCCACAGGTTGACTGTGCGCTGTGTGAAGAAGAACTTCCTTTTATTTGTTTTAAACCTGCTGCCCACTAATTTCATTGGGTGGCCCCTAGTTCTTTTATTATGAGAACAAGTAAATAACTTTTCCTTATTCACTTCCTCCACACCACTCATAATTTTATATACCTCTATCATATCCCCCCTTAGTCTCCTCTTTTCCAAGCTGAAAAGTCCTAGCCTCTTTAATCTCTCCTCATATGGGACCCGTTCCAGACCCCTAATCATTTTAGTTGCCCTTCTCTGAACCTTTTCTAATGCCAGTATATCCTTTTTGAGATGAGGAGACCACAATTGTACGCAGTATTCAAGGATGTGGGCGCACTATGGATTTGTATAAGGGCAGTAAGATATTTTCCGTCTTATTCTCTATCCCTTTTTTAATGATTCCTAACATCCCGTTTGCTTTTTTGACTGCCACTGCACACTGCATGGACATCTTTAGAGAACTATCCACGATGACTCCACGATGACTCCAAGATCTTTTTCCTGATTAGTTGTAGCTAAATTAGCCCCCATCATATTGTATGTATAGTTGGGGTTATTTTTTCCACTGTGCATTACTTTACATTTATCCACATTAAATTTCATTTGCCATTTTATTGCCCAATCATTTAGTTTTGTGAAATCTTTTTGTAGTTCTTCACAGTCTGCTTTGGTCTTAACTATCTTGAGCAGCTTAGTATCATCTGGAAACTTTGCCACCTCACTGTTTATCCCTTCTTCCAAATCATTTATGAATAAGTTGATTAGGATTGGTCCTAGGACTGACCCTTGGGGAACACCACTAGTTACCCCTGTCCATTGTGAAAATTTACCATTTATTCCTACTCTTTGTTCCCTGTTTTTTAACCAGTTCTCAATCCATGAAAGGATCTTCCCTCTTATCCCATGGCAACTTAATTTACGCAAGAGCCTTTGGTGAGGGACTTTGTCAAAGGCTTTCTGGAAATCTAAGTACACTATGTCTACTGGATCACCCTTGTCCACATGTTTGTTGACCCCTTCAAAGAACTCTAATAGATTAGTAAGGCATGATTTCCCTTTACAGAAACCATGTTGACTTTTGCCCAACAATTTATGTTCTTCTATGTGCCTGACAATTTTATTCTTTACTATTGTTTCAACTAATTTGCCGGGTACGGATGTTAGACTTACCGGTCTGTAATTGCCAGGATCATCTCTAGAGCCCTTTTTAAATATTGGCGTTACATTAGCTATCTTCCAGTCATTGGGTACAGAAGCCAATTTAAAGGACAGGTTACAAACCCTAGTTAATAGTTCCGCGATTTCACATTTGAGTTCTTTCAGGACTCTTGGGTGAATGCCATCTGGTCCCGGTGACTTGTTACAGTTAAGTTTATCAATTAGTTCCAAAACCTCCTCTACTGACACTTCAGTCTGTGACAATTCCTCAGATTTGTCACCTACAAAAGACGGCTCAGGTTGGGGAATCTCCCCAACGTCCTCAGCCGTGAAGACCGAAGCAAAGAATTCGTTTAGTTTCTCCGCAATGACTTTATCATCTTTAAGTGCTCCTTTTGTATCTCTATCGTCCAGCGGCCCCACTGGTTGTTTAGCAGGCTTCCTGCTTCTGATGTATTTAAAAAACGTTTTGTTATTAGCTTTTGAGTTTTTGGCTAGCTGAAAATGGGAAGAACTGGATACTTCCTGATCTCCTCTGAGAGCTTTGGTCTGCGGTTGAGGAGACTTTACCTCTGGCTACCTCAGCTTTATATTGGGGCTCTGTTAAACCTAATGTGCTAGACAGTTATTGCCTTTGCGGTGCCAGAAGGAGAGACAGTGAGATAGCAGGGGTCTGTCTATGGGCTGAATGTTGTTTTTTAACAGTTTGGGTACCTTTGGAAACCTGTTGTCATTCATGTGTACTTGCACACAAATATCCTTTAAAATGTTCCATTAATTGTAAGAGCATCACAGCACAAAGAATTATGTAAAATAAGCAGTTAGTCTAACCACAAATCTAATGATTTGAAATGTTCTATGATGGTGGTCAGCCCTAAGCCGATGGTTCTAACCTACATTAGACACCCTGATCATTAGCACTGTAATTATTATTAGCGACTATTTTAATTCATATTAAATTTGTACTTCTATTAACTTTTAAATCAAACAGCACCCTATTTCTTGTAATAGTAATTATTTAAAGTAATTTGACCTAAAGCATACTCCTTTTCTTTATCCTCACTAAACTATGTACTTACTAAAACCTTAGAAGATTAAGAGTTTAATTTTGTGCACCCACCAAGCTCTTGTTTTGAAACTTGTCTCCCAGGCCTTTTCTGTGCTGTGTTTTCAGTTATTGGTGTAGCTGTACCAATAGAAAGCCCTATTGTGGATATGTATTGCATATGTATGTCTTACCCTGCCAGTGCCAGTCACAATGTGGTGGTGTAAACTGTGTGCCGATAAGGAACTGGCAATGGTAAAATCCCAGTGTGGACAACAGGAAAACTAACATTAGTCAAAGTGATGAATCTCAAAGAAATTCAGTCTATCTTATTACTGTGCATCAAAATATGGCCCTCTGGTCTTATTTCACGTATTAATTCAGTCTTTAACCGTATCACCTGTATAACATGCCTCATCAGTGTCCTGATTCTAGCTGAGAATAATGCCCTTCAGCATACAAATAATCTCTCTCCCCATACCTGCCTTTCGTACATGGAGATGGTGGTGCTATCTTCACAGTCTTGTTGCAACACAATATTTCTTTCTCCCAGGTTGACCTGTTGATCTTGTGCTATCGGTCAGCCTTCAAATAGCCTTTTCATCATAGGGCACATGTGGGACTACCAAGTGGGGACATGGCTTGAGCTTTCACACTAATCGGGAGGTGTTGAAAAAGATCTGACTGCACAGTACTGCTTCCATAGAGCTCAAATTTACCTGAATGAGGCATAGCCCACATGGAAGGAGACCTACGGAAGTCCATCCTGAGGCTTTATAGTCAAAACAGTGGGGGAAATGTCATCTGAGAAGAAATTATACTGACTGTCATTCTGTAGCATTCCCAATAGATTCAACTTTTCAAAAAATCACCTATTTTATACTTATTGATGCTTATTGTAGCTTGCTCTGTTATTTCCATAGAATCTGAAATTTCTATTGACTTACACTTAAAGACAAGCCTGGACCTGATGAATAGCACCTGCTGCTGTTGAACTTGGCTAGCCAATGGTTCATGGCTCTAGCAGATGTTCCTGCTCTTTAAACGAGTAGGAACTTTATTGGTTGTTTCCTTTTTCTCACCTCCCCACCCTCTCTTTCCTTCAGAGGAACAAATTCCAGCACAGTTGAATTCTGGAAATATGCCATTTGGGTTTGAACAAAATACGGACTTGACACGCATCCAATCTCAGAACTGTGACAAAGGTTCTCTGATATCAGAGAGTCTAACATGACAGAAGTGTCCGAAGTCTTCATTCCAGTTATAAATTGGTTCTAGTGGTTTTTTTAGTACAAGTTCAGTAGCGAAGAAATTATATTCAGGAAGTTTCATTGTAACTGTTCATAAGTCTGACTTCAGCAGCCAATAAGGGTTAGACTATCTAATAATATAATACATATGGAGATATGCCTATCTCATAGAACTGGAAGCACCTTGAAAGGTCATCGAGTCCAGTCCCCTGCCTTCACTAGCAGGACCAAGTACTGTCCCCTGACAGATTTTTTCTTTGCCCCAGATCCCTAAATGGCCCCCTCAAGGATTGAACTCACAACCCTGGGTTTAGCAGGCCAACGCTCAAACCACCGAGCTATCCCTCTTGTAGTAAAAAAAGTACAAGACCCCACAGCTGTAGTCATGAAGTACATACCACGGCATGAAATCTTCTAAGTTTCTGCTTTTTTAAAGATTTGTTTGTTTGTTTGTTTTTCATCAGATCTCTTATCAACACACTTCTAGCTCCTTTTGGGTCTCTGAGTAACTACAGTAGAATCTCAGTTACGAACACCTTGGAAATGGAGGTTGTTCCTCACTCTGAAATGTTCGTAACGCTGAACAAAACATTATGGCTGTTCTTTCAAAAGTTTACAACTGAACATTAACTGAATACAGCTTTGAAACTTTACTATGCAGAAAAAGAAACTTTACTATGCAGTGCTGTACTCTATACCTTTTTTTGTCCCGGCTGCCTGATTGTATACTCCCAGTTCCAAATGAGGTGTGTGGTTGATCAGTCAGTTTGTAACTCTGGTGTTCATAACTCTGAGGTTCTACTGTACTTCCACTGTGTTTGCGATAAGGATATTGTGTGAAATAGCATATTGTTAAGTAAATTCTTCTGCAGGCAATGAATCAATTAGTTTTAGATTTAGCTAGACTTCTGCAAGAAGCAGGAAATTTTATAATGAAAATAAAGTTATAAATTAGTCATGAAATTCAATGTAAGAATAAAAACACATCTCTTGAGCTAAAAATTTATATATGTAGCACTTATTTCCAATCTGTTGTACCATCTGATGATCTTAAGCACTACTAATATTTCATGGAAATTCTAAATAAAGAAAACTTCTCACAAACAGCTGACAAAAAAAGAGAAATTCCTCAGACACAGGGCTAAATTCTGCTCTAAGTAACAACAAGGACTTATGCTGGTGTAAATCCAGATTAACTGACAGAACAGTTTGGTTCATTTAATGCCTCAGGGGAAGGACAAGGCTAATTAAAATGTAAATAGAAAAGGTATTCAAAAGGTTGTGTACAAGAAGAGGTTTACAGTGAAGTCCCAGTGAAGTCCTCTGAGTGAAGTTCTTTTGCAAAGAACAGTTTCATTTATAAGTAGAGACTTACTCCAATTGCAGTTGCAAGTTGCACATTGCAATGCTTCAGAACGATCTGATCTTTGATTTCCACTTTTTTTTTTAAAACAATGCAACAGAGTATTTTTATTAACTTCTTTTGTCCAATGATCTTGAAGTACCTTTCAAATATGAGTTTATTCATTAACCGCAGTTTTCCTGTGAAGTAGGAAGAGTATTATTATCTGATTGTATGAACGAGGAAACGGAGGTATAGCAAAGTTAACTCGCAGGTGACAAAGGAAGTCTGACAGAGCTAGGAATAACACTCAATTCTCCTGATTCCTAAGCCTGTGCTTTTGCCCCAGGACCATGTGTTGTGTTGCCAACCAGTTGTTCCTGCCTAAATTGAATGGAGAGTTGTGCATAGGACAATAGGTGCTATCACTATGAGATAATTTATTCTTTGTAAACCTTGCTCTGACTTTGACAGTCTGCCATCACTGGCATTCTCTAAACTTCCCAAATTTCTGTCCATTCTCCCTTGGGTTAGTTATAAGGCAAACAGGCCAAAAAAACCCAAAGAAACCCCAAACCTAAAACAGCCCTCCAGTTTTCTCTTCACTAGGATGTGCATGTTACATTGAATTGTCCTGTCTTCTGACGTTTGAAGACATCACTATAGTTATAATTCTTATTGTATCCAGATGTGCAAGAAACTAAAATACAGGTCCAAAGAAGAGCTATCAGATTTAACTGTCTTCTCATAAGCTATTAATGAAAGAGCTTGGGGAATGGATCCCTAATCTTTCAAGAGATTTATAACGTTTTATTTATTTTGTTGTTTCCGCAGCCTGCTAACTTTCCCTACAAGGAAGAGATTATGGCAGTAAATCCTACTTGTCTAGCTGTGATTATTCTACTCTTTATAAGCATCATTCTGGCTTTCAAGGTGAGCACGTGTATAAAATTCATCTTCTATATATGGAATGTCTTTGGAATAGTCCTCCCCCTTTCTCTGCAGAACAACTGTATTTTGTTGACTTAACAAGGCTGAATGACCAGTGGGACATTACTTACAACTAGTATGGATTTGAAAGCAAGGAAGGAGACGGTAGATAATTGTAGCAGCCTTTAAAAAAAACAAAAACAAAATATGGAAGTGCATTAATACCCACACATGATTTAGTACGTTGTTCTATGTGAATAAATGTGACAAATATAGTCCAGTCAAATATTAGTGATATTTTCTTACATTATAAGGATTAGCTCATGTCATTCCCAAATGTGTTTGATATTTCATTTAATAAATATGGCCTTTAAGTTTTTGAAAGGATTAATCACAAGCCTGAATAGAAAAGTGACAATGTTAGGAAATTCATAGTACAAAATAATCCTCCGGTTTTAGCTTGTCACATGCCAGTGTATATTTGCTCCAAGAGTGTAAATGACTAATGCAACTGAGATCAATTAATGTCCCTTTCGTCTCCTATTTAGCTGATTACCCTAGAGCTGGCATTATTACAAACTCTCACTTTCCTTAATGTTTGTTGTAGCAACATATAATTAATGCATATGTGTCTCAAAATATGACTCACTACTAGTGGAAATATATACTAAAATACTGTCAGCATTGGCATTTTCATTTGAATTGCTTGTTTGCAACAGAGTTCTTCTGCAGATTTATGGAACCTGCTTAATGAAAAGAAAGTTGCCTAGTATCAAATGTATCACACTATTTATCACTTTGATAGACATAACAGATGGTATCACATTTGTTTATTGAAATTGAAAGGTACTGTACATAAAAAAATATGTGGGTGCTTTCATGAATTGGAGTTCTACTATTAAAAGTAGAGAGGGGCACACCATAGCCTAGCAAACATCGCAGCAGGGAAAGGTGACTCATAGAGTAAGAACTATGAAACAAAATAACATATGTAATTTAAAAAACATTTGGCAGCATGACACTTAAATTTGGGTGGGGGGTCTCTGTATCAAGTAAACTATTTTAAAGGAGGCATCTAAATGGGGTTCCTTTTGTGCTTTGCAAATATGGCAAAAACCCAACAACCCCAAAGCAATAGTCCCTTTGGCCTTCAGTTTTTACCAGAAATGTACTATTTCAGATGTTTAATCTCTCCAAACAGAGAACCAGTTTTAGAGCAAATCTACACTTGAAGCGCTGCATTGGCACAGCTGCACTGATGCGGCTATGCCATTGTAGCACATAAATGAACATGCTCCTATGCCAATGGGAGAGCTTCTCCCGTCAGTGTAGTTAATCCACCTCCCCAAGAAGCTCTCCCGTCGACATAGTGCTGTCTACATGGGGTGTGTCAGGTCGGTATAACGTCATTGCTCGGGGTGTGGATTTTTCACATCCCTGAGCAACGTAGTTATACAAATATAAGTCTGTAGTGGAGACCAGGCCTTAGACACCACGAAATGTAGGAGTTTCCCACCTGGCCCAGGGAAGGCATCCAGCACCATAGATGTATTTATTAGAGCTGTGCTAATATCTGACTCTTCTCCCCCTTGCCCCCCTTTGCTAGCAGTTCTGAAAAATTGGGGGGAAAATTGATTTTGAGTCAAATGAAACATACCAATCAACATGAAATGGAACATTTTGTTTTGATTCTGAGCTTTTTAAAAACTCTCTAAATGAAGTTGAAAGAAATTTGGAAACAAAAGTTTCACATCTAAAGTTAACATTTCAAAATTGCCACAATGAAACTTTTGATTTTTTTTGGGGTGGAGAGTGAGAGCGGTTTAATTGAAACAGTTCGCCAAAGAAGGTTTCAGCCGAAAGTTTTGCCTGGCTTTAATATTTATACATTAATGATTAAACATTAGTTTTGACATTTGAGTGTACTACAACAACAAAATACCACTGTATCCTGCATGAAGACCCAAGCCCAGATTCTCACCTGTGTTTGGGTTGCTCTGCACAGTACTATTCTTTAAAGCTAGCACTCTCATCCGAGTATGGAGGGAATCTCATGGCATAGAATCATGGCTCCTAAAACACACACTTCCTTTCAGCTGGCTTAGGGAGCATGGTAACAGCTTCCTGGCAATCTCCAGCTGCCATGATGAACATATGGGAAAACCATTTAGACTGCTTTAACTTCCACTGGGGGGACTGGCTTGGTGTATTACTGACCCAGGTGACCAAGTGAGCACTAAAGGTAGCAGAAAACCACCTTTGCAACCCCTCCTCCAACGATGCACTGAGTGCTCTTCAGCTGCCTGGGCCCTAGTTTTCTTTTTTTGCAAATGAGGCAACAGAAAAGATACTCTAATTTTTGCACATTTTGCAGAATAAGCTGATCTCAGCACTAGGGAGTATTCCTGTAAATTACATGTGTACATCCCTGTGTCCTGATATGAAACTGTTCTCTATATCTTCGGACCCTAGGAGAACTCTAGGTAGGGTGACCACACTGCAAATGTGAAAAATTGGGACTGGGGTGGAGGGTAATAGGAGCCTATATAAGAGAGAGACCCAAAAATCGGGACTGTCCCTATAAAAATCGGACATCTGGTCACCCCAACTTTAGGGCGGGGGCAGGGTTTGCAGGAAGAGGTTTAATGAGATTTCTAATAGCTAAGTTCACTAGCCCACAGACATTTCTGGGTGTACTGCAGTGGGACGGCGAGGAGCGCAGAGCCTCTCTATAGCATGGGAAGTTACTTTCATTAAAGATAAATTCAAGTTGTAATTATGTAGACATTTTTGGGCCAACAGATCAAGCCCTTTTTCATGTCAAATGCAACTTAAACCTTGTAAAACCCAACCACTGGATCATATTAATCCTTGGCAGTCAGCACAGCTTTGCGGTTTTCTGGATATGGAGCGTTTGGCCGCCCTTACTGTCTGAAAATGTGTATTTGTATTGTGCTCACAAAATAGATGCAAGTGCCGATTGTATTTGCATAGGCCCATGTGAAATAACCCTTTCAGGGTACATCTTCACAGTGACTGGCAGCCCATTGCAGCGAATCTCAGAGCCTGGGTTGGCAGACTCTCAGGTTTACGGGACCCACACTACACCACTGAAAATAGCTGTGTAGACATTTGGGCTTGGGCTTTGAAGCCTAGGGAACAGGGTGGGCTTCAGAGCCTGAGCTCCAGATTGAACCCAAATTACCACACAGCTGTCTCTAGCACCATAGCTCAAACCCAGGTCAGTCAACCCAGGCTCTGAGACTTGCTGCCCTGGGCTGGGTATAGGTACCCATTGAGTCTGTTGTATTTCTTTCTATGGCACTGAAACAGCTAAGAAATAGGAATTGCAAATCTTTTATGTTGCCCAGTACCATGGTGGTATTGTGATCTGTGTTGCTTAGCAAATAATAATTAATTTGGGAGTTTATTAAAGTTTTGTCAGGATGGAATTTAATGAATGTTAGTGTTCTTGAAATGGAGATCATCAGACAATGTGCAAGTTTCCACACTCAGTTCTTCCCATGCACCTTTATCCTATTTTGACATACCCTTGTGACTTGACTCTTGCGCCTCTTCTGAGCAAAGGTTACCATTCCTACTGAATGGGTGTGCATGCATGTGTGCAGTTTGGTATGTGATGTGCATAAATACCATTAAGGATGGGCTAGATTGAGATCATTGAATTCCTTTCCCATGGGTCTCCAGAGATGAGACTAATGTATTAATTCACTATGCTGTCTAGTGACATTTCTTAAAGCTCTATTTTAAAGCTCAGTCCAAGTTTTTTTGTGGGGGAAAAGAATTAGTAAATAGGTCAGTGACTTAGACTAATGATGCTTCAGCATAATATCAAATGACTTCTTAAGAACAAATCTAAAGGAAAGTTGCTGGACTTTCAGTGTACTGTGGGCAAAATGAATTTCCATTACTAATGTTGAGCTGGCCAAGAATGTGTGTGTCCAAATCTCTTGGCCAGTAAAACAACGCCAGCTGCTTATATTCTCAAATGAGTGTGGGTTAACATTCCAGTAGCCAATTGCTTGCTGTATGCTAGCTGATGACCCCCTTTAATTATGGCACTCCCATCAGTCTGAGAAATAGCTCCTGCTTTAAATAAGTAAAAGTTAGCAGAGCTGACTTGAGTAAGTGATTAAAACCCTACAGAATAGTATCAAACATATACTGTAATTTTAAACACATTTTTATTCACCAGGTCAAAACCAGCTTTGCTTAGAACGCCAAAAAACTCTTTAATGCCATCTGTGAAAAACTAGTGTATTGTTTGATATTATGGAATCAAGAGAGAGGATATCTATGCATTTGGATTTTGACAGGCGGAATTAAAAAATAGAGTTCCAAATGAATAGCCTCTACAGACAATACTTTTTATAAACAAGAATAAGTGTTTAGAGGTCTACAAAATCATGAATGGTATGGGGAAAAGTGATCAGAGAATTATTTACCCTTTCCCACAATACAAAAACGATGGGTTGTGCAATGAAACTAATAGCAGATTTAATACAAACAAGAGGAAGTACTTTTTCACACAATGTACAGTTAACCTGTGGAACTCAGTACCATGGGATGTTGTGATGGCCAAAAGTATAACACTGTTTAATTCAAAAAAACAAAAAAACCTAGATAAGTTCGTGGCAGACGGGTCCATCAATGGATATTAGCCAAGATGGTCAGGGATGCAAACCCATGCTCGGGGCAGCCCTAATCCTCTGATTGCCAGAGGATGGGAGTAGAAGGTGGTGGCTCGCCCCAAGGTTTCCGTGTTTTCTACACACTCCCAGTAGCTCTGGTACTGGCCATTGTTGGAGATAGTATACTGGGCTAGATGGATCATTGGTCTGAACCATTATGTCAGCTCGTAAGTTTTTATGGCTGTACAGAACTCCTATTCTGTGTTCTGTATAGACTCTTATACTGCACTCATCACCATAGTATCTGAGTTCTGAAACCATAAAACCTACAGTTAAACCACGCAGAGCTATTGAAGTACTTAGTATTTAATCATCAGAAAGATCAAATTCCTCAGTATATACTTTGATATCTCTAGAACATCTTTTATTTTGCTTTATTCAAATAACATGAGGTTGCTGCTTCTTTACAAGGGCAGTGATCATATTCTGGTCTTCATAAACTCCAAGGGTAAAAGCAGGAAGCATATTAGCTCAGGATACAATTATTAGTGAGTTAATATTCGGCTTTTATTATACTGAAAAATATATAAATATCTGTAAGAAGAATAATTTGAAACCACATAGGAACTGTCAATCTGTTAAATGAAGTATATTGTTTAATCCGTAATATTATAACAACTTAATATTTGCAGTAATAAAGGTTAACTAATTTGGGCCAGATTCTGAATAAGAACTCTCTCAATATAATTTTAATGCATCATGAAAAAAATTATTTAGTTTTTGTGAAATGACCACTTCTAACCCCACAAGAGATGTAAAGTGTGTTTGGCAGAGGGACACAATAAAGACAGAAGTAGTTAAAATATTTTTTAAACAAAAGTGATATTGTATTGGTTTTTACATATGATTTTAACTTTTTTGTGGTCTTTTCTTTCCTTTCCTTTTCTCATGTAAAGTTTAGCAATTATATATATCCTGTGTTCTGATTGGCTAAAGATGGTCCTAAGCCAATCAGAGTTCAGGGATTTTCACAAAATTGTGGTAGAAAAAATAATTTCCTATTTTCTTTATGTAATAACAAGTACATTCTTTTTGCAGGGTTATCTGATTAGCTGCGTATGGAACTGTTACCGGTACATTAATGGCAGAAACAACTCTGATGTGCTGATGTACATTGCCACCAATGACACTGCGGTAAGCATGTCTCTTAACGTTTTGTGTTTTATTTTACCATTCCTCAGTGTTATTGACAGATTCTTAACCTTTAACCCAAAATTCTCAATTATTGTCTTTGTTCATTAAGCACTTATTATCGACGTCCTTGTATCCAAGTTCCAACTCGTGGTGAAGCAGATCAGTCTGTTGAGGAGAGTGTTTGTTACATAGCTCCTAGTGATTAGTGTGTGTGTGTGTGTATAATGTGTGTGTATAGGGTATCTACACCACTGCAAAATGCTACAGTTGTGATTTGGTGCTCAGCAACTGAGAATTAGGTATGACATTTGTATGACTTGGCTGTTGTTTTTGTATTGTAAGACCATTGAGTAAAATGAAGACTGTTGAAATAAATTAGTAGACCAGTCTTGACCATAAAGAACAGGAAGTTGTCAGTTCTTTCTGCAATAATTTAGTGTTGCAGTTATAAGATATGAAGAACTCCATGTGTTGTTTGCTTATTGTAAACACAACCGAATGAATAAAAAAATGGATATCTTGACACTGCTGATTCCGCATAATATGACATTTTTGTGGAGATACTGCACACATGGAACCAAATTCTGCTTTGTTACACCCAAGCTATCCCACTGAGGTTAATAGGTCAAATTCATCTCTGATGTAACTCCACGGACTTTTAAGTGAAGTGGGATTGCAATTTAATCCTTGAAGTAACACCAGTATGAGTTTGGCCTGTTGGGCTTGCATGGGTGGAAGGAAGGGCAGATCCAGCTAATGAAATTTCAGTATTGCCAACCTCAAATATTCAAAGATCATGATACAGGCTCCCAAAATTTAGTGCTTCAGAACCTTTAGGATGAACTTGAGTTACATTTTTCAAGCTTTCCTGTGCAGCTATGAGGACTTGAACCTTGCTATTTATCTTAAATGGAAGCTGATATTCTCACATAATTCATTGTCTTCAAGAACTAGGACTTAAGACCCAGATAAAATCATGAGGTCACAACACTGAATTTTGAACATACAGTTATGGGTTTATTGAAAGCTAAATGAAAGTGGGAGGAATGCATTTGGAACCTACATGGAGTAAAACCAGAAGTTCTGCATGGAAAAAAATTTGTTAGCTCTTGTGAAGTCCTTAGGTAGTTGTAACTCAACTTAAAATGCTGCAAAATATATAATTTACAACACTGAAAGGCTTGATTGCAAGATTCTGCAAACTGAATTAACATTGAAACTCTAGTCACACAGGCTTTATATAACTTACATTGAAACCATCTGCTTCATCACTGGCCCCTGGGAAGCAGAGGATTTCAGTTTCCAGTGCTACCTTTTTCTGTTGAAATGATTTACCGATAAGTTCTCAAGGAAAAAGGACAAGAAAATGGCATGTTCCGAATCTGCTGTGAAAGCAGGATAAAAATGTAAATCATGTCAGCAAACAAAGTTGTAATGTAATGTACATTTCGTACAATACATCAGTAGGGTTGAAATCTTAGGTACTTTGGTAATGGGGTTGATTAGAGGCAGGGAGAGAACTAATTTCCCTCCTGTCTGGAGGAAAACCTGTTTCTTCCTGTGTTTGGTTACTAATATTATGCTTTTAAGAATGTAAGCATCCATAATTCTTCACGTAGTGTTAATACATACACTTGTTCCTAATACCACAGTGAAATGTGTCACCGGCTTTCATTTGATACCTTACAAGACACTTTTTGGATAAACACTATGACTCCAATGTGTTAGGTGTAGTGAGTTTGTCAGGCTTGCTGACACAGGGTTGTGAACCACCAATGGGCCTTTGCGTCACAGCTCCCTGCACAGCTGCAGGGCCAGGGACACTGAATCACTGCAGGCACAAGATGTGGGGAAGGCTGTGGCCCTGGCGGGGCAGGGTAGAGACTCCTGGCTAGGGCCATAAGGAGGAGATTGAGCCCTGGCCCCGGAGGGAGGCACCCTGCTGCTGAATGGCTCCTGCTTGCGGACCAAGCATTCAGAAGCAGGTTGACCTCCCTTGTAGTGCGGGGCTTGTTCTCGTCCTTGCAGCCCCGTGGGACTCTCTGGTCTGCCAGGCCAGGACTGCAGCGTCCCCTACTCCTTGCACCCAGTTTTCGAACTACATGTTAAGTCACCTACGTTGTCTCTTGTATCCTGGGACCAATATGGCTACAACAATACTGCAGACAACAATGTTAATTTTATATCTTCCTAGTTTTTTAATCAAAATGTCTTGTGGTATCATGTGAAAAGCCTTACAGAAGTCTAAGTATATTACATCAACACTGCTACTTTTCTCAAACTTTTAATCTCATCAAAAAAAGATATCAGGTTAGTTTGACAGAACCTATTTTCCATGAACCCAGGTTGATTGGCATTAATTATATTACCCTACTTTAATTCTTTATTAATCGAGTCCTGTATCAGCAGTGCCATTAGCTTGCCCAGGATCAGTGTCAGACTGACAGACCTATAATTACCTGCCTCATCCCATTTAACCTTCTTTAAATACTGGCACAATATTAGCTTTCCTCCAGGCTTCTGGAACGTCCCCAGTGTTAAAATATCCCTTAGTATAGAAGAATAAATAATCAAAAAGGAGAGAAAATATTGTGCTTGAACTACAGTTGTCATGATTGCTTATTATTAGGCTTACCATTTTAAAAAAGACGTTTATATTTTATAGAGTAAGAAAGATTGAGACAAAGGAGAATAGTTTGTTCTAACCAGTTCAAATATTGGCAAAACTGAGTTCTTAGATGTCTCATTGATAGAAATGGGTAAATTACCTATATTTATCCTGATCATTATCTGCCCTCTGAGACTTGGACCAAAGATTCCAGAAAATATTTTGCTTTCTCTGAATTCTGGAAAATCTATCAGGTCATTAATCTGCAAGGTCCCATATTTCCATTTAATGACAATGTTTTTGAGTATTTCCTGGGGAAGATAGTTATTCCATCTATATCCAGGTGAGATGCAAAGATGTGGGAGACAATAGGGATCCACAGGTACTCACTGACTGAAGTGCCTATAAACCCTGTTCAAACCAACTCTGGTCATAAATCCCTTTTAAAATACACTCTGGCTGGGTTTGAGTTCAGAAGAAAGGCCATGATTGGATGTGGGGGTCACCAAAACCAGAATATGACCTCCAAATGTACAAATCAAATTATTCATTGATTTTTGGCATACATTGGTTTAGCACTGGCAAGGTGCATATGCACAGTTAAATATCATATAAAACGCAGATTAGGAAAATGACAATTCCTCAAGTTCTGTTTTCAGTATAGTTACATTTGGCTAATTTTCCTCACTTAATAAAAAAAAATTTTAAATCCGTACCTTTACAAGCTTTGCCAGCTGGTACAAATGAACTTCCTTTTCATCATGCACAATTAATGGGATGTGCCAGATGCACGCATTAGGCCATATTGTGTTTCAATATCTTCAGTCTTGGACTTCGTTTTCCTTTCTAGCTCCTTTGAGCACATTGTAGACAAAACAGCAGTATTCTACATCAGGTAGGAAATTCAAGGCAGTGTAATGGAAACAGATTTTGCAGGCTGGATTAATCCATCTCCTCTTCTAACCTGGACAATGTCTCAAGTTAGACATTTTGCTCTGAACAACACTAAGGTCCCAATTATGGTCTTGAACACTTCGAGCATCTCATTTTATTTATTGTTAACTCTTAAATCTCACTGTCGCTAATGAGATGGAAGCTTCATCCACAGTCCTGCTGTCATTGAGAATAAACTGTGAAGTAGGTGAATCTCCCTTCTATTTGGGATTTAGATCCTTACACATTTTATCGAGAAACTCCAATGGGGCCATGTGCCTCACATTTGGCCATAGCTAACCACGACTTTTATATAAGTGCAATGGGATTTCCAAAAGGGCTTTTTTTTTAGAAGAATTGGTGCATGAATTTATAGATACTATATCACATACATACAATGTTGTCTGTTAATCAGACAATTATTCTTTTATGGGCCATACTGTCCCCTATTCAGGTTATTTGTGTATAATAGTTAAAACTTCTATAGATCTGCTCCTGCAGAGTTTATTTCATCATTCCACAAGAATTGGAGATTGTCCTGTGAACTGGACTGGGTTTTGGTCCTTGGAAACCACAGATTCTGTTTGTCTCCTTCCCTGGCCCTTCCTCCTCCCCCCAAAGCCAGGGCCACCTGCAGAGAGGTCCCCTGTCGCTCTGCTGTTTCTCGGCCCTCTGCAGCAATGCCCCACTTCCCCCCTTCATTCTGGAATCAAAGTCCTACAGGGATTTATACAATGGAAAGATTGATGAAACCACAGAAGAGAACTGGCAGTTTTTTTGCCCTATCCACCTCGATAGACAAAGAGGGCAGTTTGGCCTCTGTCTAGTTTTTTGGCATGAAATGTTGCTCAGAGGAATAACTTGCTCCTTAAATTAAATTCCTTTATGGTACCTTTTCTCCCATCCCTGCACTATTTAATGATTTGCACCCAGTGCACTGAGTTTAGATTTTAGACCACATGCCAAATTTGCAACAGGTGTGGATCATTTGGGCATGGATCATAACAGCTAGCAAAATCCTGATTTGAAATGTTTTGCATAATTTAACATAATCCCAGATATATGGCAGTCCCCACAGTATCTTGGTGCATACAGCACTGCCACTAAGCCAGCAAATCAGAGATGTCCCTTGCTAATGAAGTAATAGCAGTCACGGACCAGGACTGCATTGTGCTAGGTGCTGCACAAACACAGAACAAAAAGACAGCCCCTGCTGCACAGCGCTTACAATCTAAGTATAAGACGAGAGAACAGATGGATACAGACAGATGACTGCCAAATATAAGAAAACAATGAGAGCTGTTGGTCAGCATGGTAGGCAGTGGTCTTAGCACTCCAGCAGCCAACTGTTTTTTGTAGGCATCAAAGTAGAGTTGTGAGGAGAGGTTTTAACTTGAGAAAACACAAAAAACTAATACCCACTCATTGCCTCTCTCTGTCTTTGCCCTTTTAAAAGCAGCAGGTGCTAGAGACATTGGACGGGTCCCCCTTGTGGGGTAACAGAGAACAATCCAACAGAAAGGGGCAAAGGAAGACAAAATAGCGGGCAGAGAACTAGTGGCAGAGACAGCAAAACGGCAGTTACATGATGCAGGGGCCTGGACTAAAGACCTCTTGAGGTCCCTTCCAGTCCTACAATTCTATGATGTAATCATCCTTTTACCACACATGCTGCACAGTTCTGCTTACGTGGCCATTTGTGCAGCCACATAATCTGAGTACATGGTGCAGCAACCTGCACAGAACTTGAAGGAACTTCTCTAGGGTTAGATCTGTTTCCATGAACCATCTCTTCCATACGCTGGAATCATCTGTCCCACAAATTATCCTTTCTTTCATTAGGGCATCTTTAATGGCTCCTGTGTTACTAGTGGATGCCAGTTTTCAGCTCTCTAATCTAAGTATCTAGTCCTCCTCCTGCTTCTTAGTTTCAGGTTAAACAACGACAACAAAAAACAAAACAAACAGTACCTCTTTACAGTCTCACTAGCATGAGCTCATTCAGCATCTTCAGAGGTTTCTTGCCTGCATACCTCTAGCAACGGTTATTTGTATTGTGGATCTTCTCACCCCATACTCAGGATGGGGGGGAAGAGGCCATAATTAAGCACTAGCCCTTTGCAAATGTTTAAATGATATATTTAGGCTAGCTCTACCTAATAGACTGTAGCTAACTATGCACTAGGATGGCTGATTCATTTAATTGGAGTGATACGATAGCAGTATTACTGTAAACTTATGTGCTGCTGGGCAAGTTACGTAATGCTCTGCCAATGTCTGTTCAATCTCTAAAGGCAGTGTGCATGCCTAATGTGGATTCCTCTTCTCTCCTCTCTCTCTATAGTTAGAGGAATGCAACAATATGTGATTCTATATTATAGTCATTCATCTGCAGTGACCTCTAGCTTACCTGAAGGACCATTTTCTCTCTCTGTACATTATTTCTTTACCTCTGGAAAAATCCTATGAAATTTGGTATTCCAAAGGGATTTTTATTCAGTATTCTTAGTACCATTATTCACTCAAGAGGCTCATCTCAGTATCAAAGGTATCACTGCATTTTCAACATCATCACCTGCAAAGAGGGGCCTAAACCACAAAATTTGAGTCTGGACTTTAAACACCCAGGTGTTCAGGTGTGATTTCATCTGGGACTTTGCTTTGGCCTGTTACAGAAATGCAGACCATTTGTGAAATTTGGATCTAGGCTATGTCTACACTAGCAGTTTTGTCAGTCAGGGGTGTGAAAAAACACATCTCTGTATCAGAGTCTCCTCTCATGGGCTTTCGGTGCAAAGGAACTGAGGGAGGTCAGGGCACTGCCGCCTCATATAGCCTGGGGAGGGGCCACAGCCATGAGGTGCAAGCGCCACCCCTCTACAGGTACTGCTAGGTAAAAGGCTCCAGTTCTCGCGCACTGGGAGCACACACGCCTAAGTGGAATACATGTCTGCATCACGTCTCCAAGAACCACAGTTACAGTAAGTTGCCATTTCTTTTGGTGTGATCCGGGTTTGTTTGAGGTATATAGCAATTATAATAGTATTTTAAAAAATTAAGAAACTTAGCACAGGTCTACACTGTGGGCGGGGGGTGGGGATTGATATAAGATACGCAACTTTAGCTATGGGAACAGCATAGCTGAAGTCGACGTATCTTAGGTCGACTTACCTCGGTGTCCTCACGGCAGCAAGTCGACCGCTGCCGCTCCCCCGTCGACTCTACTTCTGCGCCTCGCAGCGGTGGAGTTCCAGAGTCGACGGGGAGAATGCTCGGGGATCGATTTATCGCATCTAGAATCACCAACAGCCACATTTTTCTTTAGTCTCCCATCCAACTTATGACCAATGTCATTCCTACCCTTGCTTACTTTATGATATCAAGTGTGGTCAGAGACCTAGGTATGGGGCTATAGGATTTCAGACAGTGGCGTAGCCAGGTTTAGAGCACGGGGGGAGCGGAGCTAAAAAAAGGCGCCTCCCCCTGTACTCACCCGGTGGCGCTCCAGCTGTTCGGCGGCACTTCAGTGGCGGGTCCTTCACTCGCTCCGGGTCTTCGGTGGTACCTGCCGCCGAAGTGCCGCCGAAGACCCGGAGCGAGTGAAGGACCCACGACCCAAGTGCCGCCGAACAGCTGGAGCGCCGGAGGGTGAGCGCTTTTTTTAGCTCCGCTCCGCTGGTAGTGCCGGAGCAAAAGGTGCCGGGAGCAAAAAGCGCCAGAGCGAAAAAAGAGCTCCGCTCCACCTGCAACGCAGGAGCAAAAGGCGCCGTAGCACAAAAAAGGCGCCGCTTCTGCTTAGTGGGGGAGCGGCCGCTCCCCCTGCTCCCCCCCGGCTACGCTACTGGATTGTGTACAGAACTGACTATGGGGATAAATATGACAAAATGAAGGTAACGCTTTTTTTTACGATCTCCGTGGGAAAAAAAGGACAAGAAGTTATACTGTTGCCAGATGATATCCCCTGGACCAGCTAATAAACGTGTTTGATGAATACTGTGACCCCTGACAGAACGCTCCTTTTTGAATTGTGCACTCCCTTGGTACCAGGTGGTAATTCAGCACTGCGAGCAAAGAAGTGGAGTGGGACCCTCACCAAGGTGTGATTCACCTCAGGTTGCACTAGCCCTCCCTGTCGCTCCACTCCTTTGCATGCACAGTGTAATTGCTCCATTATTGTGGCTGACTTCTGTACAGGTGCACCGTGGGGGTGGGAGGGAGAAATAAAATCAGTGCAGGAAACTTTCTTCTTCTCGAGCAGCCATAATTTGACCCTAAATATGGTAGTGTCCTTGTAATATGTATGCTTGTGCATTGGCCTGGAATGCTGAATGAACTCTGTTTACCATATGAAACTTCATGTCTGTTGTGGCAGAAATTCATAAATCTTATGCTATTTTCTTAAAACAAATCTCTTGCTGTTCTAGAAATGATTAGTAGCATGAATAAATGGTGATCTTTGTCAAAAATAAATAATATGCACCAACATGTGCCTTGGCACAGAGTATTTTGCATCAGGGAGGCCTAATTTCTCATTCCCTTTGGTTATAAATTATCTCTGAGTTTATGCTGCTTCCAGTTATTCCATCTGCAATCATTCCCATGTGGTTTCTAATGGAAGTGTGTGCATATAAACATTGGGAGGCTTCCTGTCTGTGTAGTGAGGGAGGCTCCCTGGAATTTATTTGACAGACACCATATCGTGAAATGCTTAACCGAATGGTACTTAAACAATGAGGTTCAGCCAGACTGTTCAAACAAACTCCTCTCTGAACAGAGCACAGAGGAACATTTCACTTTATCAAATGTAACGTAGCTCTGAAGTGAAGTCAGGCCCATAGTGAGTTTACTAGGAGATGAGGTTCTTCTGTTTTGAATGAAAAGAACTTCCTTTAAAGATTTCTCTTAAGCTCCTTAGAAGGAGATCTTCTCTGTCTGTAATGTGTTTTTAACATGCCTGCTCTTGGAGCCCTCCCGTTGCTATAGGCCCAAGGCACTCTCAGATAAAATTATTCCAATTTTGGGGGGGGGGGGGTGCAAATTTTGCAGTATTTTGCGCAACAAATGGTTTATATCCAGGAAAAACTTATGTGGAACAACACAAAGATCTGTTTTATCTAGGGCAGCAGTACATTAGCAGCTTCACACAATCAGTCAAATTGCTTAAGTCGTCATTCTTATGATTGTTATCTTGGCCCCCTCCAAGTCCTCTCTTGTCCATCTTTCAGGCCTTTCCCAGGCTTTGGACTGACCTCATCCACCAGCACCAGATGGGGGTAGACACCCCCTTCCTCAACCCCCATCAGTGTCAGGCCTAGAACCTGCCTGGGCATGACTTCTCCTAAGAGGCCAGAAGATAGTTTACCTCTCCTTGGAATGAGCCCCAGTGAATTAATCCCCAAATAATTCAAGATGAAAAGGGTGTTAAATACACTTTTATTTATTTAGGAAACTGCGAGGAAGTCAAATTAAGCCAACAATAAATGGTACAAAACATGCTTGCATGCGACCTCACTTAGGTGGGCCCTACAATCTTTTAAATAAACTAAAAAGTGGTCCCCTCTTTAGATGTTGTCAGGGTTCCCGCCCCACTCTGAACTCTAGGTTACAGACGTGGGGACCCGCATGAAAGACTCCTCTAAGCTTATTTCTACCTCCTTAGGTTAAAAACTCCCCAAGGTACAAAATCTCCCCTGTACCCTAAGAAAAGGTATCGCTGCCACCATCAAGTGATTTAAACAAGAACCAGGGAAAAGGCCCACTTGAAGTTCCCCTTTCCTGGGGAGGCTTGAGAATAATCTCCTAACCAATTGGTTACAAAGTGAGCAAAGACCCAACCCCTGGGTCTTGTAACAATGGAAAACAGTCAGGTTCTTAAAAGGAGGATTTTATTAAAGCAAAGAAGGTAAAAATCATCTCTGTAAAATCAGGATGGTAACTATTTTACAGGGTACTCAATTTCCAAACTCAGAGGGATTCCCCCTCTGGACAAAACCTTAAAGTTACAGAAAAACAGGAATAACGCCTCCCTCTAACACAGGGAAAATTCAAGCTACAGAAAACAGGAATAAACCTCCCTTTTAGCACAGGGAAAACTCCACAAACAAAACCTATTCGCAATGCCTGACTAACTTACATTGAAATATTGAAGGTTTGGTGGAGGCTGGGTTGGAGGAGATTGATTTTCTGCCCGGTCCTTTTAGGCCCCAGAGATAACACAGACCCAGACAAAGAGCCACACACAAAACCTTCCCCCTCCCAAGATTTGAAAGTATCTTGTCCCCTTATTGGTCAGATGCCAGCCAGGTTACCTGAGTCTTAACCCTTTACAGGTAAGAGGATTTTATAGTACTGTATCAGAGCTTCTTAACCCCTTCCCTTTATATTTATGACCGATGTCCTGACTTGTATCAGGTCCTTTAGACTCGTTTCTGTGTCACTAACATTTCAGCCTCTCTAGTGTAGCATGCTCACCACCCTGTCCATCTACTCCCTTTTCTGTTCAGTCACTCCTGGTTTATACTTGGAAGTCAAGGAGTGAGTCTGTATTGCCAAATTAGCTATGGAGTTCTGTGCACACATTTGTAATAGTCACACACTGGTTTAGGTCCAATATAGTGAGAAGAGAAATATTCATCATCACTTTTCCCAATTTTACCTCATACAGCACATTGTAATGAATGCTCCCCTCTCCAAAATATCCTTATATCTGTATTCCCCATTCCTTCTCTATATGTAAAAAGCTCCCTTTCCCCAAAAAACTGGTAGTGTTCATATCCCTTCTTTGTATATCATATAAAATTTGTTTGCATGTTTGGGTCTCTCCCTAGAAGGACGAGTGTCCTGAAGATTGCAGTTGTTTCCTGAAGTATCAAGCAAGAGAGAGAGCCTTAAAAGTTCCTACATTTTCCAGTCAGTTCCTATTTCTTAGTAACTCCAGTCTGTGTCATAGACGTTATCGAGTCTTTCAAAGTTATTTATTAAAAGATGAGGGTGTTCAGTGCAAAAAACACAGTCCTCTCTCAATACCCAAGGGGGGCATTTAGGGATTTGGGGCAAAAATCTGTCAGGGACAGTACTTGGTACTGCTAGTGAAGGCAGTGGACTGGACTTGATGACCTTTCAAGGTCCTTCCAGTTCTATGAGATAGGCATATCTCCATATTTCTTTCTATTGCTAAGACTCTTACAATTTATAGCTTAAATTTTCAGAAGTGACTAATGATTTTGGGTGTCTCAGGTTTTGGGTGCCTAACTTGAATCACATTGGAGGGCCCTACTCTCTTGAAAGACCTTTAAAGGACTGGATTGTCAATTAGACACCCAAAAATATGACACTTTTTTTGAACATTTAGACCTACATAATACCATGACAGTAATTAAATAGCCAAGCTTTGTTAATTTTGTAGAGGAAACTAAATTTGATACACTAGTATACTTATTTCATTTCATGTAAGATTTATTTATGTATCAGTGTTACACATAGTGCTTAAGGCAACAGCTGCCTTTCAAAAAAATTTAAGCAAAAACTGAAAATTATTTTGAAAATATTTTTGTGAAAAATGTTCCCATTTTGCATCAACTCTACTAAATAGACTAACAGAAAATGTCCAGAAAATTTCTGGTATAGAGGCTTTTGTATGCCCTCTTCTAATTTTACATTTTTTCTCTCTCTCCCCTCTTTTCCCTCCCCTCCCCCCACCCTCCCCATAATAGAGTGGGTCAGTGGATTAGTGCTTGTAGACTTCCCACAGAAAATGCATTGGCAAACTTGTCTGGGGGAAAATAGCAGAGCAAGAGAATAATTCTCTGCCTTCCCTGTACATAAAGTGAATCAATTGTTAAGAGTTTTTATTTTTGATATAGCTGCTCATGGTCCTGCTGTAATGTCTAATCATCCCTGGGTGGTCTTAAAAATGTGTAGTCAAGAACACAATGTTATGAGAGGACTGTTGGGACAGGCTTAAGTTAAGCAGGTGGTCAGTACCATGACCTTCCCTTAAGAGCCACTCCTGAGCTAGCTGCTTCATTTATTGCAGTGTTTGGCTGAATATAGTTTAGGTTGCAGCTAGTGGCTCCTAGCACCACCACAGCTGTGGAAGGAAACTCCATTATTTCTGTCTAAATGAATGACATGAGGGCAGAGAAATAAATGTGATTAATGAAACCTGTGTATTGATTGATCAAACTATGAGGAACCTCTAAAATACACATTTGGCAGTGCTGCAAGTTAAAATGAAGGGGGTAGCTGGTTAATCTCTCACTGAAATGGCAAATGACTGAAGGTGAAGGTAACCCTTGTGTAGAGGAGTTAGTGCAAACACTATGCACCACTTAAATCCTTAGATTAGATCTCAAGTAGTGCATAGGCTCAGTGCTGGCTCTCTGCTAAAGAGTGAATTTCATCCTGAATTAGCAAAGTGAACAAGTTCCAGAGGCAAGCAAGGTGGGAAGTAGTAACCTTGTCATGGATTTAAAGGGGCCTGTTCTAAGCCCTGGCCTTTAAACAGTCTCCTGGAAGCACTACTTCAGTGCTTCAGACCCCAAAGGGGTCACACTTTTTTCCATAAAAGCAGTCCACGTGGCCTCAACACATCTGAGATTGAGCCTTCAGACTGCAGCACTCCTGTTTCTCACCGTGAGACCTGCCCAGTGAGTTGAACTGGGGTAGACTCCTGTTCAGAGACTTTTACTCCTTTGGGGATCAATGCACTTCAGCCAGGGCTGGCTCCAGGCACCAGTCAACCAAGCACGTGCTTGGGGCGGCACCTTCTAAGGGGCAGCCAATCTTGGGGCGGTGGGGCAGCACTGGGGGGGTTTTTTGTGTTTGTTTTTTGTTTCGACGGGGTAGTGCTTCGGGGGGGGGTGTTTGTTTTTTTGTTTTTGTTTCGGTGGGGCGGCACTCGGGGGAGGAGACGGGGTTGTTTCGGTGGGGCAGGGTGGCGCTCGGGGGGTTGGGTTTTTTTGTTTTGGTGGGGCGGCTCGGGTTTTTGGTGGTTTTTTTTGGCTTGGGGCGGCAAAAAAGTTAGAGCCGGCCCTGACCTAGGCAGGTATCTGCAGGCAACCTTTTCAAAACAGAGGTAGTTTCAATAGTCAAGTGGAATACAAACTTGGGAAGTCTTTAGGTTGACATACAGAAGCAAAGGTTAAGATGGTGTTCAGACTGGCCAAAGCCAGAGCTCTACCAAACCATGTTGCTGTAGGGCCAATCTTGGCTTTCTCTCTCTGTCCCTTTGTCTCCCAGTTTCAAGTGAGAGCCCAGTGTCTCTCTGAGCACAGTTCATAACACTTCTGTCCATTGTTCTTCCACTGCAAAACCATGCTGTGTTCACAGGCTCAGCCAGTTAGAGCCTCCTGTCATTGTGTTAACGTTCAGTCATTGGGGTTCCCCTTGTCTTTCCAGATCCTCCATTGATATGTATTGATCCCAGAGTCCTTGGTGGCTAATTCATGCCACTCCAGACAGCTGTCAGACCCAAAACACCTCAAGTCTCCTGCTCTGTCCCAGGGGAAGCATTTAGCTTTTCTGAACCCAGTCAGCAGCCATACCAAGCTAAATAGGTCAGCCCATTCATATCATTCATAAAAATAGTACAGAAAATTCCCACTACTGTCACACCGTAATTACAGGCTACAGCTATGTAAGTAGTCTTTACCAGGGTGCAGTTGAAAACGCCATAGAAAGTGCTAGGTTCTGGCTCTTTCAGCCAGAGGGCCCCTATTGAAATTCAGGCTGGCTCAGAATTCCTCTTATGGCTACCAGGGAGCATCAACAGCTCCACTACCCTTGTCATGCATACAGCATGCGGCCAGGCCTGTTCACTTCATAGCTCCCCACCCATTTTACATAAGAGGCCAGGCCTGTTCACTTCATAGCTCCCCACCCATTTTACATAAGAGCAATAGCGGGGAGTGGGGCTGTAAGGAGTTGAAGCTGCTTCTGCCCTCCTTCTCTCTCACTTCCCAGCACATCTGCATAGGGCTACCTGGCCCTGATTAAACATTCCTGTAGCTCGTTTGACGATCTGAGGTGTAAAAGTAATTACTAAAATAATAATCTATAATTTGTACTGTTTAGGGGGGGAAGTTTAAAATTTATAAGTATATACAGAGTATGCTACAAAATCATGTTCAGCTTGTAAAAATATTTCCAGAATTTGGTATCTATCTTGGTTAATAATCATTTGCACACTTCATCCCAAAGTGATTTACAAACATAATTTTATTTGGGGAAATAATGTACCAGTTTTACAGATGGGTAAAGTGAGGCATCGTCAGGTGACTTGCCAAAGTCATACAGTGAGTCAGTGGCAGGGCCAGGATTAAAACATAAATCACAACTCCCAATTCCATGCTCATCATCACTTGACTGCATTACTGTGGTCAACTCTCATCATTTAAATAGTGTATTTACTAAGATTTGTGTCCTTTAGCTTATGTTTTTACTCAGAAACTCTAAGGTAGATGTGTTTACTGTGACACTCTAAAATTAGTTTGCAGCTGCTCAGTGGAATCTTCAGCAGTAAAGTCAGGGATTACCGCACAATTGAAATGTTCCTTCAAATATAGATGGCTCATGAATAAGAGATCATCTTCCTACTAGTTGAGTTCAAGGATGCACTCCTCCCAAATTCCTCAGGAAGGAATACATTCTGCTAAGGGAGGTTGATTCCAGAGCACACAGTTGGTCAAATGCAGAACATTCATTAAACTATAGGTTGAGCGTCTCTAATCCGGCACTCCCTGGTCGGCAACATCCGTTGTCCGGCATAAGCGCCGACTCCATGGTGCTCCAGGGCTGGAGCACTCACAGGGAAAAATTAATGGGTGTGGAGCATCCACTGGTGCTAAGCTCCCCCCTCTGACCACCTTCTTCCCCCCCCCCCCCCCCCCGTGTCTCTACCAACTCCTCCTCCTCCTCCCTCCCAGTGTTTCTGGAGCATTGTGAACAGCTGATTCGTAGCGTTCATGCTCAGGAAGGGACGGGGAGGACCCCGGGTGAGAGGCTAGCATCCGGGACCCTGGGTGGAAGCGGGGCCCCTGGGCGGGGGGGACCATGCTGGGCGCAAAGTCTGGAGGTACTGTAGCACCCCCTGCATCCCTACTTCGCATGCCTATGGAGACCTGCTGGCACTCTGCATTGAACTCCCGTGGTTCAGCAAATTCTCTGGTTCGGCACCGGTCAGGTCCCGAGGGTGCCGGACTAGAGAGGTTCAACCTGTAGTCCCAGAGTAAACTGTATTGGGAATGGAGTCAAGCAGGCTCCTGGGACTTAATGCTGAGTGTTTGGTTTCACTTTGATTTATTTCACTTGTCAAAATTAGTTTTAATTATAAACCTTGCTATTGGTCTTATGATTTAGTCTGTTTGACACACAGTTGGATTTTTAAAAACTTATTCCAGGCAAGGGGAATTTAAGGCTGACTTTCTCAACAGATGATTGAAGAGCTGCTGCCATAGGGTCTCTTGGAAAGGAAAAAACGATAAAGCAAACAGGATAATGCTTACCACGAACAGCTCTACAATGGAGATCTTTAATCTATAGCTTCATTCTTGCCTACTGCAAAGTGTTCCGGAAAAGCTTTTCTTTAGACCTGGATCAAGTAATGTTTTGGCTGACAGGTCTTTTGCCATGGGAACAACAAAGGTTCAAGATTATGGCATGCCATTATTGCATGCCAAAACATTAGTCCAAATCTAAATAAGCTTTTCTGGTTCAGTGCACCTTTTACTGTTCAATGCACTTAGGGCCTGATGCAAAGACTACTGAAGTCAGTAGAAAGATCCTTTAATGATGCAAGAATAAAGCCATTCATTAAACATTTCTTCATTATTTGAATTGATGGTTTACTTTACAGCTGGTTTACTTTATTAAGCTTACCCACAGTTGGATAGAGCACCACTTGTGCTTTAAAAATTAACTGTAAACTGAAGAGAACTGGGGCCTTATGTTCACTAGGGAGTAAATGCAGTAATGCAAGAGTAAGCATATGTGGTGGGGAAAGAATGTGTTCTACTGGAAGTTCAGGTAAATGTGGAAACAGCTGCATAGAAGTGGGAGGATCCTTGCAGTGGTGCAATCCCCAAGTAGACATGTCGAGAGCCAAGATTAATACCAAAATGTTTGAATAATAAACATTTGCCTTAGCGTTTGTTTATATTCAGACATCTCTGCAATCTTAAGGAAGTCATCTAGCATCCCCAAGAAACAGTTGAGTTATCTAGGGAGTGGAAAAGTAGGAAATGGCATATGATTAGTTAATACACAATATAGCTAATGAAGAACTAATGTTGTAATTGCAGCCTTCCTGGGAAGAAATACTGTGTGATGTGGTTTGTGTTTATACAAGGTTTCTATATAAGCTTGGCAGAATTTGATTTTTTTTCTAACTTTCACACTTTTTATCGATTTAATTTTTTTATTTGTAGCTTTTTGGTTTTACATTTGTTGGGGCTAGGATTAGGGCAGCGCTGACAGCAGGGCTCCCTGTGCGGCCAAGGGGCCCAAGACCCCAGGGCTATAGGGTGCAAAGGAGGCTGCAGCTGTCCTGGCTCAGCAGAGCAGGGACCCACGGCTAGGACTTTAAGGAGGATAAGCCCCACCCTGCTGTGGAGGAAGCCACCATACTGCTGAACAGTTCCTGCCTGGGATGGCACCCACACTCCTGGCTGGTAAGTGAGCAAGCAGGGCCGTCACAGTAAAGCTGGAGAGAGCTCCTAGCATGGCTGTGAGGCAGAAGGTGTGGGGAAGGCTGCAGTTTTGGCCAGGCAGAGCAGAAGTCCTTGGCCGTGGGGGAGGCCACCCCATTGCTGAATGGCTCTTGCGTGGGGATGGAGCCATACAGCAGCAGGTTGGCCTCCTCCATGTCGGGGGATTACTCTTCCTCACAGCCCTTGCCAGGAGTCTCTGCTCCACCGGGCCATGCCTGCAGCCTCACTTCCACACACCTTGTGCCTACAGAGATTAGGTGTCCCAGGAGTGAGGGAGCCCTCTGCAGCTCTACGCGTGTGGCCCTGCACCCTCACTCCGTGCATGGGCACAGGGCTGGTGATACCTGATCCTGAAGCCACAAGGAAGACTGTAGTCCTGGCAGAGCAGAGATCCCCAGCACTGACAGCTGGTGAGTGAGAGAGCAAATCCATGACAGAGGGGCTGCAGAGGCTCCCTGCACAGCCACAGGAGCCATTCAGCAGTGGAGTGGCTTCCCCTGTGGCCAGTGGTTTGTCCTCCTCCTCCTCCTCTCCATTTTGGCCAGAAGTCTCTGCTCTGCCCCACCAGGACCATAGTCTCTCCACATACCTTATGCCTGAGGGGATTGAGTGTCACTGGCCCTGAGGCCACGCATAGTGCCCTCTGTAGCCCTGCTTTCAGGACCTGCTCACTCACTCCCGTGTCAGCAGGGCTGCAGAGGACTCCCTGCAGGGCCACAGAGCCAGTCTCACCTGATCCCTGGCAGTGCAAAGTGTACTCCTGTGGGAGTTCTGTGCCAAAAAATTAAACATTCTGTGCACAACATTAAAAATTCTGCAAAATTCCACGTGTTTTATTTGTCAAAATAACACTATGTAATCTCTCCAGTTTCAATTATTTTGGTAATTTAGTTCAAAATACCTGTCAGTAAGTATGTCTGTAACAATACAGACAATGGAAAAAAATTCAAGAAATATTTTTTGACAAATAGATGCCTTACTGGGCATATAAATACAAAACATTGAGTAATTCATTTAAACTACAATATAGAACCATATTTCCTGCCCCCTCAGAAGCAGAGCAAAGGCTTGGGGAAATCAGGGGTAACGAAGGAGCTGAGGGAGAGGGAAGGAGCCTAGGAGTGAACATGGAGGGTTGTTGGATGTGGGTGGGAGAAATATGGAACAGGCTTTTTTCGGGGGTGGAGAGGGATTGTTAGGGAGCATCCCCCATGCAGACCCTGGCTGACCCCTAGCCTTTCCTGTTCAGTCAGGCATATCTGCCTCTGTCCCCATGTGTCCCTGCACTCCCTCCCCCTATCCTTATGTGTGTCTGTGCCCCCCACAGCCACCCCCTTCCCCATGTGCCCCTGCACCCCCCCATCCCCATGTGGCCCTGTGCCTCCACTCCAATTCAGTCCCTGCCCCAATCTGTCCTCCCCCCACTAGCCCTTATGACCCCCTGTCTGTGACCCACCCCCACCAGCCCTTATGACCCCCTGTCCACCCCACCAGTCCCATGTGCCCCACACTATTTGTCCCCTCCCATATCCTCTGTCTCCTGACCTGGCCTACCAGCAAGGCACTGCCTTCAAGATGGCAGCCTCTTCTATTCCCACAGCTGGGAAGGGCCCAGGAGCGGCTGCTCTGTTCTAGTGCCACACCAGCCCCTAGTGGCCAAAAGGCATAATTGCAGGAACTTTCTGGCAAGAAGTTATTTTCTGCGGGGAAAAAATTACACACTGCACATGAATTATGCGCATGTGCAGTGGTGCAGAATTCCCCCAGGAGTAAAGATGCAAACTTACCGATTGGTATTTTTTTCATTGATTTCAATGTGTCAGCTGAAATTGACATAAACTGACAGTTATCAATTAAAATTTAAGCCTGCCGTGCATATTTATATAATACAGCAGAATCCAAGTTACCCAAATAACAAGGGTGACACCAGTTAGGATAATCAGAAGCTTGGCGATCAGGAATTTTCAGGTGTCAGTCCTGTGCAGCTTCTACATTTTGCTGGACTGAAGCTTCTTATCTTAGAAGTTCTGCAGGAATGTAGACCAGAGTTTTGATTCAGCACCTGCAATGGGGGCCAAAGCTCAGCTCCCATCTAGGTACTTCAGTAAGCACCCAATGTGATGGGCTCTTTTCAAAATATTGCCATTGGTGTCAACCATGCAGATGTTAAGAGCTCCGCAGGCTAAAGCTAAATCCATGTGGAGCTCTTTTAGGTATGTTGCAGGAACTGAGGAGCTTCATTCCTGTGGATATTATGAACTCTGAAGGTTGGAACCTTCAGAACTCCCAATCTTCTAAACTCATGTATTGGTCCACCAGTAACATGCTAGTAGTTCAGTAAACAGGGAGAGGCAGGGTTCATTAAAATGGGATTCTACTTTGCATTTACGTATCTTTCATATAAGGATCTCAAAGCACTCAACAAACATAAATTCAGCCCCAGTTCTTCCCTGAGCGATAAGTAGGCATTCTACTCACTTCATAAATAAACGAAGAGCAGGTAAATGACTTGCCCAAGGAGGACACGGAGTAAATCAGTGGTCTAATCTAAATGTTTATTCTGGGTGCATGATTGAAGGAGGTGTTTGGTAACGTAAATAAATAAATGAATAACCATAGTGCCTAAGAAGCCTAGTCATGGCCAGGACCCCATGTGCTAGGCACTGTACAAACACAGAAGGAAACGGTGGTCCCTGCCCCAAGGATCTTACAATCTAAGAATCCCACTAAACTGTGTACATATTTCTTCTGTCCTTCCTGGTCCCCGGTGGGAAATAGCTATTCTATTACATGCTCCAATGGTGTAATACTAAGGATATTTCTACACTAGACATGCTACTGTGTACAGCTGTAGTGTAGACACTTACTACAGCAATGAAATGGGTTCTTCTGTGGTTGTAATAAAATCCACTTTTTTGAGAGGTGATGGCTAGGTCGCCAGAAGAAATCTTGCATTAACCTGACTGTGTCTATACAGGGACGTAGGCCGGCTTTTTCACAGCCCTGAGTGATATAGTTAAGCAAGCTTAACTTCGCAGTGTAGACCAGATGTGAGTGGTGAACCATCTCTTTCTCCAGTAGCTGAATTCATTGATGAGTGAAGTAAATCCAGCTTCTTGTATAACAGCCTCTGGGAGTAGTAAGGAATTTCTTGAGTAACAGAACTGTTTGTAACATTAGAGTAGTTGATGATGGGTACTCGGAACTTTAAGTGCAGTTTATTGATATTTTGTTTACTGATTGTTCAAACAGCACTGTAACCTGCTGAAGTGACTGGTAGCAAAACAGTTAAAGTAAATATAAAGAATTTTTTGTGTATTACTGTAAATGAGGAAATGTAATGAAGTTACCCTTAAACCCCAAGTGACCCAGCTGTTCTGGCTTTTATTGCTTTCCTCCAGGTGGTGTCAGTCATCCTCATTCTTATTTTTCATTAATGCATAACATCCTCTGATACTTAACATCCTTGTGATACTGTAATATTGAATTATGGTTATGAATGGTTTGTCTGACTTTTCTGCTCCATGGGGAAGAGTTGCCACAACTCGTACAGGAACTAAAAAACAGTTGGGGGGGAGGGGGTGATTAAGGCCATTCACTGAGACTAAACGAGTCCAGAGAAGTTCGACCCCCTGGGGTAGTTTGCATATACTGGCTCGGGCTGGGTTTTCCAGAGACTAAGAAACAAAGAAAGGGCTTTTGGTGTAAAAGGATGAGCTTGAACTGACTTGTGGCCGCCTTTCTGATCCAGCAAAATGGACAGGACATTCGTCCAATGGGGGGTTCCAGTCCCTGGGGAAGGGCTGGAAAGACTTAGGCCTATTAGGGCCCCATGGGATTGACGGCTGACTCCTGGTACGTTTAGCCCATGTTTAAATCTGTTAAGTGTTTGTATTATATTTTTTTCTTGAATGCCTTTACCATAAGAATAAATGTGCTTGCTTAGAAAGAGCTGTGTGGAAACTTGGAACTGGTGGCAATACGCTGGTCATAGCCCTTGGAGAGAGAAAAAAGCACAGATGCTGGCCTTAAGGTAATTGGCTTGTTGGGGATATCAGTGTAAGGCAGGGAGCTGTGCAGCCTTAAAATTCCCAGTCAAAAGGGAAAGAGATGCAGGTCTTCACCCAAAAGAGGTGACAGCTGGAGGCCAGAAAAGTTAAGCGGGTTCTCTCAAGGGGTCGAGGAGGGGGGAATACAGTTGCAGTTGCCCTGAAACTATGACAGTCCTGTCTATATATTTTCCTTGTCTGTTTGGTTACTAGTTGAACACATTGTAATTTTACATCCTCCTCATACTAGACCTACTAAATTTGTAAAGCTTCCTAGTCTGGTCACATCAGCGGTATGCAAGATCAGGATTTCTGAATAATCAATAATCTGTGAAGGGAATAACCTTGTAAACTCATCATTGATACAACTCACCAGTTACTGTTTAGATAAATAACTTCTGATGATAAAGCGACTCTAGTCCATGAACATGCATAACTTTTTGTGATTAGTTTTGTATTAATTTTCATAAACAACAAAAAATACATAAAGGTCAACAATTTACAGATTGTATGTCATCAGATACCACACGTCATAGCCTATCCAATAGAATTATGCAATTACGCAGTTGTACAGCTTGTCAAAGCTACTATACTAAATTGGACAGTATCACAGATGTAACATTGTAACTCTTTACATTGGAGCTTATGCTCCAATACCTCTGTTAGTCTATAAGGTGCCACAGGACCCTTTGTCGCTTCTACAGATCCAGACTAACACGGCTACCCTTCTGATACTTGACAGATGTAACATGTTAGGGTGGGGATAATAATAAAAAAGATATACACAAATAGGCAAAAAAGGGAAAGAGGGGATGGGGCAGCAGATGTGAGGAGGAAGGGAAAAAGCAGAGAGGTCAGGTGGAATGCAATTCTGGCATTATTTGAGCTATCTCACCATTCTTTATCCAAATGTACCAAGAAACAGCATCTACATTTCTTCAAATTCATATAATTTCTCTTTACATTATTAAGCTATTCTTTCTTTCGGTGCTAACTCAGATGGGTCCAAATACCAGTGCTCTATTCTGGGCGTATCCCTAATCCTCCATTTTTGTAAAATCATGCACTGTTAATCATTGTGGCCCTCAAGAACCAAAGTCTTTGTGGTGGAATTAAACCCAGCATAGTAGGTACGTAATCTAGAATATAATTTTCAGATGAGGTTTAATTGCTGAAGCCAAATACTATTTTACTCCTGTGTCCACCTCTTTCCATAGGTGCCTGGCTGTCGGACAGACCCTACAGCAGATGTATCAGGGTTCCTTTTTCTTTATTACAGCGCCAACAAACATCAGAGGAAAAGGCCCCCCTCTTGCACAACCTTTGTGGTGTCCAGCACATTTTGAATAGACTTTTGCTGTTTCAGGCATAGCCTGAGATCCACAGAAGCATTTTTATCATTCCATAATATGCTTTGCCATTGGGGTTCTTTTAAGTTCTATATTAACTCTCCTCCTCACACTTTCACAAAGAACTCCAGACCAATGGAGTTCCTCTTTATTAGATGTGCATACATAGTGGACATGGGCCTGGGGAGTTTATGAAGCGTTTCCAAGGTTCCAGATAGCTTTGGGGCCTCTGGACCAAATTGATATGTTAGAACAGGTTTCAGTTGTAAGCACTGCCACTCCGCTAAGGGTGCAGGTCATATAGTTGATTTAATGTTAGAAAAGAGACACAGCCCTCATTCTTCACTATTGGGAAATCCATATGATGCTCTTGCTCAGCCAGTTCTTCTAAATTATAGGGTTTTCTCCTATTTACATGTCTGGGCTATCCCAGATAGGTGCTTTTACATGGTGGTGAGGATAAAATTGTTCCCTGTTAGCTGGATAGCCCAGACCCTTCGCACAGCCATCACTGTTTTTATTTTTCTCCATTGGACAAAAAGAGGAACTGATCAGACCCACAGGGAGAATTGGATGCATTAATACCCATTCAGTTTCCACAGTTGCAGGAATAAAGGTGTTATCATGCTAGAACTGATTTGAGATCTGTCACATAAAAACATAATAGTAATTTTGTAGGTCTGCGAGCCCAAACTGTCCCGTGGCTATAGGAGCTAGAAGTTTTTCAATGATAGTGATGGTCATTGACTGACTGGTTGGCGATCCCTCAATTCGAGGATGATCTCTACCATGGATTTACATATGGGTCCTGAGATGACTCAGGAGTCTGATTCTGGAACCGCAAATCCGCTCGCAGTAGGTTCAGACATTTTGTGGAAGGCCAGAGGCCTGCTGGGAGAAAATTATTTTTTTCCTTCCTCTCTCTCTCTCCAGCTTCAAGGGCAAGGTGCTTCTCCCTGAAGCAGGCCACTGCCTGATGGAGGATGGGGAGCCATTGGGATTGGTTGGTGGCTTGCTCTTCTCAGCTTGTGATGTTCACATCAGTTTTCTTAAGATACGTTTTCAGTGTGTCTTTGTAGCATTTCCTCTGACCACCACAGAATCTCTGACCATGGAGTCAGAGCTCTGGAATGGCCCTACTGGAAAAGGAGTAGGAAAGGCTAACTCCAACAGCATCCTCCTCCTGAGCAAATGCATAGAACATGGGCTGGTCATCACGAACACCCCCTTTAGACAAAGTGAGAAGTAGAAGACCTCCTGGGAGACACCCTCGCTCTAGGCATTGGCACCTTCTTGACTATGTTATTGTTATAGCTTGAGATCAGAAAGATGTCCGCATCACGAGGGCCACGCAAGGAACCAATGACTGTTGGATGGACCATCGCCTTGTTAGATCAACCATGAATTTCCAGATTGCCTCAAGGCATCACAAGCAGGCAAAATCAGTACAAAAGAAATTCAACATTAAGTCCCTTGAAGATATAGTGACTCAGGAGAAACTTCAGCAGTGTCTCCAAGAGAAGTTTGCCGCTATGCCTACAGCTGCTGCTGCTAATGAAAATCTCTGGAAGGGATTAAAGACTGCCATTCTCTTGGCATGTGCCAAGTCCATTGGCTATGTCACCCGCCATCATCAAGATTGGTGTGATGAGAACAATGCTGAGATTCAGGGCCTGCTTGCCCAGAAAATAAAAGCTCATTGCATGTGGCAAAACAACATATCACAACAGCAGAAGAAAGAGTCATACAAGCAACTCAAGGCTGAAGCCCAAAGGAAAACCCGTGACATCAAAAATAAGTGGTGGTAAGAAAAGGCCAAGGAGATTGAGCTTTATGCTGATAAACACAACATGAGGAGTTTCTTTCAGGCAATAAGGGCCATTTACTGTCCATGTTCCCATGGACCCACACCACTCTGAGCCCAAGACGGGTCAACTTATTTTAAGGACAGTGAAGCCATCAAAGCCAGATAGAAGGAGAATTTTGAGTTACTCCTGAACCGTGAGTCAACGGTCTCTGATGCCACTATCGAATCTATAGCTCAACGACATGAAATAGAATCTCTTGCTGACCCCCACACCCTCGAAGAAGTAACACAAGCCATTATGCAAACTAAGAAGAACAAGGCAGCAGGGCTAGATGGCATACCAGCTGAAGTCTACAAGTTTAGCGGTGAAGAACTGGTAGGGAAGCTCCACAAACTTTTCTTCATATCTGGTATAATGAGAAGATTCCAGAAGACTTGAGAAATTCTAACAGTGTTACAATCATTAAGAAAGGAGATAAGTCAGAGTGTGGAAACCATCAAGGCATTGCCTTGCTATCTACAGCAGGGAAAATTCTTGCCTGTATCCTCTTAAACCGATTACTTCCCCTTGCTGAGTAAATATTGCCAGAATCTCAGTGCAGTTTTAGACCATCCTGCGGGACAACCGACCGACTCTAGAATTAAAATCTCCGAGGAGAATGATCTTGTCCTCATTGAGAATGTTGGTCAAGACTCTGTCAAGATCTATATAGAATTGTTCCTTGATATCCTCGATAGAATCAAGCGTTGGGCATACACACTGATGACAGCAGCAGACTGGTTGTTGCTGAGCTCAAGACGAAGAGTCATAAGATGTTCATTGATTTCTACAGGAAATTCTGTAAGATGACTGACAAACTTAAACTTAATTGCAAAACCGACACCAGGAATACGCCTGTTCTCTGCAGATTTTCCTTTCCAGAAAAAGGTGTAGCCGCCATCTTCTTCTCCCAGTTGACCTTCATCTGGGCGCCTTGTCTCACTCAGGGAAGCGACGTCCATGTTGTATCTCAAGTTCCCTGGCGATGATAGCAGTTCTTCTTTTCGGCCATACATTATCTTTGTTATGCATCAGGGTGCGAACATTCCATGTAGCAAAATTCACTATCTTTTTATAGCTTCAACCGCAGGCAGAGTGATCCCACTGGACGCGGTAATCCAGCCAGGAGTGTGAGAGACAACCTAGGTTTAGGGTACCTTTTCTAGTCCTCTCGCCATGCGGGGTGAGCAGAGGGGATCCTAAAGAGGACTGCTCAGTTGCAATAGTAGCTGCTGAATTGCACCCCTGTCTCAGTCTAGGTGTCAGGCAACCGTCTGTCTACCACCTCCTACGTGCAGATTCATAAGTAGGAACTTGCCAGATTCACTAATCCTGTGCAAGTCACCACTTGTCTATCACTGCAGGGCTTGGAAGTTTGGAAAGATATTTCCCATGGTAGAAGCCTGTGCGTGATTTCTTTTAACACAGGGAAGCTGGTGCGCCTACAGCGACCACACGATCATGACGAGTTGGAGTCTGGGGCCCAGTGGCAGGGAATATCCGAGACAACTGGACCACTTACTGCAGCCTTCATCTGCTTTCACAGCCATTGAGATCCGAGGACCCTCTTCCGCCTGATCCACCTTTGAGGACTTGGGGGGATTGGACCGTGCTTTGTCTAGGACCTCCCCTCAGACCTGTTTGCCTTGGGAGACCCTACCAGGAACATGAAGCTCACAACATGCAGAGTTCACCTCCCACCCTGGGTGGAGAGTAAAGAGGCATCTTATTCACTCTGCTGGCTGTCAGACACCTTCTGCTTCTCTGCTGTGACCTCTGCACATCAGTCTCTCAGTGATTTTCAGCTCTTTTGCAGGCTGGGCAGAAACACTGCCTCGTCTCAAGTGATTTCAGCTTTCAGTGATTGTAGCTCTTAGCAGGCAAGGCAGAAACACAGTCTTACCACAACTGGTTTCAGCTCTGAGCAATTAAAGTAACAAAGGAGGCTCCTAATGAAGCCTATTTAGCTCTATTCTTTGAACAGGTTAAGCCAGTCTAGAGATGGGGGAGGGGGGGCCTCCTGTCTGCCCCCCCTTCCCTGCCAGCTCTGATATTCAAGCCCCTGCTTAATGACATTCTTTAAACTGAGGGTGCCCCCCCTCATTTGGGACAGGTTAAGCACAGTCCTGCTGTCCTGTATTGCTACAATAATTACAACATTGGTCACCATATTTCACTATCCCCGCATTCAGTACTAAAGTCATTTGTACCCAACACTAGCCAAAGTTGATTCTTTGACACAGTTTTAAATGATGAATATGTAAACAGAGCAGGAGCAAACTGCATTTACATAAACACACCCACAGTCTCTTCCCCTCCCAGCTAGCTGTCAGGGAAGCATAGGATGATCAGACAGCAAGTGTGAAAAATCGGGACGGGGTGGGGGGTAATAGGAGCATATATTTAAAAAAAGACCCATTAATCGGGACTGTCCCTATAAAATCGGGACATCTGGTCACCCTAGGGAAGCATTCATTTAGACCCTGCTTGCATCATGAATCATTCTTGTAATTGTTCTATGAAGGTCTGGTTCAAAGTTTATTGAAGTCCGTGAAGAGACCCATTGATTTCAATGTGTTTTCAATCAGGTCCTAAATGGAAGGTTATTGACTTCCTTAAGAATAAGGGTGAAATTCTGGCCCCATTGAAGCCGATGGGAAAACTCTCATTGACTTCCATGTGGGCAGGATGTCCCCTTATGTATATTTATTTATTTAGTTCAGCTTTACATTTCAAGATCAAAATGAAAATAAGGAAGAAAAACTTGTAGCACCTTAGAGACTAACAAATTTATTTCAGCATAAGCTTTCGTGGGTTAGTACCCACTTCATCGGATGCGTGGAATGAAATTATTCTTCAGACAGATATATATACAGTCAGAGAAACATGATGGTCCAGGTGTATAGACCAATCTTAAGAGGCAATGGAAAAGTTCTTGGTTCAGGTTTGTAGCAGTGATAGAATAAACTGCAGGTTCAAATCAAGTCTCTGGAGCACATCCACAGCGGGGATGGGTCATTCAGTCCTTTGTTCAGAGCTTCCGTTTGTAGCAAAGTCCCTCCAGAGGTCAGAAGCAGGATTGAAGAGATTTCAAGATCAGATCATGATTGAGAGGTTACGCAGGCAACATCTGGGAATTACACCATAGTCTCAATCTATATCCAGTAACTGTAAGTGCACCAAACACAATATCCATATACTGGTATATTTTAGGAAATATGCAGACATTCCTCATTTAAGTATTATTATTTTCTCTCTACCTATCTCCAATAGCAGTAGAGCATTTTGAAGTTTTACTGTACAGCTACTAATCAGTCACTGTTATTGTGCAAATTTGATCAGTAAATCATGGTTAAAATCATCTTCTGGGGCTGTCATGTTTAGGGTTGTGATTGTAAGAAATTACAAAAAATTCAGTTGCACTTCACAATGGAAACACAAAATAAAATTGCAGTGGCCTGTGTATTTCACTAATAACATTTTATTTGCTAACTTCTAATCTTGAGGCAGTTTTTATTTTATTTAGTCATTTAATTATTTTGCAGAACAAGGTCCTGTCTTATAATTTTAGCCAGCTGACTTAACAAAATAATTATTTTTTCCCCTTTTCCTTAGGTGCTGTTGCCACCTTATGAAGATCCTGCAAATGTAGCTGGTAAAGACCCACCACCACCTTATGTGTCAGCATAAACAAGAATGTGAAGTGTACCTAAGAACAATAGCTTTACTTTTCAACCATTTGAGCAACAGTTTGTTTATTTCACTTCCAGGATGTAACTCTGAGATTTGTGTTGCTGTTTAGCTGAAATTTTGAAATGTAGATATTGTGTTCAAAATGCTGTAGATAGTTTTAATAATGTGCTTCAACTGAAACAGTGTGCTGAATTGGTTTCAGAAACCTTTTTGGGGGGATGGGAGGTAGTGTTAAGGTGACAAGAGTCATACAGTAGCTTTTATTCACCTCATTTTGACATGCAGTGCTAGAGAATTTAGAACTTTTGCGTATAAAGCAGGTGTAAACTTCCTTTTTTATCTGCAAAGCTTCCAGATCAGTAGAAACAAGTTTCTGAAATGCCCATTTTCCATCCTTAGAATGTATTGTACAAAATGTAGTCTGTCAGTCCCCAAAAAGTGACATTCCACTTTACTCCAAAAAAGCTAATAAAACATTGTGCTGAAGCGAATGGTCTCTAAAGGAACAGGAGTAAGGTATAGTGTTCTCACTAACCAGGTTCATCACAAACATTTAATTGGGGGGGGAATGAGCATGGAAAAGCAAGGTTGCTTAGCTCCCAAAACTGTGGCAAGTCAGGTCCATGTTCTAACGTATACCTGCTCCGTCCCCTGCAGCCACTCTTCTCTTCAAAATAAATAAGTAAACATTGCTGCCACCATTCTGCTGATATTTCCTTCCTGCCTATACAGCCCCTCCCCTTTCAGCAACCTCAAAAAATACCCATGCTTTTAAAATCACATGGCTTGGTGACTAAAGATGCCTCCTTGGTATCCAAAATGTGAAAGTTTCTATGGGAGTGTGCCTGTAAATAGAGCCAAGTTTTGGAGTGTGAATTAAGTTATACCAGTACGGGGATAAATTCTCCCAGCCTATGGGGGAAACGTGCATGTAATTTCTCCTAACATTTTCAGAAATCTCTCATTAATATCCTATATGTATCAAAGGGATGCAGCATATGCATCATATAGGAATATGGGAATCCTTTGTATGACAACTGTTTGCATTAGAATTCATTCTAGTGGAACTCACCCATCTGTGCTGATCCCGCTGTGCATGTTTGTGTGAGGTACTCTCTTTTCCCCGAAAAGTGCCTCTTGCACATGTAACTTTTTTTGTTGAGAGTTCTATTTTTAAAAATTGTTAACGTAAAGATAATCATCTATACTATATGAATGGACATGTTTCTACCTCTCATCTCTTCTCAAGTGTCATCTCTGGCACTTTTTGGATGTCAAAGCATGTTGGGGTGGAAAACCTTGTGCAAAGGGACCTTGTGGAGCTGCACCACCCCTGGGGGAGCCTCAGGAGAAATTGTCCTTCAAGAAGCACGATCTCTTCTGAAGCTGACGTGGAGTGCTCACACTGCACTGTTCATTAGGACAATGCAGATTTCAGTGCACTAACTCCATTCTACAGGCCCATGCAGTGTGTGGGCAGGTCTATGGTCCTGCCTCCTCCCTGCCTTTTTCTGAACCATGACCAAACAGCCCCTGTTCAGAGCCCGCTATTGTGATCTGTCCTTGTGCAGGCCATGAAATGAGGGAAAGACTTTTTTTAAAATGACCCTCCCCACACACTTGTGCAAGAGCAGATCTTAGTCTAGCCCTTGTTGTTTTGTTTTGTGGTTTAATCACTCTAAATCCTGGTCTACACTGGGGGGAAAGGAGGGAGATCGATCTAAGATACACAACTTCAGCTACCAGAATAGCGTTGCTGAAGTCGACGTACTTAGATTGACTCACTGTGGCGTCTTCACAGCTGCTCCCTCGTCGACTCTGCCTGCGCCTCTCGCAGCGGTGGAGTACAGAGTCAATGGGAGAGTACTCGGGGATCGATTTAGCGCATCTGGACTAGACACGATAAATCGACCCCCGATAGATATATCGCTATCCGGTGGGTAGTGTAGACGTCCCCTAAGATCAGACCAGGCAATACCTTGATTGGACCAGTTGCTGATACTGATATGTAGCAAAATCCCATTGTTTTCTGCAGGGTAACTCTAGTGTTTTCCAGTGTAGGCCTCATAACCATTTACGTTCCAGAACTGAATTTATTTTTGAGGTGGGCTGCCTGGACTTCTGATCCTCCTGCCTGTTCACTTTCTTTTAATTCTTGACTGATTTTGAAGAATTTTTAATCATTCATCTGTTTGACAATAATCCGATTGTACATACTTCTCATTGAATCTACTATGTATATTAGCTAGCTTCTCTATAATAAAAGGGATGTTTCCTTGTGCCTATGGCAATTTCTTTTGCATCTCTTCACTAACAACAACCACACAAATCCAGTATTGTCAATCAAATGTGACAGGTTTTCTGTGTAAATAAGAAATAAAAACAACTTCTGTTTCATGCAGTCAATAACCACATCTTCCTTCTTCCCATCACGTACAAATGCAGGAAAGAATGGTAGGCTCAGAATATTTCTTACAGAGCAATGGAAATTAGAGATGAAACAGACTTATTTTGTTAGCATCCAGAAATGTTTTCTGAGTTTGGTCTCCAAAGTGCCAAATAAAGGAGGATTGCCATCTCTGGTCTATTCAGTGATACTTCCATAACCAGGTGGTGGCTTTTGTTTTGTTTTGTTACCATTACATTGTATAAATTCATATCTAGTTTGCTGTAGGTTTTTCTTAGCAGTACTTTTCTCCCAGGTATCTCTCATCAATGTATACATTTTGTTTCTGTTGGTTCCCCGCAGACATTATCAGCATATTATTTTTCCAGGTTGCATCTCATTTTATTTTTTATATTAGTTCTATATTATGTGGAATCATTATTAATAATTGTCAGATCATCAAAGACTGGAATGAAAAATACTAAAAAGGTGCATTCAAGTCAGACATACAGGTCCAGATCTACCAGCAAAGGTTCTTCTTCGAGTGCTTGCTCATATCTATTCCAATTAGGTGTGCACGCGCTGCATGCATGATCGTCGGAAGATTTTTACCCTAGCAACACTCGGTGGGTCCGGGTGCCGGGGAATGGGAGCGGGGAGAAGACCTCGTTCCCCCCCCCCGCTAAACTACTATTCTAAGTAATTAACACTATTAACTATTCACAACTAATTACAACTATTAACAGGTACTAAGCTAGGGAGGTGGAGATCAGCTAAGCCGCGCTCCACAGTTCCAACAACCGTCACAGGCGGTAAGAAGGAACTGAGGGGTCGCTGGGTCGGCTGGGGCATATATCCGGCACCTCAGCCCACCCACCGAGTGTTGCTAGGGTAAAATTCTTCTGACGATTGTGCACGCAGCACGCGCACACCTAATTGGAATGGATATGAGCAACACATCTCAAAGAACAACAGTTACAAAGGTGAGTAACCGTCTTAACTGGGTCTTGGTTTTAGCAGATGTGTAAATATATACTTGGCTGAAATGTTATGAATCTTTTCTTGTCAACTGTAGAATTTTGCAGGATGCTTAAACTCAACAGCTACTGAGTCTAAACCCCCAATTTTCTCTTCCTCAACTGCAGCTCTATTATTACTGCTGTATTTACATAAGAACTATAGAAAATAGTATTCTCCCACATACAAAGATATTGCACTGTAGAAGGTGAGCAGAAAAGCTTTGGTGGTGATCTGGTAAGTACATGTGCTTTTGATGCTGCTCAGTGCTTCTAACATATTGCAACAGTTATTAACAACCACAGTTTTGAGTGATGCACTGTTCAAACTGATATTCCTTTAGGAAAATCTCTGGTTTGTAAATATAACCAAAATGCTCCAATATATGCCTCTAGGACATATTCCTAACCACAGATCTATTGTCTAGAGAATGCCACGCTGGCGCAGTGCACAGGAAGTGTTAAGGTGTTTTGCCAATGTTAAAAAATAAGGTCTTTTCTAAGTCTACGATGTGGGGGAATGGTTATGAGTAGGAGCAGAAAAGAGATGAAGTGGTGATAGAACAGGTGAGGGAAGGTTCATTAATCTTATTGAATGGCACAGAGAGACTAATATTTTTACATTCATAAGGATCGGTGTTATAAGAATAAAGGAAGTTAATTTTCATGCTTCCTTTCTCCTGTACCACAGTCAGACCAGAGCAAACATATGTAAGTTCTATCTTCTAGTCTTAAACTATCAGTTGTATCCCAAAACTTGAAATAGATGACACCTTAGTCTCTGCTATTGTAAGGTTGCCTGAGACCCCACAGACCTCTGCCCTCCATATCTAAAGAAGAGTTGGTTAAACTCCAGCCTGGTGGTCAAGGTTGCTGGAAGACTCAGAGCATAGTATCCCTATTTCTAAGAAGATCTATTAGAAATCATATTTACATTTTTTTATTAGAGGCTGGATTTGTAATCGCATATACTGCAATAGCTTTCCCTGCAAAGATTCTACACCTAAAGTTAAGGGGATGTGCAACACTGTTTCAGCTCACAGCTCTGGGAAACCAAAAATAGCATCCATAACTGTAAATGGAGGATCAGCTCTGATAAATCAGGCTTAATGTTCTGTCAGGGAAGGAGAGTGGTATTTATAAAGATGTCTCCGCATCCAGGGATATCACCCACAGTGGTTCTGCAACCTGGCCAAGTTTTCAGATAACTCAGCTGAATGTGGAAGCCAGATCTCTGACCTTCTGCCTTCAAGCCCATATCTACCTCCTGCAGAATAGGATATTGAAGCAGCAGGGGCAAAGAACTTCATTGTCACCCATCCAATAAATATAAAGTTACTTCAAAGCAAAAGACTGTTCTACAAACATACATTTAATACTGGACAATTAGTCAGAACAGCTGCTTATTTTAAATGAGCAAGCAAAGTGCAATGTAAAGCAGTTGGAGATAATTTTTTTTTCACTGTATCCAAACCTTTCAAACAGCAAAACAGTATAACCAGGGCTGGGTTATGTAAGAGTATGTCCTATACTGGAAATGAAGGTGCAGCTGTAGAATGGGAAGGCATTGTTTTAATCACTAGCAGAGCAGCATGGTATAGGCTAACAACCTGAGTATGTACCTAGGGCATGGCCTGGGCTAACAACCTGCGTGACGTACCTAGGGTCCACAGTGGGCTTGTACTTGGATGGCTAGCCTCTGTTGTAGCCTGTGCTGTTACATCATCTCTATTGTTCCCCATGCTAGTTACATTAAAGCTATCTTGGGTATGCCTGTACATGCTCCAATCAGACCTCCACTTGCAGTGTAAACATACCCTAAGAGGCATGAGGGTACAGTGATTTTGGCTTGTCATTTGGGAGCATGGGTAAGCATGGTAAATATATGAGTCAGTCTCCTCACTGGCCTATGGGAGGAGTTGTGTATGAGCAAGTGAGGGTAAGCACTGCAAAGCTACACTCAGAGCCTACTCAGAAAAAAGAGATTTCAGCATGGAGAGTCAGGAGCGTTGCCAGCTTTTTTGCTGCCTTAGGCGGCGCCTCTGGGAGACGCCCGGGCGGCCGAAGAACCTGCCGCCGAAGACCCGAGCGGCCGAAGAACCTGCCGCCGAGGACCCGAAATGCTGCCCCCCAAATCCTGGCGCCCTAGGCGACCGCCTAGGGTCACCTAGTGGTAGCGCTGACCTTGTGGAGGGTTTGCAGCCATTTGAGAGGTTTCCCAGCCACCACTTTGATTCTAAGTGTTCAAGAATAGGGGAACTGGCAGACACACAACTTTAAGACCTATAGATACTCATTGGGTTGAGCTCTCTGACTATAGCAATGCAGAGACTTTCTGTGGCACTGTCATATCAGTTTGAGACACTGGATATTTGGTTTCCATAGCAACAGAGAGAAAAGTGCCAGTCGGTGCAACAAAGTTTTGTCAGGCTACCATCTTATTCCTGTTCTGCGTCCCACTAGATTTCCAGTATTAGCTGTGCCTTGAAGAAAGTTACAGAAGTATGGTACTGATCCTGTGTGACAAATATTTAAGAACAATGTGTTGGCTAATGTAATACAATTATTGCCTTTTCCTACTGGCTTATTAGATTTTTGTATTTATTTCTTTATGTAGAGTCTACCACAGCCACCAGACTTGTCCTTTGGTTCCTTTCCTGGCTTTGGCCGAAGGGGGGATTTGCCATCAAGTTTGTCATGGCTCTTTGTAGCAAAACCCCTTGAGCAAAACTTTTAGAATTTAGCCAGGAATAAGGCTCTGTTCCAGCATGGACGGGGAAACCTAAATCCATTTAATTTTAGCCTGCTAATCAATCTAAAGAGTGGTTTTCTTCTTATTCTTGTGCTTCTAGGGTAGGTATTGCTGTCCTTCCAGCCACTTCTATTGGTCTCTTCTATTGCAGCAGGCATCAGGAACCCCAGGACCTGCCTTTTCTGAAAGCAGATCTACAGTAGAAGCACTACATCAGTGCAGCTGCGCCACTGTAGCGCGTCTGGTGAAGACGCTCTATGCCAACAGGAGAGCGCTCTCCCAGCAGCATAATTATTCCACCTCGGCGAGAGGCAGAAGCTATGTTGGCAGGAGAGTATCTCCCACCGGCATAGTGTCGGTGTGGACAATGCTTAGGTCGCTGTAACTTACATTTCTCTGAGGGGCCTTTTTCACACACCTGAATGACGCAAGTTAGATCGACTTAGCAGTAATGTAGACTAAGCAGTAGTGTAGACCTGCCCTGAGATTCCTTCCCACTACACTCCAAAACCAGAAACGCAAGGGATGGGGCAAGCTTCTAGATTTCTGTATCCATTTTCCTTTTAAAATTTCCAAAGTCACTACCCCCAGTTTATGATTCAGCTTCCCCAGGGGTAGCAATGGTACAAGTGCTATTGTAGCCAGGGCTCCGGGCATTTGCCAGTACTTTAGCACCATGTCATCTAACCATGTTCAGAGCAGGACTGTGTTCCTAGACAGCACCGTGATTAAAGTATCAGTGGATGCCAGCCCTTATCTACAGTAGGGGCTCTCACTTTGGCTACTACCCTCTGAACTGAACTGTGGTAGCTATAGCGGGAAATCTATTGGGAGGGGGATTAAAACTGGACAATTAGTTACTCTTTTTTATCTTCTGCCAGTCTGTGAATTTTGCTCACCACAGTACCATTTGAAAATGGAATGGCTTTCATTTCCTTTGCTTTAAAGAAGATATTAACTTTATCTGTGGCACAGATAAATTTAAATTTCCTGCCATTATGTGAGGGTGTTTTGTCTTTGCTAAACGGAGAGCAACTAAATAAGAGGCATTGAACACTTCCAGTGAAATTGTTAGAGTAGCTGATGTAGCAAGTTGTTGTTTTTAAAAAATAATTTTCAATTTACAATTAAACAAAATAATCAAATGAGCTATAGATGTTTAGTCCAAGGTTCTTGAGTCAAAATGTCATCTGGGGATCTGGTCTGGTTTCAAAGTTTTCATACTAATTTTTGCTAGTATTTCAAAACATACAACAAATTGTAGTTGCTGGTTATCTCCTGATTGTTTTCCTCTCAGCAGGTAATTCAAATTTTACTATTGACAGTAGTAAATTAATTAATATCTGTAGCATGCCTTTGAGCATATAAAGTATTATAAAATATATTTTATATATCAACTGATGAGTATAACAGCCACCTGTCATTCAGGATAAATGTAAGGAACAATAGGAGACTCCACCCAAAACACAGGCACGTCACCACCAAAAATAAATTAGAACTGTGTGGGGGGTAGGGGTTCACTGAGTATTGCTTGGTGGGAGAGGTTTGTTTGGAGAGGGTACGTATGTGTAAGTGAGAAAAGTAGGAGAGAGACCAGAAAAGCAGCAAAAAGTCAAGGACACGGTCTGAACAAGCACTGGGAGCATGGGCCTGAGAGAAATACCTAGAGAGAGAGAACTTTGGGGCTGAGTGCTGGCTAATAGAGGCTTGAAACATTCAAACAAGATCTCTTGTAGTTGTTTGAGTCCTTCTGTTTTCAGAGAAACAGGACTTTGTACATTCTTTGTAAATAAACAGGATTGCATCAAAGATACCTAACTGCATCCTCAATTTTTTGTCCTAATCGAAACAACCTGAAGAACTTCCAATTTTGTCTAACCGCTTGCCTGAAAAAGGGATAACTTTATCACCATAAGCAGTGCAAACAGTTCAGGAACAAAGTCCTGCAAAATATTAAAATGGACATTAAGCAGCTGTAACAGTGAGAATCTAAGGGTGCGTCTATACTGGAACTGGAAGGTGTAATTTCCATCTTAAGATGACATACCCGCGTTAGCTTTGATCAAGCTAGCATGCTAAAAATAGAAGTGTTAAGCGCAGCGGCACAAGAGGGTAGCCACCCAAGTAAGTACCTAGCATCTCGGATGGGCTCATACTTAGGCACTTAACCCCTCTTACTGCTCACTCCGTCGCGGTCTATTTTTAGTGTACTATCTCAATCAAAGCTAGCAAGCTGGACATTACCTTCCCCCTCCTTCCTCCTCCTCCCCTCCCCCCACGCTCAAAAGTGTTGGATTTCACATAACCAAAAGTTTTGTATGTTGATACATATCCATAGCCCTCATATGACTAGATCATGGGACACTACCTGGTCGCCAGTAAAAAAAAAAAAAAAAAAAAAAAAAAACCTCAGACCCATCTCCTTCCACAGGTTGTCAGAGGAAGGGCTATAGGAGCTGGTGCTTGGGAAGGGGAAGAATGCCTTTGGGAGTTTTAGGCTTCACACCCAGAGGTCATATGATTGGATTGAATCACAGGCTGGGATGTTTTGAGTTGAGATATGATCTCTGATCAAAGAGCTGTGCTTATGACATAATCTGAATTCATCCATCGTTATATGTCAATTTGGGGTTCATCTTTCAGACTGCTGACCTTTCTGTGTTGTTTGTGCTCATCACAGATAATAGAATGCATGCTTGATTCAGATTTGCTTTTGAAATAGTAAGAATTTAATTTTTGTCTATGATCTTATTTTTGGTCTCTAATAACAGAAGTTTCAAGGCTCACATTGCTATTCTTCCAATTTTATTGGACTAAATCAGTGTTTCTCAACCTTTTTTGTGCTTTCAACTCCCTTTATATTTTAAAAAAACCTGACTCCCCTCCCCATACTAAGACTTGAAAAAGTTGTGACCCCCTACCTTAAATATCAAGTAAATTATGAATAATACTGGCCCACCAGCATTAATAAACTAATATTTGAAACCTACAGAAATAAGTAAAGGTAAGAAAAAAAACACTTGTGTGCCAAATCAAAGTTTGTTTTTGCACAAACTATAGATTCACTTTTTTACGAATTATTGAGTTTTACAGAATCCTTCAGTGAGACACTTGTGCTTGTTTTGTACCAGCTAATTTTTTTATGTTGGGTTGAATTGAAGAAAAACTCAGCAGCAGGTCATTTCCCACAGGTAATTTATTTCGTTGCTTTGTTTTTATCGCAACTATCGAGAATCCCAATTCTAATAAGTATGACATTGCGAACAGGATTGAAACTTTCAAAGCTTCAGTTACAAGTTCGGGATACTCATGCTTCTGTGTCATCCAAAACGTGCACACATCTTCTGAAGGAAATGAATACTGGAACATTTTATCAGATGAAAGCTCGATCAGTTTATCTTGCAGGCTTCCTGTAAGTTTGGCAGACTCGACTACTCTTTTGTTGACCGGATTAATTATCCACCTCTTGCCAAGTTCTACATCGTCAGGCGGGAAATAATTCTGGAGCTGCTTAAATGTAAGTATATCTTCAATCATAATGGTTTTTAAATGTTTAATGTCCACTTGTCATTGGCAATCAATTTCATGAACTCGCAACTCAGAGGAAATGATTCAAAGTTTCCACTCTGAAGCCAAGCAGATCAGGTTCCAAGCTTCTTTCCAAAGGCGGCTCTCACTTTGTCTCCCAACACAATTATGTTTTTGTGTCATCCTTGAAAACTCGTATTCAACTCATTCAGATGACTGAAGATGTCTACTAAGTAAGCTAACTGAAGAAGCCACGATGGGTCACTGAACAATTTAGCAAAAGGAGACCCTTGTTCCTGTAGGAACATAAGTACTTCAGCTCGCAATTCAAAAAGTCTGCTTAACACTTTTCCCCATGAGAGCCACCTCACTTCAGTGTGCAAGAGAAGACTTTTTTATAAAGTGCGCCCATTTCATCACATAAAACTGCAAACAGGCAAGCTGATAGACGCTAGCTTTTCATGAAATTCACAACTTTTACAGACTCATCAAGCACCTGATGCAACTCAGCAGGCATTCTTTTTGCAGCAAGTGCTTGTCCGTGTAAAAAACAATGGGTCCAAATTAAACGTGCCATAGTGGTTTTCAATCTTGCAACAAGCCTGCTGTTTTTGCCAGTCATTGCTTTGGCACCGTCACTGCATAAAGCAATACATTTTTCCCAATTGATTTGAAAATATTCGGTAGCTTCAACAAATATAGATATTCGCCAGTCGTGGGCTAGGCAGCACTTTACAGAAGAGCATGTTTTCCTCCACAGTAGCATCTGAATTATATCGAACGAAAGCTAAGAAGTTATCGTTATCTTGTCCTTCAATAATCATATCAACCCATGAAACTCAAAAATGAATTTGGCAACTTTTACAAGGTCCTTTGTTAAGGGCTTGATCCAAGGTGTCAAATCTTAAGAGCATCACTTTCCTTACAATATTACATTTAAAAGCAGCACATCTTGCAGACTGGATTTATCTTAGTCTCATCTGTATTGATTTTCATTCCTGAAGTGTGTTCTGTCTGCACTGTCGTGATAGTGAATGTTATGGGGGGGGAGGAATAGCTCAGTGGTTTGAGCATTGGCCTGCTAAACCCAGGGTTGTGCGTTCAATCCTTGAGGGGGCCATTTAGGGATCTGGGGCAAAAATTGGGGATTGGTCCTGCTTTGAGCAGGGGATTGGACTAGATGACCTCCTAAGGTCCCTTCCAACCCTGATATTCTATGATCTTCTATGAAGATGCTTTAATATCAGTCAGAAGATCTTTCAGCCATTTATTTTAGCTAATATTTTCCTTGATAGGGTGTCAATATCCTCAAACATCATCATTCCAGCCTGAGTTTCCAATTTTCCTACTTTGGCCAGTCCATAATGAAAAAAGAAACAGAATAAACCTGCAGTCTCCAAAACAGTCCGGGCTCAGTCCACTGTTCCTAGTATGGCCAAATGTAAGTATCTAGAAACAAAGGTAGGCCATATTTACAGGATATGGACAGCTCCCATCTTAATCAGGAAGGGGTTAGAGAGCTCCTCTGGGCTCACTCAGCCCCAGCCTGGCGCACCTGTGAGACTTCTTGCATCTGGAAAGGGGCAGCTCCTTTAAAAGGGAGGATCCAAGCCCAGTGTAGGGTGGCATTAAGAGGGAATGAGAGAGGTGCCCATCCTTACCTCACAGGGGCGACCTGTAGGTAGAGCCTGTGACAGGGATGCTATCTTGGGATGTGGAGATTCTCAGAAAGACTTGAGAGTCACAGTGGATAATCGAGTGAACACAAGCTCCCAGTACAATACTGTGTCCAAAAGGGCTAATGCGATCCTTGGATTTATAAATGAGCAGCTCAAGAAAGAGTAGAGAGGTTATGTGACCTGTGTATTTGGCACTGGTCTGAGTGCTACTGGAATACTGTGACTAGTTCTGGTATCCACAATTCAAAAAGGATGTGGATAAATTGGAGAGGGTTCAGAGAAGAGTGACAGGAATGATTAAAAGGTTAGAAAATATGCCTTATAGAGTTAGACACAAGGAGTTCAATCTATTTAGCTTGTCAATGAGAAGGTTGGGAGATTACTTGATCACAGTCTAACATTAAGTAAGGCTAAGGTTTTATCACAGTTATTTTTAATAAAAGTCACAGATGGGACAATAAAAGAAAATTAATGGAGTCTGTGAATTTACTAAAAATAACCTGGTCGCAGGCTATGTAGGGGGGATGAATGGAGTCCCGTGGCGGACAGGGACTAAGAGGTTGAGCCCTACGGCAGTGGCCACAGCATGGTGGGCGCACAGCCCCCGCTTCAGAGCTGGCCGTAGCTGTGGGACAGGAGTGTGCGGCCCCAGCTGAAGGAGGGGGGGGAAGGGGAGAGGCACGCGGCCCTGGGAAGTCCCGAGGGAGGCATATGGCCCCTGGTGCAGCCGCTAGGCAGGGGTGCGTGGCCCCAGCTGCAGTCCCCGGCAAAAGCTGCGGGGCTGGAGGGCACTGCCCTGGCTGCAGCCCCTGCCAAGCCCAGGACAACAAGTGGCTAAAGGGCACGGCCGCAGCTGCAGCCTCAGGCGGAAGCCATGGGGCTGGAGTGCGTGGCCCCAGGTGGACGCCACGGGGCTGGGGCATGCGGCCCCGGCTGCAGCCCCCTGTGGAAGCTGCGGGGCTGGGGCTGTGGGGTCCTAGTTCCAGCCAGTCCCAGTTGCAGGGCAGGGGCGCACAGTCCTGCCTCTGCCTCCTGAAGCCCTAGAAGTCCAGTAAAGTCATGGAATCTGTGACTTCTGTGACTAAATTCTAGCCTTATCTATAAGTACCAACATGGGGAACAGAAATTTGATAGTTGAAATCATTGTAATCCAGCAAACAAAGGTATAACAAGATCCAATGTCTGGAAGTTTGTCAGACCAATTCAGACTAGAAATAAGGTGCAAATTGTTAATGATGAGGGTAACTAATGATTGGAACAATTTACCAAGGGTTGTCATGGAATCTCTATCGCTAGAAATTTTTTAATGAAGATCAGATGTTTTTCTAAACGATATGTTCTACTTCAAACAGGAATCAATTCTGGATTGGAGCCTTTGATGGGATCCCTGTGGTGCAACCTGGAATTGGGGTACCATTGTGCCCACATAACTCTAGCTGGGGCTTCTTTCGCAATGGTTTGCTAGTGACAAGCAGCAAACCCCTCCAGGCACTGTTATCACTTAGCACAACAGCATGTGGAGCCTCACACCCAGCTAGGTTGCATGAATGCTCCCAGAGCCACTCACAAATCACACAGAGAGAGACTCCAGCCAATTCCCACACACACACACACCCATCTCCCCAGCCTTGCACCCCAGAACTGTACTGTCTTGCCCTGGTCAGAAGCCTTACCAGTGTAAGTTTATTATCCAGTCCACCTCTTTCTAGTTGTGGAGAGGACATACACTAGCCTTTTTAACCTGAGCTGAGATTTCCCAAGCACTTCAAAAATACACTATTTTAGGTAAAATACAAAACAGATTTATTACCTACAGAAAGAAAGATAGATAGATAGATAGATTTTAAGTGATTATAAGTGTTAGGCACAAAAGGTTGGAGATAGTTACCAAAGAAAATAAAAGGTAAGTGCACAGTCTAAATTTTAAACCTTATTACACTAGGCAGTATTTGGATTAAGCAGTTTTCTCATCCCACTGGATGTACAGTTCTCAGTTCAAGTCTTTGTCTTCCCAGTGTTCTTGTTGCTTCCAGCGTAAGTGGGGGAGGAGAAAGGGCAAGGTACAATGCCACTGTTTTATTTTATACCCTCAGTCCATGTGCCTGGAAAATACTAGCCCAGACATGTCCTGGTGGGCTTTGCTGAGTCACAGGGTTGAGCAATCCCCCATTGTGTGAGGCTTTGCAGCCCTCTTACAGTATTGTAAATCCCATGTTTACAACTCCCCTGCTGATTAATGTTCACTTAACACCCTCCTGGGAGTGGACCACCAACTAGCAGTAGAGACTCTAAAACTTACAACCAGACAGCAAAATCTCATAACTTCATACACACTAATGATGTGCTTATTTGGACAGAACAACGGGTTTCAGGAGATGGTGACCTTTCATATGCTATCTTACATGGCATGCTTTGTATGAAATATATCATAATTGTATGACGGGGTGAATATGGGGGTTCCACGGTGCTGCCTTGAGGTACAGAGTGCCACAGGGCTATAGTGGGCATATGGAGACTGAAATACTCTATCATCTTAAAGTGGTTCTCCAATCAGACTTCATTTGAGGGCAATGTTGTAGCTATTCTGGATAAATGGAGGGCTTCTGCTTTCAGTCTGGCACATTTAACTAGTGTAATGATAACAGCTAACTGCTCTTCCACCAATAGATGGCGCTGTATCTTTTGTTTTGTTGTGTCTGATGGGGGGGGGGGGAATAGTAGTAGTAGGAAGTTTGTGTCCTGCCTGTTTGTGCCAGAGTTGTTACTTGCATGTTCCAACAAATCTTTAGAGTTCTATAAGCAACTATTACAACCCAGAAGGATGCCTGTGGAGGTGGATTCACAAAGTGTCTGAATATACATTCACAGTTCACTATAAACCTGGAAAGCAAAATGTGGTGGCAGATGCTCTCACCTGGGCGAGGGCAGTGAGAATAGACTCAGCCTGGTCTTGCGACAATATCTGGCAAGAACAGGATTGTCATGCCAGGAAGCTTAGGGAGAACAGTGCTAGAGTGTCTTCGTGATATAGATCAGCAGGCTACCTATGGTATGAAAAGACATTGAGCCAGATATTTGATAGATATTATTGGCTAGGCATGGCTGCAGCTGTAAAGGACTGTGGGCTTTCCTATTTTATCTGTCAAGAAAGGAAAGCAGCAGCAAGGAGAGGCCGAAGTCCATTAGGGGAAATGCCGCATGCAAGTAGGCCATGGGACTGGGAGTTCATTCTGCTTTACTTGAAAGACCCACTACCAGAAATGCCATCTGGAAACTTGTATTTGCTGGTAGTGTATGACTCCTCTTCAGAATATATGGTGGTGCAGCTTTTAACAGAGAAAAGGACAGACAGTTTCAAAAGCATTGATGAAATATGTAGTGTTGCATTCAGCCCACCAAGCTGCATCTGCAGCAATCAGAAGAAGGAATTTGAATCACTAATTATGTGAGGTTTGCCAACAATTCCAGAAAACTAATGTTGCCCATCCTGTGAGAAACAAGGGAGTGGAGATAGTAAACTGCACCATTGGTTCCATGCTTAGAGTATAAGTCAGTGAAGACCAACGAGACTGGGATGCTGAGACACCTTTTGTCGTATTTGCATATAACAGCAGCTGGCACTCAACTATTCATTATTCTCCTTATGAGATTATATTTGGACTCCACAAAACCATGCTTTCCTATGATTTGAGGTTCAGGCAGTAAGACGCCGTAAACCTCCTTGAACCTACCCAGGTTTTTGACACACCAGAGTCTTATGTAAGTGATCTGATGACTGCATTCCAGAAGGTGGAGAAACAAAAGAGCTGGAAAAGCACGTCAAGCACAAGATGCCAGGAAAAAGGAGAATTCTGTGCCCAGTTAAGAAGAAGAGATGGTGTGGAACTGGAAAAAAGCAAGCTGGAAAAAATTCCAAACTTACTCCTTTTTTGAAGGGACCTTACACACTAATTAAGAAAATAAACAATTTATCTTCACTGATGCAAAAAGTGAGAGTTCACTCCTTTGCAGTGCACAGAGAACTGATCTAATTCATTGAAAGAAAAGAGAATGCAAATACTGAGGATGCTCAACAATCATCCTAAAAGGTTGCAGAGGAGGATTTGGAGGTACCTTGGCAGGTTTCTGTGGCCTGTGGTGGGGGACTGGCTGTGCAGAATTGCCGGGGTGTCCTTGAGATCTCACTATCAGTCTGTCCACAACAGATAGGCCTAACCTGTAGAACATGGACCCTGTATTCACTGATAGCCTAGATCCAACTATGAATCGTGTCTCCATGACTGAATATAGGACTCAAACAGGCACAACAACCCGGAAACTTGTGTGGATGGCAGACTTCCTGGATCCCTAGGAGTTACAACAATATTAAAATTTTAGTTACTGTTTTGAATTCTTACTCAGCGGAGTGAAACTGGTAATGATAATGGTAGACTGTACTGCCACCAATAGATGATGCTGTATCTTTATCTTAGTGTTAAGTTGTTGTCTTGTATCTGATGGAGGAGAGGAGTTGGTGGGAAGTTTGAGTCCTGCCTGTGTGTGCTGCAGTTGATACATGCAGTGTTCCAATAAATTATTTCAATTCTATACATGAGTATTATACTTGCACTAAAATAACTTATAACAGCTATATGGGAAACAGGCTATGTTCATCAAATGGCTGTAGTGGATAGACAGTTCATTTATACATTTTAAACAAATTATATTCCTATTTGTTAATTAAAAGCAGTAAAGTTTTTATAACTTTTCTATGTTTACAGAAGTAAGTATAAAATAGCAAAATACATTTTCTTTGGTAGGCCCTTGTAACAGCATAATATTACTCCTTCCATTAAAGAAGCAATATAGCCAATTAATCTCAGTAAAAAATAAAACCTAGCAGCACACTAGCCCTGGTCAAGGACAATATTCAGACACTGAACCATAATACATAAAGGCCAATCTTGTCCTATTGAAGCACTAAGGGAAAACATTGGATTGCCTGCACAACCAGCAGGTTTTGGTCCTAAATCAGCATAATTTGAGTTTTTAAAAGATTAAATTACAGAAAAACTTAAAGAATTCTGTGCAAATATTATATATTATAGGTCACTAAAGGCCTAAGTGGAAATAATTTCTACCATTCCTTCTGGTACAAGGTGAAATTATTTCAGTGGATTCTAAAGTGGGAACACACCACCTTCAAGTTACCTAGGAAGATTATATAATGTTCAGTTTTCACAGCACCAGTGAAGTTCTGTGAATGAATTTAACATAGTGACATTTCCCAATGCATTTCTTCTGCATGAAAATAGGTAATGTACAATCTCCAGAAGAGTTCAGGGCATTCATTATATTGAAATCACTGATATAATTGAAATCCAGCCCCTGTTCAAATCATCTCTCAAACTTGTTTCACCAGTAAACATCATGAAATGTCTCCTTGGCAATCTGGATAGTGATCATAAACCACTCTATGGCTCGCCTGAATCTAATATATTTATTAGATATTAATTTATAATTATATTATAATCTAATAATGTATTAGATATTAGCACTACATAATATATTTAGCTAATTATAAACTGTAAGGAATGGAAATGCCATCTGTGAGAACAATATGGGTTTTTTAAAAGTCTTTCGCCTTCATTCCTTTGCTGAAGCTACATTTTAGAAGAGTGTAAAATGCTGGGTAAGCATTATTAGTCATGTAAGCAAACTAAGAAAGAACTTATTTACACAAAGGATGGATTAACTGGAATAAATGACCAAAAATAGCAAAAGAATTATGAGTTCAGAGGGGGAATTGGGCATATGACTGGAGTAGAAGGGAAGCTCTGGGCGTAGCCAAAAGGTAAGTTTTTAAACTAAGATAAGATTTAGGATGTGCTATACATCCATCAGCTCAGTAATAAAAGAACAGCATTATCGAGTTTGTTTTTTAAAGGTTCTATTCTTATTGCTTACTCTGAAAGATGTGTCCCTGCTGATATTACTGAAGGCACTATCAAGCATGGAAAAAGTGACATCTGGTATAATCTGCATCACGCCTGCCTTAAATGACATTAGTTTTTAACCACCATGAACAACTAATATTCATGAACAAAACTCCCTCAGTGGGGAAAAAATTAAAAAGCATCCTTGTTGTTTTTTAAATCACCATATCTGTTTGAAAATCCCATCATAGGTTGAAGGAACTAATGCTAAGCTTTTTTAAAGGCACTATACATTTGCATTTTGGGCCTGATCTAATGTCCATTGATGCCAATGCAAACTCTTTAATTTAAATAAGCAATGGACCAGGCCCTAAAGAACAAGTGTAGTCTTGCTAGCCAAGCAAAGTGAGGCCCTCCGCTCAACTTGATGGTATTTCTCTGTTTGTCAGTAAGTAACAATATAGCTTTTGAAAGCTGCATCCAATCAAGGAGCTTGGTCTACAGAAACAACAGTCATTGGCGATTACCACAGGGGTCCAGACGGTATCCTGAAGTTCACTCCTGCCTGCACTCTGCGCAGTTTTCAAACTTTTTGAGCTGAGCCCCACCCCCACCATTGATTTATAATTTTTGGTTGTGGCCCTCCCCCCAACCCAGACAGGCTGGGTGGCCTGCTGAGGTTAATCAGGGAGTAGAGGTAGCGCTCCTTGATGGGCCCCACTGTGCGGAGCAGTCCCTAGCCCTGCTGGGCACTGCTCCCCAAAATATAGAAGTCAAACTACACCTATGCTTACCAAGAATATATCAACATGTTATCTGAAGGTTCAAGTGGTGTATCTACATCTGAACACCTCAAAGCACAAATACAGCTACCTAATGAAGAAACAGTTTCTCCACAACCTAAAGGTAATTCCTGATGTTTGTTGGTCAAACTTTTCCCATTTATTGAAGTTACAAAAGATAGCTACTAGCGCACCTCTTGCAAAAAACGTACAAAGAAGGAAAGCTTCCCACTGCTACAGTTGGTAAAACTGGAAGAGCTTGGTTTGCCAGAACGATCAGCAAAGCCAGTGCTGACAAACTATATGAAAGGACTGCAAAACACCAAACCTCTGGACTGCATTGACATACAGAAAGCTTTATAAGCCAGGCACTGGCAAAGCCAATTTTAGAAGTACTTAATGAGGCTGTTAAGAATGCTGGAGACACAACACAGTTTATGCAACAAACACGGCTGTAGCAATATACTTCCTATTTAAGTAAGAGATACCACACACTACAAACTGGAAGCCTATGTTAAGAGCATTGTCACTTGTTATCCCTGAAGTTGGACACTGGTTCCAAACAAAAGCAGCAAGTCACTATCTTTCTTCAAGAAACTCAGCTGACTGGTTAGAAGCAAGTGGTGCAACAGTGAAAGACTTCGCAGTCAAAAAAGTAAAGAACTCTCTCACCACATTCAAAAAATTCACATACCTGGCTGATGAATGCACCTGTGCAAATGGACAAAGTATTAAGTCATTGCATACATTATCTTGATGTCAGTGGTAGGCCAGTAGATGCATTTCTAGATGTTCAGGTTATAGAAGACATATCGGCTGTATCTGTGATAGCCCACATCTTTGAAGAGTTAAATGCTTGTAAATTGGACACCAAACAGATGGTCGGTTGTGCATTTGATGGAACTGCAAATTTCTCTGGAAGACATGTTTTTCTCAGAGAAAAGTGTAACCCTAATCTCTCCTATACACACTGCAGAGGCCATTTTAACTTCAGTACCCGGAAAGATAATGGAGCAAATAATTAAGCAATCAATTTGCAAACACCTAGATGCTAATAAAGTGATAAGTAACAGTAGGCATTGATTTGTCAAGAACAAATCGTGTCAAAACAACCTAATAGCTTTCTTTGATAGGATAACAAACCTTGTGGATGGGTGGAAGCTGTAGATGTGGTATATCTTGACTTTATTAAGGCTTTTGATACTGTCTCGCATGACCTTCTCAAACCAAACTAGGGAAATAGAACCTAGACCTAGATGGAGCTACTATAAGGTGGGTGCATAACTGGTTGGAAAACCATTCCCAGAGAGTAGGTATCAGTGGTTCACAGTCAAGCTGGAAGGGCATATCAAGTGGGATCCTGCAGGGATTGGTCCTAGGTCCGGTTCTGTTCAATATCTTCATCAATGATTTAGATAATGGCACAGAGAATACACTTGTAAAATTTGCAGGCAATACCAAGCTGGGTGGGAGGGAGAGTGCAAGTGCTTTGGAGGATAGGATGAAATTCAATAAGGATAAATTAAAAGTACTCCATTTAGAAAGCAACAATCAATTGCACACATACAAAATGAGAAATGACTGCCTAGGAAGGAGTACTGTGGAAAGGGATCTAGGAGTTATAGAGGACCACAAGTTAAATATGAATCAAGAATAGAACACTTGCAAAAAAAGCAAATATCATTCTGGAATGTATTTACAGAAGTGTTGTAAGCAAGACACAAGAAGTAATTCTTCTGCTCTATTCTGCGGTGATACAGCCTCAACTGAAGTATTGTGTCCAGTTCTGGGTGCCACATTTCAGAAAAGATGTGGACAAATGGAGAAAGTCCAGAGGAGAGCAACAAAAATTATTAAAGGCCTAAAAAACATGACCTATGAGGAAAAAGATTTGGGTTTGTTTAGCCTGAATAAGAGAAGACTGAGTGGTGACAACAGTATTCAAGTACATAAAAGGTTGTTACAAGGAAGAGGGAGAAAAATTGTTCTTGTTAACCTCTGAAGAGTAGGACAAAAAGCAATGATCTTAAATTGCAGCAAGGGAGGTTTAGGTTGGACATTAGGAAAAACTTCCTGTCAGACCTGTTAAGCACTGGAATAAATCGCCTAGGGAGGTTGTGGAATCTATGTCATTCGAGGTTTTTAAGAGCAGGTTATACAATCACTTCTCAGGGATAGTCTAGAATAATACTTAGTCCTGCCTTAAATTCAGGGGAATGGATTAGAACAGTGATTCTCAACCTGGGGTCCGGGGGCCGCAAGCAGGTTTCAAGGGATCTGACAAGCATGGCTGGTATTAGACTTGCTAGGGCCCAGGGCAGAGAGCCGAAGTCCCACCACGTGGGACTGTAGCCTGGGGCCCTGAACCCCATCCCCCGGGGCTGAAACCTGAGCAACTTAGTTTCACAGTGCCCCCTATGGTGTGGGGCCCCAGGCAATTGCACTGCTTGCTACCCCCTAACACTGACCCTGGCTTTTATACAGGAAAACAGTTGTGGCACAGCTGGGCCGTGGAGTTTTTATAGCATGTTGGGCGGGAGGGGGGACTCAAAGAAAAAGGTTGAGAACCCCTGGACTAGAAGACCTCTCAAGGTCCCTTCTAGTCCTGTGAGTCTATGATCTATTCAACCAGCACTAGTATGAGCTGCAGAATCTTCAAAAGACATTTAAAAAGCCATATTTTAATATCTTCATGGTTTATTTTTCAACAAGAGTCCAAAAAAACTGAATGTCTTGGAAAAAATAGAAGATGCTCTGGGACTGAAGTTCAAATTAGTCCAACCTGGGAAAACCCGCTGGCTTTCTTATGAATGATCCTTGGATGTTGTCTTAAAATTACTGCAACTGTTATTAATGACAAGATGGAATAGATCTAAGTAGTGAGGCTAGTGGACTACTTTTGCTACTACATTCAAAGAAGATAATCGCCATTCTCTCTCATGTAAGTCTAGTGTTGAAACCACTTGGGTCATTAAACAATGCTGTGAAGGGATCTGCAACAACAGTAGTAGATGTTTGTCCGGCAAGGGAAGCTACATTTGGATCAGAGAGCTATCCATTGAAAACATACTGGAAGAATCAAAGACTTCAGTCCAGAAGTTGACTAATGGAGGCACTTACATTGAATCCTTAAGCAAAGAGAACAAGAAGTGTTTGTTAAACTAGCTGAAAAAGTACAGACTTGATTCTTACAAATCTACACCAGTGACAGTTGAGTGGAGTGAGGCACTACCAGCAATGGAGCTGCCATGTGATCAGGACAGAATAGAGAATTTGAACACAGAGTGCAATATCATACAAGGAATGAATGAAGATTTGACTTCAACTTCTTTTTTTATCATCACTAGAGGCTGGACCCAATCTTTGTGCTGTTTCTTGGGATGAAAGAAGTAGGAATTCATTTCTTGCTACTCCCAGTCACAACAGCTATAGTTGAGTGTTCGTTTTTCATCCTGGAATAGAATTTTATGTTCTGAAAGAAACTGCCTTCTGCCTGATCATGTGAATTAACTAATTAACATATCAATTGAAGGAGTGGAAGTACTGGACACACAAGAAGTCACCAAAGATGAATTCACTACATTCGAAACGTTCATTAACAGAGCTGTGATAAATTACAGCAAGAAACCCACAAGGATGTAGATGTAGTGCTTCATAGAAGGCTTGAGTATCCAACTTTAATTTGTATGATGATTTTAAAATGTCAGTTAAAATCTAATGAAATGGTCCTGAAACATTTTTCAGTTTTTACTCTAGTGCGATACATCCCACCTTCGCCCTCATGGTCTCACCCCTCAGCCATCACCTCTCCTGTAAATTAAAACCCCCTTTCTCCCCAATTTCAATTCTGGAGGAAAATACTGGTACAAATAAATACTGATGGTAATGAAACAGAACTCAATAGTAACTGTTCAGGATTGATTTTTAAAGTGATGAGATTGATCAACTATTACTCTAAATATTCACTTTTATTTTATTGTTCCCTTTGGATAGAGGAAAGATTAAAGACCCAGTGGTTTGGATCTCCCCTTCAGTTTGAGACTTACAGATGGTTTGTGCCCCCATTTTTATAGATCAGGGTCTTGTCTTTTCTGTTCTATTTGCCTCTGTCATTTGTTACTGGGTCTATCACAAGCCAACTCTGAAAGATATTTCTTTTCATGTTTTCATATTAGGGTCTCCCAGTTGTAGTTCCTGGGTGCAGAGTGATGCACTTAGGATCCATTTCTTTTGCATACCTTGCAGGCTGTGAGTTGTTTCTCCTACAAATCTTTCACTGAAAGTAGCTTTTATGATTAAAAATACATGTACCCACCCGTAAGTAACTGCTGAAAGTACAGACACATTTTCCAAGTGTTTGAACTCAACAAGTCACAGATGTGCTTTTTTGTAACCTAAAATTGCAGCGCTCTTCTTAGAGCTTCTTACGTGGTAGTGGTAGAATGGCTAGCTTGCCCTCTTGCCAATTGGACTTGAGCCCCTCGGTTTGCCCGAAGGAAGAAATCACAAGTTATTTGGACTAATAAAGGTCTTTTCTTGCATAACAAAGTTAGAGCTGTTGCTATAACGCCCATGTCCAGCTTTTTCCATCTAAGCAATTTATTATTTAGCAGGCTTCACTCCAGTGTTAACTAATAAACAATCATTACTCCTAGCTGGTCCCTTTACTAGGTCTGCAGAAACTCCCGCAGCAGCCTCCATGCAGACAGAGAAACCACGTCTGAGGGCAGGAAGACCGCATGATTAACTGGGGACGGTTTGCTTTGGCCCTGGAGGTGCTTCGTGTGGGGAATGGGATTTCCATTTCCCGACGTTTCCTTTGGTGGCTTTCCCTGGCCAGGAATCACTAACTGCGCCGGCCTGGTGCCAATGGCTGACGCTCAGATCAGATGCTGGGAGAAGAAGGATGCTGCTGATCCTGGACTGAACTTCTGGTGCCCGGGAAAACCAAACCGCTCCCAGTTTCCACCACGAGCTGAGGCTCCCTGCCCCGCTGCTGAGCGGCGATTCCCCGTGGCCAGGAAAGCCTCTCCCTGCCTGGGATCGCAAGGAGCAGCGACAGGAACTCCCCCCGCCGCCGTGCAGAGAGCCCGTTCCTCAGCAGAGCCAGGTCTGAGCCACGCAATACCGGGGTGCTGAGTACGGGGGCGGCATCTGGCAGGAGACCAGCTGGCAGCAGCGCGAGCCCAGGGTCACGCAGGGGACTCCTCCTGCAGGGGCGGCGGCCCCGGGGGCTCCCCCAGCGCCGCGGCGGGACTGGCTCTGGGGGCACGTTCGGCGGGCCTCAGGCGTGTCCCGGGAGGGGGGCGGCGCTCAGAGAGGTTGGCGGCGGGGGCAGGGCCAGTGACCCCTGGCTTCCTCCCCCGGCCGGCACAAGCGGGGTGGGGCCCTTCCCCCGCGGCGAACGGGGGGCCTGGGCGCAGCCGAGTCCAGCTGCGAAACCGGGCGCCCCCCGCGTGCGCGCAGAGCCGCCCCGGCCCCCGCCCACAGCGGCACGGGGCTGGGGGCCGGCGGGCGGCTCTTCCCCGGCCTGCCGCGCTCCCCGGAGGGCGCTCGCCGGCTCTGTGCGGAGCGCCCCGGCTTTCGCCCTCAGCCTGCCCGGGCTCGCGGGCCGCAGCCGCCGGGCCGGCCCCGCAGGTAAGCGGCGTCTCTGCCCGGCTCCACCCTGGCAGCCCAAAGCTCCGCGGGTAGAGCCCGGCTGCGCGGGCCCCCCCATGTCCTTCCCCGGCGGGCCGGCGCTGCGGGGCACCAGCAAGCCTACGGGCGCAGCGCCCAGCCATAGCGCGGAGCCCGCTGGCTGTACAGGTGTGGCTGGCTCGGGGCCAGAGCAGGGCGGGAACCAAACAGCTCCTGACCTGGCGGGGATGGGGGGCAGCTTTGGAGATCTAGGTCCCCGTCTGCAGTCTACAGCCACTCCCCATGTCTCGCGCCGGCCCGGGGTTTGAGATGGGCTCTCCAGATGCGGAGCTAGGCTTGGCAGCATTAGCGCGTGTCGGTGCATACACCACACCAACTGGTGAAAGAATAGTTCCAGTGAGGAGACTTGAAATCGACAGAGAGGCAAAGAAAGAAAAGTGCTGCTTGAGAACTTCTTAGAGCTGGATTTAAGGATATTTACTGTGTATATTTTGACATGTGGTGTGGACAGTTTGTGTTGTAATGGCTATAAAGCTTTAGCTTTTTGAATCTCAACCTCTGCTGCCATTAAATAACTATCTGCTTCCCCCAGCATCTGACACCTGCCCATAGTTTCCCACAACTGTGAAAATGTAAGTTTGATAAAAATAGAAAAAATGCTTAAAAGCCATAATTTTGGGCAATTGTGAATGTATATCAATAAAAACAGAAAAGAATGCTTAAAATAAACATTGAGATTGTCAATTGAAATTAAAAATAAAAGAAACCCACACATTCTATCAAACCTTTTTATAGAGGAGTCAAGAAGATTAATTGGTGCTTTAAGTCCTCACTTGAAAGAGGTGCCTGCCCTGCCTCTCTTATAGACAACCAGATCCTTGCAACTATCCTTAGGTACTATAGGCCAGTAAAAAATAGTCACACTGAATCCCCCATAAATGTGAAAACACCATTAGCAACCTCTGTTTATATTTATGACTATTTTGTATGTAATGAAAGAGCTAATGTGTATGGGCCTCACTGCTTTCTCCTGCATAGTCTCAGAACAGCTCAACTATGTGTCATAAGCAGTATACTGTAGCTAAAGGAAATTCTCCTTTGAACTCAGGTGGAAGGGGCCTATGCTTTTGGAATAGGAGAGAATCTGAGTTATGTTCCCAGTTTCCGCTGTAAAGTTCTGAGTGGTCATGAGTAGAGCATGTCAGAGCATTATGAGAACTATGAAGTTCTGAGTAGCCACAGATTTTTTAATTTCTAGTGTCAACTGTGTTGTTTAATACTGAGGAGTGAGGAGGAGAGGAATGTATTTTGCCGAAGAAAGCACATAAGTGTATTTCTTAATTTTTGTGTGCTGTCGAACAACTAACTGACACTCCTACTACCACACAAATAGCTACATTTCAGTGGTGAGTGAAGTGATTCCGTATCCTATTCTATATTCAATATCAGAGGGGTAGCCGTGTTAGTCTGGATCTGCAGAAGCGACAAAGGGTCCTGTGGCACCTTATAGACTAACAGAGGTATTGAAGCGTAAGCTTTCGTGGGTCAATTCCGAAGAAGTGGGTATTGACCCACGAAAGCTTATGCTTCAATACCTCTGTTAGTCTATAAGGTGCCACAGGACCCTTTGTCGCTTCTATATTCAATATGACTATGAATTGTGTAAGACCAAACTCCCAGTTATATTCTCTCATACTTGAGAATCTTATGTAACATTTAACATTTATGTTGGTCTTAGGTTTTGTAAAAACCTGTTTTTAATACTACTACTTACTGACGTAAATTTGGGCGCAAATTTGACCTCACAATAACTGTTTAATAGTTGCCCAAAAGTACATATATCATCTTACAGTTATATATTAGCCTTAAACTCTTTACAAATGGCTCATCGCTGAATCATGGCCACCTCTGGGCTAAAACATAGGAACTGTTTTGACAAGACAAAATACAGCTCTGAAGAACACTGTAGCCAGGTGAAATGGCAGGGGAATATAAATTAAGTAGAATATATTTAGTTAATCTGGAAATTAGCCAATTTATGATACTCTCTAGCCCAGAGATGGGCAAACTACGGTTCGCGGGCCACATCCGGCCCGCGGGACCATCCTGCCTGGCCCTTGAGCTCCCGGCTGGGGGGGGGGGAATAGCCTCTGGCCCCTCGCCGACTGTCCCCCTCCCCTGCAGCCTCAGCGCTCTGCGCCGCCAGCGCTCTGGCCTGCCTGGCAGCACGGAGGTATGGCTGGCTCCGGCCAGGCGGTGGGGCTGTGAGCTCCTGCTGCTCTGAGAGGCATGGTAAGGGGGTTTGGGAATGAGGGGGTTGGATAAGGGGGTGGGGAGTTCCGGGGGGCAGTCAGGGGACAGGGAGCAGGGGGTGGTTGGATGGGGTGGCGGTTCTGAGGGGGTGGTGGTCAGGGTATGGGGAATGGGAGAGTTGGATAGGTGTGGGGGTTCCAGGGGGGGCTATCAGGGGGTGGGAGTGTGGATAGGGGTCAGGGGGGCTGTCAGGGGACAGGGAGCAGGGGGGGTTGGATAGGTCGGAGGTTCTGAGCAGGGCAGTCAGGGGGCGGGAAGTTGGAGGGGGTGGAGGCCGTGGTGTTTGGGGAGGCACGGCCTTCCCTACCCGGCCCTCCATACAGTTTCACAACTCCAATGTGGCCCTTGGGCCAAAAAGTTTGCCCACCCCTGCTCTAGCCTCATGAAAATAGTTGTGGGATCTTCAGTGGCCACAAATGGTCAGAATCTCAGTTTTAGAAGACAGCATTTCAGTATCATACTGACCCCTAACATGATGCTGGACATTAGGTTAGTGTTAACTCAGAGGGGAAGAATGCAACCTACTGATTTACAAAGCACTTTCTGAAGCATTTGGCTTTTCTTCTTAGGCCACCATTCAAGAAGTGAACAGGCCTGACTCTGTTTAGCTTGAGAGATTGGAAAAAAAATCATATGTAGTTTGGTATGCCTGTCCTAATAAGGGGCACTAAAATAGAAGGCATAGTCTTAACAAATCCCAACACATCTAGGGATAAGGAACTCTAATGAAGGTGAGATATGCATATGATTTTTCTATGAAAATTGAAATGTTTGAAACTGAAAACAGCTTTAATCATATTCTATACTATTTCCTTCAAACTTGTGTTTTAAAATCTAGATTTTTAAAATTTGGCTTTATATAATATATAAGGGTGTGTGTGTGTATATATATTTAAATAAAACATTATTAAAGCTAAATCTGATGTACTTCTATGTTAATATTTTAATAAAGAAAATACAACATCAGGCTGGTTATATGAGGCTGCAATTAAGGCCCTAATCCTGCAAATATGCATATGCTTAACTACTTCTGTAAGTAGTTCCATTGACTTCAGTAGGACTTCTCATGAGTAAAGCATAATTCATGCTTAAGTGTGTACAGGATCGAGGCCCAAGAATATAATAGTAAGGGGTATTTTAGGCAGTTTATACAAACTAGAGGAAGACTAATCAGATATAAATAATCTAGTATGATTGGTACACTCTACTCAGGTGAGGAGAAAACACCAACTGCCACTATTTCACATATAATCAGACCACTAATGACAGATTGTTCTCATTGATAAGACTTGCTCACAATTAAACTTTGTTTTCATTATAAGTAAGGAGTATCTGGAATGCACTACTTCATATCCTGAACATTTTGTTTTAGGCAGATGGTGGTGTTCAGTTCACCCTTTCTTCAACTTGACTTAGCAGCATTGGGGTCAGAATGGATAAGATAGCATGCCTGTATTTTTTTTTTAATAGAGCTTTCAGTTTGTAACTAAGTAGCTGTACGTTAGGAGACACAACTAAACAGCCAACTTATATTATATGTCACATAATATGCGCTTTACAAATATAGTGCTTTTTCAGAGTAGACAAAACTAAATTTCTCAGCAGCATAATGCTACTATTCTCGTAATTTTGAAACTCTGATGTCTAGAACAGACCCATAACCACAGAGTGCAGATGTATCTGCCCCAAAAGAACAAGTTTAATGAAAAGATCTATTGTCCAAGCAGCAACTGAAGAAAAATCATTAACAGGGAGGTTGATGCTGTCATAAAATAAGAATCCCCCTTGGTAAATCCTGCTCCGTGGAAATTGTGAAGAGTGAACCATTCTGTGGGTGTACCGCTTTCCAGGATCACTAAACTTTTATTATGGTAAATTTCTGAAATTCTTGAAATGATCATTAGTTGCTTTTAATAATGTTGTCAATATTAGCCACAGTAATATGAATGGGTCCAGATACCACAAAGATGGGTGCATTAGAAACAACTAACAGATGTTAGTGTTTCTTATTTCATTAGAGATGTAGAAAATGAAGTGATATAAAATATAACTTGAAATGTATTCTCAAAGAAAATATATTTAACACTTTCACTAAGTTCATTAGATAATTAAATTGAGTGAGTGTGAGCAAGAAAGTGTTACTATGACATTGCAATGTGGAAGCTGAAATGCTGAATATGTTATAATATGCTTTGTGTTTGTAAGGAATGTGTTGGTCTTCTGATTGCAAAAGGTTATTTATTTTCACTTGACTTTTTTCTTAAGATATCTTTGTCAAAAATTGTAAGATAAGAAAACTAAATAATTCTTTTACATCAACAGTAAAAAGTAAACATGGTAAAAAATTTTGTAGGTGCTGATTGGGGATGTAAAATATTAAACGGTAAACTGCCAAGTATTAGTCTTACTGTTAACCCACCCTAATTGTTAAACCCCTGCACGCGGGTCTCGAACTGGCAGCCCAACTGCAGCCCCGGGAGCTTCGCGGGGGGTGGCCAGCTGGGCAGGGGGAGTGCATTTAGGCTGCGGAGGTGGGCCCTGTCTTGGGGTAAAGTAGTCCCCGGCCTCCCCTTGTGCCACTGGAAGGGGTTCAGCTGTGGAGGTGGACTGCGCGCTGGTCAGTGAAGAGAAGGGAAGCTGCTGCTGCGGTGACACGGAGTGTCTGTGGAGGCCACATTGGGACAAACTAGGTAGCTGGGGCCCCTCTCCCTTTAGTTGGTTAACTGATATAATTTTAATAGTTTAAACAATTATCTTTTTAAACTATATTTACATCCCTAGTGCTGATAAAGGATCGCTGAGGATTTTTTTTTTTGCCGAACTCTACAACATATGGAGCTTAATTGTTTTTCAGTGACTAAGCTGGTGAAGGTCTTGAGCTCTAACTATGAGCTACACTCAAATTATTATAACATACAAATAAAATATTAATGGATTAGCAGATGATATTGGTAAGTCAAAAACTATTTGTAAGGATTTTAAGGAGAGAACTAAAAGTTAAGACGTTCTAAAAACTTTCCAAGTTTTTCTTTTACCACATGTAATTTTAAATTAATTGTAATTGGCTCATATAAACTGAAAATATATTTGGTGTAGGTCTGACTGTGTGCGGCATGCATGATATTACAACAGATGTAATTCAGATGTGTACCTGCTTACATGCTTAGCTATGTTTATGATTTTTGTGCGTGTTAGACTATATAAAATGTCCTTAATAAAATTTGAATGATTAAAAATTGCTACAAATAAAATAATTTTTTGTGTGATTGCTCATGTTGTTTCTGAGAAATTGTACTATAAAGTCCAGTTAATTCAATATAGCTACCAAGTATCAAAACTAGGGCTTGTCTTCACTACCCGTTGGATCGGCGGGGAGCAATCGAACTATTGGGGATCGATTTATCGCGTCTCGTTTAGACGCGCTTAATCGATCCCCGAACGCACTCCTCCTCGACTCCGGAAATCCACCTCGGTGAAAGGCGGAAGCGGAGTCGACGGGGGAGCGGCAGCAATCGACTCGCCTCCGTTCTCACGGCCAGGTAAGTCGATTACGATACGCCGACTTCAGCTACGTTATTCACGTAGCTGAAGTTGCATATCGTAGATCAACCCCCCCACACACCCTAGTGTAGCCCAGGGCTAAGACTGGGGATTCGGTACTGTCACAGAACTAGTGGAACAGTTGCTCTGTGTTACCCTCCTGAATTATGACAAAATGTCTGATTGCTCATATTATTTGTGAGCCTCCTGTAGTGGTCATTCATGCTAGTCCAGCCCTACAGCTGGACTGAGTTTGCCCAAAGCAAAGGAAGCAAACAGAAAGCAGTGGTTTCCTCTGACCTCTCCCCACTGCAAAAAAGTCAGTGGTTCAGTTGGGAGGGGTGTGATATGCCATTGTCTCCAGGACTCCCCATTAGAGGGGGCAATGGGAAATGTGTAAACTGGGTTTGCCTTGTGGTTGGCCCAGTCTCCAAGATTGTTTGGGCTGAGTGGGGAGGAGGGACACATTACACCACTGGTGGTTCAGCTTGATATACCCCACTTTAGTTGCTTTGTATAAACTTGCCTCCTTATTAGCTTGCCCAGTTTCTATAGTGTCTGTAAGAGCAGTTGTGGGAAAGATGCCTTGAAATCTCTACTTTTTCTGTCCTGCAGAGAGCTCCTTTTACCTTTCTTAAGAGGATTTTCTGATACTGATACCTTGGTTGGCTCCTGTACTGAAGCAGCAATCCAGGGAGAAAGGAAGGTCTGCTGCAGAGGTCTCTGAGTAGGGTGACCAGATGTCCCAATTTTATAGGGACAGTCCTGATTTTTGGGTCTTTTTCTTATATAGGCTCCTATTCCCCCCCTCCCCCCCACACACCCTCTCTCTCGATTTTTCACACTTGCTGTCTGGTCATCCTATCTCTGAATGCTTTTCTGGTGTCCCCTAAGGTACAGGAGGGGTGAGGAAGCAGTGAAGGAATAACTCCCTATAAGCTCCAATAGTATCAGCTAGAGCCACCAGAAAAACGCAGTCCTGTCTTCAGCTGACCCTCACTCTCAGAATGTCCCAGCTGTTTCATTGGAGCTTAGATTGCAGCATATTAGCCATCACGTATCTATTACTCATGTGACCAATATGGCATGCTGTAGGGTTCGTAGCTGCCGTTCCAGGATCCCTGTGATCAGTCTGTAGCTCTTCCCTCACACTCCATTCTCAGCAGAGAGGACATGCTATGAGAACAGTTGAAGCAGAGCTGGGGTAGGCATCAGAACTACACAGCCCAAATAGAGATGTCCACTACTTCTAATGGTTTGCATATGCCCATTGATTTTTAAGCATTCAAGTTGAAACTCCCCATGGAAGGCGCTAAAGATGCCATGCCGTAACTGCACCCAGAGAATCGTGAAGTGTGTTGTATGGGTTAAAGCATTATCCTTAGCTGAAGCGCTAAGGTTTCCTTATGTGTCAGAGCAGCTGTAAAAAAGGAGATTATGCCCTGGCTCACATTTCCAGGCCATGTAAATATTTAGAGCCTTCAACTAGAGATTTCCCAGATAGCTCATGGATTGAATCAGTGAGACATCTGAGGCCCTAGAGAGTGATAGAGGTGCAAGATAGCTGCTTCCGGGAACGGGGAGAAGTTCCTTTTCTTGAGTTTCTGAAATAGATTATTTGTGTGTTGTATTCATAGATTTTTAAAACCAGAAGGGACTATTATGATCATTGAGTCTGACCTCCTGCATAGCACAGGCCCACCAAGTGAATCTTGCATTGAGTCCATAACTCCTGGTTTAGTGATAGCTTATCTTTTAGAAATATATGCAGTCTTCATTTAAAGATTTCAAGTGATAGAGAATCTACCACATCCCTAGTCTGAATTTATCTAACCAGCTTCCAGTCGCTAGATGTTGTGCCTTTGTCTGCTAGATTAAAGAGTCCTCTGCTGTATATAACCCCAATATACTTATAGAGCATGATCGAGTTGCCTCTTATTCTTTTTGTTAAGATAAATAGATGGAGCTTCTTTAGTCCTTCTCACAGTAAGGCAAGATTTCCAGCTCTTGAAACATTTTTGTACCTCTTTGCTGAACCCTTTCCAATTTGTCAACATCCTTTTTATGCTAGATACACTCATCATAATATCTCCCTACTTCTCAATATTTCCCTGCTTATGCATCTGAAGATCACATTTGCTCCCTTTAGCCATCACATCAGACTGGTAGCTCATGTTTAGATGGTTATCCACCAGGATTCTTAAGACAAAATTTTAAAAAACACCGAAGGCCTGTTTTCAAAAGTCATTTATGCATCTAGGAGCCTAAATCCCATTGACTTTCAATGGTACTTAGGAACTTTTGAAAATTGGAGCCTAAGTCCTTTTGAGTCAGTGCTTTCCAAACAATAGTCCATCATCCTACAAGTGTTACCTATGTTCTTGGTTCCTACAAACATCTCCTTGCATGTTTGAGTGAGCCCAGTTTATCATGTAATGCAGACAGCTCTATAGAACTGACCTGTCATTATTTATCACTCCAACAATTATCATCTGCAAACTTTAACAACAATGATTTTATATTTTTTCCAGGCCACTAATAATATTGAATAGCATTGTGCCAAGAGTAAATTTGCTGTTCAAGAAAACAAATTACAGTAAGGAAATACCTGAGTCTGCCTCACTGATTTCTACTTCAGAGGGAAAACTGGACTGCAAGGCCCCAAATTCTGCTGCTACTAAAAGAAGGGGCCACATTTGTACCCCATTATCTGCACTAGGGACCTGGTATGAAAGCAGTTGAAGGGGAGTTGGGGCAGGCACCAAAACACCACAGCCCCAAAAGAGTGCTCCACTGCTTCTAAGGCTTGTTGCATGACTGCTGGTCAGAGGCTGAGTCTGGTTGCAGTGGAGTGGGGCCTACACAAGGACAGATCATGAGTGGACAATGGGCCATAACATGAATAACCACATTGCTGGGTCTCTGATCTTCAGAGGGACAGATTTAGCGCCCTATCCTATATGGTACTGTGCACCTCCTGTGAGGTGCTGTTGAACATCCATTGATTCCCAATACTTACTCAAAGCCTCACAGAATTGGGACCCTTAGTTTGCTGGGGTAGGACAGGAGCCCTATATGATTCTGCATGTCAGGTTTGGGACTCATGTACTAAATAAAAAATTTTCTAGCATCTTATAGAGCATTGTTTAGATAATTGTCATTAGAAAGTGCTTATGAGGTTTAATGTTGCCTGTGAAATTTGCCAGCTTGTTCCTCCATGTGGATGAGACCTCACCTTACCCGTTACCAGATCCTTGCCATTTTTCATTGGACTCTTTCCTCAAATAGCCACCTCCTGAGTAAACTAAACCCATTTTTTCTGCACTGATATCACCATGCCAGCTACCAAGGCAAGGCTCCTTGGTGGTAAAGTATGGGTAGCCAGCAGTTGGTGTTGGGGGGTGATTCCTGGGATGCATTCCCTCATCTCTCAACTTCTTTCCTCATGCTTTCTGAACTGGGTGCCCCTCAGGTTGTAAGACCCATTGATCACAGTATTGTGTTCAGGGTTTGGAGGTGGTTGGCCAAAAAAGGGAAGGGCTGGGATTCAAATAGGGTGCAGTCAGGATCACTTAGGAAAGCATAGAGGGTATTACTGGAACCAGCTTATGCTCCTTATCAGTGCTATGTAAGGGTACTGTGGATGACCAAACATAATCTATTTTGGGGGGCAATATGGGATATCAGGAAATGGAATGGTGTTGATTAGAGTCAAAGAAGATTGGGCTGAGTAGCAGTGGCAGAAGTTTTCAGAAGCCAGACTAGAGTGGTCAGAATTTTCCCCCACCCCCTTTCAGTGCCAAATATGACAGGGCATAGTGGTATCTTGTGTCAGGTAGTCCTTGCAAAATGATTAGGTTGAAATTTGGATTGTGGGTGGATAGAGGTACATGGTTTCTCATTGGCACTTGGGAGATAGAAGAACTCAGTCCCCTTCAGGGAAAAGGTAACCAGTCAGGACTGATGAAGGCTTAATAGTGGTACAATCTCAGCATGAACGATTTGCTGTTTTGTACTGGTAGGCATTAAAAATATATCTGGATGACCTCTGGGGTGCCTTTTGCACCATGATGGAACCTTGGGGCTGGATATTTGGAATCCCTTGTCAACCATTTAGGAAAGGGTAGAATGGTCTCAAATTTAGCTTACAAGACCTACCTACCTTCGCTTCTCTTGGGCATTACAGATGGATTTTATGTTCATAAAGGTGCAACCAAGAATTATTCCAAGAGTTTTAGGAAGCAGGTTGTGATAATGAGACAATTAAAAAATGCATACATACTGGCAAAAAGGGGTTAAAAAAGCAGTTGCTAAGACAAGAATGGAGGCTGAAGAGGAAATATATAGAAAGTTGGTGGAAGATGATGACAGGAAATTGGTTTTTAGGTTGGCAAAAAAAGGAATCATGAAACACAAGCTATGAATAAATCTTTGTGTGTAGGATGGGAACTGTATGGTGATTAATCCTACAGAGGTGACGGAGGTATGGAAGCTGTTAAATGAGAAGAGAAAGTTACGTGAGCAAGCACCATCGACAATTATGGGGAAACTTCAGAAGGTACTGATTTCTGTAGATGAGTTAGAAGAAGCACTGAATACGATGAAAAATGGTAAACCAGCTGGTGAAGATGAGAACTGATGATATGATCAAGACAGTTGGAGATACTAAAATAAAGTGGCTTCATGGATTATTATTTGTTTGCCGGATTCAAGCTAGAATACCATATGACTGGAGAACAGGATTGATTGTGCCTCTTTGGAAGGGTAAAGTGATGCAAATGATTCAACCACCTATTGGGACATCACCCTGTTACGTCAGCCTCTCAAAGTCCTTGAGAGAGTTTTGGAAGCAAGGTTGAGGTGCAAGGTGAAGGACAATATAGGAGAGGAGCAACATGGCTTTGGGAAAGGAAGGAGTACTATAGACTCAATATTTGCAATGAGACAGAAGTTTGAAAGTAGTGTAAATGGAGTGCATAATTGCTCTGTAGCATTTGTTGATCTTGAGAAAGCATATGGCTTGATTCCGCAGGAGTTGGTGTTTGGAGCATTGAGAGGGATGGTAGGAGGACTTCAAGAAGTCGCGGTGATAGAGGAGCTGTATCAAGGATCCAGGGCTAAGGTGATGACAATGTATGGAATTTCAGACAGTTTTGAGGTGACAGTGTGATTGAGACAAGGCTGTGTACTGAGTCCACTTCTTTTCATCCTAGTTATGGAGTTAATGAGCAGGAAAACCAAGCCTGTGGAGACGCAGGGAAAACTAATGTACGGTGATGACTTGGCCCTTTTGACTGACAGCAAAAAGTAATTGGTAAATAAGGTTTCAGAGCGGACATCTGTGTTTTAAGGCCATGGTTTGAAGGTAATCACAAAGAATACTGAAATTATGCAAGTAGATGAGGTGGAAGAAGAGCTGCTGATTTGAAGTTTCAGGGAAGAAGTTGAATCAGAAGACAGAATTTGTGTACTTGGGAAGTACACTTAGTGCCATCAGAGAGAGATCTGGAGAATTGAAAAGAAGAATCAATGTGCATGGGTGGCAGTGAAAAAGATGGCAGGAGTTCTGTGGGACTGGCAAGTAAGTAACAAACTGAAAGGAAAAATGTATGCTTAGTGTGTTTGTCCATGCCTGCTCTATGGTTTGGAAATGATGGGTCTTATGGAGATGGAAGAAAAGAAGATACAGTGAGTAGAAAATAATATACTGAGGAGAATGAGTGTAAGGGGAAGAGGAACTTGTAACTCTGTGATAGGCTGGAGAGTGCATGTTTGAAGTGGGCTGGACATGTGATAAGAATGGGTAAAGAATGATCAGGAAGAGGACAGCAAGAAAGAACATGGAAGACTGAGGATACTATGGAAAGACTCTGTCAACAGGAAGTTTGAAGAGAAAAGGACTGGAACTCTGTGATCTTCAAATCTGTGCCATGGAACCTCTGGCCCTGTGTAAATGGGAAAAGGAGTTGAGAAGTGAAGTATGAAAGGTGCAGCCAATCTAGCTATTTTCCTGAAATTCATATGTATGTGGGTATATGTCTTCCTTCCACCAAATCCATGGTAACTCTTCACAAGCATATTTTTTGAGAGTTTACTAGCACTAGACGGTATAAGGTGACAATTTATTTTTAGAAAATACACTCCACCCACTGAAAGTTCAGGGTTTTGAACAGGGTGGGTTTTTTTTGGTTTTTGTTTTGTTTTTAGCTATTTCAAACCTATTTATAGTAAGTGGTAGGATCACAGAGTGAAAGTCCCTTTTCTAGACTTCCATCTAAGTTGTTTCTTGTGAATGACCTAGGAGTAGATCTGTTAACAATGTCAACTATGAAGGTCATCTATTTATACCAGTTTCATAAAAGCCAAACTGTAGTCTGCTAACCCAGATTACTTAATTATGTAGACCTGTCTTTTGATGGATATGAGAGTCATTCTAAACCAGTGTGTTTGGGTGTTTGTATGTGGTAGAAAGGGGGAAGTGAGGGCAGGGTGGCTGCCATGAGTACAGCATAAGTACACATAGTTTGGTTAATCAGATAGCTCATTTCATTTCTTTTCTTTGTCACAGTTTTGCATCCCTGATTGTACATCTTGCTTTTTCTTCACGAAAATGAAGAAAATGATTACATGCTTCCTACTGCTGTTTGGACAAACTCTACTTTTCAGTGCCTCCGCCAGGGAGAGACATCCTCCACCAGCATTTTCAAGCCAAAGAAATGGTGCTAACCCACAAGGTACTTTACTTGGTGAGTTGCAATAAGCCTCCCTCACACACAAACTGTAAGTGCATGGCTTATTGGCCAGATGCTGTCTGGGATAATTATAGTAAAAGGGAGTCTGCCATCTGCAGGGGGGAATGAGAGAGATGTTGACTTATCAGTTTGTTGTTGGGAGAAGGAGTTTGCTATCAATCTGCTAGACCGATGTAATTTATTTCTAACTGGTGTGTGTTTTCTCCAAATAAATGTGTGATATGGGACTATTGCATTAGAGAGAGACCCTGTCTTACCTGTTTAGAGAAAGGATGTTTATGTGAGGTCCTGTCACAGCTGTCTTACCACTGCACTTTTTAGCAAGTTCAAGATGTGCATGTGTGTGCTGGGATAAGGGAATTTGTACCAAATGTAATCAACAGCTGATGAAAATTGACCTTATTGGTCTCCTATTTAAACACTCAGAGATAATCCCTTCATTTTCATCATGTTGATTTTCTTCAAATGGGTAGAGATTTCCCCTGCTGTGCTGAGAAGCTGTGGAGGAGACTAACATTTAGCTAGTGGCTGGACTATATAGAGCTGCCCAATACATTTTCATTGATCGTGGATCCCACTCCATAAGGTAGAAGCGACAAAGAGTCCTGTGGCACCTTATAGACTAACAGACGTATTGGAGCATAAGCTTTCGTGGGTGAATACCCACTTCTTCAGATGCATGCAGTGGAAACTAACACGGCTACACCTCTGATAGTTGACTTCATCAGGTAGTGTTCTGGTCAGCTTTTTGGAAGTCATGAATTTGTGAGTAAGGGAACACGACCCTGACTATCTAATTTAACTGAGTGGATGAATTGCAAATATGCCATATTAGAGAGCCACGGGAATTGACTTTATAATTAAGGTTGCATTTTGATTCTTAAAATAGGACTAAAATCCTTGTATTTTATACTTTATTAGTGAATTTAGACTCCAGATTTGGTACAATAATTCTTAATAATTTTTCTATGTGATTTTTCAGTGTTCCCTTTTGTAAAAGAAACATTTTAAACTGTTCATTCTGAAATTTTGCCCATTTTTTTTCCTCCTTTGAGTTCCATTAACTACATATTCACAAACTCCAACCCCTCCCTCCCATGCATGATGGTAATATTGTGGATATAGGTCACTTCTGAAACTTCAGAATTAAACACAGATTCATTCCTGTAATTCATGATAACCTAACTGAATTTCATCATATTTGGCTGATGGAATTGCTCAGATCTATTAGCTACTTCAGTTTTTTATGCTGCCAGCCTGTCTTTCCACTAGGCAGCCTTTAGCTCCAACCTAAATCCGTCATTACCCCCAACACACACAACCCTATTTATCGTTCCTGGGTCCACCATGTAGCATGACCTTAATGAACCAAGGGGGTGTGAGTGGACACTTAGAAGAAGTGTTCTTCTTTGAGTGGTTGCTCATATCTATTCCAGTTAGGTGTGCGCGCGCGTGCATGGACGTCGGAAACTTTTACCCTAGCAGCTACCCGTCGGGCCGGCTGGGGAGCCCCCTGGAGTGGCGCCGAAATGGAGCCCTATATAGCACCCTGCTGGCCCGACCCCCCTCCAGTTCCTTCTTACCGCCCGTGACGGTCGTTGGAACAGTGGTTCTCTTGTTCGCAAGTGCTCCACTACTCCCTAGCTAACCGTGTTTTCATTGTATTTAGTGTAAATAGTTTTCATTGTTATAGTAATTAGTGTAGTTATAGTTGTAGTACTTAATAGTAGTAGTTGTTTTCTACTGTTAGCGGGCTCCTCCCGAGCCCTCCGGGCATAGGGCATGCCTTCTCAGGGATTCAAGTCGTGTGGATCCTGTAACAGGCCCATGCCCACCGGGGACCCCCACGACTCCTGTTTTCGGTGTCTGGGTGAGTCCCACACAGCGGACAAATGCAAGCTGTGTAAGTCCTTCAAGCCCCGCACCAGGAAGGAGAGAGAAATCCGCCTCAAACAGTTGCTCATGGAGGCGGCACTCTGCCCCTCTCAAGGTGCGGGCTCCAGCGTCTCGGTGCGCAGCGCGCCTCCATCGGCGCCGGCTGCGGCACCGCTGAAGGACTCTCGCCCGCCTCGGGGCCGGGCAGCGTCGGGAACCCGGGGCCGCCCTCGGCACCGCTCCTTTTCTCCTTCGGGACGTAAGGCACCTGCCAAGTCTCTGGACACTGTTGCGGCACCACCCCGCCCCGCTGTGCCGGAACATAGGAGCATCAACCCGCGCCCGCAGGCACCGCCATGCCTTGATGTCGTGATTGCGCCCTCGACGCCGGACACCTTCGAGGCTGCGAGGGGGTTGATCGAGATGACGGCGTCTCCCGTGCCAGCACCAATCCAGGCACGGCCCCCGGTCATCTCTAGACCGTCAGCTCAGCTGCAGCCTCCTACACGCCGCTCTGAGTCCCGGCGCCGTATGGTGTATCGGTCCGACTCACGACGCCGGTCTGACTCGCGGCGCGGGTCTTGCAGCCCGGAACCGCTCACGCTCGAGGTCGTCCTCGTCTGCCAGATCATGGTCCCGCTCGGTGTCCAGGATGAGCGCGACGCCTTCCCGACACCGCTCTCCACCTCGGGCCCAATCCTTGGTGGAGACACCACGCCGGAGCCAATCCAGACGCCAAGAGTCGCCACACCGTCGGGATTCACCGCGTCGAGAAACATCTCCTCAACGCTGAGCTTCACCGCAACGTGAGCTCCCATCCCGGCATCGAGACTTACCGCACCGGTCAGAATCCCCACGGCACCGGGACTCTCCACGACGCCGGGACTCCCCGCGTCACCGGCCCGAACGACGCCGATCCGTCTCTCCATGGCACCGGGACTCCCCGCGTCGCCACGTGTCCCCATGGCACCGCGATGTTTCACCGAGGTACCGGGATTCGCCGTGCCGAGACGTGACACCACGGCACCGAGTCTCGCCACACCGCCCAGCGTCCCCACGGCACCGGGTCTCACCGCACTAGCAAGCATCCCCACGGCACCGGGACACCCTGCGCCGAGACGCGTCCCCACGGCACTGGGACACCCCGCTCCGAGACGCGTCCCCACGGCACCTGGACCTACCACGCCATGCGCTGTCCCCATGACGCCGAACTCCACCGCGGTGCCGCGAATCTCCACGGCACCGCGACGAGAGGGTGCAATACCGCTCACGGTCCCGCTCGAGGTCACGTGATTCACACTCCTCACGGTTTAGACCTTCGAGGGACCATCCTACATCACGCACCGCCCCACCTTGGCCATCTCGTGACCGATCATCGGCCAGTTTGGCCAGGCCGTCGAAGGCGACTCCAGTGGCTCCGGTGCAAGACCTGCCGGCTGCCTGGCAACCCCAGTGGCCGTTCTGGACACCCTGGGCATACCACGAGGCCCAAGGTGCACCTCTGCCTCCCTATCCGGTGGTGCGTACCCACCCCCCAGTGGCGACCATCACCCGTCCACCTGTGGAGGAGGCTGCATCCGGCGACCCAACCCCGGTGGAAAGGGTGGCACCTTTCCCTCCCCAGCAGGATCCTCCCACCCTTGAGCAGGACGACCTACCTGAACCCCCCCCTCCCTCTCACAACCTCCTCCTCCTCACCCGATGAAGCCGTGGCGGGAACTTCATCATCCACGCCTCCGCCTATGGATTTTAAGGTCCTGCAAGAGCTACTGCGGAGGGTGGCTCTTAGCATGAACTTGCCTATAGAGGAGGTGGTTGAGGAGGAGGATGTCCCCATGGTGGACGAGATCCTAAAGCCAGAGGAACCTTCCAGAGTGGCCTTGCCAATGAACAAGACCATTCGTGGCAATGCCACGGCCCTCTGGCAAACCCCATCCTCCATTCCGCCTACGGCTAAGAGGGTGGAACGAAAGTATTTTGTCCCTACTAAGGGATTTGAATATCTTTTCACTCACCCCATGCCCTGCTCCCTGGTGGTGGACGCTGTTAACGCGAAGGAGAGGCATGGGTAACAGGGCCCGGCACCGAAATCCAAGGAGTCCAAGCGTCTAGACCTCTTCGGGAGGAAGGTCTATTCCACCGTGGGCCTTTCCTTAAGAATTGCTAACCAGCTGGCGATTCTTAGCTGCTACGCCCATAACTCCTGGTCGGCAGTTCTCAAATTTCAGGACCAGCTTACATCAGAGTCCCGGACTGAACTCGCTGCCATGGCAGAGGGAAAGCTGGTGGCCCGCACGTCCCTCCAGGGCGCTCTGGACTCTGCGGATGCGGCAGCCCGTACACTGGCAACGGGGATCTCCATGCGTAGAAGTGCCTGGCTACAGTCGTCTGGTCTGCCAGCCGAGGTCCAAAATACTATTCAGGACCTACCATTTGATGGAAAAGGACTATTTGCTGAGCAGACCGACTCCCAGTTGCATAACCTCAAGGACACGAGAAACACCATAAAGTCCTTGGATATGCACACCGTGTCTACGCTCCGGAAGCCTTTCAAACCCCAGGCTTCCCAACAGCGCTTTTTCCCACCTCGCACAAGGCAGGACTTCTCCAGAAGGAGAACCAGTTTTTCACGCCGCAAACCCTCTCGCCCCTCTCAGGGTCAAAACAGGAACCAACAAAAACCACCGCAGGGCGCTAAGCGTCCTTTTTGATGGGACTCTCGAGGACGGCTTACCAGCATCACAAGGTTCAACCTCCCCACTCTTCCTGAATCGTCTATCCCGATTCTACCACGCCTGGTCCCACATTACATCGGACTGGTGGGTCCTTCGGACGGTAGAGGCGGGATATTCTATCCACTTCCACTCTACCCCTCCTTCCCACCCCCCCTCTTCATCCCTCTTCAGGGATCCTTCTCACGAGCAACTCCTCTACCAAGAGGTGCAAGAGCTCCTCAATCTAGGAGCAGTGGAGGAGGTGCCTCAGGAATTCAGGGGGAAGGGTTTCTACTCACGATACTTCCTAGTCCCGAATGCCAAGGGAGGTCTCGGACCCATTCTGGACCTAAGGAACCTCAATAAATACATCGTCAATCTGAAGTTCCATATGGTTTCCTTGGCCACCATCATCCCTTCTCTGGACCCTGGGGATTGGTATGCCGCCGTCGATATGAAAGATGCGTATTTCCACATCTCCATCACACCACCTCACAGACGTTTCCTCCGTTTCGTCGTCTGCAAGATGCATTACCAGTTCACAGCACTCCCTTTCGGTCTGTGTACAGCCCCCTGTGTCTTCACGAAATGCATGGCAGTCGTGGCTGCGTTCCTCCGCCGCCACCACGTCCACGTGTTCCCGTACCGACGACTGGCTGGTTCGAGGCCGGTCCTATCAGCAGACGCAAGCGCACGTGCAGATGGTTGTGGACACCTTTCGTTACCTCGGTATCATCGTGAACACCGGCAAATCGGTGTTGACACCGACCCAGTCCATCCAGTTCATCGGAGCAATCCTCGATGCAACCAGAGCCCGTGCGTTCCTCCCAGAACCTCGTCGTCTGACCATCGTCGATCTAATCACCACTCTCCGCCGTTTTCCCACCACGACGGCAAGGCAATGTCTCAAGTTGCTGGGCCACATGGCATCTTGCACATACGTAGTCCAGCATGCCCGGTTACGACTTCGTCCCCTACAGGGGTGGTTGGCTTCAGTCTACCGACCAAGCCGCGACAGCTTGGACATGGTCATCACGGTCCCAGATCACACGTTGGACTCCCTGCAGTGGTGGCTAGACCCACTGAGGTTAGGAGAAGGAGTCCCTTTTCAACCACTCCTTCCTTCCCTAACTCTAGTAACAGACGCATCAGCGCTGGGTTGGGGCGCTCACCTCGGCCACTTAACAACACAGGGCATGTGGCGACAGCACGAGCTTGATCTCCACATAAACATCAAGGAGCTCAGGGCAATTCGTCTGGCGTGCCAAGCTTTCCTACCTCACCTACAAAATCGCTGCGTAGAGGTTCTCACAGACAATACAACAGCCATGTTCTACCTGAACAAGCAGGGCGGAGCCCGGTCATCATCACTGTGCCGCGAAGCCCTTCTCCTGTGGGACCACTGCCTAGCCCATTGCATCTCTCTCCAAACGTCTTACCTCCCTGGAGTCCAGAATGTCCTGGCAGACAAGCTGAGCAGACGCTTCCTGGTTCACGAATGGTCCATACACCCGGACGTGATCCATTCGATCTTCCGCACCTGGGGGTTTCCCCACCTAGACCTGTTTGCATCCAGAACCAACAGGAAGTGCCCGAACTTCTGCTCCTTCAGAGGCCACGGCTCAGGCTCTCTTGCGGACGCCTTCACGATCTCGTGGTCACGCCACTTGCTCTACGCATTCCCGCCCTTCCCGCTGATCCACAAAGTCATCCTCAAGATCCGCAGGGACAAGGCGGATGTCATCTTAGTGGTCCCGGCCTGGGCACGGCAGTGCTGGTACCCGACCCTGATGGACCTGTCCATACAGCCCCCCATTCCTCTCCCAATCAGCCACGACCTCATCTCGCAGGATCACGGTCGCCTTCTCCACCCGGACCGCCACTCCTTACATCTCACAGCGTGGAGAGTTCATGGCTGAACCGTTCAGAGCTAGCTTGCTCGGATTCAGTTAAACAAGTACTCCTCGAGAGCCGCAAGCCCTCTACAAGGCTTATGTATGAGGCTAAGTGGAAGAGATTTTCTCTCTGGTGCGCCCAACGCCAGATATCTCCGCACCTCGCTCCCGTCCCATCTATCTTGGACTACATATTACACCTCAGGGACAGTCACCTTGCCCTTGCTTCATTGAAAGTTCATCTCGCGGCCATCTCGGCTTTCCACCCAGGAGCGGATGGTCGCTCTCTATTCGTGCATCCCTTGGTGCGTCGGTTCGTCAAAGGATTAGAGAAGGTCCACCCTACAATTAAGTCGCCTGCTCTGGCATGGGACCTCAATCTTGTCCTTTCTTGTCTCACTCGTCCTCCGTTTGAGCCGATGGCCTCCTGCTCCCTTCTCTATCTATCGTGGAAGGTTGCCTTTCTCGTGGCTATCACTTCAGCCAGACGTGTATCCGAGTTAAAGGCTCTCCTGTGTGACCCTCCGTATACCATCTTCCATAAGGACAAGGTCCAGCTTCGTCCCCACCCGTCCTTTCTCCCAAAGGTGGTCTCATATTTTCACATGTCGCAGGACATCTTCCTGCCTGTTTTCTTCCCTAAGCCGCATGCCAACTCTAAAGAGCAGCGACTACACTCATTAGACGTTCGGAGAGCGCTCGCATTCTATATAGAACGCCTTTCCGTAAGACGTCCCAGCTGTTCGTCGCTGTTGCAGAGCGTATGAAGGGCGCACCGGTCTCTTCACAGCGCATTTCATCGTGGATCACAGCCTGCATCCGTGCTTGCTACGACCTGGCAATGGTGCCTACGCCAGCGGTCACAGCCCACTCTACGAGAGCGCAGGCTTCCTCGGCGGCTTTCCTGGCCAACATCCCTCTTCAGGAGATCTGCAGGGCCGCAACCTGGGCTTCGGTGCACACCTTTACATCGCACTACGCCATCAACCATCACTCCCGTGATGACGCGGCCTTCGGTAGGGCTATCCTACAAGCTGTTTTTCCGTAACTCCGAACCCGCCTCCAAGGTAAGGCTTGGGATTCACCTAACTGGAATAGATATGAGCAACCACTCGAAGAAGAAGAAAAGGTTACTCACCTTAGTAACTGGTGTTCTTCGAGATATGTTGCTCATATCTATTCCATTTCCCCCCCACCTTCCCCACTGTCGGAGTAGCCGGCAAGAAGGAACTGGAGAGGGGTCGGGCCGGCAGGGTGCTATATAGGGCTCCATTTCGGCGCCACTCCAGGGGGCTCCCCAGCCGGCCCGACGGGTAGCTGCTAGGGTAAAAGTTTCCGACGTCCGTGCACGCGCGCGCACACCTAACTGGAATAGATATGAGCAACACATCTCGAAGAACACCGGTTACTAAGGTGAGTAACCTTTTCTTCAGAAGCATGAGGAAGAAGTTGGTGTTGAGTTTGGTTGTGGGCTGGAGTGGCAGAAGAGAAAGGCGCACCTAAGTTTTGTCACAGTGGAGATATTCTCCAATGAGCCACCTGGGGTTGTGGATTATAGACACATTTCTTGTTGGGATTGTTTCTTGTTAGCACTAATTTGTGCTTTCCAAAACGTGTCTAATTTATGAACAACAAAGAAATACCCATATTTTATACTGTAACTAGATGAAACTTTAGTACTGTCTGAATCTTACTTGTATGGATAGAAAAACAGGGCTTCTCTGAAATCTAGAAACTATTAAGTGAATTTAGAGAAACAGCAGTTCGTTAAACCCTGAAATAAATGACAATATGTTATATGGGTCACAGAGCTATTGAATTCTAGGTGGGAGACTCAATTAGTTGTAATGTGATGTAGGAACCAAAGGGTCTGATTCCAAGTTTCATGTATATTCACGGGCTAGACCAGAAAATGAATTGCGTTCACTCCATTAATGAATGCCTTGTAAAAGTTCCCTGAACAGGAGCTGCTATAATTTGTATCTTGCCCATGCCAAATGGCATAGTGAACCAGAGTTTCCTGAAGAAGCATAGCCCACAAAATTGCTCTGACATTTGAAAGGAGGAAGAAATGTATTTACTGAAATTATTTGATTTGTGTAAAGAACTTATCTTTACAGTATTAGGTGCTTTTACAGGAATTAAAATATACAAACACAAATATTTTTTTTAAAAATCTAAAAAACCCCCCATAATGAAATGAGAATCTTCTTGGACTATTAGAATCCTTGTACTGATGCACTATCTTGTTGAAGATGATGGTTTATTTATTGACGAATTAAACTCTCTTAGGCTGACTGCCTGGGAAACGTTAGCTGTTATTTAATATTATCTTTATGACTTCAGAGAAAATCTTGCTTAGGACTCTGGCTCAGTGAAATATGTTTGGTTATGATATTATGATAATATAAAATCATAGCTTATATATATATATAAAATCATAGCTTAACATCAAGAGAGAAGTTCATATACATAACCAATAACACTTTTTATAGCAACAGCCACTTTTCTGAAGTTAGGTCAGTGTAAATATTTCACTATATTTATTATATACACACACATGCATACACACATCTATTCTTAATCATCTCAGTAATAACAACTTACTGTATATTTGTTACAATTACCGTGTTGTAAGAAACTTTAAAGAAAAAGTGCTACAAAGGAAGTGAACTGGAACTGAAGTGGTTTGATAGCTAGGAATACAGGATAACTTTGGGGGTGGGGAGTGGGGAGGGGGAGAGTTGAAACTTGAAATTAAACCAATGTATAGTAGTCCAGCATGCCTGGATCAATTTCCCCAGAGTGAATATATATATATGAGGGACACACATACACTCACACGCTCACTCTCACTCCGACCGACTGTGTCTGCCATGTAAGACCGTGCAGGCTGAGGGGAGGAAAATAGGATGGCTCATGGAACTGGTAATTACAGTATAACATATAAGTATTGTAGCAGGATGAATAGAGCCCCATGTATTTTGCATTTGTGAAATACCACAAAATAAAATGAAAAACTCACCCCTTGCCGGAGGCTCCTGCTGCTGTTGTCCTGCGGGGTTGGGCCCGACTCCCCGCTCCCACATTGCAACCTGGCACACGGGGTCACAGTGCTGCTCAGGTTTGGCCTGGCTCCCCCTGACAGGACCCAATTCCTCTTTGGGTTTCCCATCCCCAAGGGAGCAGGATTAGTGGGGGCTTGAGGTTCAGTGGGGGAGGGAGAATACTTAAGGAGGGATAGGAGAGAGGTCCCTGGGACTAATGTGGGGGGGAGGTTCAGTGGGAGAGGGGGAATATATAAGGGAGGATGGGACACCCTAGGGATATAGATGTGTGGGGACTGGGATGGCTGCAGAAAGAAGCAGTAAGGGTTGGGAAGATTCGTGATGTCCCATAGGGTTAGTCTCCCGGATGCAGAAGAGGGGGTTATTTGAAGGCTGCAGTATTGGGTAAATTTCAAGGAGCTGTCTGGGGTATTGTGGGGTGGCTAACTGTAGTGGGGTTTGTGAGTGTCTCAAGGTGTAAAATAATTAATAATGCTTAACAAAATGATGTAGTATAGATAAACAGGGTTTATATACTGTTTTTATTTATATACGGTCATTTGAGGTATTTTATTAATGTAAATGTAATAAAAAGAAATAAAACAACATTTTAAAGAAATAACAAGAAAATCCCCAAAAATAAAATGAAATATTATAAAAACTAAAAAGAATTTCATGTGACCCTGAGGTAGAAAGAAACAAGAAAACATGGTCCCTATTCTCCCTCATCTTGTATTTGGTCCAGAAACCTGCTTAGCATTGCCGCCTTTTCCTTTTGAAGGGAGGAGGTGTGGGGAAGTACACCCTGTCACCCTGGGGGTGGGCAAGGGCATGGTAGCCCTGTGGTTAAAGTCAATATGGCTGCCCTCAGCCTCAGGGCTGCATGGCCAAAGGGCCAGTGTCAGTAGAACTCCCCTGGGCTGCAGGGCAGCGCCGCCAAATGGCCAGAGTCAGTAGGAGGGGGTTTGATGGGCTTCCCCACAAAGGGGGCAACCAGGGTAGGGGGACCCAGGCCCTCCCTGCTCCACTGAGTCCCAGCCCAGGGCCCTGGTAGTGGTGAATGGGTTCACCACTAAGTCAGCTGAGAATCCGCCCTCAACACACCAACTGCCGCAGGGACATTGGCTAGTCCCTCCCTGAGCTATTTCCTAGCTGTGACTCCTGCAGTTGAAGTTGGGGTGTCTTCAGAGTCTCTGGGCTACTTGGGAAATGACTACAATCTCCCTGGGGCATCCGCAGATACCTGGGCGCCTGCCTGGGCCTCAGTGTCTCTTGCTCCCGTGGTCCAGGATCCCACCTGCTCCTCAGCTGGAGCCGGCGAAGTGCGTCCTTCCTCCTCTGCAGTCAGCCCAAACTGAGCTAGGCTGCTCCCTTTTATATTGCAGCAGTAGCTGGAGCATAGCCAGCAGGGTCGAGAGTGGCATGGCTTCCTCCACTAAGAGTGCTGCCTCAACCCCTTCCGCTCTAGTGCAGGGCAAGTACACCCCGTCACAGGAGGGTTGAGATTTTATGTATTGATATTTTCAGTCATTGACAATAAGACATTACAATTACATTCATATCTTAATACAGAATTAACAGCATGAATCAACCTATTATATGTTGACCATATCTTGTTGTATTGTTACCATTTCCATCCCCTTTTTTTCCAAAATGATTTAAATACAACCTTAACATGTCGAGTGTGTGGGTGGATGTGATCATTTCATATTAATTTTTGTCTTTTTGCGGCGAAGCTGAATGTTTTCTGAGGATGGGGGAGTCTCAAGGAAATAGAAAGAAAGGAGAACTAAGGGGGAGGAGGGATTATCCTCTCCATATATTCTTTTTAACTATCCTATAAGTGTATGATTGCTGTGTCTATATCAAAGCATCTCAAAGATTTCAGTATTTCTATTGTATTGTTTTCCTGTGTGAAGTACAGTTACTTTTATCCATTTTTTGTGAGTTTGTCTGACACTATTTTCACAAAATTTGTTAAGTCTTCCATTACAATATAGTCTATTAGTAGTTTTTTCCAGTGACCTACGCTAGGAATTGCTGCCTGGGTCCACATATTTAAGATTGTTGCTTTTGCTATAAAGAGCAAGAATAGGAGTGGTTTGCTTATTCCCAATAGGAAACTTTTTAACAGACCCTAATAAAAATGTCTTTAAATCCTGTTCAAGTTCTCTCTCTAATTTTTTTTTATTTCTTTCAGGATGGTTTTCCAAAATTTTTGTACCATCCAGAAGTTCCATATCATGTATATGAAAGAGGGCCTGGCTGTTTTGCATTTCATACAGATAGCTGAGGCAATATTATATGTTTTATTATATAGAGGTAGATGAACATCTGTTCTGTAAACTCACAGAATGTGGTCACTATCAATACACATAAAGGACTCTATAGGTACACCTGCTTAGCATTCAGGATTTCCTCTGTTTATGTTATCTTCCAAAGAGTTATGGAAGGATTATTGGCTGGGTCGCACCATGTCGTGGTATACCTAAATGATGTTCTCATGACAGGAGAGACAGAAGTGGAGCATCTATGGAACCTAGACAAAGTCCTACAAAGGTTAAGGGAAGCTGGGTTGCAACTCAAGTGCTCAAAGCATGTTTTCATGGCCAAGAAAGTGATTTATTTAGGAAATGGTGTTTTGGGAAAAAGACTGTGCACCCTAGAAGAATATATGAAACACAATCATGACCATCAACAGGTCACTTGCTTTTTCTCTCCTGGAGTACTTGTTTAGATTTGCAGTTTTGTGGGAATGCCCAACTGGCTGCCTGGTATGATCATAAAAGTTACAGACCTGGTTTCCTGTTAGGTTGCTGTAGGACATTCCCTCCGGAGATAGATTATCTGCTTGCCTGAGGAGGAGGCAAGGAACCCAAGTCAGGTTCAATGGACTCGGGTGGTGGATCAATGGACGCTACTGTTCCCATGATTCACCAAGTTCAGAGTTGGGGGAAGAAGATAGTCTGCTCCTGTTGGAGCAGGTACTGGAGTGGACCTTTTAGTACTGGGGTGCTTGTTATTTCCTCCTCTCCTGGCTATGCTGGGAATATCTGCTCCAGTCCGCCACTTCTGCACGAGACAACACAAACCCCCTGTTCACTTGAACCTGTAGATAGTGTTGGGGAGGAAGGAGGGGGTAGAGTGACTTGGGGCAGAATAATCCCCTTTTCCTTTTTTTTCCACACGAGGTCAGGTAGTCTTCCCTGCACCTCTAGTTAGAGTTCCAGTTGTTATACTGAGCTGTTGATTTTCCTAGCAAGGAACTTTTGTTGAACTTGGAAGGGGAGGGAAGTTGTATCCTGGGGGTTCAGGATAGTTATTATAGGATAGTCCATAAACATGTATTCTGAGGTGGGGAGTTTTGCCTGGTCCCTGGAGGCCATTTTGGAAGTTAACAAAGAAGCAGTTGTAGAGGAGAGCAGACCTGGTGTGTTATGCTCCCTACATACCCTGTGCAGCTGTAACAGGCACCAACAGCGTCACTGGTCCTGATGAAGGTAGCTGCTAAGTGATCTTTAAAGTAGCTGGGAGTCAGCCCAGTGAGAATTTTAATAGATAGTGTAATATTGTTTTTAGGAAACTAAAGTGAAATAGATCATTTATAATACACCGTATGGAAGCAGATTTGAGTATACAGTTCAAGGGGCAAAATGTCCCATCAGAATAAACTAGATAATTTCATATACAGAAAGGTAAAGAACAATATAACCAAAATACAGGGGACCTCTGCAACCAGATTGAGAGGACCAGCTAACAGCTATAAATACTCCATCGTTATCTTTCATTCTACAAAACAACAAATTGATATTTTTTCAGAGAAAGCAGTTTGTTTTCTAGATAGATATCTGCTCTGGTAAAGTCTACATGTATTTCATATGACATGAGCATATCAATTTCTGGGAGCTATAGTCTGAATGCATTTGGGTAATTGAATAAGCTTTGCAATCCAATGGCAGGTCAGGGTAATGACAATCGTGTTTCTTAGGAATATAAATAATATATCTATCTGTTTCTGAGGGTAAGTATATAAATGAGGGAAATGTTCATTTAGGGAACATTTCGTCCAGTGGTATGTGTAGCAATGGAACTTAAACTGCTAGAAGTTACCTGAAACTGCATGGGACTGAAACACACAGACAGAGATTGAGAGAGAGAGAGAGAGAGAGAGAGATGGGGCCTAAGAAAAGAAATGTACTTGGACTCTGTCCAGTAAAAACAGCTGTTTGTCAAATTTGCATGTCTGTGTTGAATTATATTTTGCAACTACAGACATAATGATTTACCCCTTGGTTATACATGTGGTTCCCTTAATAACATGAATGGAAGTAATACGATGCATGTGGAGTGATTACTACATTTGTGATTCATTCACTCCAGGCAGTCAAGCAACAGAAGATTATTCTAAAAATCCATTCTATCCCATCTAGTTTTTACACTTGTGAGTTGTGTATGACAAAAGATGTCAGATTATTCATACCCCTGGATTAAATTAGTCTATCCACAGACAGGACAAAAAAAAGACAGTGACAGCATAGGCGCCCACTCCGTGGGTGCTCCGGGGCTGGAGCACCCACGGGGAAAAATTGGTGGGTGCTGAGCACCCACCGGCAGCTCCCCACCGCCCCCCCCCCACGCCCAACTCACCTTCCGGGTGGCGCCTCCCGCTGAAAAGCCCCGGCTTTTTTTAGCCCAGCCTCCTCTCAGCTGTGCGGCGGTGGCGGGGGGGCAGCGGGGGAAAATGTCAGAGCCAGGGACGTGCAGCGCAGGGCCGGCACCTTGGGAGGGGCGGCGCTTGAGGTTTTTTTTTTTTTTTTTTCTTAGCTGCGGTGCTCGGGGGGTTGGTTTTTTTACTTTGGCGGTGGCAGCGCGAGGCTGGAAGGGGGGGGTTATTTCGGCGGCGTGAGGCTCAGGGGAGGGGAGGTGGGGTTATTTCAGCGGGGGGGCGTGAGGCTCGGGGGAGGGGGGGGGTTTCCGCATGAGGACCAGCCAGCGCCGGCCGGGCCGAGCTGAGGACTAGCGGGGGCTACCTCCTGGCCCAGGCCAGTGCAGTGTATTATATTGCTCCATGTAGGAATGTGCTACCAGTAGCAGTTACTCATACATTAGATTGTAAGAAACTGCTATTGTATAAAACTGCTACCTGATGTAGCAAATGTCTACAGGTAGCAGTTTCTTGCACTATAGCATGTGTGAAATTCCAACGTGTAGCTGTGCCCCCCGCCTGTGCTGGGTTTTGCCCTCTGACACCCTATACAAGCGCCTCCCCCACTGGACTTAACTCCGTCTCCTCCCCCCCTCATTCTTGATTTTCCCTTTAGCCCCTCTCCTAATCCTGCCTCCTGATGCTTGACCCCCCAGACCAGTAAATTCTCACCCCCTGCTCAGATCCTGGTCACCCCCCTGCTCCGATTCGCCCCCTTTACCCCTTTTTAAACCCTGTCAAAAGAAGTCAGCAGAATCCTACGGCTAATAAGGGCAGGGTAAAGGGCAGTGGCTTCAGCAGATGTACTGAGCATGCTCAGTACACCGTAAGTAGCACCTTCCTACGGAGACCACTTTAATACACTACACCGGCCTGTCCCTGGCCCTGCCGTGCCACCACAGGCACGGTAGCCGGGGCTGCGCGCTGCGCTCCGGGGCCATGGGGGCGGCCCCCGCTTGCCCTCAGCTCACCTGGCTGATGCTGGCTGCTCCTCATGCGGGCCGGGCTCCGGACCGCAGGCCGCACTAGGCGCTGTGCAGGCAGGGGGCGGGGATTTGGGGAAGGGACAGAGCCGGGGGTGGAGTTGGGGCGTGGCCGGGGGTGGAGTTGGAGTGGGGGCGGGGTGCGAGCACCCACGGGCGCCGACAAAAGTCGGCACCTATGAGTGACAGGTAGGCTTTCCACATGCCTTGCTATCGTGACACCCACCTGACATGGAGTAAGAGGGCAGTTTAGTCTCCATTCCCATTCAATCCTTCATGTTTCTGCTGAGACTGCTAACAAGGTTGCCAAATAGTGCCAGTTGTGGTGGTGATATTATGGTCCACTTATCCACTAGGGGCTGGACTCAGACCAGCAAACTCTGTTAACGTGGACCACTAAGCATTATCAGATGGTAATGGCTTTGATCGCTACTTACCTGGGATGGATTTGAAACAGTAATATTGAAGTGCTCTACTTTACCCAAACTCTCACTTCTATTTAACAAGTTTTGTTCTCGCTAACTTTCAACTTTTGTTGGCCTGTGATCGTTTGTGTTCTAAGTAGAGATGGGCCTAAATTTCAAAAGTCTAATCTGAATCCCCCACAGATCAAGAGTGTTTGGATCTGAGATTTTGGTCTGCTTTGGACTAGGGCTGTCAATTAATCTCCGTTAACTCATGCAATTAACTCAAAAAATTAATCACAATTAAAAAAATTAATTGTGATTAATCGTAGTTTTAACCGCACTGTTAAACAATAGAATACCAATTCAAATTTATTGATTATGCTGGATGTTTTTCTACTTTTTCATATGTATTGTATTCTGTGTTGTAATTGAAATCAATGTGTATATTATTTTTTATTACAAATATTTGCACTGTGAAAATGATAAAAGAAATAGTATTTTTCAATTCACATCATACAAGTACTGTAGTGCAACCTCTTTGTTGTGAAAGTGCAATTTACAAATGTAAATTTTTTGTAACATAACAGCATTCAAAAACAAAACATTATAAAACCTTGGAGCCTACAAGCCCACTCAGTCCTACTTCTTCTTCAGCCAATCACTAAGACAAACAAGTTTGTTTATATTTTTTATAGTTTATATTTACAGGAGATAATGCTGCCCTCTTCTTATTTACAATGTCACCAGAAAGTGAGAACAGGCATTTGCATGGGACTTTTCTTGCCGGCATTGCAAGGTATTTATGTGCCAGATATGCTAAACATTCGTGTGCCCCTTCATGCTTCGGCCACCATTCCAGAGGACATGCTGATGACGCTCATTAAAAAAATAATGCATTCATTACATTTGTGACTCAACTCCTTGGGGGAGAATTGTATGTCCCCAGCTCTGTTTTACTCACATTCTGCCATATATTTCCTGTTATAGCAGTCTTGGATGATGACCCAGCACATGTTGTTCATTTTAAGAACACTTTCACTGCAGATTTCACAAAACACAAAGAAGGTACCAATGTGAGATTTCTAAAGAGAGCTACAGCACTTGACCCATAGTTTAAGAATCTGAAGTGCCTTCCAAAATCTCAGAGGGACGTGGTGCATGCTTTCAGAAGTCTTAAAAGAGCAACACTCCGATGTGGAAACTACAGAACCCGAACCACCAAAAAAGAAAATCATCCTTCTGCTGGTGGCATCTGACTCAGATAATAAAAATGAACACGCATTGGTCCACAGTGCTTTGGATTGATCGAGCAGAACCTGTTATCAGCATGGACACATGTCCCCTGGAATGATGGTTGAAGCATGACGGGATATATGAATCTTTAGCGCATCTGGCACATAAATATCTTGCAACACCGGCTACAACAGTGCCTGTTCTCACTTTCAGGTGACATTGTAAACAAGAAGCGGGCAGCGTTATCTCCTGCAAATGTAAACAAACTTGTTTGTCTAAGCGATTGTCTGAACAAGGAGTAGGACTGAGTGGACTGGTAGGCTCTAAAAATTTTTTTATTTGTTTTATTTTTGAATGCAGGTTTTTTTGGACATGATTGTAATTTCCATTTTCATGATAGAAATTGCACGACAGTACTTGTATTAGGTGAACTGAAAAATATGCTTGTTTTTTTACAATGCAAATACTTGTAATCAAAAATAAATATAAAGCAAGCACTGTACACTTTGTATTCTGTGTTGTAATTGAAATCAATATATTTGAAACTGTAGAAAACATCCAAAAATATTTAAATAAATGGTATTCCATTATTGTTTAACATTGCGATTAATCGCACGATTAAACGTGATTAATTTTTAAAATCATGCTATTAATTGTGATTAAATTTTTTATCGCTTGATAGCCTGACTTTGGACAATCTCTAGTCACATTTTTAACACTAACATAGTTTACAGATTGTTGTGTTTTAGATTTTACTGGTTATTTTAAAGTCATGCATCAAACAGAACTGGCCTCTTTCCAGCAGATAGTTACCAATTGTGACAGACCCAGACAAGTGGGGTACAGAAGTCTGGTAGAAGGCAAATATACTGGCCACTGGATGAATAGTTTTCTGTTCCCTGAGTGACCAGAGCAGGGGCTGCGCTAGAGCAAGCAGGAACCTGCTAGAACCAATTAAAACAGGCAAGCTAATTAAGACATCTGGCGCCAATTAAGAACATACTGGAACCAAATTAAGGCAGGCAGGCTAATTAGGACACTTGGAGTTAGGGTGACCAGATGTCCCAATTTTATAGGGACAGTCCCGATTTTTGGGTCTTTTTCTTATATAGGTTCCTATTACCCCCCACTCCCTGTCCCTATTTTTCACACTTGCTGTCTGGTCATCCTACTTGGAGCTAATTAAGAAGAAACTGCTAGAATCAATTAGGACAAGCTGGCTAATCAGGGCACCTGAGTTTAAAAAGGACCTGACTTCAGTTTGTGGCATGCATGCGAGGAGCTGGGAGCAAGAGGCACTAGGAGCTGAGGGTGAGAAGACGTACTGCTGGAAGATCCTATGGTGAGGATAAAGAAGGTGTTGGGAGGAGGCCATGGGGAAGTAGCCCAGGGAGTTGCAGCTATCACACTGGGCTGGAACCCAGAGTAGAGGGCGGGCCCGGGTTCCCCCCAAACCTCACAACTCCTGATCAGACACAGGAGGAGTTGACCTGGATTGTGGGTTCCACCAGAGGGGAAGGTCTCTGGGGCGAGCAAAATCCACCAATAAGCGCAGGACCCACCAAGGTAGAGGAACTTTGTAACACAATACAGTAACCATTGTGACACTGGGAGGGAAGTATTCTTTTAGTGGTACAAGAAAAACAAGTTATGTTCTTGTCCAGTTTTTTTTCCTGAAAGCTGTCCTAATTCTATCCATAATATTTCTCTGATACACTGGTATTTCTCTAGCTATCTTTATTTAAACAGAGATTGTAATTCCCTAAAGGAACATCTGGTTCTAGAGACAATACTATAAATCATGCACCAAACTGCAAAAAGTTTTTATTCTTTTTAAATTGTGAATTCTCTATTTCAGGGGTCGGCAACCTTTGGCACGTGGCCCATCAGGGTAATCTGCTGGCAGGCCGCGTGACATTTTGTTTACGTTGACCGTCCGCAAGCACAGCCCCCCGCAGCTCCCAGTGGCCACGGTTCGCCGTTCCCGGCCAATGGGAGCTGCGGGAAGCGGTGCAGGCCTCAGGGATGTGCTGGCCACCGCTTCCTGCAGCTCACATTGGCCAGGAATGATGAACCGTGGCCACTGGGAGTTGTGGGGGGCCATGCCTGCAGATGGTCAATGTAAAGAAACTGTCTCGCGGCCCGCCAGCAGATTAACCTTATGGGCCACGTGCCGAAGATTGCCGACCCCTACGATAATTGAAACTGCTTGTTTGAAAAAACACAACCACCAAACTACTGTTATGTACTATGTCTGTCTGGAACACAGTTTTGCTTTGAAAACGAATCACACTCTAAAATTAAAAATTCTACTTTGTGTGTGTGTATGTGTTCGTTCATACGGAATACTAAACCTGCTATGCATATTTTTCCTGTAGGGGAAGGTCAGGCCAAAAAAGAACACGAAACATCCAAAAATGCAGCATTCCTGGCTCCAATGTGAGCACTTCAATTTACCAATTAAAAAACTGCAGATGTGCAAAATCATTGTGAAAATACTGTAGTAGCATTTTTCAGGGTACTCTGAGAAACTGCTTCACTTTACAAGGAAGGGTGGGTAAGCAGAAAAGTGGTCTTGTGAGCAAACTGGAGAAAATTGCTTTGAAAACTCTGTGGCCCTATCTATTTATTTAGCTATTGGTGAAGTAGTGGTACGAATTTATTGTCCCAGCTAGTGTGATGTAGATTGCACTTTATTTATTTGCAAGCTATGTGGCACTAGCTCATGGTATTGTTTCCAAAGGAATTTATGGCACCTGGAAAAGACAACTCCTGAAATGTGAGAATGTGTTCCCTCTGGATACAAGTCATCCCTTTAATGATTAATGTTGAGATGACTGACAGCTTACAATGTATAGGAAACTTCCACTGGTATACAGAGTCAGAAATTCACGTTTTAAAAGAAGATTGTTAGATACCTTTTAAAATATTTTAATGATATCCTGAGAGAACAGTACAAACTCATTAAAGTTTATATTATTTTTTGTTGAATTTTCCACACAAGTCCTCCAAAAGCTATTTATTTTTTAAACCTGGCCCTTCTCAGCTATAATTATTTCCATGTTCCCAATATGATGCCATAGGAAGGCTGAGAAGTAGGCCACATAGTAGTTTCAGGCCTGTGAGAAGAAAGAAATTAAGAATCCCCTCTATACACACACATTATTTTATGTTCATGTTTTTGTCATGGTTTGTTACATGGGCAGGAGGAGGAGGATGCAAAGAGGGGGAAATGCCCCAAAACTGTGCATAGAAACTGGATAAAAGTAGCACTAGTTGTGCTCCTGCACAATAGCACTTCCCTGTGGTTGCTCAGGAAATTTGATTCTCAGTCCCTTACATGTATCATCTGTTCTGAGTTGGGAGCACTAGTGACATTCATACCTAGCTGAGAACAGCTGAAACAAGTGAGGACAACTGAGGAAATCTAGGGCATCAGAATCTGTGTCCCTATGATCCGTGTAGATGGCATGATGTGTGCTTCATACCAATACACACCCCCGCGTAGGGAATTAAAGAACTATTTGAACTCATTTCTTTCTTTGGTGCTCTGGGAGGGGAGGTACTAACTAATGCTATTAATCATAACCATGGTGCTTGGGTACGGGTGAATATGGAAAAAGCAGGAAGGAAGAGGTAAAGAAGGGGACAATGTAATGGTCTCCCACAGTGATTGGTAATGGAGCATTTGTGCATGGAAGGAAATGGAAGAAACTGTGGGCAAGATCCCTGCTGGAACATGATGAAAGGTTTTGACACAGATGGAATGAAAAAGTGACTGGAGGCTGTAAAATATTAGAGAAAGCTTTTCTCCAAGTCACCCTGCTGAAAGACTTTACAATAAGGAATTGAGGAGGAGATTGAGACGGGAGGAAGGAGAGAAAAGAAAATGAAGGCTGGAGAAAGGCTGTGCAAAAAAAGTACTCAGAATTATTCATATGTATTTATTTTTTATGATAACCACAAAGTGTGATAAGTACTTTCCAAACAGGAAAGAGAGGACAGTAATTGCCTTGAAGAGCTCGCAGTGTAGGTTCAAGTTTGGCGTGCCTTTGCAAAGCTTTTGCAGTTCCCTGGAATTTATTTATTTTATTTGTATCCAGTTCCTATCTAAGCTTTTGGCAAGCATTTTTTATCTTGAATCTCTGTGAATAAAGTGAGGCTGTCCTTGCTAGTGAATTTCAAGTTTGAATATTGTTTATTAAGTAAAAGCCATAAGTTCTCTGCTATTATGGCCAGGAGGCCAGATCTATTCCTGACAGACTAAGAAATCTTATGCAAATATGCATGAATATGTGAGATCTTGTCAAACCCAAACTTTGTCTGTTTTCAAAGCAGAAGAAAACCAGAACTCAAACCTTTGTGAATGTCAGTGCCTAAGAACTATTTTTGCGCACAGTGAATTAATTAACCCATTTTGAGACAAGCTTGGTAAGGTTTCCATTGTTCTACAAGGGAGATGGCAAGAATAAGAAGAGAAGAGGAAAAGATTGAGAGAGAGAGAGAAGAAACAAGAAGAAATTTAATCCTGCCTCAGTATGGGGAATGGACTAGATGAGTGTTTCCCAACTGGTGTGCCGTCACGCCTGAACAGGTGTGCTGCAGTATTTTTTTTTAAAGTACATGTGAGAACAAGGGGGGAAGTTGCATTCTGATTGGCCATCTGCCCCATGGCCCTGCCTCCTCCAGGAGCGGAGCAATCAATCAGAGCTTAATCTCCCACTCTTCCCCCTTCCCCTCCTGTGTGAGCAATTGGTCGGTTCCTTTGCCCCTCCTCTTCCCCCTCCTGCAGCTGCCAGCTGAGGGCGAGGGGAAGAGTCCCTGGAGCTCGAGGTGTGCCATGGCAGAGAAAAGGTTGGGAACCACTGGACTAGATAACCTCTTGAGATTTCTTCCAGCCCTAAATTTCTGTGGTTTTGTGTGTGTAAAAAAAAAAAAAAAAAAAAAAAAAGGTGGTGAGGAGATGTGTGAAAATAGAGAAAGAGATATGTCTTTGTCCTCCATGAATGTATCTAATTCTTTTTTTAACCCAGTTACAGTTTTGGCCTTCACAACATCCCCTGGCAATGAGTTCCACAGGTTGACTGTGTGTTGTGTGAAGAAGTACTTCCTTTTGTTTTAAATCTGCTGCGTATTAATTTCATCAGATGAGCCCTGGTTCTTGTGTTATGTGAAGGGGTAAATACCACTTCCTTATTCACTTTCTCCACACCATTCATGATTGTATAGACCTCTATTATATCCCCTCTTAGTCATCTCTTTTCCAGACAGAACAGTCCCAGTCTTTTAAATCTCTCCTCTGATGGAAGCTGTTCCATACCCCTAATCATTTTTGTTGCCCTCCTCTGTACTTTTTCCAATTCTAATATATCTTTTTAGGGATGGGATGATCAGAACTGCACACAGTATTCAAGGTGTGGGTGTACCATGGATTTATATAGTGGCATTATGATATCTTCTGTCTTCTTATCTATCCCTTTTCTAATGGTTCCTAACATTCTGTTAGCTTTTTTGATTGCTGCTGCACGAGAGGATGTTTTCAGAGCCCTATCCAAAATGACTCAAAGATCTTTCTTGAGTGGTAACAGCTAATTTAGACACCATCATTTTGGGATAGTAGAAGTATGTTTTCCAAAGTGCATTACTTTGCATTTTTCAACATTGAATTTCATCTGTCATTTTGTTGCCCAGTCACCCTGTTTTGTGAGACTCATTTGTCACTCTTCGCCGTCAGCTTTGGACTTAACTATCTTGGGTAATTTTGTATCGTCTGCAAACATTGCCACCTCACCGTTTACCTTTTTTCCAGATAATTTATTAATATGTTGAACAGCATTGGTCCCAGTATAGATCCTTGAGAAACCCTGCTATTTGCCTCTTTCCATTGTGAAAACTGACCATTTATTCTTACTTTTCATTTTCTGTGTTTTAACCAGTTACTGATCCATGAGAGGACCTTCCCTCTTATTCCATGATTGCTTACTTTGCTTAAGAGCCTTTGGTGAAGGCTAAATATAAATAACTTGATTATGAAACACCTAAGGATGGACATAAAGGTGTAGGTCAAAGTTTTCACAAGTGACTAGTGATTTTGGGTGACTGTTTTGGGGAGCCTAACTAGAGACACTATAGAGGGGCCTGATTTTCAGAAAGTATTGCAAACACATCTTAGGAAAACAAGGCCCTTTTAATGAGTCTCTGGTTGGGTACCCAAAACTACTAGTCACTTTTCAAAATCTTGTCTGTAAATACATGAAGGGGGAGAAGCATTATTTAGTATAATGGGTATAATTAGGAATAATATGTGAGAAAAATGTAGACTAAATATCAGATAATTCTTCCTGATAATGAGATCTCTTAGCCTATGTCTCCTAGGGGCACTAGTGGAAGTCCCACTGCTTGGCAAACTAGTAAATATACATTAAATCTCAGTGTAGCCAGCTCTTGCAATTTAATAACATGGTTTTAGCCCTGACTGGAGCCAGTCTTCCCAGAAGCTCCAGTGCTCATTGATTTTCAACCCTGCCCAGGAGAAACTGTCCTCTGATTGGCTGCCTTCCCCACTTTCCTGTCTCCTGTCTCCTGCAGAACAGTAGTCAATCAAGGTTTCCCACTTCCCTCAGGAGCAAAGATGAGTTTTGGGGTAGTGAAGGGGGGAATGGAGCAGCCAACAACATTTTCAGAAGACAGGAGGAAGGAGAAGAAGGCCTAGCAGCTCAGGGTGGCACTTTCCTCCTCCCCGTCTGTGAAACATTGGTCAGTCTGCTCTGTCTCATCCCTCCTTCCTCTTCACTCTCTATCCCTGCAACAGGAGGCCTGTGAAGGGGGAGCGAGAGTGAAGAACACTAGGAACTGACCTCCCTCCCTGCGTTTGGGTAGAGGGGGGAAGAAGACCCTGCTGCAGCTGCTGCCCCAAGCTGGGGAGGGGTTGAAGAACCCCCACAGCTGCCAGATGTGCAGAGGTGTGTTATGGGGGGAGGGGCTGGGATGGGGAGCAGAATCAACGTGAGGCTGGGAGGTCAAAGTTGATGTGGGGGCTGGGTGTGTATAATTAATTGCAGGGCTGGGGAATGGGCAGATGGGGAGGTGGAGGGGACATAGAATTACTTAATTAGATTTTGGGGGTTTCGGGAGAAGCTAGAATCATGGAAATGTAGGGCTGGAAGGGACCTCAATAAGTCATCTAGTCCAGGAGCAAGTATACCTAGTCCATCCCTGACAGCTGTTTGTCTAACTGGTTCTTAAATAGACTTTGTGTGTTGCTGGTGATATTATTGGGCCTCCGAAGCTTTTGGTGATCACATAATCGCCAGCTGTATAGTAGCATTTTATTCAAATCTGTGTAATTTGATTTTAGTTGGATCCTTTCAGTGAGAGCCAACATCACCTTATTCTATACATTTGGGAGAGTTGCAGTACTGTAATTGTCACACTCCCCCTGGAGGTGGGTAGAGGGAGTTTACAAATCAAAAGAAACGTAAAACTGATTCTAATTTTTCTTCTTTATGTCATGTTTTTTGGGCCAGTCTCATCATTTTGGAGGGATGCGACTCATGATTTTTGAACTCCTGGGGTTGACAATACTGAAATCTGCTTTGGCCAGGAGTTGGACTAGATGACAGAACAGGTCTTTCCCATTTCTAGAGCCTAGGAATGTGCCACTTCTCATTGAAGGTGATTACTATCAGGTCTGGAGTTGTTTGCCAAAGTTGTGAATTGCTTATCTGCTCCGCGAATAAGTGGATGAGCTCCCAAAATTAAGGAGAAAGTACATAGGGCAAGTGAGAAGTTAAAATTTGCAAAATCAAGGAAATGAGGAAGTGCCAAACAAAAGGTCAGAAGTCTAGCAAAAGTTTAAATGTAAATGGAAGAGAATTGTTCTCACACTGGTCAGTCTACTCACCCCAAAATACATTCTTTTCCTCAATTAAACAGTTATATGTAATACAAGAATTAAAGTTTTATTTTTCACTGAACTGAGCTCAGTTACATCAGCATTAATAATGCCAAAGCCATCACACAATAGCCACCAACCCATCAAAATAGCATCTTTAAACAATCTAATTGTTGATTTTTATTTTTTTTTAAATTCATTTGAAGACAAAGATTTTAATCCACAAAGAAACTATTGTCTTGTTTTCAAGCAGCTGAGGTTACCCTAGATAAGAATTTCACTGATGAAAATACTGATGTATTGTATCACTAGTGGATTCTATCCCTTACTATCAATCCATTCACTGCTCTATAGCACAGTCCGGTACTGTTGTGCAGATACTGTGCAAGATTCTCTACACAGAGATCTGCATCTGAACCCCCACATGGGGAAGTAGGGAACCAGAGCCATTGAGGTGAGTCCAAATCCTTAGATTTAAATTGAAAATTCCCTGTGAAACACAAAGGGATTCAGGTATGAGATTCCAGTTTTGACCTGTCCTTACTGGTGACAAGTTAGTTTTAACACCAGCTTTCCAAGAATCAGCTTTAGCCATTCTTCAGTGGCTGTCTTTCTTCCCTTTTGCATGCACTTCTGTAAATTACCCCACACCACACCTGTGTGGTGTTTGTTAGCTAAAACAAGTAATAATTAGATAGAGCAGTAAGATAATGAGATGGAAAATTGGTTAATATGCCAGCAAGCCTGTATCCCATTAGAACTGGAATTCCATTTCTGCTCATTTTGGCTCATGTTCAACATCCTTTGATTTTGCAAGACTATGTGGCTCTTGCTTATTTGTCTGCTTATGAATAAAGCTGTACCGTAGATTCCACAGGAATAAATCCATGCAGTTACTTTATGGTCAGCAAACAGCATTTCTATTCTATGCCTACAAATGTTCTTGGTTGCCTGTGAAAGGGCCTCTGATATAGTGAATGGAAACAGGATCCTTTCCTTTCCTTCTCATTGGCAGAAACATGTAGTTAATAGTTTTCCGTTGTTCACAAGAGAACTTAAACAAGGGCTTGTCTACACACAGAAGTTGCACTGATTTAACTTTAAATCGGCTCCCTTGTGTGTAGAGAGATCACTTGTGTGGTTTTAAGCCAGACAGTCCTCTTTTGGGGTGGTTTGTCCTGCACTCGGCACTGGAACAAAACCGGCTGTGGTTTTCTCTGGTATTGCGTGGGGGATGCCATTTTTAAAAGCCTGCTGCTCCACCACCTCTGGCATGACCTTGAACACACTATGTGTGTGAGGTAACACTGGTGGGGGGACATGCACCTAAACATGGTGCCCACCATGCAGCATGACGTCACCCACCATGTGTTTGAGGTCACACTAGTGGGACAGAGCAGTATGCACTTAAAGATGGCACCCTCCATGTGGCATGAACTCACATGTACTGTGCATGTGAGGTCATGTCAGTGGGGGCACTTTTTGTGCAGCATAACCTCACATGAGCTGTTCGTGGAAGGTGACACCAGGCAGTGCGGGGGAGGGTCACGCCATTCTTGGAAGTCCCGGAACCTCCAGTATCCCAGGAACCTGTGAGTGGCTACCCTGCTTGTGCGTATGTGTTATACAATCTTGATTGACCTGATGACGTACTATGTTTTTCATAGGACTCCTGCCTCATTTGGAGCACATAGATGGTGCTCTAGATAGCAAAGTAGGCTATTATCTATACAATCAGGGCCGGCTCCCGGCACCTTCTAAGGGGCGACCAATCTTGGGGCGGCAGGGCAGCGCTCAGGGTTTTTATTTTTTTTTTACTTCGGCGGGGCAGTGCTCGGGGGGGTGTTGTTTTTTTGTTTTGGCGGGGCAGCGCTCGGGGGAGGGGGATTTGTTTTGGTGGGGTGGGGCAGCGCTCAGGGGGGTTGTTTTGGCGGGGCGGTGCTCAGGGGGAGGTTTTGTTTTTGTTTCGGCGGGGTGGCGCTCGGTTTTTTTTTGCTTGAGGGGGGGCGGCACTTGGTTGTTGGTTTTTTTGCACTGGGGCGGAAAAAAAGTTAGAGCCGGCCCTATAGACAATCCTGCCCCATGTTTTGCTGAAGTTGAAAGGTGCGTAGTGAATGAGACAAGGGACTGCAGGGAGAGAAAAAGATGGTCCCAAAGTTAATACTGTTGAATTTTCCTGTGTGATGGTAGGCAAGTTACTTAACTTTACACAGTTGGCTACAGATTATGCGTTCCTTATTTTCTGTGTGCCCAATTTGAGACCCTGAATATTTTGGCTGAAGTGCTGAGTATTCCCAGCTGCCGTTGAAGTCACTGAGAGCTGTGCTTTGAATGTGTACAGCACTATGTAATGCCAACTTCTCTGAAAAATCAGGCCCATTGCATCTCAAATTGGACACATAAAACTAGCAGACAGTTTTAACCTTTAAACGCTCTATGTCTCAGTCCCCTCTCTGTAAATAGGGATAATAATACCACCATTCATCACAGATAAAAATTAATTAATTAATGTATGCGAAGCAATCAGATACTTTAGTGATGAGTTCCATAGAAAAGCCCACGAGGAAAGTAATAATTCTGTCTTCACAGCAGAGTTTGAATAGCGTGCAGTAAATAAGTCACAGGGCCACAGTGTGAACAATGAGGACAAAACAAAATACTGAACAGCAGCTGCTCATTCAGTGAGCATTGCCCATCCTGTGCACTGAATGAAGCAGGGATCCAGTGGAAAAAATAGTATGTGACCATGCATTTAAAGACTATATATGATAAATACCTATGCCAACTCCCTCTTCCTCCTCTTTCCCTCCTTACAGTGGTGAAAAGTGCTGAAAGGTAATGGGAATAGAGAAAGATTAAAACATTAGTGAGACAGCTAAAAGAGTGAGAAATTTGGATTAGGGAAAGTGGAGGAGGAAGGAGAAAAGAGGGATTGTTGGAACAAGAGAGAGACTGAAAAAGCATTGAAGATGATGGGAAGGAGAGAGAGAAAATGTAGGGGAAGGAGGAGAAGGAGGAAGAGAGACGGGAAGGGGGAATAACAGGCACTGAAAAAGCCAGAGGAGCAGAATAGGAGGTACAAGAGAAGGAAAGGAAAGTGCAGCGAGGGACAGAAATGACCAGAATGTTACTAGAAACTGTGTGTGTGCATGTGTGCAAGTGCACAAATGCCATGGAAATTGTACTCTCTGGAGATCACCCCTCTGCACTGAAGAGTAGCTGTATTGTCGAAAATAGTATTTGGTCCATGGCTGGACTTTGCTTTCCTTTGAGATACATAGTAGCTCATTGTTTTGCCGGCACAGTTGAGTCTTTGGGCCAGCCTGATTTGCTTTGTATTTTAGAATTCTAGTCAAATAGTCTTTGTTTATTTCCCTCTTCCAGAGAATGCTTGCCACCGCAAACATCTTGATCTCGTCTTCATCATCGACAGCTCTCGCAGTGTACGTCCTTACGACTTTGAAAAAGTGAAGGAATTCATTTTAACCATCTTGCAGTTCCTAGACATCAGTCCTGACATCACCAGAGTAGGCCTCATTCAGTATGGCAGCACAGTCAAACATGAGTTTTCATTGAAGACGTTCAGGAGGAAACATGATGTGGAACGAGCAGTGAAAAGAATGATGCACCTGGCCACTGGCACCATGACTGGGCTGGCTATTCAGTATGCACTGAACATTGCATTTTCAGAATCGGAAGGGGCGCGGCCACTGAGCCAGAATGTGCCCAGAATTATCATGATAGTGACAGATGGGAGACCACAGGATCCCGTGGCAGAGGTTGCAGCTAAAGCCCGGAACTCAGGCATCCTGATTTTTGCCATTGGTGTGGGAAGAGTGGATATGAACACCTTGAAGTCCATTGGAAGTGAACCTCATGAAGAGCATGTCTTTTTGGTGGCTAATTTCAGTCAGATTGAAACGCTAACCTCTGCATTCCAGACTCAACTTTGCGGTAAGACAACTATTTGTGGATTTGAAAGCCTGGGTGAAAATATTCAGAGTAAAAAACAAACATGCAAAAAAAATCAAAGAAAAATTACCTAGGTTTTGTGGTGCAACATAAAAGCTAAGCAGAAAGCTAACTAAACTAGAAAAAATTGGAGCCTAATTCATATAAAATGTATACACCAATAAAAGAGGTTTATCCAAAAGACACTCAGCATAGCAGACATAACTGGGAGGGAGAGAGCCAATTCTGCTGCTGGACCTATTAAAATGTGATTTAATTCCTAGTGGAAATATGCAATGAGTGAAATACACTTACCCTTCTTTTACCATTTATTATTTATTATTATTATTGTAGCAGAATTTACCATCCTTTGCTACTTAAATGTCAGACAAGTATTTGATTTATATTAATTTTTAAAATATTTTTCATGTAGTACTGATCTTTAAATTTGTACGCTTCATGGTTGTCAGATTCTGGGTACAGTCCAAACCAGTGAGGGGTTGTCATTGCCTGTGCTGTAACCCTGGGTGCCTTGAATTGCTCTGCTGCTGTAGCTCCCTTATCTGGACACCCCCAGCCATCTTACAAGCATGCACTGAGTGTCTGTGAGATAACTACCTCTGGGTCTGCAACTCTGACTCCAGCAGGCTGCTTATTACACCCCAGTCTCACATTCGTATCCACCAGTTTTTTGGTTACACCTTGCAAGATGACCCCAGCAGCCCACAGTTCTGAATTTTCCCAAAACTGTGGGCTCTGCAATGTGCAGTCCTTTCCTGGACCAGTCAGAGGTTTGTTTGCTCCACTAAAGGGACACAATGCACAGTTTATCATTTTAACTGGAGTTAACAATCACTTCGATTCAAACAGCACTGGGTTGGTTTAAATTAAAAGTAAAAGTTTATTACCAAAAGCAGATAGGATTATAAATGAATTCAGGTATGAAGCATAGAGTTAGAAATGGTTACAAGCAAATAAAAGTGAAAAACGCTTCCTAGAGATAAAGATTTAACAAAACTGTAGTCTTAGCAGTGATCCCCCAGAATAGGGATGATGCACATGGGTAGGGCAATGTGGAGAAGCTGCCATTTCCAGAACCACTCCATATTGTAACAGGGCTTCAGTGGAAGCAGTGATATCACAACCTACTGACTGTGAAATTCATCAGATAATATATTTGACAATTTGTTTCTGCTATATTATCAGCCATGGTAGGGAGTTGCATTAAAATAAATAAATAAAAAACGAATTGACAACATTACATTTAAACAGAGTGAACAGTAAATAGTACACAACTGGTGGTTTTTTTAATGATTATTATTATTACTTTAAATTATATGGAGGTGGGGCCAGCACAAGTGTTTTTTACTTTGGTTAGTAACTTACTTCTCAGGGTAGTAGGCGTCAAGTAAACAATACAAGCCTTGTTTGTAGTTTGCTTCTAAGTCCTCAGTATACATGCCCTGGGGTACAGCCGCTATCCTTCCAGAGGAAGAGATGTGGAGGATGAGCGGGATTGCCTTTGCTTGACACAAGGCACTCCCTGTGCTCAGGGACTGCCTCCACAGCACTTCTTGGCTCAGGATTTGAGCAGCTAAGGCTGGTAGTTGAGCCCATGTCTCTTTAATGGTATGGTAGATCGGTGGTTCTCAACCAGGGGTACGTGTACCCTTGGGGGGACAAAATAAGACAAAAATTAAATGTGTCACCAGATGATGGTCCTATACTGGATTCAGGGGTGAGAAGGACACCATCCTGGCTGACCAGGCTGTCGTGAAGCTCTGGTGGCTCTGTGCTTAGTGCAGTACCCAGCACCTAGTCAAACCCCTCATAAAAGAGGCTGTATGATGGCAAGTTCCCAGATTTGCAGTTCTCTAATCCCCGGCTTTCCGATAGTCGGTCTTGAGCCACTTCCTGCACTGGGCGTGTGTCTGGTGAATCCCCAATGCTGCCAGCTTCTTCACTATTTCCTGGGACACATGGTCATTTCTGGAACTCTTGCTAAAATTTAACTTTTTGCTCACCTTACACCAGAGACTCGCCAAAATCTGGCTGTGCTCCTGTGATCAGGAAGCAGCGCAGTTGGCAAAAGACTTCTGGTTGGTGGCCATTGCAAACACAGGACAGGGTTCAATGTGTCTGCAGCTCAGCGGTCAGAATAAAATGGAAGGGTTAAATGCTGAGCTATTGTACTTGAACAAAGAGGGTTGCTTCCATTTCCTGGGCGTCAACTGGCTATAGAGAGGATGAAGAACACTGGCCCATGGAATTGTGGAATAGCATTGGGAGACTCTCAGGTCCCAAGTCTGGAGGACCCAGGCCTGAGCTGTATCACAATGCAAAAGATGGAGTTTGGGCCTGAGCCCCCATGGGGCCGGGCTCAAACCTTCCACCCACTGCAGAGTCCTGCGGGCCTGTACCCACGCCTGAGTCAGACAGAACTGTGTGTAGATGGAAGTGAGGTTTGGGCTTGAGCCTGAGTCTAAACCTGGGCTTACATTTCAGTGTAGACATACCCACAGGCAACCTTAATTCTAGTATTTCCTGACTTCTGAGTACTTGAATGTTCTTGCAACTTGGATGTTCTTCTAAGGTGGTGTGTGGTTTTTTGATGTAATAGTCTATAAATACATCTTATGCTGCATTTGTTCACTTTGTAAATGGAAGATTCCCTAATGCCTGGGACATTAAATGACTTCATTTTCTGCTTAGCAATTGGCAGATTTAAAAGGGTTTTTTTTGGTCATAATAAGATAGTATTTAATTATGGCTAATGGCATACAGCCAGCAGGAGACTTGTGTTTGGACAAGCATCAGAAAGCTTACTTTTCATGTTCAGAAGAGTATTAATGCAAAAGAAAAAGACAAGGAGTTTCTTCCAGCAGATCCTTATCCACATAAATGAAAGCACTTGAGAAGTTGTAGTACAGCAAATTATATTATGATCCAAAAATTTTAATAAGAGGGTTAGAAATAGTGTTGGTTTGTACATTGGTTGTGAATTCATAATGCTGGAGACTGTTCCAAAGACTAGATGCAGGGTATGTGTTTCTCAACTATGTTTTTTCTTTAAAAGTACCACACAGACCATGCTGAGCTGTTTCTCTGGTTTCTGTTGGTGCCATTAGAGAAGGATGGAGGTTAAATGTATATAGTCCATAAATTTAGAGGTTCATCCATCTAGTACAATGAGGACCCCTTAAATTCTAAGCTGGCTACTGCACAAAGTATACTTATCTGTAACTAGGTATTCACTGGGAAGGGTTTCACCATATGTAACAGAAGTGACATATAAGCAATGTTCAAGTGGAAAGAAAAGATTGTAGGGGATTCTTAATGCCTGGAGTCAGTCTGATCTAGAAAGCAAAAGCCCATTAAAACAGCAATGAACACTGCAGAACTAGCCCTAACTGCTCTCTTTCCTTCTTCCTTTCCCACTCTTTTGCATTTTGCCACTTTTAACTTGCAATTTAATTTGGTGAGAAAGTAAAAAATATTTATTTGATTCAGAAAGGCTGGTATTCTGCTTTTCCTGGGGAAAAAATACTAGTACTCAATTTTTGTGTATTGGACTACAGGTGAATGGGCATCAGCTTAATCTAGCTGCATGCTTATATGACATTCAGCACTGTATACCTGAATAGTGCAAGTTTTCCCATCAGTTTGTCTGCTACTCACTCTATTTCATTAGTCTTATGGAGGGTTATTTTTTCGTTCAACAATCATATAATTGAATACTGCATAAAAGTGAATGTATTTAAAGTCATTTTATTTCTCGAACAAGCTTAATGTGATATATATGTTTTATTGGGCTCCATATCTCTTTAAAATTCACAGTATTCAACATTTTAAGATACCTGCCTTACTGTGTATGAAAATAACTCTTCTATAATTTGTACTTTATTTATGTTAACTCCATGTAAAATTTTAACTGTTAAGGTAGAAAACTTGCACATGGTAAACTCCATTCACAAAAACGTAATATAAATTTCGACAAGGCACAGAAATACCTTAAGTACAAAATATTTTCAGGCATAAATATATACTGCTTATTATGGTTTTGTTGTATGTTTCACAATAACACATGGAGATTTAAGATTTCTATGTTTGTCTTGACTGTTGAAAATTAATTTTAGAACCTCTAGATTTTTATAGTATAATCCTTAACAAGCAATTTATTTTCACTTTAGTTATAGTCACCATTAACTGATCATGGTAATGACTGATTTTTCTTTTTTCAGTGCCCCATGTGTGCAGTATAACTGAGCACGGTTGTGATCACTTCTGTATTAACACTCCTGGCTCCTACATGTGCAAATGTAAACAGGGATACATTCTGAATGCTGACCAGAAGACTTGCAGCAGTAAGTAATCTTTTCTAACTTCTTTATTTTTTTCTCATTCCCATGACACATGCAAACTCTCACACCTTCAGTGAGGGGAAAAAAGAGGACTCAAATGAACATAAAACCATTGGCGGTCTTCAAAACAAATTAGATGGGGCAAAGTTTTGCCACTTTTTTTGGTAAATGGAAAAGCTCTTGTGAGCCCTTCCAAAGCCTGTCAGCTTTAACTCAATTTTTTAAAACTGTAGCATTGTACTGTAACAAAGTGAAATGGTATTTATATTTGTTGGTGTATGAAAGTCAGAGGGTCTTGGAAAGAACCAAGACAGGAACACGAGCATTTCCATACCAGCTCTAACCAACAGTCCATCTTGTCCATTATCCTGTCTCAGGTTGTAGCCAGTACCAGATGGTATGGGAAGATGTAATAAATCCCTTGGGACAATTATGAAATAACTTGAGGGGAAGGTTCTTCCTAACCCCTATCTAAATAATGAGGTTTTGTATCCTTTCAATAAACTGTTTAATTTTTCTTATCTAACATAATTGTGGATGTTCCTGTTATTCACATAAATGGCTAATATATTTTTTAAATCTAAGCAATTGGCCTTCTGATGCTGTATAATAATGAGTTCCACTGGTTAATTATACTTTGTATAAACAGTTTTTTTTATCAGTTTTACATTTGTTACCTTTCAATTTAATTGAATATCAAATTGTTCTTATATTATGTGAGAGAGTAAATTGGGAGTGCCTAATTGCCTTCTCTGTACCATCCATCCATTTTAAATATCTCTATCATGTTGTTTATGATGTGTGGTACCACCCACTATGCGTGAGGCACATTTTCACTCATAAACATCTCCATATTAAATTAAACATTCCCAGTTACTCCAGCCTTTCCTCACATAGAAGTCTGTCAGTGACTCTAATCATTTTGTAGCCCATCTCTGATGCCCTTCTATATCTGCTATCTGTCTTCTGAGAGAGGAGGATCAGAACTGACTACAGTACTCTAGGTGAGGGGACCAATTATTTAAAGATAATATTATATTATTTTGACCCATTCTTTGTGCACCCTATCATTTTGTTTGCTTTTTTTGACTACTCTTTCACAGTGAGATTTCATCTGTGGGGTCTGCCCTTCCTTCACTTTAACAAAACTTTAAGAATAATACTTTTTACTTCTACAGCTTCTTCTATCCAAGACTCTCAAATTACTTTGCAAATATAATGAACTAAACTTCACAATACACCCATGTACACTTTGTATTACTTCCCCTGCACTCTCATGTTACACATGGGGAAATTGAAACGTATAAATTACTTGTTCAAGCTCATGCAGCATATAGGTATTGAATCCAGATCTCCTGACTTCTATTCTTGTGCTTATCCCATTCTTCATTTTTATGAACATCAATTCCAAAATGTAGTTTAAATTACTCTGCTCTCCCAGTTTCCCTGCCTCAAAAATGAAGATTAGAAAAGGAAGTCTTCTGAGACTTGCTAATTTTTTTGTCATGATCACATCAGATAAATTATCCATTCTCTCACTCCTTCCACAGGTCTTCATTTTCACAGAACAAATGTACTTTTGAAGAAATATTCCCTCTCCCCGGCTTTCTAGAATAGATCATAGTTCCTGAAAACTGTTTAAAATTCAGTATTTTTATTTTATTTTCTCTTACTTTTACAATGTTATCTCCCTCTCAAAAAATTGAACCTGATATCTGAATTTAATTGCTATTCATTCTTGGATAAGAGCCTTTCTTTAATTAGCTCTTGCTGTTTTCTATTATGTTATACATTTATGTATTGCCAGGATCTCAACTGGAATTGCAGATTCTGGGCTCTATGGGTATGTCTGTAAAGCATTTTGGAGCGAGCCTCCTAGCCCTTGTCGACAGAACTGGGCTAGCAGGACTCGCCCTAGCATTCTAAAAATAACTGTGTAGACAGTCCTTTGAAGTTGCAGTGTGAGCCTTCCTTGGCCAAGTCTGTTGACCCAGATTGGAGGCTCATTCCAGAATGCTGTGTAGACATATACCCTACTCTGCTTTCAATCTTTAGTGGGACTTCAAAGTTGTCAGTTGGAGTTGTATGTGCGAATCACTATAAGGAACATCGCACAATGGCCTTTAATGTGTTAGCATTTCTACTGCTGTTTCTGCAATAGCATTCTTTAGAGCCCAATTTCTCCTCATCCTGTTCTTCCTTCCTCTAGCTGTGATTCAAAATATGCAAGATTAAATTTTACATTAATCTCCAATACTTTGTCTTAAATATGTGTTTTCTTGTTTTTCCATATTTGCTTGCTCGCATGCATGCATGCATTCATTCGTCCATCCATCCATCAATCAGGTGACACTTGGTTCCAGTTAGCTAAACTCAAAAGTGAAATGAATTATGTAGTCTGCTCTCAGGATACTCCCTACTGGACATATTTTTACATCAAACAGTTTGAGGCAAACAGCACTGTACGTGCTGGAGAGATCAAGTATAGAAAGAGAAGATGTGTTGTACATCAGGCGTTAAGTGCACTCGCTGAGTTGTGTTTGGGAAGCTTATACAGACCCTGACCTAGCTATTGCTGTTGGCCTCTGATTTTCACAAGCACACACAGACAAAAACACATTCCCTACATGACCTCTGTGCAAAATAAATGTCTGTCATGTTTACATTTAGGGCAATACATTATCAACATGAACCAGATGTATTTATCTAAATTTATGTTTAGTTTTCCATTCTTTCCTGCATAAATAGTTTCCTTATTTAGATATTTTAACACCTTTCATTAAATTAACAAATGGGAAGTGGTGAATAAGTTAGGTTAGGAGAAGAGAATACAAAGAGCAGCTGGCGTATATCAGAAGAAGTGATCGTTTGTTTTCTTTATTGTGTACCATTCTGCTGTGAAAATGCAGCAGATTGGTGACTCTTATTGTTAAGAGCCCTTAAATTAATTGCAGTCAGCAAGGTTTTACTGACTTTAATGCAGACTGGAAAAGGTGGTAGTTCCTCTGTATATATGGATGTCTTTTTAACTCCTGTATTTGATACATTTCATCATGAAACTGTTAAATTAACATACAGTTTTCACAGAATAATTTCCCATTAGAAAGAAGTACGTCTCTCCTGCATGAAGATCTTAAATGATCAATTTAAGCAAAAATAGCCATTTCTCAGAGGACTTGTTTACACGGTGAGTTACCGCATGTCTAACCAGGATGTAAATCTACAGCACACCAGCTAGCCACACAGTAGTGTTCCATGTGGACACTGTACAAGGCAGTGAAATTCTGGAGTGCGGCTTAGCATATTACACTTTCAAATAGTTGTACATCAAGCCTCACTCTGAGATTTTACTCCACTGTAGCCGGGTCCATACAGGACATTACTGTGCAGCAAGCTGATGTGCTGTAGATTCACACCCAGGCTTGCCACTCAGTGACTTGCCATATAGACAAACCCAGAGGATTAGGGGAAAATGCATTCTTTGCCCATATAAAACATTCTTACAATTGTTTTGTTGACTAGTGTCTGTACAGAGGATGAGAGCCTACTACTGCTACCATTTACTTGGTTAGTTCAAGTGCCAGAGGTCTGTTCTGAAGATCGAAAGGTTCCAAGCCTGCTGATTTGAACCATGTGGGAGTCAGTATTCTTCCATGTGATAGAATCTCTGTTTTTTTAAAACCTAGAAAATTGTACGTAAAAACTACATTAAAATAATGTTATGTTTGCAAATTCAAGCCCTCAAAAGTAAGAAAATGCCAGTATGAAGGTTTCCTGTGCAATGATTTCCATTTGTAAAATGGGAAAACAATACCACATTCCTCACGGGCCCATATCTTCTTTTGGATGTCCCCTGGGAGCCAAGCTAGGGACTACTCTTGTCGTTTCATTGCAACTGTTGAAGCTAGCATACCTAGCGTATTTGTGACCTGTTCTGCCACCCCTTGTCAATCATATTTTTGTTTGAGCCATGCATTGCAGTGAACCCACCAGGAGCTGGAGCCCATAGGGTCCAGCAGCTCATGCACCATTTATGCTGTGAGATAAATTGATTAATGTTTGTCAAGCATTCAGATATTATAATGATGAGTGCCATAGACAAGCCCATGAGGAAATTAATCATTCTGTCTTCAGAGTACGGTTTGGATAGTTTGCAGAAAATAAGGCATTGGGACCACATGCTGAACAATGAGGATAAAATGAAATATTGAATAGCTAGCTGTTCAGTGGGTACCATGCATTGAATGAGGAGGGATCTTGTGGAAAGAGAGTTTGTGATCATGTAATTAAAGACTGTCTCATAGTTAGGCTTGGAAAAACTAGCTTTTTATCGGTAAATGTCGATAAATATCTATTTCACCATACACACACAGATGGAAAAATATTTCCATCGATGATAACTGAAATTTACAGATAGGCAAAGTAAGAAAAATACTGCTTGAGACCTTATTAGAGTTTGATTTAAGGCTGTTGACATGTGATGTTAACAGTTTGTGTTTTAATAGTTAAGAAACTTTAACTTTTAAAATCTCAACATCTACTGTCATTAAATAAATATTGTCTGATTCCCCCCCAAAAAAAAAACCTTTGTGCAACTGTGAAAATTTAAATACATAAAAATAATTTTAAAAAATGCTTTAAAGTAAACATCAATATTATCTGTTGAAATTATACAAAAATAAAAATTGTTTCTGCCAACCTATTCAGAATGCACATACACAAAAGGTCTGAATTACGGTTCCACATGCATTCTTAATTCTGGCACTTCCTAACTTTTGAGTGCTTGATTCTGCAACTTTAACAGTCTTTTAATCTAGTTTTTATATAAGATCACTTAAACTCTGGCCTCCTGGAATTACATTTTCATGTAACATAAACCATTGCATTTCTCTTCTTAAACTGAATACAAACACATTCTGAAGTGGTAAGTAGAATGTTTCTTGTAATAAATGCAGAAAGTATTAGAATAAATCATTCTTTACAGAGTGACAATATTGAATTTCCGTTTTGTCGAGATTAATACATTTTACAAAGCTGATGATGAAGTACAATTTACTGTAAGAGATTACCACAGCAAATCCAAGGCATCAGGGTTCTGAGTCACAGTGCTGCACTTCAGGTTATTCAGAACCTCATGGCAATAGTGGGGATAAAACCCTGTATGTCATCCTGCTACAGAATGTCTAGGACAGCCATTGGGCTGTTCTGATTGGTAAGCACACTTACAAGTTAATTAGAATACAAACTATTACTGAAGAAAACTTTATCTAAAACAAACAGGAGTTTTGCCTGTGTAAGGAATGCAGGACTGAGCTCTGTAAAACAAATTCTCAAAGAAACTTAAATCCATTGATTAGTGCATGAGGATGGAGGTGTCTTGTAAAACAATGCAAGCTTTAAAGAATGTATGGTGTGTTAGTGTGTATTTAGGAGGAATATAGTGGGATCACTGTGGTACATCAACCCTTTTCAGATACAGTACTTGGTAGCATGCCTAGTGTACCACAACTCAAAGGCAAGCATAAATGGTGTATGAGCTGCTGGACCCTATGGGCTCCAGCTCCTGGTGGGTTCACTGCAATGCATGGCTCAAACAAAAATATGATTGACAAGGGGTGGCAGAATAGGTCACAAATATGCTAGGTATGCTAGCTTCAACAGTTGCAATGAAACGACAAGAGTAGTCCCTAGCTTGGCTCCCAGGGGACATCCAAAAGAAGATATGGGCTCATCTGGCCCACTGGTGCCCCTCTTAGTCCACTCCTCCCCTTTGACTAGAGGTAATTATGTATCCTGCAGGTCTCCCGGTCAGAGTGCAGTCATTGGGTAGGTCTCATTGGGGGGACACACCTCTCTCTCTCTCTCTCTCTCTCTCTATATATATATATATATATCTTACAGGCTACCCATTGTGTTGTCATTTTGTGGAGAAGCAAACTGTTATTTCACAGAATAATATTTTCAAAACAGTATCCTAAACTCTGAAAAGCATTAAAATGTCCTGTACATTAGTTTCTGGTTTAACTTTCTATTTCTAGAAAAGAACTGTTTTAACAAACAATGTTCATATTGCATTCATTTTACATTGTACTTGTTTATTTAAATTAATCGTTCACATTGTTCTTGAGCTATATATACATCATCATGTTCATATATCAAATGTACTAAATTAAGCAGTGTAGCTAAACTATATTTTTCTATTGAAATGTTATGTAAAAAACAGAGCTTTTTTTCAAAATTAGTAATTTTTGCGAGATTTTTTTATTTTAGAAATTGTCTGTGTTTTTTCTGACAAAATTAAAAAACAAAACATATTTTCTAATTATTGGTTTCCATTTTCCTTTCTCCCCCTTTTACCTTTACCCTGCCCCACTTTTGTCAGTGGCAAAAGGGAAAAGGAGGGTGAAGGAAAAACATAAAACCAAAAAATGAAAAAAAATGAATAAATGAAATATTGATTAAGTTCAGACACCTGCAGAAGTTATTTCTATTTTTTATTTTTATTTTTTTTGTGTGCAAAAACCCAAACAAACAAAAAAAACCAAACGTATTTTTCAACCAGTCCACTAGGACATGCCCCATTCAAGTAAATGGGAGTTTTGCTATTGACTTCAATGGATACAGGATCAGGCCCCTAAGCAGTATGTGATCACTCTTGAGAGCGTACATTTTTCAGACGTTGTCCAGGAAACAGGTGCTCCTCATTAGAATGTGTCATTCTCTGATGAGTTATTCATATCTTCCTGAACAGCATTTTCAATTGCATAAACCTATGCAATATAGAAGGTAAAGTCTCATATTCATGTGATGGTTTTTTGCAGCCCAGGACCTGTGTGCTGTGGAGAAACATGCCTGTGAACAGATCTGTGTCAACACACCTGGGTCCTATGTCTGTCAGTGTTATGATGGCTACGAGCTCGATGAAGATGGAAAGAAGTGTATCAGTAAGTATTATCTTAGAAATTCCCGCTGGCACACAAGCCAAAGAGATGGGAGACAAGGTTCAGTTTTGGAGGGCTGGTTTTTGGAGGGGAGAGAGTTTGATACAAACAACCTGATTAATTTTGTTCCAATCTCATTGACTTCTGTGACCAAATTTTGCAGTCAGGATAAGTTAAATAATATGTAGAAGCGACAAAGGGTCCTGTGGCACCTTATAGACTAACAGAGGTATTGGAGCATAAGCTTTCGTGGGTGAATAAGTGGGTATGAATGACCTGAATGATCTTGTAAACTGGAGTAATGGAAATGAGATAAAATTTAATAGTGCAAAATGCAAGGTCATGCCTTTAGGGACTAACAACAAGAATTTTTGCTATAAGCTGGGGACTTGTCATTTGGAAGTGACAGAGGAGGAGAAAGACCTGGGTGTACTGATTGATCACAGGATAACTATGAGCTACCAATGTGATGCGGCTGTGAAAAAGGCTAACACGGTCCTGGGGTGCATCAGGCGAGATATTTCCAGTGGAGACAGGGAAGTGTTAGTATCATTATACAAAGCACTAGTGAGACCTCATCTAGAATACTGCGTGCAATTCTGGTCTCCCATGTTTAAGAAAGATGAATTCACATTGGAACAGGTGCAAAGAAGGGCTACTAGGAGAATCTGAGGAATAGAAAATCTACCTTATGAAAGGAAACTCAAAGAGCTTGGCTTGTTTAGTCTAACCGAAAGACAGCTGAGGGGAGATATGATTGCTCTCTATACATACATCAGAGGGATAAATACCAGGGAGACAGAGGAGTTATGGAAGTTAAGCATCAATGTGGATCCCAGAACAAATGCATATAAACTGGCCATCAACAAGTTTAAGCTTGAAATTAGGTGAAGGTTCCTAACCATCAGAGGAGTGGAACAGCCTCCCAAGAGGAGCAGTGGGGGCAAAAAACCTAACTGGCTTCAGGACTGAGCTTGATACGTTTTTGGAGAGGATGGTATGACAGGACTGCCTGCAATAGCATGTGGCCCATCGTTAACTGCCTGTAGCAAATATCCCCCATGGCTGGGGATGGGACACTAGATGGGGAGGGCTCTGAGTTACTACAGAGAATTCTTTCCCAGGTGTCTTCCTGGTGGATCTTGCCCACTTGCTCAGGGTCTAACTGATCACCATATCTGGGGTTGGGAGGGAATTTTCCCCCAAGTCAGATTGGCAGAGACCCTGGGGTGTGGTTTTTTTTTGTTTGTTTTGCCTTCCTCTGCAGCATGAAGCATGGGCCACTTTCAGGTTTAAACTAGTGTAAATGGTGAATTCTCTGTAACTTGCAGTCTTTAAACCATGATTAGAGGACTTCAGTAACTCAGCCAGAGTTTAGGGGTCTATTACAGGAGTGAGTAGGTGAGATTTTGTGGCCTGCAAGGTGCAGGTCAGACTAGATGACCATGGTGGTCACTTCTGACTTTAGTAAGAGTATCTGAGTAACATAGGCGCCGACTTCGTGGGTGCTCCGGGGCTGGAGCACCCACGGAGAAAAATTACCGTGCCGGGAGACGTTGCGGGGCCCCGCCCCTGACGCTGGGCAACGTCGCGTCAGCGTCGGGGGCGGGGCCCCGCACTGTCACCCGACGTCGGGGGCGGGGCCCCGCACTGTCACCCGACGTCGGGGGCGGGGCCCCGCACTGTCACCCGACGTCGGGGGCGGGGCCCCGCCCCCGACGCCGAGTGACGGCACCCACGGGGAGAACCGGAAGTCCGCGCCTGTGCTGAGTAAGGGTATGTCTACACTACGAGACTAGTTCGATTTTTCTTAAACCGAACTTGTGAAACTGATATTGCAAAGTCGATCGTGCGAATCCACAGCAAGGACATTAAATCGAATTTGTGAGTCCACAGTAACGGGGCAAGCGTCGACAGTGCAAGCGGTGCACTGTGGGTAGCTATCCCACAGTTCCCGCAGTCCCCGCTGCCCACTGGAATTCTGGGTGTAGCCCCCAGTGCCTTCTGGGGCCAAAAATGTGTCGAGGGTGGTTATAGGTAAATATCGTCATTCGACCCACACTCCCGCCCTCCCTACGTGAAAGCGCCGGCGGGCAATTAATTCGCGCCCTTTTCTGGTGATTGACAGCTCGGATGCCACAGGACAGCGAGCATGGAGCCCTCCGCGATTATCGCTGCTGTTCTGTCCGTTGTCAACACCTCGCGCCTTATCGTCCACCTTTTCCAGAGGCAGATGCAGATAAATCGGGCGAGGAGGCAACGGAAGCTCCGGGAGGACATGAACTCTGAGAGGGGCACAGACCTCTCGCAAAGCACGGGACCCCGGCCCGTAGAAATCATGGTGGCAATGGGGCACGTTGATCCTGTGGAACGGCGATTCTGGGCAAGGGAAACAAGCACTGACTGGTGGGACCGCATAGTGCTGCAGGTCTGGGATGAATCCCAGTGGCTGCGAAACTTTCGGATGCGTAAGGGCACTTTCCTGGAACTTTGTGAGTTGTTGTCCCCTGCCCTGAAGCACAAAGACACCCAGATGCGAGCTGCCCTGACTATCCAGAAGCGAGTGGCCATAGCCCTGTGGAAGCTTGCAACTCCTGACAGCTATCGGTCAGTCGCGAATCAATTTGGAGTGGGCAAGTCTACTGTGGGGGTTGCTGTGATGCAGGTAGCCCATGCAATCGTTGACCTGCTGCTCTCAAAGGTAGTGACCCTTGGAGACGTGCAGGTGATCATAGATGGCTTTTCCGCTATGGGATTCCCAAACTGCGGAGGGGCTATTGATGGGACACACATCCCTATCCTGGGACCGGACCACCAGGGCAGCCAGTACATTAACCGAAAGGGCTATTTTTCTATGGTGCTGCAAGCATTAGTGGACCATAAAGGACGTTTTACCAACATCAACGTCGGATGGCCGGGCAAGGTTCATGATGCTCGTGTTTTCAAAAACTCTGGTCTGTTTAGACGGCTGCAGGAGGGTGTTTATTTCCCGGACCGCAAAATAACTGTTGGGGATTTGGAGATGCCTATAGTGATCCTCGGGGACCCAGCCTATCCGCTAATGCCCTGGCTCATGAAGCCATACACAGGAGCCCTGGACACTGAAAAGGAGCTCTTCAACTACCGGCTGAGCAAGTGCAGAATGGTGGTGGAGTGTGCTTTTGGCCGTCTGAAGGGGAGATGGAGAAGCTTACTTACTCGCTCCGATCTCAGCCAAACAAATATCCCCATTGTGATTGCAGCGTGCTGTGTGCTCCACAATCTCTGTGAGAGCAAGGGGGAGACGTTTATGGTGGGGTGGGAGGTTGAGGCAAATCGCCTGGCTGCTGATTATGCACAGCCGGACACCCGGGCGATTAGAAGATCACAGCGGGACGCGCTTCGAATCCGGGAAGCTTTGAAAGCTAGCTTCCAGAGCGAGCAGGGTAACCAGTGACTGTTACGCTTGTTTAAACAGAAGCTGAACCTGCCCCCGTTTCTTTACCCAGTTTCTGTTGCCTATCCTCTCCAATTACCAGCCCCCTTCTCCCCCTTCATTCAACGCTTTAAAAGTATAATAAAGGAAACATTGTTTATTAAAACCGTCTTTATTAATGATTTCTCGGTTAAGGGTTTACCCTGGGACGCATACTGCGGTTGAGGAGCGGGTGGAGTGTTGGAAAGGACGCTTCCAAACTCGGGGAATGACATGCTCCTGCTCCCAGAGCAGTCCGCAGTGCTGGACTGCTTGTTTCAAGGGAGCCTGCAACCCCTCCTATTCGCAACTGTGTGTGGTGGGGCCTGTGTGACTTTTTGGCCGTGGATTGCGGCCACAGATCCCCTGCTGCATGGATCTGTCATGCAGGCTATCGCCGGCCGCAAAAGATCTGCAGCCACCCTCCCCCACCAGAAAGTCACAGAGGCCCCCCCCCCCCGCCATAGAGAACATGAAAACCCCCTCCCAGAATGACAAGTGTGCCTAGTGCATGCAATGTGAGTGTGACTTTCTGTTGAACCTTTCCCCCTGTCTGTACCCTGGTTCAGGTGCCTGTCGTCTCAAATTACAAACCACCTTACCCCCTCCCCCAAAACCAAACCGTCCTGTGAAAGAAAGTCAGGGAAACAGCATTGTACAAAACAAACATTTTTATTAAGGGGAGCATAGTTTTGAGATGAAACCTGGGCAGGGAACTGTTGTGGGGTGCGGTTGGAGGGAAGGAAAGGACCCATCTAAAGTTTTGGGAATGAGAGCCTTCTGCTACTGGAGCAGTCCGCAGGGGTGGAGTGATTATTTCCACGGCCCCTGCCTCCCCTCGTTCTAGTGACTTTGGGTGAGGGGGGGATTGGACTTTGTGGCGGGGGAGGGCGGTTGGAAATAACATATAGAGGGGCTCTTTCCTCCTGTCTCCTGTCCTGGAGAACGTCTACCAGGCGCCGGAGCGTGTCAGTTTGCTCCCTCATTAGTCCCAGCAGCGTTTGAGTCGCCTGCTGGTCTTCCTGCCGCCACCTGTCCTCGCGAGCTTCAGCCCTCTGCTCCCGTTCGCTGACTGCTCGCTCGGACCTTGAGACGTCCTCTCTCCGCTGTGCCGCCTCCTTTCGGGAACAGACCATCAATTCTGAGAACATGTCGTCCCGGGTTCTCTTTTTGCGCCGCCTGATCAGCGCAAGCCTCTGGGAGGGTGATCCACGGGTAGGGCGGGAGACACTCGCAGCTGTGGGATGGGAGAAAGGGAGTGAATTCCTCAGAAAGATACTTTTTCCCGAACAATGCCTATACTCTTTCCCTGTGAATAAGACCATGCACAGTACCTATCACATGTGCACTTACTACAAGGTCGAATATTATGTCTTTATCCTGAGTGCCTTGGGTCCCGGTGTACAGATCCCACAAGCGGTGCTGGACACTGGAAATCGGCTCTCTGGAGACCATGGTAAGCCGTTGCCTTTGGACTGCTGAGAGCTTACTTCACAGCAGTGCTCTACTCCCATGTTTCAATCACAGTTCCTGGCGGTGGCCAGTTCCTGCTGCTGCCAAAACCGTGCATCTACAGCGGCTCGCCTACCCTTTCCCCCCCTCCGCGTGGCCGGCCCCGGGAACTGTACGTGCCCGTGAACCGCTCTGTTTGAACAGCTTGCCTACCTTTTCTCCCCCCTCCGCGTGGCCGGCCCCGGGAACTGTACGTGCCCACGAACCGCTCTGTTTGAACGGCTTGCCTACCCTTTCCCCCCCTCCGCGTGGCCGGCCCTGGGAACTGTACGTGCCCGCGAACCGCTCTGTTTGAATGGCTCGCCTACTCTTTCCCCCCTCCGCGTGGCCGGCCCCGGGAACTGTACGTGCCCGCAAACCGCTCTGTTTGAACGGCTCGCCTACCCTTTCTCCCCCCTCCGCGTGGCCGGCCCTGGGAACTGTACGTGCCGGCGAACCGCTCTGTTTGAACGGCTCGCCTACCCTTTCTCCCCCCTCCGCGTGGCCGGCCCCGGGAACTGTACGTGCCCGCGAACCTCTCTGTTTGAACGGCTCGCCTACCCTTTCCCCCCCTTCCGCGTGGCCGGCCCCGGGAACTGTACGTGCCCGCGAACCACTCTGTTTGAACGGCTCGCCTACCCTTTCTCCCCCCTCCGTGTGGCCGGCCCCGGGAACTGTACGTGCCCGTGAACCGCTCTGTTTGAACGGCTCGCCTACCCTTTACCCCCCTCCGCGTGGCCGGTCCCGGGAACTGTACGTGCCCGCGAACCGCTCTGTTTGAACGGCTCGCCTACCCTTTCCCCCCCTCCGCGTGGCCGGTCCCGGGAACTCTCCCTGCCTGCGCACCGCTAAGTTTCAATGGTTAGCCTCCCAGCTCCCGCCCCCCTGCGTGGATGGAAACCGCCGGGTGTCGTTCTTTAAAGGAAAAATGAAGAAGTCACTATACTAAAAAAACCACTCATTCAAACCAGGACACCATGACTGATATCACTCTGATGAGGATTACGGAGACAGAGAAAGACCGCATGCTGCGTGAATGCCAGCAAACCCCGGGGCCGTATGCAGCCATGCTATACAAGGCAATGATACCAGAGTACCTGCAGCTTGCATGGCGCGGGAAAGTATCCTACCATGGAGGAGACAATAAGGCCGCTCTCCCTGGGAACCTGATGCAAAAGCTTTCACTGTACCTCCAGGAGAGCTTCGCGGAGATCTCCGATGGGGATTTCTCCTCTATCCCCATACATATTGACAGACTTTTCGAGTAGTTGCACTGGAAACGACTCAAAACTAAAGCGCCTATGGCCAATTAAACAATACAAACACATTGCTAACACACCATGCCTATTCTATTCCAAATAAATGTTTAAAACACTGACCTGCTGATCCTTCGCCTGGTTCCTGGTCTGGGATGCTGCCTTGGGAGGGTTCGTAGGGGATCTCAGTGAGGGTGATGAACAGATCCTGGCTGTCGGGGAAATCAGCGGTGAAAGCGCTGTCGATTGCCTCGTCCTCCTCCTCTCCTTCCTCTTCTTCACCGTCCGCAAAAACTTCAGACGACGTGGCCGTAGATAAGACCCCGTCGTCGGAGTCCACGGACACTGGTGGGATAGTGGTGGCAGCACCACCGAGCATAGCATGCAGTGCCTCGTAAAAACGGCATGTGTGTGGCTGCGATCCGGAGCGTTCCGTTGGACTCTTTGGTCTTCTGGTACGTCTGTCGCAGCTCCTTGATTTTCACGCGGCACTGCGTTGCATCCCGGCTGTATCCTCTCTCCGTCATAGCCTTGGATATTTTTTCATAAATTTTTGCATTCCGTCTTTTGGATCGGAGCTCGGATAGGACGGATTCATCTCCCCACACAGCGATCAGATCCAAGACTTCCCGATCAGTCCATGCTGGAGCCCTCTTTCTATTCTGGGATTGCATGGTAACCTCTGCTGGAGAGCTCTGCATCGTTGCCAGTGATGCTGAGCTGGCCACGATGTCCAAACAGGAAATGAGATTCAAACTGGCCAGACAGGAAAAGGAATTCAAATTTTCCCAGAGCTTTTCCTGAGTGGCAGGTCAGAGCATCCGAGTACGGATTGCTGTCCTGAGCGTCCACTGAGTGGTGCACTGTGGGATAGCTCCTGGAGCTATTAGCGTCGAATTTCATCCACAGTAACACGAATTCGACATGGCCATGTCGAATTTAGCGCTACTCCCCTCGTCGGGGAGGAGTACAGAAATCGAATTACAGAGCCATTTATGTCTAAATAAATAGCTTCCTAATGTGGACGGGTGCAGGCTAAAATCGAGTTAACGCTGCTAAATTCGACATAAAGTCCTAGTGTAGACCAGGCCTAAGAATATACATTACAATTTTAAACCTAACCAGTGTCCCTTAAGTGACTTGCCATATGATGTCAGAACATGTTAGTATTAGAGCTGAGTGGGTCTAATATTTAATTTTCTTTCTTGATATAGGAATTAGATACAGTGCTCATGTCAGATAATTTCTAAGTTATTATCTGCAAAAAAAACCTAGAGTTTTCAGTTATGTAGCCCTGGAATCATGGTGAAAGTTCCGCCCCCCCCCCCCATCCCCCTCCAAAAACTCACCCGAAATGGTGCCCCTGTGAGCAGGCATGGAATTTGCCACACACAAGCGGCCCCATTGGCCTGACTGGAGGTCCCCCCGCCCCCCCAATAGAAGTGAAGCTACGCCTATGAATGAAGTCTGTCTGTAGAATGTGTTGGCTAAGCTTAGTTCCCTTAAAGGAACTGGGCATTCTGTGCCTCTAATTCATACCATTGGCAGTAAAGAAACAAACATAGGCCCAGGGTACTGCAAGATGAAAGCTAGAGAATGAAAATTCAGGAAAACAAATATTAAATGTGAAACACAAACTTGTCGTTAAAACTTTGTAAATAACTCATTCTTCACTTCTTCCATATTTATACCATAGTATGTTTTAGGGTAATCTAGCTCTTCAGGCTATTTCCCTTCTACAAGACTTCCTTCCTGGTCTTATATTTCAGGAGAATGTCCTGTTCTGGTATCTTCTGTCGAAGAACTAAGAAGTGCTGGATGTTTGCCTTTCTCTTTTGGGCCTTGTTTCAGGAAAGCACTTAAGCACATGCTCCAAGTTAAGTTGAAATTAATGGGACTTAAGCAGATACTTAAAGTCAAGCATGTGCCTAAATGCTTTCCTGAATTGGAGCCTAGGCCCCTTCACACAATCCCACCACAATTCTTCTCAAGTTGTAAGAAATAACAAGTTCCCACTTGAATAGCTTCTTTCCAGCTAAATTCTTATCAGTTTAAAGCCCCATAACACAATGTAATCTGCATCTTGACAGCCCACTTAAGTAATTTCTTAGAATACCCTAGGAAGCAGGATAATATTAGTTCAGTATGTAAAACGGGTAATTGCCCATACCAATGGGCATTTTGCATGCTATTTCCCATTTTGTTTTTTATGCGAGCTATGGTTTATGTGCCTTTTGCAGATGAATCAACTGAATCACTAATGAGTTGGCTTCCTTTGAAATGTTTCAATTACTCTTGGTCTCATGATTTAAATATGGGAATACTTACTTGCCTCAGCATTCTTCTTAGCTCATTGTTTTGTTTTATTTTCCTGGATTTGCAACTTTTTGAAGATATAAAGCATATGGGATTCATTCTCACCCATAAGCAGATGCGGATCAGATCCATGTCGGGCTTTTCAGAGAACATTCATCTGCTTGTTTCACAATGAATGCATCAGAATTTTTTCATACTACATAATTAATGCTTCTCCATAGGTCCTAGGACTCAAGTACCATTTTACATTCTTGTCCTCTGAAATTGGATTCTTTTTAGCTGGCCTCCTATATAGAACAAGCCATAGAATTTCACCCAGTTATCCCTGTGTTGAGCCCAATAACTTGTCTGACTGAAGCATGTCCTATGGAAAGGCCTCCAGTCTTGATGTGAAGACATCAAGAGATATAGAACCCACCACTTCCCTTCATAGTTTGTTCCAGTGGTAAATTACTCTTACTATTACAAATGTATGCCTTTTCTTACTTGAATTTGTCTGGCTTCAGCTTCCAGCCATTGGTTCTTATGTCTTTCTCTACTAGATTAAAATGCCCTTTAGTAGCCAGTATTTTCTGCCCAAGAAACTTATACAAGATTAGTCAAGTCACCTCTTAATCTTCTTTTTGATAAACTAACTTGATTGAGCTCTCTTAAGTCTCTCCCTGTAAGGCATTTTGTGTCCAGGCCTGGTATCGTTTTTATAGCTCTTCTTTGACCTTTCCAGTTTTTCAACATCTTTTAAAAAATGTGGTCACCAGAACTGGATGCAGTATTCCAGTATCGGTCTCACTAATGCTAAATACAGAGGGCTAGTGGAGCTTGTGGATATATATCTATTTAAGCACATAAAAGATTCAATGTAAGTTTCTCTGAATCAGAAAGGTGGTTATATTAACAAACCTATATAACCCCCTATTATTATTGTCACTGTTGTCCTCATCCTCCCTCACTATTTCCTCTACTGTTTGTTACATCTACTTGTAGCATCTTGTCTTAAACTGGATTACAAATTCTACAAGGCAAAGACTGTCTTCCTTTGTATTTTTATAGCAACTAGCAGGGCCCCAATCCTTATTAGGACCCTGGGGCACTACTGCAATACAAATATAAATAAATACACCTGCTTCATTGGAGATTGTTTATAGGTTCTATTCTGATGTCAGCTCCTATCCTTTCTTTAATACACAAAAAGTACATGTTTTTCTTTTTCAAACATTAATACATTTCTATGTAATTTCTTGCCTCGACATTCTAGTTGTTGTCTTGTCAGTCTCTTCACCACCTCTCCATAAAGTCTTTAATGTTTTACCCGGAACTGAGCTGCATCTTTAATTTTTCATGTTTTTCCCATGTCATTTCACTAATGCGTTGGCTTCCTTTGAAATGGAGAATCAAGTTCCAAATTCTCTTGGTAATGTTCAAAGCATTCATATCCTCAACTCCAAATTATTTGCATGATCTGGTTCTGACTTGTATTCCCTCTTATATCGTGCATTCTCCTTCTGATCTAAATTCACTTGATCTCTCAAGTACTGCTTACTTATACTTATTTTGGTAGAATCCCCTAACTCATGCTATTCATCCTGATGCCAGTGTTGGCACGTTGGCATGCTATTCATTCTGATGCCAGTGTTGGCATCCTCGCTACACTTTTATTTGTAGATTTATTTTATTTTCTTTGCATCATATACATGATTTCACTTTTAACTTTTTTGAATCTCTACAATACATATGCATGGGTCAATATATGATCATTAATAATGTTTTCATAAAGTGTTAAAACTATGTAGAAATCAGTCATTCTAATTTTTTTACAAAGAAAAGAGTGATTGACTAACATGCTATTCCAATTAGCAGTGGATCTGCAAGAATTGACTTCTGTGATTTGAGCAACTTCAGACTTTAGAATGGATATGTTATTATGAAAAATGTCCCTCTGCAAATGTCATCAAGGATGCATGCTGATCCCTGGTGGAAAATCCTGTAAATGTGAATATGTGCAGTATTCAATCTGGAACTATAACTCTCAGTTTTCATAAGTTTATATTAAAGTATCATTCATTTTTGTGAATAGTATTTACTAGGTAAATGATTTATTACAAAATAGGCATGATCAAAGGAGAAGTCTGATGCACTGTGTATTTAAAGATTTACAGACTTGCTAGCTAGTAAGTCTGCTGCTGTGAAAAATGATATTTGTATGTTTGTTAATATCATTTTTCACAGAAGCAGACTTGCTAGCTAGCTGGGAGGCAGTGAAAAGTGATATTAACAAACATACAAATATCACTTTTCACAGCAAATTTACTTAACCCCAGCAAGCTGAGGGGAAAATTAAGCCCTGGATGGGGAGGTGGGGAGGGAGGCAGCAGGGGCAATGGATGAGGGGTCGGGGAGGCAGTGCGAGCCCAGGGCCAGTGCCCAAAGCCTGGGGTCCGGGCTGAAGCCCTGCGGCCAGGGACCAGAGCCCGCTGCCCCATGACCAGAACCTGCCACCCACCACTTCTGGAATAGCTTCCGTCAGAGTTGACAACCCTACTCCTTGCATTTCTATGTGAAGTTGGGCATGTTGCTGTCCTGAGCAGAAAATAAAACTTAAATCAGACAAAATGGGAATAGTGCGAGCCAGGCAGTGTCTTGTGGAAAGAACACATGCTTTGTGATTGGTCTATATTTAATCTATTATAAGAATTATTGTATGAAGAAACAGCTCAAGTTGCAGGGAATTAAAGTTTTGTTTGCATTTGACTACTTAAGCACTTTTGCGTTGAACCTCTTACTTATCTGTGTAAGCTCTTATTTTAAAAATTGCATGGTGTGTAGCCTGTTTGTATTCTGTCTTGTAAATATGCTGATGTAAGTGACTGGAGTAACTATGACGTTCTTTTTCTGTCAAACAAAGGGCACTATCTAAAGTAAACTATCCAGGCCAGATCCTGGCCTCTGCTACAGCTGTTTTGCAAATGGGAATCTTGGGGTGACACAGAGTGAGTGAAGCTGTTGTCCCAGTCCCCAGTGCAGGGGGTGTGTTTAGGGGGTATGCTCCCCCCTTTATGCTTGTGGTTCCTGGATGCTGGCTCAGCCCCGTGATGCCATAAGCAGTTGGGGGTAAATTACAGTAGCTATTCTGGGGTCTGGTTCAGCCCCAGTTGGTTCCAGGATTGGGGGTAGAGGGACAGAAGATAACAGTAGAGTAAAACCACTATTGCCTCTCCCCAACCTGTGCTAAATGCATCTTGTATGGAGTGTAGGATTAAGGCACTATTTGAAGAGCTGAGAAGACATACTGAAAAGTTACAAAAGTTCCAGGAAGCCAATGAAAAAAGAGGGCTGATGACTGTATTTGGTGGGGGGACCAATGTGAGAATCAGATTCAAATCTCAGTTACTGTGGTCTAAATCCCTTGCATCAATGACAGTACCCTGGTTTAACATCAAGTAACCCAGGTTAGAATCTGCTCTGTGTCCCTTCTCTAATCAACATAGACAAGTGGGGTTGAACGGGATCTCACACTGGGTCTTCCAACATAGTCACAAATTTGATCAGCCATTCACAATGTATCTCTTCTGATAAAAAGGAGCCAGCCCCTAATCATTGATGCATCAATCATTGCACTAAAGTTCTTAAATTGCAAGTTGTTCAGGGCAGAGATCATGTCAATTCATTATTTCTACATGGATCAGGACCCTTAGCCACTGCCATAATATAAATATTTAATCATATTTTTATTTGATTCCATTTATCTTAATTGTATGTACTCTTCTTGTTTTCTTTTTCAGTTGTAGACCTTTGTGCTTTGGATAACCAAGGTTGTCAACATGAGTGTGTAAGTACGGATGACTCCTACTACTGTAGATGCCATCAAGGATTTATTCTAAATCCAGACAGAAGAACTTGCAGAAGTAAGTTGTGATGAATTTTAAGTACTATGATAAATTTGCTCTCCTTATACCTCCTAATTTCCAGTGGTGATTCTCCCACTGCTGTTCCTGAAGATCCTGAGGACATTCAGTAGAATGTCAGGGATGGACTAGTTCCTGGAGCCATAGGAAATAAAAGCAGTGGAAGTTTCCTCCTTCTCTGCGGACAAGGAGTTTTTAACATGAGGCCATGCTTCTCCCTAGTTAGTAAAATCAAAAGCCTTTATGTTGCATGATCCCTTTGGATTGCCGGAGTTCTTTTTTTTTTTTTTTAGTGTCCTCCTTCCTTGTGCAATAGACCAGAAAAACAGCTTAATTTTATACAACACAGTTCTTAAATTTTCTTTGTTTATAAAATAAATTTAATAATTAAATGCAAAATGCCCCATATTAAGGCACTGTTAAGGTTGCATAGCTAAGAATGCCACATTCAGGAAATGTAAAAGGAAAGGTTGAATGTACAACATTAACTCCACTTCTTTCTACATATGGATTATGATAAAGAAACTTAATTGCTGTGGGTGTGAGTGGGTGCAACTATATTAATTTCAGTAAAGTTACACTGCTTATACCGGTGATTAATTTAGCCCATATTTTTAACAATGTGAACAAATACAGTTTATGAAGTAATGCAGTGCAATACGACAAAGCATCTTATACAACCCTAGATACACATGGGTGTCTAAGACAAACTGTGATTGTGTCAGATGCAGGTCTATTAGAATTTTATGTGAAGTACATATTTCCATACTTGTGTGTGTATATATCCACATAAGCATGCAGTTTGAAATATTCTTAGTACAGCATAAGCGCCTCCCGCTGCTTGGGCAGCAATCCAGATCCATTGTTCTCCCGAAATTGTGGAGGATTTTAGAATGTGGGATTTTTTTTCAGTTTAAACTGATCAAAGATTCTTTAAACTGTTTATGAAGTTTTACGAAGTTAAATCTTTACATCAAATACAGGGATTAATTTAAATTAGTCTTAAACTGCTGTATGCATTTAAACAGATCTATACCTCTTGAGCATTTTAACCTGTTTAAGATGCTTTAAATACTTTAAATCAGTTTAAAGTGCAAAAAACATTCCCAAAACTACAATTTGAAAAAAATGGGTTGGCTAGATGTAATGGGGCAGGGGATGCTGAATGAGAAGCATCAGCCAAGCAAGAATGGGCTGGAGCCAGGACAGCATTAGTTAAGATCAGCTCAGTTCAGGATGCCCTGGCTGAATTTAAACATAAATAACTTTTGAAACTTACCAAACCACTTTTCTGCAAACTGGACTTCTTTTGTGTCTTGCAAACCAAACCAAGAATGAAGAAAATGGACTGCAAATTGCAATTGCTTTAAAGTCAGTACATTGTTCAGATTAGCCTGGGATTAGACTAAATTGATTCAGAGCAAGGGTGTGTCAGAGTTCCCCTGTGTTCTAAATCACACTGGCTTTGGGTCAGTGTGAACACACAAGAAAAAGCTTCAAACAACTAATTTTTAAATGTTCAAAGTTTAAAACTCTTAACTCTTAACATTATTTTCTACCAATTTGGCTTGACAAATTAAGTCCATTAATGGCTATTAGCCAGGATGGGTAAGGAATGGTGTCCCTAGCCTCTGTTTGTCAGAGGATGGAGATGGATGGCAGGAGAGAGATCACTTGATCATTACCTGTTAGGTTCACTTACTCTGGGGCACCTGGCATTGGCCACTATCGGCAGACAGGATACTGAGCTGGATGGAGCTTTGGTCTCACCCAGTACGCCACTCTTATGTTTTTATGACAGGTAAGTCTCAGTCAGAGCAGCAAAACTAGCCAAGATTAAGAAAGATGGAGCTAAAATGGTCAAACAAACATTTTTTGGGAGCTTTGATAAGTGCAGGACTAGATTAAGGCATAAGCACTATAGCCCATGCCTAGGGCTCCAACCTCCAGAGTCATTTGATTACATCATAATTTTGGCTTTCATTTACAAAAAGAAAATAAATTAAGCTTCTAGCCTCTTATGGTCACAAAGAAAAGCCTGAAACATAAATGTTACCAAGACAGCTTGAAACAAAAGCACTGAGAGGTGTGAACTACCTATCCATTTCAACGTTAACTGCAAGACACGCTGCTCTGGGGGTTTGCCAACACTAGCCCAAGCAGGTATACCTTGTACACCCTGGCTCCTGGAGTACTTATTAGGGGCCTTCCTCCCACCACCCTTGTTGCTGATTCTGCTCCTTTTTAGGGGAGGGGAGCCCCTCCTGTTACCTGTGGGATGCAGTGGATCTGCTGCTCCCTCTGGGGAGGAGAGGAGCCTCCTGCATTCTAAGCCTCAATCATATACCAGGGCCCCACTGTGAAAGGTTCTGTACAAACACATATCAAAAAGACAGTCTCTACACCATGAAGTTTATCTAGGTAACCTTTGACTCACCTCTAAGGGTCAGATTTTTAAAGATATCTGGGCACCTACAGATGCAGATGGGCAGCTACTGGGATTTTCAAAAGCACCTAAGCACCTACCTGTGTCTTTAGGAGCCTAAACAATAACTGGTCAAGAATTTTTCAGCAAAACATTTTTCCATCCGAAAATGCTGATCTCTCAAAACCAAAACTTTTCATGGAAACAAATCGGTTGTGATTAAATGTTCCTTGGGAATGTTTCTGAGGTCCCAGATGGAATTTCTGAGACAAAGTCAGGACCTGAATAGTCCTAAGGAACTAACCTCTAGCCCTCTTATCTAATTTTGCCAGGAATGAAGTGTTAGGGGCTAACTCTGACTGGTATAAATCAGTAGTAACTCCACTGAAGTCAGTGGAGCTATAGTGATATAAAACCAGTGAGGCCCTTTTGGACAAATGCTGCTTCTAAGTGAAGTAAATGACAAAAATCTCATTGACTTCACTGGTGTAGAATCAGGCCCTAATGTGCATGGATCCCACTGATCACTGCACAGTGAGCTTCCTTTTCTAACATACTTTATACATTGGTGGTAGTGGTTGCCTATAAATCTTCATGACTATCATCTCATGACAAGTTAAATGAGGGAACTGCAAAGCAAACAAACCTGAGTTGTTCAGACACTGACTTTGCAGATGAAGTAATGCTCTGATCTGGTGAAAGGCACCCAGAAGCACACTAATACACTTCTTCTTATAAATCATATCTAACTTGCATGCAGTAAAATAGTATAACCAGGTAATTTGATAGAAAACCATGTGATACATTTTCAGTGCGGTCTATGGGTATTTAGCTGCAAAAATCTCAAAAACGCTAACACTAATTTCTGTACATCCTCCCATGGAAAACGTATCCCCCAAGGGGTCATTAAAAATATGTATGATGTATTATAGTATGTGTGAAAATGGAACATTCTGTTTTCCCAGCTTGAGACAGTATGGCAAGGTGTCAGAAACGTGTCCAGAAAGAGAGATGCTCATTGAAAGAAACGGAGATAATTGTTTTTAATTTAATTTATTTGTCTATGTTCCTCATTGCTGCACATTTTTTTCTTTTTACAGGACCAGATTACTGTGCTTTGCAGACCCATGGCTGTCAACAGGAATGTGTTAATGCAGATGATTCCTATTTTTGTCAGTGCCGACAAGGGTTTACTCTTAATCCAGATAAGAGAACTTGCAAAAGTAAGTTGTCCTACAGTATGCAATAAAGTTCATCTGCTTTTACTTCTGAAAACCTATATGGCTGACTTTACAGAAAGATCATAGCCTCTTCCATAGTAAAGGCTGAAACAAACCTTCTGTTGTAAGGTTGATTTTTAACCTCAGCCCCTTCCTTCACCCCATAACTTTGCCAAAAACTAAACCAAACTCCTTGATATTTCACAGACCAGATTTACACCACATTACAATTTTTCTGAAGCGTTTGAAGCGATTCTGAGGAGTACTATGGGACATATGATGGCTCAAAACCAGGATGTTCATTACTTCTTTGAAATTTTCTTATTTGGGCTTGTCGTAACTCAAGGGGTTTTGGCCTAAATACTTCAAATTTATGTTGTAGCCAAGGACAGATGCCTTTGACTAATTTTGGGAAAGTAGGGGATGTATTATTTAGTTATTAAAAGCAGTTTGCATTTATATTTTAAACACAACAGAGCTATTTAAATCAGGGGTTCTCAACCTTTTTCTTTCTGAGCCACCCCCCCGCCCCCCACAACATGCTATAAAAACTCCATGGCCCACCTGTGCCACAATAACTGGTTTTCTGCATATAAAAGCCAGAGCTGGCGTTAGGAGGTAGCAAGCAGAGAAATTGCCTCGGCCCCATGCCACAGGGAGCCCCTTGAAGCTCAGGCTTGGCTTCAGGTTTTGGCTTCAGCCGCGGTGGCAGGGTTCAGGGCCCTGGGCTTCAGACCCATGCAGTGGGGCTTCAGCTTACTACCCTGGGCGCCAGAGAGTCTAATGCTGGCCCTGCTTGGCGGCCCCCCAGAAACCTGCTTGCGGCCCCCCAGGAGGCCCCGGACCCCTGGCTGAGAACCACTGCTTTAAATCACCATCCCAGTTTCTTACAAAGCTTAGAAAACAGCCTACGTTGTATCAGCTTCCTAAATAGGGCATGGACCTTGGTATAGAACAAATTTTCTAGGGAGGATGTGGAATCTCCATCACTGGAGGTTTTTAAGAGCAGGTTAGACATATAATTATCATGGATGGTCTGGATAATACTTAAGCCATGTCTATACTACAAAGTTTTTCTGACACAAGTTACGTCAGCATAAAGCCGCAGCAGTTAATATATCACTTGTGTGTGTACATACTTGTCTCCTTGCGTCAGCGCTGCGTGTACTCTCCAGGAGTGCTTGTGTCAATGGGTAGGTTCACCATGGATAGGTATCCCAGTGTGCAACCTGCCACCATTCAGCACACTGTCTTTTGGGTAGTTTTGGAAATGCCGGGTGGGGCAGAAACGACTCGTGTAGGGGTGACTGGGAGTAGGGGGGTCAGCTTCCCATAATGCACTATTCTCCATCCCATAATATCATCTTTATCCCATTATGTTTTCACCTATTTTCAATTTCCTGTGAACCTGCATGGGACGTGTCGCTGCCTGGAGTCTCTGGCAGAAGCATGAAGATTGCATAGCTCTGCACTATTGTCATGAGCACTGCAAGCACAGGACACACAGTTCTCCGGTATTTATAGAGCCGCAAGAAGAGCCGCAGGGAACACGGTGGTCAGTTTGCTGTGGGACATAGCGAGAACCAATTCAAGGTTATTGGTGGCATTCACAGAGCAGCAGCAGACGGTGGAGCACCGCTTCTGGTGTGGAGGGGAAACCTCTCAAGGCTGCAACAGCTGCAGCTAAAACACACAGAGGTACTATTGTCACTGCATAGGCGCCGACTCCATGGGTGCTCCGGGGCTGGAGCACCCACGGGGAAAAATTGGTGGGTGCTCAGCACCCACCGGCAACTCCCCGCCAGCCCCGCGCCCGGTACCGGAGCACTTACCTTTGCCCCGGGCGACGTTGCGGGGCCCCGCCCCCTGGACGCTGGGCGACGTTGCGGGGCCCCGCCCCCCGGACGCTGGGCGACGTTGCGGGGCCCTGCCCCCGACGCACCCAGCAGAGCCGACAGAAGTCGGCTCCTATGATTGTCAGTACAGTAGAAATGGAAAGTGAAACTTCCGATTCAGCACTCCCTCCTTCCCTTGCTGCCCTAAAGTGTTAAACAAAATTAGCTTATTGACACTTCTGCTTTGGAGTGCATGTGCCTGGTGCCACTCTCTGCGCAAGCCATGGTGAGTATGAACTGCCAGGGGTGAGGGAAACGAGAAGGGAATTGCTCAGTTGCATGAAACTATGAGGATGGCACTGGCACTGAATACTGGCACCCTTTTCCACAGGTGGGGGTGATTTTAGCTGATATCTCACTCCTGAGGGTAGCAAAGGCACAGAGAGCACACCTGTTGCTGGCATCTTTAAGTCACCTGGGTCTGAATGCTGTTAGACTGTGTATTTGAATGATGCCTGCTGAAGTTATCACCGACTTTCATGGGAAAGTGTCCTACCGCGGAGTAAAAACTAAGGCTGCCATCTCTAGAAACCTTCGGGAGAGGATTGCAGTGTACCTCCAGGGAAGTTTCATCGATCTCTCAGGAGGACTCAAGAGTGTACATAAACAAACTGCTCCACATGGCCGCCTCCCCCACCTAACTCTAGAGGGGAATGAAAAGCAGATACCACAAAGAGATAGAATTGCTATCACTACCTCTTGTAATATGAATGAATTAATGAAAAGTTGATAGCTGTGTCCAGCTAAGTTGGGGGTGCTGTCACTCGAATGGGAAATTCATTTACACGCTTACTCGAGGTTCCTTCCCCTGCATCGGGCTCACCCGTGCTCGATTGCAGGGACTAGCTGGACTGCGGTGGAGTCAAAAAACAGCCCTGGGTCGCAGCACCACTGGACCCCCCAGTCACCTGTCCCCATGCTCCTCCTCCTCGCTGTTTACAGCAGGAGCCTGTGACTCGGGCTCCTCAGAGGTATCCATGGTGGTGTGTGGGATGGTGGTGGGGTTTCCACCACATCTGGAATGCAGCTCTGTGTAAAAGCAGGTCTGTGGCTTGGCACCAGATCGATTGTTGGCCTTACTGGCTTTCTGATATGCCTGCCACAGTTCCTTGACTTTCATGGCTCTCACTGCTGCTGGTCCCCGTCGTAGCCCTTTTTCTGCCTCCCTAGAGCAAGCTGCTCATTGATTCTACAGCTGGTTCAGAGCTGTGCCTGCACAGCCTCTTCTCCCCATAGGCCCAGGAGATCCAATACCTCCCATCTACTCCAGGCAGGAGTGCATCTGGAGCATGTAGCTGGCATGGTCAGTTGCACACAACAAAGGAGAGCAGATAGAAATGTGCTCACCAAACTGGACAACCAGGAAAAGGCATTTCAAAAATTCACAAGGGTTTTAAAGAAGTGGAGGCTTGTGATATATGTGACCTCTGGGCAGTGGAGTTAACAATTGTGACCAGAACAGTCAGTGTTGGGCATTGTGGGACAGCTGCTGGAGGACTAGTTAGGGTCAACATAGGTAATGCAGTGTCTATACTTGCGCTGCATTGAACTCCATACAGCAACCATGGCTCAACGCTGCTCGGGGAGCTGGTGCTACTATGTTCACATAAAGGGGCACTTACATCGGTGGGAGACAAATGTAAGTGTAGACAGATGCACAGCTAGGTGGATTAATTTTGTAGTGTAAACCAGGCCTTAGTGCAGGAGACAGGACTAGGTGATATACTGAGGTCCCTTCCAGTCCTACATTTGTATGATTTCTATGACGCAGCTCCTCTGGTGTGGGACCCAGCAAGCTTACATCAAAGCAGATGCATCATGAGAGATTCTTAAGGCATATATAGAACTTGCACGCAGATGAAGCAGCTAGCTTTTCTTAGTACCTAAGCACTATGAAAGCCAGGAGCAAGAGGTAGAATTAATGTTTCTCTAATTGTAAATTCACATAGAGTAAAGCTAAGAAAATAGCCTCTTTTGGAACATGATTAAATGTCTTTCATCTTCACAAAAAATGTGTGTTTTGGTATGTGCTTTCATGTACCGGTATCATTTTTAACAGCAGTCTGGACTGCTGCAATTTTTATAATTTTATATAGCATGATGGCTATATTCAGGGCTTTACGGGACAGGTGTTCCTTGAGGAACACAGGAGCAAAGGGTCCAATCCTGCAAACATTTCCAAGCATAATGTTTATTACCATGAGTACAGTTGTGAATTATGGACATGATAATGTCCCTACTATTGTCAATAGGATTCTTTCCAGTGACTTCAGTGGGCTTTGGATCAGCCCTTCACTTTGGTAGTATTTTCAGAAGGGGGCTCTCATTCCCAAACACTTTACTTCGGGGTTTACGTTAAACAGACTTATAAAATAAAACAATCCATCAACTTTTCTACTTCCTCTTTTCTAAGCCAAACTGTGTGTGTCACTGCTGAGCAGTACCAGGCACTCCTCCTCCCCAAAGTGTTGATCTTACTTCTGATGGCTGGGGAAGAAAGAGTTTGGGAATCAAAGCAAACACATTTGCACATTATTACTAATAGGCCACCAGATCAGCTTCTTCCCACAGTTTTATTAACTGTCCCATGGAAGTTAGTGCCATTTAAGAAGCATGATGTTTTGTTCAGTAACCAGCATACTTAGCTTGTATTCTTTAACCTCTCTCTCCACAGGAATAAACTTCTGCGCTTTGGGTAAACATGGCTGTGAACAGGAATGTGTTAACACAGAAGACTCTTTTGTGTGCAGATGTCATAGTGGATACACCCTAAACCGTGATGGCAAAACGTGCAGAAGTGAGTGTTTCACACAAACTGCAGCAGTTAGTTCTTGCATTGGGCTGAGTTTTGAAAAGGACAAGGGAACTCTCCAGGGGCCCGTCTGAGATCTTTTAGAGCTATGTAAACTGCTGTAACTGTAAAGTCCAACAAGAGCCAGCTCTAGTGAGGTAATGTTGGTAAAATGCCTGTATATGTCCACCCAGTGGAGAGCAAATGTATCGTCTTATAACATTCAAATAACAAAAAGAAAATAAGAAAGAAAGAAATACTTGTGGCACCTTAGAGACTAACAAATTTATTTCAGCATAAGCTTTCGTGGGTTAGAACCGACTTCATCGGATGCATGGAATGAATCTTGTCTACTGTAAGTTTCATTCCATGCATCCGATGAAGTGGGTTCTAACCCACGAAAGCTTATGCTGAAATAAATTTGTTAGTCTCTAAGGTGCCACAAGTATTTCTTTCTTTCTTATTTTCTTTTTGCTGACACAGACTAACACAGCTACTACACTGTAACCTATTCAAATAACAGAAATTGTTTATTTAGCAGGAGTGCCTGACAGATTTTGAAGTGCTTGTTAAAAATATATCCAATATTAGCTGATATTTAGACAGTTACACACCTAATACTAATGATTTTTTCCCCTTGAAGTTTGTTTTTTTTCTTCTGAAGTCGATCTGATATAAATACATCTCTTGCTATATGGTAATGAGAACACTGCTAAAGGAATGATGTTCTACCAAAAATCATGCCAACCCTGTATATTTCCAATCGCTTAGTTGTCAAAAGATTTTTTTTTTTCTCCAGAACTATTTTGCATATTTAAAGCAGCACTTTAAAAATCCAGAGAGCTGCAATTTTTCTTGATGTACTTATGCCATTTGGAAAAAAGTACCCAAAGCCTTGTACAGTTAAGAAAGTTATTATCTTCAGTGATCAAAAGAAAATGTTGATGGATTCTGCAGCATACATGAAAACTTTGATACATTGTAATATAAGTAAATTAGACAACTTGGTTTGATTTTCAGATGGGCAGGTGCTAGGCTCTTTCTGAAAATTAGGCCCCTTTGAGGTGTCACCAATAGGGCATTGCACAATTGAGGCAACCCAATTTACTGGTCGCTTCTGAAAATCTTGGCCCTTTTCTCTTTTTTAGCATCACAGTTTTTATTTGTGCAGATTTAGGTAGCAAAACGTGTTGACCTAAATTTATAGTTACTATAGTTCCAGAAGCCTGGTGATGGGCAGATTTGTGATTACTTTTGTTACTTAAAAAACCATAAGGAAAGAGATTTAGAAGGTTTAGATTTTAAAAGTGATAATAATAATACATATTACAATGGGCATCTCTTATTTGTAACAGATGATGGTGATCTGAGAATGTAATTTGCCGAGTAGGATAGCGGTTTGTTTATTTTAGTTGTTTCGCATTTCTCTTGTACAACGGCCCCAAAGCACAGCTCCACTTATGATGATGTAAACTTATGGAAAAAAGGAGAATGTGCCAACTGGAACTTATTGTAACTGGTAACAACTTCAATCTCAGCTTCACTTGTTCAGGCCAACAGTATTTGTAACTATGTATGATGTTAAATCAGGACAGAATCCTGTAAATATATTATATATAATTTTAAAAAAAATCTTACACAATAGAGGAGGCCTTATTAGGCTTAGCAAATGGCTATGGATATGACTGTGATAATCCAGTAAATTTTTGCATCTGTAAATGCTTTGCAGAATTGAGACATAATAGACCTCATTTATATTGGGTAACACTGACTTCAGTCAAGTTGAGCTAGGGTGAATTTCACCCATGTGAGTTAGAATAATGAAGAATGTCCACTATAAAATGTTAAGGGGGAACCTTGTTATAAAAAGCTTTTAAGATTTTTTCTTGCTAAAAAGTGCTTTGCTCTGTACTTTTACAAAATCAGCAGAGTTACACGGCACATTCACACAAGCACATCTCTTGCTTTATGAACTATCAACCGTACCTTTCAATTGTCCCTTGTTAGGAGATACAGTGCGGACTTTAAACTCAAATTCACACATATATTTGGTTTTTATAGAGACCATTTCCATCACAAATACAGAATCAATAAAATGCAAAGTGGTTACATTAAGTCCCCTACACTCTCTTTTTTAAGTGTCCCATATTTTGGCTTTAGCAGATAGAACCTAGCAGCAAAAGAATATTTTTTAAATTATTATATCTCTCAGTTTAAACAGAATTTACTCATAATCCTCTAATTGTTGTGGAATACATTGAAACTCATAAATGATTAACACTCACATTTACTGTCTCAGAAAAAAATGTGGTGAACAAAGAAAAGATTTGTATGTGTGAAAAAGAGAGCATAGCCTTGTGGTTAAGGCATAACACTTTTAGGATTCCTGGGTTCTCTATTCCCAACTCTGTTGCAGATTCCCTGTGTGATTATGGGCAAGTCGTAACCTTTCCGTGCCTTACATTCATTATCTGTAACATAGGGATGGATAATAAATACCTACCTCACTGAGCTGTTATAAGGATAAATGTACTCGTGTTTCTCTAATGGATCCTTAGATGGGATAGCTATGTAAGTGCAAACGTTTATGATTTTTTTTCCTGATAATCATAAATACAAGGATTCTGCAGCACTTAGTACCATGTCATGGTTTTGGTCTTTAACTCTCTAATGTGTTTTCTTAATTCCTAACATAAACCATTAGGAGTGGATCACTGTGCTGAGAACAACCACGGCTGTGAGCAGCTGTGCCTGAACACAGGCGACTCATATGTCTGTCAGTGTTCTGAAGGATTCATCATTAATGAAGACCTAAAAACCTGTACACGTAAGTCTCTTGATTATTTCTTTGATCAGAATTAAAGAAGAGGGAAGCAAACAAACACTAGGAACATAGGAATTGATACACTGCATCAGACCCAAGGTCTATGTAGTCCAGTATTCTGTCTCTGACAGTGGCCAGAATCAGATGCTTCAGAGAAAGATGCGAGAACCCTGCAGTAGACAAATATGGGATAATCTGTCCCCCACATTAGGTCTCATCCTGGTCTATAATAGTTAGAGATTGACATAAGCGCTAAAACATGAGGCTTGATATCCCTTCCAAAACATTTTTATCATCATTAATTGTGACAGCTCTAGATAATTTGACTCTTGTTAGGTTCTTGCCCTCAATGACTGCCAGTGGCAGAGCGTTCCACAGTTTCATTACTTATTGTATACAAAAGTATTTCCTTTTAGTGATTTTTTAACTTTCCACGTTTTAATTTTATGTAATGTCCCCTTGTTCTTGTGTTATGAGATAGGGAGAACAGAAGCTCATGATCTGTCTTCTCTATACACTATTCATTATTTTATATACTTTAATCTTGTTCTCTCTTATTCACCTTCTTTCTAAGGTGACAGTCCCAATCTTTTCAATGCCTCTTCATCTCAGAGTTTTTCCAGAGATCTTTCTTGTTGCCCCTTTCTGAATCTCCTTTAGTTCTGCAATAGCCTGTTTGAGATGGCAAGACCAGTACTGCACACAGTATTCCAGATGATGCCACACAATACATTTATATAATAGCATTATAATAGTATCAGAAGGGTAGCCGTGTTAGTCTGGATCTGTAGACGCGACAAAGAGTCCTGTGGCACCTTATAGACTAACAGACGTATTGGAGCGTAAGCTTTCGTGGGTGAATACCCACTTCGTCGGATGCATGCAGTGGAAATGTCCAGGGGCAGGTATAAATATGCAGGTATAAATATGACTCTTCCCTGCATATTTATACCTGCCTCTGGACATTTCCACTGCATGCATCCGACGAAGTGCGTATTCACCCACGAAAGCTTACGCTCCAATACGTCTGTTAGTCTATAAGGTGCCACAGGACTCTTTGTCGCTAGCATTATAATAGTCTCCATAAATTACTAAGCATCCCATTCCTTATGCACTGTAACATTTGTTAGCTTTTTAGACCATAGCTATGTATTGACGTCTACAGTGATGCCCAGGTCCCTTTCTTGAGTTAATTTAGAATCCTGTAAAGCGTACAAGTACTTAAGGACTTCAATTTTTTTCTTGAAATGTTCGTTATTTTGCATTTAGCTACATTGAATTTCATTTGGCATCATATTGCCCATTCACCTAGCTTGTTTTGGTCTTTCAGAAGTTCCTCACAGGCCTCTCTGGTCCTGAATAACCTAAATAACTAAGTAATATGCAATTTTGACTACCTCACTATCTACCCCCTTTTACAGATCATTAATAAATATATTAAACAACCTTTTGCCGTGATGAAAATTTACCATTTAATCCTTCTCTTTGCTTTCTGTTTCCTAGCCACTTTTTTATCTAAGACAATATATTTGCTTCTCACCCAATGACTAAGAACTCCTAGTAACTTCAAGAAAAGCAGAGACAATAGGTTATTCTGCATCAAACTGTGCTTCCAGTTGAAAAGCTGAGACTGTAAATTTGAAGTAGCTCAAATTGAAAGTACTTTTTTCTGCCGTTGTTCAGTGTGTACGTTGTCATATAAGGTGTGCACTGAATCTTCAATTTGTGCTTGAATTCTGCATTTTTAAAGTGCATGGAATAATGAGAACAAATTCTGAGTACTCATGGACACATAGGCGCCAACTCCATGGGCGCATGGGGCTGGAGCACAGGGCGGCCGCCTCCAAACAGCTGCTTGGTGGCTTGGTGAGGGACTTGGGGGAGGGCAGAGAGTGGCGGGTGGGCGCATGGGGGCCTTGGGGAGGGGGTGGGAAGAGACAGGGTGAGGGCAGGGCCTATCGGGTAGGGGTGGAGTGGAGTGGGCTCTCGGTCCGAAGCAGGGGTGGACCTCCCCCAGAGAAAACTAGAAGTTGGCACCTGTGCATGGACAGTTACAGGAAGATGGAATTAGAAATAGAAGTCTGGCAAATGAAATTACAAAGGCTGGGGTTTTCAAAAGAGTCTAAGGAAGTTAGGCGCATAAATCAGTGAAATTTGGGTACCTAATTCCCTTCAGGTTCCTTTGAAAATCCCAGCTGAATTATTAATAAAAGACTGTACAGACCATAAAATATGCTTTCTGTATGAGTCTATGCTCCCGAAGTATCTTCACGCCTCATATATGTACAAAAAATCCTCTCATTCCTGGTTGCAGATACATATTTATAGATTTTTAAGGCCAAAAAGGACCATTATGATCATCTTAGTCAGGCATCCTACACAACGTAGGCTATGCTATCCATCTTCCACAAAATACAGGTATGTACAAAGCCCTCCAAAGAACATTCATCATCACTCTCCATTAAATATGTATCTTCCGACAAAGACCACGTCCCCTAAGAGATCTGCAGTCAAGTGTTCCTGTGTTCTGAGAGACCAAATAAGTGCTTCCTGAAAAAATCTGTTTTCAGTGCTCTCGCTCCATGTGCCTTCTCCCACATATACACCTCTTCAGCTCCTGGGCTCCAGGATCTCTCAGCTGGTAGGTCAGTGAACGATAGCAGACTGCATTGCAGACAGCAGCTCAGTGTCCATCTTCAGGCTGCAGTTCTAAAATCTCTTTGGTAGGGGAAGGCCTCTGTCTCATTTACCCTTCACTCAAGATCTCTGGCTATCTGTTCTTCTCTCCTGTTGGCAGGGAGGAAGATGTTACTGGGCATTCTTATCCTGTCCTCTTTGCTGTTGAAGAGGAGGGTTTTGGTGAGTGATCTATTGTAGATATTATTCTAAAGCCAGTCAGCTCATTGGCCCTTTTCACAAATTTTGTGCTGCTGCTTTCATCATCTTCCACCCCTCTTGCGTGTGTGGACACAGGTATAAATCAATGGACCCTACGCTCTGGAAGCATGTGGATGAACACATTCTGTTAAGTGACTTTCTTCTTTATTCAGGAGCTTCACGTCCTCAGTAGAGATGTCACTAATGCAGCCTTCATAGGAGCCCCAATACATCACAAATTAAACTTGCCCTAGCAACATCTATCTATTCTTAATATAGCTAATGAGTGCTAAGATTCACTCTAGTTTAATAGAGTTAGTAGGGTAAATTGCCCGCTCCAGTGGAAAAATCTGCAGAAGGGGCCAATGAGGAAAGGAAAACTCAGTGAATGTTGTTTTGCTGCCTCTTCCTGGAATTATCCCCATTGGTCAGAGGGGTTTGACAGGCCTCACCAAAGATTTTGGTGGCCACTCTACCTGCCTTTCCCCCCTCCCCAGCCCCCCAAGCCTGTTGATTGCTTGGACAGCTCCTGAATCTGCTGCTTTCCTTGCCATTGGGCAACAAAGTTTCAGCGAGTCAAACTACCATTGGCAAGGTCCCCCTGCAACTGCACAGCAGCAATCACAGAGAGGATCCAAGGGAAGATAATGCAAACCAGAGGGTGAAAACCTTTGCTCCACCCTCTCCTGCCCCCTGAAGTCCTCAGAGATCCATCCATCCATCCACCCCCCCAGAAGAGGGGTAACTAATGCTACCAGGACAGAACTCCTGCCTTCTGTGCAGAAAGAGGAGAGGGATGGCTCCACTGCTTCTAGCGGAACTAATGGATATAGGGAAGTAGCTGAGCTGCTGTTTTAAGAGTTGTATCAACTTTCCAAGGGAAAGTCCTGTTTCCTTGGTAGAAGAAAAGATGTTTTTAAACTCTGGTGATTTAGTTTCTTCCAGGTATTACTTGGATTCCCATCAGAAGCATTAAAGCTATACAGTGACTCCTGTAGAAGCGACAAAGAGTTCTGTGGCACCTTATAGACTACCAGATGTATTGGAGCATAAGCTTTCGTGGGTGAATACCCACTTCTTCGGATGCACCCACGAAAGCTTATGCTCCAATACGTCTGTTAGGCTATAAGGTGCCACAGAACTCTTTGTCGCTTCTACAGATCCAGACTAACACGGCTACCCCTCTGATAAGTGACTCTTGGACTCCTCTGGGCACTGAATTTGATCCCTCTTGAGTATTTCCTCTACTTGCCAATTTACCCCTCTCTGCACATCTGTTTGGGAACAGATTTTGTTCTGCTCCTGAGCTCCAGCTGACTCTGTTAAAATCACATGGGTAATCTTTTTAGATTATCATAAAAAAAAAATTGGGTCTTTCATATAACTGTTAAATGAGCAGCTGAATAGATGTGTTTAAATTATACCACTTCTGAATCAAGAGATTGCTGTCATATATACCAGGAACACACTAGTGATAAAATGGGTTCTGCTCTGACATCTAGCAACAATAGCAAATGGAACTCCATATGTAGCAGAGCACACACACATCTGAACAGAGTGCCGAGTATGGAACTCTCAGAGAGCACTTTTCATGTTAAAGAAAAGAAAATCCATAGGAAAGTCAAGACGACAAATGTAACTGAATTAAAATGATTTGTGTCAATTATTGTTCAGCATCAAAGCTCACATGGTCTAATCCAAAATCCATTGAAGTCAATGAGATCAGGTACACTGAGAGTTCTGGGACTTACCCACCTCATGCTTTCACATCAAGTATGTACACAGAATCATCAATGAAAGGTGAATGTTTAGAAGAAAACCTCTGTTGTTTGATACCTTGTGGTTGTTATTGTGTATTATATGACATCATTAGCAAAATATCTTTGTAGTTTATTCAAAAAGTATTGAAGTATCTGGACTCTTTTCTGAGCTATTGCAAACAGAAAGATAGCTTTTCTCACCTCTGCCCACAGGGACCACTCTAAATCATACCTAAAGACTCCTTCGATGTTTCTTAAAGGTATATTTATTTTGAATAAAGAACGGAATTATTGTTCAAACAATATAGTATTTACTTGTTCATATGCCATGCAGCTGTGTTAGAGATGACCTGCTGCTAATTCATGATTTTTTAACTTCTTTTTATAACTCCAATCATTTGCAGGAGTGGACTATTGTGCACTGAGTGACCCTGGTTGTGAACATTTGTGTGTAAACAGTGAAAAATCTTATACTTGTCAGTGCTTTGAAGGATATGAGCTTCGTAATGATGGGAAAACTTGTAAACGTAAGTTTTTATCGGACCAAGTGACATGGCACCATATCTTTTGTTGCCTGCATCTATACAGTATAAAATCGGTATGTGCAATGTAAATGAGTAGCTCTGAAACTGGACTCTGGGACTGAAACTGGGGATCAAAGGTACATTAGTACAGAATTGTATTTTGCAACAGGCAACAGTAATTTTCTCCACAAATTAGGTTAAAAAGATGTAACATTTCTACGGCCTCTCTCCTTGTATTGCAATCAAGGAGCTCACAATCTGAATGGCGTTTCCATTTCTTTGCCCCACTTGTGTGACAAAGAACGTTAAAAAATGTGCGGGACTGGGGCTTAATTTAAAACAAACTGGAACAAAGGAGTGTAACAAAGAGAAAGAAAAGGGGAAGGAAATGAGCATAACAAAGATATTTAGTACATGATTGTACAGCTTTTAATTTTTTTTTTGTTTTAAATATAAGGTATAGCTAAAATTAAATGAAATATCAGCAGTACTCACTGGCCATCTGCCTACCCATTATCAGCTGACGATTTCCTGTGGGCATCACAGCACATAATACAACTGATCATTTACACCAACCTTAAACACCACCTAAACTGAGCTTTTCTAATCCCATTTTATTACAAAAAGACAAATATCTATTCAACCACAGAGGGGAAAAGCCTGAGTGTTCTGGGTTTCAGCAAGTTTTTTTGCTTGAAGATAGTAAGATGATAAAATCTTGTTTTCAGAGGAAAAGCTGGATTTGAAATGTAAATAACTTGACCGTTCAAAATCTGCTTACTCCTTAGAGGCCAGTGACCCAGGGCCGGATTTTTTTAAAGGTACTTATGTGCTCACATAGACACCCAGTGGAATTTTCAAAAGCACCACATCTAGCTCCTCAGTGGCATTTAGGCACCTAACTCCCCTTGGTTTCAGTGAGAGTTAGACACCTAGGTACTTTTGAAAATCCCACTAGGGGCTTACCTGCATCTTTAGGTGCCTAAACAACTTTGAAAATCTAGCCCCTACTTACTATGCTTTCTGATTTTTTCCCCTTAATAAAGAGACTGTGGATTAAGAGGAGGAGGAAGATGTGCTTGCTTGTTAAAAACAAAAGATGAAAGAGTCAGAGGTTGTTGAAAATGCATTGCTGGATTCCACTGAGCCAACACATGAAAGATTATGAGCTGCAGGGCTCTTTCATTGGAAAACTAAGACCTTTTAACCTTTGCATTTATAAAAATTTTAACTAGGAAACTTTCTTTTCTGTCTAAATTATTCTCAGGTAAAAATGTCTGCAAATCAGTCAACCATGGTTGTGAACATGTTTGTGTTAATAGCGACAATTCATACATCTGCAAGTGCCGTGAGGGATTTGCACTGCGGGAAGATGGGAAAACGTGCAGAAGTAAGTAACCTGGTTTTTGCCGTACATTTGTGTGTGCAGCAGGCAAAGAAAGAAAGAACGTCATTGCTCTTTTACTGAAAGAATCTCCCTAGTAAACTGTATTAAATATCTAAACTATCCTCAGATAAAGACCTCTGCAAATCAGTTGACCATGGTTGTGAACATGTTTGTGTTAATGCGGACAATTCCTATATCTGCAAGTGCCGTAAGGGATTTGTACTGCGGGAGGATGGGAAAACATGCAGAAGTAAGTAGTTTGATCTTTAATGGAAGATTATCCTTGTAATGTTTGTATTTGCAGAAGTGTTTTAACTAGTGAACTCTCTCAACTATTCTCAGATAAGGATGTCTGCAAGTCATTTGACCATGGCTGTGAACATATTTGTGTTAATAATGACAATTCCTACACCTGTAAGTGCCAGGAGGGATTTGTACTGAGAGAGGATGGGAAAACATGCAGAAGTAAGTAGCTTGGTCATTACTGTACATTTGTTTTTTCAGCAGACAAAAAGAGAAGGAACTTCATTGCTCTCTTTCTGGAAGATTGTCCTTGTAATTTTTGCATTATAAATATGTTTTAACTAGCAAACTATATTAAATATTTTAACTATTCCCAGATAAGAACGTCTGCAAATCAGTCAACCATGGTTGTGAACATGTTTGTGTAAATAATGATAATTCATACGCCTGTCAGTGCCATGAGGGATTTGTGCTAAGAGAGGATGGGAAAACTTGCAGGAGTAAGTAGCTTGAACTTTGTAGCACATTTATGTCTTCAGAGGACAAAAAAAGAAGGAATTTCATTGCTTTCTTACTTGAGAAATATCTGTCTAATCTTTTATAAATGCAAAATAGTTCTAACCAGCCAACTCTCAACTATTCTCAGATAAAGACCTCTGTAAGTCCATTGACCATGGCTGTGAACATGTTTGTGTTAATGATGACATTTCATTTACCTGCCAATGTCATGAGGGATTCATACTAAGAAAGGATGGGAAAACATGCAGAAGTAAGTAGTCTGATATTTACTGTACACTTCATGCTGATATCACTACATGAGAGAATGAAAATCTTAAGTGCCCTTTCCTTGGAAGATTGTCCTTGTAATTTTTGCATTATAAATATGTTTTAACTAGCAAACTATATTAAATATTTTAACTATTTCCAGATAAGAACGTCTGCAAATCAGTCAACCATGGTTGTGAACATGTTTGTGTAAATAATGATAATTCATACGCCTGTCAGTGCCATGAGGGATTTGTGCTAAGAGAGGATGGGAAAACTTGCAGGAGTAAGTAGCTTGAACTTTGTAGCACATTTATGTCTTCGGAGGACAAAAAAAGAAGGAATTTCATTGCTTTCTTACTTGAGAAATATCTGTCTAATCTTTTATAAATGCAAAATAGTTCTAACCAGCCAACTCTCAACTATTCTCAGATAAAGACCTCTGTAAGTCCATTGACCATGGCTGTGAACATGTTTGTGTTAATGATGACATTTCATTTACCTGCCAATGTCATGAGGGATTCATACTAAGAAAGGATGGGAAAACATGCAGAAGTAAGTAGTCTGATATTTACTGTACACTTCATGCTGATATCACTACATGAGAGAATGAAAATCTTAAGTGCCCTTTCCTTGGAAGATTGTCCTTGTAATTTTTGCATTATAAATATGTTTTAACTAGCAAACTATATTAAATATTTTAACTATTTCCAGATAAGAACGTCTGCAAATCAGTCAACCATGGTTGTGAACATGTTTGTGTAAATAATGATAATTCATACGCCTGTCAGTGCCATGAGGGATTTGTGCTAAGAGAGGATGGGAAAACTTGCAGGAGTAAGTAGCTTGAACTTTGTAGCACATTTATGTCTTCGGAGGACAAAAAAAGAAGGAATTTCATTGCTTTCTTACTTGAGAAATATCTGTCTAATCTTTTATAAATGCAAAATAGTTCTAACCAGCCAACTCTCAACTATTCTCAGATAAAGACCTCTGTAAGTCCATTGACCATGGCTGTGAACATGTTTGTGTTAATGATGACATTTCATTTACCTGCCAATGTCATGAGGGATTCATACTAAGAAAGGATGGGAAAACATGCAGAAGTAAGTAGTCTGATATTTACTGTACACTTCATGCTGATATCACTACATGAGAGAATGAAAATCTTAAGTGCCCTTTCCTTGGAAGATTGTCCTTGTAATTTTTGCATTATAAATATGTTTTAACTAGCAAACTATATTAAATATTTTAACTATTCCCAGATAAGAACGTCTGCAAATCAGTCAACCATGGTTGTGAACATGTTTGTGTAAATAATGATAATTCATACGCCTGTCAGTGCCATGAGGGATTTGTGCTAAGAGAGGATGGGAAAACTTGCAGGAGTAAGTAGCTTGAACTTTGTAGCACATTTATGTCTTCGGAGGACAAAAAAAGAAGGAATTTCATTGCTTTCTTACTTGAGAAATATCTGTCTAATCTTTTATAAATGCAAAATAGTTCTAACCAGCCAACTCTCAACTATTCTCAGATAAAGACCTCTGTAAGTCCATTGACCATGGCTGTGAACATGTTTGTGTTAATGATGACATTTCATTTACCTGCCAATGCCATGAGGGGTTCATACTAAGAAAGGATGGGAAAACATGCAGAAGTAAGTAGTCTGATATTTACTGTACACTTCATGCTGATATCACTACATGAGAGAATGAAAATCTTAAGTGCCCTTTCCTTGGAAGATTGTCCTTGTAATTTTTGCATTTATAAAATATTAAATATCTAATCTATTCTCAGGTAAGGATGCCTGCAAATCAGTTGACCCTGTCTGTGAACATATTTGCATTAATACTGACAGTTCATATGTCTGCAAGTGCCATGAGGGATTTGTACTGAGAGAGGATGGGAAAACATGTAGAAGTAAGTAATCTGATATTTACAGGCAGATTGTCCTTGTAATCCCATTTATAAAAGCATTTTAACTAGCAACTCTCTCTCTCTCTCTCTCTCTCTCTCTCTCTCTCTCTCTCTCTCTCTCTCAGATAAAGACCTCTGCAAAATGGTTGATCATGGCTGTGAACATATTTGCGTTAATAATGACCATTCCTACGTCTGCAAGTGCCATGAGGGATTTGTACTACAAGAAGATGGGAAAATGTGCAGAAGTAAGTAACCTGATCCTTAGTGTACATTTCATTCGTTGAGCAACTGCTTGTTTGATTTTAAAATGAACTGATGTAGCATCCCTTCTTCAAAAATCATATAAAATTTGAGGTTGAACCACTTAACCTGAAGATTTTGGAAACAATAGCTATTAAGAAAGTAAGAATGATTGTCCTTATAAATCACCAAGTATAGCAGTCGTTCTTTCTAAACATCAGGAAAAGAGCCAAAAATAAAATCAAGTTGCCAAGGAACTTGTACTTTAATTAGGTTCATGTACCACAGGGTTGTATTTCCTGATTTAAAAAAACATCGGACTTAGCTTTCCTGTCTTCTAACATGGAAAGCCTTGACCATTGTCCCAGTTATCAATGTTTTCCTAAATTAGATTGTTAGCTGTTTGGGACAGAAACTCTTCCCCTCCCCTTCCCTTCCACCATTCTATGAACTATTTCTATGTACATTTCTATTACTATATAAAGCCCTAGGAACCTCTGCAGTGTGCAGCCCATCAAAGCTGCGTGACCCAGCCTGGCTCCGCAACAAAGGATATCCATTCTAATCTTAAATTGGGAGACCTGCCCCCTAAAGGGTAATATAATGCTCATGGACCTGCCCAAACCTTCTCACTGCCTAGAACCATGGGTCATGGATTAGTCCCTGCTTGGGCTGCAGAACTTACCGAAGGAGAAGCAGGATCAGTGGAGTTCTGTTTGAGGGACTGGGGAACTCCCACTGCCAAGGACAGCCAAAGGTCCCCATTCCTCAGTTCTTTCATGCACCAGGGTGCTGATCACCTTCAGGATGCAGTGTGAAATCAGCTTAAACAGTGGTAAGAAAGTTACAGCCCCTTTCCTGTAAAGTGAGTAGGGCCCCAAATTGGGGCCTGGGACAAAAAAAAGACACTTTTTAGAAGTCTCTTATAGAGCATAGGCAAGTAGCCTTGCTGACCTCTGTCAATGGAAGAATGCTGCAAAATATACAAAAGACCTCTTTGGCTCTTTCCTACAGATATGTTAGACTGCAATAATCAATTACTGTCTAAACATATATGGATGTTGGCTTTTAAGTTTTATTTACATGTAAAGAATAATAAATATTTTAAATTGCTTAGAGAAAAGGAACAGGATAATGGCATCTGAATGTAAACATAACATAACTATATCCCAGTATGTATTTGTATTTTGAGAAACTAAGCCAAGTTGCAGACAGGATTTATTACTAGTTGATATTAACATATTAGGTTAAGTTTGTGATTGTTACTATGAAAAGCACAGCTAAACTTGGCACATGGTCAGCTAACCAGAGTTTAGTGTTTTAGTACCCTGTATAAACCTTTTCTTTAGAATACCTAGCAAAGGAGAGAGAAAAATCTCCATCTAATTTGAATATTGTCTATCATGAATTATAAGTTTTTCTTTCTTATTTTCGTATAATAGGAAAGTACACACAGATCTTAACACCTGTAAAAGTTATAAATCAAAGTTAATTTGGGGCAGTCAGAGGAGACATTGAAAGTCTGAAAGAAATAAAGGTGCAAATCCTACAGTCCCTGCTCAGTCACATTTCCGTTAGACGTTAGTGAGCATGTTGACTGAGTAAATACAGAAGGATTTGGCCTAATGTTAACTAAACAAAGGTGTTCTTTTTTCTGTCCATGGTTATAACCATGATGAAGTTGGAGCTGGCAACATTTGATCTATCTTAAAGTATTTCTGCCCTAGTCAAGTAATTAGGGAGAAAAACCTAAAGTTTCAGATGAGAGGGGAAGATAAAAAAGAAAGCACAAATATATTTTGTTTTTAGTAAGATTTGCAACACAAAAGAAAACTTCCGAATAAGGTCAAATGGTTGGTGGTCATTCATTTCTTACAAAACTGACAAATACGTATCTGAATGCAGCACAATTAGTACATTCATAAAAAGGCTTTCTTTGGCACTGCTCACAGTAATCTTTCTAAACACCTATCTAAACATCTATCTAAATACATTAATTAATTTAGCATCACAACACACCCGTGAAGTAAGGGTGCATTATTATCTCCATTTTACAAATAAGGAACTGAGGCAGAGAGAGATTAATGGCTCAATCCTATAAAGTGCTGAGCACTGCTTCTGATCCAACCAAAGCACTTAAGTACATGAATACTCCCGTATGTGTAACTTTAAGCACACAAAGCCAATAGGACTATTCGTGCTCCTCAGACTAGATGATCACAATGATCCTTTCTGGCCTTGGAGTCTGATTCTAAGTGTTTTGCTGGATTGGAGTCAGAGGTTTCAATACCTTGCAGGATGAAGCTCCTAAGTGTCTTGCTTAAGGACACAGAGGAAGTCTATACACCTATACAACAGGTAAACCCATCAGGTACAGGCCTTGCTGGGGATACAGTAGCATCACTACCTATACTCTGACTCCTCTGGGCCCACTGGTTCACAGCCAGCAGGATTAGCCCACCTCACATTCCTCACTGCCTTTGGCTAAAATTATGGCTACCTCCTGTGTGTGTTGGCTACTGTGAAATGTGCCTTCTTCTCCTCCCCACCCTTAGTCCACCCCAGAACACCTATCATCATATTGTGGCCCTTAATCTTCAAAGTGAGGTATTATTATTTACTAAATTCTTTAGAACTGTAGCTGCCCTTGAACTGGACTAGGCACAAGTGAACGTTTCTTAAAGGATAGGCAGTTGTTTCATCCATATGTACCAGCTATTAGCATGGTACATGTTGTTAGAGCTTGAACTTAGGTCAAGTGATGAATATAATGGGAAAATATAATTGGTGAAGGGAGAAATTTTATTTTAAAAGACAGTAGGCAAAGACAGATCTGACCCACCTCAAGGAACCAGCCTGCATCCTCCTCCTTCAGAAATGTAAACTGTTTCTTGGTGTCTGAAATGTGCTTTCTGATTCCACTTCCATGTCTCTGTACTCTGATTGCTTTAAGATTAGAGATAGATAATGTTAATTTAGAAAAAAAATGCAGGCTGAGACCTCACCTGTCCAGTCCATTCCATTTTTTAACATTTGAATCAAAACATAGCAAATAAGAACCCCAGGGGGAGAAACTGAGTAGTGATTTAGATATGACTAGTTCCCTCTAATATTGTATAGTAAAAGTGTGGCTTTGTCATCCTTTTAGAAATTAATCTTTCCAAATGCTTCTTGCTTGTATCATTTCTAATCCAATGTAGACTGTATAGTAAAAATAAAAGGTATCCTGATTGTTTGGCATTTTGAAGTTATTTTCTGTGATTACATGAACAGATTGTTTATGCTGGTACCAAGTTTTGTTTTGTTTATAAGACAAACTAATTCAGGGAATTCCTTAAATGTGCTTCTTTCTCACAGTAAAGCATAGTAACTGTTTTGTTGAAATGTGGAGAACTCATCCTACTTCCTGACAGAAACTGTGTATCATCCACTGCTTTCTACTAACCTGTGAATTGCATATGTGCTGTGTATGTAAGAGAGATTGATATAGAATATAGGTATATATTCAACCATAAAATATACCCCCAAACACATACACTTTGCAATATTTTTGCTCATTTTAGCTGTCCATATACATTTTTGTCTCTAGATGAGTCTTCTGTTTAATGGATCTAATGGATTTGGAAAAAATTTGAAACAGGTTTTACATTAAAATTTTGGAGTTTTTTAATCTTTTGCAAAAAGTACAATCCTCGGTTTATTGTTCCTTATCAGATGGCTTGGGCATTGACTCAAATACAAGGGACTGAGAGTTAAAATCCTATTACTAAATAATTAGAACAATACCAAAAATATTCCTGCTGAGGTCTCTAAACTGAAGGATACAGGCAGCTCCTGTCTTTCTTGTCTCCTGCTACTCAGCAGAAAAGCCACCAACCTTCCCACTTCTGTTCCCTCCCCTCTGTGGGACTTTCCCACTAACCTAGACTTGGCCGGAGAGAGCTGTTAGAAGGAAGAGGAAGAGCCAGCAAGCATAGTCCAGTCCTGCTTCTGTTAATCCTCAATGCTCCTGTCACAGTACTGCATGCTAGACAATACTGGAATAGAAACTAAATGCTATTTCCTAATAATGGTGCAATGGAGAAGAGTATTTTGTTTTCATGTTTTGTTCATTTGTTTTTTTCTGTGCTGCATTCCCAGTGATGGTTATAAATTATGGCTCTACTAGAAGATCCCAGGGCAAGTGGATGACCTTACTCTAATAACCTTTTGCCTACAAGCCAGAAAGCTGTTTTACACCTAGTTTCACCTAGTAATGCTAACTTTCATTAAACAGTTTCTCAGGCCTAAATCCAAATTTGGCCTATGTTCTGTACAGTTTTCTTTTACACATTTTTTCACTGTGGAATTTCAAAAAATGGTGAAAAAAGAATATGAGAATTCAAGCTGTTAACTTGAGCATCTGATTGTGCAGGGAGGTGGTTTCAATCTATTCTAGATCTTGTCATGCTCCTTTATTGGGCTTCCATGAAGTCATATTTTCCTTATTTGGTAGGTACTTTTATGGCCTTCGTCACATGTTGTCTGAGCACCTCACAATCTGTAATGTATTTATCCTCATAATGCCCCGTGAGGTAATGAAGTATTATCATCCCCATTTAACAGATGGGGAACTGAGGCACAGACAGATTGAGTGACTTGCTCAGGAGGGAACAGAATCCAAGTCGCAGGCTAGTTCCCTAACACTGAGAAATCCTTCCTCTCTTTAAAATCCTTCCTCTCTTTAAAATCTTTGCTTTTATTTTATTTATACAGGATGCACTGAAGGCCCAATTGATCTGGTGTTCGTGATTGATGGATCAAAAAGTCTCGGAGAGGATAATTTTGAAGTTGTAAAGGAATTTGTCTCTGGAATCTTGGAGTCTCTTGAGATTTCTCCCAAAGCTGCTCGAGTTGGTTTGCTGCAGTATTCAACTCAAGTCCGCACAGAGTTCACATTAAGACAATTCAGCACAGCCAAAGACATGAAAAAAGCAGTATCCCAAATGAAATACATGGGGAAAGGCTCCATGACTGGACTTGCCTTGAAACAAATGTTTGAGCGAAGCTTTACTGAAGCAGAAGGGGCCAGGCCATTTTCAGCAGAAGTGCCCAGGGTGTCTATAGTGTTTACAGATGGACGAGCCCAAGATGAAGTCTCTGAGTGGGCCAGCAAAGCAAAGCAGAATGGTAATCTGGTATTTCTTGGTCACTGTTTCTTTAAGGATGTTTATATTTATTTATTTTAAAAAGTATTTCAGCATATATTAATGAAGAGACAAGATTGCTGTAATGTACTGGTCAGTGCATGTAGCACTGCCCTCTGCTGGACAGAATTATATTTTCCTAAATGTTTGGTTTGCTGCCTAGGGCAGTGGTTTTCAAACTGCACGTTGCGACCCAGTCCTGGGTCATGACGGCTCTGGACAGCACCACCGACCGGGCCATTAAAAGTCCCGTCGGCGGTGCTGCTCGGCTAAGGCAGGCTAATCCCTACCTGTTCTGACACCACGCTGTGCCCCGGAAGCGGACAGCAGCAGGTCCAGCTCCTAGGTGGGGGGCCACATGGCTCTGTGCACTACCCCCACCCTGAGCACTGGCTCTGTACTCCCATTGGCCAGGAACGGGCCAATGGGAGCTGGGGGGGCAATGCCTGCGGGCAAGAGTCACATGGAGCCACTTGCGTGCCTCTGCCTAGGAGCTGGACCTGCTGCTGGCCGCTTTTGGGGCACAGCATGGTCCGCGGTGCAGGACAGGCTGGAAGCCTGCCTTGGCACCCCGGCTACATGGCTGACCAGGAGCCGCCCGAGGTAAGCCCGAACCCCGTGCCCCAATCCCCTGCCCCAGCCCTGAGCCCCCCCCAAACCCAGAGCCCCTTCCTGCATCCCAAACCCCTCATCCCCAGCTCCACCCCAGAGCCTGCACCCAGAGCCCTGATCCCCTCCCATATCCCAACCCCCTGCCCCAGCCCAGAGCCCCCCCCACACCCTGACACCCTCAATCCTGACCCCACTCCACAGCCCTCACCCCCGCACACCAACCCTCTGCCCCAGCCCTGAGCCACTCCCACGCCCCAAACCCCTCATCCCCAGCTCCATTGGATCACAGGCATCAACAATTTTCTTCAACTTGGATGCCAGAAAAAAAGTTTGAAAACCACTGGTCATGGGGCTTTGCCACAAAGCACTGCATTACAACTACTGTCCCAGGAAGTAATGAGTAAATAAGTACCTCTGAGAGGGTCTATGTACTGAAGAACCAAATCAGCACGAGGCAGTTGTATTGTATAGCTTGAATGCTGAACTGTGCCCTGCATGTTTCCACTAAAGGTACTTAATTTAAATGGAGAATCACAGATATTAGGAGCTTTATTAAGTATTCCTTTTAACACATAATATTAATATAAAACACCCCACTCAAAATATCAGAAATATGTTGTTCCAGAGCCTTTGCTTTATGCTATAATTTTTTAAAATACAGCATAGACTTGGAAGCAATTATATGTTGCTACGACTGGGTGTCCACCCTGCGCAAGACCAGAAGGGATTAAGGTGGCTAGGTGATCTAGTTAACCGCCCAGGCAGCACCTGGAGAAAGAGCCAGTGAACAGGATTAATTAGATGAGGCTCAGCTGGATGAGGATAGGAAGGGCCGGTATAAAACCCAGGAGCTGAGAGCAGCTGGGGGCTGCAGGGAAGTTGTTTCCAGTTACTCCCTGGGAGGAGGAGGGAGTTGTGTATCTGGCAAACCCAGAGATGGAGGGGGAGAGCCAGAATCATAGGACTGGAAGGGATCTCGAGAGGTTAAAGAGTCCAGTTCCCTGCCTTCATGGCAGGACTAAGTATTATCTAGACCATTCCTGACAGATGTTTGTCTAACCTGCTCTTCGAAATCTCCAATGATGGAGAGTCCACAACCTCCCTAGGCAATTTATTCCAGTGCTTAACCACCCTGAGAGTTAGGAAGTTTTTCCTAATGTCCAACCTAAACCTCCCTTCCTGCAATTTAAGCCCATTGCTTCTTGTCCTATCCTCAGAGGTTAAGAAAAACAATTTTTCTCCCTCCTCCTTGTAACGCCTTTTATGTACTTGAAAACTGTTATGTCCCCTCTCCATCTTCTCTTTTTCAGACTAAACAAACCAGGTATGGAAAGGCCCAGGGAAAAGGCAGTAAGGTCCTGAGCTGGAACCTAGAATAGAGGGTGGGCCTGGGTTCCCCTACCAGCCAGTAGGGAAGTGGCACAGATCAGGCAGGGGAGAGTGAACTGCCTAGGACAGTTTGCCCAAAAAGACTTTGATACCCTGGAAGGGGAGGACCACAGTGACCTGGCCAGAGGGCCAAGTCACAGAGGAAGCTGCAGCTCCTGCAGTGAGAGGGGCCGCATGGTGAGAGAGGATGACGGGTGGAGAGACTGCCAGAGGTGGGCGCAGCACCTGGAAGGAGCTAATCCCCAGAGCGGTTGGGAGGAGGTGCCCTAGTGGTGAGCTGACCCTGTGACAGTTGCTTTATTGTCCATATCCCACTGGTATTGCTGAAAAAGAAACCCATTGTTTGTTATAGAGGTGGGCCTAGCAAGATGATAACTCGTGTTCAGATTTAATTGAAGACTGATGATTTTGAACAGTAAACATGGTCTACAATATGTTGTTGTTTGATTGTTTTGGGGTGGAGGAGGGGGGCGGGAGGGTTTCCATAAAACTGTAGCCTATGATCAAGGTGGCAGAAATCAATTCTGTAAGGCACCCTTGGCAAAAATCACTTTTCCCACATAGTATCTCCTAACAGATAGAGATTTCAAAATCGAAAATTTTCAACAAAAAAAGGACTTGCCTGTAAAACAGGAAATGTTTGCAAGAGTCCTGCTACTAACCTGGGCTGATGGACTGTGGCACAAATAAAGCTGCCAGGACCTTAGAGAGGCTTCAGATCTTGTTTTTTGACGTATTGACACAATGATAGCTTGTTGCACACCTGAATGCAGGCACCCATTTGTGCAACCAGTTTGGAGTGTGTCCTGATATGACTCTGCTAAGGAGAAAAGGGAAGAAGTGATGGTACAAGGAGATGAGGAAGAAACAGTGTGGAAAAATACAGAGTAGGAGGCAACAGAGCTAACAAACTTGTATTCACAAAAATGTCAACACCATGCCTCTTTCTGAAGCTTTGAAAATTAAACCAATAAGTCATGGTTTCATGCACAGGAGTGAGTAGGAAGGATTTGGGACAGTGTATGGAAGAGTTACAGGCCTTGACAAATAAAAGATTTGGAGAGAAGTACAAGCCAACCCCACTTACTTTCAGTGACAAACCTCAGCAGTGGATTGCTTTCACTGAGACACCAGGAGCCAAATACATCCCCAGTTGTAATCCCACTGGGGGCAATGTAATTTTGCTGAGCAGAAATTTGGCACTGGATGTTTTATCACTGTTAACGCCAAGTCTTTAAAAAGCAGCAGACCTCAGCATGAACAATCCATTCATTAAACTGAATCAACCTCTGTAACATGGTGGATGTTTTACTTTCCTGGCTAGCACAATGTCATCCAGGGTCTTGATAGAAAGCAGGACCCTGCTTAATAAAAATGTAGGCACTGGAGATGGAAGAGGTGTATTTACTATGTCATCACATCTAGTCTCCAGCATTGCCAGTGGAGGATTGAAAGTGGTCATTCATCGTGAGTACATAAATGTTATCACTGAACAGCAAAGGAAAACATATATATTAACCTCATGCCCTACTTTTTATCTGAAACCAAGAAGCTGAAAATTCAGTTTTTGTAATTGGCATCTGAAGCTCTCTTAAAAATTGCTTCAGTCCTTAAAAGGATAATTGTTGTGGGGTTTTTTTTTTTTAAATGACTGGAATCCCAGACATATTCTGCACTCATTTCACAGTGAGCTTTTTCAGACAGTACAAGGACCAACATTTAATCTTCTTTAAATTCCAAAGCGGTCAGTGCACCATGAGTGCATTTTCTAATGGCAGAAGTAATGTAACTAGAAATGAATATTCAGATCATGTGTAAACCAGAAGCAATGAATTACTGACAGCTGTTGGAAAACAGGAATATGAAGTGTGCTCTGCTTTGTGTGGTGTGTGTTTAAAATCTGTCTGAGAGGAATGTGAGCCATTGCCCACAGCCCAGCTACCAGGATGTATTAAGACTAACTACGGCATGAATCCCCTTAAACAATTGATCTCCTACTCTCTTCCTTCCCCCTCACTCCCTTGACAAAAAACCAGACACCCAATGCAGGAGAGACTCTTACACCCAGGAGCCCTGCCCCAGGACTCATTAATCTCTTTCCTCCAGCCCCATAAATGGCTCCTCTCTTAGTCCCTTCTCCCAACATAAATTCTGCCTTTCTCTTAGATGACTAAGAACTCCTAGCTGGCTCTATCAGAAGACGATGTATTTAAGTCTATTTCTCAGCAAACTACTGATCTCTTTCAGGATTCTTTCCCCTGCCTGCCTTGCTACTTCTTTTAACCCTGTGACCGCACCCCTGACCCTGTTATTTCATTAGTTGTCCCCCGGACTCATTTGGATTCCTGGTCCTGTGGATCCTCCCCTTAAGCTGGGGGGGGTCCTTTAGCAGTGGGCGGGCTTCCGCCCGCCCACTTCCCGGAACCCAATAGGTACTACATCAAGCCTATCTATAATTTCAGCAAAAAAAAGGACTGATGAGCTCTGTGTCCCTCCAGAGTCTCTCAGTGCTACTGCTAAATTTATCAGAGGTGCTCTCTCTCACTTAGTACGTTGCAGCCACAGTGCTCTTTTGGGATTCATTTATCTTCAGTGGTATCCACATGGTTTCTTTAGCTGAAGAATTGTTTGTAAATAAAACCAACAGTAAAGCAGTCAGTTTCTACAGCATTTCAGATGTTATATAACTAAGGCTAGGTCTACACTAACCCCCCCTGTCGAACTAAGATACGCAACTTCAGCTACGTTATTAACGTAGCTGAAGTCGAAGTCTCTTAGTTCGAACTTACCTGTGGTCCACACGTGGCGCGCAGGCTCCCCCGTCGACTCCGCCTGCTCCGTTCGCAGAGCAGGATTACCGGCGACGGGGGAGCACTTCCTGGTTCGATTTATCGCGTCTAGACAAGACACGATAAATCGAACCCAGAAGATCGATTGGACTCCTCCGACGCGACGGGTGAGTATAGACGTACCCTCAGTGTAACTAGGATTATTCATCCAACACAATCTTTGGAGTTACATGGCATGCACATCTATGATGCTATCAGTAATTAATAATACATCTTCCTTTCACTTAAACTCTGGATTTTTAAAAAATGTTGCTGTAGTAGTAATGTGCAATTTCTCTTGCACCCAGGTATAACTATCTATGCTGTTGGAATAGGAAAAGCAATTGAGGAAGAATTACTGGAAATTGCTTCTGAGCCACCAGACAAACATCTCTTCTATGCTGAAGACTTCAGTACCATGGGGGAGATAAGTGAAAAACTAAAAAAACGAATCTGTGAAGGTACCACGTGCCTCTTCTGTTGAGATATAAGAAAAGTGAACAGCCATTTATATTTTGCTTCTCTTCTGTTTTTAATAAATGATGCATAAAATATACACTTAAACCCCAGGATTAGTAATGGTCCCCCCCGCTTCCTCCAGGCTGCAGTTAGATCAGTGAACCCCACCCAGGCTAAACATGAGCTATTCCATTAGGAATATTGTGAGGGAGGGGAGGGGAAATCCAAATGATGATTTATTGGGAGAACAATTGCTCTTATGGTCTATATGAGTCATGTTTAAAATTGTGTAGGGCAGTGGTTCTCAAGCTTTTTTTCCCACGGACCTCTTGAAAATTGCTGAGGGTCTCAGCGGACCACGTCATGATCTTTCTAAATGTTGTTTGTACCGTTAGCTAGCTATTAAAGTGCTTTGGATAAAAGCGCTATATAAAAAAACACTTTATAATTAAAGGGTTTTTTTGTTATACAAATAGAAGCACAAAACTCATATTTTAATATCAGTAGTCTTGTCAAGCCGCCCCTTGTCTCTCCGCTCAGCAGCGGGCAGCCACCTGCTGCCCCCCAAATCTTAGCACCCTAGGCGACCGCCTAGGGGGCGCGCCTGCCCTGCCTGCTTCCCATAGCATGTGTGCAAGGGGCCGGGGGATTCTGAGCTGGAATGGACCCGTTCACCAGGGACCTAAGGATGCCTCTGCACCCACTCGCACACAACTGGTGCTCAGTATTACCTGCTCATTCATATAGATGCCTGAGGTCACTTCCTATAACAGGAGAATGAAGCCCAGGAACCCTAGAGGGTTCTTTGCTGTGCAAGATTGCCTGGTAGGAAGTAACACATTCCTCCTTTTAGGCAGGGCTTTGGGAGAAATCAGGGAAAAGAATCTGACTGAGGACTCTCCAGACTGTGTATCCCCTGCCTCTGCCCTAAGGTTCTTATTACTAGCTCCCTTTGAGATGCAAAATACTGAGATTGTACAAAAGCAGTTCTGTTCACCCACCTGCAAACAGATGATGACAATTTCAAAAGCATAGGGAGATTCCAAGTCCAAAATTCTCGGGCAACTCTCCTAATAAATCTCTCTCCCTATCAAACATCCTTTAGATAGCTGCAGTGTTGTTTGCCATACATTTACTTTTCAGAAATGTGTATTTGCTAAACCAAAAATAAGTAAATTGTGCCCCTTTGACGCAGTTCCCAAACTAGAAATTCTGTCTCCACTGATGTGTCCATCTGCCTCCTGGTTTTCTGCTGCACAGCGTCTCTCTTCATTCATCACAAATGTGTAATGCCTCTCACCTGTGGAATTGGGAGGCTGCCCACGGTTGTTGCTGGAGGCTCCAGGACTAAGCACCACTCTTTAACGTGGGCCACCAGAAATTCCACCCCAAGTGATGGAACAAATTCGCAGCTCAGTTTCTCACAACCACTTTGTTTTATTTATAAGTTTAATTTGTATTTGTTGTGCAGCAACGACTGTTCCAGCAAGTTTCTCTCACCCTCCCCTGAGTTGAGGCTCTAACCTTCTCGTTCCTCCCATGCAGCACCTCTCTAGCTGGCTCCCTGTACCTCCCGCACAGTAGCAAAGAAGCCCTTCAAGCATCAAGACAACTCTAAGAGGTGCAATTGACAGCTTTTCAGGAGCTTCAGAGGTCAAGTTATGCCCTGCTGCTGCAAGCCACCATTGCTCACTCTGCCAGGCCACGCGTGTCAGCCCAAAGTTTGGACTCTGATATGGGGATGGGGGGGTTGACCTGAAATTTTTCTGTAAAGGTTGACAAACATATAACTGACTTAAGGTTAGTTGATACACGTTTAAGTTATTAGTCAGTTGCTGAAGTGTTTCTAGCTTTAGAAGAACTCTTTTGATGGCCTAAGATGAAGGGCAGGGCTTAGTCCTGGAGCCTCCAGCAAAAATGCAGGGCCCTCTGAATGCCACAGGAGAGCCATTGCCAATTGGTTATGATTGAGGAGGGAAGCTGCTAACAGAAAATCATCAGAAAAGAAATATAATTTTCCTGTCGTTGGAAGCTACTGTTCTGTGCAAAGAAATAAAATCTTTTTTTTCTATTATCTTTTTCTTTTGGAAATTGTTTCTGCCAGCTTTGGAAGAGTCAGATCCCCATCAGGATCCACTGACAGAAAGGCCTCACAAGACTGGTCCTCATTCTTCAGGTTAGAAGCTTTAAATCTGTCTCTCATTTTCATCTCAGCTGGCTCCCCCTTCAGCATTCTTTTCATGGCAGCCTCTATAGAAAGTTCATCATTCACCCAGAGGGTTATATCCATACCAAAAAAACACCCACAAACCCTTTTTGGTCTTCTGAGCTTTGCTGCAACAAGCTTAAGGCTGCATGCGCTCGCCTTATCCCCCGTAGTTTATTCGGATGCTACAACTTCCACGGCAACCTTGTATGTTGATGTACTCTAACACATTTTTTTTATTTATGTGATCATTTACTATTTAATAGACTCTACAGTGCTCAGGCTTAACAGTAACCAATACAGAGCTGAAGTCCCGTCCTTGTCTGGAATACAACACTTAAATAGTTTATCTACAGTAGACAATCTAATAGCTTAGCTTCTTTGTGTAAAATGCAAACTCTGAGTAGCACCTTACACCATTAGACATCACTGCTAAAATCCACCGGATTGAGGTGCTGATCAGTGGATGAGTGGAAAAATCTGGCCTTAAATGAATAAGGTGTTACATACAGAATTCAATAGATGACCAGTTCTGTCTTGGGGTTTCCTGCAGGATCTGAACCAGCCACCATAGCTGTCACAGACCTCCTTGCCTGTTCCAATTTTGCAGTACATCACAAGTATCTTTTTGAAGAGGAGAATGTTTCACAATCAACAGCAAGATCAGGTAATTAGTTACCATAGCTCAGGTAATCTTTAGGCAATTCCAGCCTTCTCCTTTGATTACACAGGTTAGAAAGATGGGTCAAGACTGGGCATTCACAAACAATGCCCGCCATGGAGTGGCATTTCTTGCCTGTTTTTTCATAGTACCCTTTCTAAGTGCAACCTCCTCTGTGGTGATTACAGCTAAGTATTTAACTGAGATTTGATATGTGCATCTTTTGATAGTGATTATGCTATGTTTTGATACCAGGAAAATATTGAATATACTCTGCATTTAGTGATTACATTCTCTTGCAGATTCAGTTTATTTAGATTATATGTCACGGTTTTTCTGAATGCTTTCCGTCTGCTTTTCCAGCAAACCCTTCAAAAGATAACGAGCAGTGCAACTGTGAAAATCTCATAACATTCCAGAACCATGCCAACGCTGAAGTAAAAAAATTAACCCAACGATATATCCTTTCTGCATAATTGTTTCCTGGATCACAGGTAGAAAGGAAGTTATTTATAAGAGGGGTGGGGAGGGAAAGATAGTCACAATAAATGCTAATTAGGGCCCCACACTTAAAACTGTCTCAGATGTCTTCTTGGGCCCAAAAGCAATTTATTAACGGAAACAATTCTACTACTGTTTACACAGCTCCTTCAGTGAAAGGACTAAAGTTTTTATTCATAGAAATGCATCTTAATGTTTCATAACCACTGAATAGCAAGACAAGTCTACATCTTAGATCAGGTGAGTAGAGAATAAAAGAGGCAAAGAAAATGGAGACTGATTTTGAGACCATAATCCTATTCTCTGGATTTGGCTATTACGTCTGCTGAAATTTTAATCCTCCATACTATTTTTGAGTAGTGTTTATTGGCAACAGGAAACGCTTGTATCACAATACTGAAGAGAAGTCGCCTGCTGTGCTCAGGGAATAGCCACATGCACAGAGTCACTTAAAATAATTTCCAAATGAAAATGTCATAATATTATACAGAGAACAGTGGTGATGACTGATTTTACACACACAAACCACTTCTGGCTTCAATTTTAATTTTTTTAGTCTCCTCGTTGTTGCATGAAAAGGCTGACCTGACTTAGGCATCTAACTCTGCAAAAGGTTCACGGCTATGAATCCTAAGCAGCAACAGCCACCTCCCTGCAGCCTGGAGTTAGGTGCCTAACTCCCTTTGAAGGGCAGGCTTGCTTAGGCCACACCCATTCTACAAATGTTCTGCTCACTAGCTTAAACAGCTCCCAGCTCAGCTTGCTGGCTTTTGTGGATCCCATTCTTCCACACACAACTCTCCCCGTGGATTCCACTAGGCAGCAGAGAACCTAAAAGTTAGGTGTTGCAAAGAATGAGAAATGGAGGGCTGGAAGGGACCTTGAGAGGTCCTCAAGTCCAGTGCCCTGCACCGAGGCCAGTCCTGGCAGGTGTTTGTGCAATGTATTCCTAAAAACATCGAACAATGGGGAGTCCATAAAACACTGAGACCAAAGTCTCCTTTGTGGATCCAGCCCTTGGCCTCTATGTTCCCCATCTGTAAAATGGGGATATAGCATTTCATAAGTATTGATATACACATTAAAGACCATGAGGTGCTCAAATACTACAGTACTCATAACTACCGGTTTTCCTGTACTGAACCAGATCTATTTGTGGGTTAGGGACTTCCATCTTAATCTTATGTAAATATTTATGTTTATATATAAATAATGCTTCATGGTGGTAAGTAGCTGAAACATTTTTAAAGATTGCACTAGCAAGGAACAAAGTTTCACTTTACTTTAAAATGCCAATATAAGCCTCTTTTCTCCTATCACTGTGCTAAGCAGATATAAGCAGTGACCTGAAAGGATAATGAAAGAAAAATGTAGCCATTACATGCAAGAATGCAGAGCAGAAAAATATGCAGCTTGTGCTGGATACAACAGACTATAATATTTGTTACAAATACAGGTGTGTACAGTTTTAGAGGCTGCCATGACATGCTTGTCAAATTACTGTCATTTTAAAAAGGATTTCACCTTCCTTCAGTATGTTGAGAATCAAATTAATATTTGAAGGACTTTCTGACAAGTTTTTGTATAATACTATGTATTCCAGATAGCTTTTTCCTTAACTTATTAATACTGGAAGAAATAACTAAGAGAATGGAAGCCCTGGAAAACAGACTAAGATACTGATGAAGAGTTCTTAACAGAAGTATACACTGTACTGTATATTTATACATAAGTTGCAACAAAGCTATTTTCTTAAAGCAGTACAAAGCTATGTAGCACAAATCTTTGTGTTTGAGGGAAAAGAACATTTGGACCCAATAGTTACATACTGAAGTACAGCATCCTATTGTTCTCTTGCATTGATTGCAGTAAGACAAATGTTGAAAGGAACTTATTAAAAAATTTAGTAACTAGCAAAATTTCTAAGTAGAATTTAACACTTGAATTTATAAGCTATGCAATCTAATAAAATGCTTTTATTTTTTAAATTGAAACCTCCATGGTGTGTTTGGGTATTTTTAGACTACATACTGGTGTGTTACACAGGTCAGACTAGTGATCACAACTGCTCTCTTCTGGCCTGGGAATCTGACACTAATATACTCTGTAAATTATTTTTGCTTCTTTAGTTGTGCTCCATCTCTCACCCCCTCACCATCATACTAAAAACATTTAGGTGTGTAGAATATATGTGACTATAAAACATTGTCTATTGAAAACTAGCTATGAGGGAATGTGTAGACTACCTTAATAGGTTTTTACTTGCATTACAAATGTATGCACTAACTCCAACTACAGTGTTTTCTTGCAGTATTCCAGGTGTTTGAGCAGCATTCAGGTAACAGTTTGCTATCTACCTACTACATCCAGAACACACATACAATCTCCGCTCACCAACATTCTAGTCATTGAGCAAAATTCACAATTATTTGGTCCCAGTTTATATTCTATCACATTATAAACTCTTCAGGTCAGGGGTCGTGTGTGTTCTATCTAGGCTACAGTGGGAGACATGCAAATTTCCTCCAGTTAAAGGGCAGAACATCGGGCACTAAATGTTTCAGGGACAATAGTCCTAGGGTGAATTTACATTCAAATACTCCAATTAGAGAACTATATTGAAGGTACTGTTTTCTCTGAAGCAGATTCTCTCAGGCTGGACAATACTACTCAGACTTTAAGGTCAGAAGGGACCATTATGATCATCTAGTCTGACCACCTGCACAATGCAGGCCACAGAATCTCACCCGCCCACTCCTGCAATAATCCTCTCACCTATGTCTCAGCCATTGAAGTCCTCAAATCATGGTTTAAAGACTTCAAGATGCAGAGAATCCTCCAGCAAGTGACCTGAGCCCCATGCTGCAGAGGACGGCGAAAAACCCCCAGGGCCTATGTCAATCTGATCTGGAGGACAATTGCCATATTTGGGGTCAGGAAGGAATCAGCTGAACCCTGAGGGCAAGACTCGCCAGCCAGACACCCAAGAAAAAAATTCTCTGTAGTAACTTCTAACATCCCATCACTCTTGTTGGATAACTCAACAGTAGAGCTGAGCAAATAACTAATTATTCAATATGGTGATCAAACAAAACAAAAAAAGTGACAGCAGCATTTGTTTCTTACCACAACAAAACCCCACATTTAAATGGAGCAATGCTGGGCAAAAGCTTTCTTGAACTGCAATTTCACTCTCTCTGAAAAAAATCTAACACCTATGGGCATCTTTTTGTCACGAGTGAATCTTGTGTGTCTTAGGCCACAACTGTGACAGCAAATGTTCTCTCAGGAGTACATGGACACTTTTCCAGATGAAAAACAGCTCTAGTCTCAAGAAACCAGAAGGGTATTTTCTCTCCCTCCCACAATCCTTTAGTTTGTTGCTGCCATCCTCTTTCCTTGGAGAGTTTTATATTCCTTTTTTTCTTGCTCTAAATGTAAAAATCTATAGTACAGACAAGCGGTATGCTTTTGATTTCAGCTTGTCAAAATAGTCATTTCCTAGCTCTTTCAAAAAAAGCAGTAGCCTTTTTTGCACACTCTCGTTAAAGAGCAGTTCATCCATTGTGAGGATGCAAACATTACAGTAGAAAATTTGTGGGATTAAGCGACATCCCTCCATACAAACTCAAGAGTAAGGGTTTTCAGTTCCTGGTACCTCCAAATTTTGCATGCGGTTACAACACTTACAGCATCTGAAGGTACCAAAAAGATGCTTGAAAACAGAACTCTCTTTTTGTACTCAACAATTACATAACCCGTGCATGAATGTATACAGCTTTACAAAGCAGTATAAGCTATTTTATATCTACTTGAGTAGAATTCATTTTTGAGAATGAAAAGATTTTCAAAAGTATTTACTGTTTTGGACTCAGCATGTTGCAAGGGGAGACTTGTATTAAGAAGTTAACTGGTAAAGAAAAACATGACTGTTACAATGGTAGTCTCCGAAACTAGACTGAAGCAGTAAGTCAGGGGTCTCCAAACTTTGAGACGAGGGCCATATTAGATTTTTTGAAGGGCCTTCACAGGCCGAAGCAACAGTGAGAGAAATTAAATATATGCAAAATTGTTTAAAACACTACTGTCAGTGTTGCATTAAATTCTAAATCAGGTATAAGTTAATTGATGCAGGTACTGTGAAATCACAAAATATTTAATGCATTAAAAATCACATTCACATTAAAAAATATATATTTTAGGATTAATGAGAAGTATGGTACTGATGTTTTTCTGACAAAATTGGCTCCCCTTTTGGGGGGACACTGGCTTGTGGGGGCACTCACCCCTCTGCACAGCTCAGCTGTGCTCACTGCTCCCCCCCCACCCCTGCACAAGCTGCTGCTGGCAGATCCTCCCCCTGCCTGCTCAGCATGCCTACTCAGCTGTAGCCTGCTTTTGCTTCTCCCTGTATCTCCTCTGCTGCAGCAGTGACTCCCCAAAGTTGGCTCCCCTTTTGGGGGGACACTGGCTCCTGGGAGCACTCGCCCTTCTGCACAGCTCAGCTGTGCTGCAGCCCTGCGTGAGCTGCTGCTGGCGGCCCCTCCCCCTGCCTGCTCGGTGTGGCTGCTCAATTGTTCGCTTCTCTGCTTGGTTGGAGGGCCGGACAAATGGAAGCCCCGGGCCAGATCCTGCCCGCGGGCCATAGTTTGGAGACCCCTGCAGTAAGTGATGGGATTCTGTAACTGTGCTGTTAGACTGCAAACAATTCTGCATCCCATATTGGTTTTTACAAAAGATTAATTAGTTCTTCAGACTAGTCAAAGAAAACTTAACTAAAGCTCTAACAGAAGCTATATGTAAGTAAGGTTTCAAATCTGACATTTAGCACACACACACCCCCTTTCTAGAACTGGGAATAGAGTGCAGTTTCATCTTATGTGCTTCCTAGCATACATCAAGAGTTTGTTGTTTGATATCAAATATGGTGGCTGATGGATCCTGGAACACAATCTCCCCAACCTTTCCAGAACTTTAAATCTCAGAATGTTTAAGTACAGGTAATGATTAACTGGTGTCTAGCATACAAACTAAGTGGTGTCCAATAAAAACTGTCCAATTTAAATAATGCCAGTTTAAACAGGCAAATTTTACATTTCATAAAATCATTTTTAAAATAAACTTCCTCTTAACAAGAGAGGATCCTAATACATAGATTCAAAGATCAATGCGGTTAATTCTTCCAGTATCAGAGGATTTAGCTAAGTAACTTCCTTCAGGTTTTGTGACATGTAATGGATGTCACTTGCAAAGATTTTTACAGTTCAGAACAGATTTATCGTCGACTGATTCAGCAAAAATCAAAAGGGGAAATACACATACACATAATTGTAGTAAAGTGTATTTTGTATGGCTCTATTAAAGATCCATTGCTGAAAAGTTGAAACCACCTATGAGAGAAATTGTATTATTGTGTATTCTTTTTACTAGATGCCTGCAGAGAGCTGACCTCATTTCTAAATATTCCTTATTTGTATTAAAATAGCACCAGCGATCAGGGCTTCAAAGATGGTCCCTGTCTATAAGCAGAGACCAACATTTTCAAGCATAATTAGTGATCTGAGTAAATCTCCTTTAAAAAAGCATCTGCAGATGGGATGCATAGTACTTTCTAAAAAAACAAGTCTCTTTATGATGTCTCAAGTTGGGCACTCAACCTAGTCACTTACAAAAAAAAAATCTATACCTCATTGCCGCTTAGATTTTATAAACACTATTTTAATATACTGAAATGAATTCTCCCTTTAGAAATATAGGCCCACACTAGATTTGGGTGAACTAGGGTTTTCAACTGAATTGGGATATTAGCATGAATAGACCCAAAACATGAAATGAAAACGAATGAAATCATGAGAAAGAAGAGTTGTGTGAAACTTGTAGTGACCCTTCAAAATATCAGTGTTACCTCATTTAAGGTTTGGGCTAAAGCAAAGAAATAACTCTTAATTGGGTACCAGGTGCGGTAAATAATGGGCTCTAGAAGAAACTCCTTCATCTGGCCTTAGGTATGGTCTGATAATTGGTAATATCACGTTAGTTAAAGCATAATAAAAAAAGTAAACTCTTCAAGGATTCACTGCTAATACCTACCTGACCAAGTTGGAGCCAACCAATACAGAGCTAAAGCCAGGGGTGCCTAGACCATTTGTAAGTATTTTGATCAAATGCTTATAAAACGTTTTGTTACTCCTTGAACGTAGTAAATTGCTTGTTGTTTAGGCTTTTTAGGCACATTTAGAGCAATTTTATAAATACCATTCAGTTTTTGGATTTAATAAAGGATTTATGGTTAAATTATACCCTACATAAATAATTTCAACACTCCCCTCGGAATGAAAAAACTAGTCATCTCTTTCCTGGATCTTAAAAAAATAATTTTAGTTCAAATAAGCCTCTTCCTTATATATACACACACTTTTAAACAAAATTCTGCCCACTTTACTTACCTACTTTAGACTTGCCTCAAATGAAATTAAGATTAAGTTTTTAGGCTGTTTTATGTCCTACGCCTCTTAAATTAACCACACACACAACAAAATGAAGCACAAACTATTAGGATTTTCATGGATTCTTATTCTACTTGCCCTATTCAAATCCAAAGCTTTTGGAAAGTTTTAGACTGTTTTTTGTAGAACACATTTCTAACAGAAAAGGAGGCACAGCCATGGTAATCAGTCTCTATTTGCACACTTGTGCCCCAAACTAGCAACAGTATAATTAATACAAAATACAGGGTGTTTTTTTTAAAACAAGTCTATAACCAGTTTTATTATAGAACGGATGACAGCTCTCCAGCTTTTACTTCTCACTCGTCTGCTCTGGCATGCTTCTAATGATGTCAGAATCACCTGTAAATGGAAAAAATAAGCCATAGTCAAATCTCAGGAAAGGGGCTACAGCAAAATTCATTTACAAATACAGGACAACTATTTGGAAGCTATTTAAAGTTTGCCATTCCACAATGATCAATATCTTCCACTTACAAATCTGTTAGAATTTTCAAAAGCCAAGATGTATCACATTAATTTAAAAACGTACGTGTTGGCACCAACAAATAGTTTTGAAGGATAGTGACCATACTCAGAAGTATACTATTAATCTCTTAAATGCTTTCCTTTTAAAAATCAAGATGTCAAAGCTGTTTCTATATAAATTAAATGACAATTACATACATATCACTAACCATTAAAAACACAGAACTAGAGAAACAAGCAAGTCCTGGGGACACACTGCAGAATTTTAATATAGCAAGTGACTAGCCTGATCATTGAAATATCAGGACAGCGACCATTTTCAGTATATGCAATACCAACTCAAAAGCAGAGGTACTATAGACTTAAGAGCTTAATTATAAAACTAAAAATAAGAAAGTGTTGTGAATAACTATTTTAATAATAGTTATATGCAAGTCAAACCTGAAGCAGGATATTATAAATTAGGTTTTGCTGGAGTTAGTTTGAGAGCAAAATATCATACTGTATTCATATCATATGCACAATAAGCAGATCTAACTACAGTGAAAATTCAAATGGTCACTCAAGGACAACTCCGTACAGATACATATAGAAATGCAGTGAAATCCATCTTTAAGCAGCCACTCAAAGTGGCTGACAAAGCAGAAACTAAACAGAGGCACCGTCTAAAATAGAGCAGGATTGGATTATGTTTATAGATACTTTGGGGAAAATAATGACAAGAGATTGCTTAATTAAGAGTGTTCATGTCAGAGGTTATAACAGTCAGCCTTTAGGCCCAGAGATATCACCAGCCAATGGTAATTATCTTTGTTTACTGCTGACGACAATAATTTTAAATGAGAAAGGTTAGAGTATTTAGCAATCCTGTTCACTTTCAAGCTTAGATGTCCAATAAGAAAAACTGGATCAGAGATATTTCCAAGCCATATTAGCTGGCCAATTCGAAACAGGATTAGCACAGACTGCAAAGTATTCTAAAGATCCCCATTCCTGGTGAGAAAAATAGGTTGCTGAGGTGAAGCAAGCCCAATAAGGAAAATATGCTGGTTCCTTTTTGTTTTAAATGTTCTGTGTCATGGAAGTCCTGTCCAGGCCCGAATCCTGGTATTAAACAGAATGGCAAATCCAGTAACTGTTTTGTGGTGATGGAGTGACATATAGGCAAAAAGCTAGAGAACATACCTGGATCAATGATAGCCAGTGTGCACACTCTGTAGTATTTTCCACATGCTGTACCCAATTCAATATTGTTGCCGCTGTAGTGATGCACACCAGTCTTTGCCAACATAGCATAGTACTCAATCTCTGATTTTCTGAGAATTAAAAAAACTATACATCAGAAAATGGTGTACACACTCATCCCCATCAAATGAATCCTTCAATGGGACGTTATTAGACCAGTTTAAAACTTTGGAGGTGTAGTTCGGATTTAGATTATTGGCCAGTCAAGTTAGTTTTATTCCTCCACTTGAGGTGTGTGTTGGGGGGGCAGTCACTATCTTTCCCCCAAGGGGACTCTGACTTCCCAATCACAGCTTTGGGATATAGGAGTCTGATTCTGTTAGTCAGGAATGGGGTTTGGCAGCTCTGGTTAGTGCAGATGTCTCTTCCAAGACATTTTGTCCAAGAGATCCCAGGGGCTGCTCAGATAGCAGGCAGGCTCCTTTGTACAGTGAAAAAGGGCTGACAGGAGATGCAAAAGTAGACTGCTGACTACTTGATGGGTTGGTCACTGGAACCTGTAGCTGAAGAGTAAGGCTGCTTGTTTATCACGGAGATCATGGATTCTGTGACTTTCCGGGACTTCTGCAGCGGCCAGCCCCTGGGACAGCTGCTGCTGGGGCAGTCTCGCGCCACCATGCCCCCTCCCCCAGCAGGGGTTTGGGTGTGGAAGGGGGCTCAGGACTGGGGGTTGGGGCACAGGAGGGGATGAGGGCTCTGAGCAGCACTTACCTCTGTGAAGCTCCCTGGAAGCAGTGATATGTCCCTCCCCCAGCTCCTAGTCCACGCGCAGGCACAGCCACGGTTCCCAGCCAATGGGAGCTGCGGAGCAGAGCTTCCTAGCTGGACCTCCACCTAGGAGCTGAGGGAGGGATGTCGCCACTTCTGGGGAGCCACGCCAGCCCCACCAACCTCCCCTCCCTCACCTCAGCAGTGGTCCTGGGCTGCTCCCCCCAGAGCACCTGTAGCACCCCCAAGATTTAGTCAGGGATACATAGTACAAGTCACGGACAGGTCACAGGACATGAATTTTTGTTTACGCCCCGTAACCATGACTTTTACTGAAAATGCCCACGACTAAAATGTAGCCTTACTGATGAGGACTAGGGAAGGCAGGTGGCCAGATGCTGAGCAGACAGGGAAGCAGGAACCTGGGCTTCTGGTGGTGACAGAGGTATTAAAGTGAATTGTGTCCAGTTTTCACATTCCTAGCTTGCCCCTTTTTCACCTGGCCTCTATGAGCTGCAGGTCTTGTCAACCACCACTGGTCCCGTCCAGCAATCCAAATTAGGTGCAGATCCACATCAACCTGTCCCCCCACCCCCAATAGCTCCAGCCACTACAGGGTCTGGATCCCTTTTTCTGTATCTTGAAACGCCTCATAAAAAGTTATTTTCAAAGCCACCAAACCTCTATTTGATGAGGGACAGGATCCAGCCCACACAGCATGAGGTTTCAAAATGGGGGGGGGGGGGGAGGAGGAGAAGAGGAGAGGAGTAGAAGCCATATTAAGATTCCTTCTCCCACTGCATAACTACCACTTTGCTATACCCTTATTATTTCAGTAATGCCAGGTATAGAAAGTTTATTTAATACAAGCTTCCTTTGCTGTACAGAAGCTGGGCAGCATAATTTAAAAGCACTTTACAGGCGGAGTCCTGCATTGTTTGCACATGCAACTTGCAGAGATCCAGCACTGTTTTGCAGCAAATATTATTATAACATTGTAGAACTAGAACAGTTCAGTGCACTGTACTAAAAACATCACACGGTGAACAACATAAAGCAGATGTGGATAAAGTATCTTTCTAAAACCAGTTTCCAGGAAGTCCAATTTCCAATATAACAGTACCTACCTCAAAGCAGGACAGTTGTTGGCTAGGATGACCAACTTGGCTTTGCCCTGCCGAATCATTTTCAGAGTTTGTTTGTACCCTAGCACATATTTCCCACTTTTCATAACCAGTTGAAGCCTTGAGTTTATGGACTCTAGCGACTTTTTCTGTAACAGAGTTAAAATATATGGAGTAATGCAGCTTAACACAGAGAATGAACAATTTTAAAGAGCTTTAACTAAACACAAAAGTCTTTTGGTTCACTAAGCTTTCTACTATTTACAGTGCAAAAGATTAAGTAGCTCATATCTAAATATCCAAGAAGAAAAAGGTTGTCGAAATAAAAATGTCGTTTTAACACGATATGACAATATTCCTCAGATTTCAAGATAGATAAATAAGGGAACTCTCTTAAATGCAAGGATAAATTAAACAACAATGTTTTTAAAAGCTACTATACAAATTATGTTGTATTGTTCGGAACGTCCAGCCTGACCCTACCCTTTTTAGTGTCAGAATATTTGTGGGATCCTACACTCAAAGGTCCTTTTTCAATTGATCAAGGCTACGCCAGGTTTAGAAAGAAGCATCAAGTTACCCCATTCTAAATTGCACTCTGACCATTAGCCCCTGTCCGGTGTATACATTCCATGCAATATAACAATGACAGTGATCACTATCAACACGAAGCTGAAGTGATTTTTCTGTAATGCTTTGTGGCATGTTGCAGTGAATTTTGTAATTACAGAGGACATCTTACAGCTCGACACCCATACTTTCGAGGGTACAAAAATAAATGCAACGCTCATCACAAGGTAGAGCAACACAGGAGAGCAGACGCTTACACGCACCGACCCTCACCCAAACCTTGTTCTGGAATAATTCGGCAACGACCAACCCTGACCGCACAACGCTAGCACAGCCCCGCGGGGAGGATATCGCCACGTGAGGGAATCTCGGGCTGACCGGGATAGCGAGGCGTGAGGCTACCCGGGCTCAGGGAGGTGAGGGGCGGCCCGCCACAGCGAGGGGGACGCTCACTCCTGGCGCAGGGCGGTATCACCTCCCACGAGCTGGAGGAGCCCAGTGGCGGGCCGCCCAAAGCGACCTGGGGCCCCCCTGCTTCACTCCCCTCACTCATGGGCTTCCCCCATTGAGCCCCCCGCGACAGCCCGGCCACCTCTGGCCGCTCCCCCGCCCCCCAGCTCTCATCAGCAACCTCGGGAGACCGGGCCGCCCCCCAGGGCCGCTCCGCAGCCTCCCGCCGCCGCCACGTGAGCGCCAGGCCCGCCCCGCTCACTCACCGTTTTCTTCGCGGCCACCATGGTGCTGCCTCGCGTCGGGTCCGGCGGTAGCTGAAACACAAGGAGGGAGGGTTAGTGCCTGGTGCCGACCCGCCCGCGGCGCCCCTGCCCGGCCCCGCGGAGCCCGGCTCACCCGAGACGCGCCTCCAAGATGGCCGGGCAACAAGAAAGGAAGAAACTCCCACAAGGCAGCGCAGATCCCCCCGCGGCCCGGCGTGAAATCTCGCGAGACGTTCGTTTACTCCGCCCCTTCCGGGTTGAAATACGCCTGCGCCAGAGAGCGGTACCTGCGGTAGTTCTCTGGCGGGCGGGGAGAGTCGCTCAGAGTGAGGGGCTGGTCCTTTGGGTTGGCTCAGCCCAGAGCTGGGATCGTGTACTTGCCTCGAGAGACAGAGGCCCCGTTCACTAGGGTTTTTCTGTTGGAAAACTCAACATCAGAGGGATGAAGAAGGGAAATTTCCATTCCCCTTTAACTGTCTGGTTTTTAGTTGTTTCTTGCTCTTTAGTGATGATTTTTCTACTGCCTAGAATTCCCTTCATCCTGGGATCACAGTTTCCTTTGTTCTAGAAAATGGTTTAAACAATTTCTCTAAGTGTAGTTTTGTGTAAAATCCCTGTTTACAAAAACCACTTCAAATGGAGATGGCAGTCCAGGGGCGAGGGTCCTGCCTGCATGTGGCTGTGCTTCAAATGACATTAGCGAGAGCTAACAGGCTGGAGCAGGAAGCTGTGCAGTGTGGGCTCTCTCCGACTCAACCTCCCTGAGACCCAGGAATCTCTTGGTGTCAGCTGGCAGGGGGTACAGCGGAGGGGCATAGAAGTTACAGCAATCTCCTGAGTCTGGTATGTGCATTCTAATTCACCAAAGAATGTCATGTGAGGTCCCAAATAAAAGCCAGTGTCATATTGGTCATCCATGTTATTGTGAAACACATGTACAGATGTTGTATAAGGAGTTAAATATATACACTAACTATAAAGGCTCTGTCTAGGGACTGACACAGTGAAGGTTTCCTGTCAAACAAGAAATGTTTACCTAGCTGACTGTTCACATGTAAAATAAGTATTGTATAGTTCACAAAGGGTCTCCTATTACTAGTTTGTACTGAATGTTAATGAAGGATTTTGAGAGTTTCAAAGAAAGAAACTAACAGTAAGAGAAAAATCACGGAAGGGGAGGAGAACCCTATCTTGAAGTGCACATCAAATATTTGCTCTGTTATATGCGGCAGGGTAAAGAAGACACCCAAGAACTCTTCAGTAAAGAAGTAAAAGGACAGTGAGTTTGCTTCATGAAAGAGGGGTCTCAGTCAGGTTTGGTTGAAAACAATGGTGAGAACTTTGGGCCAGAAACTTCTTTAGCCCGGAGGCTAACCTGTTAATTTCTGTCCTTTGATAAACTTATTCTTGCTTTCACTATAAACATTGTCATAAATGAAGGGAAGGGGGAGAGGGTCTGATGCAGTGCTATAAAATCCTCTTACCAGTAAAGGGTTAAGAAATACAGGTAGCCAGACTGACACCTGACCTGGCTGGCATCTGACCAATAAGGGGACAAGAATCACAAGATACTTTCAAATCTTGGGAGGGGGGAAGGCTTTGTGTGTGGCTCTTTGTCTGATCCAGAGTGATCTTGGAAGACAGAAAGAACCTACAGAAAATCAGTCTCCTCACCAGTACTCACTTTTCTAAAGTAAGTTTAGATAGCATAGCGAGTAGACTTCTGTTTATTTTGCTTGGTGTGTTCCCTGTGTTAGAGGGGGGGTTATTCCTGTTTTTCTGTAGCTTTAAGTTTTTCCAGAGGGGGAATCTCTCTGAGTTTGGAAATTGAGTGCCCTGTAATTAGTTACCATCCTGATTTTACAGAGATGATTTTACCTTCTTTGTTTTAATAAAATCCTTCTTTTAAGAAGCTGACTGTTTTCTATGGTGTTAAAAACCCCGGGGGTGGGTTTTTTTAGATCACTGTGTAACCAATTGGTTGGGAGATTGTTCTCACGCTTCCCAGGAAAGGGTGTGTACGGCTTGAGGGAGTATTTTGGGGGGGAGGGAAGTTCAAGTGATTCCTTTCCTGGATTCCTGTTAGACACTTGATGGTGGCAGCGAAAAAAGCATTTCTCAGGGTGCAGGGAATTTTGTACCTTGGGAGTTTTAACCTAAGCTGGTAGAAATAAGCTTAGGGGCTCTTCATGTGGGTCCCCACGTCTTTACCCTAGAGTTTAGAGTGGGGAGGGAACCCTGACACACATGTATACATACATGTAACACTTTGTTTTCAGTGTTTGTTGAATCTCTGTTCTTTGTATTTATAGTGAAAACAAGAATAAGTGTATCAATCTAAGTGCTGTGCAGAGAGGTGATCCTGAGTTGAATCTTGCAAGCTGGTGGTGGTGTGTTCTTCCTTTGGGAAAAGCAGGTCTGGTATTTCTGAGAGTGTTCAGTGGATAAGTGGCTGGATGCTGCAGGGAATGGTGTGAGGACTTGGGGGTTGGTGTATGCCTACAGTGCTACCTGTACAGAGAGAGAGTGAGGCCTCGAAGGCAGTCCTTGTGCTGCCAGAGGCTGTTGGTTTCAAGGAGCTGGTCCATAGTGGGCACAGACAAGACTGCATCACATTAAGGGCTGGTAGTGGTGAGGTGCCCCACAACCATGCATACCTTAGGGGGAGTGTCACTACCCGGAAGTGGGACCTGACCACTTCCCCAGCCCGCGTCATACCCCCTAACCCAGCAAAGTCAAATCCTCCCGGCGAGCCAGTAATGTCACTGAAGATGGTGTTCAGAAAAGAAAACGTTTCTATTGTATTTTTATTTCGAATTTCTTAGAAATAATAAAACTGTCATACAACTTTATACAATTCTTCGCCTGCCAGAGAGTTTTTAGGTTTGCCAGACACCTGGCAGCACTTCAGTTCTGTCAGTTTGTTGATGTTTGGCCTCAGTAACTGAGTTGTTGAAACCTTCACGATTGCAGCAAGGTGTGGATCAGATAGTTGTGTTTGGTATTTTGACTTGTTTATATTCATTGTGGGGGGGGAAAGTGATGCTGCCTCCATGGCTGACTCTGTCCAGCAACTAATGCTGCCTCCATGGCTGACTCTGCCCGGTGACTAGTGATGGTATCTCGGTCCCTCTCCCCCAGCCAAAGGGTGCTCTGGGGGACGGCGCGTGCAGCAGACATTGGGGCCACAGTGGGGAGGTTCTTGGACTGCAGATGGCCTGCAGGCCGTGACTTTGAGACCCCTGCTCTATAGGAACTAAAAAGCCTTTTTAAAAAAACAACAACAAAATAGGGTACATTCAGTTGTTACAATAGGAATGAATTTGTTTCATTGTATCTTTATATTCCATTTTCATATAACATCACCAAGAACCAGGTAGAAAGAGAGAAAATGAGAATTTTAGCCAAGTACAGTGACTCATACTGATAGCAAGACAAAATGATGTTCTAAGTGCTGTTAACATAAAAAGGCAAAGGTGCAATTTAAGAGCAATAGTAATGCACTGAAACTTCTGACACACAGAGAAAGGATGAAACAATGTGATTTGTGGGAACAAATGAACTGGGTTTAGTTGTGTGCTGAGGCAGATTGAAATTTAAAGTATGTTTGAAAATTAGTATTTTAAATTGAGAAAGGGTTGAAAATCGTTGTCTCAAAAGCTGAAACTGGATTTTGATGACAAATAGAAGGCCTCAAAGTGATTGATCACTTCTTATATTTTTAATTTATAAGATGCATGGTGTGGAACATAAAAGTTATGTCTTGAGGAATTTATTCTCAGAGGCTTTTCTTTTCTACCTAAACGCAATGACTTTTTCTAATGTAGATGCAAGATAACATCGTTAGCTCTTAGCAGGTCAGATTATAGCCTAAAAATTTGACTTCCAAAAAAACCAGCCCCAAGCTAAACTTGTTATCTGACACCTATGTCAGAAAAAAATGGTTGAGATTAGGTCAGATTTAGCTAGGTCATGGTTAACTAAACACTGGTCTACAGTAGGAAAAAAACTATTTCAGTTAGGTGTATGTTTCACTAATATAAATAATAGCATATAATCTGTAGTGTGGATGCAGTTATACCAGCATAAAAGTGTTTTATGATGTTATAGTTTATTTCACTTCCCAAATCAGAATAAGCTATTTATTAGTGAGTGGTACAAGTACTTTATAATGGTACAACTACACCACACTGGGTTTTTGGCACCACTTTTAACTGTGATGGTATACTTAAAATGGCCAAACCTTCTAGTGTTGACAAGCCCTAAACCCATCCTAACCTTGAACACTTTTCCTAATCCAGAAAATCCTGCAAACATTTTGTGCTTAACTTTAAGCAAACAAGTAGTCCCACATGACTTCAATGGAACTTTTTGCATGTTTAAGGTTAAACACCTGTGTGTTTGCAGGATCAGGGCCTCAAATTCATAGACAATTGTGTTAATTTATGCAAGCAATGAGCACACTGCAGAGATCATTAATGCATGTGCAATGAAATTAAGAAAGAAGATAAATTTTCCAGCTCACATTTTATGAAAAATAGGGGAATCAGGAGTCAGGGTTCTTAGATTATGTTGTAGGTCTGCTACTTACCTACCCTGTGACTTTGGATAAATCACTGCTTCTGTCCATACTGTATTTTCCCCATCTGTTTAATGGAAGACAATAACAATATTGGCCATACTCCAAGAAGCATTACAGCTTAATTCACTAGTCACAATATATAGTGCCCTGCAGCTTTCTCTTTTTTAGAAAGCTAATATAAACAACTTTTTTAAACCAGGGCAACTTTAATGTAGTAGAGGGCCACAAAAAAACACTAAAATCCCTCTACTGTGTAAAAGTGGGAGCTTAACTGCCTCTGCAGGTCTCTCTACCTACCTGACACTGTCCTTTTGTACCCTATGATTAGGCCTCTCTTGAAAATCTGGGGTCCACACAAGGGAGGAAGTTGAGATTTGGTGGGCCAGGAAAAGGTGCAGATCATCTGAGGGCAGTGGTATAGGTAAGAGAAGGCTTTGGCCCCACAGAGGTTCTCTGGGTAAGATAATACAGCCCTGGGTTTGGTAGGTCTCAAGCACTTTGGTGGACAGGTTTAAAATTCAAAATTACCTTGAAAAATTGGAGAATTGATATGAATTCAACAAGGTGAAATTCAATAAAGACAAATGCAAAGTACTTCACTTAGGAGGGAAAAATTAAATGCACAGCTAAAAGATGGGGAATAACTATCTAGGTCGTTATGTGGTGCAGCTGCAAAAAAGGCCAATATGATTATGGGGTGTTGTATGTAAGACAGGAAGTAATTGTCCCACTCTACTCTGCTCTAGTGAGGCCCCAGTTGAAGTATTGCGTCCAATTCTGGGCATCATAATTTAGGAAAGATGTGGATAAATTGGAAAGAGTCCAGAGGAGAGTAACAAAAATAATAAAAGGTTTAGAAATCCTCACCTATGAGGAAAGCTAACAGGAAATTTTTAGTCTTGTGAAAAGAAGACTGAGATGGATCTGCTAACAGTCTTCTGAAATGTTAAGGGCTTCTATAAAGAGGACGGTGATCAATTGTTCACCAGGTCCACTGAGGGTAGGACAAGAGTAATAAGCTTAATCTGCAGCAAGGGTGACTTAGTTAGAAAGCTTTTCCTAATATATAAAAAATAAAGTCATGGAATCCGTGACTTCCACGACCTCAGTGACAGACAGGGAGCCCTAATAATGACGTAATTCCACAACAGTAATGTGAGCTATATACCAATAGAAATAGTGGTTATATGTGCTGTCAGGGGTAGCAAATGGTCAACTGAGAGAGAAAACAATAAAAATGGAAAAGAGCTCCCTCTAGTGAAGAAGAAAAAAATTACATTGAACAAAGACTTGATCTATATGTACTATGTTTTATCAGAGATGTACCATTCTGTAAATTTCTGTGTGAACTGGATTCTCATGAAAATTGGACCAATAGTAATGGGTCAGCGAGGAAGAGGTGATCACGCAGGTATACTGGGCAAGGCTATTCAGGGCATTGGAGATACTAACTACCACCTTGGCTTTCACCTGGAAGTGGATTGGCAGACTGTGTGGCGCACAAGTCACCCTGAGCTGAGGGAGGAACTCGCAAATAGGACTTGGAAAACCTGTTCTGGAACCACTGCTGGGATTTAACACCAACATCCAAATGCCACTCTACCATGATTTATTCAGACCTTGGGTCCAGACACACAGAGTAAATGGGGCTATGCGCCTACTAATTTTCTTGTCAGGGTGGCAGAAGCAGTGTGAGGAGAAGGGATAGTATTTTACATGTGGTACAGGACCCAGGGCACAAGGTTGAAATAGGGAGGCATTGTGATTCAGAGGTGTATCTCTGAGTCATAATATCTCCTAGGGCTACTTCTGGGGTTGTTCTGTTTATGCACTACTCCTTGCTCAGGGCTATGCCTGACGTTATAATTAGCCCCAAATGGTAGGATTATGCATTCAGAAATGGAAACTGCTCTTTTAGAAATATGGCCCATGATCAGAGTTCCCTCTAATTTTTGACAGGCCGTGTGTGCAAAAAATTTCTTCTGTGCAAATTTTTGAAGCAGAGTTCAAATGTGTGTGCCATGAGGCAAATGCACCCAAGCGAGTAAAATGCTTATACAAGGCGATGTGTGGGTCCTGACCGTCCTGACGTGATCAACATTCCACGTTCGAAATGCTGGCAGAGGGGTATGATTCATTGCCCTTCTTTCCCTTTCCCCCTCTCGCCAGCTAGTACAATCTGGCTGTGTTGAAAGATGGCGGGCGAACAATGTCAAAAGTCGCCCGTAAATGATATTTCGGCCTGACTCTGATGTAGTATTTCATTTTTTGTGCATGTGGCGTTTCAGGATCTATGTGTGCGCACACAAGCGCACAGCTTAGAGGGAACAGTGTCCATGATCTTTATTTTATCAGTGTGACCAGCCTAATTTTTAGAGCATCTTGTAAAAGCTGTTGGATTTATTTTCATAAAGGAAAAATATGCAAGAAGAGTGAGGTTAATGTTTTTGAATATTTTCCCCACCAGCATTAATAGACAGTTACATAAGAACTCCATGTGGGCACCTGCATTCATTACTTTCCCTTTGCACTTGTTAAGAGTATTAAAAGTGACAGGCTGTGTTTTCTGATAATGATCACATTTAAAGCAAATGCAAACATGTTCATCCAATTTTCATCGGGTCATGCACTATGCTATCCCTTTATTGTCAGGCAAACAAATATATCTCATTGTTTCAGAATATTAGAGTCTGGAACCCTGCTAATGTGCGTATTTGCTGAATTAGCATTCACATTTCTTGTCTGTCATCCATCCAATGACTACAAAGATTAAAAAAAAAAAAAAGGTGAGGAAAGGGCCAGGATATTGAGAAAATCATGAAGCTAAATACCTATTTGTGGATATTTGGATATATGCACACTAAATGCAGCTAGGCTTAAATTGGCAAGAAAAGTAGCATATTGCACATGTACTATTTTCAAGTATTCATAACTTTACTTCTTGACCAGTTATTTTCAGGTTTGCAGAGGAGGCTTTTCTTATTGAGTACTACATAAATGCCAAGTTTAAAGTATTGTTAAAAGCTCTCCTACCAAAAAAATACATCTACATTTTCCTAGTGCCATATTCTATCAGGAAATGTGTACATCTACAGGTTTCTAAAAATTGTAGTTAGTCTTAATGAAAAGCTCTTCAGATTGCTTCCTTGGCAATAAAGAAGCATGTTCTGTCAACCATGCTTGTAGGTTTTGCTGTCCCAGGCAACCTAAAAAAGTTGGACTTCATGGAGCCAGATCCTCAGATGATGTAAATCAGCATCACCCAATTAATATCAGTGGAGCTACACCCAATTTACTCCAATTGAGGATCTGGCCTGCACTTTCTCTCAAACAATTTGCAGTCCAGCCTCTGCAATCCTGTTCTTTCTGTACAGAATAGCCTAATTCTAGGATCTAGGAAAAGGAGTTGTGGCTTAAGGAGAAAATCGTTCTACATCCATAGATTTATTTGAAAGACTAGTGAGTCTTGGGAGTTTGGGACAATACTTGGATAGGGAATCAAAATGTAGGAAGTCTAGAGTTGTAGCAGACTCACTGCCTAAAAAGTTCAAAATTACAATTAGCTACTGAGCTCTAGGAAGAGTGAAACAAGTTAGGTCCTGTAGTTCTGGCCTAAGAAGCTTAAAAAATTGCTGATACCTTATGGAAAACTGTAAAAAGTTGTTTATGGACTGGCCCTTCCACTTATACAATATTTTATATATAATTACTTTATTATTGGGACATAGGTACACATAAACTATCAGTATTTGCTTCTTAAGAATTCTGTTCATGCTGTTTATTGCCCATTTGAAGTCCTAATCCTGTATTTCTTTTTTTGCTGCAAATGTAATTAATGTCACAACCAGGGGACTGTCACCTCAAGTGAGGAAGCATCAGTTGTAGCCAGTGAGCTCTTTATCCCCAGTCCTGCCAGTTGCCCCACAAGAATCTGCTCCATCATCAGATACTGGCAGGATTGGAGTCTAAGGAAGCAAAGATCTGTTTCCATGTAAATGCCTTTAGAAATAATGGCTATGAAAACTCCAGCCCATGTATTTTACTCTGTCAGATGGCATTTTACTAAATGGAATTATTTAAGTTTTTCCATAAGGCACTAATTGTTCATTGTCAATTTTTAACTCCAAACAACACATCCTTCTCAGTTGTCCTTTCTTTTCTCCCCTTCTCTCTACACCCCTTTCTTCATTTTTATTTTTGAGTTTACTTCTCCTTTTAAGTTAGGTGAGTTCAGCCTCCCCTGCTGGGTCTATGGCCTAAACTGCCTCTTCAGTTGCTCATGCTTCTTGTTTGACACCTCCTGGCTCTCCCCACCCTTGTTCCCTTTCTGTCTCATTGTTTTCATTTCCTGACTTAGGCTTCGGGATAAAATGAAGTGCTTCCCCCCCACCCCCTTTCTCTGTAAAATAACTGTTTGCACAAGCTCCTGTGCTTTAGTTAGCTCCCTGGATACTTCATGTCTACACATCAGTGTACTACAAACATCAATATTGCTTCAGCTTGTTAAAGAATTACTAACATTACACTGCCCACTACCTAATATTAATAGACTTAGGAAACAGTCACAAATAAATCTACTATAAGTATATGTATCATTTTAAAAAAGCTGCAAACATGAATATGAGCTACAGAACAGGAAGAAGTAAACATGTTTAGGTTGATGTGTTACATTACATCTCATATATTCAAGACACTTATGATAAGCCAGTTGTCATTACAGATTATAGATCCTAGATGTATGGCTATATGAATTTCATATTGGAAGGAAAAATCCTGCCGTAAATATAGTCTCTAGGTCAAATCACCTTCCTTTTACATCTATGAGGTTGCATATACACCTAAATGTGAGCAGAACTTAACTCTTGTGTTTACAGATTTAGGCCCAGATTGTAGTTAGGGTGAAGAGGGTGTACGCAACTTTTTCCTTTTGCATGTCCACACCTGGGGCAGCCATAGTCTTAATTTTTGTGAACCTGGAACAAAATGACCTCTAGCCTATAAAAGGAAATGGGCTGGATAGGGCAAATGTGGAGCCCTACTCTTCAACCCCCTTTCCTCTGAGCTGTCACAGCAGGGCACTCGGGTATCAGTGAATGGTGCTGTGGAAGAAACTCCATATAGCCTGGATGAGAAGGGAGTTTTTGCTGCATTCACTTGGAGAGTGTATTGATGACTACTCTGGCATGTGTTTTCCTAAGCACTCCTAGTGGTGGTCTGATTGCCTCAGCATCAAGGAAATCTTGCTTCCCTACTTCACGAAGATGATGCGAGAAAAAGGGTGAGAAGCCCTCCATTGACTCTGAACCTTGTCCTCTTTTGTAGTTTTGCCTCTTGTCCTCTCCCCTAACAATGGCGGCCTCCTCAGTATTCTGTCATACAATTTTGCCACTTGGTTCAAGAGGCTACTGTATACATCAATGTAGGTTCTTATATTACTCCTGGGGGAATTCTGCGCCACTGCACAATGCAGAATTTTTCAGAATTCTCCCCCTCCCACAAAATGGGCTGCAGAGCTGTTGGCCACTACTAGGGGCTGCTGGACCCGCCAGAGCCCAGGTCGCAAATAGAAGACAAGGCCAGGGAAGGAACTGGAGGGTTTCCAGCAGCTACAATTCCCAGCATGCCCCAAAGGAAGGAGGTGGCAGCAGCACACAGGAAACTCCATGTAAGCCTAGGACCCAGCATCAATCTGTTTCTCCCTCTGGATCCCTGGGATTTAGGAGGGTAGGGTCTGTGAGTGTCTGGGCCGGGTGCCTGCAGCTGTCCTCTGGGGGTGGGGGTTGGGGGTGTGTGTAGGTTGGGGGTTGCAGCTGTCCACTGGGGAGAACAGGGTGTGTGTCTGAGCTGGGGGTGCGGGGGGAGGCCACGCAGCTGTCCTCTAGGGGGTAGAGGGTGTGAGTTCCTGGGTTGGGGGGCCCACAGCTGGGCTTTGGGGGGAAAGGGTGTGAGTGTCTGTGTAGTTAATCTACTTACTCTTCCGTTTTTTCCCACCTCATTGTAAAGCATATCTTGTCTCCCTGACCATCTGTCAATGATTTGTAAATTTAAAAGTAAAGTGATTTGGGATGCACTTTGTATGAGATTACATACAAAGTCCTCCAAAAAGGGATTTGAATAGGAGTATTTGGGTGAGTAAAGACTACTGCTGTGAGTGGAGGATTTGCAGGCTCAGCCTTCTGGGTATATTGTAAAATGTATACACACATGTGGTATAATGAAAACTGTAGAAGGCAAATGAGAAGACTTGAATAAATTGTCTTAAATCAAGATTGCACACACGTTTTCATCTTACTGTTGGTATATTTTTGGCAAAGATTTTAATGAAAAATTTGCAAAAGCCAAATGAATTTAATTTTGTATATCATTTTATTTGTATTTAAATGACGCTTAGACTCCTTATCAGATCATTGAACCCGAAACAATGTAAAAACCTTTACCCTTCCACATTCTCGCTCTGTGCAAGTTTAACTTTCTGCATTTCCCACCTCTCAGGTAATGAAACTGGGAGGGGGTCCCCTTCCTTGTCGTTTCCCTCCTGCTCTAGCCAAGTGTTGGTGGGGCTGGGTTTCCAGACTGGTTCTAACTCTTCGATCTGTTGCTAGTTTATGTTTAACGCTGAAACTATTGTGGGCGCCCTAGGAAGCGGGGGGGGGGGGGCGGGCTTTGCTTCCCTGGGGGTGCCAGCGCCTGCCTTCCTGTTGCTTGTTCCCTGCTGCCTCGCTGGATAGTTGAACAACAGAGTGGGGAGAAGGGGGGCTGGTCCTGGAAGGATTTGTATAGTGGGGGGGGGGGGGGGGGCTGAGAGCCATTGAACGAAACTGTAAATCCTGGTGGAAACCGCCTCAAGCCAGGGGTGCAGCACACACACACACACACACACCCCGTTGCAGCACCGATGGTCCGGGTGGGAGGGGGCTGCCCAGAGCTGACAAAGGAGGCGGGAACACTGGCGTCTCTCTCTGTACCGATCTCCTATTTCCAAGCCGGCGCCACGAGCCTAGCCCCTGCCCTGCGCTTGCGCAGCTGCGAGCCCCCGCGCTGGGAAAACCAAGCGGCGGCTGGTTGCGCTGTTCATATGGCAACGGAGCGCGAGCTGTAAACACGCGGGCTGCGCCGGGGGAGGGACGGGCCAGGGCTCGGACCCCGGGGCTGGGGCTGCGGCTGCGGCGGGGGGTTCCTGTAACGGCACCGCTGCGCTCTGCGGGCTCCGGCGCCCGTTTGCCTCGCCAGGCGCTGGGCACGAGGCGCGATGGGCTGTTCTAGTAGCGCCCAGACCCAGGACAGCGACCGGCCGGCTGCAAAACCCAGCGACGCCAACGGGCTGCAGAAATGTGGTGAGCACGGATCGGCCAAGCGGGGCTCTTCTCTTCCTGGTGTGGGACGGGGGCTGCTCTGGTCTCCAAAGCCGGGCATGGGGCAGCCCAGACATCCTGCGTGGGCCTGCGCTGCTGCCCATTTCCTAAAGGGGGTCTAATCCCAGCCCCCAATGCACTTTGCAAAGGTGGATACAGGTGCCGTCTCTGGCTGAGGGAATTCTGCCAATTTACTTAGTTATCCAGAAATAAATGCTGTTCATGCAGCCAAAGATGTGCTTAGTGATTTGCAGAACAGATCAAAAGCTGATGGCCAGTGCCCAGAAGAGCAGTTTAGCTAGCCCGGTCCTGTAAATGTGAATTCTTTTACTCAAGTAGCCGTGCTGAGTTCGATGGGACTATTCAGGGGACTAAAGTCATGTGTACAAGTGTTTTAAGATTGTGGTCCAAATAAGTCATAACATATCAAAGGATGACAACAAACAAGGAAGGGAGAATTGCAGGAACACATCAGTCTAAGCCAGCGGTTCCCAAACTTAACAACCTGTGAACCCCTTTCACTAAAATGTCAAGTCTCGCAAACCCTCTCCTAAAAATGAATATTTCCAGGGATTTTCTCCTTTACCTGAGTATAAATTATAAAAGCAGTGATCTTGGAAATATAAAATTTGTTTTTATGACATGCTTATTACACACTATCATTAATTATTATTTATCATTACAGTATTTTTATTACATTATGAAAACAGAAACGCTCTTCCAAGATATCACTTTCATAGCTTGTATCACCTTGAAAAGGCTCCTTTGTTTCATCAAGGAGTATCAGATGTGAAACAGCATGAAAGTATTTAAGAAGTTCCTCCTACAGAAGCATTCAGGTCTTGAGCAGTTCAGGCAAACAACCCATGTTACAACAAAGCTTAAACTTGTTTTTCAGAATAATTTTAAAAACAATACTAGCTGCCTATTTAATTTTAAAAACAGCAAAAAATATCCACCTCCCTTTCCATTTCTTATAAGGCATCTTGAAGTTTAAATCTCCTCAGTGTGATAGATATGCTTGCTTTGATCTGGTTAGCTCTTGGAAGTCATGGGGCTCTCGGGGCTGCTGCCCCCAAGGTCCCTAGGGACAGCTCTGTCTGCCATTAGGGAATTTTTTTCTGAGAACCCCCTGTAACATTTTGCGAACCCAAGGGTTAACGAACCCCAGTTTGGGAATCACTGGTCTAAGTGAGCCTACTTTCAAGTTAAAAAGTAAATCCAGCACTTGAATGAAGAAGATCTCTTTTTAAACCAGAAAGCATATTAGTATCAAATGATTATACTACTTGTCGTGCATTCCCAGAGTTAACTGTGAAGGACACACCCATAATAATAATTCAGACAGGCACTGGCCACCCTAGTAATTTGCCAGCATAATTTTTGTTTTCAAGTTCTGTTTTCACAGATTTATAAACTGATTCTATAAAGTGCTGGAACTTAGTGTACAAAGTCTTAGCCTTTTATTAGATAAAATCTTAACAGCTTCCATTAGAGAATTAACACAAAATAAAACGAAAGATCAACCCCCGCAAAACCCAACCTAATCTTACCTGCAAATTTGTGAAAAGCAATAATAAAGTTACTTTGTAGCAGCTGGTAAACCAACACATCAGCAGTTATTCCATAACATAGAAAAGCTGAGGGTACATCCCCATGGCAGAATTTCCTGACCTTCTTCATTAAACACAATTCTTTGTCTATTATTGGGTGGTTAGTGTGGTTTCTGTCACGGATAAGCTTTTTAAATTAAATTTCAGCTTCAGCCATCTTCCACATCAACTAAGACTTGCATTAGAATTTTGTAAGCAATTTTGGGGGGAAAAAAACCTGTCACAAGCAGTTTCTGTATATCAACTCTGAAAGATGACAAATATTTATTACTTTAGACAGAACACAATCGTTATTGCCTTAGATGATGAAATGATTGTCTCATAAAAACTACTTTTATAGCAGCTTAGTATCACTGATCTTAATGCCTATCATTATGTTTGTTATTCAGATATTTTATATTTATGCTACCATATGTTTTGCTTTTTCATAAATGTCTGACCATAGTTTGTCTTATAAAAACAGGACTTATTGTACTCCCGCTGAAGTCACTGGCAAAAAGAGAGCAGGGTCACATCAAAATCTGAGCCCAATCCTGCAATGTGCTCATGTCACTAGAACTTTAAACTTTGATCTAGCGAGGGTTGCAGGATCAGGCATAAATATTACTGGATTTTCAAAAGTGTCTAAGAGGTACAAATCCCCTTGACTGTGGTGTTATCTAAGAAGCCCCTCCACCAGCTCAACCCCACTGGAGAATCACCCATGTCCTGGAATGATCCACACTAAGTCAGATTCCACTGACAGTACAATTCCAATGGCTATGTTGTAGTGCAGAATCTGTCGTTAACATCTGCAGGTTTAACATTCAGGTTCTTTAAAAATGACAAAATTAGAACAAATAATCCAATATTACAGTGAAAAAGTGGAAGTAACAAATGATTCTGATATTTTCTATGCAAAGGACCCAAGCTTACAAAATCTCGTTCATGCAGATATGCCGTGCTTACACCATTCTTTTGGGCCTGATCCTGCTTGAATGAAGTCAGTGAGAGTTTTGCCATTGACTTAAATGGGCCACTGATTTCATGGGGAGTACTTTTCTGAGTTTCAGTGGGCCTTTTGATCCTAAGTGGCTTGGTGCTTTTTAAAATCCCACCATGAATACACAAACTGTTGATGTTTTTTATTTGTTGAATAGATTATGTATGTATATTTTAGTGTATACAAATATTCATACTTTTTCCTTGTGTTTTCTTCTGATTCTAAAGTAGAGAATCAATAAAATTGTGAATGACTATAACAGTATTCAGAGTTTTTGAATTAGCTAATATAGAGATAATTTTTACATCTTGAAATATATGCTTCATTACATGTATTTTAAGGGAATTAGAGTTGGTATGGCAACCCCCATCTTTTCATGTTCTCTGTGTGTATATATATATCTTTCTACTGTATTTTCCACTCCATGCATCTGATGAAGTGGGTTTTAGCCCATGAAAGCTTATGCCCAAATAAATTTGTTAGTCTCTAAAAGGTGCCATAAGTACTCCTCATTCTTTTTGAGTAAAATACTTACTGTGAGTAATAATTTTTTACCGAATTTTGAGCCTAATTCTGCCCATAGATGTACCTGGGTCACTATCATTGCCTTCAGTTGAATGCAGTTTTTCAAATATGATTTATCTGTGAGAATAAGGTATGAGTTTTCTTTCTTAATTAAATAATTTGTTTCCAGGTTAGAGACAAGTCCTCCTATCAGTCCTTTTGTATAACATATTTTGAAGCCAGTGGTAGTTTGGCATAAAAATAAAGTTCAGGACATAGTCTGATATTAGGACTTGATCCTGCAGTCCTTATCCTTATGAAATCGATGGGACGTTCCTATCCCATTTAAGTCAATGGCAATGCTCCCACTGACTTTATTTGAGCTGGATCAGGCCCTAAGGAACTAATTGTGTGAACTTGGAGTAGCCACATGAATAAAGTTTTGTAGGATTGTCTCCTCAGCTTGCTTAAGACTATCCTTCCCACTACCTGCAAAGAAAATATACAAATCTTACTTTATCTTTGCCCTGTATTATTTGTCCCAATGGATGCTTGTCATTTTTAAAGAACCTGAATGCTAACCCTATAGATGTTAGGACGAGGCTCTCAAGTATGGAATTGCCCTTTGGAATTGCACTGCTGGTGGAATCTGACTTGAGGAAGATCAGCCTACTATGCAGGTGATCATCCAGTGGCACAGATTTTGTATCACACCAATCCCTTGCTGCAGTTTCAACTTGTTGGAGCAAGTATTCAGCCTGCAGCCAGGTTAAGTTAGAGCAGCCCTGAGCATGTGTGCCCCGATCTGCATTCTCTGTAGTTCAACTGCACCCTGGATCTGAGCCTTAATTTTCTATATTTCTCAAAGATTTCAGATGTAAGCTTTCTTCAGAACAAATAATTTTTGAAGCTTTGAGGTTATTCTGATTTCATATTTGAAATTATTTAGTTTTCTGGGCCAGATCCTGCCACCTTTACTCACATTAGCAATCTACTATTCTGAGTACTTCCATTTGCGGCTATTGGGACTACGTACATGAGCAAGGGCTACTCCCATGAGTAACGGTTTTCAGAATTGGCTCATTTCTTTGTATCTAGTGCCAGTGCTTTAACGAATATTCCTAGATTTAACATATTGCATCTCCATAAACTTAGCTGGTAAAAATTTTAATAATTTCATTTTAGAAGTTATTTCAAAGACATTTTAAAATCAGTTGTGCTAAATCCTGGCCTTGGAACACGTGCAGCGTGGAACTCAAACGCAGCTATGCTGCAGAACCCCCGCACATACCTTAAGGATGGAGGAATCTCTTCATGGTGGTCATGTGAGTGCTGTGGTAGCCAGCCATGCTCTGGTAGATATAATCAGGAAATGGGGCCATCAGCCAGGAGAGAAAATGGAGTCATCAGGCCAAAGAACTATTTCCCCACCACCGTCACCAAGCCATCCATCCTAATGAGTGGAGGAGATGTGCACATTCCCTTATGCCCATGGAATAGGTTTGGGAGAAATTGTGCCTGCCTGAGAGTATAATTTTTCCAGTCCTTCTCGTGGGGCTTTGTGACTCCAGGTCACCTCTACATAAGTCTCCTCTGGCATAAGTGCCATAATCTAACACTAATAGTGTTGGATAAAATACGCACACAGTTAACTTAAAAACTTGCTTGTTGCACTTAATTTGACTGATATCCTTACCTGCATTCTTTAACTATGTGTTAGTAGGTCTAGTCATGATGCTGTTATAAGGACTTTACATACAGTTATTCCCCTGACTGGAGGAATACTAACTGTAGAATAAAGGTTTTCTATTCGTATTAATTCTTTGCTGTTGTATTTTAGAAAGTTTGGTTTGTTGTACAGTATTAATAGCAGGTTTGTCAGGGCATAGTACTACTGACAGTGCTAGGTGGAATAATGCAGGCCTGGCGCAACTTGTACAATGGAGCCCACTGAAAATTTTGATCAAATAATTTTATATTGTTCCTGCTGTTTTGGCCTACTTTGTCAATATGCTACGGCCAAATTCCTTGTCAGTTTCATTCTGCAGCTAGCTCCATACTAGTGCTTCTATAGAAGAAATTCCTGATTCTGAGCAGAAAAGAGGAGACTGAAATTACTGAATCTGAGATATTTCAGTCATTCAGTTCAGAGGGTGGTGGTTGTTGTTGTTTTGTTATCGTATGTTATAAGGCATATTAACTTCTTAAACTAATGTTATGGTGCTAATAAGTTTGGACTTGTGTAAATACGCTGAAATACTTACTCAGGGTTGGAATTCTTACCAACCAATTAGGATGCGAGATATTTACTTCCTAAATTTGTTTAATAGGAAAAGCTTATTTCATTCAATTGAAATGTAATTGCAAGTTTGTGGCTATTTCACTGTATCTGAAAGAAGTATCTAAATGAACACAAACATACAACTGCTGACTGACGGATCTATTACAGAGGTATACAGTTTGTGGGAATTGCCAATCTAAACTCAAAATGTTTTTTACCATTTCTAGTTCCAACTTTATCTTCTTCCAACAATGAAAATAAATATTTTCAAAGGTTTAATATATTATCACTATAAAGGATCTTGAGTGTTGATTGCCACAAGATATTCATATTTCTGAGGAATGAATATATTAAGCTGATGATTGGGGCCCTTCTTCTTCCATTTTAGAGAGTCCACCCTATTTTGAATGAAAGCAGGGGAATGCCCTCTGAATTCCCAGCAGGATGGACTTTACATGGCATAATACTATTTTAAAATCCATACTTGCATAGGACATATTATATAAAACCTGTCATCAGTTAGATATGAAAAGAGGAAACAGGTGCAAACTGGAATTTGAGTAAAGGGCTGTAGACTAGCATAGGGTCTGCTGTTCAAGCAGAGGGCAATTGTGTTGGCTCCAACAGCACAGGCTTTGCATCCTTGTGCGCAAAGGATCTGTGTTTATCTTGCCACTAGAAGGAAGCATGAGTTAGTTGTTGGAGCAGAGGACTTGGAGCTGAGGCTTGGATCTTTTTCCTTGTGCAGTCACTTACTCAGCGTGTGATCTTGGTAAAGCCACTTAGCTTCTCTGTGCCTTAGCTTCTCCACTGGTAAAATGTAGAGCAGGGATCGGCAACCTTTGGCACACGGCCCGTTAGGGAAAGCCGCTGGCAGGTCGGGACGGTTTATTTACCTGCAACGTCCGCAGGTTTGGCCGATCGCAGCTCCCACTGGCTGCGGTTCGCCATCCCCGGCCAACGAGGGCTGCGCTGCGCCTAGTGTTTTTGGATGCCTCCATCTTTGGTGTCCAGCCTGAGACACCTTTAAAAAGGCCTTATTTTCTTAAAGTGGTGATCACCCCCTTCTTAAAAACCCCACCCCTTTAAGCTGTCTCAAAGTAAACACACAAAAACTGGGGCATGGGAAAATCATTAGTTGCACTTACTTTTGAAAATATGGGCCATGACCAGAAAGTACCCCTTCTCCTGGAAAAACCCAACCCTTTAAGAAATCTGTGCATGCCTTCTTCTTGAGTTTGGCTTGTTATAGTTCTTTGTAATCAGATACTTAAAACCCCTCATTTCATGTCACTCTTCTCACTCACTATACCTTGAATTACTTTGCAAACTACTGTTCACCTCAATATTTGACAATGCTCATTTGCATGAAAACATGAAACTGTTGTGGCTTTATGTATATATCTATTTCTTTAGAATGTACAATACTGTTTAAAACATTTCCAGTTTTTCTTTTAATTCACAATCACACAATTTTTTAAATTCCCAAATTATTTTTATTTATTACTGTGAAGATTTTCCAGTGAGAATATAAAGCAGAAAACTTTCTTTTCTATTCCATTATAAAGCCCAACAGTACAGCAATATGTATTTTATAATATTCTCAATCAATTGAAATATTAATCACTTATATGAATCATAATAATAAACCCCATGCTATATAACTACAAATCATAATGTAATCAATGGTAATAACACTTCAGTAACCCTTTCAATACATTTAGCTAAGACCTGCAATCTTACTTTGTGACTACAAACCTTGCCAAGATCCACCTAGCATATAAATAAAGAATAATTGCATTATTGGTAGCCCGGTGCCTTGGTTCGGATTTTCCTATACAGTAGTTTCCTATGCAAATGAGAGATGCCCTGTGTTTAGCAGGTTTTTTCCATGTATGTAGTTACTTTTGATCCTATATTCCTGCCACTCATCTACCTCAGTTGTCTTTCCTTGTACTCCTACTCACTTCAGCCAGTATGCAGGTGACACTTCTTAGGGGACTGCCTCACCTGATTGCCCCAGGAGAAGTACTGTTTTCTCCCTGACTGCCTCTCACATTAAGTTGTTTTCCCTTCAAGGATATATCACAATGAATGTATCTCAAAAGCAACCAGTCTCTCATAATCTAATTAAAAACAAGATTTATTACATTCTTCAGCCATTCCCCTACGTGTTTAAAATATTGCTTAATTCTGTTGACAACTCTCATCACCGCAATAATCATTTCACCAGAAAATGCAGTTTGTCAGAATCTTGCAATTACTATATTAACGTATTTCCTCCATGAACTCCCTAAGGCTTCTTTCATCCTAATATTTTTTGTGAGATAGTTAAATTCAGTGTCTTGGCAAATTTAATCAGATGATGATTAAATCAGCCTGTTAGATTGGTATTAATGTGATGGCTCAATCTTTGACTTTTTCAACTTTATGATGAAATGCCTATAGAAATGATGCCTAAAAGCAATTTTGTTCTATTTTCTTCTCCTAAACTTCATCTGGCTAGCAGACCCATCACTGTATTTATCCTGTAATCCAATCACAGATGAAGGAGCCAGAACTGTTTAGTTTATGTTTACCATATTTCAATTATTCCTTCCACATTAGTAGAGAAGTACATTTGAATGTATAGCCTGTGTTATAAGATAGAGTAATATGTATAGTAGTTCAGTATTAAAAATGTTGTGTATTTTAAGAAGTATTGTATGCTGTCAATGCCCTGGTCTTCACTGAGGTTAGCAGTGGTTAGATGGTAGCATTTAGGGAGGTGTCCCATCATGCTTTGGGATATATGTTCTCGCCTCAATATGTCTAGTGTCCATATTACTGCCGCTATCGTTAACAGAAACTGTGTAGCTGCATCCAGGGGAGAATCCACCTAATGGGTGCTAATTCTATTGACTTAAGAAAATCTAGCTCAGTGGTTTGCATTTTCAAGTGAAAGACATGGCACCCCATCTGTAAGTATCATTAGAAGCCACCCATGTGCATCTAGTGTTGCTAACTTTCTATCGCACAAAACCGAACATGCTTGCCCTGCCCCTTCTCTGAGGCCCCGTCCCAGCTCACTCCATCCCCCACCCCATCGCTCGCTCTCCCCCACCATCACTCACTTTAACTGGGCTGGGGCAGGGGGTTGGGGTGTGGGCAGGGGTGAGGGCTCTGGCTTGGGGTGCAGGCTCTGGGGTGGGGCCAGAAATGAGAGGTTCAGGGTGTGAGATGGAGCTCCAGGATGGGGAAGGGGGCTGGGAGTGCAGGAGGAGACTCTGGGCTGGGGTCGAGGGGTTCAGAGTGTGGGAAGGGGCTCAGGGCTGGGGCAGGAGGTTGGGGTGTGGGAAGGGGTGCGAGTTCTGGGAGAGAGTTTGGGTACGGGAGGGGCTCTGGGCTGGGCAGGGGTTTGGGGTGCGGGAGGAGGTTCGGGCTGTGGGTGGTGCTTACATCAGGTGGCTCCCAGAAGCAGCCGCCATGTTCGGCTCCTTAGGCAGAGGGACCAGAGGGCTCTGCGTGCTGCCTGCAGGTGCCACCCTCGCAGCTCCCATTGGCTGCGGTTGCTGGCCAGTGGGAGCTGTGGAGCTGGCACTCAGGCGGGGGCAGCACACGGTGTCCCTGTGGCCTCCCTGCGCCTGGGAGCTGGACATGCCAGCTGCTTCCGGGAGCCAGGGCAGGCAGGGTGCCTGCCTTGGCCCCGCTGCGCTGCCAACTGTGCTGACCGGAGCCGCCAGGATCCGTTTTCGACCAGAACTGGATGCCTGGCAACCCTATGTGTATCCCAGGGTGGGATTTAACACTCAGTACACTGGCTGTATGCATATCTTTGCTGTAAAAATTATTGTTTCCTTGTTCAGTATCTGATCATGTGGGCCTGACTCAGACAAAACTTACATATTCAATATGCTATACTCAGGAGTGACAGATCTATTAAAAGAATAAGTTTTATACACAAATGCAAACTGTCTTACAGGTTGTAACTAAAGCTGAGTGAATAATTTTTTTTTCTTCAGAGGTTGAGCTGAAATTAAAAAAAAACCTTATTTTGTTCAAGGCAAATGAGAGAACTGAAAAAAATCATTTAGGGTTAAATAAAATATTTTGTTTAAACCAAAATTATTTGTTTCCAGTTTTTTAGGGTGTTTTTCACTCTCTTTTGTTTTGTTTTTAAATTAGCTAAATATCAAAATAAAAATACATTTTTGATATGAAAAGTCCAAACATTATTTTTCAAAATGACCAAGACAAAACACTTTCAATTTTCCAAAATATATTTTTTAGGGCTGTCAAACGATTAAAAAAATTGCAATTAATCATGAGATTATAAAAAATAGTTTCAATTAATTACAATTTTAATTGCACTGTTAAAAAATAATAGAATGCCAATTTAAATTTATTATAAATATTTTTGGATTTTTTTTTACATTTTCAAATATATTGATTTCAATTATAACGCAGAATACAAAGTGTACAGTGCTCACTTAATATTATTTTTATCCGTTCACCTCATACAAGTGCAATCTTTTTATTGTGTAAGTGCAATTTACAAATGTGGAATTATTTTTTCTTTTACATAATTGCACTCAAAAACAAAACAATGTAAAACTGTAGAGACTACAAGTCGAAGCATAAAGGGGCATACAAATGTTTAGCATATGTGGCATGTAAATACCTTGCAACGCCAGCTACAACAATGCCATGTGCAACGCCTGTTCTCACTTTCAGGTGAGATTGTAAATAAGAAGCGGGCGGCATTATCTCCCATAAATGTAAACAAGCTTGTTTGTCTTATAGATTGGCTGAACAAAAAGTAGGACTAAGTGGACTTGTAGGCGCTAAAGTTTTACATTGTTTTACATAATCGTAACTATTTTTAAAATCTAGTTAATTTGTTTTGCGTTAATCGCTTATGTTAACTGTGATTAATTGACAGCTCTAATTTTGTTCCTTCTTTGGCCAAAACTATTGGCTGAATTGGACCTGAATTGGCAGATAGTTTTGGTGCCCTGAAAAATGCATTTTTCAGCGAATTTACTATTCACCAAAAGCATTTCACCCAGCTCTAGTTGCGACGTAATTGCACAAATGCTATCCTGGTTTAGTACTGATCTAATTTAAACACTTTTTCATTAATGTCATATTATCTCCTTTCTTTTTAATTACAATAAATAAAAGCTACTTCCGATGAAAACTTTCCAATCACAGAGGAAAATGAAACTATACCTGACCAGACAAAGTTAAACCCAATGGAGGAGGTGGATCTCACACCTGAGGAGACAAAACCTAGTGAGAATCTTCCAGCAGAGGAGCCAGAAGTTTTGATTCCAGCACCAGCAGAATGTGTTCATTCTAACTATAAAAGAGTGGATCTGGATGGCACTGGACCACTGGCTGCAGAACCACTGGAGGGCACTGGACCACCAGAAGAACACACTGGGATACCGCCGCCTGCGGGACCGGCAGAGGGCACTGGGATACCGCCGCCTGCGGGACCGGCAGAGGGCACTGGGATACCGCCGCCTGCGGGACCGGCAGAGGGCACTGGCATACCGCCGCCTGCGGGACCGGCAGAGGGCACTGGCATACCGCCGCCTGCGGGACCGGCAGAGGGCACTGGCATACCGCCGCCTGCGGGACCGGCAGAGGGCACTGGCATACCGCCGCCTGCGGGACCGGCAGAGGGCACTGGGATACCGCCGCCTGCGGGACCGGCAGAGGGCACTGGCATACCGCCGCCTGCGGGACCGGCAGAGGGCACTGGCATACCGCCGCCTGCGGGACCGGCAGAGGGCACTGGGATACCGCCGCCTGCGGGACCGGCAGAGGGCACTGGCATACCGCCGCCTGCGGGACCGGCAGAGGGCACTGGCATACCGCCGCCTGCGGGACCGGCAGAGGGCACTGGGATACCGCCGCCTGCGGGACCGGCAGAGGGCACTGGCATACCGCCGCCTGCGGGACCGGCAGAGGGCACTGGCATACCGCCGCCTGCGGGACCGGCAGAGGGCACTGGCATACCGCCGCCTGCGGGACCGGCAGAGGGCACTGGCATACCGCCGCCTGCGGGACCGGCAGAGGGCACTGGCATACCGCCGCCTGCGGGACCGGCAGAGGGAAGTGTCAGCCCTGTAACAGAAATCATCAGGAAAGTACAAAGTAATGAAGAGGACCAACTCATTGAGGGTAATATTTGTGCTTTTGCAGATTCAGGAGGCCAAATTCTGCCTTTAGAGACTTGTGTACAAGTCCTGTTGACTTCAGTCAATGCTGCACATGAGTGCGTGAAGGCAGTATTTAGTCCACAGAGTTCTTACACTGTATTATATGAAAGAATGTGGTTGGGAAAGCCTCATGCGCAGAAGTCAAAATTGTAATAACTATAATAAAGCCTCTCAACACTACCAGTTGTTGACTGTGCTACTTCATTTCACACTCTGTGTTTTCTGGTTAGATAAAACATTTCTTAGACTCCTCATTTAAATGCTGAGAGGTGTTTCTTTGTAAAATATTATTGCTCAATATCCACAAATGCCATATTATCCATTTCAGTCTATAGCGGACATAAATATTATTGTAGTGTTATCCTTGTGGGGATCTCAGCAAGCTATAGAAAAGAAGGGTCATGCCATGTATAGTTTTTTTTGTAAAGCACCTATAGAGTGCTGGATGCAGTTATTCTAGAAGCATAAGTAACACGGGCATCAAGCTAACTGCATAGAAAGTCATTTTACCTTGCAGGGAGTTAAAGGGTCTCCTTGAGACTACTTTGCTATGCTCTCAGTTATTATACTGTGGGGCATATTTCTCCCTGGTGTAATTCTATTGGAGTTACACCAGGGATGCATTTGGCCTTATAATACAGAGTTCTGATTTCTGTTGTGGTGGTGGTCTACTAATTCAAAAATACAGAAACAAACTGGGTGCGGGGGGCAATGGGCAGAAGGGCCATTTTACAGGGCTAGCTGCTAGGCAAGCAGAAAAGCACAGGAGATAGGAGTGTAAGAAAAGGAGGAGCATGGGGTAGGGTTTCTCAAAGAAGAGGAAAGGTAGATATCTGGGGAGGAAAATCATGTCAGGGAGTGTGAGTGCCTAACAGAGAGTATTTGCAGTGCCTCACAAAGGTGGAATATGCATTGAGGGCCTGGAGACCTCATGGAAGGGAAGAGTGCAAGGTGGGGTAAGTTATCTCAGGAGAAGGCTGCTCAGTGAGTTAGAGATTCAAGGGAGTGTTTACACATGAGGGCAGAGTATCCCACGCATGGATTGGGTTTCTCACTGGCTGAGTGTACATGTAGTAGGTGCATGTCTAAAGGGAGTAGCTTAAATTAGGAATCAGGTGTCTCATAATAAGTGGCAATTACTTATTAATGAATTGGATGCTTCATGGAGAGGCGTTCCCTAGGGGAGCACACATGGGTGAAGCACATAAGGCATGTTCTCTGTAGGAGACCATGCCACCAACAGCCTCTCCCACTGCACATTCCTGCTGAAGAAGGGGAAAGGTCACTTCTTCAAGCAGAACTTAATGTCACATGCAGTCACTTGAATATGTAGTGTCACCACCCATAAATGTGTTGGCTCTCCTGAATCTGTGCTGCGAACCTGTACACCTCACCTAGGAATATCTGAGGTATAGGTGCTGCCTTCCCCACTCTTATGTATTCTTGTTTAAGAGAATTTGGAGTCTGATTCTTCATGAGATGGTAATTTATCTCCATATCTGTTAAATTACTAGAATAAAATACTTGAGTTACATAAAAGCTATATGGCTGACTTGGTTAATTTGATTACTTGATTATTCCATTAACTGGCCTTTATTAGCTTACTGGCATGATAGTGGAAGCAGAACACTGTCTAGTAATCCATGGAGCATGGACCTTGTATTGGGACATTTTTGTAATCAAGAAACTGATTATTTGTCTGAAGGACAGATATGGGGGTTATTTTGACCATTTAGTCATTGTTGTTCCCCTTCATCTTTTTTGGACAAACTCTGTGTACAGTTTTGCTGATGTCTGTCTCAAAATGGTGCTATTCCACATATTGTTAATTTGTGTGTGTGCTCGCACACACACAGGGAGGAGTGTTCTTTCCATGAATTTAGCAATGATTGGGCTCCTCTATTTACAGCATTTTTTTTATTTCCTGAATTCACTGATACTACTAAGAGGGATGATAGTGAGGCAAATCATGAGTTTTATATTTCAACTGGAACTGCATGCTACCACTTTTTTCTATTTGTGTTGTTGACTTAAGTTTATATATTTATGATCTTGATAACAATATCTATATTAAAAGTTTACAATAAAGTGATAGTTACATAAGAAAACAAAACCAGTTTAAATATGAAATCAAGCCTCAGGTCAGAGTTCTATGAATGACCAGTGAAGCAGGAGCATTTTATGGACATGAAACATGCATGTACCTCCACAATTGTAAGTTGCATTTGAATGTCTCTTATCTATTGATTCATTCAGTTGTTGATGTATTTCTGTGTCTATAAAAGCTATTGCAGGGGTGACAAAACCAGATCAGCCATGCAGAAAAGAGCTGGGGTACTTAATACTGGTTAAGGGTATCCTAATTTGATATCCATGGTTACCGTTTCCAGGTGAGACGGGAGAAAAATTGGAAACTGAGAAGCACAGTGAGCTAGTAAGTGAGGGGACTGAAACAAAAGAAGAAGAAACAGGAGAAGCCGTGGATGCTACAGCAGCAACAGAGATAGGTATGTTGACAGAAGTGAAGGACCATGTGTATTATCATTTAAGAGACAGAAAAGCTTTACAATGTTAATGAACATATCTTTCATTATCATTGCATTCTCTATTTGCAGCTGTTGCCTTCTGACACAGGAGGCATATTTATCTTAAAAGATGTCTGTCTTTTTTTTTTTTTTTTTTTTGGTAACAATCAGTCGTAAGTTGTGCATTCTATCAGGTCTCATTTATGTAATGTTCCTATAACCAATAAATCATTCCCTGTTTGGCAAAAATGGTAGACTTTTTCTAATGCACAGGCCTGGAAAATTAGATGTTTCATTAAGAGCATGAATCCCATAGTTACTATTTGCTAGACTTGTTCTTATGAATAGTTTATTATCACAACCTTGAGATTTCCTTTCCATGACGATCCTTCATTTTAGATCCTCCTTCATTTTTGTTATTAGCAGCTGAATTCAGCAACATAACACTAGGATAAGTGCAAATTCCAGTGTCAGTGCAATCATGTGGGTAAGTAGAAAACATGAGCTGAAGAGAGAATGTTTAAAAATAAATAAATGAAAAATAATAAATGTAGGGGGATAGGAACATCACTCCAGAAGAATTTAACTTTACACTCAAATTATACATCTTTAATTTCCATCATCGCGCAGGCACTTCATGGGAGGTATTTCCTACCCCTTACTGTTAAACAGAGGGTCCCATATTAACTTTAATGGAAGCCAGTCACTTAGATTTTTAGAGGTATTTAGATGCTAGAGACACAGATAGGCTCCTAATGGGATTTTCAAAAGCACTTAGGTGCCTAACTCCCATTGATTTTTGAGAATCCCACTATATGCCTGTCTGTATCTTTAGGTCCTTAAATACCTTTAAAAATCTGGCTCATAAATTGTCCGCCCTCTGTAACACTGATAGAGAGATATGCACAGCTGTTTGCTCCCCCGGGTATTAATCACTTACTCTGGGATAATTAATAAACAAAAGTGATTTTATTAAGTATAAAAAGTAGGATTTAAGTGGATTCGAGTAATAACAGACAGAACAAAGTAAGTTACCAAGCAAAATAAAGCAAAAACACACAAGTTTAAGCCTAATACATTAAGAAACTGATTACAGGTAAAATCTCATCCTCAGAGATGTTCCAATAAGCTTCTTTCACAGACTAGACTCCTTCCCAGTCGGGGCCCAATCCTTTCCCCTGGTACAGTCCTTGTTAGTTCCAGCAGACATTTTAGGTGGAAAGCAGGGGTGTTCTCATGTTGGCTACACCCTTTGTTCTGTTCCACCCCCTTTTATATCTTTGACACAAGGCGGGAATCTTTTCTCAAGGTCCCCACCCCTCCTTCTAAATGGGAAAAGCACCAGTTTTAAGATGGATTCCAATATCAGGTGACATGTTCACATGTCCTGTGAGACCCCAGCCTCACATGTCCTGTGAGACCCCCAACTTCCATTCTTCCAGGGCTGGCCCGCACACACCGAGGAAATAAACAGACCATTTATAACCAATTGTCCTAGTCAATGGGAGCCATCAAGCTTCCAAACCACCATTATTGGCCCACACTTTTCCTAATTACAATAGGACCTCAGTTATACTTCATATTTCTAGCTTCAGATACAAGAGTGATACATACATACAAATAGGAGGAATATATTTAGTAGATTATAAGCTTTGTAATGATACCTTACAAGAGATCTTTTGCATAAAGCATATTTCAGTTACATCATATTCACACCTATAAGCATATTTCCATAAAACCTATGGAGTGCAACATCACAGTAGGTACATGCACAAAGAGGAGGGGGAATGGAGGAGGTGGGGATTGCTGAGGATGGATAGTGGTTTTCTCAGGCCCTCCCAAAAGATCCTTTCAAATATATTAGCAGAGGGGCAAACTATACAGGACGTATTATTTAAAGGGGGCTCTCAAGATGACAGTCTCCCTTTAATACATATCTTAATAATCAGTGCATCACAAGTTAACTTTTTTATATATATCTATTTCAGAGGCAACGAATAACGAGGAATGAGAGTCAGGTCTATATGGACTTCCTCTTCTTGGTCCTATCAGCTGTTCAAATGAACGTTCTTTAATCTAATGGCTTTTGGGGGGAAATATCAGGATTTTAAAAAAGCTTTTATGGACTTCGCTACAAGCATTAACAAGGGGCACCAGAAAAAAATTAAGTATTTTTTCCTGAAGTCAAGTTGCCAAGACTTCAACAAGTAATTGAAACGTATGAACTTTTTACCTATCTGCCATAGAGTGCCTTCTATACACTGCTAATAGAGTGGAAGGAATTGTCATATAAAACAGTATAACTGCTCAATTTTCATTTAAAAGTTTTATAGGTTAAAATAAGTAACTTAAAATCACTGTTATAATTGGTATCAACTAGCATTATACAGGATGCAAAAGATATAGTACTGCATGTTTTTTCAACGTTAGTGCTAGGTTGAGATCAGAAACATAGGTCCAGTCCTGATCCCAAACCTTACACAGGTGAGTAGTTTCAATGAGTTCACGGACTACTCATGTTTATCAAGTTGCTCAAGTGCATAGATATATACAGGATTAGGACCTGAGAGCACCCATTTAACAGGATCTGGCTAGATGCAACAATCAGTTTTTCAAAAAAATAAAGAATATATAGGGTGTGACACCCTCTGATGATAAATGTCTTTTGGTGACTTTAAAAAAAATGGTTACCGATAGGATAGCAGTAGCACATACGCTTGGTAACTATTGCAGTGGAAGAACTATTGCAATGGAAGAAAGCATTTAAATATTTTTTATATATTTTATGCTCATAGTATCAGTCCTGGCACACCTAAGGAAGTACAAAAGGAACTTAGCAATTGCTAAAACTCAGACGGATACAAATTATTAATAAAATTACATTTAGACACTGTATCATTTCTAAAATAATTATAAACTGAGGAAACTCCTTGCTCTCAAACTATGTGCAGTCTAACCACATTTTCCTGATAGTGTTATCTTTAAAAAAAAAAAGGAAAAAAAAGTATACTCTGTGGATTCTTACTTGGTTTACAACATGCTAAATAGTTCTCCAGAAGCTGAAGTTGAATAATGAAGCCTTTCAACATAAACTTCCTGTGGAAACAAGCCTTGAAACAGCTGATTTCATGGATGTGACAGAGGATAAATATGTCCTGATACTGAACAGGAAGAAAGGCACTACTGATTATTGCTGGGACTATGTTTGCAAAACTCTTTGGCATAAGAAATCAGATGACTGCAGGCAGGGAGGAAAGGTGAGGTTTTTCAGAATGGGTGAGCACTTATTGGCTCCATTTAGGAGGACTTCACATAAGTGTTAAAGGTAAACACAATTTATACAATACTTAGAGACAAAGTCTGCATTGTGTGTGCACATCTGACTCCAGCTGGCTTTGGTTTGTGTTAAATATTTAGATTTATATCCATTGCCTTTTAATTTTTCACTTCAGCTAACATTGGTCATGTTTACTATGTTATTTCTTACAGTCTTCTATTTCTTTAGTCTCCCCTTCGGACTATTGAAATGTACTCTGTTTTGATTAAGATAGGAAACACCACCAATTTTAGGTTGGAAGTACCCATTATCCTTATTTGCAGCCTACATGTTGTATCAAGTCACAGTTATTTTATGGGGTTCTATGTTCTTTGCAATTCAATAGATGAAACAAATGTAATCAGTTACATTTTCTACTGAATATGCTGCTATTTTAAAAATGCTGCAGCTTTTACAAAACACAGCTAAAATGCATGTCTTTTTTTTTTCTTTAAAATTTCTGTGGTTGGATGTTGCTGGGGCCTTTCTACTAGTTCTCTAATATTGGACTAAAATCATATCAAAGCACCTACCCCTCATTACTTTTTCTGATATACAGTTCCAATATTGGCACAGAATTATTAAACATTTTAAAGGGTTTCAAATATACTAATAGTAATTAACAGTAGGCATTCCAGTCAGCAAGACCAGTAATAGTAGTAGCAGCAGCTTTTTTAATGTAACTTTATAAATAATTAAGATAACCTGTATACTGCACAAACAATCTCATTACCATGGCAGTAACTGCATATCAGTGGCCTCTTCAAAGAAACAAGCGAAAACATCCATATACGTCATACCGCACAACTTTTTAAAAATCATTTAGCAATTTTTAATTGGAAGAATTTTTAATTGGAAGACTGTGAGTCTGCCAATGTCTCAGCAATACTTGCCTTCCTCAAACACAGTCACTTCCTTGTATACCTCATGATTACAGCTAGCATAGATGTTACTTCATCCCATCCATTCTAAAAGCAGAAGAGCTTTTCCGACTGTATGTGGAAAACAATAAACTGCCACAAAAACTTTTTACTGTCCAAATTACTCTATCGCTACCTCCAGAAATAAGACAAGCACTAACATTCTAGTGCTAGTAATGCCAATGTTCTGTAAGATACCAAAGTATACGCTGTTACCTTACAAGCATCTATGCATGGCTAAGGCCCAGAGGCCCAAATTATGTCCTGACATATGCCTCTGCAATCAGTGAAATCAAGGGGGTTGCTGAGGACAGAAATTGGTTCTTGGATCAAATAGGAATTACATCATGTTAAAGATGAACGTTCATATTTGCTGGTGTGATATGTTTACAAGGCCTACCTATGGAGTTATGCCTGTGCGCCTTAAAGGAGATTTTTTTTGTCTGTTTCAGTCTGAAAAGCCATTTTCAGAAACATTTGTAGAAAGAGCTAGTGTCAGGTCCTAGGACTTGGCATAAAATTGACTCATGCTGACAGATGGATCTAATGGATCCTATTAGCTCCAACCAACGTTTGTGTATCATTTCATGCCAGAGGGAATGAGGGTCAGGGACAGGTCAGCAAGGGTAACCGTAGGAATAGCCATGTTCATGAGCAAGATCTGGTAGGAAGATTGTTCATTTAGCCTCTTCCTGGGTGTCCTTTATTGTTATCCACTGTGTGCACACATGCACATACTGTGTTAGGAACACAGTGAGAATGTCCCCTGCTTACAGAACTATTTTGCAGTCTGTGTAGTCAGATTCAGATATTTCATATGTTTTTTCAAATAAATACGGTAGTTGCTGTTGATATCAAGAAGGGTTAGGTGCTCTAAGCTAGGGGTTCTCAAACTACATTGAACTGCAACCCCCTTCTGACAAAAAAAAAAATTACTACACAACCCCAGGATGGGGGACTGAAGCCTTTTCCCACCCAAACCCACCGTCCTGGGTGGAGGGACCAAAGCCCAAGCCCTACCACCCCGGCCAGGGGGCGCAAAGCCAAAGCCAGACGGCTTCAGCCCCAGGCAGGGGGCCTGTAACCTGAGCCCTGTGGCCCAGGGCTGAAGCCTTAAGGCTTGGGTCTCAGGTGGTGGTGCTCAGGCTTCGGCCCTAGGTCCCAGCAAGTCTAAGCCAGCCCTGGTGACTCCATTAAAACAGGGTCACGACCCACTTTGGGGCCTCAACCCACAGTTCGAGAACCGCGGCTCTAAGCATATAGGTGCTCTAAATTGAGGATTAGTTGGTAATTTTGACAAGGATGGTAGTTTTATTAAAGTTAGATTATGTATACGGATTTTTATTTCTGCTTTGTTCAAGCTCTAGGGAATTTAACTATTTGGGGGAAATATTAAAGAACACACTGTAGGGGAAACTTATTTAAAATTTGTTTTACCTTCAAATTAATTTATTAGGTAAGTAGGCTTGGCAGACTGATTTTTTTTCTATATAATTTTAACATTTTATATTTTTATTGATTTTTAAATTTTCACAGTTGCAGGAAATTATGGGGTGGGAGTATCAGCTGATAGGGCAGGTCAGACAATAATTATTTAATGACAGTAGATGTTGAGATTCAAAAAGTTAAAGCTTTATAACTGTTAAAACACAAATTGTCAACATCACAGGAAATATCCTAAAGTCAAACTCTAAGAAGTCCCCAAGTAGCATATTTTCTTACTTTGCCTATCTGTAAATGTTCATTATCATTGATGGAAATATTTTCACATCGGTTTCTGTGTGTACAGTGAAATTGACCTTTACTGACATTCACCAATAAAAATCTAATCCTCCCAAGCCTATAGATCAATCACATTTAAGCACTTTTTAGAAAAAAGATTAGTGTTAAAATGGTAAATGTTATAACTGCATATCGCAAACTGAATTGTTAATATTGTACATGTTATGGCCCCAAACCAGCAAAGCCTTTCTGTAAGTGCTCAGCTTTAAGCACATTAATAATAATCCCATTGAAATCAATATGACTACTCCTGTGTTTATGTACTTTGCTGGATTAAGGCCTAAAAATGACACATGCTCATGATACCCATTTTTCATACTGAAGAATTTTGGACTAAAACATAATAGAAGTGTTCTTGCTCTTTTTGCCTACTTTAAAAATAAAATGAGGTGATGTTAAGTATATTGTAATTTAATTTTAAAAATAAAATGTTTAAAACACATTTAAGACTGGCTGTTTTTTGAAGAACTACTTTAATAGTAAATCAAAATCTTTATTTTAAATTAGTTTTCTTTTACTGTAGAGATACAAAATTGGGTCCTGAATCTGCAAGGAGCTCTGCAAAGCTAGAACCAATTTTGAGCGTTAAAAAAAATGTTACTTCCAGAATTTGGATTTTTTACCCCGACTTCCTGTAGAAATGGTAATTCACTGAGTACAGTAACTCCTCGCTTAACGTTGTAGTTATGTTCCTGAAAAATGCGACTTTAAGCAAAACGATGTTAAGCGAATCCAATTTCCCCATAAGAATTAATGTAAATAGCGGGGGGTTAGGTTCTAGGGAATTTTTTTTCACCAGACAAAAGACTGTATGTATACACAGTATAAGTTTTAGACAAACAATTTAATACACAGCAATGATGATTATGAAGCTTGGTTGAGGTGGTGGAGTCAGAAGGTGGGGTATTTCCCACGGAATGCCTTACTGCTAAATGATGAACTAGAACTCAGCTGAGCCCTCAAGGGTTAACACATTATTGTTAATGTAGCCTCATACTCTACAAGGCAGCATGAATGGAGGGAGGGGACACAACATGGCAGACAGAGACACACCCTGTGTGTGTGGGAGAGATGCACGTTGCCCCTTTAAGTACGCTGACCCCACTCTAAGTACATTGGCTTTTTAAGTAGATCAAGAAGTTGAGACAGCAGCTGCTGCCTGCAAGCTCCCTTTGTCCTGAGCCCTGTCACGTCCCTCCCCTGCTCTATGGAGATAGGGTAAGCGGGTGGCAGCAGTGGGGAGGGGGGACACCCTGATATTAGCCACCCTCTTTCCCCACCCACCGCACAGCAAGCAGGAGGCTCCAGCAATTGATAGCCTGATGGGCAGCTGCTGCACAGGGAATTTAGGAGAGTGGGGAGGTAGGGGGGCTGCAAGTCCACCGTGGTTCCAAGCCCCCACCAGCTATCTGGAAAGGGCTGCTCTTTCTGCAAGCAGCGGACAAAGGGAGCACTGTGCAACTTTAAACGAGCATGTTCCCTAACTGATCAGCAACGTACAGTAACTCCTCACTTAACCTTGTAGTTATGTTCCTGAAAAATGCGACTTTAAGTGAAACGATATTAAGCTAATCCAATTTCCCCATAAGAATTAATGGGGGGGGAGGAAGGGGGGTTAGGTTCCAGGGAAATTTTTTTTCCCCAGACAAAAGGCATTATATACATTTTAAACAAGCAATTTAATACAGCTATTAGGCTGGCAGCCCTATGCCCCACCGCCCCCCGGCAGACACCATGGATCAGCGCCTTCCCCCTGGTCCCTCCACCTCCTGCCTGTGGCAATCAGCTGGTTTGCAGTGTGCAGCAGGCAGGGGAGAGGGGGGAGGCTGTGCGCCATGTCCTCTCTCCTCCCACCAGCCTACTGAATGCCGCAAGACAGCTGATTGCCCTGACTTCTTAACCCTAGCTCTCAGAGTCCTGAAGTTGCTGCTGATCTGCTTGGATGGGAGGCGCTGGGGGGAGGAGAGTTGGCTGCCAGTGGGGGCTAAGCACCCATTCATTTTTTCCATAGGTGCTCCAGCCCTGGAACACCCACAAAGTCAGCTCCTCCCCCTTTTTCCCCTTGAACAAGCTCTGCCCTTTCATACCAAGTCCAATCATGAGATTTCTCTCTGTTGCCAATTAAGTAATAAAAGTAACAAATACTTTTCTCATGGATTATATTTTCCAAATGGACAATTTACCCTAAATGCTCAATTACTGAGGGACAATCTACACTCATTCCTATATTTGCTTTCTACAACCAACTCTGTATAATTTTTCATGAGAGATACGACTTTTTAAAACAAATTTTGTATTGTGGATAATCTAAGCACTACCCAGATGTACAGACACTTTTTTCTTAACCTATGTACTATATATTTTTAAATTAGCTTTAATAAAATGTAACTGTACTAATCCAGCCAGTTCTTCCTATTTATTCCCCATACTCCTTGCATCTGTGTAGAGACACCTTAGATGTCGAGCAGACTTCCCCCCCCCCCCCGATTTCCTTCTTGTTGCGCCTTTGACCCTATTATCATTTTCCATGTTCCTCCCAACCTAGAGACATGTTAAGGTAGTCTTTTTTTATGCTTACCCGTGGACTATTGTTACCTGCCCCCTTTCACCTAGTTTAATACCCCCTCACTAGGTTGGCAAGTTGGTACATGAAGATGTTCTTCTCAAACAGCATTCCATGGTCAATGAAGCAAAAGCCCTTCTACCAACACCATGCGTGCAGTCATGCATTCATCTCCAGGATGCACGTGTCCCGGCCTGCATCCTTAACTTCAGTCTGGAGCTGGATGAGAACAGAACCTGTGCCCCTGACTTCTTCACTCTAGCTCTCAAAGCCCTGAAGTCGCTGCTGATCTGCTTGGAGTGAGACCTAGCAATATCATTAGTGCCCAGCTGGATGAGCAGCATGGGGTAGTAGTGAGAGGGACAGATGTGCTTCAGCAACCTTTACATAACATCTTGGGGGCAGGCAGCACACCTCCCAGGACATCATGTCGTCATACCAAGAAAGATAAGCATTTATTTTTAAATGAAAAAAGCAGGTTTATTCCCAAAAATGAGAGACCACCATATTTAATACATGTAATTATGGTTTATTCCCATTAGATAGTACATATTTTCCCCAAAGCTAGAATGTGTCCAATTATCTTTAACTAAAATGAACAAGGTAATTCAAAATTATATTTGTAGGCCTTCAGGTACTTGAAGCTATGCTAAAGTTCAAACAAAACATTAATTTTCAACTGATTTACATGAGTTACTCACACTTCTGTGAAGTCGTGTGAGTTAGAAGTGACTCTTTCAAGAAAAGCTAAGATAAATCAGATTCAGATATACAGGTCCAGGATCTAATCAACACTTCAGGTGTTCAAAGCTCATACAGTGAATCCCAAAATATGTGTTTTCACTTCTATGCTGCAGCAAATCAGGTTTTCTATAGTTAGAAATGCATGAACTCCACCTCATTTATAAAAATATTAAGTGATGCATTAAAAACCCAGGTCTATGATTTATAGCTAGAGTGCTAGCAGAATTTCTAAAGGTTACAGCATATGCTGTCAGTTCTGCAAGTTACCACCAATGCAATTCCCTGCCTCCATATATTTTGAGAGTTTGTTCATTACTGGATAATCTTACCTTAAACAACCTTTTAGGAAGATAACAATACCCAGCCACCACTACAGACTAAGGCCCCAGTCCTGCAATGAGTACAGACAAACCCTGAAACCAACACAGAGCCCCACTGATGTCAATGGGGCTACACACGGGCACAGGGATCTGCCTGCACAGAGTTCATTACACGATTGGGGTTTCAGAGAACGTAAGATCCTGCATCCTGCAACTGACTGTGCACAGGTGCATCTCCATGGAGCTTCCATGGGGGTGAGCCCACAGGCAGCCAATTGCAGGAACAGGGCCTAAGCCTCAGACACAATTAGTCGTGTATTGGAGTACTGTGTTTATAGTCATGCTGATGCCTCTTGAATTGGTCCCTGGATGGCTACAGCTTCAATCTCAACTTGTGCATCCTGTAGGGAAAACATTGAAGCAGAATAGGAATTTAGAGACCTACATTTTTAAAATTGCTATTGAGCATAGTACCCTTTAGAAAAAAAAAAACACCTTGGAAAACCACAAGGTTTTGCTATTGCAAAGAGATTTAATTCTACGAATCTTGATTCTTTTTTTTGTATTAGTAATTTCTTCAGCAATGTTAGTGAAAATTGAAAGCTTTCTTTTAATCATTCTACATATAATAATCCCTTATTCCTGGAGTGACATTTCCTCCCCTTTAATGTTACAATGTGTGTGTGTGGGTGTCAGAGAGATTACATATTTTAACTACATAAGAAAAAATCCTCCACTAAAAATCCTCCAGCTGCAAGAAGTTAGAGAGAGAATAGATATTTATAGAAGAACAATTGACACTCACTTTTGGCAAAGCAGCAACTTGGTAGGCTGCTCTGGCTGGGAAGTTACTCCTGAAAACTACAGTTTAAAAGATAAATAAATGAATGCATAGTTTAACTTTGCCCATACAAGACACAGTTCAGAATTATCTATAGCGATAAACTGTAAACATTCTACTGTGTATGTGTAACAGCTATGAGACAAAAATTGCTGGATTTTTGGCCTGCTATACAATCTCAGTAATTTACTTTTTCAGGATCAAGACAAAACATAGATCAGCTTCTCTGGTTGCCACTGGCATAGCATGGCCCTAAACATCTTATTTGCCCCAGGAAAGGTATCTACAGTATACAGGGTGATCTTCCAGAGACATAGTTGATGTGAGGGCTCTTACATCCAGATGAGCAAGGAAAAGGGGCTCTGGCCAAAGGAGGAGGGGTATGGCAAGGATACCTTACATTACACACAAACTCACCCAGCATAGCTGTTAGCCCTGCACAGAGCAGCACCAGGATCAATGGAGAGCAAAGGGGAGTTTTCAGCCACCTTTATACAGTATGCCCTATCCTGCACTCCATGCACTTTAATTGAACTCCATGATTAGGCTCCTACTTTGAGGATACCTAGCTAACAGAGTGAGAGATCTGAGTAAGGTATAATACTGTGCAAATGCAGCTGTTGTAGACAGTTTTTACTGGTAAGTTTTAATTCTAAGATCAGCAACTGATAAGCTCTTGTTACTGAATCAAGTTAATATGTCACAATGAAAGAGCAAACACCAAATGTGTTAATGAATTACAGCTACATGGGAGCCTGGTAATGAGCAACTAGGTATTAACTGTTATGCATACTGTACATATGCCCATAAAATTGCATTTTGACATACAAAAGAGAGACTATTTCACCATGAAAGAAAAACAGTTACTTGAGGCCAGAAGCTGCTCCTGACTTCAAAAGTGAGTCAACATATATTTGGATTATATAGATAAGTACTCAGGGTCCCATGTTCCTGTTTCAAAATGCAGAATTGGGCCCTTATGAATCTCCTACCTCAATGCACTCTAGATTTGACCAACTATCCTTTATGTTCTCAAATAGGAATGGTGTTATCTGTAATACTTGTACTAAACAACCAGCGTCCCACTGAAGAATTCAACAGACTGTTTAAAGATAGTAACAGATAAACACACAACCCCAGACAACCAACAAATTAATCATTTGAAGGCTGCCTACAGCAGCATAACATTAGGGAAAATACAATGATGTACATGTAGAATTGTAAAAAGTTTGTACATATTTGGCCCTGCGAGTCCAGCAATACAAAGGACCTGATTTTTACTAGGCTTTGCAGTGTTTAAGAGGCCTACCATTTTGGGCTCTGGTAAACCATTAGGCTATGCTCAAACACTGCTAGTTCTCAAGACATACAGTCCCCACCTCCTCCTTTTGGATACACAGTCTCTCATATGGATTCTAAGTTGTTGAGAGAGAGAGAAAGCCAGAACATACCAAATTAATTTTCATACTGATTATTCAGCCACATTGAACTGAGCTGTCTGTTCTGAGGGAACCCCTCTTTACAAGTTTATATCACAGACAATATTGTATTTGCCAAGAAGAGATGGCTTCTTACAACACCATCTCAGAGTGGTGTTGTAAGAAGAATTAGCTAAAGTCTAAAGCGGTATGTGAGGGCTATTATTTTTTTTAATCTTTTTGAGTCTATAAAAACCAATTTATGCACAGAGTATTACTAACATTGTGGGATACTGAGTGCTAAATTTTGTTTCTAGATTACCAATTTACCTGAGAGAACTGTAAAACCAGACACCCTATCAACTACATATGTGAACGGGTTCCAGAGCGCAAGTTTCCATTCTGATCCATCTCTTTTGGCGGTCATATGAATGTAAATATACAGTTCCAATTTCACCCACTTTTGATAAAGCCATACCCCTCTGGGAAGCTCTACAAAGCATGGAAGACATGTAAACTGGGACATCCGCCTCACTGAAGGATGAAGTAATATAACAATGTCAGTTAAACGCTGAAGCTGCCCTTCTAATGCACCAAGTTTTGTAGATCTACAGTATGACTGACACTGTCATCTGGCCCTATGATTTGTGTAACATAAGTATGGAATTTGAATCCTATCCATAGTCCTTTTTACATATGGACTATTAAGAGCACATTAAACTGAGAAAGGCAGAGATTTAGCTAGCAGGAATAATCTGAACACCTGAGTCACTGGGAAACAGACATCTTTTTCTAAATGACTAATATTCCTACTAAAGTTACGTATGAACTATGCTTATTTCTAAGAGCAGGTCTACACTACGGCGGGGATCGACGCTGTGAGATTGATCTATTGGGGGTTGATTTATCACATCTAGTCTAGATGCAATAAATCAATCCCCGAGCGCTCTCCCGTCGACTCCTGCACTCCACCGCCATGAGAGGCGCAGGCGGAGTCGACGGGGGAGCGGCAGCAGTCGACTCACTGCCATGAAGACACTGCGGTAAGTCGATCTAAGTACGTCGACTTCAGCTACACTATTCTCATAGCTGAAGTTGCGTATCTTAGATTGATCCCCACTCCCCAGTGTAGACCAGGGCTAAGTCATTTTCCTTTTTGTTTTGACTATCCAGTTTCAACTCATACCTTAAAGAATGTCAAAATAGACTGTCATTAAGTTTTGCTCTTAGTGAGCAATAAAACTGTACAAGATACTGCTAAAATGGAAACAAAACATCCACTTACACTGCTTGTAGATTTCATTAATATCACTGAAGTCCTTCATGTCAGCCATCAACACAGTAGTCTTTACAACTAGAAGTTACAGAAATGCAGATATTATGGAGCGCTGGGTTGTATGCAGCGTGAAAAGCCCTGTGCGTTTCTTTAATATTCAGTTCATATACTTCATTTTAAGTGATAAACTTCACCCACTCTGAACACTGACATCTATTGTTAAATAAAAATTAGGTTATATCCATTCATACCAACTTATTACACTATATCATGACATTTTAGAAACAGTGAAGTGCCATGAAACTCAGCATGCACTACTGCTTTCATTTAATTTTTTCCTAATTAAGTGCAGTGTCGGGAATTTTCAAAGGGGCACACACCTATAGAGATTTTCAATGCCACCTAAGGGAAATTAATGGGAACTGTGTGTCCCTAAAGCAGCTTTGAAAATCGTAGCCTTAAATTCCTTTGCAAAGCTCATTTCTTCCATGAAGCACACGTGTTACTGTACCCCCAGCCATTGCCTTTCCATGGCCTTGTCCACACTATGATTTTTTGTTACCCTTTTAATCTCCCCGCTTTCCCATTGCTAATGCTGGCTCAGCTCCACTGTTAGTGCACTAGTGTTGGCAGCATTTTAAGCCCCAGGGGTGGGATTCACAAAGGTGTTTAGGCAGCTTGAAGCCAATGGGAAATAGGCACCTAAATACCTTTCTGAATCTCACCCTAGTTCCTGTAGACCTTCTCTGAATTGGGTTAGAGGACAGGACACTTAAAGTGCCAGCCGCCATCTGGAGCCCTCTCTACACTAGTGTTCCCACAGATGGGGCTGAAAACAGTAGCATTGCTAGTCAGAAAATTGGGGCAAGAACAGCCTAGTGTACACATCCCTCAAATAAAAATCTTTCCCTGGGTTTCCCAGATGTACTGGGTTGTCTTTTTCAATTTTAAAATCCTTGGGTCTAGGATCATACTTTCTTTTGTATCACACAGCTATAAGCACCAACTGTGTATTCAACAAAAGATTCCCTTAAAAAAAAGTCACATTGTTTTCTTCTCTAAATAAAATTCTTGGACATCTCTACTATTCTTATGTAGGCACTCACCATTGCAGTAGTCGCAGCCTGCAGCTTTCAGTATTTCCCCTATATTTTTTAGAGCCTGTTGAGAAGCAAAACAGAGCCTTGAGGTACTGACATTGTTAAAGTTATAGCTTCTCTACATACCGGCACCACAAGATGTAGCTATCAAAGTTTACTCCAGACAACCTCAGATGGTAGCCAACCTTTTCATTAGACAAGTGAAAAGAAAGGTAGGTTACGAATCATCTTCCACAGTGATTGCACTTCCAGCAGGACTTCCATTTTTAGTCCTTGATTCAACTCAGGAAAAGGCACATACGTAAGATGAGGGGTTCCCCACTAAACAGCAGCAAGGTCTAGAGGCAATGCCCTGACAAGCAGGCCAACTGGCCCTTCCCAGCCACTAGGACTCTTACTCAGATCCCCTCCCTAGGGTCTGCTTGGAGGCTCGATCTTTTTTATAAGTGTCTAATGAACGAATAACAAGGTAGGGGAGGTAATATCTTTTAATGGACCAACTTCTGCTGGTGGAAGGGACAACAAGCTTTTGAGCTTCACAGAGCTCTTCTTCAAGCTACAACACTGCAAACAGTCAGTAATTGTCCAATTAAATTTAAAGCACCATTTCCCCACCCTGCTGGAAATAATGATTTCTCACTATTTTCCTATCCACCTCCCGTTATTTGGGTGGGGGAAGGCAAGGATGGAGAGCAGGCATTTTCCTCTACTCTAGCCCTCCTCCAGCTTCCTGGATTGCTATGTGGGATGGTCTCCCATACTCCAGCCTCCATGTTTTGGCCTCTGTTCTCTATGAACAGCTCCAGGGCCTAAACACAGGTCAAACATTAAGACTCTCAAATATTAAGTTTATTGCTAGGAGACTTTGGATAACTTCTTACCTGTTTAGCTTCTTCTTTTGCCCCTCCAGGCACAAGCTGACCACTAGAAGGATCCATGCCTAGCTGTCCTGAGATATACATGGTCCGGTCTATCAGCACTGCTTGACTGCAATTATAAGTCATACATATATTTACAGCTCATCCAGAAAAATCTCGTTTCCATCCAACCACTCAGAATTATTTTGAGCAAACCTCTTGAAGAAATATTTCACCTTCTCCCACATTAATTTATAATATTTTATGGAGGTAGAAAACTCAGACCGGGAAGGTGGGAACAGACTATATATACCACCTCTTTAGGAAGTAAAGTACTGTGTAAGAATCACAGGGCCAGTTATTTTTAGTAGTAGAAAAGGCAGAGTCAGTCTTTACTGAAAAGAGAAAAGTTAACTTGGTAACAAAGAGAATGTCACTTTCAAGCGTCTAAAAAGATATATTTCTACTGTCAACAACCCCCTTACTCACTTTCGAAAGTCTTGCCCATAATAATTAAAGTTGTGCTTTCCATCCCAAGCTCTCCAAGTGCTTTTACAAACATTGTTATGTCTCAGCATCACCAAGATTCAGGTAAGAGATACATTACTGGCAGCTTGGACCAGTGGGTATAGTGTTAATTATGACTCAAGAGACCTGGATTCTATTTTCTTTTCCGCCACTATCAGCACTGTGACCTTGGGCAAGTTACTTCATGTCTCTGTGTCTCAGTTTTTCCATTTGTAATATGGAGAAAATGCTTTCCTTTGTAAGAGGTTTTGAGATCTACAAGTGTTATTATAGAGATCACTTCATGAGTCACTGAAGCGAAACACAGGAGCTGTTTAATAGCGCACAGACACAATACAGAAAAGTTTAGGGCAGGAAATAAAGAATACTTTATCCCTTTGAAAATAAAAGGGTAGTTTAGACTCCCAGTCCTCGTCAGCAAAGTTCGATACGCAGTTTACCAAATGAAGGAAGGAAAAGCCCCAGGAAAAGACAGACTGACAACCGAAATGATAAGAGCTGGAGGCCAAGACCTCTGGTAAAACCTTGCTCAGAGGTTTAGCCATTACTTGGAAATGCAGAAGATATCGTCTAGCTGGAAGGAGTCCAACACCATTTTGCTGTACAAGAAGGGTGATTGTGAAGATCTAAAGAACTATTGTCCAATATGCCTGCTCTCACATGTCTACAAGTTGTTCATCAAAATAATAATAAACCAACTCTCACAGAGTCTGGATGAGCAGCAGCCAAGAGAGCAGGTAAGTTTTCAAAGGAATTTCAGCACAATGGACCATATTTTCACTATAAACCAGCTATTGGAATGCTCAAGGGAATACAAATTTCCTTTATGTACTGCCTTCATCGATCATGAAAAAGCGTTTGACAGCCTAGAGATCAATGCAGTGTTGAAAGCTCTTGCAGAGCAGGGCATTGACACAAACTACATCGAACTACTAAAGGAAGCAAATTCTGACTGCACTACAGATATAACTGTTTGACATCCCCTTCTCATCCCAGTTAAAAAAGGTGTGAAACAAGGAGACTCTGTTTCACTGAAACTCTTCACAGCCTGCCTCGAAATGGTAATGAAGGAAATGAATTGGTTAGTTAAACACCTCAGATTCACGGAGGATATCATGTTGATTGCCGAAAATACTATCAAACTACAGAAAATGCTGCGAGAATGCAACACAAAAAGCAGCCAAGTCAGACTGAAAATGAACCCGTCCAAAACAAAATGTATGCAGTCTGATGCCTTGCCAAAAGCCCAAACAACAGACAAGGGAGAACAAAAGAAGAAGTCGACCAAAACGTCTATTTGGGCCAAGAAATTAACATGCGCCACAATCAAGAAGGTGAACTCTTGCAAAGAATGAATGTGTGCCAACCAGTTTTCTATCTATCAAGGATGTCCTTGAAGGAAAAAAATCAACAAGGCAACACGCGCCAACCTCTTCAACTCAACAGTACTGCCGGTAATGTTGTATGGCAGTGAAAAATGGACACTGATGAAGATAGAGGAGCAGCAACGGTCTGTCATGGAGAGGGCGATGAAAATTAGTATTCTGGGGATTTCAATCCACGACCGAGTCCCCAATGAAGTGATCAACCAGCAGAGTGGAGTGCAGCATGTCATTGTTGAAAGCAAGTACTGTGAAATGTGATGGGCCAGACATATAGGGAGACTCGCTGACAATGGACTGCAGCTGTTGCCAACTGGTACTACAACCATGGCCAACCTCCAAAGAGATGGGGAGATTTAATCGTGAAAAGACATGGCCACACATGGAGAAGGAAGGCCAGGATAAGAGAAGAATGGAAGATGTGATTAGCACAATCTATATGAGGACTGAAGGACTGATCGATCAAGGTGATCAAGGTGAATTTAGACTGGTGGATTGTAATTGTCCAAATTGGAATTTGTTTCCCTCCTTCCTATTCAACATGAGGTAAGAAATAAAAGCTATAATAAAATATGCAGTTACTAAAATATAACTATTCTGATCAAACATCTCATAGATATTAGTGATACAAATAAAATGCCAAGCAAAAGATTTACAAAATGTAGACTAAGCTGATATATTTTTAATTTTTACTGGACACACCAAGTGTTTTGATTACTTAAAGCTACATGACTTCAACATGGAATTATGAATATGTCATTCCAAACATATATAGACCATGGAAGACTTATAGGAACTTCCTGGATTATTTTTATTATAAGAGTGCATGGGCTTGCTAATGTTGGTGACCTAGGAGCTTTAAAAAGAAGTGCCTTTAACATTCAGAAGTAATGTAAGTAATAGAGCAAATCTAAAACAGTCAATTAAATCCACATTTTTAGTCACCAGTTGGCCATTGCTTGACAAATCAGCTACATGGTTACAGTTGCAAGATTAACAATCTGCACACCTGCTCTCTGGCTGTATTGCTGAAATGTGCTGATGGGCTAACTTTAGCCTATGTTCCATTCTCAGCAAATTCAACATATTTTGATTGCCACCGAACATACGGCTGCTGGCACAAGACCCAGTTATTCTGGACAGCATACAATTAAAGACATCAAAGCCAATTGCAAAACATTATGCAAACATGAAAACATTTACTGAAATAGAGTTGCCCAGTAATGCTTCTATTCACCGCAATAAAGAGATTGAAAATTTACAGTATTTCATAATGCAGGCCGACAAACCTACCATTATGCAGCCTCAAACACGATTAACATCTGTTCAGTGATAATTCTTCATTTTTTAAAATTTCCAAGAATATTATGGACACTTCCTCACTGCAAAAGGTCTGCAGTATACAGACGCTGTGATTCCCCCATCTCCGTGTCTGTCCCCACAACCACCAACGTGTGGAATTCTCACTTTATCCCAGTTCACTGAGCCTCAACCAGCTTTTCCTTCTAGCCCATCCTAGTCTCACTTCTTCTGCAATGCCCATCAATTTAAAGTTCCTCCAAGTTGTTCCCTTTTTTGGCCTCCCAAGTATGTTCTGCCTTGTCTAGTCTACAGCAGGCCCCACTCATAAAACGAGCTCCGTACGGATCATGGACTTGGGACCCCAGCGCAGTCACTCACGGGGGTATCTGTCTGGTTCTCTTTGCAGCACCAGGGCCGTCGCTCTGCAAGGCAGAGTCCGCGCTAGATGGGCGAATGAGGCTGGCACGTTACCTGTAGGGGCCCATTGCAGCCGGTGCCCTCGGGGTGCTGATTATTCGCTTGATCAGGGTGGCCATGGCTGCGCTTGGTCACTCGCGAGGTTCTGCACTTTGCTCCCTGCGCGCCAGCTGGGACCCTCTCGCTCTTACACCTAAGAATAAGGGTTCCACCCCCAATCCCACGTGTGGGCACGGCACCGAACCGCGCATGCGCCTCCGGAGGGGCGCCTCCCGCGGAGGTTGCTGGGGGATGTAGTCTTTCCTGAAGGGGTCTTATGCGCGTGCGCGGTCCCCACAGCGGCGGCGGGTCCGGCATGGCTGCGGTAGGCTGAGAGGCCGGGGAACCGAGCACTGCCGGGGAAAGGGGCAGAGCCTGGTGGGGCAGAGGCCGAAGGAGGCTGCTCCCACGCGGGGCATCCACACCCCACTCCGCTTCCAGGTACCGCCCGGCCGGGATGCCTGGCCGCCCGGCCCCGCTCTCCCGGGGACGCCTGGTTGCCCTGGCCCTGTGCCCATCACCCCAACCCTGGCCGTATAACGCTGGTGCTGTGGACCAAGGTCACCCCCTGGCCGTCCTGTCCCTGCATTGCAGCGCTAGCCTGTGAGGGGATGCGGCAGTAGCCGGCTCCCGAGCAGTCATCCCGCCCGCGGGCTGTGCCTTGTAGCGGAGCTCAGACCCCTGCATTGTGCCCCCGTTTCGCTGAGCTCACTCCGTGGGGAACATCTGCCCAACGCCTCGTGCCTCGCTCCAACCATTTCAGCAGCGGATGAAGTTCAGTTCGGGATTTGGATTGGTATAGATCCGGGGCGGGCAGACTTTTTGGCCTGAGGGCCATATCGGGTTTCCGAAGGTGTATGGAGGGCCGGTTAGGGGAGGCTGTGCTTCCCCAAACAGCCAGGCGTGGCCCGGTCCCCTGCCCCCTATCTGACCCTCCCTGCTTCTTGCCCCCTGATGGCCGCCCCCCTCAGGACTCCTGCCCCATCCAACCACCCCTGTTCTCCCCCTGGGGCCCCTGCCCCATCCACCCCTGACTGCCCCCAGACTCCCTGCCCCATCCAACCCCTCCTCTCATTCCTGACTGCCCCCCCCCCCGGACCCCTGCCTCATCCAACCACCCCTTCTCCCTGTCCCCTGACCGCCCCAGAACCCCTGCCACTGCTGCACCATCCAACTCCCCGCCCCCATCTTACTGACTGCCCACCTGGGACCCCTGCCCCCATTCAACCCCCCTGTTCAACCTCCTCTGACTACCCTGACCCATATCCACACCCCTGCCCCTGACCCCCCAACTCCCGTGCCCTCTATCCAACCCCCCACTCCATGCCCTTACAGCGCTGCCTGGAGCACTGGTGGCTGGCGGCACTACAGCCACACTGCCCAGAGCACCAGGACAGGCAGACGTGCCGCCCGGCTGGAGCCAGCCACGCCACCGTGCAGCACAGAGCACCGGGTCAGGCCATCTCGTCATTTACTGTTATTACATTGTCTCACCCACCCACCCCCATAATTTTGTTCAATTGAAAACTTAAATTGATAAAAATTAAAAATGCTTAAAAATTATCTGTTGAAATATTATAAAAAATTGAACTCTGCTAAGCATATTTATACCACTATAGCCTGTTGCTTTTCTCCAGACTTACGGGATTAGCTATTCCAGTGTAAAGCACCTTTATAACAAGAGCACTGCAGCAACATGTGGGGAAGTTGTACCACTTAACTGTACTGGTGTATAGGTGAGGTGGTACAATTTGTGTGCATAAACAAGGCCTTAGGTATTGTTTTGTGATGCCAAGTGGAAGAGTACATGTGCTGATGGTCTCCTTTAGTTGTTTTTGTTTTTTAGAAATGTCTAATGCAAGAGAGAAGAAACGTGCCAAGAAAATGAGAAATCAACCTGCCAGTGTCACTTTATCTTCTGATTGTGGACCATGTCATAGTGGAATACAGCACCATAATGGGGGAAGTAGATCTTTTCAAACTCCGAAACAAGGTGTGAAATGTGCGAAGTTCATTCAAAACTTATTGTATACCAATAATCTGTTTCCCAACTGTCATCTTTTTATATGTGGGTCAGTGTTTAGTGCTTTGGAACCAATGGTACTACTTCCTCTCTTCACCTAATTAGGTAAATTAAATGTTTGTAAACAGATGGAACTGATAGCATTATGTTTTTAGGGCCAACTTTGTGCAAGGTTTTGTGCATTTTAAAGGGATACCATCAACTTAAAAAGTGAGTTCTGGGTTGTTGTTTTTTTTGTTTTTTTTGTTTTGACATAAGTTTATGGAAACTGGATCTGAATAGAAAAATTACTTTTCTCTTTTTCACTTTGTTTTTTATAGTTAGCTTTGTTGTTTTCGCATGTTCCTGTTTGAATAGGCCTTTCACAGAAAAGAGAGAAGCACTTCTTCAAAAAAAGGAAGCTGTGATTGTAAAACCACAAAACTTAGAAGAGGGACTTAGGGTCAGGAGTAGTACCTGAAGCAACTTCTAATTTTCTTTAGAAACTGACTAGGTTTCATGTTGTTGGTGTCATCTTAATGTTCCTCATTCTTGATTTTTTTTGCTGCTTCATTGCTAAGAGGAATGTTTGTGATGTAAGTAAATGATCATGGAGGGTTATGCTGAAAGTGCTCAACTCTTGGCCAGTTGAGACTTAAGATGTGCTTACAACCATAGCCAAGATTTTAAAAAATGGCTATCTAAAGTTAGTCTCCTGAGGCCTTGTTGAAGGCATATTGAAACATTCAGTGGATACTATTGTTTGATCAGCTCACTTGAAAAATCAGGCTACTTATTTGTGCACCTGTGTCTTAGGATCCTAATTTTAGACACTCATTACTGAAAAATCTTGGCTCGGATTTCCAGCGTGGAAAACGTGCGTTAACTTGTTGCATGACAGTAATACCTTTCTTACACAATCTTATTATTTTTATGTGCAACACAAGTACTTTTAAATATATTGTTACACCTGTGTTTCTGTTAAGATAGACAAAAGAACCTAGAAAAGTACCCTTGTGTATCTCCATAGTTTGTGAGGAAACCCAGATAATTTTCATAGCACACAATGATGAGTTTAAGGGGAAAATACTATTCGTTTGTCTTTCTAGAATCCCATGTATGAAACACCAGTTAATCCAGTCAACGCCTGGATCTTGCATTGGGAGCCATCACCACAGACCCCTGCACAATCCTATTCTAGTCAATAGGACTGGGCAGAAGGTTCCATGCTGGCATATCTAATTTGGTATTGAGGCCAAAGAGTGGGCTGGACTTCATTTTTTATCCTGTAAAAATAACGTCTTAATCTGCTGGAGGCTTGCTGTTGAACAGAGCAAGGCTTTTTACTTCTCCCTTCAGGGTTATAATAATGCAGCCCTTTACCTTCATACATATAGTGCATTGTTTTCATAAGGTCCTTCAAATATATATTAAAAAATAAAATACTGAGCACTTTTAAGCCATTGTTAGCTACCTTATCAGTTTCTATTTTAAAGAAGTCAACTTCATATTTAAAGCAATACAAAATCTAGTCACATGCATGCTAGAAAAACTTTATTTGCTCATTTATTCAGGCTAGTCTAATAGCATTTTTGCTTCCTCTGTTTTTTTTCCAACATGCTAGCAGATCTCCATCCAGATAGTTCACAGGAGTATCAGCAGCAGAGACATCAACATCAGTCTCCTGGACCTTCGTACAGGAAAGAACAATATTTTTCTAAGGGGCAAAATAGAGGTGAGAGAGGTAGAGGAAGAGGAGGTTGGAGAGGAGGACGCCAAAATGTTTCTCAAGAAATGCCTAAATACATAACAGGTAAGTGTCCATAGAGAAGTGTCCAGAGAAATTTATGCTAGAAGTTACCATGGAATGATAGTTCAGGTCCATGGGTTTTTTTATTTTTAAATGATAGTAAAATCTGGATGAACTGAGACCTTACGATATGCACTTGTAGACTTCTGTTTTATCAAGTAGAAATACTCTTCTGGATTGAAACTAACACTAAATCTTTGTTAAGCTACTGAAAAAAGTGTGTTGTGCGGTCAGTGGACCTACATTTTGAAGATATGTCTGCACTGTGCACTTTTGGCAGTATGTAGAGAACATACACTACATGTCCTCTAGCGCTGATATAAACAGCAGTGTAGATTGCGAGGGACTGGTTAGGCACGTAAAGTAAGAACATGCCTGAATCCTGTGGGTGCATACCCTACTTCACAGTACCTTCCCCATCTGTGCTGCTCTTTTTAGCAGTGTAGTGTCCTACTTCCTCCCTGCTGCTGTAATCTTTCCCCACAGCAGCAGGGAAAGGCCCCAGCAGTGGAAGCCTTTCACTGACATGTGTAGCTACACATACAGCCTGTTTTCACTGTGATGTATAGCTACACCTAAGGTACATGATTGATCTTACTAATCAATGGTCTGTCCAACAGTGGTCTGTACCTCTCATGGCTCATGGTATACGAATGTTGGCGTAACCTCGGGCCCTGATTATAACACAGTCAAGTAGGTGCCAGTGTTTGGACTGAGGATGTTTCCAGGTGGTCTTAAATTTGTTACTCTGCCTAAAGATGGTATTTGTGATGAGCAGGTCATGCGCCACATGTTTGTTGAGGAGGAGAATACCATTGGGGTTTACATTTCCCACCCCTTCTTTGCCTATTGTGCTGCTCCAGATTTGGGAGTCCCGTCCAATCTGGCATTGAAATCTCCCAGGAGGATGAGTTTTGATGCAGTCCTCACAGCCACACCTAAGGCATACAGAGTGCTATAAAAACTGCTTTTAGTGGTCGTCTTCATCATCAGGTGTTGGGGTGTATATACCGATGACCGTGGAGCATTGATTGTTGCTGAGCTTAAGCTGAAGAGTCATGAGACTCTTGTTGATCCCCACGGGAAACTCCAAAAGCTGACTGTTGATCTTGTTTTTGATGGCAAAGCCAATCCCGTGAATGCATGTTTCTTCAGGTGGCTTTTCTTTCCAAAAGAAGATGTAGCCACTGCCATCCTCTTTTACTTGGCCCTCATTAGCCCAGCAGATCTCAGTAAGAGCTGCAATGTCAATGTTGAGTCTTGCCAGTTCTCTGGCAATTATGGCAGTTCTTTCTGAACGTTCACTGTGCTGAGAGTCCAGAAGGGTGCGGACATTCCAAGTGGCGAAATTCATTGTCTTATATCTCTTTTTCGGCCGTGGAGGTGAGTGATCCCACTGTACATGGCCATCGAGTCAGAACAGTGTGAGACAGCCTTTGTTAGGGGCACCTTTTCTAGCCCCCTCCCCATTTGGGGTGAGCAGAGGGGATCCTAAAAAGGCCTGTTCAGTCACCGGCGCTGCTGCTGGAATGCACTTCTGTCTCATCCAAGCACAAGACGACCACCACACAGCTGCCCCTGCGTGCAGATTTGTGACTAAAGAATTCAAGAGATCACTGCTCCTGTCTTCACCGCCACTCGTCCGTCGCCAAAGGGCTTTGTGCGGGTGTGAGCCCTTTGGCAGAGGCATGCGCATGAAAACTTTAACGTGGGAAAACTGGTGCGCAGGCAGTAACCACATGAGACTTGACAGGAGGAAAACCCTGACCCAGTAGCAAAGAGATCCAAGACAACCATGGGCCTCCCTCCTGCTGCAGCTCTCATCTGTTTTCACAGCCGCAGAGTACTAAAAAGTCTTCCATGTGCTCCTGATCCACCATTGGGGTCTTGTGAAGTTTGGACTGTGGTTAGTCAGGAGCCTCGCCTCAGACCTGCTCACCAAGGGGGACCCTACCAGGAATATGAAAGCTCTGGATAATGTAGCTCTGAGGGTCTTTAGCACACACAAGCCTCTCCACCATAACAAGGTTGCGGATGGACCTGGGTAACCTACAGACGACATCTTAAGTGGCTGGAATGGTTCCATCAGCGGTGCCTCAGGAGGATTCCCAGGATCAGCTGGGAAGACCAACACATTAACATCAGCGTTCTCTCTGCAGCCAGTGTCAGCAGTATAGAAGTGCAGGTCATGAAACACCAATTCCATTGTGTACGTATGCCTGACACTCGCCTCCCGAAGCAAGTACTCTTCTCTCAGTTAAGTCAGGGAAGACGGGCTCACGGAGGGCAGTGGCAGCGCTTCAAAGACATACTGAAAGTACATCTTTAAAAGGGAGGCATCAACCCAACAAACGGGGAGGACTTGTTGCGGAACAGCCCACAGTGGTGCCACACCGTACACCAAGCCACAGCTCGTTTTGAGGAGAACAGATGTGCTCATGAGACCAAGAAGCAACAAAGGAGGAAAGAAAGGGCACAACAGTCCAGCCAACAACTGTCTCCTCCAAGATTACACCTGTCACTTCTGTGGGAAAATCTTCAGGGCATGAATTGGGCTCCTCAGCCACTTAAAAACCCACCAATGAATCCCCTTGGCGAACATCATCCTTGCATCGAGGGATAGCTGAAGAAGATAGCTACACATGCGAGGTTCTGCCAGTGGTGTACTGTGTAAATGTCTCCTTAATGTAATCCGTGAATCTGTTTATTATGCTTATCACATGGGCAGGTGGTGTATGTGTGCATTTGGTACAAGGAGCTCCTGTTCCTCAGAGACCATGTACGGGCTTTGGAGGCCAGAGTGGCTGAACTGGAGGAGCTAAGGGAGACAGATATATAGATGAGACTTTCTAGGACACAGTAGAAGGTCCCACCCCCGGTCTAACAGTCTCTGTGCTATTGAGGAGGATGAAAGTCTCAGAAGGAGAACATCCAACTGGAGCTCAGGGAAACGATCCATAGCTGGGACCCTCCTTCCAGATGATGATGTGGTATTCTCTCCCACTGAGGATGCCTCTCCAGGGGAGGCAACTCCAGTTATTAGGAAGAGACCAGTAATAGTTTATGGGGGATTTGAAACATAGATAGCTGGGTTTGGAATGACCAGGAGAACCGCATGGTGGCTTGCCTGCCTGATGTGAAGGTTGCGGATCTCTCGAGACATCTAGATAGACTTACGTGTAATGCTGGGAAGGAGCTGGTAGTTGTGGTACATGTAAGTACCAGTGACATAGGGGAGGGTAGGAGAGAGGTCCTGGAGGCTAAATTTAGGCTGCTAGATAAGAGATTGAAGTCCAGGACCTCCATGGTAGTATTCTCTGAAATGCTTCCAGTTCCACGTGCAGGGCTAGTTAGACAGAACTACAAGGTCTCAATGCATGGATGAGACAATGGTGTAGGGAGGAGGGGTTTAGATTTATTAGGAACTGGGGAAACTTTGGGGAAACTGGAGTATATACAGGAAGGATGGGTTCCACCTAAACCAAAATAGAATCAGATTGCTGGCACTGAACATTAAAAAGGTCGTAGAGCAATTTTTAAACTAAGGGCTCGGGGGGAAGCTGACAGGTGCGAAGGAGCCCATGGTTGGGACAGAAACATCCCTTAGGGAGGATCTATTGATGGAGATTCTCTATGTCCTAGTAAGGAGGAGAGGATGGAAGATGATAAAATACGGGTAGGATCTGATGAGAGAGAGTCCCATTCAATTACATCATGTAATGGCAGAGAGCTAAAAAGTGACACATTTTTAAAGTGCTCATATTCAAATGCCAGAAGTCTAAATAAGATGGTGAACTAGAGTGCCTTGTATTAAATGAGGATGTTGATATAATAGACATCCACAGAAATTTGGTGGAATAAGGATAAACAATGGGACACAGTAATACCAGGGTACAAAATGTATCAGAAGGACAGAACAGGTCATGCTGGTGAGGGAGTAGCACTAAATGTGAAAGAAAGCATAACATCAAATGAAGTAAAAATCTGAAATGAACCAAACTGTACCATAGCATCTCTATGGATAGTAATTGCATGCTTGAATAATAAGAAAATAGCAGTAGGGCTATGCTACCGACCACCTGACCAGGATGGTGATAGTGACTGCGAAATGCTCAGGGAGATTAGAGAGGCTATAAAAATAAAAAAAATCAGTAATAATGGGGGATTTCAACTAGCCCCATATTGACTGGGTACATGTCACCTCAGGATGGAATGCAGAGAGAAAGTTTGACACCTTAAATGACTTCTTCTTGGAGCAGCTAGTCCTGGAACCCACAAGAGGAGAGGCAATTCTTGATTTAGTCTTAAGTGGAGCACAGGATCTGGTCCCAGAGGAGAATATAGCTGGACTGCTTGGTAATAGTGACCATAATATAATTAAATTTAACCTGTGGTGGAGAAAACACCACAGCATCCCAACACTGTAGCATTTAATTTCAGAAAGGGGGACTACACAAAAATGAAGAAGTTAGTGAAACAGAAATTAAAATACAGTGCCAAAAGTGAAATCCCTGCAAGCTTCATGGAAACTTTTTAAAGACACCATAATAGAGGCTCAACTTAAATGTATACCACAAATTAAAAAAACAGAACCAAAAAAGTGCTACCATGGCTAAACAACAAAGTAAAAGAAGCAGTGTGAGGCAAAAAGGCATCCTTTAAAAAGTAGAAGTTAAATCCTAATGAGGAAAATAGAAAGGAGCATAAACTGGCAAATGACGTGTAAAAAAATACAACTAGGAAGGCCAAAAAAGAATGTGAAGAATAGCTAGCAAAGACTCACAAAGTAATTTTTTTTTTTTTTTTTTTTTTTTTGCTAATTACATCAGAAGCAGGAAGCCTGCAAAACAACCAGTGGTGCCACTGGACGATCAAGATGCTAAAGGAGCACTCAAGGACGATAAGTCCATTGCTGAGAAACTAAATTAAGTCTTTGCATCGGTCTTCACAGCTGAGGATGTGAGGGAGATTCCCAAACCTGAGCCATTCTTTTTAGGTGACAATTCTGAAGAATTGTCCCAGATTGAGATGTTGTTAGAGGTGGTTTTGGAACAAATTGATAAATTGGACAGTAATAAGTCACAAGGACCAGTCACTCAAGAGTTCTGAAGGAACTCAAATGTGAAATTGCAGAACTACTAACTGTGGTTTGTAACCTATCATTTAAATCCTCTTCTGTACCAAATGACTGGAGGATAGCTAATGTGATGCCAATTTTTAAAAAGGGCTCCAGAGGTGATCCTGGCAATTGTGGGTCAGTAAACGTGACTTCAGTACTGGGCAAATTGGTTGAAACTATAGTAAAGAGCAGAATTGTCAGACACAGATGAACATAATATGTTGGGGAAAAGTCAACATGGTTTTTGTAAAGGGAAATCATTCCTAACCAATTTATTAGAATTCTGAGGGGGTCAACAAGCATGTGGATAAGGGGGATCTAGTGGATATAGTGTACTTGGCTTTCTGAAAAATCTTTTGACAAGGTACCTCACCAAAGGCTCTTAAGTAAAGTAAGCTGTCATGGGATAAGAGGGAAGGTCCTCTCATGGATGGGCAACTGGTTAAAAGATAGGAAACAAAGGGTAGAAATAAATGGTCAGTTTTTAGAATGGAGAGACATAAATAGTGGTGTGTCCCCCAGGGATCTGTACTGGACCCAGTCCTATTCAACATATTTATAAACTATCTGGAAAAAGGGGTGAACAGTGAGGTGGCAAAATTTGCAGACTATGCAAAACTACTCAAGATAGTTAAGTCCCAGGCAGACTGCGAAGAGCTACAAAAGGTGACTGGGCAACAAAATGGCAGATAAAATTCAATGTTGATAAATGCAAAGTAATGCACATTGGAAAACATAATCCCAGCTCTACATATTAAATGATGGGGTCTAAATTAGCTGTTACTCCAAGATCTCTTTCTTGAGCGGTCATTGTGGATAGTTCTCTGAAAACATCCACTCAATGTGCAGCGACAGTCAAAAAAGCAAACAGAATGTTGGGAACCATTAAGAGAAGGATAGATAATAAGACAGAAATTATCATATTGCCTCTATATAAATCCATGGTATGCCCACATCTTTGAATACTGCATGCAGATGTGGTCACCCCATCTCAAAAAAGAGATACTGGAATTGGAAAAGGTTCAGAAAAGGGCAACAAAAATTATTAGAGAGATGGAATGGCTTCCGTATGAGGAGAGATTAATAAGATTGGGATTTTTCCACTTAGAAAAGAGAGGACTAAGGGAGGATATGATAGAGCTCTATAAAAACATTACTGATGTGGAGAAAGTAAATAAGGAAGTGTTATTTACTCCTTCTCAAAGCACAAGAATTAAGGGTTGCCAAACCAGGTTTAAAACAAAATAAATATTTCTTCATGCAATGCACAGTCAACCTGTGGATTTCTTTGCCAGAAGATGTTGTGAAGGCCATGACCATAACAGGGTTCAAAAAAGAATTGGATATATTCATGGAGGACAGGTCCATCAATGGCTATTGGCCAGGATGGGCAGGGATGGTGTAATGTTCCATCTAATTTCTTCCATCCATGGGCAGAATAAACTGTGTTGTGTATCGAGGTATGTGTGGATGTGTGCCACCAGTAGAAACAAAAAAAATCTAGATATAATCTGTATTTTTAAAAAGTTACCATAGGGATAGTTACTCTAGCCAGGACAAGTTAGGCATTTTAGAACTCACTACTCAAAGAATTAAATTTAAGAGAGAAATAAAATCTATGAAATGCATAGACCAGTCAAAAAACTAAAACACACTTTGAAAGAATAAAATTACAGAGAATGTGTGTGCATTGCAGGAAGTACCAAGAAGTAACAACAGCAATACAAGTATGTGTTGGGAGATTAATGTAAAAGACTATGTGTGCACGCATGACATAGAGGGGTGTGCTGGTTGCTGGGGAAGTTTCCAAGAAATGCCGGGCGCTGTCTCTTTAAGGCACTCACAGAAAGCTCTCCTGCCATCTCCCCTCCCCAGCTCTGCAGAGATAGGGTACATGGGCAGGGGGGAAGGGGAGATGGTCTCTCAATGATTACCTGCTCTGTTCATTCCCTCTAGGGAACCTGGCATTGGCCACTGTCGGAAAACAGGATACTGGGCTAGATGGACCTTTGATCTGACCCGCTATGGCCATTCTTATGTTCACATAAATTAAATGCTATTTTTCTTTGAAAGCCTTCATATATGGAAGCAAAGGGGCAAATAAAACATACTAATTTACATGATTTGGCAATACTGTATCAATTGGTAAACTTAAATCAGAGTGCAAAATCAGTGCTATCAGTTATCCAGGCATGATTGTTGTCAATTAATTTTTAAACATTCTGTAATAGCCAAAAGAGAAGCAATTATGGTATCTCCACCGTTAGGTTTTTTTGGCTCTGAACACTCAAAACAAATTATATACATTCTATTTTCTCTTAAATTAAATGTGAACTAAGGCTTTTAGAATCATGTGCTGTTTGACTGTTTGGTTTCTGCTGAGAACATAAAAATACCTAAATAACTTAAAGTATTTCAGTAATAGGGTACAGATATTTGAGTAGTTTACTAAACAAAACAAAAGTTAATATTGTAAGAGTCACCAGGGAGTTATGCCAGCAATATACTAGAATTCCATATTACACAATTTTAAAAGTGCAAACTTTATTGTTGCAAAACTTTTGTATCAGCTTGTGTTATAAAACAAAGTAAGCAAAAGATGAGCCTCTCATTTAATTCTGTTGCCACTATATCATCTGTGCATGCTTTTTCATTTCAGCATCTACCTTTGCTCAAGCCCGTGCTGCTGAAATCAATGCTATGTTGAAGGCAGTTACACAGAAGTCTTCCAATTCATTAGTCTTTCAGACTCTGCCTAGGCACATGCGAAGACGAGCCATGAGTCACAATATTAAACGCCTACCTAGACGGCTCCGTGAGATTGCCAGAAAAGAGGTACAAGTTCACTTTAGCATTTTGTGTCTAAATATAACTGGTCTCTAAACTGCATTGTTTGGTTAATTTTAAAGAATGTTTTATGTCTGTTTTCCCTTCCTGCTCTTAGTGTGTGCATGGTTCCTCAAACTTGTTGTTACTACCACTGCTGAGCCTAGCATTCCTAATGTGTATTCTGAGTAATTTAAGGGTGACTGACTAAATGGCAGTGAAATACTTATTCTTCTTCGAGTGCTTGCTCATATGTATTCCAGTTAGGTGTGCGCGCGCGGCGTGCACGATCGTCGGAAGATTTTTACCCTAGCAACACTCGGTGGGCCGGCTGGCGCCCCCTGGAGTGGCGCCGTTAGGTGCCCCGATATATACCGCAGCCGGCCCATCGCCCCCCCAGTTCCTTCTTACCGCCCGTGTCGGTCGTTGGAACAGTGGAGAGCAGCTCGCTGACCTCCACAGCCCTAGCTTTACAGCACTCGTTTATCTTTTAGATAAGTTTAAGTACCGTTAAAGTACCGTTAATTAGTTGTTAATAGTTGTTGTTAGACTCATTGACAATTGTAGCTGGAGATTAGGGGCTTCTCCCCTTCTCTCCAACCCGGTACCGGGCCAATGCCTGGCTCACCGGGATTCAAGCCTTGCTCGGCATGCCAGAAGCCGATGCCTACAGGAGATCCGCATGCCTCCTGTCTCAAGTGCCTCGGGGAGTCCCATCTTCCGGACAAGTGCCGTATTTGTAAGTCCTTCAAGCCGCGGACCAAAAAGGAGCGGGACTTTCGTTTGAAGCAGCTCCTGTTAGAGGCGTCTCTTAGCCCGATGTCGGCGCCGCATCGTATCACGGCACCGGCCCCGGCGGCCTCAACGTCTGCGGCACCGGAACGTCCAACCTCCGGTAAAGAACCCAGGCACCGTCCCTCTCTACCTGGGACTTCACAGAGCCGCTCTCTGTCCCCGAGAGCCAAGAAGTCGGGTGGACCGACTAAGGCGCCGCTGCATGCGCAGCCAGCTCCAGGCCAGCCTAGGTCTGTCGAGGCGCCCGCACCGCCAACTCCGGTACCGGAAGGACCGCTGAGTTCGGTGCCAGTGGTCTCCGTGCCACTTACTCCGGCCCTCCTTAGGCCGTTGAGTCCGGCGCCGCCGTCAACACCGGCGCCGGCCCTGCCAACTCCGGCACCCGAGAGGCCGTTGAGTGCAGGTCAGCCTCCGCAGGCTCCGGTACCGACGACTCCGGTCCCGCGAGGGCCGTTGAGCTCGGTAACCGCCAGCTCCCCGGCACGCTCCGTGGTTGAGCTCCCGCTGCCGTCCACGCCGGACACCTTCGCAGCGGCGCGGGACCTGATCCAGATGACCGCTCCGGTACCGACCCCGTCTACGGTACCGCCGGTGCGGATCATCACATCACGCGGCAAACCGGCCATCTTCCACCCGGTGCCGCAGGAGGAGACCAGCCAGCAGCAGCCACGTGCGTCTCCAAGGTACCGCTCGCAGTCCCGGCACCGATCACGATCCCGGCGCCGTTCCTACTCGCGGTACCGCTCCAGGTCTCCATCTGCACGGAGGTATCCTGACTCTCGGCGCCGCTCCCGGTCCCGCGGCCGGTCGACGCGCAGATCGCCGAGACGCTCCAGGTCCCGATCCGTGTCACGGTACCGAGATCATCGCAGGTACCGATCCAGGTCCCGCCCTCGATCCGGCTCTCGACGCCGCTCCCCATCCCGGTGCCGATCCGACTCTCGACGCCGATCCGGCTCTCGGCACCGGACACCATCCCGGTACCGATCCGGCTCACGGCACCGGACGCCATCCCGGCACCGATCAGGCTCCCGGCACCGGATACCATCCCGGCACCGGACCCCACCGAGGAGGCAGACCCTGGCCACGCAGACGTCCCTGCATGGCTACTCTGCCCGCCCTGGCCTTCGCGCTCTGGATCCCGCTCTTCCAGAGCTGGTAGCGACCTCTACGCGGAGGACCGCACCGTCAGCGACCAGGGTCACCTGCCAGAGACCGGGCAGGTTCAGGAGCGGTGGCCATTTTGGACCCCCATGGCATACTATGAAGCCCAGAGGGTACCAGCAAGAGCTCCTACCTCTACCACGTTGGAGCGTCGAGCGCCAGAGGCTACAGTCTCCCGCCCTCCAGAGGCTACAGTCTCCAGGCCTCCGCCAGAGGTAGAGCAGCCTGAAGCGGAGCCCCCACCCCTGGGCCCCGAAGAAGTACCCGTCGAGGACCCGCTCGCCCAAGGCCTGTCCTCTTCCTCCTCCCCTGATGAGGCAGTGGCTGGAGCATCATCATCCGGTCCACCTCCCATCGATCTAAGGGACCACCAAGCCCTGCTCCGCAGGTTGGCCCTGAATATGGACCTCCAAATCGAAGAGGTCCCTGAACTGGAGGACCCCGTGGTGGACATCCTGACGACCGATGCCCCCACTAGGGTTGCCTTACCTTTTGTGCGGACTATCCTTGCCAACGCCACATCCATCTGGCAGACACCAGCCTCAATACCCCCCACTGCCAGGGGGGTAGAGAGAAAGTACATGGCCCCCCCGAGGGATTTTCAATATCTGTATACGCACCCCCCTCCGTGTTCGTTGGTAGTCCAGTCCGTCAACGAGAGGGAGAGGAACGGCCAACAGGCCCCGGCGCCGAAATCAAAGGACGCCAAGCGCCTAGACTTGTTTGGCCGCAAGATCTACTCAGGAGGGGGCCTACAGCTTCGTGCGGCGAACCAACAGGCACTCCTGAGCCACTATGCTTTCAACACCTGGGTCACGATGGACAAGTTTAAAGAGCTTATACCTCCAGAGTCCAGACAGGAGTATAAAGCCTTCGTGGAGAAGGGCAAAAAACTGGCCAGGACGTCGCTGCGGGCCTCCTTGGACATCGCCGACTCCGCTGCCAGAACCATCGCCTCCGGAGTCGCCATGCGGCGCATCTCCTGGCTGCAATCTTCCACCCTCCCAGCAGAGGTCCAGCACACTATCCAGGACCTTCCCTTTGACGGGCAGGGCCTGTTTTCAGAGAAGACAGACCCTAAGCTGCAGACCTTAAAGGACGGTCGTACTATCATTCGCACGCTGGGAATGCATACCCCCGCGACGCAGCGTAGGCCCTTCAGGCCGTTCGTGAGACGCACCTATTTCCCCCCCCCGCCACGTCAAGACTATTACAGAAGGCCGCGTGGTCGAGGGGGTAGGAGACAGCAACCCGGCCGGCAGACCGGCCAGAGGCAGGGCCCCCACAAGCCATCCTCGGGGCCCAAACAAAATTTTTGAAGGGGCGCTCGAGGCCGGAGTACCAGTCCATTCCGATCCCGCACTCCTGTTTATGAACCGCCTCTCCCCCTTCTCCCCGGCGTGGTCGAATATCACCACGGACCGCTGGGTTTTACATACCATCCAGGGGGGATACCGATTGCAATTCGTCTCCCCACCCTCCTCCCACCCCGTCCCTCTTCAGGGACCCTTCTCACGAGCAACTCCTTATCCAGGAGGTGCACGAACTCTTTACTCTGGGAGCGGTGGAAGAGGTCCCAAGGGATCTCAGAGGCAAGGGATTCTACTCCCGTTATTTCCTAATCCCAAAGCCAAAGGGGGGACTTCGTCCTATCCTGGACTTACGGGGTCTCAACAAGTTTATGGTAAAGTTGAGATTCCGTATGCTCTCCCTGGGCACCCTTATCCCCTCTATGGATCAGGGAGACTGGTACGCCGCCCTCGACATGAAGGACGCGTATTTCCACATTGCCATCTACCCACCTCACAGACGCTTCCTGCGCTTCGTAGTGGGCCAGAGACATTTCCAGTTCGCGGTCCTGCCATTCGGCCTCTCAACAGCACCGAGAGTCTTCACAAAGTGCATGGCAGTGGTAGCAGCCGCCCTTCGGCGTCAAGGTGTTCAGGTATTCCCCTACCTCGACGACTGGCTCCTCCGTGGCAACTCCGCCAACCAGGTCCAGTCCCACATTCACAAGGCCATGGACATGTTCAACCGTCTCGGCCTCCTACTAAACATCGAAAAGTCCACTTTGGTCCCAACACAGAGAATAGACTTCATAGGGGCTATTCTGGACTCTACCCTCGCCAGGGCTTTCCTCCCAGAGGCTCGCTTTCAAACGCTTGCAGCCGCCATACGCAGCCTCCAAGCTTTCCCAACTTCGACAGCCCGCTGCTGCCTCAGCCTCATGGGTCATATGGCATCATGCACCTTCGTGACAGCCCACGCCAGGTTGCGCCTGCGGCCCCTCCAAGCATGGCTGGCCTCCGCATACCGACCACACAGGGACAACCTCGATATGATTCTGACGGTCCCACCGCAAGTCCTAGCTTCCCTCAACTGGTGGCTGGACCCCGCACATGTGATGTCAGGTATTCCCTTTCATCCACCTCAGCCTTCCCGCACCGTGACTACGGATGCCTCATCCCTCGGCTGGGGGGCTCACCTGCAGAACTTCCAAATGCAGGGCCTGTGGTCGGAGCAAGAGCTGACATTACACATCAATGTCAGAGAACTCCGAGCGGTACGACTCGCCTGTCAAGCCTTCGCTCAACACTTACAGGGCCGCTGTGTCTCCATCCTTACAGACAACACGACGGCCATGCATTACATCAACAGACAGGGAGGAGCACACTCCCTTCCCCTCTGCCGAGAGGCAACTCAGCTCTGGGACTTTTGCATAGCCCGTTCCATTCACCCCGTGGCCTCGTTTCTCCCAGGAGTCCAGAACACCTTGGCGGACCGCCTGAGCAGGTCCTTTCAAACGCACGAGTGGTCCATTCGGCCAGACGTCATCCACTCTGTCTTCCAGAAGTGGGGGTTTCCCCAGATAGATCTCTTCGCGACTCGCGAGAACAGGAAATGCCAAGTGTTCTGCTCCTTTCAGGGTCGCTCCCCAGGCTCCCTGACAGACGCTTTTCTCCATCCTTGGACAGACAACCTGGCCTATGCCTTCCCACCAGTTCCACTGGTCCACAGGGTCCTGCTCAAGCTACGCAGGGACAAGGCCAGGGTGATCCTGATTGCTCCAGCGTGGCCCAGGCAACACTGGTATACCACGCTCCTGGAGATGTCCGTGACAGACCCGATCCCTCTTCCGCGATGGCCGGACCTGATCACGCAGCAGCACGGCAGGATCCAGCATCCCGACCTGCGGTCCCTTCACCTCACGGCGTGGATGCTGCATGGCTGAACCCGTCGGAGCTACGATGTTCCAGCCCGGTCCAGCACGTTCTGCTGAGCAGTAGGAAACCCTCCACCAGGTCCACCTACTCAGCTAAGTGGAAACGTTTTTCCTTGTGGTGTGGCACTCGGGGCCTTGACCCCTTGCAGCTGCCGGTTCACACCATACTGGACTACCTCCTCTTACTAAAGGAGCAGGGTCTGGCTCTCTCGTCGCTAAAGGTCCACCTAGCGGCAATTTCAGCTTTTCACCCCCGGGACGGGGCGGGTTCTGTTTTCTCCAACCCCATGGTCACTAGGTTCCTTAAGGGGTTAGAACGGCTACACCCACCGGTGCGCCGCCCGGTCCCTACATGGGACCTCAACCTAGTCATTACCAGGCTCATGGGTGCCCCATTCGAGCCCATGGCCACTTGTTCCATGCTGTATCTCTCATGGAAAACGGCCTTTCTAGTAGCCATCACCTTGGCTAGACGCGTCTCTGAGCTCAGAGCGCTTACTTCGGAACCACCTTATACGGTGTTCCATAAGGATAAAGTACAGCTCAGGCCACACCCGGCTTTCCTGCCCAAGGTAGTGTCGGCTTTCCATATTAACCAAGACATTTTTCTACCTGTCTTTTATCCTAAGCCCCATGCCTCCAGGAAGGAGCAGCAACTCCATTCCCTGGATGTCCGGAGAGCCCTCGCCTTCTACATCGAGAGGACAAAGCCGTTCCGGAAGTCGACCCAGCTGTTCATCGCCGTGGCGGACCGGATGAAAGGCCTTCCCGTCTCTTCCCAGCGCATCTCGTCATGGATCACGTCGTGCATCCGCACATGCTATGACTTGGCAGGTGTCCCCACCATGCACACTACGGCCCACTCTACCCGAGCTCAGGCCTCGTCGTCTGCCTTCTTGGCACACATACCTATACAAGACATTTGTAGGGCCGCGACATGGTCGTCAGTACACACTTTTGCCTCGCACTATGCCATAGTGCAACATTCTAGAGACGACGCCGCTTTTGGTTCGGCGGTCCTAAACTCTGCTGTATCACAATCCGACCCCGCCTCCTAGGAATGGCTTGGGAGTCACCTAACTGGAATACATATGAGCAAGCACTCGAAGAAGAAAACACGGTTACTCACCGTAGTAAATAGTGTTCTTCGAGATGTGTTGCTCATATGTATTCCAAACCCGCCCCCCTTCCCCACTGTCGGAGTAGCCGGCAAGAAGGAACTGAGGGGGCGATGGGCCGGCTGCGGTATATATCGGGGCACCTAACGGCGCCACTCCAGGGGGCGCCAGCCGGCCCACCGAGTGTTGCTAGGGTAAAAATCTTCCGACGATCGTGCACGCCGCGCGCGCACACCTAACTGGAATACATATGAGCAACACATCTCGAAGAACACTATTTACTACGGTGAGTAACCGTGTTTTCACAGTAGCCCTCAGTGTTTGCTTTAAAGCAATCAGTTATTTCTTTAAACAAATCTGTATTTGATAAAATGACTAGTTCTGAAATCAAAAGATCTTGTCACTGCAAAGATTCTGAACTCTAAATATAATTTAAAGTAACTTTTTTCCAGAATACAACATAATAAATAAATATAAACATTTGTATTATTCTGTATAGTGTGGCCTTCAGTGTCCTCTAATGTGACTTATGCCTTTAACCTGTATATTAGGAGACTTAAACTTTAAGACTGACTCCTCTTAGAGCCAAAAAGCAAAAAACTCAGTTCCATGTCTTTTTAATCAAATGAAGTGACTTGGTTCTCAAACTTCAGTGATACCCCTCTGGCAATTCAGGTTCTCTTCTGTTTATCCTTAAAGATAATGACTTCATGGTGTACTGCTATTCATAAATCTTTAGGAAAAGAACGAGGGCACTCAGGATCCTTAAATCTACCTCTGACATCCCATATGGTCTGATATACAGTAAAATTAATTATGGGTGCTAACAGTTGTCAGCCACTTGTCTGAAGAGACCAGTATCTACTTGCAAAGACTAAAATTCACCTGTCTGCAGGTTTTCCGGAGCTGTAATAAACATTGGCAGCAGTCATGAATAGTGCAGGACTCTCTATTCAACTCTGCTGGTGCACTTGAGGACTGATTTTCAACACCCTCTGTCTTTCTAGCCTGTATATGAGTCATCAATATGCAGTATATTTTGATTTTTGTGCAGAAATTTGGACAATAGGCAATCAAACTAATTTTTTGCTGATAAAATGCTAAAATTAATTTTTAACCTTAGTGTTCTTAGGTGAAGAGTAGTGGGCTTTGGGTTTTTTGTAAGTATGTAAATTGAGATTTCTCTCCCCAGAATTAAAAATCTTAATTATGAACAATAAATGTTGTTATATACCATATGTTTAAGCTGTAAATGTGTTAGCAGTGTTCAATATCCTTTAATCTAGAACAGCCATTCTCTTCTATAGAAACTTACTTGTGCTTTCAAGCTTGCCACTGAAAATATCCTCCCTTCTCCTGAAAACATAGGCAGAGAAAGCTGTGCATCAGAAAAAAGAGCATTCAAAGAACAAGTGCCGAAAAGCTCGAAGGCGTCACGTAAACCTGGTAGTGGAGTTTAATCGCAGGCAGAAGAAGAATATTTGGTTGGAAACACATATTTGGCATGCAAAGAGATTTCATATGGTGAAGAAATGGGGATACTGCTTAGGTGACAGACCCACAACTAAGAGCTATAGGGCTTGCTACCGAGCCATGACAAAACACTGCCTTCTTCAGGTATCATGATTGCAACAGTTTCACTTACCTTGTCAAGATGATTAAGCAGTTTACCTTTAAATTATAATAGATGTCTCACTAGAGCACTCTTGTGGGGAAGCATGTATAATGATTTACTAGCTATTAATATTTGATGTTATGAAATGTCTGTGAAGTGGAGAATGATTGGGCGTGTGGGGGAAGAGAGTGAGGCAAACCGACCTTTGCAGGAAATGTTTAGCTATACTTGAAAGGTTTTGTATTCAAATATTTTTCCCTGTATGTCACCATAAAAGCTAGGAAACTCTAATCCCTAGCACAGCGTCTCAAACAGGGTGTTCTTAATGGTGAACATTGTCATGTAATTTGTTTCCTCTGTTGGTCTGAGGTTAGACTATCTGGGCCTTACATAAGAAACGCTTGCCAAATCGAAACTGGCAATTAGCAAAGCAGGTCAAACCTTTACTTTTAAATAAACAATACAGAGTAAGCAAAATTCAAATTGCTATGCGTCTTTGACTTTAATGTTAAGTTATTTAAGCTCTTGTGTCTGATCAAAGTTTTGAAAGTTATCTATTTAGCATCTCCTTACCAGAGTTTGTTTTTAAACCTATTCTAACTTCAGTGTCTTCTGTTATTTCAGGATTTATCATATTACTGTTGCCTGGAGCTGAATGGAAAAGAGGAAGAGCTTCTAAAGGTGCTTGCTCGGATGTGTAGTATAGATACAGGTAAAACTTCCATAAATATTTTTAAATGAAACTAGGCTTCAAAATAGAGACTAAAATCTGACTCATGGTGCAGAAAAATGCACTACAATAAAAATATAGTGTAAACTGAATCCTTGTAACAAAACTACTACAGCGCTCTTGTTATATTAAGTACTTGAAAAATCATTCTGTGGAGATGATTGGAGGAAAGTAGTAGTGTAGTATCAGAGGAGTAGCCGTGTTAGTCTGGATCTGTAGAAGCGACAAAGGGTCCTGTGGCACCTTATAGACTAACAGAGGTATTGGAGCATAAGCTTTCGTGGGTGAATACCCACTTCATCAGATGCAAGCAGTGGAAATGTCCTGGGGCAGATATAAATGTGCAGGTAAGAGTCAGGCTAGAGATAACGAGGTTAGCTCAATCAGGCCCTCTTCTAGCAGTTGAGGTGTGAATACCAAGGGAGGAGAAACTGCTTTTGTAGTTGGCTAGCCATTCATAATCTTTGTTTAGTCCTGAGCTGATGGTGTCAAATTTGCAAATGAACTGAAGCTCTACAGTTTCTCTTTGGAGTCTGGTCCTGAAGTTTTTTGCTGCAGGATGGCTACCTTTAAATCTGCTATTGTGTGTCCAGGGAGATTGAAGTGTTCTCCTACAGGCTTTTGTATATTGCCATATCTTATATCTGATTTGTGTCCGTTTATCCTTTTGCATAAGGACTGTCCAATTTGGCCGATGTACATAGCAGAGGGGCATTGTTGGCACATTATGGCGTATATTACATTGGTGGATGTGCAGGTGAATGAACCGGTGATGGTGTGGCTGATCTGGTTAGGTCCTGTGATGGTGTCCCTGGTGTAGATATGTGGGCAAAGTTGGCATCGGTTTGTTGCATGGATTGGTTCCTGAGTTAGTTATTATGGTGCGGTGTGTAGTTGCTGGTGAGAATATGCTTCAGGTTGGCGGGTTGTCTGTGAGCGAGGACTGGCCTGCCTCCCAAGGCCTGTGAAAGTGAGCAGTCGTTGTCCAGGATGGGTTGTAGATCACTGATGATCCGCTGGAGCGGTTTTAGCTGAGGACTGTAAGTGATGGCCAGTGGAGTTCTGTTCGTTCTTCGGCTTGTCTTGCAGCAAAAGGCTTCTGGGTACACATCTGGCCCTGTTGATCTGTTTCCTTATTTCCTCATGCGGGTATCGTAGTTTTGAGAATGCTTGGTGAAGATCTTGTAGGTGTTGATCTCTGTCTGAGGGGTTGGAGCAAATACGGTTTTACCTCAGCGCTTGGCTGTAGACAGTGGATCATGTAGTGTGTCCGGGATGGAAGCTGGAGGCATGCAGGTAGGCATAGCGGTCGGTGGGTTTTCGGTATAGGGTGGTGTTAATGTGACCATCGCTTATTTGCACCATGGTGTCTAGGAAGTGGACTTCCCGTGTAGACTGGTCCAGGCTGAGGTTGATGGTGGGGTGGAAGCTGTTGAAATCATGGTGGAATTCTTCCAGAGTTTCTTTCCCATGGGTCCAGATGATGATGTCATCAATATAGCGTAGATAGAGAAGGGACGTAAGTGGACGAGAGCTGAGGGAGCGTTGTTCCAGGTCAGCCATAAAAATGTTGGCATATTGTGGGGCCATGCGGGTGCCCATAGCGGTGCCACTGGTCTGGAGGTATATATTGTCACCAAATTTGAAATACTTGTGCGTGAGGATAAAATCACAGAGTTCAGCAACCAGTTGTGCTGTGGCATCATCAGGCATACTGTTCCTGACAGCTTGTATTCCATCTGTGTGTGGGATGTTTGTGTAGAGAGCCTCTACATCCATGGTGGCTAGGATGGTGTGTTCTGGAAGATTACCAATGTATTGTAGTTTTCTCAGGGAATCAGTGGTGTCACGGAGATAGCTGGGAGTGTTGGTGGCATAGGGTCTGAGTAGAGAGTCCACATATCCGGACAGTTCTTCAGTGAGAGTGCCAATGCCCGAGATGATGGGGCATCCAGGATTTCCAGGTTTGTGGATCTTGGGTAGTAGGTAGAATAACCCCGATCGGGGCTCTAAGGGTATGTTGATTTGTTCCTGTGTTGATCTCCAGGAACAAATCAACATACCCTTAGAGCCCCGACCGGGATTATTCTACCTACTACCCAAGAGCCACAAACCTGGAAATCCTGGACGCCCCATCATCTGCTAGAAGAGGACCTCACCCTCCCTGATTGAGCTAACCTCGTTATCTCTAGCCTGACTCTTCCCTGCACATTTATATCTGCCCCTGGACATTTCCACTGCTTGCATCCGATGAAGTGGGTATTCACCCATGAAAGCTTATGCTTCAATACCTCTGTTAGTCTATAAGGTGCCACAGGACCCTTTGTCGCTTCTAGTGGTGTAGTGGGTACTAGAGCTGGGATAGCTTAAAACAGTCTTGTTAGAATCTCAGCTGTCAGTTGGGAGAGAGTTTTAATGTCTTTTTACACCAGGATCAGGCCTTCTGGGTTACAGCTTCTTACTGGTGTAAGGTAGAAAGGCTGTAGAAAGGTCTTGAAATAGAAGATGTTTCTGCATCTTTTTATGTGCATATGGGTTGGGTTTTTTTCCCCCTCCAGGACCAACTTTTGCAGCTGTGCCTTGTCTGTCTGGAAGGCTCCAGGGCTCTCTGGTCCTTTATCGTGCAGATCGCTACCCTGAGGATGTGCTTGGTCCTATTACTTTCATTTGGAAACCTAAGGATGGGTCTGGTATTCCTTATGAAACTAGACAGCTGTGGATCTGGACACATCCATCCCTTAAGCAGGTATATCTGATTTTTTTTTCTTCATAGTTGAACTTTAGGCTTTTTATATCTCTCTGAAATCTTCTCTTCAGGAAATCTGAAATGCAATAATTTTCTGATGGATTTGGGAAAGCTGAGTATGGTATATGGGCACACACAGAAAAAGTAAAACAATTTCCAGTTTCTTCTGTAAGACACACAGGCCTCTAGTATTGTAGATATTGCATATACATTTTTATTTGCTATAGTTTTTAGTAAGTTTACATTAATGGGATTTAATAAGTAGCTTTTGAAGCAGCTTGGACTTTGAGCTTTAAATAGTAAAATAAACTTTCACACAGTTTCCCAGAGAGGATGTGGTCATGTTCTTACTGTGGTCATGAAGTCTCAGGCCTTGAGAAAGTGTAAGCATGAGATGTGTGAAAGGGTAGGGAGCAATTTTTTGAAGTCAAAAGATCAATGGATCATAAGTCACAAGCAGGGAAATGATCAAGTCCTAATGGCCAAGAAGCCATTTGGGAGCCCTGCCTCTTGACTCAAATAAAGGGAGTCAGGATCATTTTTGGGGATGTAGTAATTTCCTGTTGAGAAAGCATCTGAACTTGTGGCTGTGACAAAGAACCAGTATCCAAGGCAGGAGGGCTGCAAGAATGGATCAAAGGTCAGATTGACCTCACTTGACTAGGATTGGACAATGCGGTTGGGGTGTGAAATTTGTGTTACCCTGATTCAAATCAGAAGATTGCTGGGGAGTTCCTATGGATAAGCCTGCATTTCACCCTTAAAAGACCAGGTAAATGTGGAAGGAATGTGTTCCTTCCAAGATCACGATGACAACAACCAGATGACTGATACTTCTAGTTTCCCTCCCAAGGGCAGTAGACAGACATCGCAGACCAGCCTGTTGACTGGAGGAGAAAGCCCATTAGCATTATGGTACCTGAGCTAGGAGACATCATCTGGTTCCCCAAACTGCAGTTCCTGACTGACTCTAAAGCTCCAGAGACCAAACAAACCAGAGAGCAGATCCTTTTTCTTTTTCTAAGTAACTTATTCTTTGTTTCCTCAACAGGATATTTGAATATCTGTTCCAAGACACCTGCCAGAAAAGACTTGTCCTAGCATTTGTAGGGTGTGTGGAGAAGGTGGATGAGGCATAGTAATAGCATATGTGTGTGTACAAGCCCATAGTATAGGTTCCATGCACATCTTACCACGGATCATTAGAGGTTATCTTGGGTACATAAATATTCTAAACTTAACCCCATTGTTTCCAGAAAGGAAAATATAAACTGCTAAGGGTAGGTCTATACTTACGCGTCCCGTCGGAGGCGCGCGATCGATGTTCTGGGTTCGATTTATCGCGTCTTGTCAAGACGCGATAAATCGAACCAGGAAGTGCTCCGTCGTCGACGCTGGTAATCCAGCTCAACGAACGGAGTAGGCGGAGTCAACGGGGGAGCCTGCGCGCCGCGTGTGGATCCCGGGTAAGTGCTTTTTCATTCGAACTAAGGTACTTCGACTTCAGCTACGTTATTCACGTAGCTGAAGTTGCGTACCTTAGTTCGACGGGGGGGGGGGGTAGTGTAGACCTAGCCTAAGTAAACTACATAGAGAGAGAGACTAAATAAGCCATTTAATCATTGGTGTTATGTTAACTTGTGATTTGATTGCTGACTGTGCTCATGCAATGATTTTATCAATTGTTGATCTCAAGTTCTCTTTTTAGTTAATCGTAATTTGTATTTTAACTTCTTGTCTTGACTAACTTAACTTGCATTCTAATCTCAATTTTCATATTGTGTAGTACTTCAGGGAAGTATAATACATAAATTAACCTTATAGATGTGTTTGCTGTTGAACAAAAGCCATAAAAACAACCAAGGTGCAATTTGAAGTGGCAGTGAGGTTTAAAAACAACCTTTAATGAAATTGACATTAAATATATCAATTAAGCATTTGACTCAGGTCCTGAAAATTACTATCCTATTACGAATTATAAATGTTGCTGATCTTGCACAAAAACTAAGTTCTTAATAGAATTTATTTTCGCTCTTCCCTCTGGCTTGTTGTGGCGTCTCCTAATGCAATGTTTAATTTTATGCTTGAAGTAGTGATGACTGTCCTCACTCCCCCCAGTAATAAGCTGAGCTTGGAACATCTGTATTGTAGATTTTTGTGGTCTGGCATTTAACTACATAACTTAAAATTCTGTAATTAGCTCACATTCTTTGTCCAAAAAGTCATTGGAGCAGAAGGACTGGATCCTGGATCTTTCACCTCTCAAAGGAGTGTTCTAGCCACTAGACTATAGAGTTGTTCTCATGCTTACTGCGGGGGAAAAGAGCGATTCATTTGTTTATCCAGACTGGAACAGCTTCAACAAGAGAGACTGGGAGTCCCACATCAGACCATGCACAGCCCAGTGGTTAAGGCGCTTACCTTAGTGGTGGCCGATCCCAGTTCAGATCCCTTTTTCCCCCCTCTGTTGAAGGGGAGACTTGAACTGGGGATCTCCCACATCAGTACCCTAACCACTGAGCTAAACATTATGATGGAGGTTGCCTTCTTTCTTGCCCCAACCCAGCATTGTATGCTTCTCTGCAGCAGCCCGATCCAGTAGGTGAGGTCTGAACATACTTCCAGATCAGGCCTTGCAGGCAAGTTAGGTGGAAGAATACCTGTCTTTTCTCAGTTTGTGCATTGCTGTGAGGCTTAGGTGTCTGGACACCTGGTGTGGCCCTGCAGTGCACATGCTCAGAGGCAGAAACATAGGTACCCAGGGAACTTTCACTACAAAAATGTAGGCAGCGCTAAGTGAGTTTAAGTGCCTACAGGGTTTGAGGGCAGGGGCATTATGAATTCCAGGGGGCCTGCTTCTGGGATTTGGACATGTAAAATGGCAGTGAGGTACCTAAGCCCTCTTGTGAAGCTAGCCTGTATAGAAAGGTAAAGCAGCACAGCATGATTCTAAAACTGTATCTTAGATTTGTATCTTATAAATAAATTGTTAATTTTGTTAATGCAAACTCAATATTTTTTTCTTTAGGACATACTGACTGAGCTAAAAGCAGTCTTTCAGTGTTCCGAGCCTGTAGAAACCTGTTCCCCTGAACCAATTGTCACACTGCTTCAAGAAGAAAAACAAACAGATGTAGCTATGAGTGTTAGCAAGAAAAGGAAGAGGGAAGACCATGAAGGAGAAAAAGCTGTGCCAGTGAAAAAAATCATTGGCGATGGAACCAGAGTTCCGCTTCAGTCATACTGCTGGACATCACAAACTACTGGTGTTGTGATCAGGTACATTCGTAGTACCAGAAATTATTGACCGTAGAACTTGAAATTCGCTAGAATCTCTGATTTAAAATCCTGTTGACTGATGTGCCATTCATACAAACTGCATGAATTAACACTTAAAGTTTCACTTTTGTATTTTTCTTTTTCAGTGATTTGACCATGGAGATTCTCAGATATCGGTTGATTGGCCCACTCTCACACTGTGTCCTTACAGAAGCTCTGAAAACTGCTTCTGTCCAAACTGTAAGGAAATCGGCAATTTACATGTCTTGTGGTCCACAAGCTATAGTATTAGAATAGTAATACCAGTAATTCAAACTTGTAGACTTTTTAAGACCAGAAGGGACCGTTAGATTATCTAGTCTGACCTCCTTCCTATCATAGATCATTTATATTTCATCCGGTTACTACCCCTGTAATGAGCCCAATAACTTGTATTTGACTAAAGCATAGTTTCCATTAAGCTGTCTGATTTGAGGGCTCTTGAAGAAATCAAGAGTAAAAAAATAAAGCCAACAAAACTGCATTGCTGTGGAGTAAGCACTCAAGTTTTCAGAATAGTCGTGTATTACAATATTCATAAGATGACCAGGCAGATTCGAGGTTCGCTCTGGCATACTGTAGACTAGTGTTTCTCAACCAGCAGGTTACCACCCCTAGAAGATGTCATGAAAGGCAATCAAAAGGGTCGTGAGCCATTTGAAATTTTTGTTACAATCTAAAACAAAAAATCTGTTTTCATGCACACCCTTACACTTTAAAGTCAAGTATTTTCTTGAAACGCACACACAGGCTTACTGTTTTTTCTCTTCCTTTGAACTAGTAAACATAAGGGGGTCACAAATCTCTGGCATGAATAAGGGGTCACCAACCTAAAAAGGTTGAGAAACACTGTAGACTGTTAATTCTTCAGTTTTGGGTTGAAGAATTAAACTGGCTGGTTTTTTGCTGAAGGAATACTGGAAAATGCAATATTATAGGAATTAAACTCCAGTTTCCAGTTTAGATGTCAGTAAAAATGGAGTTTCCATTCAAAATTTGAGGAGGAGGAAAAGGAATGTTTTGTGACAATTATCTGATGTGCATATACTTACAAACACTATAGAAAATTAAGTCTGAATTTGGATCTACAAAACACTTCAGGTGCCACTTAGTCTCCCTCACAGGAAATCATTGTTTTCCAGGAGATGGCAGATGCAGAAACAGAACTTAACAACTGGTGGGTAGAAAACTGCAAGAATTCTGAGAAGGTCTCTCTTCATCAACGTCAAGAAGCCATCTTCGAGTTGTTGCAAGGTATGTAGTAAGAGATTTGAGGAAGGAAACATAGAACTCTTCAAACTATGATACAGTTTAGTAACTGATATGATACACAACTAACACTTCTAACTGCTGTAGAAATGTCTCGTGCCTTTTTTTTCTGCTGAAAAAGTTGATTGGCATTTTGCATATTAAAAAAAAAAAAAAAAGCACATGGAAAATTCAGTTGTCCTCTAGAGAGTTACTGTGCCAAAATTGGAGAATAAATTCGGTCATTAAAGTGTAAAACAGTGACTTCATTTCTGCACTAAGTACAAATCTTGATGTAACCTTAACTAGCATTGCTACTGTTGTCTCCACAATACTGGGTGTCTATTAGACTATTAGTGATTCTTCAAAAATATATATTAAACTGTATGTTGCCTCTCAGGCTTGCAAAGGCATCTGATCCCAAGGCAAAATATATATCAAGTAAAGAATAAAGAGAAGACTGTTTCAGCCCATTGTTTTTTCCTGTTGGTAATGTCTGTTTCCCAGTGATGTGCATTTGTGTATTTTAAAGGGATAAGCTCTCCATCAGAAATTGCGGCAGGTACAATACTGGGCCTGACTGTTGGGGATCCTCGAGTGAATTTGCCAAAAAAGAGGTCAAAAGCCATGCCAAATCCAGAAAAATATCAAGGTAAAGTGTTTAATTCATATTGAGACTGTAATAAAACAGGATAGAGTAAGAGATCCAATTTATCGCCTGCACTTTATTTCCACTTAGTCTACCCTTCTGCGTATTGCATGTTGTCATTCTTTTCTGATGACGCTCAAATTCCGAATACTCCCTTTGCTTTTTTTTAGCTGCATGTGAGAAAAGAAACTGCTTGAAAACTATGTAGCTTTAAGGGTAGCAGTTGTAAGGAAGGGACTTGCACCGAAGCTGGTCTTGTGCTCAATGGAAGCCTCTGTCTAACCATACAGATGATCCAGGTTCGAATCCTGGCAAGGCCAACCAGGTGCTAAAAGTTAAGATGTAACACTGTCAGTTTCTGTTCTGCTTTGATCATAGTGGCACTGCTTGTATCTGTACAAGAAAAGATTTAGTGTTTCCACTTTAAACTCCCTGTATGCTGGAGATTAAAACTCAACTGCAAAAGCTTATTATTTGAGAAAGGGGAGCTAATGAAATCAGACAGAAAAAACAAAGCACACTTGATGATCTAATGTATCTGTCTTCAGAAGTTTATTAAAATGACGACACAGTAGTCCAATATAGACTAATCTGAGTATTTCAAAGAGCATGCAGTTGCATACAATGGGAACTATATACATTTAAAGAAAATAAGAAAGGAAAAAATACTTGTGGCACTTTAGAGACTAACAAATTTATTTCAGCATAAGCTTTCGTGGGTTAGAACCCACTTCATCGGATGCATGGAATGAAACATACAGTAAACAGATATTTATACAGTCAGAGAAACATGATAAGGTGGAAGTGCGTATACCAACCCTAAGAGGCTAATTAATTGAGAGGAACCATAACAGCAGGGGAAGAAAAACCTTTGACGTGATAAACAAGATGACCATAATGGACAGTTGACACACAGGTGTGAATGAGGATCGTTAACTTAAGGGAAATAGATTCAATTAACATAATGGCCAAGCCATTCCAAGTCTCTATTTAATCCTGAGTTGATGGTATCTAGTTTGCATATCAATTCAAGTTCAACAGCTTCTCGTTGTAGTCTGTTTTTGGAGTTTATTTGTTGCAAAGTTACGACCCTCAAGTCTGTCACTGAGTGGTTAGGGAGGTTGAAATGTTCTCCTACTGGTTTTTGAATGTTATGGTTCCTCTCAATTAATTAGCCTCGTAGGGTTGGTATGCGCACTTCCACCTTATCATGTTTCTCTGACTGTATAAATATCTGTCTACTGTATGTTTCATTCCATGCATCCGATGAAGTGGGTTCTAACCCACGAAAGCTTATGCTGAAATAAATTTGTTAGTCTCTAAGGTGCCACAAGTATTTCTTTCTTTCTTATTTTCTTTTTGCTGACACAGACTAACACAGCTACTACACTGTAACCTATATAAATTTAGTAATATGTAGGCATTTTGAGTTAAGGAATAATAAAATATTGCCATGATGATTCTGTCCACTTAAGGGAACATAGCAGTAAGCTAGCTAATAGCAGAGAATAGGAAAACTATAAGGCCCCAGAGACTTGGAAATCCTTTTCTTTGTTGGACTTCCTCCAGAATATTGCTAAAACAATCTTCCCTTCCTTTCACTTAGACCAGTGGTTCTCAAAGCCAGTCCACTGCTTGTTCAGGGAAAGCCCCGGGCGGGCCGGGCCGGTTTGTTTACCTGCCGCGGCCGTAGGTTCAGCAGATCGCGGCTCCCACTGGTCACGGTTCACCGCAGCCAGTGGGAGCTGTGATCGGCCGAACCCGCAGACACGGCAGGTAAACAAACCGGCACGGCCCGCCCGGGGCTTTCCCTGAACAAGCAGCGGACCAGCTTTGAGAACCACTGACTTAGACTATTACCTATTCCATCCACAAACCTTCCATGGAAAATTCAATCTTCATCTGGTTCCGATCAGGGCTGTACAAAACTTTTCTACCTATGTGTCTGCAGTCTTCATTCCACAAGCCTCCCCTTTGTATCCATCTTCCTATCTACCTCATGCACCATTTTGTCCACCGTCTTTTCATTCACATCCCTTTTTGATATGTTGCTGTATCCCTGACCCTTACTATATTTTAAAAAAGTGAAGCCAGGTCAGCTATAACCCAATGTGGCTCAATTAACAAAAAATTGGTTTGGAAGGGCAAGGGATAGTCATTCTGAGTGGCCACCAACACCACAATGCCTGTCACCAGGAATTAGTCTTGCCATCGGGAGAGCACCCTCTCAGACATCGCAAGCAAGATGCAAGAGCAGTGGGACACAGTCCCACTTCTGAAGAGACGTTCATCAGTTACAAGGTAAGGGAGACTAGAACTAGAGCCCTCCCCTGCCCAGGAAGGAGAGTCAGGGACCAGCAGTAACGTGAAGAGTTAAGGAGCACCTCCTGCCCCCAAAAATTGGAAAGGAGGCAGAAGAAAGGCACTGTCACGTAGGAAGTGAGGAAAATTGATGCCGCTTTCCTTGCTCCTGAGCTTTATTCTTCCCATCCACTTCTTAATGCAGTTGGCCTCTCTGTCCCCTGTTGGGAATTGTCCTTGATCTGCTGAGGAGAAGGTAGTTTGTATTGGTAAGCCCTTTTGATCCCCGCCCCCAGACCATGCTCAAAAGATTTCTCTACCAATCCTATGGCCACACAAACAAGGCTGGGGAACAGAGGAGGTGGCCAGATACAGCCCTTTTCTCTTGGGAGAAGACAGAAAGGTCATCTGAGCAAGGGGCAGAGAGGGCAGTGGCAGCCCTGCCAGTAGCATTAAGGACTGAATGGGGAATATTCAATGCTAGGCAGTGAAAATGATTGTTGCTTTCCTGCTCCCCATCCTGAATGACTGGAAAAAGCACACTCCATAGACAGGCAGATCTGTGGGGCTATTTGCAGCCTCTGTTTGCTTGTCTGTTGTGCCTGTGAAAGGGACACCCCAGAGATTCCTGTTCCTCCCTTGTCTGGGTAACTCAAGACTGGAGTAATAGTCACTGGTATCCCTCCTGCCCCCTCCACCAGTTGTTGCTAGACATTGGATTAGGAAGGAAGCTGTTGATTCTTACCCCTAAGATAGCTGTAGGGGCCATTACTACTATCCCAACCCTACCCTGTAGCTGCTGAAGAACTTTTCTCTGCTATGGTTACCTCTTGCTACCTATCTCTTCCCTGCCATGGTGGGCCTCCCTTATCAAGAACTGGGCCTCTTATTGAAATAGAGGTATCTGCTGTGAACAATCCAAATCCTCCCTCCTCACTCTTTTTAGAAAATACATGTGTTTGGAATTATAGTTACTGGATTCACCAACTTTCAGGGAAGTCTTTAATTCTTATTTTGAAGAACTATCATTGTTACGTGTGTGTGTGTGTGTGTGATGTGAAAAGAATACAGAACATAATCCAGTCATATCAAAATACATCTTTATATGTTTTGTTTGCACAAACAACCTATGTTGTCAAATTGTGTTCTACTTAAGTTAGTTTATGCTCCCCTTGCAGCTTGCATCTTGTCTTTCTATTTATTACTACTACTACTACTACTACTACTACCAGAAGGTGGCATGTTTCGTTGCTTCTATAGACTGAGCTCATTGCAGCACACACCAGGGGCTCCGGGCTGGTTGGCTGGCTGGCAGGCAGATAGGAAGGAAGCCAGGCCAGCCAGTTTGGTTTCCAAAAGTTGTCAAAATAGACACATTCCCATGGAACATCTCCACATTGACAAATCAGCATTTTCCAACAGAAAAACATTCCCTCAGAAACTTACAACTAGCTCTACCTCTAACCTTGTGTCCCACCCTCCCATCCCACTAACTCTAACGTTCTGAACCCCCGTTCCCTCCTCCTCTCAGGCTGGGGCTCTGAATCCATTCCCTTCTCCCCCAATGCTAAGGTCCTCAATCCCCCCCCCCCCCCCCCGCCCCCTCGAGGCCAGGGACTCTGTGGTCCCCCGATTCCTCTCTTCAGCATCCAGAAGCACCCAGTGGGATTGTGATATCAGAGGCCAATCACCTGGTTTTAGTGTAAATCAGAGTGTTCCAGTTGTCACCAAAATCAGTGGGATTCTTCCCGTTGATACCTACAGGATTCCCTGAAACTTTGGAATTGATAGCATGGATTCTGAAAAAGTTACTGTGCTACAGGCAGAGAGATGCCATTGAGTTGTTAGGCCGTGTTTCACTTGGCCAGTTATTTTATTGCTTTCCAAGCTCCATGCACATTTTTAATGCTGTATAAATGTGACTGCATATGTAACTCCAATTTATTTTTAATAGAAGCCCTACAAGAACCTAATTTCTGAATGTATCTGTGTAAGAAATATAACTCAATGGAATTTTTTCTTTTTAAAATACTTCAGTTTATGGTTCATTACATCTAAACAAAAAAAATTTTTTTAAAGTCCTTAATATATTTTTACCTGGTAGGCCATATTGGTGTGGATAAATACAAACACTAGAAAGTGCATTTGCTAACAGGTCTCGAATGTCTGATTGTACATTTAAATTATCCTAAATAACTGGCTTCATACTTGTTCCCCAACAAAGGCTTTTGCCACCATTTTTGAAAGCTAATTTAGGATTATGTATAGGTGAAGTGTAACTCCAAAAAATACACTTAAAGAAATAATGGCAATCATAGTTTTGAGACAAATCAACAAAAGCAGCAACTCTGAAGTTTAAGTGGCTGTCTTTAATGCCTTTCTGAGGAGCAAAGGCAAAAGAAGATGACTCTCAGCATCTTTAATGCAGCAGGTTTTTTCTCTACCTGCTCCCTGGCTGTGAACATTGGAACCTCTTTTCTGCCACCAACTTGAGTTGGAGGCAAAACATCACTACCTCTAATTGGCTTGTCACAAAACACATTATTTATATAAACATTTAGATTCCCCTTAGCCCACTGAAAACAGAAGCATGTGCTAAAAATGTAAAAGAATTACTGTCCCTTCCCCACCCTATTAATTGTACAGAAGCCTTTGCAGGTAGTGACACGCCAATGGCAGTTTACAGTGATTCTATGATTGCTGCCACATCTGAAGTTCCCTTCAGTGGAGCATTCTGTGGGCATATTAGGTGAGAAGCAGACACCAATTTGGTTGACCTAATGTACCCTGTCTCCACACATCACAACATTTGAAAACTTATGTCCTCTTTAAGATGAAGTATGATGTGTAGCTGTTAAGAGGTGCTATCACCATGGAAATGGGAATAAACAATAACACCATGTTAAAATAACTTTGAAATATTTGCAATCAGCTCTGTTAATGTAATTACTCTATTTTGAGACATAAAATTGGATTTCTTTGACCTCAAACCCTCAAAACAATCTAAAGGGTAAAACAAAATCTAATAAATTTGTACAGGTTATTGCTGAAATGTAGTAGCACAGGTAACATTTCTTATCATTATCCTCTCGTTCATCATTATGATCTGTCAAGTGTGGGCTACCACAGTCTTCATTGCCTTGACATGCACCCAGTTCTGTGCAGGGAAGATTGTTTTGACTTCAGACACAGTTGATTATGCAGCAAGCCTGTACAAGTATAGGCGCTAATAAGATCTTGAAGAAGCTCACATGTCACTGAGCTCTTGCATACAGAAAGTAGTTGAGCAGCCACATTTTTTTTTCTATCCATGGTGATGGAATATCTGGTTTACCTGCATGCAAAGACATCCAAATGTTTGCAAGATGCTTTTTTAGCATGCTCTTCAAAACTGCCCTCACATGGTGGGAGTTTGGCCAGTGATTTGTCCTCTTTGATAGCTAAATTAAGGGGCAAGCAATTCAGGTCTCTGTGGGTCTACTTTTTTCATGCTCTGATCATACAGCATTGGTACCAACTTCCTTGCTTCAGAAATTGCAGCTTGTCTGGTGTGCTCTTCCAGTTTGGGAAGATCTCTGAAGTGGTAAACTCCCTTTGTTTTGACAGCATTTAACACACCCTTTCTCCCCGCCCTCCCCCAAATACCAAATAGGGATGATAGTCACCTCCTGTTAGTGTGTATAGCAGGAAGTATGTTGCAGAAGTCAGGAGTGAATGTGTCACAAATTGCATGCACAGATCTGAAGCAATGCTTGTCAGTTGTGCTGATAATGGTGCCTGTTTCAATCCACATGTTATCTCTGGGTTCCATTTGTGGAAATTAGTGAACAGCAAGGACCAAAACATTTGTATCAGGTGACCTAATTATTAGGGTTCTTTTGACACAGAGGGTATGTCTACACAGCGACCAGAGCTGTGGAATCCTGCAGCGTGGGAGGGTCCCAGAGTTTGGGCTCCAGCCTGAGCCTGGAAATCTATACAGCAGTGAAACAGCCCTGTAGCCTGAGCCCAAGTCGGCTAGCAACCGTGGGTATTTCTTTGTTGTGTAGACATATCCCAAATTACTCAAAAGTCATATTGGCACATCCAGCATGTAGAAGCATCCTTGTGTCCACTTTCTCTTGAGTACGGTCCAAGTCTTGGGCTTCTTCAACACCTCTGCTGGTGATGGACTTTGTTCCTTCATCATTGGAAAAATCTCAAGCAAGATGGAATGTTTGTGCTGGGTGTGCTCCTACACACTCAGGTGCATTTTGAACCATATATTTATAAGTCACTGCCTGTTGGATGCCATGTTTAGAAACATTTTCCACAGTGCGTGGACCAATCATCTGGTATTTCTTGCATCCAGCATTCGATCCTGTCCAGTGCTGTCTTTCGGTGGTTTTCATGGAGTTACTGTTATATCTGTCAGTCACTTGGATTACAGAATTAGCTTTGTCAAATTCTTCTACGGCCTGCCTCAACTATTCAGCAGCCAGTTCATCAAATGTGTGGAATTTGTCTCCAGCCATCATTTGTATAACGGCTCTGGTATTTCTGATGTACGCTGTTGTATCTTTGTTGTCGTGTCTTAGGTCATGAATTCTTTCAGCTTGAGCTTCCAGCAGATGCCCTAATTCACCTTTCTCTGTTCTCATTGTTCCATCATGGAAGAGGGACATAGGCACAGGTCCTATTGGGTAGCTGAGAACAGTTGACATTGAGACATGATGTCTGCCTCTCCCTAAGAATAGGGCTCTGCAGAAAACAGTTTCTGGACTGATAGCTGTTCTGATTGTCCCTCCCTTGCCAGACTTAAATTTGATGGTCTTGGTCATGTCAGCAAATGTTTTGATGCTAGATTTCTTGACTGGGGTGAAGAATTATGTCATCAGAATCCAGCACACCTCTCACAAATCTCTCCATTTGTTCTTCAACATCTGCTATTTTAAGTAGAGACTCTTGTATATCTGACATACTCATAGTGCTCATCTACAGGACCTCTGGCTGTGATTCAGGGTCATATGTGTTTGTCATGTTGATGACTTGGTTAGTAAGAGTTGCTCTTCATTCCTCTTCATTTCAGAGGCAAGAACTTGTTTGTGGACTCTGTCTTCACTACTTCTTGTTAGGCCACTTTTCTTCTCATAGCTTTTGCGTATTCATAATATGAAGCTGTGTATTGTCTTCTCTAACACGAATACTGACCTGTGCATACGTGTCACTGAATTAAAAAGCTAGTTTCTAGAATATGTCAAAGGCTCATACTGCATTTATAGGCAATTACAAATTTAAAACCTTTTTCCAAGCAAACTAGAAGCTACATTATATGTACAAAAGCTTACACATGGAGAAACTCTACCTTTAGGAATTCATGTACATTATCTCTTCACTATACAGTACAAACTATGCACATTCAATCTACTATTACTGGTGCAAACTCTATGAGAGACTGATCTAGTGACTAGTCAGCAAATTTCAATGGAAAACTATTATAACTAGTGAGGTACTTTTTCGCATTGCATATTCCGACTTGTTAAACATTTCATGTTAGTATACTGAAAAAGTTGATATTTCCATTTTTGCCACATGCTAAATAGCTTCATCATTTCTGGAAAAAAAAAACCCATCAAAACAGATGATAAAATCTTTTAGCATATGGTTGTTTTATAACTTTGACCAATAAACACCACATTAAGGTGTTGAAATTAACTTAAACAGTAAAAACTGTAGTTATAGTCATGTTTGCAATGTTTCTAGAACTGTGCAAAAAATGAAACTTTCTTCTTTTGGGTACTATTGTTTCACCTCGCCTACAGGCTTACAGCATCACTGGACAGCTCCATGACATAACTCATCTAAATGTACATAAAATAAGCTTTCAAATGATATATGACGTAGGTGGGTACAGGGTGAGTACATTCAATTTATGGAGAAGTGCTGCATGCCCATACATACCTCACACCAGTGGGCAATAGAAATGTGCTGCTTCCCATCTCAACAGGAGCAACCCATGAAAAAAGCCCCAATTTTATTACTGGTGAAGCAGTGAGCCCTTTTCAGCCAACCCCACTGTGGAACATCCTGCGCTAAAGGTGCTTTGAGTGTTCCCAAAGCAACATATACAATTTGGAGCATGTAGTACTTTTTAACACTTTTCCTTTCGGGACTTTGCAATGCTGAGTATGAAGCTGACACCTTTTAATCTAGGTCAAAGTTACAAATGCCCCATGATCATATGCATTTTCTCCTTCTATAAGATAGCATCCTAAATAAAAATGTCTAATACAAGTCCTAGAACCACATAGATAAGAGCACATCTGTGTCCAAGTCCTGATTTTTATATTATTAGCCAGATATTTTAACTTTTTGGATTTGACAAACCCTTCTTTGTTTAGGGAATATTATGGTCATATTGATTTATGCTGATAATGGCACCTGGTGTCACCTTAACAGTAAGGAAACACTTGCTTTACTAGTCACGTGTTTTGTCTTCTCTTGGAAACTCCAGCCCCAATGGAGGAGATATTTGTAAGTGTTTGAAATGATGTCCTAACAGAAGTCATGTTTGTTTTAGTCTTTCATCCTCTAACTTTATATGAAGATCTTATTCACATTTTTACCAAGTCTTTGAATTCCTAAAGACTCTGCAGTCTCTCCAAGGTAAATAGTGTAAATAAGTAGTATTTCTTGTCTTAGCCTTTATTTGTCGATGAATGTGTTATGAAATGGTTGTGGTGCATTTCTGTCCATTTATTCGTCAATGAAGTGTGTTTTGAAATAGCTCTTCGCTGTAGATGATGTGTGAATACACTGAGAATAACTTGATCCTTTCCAAACTACCTGTGTTTAGATATTTTCCTTCCAGTTGAGGTGACTTCTGCCACCATTCCAATAAAAGGAGAGGACCCAGGGGGTGATCCCCCAAAGGGATGGGCTCCAGGGAAGTCTAGGCTTGTTGAGTGAGTGCTATCCTCTACCTCATTAAATGGATTCCATGTTTCCTTTTAAAATTCTGTTTCTTCCAGCAGCAGTTGTTGCCCTGTAATAGATATTGAAGAGAGCCACAGAATGTAGTACCTTTCCCCTGGCCAACCCCAAGTCTCCTGGCATACCATCTGTGCTTGCCCAAGAAACGCAACTGCTGACCAGATTGTTCTTGAAACTTGGCTTCCTGTGAAGCACAGCAACTTGAGCCCATTCTAAAGGTTTTGATTTGACAGAAATGTTGTATTCTGTGTGTACGTTTTACCAGAAGGACCTAGCTTTTGAACTGTTGGCCCCTAGTAAATGTGAAATCTTTTCCCCCTCCACTTGTTTCCTTTGCTTGACTGACTTTGGCTAGCACCACAACTCTTTGTTATAAAACTAAATTTAATACACTCACACACATCCGTAAAAATGCTAATTATATTAAAGGAAATCATTTTTTCCTATATCTCCCTGTACATTTAGTGTTTGTCTACTGACTTTCTTGGGACAAGGACAATGTCTTCTGCTCTTGTATAGTGTTGTGCACACTGCTGAAGACTTAAGATAGGATTTTCCAATGGGCGAAATGGGAATTAGGAGCCCAGGTGCCATTGAATTGAATTTGCACAGTGCTTTATAAGAACATAGTTTAAGACATGGTCCCTTCCTCTGTGACCTTACAAACTCTAGACAAAACCACAAGGGAGAGCCCTTCAGGAGAGAGTGGTTATAAAAAGGCCATTGCTGAGGAGATTTAGGTTTGGGATATTTGGCAGACAAATGGGATTCTTCCAAACATAAGGAACAATGAGAGAGTCTGCACAAAGCCAGGAGCAGAAAGAGGTATGGGACAGTCAGGAGAAAATTGGAAGGCGTGTAGGAAGGGAGTAGAAGGAATTAAAACTAGAGACATAGGCATAGAAACTTTAACTTCTTGTAGAATATAGGAAGTTGTGAAGGGTTTCAAGGATGGGGCATGGATATAACTGCTTGAGCTTTGATGCCTTTAACTGAGCGATTAAAGAGGAGAGGCCAAAGACGAGAAGGTTACAGTAATGGAGCAAAGGGATGAATTAGGACACATTTGGATAATATAGAGAGAAGCAGATTATAGAGAGACTGGAGGTGGAGGGAGACAGTCTGCTTATTCTTGTAGGTAGTGTTATAGCCATGTCCGTTCCAGGAGATTAGTGAGACAAGGTGGGTGAGGTAATACCTTTTTTATTGGACCAACTTCTGTTGGTGAGAGACACGAGATTTATGGCTTATTACAACAGTGTAAGTCACTAAACCCCCTTTTTGTCCTCTGGCTACAGAGGTGTTAATGGGCCACTTCACTTGAATGGTCCCTGAGAATGTGCACTAATTACTCATGTTAAACCAGGGGTTCTCAACCTTTTTCTTTCTGAGGCCCCCCAACATGCTATAAAAACTCCACAGCCCACCTGTGCCGCAACAACTGTTTTCTGCATATAAAAGCCAGGGCTGGTGTTAAGGGGTAGCAAGCAGGGCAATTGCCTGGGGTTCCATGCCACAGGAGCCCACACAAAGCTAAGTTGCTCAGGCTTCTACTTCAGCCCCGGGCAGCAAGGCTCAGGGCCCCAGGATTCAGCCCTGCACAGCAGGGCTTAAGCTTTCTGTCCTGGGCCCCAGTGAGTCTAACACTGATCCTGCTTGGCAGACCCCCTGAAACCTGCTTGCGGCCCCCTGGTTGAGAACCAATGTGCTAAACTATCTGTTCAATCTTGTATTTAGCAGCTTATCTTTGTGTCATTCTTATGTGATCATAGTTGAATACCATTCCCATTTCAGCATCCGCACAGATGGAAGAGATAAATGAGTCTGTTACTAAAATTATTTGAAAAAAATCATTTTCTCAAATCCCTGTGGATATTGGATTTTTACATCTAGACCAGAATCCTCTAGATGTATGCTCTCAAGTTTAAGGAATGCTAACTTCTGGAAGATTTAATCATTATTTTTTTGTCTGCCTTCTGTGGTTATATGAAAACTTACCTCCAAAGCACTCCTGAAGTTATCCTCTTGATAGCTCTACAGGTATTCAAGGGACACTGTCAAGTTGGGGGGAAAAAATCACATTTGTCTGAGAATTTTTTTTAACTGCAGGAGTTAAAAAAAATTCTCAGACAAATGTGATTTCCCACCCCCCCCCAGTAGCATCTTAATGACTATAGCTGAAAAGTAAAGGTTTTTTAATCGTGTGCATTTGACAGCATTTTGTGTATAGGCAGTGCTACAGTTTTCCTCTAAATAGTCAGTTTCTCCTTTACTCAAAGAACACTTATAAATATCAACAGCAGGAAATCATTAACATTTGAAGGAATTCTTCAAAAATTGAGTGTACTCTATCAGAATTTTTTAAACTAAGCAATTTAAAAAGGTTCATGTTGAATGCTCCTTTAACTGATCTTCATCTTAAGATGTGGTGCCGTAGATAGAAAACCTAGAGCAGTGGTCTGCTTTGTTTCAGTCAGAGAACAATTAATGGTCTCAATACAGTGAGGCTGTAGAACAGTGGTTCCCAAACTGGGGTTCGCGAAATGTTTCAATGGGTTCTTGGGGAAAAATTCCCTAATGGCGGACAGAGCTGTACCTAAGGACCATGGAGCCCCTGGACTTCCAAGAACTAAGCAGATCAAAGCAAGCACAACTATCACACTGAGGAGATTTAAACTTCAAGACTCCTAATAAGAAATGGAAAGGGAGGTGGATATTTTTTGCTGTTTTTTAAAATTAAATAGGCAGCTAGTATTGTTTTTAAAATTATTATGAAAAACAAGTTTAAGCTTTGTTGTAATGTGCATTGTTTGCCTGGACTGCTCAAGCCCTGAATGCTTGTGTAGGAGGAACTCTTTGAGTTGGCTTCTTAAATACCTTCATGCTGTTTTGCATCTGATACTCTTTGATGAAACATAGGAGCCTGGTCTTATAACAGGCTTATTCAAAGTGATGCAAGCTATGAAAATGAGATCTTGAAAGAGTGTTGCCATTTTCATAATGTAATCAAAATACTGTAATGATAAATAGTGTGTAATAAGCATGTCAAAAACAAATTTTATATTTCCAAGATCACTGCTTTTATAATTTATACTCAAGTAAAGGAGAAAATCCCTGGAAATATTCATCTTTAGGAGGGGGTTTGTGAGACTTGATATTTTTAGTGAAAGGGGTTCACAGGTCGTTAAAGTTTGGGAACCACTGCTGTAGAAGAATCCCTTTAAACATAAAAAAGTTGAGTGAGTGGCCCCAGGTGTCATAGTAAGTCAATGGCAGAGCTAAAAATACTATTTGTTTCTTTCTGGTGACACCCACAACTATCTAGACACTACAGACCTGGAAAAGGCATGGTCCCTGCCCCTACAAGCTCTAAAAAGATAAACAGACTGTGGGGAGCATGGTAACAACCAATTAAGTGGCCAGGTGGTGTTAGACTTGGTACTGATAACTTTAAAATGCGTTATTAAAATATTATCAAGATCATCCTCAGTTATCCTACAAGTTTGCTGACATGGGATGTGTAGCATCTTGTAGGCATCATGGTAACATTGCTTCTGCTGACTTCCCAAACCCAGTAAATTTCAGCATTTTTCACTGAATGGATGATTCCACAAACCAATTATCAAAAGCCACAGGTTATATACTACAGAGCTGTAGGATTCATTTTGCCAACAGTGGCAACATAGACTTAGTAATTCATGCTATGAAACTGCTTTTGATGAGACTGCTTGTTCAATCCTCTAAAGTGGTTTCTCAGACGAACTACAAACAGATTTTTAAATCAACAGTATAGCCAAAATCCTTAAGGGTTTGTTTACAAAGGGATGAAAGTTCATTTGAATTAACTAAAGGTGTGAATTTAAATCAGATGAATTAAACCGCATTAAACCTCTGTATGGATGCATTCAGAATTAAAGTGACCTTAGGTCTTGTCTATGTGGCCCCACAGTTCAGACCATGGGACTGTGAAATGCTGCACACACCAAAGTGCTGCACTGTAACTGCCCCATGTGCATGCTGTTGGCACAAACTAAAAGGTACCTGAGTTCTTTTGGAAGCTTTGATTTTTCATATCAAGGGCTTTAATATGTTCATTTCCATAGCTTTAGTCTGTCCACTTATTTTGCTCACATTAATTGTCTATTCCCTTAAGCTACATAAAGTTGAGAAATGTAGGTTTTGTATGAAGGTTCTCTCTCTTGCAGATAATGAGAAAGTTAGGCAGCTGCTTCTGGAAGGTGTGCCTGTGGAATGTGCTCACAGCTTTATCTGGGACCAGACTATTTGTAAGAACGTTACTGAAAATAAAATCCCAGAGCAGGTAACTAACAGCATGGATTACTCTAAAGAAACTGTGGGTTAACATCTTACTGTCCTCCCCTATAATCCATACAGTGATGTTTAAAAAACCAACCCTCCTGCAATCCACAAAGCAATAACTTCCTAATTTAATAGTGTTATGTTACTGAGATGAAGAGTCTGTTCTCCAGTTCACTGGAGTCGTCGTATTCAATTTTCGTGCACAACCATTACAGTAATGCATTTTCATTATTTAATTTATGCTTTGAAATATAGTTTTGCTGGCTTGTGTTTAGGATAAAATAATTCAATATCTTACTCTTGCTCTGGTGACTTTACACCAGGTAAAAGGGCCAGAGGCTCTAAAAGCGTCAGATCTGGCTGGGCGAGGATTTCCATGGTGCAGGAACTAAGGAAGATAGCTCTAAAGCTGCTGTCCAATGCTTTGCCTCACAAACCTTGGTGTAGGGGCGTTCTGGAGACTGGAGGGTCATGCCTGAAGCAGGGTTGCAGCACACAGTGCTGTGGAGATTCTGGGTAGTGCTGTAACTTGCAGGCAGCTGGGGATAGGCTGCCATAACTTAGGCTCTCACTCCAGGGGCTGTAGAACAACCCAGGATCTGAAGGGCAAAAAGGTGGCTTAAAATCACATTAGCTCCCACTCCCTCTGGGCTGCAAGTTCTGGACTGCTCCTCTTTTTGAAATGGGAAAATATTTGTGACTAATCTTGGTATGAATTGGCATCATATTCCTTCAGGTGACTACCTCTGTGTAAATAATCAAAGCTCTTCTAAAGCGTGACCTGTATAGCCAAATAGAAATAACTGCGTACAGGCAAAACAGAATAACCGTTATGAACCTGGTGACATTCTGCATGCTGCCATGAATTTGAATGTTAACTTCTCTGTAGAGCTATTAAAGCAGAAAGAAAATGTCAATAGATTGTAGCCTTATGTGTTTTTGAAAAGGGCTTAAGTATACCTTTAGTTCCTTGACCTTTGGAATGAAGGGCTTATAGCAAGAGATGATTGAGAATTCCTGGGTGCCATTTTGATTTAGATTTATGCCACTGGTTGTGAAATTGGTTATAAAGCAATGCTTGGAACCAAAGATTCCCTTTTCTTGTAGCTGTTGAATCCTAAAAATGATACAACTCAGCTGTTCCTCGGTATAGTGAGTGCGAAATTGTCTGAAAGCAGCTTATCTGTTACACAGCAAAAATTTAAACACTCGGGGGAAGAGCCCTTAAATATTAATTTATGGTACAGTATTTCTCTCCCTCATGCAAGCTGTCTGGAGTCAGATTTTCACAACTTGTTTACTAATGGGGTTTCTTCAGAAGTCGGCATTTCTACTTTGCCTTTAGCTTCAGTACCTACTCTGCAATACAATAGCGTGAAGCATTGATGTGAAAATCCCGCTTTTTTTTTTTTTTTTTTTTTTTTTACATGAGCTTAACACCTGCTCCCAGGAGCATCCTAAATTGTTGTTTGTGAACCATTTTTATCTATAGGTGAAGACAGATTCAAATGTACATAGAATAACCTGTGCAGAATTCCAATTACCTACTTTCACTGCCTATAATAAGGAAATCACTTTGTGTGTGTAACTGTAATAACTTATTGAAAAATTACTAAATTATTGAGCATTTTTCCAACTGCTTTTATCCCATCTCAGGATTTAAACCATATGAGAGGTGAACTATTGGTACCTGGCTCACAGCTTGACTTGGGTCCTCGTGAATCCAAGATTCCTATACTCTTGGTTCAGCAGCCAGGGAAAGTGGCTGGTGAAGATCGACCAGGATGGGGAAGTGGCTGGGATATCTATCTCCCAAAAGGCTGGGGCATGGCTTTTTGGATTCCTTTTGTAAGTGACTTTCATTACAAATTGCAGGCAAATATGACAGGTTATATGTTCATTTACTCTGATACATACATATTGGGGAAAACTTAGAATCATAGAATATCAGGGTTGGAAGGGACCTTAGGAAGTCATCTAGTCCAACCCCCTGCTCAAAGCAGGACCAATCCCCAATTTCTGCCCCAGATCCCCAAATGGCCCCCTCAAGGATTGAACTCTCAACCCTGGGTTTAGTAGGCCAATGCTCAAACCACTGAGCTATCCCTCCCCCTTGAACTTGTCCTTCTGCAATCCACTTACAACTACTGGGTCAAAATTTCAGTTTAAAGAGAGCAGATGAATATTGTCATGAAAGTGACTTGGTGTGTTTAAAAAAATATTTGAAACAACCTACCATTGTTTCCACTTCCATTATTTCACCAATAATGGATGTTTGACAGAGCATGAAATTAGGCTTTATATGGGGGCAGAGTGAGCAGGCCAGTGCTGCTTTATAGTTTTTCAGCTTTTGTGTTTCTAAGCGTATATTTCTTTAAAAGATAAAATAAATACAAAATGTTAAGGAAAAAGGTGTATTCTGAGAGTTTGCAAAGGTTCTTATTTGGCATTTACTGTCATCCATATAGCCTAGCCCTAGATCGATCTCACCAGCATACTGCCAGCTGAGGGTCTTACTGAACACAGGTCGGCAATCTCTGATTTCATGGGACCTGAAACAGGAGAGCAAAGTTTAAATTCTGCTGAATGCTCTTACCTTGCTGTTTTGGAACATTCTGCTCTTATAATTTAAGGAGGATGGTTTATTATGCTTGTCTCCAGTTTGCTGTATAGTTCTGTGCATATGGATGGAACAATTGTTGTGATCTGTTGTATAATAAAAGGTAATTGAACAACAGCTTTGCAGAGATATTATAACACTTGTGCCAATACTTGTCGTAAGAATTTTTGAAATCGTTCTCTAGATTTGTTGATGATTTTTGAGAATTAAACTAATAAAGCATAACTAGCATTTCATTCAAATGAGTCTTTAGAATGTGATATCCATACTTCAATCACATCTTCAAAACTAAGGTGATAGAAGCTCAGTACTCTGAGAGTAGCACCTAAAGGGTGCTCCAAGATACTTCAGTTAGGAGCATTAGAAAAATACTAATGCTATTTACCTTACAGGTATATCGAGGTGCACGAGTTGGCGGCTTGCAAGAGGGTTTGAAACATTCCGAATATAAAAGAACACCTCACGTTCCAAATGATTTCCCAGACTGTCCTGCTGGAATCCAGTTTGCCAAAGAACTAGAAAACATTCTTCTTGAAAAATTCAAGAGGTGAAGTTAATTTCTCCAAGACTGACTGACTGCCACTTTAATCAAAACTTGATATGCCTTAAAATTATCTGTAGCTCAGTTCAGTTTCTAGACTTGTGATTTGTGGTGGGGCGTTTAGTGTTTTAAATCTCTCTATAATAAGAAACAAAAATCCATGTTATGTAGACTGTTAAGTGCTCTCCCCTGAATAAGGTTTTAGTTAATTTATGCACCCTATTCCCAGAGTTCTGTTCAGAAAAAAGCTGTAATATAATTGTGCATAATAGAAAAAAGTAAATGAAGCCATACATTTCAAGTTCTGTTAGCAACTTGTAGGGGAAAACCAGCGTCTGCCATGGAGAAGGATAAAACTGGTGACAAGATATTTTGGTATAATCTATTAAAGAGGATGCAAGAAACTATAGAGAACACAACAATTAAGCTCATTAAAGCACTTGACTATATTTATTTTCCCAAGTAAATGAATGCCTATGTTCTAATTCTTTGCCTTGGAATGTGGGACAAGCAGAAGTGCTCTCTGGGCAAATAAGTGTCAGATGTTTTGCCTGCTGCTGGGGACAAGAGGCTAGGGAGAAGACTGAGTAACATCAGGCACAACAGTGCCAACGAAGTAGACCTCTTGCAGTGCAGAACCCTTGCACTCCAGAAGTACAGATACATGGCAGATTTGTATGGAAGTTAAATTTCCAGAGATTCAGAATTCCTACTTAACAAGATTAAAGTTAACTGCCCACCTTTAAAATACAAGGGAAAAAAGATGCTTGATTATTAGTTATTTGGTAAATGGGGCCCTGTCACTTAATTTTTTTCTAATGATTTCCAAGTTAGCTGAATAGATTATTCTCCTTTATCCAGGATTTCAGCATCGTAATTTTTCTTTATTCTTGAGATGCTCTGTAATGAACATTGTTTCATTGCTTCCAAGTTATGGGACATTTTTCTATTTCCTTCCTTCCTTTCTTTTAGACGCCCACCTGCAAAAAGGGCAAACTATGTCAAACTTGGCACCCTGGCACCTTTCCTCTGTCCGTGGGGGCAACTAACCAAGGACTGGGAAGTAAGAAACAAAACTCAGGAAGAATCTGTGGTTACTTCATCCGCAGATAGTAAGAGCTGTGCAACTGAAAGCCAGGTTCCTTGTGATCTCAAACCTGGACTGATGATAGAGGATTCTCAGGGTGACATGATGGAAGAAATGACAAAGATTCAAAATTTATGCAAAGAAGATGGAGCTGCAACAAGTAGTGGCTTCTTTGTTCTCAGGTATGTAGGAGTGACTTACCAGTAAGTACTGTCCTGCATGCTTGTTAGTCATCCCCTCTTTTTACTGGCAAGCCATGAGGACCCACCATCTAATTGAGGCCCCCCCACTGCCAAAGGGGATGGGGAAGTGAATTCTGACCTGGTGGATCTCTACCCAGGTGGGAGGGTGAGATGAAAAGCCCTCTTGGATGGGGGGGGAACCTGCTGTTATTGGAAGTAAGCCGTTCTCCTACCCTTCCTGAATGGGGAGTCAGACTGCAGTGGGGAGCCTCTGTTAGTAAACAGTTTGGGTTGGTACTTGCTTTGAGTGACCCTATATTGCCTGCCTCCAGTGGGAAGGATATTTGGAGGGCTCAGAGAGCCATTGGTAGGGAGAAAGTGGCCTATTTTATTAAAGAAATGTGTAAATGATTAAAAAGAAAAGGAAACATGCACCTAAAAAAGCTCCTATTTAAAAAGGATTTAAATTTAATTTAATTTAATTTTAAAAGCTCCAGTTTAAAAACTCTATCACTCTTGATACATGTACTTGTATTCCAATCTCTAATGCATGGATATGGACAGTTGCTCTCACTACTCACGTTTCTATAGAGTGAATGGAAATCTCACATAACTTCTAGAACTTCTTTAAGCAAGATAAAGCCATGCTAGCGCACATGAAGAGAAGTGCCTGGGTGTGGGTGTCTCATTTTGCATTGCAGCATATGAAAATAAGGATAAAACCGAAGAAAAGCAAATCTGGCTTCAAACAAATTTGAAGCCAGAAGTGCAGATAATGTAACTGATTTTTAAGTTTATTGTGCCATTTTCAGTGAACAGCTCTATACTTGTGTTCTTGTGTTTGTAGTTTTTTTTTAATTTTGAAAGCTTTTCAAACGCTGTCCAAGGTAGGTTTTTTTTTTTTGAGGGGGAAAAAGAAAAATCATTAATTTACAATGACACTTCTGAGTTGTTTATACTTTGTTGAGCATCCCTAATGCATCTTTTAAACTTCAAACAGGAGCAGAAAACTATTAAAGCAGTTATCAGCCTGGTGTCGGCCTACTTGTGGAAAAGGTCAGAGGGCACGCCCTGCTTCAAAACTTGGACAAAAGGAAATGACTGAAGATGCCCTCTTACCGATCTTTAAGTGTTACCCGCAGGTGCTGGTGTGGGTCAGCTTGTCTCTGCTAAGAAAGGGTAGCCCTGAATTACATGCCATGATATGCATTCCAACGCAGGAGGATTATCTACAGCTTAACAAAGACCAGCTCTTCTGTGGTCCTCAAGAGCCCAAACACAGTGACATATTCAAACACAAGATACTGAAACTAAAAGAGCGGAAAAAGAACAATAGGAAGGCTCTAGAAAGTGGTGCTTCTGATGCCCTGGAGGCAAAGGCAGTTGAGGAGCCTAAAGAACTAATACTTGGCTTATGGCCTGACCCTCTACCAGATGTTACTTCACACTGCTCTAGAATTCTTTTAGGGTTTGTCACTCAAGGGGATTTTTCATTAGCTGCTGGCTGTGGAGAAGCACTGGGATTTGTTAATTTGACAGGATTACTGCATATGTTATCCAGTCAACCAGCTGATAAAAAAGGGCTTGTTTTGTTAAGAACTCCAGCATCTCTGCAGTACAGATTTGCTAGACTTAATATTGAGGTATAAGCATCATATTTGTAATAGTGCACAGATATTACCAAAGAAATTATTCCTTTGAATCTCAAGAAATATCTATGTACCCCATGTCGGCAATGGGCAGTTTATTTTTCATCAAACTAACCTGTTAATGAGCTAAGCTGTTGATCATCTATAATGTTTGTATAGCTCAGATGTTTTCTTCTGAATGTCTATATCAGTTTCTGTTTTAAAACATACATTGGCTTTTGCATCCAGAAACACTTTCATTATGCTGATATTGTTTTTCTAAAAGGCATACTATTTTTTTGTTGTTGTTGTTGTTCCAATGCAGTTGAAGCCAACGATCTCAAAGATCTTTCACTTTTACAGTGTTTCCACTTCAAAAGCCTTTGGTCATATGGCTGTTGGACTCTGATTTACGGTTCATGCTTCTGCTAAATGCATGCCATCTGGGCCTGTGTATATAGCAATCAGCTTTTCAGGGCCCATTCAGTCTTGCAGCTGAATAGGTCTGGCTGCTGCAGAGTAAAGTTCTGAAACCAACTCTAGCATAGACAGTGTAGATGACTTGTTTTCATTGAAATAATTCAGTACTTAAATGGAACATAAATAATGACTTTCTATATTAAAGGCTGTGAAACACTGACTGCCGCATGTGTTGGAACCTGTATCATCCAAACTAATGTTTTTTCTTTCTGGGTCAGTGTATTCTGAAAAGAAAATGCCTTTTTAATAAGGTAAAACATTTTTTCATTATCAAGAAAAATGGGTTTGGCCTGCTGTGTGAAGAGAACTCTTTTTAAAAATAGGAAACTGAACTACATCATTTAAAGGTGTACTGCAATGCTTTAAATGAGACACTTAGAGCCTACATTTAGTGTGAAGTAATGCAAATTAGCAGTTACCACTCAAGAAAGAGATGTTGATATCATGGTGGAGAGTTGTCTGAAAACATCTGTCCAATGTGCAACGTCAGTCAAAACAGCTAACAATGTTAGGAACTATTAGGACAGGAATAGATAAGACAGAAAATAAATGCCACTATATAAATCCATGGTATGCCTACACCTTGAATACTGCATGCGGTTCTGGTCACCTCATCTTTTAAAAAAAAAAAAAAAAAAAAAAAAGTTATTGGAATTGGAAAAAGTACAGAGATAGGCAACATAAATGATTAGGGGTATGAAACCACTTTCATATGAGGAGAGTTTAAAAAGACTGGGACTGCTTATCTTAAAAAAGAGATGATTGGGTGGAGTGGGGGATGATAGAGGTCTATACATTCATGAAGGGTGTGGAGAAAGTGAATTAACGAAGTGTTAGTTACCCTTGCATGTAACACAAGATCCAGGGGTCACCCAATGAAATTAATAGACAGCAGGTTAAAAAGAAATGTAAGGAAGTGTTTCTTCACACAACACACGGTCAACATGTGGCACTCTGTGCCGGGAGATAGTGTGAAGGCCAAAAACATAACTGAGTTTAAAAAAAGAACTAGAGAAATTCATTGAGGATAGATCCATCTATGACTATTACCCAAGATGCTCAGGGCCACAACCTCATGGTCTGGGGTGTCTCTAAATCTGACTGAGAAGCTGGGACTGGATGATGGCATGGATCACTCACTCTGAAGCATCTGGCCACTCTTGGAAGACAGGACACTAGGCTAGATGGACCAGTAGTCTCACTTAGTATGCTCACTATAAAGAGAACGCATGGGCTACACTTAAAAATAAGTAAATATACTTTCAAACATACAAGCTGAAAATCAGTTTTTACTCACCTGCCTAGAAAAGAGTTGTGTTTTTTCATTTAACTTAATTAACACCTTAAATAGTTGAAGAGCTGCTCTAAGTGTAGGGGTTATCAGCTGTTGCAAGAGAAAAATAGAACCCTCAACTCTTGGAAGTTAAAAAACCTTCAATTCATCTTTAGCCCCGATGACAAATAATTGTATCTTATACCTGTTTTCTTTTGCTAGTTTGGGATTTCTGATGATTCCTTTTAATGTGAATTTAGTCTTTGTGAAATCTGCTGAAACCTACAGTTGTGCATGGGAAGGTTGTAGTATGAGCATCGCTAGATTCTCTTCAGCATTTATTTATTTATATATAATATATATATATATATATATTAAGGCATTACAGTTCAGCTTTAAAAATGACAGCCTTAAACTTCCAGCCATTCTTGAGTTAAGGAGCTCTGATAATTGTAAGATAGACAATCGTAGAAGTGTGCTAATAAAAGTTGTAGATGACACAAAGATGAGAGGTACTGCCGATATGTAGGGCCATCCCTAGGGGTGTGCAGGGCCTGGGGCGGAATAGTGCAAAGTGCAAGGTCATGCACTTAGGGACTAATAAGAATTTTTGCTATAAGCTGGGTATGTATCACTTGGGAACAACAGAAGAAAGAGAGAGACCTGAATGTATTGATTGATCACAGTATAACTATGCAGCTATGAAAAAGGCTAAGGGAATCCTAGAATGCATCAGAAGATGCATTTCCAGTAGAGATAGGAAAGTGTTATTACCATTATTCAAGGCCCTGGTGAGGCCTCATAGAATCATAGAATCTCAGGGTTGGAAGGGACCTCAGGAGGTCATCTAGTCCAACCCCCTGCTCAAAGCAGGACCAACCCCAACTAGATCATCCCAGCCAGGGCTTTGTCAAGCCTGACCTTAAAAACCTCTAAGGAAGGAGATTCCACCACCTCCCGAGGTAACCCATTCCAGTGCTTCACCACCCTACTAGTGAAAAAGTTTTTCCTAATATCCAACCTAAACCTCCCCCTCTGCACCTTGAGACCATTACTCCTTGTTCTGTCATCTTCTACCACTGAGAACAGTCTAGATCCATCCTCTTTGGAACCCCCTTTTAGGTAGTTGAAAGCAGCTATCAAATCCCCCCTCACTCTGCTCTTCTGCAGGCTAAACAATCCCAGTTCCCTCAGCCTCTCCTCATAAGTCATGTGCTCCAGCCCCCTAATCATTTTTGTTGCCCTCCGTTGGACTCTCCAATTTATCCACATCCTTTTTGTAGTGTGGGGCCCAAAACTGGACACAGTACTCCAAATGAGGCCTCACCAGTGCCGAATAGAGGGGAATAATCACGTCCCTCGATCTGGAAATGCCCCTACTTATACAAGCCCAAAATGCGATTAGCCTTCTTGGCAACAAGGGCACACTGTTGACTCATATTCAGCTTTTCGTCCACTGTAACCCCTAGCTCCTTTTCTGCAGAACTGCTGCCCAGCCATTCGGTCCCTAGTCTGTAGCAGTGCATGGGATTCTTCCGTCCTAAGTGCAGGACTCTGCACTTGTCCTTGTTGAACCTCATCAGATTTCTTTTGGCCCAATCCTCTAATTTGTCTAGGTCCCTCTGTATCCTGTCCCTACCCTCCAGCGTATCAACCACTCCTCCCAGTTTAGTGTCATCTGCAAACTTGCTAAGGGTGCAGTCCACACCATCCTCCAGATCGTTGATGAAGATATTGAACAAAACCGGCCCCAGCACCGACCCTTGGGGCACTCCACTTGATACCGGCTGCCAACTAGACATGGAGCCATTGATCACTACCCATTGAGCACGACCATCCAGCCAGTTTTCTATCCACCTTACCGTCCATTCATCCAGCCCATACTTCTTTAACTTGCTGGCAAGAACACTGGGAGACTGTATCAAAAGCTTTGCTAAAATCAAGAAATAGCACATCCACTGCTTTCCCCTCATCCACAGAGCCAGTTATCTCATCATAGAAGGCAATTAGGTTAGTCAGGCATGACTTGCCCTTGGTGAATCCATGCTGACTGTTCCTGATCACTTTCCCCACCTTTAAGTGGTTCAGAATTGATTCCTTGAGGACCTGTTCCATGATTTTTCCAGGGACTGAGGTGAGACTGACTGGCCTGTAGTTCCCCGGATCTTCCTTCTTCCCTTTTTTAAAGATGGGCACTACATTAGCTTTTTTCCAGTCATCCGGGACCTCCCCTGATTGCCATGATCTGCAATATTGTGCGATTCTGGTCTCCCATGTTTCAGAAGGATTAATTCAAATGAACAGGTGCAGAGAAGGGCTAGTAGGATGATCAGAGGAATGGAGAACCTACCTTACAAGAGGAGACTTAAGGAAATTGGCTTGTTTATCCTAATAAAAATAAGGCTGAGGGGAGAGATGATTGATTTCTTGAAATTTATCAGAGGGATGAACACCAGGGAGGGAGAAGAGATAAGTTAAGGGTCTGTTGTTGGCACAAGAACAAGTGGATATAAACTGGCCATCAATAAGTTGAGGCTTGAAATCAGATGAAAGTTTCAAACCTTCAGAGGAATGAAGTTTGGCCCAGCAGTGCTTCCTTTGAGGCTTTCACTCCCCTTGACTTCAATACAGTCGGTCACTCTGGTACTGTTACTCATGTCGGGACCAACGCTGCTTGTGATAGACAGTACCCCTACGCTTAGCACTTTTACAACACTATGATACATTTTGTACAAAGTATGCCTTGTGAGGTATCATTTGAAAACGCCTAATTCTCTGATCATTATTGTTCTAGTAAAATGTGTGTGGCAACATTGTAGGTAAAATTATAAGATTCTACTGTGTGATGTTACTAAGGCACATTCCAACTCTGGGGAAGCAGCCCAAACTGGTTCCTCAAAGACAAAAAGGTAAACTGATGCCTCAGCCAGGTGTCAACATAATCAGATGAACTATGACTCAGTTAAGTGGCCATTTTTTTGCAGGAAGAAGGGTGTGAGTGAGAAGTTTACATATTGGCAAAGAAACAGTCGGGAGTTCCTGTTCCCCAGACTTTCTGTCACCTGAACCCCAGCTGAAGATAACCCTCAAAGAGGAGAAACAGGTATAAAAATAGAGAACACACAACACAAGTCATCTCTCCTCCATTCATCTCTGCTCACAGCAGCAGCAACACCCCGAAGAAACACTGAACTGGGGGAAGGGTCCTGGCTGGGAGGGTTTCATCCAGTAAACACTGCAAAAAGCATGTGGTGAGAAAATTTTTGGATTTGAATAATTTAGCTTGCTAAATTGGGTTTTAGTTTGTGTTTTTTTTTCTTTTCTTTGTAACCAACTCTAATCACTTAAAAGTTTTATTTCTTTAATTAATAAACTCGTTTTACTGTTGTATCTAAACCAATGGGTTTGGATTAGAGTGGTTGGGAACCTTCAGTTGAGATAACAGGATTTATGCATATCATGTTGTATTAATGAAACGATGGACTTTCTTGCATTGTCCAGAAAGAGAGAGCTGTGCAGTTCAAGATGCACATTTCTGAGGGAGGGTCTGGGATTGGGAATTTGCTGGTGTGGCTCTGTAATGTAATTCATGAGTGGTTAGCTATAGCACTCTTACACTATAACCGGGAGTAATTTAAATGCTAGAAGCTGTGTGTGAGCAGAACCAGGAGTGGTTGCTCTCACAGTGAAGAAGTGCAAAAGGCATCCCAGGTTGGAGGGGACACAGCTGTCTATCTGTCCACATTGTACCCTGGGTAATGTCACACCGCTTCCAACACTGGCTTTCTCAGTACCGATAGTACCGCCTCCATCTGCAGCACTGCTTCCTGCCTCATTCTGGGCGACAGACGAGTCAAACCACCTCCTTGTTCTTTCTGCTCTCGCTCTACCTTTATCACCAGGAGCCCGAGGCTCCTGTGCAACTGAGTTGGGGTTGTCATCCTCCTGTTTCCCATCATCCAATGGTTCGAAGCTTCAAGATCCAGCCAGAAAGTGGCCGGGCCAGGTGTTTCCACCTGGCTCGCCCAAGGAGTGCACTGGAGAGGGGCCACAATGGGCGCTGCTTGCTCCGCAGCCATGGCCCTAGCCAATCCAGGTTTGTAACACACCAGATGATAGCGATTCAGGTCCGTGCAGGTGGAAGAAGCAGAGGGACCAGTTGCTCTGACTCAGAGCAGAGTGGATATTTCATTGTGAATTGGGGATAGGGCGAGACAAAGATCTTTGTGCAGAGATGGGCCACCCCGTTCTGGAGCGTGTGTGTCTGGCCCCTGCTCGAGGGAATCAGACCCGCTCCGTATGTGTGACGGACTGAATGAATCCCTGTGTTAGGGTCACAGATCAGCCACACCGATGTCATTGCTCCTTTCCCTCACCCTTGTATTTTCTGTGATTTAGGAGCACGCTTGGGCACTCACATCTCTTGAGAGGCAGTTCAATCTAGTTGTAACAGATGGGAGAGACTCAGAGTCAGGACTCCTGGGTTCTCTCACCAGCTCTGGAGGAGAGTGGGGTCCAGTGGGTTCAAGCAGCGGACATGGAGTCAGGACTCCTGGGTTCTATCCCCAGCTCTGGGAGGGGAACGGGGTCTAGTGGTTACAGCAGGGGAGCCTGGGAGTCCCATCCATTGACCCTCGCCAGCTGAACATGTCTCTTCCCCCAAGTCTGCTCAGCTCTCCACAAAGCCACCCCACTGCTCAGAAATCCCATTGCCCAATCCCCTGCTTCCCAAGGCGATGGACCAGCAAAGCGAGGGACTACATCTCCCTTCAGCCCCTCCCCACTGTACGTCCCCCTTCCCTGCCCAGGTCAGAGGAAAGGTTCTGAGCCATGGGGGGGCCAAGATCTATTGAGGGATAGGAGCCTTGGGAAGCTTGGGCAGAGCCACACATGGAACAGGCTGAACCTGCCAGACATCACCGCTGGTGCTGCTCTGTGTGGGGTGTGTAGGGGAGCAGCAGCGGCTGGGCAGGGAGCCACTAATGGAGCCTGGCTGGGAAACCCATATATGCGTATTTGCAGGCCTAGAGACTGACTGGGCAGGGCACCCTCAGGCAGGCACTAGGCCTTGTGGCCGTCTGCAGTGGGAGGAGGGAACCGCCAACTTATCCAGCCCACCACTTCTGCAGAGTGGCAGGGAGAGGTGGGCCCCGCCCCCAGGGAACCCAAAACTGACAGTTGGCTTGGAGTGGAGCAGCCGACAGAAGCTGAGGGCTCCTCTCTGCTTCCTGTCACTGGCAGGCAGCTGGAAGCTGCCTGCTGGTGATGGGGGCGGAGAGGAGCCCTCAGCTGGCTGGGCCGGCTGAGAGAAGCAAGCAGCGGGCGGGAAGGAGGGATCAGGGGTGGAGAGGAGCTGGCAGCTCGGGGTGCAGCACAAATGGAGTGGGCCGGGCTGGGACCCCTTTTGAGTGAGGGCCCGGCACCATAGCGCCACTGACACCATTATAAACCCAGTACTGCTTGTTGTGTCAGAAAACCACATTCTTGGTAGCAATTACGTCTGCAAGGAGAGTGCGTGAGTTGCAGATGCTAATGACAGGGCCTCCTTACACACAATTCTCCTAAAACAGGGTAACTTTATGACCACACCCACAATTTTTGTCTAAAGTGGTCTCTCAGTTTTCATTTGAATCAGGCAGTATATTTGCCTGTATTTTTTCCGAAGTCGCATTCATCTCCCGAGGAGCAGCATCTACATACTTTGGATGTCAAGCGATGTCTAGCATTCTATTTGGATAGGGCTGAATCATTTCATACTTCGCTTTGCCTGTTTGTGTCATATGCACATCACATGATGGGTCAAGCGGTCTCTTCACAGACCATGTCTAGACGGATAACATCCTGTATTAAGACTGCATATGAGCAGCTTTGGCTATGCCTCCTCAGTGGATACGAGCTCATTCAGCAAGAGGGTAAGCAATGCCAATAGCATTCCTCATGCCATTTCCATATTGGATATTTGCAAGGCTGCCACGTGGTCATCTATACATACATCTATGAATCATTATGAACATAAGAACATAAGAATGGCCATACTGGGTCAGACCAAAGGTTCGTCTAGCTCAGTATCCTGTCTTCTGACAGTGGCCAAAGCCAGGTGCCCCAGAGGGAATGAACAGAACAGGTAATCATCAAGTGATCCATCCCCTTTCGCCCATTCCCAGCTTCTGGCAAACAGAGGCTAGGGACACCATCCCTGCCCATCATGGCTAATAGCCATTGATGGACCTATCCTCCATGAACTTATCTAGTTCTTTTTTGACCCCGGTTATAGTCTTGGCCTTCACCTTCTTGGCCATTATCGCCATTACTGCATCTGCAAAATTTGGAAGAGTGGACCTGAGATCCTTATTTAGGTAGACTCAGAGCCTCATCTCCTGGAAGGGGTACTGCTTGGGAGTCACCTAAGTGGAACATACGTCTGCTTCACATCTCGAAGAACCACAGTTACAGTACATAACCGTTTCTTCTTCTTCTAAGTAGACCCCCCTCCATCTCCTCTGCATTGGAGTCTCCTCTCATGGACATTCGGTGCAAAGGAATTAAGTGGGGGGGGGGGTCAAGCCGGTCCTGCCTCCTGTAGCCATGGGAGGGGGCAAGGTGTGAGTTCTGCGGATACTCTTATGCAAACTCTCTGGCTCCGTCGCACTGGGCGTGCACACACCTAAGTGGAATACACACTGCATCACATTTTGAAGAGCCACTGTTACAATAACCATTTCTTTATGGAGGGGATGATATGATGAGATTGCCTACAATGGCATGTGGTCCAGCCATGACCGCTAGTAGCAAATATTTCCAATGGCCAGAGATGGGACACTAATGGGGGATGGCTCTGAATTACTACAGTGAATTATTTCCCATGTGTCTGGCTGGTAGATCTCCCCCACATACTCAGGTCTAACTGCTCACCATATTTGGGGTCAGGAAGGAATTTCCCGCCAGGTCACATTGACAGAGACGCTGGAGTTTTTTTGCCTTTCTCTGCAACGTGGGGCAGGGTCACTTGCTGGTTTGAACTAGAGTAAATGATGAATTCTCTGTAACTTGAAGTCCTTACATCAAGATTTGAAGATGCAGTAACTCAGCCAGAGTTATGGGCCTATTATAGGAGTTGGTGAGCAAGGTTCTGTGGCTTGGGATGTGCAAAAGGCCAGACTAGATGATCATGGTGGTTCCTTCTGGCCTTAAAGTCTATGAGTCAATGTACTGTAGTCTATGTACAGCATAACAAAACACACTTACCAACTGGTGGGAGTTTTCCTGAATTGATATATAAAATAAAGTTGTATCTGCTCTTAATACTGGATTACATTTATTGAGATTGATTCTTTAAATTAAAACTGAAAATAGAAACAGGGATGTTTTAGTGACTGCTGTCCTCTCTTTACAGACTATATTTGGAAATGAATTCACACATTTATGTTTTAAATCAAAAATGGAAATGCAGGAATTGAAAACAAATTTCTGAAGCCTTAAAATATTTTAAGTTCACAAACATTAAAGGGTTCCTGCTGAACATTATATTGCATTAGTTATTTAGCCATTACTGAATTAAACTTAAATACAGTAATGCTTTGTATTTTATTGGAAGTCTCAGATGGTAGAAAGGGGGTTTATTTTTCATAAGATTAACCAGAGCGCCAACCAGTTCATTTCTAGTACTGGTTAGATTTGGATTTGTTAATTTTGCTTTTGGTACTGACAAGAATCATACACCCAGCTGCATTGAGTAGCCTGTTAGGTGAATGTATTTTTGTACATGGTTCACCTGAGTATTGTATGCACCATTGTGTAATTCATTAAAGAACACTGCATCACTTTGTCACCCCCGCTAGAATTCTGACATTCTGTGGTATATATTGGGTTACAGAGGAACAATAGGGTGACATAGAATTCCATCATAAATTGTTTACAACTGTTTCTAGATCATGTGCATTATAGACATCTGATTAAGCAATCTTCATTATGAGAATACATTGAAAAACTACAGTTTCATGCAGGACATTTTTGAAGATTTACTGTTATATAGAAACTGTGCACTAGATGGCCCCATAGGAAAAAACTTCATTCTTCAATCCTAGGCCTCATGTGCTCACCATGTCATTTTGAACTACAGCATGTAGGTATGTACAAATAAAAGAAACCCATAAATATTACAGTCTGTGTGGCTGTAGTGATCAAGTGCACCCATGGTAATGCTGGATTTAGTGAACTTTCACTTTGAGAACTTAAGTGGACTATTTCTAGGATAAGAGTTTCCAGGCTTTGTTTTCTGGAGGGCTGAATATTTCTTCCTGTTTGTTTCTTTCTATGTATGTTTTCCTGCCTGGATAGACCTTTTTTGTGGGGGTCTTTCATCTTTTCTCCTGCTTGTCTTTCTGCTAGTGGCTCTTAGGTTCACTGAATCTCCCCTATGTTTTTTTTAAACATCTGGAGTTTTTTCCTTTCTCTCATACTGGTAATTCTTGCCAGATTTTCATTTTGACACTTCCTCTTACTTTTCTTTGATTTTCATGCTCTATCTCTGATTTATGATTCCTCGTTACTGGTGAGCCAACGAGCAGAAAAGTAGTGTCCAAGTGCATCCTGTTCTGTATATCTTGTAATACTGTTATACAGTTGGTTTCACATTGTTACACAGTTGTTTTTCTTTAAGCCTATGATTTATGCTTCAGGACTTCAGCCTCCCTGTAAAAATGTAGTTTAAGCCTGATCAGTTAAAAGTGCTTGAAGCTCTGAGCCAAAGTTAGTAAAAAAAAAATACTGTCATTCTATGTAGTTCCAAGAAAAAATTTTTATTAGCTGTGGTTGGGATTTCCAGATCCTCAGTGCCACGAGGGTGACTTAGTCATAAAGACTGTGTCAACACTGGATAATTAAATCAATTATATATATATATATATATATATATATATATATATATATATATATACCAATTTTACGGTATGTCCACACTAGCCAAGTTGACTCAGGGGCAGTTTTGTCACATGTCCATGTTTATGCTGTTCTACTCCATTGCAGTTACTGTCCATCGGGCAAATGTCTCACAGTTTCTGGATCAGCTCCCTGAAGCAGTGACTGGTGGGAAATTTTGAGAAGTTCCCATAATTCTCTGAGGAAACACGCTAAAATCCTTGGGTTTCCATGCCATTTCTTGGTAACTTTCTCAAAATGAAAGCCAAGCTGAATGCTCAGCTCTTATTCCTTGTTTAGCAAGAAACTTTTGGCTGGAATGTTTGAAAAGCAATTGTGAGGCAGCAGAGGATATTCTGGTAGTACCTGCAGAGAGTCAGAAATGGAGACCAGCCATGTCTGCTGCAATGATTCTGCTCACTCACTATCTTTGGAGTAGCTAGATGAGTGCAATACTTGAACATAATGTTCACCAGGTGGCAGATCTCTCTTGGATCCGGACCATGACCACAGACCAGTGGGACAAATTGTTCACTACTTTGAACACACCGCAGTGGCTGCAGAATTTCCAAATAGGAGACTTTTTTGTACCTCTGTGGTGAGCAAGCCCAGCCATTGCAACACTAGACAATGAGACCCAGTGCACAACTCACCATGGACAAGAATGTGGTGATTGCCCTGTGGAAGCTTCTGACCCTGCATAGTTAATGGTCAGTTGTGCTCTGGTTTTGGGGTGGGAAGTCCATAGATGCAATGGTGATGGTTTGAATAGCAATATAGTGTGTGTGGCAGTGGCATAGGCCACCTCGCTCCACTGTGCCAGACATCATTGAAACCAGTCTGGGAGTATATTTAATAGGACTACATACTACTTAACAGTGATGCAAGACTTAGTAGGTCAGGGCAGATGTGTACATGGGATACCCAGGCAAAGTGCATGTGTTGGTCATTACGTATTCTTATGACCTGATTGGGGCCTTTTCCATACTAGTCACAAACATAAAGCAGACATTATGTTCTTAACCAAACTTAAGCTAACTTTAATTAACTATCCCTAAAGCATGATAACTAGAATTTGCAGTGGCTTGAACCTGGAAAAACAACTGCAACACAATCTGATTCATTGAACACATACCAGTGATGAGGTCAATAAGAAAATCTTAAGAGGGGAGTAAACTACCAAAGTGTGTGTGTGTGTATGTGTTGTTCCAAAAACTGTTTTTATTTTAAGTAGCATTCAAACAATAGCCCTCTATTCTACTTCGTTTATTGGCTAGAAATCCAATCTGTGCAAAAGCCTATGGATTCCACTCTCTAAGTGTTGTTACTATATATTAATAATATAATCAAAATAAAACCTGCAGCTTACCCCCACCAATAAGACTTAGCCCCAACAAAATGCCTCCTGCATAAGCATTAGCATCATCAAGGCCCATCCTCCCTAAAAGTCCAAGTAAATAGGTCTTGCAGGATGCCTGAGTCTCAGCAATCTGCTATTTTGAATCTGGGGATTGAAGGGGTGGGTGTTAAAGTCTGTGGGATCCTCAAGGAGAATACTTGTAAACTGAGACTGTTACAGCCTCCATGCTTCTGCTGATCTCGGCTACAGCAACATGACGGGGAAGAGAGAGAAAATCCAAAGCAGGCAAATCCCAAACCATTTAGGCTTTGTAGCTCAAAACCAACACTCTAGATACCACCTGGGAACCAACAAGCAGCCAATATGTATCCTAGAGCACTGATTTCAAGCGCTCACAATAAGATAAATTCTTCTTCGAGTGCTTGCTCATGTCCATTCCATGTTAGGTGTGTGTGCTTGCCCCATGCACTGGTGCCGGAAGTTTTCCCTCAGTGGTATCCGTAGGGGACATCTCTGGCACCCCCCCTGGAGTTGCACCCATATGGCACGGTATAAGGGGCGCCGCCAGCTCCCCTAACCCTCAGTTCCTTCTTACTGTCAGTGACGGTACTGGAATGTTCCTTTGCTTTGGCAAACCTTTTCTTCTCCAGATCTGTCCGTTGCAAACTTTCTGTTGTAAATAGTTATATCAGTTAGTATTAGTTCCCTTAGTGTGTTGTTAGTTAGTCATAGTGTCTCAGACGGGACTTCGCCTCGGGATGGGGCAAACCCTGCTCCCCCAGGGTTTAAGAACTGTGACACGGTGTAAAAAACCAGTTGTTTAAGGTGCTTAGGGGCATCTCATATTAGCGACAGGTGTCGTATCTGTAAGAGCTTTAAGCCTCGCACTAAGAAAGAGCGGGACATCCGACTTAAATAACTCCTTATGGAGTCGTCGCTGACACCGGCACTGGAGCAGCCATGATTGGACTCCGTGCATAGCACCACGGCCTCAGTGCGGAGCGCCCAACCAGTACCATAGTTGGACAGGCGCAAATCCACCTCCCCGGCACCTGCCAGTAAGAAGAGGACGACCGGGAGAGGTTAGTCTTCTGCTCGCGAGGGCAGGAGGTGAGCCTAGACCCACTAAGAACGGCTCATCACCTCCAAGTGGACTCTCGGTACCAGTCACTGACCTACAGATATAGGTTGCCGCACTAGCGCCAACGCTCGACATCACAGCATCGGTCACATTCCCGCTCTACTATTCAGCACCGGTCAGGAAGCGTTCGGCGTAGATCGCCGGGGTACCCTCACAGATCTGCCAAACGCTGACACCGGTCACAGAGATTTCAACGCAGTGGGTCGTCGCTCATGTACAGATCCCACTCGGAGCATGGTGGCAGACACAGCCGGGACTGGGACACCTGGTTGGCCTTGGTGCAATCCCAGACTCCGGAACACAGCCCTCTATCTCAGGGCTCGGAGTCCTACCAAGAACCCCTGCAGGTAGGTCAAGGTCTTCCACTGACGGCACCGGTTCTCCCTGTGCCACCGCCAGGATTATCATGGCCCCAGGGCCAATGGCCTGTGCCATGGCACCCCTGGAACCTATGGGGGTTCCTGCAGCTGTCCTAAAGGCATAAAACGGTGTCGGGAGGCTCCAACAAGCCTTCAGCCATAGTCTCCTGCCCACCTGAGACAGAGGCCACCATGCCTAGAACCCTCCAGATGCAACAGAAGGGGGAAGAAGGCCCTGCCAATCAGGTCACAGAAGTGGTGACACCTGCTGCACCTGCATCGTCCTCCTCGTCCCCCAATGAGGCCATCATGGGGCCCCCACCTATAGTCCCCCAGGATGATGCCAAAGCTCATCCGGAGCTTTTGAGGCGGGTAGCCTCGAACTTGGGGCTAGAAACCGAGGAGCTAGAGGAGCCCTTGGAGACCCTCTTCAACGTCCTCATGTCGGCAGCCACGGCTAGAGTTGTGCTGCCAGTACATGAAGAGGGGTGGCAAAGATTACCAAGGCCCTTTGGCAGACCCCTCATTGCTACCCCCAATCTCCAAGCATGCGGAGCGCCAGTACTATGTGCCCACAAGAGGGTAAGAATATCTTTATACCCACCCTGCCCCAAACTCATTAGTGGTGTCTGCAGTCAATGAGCGAGAGAGGCAGGGACAACCAGGGGCTACTCCCAAAAGTAAAGAGGCAAAGAAACTGGACCTTTTTGGGAGAAAGGCTTATTCGTCATCAAGCCTACAGCTGAGGGTGGTGAATCATCAGGCCCTCTTGGGCCACTATGATTTTAATATTTGGCAATTGATGGCCAAATTTGTTGATTCCCTCCCAGAGGACCCCAGGAAAGAGTTCCAGGCCTGCCTGGAAGAGGGGCAGGAAGTGGTGAGGGTGGCACTGGAGGCAGCCTCGGCCATGACTGATTCTGTGGTGCGGACCAGGGCTTCAGCCATAACAATGAGGAGGCGGTGTGGCTGCAGTCCTCGGGCTTGTCAGTGGAGGTTCAACAGTCCACCCAGGACCTTCCCTTCGATGGCCAAGCTCTGTGGAGAAAACAGACGATAAGCTACACTGGCTGAAGGATTCATGCACTACGCTCAAGACCATGGGCCTATACACCACGGGGCAGCAGAGGAAGCAATTTAAGCCACAGCCTCCCCATCAGCAGTGCAGCCAGCCTAGGCAAGAACCCTTCCAGAAGAAGGGCAAGGGCTACAAATGTCGTCAGGTCCATCAGCCCTCTAACTCCGCACAGGCCGACTCTTCCCGCTCACAGCAGGGGTCGAAGTGGGCATTTTGAAGGTGTGGCCGAGGGCAACATTCCAGACACTGTTCTGGATCCTGCCCTTCTCTGGTTCTCTAACCACCTTTCTTTTTTCCTCCCGGCCTGGGCTTCTATAACTTTGGACTGTTGGGTCCTCAATACTGTGGTGCAAGGCTATACCCTCCAATTTGTTTCTATCCTTCCATCTCACCCTCCCTCCCCGTCCCTCTTCAGGGACCCCTCTTATGAGAGTCTACTGCATCAGGAGGAGCAAGGCCTGCTGTAGGCAGGAGCCATAGAAGAAGTTCTCCTAGATCTCAGGGGAAAGAGGTTCTACTCCTGTTACTTTCTGATTCCAAAGGCCAAAGGGGGCCTAAGGCCCATCCTGGACCTGCGAGACCTCAACAAGTATATCAAGAAGTTGAGGTTCCGCATGATCTCCCAAGCCTCCATCATCCCTTCCCCGGATCCAGGAGACTGGTATGTATCGACTTGAAGTAATCTTTAGCGATCTTTCAAGGACACAGATGCTTCTTCTGCTTCATGGTGGGATCTGTGCACTACCAGTTCGCAGTGCTCCCCTTTGGCCTGGCAACGGCACCGGGGGTGTTTTACAAAATTCATGTTGGTGGTGGCGGCTTACCTCAGGCGTCGGGGTATCCTGATCTACCCATACCTCGATGACTGGCTGGTCAAGGTCACTCCAGGTCCCAGGTCCAGGGCGCCGTCGCGATGCTGCTGACCATGTGCAGGAGACTGGGCCTGTTGATAAACAAGGAAAAATCAACATTGACTCCTGTACAAAGAATAGAGTTTATGGGGCGGTCCTCAACTCCATCAGGGTGAAGGCGTTTCTGCCACATGGCAGGTTCCAGACGATGAGGGACTTCATTGCCGGAGTCTCCACGTTTCCTCTCACGATGGCCAAGGTCTGCCTATGGCTGCTGGGCCCGTACGTCATCTGCCATATGAGGCTCCGAATGTGACCCCTCCAGCAGTGGCTTCAGTCTATGCGCTGTCCAGGGATTGCCTGGACAAGGTCATCATCATCCCACCAGAGGTACTCACGCATTGCAGTTGTGGACCAACCCCGAAACGGTCCTCGACGGAGTCCCATTCAACAACTCACGTCCTTCAGTGTTGCTGATATCAGATGCCTCAGACCTCGGTTGGGGAGCGCACCTCAGCGCAATGTGGACGCAAGTTATGTGGTCCGCAGAGGAGATGTCGTTGCATATAAACATAAAAGAAGTCAGGGCGGTTCGCCTAACCTGCGCGGTTTTCCTCCCGCAGTTATCTGGCCGAGTGGTTTGAGTGCTGACGGACAACACAGCCTTGGTGTTTTACATCAACAGGCAAGGGGGAGCGCGCTCGTCGGCCCTCTGTCAAGAGGCACTCCGTCTATGGGATTTCTGCATCCAGCATGCGATCCACCTGGAGGCCTATCACCTCTCTGGCATCAGGAACATGCTGGCAGATCACCTCAGCAGGTCCGTCTTTTCTCACCACGAGTGGTCGCTCCACTCAGAAGTGGTCCGGATGTTCTTCCAGTGGGGGGGAACTCCCCGAGTGGACCTGTTCGCCACTAGCCAGAACAAGAAATGTCATCAGTTTTGCTCCCTGCAGGGCCTTGGCAAGGGCACTCTCTCAGATGCCTTTCTCCTGTCCTGGTCGGGAATGCCTGTTGTAGACATTCCCACCCATCCTGGTCATCAGCAGTGTCCTGTCAAAAATGAAGAGGGACAAGGCCTGAGTCATTATGATCTCCCCGACATGGCTGCGCCAGCATTGGTTCGGCACACTGTTGGATCTGGCAGTAGCCCTCCCGTGGCCGCTGCCCGACCGCCCGGACTTTATCTCGCAAGACCACGGTTGCCTCCTGCACCCCAACCTCGCCTCCCTCCACCTCATGGTGTGGATCTGCATGGTTGAACCCAGAGGAGCAAGTCTGCTCCAGGGAGGTGCAGCAGGTCTTTTTGGGAAGTAGCAAACCCTCCACTAAAGTGACTTACTTGGCGAAGTGGACGAGGTTCTCCCACTGGGCATCTGAGTGTAGCATCTCCCGGACGCACTCATCTCTGCAGTCAGTCTTGGAATACCTGCTCTTCCTGAAGAATCAGGGCCTGGTCCTCTCTTCTATTAAGGTTAATCTAGCTGCCATCTTGGCATTTCATCCGCTGATCCAGGGTAGATCGGTGTTCTCGCACAAGATGTCCGTCAGGTTCCTGAAAGGCCTCGAAAGGCTCTTCCCTCCCATTAGGGATCCTGTCCCACAATGGGACCTCAATTTGGTTCTCTCCAAACTCACAGGTCCGCCCTTTGAACCCTTGGACTCTTGTTCCCTTTTTCACCTATCGTGGAAAGTCACCTTCCTTGTGGCAGTGATGTCAGCTAGACAAATGTCGGATATTAAAGTCCTGACCTTGGAACCACCTTGCACAGTCTTCTACAAAGACAAGGTACAGTTGCGACCCCATCCGGCCTTCCTGCTGAAGGTGGTGTCTTCCTTCCATATCAACCAGGACATCTTCCTCCCGGTGTTCTGTCCTAAGCCGCACAAGACCAATGAGGAGAGTTGGCTACACGCACTGGACGTCCGCCGTGCCTTGGCATTTTACCTGAGTGTACCAATCCCTTTCGCAGGTCAAGGCAGACAGGATGAAGGGCCTTCCAGTGTCTTCTCAAAGGATCTCCAACTGGATTACCTCCTGCATCCGGACCAGATCCAACTGCCACTTCTGGTGAAGGCCCACTCGATGACAGTGCAAGCGTCCTCGGCGGCCTTCCTGATGCACGTCCCCATCCAGGACATCTGCAGAGCTGCAACATGGTCTTCTGTTCACACGTTCACACATTCACGGCAGGCCAGAGATGACACTGGGTTTGGCAGAGCTGTGTTACAAGCTACACATCCACGAACTCCTACCCGCCTCCGTTGGTACTGCTTGGGAGTCACCTAACATGGAATGGAAATGAGCAAGCACTCGAAGAAGAAAAGACAGTTATCTTTTTTTGTAACTGATGTTCTTCAAGATGTGTTGCTCATGTCCATTCCATGACCTGCCCTCCTTCCCCACTGTCGGAGTTTCTGGCAAGAAGGAACTGAGGGTGGGGGCAGCTGGCGGCGCCCCTTATACTGCGGCATGTGCGCGCCACTCCAGGGGGTGCCAGAGCTGGTCCCCTATGGATACCACCGAGGGAAAAACTTCTGGCACCAATGCATGTGGCGAGCACACACACCTAACATGGAATGGACATGAGCAACACATCTCGAAGAACACCAGTTACGAAACAGGTAACTGTCTTATTTTTAATAATCGGGTTAATGTGTTTTGTACTAGATCTAATTTCTAGGCTGCCATAGGGGTGGTGCCATGCAGAGCATGCTGCAATAATTAGGCGTGTATACACAATATACTTGCAGTACTAAACTTACACTTAGACTGTAAGCTCTTTGGGGTAGGGACTGTCTTTTTGTTTTGTGTTTGTTTGTATGGTGCCTAGCACAATGGGATCCTCGTCCATGAGTAGGACTCCTAAATGCGACGGTAATATTAATAATAATAATACCAACATCTGCATCAGCTGCAATCTCTTAGTCAAACCAAGAGTGGGGCGGGGGGAGGCCCTTCCTAGGCAATGCTGGCAATGATCATTTAACAGCAACTAGGGATCCAGCAACGCCTTCAGTTTGTGTACTATGGTAACAAATGGCAGGCAGGCACCCTCCATAAATGGAGCAGAGGTTACCCTGGCCAAATTTTATAGTTGCTTCCTCAACCTACAAAGCTTACCTCAGTCTTATTTTATTTATTCTAGTTCTCATCCGTGTGTCAGCTTCAGCCAAACATTAGGCCAGCTGTTCAACAGCACTAGATGGTGAGACAGAAAGGCCACAGAGAGCTGTGTCATTTGCATAGTGAAAGCAACATAGTCCATAACTCCTCATTAGCCCCCTTACGGGAATAATATACACGCTTTACTATTCAGGGGTAAGTATTGATCAGTATTCTTAAACTGAGAAAACTCCTCCCTAATGTGTGATTCTTATTAAACTAATATGGTGATTTTAAAGGGCTCAGTTGGAAGTGTTTTGGGTACTGTGCCCCGAGGGATTAAAGGGTTAACCAAATATATATTTTCCAGTAAGTCATCTTGTTAGAAAAATCAATTGCATCCAGGTTTTCTGAATATTTTTACAATGTAATAATTCTTGTAAATTAGTTGGCAAATATATCAAGGGTCTCTAAATCTTTCGAAAGGAGAGCAGATGAAAATAGGCATTAGTGCAGCAAGAAGAAAGTCTAGGAAAGTCTTCAAAAAAAGAGGAAAAAATAGAATCTGCAATCAGTTCCAGTTTTAGGGCATGTCTACACTACGGCCCTAAGTCAATCTATGTTAGGTAATTACTGTGGTGGCTGATGTCCATACTAACCTCCTTCTGTCAGTGTTGCACGTCCTCACGTGGAAGGAGCGCTTCCACCGACTGAAGAGGGACAGTGTAGGGATCTGAGAGCCAGGGCTCTCAGCTCCACACAGCTCCCCACCAGGAACCCAGCTGTCCCCAGGCTCTTGGCTCCCCACTCCAGTACAGGAGGGAGGAGGATGGGGGGGGGCAGCTGCCTGGATTTCTTGGCTCCCTAAGTGGGGAGCCAACAGCCAGTACAAGCAATGTAGTGTCTACACAGACACTTTGTTGCCCTAACTACACCGGCATAAGCCCTACGCCTTTTGTGGAGGTGGAGTTATTATGTAGGTGTGTACACTGACATCATTAGGTCAACGTAAGCTGCCTTACATCGTCCTAACTGTGTAGTATAGACCAGGCCTTAGAGTCGACTTTTATTCTTTAGGAAGCATATTAGTCAAACACCCTCCAAAACTGTGACTCCCAACCTGTAGATTATGGCAACTCACAAAAGAGTCACCAGCAGCTGTCTTTGAACATGAGGGATTTACAAGGCTGTGCCCATCTGTATCGGAAGCAGATGTGCTTAGTAACCTGCCACAACTGGTGAACCTTAGATGACAGGAGCATATCTAATAAACCTTTGCATAGATTTGCACGGCATCCCTTCTGGAGCAAGGGGTAAGCAGCATTTCCTTTAAAGTGCTGTGAGTACCCATTCCAAAGAATACTGTGGTGCAGACGAGGAAGTTTTGAGTTGTTGGATGTTGTGGGAGGAAGGCATAGTCAGCGAAAACTCTCAGAAATCCTGACCTGGTTTTGTTTTTAAAATACATCTGCAATAATTGGTTAGGTTAGTAAATGTGTGGTACATAGCCTTGCTTTGGTCCCATTTGAGTTACACAATAAAACTGAAAGCACTGAAGAAGTAATAAACCCCAGCCTGGGGCCTGATCCTCACTTCTCATAGGATTGAACCCTTTCCATTAGATGTCAGTTTACTATTAAACTGGAACTAGTCATCACTGAAAGGTGTCAATACATAGATGGGTGCCTCTTGGCACCACAAGCAATGCACATGCTAAAAGGGACATGGCTTCCTAAAGCATGAACGGTTAAATTGGCCTCTTCTGTTTTAGAGGAATATGCAAATATATGCAAATAATTCACTTTATTTATAGCTACATAATGGTTCAGAAAGACTTGCCAGTAGATTTACATTTTAAATCTCCAAAGGTCAGTAATGTTTTTAATGTAGCTTGAAAACTGTTTTATTTAGAAGGGGAATTTTAATAGTATGCCATATTTTATCTTGTAAAAATGCCTCAGTTCAGTTTCTTTTTATGCAGCATTACAGCCCGTGAGTGCATTGTTGAAATAACATTGCACGTGCAGTACACAGTAAAACAGATCACCTCAGAGATGTGGCCATTACTCAAAGGAGCCAGAAAATGCCTAGCTACACTATAGATTATAAAAACATTAAAATACTTGCTTACCCTAGATGTCAGTTGTACCACATGACTCTGAAGGAAGGCATATGAAAACACACACTGTCTCACTCTTTGCTCTCTCTCAAGGCAGTCAGATGCAGCTAACATTGTTTTCTGGCCAGGCTAAGATGGGTCGTATGCCTCTTCCGATGTTAATGATTAGAGACTGCAGTGCGCACATGTTACTAGGACCACTGCCTGGAATTCTTTCAATCAGAACTCGCATTAGGCAACATGTACTTGCCGAGGATTTGGAGGGGACCTTCAAGATCTGTAACCAATTGGAACACTAGTGATGGGCCCTTCAGACTATTCTTTGGATTTGCAGTAAATCTGCCCCTTGGACCGATGTGGATAAATAGGGGCAGTGATCAATTTGTGTTGTGTTTTGATTCTTCTAGTATAGTCCCTTTTGTGATGTTAAGGTACCTTATACCTTTAAAATGGTAATCTCTCTGGACATGCGACTATATTGTACAGTGCCAAGCACCTGGGCAGGGCTTTAAAATAAATATAATAATGTGAAGTCTCCACTGAAATAGCTATAATAAAATATGTACTAGGCATGATTAGGTCTCTTAATTTATTGACCTATCTTGCTTTTTCTACCCTTGTTTTGAAACAGTTAACTTTTTCAAAACATTCATGTGATTCACTCCATGACTAGAAAATGGAAGGTAAAATACCGAAGGCTTCGCTCCCCATGGCTTAACATGGTTCTGATGAGAAGTTCCTCTGAATGCTTTGATGGCCTCTCTTTTATTCATGTGTGCTCAGTGCTCTTGCTATCTTTGGTTCTGAGGGGAGGAGTCTCATTAAAAAGTAATCACAAGATGTGGACAAAGCAAAAGGGAAGGCCTATGATATGTGTGTTTTTAATTGCAGTTTAGTTCATTCCCCTTATGTCTGGGTTTAGACAGTTTTGCTAACAGCAAATCTTGACCTTAATTTTGCAATTATCTCTCAAATGTGCATATTTATGGTTTTGATTTTACCTGCCTTGGCCATGCTTGACACAAAAGTGAGAGAAGAGGAATACTGCCCCACAGTACCATGAAGAATTCCACTTATATGGCCAAATAGCTGCCAACAATCCTCATGAAATTAGATGTTAACTCAATTTTTTTCTACAAAACAAGAGACCAGTAGCTGATGTTTTTCTGTTAGATTCAACCCAGAGACTGCAAAAGCATCAGGCTAAGCCATAGGTCTCAATACAGGTGGCCAGGTTTCACCTTTGCCTTCAAATGAGAGGGAAAAACTTATCAAACATTCACCTGATGAAGCATAGTTTTTAGTACTGAACATAGCAGGGTCTTGTCAACTAGTTCTTAGGGATTATGTGGAAGCAAGAAAGCCGCCTTCCTTTATGTCAAGGGTCATTTGACCTATGTCTGATAAGAAAAGCTTCTAAACTAGTAAATGAATGTCAGGTTATAAAATTAACTTTCATACTTTCAGAAATATAAACTAGCTTACCGAGATCTAGAATAGGATAAAAGCATATAGCCCTATCTCACTCAGCCTTCCCAGTCTCTGAAATATTGAGACCAGTGCACGTTTAAACTCCCACTCTCCCTCCAAATACAACCTTGTTTGATTGAAGCCTCAACCAATCTTGTTCACTGGAGTTAAACTACTTCTAAAGATATGAGAGAAAATTACAAGTTGCCCAACACAATTTCCCACCTCCCTTCTGCTCAAAATGGAATCTCTTTGTATCCCAAAGCACAGAACCCAAAATCATGTAATTATTCAGGGTTTCTCCCTTGAGTTTTGATTGGTAGCATGAAAAGATATTTTTTTCAGGATGTGTTCTGACATTGGCAGATATTTCAAATCTTTATGTCAGTATCCATTCATCCCTCTATTTATTTCTTTGATTCATAGGACCTCATCATTACTGTAAATACAATTTTCTCCCATGTGATATTTCTTCATGCATAGAATATTTGGCAAAATGATAGACATAGGCATTTTATTATCCCTTCGGCATCTGGCAAACATTTTCTTCAAATCTCAAGCAAAAACATCTCCTAGAAAACTCAGTAGGATTATGGTTCCCTAATAAATTAAAAATGCTTCCTATTTGCATAAAGCGTTCCATTACAATTAAATCTAACTCAATACTACTTTCAAAGCAAGAATTACCCTCTAGTATCTCTGGCTTTACATCTAAGGTGCTTGCGCCTTCAAAATCCAATGAGTTGGGCACAAACACACATTCTAAACCGATTACTCTCCTCTAAAAAAACACCCAACCTCAATTTCTGTTTCTTGGCAATTCAAATCAAGCCTAATGCTGAAAGAAGAAAAAAAGCTGACTGGCAGAGCTTGGAATAGGAACCAGCAGTAACTCGGAATGCCAGCTCACCCAGCTGAAGAACTCACATGGATCTATTCATGATCCAAGGAAACTGGACCAAAACTCACACTATAAAATCAATCGCCTGGAAATAAAAACCATCAAGCCTTCTGGGCTTTTCCTATTTAATCAAGGGACTGGCAGTGCAAATAAAACTGGAAAAGCCAACTGCAATAGTATGTATAAGCACTGTCTCTTCATCAAGGAAGTAAAGAAACCAGCTTGGTTAACGAGAATGTATGGCTCCCCATCAGGGAGCACTGAATATTTTGTTCCTGACCAAATGACAATTTTTAAGATCTTAAAATCGGACTAAACTGGAGCAGCAAAGAGATTCTACAATATCTAGTTCTTTCAGGCTGTATCATACAGGTCAAAAATAAGTGGTTGCCTAGGGTAGCAAAATATTAGGAATAACATAATATTTATTATAACTATTCATTATGAGAGTGACTGTGAGCTGGGAGGTGTGTTCATGTGTTAGTTTGCTTATAGCAGAAACCCTAGAGCTGAGTCAATCCTGAATGCTCCACTTCTAGCCAACTTTCCAGCAACCACAAACCAATAAGACTCCTAGGGTTAAGATTTCTACCTCTTGCCAAATGGTAAGGTCATGCTCTATTATTCTGCTAATGCAATTTACTTTTCTTGGTTTTTCTCATGACCTTTCCCGCTGTATTTGCCACATCATTTCTCTCTCTTTCCTATGTCATCAGGTCTTTTATACATTTCTTATATTGTTCACTCTGGTGTTGCATTTTTGATGTATATGCCCATGCTAGTAGTCTTGCCAGGACTGTTTTATTCCCAAGTAATACAATCCAAGTTTTAGTTGCTGATCCTGCAAATAATTACGCAGGTGCATAACTTTATGCATGGATAGAGTTACTTGTGTGTAAGTCTCTGCAGGGTTTAAATACTTCTTTTGTATTCCATGGCAAAATCCCACATTAATAGACTGTTAAGCTTGTATCAGTAAGCAATCAAGTCAGCAAATGTTAAAATTTCAGCTTGGATGATGCTCCCTCTATTAGACATTCACATCCTATTTCGCAAATAGGTATTGTATCAGACATTTTTTCCCCGACAGGCTAAGAATCTTGTGTAGTATCTTGTATTTTTTTCTTATATAGTTACATTAAGCTCATTGTCATAATGAGACATTTATACAGATAATGAGAACATTTACAGTTACATTAGATAACATAGAACATGTAGAAGGGATCTGACACTTCCACTTATTAAAATAAACAGGGTCGTTTCTCTGTTTTACTCACCGATTATATCTCTTCACTTGTGTAGACTGTAAAATCTCTGAGGCCAGGTCCGGGACTGTCTTTATCTCTTTATGACTCGGCACCAAGTCCTGGGTGGTCATAAGCCCATGCAACTCCCATTGATGAATTTTGAAGTTTTAGTGGGTTTTGTTAGATAATTTCTCTTCTCCCTAAGGAATGTGTCTGACTGTTTCCCTCATGCCAAGGTACTACACATCTAGCAGGTTATTATTATTAATATGTATTATTTGTGTGATGTTGGCACTGACTGGGCCCAGCCAAGATCATGACCCCATTGTGCTTGGCACTGTACAGATACATAGTAAGAGACATTCTCTGCCCCGAGGACATTATTCTTGCATGTGCATACCTCTGAAGAGTAATTACTGTCAGTATTTATTGTTGTCTCTCTCTCTCTTTGTCTCACAGAAATACACATACAGAGTGGTATTTGGTATGATTCCTTGGTTGACTATATTACTTATATAGAAGTATAACTAGTTTGCATTTTCCATGTGAGCAGACTCCACTATGCCTGAAGCTAAGCTAAGCTCCGGCAGAGCGCCTACACTGCTACAGAGCATAGCTACAGGTGAACTTACTCTGTGGGCAGCAGCTTAGCTGAATGTTTCAATCATGCCATGGAACCCCTCCGCTCTACAGAATTGATGCTAAACTCCACAGGAGCGGAGCTATGGACGAGCACACTCCCACACAGCTAAGAAATCTGCAGGAGCTTACTCCAGCTATGGGATATAACTCTTCCTCTAGATCTTTGTTTCCTATGGCCGGTTTGCAGCCATTCTGAAGTCTGTGTGACTCAGCGCACAACTGAATTGGTTGCACGTGCAGTCACCAGCTGCACAATAATGAGTTTAGTAAAACAATAACATTCTACTGCACATGCTCATTAGTTGATTTCCAAATGCTCATAACTCTGTCAAATCTCAATGTTTTCCCTCCAGGACAAGGCCCCACTGTTACTCAGGGAGGGCTGTTTCCATGGCAAATGGCAATGTCCAAATCTCCGCAATTTAGGCTGAAGGGTTGATTGGGGAAGAATTATAAAGATTTTTTTTTTATACTGGGGAAAGGTTTTTTTTTCACTCTCCTCTCACTCAATAATGGCTGAAATTCTGTTGCTCAAACTTTCCAAGAAAACAAAAAAACATACTGCTTCAAGCAGCTTCCAGGCCTGGAAAATCTGAGCTCAAAAGGTGACAGTTTCATAAAATTATGATGAATGAAAATGAGGTTATAATGGAAACCCCTTTCCAACCTTAACTTCTGTGCCCATTATAGCTTTTCAGACAAACTATTTCCCAAGTAAATAATAGTTACAAGATTACATTTAAAAAAAAAATAGCTGCAGGAGAAATTACTATCTATAACCTAATAAGAAAAGAGGGATCTTCAGATGAAATGTGAACTGAGAAAGTGGAGCAATACAGAATGTCTAGTCTAGTTAAGGAGCTGCAAAGGAGAAGGTTCTTGCAATATGAATGAAAAGAATATATGGTGGGGCAGAGTGGAGGCCAGTGCTAGATGAGGGGGGAAGTAGGAGCTCTGTGAGACAGGCATGCTGCTAGAAAACAGGTGGGACACTGTGGGAGGACAGTTTTAAGCTGAATACTGTAATGAATCGAGAGTGGAGATTTGGGTGTGGCTGACAATTTCAGCAGAGGTGGAACAGAGGCAGCAGCAGACACAATGTGCTGATTGGCAGATAGGGAAGGAAAAGCAAGTTCGGGCCTAAAGACAACAGCAAGGATCAGACAATGGAGTTAATGAAAAGCCTGAGCTGGGGAGGGAGGGTGAGGTGACTGAGCTGTGTCTGAGGAAAGGCAGAGGAACACTTCTGCCTTAATGACATTTAGCTGGAGGCAGTTGAGATGAAGCCACACATTTACTCAAGATGCACAGAAGGTGGGTAGGGAGCAGTCATTACTTGCAGAATGCTGAAAACTCCCAGTTCCCACTGAAATCAACAGGGGATGGGGGCCACTCACCACTTCTGAAAATCAGATTGAGTATTTGAAAGCTCTGTAGTTCTGTCTGGTTGTTCAGGCTTCCAAAGCCAGCGGCAATAAAACCTCCAGAGGATCCCCTTACAAACGTGCAGGCTTTGTTTAGGCCACGCTGTTCAGTGTTTAGTCTCCTTGTGCTTTTACTCCTTTGAAGTACATTGTTATTACTGAAGTCAGGAGAGGTGGCGCACAGGGACAGCTAGCAGCAGAGTAGGAAGTCAGTTTATGGAATGGTTTGACATTTGTACCATGATGAGACTCAGGTGTGAGGAATTGTCATGACTGACCACATCTGTATGTGCTCACACAGTCACCTATAGCAAAATGCTCAATAATAAAGTGCGTTCTAGTTCTCTGTGGCAAACTATTGTACTTAATAGTTTCATAAGTGATGGAGGAACCCTTGCAACTATAGGGAGAATATAGCCGTGCTAACATAGCGGAGTTGGTGCACTTGTCTGTTTCAGAATGATCCTTTTGGAGACAAGTCATCTTTGTACGATATGTGCAGAGAGAAGCAAGACCGACTCTTTCCTAGTTGTATTTTATATCTGTTTTACAAATCTATATAGGAAGTGATGGGAAGAGTGAGAACACAGCATGATTACTACACCTACTGACTATATTATTGGTTATGCTGTGCTGTCTGCTAACGTGTGTGGGTGTTGATGGTTGACTTTGAGAAACTTAATGAAGGTTGCCAATGGAAATTTTGACATTCATGATGATAAATGTGCAGAACCTTCAGAGGAATTCAGATAGCTGGACCGATTATAACTGAAAATCTTTTTCTGAAAGAAAAGTTTAAATTTTCACTTGCTTTTTCTCTCTCTGTTGTTCTGTCTTTCTGTTTTCCTTTCTTGCACCTCTGCTTAATGCCAGTAATTTTAGGATGCCAGTAATTGGATTGCTATCCTGCAGCCGACAAGGGAAAAAGAGAGTATCTTTGTCTGTCTTTACAAGCTGAAGTGCTCCTCAGAAGGAACAGAAAAGCAAAAGCTTTGTGACTATTGCAAATGAAATCCCTGACATCTACACTCTAGTATCATTGATATTAAACTTGAAAAGAAGAGGCTGTGCATGTGTTAGCTCTAGTCAGAGTCTCGTTTTACAGCATTTTCTGAGGCACCAAACACTCTTAGTTTGTGTATCTTCTGTGGTCCGCTAAGCTTCTGGAGATGGGGATGAGCTCCCACTTTTGAATGGAAGCTGAACCTGAAGAACAAATGAGAAGGGTACTGGATAGTTGTCACATGCTGCAGGGGACACCTAGAGCTATGAGCCACTGTGTTACCCCTCTGCCTCTGCAAGAGTGAGTTTTGCTGGTGATTAGACTGTGTGTCAGTTCCCTGCCACACCACTCTGTCTTCCTCACCAGCACTCCTCAAGGTTCTCCCAGCCCAGACCTCGCCTCGCAGGTAACAACCAGTGAACTCCAGCCCCCAAGCTCCTCAGAGGTGTTTCTTTGCAATACGTAGCCCCTATCGCTGTTCATTCACAGAAGCTATTCACTGCTCTATTAAAGAGTCAGTACCTCACAGCTTATTAATTTAACTGGGATAAGTACACCTTTCCCTTCAAACACAACCCTGAGTTGGTTTATAGTAAAAGTAAAATAGGTTGATTAGCAAAAGAGCAGGGGTTAAGCGATAACAAGTCAAAATGATAAAGGTAGACATGGTCACACAAATGGAAGTGAGCACATGCATCTAAAAGTCTAAAACTTAATCTAGCAAGATCCAGTCTTTGTTCAAGTTGATTTCTCTCACCCACAGTCTCCTTTCTAGCATTTACTGGCTAGGATCCATCACAGATGGATCACAAATCGCCTGGGTCCTTTGTCTCCTAAGATGAAGGATAAAGATAGTTTCTCTGGGTTCTTTATATCCCCACAGGATTGCCTTTGGTTTACAAGTTGGGAAGGCCTTTTGGGGAACCAGTCTCCTGTGTCACTCTGGGGTGCAGGAACCATGTTCATTCTCTGTCTCTCATGTTGAGGCTCAGGTGTAGCTTGATGCTGCTAATACATAAACTGAGGTAAACCCAGATTCTTTTGTCTAGGACAGGCCTGTTTATCACCTTTGCCTAGGCGAATCTGTCTGGTCAGACACATGTTCTAGTGACAGCATACAGAGGGAATTTATTACTTCACATAAAAAAGTTAACATATGCAATTGGCAATGATATCAATAACTAGTGTTATTAGCTTACATATGATACCGCACGAAGCATATTTTGTACACATATTATTGCAGTAATATGGAGGGTGCGAATAAAGGGGTGTCTAGGGTCACAGTAGTTCTTCATGCACCCCCATGGTTTTGGAAACACTGCACTGGAATGTGTGTGGCTGGCTGACAAGTGGCTGGCTGACACTATGAGGTTGGCTTTTGTGCAGGTGTCCTGCAGGAGAAATACTATCACTATTTTTGTCAGTTATAGAGGGGAAAATGTACCTTGTGAGTGCTATGTAACACTTGGGCAGAGCCATGACATGGTCTATCTGGATTCTCTCTCTTAGCTGTTCACTTTTGCCTTCTACCAAATACTCATGTTGATTATATGGACTAGTGGTGGTAGTGGTACTCATAAAACCACTTGTACCTAAGTACTACTTCTGCTCCACTACGTGTGTGTCTCTGCCACTGCTAAAATGGTGCCTGAGTCTTTATTACACCTATTCCAGTAGGAGCACACCTCAGGCTGAGTTGACTTTTCCTTATAAATGCTGCTTGTGGAATGCCGAGGTTGATATATCACTTCAGCCCAGTTCTGGGTCTCTTCCCCACCTCACAGTCCAACTACATTAAGCTAGTGTGATTTCTGGTGTGTATAGAGATGTTTGCATTACAGCTTTGCATTTACTGTAAATCAAGACTGTGGTGTAACAGAATAAATTGGATTATGGGATCATAACGAGGCAGAGGTAGCTTCTAAGTGAAAGAGTCCCAGGAAGGAAATCACCTTTGCACTTGCACTGAGCCCAGTGTATCAATGGAGAGGATGGGGGTTTGTCTCTCCCCTACTGCCCAAGCTTACTATATTAATTATGCAATTTGCAGTAGTGCTTAGGAGCTCCGATCAGGACCCTATTGTGCTAGGCGCTGTACAGACACCCACCAAAAAGATGGCGCCTGCCCCAAAGCGCCAGCAATCCAAATCTAAGATGAGAGACAGCAGGTGTGTAAAAGAGAGTCAGGGGAAACACAAGGTAACACTGAGATGACCATGCACCTTGGCTGCTACAGCCCCTGTGGGCGCTTGCAGTACTGGAGAGTAGCCAGGATATAGGCTTGCCCCAGCCATGCCTCATGCAGCATCCTCTAGCAGGGGCTCCTAGAGGGGCTGGCATAGAGCCAAAGAGGCCCTCTATGCAGGGCAGCTGCCGGGAGGGACAGAGGGCAGAGTTTATGGCTGCTGCGCATCCACTTTACATGGGTTCAGCCAAGGGGAAGTGACCACAGCGAAAATACACATTTCCCCCCTAAAGCACAGTAAGTATCTTGCAGGACTTCTATAAGTTCTGTCCGTTCTCTGTGCTATGGCACCAGGCTGTCTGTTATAAGCTAACCCTCACTTGTTCTAAAGGCACATGGCTGAAAGGCTCACAGTACATCTAACAAATTAAACCAGCCGTTTGATTGTTACAATGTAGCCAGCAGAAAACATCAGAACTGTGTTCTCTCTTCTGGTGTCTGTGATTTGCTAACATCACAATTTGTTGAACTATGATTACAGTATCTTACATTTTAAAAACATTTATGTTGTGCTTTAATTCAACTCTGTTTTGTTAGTTCTTTGTTTAGATCATCTGACCCCATTTTAAATGGCAGTATGCTACAGTAGGCGTTTCAGACATAGGTTACTCTGTCCTCTATATCAGTGTTTCTCTACTTTTTGATACCAGGGGCCGGCTTGCTGCCTTCCTAAACTGTCAGGGAGATCTCAGGGACCAGCGCCAGTCCAAGGACCGGTCATTAAGAAACAGTGCTCCATATGACACTACTGCAATCTGCCTGTGTTAACGGGTTGGTGTGTTTAAAGCCATTAAGTAGCATATCAAAAGCCAATTAACAAGATTTGGGGTTTGGCCAATGATTTGTGTTGACCAATTTTTAAGCTATTTCTTTTATGTTGGAAGCATTATTTCTGCATGCTGAATAAATATTGTCTCCACTATTAATAGTACTTGTGCATGTTGCACAGCTGTCTACCAAAAAGAAAAAAAAAGCAGCTATTCCAGCAATTAGTGATGTGACATGTTATACACTAATGAATATGCCAAATACTCAGGTAGTTGCTGACTGCTAATAATACAGTCAAATGCCATGCAGTACCCAGTCAATCAGAGACAAAGCCTCTACCAGATTTTACTGCTTATCTTTTCCCTTTACATACAATATTGCAAATGAGTAAATAAGCCAATTATAGGCAGAGCATGTAGCACTGCCTATGGTTAAGGTTGCTCAACACTCTCCATTATAAGACCAGGAGCTAGATTCACAAAGGGAATTTAGTGTTGCTGAGAGTTGCAACACCTAACTCTTAGGCACCTTGCCACCCAGTGAAACGCTCTGCCTGAATTAAACACCCCAGCTCCCGGTGCATTGAATGGGGAGAGTTAGGTGCCTAAGAAAGGGATTCTCAGAAGGCAGCAAGCTGAGTGGGGAGCTGCCTAAGCTAGCCAGGTGTAAAATGCAGAGGAAAGAGATAGGGTTTAGGGCCCAGATCCACAAGTCCCTGCTCCAACGACTGTTTAATTATCTATACAAAGTGGCACAGCTCCAGCTGGAGAGATTGAAATGGTCCTTGCCCACTGCCACCACCACGGGTACACAGGAGAGCCTGCAGCCTGGTCATTCAGGCACTCACGTAGCTCTGGGACACCTGACTTCATGCCCCTGCTCCAAATTAGGCAGAGGGAGGGTTTAAGCAGGGCCATCTCTACATCCAATGATGCCCCAGGTGAGGTGCATTTTGGTGCCCACCTCCCCTCCATTCGTTAAACTTTTGAATACCTCTACAAAGATCTAGAACGTTCTAGGCTGTTACTGAAAAATGACTCCGCATATGGAATACCCTTACTTCAAACATTCTATTCTCTTTTGTCGCTAACAACAAAAACAGCACCCTGAGCCTGGCACCCCATACTCCTGAAAGCCTGGCAGTCCAGGCAGTTGCCTGGGTAGCCTGTCCATAAATCCGGCCCTGGGTTTAAGCCTGGATCACCCACACCCCAGGTGAGTGCCCTCAGCACTGAGCTTTAGAATCAACTGGGACACACACACACGCCAATCAACCATAGAATCATAGAATGATAGAAGATTAGGGTTGGAAGAGACCTCAGGAGGCCATCTAGTCCAACCCCCTGCTCAAAGCAGGAACAACACCAACTAAATCATCCCAGCCAGGGCTTTGTCAAACCAGGCCTTAAAAACCTCTAAGGATGGAGATTCAACTCCCCCCCCCTCCCCGCTAGGTAACCCGTTCCACTGCTTCACCACCCTCCTAGTGAAATAGTGTTTCCTAAAATCCAACCTAGACCTCTCCCACTGCAACTTGAGAAATTGCTTCTTGTTCTGTCATCTGCCATCACTGAGAACAGCCGAGCTTCATTCTCTTTGGACCCCCCTTCCGGTAGTTGAAGGCTGCTATCAAATCCCCCCTCACTCTTCTCTTCTGCAGACTAAATAACCCCAGATCCCTCAGCCTCTCACCATAAGTCATGTGCCCCACCCCCTTAACCATTTTTCTTCCCCTCCACTGGACTCTCTCCAATTTGTCCACAGCCCTTCTGTAGTGGGGGGGGGGCGCCCCAAAACTGGACACAGTACTCCAGGTGTGGCCTCACCAGTGCCGAATAGAGGGGAATAATCACTTCCCTCGATGTACTGGCAATGCTCCTACTAATACAGCCCAATATGTCGTTGGCCTTCTTGGCAACAAGGGCATGCTGCTGACTCATATCCAGCTACTCGTCCACTGAAATCCCCGGTCCTTTTCTGCAGAACTGCTGCTTAGCCAGTTGGTCCCCAGCCTGTAGCGGTGCTTGGGATCAGGGCCAGTGTAACCACTAGGCAAACTAGGCAGGCACCTAGGGTCCCAAGATTTGGGGGCGCCAAAAAGCGGTGCCCCCAAATTTTTTTTTACACTATTGCTGGAAAACGAATGAATAAAGAAAAGAGAAACATCGTTGAACTTGCATTTTAACTTGTTCTCTCGTACATTACAGCTATAGCCTACGCCAGCTCTGTGGTGCGGGCACAAGCATACCGCTTCATACTACGGTACAAAGTGGCAATAACATCATTTGTCTCATCGCGCACAGCCGGGGGAGGAGGGGCGCAAAGGTGGAAGTTTTGCCTAGGGCGCAAAATATCCTTGGACCGGCCCTGCTTGGGATTCTTCCATCCTAAGTGCAAGACTCTGCACTTGGCCTTGTTCAATCTCATCAGATTTCTTTTGGCACAATCCGCCAATTTGTCTAGGTCACTCTGGACCCTATCCCTACCCTCCACCGTATTTACCTCTCCCCCAGCTTAGTGTCATCTGCGAACTTGCTGAGGGTGTAACCCAGCCCATCATCCAGCACATTAATAAAGATATTGAACATAACCGGCCCCAGGACCAACCCCTAGGGCACTCCACTTAATACCGGCTGCCAACTAGACATCGAGCCATTGATCACTACCCGCTGAGCCCGACAATCTAGCCAGCTTTCTATCCCCCTTATAGTCCAGCCCCAAATGTCCTGACCACCTTCCCCCGGCTGCCTTTTGTGCAGATTAGATGTGCTCCAAAAATGCCAACTGCTTCAGGCCCCACAGGTGAAAGGAGTGTGGGAAATGCCTAGTTTGCGACTCCTTCAGGGAATGAGGGCTCTGAGCAGCCCATTAGCAATGGAGGCAAGGAGGGTGGCATCTGCATATGTAACCTCGTTGGGGTTCAAGAGCATGGCCCCTTTAAATCATTTTCCTGAGGGGGGGAGTGCTGATTGTTCCAGAAGGCGGAAGTGCTGTTGGGGGCTTAGGGGGAGCAGAGAGAGAGGGGAGATGGGAGAGAGGGGTGTGTGTGTGTGTGTCTGTCTGTGAGGGAAAGAGTGGCAGATCGGGGATGCCCCAGGACAGGAGCCAGGAGGAGCACTGTGCCAGGGAGGAACTGCCCGAGGAGGACAAACTGGAGCTGGACCCAGTATCACTGCTACCCAAAGCAGCCTGGGGCTGTGAGTACTGGGGCTTGTGACTCTGCATTGGGAATAAGGAGGGAGGCTGTTAGCTAGTGAAGTGGGGAGGGGGTCGCTCTGTGTGGCTTTGCAGAGAGCGGCAGAAGAGGGCACTGGAGGGGTTTGTTGGGGAAAGTTCACTGGTGCTGAAGATGACCAGGAGCACCCAGGACTCACCCCTGGACTGGAACTTTGCACAGGACCCCTGAGCTCTGTGTGCAGCCACATTGCTGGGTGTCTGCCCTTTCAGCCTGTGCTACCACTGGGCCTGTGGGGCCTTGGTTTGGATGCAACCCTGTTTTACCGCTCCCCCTATATGGTCCCCTGTTGCTTTTCTCCATTCATCCCTCTGTAAATACGTATTTCCCTTTCCTATATTCATTGTACTCTTCGGGTATGTGTGTTCACTCTGGGGGGTTTGGAACTGGTGCCCCTGGGGGTAGAAGGATTTTTCCCTGCTGCATTCCTGCGTGCGCCCTTGCTTGGCCAGAGCAGACACCAGCTTGACCATGAAGGCGCAAAAGTGACACTTATATGTGCCTTTGCATGTGCCTGCCAGGGGACACTTAAGCAGCGAGGGGCCTATAGGCACCTCCAGGGTTAGGCAACAACTGAGAGGCGGCTTTGTGAATGTCAGGGGTGCCTAAATGTTGGCTTTAGATGCCTATGTACCTTTGTGAATCTAGCCCCGTTTACTTATAATTTTGCCAGACTTCCACCATTTGGGTTGATCATTTCCATGCTGTGTCTGCCTCAGGCTGAATGTGTTTTGAAAGCTTCAGCAAAAATGGTTCAGCTGTTTCTGAGAATGCGATTAGAGAAAAATACGTTGTTTTGCCTCGTTTTGAAAAAAAAATTGTACAACTGTTTAGTTGAGAAGCTCTAGCAGTGCTACACTTTGGAGGAAGGCCTTGAAATTTGGCACGGCAGCTGCCCTGGTGTCGGGGAGGTGCCTTTTACAGGCCCTGTGGTGACCATTCACCCAAGTGACGAGCCTTTGAAAAATTGCAGTTTGCAAATGCTCAATAGCGATTTATTAGTGTTTGGCAGCTAAATGTTCCGAAGACTTCATCTGCAGGGGCTGAGCTGGCCTCTCCTGGCTGTTGCAGCAATGGGCACAGTACTGAGAGCAGGGAAATTGGGTTTTTCCCCCCCCCGATCTCAATGCTCCCTGCCTGCCGAGGCCCTGGCAGCACGGATGCAGCCTGATTCAAAGCAGAGAGCATAAGCGCTGGACAGGGTGGTGGCGGGAATAGATTGGACTGGGAGCTCAGGCGGGAGGAGGTGGGGACAGGGAGGGAGAAATACTATGACTTCCTGGCACTGGCATAGCCCCCTAGAGTAGACGAGCCTACTCTGACAGCTGGGATGTTTCTGTTGGGAGTGAGAATCCCACTGTCTTGACCGATGTTAATGACATTGACAAAAGCCCTCTTCCCAGCGACGTAGCGGTGCCTAGACTGAGGGTTCTGTTCGCATAGCTACGTCAGTCAGGGGGCTATGCTGATATAACTTTTAAGCGTAGACCAAGCCCGGGACTTGGGATCACAAGATTAAGACTAGAACTGCCTGCATATGGAGACTGGTACTGGGACAAAAAGCCAGGGTGGGGGCGGGGGCTTTGGCCTGGTCTACACTAAAAAGTGAGGTTGAGCCAGCTGTCACTTGGGGGGGGAGGTGTGTGTGTGTGAAAAATCCACATAACCCTTAAGGATTTAGTTAAACTGATCTCTGGTGTAGACAGCACATATTCAATGAAAGAATTAGTCCGTCAACCTGGCTACCGCCTCTTGGGGAGGTGGATTATCTATGCTGACAGGAGAACCCCTCCCATCGGCCTATGTAGTGAGTGTCTACACTGAATGCTACAGTGATGCAGCTGTAGCATTTCAAGTGTAAACAAGCCCTGGGCTGAGGAGCTGGAAGTCCAGGGGGACAGATGGGACTGGCACAGGGGTAGGCTGGGCAGACAGTGTCAGGCTTGGTGGGAACAGGGGCAAAACTGTCTGTTATGCCCATGAGTAAGGCTACAATTTAGTCACGGGTATTTTTAGTAAAAGTCATGGGCAGGTCACGGGCAATAAACAAAAATTCACGGCCTGTGACCTGTCCATGACTTGTACTATAAATTCCCTGGACTTAATCTTGGGGGCGGGGGGGTAAGTTGCCCCAGAGGGAACCACTGCTGGGGGGGCACTCCAGAGGGCCACTGCTGGGAGGGGAGCCAGGGGGTGCCACTGCTGGGGGCGCGGGGCTAGCGGCTACAGCTGCTGAGGGCCGCTGAGCAGCGGCTGCTCCAGCCATCCCGGGATGCTGCCGGGGTCCGCCGAGAGCGGCTGCTCTGGCTGCCCCCGGGGCCAGCTGCACTGGCTGCTGCCCAGGGTGGTTCCCCAGGGTTCCCATAGTCAAACACAGAGCCCTACCCATGAGCTCACAAGCCCCTCCAGACCTTGACACTGACTCCAACGTTCTTGAGTCGCAGCATTCCTCTGCTGTCAGCAAATAGCTGTGAAACTCAGTCACCTACCGTGTCTCAGTGCCCTCAAGTGGGCTGGTGCACATAGGAGAAAACCTACCGACCAGTTCCTCTATTAGCGCAAGTAGTGGAGATCTGTGCTGTGACTACAAAGGTTCTAACCCTGCTACTGACCCGTAAAGGGGTCAGTATGAGTCCACATGTTGGACTATGTTTTTTCCAAGTTGCTTTTTTAAAAGCCTAGAAAATTATACACAAAAAACTACAGTAAAGACCTGTTAAAGTTGCAAAGTCAATCAATCAGCTGCTAGGAAATGTCAGCAGTAAGGTGGGCTGAGATGGTGTCCATAGCCTCTGTTTGCCAGAAGCTGGGCATGGGCAACAGGGGATGGATAACTTGATGATTCCTTGTTCTGTTCATTCCCTCTGGGGCACCTGGCAATGACCAGTCGGAAGACAAGCTATTGGGCTAGATGGACCTTTGGTCTGACCCAGTATGGCCGTCCTTATGGGCCATTCAATCTTAGTTTGGGCATTTCCTAACTTTTGAGTGCTTCACAGTTTTGCAACCTGAATGTTCTTTTCCCACAGTTTTTTGTGTGTGATTTTTATTGTTATTGCTGTGATCATCTGGGCTTGTGGAAGACATGAAGAACTTCTTTGGCTGGCCTAGCTTACAGTTTAGGTCTGCTCTGGCCACCCTTGACTTGTGTAGGAAGCTCCTACTCACAGGAAAAGTCCCTTGCAGCTCAGTGAAACTACCAGGCTCAAAGGCTGCAGCATTAGCCCCCCAAACACATTGCACCCATAGAGGCTTTGGAATAGCACCCCATGAGAAAGACCATAGCAAGCTCACAAGGATGACTCTGGTTTCTCTGCCTGTCTCCTTTTCCTTTGTTACCCTCCCTTCTGCTCTTTCGAAGGTGCTCTCTTCTGCGCCACCGTGGGGACTTCGTCAATCACACTTGAGGAACAAGGGCGCTTAGTAAATAGGAAACTAGGAATCTTTCACTTTGGCATGGCCTGCCCTTTTGTGGTTTCAGTGGAAAACTAGACTAAAGACCACAGAACTCCTTAGCGAACAACAAATGGCACAACAACAAATGGAGCTGAAAAGAATGCCAAGGTTGTCATTTCCCCATCAGTGGTTTGGATGGATTTCATCCTCGGAGAAACGTTTAAAATGCTTGGGGGCTGAAGCCTATCCAGGAAACAGGTGGTTTGCTTTACTAAGGGGCATGTGGAATGGTAAGTGAATAGTGCTGTGCCTGAGTCCAAACTGCAGCAGCTGTACAGCCATACACGCTGTTCCGCAGAAGGATATTTTTCATGTGATGCGTGGAAAAGAGCAGTAACCCTTGTTTGTTATATGAGGTCTTGCAGGACTTCACTGGAAAACAGCCAGTTTAACATGGAAAAAAAAGCCGTTAAAAATGAGTCACCATAGCCACACTCAGAGTTCTCCAGCGTGGGCTTTTAGTTGCAAATACTCAGCTATCCAGAGCAGATAAGAATGATTTATTAAAATGACGGTTTCTACCACAAATTAAATTATTACTTGACATTATGCTAATATTCAATACGTTTAAAATATGAATTTAAACTAGTCATAGTACAGTAGCAACAGCAAAATAGTCATGCGTGCTGTGTTGTGTAACATCACAAAGTGCATTCCAAAACCACCTAGACACTCTATTCAGCGTGAGATATTTTTAATTTTCTAGTCCAAGGTACTTTATATAGCACTTCATAGGAAAGCATAGTTTAAGAAACTAATTTTTGGTCTGCAACTTGATTAGGTAGTTTGCTACTATTGAGCCGTTTGTTTTATCTGTATTGAATATTTGTGTGTGCCTAAGGTCAAGTTCAGATGTAGCTATTTCAAGTCATCTGAAGGAGGCTGGTGATGCTTCTTCCATCTCTATCCAATAGCACTAAGGTTTAAACTAGTTTAGGATTTGGATGGTGCTGACGAACATGTGTTAACAGGCTACTGTGGACACAGCAGTGTGATTTTTAACGTGTGCTAAATTGGTTCCAGTTTAACGCATGTTAAAGGCACATTCCCTTGTCTACACTAGTCTTCCAAATCCTAGTCCAGACAAGACCTTAAAGACTTGGTGACATTAGAAGAACACATCTAGATGTGACAAAGAGTCCTGTGGCACCAGCTTTCATGGGTGAATACCCACTTTGTCGGCTGTATTACAGATAGATGTATTACAGAAGTTAACAGCTGGCATGCTGAATTTAACAGTGATACAAGCCAGTTCAATCTACCCTGATGGTAGAGCTGGGCAAATTAAAAAAAAATCTATTTTTTAAACATGTTCGCCAAAGCCAACATGCCATTCAGTCTGTTTACATCTGAACTTTCTTTAAGTCTTCATGTGACTCTTCTTTCCATGAAGAGTTATAGAAGAACTTTCTCATTGTGCAGATATGGGCGCCAAGCATGTTCATGCGGGAAACAGTCACCTGCTATCAGGGCTGGTGTCATGTCTCTGTCATCCAAACAGGAAACAGAAACCATACCATGTGACCAATCATACAGAATACTTCATTACAAATACTGAAATGCTTGCTATGACCAGTTAGTGACAACCTACAGGCCCCCAGCTTTGTCCATGAAAAACATATGGGCTGAGCAGCTTTGCATAGTAAACAAATACAGGAGAGCAATAATCCGTTTGCAGCCAACAATATGCAATCAGGGCAAAAGCTAAATCCAATGCATAGGTAATTTGCAACCAGTAGACCTGCTCTACTCCTAGCCTTGAAAGTAGAAGGGCACTTGACATCCTGGCATCTGAATAAGCAGTTCAATTGCTGATTGATTAGGGTTATCCTTAGGCTTCCTTTATTATTATTCCTGTGGGGCTGGAATTCTACGGCAGAGTCAGATATAAGATTCAGGTACCATGCTCATGGATAGCATCTTTGTCTGGCTTATAGGCACAGAGAGTTGAGTTGCAGAGCCTATATTTAGAAGAAAATTGATAAGTTTTCAAATTAGAACTAATGAGAACATGATTAAACAGGTGGCTTTAACACTATTTTACATTAAATTAATGTATTATTGCAGGACATAGAGTTAATGCCTTAAACACGCACAGCTTCCCATGGATATGAATGATGAAACCAATTGTTACATTTTGCTAGGTCACATCAGGAAAAATGGAACTGATTGATTTAAGCCTCCAGCACATGCACACACTTGCCAACACTCAGCTGGAGATTTCCAAGCCTGGAATAGGCATTGCCTCCCCTATTGCAATTTGCTGGAGACTGCCACCACTGTGCTTGCCAGAATTATTAAGCTTGTCAGAGGAACAGCATTGGCATTTGTCCTTTGTGCGATAGTTGATGTCCATAAATCCAAACCAGTGTTAACACAGGGACAGAACTTGTCTCCCCCCTGCCTTCTTTTAATTAATTTCCTTGCGGTTTAATAGTGTGCTTAACAGGCTCAGTAGTATCCCTTATCCTCTCTAACATAGTGAGCCAAGAATAAGACAAAGACACAGAGGCTGTTAGTAGGCAATTCTACCTGCGAGTGGAGGTTACTGCTGGTAATGCATCACAAGGCAATAAAATACATCAACCACCACGATATTTCAACCTCTAGTGTTCCAAGAATAGATGCTCTGTATTTTTACAAGGGAACTGTAATGAAGGATATAAAGAGAATGAATTTAATGGAAATACTAAACATCACCGTTCCCCATGTAATCTTGTTTTCTTTGGACAATGTTTAATTGTTATTATTAGCAAAAAAATCCTGACAATCTACAGACTGACGACTGTGCATGTGAACATATTTTAACAGTCGATGTAGTAACATGAGTAATCGATTCAGTTTTAGAAGGGACCATCAGATTATCCCATTTGACCTCCAGATGCACACACACCCTAGAATTTCATCCAGTTCTTCTTTGCATGGTTGCACATGTCCATTCCATTTCAGGCATGTGCACATGCAGCCCAGTGGAGCTGGAGATGTTTTTTCCTTAGTGGTAGCTGTTGTGGCATGTTTTTCAGACCTAGACTCATTTACGGCTCTTTTCTGCACTCTCCCTGTAGTCACATCCTTTTAAAAATACGGACACCAGTACCGTACACAGAATTCCAGTCTCAGTCTCAGCATGCCTTATACATTTCCATCGACTCTGCAGATGGAAATACTAATGGGACTACCCAGAGATGATGCTATTGCCTAGTGAAAAATGTTGGTTTCAGATTTACTATTACAGATTTACAGACATAGACTAAGCGGCAGATTTTCAACTGCTCTGCTCCAACGCAGGGAGAGCGGGAGTGAGCAGGGAGCTCTAACTGATTCCTTGACCCAAAGCAGCAGGGGAAAAGCTCTGACTTATGCACTGGGTGTGAAGTGCCTCTGGGATCTTATACCATGGGATGGTCAGGGGTAGTGGAACATTGTTCCCACCACTGCTCCCCACCTACTCCAAGGTTGAGTGGATGGCTGGTACAGGCTGGTGGCTGGTACACCAAACCGAGTGTTCTCCTGAATAGGGGGAATTCTCAAATGGTCATTACCAGCCATTTTAAGGCCACTTTGCACCACTTACATGACACAAAATGGACCTAGATTAGGTAATCTGGTTTTAAAAGTCTATTGATGACACACCGTAATTTTTGAACAAAATTATAAACAAATCTAGGTGGCTGAGCTTTCCAGTCATGCCCATGTGACCATCCACCAAAATGGATCTTGCACTTTTGAGAGAAAGAAAAGTTAAGTCATTTGCAAAAGTCCCATGCAGAATCAATGGCAGAGCCATGATTAGAATTCAAAAGTTCCTGTTTCCAGTCCCATACTCAAGTTAAAGTTAAGGCTTTCCCTCAGTATCTAGCCAGGGGCGGCTCCAGGCACCAGCGCAGCAAGCGCGTGCATGGGGTGGCAAACCGCGGTGGGCGGCATGACGGTTGCTGTGAGGACAGCGGTCAGGCAGCCTTCGGTGGCGTTTCTGCAGGTGGTCCGCCGGTCCAGCAGCTTTGGCGGCAATTCGGCGGCGGGCACGCCGATGGCGCGGAACTGGCGGATCACCCGCAGAAACGCCATCGAATCCGCGTGACGAGTGGACTGCACGCAAGCGTGCCGCCGAAGGCCACCTGACTGCTGTGCTTGGGGAGGCAAAAAACATAGAGCCGCCCCTGTATCTAGCAGCAGTGTAACAAGGGTCGAATCAATCCTGCTAGCCCTGGTTTGTCAGACTTACAAACTAGACGCTGCAGAAACCATTCAGAGGGGCTGACTTTGGGCCACCCTTCTATATATTTCTGTAGATATTATATTGTACCTATTCAGGCTCTAGGCAGATTCAACTTGCAGAACAGGTTTCAAAGGTCATATTTGGCCCAAACTTTTGATCTTGGGGGAAGAAAAGGTTCTTACAAAATTTAATACAATAAAAAACATTTCAATGTTTTTCTTTAGAGTCCAATGAAAAGGTTTATGTTTTAACAAACACTCCTCTATACTGTTTGCAACCTAAACATCACTAGTGCAATCTGAAATTGACTAGAAGCAGATTCTAAACACAGTGAAACTGGCAACTTTATTTTTGGGGGCTGTAATAATGAATGCCCATTGCTATATATTACAATAGTATAACGTGAACTTGTGTAGATTAATTGAAGCATGCCTAAGTCTCTATATCAGGCCTGATGACCATTGTTAATTGTGTAATTACATATCAGTGGTTCCTAGAACTTGTAATCAATATATCAATTTCAATTACACTTAATTTTACACCGAAAGTTACCTCTCCCCATCTATAGAAAATCATTTTATTTTTTATTAAACCATCAGAAAGAGGCGATGTGTCACACAGAATTACAGTACTTTTAAAATAAATAATGGATTTACCCAGAGATTTTGCATTCAGTTTCCTACGGTCACTAGAAAATCCTGGGAGAATTTCCTCCTTCACCCATCCCAAATTGTGGAAACAAATTTCAGAGAGGTATCTGCTGCCAATACTTAAAAAAATAATATTTCTAGGAAATAATAGCAATGAAAGTTATAGACATCTTATTTCCATCTTTAGCACACATTTTCACTTGACAGGTAAAAAGGGTGCTTAAAGTTGAGCTACAAAGGAAAGAAAAATTCAGTTAATGCCCTTTTGATTCTTTAGGGTGTGTTAAAAAAATCTGCATTTTTACTGGAGATTGATCAGTAATGTAAAAGTCTAGTCATTCCTGTTTTTGCTGGAAGACTCATTGGGCATCTGAGAGATATAGATGGGCGGTTTCCTCAAACTTTAATAGAGGGGGGCGGGGGAAGGGTGGTATTGAATCCCTGGGTACATGGCTCTATCCCAATTTACAAAAGCTTATATGATAAATAAAAAAATTCCCTGAAACTTGGACGTTGGGAGATTAATGTATAGCAAATTGTACCATTCTCTAGGTACTTCAACATGTCTAATAAACAAATCAGTGTGTTAAACTACTGAAGTCACTTTGACTGGATCTCTTCTAAAATAAAAATACTGATTACAAAAATATTGTGTTTAAAGGAGGCATCATTCACCAGACTCCAGTGAAGCTGGCTGCATATGATATATGACATCTACTTTAAAAAGAGCAAAAGTATTTTGTACAAGGTTCAAATAGTAACTCTGAACACTTATAAAGTGCTTCTTCTTTCCCCCCAGAGCACCCATCTAATCCTCACAACAAACCCACGAGGTAGATTAGTATTAACAGACGAAGAAGCAGAAACTGAGGCTGTGTAGCTCCCTATGACCATAAGTAACTTTCTCCTGTGAGTCAGCAGCTAAAGTAGGATTACGACTTTCTGACTCAAAGCCCCAAACTCAGTCTCCATGACCACAGCTGCTGCCAGTACTAGTTCTCTAGCTTAATACAGGGAAGTCTTTTTATGAAGGAAAAAAGATATATTTTAGCCCAGTGGCTTATCCTTCTTGATCCTGATTCTTTTACCCACACAACATTTTCGTTGACTTAATGGACTGGGCCCCATATACTGAACTCACTTTTTCCCCAGCCGAGCCTATTCAAAATACAACAGCAGTGAAAGATTGGCTTCCCATTTCTCTATTGGAATAGTGTGCACCCTCTTCAAAATTCCCACCAAAAAGGAAATTTTCTAATGAAGACAGAGGGGGCAAGGCTCAGAACGGATTGTATTGAAATAGCTGCTTGCTGCTCCAATCCAGTAGGACAGAGAGACAAGCTCCCCTCCCAGAGGACTCCTTTGGAGGAATTGATAATGCCAAGCCTTTTACCAATCTCAACATAAATTACATACCATGTGTATGCATCCATATTTATGCATACACATCCCACTCACCTTACTCAGATGTGTAGTTCCTTGGAAGGCAATGGGACTAGCCGTATGAATAAGGCAAGCAGGATTTCTCCCAACAGATGCTTACATAGAAACACCTATATTTTGATGACTTGTTTTTAAAGGAATTAAGCACCTATAAATGCAGGCAGGTGAAGTGGGTGCTTTGAAAAATCCCACTGTGTGGCTAGTTGCATCTTTAGGCATCTAAATACCTTTAAAAACCTGGCCCTAAACCACCAGTAAGAGGTATTTTACCAGGAAAATGTCCAGCTCCATTTAATGGTTACTAGCTTTATAGCCCTCCTTGCTCATCGTAACACATATGTGATAGGCAGGGGACACTCAAGGATACTGAATATATGCAATCAACATGGGGTGCTGAATATGATGTCAATGAATAGAGTTCCTCTTGTTAACTGGAATTGAAGCTGCTCTTAGCTCTGAGCCCTCGGCAAGTCATCTTCATCATGCAAAGTGCCATAGGATAAGCTGTTTGAATCTGGCTGTATTTTGTCAATCATTTTTTTTCCTGTGGGAATGGGAAAAAACAAAAAAACTCAATGAAAAAAATCAAAATTTTGCCAATCCATTATTTTTCTATTAAAGACTCCTCAGTCTAGATGCCTTTTGTTTTCCTTTGATAGGCTGTGGCAACAGTTAAGAAATAATTTAAGAAAATCTTTGGGAAAAAAATCAATTGGAAATAGGAATAGAAATGAAGAAAAAAGTAAGTTTATTTAATATGATTGGAGGTTATTTCTGCTACAATTCTCCCCATTCATTCCCTGATGCTTTTAGACTTTTAAACATAGATGACTGGCAAATATTTGACAAAGAGCTTCCAAAACCATGCTTACCAGGAATGTGTCCACAATCAATATAAGGAACTTGCAAATGGTCCTCTTCTCGATTTTGTGTGATTACAAACACGCCAAGAAATGACAAAAGACACCTACAAAGGCATTGTGAAAATAAGGTTAGAAGCAGCTCATTGCATTTGAAATGTGGGTCTTGTCCTGGGTGTCCGTGTTTCTTTCTCAACAGCTTCCATATCTGAGCTGCTCAGTTTACAAGTAAAGAGAATTAGTTTTTCATGACTGGCAGCCCAGCAAACTCATCCAGGGCTCAGTGGGTCTGTCTAAACAGCAAAGAAAAAACCGTGGCTGGCCGGTGTCAGCCGACCCAGGCTCGCATGGCTCAGTCTGCATGGCTATTTCATTGCTGTGTAGGCTTCCGAGACCCTCTGGGACCCTCTACCCTGCAGGATCCTAGAGGCCAGGCTCTAGCCTGAGCCCAGATGGGGTCTACACAGCAATGAAACAGCCCTGAGGTTTTTCTTTGCTGTGTAGACATACCCAATGTCAGGCTGGGCTCTTAACTGGGAGTGAGGTCTGAGAAGGTAACAAAGGTTCTGGGGACCAAATTATGCTCTCGACAATCCCTCGGCAGTTTATGGATTCCTGTGGTTTTTCAAAGGCTGTTTGCCTTATTCACACCCCTAGTCTCACTGACTTCAAAGGAACTGATGTGAGAAAGGTGAGCTGAGCCCCAAACTGAGCCACAGCAAGGAAAACACATTTGCATCCTGGAACAATTGTTTGTGGAGTTTCTAGACTAACATTTACAGTTAAATCGATTATCAGTTAACTCAAGTTACAACACAACCAAAAACTCTAGTCTAGACAGGCCCTTTGTTTCGCTCATTTGACTTTTGTATCTCAGAACCAGGCTTTTGGCCGGCAGTGATTTTGAGCTGCTTGGTAAGTGTCTTCTGTCCATCCAAGGCTGTACACAACATCAACTTCATGCCTGCCAAGTGTTTGCATTTAATTTGCTTATCTTCATTTTCTACCACTTTCACTACAAACACTGTCAGTCACACAAATCATTAAATAGCTCAGTCCTACGTGCTGTGGGAGTGGTTACCTATAATTGTCAGTTGTGTTTGTTTGACCACATTAGGGCCAGGCATCTGCTTAAGAATTTTGGGAACTGTTCTTCCACTTGTGTGTTAAGTATCCCATTCCCATCAACAATGATCTCTCATCTATCACCTGAACCTTTACTGTACTGGCAACTCCTGAGGAATCTCTGGTTGCTTCTGTTTCACTTGGCTGCATGACAGGTAGGCCGCCCTTCAAGCATTTACTGCTACCACTTATTTAGCATGACATGATCTATAATCACCAACAGTCAGATTGTCCCTTCCTGTCCAAAGACAACAGGAGAGAGGCAGGCCTTTACTAAAGTGAGCATGATGCCTTCTGTGTGATTAACTAACACTATTGCCCATGGCTAGTAGCAGCAGAGAAGAGCAGGACATGCAGGTAGAAGATAACATGGAGGGACTTTTCTAGCACTAATCAGTACATACTCCATAATGCGATCATTGATGGAAAACAGCCAATGATTTGTCTCATTTACAAAGGGAATATGTGGTGTTAGCTTTTCATTCCATTGGGGAGAGTGGGAGAGATAGGGGCTCACAAATGGCTAATATTCATATTTTTACAGGTTTGGATTAAAAAACAGGTCCTTACAACAAAACACAAATATTAGCCTTTGCAATGTTTTTTATCCTACTGTAACAGCTGCTCCCTAACACATTTCAATGGAATAGGTTTCTTCTTCAGGAGAAAAGGAAAACTTGTTTGGAAAGAAAAACTTGTAGCACCTTAGAGACTAACAAATGTATTTCAGCATAAGCTTTCGTGGGTTAGAACCCACTTCATCGGATGCATGGAATGAAACACACAGCAGACAGATATTTATACAGTCAGAGAAACATGATAAGGTGGAAGTGCATTGTTTCAATACAAACTTTGTTACAGATTTTCAGTAGATACACTTACCCGAATAGAAACATGAACACACTCAGCAAAGCTGCACCTTGGAATTCCTGATAAAATATGACCCCTAGAATGTGACAGAAACAAGAACTGAATCTTGAACAAATTCCAAGTGATGTGAATTACCAACGACAGGGTCAGAAGCTAGGTTATGATCAAGTGGAAAAAAATCCCCAATACGTCAATACAAATTTTGGGTGGGTTCTTATTATATGCCCATATTCAGTATCTATGCCTTTTTTTAGATAATGGTAATTGCATATATCTTGATAAGATCTCACTCTACCAGGTTTGGACTTTTTGCTTGTGTTGTTAATTGTTCAGTATAGTCACATTTTATATTGCCAACAACTGAAAATCCTTGTTAAATGTAAAAGATATTTTTAAAGAATGAAACCTTGTTGAATTACATATAGGTCCTTACACAGTGTTTATTCAGGTCAGCCTCAGACTGAGGGCTTATCTACATGCAGAGTTGCAGCAATTTAACTAAAGGTGTTGTTTTAAACCAATTTAGTTAAGTACAAAAGGCTCTGTGGACACTCTTCAGATTAAATCAGGTTTATTTGGGTTTGGTTTAGTCAATTAAGAACACATTTTAAACTGTAATAAGTTCCACTTAAACCACATAGGGGCTTGCACCATTTCAACTGGTTTAACTAAGCAGATGCAGATTTGTATATAGACCAGAGGTTCTTAAACTGTGGTCCGCGGACCACCAGTGGTCCACAAGCTCCATTCAGGTGGTCCGTGGATAGTTCCCTTTAAGGTGTGCGCCTGGGTGGCTGCACATGAGAGAATGAAGGGCCGCCCACCTAACTTTATGTCAGTTCCATATTGTGGGGCTCCCTCCTTCCTCCATCACATTACAAAGGTAAGACTACTGATATTAAAATCTGAGTTGTGTGCTTTTATTTGTAGAACAAAAAATGTTTATTATTATTATTATTTTATCCAAAGCACTTTACAATAGTTAGCTAATGGTACAAACAACATTTGGAAAGATCATTAAGTGGTCCGCCAAGACCCTCAGCAATTTTAAAGTGGTCCACACACAAAAAAAAAGTTTGAGACCCACTGATATAGACGATCCTGAATAAAGAGCTGGCCTTTAAAAAAAGTAGGCACAAGACCAAACTCTCCATATGGTTACTCCAGTGCAACCCCTTTTGGCCAATGTCTCCTAGCAGTCACAAAGTGCAGGTCTGTTCTAACACAGCTGCTGAGGCAATCTTCATGGAACTCCCTTTAGCATTAATGGAAGTTCTGAATATTAAATTTCCTGCAGCCCAATGACAGGACTGCCCCTGTGTGTGTCAAAATCGGTCATAAATATTATAAGCTATATAATTTTGGGTCATTGCTGACACAGCATCTTTAGGTACATCTATACTGCAATAAAATAATCATTATTAATTGCAGTTTTAATTGCACTGTTAATCAATAATTATTTAAATATTTTTGGATGTTTTCTACATTTTCAAATATACTGATTTCCATTACAACACAGAATACAAAGTGTACAGTGCTCATTTTATATTATTATTATTGATTAAAAATATCTGCACTGTAAAAAAGATAAACAAAAGAAACAGTATTTTTCAATTCACCTCATGTAAATATTGTAGTCAATCTCTTTATCATGAAAGTGCAACTTACAAATGTAGAATTTTTTTGTTTACATACCTGCACTCAAAAATAAAACAATGTCAAACTTTAGATCCTACAACTCCACTCAGTCCTACTTCTTGTTCAGCCAATCGCTAAGACAAACAAGTTTGTTTATATTGACGGGAGATAATGCTGCCTGCTTCTTATTTACAATGAAAAGTGAGAACAGGTGCTAAACATTCATATGCCTCTTCATGCTTCCATTCCAGAGGACATGCTTCCATGCTGATGATGGGTTCTGACACACATCCATTTTCATCATCTGAGTCAGATGCCACCAGCAGAAGGTTGATTTTCTTTTTTGGTGGTTTGGGTTCTGTAGTTTCCATATCGGAGTGTTGCTCTTTTAAGACTTCTGACAGCATGTTCCACATCTCGTCCCTCTCAGATTTTGGAAGCCACTTCAGATTCTTAAATCTTGGGTCAAGTGCTGTAGCTATCTTTAGAAATCTCACATTGGCACCTTCTTAGCATTTTGTCAAATCTGCAGTGAAAGTGTTCTTAAATTGAACAACATATGCTGGGTTGCCATAATACGAAAATAAGGCAGATGGTGGGTAAAACCATGAGTAAGAGACATACAATTCTCCCTTAAGGAGTTCAGTCACAAATTTAATTAACACATTATTTTTTTTAAATGAGTATCATCGGCATGAAGGCATGTCCTCTGGAATGGTGGCTGAAGCATGAAGGGGCATACGAATGTTTAGCGCATCTGGCACGTAAATACCTTGCAACGCTGGCTACAAAAGTGCCATGTGAATGCCTGTTCTCACTTTCAGGTGACATTGTAAATAAGAAGCAGGCAGCAGTATCTCCTATAAATGTAAACAAACTTCTTTGTCTTAGCGATTGGCTGAACAAGAAGTATGACTGAGTGGACATGTAGACTCTAACGTTTTACGTTGCTTTGTTTTTGAGTGCAGTTATGTAACCAAAAAAATCTACATTTGTACGTTGCACTTTCATGATAAAGAGATCGCACTACAGTACTTGTATGAGGTGAATTAAAAATACTATTTCTTTTATCTTTTTTATAGTGAAAATATTTGTAATAAAAAATAATAATATAAAGTGAGGACTGTACACATTGTGTTCTGTGTTGTAATGGAAATCAATATATTTGAAAATGTAGAAAAACATCCAAAATATTTATAATAAATGTAAATGGGCATTCTATTATTGTTTAACCGTGCGATTAAAACTCAGATTAATCACGATTCATTTTTTTTATTGAGTTAATTTGTTTTGAGTTAATCGCTTGAGTTAACTGCGATTGATTGACAGCCCTAAAAACATGTAAAACCTGTGGCAGTAAGTCTTAGAGCCGGGTCAACAGATTTGGGCTCGGGCTGCAGGGCTTAAAATAGTAGTACGGACATTCCTAATCGGGCTGGAGCCCGGGGCCGGAGACCCAGCCCCTTTGCCAGGTTTCAAAGCCTGGGTTCCAGCTCAAGCCCAAATGTCCACACTGCTATTTTTAACCCCACCAGCCTGAGTCAATTGACCCGGGCTCGGAGACTCACTGATGCAGAATTGTTTTTCAGTGTAGACTAGACGTCTTCATCTTTCTCTGCTCTCTTGTTCTTTCAGTGCAGACAATTTCCAAGATTTTCAGTCTCTTTTTAATGAGATCAAGTTCAAAGTTCTCACCCAGAATAAAATGTTATAAGGTTTAAAGGCCTTTGGAGTATTTTATTTCCTTCACTTAACCTAGAATTCAGCCTTCTGAAATATAATACATAAACTACTACAAAACACAGCTGTCTGTCATTTGAGTAGCTTGCCACACTATTAAAATTACTTTACCAGCTAGGATATGGAGACGTCAATGTACACATGGTAAACACATTTATGGTACTTCCAGAGGAGGCTAATACTAATGACAGTACCTAATAAGCCAGTAAAGCAGAATAAACTGTATTATACTGGAAAAGCTAGAATCTGATGGCATTTAATTTTACTTCAAAGTTCTGAACTTATGATCATTTTCAAAATATACACCTGTCATATTCCATAAAGATCTCTCCCTGAAGATAAAAGTGATTTGTTTGCATTCCTGATTCAAAGAAGAGAATTCAATCTTGCTCTTTAGAAAGAGCTTTTGTTTGGATAGAAAGTAAAAACAAACCTGCAATGATGGCGCTGGTTGTGAAGAACACAAAGTTAATCGGCACAACGACTGTTGCATTGTAGAGCTGCATAGCTTGATTTAAGAACCTAAAAGAAGACAGTTATTACATCTCCTGGATACAAAATGTGCTGTGCATTAAGTGTAGTAATAGGTATAATACTTTCACATCAAAACAACTAACAGCGATGTACAAGTTGGCGTCTGCAGCAGATATGTATACTGGTTTTGACCGAGCATAGTACAAATGAATAGTGCAAGATAAAAGATGATGAGCACAGGAAATCCAACTCTGAATCAATGAGAGTAATGTTGCATGACTGCCATATTATTCCTGCCTATTAGCCAAGAGTAAGACCTAGCCTGGGGACACATAGCTAAATGCTGATTAGCATGAGGAGGCTTAAGTTTTCATCTCTTCAGACACCCACCCTCTTCCCCTTTTTAAGAGTTTGAGCCAAAGCACACCAAAGTCAATAGGAATCTTTCCACTGACTGGGCTTTGCATTGGGCCTTTATACCCTGCATAGAATCATAAAAGATTAGGGTTGGAAGAGACCTCAGGAGGTCATCTAGTCCAACCCCGTGCTCAAAGCAGGACCAACCCCAACTAAATCATCCCAGCCAGGGCTTTGTCAAGCCAGGCCTTAAAAACCTCTAAGGATGGAGATTCCACCACCTCTTTAGGTAACCCATTCCAGTGCTTCACCACCCTTCTAGTGAAATAGTGATTCCTAATATCCAACCTAGACCTCCCCTACTGCAACTTGAGACCATTGCTCCTTGTTCTGTCATCTGCCACCACTGAAAACAGCCTAGCTCCATCTTCTTTGAAACCCCCATTCAGGTAGTTGAAGGCTGCTATCAAATCCCCCCTCAGTCTTCTCCTTTGGAGACTAAGCAAGCCCAGTTCCCTCAGCCTCTCCTTGTAAGTCACGTGCCCCAGAACCCTGATCATTTTCATTGCCCTCCGCTGAACTCTCTCCAATTTGTCCACATCCTTTCTGTAGTGGAGGTTGGGGGAGGGGGCAAAACTCCAGATGTGGCCTCACTGGTGTCGAATAGAGGGGAATAATCACTTCCCTCGATCTGCTGGCAATGCTCCTATTAATCCAGCCCAATATGCCATTAGCCTTCTTGGCAACAAGGGCATACTGCTGACTCATATCCAGCTTCTCATCCACTATAATCCCCTTTTCTGTACTTTTCTGTAGAACTGCTGCTTAGCCAGTCGGTTCCCAGCCTCTAGCGGTGCATGCGATTCTTCCATCCTAAGTGCAGGACTCTGCACTTGTCCTTGTTGAACCTCATCAGATTTCTTTTGGCCCAATCCTCCAATTTGTCTAGGTCACTGTGGACCCTATCCCTATCCTCCAGCGTATCTACCTCTCCCCCCACAGTTTAGTGTAATCTGTGAACTTGCTGAGAGTGCAATCCACGCCATCCTCCAGATAATTAATGACGATGTTGAACAAAACTGGCCCCAGGACTGACCCCTGGGATACTCTGCTTGGTACCAGCTGTCAACTAGACATTGAGCCATTGATCACTACCCGTTGAGCCCGACAATCTAGCCAGCTTTCTATCCACCTTATAGTCCATTCATTCAATCCATACTTTTTTAACTTGCTGGCAAGAATACTGTGGGAGACTGGTTATGTTTACGAGCAAGGAAGCAAGCAGGAGATTTGAGCCTTTATTCCACTTAGCGCAGAGGAATAAGGCCTAGTCTCCACACAGAAGTTAGTATAACTCTCCTTATTTTGGTGGGAGCTGGCATGTGTCCACACACATCTCCCATTGCAAGATTACTGGATTTGCATTTATTTAATGAAGCCAGTTTTCAAATGCCACAACTCTATTTTTGTGGCAGTTAAATCAATTTAGCTCCAGTGGATGCATCCCACTTTTTATATTTTTTTTATTTTTATGGAGATATGCCTATGTCATAGAACTGGAAGGACCTTGAAAGGTCATCGAGTCCAGTCCCCTGCCTTCACTAGCAGGACCAAGTACTGTCCTCTGACAGATTTTTGCCCCAGATCCCTAAATGGCCCCCTCAAGGATTGAACTCACAACCCTGGGTTTAGTAGGCCAATGCTCAAACCACTGAGTTATCCCTCCCCTCAAAGGTACATAAGTGAACAGTCCTTCCATTACTATCCCACACTGCACCAGTCACTGCAGAATTGACTTCTCTGTGGGGGTCAGCATGCCTGGAAACCACTCCTCTGTTTAAACAGCTCTGGCAAATCCACATGGGCCCCATTTGCAAGCCACTTTGGTAGCAAGCAACTACCATTTCTCAGAGATGCAGAACTTTTTGGAGAAAATTCAAAAGAGCTATCATGCAGCCCTCATGCATTTGCATGGACCCTTCCGGAGCTCACTGCCTTCAAAGACAGGTGGGAGTAGGAGCATGTGCAATCACAGCTGGGAACTAGCTGGCAGAGTGTCAAAGTGTACAAGCGCCTGTTATCCCCCAAGGCAAAAGTCAGAGTCAGAGCAGGAGAAAGGAGCTCACCAAACCTGCCAGCATGTTAAGGACAAACAATGCCACCTCCAATAAAGCACCCAAATCCTGCCCTTTTTATGGTATTTAACCTTAATGTTTAACTTGACTTGTGCCAACACACCACGTAAGACTCACCCCTGTTCCAGCTCCTGTACTCTGAATAAAAGGGGCTTAAAAAGCTGCAGATTCTGACAGAGAAGAATACCGCCTTCCCTATGTCAGACGTAAACAGCCATGGGCTGTCTGCTGAGGGCCCCCACTAGGATTGCCAACTTTCTAATTGCACAAAACCGAACACCTTAGCCCCGCCCCTTCCCCGAGGCCCTGCCCCTCACTCTCTACATTCCCCCTTCTTTGGTGGCTCGCTGTCCACCAGCCTCACTCACTTTCACTGGGCTGGGGTGCGAGAGGGGGTGAGAGCTTTAACGGGGGGGGGGTGGGCTCTGGGGTGGGGCCAGAAATTAGCGGTTCAGGGTGCGGAAGGGGGCTCCAGGCTAGGGCAGGGGGTTAGGGTGTGAGAGGGGATGAGGGCTCCAGCTGGGGGCTCTGGGGTGGGGCCAGAGATGAGGGGTTTGGGGTCCAGGAGGGGGCTCCAGGCTGGGGGGTGGGGAAGAGGGGTTCAAGGTGTGGGAGGGGACTATGGGCTGGGGGCAAGGAGTTGGGATACAGGGAAGGTGAGGGCTCTGGCTGGGGGTGTGGGCTCTTGGGTGGGGCCTGGGATGAGGGGTTCAGGGTGTGGCGGGGGATTTGGGCTGGGGCAGAGGGTTGGGATGCAGAAGGGGATACGGGCTCTGGACTGGGGGGTGCAGGCTTTGGGATAGGGCAAGCTTCCTGCCTGTCCTGACTCCGCGTTGCGCCCCGCAAGTGGCCAGCAGCAGGTCCGGCTCCTAGGCGGAGGTGCAGCAGGTCGCTTTGCGTGCAGCTCTCACCTGCAGGCACCGCCCCCGCAGCTCCCATTGGCCACAATTCTCAGCCAATGGGAGTGCGGAGCCAGTGCTCGGGGTGGGGGCAGCGCATGGAGCCCTGTGCCCCTTCCCGCTGCCTAGGAGCCAGACCTGCTGCCCCTTCCAGGGCGCAGCGCGGAGCCAGGACAGGTAGGGAGTAGCTTGCCTTTGCGCCACAGCACTGCTGACCAGACATTTAATGGCCCAGTCGGCTATGCTGACTGGAGCCGTCAGGGTCCCTTTTTGACCGGGTGTTCTGGTCAAAACCGGACACCTGGTCACCCTAGCCCCCACCCAAGCACTGATACAGGGGTCATGGCAGGCATCGGGGTGGGGCCACAGTACATAGCACCATGGAGATTTGGGGCAGCACTGCTCCCCACAGGCAGCTGGGGACGGGTTGCTGGAGTTTACTAGCCACGGACAATCATCTCATTTACACTAGGGGCCATGCTGGCTCCCACAGCAGCCCAGAGTTGGGAAGGCACAAAAAGGTGATTTACCATCACCGTAGCCCTTTAGACTACATGTTCAGTGCGGCACCTCTCAGAAGCACAACACAGAGCCTCAGCTGGAGTGCAACAGGGTTGTGCACTATACAAGGACGTGTAGGACAATGCTTGGATGTATGTGTTCTTGCACCAACCTTCATGGTCTATTTAATCCAGTAACAAAAACAAAGCAATTAATCATGTTGAAGGAGAATGAAGGTCTCATGCAGAAGTATTACAACCTGCCACATCCATATCTACCCATAGGATTATGAATCATGGCTGTGAACACTGGAATGTATCTTTGTAAATTCAGTGTCACCGCACTCCCCACATACTGTCTCCTGCCAACAATGCATTTGAAACAGAAAGAAATATTAAGAGACGGCAGAGTGTTTTAGAAACCTATAAAAAGAACTATGCTTAAACGTTTCATTGGTACGATATATGTGAATAGTAAAAATCCAAACTCTGATCTGTTTTAGCCATTAAAGTAATTGTATGGTTATTTTAGTGACTGTTGAGCAGTCTCCATGGTGCTTTAAAAATAAAGAAATCCTACATATCCACTGATAGTCAGGATTTTGAAGTCACTGAAAACACCTCATTATTTTCTCCCATTTGCAACAATCTCAGTCTTGGGGACCGAAACATAGATGCTGATGCTTAGCAGCAAGTCCCAAAAAGATGTAACAAAAGCTGTTCTGAGTTCTCAAGAATCAGTAAAATAAACAAACTTGGTGAGAGCTCTAGGTAAAATGGAAAAAAAAGTCAGGAGTAACAGCATTGTCTGCTTTTGAAAAGTCTGCTCAGTTGGAATGGGAGAAGACAGATATTGGGCCCAAGAAGCAAAGTGGCCACATTTTGCCTTTGTTTGAGTTTTGACCAAGTGAAAGAAGGAAAAAAAAATCTGCCAAAGGAGAAGAGAATCATTCAGCAGCTTCCCATTTACCAAGCTCTATTCCCTCTCTTAAATGCCCTGAGCTCTTCTCCCAGCAAAGAGCTGGGTGTAAACTAGTCTTCAATCTGTGACAGGGAGTTCCAGAGTCACTGCAGAATGATGCACGGGCTTTCTTCAAAGGGAATCCTGACTCCCCTATGATAGTGATTGCGCTGCCACTAGAGTGCTAGGCTGGCTATTTCATTAAAAACAACTAAAACAAACATTCCGAATTAATCTGGAGCAGCCTGTGTGAGTGCATTGAATGGTGCGATCTGCACCAGAAGCATAGGGACAAGGATAAAGAGAATGGACTCTCCATTCAGCTGGAAGTTCTATTTTACATTGCTGATGGCAGCAGCAGTCTCCAGTGGCAGCAATAAAACGATCACTTAGCAGGCCAGAACCCAGCAGGAAAAATCCTGATTTTGCAGAGTGCTCTCCAAAAGTTAACTATTTCCTAGAGAGGCTCAGCCATACCTAGCTTGCACTTCAGGCACACATTTCTCACAGGCAAAACACAGTATGCAGATTTAGCCAAAGGGGATGGGAGGATAATCTATTCTTGCTTCCACTTTAGGACAAAAGGTGAACATAAATCTAAGGGCAGATCTACACTTAAAATGCTGCATCGCTGCAGCTGTAGTACTTTAATGAAGACCCTCTTAGCTGAAGGGAGAGAGGTTCTCCTGTCGGTTCAGTTAATCCATCTCTGTGAGAAGCTTTTTCACCGACATAGTGTAACACCGACAGACTCCAGTCGTCAGTGGGTGGGATTGAACCTGGGGCCTCTGGAGCTTAGTGCATGAGCCTCTACTGCATGAGTTAAAAGCTGGCTCTTAGCTAAGGCTGTAGAGCAGACTCATTTTATCTCACAGGGTATGTCTATACTGCACAGTTGTCGCCAAAACTTTTGTCTTTCGCGGGTACTTAAAAAAGCCCCCCGACGAAAGACAAAAGTTTTGCCAACGCAAGCGGCAGTGTGAACGCGGCTTTGTCGGCAGGAGCACTCTCCTGCCAACAAAGCTCATGCCACTTGTGGGGCTGGAAGTATTTTGTCGTCAAACGTGCCGACAAAATACCGCAAAAGAGCGTTCACACACACTAACTTTTAGCGACAAGGCTGTGTCGACACAGCCTTGTCGGTAAAAGCTGCGTAGTGTAGACAAGCCCTAAGTGATCTCAGTGCCACTAGATGGGACCACACCCAGAAGGTGTGTGGGTTACAATAACACTGTCTACATTGGTGCTACATAGGTTGGTATAATTACGTCATTCAGGGGTGTGGATTATTCACACCCCTCAGCGACATACCGAAGTAATTCGGTACTGAACCGAAGTAATTCTGTAGTGCAGACCAGGGCTAAGGGGGAAAAAGAATTCCCTTTCTAAATTTAGGACAAAGTTACTGAAAGCACATTGGCTATTTGATTAATTGGTTACCAGCAGTGGGTCTAAAAGCTGCATGACAAAGTAACAGAAAGAAAATATCAGGAAAATAGCAAGTTCCACTTCACAGTTGGATTGAAGAACTGTGAGAAAATTAAAATGCATTTTGAACGAAACTGAATTGTTTGTTAATAAGAGAAGAAGGTACCAGTATAATAAATCAAAGTGAAATCATCCAATGAGAAATAAAATATCAATCAATCAATCAGTGAAGGCAATCGGTGTGTTTAACTGTTATTCACACCAGGAAACAATATGCACTAGTAATTAACAAAACCAGCAGATAAATAGATAGAAAGGTTAGCAAAAACTAACTTACTTGACTTGGAAAACACAAGATGTCACCATTATAATGAACATAATGTAGAAAATGGGGTATGTTAGCTGCATTTTGCCCTTTGCAGAGAATGTTATCATGCCTGCCACAGCCTTTACTGAAATGATAGTCAATGATGCTGGAAGAGAGAAAGAGAGAGACAGAGATGTTAACAAGGTAGAATTTATAAGCCTCTATTCCAGAGTGTCAGTGCTGTAGAAAGACATATTGATCAGGCTCTTAAAAAAGTTAGTTATGTTCTGATTTTCTTTTTAAACCAATAAAAGGTTTGAAATGCACATAACCACAAACACGGCTTGCTTTAAAGGAAACTGAGCAGCAATCTTCAGGCCAGCCTAGGAGGAGAAGCGTTGCAGCACGACGTACTACCAATTCAGAGAACAGAATTAGGCTTCTCTATCACCTGAGCTAGTAAAGGTGTGAATGGCTAGACTAAAAGACACTCACGCTTTTCCTCTGGCATGGGCTCTTGATTTGCCCCAGCCCTTGCTGCTGAAGCTCAGTTGTGGAGGTTACAATAACCACACAGAAAATAGGACAAATTCAAAACATATGGGGTGGCAAGATGAGAGGAGTAACAGTGCACTCGTCACACTAAAGGAAAGTAATTAATAACAGGGGACAAGGCCTCACCACTTGGATCTAATTCCAGGTTCTCCAAGAAGTTCAGTTCCAAAGTTCCAATTAGCCCGATTACAGAGATAGCCCCCAGATGCAAAATTCATATTGACACACAGTTCAGAACTTCCCAACACTCCGGACAGGAGGGCGGGGGAAGGGATTCAGAGCTGGGGTTCTGTTTCAAGTATTTTGCTTAGAGCACTTCTGGCAGTTCACATTGGGTTTAAGTGGTGTATAGGCCTTGTGGTGGCCGATTTGAATTTCATCATTAGGGCCAAATTCAAGGATTCCTTTTGCTCCCCTTGAGTAGTACCTTATTTCTCGAACAGTCCTATTGAAATCAATGGGATTGTTCAAGGTAGTACTCAAGGGGAGCAAAGGGAATCCTTGAATTTGGCCCTAATGGTGAAATTCAAATGGCAGAGACAAAAAGCCTTGGAATATCCATGCACAAGTTGGATTCACACAGAATCAAACTGCAAATCTGTAAAACCAAACAGTACTAGCAATAGGCATATAAAGTTTGTTGAGTAACTGGCTTTGCTTGTTAGAAAGAGACTTCATTGAAACCATGCAAAAACCTAAGGATTCCCCTTCAGATTGTCCCTTTAAACACAGCACTGACATAAGCTAACACGGGGGACCAAGTGAGAGAGAGTGGTCAAGTGAGAGAGAGGAATATTATACAAACGGAATAATATGTACTTACCTAGTAGTGCTACCATCATTAACAAAACCACAATGTGCTTCATATCCTTCCTTTTGTAGAAATACAGAAGAATGCAGAATATTATTATTTCTAAGATCTGGAAAAAAGGGCAAGAAAGGTAAAGCTGTAAACAATATAATAAATGCTTCATTCAGAGTCTTTAAAATGTCACATTGATCTACCCTGCTCAAACAGTTCAAGGGAGGATTGCTTTATTAAGCACCTACTACAAGATAAGCCCAACAAAGAAAACAACAGAAGCCACTAGCCGTCACCTTCAGCCCCCAACTAAAACCTCTCCAGCGCATCATCAAAGATCTACAACCTATCCTGAAAGATGATCCCTCACTCTCACAGATCTTGGGAAACAGACCAGTCCTCGCTTACAGACAGCCCCACAACCTAAAGCAAATACTCACCAGCAACCACACACCATACAACAAAAACACTATCCCAGGAACCTATCCTTGCAACAAAGCCCGATGCCAACTCTGTCCACATATCTATTCAAGTGACACCATCATAGGACCTAATCACATCAGCCACACCATCAGGGGCTCGTTCACCTGCACATCTACCAATGTGATATATGCCATCATGTGCCAGCAATGCCCCTCTGCCATGTACATTGGCCAAACTGGACAGTCTCTACGCAAAAGAATAAACGGACACAAATCTGACATCAGGAATCATCACATTCAAAAGCCAGTAGGTGAACATTTCAACCTCCCTAATCACTAGGGCCGGCTCCAGGCACCAGCAAAACAAGCTGGTGCTTGGGGCGGCACATTTCTAGGGGCGGCATTCTGGCACCGGCCATGCCGCCCCTAGAAATGTGCCCCGGCCGGCCGCCCCAACTCACCTCCGCTCTGCGCCGCCGGCTCAGCTTCTCCCTGAGTGGCAGCGCGTGAAACAACTGTTTCGCGCGCCACTTCTCCCTCTCCCTCCCAGGTTTAAGAGCCGGGAGGGAGGAGGAGAAGAGAACCCTAGCGGCCGCGACACTCGTCTCCTCCTCCCTCCCAGACATGCCACCCTCCCCACCGGCGCTCCGGCCTGGGGAGAGCGGGGCAGCCTCGCTCCCCACTAGCCGGGGAGAGCGGGGCCGTCGGTATGCCCCGCTCGCTCCCCGCTGGCCGGGGAGAGTGGGGCCGCCGGCATGCCCCGCTCGCTCCCGCCGGCGCTCCGGCCCGGGAGAGCGGGGCCCCGGGCATGCCGCCCTCGAAAGCTTATGCTGAAATAAATTTGTTAGTCTCTAAGGTGCCACAGATATTTTTCTTGTTTTCTTTCTACTAAAAAGTAACCTTATCTCCAGTCAATTGAGTTACCAAATAATTGTTCTCATAAATCTTTCCTGCTCCTAAGATACTTTCAAGTTAACTTTCTCATTTCTTTGCTTTTCTTTTGCTCTCGATGAGTCTGTTTGCTTTCACAGCACTGAGAAGATTAAAACAAAGATTGTTTTTCTGTGACAGCAAAGGTGTCCACGTGAGCTAGGGATAATCAATACAGGCACCCCCGAATATATAACCCCCAGGGCTAAGGAGTAGAGAGCTAGCCTGAAGCAGAACATTATCTACTTTAGCTCAATTTTTCTACAGTGACCATCACCATAGTATCTGATCGCATTAGTTTCTTTCCTCTTTGCCCTTTTCGTCTGCCTCAGTCAACAAAACCTTAGCTAGCACTATCTTCATGTCCAACTTCTTGCCATGCGATCATGGGGGAATATATTTCATTCAGATTATAGCTATGCAATAATCTTCAATCACTGGCTACCCACCTACTTGTCAGGGTACATGACAGAAGGTACACTGGCAAAGCTCAATGACACATCGGCAGAGACTGCCCTGCAGGCCATCTGTAATGCTGACACACTTTTCACTGTACACAGTCCAGATTCGCTCCATCTATGTCACCACCATCTTCCACACTGACAGTTAAATTAACTGGCTTCACTATTAATGCTAGCTCTTACAGGTTCCCACAGTAACACTTGCTCCCTTGCCAGTACCGTGACACTTCTGTAACATCACCAGCTGCAGAAAACAGCCTCGCTATTATCAGCAACAGAATTTTTAGTCACCTGTCAACATTCAACCTTCTTTCTCTACTGAAAAATCAGGCAATGAGTGAAACGGCTCTTGGGAGTAACAGAATGAGGCAGGCAGCCAGCTGCCCATCTATAAACAAGTAATTATTCTACTGTCAGTTTAGCTGAGTTCAGATTCACAGGTCGAAATGCAGGCCTAGATTCTGGCTTGCATTAGGACAGTTTCTGTGGCACTCCCGAAGCTCAAAGCCGGCCTAAAGCTGACTTAACCAGCTATGGGAGTATTACCACAGGGGAGTAGTCAGGTGGCCTAGTAGCTGCTATAGTGGCTCCTTCTCCATTCCCTCCACTGCTGCTGGTGCAGGGGCTGTGGCCAGGGCTCTTTTATCCCCAGTAATACCTGGTGGCTGGAAGAGCTCTTGGGGCTGTTGGCAGCTGGTATAAATTAATGTAGCCCTTAGGGCAGTGGTCCCCAAACTGTGGGGAGAGCCCCCCTAGGGGAGCACGGTACAACGTTCAGTGGGTCGCGGCGGGGTCCGTACCAGGCTCCATGGGAGGTGGGGATGGAGTGGCACCCGGCCCTGCTCTGCCCCCAGCCCTGCTCCAGCCCAGCCCCTGGCTCCGGGCCCAGCTCTCGGTTGTGGCCCCCGGCTCCTGACCCAGCCACGGCTCCAGCCTCGGCCCCCGACCATGACTCCCGGGGTGGGGGGTGGTCAGATTATATTAGGAATAAGGGGGGGGTGTTAAAAATATTTGGGGACAACTGCCTTAGGGGCCCAGATAGTTCCAAGGCTGGAGGAACATTAAGGTGACTTAAAGCCATCTTTACACCCTGCCTCCTCAGCTGCACGGAGCGCTGAGGCACAGGAAGGCCTGGCCTGCTGATGACTATCTGCCTATACATGACAAGCACGGCTGCCTCTCTCCCCTCGAAGCATCAGACTGATCATCTGAGAAACAAGGGCCCTCGTGTACCTTCCAGGCCTGATCCTGCAGGTGCTGCCACGTGAGTCAGTGGGAATTCCACACACACTGGGGAGTCATGGACCTGCACAGGCACAAGCACTGGGGAAGTCGGGCACTCAGAGGGACGCCCTCGCCCTCCAAACCTTTTGCCTTCCACTGATGCCCCCACCTCTAACTCTTGCAGAGCACCCCGCCCAGCTGGCTGCAGCTCTGTCTGGCCGCTCTATTCCACCCAGCTGCTATTAAGGCCACTAAATGCGGGAAGTCAGGAAGCTGAGCAGAGCAGGAGGCAGCATGCAGTAGGGAACAGAGCTCCAGCCAGCCAGAACCCTGCACCAGGAAGCTGGCAGCCCTGATATCCTCACCCCACACTGGGGTACAAGTAGCAGCCCGAGGATGCTCCAAATGCCCCATTCCCTCAGACACAGGACACCCTACCATCTCCAAGGGCTTGGACAGAGAGAGAGCAGAGTGTGCTGGGATAGTGACAGACTCTGGGGAGGACAGAAAGTACAGTGAGAACCCAACACAGAGTATCCAAATCTTGCAACTCTTAGGGCTGGTCTACACTAAAAAGCCAGCTTATGTTGATGTAATTATGTCAGTGTACATGCTACAGCCTTCCTCCCACCAATGGAAGGGCTTGTCTGCACTACTGCGCGGGGTCGATCTAAGATACACAACTTCAGCTACATGAATAGCGTAGGTGAAGGCGACCTACTTAGATCGACTTACCGCGGTGTCTTCACTGCTCTCCCGTCAACTCCCGCTTGCGCGTCTCATTCTGGTGGAGTGCCGAAGTCGACGGGAGAGCGCTCAGCGGTCAATTTATCATGTAATAGAGGCGATAAATTGACCCCTGCTGGATCGATCGCTGCCGGCCGATCCGGCGGGTAGTGTAGACAAGCCCTAAGTGCCCTACTATACCAACATAATAACTCCATCTCCATGAGAGACATATGGCTTACTATGTTGGTGTAGAGATGGTGTCTGTGTAGACACTGCCTTACTTAGATTGGCTTTCTTGTCAATTTCATGGCAGGAGCTGTGAAATTGACAAGAAAGCCCCCGCTCCCCTGGAGAGCTGGGTTTGACCTGTCTGGAAGCCAGGGTGAGAAGCCCGGGGGGCTTTCCCCCACTCCCAGCTGGAGCCAGAACGAGAGGCAGGGGCAGCTTCTGACCTGGCTCCCAGCTCCGCTCCTTGCCAGGAGCCCAGCAGCCTTGCTTTTCATGGCTCACCACGCCATGATATTGACAAGGCTGCCTGGCTCCAGATGGGGAGTGGGCAGAGGGGGCCAAGAAGCCCCGAGCAGCTCCCCCCCACTCCCTGGTGGTGAGAAACCCAGGGCAGCTCCCCCCCACTCCCAGCAGGAAACAGGCGGGGGGTGGGGGGTGTGGAGGAGCCTACCCAGAGCCTGGGAGCGTGTGGGGGAGCCTGGCTCCTGGCAGGGAGCTGCCAGCAGAGTTGAGAGACTGGGCTCTCATCTCCCCACACTGCCCCTCTTTGGTCAATGGAACTGCTCCTGGTGAGGATGTGCATCACCAACCCAAGGAGAGCAGTATAGACATGCACCACTGCAGTAATTACTGCCATGGCTGTAAGTCGACCTAATAAAGGTTGACTTAGGTTTGTAGTGTAGACATACCCTAGGTCTCAATTTTTTCCCAAGGGAAGGACCTCTGCACCTAGGGTGACCAGATGTCCCGATTTTATAGGGACAGTCCTGATATTTGGGGCTTTTTCTTATATAGGCTCCTATTACCCCCCACCACCTGTCCCGATTTTTCATACTTGCTCTCTGGTCACTCTATCTGCACCCCACCCTTTAGGTTTCTTCTCCCATTAATTTTTTTAAAATGTGGTTTCCTGCCCCAAATATAATCAAGTGACAACGTTACATTCTAGAAGGATGTGGTTTTCGCACTGAAATGCCTACAGACACTGATTGAAGATTTAGGGGTTGTGGTTGCAGTTTTAAGGCATTCACTTTTCACGTGAAGAAAGACTGCATTAGTAAGCACATCTATCGGCAAGATTAATTTATCTAAATCTTGCGTGATATTAACTCTGCAGCTCCACTGAACCAATGGAGTGGAGGATCAGGTCTATTTTCTACTATAGGTTGTCCCAGGCTTCACCTGCACAGGTTAAATCAAATTCTGTTTGAATTTTGTTTTAGCACCTATCATTGCAGCATCTGGACTCTTCCCAGGTCGATTCGATTTGCATAGCGTGGTCCCTATGGGAGCCTTTTGACTCTTCTCCCTTCTCTGGCGATAGGAAGCTCTTAGTAGATGAAAACAAAGAACAGAGGGCACCAAATCTAACCATTAAATGAGTGTTGATATCCAGCACGTGCCTTTTGTTTGTTTTCTGTCTTGTCCTTTTCCCAGCCCAAGCTGTAGGGGTATACGTTGGTATTTGGGAATAAGGGAGAAGATGAGATAATAGGTCTTGTGGAAGAGGTGAGTTTTAAGGAGAGAGTTTAAAGGGGTCATGGTTGAACAGGTCATGGAGGGGGCTTCAGGCATCGGGGGACATGTGAATTGGAAAGAACGCAGCGAGACAAAAGTGGGAGAAGGAAAGAAAACAGGGGTCTAGCTAGTCATCGGGTTTGGACACAATGAAGGAGGCAAAGGGGCAAATGAAAGGAGACAAGGTTTGGAGGGTAAGTTGTCAGATGGCGAGCCCCCATAGATGCTGATGGGGTAACTCAATGTAAGTGGGCTGATTGCTGAGCACAGACAATGCATTGGGAGTAGGTAAAATATTAGCTAATCAATGTGGTGCCTTTTTTTAAAAAGTAATCTTTAAAAGAAGGGGTAAGAGTTTCCTTCCAACCCCTTACAATTTCTCCTGGGAAGAGCAAGGCACCTGTCCAGCAAGGCCTTAATCTCCTGAAGTGGGAGAAGGCCCTATTCCAGACAAGCCATTGATTTTGCAAAAGTGTTAGTTCATTGACACTGAAATATCATTTGGCATTTTAGCAAAGCAAGCCACTCACGAAAACCTGTGCTGTCAATGGGGGTGTACTGGGTACTTTATTTCTCTAACATCTTTAAATGAAGCTTTTTAATAATGCAAGGCAGCTATTTAAAGCATTTCTTAAAAAGCCAGGCCTTTTAAAAATATTGAATGGCACGGTTTCTATGTTGTGCACAGGACAGAGCTACCCAATGCCCACTGACACTGATGACAAGTTGTGTGGTTTAGTCTCCAGGCAGCACCTTGAAATCAACTCTGTTGCATGACTAAAAATGCATATTTTGATTTATGGAGAGAAACCCATTAGTCTCTTCCATTGAGCTGTATCACCATCTTTCATTAGCTTAGAAAATGCACAGTCAATAGAAGAAAGAAATGTTATTTAGTATTATCTTGTACTGACTGTTTTATCAATAGTTTCACCTACAGTATAGGTGCTTTGTGAGCTGGTAAACTGGCTGGAGCGGTGAGGCCTCAGGGTGAAGCTAGCTAGTCTGTAACTTCTTAACTGAGCATCCTGAAATCTTCACCTATTTGAAAATGTCATTTTTTAAAATGACGAAACATTAATAACCTCAGTGGGGAGGGAAGAATAAAAAACCTCTGGAGTTTAGAGCAGGCATCAGCATCCTTCGGCGCACGGCTCGCCAGGATAAGCCCCCTGGCGGGCCGGGCCAGTTTGTTTACTTGCCACGTCCGCCGGTTTGGCCAATCGCGGCTCCCACTGGCCGCAGTTTGCTGTCCCTGGCCAATGGGGGCTGCAGGAAGCGGCGGCCAGCACATCCCCGGCCTGCGCCGCTTCCCGCACCCCCCATTGGCCTGGGACGGTGAACCCCGGCCAGTGGGAGCCGCAAGTAAACAAACTGGCTCGGCTCGCCAGGGAGCTTACCCTGGCGAGCCGCGTGTCGAAGGTTGCCGATGCCTGGTTTAGAGCATACTGCAACTTCTACATCCAGATGAAGCAGATATTTTTCTGCATTTTTGAAAGACAGACAGGCTTCCCACTCACTCTGGTCTTGTTCCTGAAGCTAATTAGAATGCAGCAAAGAGCAAGGATGGATTTTGAAGGTTTGTATATAGGAGCGCTAATCAAAGTGGTCTTTTGGTATCTGAATTCAAATTCAGACTGTTGATTAACAGCTAATGGCAACAGTACAGAGTCATTCACTCAGCCAATCAGTGGAATAAGGAGCCATTTGACTTGGCTGGGCAACATAGGGAGCACAACTGAGCCATCTATACAAAGAAGAAATAGGGCCCCATCTTCAAAACCACTATTATTTCAAGTTGTAAATAAATAAATACACTTAGATGCATGTACAGAAAATGTGGAATAAATACATTCAAGCAGCAATGATGATTGTGAAGCTTGGCTAAGGTGGTGAAGTCAGAGGGTGGGATATTTCCCAAGGAATGCCTTACCGCTAAATGATGAACTAGCAATTGGCTGAGCCCTCAAGGGTTAACTCTCACACTTTACAAGGCAGCAGGAAAGGAGGGAGGGCAGACAGAGACACACACCGTGTGCGCGTGAGAGAGAGAAATTATGCATATTCCCCCAAGTACACTGCCTTGTTAATTAGATCAGCAAGCTGAGACCAGGAAGCTCCCTCCAGGACTGTCGTGTGTCCCCCCTGCTCTATGGAAAATGGGGTAAGCGGGGTGCAGGGGGGAGGGGGACACCCTGACATTAGCCCTCATCTTCCCCCCTCCCGCACAGCAAGCAGGAGGCTCGGGGAGCAGCTCCAAGACAGAGGGCAGGGGCAGCACATGGCAGTGGGGGAGGGACAGCTGAACTGCCAGCAATTGATAGCCTGTTGGACAGCTGCAGCACAGGGAACTCAGGGGAGCAGGGAGCTGACAGGGGGAGCTGCTATGGGGGCTGCCGGTCCACACTGGTTCCAAGCCCCCACCAGCTAGCTGCAACGGGCTGCTCTTCCTGCAAGCAGTGGACAAAGCAGGCGGCTGCCAAACGATATTAGAAGGGAGCATTGCTCAGCTTTAAACGAGCATGTTCCCTAATTGATCAGCAACGTAATAATGAAACAATGTTAACCAGGACGACTTTAAGTGAGGATTTCCTGTATTTACTCCCTCCCAAGCCACTAACATTTAAATTCTCCTCTTCTTGCAAATTCCCACCCTTTTCTCAATCTACCCTCTGCTCTTCTGAAGTTCAACAAATGTCAGGATCTGTTGGACCCAAGGGATGGAGAGGAGGAAAGCACTGGAAGAGCTGATCTGCAGCACATGGCTATGGCCATGGCACTGGGAACAATTTGTTTCAGGAGCAGCTGTTTAACATTGTGACTTGTGATGCAAAAATCAAGATATTTTGACTTACAGAGAATTATCAACAAGAAACTCACCACATAGATCAGAAACTGCCAGCTAATTAAATAATTCTGTATTTTAGTTGCCGTGAGCTCCTGGGTTACATTTGGAGCGAATGTCACCAACAAATATGTTCCTGCAATTGTCAGGGTTCCACCTTTAAATAAAAACACACATTACTTTTACAAAGTATATTATTGTCCAATTTACCCTTCAAGCCCCTTTGAAAGTAGTTTCTAGCATAAAGTTAAGTCCACTTGATCAGATATACAATTAGCTAGTCATGTTGCCTGCATCTGAAGTCTTATTTTGTATAGTTTTTAAATAAAATCCAGAAGAATTCTGGGGAACTCCTTCAGAACTGTAGAGACATTATCAGCATAGTTTCATACTTTTCTGAAATAGGACCCTGGTTCAGCAAACCATTTAAGAAGATGCTTAGCTTTAACACCAAATGCAGGACAAAGGAGAATTGGGTCCCTTATTTCTGACAGTCATGTCCCAAATTACTGTCAACTAAAAGGACATGCTGTTTATTGAGGCAGGGGCAGATTCTCAGCTAGTGTAAATCAATGTAGCTCCTCTGAAGTCAAAGAAGCTACATAGATTTACACCGCTAAGGCTCTGGCCTGGAATCTCTAAGAGCAACAGATGTGTGACAACTTCATAGCTAAGTGTGAAGCTGACATGAAGCTAGCCCTTTTGCCACTCCCTACCATCCTTGCAGATCTACGAACTGTTTCATAAAAGGGCAGAGTTGATTTGCAAGAGGCTACTCAGCTATCCGGTTGTGGGGGCCCCATTTGAAGGTCAAACTTGTATTACTGTGTTTTTAATAAAAGTTTGGAACTTCTGCCCTGTGGATAGCCAGCTGACAAACACAGATGTTCCTGGGGATATCTAGATGTAACTGGGCTGATTACTGAGCTCAGAAGCTCCATTGATTAGCTAATATCTTACCTAATTCAACGTAGTTGTTTTTTAAGTAATCATTAAACATTCTTGGAAACCAATAAATCAATATGGAACATGAGGTTTAAGAATACAAAACAAAGCACATCAGCAGGACATTGCTGGCACTGCTACAGCACGGTTCCTTTGGAAAAGCAGAACTGTTCTAAATTTATGTGCCTGCAAAAACATCACCATATTTCCCATTATACAGCTCATTCCTATGGAATGCAGCAACATTGTTAAATCCTTCATGCAAAGTCAAACTAACAGAAATAAAATAAATCAGTGTTGAATGCTAGTTAAAGCAATGTGCAATGTATAAGGCAATGCTCAGTTGAGGGATGTAGTCTCAGTGTATCAGTTGAGTTGGCAGATTAGGATCCAAAACCTAAGTAAATATTATAGGATGTTGGAACAACACTGAACCTCTTTCTCAAAAATGTGCACAACAACAGCTGTGCTATAATTATCACACTATGGACTAAATCTTGCTCAACGTGCCACATGAGTAACATGTCCCCAAAAATATCAATGGCACTGCTCACTTGGGAAGGTGTGGTTTAAAAAGCAAAAACTGAAATCTGCTTGCCTCCTTCTGTTACAATTCTTTAAGGCTATAAAAGAAGAAGGCAGAGCAAGACACATTTTGAAAACACAACTAAAATCTTTGATGCAGCCAGAAAGCCTAAGCTTTTACAACAAAGACCATGCTCCCCAGTAAGACATTTGACAACATGATTCTCTCTCCTGCTTTTTTGGAATGACTAAGTTAGTATAAAGGAGTAAATAGTTCTCATTTTTTAAATGAAGCGTTAATTTTTGTGTAATACCTACAGTGTAAAAACACCCTTTAATTTGAAAGAACAGCTAATCACCTAGCCATTGGTATTGAACTTGCATCATGTTCATAAAATACTAAATACCATCTCAGAGTTAAAAATATGCAATGAAAGAGTGATCTTAAGTAAGTAATTTCTACCATATATAAACCCTAAGTTACAGCTCTAAGGGTAATGGATTTTGGATCACTGTCTAATTTTCATATGCAAATAAGATTTTTAGGGCTGTCGATTAAGCGCAGTTAACTCACGTGATTAACTCAAAAAATTAATCGCGCTTAATCGCACTGTTAAACAATAGAATACCAACTGAAATGTATTAAAAAGATTTTTGGATGTTTTTCTACATTTTCAAATTTATCGACTTCAATTACAACATAAAATATAAAGTGTACAGTGCTCACTTTATATTATTTTGATTACAAATGTTTGCACTGTAAAAAGGATAAACAAAAGAAATTGTATTTTTCAATTCATCTCATACAAGTACTATAGTGCAATGTCTTTATCATGAAAGTACAACTTACAAATATAGGTTTTTTGTTACATAACTGCACTAAAAAACAATGCAAAACTTTAGAGCCTACATGTTCACTCAGTCCTACTTCTTGTTCAGCCATTAGTTAAGAGAAACAAGTTTGTTTACATTTACGGGAGATAATGCTGCCCTCTTCTTAATTACAATGTCACCTGAAAGTGAAAACAGGCGTTCGCATGGCACTGTTGTAGCAGGCCTCGCAAGATATTTATGTGCCAGATGTGCTAAAGATTCAGATGCCTCTTCATGCTTCGGTCATCATTCCAGAGGACATGCTTCCATGCTGATGATGCTTGTTAAAAAAATAATGCGTTAATTAAATTTGTGACTGAACTCCTTGGGGGAGCATTGCATGTCCCCTGCTCTGTTTTACCCGCATTCTGTCATATATTGCATGTTATAGCAATTTCGGATGATGATCCAGCACACGTTGCTCATTTTAAGAACACTTTCACTGCAAATTTGACAAAACACAAAGAAGGTACCAATGTGAAATTTCTAAAGATAGCTACAGCACTCACCCCAAGATTTAAGAATCTGAAGTGCCGTCCAAAATCTGAGAGGGGCGAGGTGTGGAGCATGCTTTCAGAAGTCTTAAAAGAGCAACACTCTGATGCGGAAACTACAGAACCCAAACCATCAAAAAAGAAAATCAACCTTCTGCTGGTGGCATCTGACTCAGATGATGAAGATGAACATTCGTCGGTCTGCACTGCTTTGGATTGTTATTGAGCAGACATATGAATCTTTAAGGGACATATGAATCTTTAGTGCATCTGGCACGGAAATAACTTGTGACACCAACTACAACAGTACCATGCAAATGCCTTTTCTAACTTTGAGGTGACATTGTAAACAAGAAGCAGGCAGTATTATCTTCTGCAAATGTAAACAAACTTGTTTGTCTGAGCAATTGGCTGAACAAGAAGCAGGACTGATGGGACATGTAAGCTCTAAAGTTTTACATTGTTTTTTTTTTAATGCAGGGGGTTTTTGTACATAATTCTACATTTGTAAGTTCAAATTTCATGATAAAGAGATTGCATGACAATACTTGTATTAGGTGAATTGAAAAATGCTATTACTTTTGTTTTTTACAGTGTAAATATTTGTAATAAAAAATAAAGTGAGCACTGTACACTTTGTATTTTGTGTTGTAATTGAAATCAATATTTGAAAATGTAGAAAACATCCAAAAATATGTAAATAAATGATATCCTATTATTGTTTAACAGCATGATTAATCATGATTAATTTTTTTAATCGCTTGACAGCCCTAAAGATTTTCTTTCACATTGTGACATGGGCCCAATTTTTAAAGTATACGCCTTTAAACATTTGCTGGGGCAAGTGGAGGTATTTGAGTTTGAGAGTTCCAGTTTGCTAAGCATATGGAACCACACATGCTTGTGTTAGCAAGTGCTTACTTACCTAATATATCAGCAGCCCTTATGGCTTCTTTTAGGAATAAGACAGAAATAAACGCACTGCCTGGGGAAAAAAATTATATATTTAAACAGCACTGTATTAAAATGGGATGGACCAGGCATAAAACACATAATAACTGCTGTGATGCCTGCAGCATGCTTTGTCATGCAGATACTGAGGCTCAGTGCAGTGGTAGTGTGATCAAGGGACTGGGAACAGGGACTTCTGCAATCAAACTGAGTTGTCACTTACAATGGTGTACGTTGTAGGTGTAAATTCAGATTAATTCCATTGACTTTGGAAGAGCCTCCATTTTTGCTCTGGTGTAACTGAAAGCAGAATTCTGTCTTTAGGGCTGGTCTACGTAGTTTTTGTACCATTTTAACTGTATCCATTTGAAACAGATGTGACCCCCAAATGTGGACATTGCTTATATATCACTACAGCTTCATCAGAAAAAATTAAAGCAGCACAAAACCTGAATGTAGACTACTCCCGAGGGCATTCTGCGCCAAAAAATTAAACATTCTGCGCACAATACTTTACAATTCTGCAAGTTTTATTTGTCAGTAAATAAATGCAGAGGCTCCAGCATGGCAGTTAGGAGCACAGGCCGCTGGCTGCATGGAGGTGGGAGATCACCCTGCAGCCTGACCTATTCCCCACCCCGGGGACATGGACTCAGTGGTGAGGCTGCACCCGACTCTGACACAGCACATGGCCTGGGCCTGCTCCAGAAACACCCTGAGGCCCTGTCTCTTTGTGCTAGGCACACCAGGTGTGGGGCAGGCAGGCTCAACTAGGCAGGATCCAAGGGTGGAGGGGGTCAGTGTGGGGGGATCCAAGTGTGGGGTGAGAGGATTCTGTGTGGGACAATCTGGGTGTAGGCAGTTCAGTGAGGGGGGTCTAGGTGTGGGGGGATCTGGATGCACAGAGGCTTGTTGGGTGGGTTCCAGGTGCAGGGCAATGGGATTCTGCAGGGGCTTCCAGGTGAAAGTGGTTGGGGCTCAGCAGAGGGGTCTGGGTGCAGGGGTCTTAGCAGGGGGGGTCTGAGTGCTGGGGGAGTGGGGCATGGTGGGGTGGGGGTCTGGGTGCAGCTAGTTGGGGGTCAGTGGCTTGGGGGTCTGGATGTGGGAGCTCAGGGTGGTGCAGGGAGCTGGGACTCATCAGGGTGGGGGCTTGAGTGCAGGGAGCTCAGTGGGGGGTGGTCTGGGTTCCGGGGTTGGGGGCTGGAGGTAGGGGGTCTGGTTGCAGGGAGGCTCCAGATATAGGGGTTGAGGTTCAGTGGGGTGGGGTTCGGATATGGAGGGTTAGGGGGGTTCTGGATGTACAGGCTGAGTCTTGGTGGGGGCATCTGGGTATGGGAGGTCCAGATACACGGGGGTTGGATAGATGGGGGGGGGGAGCTCCCCATACTTTGACCCTCCCCCCACTGCTGAGGAGTGATGGGGCCAGGAAGCAGCGGGAGAATACTGAGCTTCCTGAAGCCGAGGGAGGTTTCTGGGGGTGAGTCTGACACAGCCCCAGCCACTCCTTGTAGGGGAAGAGGAAGTCCTGTCCTCTTCTGCCTCCAGCCCAGCTGGGACTAGCAGCTGATCCCAGCTCAGAGTAGGAGCCACTGGCTGGGGAGTCCCCAGCCCTGCGGTGATTTACCTCTCCCCCAGCTGCTCCGGCTGCCTGAAATGATGTACCTGTGCTCCTAGGGAGTGGGGTGTGACTGCTCTTGCAGCTTCCCTTTGATTCCCTGTCAGAAAGTCATTTTTCTTCAGGGAAGCAAAGAAATCTGCAGGGCACATGAATTTTGCACACACGCAGTGGCGCAGAATTCCCCCAGGAGTAGTAGACCAATTCTTAGGTTCTATGCCCAGCTGTGCACACATCATGCCATTGATTAACTTTGAATCTCTCTGGGCCTCTCTTTATTCATCTGTACAGGGATATGATAATACTTCCTTAAAGTATACAATATTTGCAGAAGTACCTTGAAATCTGTGGATGAAAGCCATTATATACATGCAAAATTACAGGACAAACTTTCTAATTTGCACTACTGACTAGGAGACTGGTTGTGATTTGCTGAAATTTGAAAATTAACAACATGTAACACACCTTCAGGACGAGGCGCCCCTATGATGAGTAGTGGGAAGGACCTTAAGGCTTCTGAGGAGAAGGCAAAGTCAGGCGTATCGGGAAAGGTTAGTCACAACTCAGTGCAAGCCACATCCTTTTTTCTGAGACCCAACTCCTTTCCCTGGCCAACTCTCACATTTTATCCCTCTTCCCCCAATGCCTGCTCCCAGTCCTGCTTCATGTGGGGAAGTGGCAGTGGGTGAGCAGTTCAGAGCAGAAGCAGTGGCGGGGACCATGGCTGGATGAGTCAAGGCCAGGAAAAGTATGAAATTGTTGACATCCCAGGAAGGGGGGTTCTATTCTAGTATACTGTTGGTGGGGGGGCCTGTAGAGGCGAGAACTTAATGGAAACCTCTCATTTAAGAGAAAGAATGAGAGAGAGAAAGGGCCTTGCGGAGAGAAAGAGGCAGAACTGATGTAAGAAGGAGGAAGATGGGATATGAGCTCACTTGGGAATTCCAAGAATGATTACAGAGGGAGGGGATGGACGGATGATCTTGTGCCTAGAACACAGGATTGTGATTCAAAAGACCTGGGCTCTATTCCTGGCTATGCTATGAACTTCATGTTTGACCCTTAGACAAATCACTTAACCTCTCATTGCTGATTTCTCTGCCTCAGTATCTCCATTTCATGGATGACAAAACAAATCACCTGTGCCTAACTGCCAAGCATATTTTGAGCATTTGCAAAACACTGCACAATCTTTGGCTAAAGAAATGCAAAGTATTGTCATTGTTTCTACTATAGTGCTTGTCCTAATGGTTGTAAAATGTAATGCCTGCATATGCTCAAATGCAGAAAACAAGGAAAAAATATCCAGCCTGTGACCTGCTGCATGGGTGATATCGACATGCCTGACAAAGAGGGTACAAATGATTTCTTGAGCTGCAAAACATTTGTTAAAAAAAAATCAGTGTGAGGTCTCCATGAACGGATAGACAGACAATCAGCATTCAGCACCACTTCTGCACTCATCCATTCTGCAGAAGGTCTCCCAACAGAAACACAAAATTTTTCTAAACAGCTTAAACGTAAATGATACGAAGAGTTATGGAGTTCGAGCTAAACCATTAATAATGATAAAAGAAACTATTTCTGAAAGTGCATCTCGAAGATGTACCTACTTAGCTGATTATGCTTCCTTTGCACAACATTAAGATGACAGCGTTGCTGAGCAAAACCACATTGGTATCCAAGCAACACCTTGTAAAACCAGAGCCAACCAACCAAAAAAAAAAAAAAAGGGGGAAAAAAGTGGGGAAAAAATAAGATTTTGTGGGGGAGGGGAGAGCCCCCCCTCTCCACCCCCAGAAACTGAATTACTGCTCTCTTTCTCTCCCTGCAATCACAGCTCTTTCAAATTTCTTATCAGGCCATCTACCTAGACAGTTGCTATAACAACAAAGAACCATTGCTTAATGAACTGATGCTTCCCTAACAGAAGGTTTTTTTTGAGCCTGTGATCTTGTCATACAAGTTAATGAATATGTTAAATGAAAGAACAAAAAGATTTGTGACCTATCCCTGCAAGTTACTGAGTACCTCTTGGAAGATGCCAAGTGCCCTCACTTCCCATGAAAGTGAATGGGGAACGATGGGTCTCCAACACCAGGGGAGGATAATAAATTTTAGGCCCTGATTCTTCAAACACACATGAGTAACTTTATGCACATGAGTTTTTATAAATGTTGGTGTTTTTCTTAAAGCCACAACTCCTGGGGTCATGGGATTGTGAGAATTCCACTGAGGGTATGTCTACACTGCAATCAGGAGGTATGACTGCAGCACATCCAGACGTACCTGGGTTCGTTTTGATCTAGCGAACTTAAATAAAAACAGCAATGAAGCTGCAGTAGTATGGTGGCTGCACAGGCCAGCCATGCCCGCCCAAGACCCAGGGTACCTACTTGAACAACTGCCATCCATGCTTCCACAACATCACATAGCTATTGTTATTTAAGCTAGTTTTGATCTCGCTAGATCAAAGCTAGCTTGGCTACATTCACACATACTGCAATCATACCTCCTGATTGCAGTACCTATAAATGTTCCATTAGGCACTTTGTCCTAATGCTCAGCACCTAGTAAAATTTGGCCTGGACAAAGAAAGATCTCATTGATTTAAAAACAAATATCCAAAGGAGTCTTTGATCCTGGATTAGACATTAGTAGGAGCTACATACAAAACGGAGAAGATAAGGCCCATATTTTCCATGGGGCCTTTCTAAAGGCTTGAAAAACCCAAGACTGAGTCTTCAAAAACAGAGTTACTGTTGCACTGCAAGACTTATGATTTGCTGCAATATCACAGTCATGCTAGGCAAAAACTACTGCATACAAAAGAAAAAAAATCTTAATTCAGGGGCTTTAATTGTTCTGTTGAAACAACCTTGTCTTCTCATGCATCAACATAATATAGACTGTTTTGTATTCATTATCAGTGTAGTGCTACAGCATACAAATTCCAGTTCCCTGAAAGCAATGTTTGGAAGACTCTTTATTCTGCATGATGTACAATTACACATTTAACCAGGAAAAAATGTAGAGTGCTACATTCATTAGTTTAGACCATTGCTGATTTTTCCCAGGATTTTTCTGTGTCTGGTCATCCTCAATTATTTTCAATTTCTGTGGCACGAGTAGAAATGGAGAATAATTTTAAATTCGATGTCTATCGCTAAAAAACAATAGTCCAAGCAGTGGTTGAAAAACAACTGTCGTCTCTCCAGAGCCAGCTTTAGCGGGTGCGGGGCCCCGCCCGCATCCTCCCACCGGAGAAAAAAAACAAACTCCCTTGGGCACGGGGCCCGATTCCAGGGAATCGGAGGAATCAGCTTAAAGCCGGCCCTGGGTCTCACAGAAGTAAGAGAGGATATAGCCGGGGGTAGGAGAATGGACATAAGGAGGAAGGGCAGAGTGGATACTAGTCTAATAGGTCATACTGGCAGTACAATGTCCATACCAAATTGGGTAAAGAATGTGAGTGAGGCCAAACAGCAAAAATTAAGATGTTTGTACACCAATGCGAGGAGCCTAGGTAACAAAATGGAGGAATTAGAGCTGCTGGTCCAGGAAGTGAAACCAGATATCATAGGAATAACCGAAACATGGTGGAATAGTAGTCATGACTGGAGTACAGGTATTGAAGGGTATGTGCTGTTTAGGAAAGATAGAAATAAAGGTAAAGGTGGGGGAGTAGCATTGTATATCAATGATGAGGTAGACTGTAAAGAAATAAAAAGTGATGGAATGGATAAGACAGAGTCTGTCTGGGCAAAAATCACATTGGGGAAGAAAACTACTAGAGCCTCCCCTGGGATAGTGCTTGGGCTGTGCTATAGACCACCGGGATCTAATTTGGATATGGATAGAGACCTCTTTAATGTCTTTAAGGAAGTAAATACTAATGGGAACTGTGTGATCATGGGAGACTTCAACTTCCCAGATATAGATTGGAGAACAAGTGCTAGTAATAATAATAGGGCTCAGATTTTCCTAGATGTGATAGCTGATGAATTCCTTCATCAAGTAGTTGATGAACCAACAAGGGGGGATGCCATTTTAGATTTGGTTTTGGTGAGTAGCGAGGACCTCCTTGAAGAAATGGTTGTAGGGGACAACCTTGGCTCGAGTGATCATGAGCTAATTCAGTTCAAACTAAATGGAAGGATAAACAAAAATAAATCTGAGACTAGGGTTTTTGATTTCAAAGGGGCTAACTTTAATAAATTAAGGAAATTAGTTAGGGAAGTGGATTGGACTAACGAATTTATGGACCTAAAGGCGGAGGAGGCCTGGGATTATTTCAAGTTAAAGTTGAAGAAGCTATCAGAAGCCTGTATCCCAAGAAAGGGGAAACAATTCATAGGCAGGGGTTTTAGACCAAGTTGGATGAGCAAGCATCTCAGAGAGGTGATTAAGAAAAAACAGAAAGCATACAAGGAGTGGAAGATGGGAGGGATCAGCAAAGAAACCTACCTTATTGAGGTCAGAGCATGTAGGGATAAAGTGAGACAGGCTAAAAGGCATGTCGAATTGGACCTTGCAAAGGGAATTAAAACCAATAGTAAAAGGTTTTATAGCCATATAAATAGGAAGAAAACAAAGAAAGAAGAAGTGGGACCGCTAAACACTGAGGATGGAGTGGAGGTTAAGGATAATCTAGGCATGGCCCAATATCTAAACAAATACTTTGCCTCAGTCTTTAATGAGGCTAATGAGGAGCTTAGGAATAGTGGCAGCATGACAAATGGGAATAAGGATGTGGGGGTAGATATTACCATATCCGAGGTAGAAGCCAAACTTGAACAGCTTAGTGAGAGTAAATCAGGCGGCCCAGATAATCTTCATCCAAGAATACTAAAGGAACTGGCACATGAAATTGCAAGCCCATTAGCAAAAATTTTTAATGAATCTCTAAACTCAGGGGTTGTACCGTTTGACTGGAGAATAGCTAATATAGTTCCTATTTTTAAGAAAGGGAAAAAAAGTGACCCGGGTAACTACAGGCCTGTTAGTTTGACATCTGTAGTATGCAAGGTCTTGGAAAAAATTTTGAAGGAGAAAGTAGTTAAGGACCTTGAGGTCAATGGCAATTGGGACAAATTACAACATGGTTTTACAAAAGGTAGATCGTGCCAAACCAACTTGATCTCCTTCTTTGAGAAAGTAACAGATTTGTTAGATAAAGGAAATGCAGTGGATCTAATCTACCTTGATTTCAGTAAGGCATTTGATACAGTACCACATGAGGAATTATTGGTTAAATTGGAAAAGATGGGGATCAATATGAAAATTGAGAGGTGGATAAGGAACTGGTTAAAGGGGAGACTACAGCGGGTCATAGTGAAAGGTGAACTGTCAGGTTGGAGGGAGGTTACTAGTGGAGTTCCTCAAGGTTCAGTTTTGGGACCAATTTTATTTAATCTTTTTATTACTGACCTCGGCACCAAAAGTGGGAGTGTGCTAATAAAGTTTGCAGATGACACAAAGTTGGGAGGTATTGCCATTTCAGAAAAGGATCGGGATATACTACAGGAAGATCTGGATGACCTTGTAAACTGGAGTAATAGTAATAGGATGACATTTAATAGTGAGAAGTGTAAGGTTATGCATTTAGGGATTAATAACAAGAATTTTAGTTATAAGCTGGGGACGCATCAGTTGGAAGTAACGGAAGAGGAGAAGGACCTCGGAGTCCTGGTTGATCACAGGATGACTATGAGTCGCCAATGTGATGTGGCTGTGAAAAAAGCTAATGCGGTCTTGGGATGCATTAGGCGAGGTATTTCTAGTAGAGATAAGGAGGTGTTAGTACCGTTATACAAGGCATTGGTGAGACCTCATTTGGAATACTGTGTGCAGTTCTGGTCTCCCATGTTTAAGAAGGATGAATTCAAACTGGAACAGGTACAAAGAAGGGCCACTAGGATGATCCGAGGAATGGAAAACCTGTCGTATGAAAGGAGACTCAAGGAGCTTGGTTTGTTTACCTTAACCAAAAGAAGGCTGAGGGGAGATATGATTGCTCTCTTTAAATATATCAGAGGGATAAATACCAGGGAGGGAGAGGAATTATTTCAGCTCAGTACCAATGTGGACACAAGAACAAATGGATATAAACTGGCCATCAGGAAGTTTAGACTTGAAATTAGACGAAGGTTTCTAACCATCAGAGGAGTGAAGTTCTGGAACAGCCTTCCAAGGGAAGCAGTGGGGGCAAAAGACCTAACTGGCTTCAAGATTAAGCTAGATACATTTATGGAGGGGATGGTTTGATGGGGTAACATGATCTTAGTCAAAGGTCAATTAATTGCCACCAGTGGTAAATAGGACTAATGGTCAATGATGGGATGTTAGAAGTTACTGCAGAGAACTTTTTCCTGGGTGTCTGGCTGGTGAGTCTTGCCCACAGGCTTGGGGTTCAGCTGATCGCCATATTTGGGGTCGGGAAGGAATTTTCCTCCAGGGTAGATTGGCAGAGGCCCTGGAGGTTTTTTTTTTTTTTTGCCTTCCTCTGCAGCATGGGGCACGGGTCACTTACCAGAGGATTCTCTGCATCTTGAAGTCTTTAAACCATGATTTGAGGACTTCAATAGCTGAGACATAGGTAAGAGGATTATTCCAGGAGTGGGTGGGTGAGATTCTGTGGCCTGCATTGTGCAGGAGGTCAGACTAGATGATCATAATGGTCCCTTCTGACCTTAAAGTCTATGAGTCTATGAGATATGGAGTATATAATTAGGTTTATTTTTGTTTTTCTTTTAAAAAGGAGTAATATAGAATCACAGAAGTTGGTGACAAAACACATATATTAGAATATTCAATCCATCCCTCTGTCAATGCAGGATTAATCCCTACAGTACCTTTTCTAGTGTTTTGACCAATTTAACCTTAAAAGATCCAAGTGATGAGATTTCCACCACTTTTCCCCCCTAGAGACTATTTCACAGTGTAATATTTCATTGTTAAGCTGTTTCCCATTTATTAATCTTATCCCTTTCTAAATTTCATCCTATTACTCCTATTAATATTCCTGAGTATTATCCTTAATAATTCCTCTCTCTTCTGTATGTTTATAACTTTCAAATATTTGTAAATTGTCCTTCCAGATCCCTTTTTCATATCTCAGATTAGCTCATTTACTTATTTTTTTAAATAGATCACGCCCACCCACCCACAGTTTTTGTTGCTCTGCTGTGAAATCTCTCCCACTTGTCAATATCTTTCTCGTAATGTGTGACCCAGAGGTGAAGTTCTGACTCTCACACTCTGTCTATTAAACCTGGTTAGAGCAAGCACAAGATCACATCCATTATTTAAAGGGGAATGACTTAAAACTGTATGTTTTGCAACATCACTCACAACAATTTAGATGAAATGTGAAAGAATGTTTACCTGGCATTATTTAAACCCTTCTGTCAATTTCATTTTCAAGAGGCAGAACCTCAGCTAATGTAAATTGTCATAGTCCCATTGAAGTCAGTGGAGCTATGATAATTTACACCAGTTGAGGATCTGTCTTCAGGTTCTTAGTGCTACAGTGTTTAAGTTTCAAACACTGAAGAGAGACCAACTTTCTTCATTGTTTTTTAATGGTGAAAACATTACTTCTGGTCTTGTTCAACCTCTTGAATAAGTAAGTCCTAAATCTTTTCATCCAGCACAGACTTTAGATACGGCAAAGGGTATCTCTCCTGGAGGCCTCTAGGAAAGGAATTTTTCTCCCCAGGTCATAGAATGTCTAGAGAGTCATTCTTTAACCTCCACTGCATCAGCCTATGTCCCTAAAATATGCCACTCCATGTATGGAACTAGGGAATAACTAAGAGCAGGGAGAAAAATTAGACTACTGACCTATTATGGTTCATTTTGATGAGGGATACTTAGATACTATGGTGATGGATGTTCTTATGTGCACTTGGCTAGACAGATTAGATAAAGCCCTGGATCTCTCCCTGTGTCAAAACATATCGCAAAAGGAAGAAAATGAAACAATGATTGCATGCATACACAAAATTAAACAAGAAGCTAGATGTAATTTCTCAGCGTCGGTGCCATCCTGCCCAAGAAGTGTTAGAAGAAGTGCATAACAGTTAATTGGCCAATCAAGCCTGTTTTTATCATGCAAGATAGATATTAATGTTGTCTTGAACACAAAAGAAAGGAAGAAATTACAAAAGTAAGTCATTCAAATAGTGACCTTTTCCTATCCATTACATACTGAAGATGTGGCGCGTCAAGGATGACTGAGTGGCAGAGGCAGAAAGAGAAAGATGGTGGACAAGATGTCAGAAAAAGGTCTTTTCCATACCTAGCTTCTTTTTCCATCAAAAAAGTAACCAAAATATTGGAGGCTGATATCAACAGAGAACTGTAAATCTTAGTTAATTCAAGATCTGAGTTAAAAAAGAAAGAAAGAAGACAGGGGACTACACAGAAAACCGTAACATCCAGCTATGTGTTCCTTTAGAATGAGAAGAATAAATGAATTTTTAAAAATTTCTGAAATAAAACTTTCTGGAGACTATTTCAGGGCTGCTCTTAGCAGAGTTCTCAGAACCACAGGTCCGCATTTATCACAGGGATGTTACATAATAATGAATGGGAGAGGAGGTGGACCATGTGACAGAGTTCCACTCTATGAATATGTCTGAAAACTCTTTCCCTAAAGAACTTCTTTTCAACTATATCATCTTTAAAGTAGCAGAACTAACTTCTTGACCCAAAGCCATTTGGGAATGGATATATGAAAATGCAAAAGCATCTCAGCAATGCCAATCTTAGTGGATTATGCATAAAACCAATTTTTCATAGAATGATAAGAACTGTATAAATGATGGCCTCTGATATCACAGCCCTCTCCTTATTTCCCACCCACTTATTGGAAGCCTGAAGAAGAAAAAAGAATCACCTGTTATAAACGTAAACACTATTTTTAATTTTTAAAAACATAAAAATGCCATTTTAAGATCTATTTTTAAAAATACATTATTAAAAATATACCATTTTCTTTCCTTGGAGAAGAGAACAGCTGTCTGCCCAAACTATTTTAAACCCTGAACAGATGTAAGAGCTCACATCATTGCATCTGTTCAAAGAATATTCCCACTGTGTCACTCAAAAACATGGTCTTCTTGGATAGAATGTATTTTTTTAAAAATTACTATTATAGGGCCAATTTCTGGCCCACATCTTCACAGTGCTGGAAGCCCCCTATAAAACTCACTAATGTCACCACCTCTTAGGATCAGGCACAGAGTTTTCACTTTAATTGAAAACAAAATGTTCATATCATCACTTCAAATGTATAATCTGTAATATGTAGTAGTACAGCATGGTAACACACAGTGTATCCAATCCTAGGAGCAGGTCCGTTACAAGTACTTTAAGAATATAAGAAATGCCAGATTCTCTTATTTGACAGATTCATGACAGAAGGATGATATTTTGAAAAATACACACAAAGAGAGCAGAGGTAAGGTTGACTGTTCAAACAAACGTAGGAAATTTTACTTTTGAGTGCTTAATTTCTCAATCTTAACACTGAACTATGACCTATGGAAAGAAGCACATTCAACTTCAGTGCAAAATTGAAGCCAGCTCGGGTAAGACCCCCTCCCACCTGAACTAACTGAAATTCAATGAGAAAAATATTTCTTCTATTAGAAGACCTGCTATATAAGTTACTTTTGCCCAGTTATTAGCAGGAGGTGATATTTGACTTGATCAGTCCATTACAGCTCGAAAGGAGGGCCCAAAATTAGCAAAATACTGTTTCCATGGCAGTAGTTTCAGTAAGAAAACATCTACTGGTAGGAAATATTACTGGAGGTGTTGACTTCATCAGCACACTGAATCTGGTAGTTTATTTCTTCTTTCTTGACATTTGCAGTTTACTTTCCCTTCTTTAACATCGTTGGGAGGTTATCTAACTAAAATAGTTTGTTTGTGCTCAAACTAAGTACTGGAGAAACAGGCAGAGTAAGGTACAGAATTGCTAGATGAATGTGTTTGCTGGACAATATATAATTTCATAGTTCTACATTGCTTAAGAAAATGATATTCAGAGTGGGTAGAAGGGAATAGAATATAAAGTGTTGAAGGGATATTCATATTTTAAAACCAAATTCTGGTTTGGTTAAAAAGAGAGTGGGAGGCAGGGCAGTGAGAATAAAGTAATGTTTATGAAAATGTTTTCCATGATTTTTTGGGAGTAGGAGGAGCAGGAGAAGCAATAGAGACAGATTGTTTAATGAAGAAATTTTCCTGCAAACGTAGGTGGAGAGAAAGATACAAAGAACGTGAAACTGACCAGATCTAGTTTTGTTGTCCAAACTGAATAAAGTGCAAAAAGTAAACACAATATAAAGTAGAACGAAGACATTAAAAATAAAAATACTTTTAAAAATCTAATGGGTGGCTGGGTAATTTTTTAATACTGATTTTTATCTGAACAATGTTTCTTTAGTGTTCCAAGACATCTGGAACTGGCAAGATTTGCAATTGCTGAAGTTATAACTATTGTCACTACAAAGCACATATGTATGTATCAGCCCAACATATTGTTCAGTCCTCAGATAAATATTTCATTTCCTTCTATGGTAAATCCTCCCAAGGACTGTGCATTCTGATGTACAGTTGGACTTGATGCCAAAACTCGGGGACATTTTAATGTTAAAGGGTACAGTAAGCTGCCTGCACCTTCCCTTCTTACACCCCACCCCACCCTTCACACACGCGCGCCTGAATGAATCCTTCCACTACAGCCAGGAAGTCTGCAGGGAAGAGAACTCAGACTCTAGGATGCAGCATCATTTTCAGAAGTGTTGAGTCTAGGAGGACAACTGATAGAAAGGGACTGGCCATGAAATACATGCTGTTTCTGGTGTCAAGATGAACTCCAGTATATCTGGATCCTGATATGGCTTCAGTGGATGCTTCAGTTTTGGATGTGAAGCAACATTATTAACGGATGCAGCTGCACCAGTGAATTCCTATTTCTACAGTTTCTGTGCTATGCTATCCTATCTACTGTAATTTCCACTGGTACAGATGAGACAAAACTGTTTAAAAATAAAGTTCCTCAGAAAAGAAGAAACATAATATAAATGAAATACCACCACCACAACTAAAATTATAAAAACATTTTGGCCCTGTAGTGATAGGATGCTTAAATGCATTAATAAAAGGCTCTAAATATGGAATAAGACATACTAAAATAAGGCCCAGGGTATAAATAATTATTAGAAAGGTCAGTTGATTTGTCCTATGAAAGCACAAGATGGTAGCATGAGTAGGGCTCCAGAACAAAGTGAAGGTTTCTGGAATTTTTGTAGGTCTCTTAATCACATAGGCCTCTTATCAGAGGAGGTAGAACACTTTATGCACTTAATAAACTTCCCAAAAGAGAGAAGGAACCAAAGACGCTAATCTGAAGAAAAGCACAACTCGGCGCAAATGCACACCGTGGCATTCACTCTGGTGCAAGGGCTCGGGAGAGCCACTCAGCACTGTTTAAGCTTCCTAGTGCAGCTGTGCTTGTGGAGCCAACAGTAGGGCAGAGGGGGAAGGGAGTGCCAGAAAGGGTCTGTGTGGAGGCCATGCATAAGTCTGTATGGAGGACGGCGATGGGCAAGGGACAGCAGAGGAAAGCCACCTGATGCCACGGCGAGAGACAACTGTATAAAACAGACAGAGAAAAGTATCTAAGCACAAAAGGCTCAATGCAAATTTCACCGAGTCAAAGGAATGACTTCTGTCCACATCAATGGTCTTTGGCTCAGGCCCCATTGTGGGGTACCTCAAACAACTGGATATTGACCCACTATCAACATGTACTGCAGTTCTACACCGAATGATCCTAGATTACTAAGCCAAGTTATGGGATAGATCAATACGGGATCTTTTGCATTGAGTAGGGGGTTTATTTTAAATTTTCATCCTATTCAGTTGTATGATTCATTCACTTCCAGACTATAATAGCACTATTTCCCCCCAAATTCTCTCTTCTCTCTGCAATTCCTCTTGTATTTTTCTTATACTTCTCACTAACAACTGTTTAGTAAAATAGCTACCTAAATAAAACATGGAAAACCAGCTCACCTATGACGGATACACATCCCAATGGAGCTATAAGGGCGGCTGGAGCAAATCCATAAGCTGCAGCGTTCCCCAGCTCTCCAAGCCCCATGAGGATAATTCCACACCACCACAGCTTGCTTGTGTAATAGGGCTTTTGATTTGCTTGGCATGCCAGTCGGAGATGAGCATATTTCTGGAAATTAATTATTAGGAACAGATGAAAAAGAAGCTTTCATTGTGTTAATACATAGAATGAAATTTGAGTAATTAGGGGGCCTGTCGACTGCAAATTCCAGGTATGTCAAGATTTCATCTTTTTTTTTTTAAATTAGATTCAGTTTGATGTTGCAGACATAGTACTTTGTACTAATATGGTGCTACTTTGGCTTGATGCTTCCTTAACCAAATACCCTGGTTTGAAATGATGAAAAATCTACCCCACTAAATAAATCCACCCGAAAAAATATCAAGGCACTCTGAAGTTAATATATAGTCTAGGTGGCTAGCACTACAAGCCTCTGGTGTTCTCTCAAAGGGTTTTTCAGGAAGAAATTTTTTTTTTCTCAGGGTGGCCTAAGTGGCAATGCAATTGTATGAAGCTGAAGCCACAAACCAGGTGAAGTTGGCCATAGAGGAATGTGCTCCTTCTAGCTGATCCATGAAGCAGCTTCAAAGACAGTTTAAGAATAAAACTGTGTGCAACTAAGCATGGCTAGTAGGAGGAACTGGCATTCCTTTCACACAAGATGGGCCTAATTCTGCTTGCCTAACTCATGTATGACTTTAGTAGGATTACACACATTAGTAAAGCAAGCAGGATGTGGGCCATGATCACTTGCTATATATATATATATATATATATAAAGCACATTGTAAACCATAATCTGGGTTGGCTTAGTCTCAGTGCAAGAAAGTTTGTCAACACTGTCTATGTTCCAAATTTCTTAATTTCTATTTCAACAGTACAGTATAACATAGGCAAATAACAGTTTGTCAACACCTTTTTCTACAGGGCAGAAGTACTATTTACTTGCATGGTGATTGTTTTCTATTTAGTTTTATAGCTAGAATTGTGCCATGACCGGATGTTTTGATGACCATGGTTATTCGGGTCTTCTAAAATAGAGTTCCAGCTGCACTAAAATCACTAATAGGAGTGAGTAGGTGATAGTCAAGAATGTATAATTATTGGGTGGATATGCAATTTTCACTATGCTAGTGCGTGATATCCTGCCTATCATACTGCCTAATATTGTCTCAGTTTCTCCCATCAGTCTGTATCCATCTGTTGTCTCTTGTTTTATACTTAGATTATAAACTCTTTGGAGCAGGAACCATTTTTTTGTTCTGTGTTTGTACATCATCTAGCACAACGGGGTCCTGGTCCATGACTAGGGGGAGGGATAGCTCAGTGGTTTGAGCATTGGCCTGCTAAACACAGGGTTGTGAGTTCAATCCTTGAGGGGGCCATTTAGGGATCGGAGCAAAAATTGGGGATTGGTCCTGCTTTGAGCAGGGGGTTGGACTAGATGACCTCCTAAGGTCCCTTCCAACCCTGATACTCTATGATTCTATGACTAAGGCTTCTAAGTACCATGTTACTGCAAATACATATATAAATAATAATCTATATGGTCTCACATACAGAGCCAAATTTCTCACCAGCCCTTCTGCACAGTATAGGAGGTAGTAACCAAGAGGGTTACTGCTTTACCTAGAACTGGTTGGGAAAATACCTTTTTCCTTGTGGAAAATTTCATTTTTTTTGGCAAAAGAATCCAAAACCAAAACATTTTGATTTGGCAATGCTGATGCAGTGCCTGAGGGGACTTGTTGTTCAGGTGTCCCGTTCTCCTCTAGAGGCTGGGCTCTCTGGTCAGATGACATCTCCCATGATGCATCATGGTCTTGCCTCTTGCTGAGGGGAGGTGGTGCACCATGGCAGTTGCATGGCTGTAGTGCACCCTGCGGAATGACGTCCAGCAGGGGAGTCCTGGCCATGAAGCAGAATGGGAGGATGAGGCAACTGAATTACGACTCTCATGAGGCACTGGAGTGGCATTTCAGAATCAACATATTTTGGTTTTTGTCTGAAATATTTCAATTTTCAGTCTTCAGTTTAAAAAAATATTCCACAGAAAGCTGACACTTTGGGTGAGAAATTCCATTTAGTCAAAAACCTAATTTTCTATTCAAAAACAATTTTGAAGGAAAATTTCTGATGAGCTCTAATTGTACCCTCATTCTGTTCCCTCACACCCAAAAAACCACATGGAGGCCCTGAGAAAAATTCTAGAGTGCATGAAGAGACACCTTCCATGTATTTGATCATACAACCTCAATCCACTGGCAGCTCTTACACATCCTCTTCTGTTCAGATTGCTCATGCGCCAAGCATAAGTATTTTGCCCACATGGTAGTTCTGAGGGCATTTCCAATGCAGCTGAAATACAGTCACAAATCTGTACTGACTTTGGTGTGTTTGTTTGCAGACTGCTTTTTTATTTGGGGACCAATGAAGGGGGTGAAGGGAACACAAGGAGAAGGGGTCATTTGGTGGGTGGGACAGTGAAAAGTAACGACATTTGGCCTATATCCCATTAATATTAATAGGAAAATAAATGTTGGGGTTTAAAGAAGTCAGGTGTCCATTTAATAAACATTTCTTTCATTACTAAAGGGGACAATGCCATTTTTATAGGGCAATAGAAGTTTCTGCTGCAATTGGTTATCCGTGGGGAGAGGGAGTAAGTCTTAAGTTTGCACACAGTGTTCAAAGAAAGGAAGATGCTTCTGTTCAAATTCAGCCCAGGTTGTTAATGAATAAAAGTTAAAGCTTGTTTGCAGGCCTGTGTATTCTCAATGTGCTTCCTAGTGAAAGTCCACCTTAGAAAAACCACTTTAAGCAAGACTAGGGACAGAAACTCTGAATTATCTCTTTTCCCTGGCCTTGATCAAACTTCCACTGTAGTCAATGAGAGAGATTTTCCACTGGAGTTGGATCTGCCCCCATTAGAGGAGATCCTAGTCTCCAAGCCAGAATTGAGGAACACTGGCTGTGTTTTAGAACAATGGCAAATTACAAGGGGTCTGCAGATACACAGAGTACTTCTGTTTCTGGGGCTGTCAATCTAGAATCATTCAAAAGCACTAAATCCACTTAAGAAAATAGGAGTGGGCTGGTGAAGAAGTTCCCTGGTTGAATAAAAAGGTGTATTAGTGAATTTTATATTCCACAGACTTTCATGAAAAATTGTGTAAAAGTGATTATGCTCAGAGATAGATTTGCAGTTGCATCCTTAATAGACAAAATCAGTTTTATACTAAGAGGGCTTTAAAAAGCCTGAATACAATGTTGCCAAAGTAATTTTGCGAGAAATCTCTTTTCTTTTTTTTAACATCTTCAAGCTTCAAACATGGATTCTGCCAATAAACATTCATTGGTAAGATTGCTGAAAATACTTAAAGGGACATTTTCAAGATAAAAAAAAAATCACAATAAAAAATTTCTACTGTTTAACTAGTAGCAATTTTGATTATTAAAATAGAAGAGATTTTAAGAATTCACATCAGTGATCCTTACTCATGCCAACATGAGTCTGCAAAATGTAATTAAAAAACAAAGAAAATTAAAACATTGCTACTTATGAATTTATACAGGCACAATAGAACAGAAGGATCCTGCTAACACTTTTGTGAAAGGATAAATCAGGAATTAAAAAAACCCAAATAATTGATTTTTTCAGTTACTGAATTCATGCTTCACTAAATAAATCAATGAGGAATGTCTCTGCCTGAATACCCATAAAGATAATGAAGATGGCGCATTCTGCCTAGGACATGTGCAGTAAACAACTGTAAATTGAAAGGTTATTCCATTGTAAAAGTTGGGTTCAAGGGATTACTCTTGAAGGTACAACTGCAAGGTCAGGACCACAGTTTGCTTTTTGACCACAGTTTGCTATTTATTATTAGCATTTCCTTCAGCTTACACAATTAAACTAGGCTGGCGAGCACTGCTTTCAGCCCCAATCTTGCAAACATTTAAGTAAATGTGTTAATTTATTTACAAGACTAGTTCTATTAAACAGGATTGGGGCCTTTGATTATGGGCAGCTTCACTTTAGGATTTGCTTTCACTAACACACTGGCTCTCAAGCTGAGGGTGACAATCACCACTGGGGTCATGAAGAGGTCCAAGAGGGCAGTGATCTGCTTCCCTGTTTTTATGGCTAGTTGGAAGGAGGAATCCTGAAATTTTCTTCTGTTGTAACATGGGGTCACAATATAGAGAAGGTAGAGAACCATTGCACTATCACAGAGTGACTGGGGGGAACCTACATTTCAGTGGACTCTTAAAATGATTATTTAAAAAGTGCTTTAATTAAATAAATAAAGCATACATCATTTACTAAAATTTAAATAAATCCAAATAATTAGAAAAAAATATTTCATACCTGGATATTCAAAGAGATACTAATCAGAAAATTTCCAGAGATTGCCAACAAAACACCCAAGAGCTGAGTCTGCAAAATGTAATTAAAAAACAAAGAAAATTAAAACATTGCTACTTATGAATTTATACAGGCACAATAGAACAGAAGGATCCTGCTAACACTTTTGTGAAAGGATAAATCAGGAATTAAAAAAACCCAAATAATTGATTTTTTCAGTTACTGAATTCATGCTTCACTAAATAAATCAATGAGGAATGTCTCTGCCTGAATACCCATAAAGATAATGAAGATGGCGCATTCTGCCTAGGACATGTGCAGTAAACAACTGTAAATTGAAAGGTTATTCCATTGTAAAAGTTGTTTTTGCCATCCTTCGATAGAACACATTGTATTATACCCAAAGAAAGCTTGATAGGATTTGAGAAAATGTTATACTGACGTGATTTTTTTTATACAGCTAAGAATGTTTAACAATTTTATTATAGAGGCTAGAAGCTAAGTCAACAGCAATCAGACTGTGCATACCACAGTACAGTCATTTGTGTGCTAACGTATTCATCGTATGACACAAGATATCCAGCAACATAGGTATCCTGATAATTTCCTTAATGCATTTTGTTAATTCATTAAGCCCAGTGAAAGTGAGGGCTGGTCCACACTGGGGGGGGGAGGGGAGATCGATCTAAGATACGCAACTTCAGCTACGTGAATAACGTAGCTGAAGTCGAATATCTTAGATCGATTTTTTAAAGTACTTACCCCGGTCCACACAGCAGCAGGCAGGCTCCCCCGTCGACAGCACTTCCTCTGCTCGCGGAGCTGGAGTTCCGGTGTCGACGGGTAGCAGTTCTGGGATCGATTTATCGCGTCTAGACGAGACGCGATAAATCGATCCCAGAACATCGATCACTACCCACCGAATCAGGCGGGTAGTGTAGACTTAGCCCGAGTGAAGGTGGGAGACAGCGAGCCACCGAGGGAGGGGGAATGTAGTGAGTGGGGGTGGGGTGGTGGGGAAGGGGGGGATCTCAGGAAAGGGGCAGGGCTAGGGTGTTCAGTTTTGTGTTATTAGAAAGTCAGCAACCCTACTGGGAAGTGTAATTTCCAGCTTGGGTAGACGTCCATGACCTAGCTCTGCTTGGGTTAGTGTTGTAAAATAGCAGTGTGGCCATGTGAAGTTTAGCAGTTAGTGCTAGGGTTGCCAGGTGCCCGGTTTTCAACTGGAAAGTCTGGTCAAAAAGGGGACATGGCAGTGTCCGGTCAGATGTACTGACTGGACACCAAAAGTCCAGTTACCACAGGCATAGGCGCCGACTTCGTGGGTGCTCCGGGGCTGGAGCACCCACGGGGAAAAATTGGTGGGTGCTCCGCACCCACCGGCAGCTCCCCGCCATCCCCGGGACCCGCGGCCAGCTCCCCGCCAACCCCGGGGCCCGCCGCCATCTTACCTTAGCACCGGGAGACGTTGCGGGGCCCCGCCCCCGACGCCGGGCGACGTTGCGTCGGGGGCGGGGCCCCGCAACGTCACCCGGCGTCGGGGGCGGGGCCCGGCGTCGGGGCGGGGCCCCGCCCCCGACGCTGGGCGTGAGCTCCCACCGGCGCCACAGAAAGTCGGCGCCTGTGACCACAGGCCAGGAGGGAGAGGGGCATTGGGTTATCAACCTGCGCCAGCCCCTGCTCAGCCAGGGCTGCCTCCTACCTGCATCTCATGGGCAGGCAGGCAGCAGGCTCCGTGTCAGAGCAGAGCGAGCCCAGTTGCGGGGAGGGAAAGGATCCAGCTACGAGGAACGGGGAGAACAGCGAGTGATGGGTAAAGAGAGGGATAGGAGCGAGCAGGCGGCCTTGAGGAAGAGGTGGAGCAGGGGGTAGGGCCTTCGGGAAAGAGGTGTGGCAAGGGCGGTCCAGTTGTCAGCAATTAGAAAGTTGGCAGCCCTCGTTAGCACTCTAAAATAGCAACGTGGCACAGGTGGCAGCTCAGGCTCTTAGGTCTCCTACCTAGGGTCTCAAGCGGGCTTGTCCTTGGGAACTAGCCTAAGCTGCTGCAGCCACACTATTTGTAGCATGCTAGCTCGATCAGAGCAAGCATGTATACATCTACCCAATCTGGCAATTATACCTTCCAGCTGCTGTGCAGACACACCCAAACTCAACCAGCCCAACACGTGATAAGGTATACACTGCCTGGTCCATAGGTGGTGAGTTATATGGGCCTGTGGTGCCCAGGCGCCACCAATATTCAGGAAGGTGGACCTGGCTCCACCAATGTTTGGGCTTATATTTTCAGAGCCGTCCCATCAATAGGACTGACGGGGGCAACCACCCCGGGCCCCACGCTTTGGTGGGCCCCGCGCTTCACGGACATGTGGGGTCCAGGGTGGCCTGGGGGATTAGTGGGGGGGAGGGGTCCTGGCAGCAGTGAGCAACCCGGCCCCAGCCCACTCCACTCCGCCTCGCTTCTTCCTGCCCCCGCTCCACCCGCGCCTCCAGAGTTAAGAAATTATATGATCAATTTAGGCAGTAAACTTTTCAGAGCAAAGGCCGGGTCTTCTTCTGTCTTGTATGCAGCACCAAGAAAAGTGTTGCCACTTAACAATAGAATGAAGGAAGGAACTCAAGCTTTTTCCAACTCAGAGCATAGTTTTCTCCAGCTCAGAGCATCTTCTAACAACAGTTGTTTAGCCAAATACTCGAGGCCTAGCACTTGCTGCTAATCTTCCAGAACTGTCACCACACTCTAGTTTTAGCTGGATATGTAAACTAGTAGACTGTCTGATAAGGAGCACTGCAGACTTGCTCCCCAGAAAAGAAATGGCCTACGCTCTCCTTTTAGAGCCTCCCCAACCCTGCACCCCCAAAAACCTAAAACAAAGCACAAACACGAAGCTGAGTTCAGCAAACATTTTCCTGAGCTACTTGCTGCTTTTTCAGAAACTTTTCTAAGCTCCTGGAAACCCACACTCCTTTTCATTTGTTCTAGTAGCCTCTGACATACCAGTCAAGAGATGCTGCTAGAATCCTGACTAGATGAAAGCTGTTATTCTTTGCTTGACGGAGCTTTCCACAGACACTACAGGTTTCACTGTCTGTCAACTTGACGTGAGGACTGAATCATTGCTGCATGATAACAAAGGCTCCAAATGATAACATTCATGGTGGCTTAGTCACTGCAGAGAAATACAGCTTGTCAAGGGAAAGAGAGAAACATAAGGCAAGGAGATTAATATCAACAGAAAAGGAGTAGATAAATACAAGAACCCAGTGACAACAAATCCAAAAGCCAAAAAAAAAAAAAAAGTATGGCAAGAAAGTGTTGAGAGAAAATAAGTTAGACTCACAGAACAAACTAAATGAAGCCAGGACTTGTCTACACACACACTGAAACCAAAATAATTAAATCAGTTTTAATTCATACCCTCAATTATTTTGATGAAAGTTTGCATATTCACACAAGGGCCCTACTTTGATGTAACTTTTGTAATAAACCCTCTGTAATGTAGATTTAAGTGAGGTAGAAGTCTGATCAAAACACACAAAACATGTAGCCTGAAATAATGCAATCCACACTTGTTGTTACATTGGGTTTGTCTTGACTAGGATAAAATATGTATAGTTAGAATGTGTTAGCAAAAATTCTAGCATAGGCAAGATGTACTGCAATACATGTTAAGCTGGTTGCCTTGAAGCATTGGCGTTTTAGCATGTGTTAGTTAGAACGGGCTAGTTACTGCACTGTAAAACAAATGCTCCTACCTTTCTGGTCAAGACAAACCCCATTTAAACTAGATTTCTGACACCCTGTGCCTAGGACACAGGACTCCTGATTCCACTCTCACATTTTATCTAGACTAGAGTGTATGGTCATGTTGTAATATAACACTTTGCTTGTAAATGCTAATGTACACATCTCACAAACATTTGTTCTAGAACACGAGCGAGCGTTGCTCCTGGGGGTGGCTGCTCCATCAGGTAAACCCTGGCCAGGAGCAATTGTTTGTGAGGTGTCCACATTGCCATTGGTGATCATGTCAGGTTAATGCACTAATTGATAACCAATTAAAAATGTTTACAAACAGGACCAACAACTCTAGTCTAGATACTGTGAATGTAAATCAGCAGTTAACTCCTTTGAAGAAGATGGAGTGACTTGTAAAGCCAGTGAATTAAGTCCTTGTTTGTTTTGTTAGATAGTAAATGCATTTACTTTTGAAAGCTAGTTGAATTTTCATTGCTTACTCCTACAAAAATAACAATGCTGCATTTCTTTAGCTCTCATCTTTTAGTTGCGTACCAAGTGGCTATCTCCAAGTTTACTGTAGCACATTCCAAAGTCCAGATTAGTCACTGGAGAGAAAGAGTATACACCCAACTATTCATGTTAACAAGAATTATTTTTTTTAGGGGATCTGCGGTGATATTATAAATAAGAACGTATAACTGTTAGTTTATTAATATCACCAAAACTACCAATGGAATAATGACAGCCTTGTATAGTGTAACTTCATTTATCAGGTTAGCAAAAGGTCTGTCACGTCCCTCAACACTATTGCACACCTTCTACTGCTTCCCTACAAATCCAAAACCCTAGGTTTTGAGCCTGATCTAACTCCTGTTGGAATCAGTGGGAGTCTTTCAATTGATTATAATGGGAGTTAAATCAGACCCATTCTGAAGACTGGAGACATCCAAATCTTTTTGAAAATAGAGTCTTCCAAACTCTATACTGTTTAAGTTATTTCTTTTTGCATGATACATGGAACTTTGTTTTTATTTTACAAGTTTTCTTCAGCTCATCTTCTGTTCTGCATTCCTTCTCTTGACAGAGAACAACATTTAATTTTAATTACTGGCTAGGAATTTCAACAGTAATGTTCACCTTCTTACATAAACTAAATTAGCACAACTATAAATCCTCCATTTAGCGCAGAATTACATTTGGCACTAAGGAATCAAATGGGTGACACCTTTAAAGACCTCAGATCAATTGAAAAATAAACAGGTTCATCATGGCAGAAAAGAGCCACTACGATTATTTGAGGGCTGGAGAAAATGATTTAGAGGTAGAGCCCTGCGTGGATACAAAATTTTATATCCATGGAGATCTGCATCTGTGGAGATCCACATCCACAGAATTATATTCATGGATGCAGATATCCACGGATATAAAGTGGATATCCACGGAGCTGCAGGACTCTACTAGGAACTGCAGCGGTCAAAGAAGCAGCATGTTGGGCCAGTGCTCACAGGAGCCAGCACCCCGCGTCGGCAGCTCCTCTGGTGTGGCTGTACCGCCTCCAACCCTACCCACTGGGGCGGGCACCAGGCTAACCAGCAGCTGTCCCTGGTCGCGCTAGTGTGTGCAAGCGGCTCGCTCTACTTACAGGGAGAGACTTAGGCCATGTCTACACTGCAGAATTAAGTTGACTTAAGTTACGCTGACGATCATAAGCTGCTTTAATTACATTGGTTGTGGATGTCCATATAACTCTCCTTGTGTCGACAGAGCACGTCCACAGTCATTGCTCTTGCTATCCCGCTGTGCAACTTGCCATCCTGTGTCACCCTCTGCTGCTGGGAGCTCTGTGAATGGATTGCGGTGCATCGTGGGGGCGTGCTCGCCATCCTGTGATGCAGTTCTTTTCGTCCCATTATTCCATGGGCTTCCGACTTTGTTTCGTGCCATTTTTCAACAGGCCTTGAACACTGTGTGCCTGCCATCTCTCCCTGGCAGCATGGATCCTGAGCAGCTGACCAGTCTGGTGATGAGCGTTATGAACACAATGCGACTAGTCCTACAGTATTTCATGAGCTGCAAAACAGAGAGTGAATAGGTGATGCCTGCCCTGGAAACAAAGAATTCAAGATTGCTGCTGGCATTCGTGGATCAGCGGTGCATTGTTGGTACTGGGCTCAGAAACAAGCACTGAGTGGTGGGATCGCATCGTGATCCATGGAGCTCGCCACAGCACAAGGACATCAGAATGAGAGCTCCCCTCACTGTGGAAAAGTGAGTGGCGATCACTGTGTGGAAGCGGAAGCTAGCAACTGCAGACTGCTACCGGTCAGTAATGAATCAGTTTGGGGTTGGAAAGTCCACCATGGGGGGCTGCGGTGATGCAAATGTGCACGGCCATTAATCGCCTCCTGCTACGAAGTAGTGTGAGTCTCAGTAATGGACAGGAAATAATTGATGGCTTTGAGGCAATGGGATTCGCTAACTGCGTCGAGGCGATAGACAGTACTCATCTCCTAATTTTGGCCCCAAACCATCTTGCAACGGAGTTCTCCATGGTCTTGCAGGCACTGGTGGATCACCGGGACCATTTCACTGACATCAATAGGGGGTGGTCAGGGAAGGTGCATGATGCACGCATCTTTTGGAACACTGGACTGTATAGAAAGTTGAATGCTGGGACTTCCTTTCCAGACCAGAAGATTCCACTGGGGGATTTGGAAAGGCTCATAGTGATTCTTGGAGACCCGGCCTGCCCCTTTCTCCCATGGCTCATAAAGCCTTACAACAGGAACCTAGACAGCAGCAAGAAGTGCTTCAATAACAGGCTCAGCAGGTGCCGAATGACCGCTGAATGTGCCTTTGGCTGATTAAAAGATCACTGGCGCTGTCTTTTTGGCCGATTAGACCTCAATGAGTAAAATATTCCAATAGACATCACGGCCTGTTGTACTCTACATAATATTTGCAAAGTGAAAGGGGAAAAGTTTCCCCAAGGATGGACCACTGAGGCTGATCAGCTGGCTGCTGGTTTTGAGCAGCCAGTTACCAGGGCAATTCGAGGGGCACAGCGGGAGGCTTTTTGAATTAGGGAGAATTTGAAGGAGCTTGACAATAATTCCCAGTAATGTGTCTTTATGTGATGCATTCGGCCAGGCAATGTTTACTTGCCACCTTGAATTACCCCTGTAGTGCTTGCTTTCTGAGCGTTAATTGTACTAAGCAAATATTCCTACCTGTAGCCACTGTGTTTGAATGTTAGCACTGACCGACACGTGTATGACACAAATAAAGACTCATTTTATTTCAAAGACTCAAGTTTAATAACAGGACAAAACACAATTTTTTGGTCAAATAGGGGAAAATGAGGAACAGTCTCGTGGTTAGGGTTCTCACAGCTGTGTGTAAACTCCAGCTTTTGTTGGGAAACCAGTCCCAAGGTGTGGAGTGCACGGGGTACTGAGAGGGACTAAGAACACGTGAGGATGGGGAACATGCGTGGTGGGGGAGTTTGGGGAGGGCATGAACCGGAGTTCTATAATGACTGCAGGGGAAGTCGTGCACGGATGTGCTCTGATTGCAGGATAATGAGAAACTTCAGCATCTCTGTCTGGCCCTCGAGGAGCTTTATCATCTGCTCCTGCCCCATCTCCTTTACAGGCTATCCAGCCTGAGTCTTTCATTAATTGTCTCCCTCCATGCTCTTGTTTCACTATGTGCTGTATCTGTTGATTGCAGCACTTTGCGAAACACATCCTCCTTACTCCTCCTGGTTCTTTGTCTTATCTGATGGAGGCGCTCCGCCAGTGTGAAGGAGTGGGTCCTCAAGGGTACATCTGCAGAAGGCAAAGAAACAATGAACAGAGACAGTATTGTGAGTGCTCTCACAGCTGCAAATCACAAAAGTTACACACACCTCTTTCTCACTGCCCCATAGCTAGTACACAGCTTGGCGTGAGTACCAAATATGGTGAGTTCACCGGTGTGGGGTGGGGAGAAGGAGGAGGGGGACAAGAAGGAACAAAGGTTGGTTCGCGAAGGGGGTTATTACAAGTGGTTAGAGAGACTCTTTTGAATATTGGTACCCTTTTCCACAGGCTAGGGTAATCGAACCCGTTATCTCACTCCTAAGGGGGGAACCCATGATGCAAGGGTGCATCTCATGCATGCGGCTTCAGACTGGCTCTGTATGCCACTCACCTGTGTGCCGTTCTGGTCACTGCAGAAATAATTGCTGCATGGCGCGGCAAAGTTTCCTACAGTGGGGGAAGAAACAAGGCTGCTCTGCCAAGGAATCGGCAGAGGATTGCAGAATACCCACAAGAAAGTTTCCTACAGATCCCTATGGAGGATTCCCAGGACATCCCGTGTACATTAACAAACTTTTCCGCCAGGCCCCCACTGCATAGATGTACAGACTCTGATGTTAATTTCTGTCCCTTATGCCTCCTCCACCATATAACAAAGCACATGAGAGTTCAATCGCCTCTCACCGTGCAATATCAAAGCAAAATAAGCACTTACCAGAGCTCCCCTCTCCTGCATCATATATGCCAGAGCTGGAGTGATGGGACTGGCTAGACCTGTCTGGAGTAGAAAAGAGGTCCTGACTCACTGCACCACTGGACGACCCTGTTGTGTGCGCCACATCGTCCTCCAGCTCCACTTCCTCGTCCACCACTTTGTCCTCAGGGTTGAGTCTGCTGGCCACTGGCCCCAGTGCCTCTCAAGTATCCACGGGGTTCTTGGCAGTGGAGGTGGGGTCACCGCCCAGGATGGCGTGCCGCTCCTTATAGAAGTGGCATGTCTTCAGTGCTGCACCAGAGCGACAGTTGGCCTCCCTTGCCTTCTGGTACACCTGCTTCAGCTCCTTGATCTTAACACGGCACTACTGCGTGTCCCTTTTGTGCCCCTTCTCATGCATGACACTAGCAATCAGCCCATAGGTATCGAGGTTCCTACGGCTGGAGAGAAGCTGTGACTGCAGAGCCTCCTCTCTCCATAGACTCAACAGAGCCAACAGCTTCCGGGTACTCCATGTGGGAGAACATCTGCTGTGGAAAGCTGGCATGGTCAGCTGGGAAGATCCTGTGTGAACTGTGCATGCCGAGCAAACAGGAAGAGGAATTTCATAAATTCACAGGCCTTTAAACGGGAGAGAGGTGCATACCTGTGTAACTTCAGGGCAACAGAGTTCAAACTGCTGACCAGAGGGCATTGTGGGACATCTCCTGGAGGCCAATTAGGGTGACATAATGAAGCACAGTGTCTACACTGATGATACATCACTTTACGTTGTAAAAGCTCTATACTGCTTGTTGAAGTGGTTTTATTACGTCAGCGTAGCAGGGGAGTTACATCGGCAGGAGGAGCATTTCAGTGTGTTCACCTCCACTGTTTTGTGACGAAAGCTGATTTTTGTTGACAAAACTGTGTCGGGTACACAAGGCCTTAGAGAGCACAGTCTGTTTAGCTTGTCAAAAAGAAGACAGAGAGGTGACTTGATTAGAGTGTACAAGGACCTTCACGGGGAGAAAATACCAGGTAGCCAAGGGCTCTTTAATCTAGCAGAGAAAGGCATAACAAGAACCAGTGGCTGGAAGCTGATGTCAGACAAATTCAATTTAGAAATAAGGCACACATTTTTAACAGTGACAGTGATTAGAGAAGTGGTGGATTCTCCAGCTCTTGGTATCTTCAAATCAAGACTGGATGCCTTTCCGGAAGTGATGCTCCAACCAAACAAATGATGCTTTAGTCAAACAGTGGGTGAAACTGAAAGCCCTGTGAGAGGATCTAATAGTCCCTTCTGGCCTTAAACTCTATGAGTGGCTTCAAAGATTTTATACAAGTAATAATTAGAGCGGGTCAACATTTTTTGAATGAAAGTTTTTAACATCAAATCCATTTCACTGTAAAATATCCTTTACTGAAATGGGAAGGGAATTTGTGTGTGTGTGCGGGGGGCGGGGTGGGTGGGGGGGAGAGATTTTAATTTTCTTCACAAAGATTTTTTTCCAAACCTCCCTCCCCCTGCAAAAAAATAAAGTTTCTGGTTTTCCCTTTTCGCTCCTCCCTCCTTTCCCCCCACCTTTGGAAAAAGGGGGAGAAAAGGAAAAAAGGAAGGGAAAGGAATGAAAATAAACAATAAATAAAAATGAACACAGCTGTGAAAAAATTTCCTATAAATGCAGAATTGTTCCTTTTTAAACCCGTGGTGCTAATATTTTTATTGTTTTTAAAATAGTCACAAAACTACCATTTTTCAGCCAACTCCATGGTAGCCTCATTATGTGTTTTTTTTCCCCCAATACACAAGGAGCAGTCACATGCTTCAAATCCCAGTGATTTGTTTTAGAGCAAGGGAAAAGCAAGAACAAACAAAAATAAAATCTCCAAGAGAGAGCACAACGTGTGCCTTCTCTGTAACAGGCTGCATCATTTCTGCCTCACAAAATGCCAACTGTCCCTGCAGACAACTGCTCTAAGAAATTTTACAAGTTCAATACAGAGAAAACAATCATATCACATACACCACAGTATTCAAATTAAGAAAGAAAGATTGACTTTAAAAAAAGGAAGAAGGAAGATCTGGGGAACTACAGGCCAGTAAGTCTCACCTCAGTCCCTGGAAAAATCATGGAACAGGTCCTCAAGGAATCAATTCTGAACCACTTAAAGGAGGGGAAAGTGATCAGGAACAGTCAGCATGGATTCACCAAGGGCAAGTCATGCCGGACTAACCTAATTGCCTTCTATGATGAGATAACTGGCTCTGTGGATGAGAGGAAAGCAGTGGATGTGCTATTTCTTGACTTTAGCAAAGCTTTTGATACAGTCTCCCACAGTATTCTTGCCAGCAAGTTAAAGAAGTATGGGCTGGATGAATGGGCTGTAATCAGGGGCAGCTCTAACAATTTTGCTGCCCCAAGCAGGGGCGGCGGCCCCGCCCCCAACGCAGGCAGATGTAGCGGGGCCCCGCCTCCGATGCCTGTCTGCGTCGGGGGCAGGACCCCGCTACATTTGCCTGCCCCACCCCCAACGCAGGCAGTCCCAGTCCGTGGTGGCAAGGGGAGAGCGGCGGACCTGCTGCCCCATTGCCGCCACGGCAGGCGAGAATGGGGCGGCAGTCCGAGTCCCGCGGACCTGCCGCCGAATTGCCACCGCGGGACTCGGACTGCCGCCCCATTCTCACCTGCCGCCCCAAGCACCAGCTTGGAAAGCTGGTGCCTGGAGCCGGCCCTGACTGTAACAGAATAGAATAGAATAGGTGGATAGAAAACTGGCTAGATGGTTGGGCTCAATGGGTAGTGATAAATGGCTCCATGTCTAGTTGGCAGCCGGTATCAAGTGGAGTGCCCCAAGGGCCGGTGCTGGGGCCGGTTTTGTTCAATATCTTCATTAACGATCTGGAGGATGGTGTGGACTGCACCCTTAGCAAGTTTGCAGATGACACTAAACTGGGAGGAGTGGTTGATATGCTGGAGGGTAGGGACAGGATACAGAGGGACCTAGACAAATTAGAGGATTGGGCCAAAAGAAATCTGATGAGGTTCAACAAGGACAAGTGCAGAGTCCTGCACTTAGGACAGAAGAATCCCATCCACTGCTACAGACTAGGGACCGAATGGTTGGGCAGCAGTTCTGCAGAAAAGGACCTAGGGGTTACAGTGGACGAAAAGCTGAATATGAGTCAACAGTGTGCCCTTGTTGCCAAGAAGGCTAATGGCATTTTGGGTTGTATAAGTAGGGGCATTTCCAGCAGATCAAGGGACGTGATCATTCCCCTCTATTTGGCACTGGTGAGGCCTCATTTGGAGTACTGTGTCCAGTTTTGGGCCCCACACTACAAAAAGGATGTGGATAAATTGGAAAGAGTCCAACGGAGGGCAACAAAAATGATTAGGGGGCTGGAGCACATGACTTATGAGGAAAGGCTGAGGGAACTGGGATTGGTTAGCCTGCAGAACAAAAGAATGAGGGGGGATTTGATAGCTGCTTTCAACTACCTGAAAGGGGGTTCCAAAGAGGATGGATCTAGACTGTTCTCCATGGTAGAAGATGACAGAACAAGGAGTAATGGTCTCAAGTTGCAGAGGGGGAGGTTTAGGTTGGATATTAGGAAAAACTTTTTCACTAGTAGGATGGTGAAGAACTGGAATGGGTTACCTCGGGAGGTGGTGTAATCTCCTTCCTTAGAGGTTTTTAAGGTCAGGCTTGACAAAGCCCTGGCTGGGATGATTTAGTTGAGGTTGGTCCTAGCTTTGAGCAGGGGGTTGGACTAGATGACCTCCTGAGGTCCCTTCCAACCCTGATATTCTATGATTCTATGACATTTGCACGCTGGAATAAACAACTGGGGAGTATCCAGAGGAGCCTTTACAAATGTTAACTACCTCAAGTTAACTGGCAATCAATTAACTCAGCGTAGACAAGCCTAGAAAGACTGGGGCCTTGTCTACACTGCCACTTTACAGCGCTACAACTTTTTCGCTCAGGGGTGTGAAAAAACACACCCCTGAGTGCTGCAAGTTTCAGCGCTGTAATGTGGAGTGTAGACAGTGCTACAGCGCTGGGAGCCGCGCTCCCAGTGCTGGTAGTTACTCCCCTTCCCTCGTGGAGGTGAGCTCTCTCCCAGCGCTGGTGCCGCAACTACACGGCAGCGCTTTAACGTTGCTAGTGAAGACATACCCTGGGCCAGTGTTTCCCAAATGGTGTCTCCGGAAGGTTCTAGATGGGTAGCGATCCCAGGGCAAATGCGTGTCCCGGTAGAAGGTGGAGAGCAAGCCTGAGCCGCACTCACCCTGGAGCGGTGGCTCCTGTCTTGTTGGGCTGGGCCCCGCTCCACACTCTAGGCATTGCGACCTGGTGTACAGGGTTGCAGCTCCCTTCAGTTTCGGACAGGCTGCCTCTCCATCATGACAGACAGAAAGGTGACTGGGCCAAACCTGACTGGTGCTGTGCATTGGTACCCCCCAATGTGTGCACATTACGCAGGGTGCGTACCATTTGCAGGACCAAATTAAGACATAGGAAACCTAGGCACATGCCTAGGGCCAAATTCATTGCAGGGGCCCAACCTGAGCTCCAACAGGTCTGGGTCAGGTACTGGTGCAGAAGCCGGCTCAACAGCAGCAGTGAAGAGAAGCAGCCCTGTGTGCCCCACTGTCCACTCACATTTGGCCCCACAGCCCCTTCACTATGATGGAGGGTCCACGAGACCAAACCTGAGCAGTGCTGTGACCCTCGTGCTCCAGGTTGCAATGCCACTCACTCAATTTTGGCTCTGCTGCCCCCCGTCATGATGCAGGGCCATGAGGCCAAACCTGAGTGGGCACCGCTGTTCCTCCTTGCTGCTGCTGTTGGGCCAGCTCCAACCCCAAGGCTCCCTCCTGTTTGGCCTCGCCCCGATTCCAGCACCCCATGTCCCCTCTGCTCTGCTTGCAGGACTTGTTCAGTGACAGCCTTAAGACTTGCTACAAGTATGGGGAACTAGGGTGAGTGCCCACAGAAGGGAGCCAGCTGGGAGCGGGGCAGCGGAGAGTCTGGGATGTGGACAGAAGGGAGTTTTGCCTAGCCGCATTGTGCTCATTGTAAGATAAAAGAGTATGTGTAGATGCCATGCCAAGTGGAAATGAGAATGGTTCAGTTGTGCGTACCATGTGAAAAATTTCTGGGGGTGCCCTTGGCGCTACGACCCCACGCACCAGGCTGCAATACCGGAGTGGGAAGCCAGGCCCAGTGGTGTGGGACAGGAGTCAGGGTGAACATGGAGTGTGCTTGCTCTCCAGCCTCCCCCCGTCACACACACACACACACATATATACCACCCAGGTGCATTCTCAGGGTGGAAGGTGATACTGAGGGTGGTCAATGCCCCATGGTGGAGTGAGAAGGAAGTGGCAACAGAAGATGAAGATGTTGGTCTGTGATTTTGCCCTCACCCCCATGAATTTGGACCCTGTCCAAAAAAAAAAAAAAGAGACAAATGCAGTTGGTGGGTTGCCCTACTAAAACATTTGGGAATGACTGCAATAAGTCACAAGTTCCCAAAAGATGACAATAGTTTGTCAAGCAATGTTACAGGTAACTAAATGCATATTTAATCCAATTTGAATCCATTATTAAACATGTCAGTATGTCACAACGTGTAATACAGGGCAGACACAGGGAAAATGTCAGAATATATGATTCTGTCTTGATGGACTTTTCTAGACTAACAATAAACTGCCTCCGCCATTATTATTCACTTCTCTATAAAACAAAAGGCTCCTATACTTTTATTATACGTGGTCAAAGATCACCTGCCTTCAGGACCCTTCACATGCGGTTCTGAAAAAGGACATCAGCCCACAGACAAAATGGGGACAATCCATTTTCAAAAAAAGGAAACAGGAAATAGTTGCAATACTTCCAAAGAGGGAAACTGGAAAGGGAAAAAGATCAACACTTTGGGAACTGAAGTATGGGAGATATAATCAGAAGACCTCAAAATGCTTTACATACCATGGTTTAAGTCTCACAACACCCATATCTTGATAAGCATTATTTAACTGTGCTCCTGCCCAAAGGCCCCTCCTCAGGATCAGGGCCAGTACAAACACACAGGAAGACCCAGTTCCTGCAGCAAAAAGAATACAATCGAAGGCTTGCTCCTGCAAGGAGTTGCACACAGAGCTCCACAGACTTCAGTGGGCTCCATGTGCACCAGGATGCACTTCCATACTTCTCATTGTACAACTGTGGCCTAAGTAGACAGGTGAAAGGTGTGGGAAAGGGCCAAGATACACAAGCAGAAGGATCAGGCCAATGATGGGCATACATCATGTTAGTCTTGTTATTTTAATATTATATATACACACACACACACTGTCCCCACTACTGTAGATCTAGCTACTCTTATTTCCTTTGTAGTCCCAGTTTTACAGGTAAACTGAGGAACAGAAAGAATAAGTATTTTTCGAAAGACCATGTTCTGGTATTCAAATTAAAGTGACAGAATGTTCCAAAACTCCGAGAGTACTGTCATATTTTATCTAACCAAGAACAACAAAAGTTATACTTAAATAGCTACCCCGAAAAAAACAAAAGTAGGGCTGGGCATTAGAGAGAGTAAAACAAAGTAACTTCCTATTATAAGCACTTGTTGACTCCTTGTGTCACAGGAGCAGTTCCTCTGCACTACCTTCCCTGAGTAGCTCAGCAAATTCGGTTGCTCCTGGGCTCTAGCTTCTAAACTCACTTGAACTCCCTCCTACCTTGCAAGTCATTTTATTTACCTTGCCAATGTTGGACCAGAAGTCAGACAGCGATCCATTGCCAGCCCCCTGTTCCCTGAAGGTGTAGTTCCCCGACAGCTGGTCTATGGCATTCAGCATGTCCATCTCTTTGCCATCATCAGGCATCACTTAAGTTCTGGCTCTTACTTGCCCAGTTCCTGGGTAAGCACTGCAGTCTTGCCACAAGCAATACCAAGCACAACCCCGCACTGAAGGGGACTAGTTTCTCAGAGGAGAGAACTGTGGAGACTTCACACTCACTGGTCTGGGAGTAGGAGACTGTCTGTCTGGTACATGCCTCTCTCTTAACTGCTGCCAGGATACCTGCCCAATAGGTGAATGCAGAATGAGGGGAGGGGAGGGAGTTACTGGGACCCTCAAGGGAAGTATGATCTATTGTTGGGACATTTTGTGGGGAGGGGTAGTAGCTCTTTACAAGTCAAATGTAAAAAAAAGACTGTCTCCTGTAATGATTAAGAACTTTGCATTACAAAAAGGGAGCTCAGTTCTCACCCAAACAGGATAGTGTTTATTAACCTCCATTACGTCACACTTTGTGAATCCATAAAAAAAGGAGGCGGCCAAGGTATGTAATCAGCTTTTTTTATTATTAGCAGATGTACAAACAAGTTGTCATCTCTAAAATGCAGGGCCGGTCTCCATTTTGTGACCTATACAGCACCAAGCACAGTGTTGGCACTTAAAAAAAAAATAGCTACACCCTAAACTGTCATAGGAGAACATTTGTCTCTCCTTGTGAGGGTTGGTAAGCGACTATTTCTTGCATCTTTCAGTGTTCTATGCTTTGGGGATAGAGGGGTGTCCAGAGCTCACCGAGCAGAGGCTGAATGCTGATTAATTAATTAATGAAAAGCAGGTGTAAACTGCTTAAGGGTGGCTCTTTAAAGCAAGTAACATGAAGCAGCAAAAAGAAACGTCCTGTGAAACTGTAGTAACTCATGTAACGAACTCCACTGGGCTCTCCTCCTCTCCCCCCGTGCACTCCCACTCCTACACCCTCCTGGGTCAGACACTCCCTGGCTTACTTACCTTGTTTGTGTTGTACCAAAAGTTGGAGTGGGACCCATTTCTGGCCCCTTGCTCCGCAGAGGTGGAGTTCCAGGGCAGATGGTCTAATGCGGCCAGGATGTGCATTTCTCCAGCCATCAGTTGTGCCCCCAGGGGGACTCCGCTGCAGGCAGTGCCATGAGCAGGGGGGGGACGTGTTGCTCTCAGGAGAGGCGCGTGAAGACTTTACAGTCACTTCCTGGTTTGGGACGGTTTGGGAGTAGGAAATTCTGCTTGTATGACACACTCCTCTGCACCTACGGCTGCCCGGACATTGCACAGGTGTATGAAGAGTCGGGGGAGGGAGAAGAGCGAATGCTGGGACACTGGGGAACTTGGAGGTGTATTTGGGGGGGCTATGGCTTGTTTTGTTGCCTATATACATTTGTAGGGGGTAGCATAACAACAAAGCCAAATGCAGGAATTTTTCCGCTAGCTTTACTGCTCCTAGCATAGCACTCAGACCCTTCCCCCCCCCCGCGACTTCCCAGTGCCCTACCCCTGTTCTGTGTCAGCTGCCTGAAAGCTTAACTCTTTCACAACCCACTGAGCACTCACTAACTCTAATAACTTAGCAAATAAACTATCCAATGAATTTAGCTCTTTTCTAGTACTGAGTCATTTGCACAGACTGTTATTTCTGTGAGCATATTCGTTATTTGTAAGAATTTTCCAAATAATTTATGTGAACAGATTTCAGCCAATGGGTGTGTTTTCAAGATGTCACTTCACCGCTTTGCTATTTGTGATGTCTGATTAGTTACCTATACAGCATGGTATTATTTCTGCTCAGTGACTAGACAAGTGAAACTTTTTCAACAGGATAGTAAGTAATAATCAAGAGCAAATACACTTGATGGTGCATGTAAATCCTTGTTCATATGTTTGCCCAACTTTTTTCTCTTAAAGGGCTACTCAATTTCAGTAGGATGGTTTTGTACATAAACGAATGAGATTAAATTGGAGTGTGTGTATGAAGTGTGCACAAAATGTAAATAACTCTGGTTTTGTAAGGGGAAACTACTCCGTTGGGTTTTAAAGATGAAGTCTGAAATTCCTCTGGACAAATTTATATCATTGTAGTGGGAAAAGGGAATAGAAGTGAAGTTAAAGGGTTGAGAGGGCATTAAAGGAGGTCAAGACATTTGGGGGATCATGAAGAAAGAAGGGTTGGGGGGCTAACAATCACAGGATAGACATGGTCTCACAGAGTGGCAGAGAGGGCTCTACATTGAGAACCAAAGGCAGAGCTGTTGCATCCTAGGATTCGTAGAGAATGTAACTAAGCATAATCTGAACAGTTCTGTAGACACATGAATATCAGAGAACTAGAGAATCTTGGATACCCTTGGGCAATTATTGTTTACACTGTCCCTCTGCCAGTCTGCTGTGGCTGGAAATCTTGCTTGTTGGCCTCGTTTATGTGAAATGCCCAGGAAGGTATACTGTGAGAAAACTCTTGGAATAATTAGGTTGGCATCCCTTCCTCATTCCATGTTGTTTCTCAGGTACTGTTGTTTTGCTGAGCAGTGCTCCCAGAGATACAAGCTACAGCAGCATTATTAGCAGTGTGCCCCTCCAAAATGTCTTTTGTAGGACACATATGGGCATTGGTGGCCATTCAGGCTGCACTTATTATTTGTATTGCAGAGCACCTCTGGCCCCCAGCCAGGGCCCCATTGTGCTAGGCACTGTACAAATACATAATGGAAGTACAGTCCCTGCCCTGAAGAGTGTATAATCTAAGTCTCAGATGAGAGCCAACAGGTGGATACAACAACACAATCTGCAGAGCAGGAGGAGAGGAAATAGGATTCATTGTTTAGTTCCAGAGCAACCAGTGGGACTGGAACTCCCACCTACCAGCAGGGAGGGTCCAGAGGTGCAGGGGTGAAGAGAACTAGACAGCTGGGCAATATGTCCCGGGGAGCAGGTGCAGAAATAAACTTTCAGCAGGTGACTGAGTATCGTGTTTAAGGGAACTGAGCAGTAGAGAAGGAAGTGCAGGGGCCCAGGTGACAGACACAGGGGGCAGAGAGAGGTGTGATTAGCTGCTTTCAGAAAGGACAGAATACATGGATGCATAAAAGAAGCTAAAGATAAAATACAGATTGTCCTGTTGCTACTTTTCTGTGTAAGCAATTGCTGCCGGTGGCCTCTGGGTGAATGTCATGCTATAGAACCATAGTTTTACTAACTCTGTTGTACAGCGGTGAACTAAGGGTGCTAAGAAAGACTGGAGAACACCAGCCTGACATTTCTGATTCATATCGTCTTCATTAGCTGCCCCCAATCAAGTGACAGGACATGGTCAGAAATGAGGATATTTGAAGGTGAATCTAGCAACTGCCTCCATCAGTACTGGGTCAGTTTTGGTAGCTTTCTTGGTATGGATGTATTATTAGGATGGAAAACTGATGAATTCCAAGCATGTGTAACAACGAATGCCTCTTCATGGCTGGTGCTCACGTGGGCATCAAGAAGCTTCAGTGGCAGGACTAGATTGCTAGATGGACGTGAATACACAACCAGGCCACGCCGCCTTAAGCATCTTGCCAGAGTTCAATCCGGGTGGTGTTCAATTTGTAAGGAGGCCACTTTCCTTTGGGATTTGCCATGACAATGATGGAAAATGTATGAGATGCCCTGTTCCATAGGTTAAATTATTCAATATTATAAGGGTTGAGTGGGTCAGGCTACAAAATCCTGAACACAGAGGGAGGCTTGAAGGAGCATTTGAAGAAAAAGAAAGGAAGCTTGGTGGTCTATGACAGGAAGACTATTCCAAGCACCCAGTAAGTACAAACATAGTCAATACTAGTATTCTAGACAAACTGGTTTTCTGTTGTGCAAACCTAAAACTGATTCTTCATTGACCCTATTTCTAAATGCCACTTATTCAGTTAAATGATTATTCAATACTAAGAAACTTCAGTGATTCAATGTGTACAGTCTATCTCGAAATACCAGTTCCTGTGATAACAATTCCCATGAGTACTTTGTAAATTCCGGGATGGTTATAGATATGAATAAATAGGTATATTCTACTGGAGCTGCTTTTCTCTATTACATGACTATGTGAATGGCTGCATAATTGCAGATTATTTTAAAATGTTGCATAATTGTGCTCTGGAATATAAGCTTGCATTTAAAAAAAATTGTCTGTAGGCAGTTTGGTTTATGGTTGCAAAGTAGCCTTCAAAATGGGTATGGAATGTAAACTGATGCAACTGATGTTTTCCTGAGTTTAGAAAGACTTGAAATAATAGTTGTGGGAGAATTGTGAATGGCCTCTATTCTTCTGTTAACATAGAAGGCTAGGGACAATTTAAATGTCAACATTAGCTACTTCAAGGCAGGTCATTTTAGCAGAAACATCCAGCTAATGTTCTTATTTGTCATTTTCAAGAGTATTGGAGCAGAGATACGTTTTACAGAACTTAGAGAAGGCTTTTGCCCTTTACTCTCTGGACTGTGAGTGAAAGAGATTTTGATCCTTTGCATTTTCATTTTTATCTTCTCTACTCTCTCAATTTAGACATAATCCTGATCTGCTTAAAGTCAATGGCAAAGCTCCCATTGATTTCAGTGGAGCAGGATTGAGCTCTCCAGCACTCTAAATAATAATCTAAAACATCTTAGATTTGTTTGTTGAATAAGAAATGCATTTTCTCTCCCTATCAGGCATGCAACATATTTTCTCTAAATGTAAATGTTACCTAGGAGTCGATTTGTTTTTTATTATTTCTGCAGTAGACTACAGTATCCTGCACATACTCCATACATACTTCTCCACTTAGGAGTCAAACATAGCTATGTAAAGTGAGCAGCTTGTTTACACTAGACCCCTATGGCTTGCTATCAAATTAGTGGTAAATCAGTATTATAGTAAACAGAGGTCAAAGATCAAACCTACAATTTCACATAAAATTCCGGACCGTGTACACAAAATATAAAATGCAAAAACTGCAAGGCACAAGACCATCAACTGCTCTTAAAACTAATCAAAAGCAGGATAAGATTAGAGGAAATGAAATTTAAACATGATTTTAATCCAAATTTTAATGTAAAAGTCATATAATGGATCTCTTTTAAACCATGACAACTAACTACTACTTATTTTAACTTGAAATGAAACAAACTTTCATTTGTTACCATGAATAACTGTCTACTCATACAAATGCATTTTAAAAAATGACAATATATATATAGCAATGTGATGGTACCGCAAATGTAATAGTAAAAAACAGTCATTGAATAGGTAGCATAGCACTGCTCCTGCTCTCACTGAACTCAAGGATAGTTTTGCCACTGGCGCAGTGGGAGTAAGATTGGGCCCAGAATTTTCTGTTTTACAGTGCTATCTATTGACTATGGAAACTAATGGGACATATTCAGTCCATTTCATAATGAAATAATTGCTCCTGAAATTACAATACTCTGTTATCTTGAAAATAACTCTCCAGGCAATCAGTCCATAACACACTACTAGCAGTGTCTAGCTACACTGTGTGTGCAGTCTACTGAGTGCTTAAACTCAAACATTCATAAAATACAACAGGAAAACAAAACAATTTTAAACCCAAGGTGGAAAATAAGAGTTGTTAATGAAGATTTGGTTACTCAATGCCACCAGATGTCAGCATACACTATATGATTGAGAGCAAGTACTTAAGACCTTTCAGAACTGGATTGGAATAAAACTAACTTCTTGCTAATGAAAATTATGCAGTGGCTAAATAACTGAGGAACCGATCAAAGTATCTTGTGGGAAAGTCTGTAGCAATGAGAAGGAATTCTCTGTGAGGATTTCCTCAAGAAGACTCCTCCTCAATTGCTCCATTAGATTGCCCTCTAATCCCCACAATACAGGCCATATGTCCTGTTCTCCCCAAAGTCCCATAGATCTTCCAGAATCCACGTGGAACCCAGCAGAACCAGGAAATAGTAAGAGGTCTGGGAAGTCCCATTTAAGCTCAATGGCTCCTTCCCCACATCTTGCTCTCCTGGGACTTCTACAGCGAGCAGCTGCCCCAGAGACCTTCTTAAAGGGGGACCCCCCTGCACTGGGGAGAGGGTAAGCTTGGAAAGTTAATAATGCCTGGGGCTAAGGACTCTCCCCAGGGCTAATGAAAATATGATGGCACATCTTCCACATACCCCACTGTGATTTATTTGTTGCCTGTCTCACTCTGAGTCCTGGTCATACAGGCTTAAAAGACCTGCTTTACATCTTGAGGAATTGACATGTTAAGGTCTGTTAGAGCTGGGCAAATAACATACAATTTTTTTCCATGACTGCCCATACAAATTTTTAAATAAGTTCTCTTTGTGTTTGTCCTCATTTGCTGGTCACTTTATGCAGCTATTCTAGAGAATGCATTTACTGGCAGGAACTATGCATGGGAGGAGAGAATGCTAAGCAAACAATACATTTGGAGAGTGAATTTTGAATGTTTAAATGGGAGTATTTGTGCTAAAAACTCAATTCTAAGAGTTAGACTCGTCCAGCCAGGGAAAAGAGTCATATTATGTGACCTTTCTGTCAAATCAAAACTAACAGAACTCAAACTTCAGTTACTGAATACTTGCAACAAACTGCTTGCAAAATGATCTTCAGACCAGGAATCCTTTTCCAAAATTCATAGAATCATAGAAATGTAGGGCTGGCATGGACTTCGAGAAGTCATCAAGTCCAGTCTCCAGTGCTGTGACAGGGCCAAGTAAACCTAGACCATCTCTGACAGGTGTTTGTCCACCTTCTTTTTAAAAACCTCTACTGATGGGGATTCCACAACCTCCCTTGGAAGCCTAGGCCAGAGCTAAACTACCCTGATAGGAAGTTTTTCCTAATATCTAACCTAAATCTCCTTTGCTTTAGATTAAACCATTACTTATTGTCCCACGTTCAGTGGACATGGACAACAATCAATCACCATCCTCTTTATAAAAGTGCTTAATGTAGTTGAAGACTTATCAGGTTGCCACTGAGTCTTCTTTTCTCAAGACTAAACGTGCCTAGTTTTTTTAATCTTTCCTCACAAGTCACATTTTCTAAAAGTTTTATCATTTTTGTTGCTGTCCTCTGGACTCTCCAATTTGTTATTTGCAGAAATCAGATGGCTCATCAGCTGTTTTCTCTTTGTTCTACTCCGGGTCCCATAGCAGATTGCAGTGGAGTTTGTTTACATTGCATCTACTGTAAAATAGGGCAACAGCAGGTGTAGCTGAAATACAGAGATGCTGATCTGGGATCTGGTCCTGCTTCCACTGAGGTAATTTGGAGTTTGACACTGACTTCAATGGAAACGGGTCCAGGTTAAGGAAGCTAATGGTATTACAATGCTAATGTTTGTGGGGGAAAATCACTGCACTTCCAAAGAGCCAAATACTTTGCCCAGTAACTGCATGGATGCTAAGGAGATCCATGGGTAGCAGGAATCCTCCCTTCAGGCCACTCCACAGCTACTACTGTAGCCTCAGGACTGCATTATCTCCTGGGCTGTTTCATTCATCTATAGAGATCAGCGATGCTCTGCCCAGACCTTATCTCCAAACACATCTGTGCACTTGGGAAGAGGAAACCTTTATGGAACACAGCTCCATGGCAGCAGAAGTGCAGATTTCCTATGCAGCTGTCCTGTCTCCTGGATCGTGGCAGTCCTGTCTCCTGTATCTGGGGTCCTCTCTAGGTGTGGACAGTGAGTTGCAGGACTTGCCCCAGTGTATTTTGGGGAACAGTACACATACACACACTGGGGGCCAAACAAAGCGAGAAAACAAAACCATCTTCCTCACAAAGTTTTAAGCAGTTCACAGCTGTTGATGGAATGGATTATTTCATCTAGTGCAAGGCAGTGGCGTAGCCAGGTTTAGAGCACAGGGGGAGCGGAGCTAAATAAAAGGCGCCAGGAGCAAAAAGCGTCGGGAGCAAAAAAAGGTGCCGGGAGCAAAAAAAAAAAGCTCCGCTCTGGCTGCAGCGTAAGAGCAAAAGGTGTTGGAGCACAAAAAAGGCGCTGCTTCTGCTCAGTGGGGGAGCGGCTGCTCCCCCTGCTCCCCACCCTGGTTACGCTACTGGTGCAAGGATCTATGCAGGGGGCAGCTGCTCGGCTCCCCCCGACTGAAAAGAGCGCCTGTGCATATTCTAGTAGAGGGCTCCAAAGCAGCAACAAGACTTGGGAATAGTCTGTCAGCTGCTACAGAGCACTGTGGAGCCCTTTCAAAAATGCTGTTAATTAACGTGCACATGTAGAGCTGAGGCAAGTTACAGCGAACCACCAAAAATTCTGACCTAAATCTGCCATTGTCTGTCTGTACATGTACAAATAAGAGAACACCAGCCTATTAGAGAGTAAAAGTCTAATGAGTGAGTTCACAAGAGATGGCTAGCTCCTCAGTGACAGCCAAGTAGCGCTCTGTGCACTTGGACTGGGGGCAAGAGTGCCATTTGCTTTCCCCCGATCTGGTCCCTGATTCAAATTAGAGCAACCAGAGGTCTGCTCTATTTTATACCAGCTAACTCTGGTTTGAAGAGGCTGTCCTAGTAACCTTGCTTCACAGGGGTATAGGGATGCCTTGCCCGTGCCCAGTGCTAATGGACTGAGTAGAGGCATAGGAACCACTATCACAGCCTTGCACTACCTAAGGATTCCTCTAGATAATGGGAATCCTCAGCTGGCTAAATAAACTGGTTTTAGCTGGGGCATGGGTGGGGGGAAGGGAACTATCTAAGATCCTTTGTAACCTTACTCAAGTGAATAGTCCCCCTGACTTCAAAGGAAGGAAACGGCAGAAACAGTCTCGCATATTAAAAATCCATACTCAAAAACCACAGTTTGAAGCCCGCCTTTGAGGCAGACACGTGATGTATTTATAGTTTTGGCAATGCTTACATATGGTGCCAATGAACTGAAACTGTATGAGAGGGTCCAGTCTGGTTTGGGGCGCCTTGAAAATTTGTGACTTAAAAAATACAAATTGTGGTATTTTAAATCCATTAAAATCCCTGGTATATGAAATATAAAAATAACCAGAGGCAACCTCCAATATGACTGGCTTCAGAATCTACTCTGGTTTCTTCTCTCCAGAAAACAAAATAGTAGCATGAATATCATATGTGTGTGTGTTGCAAATAAATGCAGTAAATGGCAAATTAATATAATTATGCTTGTGTGTGTGTGTAGAATTATCAGTTACGGTATTTAGGGCTTTGTGGAACAATATCTTCTGCATAATAAAATATTAGCAGAGTTTTGTATTTTGTTTATGTTAGAATTGAGATTTCAATAGATTTTTTTCCCTTGGAAAATGTGTAGTTTATAAATATACTTCCCTGTCATAAGTATAGCTAAGACAAAGTACAAAAACATTCACTATACTGTTTTTAAAATGCTGCTTTCATCCTTGTGATTGAACCACATTTTTATAAAAAGGAACAACACATTTTATATCTGTACAGCTCTTTTGAGTGCTAAATACACTGTCCGGATATAATTAATAATAAATCAGGGAAATTATTATTTATGACTTTCACAGCGAACATCCTATTCAAGACACGTTGACACAGATGTTTCCTGAAATAGCAAATTGTGATCCTTGAATCACTTCATGGGGACTTGTGGATTTCTAGCTTTGTGATGGATAATATATTTTTATTAGATTTAAGCAGACAAAATTCTGAGACTCTGCAGGTGTGATTGTGTTTTTGGTGGGGGGAGGGGAGCAAGGCTGGTTTGGGTGGGGGACTAGGGTTTTGGTTTTTTGCTCTGAAACAATGCGTTTTAAAAGCCTCACTTAAGATATACTGGATGTGTATATTCTTTATGCCTATGACTTGGCTTTTTGAAGACCCAAATAGTTTTGTTAAAAAATAAAATTAGTAAAGACAATTCATATATAAACTAAATCCTACAGGGATTTACCTTCCTTTGGGGAAGGCAGATCTTTTCTTGGTTGTGTATTTAGAATCTGCAGAACATTCCTCACTGTACTTATTTTTTCACCATATTATAAGAATTTGTAGGTGCAAAGGTTTTTGGTTTTTTTAGTTCAGAATATGGCAGTGTCCCTTTTTTCCTCATGCTTAGACATGAGGAATTGATCTTTCATTTGCAAATATATATATTAAAAGACTGTGTGATATACAGAGTTTACAGACCTTTTTATGATAGGTTTGAACATGAAGGAAAGAAAAAAAAAAAGCAATATAAATTGAAATCAAACTGTACCAGACAAGGCAGCTTATTATATAAGGAAAAGATTTACAGGATTTCAATCAAGGGTGGCTTATGGGTATAACACATGGAGAGGTCTAGGTTTGGTTGTCGTGGTTCATCCAGTTCCATGTCCAGTTTTTGCACATATGGAATAAATGGATTCCACCCAAATTCCAAGTCTGCAAGGTTTTCTTTAGCGCTGTAATTTAGTCTTACAAGAATGATTTTTTTTTAAAAAAGGTCTGTAATCCAACCCCAGATGTGTGTGGGGGTGAGGAAGGGAGAATCCATTTGCCAGTTGATTGTGATTCTTTTGTGAACTATTAGCAGAACCACATGGAGAAATCTACTACATCTCTATATACATCTAGTGCAACATTTTCTGTTGCATAAAGTAGGCACAGTTTGGAGCATGCAAGGATCAGTATTGTCTTCTGTAGTCTGCTAGTTCAGAACATATGTGTCTAAAAATATGAAAGACAGCATGGTGATTGGCTGCAAAATGCTAGAGATATAGATAGAAAGTGAGGGACAATAGGAATATGGGGCCTCTGACAATTTGTATTTTCTTTTCTTTTGTTTAGGGAAATTTTTGTTCTTTGTGAGAAATTGTATTCTTGGGTATACAGGTTTATACCGATTTGATTTACATTTAATATTAAATATAAGCTTTATCCAGCCTTTCTTAGGGCCTGTAATGGATGGGGTCTATCAGACCTTCTCTGCTCCCTGCTCGAGGTATTGGCACTTTGATGCTGTCCAGCTAGTCCTCCAAGAGCCCAGAGGGTCAGAAGGAGACACTGACCAATTGGACCAGTTAAGAATGCATGTCTGTTTCATCTGGGAGAAGTGCTAGGTGAGGCGGGGACAGAAGCAGAGCTCCTCAGTACTAACCCAGAACCCTAGGGCAGGGGCTTTGCTTAAAATGCTGGAAGAATCAGTTACCTAGCCAAATTCTGAGTTGTATATTGTTTAACCATTAAAAGATGGATGCCAAGATCAAGGTATGGATGGTTTTGCTGTGGGCAGGCTGCCACAGGGCTACATCTCCTCCAAGTCAGTTTGAAAAGGGTTGGATGGATAACCCAGGAAACCAAAGTCCTCTGTGCACAGAATAGTCAGGAACAGCACCAACAGTGTAAACTTCCCCATATCACCATGTAAATGATCATCATCATCTATAGCCTTGATAGTAATTCAGGCCCTTTGCCTTTCTGCTGAGATTACCAGTTGTGATAGTGGTTTTAGTTATGGACACCTGTCCTCTAGGACTGGACTGACACCATCCGCTCATTTCCCATAGGGAGCCTGGTGCATTGAATAGAGCACCAGATTGACAGTCACAACATCGAGGTTCTATTTCTGACTCTGCCATTAACTCACTTTGTGACCTTGGACAAGTGTCACTTAGGCCCAAATTTTCACACACAGCCTCATCAACTAGGCCAAAATTTTCAGACTTGGGGGTACCTGAAGAGAAACTCCTAAAATCATGTACTAAATAATGTTACTTAGTAGGTTTTGTTTGTTTATTTGTTTTTTGAAAGAGCTGTGCACCTACAGCTCCCATGGACCTCAGCACTTCTGGATATAAGGCCCCAGGTGTCCAAAGTTGGGCACCCAAAAGGTTGAGGTGCCCAACACCAGAAGCAATGTCTCAAAATTTGGGCTTTAACATTTCCTTGCCCGTTTCCCCATCTGTAAAATGGAGAGAATAGTAATTACTGACCCCTGTAAAGTGCTTTGAGTCCTAGGGATAACCAGAACTATAAGTCAGAAGTGTGCAAATCATGGCACTGTCTTCAGATGGTAATGACTTTTGAGTACTAATGACCATGGCTATATCTGAACTGTGCCCTAGTGGCCAAAAGGGGTTCCTGTTCCATTTCCAGACCCCTCAGCAATCCAGTTCCTTATGATCATTTCCTCATTGTTAGCAATTATTTTATTGATGGTTTCTAGAACTGGTTGGAAAACCGGTTGTGAGTGGGTGGTGTTTTCTTATGATCCCCATCCCCCCTTCTCGCCCCTGGAAATCTTTGACTTTTTGTTGAAAACCAAACTTCTTGTTTTTCACCAACCAAAAGCAGATTTTCCATTTTCTGATGAAAAAAAAAAATCAAAACTTTTTCAGGAGAGCAGACATCTTTTGTGAAAATTTTCAGTTAGTAAAAACCCAACCCAAATTTGCTATAGAAAAGGTTTCTATGGAAAAGTTTCTGTGGGTTGCTCGTACATCTTGGGTCTGAACTTCTATTTGTGTTTAAAAGGTCATTTTGTTACCATTTTTATTGTTTACACATGTCCCTTCCATGCATATTTGGAAGAAAATTTCATGGATTTGCAGCTACCAGAACTGCCCTTGCAAGTGTTCCATGCCTGGAGATACCGATGACTTGAGTGGTGTGGTTCAAGGATCAAACCATCTGTGCCAAATTGCTTTAATTAACTGTAACTCAATGTTACAAATATCTGAATACAGATTATATTGATGTCAGTATTTTTCACAGCAAAGGGTGTAGTTTTGTTTTTGTTGTTTTGTTTGCGTTGTGGTAGGATTTAGGAGTCATTTACCAGATCCTATTGTGCTAAGCACTGTACAAACACAGAACAAAAAGACTATCCCTGCCACAAGTAATTTTCATTTTGAGACCTGAATCAACTTCTGGATGTGTGTTTCATTTCTGTGTGAAATTGTCAGTCAAGAGAGTAGCAGTACTGGTGAGTGAGCATTACCTTGTGATTTTGTTTGTCTGTTTTGGGCTCCCTGTATACAGTATTGTGTCTTGTAATAAATAGTTGTTTTCCAGTACATGCTGGTACTATTGTTCCACAAGAGCTAAGGTTACATTTGTGAAGAGGGAAACTATCTTTGAAGTGGTTATTGAGAAGATTCTGCTTGATAAAATTGTGCATGATATTAACCACAAAGAAAAACTATCCAGTAATTGAATGGAGGGCTTAAAGAAAAGTCAAGTCAATACTATCTGTTGTTGTTGTTGTTGGCGTCCGTTAGTCTCGAGAGACGATGGATATGCGCCCACGGGGAACGTTTAGTTGCTGGAGTGTCCTCTCCAGGGCACAAGCCAGGGCAGGGTGATATGGAGGAACAGCTGTTGCCCATGCAGCAGAACCCCCCCTCCACGCAACTGATGGACCCAAGGGAAAGACAATGTCGATACAACTTGGCACTAGTGGCGTCGCAGGAGTTGCCGGAATGACGTTGAGGACAATGTCAGACCGCCATCGGGACTCCGACACGTATGAATGCATTAAGAAACAAGCATCTATAACAGGGGTCTCAAACACGTGGCCCGCGGGCCACATGCGGCACGCGGGGTTGTTTTCTGTGGCCCGCGAGCTCCCCGTGGCCCCCCCCTGCATTTACGTACAGTGGCTCTGATCCAGCGCGCACTGGGGGCAAGGCAGGCTCCTGACTGGCCGCCCTGCGCCGCTCCGGCAAGCTCCTGGAACCTGAGGGAGGAGGGGCATAGGGGTCTGTGTCACTGTTGCGTCCAGGCACCGCCCCCAGAAGCTCCCATTGGCTGGGAACAGGGAATCGCAGCCAATGGGAGCTGCTGGGGGCGATGCCTGGACGCAAGAGTGACACAGCCCCCTGTGCCCCTCCTACCCCAGTTTCCAGGAGCTTGCCGGAGCGGAGTGGCACAGGGGCAAGGCAGGGCAGTGCAGGGCAGGGAGGAGGGCAGGGAACCTGCCCCCAGTGCATGCCAGGCCAGAGCCCGCACCCCTCCGGCACCCTGGCACCCTCCCCTGAGCCCCCTGCCACACCCCCCACCCCTCTTCCACCCCTACCCCCTGCCCTGAGCCCCCTGTCACACCCTGCACCCTGAGCCCCCTGCTGCACCCCGACCCCCTGCCCTGAGCCCCCTGCCGCACCCTGAGCCCCCTCCTGCCCCACCCCACACCCCAACTCCCTGCCCTGAGCCCCCACCACACCCCACACCCCTCCTGCACCCCCTGGGGGCAGGGAGGGGGCAGAATTGGGGTGGGGATTTTGGGGAAGGGGCAGGGCCAAGGGCGGCAGGGGAGGATGGTAGGTGTCAGTAATGCGGCCCTCGGGCCAATGTACTAATCCTCATGTGGCCCTCGTAGTCATTTGAGTTTGAGACCCCTGATCTGTAAACTGCCCTGTTGTCATCACTTTCATGCTGCTTAGTCTTGGCCACCCTTTGGGGAAGTAGTGACAGGCCAAGATTTTCAAAAGTGACTAGTGATTTTGGGCACCTCAGTTTTTTGGGAGGCCACCTGGAGACATTGTAAAGGGGAGGGACTTTCAGAAACCACTGGCCCTCAAAACTGGGTCACTTCAGGGTGTCTCCAGTTGGCATCCCAGAAACCAAAGGAATCCAAGATCACTAGTTGCTTTTGAAAATCTTGCCCCAAGCCTTGTCAAGACTTTGATTTGATTTTAAATGTTTTTGTTCAGTTTTGTCAAGCGGGTTGCCTTAAAACAATATAAAGGACTTGGTAGCCCCAAGCTCAGCTGGGATGAAATCACAACTGGTTAGCTGTATCTTGTAGAACCTATACTACTATCCCCTTTGGACTCAGAGCACTGTTTAAAAGGTATCCATTGCTAAATATGTTGATTAAGACTGGTGAAAAGATTTCTTTCAAAACTGGACTTTGGCAGAAATTTGAGCTTTTGATTAAATGATACTTTTCGCAAAATATATCTGCTTCCCACAGAAAACTGACTTTTCATTTAAAAAAAAAAAAATCAGCAAAAAAGAAAAACACAACTCTGACGTCAACACAGAGACACAGGCCCCAGTTTTTATGTCACACTCCAGTAGCTCATCAAGAATGGAGACCATGGTGCATAATGGGAGATGTATTCTGGCCAGGAGGCAAGCCCATGGAGTATAATAGGGGCATGAACTACAGCTTCCATAATGCACCATAGTTGAAAGTTTTCAGCTAAAAATATTGAGTGACAGCTAAATATTCATCTTTTCAGCTAAAAATATTCAGTGACAGTGAGCTGTAGAAGAGTATGGAATAGTCTAAAGAAAATGGTAGAAGCTTCATCACTCTGATGTAGGGTTTAGATTATTTACAGTGATGCGTGCTGGGAAACCCTGAATACAGACCTAAAACAATGCTGCACTGGCAGAGTATTGAGCTAGATGTCCTAACAGTTTCCCCCGCCCTCCCAACACAAATTTCTATGATTGTGTCTGTTTCATGACCCTTTCATATTTTAACATTTTCTGGATTTTTCTCACCTTCAGTATTCTCAAACTTTGTCCTCCAACAAGAGAGATTACTGACAAATGTAACTTAGGCATTTTGGATAAATAAGCAAGCAAAAAAAATCATATTTTCTGAGAAATATTTGTTTCTCTGTCTCACATTTTAAACATCTACAAGGTCCTCAACACAGCAAAGCACATAAGCACACACTTAACTTTAAGCATATACGTACTAATCACTTAAGACTTGATAGAACCATTGACTTCAATGGAACTACTCACATGCTCAAAAAGTTAAGCACTTGCTTACGTGCTTTGGTGCATGAATCATATTCTTTAACAGCTTTTTGCCATCTTAGTTATTTATATCTTCATCCAAAATCTTTAGCGTTTACCTTTTAAATTATGCGTAGACTACAGAATGTGAAAAGACTGTGTTACTTCATGGACCCATTTGAATCTGGAGTGAGAATTCTCAGCCCTACACCAACATGCTGCAGTCTAGCTATGTAGTTTGTACAAGATGACTGGGGAAATGAGTGGGGCCAGTACCCCTTGATATGCATTAGAAATAATTAACTTAATCTAGGATACAGATCAATAGTCCTTTTATTACATTACTTCCCCTTATGCATGTTAAACCATAGGATTCCACTTAAATTGTAAATGATCAGTACTTGTATATGCTATTTTATTTTTCTTCACAGCTGCCAGATGGTGTGGAGCAGATGATTGTTGCTCCTCAGAGTGGCTGAATTTTAAACAGTTGAGCATAGCAGTCTGCCTGGTATTTTGCCTTTTTTAAGCTTGGCTAAAAGCATTGGCTGCCCATTTGATCCCAGTGCAGAACAAACACAACCTGTTATTCAACATTTTCCCATTCTGATCTTTGTTCATAGCTGCCAAAGTTGATGCGAGTGGAGAGGAGCTTTTGTTTTTTCAAAACTGAAGAAAATTACCATTTAGTTCCCTGAAAATTAATTTAAAAAGAACCACTCGGGAGGAAAGCTGTCGTGAATAGTTCAGTAAACAAAACCAAACAGCAAGTGATCACTCCAGTAGTGAAATAGAATGACATTGAGCTGGGGGACTTGACTCAGCCTCCAGTTACACCAGTACAATTCCGTTGCATTCAGTTGGGTTACATGCTATAAAACTAGTGTGAGCGCAGACTCAAGCCCAGGCTGTTGACACAGTGTCTCCCCTTTGCTGTGTTACAGGGGTTGTTTATGCTAGAAATTACACTGTGGTAGTTGCCAAGACTCCTGAGGGTGCTGTTCCAGCATGGTATAATCTTCCAGCATCAACAAGCCCATAGACATTGCTTCAGAGTTGTAGGGGGGCAACAACTAGGAGGATTAATATCAGCTTTTTGTGATATTGCCGAAGGGCCCCATGACCCCAGCCTGGATTGGGGCCCAAGTGTGCTAGGTAGATCTTGTCCCTTCCCTGAAGTGCTTAGAGTCTAATTTAAGACAAGATGCAACAAGTGAGCATAGGGCTTCGTCTGCACACAGTTACACCAGTTTAACTAAAGGGGTGATTTTTTAAATTGATTTAGTTAAATCAGTCCACACAAACCACTTTTAGAGCATCCACGCTAGGAGGGTTGTACCTATTTAGTTAAACTCATGAAACTTCTGTATGTAGAAAGCGCAAACACATGGCGGGAGGAAGGACAAAGAACACTCAGGGCTGGTCTACACTGTGAACTTACTTTGGCATAGCTTCATGGCTCTGGGGTGTGAAAAATCCACACCCTTGAGAGAGACAGCTATGGCCGCCTAACGCCCGGGTGTAGACAGCACTGGGTTGACGAAAGTGTTCTTGTGGCAGCTTAGCTGCTGCCTCTCAGGGGGGTGGATTGCCTATGCTGAGAGAAGAACCGCTCCCATCAGCACAGGTAGCGTCTACGCTGAAGCACTCTGGCTGTGCTGCTGTAGAGATGTAAGTGTGGACATCGCCTCAGTAATAAGAAATGTACATACCTAGTCTAGCTACGTGCATAGCTCAGTGGTTCTGAATTACTTTAATTTTTCAAAGCTGTACATTAAGAGATAGTGTCAATCCCCAGTGGCCCTCAACCCAGACATTATAAGTTAGTGATTTCCTATAGGCAAATGCAGCTATTAGTCACAAATCTCAGCTTTAAATACAATTTGACATGTGTACATACATGGCAAGTGTGCTGTGGTGAGGGACAAGGAAGCAGCTTAGGTATAATAGGGAAAAACACTAAAAATTGCTTTATTAAAGTGTCCTTCATGGTAAATATATTGTGGGGTTTGCGAGAAGTTCTAATAATAATACTCTGCACGTTACATCTTCAAAGTGCTGTACCAAACATTAACTAAGTCTTTCTATATGGTAGTGTGAGCTAGGTAATTATTTAGTCTTGATTAAAAGCTCCTTTTACATAATGAAACTCCACTGACTTCAACTGATTTACACTGGTGTAACTGAAATCAGAATCAGTTTCAAACAGCCCAACTTTACAATTACTACTGTGAATATCGCTTCATTGGAACCCTGCCTCTTTCTCACAACGATGTTGTGGTACCATGGCAACAAGCATTTGCAGAACGGGGCCTTTCTGTTAACTCCTTGAATAGGGACCCTGTCTGCAGCTGAGTCTTATACAGCAGGCCAAGCACACTGTCAGCACATCATAAAGAATTAATAATCATCTCCAGAACCTGAAACACAAAGAATTTAGGACACAGACACTGTCAGTGGTGGAGCCAAGGTTAGAACTTGGGAATTATTGGCTTTTAGTCCCAGACTGGGCTCATTAGACCATATTGCTTTTCTAGAGTTGGACTTAGAAGCTGAAACACTGCACTGACGTGCATGAGAGAGGTGTAGAATATGTGTATGCTTCCAGTGGAATGAAGAATGCCTTGAGCAAAGTGACACTTTAAGAAAGGTTTATGGTATCTCAAGGACTTCCACATCAAATGTGCTCAGTTTACAAGTGAAAAGATGGGTTTTCTTAACTGCCAGTCTTGCAAGCCCAAATTGGGCTCTCAACAAGTTCTTTTTGACTTATTAGCAGTAATAACAATTCTGCAGACCAAAAGCCATCCTGAGTTACACCTCTGCAACCCCACTGACTGCCCTCATTTCACTTACACCTGTGTGGCCTTGGTACCTTCAGTGGTCTTTCAGAGATGTAACTGAGGGCATAGTTTTGAAGACAGTGGGATTGCAAGTGGAATTGAGGTAAGAATTCTGTTGATGATGCAAGAGCCAGAATAGAATCTAGTTAAATCTTCCAGGTCATATTTGATTCTTCAGGGCTGTCAGAAATAAATGTACTCTTCTGCTAAGGTAAATGAATAAGACATTGAAAACACACAGGGAAAAAATTCACCCCTCTGCAGAAGATCAGCACAAACCCTATATGCACCCCTTAAATCACACTTAAGCACCTCTGCACAAGAGTGAATTTCACCCACAAAGAGTGGATCTGCTGAGACAGAAGGTGTCATTTCTACATGGTTACTTCTTAGAATAGAACCACACTTTAATGATGTCAGCTTATTATCTTGTCAAAGCTGACTCTCTCAGGGTGGTAATAGTATAGACTTTATCACATTAATAATTTAAGCAAATTAAACAGAAAATAGAAACATGCTTGGTACCATTGCTCCTTTTGTTATTACTGCAAGAGCAGAATGCAGTACAAGGTGTTCACTAATTCAAAATAATGGAACTTCTTAATGGCAATGTTAATAGGCAAAATTGTGTGTGTTGTCAGTGGAAGCACTCTGACTTTATTGATTTCCATCATTAAAAGGCAAGTTATAATTTTATACATAACTAAAAGTGGCATGTTAGCTATGGAGTCATTCTTCAAGTGTTTATATGCAAAACAGAACATAATGTTCACTAATTTCTTGTAACTTATTATTACTGTTACAATAGCACCCAAAGCATGCTAGGCACTGCACAGAGTATAAAACACATGGTCCCTGCCCCAGAATGTGTGTATGTATGTGCAGAGATGCTAGGGGTGGAATCTGGTGATGCTGATGCGATGAAGGCAGGATGGATATGTGAGTTGGGCCTTGGATTAGCATGTAAACTGAAGGTAGTGTGGGTCAGCTTTAAGCAGTATAACAAGTTTATATTTATTTTCTTTTGTTGCTTACTCACTTATCTAAAGAGAATACTCATCCCTTGCTCAGTTTTTCCAGTGCTGCACACTCTCTCTGATTGTTCCTTGGCCTGTTTGTGTAGGCTGCACACTCCCTCTCATACGCCCACATAACTCCCAAGGTATCTGAAATGCCTACGCCCTTTATATTCACCAGAACACCATTTCCTTACAAATTACAGCATGGTCAGAGCCCAGCCATACACTGTGGGGGAGGCATTCTTTCCTTTGGAAGTTGAGAAATGGTGGAGGAAACATACTCTCTTCCTATAGGAGGGGAACATATTCCCTTTCACTCTCCAATGACCCCCTTTGGTTGTATGAAGGAGCAGAATGAAGGGCATTGCTAGGAGCTGGATAAGCCACCTTCTTTCAAAGCGAGGATCACTTTGGGACTTCTTTAAGGGGGCTGGAGGAAGTAAAATTGGGGAGAAATTGAGAGAATCCCAGTAAATTCCCCTCTTAAACTGCACTATTGAGCCAGGCAACAGTTAAAAATAATACTTAACATCTAATGGATGTAGTGTACAGTAACTCCTCGCTTAACGTTGTAGTTATGTTCCTGAAAAACGCTAGTGTAAGCAAAATGATGTTAAGCAAATCCAATTTTCCCATAAGAATTAATGTAAATAAGGGGGGGGGGGGTTAGGTTCCAGGGAAATTTTTTTCACCAGACAAAAAGACTATATTTTATATATACACATACAGTTTTAAGTTTTAAACAAACAATTTAATACTGTACACAGAAATTATGATTGTGAAGCTTGAAGTGGTGAAGGAAGAGGGTGGGATATTTCCCAGGGAATGCCTTACTGCTAAATGATGAACTAGCACTTGGGTTAACACATTGTTGTTAATGTAGCCTCACACTCTACAAGGCAGCACAAATGGAGGGAGGGGAGACAGCATGGCAGAGAGAGACAGAGACACACCGTGTGTGTGTGAGAGAGAGAGAGAGAGAGAGAGAGACGCACATTACCCCTTTAAGTACGCTGACCCCATTCTAAGTACATTGCCTTTTTAAGTAGATTAGCAAGTTGAGATAGCAGCTGCTGCCCGCAAGCTTCCTCTGTCCTGAGCCATGTCATGTCCCCCCACTGCTCTATGGAGAAGGGGTACAGGAGTAGGGGAAGGGGGACACCCTGACATCAGCCCCCTCCCCCCACACAGCAAGCAGAAAGCTCCTGGGAGCAGCTCCAAGGCAGAGGGTATACTAGGAGTAGCACACAGCAGTGGGAGGAGGGACAGCTGAACTGCCAGCAGTTGAAAGCCTGCTGGGCAGCTGCTACACAGGGAACTTAGAAGGGAGCAGGGAGCTGATAAGGGGGCCACTGGTCCACACTGGTTCCAAGCCCCCACCAGCTAGTTCCAACAGGCTGCTCTTTCTTCAAGCAGTGGCCAAAGCAGACACCTGTCAAACAATGTTATAAGGGAGCACTGCGCAACTTTAAGCAAGCATGTTCTCTAATTGATCAGCAATGTAACAAAGAAATGACGTTAACCAAAACAACTTTAAGTGAGGAGTTACTGCACTTGGTCTTCCCATGTGTCACTGTTACAGAGCAAGCTGTGCTTTAGACACCTTTTAGTCCCTCTTGAGTGCACCCCTCAGACCTGGCTGCCTGCACTTCGCTCAGTGGCAGAACCCTGCAGTCCGACCACTGTGGGACTGGAGCTCTGGGGCTGCAGCCTCTGTTTCCTACCCATGTTAGCCTGATGGGCCAGCTGTGGTTTGGCATCTGTAAACCTTTCTATCCTGGGAGCTTATGGCAGTGGCTGATTAAAGTGAGTCAAACAACTTCTTCAAAACAAAGCATTATTTATTCTTTCACCCAAAGGTACATAGCAATCGGAGCCAAAGATTAAAACTATAGAGGCCTATAATGCCTGGCTCTTACCTACACTTTCCTGGCCAGCTTTGGGTGAATTCCACTGAGCCCAAACATTCCTTCTCCTGGGCTGGGAGCATCAATCAATCCCTACAGCATCCTCTGTGTCCATCAGGGACCTCTCAGGTCACTGGTGCCCACACACACCCTTCCCCCATTGGCCAGAGTCTTTAAGGTTTTAGTATCCCCTTTCATCCCAGGGAGAACAAACTTCGAGTCTAATTGGAGCCAGGTGTATGGGGTGGGGCATTCCCCAATTAATAGCTTCCCCCATTGTTTCCTCAAGGACTCTTGGGATTCTCTTTAGAGGTACCTTTTCTTTGCCATTGTTTTGTTCCCTGTTGGTTTCCCTCTAGCAGCCTCCTTTGATTTAATTAATACTCATGACACAATTTTTGGGGGGAGGGAAGTAGAGCCAGCCTTTGGACTCTGTTCATGGATTTTCAGGAACTAGTAACGTGAAAGCTGCTCTCATCTTTTCATTTAAATATCAAAAAGGCCAGAATCTCAGAGGTGCTGAGTACCTGAAGCGGCAATTGACCTCAGCACCTGTACAAATCAGGCTGTATGTTTCCACCCTCCTCCCTTTCAAAGGTAGCCTTGAAAATGTAAACTGACACAAGCAAATCTCCTAATGCTTGTAACTTGATTGCTCTGAAAGATCTCTGATTGTCTCCACCCAAATGGACTGACCAAATTGGTTCCACCTGGCCTGCCAAAGATGCCACTAAGACCATCACAACTTCCTGCCAGCTTCCCAGGGAGTGCCTACAACCCTTTCCATGGTTTTATTAGTTAAATGTCTTGACCACTGCCTCATTATCCACATGTGCAAAATGGAGACAAATAATTTGCCTGCCTGCCTTACCAGAGAGTTGTGAAGATTAATTTGTAAACCCATAAGAGAGCACACATAATGCTAAGGGTCTTGCAGCCTCCAGCTCCAGAATTAATTTGGACAAGTGTCCCCTGGAAAATGTTTCTAAATGATGCCTACAAACTGCTGTGCTACACCTTTCTCCAGCAGGCAGCGGGTGACAGCAACAAGATCCCTACCCCTGTTACAGGTACAATAACTCAGTTAAATCCAGGGGCGCTCTAAAGAATCTTCTATCTAAATTTCTCCAGAATCATTACATTGTCACTGCACATAGTAGTCTGAACACATTGGATAGACGTGTTTTACCCTGGTGGGAGGATGGAAAAACTGGTTTTCAGCTCTGGGCAAGGAAGGGCACAGAATGGGAAGTGTCAGCTATATAACATGCTTAAGAGAGATGGTGGGGAATTTTTTACCTAACCTTTTTTTCAATTAGAAAATGCCAGTGTGCTAAAACCAATTTTTTTTCCACAGGAAATAGTCAATTTTTGAGAAATTTCTCGCTTGCATTTTTTTTTTAAATTGTTGAAATTTCAACTGTGTCCTGATTTAGGCTGGGAATTTTTTTTTTTTTTTTAAATCTCACATTGTCATGGGCCGGGAAAACTATTTCCCGACCAGCTGTAATGCTTAGCCCTCAACTGCATGGAAACCCTTCTTCTGGTCTCTTCAGGTCTCCTGTCCCTTTGAAGGGGAAGGAAAAGCTGGGGTATTGACCACTAAATATATATAAATGGAGATAGGCCAATCTCCTAGAACTGGAATGACCTTGAAAGGTCATCGAGTCCAGTCCCCTGCCTTCAGTAGCAGGACCAAGTACTGTCCCCTGACAGATTTTTGCCCCAGATCCCTAAATGGCCCCCTCAAGGATTGAACTCACAACCCTGGGTTTACCAGGCCAATGCTCAAACCACTGAGCTATCCCTCCCTCCTTCCCACTTGCTATCAAAGTCGCACCCTTAAAAGTCAGCAAGACAAACCTTCACATTTCCACTGCTTGCATCCGAAGAAGTGGGTATTGACCCACGAAAGCTTATGCTTCAATACCTCTGTTAGTCTATAAGGTGCCACAGGACCCTTTGTCGCTTCTGCAGATCCAGACTAACACGGCTACCCCTCTGATACTTGAAACCTTCACAAGTTACTGCAGATGAAGATTCTAAGGGGCCACAGCAGTCAGGCAAGCCCCTGGAATAATGGCTTCTGCAGTGATGTATTGTCAAGGAGCCACAGGGAACTATAAGTACTTGGCATAGACTGAGCCTCTGTGTGCATGCCCTGCCTTCAGATGAAGCCCCAGATATCCATGCAAATGAAGGGGAAGCCATGGGTTTCTGGCTACTCTCACTGGAAGAATGAAGAGGAAGTTCTGTAAGACACATTTCCCTTCTAGGAATCTAAGTATTTATCCCCATTTTATAAATGAGGAAACTGAGACAGAAAGACAGTGATTTGCCTTCGGTCACTGAGTGAGCCAGGTCAGAGCTAGAATTAGAACTCAGGAGTTTACTTCTCTGGCACGTAGCTCAGAATTTATGGCAGGATCTAGCCCCACTGAAATGTGGTGACTTTTATCAAGTATAAAAGTCAAATGAATTGTTGGTAGTGAAGATATCTTCCCAAGATGTAATAATGGAAAATTCCTTTCAAGAGTTGGTGTTTAGACCTCACAAAAATGTGCAGCAAATTGCAGAGTGATTTATTTGTCAATGTCTTTATAGGTTGGGCGTTACTTTACCCCACAGCTGGAGTCAATTTTTATTATTTAAAAGTGGAAAGAAAGCAAAACCTAAACACATACAGATCTGTCTGTTTTAGATTGTACTTTCCCCAAACATTACTGTTTAGAACTTAACCCTGAATATATTTCTTCGGGGGCGAGTTGGCAACATTGAATTAAAACAACTGGAACTGGGCAGATTATATAGAAAGACCTCCTAAAAGCAGTTAACTGATCTGATACTCCGAGCCACTTCAAAACTAAATGTAGTCTTTCCCCTTGTTCTGATAAAGGACATGTGGTTTCACCTTCATTGTTTCAGTTCCATCTCACCCCCTTTAGTACTAAAGCTTAGACACACTAGGTGAGGTACAACAGAGTCTTCAAATACAGTAGTTACTGGTTACCCTGAGAGACTGCTGAAGAAACAAATAAATAGCGAGATGGCAGTGGTGATTTACATCACTCTTGAACAACAGACAGTCAGAGCCAGAAGTGTAGGACAAAGACATTTTCCAGTTCCCATCAACTTTATTCGGTGAGCCAGCAAAGGTAAACAGAACAACTTGGTAAGAAACAGATCCTATTTGGAAGGCAACACTGTACCTATTCTAGAAAATTCAGTCTCCTGCCATTTATGCTTAGCTGTAGTTATAAAAGTTAGCATGGCTCATAGTCTAGTGGTTAAGCACAGGTGCAGTGATTCAGGTTCTAGTCCTAGCTGTGTCACAAATGTCCTGTCTAATCTCAGGTGAGTCGCTTCACCTCTTTGTATGTCAATTTTCCCAACAGTAATACTGCAATGATACCAGACTCAAAATGCACTATGAGGTTCAATAATGTTTGCACAGGGTTTTGAGATCCTTGTCTAGAAGATACTAGGGAAATATTGTTATGGACTAACCATGTCAAGAAACGCAAGCCACATATCTTATCCTCAGTCTTTCCTTTTATCCAGACTGAAGTGCCATTCAGTATAAACATCATTGTGCCAATTGCTAGCCGCTTCCAGCTTAGCAGAGTCTCTCGGTTTTAGCAAAATGCACATGGAAACAAACATTTATAAACAAAAAATGCATCTTTGCATGGCATATTGCACTTCATGCATAATTTCAGTCTCAAAGTTCCATTGTTCCACTGGTGATTGGCACTGGCACTCTGAGGGCTGCCATGGGTATGCTTACCAACAAAGGGCTCTATAATACACAACATATGTGAGTAGGAAAAATAAGTATAATTATGACAGGCACAATTCTGGTTGGCAACATTGTTAATACCTCTTAATTTTACCTTATTTATTCCCTCTCCTCCCTACTGAGTCCTGGTGGGTGCCAAACACCAGACACTGCTGCCCCTCCCGCAAAGCTGACCACTTCCCAAAAATATGCCTTGCTCGAATCGATTCACTCTGTGAAGGATTGCAGGGGGATGTTCTCTTCCAATGTGAGACAAATCTTTTGAAGGAGATGTTGTAGGATAGGTACAGAGTGGCTTCCAGCAACTTTTAGCTTCCTGCTGGCCTAGCCAGAGCTAGAATCCTTTTCAGCTCACTTAGTAGGGCTGCTGTCTGCAGACCACGAGGCTGTTTGTTCAAATCTTAGCTGTGAAATTGTGCAAGATGCACTCAGGGAGAGATCAGTCAGCAGATGGGGGACATCTCTGCTTGGGTGAGGCAGCTCTAGGGTATGTCTCAGGGCTGGCCTTACCATGAGGCAAACTGTGGCGGCTGCCTCAGGTGCCAGACTGTGGGGAGCACCACTAGGACCCAGAGTGTATAAAATTGTGTCTGCTGCTGGTGAATATGTATTCTCTCTGCTCTAGGTGCACAGAGATGGTGGAATACTGTGCTGGAGGAAGGAGGGCACAAGAGACATAGGCAGGCGAAAAGGTGAGAGGGAATAACAGAAAGCAGCAGGAGCTGCAGGGAGAGAGAGGAGGAGGAGCATCTCTAGCCTCTCTAGCACCCCCAGAAGCCTGGACAGATTAACACCAGCTTCTCAGGGAACTTCTTGTTTCTTGCTGCTTCCCTGAACCCACTTGAGGAGAACAGGCAGTCAACTGAAGTAGGAGCCAGTTAGGCCCTTAAGACGCTGATATCTTCCCTCACTCCTGTTTACCAACCTGCTTATTTGTCCCCTTTAATTGAGTGTTGAGAGCCACTATAGCTGGCACAGAACAGCAGTCATGAGTGAAAGAAGAAACCGCCCTTCTGGGGCAGCATTCAGAAAAAGAAAGCAAGCAAAGGAAGCTTTTCTATCTAAGCAGGAAGGAGCTCTCCTGAGATACACAGACACAAATGTTCACGGTGAGCCTTCCGGCCCCAGTGAGGATGAGAGTGGTGAGGAGATGCCTGATCTTCCAGTTAGTCAGAGTGCAGGTGACCTGGCAGCTACTGCAGCATCCATATCTCCATCTCAAATGGATGTAACCATGCACATTCCTGAAGAAAAGTGTAGATCAGAGAAGAGTGTGGTGGAGGCGCAAGAAACAGCTGCTGCTGAGTTTAGTTCCTTAAGTCCTAGATGATCCAGGACTGTGGACCCACTTGAGCAGTAGCCTGAGGGACTTCCTTGTACTGCATGGGCCACAGCAAGTGAAAAACTTCATGTTCCCTAAAGACAATGAAAATAGAAGTTTCCATCCAACACATTACTGGCGTGAAATCCCCAATGGTGACAAAGTGAAGAAGCCATAGTTTATGTACTCAAAAACCCAGAATGCTGCATACTTTTTGCTGCAAACTCTTCCAGTCTAATGTTCCAGCCAAATTGGGTTCTATAGGAACAAAGGACTGGGAAAATCTGGCTAGAAATCTGGCATGCCATGAGAAGGCAGCAAATCACCAGAGAGCATTCCATAGGTGGAAAGCGCTTAAGATGAGACTAAGGTTAAAGGCCACCATAGATGATCAGGATCAAGAGAAGATTGATTCAGAGTCTCTTTACTGGTAAAATGTTCTGAAAAGGCTCATTGCCATTGTGAGAATGCTCGCTACCCAAAACCTAGCACTGCATGGCACTTCAGATCAGCTGTATGTGCCAAACAATGGAAACTTCCTTAAAATTGTGGAGCTGATGGCTGAGTTTGACTCCAGGAGCATCTAAGAAGAGTCACCACCCAAGAAATGTACACACACCACTACCTTGGAAAAACAATTCAAAATGAGATCATACAGTTACTGACAACAAAAGTTAAACAGAAGATTGTGGCAGATCTGAAGTCAGCAAGATATTACTCTACTATTCTGGACTGCACACCTGACATCAGCCATACGGAACAAATGACTTTAATGGTGTGTTTTGTAACAGCAACAGAACCTAGTGAAAATGTCCCTGCAATGGTGACTGTCAGAGCATTTTCTAGAATTTATTGACATTGATGATACTACAGAAGCTGGTATGGCAAATGTGCTTCTTAAAATGCTGGAAGATACGGTAATTGCGATAGCTGATATGAGAGGTCAGGGCTACGATAATGGTGCCAACATGAGAGGAAAGAACAGAGAGGTGCAGACTGGATCTGAGAGTTAAACCCTCAAGCTTTTTTGGTCCCATGCAGTTCTCATTCATTGAACTTGGTGGTCAGTGATGCAGCATCAGCTTCTAGTGAGGCCGCTGAATTTTTTAATGTAATTCAAAGCATCTATGTATTTTTCTCTGCATCAACTCATCAATGGCAAATTTTGAAGCAACATCTGGGAACATCCTCTCTGATACTGAAACCACCGAGTGCCACATGATGGGAAAGTCGAGTGGAGGTGATAAAGTCTATCAAACACCAAATTGGGAAGATAGATGATGCCATTGTTGCCATTATGGAGGATAATACTATTACAGGAACTGTTCGTGGGAGAACAGTGGCAGAGGGAAATGGAATCACTAGAAACATACATAACTTCAAATTTCTGTGTGGCTTAGTGTTGTGGCATGACATACTGTTTGGAATAAATGTTGTAAGCAAGAGACTCCAAGGTGTTGACCTTGATATATCTGGAGCAATGGAACAACTGGACAAAGCAAAGCCATACCTACAGTCTTACCGGTCAGATGAGGGATTTCAAAACGTTCTGAAGAGTGCACAGAAGTTGGCAGAGGAACTTCACACTGAAGTTATTTTCCCACCCATTCAAGAATACAAGAGTAACCAAAGAAGAAGACATTTTGATTACGAGGCACAGGATAATCCCATAAGAGACCCCAAACAACAATTCAAAGTTGAATTCTTTAACCAGGTGCTAGATTGTGCACTACAGTCAGCTGAAGAACGTTTCATGTAGCTCAAGGAACACAGCAGTATATTTGGGATGTTGTATGATATTCCAAAACTCCTCACTATGCCTGAAGAAGACCTACACCAGCAATGCTTTTGTTGCTCTGTGGATACTTCTAACACTTCCTGTAACAGTTGCCAGTGGAGAACGCAGCTTCTCCAAGCTGAAGTTAATAAAAACACATATACGCTCCACAATGACACAGGAGAGGCTGGTCGGCCTTGCAACCATCTCAGTAGAGCATGAGCTGGCCCAGACTGTGGACCTTCAGGAAGCAGTTCAAATCTTTGCAACCAAGAAGGCACGGAAAGCACCACTTTGATTATTCAAACAGATAAAAATGCCCGTGGTTACTATGCAGACAAGAAAAGTTACATTTGTTATTCTGGCGTTTCAAAGTTAAGTGTTACCTAACATTTTTGAACAAGGCATTTTAAGTTGTTAGTTTTCCTTTATTGGGGTAGGTAGCAGAGCAGTACCATGAGAGGAGTAGAACAGGAAGAAGGCAGAATTGAGACCTTTCAAAGTTTTGGCCCAAGCAAGGGGGCATGGGGACGTCATTTGAGCTCCCTGCCTCAGGTGCCTAAATGTTGTGGGCCGGCCCTGGTATGTCTGCACTTCACTATAAACTTGACCTCAGACCCAGGTTTGAGCACAACAATCCCCCTTTCCCTCTTCCCCTGGTCCACACACAAATCTTTCCGATGTTGGTCAGTAAGCCTTCAGAACCCAGGTCTTCGGACTGAACTTGGGGGAGTGGATCTGAGTCCAGATGCTGGTGGGACTCAGGTTCAAGTCCCATCATTTTGCAGTGAAGATGCTGCTCAAGTCTGGTTCACCAGACTCAGGTCCGGAGAGTCTCTGTTTCGTGGCCCTTCTACTCAAAGATTTCCCACTCGATTCCCAGGAACTGGAAGTAACCCCACTTGGTTCAAATGCAGCTACTTGGCATTTAACTCTTCCTTTCTATGCTGACCGCTCACCTGGAAACATATTTGACAGTCTCCGGTGCTAGCTGTGGCAACCGATAGGCAAAAGCGCTACACCAAGCACCCTGCTACCTGGCCAGAGAAACATGGCCAAATTCTGGTAAATCTCTGGTGCGAGGTAAGCAAGCCATTTGAGTTCAGTAAGAGTACAAGAAATGATCATGTGTACAGATAAATCTTTAAGCTTGTGGCAATGGGGATCCACTGGATATCCACAATATCAGTGCAGAGATTGAGTCAAACAGCTTAAAATGACTAATGCAAAGTAGCACACACCGAGCCCAGAGTGCTGCAGGACAATCTGCTAAGCAGGGATGGCACCTTTATAACCCACAAGTCATAGGAACCACTGAAGAATAGACAGCAGCCACTGAATGAAACTGGGAAATTGACTCTTCTCACAGTGGTCCCTGAGGGGGGGGACCTGTGCAAGCCACAGCCATGTGTGTTTGTGCCTCCATATTTGTTATTATATGAATGGGAGAGATTTCCAGCTTATGAGCTAGTGAAGTTAGTGTAAACTAGGGGTTGCAGTGTGGTTCCATTAATGGCCAAACTCTCACAGCTCCTTGCCTCCCACTCCCCCGGCATGGAATTCAGAATGGGTGTGGGGAACCTAAAGCAGAAGTTGGACAAGCACTTATCATGGACTTCCCCCCCCTCCCCCCACACACACACTTCGTACACTCGAATGATTACTAAGATGGGTTGGGGAAATAAAAGTAAGAGGTTTACATTGCCTTCCCTGTTAGTACACTGCAGCATACGAACTGGCCATCTGTGCGAGTACTGTCCCAAGCCATCAGTGTGAGTACTTGTACTATATTGGGGAGGTGAGAGTGTATGGAATCCATGGGGCCTGTAGTAGGACCTGAGAGGGCTGTATTCAATGTGTGTGTCCTATATTATGAGTCCAAACTATCCTGAGGGGTATGTATGTAGTCCATGGGAGTGAATGAGTGTCTCCAACCTAACACAGCACTTTGTTTTTCCCCTATAGATTTTGACTCCCTCCTGGCTGGTTGTGCTCACATACTTCTCACAGAGTAGGAGCTCCGGGCAGCTGGTTACATTGTGGGGTCGGGCAAAGGTCTGTCTCTATAGCTCATGAGCTCCCTCCATTCAGAGATGTACTGGTCAGTCATCCATACACTTAAAAAGCTCTCTAGCAGAGACTGATGGCTGGCTTCTGTTGGCTTGGAACACAAGATTATGCTGCCACTGCCAGTCAGAAATCTCCAGAACTATAATGTTCTCCAGTAGTTACCCTGCCTAAAAGGATCATACAACCATAGCATGTGGAACCCACCCCATACAACCACAGGGGAAAATGGTGGGGATTTATAATGTACATCTTACCCTGGTATCTGAAGTCTTGCTGCTGAGTAGTGCTCACAGGACTGTCTATAGCAAGAAATTTTTTTGGTGTGGGGGGAAAAAAATGAAACCCACTGATTTAAAAAGTAGCACCTTTTTGACCTTGAGTTTCTGCAGCTCCTCCCTGTGCATCAGATGCAATGTAAATGTTTTCTCATGCTCACACATGTTCTTCCTTTTGTCTTGGCAGGCCCTTCCACCTCTGCAGGGCACATGGAGGCAACCAGGAGCCGTGGGAGGTGAATTGTGACGCAGCCGTTCAGGAGGAAGTGAGTCTGAGAAAAAATGAGTGAGATCCAGCAGAAGGCCAACCTGGAATTCCAGAGAGAGAGAGACGTATGGCAGGTGGAAAGAGAGAGTGGCAGTGCAGTCTTTGGAGGAGGAACACAGGTCAAGGGAGGAAGCTAGTGTCCAACAGAAAGACCTGTTTGACGGGATGCTCATACTCCTCAGAAGACTGCAGGCTCCAGCTCCACCTCCTGTTCCAATCCCATGCCCTGAGTCCCCTCCACACTACCATGACCTGCAGCCCATGCATTCTTTGGACAATACTGTGGTAAGGTTACAATGTTATTATATTACTTTGTCATCCCAAATTCCAGAAATAGTGTGGCAAGGAATAATGGAGACTGTTAAAAGGCTACTAGCAAACACCATGGAAGATGAGCCAGAGCTCAGAATCTTGGAATACAGAAACATCCCTTGAGGGAAATGTCTTGCTAGCTCAAATGTTTATAGACACTCTCTGATCCAAACTAACTTGTTAAAATGGCTCCTATTATCAAATGCAGAGATCAGTTAAGAGCCTACTTGAAAGGAGGGATCAAGCAAATGAAAGGAAACAAACCCCCCAGCAGACACAAGGTATATGGGTCTGATTTGAATCTCATGAGTTTCACACCAGTCTGTCTCCACTGAATTTAATATAGTTACTCCTTATCTACCCCGTTGCAAGACAGATCAGAATCCAGTTCAAATACTGTAAAACTTTCATGTACAATACCATATTGATGGCAAATAGAAATTATTTACTCAGAAGAAAGTAGGAAAAATACCTCTTTCATATTCTGGAACATACATATAGGAACATTTTGGGGAGAGGGGAGGGGGGCAGAGAGCGAGAGAGAGAAAGTGCACAAGGTTCCCCATCTTAGTTCCCCATAGCCATCTAACCCTGAGTGAATGTTTCCAAATTCAGGCATATGTTCTTGCTGGGACAAGGCAGCCTTGAATTCATAGATTTTTAACACCAGAAGGGATCATTATCATCGTCTAGTCTGTTCTCCTGAATAATACAGGCCAGAGAAACTTACCCAGTAACCTCTGCATCAATCCCAACTTCTGGGTGAACTAGGGCATCTCGGAAAGACATCCAGTCTTGATTAAAAGACTTCAAGTAAAGGATAATATACCACATTGCTAGGTAAGTTGCTTCAATAGTTAATTGTCCTCTCTGGTAAAAACGTGCACCTTATTTCTAGTCTGGCTTTGGCTAGCAGGTAATTCCAGCAATTTTATATAGCCTGTGTCCATGAAAAAAGGGCTTAAACCACAAAGTTGAGATCCTGATCCAAACTTGATGTTCTGATCCAGACTGGAGTTTTGGTCCAGGTTCATCTGGAAAAGCAAATTGTGTGCCTGAATTTGATGATGTTTCTGCTCTGAGTGAATACAGTACATGAACTTTGGCACACACCAATCTGCCGTGTGTTTCATCACTGCTGAGCAGTAGGACAACGTAATTATAAATAGTCTTATTTGATGTGATCACCCTCATTATGGAGAGGATGGTATTATGACACTGCCTACAATGGCATGTAGCTGATCTGCAACTGCTAGCAGCAAATACCGCCAATGGCTGGACACTAGATGGGGAGGGCTCTGAGGTACTACAGAGAATTCATTCCCAGGTGCCTGGTTGGTGGGTCCTGCCCACATGCTCAGTGTCAGTCATCCACATTAGAGGGCTTGTCCTTGGGCTTTGACAAATACAGCCGAAAAGCTGCAACTTTTGCCTTCGGCATGGACCAGACTGCACCAAATGACTGGTATTTAATGACAGTTTTTAAGGCAGGATGTCCCTGAGCCCCTCTCCAAGTTCTTCCAGTAAATCACATTTCAAATAACACCAATGGAGTGCTGTGCTATATTGTCAAAATACTCAATATTTTTTTTCAGAAAATATAAAGATTTCCAGTATATGGGACTTAATTTAAGCTGGTGGTGTTACCTGGCTGCATGTTTATGGCTATGAAAAAGCCCTTACCTTAAAAAGGGAATAGGTTTAATCACAGGTTCAGAGGGCAAGGTTTTATGGGAGCCCCTGGTTAAAACCTTGGCAATGCATCACTGTGATGATAACCTTGGCCAAAATATCATAGACTCAGACTTTAAGGTCAGAAGGGACCATCATGTTGAACATAAAACTTCTAGACACCATGATCACTAGTCTGACCTCCTGCACCTTGCAGGCCACAGAACCTCACCCACCCACTCCTGTAATAGACCCATAATCTCTGGCTGAGTCACTGAAGTCAAATCATGATTTAAAGAATTTAAGTTACAGAGAATCCACCCTCTACAGTAGTTTAAGCCTACAAGTGACCTGTGCCCCAAGCTGCAGAAGAAGGCAAAAAAACCCCAGGGTCTCTGCCAATTTGACCCGGGGAAAAATTCCTTCCCAAATATGATGATCAGTAGAAGTATCCATAAGAATGGCAATACTGGGTCAGACCAATGGTCCATCTAACCCAGTATTCTGTCTTCCAAGAGCAGCCTGTTCCAGATGTTTCAGAGGGAATGAACAGAACAGGGCAATTTATCAAGTGATCCATCCCCTGTCATCCAGTCCCAGCTTCTGGCAGTCAGATTGAGGATACCGAGACCATGGGGTTGCATCCCTGACCATCTTGGATAATAGCCACTAATGGACCTATCCTCTATGAACTTTTATATTTTTGGCTTCTACCACATCCCCTCATAACGAGTTGTACAGGTTGAGTGTGCATTGTGTGAAGCATTTCCTTATGTTTGTTTTAAACTTGCTGCCTATTAATTTAATTGGGTGACCCCTAGTTCTTGTGTTATGTGAAGGGGTAAATAACACTTCCTTATTTATTTCTCCATACTATTCATGATTTTATAGACCTCTATTATATTGCCCCATGGTTTTCTCTTTTCTAAGATGGACAGTCCCAGTCTTTTTAATCCCCTACCCCTAATCATTTTTCTGTCTTATTATCTATCCCTTTCCTAATGGTTCCTAACATTGTTAGCTTTTTTGACTGCTGCTGCACATTGAGCAGATGTTCTCAGAGAACTATTGACAATGACTCCAAGATCTCTTTCTTGAGTGGTAACAGCTAATTTAGATCTCCTCATTTCGTATCTATAATTGGGATTATGTTTTCCAATGTGCATTACTTTTCACTTATCAACACTGAATTTTATTTGCCACTTTGTTCCCAGTCACTCAGTTTTGTGAGATCCATTTGTAACTCTTCACAGTTAGCTTTGGACTTAACTATCTTGAGCAATTTTGTGTCATCCGCAAACTTTTCCATGTCACTGTTTACCCTTTTCCCAGTACAGATCCTTCAGAGGTATCCACTATTTGCCTCTCTCCACTGTGAAAATTGACCATTTATTCCTAATCTTTTAACCAGTTACTGACCCTTGAGAGGACCTTCCCTCTTATCTCATGACTGCTTACAAGCCTTTGGTGAGGGACAGTGTCAAAGGCTTTCTGAAAGTCCAAGTACACTATATCCACTAGGTCACCCTTGTCCACAGGTTTATTGATCCCCCTCAAAGATTGGTGAGGCATGATTTCCCTTTACAAAAGCCATGTTGACTCTTCCCCCAACATATTGTTTTTATTTGTGTGTCTATAGTAAAGAACAAAATTATCAGTTTAAACCATCGCCCTGGTACTGAAGTTAGGCATACTGACCTGTAATTGCTAGGATCTCCTCTGGAGCCTTTTTAAAAAATTGGGGTTACATTAGCTATCTGACATTCAGCTGGTACAAAGACTGATTTAAGCAATAGGTTACTAGTGCACAACACACAGTCAACCTGTGGAACTTTTTGCCAGAGGATGTTGTCAAGACTATAACAGGGTTCAAAAAAGAACTGGATAAGTCCATGGAGGATAGGTCTATCAATGGCTATTAGCCAGTATGGGCAGGGTTGCAAAAACATGCTCTGAAGTGTCCGTTTGCCAGAAGCTGGGATGGATGACGGGGGATGGATCAGTTGAGGATTACCTGTTCTGTTCATTCCCTCTGAAGTATCTGGCATTGACCACTGTCTGAAGACAGAATACTGGGCTAGATGTACCATTGGTCTGAGCCAGAATGGCCATTGTTATGTTACATACCTAAGTTAGTAATTCGCAATTTCATATTTGAGTTCCTTCAGAACTCTTGGTTGGATACGACCTGGTCCTGGTGACTTACTGTTTATCAGTTTGTTCCAAAACCTCCTCTATTGGCACCTTAATCTAGGACCATTCCTCAGATTTGTCACCTAAAAAAAATGGCTTGGGTGTGGGAATCTCCCTCCCATGCAAAGAATCATTTAGCTTCTCCGCAATGGCCTTGTCTTTCTTGATTACTCCTTTAGCATCACAATCACCCAGTGGCCCCTCTGTTTGGCACCTTCTCGCTTCTGATGTACTTAAAAAAAATTGCTATTAGTTTGTGTCTTTTGCTAGCTGCTCTTGAAATTCTTTCTTGACCTTTCTAATTATACTTTTACACTTAACTTGCCAGATTTAATGCTCCTTTCTATATTCCTCAATAGGATTTGACTTCCAATTTTTAAAAGATGTCTTTGTATCTCTAACTGCCTCTTTTACTCTGTTTGGCCATGGTGGAAATTTTTTGATCCCTTAACTTTTTTTTAAATTTAGGATATACATTTAGTTTGAGACTCTATTATGGTTTTTTAAAAATTTCCATGCAACTTGCAGGCATTTCATTCCTTTTAATTTCCATTTAACTAGCTTCCTCGTTTTGTTTAGTTTCCCTTTTCAAAGTTAAATGCTACTGAGGTAGGTTTCTTTGTATTTCCCCCCTTAGTTACATTATGGTTGCTATTACCAAGTGGTTCAGCTATATTCACCTCTTGGACCATATCCTGCACACCACTTGGGACTAAATCAATAATTGCCTCTACCATTGTGGATTCCAGGACTAGCTGCTCCAAGAAGCAGTCATTAATTGTGTCTAGAAATGTTATCTCTGCATCCCTTCTTGAGGTGACATGTTAATATGGGGTTAGTTGAAATCCTCCATTATCATCAGGTTTTCTGTTTCTCTAATCTCCCTGAGCATATCACAGTCACCATCCTGGTCAGGGAGTCAGCAGTATATTCCTACTGTTATACTCTTACTATTCAAGAATGGAATTTCTATCCTTATAGATTCTATGGTACTGTTTGTTGCTCCCCCTTTCCCAAAAGGTTCCTATGTTGTATTAAACCTAAATTCCTCTGCACACCATTGTCTTATCCACACATTGAAACCCTGCAGTTCTGCCTAAGTGGTCCTGCATATGTAACTGGAAGCATTTCAGAGAGCGCTGCCATGGAAGTCCTCAACTTTAATCTCTTACCTAACAGCCTAAATTTGGCCTCCTACATTTCCCTATGCCACTGGTACCTACATGTACCATGACCACTGGCTCCTCCCCAGCTAGGGTTGCCAACTTTCCAATTTTTCAAAACCAGACACTACAGGCCGCTCCCCCCAAATCGCTCGATCCCTCCTTCCCCCCTACACCTGTTGCCTACTCCCTCAGGACTCACCTACAGTCTGCATAGCCGGTCTGGGAGGAGCTAATGCAGAGCCTGCCCGCCCTATCAGGGCATGGTGGGAATCAGTCCACAGATCAAGAGGATGGTGGTAATTGGGGCACGGTGAGGGTAGGTTCCCAGAGTGAGGGGCCAGAGAGAGCCGGGGCCCCAGGAGGCTGAGAAGGCAGTATCTACCTCCTCTCTGCCAGAGCCAGTTTGTGAGTTTCTCTCCAATCCATCAGTTGAGCTTCTCCAGCAGCACTTGATCTTCCCACCCTCCTGGCAGCAGAGGCCAGTTACTGCGGTAACTGGATTTGGTGTCCAATCAGCAGTACTGACCGGACACTTCACAGGTCCCCTTTTGACCAGACTTTCTGCTTGAAAACCAGACACCTGGCAACCCCAGCTCTGCACATAAATCTGTCGAGATGTCTTGAGAGTCCCACAACCTTCACACCCAGCAGGCAATTCACCATGAAGTTCTCCCAGTCATCACAAACCCAACTATCAATATTGGTAATAATCAAATCCCCCTTTACTGTTAACTGATTTTTCCTAACAGGGGTCCCCTCCCCCAGAGAGGTAGCCTCCGTGCGAGAGGATATCATGACATCCGGAAGGAAGGGCCCCAACTATGGTGTCAATCCCATACCGACAGGGAGTGCATTCCAACAGAGGCAGAGAAATCAAGTTCAACCCTTCATTTGGTAGCAAAATGTTAACAATGTGCTCCCAGAAGTGACCCCTCCCTACAGCACAGCTGGACTGTATTGTCAATGGTTGTAAAGCAAAAGAGGATTAGACTTTAAAAAACAGATCATCGTGCCTTTGTCAGATTCAATTGCTTTTAAAGCATGTACCAAAACATGGCCTAAAAGGCCTTATTGCCACTGCAATTTCCCCTTACAACAGGTTGTTTTAAATATCCCTTTAAAACAAAATATCCCGCCCCCCCCCAACAAAACCGAACCCATTAAACTCTACATTGTCAAAGAACAGTTCTTTTTAAATACCTGGAGTAAAATCCTGGCTCCAGTCAAGTCAATGACAGTATTGCCATTGATTTCAGTGGGGCCAGAATTTCACCCCGCTATCTGACATCGTCATAACCCCAGGTCATCTGAAATGCTGGTTATTATGAGGACTTCACAATGCCATTATAACAGGGTTTTAAGAACATTGCTCCCAAAAGGTGGATTCTTTATGGCTTGGCTTCTCATTTATACAGAGAAACCATAAAAACATATTTGGGTGAATTTTGTTGTTAAACTTTTGGCCAAATTCTGCCAACAGCAGAGGCAACGTGTGGGAGTCACGTGCTCCCTCCCTTGCTCTGCTCGGCCTGCTGGCACAGGAGGGGGTTCTGTCCTTCTCCTGCTGCGCCTTCCTCACAGCACATTTCTGGCCTGCTTGGCCCCTTTCCCCGGCAGCCAGGCCTGGAGGGGGTGGGCTGCCAATGCCTCCCTAGCCAGGCTCTCTCTCAGGCAGCTGCCACACTGCATAGAGGCAGCAATCCTGAGTGGCCACGCTTAGCCAGTGTGAGAAGTGGCTCCATCCCATCCCCTCTGCTCCCTGCCTGGGCCCGACTGCCAGGGAGAGGGTCTGAGTGAGCTGGAAATGTGTTGGGGAGGGAGGTACAGCAGAGAAGGACAGAACCCCCCTGCAGATAACTCTGGCAGGGAGAGTGCAGTAGCCCCAGGCCGGGTGCAGGGCAGGGGGGTTGCTGGAGAAGATGCCAGGAGCAGGTTCCCTCTGCTCAGCCCGAGTTAGGGGCATTGCCCACATCCCTCCCACTGCTGAGGTGTCTGTGAGGGCACGAGAGCTCTGGAGAGACATTGTGGTGCTGTGAGTTGCCGTGGCCCGGCCCAGAGGCACGTGCTCACCACTCCTGTGGCCCCAGCTGCCCAAGAGCCAGCAGGATATGCTGCCCTGACCCAGGGAGGTAGGGCTGGAAGGTTTCTCCCACAGGTAACACCTGGGGTGGTCACATGCTCCCCTCCCCTTTACATTGTGCCTCCCCCCTAACCCCAGTATTAGCAGGTATAAGTCATCTCTGGCCATACGTTATCTGTAAGCAACTCTGACTTCAGTAGGAGCTGCGAGCTTGCATCTGATGACAATGATTGAAAAAGGTCACATAGATGCTACATTACAATTTCTTTTTACACAACTTCCTGATGTCATTCTAATCCCACCCCTTGTGACAGCAGTATTTGAAGTTTATAGGCTGTAGAAGAGAGAACCCCCATTTTTCTATTCAGTACATAAAAAGCATTTGTGTCTTCTGTAACACTGTGCTACAAAATGGTTCCACTTTTCTATTTCTATTTGATTCTCCTTCACTTGGTTTTCTCTTGCTGTTCCCCAGCTTGACTATCGCAGCTCTCCATCCTTTTACATGATCCTGCATTCCTTACTCACTCCAAACTCCCACGGACTCGGGAGGATGCCAGGGATGTGTGTCTGGGCCCTCAGTCAGCACATTGCTTCACTGAAATATCTCATGTCTCCCTATCCCCATCTAAAGAGACTGACTAAAGGAGATATCGATGAGACCCTTGCTAATGCCTTCAATGGTAGTAGGATCTGGCCCGTTGCTTTCACAGTCAGATATGATCTAGACTGGGCCAAATGCAGAGGTGACGTTTCAGTTAGATTCCCTTAGAGCTACTTATACCCTCTCTACCGCTGTCTAAGGCAGTCTAAGGGTATGTCTACCCCTTGAGTTGGAGCTCGAGTCTGATCAAGCTGGGACCCTCAAAATAGAATTGTAGCCAGGGTGGAGTGGGCAGCAGGAAGGGATGGCTACCTCAAGTACATGCCTAGAGTCTTGGACAGGATCATACTTGGGGTGGCCAGCCCTCCTGCCAGTTGCACTGCTGCAACTACATTCTATTTTAGCACACTAGTTTGATCAGAGCTAGCATGGGTACATCTCCTCAAGCTGCAATTTACACCTGCCAGCTCCAGGTATAGATGGACCCTATGTCGGTGCAACATACATATTGTGGAGCTGGAAGGAAATATATGTTAAAACAGGTCACCAAAGAGGGAAGTTATTCGGGCCCCCATTGCATAAGTCTGAGGACAGACTTTTACACACCCACACCCACTCTCTCGCTGAAGTCAGTGGAGTTCTGTGCAGGAGCCAAGGTCTGCCCAGCCAGGGCAGACTGCAGTGTAACAGAGTCTAAGAGACGTCAGTCAAAGAACCATCTCCCTCCCCTGATAAAAGGAGCTCAGGGCTTTATTTATTTTTAACAAAACAAAGGATAATCACAGGCTCTTGGGTTAAATTGATCTCAGAGGCTCCAGGGAAAGTTACACTTTGAGCAACAGCCATGGAATGCTAGGCACAGTCTGATGGTCCTTTTTCCTACATTTCCTCAGCTTCTGAAATGCAATCAGAGTCAGTGCAAAGTACTTGGAGATATTTGATTGAATGTAAAAGCAAGAACGAAATGCATGTTTGTTCTGCTCTAAAACACAGTCTTGAATGTCAGAGGGCTGTCAATTAAAAATGTTATTTGCAAAAGGACCATCTCAGATCCAGCAAGATCAAAGTTTTCCTTTGAATTTATAGAAAGACATTGTAACTTTAAAAAAAAAAAGCTCTCACACACACAGGACTAGCAAGTAGTCCAGAACAAAATAATACTTTTTAGATAAATGATTCTCTTTATGCAAGCTGTTGGGAAAACCTGAAAGCCTACGCATGCTTGTAAATAGATCATGCTTAAATGGAACAGGATCTCTAAATATACAGTGACTCATCCAGATAAAATGTACCAGTATGGCTCTTATTCTACAGCATGATTTTTTTCCCCTTTAAAGTAGTGTATTAACAATCCCAATGGCATACAGTGTTACTGGGGAAGAGCTGATAAAAGCACTGGAGAATGACAGTGGCAGTTCATCTTGGGGGCTGGCTGCCATTTAATTTTCCATCTCAGTAATGCCTAACCAATCAAATTATCAAGTCCCTTTTAAAGCTTTGAAAGGTACCTGGAATGTCTAGTTTCCTTCCTCTCACTAGACAAGGAGCAAGTGTTAAATGGAGGAAGGGGAGAAAACACACAAGAAATAACAGGCAAGTCAGGATGATGTGATTACTGGAAAAAGACAGCCCATATTTTCCATCTTTTGATCCTACAAAGCGCTGAACACTCTCAAGTCAGACTATTTGCATGCTTAAAGATAAGCATGTGCTTAAATGCTTTGTTGGACTGGGGCCAGAGGGCTCAGTACCTTGCGGAATCAACCTCTTAGCTGCCTTCCCTGATAAGTTACAGTAGAGCTCATGGAGCCTGATCCAAAGCCTATTGAAGTCAGTGCGACTCTACACATAGGGCTTGTCTTCTCTACGTGCTAAATCAGCACTGCTGCAATCAATGCAGTGGGCATCGATTTAGAAGGTCTGATGAATCAACATGATAAATCAGTGGGAGAGAGCTCTCCCATCAACTTCAGTACTCCACCTCTGAGAGGTGGAAACTATTATTGATGGGAGAGTCTCTCTCGTCGACATACAGCGGTGTAGACACCACTGTAAGTCAATCTAAGCTACGTCAAGGTAAGTTATATATTGTACATAACTTAACTAGCATAACTTAGATCGACTTATCTCGTTAGTGTAGACCAGGCCATAGACGTCAACAGTTTTGGGACCTTAATTCTAAATGAGCTATGGTCATCCAGAGGAAACACTCCGGAAGACAACACTGCTTTAGTTTAGACATAGGCCACATTTTTGTTGTCAAGGTAACCTCAGTGAGGACTAAAATCCATCCTTTTCTTTAAAGCTGAAAGCTAAGATTTTGGAACATGAATCTTTGATAGCCATGGCATACATGGGGCTCTGGTTCTTTCCAGCCGATGAGTGTATTGGCAGGAGTGTTAGCCAGCACAAGCAGTTGTCAGCAAATGTTGCATCAAATCCAGGGAAAATAAACACTGAGTTTATACTCATGCATATTCACACTGGAAATCTGATGCTGGCCCCATTTCTGGAAAGCATCCCTAATCAGGACAACATTTAAGCACATACATAAGTGCTTTCCTGAATTAAGGTTACGAATAAAAGTAATCCTACTTGGGGGAAAAACGGGACCACCACATGATCTAAGCAGCTTGAATTTTGAATATCAAACACAATGCACAACTCGCAACCCCACTGGAGTCCCAGAATTATTCAGACACATTTTTTGGTGAATAATTTTGAATAATGAATAAATTCAGTAAAATTGTGGTCTGTTCAAAGAGTCAACGTTCATCAGAGAAGTTATTTGTTGCCAGTTAGGCACTGTGCTGTAATTCTTGTGCTATTGGCTTGGTGGCTGGGGCTCCCTTTCTGCAGCTCCAGTTCATGTCGGGTGGGGGGGGGGAAGCTCGCATATGGCAGCTGCGGCATTTGGCCCCAAACACTTCACTTGGTGGAATCAGAATTTTGAATGGGTAACTTAGCCTGGAAAAGAGCCTTACACCCTGCCATCTGGGGAGGCAAGATACTAGAACCCCAATAATACCAGCCAATGCAGTCTCTTCTATTCCCTACCACATGCTAGCTGCTAGCCCCGATTGCCTGTTTTCTCCCTTCTCCAGGAGAGCAAGTGTAAAAGATAATGCAGAAAGAGACAGTGCCTGAATTTTGGCCTTTATGCCTGTGTATTTTGAGTTATGATCTGAATGTGTCATGGGCCTGGAGGAATGCATAGTTTTGAGTATATTATTTAGATGCCTTCCACTCTCATTGCCATTGAGATGTTTGCTGACAACCTAGAAGGGTGGAGGAATCTCAGCAGTTCTCGCCGGGGTTTTTTAGTGTTTATTTTATCTTTGTGCTACATTCCATTCTTGCAGCTGTGATTTTCTACTATCCCTCTGACATTATTACTGCCGTGTGGTTACTGTCCCTGGGTTAGCTTCCTAACTAATACTAGTAACAGTGGGCCTGATCATGCCCCCATAATTCATGCATGATCCCACCCCCTCCTGTGTGGAAAGGGGATCTCCACCTCTGCAGCAGCATCCTCCCCCTTGTCCCAGAAAAGTGCGCTCCTGGGGTCAGGGGGCATGGAGTGGGCAGATGGGGGTTTAGGAGTAGGTCTGGGATGGGGGCATGTCCATCCTCCTACTGGCACCACAGAAATTCCCCATGCCCACCATTCCCCTTTAAAGCAGGCCCCCAGTGCAGCTGCCAGTGGGAGAAGTCCTGGCAATGTGGCTCCAGTGAGTCATGCTTCCCATAAGGATGCTGCTGGGGACACAGATCTGATATGGAGGCACCATGTAGATTGCTCTGGCCTCCTGCTGGTCCCCCACACTCCCCCAAGAAGCACATGGTTTGTGGGTTGATCTCAGTGCCTATTCCTCAAGGGGCGACTCCATCCTCAAAATAATGCAGGAGAACTCTCCACAAGGAAAGCTCCATAGAGATTTCTTCCCCCAAGCCTCTCACGTTGGGTTTCCTGACAGAAAGCTAATCAGACATTGCCAGGTTAAAAAGATACAAAAAAAACAAAAGCAGCTCCCTTACCTGATATACTGTCAAGCTTTTCTCCACAACCATGCAAGCTAAAAACATGCTTTTAAAAATGACAGCTGCAAGTCTCACTTAATCCCTGGTCTCCAGGAACTAGGCTTTAAGCAAAGCAGAAATGTGGTGAGTTTAATGATAAACCACGAGAGCTGGCAAAACTGCATCACCTGTCACGCTTTCTCAGGGCTGAATTGTGGCTTTGCCACAAGCCCTAAGTAAGGGGTTGGATCATAGTGTCACCGTGCCTCAGTGGGTCACGGCTGAGGATACCAGATTCAGGACAAACTGCTAAGAAATGGGGAAGACCCACCCCAAAACTGGTTGGTAGTCTTCCATAAGATATACCAAACCAGTAACGAAAGTACATCAGTGTGGTGAGACAGAAGTTAAAAAGAAGTCAGAAATGCAGCTTCCTTAGGTATCCCAGCCCTTGTTTCACCACCCAGACACTAAACTTAAAGATCAATAGTTATTCAAAACCAATTTCATCAACCAAAGGGTTCTTCTGATCCCAAGGACCAGCCACATACCCAGGTCAATATATAACTCAGATCTTACCCAGTAATCATGCTGTTTCCAATCCTTTAGTATCCAATATCTAAAGGTTTATTTATAAGAGAAAAGAAAGTTAAAATGGTCAAAGGAATCAAATACATACAATAATTGCAAAGTTCTTGTATCAGGTTTGAAGTAGTGATGGAATAAACTGCTGGCTTGTGGAGTCTCTGGTAACTTCCGAAAGATTGGAAGGCCCTCAGTCCATTGAGTAGAATGCTCCTTTTATTGTAATTCCATAGTCCAAAGATCAGAGCAGGAAAGAGGCAAAATGGAGATGCTTCTAGGGCCTTTTATACTTTTTCCCCATGTGGAAGGAAAGCTCTCAGTCTTAGTTTGTGGAAAAGTGCCGGTACAAGATGGAGTCGATGGTCACATGAGGAAGTCACATGCCCTTGCATGCTTCAATGACTTAGAAGCCATTACACATATTCTGGCTAAAACGTACTCAGGAAGGCTCATGGGGCAAGAATAAGCTTTTTCTATAATCTATTGTGCAAGCTAAGTGTTCTTCAGTGGGCTATCAATTTAAATAGTCCATTCACCATGTGTTGGCCAGACTGGATGTAAACTAACCATCTTGTGGGTGTTACCACAGAAGCAAACAAATTTGAAATACTGGTACACAATCAATATTCATAACTTTAGATACAACAATGATACATGCTGTAATGGGGTGCACTCACCTCTCATGAGCGCTCCCTGTCTCAGGCCTTGTCTACACTAAAGGGAAAAGTTGATCTAAGCTACGCAATTTGAGTTATGTGAATAGCATAGCTTAGATCTACAGAATATCAGGGTTGGAAGGGACCTTAGGAGGTCATCTAGTCCAAGCCCCTGCTCAAAGCAGGACCAATCCCCAATTTTTGCCCCAGATCCCTAAATGGCCCTCTCAAGGATTGAACTCACAACCCTGGGTTTAGCAGGCCAATGCTCAAACCACTGAGCTATCCCTTCCCCCTTATTGCGGGTCCACACTATGTAACATTGACAGGAGACACTCCCCCGTCGATTCCCCTTACTCTTCTCGATCAGGTGGAGTACAGAAGTCGACAGGAGAGCGATCGGTGGTCAATTTAGCGGGTCTTCACTAGACCTGCTAAATTGACCATCGATGCATCTATCACCGCAGTGTCAATCCTCCGGTAAGTGTAGACAAGCCCTATGTGCATGTGCCTGCACACTCTCTCTCTCAGTTTGTGGTGGGTCTTTGGTGACTCAGTCCTTTGGCTGAATCACACATAGTCTGTATATGAGGTAAAACAAATCAAACCCCTTCCAGGATACAAGTCAAACCAGGCCTATTTCAAAGCCCTCAGTAATGTTACTTTATCTGTAGCCTTATCTCTGGGCTCGCTCCTAAATCAGTCCAGCAGGCCCTATCAAAGTACCCTGCTTCGAATGGTCTCTCAGCCCCTTCTGGGCTCCTTTGAATTCTCCCCTGATCTTCAAACAGTCTCAGCCCAGGTGTGGGGCCACATCCCCCAAGGCTCCCTCCCTGGAGACTCATCGCCTCTCTCGGCTTTTCTGGCTCCAACTGTTCAGCTGGGCCACTAAAAGAGTTCCCCTTCTAGGGTATATCGAAGTCCAGGCCACTTTCCCAGTGGCTGGTGTGGATCCGGGTCCCAATCCACAGACCTTATAGATAGCAGCCACTGCTACTTCACTGCTACAATTCCCTGGACCACATCCCATGGCCCCAGTTCATGCTTCACCCTTACCTTTGGGGCCTTATGACAGCCCAAAGCACTATCCACTCTCCTCCAGCTCTAGCAATGAACTGAACTTACTCTGGCCCTACAGCTCTTCTTATACTAGCCTGCTGGTCCCTGATTGGCTGCTTCCCCCACAGTCACCCTAGGCAGCTTGGAGGCCCTCTCTATTGCCTTTTTCTGGGGTGGGGCGTTGCAAGGATGCAAGACCTTCAGCAGGGGGCCTCCAGACCTAGTTAACCCCATCACACATGCATACAAATAGAAAAGTTATGATTTGCTGAATATGATTATCCTATTGACACCTTATATTGTACAAGATTTGTTGCAATTGTATAACAGTGGTAGCAACAACGATATACATGGTCATATTTTAATCATATAACATCACACATAGAATCCGTCTGATCTGTGGTTCCCCCTTGCCCCTGGGGTCTATACTAGATTACTTCCTTTGGTGAGCTGCACTGGCCAGTGCATTGGGTGGGTGAGGAAATCAAGGTGCTACCTACTCCCTGCCCACCAGTTCCGATAGACAGCTTCCCAACAGGGGATGTTATAGTATGACATGCTTATTCATAGGATAATGTCTAGAAACTAAGGGCTAGTCTACACTACCCGCCTGATTCGGGAGGTAGTGATCGATGTTCTGGGATCGATTTATTGCGTCTCGTCTAGACGTGATAAATCGATCCCAGAAGCGCTCCCCGTCGACACCGGAACTCCAGCTCAGCGAGCGGAGGAAGCGCTGTCGACGGGGGACCCTGCCTGCTGCCGTGTGGACCGGGGGTAAGTAATTTAAAAATCGATCTAAGATATTCGACTTCAGCTACGTTATTCACGTAGCTGAAGTTGCGTATCTTAGATCGACACCCCCCCTAGTGTGGACCAGGCCTAAGAGAACTCTACTTTCATCAAGCACTTCCTGAAAGAGGACAGTACCTGTGGGGGAGGAATAAACTGAGTCAGTGTTGGTAGCTATGTCGATGGCAGAAGCTCTCCCATTGACATAACACTGTCTACACAGGAGGCTAAGTCAATATAACTATGTCGCTCTGGGGTGTGGCTTTTCCCCCTGAGTGACATCGTTATACCAATATAGGTCTGTAGTGTAGACCTGGCCTTTGAGAGACAAGCTGGATGAGGTAATATCTTTTACTGGACCAACTTCTGTTGGTGAGAGAGACTACCTTTCAAGCTTACACAGAGCTCTTCTTCAGATCACTTGTTTTTCCAAGAGTAGTAGATCCAATAAAATTTATTACCCCACTCAGCATCTCGCTAATATCCTGGGACTGGCACAGCTATGACAACACTGCATATACTCGCTCAGGTATTTCTTTGTTGTCCATCCCCAAAGCATTCCACCATCTACAGCAGACAGCATTAAAAACTGGAAATTTACTACCTACATTAGTTAAATTTAATATGGTATTTGTAGTATTCCTGAGACTGGGGAATACTTCAAATTCTATGCTCCGCCATAGTAAAGGTAAACATCATGGCGTAAAGCATCCATATTTTAATGGTAACCATAGGTGCTGACTCTGTGGGTGCTCCAGTGGGTGCTTAGCACCCACTGGCAGCAAGCTCCTCACATTCCGCCCCCCCACCCGCCTGTTGCCCTGCCAATCAGCACCCACCGTCTGCCATGATCAGCTGTTTCATGGCATGCAGGAGGCTCTGGGAGGGAGGGGGAGCATCAGGGACAGGGTGTGCTGGGAGGAGGGGGCGGAACTGGGCAGGAAGAGGTGGAGTGGTGGCCGGGGCTTGGTGGAACGGATGGAGTGAGGGTGGCCTGGGACAGAGCAGGGGCGGGAAGAGGTGGGACGTTTGGGGGTTTGAGGGAAGGGGTGGGGACCTGGATGGCACGGCGGGTTGAGCACCCCTAGGCCCAGAGGAAGCTGGCACCTATGATAGTAACCATTCTACGTCCAGCCTCAGGAATGAAAATAATCTAGTCACTTTCATTTATGTTTACAGTCAGTTTCTGCTCACTTTCACTTTCTGGCTTATATGCATTTGCTCAGTATTCCAGTGCTCAGGTTGTAAACGCTGCTGTAAAATATTAAAGTCTAAACTAAAAACTGCTTGCCTTGGAATTAAACTAAACCAAACCCAGTACACACAATTCATAGAAACTTTTTTTTATTGATCCTATTTTACAAAACCTACGTTTTGAGTGAAATCAACCCAATAGTGTCTCTAACCTTTTCCTGATATAGATTCTTCCCGTTATTGTTCACTGTCTGTTTTTAATTTATGTACATTTCCCTGAGATATGACAACTGGCTGGTTCATTTTTAATATCGCTTCTGCATGCAAGCAATAATATGTGATATTTCTTTAGAAAGCCACAGGCTCATGATGAGTCTCTCTCTTTTGAGTAAAGAAAGAGGAAGCAGTTGAGACTCACTACCAAGCAATAGGCATTATCACGTCTGTGGGGTTTGCCAGATGTGTAGAAAAAGGAGTAGGATTGTACACCAGTCAAGGGTTTCCTAATGGATTGCAACCCACTTGTTACTTTTGACCCCTCAAAAGTTTTGTTGAACTGTATATAGAGGATAGGAAATCACTTCTGAAATTGCTAATTAACCACCAAGGCCAGATCCCAGCCCTTATATGATTGATTTGAGATGCTCTGGCAGCATAAGCAACCTTAAAGCTGGCCTAAGTGGCCAAATGGGGAATCCTTGGATGTCATAAATCCAGCTCTGTGCTACCCTATCTCAGTCCTTTGTGAAGGGTCACTGCAGGCTGCTCTGTGTTATGCCAGGGGACAAACTGGCCCTCCAGCTGCTCCAGAGGTAACACAAAGCTGGCTTAAAAGCCTTCAGTGGAGTGCTGGAACCACTAAGGATCAGGAATTTAGGGGCCAGATTAAAAATACCTACATAAACAAGCAAACTCACTCACCCCACCTTACATCGGTATTCAGTGGTGAAAGTACTATGAAGGGTGAGGGGATATTACAGTTTAATTTCTGGGTCTGATCAAGATTCACTCAAATGTGGAGTAACTTGTTTGTGTCTTCTCACACTTCGGTCTTTGCAACATGTACAAATCTTTCATGTTCTTGGAGAGGACAAAAATAAGGTCATACAAGGTATAATGGATGCATTGTACATTTGACAATTAAATATAAATGAAATGACAAGTATTTCTAACATCATTGGCAGTGTTGCCTGATTTAGGAGGTTAATAATATTAATTTGGATAGTATGGGTTATAGGCTAGCCAATTAATTGGATCAGAAGATAATAAGGTTCTTGTCCCAGAATTAGGCTCCACAGAATATGTATAGGACCCTTGGGGGTATGACAGGGGACTGACACCGAGACCGATATAGTCTTAAAGACTTAAAGACTTTTACTGAGATAAAAGGAATTATAATCAAATAGTAATCAAATGGTAAAATAATCAGAGTTACTTACCGTGGCATTTTCACTGTGGTAAGTCGACTGCTGCCGCTCCCCTGTCAACTTCGCCTGCACCTCTCGCAGCGGTGGAGTACAGGAGTCGATGGGAGAGCACTCAGGGGTCGATTTATCATGTCCAGACTAGACGCGATAAATTGACCCCCGGTGGATCAATCGCTGCTCGCCGATCCGGCGGGTAGTGTAGACATACCCTTAGAATTTCACTTAACTAACTGACTTAAAACTTAAAATTAAACTAACAGACTAACAACTAAGAAAGATGCTTGGAGCTCAGACTCTTAGATGCATAGACACTTAGATTAGATTAGATAGATAGATAATTCCTTGGCATGGTGGGTTACCCCTTTTATAGGGCATGGGAGCTTGAGCCCTCCTTCTATGTCCTAACCTAGTTTCCTCACCCACCAAAATGTTGGGGTACACTGACTCCATAGGCTGGTATGTTTGTACATATTGATGGCATTTACATACATATTAATGACATTAGATCATTCACACATTTGTTATTTTTGTTCTTCCAGTTATTTCGGTTCTTTCCTTGTGGTGTACCTGTTTACAGAGGGCATGAACTTCAGAAAGCCCCTATGCCCCCTTGCTTGAACGCATCCTTTATCTAAGTTAAAGGTCACTGCCATATATATGGACCTTATGCTTTAACTTATTGCTATCTATTTAGGTGAAAGGTCCCAGACATATGCATGCTAACTTTGCCTTAGCTCAACATACAGGTCTCTTGCATTACAGCCAACCTACTTTAATATAAAATCTATAAATCTATTATAAAAAACAATCAAAACCATAAGAAAATAAGAAACCTATAAGAAAAGATTTATAGGCAAGCAAGCAAGCTAGCCTTATAGGCTACAGGAGAAACTGTTCAGATGTACAGTATGATCCTTTATTCTTACATTGCACTTATCTATATTTGCTGTAACATCTTACAAGTCTGAAAGATTTCTTGGCATGCAGAGGCGACTAAACAATTACGTGCCTTATTCTATGGATGAGAAGAAAAAGTTTTCTCCTCTTTGTGTAAATGATATGAACCACATTGATTGTAGTAGCTGATTTATTTGAAAAGTAAATTCCAAAATGCATACCATTTAGTTGGCTGGGGATTATAGTCAGTTGCAATTTTCCTGCTAATTTAAGTGCCTGTAGAAAACGAATATTTCCATGTTGATTTTATTTCAAGGGCAAAGTGATTGCATGTTCAGTGCATGACTTTATTTGATGGAGAAACTTGCATCTGTATTAAATCACTGACAGTTACCGCATTTGCTGCAGAATACTATGGAAAGATTGTGATTACCAAGAGAAACATAAATGTGTATGCACTTACTAGCTTATTTGATTTGGAAGCTTCCTGGTAGGTATAGCTGCACCGAGTATTATAATTGGTAAGAAAGACTTCAGGAAGGAGTGTAATCAATTTGAGATATTTAAAGAGAAACATACATGTGTGGGCAATCTGCTGTTCTTGGCTTCAACTAGCCTGCTGTTCTGCGTTACATCATTAGATGCAGCAACTGCCTGTTATGAGATTTTCTAGGGTCCTACTGATTATGAAAGAGCAGGAGGTTTCATGTAGACAGATTTACCTTGTTGCTTTCCACTTTTGTAAAGGTTTAAAGTATTTGGAAAACAAATAAGAATGTGTTGGTGTTGGCATATTTTGAGTGTGGCTCTTTCTTCTGTAGACAACATAGTTCTAAAAAGCAGGTTTTGTTTCCATCTCAAAACGCTGCTGCAGTGGTTTCAGTGAGAGACTTGAGTTCTGGCTAGGGGAAAAGGCCACCTCTCAACAGAGGTCTCAACATGCCTTTGAAATAAGCCGAGCTCTATATTCCAACAGCACTGCTCTCCCCCACATAACAGAAATAGCCTTTGAGTTCAAAATGATCAAACACTCTTCTTACATAAAATGTAGAGGTTAGGATCTGGTAGAGGCTTGCGACCCATTTGATGAGGCATCTGTAGAATGATTTCAATCTCTCTGTTCATGATGAAAAAATGCAAGGGTTGTGTTACTAGTTCTAGGCCTGATATATGGAGTTGGCCAGTCATAAAAATGTTAGAAACTAACAAAACTAGTACTGATTATTGATAGAACATCATGGGTAAAAATATATAAAAGTGCCTAAGTCCCATTTTCAAAAGTAACGGAGACCTGTCTATGCTTAAAAGTTAGGTTAAGATAGCTACAGTGCTTGGGGTGTGAAAAACCCTCATGCCTGAGTGCCAGAGTTATGCTGACCTAACATCTGTAGATGTGGTAGGTCAATGAAAGAATTTTTCTATCAACCTACCTACCACCACTTGGAAAGGTGGATTAACTACACCAATGAAAGAACCCCTTCTGTCACTGTAGGGAGGGTCTATACTATGGCCTTACAGTGGCATACCTGCAGTGCCGTAGCTGTGCCGATGTGGTGCCTGTAGTCTAAACATGGCCATAAGCATTTAGGAGTCTAAGTCTATTGAGAGTCATTGGAACTTGGGGACTTTTGAAAATCCTACTCGTATGTCTTTCTCTTCGCTGTCATGGGTGAGCAGGATAAGTTCCATCCTCTAGAAAATGGAGAGGCTATAGTAATACTACTTCTCTTTGGTCTATACACCTGGACCATCATGTTTCTCTGACTGTATATATATCTGTCTGAAGAATAATTTCATTCCACGCATCCGATGAAGTGGGTACTAACCCACGAAAGCTTATGCTGAAATAAATTTGTTAGTCTCTAAGGTGCTACAAGTTTTTCTTTCTTATTTTCATTTTAAAAACTACTTCTCTTGTTAGGGCTCCAATTTTCAAACTTTGGTGCCAAAAGTTAAACACCTGAATCTGTATTGACATTTAAATACCTATTTCAGGCACCTAAGTGCAGATTTAGACACCTAAAATCGATACCTCAGTACCTGAAAGAGGGCCAGATTTCCCTGATCAATAGTGCCAGAGGGGAGGAAACTGCTGTGAGGTTCAGTGTGGAGATTTCTCCCTGATTGTTCCCTCTCTAGAATAGACCATGAGGCTCATTCCCATGGCTCTCCTGGGATGTACATAAATCCTAGGTCTGCAGGAGACCAGAACCATCCCTGTGTCCCTGTGCTGGCTCCAGAGGCCAGCTCTATAAAAGGACATCGGCACCTAACTGCCCAACAGTCCAGTTTAGGTACCTCAGAGACACAAAAACCCCACTCGCTGCAAACAGTAGGCCCCTAAATCCCAAGGCATCTCAAAGTCTGCATGTGCACAGCTGCCTCAGTCTAGACACCTACCTCACACCTAAGCCTCAGTGGGAACTTCAAACGAGGTGTTCCCCCTGCCTAGCTCACCTGCAAGGTCCAATCCTGTAGGCATTCCTAGAACCCACCTCAACCCGCAGAAACCAGCCGGCAGAAGAGCTCCCTTATAACTTTTAGCGCTGCGGTTAGGGCACTCCCCTGTCATGTGGGAGACCAGGATTCAATCTCTCCCCTGATGTAGAGCAGAGATTTGAACCCACATAGCCAGCCTGTCCTAACCACTAGGCTATGGAGTATTCTGGGCAGGTTTTGGTCTCAATCTCTCTGGTTGGAACTGTTCCACTGTGTATGGATAATAAACTATGCAACATATACTGTAATGGTTAGGTAAAACACAGAGAGAACCATAATGCAATACACCTTTATTTTACATTGCATCTTTCATGCAAACTCTATCCCAAATGAGCTGCAATCTTTAACAATATAGGTCAGTTAACAGCATATGGTATACATTACAGAAAACAATGGTGCAAAGAGCATATGCCATACTTATGGATACACCCTCTATCTACAGATGTGCACATGTGTAAAATTAGAAAAACCAAACACTGACAAAGATCCCCATTTCTGGCCTCATTCATTGCACCAGAACCGAAGCTAGGTCATAAACTGTTTGAGATAAGGATGATGTTGTTCTGTGAAGCACCTAGCCCACTTGGGGGCACTGGAATTATACGTCTTGTAACAAAGTAAATTCATAGTACAATAAGTAGTAAGGCATGAAAGAAAAACTTCATCCATTTATGCAATGGGGTAGCATCTCCCTTCACTCCTATTAACCTGTACAAGTTGAATACACTGGTGGCAGCATTATAACAGTCTCATGAAGAGTTAGGAGGTCTTTTCTGGTTTGAAGGGAGTCACAGGATGAGCTCGGCCTTTGGGGGGTTGAGTTCTAGTTCTGTGCTGTACCTGGTTTCCTGTGCTGTGTATGGGTTGAACAGGAGAAGACAGACACAGATCAGCTGTGAGACTTGAACCCCTTAAGGGTCTAGCTCACCCTGTTGTATCATAATTAGTGGAATTGGAGTCAAAGGGCCCATGTGGCTTGGAGGGACTGTTATTGACAAGACACCAGGAAACTCAAGGAGTTAGGCTGGAAGCAATGCGGCCACATGGACAGAGTAGAGCACAGGGTTTAATAAAGTTTCCCTTGTTCAGTTTAACCTGCATTCAGCTTCACTCTTTGCTAATGAAACATGATGGTGACATCTGAGCTGTGCATTCTCTGCAGTGCAGCACCTGGCAGCAGGGCCATCCCTAGCTATTCTGGGGCCCTACGCAGCCCCTCCATGGAGAGGGGTTGGCCCCAGGCCTCTGCGGGGTGGGAGCGGGGGGGGGGGAGGGCTGTCCTCAGGCCTCCGTGGGTGGGGCGGGGCTGGCTTGTGGGGCAGGTGGGAACCATCCCCAAGCACTCACTGGCGGCGCAGCTGGGGTCAGGTCGCTGCACTTCCCACTGCCGGTGAGTGCAGGCCTGGCCCTGCTGCAGAGCTCAGGGGAGTGGGGGCGGGACTGGGGCGGAGCAGGGGCGGAAAGAAGCGGGGTGAAGGAGGGGCGGGGGCCCTGGGGAAGAGCTGGAGCAGGGGCTGGCAGCAAGAGCCATGGAACTCAGTCTGAAGCCCGCTGGAACCTTGAATTTTGCAGACACAAACCTAGCCCAGCAATAGGCCCCATGGAAGGAGGAGTTTGAGCTGTACACAGACCTGGCCATGCAGGAGGACGACAACAACAAGGAAGTAAAAACTATTACTTGACCTTAGTAGCAATGAGTCAGAGAGATCTGCACCTCTCGGAGGCTCAACACTGCCTCAAGCCTCACAGCAGTCCTGGGAGCCCTGGGACCTATTACTCAACAAAACAGAGCAAAACTGTGGAACAACACACGTTTTTCACCAGAGACCAAACTGAAGAAGGGAGGGTAGACCTCTATGTTACTGCCTTATGCAGACTGGCTGTTGCATTCAATTTTGGGGACTTGAGAGTCTCCCTGATTCAGGACAGGATAATCTGTGGCACTTGTAGGTGGTCAAGGAAGGCAATCTCATATTAGACATGTGTTTAGACATGGGGTGTGCAGGAGACGCTGCCAGAGAAAGGATGAAAGCCTCAGGAGGAACAACACCCACAGCAGTACATACAGTGAGACAACAGCAAAGGAGAGCAGCTGGCCGGGGTTCCAGGCCCCTAGTCAGATGCATTTTCTGTGGGGAAAAAGCATGAGCAGGTAAAATAAAAGTGCCCCGCACTAGGACAACATTGCAAGGACTGTGGCAAGTTGAACCATTTTAGGAGTGAGTGCAAGAGCAGAGGAAGGTCCCAGAAAGATTAAGCTAGACTTGCACAAGAAGGGAATGGCACATCAGACAGCAGTGATGACATCATGACTCCTTTTCCTTGAGTCCAAGAGCATGTCAGGACAGGAAAGCAACAAGGGACAATACCAACCTCTGTGCATGCAACACTGTTAATAAGGAAACACCCTGTGCAATTTCAGCTGGAGAGCAGGGCCTCCTACAATGCAATTCCTCAGGGTGAATTGACTCAAACATACATGTTACAAAGAATCTAATATACAATGAGAGTATAATGTGGCTTGTAGAAAATGTGACCTCAGAGTGACTAACCTGAAAAATAACAGATGGCATCACCGGAAGTTTATGATGGGGGGTAGTAAGCACCACAGACCCCACTTGAGGAATACAGCCATACAAGTTATGGATCTGATCAGAGGGCAGCATCAGAATTTTATAGGTACAGTGCAAGAAGCAAAAAGGGGAGTCCCATGGACAAAAGACAATTTGTAAAGCATACGGGGATGTTTACAAAGCTAATGGTTGCCTCAAAGGACAGCTGAGACTGGAAGTAGACCCTGCAGTGGAACCTGTGTATTTACTATGAAGAAAAATTCCAGTTGCACTATGTAATCCAGTACTCAAGCAACTCAAATGTCTGCAGAGCAGGGGGTATCATGGCATCTGTAGAGACCAATACAACCTGGGTAAGCAAGATAAGCTTGATCATGGTGATAAAGAAGCCACCAGTCAAATTACACATTTACATAGACCTAAAACCACTGAACTGCACATTGAAAAGATGTTACTGTCCACTGCCCACAACTAATGAAATCTTGCCAGAGCTTTCCAAAGCCAGAATCTTTACAGTCTGTGATGGGAGGAACAGATTTTGGTACATAAGCCTGGATAAATAGTCCAGCATGCTGACACCCTTTGTAACAGCATTTTGCCACTACAGATGGCTGTGTTTGCCAATAGGCATAAGTCCAGCACCAGAGATTTTCCAGAGGAAACTCACCCAAGCACTGGAAGGACTGATGGGATGAAAATAATTGCAGATGATATCCACATTGTAGGTGAACGAAGTAATGATACAGAAACAGAATGAGACCATTGCAGAAAACTACAAGTTTTGATTCAGTGATACAGGGACAAGAACATAAAATTCAACCCAGAAAAAATGCAACTCAGACGCATGAGGTGACATACAGTGGACATCTGCTCGTAGCACAGGGATTGAAAGCAGATCCCAACAAGATCAAGGCAGTCAAAGTCTGGCCAGCTTTGTGGATTTGAAAGGGTACAGCACTTCATAGGAATGGCAAATTTTCTCTCCAAGTTCTGTCCACACCTGACTGCAGTAGCAGAACTCTACATCCTGCCTTATGAGCTGACATATAGAGTGGCACTGGGAAGGTCCCCCACAGCAAGTATTTGACATGCTGAAACAATTGATGATGTACGAACCAGGAAAGTCATTGACAATCCAGTGTGATACATTGGAGAAAGGATTGGATGTAGCTCTTTTGCAGGAGCAGCTTATGCCAGCAGAGCCCCTGTCAGATACTGAATAGGGGTATGCCCAAATAGGAAAAGAGCTTCTGTCTCTGTATATGGAGTGGAAAGATTCCATCAGTATACCTATGGCCACCCAATTATAGGTCAATCAGACCACAAACCATTAGAGACAATCATGGCAAAGGCCCTTCTTAGTGTTCCAAAGAGATTGCAGCACATGTTGATGCACTTCTAGCGCTACCAGGTAGAGATCAAATATTGTCCGGAATGATTACTGGTGTTACTGACACTCTGAGCAAAGCATATATACCCAGCATCAGTGAGTTGCTGGAAGGGGACCAGTACTTAGCGCAATATGTTAATGCAGTCAGTCTCCCAGTTTCAACACTGAAGCTACATGGAAAGGTATATCTAATGACAGGCAGTCAAGACAGCAATATTAGCAGGGAGGTCAGAAGACAAAAGCCAAGTACCAGTAAGTGCAGAACCACATTCTCAACTTAAAGATGATTTGAGGACTTCAATAGCTGAGACGTAGGTGAGAGGATTATTCCAGAAGTGGGTAGGTGAGATTCTGTGGCCTGCATTGTGCAGGAGGTCAGACTAGATGATCATAATGGTCCCTTCTGACCTTAAAGTCTATGAGTCTATGAGTGTGTAGGATGGAATCCTATTAAGGGCAGAGAGCTGCTGTCTCCATCTTGTTATGTAAGGATGTCATGCAAACATACATATCTCACACCTGGGCATTAATACCACCCCTCTCTGTAATAAGGAAAGACAGGTTCCCAGTATTAGTGCTCCATTTTAGTCTAAGCAGAGAAGACTGCCAGGTAAAACCCAATGGGAGCCTAGTTAGTCAGCAGGGGGGGAAATCAGTTTGCAAACAAACCCTAAAAAACTTGCAGAAGTGGGTTAAACAGCCCCTTAACAAAGAGACCATTTTCATAACTTCTTTAACTACAGCTTCTAATCCCTAGCCACATAAGCACCAATCAACCTGCAGGGAATAATTAACTTAAAACAATTACTAGCAGATTTCTTTCTGGTCTCTGGAGTGCTAGGAGCTGTAATGCTTATCATTTGGCTTTCACTACATCCTTAACCTTGTGAACTGCAGCCAAAGAGTGCAAAACCCTTTTCATAGCTGCTTTGTGTGTGTTTATGGCGACCCATGTTGCTGCAGAAACATTTCTAAAACACTGCAGGCAATTCCTCAGCTGATACTGGGTATTGTAATACAGCACATTGTTCGACAGGTGCAAAGTCACTTCTAAACCTTCCTTCTCGTCTCCCCAGGGAGCAGAGCTTTCCTTGCTTTCCAGACTGCTGTCATTACTGCAGACATGGTTAGAGCACAAGCAGTGGTTCTGGGAATTGCACAGCCAGCTCTTTAATGCAGCAGTCCCTACTCAAGAGCCGCTGTATCAAGTCACGATGTTGGCCCAAGAGCGCTTCTTTTAATAGCACTTGTACTTCAAATTTGTTCCAACAGCCTTAACAGTTGGTAATTTTGCCTTTTTAACACGAAAACTTCGACAGTGTGACTTTCTGCAATTTGATACTTTGCCCCTTAATAAACTTGTTCAGAGAGCACGTTCTTATTTATTAACATAAGAGACTAGATTCTCTGCTGCAGTTGAGATACTCTCAGCACAGCAGAGGCATCCATGACCTCTTATGTTTCGCTGATTCTCAGCTATATTCCTGTTTTCTGTTCCCTGATTCTCTGTCCAGCTACAGCCCCAACATAGGGTAGAGCAGGCTAGCAATATAGGTTTCAGCAGTAATGATCTGTCCGCCAGCTGAGAACAGCTGGATCAGAGTGCTCTCAGGCCTCGCCATCTCCCCAACACACCCTGTTCTGGTACATCCCCTACAGCCCAGGGTTGAAAATATGGTCCAAAGACTTCTTAAAACTACAGAGTAGCTATTGTAAGGTTTTTCTAGCACCTGTTCCCATAATATCTAAGTACTGATAATCTCTATGAAAGCTAAATATCACACACACGGAAGTGGAAGAAATTCCAGTGTGTCTCCTAGGAAAAAGAGTTCCTCTTATCAGCACAATATGAGGACTGGATAAGGTTTGCAGAGCTTATTGATTTATGTGTGGCTTTATACCAGGGGTGGGAAAGCTTTTTGGCCCAAGGGCCACATCTCGGTGGGGAAATTGCATGCAGGGCCATGAATAGGGCTGGGGCAGGAGGTTGGGGTGCGGGAGGGGGTGTGGTGTGCAGGAAGGGGCTCAGGGCAAGGGGTTGGGGCAGAGGAGGGGTGCGGAATGTATGAGGGGGCTCAGGGAAGAGGGTTGGGGTGCAGGAGGGGTGCAGGGTGCGGCAGGGGGTTGGGGTGCAGGCAGGGTGCAGCAGGGGCAGGGGATTGGGGTGCAGGCAGGGTGTGGCAGAGGGTTGGGGTTCAGGGTGTGGGTTGTGGCAGGGGGCTCAGGAGAGGGAGTTGGGGTGCAGGGTGCAGGAGGGGTTCAGGGTGCGGGCTCCAGCCCAGCGCCGCTTACCCTGGCCCCGTGCCACTCCCGGAAGCAGCCGGCACCATGTCCCTGCGGCCCCTGGGGAAGGGAGGCAGAGGGCTCCGCGCACTGCCCTCACCTGTGGATACCTCCCCCGAAGCTCCCATTGGCCGCAGTTCCCTGTTCCCGACGCCACGGGGGTGGCAATCCCACGGGCCGGATCCAGCCCGCGGGCCGTAGTTTGCCCATCCCTGCTTTATACCGTAAGTGGTAGTGGGTAGTATACTCTTTATTTCTCTGTATAGTGCTGTTGCTTGAAATCTTGACAATTTCCTTCGAAGAAAAAAATTAAGACTCACTGCTAGGTACCTTCATTACTTGTAGCATCCTTATAAGAAGAATGAGAACATAAGGGAATACTACAGACCCTGAGATAACCATATCTCTGTCTCTTAGGAAGTTTTTCACTACCACCAACATGCTTATATCGTGCCCCTCATCATGGTATCTGGGTAGTTATTAATGGAGCAACAGCAGTAAGTCATTCATACGATTTCTGCTACTAGAATGTAGTGATATAAAACAATGCATTGAGAAGTAAGTTGCATTGGTTTGATAAGGCTGAGTAAAGGTACCTACGCACTTTTCAGCAACCTCGGGACTACCGCACATGCCTCCAGGATCATTGCTCTACTCACCCCGCCCACCCGGGATGTCCTGATCTAAGTTCCCTCTAAGCTGCTCGGCCACGCAGCAGGCTATCCAGGGCCACGCAGCTGGGGAGAGGTGCCTCTCCCCTGGCCCTGGGCTGCTGTGGTGAGAGAGAGCTGTGGGGAATCCTTTCTCCACGCCGCAGCTCTGGGGCAGCCTTTATCCCAAACCCCTCATCCTCAGCACCACCCAAGAGCCCCCTCCCAGCCATAGCCTTCACCCCCACACCCCAAACGTCTACCCTAGCCCTGAGCCCCCTCCCATGCCCCAAACCTCTCATCCCCTGCCCCACCCCAGAGCCCCGCACCCTCAGCCAGAGCCCTCACCCCTCTGCACTCCAACCCTCTGCCCCAGCCCTGAACCCCTCCCATACCCCAAGCCCCTCGGTCCCACCCCTGCCACACATCACCTCCATATCGGTGCGCATAAGAAAATTCATGCCGCACGTGGACATAAAAAATTAATGGGAACACTAGTGCTGATCACTTGAGGGTTTTACATTGCACAACGAACATTCTCACAAGTCAAGCAGCAGCTTGAAAGAAGATCTATCAGCTAATTAGGTTCTTCTTCATCCTCCTCCACATAGCTGCAGAAGAAATGGCATCAAATCTGATATGCAAAACTATTCCCGAGTGGTATGGCTGAACTCCTGGAGTAACACTAGAACATAAACAGACTCAAGTACAGAAGTGTCACCGTCTGAGAGCACTGACTTCTTCCTTTGCTTTTCTCTACTGCAGTTTTCCAAGCTAAATCCTGGCACAAGCAGTGCTGTTATTAACTAGCTGTACTGTCACTAGGAGAGAAAAGGGAATGTGCTATGTGGAGTTTATTCATGCATTGGCCAAACCCTGCTGCCATTAGGGTTCCCTTTGTGCCTCACCCAATCCTGGGGGCAGCCAGGGGCAAAATCTGAAGAGCTGCTCTGACTTGGTTGGGTAGAATAGTTCCAGAGGGACCAGTCTGCTGTCTAGGGATCAGCAGAGCACATGAAACTCCAGCCCTACCCCTTCTTCCCACCATCAAGGGGGCCCGGGGCCCGACTATGTTGCCTATGTTTTTGTCTTTCTCGGTAGTATCATTATTTGTCTATTGTTTTTGACATCCATTGTAAAATCGGTGAATTTCAAAGAAAATAATAACGATATACAAAATTCTGTCAGTTATTGGCCAATATAGACTCTAATCAACCAAAGAACTACTAATTACATATTAAGAACAGAATATAATTATATTTTAATGTAATTCTTAACAAAATATATATTTCATGTTCAATGCACACACGATTCTGAACAACGGCTTGCGAACTTGTGCCGTGAGTATTTCCGACTCTATACGAACATTCGCTTCTGCGCTTTGACAGTATGACGGTGCAGGCTCATCTTATTATGCACAGTCGTATTTGTATGTTTTCGTAAGTGAACACCGTGCGAATACAACAAAGTTGTTGTGTGATACACATTGTGTTGTGTTACACATACATGTTTAACGTTTAAAGTGTATGGTTAGTTCAGCAACGATCATGTGGGTGCTTACATTATTGATATTAGTCATTAGGATCTTAATATTCTCAACAGGTATTTGTTTAATATAGCAAGTTTTTTTTATATGTTCTTTAAGAATAAATGTTTACTTTTCCTATTCCATGTTTCATTTGTATACCAGGCAGGGTATATTTGGTTGGGTATTTTTGCACATCAATACAAATCCCATGTAAAGATTTTTAGCCGGTCCACCGTTGCTGTGGGGCCTGAAAAAAATTTTTCACTGGGGCCCGAACCCGCTCTCGGCGGCCCTGGCCAGGACTCAACCATGAACTTTTTGTCTGAAATTTGTCAGTGACAATCTGACTCCTCTAGGCACAATGATCAAAAAGTCACAAGCAGCTTGTCAGGCCGGTGAGAGAATATGTGGGAAAACAAAGCAGCTGGTTCAGATGACCTACCACCATATTCTATGGTATTAAGGGAATGAGCGAATGAGTGAAATGGAACTGGGAGTGATGAAAAACACAGGTGAAATTCACCATCGGGGTAAGAAGGTGCAGTGCACTTATTTACACCAGCAGTGAAATTAAAGAATAAATCATGCCAAACAAACTTGCTGACTTCTTTTAGATTGAATTACAAACCTAGGAGAGGGACAGAATGCAGGAGCAGTCATTTATCCAGCCCCGAGAAAAGCTTCTGGTTCAAAATAGAACTTCAAAAACAAATGCTAATTGGCTTGATTATGAGCACTGTCATATAGACTGAATGCAGGCGGAAGACCAATAAACAAAGGGTAATGAATGATAAACATCAGTGCTTAGAGTTGATGGGGAAGTATCCAGGGGGACACAGGGATCTGCTCTAGGTCTGGTTCTATTTAACATATTTATTAATGATCTGGAAGAGAGGGATAAACAGTACATTAATTCAGTTTATACTCAGTTTTACAGATTATGCTAAATCAGGAGGTGTTGCAAACCAACAAGGACAGATACATAATACAAAGAGACCTAGAGAAGCTGGATATAATGACAGAAACTAACAAAATGGGATTTAAATGGGATGCATGTGAGGTAATATAGTGGAGGAGGGAGAATAATCTGAAATGCAAATATTTAGTGGGAGAGAGATTCTTGAAAGCTGTAATGCTGATGGCACTGGGAATGGTGATGGGCAGCAAACTGCATATGAGCTTGCAGTGCAAGACCGACATGTTCCTGGGGAAGAGTAAGAACCTGGAGGGATTGATTTATGAGGAACTAAAGCCTAAATTCACAAAGACACTTAGGGCTGGTCTACACTAAACCCCCCGTCGAACTAAGATACGCAACTTCAGCTACGTTAATAACGTAGCTGAAGTCGAAGTCTCTTAGTTTGAACTTACCTGTGGTCCAGACGCGGCGCGCAGGCTCCCCCGTCGACTCCGCCTGCTCCGTTCGTGGAGCAGGATTACCAGCGTCGACGGGGGAGCACTTCCTGGTTCGATTTATCGCGTCTAGACAAGACTTGATAAATCGAACCCAAAAGATCGATTGGACTCCTCCGACGCGACGGGTGAGTATAGACGTACCCTTAGATGCCTAAACCCCAGAGTTAGGTGCCTAAATCTGAGGTTTAGGCACCTAAATCCCAGTTCTAGGCTCTGCTGCAATTGACAAAACTGCCGCTGAACCCTGTAGGCGCCTAAATTCATTCAGTGCCCCCAGGTTTTTGCATTAAGAGTTCCCTAGGCTCCTAAGTTTCAGGCTGTGTGCATGCACAGTGCTGCCTCACTCTAGGCAACTGGATGTCCCACCTAAGCCTCAGAGTGATTCATGAACCATGGAAGATAGGCCTTTCCCCACCTAACTCGCTCTGAGGCTGCTTACCAGATCAGACCTCTCAGGAAAATTCACACAAAACAGCTGGGTGCCCGCTCGGGGACCCTCCCTTACATCTTTTAGCCTAGTGCAGGGGTCAGCAACCTTGCGGGCAGCCATTTTTTGAGGGGGTGCAAGGTGCAGGCTCTGGCTGGGAGGCGCTTATGACAGGTGGCTCCTGGCTGGTGGCGCGGCGGGGATCAGGCAGGCTGCCTGCCCTGACCCCACGCTGCTCCCAGAAGCAGCTGGCTGCTGGCACATCTTTGCACGCCCCTTGGGGGGAGAGGGCAGTGGGTCTCCGTGCGCTACCCGCGCCCGCAAGCACTGCCCCTGCAGCTCCCATTGTCTAGTTCCAGGGGCATGCAGAGACGAGCTAGAAGCCAGCTGCTTCTGGGAGCAGTGTGGGGCCAGAGGGCAGGCAGCCTGCCTCAGCCCTGCTGTACCACCGGCTGAGAGCTGTCTGTGACATAGGCGCCGACTCCGTGGGTGCTCTGGGGCTGGAGCACCCACGGAAAAAATTAGCACCCACTGGCAACCAAGCTCCCCCCTCCTCACCTTCTTCTCCCCTGCCCAGCACGCTGCCCCCCCACTCTTCCCCCTCCCTCCCAGTGCTTCCCACTCCCCCCACCACCTAACAGCTGTTTGGCAGCACTAAGAACTTTCCAGGAGGGAGGGGGAGGAGCAGGGATGCTGCATGCTCAGGGGACGAGGCGGAGAAGAGGTGGGGCAGGGGCGGAGACTTGGGGGGAAGGGGGTGGAATGGGGGAAGGAAGGGGGTGGGGCTGGGGTGGGGACTTTGGGGAAAGGGTGGAATGGGGGTGGGGTGGGGGCAGTGCAGGGGTGGGAAGAGGCGGAGCAGGGACAGGGCTAGGGGTGGGGAGGGTCGAGCACCAACCGGGCGGAGGGGAAGTCAGCACCTATGGCCTGTGGTAAGTGCCTCCCAGCCAGAGCCTGCACCTTGCACTCCCTCCCGCACCCCACCCCCCTGCCCCAGGTCAGAACCCCCTCCTGCACCCAAATGCCTTCCCAGACCCCCTACTCCCTCCTGCACCCCAATCCCCTGCCCCATTCTGGAGCCCCATCCTGTTTATATTCAAATTCAAATGGCTCATTACCAAGGCAACTGTTGTCTCCAGTAAAACTCTTGGAATTTCTTGTGTTAAGGAAGCGGATGTGCTCTCTCTTTACTAGTATGTTCCAATGTCCAACAGTTTGAAAAAGTCTAAAGTCAGAAATAAAATAGATCAGATAAATACCTTCAATCAAAAAAATGACAACCAAAAAGAAAAAGATAGAAGACAAACATCGAGAATTTCAAAATGATTGGACTGAGTCTTACGCTTTTATAGCGAGTTCAGCTGGACTCCCGTTGTGCTTCATTTGCAACGAGAAACTATCCAACAATAAGAAATCAAACCTAGAAAGACATTTTGAAAAGAAACATTGGAAGTTTGCTGAAACCTATCCAGCTGGTGATGCAAGGAAAAAAGCAGTAGAGGAGCTCTGACGCAAAGCAGAGCAAACAAGATGTACATTCGCTAAATGGATGAAGGCCGAACCACTACTGCTAGTTTTGTGGAGGCAGCTCAAGAAATCATCAAACAAGGGAAGCCATTCACAGATGGAGAATATGTGAAAGAATGTTTCATTAAAACATCTGAGCACCTCTTTGGTGATTTTAAACACGAAGATGGAATAGTTAAGAAAATTAGAGTAATGCCATTATCAGCGAAGACTGTAAAGGACAGAACTATTAAGATGGCTACAGATGTAACCAGCCAGGAGGTTAGTGACATTAGATCAGCACTAGGTTTTTCTATTGCCTGCGATGAGACATGCGATGTGGATGACTTCGCTCAGGTTGCCTTACTTGGCAGATACGTTAATGATCAAGGGCCTCAAGAAGAGTTGATCGCATTATTGCCACTCAAAGGACAAACTCGGCGCAAAGATATTGCATCTGCTGTCACTGAATGTCTGAAACAAAAAGATATTAACATCAACACAATAATTTCTATTGCTACAGATGGAGCACCAAGCATGAAGGGGGCACACAAAGATTTCTTTACTTTAAAAAAGTATGGCGCACAATGTAATTTCATTTCACTGCATAATCCACCAGGAGGCACTGTGTGCACAAATCTTTACAGAGGAAATCTCAAAAGTAATGGAAATGGTTGTACAGGTTGTTAACAAAATAATGGCAAGCGCTCTCAATCATCAGCAGTTTTGCGAGCTTCGTCGAGAAGTTAACAGCCAATATTCTGCTCTTCTCTTGTATAGCAAGGTAAGATGGCTTTCCATAGGTGCAGTCCTGGTGAGATTTGGGTCATGTCTTGAGGAAATTAGGGTGTTCCTCTTAGAAAAGGACCTTAAATATGCGGCACTAACAGATCCTCACTGGCTGCAGGAATTCAATTTCATGGTGGATTTAACTTCTCATTTAAACGTGTTGAATCTGAAGCTACAGGGAAAAGGAAATACTGCAATTTCGCTTTTGGAATAAGTTCTTTCATTTGAACGAAAGCTGTCTTTGTTTGTAAGGGACATTAAGACGGGCATGTTAGTGCATTTCCCAACACGGAAGTAATATAAACAAACAAATGACTGTGATGTTGACGTTCGGTTCCTTGCAGAAACAGTCATCAAAATGCAAGCTGCATTTGTTGACTGATTTCACAAGTTCAGAAGGGAAAAGGCCACTTCATCATTTCTGTTGAAACCGCTTGAAGGTGACACTTCTGCACTGAATTTTTTAGCATTTGCGGGAATCGATTGTGCACAATTTGAACTTGAATTAGCGGACTTGCAAGACAAGGATTTATGGAATTCAAAATTGAAAGATCTTGTTGTGACATTGCACCCCATAACGCTTTATGGAAATATGCTTATGACTGTATATATGACATAACTGGAATATGTTTTATGCTACATATGCCATGTAACATATCTCTGTAAAGGTTATGATCTACTGAAAATATTCATCCTATTTGTATGCATGTATCATTTTCGTATTCAAAGTTATGAATATTGGCTGTGTGCTTATTTGATTTTAAGTAGCCTAAGTAAGGCATTTGGTCAGCTTCTTTAGAAAGGAATTTGCAAGTTAAGTGCCCAATCAAGAAACACTTAAGCTAACAATGAACGTTCAGACACCAGTCCACATCTGAGCTTTCCTGGGAATGTGGCTTGGCTTGTAAGGACTGAGTCATGCATGGACATGTGACTTGTCCATGTGACTCCAAAACTCCATCTTGGAGCTGGATTCTGCACAGGAGAGAGGAGGGTGTCTCCACCCACAAGAGAAAGTCTATTTAAGCCCCTGGGAGACCCCTCCATTTGGTCTTCAGCTGGCTCAAGAGATAGCCTCTCCACCCCCAAAGGATACCTGAAAGAAACTGGAACAAAGGACAGTAACTACGGGGGTGTGAGTGATTGCTGGACCTAGACTAGAAGGAGGCTAGTCTTTAAAAGAAGCTTACTGGAACATCTCTGAGGGTGAGATTTCATCTGTAATCACTTTCTTACTGAATTAGGTTTAGACTTGCGTGTTTTATTTTATTTTGCTTGGTAATTCACTTTGTTCTGTCTGTTATTACTTGGAACCACTTAAATCCTACTTTTTGTATTTAATAAAATCATTTTTACTTATTAATTAACCCACCCCCAGGTACAACACAAGTGGTCTGCAATGGATGACCTTAAACAGCAAGACCAAATTATATTCAATATTTGGAATTGTCTACCGGATACGTACAGTCAGCTGAAGAAATATGCATTTGGGCTTCTCTCAATCTTCGGTTCAACATACTTCTGTGAACAAGTGTTTTCCAACATGAATTTCATCTAAAACAAACGGAGGAGCCAACTGCAAGATGTTAGTCTTGAGTCCGGCTTGAAAATGAAAATCACGGCATATTCACCGAACATTGAGCAACTCTTTAAAGATGTCCAACAGCAGAAGTCACATTAAAAGTATTGGTGAGTAGTAATAACTTTAATATGTTCAATTATTATTAGTTGATAAATTCTAACTCTACAAGTAGCTTTCCGAGTGACGTGGCTCTTGAAATATTTTGGTCAAAGACAAAAACAAAGAAATAGCTCTTCTTCTTTGAAAGGTTGCCGACCCAGTGGTTAGGGTACTCAGCTGGGATGTGGGAGGTCCCTGCTCAAAACCCTTCTTCTCACCAGATAGAGGGGGACTTGAATTAAGGTTCTACCACCATTGGGCTATTCTGATGTGGGACATCTTCAATTCTTCCTGTTGGAGCAGTCCCACTGTGGCTAAATAATTGAACAGTCATTGAGACAGAGAGCGAGCACATGCATGAGAATGACTCTTATAGCCTGGTGGTTAGAGCCCTCACTCAGTATGTGGGAGACCCAGCATCCTGCACCAAGTATTTATCCCAAGTGGAGACTGAGTACTTATCCCAAGTGGAACAGCTTCAACAGGAGTGACCAAGGAAGTCCCACATTGGATTATTCCATAGCTCAGTGGTTAGAGCACAAGCCCTTCTCCTTATTAGGTGGAGGTGGGATTTGAATTGGTGGGTCTCCAATGTCCCTGGGGAGTACCCTAACCACTGGACTAAAAGTTGTGAAGGAGCTGCAGCTGCTCTCCGCTCCTCCCCGCCCCCAGCCTCCTGCAAAAAACACCTTAGGTACTTACCTAGGAGTTTATAGCTGAGAATTGCTAGCAAACATAGGCACCCTCCTACCACCTGTATTTAAGCAGCTATTTCCCTGAGTAGGACAGGGCTTAGCACGCCCTCCTTCCATTGGCAGCTCCCATTGGCTAGCTTAGGCAGCTCCCCATCTAAGATGCTGGCTTTAATGGATCACAGTCTAAGGCACCTATCTCTCCCCATTCATTTTATAGGGAGCCTAGGTACCTAACTCAGGCTTTGTGAATTGCAGTGCTGTTCCTCTGATTTTCTAGGTGCCCAGAAGTTAGGTGTTGTGATGCTCAGCATGACACTGCCTTAAGTAAATAGGCCTAAGTAAATAGAACAGCATGGTTAAATGACAGCTAAGTGGAGAGAGGAAAATATACTAAGGGTCATTGGAGCAACGCTGATTTACATCAGCCCAGGAACTATCCCCTAGGTGCCCATGTGATTTGAAAGGTGTAAACATCACAGAGGCAGAGGAATTGCTTTGGGTCGTACAATGGATACAGAAAAAAACCACCAAAAATGTAGCCTGAATGTCAGAAAAAGCATCCTAAGGGTGAGCCTGATTAGACTATGGAAGAGCCACCCAAGGAATTGGCATCATTTTAAACTAGACTGAACAAAACACTTAAGGAATACACTGTGGGGAACAATCCTGTGTCTGCAGGAGATGATCTAAGAGGCCTTATCCATCACTAATTACTATGATCAATCAAGAAGCTCCATTGCAGCAGAGATTATATTCAGTCTAAAATCCCTTTTATACACATTTGGTGGCTCATGAGTTACACCCTTGTCAACACTAGAAAGTTGTACCATTTTAATTATACATGACCGCCTTAGTGTGGATGGAGTACTAGATGTATAAAGGTGCTTTATACTGGTATAGCTATTCCAGGGAAGGGGAAAACACTATAGAGATAAGACACTTTTATCCTAGTATAACTACATCCACACGAGTTGTACCAGTGTAACTATATTATTGTACCAGTGTACCCATAACAGTTACATCAGTAAAAACCCTGTGTCAGTCAGGCCCAGAATGCCTCAGTCTAAGATTAAATGTGACAGCATGTAGATGAACACTACTGTCTTATACAGTCTTCTCTTCTGCACAGTGGGTCTCTTTCATGTACAGCATAAGGATTCCATGTCTGTCTGCGTCACCTTGGAAATTATCCTTCAAAAATGATTTGTTAATGTCTGTCCCTGAACAGGTGGCTGTAATACATTGTCAAATGGGATCTCATGTGCTGGGCGGAAAGGAAAGGGAGAAAGAGAGCCAGGAATGTGTTCAGAACCACATGTTCTAAAAGGGGGACTGGGGCTGACTTCACAGCTGCATGGAGGAGATAAGGACAAAGGGAAGGTTGGGGGGCATTTTAATTCTGTTGCTTATTATGTAGATGTTACACTTCATAACAAGCTGCAGCTTTTACTTGGACAGTAGTCAACATTATTTGGAAATACTCTGCAAGTCAATTAAAAACAAATAATTACACCATACTTCTAAGTGTCAGGAGGCTGGAGAGGCTGTTCAAAAAACAGACTCTGCAGCTTTGGGGAAGTTTCACCATGCGGAATCATAACAGGGCTTTAAAAATTGCATTGGGCTCTGTTCTTTCCTTAGAACCCAAACTTAACTACCCTTATTATAGGTGCAGCCCTGGAGGAAAACAGCCCACTGAAAGCTTAATGGAAATGGTATTTCCGTAATGCCACTAATTCAGAAGTGACGTATTCTACACTTGTTCCATGTACAGAACTCCCATTAGTTTCAAGAATAGAACATGACACGTCATTTGTCCAGGTGAATTTTAGAGCTTCCTGTTATCATGAAGGAGTGGCATGCTGAATGCCTATATTACATATAAAAACTGGATTAAAAGAACACTAAAGATGCAAGTCAAGCACTAAGGAAATGCTAAAATTAAGGGTGCCTCTGCAACCTTAATTTGGCCCCTTTCTGTGTATGCAATATGATAATCTTTAATTACATGATCATATACTATATCAGGGGTTGGCAACCTTCAGCACGCGGCCCATCAGGGTAATCTGCTGGTGGGCCGTGAGACATTTTGTTTACGTTGACCGTCCGCAGGCACGGCCGCCCACAGCTCCCAGTGGCTGCAGTTCACTGTTCCCGGCCAATGGGAAGCTGCGGGAAGCAGCGCGGGCTGCAGGGATGTGCTGACTGCCACTTCCTGCAACTATGTATTTCAATCAGTGCACAGGATGGATGGTGCTCCTTTTAACAAGCAGCTATTGAGTATTTTTTTATCCTCAGCAGCCAATGCATGGGCTCAAGCCTTATTTACGTCTCACCAGCCAAACCCTGTACTGAACAAAGAATTACTCATTTTCCAGTAAGCACTTTCATGGCGCTCATCACTGTAATGTCCTAGGGAGGGTTCCACAAAGGTACTTAGTCCTTTTTTTGGGCACCACTGTGATCCACATAACTTCTTCTCAGCTGCTGCCTAACACTAAGGATGTCTAAAAGTTCCCTATGCACCTATGTTTCTGCCTGTGAGCAAGAGCACTGCCATCTCTCAGGGCATGTCTACACTTACCTCTGGAGTGATCGATTCAGTGGGGGTCGATTTATTGTGTCTAGTGAAGATACAATAAATCAACCGCCGAGTGCTCTCCCGTCGACTCCGGTACTCCACCGAAGCGAGAAGTGCAGGCGGAGTCAACGGGGGAGCATCAGCAGTCGACCTACCGCAGTGAAGATGCTGCGGTAAGTAGATCTAAGTACGTCGACTTCAGCTACGTTATTCCCGATCCCCTTCCCCCTCAGTGTAGACCAGGCCTCAGGTGAGTGCCCTAGCAACTCAGCTGGAGTCAAGCTCTCCCCTCCTTTCCCTTCTTCCCCCCAGTATGTTGGCTTTCGTGAATCTCATTTTCAGACACATCTTTCCTCCTATTCATTGTATAAGAGCCTAGGTTCCTAAGCCCTGGTCTACACTGGGGGGGGCGGGGGGGCGGGATAGATCTAAGTTATGCAACTTCAGCTACGTGAATAACATAGCTGAAGTTGATGTGTCGACTGGTGACGCTACCCCGTCAACTCTGCCTGCACCTCTCGCTCCGGTGGAGTACCGGAGTCGACAGGAGAGCACTCAGCGGTCGATTTATCGCGTTTAGACTAGACGTGATAAATCGACCCCCACTGGATCGATTGGTGCCCGTCGATCCAGTGGGTAATGTAGACAAGCCAGGCTTTGTGGATCATGGTGTTGTTCCTGTGATTTTCTAGATACCTAAAAGTTAGGAGCCACAACACTCAGTGTTGCAAACTTTAAGTCCCTTTGTGGATCTGGGCCCAAGTGACTTTCCCAGCATCACATAGGAATTCTGTGGTAGGAGCAGGGATAGAATCCACTACTGCTTTAGTAGGGCCCTTCATTTTTTGTTTTTATTTCATTTAATTTTTCCCGGGAATTTATTGGTGTTTATTTCTACAACAACAAAAATGGGTAAAAATCAGTGGAAAAAATATTAATAATTTTTCTGAGTAAATATTGAGGTTTATTTTGGTGGATGGAAGGACTGGGGAAAAAGTATTCAGTAGATTAATGCTTTGATTAATGGAATTCAGTGTGGTTTGCTGCAGAACTAAAACAGAACTCAAAACACAATGCCATCTCTGAGTTTAAAAAAACAATGTATCTCTAATCTCCAAATAAAACTTTTCATTTCAATAAACAGTTTACTGTTTAGACTTAGAACTTTTAGCCTATATTTACATTTAATGATTGGGTCACACCATTTGCAATGCATACACTCAATTTCATCCTTTTCTCCCATTTTTTTAAACTTTCAAATACACTGCACCCCCCGCTAGAATGCAGGGTTTGGGAGCCATGCGCGGTACCGCATTAACGCGGGGGGGGGGGGGCGCGTTGCCATGGATCCCAATGTAAACAATTTATTTTGGGATCCATGCATGCCCCCGCACTAATACCGAATTCGCGCTATAGTGGCGCGCGGTATAGGAGGGGTCTCCTGTACTTCCTTGTGTTCTGAAACGTATTGTGATACATATTTTCATTTTTGTCCCATTTTAGTGTGGCAGATCTTTAAACCGTTATCTGCTAACAGCTTGAAATGTGTACATGGTGGGTGCGAGATACATTAGTTCGTTGAGATGCACATGCACTTCAGATTTTGTGTGCTTGCCTGTTTGTTTATTGTTTGTATCTTCTAGACTAATACATAGCCTTACTTCAACAGACAGCTTTGCATATACACACAGACTAATATATTATCATAATACATATATCTCATGCAATGTATTGTATTTTCCTAATAAAACAAGTTATTTTTATATATATTTGAATGATACAAAAGTAGGGTGAAAACTGGGAAAAAACAAATATTTTTTGTAAAACCCAGGATTTTTTCAATCAAAATCAGTTTCAATGGAAAACAAAGGGGCTTATGCTTTAGCCATGAGACCATCCTTTCTCTTTCTGCAACCCACAGCCCCATTCACTATGCATATTTTATGGGCCCCTGCCCCGGAAGCCTCCCTGGCCACCCCTGACTCACCACCCGAGTCAGATGCCTCAGAACCATGCCCAGGGAACATCATGCGGGACCTGCTGCCACCTGAGGAGGGCAAGGAACCTTGGTGGACCAGTCTGTATTCAACTCTGCTTCCGTGGCCCACTGGGGATATTAGCTGACAGCTCCTCCATAGAGATGAAAGCAAGGGTGGATACCAGGCACAGTTCATGAATTCCCCTGACCCCTATCTCTTCTGCATCGAGAGGGAGACCCTGGTGCACATCTACATAGAGTGCTTCAGGTTGCAGCCACTCTTCCGGCTCCTCCAGAACCTCTTACTGAGGTTCTGGCTGCACTTCTCCCCACACTTCCTCATTTATGCACACCCCATCTGTGGCTCCACAAAAGCATGATACTGCCTCATCAACCTCCTAGCCCTGGCCAAGATGGTCATCCATCACTCCAGGAAGAGGAAGCTAGATGGGGTGACGGTGGCACCTATTTCCTTATCTGATCACACCTCCAGGCAGAGTTCCTCTGAACAGTGTCTTGTCTGGACACCATGCCTTTGAGGAGCGGTGGGCACTGTCTGGAGTTCTCTGCTTGACTCCTTTTCCTTCTGACGCCCTCATTTTTAACCTTTGACCTCACTCCCATTCCCGTTTTCTTCTTCATCGTCCCATGTACTCATTTGCAGCCTGGGCTTAGTGGCTTCTTCCCCTTAGTTGAGAGGGCAGGCCTTTCGTCTTGGATGGCCTAGACCTACCTGTCCCAGCCCTGCAAATACCACATACCTTTCAGCAGCTTCCTTTAGTACACAGCCCTGATTCAGTCCCAGAGCTCCATTAGGGTTGCCAGGCATGCGGTTTTCAACCAGAATGCCCCGTTGAAAAGGGACGCCGGCGGCTCTTGTCAGAACGCTGACCGGACCACTATAAATCTAGTTGGCGGTGCAGCAGGGCTAAGGTAGGCTCCCTGCCTGCCCTGGCTCCATGTGGCTCTGGGAAGTGGTTGATATGTCCCTGCAGTCCCTAGGCACAGAGGCGGCTATGGGGGCTCCATGTGCTGCCCCCGCCCCACGCACCAGCTCCACAGCTCCCATTGGCCTGTAACAATGGCCAGTGGGAGTTGCGGGGCTGGCACCTGCAGGCATGGGCATCATGCAGAGCCCACTGGTCCCTCTGCCTAGGAGACGAACATGCCGGAAGCTTTTGGGAGCTGAGGTAAGTGCTGTCCGGCCGGAGGCAGCACCCTAAACCTCCTCCCACACCCCAATCCCCTGCCCCAGCCCTGAGCCCCCTCCCACACCCAAACTCCCTCCCAGAGAACCACACCCAAAACCCCCTCCCACATCCCAACCCCCTGCCCCAGCCCTGAGCCCCCTCCCGCACCAAACTCCCTCCCAGACCCTGCACCCCAACCCCTGCCCAAGCCCTGAGACCTCTCCTGCACAACAAACCCCTCATCCCCGGTCCCACCCCAAAGTTGGAGACCCCCTGGACTATGGTCAATGGGACTGGGTGAACCCTGGGATGCTTGCTCAGCATATAGGGTTGCCTTCTCTGCATATGCCACATTGTGTTTCCCAAGAGGGTAAAGGCCACCTGTCCTCTGCCTCTGTGGATTATCTCAGGTAAGTTCTGCAGCATGGTGTTCCAACCTCCCCACCCCCAGTATCCACTGGTCCTCTGGAGCTTGATGTCAAGCCCCTGTGCCATGAGTCCCCACCCTGGCCATCTTGAACCTTCCACCTGAGCCAACTTATTGAGATGCAGCTGGTCTGACTCTGAGCCACATCACGAGAGCAGCTGTACATGGTCATATTCCATACTGTTCATTTCCTCGTCCTCTAGTCCTGCCCTGATACTAAATGGTGGGACCTTTTACCACCAATGGAGGGTGAGAGTGGCCCAGCATGTACTCCACCTTGGCTCCATGACCCAATGGGGATATAAGTTGGCAGCTCCTTCATGGAGTCATGAGCACGGGTGTGTCACTGATGTGGTTAACAGAATCCCCTGACACTTCGTGATGAAAGGAAGACTCTGGCACATGCTTATTTGCAGTGTGCCAGGTTGCAGTCCCTTTCCCGCCTTCTCCAGAACCTCTTGTCCCTGCACCTTTTTATTTATTCACAGCCCATCTGTGGCCCCAGAAAGTCTCAGGCCCTCCTCATTAATCTCCTCCTAGCTCTGGCCAAGATGGCTATCTATCAGTCAAGGAGCAAGGTTGGATGGGGGTCTTCTATGTGACTGTGACTGTGGGGCCCACTTCCAATTACTTGTTTGTTCATGTCTCTGGAAAGAGTTCCTCTGAGCAGCATCAATTAGCTCCATGGTTTCTTTTGAGGAGCAATGGATGCTGCTGGGGGGTTGCTGTTAGGTGTTCCCCCTTTGAATTTCTGATTTTGAATTTTTGAGCTGCATTCCCTTCCTGCTTTCTCATTTGTTGTCCCCTGGACTCGGTTGATCCCTATGTTCTTTTTTCAGTGCTTCCCCTCTGAAGAAGGGGGTCCTTTTGGTTTGGTAGACAGATCCCATTCAGGGGCTCTGCCTAGAAATAGGGACCAAATAGGCCTAGGCACTGATTGAAGCTGGGGTCCTGAGGGGGGAAAAATGATAATGTAGTTAAAGTGTGTATCGTAATCATAGAACTGGAAGGGACCTCGAGAGGTCATCTAGTCCAGTCCCCTGCACTCAAGGCAGGACTAAGTATTATCTAGACCATCCCTGACAGGTGTTTGTCCAACCTGCTCTTAAAAATCCCCAGTGATGGAGATTCCACAACCTCCCTAGGCAATTTATTCCAGTGCTTAACCACTCTGACAGTTGGGAATTTTTTCCTAATGTCCAACCTAAACTGCCCTTGCTGCAATTTAAACCCATTACTTCTTGTCCTATCCTCAGAGGTTAAGAAGAACAATTTTTCTCCCTCCTCCTTGTAACAACCTTTTATGTACTTGAAAACTGTTATGTCCCCTCCCAGTCTTCTCTTCTCCAGACTACACAAACCCAATTTTTTCAATCTTTCCTCATAGGTCATGTTTTCTAGACCTTTAATCATTTTTGTTGCTCTTCTCTGGACTTTCTCCAATTTGGCCACATCTTTCCTGAAATGTGGTGCCCAGAACTTGACACAATACTCCAGTGAAGGCCTAATCAGCATGGAGTAGAGCGGAAGAATGCAAGCACACAAGGGAGGTGAATTAAGGTTGCACACACAACCATATCAGAACCATATGGACCCCCAGCCGGGTCAACAGCAGGACTGAAAGGAACCTTTACATCCATAGCACAGACCACTATTGCTTGAGCTAATTGGTAATAATAGTAGACTGTTATCCTTTATGTGAGCCACTCACTAGAGGGGGATGGGACACACTTTACCATTGCATTTCAAAAGAAAATAATTTAATTTCTTTTACACCTCAAAAACATTTCATACGGACACAACACACACTGTGGGTCTTTACCTGGATAGGAACCTAAATGGCTTGTCCTCAAAATTATGCAAAATGACTGTGCTCGTTTCTGAATCTAGGATTATGACACCATAAACGAGTGTTTCCCAAACTTCCTGGCCAATTGGGGCTGCGCGAAGCGGCGCGGGCCGAGGGACGTACTGGCCGCCGCTTTCCACAGCCCCCATTGGCCGGGCACAGTGAACCGTGGCCAGTGGGAGCCGCGATCAGACAAATCTGCGAACGCGGCAGGTAAACAAACCGGCTGGGCACACCAGGGGCTTTCCCTGAACAAGCGGCATCCCAAGTTTGGGAAACACTGCCCTAAACAATATAGGTCTGGTTCTGCACACCCACAGTTTTGACACCAGTGTAATTTCAGTTGCATTATTCCTGAGTTTCTCCAATAAGTCAGATTTATGTTGTGTGCAGATTTGTGTTCATTTAAAAAGATATATAATAAGAGTTTTAAATTTTAGGATATAGTTTGCCCACATCTGAAATTACCTAATATATATTTCTACACACACACAAAAACAGATCTCCTCTCATTTATACCAGGGTAAATCAAAAAGAATGGCAATGATGTAACATGAGTGGAAAATTAGGTTCAAAGTACCTTTATTTGAGCCCTATGGACACCAATGGATCTTTCTGTTATGAATACATCGATTGGCTGGAAAAAATAACTTCATTCCCTAAAAAGAAATGAAGCCATGATTGGATGCATCGTGCAGTAGTCACAGAATCAATCATCCAAAATAAATGATATTATTATTGGTATCAGTCAGAAGCTATTTGAAAGCAGACAAGCTGAAAGGATGTGTTTAAACATGCCAAATATGTTTGGACTATCTCTCACACATCTTACCATTCCTTAGGTACACATTGATTGTTTTGTATTAAGACAGATTAATTTACAAAGCAACCCAATGCGCTGAAAACACAGAGTAAAACATTACAGGCAAGAGAGTGCATTTTGTCCTGATCTGGCACCCTTGACTTAATCAGGATTGTTCAAGGTGTAAGTGAGGGCAGAATTAGACCCCAGGAGAGAAACTAACAACTCCTATATAAGGATCACCAGGCAAAAATCCTGAACTGATGGAACGCTCATAGCAGCCTTTGGGCCAAAGTCAGTGCTGATATAAGTTACAAGTGTGTAAGTTGGCCAGAAACTAGGTGAGAGTGGTAAAGGGATTTAACATGCACCAACTGTCTTGTACAGTAGGGGATAGATCCACAAAGGAATTTAGGTGCCTAACTGCCACTTTAAGAGGTGCCTACGGATGACTGGGAGAGGACCCGGATGACTGGAAAAAGGCTAATGTAGTACCCATCTTTAAAAAAGGGAAGAAGGAAGATCTGGGGAACTACAGGCCAGTCAGCCTCACCTCAGTCCCTGGAGCAGGTCCTTAAGGAATCATCATCAGGCTCAACAGGTAGTGATCAATGGCTCCATGTCTAGTTGGCAGTCGCTATCAAGCAGAGTGCCCCAAGAGTTGATCCTGGGGCCAGTTTTGTTCAATAACTTCATTAATTATCTGGAGAATGGCGTGGATTGCACCCTCGGCAAGTTTGCAGATGACACTAAACTGGGAGGGGTAATAGATATGCTGGAGGGTAGGGATCGGATACAGAGGGACCTAGACAAATTAGAGGATTGGGCCAAAAGAAATCTGATGAGGCTCAACAAGGACAAGTGCAGAATCCCATGCACTGCTACAGACTAGGGACCGAGTGGCTAGGCAGCAGTTCTGCAGAAAAGGACCTAGGGCCACATCGCAGTTGCAAAACTGTATGGAGGGCTGGGTAGGTAAGGCTGTGCCTCCCCAAACAGCCTGGACCCCACCCCCTATCCGCCCCCTCCCATTTCCCACCTCCTGACTGCCCCCCGCTGAACCGCCAACCCATCCTACCCCCCAGGCTCCTTGTCCCCTGACCCCCCTTCTGGAACCTCCCGCCCCTAACTGCCCCCCTGGACTCCACCCCCTATCCAACCCCCGCCCCCCTGCTCCCTGTCCCCTGACTGCCCCGACCCCTATCCAAACCCCCAACCCCTAACAGGCCCCCCGGGACTCCCACACCTATCCAACTCCCCCATTCCATGTCCCCTGACCGCAAACACTCCCCGCCCCAGGTAATCTCCACCCCATTCAACCCTCCCTGTCCCCTGAATGCTCACCGGGACCCTCTGCCCATTATCCAACCCCCCACTCCCTTCCCCCTTACCATGCTGCTCAGAACAGCAGGAACTCACAGGAGCCTGGCAGGAGCAGCAGGCCAGAGCACTGGCGGCGCGGCAAGGTGAGGCTGTGGGGAAGGGGGGGACAGCAGGGGAGGGGCTGGGGACTAGCCTCCCTGGCTGGGAGCTCAAGGGCCGGGAAGGACGGTCCTGTTGGCCGGATGTGGCCCGCGGGCCGTAGTTTGCCCACCTCTGACCTAGGGGTTATGGTGGACGAGACGCTAGATACGAGTCAACAGTGTGCCCTTGTTGCCAAGAAGGCTAACAGCATTTTGGGCTGTATAAGTAGGAGCATTGCCAGCAGATCGAGGGACGTGATCATTCCCCTCTATTCGGCATTGGTGAGACCTCATCTGGAGTAATATGTCCAGTTTTGGGCACAAGAAGGATGTGGAAAAATTGGAAAGAGTCCAGCGGAGGGCAACAAAAATTATTAGGGGGCTGGAGCACATGATTTATGAGGAGAGGCTGAGGGGACTGGGATTGTTTAGCCTGCAGCAGAGAAGAGTGAGGGGGGATTTGATAGCTGCTTTCAACTACCTGAAAGGGGGTTCCAAAGAGGAAGGCTCTAGACTGTTTTCAGTGGTACCAGATGACAGAACAAGAAGCAATGGTCTCAAGTTGCAGTGGGGGAGGTTTAGGTTGGATATTAGGAAAACCTTTTTCACTAGGAGGGTGGTGAAGCACTGGAATGGGTTACCTAGGGAGGTGGTGGAATCTCCTTCCTTAGAGGTTTTTAAGGTCAGGCTTGATAAAGCCCTGGCTGGGATGATTTCGTTGGCGATTGGTCCTGCTTTGAGCAGGGGGTTGGACTAGATGACCTCCGGAGGTCCCTTCCAACCATGATATTCTAAGATTCTATGGTTCTAAGTCTAAAGTATAGACCCTCAAAACACTTGTTCAGCTGAAGTCTTACCCTGTAAGTGCCTAAAATCTCTGGGTGCCAGTATCCACCAGAAATGTCCCCATGGTGCTTAAATTTTTGCTGGCGTGTATGGACAAAAACACCTATATCCTGGCAGCACCAAGCAGCTCAGTGCCTAAACCAGGGGAGCCGGAATGCAGGGGGTCCAGGCATAGGCGCCGACTCCGTGGGTGCTCCGGGGCTGGAGCACCCAGAGGGAAAAATTGGTGGGCAGCTCCCCGCCCGCCCCGGGGCCCGCGCCTAGCTTACCGCAGCACCGGGCGATGTTGTGGGGCCCCGCCCCCGACGCCAGGCAACGTTGCATCGGCGTCGGGGCCCCGCAACGTCACCCGGCATCGGGGGCGGGGCCCCACGACGTCACCCGGTGTCGGGGGCGGGGCCTGGCATCGGGGGCAGGGCACCACAACGTCGCCTGGCGTTGGGGGCGGGGCCCAGCGTCAGCACCCAGCGACGTAAGGGTGAGTGATGGCGGGCCAGAGAGGAGCGAGCGGGAGACGGGGTCTTGAGAGGAAGAGGCGGCATGGGAGTGGGGCCTCGGGGGAAGAGGCAGTGCAGGGGGCAGGGCTACAGTTCAGGCGCTGGTGGCCCCCCACTTTTAGGGACATTTACCACTCCTGGCTTAAGCTCCAGCAGGATCCTCAAACCAGGCATTCCCCTGCCTAGCTTGCCTGTGGGGCCCAATCCAATAGGCATTCTCAGAGGCTGCCTTAGCACACTCCGCTGGGATCAAACTGCATACAAAATACTGCAGAGGAGGTGGAGTCCTTTACCCTAGTGATTAGAGTATTCATATGGGGGACTGGGATTCAAATTCCACCTGATTTACATCAAAAGCTTGAACCCAAGTCTCCCATGTGAGGGCCCTAACCACTCAGCTATAGGGTTTTCTGGGTTGCGTTTGTCTCTGTCTCTGCTGTTGCTGAGGCACTTTGCATGAACTATTTAACTATTCATTGGGCAGAGAGAGAGTGAGAATGACTCTGTAACCTAGCGATTAGAGCACTCTCCCGGGAGACCTAAGTTCCAAGCCCCGATCCAATCAATATTTAAGTATTTTATTAAAAATGAAACAGCTTCAACAAGAGAGATCCACCCTAGAATACTGTACAGCCCATTGGTAAGGACACACTAACAGCCAGACTGAAGACAATGAAGCTACTCTGGATTTATACTGATGGATTTGAGATCAAAATCTGACTCCACAGGGTCAGGAGGGGTGATTCATAGATTCATAGATTCTAGGGCTGGAAGGGACCTCGAGAGGTCATCGAGTCCAGCCCCCTGCCTCATGGCAGGACCAATTACTGTCTAGACCATCCCTGATAGACATTTATCTAACCTACTCTTAAATATCTCCAGAGATGGAGATTCCACAACCTCCCTGGGCAGTTTATTCCAGTGTTTAACCACCCTGACAGTTAGGAATTTTTTCCTAATGTCCAACCTATACCTCCCTTGCTGCAGTTTAAGCCCATTGCTTCTTGTTCTATCCTCAGATGCTAAGGGTATGTCTACACTACGGTACTAGTTCGATTTCTGTGAAACCGAACTTGTGAACCCGATATTTCCATGTCGATTGTTCGAATCCACACCAGGGATGTTTATTCGAATGTCCGAGTCCACAGTAGGGGGGCAAGCGTCGACATTGCAAGCGGTGCACTGTGGGTAGCTATCCCACAGTTCCCGCAGTCCCGCCTGCCCACTGGAATTCTGGGTGTAGCCCCCAGTGCCTTGTGGGAACGAAATTGTGTCAAGGGTCGGTATACGTACATTTCGTCACTCGACCCACACTTCCGCCTTCCCTACGTGAAAGCGCCGGCGGGGAATGAATTCGCGCCCTTTTCCTGTGGCTGATAGCTCGGACGCCACTGGACAGTGAGCATGGAGCCCTCCGCGATTATCGCAGATGTTCTGTCCGTAGCCAACAACTCGCGCCTTATAGCGCACCTTTTCCAGACTCTGTTGCAGAGAAATCGGGAGAGGAGACAACGTAATCTCCAGGAGTACTTAAACTTTGAAAGGGGCATTGATCTCTTGCAAAGCGCTGGACCCCGGACCCTAGAGATCATGGTGGCAATGGGTCATGTTGATCCCGTGGAACGGCGATGCTGGGCAAGGGAAACAAGCACTGACTGGTGGGACCGCATAGTGATGCAGGTATGGGATGAGTCCCAGTGGCTGCGAAACTTTCGGATGCGTAAGTGCACTTTTATGGAACTTTGTGAGTTGCTGTCCCCTGCCCTGAAGCGCCAGGACACCCGGATGCGAGCTGCCCTCACTATCCAGAAGCGAGTGGCCATAGCCCTGTGGAAGCTTGCAACCCCTGACAGCTACCGGTCAGTAGCGAACCAATTTGGAGTGGGCAAGTCTACCGTGGGGGTTGCTGTGATGCAGGTAGCCCGTGCAATCGTTGACCTGCTGCTCCACAAAGTAGTGACCCTGGGAGACGTGCAGGCGATCATAGATGGCTTCGCTGCAATGGGATTCCCAAACTGCGGTGGGGCCATAGATGGGACACACATCCCTATCCTGGGACCGGAGCACCAGGGCGGCCAGTATATTAACCGGAAGGGCTATTTTTCTATGGTTCTGCAAGCACTAGTGGACCACAAAGGACGTTTTACAAACATCAATGTTGGGTGGCCAGGAAAGGTTCATGATGCTCGTGTTTTCAAGAACTCTGGTCTGTTTAGACGCCTGCAACAGGGGGTTTATTTCCCCGATCACAAAATCACTGTTGGGGAGGTGGAGATGCCAACAGTGATCCTGGGGGACCCTGCCTACCCGCTAATGCCATGGCTCATGAAGCCATACACGGGAGCCCTGGACACTGAAAAGGAACTCTTTAATTACCGCCTGAGCAAGTGCAGAATGGTGGTGGAGTGTGCCTTTGGCCGTCTCAAGGCAAGATGGCGAAGCTTACTTACTCGCTCCGACCTCAGCCTTAAAAATATCCCCATTGTGATTGCGGCGTGCTGTGTGCTCCACAATCTGTGTGAGATCAAGGGGGAGACATTTATGCAGGGCTGGGAGGTTGAGGCAAATCGACTAGCAGCAGATTACGCTCAGCCAGACACCAGAGCCATTCGGAGATCACAGCGGGAGGCGGTCCGCATCCGTGAAGCTTTGAAAGCTCGCTTCCAGACAGAGCGGGTTAACCATTGACTGCTACACTTCCGTAAACAGATACTGGACCTACCCCTGTCCCTTTACACATGTCCCGTTGCCCATCCTCCCATTACCAACCGCCTTCCCCCTCCTTGGATCAACGCTGTAAAGTCACAGTAAAGGAAAGATTTTTTTGTTTGAACGTGTTCCTGTACTTCTTCTTGGGTAATGATTATCACCGTGTAGGCATACGGCGGTTGGGGGGAGGTTTGGTTGGGGGACACTTCCCTTCAAAGGGGAAGCTGTTGATCCTGCCCAAAGCGCAGTGCCAAGAGGTGTTCCGCTTGCTTAAAGGGACCATCAACCTCTTCTAATCCCATGTGTGTGTGGTGGTGTCTATGTGCCTTGTACGTATTGAGTATCGCCAACGGATCACACAGTGCATTGATCTATCCAGCAGGCTACTGTCAGCCGCAAAAGATCAGCGACCACCCTCCCCAAACATACAGTGCACCACCCAACCCCCAACCCCACATTTAGAACGTAGAAACCAGCACAACGAAGGAAAGGTGTGCTTAATGCATGCAATGTGTACTGTGCTTGCCACTTCAGCAGTTAACCTGTCTGCACCCTCGTTTGAGCTCCCATTCTCTGCACTTAAAAAGCATGTTAACCACTCCCCAGAGATACAAACTGTCCCATTTAAAACACTCAGGGAAACATTGGTGAACCAAAAAACAAGATTTATTCAACAAAACAGTAACTTCACATGGAACCTGGGAAGGGAGGTGCTCAGGGGTGCTGCTGGTTGGAGAGGAGGGAAAAGTCTATGGTTTTGGGAATGACAGCCTTCTGCTGTTGCAGCGGTCTGCAGGGGTGGATTGAGTATTTCCACGCACCCTGGATCCCCTTGTCCTAGTGACTTTTGGGGAGGAAGCCACTGGACTTGGTGGCGGGGGAGGGCGGCTTGAAAGAACATACAGAGGCGCTCTTTCCTCATGTCTCCTGTCCTGGAGAATATCCACCAGGCGCCGGAGCGTGTCTGTTTGCTCCCTCATGATTCCCAGCATTGTTTGGGTCGCCTGCTGATCCTCCTGCCGCCACCTGTCCTCGCGCGCTTCAGCCCTCTGCTCCCGTTCCCTGGCTGCTCGCTCGTACCGTGCGAAGTCCTCTCTGCGCTGTGCCGCCTCCCTCTGTGACAGCATCACTAATTCCGAGAACATGTCGTCCCTGGTTCTCTTTTTGCGCCGCCTTATCTGGACTAGGCCATGGGTGGGAGAAGCACGGGTTGGGTGGGAGACACTCACAGCTGTGGGATAAATGAAAGGGAGTGAATTCCTCAGACAGATACTTTTTCAAGAACAATGACCATACTCTTTCACCATGAATAGGACCAAAGACAGTGCCTATCACATGTACACGTACTACAAGGTCAAATAATATGCCTTAAGGCTGAGTGAGTGTCTAGGGTCCCGGTATACGGATCCCAGAGGCCTTTCCGTACACAGAAAATCACCTCTCTGAAAACCATGGTAAGCTGCTTACTTACGACTGCTGTGAGATTGCTTCACAGCACTGCTCTACTCCCATGTCTCCCTCAGTGTTCCTGGCGGCGGTCAGTAGCTGCTGCTGGCCAAACCGGTAATCTACGGCGGCTGTCCTAAACCCCCCCCCCCCCCTCAGCGTGGCCGCTCCAGGGAACCAAAAATTCCCGCGAACCGCTCAGCGTGAGCGGCTCGCCTACCCTTCCCCCCCTCAGCGTGGCTGCTCCAGGGACCCAAAAATGGCCGCGAACCGCTCTGCGTGAACGGCTCGCCTACCCTTCCCCCCCCTCAGCGTGGCCGCTGCAGGGAACCAAAAATGCCCGCGAACCGCTCAGCGTGAACGGCTCGCCTACCCTTCCCCCCCCTCAGTGTGGCCGCTCCAGGGAACCAAAAATGGCCGCGAACCGCTCTGCGTGAACGGCTCGCCTACCCTTCCCCCCCCTCAGCGTGGCCGCTGCAGGGAACCAAAAATGCCCGCGAACCGCTCAGCGTGAACGGCTCGCCTACCCTTCCCCCCCCTCCGCGTGGCTGCTCTAGGGAATCAAAAATGCCCGCGGACCGCTCAGCATGAACGGCTCGCCTATCCTATCCCCGGTTTAGCGTTGCCGGTCCCCGGGACTGTCACTTCCCGCGCACCGATATGCACTACTGGTTTTGCTCCCGAGCCCCTACCACCACGCGGTAACGTAAACTGCCGGGTGTCTGTCTGTAAGGGGAAAAGGAAGCATGCAGTATACTAATTATACTACTCATTCGAACCAGGACCCCATGACTGATATCACTCTGATGAGGATTACGGAGACAGAGAAAATCTGCATGCTGAGTCAATGCAAGCAAACCCCGGGGCCGTATGCTGCCATGCTATGCAAGGCAATGATACCAGAGTACCTGCTGCTCGCATGGCGCGGGAAAGTATCCTACCATGGAGGAGACAATAAGGCAGCTCTCCCAGTGAACGTGCTAGACAAGCTATCGCTGTACCTTCAAGACAGCTTCTCTGAGATCTCTGCTGGTGATTACACCTCTATCCCCATACATATTGACAGACTTTTCGAATAGTTGCACGGGAAAGCGACTCCAAGGTGAAGCGCATAAGGCCAATGAAGCCACAGTTACAGAGCGCTAACACACCATAACTATTGTATTGAAAATAAATGTCTAAAACACTGACCTGATGATCCCTCTCCTGATTCCTGGTCAGGAATGCTGCCTTGGGAGTGTTCAAAGGGCAGCGCAGTCAGGGTCAGGAATAGTTCCTGGCTGTCGGGGAAATCTCCAGGGTGACCGCTTTCGATTGCCTCGTCCCCCTGCCCTCCTTCCTCTTCTTCGCCGTCAGCGAAAACCTCCTCCGATGTGTCCGTAGAATGGACCCCGTCATCGGTGTCCACGGACACTGGTGGGGTAGTTGTTGCCGCACCACCGAGCATGGCGTGCAGTGCCTCGTAAAATCGGCAAGTCTGAGGCGCTGAGCCGGAGCGTCCGTTGGACTCTTTGGTCTTTTGGTACGCCTGACGTAGCTCCTTGATTTTGACGCGGCACTGCGTAGCATCCCGGCTGTACCCTCTCTCCGTCATAGCCTGGGAAATCTTCTCGTAAATTTTTGCATTCCGTCTTTTTGAACGGAGCTCGGCTAGGATGGATTCATCGCCCCACACAGCGATGAGATCCAAAACCTCACGATCACTCCATGTTGGAGCTCTCTTTCTATTCACCGATGGCATCGAAACCACCGCTGTAGAGCTCTGCATCATTGCCAGTGCTGCTGAGCTCGCCACTATGTCCAAAGAGGCAATGTGATTCAAAATGGCCACAGAGGAAAAAGTATTCAAATTTTCGCGGGGATTTCTCTGAGTGGCAGGTCAGAGCATCCGAGTACACAATACTGCCCTGAGCGTCCACCGAGTGGTGCACTGTGGGATAGCTCCCGGAGCTATTAGCGTCGAATTCCGTCCACAGTACCTCGCATTCGACATGCCCATTTCGATTTTGGCGCTACTCCCCTCGTCAGGGTGGAGTACCGAAATCGATTCAAGGAGCCCTTAATGTCGAAATAAACTGCTTCCTAGTGTGGACGGGTGAGGGATTAAATCGAGTTAACGCTGATAAATTCGACATAAAGTCCTAGTGTAGACCTGGCCTAAGATGAACAAGTTTTCTCCCTCCTCCTTATGACACCCTTTTAGATACCTGAAGACCGCTATCATGTCCCCTCTCAGTCTTCTCTTTTCCAAACTAAACAAACCCAATTCCTTCAGCCTTCCTTCATAGGTCATGTTCTCTAGACCCATAATCATTCTTGTTGCTCTTCTCTGGACCCTCTCCAATTTCGCCACATCTTTCTTGAAATGCGGTGCCCAGAACTGGACACAATACTCCAGTTGAGGCCTAACCAGCGCAGAGTAGAGCGGAAGAATGACTTCTCGTGTCTTGCTCACAACACACCTGTTAATGCAGCCCAGAATCATGTTTGCCTTTTTTGCAACAGCATCACACTGTTGACTCATATTTAGCTTGTGGTCCACTATAACCCCTAGATCCCTTTCTGCCATACTCCTTCCTAGACAGTCTCCTCCCATTCTGTATGTGTGAAACTGATTGTTCCTACCTAAGTGGAGCACTTTGCATTTGTCCTTATTAAACTTCATCCTGTTTACCTCTGACCATTTCTCCAATTTGTCCAGATCATTTTGAATTATGACCCTATCCTCCAAAGCAGTTGCAATCCCTCCCAGTTTGGTATCATCTGCAAACTTAATAAGCGTACTTTCTATGCCAATATCCAAGTCGTTGATGAAGATATTGAACAGAGCTGGTCTCAAAACAGACCCTTGCGGAACCCCACTCGTTATACCTTTCCAGTAGGATTGGGAACCATTAATAACTACTCTCTGAGTACGGTTATCCAGCCAGTTGCGCACCCACCTTATAGTAGCCCCATCTAAGTTGTGTTTCCCTAGTTTATTGATAAGAATATCATGCGAGACCATATCAAATGCCTTACTAAAGTCTAGGTATACCACATCCACTGCTTCTCCCTTATCCACAAGACTCGTTATCCTATCAAAGAAAGCTATCAGATTGGTTTGACATGATTTGTTCTTTACAAATCCATGCTGGTTATTCCCTATCACCTTACCACTTCCAAGTGTTTGCAGATGATTTCCTTAATTACTTGCTCCATTATTTTCCCTGGCACAGAAGTTAAACTAACTGGTCTGTAGTTTCCTGCGTTGTTTTTATTTCCCTTTTTATAGATGGGCACTATATTTGCCCTTTTCCAGTCTTCTGGAATCTCTCCTGTCTCCCATGATTTACCAAAGATAATAGCTAGAGGCTCAGATACCTCCTCTATTAGCTCCTTGAGTATTCTAGGATGCATTTCATCAGGTCCTGGTGACTTGCAGGCATCTAACTTATCTAAGTGATTTTTAACTTGTTCTTTTTTTATTTTATCTTCTAAACCTTCCCCCTTCCCATTTGCATTCACTATGTTAGGCATTCCCTCAGACTTCTCAGTGAAGTGGTATAGCAGGAGTCAACAGTAGGCAGACGTAAGCTAAGGTATGCCAAATTAGCTCCTGAATCATGCACCCCATCTTATCTGACACCCTCCTGCTAGCTAATTTTCATGGTACACATGAAAATTTGGTGTGTGCCACTCATCTTGAACACCACTGAATGCTACACTAGTGCAAACTATATTACTGTACCCATTACACCTGATGCTAAATTTACACCAAGCATTTACATGCTCAGAATTTGGCCCCATACATCTCAGAGCTGAGAGGATTCGCAACTACTTGATACATAGGAAATGCCTGTTTGCTCCCATAGCTTGTTATGGAAGTTTGCACAAGCAGATACACAAATCTCCAGACACAATTTCCAGCCAATTACACAGTGCATCCATTGGGGGAGAAAAATAACCTTTTATTCCTGCTGTGTAGAGCTGCATCTCTGACACACATACAGGTCAGACTGAAATAGCCCCAAGAGGTTAATATGGTGAACGGGATCTACAGTTAGCAAAGCTGTTTTGCCTGGCTTGGTTGTTTGGCTAAACTGCAACAAGAATGCCTATCTACAAGGTGTTTACTGTTGCTATGTTTAATTTTTAGCAGAACTGCAGCTTTTGTGATACACAATCCAGATCTCATTTAATGATATAAACTATGAAATGTTCAGAGAAAACAAATCACAAGTCCATCAAAATGCCAGATAAATTAGTTCAACAAACTGGACTAGAGACATGTTCAATGAATCATCATCACCAAGAATAAATAAATTCAGATTAAGCAAAACTTGATTGAATCATGCTGAAGTTTGGCACTGTTAACAAAATGGATCAGTCTAAAATCTCACATTAGGTACACATAATCTCATAAGATTTATGACTGTTATTGCTCACCACATATGTTTCTAGGTTACTGTTTGCTATGTTAAGACCTGGATGCTCTGAGTTTATAAAGCCTTGCCTGTTATTTCATATTTTAATCTCTTCAAAAGGACATGCTCTTTGGTTCCCTTGTCAGGGGTGCAAAGTAAATTTTAAACATAGTCAATTTCCTGATTACTTTTCCCCTCCGTGTTAAATGCCGGATCTCTCCCAGTGGATTTCAGTGTAGTGTGAGCTTTCAACGCTCTTTAGGCCTGGTATACCACTACAAAGTTATGTTGTTATAAGTCACCTTGTGTTGAGCTATTTGTGGCTGTGTCTACTACATTCAAATTTGCCTCCCATTGACGTAAGAGCCCCATTATGGCGACAAAATCAAACCACCTCCCCAAACAGTGTGGAGCCATGGCTGATCTAATGAGGTTGATGCAGTGTGAGTGTAGACACAGCACAACCTATGTGGACCCTAACAGTCCTCTAGCAGCTGTCCCATAATGCTCTCTGTGACAGTGACTGCTCTGCACAACTGTAAACTCAACTACCAAGGGGTTGTGGAGATTGGCAGCCAGACCTCCTCCCTATAAAAAACTCCTTTTCCTGATTGCCCACCTTGGTGAGCATACCTCACAGCTCTCCCTTGTCGTGTGCAACTGCCCAGCTGCCCATGCCCACTCCATGCTCTGGATGCACTCCTGCCTGGAGCAGACATGAGGTATTGCATCTCCTGGGCGAGCACAGCTACAGACCAGTCATAGAAACAACCATAGGCACCGACTCCATGGGTGCTCCAGGGCTGGAGCACCCATGGGGAAAAACTGGTGGGTGCAGAGCACCAACCAGCAGCTCCCTGCTGGCCCCCCCACCCAGCTCACCTCTGCTCCGCCTCCCCTGAGCATGGCGCCGCCTCTCCGCTTCTCCCCCCTCCCTCCCAGGCTTGCCGCGGGAGTCAGCTGTTTGGCGGCAAGTCTGGGAGGGAGGGAGGAAGGGAGGGGGGAGAAGCGGAGCGTGGCGGTGCGCTCAGGAGAGGTGGAGGCAGAGCAGAGGTGAGCTGGGGCAGGGAGCGGTTCCTCTGTCCCCCCCCTTACATGCCGCGGCCCTCCCCACGCCCCTCTGCCCCAGCTCACCTCTACTCTGCCTCCTCCTCCTTCCCTGAGCGCGCTGCCGCTGGAGGGCGGGTGGAGGGGAAATGCAGTCGGCGCGCCCAGGGGAGAGGGCAGGGATTTGGGGAAGGGGTTGGAATAGGGGCGGGGCCGGAGGCGGAGTTGGGGCGGGGGGGGGGGCGTGAGCACCCACCGGCGCCTGTGGAAACAACAGGGCTCAGCAGCAAAGGAACTGCAGCAGGCATACACTATAATGCGACAGAGGCCAACAATCCATCTGGTGCTGAGATAGAGGCCTACTACTTTTACAATGAGCTGCATGTCATACTTGGCGGAGACTCCACCAGCACCCCGCAAACCACCCTGGATACCTTGGAAGAGCTGGCGACAGAGACCCCTGTCATGAAGAGTGAGGAGGAAAGGTGGGGGAGACGTGGCGGGGAACTCCAGCCATGACGTGAGCCAGGACCCCTTGGAGACGCCACTGCAGTTTAGCCAGTCCTGCCAGCTGAGCAGAGATGAACCTGATGAAGGGGAAGAGATCGTGGTTAAGTGTGTGCTTGCATTGTCCCTTACAATGTTTAAATTTAAAGATGGCTCCTGGCCCATCCCCAAGGTATCATGACAAGGTACCCACTTTTCACTGTTTTACTTGTATGAAAAGAGGTAACAGCACAACAAGTAGACGTAGAGCTGTTATCTGCTGTTCATTCCCCTATAGAACTAGGTGGGGTGGGCATATGGAGCAGTTTGTTTATGTACCAAGGATTGCCCCTTCTTTTCTCCTGACAGGTTTTGATGAAATGTCCATGGAAGAACTCTGCAATCCATTGCTGAGAGTTTCTAGGGAGGGTTGTCTTATCATTCCTATTCCTCCATGGTAGGACATTTTCCCATAACACTCTGTGATGAGTTTGGCTGGCAACATTGCAGTAAACAGGCTCACAGTATACGGGCCTGGATGGCTACAGGATGCCAAAAGTAGCTAAGTGCTCTGTGCCTTTGTTACCCTGAGGAGTGAGATAGTCGCTAAATCACCACCACCTGGGGAAGATAGTGCCAGTGCTCACTGTCATTGCTCTATACCCATACCCAAGGAATAGGGACAGAAACATTATTGTTTCATGCAAATTCCCTCCCCTCCCCCTTCACCCCACCTGGGGCTGGAGAGCAGCACGGTGCAGAGGCACCGCAAAGCTGAAGTGTCAATAAGCATGTTTTGTTAAAAGTTTTGATGGGAATAAGGGAAGGGAGTTTTGAAATGTATCTTTCTTTCCCTTTCTGTCATGGCTGTAAATCCAATGATACATCTGTCTGTTTTTATCAGCAGCTGCTGCTGTTGCTGCATTGAGAGGTGCCCCCTCCATACCTGCCTGAGGAGGAGAAGAAAGCTGGGGCCTAGGGAGGCTATGTTGAGCGAGATCCTGCAAACCAATGCTGCACTGGACTATGAAGAAAGGGCCTGAGGGCTGACATGGCATTGGCAGACAGCATGAAGAAGAAAACAGTGGACAGGAGAAAGGCCCAGGAATACCAACAGAAAGGGGAGATGCACCAGGACATAATGGGTCTTCTCAGGCATAAAACACAAATGCTGCAGACCCTGGTTGACCTACAAGTCCAAAATCCCAGACTCCGCACCCTTTGCAGTCCTTAGAGAACTCCATGGTAGCAGCTCCCTACACTGCCCCCTGTCCACATTCCACATGGTATCACAGGCTGCATCCTTACCTTTACCACTCTATGCTGGGGATAGCAAGGAAAACCGCAGCTTCACATACACTGACTTTTGGGAGCCACAGTTGGTGTATGTGTAGCCACAACAGACTCTGTATTTGTGTTGAAATGTTTGCTGCGTTTCCAATTTCATAGTCCCATTCTGTTAATTTACATTTACAGTTTGTATTCCATTGCCTGTTGTTTAGTGTACATTTAATTTCTTCAATGGTTTTGCCACTCAATGAATTTCTATCTTTTTAAATAAAATGATCTTTATTAGTTCACAACACATAATGCAGAATGCATATCAATACTCAAAGTATGCAGTAATTTTAAATGCAGAGCACCACAGAACTCATAAATTCAAGCAAACACCCAGTCATATTTAAAAATGTACAGCAAGCACCATATAATTCATTGCTTCAGTAAAACACACAGTCATAATCTGAAATGTACAGAAAGCCCTAAACAATTCCTAGCAGCACCTAAAGCTTCAGGCTCAGAGAACAGTCCAGCACCGAACATTAGTACTGCTGTGGCTGATCATTAAAGTGCTCTTTCAAAGCCTCCCTCAACTGCAGCTCTCCATGCTGAGCTCTTGCAATGGCCCACGTGTCTGGCTGTACCAAGTCAGCAGACAGGTGCTCCACCTCCACCCTGGTGGCAGCTCTGCCTTCCAGATGTGATGCAGGACACAACAGGCAGCTATACACATCGGGATATTTTTCTCACCGTGATCCATCCAGTGAGCAAACTCCACCAGTGTCCCTTCAATCTACCGGAAGCACATTCAGCTGTCATTCTGCACCTGCTGAGCCAGTAGTTGAACCTTTCCTTGGTGCTGTCAAGGTGGCCAGTGTATGGCTTCATGAGCCAGGGGTGTAAGGCATAGTTGGGTCCCCCAGAATCACTATTGGCATTTCAATATCACCAATAGTTGGGAAAGAATGTCCCTGCTGGCAGCTTTCTGAACACCCCTGTGTTCGGAGAGATGTGAGCGTCATGCAACTTCCCTGACCAGCCCATGCTGATATTGGGTGAAGCATCCCCAATCCACCACTGGTTGCGCAACCATAGAAAAGCAGCCCTTTCTGTTGAAGTACTTTGTGGCAAGCCTGGTGCCAAAACAGGGATGTGTGTGCGCCAACATTTGCCTTCCCACCGTTCAGGACCCCATTGTTGTAAAGCCATCCTCTACATCCTGCATATTGCCCAAAGTCTCAGTCCTCTGTAGCAGGATACGATTAATGGCCCTACACACTCGCATGACAGTGGCCACCCTGTGGATTTCCCAACTCCAGAATGATTTCCCATTGACTGGTAGTGTAACCCACACACCTCCTGGGTGTGGTGCTCTGTCCCTTCTATTGGCACCGAGACCACTTAGAGAGAGAGTAATGAGTCTGCTCTACAGCCTTAGCTAAGCGCCCTGGGGCTTTTAGCTCATACAGTAGAGGCTCATGCACTAAGCTTCAGAGATCCCAGGTTTGATCCCGACAACCAGGGTCATGTTGGTGTTACAGTAGCGATCCATCATTGCAAGTTTCCTCAGTGCAATAACCACTTGCTTCTCCACTGTCAGTGCAGCGCTCATGCTAGTGTCCCTGCACTGGAGGGCTAAAGTGAGCTTTGCACCCTGATCCAGAAATGTGGCTTTTTCAGATCAGACCGTTCTGCAGCCACTACTCATCATCCCAAACCCATTACAATGTGATCCTACCAGTCTGTGCTTGTTTCTCGGACCCAGAAGTTGTGTTCCACCTTCAGCTGCTCCATGAATGCCACCAACAACTTTTCAGTCTTTTTCACTATGTCTCTCAGCAATCTGCCCTGTAGAAATCGTCATGCCCCCCATTACTGCAGTTCTTCCTGTGGGTCTGCAAATACAGGAGGAGAATTATGTGTCTTGTATTTGCAACATTCATGAAAATAGTGCAGAGCTCTGCGAGTTCCATGGTTCTGTCAGAGGTGGCAGACACCAAACACTGCTGCACAGGTTTGTGGGATTTTTTTTAAAACCATGAATATTATGGGATATGGTTAGTATTATAGGATGGAGAATGTTGTATGCTGGGAACTTGGCCCCTACCCTCCAGAGATCCCTGAGTGACTCAGTTCTACTCCACAACACATTGTGAAAATTTCCCAAAAGGCATTGTGCTGGATGGTGGTGCACTGGGCTACCTACCCATGGTGCACTGCTCTTTGCATCAAAACAAGCACTCCTGATGAGTATGCGCAGTGCCAGCGTGAGCAGTCAAGTACAGCATGCACACGCAATATACTAACATGGGCAGCTGTATGCAATGTAACTCACATTGACCAAAGTTTGTAGTGTAGATATAGCCTTAGGTAAGAGTTCTGTAGCAAGTTTTGCAGCAGTGAAAGTGTGCAAATATTGAACACTAAATCCAGTCACTTATTCAGCTCAAGGAACCCTAGAATTACTGTTCCATGGCAATAAACTCACACACTGACCAATGGATTTACTTTTTGGTAGTTGAGATGGGCAGTATATGTCTAAGGAAATTTAATGTATTTTAAATTATACATCAGGACAAGAAATAGATCAGCAGATAATTATTATTGCATCAGCTAGAGGCCCCCGTCAGGCTAGAGGTCCAAGTGTGTTTCATGCTTTATGGATGCAAAGTTAGATATGGTATTTGACATGGTGGATTTCCAATCTATAATACTTTTGCAAATATAGTTCCTGATTGTGCTCCCTGTTACACCAATGTAAGTAGTCCAGTAGCCTTGCATTTGAAGCTCACTCAGTACTTAACAATGGTGGGTCAATATTATCCCCATTATACTGGTGGGGAAACCAAGACAGAGAAGTTATGTGACTTCCCCAAAGTCACACATTGGATCAGTGGTAGCGTTGGGAACAGAACCCAGCACACATTCAGCTTTGGAGGTAGATTGCATTTTACTGAATGCTTAAAGAATGGGTTGGTATTTACAGCCCATCACTCTGGGTTGTCTTTATGGAAAGTGTTTAGGCCAGTATTTGCTATTAGCAATATGAATGATATCATACAGCCAATAAAACCCCAGATTGCTATACTAAAGGAAACAAGCTATAATGCCGGCCACTAGGATCTGCTCCAGCCTTTGATCTTTGGCCTGATTTTTCCACTTGTTTTTTACATTGGAAATAGCAAACTCTCCCCTACCTCTTTCTGCTGAAGGAACTTGGCAAGATCTTTGGAGGACTCAAATAGTGATGTCCCATGAGATTGCAACCAGCATGACAGTTCTCGCCTTCCTCCAACTGAGAGTGGAGGGGGTGTCAATTCTTAGACAGAAAACTGGTGTATGGTCTTCTACTGGGTACAAGTGTAGGCTGGAGAGTGAGAATATAACCATCCAGGCCCATGTCAGTTTGTAGCCTTTGCCTCAGGGCTCCATTTATTGTCCAGTGCAAAAGACAAGACTGGATTGACAACATAAAGCAATTGTGTTGCTCCCATGGGTAGATTGTGGGCCCTCTGGCAATCTAGTGGTCAGGATCTCACCTCAGGACCTTTGCAGGGCTGGCCTCCTGCTCATTTGCTGGCTTGCTCTCCTCCGCTGCACTGACTGCAACCTACCCTGAATTATAGGAGGGTATTATCCTAGCCCTCTTCTTGCCCCAGGCTCCCTAATGGAGCAGGGCCCTTGTCTATATCCTCTTGCTGGTAATCATCAGATCCAATCACCTGATGCTTCCCAGCTGGGTCAGAGCATTCCCAGCACCTGACTGCTGGACTCCTCCCTGGGGGACCGCTGGCCCTTAAAGGAGCAGACCACCCTGTTACAACTTGACATCCCCCTTCAGCCCTGTGACCACATCCAGAAATAGGCTCAGAAGTGACAATTTTGGTTAAACTTTTTTTAAAAGACCCTTTCTCTGTTTTCTCATTGTAACTTTTCCTGGTGCTGGGCCGAGCAAACCAAACACATTTTTCCATTCTTAAAAAAAGGATTTTTAGTATTAAGCAATATGGCAAAATAATTTGCAAGCCCTTAAAGAGCAAAAGACCCCCCTGTGTCTAATGCACTGCATTTATATTTAATGCACTGCATTTATGCCTCTGGTTTTACTGTTATAATTCAACTGCCTTTTTCTTTATCACTATGTTCAGTGCAAGCGGATCTTAGAATGCACAGTATGGGTAGCCTGGATGGCTAATCCCACAGAAATGAGCTAAGCAAAGAGTAATTTTATACTGAAACCCTGCCCTAAGCGGTATGAAATGTCGTTAAGTGCTATATAAGTCAAATGTTAATAAATATAGATCGTGGCTTGATTAAATGCTGTGAAATGAGCCATTCAAGATCTCTTGTGAAAAATAAAAGCCAGAGTTTCACTGAAGTATTATACAGAGGGGTCACTGTGGTGAATGTGATGCTTCATGCAGCTGAGAAGGACTGGACCCAACTCCCGACCTTCTCAAGGCAGCTCCTTACATTAGCTGCAGGAGGCTGCTCAGTAGAATGGTCCTGTCTGCCTACACAGGCTGTGTGCATGTCCTGTGTTGCACTCCCAGCCCTGGTTAACCCGAAATGAGTGTGGCAAATGAGGCCTGAGAGTAGAATACCCCCATTTGTTTTCCTCACTTCAGCACCTTGGCGCATGCTGGCCAAAGTTAGCACTGCACAAAATTTTGGATCTGGAATCTTTTTCAGTGAAAAATTGCAGCTTCACCGACACGAAAAACATCAGTTTTGCTGAATTGTTTGTCTCAAAAACAGAAAACTCTGAAGAAGTTAAAACATTTTGTTGTGATATTTTCAAAACAGAATGTTTTGATTTTTCAGTTCAAAATGACTTTTTGGTTTGAAATTCCCTTCAATTTAATTAAAAACCCTTTAAAGAGATCAGAATGTAAACAAAATGTTTCATTCAACCCAGTTTATTTATTTATTTAACTTTCTGATTCTCTGAAAATTAAAAAAAAAATTGATTTTGGTTTAATCCAAAGTGATTTTTTTTTCAAAATTGCCAATGAAACTAAAAATAATCCATGATTTGCACAGTGCTAGACAAGATACAACTTACTAGATAGATAGAGCGTGTCCTATGACTAGCTCAGAAGCATCTCCCAAAGCAACTGATTATATAAAACTATCTGATGGGAAATGGACCCAAAGTGGGCAAAGGGAAAGCGATAGATACACTCTCAAAAAGAATTAACAGCTGGGTGACATTGTCAGAGAGCATTGGGAAACTACAGCTACCAGTGGAATAACAGAACAGTGAATGATGGAGTGAAACTGACTGGAAATAACAATCATTGTGACTGTGAAACAAAGTATTAACTGCATCCAACCTAAGTCTCATTTCCAGCAGCAGCCATAAATCTGCCCTACTTGTGGCAGATTGTGTGAGTCACAAATAGGATTCTGCAGATAGAAAGAGCCTGGCAAATGATAAAACCTTCATCCTTCAGTCACAAAGTGATAACCATCACCTCACAAAGATATTGGAAGGCCTGACTAATTGATATTTATAACAAACTTTGAAATCCTGAGATGAAAGTCACTATAAAAGTGCACCGGAATTTTTTATTGTTCCTAGACCACCTGCTTAGACCAGAAGCATTCTCTTTTAACATTGCCTGATACAGCTACCAAGCTACATATCTCTTTGGGAATTTAATAAAACAGCTGTGGCTGTCACATTTAATCTCTTTTTTACTAAAAACACTAAGAACAAGGACTAACCTGAAGAGGAGATAAAATGAACTGTATGAAAAGTGAGGGTGAGAGGAAGCCCCATTGTTCTGTTCTCACAACTCATGGACATACCAGCTGCACCATCGGAGTACTGCCTTGATGACTAACTCCACCAACATCACAAATTAGGCCTGACCTAGTTTCACTCAAAATGTTCATTCAGCAGCTGGTTGGTGTATTATTCTGACTGCAGCTAAAGTACAAAATTGCACTGTGAAGCAGTAGTTTGAAAAGAAGACAAAAACAGGATTCATGTTTTCCTATACTCACAATGCCTCTAGCACTATATACTAAATTAATCAGTCAATGGGTGGAATGATGCAGCCAAAAACATTCCTATATTTTCATGGTTCCCTACTGTGCTCTTGAAAAGAATTACTTCAGTGTATCCTCTCACTCTTTATTACAGGATTAACAAACTCCAGGAGAAGGGGGAAACATAGTTCAGGACAGGGAACCTTCAAGAGGCCTCAGTTCAGAAAACCAGAAGTAAAAGCATGTGCTTCACTTGATTTAAGTAACATGTAACAATTAAGCACATGTTTAAGTGCTTTCCTTAATCAGTATCAAAATTTGAATTTCTAGGTCTCTTCAAGTGAGGACCCAAAAGTTTGAATGCTTTTTTGAAAGCTATCTGAACCAGATGAACCTCTTGAGAACATGGAACTGGACTGGAAATCCCATTAAAACAGGCTGTCTCGTGCGATCCTGGCCCTTCTGCTTGAAACTTTTCTCTCTTACCAACAGAAGTTGAGGCAATAAAAGATATTACCTCACTCACCTTGTCTCTCTAATATCCTGGGACTGACACAACTACAACAACACTGCATCTAAAAATTCCTGACATTTCAGAAACTTTAAAAATGGGAGAGGGAAAATAAATGGGGCTTCCTATTTTATTCTGAATTGGTTCACTCGTTTTAAAACATAATCTACAAACACAAAAGGAAATCAAATCTTAGTGAAAATAAAATGGTACCTGGATTCCTCATTTAGTGACGAGCAACTTTTCAACAACCAAAATGTGTTTGGAAATGCATAAAAATGTGCATGCTCCCAATTAGATCTTTCAATAGGACAGTCTGACCTTTGGGATAAATCACGGCTCAGATTACATTGGAGATACATTTCATTATAAGAATTGCCAACACATATTTGCAGCAAATCAATCCAAGATGGATTGTTGGTAGAGAAAAGCTCCTTATTAATTCATTGACCTTTTTTTCCCCTGTTGAATACAACCTGTAAGCAATCTATGTTTTAGAGTAAGGTTTTTGAATTCCTTTTGGTGGGAGTGGAACATATATGTTTTGGCCATTACGTTAAACAGAATTATTTTTATAAACAGGGTTTTCTATAGCAACCACCTTGAGGGTCTGCAGAACAAGAGATATTTGTCTTCATACTTGTCTCCGCTTCATTAAGGACTTGGAACATCGCCTATTACACCAGGAGGATGCAACATTAGAGACTGGCCTACTCTGGGAGAACACCCATTCACAAATAGAGTTGTAATGAGCTGGAGAGTATGTATGTGCACCACTGTCCTCTATTGGTTGGTATCAGAACTTCTTCACATTGCTGCTAACAGCTAAAGCAAAGTCATTTTTAGCTTAGGGGGTAGTGATTGGTGCTTGTGGAGTAGGAGGAGCTGGGTTCTGTTCTCACTATGACCAGCATGCTTTGCATATTATTAGTATTTATTTGTTTTGTGGTAGAACGTAGAGGCCTGGTTTCCATTGTGGTAGGGGACTGTACAAACAGAGCTAAAAGAGACAGTCCCTGCCCTGAAGCACAATCTAAGACTAGAGACAACAGGAGGATACAACAAACAGATGGGAGGGGGGACACACACAAGGAAACAATGAGGTGATACTGGTCAGCATGATATGTAGTAGTCACAGGATAGATAGATAGATAGATAGATTAGATACTGAGTGATGATGGCTTGCAACATAATTACACCTAGATGGCCACAGATTTGTCACAATATATTAAGGAGTTCTAGGCTGCCACGTTAGTTAGTCTGGGAAGCTACTCGGCCCTCACTCTCCAATTTAAGAACATAAGAAAGGCCATACTGGGTCAGACCAAAGGTCCATCCAGCCCAGTATCCTGTCCACCGACAGTGGCCAATGCCAGGTGACCCGGAGTGAGTGGACCTAACAGGTAATGATCAAGTGATCTCTCTCCTGCCATCCGTCACCCCCCTCTGACAAACAGAGGCTAAGGACACCATTCCTTACCCATCCTGGTTAATAGCCATTAATGGACTTCATCTCCATGAATTTATCCAGTTCTCTTTTAAACCCTGTTATAGTCCTAGCCTTCACAGCCTCCTCAGGCAAGGAGTTCCACAGGTTGACTGTGCGCTGTGTGTAGAAGAACTTCCTTTTATTTGTTTTAAATCTGCTGCCCACTAATTTCATTGTGTGGCCCCTAGTTCTTCTATTATGAGAACAAGTAAATAACTTTTCCTTATTCACTTCCTCCACACCACTCATAGTTTTATATACCTCTATCATATCCCCCCTTAGTCTCCTCTTTTCCAATCTCTCCTCATATGGGACCCGTTCCAAACCCCTAATCATTTTAGTTGAACCTTCTCTGAACCTTTTCTGATGCCAGTATATCCTTTTTGAGATGAGGAGACCACAATTGTACGCAGTATTCAAGATGTGGGTGCACTATGGATTTATATAAGGGCAGTAAGATATTCTCCGTCTTATTCTCTATCCCTTTTTTAATGATTCCTAACATCCCGTTTGCTTTTTTGACTGCCGCTGCACCTATATGTCCTTCTATATGTCCTTTTAATAATCAAAATCAGTTCTCAGCTAGGATTGGTACAGGCTAAGAAATGGTTTGTCATTGTCATAAATATAAAGGGAAGGGTAACAACCTTTATGTATGCAGTAATATAAAATCCCTCCTGGCTGAGGTACAGAATCACTTACCTGTAATGGGTTAATCAGTTCAATTAACCTAGTTGGCACCTGACCAAAAGGATCAATGGGGAAAGAAGATACTTTCAAATCTGGGGTGGGGAAGGTTTTGTTTGTGCTCTCTTTGTGTGTTCTCTCTCTGACTGAGAGAGAGACCAGGGCAGGAAAAAACATCTCCTAACAAGAGCCTGAAATGATACAACTAAAGTTACAGAAATTGTAATAGAAAGGAAATGTGTTAGATTATTTTTTGTTTTAGCTTGTGAATTTTCTCTATGCTAAGAGGGAGTTTTATTCCTGTTTTTTGTAACTTTGAAGCTAAGCCTAGAGGGGAATCCTCTGTGTTTTAAATCTTTTTATTTGTCCTGTAACACTATCTTCCATCCTGATTTTATAGATGTGATTCTTTTACTTTTAAAAAAAATAAGTCTTCTTTTAAGAACCTGATTGATTTTCAGTGTCCTAAAGACCCAGGGGTTTGATCTGTGCTCACTTTGTAACCAATTGGTTAGTATATTATTCTCACGCCTCCCCAGGAAAGGGGGTGAAGGGCACTTTTCCCTCTAAGCTGTGTGCGTGTGCACGCGCACACAGAGAAACACCGCGCGCACAAAAATTTGCACAGAAGAACTTTTTTGCGCACACGGCCTGTCAAAAATTAGAGGGAACATTAGTGAAGGAGCTTGGGGGGATATTTTGGGGGAGATAGGGTCCAAGTGGCCCCTCCCTGAATGTTTGTTTAAATCACTTGGTGGTGGCAGCAATACCATCCAAGGACAAGGAAAGGAATTTGTGCCTTGGGGAAGTTTTTAACCTAAGCTGGTGGAATATAAGCTTAGGGGAGTCTTTCATGCGGGTCCCCACATCTGTACCCCAGAGTTCAGAGTGGGGAGGGAACCCTGACAGTCATGTTCACAAGTTTTAATTAAGCCATTTCTAAATAAAGACTACTACAATTGTATTTGACTTGTTTTCTGTGTTTAGGTGAAGATGCTTGTGTCACACGTTGAAGAAATAAAAAATTAGCACAACTATTCTTGGAGTAAATGGTGTGCTTGAGATCTTTCCCATTTACTTAGAACAACTGGCATCATGTGCATCTCCTCTGGCTGTGGAATCCATGTGCTCAGCACAAAAAGCCTAAAATCAAAGAAAGCAACCTACATTGTCCAAAACTTGGGGCAGATCCTCAGCTGATGTAGATCAGCCTAAGACCCATGCATCTGTTTACACCAGCTGAGGATCTGAACCGGGGGCTTCATGTTTTGGTTGGTGTTTCCTGGAGTAACATTATCCAGATAAATGAAAAACTAAGAACTGTAAGATAAAAAGGACCTAGTTACTGACTCCAAGAGCAAATGTGCCTGTTGGGTGCTTGAGAATACATTTTTTTAAATCTTGGGACAGGAAGCTTGTTTCAATATGAATAATTTTGGAAATTTTAACTTAAACGTTAATTTTCATAATTAAATTGTATTCAATTTAGATGAATTTAGTGTTTGTAAAAGATACCAGCTTGACAACCCTGTAGGTCTGCACTATGTTCCTCGTTCCTCAATGTATAACTTTCCATTTGGCTGTATTAAAATGCATGTTGTTTGAATGCACCCAGTTACCCAAGCACTCCTAAAAAATGAGGTACTGTACACTAGAAATAAGTGTGTGTGAAATGAGTCTGAAGAGGATCGGGGGGTCATAGTAGACAAGAAACGCAACATGAGCATCAGGGTGATGCTGTGGCATAAAGGGCTAATCCTTGGATGGATAACCAGGGGAGTAGGTGCATGGAGCCAATATTACCTCTGTATGTGACAGTGGCAAGACTGATCCTGGAATGATGCATGCAGTTCTGGTGTCCACATTTTTTAAAAGGCATTGAAAAATTGGAGCGGGTGCAGAAAAGAACTCCACAAAATGAGTCGAGGGCTGGAGAAGATTCTGTAAAGTAAGATACATAAAGAGCTCAACTTGTGTAACTTATCAAAATGAATATTGAGAGGTGACTGTGTCATAGTGTACCATGACCTTCGCTGGTAGGAAATACTGGCTACTAAAGGGATTTTCAGCCTAACAGAGAAAGGCATTACGAGTGCCAACGGCTGGAAGCTGAAGCCAGAGAAATTCAAATTAGAAATAAGGCCTCTCTTTGTTACATTTCTTTTCTTTGTTCATAAAATGTGGCATTCTTCAGATCAAGATTGGATGACTTTTTGGTAGATATGCTTTAGCAAAATACAAGTTATTGGTCTCAATACAGGGATAACTCTTCACAGAGCACACAATAGCACTTGTATACCATTGAAAAAGGCAGTAACAGCTTGGTGGCTATAGACTTTTTGTCACAAGAAGAAGTAAATGTTCTAGGACAGTAACTCAGTTGATAGTGAATCAGTGGCTTCTTCAGAAGGGTGGTAGACAATTGCATTACCCAATATGACTATGTGGATAACCATAGTCTATTTCTGTAAAATAATCAGTGCTTAATTTGTGCCAAGGCTGAGCCCCGGCACCTCTAGGTTTGGCAGTTCATAGACCCAGCACCTCTGGGCTTGCTGCATCAGTTATGAATGTTAAAAAAAAAATTGCTTCATCCCTGGCACCTAATTGCTTAAGCTCCGGCACCTCTTTATTACAAATTAAGCACTGAAAATAATACCAAGTTTCCTAAACAATGAGTGTTTAAATTAGTCTATAGAAACTTACCAGAATCATTTGATCCTGATTATTCATTTCCCTTTGTCTAGTCAAAAGGAAGTGAGTCCTGAAGTATAGGTCCTGGCTTGTAGGTCAGTACTGATTGTAAGTGTAACAAATATGGAAAGTGAAGTATTGTCTTTTTTGCTTTAGACATTGGAGATAGCAGGATGTCTTTCTGAATGCCTACAGTTTGCTGCTTCATAGAGATGATCAGCATATTAGGGAGGAATGCCACATTTTATGATCAGAGAAGCAAAAATCTAACCATTAAAATACACCTTTTTTATACATATGTTGGTGACATTTCAATGTTTCTACAACCACCAATAAATGTGTATAATAATGGCGAGTTCTTATAGAGCACTTACAAGTGCTTTACAAACGTTAACTCATCATTCCTCATAGCAGCCTACTATAGTGCTAGGGAAACTGAAGCAGAGAGATTGAGTGATTTGCCCAAGCCCACAGGGAGAGTCAAGGTCAAAGCTAGGATTAGAGCTCCAAAGTTTCTGGCTCCCATTCATATACTCAGACCATTATTTTCTCTTGCTCTTGAAAGCAGGGATGGCTACCAAATACCCTAAAGAATCTAGCACCTGTCCAGTAAGATTGACTCACTATTAACTACAGTGGTGCTACCCTCTATAAAAAATGGTGTGCTCCACTGAAGAATTAGACAGCCTCACTGCAGGGGATCCTGGCACTGCCTTATGGAGTGTAAACCAGCCCTAGATAGATGCCTGCCCGCCTGCTGTACTGTACTAACCAGAAGGGGGGAAAAGGAGGAAAAATTAAGTTGAGTGGCAGCAGCACTTTCCCTGAATACCAGGCAGATTGGTGTGAATAATTCAGTGTGGATTCAGAGTCATGTTAGACTCTCTCAAAATGAAATAAACCAGGTTGGAATTCCAGATGCCTCCAGGGAAAACTGGGCAGTTATCTGGGACACAGAGACAGAGCTAGTGTGTGGAGAAGATAAGGCAAGACTGAGAGAAAGACACCAAAACACAGAGAAATGAGAGGCAAACAGCCCCAGAGCCATGGGTGGCAGGTATAATAGGCCAGGGAAGGCTAAGCCTTCCCTAGCTCAGCTACCGCTGACCCACCACCATACACCTGTGCCCCGCCTCTTCCCCAAGGCCCCCAGTGCCTGCTGATGATGATGCCTGTCATGCCTGATAAATCTTCCTCCACTCCACACACCCCCATGCTCTGGAGGTCCCCGATACTCACTGTGTCCCTCCTCCTCAGTGGTGGGGAAGTGAGGAAGGACACCACCCATACCCAGAACAGGGAGGAGAGAGAAAGGGAGGAAATCGGAGACCCACTCACACACCAGTTAGAGAAAGGACAGAAGGAAGCAAGCAGTGAAATTAGATGTGGGATACAGAGAAAGGCAAATGCAGGGAGAGAAGCATGAGAGACAGCTGGCAGGGGAGCAGCACTCTGGCCCCCATTCGAAAAAGTACCTAAGCACGTGTTTACTTTTAAGCACAAGTATTCCTATTGGCCTCAATGTTTCATATCTATAAAGTGACTATTGACTTCAATGGGCCTGTTCTTCAGATTCAAGCTAAGCGTGTGCTTACAGTCTTTGCTGAATCAGAGTCAGAGCACTCAGCACCTTGCAGAATGAGCCCATATACATAAAGAAACCCAGAGAGGGGAGACACACAGTGAGAAAGTGGGGAGAAAGGTTCAGTGGGGGAGGGAGGGGTAGTGCACAAAGGCTAGGACAGGCGACTCTACATACCTCATAGGGTGGGAACAAGTGAAGAGGGTGGGCTTCCAACACAGCAAGGATCAGAAGCACAGCACTGAGCCCCACACATCACTCAGGCCATTTTTGCTGCCAGCCTTTTCTGCTTTGGTCCTGATTATGTTCTTTGCAAGAACCTACCAGTTATTTTTGTAAACAGGTGATTAACTGCTTTAATAAATAATACCAAGAAGTGAATCATCATCATCATGTTCCTATTACGCCGCTGGCATTTAGGGCAGAGACAAAGCTCCTCCACTCCTGTCTGTTTCTGGCAAGTCTTTCAATGGTTCTCCAGCTGTGCCCCAGGTTTTTCAGCCTCGCTTCCACAGCTCTTCGCCATGTTGTTTTCAGGCAGCCTCATTTTTGCTTGCCTTCAGGTATCCATCTTATTGCTACTCTGGTGATGGAATCAGTTTCCATCTGAACCACATGACCGATCCATCTCCAACACCTCCTGGCAATGATGGTGCTCATATCTTCTTGGCTGCACCGTGTCAATAGATCTTGGTTTGAGATTGTTCTGGGCCAAAAGACACAGATTTTTCTGAGGCAGGTTGTATAGAATGAAGACAGTTTGGACATGTCATACTTTCTCATTCCCGAGCATTCTGCACTATAAAGAAATGTTGAAAGTACACAGCTCTGATAAATCCTGAGTTTGGTTTTGGTGTTGTATTTTGATGATTTCCAGACTGTATTTAAGCTCCTGACAGTGTTCTGGCTTTATTGATTTTGTTCCAGATGTCCCGGCTTGTTCCATCGTCCAAGAAGTGAATGCTGACCCATAAATTCCCCAGTAGGGCATGTTTTGTCCCAAAGCACTGAAAGAAAAACATTTGATTCATTGAGGGCCCCTAAAGAAGTGTGTATTCAGTGCTGGTCAGCAGAGCTGCACATGCACAGAAAAATGCTTCACACACACCCCCTGCAGTGCATTGGGGTCTATACGGGCTGGGGCTAAGCTAGGACAGGGGGGAAATGGTAAAAGACCCCAGAAAGGAGCATGCTAAAGAAAACCCTCCATTTTGCCTAGGTCTCTGGTACTGCTTCCAGCACCAGCTTTTAGAGAGTAATATTTGAGCAATCCCTTGTCATGAGCCACATGGAGGATAGGTCCATCAATGGCTATTAGCCAAGATAATCAGAGGGGCAACCCCCATGTTCTAGGTGGCCCTAAGCCTCTGCCTGCCAGAAGCTGGGACTGGAAGACTGATGGATCATTCAATAATTTCCCTGTTCTCCGAAGCACCTGGCATTGGCCACTGTTGGAAGACAGGCTACTGGGCTAGATGGACCACTGGTCTGACCCAGTATGGCCAGTCTTATGTTATCAGGTTTGTTCAGGTGCCAAAGTCTCAAAAGCAGAACAAATAGGGCAAGATAATACAGCTTGCAGAGTTTTAGGTCAGTTAGGTATATAACCCATTTATAAGTCATCTGTCCCAGAGCATTTGTGCTCTGTACAAGCAAATCCACTGTACAATCAAATCAGCTGTAGAGATGGCACAGGATGGGTCTGTAGCAGCAGCTGACCCGCCGTCTAATATGGACGAAAGAACTGTTCTCACTCTTTGCTTTTCCTAGTATAACCTAGCACTTGAAGTCTAAAAATGTTCTGCCAAAAGGAACAAAGAGGCTCAAGGCGGGGGGTGGGAGGGGAAACAGGCGTGGCAGTTCCTGATTTAAATTGCTGAAGATCGACGTGATCCTTCCTTTCAAAATGGCAGGGCAGTAAATCAATCTTTTTAAAGGTATAAGACACTGAAGTTTTGGAGCCTGCTTTTCTGGCAGCGAGATGTGAGTGGCATTTAGCTAATCTCAAGCTTCAGCACGATTTCAGGTAGAGTGAATTGTTTTGACAAGTGCATATGTGTTTTCAATCAGAATGAACACTACCTGTTAATTTGAAGGCACTAGCTGCACATGGGCAAGTTCATACATGTAGGGAACAAGAGTTGCATGTAGGTGGGGAGATAATGCAGTCTCTCACTCGCTCTCTCTCTCACACGGTTCAGTTGTCTCCCAGGCCAAAACCTCACCTACCCATATTTATACAGGTTTCAGTGTAGTAGCCCTGTTAGTCTGTGTCAGCAAAACGAAAATAAGAAAGAAAAACTTGTAGCACCTTAGAGACTAACAAATTTATTTCAGCATAAGCTTTGGTGGGTTAGTACCCACTTCATCGGATGCATGGAATGAAACATACAGTAGACAGATATTTACATATTTATACAGGTCATCAATGTATGGCAATCGGGTTTTCGCTGCTAGCGCTCAGCGTTTCTGACTAGGCAGAGCCCCAGTGTACACTGAGTGCACAATCCCAAATGGCTCTGGACTTTGACACACTGACACTGGAGCCATCGCTTTGATTTGCAAGTGTCGCTTTGCAAACTTGAGACACGGTGTAGGGGAAGCGTGAGGCGTGCAGGCATTGACAGGAAAATCTCGGGAGCTGTCACCATTTCCATGCAGCGCTGGAGCCTGGGGTAGGAGAGAGAGAGAGAGAGAAAAAAAAAAAAAACCCTCCAGCACATCAAATGTGCTCGTGCCATCAAATCTCAGCCCGGGAGCCAGGCTACGCTTTTGTGCAACAGACACGCGTAGGGAACCTGCCTCAGTAGGGGCATTGCCGGGCTCCCAGGCTACAGCCCCATTGCTACCCTGGCCGGGGTTTAATCCCTGCACTAGCCGCTCTGCTGACGCTCAGAGCCCCAGGCCAGCCGCGAGGGGTTCCCCGGCGCCGAGCAGGGCGCGCCCCGCGGGGCTGAGCGGGGGGCGGCCGGTGGTCGCCATGACTGGCGCGCGCGCGGCAGCCGCCTGCCGGAGCTGAGCGGGGAGGCGCGGCCGGCGCGGGAGCTGTCCCTTCAGCACCACCGCGCGCCAGCTCCGCCTCGGGCCGCCCGCGGGCGGCGGAGCCAGTATGGGAGCCCTGCCGCCGCCGCCGCCCGCTCCCCAGCCCCGGTGAGCGCGGCCGCCTCCGGCGCACGCCGGGAAGAGGAACCCGGCTCTCGACCCCCGGCGGCTGCCGACTCCCCAGCCCAGCCCGAGCGCCCCGGCTCCGCGCGCGGGCAGGGGGCAGCCGCGATGCCGGCACGGTGCAGCTGGACGCGCCAAGCTCCGGCCGGGGCGCCCAGCCGCTGAGCGGACAGGTAGGGCGGCGCGCTCGCTCCCCGGGCGGCGGCGGAGCCTGGCGGGCGGGTCGGCGGGCGCAGCGCGCTCCCTGTAGCCAGGCGGGGCGCAGGGCGCGTCCCTGCCGGGGGCCAGAGGCGGCCCCTGGAGGGGAAGGAGAGCCCGAGCCGGGCAGCTCGGGGGAGTGGCCCCCATGGGGCTGCTCCGCGCCGGGCTCGGCCCGGCTGGTCCCTGCACTGAAGGGCGGGGCTGGGGTCTCCCATCCAGACACCATCTGCCCCCGTAGCAAGGTCTAGTCCCGACGGGAGCGGCCGCGATTGCGGGGCCGCTGCAGGCTGAGGGGGCCCGTCACCGTGTTTCACGCCAGGGGGCTTCTCCCAACCCTGGGCGAGGCAAGCGGAGCCCAGCCAAGCCCCGAGTAACCGGTGATTTCCCAGGGACTCGCAGCCCATGCTAATGACACGGTCACGCTGCTAAACCTGCCTCCGAGACAAAGGACCAGCCCCGAGTGTATGTGAGCGGAGGGGGCTGGCTCGGGCTGCCGGGTGTCAATGCCCCGGGCGGTGAAAGGCAGGGAAGGGGGGAAATCCCCATGGGTTCGCCACTGGCGCTGATTTGCGGCTTGATCCCATTCTAGGTCTATTCCCGGCGGCCCTCGGAAGACGCTCACTATGCCCGGGCAGAGCCTGGAGGATTTCTCTCTGGCTCCTTCGGAAGACAATGAGATCAGCATCAACGTCGGAGGCTTTAAGAAAAAGATGCGATCCAACACCCTGCTAAGATTTCCTGAAACCAGGCTGGGCAAACTGCTGAGCTGCCACTCAAAGGAGTCGATCTTGGAGCTCTGTGACGATTATGACGACGCCAAGAACGAGTTTTACTTTGACCGGAACCCCGAACTTTTCCCCTACGTGTTACATTTTTACAACACCGGCAAGCTGCACGTGATGGGCGAACTCTGCGTCTTCTCCTTCAGCCAAGAGATTGAGTACTGGGGCATCAACGAGTTCTTCATTGACTCGTGCTGCAGCTACAGCTACCATGGGAGGAAAATGGAGCCGGATCAAGAGAAATGGGAAGAGCAAAGTGACCGGGAAAGCACCTCGTCTTCGTTTGATGAAATCTTGGCTTTTTACAACGATGCCGCCAAGTTTGACACACAACCCTTTGGAAACGTCAGGAGGCAGCTCTGGCTAGCGCTGGACAATCCCGGCTACTCTGTTTTGAGCCGAATATTTAGCGTCCTGTCAATAGTGGTTGTTCTTGGTTCCATTGTGACCATGTGCCTGAACAGCCTCCCGGACTTCCAGCTGGTTGATAGCTACGGGAAGGCCGAGGAAGATCCTCGGTTTGAAATCGTGGAACATTTTGGCATTGCCTGGTTCACATTTGAGCTGATGGCAAGATTTGCAGTGGCTCCTGACTTCTTTAAGTTTTTCAAGCATGCCCTGAATCTGATTGACCTCATGTCCATCCTGCCATTTTATATTACCTTAATTGTTAACTTGGTTGTGGAAAGTAGCCCCGCTTTAGCAAATTTAGGTAGAGTAGCCCAAGTCCTGAGACTAATGAGGATCTTTCGCATCTTAAAACTTGCTCGACATTCAACTGGCCTCAGGTCTCTTGGGGCCACTTTAAAGTATAGCTACAGGGAGGTAGGGCTTCTCTTACTATACCTCTCTGTTGGGATCTCCATATTCTCAGTAGTGGCTTATACCATTGAAAAAGAAGAAAACGAGGGCTTAGCCACCATCCCCGCTTGCTGGTGGTGGGCTACAGTTAGCATGACCACAGTTGGCTATGGAGATGTTGTCCCAGGGACCACTGCTGGCAAACTGACAGCGTCTGCATGCATCCTAGCTGGTATCTTGGTGGTAGTGCTTCCTATAACGCTAATCTTCAATAAATTCTCTCACTTTTATAGGCGTCAGAAACAGCTAGAAAGTGCCATGAGGAGCTGTGATTTTGGTGATGGAATGAAAGAGGTTCCGTCAGTCAATTTAAGGGACTATTATGCTTATAAAGTTAAATCCCTTATGGCCAGTTTTACCAATCTGAGCAGGAGTACTCCCAGCGAACTAAGCCTAAATGATTCACTGCATTAGACTGCAGGTCTGACAGCAGTTTGCATGATGTGCACCAAGAGCTGTGTTTATAAACATTTTCCTATTCCTTGGTTTTTTTTCTAGCATATAGTGTTGCTGACACTGCACTAACTTTGCACCTAACAGGAAATTTAGTTGCAAACTGGCAGTTTGCACATTTCCATCCTGTTGCATAGAAACAAAATGCTCATTTTTCTAGACAAGTGTTACTGTGTCCATGACACTAGTGCTAGTGGTGCAGTGCTGATTTGTTACTTTGCTTGTTTCCTTTAGATGTCCTTGTGTGAGCAGAGAAATGAGTTGATCCAGGGGAAAACACACAACTGTGAAATTAACAATTAAATAATCTGTTTTCACTTACATTAATGTAACAACTCTTACTATCTGTGCATTTCCCAATTAGTTTAAAGTCCTCACAAGGCATATTTTAAAAAGAGAATTTTAAAGTATATGACACTAACTGCAAGTTAAAAACTTACCTGTGAATAGTTTACATAGTAACACATTGCCACCTTATTATGCCTGCTAATAATAATGTTAACCACATCCTTGAAAACATGATGGAGTTTAGCAGTTCAGGGGAAATTGGCATTTATTCTGGAGAACATGTATTAAAGCACTGGGTGTTCTTTTGAAATTAAACATGTAGGTGAGATTTTCAAAAGCACTCGACATTATCTAACTCTGCTTCCAGCCACGTCAGAAGAAAAAATCCCATTGCCCTCACTGGAAGCAGAGATAGGCCAATACTGAGCACTTCTGAAAAACCTACCCAAAGTTTTTAAATTATGAGAGCTTTAAGGCCACATTTTCAAAAGTGACCTACAGCCTTGGTGCCCATCAAGACACCTAGGGCTTGATTTTCAGAGGTACTGAGCACCTGCGGCTAATATTGACTTCAACTGGAGCTGCAGATGGTCAGCATCTCTGAAAGTCAGGCCCAAGGGAAGGAAGAAGGAAGTTGGGCATCAAAGGAAGTTGGGCTCCCAAAAATGGAGGCATCCAACAATTAGAAGCCACATGTGAAAACTTGGGTCTCTCTAGAGTATGGAAATACTCCAAAGTGAATGATCAAGGCAGTATTTTAGGAGCTGACATTTACCTACTGAAAGATGACTAATTAAAAAGATAGCATATGTATTTCTGCGATACAGCCTAATTTTATCAGGGAGGACTGTTTTGATGCTTGGCATGAGAATTAAAACAGGTGTCCAGGGTAAATAATCTCATTAAGATTTCTGCAGATGAAACTCTAAGGGAACAAATATAGCTAGTATTTCTACTTTAAAATGGTTCAGAAAAGGACTCCTGTCTCTCAGTTCAGGAAGACGCATTAAGGCTAAGACCAAGAAAGGGCACTCATTGGATCAGATCCTCAGCTGGTCCAATGATTTAAAGCAGCTAAGAATCTGACCTAGTATTTGTAAAGGTTGTAAACAAGACAGCAGATCTTGATATTTAATTGTCCAAGTTATGACTCTGCATAAACTAATCTTATGAGTGCTCAAAGTTGTCTCTCCCTGCCCACTAATGGTTTAAGGATCAATACTCTCAGCTCAGACAATGCCCTCTCTACTATACTATCATATTTCCTGTTTACTAGAGAACTGTGCTGTCAAGCAAAATAACAGTACTCAGCCGGCAAAATGGCTCTTTTATGTTAAACCCTGCTATATTGCCAGCAAGTTATCTATTGTTTTCAAGTTAATTTGTAGCATAGCAATTTATGAAGATAAGGTGGGTTCAGAGAATAGATTCAAATTAGGAAGATTAGGAAAAGGCCAAAATTGTCACATTTGGAAGCCTAAAATTAGACACCTAAATAATATTCAGGCACCTGAATAAAAATGTCCTGATTATCACATATGCTGAGCATCCACAGCTCACCTTGGGTCAGAGGACATAGGAGTTGTCAAACCACAGCAGACCAAATGTCCAGCTAACTCAGTGTGCTGTTTCTGACAGCAGCCAGCACCACATGCTTCAGAAGAAGGTATAAGAACTCTGGAATAGGTAGATGTGGAATAACCAGCGCATACGGAAAATTTCTTCCCAGCCCCCTTCAGTTAGTGGTTGGCTTATGCCCTGAAGCATGAGAGTTTATATCCCTTCTAAATGTTTTTGTTTTAAAAAAATCCTTATTGACTTCCATATATTTCTCTGTAACTTCAGCAGGAGATATGAGTGCTCAGAACCTCTGAAAAATTTGGCAGTTTATATTTAAGTTTCTGAATGTGGATTTAGGTGCCTAAATTTAGGCATTCACATTTGAAAAGATAGGTCAATGTTTTTGCCTCTGGAGGACTGAGGTCAATTTCTGTATTGGGTCACAGGTGTAGCTGTGGTCTCAACCTAGTACTGAATTGGAACATTTGGACACTATCATCAAACCTGGAATGGTAGTCAAAAGAAGCATAGCACTAGATTATGGGCATTTCAGGTCAGAATTGATATACCTTGAAAGAAGTATGTGGGAGATCTTGCATAGCACTTATACACAGAGTGGGCTGAATCCTGCAGAGCTGGCAAAAATTTCCATTGATGCCAAGGATAATTTGTCCTTCATTAGGTTTACCAGTTTGTGGTCTATGCTGAACCTCTCTCTAGCCAGGGGTCTTATTTTCTCAGCTTCACAAGCAAAGAATTCAGAGTTTTTTAAAAATCCTAAATAGTATATTATTTTTAGGCCAGTTATTTCAGCAGACATGTAGAATTGTCAAAGGGTCACGACTTCCCCCAGCTGTTAGTTTAGCATTGCAAAGTTTGGATTACTTAAATAAGATATAGATTATCTTGTTTTATAGATTTATTACTCAGAGACATTGTTCAGTCATTTCTTCAGAAATTGAATGGAATGTTTCCAAATTGCATTTTCTGAAATAAAATGAAGTTCCCCAACAAGTCACTATTTTTATTGTATTGGTTGTAAGGAATTTTCATTATTGCTTTTTTTTATATAAGTGCTATGGATCAAAGATGCTAAATAAATAAAGTATTGCAATTTAGTATGCACTCATTGCCATGATTCATTATGAAAATGACTTTATATAGAATCATTAAATTCAGGAGGATCCCTGCACACTTTGCAAACTATATTTATAGAAGGGAATTACTTCATTCACCAGTTAAATACAGCAGCTAGTGGGGTGAAGCTTGGTCAGTGTTTAGGACACGAAGTAGCAAATACCATATCCAAAGTTAAACTACTGGTGGACATGTTGGCAGACTGAATGTAATTATCCAAACTTGAAATTTGCCCAGGACACAAAGAATAACACAAACGAAAACAAGTCAAATGATCGAGTGTGTTGTCATTGTTTTATCCAATGTCAGAAATGAGTCCTTTACCAAGGCTTACAGCCCTGCTTTTGCAAAATGCGTAATGGCTAATGCAATGTGGAGTGGAGGGGGGAAAGGGTCTAGGACTTTAGTTTAGTCTCACATACAAAATACACCACCTGATTAGCACAGTGCCCCCTAGCACCATTGGTTCTGATTTAAATGATACAGTAAATACACCTCTGTAAGGATGAATGAGACATAGGCTGCCTGCCATTTTATAAAGGCAGCTATTGTAGGGCCCAGTCCTGTGAGATGCTGAGCACCCTCATCTTCTATTAACTGCAATAGCAAAGAAAGATACTGCACATTTTGCACGAGAAACTCAGCACTTTGCAGGACTGACCATTAGTGAGGACAGAGAGAAGACAAGCTGTTTGGCCAGCTACTATCCTGCTGGATTTTTTAGATGACTGGTTTGTAAATTTGAGACAATCTTGTGTCTTATGAAATAGTGGACCTGAATTCAAGGATGTGAGATGTAACTGGCAGCACTTCTTTGTGTTCTAGGCTTGAAAACTTCCAGGATCCAAAATCTGCTAGTTATGCAGGTGCTATCTAATGAAGAGTATTCTACCTGATGTGGGCTCGCTCTGCTTTGTAAAGGGCACATTTCCGGTGTCAGAGAAAACACTGAAACATGTTGCTATTGTTCCCTGTATGCTAAAAGGTTTAAAGTAGTTAAATGAGAATTATGGCATTATTTCTAACCAAGTAACTTACTTTGTCTGAGGGATTAAACTTTGTTTTGGCATTCTGATTTCTACTAAATCCCAGGAAAAACTTTCCAACTGTCAGAACAGTAGGACAATGGAACAGACTGCCTAGGGAGGTCATGGAAGCTCCTTCACTGGAGGTTTGCAAAAGGAGACTGGATAGCCATCTGTCTTGGATGGTTCAGACACAACAGAGATTATCCTTGCTGTCCCCTCTAACCCTATGATTCTATAGAGCTGGGCTGACTATGATGGCGTTCCAGGGCTGCCGCTGAAAAGCAATATGATTTATTTATAGCTTGTGATGAAGCAGTTAGTATTTGTTTAGATTTAGTATTAACACTTGTTTTATTATTCATAGATTTTAGTCACTTGTTAGTTGTCTCCTTCTGTGCAGACTGTGCTATCCATTTTGAAATCAGACTTTTCCTTATATAATACAGCATGATCTGTTTCACATTTATAAGGTTAAAAATTGAGAACTTTGTGTTTGTTACTTCGGTTTTAGCACTTACAGTATTTGCACACGATTGTGTGGGCCTTCATTAAGACAGGAATGATCTATTATATATGTTACCATTTTAATTTTCTATCTGGTGCCAACCATGTATTATCACACCAGTACACTCAGTAACTCAGGCTTGTGCCACATATGCAAATTAATGGAAAAACAATATTTAAATTTCATCAAGGGATTAAAATTTGATCTAAACTGCAGGACATTCCAAGCATATATTATGATTAAAGAAAAGCCCATATTGTCATGAAATGATAGGTTTCTTTTTAAAACTTTTCATCAGAATATATTTGTTAAATGTTCTGATCTGGAGAAACATCTTTTGGGGTTAACAGATGGCACACAACTCTTGTTTTCTGTTTGGTAGATTAGGGACTAAGCAAAATACCAATAATGTTCCTAGGTGTTAAATCAATTTGACATGACCTTTTATTTCTTCCACAACAAACACTTTCTTTAGAGGCCCCTGCTGTGCACATGTAAGCAGTGTTCTGTGTTGGGTTGGTTATCCATTTTCTCTCATAGCATTTAATATACCTTTGATGGTACTTTCAAATAACATTCAACTTGCAATCACCGCCCATATCACCGTCTGGTGCCGTAAGAGCCTTTTCTTTTTTTATGCCTCTCCATTCATATCTCACTTTACCACCTCACTTTCAATTAGGTTGCACCAGAGATTAATTTGACCCACTATCTTCTCCTTCCAGCTGTCCACAGCAAGGTGGGGATATAATGATGATCCCCTGCAGTTTCAGAAGTATCTGTCATGAATACATCTTATATCCAAAAGAAAAAGACAGTTCTTCCCACCGGAGAATAAAGTACTGTATTAATAGTACAAGCAGCACATAATGCATTATACAGAACAATTCATTGCATAGCTGGCTTATGGTATGTCTACACTGAAACTAGACACCTGTGGCTGGCCTGTGTAGCTGTTTGGGCTTGGGCTGCAGCCAACCTCTGGGACCCTGGAGCTGGGGTTCCAGCCCGAGCCAAAACATCTATACTGGAGTTAAACAGCCCCTTAGCTCAAGCCTCAGAAGCCTGAGGCAGCTGTAATGGGCCAGCCACGGGTTTTTAATTGCAGTGTAGACATACCGAGAGATTATTTTAGTTTTGTACTCTCCCCTCAGACCCAATTTTTAAATCTGTTATGATGCTTCATCTACACCAAGGACACTTGATCCCCTCACTATTGTCAAGTGAATCATGAGCCCTCATACACAAAATGATGGGCCATCAACTGGCAGAAACAACATCCCACACACTCATGGAAGTGTCTGCCAAGGCCATGCAACTATAATGAGTCATCCTTGAGCCTGATGAGTGCTCTCGGAGCCTGAACTTGAGCCGGATAAGTGCTGTGGAGCTGATGAGTTACCCCTCAGCCTGAGCCTGATGAGATATCCCTGAGCCTGATGACCTGAGGGATCCACATCAATTAATCAGGGTTCAGCCAATCCACAAGCACAGACCTAACCAGGTGACCCCCCACCCAGGCCAGGAATATGGGCTTCCAATGAAAGCAGCCAGTCCAGTCTGCTCAACATCACTACCTCACTGGGAATATTGCCTGCCACTTGGTGGTTCTGACAGACTGCTCTAGCTCCTGCTCCAATCTTGTTCCAACCCCATTCTTGATTCTTGCTCTGACCCTGGCTCTGGTCCCCGGCCTGACCACCACTGCTTCAACCACTAGGCCTGACCACCCACTTCTCAGTTTCTGACAATTTGAGCAGACTGCCTGATTTTGTGCCCTGCACCAGCAGTTGCGATGGAGACCCCTGGAATGTCCATCACTGAGATGACAGAGATGGTTCACGGTCTTTGGGATCAAGTTGCCCAGTTGCATCTGAAGAATCCCTCCCTTCGCCCGGAGATCCTGCTTACCTGCTAGCACCAGTAACGTCAGTAGAGCCAGACATGGTACCTTTAGACCCCAGACCAAAGGTTCCATCGCTGGAAAGATTTGATGGGAATCCCCAGGAGTTCTTAACCAGCACTGCCTTTTGTTCCTGATGAATCCTGCAATATATCCCGATGATCAGACCAAGGTGAGGTTTATTATCAGTTTATTGACTGGGGAAGCCCTGGACTGGGCCTTGCAGCTCTTGGAACAGCTAGCCCTATTCTCAATAACTTTGATAATGCATCAGGCCTTCTCTGTAATATTTGATGATCGGAATCGCATGTGTACTGCTGAAGTTGCCCTGCAGTTTTTCCAGCAAAGCGTTGCTCCATCTTGACCTATGCTGCACATTTTCAGTGTCTGGTTGCTAATACAGTGTGGAATGCTATCTGCCTATTCTGTGGGTATCAGGGCCACTTTGCCCCTGAAAACCCCCTTAAATTCAGACCTTCGGCGACCTAGGGAAATGATCGTATACATCCCCATTAGAGAGTTTTCGGCTGGATGGAACCTCGGAGTTGAATCCTCCAGTGAGGCCCCCTCTTCTGTCCAGATGTATCTTGGCAGCGGCAAACTGTTGTCCTCCACACCTGAAGGTCTTGCTCCATCTCTGGGTTCCATCTGTGGTGAATTGCACCCAGCTTGACTAGTAGATTCTGGAATGCTGAATTTGCTAAGGCTAATCAACTGCTGATGAAAAGGAAGCCCACCCCAGATCTAGTAGAAACAATCAAAGGTAGCATGCTTTCCTCTGATCTGGTTACCCATGAATCCATGCCCCTCCAGATTGAAATCCAAGATCATCTAGAGACTCTGCAGTTTAATTTATTGAAGTCATCACACTTTCCAATCGTGCTTAGTATTTCGTGGCTCTCAATGCTGTGACGTTATTGACAATAACTGGGACCATATAGAGCATGGTTGCGACAAAGGTCTTGTATAAAGGGGTCAAATGAGGTGTCTAAGACCGGGTTATGCTTGGCTGGTGATGATTATGCCATTTATATGTATGTATCAGTTTTGTAGTGGAAGTTATGAATATTGGCTTTATACTGTCTGTCTGTATTGCAAACTGGGGCTGTGTCTCTGGGACCACAGACAAGCTGCCAGCTCTGCCAGGCCTGCTGGATGGCCCATTAAGAGCCATCAGCGATACAATGGACCCATTGAGAGAAGGCAGACACGCCTGTGACTCAGCAAATTATGCAGAGATTTGCCCATGGGACTCCAGACTCCATTTTGCTGTGATTTTTCCACATAAGGACAAAGGTGTCGTTACACCTGGAAGAAACTATAAAAGGCAGCTGCCTCATCTCCATTTTGTCTTCATTCCCTGCTTCTTACCTCTGGAGGAACCTTGCTACACATGGAAGCTTTGAACAAAGGACTGAAGGACCCATCCCAGCTGGGGATGTAATCCAGAGATTTGATTTGAACCTGCAGTATTCCATCTCTGCAAGCTGGAACCAAGAACTTTGCCATTACTGTATGTAATTGATTCCTTTTAACCAATTCTAACCCTCATCTATACCTTTCTCCTTTTGGGAATAAACCTTTAGATTTTAGATTCTAAAGGATTGGCAACAGCGTGATTTATGGGTAAGATCTAAGTTGTATACTGACCTGGCTCTGAGGTTCGGTCCGTTGGGATCGGGAGAACCTATTTTCTTTTACTGGGGCATTGGTTTTCATGACCATTTGTCCCCATAACGAGTGGCACTGGTGGTGAGACTGGGAAACTGGAGTGTCTTAGGGGATTGCTTGGAATGACTTGTGGTTAGCCAGTGGGGTAAAACCAAAGTCTCCTCTGTCTGGCTGGTTTGGTTTACCTTAGAGGTGGAAGAACCCCAGCCTTGGGCTGTAACTGCCCTGCTTGAAGCAATTCGTCCTGACTGGCACTCTCAGTGGGGTCTCGCCAGAACCAGCATCGTTACAAATGCATGATCCACACATCTCATGGAAGATGCTTGAGGTACGATTCAAGTCAAGCTACTTCCAACGATCGTGTCTAGCCAAATCAGGGACCAAGGAAACAAGAACCAGCACCTAGAAGTCCACTACCATGTGTGTCCAACAGATTCTAGAAGCCAACAGCTCCTTAATCCTTGCAAAATATCAAGAGTTTGCTGATGTATTTGATAAAAGGAATGCTGATATTTTACCCCTGCATAGACCTTACAGTCACCCCATCGATCTCCTGCCAGGGGATAAAATTCCATTCACTTATCAGAACCAGAACTTAGGGCCCTATGAGAATACCTTGATGAAAATCTTGCAAAGAACTTCATCCATCTATCCACACACATGCCCCAATTTTGTTTGTGAAAAAAGACGTCTCCTTGTGCCTTTGTGTAGACTATCGTGCCTTAAACAAAATCACCATCTAGAACAAGTATCTTTTGCCTTTGATCAATGAGCTGTTGGAAAGGATCAGTTCTGCCAAGGTATTTACCAAGAGTGGCATTTACAACCTAGTTTTTATTAGGGAGGGCAACGAATGGAAAACAATGTTTTACATATATTAGGGCCATTTTGAATTTCTGCGTATGCCTTTCAGTCTCTCTAATGCCCCAGCCATATTCAGGCACTTTGCCAATGATAGTTTGAGGAATGTTTTAGACTTGTTCATGATGATCTACCTAGATGACATCCTTGTCTTCTCAGAAAGTCAAACTATTCCTGCCCAACACATCTGGCTGGCATTCAAGGCTCTCCAAGTGAATGGCCTGTACTGAAAACCTGAGAAGTGTGAGTTTGATTGCCCCTTGTGTTTAGGCTATGTCATTTCCTCTAATGGATTGTGATTGTGGACTGGGTAGCCCCATGGAGCCCACAAATGTCCAGGGCTTCCTGGAGTTTGCTGATTTTTACCTAAGATTCATCACGGACTTGTTTTGAAGGTGGTGACCCCAGTTACCCCTTGCTCTGGTAGAACACCACATTTCCTTGGAAGCAGGAAGTCCTTCTGCCTTTGAGCTATTAAAGGAAACATTTACACTGGCACCCACCTTGGTACATCCAGACCCACAAAACCTCTCATTGTCAACGCAGGTGCCTCCAATTATGCAGCTGGAGCAGTGAGGTCACATTAGCATGAGCCCCCAGAATGTGCTTCACCCCTATGCATTTTATTTCTGGAAACTGACACCCATAGAACAAAACTATCAAATCTGTAACAAAGAACTGCTGGCCATCAAGGCTACCTTTAAGGAATAGTGTCACCTCCTGAAAGGTGCATGTTTCCCTCTCCAAGTATATACAGACCACAAGAACCTGGACAGAGCTAGTCCTAGACCAAATGGCACCCTAGGCAAGGAGCATCTTCGGTGCCCCCCTCCCCGCACCTCCATTTGTTAAACTTTTGGATACCTTATTTTTATTGCATTTGAATGAATTGGAAAACTTGGAGTGGAAAGTGCTTTCCATGTTGCAAAATGTGACGGAAGTTGTCCAATTCGACATAAAGGTCTTTATTATTGATGTGCAAACATTCCCCATGTGTCAGCATCTGGTGAATGGTCGTACATTGTTCAAGAGTGTTTTCCTGTCCACTGGCAGCTTACTAAGGTCATACAAAAAACCCAGGTCTTTTCGTGCTGCTTCATTTTCCAAACCTTTCTTCAATGGACACTCGAGCAGTGTCAACGAGAGAGCAAAAAAACTCCCCCTGGAATTTTTCTTCCAAGCGTCCCATCACCTCATCTCTGTCCTCATAACTAAACTGTCTCTTCTTCTGATAAATACAAGTTTCCTTGAAGACAGGCTCAATTCCTAAGTTTTCTGCCCTTTCTAGCCAATGCCAATTCAGTTTCTCACCATTCTCGAGCACTCTTTCACAGTGTGACTTTGAGAAGTGTCGCTTCTGCTCATTTACTAGAAACATCATATCCTTGATTTTGCCCGGCCCATTCAAAATTGTACGATCAATATTGTCAGAGGTTAGGATCGCCAGCCATAAAGCAGGATCTGCTGTATCGGTTTGTGGTGTGCAGTTTTTCTCACTGTTGTTTCTGTCATCATGCAAGGCTGATTCTTCTTTAGTGTTTCTTTCCTTTTCATGTAAACCAGATTTTTCTTTTTCATTAGTCTGCTTTTCATGTGAGCCACATTCTTCTTTATCATCACTCTCCTTTACATTGCCAAGAAAACTTCACAATTCTCCATCATTTTCCTCACATTTCCATTTCTTATCTTCAGGTAAATCTGCTAATTCCTTAGTAATAGGACTTCCATCATTTACACTTCGCTTCTCAATTTCTTCTGCACTGGGTAGGGTGACCATATTTCCCTATGCTGAATACGGGACACCTAGTAAAATTACTCGTATTCAAGCGAGTTCAATGGCAATCAATCAGAACTACGCAGTACAAATGTTCAAATTAACATCAAGTTGACTGAGTCCCTGTTACAAAGAAATACTGTGTAGTTGGATTCTTTTTATTTACCTTCTTATCTTTATGGCTTTAGGGTTCACACGGGAAGAGGTGACACACACACACTCCCATACACCTCTCTCACACAGAGAGGGTGACCGTCCGACCAACCCGACCTTCCCTGCCCAGCACACTCTGCCCTCCATGCCTGGCTGGGCCCCCAGGACAGACCCACATCTCCTGGTATCTGGCACAGCGTCTTCCTGAGGCAACACGTGGAGGGGGCCATGCAGGGTCACATGCCCCTCCTCCCCAGATTTCTGCCAGGGTTCACACCATAATGGTGCCAGCAGCAGCCTTTAGGCACTGTGTGGGAGGGAAGGGACGGGAGCTGCTTCCAACTGCAGGGGAGAGGAGGGGCGACCTGGCCCATGTTTTTGCAGAGCTCATCTCTTCCCCCCCCCCCCGCCCCTTATGGCAGGAAGCCCACAAATAATACCTCAGGCTGCTGCTGGCCACCAACTGTCCCCTGGCTACAGCGCGAGCAGGAAGAGGTTAAGCACTAGGATGCATTGTGCACCAGGGCCTAAGGAACCTGATTGCAGGGGCTTCAGTGAACCTGGCCATAGAGGTGGCTCAGCAGCGGGGTGGGGGGGGCGCGGGGGGAGTGCCTAGGGGACAGAGCTGCCCTGCCCTCCCTGGGGGCAGGATCCAGGGCGGGGGGTGAAGAGGATGCTAAAATCCTACCTGGGGGGGCTGCTGTGGACCCTGCAGGGTCGGGGCGCAAACAGGCTGGAAATCACTTTCCCCACCACCACCACTCCAGAGCTTAACTGAGGCATGGGGAGGCTTCCCCGTGCCAGCTCTGTGCGGGGCTTTGGCACATGCAGGGCTTGGCTCCTCCTGGACAGTGCCCCCAGCCAGAGGATCTTGGGCTTTCCTGGGGCACCAGCCCAGCCAGAGGCAGTGGGGGAAGGAAGGAGCTTGCTGGTCAGGCTGTTGGTGAGCTGAGCGCTCCAACTGGGGGCTGGTTCTCTGCACACCACTGGGAATGGGACACGCCCTGCTGGGGGGGTTATGGAGGAGCAGCAGGTGGACGGGTGGCTGGTGAGCAGGTATCCGGCCAGCAGCAGTAACCACCAGTACTGATGAGGTTGGGAGACAGAAAATATGGGACAGTTTGCACGTTTTAAAGAAAAAGTTGGGACACTTCCAGGAGGGCTTAAATATGGGGCTGTCCCTTTAAAAATGAGACATCTGGTCACCCTAGCACTGGGATGATCGCTACTGCTTAAAGCCTGGTCTATATTGTTCTGTTCCAAATATTTTCCCATCAAATTTGCCCCTTGCTGCAAACTAGATTGCAACTGAGCTTTTTGCTTCCTATACTGAGCTCCTGAAGACTTCTTCAGGAGCAGCTTTTATTTTCTATGGGGGAATACAGACAGAATTTGGGAGAGCAAAAGTCTACGTTCCCCAGTCTTAGAAAGTCATCAAACATTATATCTTAAGAATGGCAAAAGAAGTAACAATATTTCTTTTATATTGTTGCATAGGTAGGGGTTTGATAGATATCTCTGGCATCTCATGAAATATGTCCTTTATTAGTCGCTACTTACACTCTTCAAGTCTTAAAACACAAGCACATTTTCACAATTACACAATAAAACAAGGTTCACAATATCGCAGCTGGGCTTTCACTTTGTTCTGATATCTCATTGACTGGCTGGTGACATCCCACCCATTATATACCTGCAAGGGCATGGCTGACCATGTTCTCTGAGGTTCAAGGAAAATGTAGTTCTCAAAGTCTGGAAGGTGCCACGAGATTCTACAGATTTCCAGAACATTCTATGTGGTTAGTGAAAAATGAATCCACATATGGAATGCCTGAAACTTTTTACTTCAAACATTTTATTTTCCTTTTGTCACTAACAACAAAAACAGCACCTCAAGCCTGGTGCCCCCCAAGCCTGGCACTCCAGGCGGTCACCTGGGTCGCCTGCCCCTAAATCCAGCCCTGAACCTGGAGTACTTGTGAACTGCAAGGGCTTTCAGCCAGCATCAGATCCGGTGGTCTCTCTTTTCCTCCTGATTCTTTTTCACCCTGAACTATTGCCTGGGTATCCGGAATAGTAAACCTGATGCACTGTCCTACAAGGGGGAATACCTGGACAAGAACAGTATGTCTCAGTCCTGAAACCCTGCCATTTCATCAATGTGATGGTGAACAGTGACTTGCTTTCTCTCGTAGAGCCCCTCCCATCCCACATTCCTACCCTGCAAATTGCAATCCATTTGCAGTAAACCTTATGTAACCAGAATGGACTTAGCTCATGACTCAAAACTCTCTGTCAAGAATGGGATTCTTATGTTTAAGGACCGTATCTATCACCCCAATGGTGAACCACGATTAGCAATACTCTAGGTATGCCATGACTCACCCTGGCCGGCCATTTCAGCCACAGGAAAACATTGAAGCTAGTTTCTCGATATTTCCAGTGACTGAAACTACATTCATCTACTGAGTCCTACATTGACTCCTGTGATGTCTGTGGTCAACAAAGACCCCACTCACCAAATCCCTTGGTGCTCTGAGTCCACTGCCGACTCCGTGTCAGCACTGGTAATCCATTTCCATGGACTTTATTATTGACCTTTCCAATACTCAGGTGCTAATTGTTGTCGACCTACTTACAAAAATGTTGCATTTCGTGCCATGCCTTAAAATACCTACCATGGAGGTAACAGCCCAATTGTTTTTCAACTCTGCTTTCCAACTCCATCTAATATCGTATCTGACAGAGGATCCCAGTTTGTTTTGCACTTCTGGCAGGAGTTATTCAAGTTCCTGGATGTTGGACTACATACTTCCTCAGCATTTCACTCCCAGATTGATGGACAGACTGAACAAGTGAACCAAATTATAGAGAAATACCTCTGTGGCTTTATTAATTATCATCAGAATGACTGGGTTTCCCTCCTTCCCTTCACTGAATTCACGTACACTAATTCCAACCACCAATCAACCCACCAGAGTCCTTTTTATGCCAGCTATGGTTTTCACCCTCGGTTTCACCCGTCCATGGCCATGAGCCATCTATGTACCTGCAGCTTCTGACCTAGTCAAACACCTTCACTGCATCCAGAGCCAGTGCAAGGATATTTTGCACCCTACGCGAAACTTCCACTTTGTGCTCCCCCTATTCACTCCCTCCCACTTCCTGCCCCCCAAAGAACCCCCAACCCATCCAACACCCCCTGCTCCTTGTCCCCTGATCATCCCCTCCCGGAACCCCTACCTCTAACTGCCCCCCGGGACCACACCCCCATCTAAGCTTCCCTTCTCCTTGTCCCTGACTGCCTCCTCCTGAGACCCCCCCACACCCTAACTGCTCCCCTAGGACCCCATCCCCTACCTGTCCCCTGACTGCCCTGACCCCTATCCATACCCCCGCCCCCTGAGACTCCCACACATATCCAACTGATGCCTGTCCCCTGACTGCCCCAACCCCTCTCCACACCCCCGCCCCGACAGACCCCTGGGACTCCCACACCTATCCAACTGCTGCCTGTCCCCTGACTGCCCCCCTCAGAACCTCCCAACCCATCCAACCCCCCCTGCTCCCTGCCCCTGACTGCCCCGACCCCTCTCCACACCCCCGTCCTCTGACAGACCCCCCCCAACCCACCCAACCCCCCTGCTCCCTGACTGTCCCCTCCAGAGACTCACTGCCCCATCTCCAACCGCCCGGCACGCTCGTAGACACACTGCCAGCCGCGCTCCCCCGCTGTGCTGGGTGCTGGAATGCAGGGGAGGGGAGGGGCGGTGCTCTAAAGTTGCCAGAGGCCCCGATGCCAGCGGCCGGCCGGCGATCTGGGCTGTGGGGGGTGCAGCTGCTCCCCACTAGCAGCGCCACCGCTTTTGCAGGGCTGCTGCCCCCCCGCGCATGCCGCGCCAGCTCCTCCACGGCTGGGGCTCACTGCTGCTGCAAGCGCGACACTCCGGCTCTGGGCGCCCTGGGCAGGGGGCAGGGAGGCTGGGACCAGCCCCCCCGGCAGGGCACCACTTTTTGGTGCCCCCCAAATCTTGGCACCCTAGGCGACCACCTAGGTCACCTAGTGGTTGCACCAGCCCTGACTGCATCCAAGAAGAACTGAAATCCGACCTAGAGCCAAAAGATGACAAGCATTACGGTGACCTACGTCAGTGGGCAGTCCCTCAAATCACAATTGGAGATGAAAGTATGGCTCTCAGCACAGCACCATGACTGGACCCAGCCTTCAAGGAAGTTAAATTACTAATATCTTGGCCCATTTCAGGTCATCCAGCAGATCAACCCTGTGGCCTTCAAACTCCAGTTACCTATGGAGATGAAAATGCACCCAGGATTTCATGTCTCCTAACGGAAAAATCCCACGGACCACACCTTCCCTGGATGAGTACAACAGCAATCTCTACCTGTCATGGTCCAGAGCATGAGGATTACCTGATGAAGCAGATCTTGGACTCCAAAATTCTCTGAGGAAAGCTCATGTACCTTGTTGATTGGGAGGGTGGTGGTCCAGTTGATCATTCCTGGGAGCCAGCTGAAAATGTAAATGGACCCAACCTGCTTTGAGAATTGCATCAGTCACATCCTGGTAACCCTGGTCCAAGGAACACTGGTAGGCATCTTTGGAGGGTGGGGGTGGTAATGTAATGAGTCATCTCTGAGCCTGAACCTGACAAGTGCTGCTGAGTCGTTCCTGAGCCTGATTACCCGAGGGCTCCACATCAATCAGCCAGGGCTTAGCCAGTCCACAGGCACAGTTCTAACCAGGTGCCACTCCAGTCTGCTCAATGCCTTGCTGGGAGTATCCCCTGCTGCTTGATGGTTCTGATGTACTGCTCTGCTCCTGTCCCAGCCCCAACCTGTGCCTACTCCTGTTCCAGCCCCTGCCTGCCTTCTGTTCTGTTCCAATCCCAGCCAGTGCCTACTCCTGTCCCAGCCTCAGCCTCTGCCTTCTTTTATTCCTATGCCCATTCCAGCCCCAGGCAGTGCCTGCTCCAGCCTTGCTCCAACCCATTCTTGATTCATGCTCTGACCCCTGGCTCCGGTCTCAGCCCACTGAGCTTGACTGTTGCTGCTCCGACCACTGGGCCTGACCACTTCTTAGTTTCTGACTGTGACCCTTTTGCTGGAGCCATTGGCTTTTTATTGTATTTCTCTCACTTGCACAAAGGAAAGGGAATTATCTCACAGGTGTTAAACCTCAAATTGACCTTCTGCTACCAGACCGAGAAGAAGTTTTCTTGGTCTTATAACTCCTCACCCTCCACACACAGCCCTTTGGCCCTCACAAATTTGAATGATGAGTCTTTCCTTTGATAAATGCATCCATCTGGAGGCCGTGATACAATTTCAAAACTACAATCCCCACAAAAGAATAGCACGATGTCAGCAGCTTGTACATTTTTTTGCTCACTCTACCAATAGGTTTTTGGCACCTCTACAAACCCTACCCAGAAATAAATAGAACTAAGTTATTCTTGCATTGGACAAGGCCTGCTGTAAATCTGCCAACATCTTCTTTATGTGCATCAAAACCTAGCATCTTAAGTGAATTGTTCTGCCTGAGATGGATGATCAGACAATCGGCATGTGGTTACCACATGAGCAGTAATTGGGTGTGTGGCTGTAGTTTTGACCACATTATTCTATTCCCTCAGTGCCACTGTATACCCTTTTGGCAATATCTAATGCATGAACAAAACACTTTTTTTCTGTTTAAAACTCTATTCAGTGACCTCATTCCAACCACTGAAAGGATCCAGAACTTTTGGAAAGAACAATCGGATGATTATTGAGGCATTTCTTAAGAAGGTGTCTGGAATGGCTCTGTCTGCTTGCTAGCCAGAGAGGGGAAGTTTTTAGCTTCCACTTCGAATCTGTTTCTTGTAATCCTAAATTAGTCTATTCCTATTGCCACCACTATGTAAAATGAATGGGGTTCAGTCATGCAGTCTAGGTTCAAGTGCAGAAAGGCTACGGCAGGATTTTCAAAAGCACTTAAGTGACATGGGGGCATAAGTCCCACCGACTTTCAGTGGAACTTGTGCTTTTTGGGCAGTTTTGAAATTCCCACTCTATGCCTTGTTTTTAAGCCTGTCCTCAACTGATACCTCCTGAAGGGTTTTCAATCTTCATTGTCAACATCAGGTCATATTATTTGTATTGTGCTGATGCCTAGGAACCCCAGTCATGGACCAGGACCCTGCTTTGCTAGGTGCTGTACAAACACATACAAAGAGGATGCACTATCTTTAGGCATGGATGGAAAACTTGGCCTATCTGCTCTATGGGACACACCTCCTTCTTCCTGTAAAAAGGTCTGGTTATCCACTGATCTCACCTACTTACTCTGTACACCTGTGGAGGCCCAGAGCATATCCTTGCTGGAGATCCAGTACTTGGTCTTCATCACTGAAGCAGAATTATGGACCGTTTAAAACACCATGACTGCCTGAAGGAAGGCAAGATATCCTCAACAATTAATCTTATACAAAGCTGCACACGCCATTGGCAGTGCGCGCCGCGAGAGCAGGAAAATCATATGCATGTCCCCTTTGGCCTTTGTCACCAGCCCATCCTTTCATCAGTCTCTGAAGTAAACGGCTATGTAGTTGGGTCCTTCTGTTCACTGATTTTCCAAGTGAAGGAACAGCACTGTCACCTGACACATGCCTAGCACTTTCAGCCTGGATAATTCTAAACTGCTTTATAATTAGAGGCCAAATTGTTGCTTGCCATACACTGTGTGCATGGGCAAAGGCAGGGTGCATGGAGCGCTCCTAACCCTTCCTCTCCTATGCAAGAGGCAGCCACAGGCTTGCCCTTGTGCTTCCTGAGCACAACAACAGCGCCAGATAATCTGAGGGAGATGCTTGGCCTAGGCTAGTGTTAGGGACAGCACAAGCTACTCCTCAAAAATAACGGTGGGAGAAGTCACTGAGTACAATCCTATCCACCAGCACCCCAGCAGGTATTCTGCCTACAGGTAAATTGCCCCTGGGCTTGGTGCTGGTGAATTTGCTTCCACACCCTTGTTAACAAGAGACTAAGTTTAAAAGTCCTAGTGGAGTCCTATGTGCAGTATGGGAATCACTCAACACCACTGGTGATGGAAGCCAACCCTGGGATGGAATGTGGCAGCTGCTTCACAGGGCACATGATTTTCTTAACCAGTTTCCCTTTAGATTTAAAGTGAGAACCAATCTAGATATACTGGGAATGTAGAAGAAACAGGCCTAAAAATGAAATCAGGAAGCCTACTGGGAGTTTCAAAAGTGACAAAGCCAGTTAGATGTCTAACTCCAAAAATTAATGGCCGTTAGGTTCCAAACCTGCACATGCCCTTTTGAAAATCCCACCAAGCACCTACCTTCATCTCTAGGCTCCTCAATCCCTTTGAAAAATCGGATCCTCCATCACAATGGATCTTTCTTAATTCTTGAGACTCAGATGACATGTAAGAAAAGCGTAAATCAGTTTGGACATAATGGGCCATTTCAGGGACCACCCAGACCAGTAAGGGTTTCTGTCACCACCTTCCCCGTAGAGGCCATGGTGCTGTGCAGCTCTGATTCAGATCCCTGACAGCAGTAGCCTGCCCACAAGCATAAGGCCTCACCCTGGCTCTCATCAGCTGAGTTACTTCTTGCAAGGTGACACCAAAAACTCTTCTAGTCCTGAGTCTCCCCAAATATGTCCTCCTAGAGTTCTTAATTCATTGACACTGGGACTGTATCTCACTCGTTTGTCACCCCAAAGGTGAAACCAGCCCCCCAGTTATCAGCTTGTTTTGGCACACACACCTCACACCAAAGATCTGCTTGGGAAAAAATAAACTAAAAGACTATTGAATAGAAAAAGCAGGGATTGAAATCTGAAATAATAAGGGAAAGGAAACACATACAAATTACACAGCTAATAAACAAAGTCACAACTTCAGGCTTTACACTTTCATATTAGATATCTTTTCTAATAAGAGTTATCTGTTACCTTAAAGCAATTTTCCAGCATAGCCCATAGCCATATGAGGGATTCAGCATTCACGGACAGCCTCCCACTTTGAGCCTGTTTCCCAAGTTCTGGTCAAAACCCCTCAGTCCCAAGGCTGCTTTTAAAAGGCCTCTCTCTCTCTCTCTCTGTCCACAGTAACTCATGATTAATCAGAGTGGGGAAATTCCCTCCTGACTTGCTGTTCGAGCGCCAGGATGTTCTTTTCAATTTGAGTTGACTCAGTGTCTTTCCATTAACTCTAATGGTGCAGCAGTGTCTTTTTCCAGGCTGGACAATTGTTTGAAACTGGTTTCATGTAAACAATTGGTTTGGGTGCCCTTCCCTGTTGATTGCTCACTGCCCTGCTATGAAGTGGAGCTGAAGTTGCATCACAGATTATGAGTACAATTTTCTATATAAACAAACAGAGCAATTGACCAGCACTGTCTGTATGTATAGCTCATAGTGACCAGCAAGTTCAATACATTACAAGCTTCCATACAAGACCTTACTCAATATGTTTTTATAGTACATTAACACAATATGTGATCAGTTGGTTGGGGGGGGAAATCTTTTTATTCTCCCCTTTGCGGGTCCGGACCCTGACTGTTACACCTAAACGTAAATCAGCAAGGTTATGCTTTATCCAATGGTGCTAAAATAGGGCCATTATTCAGTGGGGGCACCCCTTTGTTGTTTGCTCTGAACAGTAAACTGCTGTCAGTAATGTGAAAATTAACGACCGAGGGACCAGTTGGATTTCTAGTGGAGTCAATGGGAATCTTTCCATAGACTATAACGGGAGCTGGAGCAGATGCTTAATGATTTAGAATGCTGAACAAAAAGTAATGTTACTTTCTGGTGATATTTTGTCACATTTGACTCAACCCCCTCCTCCCTGCACGAGCGAATAGCAGAACTAGACATTCTAGTTCAGTTTCTGGCTATAAAATAAATTGTGTTTTAAAGGAGGGGTTTTCCTAATAAGATTTCCTCCTATTTCAACTGCAAAATTACCCAGCTTCTGCCCCTTTTATTTGGGCAGTCATGAACATGCTAAACTGATACAATTGATGGGCTGTATAAATCAATTTGTTATTAACCTAATTTAAAACATTTCAAAATGAAGCCGGGTTTTGGGTTGGGGTTTAGGGCTGCTTTACTGTGTGCGGACATCCTATGTTTATTAAAATTCCAGATTCTTTTGCTAAATTTGACCAAATAAGCACATAATTTCTTTGGGTATATAAACATCTAGGAATCCATTAAACATAATTATGATTACCAGCCAAACAGGGAGGGATCGACTTACCAAACCTAACACAATACTGTTGGGTAGCTACTGGTAACTTAAGGAATATTGTATTATGGACTATAAACGAACCAGAATGCCATTGAATTTCCATGAAAGTAGAGCAATCAGTATTAGGTATCCTTAACTAATACATTGGACTACTAAGGAAATAGCCTATAGTTATAGTCAATCAACAAGTTATATCAGATATACCTACATGCAGTGGTCACACTTAAAAATATTTTTCTTTTCCAGTTTTGAAAGCTTCCACCACTATGAGAGATATTCTCTATATTTAGCTGAACAGAAAATTTTAGCTGCACCAATGTATATGCATAAAGGGCCTAATCCTAAGCCTATAGAAAGTGATAAACTCCAGTTTACTTGTGCTTTGGATCAAGACATACACCTGCACACATGTATGATCAATACATTACTGAATATCAATCAAGTTATTTCTCTATATAATTGTATTGATGATACCAGGATCTTCACTCCGTAAGGGTTAGTTAACAGGGAAACAAGGTTTACAGAAAATTAAGAGAATTGACACAATTTCTGTAGATACTTTATCAGCTATACCACTAACAATCTTAAAGCAACATGAAAAACATCTGCTCCTAAATTTCTCCTTTATGCGATGTCTGATTTCACCCTGTACCATTTTCATATGAAACACTTTAAAGACTTTTTCTGGAATACAGTAATTTTTTTCCTATTATTTTATCAGGGAGAGAGTATATGGTAGATTTAGTACCTAGCTTTAAAAGGGAGAGTTATAGACCAATCCGGCTAACTTCAATACTGGAACAAATTATTACACAATCACTTTGTAAGCACCTAAAGGATAATAAGGTGATATGTAATAGCCAACATGGATTTGTCAAGACCATATTATGCCAGACCAACCCTAATTTCCTTCTTTGACAGCATTACTGGCCTTTTGACACAGTCTCATATGACATTCTCATTAGCAGAGCAGGGCAATATGGTCTAGATGAAATTACAAAAATGTGATTGAAAGGTCATACGCAAAGAGTAGTTATCAATGGTTCACTGTTAAATTGGGAGGACATATCTTGTAAGGTCCCACAGGGTTCATTCCTGGGTTCAATACTATTAATCATATTCATTAATGACTTAGATAATGGTGTGGAGAACATGCTTATAAAATTTGTGGATGATACCAAGCTGGGAGAGATTGCTAGCAATTTGGAAAACAGGATCAAAATTCAAAATGCCCTTGATAAATTGGAGACTTGGTCTGAAATCAACAAGATGAAATTCAATAAAGGCAAGTGCAAAATACCGCACTTAGGAAGGAAAAATCAAATGCACAAAATACAAAATAGGGATAATTGGCTAGTGCTGCTGAAAACGATCCAGGGGTTATAGTGGATCACAAACTGAATATGATTCAATGATGTGATGCAATTGCAAAAGTGGCTAATATCATTCTGGGATGTATTAACAGCAGTGTCATATGTAAGCCACAGGAGATAACTGTCCCACTCTACTTGGCACTGGTGAAGCCTCAACTGGAGTAATGTGTCCACTTTTGAGTGCTGCACTTTAAGAAAGATATGGATAAATTGGAGAGAGTCCAGAGGAGAGTAACACAAATGATAAAAGAGCTAGAAAAACTGACCTAACAAGAAAGATTAAAAAAACTGGGCACGTTTTGTTTTGAGAAAAGACAACCAAGTAGGGACCTGATAACAGTCTTCAAATATATTAAGGGCTGTTATAAAGAGAACAGGTGACAAATTGTTCTCCATGTCCACTGAAGATAGGACAAAAAATAATCGGGCTACTCTGCGGCGAGGGAGATTTAGTTTAAATATTAGGAAAAGCTTTCTAACTATGAGGCTAGTTAAATATTAGGATAGGTTACCAGGGAGGTTGTGGAATCCCCATCATTGGAGGTTTTTTAAGAACAGGTTAGCCAAACCTTTATCAGGGTTGGTCTAGGTATGCTTGGTTTTGCTTGAGCATGGGAAGATGGACTAGATGATCTCTTGCAGTCCTTTCCAGTCCTACATTTCTATGATTCTATGATTTATAGAATATATAAATAGATTGGTTATAAGGTCTGAATTTGAAGAAGAATTTCACATTTTGGATACTGTTGCAAATGTCTGATAGAAAAATGATAAATCTGCATCTAGTCCCTCTCCAAGCAATCTCTTGGCTAAATAAGCTCTGGGCTATGACATCCATTTTTGTGTACTCTGTGAGCAAAAGGGCTCTTTCTTTGTACTTGTCTGTATACCAGATTGTAGTGTAATAAACATGAAATATCAGTTGCTGTATCACACTAAAAGCTTCGTGTGAAATAGATCAGAAGCTTTTTGCCTGCCTCATTGATTTATTTTGCTGAATTTTTCCTTAAATCATTAAGTCTAATCATAATTGCTCTGGAAGCACAGAATGAACATTGGGAATTTAAAGAAAGATGCTATAAACATCCAAGTGTCCCTCTTCCAATAATAGGTTATTTCAGAGAAAGAGAGAGAACAGGAGAGATCTATTTTAAGTACTGATCTCTTGTTTGAGAAAGCTGATTTAGGAAAGCTACATTTTATGAGCCTCTTCGGGGATCAATAGGGAAAGGGTTTTTTAAATATAAAATTTCTCCCTTTGAAGAAATGTTTACGTGGAGTAGAAAGTCCAGACATTCAACAAAGAACCTATGGTTTAATGCAGATCACAGAGGAAAACTCATAACAGGATACGCTGTTATGGTATATTTATATATTCTTAAATGTCTACAGTTTATTTTTACATTCAAAAATGAAAGGCATACAGTAGTCTGAATAAACAGCATCAGTTAATTCTCTTTCCTCTATAAGACCCAGAACCTGCAAACATTGCACTAATACATGACTTTGTTCACACAAGTAGTTCCATTAACGCTAAGCCCACTGACTGTAGAGGGCATTTGGAGTGCACCAGGATCGCAGGAGTGGGCCTAATGTTAGTGTATAATCCTCGTGCTTCAGGGCATAAACAGACTTGATTGGATTAGGAAGAATCTTCCATTATGGGCAGGTTATTTCTTCCCCCGCCCCTTTCCTATGAGACATTTGGTTCTGGCCACTATCAGCGACAGGACGCTGCATTAGGTGGACCATGGGTCTGATCCAATATGGCAACTTCTAAATTCCTATTATCTTTTTTCACACCATATGTGGGGATTAGACTACAGCTGGTTCCAATCAAGTACATTTGTAGCTTTGCAAATTAAAAATCAATGCATTTATAGCAAACTAGCTAGAAATCAGGTTATTTAACTGTCAAGAGGTCTCTGTTAGTGACATTCCAAAGTCTTAAAGCAGAGTCAGGAGTGCAGTTCCCCTCTAATTTAGATGGCTGTTTCCCCGTCAACTGTTATGGAACAATCACACTTTGAATGAATACATCACCTTTCTAACTAGGAACCAAAGCACTTAGCCCACACAGTACCCATGTGAGCTTTGACAGTTATGTATTTGTAACGGGGTTGGCACCCACCTCTCATGAGTGCCCCCTTCTGGTTGGGCGTGTCTGTGTTCTTTAGTTCTGGTGACCCCTTTCGGTGGTTCTCAGGCGGATTGATGAGTGACACAGTGCTCCGGCTGAGTCACACTGTCTGCATGTTAACCAGCACAAACCCCTTCCAGGGTATTGGTCCACCGGGGCCATTTCAGCATGCAAAATGAGGATTGACCATCAGAAGCTGCTAGAGCCTTGTCTACACTAGGATTCCCACTGGGAACAGCAGTGTGAATTTTATTATAAACTTCCCTAGTGTAGAAAAGGCCTTAGACTGGTTTCACTTCTGACTTGAACAAAGTTCTTCCTGGCTATACCACGGTAAATCAGAGGAGACCCAGGTCCAAAGCCTGCCATAGAAATAAAGGAAATTATGTATAGTTAGCTTGTAGCAGTACATATAACATTACAGAATGCCCATCCATTGTCTCTAGACCTTTAAAGTGCAGAAAAAGCAGCAGACAGTTCAGTGAGCAAAAATGGCAATTTAATGATACATTAGATGGATGCTTTTAAAAATAGACAGACATAAAAAGTGGTTCTGATTTCAATTTTCCAACTCCTTGATTAAACCACTTCATATTCCTAAATTGGTCTCTGTCCTAAGAGCTCCCTACCAACTCTGCAGTATATTTCAGTTGACATCCTACATTGTCTCACTGTCACATTTAAAAAAATTAACATGGGCTTTGCCAATCTGCTAAAATATTCTGTGAACTATTTTTAAGAGCTAAGACATACTGTGTTAACAGTAGTGCATACACTAACATCCCTATTCAAGTCTGTGTACATTGCAGTCAATGGGAATTTTACATTGACTTCCATGGGAGCAGGATTGGGCCCTAAATTATTAAGACTATAAAGAAATAAAAGCTTCTTGTCATATTCTAGACACAGACCCTTTTAATTACATCATTTTTATAACTAAATATGCAGCAGAAAATGTAACAATCAGCTTATCACACTCTCTGATTAACCAGCTTGTATATAAAATGTTTTACAGAAGGCTTTAGAGTACATAATCTGCTCAGGAGCATCAGTTGCTTGGAAAGGTCACTAACAGATGATCTCATATACTTATACACTGCTTCAGCAACAATGAACCAGATTTATATGCTAGCAGGCTCAATATATAATGCAGCTGAATATACTGGTAGTTTGAGCCAACTAACATTGTGTTTTCTGCTCTGGATGTATCTGTGCAAATGCAGACAAGTGAGGAATAAATATGAAAGAACTAAAAGGTGCACTAATAGCAGGAGTTTCTGCCATCCTGCTCAACCTTTTTTTTGCTCTGCTATTCAAAGATTAGCAACAGAACTGCTACCTCACTCATCATGGGAGCCACGTGGACAAATGCTTAAAGAAGAATGCTTAAAAAAGAAGAAATGGAACATCTGAATCAGGTTTGGGATGTTAAGTAGAGCAACTCTCCCTGGCACATCCCTCTCCAACCCACTCATGTTCCCATTGCACCAGCAGAGCACCAAGGACTAGATCCTGCAACATGCTGAGCACCCACAATTCCCTGGGAGCAGAGATATTCAGCATCTCTCAGGATCAGGCTACAAAACAAGCTCAGTTCACAGAGAGGGATATCAGCAAGATGAGAGGGAGCAGGAGACGCTACCACTTAAGCTCAGCTCCCTTCATGGCAGTCTGAGGAGGATTTCTGCTCTTTTCATTCCCTGCAGGGCAAAGATCAAAGAGGATGATCTCACCCTGAATTTGGAATTATTATACATGTTTTAAGATGAAGATCACAACACATGATTTTTGTATTTTGTTACAGTTATTAAGAAACCGAACTGCAGAAAATAGTACAAATTTCACCAGAAAAAGCCATTAAGAAAGCAGCCCTTCTGGCCCTCCAGAACTCCTACAACTGCTACTTATCCAATGGGGGTACTTACTCCTTGATGATGCCCACATAATAGCTAAGAGAGTCTTACTCAGCTCACCCTCTGATGTCCAAAAATATGTGCTTGCCTGACTCACGGCCACTTGGCAATTGTACAAGTTTTGTGCTGTTCAAAGACTATTTCCCTGGCTTTCAACTTCATTCCAGGAGAAAAGACGGGACCATGAAGCCAAACAGATCCACACACGAGAGGGGGAAGTGACTGCCCCATTTCCATTATGAGGAATGTCCCCACACAGTAGTGATGGAGAAGGGAGATGCTCCCCTCAACACACATGGGTAGCATAACAGATACTGCAACCACATGCAGTACCTTTGGGAACCATTGTATTAACTTTACGAATGTTGTATGTATCGTTTCAGGATAGGGATTGTAGTCTATTTCATGAAGGAAGATTACCACAGCTCTTCCAGGAACTAAAAACAGTGTGTGTGTGGGGGGCGGGGGGGGAGAGTAATTACTGCAGTTGCTGGGACGTATACAGCTGCAGGGAAGTACCCCTTCCAGGAGTGGTTTGCATATACTGGTTCAGACTGGTACAAAGGACCCAAACAGACCATGAAAGGGCTTCTGGTACAAAAGGCGGAGTTTAACCTGACAGAAGGGCCTCCATTTTGTTTCAACAAATGGACATGATCTTTTGTCCAAGGAGAGTCCAAACCCTCTGGAAGTAAAGTTGCCAGATGTCCAGTTTTCAACCAGAACACCCGGTCAAAAAGGGACCCTAGCGGCTTCAGTGAGGACCACTGACTGGGCCATTAAAAGTCTGGTTGACGGTGCAGTGGGGCTGGCAGGCCCCCGGCCCGGCTCCCTGCGGCTCCCAGGAAGCAGCTGGCATGTCCAGCTCCTAGACGGAAGGGCGGCCACAGGTGCTCCATATGCTGCCACCTTTCCAAGTGCCGGCTCCGCAGCTCCTATTGGACGGGAATCACGGCCAACAGGAGCTGTGCCTGCGGGCGGGGGCAGCGTGCAGAGCCCCCTGGCCGTGCCTCTGCCTAGGAGCCAGAGGGACATGACACCGCATCCTGGGAGCCACCCGAGGTCAGCGCCGCCTGGAATCTGTACCCCTCACCCCCTCCCGCACACCAACCCCCTGCCCCAGCCCTGAGAACCCTCCTGCACCAAAACTCACACCCTTCCTGTACCCCTCATCCCCAGTCCCCCACCCCAATCTCCTTCCCCAGCCTGGAGCCCCCCTCCTGTATCCCAACTCCCTGGTGAAAATGAGCGAGTGAGCGAGGGTGGGGTCGAGCGAGCGACGGTGGAAGGGGGAATCGAGTGGGGCGGGGCTTCGGGGAAGGGGCGGGACAAGGGTGTTTGGTTTTCTGCAGTTAGAAAGTTGGCAACCCTATCAGGAAGGGTTGGAAGGACTTGAAACCTGCCAGGATCCCCAAAGCCGGACGAGTGACTTTTGGTACATTTAAATATCCATTTAGATCTTTTTATTGTTTTGTTTTCTCTGGATGTTTTTGTCCTTAAATAACGATACTCTGCTTTGGAAGAACTGTTTGGTCACCTATAAACGCTGGCTTACATGGGTCACAGCTCTTGGAGAGAAAGAAAAGCGTAGGGCCTGGACATTAGTCAGGCTAGTGTAGAGATAATCACAGTGCAACTGCAAGGGGGCAGCAAGGCTAACCCCTGGTCAGGAGATTGAGGGACGCAGGTCCGTGCTCAGAGAAAGGTGACAAATAAAGGCCCGAGCCCCAAGAGGGTATTCCTGGAGCAGACCATGGAGAGGGGGGCAAAAAGCAAAGGTGCAGTTCCCTGAAATTGTGACGTGTAGCGTCTCTCAGTATTACCTCTCCAGCCCTGTAGGGAAAAGGCAGCGAGACAGGTCTAGCATAAGGAGCTGCAGTGCAGGAGAGAATCTACGTGAACTTTCACCCCCAGCCAAGCTCTTTAATTCCCAAACAGGGGAATCATAGAATCATAGAATTTCAGGGTTGGAAGGGACCTCAGGAGGTCATCTAGTCCAACCCCCTGCTCAAAGCAGGGCCAAACCCAACTAAGTCATCCCAGCCAGGGCTTTGTCAAGCCTGACCTTAAAAACCTCTAAGGAAGGAGATTCCACCACCTCCCTAGGTAACCCATTCCAGTGCTTCACCACCCTACTAGTGAAAACGTTTTTCCTAATGTCCAACCTAAACTTCCCCCTCTGCAACTTGAGACCATTTCTCCTTGTTCTGTCATCTTCTACAACTGAGAACAGTCTAGATCCATCCTCTTGGGAACCCCCTTTCAGGTAGTTGAAAGCAGCTATCAAATCCCCCCTCATTCTTCTCTTCTGCAGGCTAAACAATCCCAGTTCCCTCAGCCTCTCCTCATAAGTCATGTGCTCCAGCCTCCTAATCATTTTTGTTGCCCTCCGCTGGACTCTTTCCAATTTATCCACATCCTTCTTGTAGTGTGGGGCCCAAAACTGGACACAGTACTCCAAATGAGGCCTCACCAGTGCCAAATAGAGGGGAATGATCACGTCCCTCGATCTGCTGGAAATGCCCCTACTTATACAACCCAAAATGCCATTAGCCTTCTTGGCAACAAGGGCACACTGTTGACTCATTCAGCTTTTCATCCACCGTAACCCCTAGGTCCTTTTCTGCAGAACTGCTGCCCAGCCATTCGGTCCCTAGTCTGTAGCAGTGCATGGGATTCTTCCGTCCTAAGTGCAGGACTCTGAACTTGTCCTTGTTGAACCTCATCATATTTCTTTTGGCCCAATCCTCTAATTTGTCTAGGTCCCTCTGCATCCTATCCCTACCCTCCAGCGTATCAACCACTCCTCCCAGTTTAGTGTCATCTGCAAACTTGCTAAGGGTGCAGTCCACACCATCCTCCAGATCGTTAATGAAGATATTGAACAAAACCGGCCCCAGCACCGACCCTTGGGGCACTCCACTTGATACCAGCTGCCAACTAGACATGGAACCATTGATCACTACCTGTTGAGCCCAACCATCTAGCCAGTTTTCTATCCACCTTACTGTCCATTCATCCAGTCCATACTTCTTTAACTTGCTGGCAAGAATACTGTGGGAGACTGTATCAAAAGCTTTGCTAAAGTCAAGAAATAGCACATCCACTGCTTTCCCCTCATCCACAGAGCCGGAGACTTGGGTTGACCTACTATTTATGTCCTATATCCACCTCCTGCACCAGTATCTAGCTTCTCATGCCCACGTGGATACTTTGAGCTGGATAGGGTTTCAAAACCTTATTTTCAGAGGTGCTGAGTACCACTGAGTTCAACTGGGGTTGTGTTTACTCAGCAATTCTGAAAATCAGGCCCCTGGTACTAAAGGAAGCAATGTTTTGAAATCTGAGACTTAAAGCACACTAAGTGAATGTCAATAACTAGCATTAACATGATTTAGCTTGAGATGGAGTGAATAACACAACACCCATAAGCGAAAAATACATTTTTATTCAGATGTTTAGTGATAAGTAATTATTTTTCAGAGATTTTTACGTACTAAACGTAAACATACAAAATGGGCAGCAAAAAAAGAAAATGCTGAAATAAAATCTTACTGAATCTTAATGTTGTGTTAGTTCTCCTGGATTTACTGAAATGCTTGATGTTACAAAAAGTCTTATTTAGCGCGCTACCTGATTTCCTTTACAGAAAATGCTCATTCTTCAGTGGAGATAAATGTGGTCATGAACATGGATGCTATGATTTAGCAAATAAACAGGAGAAAGAAAAAACATAAAAGTACCCCTCTCTAATATAAAACCTATTTCTAGATTTTACTCCTTGCACACAAGGGTCTGATCTAGTTTCCCCTGAAGTCTGAGAGGCTTTTCACTCATTGCATCAGGCATCAAAGTTATTGAATTTTATATTAGTTGGGGGATATCAAGTTTAGACAGAGAAAATTCCTGCATCTAAGTCAGTTCTAATATCTCAGAAGTCATGAACTTCCCTATCCCAGGTGGCTTATTCCATTTCCAATTTTTACCATGACTTTTGGCTTTTCTCCTGTGTATGTGTAAAATTCAGTTGGGTTGCTTCATTTGGAGAGAAAGTGTGGCTTGCAGGTAGACTGCAGGTAGAGAAGGGATGCGCTTTATGCCCTCATGCCTTTCAGATGTCATTAGAAAAGCACTAGCCTGTCTAGTGGCCTTTAACCTGGGCCCCCTCTGGGTAAGTATTACACATAGTGTGCACTAAATTGGAAAATTTTCCAGAAGGCACTTAGTCTGAACACAGTGTGTAATCAGATGATGCTACCATATACAAAACCAACATATATGTTATTTTTGGTGGGACAAGTGGGAGAAAATATGGGAATAGAAAGTTAGCAATGATGCAGAAAGGTTATAGTTGGACAATTACATTAATTGCCTACAAGGCACAGTGGGAAAGGGCAATAAGACTCTCTCCTTCTTGATGAGTCTGCTTTCCATACATTCTTTCCATATATTATATCTTTGTGTTTGTACGTACACATCAGTGAATTTGAAGAAGAGATAAAGCAAATAATTAGAAATTAATTTGAAATAACAGGTCTATATTCAGAAGTCTATGCTGTCATTTTCATAAACTATTAGATTTTACCATGCATCACTTCATTGTTTGTTTAGATGTGAGGCAGTAAAAGCACAACGTTGGGGCATCTTGATTTACTGTAGGTTTTATGGATATCTCTTAAGGGTTACTTCCCTTCCTTCTTTGCAAAAGGCAGTTCACAATTTTAAAAATTTAGGAATATACAAGGGTCAGTTGTTCTAACTGCCACAGTTAAAATGTATTTGAATTTATGATTTACAAGTTGGAATTACACACACACATACACACATGTACGTAGAATAAAAATGCTAACAATGGCCACATACAACTCAAGAAAAAGAATTGGTCCCAGAAGGGTCAGACATATGCTGATCTGTTTACAACTATTTTTTCCTTGTTCAGTTAGACTGTTTAAAGATAATGTATGGTTTCCAATGGCTCATGGTTCAGTATAAATGGTCCACATATGACTACAGTAAATGCCAAGAGGCATGAGATGTTTACTAACTTCCAGAAAACATTTAACAGAAGGATGCCAGTAACCATGGGCACCATTAAAATCTGTATAGTTGCATTTTGTAAGTAATTATCATTATGTCTGACTTCTAGGGAAATATATGAATACCACAATAATGTTAATTAGGCAAAAGGCAAAAATTGTGGCAATATTAATATTAATAGTGACCACAGTCGATAGTTCAGAAAGTGGATCACATTTTCATACAAATGACTGATGTATTTATTGCAATGTGATATATTTCACCTACCATATATTTACACGCATGAACCAGAGACAAAAAATTGACACAGATATTAACAAGAGTCTGGTCCTGCATTCCTTATGCACCCAAAACTCTCATGGAAAACAATGGGAATTTTGAGTGTTCAATGAATGCAGGAGTAGGAATACTGCAAAGCTTTGCTTCTTTTGGAGGCTTATTACAGATTAATACAGGTTTTCCATTGATTTTCTTTGGCTTTTAAATTAGTGTCCCTTATAGCTACATGTCTACAATGCACAACAACAACAAATAAAAACATACTACAAACCAACCAGCTAAAAAACACTGGCCAAAAAGTGTAGTTGTTGCTTCATTACAAAACTATGGTGCAGAATGATGTTTGAAACTGGTCAGAATGTAAGAATTGTAATAGCTACTAGAAGTATATACCATAGGTGTGACTGCACTTGTTACTTCTCCTGCACTATAGAAAAATTAAAACTAAGTAGGCACTTGTTTCCTTCCATAGTAGGAGACCACTCAATGTAAGTAAGGGGACAGAATTGGGCCTTACATGAATGTTCTCTAGTGTAGCAACTGTGCCACTCATTTACAGCCATAGACCCTGACTCAGGACAAGCACTTCAGCACATGCTTAACTTATCAATGTCAATGGAACTCAAGCACATGCATAAATGCTGCCCTGAATCAAGGCTTTAATATAGCAGTGAGTTTCTTTTTTATTGCATTCCCACGTTCAATTTAAACTACCCTGGCCCTGCTCTCCACCACAACTATCCTAATACCCCCCCAAGTTTTAAAAAGTAAATGGGCATACAAATAAATACAATCACCTACGAGTATATAATAAATATGCTACTAAATGGGAAAAAATATATTGCAACATAAGGCCCTGTAGTGCTGCACAATCATGAAACACTTCAAAATCTTCCAGGTATCCTAAACACTCTCCCATTGTACAACACAGTTACCACTATACAGCTGAGGGGGGTCCGAAAGTAACAGATTAAACTTCTATTACATTACATTTTTGAAAATAGAAGTGTGGTAAATGCACAGAAGAGTTTAATTGTGTTCCACCGTCTTTGCTGAACACCATATACATGCTCTTTCACTGCTCCAACTTTAAATTGTGCTTCATAGCCAAGCAAAGTTTTAAAAACACCTCTCATAACTATAGAATTCCTTCAGATTTACAATTTAACAAGTGTCCATGTTGACTACTAGCATTATCTTTGAGAGTAAGACAAATTCAGAAATTCTGTTGCCTTCGTTTCTTTGCATCCATTGCATCCAAGATAGGCTGCCTCTTCGCTGTGTATCTTTGACGAAGCTCTTCAATTTCTCTTTCCATCATAGGGTCCAAAGCCGTTAACCTCATTTGCAATTCTTCTAAACTTAGGTTTTTTAACTGTAAACAACAAACAGTAAAGCAAAGCTGTTTAATAAATTGCTTCCAACAACAAACAAAAGATTGATAACTGTTAATACGAATCATTAGTTTAATTTACCTTAGCAAAGTGAAAACAAAGTATCAAAAATAGCAATTAGTGTACATACATTCCCATTTACATTTGATAAAAAGCCGTTTCTGTATACCCTGCAAATAGACATATGCCTTGTGTTGAATCAGTTAGATTGTAAAAAGCATGCATGCCAATTTATGGATATGATGGTATCCAGGATAATTACCACACCCAATCAAAAACGACTGGTTGAGCTACAGTCTCCTGTGGAATCCCTAATACTAAGATAGACAACATCCACAAATAGTACTATGCTAGGCAGTCAAAGGTACCGACTGATAAGAATTAAAAGGCTCTTGTATTCCTCAATGGATCACTGCCATATCTACACAGGGCAAACTGCCAACAGAGTGTATAAATAATACATGAAACAACATCCTGAATTCATGGGAAGGAATTAGTTATAACCAACCTCTTTTCTTTCTAAGCAGCACATTAACATTTTCTCAGAATGTTGAACAGGTCACTAATTGCTCAGGAGTCCTTTAAAAATTAAATAATGAGGCTATTTACAAAGAAATCGATTCATTTGCATGCTGACTGGTGTGACTGACTAAATCTAGATTCTTGCCAGCCAGTGGGGCATTGCAGGCACTACTTTCCATGCCTCTGCTTGCCATGAAAGAATCCATAGTTCATAGTTTCATAACTGAAAACAAATAATGGTGAAGTTCATTTTTATTGCCCTGAGGTAGCAAGGTGTCTTCTTGCCCTTCACATTCCTGTCAGAGTCCTTTTTGTGCCAACTGCACTTCACTGGTTGTGAAGATTATCACCACAGTTCAGATGGCAGAAGGAATTTAATGAATTACATAAAGCCCCACCCTAATAAGGGACAGTCTATATTTTGTTTGAATGTAAGTAAATGTTGTGACATACTGAACAAACACACTTACCTAGGTCAGAAAAAAAAATGAAAACACATTTTCCGAATCAACCTGTTTATGAGTCAATATTGAGTTCATGAATCCTGGGCAATTTTCCATCAATACAGTCTAATCTATTTTCCTTGGGGAATAAAATATTACTTTTGATCTCTCTATCAGCATCTGAAGCATACAAATTAACAACCCTGTTTTTGCTATATACAGTCCATCTCCCTATGTTATGACTAGTACTAATACACTATATCACACATGGTAGTAAAGAAAAATGGAGTGTCAGAACTTTAATTAGACCCAGAGAGAACTGGAGCAGGAACGAACAAAAACCATAAACAAAAACCAGCAAAACAAGCAGTATGTCATGCAAGACAATTCTAGCATTAAAGTGTCTGTGAAAATGAGACATCAAGGAAGAAAGTTACTGGTTAGGGGAAATCCTATCCCCCTTCCCACATCTCCATAGGGACAAAGGGTCCTATGATAGCAGAACAGCTACAGTTCTGTCATTTTTTCAGAAAGAGCCAGGTGGAGGATACCTGTAGCCCCAAGCTAGGGTGCACACCTCAGTGCGCCTCGGAACCAAGCTCTAACCAAAGGAGTCATTTGGAGCCAATAGATCTTCAACTATGAAAATCCAAGGCTGCAGCACTGGCCACAGAGCACCCCCAAAGGTGCTCTGCAGCCTGTTGGCTAGGATTCTTTTCCTGGTTGCACATCTCACTACTTGGGCTTCCACTGAGGGAAGGAGTTGCCCCTAAGCCCTGGTCTACACTGGATCGACCTAAGATACGCAACTTCAGCGATGAGAATAGCGTAGCTGAAGTCAACGTATCTTAGGTTGACTTACCTCGCATTCTCACAGCGCGGGGTCGATTGCTGCCACTCCCCCGTCGACTCCACTTCCACCTCTCGCCGTGGTGGAGTATAGGAGTCAACGGCAGAGCGATTGGGGATCGATTTATCATGTCTACACTAGACATAATAAATCGATCCCCGATAGATCGATCACTACCCGCCGATCCGGCGGATAGTGTAGACATACCCTAAGTGATTAAGTAAAATCTAGTTGGATAAGTTACCCTGCCCTACTTCCAGAAAGGGGCTGGGGAAAAGAGGTCACTATTGCCGGGCCACCAAGACACCCATTAATTTAGGGGGAATGAGAAGAAGCAGCTTCTGTTTTACTGTTCTTGTCAACTGTTAAATGGAAGTACTGTAGCATATTAAAAATCACGTTAGTGGGGATATTCTTTAGGGAGCAAGATTGGGATGGGTGTTCAATGTAAAGGGATCTAGGGTATAATGTGGAGGGTTTATGGCCCTAATAGGGATGTATTCAACTGACTCCGAAGAAGTGCAGTAGCTAAGGGGGCACAGGGAGTTCCTATTTTTCTAAATTCTCCTTAACTCTTTTTTTTTAAACCCATTTGTGGGAGGATGGAGAGCTTTGGAGATCCATAGAGAAGTGAAAGAACTACATGATGGGATCCAAGTATAATTTCTTGCCTGTAGGGTGTACCTTTTTTTTCAGGACAGATCTTTATGAGGTTTTCATATGATCTTTACAGTCTGCCCTGGCCCTGACTTGGGTACTTAGCTGCCTTCTCTGGATAGTCACTATAAACACACCCAGAGGATTTGGGTCTCTTTATATATCGTTTGAGACCGGTCATCTACTGCTGTACAAAAGATTTTATACATGCGGCCAGGGAGAAATGTGACGGGTGCATTTTTATTTAAATCTCAGAAACAGAACAAGTAAACAGAAACAAATGCACTTTGAATACCACAGACAGCTAGGCTGGAAATTACAGATTTGAAAAAAGTGAATTTCAAGATCCAAAGAATGAGGGATTTTCAGAATGATCTCAGTCATGTCACTGAAGGGATCCAAGCCATTAGAATACTTGTGTATATCAATGGATACCACTCTGAACACTGGAAGGGAGAAGTGAATATAAAAAAGCAAGGTATTTCATGTGAAAAAAGAAAGCAGAATTGGCTTGTATCTGACATCAGGTGCATTGAAGCAGGCATGGCCATAGAAAAGCTATTGTATCAGTGTTTACAGAACTCTATATAAAACAATCATTTTGCCATGATATCCCAAACTGCTAAGTATCATTCTAGAGACAAGATGGGACGTCTGTTGGGGCGAGAGACAATAAAAGATATTGTCTCACCCACCTTGTCTCTCTAATATCTTGAGATCGACACAGCTACAACAACACTGCATACAACTATCATTCTGACCTTTATATAAGCTCCCTTGGTTAACTCAAAGATAATTACTTCTTGGCTTCCACCTATACTAAGGGTACTACATAGCATACCTAACAACCTGCCAAGGCCCAAACATGTGATATGACATGGGACAAAGATGCTAAGTGAGGTACATAAAAAAGTAGCTATGCAGGAAACTTAAAATGCTGTGGGATTTGTTCCTTGGTGACTAACTTTCTATTGTCTCAGTAACCTGGTTCATTATATCTGATGCAAGCAATTTTCAACAATGAAAGTAAGGAAACACCTAAATTGTGTGGAATGTAAGTCACTGTGGGATTAAAATGAGAGACATCCCTCAAAATGAAGTATGCTGCACATTATGTTATTTTTAACACATTGTTGATGTCTCACAGAGGTCTTTCAAACTCATTTTGTTCAGAAGTAATTCAGTTTACATAGTTTTATTTTGCTTCCCTTTTTTAAAATTATGGGAAACATTACATGAAATTTCCCTCTGTTTGGGTAAAAAGCAAACAACGATCAGCAAAGTCTAGAGATCAACTGATGGAGGCAGAAAAAGGCTCTTCTATCAAGATTACCATCAACATTATTTATACAGGATTAGGCAAAAATCCTGTTTTCTGTTGAATAGAGCCCTGAGTGATTAAGCAGCGTATTGCTCTACCTGATAAAAAAAATTCCTTGAGCAATTACTTTACAGTGCAAAAACTCTAAGAAATTGAAACCATTCTAATTTTGCACTACTGTTACAGAAGGGGACAACTCTGAATGGAAAAGGCTTCAGTTTTGCAAGATACTAATTAATTAAAAGGCAGTTAAACAGGAAATATTTCCTTTTGATTCCAACTCTAAAAGCAATGCAGGTGGATGCTCTTAGTTTAGTTCTAACTGCAAACAGCTCACAATTTAAATCGCCATAAATAATTTACCATGTAGTTTGCTGTTGAGAATCTCCTAGGGCTACCAACATCAGCAGGAAGAGAAAGGAGTTCTTATGCATTCAGCCATGAAGGCCACAGGAAACCAAAAAGCCTTTAAATTACATTTTGATAGCTTTTAAAATGCTGATAAGCTCTAGGAGCTCAGTAATCAAGACAGGCTTGTCTAGCTTCTTAAATCTGAGGACAATAGATTGTTCATTCCCCACTAGGGTTGCCAGGCGTCTGGTTTTCGACTGGAACGCCCGGTCGAAAAGGGATCCAGGCGGCTCCGGTCACCTCCACTGACCGGGCTGTTAAAAGTCCTGTCGGTGGCGCAGCAGGGCTAAGGCAGACTCCCTGCCTGCCCTGACTCTGTGAGGCTCCTGAAAGTGGCTTCCATGTCCGACTCCTAGGCGCTGGGGCGGCCAGGGGGGCTCCGTGTGCTGCCCCTGCCCCCAGAGTCATCTCCGCAGCTCCCATCGGCTGGGAACCATGGCAATGGGAATTACAGGGGCAGCGCCTGCAGGTGCGGGCAGCGTGCACTGCACAGAGTCACCTGGCCATCCCTGTGCCTAGGAGCCGGACATGGCAGACGCTTGCGGGAGCCATGTGGAGCCAGGGCAGGCAGGGAGCCTGCCTTAGCCCTGCTGCACCACCAACTGGGAACTGTCTGAGGTAAGCACTGCCTGGCTGGAGCCCACACCCCGAACACCCTCCTGTACCCCAACCCCTGCCCCAGGTCAGAACTCCCTCTCACATCCTAACTCCCTCCCAATCCTGCACCCCAACCCCCTACCCCAGCCCTGAGCCCCCCCAGAGCCCACACTCCCTCCCACACCCTAACCCCTTGCCCCATTCCTGATCCCCCTCCTGCACCCCAAATCTCTCATACCCGGCCCCACCCCAGAGCCCGCCCCCCGCCAGAGCCCTCATCCCCTCCCACACCTCAATCCCCTGCTCCAGTCCACTGAAAGTGAGTGAGGGTGGGGGAGGGCAAGCGACAGAGGGACGGGGGATGGAGTGAGTGGGTGGCGGGGCCTCGGAGAAGGGGTGGGACAGGACAGGGCCTCAGAGAAGGGTCAGGGAAGGGCACGGGGCAAGGGTATTCAGTTTAATGCGATTAGAAAGTTGGCAACCCTATTTCCCACCAATCCCAGTAAAATAAAATCTATGGGTTTTAGCCCATGAAAGCTTATGCCCAAATAAATGTGTTGGTCTCTAAGGTGCCACGGGTACTCCTTGTTCTTTTTACTAATTTGACAGTATCTTTAAACGGCTTCATCTCTGGGAAAGACAGCTCTGGCCGCATCCCCTATATTCCCCCCAGCCAATATATCATAGGAGTTTGGAATAGAGGATGGGGGGGAAACGGGGGAAAGTGGCACACTGAATCTTGGGCTTTGCAGACAGGTGGCTAATTAAATTACTTTGCAGAGGGCTGCAAATTTGCTTGCATCTGCCTTGGTCTCCCAACTTGTTTGTGATAAGCTCCAAGAAAGGCTGGGAATAGAGGGGAAAAACCAGCAGACTCAATGGAATAAAGGCTAATTGGTGTTGAAAAGACCAATTTAATAAGAAAGAAAACATTTTCAGGCACTGCAGTGATTGCCTTACAGGAAAATTGTGAGAGAGTGTCTGTCTGTGTAGCCGTTTACTGCTCACATAGAGGCGGAATATTTGAGAGGGATCCAGGCAAAGTAGGTTCTACTGGAAACCCCAAATGCTAACTATTCTGTGACTCCCTCTGTACTTACCGTCATGAGACCGCAGTGGATCAACTACTGGACTAGCAGATGGTCTCATGGGAGAAAAGGGTCTGGGTTTTTGTTTTTTTTTTTATATTTGGAACAATTGAAAAGCTTGAAAAAAAAAAAAAGACCTTCAAATATTATTTGTAACATTCATGTGTCAGAAAGGTTTGGGCATGATCAAATTACAACAGGAGCCAACATTTTGATGAAAATTGGTACAATGTGTGGCATAAAATGATAGAACAAACAAACAGTCTATTTTATTAATAATGGCATTGGATTCTGAAATTAAACACAGGAGGTAGGAAGGCCCTGAGCAGATTTGAAAAGATACCAATTCAAATACAAAAGAGCTTTTCTAAAGCCCGGAACAAGTGCAACTTGGGTATTCATCCACAGTTATTTAGCTAAAGCTTAAAAATAAAGATCCTCACATACCACAACAATACAGGGGATCCTCATGCAAGGTCACGCAGGAAACCTGTAGCAGAACAGAGAATTTCGAATCCCAGGCTAGACCATCCTTCCTTGCAGGATGATGCTAGCATGGAAATTCAACCTTCTTTAGGTGCCACACCAGAATCTGCAGCCCTACTCTCTAAACATTACATCTGCCAAGAGACAAGGAATAATCGTTTGCCAAGCCAAGGAATTTCTAAGAGTCACTGAAGGGAAAAATAGCCAAATTCTAGGTTTTTGTCAAAATCACCCCCATCACTTAAAAAAATATATTCAGGGATAGGCCTCTAGACACCCGAGGGCTGTTCATGCATTCTGTTAACTTGTGCTGTATGTTATTTTTTATGTGGATACCCTCATTATCAGGGTCTCAAAAGATTTGGGGCTCAGATAAGTATCCAATTATCCAAACCTACAGAGTTAGGCTGTAGGGCATTGGGCAAGCTGGCATTTCCATAAGGCCTTCACAGTCAACCACAGGAAGAGCATCAGTAATATAACCTGGGGACTATGAGAGCTTGGACCACCCTTGGTAGTTCTTCAGACAGAAAGAGGTACACTCTTCTTGCTAGCTGAAGGCATTTATAACCACTGTTGTTATCTGTATTTACAGGAGCAGTGATGAGTCCAATATAAGCCCAGGACTGTGCAGTAGCGCGATTTTTGGAGTATGGAAATCCCCAATAGAGGGTGAGGTCAGCTCCTCACAGTGTTCTTCTCCTATTAGCAACATCACCTGTTCTACATGGATTAATCTAGAGCCTGCTGCTTTTCATCCAGGTGTTGCTTCTTTTCAGGCACCAGTACAACTGGCTGACAGCAAGAACCATGTCTGTTAAGGAAATGTAAAGTTGTGTGGTCACTGGCATATTGATGGCATTGAAGCCTGCAGTGTCTTTTGAAGCCTGCAGTGTCTTATGACCTCCACAAGTCATTTTTCTGAACTTTGCAGGATTCAACATATTTGGTCTTGGGGAAGAGCAGCAATTGCTCATTGTGAATAGTTGGGATCCACCTAAAAAAAATAAAATAAGTGAAGCTACTTTAGTACTGCACTGTCCACTCCGACTAGGTCTTGTGAGGAAACATCTCAACAAAGGCACATGAGAAATCCAACAGTATGACCAAAGAGATTATCCATAATTGTTACCAAAGTCTTCTCCATGCTATATTCTACAATACACCAGATTTTTAAGGGTCTAATACGTTGATAGAAGACAGTGGTGTAGATTTTGGTTGCTACTGTCTTCTCAATGATTTTGGCCAGAAAAAGAGAGGCTGGACACAGGATAGTAGTTGGCAAAATCATGGGCATCAAGTGTTGGTGTCATGTGAGCTTGCTGGACTATGGCACACTTCAGCAAGGTCAGAAGATTGTCTTCTCTGTAGAAAACACTAATTTTCTTGGTCATTAATGGGCCCAGCCATTCTTCACCAGCCATAAGGAAGAGGGATCTCTTTCTTCACATAGTGACCCAAGATATCCCTCAGAATTTCGGGGCTTCCATTTGTGTGACTGGATCAAACTCTTTCAAGGAAAGTGAAACAAACATCATTTATCACTGTTTTAATACAATGTCTTGGGTCCCACCAGAACCAGCTTCAACTGGGTTGATGTTTTTTCAGTGAAGCAGAATGAGAGCTCTTTTCAGTGAGTAATTTTCCCTCTTTGGCTCGATGAAAGTAAGCTGCCAGGCTGACCTAAACTATTGCATGTTCTGGAATGCAGTTCCAGGTGTTTGCAGTCCTGGACAAAAGCCACCCGGGATAGTTCAGGCCAAAATGGGAAGTGTGCAAATAGGTATGCCTTCTTCCCACAGGTATTGGAACTCTCTTGATATAAAAGCTAACAGGAGAGCAGTAAAGTGGCACCTAGGTCCCATTTTCAGAGTCAGTAAGCAGCAGGTATTTCAGTGTGCGGATCTTGGCTGCTGGCTTGTCAGCAGTTTCTGGCACAAGACCCAGATGTGAGGAGGTGCACCCTGGACGTATGGTGCCCCTCAGCAGGTCACATCATGCCGTGATTCATAATGAGGGGGCCTGAGAGGCAGAAACTGGAGAGGGGGTGTCACTTGATTCCACTTGGCCAGCATATATCCAGGGCATCCAAACTTTTCAGGGGGTGAAAGCCAGAGTTTTGGTGGATGCAGCCCACTACAGTCTTAAGCCACCCTTGACAACTAACAGGTAAATAAAAGCTCTAGGCCTGTGATGTTTTCAATAGCTAAAATTAGATTTTATTAATAGCTTTCATATCGCATGAGTTATCAGAGCAACCTTTCAGTCCATCAAATTAAATGATGGGACACTACTGTCACACTGGTGAGATGAAAACAAGAAAATGCTTTTTCAGGGTTTAAACTGTTAATATAATAGATATTCAAATAAAAAAGAATCTGTATAAAGTTTGCTGTGTTTATTTGAAAAAAAACATTCTTCCTAGCAACTGTTTAAATGAATCTTACAGATGCTACATGCCTTATTAAAGGCCTTTGATTGAAAAAATATGGCTTGCTAATACTGTATTCTGAGTCATCTATTTTCCCATCTGCTAGCAATTCTTACAATATGAACTATCAACAGAATGGCTAACAATAATAATTTTCTATGGCAATTGCAACAGTGGGTTGCCTATAGCACTTTCTAAGATTTAACCAGTGCATACCTCAGATTGTTTTATGCTGTTAGTGGCCTCAAATAACAGACACTCTTCCTTTCTCTACATCTCGCCATTACAGTTGATTCCTTTACTTCTGTTGAGCAGAATCTGTTTTTGTTTTACAGAGTGTGGTCCACTGAGGACTCTATACTCATTTCTGGATTTGAGCCAGGATCTAAGAGGTCAAAGGTCAGCCTGTTTATCTTTTTGTCTAATGTCCAAACCTAGGGCCAAATCCTGCTCACCTTACTCACAGAAGTAGTCACTTTGGTCTTGGCTGCACAAGAATTTTTTCTTTTCAGATTTTCCACATTTGCTACCACCAGTGTAGCAATGCTGGGAACACTGGTGTAGGCAAGGCGCCAACAACTGCTAGCATTTTAAGCACTGTATCAGGTAGGTCTGCTCTGAGCAGGGTTAGACAGTGTGCTGCGTGAGACACCAATGGCCACTTGGAGCTCTGTCTACACTGGCATTCTCACACTATCATCAGTGGAGCTGCACCAGCTCCAGCACTGGTGGGAAACCTTCGGGGGGGGGGGGGGGGGGAAGGGGGAGCAGGGAGTGTAGACATAGCCGTTGACTTTGATGGCTTTGAAACACTGGTGTCATTGAAGGCATAATTTGAAGACACGGGGTTGCACAGGTGTAAACAAGGACCTAATATACCTCACTGAACTTCTATTATGTGAGAGGAAAAGAACCCTGGCTTGACTGTCAAAGCCCAAGCTGAGTTTGCAGGACTAGCAGTTAAAATAAACATGTTTTTATTGACACACAAAACACCGAGGCACAATTTACAGGGGACCTAATTTATGGCATTTTTACGATGTCATTTCTCAGGGTAGAGCCCCCATTTTAATGTTCCATGCTTAATTTCTGTATTCAGTGGCACAACCTTTCCTATTCATCAGACTAATACTTTAAAACTTCCAGTGCTAAAAACAGCATGTATGGAAGCTACATTGATAATCATCCTTTTCTGGCTCTAGATTGCTTTTCTGTAGCTTTCTCCAAAGTGCTGGCCACTAGGGGAAGAGCTGGAGTTGTTTTCTACAACACCTTATGTGTAATATTACAGCTATGTGCAGCTATGCTGTACACTACACATACAGTATCTTTATCTGAGAGAAAGCAGTATTGCCAACCTAAGCAGTCAAAAATATCATGAGTCTGCCCCCCCAAAATCATGAGATTTTAAAAAATAATAAATGTTGGGTTCTTTTTATTTGCCTTTTGGTTTTTGAGACTTAGGAGTACACTTGGGCCACATTTTCTAGCCTTCCTCTGAAACTCCAAAGGCTTGGAAAATCACTATTTTTTAAATACTGAAAGCTGAGACCCTCAGACTATGGAGTTTTTTTTAAAACCTCCAGCTCCTAAAGTCAAGATTTATCATTAAATATCACAGAAATCACAATAAAATCAAAAGTGTAGTGTAATGTAATGTAGATGCATGCAGCCCACTGTTAACACACATTAAAAGACAGAAGCTTTATGTACCATTCTATCTACCCTACGGTACCTAAATATCATTTATACTGTGCTTATCACCCTGAAGTAGGGTGACAAGACGGTTTGTTTGTTTTTTGCTCGACAAGTCCGGTGGGAGGTTTTTTTGGTTTTTTTGTTTGGACAAGTCCCGATTTTTGGGTCCTTTCATCTGGTCACCCTACCCTGAAGTGAGAGCCACACAGTTGGGAGAGTTGTAACTTTCACTAAGAGGAATCAAGGGAAATCTAGAAGTGGCTGCGTATGCAAGTAACATACACTGCAAACCTATGTCTGTAGGCTACTGTGAGGCATTAAAATAAAGTAGACTTATTCCTATATTAACTCCAGTTGTCTGCCTCCATCACTACATTTAACATCATATAGCACTTATTTAGATTCTCGCACACTTAGTATAACTACAAAGTTTATGGACAAGATATTTTAAAATCACGCTAAGTAATAAAAATACACAGTTTAAATCACTTTGGGATAAATTCTGCAGCATGCTGAAAATTTACCTTTTATTAACTAGCTAAATTGCAAAGGGAAGGTACAAAGAGGTACAGGATTTAAGCAAAATAGGAGCCACTCAACCTATTTTGTTCTTCCACTTAAGTACAGTATGTTACATGCTTACTTTTGAGTCTGCTGAAGCATGTTATTTTGATTTTCTATCAACCTTTGCTTAGAACTACATTGTCTATCACAGACATTTTTCAAAATGACTTTTTAGCATTACAATGTTATGCCTCAAGCAGAAATTCAAAGTATGAAATGCCTTGAGAGAGCACCAGCCTTACAAACTGAACTCTGCACAACAATTCATGTGATTTTCTATATCAGCAATCTCTTAAGGTTTTTGGGTACAGGTTGAACAATGTTTTGAAGGTATTATACATTTGTGCACAAAAACTCCAAACAGAGGAAATTATTTAAAAGGCCTGTGATACTCGGATCATAATACTTAACTTTGAGATACACACATAGCTGCTATCAAAACCAATAGCAAAAGCAATTATCACAGCTGATCTGAAAATATGCAGGATTTTCTCTTAGAATTTTATTATGGTATATCTAAAAAAAGCACAACAAACTGTTCCAACAACTTAAAGAAGCAAAAGATAAACTTTAAAGAAAACTATCTAGAATTAAGACTAGAGAACCATCATTAATTTAGATAGCAATTCTCCAGCCAGACTTTTTTAGAGAGTTGGATGAGCATCATCACAAAATAGCATTTTATCTCTGTTAGTGAATACATTAAAATCTCTCTCTCTCTCTCTCTCTCTAGGGCATGCAGTGTTGTAGCCATCTCAGTCCCAGGATATTAGAGAAACAAGGTGGGTGAGGTAATGTATTTTATTGGACCAACTTCTCTTGGTGAGAGAAACAAGCTCGAAAGCTTGGCTCTCTTTACTAACAGAAATTGGTCCAATAAAAGATACTACCTCACCCACGTTCTCTCTCTAGGGCAGACATTTTAAATTGTCTTTCAATGTCCTCAGCTATTAGCTCAGCTGTCACCACTACAGTTTAGTATAATTCTTTATGTGTTTATAAACATACCATATCACAGTTCAGTGAGTTGCTGTGATCGTTCAACTCTGTGAATAATCATTGCTATCCAAAAGCTCTTTGGGGCTGATGCATTTGCTTTTGATTTATAATGAGTGGGACATTTGGTTGTAAGGATCAGATTGGCAGTCATTTTGAAAATTTTCTATTGTTTTCAAAGGTGGAAAAGATTTTCACACCCTTTTAAAATGCCATTCATCCACATGTATCAGAGGGGTAGCCGTGTTAGTCTGGATCTGTAGAAGCTACAAAAGGTCCTGTGGCACCTTACAGACTAACAGAGGTATTGAAGCATAAGCTTTCGTGGGTGAATACCCACTTCTTCGGATGCAAGCAGTGGAAATGTCCAGAGGCGTAAATGCATTTTATAATCTGACTTACCAGCCTTATCATAACCTAGGAGAGCCTAGAAGAATTAATTCTGTCTTTGCAAGCAGAGATTTCGCTTTCACACACTTCTGATTTGGGAAGTTTACTGCTTTATAGCTCTTCATGTAGTGATCACTATTCTTAAAAAGGGAGTTGCCCAAATCAAACCTCATAACAGCTGTTGGACTGTAAATTCTTTGAAGTGAGGACCATTTCTTCATGTATGTTTTATACAGTTTCAAGCACAGTTATCACACAGTATTTCTACTTTACAAAGAAACGTTCAGTTACCTTTGCACCCCCCCTCCAAAGTCCTAGAAATCAATTAAAAAAATAGACATATCCACCCTATTTAGCGGTTTTAATATTTTGAAAATACAGTAATTATCTAGAAGCTAAATAAAGTTATAAAGAATCCAAGATAAAATTCCAAGGTTTAAAAGAAAACTAACCAGTTACTAAAGACAACTAAGGATCCATGTAATACATAGGACATTATTTAAAACCATATTATTTTACTTTCACTAATAATTCCATTTTGATTAAGATGTTGGATTTTAAAAGTAGACAGGAAAATTTAAACAGATTTAAAAATCACAATTTTTTTGTGACAACAAAATTTCAGTCCCTTTACGTCTAGATATATCTCAAAGTTGGTATTACTGAAACCTGATAGAGTGATTAGCATGACTAGAACGTTAAAAGTAAATGGTTATAACCTATTTAGTAATGACTGAGTGGGCAAAACGGGGAGTGGCTGTCTATGTCATAAATGGCATTACCTGTTTCCAAGTTACTGATAACTTGGAAAAAATTATCTTGAATCCTTATGAATCAATGACCTAACAGATATAGCACAAGATGGGGTATTTGTGTCTGCTACAGATCACCATGTCACACTAGGGAACAGGATGATCACCTTTTTATGCACCACTCTACAACGTAGAGGGAAAAAAGCTGCATGATCATGGGGGACTTCAATTTGAGTGACATATGTTAGAAGTCTGATGCTCCTAGTACTAAAATATTTTTGGAATTTCTAAACATTACAGATGACAATCTCCTAACTCAAAAAGTGTTGTATCCCACATGGGGAATTCTATATTAGACCTCGGTTTCACAGATAAAGATGAACTGATCACAGAACCAAAAAATTAATGGTACCTTAGATACAAGTGATCTTGACTTGATCACATTTATAATGTGTAACAGCATAAAGTCCAGACCAGTAATATATATATACTTGGTGCTTGAATAGGGCCAGTTTCACAAAGCTGAAAACAATTACCAGCCAGATCCGCTAGGAGGAAAATGTAATCAGAAAAATGTGAAAGATAATTGGGAATAATTTAAACACCACCTTACCAGATGCCCTAAAAGCCACAATCGAGGAAGAAAGCCATGCTGATTAAAAAACCAATCTGGTTTAGCGGGAAGTGAAAGCAGCTATAAAAATAAAAAATGATATATAACAAATTAAAGAAAGTGGAAGCTGATAATAATGAATATCAATCAGAAATTATGAATTGTAGAAAACTGATAAGGGAAGCAAAGGGACACAAGGGGAAATCTATAACCAGCAGAGTTAAGGACAATAAGGAGTTTTTAAAATACATTAGGACAAAAAGAATCCTGACAATGGTATGGCTCCATTAGTAGGTAGAAATGGCAGAATTATCAATAACAATGCAGAAAAGGCATAAGTATTCAATAAATCTTTCTGTTCATATTTGGGGGAAAAAATCAAGATGATATAGTCTCACCATATGGTGATAATACTATTTCCATTCCACTAGTATCTCTGGAGGATGTTAAACAGAGGCTACTAAAGTTAGACGTTTTTAAACTCGAAGTTAAGATAACGTGCATCCAAGAGTTTTAAAAGAGCTGGCTGGGGAGATCACTGGACCATTAATGTTGATTTTCAATAAGTCTTGGAGCACTGGGAAAGTTTCAGAAAGCTAATGTTGTGCCAATTTTTAAAACAAGTAAACAGGCAGACCAGGGTAATTACACGCCTGTATGCCTGACACTGATCTCAGGAAAGATAGTGTCATGGTGATATGGGACTCGATTAATAAAGAATCAAAGAAGGGTAAGCTAATTAATGCAAACATATGGATTTATGGAAAATAGATACTGTCAGACTAACTTGATAATTTTTTTTGACGAGATTACAAGTTTGGTTGATAAAGGTTATAATGTTGACAGACTTCTTTAAGGTGTTTGACTTGGTATTGCAGAACATTTTGTTTAAAAAAGTAGAATGATATTAAATTAACATAGCACACATTAAATGGATTAAAAATTGACTGATAGGTTTCAAAATGAAACTGTAAATGGGGAATCGTCATCAAGTGGATATGATTTCAGTAGGGTCCTGCAAGAATTGATTCTTGGCCGTACGGTATTGAACATTTTTAATGAATGATCTGGAAGAAAACATAAAATCACTGAAAGTTTGCAGATGACAAAAACTGGAGGAATTGTAAATAATGAAGAAGATGGGTCACTGATTCAGAGAGATTTGGATTGCTTGGTAAACTCAGCATAAGCAAATAACGTGTGTTTTAATAATGCTAAATGTAAATGTATACATCTGGGAACAAGGATTGTAGGCCATACTTACAAGGTGGAGGACTCTATCCTGGGAAGCAGTGACTCTGAAAAAGATTTGGAGGTTATGGTGGATAATCAGCTGAACATGAGCTCCCAGTGTGATGCTGTGGCCAAAAGCGCTAATGCAATCCTTGGATTCATTAACAGGGGAATCTTGAGTAGTAGAGAGGTTATTTTACGTCTATATTTGTCACTGGTGCGACCACTGCTGGAATACTATGTCCAGTTCTGGTGCACAGAATTCAAGAAGGTTGTTGATAAACAGAAGAGGGTTCAGAGAAGAGCCATGTGAGATTTAAAGAGCTAAAGCTATATATCTCAACAAAGAAAAGGTTAAGGGGTGACAATTAAAGTATAAGTATCTCCAGGCGAACAAATATTGAATAGTGGGCTCTAGCAGAGAAAGGTATTTGGCTGGAAGATGAAGCTAGACAAATTCAGACTGGAAATAAGGCATAAATTTTTACCAGTGAGGGTAACTAACTACTGGAACAATTTACCAAAGGTGGTGGTGGATTCTCCATCACTGCCCATTTTTAAATCAAGGGTGGATGTTTTTCTAAAAGATCTGCTCTAGGAATTATTGTAGGGAAGTTCTATGGCCTGTGTTATATTGGAGGTCAGACTAGATGATCACAATGGTCCCTTCTGTCCTTGGAATCTATGAAAGCATAACTTGGAGAGAGCAACTAACTTTGAGACTGTCAAACCTGAATATCACAGAGTAAGAATGATGGAATCTTATACTGCAAACCTTAGTGTACATCTTAGCTGTTCTAGAAAAGAACTACAGAAGTTAATCTCAAGTTTCTTAAAAGCACAAAATGTTCATCTCAGAAATTAAAACAAAAAATGGTACGAATAAAGCTAACTTTTGCTAACAGGAAATGACTGTTGGAGGGCAGCCTCCATTTTTTTTAAACGGTTTAAATACACAAATCTATCTTTGTTACTGAGGAACCTTGATTTACTTATATTCTCTATAAGGAATAAAATTCAGTGCAGTTTAAAAAGCCAAGTTAGAAATGATCTAGGAAAACAACACATCGTCTTTAATCAATGGCAAAATGACAGACGTACTGTTTGTTGTTTTACCTTTCATGCAGAAAGCACATCGGTTGGTTTACATTTTATGCAGAAAGCGCAGTACAGTATGGGCTTCAATCTCTTTCAGTATCAAGTAACTTGCATGCTGGATCATAGAATCATAGAATCATAGAATCTCAGGGTTGGAAGGGACCTCAGGAGGTCATCTAGTCCAACCCCCTGCTCAAAGCAGGACCAACCCCAACTAGATCATCCCAGCCAGGGCTTTGTCAAGCCTGACCTTAAAAACCTCTAAGGAAGGAGATTCCACCACCTCCCTAGGTAACCCATTCCAGTGCTTCACCACCCTACTAGTGAAAAAGTTTTTCCTAATATCCAACCTAAACCTCCCCCTCTGCAACTTGAGACCATTACTCCTTGTTCTGTCATCTTCTACCACTGAGAACAGTCTAGATCCATCCTCTTTGGAACCCCCTTTTAGGTAGTTGAAAGCAGCTATCAAATCCCCCCTCACTCTTCTCTTCTGCAGGCTAAACAATCTCAGTTCCCTCAGCCTCTCCTCATAAGTCATGTGCTCCAGCCCCCTAATCATTTTTGTTGCCCTCCGTTGGACTCTTTCCAATTTATCCACATCCTTCTTGTAGTGTGGGGCCCAAAACTGGACACAGTACTCCAAATGAGGCCTCACCAGCGCCGAATAGAGGGGAATAATCACATCCCTCGATCTGCTGGAAATGCCCCTACTTATACAGCCCAAAATGCCGTTAGCCTTCTTGGCAACAAGGGCACACTGTTGACTCATATTCAGCTTTTCGTCCACTGTAACCCCTAGGTCCTTTTCTGCAGAACTGCTGCCCAGCCATTCGGTCCCTAGTCTGTAGCAGTGCATGGGATTCTTCCGTCCTAAGTGCAGGACTCTGCACTTGTCCTTGTTGAACCTCATCAGATTTCTTTTGGCCCAATCCTCTAATTTGTCTAGGTCCCTCTGTATCCTATCCCTACCCTCCAGCGTATCAACCACTCCTCCCAGTTTAGTGTCATCTGCAAACTTGCTAAGGGTGCAGTCCACACCATCCTCCAGGTCGTTGATGAAGATATTGAACAAAACCGGCCCCAGCACCGACCCTTGGGGCACTCCACTTGATACCGGCTGCCAACTAGACATGGAGCCATTGATCACTACCCGTTGAGCACGACCATCCAGCCAGTTTTCTATCCACCTTACCGTCCATTCATCCAGCCCATACTTCTTTAACTTGCTGGCAAGAACGCTGTGCGAGACTGTATCAAAAGCTTTGCTAAAGTCAAGAAATAGCACATCCACTGCTTTCCCCTCATCCACAGAGCCAGTTATCTCATCATAGAAGGCAATTAGGTTAGTCAGGCATGACTTGCCCTTGGTGAATCCATGCTGACTGTTCCTGATCACTTTCCCCTCCTTTAAGTGGTTCAAAATTGATTCCTTGAGGACCTGTTCCATGATTTTTCCGGGGATTGAGGTGAGACTGACTGGCCTGTAGTTCCCCGGATCTTCCTTCTTCCCTTTTTTAAAGATGGGCACTACATTAGCTTTTTTCCAGTCATCCGGGACCTCCCCCGATTGCCATGATTTGTCAAAGATAATGGCCAATGGCTCTGTAATCACATCGGCCAACTCCTTTAGCACCCTCGGATGCAGTGCATCCGGCCCCATGGACTTGTGTTCGTCCAGCTTTTCTAAATAGTCCCGAACTACTTCTTTCTCCACAGAGGGCTGGTCACCTCCTCCCCATACCGTGCTGCGGAGTGCAGCCATCTGGGAGCTGCCCTTGTCTGTGAAGACAGAGGCAAAAAAAGCATTGAGTACACTAGCTTTCTCCGCATCCTCTGTCACAAGGTTCCCTCCCTCATTCAGCAAGGGGCCCACACGTTCCTTGACTTTCTTCTTGTTGCTAACATACCTGAAGAAACCCTTCTTGTTACTCCTAACATCTCCAGCTAGCTGCAACTCCAAGTGTGATTTGGCCTTCCTAATTTCACTCCTGCATGCCTGAACAATATTTTTATACTCCTCCCTGGTCATTTGTCCAATCTTCCACTTCTTGTAAGCTGCTTCCACTTCTTGTAAGCTGGATGGGGAAACCCTATAGCCCAGAAGCTTAAGAAAATTTTCTGAGCAAATAAAACATTAGGGTTCCAACCTACTGGACACATATAACAGGGGCAAGGTTAGTGATATCAAGCACAGAAACATCAATCTGCCTGGCAGAGCTGGAGTACAGCAAAGAGAACTGATTTATCACGGGAAAGTGTAGGAGAGGGGGCTGACATCCCAACATAAGAAGGAGAAGATGAGCAGAGCAATGGAACTGAGCCACCCAGTCAAATGTGGTGGAAATAGGAGGGGCTAAGCAAAGCAATTAAATCAAGTTGTCAGTCAGAGGGGAGAAAGAAATACTAGCCTAGCTGATGTCAGCAACACAAGTAATGCCCTGGAAAAAGAGGCTGGGGCCAGGGAGAAGGGCATGGATGAGCATGCCTGAAGCTGAACCTCAATTTGAATGCATTGTCCGTTAGTAGTTTGATTTGAGGTTGAGCGGCGGCGATCAGGAAGCTGAGACATGATTTTTAGCTACATTCAGGCAATTCAAAAGCCAGTTGCTATCCTTGCTAGACACAAAAGCAACCGTTTCATTTTCCACACAAGTCAGAGTAGAAAGTGTAACTTAAAAGAATCTAGGAAAAATTAGAAGCAATATTTGCTGCTGCTACAGGACAAGGCTCTCAGCCCCAAATCCCTCAATCTTTCTGGTTGCTGGAAAGGGTCTTTGTTCCTTCATCAACTACTGTTTCTGAATCTCTTCTCCAGTGAATAGCTCTTATTTGGGTCTCTGCCAATGGTTTGGAGTTTGCAAGAAGTAACAGAATGCAACTAGCAAAATTTTACAGGTTCCCAATAGCAGCAATGAAACCTGACTAGATTCTGCTCAGTTTTCACTCTGCTGCTGCCTGGAGAAACTCTGAGCAGCAGCAGAGACAATGAAACTGTCTGAGACTCAGGAAGACAGCACCACTTTGGTTCATACTTGGATTGCATTGGAAGGTTATCAATCAAAGGCTAGAGATTTAATTTTCTTTTTAAAATGATTAGATTAGACTTTGTAGAAGTTGATGACACTCACCTGGGAAAGATCCCTGCTTACTGTGGGTCAAAGAGAAGTGAGTGGATTTTTCAAACCCTGCTTGCACCTTAAAAAATACTTGAGTTACTCTATATAGTGTAGCTTTTTATTAAAGCAACACATCTTGCACAAATCACACTAATACATATTTTCAAGATAGTTCAGGCTTGTTCATTAATCTCAAACTTTTCATTTTTCATAATGGGCCAGATCCACATTTGTCAAGCACAATTTAAATTAAAAACTCAGAATCTATCAAACAACAAACTTTAACCAGCATGATGAAATCCACATTAGAGTTGTCTAGTTCTAGTGCAGCCAGCTACTGTCATGTCCCAAATCAAGACTAAAGAGTATGACAGATCTAAGATATCTTAGAAATTGGTAATCCACTAGCAGTTGTTAAATTAGATAAAGTCTCTTTTAATGTATGGACTTCTAGTGCTGCTCCCTCATTACAAAGGATAAATTAAGGAACACATGGAAAGTAAGAAAAATAATGAATTACAAGAGAATCAATCTTTATGAGATAGAAGAACAATCAGACAGGAGCCCATATATCAACCGACAATACAGACAAATATTAAACAAGGAAAAAACCTGCAGTTTAAAAGAAATTATAATCGAGAGTATTTCCTTACTGAACAACAGCAACATCAAATGATCATTCAAAAATAAATTCAACGTACAAGATGTGAGTATGCTGAACTTATTAAGTGATATAATGTATGGTATTTAATACTTTAACAAAAATCCATTCATTATGTAGCCCAGTATTCCTGAAAACATTTTGTCAAAGAAAAATCATATTTTCTCACATATTTTGTCCAAGATTTAAAGATACTAATCCTAATCTCTGATCAAGAAAGAAACCTCACACTTCATTCTTACCTTCTTAATATTAACTCCTAGAAAATCTCAAACCACATTTGATGAATTCACATTGTCACAAAGCGCATAGTAATATTAGTTCATTTAATTAGTTCCTTCAAATTAAATTGTGTGGATGTTGCTCATTAAGATGAAAGACTAATAACAATGGACTGAGCCAGGCATAACACAGACAGGTACAGGGCAAGTTTCCCTGACAGTTCTGTCAATTCACCTCATTTCTTGCTATTCCTGTCATGGATCTCTTGAGTAAATATTGCCAATTACGCAGCATACAGCTGGGGATTAGTATGAGACCTGTAAACTTATAAATTACAATATAAGACCCAAGTATCAGAGGGGTAGCCGTGTTAGTCTGGATCTGTAGAAGCGACAAAGAGTCCTATGGCACCTTATAGACTAACAGACGTATTGGAGCATAAGCTTTCGTGGGTGAATACCCACTTCGTCGGATGCAAGCAGTGGAAATGTCCAGGGGCAGGTATAAATATGCAGGGAAGAGTCAGGCTAGAGATAATGAGGTTAGGTCAATCAGGGAGGGTGAGGCCCTCTACTAGCAGTTGAGGTGTGAACACCAAGGGAAGAGAAACTGCTTTTGTAGTTGGCTAGCCATTCATAGTCTTTGTTTAATCCTGAGCTGATGGTATCAAATTTGCAAATGAACTGAAGCTCTACAGTTTCTCTTTGGAGTCTGGTCCTGAAGTTTTTTTGCTGCAGGATGGCTACCTTTAAATCTGCTATTGTGTGTTCAGCAGGGCCGGTGCAAGGAAGTTTCGTGCCTTAGGCGAAACTTCCTTGCACCAGCCCTGTGCCTCCCCCCAACTAACGCCGTCCCCCGTGGCAGCCAGCTCCACACCCCCCCGCAGCTAACCCCTCCAACTGCCCCCACCCCCGCAGCGGCGGCTCAGCCCCGCAAGCCGCAGCAGCCTCCCCACCCACCCGAGAGAAACTGTAGAGCTTCAGTTCATTTGCAAATTTGACACCATCAGCTCAGGATTAAACAAAGATTATTAATGGCTAGCCAACTACAAAAGCAGTTTCTCCTCCCTTGGTGTTCACACCTCAACTGCTAGAAGAGGGCCTCACCCTCCCTGATTGAACTAATCTCGTTATCTCTAGCCTGACTCTTCCCTGCATATTTATACCTGCCCCTGGACATTTCCACTGCATGTATCCGATGAAGTGGGTATTCACCCACGAAAGCTTATGCTCCAATACCTCTGTTAGTCTATAAGGTGCCACAGGACCCTTTGTCAATATAAGACCCAGATCTCCACACTGCACTAACTGCTCTGAACCTACCCATCATTAGTTTTCTAAATCACATGCCATCTTTGCAGGAACTACCTATGGCTTGATTAGTTGTCATCTTTCCAGAACTTAGTCACTGAAGGGGAGATAATAATTATATAAACCTAAGGAAAGTGTATTGTCCTAGGCTTGAAAATAATGGCCTAACATATACACTGCACTTTAATTTAGAGATCGATGCAAATTCTAAATCTTACTCTTGCTTCTCATAACAATTGTTGGGGCTCAAATTTTGGGACTTAGATCTGCATAAGCCTTTGGGTCTGATATAGAACCAATGCCTCTGGGAGATTATTTTTAGTTCTGAGCTCAGGGGAAGAAAATACGGTCAGCGTACTCTCTTCCCTACCTAGCCCCCTGCTCCTTCCAGACACCAATACCCCCAGTCCTTTTCAAGCACATATCACCCAAAAAGAGGGGGAAGAGTGGGGAAGAGATGAACCGGCCACACCAAAACTGCAGTTTCTCCTAGAGCATCTCCTGGGGGTAGTACAGCTAAGAACCACCCCAAACAAGGACCAGTGCTCAAGTTGGCCAACTGATGTACAATAAACAGGCTCAATTTTAAAAGACACTTATCAGGACTGTCTCATCTGCATTTTCTGACTTTAACTGCCGAAGAGGACCATATTTAAATTAAAATCTTTCAAAGGCACAGTTCAAAAAAGTGAAGCAATGAATTCTCAAGAAAAGATACAAGCATAAATGCTGAGTACATCAAGTGCTCCCACAACTCCTTTAAAAGCCCATCACTCTATTCTTGTGCACATAGAGCATCTATTCCTCTCCATATATTTCAATTGTATGCTACAGTCAAAGGAAGCACAAAAGAAAGAGAGACAATCATATTAATGTGAGCCATATTATATATTGAGTGCCATTAGTATGCTCAGAGCTTTGTAAGCTTACAAGGACTGTGAATGGGCAGCATTCTTATCCTGCTTTCAACACAGCACATACACACTAGGTTAGCATCCAAAAATGTACGCATCCTTTCATTTATTCTTAACAAAACAAAAAACACAAGTTAGCCTGAGATTCCTTCTGAGCTAGCTATTCCTTGGGTCTGGCCTTGACTAATCAGAGAAGCATATAAAGCCCTTTTACACACCTGGGCTGAAGCTAATGATATCCAGCTGGTGTGGCAGCTGAGCAGACTCAGGAAAAGAGCCCTGCACCTCTATTCAGTGTCCTAGAAGCTGACATCCTGTCACAAAAAGAAACAGAGGACTTCTAAATCCAGACCCTAATACTCTCTCCTCAAAGAAAGGCTCAAACCCTTTTATATTCTGGGCTGGAGCTAATGGGACCCATCTCCTGAACTGACTTTAGAGGGACTGCCCTCTGATCAGTATTTGATGCAAAAATAACTGCCCTCTGATCAGTATTTGACATTTGACAACAGAATGAATCAACAGGAGACCTCTACATTGCTATGCTGGGTCCTAAAATCTGCCCCATTACCCTGGTATTGAGTTTGGTACTCTACTGTGTGTGGTACTGTACAGGAGCACAAGGGAGAGATTGAAGGCTCCTTTAAACCTCTCCCTCTCTTGCACACCCATGAAGGTCTAAGTAACTGTCACATTCTGTGCAACATCAGAATTCTGGAATCAATCCTGAGTCTACTGAACTTAATGACAAAACTTGTATTGATTTCAGTGATGAAGAACTGGGCCCTTCATGTTAGCACTGGGCCCTCACACTCTCAGTTTGGATACCATCAAGAGGTACGTGAGGTGACACCAAAACCAATAATATGACAGTATATTAATTTTTAAATGATATAATCAGGAATAGCTATTAGTAGATAAAATATTTCTTCTCCTCTGACTTTTTATAGTTGGCTCTCCAGGCTGAGATTTTCAAAAGAGCCATTGAAATGTAATGGGGTTTGCATGCCAAACTCCCCTAGACTTTGAAAATCCTAACCCAGCTGTTTCTATACAATATAAAAATAATAATTTCTTCCAACTTATGTGCTAAATTCAAGTCATCAGGCTAAAGTACATTTCAGCACGTTCTTAGTTAAATTACTTGTTAAAATGTGCTCATCTCAAAATACAGAGCCAGTACAGGTTTCTGGCTCATACTCTGTCCAATGATGTCCCTCCATCCTCACAGGGGGATGAGACACTCACCATTCCAGAATGCTAGAGACAGGAGTAAGGGAAATTTTCTTTCCACCCCCACCCCATTTTATAACACTACATAATAATTTTGTAAGGTTCTCATTCAAATATTCCCATTTTATCTCCCATACGCTATGAATTAAGAATACTGAACATTTTACACGAATTTGAAATGCTGTAAAACCCAAGATATTAGAATACTCCAGAAGGAATTTATTTTAAATCGACAGACTCTAGTATTATTCAATTGTAGGAAGATGTCAGTGTCACCAGCAGAGCCTATGCTAAAGGGTCATGCTGAGTGCAAATTATGTCCTCAAAAACTACAAAACAAATAAATTAAGGCCTATTTTTAAATTACCAGTGTGCTCATATTACATATTAAAGCTCCATTTATTTTGGACATCCAGCCCAACATTTTAAAAACCGTCTCCTAATTTTGACTGCCCAATCCTGAGATAACTTGGGCCTTATTTTCAGAGGTGCAGTATCCCTGCAGTTCCCAGTGATTTCAGCCACATCAACCTATGTACCTATTCCCTGAATATCTCCCTTTATATCTAACATAGTCCAAATGTCAAAATCAATAGTGTAAGATATATTTCAGAGGCTTGAACTAAAACCATCTCACAGCTCACTCACCTCCTCTCCTTTCAAAGTCTTAGGCGTACCCTGGTAATTACAATCAACTCTACATCTATCAACATGTTTGAACTTTATAAGAAAATGCTTGTTAGAAGGCCAGCTACTTTACAACAACCCCCTCCCCCTCATTAAAACAGTGGATATTCAGTGGAGGTAATTTAATAGATTTCATCTCCCCTCCTTATATTTGAAATTGTAGTCTCGGGTATTTTCATTGTCCAGAGAATTAATTGTAAGTATTTGTATTATAAAATCACACTGTAAATTAAACAAACTTAATTACATTAATTTGTTAAATTATGTTGTGCACCTTCTGTCTTTTGTTCAGCAATTTGGTATCATTCAACAGTTTGAAAGTAGGAACATAGCCTGAAAATGTGGTATTTATTGTCACTATAGCAACTAAAGGAGTCTGCATAAGGAAATACCAAGCAATAAGAGGTGAAACACCATAGAAACAGAATGAAAATAGAATGAGCTGTGTCAGAAATTACTAAACCTGCAGCAAAATTTTGGGAAAAGGAAAGTTAATAGATAGAGAGTTACAATTTGGGTAAACCGAAAAAAACCACGTACATTTCACAGAGAATCAATGAATTATCGATCTCACAGACCACCTGTTCTTCCATTCCTAATCAAACAATGTCCTTTTGGCAAACTACAGCAACTGCTTACAGGGGAAATTAATACAGTATAATTCCAATTGTCTAAATTCCCTTTAATACAAGGGTCTTAGTTATCCAAATCCACAGTTTGTCCCCAACATAGACCCCAGTTAATTAACAGCACTTCCATTTATTCAAACGTCTGATTATCCAAAACTTTTGGCTGTCCCCCAGGCCATTTCGATACACAGGAGTATACTGTGTTAGGTAAGTATTTGTGTATTTTTAGCTGTCTGAATGTAAACAAATAGCTAGAGGCAAGGAGAAAAAACAGCATCATGGAATCACCCAGATCTTTGTGAAGCACAAGTGATCGAGGGACCACAGACTGGAAAATCCAGAGGGGTCACAATCTAGGAAGTCAGTGAACAGACAAAACACAGAGGTGGGGTGCACTAAAAGCAGAAGAAAGAAGCATGTGTCTTGTGGGTTCCATTATTTAATTTTTATATTATATATGTAAATAAATACATCTTGGAGAGGATGATTAAGGCTTGGTCCCATGAATAAGGACCAACATGGATGGTCACAAAAACAACAGTGACACAAGGGTGGTGACAGCAAAGGGAGAACCAAAAAGGGACAGGAGCAGAGAGATGGGAGGAGCTAAGTTGTATGAGAATTGAAAGGAAAAAAGTGAGATTAGTCACCAATGAAAAGCTACCTCAAAGATCACCTTCCTAGTAATGACCTTCCCTTGCAGAAACAGTATGCTCCAGAGGGCTGTTTTCCGTTAGAAAAATCCAAGATAAGACTGTCAGGTGTCTGGGGATAAAGCATTTGAGTGACAGGGTCCCAGCTCTGGAACACTTTACTAGAGAAGGTCACACTGAGTTGGACTTTTAACGTGTTTAGATCTAAATGAAAGACTCACTTCTCTAATAAAGCCCCAGCAATGGCATCTCCTCAAGAACGCACAATTGAGGGGATTGGCAGGGAGAAGTACTGTAGAACACAAGAAGGAAAGGGGGAGGGATATACTCAAATATGCACATTGAGAACAAGGATGTTTTGGAGGATATTGCCACAGGGCACATTATACATTATCTTCAATTGTTGTAGAATGCCCACATACATTGATCAGAACCTTAGAAAAACCAAAAATAGATTAAACAGATCTTTTGGGGGAATATACCAGCACTATACTATCTCTTCCAGCTGAGACCTGCTGATAGCACTCTCAAGGGGTAATGTCAGGAACATGAGTATGTCAAAAGCCAATAAGACTGCAATGCAATTTAGAATGTTTTACATAAGACTAAAACTCAGACTATAAAAAACAGCCAAATAATTTGGCTTCTTAGAATATTGCTAAAGTACACCTTAAAGCTTAAAGGGCACTTGCCACAGCTTGTAGTGAGAAGGGGAAATATTTGGAATGAACAATTAACAGAAATGGCATTAAAAGAAAATTAAAAATTAGGTGTCTAAGGCCTGGTCCACACTGGGGAGGGGAGGGGGCGTTGATCTAAGATACGCAACTTCAACTACGAGAATAGCATAGCTGAAGTAGAGTATCTTAGATCGAATTAAAAGTACTTACTGCGGGTCCACGTGGCGCAGGCTGGCTCCCCCGTCGACTCCGCTTACTCCTCGCGCCGAGCTGGAGTTCCGGAGTCGACGGGGAGCGCTTCTGGGATCAATTTATCGCGTCTACATGAGACGCATGTCTACAAGACGCGATAAATCCATCCCAGAAGATCGATTGCTACCCACCGAATCGGGCAGGTAGTGCAGACGTACGTTAATTCTTGATCTCACACTAGGGAGAATCAGGAGTAACTCCTCTGGTGAAAACTGCTATAAATTAGATGAAGAATCAAGCCCTACAGCTTTAAGTTCTCCTACAGAGTTATCACTGTATCTTGTCTCCAATAATGCTGCTATACTGTAGTATTATATAAATAGATAAAAGCACTCAAAACCAGAATAGAGTAATAGCTAAACTGCTGTTAGTTCTACATGCTTCTCTACAATTCCTTCCAGCTGAAGGAATCAACAATTGGCTTAGGAAGTTATGAAAGAATTCAAATGTAGTGGGTTTTTTCCCCCCAGTTTGTCCCACTACTGCACTGTATAATAAATGTAAACATAGAATGATATCATTTCATCTCTGCTGTTCACCTTTCCAATGACCTTAAAGAGAAAACACCCTGCAGCCTGAATTTTGTTTGACATGCAAGTCACACAGGCAGGATAATATGGCATTCCTACCTACCAGCTAAACACCTTTAATACATTAATTTCTCCTGAATAAAAATAAATACTGGGTGGATGCCCGTATGTCAATGGCAGAATCAACATGTGACTTAGTCAAAATGAAAGCTTTGTGTACAGTTAAAAGAAATAATAGTAATTGAATATATAATGAAATAAATGTAAATATAATGTAAATATAAATTATTTGTTTTAAGGATTAACATAGCCAAAGCTAAAATCTTTCTAGTTACTGTCATCTTTAATACTTTTTATTGAATTTTGTAAACATGAGCAGTAATCAAGAAAAATACTTCGATAAGAAAGGTGAAAATACACAAAAATGATAAAATCCACACATATAACACATATCCTGAGCAAAATGGAGTCAGAAAATGGTATGATTTACTTACAGGCTATTGTGCCATAACAACTCAAGAACAGAAAAAGATACCTGGATTTAGCCTAGTCCAGGCAAATGGAAGAAACCTAGATCTGCAACATATTATTGCATTTTTAAGGGATTCAAACTCAGTTCTTTCAAATGACATCATAGCTAGATTGCTCCTAAATAAATAACATTACAAATTGTTATTATTTATTAAGGCTGACAATATGCAAGATAGAAATAAAAACATGGGGTTAGATTCACAAAGGAACGTAGGCCTCTATACTGCCACTTTAGACACCTAAATCCCACAATCAGGCCCCACTGGGATTCACAAAACTCCTGCTCAGCTGCCCCTGGACTCTGTAGGCACCTAAATTCTCTCAGCACCTGAATTTTTTTCTATAAAAGCTCTTTAGGCACTTATGTTTCTGCCTCTGGGCATGTGCACTGCAGCCACACACCAAGTGTCTGGACGCCCAAGTAGGGTTGCCAATCCTACAGAATTCTGCTGGAGTATCCAGGAATTAAAGATTAATCTTTAATTAAAGATTATGTCCTGTGATGAAACCTCCAGGAATACATCCAACCAAAATTGGCAACCCTACTCCCAGCCCAGTGTGATGTACTACCTAGGGGAAGACAGGAATTCCTCCGTCTAACTTGCTTGTGGGGCCCAATCTGCTAAGCATGCTCAGGCCTCGCGTACTGGATCAGACCCTTATAGAGCAGCTTAAACAAAATGGCCGGAAGAAGAGGTGTCCACCTTATAATTTTAAACCCAGTAATTAGAGAACTCATTGGGGATGTTGGAGACCCCAGGTTCAAGCCCTCCCTCCACCTGAGAGGGAGAAGAGACTTGTACTGGGATTTGCCATCTCTTAGGTGAGTGCTCTAACCATGGGGCTATTCTGATGTGGAACTCCCTTAATCTCTCCCGTTGAAGCTATTCCACTGTGGATAAATAATGAAAGAATCATTGGACCAGAGAGACAGAGTGAGAGAGACAGAGCAAGCCTGAGAGTAACTCTGTATCTTGGTGGTTAGAGCGCTCACATGGGAGACCCAGACTACAGTCCCCTTGTGCCAATGACTTCTGAAAATAGTCCACAGTAGAACAGTTTCAACAGGAATAACTGAGGGAGCCTCACATAAGAATATCCCTTAGCTCCATGATTAGGGAACTCACTGAAGAGGTGACTGATCCCACTTCAAATCTCTTCTCCCCGCTCAGGTGGGAGAGCGGACTTGAACTGGGGGCCTTCTACATCCCAGGTGACTGCTCTAACCTCTGGGCAAAAAGTTATAAGGTGGGTAGTAATCCTGTTTGAATAGGATTATATAATATGATATTGGAACCTTTTAGTTCGTGCCTGCAGCGTCCACTCAGGGAAGTTACAATGCAGCACTTTGGTGCACACTTCTATTCATATCCATGTAATCCAATTTGTGGGGCATCGTAGACAAGCCCTTAGACTTGATTCAACAGGCAAAGGGGAGATGTTATTCAAAGAGGAGTGGGTAAGGAAGTTTAGTTATGGTGGGAGATGACCAAGGCATAGACAAGCATTGTAGTTTAATGGCCAGTTTTTTTATATGTTGTAGAAAGAGAAGCAGTAGAATTTAGCAACACCTAAACAGCATGGATGTGGATGGAGGCATGCATTGCCCTACCCAGAAACAACAGCAGCAGCCTCTAAAAATGCTATGGAATTAAACTGCACAAAATTCCTTCTGCAAAACATGTTAGCTTTTTAATAATTAGAAACATTGATGAGATTAACGTTGACAGAAAATACATGGCAATACTGAATACATCATTTTGGATTAGGAAGAGCATGGTCTCTTCAAAACAGTCTATAAAGGATGGTCACGCTTTCACAACATAAAATTGATTTTATACACTACAATCACTACAGCATTAATCAGATCAAATATTTCACAAAAGTTCTGGCAACAGGTCTGACAGTTTTTTCAAACTTAATTTGCGAGCACAACTATAAACAAGTAATCAGAAGTTTCAAAACACAACGCTGCCAAATTGTGGGAGGAAATCTATAAGGAGGTCTGTCTTGTTCTGGCATTTATGCCACTTTAAAACACAGAAGCCCTGCAGCCTTAATACATTTTAAAACCACCTGATAATTTTACGCTGATACACCATTGGCTAAAAGGCTATCATTACTTCAAAGAGAATTAGACTTATAAAATGAGCAATGTGAGATGCAGGCAATGGGTACAAAATCCAATCCGGCCACGCACTGTCCCCTAAAGGAAATTATCATACCTATTATTTTCTTTGGATCTAAGCATTTCCAAGCTTTCACGGCTGGTTGGACTTTTTTTTTTTTTTTATTAGCTCCATGAGCAGAAGTGCTTTTCAAATGCAAAAACTGCTTTACACCAATGCAAACATTTTGGGAGAAATGCCATAAAATATTCACACCCAAGTGGTATTGGCAAGATGCCAAAAATGTGTTGCTTTTGAGTGGAAAAAAGTTCACACAGCTGAATCACAACAGCTTAAATACTACGGACAGATAAGACCATGAGCCTCCTGGACTAAATGTGATAAATGTGATCTAGCATATGCATTTTCTCTAAACTGATTTTTTAAAAAAACATTACATTATACTTTGCAAAGATTTTACTAGGTTTCAGACTACATGTTCCCTCCATACCGTAGACTAAAAACAGTCACGACAAAATTGAAAAGAGCATAACTCATGGATGTATGGTTAAAAAAAAATGACCAAGTGCCACGGACTTTTTTTGGTCCCCTAAATAAATTTTATTTTCTTATTTTAGTGCAAATAAATAGATCTGTGCTGTACTGTGCTAAGAGTGTACAGACCTGAACACAGTAGTTGCTATGCTACAACTGAACTTTATAAACACAAACTAATTCTCAAAATGCTTTTCTAAAAGCCTTTTTAGCTTGCAAAAGGAAGAAATACCATTATCTTTGGTGGAGTTCAAGGCATTAATTACTGACAGTTCACCAGTAAAATCCTTTGTGTTGCCTCAATGTTATGCTGAGGTCCTGACCTGCCTTCTGTCAACTGCTCATGCAACTCATGGTTTAACCTGCAGTATTCAAGGTTCTCACTCTGAAACTGGTTCATCTGTTTGGCATCACATCTTTCCAACATCATGCAAAAACACCACTTTGTCAGAAAGCCATGGACATTTAAAAACAATACAATAAGAACTGGAGTCCATGACTCCTGTGACAGATCTGACAAAAATGCAGCCATGATAATGATCTTTCAGCAAAGCAAATGTTTACACTGAAACACACACTGTGAGGATACAGGATGAAATAACTATTTCTCCATTTTACCATATCTTCCATTTGATCATTAGAAAATAATGAAACCAATCATGCTCAAAAGTTAAAAACAATGGAAGATGATGGCTCCGTTATGAATAATGTTTTCCAAATACTAAGTATAAATTCCATGTTAATAAAGGTAAGTATCCCCTGGAGGCCCCATTTTAGATATTAAAAAGGTAGATGGATTTCTCTTCAAAACATTACAGAATGAGATGCCATATTACCTGCCAAAATTATACAAATAATGAAGTTTTGTAAATGCTGTGAAGAAAAACACATTTTAATGTTGTAGTAATGATACATAATAGTTATAGTTAATAAAACATGTAATCTTATAGTTATTACTGTCTAACTTAGTATATAGTATCTATTTACAACATTCAAAACCGAAATCAAAAGCTAGAAAGACTATCAATTAAAAAGAAATGCTGAGAAAAAGCCATTTTAGGCAGACACCTTTTTAGGAAGCAACAACTGAAGCACAGCCAGATCATATCTAATGTCAAAGCAATAACGTTAAATAAAAGGATGTAATTAATTCCAGGTGCCTGCATTGCAAATTTTAAGAGGTGGTATTGATCACAGGTACTATCAATGTAGCTCTGGCTGAACAAATTTTAATTTAATCTTAAACATCAATAACAATGTAAAATAGAGTGACCAATTGTCTAGCACTAGTCTGTTGCATATGAAAACCAACAGCCACTTAATACCCAACTTGTGAAGTATCAGAGTTCTCCACTGAAGGAGGATGGAAAAAGTGGAAAATGTTCACATGACATAATTGAAATGGAATTCCAAAATTACTGAGTTGAGATCTTCCTATGAATGTGCATCTTTATAGTGTGAAATTCCTAAAAGCACTGATGCTAGCAGCAGGATTCCTTCCTGTAATGTGAAAGGCCCCCCATTCTAAACCGCATGTTTGATATTAATTATGTGGGAAGCCCTCCCCCAGAACTGCCCTGAATTACTGACAATATGAATTGATTACAAAAGAATTAGTACTCCAGAATTATCTTGCTAACTCTCCCCAAAATCCTAAACAGGCCCTGTGCATTGTGGTGTCATCACAGAAAACAGAATTCAGTTACCAGGAGAAAGAGGACGGTGGAAACAGAAGCAAATATTGTTTTACAAGCTGTATAAAAGAAAGATTTATGCTGCATTATAAGCCATTATAAAAAATTACTGAAGCCATTTCTTGCAGTTTTCTCCTAACTGATTCAGATGTACCTATAGAGAGATGTCCCATCTTGATCTTTTCCATCACCTGCTCTACAACCATACATTCATGCAATTAACGGAGGTAACAAAAGGTAGCAGATTTGTTGGATGCCTCTTTCTCTCTCCATGAATCAGCATAAGCCTTTCTATGTATGAATGCACCAGCAGAGATGCACCTCCGACAGCGGAACGAAATAGAGAGACTCCATTAAAGATGGCCACTGGAACTAGGGCTTGAGTAACCAAAGAAGAAAAATGAAGGACATGTAGACTCACATTTGGAAACTTATTATCCCTGTTCATTAATTTATTTTACACAACCTTTTGTGGAATGCAACTAAAATTGGTATTTGTCAACATGGGTTGCTTGGCACTATGATAATAGTCTGATACATGGTGGATGCAAGGCAAAGCAAGAAGTTCATGCTTATATGACACTTATATGATCCAGAGACACTGGGCCAGATTTTGGCTCCCATATGGCACTCCAGATGTGTATTAAGGCCATAAAGGGACTGCAAAAGCCTGAATAGGATTCTCCTAATGCAGGAGTTGTGCAGTGATGACATACGTGGCCCTACTCTGCCAGGGATGGGCACATGGGGAGGGGGAGTAGCCACAACATTCAGGGCTATATGGATTCTGGACTGCAGAGGAGCCCATGGGCAGCCATGTACAGCCTACCATCAATTACAGCAGCTCTACCTTATGCTGGAGGCTGTACCAGCCCCCACTGCAGACAGACTTTAGGATGCATAAAGTTACCTTTGCTCCTTTTCCTCTTGGGCCAGGCTTCAGGATGTGCAGCACAGAATCTAGTTGCATTAGTTTTTGAGATTCTTAAGTGAAATTATTATTCAGTGAGAGAGCAGTGTGATGGTTTGGTTGCAGATCTTAAGGAAGGATTTTCACAGATACAAAGGTTTTGATACAACTACAGAAATAATTAACTAATAATTAAGACAAAACATCAAAACTATGAAGAAAAAGAACTCTATTTGAAGAACAATATATAGTAGGCTTTGAGCCAAACACCACCAAATGCTCAGATGATTGTTGCTAAAATAGCCAACTGGTATTATGGAACGCCTTTTGCAGCTGCCCAACAGGAGGCAGTACGGCTGCAGCAGGAGACCAATCGCCTTTTGATGGACCAGGCCGCTCAAGACCGTACTATGTTGCGGGAACTGGTAAACCAAGTGAAGGCCCTTACAGAGATGAACCATGGCCATGATGGGACGCGGCACATACAGGCCAGCAACTGCCTGCAGAAAATGACAGGGAACGATGACATAGAGGCATATCTCCTGGCCTTTGAGAGGATAGCCCTACGGGAGGCCTGGCCTCGAGATCAGTGGTTTGGCATCCTCGCCCCATTCCTGTGTGGGGAGGCCCAGAAGGCCTACTATGATCTGCCTGAAGAGGCTGCAGCAGACTACCCACAGCTGAAAGCAGAGATCCTGGCCAGATCTGGGGTAACAACCGCAGTGCAGGCCCAGCGGTATCATGAGTGGAGGTACCAGGAAGACAAAACCCCGCGATCCCAATTGTATGACCTTATCCATCTCGCACGAAAGTGGTTGCAAACTGAGTCCCAGAGTCCAGAAGAGATACTAGAGGTTCTGGTCATTGACCGATACATGAGGGGACTACCGGCAGACCTTCGCGCATGGGTAAGCCAGAACGAACCCTCCACCTATGACGAGATTGTGGCAATGGTAGAGAGGCGAAGGACGGCGAGGGAACTGACCCGACCAGTTAAGGAAGCGGAACCCAGGGTTAAACTAGCAGCACCAAGCCCTAGATTTCGAGTGACTGGGCCACCAGGAGGGCCCAGGTGGAAAAAGAGAGGGGCTGAAGGCCCACCAGAGGCCATAAAGAGTCGGCGCACTGAGGGGAAAGAAGATTGTGATGTTAGACTTCCCAAACCAAGACACTGGGGAACACCTAGGGTTCCATATAGATGTTATGCATGTGGTGAGTGGGGACACATAGCAGCACAGTGTCCCAGCACCAAGGAGCCTATGCAATGTAACTTGGGGGATTGGGAGGTCCCATGCTCCCTTATCCACCTTGCGGGCGTCGCATTAGCCCCGCATAATTACACTAAACCGGTGCAGATAAATGGAGTAGAGACTATAGCGCTTGTGGACTCCGGGAGTGCAAATCACCCTAATATCAGGTAAGCTGGTAAAAAGTAGCCAGCCAAACAAACAAGCCAAACGCGTAGCAGTGACGTGCGTGCATGGGGCCGTAAGCCATTACCCCACCATCCAGGTGGAGATAGAGGTTCAGGGGAACCCCATTGAGGTGACAGTGGGTTTAGTTCCTAAACTCCCGTATCCTGTAGTCATTGGGAGGGACTATCCAGGGTTTGATAATTTATTCCCCCCGGAGAGATTGGAGGGAGGTGGGGACCCTGAGGGCAGCGACTTGTCACCGGGGGAATGTCAACCCCTGATCTTCGCTGAGATTTCTCAGGATCTGTTCTCAGTCCCCCAAAAGACCCAGAAGATAAAAAGGGAGAGGAAGGCTGCAAAAGCTTTGGGAACCCGGATCCTGACCCAGGGCCAGAAGATCGCCCTAGTAGGCAGACGGACACGAGCAGCCAGAGACACTACCACAATGGAAGGTGAGCCGGAGGCTGGCCCCAGCCATGATGGAAGTGAGCCGTTGGAAGCAACAGAGGCTGGCCCCTGGGAGCTCGGGCGGGTTAGTCCCGGGAGAGAGACTTTCGGGTGGGACCAGGCAGAGGACCCTAGATATGATAACGCCAGGAAAGAGGTGGCCGAGATAGATGGAGTACCTGTGGTTGGGAAGGTCCGGGGTCCATGACCTTACTTTATAGTGAAGAAAGATCTCCTGTACCGTGTGGTGCAAATGCAGGAGCAAGAGATGCATCAACTTCTGGTGCCACGAAAACATCAAAAAGCCATATTGAGCCTCGCCCACAGTCACCTATTTGGAGGACACCTAGGGGTAGAGAAAACCCAGGCATGGATCCTGCGGAGGTTCTTCTGGCCAGGAGTACATGAAGATGTTCGACGATACTGCACCTCTCGTCCGGAGTGTCAGTTACATAGTCCGTGCCCGCACTTCCGGGTCCTTTGATACCTCTTCCAATAATAGAGGTTCCTTTTGAACGCATAGGCATGGATCTGATAGGGCCCCTTGAGAAGACAGCTCGGGGCCACCAACATGTGCTTGTTGTATTGGACTATGCAACCCGGTACCCGGAAGCCGTTCCCCTACGCAACACGGCTTCCAAAACCATAGCTAAGGAGTTAGTACAGATCTTTGCCCGAATTGGGCTACCCAACGAGATATTGACTGATCAAGGGACACCTTTCATGTCCAAGTTGATGAAAGATCTCTGTTCATTACTCCATGTACAAGCCCTACGGACCTCTGTATACCACCCGCAAACAGATGGCCTAGTGGAAAGGTTCAATAGGACCCTCAAGGCCATGATCAGGAAAGTGGTGAGCCGGGATGGGAAAGATTGGGATACCCTATTACCTTACCTCATGTTCGCCATCTGGGAGGTTCCGCAAGCCTCCACAGGTTTTTCTCCGTTCGAACTATTATACGGGCGCCACCCCCGGGGCATATTGGATATAGCAAGAGAAGCATGGGAAGAGGAGCCAAATCCAGGAAGGAACATAGTCGAGCATGTACTACAGATGAGGGATTGGATAGCCCGAGTTACACCTATTGTACGAGAACACTTGGAGAAAGCACAGGAGACCCAACGAACCCATTATAACCACCGAGCAAAGCTTCGACGGTTCCAACCAGGGGATCGAGTGATGGTCCTGGTGCCCACAGCAGAAAGTAAGCTGTTGGCCCAGTGGCAGGGACCCTACGAAGTGATCGAAGCCGTGGGAGAGGTGAACTATAAGGTGCGACAGCCAGGCCGCAGGAAACCAGAGCAAATCTACCACATCAATCTTCTAAAACCTTGGCACGATTGAGAAGCATGCTTAGTCACCCAGGAGACCCTTCCCCAGGAGGAGAACTTACACGAGCAAGTAAGGATATCACCTGACTTGACGCTGATCCAAAAGATGGAGGCAACTGACATGATTAATCGCAACCGAGATGTGTTCTCTACAAAACCGGGGCGGACGACTGAGACCTATCACCATATCCGCACGATCCCTGGAGCCAAGGTAACATTGAGACCCTACCGAATCCCAGCAGCCAAAAGAGAAGAAATCAAGGCCGAAGTGAAGAAAATGTTAGAATTAGGGGTGACTAAAGAATCTTACAGTCAGTGGTCCAGTCCAAGTGCCTAAACCTGACGGTACCACGAGATTCTGTAATGACTTTCGCCGACTGAATGAAGTATCCCAGTTCGATGCATACCCCATACCATTCATCGACGAACTGGTGGACTGACTGGGTAGTGCTCGAATCTTGACTACACTGGATCTGACAAAGGGGTACTGGCAGATTCCCCTGACCAAAGAAGCTAAAGAAAAGACAGTGTTCTCCACTCCGGATGGGCTATTCCAGTACACCGTCCTCCCTTTTGGGCTACATGGGGCCCCGGCCACATTCCAGCGCCTCATGGATAAGCTTCTGCGCCCCCATACTAGTTATGCAGCCGCATACCTAGATGATGTCGTCATCCATACACCAGACTGGGGAACCCACTTGGAGAAAGTTGAGGCAGTACTGCGCACCCTAAGGCGGGCTGGCCTCACTGCTAATCCCGCTAAATGTGCCATAGGGCTAGCAGAGGCTAGGTAACCTGGGATATATTGTAGGAAGGGGCATAGTAAAGCCCCAAATGAATAAGCTAGAGGCGATTCAAAACTGGCCCCGGCCAACCCGAAAGAAGCAGGTCCGCGCGTTCCTAGGTGTGGTAGGCTACTACCGACGTTTTATTCCCCACTTCGCTACTAGGGCAAGTCCCCTAACGGACCTGGTGAAAGCCCGAGGTCCAGACATGGTGAAGTGGACCGACGCAGCAGAGGGGGCATTCACAGACCTTCGGACGGCCCTTTGTAATGACCCCGTACTCATACCCCCGGACTTTAACAAGGAATTTATTTTACAAACAGATGCTTCCGAGGTGGGGTTGGGGGCGGTTCTGTCACAAATGGTGGGAGAAGAGGAACACCTGATCCTCTACCTAAGCAGAAAGCTTCTCCCAAGAGAACAGAAATACGCAGTAGTTGAGAGAGAATGCCTTGCTGTCAAATGGGCTATGGAGACCCTACGTTATTACCTCTTGGGCCGGCAATTTACTCTTGTGATGGACCATGCACCCCTCCAGTGGATGCAGCGGAACAAGGAATAGAATGCAAGGGTCACCAGGTGGTTCTTATCCCTCCAACCGTTCCAGTTCCGCATACGGCACAGGGCTGGATGCCACCATGGCAATGCTGATGGTCTGTCAAGAGCACACTGCCTGGCGTCCCAAGTTGCCCAACTCTATGGTGTTGAGCAGAGGGGTGGGGGGATATGTGATGGGGCAAGGCCAGAGGGCTATAGGGAAGTGGTAAGGAACCAGTATGTTAGCCCCAGGCTAAACAAATCCCTGATACCTTATGGCAGTTGCTCCAGGTTAATCAAGACACCTGGGGCCAATTAAGAACTTTCCAGAAGGCAAGGAGGTTAATTGAGACACCTGCAGCCAATCAGGGGCTGGCTGAAACTAGTCAAAAGCCTCCCAGTGAGTCAGTGAGGGGAATGTCAGGAGCTGTGGAAGGAGGTTGCGTGTGAGGAGCTGGGAGCAAGAGGCACTAGGAGCTGAGAGTAAGAGGGCGTACTGCTGGAAGATCCTGTGGTGAGGATAAAGAAGGTGTTGGGAGGAGTCCATGGGGAAGTAGCCCAGGGGGTTGTAGCTGTTGTGCAGTTGTTCCAGGAGGCACTCTAAACAGCTGCAGTCCACAGGGCCCTGGGCTGGAACCCGGAGTAGAGGGTGGGCCCGGGTTCCCCCCAAAACTCCCAACTCCTGATCAGACACAGGAGGAGTTAACCTGGACTGTGGATTCTACCAGAGGGGAAGATCTCTGAGGCAAGCAAAATCCGCCAATAAGCGCAGGACCCACCGAGGTAGAGGAGGAACTTTGTCACAATACTTAGGAATCTAATATGATACTGAGATCTTGAGAAAGGGGAGAAGTGCAAACAGGGGACTCAAGAACACTTTCTCATTCTGGCCCATACTTTAGCATTATTACAGGCTTACTGAATTACTTCTACAGTAAACACAAAAATATAAAAAATGAAGGGAATTTTCCTAAAATTTTGTGTTACCATTCTGCATTTATCTTTATAAAATATATCAAAAGTATAAAGTTCAGCAACTTGCAAGTGTTGCTAAAAATAATGCATTTCTATGAGACTGAAAATGCTATTTTAAGCAACAATTGTTCTACTCTTGCTGCTCATCCTGAAGACAACTCTTTTGAGATCTTATGTCACTTTTTAAATGAAGGGAGTTTTTTTGTTTTTTTTTTACACTAAAGAAAAAAGGGTTTTTTCTCACTGAAAAGAATTTTAGCGTACAATAGACTCATGAAGAAATTGTGTTTCTAATATTATATAAAAACTCTTTTCTTCTGCACAGTACATGAACACTAAAAATATAAATGTAAGAAAAAAACAGAATATATTGTAGAAGTGTCTTATATTTAAGCCACGTTTTTAGGTGCCTAATATCAGGGTGCCCAATCTGAGACAACTCAAAGTGACTGACTTTTAGAGGACGGGCACTCTTCATCTTCTTAAAAGCAGACCTCTTTAAGATATCTCCATTTGGGCTCCCAAAAATTGAGGCACCTAAAATCACTGGTAATTTTAGAAATCTTAGTCTTAAATTTTCAATGTGCATTATTTTGCCTTTATCAACATTGAGAATGTATTGCAGCTATCAAAAGCAAAGTTATGCACATTGGAAAACATAATCCCAACTATACATGGAAAATACTGGGGTCTAAATGAGCTACTACCACTCAAGAAAGAGATCGTAGAATCATTGTGAATAGTTCTTTGAAAACATCTACTCAATGTTCAGCCTCAGTCAAAAAAGTTAACAGAATGTTAGGAACCATTAGGAAAGAGATATATAAGATGACAGAAAATATTATAATGCCACAATGTAAATCCATGGCATGCACAATACTGCATGCAGTTCTAATCATCCCATCTCAAAGACAATATATTAGATTTGGAAAAAGTACAGAGAAGGGCAACAAAAATGATTACGGGTATGAAACAGCTTCCATATGAGGAGAGACTAAAAAGACTGGGACTGTTCATCTTAGAAAAGAGACAACTAAGAGGCAATATGATAGAGGCTCATAAAATCATGAATGGTATGGAGAGAGTGAATAAGGAAGTGTTATTTATTCCTTCTCATAACACAAGAACCAGGGGTCACCCAATGAAATTAATGGGCAGTAGGTTAAAAAAGAAACTTAAGAAAGTCCTTCTTCATACAACACACAGCCAATGTGTGGAACTCCTTGCCAGGGTACGCTGTAAAGGCCAAAAGTGTAACTGGGTTAAAAAAAAGAATTAGCTAGGTTCATGGAGAATAGGACCATCAATGGCTATTAGCCAAGATTGTCAGGGACGCAACCCCATGCTCTGAGTGTCCCTAAACCTTTAACTGCCAGAAGCTGGGACTGAACAACAGGGAATGGATCACTTGATAAATTGTCTTGTTCTGTTCATTCCCTCTGAAGCATCTGGCACTGTTGGAAGGCAGAATACTAGGCTAGATGGACCACTGGTCTGGCCCAGTATGGCCATTCTTATGTTCTTAACTGTATTTACCTTGTAGACTAAAGTATCTTCAATTCTGAAGACAAAACTAAGTGGTTCAATTTGCATATATTGTAGCTACAAAGCATAAATATTACTGTACAGCGGGTATATATTCAACTTTTTCTAAAATATGTATTGGTAAGTGAAAGATTTTTTTCCCTCAACAAATTAACCTAACAAACCTTTATTTTAATCTATTATGTATTCTACAGATTGGGAGGGGAGAGCAAGACTGCTTCCTGGGTTACACCAAATTCTTCAGCACCTAACCTATAAGGGTTATATTACTGAAGAGTAATGTACACCACCTCCATCTCCATGATGTGGAAAATGCAGAAACTTTAGCAGGAGGGGAGGCTGGGCATTAGTGCAGAGGCAAGGGACCTTAGCACTGATGTATGCATCTTGACTTCAGCAGACCTTGGAGGATTCATGGTATATGGATGGAACCCCTAATAATAATAATAAATGGAGATATGCCAATCTCCTAGAACTGGAAGGACCTTTCAAGGTCATCAAGTCCAGTCCCCTGCCTTCACTAGCAGGACCAAGTACTGTCCCCTGACAGATTTTTGCCCCAGATCCCTAAATGGCCCCCTCAAGGATTGAACTCACAACCCTGGGTTTAGTAGGCCAATGCTCAAACCACTGAGCTATCCCTCCCCGCAATGTGTCTCCCAGGGAACCAAACCCATCCCCCACTCACAAAAATTCCTTGTTCCTCTTTGGAGGTTTTTTTCATTTTTTACGCAGAGGTTTGGTACCACCACAACCTTAGTAAGGTGTGCCCAGACATGACACTGGATATTTTATAAGCATTGTTACTATTATTACTATCATCTATTTGGGCCATAACATTGAATATTATACACTTTCAGATTTTCATTCAAGTTCAGCACTAGAAACTGGATCATACTTCTACACTACAGGTACTTACGTAAAAATCTGCGAGTAGTTTAATTTAAAAGCCACGGTCAGCAACCTAAAGCAATTCTTGACCATGCAAAATGTTTTATAAATAGTTCCATGTGCACTGTTCATCTGGAGACTTACTAGAGTCGAATAATGACCTTGTATTTTGTTCTCATTTACTCTCAAGTAGCCAAGCCTTCTGTTTTTAATTACATACTTAATACACCTGGCATGGTCTAATTACAGAAAACAAAACATCATTTAAACAAAAGGTGACCTTGAACTTAATCTATCAAAACACCAGTTAGTTTTAAAAGTTTTCAATTTTTAACAAACTGCCAAGACATGCAATAGTAATTTTCCAGATGTGATCATATGCCTTTAGAGCAACAGACTTACTACATTAGGAAACATCTGTATACACTTTTTAAAACTGTATTTCTTTCCTCATTATTAATGCAAATCCTCTTAGATTTCAATAGCACTATAAACAGTCCTATAGGAAAGCATTAAATTCACACTGCTAATATCTTAAAAATGTCCTAGAATACATTAAACCTAGAAAAGGCAATCAACAGCCTGTTGGAACTAGAGCAACTTGCTTCAGAAATTGAAGTCAGTGATTTTGCATAAATATTAATGAAGGAAACATATAACTATGACAACAGAGTTGCCCTGTACAAAGGATGACAACTTTTAAACAAGGGCCCCAAATCAGTAAGATATTTAAACACAAGTCTAACTTTAACCACAAGAGTAATCCCATTTGTCTAACTTTAAACACAAGTACTCCCAGTGGAGTCAACATGGCTACTCATGTGCTTAAAAACTTAGGCACATGCTTAAGTACCTTCTTGAATTTAGGTCAATTTGTTTTTATAAGAATGCTTCATCAAATCTGAGAAGGCCTTTACATATTTAAGGTTCCCCTCTCTTGACCTGTGATCAAGTAACAGTGAAAATGAGCCTTTAGTACATTTTATAAACACTTGGGATTTAAATAAATAGTATGACATGATATTTAACACAAAAAGTACAATAAAGTGTAAAATATCTGTAACTGAAATATGGTACGGATCCTTCTTTTGCACTATATATGTTCTTGATATTGCAAATTCAGCAGGAGTAAATTATCTATGAACTCACTAAAAAGATTTCCAATCATTTCTTTTTATTCCTGACTTCGACCGTCACTAAGAATAGCTGGTCAAGTGCACATGTGGGGTGAAAGGTATCCACAGGAATGGTAAGGAAAGAATTCTCTCCCCAGACTGTCAAAAAGGAGACAGATTCCTTTTCATAGCATCAGAACCAGGGCTCCACACTGAGCTACGCATTGTGCAAACATAATAAAAGACAGTCTCTGCCCTGAAGTACTTATAGTCTAATTTAAGACAAGATGCAGCAAGTATGTAACGAAAAAAACCAGACGGTATGGAAGGGAGGATGAGGGTAACAGTGATATGGGAGGGAGTGTAGTCGGGTTAACAAGAAACTGGAAGTCAGCAGGACTCCTGTGTTCTATTCCTAGCTCTGCCATCCACATATTGTGTAACCTCAGACAAGTCACTTCACTTCTCTGAGACAATGTTTTCCTGACTGTGAAATGGGGATAATGATGTTCGACCCACCTTTGTAAATTACATTAAGATCTACAAATGAAAAAGCACTATATAAATGCATAGACCTCAATCCTACATTGTGATTAGCACAGGTAGATTGCTGCCTTCTGGCAGAGCTCCACTGACTTCCACAGGGGTGCAGCAGTCCACCAGGTTGGATCACAATGCAGGTTTCCGGCGTTAGTATTTATGAAGAATTATTAACTAAATACTCATCCTACCTGTGGACAGGTTCACTAATCAATCATACTCAGGTCCTGAGTCATCTCTGTATTATTTGAGTTTTATGATTCAACAGAGTAAAACTATGCTTTCCACTGGTGTAAAACTGGAGTATTGAAATGGAAAAACAGCCCCGTAATTTCCTGACTTAGTTGTTTCATCTCTACAGACAAATACAAAGCTGTAGATGTTACATACAGACATTTACCTGAAAGTAAACTGTATCTTAAATGCTGAGATCCAAATCCTAAGCCAAACACACCACCCAGGTCACCAGGCTGTATACTCAGACATTCTACAGAAATTGGAAGGGAGCAGAAGGGGAAATAGCCCCCAAAGTTGATGCAGTATCCCTCTCAGTGGGAAAGAATGGCTGAGGGACCCACACACTGGTCCTGCCCCCAAACTCACTGGTGAAAGTAGGAATGGAGGAAGGGCACTGTGTAGGGGGAAAAGCATCCGGCCCTCACAAGTTGCAGAACAGCACTGTTTCCTGCTTTAGGCAGGGGCCTGGACCCTTCACATCTGCAAAGGGAGGGAAAAGATTACTGCACAGAACAGACTATCACCTGTATTATACAATAATAAACATACAGTAAACACAAGCAAATTCTACTCTCTGCAGTATACAAGCATTTGGTACTAATACTTGCTACAGTGCACTACACTCTTCAGAAGAAGCAGCTCCCCTTCCCTCCATCATATCCCTGCTTATTTATCTCTTAATAGTTTTCTGTCCAAACAATCCACAGTCATGAACTGGTTAGAAAGTACAGATAATTCTCTGAAGAGGGTGGCCTTCAAGGTGTTCCCATCTAATTTTGATGTTGTTTGCATCATTTCAAATTCCTCCAGATCCCTATCTCAATTCATACAGTAGTATTTTGGTGAAATAAAGAAGAAAATGGTAGTACCTAGCTGAAGGATGCAATATCTAAATGTGTGCTTTATAATGATCATGTATTTTACATATACTCTTTAAGATTAATAAAGTGTTAAATTAACAACAATAATTTTTTGTAGTTGCAATAGTGTTTCATTCTCTTAAGATCTGGAACCGTTAGAATTATTTTCAGGTACAACCAACCTGTCTGTCCAACAATATTAGTGATGTAAAGTAAAACTTTCCTTGTAGCAAAGTAAGAAAATAGTGAATGACATTAGCATAGAGAAATAAAACCAGAACAGAACAGGAAAAAAAAAGTGATGACAAGAAACAGTCCTGAGATAAGACAGCCCAAAAAACAAAAACATAACACACTAGTAAATCTAAATTGCCATAGAACATGAATATAATGTGTGGCAGAGCTCCGATCTTGTCCCTGTGGGTCCCGCGCTTCTAGGCGGTTTATGCTAGCCTCAGAGGATGGTGAGAGAACTCTCACAGTTCCTGTTGTCCCTCTGGGCTTATTGCAGAACAGTTTAGCCTCCTGTCCTGCCAGAGGCCTGTCTTCTCCTTGTAGTGGCAGGTTGGTGGGGGGGAACCCGGGCCCGCCCTCTACTCCGGGTTCCAGCCCAGGGACCCTAATGGTAGCAGCTGTTGGCAGCCGACCTCTCACTGCCAGAGTTGCTACAATTCCCTGGGCCACTTCCCCACAGCTCTCCCGCTTCTCCCTTCTTCACCTTTAGCTTAGGGCTCCCTTACCAATGGCTTGAGAGTTGCCTTATTTACTCATCCCTTCAGTAGCAGCAGCACTTCCTCTCCTCTGGCTTCCTGGCTCTTCCTCAGTCTGACTGGAGTGAGCCCTTTTATATGCTCAGAAGAGCCTTAATTAGGGTCAGGTGTTCACTTCACCTTAATGGCCTCACCTGACTCTTTGCAGGTTAATTAGAGTCAGGTGTTCTCATTAGCCTGGAGCAGCCCCTGCTCTGGTCAGTTAGGGAACAGAAATGGCCAGTATATCTGCCTTCTACTATTCTGTTGTACCGAACTGGCCTGGGTCTATCACAAATGGGAAAAAAGACTTTAAAAATAAAAATGGAGTTGATCTGTAAATCACAAATTCAATATTATTTTCTATAGACGAGCCCCTATAACAAAAGATCAAGTGGCTCAGCACAGGCAGACTTTCAGTACTTCACTAGCATGATACTCGTTGTGTTCATTTAAAACTAGTCCAACTAAGCTGACGTCACTTGGTCTTCTGATTCAGAGCACATTAATAATTAATTTTTTCAAATGATTTCCATAGCTAATCACAGCGAATAATAAAATATGCCACAGAAACATTGCAAGAAAGCAATCAGTTGTGAAGTACCAGTTCTGTGGATCTCCATGCACTAGTGATATGCTATTTAAAAAAGAGAAATAAGCAAATTTTATTACTAAGTACAATACCCACTAGGAAACTACAGTATTGTACATTTGTAATTAGGAAAAGATTACAAGGAATTCCAGATACTATTTTTTTATGCTGGCATTTATGTTTCTTGTAATAGTTAGCCAAACTCAATTTACTGTTCTGTCTCAGATCACATTGGACCTATTTTTAGTTTCTCTAGTAGATAAAGATACTTGCCAATTCAAACTCCTTAATGCCAGTCAGAAAAGACACCACATTTGGAAAAACTGCAAACACAATCTGTGCAGAAAATGGTTCACCCTATGACAGAAGGCTTGTAAACTCTTGGAAACATGTTGATGAAATACACCATTTGATATCAATAGGACTACTCACCAGTTTAAAGTTAAGCATAAGTTTAAGTGCTCTGCTGGAATAGGGACAGAGTTCTTAGCACTTTGGAGGACCGAGGCCTTGCTTTTAGGAATAGCTGCAGATCTGACCCATAAAAGGACAGACTGATTGTTTACTTTTGCCAGTAGCACTTGGCTGGCCTAGAAAAACTACTTATACCATTCTGTGCAGAACTGTAGTACTGGAATGGAGGAAAGTGGAATTTATGGCAAGCATATCAAGTCTCAAAGCATGAAAAGGGAAATTATTCAGATCTGACATTAGCATTAGAAACATTTGCAGTAAAAAAAGGGCTAAAAAGTGTTCAAAGAACCTAAACCAAAACAAATAAAATCATTCAAATTAAATACACATACAGAATTTAGAGAGTCAACTACTAATTCTTATGTTTTCAAAAACTACAAATTCAATATACTCTACTACACTATTTACTTCCTTTGGGATTAGTCTTTGTTCAATAAGAAAGGTTAAAATTGTCTAATTTGTTTTGAAACAGGATATGCTAGCTATTAAATGGCTATATTTACTGCATTTGGTAAATTAAATCTAATAATTTATAATTAGATCACATACACTGTTAAGAGTTGGATAAAGCCCCTTCAATGTGCACTAAAAAACAGACCACAGAAGCTTACTGTTATTCTGCTTGAAAGATTCCTGGAGAAGCATTTCTCTACAGGGCAGTCAATTACTGAAATCTAAAAGCGATCTAAAGGGAATCCCAATTAACATGCACTTTTTAATCTATGGAAAAATATAAGCAAATATAGTTGAGAAACAAAGATTTTTCAGTTAGAGACTTGAAAACCTAGACACTTGCAATACAACACTATGCTCATTAGAGTAAATTAGATGCTGTCCAAGATTTTAAAAAACGACTAGTGATTTTGGGTGTTCAATTTTGGGTGCTCAACGTGAGAAAACCTTGAAAGGGTCTGATTAAAGGAGTGCAGAGTACTTCCCCTCTGAAAACCTAGTTGGGTACCCAAAACGGAGGCAATCAAAATCATAGTCCGTTTTGAAAATACTGACCTATACTAATAGGTGTCAGGTCATGGACCAATAATGTAGAAGTTGCAGATTTACATAGGAATGGAAACACCACTCAGACAGCCCCAAACAATTATGGATGCTTATACAGCAGAAAGATGTTGACAAACTGAATGGAATTCAGAGTCAAGAAACAAACAAATGATTAACTCTTGGGGAATTGACTTATAAAATACAATTAAAAAATATAGCTCTATTCACATAGTAGCTTCTCAAGGATAGATACATGGGGAAAGATTTAATAACCTAAATACATACAACTATGATAAATTATTCATCCAAGGAGGAATAGGAATTCTCTAGAGTCACCCAAGGAGCTATAACTACATATAATGTCATGAACAAAAAGGAACTTTCAAGCTGAATATCAAAACACATTTCATAAAAGAAAGGTCTATTAAACTGTGGGATAAGTGCCTCAAGGGAAGTGGTGGAAGCCCCATCACTTGAATGCTTTCCCCAGACTAGTTTAAAATAACTCAACAGCATACTGTAGAAACAATCTATTGTAGATGCGGATGGAAATGATGACTTAATAAGTCATTTCCATCTCTCATTGTTAAGTTTCCACCATAAGTTTAAAATAATTAACTTTTAAAATGAAAATGAATAGCATCACAGACTTATTAAAACTGAAATGTTGAAATAAAGTTCAAATCATAAATGTCAAGAGCTATCTTAATTGTTTTATCATCACTATTGCTGTAACCAGAATTCTTCAAGATGACCTCTGAATATTCCCTCTCTTGGAATGAACCATCAGCACATCCTGAGAGTAGGAATGTGCAGAGACCACTTGAATAAAAGCCTTTCAATTTTAGCAAACCTCACCAGTGGGTTTTATAACCTGAGTTTCTTTCGGTTTTAGATTAACTTGAACCAGAAAACAAAAGCTCACCTCAAACTAACACCATGCAAACCCAGGCAAGTTTCACCACTGCCTGTGAAAATCACCCATATCATCCACCTCAAAGACCAGCTCCACTAACCATTTTCTGGAACTATCTGCTTACCATTTGAGAGAGAGCTGTGGCCTGCACAACCCTCTTCCCTAGCACTGTGAGGTAACCCTATCTTCCCAGTTATTTTAGGCAATGGCTGTTTAAGCCTGTAGCCCAATCTTATGTGATTGGAGGGGTAGTAATACTCTCTTCCTGGTATCTTTTGGGGAGCAGATCCCTGCCTGCCCCCAATTTAATAGCAGGATTGAGCTACTAACGCCACCACTGAAACACCGCAGACTTCTTCACACAATAATGGAACTTCTATTTTTCATTTGCTTATAGCAGGGGTCAGCAACCTTTCAGAAGTGATGTGCCGAGTCTTCATTTATTCACTCTAATTTAAGGTTTCGCGTGCCAATAATACATTAACATTTTTAGAAGATCTCTTCCTAGAAGTCTATAATATATAACTAAACTATTGTTGTATGTAAAGTAAATAAGGTTTTTAAAATGTTTAAGAAGCTTCATTTAAAATTAAATTAAAATGCAGAGCCCCGCCCCCCGACCGGTGGTCAGGACCCAGGCAGCGTGAGTGCCACTGAAAAATCAGCTTGCAGGCATAGGTTGCCTACCCCTGGCTTATAGCATCCATAAGAATGCTCGACATTTCACACAAAACACACAGAAGACAAGTCCCTGACCCAAATAGCTTCCAGTCTAAACACAGGTTACAAACTACATATCCCAAAGAAATTTCAGGGTTAACATTACCATTAATACTGGCAGTTTTACAGAGCCATATCCTACTTAGCTGCTACTGGTAGTTAGTATAAGCTTTTAGTACTATGCAACAGAGAGTGGTCAGAAATAAGGTCTCTAGGATAGGATTACAATTCAAAATGATCTGGACAAACTGGAGAAATGGTTCGAAGAAAATAGGATGAAATTCAATAAGGACAAATGCAAAGTACTCCACTTAGGAAAGAACAATCAGTTGCACACATACAAAATGGGAAATGACTGACTAGGAAAGAGTACTGCGGAAAGGGATTTGGGGGTCATAGTGGATCACAAGCTAAATATGAGTCAACAGTGTAAGGCTGTTACATCCCAGAATGATGTTTTTTGCATTAGCAAGAGTATTGTAAGCAAGACACGAGAAGTAATTCTTCCGCTCTACTCCGCGCTGAATAGGCCTCAACTGGAGTATTGTATCCAGTTCTGGGCAGCACATTTCAGGAAAGATGTGGACAAACTGGAGAAAGTCCAGAGAAGAGCAACAAAAATGATTAAAAGTCTAGGAAACATGACCTATGAGGAAAGATTGAAAAAATTGGGTTTGTTTAGTCTGGAGAAGAGAAAACTGAGAGGGGACATGATAACAGTTTTGAAGTACATAAAAAGTTGTTACAAGGAGGAGGAAGAAAAATTGTTGTTCTTAACCTCTGAGGATAGGACAAGAAACAATGGGCTTAAATAGCAGCAAGCGTGGTTTAGGTTAGACATTAGGAAAAACTTCTTGTCAGAGTGGTTAAGCACTGGAATAAATTGCCTAGGGAGGTTGTGGAATCTCCATCATTGGGGATTTTTAAGAGCAGGTTGGACAAACACCTGTCAGGGATGGTCTAGATAATACTTAGTCCTGCCCTGAGTGCAGGGGACTGGACTAAATGACCTCTCGAGGTCCCTTCCAGTTCTATGATTCTCTGTTGGGAGTGCAATTGGGTAAGGTATCTATAAATGGAAGGCAGTATCCTGGATGGCAGGTCGAAACCTGGGCTTTTGCAAACAAATGGATGTATCTATGAGGAAGTCAACTGAGGCTGTCATAGAGAAGGCTGGAGAGCTAGTTCAGTGCCATATAAAATCTAGATCAGGAAGAAATTCCAAAGGAAAGCTTGAATGAAGAGGAGTCCAAATTACCAATGACAAACAAAACAATAACTAAATTGGACTACATAGCTGAACTGCAAGTAAAGTGAGCGTATCACTATGCTGGCTAGGAGAAAAGGTAACTAAATCATAGCGGCAGAAGAATCAACTGACAATTCATAGATGGCATAAGATAGGTCTGTTGTAAAAACTGACGTTTCCTGTGTAACTTGATATACAGCATCACATCTAAGACCAAGATGTAACACAAAATATTCAAAACAATATAGGTTCTTCTCTATGACCATTCAATCATCAATTGTTTTTGCATCTTATAGTAATTGGAAAAAATAATGAAAAAGAAAAAAAGAGAATTAAAATGATTGAAGATTTTAGTTTTAAGCATCTTGGAGACATGCAAGAATGAGTGTGACTGTATAAAACTTTTGAGTAGTGCCACAAAGAATTATTATTCTAAAAAGTCTAATACCGTGTCTAAAGTCAGTGCTACAGGAGACAACATCAGTATCTGTCTACACTTCTCTGTAACTCTCTCTTGTGGATGCTGCAGGCATGAACTAAAAGGTTCTTAGTTCACATTAATGTAGTACACTTTGCACCTCCCCCATTTGGAGTTACAGCACAGCAGTTTGGTGCACACTGCTATTCACACCCCCATAGTCCGAACTCAGTGCAGTATTGAGAAGCCCTTAATGGGAACTGGAAAAAGAACAGCTTTTGCCCATGGACAATAGTTCTTGACTCAGTTCAGTAGTTTCCTTCATAAGTCACAATTAAACTTAATGAAATTGAATATTTTAAATTCTGCAGCTATAACTGTTATAAATTTGTGGCAGAAATATGTTAAAGTATCAGAGACAACGGTCACATTTTAGTAATCACTGCATCATGGGTTATAAATGGTTTGAACTCAAGTTGCTTACACCTATACTTTTAGGTTAATAAAATCACTAATGATGACCACTGTTATTCAATGCAGATTCTCAACTGCCTTGAAATGTATGTAGCCATCTCAGGGCATGTCTACACTTACCTCCGGAGCGATTGATCCAGCAGGGGTCGATTTATTGCGTCTAGTGAAGACGCGATAAATCGACCGCTGAGTGCTCTCCTTTCGACTCCAGTACTCCACAGGAGTGAGAGGCGCAGGTGGAGTCAACGGGGGAGCGTCAGCCATCAACTTACCACAGTGAAGACACTGAGGTTAGCAGATCTAAGTACGTCGACTTTAGCTACGTTATTAGCGCAGCTGAAGTTGCGTAACTTAGATCGATCCCTCCTAGTGTAGACCAGGCCTAAGTTTAGTAGAGTTTTACACTCACTTTACAGGGTGTCTGACTACACAAGATGTAAGGCGGTGGGAAGAGAGGCCCACAGTGAACACCCCTCCTCCCCACAGACAATTTCAATGGCACAATTTCCTGATATATGGATTTTTCTAACTTCCATGTTGTATTATCATTCCTTAATATAAAGTATCTTTTTCTACTGCTGCATGAAAAATTAATTCTTTGGTCTTTATTGCAATGTCAATAACTGCTTATATAAGAGAACAGCAGTCTAAGGATAGTTTAAGTTGTGAACTGAGCAACTTTTGAAATGAGAGTCATTGAGAAACCACAAAACATGGCACCACACAATGTCATATTAAAAACTCACTTTTCAGATGAGACCTACATTTTAAATTTTGAGTGCTTTGCACACCTCTGCATCAGGTTGCTAGGCTGTCCTCTGTATTCTAGATCACTTTCTTACAAAAGCAGTAGGTAGTACTTCCAAATGGAAAGAGAACTCTCCAAACTCGGAAGACAGTAAGATGAGTCAATGATAATCCATATATAAATATATTTCTGTACATTACCACTTTACATACACCCACATATATAATCTTCTGAGAACAAGAATTACAGGTAAGTAATTTTTTTTTTAAGAGATACACATCTCTGTAGAGTCTCACTTTTGGAGACTAAAAAGTCCACTAAGTGTGTTTACTATAAAATATAAGAGAAAACTACAGTAAACTGTAATGTAGACAAACATAAAGCTAACTTGCCTTAAAGGGAAAACAGCAACTTTTATTTAGTACATGGAGGGCACAGTCTTCTCACTTTGGCTCTGTAAAAGCAAACACTCAACATTGGTGCTAGTTAGTAGTTGGTCAGAGGTGTCAGAGGTTATCTTCCTTCTGCTCCACCTTGTGGTGGTCTGTCCTTCCATGACTCTGCCCAGGTTACAAATTCAAATCTGTCTTTTTTGGGGGTAATTAGAGAGACAAGGTGGTGAGATAATTTCTTTTATTGCACCAAATTTTGTTGGTGAGAGAGACAAGCTTTTGAGTTTACACAGAGCTCTCCTTCAGGTGAAGAGCTCTGTGGGGCTCGAAAGCTTGTCTCTCTCACTAACAGAAGTCGGTCCAAAAAAAGATACTACCTCACCCACCTTGTCTCTCTAATATTCTGGGACCAACATAGCTAAAACAACACTGCATACAACCTTTTGGGGTATAAGAAGTTCAACAACGGGGAGCCTTCAGGATTAAGCAGGAGGCCTCAGGAGGCCTACCTTGGTTTCAGATCACGCAATTCAGGCCCTTTTATCTTTGGCCTTCTCCCCCCAAACTGTGTGGAACTGATAACTTCCTCAAAGAAAAACTGCTAAACTGGACAAGACGCAATGCATCCTCATTTCAATAGCCAATGTTAACAGCAAAAGGAAACAACACAGGGAGGCAACACTTAGTGAATGTGAGTAATCCAAAGGAGTTACTCCTGTAAGTAATGATGTGTAGAACTGGTTTCTTAGATAGTTATGTGGATATTGAAAAGTCATGCTTGCGCCACATCATCTCAGCTAAAAGTAATTACAGCTCTCCACAAGTAGAAGGCTAATTAAAGTTAATCTCTGCCTCCCCACCAACATTTCCATGATTTTCTTAGTAATGTAGGATAGAGCTAGGAGACCTGATTCTGAACTCACACCAAGGTAACAAGATTAAACCCACTGAAGTCAATAGCGTTATATTTGTGTAAAGCTACAGTGAGATCAGAAGCAGGCCTGCATAACAATATATTACATCAAAAATAGGCCTAAAAATAACATTATTAAAGTTTCAGAGTAAAGCACTCAAAAGTTAGAAAATGCCAGAATTAAGGCTACCTGTGCAACATTTATTTGGCCTCCTTGTGAGTATGCAATATTGTACAGTCCTTAATTACATGATTGAAGACTGTTTTGCCCAGACAGTCCCAGTCCTCCCACACTTTAGCTCTCAGTACCAGCCTCCTTACCCAACATAGTCCCAGTCTCAACAGATCCCAACTCCCTGTCCCACTATTCACTCCAACTCTGTGTCCCAGGCCCTCTCACCTGCTTGTCTGTATTTGAATACATGTATATAAAAGGATTGGTTTTATTATGGGCCTTTGTGTTTTTGCATATTACATGTGATAATTAGAATAATTTTATTTTTTCTCCCTTATGGAAAAAGTCAATCTTTTAAAAATGTCTATATATTTAACAAAATATTTACAGAACTAAAGTTTAGACAACAAAGTGTAATTTAAAAGCCAACCACCCATAACTGCCCTAAGTAGTTTTAAATTTAAAAGTATCAATGGTGAAATGTATTTGGGTGCTTATACAATATATTTTAAGTGAATGAAATAAGGAAAGGTCATAGATGTTTTCATTAATATTGAGAATACTACTTGACCAGCTTCCTTTTCAACAGTGATCAGCCTATCAAGTTTGAAAGTGATATTTCTAGCAAATAATTATAGACCATTAATTGTAAGTAATTAGCAATCCTAGAGTCATATAGTGGTATGTGAAAAAACTATAAAAGCATCTGCAGACTTTTAGGTGCCTTTAAAATGATTAAAGAGTAGATGGTTTTGACAGAGTGGCAAGTGAAAACATATCAAACTATTGGAAATTTGTATCTGTATTAAAGGATTAAGAATCCTATAAAATGTGCTCCAATAACAAATTCTGAAAGACACATTTTAATCATGGATTATTAGTAAACCACCTGGACTGGACTAGCAGAGCAGGAATTTTTGCCAATGCAATTTGTAATCAGTGTTCTCTATACTGAAAAGTTAAGGTAAATAAATGTTTTGGGAACAAAGATATAGTTTGATCAATGCAATGTGTAATTTGGATTTTTGGGGGTCATACTTACATAAATTAACTAATACCTGACGTGAATCTGACCTGAAAATATTTTAAGCAAGCTCTAATGAGGAAATTTATTCATATTCTGAAGTACTAAGGGATATATACAGTACCTGAACTTACTCATTTGAAAAGACAGTTCAGAATTTTTTTGGGGACAATTTACAGTCATGGACTGACAATAATGCATTGATATATGTGACATACATATTCAACAACTATTTTACTAAGCAACAGCTGGATTGAGGCTGGGTCTAGCATGGTTGTGCAGGGCAGGATGGAAAAGTAGGGTCCATCCCTGGCTTCCTGAATAGCAACAACAGACTGGTCTGGGTCACAGTTTGGAATGCAAGGAGACCAGAGGTTCTTGTTGCTATGCCCACAAGCAAACCATTGGGAAAGGACAGAGCCACAACTCTGCCCATCACCCCCATGCACCAGACAACACAGCTGGCTAGGTGTGAGGGGAGGGAGGGAGGGATATACTGAGCCCTGTAAAGGGCTATAGCAGATTACTCACTTCATATTCTGTGTAATAAGGTGCTATTGGAGGTGTTGTCCTTGTTCCTTGTGCAGAACTGAGCAGCCACGGAAACAGTGCAAGCGGCTTGAGGTTCGCTTCAAAAAGGTCCCAAGCGTATATTCTTGATCTTGGAGATGCTCTCTCGCATCCATTTTTTGCAACAGATCTTAGATATTTGGCTGGTGGAAAGCTCTCAGGCTACAGATGTGCCTTTTCTTTGTGCCATGAAATTCCATTTAACTTTGGTGGGATATAAACTACTTATATTCACCTCTTCCCTTCTATTAGTTACATTGCTCAGGAAAATATTAGTACCATGCCAAAATAACTAGACTATGAACACACTAAGGCCGGGTTCACTCTCCTATGAACGCAGCAACAGCAGACAGTGTGCTGGAACCCCCTGGACATTGCCAGAGTTACTGTTAGCAGAAGAGCTGCACTGGGCTGGACCCACTCCCCCACACAGATCCAGCATATGAACCGACTGGCTCATAATGCTCCCCTTTTCAGGCATCACTCAGAGAAAAAATGAGCCAAAGCTCAACTAACTCCTACAGCCCTCGGATTCAGCACCTGGCCCCAGCAGCTCTTTTCCTCCACCCAGGGGGACAACATAGGGCTGTAGTACCCGTTACTCTTGGAAACCGGTAGGTGAGAGCAAGAGCTGGGCAACCACTCAAGATTCAGCATATGATGCCAAATATCCATCCTCCTTCCCATGGAAGCACCACTTGGGGCAAGAGCTCCCAGACTTCCAGAGGTTGTATTTAGGTTGTAAAGTCAAGTACTTCAAAGATAGGAAATCCCAGATTTGCAGTTGGCCATGAAACCTTAATTTTATCCCTTCTCTTTGTCTACACGCATTATGATATAGCCTTTAATTGCATGATCATCTACTATGTTTTCCATAGGACTCTTGCCTCATTCAGTGCAGAGGATGGACACACAACAGAACAGACTTGAGCAGCGCAGGAAACCATACATTAGCATTTCCTAATTTTGGAATGTTTCAGTTTGCAACCTAAATAAACGTTCTTTTAACACTTTATTTTTAAATATAATACCAGACTGGTTAAGATTTGTCAATTAATTTAGCCTTCCTCACAACCATAGTGCAATGAAAAAAATAGAAAAAAACATTTATGAGTACTTGGGTCTATAGTTCCATATGGCAGAGCTTGGGATCGAGAGGGCGGTTATCTGAATACATCTCAATCTAGTCAAGACTGAAATAATGCTAGTAAATGTGGGAAAGCAACCAGAGGAAATGAGATTACATTAGTCCCCATTTGATAAGGGAGTGCACCTCTTGCTGTTACTTTTATAATTAGGAAGTGATGCCTGATTCCCAGCTGCTCCTGGGCATCCAAGTGGCTAATCCTCCTTTTTAGAATCTGCATTTGCTAAGGGCACACTTTTCTTTCAGATATGCATCACATTATAGTTGCTATTCCTCACCTCATGATTAAACTATTACAATGCATTATTATGCTACACTTTAGCTATCCAGAAATTTATGTTACTGCAGAATGTGGCTGACCACTTATTAAAAGGTAATTCTCTCCATGAGCACAGTGCACTGGTGCTCCAGAGTCTGCACTGGCTGCCAGGTGATGCTCAAACTGTTGTTTTTGTCTTTAAAGCCCTAAATTAGTTTGTTGCACTGGCTATCTTTGAGATCTTCTCTCTCCCTCATATGTTACAGCAGCAGCTCTGGTCAGCAGAGGCACAATAACCCTCTGAAAAATGGCAGGTAATTTTCCGTGAGGGATCCTCAACACTAGAATTCATTCCTCCTCCACACATGGTCCAACAGAACCCAAGTTTGCTGACCTTCAGGGCAGGATGAAGGGCTTGTGGTTTCTGGTAATGGGACAGCCAGAAGAGTATGGGGAGTGGGAAATGTATCAGTCTAGACTCCTTTGGGGGGAGGGGGCGCGAGGGAAGGGAAAAGTGCAAGAACAACTTGAAGTCAATCTAGATGAGTTAGTTTTTATATCTGGATTTAGCTTGTGTATTTTCTAATATTTGTGTAAGTATCTAGAAACTAATGTGTCTTTTTAAAAATAAAAATGTGAAAAATAAATAACGGGTGCTATAATATGGCAATCCCCGCCTGACTCCACAGAGCCTGTGAAGCTTACCAGCGTTCTGTCCTCTGCTAGCTGCTGTTACCATGACAACAGTTCTCTAAAACAGGTCAGGTAGTTTTAAACTATCCACTGTTTCCAGTTATTTTCTCCTGTAGTTTTAAATTAACCAACCTCTTTAAGATGATTAGAGGATTGTTGCCAGTAGACAGAGGACAACACTGTTAAGTTGCACAAGCTATAGAGAAAGAGACAGAGTTGCTTAAGTATCTGTATCTCTCTACCTCATTGACTTTCCATCTCTTTACAAATCTCATCTGAAACCGTCTTCATTCTCTTGTGAATCTCTCTTAAAATTAAATAATAAAATGGGAACAGAAAAATTATCTGTATTTTACTTTAGTAAGCATAAGCACTAAGGGGTTTGGGTGGTATGAAGGGACACGATGTACACTCAGGGCCAAATCCTGCTAACCAGTTGGACTGCTATCCTTGCATGAGAAAGGAGAGCAGGATTTGACCCAGGGACTCCAATCCTTCAGAGTGATTTATATTGCAGTAGTGTTAGGAACGGTCTGTGCACAAATATTGGAAAAAACAATCCCTGTCCCGGAAATGTAACCATCACAAACTACAAGCAAAGAAATGAAAGGTTATAATATACACAAAGTGAGCTGGGCGATGACAGGCATATGTCTTGTTAGCTCCATGTTTTGTTTCTTTGAAGATGCTTTTATATATATGCTTATAAATAAATGTCTACCTCTCAATCTACAGTTGCCATTGCCAGTCCCATCGTTCACTTGTTAGTGCCTTTCTTTTTTTTACTTCAACAGGCCTCTACATGTGGATAAAGGTCCACTCACACAGACCCCTTTCCATACCTTGACCTAAAGTTGCATTTTATTAGTGATATGAAAATTTATGAGAAATAAAGAAATAGCTATGAATTTAGAAGGTGGGGGTAGGGGGAACAAACAATGAGCAGGCTGATGTGTGTGTATATTATAGACACAACATGGATCCAACAAGATGAATGCCTATCTCACTTTGAAAAAACAACGAGGAGTCCTCGCGGCTCCTTAGAAACTGATAAATTTATTTGGGCATAAGCTTTTGTGGGCTATAACCCACTTCATCAGATGCATGGAGTGGAAAATACAGTAAGCAGGTATAAATATACAGCACATGAAAAGATGGGAGTTGCCTTACCAAGTGGATGGTCAGTGCTAAGGAGGACAATTCAATTAGGGTGGATGTGGCCCATCCCCAACAGTTGACAAGAAGGGATGAATATCAACAGAGGGAAAATTACTTTTTGTAGTGCTAATGAGGCCAATTCAGTCTAGATGGATGTGGCCCATTCCCAGCAGTTGACAAGAAGGTGAGTATCAACAGAGGGGAAATTATTTTTTATAGTGACCCTGCCACTCCCAGTCTTTACTCCGGCCTAATTTGATGATGTCAAGTTTGCAAATTAATTCCAGTTCTGCAGTTTCTCATTGAAGTCTGTTTTTGACTAGGAGTGCCTAGTTGTGGGTCTCTACAAAAATAATTTCCCCTCTATTGATAATCACACCTTCTTGTCAACTGCTGGGGATGCACATCAGTACATCAGAAGCTGGAAGCCTGCTAAACAACCAGTGGGGGCACTGTACGATCGAGATGCTAAAGGAGCACCCAAGGATGATAAGGCCATTGCAGAGAAACTAAATGAATTCTTTGCATCAGTCTTCACGGCAGAGGATGTGAGGGAGATTCCCAAACCTGAGCCATTCTTTTTCGGTGACAAATTTGAGGAACTGTCCCAGATTGAGGTGTCATTAGAGGTGGTTTGGGAACAAATTGATAAATTAAACAGTGATAAGCAACCAGGACCAGATAGTATTCATCCAAGAGTTCTGAAGGAACTCAAATGTGAAATTGCACAACTACTAACTGTAGTCTGTAACCTATCATTTAAATCAGCTTCTGTACCAAATGACTGGAAGATAACTAATGTGACGCCAATTTTTAAAAAGGGCTCCAGAGGTGATCCTGGCAATTACAGGGCAGTAAGCCTGACTTCTTTACCGGGTAAGCTGGTTGAAACTATAGAAAAGAACAATACTGTCAGACATATAGATGAACATAATTAGTTGGGGAAAAGTCAACATGGTTTTTGTAAAGGGAAATCATGCCTCACCAATCTACTAGAATTCTTTGAGGGGGTCAACAAGCATGTGGACAAGGGGGATCCAGTGGATATAGTGTACTTAGATTTTCAGAAAGACTTTGATAAGATCCCTCACCAAAGGCTTTTAAGCAAAGTAAGCTGTCATGGGATAAGAGGGAAGGTTCTCTCATGGATTGGTAACTGGTTAAAAGATAGGAAACAAAAGGTAAGTATAAATGTTCAGTTTTCAGCATGGAGAGAGAGGCAAATAGTGGTGTTCCCCAGGGGGCTGTACTGGAACCAGTCCTAGTCAACATATTCATAAATGATCTGGAAAAAGGGGTAAACAGTGAGGTGGTAAAATTTAGAGATGATACAAAACTACTCAAGATAGTTAAGTCCCAGGCAGACTGCAAAGAGCTACAAAAGGCTCTCTACAAACTGGGGTGACTGGGCAACAAAATGGCAGATGAAATTTAATGCTGATAAATGCAAAGTAATGCACATTGGAAAACAATCTCAACTATACATATAAAATGATGGGGTCTAAATTAGCTGCTACCATTCAAGAAAGAGATCTTGGAGTCATTGTGGATAGTTTTCTGAAAACATCCACTCAATGTGCAGCGGCAGTCAAAAAAGCAAACAGAACATTGGGAATCATTAAGAAAGGGATAGATAATAAGAAAGAAAATATCATATTGCCTCTATATAAATCCATGGTACACCCACATCTTGAACACTGCGTGCAGATGTGGTCGCCCCATCTCAAAAAAGTTGTATTAGAATTGGAAAGGGTTCAGAAAAGGGCAACAAAAATTATTAGGGGTATGGAACGGCTTCCGTATGAGGAAAGTTTAATAAGACTGGGACTTTTCAGCTTGGAAATGAGACGACTAAGGAGGGATATGACTGAGGTCTATAAAATCGTGACTGGTGTAGAGAAAGTAAATAAGGAAATGTTATTTACTCCTTCTCATAACACAAGAACTAGGGGTCACCAAATGAAATTAATTGGCAGCAGGTTTAAAACAAACAAAAAGGAAGTATTTCTTCACACAATGCACAGTGAACCTGCATAACTCTTTGCCAGAGGATGTTGTGAAGGCCAAGACTATAAGAGTTCAAAAAAGAACTAGATAAATTAATGGAGAGTAGGTCCATCAATGGCTATTAGGCAGGATGGGCAGGGATGGTGTCCCTAGCCTCTGTTTGCCAGAAGCTGGGAATAAGCAACAGGGAATGGATCACTTGATTACCTGTTCTGTTCATTCCTTCTGGGGCACCTGACACTGGCCACTGTCGGAAGACAGGATACTGGGCTAGATGGACCTTTGGTCTGACCCAGTATGGCTGTTCTTTTGTTCTTATGAAAATTTAGCAGCTGATGTCAGACCTTTTTGTTGTTCTGAATGATGGCAGTAATGAATTAGCACAGACTCTCCAGATTTTTCATATAGTTAAAACTCAAATTTTGTGCATAGGCTACATGTGAACACTTTTTTAGATTAATGTTCATTTTTTTTCTCTAATTCTTCATAACTGAAAGTTTCTCTTTCAGCCAGAAAAAATGTTTTTCCATAAAGAACTGGCTTTCTTTCAAAATTGCCACCATTTCCTATTGTTCTCATCGGGACTCAGGCCACAGGCAGGTCTTAGTAAAGATGGACACCTTTTCCATTTATTTGTTCCTCACAGTGTTTTTTCTCTGCTTCCTGAAGTGTAAGGAGTCACTGTTCTCCGAGAGAGCTAACTGGCTTCACTGCCACCGGGAGCAAGTGGAGGTAGTGGCCATCTTTACTGAGGGCATCCTGGGGCCTCAGTCCCATTGAGAACCATTGGAGATGATGGCCATTATGAAAAAAGGTTTGCTCTTTGTGAATTCTCTGAAGTAGAATTTTTTTAAGGAGAAACTTTCAGTTATAAAAATTAATACCTAAAATATTGGCCTATAGTGACACCATGAGGGGGAAAAAAATCAAATTTGCTTTTAAAAATCACTTCCATCTAATCTGGGACTAGAGTCACTGAGGCCTAGTCTACACAAAGGTTTTGTTTCGGTGTAACTATTTTGATTTTTTTAAACAAAATTGTACCATTACAATCCTAATGTGAATGCAATAAGACTGTATAAAAGTGCTCACTGATAGTTAAAGCAGTACAAATTTTGTGTGTCGAAAAGGCTTATATTACTGTTATGTACTCTCAACATTCATTCCATCTTAACATTGTTTTTGTCTGGGAACAATACACAGTATCTGTTTTTATTAAAATTATTGTATGAACATGTGCCCTGAGCTATCAGGAAGGAAGCATTTCATAAATCTAGAGCTAGCATTTTCAAATGTGTGCCTAAATCTAGGCTTCTAAATCCATACTCAGGCACTTAAACAAAAGTGGCATGATTTTTCTAACAAGCTGAGCACCCAGAGTTCCCATAGTCAGTGGGAGTTTTGCCATTAACTTCAATGAGATTCTGTGGGACTAAGCCTTACATGCACAGCTTGTCATTGTGTTGCTCTACTCTTAAATGATGACTTATGTAACATTATCAAATATGTTTAAAGTTTGTAACATGTCCATGTGTCTTCTCAGTCAGGTGATATATAATATATAATATAAATGGAGATATGCCAATCTCCTAGAACTGGAACGACCTGAAAGGTCATCAAGTCCAGTCCCCTGCCTTCACTAGCAGGACCAAGTACTGTCCCCTGACAGATAAGTGTGGGAGATCTTAATGGCGTATTCCATTTTAATGTATTTATTTATGTTTAAATAGAGATTCTGCTCTGGAGTATAGTCTTGAGCAATACATAAATAGCAGTAACAATTAATACAAAGAGCTTACAGAATGATCTAACCCAGGGGTGGCCAACCTGTGGCTCCGGAGCCACATGCAGCTCTTCAGAGGTAAATATGCGGCTCCTTACTTAGGCACCGATTCCGAGGCTGGAGCTATCAATGCTAACTTTCCAATGTGCTGGGGGGTGCTAACTGCTCAATCCACTGCTCTGCCCCAAGCTCTGCCCCTACTCCACCCCTTCCCCTAAGGCCCCTGCCCCTTCCCCATAGCCTTGCATGCCCTCGCTCCTCCCCCCATAACCTCCTGCACAAGGGAAACAGCTGATTGCGGTGGGTGGGGGGAGGGGGATTAGGCGCTGATTGGTGGGGGCTGCTGGCAGGTGGGTGGCACTGGGGGCTGGGGAGCAGATGGGGGGCTGATGACGTATTACTGTGGCTCTTTGGCAATGTACATTGGCAAATACTGGCTCCTTCTCAGTCTCAGGTTGGCTACCCCTGATCTAACCCCTTATGCACACTGTAATTATCTTTTTTTCGCAAGTAAAACATTTTTCACATGGAAATATGTCCCCATCGCTCCCACACTTAGCATGAAATCACAAAATTTATTCCAAGAAAAAAAATATTCAGAATGATACTTTTGGGGGGCAGGTACTGCCTTTTTTTTTAAACTGTGTGTGTATAGTACCCAGCACAATATGTCCCTAGATCTATGACTGGCACGTCTAGCCACGACCGCAGTACAATTAATAAGGGTATGTCTACACTACGAGACTAGTTCAATTTTTGTTAAACCGAACTTGTGAAACCGATATTGCAAGGTCGATCGTGCGAATCCACATCAAGGACCTTAATTCGAATTTGTGAGTCCACACTAACGGGGCAAGCGTTGACATTGCAAGCGGTGCACTGTGGGTAGCTATCCCACAGTTCCCGCAGTCCCCGCTGCCCACTGGAATTCTGGGTGTAGCCCCCAGTGCCTTCTGGGGCCAAAAATGTGTCGAGGGTGGTTATAGGTTAATGTCGTCACTCGACCCACACTCCCGCCCTCCCTACGTGAAAGCGCCGGCGGGCAATTAATTCGCGCCCTTTTCCGGTGATTGACAGCTCGGACGCCACAGGACAGCGAGCATGGAGCCCTCCGCGATTATCGCTGCTGTTCTGTCCGTTGTCAACACCTCCCGCCTTATCGTGCACCTTTTCCAGAATCAGATGCAGAGAAATCGGGCGAGGAGGCAACGTAAGCTCCGGGAGGACATGAACTCTGAGAGGGGCACAGACCTCTCGCAAAGCACGGGACCCCGGCCCGTAGAAATCATGGTGGCAATGGGGCATGTTGATCCCGTGGAACGGCGATTCTGGGCAAGGGAAACAAGCACTGACTGGTGGGACCGCATAGTGCTGCAGGTCTGGGATGAATCCCAGTGGCTGCGAAACTTTCGGATGCGTAAGGGCACTTTCCTGGAACTTTGTGAGTTGTTGTCCCCTGCCCTGAAGCGCCAGGACACCCGGATGCGAGCGGCCCTGACTATCCAGAAGCGAGTGGCCATAGCCCAGTGGAAGCTTGCAACTCCTGACAGCTACCGGTCACTCGCGAACCAATTTGGAGTGGGCAAGTCTACCGTGGGGGTTGATGTGATGCAGGTAGCCCATGCAATCGTTGACCTGCTGCTCTCAAAGGTAGTGACCCTTGGAGACGTGCAGGTGATCATAGATGGCTTTTCCGCTATGGGATTCCTAAACTGCGGCGGGGCTATTGATGGGACACACATCCCTATCCTGGGACCGGACCACCAGGGCAGCCAGTACATTAACCGAAAGGGCTATTTTTCTATGGTGCTGCAAGCACTAGTGGACCACAAAGGACGTTTTACCAACATCAATGTTGGATGGCCTGGCAAGGTTCATGATGCTCGTGTTTTCAAAAACTCTGGTCTGTTTAGATGGCTGCAACAGGGTGTTTATTTCCCGGACCGCAAAATAACTGTTGGGGATGTGGAGATGCCTACAGTGATCCTCGGGGACCCTGCCTACCCGCTAATGCCCTGGCTCATGAAGCCATACACGGGCGCCCTGGACACTGAAAAGGAGCTCTTCAACTACCGGCTGAGCAAGTGCAGAATGGTGGTGGAGTGTGCCTTTGGCCGTCTCAAAGGGAGATGGCGAAGCTTACTTATTCGCTCAGATCTCAGCCAAACAAATATCCCCATTGTGATTGCAGCGTGCTGTGTGCTCCACAATCTCTGTGAGAGCAAGGGGGAGACGTTTATGGCAGGGTGGGAGGTTGAGGCAAATCGCCTGGCAGCTGATTACGCACAGCCGGACACCAGGGCGATTAGAAGATCACAGCGGGACGCGCTGCGCATCCGGGAAGCTTTGAAAGCTAGCTTCCAGAGCGAGCTGGGTAACCAGTGACTGTTACGCTTGCTTAAACAGAAGCTGAATCTGCCCCCGTTTCTTTTCCCAGTTTCTGTTGCCTATCCTCTCCAATTACCAACCCCCTTCCCCCCCTTCATTCAACGCTTTAAAAGTACAATAAAGGAACCATTGTTTATTTAAACCGTCTCCATTACTGGTTTCTTGGTTAATGTTTTAACCTGGGACGCATACCGCGGTTGGGGAGCGGGTGGAGTGTTGGAAAGTACGCTTCCAAGCTTGGGGAATGACATGCTCCTGCTCCCAGAGCAGTCCGAAGTGCTGGACTGCTTGTTTCAAGGGAGCCATCAACCCCTCCTATTCGCAACTGTGTGTGGTGGGGCCTGTGTGACTTTTTGGCCGTGGATTGCGGCCACAGATCCCCTGCTGCATGGATCTGTCATTCAGGCAATCGCCGGCCGCAAAAGATCAGCAGCCACCCCCCCCCCCCCACCATAGAGAACATGAAAACCCCCTCCCAGAATGACAAGTGTGCCTAGTGCATGCAATGTGAATGTGACTTTCTGTTGATCCTTTCTCCCTGTCTGTACCCTGGGTCAGGCGCCTGTCGTCTCTAATTACAAACCCCCTTACCCACTCCCCCAAAACCAAAACCGTCCTGTGAAAGAAAGTCAGGGAAACGGCACTGAACAAAACAAACATTTTTATTAAGGTGAGCATAGTTATGAGATGAAACCTGGCCAGGGAAGTGTTGTGGGGTGCGGCTGGAGGGAGGGAAAGGACCCATCAAAAGTTTTGGAAATGAGAGCCTTCTGCTACTGGAGCAGTCTGCAGGGGTGGAGTGATTAGTTACACGGCCCCTGCCTCCCCTCGTCCTAGTGACTTTGGGTGAGTAGACGATTGGACTTTGTGGCGGGGGAGGGCGGTTGGAAATAACATATAGAGGGGCTCTTTCCTCCTGTCTCCTGTCCTGGAGAACGTCTACCAGGCGCCAGAGCGTGTCCATTTGCTCCCTCATTAGTCCCAGCAGCATTTGAGTTGCCTGCTGGTCTTCCTGCCGCCACCTGTCCTCGCGAGCTTCAGCCCTCTGCTCCCGTTCCCTGGCTGCTCACTCGGACCTTAAGACGTCCTCTCTCCGCTGTGCCGCCTCCCTTCGGGAACAGGCCATCAATTCGGAGAACATGTCGTCCCGGGTTCTCTTTTTGCGCCGCCTGATCAGCGCTAGCCTCTGGGAGGGTGAACCACGGGTAGGGCGGGAGACACTCGCAGCTGTGGGATGAGAGAAAGGGAGTGAATTCCTAAGAAAGATACTTTTTCCAGAACAATGCCCATACTCTTTCCCTGTGAATAGGACCAAGCACAGTACCTATCACATGTGCACTTACTACAAGGTCAAATATTATGTCTTTATCCTGAGTGTCTGGGGTCCCGGTGTACAGATCCCAGAAGCCTTGCAGAACGCTGGAAATCAGCTCTCTGGAGACCATGGTAAGGTGATGAGTTTGGACTGCTCAGAGGTTACTTCACAGCAGTGCTCTACTCCCATGTTTCAATCTCTGTTCCCGGCTGCGGCCAGGAACTGCTGCTGCCCAAACCACGCATCTACAGCGGCTCGCCAATCCTTTACCCGCCCTCCGCGTGGCCGATCCCAGGAACTGAAAGGGCCCGCGAACCGCTGTGTTTGAACGGCTCGCCTACCCTTCCCCCCCCTCCACGTGGCCGCTCCCGGGAACTGAAAGTGCATGCGAACCGCTCTGTTTGAACGGCTCGAACACCCTTCCCCCCCCTCCGCGTGGCCGGTCCCGGGAACTGAAAGTGCCAGCGAACCGCTCTGTATGAACGGCTCGCCTACCCTTCCCCCCCCTCCGCGTGGCCACTCCCGGGAACCGAAAGTGCCAGCGAACCACTCTGTATGAACGGCTCGCCTACCCTTACCCCCCTTCCGCGTGGCCGCTCCCGGGAACCGAAAGTGCCAGCGAACCACTCTGTATGAACGGCTCGCGTACCCTTTCCCCCGCTTCGCGTGGCCGGTCCCGGGAACTCTCCCTGCCTGCGCACTGCTAAGTGCGAATGGTTTGGCTCCCAACTCCCTCCCACCCCGTGTTAATGGAAACCGCAGGGTGTCTTTCTTTAAAGGGAAAATGAAGCATTCCCTATACTAATGAAACCACTCATTCAAACCAGGGCACCATGACTGATATCACTCTGATGAGGATTACGGAGACAGGGAAAGACTGCATGCTGCGTCAATGCCAGCAAACCCCGGGGCCGTATGCCGCCATGCTATGCAAGGCAATGATACCAGAGTACCTGCAGCTTGCATGGCGCGGGAAAGTAGCCTACCATGGAGGAGACAATAAGGCTGCTCTCCCCGCGAACCTGATACAAAAGCTCTCACTGTACCTCCAGGAGAGCTTCGCGGAGATCTCCGATGGGGATTACTCCTCTATCCCCATACATATTGACAGACTTTTCGAGTAGTTGCACTGGAAAGCGACTCAAAGCTGAAGCGCCTAAGGCCAATTAAGCAATACTAACACCGTGCTTACACACCATGCCTATTGTATTCCAAATAAATGTCTAAAACACTGACCTGCTGATCCTTCGCCTGATTCCTGCTCAGGGATGCTGCCTTGGGAGGGTTCGTAGGGGAGCTCAGTCAGGGTGATGAAGAGATCCTGGCTGTCGGGGAAATCAGCAGTGAAAGTGCTGTCGACTGCCTCGTCCTCCTCCTCTCCTTCCTCATCATCACCGTCCGCGAAAACCTCCGACGACGTGGCCGTAGATAAGACGCCGTCGTCGGAGTCCACGGACACTGGTGGGGTAGTGGTGGCAGCACCACCGAGCATAGCATGCAGTGCCTCGTAAAAACGGCAAGTAAGTGGCTGCGATCCGGAGCGTCCATTGGACTCCTTGGTCTTCTGGTACGCCTGTCGCAGCTCCTTGATTTTCACGCGGCACTGCGTTGCATCCCAGCTGTATCCTCTCTACGTCATTGCCTAGGATATTTTCTCGTAAATTTTGGCATTCCGTCTTTTGGATCGGAGCTCGGATAGGACGGATTCATCTCCCCACACAGCGATCAGATCCAAAACTTCACGATCATTCCATGCTGGAGCCCTCTTTCTACTCTGGGATTGCATGGTAACCTCTGCTGGAGAGCTCTGCATCGTTGCCAGTGCTGCTGAGCTCGCCACGATGTCCAAACAGGAAATGGGATTCAAACTGGCCAGACAGGAGGAGGAATTCAAATTTTCCCGGGGCTTTCCATGACTGGCAGGTCAGAGCATCCAAGTACAGATTGCTTTCCCGAGCGTCCACTGAGTGGTACACTGTGGGATAGCTCCCGGAGCTATTAGCGTCGAATTCCGTCCACAGTACCTCGAATTCGACATGGCCATGTCGAATTTGGCGCTACGCCCCTCGTCGGGGAGGAGTACAGAAATCGAATTAAAGAGCCATTTATGTCGAAATAAATTGCTTCCTAATGTGGACGGGTGAAGGGTTAAATCGAGTTAACGCTGCTAAATTCGACATAAAGTCCTAGTGTAGACCAGGCCTAATAAACATGATCGGTAACAATCCTACACTGATGGGGAGAAGTAATTGACAACACAGGAGAGCTCTTTTCCTTCTCTAACATCTACAGTTCATTTAATCATAAACTGCAAATGACAAACAGAAAGAACTACGCAGAAATTTTTAACCTTGTGCATTATACATTATGCAGACACCTGTTCACCATTAATATCAGTAATTTAATGTTCATACATTGTGTTGAACACTTATTCTTTAAAAAGTCCATGCTGGTCTGTGGATCAAGGCATGAGACTCAAATACAGCTCACTTGAATACAGTGCTCTAACCAGATGGCTACCAAACTAACCCAGAAATGTCTCCTGTTAGAATATTGGAATCCCGTTTGACAAGTTCTTATACTCTTATTTGACTCTTGTAGAAAAATACTTCCATTTTGTTACAATGTTAAACTGAAGAGAATCAACATTTTCGTTAATGTATCAAAGAATAAGGAGATCCTTTTCACAACCAAAAAGTTACATACATTAACTTAAGACTGCCTTGCAAAATTCTACTCACCCTGAGGCAAGTTTTTTTTTTAGGGATTTTTTTCATTATCATTAATCATCATGGCAAAGACTAGGAGAGTAGTTTTTGTGCCTGGTCTCGTAAATTTGCATGATATTTAGTGAGGCCGATTTAAAAGAACACTCTCAAAGTCGACAATCCCAAAATGTAACCCATCCCTCTCTAATACTTCTCAGTTTTGGGGTGAAATATTGCACCCATAGGTACGGTACAATGCCTTGACATAAACAGTGATTCATGTAACAAGGAAACTATGCATCTAGAGACTTCTGAGTTAGACAACTTTTTAGTGAGAGGACACAGTATCCAGAGACATGAAACCCCATGTTCTGATGTGTGAAAAAGCATCTTATAAAACTTGTCCAGCTACAACTGTGTTTTAAAACATGTGTTTCAAAACTGTTCCTGGACCACAAAGGATACTAAGCTATGCTCAGTGAGCTATATTAATACAGACAATTGGTTACTACGGTAACAAGATGGACAACTATAACTAGCTGTGCTGCTTTATCTCACTATTCTCATTGCTTATTTATATTTGTTCTTCTGTTTAAACTATGCATGAATTATCAACCTATTATATAACTAAGTATATGCAAACTAGTTCCAGCCTCTCCATTCCAGGTTGTCAGAAGAAAAAAATTTATCACATTGTCTGCACATTTAAACTCTTCATCATGAAACAATTTCACAGCTGGCAGATTAATACTAGAGTTGTGCAAAAGTGATGGAAAAATTTCATGACACTTTTTGTCCTTTCATTATGGACCATTTGGTGACTCAGAAATATTGTTTTTTTTAAACAAAATTTTCATCATGCTGATCTTTTTACATTGAAATATTTGACATCACAAAAATGAACCAGGAGGAGAAGACTCCACATACATCAACAAAAATCAGTATTACGTTATTAACTGCATAACACAAATTGCAGAAACTTGGTAGCGATTTTCAGAAGGAGATTTGTGTTTGGAACAAATAATTAATAGTTAGCATGAGTGAGATTTTAAAGGCACCTAAGTGACTAAAGCACTTCTAAAAATCTCACCTGATATTCGTAAAAGGAGAACTGAACATAACAGTACCTTTCTATTTAGCTCAAGAAATTGTATCAGAGATAGCTTAAAGAACTGGTAACTAAAAATCTTTATCAATATTAATTCATATGCAAGAATGCAAAAGACTATTCTAGCTCTGTACGGCCCCTTCCTTACTTCCCCATCTTGTAAAACTCCCACAATGTGAAGCTGATGACTTGTAGCACTGCCTGATGGACATTAATGATGTAGAAGTTAAGATTACAGAAAAGCAATGATCCTATTTAAATTTCATGCATTATTAATTATCCTTCCGCCCTCCCCCCCTCCCACTTTCTATCTACAGTATCTTTTAGTTAAACATCTTAAACCTTGATACAATGATAGAAATCACTGCATCTGATTTTCAGTCATTCCATCCTGCACTTGGGGCAGGATGGAACTGGGGAGCAAAGGTGCATTTAAGCCACTCTTATGCCAGTTCTACCCCAGTTTGGGTGACACTCTGCTTAGGTAATTTACACCCCCCTTCAAAGTCCCTTTATGCCGAAGACATAAAAAGGCCATAGTGCAGCTGAATCAGGGTTGTTATGCCCTGCATTTGACCTGCAGAACTTAAATCAGCAAGCCCTAATTAATTTTATTTAAGGTTGGCCATTCACTTGGAAACTCACCTCTGCCCCCAAATTTTTAATTTATTTTACATATTGGTGTATTTCCACCATTGGTTGTATGAACAATGATTGTATAATCAATCTAATAAATTAGTGTCATGTCACATGAACCATGTTCCTTCCTTCCATACAAGAAGCTACTGTATTAATCCTCTATAATAAGTACAACAGCCGAGTTCAGCTGCTAAGCTATACACAATGCTCACAAAATATGTGCTGGGTGTGGAGGTGCACACACTACATGTGTGCAGACCGTACCATCTCTACTCTCTTTGCCGACTTATGAACTGAAATTGATGAGAATTCTGCATGAAGACCAGATTGCCAATATCAACAATCTGGTTCACAAGAACAGACCCTGTATAGCACGGTATGCAACCCTTGTTTGTTTCATATGCCTGCTCACAATCTAAACAAACCCAGCAACTTGAATTTCTTACTTGTTCAACTAAGAAAAAGCCATGTAGCTTCCTGCAAGCATCTGGAAATGAATTGCAATAATAAGACTCAAAGAAGAGCTTTGTGTAGTTCGAAAGCTGGTCTCTCACCAACAGAAATTGGTTCAGTAATACCTCACCCACCTTGTCTCTCACAAAAATCATACAACTTATTTCAAACAAGGCAAAACTAATATATTTTAATATTTAATATTTTAATACTTCAGAGTGCTCAAAAGAGGGCATGAAATGGCTCAATCAAAGATTATTACAGGAAAAAAAATTCCCCATCAAGTCAACGGCTGCTCAAATAAATCAGGGTAAAACCAGTCAAGACTAAGGATGGAAACAAGGTTTGTATATATATATATAATTTATGGTAGTTTAAATTAAATTTTATATGCTCTGTAGTCATGTAATGGTATTCTACTATTATCTAATCGTCACATTATACATGTATAAATGTTAAATAAAGTACTTGGTTTCTGCACTAGTATTTTATAATGATTATATTCCTAATGTATTTGTTTTGCATGGATCCCATTGAACTATTCTGCCTAGGGTACCAGATGGCTTTTTAAATTTTTGTTACTTTTCCAGAATCTTTATGTCACCCAAAATGTATCTACTTAATATATGACACTGTAGCTGCTGCAAAACATGATCCACACGTTTTCTGTTTAATGCTAAACAATCTGCATACCATTTCTGTTTGGAAATAATTATATCAAAGACAGAAATCACTACACTCATGTCACTGTAATAAACAGATTTGCCTTTTCTATTTTTCATTAGTTATCTTACATGGGAAAAAAAAGTTTCTCTCAATTTTTAAGTGTTGCTAAAATAATAGATTTACTCAGTGAAATGAGACTTTATAACTCTTCCTAAATTAGATTAAGTTGGTAGTGCCAATGCCTAAGTGATTAGTAATCAGACTAATTTATCATTTTGTTATGCTTATTGTAGAACTATTTATTGAGTTTGCATCCCACAATAACAGAGATTACCTAAAGAAAGAGGTTTTCAAGAACAATTTTTAGATGTACAATTTCATAGTAAAAAAGTCAAAAGGTCTAATTAACAAAATATATACAGCAAATTACAATCTAGTGAATTGAGATTTGCCTGTTATTTCTCACACCTGTGATACAGGTGCCAAAGTAATCTGTGAATACATTATTTTACGAAGGAAACCATGAACAGTTCCATTTATTTGTTTTTGAAAAATACATTCCTTAATTGCTCAGATAAAAAGTTGACAGTCAACACCATCATACAGAGTAATGGATGACTCTCAAATCCAGAATGCAGAAAGAACAACAAATAAAGTGAATAAATCTGCTTAAAGAATACTGTGTGTCATTTTATTGCCAACTCAAAATAACAGATTGCCTCCAACATTTAGATACCTAATCAAAACCATTTCTCATGTAGAACAAAACCAGGATAGAAAAAGAATTTGCCCAGAGAAGACATGATAGCTATAAAAACATTCAACAAACAACTACAATAAAAAACGCTTGGCTATTTAAATAGTTCAAATTAAATAAAACACAATTTGGGCTAATTTGGTTCTCTATTCCAAATTTCAGAGAACCAAGATACTAGTTTATGAACCTTGGGAGGAAGGAGTGAGCCCTAATAAAACCTCTCTTAGCTTGGTCAATTAAATGGCTATGCCTTGTTTAGAATATCACATTGATATACAGTACAGTTTAAATATGTTTTAATAATTTAAGGTCATAGTCTACCACCTTTACTCACATCAAGTAGTAACCACTGACACGTCTACTCACAAAGTAAGAAACTACTTAACCTAAGTCAGGTGGGCAGAATTGGGGTTTAAATTATTATTTATACCGTGCCATCAAACAGACAAAAGAATGTGCTTAAATGAAGAGTTTCCAATTTAAGTAACGGATGAAAGAGAAATCCCCAATGATCCCTGAATGCAAAACATACATTTAAAAGTGAATACAGAAGCTAGAGTTCAAACAAAGTCAGTTTCATAGTTCATAAGGTTTACAGCCAACCTCTTCGATTCACACCAAGTTGTGTTATTTTATGCAAATCATCTAATATTTTATTTATTAAACTAATTTAAATAGTTGAAAATCATTTGTGTATTACCATAAATGTAAACTTAATGCAAATTGCATAGATTTAGTGCTGATAAGAGGTGTCAGCTCAACAGCCCCAAGAAAGAGAAGAAGGATGGTCCTGTGGTTAGGGCACTAACTTAGGATTTGACTTCTCAGACCCAGGTTCAGTTCCCTGATCCACCACAGACTTCCTATGTTGCCCTGAAAGTCACTTAACCTCTCTGTGGATCAGTTCCCCATCTGTACAATGGGGGTAACAGCACTTCCCCCCCCCCCCCAAAAGGGTGTTGTGAGGCTAAATAAAGACTGTGAGGCACTCCGATACTATGATAATAGGGGCCATATAAGTACCATAGATAGACATAATAAAGTCTTCTGCACAGCCTCGCCAATATGCCTCAACCACAGTGCCAGGGGAGAGATTTCTTATAGTGGTAAAAGGGATTGTTCAGTCTCCATGGTCTTTGTGATTCTTGACCTCTATGATATGTCTGCCTATTAGTAAAAAAAATTATGGTAAGATGGAAGTGATCTCAAATAGGACTACCAAACATCTGTAAGGATACGTGAACTGGAACCTCGGTCTGCAATGCCTGAGACAGCTGGTGTTTCCACAATGCCATGGGGAAGCTATGCTGAACCATAGCCCCCTAGGGTGACCAGATGTCCCAATTTTATAAGGACAGTCCCGATTTTTGGGTCTTTTTCTTATATAGACTCCTATTACCCCCCACCCCCTGTCCCGATTTTTCACACTTGCTGTCTGGTCACACAATGCTACCAGGGAGCATTGTGGAAAGTAGGTGCCTGCAAGAGGTACTGCCCCAGGGACCCAGAGTGACAGTACTCTGTGGCCCTCTGATTCGCAAGTGCACTATGTAACTCTGGGAGGCGCCGCAAGAAGCCTAGCTTCTTGTCCTAGCAACTACACAGACTTTTGGCCTGCTGAGATTCCAAACCTCTCCTGATCTCCGGACTCTGACCCCAGCCTGACTCTGACTCCCAATGCTTGCTTATTGAACCCAGCACTAGCAATTTCTCTGACCCCATGTCTTTGACATGTGGACCCCAGCCCAGCTGAGACTGCTAGGCCAGACCATCTATGCCCCAGTTCCTTCCAACATCCACCAGAGGGAAACAAATTGTAATCCCTATTAAAATTGTCTGAATTCAAACTGCGATTTATGGCTGAAATACCCTGTAGCACTCATCATCAGCAGGGATCCTAGTTTTCCATCATAACCGCCCCCCCAAAAAAGTCTCCAATAAAAAACATGAAAATCTGCCTTTTTCCGTTATTAAAATGAAACACTGAACTTTAGTTTCCCTAGTCACAATATATATAGGTATCAATTGAACACAATGTTGTACTGATATATTTACAATTTTTAAGCAAGTTCAAAGCCTACCAGTGCCATCAAACATTATAATAAAATAAAATTAATAGAATTTCAATTTGTATTTCTTACACATACTTTCATGTCTGTATTCTATATTTTCAGAAAATTGTTTCTTAAATGCACAAAAAATAAAGCAAAAATTATTTTATATTAAAATTACTCTCTTTCTGAGTTAGTCCTGGAGGCTAAAGTGAAATTTGAAATGCATTAAAACACAAAGCCCTATATGCCATTAAGTAAATTTATTGCCAGAAGCAGTTTATATTTAGCTATGTAAATTTAAAGCGCATTCAAAAATCAACCACAAGAGGGGAAGGTTGTGTGCACTGAATAAGTGATACTGGTGATTTCAGTACAATTTAGTTAATAGTTAATATATGTTTTTGTTTTTTCACAAAATGTAAAAACTAAAGATTCTCTGTAAAAATGCAGTTTTCCTGTTTTTCCACAGCAAATGGATTTCTAGGATCCCTGTTCATCAGCAGTGCTTTGAGACATCAAGACTCCCAATAAGTGATCATTTAAGAAGGGGTATTATTAATATATATTACATTTAAAAAACTACATTAAAAGAAGATGATGGTTCTAAAGTCAAGCAAGTGTGTCAATGCTGCCAAATCCCTCAGTGCTAAGTGTATCCAAGATGTCTGATACTTGGAAGGTCTGCTGTTCTGCTTTTCCAAGATGCTACAAAGACACAGTTCCTTCTAACTATGCATGTTCAGCACAGAAAAATTCTGCATTTTGTATGGGCCAGTATTGGCTGTAGAGGCAGCGTATGGGGAGGCAGGAAGACCTTTCAGGTTGACAGCTTGCTCCTTGCCATGCTGAAGATCCAAGAAGCAAACCAAAAGTAGGGGTGAAAGACAGGAAGGGAAAAATCTGAAGGACCTCACTAAAAATGGTGCAGCCTGTATCCTGCTGTGCATGGAATCCATGATTAATCTGCCATCATTTATGGCTAACCACTGGTATATGTAAAAATATTAGGTATTTTAAACCCCAGTCCAGCAAAGCACTAAGCATGTGCTTAATTTTAATGGGACTATCCATAGAATCATAGGGTTAGAAGGCACTGCAAGGGTCATCTAGTCTAACCTCCTGCCAAGATGCTGGATTTCTCGTGTCTATTCATGTGCTTACAGTGTTTTTAAACATTTTATTTACTTAAGTCCCTGCTGTACTGGGGCCTAAGTAAATAAAATGTTTAAAAAGTAAAAAAATGTTTTGGTTATTCATTTATCTGCGTTTCACTGTCATAAAAGACACATATTCCTGGGTTTCAGTCTTTGGCATGAGATTTAGAAACAGATTAGCAAAGTAAAAGAATCTGGAACACTTAGACGAGTAACAGATATGGAATGTCACAGCCTTCTTTTTCAACAGAGGAAAATAAAACTGATATGCCATTTCCCAAGGGAAGTTGGATGAGTGAGTGTTAATCTATTATAATTAATGCCTGCAGTATGCAGAATTACAAGTAAATACTTTCAGATTTTTTCTGCCAACGCAATTAGATTATTAAAAAGAACATAGTCTCAAAGGCTACAAAGCTCAAGCAAGGCCTTCTTGAAAACAGATGTGGTAGAATCCTTATTCATGCTGAAGAGCATCTTACTCCACAAGTGTAGACTACAACGGACCACTTGTGAGGAAAGTACTATTCAACAGGAGTAAAGGGTATAAGAATCAGGTCCATTGAAATTACCCACAAGGGGCCCAATCCAGCACAATTTATTCTGCCAAAACTCCCACTGACTTCAATGAGAGCTTTGTCTGGGCAAATAATGTAACATTACACCAATAACCAGAAATAGAAACAATCAAATCAGGAAATTCAGAAAGACACCATGACCAGGAGACACAAGGCAAGAGAGGTAAGTCTCAATTTTCCATCTAGCATTAATGGAAAGAGAAAACACAGATCAATCGAGTATTCTCCAATCAGATGACTGTAGCTAAAAATTTAATGGAAAAACAAAACATGAACATTTGCCTCCAAAAGAGAAAAATCATTATTGAAATACTTTTTTAAAAGCTTAAATTCAGCAGAAAATGATGGCTTTTCATTCTTCTGGAAAGTTTCCTACTTGCCAGTGGTAAGTGCATTTCTGAAACCATATACACAGACACCCACATCTACAACCACACACATATTACCCTTAAAAGTTTTTTCCAATTGTCTTAGGGCTGGTCTACACTAGCCCCAAAGTTCGAAGTAAGATACGCGACTTCAGCTACATAAATAACGTAGCTGAAGTCGAAGTATCTTATTTCGAACTTCAAAGTACTCACCCCTGGTCCACACCGCGATGCACAGGCTCCCCCGTCGACTCTGCCTGCTCCGTTCGTGGAGCAGGATTACCAGCGTCGACGGGGGAGCACTTCCTGGTTTGATTTATCGCCTCTAGGCAAGACGCGATAAATCGAACCCAGAAGATTGATCCGACGCGTCCGACAGAGCTGGTAAGTGTAGACTAGCCCTTAGATAACTAAACTTTACCCCAGTTTTTGAAATGTTTTCTGTATTAATTACAGTAAAGTTAGATAATTCTGCGGGTATTTGAGTTAACCGTATCTATTTACAGCATCTAAAGGCAAATTAACAGGTTTCTAAGGGTGACTATTGAGTCTGTGTTATATATTTTTTGTTGTTTCAAAAAATAATTTTATTTTAATATACTTCTATCCTGAATTCGCAGGTACTGAGAAGAAAAGGTTGCTCACTTGGTGCAGTAACTGGAGTTCTTTGAGATGTGTCCCCCTATGGGTGCCCCGCTTTAGGTGTGTATGTGCCGCTGCACCTGTTTCAGAGACATTTGGTAGCAGTGCCCTTTCTGCCTGGACATGCACCCTACACACCCTCATGCCCCATACCGAGGTTATATAAGTCTGTGCAGGCAAATTGCCCTCACTTCCTTCTCTACCGCAAAGCTCACAGAGGCAGCTCCGAAGCAGAGGGGAAGAAGGCGGAAGGTAGAACACCCACAGGGACATACATCTTGAAGAACTCCAGACACTACACAAGGTGAGTCTAACTAAGCATTTTAGCGCCCGGAGCAAGGAATCATATTGGTGCCCACTAGAGGCAAGGTCATATTGGGATCATGAGGTCACGTGCTGTCCCGATTTCTGCCTCCTATTTAGCACAGAGATTTTCAAACTGTGGGGTGCACCACCTTAGGGGGAGGCATCCCACAGTTTGAAACCTGTTGCCTCCTGCCAGAAGCCAGGAGAGCGGAAGCTGGTTGGAGCCTCCCAGCCTGCTTGGGCCCCTGGCTCTCCCTGCCCGCTGAGCGGAACCGCCCCTTGCTCCCCTTGGCTGCACTTCCCCGGCCCCAACCCCATGGCTGCCGGGCTCGTGGTCACACAGCCTGACCTCTGAGCTCGGCCATGCGAGCCTGGTGGCCAGCCTAAGTGCTGGGGGTTAGCAGCTGCTGGTAGGGCGAATGTACTCCCGCCAACTTCAGAAATCAAGGCAGTGAGAACAGAGCAACCCTAGGGTTATCATATTTCAAGTTCCCAAAAAGAGGACTGTCAGGGGGACGGGGAGGAGGAGCTGGAGAGGACACTTGCGGGAGGGGGTGCTGGAAGAGATATCTGCTGGGTGCTGGAGGGAATATCTGGGGGGGCATTGGAAGGGGTACCTGCAGCATGGGGTACCCACTGGAGGTGGGCTGCAGTGGTGGCAGGGGGTGAGCTGACTTAACAGGGGAGCCCTATCTGCTGCTGCTGTCGAGGGGACGCTGCATGTGGGGCTCCTGCTTTCCTGCCATTTCCATATACCCTTATTTTCCACATCTCCCTTCCCCACTACCCCATGCCCTATCCCCCCCACACCACATCCCCCTGCTCCATTCCCTTATCCCCTTCTCTTCGCCCTGCCCTATCCCATGCCACTTCCTTCTCCACTGCCTCTTCCGCCACCTCACCCCCCTTTCCCTATATTCCCCACACACACTGCAGGCACTCACCGTTGTACAGAAAATAGGGTCATATAGGGCACCCAGCACACATAGAAGAGGAAAATGACTGGCACTAGGACCCAGGAGGCGGCGTCCAGCTTTAGAGACAGGAGAAGCAGCTCTTAATTATCCCCTCTGCTCCCTGCCCAGGCCTCTGCTTGCAGTTTGTGGGGAGGGGGAAGGAAGGGGGCAAACTACATCCATGGACTCCAGCTGATGCGGCTGGGCCAATCCTGCAGGGATGGGGGGCTAACACCGCTTGGCCTGATCCTGCACTGCCCCATTTTTGTGCCCCTGCCAGCTCTGCGCCCTGGGCGGCTGCTCCTCTTTCCCCGCCCTAGTTATGGCCCTGAGGTGAGTAACTTCTTCTTTCAGTAGTGTCCCTGGGGGTGCTCCATGTTAGGTGATTCCCTAGCAGTAACCCTTTAAGGAGATCAGAGTTTCAGAAAAGAGTCCATTACTGAAGAAGGAACTTGTTGCCTCCTGCCGCATCTAATCATGCAGCGTGAATTAGGGCATAGTGGTAGGAAAATATATGCATCAAGGACCATGTTGCAGCTCTGCAGATTTCACTAACCATAATGTCTTTGAGTAGAGCTACCGACATAGACTATGATCTAGTCAAGTGTGCAGCCACTCTTATGGGAGGTGTAACCTCAGCTAAACCATAGCAGGCAAATCCAAAGATTCATTTAGAAAGTCTCTGAGTGGACACAGGCACTCCCTTAGACCTAAATGGCCTAGTTCTGTCCAAGTAAAAGGCCAACGCCCTCCAACATCTAGTGTAGTATTAAACACAGACTCTTGTGTAGACTGATGCGGCTTAGTTAAAAAACCCAGAAGGTGAATGATTTGGCTGCAATTCAGAGGGCACCTTAGGTAAGAACTTTGGATGAGGTCATAAAGATACCTTCTCATTGGAGAACAAAGTAAAAGGAGGGTCTGCCATTAGTGCCCAACCCTTCGAGTAGAAGTGATGGCTACCAAGAAAGCCGTTTTCATAGACAGATGTAGCAGTAAGCATATAGCTAATGGCTCAAAGGGTTGTCTCATGAGACAGTTAAGAACAAGGTTGAGATCCCAAGGTGGTGTAACCGCTCTAATCTATGGACAAAGATTGGCAAATCCTTTTAGGAATCTTGCTGTGGTTGGATAAACCAAGAAATCTTCCACTGACACATGGAAAGCTGTTATTGCTGCTAAATGAACCTTGATGGAACACACAGAAAGGTCTGACTTTTTCAAGTCCAAGAGATAATCCAAGATTGAAGAAAGAGATGACTGGATAGGAGAAAGATGGCGCTGGTTACACCAAACATTATATCTTCTCCATTTCTGAAGTAAGTATGTCTAATAGGTTCCTTTTTGATATCCAACAGTATCTTTTGTACTTCCGATGCACATGTGGTCTCTAGTCCAGAGAACCATCGAGGAATCAAGTTTGTAGTTGCAGGACATTCAGATTGGGGTGAAGCATCTGATTCACATCCTGAGACAACAGTAAAGGTTTGACTGGGAGCTGCCACGAAAACAGAGAGGTGAGTTTGATGAGGTAAGGAAACCAAACTTTGGCTTGGTCCTGCCTGATCTTGATAAGGACCTTTGAGAGCAATGGAGTTGGAGGTTATGCACAGAAGAGACCCTTTGTCCATGTAACAAGGAAAGCATCTCCTGTATCGAGCCTTCCTCTGGAACAGAATTTCCTGCACTTTGTGGTGGCTGCCATGGCAAAAGGATCAATGTGTGGAAATCCCCAAGATAGGAATATTTTATTGAGGACTCAAGAGTCAACTCCCATTCATAATTCAGGCAAAAAAGTCTGCTCAGGTTGTCTGCCATGGTGTTTTGTATACCCAGGAGATAAGAAGCCAAGATGACTATCCAATTAGCTATACTCATTCTGAAGCTTTATCACTTCAGTGCAGAGTGAGAGAAAATGTGCTCCACCTTGACAATTGATATAATACATGCACACTATGCTGTCTGTCATGATCTCGATGGATTTGTTTTTGAGTAGGGGAAGAAAGTGGAGGCAAGCATTTCTGATCACACTTAATTCCAACAGATTGATGGGCAAGTGTTGTTCCTGTTGTGACCATTTGCTTTGGACTACATGAGGACTCAAATGTGCTTCCCACTCCAAGAGGGAAGCATCAATATTAATATGACTGTAGGGGAGTTCTGGCTGAATAGGAATCCTGCACAAACTTTGAATGGATTAATAGACCAAGTGAGTGACTGTAAGACCTGACTGCATACAGATACCTGTTTATTGGCTACATACACAGTCCTGAGCCACACCTGGAGATATCAAAGAGGCAACCTGGTGTTTTGTGTCACAAAGACACAAGCTTCCATGTGTCCCAGCAGTTGCAGACATGTCCTTGCTGGAACCTGAGGGCTGAGCTGCACTCTTTGTTTGAGGTTCTCTACAGCAAGGAACCTCTCGAGAGAGAGATAAGCGCACCCTGATATCAAATCCACTAGTCCTCATATAAAGAGAATTCACTGTGTAGGGGGTCAAGATTGATTTCTCGAGACTTAACTGCAGGGCTAGACTTTGGAATAGTGCAGTGGGTTTGAACTGCCAACCATACCTCCGGATATGACCGACCCTTGAAAAGTCAACCTTTGAGGTAGGGAAAGACTGTTACTCCTCGATGACAGAGGTAGGCAGCTACAACCGCCAAGATTTTTGAGGACACCCTTGGGCTACGTCCACACTACCCGCCCGATTCGGCAGGTAGTGATCGATGTTCTGGGATTGATTTATCGCGTCTCGTCTAGACGCGATAAATCGATCCCAGAACTGCTCCCCGTCGACACCAGAACTCCAGCTCGGCGAGCAGAGGAAGCGCTGTCAACGGGGGAGCCTGCCTGCTGCCGTGTGGACCAGGGTAAGTACTTTTAAAAATCGATCTAAGATATTCGACTTCAGCTACGTTATTCACGTAGCTGAAGTTGCGTATCTTAGATCGATCCTCCCCCCCACCTAGTGTAGACCAGCCCTTGGACAGATAAAAGGCCGAAGAGTAGGATCTGGTACTGGTAATGACTGTGATTGAAAGTGAAACAAAGAAATCTTGGGAGAAGGATGAATCACTACGTGGAAGTAGGCATCTTTGAGGCTGAGGGTTGCAAACCAGTCCCCTAATTCAAGGGAGATAATTATAGCTGCTAGCAACACCATCCTGAATTTCTGATGTCTGACATGCTTGTTCAATTGTTTGAGATCTAATATTGGCCTCTTGCCCCCATTTTTCTTGGGTATCAGAAAATATCCAGAATAGAACCATTTTCCTCTGTGTTGAAGTGGGACTGGCTCTATGGTACTAGGCTTAGGAATGATGAGATCTCTGCTGTCAGCAATCGCTCATAAGAGGAGTCCTGGAAGAAGAATGGGCAAGAGCGTTGGAAGGGCAAGGTGGAGGTAAATTAGATAATATAACCTGAAGTAATGGCCTCCAACACCCATTTATCTGATGTTACCATGCTCGATGAAATAGAAAGAGGCGGTATCCAAATTGAGGAAGGGGGGTTGTGTCAGGCAGCCGATAAAACTTGGTCATTGGGTGGTCTGGACTCTTGACCAAACTATCAAAACTGGTGTGAGGAAGATGCTGAAGGCTGGGATGAAACAGTCGAGGTAGCTGCAGGCTCTTTGTTTGAAAACCTCAATCATTTAGACGGTGGCCTACGGAAGGTGGAAAACTGAGCAGCGTGGGATCTTTGTGCTGATTGAGACCTACTAAACTTCCTTTTATTTGCAGGCATGTATACTGCAAAAGACTTAAGTGTTATTCAGGATCTAGGGTAAGTAATCCGTGGAATCTGCGAAAAGCTTCTGGCCATTAAAAGGTAAATCTTCCACAGTCAATTGTACCTGCTGTGGAAACTCAGACAACTGAAGCCAGGAAGCTTCCTCACCACTATTGCAGTGGAAATAGACCAGTCTGCAGTGTCCACCAAATCAAGAGACGCCTGCAGTGAAATTTTTGCAAAAAGCTGACTTTCCTTTATTATGGCGCTGAACTGTTCTCAATGTCCCTGTGATAAATGATCAATAAAAGTATTAAACGTCTCATAGTTCAGGTAGTCGTATTTTGACATCAGTGCCTGGTGGTTAACTATTCTGAATGGAAGCTGTTACAACCAAACAAGTTCAGACTTTTTTGGTTCTTATTATAAGAGGTGGTTTTTGGGGTATGATGTCTGTCCCCTTCCACTGATTGCATCCACAACCACAAAATTTGATGCTGGATGAGAAAATAAAAACCCAGATTCCCTGGCCGGAACATAGTATTTATCAAACCTCTTGCATGTGGCAGGGTTGGGGGTGGGGGATGTTGCCAGAGTTTGCAGGATGGACTTGGCTCCATCATTAGTATTCTATACTTAATTTCCCTGTTTTTACTGGATCTTCCCTTAAAAGAAGAATAGATTTTACACTTGCTGAGAACACGAGAGTCTCCCAAGCAACAAATGCAGTGGGAGTGCTAGTCACTAACAGGGATTACTTCTTGACAAGAGAGGCGTCTTTTACATCCTGGGGAGCCCAGCCTTCCTGACAGAAGAAAACGTTCAAGCCCCTCAGTAGGGGAAAAAGAAAAACAAAAATGTGTGTGTATATTTTAAGAAAAGGGGAACAAATGTTCCAACTATATGGTACTAAACCTACTACTAAGAACTATCTATAAAGCTAAAAGACTAATAAAGCGGGGGGAAAGGTACAGAGTGAACAGGTACATGCTCGACTCCATCACTGGCCAAAGGTGGTTGAGAAGAAACTGATGGCGGTTCACCAGCACAGCCTTATATAGCCTTGGTACAGGGCATGAGGATGTGTAGGATGCCTGTGTAGGCAGAACAGAGACTGCTACCAAAAATCTCCAATCAAAGTCGCAGGGGCGCGTGCGTGCCTAAAGTGAAACACCCATAGGGATACTACTTGAAGAAGAAACGTTGATATTTTTTGGTTAGTATTTGGAAAACTAGCAAATAAAATAGACTAGAAAATTGACTATCTAGCAGTACAACACAAAGAAAATATACCTTTTGGACTGAAGAACTTATGCCCCAATTCTGCCAACACTTCTGCACATGCATAAACCAATTGAATGCTTGCCGGAATAAGTGGTAATCTCAACATCTTATTTCTCTGAATACAAAAATAGTCCACGCAATTTCATTTTAAAAAAAAACTCTTGTATAAGCAAAAGATCTTAAATATTTCCTTTCCTGTTAACTTTGTTTAAAACTAAAATACGCATCTGACTTTTTCTTTTTCAATTAATTACAAAGTTTGACTGGCACATCTTCCCTTCTACACTGCATTAACAAAAGCCAGATGCACTAGTAAACTTGATGTTACTTTTCCCTGTCCAGACATCTGAATATGGTCTGTTACCCTCCATTATTGTGGCACTTTACTCTTTAGCCAGAAGGGCAGAACAAAAAGTATTTGTTGGCTGTCACCATTGGCACGTTCTGTATTTGCCTCGAGGAGTGTGGTAAAACATAGTACAATCCTCCTCCCTTTTACAGAATAATCATATCTTCCATATGAGACTGGCCACTACCATCTGACACGGTGCTAGCTTTTCCACCTGGTATCACAGAGCACTATTACGTACGTTAGCATTAGAGTGGGTCTGGAGCAGCATCCTTACTTTAGAATTAAAGTGTTAACCTTCGACCCCTAAACAAACATAGCAGTCACAATTGCCCATATTCACTTTTAGAATTTCTATCTTGGTCCCATTAAGTATAATTTCACTTGAGATAAAATAGAGTTCTTTAGTACTAAAAGTTCTCCATTATTTATCTTTTTCATAAATGATTTAAAAGACTGTATGTCAGTAATCTAAAAAATTAATGTTGATTTCATAAAAGTAAGAAATTTATTATGCATGCTTCCCAGAGATTTATCCTTTTGGAAAGTCTCTTGCAGACCTTTCAACAGTATTGCCAATCATTTTTTACAAAGCATTCTAATTTTTTTTAAAAAACACCATTTCTGACTGCTTAAAGCCAAACAGAAGTATTCTGAAAATAAATACATAACAATTGCCCTACTGGTTAAAACCAATGGTCCAGCTAATCCAGTAACTTGTCTCTGACAGCAGCCAGTACCAAACTAAAACATTAATCCTAAATAAAGTAATTTATACTTTTATTCTTGTTTTATCCATATAAACATCTAATCCTTTTTTAATCCTCTTAGCCTCAATAATGTATTTTGCAACAACTGCCACAAATTAATATTGTTATAGTCATGTTAGTCCTAGGATATGAGAGAGACAAGGTGGGTGAAGTAATACGTCCCAGACCTAAAGGGCTCTGTAGAGCTCAAAAGCCTTGTCTCTTTCACCCACTGCTATTGGTCTAGTAAAATATATTGGATCCATCTTGTCTCTCACAAATTAATATTGTGTAAAAACATATTCAAGTTTAAGTAGGTTTTTAAAACAGCATCACCACTTCAGGTAACTTTTAAAGTGTTGTTTGTAATTTTTTGTGCTACTGGTTCATTCTATTAATCATCTGAGATCTCAAATAATTTTGTATATTTATTTATTTAAAAATCATTTTGGTTGAATTTTCAAAAAGCTAAAGCACTGAAGAGGTTCAATAACAGTAAGTCACTATATAATTTCTTGCTAAAGATAATAAATTTAGGCCTTGATCTTGCAAACACTTACAGTCACATAGTAAACAATTTGATACATGTGAGTAGTCTTACTGAGTTCAATGGGACTATTGCTAATCTAGTGAGGAGGGCTTTAAACTAGGTTTGCGGGGGGATGGTGACCTATGGCCAGAGGTAAGTGGGGAAGTGGGATACTAGGAGGAAACACAAGGAAGAGGGTGCAACAGGAGAGTCCTCCTTGGTTCATACTGAGAAAGCAGGGCAATTGGCTAGTTATCTTAGATGCCTGTACATGAACGCAAGAAGCCTGGGAAACAAGCAGAACGAATTGGAAGTCCTGGCACAGTCAAGGAACTATGATGTGACTGGAATAACAGAGACTCGATGGGGTAACTCACATGACTGGAGCACTGTCATGGATGGGTATAAACTGTTCAGGAAGGACAGGCGGGGGAGAAAAGGTGGAGGAGTTGCACTGTATGTAAGGGAGCAGTATGATTGCTCAGAGCTACAATATGAAACTTGAGAAAAGCCTGTTGAGAGTCTTTGGGTTAAGTTTTGAGGCAATAGCAACAACGGTTGTCGTGGTGGGCATCTGCGATAGACCACCAGACCAGGAGAAAGAGGTAAATGAGGCTTTCTTCGGACAACTAACAGAAGTTTCCAGATCACAGGCCCTGGTTCTCATGGGGGACTTCAATCACCCTGACATCTGCTGGGAGAACAATACACAGACAATCCAGGAAGTTTTTGGAGACTGTTGGGGACAACTTCCTGGTGCAAGTGCTGGAGGAACCAACTAGGGACCGTGCTCCTCTTGACGTGCTGTTCACAAACAGGGAAAAATTGGTAGGGGAAGTACAAGTGGGTGGCAACCTGGACAGCAGTGACCATGAGATGGTCGAGTTCAGGATCCTGACAAAAGGAAGAGAGGAGAGCAGAAGAATATGGACCCTGGAGTTCAGAAATGCAGACTTTGACTCCCTCAGGGAACTGATGGGCAGGATCCCCTGGGAGGCTAATATGAGGGGGAAAGGAGTCCAGGACAACTGGCTGTATTATAAAGAAGCCTTATTGAAGGTGCAGGAACAAACCATCCTGATGTGCAGAAAAAATAGCAAATATGGCAGGTGACCAGCTTGGCTTAACAGAGAAATCTTCAGTGAGCTTAAACACAAAAAGGAAGCTAACAAGAAGTGGAAACTTGAACAGATGACTAGGGAGGAGTATAAAAATATTGCTCAAACATGCAAGGGTGTAATCAGGAAGACCAAAGCACAACTGGAGTTGCAGCTAGCAAGGGATGTGAAGGGTAACAAGAAGGGTTTCTACAGGTATGTTAGAAACAAAAAAACAGTCACACAAAGTGTGGGACCCTTACTGAATGGGGGGGGGGGGGCAAACCAATGACAGATGATGTGGAACAAGCTTTTTGCCTTGGTCTTCACAGACAAGGTCAGTTCCCAGACAGCTGCACTGGGCAGCACAGTATGGGGAGGAGGTGAGCAGCCCTCAGTAGTGAAAGAACAGGTTAAGACCTATTTAGAAAAATTGGACATGCACAAATCCAGAGGCCGGATCTAATGCATCCGAGGGTGCTGAGGTAGTTGGCTGATGTGATTGCAGAGCCATTGGCCACTATCTTTTAAAATTCATGGCAAGACGGGGAGGTCCCAGACAATTGGAAAAAGAGAAATATAGTGTCCATCTTTTAAAAAAGGGAAGAAGGAGAATCCAGAGAACTACAGACCAGTCTGCCTCACCTCAGTCCCTGGAAAAATCATGGAGCAAGTCCTCAAGGAATCCATTTTGAAGCACTTGGGAGAAGAGGAAGGTGATCAGGAACAGTCAACATAGATTCAAAAAGGGCAAGTCACGCCTGACCAACCTGATTGCCTTCTATGATGAGATAACTGGCTCTGTGGATATGGGGAAAGTGGCGGATGTGATATTTCTTGACTTTAGCAAAGCTTTTGAGATGGTCTCCCATAGTATTCTTGCCAGCAAGTTAAAGAAATATGGATTGGATGAATGGACTATACGGTGGATAGAAAGCTGGCGAGATCGTCGGGCTCAATGGGTAGTGATCAACGACTCAATGTCTAGTTGCCAGCCGGTATCAAGCAGAGTGCCCCACGGGTCTGTCCTGGGGCCGATTTTGTTCAGCATCTTCATTAATGATCTGGATAATGGGATGGATTGCACCCTCAGCAAGTCCGCGGATGACACTAAGCTGGGGGGAGAGGTAGATATGCTGGAGGGTAGGGATAGGGTCCAGAGTAACTTAGACAATTTGGAGGATTGGGCTAAAAGAAATTTGATGAGGTTCAACAAGGACAAGTGCAGAGTCCTGCACTTAGGACGGAAGAATCCCATGCACTGCTACAGGCTGGGGACCGACTGGCTAAGCTGCATTTCTGCAGAAAAGGACCTGGGGATTACAGTGGACAAGACGCTGGATATGAGTCAACAGTGTGCCCTTGTTGCCAAGAAGGCTAACGGCATATTGGGCTTCATTAGTAGGAGCATTGCCAGCAAATCGAGGGAAGTGATTATTCCCCTCTATTCAGCACTGGTGTGGCCACATCTGGAGTATTGCATTTTGAGCCCCCCACTACAGAAAGGATGTGAACAAATTGGAGAGAGTCCAGTGGTGGGCAATGAAAATGATTAGGAAGTTGGAGCTCATGACTTATGAGGAGAGGCTGAGGGAACTGGGGTTATTTAGTCTGCAGAAGAGAAGAGTGAGGGGGGTGGATTTGATGGCAACGTTCAACTACTGAAGGGGGATTCTAAAGAGGATGGAGCTAGGCTGTTCTCAGTAGTGGCAGATGACAGAACAAGGAGTAATGGTCTCAAGTTGCAGTGGGGGACGTCTAAATTGGATATTAGGAAAAACTATTTCACTAGGAGGGTGGGGAAGCACTGGAATGAGTTACCTAGGGAAGTAGTGGAATCTCCTTCCTTAGAGATTTTTAAGACCCAGCTTAACAAAGCCCTGGGTGGGATGATTTAGTTGGTGTTGGTCCTGCTTTGAGCAGAGGGTTGGACTAGATGACCTCCTGAGGTCTCTTCCAACCCTAATCTTCTATGATTTGTGTATGTAAATTTACTTGTGGATAAATGTTTACAGGATCAGGACCTTAGAATTCACAAATGTATTCATTTTGTTTGTAATTCTCACCCATCTATAAAAGCAAAACCGTTTTTACAACAGTTCTAAAGAAATTTGATTACCACCATAATAAACCACATTTAGATACAGATAGTTATTCTCCAATGAATAATGTACTAGTTATTTCACTGGTTGATTATGAAGATGCTGGCTATTGCATCTTTGTGGTCTAGAAAAAAATAGTGTACTTATTCAAAAGCTTTATTCTTCTACAGCAACATTTTAGACTGTACTGTTTCACTTGCTGTATCATAGTAGCTTAAATTTAAGTCAGCTTTATTTAGAAAGACAGTAAGTGAAAACTGAGCAAAAAAATCCCACACCTGCAGCTGTCACCTAAAACTAAATGCAGTGTTTTTCTCTTTCTGAAGGTATCATGTGACCAAATTTAGCTACTACAGTGTAGTGAAGGAAAGAACATGTTAAAGCTACAATAGGTATGTTAAATTCCTTTGTTTAGAATGGTTAGAAAATATAAAAAAGAGTGGGGGAAAAAGCTGCTACGGCTATACATCACATGTCCAAGTCAGTCTTACCAGTTTATTTATTTCATTTTGATAAAAGAACATTTTAAAACTATATCGGTTTACTGGCTGCTTGGGAACAGTTCTTTTTGTCTCTATCATATTTTTATTGTTATCTAAAAAAACCCCCCACATTTTGAAGAATAAGACATTCAAGCTAGTGTAACAGAGAGCAAACAGATCAGTGTATTATTTCTAAAGATGCAATAATTTGTTCCAGAAATCACAGGAATTGTAATACAAGTTGTACCAAAAGGCTCAAAGGACACATTAAATGGTCTTATTCAATCTACTTAGGAGATATGTAAATTGCTCTGGCTAGTTTAACATTTTTTCTACATGTCTCACTAGAGATACTAACTCAAAAAAATCCACTTACAGTATACTCATATATTTGAAGGCTTTAATAAACTAAGTCACACAAGCAGTTTGATAAAGATAAAGTACAATACAAAATTGAAAAGCGCCAAGAATACATTTACCGAAAGGAATTTTTTTTTTTTAAATGGTTTTCACTCCAACCTACCCTCTCTTTTAGAAGTCATGTTCTGTGTTAGTATAACAGGTAGAACATTACTTATTATTAAATATTTGGAAGGTATCCTTACAAGATGACTTATTTTGTTTGCACTACTAGAAAGCTATAGAAAGGATTAATTAATTTTAGAATAAATAAAATAAACAGCATGCAAGGAAGTAAACATTAGAAAAGTAACACTGTAAATGTACTTACAAAATCAAAATCTCCATCTTGAGGGACTTTCCAGTTATCAGGGAAAACATTTTTGGATATGTGGTAGGGTTCAGGCATGTTCTGATTACAGTTTTCACGGCTTTTATTCTTGGAATCTTGTTTATCAAAGTAGTCCATGAAAGAAGGTCTTTGTACTTGCGGTGAAGTAGCGTTCCCTTAGTTGAAAGGAAAGGAAAAGTTAAAACTGTCTGAAGATGGAAGATTTACTGCCCTACAAAATAAGCTATGTTTATGAATTTATTGGACTAACTTTACAGTGATTCATGTAATGTCTATTTATTGTTATATAAACTCAAATATCAGTATGTACTAAATAAAAATAATGCAAAGTCGTAGCAGTTTAATTAAAGATGTGATTTTAAACTGAATTAGCAACACTGGTGCACAGATGGTGTATAGACGAGTAAATGACGTCACTGGCAGTTGAGAGTACTCTGTATATAACAGAATCATACCCTTACAGAGCAGATGGCTAGAAAGTGCCATATAAATTATGGCATGAACTCCCACTCTATCATTCTTTTCTTAAAAGAATTATGTCTGAAATATGTTGCCATTTGTGGGACGTTAAAAGAATTCACCTGTTGAATAGGACAGTTAATCTATTAAACAGAAAACACACTATATTAGGTCTATGTAACTATTTCCCCAGTGGCTACATCCAGAATAAAAGAATACCGTGAATCAAAGAATGCTGTACTCAAATAATATAAATATTATAAATATACAAATTCTACCAGTACAATACAAAACATAATGACAATAATTAAGCAATCAATTTGCAAACACCTACAAGATAATAAGGTGATAAGCAACAGTCAGTATGAATTTGTCAAAAACAAATTGGGTCAAACCAACATAATAGTTTTCTTTGACAAGATAACAAGGCTTGTGGAAGTGGGGTAGAGGTAGATGTGGTATATCTTGACTTTAGTAAGGCTTTTGATACTCTCTCGCATTACCTTCTTATCAGCAAACTAGGGAAATAGAATATATAGCTACTCTAAGGTGGTAGATATAGCTACTGTAAGGTGGGTGCATAATTGATTGGAAAACCATTCCCAGGGAGTAGTTATCAGTGGTTCACAGTTAAGCTGGAGAGGCATATCAAGTGGGGTCCCGCAGGGATCAGTTCTGAGTCCAGTTCTGTTCAATATCTTGATCAATGATTTAGATAATGGCATAGAGAGTACACTTACAAAGTTTGCGGATGACACCAAGATGGAAGGGGTTGCGTGTGCTCTGGAGGATAGGATTAAAATTCAAAATTATCTGGACAAACTGGAGAAATGGTCTGAAGTAAATAGGATGAAATTCAATAAGGAAAAAAAGCAAAGTACTCCACGTAGGAAGGAACAATCAGTTGCACACATACAAAATGGGAAATGACTGCCTAGGAAGGAATACTGCAGAATGGGATCAGGGGTCATAATGGATCACAAGCAAAATATGAGTCAACAGTGTAACATTGTTGCAAAAAAAGCAAACATCATTCTGGGATGTATTAGCAGGAGTGTAGTAAGCACTCTTTCCACTCTACTCTGTGCTGATTAGGCCTCAACTGGAGTATTGTGTCCAGTTCTGGGCACCACATTTCAGGAAAGACAAATTGGAGAAAGTCCAAAGAAGAGCAACAAAAAATATTAAAGGTCTAGAAAGCATGACCTATGAGGGAAGACTGAAAAAAATTGGGTTTGTTTAGTCTGGAGAAGAGAATACTGAGAGGGGACATGATAACATGTTTCAAGTACATAAAAGGTTGTTACAAGGAGGAGGGAGAAAAACTGTTCTCGTTAACCTCTGAGGAAAGGACAAGAAGTAATGGGCTTAAATAGCAGCATGGGCGGTTTAGATGGACATTACGAAAATCTTCCTAACTGTCAGGGTAGTTAATCACTGGAATAAATTGCCTAAGGAGGTTGTGGAATGTCTGTCACTGGAGATTTTTAAGAGCAGGTTAGACAAACACCTGTCATGGATGGCAGATAATCCTTAGTCCTGCCTTGAGTGCAGGGGACTGAACTAGAAGACCTCTCAAGGTGCGTTCCAGTCCTACGATTCTCTCATTCTATGACGAGCACAAGTAACCTAGTTGAAATTAAAAACAAGAATTCTAGACAAACCTGTACTTTTTTATTATAAGCATTAAAAGCAAACTAAGAAAAAACATAGATTGGGTCGAATTATCCTGTTTTAAAGAGAGAATAAACTACAGCGAGGGCGGAAGAGGGGAATGTTGCAAACATCTTTTTAGGCATATGTATAATGTATGAGCGTGTGGGCTTTCTGATCTGCTGGGAAAAGAAATTTCATCAACTGCAAACCTGGACTGAGGTACACCGTAGTATATTTAAGAATTATAAAACAACTACAACGCGTATTCTTGCACTGTATTTTTTTTTTTTTTTGGTCTCAGTTCCTGTAAAGTGACCAGACACAAAAGCATGATATGTTCAAAGGATGCCATCAATTTTACCTAAAGAAGCCCACAGATGTACCAAAAGCAACTTTTAACAACTATTTTTCCTTTAAGGGTTTGGAGGAAGCAGAGTTGTACAGGGTAGACTGATTACAATCAAAGTTGTTTAAATCACCAATTTTAATCATGATTTAAATCAGTGAGCAAGAAACCTTGATTTAAATAAATTTTAATCATGTTTTCTATTTGTATGTTTTATTTTCTTAAGGAAAGGTTTATTTTCATTGATAACCACTAAAACATATTGATTTACAACTAAATAGAGTCTTTACACTAAACTTGGTACTATTTTTTGCTAAGCAGGAAGATACACTCTATCTATATACGTTTATTTAAACAGTAGCATAGCTTAATTTACATTTATTGAGATTATTAATTTTTACAATTCTTATGTTAGAAAACGGTAAATGATGCATTTCTAATTTACTAGATGATGATGAACTTTTTAACTGATGTGTGTCAAGCTCTATTTAGATGGAAATTCAAATTCAATTAAAAATGCACAAAAACAGCATTTCTTGATTTTATTTAAATTAAATAAAACTTCCTTAAATGTTCTGGATACATAAAACAAAAAAAAATAATCAAAGTTTATCAAAACATGTTTTGCATTAAAAGTAACTGATTTTTTAAACAAAGGAAGCATTATTTGAAGGCAGCGAATTGAACTTATTGTTCCTGGACATCATGTCCTTCAAGATTTTAAAATTAGTAGATCTCTTCCTCTCACAACTAGTTTACTTTCCTGCTTTTTCAGCTGCCAACTGGTTTCTTAACTTTGAATGAACTAGTCATTGAACTGACCTAGTTCAATAAATTGTAATGAAGAAAATATTCTCTCTGTACCTGCAGAAGAGTCTGGTTTAGGACTTCAACAAACTCTAGGGCCAGGCGCTTAACCATTGACTTCCACAAGCTCAGTGATCTGATTTTCTTTAAACATATATTGCTTAATACAATTTTTGTGTTTAATTTACATTATTTTAACACATTATTATATGTCTAGGCCTTAACATATGTTGTCAATTTAAAATTTAATTTTAAATATTTTTTTTAAATAAACCAATATTTAATTTAAATTTTTAAAAAATCAATCTCCGCCCCCCCCCCAAAAAAACCACCCAACCCATTGATTTTTATCCACCCTGGAGCAGGACTGGACAGTGCAAGTAGCCTGGTTAATATTTTCTGAGTAGCCCACAAAATCAGCCTCTCCTTAGTTAGCCAGAATCACAGGTATATGAAAAAACCACAAACAAATATAATTTGGTATTAGACTTCCTATACATTAATAAAATAAACAAACACTCACTTTTTTTTCCCTTTCTACTTTTATTCATCCAACTTTTTCTTTCTAAGGTAGACTGGCGAATCTTTTCTTCTGTCTCTCTGGTGCTGTGGGTTTTGCTTGTTTGGTTTTTCCCCTTCACTATAATTTTACTGCAATATTAGTAGTTGGTCTCATTTCTTTTCACTCACTAACCTTTATTTCTGTATTGTGTTTTCTCCCTACTGCCTCATCTTCATTCAGTTATTCTCCCCTCTATGCCCTCTCTACATCTTTATGTTCTAGTAAGCTTTCCCTCTGAATTTCTCATTCATTCAACTGTTTTCTTTTTTTAAATATTGGCTTCCCCATTCCCCAGAGCCTGCTCACTTAACTGTTTCACTCCTCTCTATCCAGGGTGCTTCCTCCATTTATTCTGCGCAGTTTTCACATAAACGTATGTATGTTTCCACACTTTACCCAAGTCTCCCTCAGCTGTTGCCCCAGTTCCCTTGGTAAGCCCAGGCAGTTGCTGCCTCTAGTCATCTTCTCTTAAACAAGGACAACTACACACATGCACCAATGAGCCAAAATCAGGGCTGATCCAATGTCTCTGTTTCAGGTCCTGTTTCTACTTCCTCTCCTAAGGCCTGATTCAACTCCAATTGAATTCAATGTGTTTTGGATCAGGTTCCTGGCTCCCTGCAGTCAGAGCTGGAGAGTAGGAAAGCAGAGAAATGGATGCTGAGAGCAGAGAGAGAGGGGAAGCCATGATCCAGCAGGAGATAGTAACAGCATGGCTCCTGTTGAAAGGAGGCTGAGGTGCTGGGGAGAAAAAGAATACTTATTTTTTAAAAAATCTTCATGATCCCGCACCAGCTTTTATATTGTATAGTTTATGTGGCCAAAAAGTCACTCAGGTATTAGCATTAAAGAGGCCGACGCAGGCCTACAGTATTTCATCATCTAACAATTCATTATTTTTCTTCCTGCTCTGTTTACTGTACTTATGCTTCATGCATAAGACATAATTATGATCAGGAAAAATAACTGTTTAGCTATGACAGACACCACGTTACATAATAATACCCCACTGCAGGTAGAATAGTCTCCTTCCCCGCTTGTTCATAACAAACAAATAAGCTCACTCTATATTTCCTTGAGCTACTCTTGAAGATTTCAGAGCTACTTACAAATTTCTATTACATACCTGTCAGGAGACTGAAAAAAATCTGTAAACTTAGGAAAAAACTAAAAGGAAAGGTATCCTTGCCATTAAATACAAATTAAGAAAAGTGGTCAGCAGGATTAGATTTGAAGCTTCTCAAAGGTGAACAAATCACATTTAATTTGCATTCTGAATCATCTTCTTGGGGGAGTTGGAGTGGGAACTGTAGAACTGAAGTGTTCAATTCACTTAAGGAAACTTAAAAAGAGGAATTTAGAACTCTCTTATCTCTGACTAAATACACTCCCTGGTGCATGACTGGGGCTCCTTAGCATTATGATCATTACTATAATAAAAACAATGACAACAAAAACTAAGCAGTTATAATCACCCCACTTAAAGAAAACAAGAGTTACTTGTATCCACCACAATACAGTAAAACTCTAAAGTAATACTCTCACAACTATGAAAGGATAGATATTCTAAAATTCTCTCATGTCAAATAAAAATAGTGTGAAATTAAGATTTTCTCTACCATTAAAAATGATGAACATGACAGAGTCCTTATGATGCTTGGCTAGTTTAGCCTGTACAAAAATTAGTTGTTAATTCACAATGTGGTTAACATGTTAAAGAACGGTTCCATATCCTGAATTGTTGTAGTCAGAGTGAACCTTCAGATGTGGGTCAACCGAAAGGCTGCAAATTTACATTGTAATTCATGAAATTGTTTTAGTCGTAAAGACCCCAATAATTAAAAAAAAATTGAAATCTTTTCAATTCAAAAATGACTTTTCGTTTCAAAATCTACTTAAATTTCAATTTAAAAAAGGGTAAAAAAAAAAGTCAAAAACAAAACAAATTGTTTTGTGCAGCCTGAAACTAATGGTTTTCCTTCATGTAGATTTGGATGTGCCTCTGGCATGCAAGCTTGGAGTCTTTTGAATAGCAATGTCCTTCAGCAACGTGTATGCAACCTGTGCCATCTTGTGCAAGGGCATAAGGAGTGGAGTGGCCTCAAGCTTGCTTTAGTTTCTTTGCAATTCAAAGCCCTTGGTAGCTGAGGACTCCAAAAGCAGTGAGGGGGATAAGAGGTATGCGTAAAGCTGTGCAAATAACTGATTTTTCCATTTACTAGCAAACCAAAAAAAAAAAAAATAAATAAAAAAAACATTGGGATTTTTTGGCAAACCAAAAATGTTGAGAACAATTAGTTTCAGGCTGCACAAAACAATTTGTTTCATTTTTTACTTTTTTTTACCCTTTTTTAAAATGAAATTTAAGTAGATTTTGAAACGAAAAGTCGTTTTTGAATGGAAAAGATGTCAATTTTTTTTTAAATTATTGGGGTCTTTACGACTAAAACCACTTTGTGAATTACAATGCAAATTTGCAACCTTTCAGTTGACCCACATCTGCATTTTTTCAGTGAAAAATGTTTCATTCAAAATATTTCACCCAGGTCTATATGTGGCATCCACACTGACAACATCTTAAAGAACCACAATTACCATAGCATGAATAATCATTCTTTCTTTGACTATGCATCCATATGCATCCTTATACTGAAGATACTAAGGAGTATTCTCTTCAGAATGGGGATGAGGAATATCAGCTACATCAGCTGAATAGAGATGAGTATCATTTCCCCAAATTTGGCACCTGATCTAGCAATTAAGTTCAGTGTCTGATGCTTGACAAATGTGAGGGTCGCTGCTCCACGTAATAGCCTCGCAGATTTCAGAACTGAGCACATTGAGGAAATGGGCTGATGGTTCCACTTGGGCTCTGGTGGAGTGGGCCTTAAGAGTCAGCGGAAGAAGTACATCAGCAGGCTGGTAGCACAGTGAGAGACAATGTGTTATTCATTCTGAAAGTTTTTGTGATGAAATGACAATCTTCGGAGTGGCCAGCCAAGAAAAATAGACATAAGGACAGTGTAAGAGTCTCGGTCTACGGCGGGGGGGTGGGGCGCCAGCCCGCCTCGCTGTGCTCGGTCGATTATCTTGGGGAATCGGCAGTCTCGGACCCGATCTCCTCGGGTCGGATCCGGTGCGGTAGCGGCTAAGCCCTGGCCCCTGGTCAGGGCGGGCAACAAACAGCCCAGAGCTCAGATCCTCAGGCAGGGGCTGAGCAAGCAGCAAGTCAATGAGCCCTGGCCCTGGGGCAGGGCGGGGCAGCAAATAGTTCAGAGCTCAGACCCTCAAGCAGGGGCTGAGCAACAGTAAGTCCATAAGCCCTGGCCCTGGGGCAGGGCGGGGCAGCAAATAGTTCAGAGCTCAGACCCTCAAGCAGGGGCTGAGCAAACAGTAAGTCCATAAGCCCTGGCCCTGGGGCAGGGCGGGGCAGCAAATAGTTCAGGGCTCAGACCCTCACGCAGGGGCTGAGCAAACAGTAAGTCAATAAGCCCTGGGGCAGGGCGGGGCAGCTAACAGTTCAGGGCTCAGACCCTCACGCAGGGGCTGAGCAAACAGTAAGTCAATGAGCCCTGGCCCTGGGGCAGGGCGGGGCAGCTAACAGTTCAGGGCTCAGACCCTCAAGCAGGGGCTGAGCAAACAGTAAGTCAATGAGCCCTGGCCCTGGGGCAGGGCGGGGCAGCTAACAGTTCAGGGCTCAGACCCTCACGCAGGGGCTGAGCAAACAGTAAGTCAATGAGCCCTGGCCCTGGGGCAGGACGGGGCAGCTAACAGTTCAGGGCTCAGACCCTCAAGCAGGGGCTGAGCAAACAGTAAGTCAATGAGCCCTGGCCCTGGGGCAGGGCGGGGCAGCTAACAGTTCAGGGCTCAGACCCTCAAGCAGGGGCTGAGCAAACAGCAAGTCAATGAGCCCTGGCCCTGGGGCAGGGCGGGGCAGCTAACAGTTCAGGGCTCAGACCCTCAAGCAGGGGCTGAGCAAACCCAGGTCCTGGTTCTGGGGAACCTGGGAGAGGGGGAGACTGCCACCCACACCTTGGGTGGCAGGGGGGACGCAGGCCCACCCACTCCACTGCGTCCCGGCCCGGGGCCCTAACAGCGGCAAAGGATCCGCCGCTGGGTCAGTGGGGATCCTGGCCGCAACACACTGACATGGGCTCTGGCCCCGGTGCAGCCAGACTGGGGTCGGCTATCCCCGGGCCACTTCCTAACTCCCCCTCGGGTGGTACCTGGATCCAGGGGGTGTCCTCGGCGGGTTCTAGCCTCATGGGCTCCTCGTCCGACTCGCGGTCACTCGGCAGGTCCGGCAACTCTTCTGGAAAGTAGCCGCTTGGCAGTTCTGGCCACTCCTCTGGAGAGGGGCCGCTCGGCGGGCCCGGCCACTCCTCTGGAGAGGGGCCGCTCGGCGGGCCCGGCCACTCCTCTGGAGAGGGGCCGCTCGGCGGGCCCGGCCACTCCAGGCGAGTACCTGGGGCCACAGGGGTTTCCCAGTCCCGAGGTAAGCCGGCTGCGTCTGGTCTCCCTGCTGGCTGGGTTTCTAGTGAGCTCCGCAGGCCTGCCTTTGTACTTCCGGGTCGCTCCATTCTACTTCCGGGTCGTGCCATTCTACTTCCGGGTCGCGGCCCGTCTCTGGGTGGAGCGGGCCCCGAGCCTCCTGGCCCCGCCCACTCTGGCCACTGGGCTGGTGTTTCACTCTGCGGGGAGGTGGGGCGCCAGCCCGCCTCGCTACAGACAGTCTGAAAGATTTGTTCCTGCTGATGTTCTTTCAAAGAGCAATGGATAGATTGAAGGCCTGGAGCTTCTTTTCCCCTTGTGTGGAAAACTGGCTTTGGAAAGAACACAATTAAGTTGACCGATGGGTTTAAGTGGAACTCAGAAACCACAGAGGGGCCAAATTTTGCATAAGGTTTCAGTACCATCTTGTCTTTATGAAACAAGGTATGTGGGGGTTCCCAAGTGCCTAAAGCTCACTCACCCATCTGACCAAGGTGATGGCCATCAGAAGGACTCTCTTGAGAGTAAGACAGTAGGCAGAATACTCAGAGGGAATCAAAAGAGCTCCATACATTTTAGAAGGATGATGATGTGGCCCCATGCTGAAGTAGGGTCTCTAACCAATGGGAAAGCATGCAGGAGTTCCTTGGGAATTCTCTCTGGATGAGAGAAGGCTGAAACAAACTGTATTCAGTGGATGATACACTTTGCTGCCTGATGGACCTTGATTGAACTAAACGGAAGTCCAGAGTGTTGCTAATGGACAGTTTTCTGCTCTGTAGTAGGATTTTCTGAACATGTGAGGGGAGGTTACTTTACATGGTGTCCAACCAGCCAACATCCTGGCTTTCAGGCGCAGTTACTTCAGGTTTGGATGGAATATTTCCCTTAGTTCCTGTGATAACATATATGGGTGGTCCAGGAGCCTGATTGATTTGCATGGACATTTATAATCAACCAGAACTGCCTCAGCCAATTGGAGCACCGAGGATGAATGTAGCTTGGTCTCCTCAGGCCTTGGCAATCATGCTGGGAGCTAGTGGAATTGGTGGAAAGCCTTAAAGGAATCTCTGGTTCCTTTGCAGTGGGAAAGCATCCAGCAAGGATCCTGGCTTCATGCCTCTTCTGGAATAGTAATTTGGACACTTGGTGTTGTCCTTGGTGACAAACAGGTCTGTCACCAGGTTCCTCCACTGGTGGAATACTGACTTGCTGATGAATTTTTGCAGGGCCCATTGGTTGGTCACTAATTGTCTGCGTAAGAAGTCTGCCAAGTCATTGCTAGCACCTGGAAGGTGTAGGGTCATTGGGATTACACCATGCAGGTAGGACTAACTCCATAGCATGACCGTCCGTCTATAGAGTGGGGAAGACTGCGTGCCCCTTTGCTTATTTATGTAGTGCATCACCAATGTACTGTCAACAGCTGCACTTCTGAGTGTGGCTATGAGCTGTAAGACATTTTGTGCACTTTCATGTCTTCCGGGGACCATGTCCCTTGTATTTGTAGGTGATACAGTTAATTGGGCTTCTCATACCATCCCAGATGTGTCTGTCTAATGCCTTGGAGGGTGACAGAGTCACAAATGGCACCCCTTTTTAGACACTGTCAGGATGCAGCCATGAGGTCAGGTCTGTGAGGGCATGAGATGGAAGTAAGATAGTCTTGCTCATTTTTACATGCAAGGTAAATCCAGACTGGTATAGCTGGGTGAGATATCACTGTATTAAGTAGCATCTTGTCTTGTGGTGAGCAGGCCCTCACTGTCACGGACTCTATCCTGGCCCCTATGAACTCTGTTGTCTGTGATAGTATGGCAGGTGGGGATGCTCCGTAGCTCCCCCTGCCAAGTGTGGCACAAGTTCACAAGTTTTGGCTGTCTGCTCACAGCAGGGTGGTCCATGCCATAAGCTTGGTGTCAATCTCTGCACAGTTTAAAAAACTCCCTCAGAATTTAGCTTTCTGTGTCTTTAAATAAACAAACAGAACTTCAAAGGTGCACTTAGTAGCAACATTTGAAGACAAGGTCTTGAGCTGGCCCTGGAGTTCTGGGCTAGCACTGAGAAGCTCCTCTTCTGTTCCAAGTATCAGGGGGTAGCCATGTTAGTCTGTATCCACAAAAACAACAAGGAGTACGGTGGCACCTTAAAGACTAACAGATTTATTTGGGCATAAGCTTTCGTGGGTAAAAAACCCACTTCTTCAGCGCCCACCTAGGCTTCTGGAGGACTAAGTCATGTTGGTACCCCAGCCTGAGCAGGGTGCATCAGCATGCCAACTCCTCCAGCAAGGAGACCGGAAGGCCTGACAGACACCATCACAGAAGACCCAGCTGGGCTAACAGAGAAAGAGCACAGTTGATGCTTGTCAGAGTATCCTTATATGATCTGCCTCTGATCAGCCAGTTCTCTATATATGGATAGATGTAGGTGCCCTTTTTCCTTGGTTGTACCGCCACTATGGCTAGACATTTTGTAAAGACTCTGCCCTGGAGAGCCTAAGGTCAGTAGCTTGTTCTGGTAATGGTTTTGTCCCACTGTAACTCTCAGGTACTTCCTGTGGAAGAGGTGGAAACCTGGAAGTACACATCCTGCACAAACAAGCCAGTCCTGAGCCTGAAGCAAAGGAATGACGGAGACAAGTGTTATCACACTGAATCTGAGGTGGTGTACGCATTTGTTGGGTCTCCTCAGGTCTAGGATAGAATGAAGACTCCTTTTCTTCTTCAGAATAAGGAAATGCCATGAATAGAAGCCTCTTCCCTTTTATTCCCGAGGAACCTCTTCTACAGCTCCTAGACAAAGCAATGAGACTACTTTTTCTAATAGGATCTCATGAGAATGGTACCTGAAGGAGGATGGGGAAAGGGGGAGATAGGTAGGGGGCAAGGAAAGGAACTGATGAGGGCAGTGACAAATGTCCAGCACCCATTTGTTGGCTGTAATGTGTGAACACACCCAATGAAAGGGGGCAAGGTGATTTCAGAAAGCTGGCTCTGGGATAGTCTTGGCATGACTCTTGACCTCAGTCCTCCCAAAACCAAACCTGCTGTGTCTGGGAGAGAGCCTGGTGTATGATGGAAGAGAACATGACAGGTGTCTCCTACTGTAGCAGGGTCACTCTTTGGGTGGGTGATTCAGCTGGCGACTGTGGGGAAAAACACAGCATCCTCTATCTTTGAGGGGGCTGGTACCAAAGGGGCTAACGGTACAGTGCTAGAGGACAAATACCCAAGGAGATATCTGATATGGGGGGCAGGTGAAGATGTCCCCCTTTGTTTTTCTTCCTTTTTTTTTTAAATGGCCTCTGGAAATTTTTCAGTGAGAAATTTCATAAGAAGAGAGATTTTGTCATAAACATTTGAGTTTAAAGCTCAAAAAACAGAGGGGGGATGGGCACAGATTGAACGACTATCTCCATCCAGACAATTTACAGATCTACCTCTCCGCTCCAGACCTGTGTTTCCTTCTGTTCAATTTAAAATCTTTGCTAGACATCCACTAGACGATATCAGAGAGACAAGCCATCAACTCAAGCTAACATGGCCAAAATGGAGGTCTTAAACTTCCCCCCAACATGCTGCCCCTCACACTTGGGAGGTACTGGCCAGAAACATCCATAAAGCCACTTCTTCTCCTTCAACCCCCTTTTAAAAACTTTTCTTTGCCATGCTGCCTACAAAAAATCTTGACAACCGCTAGGGCTGCTACTGTGCTGACACCACAGCCTATCAGGCTGACCAATACTGTCACGCTGTTTCCTTGTACTCCCCTATCTGTCTGTATCCATCTGTTGTCTCCTGTCAGACTGTAAGCTCTATGGAGCAGGGACCATCTTTTTGTCTTCTGTTTGTACAGCACCTAGTACAATGGGGTTCTGGTCCATGACTAGATATCCTAGGTGCTCCAGTAATACAAATAATAATAAATAACACCATCACCACACTACAGTTCAGGTGCCTTCTCACTGTCATGGGTGATAAGAGGGAACTGAGGGAAGGTCAAGGCTGCTCCACCCATTATGCCTTCCATTACAGTCATTACACAGTGGCACAAGGAGGCACAGAGTGATGGACTCTGCTATTCACAAGTGCATGAGGCAAATATACATCTACATGGGATCCACCATGACACAAATTCGAAGAATTTTTACACTAACAAATGCACTACTGTGGGGTGCATGAAGGTCTCTTTTGCAAAATACACAGTTAAACAAAAGAACTTTTTAGTCTGAAAGCCTGTGTATTATACTTTTATTGAAACCTTGTGCATATTCTCTCAAGAACCTATAAAACTACAAGCATCATATGTAAGGAAAATATGAAAACTATACTTAAAAGAAAGAAAATTATATCCCCATAACAGATAGCTGTAAGAATTTAACTTTTCTAAAGTAGTTGTAAATATATCTTAAAAAAATATTTCCCCTAAAAAATCTCAGTTTAAAAAAAAGGGGGAGGGGGCACGGCAATTGGATCTGCATGGGGCCAGATTTCTATGGGCCTCTGTACAGGCTTATCCAACTGCAAAATTGGGATCTCAGTCAACACATAGTCACACACATGATGGCTAGCAGAGCCTGCAATTTAGATTCATAGATTCCAAGGATAGAAGGGACCATTGTGCTCAGCGAATCTTATCTCCTGTATAACACAGGCCCTAGAACTCCCTCAAAATAATAACTAGAGAATATCTTTTAGAAAAATATACAATCTTGATTTAAAAATTGGCAGTGATAGAAAATCCACCATGACCCTTGGTAAATTGTTCCAATGATTAATTACCCACACTGTTAAAAACGTACACCTTATTTATAGTCTGAATTTGTCTACCTTCAGTTTCCAGCCATTGGTTCATTCTGTACCTTACTCTGCTAGGCTATTATTAAATATTTGTTCCCCATGTAGATACTTATAGACTATAATCAAGTCTCCCTTTAATCTTCTCTTTGTTAAGCTAAATAGATGGAGTGCTTTTAGTGTAACACTTTAAGGCATGTTTTCTAATTCTTTAATCATTCTCACAGCTCTTCTCTGAACCCTTTCCAATTTATCAGAACCCTTCTTGAATTGCGAGCACCAGAACTAGAGACAGTATTCCAGCAGCAGTCGCACCAGTGCCAAATACAGAGGCAAAATAACTTCTCTATTCCTACTTGCAATTTCCCTATTTATGAATCCAGGGATTAAATTAGCTCTTTTGGTCGCAGCCTCACATTGGGAGCGCATTTTCAGCTGATTAACCACTACAACCCCCAAATCTTTTTCAGAGTCACTGTTTCCCAGGATAGAATCCCCCATCCTGTAACATTCTTTGATGATTCTCTGAATCAGTGACCTATCACCTTCATTTACCACTCCCCAAATTTTTAAGTCATTTGCAAACTTTATCGGTGATAATTTTATGTTTTCTTCCAGAACACTGATAAAAGTGTTAAAATAGCATAGAGCCAAGAACTGATCCCTGCAGGATCTCACTGGAAGCATGCCTACTCTATGACAATTCTCCTTTTACATTTACATTTAGAGACCTTTCAGTTAGCCCTGTTTTTAATCCATTTAATGTGTGCCATCTTAATTTTATATCATTTAGCTGTAATCTCATCAAAAAAAATATCAAGTTAGTTGGACAGGATGTATTTTCCATAACCCATGTTGATTTGCATTAATTACATTACCCTCTGTTAATTCTCTATTAATCGAGTCCTGTATCAACCACTCCATTAACTTGACACACAAAGAAATTTGTTCTGAATACTGAGCTTAAGTACGACACTGTTTTGGGAATGAATGTGTCATTTGGATTATTTCAAGGACATGAACAGTCCATTATACTATATGAGACATATAACTTTTCATTTACTTTACATAAACTCTGCACTTAAATATAATAAAATAATATAGTTTATCAACATGACTTTGACACTGCCACTTGACAAAATCTTTCTATTGTCCTCTTTTCAGATTTTAAAATTCTAGTCCAACATGGATTAGTGTATTTGTCCTTGGTCTCCTTTGAATGAAACATAATTCACGAACATGCTCCACTTCTTCCTACACAATAGAAGGGAACAGAACACAGAGTCTGGCAGCTTTACAAAAGCTATGCAGCCTTCGGAAGCTGTTCCCTTTCTACTTGGTTTTACACTGGAAAGGCAGTATATGTCCTGTAGTTCTTTTCCTCTTCCCTGTTTCAATATTTCTCCCTGAAATAGTGCTGCAAGCAAATAACCAGTGAACGATTCCAGTTATCTGGATACGGTATGCATATAATATCACATGAGCACTCTCTTATAAAGTATTTATTTATTTAAAATGCATGCTAACATTCTTTATTGAATATTGTATTTTAATAAAACACCTATTAAACACAATTCTATACACCTTGAGCTTAAGCACAATGATTCTGCTGGCTGCCGCTTCCCACAGCTCCCATTGGCTGGGAACAGTGAACTGCAGCCACTGGGAGGTGCGGGCGGCCGTGCCTGCAGACAGTCAATGTAAACAAACCGTCTTGTGGCCCGCCAGCAGACTACCCTGACGGGTCGCGTGCGGCCCATGGGCAGCAGGTTGTCCGCCACTGCTCTAGGTCCTCAATGACAGGCTCTGTCTAAATCTTGCTGATTCTTTCTCCCTAACATCTCTAAGATACGGCCTTTCCTATCCATCCCCACAGCTAACACTCTCGGCCAGGCTCTCATATTTCATGTCTCAATTACTACAGCATACTTTTCTCTAGCCTGGACAAACACAATCTTGCCCCACTCGTATCCATTCAGAATGCTGCTGCAAAGGTAATTTCCCTAGCCCATCATTTTCACCATGTCACGCCTCTCTTTGCATCCCTCTACTGGCTCCCCCTTCTCTATTGTATCAAACATAAGTTACTTGCATGGACAGCAGGTATCCCTGGCGCTGCCGCCAACCCGCCGCCAGACACCTGGGCCACGGTGGCCCCACCCCTTCCCCAAAGCCCCCCCGCCTGCTACTTCTGCCAGCCTGTGCCTGCCATGTCTCCTCCACTCCACCCTCTCCTCTTCGGGGACGGGGAAGCGAGAAGGGACATGAAGAGCCAGCGGAGAACCAGAGGCGGGCAGGGGATTGAGGAGGCTCGTCCGGGCGCTGGGGCCAGCGGCTCAGCCAAGGGGGGTTGGGGCTCAGGGGGTTGGCTGTGCAGCCCAGTGCTGGCGGCCAGTGGTAGGCCTTCAAAGGCGGGAGGGGCTGGTGGCTCGGCCCGGCGCTGGGACTGTCCTGGTGCTCGGGGGTTGTCAGGGGTGGGGGAGCTGGAGGCTCAGCCTAGCACTGGGGCCAGCTCGGCACTCGGGGGGCTGGCGGCTCAGCCTGGCACTGGAGGGGGGAAGAGGAGGTGGGTTGGGGGCGCCCCACAGGGATTCTCCTGTTAGGGGAGATGAGGTTTTGGGGCACCAGCATGCAGGAGGTAGGGCCTTGGGCAGAAGGGGCAGGACTGCCAGGCTAGCCTCCTCAAAGAGGTGGTTCACTCACCAATCATGATTACTTGCTTTCACCTTAACAAGTCTTTCACAGCCTACCCCCATCCTTCCCTTACCTCTCATCTCTCATTCACTCCGAAGATAGCAACTGACTCCCACCTCTGATCTGTCTATCTCTATTCATCTGTTGGTCTGTGTTATATTTAGAATGTAAACTTTGTGGGTCAGGGACTATATTTTTGTTCTGTGATTATACAGCACCTAGCACAATGGGGTCCCAGTCCATGATTAGGCCTCTTAAGTGCTACAGTAATAGAAATAATAATGTCTATTATAGAGCGGGGCATTGTGTGTGTAACAGACGTGTTTGCAGTAGATCTGTGCATAGTGTGAATTCACTAGTCGGAAACTCCACACTGAGGGCTGCCACCACTATGCCTCAATAAATCTGTAGCAAGACCCAGGTGTATAAGCTGAAAGAATCCTATAGAATTTAATAGGGATAAACTTATATGGTTCTATACAAATTTAATAGGTGACTATACAAGTTACTGATAGAATTTAATAAAGAATAATACTTTTTTTCAGGTTTTATGAATGATCATATCGAATTCTAAAGTCAGGATATAATTTGTTATTAAATCCTACCAGACTTTCATTAGGTGTAGATGCCAAGAATCCTGAAAAGGGATGAGATACAATTCTGTCTCTCCCAGAAAAATGCAGTTGCCATGAGCAAAGTCATGTTACTGAGATGTTGCAAAAAGGATTAGCATTTGACCCTAAGATTTAATGCAACTTTCTCATTTTCTTTGCGGCCTCCCAATCTGGTACTTTCCCACCACAATACAACCTCCTGTTTCTAAGTGACTAGCAGCTCTTTCCAAAATCTGTTTGAATTGGTTTCTTACTTATATCTGTCTCAACCTGGACTCCATGTTTCTACCAAGGATCTTTTGTGCAGCTTCCTCTCCATAAAAACATCCCTCCCTGTTTCCTGCTTCCCTGGATGGGGCAGAGACACTTACAGTAGTAGTTTCTTAAAGCAGGAAGGCTGGGAGCAGTATCTGTGGGCTTTGCCTACATTAAAGAAGTAAGTTGCATTAAAAATGTGTTTAAATAACACATTATTAAACACCTCTTAGTACTCAGAGTAGACAAAGGCAATGGTGTTTAAAAATATATTGGCTGGTTGTGGGTTAATGCTAAAGGTAATCCCACTCCAGTCCTTTATTGGCACAGTTTTGGGAAAGAAGCCACAATGCCTTTAACAGTCTGAGAAGTTGATGTGAATGGGGGAATGTGGAGACTATCTTGGACACTCAATACATCTAATTCCATCCTGGCAGTACTGGTGGTAAAGACAAAATGAAAGTAGATGTCCCCAAATGGCTCTCTAGTACCTTTATTCCTATTAAGGGAATTTTTTTCCAAGAAGGATCATCAGGATGTCAAATACAGTTTATCTTTAAAAATATAAATTGCGACATCTAATACAATGAAGAAACACAACTTAACTTGACTGCAGCTCTGTCATTCTACTCCAAAACACGTATTTCAAGGACTGCACAGGGAGGAAATCAATTTTGTGCAAACGTTTCAATTTAAATAGGAATATATTCCACTGTAATGCATGTTTTGATCAAACCCACCTGATGTCTTCATTAAGGAAAAATATCTCAGTGATGATGTATTCCCTAAAGAAAAGTATTTTATGATAGATTAATCTGTGGGAACAATGGATTTATTTTTTTTATAATGTATAGGTAAAGCCTAGATTAATAAAAAGCATGTACAATATAAAGTATTAAGTGACTAGTATGAATTATATCACAACTGTAAAAATATAATAATTAAGTTGAACAATACCAATAGCAAAATACATTATTCTGTCACTGTTGGCAGAATGAATAGAAATCTTGTAATTAGTTTTAACCTCTCTGCACTGCAGATGCCAAAACATGTACACAGTCATTAAAATGATTTTCGGTACAACGCTATAACATTTGAGATACAGAATATATGTTTAGTATCCCAATGCACTTAAAGGGTGTAAACACCAGAGGGCAAGGAGTTGTTTAGGATGGCAGTCCCATCTTTAGAAATATATTAAACACTAGACTGAAAAACCTCTCAAGAATATACTGAATAAAATAATTCTATATTGGCTGGGAAGTGAAAGGGTGGGCAAACTGACCTATGCTAATAGGTCTTTCTACACTGATCCTGCAAAAAGATTCACAACCAAGGATCTCTAGGGTCTCTTTGCAGGATCAGAGCCTTAGCATCTATGAAAGAATGGAATGCCCAGTATGAACAAAAATGTACTGTAATTAACTGAAACAGTTACGTACTGTAACTGTGATTCTTTGAGATGTGATGCAGATGTGTATCCACTTATGTGTGCGTGCACTCTGCACACCAGAGCCAGAGATTTGCCGAGCAGTACCCGCAGAGTGGCGGCGCTTGCACCTCGTGTCCATAGCCCCTTCCGGGGCTGTATGAGGCAGTGCTGCCCCAACCCCCCAATAGCTTCTTCACACCAAACACCCAGAGACTAGACTCCGATCCACAGGGGCCAGACAGTGGGTCTTAGAATACACATCTGCATCAAATCTCAAAGAACCAGAGTTACAATACATAACCGTTGTTCTTTTTCAAGTAGATGCGACCATGTATTCCATGTATGTGACAAACATATACACAAAATGTAAATTGTTCTGATAATTAAAAGGAAAATCCACATACCCTGTGGGCCACCTGAAAAAATATTCACAAACCTCTTGAAAGGACCATTAACTCAAGTTTGAAGACTTATGTATGAAAGAAGGTTTGTTTTAATACACAAATATATGCTTTCTGAAAACAAGACCTGTAAAACTGGCTCTATTAACTTCTGATCTGCTTTTCCACATAGTGGAGGAAAATAAAATCAATGACATCACTATAGTAAACCCATTAGCCCTTTCTAGGTTGAGCTGTACAATATCTCTGCTTCATGCACAGTAAAGAGAGAATCCATGTTAAGTACATACTCTGCAATAGCTCTTGAATCAGAGCTGCCCACATGATTTTTCCCAGGGAGGTTCTTTGACATGTAACTTAAAAGCACTTCCCATTTATAAAAAACACTACCATAAAAAGCATTAACAAGCAGTCTTGTCAGCAGTCACAGCAGAGAGACCAAGGATTGAATGGGCCTGGACAAAACAGTTACCTTCTCATTTTGAGGACCTGTATACGCTAGAAATATTACTCAGCAAACTGATGTCAAACACAGACAAAACCTTTGGACCAGAACAAATGATGTTCAATACAAGTTTAGTAAATGTGGTTAAACCATTCCAAATTAATGAGAAGTCAATGGCTGTGCAGGAGTTCAGCACCCCTAAAAATTAGGCCCATAATGTATAGATTTCCTGGCTGATGTTCTACAAACTGTTAATTAATTAATTACTATTCCCAGAGCTGTACAACATCCATGCTGAAACATCCAAAATTGTGAACAAGATGGGAACAATAATCAGAGAATTTTTAACAGACACCTTTAACTGTGAAAGAGCTATCTAAAGACCAAAAACTCATTATAGCACCAATTCTCTTGTACAGAAATAAGTTAGACTCATCAGGAAACTGGAGATGGATTGGTCTGACATAGGTAGTTGGGTAATCTTACAAGCCATTTAAGTGATCATTTGGAAAAGCAAAACCCAATTAAGAACAGCTAACAAGCTTACAGGAAAGGAAAGTCATGCCTCACTAACTTTTTGATATTCTCTACTATTACTACAACAATACACAAGGGGATATACTGACATCACTTGATTAGATTTTCAGAAAATGTATAAGTTCCACATGAGAGGATAACATCTATGCTGCAGAGATACCAGCTTAAGTGCAGGAAACAATAACATGCATGAACATCTTTCCCAGTTAAAAAGTGGCTTCTTGTGCAGTTTATGTTGTAAAGATCAGTGCCTAGAACCCTAACATTACAACATTAATTCCACAATATGTATGATAGTCAAGACTGTAGTAGAATTGTCAGTAATATTTCTGTAGTCACAGAATTGTTTCTGAAATATAAGCTACTAGTTTTATTTTATTTTATTTTTGGTAATAAATATGAATGAAATACCCTGAACAAGATCGGTAGGTTCTAAAGAGCTAATTTATAGGTAGCACTGATACATAGGTACAATAGATACAATGAAGTCTACGCAGCTCCTAGAACCAACAATCAGGAAAACAACAGGGGAAACCGGTGAACCCCTAAAATTAAATGTCTGCTGTAAAAAGCCTTTTCTTTCTTATCAAAACTGATATTCACTCCTTCCCAGACTTTCATTTCCTTAATTCACCCTTATTTATTTGCCCTGTCTCCTCTTTCTCTTTTCCAAGTTAGCTTTTTAGGTTCCAATTTTGCACTTGCTTTTGTGCAGGAAGACTTCCATGGGGAGCCTCACTGAACTCAATAGGGCTGTGTGCAAGTGCCTGCCCATGCAGGGCTCCTTGTAGGATCTGGGCCTTAGACTGCAATACATCTGATCGCAATGAGTTTCTTCTCTTACACTGAACAAGGAACTTGGGAGAGCTTTGTTCTCCTTAAGAGTTTTCAAATCAGCAGTTCAACATTTCTACAGGGCTTTAAAGTGTCAGCTTTCTATTAGAGGTGGGACTGACTGACATCAATGTGACACCATCTGATATTTAGGAGGGCTTGGAACTTCTTCACCAAGTTTTCTACCCAAATGACCCAAAAGGTTTGTTATTCAACCAGGAGGACAGGAGGATCCCTGATTACAGACCAGATCCTGCAATCTGATCCACTAGGGAGCTCAGAAGATAGCAGATGACATTCCAGGATTAGGGTCTAAAAGTTTTAATTCTTAATAAAATATAGGGAAATAAAAAGCACCTACCCCAACCTCTCCTGTATCTTGCATCCCATTAGTTTATTGCCCTCTTCCCTTTATTTTTACAGTAGCAACACCAAGTATGTGGATGCTGTATCAAGGTTAAAGCAATAATAATAAAAAACAGAGTGAGGCCAAATGGCACAGAGAGAGAGAGAGCCTCTCGGCCAACCCAAAAAAGGGCAAATGTAAAAATAACAAAAAAGAAAATTATATGGAAAAGAGGAAGTAAAACAATCAAAAGTGAGTTCACTTAAATAGAAAGGTCTGACCCTGAGCCTTAAAGACAGCTACAAAGGGACTAGAAAACATGCTCACGGAGAATGTTCTGCATATAGGGGGTCTCTGAACTGAGATCAGATGAAACTTATACAAGAAAAATCAAGGGCAGTCTGGTCAGCTATATTGCCTCACATCGTTTTTCCTTCCTTTTAAGTGCATATGAACAAAAGGCATCACTCCCTGCTTGTGAATACGTACAGATGTAGAAAGAAAGAGGGCATAATGTTATTTATTGCTGGGTTATGTATTGCATGATGGGGTCGGATGACAGGCCTTGTTTTGTTCCCAATCTGAGCTTTATTTGGGCACAATTCCCTGTTTGTGAAAAAATATGTTTTAAATTATTTTTTGTCAATGCTCCCAGAGGCCTCTGAGCATGGGCGCCTATAAATAAAAAATTATTGTTACTTATTTTGTCCTTAAGCAGGGAAATAAAAGGCAGAGAGAAACAAATATGGGAAACTAACTGTTAGGAAAGTTTAAAAAAAAAACCACTTGTCATTAATGTTTTGCATCTCTAGGATTTTTAAAAAAATCAAACCTCTCTTCTCAGTCCAAATAACTCTGCCACTGTTAGAAACAGTCCCAGTCCCATGCCCAAATAACAGAGGATAGTTCTGCAGTTGGGTTTGCGACCCACTCCGGTAAAAACTTTACTTACTGCAACAGGAACAGTTCAGTTAAACCAAAACTTAAGGATGGTAGGTGCAGATGGAGCTCAAAACCCAAGTATGACACATCTCAGTGAAAGCTTAAAGGAAGCTGGAATCTCAAGACATTGAATCCTACAACCAAATCTGTAACAAGTGTAGTCATGTGGAATGTACATACTTTGTATAGTACAGGAAAGCTCATACAAGTTACAGGAGAATTGAAAAAATACTATCTGAACATTCTTGGCACCAGTGTGATGAAATAGGCAGGGAGTGGCAAGATGGTGTTTGATAGTGCTACAATTTTATACTCAGGAAGAAGAATGCATGAAAGAGGTCTAGGAATTATGCTGCATAGCATCACAACGAAAACCCTGGTGGCTTGACAGCCAGTGAACAACAGAACAAAAACAGCCAGGCTGCAAACAAGACACATCAAGTGTACAATAATCCAAGTCTATACGCCAATAAACGCAGCAGAGAACAGTGGAAAGGGTACACGCTGCAAGCAGGTGTAGAAACTATTTAATGACCAGCCATGACATCAAGTTGATGATGGACAACTTCAGTGCACAAATGAGCAACAACTCCTCTGGCTGGGAAAGAGTCACAGGCACAGCAGCGGAAGGAATCTGAATTGATAATGGCAAAGCCTCATGAATCTCTGTGGCACAAACATCATAAACATAGGGGGAAATAGCTTCTAGCACAAGAGGATTCACAAGCTCACATGGAGATCATCAGACAATGTGACTGTCAACCAGAGATATCATGTGCGTATATCTAAGGCCTGGTCTACACTGGAGGGGAGGGGGAATTGATCTAAGTTACGCAACTTCAGCTACATGAATAATGTACTTCGATCTACTTACCATGGTGTCTTCACTGCAGTAAGTCGACAGCTGACACTCTCCTGTCGACTCTGCCTGCACCTCGCACCCTAGTGGAGTACCGGAGTGTAGCGGGGTGACTACCCCGCTCCTAAAATAAAAGGGGTTAAAAGCAGCCCTGGAGAGGGCTGTGGCTGGGGATGGCTAATTGGGGAAGCAGCTGCAGCTGGGTCACACCTCAATCAGGCCACAGCTGGCCCTATAAAGGGCTGTCAGCCAGGAGCTAAGAGCAGTCTCCCTCTAGAGGAGGAGGGAGATGGGTCTAGCTGCCTGGGGAGCCTAAGGGTACCGGAGTGAAGCAGGGCTGGGGAAAGGCCAGAGGAGCTGGGGAGCTCATGGCCAGCAACTCCTCAGGCTGCAGGGTCTTGTCCAAGGCCCACGGAGGTACTGGGTTGCAGGGACAGGCAGCAGGTCCAAACCTCCCTTGCCTATGATGACTGACTAGTACAGACAGCAGCCTGCTCCAGGGAGCGGGGGCTTGATGATGACTGGCAGTAGCCCATAGGCTGAGGCAAGGTGGGGATAGAGGGTCGGAGTTTCCTGGGGGAGGGGAGACCCAGATCTGTGGGGTATTGCCAGGGGGCAGCACCCCAGATAAAAGGGCACCAGGGTCCGGGAGGGGTGGGGGCCAGAGACAGCGGGACACTGGCAGAGGGCACTCCGGAGCTGTTAATAAGAGCTAATTCCCAGAAAACCAGCAAGAGGCGCCGCAGGGGTGAGTCCCGCACCGTTACACAGAGTCGATGGGAGAGTGCTCGGCGGTCAATATACCGCGTCTAGACTAGACGCGATAAATCGACCCCCGCTGGATCGATCACTGCCCGTCGATCCAGCGGGCAATGTAGACAAGCTCTAAGAGATGGACATCTTCTTTGAGGAATGTCAGAGTCAGCACAGGAGCAGATGTTGGCTCAGATCATTATCTTTGAGTAGCCACATTACAACAAACTCAAAAGGATCACGAAGCTGGACAAAAAGAGTGTTACAGCAATAGAGAAGTTCAAGGACAAAGAAACACAGATCAGATTCCAGACTGCACTCAGTAACTGTTGCAATGTTTTACAGGACCAGGCTGATGAAAGATGGCCAAATTGGAAGAAGATGGTAGTCGAGTCAGTCTCCAAAGAGAACAGAAGAAGGATCCACGGATTACATATGGAACATGGGCTATGACTGGCGAGCGGACAGCTCTGAAGACCAAAAAGGAACAGCGCAAGACACAGGAAGAACTCTTAGAGGCGGATGAAAGATACAGAGAGAAAGGCAAAGAAATAAAGAAGAGATGCAGGCAAAATAGAAATGCCTGGTTCAGGAGAAGGCTGCAGTGGCAGAAGCAGCAGCACAGAAGTGAGATGTCAGGTAGCTCTACAGAATAGTGAAAGAGCTCTCAAGAAGAACCAGACTACTATAGGTGATGCCCATCAGAGACTCTCATGGACAGGTTGAAAATGCATGAAAAGCAACCCAGATGATGGAAAGAACATTTCCATTTCATATTAAACTGTCCAGGGCTGATGATCACACAGATTTGAGAGAAATGCCAATTCTAATTTAGAAATAGAAAAGGAACTAATGACACCCAAAGAAATTAAAGCAATCATCAATGGCCTCAAACAGGGGAAAGCTCCTGGGGTTGACAGCTTCTGATTTGGAAGCTAAAAAAACTCTAATGAAATTTGGGTGAAAGAACAAGAAGTGCCAGAAGACTGGAAAGATGGTATCATTGTTCTGCAGTTTCTCGAACTGGAATTAATCTGCAAACTTGACACCATCAAATTAGGCCTGAATAAAGACTGGGAGTGGCTGGGTCACTACAAAAAGTAATTTTTCCTCTATTTATACTCACACCTTCTTGTCAGCTGTTGGGAATGGGCCACATCCATCCTGATTACATTGACCTCATTAGCACTGACCCCCCACCCCCAACTTGGTAAGGCAACTCCCGTCTTTTTCACGTGCTGTATATTTATACCTACCTACTGTATTTTTCACTCCATGCATCTGATGAAGTGGGTTATAGCCCATGAAAGCATATGCCCAAATAAATGTGTTAGTCTCTAAGGTACCACAAGGACACCTAGTTGTTTTTGCTAATACAGACTAACACAGCTACCCCTCTGAAACCTATCTCCTAGTCGAGTCCTCTACTGTTGGAGAGGATGTCTCACATGGCTGAGGAACATGCACTTTCTCAGAATGATGCCCATCCAAATACCATACCCTAAGATGCAGCGGTCATAGATTGGGGGTTTGAGCCTGCCATTGCATTGGGTCAGTAGATTGGGAAATATTGGGAGGGTAATTGGTGGGCGAGACAAAATGCACAGGCAGATGGGGGACCAGAACTGTCTGGGCCAGAAAGAGAAGATCAGGGTGACCTTTGTCCTGTCCTGCTGAATCTTGTGTAAAACTTGTGGCAGAAGCTTCAGTGGAGGGAAGGCGGTAACCTAGGGCTCCTCTGGAACTGTACTTGGCACACTTGTTGTTGACCAGGGAAGTGAATAGATCTCTAGTTGGGGTTCCTCATCATCTGAAAATCTCATGTAGCACTGTATTGTGAAGTTCCCACTTGTGGTAGACTGCAAAGTGTCTGTGAGAACATTCTGTGTCCCTGGAAGGTAGCTGCTGATAGGATGATCTGATTTCTGATACACCAGTTCCAGAGGTGGACTGCTTCTGCATAAAGGAAAACCGATTTTGCTCCCCCGCTTGCTTATTGATGTAGAAGCCATCGTAGTGTTTTCTGACATTATCAGGATATGGTGACAGCAGATGAATGGAAGAAAGGACTCGCCTTCCTTACTGCCTGTACTTGAAGGACACTGATGTGCATTCTGGACTCTTGAGATGTCCACATTCCTTATGGTGCCCCAATCTAGTAAGGGCATGTCTATAATGATGGTCTTGTCCAGCGAGGAGGGGGGAAAGGGACCCCCCATGCATACATGATGAGGATTTGTCCACCACAGCAGGGAGGACAGTACCTTGGCAGGAACCATCAGAATGAGGTTCATGGAATGATGGCTTGGGGAATAAACCAACTGTAGCCACTCTTGAAGGCAGCGAAGGTGGAGTTATGTGGCCAAGTAGCGACAGACATGTCTTGACCATTACCTGAAGGTTGCTTGTGATGTGAGCTATGATATTGTTCATGGACTGGAACCTGTCTGTGGGAAAGTTCATCCGAGTAGTGATAGAGTTCAAGGTTACCCTGATGAAGTCCAAAGATTGCGCAGGGGTAAGAACAGATTTTTTTTTTATGTTTACGCTGACTCATAGTAAGGAAAGGAAGCAGAGCATCATAGCGGTTGAAATATAGGCTTCTTGGTGAGAATTGGCAGAAAGGAGCCAGTCCTGGAGGTGGAGGAAAATGAGGTGTCCATGACACCCAACGTGAGCTGCTATCACTGAAAATACCTTGGTAAAAGCTCTCGGGGTGGTAGCTCTCCCAAAGGGTAGTACTCTGTATTGGAAATGGTCAAAGGCCACCATAAACCTGTGAAATTGTCTATGGGTGGGATGAATGTCAATGTGAAAGTAAGCATCCTTCATATTGAGAGCCGCGAACTACGTGCCCTTTTCTAAAGATGGAATTATTGCTGCCAACGTGACCATGCAAAATTTGAGCTTGCAAATAATGCGGAAGAGGTGATGGAAGTCAAGAATTAGTGTCCACCAGCCCTTCTTCTTAGGAATGAGGAAGTAGATTGAATAAAAGCTTGTCCCCTGATAATGTGGAGAAACACGTTCTATTGCTCCTCACTGCAGTAAAGAGTTGGCCTCTTGAGCAAAAATGTTGTTGTTAGAGTGGTCCCTGCAGGGAGGGTTTTTTTGGGAGGAGATAGTGTTGCTATTGTATAGTGAGAGTGGATGACATTCAACACCCACTTGTCTGCTGTTATCACACTGCAGGTGTCAAAAAAAAAAAAAAAGTGCTAGACAATCCCTGAATGGAGTATTGGGTCAGGAGGAGTTGGGCTTAGTGATTCATGGCTCTCGAGCTTGTGTCAAAAATACCATTGGGTCGGGGGCTGAGATTGGGATATTGAGGCCGATGCAGAGAATAGATGGAAGTCGGACTTTTGAGACCTCTGCTTTTCACGCAGTGGTTCGTTGGGTCTCTGATGGTAGAAGTGTCATGTCCTATATCTTGATGAAGTGGATTGGTGATGGAACTTCCTCTTAGGGGCAGGTGTGTATATACTCAGTGATCAAAAGGTAGCACCAGAGTCCCTCAGGGTGTGTAGGGACTCATATATTTTCTGACTGAAGAGGTGAGATTCATGGAATAGGAGGTCCGTGGTGGTATTCTGGTTCTCCCTGGAGAACCTTGAGACATGGAGCGAGAACTCCCTTCGCATCACAATGGCAGATGTGGCAGCTCTAGAGGAAGTATTGGCCACACTGATCGCAACTGCATGGAAACTTTTAAAAAACACCACCATAATAGAGTTAAATGTATACTCCAAATTAAAAACATAGTAAGAGGACCAAAAAAGTGCCACCAGGGCTAAACAACAAAGCAAAAGCGGTCAGAGGCAAAAAGGCATCCTTTAAAAATAGGAAGTTAATTCCTATTGAGGAAAATAGAAAGGAGCATAAACTCTGGCAAGTCTACTGTAAAAGTATAATTAGGCAGGCCAAAAAAGAATTTGAAGAGCAACTAGACAAAGACTCAAAAAACTAATAGCAATTTTTTTCCAAGTACATTAAAAGCAGGAAGCCCGCTAAACAACCAGTGGGGCCACTGGACGATCGAGGTGCTAAAGAAGCACTCAAGAAAATGCCATTGCAGAGAACCAAATGAATTCTTTGCATCAGTCTTCACTGCAGAGAATGTGAGGGAGATTCCCACACCTGAGCCATTCTTTTTAGGTGACAAATCTGAGGAACTGTCCCAGATTCAGGTGTCATAAGAAGTAGTTTTGGAACAAATCAATAAATTAAACAGTAACTAGTCACCAGGACAAGATGGTATTCACCCAAGAGTTCTGAATGAACTCAAAAATGAAATTACAGAACTACTAACTGTGGTATATAACCTGTAGCTTAAATCAGCCTCTATACCAAATGATGGAGGATAGCTAATATGTCACCAATTTTTAAGAAAGGTTCCAGAGGCAATTCCAGCAATTACAGGCCAGTAGGCCTAACTTCAGTACCAGGCAAATAGGTTGAAACTATAGTAAAGAACAGAATTATCAGACATATAGATTAACATGATTTGTTGGGGAAGAGTCAACATGGTTTTTGTAAAGTGAAATCACTCCTAACCTATCTATTCAAATTCTTTGACAGGGTCAATAAACATGTGGACCAGGTGATCCAGTAGATATAAAGTACTTAGACTTTCAGAAAGCCTTTGACAAGACCTCTCACCAAAGGCTCTTAAGCAAAGTAAGCAGTCATGGAATAAGAGGAAAGGTCCTCTCATGGATTGGTAACTGGTTAAAAGATAGGAAACAAAGTGTAGGAATAAATGGTCAGTTTTCAGAGATGTAAATAGTGGTGTCCCCCAGGGGTCTGTACTAGGACCACTACTGTTCAACATATTCATAAATGATATGGAAAAACAGGTAAACAGTGAGGTGGCAAAATTTGCAGATGATACAAAATTACTCAAGATAGTGAAGTCCAAAACAGACTGAGAAGAGCTACAAAGGGATTTCACAAGACTGGGTATCTGGGCAACAAAATGGCAGATGAAATTCTATGTTGATAAATGCAAAGTAATGCACATTGGAAAATATAATCCCAACTATACATACAAAATGATGGAGTCTAAATTAGCTGTTACCACTCAAGAAATGTTATTTACTCCTTCACATAATACAAGAACTAGGGGGTCACACAACTAAATTAATAGACAGCAGGTTTAAAACAAACAAAAGGAAGTACTTCTTCACACAACACAGTCAACCTGTGGAACTCTTTGCTGAGCTATGTTGTGAAGGACAAAACTATAACAGAGATCAAAAAAGAACTAGATAAATTAAGAGAGGACGGCTATTAGCCAGGATGGGCAGGGATGCAACACCATGCTTTGAGTGTCCCTAGCCTCTGTTCACCAGAAGCTGGGAGTGGATGACTTGATGATTGCCTGTTTTGTTCTTTCCCTCTGAAGCACCTGGCATTGGCCACTGTTGGAAGACAGGACATGGGCTAGATGAACCATTGGTCTGATCCTGTATGGCCGTTCTTATGTAGATTAGAGGGTGGTTCTGGCTACTGATTTCCCTTCCTCTATCAGGATTGAAAATGAGTAAAGTCCTGTTGTGGGAGGCTGTTGGTGAATTTGTCAAACTTGGCATACGTCAGGAAATCATATTTAGCCAACTGCTTGATAATTAGCTATCTTGAACTGGAGTCTGGGGGACAAGTAGATCTAAGTGTTTACACTCCTTGTCTGCGGGAGTAGATCTGAGATATTGTTGCCTGGACCTTTCTGAAGTGGCTGGAACCACCAAGTTGGGAGCTGGGTGAGAGAACAGGAATTCTTAATCCTTAGCCAGCACATAACGCCTCTCCACTCCTTTGGTGGTAGGAGTTCAGGTGGCAGGGGTGTGCCACATTGTCCTAGCGAACTCCAGTATGGCCTCTGTGAGGGGGCTTTCAACAGGATGCTGTGTTCTTTGGGACAATGCGCTTCCAAGAGCAGAGGTGATGGTGGCGAGGCATCACCGAGCAAGGCTGCACTGGCAAACTAAGCTAATTCCCAGGACAGCCAACAGGAGGTGCCACAGAGGTGAGTCGAACCCTGTCAGCCTCATTGATCAGGAGAGTTATTCACGTATGTCCAGAGGCATGGAAGATGTCCAAATACGTGTGTTAGGAGTCCTGAGTCTCCTCTAGTGATATTTGAAGTTCCCCAACAACTCTGCAGAGAAGGTCCTGGAATTGCTGAAGTCATCCGAGGGGAGAGGGGATACTGAGGTCACCAATTCATCAGGCAATGACGATGGTAATGTGGCTGGTTTCAATGGAACTTCCAGAATTGGAGTGTAGTACTACTGCTCCACTATCGGATCTGGGGGTAAATTTGATGGTTCCTTCAAAGAACAGGCAACTCCCTCGTGTACTGAATAGATTTTGAAGGGGGATGCTAGTCCCAGGGTCCCCAATATGGCCAGTAGGTGATCATGGGGGTTCCCAAGGTATGGGGTACAAGTGTCTCCAAGTCAGGTGAAGTGGCAGTTGCTTCCAGGGCCATGTGGGTTTCCTGGGAAATGAGTAAGGACAGTACAGGAGGAGCAGTTCCTCTGATGGTTCTGAATCTCCTGAGGAGGAAAAGGCTGACTCAGTTTCCAGTGGCGGTACGACTGGTGCCGTTGAAGAGATCTGAGTTGTGAATGGGGCGGGGAGGCACCATAAGCTCCGTCCCACAGGCAGGTTTCTCAGAGATGTGAGCTCACTGGAAACAGAGGGTCCCAATGGAGATGGGGATTCTGGATTCAGGAGAGCAAAAATGTCCTGTGGTGTGGCTATAGATCTAGACTTCCCAGGCATAAGGGAGACGTTTTCTGTTTGGGCCAGCAATGATGATGGTATCTGGCAATGGTCCGTCTTCACTGGTACTAGAGGGACTCAAGTCTTATGAGGAGCGGAGGATGGTGGTACAAACAGAGCACTGTCTGGTGCCAGCAGAGACCCATGTTTCTGTGCTTTCTTGTCAAGCCTATGGGACTTAGTATGTCCTAAGACCTCATGGACTGAGCTGGTGGATGTGCTTGCAGGCACATCTGATTTCTTTGAAGTGAAGTGGACGTTGAGGAAGACTTAATCCCATGCTTATGAGAGTGCTTCCCGACTAGGCTCCACTGTGGTGTCTGTGGATTCTGTGGCACCAGAGTCAGACTTTGCAGCAGAAGGCTCACTCCTTGTTGATTTAGGCAGATGTACAGGTAGGGTTCCCCGGCCTGGGTCCATTTGGGGTCTCATGGCCATCTCCATGAGATACTTACAGAAGCAAAGTGCCTACCCTTCTGTACAGCTGGGGAAGGGCTGGTAACTACTGCACTGAGCTGCAATGTGAGCTTCTCCCAGGGAATAGAGGCTGTGTTGACAGTTGTTGCTGACCAAGAAGGATCCTGGGCAGAGGACGCAGAGTTTGAACCCTGGAGTTCTGGGCATAGTACAGTACCCTGACGGTGTGCTGGGTAGTGGGGGGAATCCACCGTAGCCTAATCTAACTCTAAAAGGTACTAAAACTATTACAATGACTAAATCTATACAAGTTATTAAGAACTATTAAAACTATGAACTATTTATGACAGAATTAATATTGTTTTTCAGAATGACATCATAGCTGAGGACCCTGAAGGTTCTGACCTGAACCATATGATGGTGAGAAGGAACTGAAGAGGTGATTGACCTGCCCTGCCTTTTATCACCTCGGTCAGAAGCACAAGGCAAGCCAGGGCACATGCATGAACCAATGGACACTACTTTCAAATTCTCCGACTCCAGGCACATGGTGCACATGCATAACCCAAAGTGGAATACAATAGGGACCATCATGAGGGGCTGTTCACCATCACTTGGAGAAGAGGGCTCCTTGTGCCCTTTCTCTCCCTTGCAAATGCACACAGGGGCTGGGCACAATTTGACGCAAACTCTGTATATTCCAGTTGTGCCTATTCTCTTTTTCATGTATAATTTCTTTCCGATAAAACCCTTGAACAGCCCCTCATAAAGCCCCATTAGACTTTTATTTCTCACTTTTTTAATGGAAGTCTGTTGTACATTAATTATGGCATTCTGAAGAAACCTCTGAACATCATTTACATTTTTAAGGCTCCCTCCAGTCCACATTTCTTTCCAAGAGAGTGAGAGTTGCAGAGGATCTGCATTCTTCCCAAACAACACAGCTGACCCTATTCCTAGTAAGAAGCTCCTCTTTGGAAGTAGCTAAGTAATCTCCTTATTGGCACTGAGCAGTCTCCCAAGCCTTCCCTTTTTCTGGATGGGTTGAGGTAGGGGTGAAGGTCACAGACAAAATGACATAGGAATAACACTGCACTGCAGTTAGCCAGGGAAGGGGACCATGAAGTCCAGAGCTGCTGCTTGTTGGCTAGCGATCCCAAACAAAGCTCTCACCCAAGGAGAAGAAGAATAATTATAGTGTCCCAGAGATTCTATTCCCCCCTTTGTCCTTTAAAAGCAAGTGATCAGAGGTTCAGGAAGAACACAGAAGCCTGAAAAAGACTGTTGAAGAAGAGGAAGCTACCAACAGAGTTAAGAATCCATCTTGCCAACTGCAAGGTAGGCTTAGGCCATCACAGCTTGCTACTGGGATTACTTCAGAACTAGGATTGCAGTTACTGTTGCAGGCTGCATGTCTCCAACAGCAGAGAAAAGATTTGAGCATGGATTAGGAATTGCAGCACATATGAGATGAGGAACTCATTTATATAAACTCTCGTTCCCCAAATAACTCCACAATTCCCAGCACAGATCTTGGGGGGTGTTTTTGGCTTTGCACACCACGCTGACCTGTCCTTTTGGCAGGCTGATCATCTGCATGCATGGATTTCAGAGTCTTAAAAGGTTTGGAAGGCTGCATATCAATTTTTTCTTGAAAAGAATCCTTACTTTGTAACATTTCTACTCACAAGAATTTACTCCAGATTTTTCCTTTGCTCCCTCAAATTTGTGTGTGTTTTTTTTTAAATTATCTGGTACCTTTATACTTATTACTATTCTGTTCCATAACATGTTAAATTTGATTAGTTCAGGACTGCTTATACTAAGCCTCCCTATTATTCTCATAGTTTATAAAGCAAATACTGTTTCAGCATCAAAACAAATTAAAACATGTACTAAATGTTTATGGGGTTAATCATCTTACTGAAACTCATCACTCATCAATAGGACTGTTTATTATCCTACATTTGAAGAGAAAAAAAATCTCCAGTCTACTATAGACTACACCACATATAAATAAAATCTAATCCTGTCTTGAATTTCAAACCAAGCTTGCATAAGTCACAACAGAAGTTTTTCCAACATACATCCAACTTCACATTTAATATAAAACACTCTACACTGTTTTAATTGTTCATTTGTTAGCTGATCATTCCTTTCAGTTTACCAGACTCTCTTTATTTTTTAGACTTAACACAAGGTTTTTGCTCACTATAAATGATTCTTTGCATTCTGCAACAGTAGGATCCAAACCTTAGAAATGTGGAATTCCTCCTGCAAGGTGCTGAGCAACTTCAACTGCTAGCGAAGTCATTTAATAGATGTCTGAAGTTACTGGAAGGTAAAAGTGCTCAGCACCTCACAGATTCAGGTACTTATGGACGGTTTCAGATACTCTTACTCATGTTGAATTGTACCTTATTAAACAAGGAGTCCCTCTACAGATGTTCTTGTGGAGTGAAGGTGATACCCTTACTCATGTTGTGTATCAGAATGTGTCATGAAGTCACTGTTTAACAAAGTGCAGATTACAAAGATTGTATCATTTTATAATTTTGGTCTCTAAAAAAAAAAAAAAACTAGTAATTTTTCAGTTTTTCTACTCTTTTAGGGGCCAGTCCAAAGCCCTTTGAAGTCAACTGGAATCTGTCAATGAAAGATGGCAATTCTTAAATAAAATACGCTAATTGGCCCCAATATTTTCAGGATGTACAACGCGGAAAAAAAAGCATGTCTCAATCCTGCAACTGGATCAGTGCAGACTGCAGCACCCATACAAAGTCCCTTTGAAGTCAATGGGCCTATACACAGGCACAGAGAATTCTTCTGCATGGATCCAATTTGAGGATCAGGATCTTATTAATTAGCTTCCTCTCATAATTAGTACATTTCAGTTTAATTTAAAGAAATTCATCCAAACAAACGTGGGACATGAGAGAAAGAGCAAGATACAGTTTATAAAGACTACATGTTAAAAGCAGTATATACAGTATATTGATACCACAACGCTGTACACTCTTGTGCAATATGGAAAAAATAATTCTTAATAAAAAAAGGAAATAAATAATTAACATACTTTTCATGGTCCCATCTTCTTCTTCATCATCGTCATCATCATCACTATTTATCACCATGGTCCCTAAGTCTGATTCTAACATGGTACTGTTATGTTCAATCATTGTCTGGGCACTTTCACTCATTGTGCTTGTGGCCCTCATTGTGCCAGCACTCTCTGAATTAGTTTTCACCATGGTGTGGGAGTCCAGCTCGTCTTCTTCCTGCAAACAAATATTTATTAGGAATTATTGCAGCAGAACATTTAAATGAACAAGTCAACAGTTAATAGTTTAGGTGCCTTATTTCATTAATTTTGCAACTTCAGCTGACTTTTTTGTACAATTACCTTTAATTTTTTTAGACCTCTGCCATGTTTAAATTGAGACACTATAAAATATTGTTGTTTTCAAACAAGTGTCGTGGTTGCTAAGTTGGCCTTTAGGACCCACTGAGCCTATTGTAGTTCCTACCCGTCAATACCCTTTTATATAAAAAAGGGCCAGTTACTTTGCCATAGACCTCAAACAGGTATGTTGATTATCCTCCCTTAAATTCCAAGTCCAATATTGTGTATAGGGTGTGATCTCAAGGGACCGGAGTCAGTTAATTTGAGAGTTAGAGGGTCCTTGAGAACTGTGTAAAGAGTACACCTCAAAAAAAGAAGGGCCAACTTGGCTTATTTGTATGTATTTATTTTTTTAACAGCCTCTTTCATGATAAAAGGGCAAAAAGAAAACATGTTGATACATTGTAGAAAAATATCTGCTGAGCAGATGCTTCAACACTGTAGAAAAGAACTAATTCCAGCAAGGGCTACAATAGCATTTTTAATCAGTGGCAGTAATGTGCCAGGAATGTAAAACAGGGAACTGATGATAATCCAGTTTATGAATCATAAAATCCATATGGAACACAAATATTTGAAAACACTATTAGGAAATCCTACTCCTTTTCTGAAGTCAGATTTAGAATATGTGCACATCACAGCAATTTAAAAGATAACATGGTGTACTGTGCATTAAGTTCCACTACATGGGAAAAATCTACTATCCAAAGAAAATCTAAGAGTTCAAATATGCTTCTTGTTGATTATTCAGAAAAATATCTGTTAATGCAAAGACTCTAATTTCAAGCACTTCCTTTTAAATGCTAATACTATCCTTTGATTTTCAGTCCTCCTTGGGGAAAATATAAATCAGTCAAATATGCCTATTTTGCCTAAGTCATGGCATAACATAATTTGAGTTCAGGAATAGTCACCACAGAACAATCCTGAATGAGGGAGCCAAATACTACTAATCAGAGCTATACACATCAACATAAGGGACTGTCTTGTGAAACATTTTTTTTCCTGAGAAAATTATTATTTGTTAGGCACAGATAATGGATATGGTGGTGCATATGACAAAATAAAACAAAGTTACGTTTTCAAAAGAAGAAATTGTATTTATAAATGGAAGAAAACAAATAATATTCTGCCCACAGAATTACGTTCTGTGTTTGTACAGTGCCTAGCACAATCGAGTACTGAGCCACATCTTTATGGACCAGTCCCTTCATCCTTGTTGACTGCCACCATGTTAACTTTCCTCCCAGCTCTGATAGCAGAATCGTGTTACATTCTAACATTCTACATTGTTACATTCTACATTTCCTCCCAGCTCTGATAGGCAATTGTGTTACATTCTAACGCTTATCTAGTAAAAGGCTAGACACAGAGAGGTTTTGTTAGCAATCCTATCACCCTGTCTCCTGAAGATGAACTACTATAAAGTAAGCAAATCTTCAGTTTCGGAAGTGGGAGATCTCATTCCAATTCTGGGCCTCCTGCTAACACTGCAATGTGTTGCAACCATAGTACTAACCCATATAATTGTGATTTAGAAATAAATTCTAGTGTAAATGTCAAGAAAACAATTATTTCTTGAGGATGAAAAAAATTCTAAAACTTTGTTTTTTAAATAAAAGTGCTTCACTTGTTTTCTTTTTGAAATTTCTCTTAAGTGTAACCAACATTCCATAATAGTAACTTTATTCCTCTGCCTTCAACAATTTGGGGTATTCCCAAAGAAACAGAAAATGTACAGCAACAGCATTAGAAAGATTGTGCCAGTATGCAGATAAGAATATTTTAATAGTGCTCCTCCTGGTGGTAAAAATAAGAAGCTAAAGTTAACTCCCATTGAAATAATTTTGTCTACGGGTTACCTAAAGATTTTTTTCCTTCTCAACTAAGTTACTTAGAATGTATGCTCTTTGGGTCAGGGACTGTCTTTTTGTTCTGTGTTTGTACAGCGCCTAGCACAATGGAGTGCTGCTTCTTGATGGGTCCTTAGACATTATTGCAATACATATAAAGAAGGAAAAAGAAAAAGATTATATATGTAGAACATAGATTAATTAACTTCCTTGTTCATTAAGGTAATGTACATTCTGTGTGAGCCCAAAGTAGCCAAATTCACTATTCCCTCTTCACTCTTTTTGATCCAAATTTTACAGTATAAGTGTGGATGTAGTGCTATTTATTCTGGTAAATGTTGCAAAGAAGGTTTTCCTTTAGTATCCAGATTAGCCTCTGCAGTTAAGGTGAGGAGAAAAATTGGTTGGCTTATTAATTTGCCTGAGCAATATTAATAGCAATACCTAATATTTGAACCTCTAAACCTACTATAACTAGAAACAGTCTAATCAGTGTAAAACATTCATATATGCATATACATATATTAATCATGTTTATTATGACAGTGCCTAAGGACCAATGAAAAATGGGGCCCCTCTGTGCAAGACTGTATAAACACAGAGTAACAGACTGTCCCTGCGCTGAAGAGCTTACAGTCTAAGCAGACAAGACAGACACAGGGTTAAGGAAGGAATATAACTCACATGCAGAGGGAACGATGTGATGGCAGCAAATGTCATCTTGGTTCTACAGTATATTTATTTAGTTAGGAGTTGATAAGCTAAATGGAAAGAAAAATGGAGATGAGGCACTGAAGGGAAGGGGGAGTGAAGGGAACAGGGTAGAGAAGAGGTTAAGAGGTCCAGGTGTGGAGTGAAGCTCTGGTGAACAGATTGTGAGGGAAGGATAGGGTTGGAAAAAACAGGCAATCAGCACATGGCAGAGAAAGTCCTGTCAAAACCATAGGAAGTTCCCTGAATGTTCAAAGGGCTCCAGCTTTGGCTGCTTCTGCAGCTGCTCTTACTGGCTAAAGGACCTGTTTTAAACTTTGTTTAAAACTTTATTTTAACATTTTTAATTTAAAAAATGACTATGATGGAACAATTGGGTAACATCAACAATAAGCCTGGCAACAGGAAATAAAGTCATTAATTTCCATGTCACCAGTTCAAATGGGAAATAGTGACTGAAAGTCATTACCATCTTACAGTTGTTCAGAGGTTTACCAGGTGGCTGCTACCTAATACCTAGCACAGCATAAAAGCCTCACTAGCACTAATTGTCAGTCTCTGAAGAGACCAAGGATTGAATGACCAAGAAGATTTAACAACCATTTTGGCCTGAAAAGTGTTTTCTCCATGTCAGAGTTGATGCAGGGTTCTCCAGGACAGTGGTATGAAACTTCTACTGCTGCTGCCCACAGTGTTTAAAAAACCCCACCTGTTTTGTGGATTAATCCAGGTCATCAGTTTCCAGGGTTGTCATTCTAGCAGTTTTCACAGATATTAGAGACATAAGTAATAGCTTAGTAGACCTAAGGTGTTCTGAATAAGCCACTTAAATCTACTGGATGCGTTTATAAAGTTGTATCAATACATGTTTACACAACAGATGGAAATAATTTCTGAGTATTGGTTACAATCTATAACAGGGGTCAGCAACCTTTCAGAAGTGGTGTGCCGAGTCTCCATTTATTCACTTTAATTTAAGGTTTCGCGTGCCAGTAATACATTTTAACATTTTTTAGAAGGTCTCTCTCTATAAGTCTATATATTATATAACTAAACTATTGTCGTATGTAAAGTAAACAAGGTTTTCAAAATGTTTAAGAAGCTTCATTTAAAATTAAATTAAAATGCTGATCTTACGCCGCCGGCCCGCTCAGCCCGCTGCCAGCCTGGGGTTCCGTTCACCTAGGCCGGCAGCAGGCTGAGCGGGGCCTGCGGCCGGGACCCCGGCTGGCAAGGGGCCAGCAGCCAGAACCCCAGACCAGCAGCAGGCTGAGTGGGGCCGGTGGCCGGGACCCCAGACCAACAGCGGGCTGAGCGGCTCAGCCCACTGCCACTCAGCCCGCTGATGGTCTGGGGTTCCGTCCGCCAGCTCCTGTCAGCCACGGTCCCGGCTGCCGGCCCCGCTCAGCCCGCTGCTGGTCTGGGATCCTGGCCCTGTCCACATAGAGTGGATACCTACACCTTCTCCCTGGTTATCCCATTGTCTTCCCCTCTCTCTACACTGAGCTCAGGGTGGGAGTGCACTGAGCACAGGGCTGGGGGTGAAGGAGCAAGCTGGGAATTGGGGTGTTGGGTCTGACCAGGAGCTAGAATGAGGGAGGGGGCTCACGGTTGGGGCAAGAGGTTTGGGTGTGAAGTGCTTACCTGGGCAGCTCCCATTTGGTGTGAGGGGTGCAGGTGGGAATGTGGGGGGTGGGAACGTGCAAGAGCTCCTGTTTGGTGCTTAGGGTGGGGGTGCAAGAGTCAGGGCTGGGGTCATGGGGGAGGTGCAGGGGTCAGGGCAGAGGGCTGGGGGCGTGGGCTAGGGTCGTGGGGGTGCTCCCAGCCCTCTGCCCAGAGTGGCTCATGGCAGGGGGCTGGAGGGGATATGCCCTGATTCCACCCCCCCTTCCCCAAGACCCCATCCCCACCTCTTCTCCGCCTCCTCCCGGGAGCAGCAAGCGCGCTGCGGCTCCGCTTCTCCCCCCGCTCGCAAGGACCCTCAGCTGATCGGCGGCAGGGAGGGAGAGGAGGAGGGGCAGGAACCCAGCACACTGTGGGAAAAGGCGGGGGAGGAGGGAGCTTGCCTGCCCTGCAGCAGCAGCCGGTAGGACCAAGCTTCTTCACTCTGCCCCCACACGGGGGAGAGCAGGCTGAGGAGGGCAGGATTTTTAATGGCACGCTGCTGCCTGCCGGAATCGCAGCCGCCGGCCCCGCTCAGCCCGCTGCCGGCCTGGGTTTGGCAGTGGGCTGGGACCCGGCAGGCAGCAGCGTGCCATTAAAAATCGGCTTGCGTGCCGTCTTTGGCACATGTGCCATAGGTTGCCGACCCTGATCTATAATTAACTCTTCATGAACATTTCAGGGGAACTTTGGCGCTACTATTTAAAAATATTAAGTGACAAAATATTAATTAAAATAAATATGACAAATTTAAATTAGCAAGGATAATAGGTGTCAAGGATGACACTTCATCCTCAGACCATTCCTCATGAACAGATAACAATAGAGAAAGGATGGAGTAAAATAACAGTTGAATAAGGAATAGCAGATTACTACTTTTTTATAGACGAATGTAATCGACTCTTAAGTTTGTACTTGGTTGTATTTGGAGTATATCAGAAATACCAACATATATATGAGAGAAAGTTATATCTAACTTATTCTGATATGATATAGCACTGTCAATTGTAGAAACTTGGTTTAACTGCAGACTTTTTCAATATCCTGTGGAACTACGTGGCTGTCATTTTGGATCCTCATCTCTCTACCAAAGCTTAGATAAGGATTTTATAACCAAAATAAAGCTTTAAAGCATGAAAGGTGGCCACAGGGACCTGCTTATCAGGACAGACAACCCAAAGTGACAACAATGAAAAGCATGTGCAAGACTTCACAAGCTACACAGTTGCAGGAAAGATATTACAAGGCTCTGCAAATCCTTGCAAAATGTTAACATTTTCAAAGAGGAGATGATCTTGCATACTTTATGAGTTACAACATTAAGTATGATTGAGTTTAAGAACTATAGAATTAATTAGAGCTTCCCTTTTTACAAATTTTGTAAACAGACAACAGAAAGTCAAGGGGTTAAGATTGCTATTGACTTGTAGAAATGCAATAAAACAAATAGTTTGCCTTTAATATTCCTTAACTGCACTTTGTATATTAAAATAAAAAACACTAGATGGCACCAAAGACAGCTAACTAGACTTCAGTACATTAAGTGAAGATTTACATGCTGACAAAATGTAATATCCTATAAAATAATTTAGTTTACTATTAACACCTCATCATCACCTTGAAAAAATGTGCTTGTAGACTCAGCTATCTTTTGGAAAAAGCACTGTAGTAGCTTCATAAACACATAATATACTTTGGAAAAGTATGAGGATCTGAAAAAGTTCCATAACATCTACAAAGCCTGATTCAGCAGAGCACTTAACCATGTGCTTAATTTTAAGCACAGGCTTAAGTCTACTCTTATTCAACAAACCAAGTAAGCACTTAAATTTAAGCATGTGGCCAAGTCTCATCGACTTCAATGGACTTATACACAGTCAAGAGAGGAAGTTACCCTGTGGTAATTGAAGGTTATTTAGAAGTGACAGAGTCCTGTGGCACCTTAGAGACTGACAGACATATTGGAGCATAAGCTTGTGGGTGAATACCCACTTCTTCAGATGCATGCAGTGGAAGAGTCCAGGGGCAGGTATAAATATGCAGGGAAGAGTCAGGCTAGAGATAACGAGGTTAGTTCAATCAGGGAGGGTGAGGCCCTGTTATAGCAGTTGAAATGTGAACACCAAGGGAGGAGAAACTGCTTTTGTAGTTGGCTAGCCATTCATAATCTTTGTTTAATCCTGAACTGATGGTGTCAAATTTGCAAATGAACTGGAGCTCAGCAGTTTCTTAAAGATGGTTCTTAAAGATGTGTGGTCCCTATCTGTAGTCCACACTGAGTGTGTGAATGTCCTCCATGTGCCTGGAGTCAGAGAATACTTGCAAGTAGTGTCTGTTGGTCCACATGTGCGCCCTTGCCTTCTTCATGCTTCCAACTGAAGGCATAAAGGGACAGGGCTGACCGAACACCTCTCCAGTTCCTTCTCTATCCCAAATCCTGTAAAGAGCTGAAGCAGAGGGGAAGGAGGGCGGGTAGTGGAATACACACAGAGACCACACAAGAACCTCCAGTTCCCACAAGGTAAGTAACTTCCTCTTGTTTGAGTGCTGGTACCTGTGTGTATTCCACTGTTGGTGACTGAGAAGCAGTACTCAAGTAGGAGCAGAGTGTGAGGATGCAGATGGCAGAACCGTTTGGAGAATCGCTGTCCCACAGGATGCGTCAAGAGATGAATTCTCTACTAGAACATAATGTCTCATGAACACGTGGCTGGAACTCCACTTAGCGGCTCTACTAATGTCCAGTAAAGGTACTTCCTGAAGACATATGACTCTTGCAAAATGAGCCCTCTCCCTAGAAGGGGGAAGAAGATGCATTAACTAGCAACAAAGCAGGATACGAACCAAGATCCACCTAGAGATCTTCTGGGAGAATACAGCTTGACCTTGGACTCATTCTGTTACAGTGAAAAACAATCTAGGTGATTTTTAATTGGTTTTGTCGTTTGCAGGTAAAAGGAGAGAGCGCATTGTGTATCGACAGAGTGAAGTCTCTTCTTCTGATGCATGCAGTTTCAGAAAAAATGCAGGAAAGTGGATTGATTACTTTATGAGAAATGCCGAAACTACTTTGGGGTGAATTCCAGATGTAGTTGTAGAGACTTTGTCCTTATGGAATTTAATGTATGGCGGATCTGCCATTAGTGCTCCCAGCTCACCCACCCTTTTGGCTTAAGTGATGGCCACAAGGAATGCAACTTTCATTGATAAGTGAGACATGGAACATGTAGATAATGGTTCGAAGGGAGGCTTAGTGAATGCCAAAAGTACAAGATTCAAGTCCCAATGATCAGTAGTTGCCTTACTGGTGGGAACATTCTGATTAGGCCTTTTAAGAATCTGCTAGTAAACGGGTGAGTAAAAACTGAATAACCATCTGATGCTGGATGGTATGCACTGATTGCTGCCAAGTGGACTTATATAGAACTGAGGGAAAGCCCAGCTGTTGAGAGAAAAGAAAATAGTCCAAAATGAGGGTAGTATCTGCTGACTCAGGAGATACATGTTTTTGCTGTGCCCAGATGAAACAATGCTTCCACTTTGCTAGGTAGCATTTTCTACTGGAGTCGGCTCTGCTGTTATTAAGGATGGTTTGTATGGCTTCAGAGCAGAAATGTTCTAATGTTGATGCCCAATCAAAAAACAGGCCATGAGATGAAGCACTTCAGGTTTGGGATGCTTGATGCTTTTCTCCTGGGTATTTTCTAGGCTGGAGTTTCCTCACCTCACGGGTACGGCTAGCCATGACATCTGCCTTCCTGAGATAGTGCAAATAGCGTTGGTTGTCACTGCTGACCAAGAAAGGAGGTAAGAGACAAAAGTTTTGAAGGCTGGAGACCTAGGCACAGTCCAATACCTATAACAGTGAATGGGTGGTATCCCCAAGGCAGGGGAATCTATCTAATTGGAAAACTCTGCTGAAAGGTAACTATAAAGAACTATATACAAAAGGCACTAAGGCAAACTTTGAAATATTTACAGATTAGAGAAATCAAAGGAAAGCTCCAGATACTGGAGGTTCTGACCTAGGCCATGCAGTGGTAAAAAGGAAATGGAGAGGCAGTTGGTCCACTCCAGGCCTTTATGCCTTTTGTTTGAAGCACAAGGAAGGCAAAGGCACATGCACGAACCAACAGACATTGCTTGCAAGAAACCTCCAAGTCTAGGAGCATGGAGCGCATGTGCATACCCACAGTGGAATACACGTATAATCCTGCACTCAAAGAACAACAAATATATTATCCACAATCTCTATGCAATTTTTAACTCCATGTGCACGTGGTCTTGATTATATACTTACAGCAATGACCATCTGCCCAAACTTAACACTAGATGTAAACTACCCAGTATGTCAAACTGACCCATGACATATTTCATGTCCTACACTGTTGGTTTATGTACATGTACACTATACCCCACAGATGGCTGCATTTCAGTGGTGGATGATGTGATCTTTATTAGAGCTGTCAATTAATCGCAGTTAACTCAAGCGATCAACTCAAAACATATTAACTCGATTAAAAAATTAATCGCAATTAATCACAACTTTAATTGCACCGTTAAACAAACAAAAAAACAAATATTTTTGATATTTTTCTACATTTTCAAATATATTGATTTCAATTACAACACAGAATACAAAGTGTATGGTGCTCACTTTATATTATTATTTTATTACAAATATTTGCACTGTAAAAAAGATAAAAAACAGTATTTTTCAATTTACCTTATACAAGTACTGTAGTGCAACCTATTTATCGTGAATGTGCAATTAACAAATGTAGAATTCTTTTACATAACTGCACTCAAAATGAAAACAATGTAAACCTTTAGAGCCTACAAGTCCACTCAGTCCTACTTCGTGTTCATTCAATCGCCAAGACAAACAAGTGTGTTTACATTTACAGGCGGTAATGCTTCCTGCTTCTTATTTACAATGTCACCTGGAAGTGAGAACAGGCATTCACATGGCACTGTTGCAGCCGGCATTGCAAGGTATTTATGTGCCAGATATGCTAAACATTTGTATCCAAAAATATTTAAATAAATGGTATTCTATTATTGTTTAACAGTGCAATTAAAGCTGTGATAATCGTGATTTATTTTATCTCTCAATTAATTGTGATTAATTTTTTAATCGTTTGACAGCCCTAATCTTTATACATTTCTTACCTACCTCACAGGAGTGGTAGTGAGGCTTAATTAGTTTGTGCAGTAAAATGTCATGAAAATCATATGAAAGATGAAAGCATTATTATGTATCTACCATGCAAAATTGAACTATATTATTCCTCTTTTCCAGAAGTCTATATGCATTTTTCAATGTATGTGGTAAATATAAAAACTTTTAGCACATAATCAATATTGCCTTGCTGTGCATATTAAGTGCTATAAAATGCATTATTAACTGAGAGACACACTGCAATTTTCTTTTACTTTAAAAAATAATGCAATAAAAAAAGGAATAATTAGAGCAATTATTTGCTAAATTTCAAATTCTGACACCATTTTCTAAGCACTAATATAACAGCAACAAAAGGAAATTTAATTGTAGGATTAATTAGCATAAAGAGAGGCATACTGTATTGGTAAGGCAATGGCTCACTTTTATCAGTTACAAAAGTAAAATTAGTTTGAATTAGTCTTCTAAAATGGTTTAAACATTCTTCAAACAATGGAGACATTTAAATGTAACAGAAAACATATACTAAGAGTTGATTATTAGTTCATTTCTTTAAAGATCCTTTGAAATAAATATTTAGACATGTTTTTTGTGAGCTGCCAGGCAACGAATTGCTTTACATTCCCATAATACAGCTGCCCGACCTCAGAATCAAATTCACATCACACTTCAAAAAATGCATAAGAGAAGAGATTGGTCATGTTTAGTAATGCTTAAACTAACATTTAAACTTTGATATTGCGATTAACCTTCTGTAAAGTACTCAGCTTGCAAATTTTGCTTAATTAAAAAAATCTGTACAATTACCTCAGCACCTATCAAAACATGTCAGTTTGTCAGAATGCATTCCCATCACACAAGCAGTTCCTGTAACATGCACAAAATCAATTCACAGTGCACTATTTCCAATCATATTTTGTAATTCAAACAAGACAAGAAAAGCTAGTTGTTAATAACAGTCATCCAAGCTACAGGTGTGCAGTGTCAGGTTTTTGAAAAGCATGTATATCAAAATGTTTACTACAAATTGTGTCCCCATCACAAGATGCTTACAGCAGGGGGACAAGATGTGACTCTTCCACACCTGAGGAAAACAGAATGGTACAGGTTCTGAAAATGAAAAGTGTACTTGTGCAATCTTTGTATTTAACCCATTTAGTTCTAAAAAATCCCTTTCCTTATATACATGAAATGTATACAGAGAAAAAGCATAAATAAAATGTGTACTACTGTACCTATAGCTGTGTTTCTACACTGAGGACATGAATTAAAGTTCAAATTTCTTGATGTTATAGCAAAAGATACCATGTCATGCCACAAACTGGTTAGTCAATTATGTTATTCATACAGTACCATGGGTGTACACAGCACTGCTGAAAGGAAAAATACACCACACAAATGGAGTCCACCTGCTCCAAGGAGCTTTGGAGTTACTAGATGACGTTATCTTCCCTATATTATTGTGCCATGTGCTACGCCAGGGGTCTCCAAACTGCGGCGCATGGCTTTGATTTGTCTGGCCCCCTAACCAACATCGCATCGGGCGGCGGGACCCCGGCTGGCAGGAGCCCACGGCGGGAACCCCAGAGTGGCGGCAGGCTGAGCAGCTCAGCCCGCTGCCGCTCTGGGATTCCTGCCGCGGGCTCCTGCGGCTCAGCCCGCTGCCACTCTGGGATTCCCGCTGCGGGCTCCTACCAGCCGGGGTCCTGCCGTTGGCCCCACCCAGCGCCCATTGCTGGCCTGGGTAAAGGCAGGGCCGGCCTTAGGCCGATTCCCCAGAATGGGGCCCCGCGCTTAAGAGGGGCCCCACAATGTCCGTTGGCGGCAATTCGGCAGAAGCTTAGCCGCTGCCTCTGCGGCCGCTGCCTCGGCGGCACTTCGGCGGCCACTCAAACGCTGCTGCTGCCTCAGCAGTATTTCGGCGGCAGGGCCCCGTCGAAATTGAGCCCCGCATTCCCTAAAGCCGGCCCTGGGTGAAGGAACCCAGGCTGGCAGCGCAGTCGCTTCGGCCCGCGAAGCCCCTTCAAAAATCTAATATGGCCCTCGTCTCAAAGTTTGGAGACCCCGCAGCTGCGCACTAGTTAGTTGTCACTCTCCAACCTAAGGGTGGCTGCATTTCAGTGGTACTGTTACATATGTAATCAAACTATGCACATGTATATAAACTATACCTAGAGATCATGAAGTGGAGGCGCCTTCGCATATTAAATTATTTGGGGCTACATTATTACTTGGACTACGTGCTCACACAGGGCAGTAAGGAATAGTAAGAAACTCATGTATTCCTGCACAGGTTACCTGGACTTTGGGTCTGGGTATGCAGGGATAAGAAAGCCACTTACCTCTCCCCACCCAGAGCAGGTGACCAGGGAAGAGAAGAAGCACTGACTGTGCCTTCCCCCCAAATGCACGTGCCAGAATAGCTATATCCACACAAGGGATGTCATAATACGCTGCTGGTATCTATCCTCTTCCCTCCCCTCAGAGCAAGGGTCAAACAGGAAGGGAGCTGAGCCTTCAACTGAGTCCGCCCCTTGTTCAGCACTGTGCCTTCTAGCCCTTCTCAATCTAGCCCTTAACAATTTAGAACATGAAGCGAAGATCTTTTCCAATTAAGAGTGCAAAAAGAACGTAGGAAGACAGCACATAATTACCCAACTTGGAATTGGTCCTGGACACTAGGGTTAACTCTGTACTCTTCTGAAAAGTGTACTGTAATCTTTAATGACTACAAGTGGGCAAGACCTTGGTTTCACCTCCCACATGAAAGCTGGAGTTTCTTATGATGATTGATTGCATATGAGATGCAATGGCAACACAAGGAAAATCAACATCAAGAATGAGTGATTATTAAAACTAGTCTAGAACAAGATATTTTATACAACATGATAAAATCATAGAATCTCAGAGTTGGAAGGGACCTCAGGAGGTCATCTAGTCCAACCCCCTGCTCAAAGCAGGACCAACCCCAACTAGATCATCCCAGCCAGGGCTTTGTCAAGCCTGACCTTAAAAACCTCTAAGGAAGGAGATTCCACCACCTCCCTAGGTAACCCATTCCAGTGCTTCACCACCCTACTAGTGAAAAAGTTTTTCCTAATATCCAACCTAAACCTCCCCCTCTGCAACTTGAGACCATTACTCCTTGTTCTGTCATCTTCTACCACTGAGAACAGTCTAGATCCATCCTCTTTGGAACCCCCTTTTAGGTAGTTGAAAGCAGCTATCAAATCCCCCCTCACTCTTCTCTTCTGCAGGCTAAACAATCCCAGTTCCCCAAATGAAAAGTCACTGCTACAAACCTGTGGTTGAAAATGAAACTTTGTTTAAAATTTAGTTGGATTAATTTAAATGTTCATTCATGATAAGGATTCTAGCTGCACTGGCAACTTTTCTTTCGCACTACAGCACTTTTTTTCACTACTCAAGCTATTTATTATTAAGGGCTTCAGTTTTCTGAGCAGCAGAGAGAAAATCAGAGTACATGCAGGTCCTATTAGCAATAAATGTACTTGCAAGTACCAAACATAATTCATTAGCAATTTCAACAAAAATAACCATCAGATATTCATTATAGGAAATCACAGACCTAATAGCCATATATCATCTTTCTTTTATTTTCCAAACCATCTAACCATAAAAAAATGTAGGGTAAAAAACAACACCACCACACCACTAAAGGCCTCTGATAGAGCCTTCAGAACCTTGAAAGACCTTCTGAGCAGAGAAACAGTTTTCCTTCACCCAGTTATCACTCCACGCAGATGCTTCAGATGTGGGGCGGGGCTGTCCCAGGACATGGATAGAGTCGGGGGAGAACACCCAATACTTTATATTAGCCAGAAACTGTTTCCCAGAGAAATGGCCCACTTAATGATAGAGAAAGAGCCATGGGGAGTGAAGATGGCCATAGAAGCACTACAGTATTACATTTTCGGAAACCCCTGCCGCTCGATAACTGATCACGGACCTCTCCACTGGCTAAATTCCATAAGGGACACTGACTCCCGGATTATGAGATGGTATTTAGCATTATAATCAGAGGCATAGGCCTTTCAAGTGGCAGACAGGGAGGAACCAAACACCAGAATGCAGATTTTTTTTCCTGGGATGGGAGGAGAGGAGTACAAGAACAGCTGTGGGCCCAGGAAGCCTCACCCCACTCCAGTTGGAAGGGCTTAAAAGAAGGCACTGCCACACAGCCAGGCAGCTGGCAGAGGGGAATGGACCTTTGCTCACCGCTATAAAGGGACTACACCAGAGCGCGCATCACCAGGAGGGGAACTGCAGCACGAAATAGGGACTCTCACCAACAGAGGCCTGCAAACCAGTCTACAAGGGGCACCTACAAGCTTCAACACACCTCGAGGAAGACTAGAAAGGTAGGAAGGGACCCAGGAGAGGGCGTTGGCCGGATGGCAGGTGGTGAATGCTGTACCTACAGCATTCAAGAGGGTGCCTGGGTCAGAACCTGGTGGAGTGGACAGGCCAGGTCCCCCTACCTGTTCCTGCGTCCCCTGCCACAGGCTCTAACAACTAGGCAGGGCTGCTGCCACAGACTAAACTCTAGGCGGGAGACCTGCCTGTCAACATAGCCCATTTAGATTTGCTTTTTGTAATTAATGTTCAGAATCCACAACCACTAACTAACTAACTCAAGAAGCAACAAAGGGTCCTGTGGCACCTTATAGACTAGTCTATAAGGTGCCACAGGACCCTTTGTCGCTTCTACAGATCCAGAGTAACACGGCTACCCCTCTGATACTTGATAACTCAAGACATTTTGTAGAAAATGCTGGCTATTCTCTATTCTGCAAGGGCCAGTGGCGGCCTGTTCTGTGTCCCCAGGTGAGGCAGTGACAAGGCATAAAATGCCTCCTTACTCCCATCCACTCACTACCTGTATTTGAGGGAGTGTAGCCTCCACGCAGCTGTTACTCTCCCACCCATTAAGGTGGGCAGGGAGTGAGTGGAGCTTTGTTTTCACTCCTGCCACAACAACCCAGATAGCACAGCTGAGCTGCCACACTGGGGAAGTAACTGCACCAAATATAGGGCTGGCACAGATTACTTAGTCCCTGATTGACAGTCTGGTTCCCAATCTACTACTGAGATGGTGAAACTACATGCTGCTCCTTGTTCTGTGACAAAGACACAACTTACACCAAAATATTTGAGTTTGAGAGCTCAGGAGGTGGTAAGTAGGAAGAACAACATGCCAACAAAGGTGTTTTTTAAAGGTCTGCGACAAATTGGTCTTTTTAAGGGTCATTTAATGAAGTGAAATTCTACTCCAGCATATAGTTACTTGTGGACCACTTGTAAGAATCTGAATGAAAATCTGCTCAGTGGCCTGCCAATAAAGTCTCCTCTCCTATAAAATTAAGTAGCAAACAACACTGCATATGAAGTCACAAAATTCCATATCTGGGTGTGTTTCTTGACCCAAGAAGACTAATTCTTCGCAGCTTGTTTTATAACTGACTACACAAATACTACCCAAAATTAACCAATTTTAAAAACCACTTACTCTCAGTCAGTGTTAAGACATTGTTAGAACACATAAGTATTCTGTAAACATAGAATATATCTTATGCCAGATCCAAAGCAAACATTCTACACTATTTGACTGGAATGTATCATTATATGCACATCATCATCCTAAAATCCAGAGTACCTAACAAAGCTTCTTTAGTTCAAGTTGTGATACACAATACATCATCAAAATGTATGCTTTGTAATTTGCTCAGAACTGTGAGATTCATATTAATATTCAAGCCATCAACTTTTGTACTCAGTCTTGCTCCTGTATGACCTTGGTTCTTCCAATGACATGTGGCAATGCATTTGTTTGAAACACACAGAATGAATGTCTTTTTCTATTGTATATGGTTATCTCCTTGACTACACTTCACAGGCTTGCACTAAAATAAATAATTTAGAGAGGGTAATAAAATGAAGGAAGAATGATTTACTCTTAGTACCACAAAACAACATAAATCCTATTTACCTCCTAATCTGCTTCCCTAACAGAGCTGCATGAAAAATCATGTGCATAATGTGAAAATAGCAACATCAACCAACACAATTCACAAATCACTAATTCTACATTTTAGATAACTGTTTTCTATAACTGACTTCAGGGAAAGCTGTGGGATACTCCTAACTTTTTGAAAATCAGAATACTTATTCAGGTACCTAAATATGGACTTACGGGTCTAACTTGAATATCTTGACTCATTTTTGAAAACCTTAGCCTGGACATTTTCATTTACTGTAGTGTACCATAGTTAAGGCAGAAATGGCATCTTTATTCTAAAAAGAGCTCCTATCACTACAACTAGGTAAAGCTGTATTGGGAACAGGCTGATGCTGCAGTAGTCACCGGAGTATTACTCAACATGAATGAAGGTGAAAGCTCAGACCATATATATATAAGTTGAGAAAATTACAAAAAAAATATTTAAAATACAAAATACTTTAAAAAAAACCCACACACACCGAGTTTTCTTCCTCCTCCTCCAGCTCCCTTTGTTGTTCCTCATGTCTCTTTGCCTTGATCTCCATAGCTTCTGTGATCAGGTCTCTTAAAATTGAGACTGGTTTGGCATTCTTAATAAAAGTATGCTAGAAAACAAAACAATGAAAGTATATAACAGAAATCCAACAAATACTTTTCAGCTACAACTTAAACTTAATTACAAGTCACTGTCACTGATCAATCCATCAGCCCTCACAGAGAGAGCGCCGATCACAACACATCAGACGTGTTGTTCGAGCCAGTCCTCCAACTACCCGCTGGCCAGGCTGTCAGTAGCACCGGACACCCGATTGACATAGCGCACAGCAGCCTAGAACTCCTGAGCGATCCACCAACCGCAGCCTCCCAAGCGACTAAAATAACATGTTATTCAACATCACAGACTTTAGTGATAAATAGTCTTTCACATCAGACAGAAATTAAAATCTAGGTTAGGGTAATATATGATCTCTTAGCTGCTTTGCAACTAAATCAAATTTAGCTTTTTTATTTATTTGGGTTTTTTATACAGCAAGCCATGGGAAAATGTAACTATATAATACAACTGCTTTATAGTTAAGGGTGTAATTGTTGAAAGGAAATGTGGATTAGGTAGTAAATAAATAGAGTGGTGATTGTCTGACATAGAAAAATAAACTTTTTCAGATATTCAGTTACAACATTTAATTAATCTTAACAAGCTGACAACACAAATTAGTGGCCATAAGCAGAGCAGCCATTGCTGTTGCTTACTTCAACAAACCTGTATTGTAATATGTCATGAATTATTTAATCATCTGCAATGCTGAAATGTAAAACAAGCAAAAAAAATCCCAACTACCTTTTAAAGGGCAGATTATTTTTAATTCAAAACCATTTAAAATATCATTTACCCCTTTTCATATGCCTGTTGCTCTCTATTAAGTACCTGTTGTCAGAAAATTCTGATTTCTCCATTAGTGTTTACGTGGAATTTCTCAGAGCAAGAAAACATACCTGTAGTTTTGAGACTGGCAGAGTAAGTTATTACACCAAATGAAAAATGACAATTAAAAAACCAGCAATGAGCATTTCAGTAGTTGGCTTCTTTCTTGGTCTCAGCTTAAATATTGAAGCCTTTACATTATTTTTCCTTTCTATGTCCTATCATTCAAGAGATGAGTTTTACTGATGCAATCTAACATCTCTTTGTAATATTCATAATTGTAGCAAAGTAACTGTTCAATATGCTAACTACAAGCAATACAGAGACAGCACCTGGGTCTATCCTTGAAATTTAGGGCATGTCTACACTACAGCCTTGCTCCCAGCAATGTAAGTACCCTACTACACCAAAATAATAACAACTCCACCTCCATGAGAGGCATAGGGCTTAGGTCAGTGTAGTTAGGGTGACGCAGTGTCCCTGTAGACAATGCCTTACTTACATCAGCTGTTGGCTGTCATTCTTGTCAATTTCAGAGCTCTGTGCTGAAGCTCCTTGCTGTGAACCCCACATCCAGCTCACAGCTTGGGCTGTCACCCTGGGGCAGGTGGGGGGTTCCAGCTAGAGCCCGGCTGTCCCCCAGGCTCCTGGCTCCCCTCTCCCAGCCATGCTGCTGCCTGGGCTCCCCACTCGGAGCTGGGCTGCCACCCAGGCTCCTGGCTCTCCGCACCAAGCTGGGCTGCCACCTGGCTCCCCACTGGAATCCCTGCTGCCTCCCAGCTCCCCACTTGGATCTGGGAGCCCGGGCAGCAGACTGGCTCAGAGTGGGGAGTCAGGAGCCCGGGCACCAGTCCAGCTTGCAGCAGGGAGCCAGAAGCCCAGGCGGCAGCCTGGCTCATAGCAGAGAGCCGGGAGCCCGGGCAGCTGCCTGGATCAGAGGGGGGAGCCCGGGCGGCAGCCTAGATAAGAGCAGGGAGCTGGGAGGCACCCTGGATCAGAGCAGGGAGCTGAAAGGCATCCTGGATCAGAGCAGTGGGGAGCTGGAAATGCAGGCTGCAGCCCGGCTCGGAACCAGGAGCCAGGGTGGCAGTCAGGCTATCAGTGGGGAGCTCCACCTGGAGCTGAGGGACTGTGCTCTCAGACCCCCTCCCAAAGTTGTGGACTTGCTACTTAAGTTTGTAGGGTACACATGCCCTTAGACTATTACTTTTTTCAACTATGGCCTGTTTCTTGTCTCACTCTCACCAGCTTTACAATGGTGACACTCCACAGAAATACATGGTGCTAATCAATTTACAAGAGTGTAAATGAGAAGGGAATAAGGGTTGATGTTTGCGATATGGCATAAAACAGTGGATTGATCAGCTGTATCCATACATAACTTAGGTATTCAGTGAAAATTAGTATTTCCAGAATTCATACTGAACTTATCAAATGCCATGGCTAATATCACAATGCTTGTAAAATTGTTTTTTCCTTATACGGAATGCTGATTCACCAGACTGATTAAAATCTAAAGCTCTGTTTATACACTGTCCTGCCACAACTTACCTTACAGCTTGAAGCAGCAATCATAGAAGGAATATGGAAATACTTCATATCCTTATTTCTGAATTAGGTTGTTCTTTGGCACTACATACTAATATTGTAAATGTAAGCATTTTAATCTCTTTGTAGTGGAGTCAGAAAATTCAGGAAAGTACAAATTTTATATAAAACACAGAAAGTGGTTCATCTCCAGGGCAAGAGAATAGTCTCCTAGTGGTGAATTTATGGTTCTGAATAATTAAAGAAAAAATGAGTTCTCAAGAGAATAATTTTTGAGGCTAAGGTGGCGTTGGTAAATAATGAACCCATGTGGCATCAGGAGTTAGCATTTTCTTGCCCATCAACCTATCTGAGAATCCGAGGAAGAATTTTGTTTTCACCCAGTTTGATTGTTTATTGGTGCCATTGCTAACATTTAAAATGTAACCACTAGCCTGTCCAAAATGCTTATGGATGAAGAATCAAAGAAATGAGAGGAGCAGAAGGCCTAGGTAGTAATATAGTCTATCCCCCTATCAAAGTAGGATTATTACCTACAGGAAATTTGAAATTCAAATTGAATTGTTGAAATTGAAAAAACTAACAAAAAAAAGTTAAGAAAAATGTCAACAAAATTCTCATGATGTTTTTTCTCTATTTTTTGAGCAGATATATTGCTGTCAGCCAGTCAGTTCTACTTATGCTAGTTGTTCCTTGGAACCTCTGCCTCTAAAGTTAGGGTTTTTTAGGCAGCCGTGGAAGGGGAAAGCATGGGAATCATGCTGTCATGGAAGGAGATGGTCACTTAGGGAACTGGGCAGAGCTACTGGCCTCTGCATAGTCAACCTTGGTGTTTGGCCTGGAATAGATGTGTGGTTCCTCTGAACATGCACTGATATAGTGGGTCAAAATTCTTTTAAACTCTTAAAGAAAGAGTAAGAGAAAACTGGGGTTGCATATTTTACCCCTTTATAGTTTTCCCCATAAAGGAAACAATCCAGCCTGGTATTTTCAGGACTCCACACTCTTCTACGCTTGTGAATTTTAGTACATCCTCTCACAATACCAGACCAAATAGATTTCCTAATTCCACAACACTTGCTTTCTTGAAATCTAAAGCCCTTGTATTGTTCAGTTCTATTATTCCCATTTCTTGCTATGCAGATTTCAGGCAGCCATGGTGTGACCCAGGGACCTCTTGGTGCCAACTGACAGAGGGGATAGGGAATGCATAGAGTTTTACAGGGATCCTCTGGGTCAGATATACGTATAATAGTTCACCAAAGAGTGATACGTAAGGTCTCTACTGAGACCCATTAGCCCACTGGTAGTCATAATCATTGGGAAATATATGTACGGATAATATTTAAGGAGTTATATATCTATACTGAAAATTATGTTTTAAAGTCTTGGAGTTAAAGCAGGTCCCCAGGAGGCAATTTGCCTCACACAGGTTCCTTTTAGGCAGGAGATAACAGAAACGTATCTCCCTTTCTGATCATTTGTATGTTGTCTGCCTGAAAAGGAGGCCTATTTGCATACTGACCCAGTGCCAGTCAAAAGGGAGGGTCCTGTTTATGAACAATGACAAAGGCTTTGTCTACACTAGAACCTGAACAACAAAACTTTTGTTGTTCCGGGATGTGAAAAAAAACCCACCCCAGAACGACAAAAGTTTTCCAACGAAAAGCGCCAGTGTGAACAGCACTTTGTCGGCAGGAGAGCTCTCCTGCCAACAAAGCTACCGCCGCACATTGGGGGGGGTAGAAGTTTTTTGTCGGCATGATAGCTCTCTTCTGCCGACAAATAGCGACTACACTAGACGCCTTTTAGTGGCATGGCATAGTGGCATATATGGCATAGTGGCATACTGTAGTGGCATAGTGTAGACATAGCCAAAAGAAGGGACTTGTATATCTGGAGGTGGGGGGTGGAAAAAGGAACACAGTGGGTTCTTGGGGAGGCAAACTGACAGCATGCCTGTCTCATGATCCTGTTGGGATTCCCTCCAAGACCTTTCCACTCAGCTTATCCAGAACACCTCATGTAGTTCTGGAAAAACATTTTATCCAGGTCTCTGGGATCCAAAAAACTCAGTTCGACTCCACTCATCACTCAGGTTAATTTGCCCCGCTAGCTAGGCCCAGACACAGGGAGTTTAGGCAAAGGGTGATACTGTACCACATTTCCAGTTCATGTCACATACGACACAGTTTATATACGTCTTTCCTTGCTACTAAGAGCTATACTTACATGTAAGGACCAATCGCTTTGCAGATTGCATAAGGCAAGCTTATTAGTTCTGCTTACTTTTGTTTATTATAAACGTACTCACAACAGTTAGTTTAGTTAGTTTCTGACTCCCTTTTTTACTAAAAATATATTCACAATAGTTACTTGTTTCAGCAATTACTTGTTCAGGCTTGTTCAGAAGTTACTTGTTCAGGCTTGGTCTTGTCTTAACTTGGGCCTGCTCATGTCAGCTAAATTATCCCTACAAAACCCAGCCAACCTGTTTGCAAAGCCCTGTAAGGATTTTGGGCCTGCATCACTCTACAAGACATGAGATTATCTAGTTAATAAAGAATGCACATTATGCTTTAGAATGCACGTTATGCTTTTATTTCATATGTAACCATTTGCTATTATTTGAATCTCTGCACTTTGTTAAATAAACGTCAAGAAAAAAGGAACATGTGGTCAGAACAAGTTTTTCTAAAGACCCTTGGTTCCTAGAAATCCTCACAGAAGTTCTGGCTTGAGGCCAGAAAACCAAAGAGGATGCATTGCCTTATCAACTTAAATACTGACCTGTAGGAGTTGTGTTGCAGTAGCTCTCTGCTCAGGATTCTTCACTAAACATTTTTTCACAAAATCAGTGAATTCATCAGACCAGAGCTCCGGCTTCCGGAATGTTGGCGGTGGATTTGTGGGAATCATAAAAATAGCCTAGTTTAAAAAATTAAAACAAAAATAGAAAGGTGAAAAAAAAATCAGCAAAAATCACGCTGTAGCCAAATAAACACATCACTTTATCCAGCTTTTTTTTTTTGTTTAATCAGACTGAGAATCTGGAGGACAAATTTTAACTGGTCTAGAATTTCCAATCTGATTGAGATTCAGGAAGCAAATCCATCTGCTACCAATGCAGTTATTTCCCATTAGATTTCCTCTTTTTAAACTGCACTTTATTAAGCACATCATTCTTTATTTTATCTATTACTGTTATCAGTCTCGAGAGAAGATTTTGCCCTTTCAGAACCTTTTAGCAGAAGTCAGCACACTTCCTGGTTCAGCAGACATATATCTAAATATATTGCTGTTGAGAATCAGATCCACTTCCCATCTCCTAACTTAATGTCAATTTTGTACAAGCAGAATTGCTGAAGAAAGTCAGATCAATCCTATTTACTTTTGCATTCTAAAATATTCAGGTGTAATTAAACACCTTGATTCTGCCAATGTGATTTAAAACTAATTCTAAAAATGGATAAGATGCCACTGAAGGCACGCTGCAACAATAAAATGTAAACAAAATCATGTCACTAGCTTACTGGTATGAAAAGGTCTTACATAAATTGTGAAAATGGCAACATTTTATCTTATTTGTTAAAAACCACATACAGAGAAATTCTCCAGATAGTACTCCCGGGGGAATTCTGCGCCACGGCACATGCCATATCCCCTGGAGATTTTTTGCAATGACTTGTGACAGGGAATCAAAAGAAAATAGCATGAACGCTCATGGGACCCTCCCCACCAGCGCCAGTGTATCGTTTCAGGTGCTCGGAGTGGGGGTGGGGAGGGCCTGGCCAGTGGCTCCTAGCCTGCACTGGACTCAGCTGCTAGTCTGGGCTCGGGGTAGGGGAGGACCGGACTTCTTCTTCCCTTGCAAGGAGCGGCCAGGGTCAAGGCATCCAGACCGCCAACCCTGCACTCAGACCATTCCTTACTTAGCCCTCACGTTCAAACCCCCACCCCAACGAACCCCACCCCCCTGCACCTGGACCACTCCGATGAGCCCCCCAAACCCAGATTCCTATCCCACTGATTCCCCAACCAGTTGCACCCAGACCCCCACTCTCCCCTGCTGAGCCCCAACCACCTTCATCTGGACCCCCCTACAGAGTCCTATTCCCCCTGCACCCGTAACCCCCCAACAAGGCCCTGTGCATCCAAATGTCCCCACACACCAGGACCTCCCACTAAGCCGCCCACACTCCAATTACCCCAGACAGAACCTTCTCACCCCACACCTAGATTCCCCCACACTAAGCCATTCTACACTTGGATCTTCCAGGGCTGAGCCTACCTGCCCCACACCTGGATCAGGGGCTAGGGCTGGGTGTGTGCGCAAGACTGTCCCTCTTGCTCGCTATCTTGGTGCAGCTGGTGTAGTGGGGCAAGGCCATGGCCCTTGCAATGCTAGGGTCAGGTGCAGCCTCACCGAAAAGTCCGTGTCCCCGAGGGGAGTGGGGAAGGAATGCAGGGTGATATCCCATCTTCATGCAGCCAGTGGCCTGTGCTCCCCTCTGCCATGCTGGAGCCTCCACATTTATTGACAAATTAAATACTCAGAATTTTGCAGAATTTTAAAATATTGTGCGTAGAATTTTTATTTTTTTGGTGTAGAATTCCCTCAGGAGTATAAATTGGGGGGGGGGGGGGGGAAATCACACTATATGTCCCTTCTTTGTCCTGTTTAGGTCCAAGAGATTTTGCCACTGATTTTCATGACCCTAGATTTTACCCTAACTGACGAGCTACCTGCATAAGAGGAGGAAAAGAAAGATTAATAGACACCTTCCTGAGGTATCAGTCTGAACTATCACCCTAATAAAATGGGGGAAAGTTTTTAATCAATGAAGTGCCATATGTTAATATTAAATACGTATTTCATCAATTACTGTATAGAATTACAAATAGTTGCAAAGATAGCAGCACACGGTGTCTTAAAAGAGACCTAAGGTTTTTAAAAAACATTTCATTATTCACTTCTCAAACCAGGTTTAGTTGGGATCACCACTTTTCCCCATGTAAGAAGGTGGGGGTCACAAAAACATAGTACTCATTCATTGTAACAATCCTACACAGATAAATGGAACTTTGAAGCAGGGGAAGAAAAAACAAAATGAAATGACCACAGAGTGATGTAAAAAAATGAGACAATTTATTCTTACCGCCTACATAGCATACATACCAACATTTGAAATACTGCCGGGAGGGGTGAGGAGGGAAACACAAATTTGAGATTTTCAGCATAATCCCTGAACATATTTTTGAGAGTCTAAAAAAGCCCAGTATCTTGTTCAAACACCTCAATCTAAAATTAAACTCATTCTCAAGAAAAGCTGACCGTATGTTGAATGTTGTACAACCAAAACATTCACTATAATTTTCAGAGAATAAATATTTCAGTACCAAATAACTGAGTTCAATTCAAATACTTGTATTTTATAAATCAGTTCATTATTCACCTAATAGGAAACGTACAGTAACAAATCTGGCCATTTGGTTTAACAAAAGTAATACTCCTGCTGCCATAATGAAAGTTATTTTTCTTTATTTTCTTGGGGAGAGGTACCCTACTCCAATACAAGGTGTCCCCAGCCTGGCACTTGAGCTCAGCTGCAAGAAAGTAGTACTATGCACCACGCTGGCATTAAACTACTAGTTTGCAGTACCAGAGTAATTGTTTATCAGCATAAATGAAGTACTGCTGCTATAAAGCAAAGGATGACAAACTCAGCTGCTTCTGTCCTTGAAGGTAATGATCTCTTTTGAACTTTGAGCTGCTGAGTTGTAGTCTTATCTCAAGATAATCTTAAACTTAACATACAATTTGTGCAGTAGCTATAAGAAACACAAGGATAAAACGGTCTACTTGTAGTTATTGTTTATATAGTATCATCATAAAATGAGCTAAAAATATACATCTCCTGTTTGATCATAAACACTAAACTGTGACACACAGAACAAACAAGTCTAAATATATGAGCCATCATATTTAGGGGCAAGGTTATTTTAATTAGCTACATAGCAGCTAAGAATCATATCGAAGAATTTACTTCTTTATAGTCAACAAATGACTGACCAATTATTCTTAAATATAAAGCTTAAAAACGTAGGCTTCTAGATCCGTTACTAGCACTAGTACAGTTCCACTGGTGTTAGCAATGGTGGCAGTGCTAACATAGACAGTGCTCCAGGCAGGTCTAGATAACAGTAGTGAACATGCTAGCAGCTGCTAGCACCTTATGTACACTAGTGCTCTCATCACTGCTTCCAGTGCTTGGGTAGTAGCAGCCCAGTGGTAGCAACTGAGAGAAATTTTGGGGGGGGGGGGGGGGGGAGATATTAATTAGACAAGGCCTTTTTCCCCACCTCATTCCTATTTTCACACCTTCTTCCACACACCCTGTATACCTGAGAGAGATTCCCAAGTGACTTGCTCAGCCAGGTTTCAAAGGAAATACAGGGCAGAGTTAGAAATAAAACTCAGGTCACCTGACCTCTACTCTTGAGTTTTAATCATGAAAGCACCCTGCCAGATACTCTTTTTTACATGCTAAGAGATGTCAGAATACAAACCCTTGAGTTTAAATTAGTTTTATTTTTCTTCAACTTAATCTGTGTTTGCCTTTGTCTTGTCTATCAAAGAGAGTCCATCCTGTCCTGAACTGACCTTTCCAGTTTTATGCTTCCAGTTCTGATCTACAAATAGAAGATATTTAGGAATATATCTTTTTGTACAGTGCTTTGGGGCAAATTCTGGCCCCCAGCTATGGAATCAGGATTTGTGGAGGATTACACAGGCTCTCCCCAAACAACATTGTATAATGCGGGAAGGTGCAGCACTAGTCCAGAGGATACACCACTATGCAGAACCTCTGACAATCCGTCTCAAAGTGGGGAATACATTGGACAATCTAATACTGAGTTGCTACTACAGCCATTGGACTGAACTAGCCTTTGATGTGACTGAGTAGGATCTCCTCTGCCCCCCTACACAACTGCCCAGTGCCCAGAACATCTAGTCAGCCTTGTGCTGAGCTGAGGATTTAGTCCTAATAGAGAGGATGGATATGCATCTGATTTTTCCTTTGATTATATTTAGTATGCCAGCAATATAAATGAAGTCCAGACTGAAAACATTTTTAGCAAAGTTTCTTTTATGGATGATTTTATTGTTGTGATAATGTAATTAGTAGAATTAGGATATGTCACAAGAAAAATGAAGAACCTCATACTTCACGTGGAATTTCTTCCTCCGAAAATTTTTGTGGCTTATTCTTCCTATCATTCAGGGTGACACGCCTGTAAACTTCACACAACTTAAGAACACATCTCATACACAGCAGCAGTTTAGCAAAGGAACTGAACCTTTCTGTTTTGTTTTCTGCTGAGAGTAGGTTAGGTATATTGTTTGGGCTTGAATGCTGTGTGACTGCCATAGAGCCTGTCATAAATATAAAGGGAAGGGGGAGAGGGTCTGATGCAGATAAAATCCTCTTACCAGTAAAGGGTTAAGAAATGCAGGTAGCCAGACTGACACCTGACCAATGGGGGGACAAGATACTTTCAAATCTTGGGAGGGGGAAAGCTTTGTGTGTGGGTCTTTGAGAGACACAGAGTGATCTTGGAGTAAAAAGGAATCAGTCATCTTTTCATCAAATCCTCACTTTTCTAAAGTAAGTCTAGTCAGCATAGCAAGTAGTTTTCTGTTTATTTTGCTTGGTGTGTGTTCCCTGTGTTAGAGGGAGGGGTTACTCCTTCCTTTTTCTGTAACTTTAAGGGTTTTTCCAGAGGGGGGGAATCCCTCTGAGTTTGGAAATTGAGTATCCTGTAAATTAGTTACCATCCTCATTTTACAGAGCTGATTTTACCTTCTTTGTTTTAATAAAATCCTTCTTTTAAGAAGCTGACTGTTTTCTATGGTGTTAAAACCCCGGGGGTGGGGTTTTTTTAGATCACTGTGTAACCAATTGGTTAGGAGATTATTCTCAAGCTTCCCAGGACAGGGGGGTACGGGCTTGAGAGGGTATTTTGGGGGGAAAGATAAACTTCAAGTGGTTTCCTTTCCTGGATTCCTGTTTAGAGCACTTGATGGTGGCAGTGGGAGAAGCATTTCTCAGGGTGCAGGGAATTTTGTACCTTGGGGGTTTTAACCTAAGCTGGTAAAAATAAGCTTAGGGGCTCTTCATGCGGGTCCCCACATCTTTACCCTAGAGTTTAGAGTGGGGAGGGAACCCTGACAGAGCCTTTTGGGGTATGTCTACACTATAGCTGGGAGCAAGCCTCCCAGCCCAGTTAGTGCACTAAAAATAGCAGCATGGATATTACTACTCAGGCAGCAGCTCAGGCTCTCAAGCACACCGGACCCTCTGAGTCTAAGCCAGGGGTGGGCAAACAATGGCCTGCAGGCTGCATCCAGCCCGTGAGACCTTTTAATCTGGCCCTCAAGCTCCCGCCAGGGAATGGGGTTAGGGGCTTGCCCCGCTCTGCACGGCTCCCGAAAACAGCGGCATGTCCCCTCTCCAGCTCCTGTACATAGGGGTAGCCAGGAGGCTCCACATGCTGTCCCCACCCCAAGCACCAGCTCTGCAGCTCCCATTGGCCAGGAACTGTGGAGACAGGACATGCCACTGCTTCCGGGAGCTGCTTGAGGTAAGCGCCACCTGGAGCCTGCACCCCTCAGTCCCAGCCCGGAGCACCCTCCTGCCCCCCAAACCCCTCATCCCCAGCTCCATACCAGAGCCCGCACCCCCAGCCAGAGCCCTCATCACCCCCTGCCCCAGCCCAGAGCCTCCTTCCCTAAACCCCCAACTCCCTGCCCAGAGCCCCCTTCTGCACTCTGAACTCCTCATTTCTGGCCCCATCCCAGAGCCCACACCCCCAGTTGGAGTCCTCGCCCTCTCCTGCATCCCAACCCCCAATTTTGTGAGCATTCATGGTCTGCCATACAATTTCCGTACCCAGATGTGGCCCTCAGGCCAAAAAGTTTGCCCACCCCTCGTCTAAGGTCAGGTGGCTAGCCCAAGCCTCCACTGGTGGCACAACATGCAGACTGCTATTTTTATCACACTACCTCAAACAAAGGGCTGGTCCACACTAACCCCCGAGTTCGAACTAAGATACGCAACTTCAGCTACATGAATAACATAGCTGAAGTCGAAGTATCTTAGTTCAAACTACAAGGTACTTACCGCGGGTCCACACGCGGCAGTCAGGCTCCCCCGTCGACTCCACGTACTCCTCTCACGGAGCAGGAGTACCGGTGTCGACGGCGAACACTTCCGGGATCGATTTATCGCGTCTAGACAAGACGCGATAAATCGATCCCAGAAGATAGATTGCTTACCGCCGAACCCGGAGGTATGTATAGACGTACCCTAAGATAGCACGTCTTTCTACCAGGGCTGGGAAACACTCGCCCAGCTGCAATGTAGACATACCCTCAGTTTACTGTCAGTTTGCTCTTCTGGACAGTTGGAATGATATTGAAGGTGTTTGGCAGTCATTTTTCTACATCTTGGTTGTTTTGTCATTTTTTGATATTGGTAGTGATGTGAGACATTTTGCCAGCTGGAATTTACAAGAACATAAGCCTTTCTGAAAGGAACAGTGAGTCACAAGGACTGGTAGGAGCAAGGTATCCTTAGGCAATGTGTGAAGTTACTTTTCTTTTGGCTGTTTTGGCATTGCCTACTTATACTAATTACATTATCACTTCAGTCAACAAACTTCCAAAAATAAGCAGATATAACATTCTTATGGAGATGCTGAATCACTTGAGGAAAAAAAATCAATTGCCTTTAAATAATTAAAAGAAAAGTCATCTGAGATACTGTAACAGTTCTCCCTTAAAGATGACCTACAAAGGAATTTAGTGAAATTCCATCAGCTTTAGAAATGTGACCCCTAATAACCAGGCTAAAAGGGGCACTCAGCACACTAGCATTTTAAAATTGTACCTATTTTCTTCTTTGGGACCCACGTCATAGAGCCTTGCCGCACCTTCAGTGCAAAATGATGCTGCAGCAATCTCTAAGCTGGTAACAATAAATTTAGTCACAGAAACCAGGTGCAGCATAGAAGCAGACTATAGGGGTAGGAGAAAAGGGTGGATTATATAAAATTTTTTGTATTTCAGAGCAGATAAATGATACATGCAAGAATGAGGTAGAGGATGCAACTAATTATCAGCTGGCCAGGGAGTGCAGAGAGCAACCTTTCAGGGAAGAAAGGAAGTTTGTCTCCTGAAAAGTCCAAGAGCGCACGCGTGCGCGCACACACACACACCCCTCTAACAGAGGTGACAAGGGACACAGGCTAAACCAAACCATCATTTTGCACCAGAAAAGCTGAGCAACAATTTCTATTGAATTAAATATCTGAGATATTCAAGCTCATCAAATAAATTGTACCTTGCTTAACTAGAACACTAACACCTTTTTTTAAAAAGCAAGAATTATACAACTTCAAAACAGATTACTCAAGAGTGCGTCTACAGAATACACACTCAAGGCTAACCTAACCACCCATGGATGACTCTTGCTCCAGGTGTCTGTAGCTGACCACTCATTTATCTAACTTATTAGAAACAAAATAAGGACTGATGATATTGAAGGACAAGTGTTGTATCAAATGTTTGAGCAAAGAAAGCAAGAAGAAAATTCCTCATCAAGGTCATGATGACCTTTGATCAGGAAATGCAGGGGAATGAAAGACATGGGAATGGATTTAAGCATCAGGGTGCAGCTTTATTAACTTAACAAAAGGGCAGAGTGTACCTGCTCACCCCCTCTCATATCCTGCTCATTTAACTGGGTCCAGTGTGGTGTTACAGGGTTCCCACCATATAAATCAATAACTTGAGAACATCCTCTTCCATCTTCCCTTAGAATCAGCTTACTTTTGAATCCCCTTGCCTTCACTTCCACAAGGGGGATAGAAGGTTGCAGACAGGTCCCTGTTGATAAGACTTCAAGTCTCCCTCTCTCTTTAGAGGCACCAGCAAATCCTGCGTCTCGGTTACCTCTGGAAGCTGTCCCTTTTTAGCTTTTATCCACACTGGACACCAGCCACAAGCTATGACAACAAAACATTGCCAGTATTATCTCTTAATATTAACTTTGCATTCCTACTCCTTTTACCTGACAGAATATTCCCAGCATATTCCTCCATGTACCAATGCTCTTGCTCTCATAATGCTGTGAAGAAGGTGAAAAACCCACTATATCTCTGCCAATTTGACCCAATGGGGAACACATTCCTTCCTGATCCTAAGAGCAGATGATTGGTCAGACCCACAACATCCTAGAATCACAGCAACAACAGGGAGGGAGGATAGGACAGCCATAAAGCAAGATGGCTCCTGAAAGTCCAGGCAGTTTTTAAATGTATAGAGGAGGAGGGAGTAATAATCAAATCAACTCCTCTATGCCCCCCAGCCAGGCAATGGAAGGTGGAGATACCCCTTTCCTCCTCCCAGCATATTCCTCCATGTACCAATGAAGGAGAAAGGGCTCGCTCTTGCTCTCAGACCCTCTCCCTCCAAATCCAGGAGGTTGGGCATAATTTATTTTAGTCCGATTAAACAAACATATTCCCTTCCTTCCCACTCCCACAGATACAGGTGGCATTTTCTAACCTAGAACAAAATAGTGCCATAACGATCTTGATGATGAAATTACTACTCCTTTTTGTCAAAAGTCTAGGGTTGCCTTGAACTGAGATCTATGGTTTGAACTTCAAATGAAAGTTCATGGTTACCATTTATCACTCAACTACTGCCAATGCTCATTTGGGGCCTGATCCAATGCCCATGGAAGTCGATGAGAAATTTTCCATTGACTTCAATGCCTCTTGTTTCAGGCCCATAACCTCAAATATACAGCGAACAGTAATGTTTCTGTAAACTTCGTTAGTTTATTGCAATACATTATTCTGAGATGTTGTAAAAACTCTCCATAAACTTCAACTTTTCCAAAAGACTAAGAAAAACTGCGCTAATTTCTCTGCAATCTGAAAGATGACAAAATACCATGAATAAACAGAGAGACATGTTTTTTTTTAAAAACTGGCATTTCTGAGTCATTTGCTCAAGGTGTCTAAGACACTAAGTAGTTATTAGTGTATCCGTTAATACTGAAATTCCATGTAAGAGATCACAAATCAGTTTTTAACCTCCTTTAATATGATTTAGAAGTCAAGAAAAATATTTTTAAACATATATTTTGAAATAATTACCATATTTTCCTCTGCAAATTAAATCATTACCAAAGGAGAATAAAAACTGTTTTCCTCTTGCAGAAGACTTTCACTCCACTAGTGTCACAAATGCCAATACTGATTAAACTAAAAAAGTCACTATTTTCTCATGATGAAAGGTGCTTCTTATTGAGAGTTACTCTGGCTTCCTGTTATATGTCACTTTATATTTAAAAAGGACAGTATCAAGTAATTTAGCCCAAAATATAGGTTTTATAACATTTCTTGAGAGTTTAGTAAAATCCTTCACATGCTCACTCTCTATATTTAAATGTAAGCATTCCCCAGAATTGTTTTCTTCCTAAATCAAAACCACATCCAGGAAACGAAAAGGACAAAAAAATACACTTGTCTGTTTACAACAATTATTCTGAAAATCAGAATACTTCATCAGGCCTTGATCCTACATCAGGATCCCTAGCAAGAACACCTGCCCACTTAAGTATAGCTCCACCAATGATTTCAATGGAATTTAGAGAGAAAAACAGCTTAGTGGAAACACAGGTTGCAGAATGAAACAAGTGAACATCAATGCAGATTTTTTTAAAATGTTTTTGAGGGGAAAAATGTATATAAACAAGTAATTTAAGATATAAACCCAATTTTAGGTGCCTTTTGAGCATTTTTTAAATGTAACAAATGACAAAATATACAAATTAAAGTAACATGGTATGGTATCAAAACTGTACTCAAATTGCTTTAGAATGACAAAAATATCTAACCTTAACACTAGTAGCAGAGTTTTTTACAACTGTTACCAGTAGTTTAATACCCATTAACTACTGTAAGCTTCTCTTTGGAATGATGACCTTTGGATGCTGTTTAAAGCAAAGCATGATGTACTTAAGATGGTAAAGTAATAAAGCAATAGACACAGAGAAAAGGAAATAAAGATAATGGAAACAATAGTCACATGATTAAGAGCAAAGATGGGTTATTAAAGGATAAGCAATTTATATTGAGCCACATACATAGTTATTGCTAGTAAATTCATAACATTTTGACAGTGTTACAATAAATCAAGAATGTAAAGATATTGATCTCAAACATTTTGCAACAGTAACTGTAATAGGGCAGTTGTAAAACTACTGTACAGAATCAACCTTCACCTTCTTTTATGCTGCCATTGTAACACAACTGCAGTCAAAGTTTCATATGTAACTTGCTCCTACTGGTAAATGTGATATTTTAACTGGAATCACAACAAATTTCTTTTACGTTTCAAAACAATATTACCAATATGATTCTGCTTGCAGTAGGTCTCATTATAATGCCCAATGTGGATGACGTGAAATAGCCTATATTCTAAAATAACAAGTACATTTTGTTTTTATTATTTTTTGAGTAAGTATATCATATTATGAAACCCCCAGCCCTGGCTCAACTTTCTGGTTCTGGCAGGGATCTGGGACAAAGCTGCTTTCATGACTTAAGGGGCAGAACTTACCAGAGTAGCAGCAATTCACCAGTCAGCTACTGCTCTTGATTGACAAACAATTTTATAACATGCAAATTTTTCACCTCACTATTCAACCCTTTTCCACATCATTAAATAGATTAAACACCCCCAGTTCCAGTACAGAAATATCACTTGGGCCTGGTGACTTTTTGCTATTTATCAATATGCCCCAACTCCTTTTTTGACACCTCGATTTCTGACAATATGCCATCTTTATTACCTGAAAAGATTACGCCAGGGGTAGGAATTGCCCCATCCTCCTCTTTGGTGAAGTCTTAAGTAAAGAAAATAATTTAACTTCTCTGTAATGTCTTTAGATCTTCCTTAATTCTTCTCTTTACAATCAGAAAGACCAGCAGATCCACTGAGTCTATCCCAAGGATCCTTCTTTCAATATACTTAAATAGTTACTTGATATTTTACTGTGTTGTTTGTTTGTTTGTATTAGTTTGTCTGTTTGCATTAGTGTGTCTTTGGCTATTTGTTCTTCAGATTTCAACTTCTATATTTTTATCTTATATTTAAAATAGCACAATTTATTATCCTTTCTATTGATTTGATTTGGGCTGGATTTCCATTATCTAAAAGGTATCTATACGGCTTAAAAACATCTTGAACTTTGCCATTTAACTATATGGTTATATTTTTCTTCATGCTTCCTTTTTGGTTTAGGACATACCAGGCCAAATTCCAAGTTCAGTTACAATTATATAAACATTCCTTGAAGTCAATGAGATTGCAGCAAAGTACAGATCACAATCTGGTCCTCACTATTTCACACATCTAACCCCCCGATTCGAACTAAGATAAGCAACTTCTGCTACGTTAATAACGTAGCTGAAGTCGAAGTATCTTAGTTCGATCTTCAAAGCACTTACCGCAGGTCCACATGCGGCAGGCAGGCTCCCCCGTCAGCGCTTACTCCTCGCAGCAAGCAGGAGTACCGGTGTCGACGGCGAGCACTTCCGGGATCGATTTATCGTGTCTAGACAAGACACGATAAATCGATCCCAGAAGATCGATTGCTTACCGCCGAACCCGGAGGTAAGTATAGACGTACCCCAAGTAACTAAGATTTACATAAACCAGTATACTAGTGCTGTTGCTACTTGTGAATGACTTTCAGAAAGGAAAAACAGAACTTAACATCAATAAGAGCCTTAAAAAAAAAAGCTAAAATTTTCAAAGCTAAATAATGAAGGAACCTGGATAAAAGGCAACAAGGAAATTATTCCATGTTGCTAGAGATAGGAAAGTAAAGGAAACTACCCTAAGGTAACCATGTAAAGGTCTGGAACATACAGGCAATCAACTTTGATGTGGAAAGGTTTTTAGCTAGCATATAATAAATAATAATAATAATAATAATAAATTACAAATAACCCACAGGAGGTATAAAATCATGCAATTATTTAACAATTTGTAAAGATTATGTATACCATAGCATTACAATAATCAAGAATGAAAAAGACAAAACCCATCAACAAGAAACCTGCCAAATGGGGTCACAACACAATAGTGAATGACAGCAATTTGTCTTACATGGAAAAAATTATCCTTAACAGAGCTGAAATGAGCTTCAAAATTCAGACAGCGAATAGAACTATTTCATAGCAGGTGCAACAATAAGAATAGCCACCAAGAAGCAACTTTAAACCGGCTATAGATAAATCTGATGTTGCTACTCTGAAAAGTGAACCAACTTAATCCTAAAACTGAATGAGAACTAAAGGAGTTGTTGAAGCAGTAATGAAATTAAAATAATTTTACTTTAGGCAGAAAGGATGCATAACTACCTTGTATTTACAGTCAACAAAAAATAGAAGATGCTTAGACAATGCTGCCAATTGCCCTGTTCTCTAACCAGATTTAGAAAACAAAATCACTTTAATGCTATTTAAGAATCAAGTTTAGGCAGCTAATACTATTTTGAACTGGGACCTAAATGGCAGAAATAATGAAAGTTATACAAGATCATAGTCTTCAAGGTAATACAGTGACAGACAAAGCACTGATTAAGAGCGTTCCTCTCTCCACAGTGAAACTGTGTTGTACTCTGTTATTACAAAGTACTCTATAAGAACAAATCATGCCAAACCAGCGTGATTTCCTTCTTTGACAGGGTAACTGATTTTGGTGGATAGGGGGAATGTGGTAGACATAATATACTTGGATGTCAGCAAGGCTTTTGACACAGTTCCACATGATATTCTGATAAGTAAGCTGGAGAAATGCAGGCTCAACAGAACTACCATTAAGCGGATTCATAATTGGGTAAACAACTGCAAACAATGAGTAACTATTAATGGAATGTCGGATTGGAGGGAAGTCTCAAGTGGGGTTCCACAGGGATCTGTTCTGGGTCCTGTGTTATTTAACATCTTTATTAATGACCAAGACGTAGGTATAGAGAACATACTGATCAAGTTTCCAGATGACACAAAGCTAGTGGGGGCTGCCAATACTTTAGAGGATAGAGCTAAAATTCAGAGGGGTCTTGATAAATTGGAGAACTGGACTATAAACAAATAAATGAAATTCAGCAAAGATAAATATAAGGTGCTACACTCAGGGAAGAAAAATCAAACGCACAAATACAGAATGGGGGATAATTGGCTTGGCAGCAACAATGCTGAGAAGGATCTGGGAGGTGTGGTGGATCACAAGATGAGTCAGCAATGTGATGCTGATGCAAAAAACCAAATGCAAATTTTGGTTGCATTATCAAACACATAGCATGCAAGTCAGGGGAAGTGATAGTACCGTTCTACTCGGAGCTGGTTAGGTCTCAGCTGGAGTACTGTGTTCAATTTTGGTCATCAATGTAAAGGAGGTGGAGAAACTGGAAAGGATCCAGAGGTGAATGACAAAGATGATCAAAGTGATGGAATGCAAGCCATATGAGCAAAGGCTGAAGAAACTGGGTATGTTTAGTTTGGAAAAGAGGCAATTTAAGGGGGGGGATCTGATAGTGGTCTTCAGATTCTTGAAAGATGAAGAAATGTTGTTCTCTTTTGCCACAGAGGGCAATGGGTTCAAACTACAGAATAGCAGATTTAGATTAGATCTCAGGAAAAACTTCCTAACTGTAAGAACAGTAGAACAATGGAACAGACACCTTGGGAGGTAGTGGAAGCTTCTTCACTTAAGGGATTCAAAAGGAGGCTGGATAGCCATCTGTTTTGGATGGTATAATCCTGCATCTTGGCAGGGCATTAGTCTAGATGACCCTTGCAGTCCCTTCTAATCCCATGGTTCTATGATTCTATAAAGGGCTATATCAAATGTTTACAAAACCTCTAACAGAGTTGTCTGCAATTATGCAAGTACACCCAGCCACTTATTTTGTCAATGACGACAGATTTTCAAGGCAAGGAAATTCACTACTATAAGTATAGGTGACAATGTCTTCCCAAAAATTACAGCTCTTGGTTCCCTCCAACTGTTTCATAAGATATCACTGCTGTGTGATCCAACCAGATTAAGGCATTTTGATATAGGACACAACTGACTGATGAATGCAGTTGTCCTTTACCTATGATCTTAGAAAAATTCAAGGGCACAGATGGATTACTCCATCATGAACAATGGCCAGAAATACACCAGATGTTCTGATAGAAGACTTTTTTAATTTGAGATTTGGACACCAGATTGTACTTCACATGTATGTTTTCAAAGCATGCATACACACACTCCCACCCATAGTTTTCAGAATAGCCACTGCTGAGTTGCATTTAGGACTATCTGAAATCACTTTAGGAACAAGTGCCAGGCATGACTCAGTACCAGCCTCAGCGCTTGTCTCTGTGGAAATGGATCATTAGGTCCTTGACAATGATATTCACTGGTGTCCTCTGATGAATTGATGTCACCAGAAATGGGGCATTTATTGAAAAATGGAATGACAGTGCTGAAATGGAGTGGTTCATAGGGTTCTTCAATTATGGACAGCAACGCTGCATTCAGTTTTCTTTGTGATATAGGCTTTCCAGTTTGAGATACAGGAACTCCTCACTTAAAGTTGTCCCGGTTAACATTGTTTCAATGTTAAGTTGCTGATCAATTAAGGAACATGCTCGTTTAAAGCTGAGCAATGCTCCCTTCTAACGTCGTTTGGCAGCCACCTGCTTTGTCCACTGCTTGCAGGAAGAGCAGCCCGTTGCAGCTAGCTGGTGGGGGCTTGGAACCAGGACATACCGGCAGCCCCCCTATCAGCTCCCCGCTCCCCTAAATTCCCTGTGCTCAGCCTGCAGCTGCTCAGCAGGCTATCAAGTGCCAGCAGTTCAGCTGTACCTTCCCCCACTGCCGTGCTGCTCCTGCCCTCTGGCTTGGAGCTGCTCCCCGAGCCTCCTGCTTGCTGGGGCGGGGGGGGGGGGGGGGCGGGGTTGGTCCCATTGACCTAGCACTGGTCTATATGGGGGTTAGGTCAATTTAACTGCATCACTCAGGGGTGTGGATTTTTTCATACCCCTGAGCAATGTAGTGGTACTGACCTAATTTCATAGTGTAGACCAGGCCTCTATTTCCCTTTAAAACCAGAAAGCAAATGTAGCCTAAATCCTGTGACATGACTTGTTGTAAATTGGAACTTAGATTGCAGGAGAGATTAACAACCCTGAACTCCTAACCCTTTTCATCATTTTCTTATTAATCACATGGCTAGGGGAAAGGTTTTTAAAATGTGGATGAAGCATAACGCTTGTTTTTGTGGACGCACCATCTTGGTGACCCTTCTCTTCCTTGGCCACACAGGGATCTGAAGCATTGTGGGTAGGGGTCAAAACCCAGAATTTTGTTTCAGAATTTATTTTATGATGGTTTTACTTCATTTTATATTATTTTTACATTATTTCATAACATCAGTATTTTTAATTTAATTTACTTTTTAAAATTAAGGGCAGATGCTGATTGAAATAGTTTCTCTTCTTTTCTAGAACAAAGTGTCTCCTATTTGTGTCTTAATGAAACAGTGTAATGAAACAATAACATGATTTTTTAAAATAAAAATAATAGAAAAATTCTGGGTTTTGTGTGTCACATTATGGCAGTCAGAAATATCAACGCACATTATGACATGCTTGTGCACATTCTGACAAGTAGTGCATATTATGACTACTACTAATGTAGCAGAAAATACAAAAATAATGAAAATATTAAAATATTTTTAAAATGTTCAAAATCAAATGTTTTGGAATTTCCAAAAATGATTTTTCAGAATTCCTCAAAACATGAATTTTCTGAATCAAAATACTTTTCCATGAGGATTTTTGTTGAAATTGATGCATTTTTCAAAATATTTAAATTTTTTATAAAAACAGCTTCCTATTAAAAAAAAATTTTTGATTAATTTTTTTTACCAGCACTACTTTCTGCTTCAACAGAATTCTTGGGATATGTTTATATATAGTGTCTCCAAGACAACAGGATCAGATCACAATCCGCATATGGTGACAAGAGAATAAATTTACCAATGCATCTGTGAACAGACCCAAAAAAACAACAATTTTTTAAAAAAATGTGATCGCCTACTTTAAAAAGACCTCTTCTATAATTTCTCAGAAAGGGAAGCAATCATTACATTCAGAAATAAGCTACATTCACCTTATACATACTGTACTTAAGAGGAAAAAGTATATTTACAATTGTATTTGTTAACAAAAAAGGCAAAAAGCAAGAACAACAGAGAGTGGCATTTTACAGAGTGGATAAAAATTGATTTTTTTCAACAATTAAGTATTGGGTTTTTTATTTAAATTGGATTATTTTATTTAAAAAAAATTTTTTTTTAATTAAATACAGGGGATTTTAAAAATTAATTTTGAAATTGAAAACTTATGTTAAGACCTAAACTTATTACAATCCATTAAAATTAAACACAAAAAATAATATAATACATGTTTGCCACCAAGTTTCAAAGAAAGTCAGACCACTGAACAGGTGGAAGTTATTGGCTAAGCATCTGGAACCAGAGTTTGCTAAAGTGCTAAACCAGCTTTTGACAGCAGAAGCCTCTCTTCTGCAGATGCAGAGAGAATATTTTCTTCATTTCAGTTTATTCAGCTAGTTCAGTTCAGTTCAAAATTAAGAAACCAAGTGGGAGTTGAAAAAGCAGAAAAACTTGTTTTCCTCTTAGAATCTATGAATAAAAATGAGATGTGAGAGGATGGGATCTACTAGTTCTAAAATTTTGAAGGCTATAGTGACCAGAAAACAATTAGCTTAATTCACTAGCTACAAAAAATATTTACTTTGTTTTAATGAATCAATTTTAAATGCAAAACAACATATTCTGATAAATATTTTGGTAAACTTTTTTCCTTACATTTCCAGCACATTTTAAGATAGTTTGTTAAATAAAAAAATTTAAATGTTGCTTTTTAATGTAGGTTTAAATTGAATTTGAATTTCCAAAGAGATCTTAACATAAATTATAAGTAAAAAAGTAATCATCATCCAATAAATATATGCATTATTCTCCCTTTTCTAACATAATACAAAAATATTAAACTACATCACTGCTTAAACAAATGTGCACAGATTTAGTGTGTCCTCCTGGTTAGCAAAAAGAACCACCTGTAGCGTATCAGCTATATTTAGTTGCAAATTAACATGTTTTAATGGTTACCAACCAATGAGATTCAACCTTTGCTTGGGAAAATAATTAAAAACTACAAAAGCAAATCACAATTAAAAGAGATGATTTAAATCAAAGTTTCCTGCTTGCTGATTTAAATCAATCCACCCCAGTACGTTATGTGAGAAAATACTGTACTTTTAACTTCTTAGCTAGTGAATGTGAAGCTTCTGCCATAGCCAGGAACACAGTTGACATGAGTATGTCTTTGTGGAAATGCTCAGTTATCAAAGTTATAGGGATTCATTTAACTTAACTATAATGACAACTTGGTTATTCTCAAACAACTGAAGTTTAAATAAACAAAATCTACAAAACTGGTTTTAAGGAGAGTTTCATTACCTATTGAGTTCTTTTGAGTTGTTTTGTCCCTACGGGTGCTCCACCATAGGATGCTCACACGCCCATGCGCTCTGAACTGGAGACTTAAATTAGCAGTGTCCATAGGGCGATGCTTGCACACTATACAACATCATGCTCCAGTGTGATTGCATATAAGGAGGAGCAGACCGCCATCGTGCCAGTTGCTTCTCAATTACAGAGCCTAGGACATACTGCAGCAGAGCGGAAGGAGGGCAGGAAGTGGAACACGCATAACAACAAAGAACTCCAGTTACTGTGCAGGTAAGTAACTTCTCCTTCATTGAGTATATGTTCCTATATATGTTGCTTCATCAAAGAACACTCCCAAGCAGTAACTCAATGTGGAGGCAGATGCTGAGGAAACAGATCTAAGATAGTTCAAAGGACAGCATCACCAAAGATCATGTCCTTCTTGGACACACGTAAGATAGTACAATGCTTGGAGAACATGTGAACTGAGGACCAGATTCGAGCCCTGTAAATTTCCTCTACAGGAACATCCTTAAGACGGGCTATAAAAGCAGACTGAGCCCTGAAACAGTGGGCCAACACTCTAGGAGGGTGATGCACCCCAGTGGCTTCAAAGCAGGTTAGGATGCAATCTGAAACCCACTCGGATAATCTCTTAGTGGAAACTGACTGTCCTTTCATTGTTTCAGTGAAGGATACAAACAGTCAGGGGAAGCCCTAGAGGTTCTTGATCTATCCAGATAGAAGGCAATTGTCCTTCTAATGTCTAAAGTGTGGTGGTGATCCTCTTCTCTCAAGGCATGGGGCTCAGGATAAAATATCAGCAAACAGATATCATGACTGATATGAAGTCCAACAAGACCTTTGGCAGAAATTGAGGATGGGGATGCAGCATGTTCTGGTGGTGGTAGAGCGTGGCCAGTTGACCACCGGCATCCCAAACTCTCCCACCCTTCTGTCTGAGGTGATGACTACCAGGAATGAAATCTTTAGGGACAGATGAAGGAAAAAACAAACAGGTAACCATAAATTCAAATGAAGGGTTCCTTAAGGTGCGGAGGATCAGACTGAAGTCCCATGGAGGTTTGGGGTTCTGGACATGAGGAAATAAATTAGAGAAGCCCTTAAGGAATCCAGCCATGGTAGAGTGGGCAAAGACTGAAAGGCAATAAGCAAACGGAAGGCTATAACAGCTGCCAGGTGTATTTAACAGAGTTCATTGATAGTCCCTCTGTTTTCAGTTTCAACAGGTAATTGAGGATCTTCAAAAGAGGAGCTTCAGAAACAGATACTTTTCTGGTGCTTCCACCACTCTGTAAGTGTTTCCATTTCTGCAGGTAAGTTTTACATGTGGAAGGCTTCCTGCTACTCAAAAGTACAGACTGGACTTCTGCTGAGCAATCCAACTCTAAATTCAAGAGCCATTGAGGAGCCAACCTTGAGGCTCTGAGATATGAGGCTGGGGTGGCTCATCGTGCCTGAATTCTATGTCAGGAAATCCAACCTGAGAGGTAAGCACTGAGGCATTGTTACAGATAAATGAAGATACAAATATCACATTTATCTTGGCCATGAAGATGCCATTAAGATGGCCCTCACCTACTCACATCTCAATTTGATTAAGATCCTGAGGATTAATGGTGTAGGAGGGCTGGTGTAGAAAAGAACATGGGGCCAGAGGACTAGCAGGGTGTCTCCTAAAGAATTCCAGCCACCCGCCCACTTGGAGCAGAAGACACATTTCACACTGGCCAGAATTGCACAGAGATCCACTGTGGGGAGGCCCCATGCTTTGCAGAGGCTAAGAAAAACCAAGTTGTTGAGCTCCCATTTGTATCCCTGATGGAAGTTCCTGCTTATGAAACCTGCCACAATGTTTTGGAAGCCTGTTCAGTAAACCACAGAGATCTCTATGCAGTGAGAAATGCATCAGTTCCACAGTTTTTGTGATTCTGCATATAAGGACTGGAATCTTGCTCCCCTTTGTCCGTTTCTATAGTACACTGCTGCCCTGTTGTCTATCATTACTCTGACTGGGAGTCCATGAATGTTGTGCAGAAAGCATTGGCCCACAAAACAAACTGCTCTTAGTTCTAAGATGTTGATGTGAAGCAACATTTCTTGTGGGGACTATTTGCCTCATGCTGTGGAGCTCTGTGGGTGAGCCCCCCGGGCTTAGAGAGAGGCATCCCGCATGATTATTCTTGTTGGTGGCAGGCATGAGAATGGAGCTCCTGCACAGTTCTTCAGGGCATCTTTCCAGCACCTGAGGTAGTTCAGTACCTGTAGAGGTATGGTGACTCATTTGGAAAAGCTGTGTCGTTTTGGGGAGAACATGATTTTGAGCCAGGCCTTACAGCAACGGAAATTTAGTTTCACATGATGCATAATAAATGTCGAAAATGACACGACTCAGAAGTTAAAGAGAGTCCCTAACTGTTGTCAAATAGTGATCAGACTGGACATGGTGGAGAACTGGTCCTCAGGTTGACAAGCTCTGGTGATTAGAGAGTCCAGAATAGCTCCAATCTATCAATCTATCCAATGAATGGGCGTTAATGTGGACTATCCAGATGATGCATAGGCCCATGGACTGAAACAAGGCTAGGGCCTTGTTGGCTGCCAACTGGACCTCCAGAACCACACAGCCCTTAAGGAGCCAGTTGTCCAGATAGGGAAAGACTGCTATACTCCATTGACGCAGGTAAGCTGCAGCTACTGAGAGGATCTTCATAAAGACCCATGGGATCCTGGAGAGTTCAAAGGGAAGGACACAATATTAATAATGTTACGTGCCAATGATAAAGCACAGAAAGCTCTTGTAGGAGGGGTAGCAAACAATGTGAAAATACACATCCTGAAGGTCAAGGGCAACAAAGCAATCCCTCTGATTTAGGGATGGGATTATGATAGCCAGTCACCACCCTAAAGTGCTGTGATAGAATGTTAGTGTTCAGGTTCCTGAGGTCCAGAATAAGACTCCAGATGCCATTTCCCTTGGGAATCAGAAAATATTTGAAATAAAACACTCTTCCTGCAAACTCCAGGGGATTTGGCTCTCATGCCCAGATGCAGGTGGGGTTGGACCACCTGCTTTACAAGACTCTGTGAGAAGAATTCCTGAAGAAGGAGGAGGGGAGGAATAGAATGGTAATGGATAGCATATCCTGTAGAAACCACCTCTAGAATCCACTTATCTGTGGTGATATGTTTCCAACAAGTAGAAAGTGGGATAGGTGGTTCACAAACGGGGGAGCGGGGGAGGAAGGGTGTCAAATGGTGGGTTCATGCAACACATCTGGAGGAGGGTGTTGTTTGAGACCCTCCACCAGGTTGTCAAAATAGCCATTTAGATGAAAGGTGCAGGTAGAGAGGTAATTGTCAAGGGTGGTCCCTTCTTTTGAGATTTGTACCTCCTTCTAAGAGGTTCTCCAGGTCTGGAATAGGTGTGATACTGGTTGTAGTGGAATGATCAGAAGCATTGTGCAGTCTGTGATTTACTAAAAGGCCTCTTTGTTCTAGGTACATAAATCCCCAGCAACCTCAATGATCCCCTTGAGTCCTTGAGGGAGTAGAGCAATGTATCAGTTTCACCACTGAAAAGCTTAGGTCCTTTGAAGGGGAAATCTTGCACTGTATTTTGTATCTTACTACAGAGGCCAGAAGAATTGAGCCAGGATGCTCATTGCATAACAATAGTAGAGGCTAAAGATCATGAAACTGTATCAGCAGAACGGAGAGCAGTCTTTGAAGTAGTTTTAGCAATGAGCTGGCCCTCAGTAATGAAGGTTGGTTCTGCTCCTGCTGCTCATATTGCGGGTTGTCTACAAAATGAGTAAACTTTGAATAGCTGTTGAAATCATAGTTTCCTATCCAAAATTGTAGATCAGTGGACAAAACTGTAGATCTAGGGAGTAAATTTTAAACAAATTTGATAGTTTGTCTTGCTGACTGCATCCATCACAAGGGAGTTGGGGGTAGGGTGAGAGAAGAAATACTCCAGTCTTTTGGTATGTAATATTTTTTTGGTAGACAAGGTGAGTGAGGTAGTATCTTTTATTGGACCAGCATCTGTTGGGGAAAGAGACAAGCTTTCAAGCTACACAGACCTCTTCTTCAGGTTTGGGAAAGGTACTCAGTGTCACAGCTAAATAAAAGGCGGAACATATCATAAGTAGTCAACACACATTCTAAGGGACTATTCAAGGTGCAGTGGCAGAGTGTCTAGGATCTGCCATAGATTACAGGCTGGAGAATAGAGTGCCTCATTAATGAGCAGGGCTATCTTACTATGAAACGTGATATGTAGAACCTCCACAATGGAGTGCTGAGACTCTTGTACCGCCTCTGTAGAGATCTGAAGGGAATCTACGAGTCATTTCATTAGGTTCTCAAAGGTCCTAAAATGATCTGCATGGGAGGGTGGTCGTGGCACCACCACCTCATCAGGGAAGGAGGAGAACTTGTGTGATAGAGGTGTTTCCTCCTCCATCAGTAGCTGTTACTCTTCCTGAACCTCTTCCCATGATGGTGAAGAGTACTGATGGCTATTCTTGCAGTGCTGTTGGTTGTTGCAGCACCAGTGGGTATTCCAAACATGGCTTTTTCTGGACGGGTAACCTATCGAATTGGTCCTATAAGAGGATATGGAGTTCCAGTAGATCCAATGTGGTGGCAGGTAACAAAAGTGTCTCCAGAGCTGTTTGGAGAGTGTGGAGAGGGTCCTCTTCAGAGTACACTTCAAGAGTCTTGCACCAAATTGAAGTCTACGGATGTGACATCTCCTGAGTCCAAAGAGGGGGACTGTGGGTACTGGTATCTGGGCCAGTATTGGGGGCCAAGAAAGTGTCAGAAGAACTGGAGGACTGGATGGTATTGGAAGTTGGCTCCTGCTGTCAGGTATAAGGACTGATGGGCACAGTAGTATTGGAGGAGAGCATGTCTCAGTGCCCCTTAAGAGGGAGGACTCCAGTTCATTGGAGACGAACAGATTCTCATAAAACAGGAATCTGGAGGGTGCCAGAGGATCATCAGAGTTGGGGCAGTAGTAGACTCCTAGCCGGAGATGGCAATGAACCTAGAGTTGAAGACAATACCTAAGAGTGGCCGTCAAAATGATATCTCTGTGCTTCGAACACATATAACCTGAAGAAGGAGCTGAGGTTTGGTGAGAGGACTCTCTATGGCTCCAAGAGAATGTCTGTACTGGTGCCAAGTCTTTCGTTTTAGACAAGTCTCAATACCTGGAAATTTCTGTAGCCAGTACCAGGATGCTGCTTCTCGGCGCTGCTTGCTGGCAGACTTATGAAGGTAGAATACCTTCTTAGGCAGTACTGACTCATCAGTGCCAGGGTCTGTTGGAGCCTCAGTAGTACCCATCATGGGACACAAGCTGTCCCTGGATTCAGCTCTAACAGATGAAATTCTCCTTCTGGAGTTCCTTTCAGGGGAATGAGGTTCTCTTTTCTTAGACAGCTTCATCTCCAAGATAGCCTCAGTCACAGGTACAGCTTGAGAGGATGAGGCTGATGCGGAGGGCTGGGGGCAGGGAAGAGAGACTCGGACCCCATAGGCCTTAGGGAGCACTCCATCAGGAGGAGCTTCAATCTCACCTTTCTTCTCTTTGAAAGATCTGCTTTTAAACCCTGTGGAAACCTCACCCTTGGACAGGACATACGAGTTTCCGAGACATTGGAGACAGCTGGAGTGCCCATCACTTTAGGGGAAAATCCTATGGCAGGGTCTGAATCCTGAGGCTTTGGCATACCCTAGAAGTTAGCCTGCTGAGCAAAGGAACCAAGAAATCAGTCCCAGCAGAAGACATGGGGGAAGAGGGGATGGTACCCCTCCCTTAAGCACAAATTTGTGCCAAAAATTAAATTAATAAATTAAAAACTAAATACTAAAACACAAAAAGAAAAAGAAGCTTCTACGAAGCAGCAGACCGTGCAGTTTCTCCATCTTGAGCTGCAGGCAGTTGAGAAAGAACTGGAGAGACTGTGCGTCCACTCCTCTCTATACACCTTCGCTGTGGAGTATGAGGATGTATAACGCACAGGCACAGACCTGCAGATATTACTCATTTAAATCTCCAGTCAAGAGTGTCTGGGCACATGCACACCCTACGGTGGAGCACACAGAGAGACATATATTCGAAGAAAAGCCCATAATGTTTGAAGGCTTACAAAAGATGATGATTTTCAGGATGGATTTAAGTGGAGAGAAGAATGTCAGGGATAGAATATGCCGGCCATTCTAAACATAGAGGCCAAATGAAAGAAGATATTGAAAATATTAGGAAAGAAAATATAAGAAGTGGCATCACTGGTGGAGTGAAGAGGTGAAATAGGATATCATAACAAAAAAGAGCAGATATACAGACAGATGACTAAAAGCTAACAAACAAAAAGGACAGTTACCTGTTCGGTAACTGGCGTTCTTCGAGATGTGTTGCTCAGGTCTATTCCACAGTAGGTGTGCGTGCTTGCCACGTGCATCGGTGCCGGAAGTTTTTCCCTTAGCAGTATCCGTAGGGGGGAGCGCTGCTGCGACCCCTGGAGTGGCACCGCTATAGCACACTATATAGGGGACTGCGCGCTCCCCCCACCCTCGGTTCCTTCTTGCCGGACCAACTCCGACAGAGGGGAAGGAGGGCGGGAAGTGGACCTGAGCAACACATCTCGAACAATGCCAGTTACGGAACAGGTAACTGTCCTTTCTTCTTCGAGTGATTGCTCATGTCTATTCCACAGTAGGTGATTCCAAGCAATACGTCATGGAGGTGGGTAGGAGTTCACACCTTGTCTGGCTGGAGCACAGCTCTACCAAAGCCAGCGTCATCCCTAGCATGGGAGGAGATCACATAATGCGAGGTGAACGTGTGAACCGAGGACCAGGTAGCGGCCCTACAGATGTCCTGGATAGGGACATGGGCTACAAAGGCAGCCGACGAGGCTTGCGCCCTGGTCGAGTGTGCCCTCACGATAGGCGGTTAGGGGACCTTCGCTAACTCGTAGCATGTGTGAATGCATGACGTGATCCACCGGGAAAGCCTCTGGGTAGAGATTGGCTGACCCCTCATACGCTCGGCTGAGGCAGCAAAGAGTTGCGGGGACCTACGGAACGACTTAGTCCGCTCCAAGTAGAAAGCCAGCGCCCTGCGCATGTCCAATGTATGGAGGCGGCGCTCCTTGCCCGAGGCATGCGGCTTGGGGCAGAGGACAGGGAGGAAAATATCCTGGTTCATGTGAAAAGCGGAGACCACTTTGGGAAGGAAAGCTGGGTGTGGTCGGAGCTGGACCTTGTCCTTGTAGAATACCGTCAAGGGTGGGTCTGAGGTCAAGGCCCTGAGCTCCGACACCCGTAGGGCGGAAGTAATGGCCACGAGGAATGCTACCTTCCAGGAGAGGTGAGACCAGGAGCATGTGGCCAGGGGCTCGAACGGGGGCCCCATGAGGCGAGATAACACCAAATTCAGGTCCCACTGTGGTACAGGGGTCCTGGCATATGGGAAGGACCGGTCCAAGCCCTTGAGGAAGCATCCGGTCATGGCATGCGAGAAGACCGAGCAGCCCTGGACCGGCTGGTGGAATGCCAATATAGCCGCCAGGTGCACCCTGACGGAGGAGGGAGCCAGAGCTTGCGTTCTCAGGTGGAGGAGGTAATCGAGGATAACCTGGAGTGGGGCGTCCCTCGGGGAGGTACCCCTCACGCCCGCCCACCTAGAGAACCTGGCCCACTTCGCCAGGTATGCCCGGCGAGTGGAGGGTTTCCTACTTTCCAGGAGGATGCTCCTGACTCCTTCTGAACACATAGTCTCCTCCGCGTCTAACCACTGAGCAGCCACGCTGTCAAGTGGAGGGAGGCTAGGTTGGGATGAAGGAGGCGGCCCCGGTCCTGAGACAGGAGGTCCGGTCGGAGCGGTAGCGGACGCGGAGGGGCCACCAGCAACCCTAGGAGAGTCCCGTACCAGTGCTGTCTGGCCCAAACTGGGGCAATCAGCAGGATGCGGGCCCTGTCCCTCTTTACCTTTTCCAGGACCTTGTCTATGAGGGGAAAAGGACGGAACGCATAGAAGAGCTGGCCCGACCATGACAGGAGGAAGGCATCTGAGAGTGCATCCTTCTCCAGCCCTCCCCTGGAGCAGAACTGGTGGCAATGTCGGTTCTGTCGAGTCGCAAACAGGTCTACTTGGGGAGTGCCCCAGGCTCGGAAGAGCTGACCCGTGACCTCCGTGTGGAGGGACCACTCGTGTTGGGAGGTGAAGACCCTGCTCAGGCGATCGGCCTGGGAGTTGACGACGCCCGACAGGTGGAAAGCCTTGAGAGAGATGTCGTGGGCTATACAGAACTCCCACAGGCTGAGGGCTTCCTGGCAGAGAGCCGAGGACCTCATCCCTCCCTGCCTGTTGATGTAAAACATCGCAACCGTGTTGTCTGTAAGGACCCTGACCGTTCTGCCGCTGAGCCGGGAGCTGAATGCCCCACAGGCCAAGCGGACTGCCCTGAGCTCCTTGACATTTATGTGTAGGGATAGCTCTGTGCCCGACCACAGTCCCTGGGTTTGGGAGTTCCCTACATGGGCTCCCCAGCCCAAGTCCGATGCGTCAGACACCAGGTCTAGTGACGGCGGCGGTTCCCGGAAGGGTATCCCTTGCAACATATTGGTCGGGACGGTCCACCACTGAAGATAGGTTAGCACCCGCCCCGGTACCGTGAGGACCTTGTCCATACCGTCCCGAGCCTGGGAGAATTCTCAGGCCAGCCAAAGCTGGAGAGGCCTCATTCGAAGTCTGGCGTGGCGTAACACATACGTGCACGCCGCCATGTGGCCCAGGAGCTGTAGGCAGGTCCTGGCCGTGGTTAGGGGAAACTCCATGACCGTGGCTATGAGCCCTTTGAGGATCTGGAATCCGCCCGGGGGGAGAGAGGCCCTGGCCCTGGAAGCGTACAGTAGAACACCAATGAACTCTATGCGCTGGACCGGGACCAACGTCGACTTGGCCTCGTTTACCCGAAGGCCTAGATTGGCACAGGTAGTCAAGAGCAGCTGCAGGTGGTTCTGCACCTGCAACCTCGAGTTGCCCTTGAGCAGCCAGTCGTCGAGGTACGGGAATAATTGGACCCCTCTGCATCTGAAAAAGGCCGCCACCACCGCCATACACTTTGTGAACACCCGAGGTGCGGTGGACAGGCCAAAGGGGAGGACCGTAAATTGGTAGTGGTCCTGCCCAACCAGGAAACGAAGGACGCGCCTGTGTCCTTCGAATATGTGGATGTGAAAGTATGCGTCCTGGAGGTCCAGGGCCGCATACTAGTCGCCCGGGTCCAAGGCAGGTATAATCTTTACCAGGGAAAACATGCGGAATCGGTATTTGACCATGAACCGATTGAGACTGCGCAAGCCTAAAATAGGCCTGAGGCCCCCTTTCGCTTTCGGGATAAGGAAGTAACGGGAATAGAGCCCTTTCCCTTGGAATTCCCTTGGGACTCCCTCTATGGCTCCGAGACTGAGGAGCCAGCCCACCTCTTGCTGCAGCAGGGGTAGATGTGACGGGTTTACCGTGCCGTGCCCAAGAGGGGGTCGGGAGATCGGGGGTGACACGAACTGGAGCGTGTAGCCCCCGGCAATGGTACTCAGGACCCACAGGTCCGAGGTTATATGGGACCATTGCGAAAGGAACGGACGCAAGCGGTTGCTGAAAGCCAACTTTATTTGTCGGAGGATGTCCTCGGGGTTCACCCGGGTACCCTCCTGCCCCCAGTCAAAACCGCCGCTTGCCCTGCTGCTTGCCCCTGGAGGGCCCAGGCTACAGGGCAGAGCGCGACTGCCATTGAGGTCGCCTCTTTTGTGGTCTGTACCTCTTGTAGGCTGGCTCGTAGTGCGGTGCGGGAGCCTGCGGCTTTGGCTTTTCCTTAGCCGGCGGGATGTAGAGCCCGAGCGTTTGCAGGGTGGTACGGGAGTCCTTCATGCCATGAAGGCTCACGTCCGTTTGCTCCGCGAACAGGTCCTTGCCATCGAACGGGAGATCCTGCATCACCGACTATGCCTCCGAGGACAGCCCCGACAGGAGGAGCCACGACGCCCTGCGCATGGACACCGCCGAGGCGATGGATCGCGCCGCCGTGTCCGCCGCATCCGATGCCACCTGCAGAGCAGCCTTCGCAGTGGCAGCCCCCTCCTCTGCCAGCGCCTTGAACTCTTTGCAGTCGCGTTCTGGGAGGGAGGGCTCGAATTTTTGTACGGACCCCCACAGGTTAAAGTCGTAGCGACTGAGGAGGGCCTGGAGATTTGTCACCCTGAGCTGGAAACTCGAGGATGAATAAAGCTTCCTCTCAAATGAGTTCAGCCTTTTCGAGTCCTTATTCTTAGGAGTAGGACCCGGTTGACCCTGGCGCTCCCTGTGGTTTACGGATTCCACGACCAAGGAGTTGGGAGCCGGGTGGGTGTACAGGAATTCGTGTCCTTTCGTAGGGACAAAATACTTGCGCTCCGCCTTTCTGGATATAGGCACAAGTGAGGCCGGTGTATGCCAAAGGGCTTTTGTAATATTGGCAACCCCTTCATGTAACGGGAGCGCCACTCTGCCCGGTGCCGAGGACGAAAGGACATTGAAGGGCGAGTCTGAGGGCCCTTCCATCTCTTCAGCTTGGAGCTGGAGGTTCGAGGCAACTCGCTTTAATAGCTCCTGGTGAGCCCTGTAGTCCTCCTACGGTACGGAGGGTGGCGGGGCTGCGACCTTGTCCTCCGGTACGGGGTAGGACGCCGGTACGACGCTTAGTGCATCTGCTGGCACCGCGGGCTCGACGCTTTGCTCGGAGTCCGCGTTCGGTGCCGAGGACCCTTGGTCCGCAGATCTAAGTCTAGGAGCCCTGGATATAGTGGCCAAAGGAGCCTCGGACGCCCCTGTGACCGATCAAGTATCTGGCTGGGCATGTCCCGGGGGCCAAGAGGTCCACTGGCACCACTGTCCCTGCCATGGAACCCCTTGCCACTGACCCTGCTCCGGCACCAGCGGCACCAGCTGGTCAGGTTGGAACGCGGAGGCCCTTGAGTGGCTCACAGCTGGTGTGAATGCCATTCAGTCGGTGCCGTGGGAATGGTAAGATCTACGGCGCCGACGAGGACATCTACCTCGGGACCGGGACTCTGACGACGAGGTACGGTACCGTCTCGAGCTACTGCTCCTTGAGACGCTGCGACGCCTATGTCCGCGACGGTGCGGAGTCGGCGACCTCTTATGGGAGTCCTCTTCCCGGTGCCTCGAAGAACGGGAGCTGGAGCGTCGGCGGCTGTGACGGGAACGGCTGCGATAGCTCTGACTCAACCGGGAGCGTCTACAGCGCCGGTGCCTGCCGTGTTGCGACTCCCTGCTCAGTCTAGAGCGGTGCCTGGAGCTCTGACCCGACGGCACCTTGCCCGAGAGCCTCACCATCGGTGACTGCAGAGGCTGCGGGCTATGGTCAGACCGGGTGCTGAGGGGCGAGCGGCCCCGGGACCGATCCCTTGACCGGGATTTGCGCCTGGTCGGGATCAACGGCCTGGAGCCCAACGGCGGCTTGCCTCTGGATCAGACTCCTGGTGCCGGGACTGCCAGTACCTGGAGTGTGAGCAAGTCACTGGCCGCCTGGAAGGCCTCCGGCGTCGAAGGCATTCGGGCGTCTGGAGAGGCCTGCGTCGAGGAAACCAGGCTACTCCGCTCAGCGCGAGTCAGAGCGATGGGGCTCGGGGGAGAATTGCGGCTGCCGCACACGGGTCGAGCCTCTCCCTTATCCTTGCCTCAACGACGATGCGTAGACGGTGCCTTCTTCTGCCCATGCGACGGTGAGCAGTGCCAGCCACTCGAAGGCACCGGGGGATCGCCGTGCACCGAGGACAAGGTATCGGGTGCCGATTCCGCTCGGCGCACCGGGGTAGGAGCCAACGCGGACTCCATGAGGAGGGCCCAGAGTCGAATGCCTCTGTCCTTTTTGGTTCTTGGTTTAAAGGACCTGCAGATTTTGCAGCGTGCGCTGATGTGAGACTCACCCAAGCAGCGGAGACAAGCTGAGTGCGGGTCGCTTCTAGGCATAGAACGCCTGCAGGACTCGCACGATTTGAAGCCCGGGGTCCGGGGCATGCCCCGGCCTGGACACTAACTAAACTAAACTAACTCACAAACTAACTAAAGATACCACTAATGATGAACAACAAACAGAGTTCTAGGAAAAAAGGCTGCAGCAATGAAGCTGGAGCAGAAGTTCCGACGCACCTACACGGGCGGCAAGAAGGAACTGAGGGTGGGGGGAGCGCGCAGCCCCCTATATAGCGCACTATAGTGGCACCACTCCAGGGGTCGCAGCAGCGCTCCCCCCTATGGATACTGCTAAGGGAAAAACTTCCGGCACCGATGCACGTGGCGAGCACGCACACCTACTGTGGAATAGACCTGAGCAATCACTCGAAGAAGTAAAACTTACTCATCTATTTGCATTGTCCAAGCTGTGAAAAAATACAAAATGTAAGCAAACAGCATAAACAGTGATAAGTAACTAGATAATATAAATATGAAATATAATCAGTTTTTAAAATGAGTTAAGTGGTTACATACACCATGCCTGCCCCTTATGTCCTTCTGCCAGTATTTGTGCTTCTACAGTTACATTTACAAATATGTATTAACCAGAATACCTTTTAACATGTTATAGCTGGAGCACAGGGATTTCTAATATTTTTTCCTAAAATTAAACTGGGCTAAAACTAAATTATTCACCACTGTAAGTCAAGAATTAGCTAAGGAAGATTTTAGTCAATGACAAAAACGTAATTGGGTATTATTAAACAACTATGCCTCCAACCTCTCTATTCCTTCAAATGACAAGGGACAGTGTGCCCAGTGGAGGTTCTGGGGAAGGGGAAAAATCCAAAGAGGCCCCTAGTGCCCTTTCCCCATCTTGTACACCCAATGTACACCCATAAGCAATTGTCCTTAACTAATCAATATTTTCTCCTGTAACTCAAAACATTTAAATTACAGCTCATTCATTTTGTTAGATTAATGTAAGATTGGTCTACATCATTTCCTGATAATAAATGTAGTTAACAGGTTAAATTCAGTGCTCCTTTTCCACCCCATGCAAGCCACAGTGCAGACAATGGGGTTGCACGAGTAGAATTTGGCCACTGCATTTTGAACGATCAAATGAAAAAGGTAGCATTGGTGATGCATAGTATTACTTATACAATGACAAGCCTACATTTTAAAACATTCTTTTTTAATCAAAATGGATGATCTAATTACAAGATCAAAGTCCCAGAGTTGAAATTCAAAGAGATCATTAGAATTGACACTTCAATTCTTTGTAGGGTTGCCAACTTTCTAATCACACAGAACCGAACACCCTAGCCCCACCCCTTCCCTGAGGCCCCGCCCCCTGCTCACTACATTCTCCCTCCCTTGGTGGCTCGCTCTTCCCCACCCTCACTCACTTTCACTGGGCTGGGGCAGGGGCTTGGGGTGCAGGAAGGGGTTAGGGCTCTAACTGGGGGTGCGGGTTCTGGGGTGGGGCCAGAAATGAAGGGTTCAGGGTTCAGAAGCGGGCTCCGGGGTGGGACAGGGAGTTGCAGTGCAGGAGGGGGTGAGGGCTCTGGCTGGGGATGCGGGCTCTGGGGTGGGAATGAGGGGCTTGGGGTGCAGGAGGGGATCCAGGATGGGGGGGCTGAGGGATTCGGAATGCGGGAGGGACTGTGGGTTGAGGAAGGGGGTTAGGGTGTGGGAGGAGGTATGGGCTCTGGGCTGGGGGTGCGGGCTTTGGGGTGGGGCCGGGGATGACGGGTTTGGCATGAAAGAGGGGGCTCCAGCCTGGGGCCAAGGGATTCGGAGTGCGGGAGGGAGCTGTGGGTTGAGGCAGGGGTTTGGGGTGCAGAAGGGGGCTCCGGGTTTGGGTTGGCTCAGGACTGGGGTAGGGGGTTGGGACTTGAGGTTGGGGCATGAACTTAACTCAGGCGATCAGCAGCACAGTGGGATTAAGGCAGGCTCCCTGCTTGTCCTGGCTCCGTGCGGCACCGCAGAAGTGGCCAGCAGGTCTGGCTCCTAGGAGGCGGCGAGGGGCACAAGGCTTCGCGCGCTGCTCTCACCCAGAGGCACCGCCATCCACTCCCGCTGGCCACGGTTCCCAGCCAATGGGAGTGCGGAGCCAGTGCTCAGGGTGGGAGCAGTGCGCGGAGCCCCGTGCCCCCCCCCCCCCCGCCTAGGAGCTGGACCTGCTAGCTGGCCGCTTCCGGGGCGCAGCGCGGTGCCAGGACAGGTAGGGATTAGCCTTCCTTAGCCCTGCAGCACCGTCAACTGGGCTTTTAAATTGCTCGGTCAGTGGTGCTGACCAGAGCCGCCAGGGTTCCTTTTCAACCGGGCATTCCGGTCGAAAACCGGACACCTGGCAATCCTAATTCTTTGTAGCTCTTTGTTCTCTTGGTAGATGTAACCATTACCTCTCTGCAACAGAACATGATATATATATGAACCATCCAAAACCAACATAATGGCATTTAAAAGCAACCTTATAAACTCAGAGTCGCAATGAAGGTAAAATAATACACCAAAATTCCTTACAGCCTGAGTAGTGCAGAAAAAACCTTGTTTCAAGCAATGTCCTTTTTTATAGCAAAAGAATCAGTGCCATGATTTCATATGTTCCATATACAAGATAAAGAAGATGCTTTCAGAAAAAGGAGGAAAGAAATTCTGAAACAAAAAACATCGAAAAATCCAACAAGTTATTTATTTTTTACATAAAAGGTGAAATGAAAGTCTGAACAAGATTTGGCTCCCCATATCTTCCATTTTTATTTATCAAATAGAAAAGTCTTTCCAACTTTCTCCTTTCCTGTATGAGACCAAAACTATGTGATGTTCTGTTTGCATTACAATTATACTAATTCAGTGCAGGTCACTTGCTTTTTACTGAGTCCAGATGACATTTAGTAAACTAAACATGAGCCAATTAGGTTTAAAAAAAAGTTCTGATTGCCCATGGGTAGGTCACACAGTGGCTACAGAACACAATTGCCTGAATTGCATTTTGGCTAACACCAAACATAAGGCTGAAGCTAACAACTTATACCTCTGCATTCCTCCTAGATTTCTCACATTTAAATACACCATGTAAAAGTTTTTTCTCCCCCTCAGGAGACAGATGAGGACAGCACAATTATGAACTATTGCTGTTTTCCCTTCTACAGCTCAACTTAAAAATGCATTGTTTGTAGCTACTAGACTATTAGCAATGTGGTTTGCACTTCATTTTTAATATCCCAAGTGGCTAACTAACTTTTTCAAGCCTGTTGATTTGAACCTACTACAGTACAAAAGAAAAACATAGCATTGGAGATTTAGTGGACACTAAAAATAATAGTAGTCTAAGCCTCTACTGTTTCTCCAATAACATTTGTATTTTTAAATCAACCTGAACTTCCATGTAATTAGGCATACAATAAGCTTTACTGATAATGTAGACCAACAGATTCCAGAAAGGGAAAACAATCCTCAAGCTTAGATCCAAGAAAGAAACAAGTAATAATGTCTTTGTCAACATCTTATTAGTGACAGAGCACTTCCCTTTTTCTGGAAAAAACTAGGGCTGTTCATTAATTGCAATTAACTTATGTGATTAACTAAAAGAATTAATCATGATTACAAAACTTAATCGTGATTAATCGCAGTATTAATTGCACTGTTAAACAATAACATGCTAATTGAAATACATTAAATCTTTTGGATGTTTTTCTAATATATTGATTTCAATTATAACACAGAATACAAAGTGTACAGTGCTCACTTTATATTACTTTTGATTACAAATATTTGCATTGTAAAAATGACAAAAGAAATTGTATTTTTTCAATTAATCTCATCCAAGTACTGTAGTGCAATCTCTTTATCATGAAAGTGCAACTTACAGATGTAATTTTTTTTGTTACATAACTGCACTCAACAACAAAACAATATAAAACTTTATAGCCTACTAGTCCACTCAATCCTACTTCTTGTTCAGCCAATCGTTAAGAGAAACAAGTTTGTTTACATTTACGGGAGATAATGCTGCCTGCTTCTTATTTACAATGTCACCTGAAAGTGAGAAAAAGCATTTGGATGGCACTTTTGAAGCCGGCATTGCAAGGTATTTACGTGCCGGTTATGCTCAACATTCATAGATTCATAGATTCTAGGGCTGGAAGGGACCTCAAGAGGTCATCGAGTCCAGCCCCCTGCCCTCATGGCAGGACCAAATACTGTCTAGACCATCCCTGATAGACATTTATCTAACCTACTCTTAAATATCTCCAGAGATGGAGATTCCACAACCTCCCTGGGCAGTTTATTCCAATGTTTAACCACCCTGACAGTTAGGAACTTTTTCCTAATGTCCAACCTAAACCTCCCTTGCTGCAGTTTAAGCCCATTGCTTCTTGTTCTATCCTTAGAGGCTAAGATGAACAAGTTTTCTCCCTCCTCCTTATGACACCCTTTTAGATACCTGAAGACCGCTATCATGTCCCCTCTCAGTCTTCTCTTTTCCAAACTAAACAAACCCAATTCCTTCAGCCTTCCTTCATAAGTCACGTTCTCTAGACCCTTAATCATTCTTGTTGCTCTTCTCTGGACCCTCTCCAATTTCTCCACATCTTTCTTGAAATGCGGTGCCCAGACTGGACACAATACTCCAGTTGAGGCCTAACCAGCGCAGAGTAGAGCGGAAGAATGACTTCTCGTGTCTTGCTCACCACACACCTGTTAATGCAGCCCAGAATCAAGTTTGCTTTTTTTGCAACAGCATCACACTGTTGACTCATATTTAGCTTGTGGTCCACTATAACCCCTAGATCCCTTTCTGCCGTACTCCTTCCTAGACAGACAGTCTCCTCCCATTCTGTATGTGTGAAACGGATTGTTCCTACCTAAGTGAAGCACTTTGCATTTGTCCTTATTAAACTTCATCCTGTTTACCTCTGACCATTTCTCCAATTTGTCCAGATCATTTTGAATTATGACCCTATCCTCCAAAGCAGTTGCAATCCCTCCCAGTTTGGTATCATCTGCAAACTTAATAAGTGTACTTTCTATGCCAATATCCAAGTCGTTGATGAAGATATTGAACAGAGCCGGTCCCAAAACAGACCCTTGCGGAACCCCACTCGTTACACCTTTCCAGCAGGATTGGGAACCATTAATAACTACTCTCTGAGTACGGTTATCCAGCCAGTTGCGCACCCACCTTATAGTAGCCCCATCTAAGTTGTATTTCCCTAGTTTATTGATAAGAATATCATGCGAGACTGTACCAAATGCCTTACTAAAGTCTAGGTATACCACATCCACCGCTTCTCCCTTATCCACAAGACTCGTTATCCTATCAAAGAAAGCTATCAGATTGGTTTGACATGATTTGTTCTTTACAAATCCATGCTGGCTATTCCCTATCACCTTACCACCTTCCAAGTGTTTGCAGATGATTTCCTTAATTACTTGCTCCATTATTTTCCCTGGCACAGAAGTTAAACTAACTGGTCTGTAGTTTCCTGCGTTGTTTTTATTTCCCTTTTTATAGATGGGCACTATATTTGCCCTTTTCCAGTCTTCTGGAATCTCTCCCGTCTCCCATGATTTACCAAAGATAATAGCTAGAGGCTCAGATACCGCCTCTATTAGCTCCTTGAGTATTCTAGGATGCATTTCATCAGGTCTTGGTGACTTGCAGGCATCTAACTTATCTAAGTGATTTTTAACTTGTTCTTTTTTTATTTTATCTTCTAAACCTTCCCCCTTCCCATTAGCATTCACTATGGTAGGCATTCCTTCAGACTTCTCGGTGAAGACCGAAACAAAGAAGTCATTAAGCATCTCTGCCATTTCCAAGTTTCCTGTTACTGTTTCTCCCTCCTCACTGAGTAGTGGGCCTACCCTGTCCTTGGTCTTCCTCTTGCTTCTAATGTATTGATAAAAAGTTTTCTTGTTTCCCTTTATTCCTGCAGCTAGTTTGAGCTCATTTTGTGCCTTTGCCTTTCTAATCTTGCCCCTGCATTCCCGTGTTGTTTGCCTATATTCATCCTTTGTAATTTGTCCTAGTTTCCATTTTTTATATGACTCCTTTTTATTTTTTAGATCTTGCAAGATCTCGTGGTTAAGCCAAGGTGGTCTTTTGCCAAATTTTCTATCTTTCCTACCCAGTGGAATAGTTTGCTTTTGGGCCCTTAATAGTGTCATATGCATCTTCATATGCATCTTCATGCTTTGACCACCATTCCAAAGGACATGCTTCCATGTTGATGATGCTTGGTGGTTGTTGTTTGTTTTTTTTTAAGCGTTAATTAATTTGTGACTGAACTCCTTGAAGGAGAATTGTATGTCTCCTGCTCCATGATTTTACCCGCATTCTGCCATATATTTTGTGTTATAGTAATGCTGGGTCATCATCCTAGATATGTTGTTTGATTTAAGAACACTTTCACTGCAGATTTGACAACACACAAAGAAGGTTCCAATATCAGATTTCCAAAAAGATAGCTACAGCACTCAACCCAAAGTTTAAGAATCTGAAGTGCCTTTCAAAATCTGAGAGGGACGAGGTGTAGAGCATATTTTCAGAAGTCTTAAAAGAGCAACACTCTGATGCAGAAACTACAGAATCCGAACCACCAAAAAAGAAAATCAACCTTCTGTTGGTGGCATCTGACTCAGATGATGAAAATGAACAAGTGTCAGTCCACACTCCTTTGGATCGTTATCGAGCAGAACCCTTCATCAGCATGGACACATGTCCTCTGGAATGTTGGCTGAAGTATGAGGGACATAAGAATCTTTAGCACATCTGACACGTAAATATCTTGTGACGCTGGCTACAACAATGCCATGCAAACACCTGTTCTCACTTTCAGGTGACATTGTAAACAAGAGACGAGCAGCATTATCTCCTGCAGCAATTGGCTGATCGGACTTGTAGACTCTAAAGTTTGACATTCAAAAATAAAACAATGTAGTTGTTTTTTGTACATAATTCTACATTTGAAAGTTCAACTTTCATGAAAAAGAGATTGCACTACAGTATTTGTATTAGGTGAACTGAAAAATACTATTTATTTTGTTTTTTTACACCAGAAATATTTGTTTAGCAAATGTATGTATGGAGCTTGAGGTGGCTGTTCTTCATACGTCCTGCATCGGGACCTCCTGCAAGGATGCTACTGTCGTGGCCTGAGCTCTTGTGGAGTGGGCCATTATATAGTCAGGCTGAGGAATGTGAGCTAGCCTGCAGCACTCGATAATACAGCTTGAAACACACTTAAAAATCCTTTGAGAGGATATAGCTTGACCATGGGATCTTTCTACTATAGTGACAAAGAGTTTTGGAGAACTTCTGATAGGTTTGGTTCTTTTCCAGTAAAAGACTGGTGTATGCCTGATGTCAAGAAAGTGAAGTCTCTTCTCGTCAGGAGAAGCAGGGCCGGCTTTAGCGGGTGCGGGGCCCCACACGAAGAACGACGGCAGGGCCCCGCACCCTCCAGCCAGACCTTTTTTTTTTTTTTTTTTTTTTTGGACAAAACTCCGGAGGTGGAATTGGACGAATCGGCTTAAGGCCAGCCCTGGGGAGAAGCATGGGGTATTGGAAGAAAGACAGGTACACTGGTGAATACACAAATTAAGGTGAAATTCAGAGATGACCTTGGGTAGACATTTAGGGGGAAAGCAAAGGGATATTTTGTCCTTGCAAAATACCATGAAAGGGGGATCTGCCACAAGGGCTCCCAGGTCGCTGACCCTCCTGGTCAAAGTGATAGCCACTAGAAATGCCACCTACAGGATAAAAGGGACATGGAACATGTCGCTAAGGGTTCAGATGGAGGTCTAGTAAGTTTTGACAGCACAAGGTTAAAATCCCATAGTGGTGTGGGTCTAATGACTGGCAGGAAGGCCATGATGAGGCCCTTCATGAAGCGAGTGGTACTTGGTTGGGTAAAAGACAGGAGGAAGGGAAGCACTAATGGCTGCAAGGTGGACTTGTAACAAGCTGATCAAGAGACCAGACTTCTTTAGAGACAGGAGGTAGTCTAAAATTATAGGAATGCTTGCAGGGACGGGGTGAGGCTGATTGTGCTACATTCAGGCGCACACGCATTTCCATTTAACCAAATAAGAGGTACTGGTCAATTCTTTCCTACTCTGGTTAAATATAGCCTCGACAGACGACGAACAAGAGCGATCTACTTCTGAGATCCATCCAAACACCACACTGTGAGGTGGAAAGTGCCTGGGTTGGGATGTTTGCCTGTCCTGCGTCAGGAAATCTGGGAAGGAGTGTATTTTGATTGGAGGGTGGGCCGACATTGACAGAAGCTCTGGGAACCAAAACTGCCTGGGCCAGTAGGCGGCTAGGAGAATGACACTGACCCCAGCACGACATATCTTTCTCCGCACCTGTGGGAGCAGGGGGATGGGAGGAAATACATAACTGAAACCACTCCTCAAGAGTAGGAGTGCATTGACTTGGGATTTGTGGCCCATGGATCCCTGGAACAATATAGGGGGAGTTTTTTGTTTGTTTGTGACTAAAGATGTCCCACAGAGGTGTGTCCCACCACATGAGAATATCTATCAGAACAGAGTCATGGATTTCCCACTTGTGGTCTGCCAAGAAATGCCTGCTGTGGTTGTCTGCAAAGGAGTTATGTATACCCAGAAGGTAAGTCACCTGGATGGTGATGATGTGCCTGATGCAACACTTCCAAAGCCTGATTGCCTCCAGACTAAGCAGGAGAGATCTGTCTTCTCCCTGTTTGTTATATAGACCACGACGGGGATATTGTCTGACACCACCAGGATGTGGCAGGAGTGCATGAGTGGGAGAAAGGCCTTGCATGCAAGGCAGAGTGCCTGCAGCTCCATAATGTTGATATGTAATCTGGTCTCCCACGTGATCCATGTGCCCTGTGCAGTGTGACTGTTCAAGTGGGTGATCCACTCCAAAAGGGACTCATCTGTTGCAAAAGTAGCACTGGGAGTGGGAATGAAGAAGAGAATTCCCACTTATATCTTGTCTGGGTTTGACCACCAAGCAAAGGAGGTGATGATGCAGGTAGGAACAGTCACCTTGGAGTTGATGTGGTGTTTGTTGGGCAAGTACACCAAATTGAGCCAGGGCCTGCAGGCAATGTAGATGAAGCTTGGCAAAGGGTGTCACATCAGTACCTAGCAGTGATAAGCACTTTCACACACTAGTTCTCAATCTGTGGGAAATCAAAGAAATTAGGTTGTGTATCCTTTGAAACTTTTCTATGGGGAGAAAGGTTCTTGCAGAAACAGAGTCCAATGTTGCCCCAATAAAGTTTATTGCTCTCATGGGGGTAAAACAGATTTTTCTCTGTTCACACAAAGGGCTGAGACACTCTGAATGAGGTACTGAATAGCCGACCTGACCTCCTGTTGAGAGTGACCTACCGAGAGCCAGCTGTCAAGATATGGGAAGACTGTGTGGCCCTGTCATCTCATCTGGGCCGCAACCACAGAGAAAGCCTTTGTAAACACTTCAGGTGCCATCACTAAATCAAAGGGGAGTACTTGGAATTGGAAGTGCTCCCAGTCCACCATAAACCATATGCATCTTTCATATCAAAAGCCACAAGCTACATCCCTTCTTGAAGAGAGGGGATTATTGATGCTAACCTGACCTTCCTGAATTTCAACTTTTGAATGAAGACGTTGAATAGCTGAAGATCCAGTATGGGTCTCCACCTTACATCTTTTTGGGGGGGATTAGGAAATAAGGAGAATAGAAACTTCTTCCCTGATATTGAGGCAGAACATGCTCTATTGCCCCTTAGTACAATAGGGATTCCATTTCCTGTTGAAGAATCACCTCGTAAGAGTAGACCATGAAGGGGGACTAGGAAGTGGGTGTGTGAAGAGGGAGGTAGATGAACTCTATGGAGTATCCCTGATGGATAATCTCCAAGACCGAAACAGTTGTGATTAGCTCCCAATTGCAGGCGAACAGAGATATATGGTCTCCAAAGGTGACAGAAGGGGGCAGATGGCATCAAAGATGGTAAGTAGGTCTTGCCAAAATGGTTAAAAGTGGCTCTTAGTAGTGGGCTGGGAGTGGGTAATGGTGATAGTGGTGGCCACAAAGCAGAGCCTCTCAGTCTTTTGTCATTTTCAAAGAGGTATTAGATTGGTGCTATAAACACCTAAATAAAAGGTGTATATAATGAACATTTTATACAGTTTTGAGTTTCTAGTACATTATTTCTGAGGAAACATATTCCTAATAATAAAAGTGAGAGAATACCATGATGGCATCAGATGGCGGTATAATATAGCTGTTAGGTACAAATACTTGATGCATAACTCTGTGGAGACAAACATGTAGTTGTTATTTAGGGTTTGTCTTCACTATCGGGCAGATCCAGATAGACACGGCTGCAACCGATGCAGCAGGTGTCGATTTAGCAGGTCTAGTGAAGACCTGCTAAATCGACGGCAGAGCGCTCTCTGATTGACTCTGGTATTCTAATATCAGAGGGGTAGCCATGTTAGTCTGGATCTGTAAAAGCAGCAAAGAGTCCTGTGGCACCTTATAGACTAACAGATGTATTGGAGCATAAGCTTTCGTGGGTGAATACCCACTGCATCAGATGCATCTGAAGAAGTGGGTATTCACCCACGAAAGCTTATGCTCCAATACGTCTGTTAGTCTATAAGGTGCCACAGGACTCTGCCGCTTCTGGTATTCTAGTTCCCCGAGAAGAGTAAGGTAAGTTGACCAGAGAGCGTCTCCCGTCGACGCAGCACAGTGAAGAAACCGGGGTAAGTCGGCCTAAGCTATGTTGACTCCAGCTATATTATTCATGTAGCTGGAGTAGCATAACTTAGGTAGACTTATCCTGGTAGTGAAGATAAGCCCGCACTCAGTAACAGAATGACACTTGAATTACCGAACACTGTGGAACAAATTACGCTGCTGAAGTGCTGATAAACTAGAGAAAGGAGAGGAAACATTATGCCCAACCCCAACACATCCAGCAATCTAGGTGTTTACATGGTACTCATACCAACACTGATATCTGAACACCACACAGCATTATAAAGTGCATAAAGATGTGTTTACTTACAGTTTTATTCCCTCCAGAGAAGAGCAGAGGTTGGGCTCTTTGAGTGTGGGATGGCTTTGTTACCATAGGAAGGATACACTTAAGAAATGGGTTTTGCATTTCATTTGAAAGACACAGAGGTACATGGTCATCCTCGTGTCTTTTGGGAGCAAGTTCCTGGAAATCTGTGGGCTGACTACTGAGAAAGTGCAATCATCTGTACACACAAGTCTCCCTATAGAGACTGAAAACCTTGAATCTGATCTAGTATTCTAGGGGGTGTCAGGGAAGAGAGCAGAGCACTGGAGGGGCATGTGTTGAGCCTATATTAGGGAAGCTGATGATCCAACCAGTGGACCAAATTCGGTGATGAATCCTGATCATGTGGCACCTGAGGCATGTTGTGCAGACGCTAAGAAGAAGTGGACAGATGGGTTGCTATGTTCTGAATCAACAGAAGCAGTGAAGAGTTCAGGTGAACATAACACCATAGACTACTAGAATAATTTGAAGGCAGTTGCTCTCTTTGGAGGAAGATATTAGAGAGACAGTGGGCCTGATTGTCATTTTCACAAAGATCCCTGGTACACTTACCATACTAGAACAATGTAAAGGGGAATTTGTGTAAACTGAAAATCAGGTGCAGTGAGTTCTTCAAAGTGCTTCTATATCTCCTGACCAGCATCATCTTAGTCTTTCCAGGATTCAGCTTCAGTTGACTGCTCTTTATCCAGTTTTTGACCTCAGTCAACTCACTGGGGGACCGGGGCTGTTTGCATATGATGGGAAAGTGATGTAGAGCTAGATGCAATCTGCAGATACCTGGCATTTTAGTCCAGGGTGTTTTATAATCTCCCCTAGTAGCTTCACATGGATGTTGAACAGCATATGGGAGATGATGGATCCTTGTAGGACTCCACAAGAGGGAGTTCTGAAGGCAGAGGAGCAGATGTCCATTTCAACTCTCTGTGTTCAGTGTGACAAGCACCACTGAAGCCATCTAAGCATGACAGCCCTAGCACCTAATTATGCTAACGGCACTGGGATGTGTAAGGCAGGTGACAGGTAGTGAGCCTGAAGTGCTCATGGACCTAGAATACACTGTTAGGAGAATGGGTTTGGTGTTTTTTTTAAGGACAGAAAGTCCTGCTGCACATCCAGGAGGGACAACATCTCCTGATATCAAGTATCAGAGGGGTAGCCGTGTTAGTCTGGATCTGTAGAAGTGGAAAAAAACTGCTTGCATCCGAAGAAGTGGGTATTCACCCACGAAAGCTTATGCTTCAATACCTTCTGTTGTGACAAAGGGTCCTGTGGCACCTTATAGACTATCTCCTGATATGTGCACTGGGACAGTAATACTTCTTCCCTTTCCCAGCCATTGAAAAAGGTATAGTTAAGTCCTGCTTGTGAACCATTTCATTACAATTAGTGTCACAGGATGACCTGGCCTTTTTAGGAAGTTGGGCTCAGCCTGGCCCGTGCCAAGGTATCTGGCCACAGATGATCGAACTGGGCTGGGGCCAGCAGCTGCTCAGGTGTCCAGGATCACCTGATAGTAGCCCAAGGACAGAACTTTCTATCAGAGGGATCCTACTCCATCTTTGAGGGGAAGAAAAGAGTCCTAAGGAGATGCAGGGTCAAAGAGTCTCTACACCAGCCAGATAAGACTGGGTGGAGATAACTACAATGAAGCATGAGCAGAAACCTTGAGACACTTGAGGAAACAATAGGCAACTCGACCTGGGTTGGGGGGGGCGGGGGCTGTTGAGCACAACAAGAGGCTGAAGAAACAGTGGAGTCAAGGAAAGTCTTGTTTTGATTTAAATTGACATTTGAATTGCAATATTGTCTTAATAAAACAGATTCTCCAAGAAGAGAAGTTATTTGACTCACATGAGAGCCTGAGTGCAGTTATTGGGAAGCCTGAGAAGGCAAAACTAAGGCAGAGGTAGGGTCTGATGCTGTTGGTATTAATGGAGAAAAGGGATAACTGAGACAGGAAGAACTGTATTAAGCCTTTATTTTTAATGAATAGTCACCTTTATCAGTAGTCACCAAAAACTGCAAGGGAACAGTTTATTTCACAATTCATCTAGAGGACATCTGTAACAGTACACCATTCCCCACGTATATTAAGAGATCAATATCAGATATGAGTTTGGATCCCATTGTGTAACTTGAACCAGCAACATTTTCATCCAGAGGTGAAAGAGCTACAACCAACAGTTATTCTCTGAAAGTTACAGACTATTTCAGAAAGACATTTCTGTTGGACATATACAAACCATTAACTCCTTGGCACCTATAGTCAGATTCTCTGGAAGAAGTCAATTTCCAGCCATGGATATCCTGAAAATCAGCTGTATGAAAGGATAAATGGACTTCATAAAGTTAGTGTTGATCATTAATTTACTACTAGTTAAGGTCCTTTTCCTCAGCTTTTTAAAATCGTAATCAGTTTTGGCACTGTTTGTTTAAAGAGTTCTGGTTTACAGTGTTCTACAGTGATTTTCTCTGTTCCAGGAAAAGACTATCCCCAAAATTGATGCTGTAAGTAGAAATAGGCCCAAATCAATACTCCAAATACAAAAAAACCTGGACTCTGGTGAAGTGTAGGTCCAGACCCATGTTTTGAGATTCATGTGCATTTCCAGTTGTAATGGAATTGGTGTGAATCAGTTAAGAACATCAAACAATTTAATTCATGTGCATAAACTGAGGTGGGAAAGAGAAAAGGAACTAAGGGAAGGTTAAGGAGGAAAGTAATAGCAATAAAAATAAAAATACAGTATAACACACAAAAATGGGGAAGCAAATAGCAATGATGCAGACAATTGATAAGGGAAGCTAAAGCGATCGATGAAAAGTCTGAGGAATAGGCTTGATTGATCCTTTGCTCATTGAGGTCAATGACAACACTTCCATTGACTTTAATGGTGGAGGATCAGGGCCAATAAGTAGCTTGTTTTTTAATATATCAGGAGCAAATGAAATCCTAGCAATGCTACACATCTGTTACTAGTTAGTGATGGTGACAGTGTTGACAATTCTGCTTTTTCTGTATAAGTACAAAATAAATATTTCTGCTCTATATTTGGAAACAAGTTGGATGGTGTATTCACATCTTACAGTGATAAATATTTTCTAATCCAACAGTAATTAGGGAGGCTAATAAACAGCAATTACTGAAGTAAAAAGCTTAAACCTGCAGGGCCTAATAGCTTCCACCCAAGTGTTTTAAAGAATTGGCTAAGAAACTCTGAGCCATGGATATTTAACCGATCTTGAAATACTTTACCAGCAATTATTTTTATATTTGTTGCCCAAATCATTTATAAACATATTGAATAGTGTTGGCCCAGTAACAAATTTCTGCAGGACTCTGCTGGGGTCGAGTCACAGCACCACTAATGTTGGGATTCCCTCTGAGACCTCTTTCCACTCAGCTTCCCAAGAACTCAGTTAGACTCTAGCCTGTGTCACTCAGGTATTTTTATTTGACATACACAGCAGTGCTACGCTGAGTTAATCAGACTCAAACAGAGAGAGGATGGATGTAGGGTAAATCACAGCTCCAAAGTTACACAGAAACTTTCTTCCTGAATATACACATTACACATCTCATTGCATTTACTATACATTGCATCACACATTTTTGGATTAGCTTAGTTACTTTGCAGGAACCATTCTCTGTGCAGCATACGCTGTCCACACACTGACCATGGCTCAATTTCCTCTTTACTTCATCTCTACATTCTTAACTTCCCTTGTTATCTAGTTCATAGTAAATAGTTCCCTGCATGTTCTCCCTCTTATCTTAGTTGGCTCAGACATTGTCTTCTTAGCCTACTGACCTATTTACTTATCTTATTTAGCACATTCTGTTTTCAATCTGATGATTTATTTCCTTCCCTAATTTTATCTTCCAAAATACGAGGCCTCCCTCCATGTGTTAATTACTCATGTCAGGCCAGGTCTCAGCTACAGGCTCATTCAACAATACGCATTTTAATATAGCCAAATGCAATGTCATACATCTAGATTAGAAGAAATATGTAGGTCACACTTACAGGATGACAGACTATATTTTGGAAAGCGGTGACATAGAAAGGGAATTACCAGTCGAAAACTAACTAGCCATGAGCTGCCAGTGCAATGTGGTGTGTAAGACAATTAATACAATCCTTGCTTGTATAAATGGGGAAAGATAGAGTAGAAGTATTCAGGTTGTATTACATATGCACATGGCATTAGTGATATAATTAACGGAATATGGCATCCAGTTCTATGGGATCCACTTCAAAATGGATGTAGAAAAATTGAAAAGGGTTCAGAAAAGAGTTACAAGAATGATTCTAGGCCAGGAAAACTGTCTTATAGTGAAAGACTAAAGAAGTTCAGCCTGTTTTATTTAATGTATTCAACAGAAGGTTAAGTGGTGACTCGATCACAATCTGCAAGTAGCTACATGGGAGAGGGTATCCAAAGGCCAGCTCTGGGGGCAAGAGCTTTCAGACATCTATAGTGAGATGGGGACAGTTTTGAATACAGGTCTGTCGTGTCTTACGCGGGGGTTACGTTCTGCGCTGAGCGCGTAAAGCGAAAACCGTGTATAGCCGTTAAAAACCCTTAAATCGCCCATAAAGTAGTTTTGTGTATACAACCCTGTACAGTACTATATATACTATACAGAAATGTACATTACAGTATATAATAAAGAGTATACACTCAAAATATAATTTTACAGTACTTTATTTTTAACAACATGACAGATGGAAGAATGAAAGAATAAAAAATCAGAACAGTACAGTACTGTAAACTTGAACAGTTACCAGTCACCCTGGATATTCTTGCTACTGTACACACTCCAATGTACACACTCCAATGATTAGTCTTCCTCTGACAACACTATTAGGAGGTCATCATGGCTTGATGTCGATCTAGGACATGATGGGCCAGGCTCGGGTGACAGAGAGCAAGTCACAGATGAAGTGGTTGGCTCTGGTTCAGCTCGAGAAGTTGCTGCTGGTTGTTTTTTCTTGAAAAACATGGCGATTGGCAACTGTCGCTGTTCTCTCTTGAGCTCCTCAAACATTTCTTGGTACGGTCTCAAATCACCCGTAATACTACGTGTGATTTTGAGGCTTCGTTCCATAGAGGGATCATAGTCAGAAATTAAATCATTCAAGTGTTTCGCTGCTTGGAACACTTCAGAAAATGTATGAAGAGTCCAAGTTGCTGGCTCTTCCTGTTCGTTGTCATCATCTTCGTCTTCTGTAGACGATTTTATCAGTTCCTCTAACTCTTCGTTAGTCAATGTTTCTCTATGGCCCTCAATTAATTCCTCAATTTCTTCCTTGAGGATGTCGATGAAGCCATCACCACCCACTTGCCTGGCCACCTGAACAACGCATTCCACTTCTTTGTCAATGGCCGGGAAACCCTTAAAATCATTCACACACTCTTCACAGGTTTCGCCAACATGCATTGACTGTTTCAGGCTTGATTGCATCCATTGCCTGTTTAATATAAGTGATGCAATCAGCAATGTTGAAGGACTTCCAACACTCCATCACGTTAACATTGGGATCAGCATCCATAGCGGTAAGGATCCGTGAGAATGTAAGCCTCGTGTACGTGGCCTTGAAACAGCTAATGACACCTTGGTCGAGAGTTTGGAGGATGGAGGTGGTATTGGGGGGGAGAAAGGCGACTTCAACGTCATTATGCGCAAACCGGAGTGCATCAGGGTGGCCAGGAGCATTGTCTAGGAGCAGACATATTTGGGGTCAGGAAGGAATTTTCCTCCAGGGTAGATTGGCAGAGGCCCTGGAGGTTTTTTGCCTTCCTCTGCAGCATGGGGCACGGGTCACTTACTGGAGGATTCTCTGCATCTTGAAGTCTTTAAACCATGATTTGAGGACTTCAATAGCTGAGACATAGGTGAGAGGATTATTCCAGGAGTGGGTGGGTGAGATTCTGTGGCCTGCATTGTGCAGGAGGTCAGACTAGATGATCATAATGGTCCCTTCTGACCTTAAAGTCTATGAGTCTACGAGCAGCAACACTTTAAAGTCAAGTCCTTTCTCTTCAAGGTACTGCTTGACCTCCAGAATGAAACACTTGTGGAACCAATCCAGAAATGTTGCTGCCATCACCCAAGCCTTCTTATTTGATTGCCAGAACACAGACAGGAGATTTTTGTTCTTGCCTTTTAGGGCGCGGGGATTTGCAGACCTGTAGAGCAAGCCTGGCTTTATTAAATGCCCAGCCGCATTGCCACAAATCAACACAGTCACACGGTCTTTAGCTGCTTTGAAGCCAGGGGCTTGTCATTCTGATTTCGAAATGTAAGTGCGGGTGGGCATTTTTTTTCCAGAAGAGCCCAGTCTCGTCAGCATTAAAAACTTGTTCTGGAAGATAGCCCCTTTCCTCTATGATTTCCTTTAATTGTTCAGGGTAGGCTTTTGCTGCCTCCTCATTGGCAGATGCAACTTCACCAGTAGTCTGCACTTTTTTGAGGTTGAAGCGGTTCCTAAAACTGTTAAGCCAACCTTGGCTGGCTTTGAATTCCTTCTTGTCAGAAGGCTGTCCCTCTTCGGTGGGAGGTTTGAACATCGCATAGATGCTAAGAGCCTTTTCTTGCAACATGGTGCCATTGATAGGCACACGTTTACGGTTCATGTCTTCCAGCCATAAGTTTAATGCCTTTTCAGTCTTCACTAAAGCACTTGGCTCGTCACCTGAGCAGTTCTTGGAGCACTTGATGCCACAGCTTCACGAATTTCTGTCTCTCTAATCTTGATGGCACGGATGCCAGATTCATTGCGGCCGTATTTACGTGCCACACTGGCAACTGACATACCGCCTTTCAATAAGTCCAACACATCCAGTTTTTCCTCCAGCGTTGGAACAGATCGCTGTTTCTTTGGTTGAGCACCAGATGAAGTAGCTGGCTTGCGTTTAGGGGCCATGTTGCACTCAGCGCGGCGAGATGCACACAGAATGAGAGGCACAGGGGGACTAAGTATGCATTGGGAACAGGAGATTCGCGTCTCACGCTCACTCCGGGGCATACGCTGCTGGAATCAGCTGCACTACAGGCGGCCGAGTGAACTTTTTTTTTTTTTTTTTAAACCGCGAACCGCGCAAAGCCAAAATCGCGCAAGTTAAATGCGCGTAAGACGCGACAGACCTGTACTGCATAATTAGGGATTTTCAGACCTTTTTTTTGGGGGGGGGGGCAACAATATAAATCACAAGATTATTGAAAACATACAGTATGAGACTTCTGAGCAGGACTGAAAGAGGAAGGAATGCATATTCAGCAAGAAGGGATATTAAGAGTTTCTTTTACCTGTTCCATAACTTTTCTAATATGTTTAAAGGTCAAGTCATGGAAGTGTTTCTTAGTTTCACAACAGCCAGATAACATGATTTATGTTGATTTTGCAGCTTCTGATGGACTTCCTTAGAATGCAGTGAACTGGGATTGGTAATAGGGTAAGGGGCTATTTTGCAACAGCCTCACGGACAATCATATATTAGTTTTCAAGGAATTCATGCAAAATAGGAGCATAATGAACATCCTATTCCTATTCAGTTTGTACAGGAGTCCACTGATATGAAAGGGTTTGATGAGTAAGATTTCATAAAAAAATCAAGTTACAGTATTACAGATTATTCAAAATACAATCTTAAACCTTGTCTACACACATACTTTCACTGATTTCATTAAAGCAATTTCGTTAACCTATGCAAAACTCCTCCGTGGACACTCTTATTTCACTATAAGTGTGGCTCATTTGATAAAGCTGAAATGTGTTCATAATGGAATTATGCTAAACCAAAATAAGCCTAATTTAAACAGTCTTTTGTATGAGTTTAATTGAATCCGTTGCCTAAAGATATAGCTTGGTGCTTAATAGGATTTTTTAAAGTGCCTGTGCATCCAAATGCCACTGAAACCAAATCCCACTAAAGCATCTTTAGGCACCTAAACACCTTTAAAAATCTGAACCCTAGGCCATAAAGCTCTTACGTTAATCGTTCCATACTCCTAATTTCATAACATGCAATATTTAGTAAAAACACATAAAAATTAATTATACCATTTAAATATTATTCCTGTTCACACGTACATTGCAAATATGTCTAAGCAATCACTAATTTTTAAAAAATAGTTTAAGCACATTTTAAAAGTCTTCTATATGTATAACACACACTTATCAAAATGAGAGAGCCCCCACTTTAACTAGCTCTCCTCAGTGAAATTATAAATAATCTTAATGCTAAATTCAAGGAACAGATTAAAACAAAATTTATTTTACAATTTTGCCAATTAATCCATGAGCATCATTGTCTGAAGAAACCTATGTATAACTTCAGCATGTCTCCTAGCATTATATTTCTCTACCATTTGGACTTAATAACACCTCATACATATAAATGACCCTCAAAAGAAAGGAAAAGCCATCTTTGGTTGACTATCATTGGAAAGATTATTTGAACCCAGCAATCACACAGTTCTTTCAAATTCTTATCATATTACCAAAATTTCATCAGAAACAGATGTTAGCCGCACAACTAAGTTAGAATTATTGAACAACTTTTCTTTCACTTTCATAACAAATTAGGCAATGCCTAGTTGATGCATCTGAAAAAAGTTACAGAATCGTAAGCCTTAAGGCAAAGCACTGGGTGTCATAATTTAAACCATCACTGACTGAAATGCAAGGGCATACGAAACCAACATACTACTTTGCACACCAAATTATTCTTATTGATGATCTTTATTTGTTAAAAAAAAAAATCTTATTCACAGTGGGAAACTATAAATTTCCATTTAAGCCTTAAAAGCTTAAGAGAACTTTGATAGCTTAATACGAAGATTCAAGCAGTTGCATAAATAAGGAATAAAAATGGGGGCCCAAACGTAACATAAAACCAAACAGACACCTGCAGTCTTCTCTAGGACAAAATAACAGGTCATGTACACATAGAACAAACAAATCTAAATAACCAGAAGAAAGTTCATTTACCATCTTGTGTATGTTCAAAAGTACTTTAAAATAAATCTGCTGTCTAACCAGAAGCCAGAAAACACCCATAAAAATTGGACTGACATGCTAAAATAAAAAAGTTCTTATTATTGTCCCAACTACTGAATTTTGCAGAACAAAGTGATGGCTTATGAAGCCAAGTAACATAAAAATTAGTTTGAAAGAAAACACTTCTAACAAGATAGCTAGGAATTTAAATTATGATGTTATTTTCTTTCAAGAAACCTCTAAAATCAAAACACACCAATGATCTTCCTACGCATTGGAATCAAAGAAAAATCAAACAAAAAAATTTTTACGTTTAAAAAAAGCAGTTATCTTTTTTCTGCATTTACAAGTTAACTGCAGTTATCAGAAGATACAACATAAGCACCTGAACGTATCCAAAGCAATATACATCTTTTTCACCTCAACATTGGAATGATGCAATGTTGTCCGTATGGAGCTATGCATTAAATTTCAGCTAGCTAACAAGTATCAGAGGGGTAGCCGTGTTAGTCTGGATCTGTAGAAGCAACAAAGTCTATATGCTGCCACAGGACTCTAACAGATGTATTGGAGCATAAGCTTTCGTGGGTGAATACCAATACGTCTGTTAGTCTATAAGGTGCCACAGGACTCTGTTGCAGCTAGCTAACAATATTGCTACCTGCTTACTTAGCAGTATTTCCAATAGGGAGTATATGGTCTCTACTGACTTCTCATTTCTTTCTGGGTGAAATAAAGGTGTTGTTGACCCATAATATAAATATTTCAGTCCTGGCTGTTTATAGTAGTGCCCACAATTTACTAGGCACTTACTTTCCAGACATTGAATGGCAGTACCTGCCCTGAGGAGCTCGCAACCTCAAAACCAGTAGAAAGAAGTTAGGGAAGGGGAAGCAAAATATTGTTGGTTTTATACAACCAACAAGACTCATTGTAGGCAATAAGAAACTGGGTTTTAAAGAGGTACTTTAAAATGGGTAGAGTAAAGTCCGTGAGGATGAATTTCAGGGAAGTTAAACTATCCATGGAGACTGCATCGAAAGTTATGGAAGTGATTGTGCAAAAGGCTGACAGATGGGCAGATTAGGGTAGGAAAACTGGCAAAGAGGGCCAGGGATACAAAGCTTGACAAGGGAGGATAATTAGGAGGTGGTAGAGCTCTCAACATGGAAAGCCAATGGGGAGACAAATGAGGGAGCCTTCCAAGATGAACTCACTCCTGGTGGGACACTGCAACAACTAAAGTCAGCCTAGGCGATCAAGCCAGTGGCTCCCAGAGTTAAATTGTTGAAGTGGGTAGCAGGATATTTTCAGTGTGGCTCCTTCAACTCTAAAACTTGTTCCCCTTCACTTGTATACTACAGCCCAAATGTAATGACCTTCAAGAGACTCTGCAACGCCCATTTACACAAGCTACTGCCTGAGAGAATAAGGGGGCAACGGGTGGGGTCTAAGGGCTGGTCTACACTAGCCCTGAAATTCGAACTAAGATACGCGACTTCAGCTACGTGAATAACGTAGCTGAAGTCGAACTATCTTAGTTCGAATGAAAAAGCACTTACCCGGGGTCCACACGCGGCGCGCAGGCTCCCCCGTCGACTCCGCCTACTCCGTTCGTCGAGCTGGAGTACCAGTGTCGACGGCGGAGCACTTCCTGGTTCGACTGATCGCGTCTTGACAAAACGCGATAAATCGAACCCAGAACATCGATCCCGCGCCTCCGATCGGACGCGTAAGTATAGACGTACCCTAAGGCTGACAGAGCTGGAATCTTTTTTTTTGGGGGGGGGGGGGGGGGGGGGCATTCAGTCAATTTTTGAAGCATGAAATAGCTTATTTTAAGTATCGTAAAAATAGAGAGCTTTTTGAACAGTGCAATTTTATAAGTCAAAAGAAAGAAATAAGCTTGCCAATGGAGTATCCATTTAGTTACTGAGAAGTGTGCTATTTTGTTACTTTAACTCATGCCATCCACTACAGATTTTTAAGTTTTAAACGTCTAACATCAAGGGTTAATTTCATGCAAAGTAAGAGAGTACTCCGGAAGTTTGCAAAACCACAGAGGTAACCCTGTTTATTTTCTGCATATAAATAATAAAGACAACAGACTACTGTGAATATTAAGGAGCAGTGGAAAAAGAGAGTGCTCCAGAATAAAGCCCTGGGAAGCCCTATAGTAAACAATGGTTTATAAAAAGATGAATTTTCATAGTACAATGAGTCAGATGATCATGACAGCTTCTAAAGAGTTAAGATCCTGAATCAGGTCACGGGTAAGTCCAGGAAGCCTATCAAAAACAGTCCAAAAAATGCTGAGATAAACTATATAAAAAAGCAGCTAAAATTAAGAGCAGCAGAAATATCATTCCTTTGCAGTAATAATTTACAAATCACCAAAAAGCATTAAGACAATAGCCACTTGCAAAGCCAGGTTTTAAATGCAATTACCCAAGTAGTAAAATGTAATAAGCATGCAAATAAATATTCATCTGCCCAGGTCACACCTTGAAATAGGAAATGACAAACGTGTTCCCCACTGATATCCCATTGGACAACCAGTATCATCAGTTTAAAAGGGAAAAATAACTGGACTCTCAGGCAAGAAGCATTTTACATGTAGCAGCAGTGTGCAACTGATTAGGATCACAAAATTAGCCCTAGTCAATCTTACTCTAAAGCCAGCACCACAGTTAAAGCACTTCTATGCAGAAGTATGGTTCTGCACTTCCTCTGCAGCTGCCAAGCTGAACCTTTACAACGAAGAAATGAGAAAGGGGAGAGAAGAAGTGAAACAAACAAAAAGAGAGCAAAGACAACAATGTTGGTCCAAAACCATTTTTTCCTTTTAAATATTTGTATTGCACTAAACTTTTATATTGAGGATTATGAAGGCCACCAAAAAATCGCTTCTCAATGACCCCACTACACGTTACAAATCAAATTTGTTCACATTTCCTAAAAATAAGTAAATTCAATTGTGACCTAAATGGATTTTAACAAATCAAGTACAAAACCAAAGGATTTTTTAAAAAAAGATAACATATAAACATGAAACAATTATAGTTGATATTTTGCAATTAGATAGCATTATCCAGCCTGAAGAATCTCAAAATACTTAAAAAAAAAAATCTAACTGATATACACACACTACACACATGGGATCATTTCATCCAACATCGAAATGCAGCCACTTCTAAGGGGCAAATCAGCAACCATACAATAGCAGATTAAACAGGACACAATAGCTTAGTAAAGGAAGTGAAGAATACCTTATCCAATTTAAATTGTAAAGGGGATTCAGAAATACAAAATGTAATAACGACAACAGTTGGAGTTAGACCACAATATGGGATTAATCTATCCTCGTTTAGGGGAGGAAGAGAGACGGTTGAGGGAGGAAGGCCATAGAGCTTTAGTCAAAATCTTTTTTTCACTTCTCAAAATAGAGAACATCCCTTCTTAAAGTACTTAGGTTTTTCATCCAAGTGTAGACCCAGTCTAGGTCTGTCTACCCTATGAAATCTGATAGGTAACATGATCTAGAGGTGGTATGGCCAACTATTCTTTCCTTTCTTTTGGAATTAGGGTGACCAGATGTCCTGATTTTATAGGGACAGTCCCGATTTTGGGGTCTTTTTCTTATATAGGCTCCTATTACCTCCCCACCCCCTGTCCCAATTTTTCACATTTGCTGTCTGGTCACCCTATTTGGAATTCATTATAACAAGCACTCATTCAGAATTAAAAGTTGACATAATGTACATATAAATCCAGTTCTACTTTTGGGTACCTCTTACACTAGGTCCTGGATTCAGGCTTTGTGAAAAAATCCTATATTTGAAATAATAATATGCAATCAGGAATTGCTATATTCATAAAGATAAGAGAAATATGAATAAATTTTGGGAAGAAGTTTCTGCTCAAACCCTGAATCTGCAGATGTTTATGTATGTTTTAAACAAATTTAAATTCCCATTCATTATAAGAAGTCCTGAATGTTGTCATGTAAGATTAATTTTGTTATATTTTTAATGCAACTCAGACCAGAAATTCTGCAAGTAAGTAAATTCACTTTTATACTGGTGTGGGGTTCACACATGTAGATTTTAAAGATGATTCAGATCATGCAACATAAATTTGTTTTGTTTGTACCAACGAAACAATGTTCAGTATTTGGAATTTACTGGAGTGCGAAAACATATAAGCATTAACAAACACAATTTAATTGCATTCTACTACATCAATAAGAATGTGTTATAGAAAATCAACCAATACATCATACACAAATAAATAAAACCCCTCCCTGCCTTAAATACAAACTTTGTTTCAGATGAAGAAAAAAAGTTGATTAAATATTGAGAAATACAGACTTCCTAATCACAACATATTTCATAACAAACAGTAAAAAGTACAGTAAACATCCCAATTCATTTTTAAGGTTTTTGGATAATTACGTTTCAACACAGAAGTATTCCACCTGAACCCATTCTGTTGACTAAACTTTACCCCGTTTTTTCTAAAGTTAACACAAAAAACATGGAGGTGACCAGCTCCAAGTGTAAAGTAAACAGGATAGACGAAATGCACAGAATAGTAAGCCACAGTTAGATAGGTGTGAAATATATATAACAAAATACAAAGCTATTAGAAATTGAAGCTTTTTGGTATTTTGTTACAAATTTGAAAATGGGCCTTTTTTAAAAAAAAAAAGGAAAAAAATGTCACTACTGCATATGAATAATTTTAAAACCAAAATTGCGCCCATTTTCCATTGAGAACATTTGAAAATACTCAATTTTCAAAACTCCGAACAAATAAAAATCTGAGAGTATAAAACCGATACAAAATGCCACAAATGATATGAATTTCACATACTCCAAAACTTAAAAAAAAACCATGGAAACATCTGTTTTGTGCTTTTTCAAATAATAATAATTACAAAATACAACTGGCTTCAAGGTAACTATTCTGTAAAAATAGATTTATTGATTTATCTTTACTTAGGAAGTACTTATTTTATATATATCAATCTCTGAAAACATTTCAGTCTTTAATTTAAGACACATATATAATTAAATACAATTTTCAAAAGCACCGCGATGAATTAAGTCACCGTGATGACTTACTTAAAATCCCTAAATAGTACAATTTTAAAACGATATTAAGATTCACAAGATGAATTGCTGCCTTGTTAGAATGGCCTTACTTTGTTGTTTACATTTGGATAACAGACCCCATTTATATATCAATTTATTCATTAAAAACATGTAATCCAGATTATGATGACCCCGGCTACATAGCCAATAAATCACCCATTCAATACAATTTAATAGAGGGTAGTACAGCAACAACAGTTAATTTAAGTTAATAAATTGTTTCAAATTCTGTGGGGTTAAAGGGTAGCATTTATGGATCTCTCTCTGACCAACAAGTACCATGTGTGGAAGGCAGTCACCACTACAAACTCTCTCCCTTTATTTTATATCAATACACATGTTTAAAATAAAACAAACACTCTCCAAAAAAGTAGAACAGATAAAAAGATAAATTTTATTTATCTAGAATCAAGTCTGACACTATTATTGGCCTACTTATAAGGATAAGACTAGAAAAAATGCAATGTGAAACAGGGTTGGAAAAAGTAAACAAAAATTAAAAAGTACCAACGGTTATCAAAAGACCACGGGATAACAAAATAAATTTAGACTGAACTATTAATTATTTTAATCTCCGAGTTATCCTACCCCGTTCTTCTAGAAATATGACTATACAACCTGTCTAGCACCATCACCTTTGTTCCACTATCCTTGGTGAGGGAGGAACAATTGGGATTGAGACTTTGCTTCCTCACACAGTACAGATGGCTTCCAGGCTACCCCAACTGCCTTTCCATTCACTCCAAAGTCATCCTCCCAACTCCTATGAAGTCAGTTGATGTCTGGCCATGGGAGCAGCACTGAGTGTTAAGAAAATGTGTCCTACCATTTTTATGGAAATAGTATGTGATCAGTATAAGATTCCATGGTAACTGGACCATTGAACTAAATTTCATTCACAACAACATTGTAAGAATAATGGAGAGCTTTTAAGGTACTGTGCTTATTCTAAGCTCTGATTTTAAACAAGATAAATATTCGCCCTTCCAGATTTATATAAAATGACAATTTATACTGATGATCAGTTGTCTTGTTCAGCCTGAAACCAGAGAGACTATCAAAAGCAGGATATGTGAACATTCCCTGATCCTCTGGTGAAAAATAAAAGTTCAAGCCTTCACTCATCCCCCAGAACTGAACTTGAAACTCTGGGAGAAAGTGGATAGAGGAACATATTATCACTGGTGAAGGAGCCTTCCTGCTGAGCTGCAGCACTACAAGTTTCAAGTCTTCCCTGTTAGTGGTCTCAAAACCTTGTGTGCTCTGGTGCGCTTCCAAGACATACTGTGTGGCTCAAGTAATGTGACAGCCCAGAGTATGGAGAACTGAGACAAAATGGCATAGAGGCTACTGCACACCCACTACATTCATCAGACTTGTAGCTATAATACCAGGATGATGGAAAGCAGAGGGAGGACCACAGAATCTCCAATTTACTAATCATAGAAGTGTAGGACTGACAGGGACCTTGGGAGGTCTTCTAGTCTTGTCCCCTGCACTCAAGGCAGGACTAAGTATTATCTAGACCATCCCAGGCAGGTGTTTGTCTAACCTGCTCTTAAAAATCTGCAATGATGGAGATTCCACAACCTCCCTATAGACAATTTATTCCCGTGCTTAACCACCCTGACAGTTAGGAAGTTTTTCCTAATGTCCTAACTAAACCACCCTTGCTGCAATTTAAGCCCATTGCTTCTTGTCCTATCCTCAGAGGTTAATGAGAACAATTTTTCTCCCTTCTCCTTGTAAAACCTTTTATGAACTTGAAAACAGTTATGTCCCTCCTCAGTCTTCTCTTCTCCAGACTAAATCCCCACCACAGAACCTCCCCACTAAATAATTATTTTTTGGGGTGTGGCGTACTCAAGAAAAGTATTCATGGTTTCTGGGGAGGAGGAGGAGGAAGACAAATACAACACACATGAAACTTCCTCCCAGTACCTCAAGTTTTCCTTTAGTCTCCAACATGAGCCAGAAGTTCACTTGTTAGCATGGGATTTGTTTTACAGGTAGCACAATATATTCTGTATGAACAAAGTGATCGTTTAGACTATGGTGGTTGGGATTTAATTGGTTTGTAATGCATTTTAAAGAGGATCATGTGGGAAAAGAAAGGCTTTTTGGGTATACAGACAATGGCAACCAATACCTTCCAGATCTTTTGTCTGTTTCCACCCCCAACCCTCAAACACCACCACAAAAACACCACCACAAAAACCCCTTAAGTATTCATAATGCTTAAAGTTGTGCATGGAATTCCAAACACTTTAACCAGCGCTCACAGTCAATGTAAACTTGCAGATACGCTCAGAAAGGAACAAGAGCAGAAATCTGGAGGTAACATTTGTGTTTGCTTTATTTCTTTCCCATGGGAACCTCAATAATGAGAACGTATTCACATCTGGAATCAACCTTATATTCGCACAACTTTAAAAACAGATCATATTGGCTAAAAATACGAACTTTTAACTCTGCTTGACAAAAGGTGAACTATTTGTTTCAAACACTGCTTTTTATTTCTTCTCATGTAATACACCAGCAATTTTTCTATGTTATTCTTAATAAAAATGTTAAATAACTAAACAATAGAAACAAAAATTAATCTGGGAAAATTTGTGAATTGTGCACCCCAAACTCGTTTCTAGAGCTAGTTCACAAACTTTGTCAGATGTGTTATGGCTCTGTTTAAATATTTATTCACTAAAGTAAAAGGCTAAAATGAAAAAGCCAGAATGATTTAGTTCTTCTCTAGGGTGGTCTACAGGCAATTTTTGGTACCAGTGGTGTTGCCAGGGAAACAAAATGAAAACAGGTGCCATCAAATTCAAATTAAAGATTTAGTTCTATTTTAAACCACCTTAAAACAAAGTTTCCATAAACTTTTTAACTGAAACTACTACACATTTGACAACATTTTATAACAAGAAAAGAATTATAAGTTGTCTTTAGACCATCAAATTTTAACTGTAACAAATTTAGACTGATTGGCAATCCTTCCTTTTAAATACATTTCTTACATTAAATATGCATCATCCTCTTTAAAAATGACTTGGTGTATATTAAGAGGCAATACAATACCAAGAAAGAAAAGAGGCTGTACACAGACTTTAATAGATTCCTCAAACCCAAATTTTACCTTCCTTCTAATCTAAATAATTTTTACAGTTTCTACAAAGTAAACAATCCATATAAACTGAAAACATATAAAAGGTTCTTACAGAGAGTAGCAGAATGGAAGCTTAACATTTTTCTCCTAAGTCTGAATGTGGTTTTCTCCAATATGATTAAGAATTGAATAATGTTCTCTAACCAAAACCCAAATAAAATCCAAAATCCAAGTAAAAAATAATGTGGCCACACACTAGCCATGAGTCTTTACAGTACTTACCCAAGTCAGTCAGCTAAACTGGTAAAAAAAAGTCAAGTTTAAAAATTCAAGATATACTTTATTTGGAAGAAGAAACATTGAATCAGACTTTCAAGAGACACTTCAATCTTTTACTGAGCTTTCCTTGGCTTTAGCAAGACGCTAGTCATAAAAATATCTTGAAAGGTTACACTTCAATTAAAAAGCAGAACATAAATTCCTTCTTCAATAAAGCTGATTGTCAGTGCCCCTGAATAAAAGTTGACCTTGCATACTTTGCATTAATCTTGGAAACGAAGAGAAGATAACAATAAAAAGAAATAGAAGTATCTGTAGTAAATATACATTGCTACTAGCTTAAAGTGTCGAACTCTGTGGTGAAGTTTACAATATCCTGTGGGGTAATGTGGAATTTTTAGTTAAAAGAGCTCTCTGTAAGACTGTACATAAACACCTTGCTGAATATTTTATCAAGCCAATAGTCAAGTTAACATAAATTGTGTAAATTTCTCATATGATGATGTGCAAAGATGATGAAATGGTTTACTTCAAATAAGGATTTCTGTTACATTAGCCGAAAACAAAATCAATCTTTTGCAATAATCACATAAATTCAAATTTAAATGTAATTCAATGATTTACCCATGGTTAATTTACTTGAAGTATGACCTTTTTAAGATTTTCAAGTTGCAGAAAAGTTTTGCCTTGCACTTTGGTCTACATGGCTATTTTACTTACATCACAAATAATCAGACTATATGGCAGTTTAAATTCTTTCAGTTAAAAACAAAGCTTTTAACTAAAATTTCTCTGGGGAAAAGGGAGCTAACACATTAGTATGGAATAACAATGCACACTGAGCTAGGAATGTTGAAAATGTTCTAGTCTTTAACCACAATGACAATTTCATCAAAATTGTCTTCAACACTTAAAAATGTAGGGCCTGATCCAACCTCTATTAAATCACTGCAAACACTTCTGTTGACTTCAGTTTGGGTTGAACTGGGCCTCTAAGCAGTACTCTTCATATATCTTTGAAAATAATATTCCCAACGCTAACATTAAAACATCTTGCAAATAAATGAATAGTATCATGGTACAGATTTATTTCAGATTAGCACTTGTAAATATTCAAATCATAAATATACAGCATTACATGAAGCTAACCAACATCAAACTTCTTTTACAGTTAGTTATTGTAGTTAAAGTTTCAAGTTAACTCACTTGTGTGTAATTATGAAATTACTGCACCGATCTTCTGCTTACTTTGAAAGTGATTAATCAAAGTCAGAGAAAGCCAACCATCAACTAAAGTATGTTTCAGATTTCCCATTCAGGGATAAATCTAAAAAGATGAGCTAACTTTATTTTAATTAAATCCTCATTTAGAAACATGAAATAAATGTTTTCTATGTAATTCCAATTAGACTTCAGTTGTAGTCCAATTTCAAATATTCTCTGCTTCTGCTACTTCATTACACATCCCAGATTAATCTTTCCTACTTATACAACAGAAATATTCAACAACAAACTTAATATCATATGAAGGTTCGTTTATTTTAGGGTTTTTTTAAAACTTGTTTTAGAAGAGAGACAAAACCATATTTAGGTGCCCTACTCCAAATAAAACAACATCAGTGATGTGATACGTACGACTCTTGGGGGTAGCTCTTGGGAACCCCTTCGTCAGTCTCCTCTAAACTGAAGGGAAGAGTTTGAAATGGTTCCTACTATTTCACTAGGCATGTGATGAAGCACTGGAAAGGGTTATCTAGGGAGGTGGTGGAATCTCCATTCTTATTGTTTTTTAAGGCCCGGATTGACAAAGCCCTGGCTGGGATGATTTAGTTGGGGATTGGTCTTGCTTTGAGCCGGGGGTTGGACTAGATGACCTAATCTTTTATGATTCTAAGACTATCCTCTCCTTGTTTCAAAGGATAGAATTTATCGGGGCGATCCTCGACTCGGTCCAAGCCAGAGCCTTCCTTCTGGAAGCTCAGTTCCAAGCGATAGGGCACTCATAGAAAGCCTCAGGAACCACCCCATCACCATGGTGAGGAACAGCCTAGCACTCCTGGGCCATATGGCATCATGCACTTACATGGTGGAATATGCAAGACTACGGTTCAGACCTCTTCAGGCTTGGTTGGCGTCGGTGTATGCACCAGGCTGACATCACTTGGACACCGTAGTCACGCTTCCCACATCACTGATCGCTTCCTTTCTTTGGTGGCTGGATTCACCGGCAGTGTGTGCTGGAGTCCCGTTCTCGAGATCCAATCCGTCAATGTCTCTCATCCCAGATGCTTTGGCGATGGGCTGGGGAGCTCATTTAGGGCCCTTCAGAATTCAGGGCTTCTGGTCTCCAGAGAAGCTCCTGTTACATATCAATGTCAGGAAGCTCAGGGCAGGTTGCTTAACCTTCCAGGTGTTCCAAACCCAACACCAAACCCAAACAAACAGCTTGCTTAGTGAATTGTTCCCATCAGTTCTTTAAACTTTACCACAGAGTACCAGGCGATAAAGTCATACCAGTTCAAGAATACCTGCTGATTCACAATCCTGAGCTGGAGTCCCCCAGTTGAATAGACCTTCCTGTCAAAGAGGTCTAATTTCTTAGCATCCTTGGCCTTCAAGGTTGGTCCCCGTTCCCACTTATTGGCCGCTGACACCACCAAAGAACCCGGTGGGGGATGGGTGTAAAGAAACTCAAACCCTTTAGCTAGGACAAAGTATTTCTTTTCTAATCTCTTCACTGTGGGATGAAGGGATACTGGAGTTTGCTATAAGGCCTTGATACAATCCATACTGGCATTGTTTAATGGCAATGCCACTCTTGAAGGGCCCGATGCCATTACGACGTCCACGAGGGCGTGGAAGGACTCCCTGATGTCCTCTACCTGGATTCCCAAGTTTGGGGACACTCTTAAGGAGTTCCTGATGTGCCCTTTTATCAGTTTGGAAGGGTGCTATCTCTGCTCCAATGACCGCCTCATCTGGGGAGAAAGAAAAGGATGCCTGAACCGGCCAGGGTGCTGTGTTCCTCACCCTCAACACCGGACAGGTCCCGCGGTGCCGGGTCCTGATATTCAGTACCAACCTCGGTACCGGGAGTTGGATCTTGCTCCAATGGTGGAGGAGGCTCTATAGAGTCTGAGGCAACAGAGTATGATCTCCTGGAGTGTGATCCTCCCTGTGTCGGGGGGGAACACCCAGGGATTCCAGAAGGGCCACAGTGCTGATGAAGACGCCAGAAATGGGAAGCCCTGACCCGGGTCCACTGTCAGGTATTGCCGATTGGAGTGTCGGTGCTGACTCCTGCAGGAGACATATGACTGTCTCTGAGTCTGTCCCAGAGGAATCCCTTCCTGGAGACCAAGGTGGAGCAGTGCTGACCAGTGCCATCAGTGTTCATGAACAGTGCCAGGAGGGAGGAGATCGGTGCTGACCCATCATGGCCAGTTTTCCTTTTGAAGGCACCTTGAGTCTCGGTGCTGTGACAGGGATCTTCCTGTTGGTACTGCCATTGACTTCTCCTATACTGGCAAGGACAGCAGTACCAGAAAAGAGAGCAAGTCTCTCACAGCCACAAACGTTGAAGGTATTGCCAGGGCGGTAGGCATTCCGTGTCTGTCCAGGGAGCCCATTGTTGCCGGACTCGATGGTGCCCATTCTGGGGCTGGAGTCAATGGTACCGGGTGGTCTGTAGAGGTCTCAGCGTGGCCCGGTGTGGATTGCACTCTACTAGAGTCTCAGGGGCAGGGATTGACCTCTGTCCATCTTCCTCTGCTTCTTTTTTGGCACCAGTAACAGAGTGGTGTCAAGAGTCCTTGGCTGGAGCGGTCTTCTTCAGCCCCGGAGATGATGGACGATGCCGAGGCTCCCAAGAGGTAGAAACCATATCCCTTCTTGGTGCTGGAGATGGAGATTGGTGCTAAGTCCTAATAGGTCACCTGTGCACTCCTGACAGAAGCTGAAGTACTTGGTGCCAAGTGCAAGTGATTCAGCTCTGAGGGAGGATGGAGAGCTGCCTCCATGAGGATAAACTTAAGTCTTGCGTCTCTGTCTTTTTTGGTGCAGGGCCTGAAGTCCTTGCAGATCTTCCTTAAGGCAGCTGGAATGGGTGTTGCTCACCGGCATAGGCTTGTGGCAAGAACCACAAGGCTTAAATCCCGGAGAACGAGGTATACCCCGGTGCCGGGCAGGGACTAACCCCGCAACGTGGGGTTCCTCAACCTAACAGTTCTAACTAACTATAACTAACTAACTATATACAACAAGTTAGAAACAAAGTCCACTGAGGAGTTCTTGCAAACACAGGGACAAAGTAGTTCCAGCAACCATCAAAGGTGGTAAGAAGGAACTGAGGGGGCAACGCGTCAGCAGGGCCCTTTATACTGGCACCATAAACGTGTGACTCCAAGGGGCATCAGAGCCAACCCGACAGATACCACTGAGGAATAATCTTTCTGTCAGCAGTTCTCAGGGTCCCTACACCTACATTGGAATGGACATGAGCAAGCACTCAAAGAAGAATAAAGTCTTTCCCAGACCTGAAGAAGAGCTCTATGCGGCTTGAAAGCTTGTCTCTCTCATCAACAGAGGTTAGTCAAATAAAAGTGATTACCTCACGCACCTTGTCTCTCTGTGTATAGGAATCAGACTGGAAATGCCCATGAGACACTTTTTTAGGATGAGGGAGGGACTACTATTTGTTGTGAAAGCCCTGTGTGTGTGTTGGTTCTTCCTATTTAGTTTTAATCCACCTCTGGATACACATGAGATAAAGTACAAAAGTGAAGTTGTCAAATATTTATATCTGGCTTATTTTCACTATATAAATATGGCGTTCATTGCAAAAATAGGTACCATTTATCTTAACTGTTACTTTAAACTTAGAAACATTTATCCTTCACATTTTGCATCTTAAAGCGTATCACATCTAGCTACCACAGTGACTGGACTCCTAATATATCAATAATGTTGATATAAAGAAGCAATTGATTGACCACAGAAAGTAATACACTTACTAGCAAGCACTGTGGCTGGCGTCAGTGGGCCAGGATTTCTCACCTGTGTCTGGATATTCAAATTTTGGCAATATGACGTCTATCTAACCAGGTGTATGCAAATACCTGATGTAGTCATATACATCAGGTATTTGCTTACATAGATTACGCATGTGCATCTATGTATGCCTAATTTTCAAAAATTTGCATGAAATCTATCTTCTCTGTGGTCTATTTCAGAAGCTTTCAAGAAAGGGGTAAAATTATGAATTAGGGTCCTAGATCTTTACTATACACCAGTATCATACCACCACACCAGAAGCAGCTTTCTATAATAACTAGGTAGCAAGCAGTTCAAGTAGAGAGGTCCCCTGCTTACATTCTGTATGCATAGATCTCTGTTCAAGGTTAAGAAAACCATGTTTGTGTATTCTGGCAAGAGAAATACATTTTAAATGAAAAAGCATTTGGCATGTTTTGTTTTTAAAATATTATACTGCTAGAAGGAAGTATCTAACAATCTGTTCATTATTTATTTGTATGGGGGGGTTTATACGGATAATTATTCGAGTTTTGATAAGATCTCTCAGCTGGATAGGCTGCTTTGTGATGCAAAGTAACAGCATATTTAAATTAAAATGTAAAGCTTGCTTTATTAAGGTCTCTTAAGAAAACATCACACTTCCTTAAAGTTTAGCTCTCAGAAAAACAGTGGAAAAAAATAATGTAGCAAAAAATACAATTCTTAGCTCAGTGTTGATATTAATGCACCGTTTGTTCAACTGCCATTTGAACCACAAACAGTACCACTGTCTCTAAGGAAAAGCACTACATATCCAATTACCAGATGTAGTGGCATTTCTTACGGTGATTTATGTGGGAGGCAACTTCTTGCACTACAGAAAGAATCAATTTATACTCACAAAATACGTTCTCTCTTTAAGATAAATATTGTTCTGGTATTAATTGTGCTCGTGTTTGTCTTCAATACGTTAATCACTAATTTGAAATTCTAACCATGAATAGGGACACTAAGAATATGTATTATGGAGCAAGCCCTGCCCTCAGCTTCTCACAAATGGAGGGCCACCTGGCAGTGGAATCTAGGCAGTTATTCTCTGCTAAGGAGGCAGTACTCGTGGGGGCTATGCAGAGGATGCATACTACCTGCAGAGTATAGAGCTCGGTAGTCTTTGGGTTCCTTGCATAACACAGTCCAGCAAAAAGGTGGAGCAGTTTGCCCACACAATTCCTCTGGCCCTTACCTATATGGGACACAACAACCATGGAGGCTCCTACAGTCATTACGCTCTGCTGCTCATCTATTCTTCCCCTCTACGCCCGGACAACTTCCTTGCACTAAGCAAAAATTCCTGCTCCTAATTAGATATGAACACGAGAATAGTGAAAAGCAACCCAACAGTTAAGCATTACTGGACTACCTAATGTACTCACATTTACTCCTAGGGGAATTCTGCACCAAAAAATTAAAAATTCTGTGCACAATATTTTAAAATTCTGCAAAATTCAGCATATTTTGTGTGGCAAAACAACACAATAAAATCACTCTGGTTTCAATTATTTCTGTAATTTATTTAAGATACAATACAATGGATCAAAAATAGCATTAGAGGAAATCCCCAAATGCCCTTGCCTAATATTAATGTAGCTAGGTTTGACCCTGTCTTTCTAGTTATTAGTCAACAAATCTATGCAGTCATATGCTCAGTGTTACATCATAAACAACTGAGGAGCAAGTGAGAACTGGGGAAGCGAACTCAATTTATATTGGCTACTGAACATCTCCAGGAAGGTCAGTAGCAAACAGTTCATGGAGCACATTTTAATAGGAAATGTTTTCAGTCCAAAAATTTAGACCAGTTCTAATCATTAAAGCACATACCAGTGGTTCTCAAAACCGGTCCGCCGCTTGTTCAGGGAAAGCCCCGGGCGGGCCGGGCCGGTTTGTGTACCTGCCGCATCCGCAGGTTCGGCCTATCGTGACTCCCACTGGCCACGGTTCGCCGCTCCAGGCCAATGGGGGCTGCAGGAAGGGCAGCCAGCACATCCCTCAGCCCGCGCCGCTTCCTGCAGCCCCCATTGGCTTGCAGTGGCGAACCGCGGCTAGTGGGAGCCGCGATCAGCCGAACCTGCGGACGCAGGAGGTACACAAACCAGCTGGCCCGCCCAGGGCTTTCCCTGAACAAGCGGCAGACCGGCTTTGAGAACCACGGCTTTATACCACTCTGGCAATGTAAAGGAGCCTTAAAACTTTTACACTTGTTTTATACTCCTGGGGGAATACACAAAGACAATGGGAACAATTCACTAAGCAGGCAGGCTGCTACATTCTGCTCTGACAGAGGGGACAGAGCCTGCCCCACACTTACCTCCTCAGAAACACCCTGAAGCCCTGTCCCTCCAAGCGGAGTGTGCTGCAATAGTGAGTGAGAGGGACAGAGTCTCTCTCTCTTACACACACACACACACAACTGCCCATCCCCCCTCCAAGCAATGATTTACGTCTCTACCAGCTGCTCTGGGGACCCAAACCAACCAGCTTGCGCTGCCAGGGAGGGGTGCATGAATGCTCTTGTGCCTTCCCTTTGCTTCCCCATCAGAAGTCATTTTTCTGCAGGGAAGCAAAAGAATTATTTGGGGGGGGTGACAGGTTGGGGTCACAGAGACCTCCTTGGTGCTGCCACCTGGTGTGCCAAGGCTACTTCTGCCCCTGCTTCCAGGCCTTTTCCAGCTTGGGACTCCCGAATCCTGTCTGTTTTGAGCCAGATTCCACTGATCTGCTGCAAACACAGACCCAGGTCTGAACCAAGTCCACTCACAACTGTAAGGCTCCTGGAAGCGCTCTTGCCTTTGACACCCCAGTGTCCAACTCCCAAGGAGGTTCAAACCCTTAATAAATCCATTTTACCCTGTATAAAGCTTATACAGGGCAAACTCAAATAGTTCGCCTTCTATTTCAAAGATAGAAAGATATGCACAGCTGTTTGCCGCCCCCCCCCCACCCCGGGTACCAACTCGTACACCAGGAAACTTAATGAGTAAAAAGTGATTTTAATAAGTACAGAAAGTAGGATTTAGGTGATTCCAAGTGGTGACAGACAGAACAAATTGAATTACTAAGTAAAATAAAATAAACCACGCAGGTCTATGTCTAATCAAACTTTGCACAGATATCAAAACCTCACCAGCTCCAACTTTCCTTCTTTCACAGGCTGTAAAGCTTCTAGCCTGGGTCCAGCAGTCGCTCACACCCCCTATTGTCTCTGTCCTTGGGGGGTGGAGAGCTTCTTTCTTTAGCCAGCTGAAGACAAAATGGAGGGGTTTCCCAGGGGTTTAAATAGATTTTCTCCTCTGGGTGGACACCCCTCCCTCCCCCTGTGTAGCATCCAGTTACCAAATGGAGTTGGGGTCACGTGGACAAGTCACCTGTCCAGGCACAACTCAGTTCCTTCTCAGACCAGCCACATTCCTGGCAAAGCTCAGATGTGGATTGGTGTCTGCAAGTTCTATTGTCTGTTAAGTGCTTCTTGATTGGGCACTTAACCTGCACATTCCTTTCTCAAGAAACACAACCAATATTCATAACTTCAACTACAACAATGATACATGCATATAAACGGGAGGAATAAATTCAGTAGGTCATAACTTTCACAGAGATATGTTACATGGCACATGTAGCATAAAACATAGTCCAGTTACATCATGTATACATTTATAAGCATCTCCCCATAAAGTTTTATGGGGTACACCGTCACAGGGGGCATCAATTCTTCATACATGCAGTGACACAAAACTCCCCCAAGAGTATAGCCCTCATCCCCATGGTATCTGAGCACATCACCATCTTGAATGCATTTATCTTCAATACTGCTGTAAGGCAGATATTATCCCCATTTTCATAGATAGAGAATTGAGGTGCAGAAAGGCTAAGTGACCTGCCCAAGTTCACATAGAAAGTCTGTGGTGGAGCATGGAATTGAACCCAGGTCTCCCCAGTCCTAGGCTAGTGTCTTTAATCCTGAACCATCCTTCCTCTCTGTACCTTAGCACTTTCCCAGGAAACCAGAGTATTGTATACCAATGGTTCTCAACCAGGGTTCTGGGGGGCCCACAAGCAAGTTTCAGGGAGTCCACCAAGCGAGGCCAGTGTTAGACTTGCTGGGGCCCAGGGAAGAAAGCTGAAGCCCCACCACATGGGGCTGAACTCTGGGGCCCTGAGCCCCACCACCAAGGGCTGAAGCCAAACTTAGCTTTGCAGGGGCCCCTGTGGCATGGGGACCCAGGCAATTGCCCAGCTTGCTTCCCCCTAACACGGCCCTGGCTTTAATATGCAGAAAATTAATTGTGGTGGCACAGGTGGGTCATGGAGTTTTTATAGCATATTGGAGCGGGGGGACACTCAGAAAGAAAAAGGTTGAGAACCCCTGCTATATCTCTATCACAAATTGTTAAGGTTTAGAACGTGTGTGGCACTGTATAAGAAACAGATATTAAGGCAGTTCATGCCCTAGTGCAGGGGTCTCGAAAGTGGGGTGCACGGGAGGAGGCGCACCGCCGGCAAGCCTGCGGCAGCTCTTCTTCAAACGCAAGTGTTGTTTTTTCCTGGGGGTGCATGGTCAAAAAACTTTGGAGACCCCTGCCCTAGAGCACTTACAAGATGCACTGAGATCCAGAGGATGGTGAAATGTATTCCTCAATCCTATGTTTATTTTAAAAAATGTATTCCCAGATCTATTTTTCTTTTATCTGGCTGTGTGCACACATATATGCATACATATATGTCAGAGGTGGCAAAACTGCGGCTCGCGAGACACATGTGGCTCTTTTCATGCCCCGCCCCCCATTCTACACATACCAGATTGCGGGGGAGCTTGGGACCTCTGCCTTGCAGCAGGGTGGTGGGGTAGGGGCTTCTACCCAGCAGGAAGGGGGGGTCTCAGGGCTTCAGCAGGAGCAGCACTGAAGCTCCGAACCCCGGCAGGCGCCTCCTGTGGGGCTGAAGCCCCGAGCCACAGCAGGGCACGCCCCAGTTCTTGAAGTTCTGGAGGTTGTTTTATGCCGCTCGGAGGGTCATTAAGTTTGGCCATCCCTGATATAGCTATACAAGTGCCTGCCTGGTGGAAGAATTGGATTTTTAGGAAGGTATTGAACAAGAATTTACTTATTTGAAACAATGCTAACACCATAAGACAAATCACTTAAAGTACACACAAGATTTAGTTTTAAGGGAGCTACCATTGTGGTCTCTTTCCTACTCTGGAGTGGCTCTGCATGAGAGGCTCCCATCAACTAGGACAATTGGTTGTAAATGGCTCTGTTTATTGCAAGCCTTCCTGTGAGTCAGGCGAGGAAGAATGAAGGCTTGGGGTCTCACAGGGCATGTGGCCATGTCACCTGGTACTGGAATCCATCTTAAACCTGGTGCTTTTCCATTTAGAAGGAAGGGTGGGGACCCAGAGAGACAAAAGATTCCCACGTTGTGCCAAAGCTATATAAGGGAGTGGAACAGAACAAAGGAGGTTCCAGTCATGAGACATCCCATAGCTATCACCTAACCTGGAGCTAACAATGTACCCGGGGAAATGATTGGACCCAGACTAGAAAGGAGTCCAGTCTATGAAAGAAGCTCATTGGAACATCTCTGGGGGTGAGATTTTATCTGTAATCAGTTTCTTATTGTATTAGGCTTAGACTTGCATGTTTTATTTTATTTTGCTAGGTAACTTACTTTGTTCTGTCTGTTATTACTTGGAACCACTTAAATCCTACTTTTTATACTTAATAAAATCACTTTTGTTTATTATTAAACCCAGAGTAAGTGATTAATACCTGGGGGAGCAAACAGATGTGCATCTCTCTCTATCAGTGTTATAGAGGGCAGACTATTTATGAGATTACCCTGTATAAGCTTTATACAGAGTAAAACAGATTTATTTGGGGTTTAGATCCTGTTGGGAGCTGGGTGTCTGGGTGCTAGAGACAGGAGTACTTGCTAAGCCGTTTTCAGTTAAGTCTGCAGCTTTGGGGGGGTGGCTCTGTGTTGCAGCAGATTAGCTTATCTGGCTCAACAAGACAGGGTTCTGGAGGCCCAAACTGGCAGAGAAAACAGGCTCATAGGTAGTCTCAGCACATCAGGTGACAGTCGCAAGGGGGTCTCTGTGACCGAACCCATCACACTGTTATCGAAATATCGGGTTCACCTAGCTGAGAGCCAATAACAGCCACACAGGGATAAGGAAAGAAAGTTACTTTATTCTGCAGAATAACACCTTGACTCGGGTGTGGTTCACCATAGCTTATGACTTTCACAACACTCTTTACTCTCTCACAGATATTCAAGACATTGTGGGGCTTTGCTAATCCAGTCTACCTTTGTTTTGGAGAAGGCATATGACTGCATTCCCTGAGGTGTCTTGTGTAAAGTGTCATGGGAGTATGAGGTGCCAGTGTCGCTGTTGTATGCTATCTGGTCCCTCTATTCTCAGAGTGAGAGTTGTGCTCGTATTCTTGGCATTAAGTCAAGTTAGTTCAAAGTGGGTGTTGGACTCCACCAAGAGTGCGTCTTGTCCCCACTCCTATTCGTGATTTTCATGGACAGAATATCGAGGCGAACATTTTACTGCCAAGTGTGAAGCAGTTGGGATGAGAATCAGCACCTCCAAATTGGAGGTCCTGGTCCTCTCCCGGTAGAAAGTGGACTGTTCTCTCCAGGTGAAGGGGGAGCAACTGCCCTCAGTGGAAGAGTTCAAGTATCTAGGGGTCTCGTTAATGAGTGATGGTAAGCAGGAGCGTGAGCTTGACCGGAGAATTGGTGCGGTGGCAGCAGTGATGCGGGCACTGTACTGATCCACGGTGATGAAGAGGGAGCTGAGTTCTCAGACAAAGTTCTCAGTTTACAGGTCAATCTACATCCCCATCCTCACCTATGGTCATGAACGTTGGGCAATGACCAAAAGGATGAGATCACAGATACAAGTGGCAGACATGAGGTTTCTCCGCAGAGTGGCTGGGCTTACTCTCCGAGACAGGGTGAGGGGCTCAGCTATTCAGGAAAGCCTAGGACTAGAGCCACTATTCCTCCAGATCGAGAGGAGCCAGCTAAGGTGGTTCAGGCACCTAATAAGGATGCCCCCTGGGAGGCTTCCTTTGGAACTCCACTGGGCACGCCCCACTCACAGGAGGCCCCAAGGACATGCAGGAGGGATTGTCTCTCCTGGCTGGCCTGGGAATGCTGGGGAATCCCTCAGGAGGAGCTGGAATCTGCTGTGGAAGAAAGGGAGGTCTGGTCCTCCCTATTCTCCATGCTGCTGCTGTGACCCTCATCAGGAAAAGCTGAATAAAGGAAACGAAGAAAGAAGAAGAAGAAGGAAGACGAAGGGAGCTACCATTCCATAGCATCTGCAATATAAATATTAAACAATATTCATCATCATCATCCTGAAAAGCCCTACTTATTCAGTCTCACCAAGCTACACTGGCATCCTCTTGGCAATAGAAAAAAAAAAGAATAAATTAAGTATGAACTTATAACTAAAATTAATTTCTACAATGTTATTTAAAAGGGCAACTTTATAATCTTATTTCTTAATGTACACTGTTATTCCGTAACTGTGTCTATCAAAATGCACACAGCACATGTTTCAGGTACAAATATTAAGTAGCTCCTACGCCAAGACAGAAGAGACCTTAAATTACAATCTAGTCTTACATTCGGTCTCCTAAAGACAGGAACCATGCCTTACTTAGTTTGTATGTTGATTTGCACATTGTGGGCACTACCGTAAACAAATGATAAAAGATGGTGATAAATTCCTGCAGTCTGTGTAAAGAAGGCCTTCATAACTATCTTCTAGGAATACTGAACAGTGCTGGATTAAAACCAAATCTCAAAAGAAAAAACACAGCAAAATGCTTTATTGAAACTGAGAACTATTCCACCTGTTGGAAACAGGAAATTAACTAGATTATTCAACTAGAATTATTCATATAATAAGAATGATGGTGTCAGCAAAAGTGGATTTTTCCATATTTTGGTATATATTTACAGGAGATTTTAATCTTAGAGAAAACTATTTCCCCATTGGTTGAAACAGGGGTCTTCTTTAGCTAATAATGCCTAAAGCCACACTTATCCAGTTTATCTGGCAATAATTCCCACTGCAGTCCCTACTTATAATGCCATAGATTCACAGATTCCAAGGCCAGAAAGGACTATTTTGATCTTTTAATCTAACCTCCTGTATAACACATGCTACAGAACTTCCCCAAAATAGTTCCGAGAGCATATCTTTTAGGAAAGCATCCATTCTTGATTTTAAAATTGCCAGTGATGGAGAATGCACCACAATCATTGGTAAATTGTTCAGTGGTTAATTATGCTCACTGTTAAAAAAAAGTATGCCTTATTTTCTGGGCTGAATTTGTTAGCTTTAACTTCCAGCTATTGGATCATGCTATACCTCTCTCTACTAGACTGAAGAGCCCATTATTAAATATTTGTTCCCGCTCTCGGTTCTTATAGACTGTAATCAAGACACCCCTTAAACCTTCTCTTTGTTAAGCTAAATAGATTGAGCTCCATGAACCTATCACTATAAGGCAGAGCTTTCCAAACTGTGTGTCGCGACACGTTAGTGTGTTGGCGGCAGTGTGTAGGTGTGTCGTGGGGCGGCAGGCGTGCTCCGCTCCCCGGCCGGGGGAGCGGGGCGGCGGGCGTGCTGCGCTCCCCCCCGGCAGGGGGAGCGGGGCGGCATTGTTGGGTGGGGGGGGGTGTTTCGGCCAGCGTTGGGGGGGGGGGGCCACCACTTGGGGGTTTTTGGGTTTTTTTTGGCTTGGGGCGGCCGGCCCTGGGTACTGCGCATGCGCAGTATGTGTAATCTGGACGGAACTGATTCCGCGTCACTTCCAGTGTGTCGCGAAATGATGCATGTCTAAAAAGTGTGTCACCAACATGAAAAGTTTGGAAAGCTCTGCTATAAGGTATCCATACCACAGCCTATCATTTCACTCACTATTTCTAGGGGCTGTATGTCCATGTTCTAGAGTAGTCCTGATGCCCACAAGCTTTTAAGACTTCCTTCATCAAAGAGGCGGTATTTTGAAGAACAGATGTTGCTCTCTGAAGTATGTCTTTATTTAACACTACCAGTAGCATGAATGAAGTTAGACACCAGATGGATGAGGCAACGCAGGCCCCTTACATGTATGAAAAAGGTGTTACTATTAGACTATTGGGTTGGCTTATGGTCATGGCCTTTCCAGCATAAGCCAGACATGGTGGTCCCAGGCAGTAACAGCCTCAGATCTACAACACAACCAGATGAAATGGCACTCATCGCCTTTATGTAGTCACAAATATTTAACCACAAGTTTAAATACTTTACAAGAAGAAATCATTGCTATTCTTCAACCTGAAATGCCCTTTTCCTCCCTTCTCATCCTTCCCAAACTGAAACTTAGTACAATTCTTTGGAGTAGCTAGAGTGTGGTTAAATGGAGGAAGCTATGCTTGTTTGCATGGAATCTGCTATTTCCTCCCTGCCAAAACACTTGTTTAAAAAAGTCATGTAATATTTCTATTAAACTGTAAATGCAATCGACAAGGAAATGGCCTACTGGCAGTGTATTACCTTTGTGGCAATGCCAACCGGCCTACAGCAAAATAGCGCATATAACATGCATTCCCAAGTAACAAAATTGTACTTTACATAAATACCACAGAACTCAAGCAAGATCCAGAAAAAGCAATGAAAATTTGCTCAAGCTTTCATGCTTGCCTATATCAATTGTATGTCATAACTAAAACAAAATAGAAAAGCATCTACATATGTCCAAGGATCCTGTGAAGTTAGATCGTATAACTCTGGGAAAACTATTGCAACTTAAATCTGTGTATTTCTTGTTAACCACTGTAACAACTCACTAATAAAAATTAAGAAAAACTGTGGGTATCAAATATACAAAAGAGTACTAACAGCATACAAGTCCTTAAAGACCATAACACAATTTATTAACAAGAACATGTGTTCTGTGTAATCCAGAATTGTTCTGTTAAATTACTTTGGCCTTTGATATCATTTATTTGATTACAAGAATTAAAAAGACTCACAAGCTTTCAAATTCAAACAGCGACCTTTGGTTTATAAGCAGCTATTGTCATACTGATAAAATCCTCTCTGATGAAAGGTAAGGACTAAATTATTACCTAGTGCAACTACATGAAATTATGTTAAAGTTACCCCAGATGTAATGAAGATGATTTAATTAATGTTAAAGAGAACAACTAAAAAACTCCAATACTGCACAATCAAATATAATTAATCTGTAATCAATAGAGTTCTTCAGAACAGTTTAAAATGTTAAATCTTCATTAATTAAGCCACTCATTAAAAAAGGGAGAGCTTGAAAGATATATGTCTTGTTCATCTCAATTTGAATTATTTCTAGTCATTCTTTAATTTCAAAATAACCAAAAACAATGGCTTTGCCAAAAGTTATTAGGTGTTTCTTTAAATGCTATGTTTCAAGACCACAAAACAATTAGTAATTTTGCTTTAACTACTCACTAACAAAACTTTTTGCAACCTTTGAGATCATTCCTGCTTTTTTTAAAAACCATAAATCTACTAAATACTCTTGAATGTATTCAAGTTAAAGTCACTGTGTAAAAAACAGCACCTTTTTACTCAACCACTGAGGTTCCCTGTATTTATATTAAAATGCTGACTCATGAGATACTGACAAAAAAAGATTAAAACAACATAATAAGCAAGTATGTGTGTCATGCTTAAACATTACCAAACATACTGGGAAACATACTGCCTTTAATAGCATATAATGTCTTGTTAACCCAAAATGGGTTCTAATTACAAATGGCACATGAAAATAACTGTTTTTATTACAATCATACTTATTAGAAAAGCATAATTATTTATAGTGCAGTTCAATAAACAAAAGTACATCCAACGGGTGGCAGTACTGTCCCAGAATAACGCCAGTACATGAACTTCTCAAAGAGCAATATTTTTCAATTATCATCACTCTTAGATCACATATTCTATTTATTTATTTATTGTTAAATCTAAGCTAATGCAGAAATACTAAACATAAAATAAGTTAGGAATGTAACACACAAAAACGGGTTTGGAATTATGAACACTGTCAATAACAACCAATGGGTCAAATCCTGAATTCCATTCTTAGCTATTACTAATCAAAACACCCTTTGAAGGGAGGAAGGGTCGTTACGCAATGGACTGAGCTCAGGAGATCTGGGTTCAACTTCAAACAGACTTCCTTTGTTACCTTGGGGAAGTCACTTAATCCCTCTGTGCCCTAGTTATCCATCTGTAAAATGGAGATAACAGTACTTTCTTATAGGGGGATTGTGAAAATCAATTCAATGTTTGCAAGGTACAAACTATAGTAACAGTGCCTTTTAAGTATTGGGGAGATAGAAGTCAAGCAGTGAGTGAGACCTGATTAAGGATTCCAGGATTTTACCCACATTTCTGTTATTTATAGAAGACATAACTCTACAGCTAGCTGTGCAAACAACATACCATGGTCAATAACTCATTTTAAAAAATCCACATATTACTTACTCTCATTGGATGTATATCAGCATATGGAGGTTTTCCTTCAGCCATTTCTATTGAAGTGATACCAAGGGACCAGATATCTGCCACACAGTTATAACCAATCTCTTGTATTACCTCAGGAGCCATCCAAAATGGAGTACCTATAACAGTATTTCGTTTTGCCATTGTATCCTGTAATTACATCATTTGTGCAATTAAAATTTGGACATTTGTCTGCATAGATTCCCATTACATTTGTTTCATATTTAAGGTTAGAACTGAGTTTCCATTGTAAGCACTACCATCGCCCCCACCCCCAAACAAACAAACACATACCCTCAAAATTGGTAGATTATGTCTGTGACTGAGGGAGAGTTTTCCTTTCAAACCTGAAGTAAATAAAACAATGGATTTCTTGATTGTTTGGTCTTAAAATAAAGAGCTTCCCCGGAGTCCAATAAGTCTAAGGTTTGTTGCCACTTTATTTTATTTCTCTTCTTCTTTCCAATTTTTTGCCACAAAGTTTACCAGACTCATGTTACCAACAGGACAAAGTCTAGCTGATTTAAACTCATTTTTAAAACATATCCGCATTTTTAAATAGTGACACTGGAGTGGGGCTTCAGGAGCTGCCAAGCTAATTTTAGCTCACCAGCAGCTTCAGAGACAGGCCAGGCTGCATAAGGAAAAAGGATTGTTTGCTCTCCATGTCTCCAACACAGAACCCAGGAAGAAGGAAAGAGGGTGTACGGTAACTCCTCACTTAACGTTGTAGTTATGTTCCTGAAAAATGCAACTTTAAGTGAAACAATGTTAAGCGAATCCAATTTCCCCATAAGAATTAACGTAAATGGGGTGGGGGGGGTTAGGTTCTCCTCCTCCCAGGGCCGGCGCTACCATTAGGCGGTCGCCTACGGCGCCAGGATTTGGGGAGCGGCATCTCAGGTCTGTTGGCGGCCGCCGGCAGGAGAGGCTACTGGCAAAATGCCGCCGAGAACCCCGGCAGCCGAAGAAGCTGCCGCCGAGGACTCCAGCGGCACTTCAGCAGCCGCTTCTTCGGCCACCAGGGTCCTCGGCAGCATTTCGGCGGCAGCCTCTCCCACCACCGCCTATGGCGGCAAAAAAGCTAGCGCCACCCCTGCCTCCTCCTCTTCCACCCCCACCCCCCGCAGCGGTGAGCGTGCCGAGTCCTCACTCCTCCCTCCTCAACTCCGCCAGCCAGCTGATTGCTGCAGGCAGGAGGCAGTGGGGGGAGGCGCGCCGAGTCCTCGCTCCTCCCCTCTCCCTCCTGCCTGGGGCAATCAGCTGGCTGGCGGAGTTTAGGAGGCAGGAGGAAGGAGCATTTTGGAGCAGGAGGGAGGGGGGAGGAGCGAGGATTCCGCACACAGGCTTCCCCTCCCTCCCCTGCCTTCTCAACACCACCAGCCAGCCGATTGGCGCGGGCAGGAGGTGGGGGGGGGGGGGAAGGGGAGACGTGCTGAGTCCTTGGTCTTCCATCCTCCCTCCTGCCCGGGGCAATCAGCTGGCTGGCAGCGTTCTGGAGGAGGAGGGAGGAGCAAGGACTCGGCGCGCCTCCTCCTCCTTCCCCCCGCCTCCTGCCCACGGCAATCAGCTGGCTGGAGGTGTAGAGAAGGCAGGGGAGGGAGGGGGAGCTTGTGCGCGCGGAGTGCTCGCTCCTCCCCCCTCCCTCCTGCTCCAAAATGCCGCCAGCCAGCTGATTGCCGCGGGCAGGAGGCGGGGGAGGAGGGGAAGGCGCTGATCCTTGGGATCTGCCGGGGCCGGCGGCGCTGTGGGGAGGGGAGGGGGCATAGAGAGGCTGCCAGCTGTGGCGAAAGCAGGCAGCCAAACGACGTAAAAGTGGAGCATTGCTCAACGTTAAATGAGCATGTTCCCTAATTGATCAGCAACGTAACAATGAAACGACGTTAACCGGGACGGCTTTAAGTGAGGAGTTACTGTATCTAGCAAGACCATGGATTTTAGGTGGGAAGGGACAAAACTATGGGCTATCCTCACCCACCTCTGTTGACCACCTACAGGCAGAATTACGATAGTGTGGGTACCTTAACTGAATTTCCAAACTCTCACGTCTGAGTTGCTTGAAAATCTAAACTTAAATAAAAATCTTAGGAATGTAGGGTTATGTACATATTTACTTCTGTAAAATAAGGATTGTTATTAGCTAGGATTGCTAACTACAATGTTCTTATGAAGGTTTTTACTCTTAAGTTATTGATATGTACTCCCAACTGCTTCATTTCTAAGATTTTTTTTTTTAGAGGGATCACTTCATGTATTTAGTTGAGTTCATAATGTTCAGCAGACGCTGTTACAATGATAATGTAACAGTTATTCCTGTTATGTCACACGCAAAAAATGCAAACATTTATGATCCTACTGCCATAACAAAGGATCAAGCTCTTTTGAAATGTAGCAGTGCCCATAAATCCATATGTCTAATAAGTTAGCCAGCCCCTTTTCCAGGTTTTGGAACACTTGCACCTTAACGGTGCCAGAAAAGGGCAAAATTGGATTAAATAGAAAGTGGTATTTTTCTAAGCTCTGCGCACATAAATCACCAGGATGAGAACTGTAGGTGTGGAGATGTTCAAAATATGATCACATGCTCTCTGAGCTCCCCTGGGCTCCATAAGCTAGGATTCCCTTTCGTGGGTCTTCAATAAGAACATGGGCTCTGCTAGTCTACCTAGGGAACTGGCTCTCAACCTTTTCAGACTACTGTATCCCTTTCAGCACTCTAATTTGTCTTACGTACCCCCAAGTTCCACCTCACTTAAAAACTACTTGCTTATGAAAATCAGATGTAAAAATCCTAAATGTCACAGCACACTATTACTGAAAAATTGCTTACTTTTTCAGTTTGTTTGTATGAAATTTTAGTTTGTACTGACTTTGCTAGTGCTTTTTATGTAGCCTGTTGTAAAACGAGGCAAATATCTAGATGAGTTGATGCACCCCCTGGAAGGCCTCTGGTTAAGTACCACTGACCTAGGGCATCAGTCAAGGGGGCAAAAGCAGTGGTAACTTTCCCAAAGGCCACCCACCTGTGGCACCAAAATGAGAAGTCTCTCACAATAAACTGCAGTACTGTGATCCTCCCTCTTCTTTTTTACAGGAGCAATGAAATCATTAATAATGTTGACATTTAAATTATTGTTATTAATACATCGCTCTGAGAGCTGTTGTTCCAGGCTCTTTCAACACTCACATTGACATCTCTGCATCACTTAAAATCTCATATATATTAACTGAATGTATTTGCAACAACAGCAGCTAGGGACTCACTTTTTAAACTAAATTGAACAAGAGCAAGACAGTAACTTCAGAGAGTTATGGTATGGCCTATGGGCATGTACTAGCTGTTCCCAAGCCCTGGTACCAAACCGACAATACTGAAGTATTCCATGTATTTTCAAGACAACTACAGCATAGTCACAGGAGCAGTACAGTCTTCCAAAGGTCCTGACTAGGCTAAAATCAAATTAAAGGCATTAAAGTTGATGGTATTATGGGGTTTTTAATCAAGTTAAGAGAGCTTAATAAAGTTAGAGAGCAACAAAATAATCATTATCATGGGAAGAAGAGCGCTCTCTTTCCCACCATCACCAGTCACTCCTGGCCATGGAGAATGATGAAAGGAAAGGAAAAAGTAGAAACCCTTTTTAAAAAAAAAAAAAAAAGTGAATGGTTACGAGCATTATAACAATTTAAAAAAAGGTTCTGACATTTTCATATACTTACTGTTAATTGGCCAGCCACTCCAAAATCAGCTAATTTTGCATGTCCTTCTGTGTTAAGGAGGATGTTTCCAGCCTTTATATCTCTGTGTATTTTTCTCATGAAGTGCAAATATTCAAGTCCTTTAAGTGTGGATTTAAGAATGGTTGCTATTTCATCTTCTGTTAGCTATAAAAAAAAACATTAACTACTTTTCTTCTTGGGTATATATATACGTATATATATAGTTATACGTTTAAATAAACAATGTTATAGCCTAGAAGAATAAAACTCAGGTTCTGTAAACTGTTTTGTAATTATTATTATTTATGTAACACACATGAAGTATGCGAGATGCTTTACAGACATGAGGCAAGACCAGGTCTCAAAGAGTTTACAATTTAAGGCTCTGATCCTGCAATTTGATCCACATAGCTAGATAGGAAGTAAACCTACTTCAAACAGGAGCAGGACTTCACCCATACAGATCACATTGCAAAATGGGGCCCTAAACATCACATAAGCAAAACAGGGGTTGAAATGCTGCCACGAGATTAGCTTAAAACTTCTTTGAATTTCTTTATAATTTTTCTTTATTTTATACATACGAGAAAGAGAATTCTCTCTCTCTCTCTCCCTCCAATATAATCTATAATTACATTATTAACTCTTAGAGACAAGTGCTGCCCCAAAGAAAATGTCTCAGCAGTAGAGTTAATGCAGACTCTTACCAGGATTTTAGCACAAACAACCCCATCCTTCCCCCATTGTCCGCATGCTAAAACCTTTTACCCAGATTTGGAGGTGCTTTGAGCCTGAGCTAGCAGACCCAGCTGGGGGTTTGGTTAGAACCTGGTCTCCACTTTAACTCGGGCTGGAATACACCCACTTTGCATTTTGATCCAGCGTGGATGCAGGCTAAATCACTCAAGACCTGATAGTCCTCTAATGCTTTCCCACACTCCCCCCTGAAAAAAGTACTCCCATAATTGACTGGGAAAGAATCAGAGCATCTCAGCACAGGGAACCATGGGATATAACCCCAAGCACAAATAACCAAGTAAAGAAATAGTGAAGACACCATAATGTGGATATGACTTTGCACTGGGGACACAGACACCAAGGCTAGACTACCCGAGGTGCTCAGACCTGGGTGCTTATCACCCAGGTTAACCATGCAGTGAATCACAGAAATGTAGACTAGAAGGGACTTCGGGAAATCATCACTGAAGCAGGACTGAGTAAACCTAGATCATCCCTGATGGGTTTTTGTCCAATCTGCTCTTAAAAACCTCCAATGACAGGAATTCCACAACATTCCTTGGAAGTTCCAGTGCTTAACTGTCCTTATAGTTAGAAAGATTTTCCTGATCTCTAACCTAAATCTCCCTTGCTGCAGATAAAGCCCATTATTTCTTGTCCTACCTTCAGTGGACGTGGAGAACAAATGACTACAGTCCTCTATAACAGCTTTTAACATATTGAAGACTGCTTGCAGGTCCTGCCATCTTGTTCTCAAAATAATGAGCATGCCCAGGTTTGGGTTTTTTTTAAACCTTTCCTCATAGGTCACATTTTCTAAATCTTTTATCATTTTGTGGCTCTCCTCTCTCACCAACTTATCCACATCTTTCCTATTGAACACCATACTCCAGCTGAGGCCCCCCAAGGGTCAAGTAGAGTGGGACAATTACCTCGTGTTGTACATACAACACTTCTATTAATACACCCCAGAATATTAGCCTTTTTTGCAGCTGCATCACATTGTTGACTCACTTTCAGTTTGTGATCCACTATAACCCAGATTCTTTTCAGTGGTACAACCTAGTCAGTTATTCTCCATTTTGTAGTTGTGCATTTTAGTTTTTCCTTCTTCCTAAGCGGAAGACACTTCTTAACTCTGCATTTGTATGGCACATAACAGAATGTTACTCTGATCCTCATGAGAGCCTCTAAGTGCTACTTCAATATAAGTAATAAATTAACAATAATAAATTAAATGTTAGTTGAGGGAGCTAAGCACTTCACAGCACTGGCCCAGGATGAACTCTTCAACTCTGGGTACAGAGTAGAGGCCAAACAAATTCTTTTCAACTCTGAGGTGTATTAATAGGAGTGTTGTATGTACGACATAAGAGATATTGTCCCAGTATACTTGACAATGGGGAGGCCTCAGCTGGAGTACTGTGTAAAGTAGGAAAGATGTGGACAAGTTGGAGAGAGAATCTAGAGGAGAGCAACTAAAATAATAAACGGTTTAGAAAACGTGACCTATAAGGAAAGATTTAAGAAGTGGAAATTAAATCCTACTAAGGAAAATAGAAAGGAACAAAACCTCTGGCAAGTGAAGTGATAATTAGGGAAGCCAAAAAAGAATTTGAAGCCAAGACTCAAAATGAAGAGCAAAAAAAAAAAAATGAAGTAAATCAGAAGCAGGAAGCGTGCTAAACAACCAGTATGGCCACTGGATGATCAAGGTGCTAAAGGAGCACTCTCCAAGAAAGATAAGGCCATTGCAGAGAAACTAAATTAATTCTTTGCATCGGTCTTCATGGCTGAGGATGTGAGGGAGATTCCCAAACCTGAGCCAGTCCTTTTAGGTGACAAATCTGAGGAACTGTCCCAGATTGAGGTGTCATTAGAAGAGGTTTTGGAACAAACTGATAAACTAAACAGTAATAAGACACCAGGACCATAGGCACCGACTTCGTGGGTGCTCCGGGGCTGGAGCACCCACGGAAAAAAATTGGTGGGTGCTCTGCACCCACCGGCAACTCCCCGCCATCCCCGGAGCTCGCGCCCAACTTACCGGAGCACCGGGCGATGTCCCGGGGCCCCGCCCCCGATGCCGGCGACGTTGCGGTGGCGTTGGGGGCGGGGCCCCATGACGTCACCGGCGGCGGGGGGGGGGGGGGGGCGGCGTCAGCACCCACCGACGCTGACGGAAGTCAGCGTCGCTGACCAGGATCAGATGGTATTCACCCAAGAGTTCTGAAGGAACTCAGATGTAAAACTGCAGAACTACTAACTGGTATGTAACCTATCATTTAAATCAGCTTCTGTACCAGATGACTGGAGATGGCAATTTTTTTAAAGAGATCAAGAGGTGACAGAGCAATTACAGGCTGGTAGGCCTAGCTTCAGTACCAGGCAAATTGGTTAAAACTGTAGTAAAGAACAGAATTATCAGTCACCTAGATGAACACAATGTGTTGAGGAAGAGTCAACATGTTTTTTGTAAAGGAAAATCATGCCTCACCGATCTACTAGAATTCTTTGAGGGGGTCAACAAATATGTAGACAAGGGTGATCTGGTGGATAAAATACACTTGGACTTTCAGAAAGTCTTTGACCAGGTCCCTCACCAAAGGTTTTTAAGCAAAGTAAGCTGTCCTGGGATAAGGAAGGAAGGTCCTCTCATGGATCAGTAACTGGTAAAAAAAAAAAAAAAAAAAAAAAAGGAAACAAAGGGGAGGAATAAAATGGTCAGTTTTCACAGTGGAAAAAGGTAAATAGAGGTGTTCCCCAGGGGTCTGTACTGGGACCGGTCCTATTCAACATATTCATAAAATGATCTGGAAAAAGGGGTGAACAGTGAGGTCACAAAATTTGCAAATGATACAAAATTACTCAAGATAGTGAAGTCCAAAACAGACTGCAGAGAATCACAAAAGGATGTCACAAAACTGGGTGACTAGGCAACAAAATGGCAGATGAAATTCAGTGTTGATAAACGCAAAGTAATGCACATTGGAAAACATAATCCCAACTCTACATATAAAATGATGAGGTCAAAATTAGCTCTTACCACTCAAGAAATAGACCTTGGAGTCTTTGTGGATAGTTCTCTGAAAACATCCACTCAATGTGCAGCGGCAGCCAAAAAAAGCAAACAGAATGTTGGGAATCATTAAGAAAGGGATAGATGATAAGAGAAAAAATATCATATTGCCTCTATATAAAATCGATGGTACACCCACATCTTGAATCCTGCATGCAGATGTGGTCGCCCCATTTCAAAAAAGGATATATTGGAATTGAAAAAGGTTCAGGAAAGGGCAACAAAAATTATTAAGGGTATGGAACGGCTATCATATGTGAAGAGATTAATAAGACTGGGACTTTTCATCTTGGAAAAGAGATGACTAAGAGGGGATATGATAGAGGTCTATAAAATCATGACCGATGTGGAAAAAGTAAATAAGGAAGTGTTATTTACTCCATCTCATAACACAAGAACTAAGTTGTCACCAAATGAAATTCATAGGCAGCAGGTTTAAAACAAACAAAGGGAAGTATTTCTTCACACAACGCACAGTCAGCCTGTGGAACTCTTTGCCAGAGGTCAATATGAGGGCCAAGACTATAAACAGGCTTCAAAAAAGAACTAGATAAATTCATGGAGGATAGGTCCATCAGTGGCTGTTAGCCAGGATGGGCAGGGATGCAAAACCATGCTCTAAAGTGTCCCTAGCCTCTGTTTTCCAGAAGCTGGATCACTTGATTAGAGGGAATATATAGAACAGGTAAAGCACCTGGCACTGGCCACTGTCGGAGGACAGGATACTAGGTTAGATGGACCACTGGTCTGACCCAGTATGGCCATTTTATGTTCTTATGTAACTCTCTGTTAATTTCCGTTTTTAATATGCCGCTGAGATTATACAGTATAAAAGACAGATTTTGCTCAGAAGGAAAAATTAATTACTGTGAAGAGGAAAAAGACAAAAAAGTCTATGCATTCCTTAAATCCTACAAGTGAACTGGCCACATGCTGGCCTTCCACAATTAAGGAATGAACTTCCCCATAGACAATGAACATCATGGCCCCACATAAATCCCCATTTTCCCCTCATTTTATAAAATGTTAAAATTGGTCATAATTGCTGATCAATTAAGTTAAAGTTTCAAAACTGTTTCCAGTCTAACCTCCTTATTTTAATAAACTTACCTTTCCAAAACAGTTTTTAAACAAAATTAATAGGTTTCTGACTTTTACAAAAAAAATCTAAATTTATAGCACAGTAATAACTAAAAAAAAAAAAAAAGAGCCTACTTTTTATAGTTCAAATTTCCCATGTGCTTATTCCTTAAAACTGGTGCATAGGCTAGTTTTGACAAAATCTGGTGACAATATTTGATCACAAATTTTAAAAATGTTTACTTGCCAAGTGACTGTGCCTTACCTATGCCAGCAGAGAGAACAGTCACCATCAGACCAGATGATGCACAGCTGAATAGGTGCCAGTCAGCCACTTTCTCTTACCAGAAGGAAGATAAACCACCTTAGCAGTACAGTATAAGAGAGGCTATGAAGATCTCATGCCCTAAAGCACTAATGAACTAGCAGAGTCCTAAATTTGGATTGAGCTCAAGGGAATGCAATGTTTTCTTAATTTCTCAAACTCTCACATATGAAATTCCTGCAACATCTACAATTAGCAATATCAAGGCTGAGCTCCTGCTCATTAGCACGTCCTAATGGCAGCAACTATCAGTTTCACACTGCTGGCAGTACACAAGCCAGACAGTGCTAAGTAAGAGTTTCTGGGCAAGAGAAGAAAAAGAAAAAACAAAAATGGATAAAACAGATGGGTCTGTACACAGAGACAAAAAAAAAAAAAAAAAAAAAAAAAAAAAACCTACATAAAGCATACTGGGGCAGAGAAAACCACCTGACCCCACCCTTCCCATGGCTTGTCTACACAATGAGTTATTCGGGAACAGATTATTCTGGAATAAGAGTGTGTCTTGTTCCTATTTAGTTTAAATCACTAGATTAAACTAAACAGAAATAAGGCCCTCTTATCCCAGAATAAGAGTCTCCACCCATGGAGCCAATCAGGAATAGCTGTTCCTGAATAACTTCAAGTTCAGACAAGCAACCCACACCCCCTGCTTTTCCCTCCTGCCCCCACCCACCCTGCTTTTCTTTCTCGACCCTTCCCAGTTGCAGAGTTGTGTCTTTCAGAGTGTCAACATTTTAAATTGACATTGGGAGTACTATTATACTGGAATGTGTTCAAGGCTGCCATCAGTTGATTCTTTGATCTGCAGATAGTTAGAGATGTTGAACATAATGAGCCTGTTCACTAAACGCAAAGAAATCTGTGTGTTCCTCATATCCCCTTCCCCCCCCTTTCAGGTTTTTCAATTTTCACCATAATCAATAGGGTTCTGCTAATTGATAACTAGAATGTTCCCTGACATTTTGTAATTGATCGGATGTGTCATTCAAAAGTTATCACATTACATCCAAACAGTGAAATTCCATCATGGTGAGGGTAATCCCTCACGCTCAGCCAAAAACCTGCTTTAAAATGTCCTTCAAAAATATGAATTATTTTGTTGTTTGCCAAATGCTTTCTATTAGCTGGTAATAAATTGCCAATATGCAACATGATCTACATTATAATATTTCATGTTACTAGAGCAGTTGTAACACTGTATTGTGGAATAGCAGGAATCTTAAGTAAGCTGGCCTTTTACTATATTTCAACAATAAGACCATCTGCATTTTAATAAGAACAATTATTACTATGGGAAGATAATGGTACTATGATAACTACAACTTTCCTTGCAGCCACAGCCTATTAATACTGCTCTACCCTGCAAAGCGTTGTTGGGCTGTGTCAGTCAGAGGTGTGAAAAAACACACACTCCTGACTAACTATGCCAGCAAAACAGATGTAGCTATACTGGCAAAATCATTCCTTTCGCTAGTATAAGATGCCTCTCCACCAGGGGGCTCTGCTGGTCTACCTATACCAATATAGCAGCATCAGCCAACCCTTTATAATAGTGTAGACTGGCCCTACAAAGCATATTCAGTACTAAGATATTGCTTTTTCATGAAAAGGTCAGCTGCCCATACTACTCGCCTCCACAATCATTCTGGGTTTTAAACAAACAATCTTCTTTATTTCACTCACTAAACACCAGGTAGCTTGTTTGTTGGGTGTGTTTTTTTGTTTGTTTTTTAAGGTGAAAAGAACATTATAAGATTGCATTAAAAGTCAATAACTGTGTGACATTCTGAAGAATTACTCTCCATTTTTTCATATTGTGTATGCTATTTTGTTTTTTCAGTCAAGATGTGTGGAAAATTATCTCCTCATATTCATTTAGGGTAGTACAAAAGAGCATAACCAGGAGAAATAGGATGAAAATTAAATAAATAAAAAACTGTGAATGAATGGGCAAGACAAAACTTCCAGAGTAGGAAACCTAGTAAACTCCATTGCTTGGGACTTTTAAAAGTGGACTGAACAAGACATCTTTTTAAAAATAAAAACATTGTAAGGATCCAGCAATGGCAAAGGGACACACTAGATGACCCATGTCCCATTTCTACAATTTATCATCATTTACATAGGAATATAAAATTGTACACTGTGCTTTCAAGAAGGCAACCAACGATCAACAAATGACATGTCCTTGCCCCCTAAAGTAAAAATAATATAGTACAAGAAAACACAGTGGGATATGGCCATTTTCATTTGGCAGCTTAATGAACCAGGTGGACTACTCAGATAACCTGACAGATTTAAAAATGTTATTAAGATAATGTTAAAAATAAAAATAACGGTACAGAGTTTAAGCATTACTAAAACCCACAGCTATCCCTCTCAGTTACTCCGGATGAACACAATAGGGCAGCGTTTCCCAAACGGTGTTCTGTGGAACACTGGTGTTCCGCACGATGTGAATAGGTGTTCTGTGAAAGAGTTGTAATTAAAAAAAAAAAAAAGGGGGGTCTTTAAATTTGATTTTTGTACTACTTTATATGTCCTTTCCAGTTAGAAATTGTTAGTTCAAGTTATTTTAAATTTGTATTTTTGCTTTGTTTTATAAAATATATTTGAGCATAAATAACACAAATTTTGTAATTGAAAACCAAACGACTACAAAATATAATAAGTGTTCCGTAATAGGCTAAAAAGTGTTCCGCAGCCAAAAAAGTTTGGGAAACGCTGCAATAGGGACATAGAGGCTCTTCTAACAATTATTTTCAGGTGAATAGTAAGAATACATCTTTTGCATGTGCCATATTCCAGGAAGAGCCTGGTTTTCTGATCAGGATTATGGAAAAAATGAAGAAAACACAGAGAAAGAATCTATCTATATTTTACACTTAGTGCAGACTGGAACACAATTTGGATAATTCTTCATAAAATTGTGTAAGCTGTTCATGCAACTGGCATATGTTCAAAAAGTAATAGAGTACATGCATGCAACAAACTCCCAGAAACCTGAGGGCTTGTCTACATTTAGAGTGCTGCAGCTGCGTTGCCCTAGTGCTTAGTGAAGATGCTATCTCTACTGACTAGAGAGAGATTCTCCCATCGTTATAGGTCAGGGGTAGGCAACCTATGGCAAGCATGCCAAAGACGGTACACAAGCTGATTTTCAGTGGCACTCACGCTGCCTGGGTCCTGGCCACCGGTCTGGGGGACTCTGCATTTTAAATGAAGCTTCTTAAACATTTTAAAAAACCTTATGTACTTTACATACAATAGTTTAGTTATATATTATAGACTTACAGAAAGAGACCTTCTAAAAACATTAAAATGCAACAGTGGCACACAAAACCGTAAATTAGAGTGAATAAATGAAGACTCAGCACGCCACTTCTGAAAGGTTACCGACCCCTGTTATAGGTACTCCACCTCCCCAAGAGGCAGCTGCTAGGTTGCCAGGAGAAGCCCCTCTATTGACACAGCGCTGTCTACACTGGGGGTTAGGTCAGTATAACTGTGTCACTAGGGGGGCATGGAAAATCCACATCCATGAGCGACGCAGTTATACTGACATAAGCTGGTAATGTAGACCTTACAAGAAAGAGGAATTCTCTATTTAGGGACCAGTGCATGCTTCAACCCTCTTCCCCGCACACACACAAAACTGTAAAGAAATTAAGTTAAGCAACAGCAATTTTTTGCAGTTGCTGTTTTGAAAGAGTACAGGATATATCCACTACCTCCTTTTCTTTTTTATTATACCACAAGATCAATCATTTTGTAAGAGTGGAATGATTCCACAGAAAGGGGCGGGGCGGGAGGGAAACAGTTGTAATTAGCAAGCTCATCTCCTTAAGGGTTAGTGTTCAGAACAAATTTACATTTAATATATAGAAAAACTTCCCAGATTGAGGTTCAATATAGTTTTAGTAATTCTGGGTATGGAGCTTACCCTTCTCAGTCACTTTCACTACCCTTTTCATTTGCAAGTGAAGATGAAAACAGAAGCAGAGTTAACTCATTGTTCACTGGGGATTAGTTAGTACCTCTGCACCATGTTTCACACACCTGGTCTACCATCAAGTTTAACAGTCCTTAAGAATTATTTTCACTTTTTTTTGCTCAGCAGGTACAGCCCAAAACCTTTTTTAGTGCTCCTCCTTTATGCTGACTGTTGTGGCACTTGAAAGGATTTTGAAGAGTGTGTTTGGAAATTGAAAGCAAGTGGTTATGCATGACTTGACAAGAAAAGTTATTTGGTATAAACTTTCTTGATCTTCCTCTCTTCTTGATAGAGTAAAGTTGCTTAACTGGTTGGGAACCAAGAGAAAGTGGGAATCTCATGTCAAGTGTAAGATAAAAGTCTGAGTAGGACATCTGGGAAAAAAGGCCTCTTGTATTACATGAATTCACAATTTACTGGGCAAAACCCAGTGGTTACGCAAATGGTGGTGTAAATAACACCATGCCAGAGATATATAAAGTGATCAGAGAAGGAGACATAAGCATGTGTAGTCTACACACCATAGACGGAGAATATGGGAGAGATTGTATTGGAGAAGGAGGAGGAAAGATGGGGGTTTTGCTTTATTTTCCAACTTTCTGTTAAGCTGATTTATGCACTATACACCCATTCCACTCCTTGGCATATAAATTACACCCATTTAGACTTCCTTTTCTGACAAATGTGTGCAGCCATACAACTTATATTAACATTTGTCACCTCTAAATTTGGTCCAGAGGCTTCTGTGGGAACTGCTCCTGCTTATACCAGGTCTAAATATGGTCCACTGTGGCTTGGTCTACACTTAAAAGTTATAGCGGCATAGCTAGGTCAGTCAGGAATGTGAGGGAAAAAATATACACCCCTGATTGACACAACTATGCCAACAGAAGCGTTTCTGTTAGCACAGCTAAAGTCATTTTGGGAGAGGGTGTTCCTGCACCAGCAGAAAAATTCTTTTTGTGAATGCAGTAGGGAGCCATGTCAGTATAGGATCTGTAGTGTAGACATAGCCCTGGTCTACACTACAAGGTTAGGTCGAATTTAAGTGTGTTAGGTCAATTTTATAATGAATGTGTCTACACAACCAACCCCGTTCCATCGACCTAAAGGGCTCTTAAAATCGACTGCTGTACTCCTCTTCGGCAAGGGGAGTAGCGCTAAAATCGACCTTGCTGGGTCGAATTTGGGATAGTGTAGATGCAATTAGACAGTATTGGCCTCCAGGCGCTATCCCAGAGTGCGCCGATGTGACCGCTCTGGACAGCACTTTCAACCCACAGAGCCATCTACCAGACCAAAAAAGTTGGCACACAATATGCTCCAATCATGCCTCCTCCCTCTCCTACACCACTCTTTGCCATGCCAGGGGCTATGAGGGAAGCCACCAGCATTATGCTACTGAGAGTATGCTCTTGTGGGGAGATCCATCAGTTCCAAAGCCCCAGGCACACAGAGAGAGTCAGCCTGTAAAGGGTGTCAGAGAGCCCAACACCAGGGCCGTAGTTTGGCATTTCAGAGTAAATAAGCTGTTGCCTATTTTTAATTGTTTCCAACTAGATAAGTAAATTAATCGGCTAAGTATTGTACCGCCTCTGTGTGGGGATCTTCCAGTTGAAAGTTTAAAAAACTGAGTTGGTTTCTCTGTGTAGACACTAATGATCCTGAGGCACAATCATTTGCCTGGTATCTTTGGTCACCATTTTCCCTTCCCCATGCTTATGTACAGTGTCCTGTGCACTTCGGTGCCATCTAGTAGTAATATATGGAGATATGCCTCTCTCATAGAACCAGAAGGACCTTGAAAGGTCATTGAGTCCAGTCCTCTGCCTTCACTAGCAGGACCAAGTACTGTCCCCTGACAGATTTTTGCCTCAGATCCCTAAACGGCCACCTCAAGGATTGAACTCACAACCCTGGGTTTAGCAGGCCAATGCTCAAACCACTGAGCTATCCCTCCCCCGGGGCAGGAATCTACCATTCCCGAGGCAGCTGTGAAGCAATTTTGAACCCTTCAGCATTAATATAAAACAACTCAGAAAGGTGAAGTGGGCCAACTTAGTAGCCACTATACAGACCAATGGCAACTATTACGCCAGCCAGCTCTGGTCAAACTGAATATTCTGGTGAATCAGACAAACATGTACTAACTTGGTGTAACATCTATTAGGAGAATGGACCCTGAAAATATGCTTGGCTGATTAGGCATGGATGCCCATGCACCCTTAATTCCGCTTTCTGTGCATATTCGTTATTACAAAGTCTCACCAAAGTCAAATACTATTTTTCTCCCACAGGACCTCTGCCTCATTCAGTAGGCAGGAAGGATAGTGAATGAGGCAGGGGTGCATAGCTAAAAAGTCGTTGTTGGCAAGACCCCTGTCTCTTTCACTGTGAAAGTTGTAATGCATGCAACACATGAGGCAAGGAGCTACAGGAAGAGAAATCGTGTTGTTGTGGTTACAGCACTGGATTGAAACCAGTGAGAATGGGATTCTAGCCCTAGCTTTGCCACAAACGTCCCACAGACCAGACTTTTCAGAAGCAGTCATTACTTGCAGGTGTCATTTTCTAGGTGACCAACTTGAGACACACAGGGCTTCATTTTTCAGATGTTCTGAACATTCATAACTGTAAATGAAGTCAACACCTATAAAAAAAAAATCAAGCAATACCTGTCTCCAGTTGGGCACCCAACCATTAAGATATTCAAAATCAATATATACTTTTGAAAAATGTGGCCTACATCTTTCTATACTTTAGTTCTCTATCTGTAAATGGAAGATATTGCCCTACTTCACAGGAGTGTTGTGAAGGTAATCATAAGGCACTTTAGTATGGTGATGAGAGCAATAAAGAAAACTGAGGAAATTATTATAATTTATTAATACTAAAAATATATAGGTAAATAGTTAGGCATAGGATCATGAATTGAGCGATGCGGATAGAAAGATACTACACAGCTACCTTATTCCCAGAGCACCATTCACCATGAGCAGCGAACGATGGATGGTCATGTGGAAAATAAATAGCAATGAGCACATAATTAAAGATAGTTCTGCTCCTGTGTGCATATACAGGCTGCATGCGCATTTAATTCTGGCATTTGAGTATTAGACTTTTCAATCATAAGGTACTTTATGTAATTTTATTTATATACATAAAATCAGAGCCCCCTCAAGTTAGCAGATTTTAGGGTACAGGATACTTAGGACAGTGCTAAGGAGCTACAGAGCTTTCCATCTGTAGTTCAACAGTCTGAATCCAGCCCAGCTCAGTGGAGAGTGAAAGTTATCTGCTGGCCCCTATATGAAATGAGTTTGATGGAGGTCATTTCCAGCTCTCGCATCACAAATTCACCACAGCACTTGGAACACATATGCGGTGCACGGAGAGGCCAAGAACGGAATGGAACATGGAGATTAGACTCCCTCTGCTACTCCTAGGGCTTGTCTTCACTACCAAGTTTGATGATTGTAGACACAACTGTGAAGTATCAAATTAGCTAACCCAAGGCTAACCACAACTTAGCAATTAATGTAGAAAAGGACAAGTCCTGTTCAGCACTGTGTCAGCCTGTCATGGTTAAGCCATAGGGGAGGTCTGAGACTTAAACATACCATTTAACCATGATTACGTGACGCAATAATACAAACGGCTTGTCCTTGTCCACACAAAGATGTGGTCAGCATCAGGACAGCTAATTCTAGTCTTCACAGTAATATTTTAACAATAAAATTGTTTAGTGACAGCAAGGCCCTAGTGGAAATCCTACCCAGACCAGGTGTAGCAGGGTGGCTACCCTGCTCCTGCCCTAAGGGGCTTGAAACAGCCCTGGAAGAAGGCTGAGGCTGGGAGGCAAGCTGATTGGCATACCAACCACAGGTGTGACCAGTTTAATTAGGGCAGTGGACCTGGGGCAAACAATCTCTCTCTCTGCCTGTAGAGAGGGAAGGGCCTGGCTGCAGGGATCTGAGCAGGTACCTAGAGTGGAGCAGCGCTAGGGAGCTCCCACCTGAGAAAACCCCAGGCTGTGGCTTAGGCCAACTAGGTATAGGGGTTGCAGGGGGCAGCCCATGGCTAGGCCGAGGCAGCAGGTCCAAACCCCCTTTGCCTGTGATAAGTGGCTAATACACTGCAGTCTGCCCCAGTGAATGGGGCTAAGTGGTGACTGGCAGTAGCCTATACTGAGGTGAGGAGGGGATAGTGGGTGGGGTTCCCCAGGGAGGGGAGACCCAGATCTGTGGGGTATTGCCAGGAGGCAGCACCCCAGAGAAAGGGGCACCGGGTCCTGGGAGGGACATGAGGACCAGGGCAGTAAGGCAGATCACCAGACTGCCAAGGGTGCTCCAGAGCTGGATGAGCTAATTCCTGACGACAACCAGCAGGAGGTGCCGCAGGGGTGAGTCTGACCTGCTTACACCAGGTTTGAGACAAGCTGATGGGGCAGTATGTCTGGGCTTCTCAGCCTGCAGAAAGAAGAACAACTGTATTTGCCAGCACTATGACCTTTCATTAACTCTAAATATAAAAAAGAATTTTTAATAAAAACAAACTTTATGGTTGTATGAAACATATTTGCAAATTAACTCATTACTGATTTGCATAAACTGCTCATATGACAGCAACTACATCATTATTTCACACACAAATGCATTCCAAAAGGAGAGACGCTTGTGTCTTATAGACCACCCCCACCCCGCAATCCATGCAGACCTTGGATCTAGGGGAGTTGGAGAAGGTAAGGGGGAAATAGATAAATTTTTTCTTCTGGTGAAAATGCAAAAAAAAATCTAATCTCACAACTACAACACTGCATGAAACAGCTTGATGAAAACTCCATAAGGGGGAACCTAGTGAAGGTCTCCCCCACCACTCTCTTCTGTTGGTTTTCTTCCCTTTCCCCACCACAGTAATATTCAGCAACTAACATCATCTCAAAAATGTAATTTATAAAGATTCTCTTCTAATTAACCAATATTATAAGCAGGGCCTAGTATCACTGCCTATTAGTAAGGGTACCCAACACTTCCCATTATAAGATCCTCTTTTCGCTGGGTTTATAACTTTGCCAAACTTTAACCATATGGACTGAAATTTTACATGCCAGGTGTCTGCCACAGGCTGAATTTTAAAAAAAATAAAAAAATCTCAGTCAAAACAGTTCCCCCCCCTTCCTGAGAACAAGGTTATGGAAAAATAAATAGTTTTGCTCATGTTAAAAATTCTTGTGACTTTAAGAAGCTTTAGCACTGCCCCTTCCCTCCCCTCCCGTCATGCTTTGGAGTGGGGTGGCCTTGGATCAAGAGAAGTGCCCTTCACCATCCCTGTGAAAATCCACCCAAATTTGGCCAAGTTATAAACCTCGGGGCAGGGGGAGAGACTGCAGTTTGCACATACTCAGAGAGTGTTTCAATTTTTAGCAGCTAAATTCTCCAAAGATGCTCTATACCTTCACAGCTATCAAGCATGACTGGACTGCACCTGAGCCAGCCCCACAGAGTCACTGAATGCGTTCCAAACCAGGGCTATAGAGTGAAGCCAGACTTTCCCTGTAATTACTGCACCCACCTGCTCTGGGCAAGAGTGAAAGTGAGTACCACAACTAAGAGCTCTAAGTGACATGTATTTCAGCACCCAGGAATGTGGAGGAAGTTGCCTGATTCAAATACAGAGGAGACAGAAGCTGGACCAGGGGGAGAGAAAGAAGTAGATTAGGACAAGGAGTCTGGTTAGCGTAGGACTAGAAGAGAAGGGAAGAAGAGAAACTGTGACGGGGAATTGGGAGAGACTGGGGATCCAGGAAGGAAACTGGGACTTGGACAGCCTGCTAGGAGGGAGAGATGAGGACTGGCTCGATAAAGAGACTGGGACTAGGATGAGAATCCTGAGGAGTGGAGACTATAAAGTGCGTATGCTGCTAACTACTCTGAAAAGTCAGTTCATAGGTATCTATAAGTGGGCACCAAAAATTACTGGATACTTTTGATTTTTGATACTGGATAGGCAAGAAGAATGGGACAGGCTGAAGCAAAAAGGGGCAGAAGGACTCAGTCCTGGGTGGAACAAGCAGAAGACTCTGACTATTAGGGCAAATTCCCCTCTAGAGCTTGGAATGGAAACCAAGATTCCTGAGTCTCACCGTTCCTCTCTCATCATCAAATACGTATGAAATACACTAGCAAAGTGTGTGTGTCATCCTCCTCCAATGTTGGTTCACATAGACGATAACAAAATTATTGCTATCAGTTACTCTATTAGCTCAAGGGGAAGAGGTCTGTATGGTAGAACTAAAGGTTCCAACCAAACTGATGACCCATATGGGTGTCAATATGATGCAGCATGATGGAATTTCTGTATTTCAGTTTGCTATTTTTAAAACCTAGGAAATTTTTAAACACAAAAAGCAAAAGTATATTAAAAACATTTTAAGGTTGCAAAGTGAAGATTTCAAAAGTTAACCTTAATTCTGGCATTTCCTATCTGTACAACAAAAATTCAGCTTCCTTGTGTATATGTATACTGTCTTTAACTTCAAAAATCACATGATTTTTTTCCCACAGGACCTCTGCCTCATTCAGTGCACAGAATAGACGGTGCTCACGTAATGAGCAGCTATTCAATATTTTGGTTTTTGCTCATCATTCAACGTGTGGCCTAAGGCCTTATTTACTGCACACTATTCAAATCCTCCTTTGAAGACAGAATCATTCATTTCCTCATGGGCTTTTCTATGGCAATCACTATTGTACCTGAATATCTGAATATTGCAAATATTAATGAACTTATTAACAACATCTCTGTGAGATGAGGCAATTGTATTATTATTCTCATTTTACAGATGGCAAACTGAAGCAGAGAGATTAAAATCAAAAAGTATCCAGTAATTTTCAGTGCCCAGTTATAGATACCTATGAACTGACTTTTCAGAGTAGTTAGCAGCATACGCACTTTATAGTTCAAAGCATAGCCCCCACTAACTTTAGTGGCAGCTATGAGTCCTCAGCACTTCCACAAATCAGTCTTCAGGGTCACAACTCAGGCATCCAGAAAATGAGAAACTCACAGCTAATGACCACCTGTGAAAAATTTGGTTTAAGTGATTTGACTTGCAACACAAACAAGCACAGAATCCAGTTCTCCAGGACAGCATTCAACTGCCTCAACCATAAGACTATCTTTTCTCTTTCTGGAAACCCTTATCTTCCAACTTCAGCAACATATGAGCAGCATCCTACAGACAGACAGTCTCCTTCACTACACAACCCTGATGCATCCCCACAGCAGGTCCATCCATGAGGCAGGTATCCCATGGAAACAATAGTATGTGATCATGTATTTAAAGACTATCGTGATACACAGTAACAGAGGTGAACAGACAACTTTAATTCTGGCATTTCCTAACTCTTGAGTGCTTGAATTTGCAATCTTAATAACGTTCTTTTAACAAAGTTTTTGATATACAATATATTAATACATTCTGAAAGGGGTGTTGTATAGCAGGGTAGTGCCAACTGGCTCTTGTTAGGGAACCATTTGAAAACACTTAACCTAGTTTTTAATACACCATGTCCAACTAATTTCTGGTTCAAAGACATCTGAATAGGTCTCCTCCTTAGGTCAAAGTTGGTTTTCCATCATTAGCCACTTTCAGAACACACTGCTCCAATGACAGGAAGCATCTGAAGTGATTCCTAGATTTATTTCAGGTGAAGGTAAACTCAAAATCTAGGTCACATTAATGGCATAAAATGTTAAAACAAAAACAGACAATTACTCTATACCCAAGTGTCAAGTTCACCTTAGAAAAACTAAAAAAAATAAATTCCATGAGCAAGTATACCCTTCAAAAGAACTTCTGGTAACAAAATTCAGACCATGTGTGCAATGAAACTATTTGGGAACTTTAAAATGTTATAGTGATAGATACAGTTACACTCTAAGCTCCATACAGTTGAAATTATTGAGGGGAGGAAGTGATAATTCTGCCTCCCTTAACACTGCAATTTTGCATTTGAAAAGCTAAAACTGCTCTATCAGAAACAGCTATATTTATCCTGAGAGCTACATAATTTAAAATGTTCAAGTTTAAAATGCTAATGATTTTTGCACACAAAATTATAGAAATTTGTTCACAGTAAGCTTCAATTTTTTAAATAATTAATTTAGCAACGTCATCCTTTAAGGGTTATCATTATGTTTATTAGGAGCAAAATATGACTGTTTCCCCAAACCACTACTTACAGTGTTTGTCTAATCCATGAAATTCTTGTGTGCATGTATATTTTGAATTGTTCAAATGCTTTTCTTCCTATTAACTATGGGGGATAGAGGACAACCAATGTTAAAAGGCCAACGGTTCTGAGTAGAGCTCTGTGAGGGACTACTTTTTAAATCCCGCTCCTATCCCATCCCACCACGCAATATCCATTCTCACTTACTCCCACATGGTTTCTTGCATTTTTTTTAATCCCGCTCACATCTGCAAAAACCTTAGATCCTGCAAATTCCACAAGAGAGACAAATTCTCCCATGGTACTAAAAAAAAATAGATTGTTAATATATAAATATATGTAAATAGAATTCAGGCACAATTTTTACCACTAAAAAGGATAAAACAAATCTTGCTTAAACCATGTAAAGAAATACTTTAACTCCTGTTATAATAGACATCAAATCTCTTTCTATCCCTCACTTAAATTTAAGTATTAAAATCTTTTTTTTTTTTTTTTTAATAAACACACCTTGCTTTACATCGCTGAAATTCTATTTATGACAAACTGATGAGAGATTTATGTTTTCCCACAAATTACAGCAGTCTGTATTTTTTTGCCCACCCAATCCCACCTGCAAAAAAGTACATTTACCCACCCCCACTATTATGGTAGCAGGTTCTGTGGGACCCGCGGGACCCCAGGCTCACTGCAGGGCTCTAGTTCTGAGTAATCATGAAGAAAGAAACTAATCTGAACTAGGCATGCATGACGGGGGGAGGGAGAATAAAGTGAGGAAATAGATTTGTTTCACTATGAACAAGGTGATTTAAAGGGGGATGGAAAAGTAAAAACACACTGGGAGGGAGTAATTCAAAAAGTCAGCTAAGGCCTATCTTCCCAGACCTGCACTTCCTTAGTCGCCATAGGGCCCAATTAAGCATCACTGTGTCTCTGCACCTTCCACCACTGGGTTTTTAAAGACAATGTGATTGAGTTTAAGGGATGATATCAATATATAAATTTTAAATTTTCCTAAAAATTGTAGGGCCAGGTCTTATAAACCTTATTAATGAATAATTCTCATTTACAAGATTAGTCCTATAGACTTTAATGAGTTTACTTATGTGACCAATAAGCCCTTCAGGAATAGCATCCTTATATTGTAATATATCTTGACCTATGTTATTAATAACTACCTTAGATTAGCAAAAGCAATTTTTTAAAGATTTAGTTTACTTATCTCTGTTAACAGTTTACTTCGTGTGCATTTCTCTGAGCTTGGATGAAGAAAATCAGTTAAGTCAATTTTGTTTTGGATTGTCGATACTGTGCTGTTTGGATTGTAAGTACTGAAAAGTATATTTGTTTGAAAATGGATTATATTTGGGTATTAAAAAAAAATATATATATATTGGCCTAAATCTTTCTGTACCTGAAAATATTTTTATTTCTTGTTTTCTAAAAGCTTGTTTTTAAGTAAATTTAAACTTTGGGACAAATTTCGAGTTGACAGTAACTCCTTACGTTCCTACTGAAGGCCAGCTCTGTAGTAATTAAATACTTAGTACTAAGAAAAAGGTGATTCTATTGCATAATATTAAATATATATTTTGAATGGGTGCTTGAGGATTACACTGAGATTTGGGAAATGCCACAGAATGCCTTTGCTATTAATCATACATATAATTAAACAAAATTTTAGTTTAAAAAGTTCATCAATAAGCACTCAGGTACTACGGTGACGTTGGCCAAATTAGTACCTAGGTACTTCACCATATGCAGTTTTTCCAACATTGGCCTTGCACCTATAAAAGGTTTTCACACTCTTACAAAATTAACATTTTAAAGTCAGAAAATAAGGCCATCATACAGGGGAAAACAGGTTTCCCAGCTTTCAACAGAGGGCCACATATTGAATATCTTATTTGAAGAAAACTCCCAATGACCTGCATTCTTTCTTAGGGGTTTTTTTTACTATGGGTTTTGTCAGCATTTAAAGTGATTCTGACCCACAGGATCAAATCTGGAATAGTCAAAATGTCAGTGCCTGAGGATTTCAATGTAGGGGATGCTACCTGTGGATTGGCTACGAATTTCACAGCTCCCATTACAATTACTGGACTGTCCCAGGCAGTCACAGGCTCCATTCATAAGGCTGGACACACTCTGGATCTTGTGTCTGAGTTAAGGTTGAAGAAACATTCCCTCCTCCGTCCCCACCACCCCCGGTCATTGATCAACCACAATCTCTGTTTGAAGTTGGGAAGAATTTATCCAGCCACAGTGACAGACCTGTCTTGAGAGCCTATCCTCAGTAGTTAATGACACCATTGAGTTTCCAGGCAGCCACGACAGATAACAGTGATCTTTCAGAAAAACCACCTATTAATGGTTTTGGTAAGCTTTATAGTAGTTTTCGGTAATCCACTATTGAAACAGTGGCCCCTAAATGCTCTCTGCACAAGCTCCATCCTCACCATGGTTCCCAGAAAAGACAGATCAAGTGAGAGAAGAGACAGCCAGAACATCAGTGACAGAAATCTCATGCAGATTGCAACCAATTATATAGTTTTTTCCCCTACCAAAGGAACTCCAATACAGAAAAATACCATCCTTAGTGGCCAATAGCTTGGTCAATCCTAGCTGTCTCATCACAGTTACGAGTTGAGTTCTTCCCCTCAACATTTTCATATTACTTGGCAAATAAAAATGGCTTGAATTTAGAATAAACTGTCTACTTCTGTAGAAATGGAACACTGACTTGAGGGAACAATGAATTAGTCTTCTGAATTTCAGCCAGTATTGCCTACTGAAGTAGCTTTGTGCTACAACCTGTAAGCTGGACCCATGACCTTCGTGGCAGGTGAAGATCAGTAGGGAAAGTGGTGGGTTCCTTCTTGATTAAGACTGTCAGCATTTGCCTATGGAAGGGCAGAGTGCAAATAGCTCTTACAGCTACTGTGAAGCCAGTGCTCAAGAAGCCAATTTTGATGCTGAATCTACATAGTCTTCATTTTGGGGGAAGGTCATAGACTCATAGACTTTAAGGTCAGACGGGACCATTATGATCATCTAGTCTGACCTCCTGCACAATGCAGGCCACAGAATGTCACCCACCCACTCCTGGAATAATCCTCTCACCTATGTCTCAGCTATTGAAGTCCTCAAATCATGGTTTAAAGACTTCAAGATGCAGAGATCCTCCGGTAAGTGACCCGTGACCCATGCTGCAGAGGAAGGCAAAAAACCTCCAGGGCCTCTGCCAATCTCCCCTGGAGGAAAATTCCTTCCCGACCCCAAATATGGCGATCAGCTGAACCCCGAGCATGTGGGCAAGACTCACCAGCCAGACACCCAGGAAAAAGTTCTCTGTAGTAACTTCTAACATCATGAAAAGGTTGTGGTGGAAAAATTAATGTGGGTGGGGTTTTTTTTTTTTGTTTTGATTTTTGCAGTCCTCTGGTTTCCTTGACCCCAGTTTATAGGTTTCCAGGCCTAGATACGAGATAGAAATTGCACCGGTTATATTAGTGGATGATCTCCTAGTAACGGAAAAAGAGAGAACCTTTTAGATTGGTCAGCAGCTTCGATATTGTTCCTTTGCTTGTGAACTATAGCAGTTGGTGGAAGGAGTCACTCTTAGCTTTCTGAAAAAAACAAGCCATTGGCTGTGGATTCCTTTGCACAAAGGATTCTTTCCTGCAGGATACCACAGGGGTTTAGTGGTACCACAGTTACTTCTGTTTGAGGCTGGTAGGGTTAGTGAAGAGACATAGGCGGCAGTGTATTCAGCATGACAACTCCCATCTCCATGTCTGATCTGATAGAACAATGGAATAAATTACCCGGTGGCTACATTAACTATGGGTTTGGATGAGAACTAGCTGGTTACAAATTAATCCAGACAGGAAAGTTATAATGTTGTTGGCCTGTTGAAAACAGGTTTAAAAAAACAAAACAAACACACACCACTTACAATGGCACCTGTAATGAAGGAAGAGTAACAGAGTTGTGCAACCTGAATGCTTTATTACGTCTTGGATCACCAAACGATGGCTGTGATCATGTGCACTTTCCCCTTCATCAGCACCTATGGAGAAGAGTGCCCTTTTCCCTCTGTTGTGAGCCTTGATAAAGCTAGCCATATCTTTGTCATCTCAGAATAATACATAGGGTCACATCTTGGGGCCATTCAAAATGTTAAGCTAGTGGAGACTATCAGGGCCCTCTTAAATGAAATTGCATATTGAGAGCACATTACACTACTGCTCCTGAATATATACTGGCTTCCAATAAACTTCTGGGAGGGATTCCAGGGGTTGGCTTACACTATAAAGCAATAAATGTTTTGGGACTTCATTACCTGAGAGGCTGCCTCTCTTTTGAGCTGGAGCTCCCTTAATATGAAAGGGGAGTGGCTAACAAGGGTCTGAAGGGCACTCAATTCTGGAATTTGTTTCCCATACTTCTGGTCAAACAGGGCTGAGCCAATATTTGTAACCTTCTTGACATGCTGCAAAGCCCAAATCTTTCTCCTCAGTCTTTTGACAAAGGGGTGGGCTGAGGGTTGAAAGGATTTGGTGGAGATCTACGTATGTTATATGGGACATCTTTAAGTTTACAAAAGGCACCAAGGACAAAGAATGAGTGTCTCAAGTGTTTGGGTTTTTTTAAATAAATATGAAAAAAAAACTTCATCTCTTGCCTCACCTATTTTTAAATAAAAATTAAAAAACAAATTCACAGCACCATCTTCCATTATCTTGTCCACAGGTTGGTTGGTTGGTTGGTTGTTTTTTTGGGAGGACAGGGTAATCAGTTACAGAGATTGTTAAACCTTAATCTATTTTCTACCTATAATCCCTAAATTGAGAAGGTTTTTCCTGAAGCAACCATTGTATTTGTTTACACTATGGTGATGATCTAGGAAAATTCTAAAATACATAACTATGAATGAGACAATAGGTAAGGCAATATCTTTTACTGGACCAACTTCTGTCGGTGAAAGAGAAAAGCTTTTGACTTTACAGTGTCCTTTACAATGTGTGTTAACTACCTATGCTAAACAATACATTCCACCTTCTATTTAGCTGCAAGAGCCTGAGTGCCTTTCCCAGACCTGAAGAAAAGTTCTGTGTGAGCTGGTAAACTTGTCTCCTTTACCAACAAAAGTTCGTCCAATAAGAGATATTACCTCACCAACCCTGTCTCGCCAATATCCTGGGACCAACACAGCTACAACAATACTGCAAATAACTATGAATGGCAGTGGCCAGTTAATACGCATTCTGTCAAACTAAGAATTAACTCTTGTCTCCCTCTAAGTGAAGTGGTTTATTTCTTGTGGAAAACATAAACACAGTAAAATAAGTTTCCAACTTATTGTTTCCACAAACAATCTTTATTTTAGGTGAACCACAAAGTATTGAGATATTTATCCAGCCTTATTCCAGTAATATGTAGTCAGAAGTTTTCCATCATGCAATAAAAAGTCATACAGCAATCAAGTTACTGTTCCAGAGAATCAACAGTATAAGTTGTCTTGTTGTTCCTCCATCATTACACAGAAAAATAAGGTAGTTTCATTCTTATAAATCATGGCAACCACTAATGGGACACACAACTTGCCTTAGGTACTATTGTAAATAGCTTTTTCATTTAGAGTTATACAACAAACAGTTAAAACTGATTTTCGTGGAAATGTGATTAACTAAATACATCATAACTACATGTAGGTTTATTAAAACTGCTTAAATCTCTTTCAAACAGCCTGAAATGATTTGCTGGTAAGGGCATAGGGAGAGGGGAAGAAGATGATTATACTTTTAAGGGTATATTTTAAAATTGGGCTATTGAAGCAAATTAGAGCAACTCCTTCTGTTCCATTTACAAGTCAGTAAATAGAAAGCAACTTCTTCATCTTTCAAAATTACAATGATGTAATAGAATAGACCCCTTGAAAAAAAAAGAAGAAAAAAAAAACCCTCACACACACTCAAACAGTTCCAAGTACTATTCTCCCCTTTACAAACTGGAAAAGTCATAAAGGGCAGGAGATCTGGACAACAGTTATTCAACAGTAACTCAGAAAAAACACCGAGTACAGATGCTTTTCAGGGAAAAACCTTAGCTACCATAAATAGGCTATTGTTGAGATCTGGGAGTATTCGCAAAAACTTCATCAACAAAGGGATTTCACTTTTAATAAAGTATTGCATACAGTATTTTATAACAAAAAATAGTTTTAAGCTAAACATGGCACGTAGGTAATATGACATTTGTCATTCTAAAGAGACAACTCCTAGTGGCTTCCATAAAAGGAAAAAGAAAAATACAAATATGGGAGGGGGGGGGGAGAAATTGGGTGATAATGCTAGCCTGCACCTAGTGAGTACTTGATAGATCAAAAACATCATAATTCTTCTCCTGCCCATGTATGTTTTTGTTACATATGGTGCAGGGAGATGTCAAAATAAATGCTGGAATATCAATTTTAGGGAAAGACAGGGGGAAGAAAAAAAACAACAGCCCAATCAACAGCTCAACTTCCTAAACAAGATACCTACAGGATGGCAAGTGAGAGGTGAAGGAGTAAAGAAGAACAAAGTATTACAGTTTTAATTCTTTCCATCAGTGAGAAAAAGAATTTGTACATTTTAGAGCTACAAATTGTGTCATGGGTATCCTTTTAAGATGTGTAAAATTATCGAGTGAAAATAAACTGAATTTTGTGATCTAGAATATTATTTTGCAGATAGAGGCAACATTTGTGTTGCTGAAATAAATACCATATTTGAGGGCTCCCATCCTGAGAGGTTTCATAGATTAATAGATTCTAATCACAACTTTTTATTTCATTGAGGCTAATGGAAATTGAGTGCCCAATAGTATGGGCACATCTACACTGCAAAGAGTGTTCTCAACCCAGTTTTGCTAACCTGAGTTAGTTAATTCAGGGTTAAAATAGCAGTGAAGACACAGTGGCTATGTCTACACTACAAAAAACAAAAACGGTGGCAGCAAGTCTCAAAGCTTGGGTCAAGACTCACACGACGGTGTTAAAAATAGTAGGCTAGAACTTGAGCTATGAAACCATGTGAATGGGGCGGGTCTCAGACCCCCCCCCCCCCCCAAGAGCTAGCCTGAGCAGGAATGTCCACAGTGCTATTTTTAGCCCCACAAGCCCAAGTCAGTGGACTCAGGCTCTAAACTCACTGCTACCTGGTGTTTTTCTTTTTTTGGGTAGTAGTGTAGGCATACCCATTAACTCAGCTTTTACTTTGGGTTAGCAGTTTGAGTTCAATCCTGGGCTCCCCTACTAGAGCTGCTAATAAGAATTAAAAGCCAACTTGCCATGTCTTCACTGCTATTTTAACTTAAGTTAGCTAACTTGGGTTTGCTAACCCAAGTTAAGAACACACTTTACTTTTTTTTTTTTTGGCGCAGTATAGACATGCCTTTAGGATTGAGCCCTCTTCAAAAATTCCCCTAGAGTTAGACAAGGCCTCTAGGCAAATCTTTTCTCATAGTCAGATTACTGAAGACTAAAAGTTATAATAAAACAACAGTATAAAAAATTACACATAGAAAAGGGAACTTACTGTTTTATTCCGTAATCTAATTATGTCCGAGACAGAGCCAGCTCCACAATACTCCATAACAATCCATAGATCTGTGTTCTTAAAGTAGCTGCCATAGTACTTGACAACATAGGGACTAAATATAAACACAAAACAGTTGAGATTCATATATCAATCATCAACAATGGAAAAAATATCCATGGTCAATTCTAAGAAGATGAGAATTGGGGAGTCACTAGGGTAGCCAAATATTGTGTGGTGCAGTTGAGTGAATTTTAGGTCAAGCTGGGATTACCTAAATCAAGGACTCAAAAAGGCCTGGTTAGACTTCCAGAAGTTTGGTTGCTTAAACAAAATAACGGAGGCACTAGGCACATGTAGAATGACCTACAATACTCCCACACTCCTCAAATAAATATAAAGACCTCCCCAAATCACCAGTTGCTTTCTGATGAAGGAGAAGCACCTTCTCCACTCCCCTGTTCCTTGGGAAAAGTCTATTCCCCTTTTCAGTATCTTCAAGAGCCTTCTCCTTTTTCTCTCTTTCCAGTGTTGAGCGGACAGTGTGGAAATCGTTCTAAATTTCCCCTTCCCCCCCCCCCCCCCCCCACACACACAACCTGCAGGAGTCTATTTCAAAAACAAACCCGAATAGCTACCTGAATATTGTTCAGTCTAACGTTTTCCTATAGAAATATTTATGGAACTCTAAGTGCATTTTCCACATTAAGTTTTAACAAAACACTTATTTATATAGTGCCATAAATTGTGCATGTTGTATTTCCATTCATCAATATATCAAATAAAGGACATAAATCCTCCCCTGAGCTCAGGGGCCAAAGGCACAAGCGACTCTGGTAGAATATAAACAAATGCCTCCAATGAGAAAGGGAAGCAGTCCCTGTAACTGGAATGCTTAATGAATTAGGGGTTTTCAGGAACTTCTTAAAGAGAAGAGGCAAAACCATCATATACCAACTGGAGGACTGTTTTCAGACTGGCACTAGATACTTCTTGTAGTTTGGCAGTAAGACTTATTCAGGCTTCTGACCAGGGCCGGCTCTAGCTTTTCTGCCGCCCCAAGCGGAGAAGCAAAAAAAAAAAAGCAAGCTGCAGTTGAAGAGGAAACAATGTAGAACCTGCCACAGCCATGCCCGCGGAAAAGAAAAAAACAAAACGGAGTGCCGCCCCTTCACATTTGCCACCCCAGACACCTGCTTCCTTGGCTGGTGCCTAGAGCCAGCCCTGCTTCTGACGCTGACATTCTGTCACTGTAGCCTGAGTCCCACATAGAGTTTTTGTTTTGTTTTATTTAAGCAAACTTAAGACCCTCTTCTCCTTGCCTAGATCATAGAGTTTCTTTGGCTTCCTCCGTCAATATGTTCTACTGCTAACTCAAACCCAGTACAAAAGCAACAGCTGTGATGGAATATCTGAGACACTGCAGGTATTGTACACCAGTGCTTTCTGGCATGCATTAAGAACACTACTGGCTATTCTAAATGAGTATCCAACTCCAGACTGGCCATGTATCAAACTATTGACAATGTAGATTATGAAAATCCATTTCAGCCTTATTGATTATATACATTGGCATTTGAATCTTGCCTCTTATTATGCCTCTCTATAAGGTAAAAGTTTAGTACTATTTCCATAGCATAAATTCTGAAGACCTTGCAATAAAATAATGAGTAATACTACCTCTCTTTACAATTTACACATATTTTAATATTTCAAGCAGCATTTCTGTGTTATTATAGGCAACCAGGACTTTTTCCGGGGTTGCTTAAGTCTGGAGGCCTCATTCAAAGTTTGTCCCTACTAGAGAAATGGAACAGTTTTAAATACAATCTGTGCAGTGTTTCCACACTAACTACACTGTTTCAGTTCAAAGGTTTATCCTGCATTCATACCTGCTCTCAGGGTGTATAGAAATAGATGATTTTTTAAAAAACAAAAAAATCAGTTTTTTTATTTTATTTAAAATTCAATATTTTTTCCTTTTTAAAGGACCTATTTACACCTATTTAAAATTAAATTTCAAGCTACGATAACATATGTCAAGACCTACATTTACTATAATCTATTAAAATCATTTAAATTAAATTTTAAAAGTTTCATACTAAGCAGTACGTGCTTGCTGCCAAACTTTTAAAAGTAAGTTAAACCATGGAACTAATAGAAGTCACTGGGTAAGCACCTTTTGACAGCAGTAGCCTCTTCTGCATGTGCAGAGAGACTATTTTCTTCATTTCTGAAGTTCAGTTCAAGGACTAGCTGGATGACCATGGCCAATGGGAGCTTCGGGGGAGGTACCCACAGGCAAGGGCAGCGCCCGGAGCCTTCTGCCCCCCTCCCCCAGGGGCCTCAGGGACATGGTGCCAGCCGCTTCCAGGAGCGGCATGGGGCCAGGACAGGCAGGGAGCCTGCCCTGGCCCCGGTGCACGCTGCTGCCACTCCGGAGCCTCTCCAGGTAAGCGGTGCTGGGCCAGAGCCCGCACCCCTCCTGCACCCCAACCCCCTGCCTCCCTGCTGCATCCCTCCTGCACCCAACCCGCTTCCCTGAGCCCCCTGCTGCACCTCGCACCCCAACCCCATCCTGAGCCCCCTGCCGCACCCCACACCCCAACCCCCTGCCCTGATCCCCCTCATACACCCTGCATTCCTCCTCTGCTCCAACCTCTTGCCTTGAGCCCCTTCCTGCACACCGCAGCCCCTCCCACACCCCGCACCACAACCAGGGCCGGCTCTAGGCACCAGCAAAACAAGCTGGTGCTTGGGGTGGCACATTTCTAGGGGCGGCATTCTGGCGCCGGCCATGCCGCCCCTAAAAATGTGCCCCGGCTGCCCTAGCTCACCTCCGCTGCAGCTCGCGTGCCGCACCGCTGCTCCCCCTCCCTCCCAGGCTTGAGAGCCTGGGAGGGAGGGGGAGATCCCCAGCGGCCGCAGCGCGCGAAACAGCTGATTCGTGCACCGCTGCTCTCCCTCCCAGGCTTGAGAGCCTGGGGGGGGAGGAGGCAGGGCTGTGGATTTGGGGAAGGGGTGGAGTTCAGGCGAGGCGGGGTGGGGCGAAAAAAACAGGGGCAGCCAAAATCCTAGAGCCGGCCCTGACCACAACCACCTGCCCCAGCCCTACATGCAATTTCCCCACACAGATGTGGCCATCAGGCCAAAAAGTTTGCCCACCCCGATCTAACTACATGAGGTACTTGAGCACAATGTTTAGCAGATGGAGCACCTAGCCAGATTTACAGGACTTTGGCCTGGTGTACACTAGGAACTTACATCAGTATAGCTACATCTCTCAAGGGTGTGAAAAATCCAAATCCACATAGCTATACCGACCTAATCCCCAGTGTAGGCCAACAGAAGAATTCTCCCGCCAACCTATCTACCGCCTCTCAGGGAGGCGGATTACCTACGCTGATGGGAAAACTCCTCCAGTAGGCATCGGTAGTGTCTACAGCAGTGCAGCTGCGGCGCTGTAGCATTTTAAGTGTAGATATACCCTGAGTTCTTTGAGACCTGGGATGAGTAGCAGTAGCTGCAGAATCTCAGAATGAGGAACGAGAATTTTTTTGTCCCTCTGTGGTAAGCTAGCCTCAACGCTGCAGCAGTAGACAAGGGTGTACAAACTACTCTGAATTGAGGAAGACTGCTTTCACAAGTCTTACTTACGGCTGACTGGCCCAAATGGTTAGTGACAAAGTTTGTGTTTAAAGAAAGTTTGACAGCTAGAGAGATTTTAGCCCTACCTTTGCAGAATTAGGCCTTGATCCCACAAACAGACCAATCCTTACACCATCAACTTAAAGAAGACTCCTTACATGCATAAGGGTTCACCATCATGGATCCCATTGCAGGATCAGGACCATAATCCTTTTAAAAAACACCCCTCACACACTGAGCACAGAATAATTTAAGTGAAAATAGCAGTTATAAGGAAGTAGAAATGAAAGTCAATGTTAAAAGTGAAGGCCCCTGTTCCTGCAGCCCTAGTCAGAGAAAGCTGCCACCACCATCAGAGAATGAGTTGTCCAAAGAAAGACTAGGATAATAGCAGCTCCCCCAAAGAAATAATTGTTGCAAAAGTGCCAGTTGTATACTAGAGACCGTTTTCCAAGCACATTTTCCCCCCCTCTATTTTTAAAAATTAACAGTGATTAGTCTTGGCCTATAATAATCCTTGCCAATGCTTTGAAATGGAGGACTCAAAACTCATGTGGATTTATCTGCTTACAGGAAATGTTAACAGCATTTCAATTTTTTTTTTTTAAATCTTGCTTTAATTATAATCATGTCAAGTTATTTTTGTTTGACAGTGCTTGTAAACAAGTGCATATCTAAACAAATTACCTTATTCTTCTCAGGATAACATTTAAGTGAATTTTTAATATTAATTTAGAAGTATATATTTATCTTTCAGTTGTTTATATTAAGCACATTTCGCTACAAACTTAGGGGAAATTTGACCTTCAATGAGTACATATGCGGTGGTCGTTAAAATTAGAACTGAATACTAAGTTTAAATAAACTTTTACTAGACTTCAGTTGTGCTCTTGTCACATTACAAGTAGATGCTTAAAAAGGAGGCAAAGGATTAAATAAAATAAATAAATAAATAAAATAAATATTGCTCGTACCTGTCACATTGCTGCATTATAGAAATTTCTTTAATTATTTCCTGAAGATCTGACTCGACAGGGACTTGTTTAATTGCTACTACTTGTCCAGATTCCTTGTGTATTGCTTTAAACACACTACCATAAGATCTAAAAATCAAAGAATTACAAAATTAAATTTTTTCTACAAAATATTTCTTTCTTCCTCCCAATCATCACTATTCAAAAGATCGTGCCAACCACTGTATTTATTTAGAAGACTTCTTTTTTTATATTATCTACATCAGATGCTTGTAAAATTGCAAGGGATTTCAATTTCATTATGACTGTGCCCCTGAAAAGAAGTCCTCAGATAATGTTTAACTTTGCCAATTCATAGGATTTGGCATATTATGTCAGAATATTGATCAATGATATCTGGTACCTTACCTCCAGCAGTTGCTAATGATCTAATATAATGTTGAGAGAAAGGTAAATCACCATCATAATACACTTAGCCAGTTAGGAAATGCTGTAAATTAGAACAAAACAAGGAGGGAAAAAATAAGATCCCTCCTGTCCCCTTCAGGCAATCATCTTACATCCTGACCATGAGATTTATCCTCACCACCATTTGCATACAAATCATAATTTTATCCCATTCTTCTTAAAAACCTAGCTACAGTATTTGACTCAGATTTCCCGTGGCTGTAAGTTTACAAAAGATTTATTATATGCTTTCTAAAATACAATTACAAATTAAAAAGTACTAATACCCTTTTGTGTTTTCTTAACATAGGATCAAGAAATTGGAGAGACCGATCAAATTATGAAGGGCACTGCAAAAAAAATGAATGCCTCTATCAACTCCCCTTGTGGCAAAGTACCTTCTTCTCCTCGGCAGACTCAGTCCCTCTTAGCCTTGGAGACACAGGCTTGGGCAGGGCAAACCCTTACTGGTAGCACAGGGTCTGGCTATACCTTCCCCTGGTCAGTCCCTTCAGTTTGCTTTCTTTCCCTTCTGGGGAGGAAATGCAGCCCTCCTTCGAGGAAGGCTTCACTGTCCTACTAGCAACTTCCCTACTTCTCACACAACTCTCACACGCCTCCATTCCCACAGGGGAGGGTTTAAAAAGGTCTCCAGCCCTTGCAGCCAGCTGGACCTAATTAGCTCCCTAGCAACCCCTTTCCCAGCTGAACCTTATTTCCCCCAGTTATCTCCCATCCCTGGACAGGGAGAGGCCTTTTAACCTCCTGGGACTAGTTACTACCCCCCCTCCCCCCTTGGTAACTATTTGTCCTGGGTTTTCCACACCCTCTAAAACTTTAGAGATTGAAAAATCTTAGTGTTGTAAATAGCTCCTTAGATTCATCACAAATATAATCCAAATTTCTGGATATACATACATTTTATTTAAAAGGAATAAGATTACAATTACATTTTTCTATTTTAAAATATTCTCCCTATTATAACAACAAGTCAGTTATCAGGCACCCAAAATTAAGGTTTGCAGGCTGAAACTCCAGCCTCTAGAGTGAGCTACCCAAACACATGAGCAATTGAGTATACTGTGCTTGTTTGGAAGGCATAGTGCTCTGCTCCTCTTACATGCTCCATAATTGTGAGCAAGCAGGGGAATAAAAATTGACAAGATTCACATTTTGTCCATTTCAGTTCCTCATCATCGGCCTTATAGTTTACTACTCAGGCCTAGAAATGTGACTTCTCTAAATTCATAATGCCAGAAGATTCAATAGAATTCTACAGAATTTAGGCTTACCATAGGCTACGTCAGCTGCCAGGGAAGCAGCCCCTGTTCAATTTACAAAGCCTGCAGAGCTCCTACATTCTGGTGGTGGTGAGTAGGCTTGTACCCTTCCCAACAGCATAAAGCACCTGCAGAGATACCAATTTCCCTGGGAAGATCACAGTAAAAATGGAGCTCTTATACCACAGAGACCTTCTCTACTTCTACCGCTTTCCCTCTCTAAAAATAATAATCTACTATCTTTGCAACTAGCCAAGCTGTGAAACAATCTTACAGTATATACCAATATTTCAATAAGAAGATATTTGCTGCTGTGTAATAATCGCATTCCTTGTTCCACCAGTTTATATGAGCAATAAAATGATAACAGGGAAGGTAACACGTATCCTACTCTGAATATAACTTTATATCACCATTCTCATCTACTTTCCAATTTGCAATTAAGTGTGGCTTGTGGCAAAGAAAGTGTTCCTGACTTCACTACAACCACAAAAATAAACTTATTTTTCTGCCTCAGTAAATGAAAGGCATGAAGGTTTGCAGTCTGAAACTCTAGCCTCTAGAAAGGCATGACAAAAATGCATGGGTAGGTTTTCAAAAAACCCACACAGGCATTTGCTGTTTAAGTACTAAAAAAAAAAAGGACCAATTTAGTTCATGCTCACTGACACTATGTCACTTTTAATATCATATTAATTTTAAATATTTTCCCCATGTATTCTCCCCGCACACACACAAACATTTTTACTCACCCTTCACCAAGCTTCTCTAAAACATCAAAGACTTCTTCAGGCTGCTTAGTTAAGCTGTCTTCACTTAGCTTTTTCAGCTTGCTAATAAAAATAATATTTTACAATAAGTCATTTGCATATTTGACTTTAAAAGGTAAAAACATGTTGTTCAAAGAAAAAAACACAGCTATTAAATGAGAGGAGACAAAGAAATTAAGATCTTACAAAGACAGAGGCAGGAGCACTTGTAATGAAAAAAAAGCATCAGGTACAGACAGTTATAAAATACTGTCCATTAAAAAATAGGAGGTGAAAAAGACAACACTCCTCACCATTGAGAAGGAGGGGGTGGAGACACTGCCCTCCTTATAACTTTTAGCTTAGTGGTTAAGGTACTCACCAGGGAGACCTAGGTTAAATTCCCCCCTGCCTGAGGTGAAGTAGGAATTGACCTTGGGTCTACCCACATTGCAGTAGAGCACCCTAACCACAGGACTATGGGATGTAGCTCTCCGAGTCTCTCCTATTGAAGAGTTAGTAAAGCAGGGACATGACCTTAGATCTCCCTGCTGCTAGGTGGGTGCCCTAACCACAAGACTATAGTCAGTCAATTAGACACACACACACACACACTCTCCCACCCCATGACTATTCAAATATTTTATACAAATATAAAATATTTGCAGCTTCAATGGGACTCAGAAAGACTGACCCCAGAATAGTCCATAGCCTGGTGGCTAGAACACTCTCCTGCAATGTGGGAGACATAAGCTCAAATCCTAGCTCCACATCAGGCAGAGGAGGAAATTGAACCCAGGCCTGCCACATCCCTGATGAGTGCCTTAACACTGGGCTAAAACTTATAAGGTAATGGATGCCATTTTGTGTATGGCACCCAAGTCCCCCCAAAAAACCCCAAAAATGTTTGGCTGAATTGGTATCACATTTGCAAATAGTTTTGTGTCGAACAAACACAAATAAACTATTAAACCAAAACAATTTGCACAGCTCTAGTTACAAAGTCAAGCACGCAAAAGGTAGAAAATGGCAGAATTCAGGTTGCCTGTACAACCCTGATTTAGCCTCCTTGTGCGCACACATTATGATAGTCTTCAATCACATACTATTTTTTTCCCCACACAGGGCTAATTCAGTCCCTCCCAACCACCACCCTCCAATTCAGTGGTGGGCAACCTGCGGGCTGCGAGACAGTTTGTTCATATCGACTGTCCGCAGGCACAGCCGCCTGCAGCTCCCAGTAGCCGCAGTTCGCCGATCCTGGCCAATGGGAGCTGCAGGAAGCGGCTATATATAAAAAACATGGATATAATGTATTTTCCCCTAACCTGGTTCTCAAAAACAAATGAACCATTTTTGCTGCAGTTCTCCAAAAGAGCCCAGCCTGAGGCAGATGCTCAACATGGAAAATTTCAGCTTAGTTACAGCTCATTAAGACCTAAAGAAAACTTCCTAGAAAAGCAATTAGAACCTACATTTAATCAATATTACAGCTGTAAAAGAACCCCACAAAAATAGTGGGTATTTATATACCAGTGGGATATATACCACAAAGCATAGTGTGGTAGGATCACATCGTCATGCAGACATGGGATGACCAGTAGTAGCTCCAGAATTTCCACATAAGGAAATAGACTTTTATGGAGCTGTGTAAAGAGCTTGCCCTGACCCTCTGTTATCAAAACACTCAATTGAGGGAGGCCATACTGGTATAAAAGCAGGTTGCTATTGCCCTCTGAAAACTGGCAATACCAGACTATTACAGGTGCTGCAAACCAGTTCGGTGTTGGCAAGTAAACTGCTGGTGTTGTGGTAACAGAGGTTTGTGAGGGGATCACCACTGGTTTATCCTCTGGTGGTGAGCATGAGCAATGTTCCTAAGATAGCTGGCTTTCAGAGAATGGAGTTCCAAAACCCGTACCCAACAGTTTCACAGTCAGCAGGCACAAGCAAATGTGTCAGTTGCAAAGGGTACTATTCCATCATTTCGTAGGGCCTGGAGAGGCAGGTTCAGAAACACTAATATGTGAAGTATGGGAAAGTTGCATGAATAGAGTGTGCTAAAGAGATCTGGCATTGAATTGCTGAGAAGCAGGGACCTTATTCCCTCTTAATTCCACTGTAATCAATGGGCTCTTTGTGCCCACTGTTGTTTTGGAGGACCACGCATACCTACTCTGGCCACAGCTCATGAAATCATACCCTGACATTAGGGGCCCTGGCAAAAGAAGATTCAATTACAAGCTTAGCAGCTGCAGGATGGGGCAGAGTGTGCATTTGACAGGCTGATCGCAAGAGGGTGCTGTCTACAAAACCATTTGAATGCTAATGCAGCCAATGCTGTCCATATGTCTTTGATCTGGTGCACCCAGCACAACATCTGCAAGGTTAAAGGCAAGTGTTTTTGCATGGGCTCTGGACATTTCTGGTTTGCAGGCCTAGTACAGGCAACCATAAGGTAGACCAGGGATCTCAAACTCAAATTACCACAAGGGCCACATGAGAACTGGTAAATTGGCCTGAGTGCCACATCACTGAAACCTTTTCATACAATGATACAAAAGTATAGTCAAAAATGAAATAAATGAAGAGTAATATAGTATTCTATTAAAAGTCAATGTATTAACTTTTTTAAAACTATAATGCAAAGAGGGGTTTTAATAAAATATAAACACTCAGTAATGTTTGGAGCTTGGCTGCCAGTGGAGTCAGTGCCTATGGTGGACCGCAAGAGGCCGCGTGTTTGAGACCCCTGAGGTAGACCAATGAACTCTGGAATTGGTTGCAGTGGGGGAAGGAAGCTGTCTGTTTTCATCACTTCATTATCTGGAGATGTAAACTGTCTAGTTGATTTAAGGTAGAGGTGATTTAACCTTTAGTGTGATTTTAGGTTATATAGGCTTGGTGTGAACTTAAGTGCCTATGTGATTGTGACATTTTGTAACTTTATTAAAAGCTTAGTACAAAACTTCCTGGATCTTCCTTCCTTTGAAAGCACCCACAGCCACACTTTCCAAAAATAACCAACTTAAACAAACCAACTCAAAGAAAAAGCCAGCTACCCCTCTATAAAATAACTATTACATGTTATTTTATGACATGCAATAAATACTCCACATATTGTGCAATGCAAGTGCATGGCATTTGTATACAAAACATTAACCACGACTGAATACAAAGGTTCAAAAGCCAGTATTAAAGGATGTTATTTGCTGGCCAAGTTCCTCCTCCTGTTCGCTCTCCCCACTCCAAAAACCATGTTGCTTGCTTTGCATATGACTACACAGTTTGTGGAATAGTCCATTGCCAAGCCAGACCCTGTTTTCTAAATCCTGCACTGACTGCAAGATATGGTAATGTGAGGAGTTTGTGGCCATTAGTGCTAGCATGGCTGGGATCCCTATGCCTCCATTCTTCCTCCAGAAATCTTTCCAGTGAGCTCTACGCCTGCAGCATGCTCCATTCATGCTTTGCCTTCTGGTACACCACGTATTCCTCATGCCTTCGCATCATATCCTCAACCATATCGTTGACAACCCACTTGTGTTTATCCTGCTGCTTTATGGTCCTGTCACTAGGAAACAGTTGCAGAGGTTAAAACAGAATTCAGCCAGGCTTGATTACAGCAGCAGCAGCAACATTGTATTGTTACTTAATAACTGAACAACAAAAAAGTATCCTAAAACCTGCCTCAGTCATCACTTAAATAATACCACATGCTAGAGGTGGAAGGTACAGATTCCTAGCTGATCCAGGAAGAGAGCAACCAGACCGCAAAAGTTCGATGAAAGTGACACTAACTACAAGGTTAAACTTAAGAAATGGCTGCTGAGAGGTAGCAGCATGCAGCTGCAACATGCAATTCCCTCACCAGCCCTATTAGTTATGGGAAATTCTGATACAAAAAATGTATATAGCAATTTGAAGTGTATATGGAAGCCAGAGGGACTAGTATAATAAAAGAGGAGCAAAAGAATGGCTCTATTTGATAGTGGTTGGTGTTCTAGTACTGGATATATACAATGTATTCCATATGGAGGATGTGGAGAGAAAAAAAAAAGAAGTATGGAGGATCATTGGGACCTTATGGAAAATATGTCACCTATGACATTTTCCTGGATAAAAACCAAAAAAAAAAAGGGGGGGGGGGGAAGAGGAGGAGAGACAGGAGTTAAAGTCTTTAACATTAAAAAGCCAGTGTTACAAATATAGAACATTAAGCGACTCTTTTATTAAAAGCCAAGCAATCTTGGAATGTAACAATTCAAAAGAGACACATTAAAGGCTACTCAGAGGCATGAATCCAACACTTGAAAAGGCAATTTTCATATAGGCCAAGTGGCAGAATAAAAGCAGAAGTGCAGAATAAAATGCTCTAGAGGGACAGACAACAGGACTAAAACCCAGAGTTAAACAGCCTTCCAAGCTGAATAGTGGGGGGGGGGGGGGGGGGGAGGGAGAAGAGAGGAGAAACCTAACTTGTTTCAAGACTGAGCTTGTTAAGTTTATGGAGAGGACAGTATGATGAGGCTGCCTACAACAGCATATGGCCCATCCACAACTGCTATTAGCAAATATCTCTAATGGCCAAAGATGAGGAGGGCTCTGAATTACTACTAGGTGTCTGGCTAATGGGTCTAACCCAGAGGTGGCCAACCTGTGGCTCCGGAACCACATGTGGCTCTTCAGAAGTTAATATGCGGCTCCTTGAATAGGCACTGACTCCGGGCACTGACTGGAGCTACAGGTGCCAACTTTCCATTGTGCCAGGGGATGCTCACTGCTCAACCCCTGGGCTCTGCCACAGGCCCTGCCCCCACTCCACCTCTTCTTGTCCCCTCCCCTGAGTCTGCCATGCCCCATAACCATCTGGAAACCACCCCAAACACTACCAGTCTGCTGCAAACCAATTCAGCAAGGAGAAAGCAACTGTTGGAGCCATACTCATGCAGGTGTATAAGGCCATGGAAAAGGTACTGTTGCACTGGATTACAAAGCTTGGGAGATTATAGATGGCTTTGCACACACGGAATTCCCAAACTATATTGGAGCAATTGATGGGAACCATGTGCCTATTATTTGGATAAACTCTGTATCCCCAAATCAAAGCTCAGAATTCATAAACAGGAAGGGGTATTTCTCCATAGAGTTCCAGGGGGTTGCCAACCACCATGGCAGATTTACACTTAAATGCTAGGTGGTCTGAAAGGGTCCACAGTGGTAGGATGTTTTGGAACTCAGTTCTTTTTAAATGAATGGAAAGGAAGGACTGTTTGCCCCAGTGATTTCCCTACACCCCCCCTGAATTTTCCCAACACCCGCCCCCCAGTTTTGTGAACTAGTTAGTTACATGCAGTGTTGCCACTTTAGTGATTGTTTGGGAATTTGAATTGAAATTGAAACATTAATACACACTTTAAAAGCATATAAAAAGTGTATGATAAAATACGTTCATCTGAAAAAGTATAATAAATTTGAAAAGTTTGAACACTAGCTTCCTTATACAGCTTTTGTTTTTGTGACTGTCAGTGCATTCATTTCAGTGATGTTGGCCAACCTAATAATTTCAAATTATGATTTGTAAGCAAAGTCTAAGTGAGCTCCCCCTGACAGCTAGTGATGAGCTGGGGCCTGGGGGGAAAGGCTTCAGGACCAGATTGTATTTACATTCACACCTAATCTACCTACCTATTCAGCAAACAGAGCTGTGTTGCCCAGGTGATAGATTTTGGCTAGGGTTGGGTTACAAATCACTTGCATGCGGGGGGGTAACAAAATGTTGTTTTTATTGTACGAGTAAAGGGCAGTAGAACTGTTCTTCGCCTGTGCTGATTGATGGCATCAAGAGAGAGCGTGGTGGGGACAGGTGTTTTGCTTGATGATCTGCCTGAGTCACAAGTACTATTTGACCTGCGCCTCTCCACTGTTTAAAGACAGAGCTGATTAGGCTTCATAGAGCGTCTTTTAGTTTGTTAAGTGACCACTAGAGCGGAAATCTCTGATAATCAGGTCTAAGTGCTTAGACCTGCTGTGGGACAGTGTTTCTGTGGAAGAGATGCCCCAGTCTGCACTAGCACTGAGGTTCCCCCCACTCCAAAGAGCTGAAATCACTGAGAGTCGGGTGGAACTGCGAGAGACCGACTCACAGAGGTCACAGTGGCAGGTGGCAGCAGAAGGTGACAGTGTAGGGCTATTGGGGCAGAGCAATAGAGTGAACGGTGGCATGACAAACAACAGCGGTCAGAGCATTGGACTTAGGATGACCAGATGTCTCGATTTTATAGGGACAGTCCCAATTTTGGGGACTTTTTCTTATATAGACTCCTATTACTCCCCACCCCCCCCATCCTGCTTTTTCACACTTGCTTTCTGGTCACCCTAATTGGACTATGATTTAGTGACCTTTCTCCAGAAGCTATATTTGTGACTGGGAAACTTATATAAATATATGTTTCCTAGTAGGCCAAGATTTTAAAAATGCATTATTTGCCAAGATCATTATCTCACATCATTGCTATCTCAAGAGGTCATTATCTTGGTGAGTTTCTGTCCTAAAAACTTTATTATTATAATTATTTTCTATGTAAGAATGGCTATATTGGGTCAGATCAATGGTCTAGCTATCCCAGTATCCTGTCTTCTGACACAGTGACTGTTCTAGGTGCTTCAGAGGGAATGAACAGAACAGGGAATCATTGATTGATCCATCCCCTGTCGTCCACTCCCAGCGAACAGAGGCTATGGCCAGTCAGATCATGATGCTGCATCCCTGCCCATCCTGGCTAATAGCCATTGATGGACCAATCCTCCATGAACTTATCTAGTTCTTTTTTGAACCTTGTTAGAATTTTGGCCTTCACAACATCCCTGGCAAAAAGTTCAACAGCTGACTGTGCGTTGTGTGAAGAAATACTTCTTTTTAAAAACTTTGTTTTAAACTTACTGCCTATTAATTTCATTGGGTGACCTCTGGTTCTTGTGTTAAGTGAAGGGATAAACAACACTTCCTTATTCATTTTCTCCTCACCAATCAAGATTTTATAAGACTATCATATCCACTCTTAGTCGTCTCTTTTCCAAGCTGAAAAGGCCCAGTCTTCTCTCCTCATATGGAATCTGCTCTATACCCCTAATCATTTTTGTTGCCTCTCTCTGTACCTTTTTCAATTCCAAGGTATCTTTTTTGAGATGATGTGATCAGAACTACACGCAGTATTTAAGATGTGGGCTTGTCATGGATTTATATAGTAAAAGTGAAGGAGCTTGGTTTGCCAGACTGATCAGCTAAGCCAATACTGACAACCTATATGAAAAGGCTGCAAAACACCATGCCTCTAGACTGCATCAACATGCTAAAAGCCTTATAAGCCAGTCACTGTCAAAGCCAAATTTTAGAAGAACTTAATGAGGCTGTGAAGAATGCTGGAGACACAACTCAGTTTATGTGAACCAACATGGCTATTGCATCATACTTTCTATTTAAGCAAGAGATACCACACACTACAAACTAGAGGCCTATGTTAAGTGCATTGCCACTTGTTAATCCTGAAGTTGGACACTGGTTCCGAACAAGACTGGCAAATGCTCACTATCTTTCTGCAAAAAACTCAGCTGACTCTCTTGAAATATGTGGTGCAACAGTGAAAGACTCAGGAGTTGAAAAAGTGAAGAATTTTCTCACTATATTCAAAATATGTGCATACATGGCCGACAAATGCACCAATGCAAATAGGCATCAAGTCATTACGTATGTTATCTTGATGTCCGTGGTAGGCCAGTAGATGCATTCTAGATGTTCAGGTTATAGAAGACACATCAGCTGCATCTGTGACATCTTAAGTGAGTTAAATGCTTGTAAGTTGAACCCCAAACAGATGGCTGCTTGTGCATTTGATGGAGCTACAAAACTTCTCTGGAAGACATAGTGGAGTACAAGCTTTGCTCAGAGAAAAGTGTAACCGTAATCTTTCCTATACACACTGTAGAGGCCATCTACTCCAACTAGCGCTAGTACAAGATGCAGAATCTTCAAAAAAGACATTAAAAAGCCATACATTTAATGGCTTTTTTATACTCTTTTTTTCCAGCAAGAGTCCAAAAGGACTGAACATTTTGGAAACAAACAGAAGATACACTGGGATTGAAGTTCAAATGAGTCCAACCTGAGAAAACCTGCTGGCTCTCTCATGAGTGATTCTTGACAGTTGTCTTAAAATTACTGCAACCGTTATTATTGGCTTTAGAAAGTATCCACCAAGATAGGACAGAAACCAAGACTGATGTAGATGTAGTGCTTCATAGTGAGGCTGGTGGACTACTTTTGTTACTAAGTTCAGAGAAGACTATCGCCATTCTCTCTCTTGTAAGTCTACTGTTGAAACCACTTGGGTCATTAAACAATGTAATCCAGGCATCTGCTACAACAGTAGTAGATCTCTGTCCAGAAATAGAAGCTATCCTTGGATCAATCAGAGATATGCATTGAAAATGTACTGGAAGAAGCAAAGACTTCAGTCCAGAAGTTGACTAATGAAGGTACTTATATTGACTCCATAAGTGAAGAGGACAAAGTGTTTGTTAAGCCATCTGAAAAAGTACAAAAAGACTTAATTCTTACAAATCTACAATAGAGATTTCTGGATTCTATTCAACCTCCACGTAGCTTTTACAGATGCCTGTTTTATGAAACACCTACAGTTGAGTGGAGTGAGACACTACCAGCAATGGGGCTGCTATGTGATCAAGGCAGAATAGAGAATTCTGAACACAGAGCGGAATATCATACGATAAACGAATGAAGATTTAACTTCAACTTTATCATTACTAATGGTTCAACCCAATCTTTGTGCTATGTTTCCTGGGATGAAAGTAGGAATTCATCTCTTGCTAATCCCAGTCACAACAGCTACAGTTGAGCATATTTTTTCCTCATTGAATATAATTTTGTGTTCTGAAAGAAGTCACCTTCTGCCTAATCATGAGCATATCATGAAAGGACTGGAAGTAATGCAGACACAAGAGGACACCAAAGAGTGCAAAATTACAACAAGAAACCAAGACTGATGTAGATGTAGTGCTTCATAGTAGGCTTGAGTAGCCAACGTTAAGTGTTCTGATGGTTTTAAAAACATGAGTTAAATCTAATGAAATGGTCGGGAAACATGTTTCAGTTTTTACTAGAGGGTGAAGGTGGGCTGTATGGCACCAATCGGCCCTGACATCCCCCCTGTAAATTTGAACACCCTCCCCCCCCCGCATAATTTCAATTCCTGGGGAAGCCATTGGTTTGCCCCTAGGAACACTATGGACAATAGTAGTATGGACATTGCTACAGTTATCCTGGGAGATTCAGCTTACCCTCTGATGACCTGTGAATGGCTTCATTAACCAGGGCCATTGGGAAAGAAGGGAGGAACAGTTTAACTAGCACCTCATTAGTTGTAAAATGACAGTAGAGTGTGCATTTAGATTTCTGAAAGGGAGATGGCGCTATTTGTGGACTAGCTTGAAAGCAGCAGAAAACAAAAGTCCCAAAGACTCTAGCAGCCCACGGTATTTTGTACAATATTTGAGACTGAGGGAGAAAGTCTCCCCTGCACCTGTAAGGCTGAGGTGCAGAGACTTGCTCAGCAGTTTGAACAGCCAGCAAGGCACCCAATACAAAATGCACACAGCCAGGACAATATTGTCAGGGGTGCCTACTGCTTTTATTTTGAGTCTCAGGTCTGAAACTGTGCAGCTGCATTTCCAGCTGCTAACTTCCATCCCTGCACAGACCCTATGGGATTGTTGTGCAATTCTGTGTTGTTTATGGGCAGAAGTGCAATACTGTGGCAATCCCAATGGAAATTAAGAGTTTTTATTATTAAACAAAAATGCGCGTCAACTGAAACAGAAATGAAAAAACAGCTTTTAATTATGAAAGAAAAACTACAAAGAACCCTTCCATTACACTAGCTGTAAAATGAAACAGCAAAATCCAACAGTTCAGTGCAGTGCAGGGCCCAACACAACGAGTTGTGGGGGGAGCTCCTCATCACAGGCAAGCAGGTCTTGGCTCTGCCTTTTCTTGTTTGTCAGACTTCTGGCATGGACAGCTGTAGCTCAAAGTTATCAAGGGCAATAGAGAGCTCGAGAGTTGGGGACCCAGGTACACTGTTCTTGGTGCCCTAAGCTGGGGGCTAGAGAGGAATGGCCTCTGGCAGCAGTGTTCTGAGGGTACAGTGGGGAGCAGAAGTTGTTGCTCCCAGTAGTCCACATTGTCCAGAAGCTGCATAACATGGGTAGGTGCTGTTTTGCAGTAGTGCATTGCCTGCTGCCTTAACAGTAACATTTGCTGCAAAGGGGCATTTTGGCTTTGTATTGCCTTCAAGAGTTGCCTCTTCATTCCCTTATCTTTTTCTGTACTGTCTTGGACCACAGCAATGCTGTCCCTGGAAACTGCAACGCTGTCCTTCGCCACTGCAACAGTCTGCCTAGAAAGCTTATCAGATTCCTTCTCAGTCCTCAGATTCTTTGCAGTTTTGGAGAAGCCTCAGAGATGGTAAGTGGCATGTGCATTGGGATTTTTGGGATACTGTGCAGTATATGCTGTGTGGCTATGCCATTGTGCTTCGGAAGCTAGGCAAGAGGGGAGGGTAAAATGGGATTGGGAATTATTTTCCTGGTCTGGCTTTTAAGTTTTGTTGAGCCTTGGAGATGCGTATGTGATATAGGAAGTACGGCTTTCAAGCGATTTTAAAAAATGAATCACGATTAATTGCACTGTTAAACAATAGAATACCATTTAAATATTTTTGGATGTTTTCTACATTTTCCAATATACTGATTTCAGTTATAACAGAGAATACACAGTGCTCACTTTATTTGTTATTACAAGTACTTGCACTGTAAACAAAAATAGTATTTTTCAATTCACCCAATACTGTAGTGCAATCTCTATCATGAAAGTTGAATTTACAAATGTAGAATTATGTACAAAAAGCTGCATTCAAAAATAAAAGTGTAAAATTTTAGAGCCTGTAAATCCACTCAGTCCTACTTCTTGTTCAGCCAATCACTCAGATTAAACAAGTTTGATTACATTTGAAGGAAATAATGCTGCCCCCTTCTTGTTTACAATGTCATCTGAAAGTGACAGATGCGCTAAAGATTCATATGTCCCTTCATGCTTCAACAACCATTCCAGGGGGCATGCATCCATGCCGATGATGGGTTCTGCCCGCTAACAATCCAAAGCAGTGCAGACCAATGCATGTTAATTTTCATTATCTGAGTCAGATGCCACCAGCAGAAGGGTGATTTTCTTTCCAGTGGTTCAGGTTCTGTAGTTTCCACATCGAGTGTTGCTCTTTTAAGACTTCTGAAAGCATGCTTCACACCTCATCCCTCTGAGATTTTGGAAGGCACTTCAGATTCTTAACCTTGGGTTGAGTGCTATAGATATCTTTAGAAATCTCACATTGGTACCTTCTTTGCGTTTTGTGAAATCTGAAGTGAAAGTGTTCTTAAAATGAACAGCGTGTACTGGGTCATCATCTGAGATTGTTATAACATGCAATATACGGCAGAATGCGGGTAAAACAGAGCAGGAGACAATTCTCCCCCAAGGAGTTGAGTCACAAATTTAATTAACGCATTAATTTTTAAACGAGCGTCATCAACATGGAAGCATGTCCTCTGGAATCGTGGCTGAAGGGGCATACAAATGTTTAGCACATATGGCACATAAATACCTTGCAATGCCAGCTACAAAAGTCCCATGCGAATGCCTGTTCTCACTTTCTGGCAACATTGTAAATAAGATGTGGACAACATTATCTCCTGTAAATGTAAACAAACTTGTTTAGTCTGGGTGATTGGCTGAACAAGAAGTAGGACTGAGTGGACTTGTAGGCTCTGAAGTTTTATATTGTTTTGTTTTTGAGTGCAGCTATGTAACAAAAAAACCTACAATTTGCAAGTTGCACTTTTCACGACAAAGATTGCACTACAGTACTTGTATGAGGTGAATTTCATTTGTCTATCATTTTTACAGTGCAAATATTTATAATCAAAAATAATATTCACTGACTTCAATTACAACACAGAATACAATATATATGAAAATGCAGAAAAGCATCCAAAATATTTCATCAATTTCAATTGGTATTCTATTGTTTAACAGTGCAATTAAAACTGTGATTAATCACAATTAATTTAATTTTTTTGAGTTAATGGTTGACATCCCTAATAGGAAAGCTTAGCAGGGTGAACCTAGGCACAAGCATGATAGCAATCTCCTCTACATCCCCTTTAGGCTGTCCTGATTGGATGACCTAACATATAGAGAATGGCCTTATTCAAAAAGGCAAAGGGCAGACCATCAAATTCATTGTGATGTTATTCATCAAGATGGTCCACCAAGCAGTGTTGCAGGAGTGCAAGGAAGTACTGAGCTATACCAGTGGGGAAAGCTGTGCAGCTAGTCCTCATAATTAAGGCTACGATTTAGTCACGGGTATTTTCAGTAAAAGTCATGGACAGGTCACAGGCAATAACCAAAAAGTCATGGCCAGTGACCTGCCCGCGACTTTTACTAAAAATATCCCTAACTAAATCTTACCTGCTTGGGGGGAGGGGGGGGCAGGATGGGGTGTCGGTGCTCGAATGGACGCTGCTGCTCCCGGGGATGGGGAAGGAGGGACCAGAGCCGGGGCCCCACCATCACTGCTGCTCCTCCAGGCGGGGGACGGCCTGTGGCGCTGCTGCTGCTCCTAGACTGCTGCTGCTCCGGGGCAACGCCTGGGACCAGTTACCTGGGGCCGCCGGTGCAGCTGCAGAAGTCACGGAGGTCCTGGAAAGTTACGGAATCCAGGACTTCCATGAAAGATTCACAGCCTTATTCATAATCTTCCAACAAAAATTAAGAAAAAATTCCCAGCCTTACAGTTTGCTTTATGTCCCCTGCAGACACGTTGAAAAAGAAGAGAATGATTTATTGGGTTCTGCAATGATTGCCTGAAGCATTCATTGTTACTAGTCTAAGAATTCATGTTACAGGAAAGCTGTACTCTTTACATAAGAATGGCCATGTTGGGTCAGGCCATAACCCAGTATCCGGGCTTCTGAAAGTGACTCATGACAGCTGCTTCAGAGGGAACAAACAGAACAATTATTGAGTGATCCATCCCATCGCCCAGGTCCAGCTTCCAGCAATCAGAGACTTAGGAACACCCAGATCATGGGGCTGTGTCCCTGACCTTGGCTAATAGCCATTGATGGACATAACCTCCATAAATTATCTATTTCTTTTTTGAACCCAGTTATACTTTTGGCCTTCACAACAACTCTGGGCAAGGAATCCAGAGGTTGACTGTTGTGCAAAATGGGATTTCCTTTTGTTTTAAAACCTGCTGCCTATTAATTTCAGCCAGTGACTCCTAATTCTTGTGTAATGTGGAGAAAGTGAATAAGGAAGTGTTATTCACCCCTTCACACCAGTCTTGATTTTATAGACCTCTATCTTATCCCCCCTTAGTCGTCTCTTCTCCAAGATGAACAGTCCCAGTCTTTTTAATCTTACCTCATATGGAAGCTGTTCCGTATCCCTATCATTTTTGGTGCCCTTCTCTGTACTTTTTCCAATTCTAATACATTTTTTTTGAGATGGGGCAACCAGAACAGCACACAATATTCAAGGTGTGGGTGTACCATTGATTTATATAGTAGCATTATGATATTTTCTATATTATCTGTCCCTTAATTCCTAACACTCTGCTGGCTTTTTTGACTGCCGCTGCACACTGAGCAGATGTTTTCAGAGAACTGTTCACAGTCACTCCAAGCCCTCTGAGTGGTAACAACTAATTTAGACCCCATCACCCAGTTTTGTGACATCCTTTTGTAATTCTCTGCAGTCTGCTTTGGACTTCACTATCTTGAGCAATTTTGTATCATCTGCAAACTTTGCCACCTCACTGTTTACCCCTTTTTCCAGATAATTGGCATAAACTGCCCAGGGAGGCTGTGGAATCTCCATCTCTGGAGATATTTAAGAGTAGGTTAAATAAATGTCTATCAGGGATGGTCTAGACAGTATTTGGTCCTGCCATGAGAGCAGGGGGCTGGACTCGATGACCTCTCGAGGTCCCTTCCAGCCCTAGAATCTATGAATTTATGAATACGTTGAATAGCACTGGTCCCAGTATAGAGCCCCACCTATTTACTTCTCTCCACTGTGACAACTGACCATTTATTTCCACCCTTTATTTCCTAATTTTTAAACAGTTACTGATCTAGGACTGAACATTCCCTCTTACCCCAGAACTGTTTAATTTACTTAACAGCCTTTGACAAGGTACCTCAAAGACTTTCTGAAAGTCCAAGTACACTATGTCGACTGAATCTCCCTTGTCCACGTTTGTTGACTCCACCACTCCCAAAGAATTCCAATAGTATATGGGTATATCGTAATAGGTATGATTTCCTTTTAGAAAAGCCATGTTGACTCTACCCTAACAAATGTCTACACTTACCATTTAAAGCGCAAAAAGTCCTTTTTGCGCTAAAACCACGGGAGCATCTACACTTGTTAATAACTTCCTGCGGTGAAACTCAGAAGTTTCACTGAAAAAAGAAAACCACCTTCATGAGAGGCATACAACTCTTACCGCTGTTCTTTTTGTGCTACTGTGAAAGTGAAGACACGTTCTAGCAGTGTAAACACCCTTTGGCCTCCAGAGGATATCCCACAGTTCCAAAAGCAACCACTCTGGCCAGCATCTCCGCTGCTCTGACACAGGGATATCTGCCCCTCTCCCCTGTAAGCCCCAGGAAGTTTGAAGCTCCCTTTCCCTTTGCTTGTAGATACGGCAGGGAAAGCAGCCAGACAGCAGAGGGGTTTTAAAAAAATGCCATGAAAGAAACAAGGAAGTAATAGGGCTGCTGGGACATGAAGCAGGGCAGCACAGGGCACTGAGCAGGGACCCAGAATGCATTCCGCTCACCCCCACCTTCCCACAAGACCTATCGAGAAAGCTGCACTGTGGGTTAGCTGCCCTACAGCGCTGCTCTCATCGGCGATGGAAGTGCTGGTAGTGTAAACACTCTCTTATGCCAGAGGAATTGAGTGAATACACAAACCAGCGCTTTTCTGTCACCAATTCACGATCACTGGTGAACCTTACAGTGCAAAAAAACTGTAAGCGTAGACATACCCATCTATATGTTTGATAACTCTGTTCTTTACTATAGTTTCAACCAACTGGTACTGAAGTTTGGCTTACTGGCCTGTAATAGCCAGGATTGCCTCTGAGATTTAAAATAAATAATGTGTTACAATAGCTACTTGGCAGTCACCTGGTTTAGAGGCTGATTTAAGTGATAGGTTACATGCCCCAGTTGTTAGATATGAAGTTTCATATCTGAGTTTCTTCAGAACTCTTGGGTGAATCCCATCTGGTCCTGGTGACGTATTACTGTTTAATTTATCAATTTGTTCCAAAAACCTCTATTGACACCTCAATCTGAGAGCGTTCCTCAGATTTGTAACCTAAAAAAATAAAATAAAAAAAAAAATGGTTCGGGTCTGGAAATCTCACTCACATGACCTGCAATCAAGACAGATACAAAACACATTTAGGGCTTGTCTACACTGGCACTTTACAGTGCTGCAACTTTCTCGCTCAGGGGTGTGAAAAAACATCTACCTAAGCACTGCAAGTTTCAGTGCTGTAAAGTCCCAGCACTGGTGGCAGGTGCCCCACCCCCATGGAGGTAGGTTTTTTTGGTTTTTTTTTTGGTTTTTTGTTTTTTAAGAGTGCTGGGAGAGCTCTCTCCCAGCGCTATGCCGCAACTACACAAGCCAGGTTAAAGCAATGCCACAGCATCGCTTTAACGCTGCCAGTAAAGACGTGCCCTTAGTTTCTCCACAAAAGCTTTATCTTCTTTGAGTGCTTCTTTAGCACCATGGTCCAGAGATTGTTTGGCAGGCTTCCTACTTCGGACGTACTTTAAAAAGTTTGCTGTTAGTTTGTGTGTCTTTTGCTAGTTGCGCTTCAGATTTTGCTAGTTGCTCTTCAGATTCTTTTTTGGAAGGAGAACATCCAACTGGAGCAGAGGGAAATGATCCCATAGTTGGGACCCTCCTTCCAGATGATGTTGTAGTATCCTCTCGCACTGAGGATACCTCTCCGGGGGAAGGAACTCCAGTTATTAGGAAGAGACAGATATTAGTAATGGGCGATTCGATCATTAGAAACAGACAGCTGGGTTTGCAATGACTGGGAGACTCGCATGGTAACTTGCCTCCCTGGTGCAAAGGTTGCAGATCTCTCGAGACATCTAGATAGACTTATGCAGTGCTGGGGAGGAGCCCGTGGTCGTTGTACATATAGGTACCAACAGCATAGGGAAGGATAGGAGAGAGGCCCTGGAGGCCAAATTTAGGCTGCTAGGTAAGAGATTTAAGTCCAGGACTACATGGTAGCATTCTGTGAAATGCTTCCAGTTCCACGTGCAGGGCCAGTTAGACAGGCAGAACTTCAGGGTCTCAATGCATGGATGAGACAATGGTGTAGGGAGGAGGGGTTTAGATTTATTAGGAACTGGGGAAATTTTTGGGAAAGGAGGAGCCTATATAGGAAGAATGAGCTCCACCTAAACCAAAAAGGAACCAGATTGCTGGCACTTTAAAAACTGCTCAACCATCTTTTCAATTTTAACTAAGGGCTGGGGGAAAGCCAACAGGTGCACAGGAGCATGTGGTTTAGACAGAGATCCATTAGGGGAGGATCTATTAATGGCGATTCTCTACGTCCTAGAAAGTTGGAGATTAGGGAAAATGATAAAATAAAGGTAGGATCTGATGAGAAACAGTCAAATGGAAAAAAAAAAAAAAGTCCTATTCAACTACAGCATGTAATGGCAGACAGCTAAAAAGTGACAAGTTTTTAAAGTGCTTATATACCAATGCTAGGAGTCTAAATAATAAGATGGTGAACTAGAGTGCCTCGTATTAAATGAGGATATTGATATAATAAGCATCACAGAAACTTGGTGAAATGAGGATAATCAATGGGACACAGTAATACAAGGGTACAAAATATATCAGGTCAGAACAGGTTGTGCTGGTGGGGGAGTGGCATTATATGTGAAAGAAAGCATAGAATCAAATAAAGTAAAAATCTTACATGAACCAAACTGTACCATGGAATTTCTATGGGTAGAAACTCCATGCTCTAATAATAAGAATATAGCAGTAGAGATATTAGGGACCACCTAACCAGGATGGTGACAGTGACTGTGAAATGCTCATGGAGATTAGAGAGGCTAGAAGAAATTCAATGTTGATAAATGCAAAGTAATGCACACTGGAAAACATAATCCCAACTATACATATAAAATGATGGGGTCTAAATTAGCTGTTACCCACTCAAGAAAGAGATCTTGAAGTCATTGTGGACAGTTCTCTGAAAACATCCACTCAATGTGCAGCAGCAGTCAAAAAACAGACTGTTGGGAATCATTAAGAAAGGAAGACAGAAAATATCATATTGCCTCTATATAAATCCATGGTATGCCCATATCTTGAATACTGCGTGCAGATGTGGTCACCCCATCTCAAAACAGATACATTCGAATTGGAAAAGGTTCAGAAAAGGGCACCAAAAATTATTAGGGGTTCCGAATGAGGAGAGATTAATAAAACTGGGACTTTTCAGGTTGGAAAAGAGAGATGACTGAGGGGGAAGATGATCGAGGTCTATAAAATCATGACTGGGGTGGAGAAAGGAAAATAAGGAAGTGTTATTTAGTCCTCATAACACAAGAACTAGGGGTCACCAAATGAAATTAACAGGCAGCAGGCTTCAAATAAACAAAAGGAAGTATTTCTTCACACAACACACAGTCAACCTGTGGAACTCTTCTCCAGAGGACGTTGTGAAGGCCAAGACTATAGCAGGGTTCAAAAAAGAACTAGATAAATTCCTGGAGGATAGGTCTATCAATGGCGATAAGCTAGAATGGGCAGGGATGGTGTCCCTAGCCTCTGTTTGCCAGAAGCTGGGAATGAATGACAGGAAATGGATCACTTAATCATTACCTGTTCTGTTCATTCCCTCTGGGGCACATGGCAATGGCCACCATCAGAAGATAGGATACTGGGCTAAATGGACCTTTGGTCTGACCCAATATGGCCGTCCTTATGTACTTCTACACTTGACATGCTAGAATTTGTTCCTTTCTATGTCCCTCAGTAGGATTTGGCTTGCAGTTTTTTAAAGGGTGCCTTTTTGCTTCTAACCACTGCTTTTGCTCTCTTTAAACATGGCGGCATTGTTTTGTCCTCTTACTCTTTGTTTACTTTGGGATATACATTTAGTTTGAGCCGCTATTATGGTGTTTTTAAGTAGTTTCCCTGCCATGCAGTTTACAGGTATTTCACTCTTGTAACTTTCTTTTAAACTATTTCTCCTCCCCCCCACAAAGATGTTAAATTTAATTGCATTATGGTTGCTATTGCCAAGTGATTCAACTATATTCACCTTTTGTACTGGATCGTGTGAGCCACTGAAAACTACACCAAAAATTGCCTCCCCTTATGGGTTCCAGGACTAGCTGCTCTAAGAAGCAGTCATTTATGGTGTTGTTGTTGCTTTTCAGGCATGAAAAGTCAATGTCTACCTCCTGTTAAGCGAGAACACTAACCAAACTTTTTTTCTCTAAGCATTGTTCAAAATGCAAATGTTTGAGACAAAATAATGTTTTTCTTATTTGAATCTGCCATGGAAGCAGATGGAGTATAGGCTTCACCACCATTTGGAGATGGCAAACTGGGTCAAGTTGGGGGGGTGCACATTGCTGGGCAGGACAGCTGACAGAAGGAGAAAGGAAAATAGCTACATGGGCATGGCCTTCCTTGTCATGGGCCAGAAAAATTGTTGCTAGTCAGGGCTTTAGAATGACATGGAAGCCAACTACCCAGCTGGACTAGCCAGTTTTGGCAATGTGTTGGGGAGTGGGGGGGAAGGCATAAACAGACAGCATGGAGTAGGGAGGGAGGCAGACTCTGGCTCTCAAAGTTTACTCAGAACAGAAGCTAGCATGGCAGTATAGTATAACAAGCCAGTTAAAATAAATACATGCTGACGTTCTCTCCATAGGATCAGCCTCCTCAGTCCCCATCTGGGTATAAATTTCTGCAAACGACATCCTAGATACCTCCCATCAAACATGGGAGTGAGTTCATATACTGACAAATCTGTTTTTAATAGAGCCTAGCTGATGGGAAAACATCCACATTTAGTACCACCCAAACATCACTGCAGCATTGAATATGTGAGCACAGTTATATAGAAGATTTACCACAGTTAGACAAATATATCAAACTGTGTGTGTGTGTGTGTGTGTGTGTGTGCGCACGTGCGTGTGTATACACACACAGTTTGACAAGATAGTTATTTGCCAGAAAAGGCTAGATTGATTAAAGAAACATCACCTTGTTGCCATTCTGTGATTATGAGGTAAAGAGGTTTTACAAAATTAATAGCAGAGATCTGCTAATGGTACCAGAGAAAAAGTAGCAGAGAAGAGTAAATCAAAAGGCAGCTACACCAGAATTCCATGAATTGATCCTGTTATGAATTATGGAAAAGTGACTGTATGAGACACAGACACACCAATAGATCAGTGATTCTCAACCTGCGGCGCGTGGGCCACTTGTGACCCAGTCAGCACACACGTGCAGCCTATGTGACATCCTCAGGGCCATGCAGGTATTATTGGATGTGGCCCACATAACACACACACACACAATGTTGAGAACCACTGCTATAGACACTGTGCTTTGTAGAAGAACCAAAATACAGATGAAACATCTAAAAAACGATGACTGAGACCCATTTATACTGTAATATTAAAATACAAGATAAATCGATGGTCTAATTTACTTGAAGTGGGCAAATAGTGCATGGAGTATTTAAGTCATGTGAACTACAAAGAACTTTGTATTTCTCACAGAAATACATAATAGTCAACTTCTTTCTGAAAGCTTTCTTTGGGTATCTGATCACGTATATGCCCATACATGTTAACAGTAAAAGTTCTGAGTAGAATTCTGAAATCAGTGGGGTTGTACAGAATGTGAGAACAGAAATAGTCCCTTTATATTTGCATAAACTGATATCCCACTACCAAATATGACTTTGAGTACAATAATAGTAAAGCCCACAAGTTCTGTTGCTCTACATGTCTTTTCATATATAAACAATGATTTGTAGCAGAGTTGTTAGGCGAAGTTCATTTTAATAAATGAATGACAGGTGACCCTCAAAAAAAGAGGGTTAAGAAAAGCTACTTGTCCTCTTGCAGAATGGTTATGGATTTTTGAATGTTCATAGACCCATAAAAATTGCTTATTTAAAAAATGTAAGAGAGAAGACAGGAGTATGTATGGGAATTATACAGAATTCACATGTTGGGAAGGAATCATTCCTGGATTATTTTTTTAAACTTAAGTTTAAGTTTAAATCATCTCAGTTTTTAAAAAAAAAAAAAAAAAGCTGAGTCAGAATTTTATGGCTGCTGATAGCATTCATTTGAAATGGGGAGGAATAATTTAAAGTGGATGCCAAGACACTGTTTCTTCCTACTACTGTTAATTTTAACATAACTGAAAGATTAAAGAGTTAAAAAAAAAAAAAAAACACCTTACTGTAGAACCACAAAACAAAGATTCTCAGGAAGATTCAGAGGCAAATGTAGTGGCTGGAACAATTTCCAGTTACTTTTTAAAACAAAATTACTTGATTTCAAATGTGATCGTGTCCTTTTAAGTAAAGAGGGGGGGGAAGTATCAAGTTAAGTTTCACACACAGATGTAGGAAACATGGTTGAAAGTGCAGATTGAAAAATGCAACTCACTTAAACTATTATAAAAATAGTTCACTGAAAAGGAGTTAAAGTAGATGTACCAAAAAAGTTAAAAGAAATATCCTTGGATTCCTTAATCCTTAATTTCTTGCCTTTTCATTATGAATATTCAGTTTCCTGCTGTTAAGACCACTTCTCCTTTTCTTGTTTAAGCTCTCACCCATCACACCCTGCCCCAAGTTCCCAACAAAAAACTAGAGTGGTCTAGTATGTCTATTGGACTGCATCATATGCTGCTCTCTGAAGGACTCAGGTCTGAGAAATAAGAGTGTTACAAGTCAGTTTTAGTGTAAAATTTCCTTGGATTCTTTCAGACCTTCAATGACCGTGGTTTGTTTCTCCACAAAGGAAAGGGAGGAGAGGGGATGGACCCTCTAAACATCCTAGACATCCATAGAGCTCCAGAAAATTCACTCGAAGACCCTGCTATCTTTGAACTAATTCCCAGTCCTCCACATATCCACCAGGCAATACGTCCCCGGTCCTTCTCAGCAACTGCCCCTACAGGCAAGCATACATGCATGTGCGCATGTGCACACGCCCATCCCCCCACAAGTCTAGTGATAAGAATCTATTTATGTTATTAGACATATGCCACCCTCCCCACGGCATCCAAGAATCTCTGAAAGTATTACAAAAGCAAAAACAGTTGCTCTCGTGCTTCCCAGCAAATAGGAGAAATAGGTTGATTAGACTGGGGGGTGAGAGCAAGAAGAGTGTGACACTTCAGATTACTTTTTTTAGGGTGTCTCTATACAGCAGCTAAGAAATTGTTTCCCAGCATGGATAGACACACACTAGCACTGCTCAAGCTAGCACACTAAAGCTAGTAGTGGGACCACAGCAGCACAGACAGTGACTTGGGCTATTTAAAGCTGAAACTTATTTCCCATTAAAATCCTGAATTTTCAGACCTCTTCTCCCACTAAAGAAACAAACCTATGCACCCCTAACTTAGACCACATTATCAGCCAAAAGGTGGATTTTTTCCCTCTTTGGGAAATGTAAAGGGGGGTGGGTGAATTTCAGAAAAACTCCCTACAAGTTTTGCTACTGACATTTTGACTCATCATGACTCTGAATCAGTAAGGTACTGAAGCACATGAGTAGTCCCCCTAAAAAGTCAATGATGCTACTCCTATGCTTAAAGTTAAGTACATGCTTGAGTACCGTGCTGGCTCAGGGCCTAAATGTCCAAAATGGCTTGGTCTACAATCTTAAATGTAAGGTGCTTCACATTCGGTAATCTATGGATTAGATTAGAAGCACTGTATAAGCAGTATTTTATGATGCAGACAGGAAAATTTCAGAAGAGTGATTTTGTTTGGACAGAGGATCAGTTGGATGTAAAACTGTATTGCCTTTGCAGATCAGAAGGCTGGGAATGCTAGTTTCATCCACAAAAGTGGTTTAATGTCTACAGCGAGCAAATAGATGTCAGACCTCTTGTTCCTCACCAAGTTTCACCAATTCTTGCAATTTTAAAATCACAAGTCTTGAAATATTTGGTATATTTTGTATAACCCCATCTCCTGAAGTTATGTGAATACGGGAGAACCTCAGCCTTCATGTAAGAGCATAAAAAGTGTCTTGATCTCTTGGTAGGAGAGAAAAAGCCTCAAAAATGTGGCATAAGTGTATCCCAAAGGTTCAGAAACCAGAAAATTAAAAGAAAAAACAAAACACACAACAAGCCTACTTTAAAAATCTTATAATTCAGCCAATTTTAAGAATTTTGAATGCTTGGGGATGGTAGTACCACTTCCTCCTGCCCCCTGTAACACTGGGAAAGTCACTTACGCTAAAGCGTTCAGAAGTGTACACTATTTTTGGGTGCCTCTGTTTAGGTGCCAAACTTGAGACAACTAAAGCTTTATTTTCATAGATGCTGAGCATCCTGTGACCCCCCTGAAATCAGGCCTTGGGAATCCCAAATTGAAGACCAAAGATTGAGGCACATAAAATTAGTGAAAGTTTTGGTCTTAGTCACTATGCTTGTTTATCCATTTACAAGTCAGGGACAGACACCTACTGCACAGAAGTGTGAACTGTGAGGTTTAGGGTCTGAACCTGCAACCTGAGTAAACAAAACTCCTTCTGAAGTCAGTGGAAGTACAGTCCAAGACTGCAAATTTGGGGCTTTAGTTCATTAATACTTGTAAAATGCTATGAGGTTCTGGAAGGGCTATAGAAATACAAGCTTTTTTTAAAAAAAATAGATAATTTCATCTGGGAAAAAAGTAGAATATAAATTCTCAATGGATTAATTTTAGATTGTGCAATTGTATCAGTATTTGATAGACTTTATGAACCAATGTAGCTGTATTTCTAGTATAGGCAATAGATTTTCAATGAAGCAGCAACAGGTTCCAAACAATGAATAAATAGTGAGCAAAATCCCAAACCAAAAGCTTAAAGAAGTTGGTATTAGATTTAATATATGCCAGATAAAACAAAAAGCACATGCACCTGCAAAAAAAAAAAACCCAAAAAAAAACCACTTATCAAGTTGTCATTAATATATACATATTTTGTTTTATTTTAAAATATTTATGATTTTACATAAGAACACAGAAGTTGCCGTACTGGATTAAAACAGAGTCATCTAGTTCTGTAACCCTCTCTCTAACAGTAACCTGGTAACAGATGCTTCAGAGAAAAGATACAAGAAAGCTGGCCATCAGCGGTCATAGGATAACCTGCTCCCAATGAAAGTTTCTTCCTAACCCCCAACCCAATCAGTTCGGCTGGGTTTTTGCTGTGAAGCATGATGGTTCATAAAATTTAACATACGCAGTGTTGATAACTCTCAAAACTGTAAAACTATCCTTGTGATATTTAGGCCTGGTCTACAGACAGATTTTGTACAATTATAGCTACTTCTGTTAAAGAAAATACAACCACCTCTAACTGAAATAGGTATACTTGTATGGTATCAGTCCCCTTCCTCTACTCATCAATAAGCTATTGTGGTCTAAGCACTTTATACCACTATCACTGCATCCACACTAGAGTGGGGCTGTACCGCATTAACTATACCAACACAGTTAAGGCAGTATAACAACTTTTGTGATTAGACAGGGCCTTGTGTTTTACGTAAAGCAACAACTCCTGGAATCAAGTTTCTAGTCTTCATGGTTGTGGAGAAAAGCCTAAAGATATGAATCCTAAAGGCTCAAAATCCAAAGTGTATTTAATTATCATATTGGGAGGACCTGACTTGTGATTTTTGAGCATTTGGAGTCATTAGTACTGCAACAGTAAGGGTTTTTTGTTTTAAGTTTCTAATTTTGGATGTTCCTGATTTATTTGAATAAATCTCTCTAATTATGAGATGAGGCTATTTTAAAAGTGCTTTTCAGATAAAAGCTCCAGCCAAATAGTTTGGATGAAGTCCATAGCTTTTATTATTGTACTGTTACAGTCTAATAAAAATTCTGGATAATACATTAGCCGCAATTAGCTTCAGATGCTTACAAAAATATAGTTTATGAAAAGCTTTTCTCCAAAAGAATCACAATTAAAATGGAGTGGTGATAATATAATCATGATTTATCAATTCCCTGTCCTCCAAAAACAATTAAGTATCCTAAAGCTATATTTCACTGCCAGCAGCTTTTATCTAATATTATTGACTGCTGTTTGTAGCAACAGAATATTCACATATTCTTCTGGCTTCTGCTGTGTCTTAGATTTGGACAACTTTTTTTAAAATGAGATTTTAAAGGTAGCATTGAAAAAGCAGGATCTTTCAAATGAAAGAGCAATATACTTTACCAATATAGTCCCTAAATGCTGCACTGTGATACATGCCCAGAGCCCGACTAAAGTTAGTGGTGATCCACCCATGTCACATTACATGGCAGGATTGGAGACACAGGCAGAGTACAGGACAACTTGGATGCCATATGGATTTAAGTTATTACAGCAAAAAAGTTGATATTTCAGTCACTAATAATCTGGTACAAATGCTATCTGTAGTAGTATTATGAAATGATGTCTATATATCCTGCTCTTTCCCCTTCCTTCATTTTAGATATATTTGGGGGCAGGGGGGAAAGAGAGAAAAGCAGGAAGACTTTCCTTCCCTTTGATCTGCAAAAATCCAGTGGCTAAACTTAGTTAGAAAGATAATTTCAACTAGAAGACTTTACTGTTAGTAACAAGGAACTCCAATAAATAGGTATTTTTTAAGAAGGGGAAGATTATAGGGGCTCTCTGATGCAGCTATGCAAACTCGCCCTCAAACACATCATTTCCCAATTTCCTCACAGAGTGGGGTGGGAGGGGAGGAGAAGGGATCTTTCTTAAAAAGTCATTTTAAGGCTGGGCACATATGTCAATTTCTCCCTCAGAATTAATTTTAAAAATATAGAGTTTAAGGCCAGAAAGAACCATTGACCAGCGTTTCTCAAATTTCATTGCACAACCCTCTTCTGACAACAAAAATTACTAGTGACCCGGGGAAGAGGTACCAAAGGCTGAGCCCCACTGCCCCAGACAGGGGGCCAAAGCTCAAGCCCTGCTGCCCTGGGGGCCCCAAAGCTTGAAGGCTTCAGCCCTGGCCGGTAGGGCTCAGACTTTGGTTTCAGCCCAAAGCCCTAGCAAGTCTAACGCCAACCCTGGCAACCCCATTAAAATGGGGTTGCAACCCACTTTGGAATCCCAACCCCCAGTTTGAGAACCGTTGCATTAGACCATGTAGTCTGAACTCCTGTATCTCACAGATTTAGTTTCATCCTGTCAGCCCACTGTTGAGCCCAATAAGTGTTTGTCTACACTTGGAAATTTAGCTATTCCGGAATAATATGCCTTTTCTGATTTAGCTTAACCCATTAGTTAAGATATACAAGGCCAGTGCTTAGAAAAGAGGTTAACTGAGCAGATTTGATTTAGAAGTAACCAAGATAAAAATATGGAATCCCCAATGTCATTTGTAGTCAGGTTCAGACTAGAACTGCCTTCAAAGATTTAAAGGAGGTTTGTTACAGTCTCCTCACCATCCCCAAAACTAGTTCTAGAGACAGAGTAGGGACGGGTGACCAGACAGCAAGTGTGAAAAATCGAGACAGGGGTGGGGGGGTAATAGGAGCCTATATAAGAAAAAGACCCAAAAATCGGGACTGTCCCTCTAAAATCGGGACATCTGGTCACCCTAAGACAGAGTGAGATGTTATGACTTCCCTCCTGGATTAGTTTTAATGTTGGGTGTTTTTATGCTCTCTTCCCCCGCCCCTCCACTCATAGGGAATAAACTAAGTTTGTAGGAAACAAAGGTTAATTCCTGAGCTGGGGGAAGAATAGCTTTACGACTCAGAGGATGGGTTTACCAGTGCCACATTCCCACCCACCCCCATGGAATTAGTGCTAAATTGTGCAAGCACATGTCAGTCTTCATTTCCACCCTAACATGGGGTGAATTTTAAAGGATCCATGTGTGCGTTACAATCTCTCCTCCTATGGTGGGGGGTTAGTGCCAAGGCTGGGGGTTGGGGGGGGGGAGATCAGGGTCTCTCCCCTCCCCCATGGGGGGGCTAGTGCCAAGGCTGGGGGGAGAGGATCAATGTCTCTTCCCGTCGCCCTAAGTGGGGGAGAGACAAGGGATCCCAGCAGTCCCAGGGGCGGGTGGGGCCGGCCGTAGCCCCGGTGGTACCTAGCGAGGCCTAGCCCCAGCTCCTGCCCCCACCCACCAGACCACGCCGCCAGCTGCTCCCATGCCAGGGCGGGGAGGGGACTCGGTACCTTCTCGGTGCTGCCTGTTCCATGCTGCTGCTGTTGTTGGCTGGCGGCGCGCTGAGCCGTCAGCCGCGACGCGAGTGTCGCCTAACAGGACCCCGCCGGCCCCCCTAACTCCACACAACTTTCCGGCAACTCTGGGACTGGCCCTTTAAATGCGACTCACTCGCCCCCTCCCCACTGGGGTCCGCTGCCGGACTCTCACACAAACACCACCAACTCCTACCCTGCTAGCTGCCCCAGATCTGCCCCTTTCATTGGCTACCGGCGGCACAAAGTCAAACAGTGATTGGATGCTAATCAAGTCACTCAGAACCTGAGAACGCGGAAGAAAAAGTCCCCCCAGCCCGGACTGAAGCGGCTTGGGGAGGGATGTTCGTGTCTTGGGAAGAGCGAGCGGATTTGCGTAGGGAGGAGGCGGGGAACAATGCAGTGCGCGGCGCGGCCAGCGTAGAACTATTCGTTCCCAGCGTGCACCACTCTTCCCGGTTACCAGCTGTCGAGCGGGGCATGCTGGGATATGTAGTCTCCATAGGCAACACCCCACTGCTACCTGTTCTGCTCCTGGGGACGGTGGTGCGTGAGGGATGCACGCGGGTGACTGCCAGTGGCCCCGCGATCACCCCCTTACACTGCCATGGCGGGAGACGGGAGACCGCCGGACAAGTACATGTTTTGTTAGGCGCGAGGCTTGGCAGAGCTTCCTGACGATAAAGCCGCGTTGTCCCAGAGGTGCCCCGGGCTGGCTGTCCCGTAGGAGCGAGCTTTACAGCCCCAGCCAGGCGGAGGCAAGGCTGAAGAGTGAGACGTGCCAGGTGGTGTCTTAGGTGACTTAGGTCATTGCTAAAGACGGGAACGCTCCTCTTCGGGCCTTGGCTACACTAGTCCAGGTTTTTAATCCAACCAACACGGCTAATTTGATTTAAAATGTACGCTGCTTAATAGAACAGATGAAACACTTAAATCTCCTAATTCATACTAAAGTCTAGGGCACCTGAGAGTTCTATGGGCAATGCAAACCAGTGGATGTTAATATAAACAATTATTTGCTGAAACCTGGATGGTTGGCGATTCCTGAGGACCAGTTCATAACCCCTGGTTTTGGCACAGGCAGTAGACAGAACAAGAGAAATATACAAACAGTTTATTTTTAAATATAAATTTAAAAAAAGAAAAAACTTAATACAACAATGTTTATTTTGTCATATTGATCATCCATTTGAGAAACACTTTACAGTACAAAGTATCAGAGGGGTAGCCATGTTAGTCTGTATCCACAAAAACGAGTCCACTGGCACTTTAAAGACTAACAGATTTATTTGGGCATTTATTTAAGCTTTTGTGGGTAAAAACAAAAAACCCCACTTCTTCATGCATCTGAAGAAGGGGGTTTATGAAGAAGTCGATTTTTTACGCATGAAAGCTTATGCCCAAATACATCTGTTAGTCTTTAAGGTGCCACCGGACTCCTTGTTACAGTACAAATATTATTTGGTTTGTATATTATTGCTCATATTACCTTTAAAGCAAATTAAAGTAATCAGATTCCAAAATAATTAAACAAACATAAAAATAAAGTAATTGAATTTAATTAATTTGAAGATAAACCATAGATAAAAAATGTAGATTCCACATTTCTTGTAATATCTAATTTACTTTCAAATTTTATTAATGTGCTTTATTATATTGCCATGCAGCCCGCTTTGCTGTTCTTATGATTTCTTTTGGTGGCTCTAACTTGAAACATGGCTCAGGATTTGCCAGCTTCACTTGGGAAAAAAACAAACCAGGGGACAGTGTCCAATATTTGGTCTGAATGGTGTCTTAATTTTTTTGAACAAGACTGAACCCTCTCTCTTCTCCTGCATTTGACTGGGGGTAAAACTAAGATAAGCCTGGCAACCCTGCACTGTAACGGGAACCTGAGAAGACCACTAGGGCTTTTGACATTGCTAAGATATACCCACAGTGTCATAGAATCTCAGGATTGGAAGGGACGTCAGGAGGTCATCTAGTCCAAGCCCCTGCTCAAAGCAGGACCAACCCCAACTAAATCATCCCAGCCAGGGCTTTGTCAAGCCTGACCTTAAAAACCTCTAAGGAAGGAGATTCCACCGCCTCCCTAGGTAACCCATTCCAGTTCTTCATCACCCTACTAGTGAAAAAGTTTTTCCTAATATCCAACCTAAACCTCCCCCTCTGCAACTTGAGACCATTACTCCTTGTTCTGTCATCTCCTACCACTGAGAACAGTCTAGGTCCATCCTCTTTGGAACCCCCTTTCAGGTAGTTGAAAGCAGCTATCAAATCCCACCTCATTCTTCTCTTCTGCAGGCTAAACAATCCCAGTTCCCTCAGCCTCTCCTCATAAGTCATGTGCTCCAGCCCCCTAATCATTTTTGTTGCCCTCCACTGGACTCTTTCCAATTTATCCACATCCTTCTTATAGTGTGAGGCCCAAAACTGGACACAGTACTCCAAATGAGGCCTCACCAGTGCCGAATAGAGGGGAATGATCACGTCCCTCGATCTGCTGGAAATGCCCCTACTTATACAACCCAAAATGCCATTAGCCTTCTTGGCAACAAGGGCACACTGTTGACTCATATTCAGCTTTTCGTCCACCATAACCTCTAGGTCCTTTTCTGCAGAACTGCTGCCCAGCCATTCGGTCCCTAGTCTGTAGCAGTGCATGGGATTCTTCCATCCCAAGTGCAGGACTCTGCACTTGTCCTTGTTGAACCTCATCATATTTCTTTTGGCCCAATCCTCTAATTTGTCTAGGTCCCTCTGTATCCTATCCCTACCCTCCAGCGTATCAACCACTCCTCCCAGTTTAGTGTCATCTGCAAACTTGCTAAGGGTGCAATCCACACCATCCTCCAGATCGTTAATGAAGATATTAAACAAAACCAGCCTCAACACCGACCCTTGGGGCACTCCACTTGATACCCGCTGCCAACTAGACATGGAACCATTGATCACTACCCGTTGAGCCCGACCATCTAGCCAGTTTTCTATCCACCTTACCGTCCATTCATCCAGCCTATACTTCTTTAACTTGCTGGCAAGAATACTGTGGGAGACCGTATCAAAAGCTTTGCTAAAGTCAAGAAATAGCACATCCACTGCTTTCCCCTCATCCACAGAGCCGGTTATCTCATCATAGAAGGCAATTAGGTTAGTCAGGCATGACTTGCCCTTGGTGAATCCATGCTGACTGTTCCTGATCACTTTCCCCTCCTTTAAGTGGTTCAGAATTGATTCCTTGAGGACCTGTTCCATGATTTTTCCACGGACTGAGGTGAGACTGACTGGCCTGTAGTTCCCTGGATCTTCCTTCTTCCCTTTTTTAAAGATGGGCACTACCCTACAATGACAGATTCCATAACCTCCCTAGGCAATTTTCCTGATGACCAACCTAAACATCCTTTGCCAAATTTTAAGCCCATTGTTTTTTGTCCTATCCTCAGAGGTTAACTAGAACAATTTTTCTCCCACCTTCTTGTAACAACCTTTTATATACTTGAAAACTATTATGTCCCCACTCAGTCTTCTCTTCTCCAGACTAAACAAACCCATTTATTTCAATCTTTCCTCATAGGTCATGCTTTCTAGTCTTATAATCTTTTTTGTTGCTCTCCTCTGGACTGTCTCCAGTTTGTTCACATCTTTCCTCAAATGTGGCACCCAGAACTAGATATAATACTCTAGTTGCAGCCATATCAGTGCAGAATAGAGCAGAAGAATTATTTCTCGCGTCTTGCTTACAACACTCCTGTAATACATCTCAGAATTATGTTTGCTTTTTTTTGTTGCAACAGTATTACACTGTTGACTCATATTTAGCTTGTGATCCACTATGACCCCCATATCCCTTCCCGCAGTACTATTTCCTAGGCAGTTATTTCCCATTTTGTAAGTGTGCAACTGATTGTTCCTTCCTAAGTGGAGTACTTTGCATTTGTCCTTATTGAATTTTATTCTATTTACTTCAGACCATTTCTCTAGTTTGTCCAGATCATTTTGAATTTTCATCCTATCCTCCAAAGCACTTGCAACCCCTCCCAGTTTGGTATTGTCTGCAAACTTTATAAGTGTACTCTCTATGCCATTATCATATCTCTCGGCCAATATCAATGAAGATATTGAACAGAACCAGGCCCAGGATTGATCTCTGCAGGACCCCACTTGATATGTCCTTCCAACGTGACTGTGAACCACTAACTACTCTCTGGGAACGGTTGTCCAACCAGTTATGCACCCACCTTATAGTAACTCCATCTAGGTTATATTTCCCTAGTTTATTTATGAAAAGGTCATGCGAGACAGTATCAAAAGCCATACTAAAGTCAAGATAACACATCTACCGCTTCCCTCCTATCCACAAGGCTTGCTTTCTTTGACAAGGTAACTATTAGGTTGGTTTGACACAATTTGTTCTTGATAAATCTATGTTGACTGTTACTTATCACCTTTTAGGTGCTTGCAAATTGATTGCTTAATTATTTGCGCCATTATCTTTCCAGGTACAGATGTTAAGATGACTGGTCTGTAATTTCCCAGGTTGTCCTTATTCCCCTTTTGATAGATGGGGCAAATATAGGCCATTTTCCAGTCCTCTGGAATCTCTCCCATCTTCCATGACTTTTTGAAGATAATCACTCAGATATCTCCTCAGTCAGCTCCATGAGTAGTCTGGGATATTTCATGCCACATTAAATGGTTGCACATTTTAAAAAAAATAAGGAAATCCAAAAATATTGCCAAACTAATACTTACTCCTGAGGGAATTCTGCACCAAAAAATTAAAAATTTGGTACCAAAAATAAAATTTTTGTACACAATATATGAGCTTGGAGACCTTGCTGCAAAAGTCAGCTCCAACTTGCTGTAGAGTATGGTAATAAGACAGCAGTGCTCATTAATGAGCCAGCATGCCCACTACAGTATTGTTTATAGCTAGGGAGATAGAGATATGGTTTGCACTTGAAAGGGGAAAAAACATAGTACCTCTGAATCCACTCCCTAGCCCAACCTTTCCAGGAAGAGAGATCTGGAGATGCATGCTATCGGATCACTAGTATCTAGACAACATGAAGGTGAAAAAAGTTGGTGGATAATATACAGTGGTACTTCCACAGAGAGCTACACCAGAGTTTGCAATGGTGGGGGATCTTAAGAAAAAGTTTTGTTTAGACTCAGCCTAAAACCTGGCAGAGAATCATTGAATGGCTGCTTTTCCTTTCAAGCAGCTGATCCAATCCCCCAGATTACAAATATGTATTAGCATTCATTCCTCTGAAGAATTAGCAGTAACAAACAAACAACTTCCTCTGTTCCCGGGGGTGCTCGACCCCCGCTCCACCCCAGACCCTGCCCCCACTCCATCTCTTCCCCAAGACCCCACCCCTGCCCCACCTCTTCCTGCCCTCACTCCTTCCCCTCCCCTCAGCGCCTCCTGCATGCCACTGAACAGATGATCCATGGCACATGGGAGGCACCGGGGGAGGAGCTGATTGTCAAGGCCACTGGCCGGGTGGGCGGAGGCACTGATCCACAGAGCTGCTGAGCACTTACTTTTTTTTTTTTTCCCCTGTGGGTTCTTCAGACCCAGAGAACCCACAGAGTCAGCATCTATGACAATAAGTACAGGTTTTTTTTTAAGAGGAACATAATATTATATTGTAGCACATGAACTAACAAGTTATAGGATGTCTTATTTGCATAGAAGTCATAAATTGCACAGGACAAAAATTTGAAAACTTCAGTTTTATGTTTTTAAAGGTGTTACTAACAAATATTTAAAAGTAAGATTAAGTCTAAAAGTCTCCTTTTAAAAAAAGTTATTCACAGACATAACATAGGTGTCTGTGTATTGATATACAAACACCTGATCTAACTGCATTAAAATCAACTGAAGCCAAATTATTTCAATGGTTGTTGGATCAGGCATTAAATGCCTAAGTGATGTGCTTTAACTAAAATGTGTAATATTTGGAATAACTAGTTCAACATATTGTCAAATTGTTTCCATGTCTTAATATCTTTTGTGCTGCAGTTGTCTAACAGTAAACTGGGATTTTGAAAGTTAAGGAAAAGGCCTTGGATAGAATCCTGGCTTGTTTATACAGAAGATAAGGAGAATCAACTTCTGCATGTACTTTTTCTATTGCCCAAAAGGGAACAAAAGATCCTAGCTATCATGTCTAACATGAAGTAACCTTGCAGGCTTATCTAAGAATGTTATGTATTTCCTTAACCTTGTCAGTCATAAAATAGTTATAAATATACCAGATATTATAAGGGACACTGACAACTTAAGTTTGGCTCAAAATTTAGCTTTGTTTTAGAAAAAAAAAAAAAGTTTACAAGAGCCTAGGAGTAGTAATGTTTCCATTATTTTTTCCTGAACTACACTGAAGTTAAACAAACATTCCTTGCAGTGTTTTTAGTCTTAAGTATTGTGGTGTAAAAAGAAATTGACCATAAAAGAGTGGAATTGACCTTATTGATTTTCTTTCTCTAAGTTGTGATACAAAAAGTAAACAAGCAGCAAATTTAGGGCCAGAGTCTGACACCATTTATTCCTATTTAAAATCAGTGTGAATACTCATGGAGTAAGGTCCTGCTCAATACAAGAAAGGGTGGCAGAGTAAGAAATTAGTTGGGTTTCCTGATCTAAGTTAGCATTAATACTTTGATTATTAAAGTATTAATGCTACAGATTTGTTTGTTCATATAGGATTTTAAGTTGACTGATCATTTAATTTCAACTCTTAATACCATCTGCTATTTTTCCTATTATGCTATAATCTATTAAACAACTCAAACAGAATAGGATGTATATTGAGCATTACTGTTGGAAGCTAACTGGAAAAAGAGGTTCTAATCTGCACTACAATGGTACCAATTTTGCTGTTGATATTTAAGGGTCACCATCAACTTGGTTAATCTTATTTTCATCTGGAAAAAATTTACCTCCTATTGTTAGTAATAGGTCCTAAGATTACTATGAACTTGTCTAGTTTAGAGACATTTACCATGCTAGGATATATTCACACACCCCTTAATTGCTTATTCCCCTTCACAGAAGTCCTCCAATCAGTTACCAACCACCCTGGAATATTAGATAATAATGGTACTTAGCACTAAAAATATTGGTGGTTATGTGGAGGATAAAAACCAATATACAGGAGTTAAGGAATGACTAATTCACAATGATTTTTGCCTTAGCCGTTTGTGTGAACACATTTCATTGGCACAAATGGTGGGCTTTCAGCTCTGACAGCTGTAATTTCTCAGAACTGACAGGCCCAGTCAGTCAGTAAGCCTCCTTTAGTTCACTAACTGAGAATTCCCTCTCTACCCTTCTGACTGTGTTCCCTAAGCCTTTGTCCTTTCTGTTCCTCCCACAAAAATCACCTTTACTTTGTCACATGTCTTACGCTGCAAACAGCAATCCAGTAGCCAGCTCAGGGAGTTTGAAGAGAGTAGGTGGCAGGGGCATTGATGAAGGCTTGGAAGTTGGAGGCAGGCATTTTTAAGGGCAGCACTTTGTGTCTAGTTAGTTTCAATCTTTCCCCTGTACAGAATGTCATTTTCCCCTGTTCTTGCTAACCTTTCACAGGACAGCAGGAGGGAAAGAATATATTTTTTAGATAGAGGAAGTGTGGTTGTAAGGTCACAACAATATGTAGGGGAAACTAGTTGACTGCAGTGTTTTTAATTAAAAGCTACAGGGGAGCTCATTGTCTATCTTGAGGCCTGCACCTTGAGTTACTAAAAATTGCTTAGAGTCAGCTCCAATTACGGGACTAGCCTTTGATCAAACCCTATCCATGGTTCTAAAGTATCTCTCTCACTTGTCTCACAGCTGAAGTAAAGTAAGCGTTGTTTGTGAAACAACTGATAGTTCTACTGACTTTACAGTCCAGAGAGCTGCCAATATTCAGTTTTCTGAACCAATTGCCTGAGCAAATTAAGTTCTATCTATAACTGTGTCGACAGTAGGGCTTTTGCCCATGCAGAAATGCTGTGAAAAAACAAAAGTCATCCCCCTAACAGACACTACTATACTGGCAGAAATTTCTAGAGCAAACCTGGCCTTAATTACTTTAAAATTCAAGTGCATCACTCCTTTTGTGAGCATTCCTCATGTTTCTGTGTCCTCTAAATAAGATGGAATTCAATATTTTGTATAACCTTGAACCAGAGGATTCTGGAGTATTAGTGCCTCATCCTTGAGTTTGTCATTAATTATATTGTGTAATTTGCTGCATATTCAGTGTTTAGCTATTCTTATCCTATTGACAATAGCAATTTTTAATCCTTTAACATTCATAAATAGAATTTACCTTATTTGAATACCAAAAATGTTCAACGAGAAACTGATGGAGAGTGCCTTTTGGGGGGGGGGGGGGAGAAGGAATAAAAATCTGAGTGTTTCTGTTCGATGGATACCTATTTCACATTTATGAGAGGCTTTCAAAGTAGTGAGTGTCTGAAGTCAGGCTGCTAGTGCTAGGTTTGGTTTGGGATATCTAAGCAGACGCAATTTTCAAGAACGCCAAACACCCAAAAGCTCCCAGTTAGATGTCTCAAAAGTGCCTTTAGTACCCTAATCCAAAGCCCATTCAGACACCACAAATCTAACTTTTGGCACCCATTCTCTAAGTGGAAAAAAAAAAACTGTCCGTGAACATTGGTTGTTCATTATTTTCCAGGAATTCAGCAATTTCATGGGGAGGTTAGTTTACTGCATATTTCTACAACTTTGAAATAATAGAGATATTGAAAATTCTGATAGCCTGAGTGTGTCTTCAGGACTGGATTTCATTTTAGCTCTATGGGACCTCTGAAGATTGTACATAGTTAACCAGTCATCCTATTTGGTTCCTATTTTACATGCCATTGAGAATGCTGGTGATTAGTGCAATCTTTATTGCTATAAGTAATAGCCTGTTCTTTCTGTTTGTTTTACTAAACCAGCATGTGCAAGAAATAAATAAAGCTATATGTATTAGGGCTACTACTTTGCAAGATGTTGCATAGATTATAAGCTGGCTTCCTGGGAAGAGGCAGCTAACGAGCGCTGTACTTAGGTCTGTCAAAGCTGATACGGCAATCACAAACATGTGTTACACTTCTTGTGGATCATCTCCACATGGTGCAGCTGTTGTCTTAGCCAAAGAAAATGCAGACCCCAGGGAAACAAATTTAATTCAGCTAGGGTGACTTCCGCTAAAAGAGTGTTTTAAGAAAAACAGGTGTCTATGGTTGTTTGTTGCAGTCTTCTTGTATTGCTAGGAAGTCTGTTCTAAAGACTTGAGCCTATTAGTCATCATCTCTTGCACTGTAATTTTTAGATAGTGCCTTTCAATGGAGATAATAGATTCCAGAAAGCTTGTATGTATAATTTAGCATTAAGAAATCCAGAATAGCATTAACCTTTTCATGTAAGTTCAGAAGTTGTAGTGTGCCTTGTCACCATTATTTGGGTTCCTTAGCCTTACATTTTGTTGAATCAATAAATGAATATATTGGGCCAGACCCACAGGTGGTATAAGTCAGCAGCTGAGCTAAACTGATTTACACCAGCGTGGGTCTTGCCTATTGTGTTTAGTTTCGACACAAAAATAATTAGTGTCTCTAAAACTAGTCTGTTTAATCTGCTAAAAAGATATTATTCACCATTCTGTTTCTGGAAGAGAGCTTATCCTACATATTTAAAATACCATCTCCATTTTTGTTCTGCATTCAAAGAGGATCTGCATTCCCTGTGTTGAAATGCACATCAGATTGGGAAGTATTAGTAGACTGCCACTTAGTAGTGACTGTGGTAGCCTTTCCAGTATTACAGGTGGTCATGCATCTAGTGCTATTGTGACAGCCACAATCTTAACTAACACACTAAGGTTTGAACTGGGAACATCCAGCCCTAGAAGCATAAACTGCTACAGCTTGAGCTAAAGCTCTACAGCTGGAGAGCATAACAACTCATTTGTGGATTGGCACAGATGGGCACCTGTGACACACTCACCAGTAGGTTACACAAGACTCTTGCAAGGCTGAAGAGAATAGCTTTTCCACCAAGCTACTGACCAACACTTCTCTCCCTCAGCCAAAGTGCTGATCAAACCAGCACTCCACACTCAGTCCAACAACTATTTCCAGGTGATCTGTCTGCCTGCCAGTCATATAGAGTTATCAACCCTTCCCCCCAACATACAATGGATCTAGGAAAGCCTCTTATCTTTACTGTGAGTGTAGCTATAGTCCCAGTTTCCTCTTGCTGGTAAATAGCTTCTCTCTCCAGCTAAAGCAAAATTCCTTCCATTCTGGGGTAACAGAAGTCCATAGAAAGGAAGAAATCCAAATCAGAAGTGATTGTTCATCAAGATCGCGTGCTCCACTACAGCTTCCCTTTCAGGGCAGCTGGCAGGGGATAACGGGGGGGGGGCGTGTTTCTGTCAATACAGCAATGCCCTGAAGATCCCTCAGAGTCCAAGGGGAGCTTTCATACCCTCCCTCTTCCATGAGCATCAGGCTCCAAATAATAATACTTTAAAAAAAAAAACATCAGATGTTACTATAAGCTCTTCCTGCTTCCTTTCTTACAAGGCAACCTCCTTACAGCTATGGAAGTCTCTGACTTTGGCCAGCTATATTAGCCACAACACCATATTCTCAGAGTGTCTTACCCAGCTGTCTTTTTAGGCTTCTTCTCAGGCTTTCCCTGGCCTTTAGATTGGATACCCAGAGCTCTTGTTAGTTTTCTCATCTTGCATGAAATTCTGGTCCATTGAAGTCAATGGGAAAGCTCTCATTAAATTAAGCAGGGCCAATACTTCACCCCTTGTATATCTCTCTGCAAATAGAGATAACTCCTACCTCTTCACCCACCACCATTGAGAGTGAGCTCTTTATATCTGTCCCCGCTTCCCAGTAGCCTACAACTCCCATCAGTCACAGTAACTACCACTCCCAGAATTCCACTCATTCCACGTTGACCCCAGATGCCAGATAGATTTGGACCTGAATTATATCCCAAAGGCCAGCAAGATAACCACCTGAAAACCACTTGGAAACAACTGAAAATATGTGACAGAGTGTGGAGAAGCAGCTGCAGAAGGACGTGTCTGTTCTCAGTGCAGCCATTACTGGCATGTTCAACTTTTACCATATGTCCAAGTATTACGTGTTGACGTGGATTTGAGAGAGTTTTGCTACATCTTGAGTAGGACTGTAGTCATGCTTCTGCCTGATGGTAGCACTAAGCAGTCCAGGTGTAGTGAACTGTAGAAACCTGAATTTAAGAATTGTTTCTTACTTTTCAGGACAGTGGAGTTCATGGTTTGGTTGTGCTTCAGGGAGGGGTTGAAAGCAATCTTCTTTGGATGCCTTCTGCTGACTGATTTTCAGAAAATCACTGGCTATCTTCTCTAGGAGGAGTCCTGGCCTTTGAATGATCTTCATAATGGTGGCCATTTACAAGATAGATGAGTAAATCAAAAATAGTAGGAAAAATGAGATGCCTTTAGAAACTAGCCAGATCAACCTTCAAATGAAGATCAAGGCCCCCTTTCACTGAAGAAGAAGAAAAATGTAAGTACAAGTTAGCAACTGACAGGCACTCTGTAGCCACAGTCTCATGGGAGACAAAAGCACCAGTGGGCAGGGCCGACCCTACCTTTTTGGCCGCCCCAAGCAAAAAAAAAACAAAACCCCAGAAGCGCCGCCCCGCCCCCCCAATGCCGGCCAAAACACACACCCCCAACAACGCCACCCCGCCAAAACGCCAGGGCGGTTGGGGGGGAGGGCAGCATACCCACCGCCCCGCTCCCCCTGCCGGTGGGGAGCGCGGAACGCCTGCCGCCCCGCTGCCCCGGCCGGGACACCGGCGGGGAGCGGAGCACGCCTGCCACCCCGCTCCCCCGGCCGGGGCGCCGGCGGGGAGCGGAGCACGCCTGCCGCCCCGCTCCCCTGGCCGGGGCGCCGGCGGGGAGCGGAGCACGCCTGCCGCCCCGCTCCCCTGGCCGGGGCGCCGGCGGGGAGCGGAGCACGCCTGCCGCCCCGCTCCCCTGGCCGGGGCGCCGGCGGGGAGCGGAGCACGCCTGCCACCCCGCTCCTCCGGCCGGGGCGCTGGCGGGAGCGTGGCACCGTGCACGCCAGCAGCCCCACTCCCCCGGCGCCAGAGGAAGATTAGGTTTTTTTGTAAATAAAAAAAAAAAAACCCCTTGAGTGCCGCCCCCCTCCAGGTGCCGCCCCAAGCACGTACTTGGTAGGCTGGTGCCTGGAGCCGGCCCTGCCAGTGGGACTAGGCCAGCCACAAACAGGAATCTAAATGAGCCCATTAAACATTACCTGCACTTTGTGGGAGCCTATACAAACTTTCATTCGTGATGCTGCAGACAGTTGTCTATTTACTTATGGTTTTAATTTGATTCCTAATGATGAATCTAAGGCCATCCTGCCTAAAGCTGTGTTTTTATGGCCTCCTTGGTTGCCAGAACTTGGACCATCTCTCATCTCAATGCAGCATGGGACTGAAGTTGTGCATCTCAGGCTTTCAGTTAGCTATGATTTGATCCTAAGAGGTTAAATAATTCTGAGCAAACCATGTCTGGCAATTTTCATGGAACTGGATACAGTGCCCAGTTTGAGAAATCTTCATCTGCTTATAACACTATTATTGCTATATAGTCAGAAGAGATGATTAGCTTCTACAGTGTGGATGAATTTGAGAAACGAACTGCAGGAATATTTAGTCAGGTGACCTTGTTCAGTTACAAAAAAAAAACAAAAAAAACAAACAAACCAACAACAACCCCTGATTGAATTATTACAGTCAGAGAACTCTAGATAATATTTCATCTCTGCTAAGAGACTACCAGTGGCCAAGGCCCCACTCCTGCTCCCAGCAGAACATTTCTGCTTGCATGTGAAACTCTGATGGGGAAAAATGCCAAATTCAGGGATCACTGGTCAGAACAGAAAGCTATCCTTTCATGATGTTAACATCAGCAGGTTTGCAGTGTAGGCAACTTCACTGCTAAAGAGACAGAAGACCTGGGCTTCCAACAAAGAACTAGAAGAGATGGCCCTCAGCTGTGTCTTCATTTAGGTAGAGTTTGAGAGAAGTATTTGTGTCCCTAGCCCCAAGACCAAGCTCTTCAGGGGACACAAAGACTATGAATTTTGTCCTACCTCACCAAATGTAGGTCACATTAACAAAACACAAAAAAATGTAAAGCCACAGCAGGCCAATCAGCTGCTCTGGGACTCTGCCAATAGGAAATCAGGAATGGAGCCTCAAACTGGGGTTAGCCTTCATGGGTCCTGGATAAGCAATTGTCAGCAGGCTGCTAAATGGAGGGTTGGAGCATATTTGCTTCTGCAGATCTGGGTTCAAGGTCCCTGGGTTTTTTTTACTGTAGTTACTAATTCTCATATGTGCTGGAACTAGGGCTGGGTCACGTGTGCAGCAGCACTCCCTGGTTTGAAGTGGTTTCCATCATATAAATGGTTTACAGTTTGGTTCAATGGCTCTCAGCACCCCACTGTATAGTTGTTCCAGCACCGCTGCACAAGCTTTCCTCTGCCATCTGTATTTCATATCAACTTCCTTTCATAAAGTGAAGTCTTGGCTTAATGTCTCAATATTGTCAAAATATTGATGATACATGGTAAAAATCTGTGGAAAATAGGGTAAAAACATTCATTTCAAAATCTCCAATTTGATTTTTGTAATCTGTATCAGCCATTTATTGACCAAACAATCACTTTCAACTACTATCACATTGTCTGAGAGTCCAGTCCCTTAAAAAAATTACTATTTTAATCTGAATTGATTTAAAAAAAATTAGTAACTACAGTAAAAAAAATGGAATTTAGTTTTGGGAAATCACAGCTGCAATAATAAGATGGAAATCTGACACCCTCTAAATTGAAGGTGGTAAGGATTAAAAGGTATGGGATTAGAAAAAACCTTGCACTGTTGAACAGCATATACCACATAAATCAATGACTAACCTTGGCTAGGCTTTGCCTTATAGAAGTACACAGCATTGCAGCTTCACAGTTATCAGTATTTGTCATCTTGAGTACCAGTAGAGACACCAGATGCAAAAAAGAGGCCCAGAGGGAAAATGGGGGATGCTGAGAAGAAAGTTAATAAAAGATGTACATTGTCACTGAACTTGATATGAAACAGGACTTCTGTAATGTTTGAAGGGACATAATTATATATATATATATATATATATATATATATATATATATATATATATGGACAAAAGCTGTTGGAAATATGCCTTTGACTTAAAAATGTGCCTGATTAAAAAGAATGCAGATAAGAATTAAGTAGAGAACAGCTGGAACTTTGATTACAGTTGTGTTTTCTTCTGGATGTTTATTCCTATATCACATGTGCAGCTGCTTTTATCTACTCTTTAGAAGTTCTTGTAGATTTGGGGAACCATTAGCTATAAAGTAAACATCAGCTCCATTCTGTTTTTATATATCTTCTCTCTGACATTAGGAAAAACAAAACAAAACACAATATTAGTCTAATGCTGAACTGGATCAGACTTAGACTGTGTCTACTGTAGATTTGTACCACTTTAGTCTCCACCCATTATATCAAATATGGGAGCTCAAGTATTTCTCACATTTTTATTTACTGGTATACATCTAAAGGCACTAGAAAGAAAGACTTTTTTCTGGGGAACATGGAATTTTCTTCTTTATCCATTTTAAAGTGAGCTGACTTTAAGTATTCCTACACTATCTATGGTACTTACATGGCCCCAGTATCGTTCACATCCTCATAGGTTTCAATATCTGGCACTTCTTATTTAATAAATTATAGACATTATGCTTTGAATAAAATAGGACTGCAGTTTTTGCTCTGTTTTACTTTGACTTATTTTGTTATTGTATTTGTTTAAGAGCTCTCTCCTTGGGGACTAGAGAGAGGTCAGGGTTAACCTTGTTTAACCTTAACTAATGAACCTTTGCTGTGCTCTCATTTTCAGATCTCAGACATGTGGGAGATGCTGCTGAGGCAACAGACTGTCATGCCAACTCCCCATAAAGTAAGTGCATTGCTGACTGTGTGTGTATATATAGCAGTGATTCACCACTTCGTCCTCATACAATGGCCTTCCTAGGCTGATAGAGTGATTTGGGACTTAGCTCTCTGGCCAAACTCACCAACAGCCCTCCACTTTCAGGGTAAACAAAGAGTCCAAGCTCAAGATAACATTTGTCCTTCGCAGGCTCAGGAATCCGTCAGGCCTCCATGGCTTCAATAGTTTCTTCTTTGGCCCTCTGCAGGCTCACTCAATAGTCCTTTCCTACAAGGGTCCGTCTTGGTCTCTTGGGGCTAGTCTACACTTACCAGCTCTGTCGGATGCGTCGGATCGATCTTCTGGGTTCGATTTATCGCGTCTTGTCTAGACGCGATAAATCGAACCAGGAAGTGCTCCCCCGTCGACGCTGGTAATCCTGCTCCACGAACGGAGCAGGCAGAATCGACGGGGGAACCTGCGCGCCGCAGTGTGGACCACAGGTGAGTACTTTGAAGTTCGAAATAAGATACTTCGACTTCAGCTACGTTATTTACATAGCTGAAGTCGCATATCTTACTTCGAACTTCAGGGCTAGTGTAGACCAGCCCTTAGTCTCTCCCCTATTGATACAGGTGGGTTTCCTCTCACTCTCTCAGAAGCCCCTGGAATCTCTAAACAAGGACTGGTACTGCTACTAACACTGGTCCTCCAGGCCACCCCAGAGGTTCATTGCTCACAGCCTCTTTCTCACCTTACTTCATTCCTCCCCGGCATTCTTCTGTGCTTTGTCTCTTCATGGGCCTTTTCTACTTCACCTGCTAAGCAAAGTGTTTCCCTAACTCTCTTGGAGAAAATCCCCACACCAGGTCTGACCACTTTCCCAGCAAGAAACTGCTCTCTATGTTGAGGAAAGTTTCTTTTTATGTCTCCCAGGAGGCTTAGCTCTCAATCACCTGCTGTCTCAGTCTCACAATTGTGGAGAAGGAGAAACCAGGCACAAGTCAGAGATGGGATTTGAATTCCTTAAAGGTCCAGCTGTCATTGTGTTTGCCAACTGACCTTTGTGTTTTTCAGATGAAACATTGTGAAACAAAATAAAAACAGCAAAAGCTCTGCAATGTTTTTGATAAAGTTGTGTTTTTCATTCTATTTCTGTGCCCTTTACTGCTCTGAGGGTCGGGATGGCAGCCCTGGGAAGAGTGGCCAAAGCAACTGAGTACTGTCTCAGCAGGCCTCTATTCAGCTGTGATAGGTGATGGAGCCAGTTTTCTGAGTTGTCAGAGCTGCAGCTGAAGGGAGGGCAGTGGGAGCAGAATAATGTATGGGCACAAGATGCATATGGTTAGGGCTTCCACGCCTTGTGTCATGTGTTGATGTCAGCATGACAGATATTGCAGCCACCTGCTGTTTCTTTTGGGACCAAACTGTATTAAGTTTATGAATGTTTTATGTTTATTGTGAGCTAGGGTTTGTATGCAGCTCTCAGGGAGAAGGGTTACCACAACTTCTCCAGGAACTGAAACCAAAGGGGAGTGATTACTACAGTCCCAGAGACTGTAAACAGCTCCAGAGAAGTACTACCTCCAGTTGCATATGCCACTTTAAGGCAGTCCCAGAGGAGAGGTGAAGGACGAAGAAAGAATTTGGGAGATAAAGGCTGAGTTTGGAAAAACTCAGGATCTTCTGTTTGATTCAACAAACAGGCAGGACCTTCAGTCCAAGGGAGACCCCAACCTTTCTTGAATGGCTGGTAAAGACTTTGGCCAACTAGGTTCCATAAGACTGGTGGGTGATTGCTGATATGGTTACTGTGAGTTTAAATCTGTTCATTGTTTCTTATATGTTTTCTCTGAAATGCTTTTGCCCTGAAAATAAATGTACTTTGCTTTGGAAGACGTGTGTGGTCACTGATAAAAACATTGTCATTGTCCTCTGAGAGAAAGAATGAACAGGGGTTGGCCTTTAGGCAGACTGGCTTGCTGGGGGTATCACCGTGTAAGGCAAAGAGCTGTGTAGCCTTAAAACTCCCAGTTAGGAGGGAAAGAGACACTGGTCTCCACCCAAGAGAGGTGACAGCAGGGAGCTTGAAACCTTAAGTGGGTGCCCTCAAGGGAATACAGGTGCAGTTATCCCTGAAACTGTGACAATGTGGTGGCAATGTATGAGCTCTATGGCAATGTGAATTGCCAATAAGGTGCCCATAGCAGTAAAAGCGAGTACTGTAGAAGGAAAAAGCAGAGAGAAGTTTCTTATAGTCTTTTGGGGGGCAAATAGTGAAGAGAGACAGAACAAATGAGTTATGAACAGCTGAAGACATATCAGCTTCTGAGCATGTTCACACAGCAATCTGTCTGCTCCTATTCAAAAGAAATCAGAGTTGATGGTCATGCTGCACTCTTATGACTCTAGCCAGGAGGAGGAGACACCTGCTCCAAACAAGGACAAAGAGGGTCTTTTTCCTCCTACAGGGCCTTCTGATAATCAAGAAGACGGTGCTACGAATGGTTCCCCAGACGATGTAGATGCAGCAAGGGTGAGTGATCCAGAGGAGCAAAGACGCTGCAGTTTCAGAAGAAACAACTTTCATTTGAGAGAGATTTGGAGCGACGAAGGCTGGAAGATTGAGAAAAGGAGCACCAGCACAAGGAAAAGAACCATCAACATGAGCAAAAAGAGAAGGACATTTACAACAGCACAAGCACAACATGCAGAGACAGTGCCAGCAAACTGCTGTTCTGGTAAGTGGAGCCACACCCCATATGCCTGGTCTGGGGAGTGACATAGACTCCAAATTATTTCCTCACTTTAGGGACCGGGAGGCCATGGATATGTTTTTGAATGCATTTGAAAGGGGGTGTGAATTGAACTAGGTGGAGCAGGAGATGGTGCGGCTTCTGCTGTCAGGGAAGGCCTGGAAAGATTATGGACCGTGTAAACAAGCATTACAGCTGAAATTTAAACTTGATGCCCAAAGCATATAGGAGGAAGTTTCAGGGAGTCAGAAATAAAGGGAATATGAACTATGCAGAGGTTGCAACACAAATGAAGGGGTATATAAGAAAATGGGTAGCTGGTTGGGGAGTCACCACAATTGAGGAGGCCTGCAAATTAATGAGTCTTGAAGAACTCTATCACATCTGCCCCCCGACCTATCATTGCTAATAGATACAAATCCCAGGGAAGTTTGCATAGCTGGGAAACTGGCAGATTTTTATGTGAACAGTCAGCAGGGGGTGCATAAAATATTCAAGGGAGAGCAGCACAAAGCTGACTCCCATAGGTGCTCCTCCCAGAAAGAGGAATGGTCTAAACCCAGACTTTTGGGAGAGTTGAACCCTGACTGGGTCCCTAAGAAGGTGAGCTGTGATCTGGTATATTTTCATTGCAACAAGCCTGGTCATTAAGTAAGACACTGGCCAGCACTGGGGAGACAAAGGGCTAATGGTAACCTGCAGTGGGTCCAAGTGGTAGCAACTCTGCACGCAGCTGAACCCGATCCTTCCCCGACACTCAACTCAGAAAACCTGACAATTTCAGACCCAAAAGGAGAATCAAGAAAATATTGTTTCCGGTGGAGGTGGATAGGAAAAGAGTTCAGGGGTGGAGGGACACATGGCATCCCAGAGGTGATAGATCCCTCAAGAATCATCCCCAATAAACTCCTGACCAGTCAGGGAATAATGGGACCCCTTTGCAAATCCCAGTAACTCGGATCCTTCTTAAGTGAGGTGACATTCAGGGGCCTAAGGATGCCAGGGTATATTCCCAGCTGCTGGTTGAGGTCTTGTTGGCAAATAACCTAAATTCCTGACCCTGGTTCACTTGTATGGGTACCCAAAGTAGAAACCAGCTGCTCTTGTCTCTGATCCAAGGCTGCAAGCTGGCAGGCAGAGAGGCAGCTCTGAGCTGCTGCCTGACAGTGTGAGTGCATGCCCCAGGGTAGAGAGGAGACGTTGATGATCCTGATACAGAGGAATGGGCCCAAAAGAGAACACTGGGCCTAGTATCCCAGCTCCTGCCATGGAGTTCAAGCAGGAACAGTTGTCTGATCCCTCCCTAGTAAAACCAAGGGTGGTTGCTAACCCCCTGGCATTCTCCTGACAGAGGAGCACCTCAGAAGGTTTCTCTAGGATCAGGGGCTCCTCGATAGTGGATGCCCCTCAACAATGTGGAACTGTGGGGGATATGGAGACAATCAGTGGTACCACAAAAATATCAACTTAGGCTAGTCAGCCTGGCCTACAATAGATCCTTCTCAGGGCATATGGGAATACAGTACACTAAACAGTGCTTACTGCAGAATTTCTGCAGGCTCTGGCTTTTGGAGGCAGTGCAAAACAATTGTAAGTCTTGTGACCCATCTAAGTAATTTGGGAAATCTCAAGAGAAGGGTAAGGCACTTGGCTCCTGGAAGCAACGGCGTGTCCCTCCTATGCGTAGGGGCAGCCAGAGGGCTCCAAACGCTACCCCCGCCCCACGCGCCGCCCCCACAGCTCCCATTGGCTGGGAACCGTGGCCAATGGGAGCTGCAAGGGTGGTGCCTGCGGCGGAGGCAGCACGCAGAGCTGCCTGGCCGCACCTCCACATAGGAGTTGGATGGGGGACATGCCGCTGCTTCTGGTAGCTGCTTGAGGTAAGCGTCACCCGGAGCATGCACCCCTGACCCCCTCCCACACTCTAACCCCTTTCCCCAGCCCTGATCCTCCTCCTGCCCTTGAACCCCTTGGTCCCAGCCCAGAGCACCCTCCTGCACCCCCAACCCCTCATCCCCAGCCCTATCCCAGAGACCGCACCCCAATCTGGAGCCCTCACCCCCTCCCACACCCCAGCCCCCCATTTTGTGAGCATTCATGACCCGCCATACAATTTCCATACCCAGATGTGGCCCTCGGGCCAAAAAGTTTGCCCACCCTAGGCTAGGAGCTGCCCAGCAGGGAGGGGACTCTCAGGGCTTCAGCCCCGCAGGACGTACCTGCTGTGGCTCGGGGTTTCAGTCCCATGGGGCTGAAGCCTCAAGACCCACTTCCCCGTGGGGCTGAAGCCCCAAGCCCACTGGCTCTCAAACGTCTGAAAATTGTTGTAAGTGGCTCGGAGGGTCACTAAGTTTCTCCACCCCTACGTCTAGGTAGTACAAAGGCACCAGTGTGGATCCCTACTAAAAGGTACTTGTATGGGTGACCCTTCTACTACCATGCTTAACAGACTGTTATATTCAGGTGAGCTTATAGGAGCCCCTTATCTCTAGGGTTCAGTTTATCTTAATCTGGTCTTAATGGAAAGGAGCACTATGAGATGACATTGGGAGTATTAATTGCATGTTGCAGCTTCAAGACCAGTTCTTGCTATGTACATTGTGATCACAACAGTGCAGAGAGACACGGAGGTAAATGACAAGAGAGTTAGGCCTGCAATCCCAATAGTAACAGAAATGCCTGTACACTGTAGCAATTTTGTGAGTGGATTTCATGTTTGCTGCAGGTGTGCTGGCTGCTGCCACAGTAATTTCTGCATTGGCAAGCTTTTTCATTTCCAAAAGGAGACGGTATATTGATGCAGCAAGAGAGGTATGAATCCCCTCCTTTATTGAGTATTAATGCGGAAGCATATTTGTCATCTGCTCTGTTCATGGAAAATCAGAGAGAATCATAGTCAGACTGGTTGTCGAGTAGAATTTGAATTTTATGCAGATGTGAATACAGAATACCTGTTTAATGCCTAGAGAAGGGGTCTCCAAACTTTAGGAGACGAGGGCCACATTAGATTTTTGAAGGGGCTTCGCGGGCCGGCTTTAGGGAGTGCGGGGCCCGATTTCGATGGGGCCCTACTGCCGAAATACCACCGAGGCGGCAGCAGCGTTTGAGCTGCCGCCAAAGTGCCACTGAGGCAGCGGCAGCAATTGGTTGAGGGGCCGGACAAACTGAAGCCGCGGGCCGGATCCGGCCCTCGGGCTGTAGTTTGGAGACTCCTGGCCTAGAGGAATATCAGGAGACTGGGCAAATTGATCCTCACCCAATCTGCTACTACTGTATTATCCTTCTGAACCCTCATATCATATATGCTGACCTTCTGCTGTTATCCTTCTAAATCCACCATCCAATCCCTGCTCCCTCTGCTGATCTCTCCCAGAACACTAAACCCAAACCTAGCCCTCCAGCACTGCCAGACAAATGCTATGTATGGCAACAAGCAGACCCCACACAGTGCAGCAGAACAGATTAGCTAATGCCAACAGAAGCAGCACAACAATAAAAGCTAAAAAGCCAAAGTGTTACTTGTACATTTATTTAATTAGCAAGACAAATGAGGCAGAAAGGGGCATAAATGTTGAATCCTGATGGAGGACACTGTGGCTGACACAACATCCCAGTTCTCTGCTTTCTGTCTTCTTAAAAGCTAAAGATAATATGTCTTGAGGCTCTTCTGCTTTGCTGGAGGGTCCTCGATTTTCAGTCGTTCTGTGTTGTTGAAATGAGTTCTTCTACTGTAAAATATACATTTATTGGCACAGTTTGAAAAACAAGAGGTTGAACTAGAACCATAGCCATACATGAAGTCCCACCAGCCCCTCACAAGTGAGCAGGTCAAATAAATGAAATATTTTAGTGCAATAATGGTATCAGATGTTTGACATTTTCAGGATGGCAGAGGGGAACCTTCTATCTGAACGCTGAAAGAATGTTTTAGATTGCATCAAAAAATCAAGATTCTTGTACATTTCAAACCATTGCCAACTCACAAGAACACTAAAAAATCAAGATTCTTGTAAATTTCAAACAATTGCCAACTCACAAGAACACTGTGGGCAGGCAAAGTGGAAGGACAGTTTGACATGACATATAACAAACCCAGCACTCTGGATTTGTTTGTCAATGGATTGCCCAGATAAAGAGTGAGGGGAACTCTATCAGGAATAGACTAGATGGCTTTGCCAATTGTGATTATAACACTGGGTTCTGCCCCACTCAGATACATTTTAACAATTATTCAAAGTAATACCAGTTTACATTAATCTCAATTCCACTCACCATGGATTCATAGATTTTTAAGACCAGAAGGGACCATTGTGATCATCTGGTCTGGCCTGTGTAGTACAATATATGGAACTTCTCTGAATTAATTCCTGTTTGAATTAAAGCAAATGTTTTAGAAAAATTATCTAATCTTGCTTTTAAAATGGCCAGCGATGGAGAATCCATCACAACTCTTGGCCAGTTGTTCCAACAGTTAACTACCCTCATTGTTAAAAATTTACAGCTTATTTCTAGTATGAAATTGTCTAGCTTCTGTTTCCAGACATTGGATGGTGTTATACCTCTGTCTGCTAGGTTGAAGAGAACCCTCTCTTCAAATTTAGATTCACCACATAGACACTTATAGACTGTGATCAAGTCACCGCTTAGCCTTCCCTTTGTTAAGATAAACAGATTGAGCTCCTGGAATCTATCACTGTAAAGCACATTTTCCCAATACTTCAGTCATTCCCATGGCTCTTCTCTGAACCCTCTCAAATTTTTCAACATTCTTCTTGAACTGTGGACACTAGAACTGGACACAGTATTCCAAATAGCAGTTGCATCAGTGCCAAATACAGAGGTAATATAATTTCCTACTCCTACGTGAGATTCCAGCATTGATTCATCCAACTTCTCATTAGCTCCTATGGTCACAGTGTCACTGTAGATACTCGTGTTCAGCTGATTATCCATTTTTATTTCAGAATCACTTGTTGCTAGAATATAATCCCCCATTCTGTAAGTATGGCCTACATTCTTTGTTCCTGTATGTATAACTACATTTGACCATATTAAAACAGATATTGTTTGCTGCACTAAGTTTCCTAAGTGATCCAGATCATTCTGTATCATTGACCTGTCCTCGTCATTATTTATCACTCCCCCAAACTTTGTATCAAAACATGTTCATGATTGTTCCTAGCTATTAATTTAACAATGTAGTGCTTCCATCTTCCACACTGATCTCTCTACGATTTCATACCAGTGTAATTTCATTGACTTCAGTAGAATTACTTCTGATTTCTACCAGCATAAGTGATCTCAGAACAAGGTCCAGAGGTTCCATGTTGAAGCAACTGCCCCTCTGCCCCACATGATAGTGCACTGTTACACGAAAAGGCTCCAAGGAGAGCTGCTGCATTTAAGTAGAAAAACTGGACAGCCACAACAGAAAAGTTGAGGAGCACTTCATTAATGAGAGTGTGCAACAAAGCAGTCGTATCTCATGTAAAATCTTGATCTAGAGCTGCAACTGTCCCTTGATGTTATGGGCTAACCCCTCTCTGCCACCCCCTTCTTTTTCTTTTAAATGTCTTGAATAGTGATGAACTTAAGCAAGTTCTTAAGTGCTTTCCTGAATTGGAGCCAATAAATGTAAAGATTCTAGCATTTCTGTTTTGACAGTGTCTTTTTAAATTCTAAATGTCTAATCATGGTAAATTATCCTTCCTTTCCCTTAAATTTCAAGAATCTACAATCCCTGACCATTTATCGTAGAAGATCCCCGACTTTTTGTTTTTTATGAACAATCTGTTGTGCTAAAGAGTGCAAGTCATTGATAAGATTTACCCAGCTGTCTGTGACTTGTGTCTGCTCTGAGGTAGTTGTTATCCTTTTCATCATATTTATTGTTGAGCCTTTCTTTTAATTAGAAGCCACAAACAATAGAAAACCCATCCAGAGATTAATATAGACATTGTGCACATCTGTAAGTGATGATTTACGTATGCCTGCACTATATTTATCACTGTCATCGATCGGTCTATCAACCTTCACAGAGAAAACGCCAATCACAACACGTCAGACGTGTTGTTCTAGCCAGTCCTCCAACTACCCGCTGGCCAGGCTGTCAGTAGCACCGGACACCCGATTGACATAGCGCACAGCAGCCTAGAACTCCTGAGCGATCCGCCAACCGCAGCCTCCCAAGCAGCTGGGATTACAGGCACGCGCCACCACACCGGGCCCACTATATTTATAATACTCTTAAAATAAAATATTTGAAATGCTATACAATATTCTGGATTATAATGTGTTGTTTGCAATGCACACTATGCAAGTACAGTGTATGCTGAAAACAGGAAATACACATGGGGGTAGACCTATTTTAAGAGTATTATAAGCATGGTGCTAGCATAAACAAATCATAATTTAGCTTACATATATATCTAGTGACCATATGTATCATGCATACTTACAACATGAAAAAAAAAATCTCAGAGATTTTCTGTTGTCTGGTGCTTTTCACTCTACATTTTTAATTTTATTTGTGGAAATCTGGTTATTCATTGGGATATACAATAGTTCCTTAAAGGAGATTGAAATGTATAATATAAGGCATAGGACAAGATGCAAATCCTATTTCACATCTCATGTCTTGGGTGAGATCTGAGGAATGAGACCAAATGTATAACTGCATTATATAAAAGCAAAAAAATTGGTTTATGAAATGTTTTTCCTTAGATTTCTTTTAGAACAGCGGTGTCCAATACGTTCACCACTAGCCACATGTGGCTAATAGGCTATTGAATTGTGGCTAATGCATGTGGCTTTTTTATAATGTGTCTAATAAGAAAAGTTCAAAACCACAAGTGTGGCTAGCAGCGAATTTCCATTGGACACCGCTGTTTTAGAACAATAGGCTTATAGGAGCTACAGACTGCAGGAGCATAGGGATATATAACTCTGCAGACTCTCCATCAGCCAATGAAATTCTTCCTTTCCTAATGCCAGTTGTATATGAAGTGAAGTCACTGGGCCTGATTCTTTGCTGCCTTGCACCTTGTGTAGTCATTTATGTTTACACCTATGTGAAGTGAGTATAAAATGGTACCACTGATGTAATTAAGTTGAGAATTGTGATTCTGTGACATTTTACATCCACTTTGCACAAATGTAAATGACTAGATATGTAAGGTATAAAAAGAATCAGGTCCATTTTATCTGCCGAATGACTGTCCCTAAAGTAAATGCTCATATTCATAACTATGGCAGTTATACAGTAACTAGTGGTGGTAATACTGTAAATAGCCACTATCTATACTCTGTTGTATTATTCTGATAAAATTAAAGATCAAAATTAATTATATTTGCTCATGACAAAGGAAACAATTACTGATTTCAGACCCTAAATTAACAATACAAAATCTGATTACTGATTAGAAAAAAAGCTTATTCTACACTGAAAAACCCTTACTGAAATAACTATTCTGATAAATGAGCAATATGCCCTAGGCCTGTTCTTGCTCCCACTGAAGTCAGCAGGAATTTTGCCATGAATTTAATTGGAGCAGGATTATACCAAATGGAATGGACAACAGCCAGTCAGATTGTTGGATGGAATACTCTTAGTTACAGATACGGAACCATACTGTGCCTTCAGTATTTCAACAGAACTGTCCATCAGAATCTATGGGACAATATGGCCTTTGGGGCCCAATCCTGCTCCCATTGAAGTAGAGGGAGGCTTTGCTTGAGTAAGGACAGTAGAAACTAACTCAGATATTTTAAAGTAGTGCATTCACCCAGTCATGAACCATTTTATGCACAAAATTATCATAGACCTTTCTTATATTCTATATATTGATTTTTTTCAATAAACAATGTATAGTGAATTAGTGACTCCATATGTCACAGTCATATTAATAAAGTTACAAAGAGAAACCCATTATTTTATCTAAAGGAAAAGAAGCCTATTGCCCCCAAACTCACAGGGATATTGTATATCAAAGCCATAAATTACATAATTTAATCAGAGTCTTCCTTTCAACAGGACTCAGCCATCAGGAGGGGATTTTGAATTAGGAAGAATTTTATGAAAATTGGTACCTGTGCTCAGGTGATATATTTGACCATAAAGTTGTCTCAACGTTTTCCCTTATAACAAATAATGTCTGCTAAGTACCTGTTTCCTCTACATACTAATGTACAAAGGCCCACTCCTGTACTGTCCCGTTTCAATCCTTGCTCAGGTGAAACGTTCATTGAGTCCCATTGCTTTCATATTATTACTTCAGTGGGGGGTTGCATGAATAAGGAATAAGTAAATACTGAAGGATTGGGTCACTTTACCCTCCCACTATCTGCCCAGCAAATTGAGTGTCTGTGTCCCTCCAACACAGCAATGCTAATTGTCTAACAAAACAGGGCAGAGTTGGGAACACCTTTGTTGTATTAATCTTCACCTTTCCTCTGTGAGTAAGGGTTACTCATGTGAGAAAAGGCTGTGGGAGCAGGACCTAATGTTGTTCTCTAAACCTATCCGAATATTCTTATTCTATACTAATTCAATGAGGAACTGTCATTCTACTGTACCAATATCCATCCCGCAAAATCCCTGTGGATTATGGATAGAAGATTAGAAACAAGGTAATCACAATAGAGTGATGTCATAGAATTAATGTCTTCCACTTTGAAAATAAAAAAAAAATCCACTCTGCCTTCACGTTGATTGCCAAGAAATGATCTTGCTTCTCTCCTGCCACTGAGCCCTATCCTGCTGTCATAGGAATCAATGTAATTTGGGGCTTTGATAATTTCTATGGCAGCTGCATTGGGCTCATTATCTCAGGGTCTCCGAAACATTTCACAAATCCTGTGATACTCCAGCAAAGAATTCAAGGAAAAGTCAGGACAGTACAAGTACAAGTTGGTGAAGCTCGTGGGTGGCCCAAACATCCCTCATTTCCCTTTTCTCATATCGGCAATATTAAACCACTTAATATTAAAATAGGATACCTTTAGTTACGCTACCTTTCTTTGAACTCTTCATTGGAGTGACACAGGCTATGGAGTGGTTTTGAGGCCATTGCACTCACTTCTATGAAGCACGTATATTGAAAATTCCAGAGGTGTGAACTTTCATCTCAGTGTAAATGCTGTAACTAGCTACTTCTCGTTATTTCTTAACTAAAATATATTCACTAGGTAATGTGATAGTGACAGATAACGCAAACTGTAAACAAGTCCACACCCCACACAGATTAGAACCTTTGCTTTAAGAAGCACCATTCTTCAGATATTTAAAATCCTACATTAGAATTCCAAAGGGTTCCTTTACATTTCACACTGTGGAAGACTCCTAAAAAAACCCTGATGAAAACAAACGATAAAAATGTTTTAAAATGCAAATTCAAAATGAGCAAAAAAACTTTTTTTTCAGGGTTGTGGTGTAATATCCGGTGAAACCGCTCTTAAATAGCTAACCAAAGAACTAGCAAAAATCAGTTGCCTAGTATGGTGTTTAACCGAAGATCGGACAAATTGTGCTGGAAAACTTGGGAAGACTCGAAAGTAACGGCTAATATAACAGGGGGTCCTTGTACCACCTATAAAAGAGGTCCCGAGCGCTGGTTTCAATGTAGTGTAGAGCATTTGCTACTTGGTGTGATGTTATATATCTTTCTGCGGCAGGAAGAAGAAACCCACACGTCGTGGATTCATTTAGATATTTAATTCCCGTTTTAAATACATTAAAGGGAATGTAAAATATAATGTACTGGACAGTGGAGTGGCAGGGAATATACAGCATGCGTTGTTTTAAACTCTGATAAAGTCCATGAAGGCTCGGTAAAGAAGTCTCTCTGGTACTCTCCTTAGATCGCTACCGTCCTTCTTTGGGAGGAACTCCTGAACCATCCAAAAAAGAACAAGGAACTAATTTAATGGTATCACCTGCTAGGCTGTAGGTGTTTTAAATTCAACACACGTTAATATTTTGATGTCATTTTTTCCCGATTAAAGTTAACGATGTGGAATTTTTAAGAGAGGATGACGCCTGACGGGTGAGTTCCTGCTTTGAAAACAAGGGCTGTGCTGGACATAAATTCTATCGCTATTAGAAATACACAGAGATCGCGGTTTACATCTATTTTTCTTATAATTCGCCCTTGTTTGTTAAACCCTGGTATCTCATGGCAGGACACATAAATAACCAACATAAGTGACTGAGTTAGCTGATGATTTAGCACCCAGCTGATCCTCTGGGTGTTAGTAGAAAGTCAGATGTACACGCTGTGTTTTCCTTAATGCTTAAATGTTCCGACGGTGACATATTTGTCAGATGAGTCAACAAGGACTTTACAAAATGTAAAAGCAGTAAACAATGCCTGTTGCAAGCAATGTTGTACTTAAGAACTGCAGATCATTTCCTAAGAAATACAATAAACTAGACCTTAACGCTGGATAAGTCCTTCTGGCAAGACAAAGTGTCAACAAAAAGGATCTAAAACTAAAACCTAAGGGTCATATCTGCCAAAGTAGCCTTTAGAACTGACTGCAGAGAAATCTGTTATACAGAAACATAGAGGAATCCATGACACACATGTGGAGAATCTGCTGACTGCTTGGACTCTCCAAAGCTCAGCAGCGTTCAAGGGCTCGGTACTGTTGTGAGTTCATATCCTCTCAGCACCCAGCTCAAAGAAGGGCAGGAATATCCGGCAAGCTGTGCAGTACAGATGGGGATAAAACGCTTGTGGGCTCAGTGCCTGCATTTGACTTGAGATACAGGACAGATCGTCCGTGGATGTGACAGTGAATTGTCATAGCTCCACTGACTTCAGGGGAGGAATCTGCCCCAACACCGTGCCACCAAAAGCTGCGGGGGCGTCCCACTATTTTTCACTCCTTTCGACAGTCAATTATGTCACTACTAAGGACATCTGTTGGCAGGTGAACTGCTATCCGATAGCGAGTCTCCCTCTTGTATGTTGTTCTTTAAGGCCAATGCCAGGAGTGTGAAGGTTTAGCGACTCTGTATCCTTGCCCCCACCTTAGCCATAGGGGTCAGATTCCCTTAGGGAGTCAAAGAGGCTGCTTTAGTTTCGAGAGATATTGGACATACACACCACAGCCCCACAGCCATATGTATGATTGGGATAGTCGTGCTATCAAAGGGTTCCTTTGCCTAATGAGAATACTCCTTGAGCTGCTGCTAAATCACCTCCACTGGAAAGCAGAAGTGCAGGTGGAGAGCAGATCCGGTCAGCGGCCGAGCCCTTCTCTGTAGGGCTGAAGCCCTGGGGGTGAGGCTTCGCGACATGTCACCAGCTGATCCTACTGACTGATCCCAGTCCCACTCTTTCAACATCCCAAATTCCAGCTGACTCCAACTGAGTGCGTTTGAATGCGGGATCGGACTCTCTGTTCCTCTTCCTGGATCGGTATCATTGCTGTGAAGTGTCTTACCCAACTATAGATCAATGCCCTACACAATTTGCTAATACGTAAAGACACTTCTGGAACTGATCCTGCTCCAGTTGAAGTAACTCCTAATTTTGTCATTAATTTCAATCGGGAATTCTTCTAAATACTCTCTCTCCCTGCCCCTCCATTTAAAGCAAAACCCCTCAGTAGATGAATTGTGAAGCAGTTTTCACTTGTCTTGTGTGTGAAATGTGCAGTAACAAATGCGTAACTTGCTGCATGACATAAACACACAAATCACGTCGGTATTTTACTGGTATCATCCTGTAATCTCTGTGCATTTCGAGTTTAAGGATGGAACGGGTGGGCAAGGTCTGCCTTAAAGACATATTCTCAGTCAAATAAGCCAGTCCACTAATTTGTTCCTTACAGTAAGAATAAACATTACATATGTTCATGTTCCCTTGGAAGGGATCCAGCAGTTAGAGAAACGTTGTATTTTAAAAAACCAGTGTAGCAGAGATTACTACAGCTGTGTTTGGATTGCTCCATGGAGTGATCGGATACAAATATGGTAAGTAAAGTAAACAGTATATGATTGTTTGTTGTTTCTTGTATCAGCCAACATCACTTGCAGCTGATGTTGACATTGGTGGTAATAATGTACCAATTTAATTGGTTCTGTGTATGTCCTATGCCTTGTTTGACAGCGCGTAATGACTGCTCTTCAGAACAGAGCAATCTATGGTCACTTCTATCCTCAAAAGAGTATCCTTTATGGTAAAACATTGTGATGGCGGAAGTCAGAAAATGAACAACAGTTGCGTGTGTCAGTCTTCATGGAAAACCAAGAAAAATATATCTTAAGCACGAATCTAGACACGCCTGTGTTTTGTTTGGTTGGATTATTTTCACTCCTCTGAAACATTTCACTTCTACTTTCATGAAGACATAAACAATCTCTACATTCTAGTTTAAAATGACGATTAAGTTAAGAAAAAATAGCAGCTTCTGATGGCCAAAATCTCACATGTTCAGAAGACACACGAGATTTCTAAGAGAATGCGATTGCAGCTGATAAATTAAAATGCACCATCTCGTAGCTCTTCGCGAATACGAGAATAAGTTCCTTGAAAGAACGACATTTTCTTGATATTTCTTCATTATTGGTTTAAATTGGCAACAGGCAGCATTTCCCCATCTATCATAAGTTTACAGAAAAATAACACGTCTGCTAGCATTCTAGGACTTCGAGTTTTCCTCTTGCTCGAAATAATGTTTTAAAGTTACAGAAAAGTGCAGTAAAACTAATGTTTCCGTCTCTGAGTTCGCAGAGTTTTAGCTGACTTTAATCATCAGCCTGACTATTTTTGTATATACGCTTCAAAGGCTTTAGAGACATAAACTAATGACCCTCGCGTTTAAGGTAGTGCAAGTTGCTTCCTAAACCCTGGTGGCTTTTCCGTCAGAAGATGCATTGAATTGTATTTGTCTTGGCACTAATCAGCATACAACGAAAAACGTTCCTATTCTAAGAACCTTATCCTGGAGACGCCACGGCGGAAAGAAAGATTGCATGGAGGGGGAATTTGGGGAGAAATGGACCAAGACGGGTCCGTGAGCCCGGAGGGTTTGGAATCCCGAGCGAGCCCCTCGGGCAGGTGATTCCCTGACACAGGATCTGCGCTACAGTCCCAGCGCAGGTGAGACGCCAGCTGAATCCAACGAAACCATCTGCATGAGGGCTGCAGGATCGGGCCTCCCTACCAGGACCATATATGCGAACCTGCAAGGCTGCAGCAAGAACAGCAGCTCGCAGTTAACCTGCGGTCTCTGTGTTTCCCACTGGACAGAGAAACTGAAGCTAGTCTCCCTCCAGTTACTCCATCCTCTCAGCGGTTTACATTCACTCCCACGCACATACCTCCCCGCCCCCACTTCCCAGAAAGAACGAGCTCTTAATCGTGTTGTTCTTCAGACTTTACTAAAACGAGGCATTTGCAAAAGGTAGAGAAACTGACTGGTTTTCTGAGCGGTGGAAGTGGCGATGGGGGCAATCATTAATAATAATGTATTGGATTATGGTAGTGTTCACTATGTGCTAGGTATTTTCCACACACATTGGAAGACAAGAGTCCCTGCCCCGAAGAGCAAAGGAGCAGAACTGCATCCGTCTCATAAAAGCATCCTTTGAAAGCAAAGGAGGGGAACGGATCTCCTCAAGAGCCGCGCAGCGAGAGTGGCACCACAGTGCTGTTAATTGTTCTTCAAACTTGAAAAGAAGACACGGAGCCCTATATGCTCCCCAGAGCAGGGAAATAAGATCACAAGTATTTGCAGGAATATGTATATTGTATGGGCCTAAGCTGAGCTATTTCAGACTTTAACATCTCCTGCGAAAATAAATAGCCACAGTACATAACCTCCCCCCGCCGCCGCCCTGATCACGCCGCAAATTACAGCACCCTCCTGCCTACACACTCTAGCGTCCGGAACGCCTGCTTGCGCTTTGCGCAGCGGACACCTCCAGGGGGCGCTCCTGTTCTTCGGCCGCTGAGTCCATGAGCGACTAGCTGTTTCCTAACCGAAGCGCCTCTGCCTGCCCCCCGCCCCCATCAGCTCCACGGATCACACAGATCTGCGAGAGCCTCCCCCATGCCCCGAGCAAGCTCCCCTAAGATGAGCCTCCTCCGCTCCTGTGCTGCCGATCGTTAATAATTAGACGTGTCCCCGGTGCAGGGGGGACGTGTGAACGGGCCGCTGGCGGGCTGGGTGTGTGAAGAGCCGTCATGTTATTGCCTAGAGCCGCCTGCGACTTGGGTTTGGGGAAGGTAAAGCAAAGGGAGAACCTGCCAAAGGGCTCCCTGAGTGGGGCTGGTAATATTAACTGGCGATTTATGGGATTTGCGGGGATTTTGTATCCCCCCTCATCCCCTAACAGATTAAAAAGTGATTGTGGGATTTGCTTGGGAGAATGACACCTGCCCTTCTAATAAAGTCGCAGCAGCAGGCCTTAGACAGAGTGGGCTTTATTCTCTCTACACACACATATAGTCTGTAGCGCACAATCTGGGAAACAGCTCTGCTAGCCCGGTTTCTGCTGCGGGGATCCGTCTAGTGTCGAAATGATAAAGGCAGGGAGGATAAACGGTAACCCCCTTTGCGGAAGTGTCGGGCTTAAACGAGCTCTAGTGCCTGATCCTCCTGAGTGTGCGTGTAAAGAAGAGGAAATGGGAAGCAAAGCTCTGGGCTGTGCTGGTCCCCCGGCGGCTCCTGCTCCCTCATGGCCAGTCCCTTCTCCGGAGCTACGGCAGCTGCTTCTGCTGCCCCCAGACGGGCTCCTCCGCAGCCCCTCCAGTCCCCTGGCTCCGCTTGGTTTGCTGACTCAACCTCTCTGGGGCTATTTACACCGATTGATTAAGTATTTTATGATGATTGTTCCGCTGCTGATGGGACCCTTTCAGCATCAAATTAATTCTCTGCAACATCTGCGCGGAAGGCTGTGCTGTGCTCTGCAAGTGGAGGGCTTACGGAGACATATGTTTAAGTCTATAGTAAAGATCCCCCTGTATTTCAGTGGAAACCAATACATGTGATTTGTTGAGTCATAGCACTGAAAAGACACCTGCTTATTGAACTTCTTTTAAAATGGCTGGAGCCCTTCAAAAATGACAATATCGCCGAGATTACTTTAAAATCTCTCCTATTCAAGTCCAGATATGGCGGGGTGTCTTTTGACTAGCAATAGAACATAACAAGTTAACGTCATTGGACTGATTTTTATTCTTTTGATAACATATGGACCAAAAGGTGGCAAATATGACATGAGAGATTTTGGATAAGACAATGCGTGTATCGCTACAATCCCGATTTATTTTCATCGTATCGTCCCCGTTTTGTACCGGAATCATATTTTTTCCTAATAAAAATGGGCTGCAAATAGTGCATTTTGTCAAACAAACAAACAAACAAACACGAGGCGGGGGAGGTCTGATTTGGATTCTGCAATCTCAATGCGAATAAAGAAATCCTCTTCTACTTCGCCGTTGAAACAAACTGCGATACTTTAGAATAAAACAACGAAGACATTAAAACCAGCTACTTTCATCTTGCCAATAGCCTCAGCTTTTAAAACGTGTATAATTATCAAATGTAGCACCCATGTACTGTGATACATCTTCAAAGCGCTTACACTTTCACGAATGGCTTAAATCGATAGTTTTATCAGTGTGGAATAATGGCACATTTCACCGTTGCTCCTACTTCCAAAAAGATTTTATTTTAAACCTTGTTCTTATCTTCTGTTTCACGAAGATAATATATTATTTTAACTAATATAACTGAGTTAAATTGCATTTTATAAATAACGCCTTTTAAAAGAAACACAAACAATTACGTTAATCATTCATCAATAATAAAGAAAAGAAATATTTTAATGTAAATATTTTTATATTAAACTTCTTAATATGTGATATTTTAAAGCTTCCATTACTGACATTTATTTACCTAATTTGTTTCATTTTTAATTTTTTTCAAAAGTGTCAAATATAATAAAATAAATTAAGTGGTTCCCATGAACCCTTTATTGCTTTTCTTTTTTCTTTTGCGGGAATGAACTAACGAGCACAATCCTTAATTTGAACATTATTAAAATACACTTTTAAATGTATTTTCACCGTGTGCATTTTTGTTCTTATCACACGTTGCTTGTTGGCTCGCCTTTCAGTCCTCCATGCTGATGATAAAATCTGTTCCCCCTTCGATATCTTCCATTAATGTATGTATAACAAAAATACAAATACTATTTTTTAAAAATCAGCCTGAATACAGTAAAAATCAACCGGGATGCAATTAATGACGTAAATAAATATATTCTATTGACCAAGGAACTGAAAATAAAAAAGTATGTGGTTCGTCATTTAGTCTATATTTAGAAGTACCTCCGCCCTAATAAATAGAAATTTCTATCGAAGCTACCAGTTTATCCCAGGTGTGTATATCGGCATGTACACTACAGATACCTACAAATCTGGATTCGGTCATTGAATATTGAAGATGCATTAAGAACCTGACGTAGGTTTAAATGTTGCTCTAAATGTTGTCTTGGAATTTTTATATAATGATAGAAATTTCGTAGATAACAATTTACTACTAACTGAAAGTTACCTGTATCAGACAACTGTACATACACATCCCCTAGGAAATATGGACAGCTAAACCTCATGCATTTGGAAAAATTTAGAAGTATGTACAGAAAATAACGTTATGCTATAAATTATCCTGGGCAGAAATACACAAGGACAGGCGTACAACGTATCATTGTAAACATTACGTTACGTGCCACCTAAGCAGGGGAAATGTAAGGGCTTTAAGGATTGAACAGAATGTATTAAGAATGTAAAGTGAATTGTAGCAGTAGGGGAAAGTTCTTGCTAATTGCTCTAAACAGCTCTATATCCGGGGAATTGGGACGGTACAGAACTCCCTGCAGCCGATGTAGGCAGGGACAGAGATATAGGCGGGGATATCTTGTTTTATGAACGAGTAGAGGTTTCTCAACGGAAAAAGTCACCTTAGGTAACATGAAAAGAAATAGGGGAGGGGATGAGAAAAGAGAGCACTGCCCCTTTAAAACCCTGTTGCTACCCAAACACAAGTAAACAGTACAGCGAAAAGGGAAGAGGGGCGGAGCTGAGGGAGGGCTCGGAACTTTATAACCCTCTGAAAGTTCCATGTTGGGCGGGGTCAGAATACTAAAGCCGTGAACGTTCGAATGTGTGCGGCTTGGGGTGGGACAGCGGGCGGGGACAGTGCTCCATGCCACTTACTGCTGAAATGTGATGGACCTGGGAGGGGGAGACTCAGACTTGTATCAAACTTCGCAAGAGTCGAAGGCAAGAAGCTCAAGGAGAAGGCGAGGGAGAGTGATTAGGAGAAGGGTCTCTACACAATCCCCCAAGCAAACCAGGACTTTACACACTTCCGCAGCAAGAGTCCCAAAAACAAGGAGAAACCCTTGAGTAATTTCTAACCCTTCTCTTCTTGCTCCTCCTCCACAACATGCTGAAAGCTACTCGGACTCAGCTTTGCTGAATTCTTATGGTGGAGTTTTCCGCCGGTTCGGTGTGGATCTAATGACACTGCAAAGACATTAGGATCGCTTCTTGAACTTTGCGTTGTGAGGGGCCCTTTGGGAGAAGCTCACTGTGGTAGGTAAGTCCCTCACAATCCTGTTACTACCACGTAGCTGCTGTAAGAAAGCATGCATTGGACCGTACCGTGAGAAAGAGACATCAAGGATTATGTACCTAGGTGTAATATGCTGTCGTTTGAAACGTGCTTCACAATGTAGCTACAGTCACCGAGAATGTTCATATAGAAAGGTGTCCATGTTTACACGAAAGCTTATGCTGAAATAAATTTGTTAGTCTCTAAGGTGCTACAAGTTTTTCTTTCTTATTTTCATGTTTACTTGAGTATTCGGAGACGGGTTATAAAAGTAAATCAGCAGCAGAGCGTGATCATACATTTCCTTAAACATACTCAAGTTAAACACTGAAATATTTGTCAAAGAGCTTTCTAACAGCTAAGCGATTCCTGAGGGGAGGACAGCATTTCTAGGTTTACTTTCAGTTTGAATCTCTGCAATCCCATGCAGTGCTGAGCAGATGTGTTCTCTGCGCAGTGCTTATTCTATCTATTAGCACATTAAATAATGTTTGGAGTATGTTTTCTGTTTAGGGTCTCCCTAAGAAGTTTTGGTTTCTCAAGAAATTCTGGACTTGGCCTTTAATATTAAATAAATCCTGAGCAAGGCGAGGTCCATGCACTCATTGCTTGATTAGCGCAGTGCGGTACGATAACGCTGATAAATTGCAGTCTGTGTTAAACGAGGAGTTTTAGGTAGCAATAGCGATAGATGTGCTTTGGCTTTCTCCATACGCTAAAAAAGCGTTTGTGTATGGTCGCTAAACATCGTCACAGCCTACCTGTTATCAGTGAACAAAAGCAATATGTTGTTTCACTTTGTGGATCATCAAAGACAGCTACTTTCCCTACTTAACAAATAGCCAATACAGGAAAAAGAAAATCAGCGCTGCTGAGGAGTAGGTCAAAAGTAAGCAAGCAGATAAACAGAGACCTATTATGCAGATACCAGCCTTAATTTAATTAAGTACTTTGAATGGAAAGGGAAAGGGAAGTGCCAGGGTCTAAATAACATCCGTTTTTTCTCACCTTACTACAAGTAGACTTTAAAGGGGGGAAGCATATACTACTACACTTTCTGGTCATGTGTGTGTATGCGTGTTGTTTTAATAAGATGAAGTCAAGTACAAATGGCAACCCATTCATTATGGTCCACTTCATAGTATACTCTTTAATTTTTAAAACATATTCTATAGTAAAGAAAATATATTTGAATAATACTTTTTACAGAATTACATTATCAGTATGATTCTTCGTCATATTAATGCATGCGCTATATACAATTGGACAACCACATATAATATTAAAAGATGAAGGTGAAACTTACTAAATTACTACAGCTCCCTTTGGTAACTTTTAATATCCGATTTTTTTAATGATAAGGTTCAATGAACTGATATTAACCTGTGAACATGTCATTTTGGCCAACGCTAAAAAGAGGTCATAATCTTCTTTACCTAAATGGACATTCCTGTAATGTATTTGAATGTAAATCAAGCAGAGGTGATGCTTTACAATAGTACTGCCATTAGTAAGTCTTTTAAAAAAAAAAGTATGTGTCTACATTTAAAAAATCGTAAGTGTTTTCCATCTTCTGGATTTCATAGTAAACAACAATAAACGCAAATAGAAGAAATTCCTACGTGGCATGATTAAAATAAAATGAAAATGTGAATGCGTGATACTCTATATTAATATAAAATTTCTTAGATACATTTTTCAAGCAGGACAGTTTGAAAGCTAAATTCTGTATGACAAACGTGTGTTTTGGCAAAGAACCGAACATACAGCTTTCCACATCAAAGGAAAAGCGTGGTGCCATTCAAATATACGTGTAGTGTACCTTGTTTTGTGTAGTTAATTGGTTTTATGAGGGAATCGGTAATACTGAGGTTATGTGCTATGAAGGGAGGCACATTTCACTGAACTAATGGGTGGAGAATGTGCATTTAATCTTTGAGGCAGAATATTTCAAACTTTTGAAAATTACATGTCACAATTTCCATCCCCAGAAATCCAGGGGCCGTTATACTCTATGTCCCATACCTATGGTTTTCAGGCTATCCAATACCTATTTCTGGATCCCATTTCACGTGATGAGGGAAAGCGACGCTGCTTGTCTTGGTCTGAAAAAAATAATGTGACTCTGATGGAAATGTAACCATACCAAGAAAGAAAACGAATCAACCCATAAAAACTTGAATTTGCTCCGTGCAGTGGTTTCTAGCTTAGCCCAGAGTGCTAACCCACTGCGGCTCTGGTGTGTGAAGGGAGAGCTCCCTGATTAAACATGGAAAATGATTAGTGGTGGGAAAGTTGATTAGAAATGGAGTGTATAGTTTCGGTTGAATGGACTGAGTGAAACCCTCTGACTGTCACACACCTCTCATTAACTCCCTCCCTGCACTCCCAGATCGCATACCACAGCTCAGAAGGGGTTCATTTCATTAATAAAATCCCTTTGCGCAGGGCTGCTGGTGCCTTCCCGAGTGGAGCCGAGAAACACAAGGTGCGGGCCCAGCAGCAACCGGCAGACCCAAGGGCACAGTCCTCCACGAATACTGTCTCGCGCGTATTCATGCTCTTAGGCAACTGATCAAAAATGAAGAAGAGCAAATAAACACAAGAGCGGGCGGCTGTTTCTGGTGTGAGACGCTGAGCAGGAAAACAGCACTAGGGGCCTATAGCTGGGACAGCCAGCCACCCCTGTACAATCTAGGGTACAGCCCGGGGTTTTCATTCAGAAATCTCTTGAGCCCCGAGGCAGCCCCGCGGGTGTGACACACCGACCTGCGTGCGGGTGGAAGTCCCAGCAGGCAGGAGACACCGCGCTGCAATGTCTAGGTGCTTTTGAACAAAATAAATCACATTTCCCCTCACATTTGAAAACGGGGGAATCCAGGACGTAGCCAACAAATCGTGGGTCAAAAGCCCATTGGAAAGACGGCCCAATGATGTCTTCCTTAATAAGGAACAGAGACACACAGCAGAGACGCTCGGATACCGCAATAGGCCACAACACAAACCGGGAGGAATCAATAACACGCCGGGAAGCCGCTAATGCAGTGTCCGCCGATCCTTTTCTAAAGGGAGTTAGTATAATACTAACGCAGACAAGGGATCTGGGCCTGGGAGGGGGGTAATCTGAGGCAGAAACCCCGCAATGTCTCGTCCTTCCAAGGCGCACGGAGCATTGTCCAGTCAGTGACTAGTAACGCTGGCTGTTTTGCATCGCAGGTTATTGTCTGTCTACGGTGATGGTAACAGGAGTTAGAGAAATTAATATATTAACGAGTTTGCAGCTCTCTTATCTATTCCCCCGGGCGCCATTAGGCAGAGGAGGTTTTCAATAGCAGAAACACATCTCCATGAAATCTAGTCTGGAACACCTAGTGGGGGGGGGGGGTATTTATGTGGAGGTCTAGAAAAGTGAATATGTCCGTAGGTCTGCAGAGGCCTCCGGGCCTGGCCACCTTTCCTCACCGCAGATGGTGTTGCTCGCCCAAAGCCCTTCTGTGTGGCGTTGCTCCGACCATCTGGAAGGGATCTGAGCGTAAAGTGGATTTATTTAGAACCTGCAGTGCTGGAAACGTGTTGCTTTTCTCTCCTTCAATTATCTTGATAGATGAGTTGTTGTTGAAGGAAGAAAAATAAGCACCCGAGTTAGAATAAACTAGGCTGCATTGTCACCTCTAGCCCCGAGCCCTGGAACCTCGTCTTGGCTCGCCAGTTAAGAGAAGACTGTAAATTTGCGCACGTTCTCCTGCACTCGATCTCCCAAGAAGGCCCCAGAGGTGAGGTGTCTGCCTCAGCGGCTGCTTCAAAGCCTCGGGGGAATCAATAAGTCTGAAGAGGAGGTTTGAAGTGACTTCTAGAGATAAGATCGATGTGAAGGTAGCACTGAATGCAGAATGAAGGCGTTCTGCTTCTCACTTCTCTGCAGTGTGCGGCTAAAACCACTTGTCTTCTTGGTGGGAGTTCAGTCTCTGGAGATATTTTTGGGGTGGGGGATTGAATGACTGAAAGACAAACCAATACGACGGTACAGCCCTTTAGGAATCGATGCTCGCCTTGCATTCCTGATACACTTTCACGATTAGTTTACTTTTTCGTCTGTTGTGAGTGAATTGAACCAGACGCTTTGTGGTTTTCTTCCTCAATACTGATAATTCCTTCTTGTTTCTTTTCCTATTCTCTGGGATCTGTGCAAACACGTACAGTAGTTGTCTCTGCACGGATGCACTAGTGCAAAAAACAAAACAAAAACAAACCCCGACCCTGGAACACTTGTTTGAATTTTTCGATTGCCTCAGTCAATGAGGAACACGCTGCATTCAGTAAATTCTCTTTTCCCCTCCCTTGCTTACAGGATTTTCTGTCGTTGTTGTTGGAAGTTCAGAAAGTCCCGAAGAAAGGTAAAGGGTTCTGCTGCTTACGTCCGTCTGGGAAGATGGGAAGCAAGGCTCTTCCAGCTCCGATCCCACTCCACCCTTCACTGCAGCTCACTAACTACTCCTTCCTCCAGGCCGTGAACACCTTCCCAGCCGCTGTGGACCACCTACAAGGTCTCTATGGACTCAGCGCGGTGCAGACCATGCATATGAACCACTGGACATTGGGCTATCCCAATGTGCATGAAATCACCAGGTCTACCATCACGGAGATGGCTGCAGCTCAGGGTCTGATGGATGCCAGATTCTCTTTCCCAACGCTACCTTTTGCCACACACCTCTTTCACCCAAAGCAAGGGGCTATCGCCCATGTAATCCCTGCTTTACACAAAGACAGACCCAGGTTTGATTTTGCCAATCTGGCCGTGGCCGCCACACAGGAGGACCCACCAAAGATTGCAGATCTGACCAAGCTGAGTCCAGGACTTGGAAGTCCCATCTCAGGGATCAGCAAACTGTCTCCGGACAGAAAGCCCTCCAGGGGCAGGTTACCTTCCAAAACGAAAAAAGAGTTTATCTGCAAGTTCTGTGGCAGACACTTTACCAAATCCTACAACCTGCTCATCCACGAGAGAACCCACACAGACGAGCGGCCCTATACCTGTGACATCTGCCACAAGGCCTTCCGGAGACAGGACCACCTCCGAGACCACAGGTGAGGGAGGCAGCCACATGCAAGCAGCCTTCTCCTAGCTCCCCCAGTAAAAGGCAGCTGCTATTTCTCTCTCTAGATGTCACATCAGAAACTTTTCCTATTATTTACCACAAAGGTTCTGTGGGCTCCGCCAGGTTCAGATCACTGCACAATAGAACCACATGCCAGGCTGTCAGCATGTGGACAATCTGCTGCCAAGCTAAACTCAAGGCCCCACTGACCTTGGGCCGCTGTGAATTTAAGAAATATGTCCACTTTCCTTATATTTTCCCCTGAGGTTTACATTAGCCGTAAAGGTTTGGTGGATTCATCGCTTCCCATGTAGACTGGCATTTCAGCTTCTCCAGAAAGGAAGCAGTGGCAAACCAATTGACAAATTAATTTACCACTGATCCTCTAAGTGGGAATAGCAAATAAATATGTAATTTTTGTGGGTTGGACATGTGATTGTATTTGGAGGCAAGTCTATTAATTGAAACAAATATTCCCCATCGCTGATAAGATTGTAATAGTCCGGGAAATATAGTATTTACAATATGGTTTTAAGAGTTGAATGTAAAGGTTAAGGGCAAATTCTTACGTCCCCTTGTTCAGGTTAGTAGTCCCGGGAAAATGAGTAGAACTTCAACCAAAAAGTAAGATAAAATAAAATAGACTAATATGTATGCCCAATCCTTCTGACACTGATGTTTAACGGCAAATTTCCCATTGACTTCAACCGGGAGCAGGATTGGGACCAGTTTGTGAAACAGATGATTTTTCCATCATGCAGTCTAATCTGTCACCAGAGAGGGCAATCTAGTGTTGATAAGAATTATTGTCAATGTTTTGAACTGATAAAGGAGGTTAATCATACACAGAATTACAGAACAAAAATAATAAATAAAATAATAAATAATAATAAATAAAATAACGAGTCAGGATTTTCCCCTCCCCCTCACAAACAAAGTAATTATAAGATTAAAGAATCCCTAGAGACTTTTTGTGGCTTTTGAGTTTGTCGACAGCCATTGATTCAAACCCTTATATTGACTTTCAGATATATCCATTCCAAAGAAAAACCTTTCAAATGTCAGGAATGTGGGAAAGGATTCTGCCAATCCAGAACTTTAGCCGTTCATAAAACTTTACATATGCAGGTAAGTTTAGCTCCAAATCTATTATTATCATTATACTGTTCTTGTTCTTATCCTGTTTATTTTGTACAAACCCTTAAATAGCATGTAAGGTAGACAAATTTCTGAATGTGGTTAGGCACCTGAAGTAATGAGCCATATCTTGCCATTAGTTTTTTAAAGCAGATCTCCCCAATTACTTCAATAAAGCAATCTGCTTAATAACAGGATATGGCTCTTTGTTTTTATTTTTCTTGATGAAGACACGTCTATTTAGTGTATTTTAAAAAGATGTAATTATTTTAGAAAAAAGCAAATAGAGTCCACTGAGGATTTAATTTACATAAATTGCTTGTGAATATGGGTACTTATAAATGGTCTTTGTTAAATCTTATTAAATGCATTTCAATATTTTATGTTTGTAAAAAAATAAAAGTAAGCACTGTAGGGGAAAAACAGCTTTGGAAGATTATTTGGCACCTTAAAATGATTTGCCTGTACTCCAATACATTGTATATGTCTGTAATGGTTTAACTATCTAGAGTAATAGAGATGGCATGGTGATTTGAAATTGAAGAATTGCACTGTACATTTTTTTTCTGTAGATTCAAGGGGCATGAAATGGGCTGAGCTGAGAATAAAATATATGTTGACAGACAGGATATTTCCAGGCAGTGTAAAGTGGCATGATTTTGTATCTGTTGAGGATTAAGAGACTAGATTTATTTAAGTAGATTCCCTATACTTCATGTTATGCTATGTAATAACAGAAAAGTAATACATTAATAAACTAGGTAGTTTGTAAAGGATTAATCCTTTGCTTGCTTCAAATCTGAACAGGAATCTCCACACAAATGCCCCACATGTGGAAGAACCTTTAATCAAAGAAGTAATCTGAAAACTCACCTTCTTACCCATACAGACATCAAGCCCTACAACTGTGAGCAGTGCGGCAAAGTGTTCAGGCGAAACTGTGATCTGCGGCGGCACAGTCTAACTCACACCCCGCGGCAGGACTTCTAGAGCAGCCAAGGACCTGCACCTGCCTCTGCAGCTCCAAGTTGCTAATTTTGCTCAAGGACTTAATTGTAGAAAGCTACGTACACACACACTGGGGCCGAGACCGCAGACCACACTCCAGCAAAACTCCCGTAGGGAGTTGTGGACTGCAGGATCGGGCCCCACTCTTATCCACACAAAGAGCATATGCTAGTCTCTTGTAGATATTCGCAGCTCATTTTAGAGCTCTGTACAGAATGTGGTTTTTTTTCATATTGTCCTGTTGGATGCACATTGATAACAAATCTGGGAGTCAAAATATCTTTTAAAAGTGTATTTCAAAATAAATCTCTCCCCCCCAATATCTCCCGCTTTGTCGTATTACTTTCCTAAACGTTTTGTTCTTCTGCTGTGTCAGCTGCAATAGTAACTTATATTGAATAAATTTTCCCATCTGGGCAATTGTATTGTCACAACGTTTCTGAAAAGTGTTCTTGTTTTCGCTTTTATGACTGCTGCTTTTTGTGTTATCTATTGTAAAATAAAATGAAAGTGCCCGTATTTACAACTCCATTGCTTAATAGCTTGAATGTCTACATTAGCTTTTGTAAATCTTTTTATTGAATTAACGACTTTTTAAAAAGAAATAGCTGCAAATAAACAGTGCCTGGGAAATACTGTATACAACAATCCCTAAACCAAACTGGCTTATTAGTAACTTATTTGCAATCAACCCATATAGTGTAAAAGTCATCTCTTTTCCAAAGATTGCATTAGATAGTCTCTTGCTATTAGACTTTGAACATTGGCAATTCACTAGCGTAGACAGGGACTTTATACTGCAGAAGACGATTCTTTTCTGATAGCTCTGCAAACAAACACTGGGACATAAATAAAATCTCATTGGATCCCATCACCCATGGGAAGGATCATTGTAAGTCCCAATAGCGTTTAACCAACTTCATTAACATTCCTATCAGTCCTAACAATCTGCTGAATGGCAGCGTTATCAGGGCTCAGCCCTGCAAAGCCGGAGGAGTTGCAGGCGCTTGCAGGGTTCGTCAATAAAAGCCGTCAAAATTGTAACTCGTACCTAGTTAAAGAAAGAGGATGTTTAAAATGTCTCCAGAATCATTAACAGAGATAAACCACTGCACCAGAGAAGCCAAACTGCGAGCACTCTGCAACTGCCCCCTTGCAGGAGACTCCCGACTGGATGCTCCAATTCTCCAAAGGTCGTCTTTAAACAGACTTTAAAGCTAGTGTGGGAGTAAAACGACCTCCCGCCCCAACCTCCCAAGTGGCCGTGGGAGGCTGGGGTGGGTACAGTCTCAAGACCTCACCCAACGGAAAGAGGCGCCGGGGGGTGGGGGGGGCTGTCCTGTGACCTCGGTTTCTGCTCCTGCTGCAGACTAGCGGCGGTGTCCTGCGGTGCTAACGGTGCGGGGGGCACCACTGACCCGGCCGGGAAAGGTCACTTTTCGTTCCCAAACTGGGCTCATTTTAATTCAGGTGGCTCGTGGCGGGACAGACTTGGGGGTGGGGGCGGGAATGACCCCGCACATGCCCGGGTGCAGGCGTCAAAGGCGAACCGCCCTGACGGGAACACCACTGCTGCCACTGCGGGGCTGAGCCCTTCACTGGGGGATCCCACAGACCCATGCCCAGCCGCTACGGGCTCGCCCAGGGCCGGGACCTCTCCTCGGACCCCCTGCACAGTCTCTGGCGGGCTCGCCACGCTCCCCTGCTGGGACCTCTCCTTATACCACGCGCACAGCCACTAGGGCGGCTCGTTCCGACCCCTTCCCCTGGGAGCCGCCCTTAAACCCCACGCGCCGCCGCCGGGGGCGCCCCTGTTTAGCCCCACGCTCAGGGCGGGAGAAAAGGTGGAGGCAAGGACCACCCGTGGCCGCTAGGCTCTGGTCCCCGCACTCCTGCGCCGCCCGGAAACCCCGCGCCTGGGGGAGGGGATCGGAGTCCCGGCCCGGTCCCGGACTCGCATTAACAGCTCGTTGGGGCGCGTTTTCCCGCTCCCGGCTGCGGCTGGCGCCTGCTCCGCTACTGCGCCTCCTCTGAGCCGCGAGCGGGTGAGCGGGTTACGGCCGGCGAGATCCGTCCCACTGCCCGGCGAGAGCGGGAAAGGAGCCCCCCTCCCCCGCAAGCTCTGTCCTGGGGGGACCTTCGTGCCCAGCTCGGGGGGAGGTTCAGCCCCCACCATCTCCTCCCTCTGCTCTGGGGAGGGCTCAGCCCCCACCGTCTCCTCCCCCTGCTCTGGGGGGGGGGGCTCATCCCCCACCATCTCCTCCCTCTCCTCTGGGGGGGCTCAGCCCCCACCGTCTCCTCCCTCTGCTCTGCGGGGCTCAGCCCCCACTGTCTCCTCTCCCCTTCCTTCCCCCTGCTCTGGGGAGGGCTCAGCCCCCACCATCTCCTCCCCCTGCTCTGGGGGGGAATCAGCCCCGACTGTCTCCTCCCTCTGCTCTGGGGGGGGGGTTCATCCCCCACCATCTCCTCCCTCTGCTCTGGGGAGGGCTCAGCCCCCACCATCTCCTCCCCCTGCTCTGGGGGGCTCAGCCCCCACCGTCTTCTCCCCTCCCCCTGCTCTGGGGAAGCTGAGCCCACACCGCTCCTCTCCCTCTTCCCGTGCCCTGGAGGCTCAGCCCCCACCGTTCTGGGGACTCTTCCCCATGCCATGCAGGGGGTTGAACTGCTGTGTGCTCTCTCTTCTCCTGCAGGGCCGAATCCCTTACTTTCTCCATGCCCACCCGAGTGTGCCCTGTGAGAAGGAGGTGCCTCTCTGAAACCCACATACCAGCGGGTCATGGCTCCTCCATGGAGAAACAGCTGTTCAAGAGCCTGGCTCTGCTGGGATCTCTTGCCAGCAGCATGCGCTGGAGCACAGCACAGTGGTATGTCTATATGACAACATGCATTGTGATAGTAAATGACATGGCTCACACTGGCGCAGCATGTCCATGCTAGGAGCCTGTCTAGCCTGTGTCAGGAAATGTGTTAACTAACCCATGTTAACTAACACCATGCCAAACACGGGTAACCCTTGAGCCCAGACAAGGGCAAGCTTCTTTAAAAGGCTGAGGGTTAAAGTCCAGTCTCCAAGATTATATTCCAGTGAGGAACTATTGGCTGTCTCTAACTCATCAATTCCTTGACTCCATTCTTTCTTCTTTCCCTGGTCCTTTGTTCTACCACGCAGTGCCTTTCCATCTGTCTCCTCTTCTCTGACATCAGTGTTTCCCATCCACTAATCCATTCACTGCTCCTGCTCCTAGCTTCTGATCTACTCTGTTCCCGATTGACTATTTCTCCAACTTCCAGTGTGCTCCCATCCCCATAATATGTTAAGAACATAAGAATGGTCATATTGGGTCAGACCAAAGGTTACCTACCTCCAAGTCTCTTAGGATGACCAGACAGCAAATGTGAAAAATTGGGATGGGGGTGAAGGATAATAGGAGCCTATATAAGAAAAGGACCCCAAAATCGGGACTGTCCCTATAAAATCAGGACATCCTAAAATCTCTGCCTCTTTTTCTCAGTATCTGATTCCTAAACCCCAGTGTCTCCCTATTCCCAGTCCCAAAGGCACATAGTCAGCCAAATTTATCCCTGGGGTAACTCCATTCAAATGGAAGTATCCTGGGTTGAATATGGCCCATATAGTCTCTCTGGGGCCGGGCTCCATTTGGAATTTGTGTAACATTTCTCTTTAGCGAAGCAAATCAAGAGGTGATGTACAAGTATTTTTTTATTATTTATTTATTAGTATTACTGTAGTACTGTACAAACACAGAACAAAAAGACGATCTCTGCCCCAAAGAATTTACACTCTAAGTATAAAACAAGAGGCAACAGATGTCAATAATCTTCCCACTCTGAACAGACACATGCTGTAACTTCATATTCTAAGTACTTCAAAAAACTCAATACACATTTTTTGACTGAAGTTAAGAGTCCAGGCAAAGACAGGTGTTTTTAACAGTCACTTGTTCCCTTGATTTTTTTTAAACCATAGCCATAATCTTAAAAAGCCACTGAATATTTTATAAATTCTCTCTGTGATCATGCTTCACTATGCCACTGTGCTACACCGCCCTGTCCCGTGGCCTTCTGACAAGAATAGCTTTCTTGGGCACATGGAAGCTGCATTGGTAATAATCAAATAATAAATATGCTGAAAATGTAACAAAGAAAAGTTAATGGCTCATTGTTTGGTTTTAAATTTGTTTAGCATAGTGTTAAAGGATCTGTAAAGCTCTCTTTTGGGCAGGGGTCATGCTTTTTATTATCTCTGTAAAATGCCACCCACATTTGTCACAATGTAAATAATAAACATAATAATGAATAACTTTGGCATTAGCATTAATTTTCACACAAAGTATTTTTTTTTGTTCTACTGGAGTCTTGCTGCTGACAATTAAGTTTTCCAAATCCCCTTTTCCCCGTTTTTGTTTAATTTAATCTCTACCCCCCTCTCTTTTTTTACTTGCCCAGTCTGTCTCCTCCTTTTCTAGTTCCCTGTTCTGTATGTCTCTCTGTATTTTATATGGTTACTAGTGTGAAAGAAGGAAAACTTGGGCTGAATATCTGAAAAAACTTCCTGAAAGTGAGATCTGTTAGCCTGTGGAAAGCAAGTAGTGTCTTGTTCAGGGGTTGAATTGGGGGGATACAGAAGGAGGGGAATAGTTGTACTCTTCCAAACTCCACCCACAAAATAAGCTTTGTCCATGTTAGTTGCTAAAATGAGATATGCTCACATTGGATTGTGCAGATGTTCAAAATACGTTGGTACGTGCTTGCTGAGCTCTTCTGGGCTCTTTGAAGCCCTCTGTGGGGTTTGAATACGCCTATGGACTCGGCTAGGCTCCTGGTGAATGGCTTCTTTTTCACTGGGGATAAATAATAAGTGGTGGCATTTCCTAAACACCACCCATTTGTGACACCAAAATGAAATGTCACTCAGTAAATTGTGCAGAACTGTGACCCTCCCTCTCCTTTCTTGCATAAGGAATGAAATAGTTTATAGTGTTGACATTTTATTTATCATTGCTGTCCAAGTTAACGCCTCACTGACATGGATGGGGGACTTACACCACTCAGAACTATTACTCCAAGCTCCCTGCAGACTCTGATATTTCTGTAGCGGTTACATACCATTCACAGTTTTCTTCAACCATAATAGCTAGATAGTTGCATTTTTTTGTCAGACCGGACAGAGCATCATGAAATGTAGTTTAGGGAGCAATCTTGCCCTGACAAGGAATGAGATAATTAGTCTTTTTCGGCTCTCACTGCCTCTGTTCCTTATCTCTTTCTCTGTCTTCTCTTTTAATTTACAACCAAATCTTAGGTCAGGTCTATACTAGGAGTGGTTTCCTGGTATAAAAATATATGGTTGCCAGTATAGCTTATTTCAGCCCCCCAAACAAAATAAAATATACCAGCAAAACTGCTGGTATACCTGTGTTTATATTAGGGGCTTTTGCCAACACAGCTATGTTAGTCAGGAAGAACACTTCTTCACATCTCTGACCAACATAGCTGTGCCAACAAACATTTGCAGAGTAGGCCTGGCCTCACTCTTTACCTGGTTTGTATTGTCTTTTGGAGCTCATTCATTTGTTCCATCTTCCTCATCCCACACCTTTCTATAAAGATTCTCTTTCCTGTGCCTTTCTAATGTCTACATTAGAAATGCAACAGCAACACAGCTGCAGTAGCGCTTCAGTGTAGACACTTGCTGCAGAGACCGAAGGGGTTCTTCCGTCGCTGTAGTAAATCCACCTCTCTATGGTATGTCTACACTACCCGCCGGATCGGCAGGTAGCGATTGATTTATTGGGGGTCGATTTATTGTGTCTAGTCTAGACATGCTAAATAGATTCCCGAGCGCTCTCCCATGGAAGGTTTTTGTCTGCGGGAGAACTCGCTCCTGCTGACAAACAGCAGCTACACTGCACTCCTTTTAGCAGCATGGCTGTAGCACAGCTGTGTCGTTAAATGGTGCGTAGTGTAGATAAAGCTGTAGTTGGGTCGACTTAACTTTCTAGTGTAGACCAGCTCTTAGGTGTTGTCTATTCTGAGCTCCTTTTCCCCCAGATCTTTCCCCTGCTCTTTTGCCTCTGCCTCTCTCTTGCCTTTCCATATCTCTCCCTCTGCTTGTGTCTCAACCTTCGTTGCTCCTGACCTCATTCTGACAACTCGGGGTGGTCTGCACTAAAAACTTAAGTTGATCACACCCCTGAGAGACGTAAATAAGCCTATCTAAGCCCTGGTGTAGACAGTGCTAAACCGATGTGAAAATTCTTCTGTTGACCTAGCTGCCACCCCTTGGAGAGATGGATTTACTACAGCAAAAGAAGAACCCCTTCCATCGTGGTAGTAATTGTCTGTACTACAGTGGCACAGCTGCAGCGCTACAGTCTGTAATTTACAGACTGCTGTGAGACTCCTACAATGCTTCAGCAGTGTTTCATACTTCAGTAGAACTGTTGCTTCCTCCTTATTGAGTATTTGTGAGAGATCTTGTACATTTTAGATAGTTTTTGATTGATGTTAATTTTTACAGGGAAAGGAGATTGATGTTTATATCCAGCTGAAAAGGTAGTAAAATAATTTTGTTACTGACATTGTTTACTAGGCATCATCACTGAAACTGTCAGCTGACATCCTTTGGCATCATTACTTTTAGAGGAAGGGTCTGATTCACTGCCCGAGGTATTTTGAGGATGTTTCAAAGTGTGTCAGCTGCGCTTCACATCAATGCACCTTGATGTGTCTCTTTGGCATGGATTGAAAGGTACAGTTTCTAAATCTCCCAGTGACCCATTATTTATGGATCACTGATATGATAGAATGTAACTGTTCCTGTCTATCATGTTAATGCAAGTTTGCCTATGTACAAAACAGCCTGTATTCCAGGGATAATACTGTGCATGCACAGTGAGAGCACATACTAAAATCTTTGTGAAAAGATTACGTACATTGGGAATTTTCAAAACTTAATTATTGTAGCCATTTTTTTTATTTATGTGGACTGTTTAACTAGAAAAACTAAACACAGAGTTCACAGTGTGGAATTAGGGCAATCTGAGGCTCTAGGCACACCACAACACAAGCCACTCCATGTGTCCACCTTTGTGTCCTCACTTTCATGTTGTGGCCCCACCCTCACTTGGATTGGTGATGGCAGAGGGGATCCATCCCTTCCCAGGTTGGCCAGAATCTGGGGAAGTAAGGGTAGCAGCAGTAAGGTCCCCAGCACAATGTATCTGCTTTTGTGCATGAGTCAGGGCACACCATCCTTGTTCTGCCAGACACACAGTCCCCTGCACCTAACCCCTACCCCACAAGAAGGGGATCTTGATGTTAACACCCCATTTGGATGCACACCCTACACAACTATTGTTTCACACTTTCGGCAGGCTCAGGCAGGCATCACTATATTGGTTACATTTATTTCACGTCTTCAGACTTCTATTCACAACATGGGGGCTAGAAACATACATTTTTTAAACATGAAAAATTAGAATCTGATGTAATCACATGACTCTAGCAGTTGGGACTTGAGGCATGGGCCTATAGTGTCTATGCCTTAATAGCTATAGACTGAAGCACACAACAGGTTAATTTCCCCAAAGTTGCACAGTAAAGTCATGATTCAACTGAGATCACAAATCAGAAGCTTTCTGACTCTCAACCCTTTGCTCTAACAATCACTGGAACACAACATTTTAATTTTACGTAAAGTATCCACAGTAGGGACTAGCAATTGGAGGAGTATCTTCTTTAAATCTGAGGCTTATTTTTTGTAATTACAGGAACACAAAGAGTATTAAACTCCCAAACGCCTGGTTTATATATATATATATAATTAATAATGCTTATATGTATATGTATGTGTGTGTGTATAGTGAAATCATGTTCCCTCCAAAGAGCAATCTAAATGTAGTATAGTAGGAAATTTCTGAGCTAATTATAACATCATGGTAGCAAAGATGTTGGTTGAGAGCTGACACGTTTCTCTGCTTTCCACCCCAAAAATCCTTTTGGCTGAAATTTCTCCTGCTTAATTTTAACTCAAAAGATAATTTGTTGGTTATTTAAAAGAAAATCGATTCAGTCATTATTGAGGCCCCCTACATGGGGTTTTGGCCAGTGGATCTACATAATTTGAGGGCACTCTTCTCACATCCATGACTCCAATATGTGCCGCTTCTTTGCCATAATGAGATTGCATCACGTATCTTCAATTTCAAATGTTACATGCTCTGAGGCATATACACTGTGGATTTCATAATTTAATAGTTTTAAGGTGTGAATACATGGTTAGTTCACCTAGTCTGACTTCCTGAATAACAGGCCACAGAATCTCACCCAGTAATTCCTGCATCTAGCCAATAACATCTGTTTAAATTAGAGCATATATTTTAGAAAGATGTCCAGTCTTGATAATACTAGATGATGCCCTCTTCCATGATTGAATGATACACAGAACAACTACAGGCTCATATGGAATTGGCATAAGTTATAGAATTAAACAACTTTTGGTTGAAAAAAACAGATTTTTTTTAAAAAACCAGAAATTTCCACTAAAAACATTTTTAATTTCTTTTTCTCTTTTGTTGTTGTTGATGAAATTGGAAAATGTCATTTTTATAATTTATCATTTTCTTCCCTCCCTTTTTCGGTGACCAAAAGAAAAAAGTGAAGGAATAAGGAAAAAAGAAGGGGGGAAAAGTAAAACAAAACAAAATAAAAAACCCAACCACAGAAAAACTAAAATAATTAAAAATGAAAAAAAAATTGAAAGTGATTTTTTAAAATTTCTGATAAAAATTTCCATGAAGATATTGAAATAAATGAAACATAATTTCAGAATCAGTAGAATTAAAAAGACTAGAAAGCTTGCTTCCATTTTTCAACACATTTTAAGTCCCTAACATGCAATCTAATACTAGATTTGTTGCACAGTTGGCAATTTTTGCATGGTATTATGGGATATTCTCTCAGATTTTGGGAATTGTGGGAAGAGGGGATCCAACTCCCATAATTCCCCATGCTGTATTCCCAAACGTAGGCGCATGGATGGTTTATTATTTGTACTATTTATTATTATTTTATTGTATTACTGTAGCACCAACATGACCCAGCTCAGAGCAGGGCAGCATTGCTGTTGTACATACAAAAAGTAAGTGACTGTCTTGAAGAGCTTCTGATCTAAATAGACAGGACAAAAGGTGTTAAATGTTACACAACAGGTCATCAGCAGAGCTAGGAACCAAACCTGTGTCTCCTGAAGATTTTATTCGATTATTTTATTCATAAATATCATTTCAAACATTTGGTGTTGGAAACAAAACTTTGACTTTTTTACCTACTCTGGTTGTTTATCAATATGTTTTCAAGTTTAGAATAAGAATAATTAAGATATTCAGTAGGTTTTTAATTTATGCAAAATGATATAAGCTTAAAACAGAGAACACAGAAGCCCTTCAATACAGAAGGACAATGGATAAGCAATAATATATTATTAGGCATCTTGCTGTTAATCCTGATGTTCTGGGGGAACTTTGTTTGAGGCACACTGTGGGGGTTGAGTGTTTGTTCTAGGGTTCTTGCACCACAATCTGGCAGACTTCCTGTTGAAAGAACACTGGGAAATTAATGCCACACCAGTTTCCCCTCTATACCTGGTAGCTCCATAGACAGCGTGGGAGGTGGTGTGCAGATGTAGGGGACAGTCAATAGCAGCATAGCTCATGAAGGAACTGTGCTACAAAGAGTGGCTGAGTTCATGATAGCTGTTTCTGGAAATCCAAAGTCAGAGCCTGGTTGCATTCTCTAAACAGACTCAGTCTCTTACCTCTAGATCAAAGGAGTGATTCAAAGATCCTGAATAACTGGGGCAGCTTATTTTTGTCCCATAGGCAACTTGCTAGTGCAGTCGTTTTCAACCTGTGAACTGCGGACCTCTGGGGGTACGCAGACGATGTCTAAGGGGTCCGTGAAAGGTTGTTACCATAGAACAGTGGTTTTCAACCTGTGGACCCGATTCAAAAAAATTTAGGGATCCACAAATGAAAAAAGGTTGAAAACTACTGTGCTAGTGGTATGAGATAGTGGCTCCTTCTGTGTATGGGGACAACAGGCCCTATCTTGTGATTTGATCCACAGAGGCTACTGATCCCAGCACAGCAGTGCTTCATCTTGATTCAGCTTGGCTCAAGAAGGATTAAGACATGTTGTGACCTGTAGTTTCAATATGTTGCACCTTGTAAAGACAAGGTAGCTGTGGGCCATTATGTAAAACTAGGTGGGCTTCATTTGTCTGCCCCAACTGCAGATAAGTGAAACTTCAGCATGTCTTTCCATTCAAACACTCACCATTTTAACCATTTGAATAAAAAAGAAATAGCTAATAAAAGATGATTCACCTAATGCCAAATCTGAGCTCTGTAGATCAGCTTTGATCAAATACACTGACATTTGGATAACTGCATTATTATTATAAAACATCCTTTTAACTTTTTTTCCAGATGCTCTTTGTTTAAACTTTGCTTTGATCACTGTGTGGGTCTTTCCATTTCAGCAGATATTTATCCACAGTGAATGAAATGAAGGTGGATTTTTAGATTTGGTCTTCATATGGATTTTCTTTCCTTTGTTCAAATTTTAAATCAGTGAAGCTACTTTTTAAAACTAACCCTCTTACTCAGAAATACAGCTATTTTATTCTTAACTGCTCTGTGGCCTTTAACAACTCAGCTTGTCAGTGTCTCAATTTCTCCATCTATAAAATAGGGAAAACAGTACTTGGTTACCTCACAGAGATGGTTGTGAGGATTAATTAGTTAACGTTTACACAGCATTTTGAAAGAATAAACATCTAAGTGATACAAGCACTAACTAGTAGTAAGTACCCTCTGGTAGTAGTAATTTGAGTTTGCAAGATGTTAATTAGTACTAGTGCTAGAATAGTATATTTTGAAAGGGAATGTTCATTTGAGAAACTAATTTTCAAAGAGGGTCTAAGAAGTAAGAACACCAATTTCCAAATAAGAGCCAAAATCTGTAGAGAAGCCCTTTATGGGATTTCTCTTCTGAATAAAGTTACTTGTGTGTAACTGTTTGCAGGATCAGGCCCGATAGATGTTAACTCCATATCAAACGTTAAAAATACATGAGCTGTCACCCCAAAGCACCATAGACTTGGGGTCCCTATTATTATATCTCTAGATTAAACAGAAGGTAGTCATTTTTGAACCCATGCATTCTGAAACATATTCATAGTACGGCCCACATCTTAATAGACAGATTGTTGTGCAGATTCTATTGATGCAGGCTGCAATTGCATAACATTTGTGGCAACTACAGCAATTGTTTACATGAAAAAGCAATATCAAGAAAATATTTAATATAGTTTTAGCAGGACAATGCAATTTATCAGGTGGATACAAGGAGTAGAGTAGCACCAGGTGATTGCATTCAGAAGAAATACCTGCTTTTGAAACTAGTTGAAATGATGATTGTCAAATTGCCACTAAAGAACCCAGGCTTCCAAACTGTCCCTTTCTTTTCTAACCACAGTGAGACCCAACCTTATAGTACCAGCTGCCAAAGTCAGGCCTTTTCTACTCTGTTTTTCCTGGAAAACACTATAGAAGACTGAAGAACTAGTAGGTTTATGACATTACTGAGACCACAGAAGCCAAGCCTGATTGAGAGGGGAAGTAATTTTTATTCAGACTGTTTAAAATAGTTTGTTTCTTTTTGTTAACATATATTTAAATCAAATACCTAAAAGCATGTGGGAAAAAACCTTTTTTGTTAAAGATTCCATACTGGCCGCTTCATTCAAGGGCTGAGCATGCTCCTAATCTACATATCCAAGTCCTTTCCAGGGATACCTCTGCCGGAACAGGGAAGACAGCATTTGACCATCTTCATATTTCTATGTGAAAAAACAAGTAGAAAAAAAGTTAGGCATTTTTTTTATGACATACAAGCAAAAAAGCCGCAACCCCAATCTTTCCCCCACCTTTAGCATCAGGCCTAATTCTGCAGCTGCTGCATGCAAACAACTCTCACTGAAGCCAGTTGTAATTCTGCACTGGCTGCAGAATAAGGCCCAGTGCTACTAAATCCTCCCCTTCCCGTTCCCATCATTCTTTCATCCTTAGGGCCAAAGCAGGTCATAGAAGTTTTAAGGTTAAAATGAAAGTGAGTCATTCACTGCATTTGTTTAAAATAAAACTGCCATAGATGTCAGAAGCCCCAGGAATGGTAGGAATAAATAATAACTTTCTGATAAGTGTACACTGTGGAGTCTTTTTTGTGAGAAGATCTCTATTAGTCATCCTTTTCTTATTGACTTGCTTTGATCATTTCCTTGGTAACCATATCAGGCTATTTCACCTCCTTCATTTATCACAAGAAGGGGCCATTATTGTAAAACTCATTATTTTATTGGAAAATACTATGGACATATCAAAGCATTTTGTTTGTACTGAATATTTTTCAGAATTTACAGTGCTGGACTCAGTCATACATCTCAGGCATATTTTTTTCTCCATAGCTAATTCAAAGTATTAAAAAAACTCCTTTTCTATACCTTAACTAACAATTAAAGGTCACTTTTTAATATACAGTATCCTCTTAAAGTATTGACATTACAAAGTCTGAATATTTATTATCCTTTCTCAAATATAATTGTAGGCAACCATTCTATACTGTGGGTGTCTATCCTAACATTAAAATAACAAAATACTTAACATAGTGTCTTATAACACATTGGTGAACATTTCTTAAAATAATAATACAAGGAGCTCTAATTAGTTCAAAAATAATGTAAAAGTGTACAGCCACAAGCTGATGTAATTACAACCAAATTTTGGATTCTTCTGCAATTTATACAGTTCATTATTTTTATGTTTTGTACTTAAAAACTACAACTGCATTTACCTACAATAACAGCAAAGAAAGGATTATATATATGGAAACTATAGTTCTTTTTATACTGTTGCATAAATCCAACAATTTAAACAATTAATAATTGAATTAACCTCATCACAACAAAAGCAGTATTCATTGTAGCATTTTAACCATATACTTATACCCTTTAGAAACGAATTCCATTATAGTCTTGTATAAATATACATTTGTTTTCAAACACTCTAAGGAATTGCTGGTTATGTAGTCATAAAACACACACAAGACCAATAAAGATATAAATACATATGAAAAAATGACAAAAGTTGATAGAAAATATGGATCAAAGAATAGAAAATCTGAATCCAATTTCATTTCCCTTTCTTCAAACATATATTAAATGAACAATCAAAACTGAGCCATCACTGTCTCCAGACAGCACATATTCATTGCTTCTTCTCATTTTTAATGTACTTTTTTTATGGAAGTCATCAGTTCATCATATACAAAACATTCTGTTAATAAGCATTTTAGAAAGGTACATTGTATTTGTTCTACAAGACTTAGTCAGAACTTAAACAGAATAAAAAATAGAGAAAAATTCCAAGATGTCAAACTGAACACTGAAAACAAAATAATATAAATATATTGGAGACATATCTTAATATCTAATATGCACTAAGTACATTTTAAAATCCATATCTGTATACAGTTAACTGCACGGCCACAGAAGCATTTGAAAAACTTGAATACTGCATGAAGGTAAAGCATGAATCAGTCCAATTTTAGCTTAAATTGTCCACTAGTCCCCTTCTGTCTCTTCTCTTGTTCAGTGAACAGACAGGATTTGATCGTTCACAGTTTTTAAAAACAGTGTCTTATTTTCATTAAGCTAAGCCTACCACTGATGTAATTCTTGCATTACAAAGGTCTTAATTTAAACCATGACATAAATGCTTTTCATCAGTTGATTTTTTGTTCTTTGTGCCAAATTTCTTGCATTTTTAAAATAAAATGTATAGCATATAATAACTGCTGCAGTACAGGCTGCTTTATTCTTAAATATGAAAGACAAATGGGGTGTGACATGCATACATTTCAACATGCAGCACTTATTTCTTCAGGACTTTCCTTTTCCCACTGTTTTCTCAGTAGAGTATTTGACTTCCTTTGAATTTGGCCTAACAATAACACTGGATTTGAAGCACAAATCTCAGTCATGATCATACTGACTGGACTAAGAGGTGAAAAGTGTTCTCATCTCCCTCCCCCCACCCATCAGGGATTTGGGGATCTGTGGATTATAATTTATAGCAGCCTTTTGAAAGAAGTAGGGGATGCACTGTGAACACCCAAAATCCTGCTTTGTATTGCATACCAGGGTTTTCAAAGCACACACAGATTTCATCATAATCATATAGCCGAGGATCATTCCTACAACTTTCTGCATTATAAATACTTTTTCTCTTTGATATCATTGTAATGAATGACGGATGAGCTATGTTAATGCACTCAGGAGAATCTCATAATTTGTTTAGTATCGTTTTATTTTGCAGATAGGAACCTGGTTAATTTTAATTCTGGGTCAGGGGACACCAGCTGTTTTCCCATTTGAACTGTAAAGTATTGGATACATTTTTCTTGTGTAATATTAATATGAATACATTAATATTGTAATTACTAACATTCAAACATTGTATCGAAGCAGAAGTTTCAATGTGATCTAGCTACAGAATGCTATCAAACTGTGTGGGTAGTTCATTGATTATTGCAAACAGTATATTATGAGGCATTGACTAGATGAGAACATCTAGTGCTTCAGTGAACTCTGACATAGCATTTCAGACAACATCTGGATGCACAGTATTTAAGAAGGTGTGGGCTCTTATTTGGATTGTATTTGAATTGTGAGAGGCTGTTTTAGTCACATCAAATATTTATATTAAATTAGCTTTTGACTTTATGCTAATTATTTAAATCAATTACTCATAGGATAACTTACTTCACTTGTAACAATATTATAGGTTTGAGTTGAGAAAATAAAAAATATTTTAAATATGTTATTGTTACTGTTATATTTTTTTCATACTACCGTCCGAGTCTAGAAGGTTTTCCATTGCTTATTTCATTATTTTAGATTTTGGTCTTTATTTACGTTATTTTTGATGAAAATCCTTTTTGTATGGAACCTGTATGGAGCACAAGCTAGCAAGACTTTTGTTAAGAGTGTGTTCACCATTACATTTTCAATCCCTAGTTTGAAGGATTCATATTAGTGCTGTCTAATTATATTCAGTCTGGGATGAAACTTGGCATAGAAAATTTCAAATAAAAATACATTTTTCTTTTGTTTTCCTTTTTTAATAAGAGAATTAAAAAATAAGTCATGTTGTTTTTAGAGTCACAGGGTGAAGTCCTGGCCACACTGAAGTTTGATGAGAGTTTTGCCACTTCAGTAGAGCCAGGATTTCAATCATAGTATGGAAAACAATTGAATGTAGTATTTTCAGATCGGAGATTTCTGATCCTATAACTGAAAATTATTTCACTTTTTTAGTTCATATTGTGTAATCATATTGTGAATTAGTACCTTTGTTTTTTGTTGTTTTTTGATTGAGTAAAACAGCTACTTAGCATGTATGGTCACTTTTAAACAAAAATTTCCAAAGGACTTTTAGTATTTTGAGATGGGATATAAAACTAACATCCTCCCCCGCCCCCAACAAAGATCCCATGGCATGTTTCCTGAGAGTGAGGGGGTGCCACCTGCAGTGGCCTAGCCAGATTCTAGTTTGGATAATATCAGTCTGCTTATCTAATTTTCCTCGTCAATTTCAGTCGGATACTGGCATTGTTATACATTTCCTGTCCTAAACTGTAGCACATCATTGCTTTGCACTTCAAATAGCTTATACATCTCACCACTCCACCTGTAATGATATTATCATTTGAGCTCAGGGCTAAATCCTACTGTGCTGGTGATGAATTGACAGCACCATAAATGAGTCTGACATGATACAAGTACAGATGTTCAATATGTAGAAGAGTCTGAATAATAAGTCAGACTGTAAGGTAGTGTGGTGCCCCTTTGTGTAAGGGTATGATGCTCCAAGGAGTCCCCACTGCCTCCTGCTTGCTGCCTGTCACTGAGTCGTCTGTGGCTCTGCTCTCTGACAGTCACATAAAGTCCAAACCCTTTCTGGGGTAACAAGAGGCCTAAACAAAAGTTCTAACAAATCCAAAGTAATAATTCTTCAGCCCCTCTTGGATCGAATGAATAATTATTTCTTCCCTGGCAGGATTCCCCATGCTGTCTCCCTCCCCCAAGGACTCTAGCAGTTTACCTCTGAGGTCACCCTGCTCCCACTTACAAGGCCTGTTCCTAGACTTCTCCCGCAAGAGTCTACTCTATTCCCCATGGGTTTCTTCTACCAGAGCTCTCTCCTTTTTACTCCCTGGCGGCCTACACCAGCTAGGGTTGCCAACCCTCCCAGTTTCTCTGGGAGTCTCCCAGAATCGGGCTTTATCCCCTGGAGGCTACTGAAGCCAAACCGGGAGATTTTAGGCCACTAAAAGTCTGGTGGCGCAGCGGGTCTAAGGCAGGTTCCCTACCTGCCCTGGCCCTGCGCTGCTCCTGGAAGTGGGCTGGCACGTCCCTGTGACCCCAGGGGGAGGGGTGGGGGGAAAGAAGGAGGTCTTCATGCGCTGCCCCCGCCCCAAGTGCCGACTCTGCATATCCCATTGGCTGGGAGCTGTGGGGGCAGTGCCTGCACCCCTCATCCCCTCCCATACCTCAACCCCCTGCCCCAGCCCTGAGCCCCCTCCCGCACCGAAACGCCTTCCCAGAGCTTGCATCCCCAACCCCTCCTTCACCCCAACTCCCTGCCCCAGGCTTAGCCCAGAGCCCCCTCCCACATTCTGAACTCCTCAGCCCAGAGTCTGCACCCAAACCCCCTACCCCAGCCCAGTGAAAGTGAGTGAGGGTGGAGGAGAGAGAGCGACAGAGGGAGGTGGGATGGAGTGAGTGGGGCGGGACCTCAGAGAAGGGGCGAGGCCTTGGGGAAGGGGCGAGGCAAGGGTGTTTGGGTTTGTATGATTAGACAGTTGGCAACCCTAACCAGCTCTCTTCCGAGAGCTAAACGAGAAGAGCTCCACCACTGTCTCCCTTCCCCAGCGACCCTGACAACTCTCTTGGAGTTCTCACTGTCAACTCTGACCCCTCATTCAGGGCTTGACCCCACAGAGGCCTAATCGATCTCCTTTGGGCAGCAGCTGCAGGGCTTCTCTAGTGAGAGCTCGTTTTCTTCCCCCCTTCCTTCTAAGCAACTTTTTCTTTAACTGTTCTAGCAGCTTCTTTCTAGGTCAGCTGCTCCATTACTAATTAGCTAAAGAGGTACCATCTGGAACACCTGATTGCTCCCAGGTGAAGTGCACTGGATCATTATTAGCCAATTAGGCCCTAATTTTCCTGAAGAACTATTTGCTCCATTGTTCTGTAAGATTGTTATGTGTGTTCAGAAAGATTGTTCTGTGTGTGAGCATAAAGACAGCGAACCAAGACAGTGCAACATTCAGGCTTTTTCCTTCCTCCACAGATACTGGCCTCTCTTTCCGAGCACTTCCTGAAAGTAGAGTTCTCTAAGTTCCTAGAATTTACCTTCTACATAAATATATTGCAACTCCCCCTATTGGGAAGCTGTTTATCATAACATCCCTTTTGTCACATTTATTTGATAACAAGGTTAAACATTAATACCATAAAACTTGCTTACATACTTAACATTTTATTACACCCCCATAAAGCATCTCAATGTATGTGTCATGACCCATGGGTCTCAAAACCACCTCTGCAAGGTTCACGGGAGCAGCCATGCTCCAACCCGCCACGTAGCAGCCTGCTAACAATTGCTTACCCTGGAATCCAAGAAGCCCAACCCCAGGTTGAGGCTCTGTCCCTGAGGTCCTATATGCAAAGTCCCAGAGCAGCTGATTGGCTCCCGGGCCCCACTTAAGCCAGCATCAGGAACAGGAAGTTGTTTGAACAAGTGAGTTCCACACTGTGCCTGCTCCTCCTCCCCTGGCTTGATTTCCTGGCAATCTGTCCAAGTGTGACTCTGGTTCCCGACTCATGGTTCTAATTCCCAGTTTGTCTCCTGCTTCTGACTGGCCAGTATCCTGACCCAGCCAACACTTGACTCCTGTCTCATGACTGCAGACTCTAGCTCTGACTACTAGGTCTGGCTGCTCACAACCTGGCGGTGACAGTTTGTTCAGACCACAATAACCCTGAGGGCCAAGCCTGGTGTGAGAAGGATGAACCCAGCAGCATCTCTGCAGCCACTAAAAGCCCCAGACTCACCTAAATGGGCTCTCTGCCTCTAAGTGGATAATTAAGCACTGCAGGCCCAGGTTGTGCAGCTGACCTCGGACAACCAGCATCTGCAGAAGCAAGTGAGGCAGCTGAACACTGAGAATACCGAACTGCTAACACAGCCTGCAATATCCTTGCCCCAACGGTTTGTTAGGAACTGCCAGTGGTTCTGGGATTTCATGAACCAATCATAGAATAGTAGGACTGGAAGGGACATGGAGGGGTCATCTAGTCCAGTCCCCTGCACTCATGGCAGGACTAAGTATTATCTACACCATCCCTGACTGGTGTTTGTCTAATCTGCTCTTAAAAATCTCTAATGATGGAGATTCCATAGCCTCCCTAGGCAATTTATTCCAGTGCTTAACCACCCTGATAGGAAATTTTTCCTAATGTCCAACCTAAACCTCCCTTGCTACAATTTAAACTGACCATTTATTTCTACCCTTTCTTTATTTTTTAACCACTTACCTATCCATGAGAGAACTTTCCCTCTTATCCCATGACTGCTTACTTTGCTTAAGAGCTTTTGGTGAGGGACCTTGTTAAAGGCTTTCTGAAAATCTAAGTACACTGTATCCACTGGATCCCTTTTGTTCACATGCTTGTTGACCCCCTCAAAGAATTCTAGTAGTTGGTAAGACATGATTTCCCCTTACAGAAACCATGTTGACTTTTGCCCAACAAATTATGTTCACCTATGTGTCTGACAATTTTGTTCTTTACTATAGTTTCAACTAGTTTGCCCAGGACTGAAGTCAGGCTTACCGTCCTGTAATTGCCAGGGTCACCTGTGGAGCTGTTTTTAAAAATTGACATCACATTAGCTATCCTCCAGTCATTTGGTACAGAAGCTGATTTAAATTATAGGTTACAGACTACAGTTAATAGTCCTGCAATTTCAAATCTGAGTTCCTTCAGAACTCTTGGGTGAATACCATCTGGTCCTGGTGACTTATTACTGTTCAGTTTATCAATTTGTTCCAAAACCTCCTCTAAAGGAGGACAGTTCCTCAGATTTGTCACCTAAAAAGAATGGCTCAGATTTGGGAATCTGCCTCACATCCTCAACTGTGAAGACCGATGCAAATGGTCTTATCATCCTTGAGTGCTCCTGTAGCATCTTGATCTTCCAGTGGCGCCACTGGTTGTTTAGCAGGCTTCCTGCTTCTGATGTACTTAATTTTTTTTTTGCTATTGCTTTTTGAGTCTTTGGTTAGCAATTCTTTGAATTCTTTTTTGGCCTTCCTAATTATATTTTTACACTTCATTTGCCAGAGTTTATGCTCCTTTCTATATTCCTCTCTAGGATTTAACTTCCACTTTTTAAAGGATGCCTTTTTGCCTCTCACTGCTTCTTTTACTTTGTAGTTTAGCATGGTGGCTCTTTTTTGGTTCTCTTACTATGTTTTTTAATTTGGGGGATACATTTAAGTTGAGCCTCTATTATGGTGTCTTTAAAAAGTTTCCATGCAGCTTTCAGGGATTTTTATGGGGAAATGTATTCTCAGTGTATGGGTTTAAAAGTGGACTCTAAGGGATTGTGGGAGCTGGAGCTCAGAGGTGACCAGGTTGACTAGTCACCAAATCTGGTACAGACCAAGGAACTGATAGTCTAGTTTCTGGGAGGGTCTGTCCATGTGGAGGTGTTCTGTTGAAAGCCAGATCTTTTGTCCTATAGAGTATTTTGTCCTGTTGTCTATGTTCATCCACATAACTTTTGTTGTCCTTCTTCGTCTTCTCAAGGTGTCCCTCCTCTTGGATGTGATGGATGTGTTGTACTAGGTTCAAGGCAGATGGGTTGGGGGAGGATGTGAGTAGTTGTGGGTGAAATCGGGGGTGATATCCATACTTGAAAAAGAAGGTCTGTGGCCTATGGATGTATGGTTTGCATTATTGTTTGAGAGACATATTACTGACCACCTGACCAGGATGGGGATAGTGACTGTGAAATGCTCATGGAGATTACAGAGACTATTAAAATAAAAACTCAATAATAATGGGGGATTTCAACTATCCCCATATTGTCTGGGTACATGTCACCTCAGGATGGGATGCAAAGATAAAGTTTCTTGACACCTTAAAAGACTGCTTCTTGGAACAGCTAGTGCTGGAATCCACAAGAAGAGAGGCAGTTCTTGATTTAGTCCTAAGTGGAGCACAGGATTAGATCCAAGAGGTGAATATAGCTGGACCACTTGGTAATAGTGACCATAATATAATTAAATTTAACATCCAGCTTTGCGAACAGGGCTGCTAACAGGGAGTTTTGAGAGGGAGTTTGGAAGGGGAGTGGGAAGGGGGCAAGGTACACTTGCCATTCTTGAAATCTTTAACCCAAACTGTAATCATAATTTCTTGATTTAAAAAAAAACCTTACTGTTAACCTCGGTAGCTGTAAAAGAGAATGCAGGCAGAAGCCCAGCAGCAGAGCGGGGGATATCCAGTTTATTGCACTCAATGTAGCATGTATGATTACCTGCCCTGTGGGCGGGTGGCGTATGTGTGCATTCGGTGCAAGGAGCTCCTGGCCCTCAGAGACCGCCTACGGGCTTTGGAGGCCAGGGTGGCAGAACTGGAGGAGCTAAGGGAGGCAGAGAGGTATGTTGATGAGGCTTTCAGGGACACTGTAGACTTGTCCCACCTCCAGTCAGACAGCCACTGCGATGTTGAGGAGGATGAAAGCGACAGGGAAGGAGAGCGGTCAATGGGAGCATAGAGAAACCTTCCCATAGATGAGACCCTCCTTCCAGGTAGTGTTGGAGTGTCCTCTCGCACTGAGGTCACCTCTCCGGGGGAGGGAACTCCAATCAGTAGGAAAAGGCAGGTGTTAGTAATGGGAGATTCGATCATTAGAAACATAGCTGGATTTGTGATGACCGGGAGAACCATATGGTGACTTGCCTGCCTGGTGCAAAGGTTGCGGATCTCTCGAGGCATCTAGATAGACTTATGAGTAGTGCTGGGGAGGAACCGGTGGTCGTGGTACATGTAGGTACCAATGACATAGGGAAGGATAGGAGAGATGTCCTGGAGGCCAAATTTAGGCTGCTAGGAAAGAGACTGAAATCCAGGACCTCTATGGTGGCATTCTCAGAAATGCTTCCAGTTCCACGCGCAGGGCCAGGTAAGCAGGCAGAGCTTCAGAGTCTTAATGCATGGATGAGACGATGGTGTAGAGAGGAGGGGTTTAGATTTATTAGGAACTGGGGAAACTTTTGGGATAGGGGGAGCCTATACAGGAAGGATGGGCTCCACCTAAACCAAAGTGGAACCAGACTGCTGGCACTTAACATTAAAAAGGTTGTAGAGCAGTTTTTAAACTAAGAGATGGGGGAAAGCTGATTGCTGCAGAGAAGCACATGGATCGGACAGAGACTTCTCTTATAGGAGAGTCTATTGATAGAGATTCTCTAGGTTTTAGTCAGGAGGAGAGGGTGGAAAAGGATAAAGGAGGGGCCAGATGAGACGAGAAACTTTCACATAAAAAAGAATCTGACACATCTGAAAAGGGCAGACAAATAAACAGTGACCAGTTTTTAAAGTGCTTGTACACAAATGCCAGAAGTCTAAATAATAAAATGGGTGAACTAGCGTGCCTCATGTTAAAGGAGGATATTGACATAATGGGCATCACAGAAACCAGGTGGAGTGAGGACAATCAATGGGACACAATCATTCCGGGGTATAAAATATATTGGAAGGACAGAACAGGTCGTGTGTGTGTGGGGGGGGGGGGGGGGGGGGAGTGGCACTATATGTGAAAGAAAATGTAGACTCAAATGAAGTAAAAATCTTAAATGAATCCACATGTTCCATAGAATCTCTATGGATAGTAATTCCATGCTCTAATAAGAACATAACAATAGGGATCTATTACCGACCACCTGATCAGGACAGTGATAGTGATGATGAAATGCTAAGGGAGATTAGAGAGGCTATCAAAATAAAGAACTTAATAATAGTGGGAGATTTCAATTATCCCCATATTGACTGGGTACATGTCACCTCAGGACTTAATGCGGAGACAAAATTCCTCGATACTTTAAATGACTGCTTCTTGGAGCAGCTGGTACAGGAACACACAAGGGGAGAGTCAACTCTTGATTTAGTACTGTGTGGAGCGCAGGATCTGGTCCAAGAGGTAACTATAACAGGACCGCTTGGAAATAGTGACCATAATATAATAACATTTAACATTCCTGTGGTGCTAAGAACACATCAACGGCTCAACACAGTGGCATTTAATTTCAAAAAGGGCAACTATGCAAACACGAGGGGGTTAGTTAAGCAGAAATTAAAAGGTAAAGTGACTAAAGTGAAATCTCTGCAAGCTGCATGGACACTTTTCAAAGACACCATAATAGAAGCCCAACTTAAATGTATATCCCAAATTAAAAAACAAAGTCAAAGAACTAAAAAAGAGCCACCGTGGCTTAACAACCATGTAAAAGAAGCAGTGAAAGATAAAAAGGCATCTTTTAAAAAGTGGAAGTCAAATCCTAGTGAGGTAACTAGAGAGGAGCATAAACATTGCCAAATTAAGTGTAAAAATGTAATAAGAAAAGCCAAAATGGAGTTTGAAGAACAGCTAGCAAAAAATTCAAAAGCTAATAACAAAACGTTTTTTAAATATGTCAGAAGCAGGAAGCCTGCTAAACAACCAGTGGGGCTCTTGGATGATAGAGATACAAAAGGAGCACTTAAAGATGATAAAGTCATTGCGGAGAAACTAAACGAATTCTTTGCTTCGGTCTTCACAGCTGAGGACATTAGGGAGATTCCCCAACCTGAGCCGTCTTTTGTAGGTGACAAATCTGAGGAATTGTCACAGATTGAAGTGTCACTAGAGGAGGTTTTGGAACTAATTGATAAACTTAACTGTAACAAGTCACCGGGACCAGATGGCATTCACCCAAGAGTTCTGAAAGAGCTCAAATGTGAAATTGCGGAACTATTAACTAGGGTTTGTAACCTGTCCTTTAAATTGGCTTCTGTACCCAATGACTGGAAGATAGCTAATGTAACGCCAATATTTTAAAAGGGCTCTAGAGGTGATCCCGGCAATTACAGACACCGGGTAAGTCTAACATCCGTACCCGGCAAATTAGTTGAAACAATAGTAAAGAATAAAATTGTCAGGCACATAGAAGAACATAAATTGTTGGGCAAAAGTGAACATGGTTTCTGTAAAGGGAAATCATGCCTTACTAATCTATTAGAGGTTACAGTGTAGTAGCCGTGTTAGTCTGTGTCAGCAAAAAGAAAATAAGAAAGAAAGAAATACTTGTGGCACCTTAGAGACTAACAAATTTATTTCAGCATAAGCTTTCCTGGGTTAGAACCCACTTCATCGGATGCATGAATCTATTAGAGTTCTTTGAAGGGGTCAACAAACATGTGGACAAGGGTGATCCAGTAGACATAGTGTACTTAGATTTCCAGAAAGCCTTTGACAAAGTCCCTCACCAAAGGCTTTTGCGTAAATTAAGTTGCCATGGGATAAGAGGGAATCCTTTCATGGATTGAGAACTGGTTAAAAAACAGGGAACAAAAGGTAGGAATAAATGGTACATTTTCACAATGGAGAGGGGTAACTAGTGGTGTTCCCCAAGGGTCAGTCCTAGGACCAATCCTATTCAACTTATTCATAAATGATTTGGAAGAAGGGGTAAACAGTGAGGTGGCAATGTTTGCAGATGATACTAAGCTGCTCAAGATAGTTAAGACCAATGCAGACTGTGAAGAACTACAAAAAGATCTCACAAAACTAAATGATTGGGCAACAAAATGGCAAATGAAATTTAATGTGGATAAATGTAAAGTAATGCACATTGGAAAAAATAACCCAAACTATACATACAATATGATGGGGGCTAATTTAGCTACAACTAATCAGGAAAAAGATCTTGGAGTCATCGTGGATAGTTCTCTAAAGATGTCCATGCAGTGTGCGGCGGCAGTCAAAAAAGCAAACGGGATGTTAGGAATCATTAAAAAAGGGATAGAGAATAAGACGGAGAATATCTTGCTGCCCTTATACAAATCCATAGTGCGCCCACATCTTGAATACTGCGTACAATTGTGGTCTCCTCATCTCAAAAAGGATATATTGGCATTAGAAAAGGTTCAGAGAAGGGCAACTAAAATGATTAGGGGGTCTGGAACGGGTCCCATATGAGGAGAGATTAAAGAGGCTAGGACTTTTTAGCTTGGAAAAGAGGAGACTAAGGGGGGATATGATAGAGGTATATACAATTATGAGTGGTGTGGAGGAAGTGAATAAGGAAAAGTTATTTACTTGTTCTCATAATAAAAGAACTAGGGGCCACCCAATGAAATTAGTGGGCAGCAGGTTTAAAACAAATAAAAGGAAGTTCTTCTTCACACAGCGCAGTCAACCTGTGGAACTCCTTGCTTGAGGCGGCTGTGAAGGCTAGGACTATAACAGGGTTTAAAAGAGAACTGGATAAATTCATGGAGATGAAGTCCATTAATCAGGATGGATAAGGAATGGTGTCCTTAGCCTCTGTTTGTCAGAGGGGGGTGATGGATGGCAGGAGAGAGATCACTTGATCATTACCTGTTAGGTCCACTCACTCTGGGTCACCTGGCATTGGCCACTGTTGGTGGACAGGATACTGGGCTGGATGGACCTTTGGTCTGACCCAGTACGGCCTTTCTTATGTTTTTATGGTCTTATTCCTGTAGTGGGGAAAACACCACAGTGGCCCAACACTGTAGCATTTAATTTCAGAAAGGGGAACTACACAAAAATGAGGAGGTTTATTAAACAGAAATTAAAAGGTACAGCATCAAAAGTGAAATCCCTGCAAGCTGCATGGAAACTTTTTAAAGACACCATAATAGAGGTTCAACTGAAATGTATCCCCCAAATTGAAAAACATAGTAAGAGAACCAAAAAAGAGCCACCACTTAAGCCAGCAGCAGGAGTAGGAAGATGTCTGAGCTGGCCTGTGTGCCTTGTACTTCCAGCTCCCCCAGCTTGATTTCCTGGCATCCTGACCTGGTGTGACTCTGGTTTCTGACTTGTGGTTCTTCTGATCCCTAGTTTGTCTGCTGCTTCTGAACTCCTGGTATCCTGACCCAGCTGACAACTGACTCTTGTCTCATGACTGTGGACTCTGGCTCTGACTACTAGGTCTGGCTGCTCATGACGTGGCTGTGACAGTATGTATAACATAACACAAACTTTTTTTAAAAAAAGAGCTAACTTTTAACTTGCTTGGCAACTAAGGTCTTTTCCTACCATTTGGAAGGGTTCTTTCATGCCATTGGGTTTGTCTACATGGTGCAGCAATGCATACTTTGGAGGTGTGGTTTCTATAGTGCACTAACATGTTGCACATTAATTGGTCCGGTTAGACCCTGCTGGTGAGCACTAAAAGTAGTGCTTAGTACTATATTAAAGTGCACTAGGAAACTTTTAGTGCACACTGGTAGTGTCTATGTGGGTCAGTTAATGCACAACATGTTAGTGCACTTTAGAAATCACAGGCTTGTAGTGAGCATTACCCCACTATGTAGACAAGCACCAACTATTGTACAAAATCTTGTGTACACCTTGCAGGCAGTTTTATGTTGAAGCAAGCGCAGGTCTTGTAGTGACAGGAGGCTGCTTTGCACATGGTTCTTCTGGTTGTGTAGTGTTTTGAGAGTTTGTTCCAGTATCTGTCAATCACTCATCTGCCTGGGTTCCTTCCATGTCCTGCTGATCAAGTCTGAGCAGAGTGCATATTTCACAATCCTCCACGTCCATGTTTATTTTTTGTGCTTGTAGTGGGTGAATGCGCTTGTGGTTTCAGTGAAATATATGCCTATCCACTGCTATATTTATCTGTTCAACACAAGCAGCTTGCTTCCAAATGCATGATTTGTACTGAGACAAATCTGGGAGGGAGGGGGTGTGAGTTGCTGGGCCAAGGGGGGGCCCCATGGCTGGGCTCTGGGGAGAAAGGGTGTGAGTGTCAGGCCCCCTGGCTCAGGGCCAGCTTTAGGAAGTGCGGGGCCTCATGTGAACAGTGTTGACGGGGCCCTGCCGCTGAAACGCCACCGAACACAGCAGCAGCGATCGAGCTGCTACCAAAGCGCCGCCGAAGAGTTGGACATTGCAGGGCCCTGACACGGACGTTGTGGGGCCCTCTTAGGCATGGGGCCTGATTCGGCGGAATCTGGTGAATCAGCCTAAAGACGGCCCTGCCCTGGCTGGGCTCTGGTGGGGAAGGGGGCAGAGAAGCAGGAACTGGGCTGTCGTAGTGGTTTCTTTAACTCTCTGCTCCTGGGGGAATTTTTGAGTGTGTCTGTATTGTTACAGACATACTTGCTGACAGGTATGTTGAAATAAATTACCAAAATAATTGAAACTGGTGTGATTATATAGTGTTATTTTGAACAATTAAATTTGCAAAATTTTTCAGAATTTTAAAATATTGTGTGTAGAATTTTTAATTTCTTGGCACAGAATCCCCCCAGGAGTAATATTACCCTTTTGGATATGGAACCTAAATCAGTGAGTTCCTGCACTGGGCACATGCCACAAGAAGGTGGCAGCATCAGCTTGACTGCCTCAACCTTGCCCCACTACCTAGGAATTAGGCCAACCCAATACCGAGATAATCCAGGCACAGATTGGCACCTATATCAGAAAGGCACACTCCATCCTCTCAATAAAGCTCAGCAACACTCTGGGCTACATGGTCGTGTCACATAATGAAGCCACCTCCAGACTCCTGCCATGTCGATACTTTCTGGTTGGCCTTCTGGCCCTATCCAGCTTTGATGGGTGGACTGAAGTCCACCAAACCCTGCCAATCAGCATCTCCAACCATAATATCCCCACACCAGGAAACATATCCACCAGCAGTCCATCATTCATCTTATCCCTCCAAATCATTCCAGCCTGGAGCATGTTCCCAGCTCATTCTCCCCTAAGTGAATAACAGTGATGTCCAGTGTGTGCTTTCGGGGGCCAAGCCATGCAAGAAAGGCCAAGACAAAATTGCATCCCACCTGAGGCCCAGTGTGAGACTCTCGCTGTATTACACACTCTCCTGTAAGTGCAGTGCACTATGCTGGGCCTGCAAATCAATATTCTCAGCCGTAGACATGCTCCGATACATTCTATATGATGGAAATGGGGACGTAGCAGACATGGTTAAAACCCAAGGTGCTCACGTCCTGAACCTCTGATGCACTCAAACCCAACTGGGTAGCCACAGTTGCAACCTCTATATGGAATGAGTGGGAGCCATGCTGTCCCAGTGGCATGCCCAATAGGAAGAGGCTGTCACTCAACACTTCGACAAACTGGAATTTGGTTAGGAAGGAAAGGTGCCCTTGCAGGAACGCAGGTGGCTCAGGAACATATGCTCACAGTGCCACACAAGTCCATCTCACCAGAGCAGTGCAGAGCAACAGCGTTGCTGACCACTCTTTATTTGGTTTTTGTCCTGTGGACCTACAGCTGTAGAGTCACTCCACGTCCTGTAGTTCAAGAGCCAGCCGAAGGGACCAGTTCACTGACCCCAGAAGACCCCATAGAAGTCAAACAGAAAGGCTGCCTAGAAAAGTACAGCCTCACCCTCATGAACTGCAGATCCAATGAAATGCCTTGACTTAAATGCTTAAGGACCTGAAAGGTCACTGGCATCCTGACATTGCTTCATGTTCCAGTAGCCCCAGGTCCAACCCTCCAGCATCCTATGGGCCAAGAATCCCTGACAGGGATCTGGACAACCCACAGACCTGCAGTAAAAGGACACCCCTGACACCTGGTTAGCTTTGTCAGTGGTGCCAGCCCCCCTACCTATACAGCAAGACAATGAACTGCCAGATTTGAGGTTCGGGTATAGGCTAGACTCTGGGTAGACCCACAGCCCTCCTGAATGACTGAAACTCCCAAATGCTGTCGTGTACGCCAAAAAGCTGTGCAGTGCAAGTGATCCCTTTGCCGTGGATATTGCTTCTATCAACCAAGATTCCATAGGGCTGCCAGCATCTGTTCCGGCACCTCCATAGCCTCCAGTGCTAGTGTTCAGAATCTGTCAACCTGCAATCAAGAAAGAGCATTGGCTATGCCATTGTTAAGCCAAGGCACATGCTTGGCAGTGAAATGAATATTGCATTTGAGGCAAAGGAGAATGAAAGGCCTCACTAACCTGGCAGAATTAGTGGACTGAGAGTTCACCACATGGACAAACACTTGATTGTCACACCAAAACCTGACTATCTTGTTCCTGAGCTCCCCATCCCAGATGGTGACCACCACCAGAATGGGGAAGAACTCCAGGAATGTGATGTCCTTCAAAATTCCAGACTCCTTTCACTCCTGGTTATACCAATGCACTCTAAAATACAAGCCAAAACCTATCTGCCTGTGGCAAACAAGTAGACCTGCAGGGCTGCCTCAAGCATGTAAACATACCTTCATCCCTCGAGGTCCCTTCCAGTTCTATGATTCTATATGGAAACCCCATTATAGTGAGTGAGGAAATGGTGTCAGGTTGCCAGGTCTTTCTTCATCTCTGTTGTTACCTTTAAAAAGTGGTGCAGGACTTGAATTTGTAGCAAAACACACAGAGGATGTGCCTGGGGCTATGACTTTACATGCAAATTCAGATGGCCCAACAGATATTGGAGATCCCTTAAACAAACCTTTTTGGCCCTGCTGACATTAACAACCATATGTTCTAGCACCGTAAGCTTGTCCCCAAAGAAGGCAGAACTGCATCAAGTACAATGCCTAGGTATGTCAATGTAGTAGTAGTGTTCATCAGCTAGGGGAACACCCAATTTGCCCACCAGCTCCCCAACTTGTAAGACCCCACAGGTCTAGACCCCAGGCCTACCAGGCTACTGATAGCTCCATCCTGCCACCCACCAGCAGCTGTAACTAGCTTTTCACTACAATCTGCTCTGGACACAGACCATGGGAAGTCCCACCTCAAGGGCACCCTATATAAACCCAAAGGGCATTCCAGAAAGTGTCCAGGCAACAGTGTGGATCTTCTGGAGCTGCCATGATCATTTCTGCTCATGAACTCCTGGCTTCAGTCCTGCCTTGAGTCAGACTTCGCCTCCTGACCCAGACCCTAAAACCTGACTCTGACCTTTGGTATTGACTCTGGCCTGGAACCTGACTACGAACTCCTCCACTACTCCGAGACTTAGGTTTGCCCCTGCTCTGACCCAGATGCTATGAGGGTTGGAGGTCCAGCTGCAGGATGAGAATGCTGCACTATGGGCATGTGCTGCAGCTACATACCCGGAACCAGTCCCCCTCCCAGAATGTTTTAGTGGGTATCACCAAAAATTAACCAATATTGGTTTATTAACCAATACTGCCTGCTGTTTCTGCTCTGCCCTGAGTCCTACCGCACTGACCAAGCAAAAGTAGGACTCACTAGTCTCCTGATGGGAGATACACTGGACTGGGCCTCACCCCTACTCGAACGAGTAAGCCCAACTCTGTTGAACTGGGATGCCTCTCTACATGCATTCTCTGCCATATTTAACAATCCCCACTTTGCCTGCTTGGCAAAGGTGGCCCTGAACAAACTCCAGCAGGGGCAGGGCAGGCCTCTTCCTACCCTGTCCGCTTTCAGCAACTAGTCTTTGACATTGAGACTACCAAATCCGGTGGGGACTATGCGAGGAGATTAAGGATGAGTTAGCTCGTGTGGAGGCCCTGACCTATCTAGATACCTTTGTTGACCTTGTTATACTCATCGACTACAGGCTCAGCAAATGACATGAGAAAAGGAAGGGGTCCATGTTACCATTTGGCCGGTGCCTCTTGGCACCTGTCTTCAGCCCAGACCACAAATCTATGCAGCTAAATAGCACCCACCGCCATGTGACCCCTGAGGAAATAGCGCTCCGTCACCACCTCAGGCTGTTTTTCTACTGTGGAGGATCCAACCACATGCTTGCCAACTACCCACCCCAAGACCTAGCATGATACAGTTTTGGAAATGACTTGGCCAGTAGAGGGGGTTAGCCTGGGTAAGTCCCAAGATAATGCCCCCCTCACTGAATTCTACCTCAGTGGCAATGATGGATTCTGGGACAGTGGCCGACTTCATAGATGCTGATACTGCCAAAGCCCTGGGTATTCTGGTTCATCCAAAGACTGTCCCTGAGCTAGTGGGAACTAGATTACTCACTCCTGTCTTTGGGGCCAGTGCAGGGGGGGCAGTGTCTCTGGAAGATGCCTTTTAGGACCATCAGGAGGTCCTTCAGTTCAGAATGATCTGCTCATCACACTTCCCCAGAATCCTTGGCATTTCATGGCTGTTGGCTGCTGCTCCACACATTCTTTGGCATCAGCACCAGGTTAGTATCTGCTCCAAGTTCTGCCAGCCAGCCTACGTGAACTGTCTGATGAGCCCCAGAACCAAGACATGCCCCTCGCCCCCATGGGCTGTGGCCATGGGTCAGGTGGGACCACCACCAAAGTTGACTCCAGCACTGACTCCCAAGTACAGTGACTATGGCAGTGATCCTCAAACTTTATACCTCATGTTCCCCCTTACACCTGTCCACGTCCTCTCGTGCCGGGGCCGAGAGCAGGGCTACAGTTCCAGGAGGGGGGAGACACAGACAGGGGTAAGGGGGCCGAGGCAAGGGCTACAGCTGGAGGTGAAGGTGGGAGCAGAGCCTCAATTGGGGGCTGATGCTGGCAGTTGGGGCCAGCAGTTGGGTCCAGGAGCGGAGCTGGGTGGCGCTCCCTCCCTATTTCCTGTGGAGGCTGGCTGCGGTCCCAGCCGTGCCCCCACAGCTTGGGGACCTCTGGACTATGGTGTCTTCAAAAAGAACATCAACACTCCACCACCACACCGGTTTTATGACTGCTCTGCAGACACTTGGCATGTTCCGGAACCCCCCACCCCCATTTATGTCTCCCTTGTGCTACCTCGCAGACCTGACTTTGAAGCTACCTGAAGCCCCACCTGTCGCTCCCACCAGAACTGTCCTCCTGAGACCTTGTGGTGTCACAAGGGAGTGTGCTGAACGCAAAATACATCTGTCAAGGAGGCCAGACCACTAGGCCCTGCCCTCCCAGTGAACTGTTTGTGAACTCACCCTGCTGCAGAGACCAGGGGTTTCATGTTGCACCTGACCACTGTTTTACCGGTCTCCAAGCTAATCTGAAATGCACTGCATCATCTCCATGAGTTGCCCTATCCCAGGCCACTTGGGACATGGTTCCCTTCCTGGCCTCTTGCTCTTTCTTTCCTCCCTCCCCTTTCCCAGTATCTTCCTGGTACAGGATAGGCAAAATACAGCCTTCTGCATCAAATGGCTGCAAGGGGTCTGTTAGCTTGTCCTGCTGCACTGGGTCTTGGTCCCAGCCCAACAACTGGCTAGCCACGTGCCCTGCATAATCAAGCAGGTTTTGGTCGTTGCCAGACTGCTGCCTATGATCCATGTGTTCAGGGCCTCCTTTGACGGCTAGAAACCAAAAAACAGGAAGTGGCCCTGAGCACATCATGGCGCTAAATCCCATGAGAATTTATGGTTCCAAATCTTGTGCCAAATCCTGCAAGATGAGATATTCTGTGGGGGCTGGAAATCTTGCGGGACCCAGCCCATTCTGTTCTTTTTTGCCTTCTACTGATACAGGAACCACTAAACTCAACCCTTGCTAGGCTTGGGGCCCTCTTATAAGAGTTATTTCTCTCTTGATTTTCCTCATTATGACTACCTCATGCATCAGGTTTGGCACAAAAAATAATTGATTTTTTCCCCCCAAACTGCAATATCTTACGAAGACACACATTTATGGGAAAATAGTTTTGACCATATAGAAATAATACTTGCATTTCCATAGTGCCTGTCATCTGAGGATCTCAAAGCCTAGAGTTTGAACTAATTAGGTCCCACAACTCCCCTGTCAGATAGGTAAGTGTTAGATTTGTTTTGCAGATTGGAAGGTTAAGGAATGGAGAGAGGATGTTATTTAGCCAAGACTACAATGCAAGGCAGTGGCAGAGACAGGAACAGAACTCAGGAGAAACCAATAAAAACCAATAAAAACATCAACATTGTTAACATACTTATTTGTTAAGTAACAAACATATACAACTTTTATTCTTTGTTGTTTTTAAATTAATTTGCAGTTAGGCGGCCATATTTCCTCACATGAAAACCCTATGCATTTACTGCTGATCAAGTACATTGCAGAACAAAGACAATGATAAGCCCAGTCTTTCAGTCCCTGCATACCCAATAATCCCATGAAATCAAGGAGTGTTACAGGTGCTCAAAGATGTCAGTATCAGGCCTAACGTGGAAATATTTTGGGCCCAATCTGCCTTCATTTATAAAGGTGCAATTCTCATTCTAGTCCATGGGAGTTGCACTAGTGGCCTCTTTTCTATTTTTAAGATTCAAATGTATATAGAGAGATGTAGCTGAATACTGTATTCAGTGGGCCAAATTCTCCTGTGTGGATTTCAATGGGGTTGCACCATTACAAATGAGAATAGAGTTTGGCTGTTGTGTGTGTCTATACATTCTCCGAACCATTGGAATAGATAATCTCTAATGAAACAGACTTCTTCACATCAATTCCATAGCTGACAAAAGGATGCAGTTCTCAGCTTTATTAGAATGGGCAAGATTTCACACTTACAACATCAGATGTTATCACAGATCTGTGGAGTGCACTTTTGTGAAATGAAGATAAATTAGGAAAAAGAAAATAAATCTTGACAGGTAAATATAATTTCTGAATGTTGCCATCATGGTAGTGTTCTCATATTTCAAACAAGTACTAATTTTCATGGTATAGGGCAAGTAATTCTTTAGAGCCATTAATCGCATTCAGTTAGGAAGGTACAATGTGTAGTGTCAAAAAGAGAGATAGAGCTTTGAAGGGTTTGGCTTTTTTTCCCCATTGGAAAAAAAGCAAAAAGCACATAACTCTAAAAGGAAGAGTAAAAGGACAGAAGCTCTTACACGGCACTATATGCTTGTGCTCTTGGAGCCATAGCCTTGTTTATACAAGAATTCCTCATTGATGACAATGAGCATCAGTAACAGATACAGCTGAACACAGTTTAATAGCAAATGCAGCCAAGACAACGGGGGGAGGGATAGCTCAGTGGTTTGAGCATTGGCCTACTAAACCCAGGGTTGTGAGTTCAATCCTTGAGGGGGCCATTTAGGGATCTGGGGCAAAAAAAAATCTGTCAGGGGACAGTACTTGGTCCTGCTAGTGAAGGTAGGGGACTGGACTTGATGACCTTTCAAGGTCATTCCAGTTCTAGGAGATTGGTATATCTCCATTTAAAAAAAAATTCGGTTCAGCACTTTTTCAAAAAACATGGTTAAAATCTGCCTGATGCAGAAGGTTTGGGAGCTGGTAGTGACTAGAACATATTCCTCCAGAGAGAAAGCCTTGCGATGGCTCCATGTCCTCTCCATAGGGTTAACCTGTCCACAACCTTAACTCCACAAAGGCCCATCAACCTGGACCTATCCCTTCTTGCTCAGTAATGTATGTATTTTAATGTAGAAACTGTGCAAATTGGTATAGTCTCTAATTGCATGTATGGTATTTACAAGCACTATAATGAAACAGCTGAGAAGGACCTGAGAAGCATTACATTTATGTCAACAACATCTAACAATAAATACTCAATAGTTTAATTAAGTGATTCTTGGAGTGCACAGAACCTGGTTGTGGGCTCATTAGAAATGGATGGTTCTCCTTGTTTCACTAAGCATACTTACTGGATACACATATTGTGTGTTTGTCAATAGCATAAAAAGCTATGAGTAGATAGGACAAAATAAACATTTTAAAACATGAACAGACTGCATTTAGTAGCAATGGAATGTATCTAGTTAATTAAAGAGATTGTCCTTAGGCACTTCACAGATTATAATTACAGTTTCTCACTCCACCTTCTGGCACATTTTGCTCAGAGGAGTCCCAAGAGTTTGGAGTCTTTAGGTTGAATGAATATGGATACCTCCTTCAGGGTCTGAAACAGAAAAAATTGACAGCCACATTCCAAAGAAAGCTTAACCGGATAAAAAATGACTGCTTATAGTACCAATCTTCTCTAAACTCTGTTTAGCTGAAGCAAAGCTGTGTCATCTCTTTAAAAAGGTGTAGCTAGAATAAATACTAGATCCTGGAACCAGAAAATTCTACTTTACTTATTTCATGAGCTAGTTTAAAGATTTTGTTATGAAGATTCTGTTATATATATGAAATCAAATATATGTGGGGAAGTACATTTGGAAGATAGCATTCTGGCTATTTCAAGAGAGAGTGTGGTAGTACAAAGCCAAATAAGTCCAACAGAAATTCATAGTAAAAAAAAAAAACAAATAATCCAGCCAGCTAAATCTCTGATTTCTTTTTTTCGGGGATTTCTAAAAGTATAAAGTTTCTGATCATAGCATTGTTTTCCAATAGCTCTAATTTTTCTTAAGAGCTGTAATACCATTGTAGATACGTCATTGCCACCAGAAGTAGTATGTTTCACATCCACAACTTCTATTATCCAAACCTATCAGTTCTTAGGAATTAATTTTCAATTTATTCACATTGGTAGATAAGTAACTTAAACCTGTGTCCAAACTTTCATGTAACAGGCTCAGAATCTGTATACAGTTTTGTACTTATGTGAAAACAAGCTAGAATAGCCAGCTAAATAGGCTATCAGGTAGGCAGAGAACTTTGATGGCCAGGCAGCCAATTCCTGGTATAGCGATGTTCACTACAAACCAATTGCCAAGAAATCATTTGCTTTACCTGAGCCATATATTTAAAGGGAATGTCCACAGATTGAATTCATAAGACATATTTCCTGACTTTTATTACACAATTGTTAGCCATAATTAAATACAAACCAATTATTAGCTTGACCATTATCTTGGCTATCCAGACTTCCTGCTTGAATTTGAGAAGTCCAATTTTCCCAGTTTTGGATGAGTGCACATTGCTCAGTCACTGCCTCCATTTTGGACAAATTAGGTGATTAATTTTTGGATCCCCTATTCCCTAGCTGTTTTACCATTAGGAAAGAGATAGATAATAAGACAGAAGATATTGTAATGCCAGTATATAAATCCATGGTACGCCCACACCTTGAATACTGCATGCAGTTCTGGTCGTCCCATCTCAAAAAAGTATTGGAAAAAGTACAGAGAAGGGCAACCAGAATGATTAGGGGTATGGAACAGCTTTCAGACAAGTAGAGATTAAAAAGACGTGGACTGTTCATCTTAGAAAAGAGACGACTAGAGGGGGATATGATAGAAGTCTATAAAATCATGAATGGTGTGGAAGAAGTGTTATTTACTCTTTCACATAACACAAGAACCAATGGTCACCCAATGAAATTAATAGTCAGTCAGGTCAGCAACAAATATAAGGTAGTACTTCTTCACACAACACATAGTCAGTCTATGGAACTTGTGTCCAAGGGATGTTGCGAAGGTCAAAAATATAACTGGGTTCAAAAAAGAATTAGATAAATTAATGAAGGATAGGTCTATAAATGGCTATTAGCCCAGATGCTTAGGAACACAACCCCATGCTCTGGGCGTCCCTAAACCTCTGACTACCGGAAGCTGGGACTGGATGACAGGGGAGGGATCGCTCGATAATTGCTCTGTTCTGTTCATTCCCTCTGAAGCAGCTGGCACTGACCATTGTCGGAAGACAGGATACTGGGCTAGATGGACCATTGGTCTGACCCAGTATGGCCATTCTTATATTCTTTTTTCCTGAACTGGGACTTTCAACAGGCATTTGTGACTTTGCTCTGGCCAACCTTATATTTACAACAATCCTGCTTTTTGTGGCCAATTATTTCACAGGACCAGTATTTAACTGAACTGGTTCACTTAATTTTTGCATTATTGCCCATTTCCCTTGTTTTACAAAACAAATTCATCACTTTTTCTAATAATTGAAAAATATCCATGAACCAGATCAGAATCCCCCCTTTCATCATACATATTAGACACAGAGCTGTACTTAAAAGGCTCATGGCAATAAGCTTCCATTTTCCTCACTAGTGGCTGCTTCCTTTCCTGGTATACTGCTGCAGGGAAAGATTCAAGTTCCATGGTAAACTCATAGCTTCTCACAGTCTCTTTGCTTCCCTTTTGTTGATCTTGACCTGCAACTCTAAATCCAGCTAAGCACATAGAAATTTGTTCACTGCCAGTTTATCATAGAATTCCTCACTGATATCTGGATATGCCAGGAACACAAGTCTCCACATATCCTCTGCCTATTCAGGTGGAGTATCCTCTGCCTATTCAGGTGGAGTATCTTCTTTCTCTCTCATTCTACTTCTCAGCTGTAGACTGGCCAGCAGATTGCTGGCTGGATCCCAACCATACATCAAGTGCTTGTACCAGATCTGGATAACTCAGTCTTTTTTCTGGGGGTAAGACCTGCAGCACTATCAGAGCTGGGCCATTCAAGTTGGCTGGTAGAAACCACCCTCTCTGAACATCCTCCCAGCCATTCATCTGGGTGACGATGAACTGAGCCAAATAAGTCTCCCAGGAGTTTTTGCATGATTTCAGCTGGGGTAGCCTGACTTCTTTCTTCTGGTCCTTTGTGGATCACTAACAGGGTAGAAAACTGTTTCAGTTGTCTAGTCTTACCCAAGACCTCTGGCTGGCCCAATTCCACATCTAGATGGCTGACTTCCATAGTGGTCTGTGACACTTCTCAAGATGATTTCTCAGCCCCTTAAGTCCTTGCTGAAGCTCATCTCTGTTACTGAATTCCAAGTTGTCCAGAGCTTTCTTGGTCTCCCCTATTTCATGTAAGACCTTTTGGTCCATGACAGTCAAGTTGTTGGTCACCTCATTGATTGACCATTCTGGCATTCTGGACTGGGAGTGTTGCCACTGGGCTTCACAGTCTTTCCTGACACTTTGTAATAGCTACCCAACAGAGATTTCAGCTCTGTCTGCAACTCATCTTTTAGCCCTTTCTAGAAAACCTCCAGATGCTGCTTTAATTACTTTTGTGAAGCTTGCAGGTCCTGTTTTGGATCTTGTTTTAACTCCTTTTGCAAAGTCTCCAATTGTTCTGTTTCTGTGTTACTTGCTCCTTCCCTCACACACATCATTCTAATCTAATCAATACCCTGTCCCTAAATTTATCTGATCGCAGTAGAACCCCCTTGGGCTGCACAGCTAACCCCTACTCCAGCCTTCCATGTGTCCTTGTTTTAGGCAGAGGCCCTTATTGTTTCAGTTATCCATTCCATGAAAGAGCTCAATTGCTTTTTCTGTATGTCCTGAATGAAAGGGAGCTGCTATACCCACCACTTTCAGTGAGGTTTGACCCAACCCATAACAATATTTTACTGACATGTTTTCTCCATTGTATGTGGCCTTATAAATGTCACATGCTTTGGGCTAAATCCTGTCCTTAGTTACACCCCTGCAATTCCCTTAGATTTCAATTACATATAACCCTTTTACTTACTGCACTTTCTTTCAAGGCAGTTCACTCTTAGCATGCCTCTTGAAGCTGTATTACCAAAACATATCCATTACAGGCAGATTGGTTAGCTTCATTAGCCAGGACAAAGATGTGAGTGTTTGAATCACAGCCCCTTTACGTAAGGAATCCCTTTGATTTAAATCCAAGTAAAATCTGGGAGATTTGCTTTGCTTTGGGGGTAGAATTGTGGCTATCTAGTGACCATTTCAGCCTATGTTATGAGGATAAGCCCAGGATAGATATGGGAATGGGCATTTGAAGGAAAACTCTGTGTTAGTAGTAGGTGCATTTTGTGGAATGCTTCCAGGACATCGTCCAGTGTGAGAACAACCATGGATGTGTGCCAAGTCTGGCCTGACTAGATGACCTGGGAAAGCGATCATCTTAATTTTCCCTGCCACGCCCCAACTTCTGTGGCTGAAATAGTAGCAGTGGCATAGTATATCTCCTTTAAACCCCGACCCTGCCTCTTGTTTCCTGCAGAACAGATTATGAAAGTGAGCATGGAAGTGTTGCTGTAACACAAGCTAGAACTGCAAGTATTTGGGCAACCATAATGGTCTTCACATGCACTCACTTCAACTCTCTGACCCCATGGCAAACTGATAATAGCCCTGAATGAGAGAAAGAGAGAGGAAAAAAGAGATATGTTTTCCCAAAGTAATAGCTAACATACTGTAAAATCCTACTATAGGCAGGGCAAGTTAGGACCAGCTACATGGAGGTAAAACTGCAATTTATCCAGTCTGCACTAGGATTTTACTAGTTAATGTATTAGCTATCATGCTGTAAAAACACACCTTTTCCCTAGTGTAGACATACCCTTTGAGAGCAGAGCACAGCCCCAAAGAGGAATCGGGAGGGGAAGGCATGGGGGAAGCCAAGAAAAGAGCAGTGGGGAAGGAGTGGAGCCTTAGTGGAAGTGAGAATGCAAGGAGAAGGCAGGAGTAATAGAGAAAAAAATGGGACTATTTGAGGGAAGCAATATTGGCCCATCCACACCGGACATTAAACCATTTCAGCATAAGAGGTAACATCTATGGAATGTTTTTAGAATACTGTTTTAAACAGTTATATCTGGTACACATTGGTCAGAGAGACTGTGGTCTATTAAACTCTGTATCCCTACTGTGTTCAAAATCAATTTAGCTAATACAGTTTAATTTCTATTGTTGATAGTGTCTTAGAAAGGGAGGAAGGACGTAAAAGAAAAGTGAACTGGATGAAAGAGCGATGCTGGAAAAGAAAAGAAAAAAGTGGAGGAAAAGAAGAGACAGGACGAATAAAAAACAAGGGAGATGTAGTAAGTTTCTGATTTTTTAAAATTTTATTTTGTAGACATTTTGCTGCCAAAATATTATAAACTGCCTACCTAGCTGAATAGTAACGGTAAAGTATATGCAGAACACACACACACCCCACTAGCTTCTCTTTGTATTACACTTATGGTGGGAAATGCCACAAGAAAGATTTAGATGGCAAGGCATATCTTCTTATGTTTTAAATCTATCAAAAATGAAAACTTTGTTTGACGTGCAGAAAGGATTTTGGCCAGCTATACATGAAAATATCATAATAAATTCCTTCTTCTTTTATTGCTGGCATTATTATAAACAATGTACTCTGCCTATTATTGGGTTATAAAGGAATTCTTGTGTTATTTGAAAGTTAATACATCAGCTAATGTATAAAGTGACATACCTATTTTTTAAAGTCTAAATTCTAAGCTCAATACAGCTTCTTTTTCTATCCTGTGGGATTTTTTATTGAGACTCAGAAAACAATCTGTAGATACACTTGCCTCAGACTTCCATACATACTATTTGTAGTGAGATCTTTGGGCTGTAAGTATTTCTATTATGTGCCAGTTTTGCCGACTCACATTCAGATGTGCATAGACTCCCTTCCCCCTCTTTAGGCCTTTGGGGTTCCACTTCTATATTTTGTCCACGACCCTGAAAATATTGGCTGCTACCTTGATGCTTCTCAGTGCATTATAAGGCATGACACAAATTGATTTTTTTGGCCATTCCATTTCACCTAGGCTGTGGCATGCCATATTATCTGTCTCAGATGGGAAAACACATGTGAATGAGCGTAATCCATTTATTGGTTTATGGTCACAAAGTCCTCTAGGGAGTGTCCCACATAAACAGGGTGTTCCTGCATGCTGGATTTGGTATTTCAGTGTTTGAGCTGAAAGATGTGAAAACCAAATGTAGGTTCTGATTAATAACTAACACAGCTGAGATGGTTTTTGTGTATAGTCTATTCTATCAAAGGTGTGGAAAAATTACATACAAAAATATTCATAATAGACATATTCCTCAGGGTAATCTATGCATAACTGATGCACAAAGGGAAACCTCTCACTTTTGGACAAACTATTATTTTTGAGCTCTTCAAACACAAATGCAATACACATGCATCTCTCTTCTAATCTGCTGTATTGGAGGTTGTTTGTATCAAAATGACCCAGATGAAGAACATATTTTCATGGAAGATGTTACTAGACCTAGCCAAGTATTTTACTTTTAGGTGTGTGGATGTAGGACAAACCTGAGCCTTACATAACTGTGCGTGTGGGGTGTGTGTGTGTGAATTTATTGTTTATGATTGGTGCTAGTGCCTGAAATCCTTAATCAGTAGAACATAGGTAGTGGCAGCAAAAACTTGCCCCCACTCCGCCCCCCCACCCTAAGTATGCTTCAGCTTTGAGCTGGAGGAAACAGCTGCATTGATGAGAGGACTGTTTAGTCTCACTGCACTTTTAATCTTTAGCCTTGCTGCTGAGACTGTCAAATATGGTAGCTGTTTTTGCGATACAGTCACTTGCACAGTTGGAAAGGGACTGAGACTATTAAAATTGTTTAATAGATCACCAAGCAGCCACCATTTGGACACTCTCCACCCAGGCTGGATTCCCATCAGTATCATAGAGGTGAAAGATGAGCCCCACATTTCTTAAGTACATATATAGATGCCCGTTATATAGAATCTTGGGGACAGTTTACAAGTGAAAGACAATGCTGCCACTTATTAAACCAGCGGCTCACGAATCTACACAAAGTGGTTCATGGCTCATACAGAGAAGCTAAGACATCAGCATAGGAGATTTATTTTAAAATTTTTGTAGGCAGACTGTGTGATCTCCAGTACTGAGTGCAGAAGCAGGAAATCCTGAGTTCTAGTCCTGGTTCAACTATTAATAATTATTTTATTTGATTGTTTATTTGTATTGCAGAGGCACGTAGGGGCCCAACTTGTGTGGCACTGTGCAAGTCACTTAATCCTTCAATGCGTCAGTTTCCCAACCTGATAAATGGAGGTAGCCATATACCAACCTTCAAGGTGTGCTATGAGGATTAATTGATAATGTTTGCACAGTGCTCTGAATAGGAAAAGTAGTGTATTAGTGATGAGTGTTATGCTCTTTTTTAAAAAAAGACTTCATTATTTTTCAAAAGCAAACAATTTTGGCAAGGTGATAAAGGAAGAAAGAAACAGGGAGGGGAAGGCTGAAGACAGTATGCTTATTTTCTCCAGTAAATAATAAGCTCCTTAAGGAACACTATATTCTTTCTTTTTCATTGTTCAATCAATCAGCCTCTTACACTCAAGAGCAGTTTTCATATCTGTATTTACCTTCTCAAGCCATACTTTACACTCATGCTTTTCAGCACTTTACACATTTATTTAAGGCTCAACTCTGAGCACTTATTCCTTTTATTAGGAAAACACATCACACTCACACACTACAGGCCATAACCGCAAAGCTGTTATAAATCATACGATATCACTGACATCCTCCCTTTCATCTTCATGTGGATGCAGTACTCTTTCCTGGCTTATTGCTCTCACTCGGGCTGCTGTGGAGCTTCCTCCTGTGATTGAAAATAAATAGTCTTTAGTTTCCTTTCTAAGTCAATTGAAAATGTATTCCTGGTACCTCTCAGCAACATAGTTGATAGCAGTTAATGCATTCAGGTCAACCCACACACATCTGTCAATCAAAACTTATATTGCAAAGATCACTTTTGTACAATAAAGCAAACACCTATATTTAAAGCCATTCATCTTATGTTAATGCGTTCAGGAAATTACATTAAATCTGTTGATTATATATTTACTGTACATTTTCTTTGTCTACATACCAGCTTGGGGTTGAAGGACAAGGAAGTACAATCCAAGTCCTGCTACTTTATGTGTAGGGCCCTACCAAATTCATAAATTTCATGATTTCAGATATTTAAATCTGAAATTTCACAATGTTGTAATTGTAGGGGTCCTAACCGAAAAAGGAGTTGGGGGGGGGGTCGCAAGATTATTGTAGGGGGGTTGCAGTACTGCTACCCTTATTTCTGCGCTGTTGCTGGTGGCGGCGCTGCCTTCAGAGCTGGGTGGCTGGAAAATGGCAGCTGCTGGCCAGGAGCCCAGCTCTGAAGGCAGAGCCACCGCCAGCAGCAACACAGAAGGAAGGGTGGCATGGTATGGTATTGCCATCCTTACTTCTGCGCTGCTGCATTCAGAGCTGGGTTCCTGGCCAACAGCTTCAGCTCTTTGGTATTTCTGAATGCAGCGCAGGAGTAAGGGTGGCAATACCGTGATTCCCCTAAAATAGCCTTGCCGCCCCCCTGGAAATCCCTTTTGGGTCAGGACCCCCAATGTGAGAAACCCTGGTCACCAACGTGAAATCTGTATAGTATTGGGTAAAAGCACATAAAAGACCAGATTTCATGTGGGGACACCAGATTTCACAGTCTGTGATGCATTTTTCATTATCGTGAATTTGGTAGGGCCCTATTTATGTGGTATTAACAGGCAGCCAGATTTTGACTTCACTTACACCAGTTTTACAGTTACACTGATATAAATCAGAAGTAACTCCACTCAAATCAATAAGTAAATTCAGGATAACTAAGAGGGAATATGGAGTAGCGAGGGGGAAAAACACAAAGTCAAGGATGAGAGGAGTATACAGGAGGAGGATGTTTAGAAGAGAGGTCAGTTTGGGAGCACCATACACAGTGGGAGGGAGGAGTAGGAGTTGGAGGAAGAGATTGCAGAGATGGAGGCAGAACCATTTTTTTTTTTAAAAAGGTTGCTTTTCATGTTGAACTCTGCTTGTAAATCTGCACCATCCTTAAACTTCATCCACATGCTGGTACTTGTCTGCTTGGTAAATCAGTCCTGTTGTTTTTTAATCATGTGTATTCGATATAATATGCATGCAAATGTTTTGTGGTGATATCATGTGCCATCTACATACTCATTGAAAAATCTTATCAAGCTTTAAAGCAGAACAGGAATATAGAGCGATTCTACAGATTTTGTTGGAATTTTGTGGTTTTTTTATCATGAAAAACAGAAATATATTTGAAAAGTGAAGCAAAAAACCCCAAGATTTGACAAAAGAAAAACAAACAGTATGGACTAGGCAGCTTAGATGAATTTAGCTGGCATGAATGAGCTACTAAACGTGTGGTGTGGCCAACATTCTGATAGGGTGAGTAAACTTTGTATTTCTTATTGGAAACACCTTAAAGTTCACTACTAGTGTGTACTTTCCCCATTTAAATTAATTTACTAAACTGAAAGAAAGCTGCAAATCTCTGAGCAACAGTTCGTAAAATGCTGACCTGATGATAAATTAATAACATCCTCCGGGATAATGTGACTATGAGCCTGCTGTCTTAATAATGAAGGGCCCAATCCTGAAAACTCAATTGAGAACACCTATGGCCCTCTCTATTTTAGAAGAATAGCCTATGTTTGAACTCACATTTTCAAACATTTCCTAATTGAAACAGAATCAATGGGGTCTCTGTGGTAGAAAAATCTCTGCTCTGTTTACAGGATCGGGACTCTACTATAGTCTAGTATCATTCACATAGTGTTGTGTAATGGTAAAAGTATTTAGTTGGAACAGCACAGCTTTATGATTGACTGGTGATATTCTACTGAAGAAGATCTAAGTGAAGATAACATTTTTCAAAAGAAAGATATTGCTGGCACTTGACTACCTCTTCCATGCAGCATTTATTTGCATTTGTCAGAAAAACAAAATGAAGCCTTTACTGCTGCCAATTTGTGACTTTCTTTGTTGTAAAAATATTCTGTTACTAAATCAGCACTTGTCTTCTGTCTGTGTTTGTCTTAAACTCTTGTGTGAAACAGTATATACCTCCTTAGAGACTTTTACTGCCCTTACTATTTAGGCAATGAGAGTTCTGTACAAAGATCAAGGGGAGATTAGGTGCAGTTATAGATGTGATAATGATGTACGGTTTACTTTAGGGTTGCTCATTTATTAGCATATATTTTGTGTTTTCTTACCGAAGAACAATTTAGATGTATTCAAGTATTTTTTGTTTACTTTTTTGTTCTCACTGGTTATGATAGTTTTCAGAGTAATTACAATGAGCTGCAGACTTTTTTTAAGGTAATAAGTTAAAGCTGCATAAAACAGTTGTGATTCATCAACAGTTGTGTGGAACATTAACAGTGAAATCTGGTTTTTCTTTCTAAGTATTTAAGGCCAAATAATATAAGCAAAAATAATTTCTCCAGTCAACTATCTTGAATAAAATTATTATTCAATGTAATATTGCTGTAAACTGTAATGACTGATTTTTCCTGATGAAATGATGAGAGGCAGAGATGTTATGTTCTAAGGAATTATCTTTGATGAACAGGAAGTATTGTTAATTCAGCAATATCACCTTAGGGTTGATTTTATCATTTAGACAGATATAGTTGGTTCTACTCAGTATTTGCATGGGAGACCTCCAAGGAAAACGCAGGTGCTACAGGAAGCAGTGTTGGTAATTCAAGAGTTGAACTTTTTCCACGGAGTTAATCCTGAAGCAGTACTTCAGCAGCATAGCTTAAGGGGAAATTGTGGGGGCACGTCACACTCCCCGTCAGTACCCAGTCCGAGCCGGGGAAGCTAATGATTCAACCTGCGGACAAAATTCAGTGATGAATCCTGTGCATATGCTGAGAAGGGAGAATTGTGCTCCAAGTGGTGAAAGTTTTTGGAAGAAACCCAAAACAGATTTTGACCTCATTATCAGGGTGGATGCCAGATTGCAAAAAATTCAAAATTGTCTTCATTTCTGTTTCAAACAATGGAATTTTTTGAGAAAGACAAGATGTCTTTGTGAAAATATACATTTTTGAAAAATAGAGTTTTGTGAACAAAAAATGTTGCCCAACTCTAATTTTAAACTTTAGATGGTAATTAAAGATTCCACAGCCCTTTTTGCAAGAGCAGGATTGTTTAGCCTTCGTGTCCGAGCCAAATCTCATTTTGTGTTAAAACATTCTGCCTACCTAAATTTTGTCCACTGTCTGCCATTTCAACTCTTCACTTTTTGCCTATCTAATCTTCTCTTGATGTATTTCCAGCCGGGCAGTCACTGTGACACATGCTCATAGGTGCTGGAACTAGAGTGCTGGGGGTGCGGCAGCACCCCCTGGCTTGAAGTGATTTCCATCATATACAGGGTTTACAGTTTGGTTCAATGGCTCTCAGCACCCCCACTATACAAATTATTTCATTACCACTGCACATGCTGTTATCCTGCTGAAGCACTTCACCTTGGAGGTATGGTTTGTGTTTCGAACACAAAGTCTGCCACTGTGTTCCCCCCTCAATGGGACCCTTTAAATGTCAATTTTAACAACTGCTCACTTAAAACAAAAAAGGTTTCTAGTCTTTTTCATTGCAGAGAGCCTTCTGATGTAAACAAGTCACTAATTTGTGTTGAAAGGTTTTTCCTAAACAGTTTCAGGTTTCTCCTGTTCCACCATACAGCTTCTCAGAGCTGGGTTTGGGCCCATGAAACCCAGGACCATGGAGTCTCTCTGCTTTTACTTTGTATGTGTGGATGTGGGCAATGAACTACCCCTATCCAAAATTCTAAGGATGACCCTGCTTAAAGGTGCCTGCATTTCTGAGGTAGTCAACTCACCTCCTGCTCTTTAAGAGCTTGGCATTCTTCTAGGTGAGAGGTGCAGTTACAGTATAACTATTATTCTAAATTGAAATCCCACTGATGAAGAAAATAATGATAGATTTTTTCCTCCCTGGGAACAGCAGTGCTATCACCCCCATAAAGAAATAACTTAATGAATAAGCATATTCCTTTGGAAGCTATTCACACTACAGCAGAAAAAAGTTAAATGATTGTAATGTTTGTTTCACTTGTAGAATAGGTTAGCAACTTCTCACATAAAACAATCCAATCTCAATTTGGATTTTGTTGGCTATTTTTTCCTGAGGTATATGAAAGCCTCTTAATACAACTTCTACACCTAGTAGGCTGGATTTCTATTCGGCACCTTTGTATTTTAATTTTGCTAGGCATTAATCTGCCTATTTTAGATTGCCAGTACTAACAAGAAGTCTGCAAAGTTTCATATGCTGTCTTAGAGCAGTGATGATTACAAAAGCAGTCCAAGTAAAAAAGTAGAATTTATTTTTAATCAACAAGTCTCCTGTAAAAGTAATAAAACAAATATGATTCTCTCCAGCACCTGTATGTGACCAGAGGAGCAACATTTATGAGTTTATACAAAAACATTTGTTTGTATTAAGACAATCAATTATGTGTATTTAGGGATTAAAACCTATTTACATAGGACTAAATTGTTTCTAACACCAATGCGGCTGCTCAAGAGGAGTAGGAGGGAATAAGAATTCATCTCACTGTCTCATGTGTCCAAAACACATAGACCAGCTAGTAATGCGGGACTTAACTACACAGACATCAGTTGGAAAAGTAATATTGGACATTTTGTGTTTTACCATAAGTTCTTAGAGTATATTGGGGACAACTCTGTTTCAGAAGGTGGAGGAAGTAACCAGGGGAACAGTCATTTTAGATTTGATTCTGACCAACAGGGAGGAATTGGTCATACATCTGAAGGTTGAAGGCAATTTCGGTGAAATATCATGAAATGACAGAACTCATGATTCTAAGGAAAGGAAGGAGTGAGAGCAGCAGAATAAGGATCATCATCATCATCATGTTCCTATTATGCCTCTGGCGTTTAGGGCAGTGACGAAGCTCCTCCACTCCTGTCTGTTTCTGGTAAGTCTTTCAACGGTTCCCCAGGTTTTTCAGCTCAGCTTCCACAAATCTTCGCCATGTTGTTTTTGGGTGGCCTCGTTTTCGCTTGCCTTCAGATGTCCATCTTATTGCTACTCTGGTGATGGAATCAGTTTCCATCCGAAGCACATGACCGATCCATCTCCAACACCTCCTGGCAACGATGGTGCTCAGATCCTCTTGACTGCACTGTGTCAATAAATCTCGGTTTGAGATTGTTCTGGGCCAAAAGATACAAAGGATTTTTCTGAGGCAGGTTGTCTGGAATGAAGACAGTTTGGACATGTCATACGTTCTCATTTCCTAGCATTCTGCACTATAAAGTAGTGTTGAAAATACGCAGCTCTGATAAATCTTGAGTCTGGTGTTGTATTTTGATGATTTTCACACTGCATTTAAACTCCTGAAGGTGTTCCTGGCTTTATTGATTTTGTTCCAGATGTCCTGGCTGATGGTGCTGCCCAAGTATGAGACTGTTTCTACATTGATGAGAACATAATCCTCTATCCATACTGATGATGGTGAAGCAATATTAAAGGTCATGATATCTGTGTTATTGCAGTTGATTTTCAGTCCAATTTGCGGGCTGAATGCGTTGAATCGAGTTGTTTTTTCTTGTATATGGTATTGGGTATATGATAAGAGAGCGACATCATCTGCGAAATCCAGGTCTTCAGGGGATGAGAAGAGTGTCCATTTAATGCCTCTTGGCATGTCTTCTGTTGTACGCCGCATTACCCAGTCGATGGCAATGTTGAAGAGAATTGCAGACATGACACACTCCTGATGTACTCCTGTTTTTACTTCAAAACTGAGCTCACTGTGATCAACACTGCATGTAAAGTTGAAATAGAAGCTTTTGATGACGTTGACTATGCAGAAAGGAATTCCATATGCTCATAGAATGTGCCATAGGCTTGTCTTGCAAATGCTATCGAAAGCCTTCTCAAAGTGAAACGTATGTAGAGTTGCGGTTGCCATTTTAAGCACTGTTCTATTATGTTTTGTAGAGTGAAGATCTGATCTGTGCATCCATGCCCTTTCCGAAAACCAGCTTGCTCTTTTCTGAGAACGCTATCAACTGCCTCTGATATATGCTGGACTATGATCTTACACAATACTTTGCTTGGCACAGATAAAAGTGTGATACCATGCCAGTTATTACAATCACTGAGAGTTCCTTTCTTTGGTATCTCCACTCACAGGCGCCGCCTTCCGGCGCCGCTGCTGGGTGCGGTCGCCCGGCCCCGCCCCCGACGCCGGGCCCTGCCCCTGATGCCGGGCAAAGTTGCGGGGCCCTGCCCCCGATGCCAGGTGACGTTGCGGGGCCCCGCCCCCGATGCCGACGCAACGTCGCCCGGCGTCGGGGGCGGGGCCCCACAACGTCGCCTGGTGCTGAGGTGAGCTGGGCACGGGCCCCGGGGCTGGCGGGGAGCTGCCGATTGGAGCACCCACGGAGTTGGTGCCTATGTCTCCACTATAACCCTGTTGGTCCACTCATCTGGTACTTTTTCCCTTTCCCAGACTGATGTAAATAGAGAGGCCAGGATAGAGTCTGCTAATTTAGGATTTACTTTGAACAATTCTGCATTCAAGTTATCCTTGCCAGGAGCTTTCCCATTTTTAAAGGATTTGATGGCTTGAATGATCTCTTCCTTATTGTTGGGGTGTCCGTGTTGATATCAATATCTTCTTCTGCCTCCTGGATATTTGCTTCCTCTTTAGGTGGCTCTGTCCAGCGCATTCCTTGTTCTTTTTTGGTTGTTAGTAGGTGTCCTTGTTTGTTCCTGATGAGAGTGTTTGTTGGTGTCTGCCGTTTACCCCTGATAAGCTGCATCATTTTACAGACTGTTCCTTGTTCACCACGAGCAGCTGCATCCTCTGCTTGTGTTGCCAGATTATCAATATAATGCCGTTTGTCCGCTCTCACAAGGCATTGGACCTTCCAGTGTCCTTGCTATATTGCTCGTGGTATTTGTCCTTTAGCTTCTGGGATTTTGTGTCTAAAACTTTTTTCTTCAGGGCTCATCTGGTTTCTATGGCATTCCATGTGCTTCTTCTCTCCTTTCTTCTCTTCTGCCTGTAGCCTAGACAGGCTTCATTGCTCTGCTTCATTGCTGTTACTTTGTCCCACTTCTTGTTGATCTCCTCATCTGCATTCCTCTCCTCTCCTCTTCATCAAGGTCTGCAAGTGCTTGAAACCTGTTCTTTAACTGCAGAACGAAGGCTTTCTGTATTTCAAGGGACTTTAGCTTGTCAATATCGTAACGTCTATGTCCCTTGTTTGGTGGACTCACACTTCTCAGTTTTAGCTTGATGGAGGCTGTCACAAGATAGTGGTCGCTGCCAACATCGGTACCCCTTCTCACTTTCACATCTGTCAGTGAGCGTCGCCATTTGCCATTGATCATGTTATGGTCAATCTGGTTCTTATCTCTGCCATTTGGAGAACACCATATCAGCTTGTGAATTTCACGATGTTCAAATAGGGTTCTGCCAGTGACTAGATCATTCATATTACAGAAATCAACAAGTCTTTTTCCGTTTTCATTAATTGTGCCGCACCCATGTCTTCCCATTGCTCTGTTGTTGTTTGTGTTGTCCTTACCAACCTTGGAATTCAGGCCTCCCATGATGATAGTTAGGTCATGGCATGGTACTCTTTCTAACTCCGCCTGTAGTGTAAGGTAGAACTTGACCTTTACTTCTTCATCACTGTCATTTGTTGGAGCATAGCACTGAATCAGGGTGATATTATTATGTTTCCCTTTCAGTCTGGCTCTCATACGTCTGGTGCTAATGGATTTTCATTCAAGCAGGGAATGCTCCACTCCCTTCTTCAAAAGGATGGCAACACCCTCATGGTGTTGTCCATCATCCCATCCAGAAAACAGCAAGTTTCTCCCGAGACTGTTGTTAATCTTCCTGATCCCGTCCATCTGCTCTCGCTGACACCCAGGATGTGTAAGCTGTAGCATCTCATCTCTGCTGTGACCTGAGCTAGCTTCCCTGCTTCGTACATTGTCCGTACGTTCCAAAAACCAAGTTTGGTTTTTGTCTTGGTGTTGAGCATTTCAGTCTTCATGCCAGTGGCTTCCTTTTGGCTTTCACCCCTGACAGTCATACGGGTCATTGACTCCTGAAGGCCATCACACACAGTAATGGTTGATTTTTCTGTTGCTGTTTCCGTAACATATTTTGTTTTTTTATGGGACAGGGTTGTTAGCCCTGTGCCTAACCCCCAACCTGGAGGACCAGGGTGTCTGTTTGTCTGACCCCTTCCCCACAGACCAATCCAGCATGGTTGAATCTACCAGGAGCAAAAAGCCCCCCGCTGACACAGACTTTAGAGCACGCAAGCTATCCCGCCATGACAAGACATGGACACCAGAGGACAGAGAATAAGGATAATGGACTTCAAAAAGACAGACTTTAACAAACTCAGAGAACTGGCATGTAAGGTCCCATGTCAAGAAAATCTAAGGGAAAAAAGAGTTCAGGGGAGCTGGCAGTTTTTCAAAGAAAAAATTCAGGTGCCACAGCAAATTAACCCAAAGCAAAATAAAGATAGGAAGAATAGTAAGAGGCCAATATGACCTAAAAATCAAAAAGGAATTCCAGTAGAAGTGGAAACATGGACAAATTGCTAAGGAAGAGTATAAAAGAAAAGCACAAGAATGTAGGGACAAAAATCAGGAAGGCTAAGGCACAAGATGCAATAAGAGGCAATAAGAAGAGATTCTTTAAATACATTAGGAATATGAGAAAGATGAATTAAAGTATAGGGCCTCCACTTAGCAGGGAAGGAGAGCTAATAACAGATAACATCAAGAACACTGAGGTGTTCAATGCCTATTTTGCTTCAGTCTTCAATAAAAAAGGTTATGATGACCAGATACTCAACACATTTAATATTAACAGCAAGGGAAAAGGAATGTAAGCCAAAATAGGGAAAGAACAAGTTAAAGAATATTTAGCTAAGTTTAGATGTACTCAAATCAGCAGGGCCTGATGAAATGCATTAGGATGCTTAAGGAACTAGCTGAAAATCTTGGAAACACTACTGATTATCTTCAAGAATTCATGGAGAATAGGAGAACACAGAGTACTGGAGATGGGCACACATATTACTGTTTTTTTTTAAAGAAGAGGATTTGTAAAATTATAGAACAGTCAGCCTAACTTCAGTACCTAGAAAGATACTAGAAGAAATTATTAAGCAATCAATGTGTAGGTACTTGGAGGATAATAGGGTGAAAAGCCAATGTGGATTTCTCAAAAACAACTCATGCAAATCCAACCTAATTTCCCTCTTTAACAGGATTACTGGCCTAATAGATGGGGGTGGGGAGCTATAGAATTGATATATCTTGATTTTATTAAGGCTTTTGACACAGTCCCACATGACATTTTCATAAGCAAATGAAGGAAATATGGTCTAGATGAAATTACTATAAAGTGGGTGCAAAATTGGTTGAAAGACTGTACTCAAAGAGTAGTTATCAATGGTTCACTGTCACACTGAGGGGGAATGTATCTAGTGGAATCCCACAGGACTCTGTCCTGGGTCAGTACTATTAAATATTTTCATGAATGACTTGGATAATGGAGTGGAGAGTATGCTCATCAAATTTGAAGATGACGCAAAGTTGTCAGGGGTTTCTAGCACTTTAGAAATCTTGACCTCTGAGGAAAGGTTAAAAAACCTGAGCATATTTAGTCTTCCAATATATTAAGTAAGGCTGTCGATTAATCGCAGTTAACTCACGCGATTAACTCAAAAAAAGTAATCGCAGTTTTAATCGCACTGTTAAGCAATAGAATACCAATTGAAATTTACTAAATATTTTTGGATGTTTTTCTACATTTTCAAATATATTGATTTCAATTATAACACAGAATACAAAGTGTATAGTGCTCACTTTATATTATTATTTTTATTACAAATATTTGCACTGTAAAAATGATAAACAATAGAAATAGTGTTTCTCAATTTACCTCATAAAGTACTGTCGTGCAATCTCTTTATCGTGAAAGTGCAACTTACAAATGTAGATTTTTTTTTGTTACATAACTGTACTCAAAAACAAAACAATGTAAAAGTTTAGAGCCTACAAGTCCACTCAGTCCTACTTCTTGTTCAGCCAATCTCTAAGACAAACACATTTGTTTACATTTACAGGAGATAATGCTGCCCGTTTCTTATTTACAATGTCACCTGAAAGTGAGAACTGGTGTTCGCATGGCACTTTCGTAGCCGGCATTGCAAGGTATTTACATGCCAGATATGCTAAACATTCATATGCCCCTTCATGCTTCTGCAACCATTCCAGAGGACATGCTTCCATGCTGATGATGTTCATTAAAAAAATAATGTGTTATTTAAATTTGTGACTGAACTCCTTGTGGGAGAATTGAATATCTCCTGCTCTGTTTTACCCATATTCTGCCATATATTTTACATTATAGCAGTCTCAGATGATGACCCAGCACATGTTGTTCATTTTAAGAATACTTTCACTTCAGATCTGACAAAACGCAAAGAAGGTACCAATGTGAGATTTCTAAAGATAGCTACAGCACTGAACCCAAGGTTTAAGAATCTGAAGTGCCTTCCAAAATCTGAGAGGGACAAGGTGTGGAGCATGCTTTCAGAATTGTTAAAAGAACAACACTCTGATGCAGGAACTACAGAACCTGAACCACAAAAAAGAAAACCCTCTGCTGGCGGCATCTGACTCAGATAATCAAAATGAACATGCGTCGGTCCGCACTGCTTTGGATTGTTATTGAGCAGAACCCGTCATCAGCATGGACGCATGTCCTATGGAATGATGGCTGGAGCATGAAGGGACAGTATGAAGTATGAATCTTTAGCACATGTGGCATGTAAATATATTGCGACGTTAGCTAGAACAGTGCCATGCGAACGCCTATTCTCACTTTCAGGTGACATTATAAACAAGCAGGCAGCATTATCTTCTGCAAATGTAAACAAACTTGTTGGTCTGAGTGATTGGCTGAACAAAAAGTAAGACTGAGTGGACTTGTAAGCTCTAAAGTTTTACATTGTTTTATTTTTTAATGCAGTTTTTTTGTACATAATTCTACATTTGCAAGTTCAACTTTCATTATAAAGAGATTGCACTATTAGGTGAATTGAAAAAGACTATTTCTTTTGTTTTTAACAGTGCAAATATTGTAATAAAAATAAATATAAAGTGAGCACTTTACAATTTGTATTCTGTGTTGTAATTTAAATCAATATATTTGAAAATGTAGAAAACATCCAAAAATATTTAAACAAATGGTATTATATTATTGTTTAACAGCACAATTAATTCTGCAAATAATTTTTTTAATCACAATTAATTTTTTTAATTGCTTGACAGCCCTAATGTTAAGGGCTGTTATAAAGAGGACAGGGATCCATTGTTCTCTTTGTTGACTGAAGTTGGACAGTTTTAATGGGTTTAATCTGTAGCAAGGGAGATTTAGGTTAGATATTAGGAAAAACTCTCAAGGATAAGGATAGTTAACCACTGGAATAAGCTTCCAAGGGACGTTGTGGAATCCCCATCATTGGCAGTTTTTAAGAACAGTGTAGACAGACATTGATCAGGGATCATAGAATCATAGAAGATTAGAGTTGGAAAAGACTTCAGGAGGTCATCTAGTCCAACCCGCTGCTCAAAGCAGGACCAACCTCAACTAAATCATCCCCGCCAGGGCTTTGTCAAGTCAGGCCTTGGTCTAGGTATACTTGGTCCTGCCTCAGCACAGAGGGTTGAACTGGATGACCTCTCAAGGTCTCTTCCAGTCCTATATTAGTATTATTTTGTCTGTGTAAGTGGTACTGATTGCAGCTCCAGTACTCAGAGACCAACTGAGCTGGAAGTGGGAAGAAACTAGTTAAAGCTGTAGTTCCTCCCCACACACGTCAGCCATCAGAGCTGGTGCATCCTATAAAGGGGTGTCCCAACTTCCTTCCTATCCTCCCACATATAACCAGACAGATGAGGAGAAATTGTACTTTTCTAAGGCACAATGCCTCTTGGTGGTGTACAGCGTCTTGAAGAGCCACAGTCTAGTCTGTAATGAACCTACAAACATGCAGAGCACAAGATGTAGGACAGGACAGCATCAGGAAGAGAATCCTGTATTGGGAATGAAAGGCTGAAACTGTCCAGGGTTCAAGCATATAAAGAGAGTGAGATAGTGGAGATAGTTTAAATTCCCAGATGTTACCCCATAGGCCACAGGGGTTGCAGGGAGGATGCCATCTGGGCCATGGCTGGGCAAAATCTACATGGGCAAAATCTACACGGTGCTACAATCCCACATGTCCAGTTGCAATACCAGTCACTCAAACATGGTCCAGCTGCCCCTCCATCGTGACTCCTTTAGGATGCTATAGCTTCATGACTGGATACAAAATGTGTTGACCACCGAGAATTTTGTATATGAAAATATTCTGTAGATATTCAAAACTGGTTAGAGCTGATTTAATAGTAAAAGAAACAAAAACAACGGAGTTGTGAACAAAAGCATCAAGTGCAGTTTGCTGTTTGTGGCATCACCTTATAGTTGCAACTGCTGTGGCATATGGAAGATGTATTATTCTTGATAAGGCTTATATTTAATAACACAGAAAAGTTGTAACCCCAATATGCTCCCTCCTGGCTGGATGTGGCATTACAGAACCTTTGCCTCAGTTTCCCCCACTATCCCTTGGCCAACTCCAGCTGTAAGATTGTCCTGGCCCTCTGACTAAGCCACTTTGCAAACTCCTGCCCCTTCCAGGACCCCTGAGTCCTTTACCAAACTCCAGCAGAAATGTATACAAAAACTAAACCTTCAGCACAGCTAGGCTCAGCTTACAGGAACCCCTCTATTGCTCTGTGCTGTTCTCCTATCTATCCACAGGCATCTGTGCCTCAATCAAAGCCAAAGGGTTAGCACACACACCTTCCCTCATTCAGGGGTTCAGGTAGGCTCTAGTGTCTTAGGGCTCCTAGCTTTAGTAAGACTCCCAGTTCACCACTAGAGAAGAAGCCAACCAGCCTATCCAGTGTTCTTTCAAGGTGTTTTCTAGAAAGAGGAAACATTGCCACTCACCCAGCTTCCTCTACCCCCAGATGGGCTTTATCTCTGATCAGTGGTGCTGGAACAATTTTTATAGTGGGGGTGCTAAGAATCATTGAGCCAAACCGTAAACCATTTATATGATGGGAAACACTTCAAGCCAGGAGATGCAGCAGCACCCCTAGTTCTAGGAGCGTAGTTCTGCACGCTGCTGGTTCCTGGCCAATGGGAGCTGCGGAGCTGACACTTGGGGAGGCACCTGCACTGTGGGCAGGGGCAGCACGCGGAGCCCCCTGGCTGCCTCTGTGCCTAGGAGCCAGAGAGACATGCCGGCCGCTTCCGGGAGCCATGCAGAGCCGGCCACTATGGCCAACTGGACTTTTAGTGACACGATCAGCTGTGCTGACCAGAGCCGCCATGGTCCCTTTTTGACTGGGCATTTCAGTCGAAAACCAGACACCTGGCAACCCTAGTTCTTTTAAATACATAGGCCCACTTCTGCAGCTTTATGTGCACTGATGAGCATTTAATAACCTGAGTATTCCCCTTGGCTTTGCCTGTGTATGTGAGTGCTCACTGTGGTAAGAGCCCCTTTTAATGTTTTTAATCCACAAAGTAAATTGTTCTTTTAGTGTGAAACAATACTTTTTTTATTGGTTAAAAACAAGCAGCTGGCTAGACCTTTTATGCATTAGAATAAGAACAGAAAACCTCCCTTTTGTTTTAAGTTTTCTTTTGCTTAGATTGTACCCTCATTCCTTGTATTTTATATTTATAGCTTTTAATGTAGATTGTTTAAAATGCTTATAAGAGAAAGGAAGGGAACAGTTTAACCTTTGACAAAGGCAGCATTTTTAGATTTAACTGAAAGTACTTAGTTAAAAAAAAATCTGTTTCCACTTTACTGATGGGGTCCCTTTAAAAAAACCTGCAGGTTAACTACATACAGTAGAGCCATGATTAGCCTTGCCAAGAAAGGTCAGATCCTGCAAAGCCCCAGTCACATGAACAGTCCTTACTAATGTGAGTCCAGTTGAAGTAGATGGAACTACTCACATGATTAAGGTTTTGAAGAAGCTGGTCCCAATTTAAACACTTGGCAAAACTTGTGCCTCCATAATATTTGTGGTCCATAGTAAAACCTCCTAAGTGGTTTCTGATTTTTTTCCAGTGCTAAACTCCTTTTAAAGGAAAAGCCTACCAGTTGATGAGCTTGAATGAACTCCCAAACATCTTTGCTAAAACAGTAACAAAACAAGTCCCTCAAAAACTGAGTCACAGGATTACATTTTTCTCTGTTCAATGGTATAATCCAGAGGGAACCCAATGATACTATCTCTGGACTAACAGTGGTGAAAACAAGAGCAGAATTTGGCTCACTGCTTGGAAGAAGTCTGTTGTTGCAAACTGAAAGATGGCCTATTTTCCTCCAAAATAGGCCAAATCTTGTAGTTCTTACCCAAAATTACCATTGTCAACTGACATCAAAGGGAGTTTTGCCTGAGTAAGAGCTGTAGAAGGTGGCCCTGTAACAAGGTATCCAGAAGAAGAAAGAGGAGAACCCATGTACCCGTAATGCAGATAGAGGTAAGAAACTGTTTTCAGACTCTGCACAGGTACTACAATGGATAATGATTTGGAAGAGTAATCTGAGGGATCAGAAGGAGACCCCATCGACTGGAAGGCATGGTATGCATTGTCCTAGGGATGGGGGTTCCATGACCACCACTCCCAAGAGGAGGAGACGGTTGGTGGTGGTTGGGGATTCCCTCCTAAGGGGGACGGAGTTATCCATCTGCCATCCAGACCAGGAAACTTGAGAAGTGTGCTGCTTGCCTGGAGCTAGAATTCAGGATGTGATGGAGTGTCTGCCGAGACTGATCAAGCCCTTGGACTGCTACCCCTTCCTGCTCCTCCACATGGACACCAATAATATTGCCAAGAATGACCTTGAGCGGGTCATTGCAGACCATGTGGCTCTGGGAAGAAGGATAAAGGAGTTTGAGGTGCAAGTCATGTTTTCCTCCATCCTTCCTGTTGAAGGAAAAGGCCCAGGTAGGGACCATCAAATTGTGGAAGTAAATGTGTGGTTGCGCAGGTGGTGTCAGAGGGAGGGCTTTGGATTTTTCGACCATGGGATATTGTCCCAGGAAGAAGGATTGGTAGGAAGAGATGGGATCCACCTAACGAAGAGAGGAAGGAGTATCTTCGCAGGCACTAGGCTTGCTAACCTAGTGAGGAGGGCTTTAAACTAGGTTTGCCAGGGGATGGAGACCTAAGCCCTGACGTAAGTGAGGAAATGGGATACTGGGAGGAAACACAAGGAGGAGGGTGCAACAGGGGAGGCCTCCTGATTCATACTGAGAAAATAGGGCAATCTGCTAGTTATCTTAGGTGCCTGTAAATGAACGCAAGACACCTGGGAAACAAGCAGGAAGAATTGGAAGTCCTGGCACAGTCAAAGAACTATGATGTGGTTGGAATACAGAGACTTGGTGAGGTAACTCACATGAGTGGGGCACTGTCATGGATGGGTATAAACTGTTCTGGAAGGACAAGTGGGGGAGAAAAGGTGGAGGAGTTGCACTGTATGTAAGAGAGCATTATGATTGCTCAGAGTTCCAGTATGAAACTGGAGAAAAGCCTGTTAAGAGTCTTTGGATTAAGTTTAGAGGCGAGAGCAACAAGGCTGATGTCGTGCTGGGCATCTGCTATAGACCACCAGACCAGGAGGATGAGGTAGACAAGACTTTCTTCAGACAACTAACAAAAGTTTCCAAATCACAGGCCCTGGTTTTCATGGGGGACTTCAGGAAGGTGATCAGGAACAGTCAACATGGATTCACCAAGGGCAAGTCATACCTGACCAACCTGATTGCCTTCTCTGGCTCTGTGGATAACTGGCTCTGTGGATATGGGGAAAGAGGTGGACATGATATACCTTGACTTTAGCAAAGCTTTTGATACAGTCTCCCACAGTATTCTTGCCAGCAAGTTAAAGAAGAACGGATTAGATGAATGGACTATAAGATGGATAGAAAGATGGCTATATCATCGGGCTCAATGGATAGTGATCAATGGCTCGATGTCTAGTTGGTAGCCGGTATCAAGTGGAGTGCCCCAGGGGTCGGTCCTGGGACCAGTTTTGTTCAACATCTTCATTAATGATCTGGATGATGGGATGGATTGCACCCTCAGCAAGTTTGCGGATGACACTAAGTTGGGGGGAGAGGTAGATACCCTGGAGGGTAGGGGTAGGGTCTAGACAAACTGAAGGTTTGGGTCAAAAGAAATCTGACGAGGTTCAACAAGGACAATTGCAGAGTCCTGCACTTAGGATGGAAGAATCCCATGCACTGCTACAGGCTGGGGACCGACTTCCTAAGTAGCAGTTCTGCAAAAAAGGACCTGAGGATTACAGTGGATGAGAAGCTGGATATGAGTCAACAATGTGCCCTTGCTGCCAAGAAGGCTAAAGGCATATTGGGCTGCATTAGTAGGAGCATTGCCAGCAGATCGAGGGAAGTGATTATTCCCCTCTATTCGGCACTGATGAGGCCACATCTGGATTACTGCATCCAGTTTTGGACCCCCCACTACAGAAAGGATGTGGACAAATTGGAGAGAGTCCAGTGGAGGGCAACAAAAATGATTAGGGGGCTGGGGCACATGACTTATGAGGAGAGGCTGAGAGAACTGGGCTTATTTAGTCTCCAGGAGAGAAGAGTGAGGGGGAATTTGATAGCAGCCTTCAACTGCCTGAAGGGGGTTCCAAAGAGGATGGAGCTCAGCTGTTCTCAATGGTGGCAGATGACAAAACAAGGAGCAATGGTTTGAAGTTTCAGTGTGGGAGGTCTAGGTTGGATATTAAGAACAACTATTTCACTAGGAGGGTGTTGAAGCACTGGAATCAGGGTCGGCGTTACCATTTTTGCAGCCCCAAGCAGTGAAAAAAACTGTCACCACCGAGTTGCCGCCGCAGACAGCAGAAGAGAGAAACTCCCATCGAATTGCTGCAGTGGACGGCAAAAGGGAGAAGCTGCCACCGCGGCCGGCAGAACGGAGAAGCTGCTGCTGAATTGCCACCGCGGAAACACTTCCACCCCTTTCTGACTGCCGACCCAAGCACCTGTTTTGGAACACTGGTACCTGGAGCCGGCCCTGACTGGAATGGGTTACCTAGGGAGGTGGTGGAATCTCCATCCTTAGAGGTTTTTAAGGCGTGGCTTGACAAAGCCCTGGCTGGAATGATTTAGTTGGTGTCGGTCCTGCTTTGAGCAGCGGGTTGGACTAGATGACTTCCTGAGGTCTCTCCCAACCCTAGTCTTTTATGATGCTAAGGAATCTGTTGCAAACTGAAAGACAGCCTATTTCCCTCCAAAATAGGTCAAATCTTGTAGTTCTTACCAAAAATTCCCATTGTCAATTGACATAAAAGGGAGTATTGCCTGATTAAGGACTGTAGAATGTGGCCCTTAAAAAGAGATGCCGACTAGCTGTGTTAGCTCATTTACCCAAAAGAAATTATAGCTGCAGATGTTAAAGCAAGGCATAGCACAGCTTCTCCTCCTGTGCTGAAAAGCAGAAGAGAGCTCCTCTTTTTTCTGCCTGGATTGGGAAAGCAGTGCTCCACCAAACATCTCCCTCTTCTTTGGCTGGTGCAGTGAGATTGCTCCCTCCTGTTTCAATCACTTCAACCTGTGGATTTTAGGTGGAAACATTCACACTATTCACTCTTGTGGAAGTTGGATTTGAAGTAGAGAGGGGGAAACAAGAAGCAAAATATCTTCTTAATATTTACTGGGCTAAATCCTTGATTACAACCAAGGAGGGATGATTAAAATGCCTCATCTTTGCACTTGTCCAATCCAGGGCTGGCTGTGTACTGGGCTAATCTCATATAAATTACAGCAACCTAAAGGCTGATATAAATTATGCCAGCTGTTAGTGGCAGTCTAGTTTAAGAGCAATATCTAATATGTAAACAGCAGGCTGTCAAAGGCTGGCTGGCCTGTAAAGAGAGTTCATCTCAGCCTTGCCTGTAAGGAGCAGTTAACACCAGCTGAGCCTGATCCAGTGACTTTATTACAGTTAGTGGTCCAGCTGTGAATGGGTATCAGTGAGAAGATCCAGAAGAGAGGAGTAAAGGGAGTTTCTGTGTTCTCTGGGAAGAGCCCTGGTGAAGCTAGACTGGAGAGAGCTACAAGGGGCAGGTCAGGCTCCTGTGCGGGGTCTCTCAGTTAAGGCTTGTGAGAAGTAGGGAGGTTGCTGAGGGAAACTGACCGAGTCCCTGGGGAGGTGAGGAGTGGGGAAAACCACCTGGGAAGCATCAGTATAGAAGAACTCTGCAGTGCCTGGGAGCAGGGGTGAAGGGCAAAGGACTTCAGGGTAGCCCAAGAGGAGAAGAAGAATTATTGGCTTGGCTATTGATATGGATTTGCATTACCCTGGAAAGTGACTGAATTTAGGAGTTGATCTGGCCAGAGGATTGGGCTATGGTGGAAGACCCAGAAAGAGCCAAAGAGGTAACCAATGTGGGGGATGACGTCCCCTGCAATGTCCTGACCTAACCCCAAGAGGTGTTACATTAGTGAGTGCAACCACTGATAAGGTGGCATAAGAAACACTGTGCTGGCTATACTACTGACTAGTGACTACAGCCTGAAGGGTGAGCCTCCTAAGGCCATTTACAACACTTACATGGTTGCACTGTAGTGCAAGCACAGAATTGGGCCACACTCTCTAATGCTGCCAGAAATGAGAACATAAATGTCACAGAGCAAGTAGTCCTCAAGCTAGGCTTGCAGTGCAAAAAGAACACAGTTACTGTAGATTCATAATAGAAATGCAACTGTTCCCTACTCCATGGCATCTCAGACTCTATCTGATTATCCAAATAGATTTGGCAAGTGCCCAAAATGGAATTCTATGGATATCTAGTTTTGTGAGAGGAAATAACTGTATAAAGCTAGTCACATTCTGTGCAACAGATTTCTGTGATTTATTAGTAAACCCACCAAAGAAACTTGCTTCAAAATAAAAGGAATAATAATAACATCTCAGCTGCATCTGTGTACATGGGAGCTCTTTCTGTGGCTAACGACATTAGGGCACAAAGATTTTACTGGAACTCATTTGGGATTGCTTGAATAACTTATGCATGGCTTCACCACTTGTGAGTAAGGTGGCCATCCCAAGATCATGCCAATAATACCTTGATACCGCCCCATGCTACCTGATATTCCTTTTATGAACCATTTTACAGGAAATCTATTTTAGAAATGTTAGAGGTGGTTTCTTTCTAAAAGTATTAGTACTATAATTTAAAATATTATTCCTGTAAAATCAAGTTACTTTAGTATTGTGATTTCAACTGTACAGGCTCTGCAGGGAGAGGAAAATCATAACTAATACAAATTTTAGAAACCTCTAACATGACCCCAGAATAGCTTTTCCATGCTTAATAATGTCATAATTTTAAGGTCTGCTATTTCAAGGTCTACCAGAACTGGAAGGCAGTATTGTGCCTCATCAAAAGGTTGATAGGTTGTGAGGTATCCCATCTTGAATCAAGTGTAGCAGTGAATATTGCTGCTCTTGAGTCATAGGTCTGCATGGTTTACACATTTGGTGGGAAAGTCCAAAGTTGAGGGGAAAAGGAAACATTTAAATGGCAATTTGGGTTTTTTAATTATTTCAAGCTGCTCAGAGTTAGTCCCAGTGGTGGAGATGGCTTAATGGGCAGAGGGTAGGTTAGGCAGTTGTAGGTGCATGATAAATGCAACTTCTCACATGGATATTGCCTCCACGTTTGTAGTATTTGTGTATGTGTTTCTCCAGCTGCCGAGTTCATTATTCTTGATTCAGATACCGAGTCAGACATCTGAGCATATGGTTGCAGACAGCCTATGTTGTTTGTGCTTTCTTTTGGTTAAATTAGTCCTTGCCATGGGCTGGATTGTAATCTTGCGATCTTCCCTGAGTACGGGGTGGTGTGTCCCAGAAGCAGACCAGGGAACAAATCGTGACTCAGACTTATAACTCTTCATTTGCTCTGGGGAGGGAGTAAGTTACTTCATCCTTCTTTCTGAAGCATCTTGCTTCTCCATCCCCCTGCCACAGGTGCCCAGCCAACTACTTTGGGTTGCTTCCACTCCTGTTCCCCTCTGCCTCCACCCACCCACTTGCTCACAGTGTGGAGTAGCAAATAACCCCAGCTCTCTTCCCCAGGGTTGCTGTCATAATTTCAGCAATGAAGCAATGTGCAGCTGTGTGAGAGTTGTGATGGTCTGGCCTCAGAAATGTAATGATGATTGTTTAGATTGATTTTGTCTTTCTTCATACCCCCGTTAATCAAGAATGTGTAGTCCATTCCAATTGATACTTTATTCTCTCAGGATTTTTAAAACATCTGTAATGAGACAGTTCATTTTTATATGTAACTCTGTTAGAGTCTTCACAGTTTTATGAAGGGAACACACAAATTTCAAGGGACATTCCATACTTGAAGTTAGCACTGAAAATGACTTCATTTCACTCATTAAAGCCAATAATTCTGGCTGAAAGCTGAAATGCAAATAATCATTGCCGCTCATGCTTTGTCATGTTCAAACTGTCAGGAAGTTTTTGATAGAAGGGATGAGAAGGAGATTTAAGGAAAGACTCATAAGTCCTAGCCCTTTGTGCAGTACATGGTAGAAAATGATTGCTGGCTTGTTCATGAACACATTTAAATGAATACAGAACTACATTCTAGCTTCGTCTCAGGCAGTAGAGATAAGGGCCAATCTAGCAGTTATTTGTGGATAGCTGACTGTGCTTATGGTATGAAATATTTTGTTGAGCATAGCAGGATGACTCAGGGTAGGCTGCAGTTTACATGTGGATCCTGTTGCTGCTTGATAGAAACATGCACACTAGCTGGTTTGGAGGCCAGTTTGGAGCCCAATAGATTGTTGGCTATTTGCTGTTGCTATGTGGCTTTTACCCTAGCATGCCTCTTGCCATTTGTACTTCTGTGCATGATGGAAGTATCTTGCCTAGCTGCTTAAAGGGGTGAAACACCTATGCCTATGCCCTTTCCCCTGCCTCATTGTACACCAGTAAACTTGCCATCAGTATCAGGACTCAGCCCAGTATATCTGACTTGAAGATTCCCATTACAAATATACTGAATAGCAAATATATTGTCTTTGTACTTACATTTTAAAGACACCACCATAAAAAGTATATCCCCTTTCTTTTCAACAGAGAAAAGATTCAGCCTCTCAGTGGAGTGGGAGGAAAGTCAGAATTACTGTAGTGCTAATTCAAGTGTGCAGTGATGCCAGTCCTGTTGTCTTGGGATTCCCACCAACCTCTCAGAACAGACAGAACCAGCTGTTTAAGGGTGGAATGTACAATCTTCTGAGTGTTGAGAGCTTAAGGCAGACTAATGGTCAGCAAAATTACTATGTTAAAACACACATTTTTATTCAGCAGATCTACTCCCTGCATATTTTGGAGTTATAGCTCCTTACTTTGCTGACCAAAAACCTGTTTTTACTATTGTTAGCACTACAGAGCTGATAGAGCTTTGGGAGAGTGAGCAGGCTTTTATTCTGTTTTGCACGTCATCAACAACATTGTCAGCTGATCCCCTATTGCAGAATCTTTATTACTGGTGAGGCAGAAAGAACACTGTTTTCACACAAAATCTGGAATTTTCAGTCTGATAGAAAAAACATCATTATGACTTGTACGCTGAACAGATTTCATATGGAAGTCACTGAGTGTGAATAAATATGCACCTCAATTATATCACTTAAAGAATAACATTGAACTATAATGCTAATGTTTTTATTTGTTTTGTTCTGTCAGCTGCTGTTTTTTAAGGCTGTCTTGAAGCCTTTGGCGTCAAGGCTGCATTAAAACATATGGTACTTCTACCCCCAAATGTTCAAAAAGTTTGGTCTCAAAAAATCATGGGATTGACTTCAAAATCCTGAGATTACAGAAAAAATGGGGGAGGGGTTCTAGTTACTTTCTGTTTTTTGAGCCTTTATCATACACTTGTTTGCATTTACAAACTCTGCTCTGCAACCAAGAGGTAACTTACTTTAAAAGAAATGAAACCTGAAGTTCCCAGTTTCACTCAGTCCAGGAGCTGGGGCTTTGAGGAAAGTGCCAAACATTTTAAGATTCACAAGCATTGGCAACACTGTTCCCAGGTCAAAAAAAGGTCACTAAACTGGTGTTACGGTTTTAAATCTCTAGCAATAACTTAAAACAAAAACTTAATAGAACATGGAAGCTTTCAAGAAACACAAACTTTAAATTTCCTGAAAGCCAGAAAAATGTAAAGTTCAGATTATACTCTGGAACCTCTAAAACACAGAAATGTTTGGAAATGTAAAGTTAGGGTACCCTTCTTCCACCTAATCTCCACAAAAATAAATCTGCCCCTAAACAGTGTCCCCTTGTGTATGCTCCTTTTAAGGTGAAGACATTTCAAAAGATATTATCTACTTAAGGCCCATTGATTTCAACAGAAGTTTTGAATGTGAAAGGACTGCAGAACTAGGCCCTTGGCTAGTTAGCCATTAAAGGAAGGTTAACACTGTAGGTATCCTTGAAAGTCCAAAAAACAGTTCTGACTATTGAGAGGTTCAAAAGTCCATAGCAAATGGCTCCAACCTCCAAAATTAAGCATGAGAGCATCCAAAATGCTGAAAAGCATTAGGGCTCATGGAGGGCAGAAAAAGCTTGGAGTTTCTAGCCTGAAATATGCTGTTCCAAAAGAGTTAGACTTTTGTAAAGTTTATATCCTGTAAAAATTCTTGTCCTCTTCACTTCAAATATGCTGCCCCAATAAAATATCTCTTAAGGCGAGGATCTACAAGTAGTGCAGTTTGAATTTGGGTTGAGGATTTAAGGAAAGTTGAGGTTGAATTAGATTTGTTATAGAAAGCTCATTACAGCCAAAATACTACTGTCGTCCCATATAATAAACAATCTAGAATTGGGAATACTCGATGTGGCCTCAAAAGAAACCGAAAAGTAGCTATGAGGTGAATTAATAGAAACAGACAAAATATGTCATTTGTGGGATGTGAGAGGAGGGGTCAAATCAATAGGAAATCTGAGGAATCCATAATAAATCAAGGTGTAGTATCTGACCCAACAGTAACAGTTTTTCAAGACTGAAACAAAGTTCTCATTCAAACATTCTTTGTTTTATGTTTTACATAGTGGCTTATCATCCTATTGTTTGAAAATCAACTGTTTTTGTTGAAGCAGAAGCTTGTTGTATAGAATTTTATCTAAGACTTAGTTGAAATCCAGAGAAATTGTGCGGTGTGAGCTTCTATACCTTTATCAACTTTATCTGCAATGGCCCTAAAAAGATTAGTCAAGCTGGAAACCTAATCGGTTAGAGTGAATATTTTACCAACTCTAAAGGTAGAATCCCCATCAAACTAGCCTTTACAAACTAGAAGTTAATTGATAAAAGGTGGCATGGGTAGAACCAGTTTACATAAAATATGCATTTATCTGAAACTTTGCTCAAAACATGAAACTGAAAAAATTATTGACATTCTAAAAGTTGTTTTATTCATTTTGGAGCACATCTGCACTTCTGGTTCTGGCTGAAGCCAAAATGAAAAGAGCAAAATACTGAAAGGAAGGCTATCTTTGCGGTGTGTTCAGCACAACCAGAAACCGAAAAAGCCAAAAACCTAGAGACAGCCAGTTCTCTTGAGTTTTCTAGCCCAGATCTCCAAATTCAGGAGAACAAAAGAACTTGGAAAAGCATCTGGGCTTCTGAATGTTTTTCCAACTGGACCTCCATCAGCAGAAAAATAGCATAGGGAAAACAATTAAGGAAATCTAGATTACAGCTATTATATTAGCAACGCAGATTCAGAGTGCAGCAGTTTTCTTGAACCAATGTATTTCCAAGCAAAACAATCTGTGGTGTATGAAACCATGGAAGTGTGAAGTCTTTGTTTATTGTGTACTGCATTTTTAATTTAATAAGAAGAAAACCTGCACTCAGAGACAGTGGACATTTTGTTGTCAGATTTGCTGCAGTCTGTGACAGAGGAGATACATCTACACACTGTGCTCACAAAGAACAAAAGTAAACTTTCCTCTTATTTATCGTTTATCTAAATTAAAAATAATGTAAACATTGAAATAATAGGGTTGTTCCTTGTGAATGGAAAAAACTGAACACAACCTATATAACTATAATTTTTCTAAGAGAGGACTTTCATTATTTAATAATACCTTTCAGTTTTTGCTTTCACACATCTTTTTCTATAGGAAATGTAGTAAACAGATTTTATATAGCTGCTTGCATTTGCATTCTCTTCCATAACATAATCAAATGCACAGTAAGGTCTGGTCCACATTACAGTTAGGTCGATGGAGGGTAGCTTACGTCGACCTAATTATGTCAGTGTAGACGCTACAGCCTTGCTCCCACCGATGTCAGTGCCCAGGGGCGGCTCTATGTTTTTTGCCGCCTCAAGCACGGGAGTCAGGTGGCCTACGGCGGCATACCTGTGGACGGCCCACTGGTTACGCGGATTCGGTGGCGTTTCTGTGGGTGATCCGCCGGTCATGCGCCTTTGGTGTGCTCGCTGCCGAATTGCCGCCGAAACCGCGGGACTGGCGGACCTCCCGCAGTCATGCCGCCGAAGACTGCCTGACTGTCGCCCTCACAGCGACCAGCTGGCTGCCCCCCATGGCTTGCTGCCCCAGGCACACGCTTGCTGCGCTGGTGCCTGGAGCCACCCCTGTAAGTGCCCTGCTACACTGACATCATAACTCCACCTCCAGGAGAGGCGTAGGGCTTATGTCAGTGTAGTTAGGACGATGCAGTGTAGGTCTAGACCAGGGGTCTCAAACACGCGGCCCGCCGGGCTCCCCGCGCCCCCCCCCCAAGTTACGTTCTGAAGTTCCGCCACCAGAACAGCTGTCTGGTGGCTTCGCGGTTTCTGGGAGGGAGGGGGGAGGAGCATGAAGCACGCACACAGGGGAGGAGGGGCGGGAGCTCCGCCTCTTCTCCCCCCCTCCTCCCTTTGAGTGCGTGCTTCCTGCTCCTCCCCCCTCCCTCCCAGAAACCACAAAGCCACCAGACAGCTGTTCTGGCAGCGGGAACTGCCTGGGGGTAAAAATAGAACCTTGGAGCAGTGCGGAGGGAATGGGGATCTTAGCGGCCACAGAACGTAACTGGGGGGGTGAGCGGGGGTGAGGGGAGTTGGCGGCCATAGGACGTAACTAGGAGGGGGGGCGAGGGGAGCCTGGCGGCCTGCCTCTTCTCCCCCCCTCCTCCCCTGTGTGTGTGGCTTCCCACTCCTCCCCCACCCCCCAGTTACGTTCTGTAGCTGCTAAGATCCCCGTTCCCGCCGTGCTGCTCCAAGGTTCTATTTTTACCCCCAGCCGCCAGAACAGCTGTCTGGCGGCTTCACAGTTTCTGGGAGGGATGGGGGAGGAGCGGGGAGCTGCGCGCTCAGGGGAGGAGGCGGAGAAGGGGCAGGGCCTAATGGAAGGGGTGGAGTGGGGGCAGGGCTGGGGTCAGTGATGCGGCCCTCGGGCCAATGCACTAGTCCTCATGTGGCCCTCGTGGTAATTTGAGTTTGAGACCCCTGGTCTAGACACTGCGTTACTTACATTGGCTGTTGGCTGTCATTCTTGTCAATTTCATGGCTCCATACAGTGGAAAAGAAAAGAAAGCCTAGGCCAGTAGTGGGCTCCAGATAGAGCCCTGCTGTGCCCGGGCTCCACACTCCCAGCCAGGCTGCTGCCCGCTGGCCCGGGCTCCCTGCTCCCAGCCAGGCTGCTGCCCGCTGGCCCAGGCTCCCCTGCTCCCAGCCGGGCTGCTGTCCAGGCTTCCCACACCCAGCTCCCCACTCAGGGAGGCGAGAAGCCTGGGCCACTGCCCCCTGGACCTAGCAGGGAGGAGAGAATCCTGGGCCATTGCCCCCTGCTTCCAGTGGGGAGCTGAGAGCCCAGAGGGCAGCTGGGTTCCTGGAGGGGAGCTGCGCAGAACTGAGAGCCCTGGCTCTCAGCCCCCTATACTACCCCTCTTCAGTTGGTGGAAGTGCTCCTGGTGAGGATACGCACCACCAACAGAAGGAGGGCAGTGTGGACATCAACCACCGCATTAATTACTGCGGTGGCTGTACCTTGACCTAACATAGGTCGACTTAAGTTTGTAGTGTTGACATACCCTAAGTCTACTATCGATCCAGTATAATCATATCACCTGGTTATGAGAAGTTTGTAAAGAATTAGCATATGCTGCCTTAGTTGTAATCAAACAACAAGCCCTACACTTTACTAACAGAGAATTTTGCCATTGAAGCCCTATTTAAAAAAATTGAGCTTTCACCATGAAAATATATTTTAGATGAACAGCTCCAGTCTTCTACAAATTCAGTAATAGAAACAACAAAAGCAGGTGGACAATCCCTTGCTTGCTACTGTTCTTGAATAAGAGCGTTTCACCCTGTGCAATAATATAGCAACATATTTTCTACATTGTTTGGTATTTAGACTTAGAATTTATTGCCAAGCTTCCTGGTAGCAAGCTGTGCAGGTTGCAAGTGGAATCTGATTGAGGTGAGTGAATTAATGTGGTGGCTGTTTGGAATGTCGTCCAGCTGCCAGTTAGAATTACGTTTGTTTGCCTTTTGCACAAGTGTGAAATGAACAGTCCTAGATTTCAGAAGTGTGAGTGTACATTTTTATATCTCATACTAATGAATACCTTTTTTCTATCCTCCTCATTCTGGGACTTAGAATTTATTTGTAGATGTTGTTTACTACTTGTGTGATAGAGGGGGAATTTTACCTCAGACATTGAACATGTATTTAAAGAAAGAAAAAGACTAGGGCAATCCAAAAGTGGGTAGATAAACTACCTCAATTTCACAATGTTTGCCATTAGATCTAAAGTGAGATAAAATAAGTTTTAATTACAAACAATTTTGGAAGGAAGTGTTATTCACTTAATGCATCTTCAGAAAAATTGTTGCTGAAATATGTCATTTTGTATTTGTTTGTGTTTGGAATTTTACATCCTTCACTTTGACCCTTCTTTTGAAGGACACCAATTTTATGTACACTCTCCCATACACACAACGATCCTTCTCTGCTATCAATAGGTTGATGATAATGCAGTTTGTAATGTGTTCTGATGTGAAAGGTGCTGCATAAGACTAAATTGTTGTTGTTGCTGATATGGCCAGAAATTTCCCCAACTAGATCTGTCAATAACTGACACTAAAACAACAAGGTACGAAGTGTATTTGAATAGTGTCAGACAACATTGTTTTTTCTGTCTTCTCTAGGCAAACTGTTCTTTAGATAGGGGATTTGACCTAGCTTTGTTTAAATAGATTAAGGGCTAAATGGTTTGAAAAGAAATAAAGGAAGAAAGAAAAAAATGGAAACAGACTAATATTAGTTGCTTTGCACAATGCAAATCTCAATGTTCTCTATCCAGTTATAATTTGTAACTAAAAATATTACAGTTATTTATGAGAGAGACAGGGTAAATGAAGTAATATCTTTTACTGGAACAATTTTCATTGGTCAAATGGACAGTCTTTCAAGCTTCACAGTGTTCTTCCTCAGGTCTGAAAAAGGTAACCAGTGTCTCTAAGCTAATTCTAAGGTGGGACAGATTTTTAAGTCTGAGAGGTACACACCAGCATACAAGTCAGATGCTGTAGAAGATCACTTAAAATTAAGTGGGCAATTAAGGGTTAGTGGGCAGAAGGGTGTGTTACAAACTGTTATAATGAGCCATAAAATCAGTGTCTCTGTTAAGTCCATGGTTTTTAGTATCCAGCAGAGTTATGAATTTAAGTTTGCAGGCTCATCTTTTGAGGGTGTTGTGCAGATTTCCTTTGTGAATGAGGACTAAGAAGTCAGATTGGAGTGATCACTTTCATAGGCGATGACTCCGTGGGTGCTCTGGGGCTGGAGCACCCATGGGGAAAAATTAGTGGGTTCTCTGCACCCACCGGCAGCTCCCCACTGTGCCCTCCCACCCCAGCTCACCTCCGCTCCGCCTCCTCCCCTGAGTGCGCCGCCACGTCCTGCTTCTCCCCCCTCCCTCCCAGTGCTTGCGCTGCGAAACAGCTGTTTTGTGAGGCAAGCCTGGGAGGGAGAAAGGAGGAGGGGGAACGCGGCACACTCGAGGGAGGAGCCGGCATGGGGATTTGGGGGAAGGGTCCAATAGGGGAAGGGAGTGGCAGAGTTTGGGCGGGAACTTTGGGGCAGGGATGGAGTCGGGGCGGGGGTGCGAGCACCCACCCGGCACCAAGAAAAGTTGGCGCTTGTGATCACTTTGTGTTAAGTGTTCACCCAAATGTGCTTTTGTTTTTTATCATTTTTTGGGTGAATTCATTTGCAAGCATATCTGGTTTCACCCACATAGTTGTTGGGACATTTGATGCGCTGGATGAGGTACACCACATGTTGGGAGAAGGCCTGTGTAGGAGCCATAGATCTTGAAATGTGTGTAGTGGGAGATATTGATCATTGTAGCAGGTGGGATATGTCTGAAGGATTTGCATCCGTTGTTCTGGCAGGATCTGGTGCCACTTTGAGTTTGTGTCCTTGTTTGTGGGGAGCTTCCTTCTGGTGATGAGGTTGAGGGTTGTTTGAAGGCCAAAAGAGGGGTTTAAGGAAAGATTTTTTTCAGGATGTAGTCTCCATCAACTATGGGTTGCAACTATTTGATTATACCCTGTTTGGGTTCCATTGTGGGATAGTGGGTGACAACTAGGGGTGCATAGTCAGTGGTGGTATGTTTTTGTTTTTCTGTATTGAAGCAGGTTCTTTTGGGGTATTTGGGTGGTCCATTCCATGATGCAATTTACTACTCTGGTGGAGTGTCCTTGCTTGGTGAAAGCAGTTTTAAGTGTGATTACGTATGTATCCCATACTTTCTTTTGGGAGCAAATTCCGTGATATCTAAGTGCCTGCCTATAAATAACAGATTTCTTGGTTTGTCTAGGGTGGTTGCTGCATCTGTGGAAGTAACTCTGGTAATCCATGTTTTTTTTTTATATAGTCATTTGTAGGCTCCACTGTTGAAGTTGATTGTGTTGTCCAGAAAGTTGCTGCTGGTGCAGAAATATTCTGGAGAGAGTTGGATATATGGGTAGCAGTTATTGAAGTTGTGGTGGAAATCTAAGAGGAAGTTTAAATCATCTGTCCAGAGGAAGAGAATATCATTGATGTGTCCAAGGTATATAATTGGTTTTGTGGTATGAAATTCTTCCTCAAGATGGCCCACAAAGAGATTGGCATATTAGGGAGCCATCATAGTACCCATGGCTGTTCTTATGATTTTGACAAAGTATTTGTTGTTAAATGTAAAGTTGTTGTGAGTTAGGATGAAATAGAGGAATCTGATTATACATTTGGGGTGCATTTCTGAGCATTGTTCATTATCCTGTAGGTATTTGAGGCAGGTAGCAGTGCTGTCATCGTAATGAATGTTGGTGTGATATTCATGGTGGCAAGGATGGTGTTCTGTGGAGGTTGTTAATGTTGCAGTTTCTGGAGGAAGTTGGTAGTGTCTTGGAGGAAATTGGCCCTTTGGGTGTTGATTGGTTTGAGGATGGTTTCTATGAGTCCTGACAGAGTGCCAGGCTAAAAATGGGCTAAATATGATGGGTCTGTCTGGGTTTCCTTGTTTGTGTATTTTTGGAAGACTGTAGAAGGTCCCTGGGGTGGGTTTGTGGGGGATGAGGTTGTAGAATTTTTCTTGGAGTTGTTTGGGAAAGGATTTGATTGTATCTTTAAATTAATGTGTGAATTGTGGTTCAAGGTCTTCTTTGAGTTCTTTATAGTAGGTGGTGTCAGAGAGTTGTCTCTTGGCCTGATTAAGATAGTCATCACAATTAAGGACTAGGAGAGCTCCCCCTTTGTCTGCTGGTTTGATCACTATCTGGTGGCTGGATTTCAGGGACTGTATAGCTGTCTTCTCAGCAGTGAAGAGATTATGGTGGATGTAATGTTTGTTGAGGATTTCACAGCTGATTTTTTTCCTGAAGCAATCGATATTATGATCCAGTGTGTCTGAACCCTTATGCTTAACAATCTGTCCCATCTTGTATTTAAGGTAGACACTCTAGTTACCTTCTCCAGACCTGAGGAAGAGCTCTGTTAAGCTTGAAGTTTGTCCCTTCCACCAACAGAAGTTGGTCCAGTAAAAGATATTAACTCACCTACCTTGTCTCTCTTATATCCTGGGACCAACATGACTACAACTACACTGCAAAATGTTATTTATGTATGTCCTGTTGCCTTCAATATTGTGAATGAAGAGCTGTGTGATTTTTGGTTCAGTATGAATTACTTCAGTGAATGTATTTGAGAAATTCACATGTAGGACAGATTTTCAGAAAAGTGAACATGAAAAATGTGCACTTGTTTTCACACCTAATTACTTAATTTACATGTCCAATTATGTGACACACCTACAGTCAAAATAATTGCATGCACAGTTACTTGAAAATCTGTCCATGCATCTCCCAACTTGGTAACAATTACATTTTGTTTACTTATTTCTTTTAAATTTGTAGGTTCTATGTTAATCCACTATACTTGACACTGAAGTACACCAAAAATGTTTTACAGAACTGATACAAAATTACAACTGTGTTATTAAGAAACTGAATAAGAAGAGATTGAGAATATTAAATGTTAACCACAGGCTTATTTGATCACATAATATCCCTGACAAGCTTGTGCTTAGTTTTAATTTCTCACCAGCAACTGTAATGAATGTTTGTGACCCTCTGCAGAACATATTGCCTCCCTGTTAATGAAGGACCAGGTTCTGTTAAGGAAAGATGCATTCAGTAGCATGCCCCGTAGGAGAAAGAAAAGTCCATGTGAGCTTTGTAGGGATAGAATTTCCCTGCAGGATGAAGATGTGAAAAATGCCTTTAGAGAAGACGGCATTAGGAGTTAAATAGCATTTGGTTGGACCACATTTTCCCAGTTACATTCATGTAACTCCACTGAAGTCCAACAGGATACATCATGTAACCATAGCTGTCACAAACATAGTGCAAACACAGCTGTCTGAAGCTGCCACCATCCCAGGGAAACAGAAAAAGATGGCGGAATTAGTCTTGTGCTATAGCTAGAACTGTGTTAATAGTGGATTTTTTTTTTTTTTTTTGCTGCCAGTTCTATAAAATCAAACCACTTTTGTTTCTGGTCAACCTGAAAATGAATTTTTTCAAAATTGTTGGTGAATTGAAAAGTTTTTAAAAAATGGGTTGAATTAAATGTTTGTATGACCCAAAATGAAATGTTTTAAATTTGAGCATTTTTGTTTATATTTTAAATTTAAAAAAATCTAAAGAAAGTTCAAAATTAAGTCATTTCAAAAAAGAATCTCCAAAATTTTAATTTCAAAAATATCAAAACAAAATGTTTTAGGTTTTTGGGGAATTTTTGTAGTATTCCCCACCCCCACCCCATCCGTCAACTCCAGCAAAATAATTCATCAAAATCACAAAATACTTTGGTCAGCCCAAATCTGCATTTTTTTGCTGAAAGAGGTTTTGGTACAAAAATTTTGCTCAACTCTAAGCACAGCCTCAGCTCTCCCTCTGTTCAGTGTCCTTCCAGCAGCTCCAGCCCTGACCCTTCCAATCGCCTTTTGGTTGTTCTGAGAGCAGGAGGCACCACACTGAGAGCAGCAGGGAAGCTGTAGGAAGCTGGAGCCCTAAAAATCCCCATCTTGTCTGTGCAGGCTGGAGGCTGAAAAGGTCAGGGTGGAAAGAGACCTGGGGGAAGGGGTAGTGAGAGAAGCAGGGAAAAGGAAATCTTATTGTAAGAGGTTGTCACAGGAAAGAGAAGCCTGTGGGAGCAGAGATTTGGTGCCCTCAGTAGGCTGCCCTGATTGCCTGCCCCAAAGGCTGACCTTATGAGGGAGGAGTGCATAAACAGAGGGACTCAAAACATGCAGAATGGAGGCAGGGGGAGGCATATGTAGAGAGGATGTAGAAGGATGGTGGATGCCTATGGAGAAATAAAATTCACAAACATGCAAGTCTAATTGCCCAGCAGCTAGAGGCCAGGCTTTGGAAAATTGTCCCTGGAAAGTAATTGTAAATATTAGTGGATATGTTTGTTGTAACTCAGAGCAGAATCTGGCTGAGGTTTTTTAATCAAAACTGCTTCCAGAAAAGCCAGTTCAGGTATCGAGAAATGGCGGACACAGCACGGTAAGCCAAAGGATAGGCGAAGCCATGGAGGGATCTGTAATGCCATGGAGGGATCCTATGTTCAGGTCCTGGTCCCAGTTTCTTGTTCTTGTGTTAGCAGAAGCTGTCCAGAGCTTCCTCTCCCAGGAAGGCTGGGAAAGCAATATGAGAGCCCATGATCCCTCCGCTGAAAGAAACCGGTCACACAACTCAAATAAGTCATCCTAGTGCGAGTTGTGCAGCTATCAGAGGCACAAAAGAAGTTTGGCAATCTCTCTAGTAGTCCAGATGATGCACATCTTCAAGACACAAGGTTAATTTGTGTAATGAGCAGCACCAAACCTCCACATCCAGATGCTCTCAAAATTACGAATGCTTTAATTAGGTCATCTCTTTGAAACAAGTACATGGTTCACCTCTTTCCTGATCAGTTTTGCCCTGTTTTATTAAGTAAGGATTGATTTTTATCCCTTGTTTATTTTTGGCAACATGGTTGTATTTGTCAGCAACATACAGCCCTGGGAAATAAGATTTATAGTTGACTCATGCTCCCTCTCCTGGTTGGCATTTGCCTCTACAGTTGCAGAGCAAAACAGCAACTACTGTAGCTTTTTGATCTGTTGACAATAAGGGGTTTTTGAACATTATATTTATTCTATATTTTGGAGGCAATTATTGCTCAAGAAAAGTTCTGCATTGACATAACTTGGAGTATGAAACCCTCTATACTCACAGAAAATTGGCCTTCGGGGTCCCTGCATTCCCTTCATGGATTGGTGGGCTTATGAACATAAAGTTTAATTTCAGCTTTCATTTCCTGGTGCAATTGCTGGAGGAACCAACTAGGGGAAAAGCTCTTCTTGACCTGCTGCTCACAAACAGGGAAGAAATAGTAGAGAAAGCAATAGTGGATGGGAACCTGGGAGGGAGTGACCATGAGATGGTCGATTTCAGGATCCTGACACAAGGAAGAAAGGAGAGCAATAGAATACAGAGCCTGGACTTCAGAGGTAAGTGGGGAAGTGGGATACCGGGAGGAAGCACAAGTAGGTGAGTGCAAGAGGGGAGGGCTCCTGCCCCATACTGGGACAGCAGGACAATTGGTGAGTTATCTTAAATGCCTATACACAAATGCAAGAAGCCTGGGGAACAAGCAGGGAGAACTGGAAATCCTGGCACAGTCAAGGAATTATGATGTAATTGGAATAACAGAGACTTGGTGGGATAACTCACACGATTGGAGTACTGTCATGGATGGATATAAACTGTTCAGGAAGGATAGGCAGGGCAGAAAAGGTGGGGGAGTTGCGTTGTATATAAGAGAGCAGTATGACTGCTCAGAGCTCCAGTATGAAACTGCAGAAAAACCTGAGAGTCTCTGGATTAAATTGAGAAGTGTGAGCAACAAGGGTAATGTCGTGGTGGGAGTCTGCTACAGACCACCAGACCAGGGGGATGAGGTGGACGAGACTTTCTTCCAGCAACTAACAGAAGTTACTAGATCACAGGCCCTGGTTCTCATGGGTGACTTTAATCACCCCGATATCTGCTGGGAGAGCAATACAGTGGTCCACAGACAATCCAGGAAGTTTTTGGAAAGTGTATGGGGGATATGCCATAAAGGCTCCAGTTTTGCCGACCCATTGGCAGATGTGATGGTAAGAAATGCCATTTTCATTGATAAATGAACGTAGGAGCATGTTTCCATTGGTTCGAATGAAGGTCTAGTAAGAGAGCATTGGATGAGGCCAGGGTCTCAGGCTGGGGTTGGATCCCGTATGTGAGGGTAAAGATTTTGGAGGCCCTTCAGGAAACGTTTCATGAGTGGGTGTGTGGAGATGGAGTGGCCATCTGTGTGGCAGTGGAAAGTCGTGATGGCTGCCAAATGCACATGAATGGAGCTGGTGGATAATCCCAATCATTTAAGGTATAAATATAGTTCAGGATAAGTGGTAATGGAGCACTCATTGTGTCCCAGTGATGGGAGGCGCACCAGAATTGGAATCTAGTCCATTTGTGGAGATAAGTGTATCTAGTCATGACGCATCTGCTATTTAAGAGTATCTGTCTAACTACTTCTGAACAGGTTATTAACGAATCCCGGAACCATGGAGAAGCTATGCTTTGAGGTGAAGCAGCTATGGATTGGGGTGGAGGATGCGACCTGCATCCTGTGAAAGTAATCACGGAGTTGGATGGAGAGAGATCGGTTGGCATACCATCATGCAAAGGAGGTAAGTATACCAGATCTCTCATGGCCATATTGGAGCTATAAGGATGACATGGGCTCAGTCCCTCTGTATCTTGTGGAGTACTTGAAAAAGAAGAGGGAAGGTATAGAGCAGTGGTGCATCCCATGTGATGAGGAATGCGTTTCCCAGAGATCTATGTCCCAGTCCCACTCTTGAGCAGAGCTGAGAGCAACAGGCGTTTTGCGGTGTGGCAAAAAGATCTCTGGTGGGAAATCCCCAGTAGTTGAAGATGCGCTGAAGAATACACGTATCCAGTTCCCACTCGTGATCATGGGAGAATCTCCTGCTCAATGAGTCCACAGTGGTGTTCTGATGTCCAGGGAGTGATGTGGCTGAGGTGGTGATGTCATGTTGGATACACCAGTTCCATAATTTCAGTGCCTCCAAGCATAAAGACTGGGACCTTGATCCACCTTGTCTGTTTTGTAAAACATGCAGGCGATTTAGTCCATCATGACTCTGATGGTGCAATGTAAAAACACTGAGAGGAAATGTCAGCAGGCATTGTGAACCACTCGTAGCTCCAGGAGGTTGATGTGTAGGGTGGATTTGGTTAAGGACCATTTGCCCTGCACCTTATGAGTGTGAAGGTGCACTCCCCAACCGATTAAGGAGGCATCAGTTGTTAGAATCATGGTGGGTGCAGCTGAAGGAAAGGAACCGCGACACAAATGTTCTTGGGCTATGTCCACCAGAGTAGTGAGTCCTTGACCCTCATGGGCATGGATAAGAGTTTGTGCAGGCTGTGCCTGTGAGGTATATACTGTACATAGCCAAACCTGAAGACATCTCATGTGTAACTGCATACTTTACCAAGAACCTGATAGGTGGATCAAGGTTAATATTGGCGTCCTTTTATCTTGCACCATATTAACTGCTAAGAAATTTGGAGTAGGATGAGAGAAAAGAAATTCTATATCTTTTGTGGGAACATAATATTTTTGCTGCCCATTTGTAAGTCAGAGGGATGGACCTGGGGTCTGCCAGAGCACATCAGTGCAATCGAGAAGGGCATCATTAATAGGGAATGCTATTGTGGAGGATGAGGATGTGTGCAGGATATCGAGTAGTTTATGTTGCTGATCTTACACTTCCTCCAAAAGAATCTGGAGGGAGTCTGCAATCCTGCGAAATAATTCTTGAAAATGCTTGAAGTCATCATCAGCAGTAGGAGATGGAGGCATGATAGCCTCATCAGGGGAAGAAGAGAAATGCCCTGTACATGACCTAAGGATCCCAGTATGGACAAGGTGGAATGTGGGATTGCATCCATGGTGGTCCATACCAGGGTTCTGGTGTGGATTGTGAATAGTGAGGATGTGTAGAGGAAGCCGTTTGTGTGTGATGGGGCATTCCTCCTCTTCTTCTTCCTCATCGCTGGGGAAGGGTTGGTGGTGCTGTCCTCAAAGGAGAAAGGGAAGTGACAGGAGAGGAGGGTGGAAGTGGGGGAGGTCATGTCTAAGTAGTGGATGACTCAGGCATGTAAGATACAAGTAGGTCTTTAGGGCATCTGAATTCTTGAGTAGGAGGAAGGAGCATTGTTGGCACTGGTGCATGACTCGGTGCTGAGGGAGAGATGCATTCTCCTGAGCAGCCAGCAGGTGGAGCTGAAGACTTGCTCGGTGCCAAGGACTTGCTTGGTGCCGTAAAGGACGCTGGTCCTAAAGGTATTGTTGGTGCTATAGCTCCCAGAAGTTGGTCTGTCTTGGTCTCTAGAGCCGAAGACGGTGCCAAGGGCTGTAGGTCTGCCAGGTTAGGGTCTTTAGATCGTTGTTTCATTCCAGTACCAGAGGTAGTCAGATGGGTCCAGGAGCTATGTCCCCTGTCTGAGGATGTTGAGGCGACTGACCTCACAGGGGATGGTGTTCTGGCAGGCTGTGCCTCAGAGTGAGGAGGGAGCCTGTTTCTTCTAATCAAAGAGATGATATCCTCTTAGAGGGAAAAAGCTTCCCAGTTGAGGTGGGAGGGAAGCAGGGAAACGAAAACCTAAGCTATGAAGTAACAATTAAGGCAAAGTGAAAAAAAATATTTTTTTTGGAGCTAGATGGAAGAAGAAGAAAGTACTAAACTACACTAAAACTGACAGGTAAGGCACTATATAAGGAGGCAAAGGGAGAAGCAGGCTCTGCTGTGAATTCCGTCCCAGACCAAAGGGGGAAGAGAAGGAACCGGGGAGCGGTCAGACCGCACAGCACTATATATACATCCTGCTTATGGTGTGAGAGGGAGGAGGTGTGCCTGTGCAGTCCAATGGGCACTGCTGATGAAGATCTCTGATCCCAGACACAGGAGGACACACTGCACCTACAGTGGAGCACCCATAGTGACATCACTGGAAGAAGAAGTGTTTACAACCAGTCTCACCATCCCATTGTGAAGGACTATTCAAGCTTGATGGGCCATTAAGAAGAAGCAACTCTCCAGATAGTTCTTCCTGAGGATGCCTCCGACAGCAAGGGAGCCAGTGGCCATCCTTGTGATTCAGAAAAACATGTAAGGGCATGTGATGTGGACATGTGACCTCAGACTCCATCTTTGTCAGTAACTTTCCATACACAGGGGCTGTGAGCATTGTTTGGGACAGTAATGTTCCATGTACATGGCAGAGGATATAAAAGACACCGGAGACATCTCCATTTTGCCTTATTCCTGCTCCAATTTTTCGGACTGTGGATTTACAACTAAAAGGAGTATTTTGAACAATGGACTGAGGACCTTTGAATCTTTTGGAAGTTACCAGAGAGACTTTTCCAAGCCAGCAGACTATTCCATCACTGTTACAAACTTCATCTAAGGACTTTGCAATCATTTGCATGTATATGGTCTTTTAACCATTTATAACTCTATTCTTTTATAAATAAATTCGTACTTAGTTTGCTAAAGATTGGCTGACAGCATAATATTTGGGTAAGATCTGAAATATATATTGACCTGCGGGTAAGTGTCTGATCCTTTGGGATTGGTAGAAACTCACATCTGGTTAATTGGGTTTTCAGTAACCTCTCATTATATTATACCAGTTTGTCTAGATGGGAATCAAGGGCTGGAATGCCTAAGGGGAGGACTGTGTTTGGCTTCTTGTTAACCAGTGTGGTGCTACAGAAGCTCTTTTGCTACTGGTTTAGTGAATCTAATTATAGAATAAACCACCAGTTTTAGGGGACTGTTTGCCTGTTTCTTGCAGTCTGCCCTGAGCATGGCAGTCTCAGTGTAGTTCATTTACAGAAAGGGTACAAGGGCAGAATTTATCTTCAATGATGAGAATCTGAATGTCTTCCACCATTGAGAATAACCAAAGTCCAGGAGGTGGAGTGGATACATGAAATTTTATACCCCTTTTAAAGCTATACAAACTAAACGAAAAAAGTTTACATTATATTACTGCAGAGAAGCAATCTTGTAATTTATGCCGCTCAGTTTAAAGCATCACATTTTTTATACAATAACAAAAAAGCAGAGAGTCTGAGTCATTAGAAAAATACTTGCACAGCTGGTAAATTGTATTTTCTATGGATCTTATACATGTGATTCTAGGTGCTAAGTATACACATTATTAGGGTCAATCCAAATCCAGGCAGTTGAAAAATCCAGAGTGTTGGAGGATTTAGGATCTTCCTGTGGATTTTGTTGTAGCCTTCAATCTATGCTTTCATTAAAATAATACATGTTCTAACTTTCTGGATTCTAAAGGGAGCCTTCACAATGTAAGCCAATGTACTGTCATTGATTATACAGCCAAGCAGGCTAAAACAATATCACAAAGATTTGTAAAATAATATTTTGTTCTGTATTTTTGTCTTCTCATAACAGATTAATCCACTAGTTCAGAAGTGAAGTGCTACTGTGAAATGGCTCCAGTCCCTCAATCACATGGAGATAGCGCTGTTGAGATATTTTGGTAGCAAACATCCTTTTATGAAAGGTGTCCCCCTACTAGAAGGCAAGAAACTATCAGCACGATCTCATTCTTCCCTGATTTTCTGGGCTACCCTGACTGAAAGGGAATGGGAAGGGACAATATTGGTCTGCTGAAGAGATTACATCTGTTCTCCACTCCTTTTTGTCCTAGTGCCTGGAAATAGAGACCTAGTTTCTTGTTGCAGCTTGACATAAAGAGGGCAATTTGAGATGTTCCCGACTCTCTGAAGATCATTTCTAGGATGTTTTGGTTTAAACGCCCACTCTCCTAGAGATTGTGTTTGCCTGTTCTTCCAGCCTCGTTTACATATTGAACTACTTTTGACTGTGTTACAAATTTTATTATGGCCAGTGCAGAATTCTGAGATCTGCAGAATGCCTGGAGGACTTTGGTCCCTCTGTCAGTTGACACAGGCTACTGCTGTGCAGTTCTTGCTCTTGGAGAAAATCATATTTGTGTTGGAATGGCACGGATGGCGCCAGAGCCATGATTGGTTCGAAGAAAGGAGCTGTTGCACGTATTCAATCTATTGCGCTAGAAGCAAAATTGACTCATTGTTGCATTCACAGGGAAGCACTCGCCACCCAGAACATGCAGGCAGATCTAAAGCAAGTACTCAAAAGGGGTACGCAACTGTTGTAAGTTTGGGAAACACTGAGGTAGATGATTGGCACCAAGCTCACAAAGCTGCTTCCTTGCATTACTGGGCCTGTATCCTAGAAGCTTTGGAGTGATGTATGAAAATGAGAAGACTTAATTTTGTTCACTTGAATATTAACACTTAATTATGTCATTGCTGAATGACATACTAGGCACTTTGTGAAATTTTTTGTGCATTGTGACTGGATTGTATCTGGAATGACATGACATTCCATTCATTATCATGTGAGAAGCTAGTGCCAAACATAGGCACCAACTTTAGTCGGAGCCGGTGCGTGCTCGCGCCCCAGGCCCCGCCCCAACTCCACCCCCGGCCCCGCCCCCATTCCACCCCTTCCCCAAATCCCTGCCGCCGCGCACTCCCCTGGGCGCGCTGCATACCCATCCCAGGCTTGCAAGCCTGGGAGAGAGGGGGGAGAAGCAGCTGAGCACCCACCGGCAGCTCCCCGCCAGCCCCCCCCGCACCCAGCTAACCTCCGCCTCCTGAGGCGCAGCGGCAGCCAAGCTGCTTTTCCTGGACTCACAGGCTTGTGGTGCTCAGCTGATCGGCGGCAGCAAGCCTGGGAAGGAGGGGGGGGGGGAAGCGCAGCGGCGGCACCTCGGGGGAGGGGTATGGGGAGGAGGTGGAGGGCCCGCCTCCGCCCCATACCCCTCCCCTGAGGCGCCGTCGCTGCGCTTTCCCTCCCAGGCTTGCCTCCACTGATCAGCTGCTGCGTTCCCTTGGGAGGTGGAGGTTAGCTGGGCGTGGGGGGGGGGGCGGGGGGCTGGTGGGTGCTCTGCACCAATTTTTCCCCATGGGTGCTCCAGCCCCGGACCACCCACGGTGTTGGCAACTATGGTGCCAAAATGAACACACATTCTATTACCAGTCCAGGGGTTAAGTAAAAGAATGGGCTCCCTGGTCCAGATCTGACCCAGACATATAATGGGCAATGTCTACTCAGTGAACTTGGTTGGTTTTCTTTGAAGTCTCATCAGCGTTTTCCAACTTCAATCACACAAATTAATGTGCAATGATTAATATTAAATCCAAAATGTTAATACAAAATTACATAAATGAAAAACAAAAGTCAAAGTTAAAACAAATGGCAATTATCGATAATGGCTGGACAGATGGCCAGCAGAGATTATTAGCAAAATTAATAACTTTTTTAAACAAAATGACTTAAACTTGCAAAATGTGCACTTAGCTAGCCTATGAAAACATGTGTCCCTATTACCTTTACCCTTATTCTCCTTCATTTTCTCTGGTGGTCATACTCACTTGGCCTGTCTTGTCTTAATTTAGGGCTAGATTGGACCTTTCAATCAGTCCTGAGCAGGGCTAACTGCAGTACTGTGCTAGGAATGGAGTAAAGTGTAGGGGACAATTTCCTGGTGCAAGTGCTGGAGGAACCAAGAAGGGGAAAAGCTCTTCTTGACCTGCTGCTCACAAACAGGGAAGAAATAGTAGAGGAAGCAATAGTGGATGGGAACCTGGGAGGCAGTGACCATGAGATGGTCGAGTTCAGGATCCTGACACAAGGAAGAAAGGAGAGCAGTAGAACATTGACCCTGGACTTCAGAAAAGCAGACTTCGACTCCCTCAGGGAACTGATGGGCAAGGTCCCCTGGGAGAATAACATGACGGGGAAAGGAGTCAAGGAAAGCTGGCTGTATTTTAAAGAATCCTTATTGAGGTTGCAGGAACAAACCATCCCGATGTGCAGGAAGAAAAGTAAATATGGCAGGCGACCAGCTTGGCTTAACAGTGAAATCCTTGCTCGTCTTAAACACAAAAAAGCAGCTTACAAGAAGTGGAAGATTGGACTAATGACCAGTGAGGAGTATAAAAGTATTGCTCAGGCATGCAGGAGTGAAATTAGGAAGGCCAAATCACACTTGGAGTTGCAGCTAGCTGGAGATGTTAGGAGTAGCAAGAAGGGTTTCTTCAGGTATGTTAGCAAAAAGAAGAAAGTCAAGGAAAGTGTGGGCCCCTTGCTGAATGAGGGAGGGAACCTAGTGACAGAGGATGAGGAGAAAGCTAGTGTACTCAATGCTTTTTTTGCCTCTGTCTTCACAGACAAGGTCAGCTCCCAGACGGCTGCACTCCACAGCACGGTATGGAGAGGAGGTGACCAGCCCTCTGTGGAGAAAGAAATAGTTCGGGACTATTTAGAAAAGCTGGACGAGCACAAGTCCATGGGGCCGGATGCACTGCATCCAAGGGTGCTAAAGGAGTTGGCCGATGAGATTGCAGAGCCATTGGCCATTATCTCTGAAAAATTATGGCAATCGGGGGAGGTCCCGGATGACTGGAAAAAAGCTAATGTAGTGCCCATCTTTAAAAAAGGGAAGAAGGAAGATCCGGGGAACTACAGGCCAGTCAGTCTCACCTCAGTCCCTGGAAAAATCATGGAACAGGTCCTCAAGGAATCAATTCTGAACCACTTAAAGGAGGGGAAAGTGATCAGGAACAGTCAGGATGGATTCACCAAGGGCAAGTCATGCCTGACTAACCTAATTGCCTTCTATGATGAGATAACCGGCTCTGTGGATGAGGGGAAAGCAGTGGATGTGCTATTTCTTGACTTTAGCAAAGCTTTTGATACAGTCTCTCACAGTATTCTTGCCAGCAAGTTAAAGAAGTATGGGCTGGATGAATGGACGGTAAGGTGGATAGAAAACTGGCTAGATGGTCGGGCTCAACGGGTAGTGATCAATGGTTCCATGTCTAGTTGGCAGCGGGTATCAAGTGGAGTGCCCCAAGGGTCGGTGCTGGGGCTGGTTTTGTTCAATATCTTCATTAACGATCTGGAGGATGGTGTGGACTGCACCCTTAGCAAGTTTGCAGATGACACTAAACTGGGAGGAGTGGTTGATACGCTGGAGGGTAGGGATAGGATACAGAGGGACCTAGACAAATTAGAGGATTGGGCCAAAAGAAATCTGATGAGGTTCAACAAGGACAAGTGCAGAGTCCTGCACTTAGGACGGAAGAATCCCATGCACTGCTACAGACTAGGGACCGAATGGCTGGGCAGCAGTTCTGCAGAAAAGGACCTAGGGGTTATGGTGGACGAAAAGCTGAATATGAGTCAACAGTGTGCCCTTGTTGCCAAGAAGGCTAATGGCATTTTGGGTTGTATAAGATGGGGCATTTCCAGCAGATCGAGGGACGTGATCATTCCCCTCTATTCGGCACTGGTGAGGCCTCATTTGGAGTACTGTGTCCAGTTTTGGGCCCCACACTACAAGAAGGATGTGGATAAATTGGAAAGAGTCCAGCGGAGGGCAACAAAAATGATTAGGGGACTGGAGCACATGACTTACGAGGAGAGGCTGAGGGAACTGGGATTGTTTAGCCTGCAGAAGAGAAGAATGAGGGGGGATTTGATAGCTGCTTTCAACTACCTGAAAGGGGGTTCCAAAGAGGATGGATCTAGACTGTTCTCAGTGGTAGAAGATGACAGAACAAGGAGTAATGGTCTCAAGTTGCAGAGGGGGAGGTTTAGGTTGGATATTAGGAAAACCTTTTTCACTAGTAGGGTGGTGAAGCACTGGAATGGGTTACCTAGGGAGGTGGTGGAATCTCCTTCCTTAGAGGTTGTTAAGGTCAGGCTTGACAAAGCCCTGGCTGGGATGATTTAGTTGGGTTTGGTCCTGCTTTGAGCAGGGGGTTGGACTAGATGACCTCCTGAGGTCCCTTCGAACCCTGAGATTCTATGATTCTAATGTACAACACCCCTCCTCCGAGTGTAGAGTGCTTCCTCCTTAACCCTCCTCGTGTACAAAGCCAGCACTTCCCACTCTCTGCATCTCCCTCCGTCTCTCTTGTTTGCCGAAGGTTGGGGAGCATTAGGCATTCCATCCCTGCTCTTCCGTTTCCCTTGCCCCCCACCACAGAACTGTGATCCTTGCAGGTCTTAAGAACCCATGCAGGGGCTTGGGGGGACTTACTTCCCTGCATAGTCACATAAAACTAGAATATAATCTAACAGTGTGTAAATTCTTCTGAGGAAAAACCATCTCCTCCTATGCATTTTTACTGTGACTAGCACAATGGAATTCTGATGCTGCCTAGGGCTTCTGGGTGTTACAGTAATATAAATAACGGTAGTAATTAACAACTCGGGTACCAACAATTAGTATGTTTCACCTAAAGAATCCACATTATATAATTCTATGTTACATCTCTTCTGATGTGTCCTTTGTCCTTATACAGTCTGAACTAGATTGTAGTATCTTCAGGGTGGGGGCCATGTTTTGTCTGTAAAGCCACAGACACACATAAGGCCATTGTAGAAATAATAAACATTTTATTCAAATAGAATTTGTCTCAGCCAGTCAGAGTGCAGGGGTGCTGCTCAATACTGAATTATAACTGAAGCCCTTTCAGTTATGCAATTCCCTCACTCATCAGTTCAAAGAGTCTGATTTCTATAAACACTATATTTCACAATAGCTATACGATATGCAACATCGCTGTATATTAATTTAGATGAAAAGAAAGCTTAAATGAAGGGCTTGAATTATAGCTTCTGCTGAAATGTTTCTGGTTCCAACTGCAGGGCCAGCTAATCAAATTTCATGCTTCAGGGCTTCAACCGGTCACCTGCAAGGGTCAGGAAGGAATTTCCCGCCCCTCAATACAGAAGTGGTCAGATATATTCTGGGTTTTTTTCCACCTTCCTCTGAAGCATCAGGGATTAGCTACAGCTGAAGATGGAACACCGGATGGTGGGACCAGTGGTATAGAGAATCCTCTTTCCTAGCTGTATGTCTGGTGTGTCTTGGTCATGTGCTTATGGTCCAACTCATCACCAGATTTGGTGTCAGGAAGGAATTTCCCCCCATGTCAAACTGGTAAGGACCCTGGATTTTTTTTGCCTTCTTCTACAGCAGGGGCGGGTAAACTTTTTAGCCCGAGGGCCACATCTGGGTGGGGAAATTGCATGCAGGGCCATGAATGTAGGGCTGGGGCAGGGGGTTGGGGTGTGTGAGGGAGTGCAGGGTGTGTGAGGGAGTGTGGTGTGCAGGAAGGGGCTCAGGGCAAGGGGTTGGGGCAGAGGAGGGGTGTGGGGTGCAGCAGTGGGCTCAGGGCAGGGGGTTGGGGTGCAGGAGGGATGCAGGGGTGTGTCAGGGAGTTGGGGTGTAGGCAGGGGGCTCAGGTTGGCAGGAGGCCAATGGGAAATTTGGGGGAGATACCCACAGGTGAGGGCAGCGCGCGGAGCCCTCTGCCCCCCTCTCCCGCAGGGGCTGCAGGGACGAGGTGCCGACCGCTTCCGGGAGTGGCGCCAGGCCAGTGGCGCCACGGGGGTGGCAATCCAGCCTGTGGGCCGTAGTTTGCCCACCCGTGTTCTACAGCATATTACACAGATCACCTGCTAGGATCATCTGGGCATATTTCATGTAATCGAGTTTTCAGCCATTGCATGGGCCTTGGACATGGTGGCACTTTAGTCTCTCCTGATCTCTGCCTATGGCACACAACAGTTAGTCTCCTCCTGAGGACTGAGATGCTTTAGTCTAACCCAACACGGGTCACAGTGAAATGTAATGGCCTGTGATATATAGATGATCTAATGGTCCCTTCTGGTCTTAAACTCTGTGAAATAAACACAGGGCAAAAGAGGGTCCTAATGCATAGTTGAGAAAGGTAGTTTAGCCCTATAAATAACTATTAGAGGTAACTGGATATTTAGCAGTTTCCAAACGAAAAGTGGCTGCCATTTCCTACACTAACACCAAATGTTAGCATCATTCGCTTCTTACTTTTTAATAACATACACTTTTTCTGATTGTAAAAGTGATAACATTAGGACAAAATTGACTTATAAAATTACTATTTACGCTTAAAGTAAATGGGCACTGTTTTCATCACACATTTCCCCCTTAAGCCTTCAAAGCTGGATTGTTTCAGAAGAAGGCTATGTGGGAAGTTGCCACTGAAGTAACTTTTTTTGCTTGAATAGTACAGCAGCAATCGGGCAAAATCTGTATGAAACTTTTAACATATAAATCTTCTGATGACTGGAGGTTGTAATAAATTATATGTTTCTTTACAAATATGTTTTAAAACTATTTGTCATACTTACACTGCATGTACTGGAACCAGGAATAACATCATTTTGGCTGACTCTGCTTGTTTTTATATGTGTTCACAAGTTAGTTGCACAAATGAAAGATGTCTCCTTATACCCAAAGGGTCCATAAAACAATAGAGTGTGAAAATGGGCCAAACATTTTTTTATGTACTAAAACCTTAATATTGAAAGAACAGTAATCTAACTCCATTGTATCTAAAACTTTGAGTACTGTAAATTTTAACCCTAAAAAATTAGATGTGCATACACACTTTCCATCTTTTATTTATAAATTATACTCTTAAAAGACGAATAATGCATTCCATGTACACTACAACTCTAGTACTACACCTGTCATTGTGGTATTTGAATGAAAGATCAGGCCCACAAGTATTCTGGGGAGGGGAAAAATGCAGTGGCCATAATTCAAAAAGCAAACTGAATTTATGTAAATGGATTTTGTGTATCTACCTTATTTTATAGCACTTTTAACATGTGTTAAACCCTTATACATTTGAGAAAACACACAAAGATCCCCTGGCTGCCCTGATCATGCCCCTTCCCAGGCAACCTGGCTCACTCACAGTGGGTTGTTGTCCCCCCTTTGTGCCCTCTTAAAGAAGGGAGGTTGCAAATGATTTGTGAAAAAGGACTCAATCCACTGAGTGAACAACCTACTGACAAGGGAACCACTGGTGGAAGCAGATAAAGACCTTGAGTATACCTGGCCCAGATAGGGTAAGACCCAAATATTCATAAATGTGCACTAATATTTTGGTGCACAACTTGAAACATCTAAGGCATTATGGGCTCAATCCTGCAAGGTGCTGAGCACTCTGGTCTTGATCTTCCTGCGTTTATCCAAAATTAGTGGACACATTGGTAAGTATTGGCCAGAGTGATTTCATAGAGGTTATTTACGTCAGGACACCATGCTGAGGCAGCTCCAAGTATATCTAGACCAGTGGTTCTCAAACTTTCTTTTTCACGGACCACTTGAAAATTGCTGAGGGTCTTGGTGGACCACTTAATAATCTTTCCAAATGTTGTCTGTACTGTTAGCTAACTTTTGTAAGGCACTTTGGATAAAAGTGCTATATAAAAAAAACCTTAATAATAATTAACTTTTGTTCTACAAATAAAAGCACACAACTCATATTTTAATATCAGTAGTCTTACCTTTCTAATGCGATGGATATGCCCTCTCTCTCCCGCTGTGGCAGCCCCTAAGATGAGGTGGGGAAGGTGGGGGGTCTTTCCCTCTCTCCCCTGCCTTGTCAGCCCCCGAGCTGGGGCTGGGAAGGAGGGGATGGTCTCTTCCTCATAGTGGTGCAAGTAGAAATAATTTTTTGCCGGTACTGTACTCATGGGAGGGACACGTGACCTCCCCATATGACCCTCCATGTGACTCCTCCCTCGGGAACCCCCCCCAGCGTACAAAGACCTGGGCAACAAAGACCTGGTTAAACAGATGCAGTTGTAAAATGATGCTTTGGGCCCCTGGTGCCACCTGTTCTTCCAGATGTCATTGAGGATCCAGCAGCACCACAAATTGAAAACTTCTTAAAACTCCTTAAGTCCAAACTAAACTTCTGCCAGCTTACCTTTACCTAAGGGTATGTCCAGAGTGACCTAGACAAATTGGAGGATTGGGGCAAAAGAAATCTGATGAGGTTCAACAAGGACAAATGCAGAGTCTTGCACTTATTACGGAAAAATCCCATGCACCGCTACAGGCTGGGGACCAACTGGCTAAGCAGCAGTTCTACAGAAAAGGACTTGGGGATTACAATGGATGAGAAGCTGGATAGGAGTCAGCAGTGTGCCCTTGTTGCCAAGAACGCTAATGGCATATTGGGCTGCATTAGTGGGAGCATTGCCAGCAGATCGAGGGAAGTGATTATTCCCCTCTATTTGGGACAGGTGAGGCCACATCTGGAGTACTGAGTCCAGTTTTGGGCCTCCAACCACAGAAGGGATGTGGACAAACTGGAGAGTCCAGCGGAGGGCAACGAAAATCATCAGGGGACTGGGACTCATGAGGAGAGGCTGAAGAAACTGGGCTTGTTTAGTTTGCAGAAGAGAATAGTGAGGGGGGATTTGATAGCAGCCTTCAACTACCTGAAGGAGGGTTCCAAAGAGGCTGGAGCTTGGCAGTTCTCTGGTGGCAGATGACAGAACAAGGAGCAATGGTTTCAAGTTGCAGTGGGGGAGGTCTAGGTTGGATATTAGGAATCACTATTTCAGTAGGAGGGTGGTGAAGCACTGGAATGGGTTACCCAGGGAGATGGTGGAATCTCCATCCTTAGAGGTTTTTAAGGCTTGGCTTGACAAAGCCTTGGCTGGGATGATTTAGTTGGTGTTGGTCCTGCTTTGAGCAGGGGGTTGGACTGGATGGCCTCTGGAGGTCTCTTCCAACCCTAATCTTCTATGATTCTATGTCTTCACTACCAACATTAAAGTGCTGCCGTGGCAGTGCTTTAACGTGGCTGTGTATCGTAGCACCAGTGCTGGGAGAGAACTCTCCGAGCACTGTAAAAAACCCACCCTCACGAGGGGAGTAGCTATCAGCCCTGGGAGTGCAGCTCCTAGACCGTTCCATAAAACACCCAGACTGTTCATATCCATGATTAAATGTTTCAAAGGGCACCATCGCTAAACAAAGACTCTCCGATTGCATAAAACTCTGCTATCATCAGTGCGACCGCCAACCCCACATGGGGATTTGCGCACATTCCGCTACAGCCCTATCAACCTCCACTGCTTTCCTGCACAATGTACTCATCACGGGCATTTGTAGAGCTGCTACTTGAGCCTCAGCCCATACCTTTACACAGCACTACGCCTTAGAGCAACAGGCAACATCTGATACAGGTGAGTTGCATCTTAGGCGCATTTAACATGCGCGAATTCAGCTTTGCAGGGTCGGCAAAACCAGAAAAAAAAAGAAAAAAAAGGAATTTAAAAACGGCATCAGTACTGTGGGTGATTCCGTCCGCCATTCAACTCAATGGCGTTTCACTATACGCTTTTTTTGCTTTACGCGCGAACCGCGGAACGGAACCCCCGCGTAAAATGAGACTTGCCTGTACCTTGTTCGGACGCTCTGTACTGTGGTGTCATGACTTCTACTCTGAAGCCCCCTATTTCCATCGGAGGGCACTGCTCTGAAGTCACCTAAAGTGGAGCACTCACAGGGACAGGACTCAAAGAAGAAGAGGTTACTCACCTTGCGCAGTAACTGAGGTTCTTTGAGATGTGTGTCTCTGTGGGTGCTCCACTACCCTCCCTCCTCCCCTCTACTTCGGAGTTTTCTTAATCAGTCTCTGCCGTAGAGAAGGAACGGAGTGGGGGTTGGTCACACAACGTCAGTTAACTGTCTGGAACAGCATGAGACAGGGACCATGCATGTGCGACCCAACTGGGAACTGCTACCAAAAGTCTCCGACTATGAGCACAGGGGCGCACAAACACCTAAAGTGGAGCACTCACAGGGACACACATCTCGAAGAAGCTCAGTTACTGCACAAGGTCAGTAACCTCTTCTTGTGGCCATAGGTGCCGACTCCATGGGTGCTCTAGGGCTGGAGCACCCACGGGGAAAAATTAGTGGGTGCTCTGCGCCCACCGACAGCCAAACTCCCTGCCCCACCCAACTTCCTCCTCTGCTTCCGCCTCCTCCCAGCGCGCCGCGTCTCCGCTCCTCCCTCCCAGCGCTTGCCACCACCAAACAGCTGTAGCAAGCTCTGGGAGGGAGGGGGGAGGAGCAGGAACATGGCGTGTTCAGGGGAGGAGGCGGGGAAGAGGCGGGGCCAGGGCGGGGATTTGGGGAAGGAGTCGAATGGGGCAGGGAAGGGGCAGAATTGGGCGGGGAGGGGGCGGAGTTGGGACAGGGACTTTGAGGAAGGGGTTGGAATGGGGGCAGGAGGGGGCAGGGCAGGGGTGGAGTCGGGGCGGGGCCGAGGCGGGTTGAGCATCCACTGGCGCCAGAAGAAGTCTGTGCCTATGCTTGTGGCAACACTCCTTTAGCTCAGTGGTTTTCAAACTGTGGTTCAGGACCACAAAGTGGGTCACACTCCCATTTTAATGGGGTTACCAGGGCTGGCTTAGACTTGCTGAAGCCCAAGCCGCACCATCCAGGGCCAACACCAAAGCCTGAGGGCTTCTGTCCTCGGCGATGGGGCTCAGGTTACAGGCCCCCTGCCTGCGGCTGAAGTCCTTAGGCTTCAGCTTTGGCCCCCCGCACCCAGGGCAGTGGGGCTCAGGCAGGCTTAGGCTACCCTGCTGGGGTCATGTAGTAATTTTTGTTGTCAGAAGGGGGTCGCAGTGCAATTAAGTTTGAGAAACCCTGCTTTAGCTTAAATAGCTCTTTGTACTCACTGGTGTTTACCCCCAATGTATTTATAGACAGCAGCCATGACCCCTCTCAACCTCCATTTTGCGAGGCTAAACACTACAAGCTCTTCCACTCTCCTCTTGTAAGATAGGCCCTCTATTCCCTGATCATCCTAGAAGCTCTCCTCTGCACCTGCTCCAGTCTGAATTAATCTTTCTTGAATATGGGTGACCAGAATTATATACAGTATTCCAAACGAGCTCTTACCAGTGCTTTGTATAATGGCATTAATACTTGTCTATCTCTACTGGAAATGCCTTGCCTGATTCAACCCAGGATTGTATTTGCCTTTTTCACAGCCACATCACACTGGTGGCACATAGTCATTCTATGATCAAAAAACACAGCAAGGACGCTCTCCTCTGTCGCTTCCAACTTGTAGCAGAAATTTTATTATTAGACCCAAAGTGCATGACTTTGCATTTTGTACTATTTCTAAATGTAGTAATTTCATCTCATTTCTGTTACTCCAGCCTTCAAGTTTACCTAGATATTCCTATATAATATCCAGTCCTCCTCTGTAGTGATCATGCCTGCCAACTTTATATCATGTACCAAATTTCATTCCACACTTCTACTTTTTGTGCCATTAATAAAAATACAGAATAAGACTGGTCCCAAGACCAATCTCCACCGGTAACTTTCCTCCAGTCCAGTAATTCACCTTTCAGTACATCCCAAGGCCTGCTCCCCGTTAGCCAGTTCTTTATCCACCTTACAATTTTTATACTCATACCCATCTTTTCTAACTAATCATTTCCTAGGTGGTACCCTGTCAAATGCTTTCGTGAAGTTCAAATCTAGTAGATTTACTATATTTCCCTTATCTAAAAAATCAATTATCTCAAAAAGGAAATCAGATCAGTCTGGTATGATTTACCTTTTGTAAATCCACTTTGCATTTACAACTCTTTTCCTTCTATGAATTTAATTATTCTTTCTTTCACAATTTGTTCTAAATATTTGCATACTACTGAGGTCAGATTAATGGGTCTGTAATTGCCCAGATCACTTTTTCTCCCTTTCTTAAATATACGTACAACTTTAGCTATTCTCCAGTGATAAGAGTACTACCTCTGAATAGACTGGTTTATTAAAAATCTTTGCTACTGGACTAGGAATCACTTGTATCAGTTTTTTTAGTATGCTAGGATGGAAATAATCTGGCCACCCGATTTGAGCTTTTAAGTTTTCCTTCCATTTTAGATGTGGTAATTTCCATTTCTGTACACTCATTTCCATCAGTCGTCCTGCCCTCATGCTGATGTTTCACATTATCATCCTTATTGAAAAATGAGGCAAAATACTGAGTTAATTTTTGGGCCACATCTAGATTAACTTTAATCTCTTTCTCAGCCACACTGCATAGCAACACCTCATCCTTCCTTATTCTCAATTATATAACTAAAAACCTCATATTTGAATTTCCTTGGCAAGAGCAATTCAGCATGACTTTAAGGGTAGGTCTACACTTACCCATCGCGTCGAAGGCGTCGGATCGATGTTCTGGGTTCGATTTATCGCGTCTTCTCTAGACGCGATAAATCGAACCAGGAAGTGCTCCCCCGTCGACGCTGGTAATCCAGCTCGATGAACGGAGTAGGCGGAGTCGACGGGGGAGCCTGCACGCCGCGTGTGGACCCCAGGTAAGTACCTTTTCATTCGAACTAAGATAGTTTGACTTCAGCTATATTATTCACGTAGCTGAAGTTGCGTATCTTAGTTCGAATTGGGGGGTTAGTGTAGACCAGCCCTTAGTAATTCTCACTTTATTTCTACATTTTCTAACATCCAATATGTAGCTTTCTTTGCTGATCAATCCCCTTTTCCATTCCCTATAGCTTTCTATAAACTCTTAATAATCTTTTTGAGGTGGTGATTCATCCAGCTGTGTCTGGAGCCTTTCCTAATCAGTTTCCCCCCCTTGCTTGGGATGCAAAATTCAGATAGGTTTTTGTACAGCTGATTTAAAGAAATTCCAAGTCTCCTCCACATTTAAGTCCCTGAGTGTTTCAGTCCAGTGACTTCTTTAACTAATATATGCACATGTGACTAGTCACACTTTGTTGCTCTCATAGGTTGATCAATTTGCACACCAGGAGCTCCCTGCATTCCTCCATTCCCCACTCCGTGTGCCATCCTCACATCTCCCTCTATATCAGGGACTTCCTACAACACCCTACCCCAAGCCAGGGGCTATGAGCGACCTCCATTCCCGCCCCCCCCCCCATCACATACCAAGAGCTTTGTGTCCTCCTTCCTATTCCCCCCTTTTGCCACATGCCAGGGACTGTGGGCAACTGTTGTCCCCCCCATACCATTTTCCTCTGTTCTCCTCCCACACCCTATGCCAGGGCTCTGTGTGCCCCATAATTCCCCCATATAAGGGTCCCTCATTCTTCCACCTATGGCAGGGGCTCTGTGTGCCTCCTACCCCTGTTATTTTTATTTCTTTTCTTTCGGGGAGATACATCATTCAGAGTGTCAACATTTTAAAATTGTATTGGGATGGGCAGAGCTGAGAGGATAGTATTGTTATCCTGGAAGGTGTTAATGGCTGCTATCAACTGGTTCTTTGATTTATAGACAATTTCAGAAGCAGCTGAAACTGCTGGCTCTGTTAGCCAGATGCAGGGGCTCTACATTCCTCATTCTCTTGATCTTATTTTCCAATTTTCACAAAAATGAAAAGGGTTCAGGTCATTGATGCCTAGAATATTCCCTAAAATGTTGTAAATTGATCAGATGCGGTGTTCAAAAGTTATCATGTTATGAAGGGACAGACAAACAAAAAAATGCCATTGAACTGAGTGTAAGACCCCCAGCAAAGTGTGAATATAATACTGGTACAGTAGTTTCAATACTGCTCCATACTTAAAAATTACAGTAAAATTATCAGTTTAGTCCACAATTTAAAATGAATCTATTACACATCATACATAAAACCGCGGCTGGTTATTTCAATGATCTGTATTTTAAATAAATTACACAGTGGGGTGGAAAAAGGAGGATCCCCCCACACCCACAGTTCTCCTCCCTCATGGTGTACAGGTCAGCAGAGAGCAACTCCTGAAAGGGAAGATTTCCTTGTGTATCCTAGGGTGAGATTTCCAGTCTCATTCACCACATTGGGAGACTCAGCAGTTGCAAACCCTGTCACTCTCACAGCAGGCCCATCCCTCTTTGCTTCTGTTGAAGGGTGTCTGGCTTCTTTCGCCCTTTAGTTGGGCCCTGCTGTTCCACAGAACCCTCCCTACTGGCAAGGCTCATAGAAATGAACAGGCTGAGCCTACAACAGGGTTAAATAAGAACCCCTTCCCAAGTTATAGTACTACCTTCACCACAGGTGGGAAGGGAGGGGCTTTTATCCAGGCACAATTACCCCTCATCTCCAGCCAGGGGCTTTTATCCTGGCACCATTTACCCTTCCCCCATCTCCACTCGTGGGGAAGGGACTTTTACCCCAGCACCATTTACCCTCCCCCATCTCTACCCGGGGGGCTTTTACCCCGGCACCATTTACCCTTCCCCCATCTCCACTCGTGGGGAAGGGACTTTTACCCCAGCACCATTTACCCTCCCCCATCTCTACCCGGGGGGCTTTTACCCCGGCACCATTTACCCTTCCCCCATCTCCACTCGTGGGGAAGGGACTTTTACCCCAGCACCATTTACCCTCCCCCATCTCTACCCGGGGGGCTTTTACCCCGGGGGGCTTTTACCCTTCCCCCATCTCCACTCGTGGGGAAGGGACTTTTACCCCAGCACCATTTACCCTCCCCCATCTCTACCCGGGGGGCTTTTACCCTGGCACCATTTAACCTCTTGCCCCAGCGATCGTCTTCCCCCGCGGCGCTGAGCCCCATCGCGCAGCTGCTGCACCGAGGCCACGCAGGGCCCGCGCGGCGTTCCCGCCTCTCGGTGTCACCGCCCGATCCTTCCGGCCGGGCAGCGCGACCGAGCCTGCGCCGGAGCCGCGGGGGGCGCGTGAGGGGAGGACACCAGCCGGGAACCCGGAACTGCCCGGCTGAGAGGTAACGGCCGCGGCTGGCGGCCGTTTAGGCGCTTCGGGCAGGTTAGCCTGGGGTGGGGGGCTCCGGAGAGCGGCTGCCGGGGTCGGCGGGGAGAGCGCCCTGGGGCCCGCGTTAGGTGCGGTGAGTGTGCCGGGGGTGGGCGCTGGGAAGGTGGGGCGCGTGGCGGGGCGGCAGCAGCGTGAAGGGGTTGGTTGGTTGGTGGCAGGTAATGGGCGAGTGCGGGACTGTGGGTGTGGCGGGGGGAGTGTGGGAGGGTTGGGGGCTCTGACCCGCAGCACAGTTACCCCCATCTCTACCTGGCGGGCCTTTACCCCTGCACCATTTACCGTTACCCGAGGGGGAGGGTTGAGGTCAGTCCGCGGTGAGGGGCGGGAGGGCTGGGGGTAGTGGGGGTGAGGGGCAGGTGATGGTGAGGGGCAAGTGGGAGGGTTGGGGGCAGGCAGGGGCGCGGGTGGGTGGTGAAAGCGGGGAGGGGTGAGGGGCGGGAGTGTGGAAGGGCTGCGGGCTGGCGGCGATGAGGGGTGAGTGGGAGGGTTGGGGGCAGATGGGAGTAATTGTATGGGAAGATTGGGGGCAGGCAGGGTTGAGGGGTAAGTGTGGGAATTGGGGGCAGGTGGTGGTGAGGGGTGAATGCCCTGGTTTATAGATAGGTGTGGAATTATTAGATTTTTATTGGTAAATGTCAGGAAATGTTAATTTCACAGTAGACAAACCTACAAAAAATTTCCTTCCATAATAATCGAAGTTTACAGACAGGCAAAGTAAGAAAAATGCTACTTGAGAACTTATTAGAGTTTGGTTTAAGGATGTTTACTTTGTATGTTTGACATGTGATGTTGAGAATTTGTGGTTTAAGGTTTATAAAGCTTTAACTCCTTGAATCTGAACGTCTACTTTCATTAAATAATTATTCTAATTTACCCCCCATAATTTTGTACAACTGTGACAATTTAAATAGATAACAATTGAGAAAAATGTTTAAAAATAAACCAATATTGTCCATCAAAATTATAAAAGAAATAAAAATCAAATTCTGCCAACCCTATTTATAGGATTTGTGTAGTACTGAAGTGGGCTAATATAAGATTGCATTATATGTTGGACAGTCATGAAAATAAGATGTGTATGTCTTGTGACTGTCCGTGTCAGAAACTGTGCTATGCCAAATGCAATTTATGTTTAGCTGGATTTTAAAAAACTTTGGTTTGCCAAGAGTGGCAGGAAATAGAACTTCACTCTTGATATCTAAAAATTGTTCAAAACTCATTTTAAGATTGGTGCCAGTTCAGTCCGAGCCAATGTTCTAATTTGTCTGTTGTCATCAGCGAAAGGCGAGTTTATAAATTAGCAGGATTTGTATTGATCCAGAAAAGATTCCTATTTTCCTGTAAAGTATTATGTAAGGATATGGCACACATGCTATCCTGCTGCTTTATTTTTTATATATTGTACAAGCCTACTACTGGTTCTAATGCAAATAGGTTGGAAATTCATTAACACAAATATTTAATATATGTACATTTTGAGTCTCAAATGTTTTCCTTAAGTATATATAACCTCTGTTTAGTAAGCAAAACTTGAAATAAATTTTCACATTTCCAAACATTGCATTAACTAATGCTGCTATGCTACTAATTTTTAATGTGATCTCTTACTGATTTTTTTTTTTAATTTTTTTTTTTTAGTTCGTGGTGTATAATCCAGTAATCTTCCACAATGCTAGAGTCCTATGTGACTCCTATTTTAATGAGTTATGTGAATCGCTACATTAAGAACTTGAAGCCCTCAGATCTACAGCTGTCACTATGGGGAGGAGATGTGGTTCTTAGCAAACTTGAATTAAAGCTGGATGTACTTGAACAGGTATGTTAACAGTAGCTACTGTGTATGTGGCTCAATTTAAAATAAGTTCAATAAAATGTTCAAGATACTATCTGTAGATCATTATTCACTTACAATCATTATTATTTTTGCTATCTGTTTTGTTCCTATCTAGACCTGTTTGGAGCTTTTTCCCCCTGTTGTTCAGCCTTTAGCTGTTCTGAGAATCCCACATCCTCTGTTCTAGTGGATGAACAGGGAACATTTGCATTTCTGCTAATCACTGGGCTTGAAGAGAGAGCCATCTCTTTATGAGCATATCCCTTCTTTCAGTGATCAATCATTTCACAGTACCAGCGCTTAACTGAACTGCTTCTCCCTTTAAAAAATATTATCAATCTTTTATTTTACTAACTGAATGTAATGATATTTAAAACCATTCAAAATGTGAATCAAATTAAAATCCTCCTTTTAATCATTTAGATGCAGATTTTAACTTGCCAGACTCATTGCAGAGAGCTTCCAACTTCTTCAGTAGCAGCTTTCCTCTTTCTGCTGGGCTGTGCATGGAAAGACTGTAGTTCTGTAGCAAATTCCCCTCCCTCACCAAGTGTCTGATCCCTTTTGGTGATCTCAGTTTGCAAGTCCATGTCCAGCTGGGTATCCTTGCTTGTATCTGATATTTCTGGCTTATCTAATTTCCTCAGCTCATTTGTCAGTTCATAATGGGGTCTCTCTTACCCCTTTACTGAGCCCTGGCAGGTCATATTGATGGCTGGCTCAAAACTTCATATCAGAGGCTTGTACGAACTCAGTTTCTCTTTTTGTGGGTTAAGTTTTACAGGACCATTCAAGCTAGCAGCGAGAACACCCTCATCCCCAAACACTCCTCTGTTCATATCACCAACCATTCATTTGGGGTATGGTAAAATGAGCTAAGAAAGTCTCCCAGGAAGTTTTTCCCTCAAAGATAGTGGGACTTCTGAATTATTTTAGCCCCTGAACATTTGTTTCTTCCTCGTCCGTGTTCTTGCAGGATACAAATAGAGCGGAAATCTCCAATTTTACCTAAATTCTGGCTTGATTCCTATAGTAGTGGCTGACTTCTAAGATTGTCTGCACTCTCCTGAGTTTTCTCGCAAAGCAGTTTTTCAGTCCTTGCTACATCTCAGCTTTATTAGCAAGTTCTGTGTTGGCCTAAGCTTTCTGGTTATTTCTATTTCCTGAAAAACTTTTTAGTCCATGGTAATTGTCAGTGGTCACCTGTTCAATTCACTTTGCCAGCACAGACTAGGCGTTTTGTAGCTGGGTTTCAAAATCTGTCCTGACCCTTTGTCGTCTTAATCAACAGAGGTTTTGTTTCCAGCTGATTATGTTACATCTCTGTCTTTGGGCTATCCCTTCTTTCTGAGAAATTTCCAGATATTAAGTTAGGTCTTCTTTTAATTTCTTCTGGCATGCTTTGATTTCTGCTAGTGTCTCAGCTATTCGTTCCATTTTGGTTCAGCAACAATAGCAGCTCACTATTTCTCTCCTTGGAAAGTATCCCACTTTGATTACTCGTATTGCCTCTCCAATGAGTGATAGAGCCTTGTAGGTCAGTTTTCCTTTGAAGGAGAAACTGATAGTGTGGACTATTGGTATTTTCTTTGGGTAACTTGTTTTTATTTACACCGTATACTCTAGTCCTTGTGCAGGTGCATTCACAAACAGCATGTAGGCAATCTGCTCTTTCAGGAATCTCAGCCCACACACTGCCTGGTTCTTAGGAAGCAGGTCTTCACCTAGAATTGACTTAATTTAACTGAAGGCAGCGAGCAAAACATCTTGTTGCTTTCCACAGTTCCCTCAAAAGGGAACTGCATCACAAAACAGCATTTCTTCAAAGACTCCTTGTACCTCTGTAGCGCTTAGTGAAGATGCTACCTACATCGATGGGAGAGCTTCTAGGTGTAGGTAACTCCACTTCCCAGAGAGGCGGTAGCTATGTCAATGGGAGAAGTCCTCCAGTTGACATAATGCTGTCTATGGAGTTCGGTTGGTATAACTGCATCCCTCACGGGTGTGGATTTTTCCATACCCCTGCCAACAGTTATACTGAAATAAGTTGGTAGTGTAGATCAAGCCTAAGAAAAGACTTACAAAAAGAACTAGATAAGTTCCAGGAGGATAGGTCTGTCAATGGCTATTAACCAGGATGGGCAGGGATGCAACATGATACTCTGTCCCTAGGCTCTGTTTGCCAGAAGCTGGGAGTGGATGATAGAATGAACCACTTGATTGCCTGTTCTGTTCATTCCCTGTCGGGCACCTGGTGTTGGCCACTGTCAGAGGACAGGTTGCTGGGCTAGATGGACTGTTGATCTGACTCAGTGTGGCCGTTCTAATGTACTTGTAAGACTCTGTTTAACAATCCCATCTGGTGATTCCTGCCATAACGTAATTACTTTTACTAAGCATAATAAGTGTACGTGTTTTCTGAAGTAGTTGGATTGGAATAGAATCCCTTGAATCTAGGAAAGTTAGTTTTCTGGTTATCCAGGAAATCTGGGTTCATTTAATGATTGTGCCATAAACTTTCTTTTTGACTGTGGGCAAATTGCATAGGCCCCCAACCTGCACACATTTGCACCTGCAAATCTCACTGAGCTTAGTGAGAAACTACTTGTGTGCAAAATTGCTCCCTTGTGTATGTGTTTGCAAGACTGGGTCCTTAATCTGTATGTGCCTTCGTTCCCCACTGGTAGAATGGGATAAACATAGTAAGAAGGAGTGTTGTGAGGACACATTTAATTATTGTCTGCGAAGTGCTCAGGGACTATGATGTAGAAAGTTCATGTAAGTATTGAATTTAATATTTGGTATATGTATATATCTATGGGAAACAATGGAGCCTGTTGTCATTTTACTTCTTATAGGAGCTAATGTTGCTTCAGATACTTATTTGCAACTCATATTGACTTAAATGAGAGTTGTGGAGATATATATCTGAAAGCAAAATGTAGCTCAACGAAAGCAAGTTTTTTAACACCTATTAGTCTACATGAAATGAGTGACCTGGTGCTCTTAGTTTAGTTTTACATGGGTAGGTGCCCTAATTAAAACAATAACTATAATTGACACTCTAGTTGGCAGCCTCATCAGAATTCAGAGAGTGAATGGGAATTAAAGATGGACTACATTCTGCCTTCTAGAGCAGAGGTTCTCTTAGATTCATAGACTTTAAGGTCAGAAGGGACCATTATGATCATCTAGTCTGACCTCCTGTACAATGCAGGCCACAGAATCTCACCCACCCACTCCTGCAATAAAAGTTCTCAAACTGTGGTCTGCGGACAACCAGCCGCGAGTTCCATTCAGGTGGTCCACGGATAGTTCCTTCTAAGGTGCGCACCTGGGCAGTCACACATGAGAGAATGAAGGGCCGCCCACCTAATTAGTGGAGCCGCTCAGGCGTGGCTCCACTAATTAGGTGCCTGGACCCTGGAGAAAATGCACATGTAAGGTGAGATGGTGGCCTTGGGGGGGAATAGGGGATAGGTGGGAGGGGGCAGTCAGGTATAGGAAATAGGTAGGTGGGGGGGACAGGGCAGTGAGAAGTGGGGATGGGGGGAATTTGGGACATGCAGGGCTGCAGCGGCCAGAAAAAGAGGTGACTTGCGCCAGGACTGCAGCTGCTGGGAAGGACCACCACCCTCCTTCCCAGTCCCAGCTCGGTGGCTGCCACAGCTGGGGAGAGACTGATATTAAAATATGAGTTGTGTGCTTTTATTTGTAGAACAAAAACATGTTCATTATTATTTAGTTTTTTTAATATAGCACTTTTATCCAAAGCGCTTCACAATAGTTAGCTAACGGTACAAACAACATTTGGAAAGATCATTAAGTGGTCCGCCAAGATCCTCAGCAATTGTCAAGTGGTCCATGGAAAAAAAAGTTTGAGAACCAGTGTTCTAGAGGAAGGCTGGGATGGAGGTACACTGCAAAAGCAACATGAGGAAATGTGCTGAATCTATTCTGTCGATGCCAAGTTGGAGCTGGTAGTCACTGAACTCAATTGAAAGATTCTCATTGACATACAGGAAGGCTTAGATCAAGCCCAAAGAGAGTTTTTCAGTCTCTCGGGCTTTTTGGTATCAGAAGAACTCAACAAATCATAATCTTACCTTTTACAGCTGTCTTGCATGCAACGTTTCTATTGGTTGAATAAGTGAGTAGTGTGTCAGGCATTCTCTCTGGTATTATTATTATTTTTCTTACCATTGCATCTAGGAGCCCTACTCGTGGACCAGGACCCAACTATGCTAGGCACTGTACAAACACATAGATTATTTGGTCTAGTTGCACTGCTGTTTAAAGGTTCTGTGGCTGCATTATGATTGGGTGTCTGTGCTCAAAGGACTTTCAGCTGTGCTTAAGGTAGCACTGCTGGGGAACTGAAGCAGAAATGCAGAGAGATCTCTAATCGCATACAATCAATGGGACTTTGGGGCTGGACTGCTTCTACCTCTTTCTCATATTGCTGGTCTCACCAAGACAGTTTTATAAATTAATAAGTCAGTTGCAAAGTAAGGGACAGATTCACCTTTCATTTTGATAGTTTTACGCTGCTTTGGCAATGCAAAGCAGCAGTAAACCTCACTTGACTGGTCCAATATACTTGTGCGGCTTTGTGCTTCTCTGTTGTATTGGTGAATCTGCCCTTAAAAGTTAAAATAAAATAGTGTTTTAAAGTTGTATATCTTCAGCTCATTAGAAGTATTGAAAGTAGGTATGTAAAATATTAACCGGTAAGTATTGGTCTTACCATTAACCCACCCTAACCGTTAACCCCCTATGCGCGGGTGTTGAATCGGTTCTCCTGCCCCAGTCCGCACCGGCTGGGAACAGCCCTGGGCCGTGCCAGCTGGGAGCAGCCCCAGCAGGCCCTGGGAGCTTTGTGGGGAGTGGCCAGCCAGGCAGTGGGAGTGCATTTAGGCTGGGGGCGGGGCAGGGGCTGCGGGTTCTGTCGGTGGGGGGGAGGGGTGTAAAGTAGTCCCCGGTCTTTCCCTGTGCCACTGGGAGGGGTACTGTTGCAGAGGTAGACAGCGCGCTGGTCAGGGAAGGGAAGCTGCTGCTGGGGTGGGTGGCACGGAGCATCTGCAGAGGCCGCATTGGGACAAGCTAGATAGATTACAGTCTGGACTGTGTGTGTGTGTGTGTATATATATATATATATATATTTACTGGTCTGAACTTTATTCTGTTTGCACATTAGAAATCTGATCAAGTCATGATCACTTGTACTGAAGCTACCATTAATTTTTAGATCTGGTTAAGGTTACACTTAAGAAAAATCCAAACATGTTAAGGTACAGAAATGCACAGTTAAAGCACCCAAACAACCTTAACTGTGCCTTGTAGCATTACCATGAAGGGAAAATATGAAAAAAAAAGTCTTTAAAAATTAGTTTAACCTAATTTGGGAACTCCAAACACAAAATGCCTTATTTATTATCGTATGGCTATTGTATGGCATCACTGTAATATATTATTTATAGAGCAGAAACCTGAATGTGAGAGAGACAAGTTTTGATATTAATATGGAAGTAGAGACAATAACACTTAACTTACCTATCTGTCCCACAGAGAGATATATTGAGGGTTTATAGATTTTAAGGCTAGAAGGGACCACTAAAATCGTCTAGTCTGACCTCCTGCATAACACAGGCCAAAGAATCTAACCCAACAATTTCTGCATTGAACCTGTATCTTGTGTTTGAGATCCAGCATATATCTTTTAGTGTTTGTATAGTACTTCAAACATGTAAAACACTATGTAAGTGTTAAGTATTAAACAAATGTAATCTAGTATAGTTACAAGAAATATTATTCAACATTCCAGGTAATATTTAGTTTAGTGGGAAAAGATTCCATGAGAATGGAACGGGAATAAAAATAAGGCCTCTGTTATGTTTGTTTATTAAATTACTAAATGTGGCGCACACATTTGTTCTGTGTTGCCTCAATTATCATTCTTAAGTACCACAACAAAGGGTTTGCATTATATCACTGCAAATACAATTATTTGTCCAATTAGGATAATGTCAGACAACATTTGTATCAACTTTCCTTTGACGCAGAAAGATTGACTTACCTTCTAAGTATATAGGCAATCTGTGTCTCTCTCCATTTTGCTCCACTTCCTGTTTTCAGAAGTGTTTTTTTTCCTTCAAAGGATTTTTCCATATCTTGTAGGAAGCTTTGGACACAAATGGGACTTTGAGTTAAATCCATCTGGTAAATAATGGAAAAAAGCTTTTTCAGAATGTCTTTTAAAGTAAACTTAGAATTCCCACATGTAAAGGCAAATCAGTGTCTAAATAAACATTGCTATACTGATGATTGGCATAGAAATTAAATATTCAAGAGACAAGAAGCCTAGCTTACTTCTACAACTCAATTACATTGCAGCTCGTACTGGCCTGCTATCTTCCTTTGTGAAAGCCTCACCTGTATGTTGTACATTTTTTTTATTTTGTCAGGCTGTTGGAGAGCATAGTGCTTCTTATTCTTACCTGCTTGTTTGGGCTGTTGGAAAGCTGATGTAAAGTGATTGGCTCCATTTGTTATAGGCAGCAAAATGGCCTATTACATTTTGAGTACAGAATGAATTTTCTGAGAATTTACAAGTAGATCTTTGTTCGGAGTTAAAGTTAATTAAAATGTGGTCCTTTAAGAAATTTGGATGTCAGTCTTTTCCTTGTCCCAAATGATCTTGAATGGAATAATGTAGACTCTTCGAAATGTTTAGATAATTAAAATTAATTTAAATCTTGTACATAAATTATGGGGGAAGAAACGCTTATAGTTTAAAAAAAAATCTGAATGTATTTCACCCTGACCGTGTTCAAAAGATTTGTTGTATATACAGTGTGTACAGAAACTCTCATCCGTATTCAAATAAACTACAAAGTAAATCTTTGCTGTGTTGAGTGTAGCCTGATTAGATTAGTCTTCCCATGTTGACCTCCTTTCCTCCTGTTTCACTTGTTCCCTTAACCTTGAATATTATGTTAACACTGGAGGAAAGCAGTACAAACTCAACTTTTTATATATATATATATATATATATATATATATATATATATAAAAAAAGGAACCAACAAGATACATATGTAATAAAATCATCTCTCATACTCTTTTACCATAGCCCTTATTCTTTAAGTACCTGCTCCATCTTTGTGTTTATCATTTCTTGCTGTCTTTCATCTGGTTTGAGCCTGTTCCTAAGAGGTACTGAGCATTTGCAACTCCCATTGAAGTATGAAAAGGTTTTTGGAGCAAAGACCTCTTTCCCCCATGCATTTTTTAATATTAATCTGTAAGGCTCCATGCGCTCCACAGCTACTATAGAAATAACACAGTATGCGTATGAATATGATTAACTTTCATTGTTAATTGTGTGTGTGCTCTAGTTATGTTTCTAGAGTAGTGATGCATTTCACTGTAGCTGCATATAAGAGAGACTGTGTTTTAAACCTTTAATTATCAGGGACATAGAATCCAGATGTTTCCTTTGAACACATAAGCACAATAAATGTGTGTGAGTAAATGCATGTAACCAATTATTAACTAAAGTGCCAAGAATTATGCCATACATAACTGATGGTGAAAAAAAGAACACTTGAGGGTTTCTTTGGGGGGAGGGTGCGGGCGCGAGGTGGCTCTTAAGATTTTATTCTTGTTTTTTTTTTTTGTAAAGTAGCAAATATGTCCTTGAGGATTGTGATTTTGATTTTAATTAAGTTTTAATATCTAATTGGTTAATTCATATTTTTTAGGAGCTGAAACTACCATTTAGTTTTTTAAGTGGACATATTCATGAATTACGAATCCATGTACCATGGACAAAACTAGGCTCAGAACCAGTTGTCATCACTATCAATACAATGGAGTGCATCTTGAAACTAAAGGATGGAGTCCAGGTAGGAAGCCTATGATGAGTTTACATAAAATATAGTTGTTAAAATTGAGGGTTTTAAAAAAAAATTGATGAAGTAGTTAATGTTGTATTACAGGAATGCTAATGTGTTTTTTTTTGTTTGTCATGTCTGCACTGAAGCAGTAATCATGGTGAATATCACAAGAACGGTGATGCTTTCTATTCAGATTTTCCCTATTCTTTCACTTTATTTGCTATATTGTTGTTCCTGCAGGTGTAAAAGCAGGTTAATGAATCGCTCTGCCAAAATTTTCCTATGACTAGGCAGCAAATGAATCTCAAGAGCAACATAGCATCCTAATTGTTTCCAGCTTTTACCACCCAAGAAGTTATATAGAGCATCACTAGGCTGTGTCCTCAAGAGATGAGTTATTACTATAGGAATGCTTTATTAAAGTTCCTATTATTTCAGTATTGCTCTCTTTTCCATTTTGATGTAATAACTTTATATTTTAAGCAAATAACTTTTCTCAGAAGACATTTTTTAGTCTTTTAAAAGCTTTTTATTTAGTTGTTTGTGACAGACGCATAACAACATTTCATGTCTGTAAAATTTTCATTCCACCACAATGAAATCTGGTATCATACCAGCAACTGGAGATTATTATTTTTTGGGTATATGAGTTTAAAAAAAAGCACAGAGCTTTGTGAAATATGTAGTAGCATATTGCGATACTTCAGCATTCCTTGTCAATCAACAAATATGTTGGAACACTTCAACACTAAAGCATGTTTTAGTTCTAGGTTTCTTTCTTTGTCTAAACATTTATTTCATTTCAATAGATACTCTAATTATATTTCGTTTAGAGTCCTGGGAAATAAACATATGATTTACACATCTTCTATGGAACTTCCACAATTTGCTTACTGAACTGTTAATATTTGATACCAGTATTTAGATATCTGAAAGTAATTACATTGGAGAACATTTCTGCATTACATTTATATGATGAATGTTCTGTAATGAAAGTCAATCTACTTCTGGAATTAGAGATTTTTGTTTTGTTTTGGAAAACCTGGTCCTAGTTATGCCACCCATGCAGTGCTCTCTCTCTGTCTCTTTCATATATATCTATATATTTTACGTATATATAAAAACAACACCCAGACACTAAGTATTTTTTCAATGGTAAGGTAGAGGTTTCAAGGCCAGATGTCCCATAAGAAACACATTTTAGAAGCAGCAAATTACAATTAATTATAGAAGCTGAGGAAAAAGATTTGTAACACATGACTTTGTGCAACCAAGAACTAATATTTGATATTGGACCATGCAGATGGCTACTGCTGGTATGATCAGATTTCCTGTTTGCATGGTATTTGAAACTTAAATTTTGTGGTGCGTACAGCAAAAGGTCAGATGTCATGAAAGTAAAGCACTCTCAAAACAAGTATTTGTTACAGATGTTTAAGATTCAGAAGCAAGAAAGGATTTTTGAAAATTACAATTGACATTTGAACAAATTATTCAGTGGTATGTACACCCTGGAGAGTAACATTTGGGTCTGTGCCAATGATAGCGTTTATCTTTAAATAATATGAATGCAAATGAAAACGTTTTGTTGTTTTTTTCTATGGGTATATTTTTAAGAAGTTATGGGTTTGATTTTATTTCATGAAAAAGTACTTCTATTAGAAATTAAGTGTTAAAAATAAAATATCTAATGACTTCCATGTCAAATTTAAGTATTTTTAGACTATTTTAATTTGCACTATGTAATTGTAGGTTGAATGGTTAAGACTAAGCCTTTTATCAAAATATTTGCTTGTTGGAAACTGTTAAAATGCACACACATTGATAGGTAAAATGTCTTCTCAAAACACTGTGATGATGGAATAAACATTTACATTTTTTAAATTTTGAATTATCTATCAACTAAAACAATTGCATCAAAGAACTTCAAATCAGTAAAATAATAAGAAAACATTGTATCCTGTCCTGTGATAGTTCTCAAAAGTTATGAGCTTAATCCTGCACTTCCTTCCTCAGGCAAAATGTCTGAGTAGTTTGTCTGAGCAAAGTGTGTGCGGTCATTGACCCTAACTTGCAACCATGAAAACCTGTGGTGAAACCTGTGGAGGAGAGGTGAAGTTAGCTGAGTTTCTGATGAATGTTGGCTTGGGTTTGCAAAGGAGGTAGTGGTGCATGGTTTTAAACATGATGATCCCATGGATATCCATGGAAAGGAAGTTCTGATCTTGGGTGCCAGCCCCTTTGCAGTGCTTCCATGTATGCATCACCATGGGGATCATACATCTGCAACTCTTTAGGAGTTGTGCTGCTGCTGGTTCCTTTGTCCATGCTTTGGCAATATCCCTTTCCCAAGTGGTGTGAAGGCATAGAGTGGAAGATAAGGCTGATTCTAGCAGCTTTAAGGTCATCTGAACTTCTATGATAATTACCTTTTTAGAAGAGGAGAATATTTGTTTGTTCCCTCTGAAACATCTGGCTTCAACCACTGTCAGACAGGATGCTAGGCTAGATGGATCATTGGTCTGACCCAGTATGCCTGTTTTTATGTTCTAATGTAGTGTATAGTGACGTGTTTCACCCACACATACCGTAAACCCCCAGAGTAGAAGTAGAGGTACTTCTGTAAACTCTTGGGGATTAGGGGTGCATGGAGAAACTGCCTCTCCCACTTTTGTGCTTCCCAATTTATTTTTGCTCAGTTATGCTTTCTGTGATGAAGTGGAAATTTCCTGTGACTGACTTGACTAGGGATTGCTATCCAGGGATTCAGATGAGTTAAAATGCTCCTATGGCAAAGCAGGAGATGTGAGGTTGTTTGGGTCATATAACTGTCTGGGATGTTATGAATGGGTTGTTAAGTACTGGCTGAAACTCACACCAGTGGAGGATCTGGAAAGACAGTGGGAACTCTAGTGACTGAACAGTTGACACCTAATGACTCGGGAGAGGTCCTTTAAGAGAATGACAGTAGAATGTGAGGTGAAAGGAGACTAGGATCAGAGTTGGCTTTTTGAGAGACAGAGGAAGTTCTGACCTGAGGCTGATAGGCAGAGAGAGAGAGAGAGGAAACCAAGATGGTTTCTAGAGCAGTGGAAACCTTGACTTTAGCCAGCTTAGGCTATATCTTAACCTTTGTTTCTCTGTGCTAACCAAAGGACTTCCCAATGCTGTATTCCGGTTGGCTAATAAGTCCTACAGTTTTGAAAAGTTTGCCTGGTGTCTCTGCATATACTTGCTGAGGTGCATTAATTCCTGAAGAGGGTGAAAGATTTCTGTTCAGAGACTATCTCGGTTGAACTTGCTGGGCGAAGCTCATGGTTAGAACCAGCAATGTTGGAATCCAGAGACTCAGTATCAGAAGTATTGGGACCATGTGGCCTATCCTTAAGGAGGTCTGGCACAGTAAGGGGCTGTTTAAAAGCTGAGGCATAGTATTGATCATGTGGATCCATGATCCTTTCTTCCTCCCACAGGTGAATGAGAGCCTTGAGTAAGTAAGCATGACAATTTACTAGCTAGAAAAATAGGTTGCCAAATATGTTCTCTCTGTTTAGAGAGGGAGTTTTTGAGTGAGCCGTTCATAAGATGTGCAGTTGAATATGAAATCAAAATATATCTTGATTAGTTTCTATAATACCACAGTGGTAGTTGCAGTAGAAATTAGGGGCCCATTTTTTCACAATACCCTTATTGCATGTATGATGAATCAATGAGTCAATGGAACTCCATGGAGGTGTATGGGTCATCATGGTTGTCTTTCACAGTTGTGTGGCCTAAACATCAGTGTTTCTGATGTCAAGTTACAATAATACTCGGGTAAGCCAGTTACATAAGGTGCAAGACCCAAATAAATGTGCGTCTAAAATGAGGGACACTTGGGAGGAATTTAGTTGTGGTGATTACTTCCTGGATAAGTTGAAGTTGTGCTGATCATGATCAGAGGTAAGTTGTTCAGTCCTGCTGGAAGCTCTTGTTAGAAAATTACCTTTAAATCATGGAATGGCAATTTCAGGCATTGGTCTTAAAGGGAACCACTTAGCAGTGTGCATAAACAGCAGTGTAGGCTACCAGATGCCAGAGAAGAAGTGTTGAAATCTGGGGGTAGGAAGAGAAGGATACAATAAAACAGGATAAACATGAAATGAGTGTGCATTTATATTTAGTATTCCAAACAAAAAGCCTACATTTGAGAGTTTCACTTTGCAGTCTAATGTTCTTTAAAGTCAGGGAATGATTAAGATAAATTTACTTGTATAACCTTAACTGTCTCTTTGTATATGTAAATTAACATATAATCTTTTTAGTTTCATAACTACACACTACTCTGCCCCATTCAGTGTGCAGGGTTGATGGTACTGGGGAATGAGAGAGTTGTCAGATATTTTAGTTCATCATTCAGTGTATTTGACCCATTCCTCCTAATCTGCAGCATCATTCTTCCCCTATCCTGAGTGAAGTGTAGCTACTACAAACCCCTACTTCATTCACTGCACATCATCTAACTTCAGTAGTCAGTGAGGTGTGGGTCTTTCATACCCCAACACCATTTGCTACACAACACATCTTGATACACTGCACGTTTTAAGAGGCAGGGCCCTACGTTAAATATGAAACAGTGTTTAATCATGTAATTAAAGACTGTATTATAATGCATATTTACAAGGAAGTTTACATTTGTTTGCACAACCTTAACTGTCATTTCTTGACTTTGAAGAAGAATCACTCAGCAATCTCAAGTTTTAATGTTGTATGGAATTTCCTCCTCTTCTTCTTCCTTTTTTTTTTTTTTTTTTAATAAAACAAGGAACAAATTCCATCATAGGTAACTATTTGCTAGACAGAAGTAGGCGGCTCTATACAGCACACTATGTGCACTCAGTTGAGGTGAGAAACCTTGCCTCTGCCCATACACACTTTCATTTATGAAAACTGGCCATGCACCTTGAAGCCCTATCTGTTTAAAAAAAACAAACCCCTTTCTTTTAGCGTATAGCCTATTTTAATATTAAAATAGATATTCGGTTTACAAATCTGATTATCATTTTTAATCTTTGTGTATGAATGTAAAATTTAAAAAGTGAGAGAGCTGCCCTTCAGGCAGAAGTCCAAACCATCTGGGCTGGCTGCCAGAGTTCCTTGAACTCAGACTCTCAGGTTCTCATTAAAGTGCCTTGTGTCCACGCACAAGCTTTTTGAAAAGTGAATTATTTGGGGTGTAAGGTCGCAGTAATTAATACTGTTTGGAATTGGAGTGACTCTACTTTATAGTGAGTTTGTTAACTTATGATTCATATGATGTATTCCTAACTACTCTGCTTCTCACAGTTCTCCCACTGCTATCCCGGACTGTATTGCTTCACAGTTCGGTCAGCCTGTCTTTGAATCTGTGTGCCCTCCGCTGCTCCAGTGTAATTTAGACTGGATGCCACCTCTCTGTTTAAATGCTGGCATGTAGCCATGTGTGCACCTTTTTAATATAAGGTAATTGTGAGTTCACGCAATGAGTCATATGCCCATTATAGCAGCCATGCCCCTTGTGCTTCCATGTGGACACCTGCAGCGTTCCTGGACTTGATTGTCCTCTTTGGACTGCCGCATGTCCAGTCTCATCAGGAGAAGTCACTGGAATGCAAATATCTACATGACATTGTCATAGCAAATGACAGCAATGGGCACTCCCAGACTTGTTCCCAGTGCCAAGTCAAAGCAAAGGAGGTGTGACAGAAGTAGCTGAAGACAAGGGACAAGAACAGGACCTCTAGTAAGGCTTTTACTATCTGCCCATACTGTGAGCAACTGGACTGGATATTTTGCGAGCAATGTCACCACCTAACCCAAAAATGGAGAGGTGGGCAGTTTTCCACAAAGCACACGAGACACCCAAGCACCTAAGACACCACAGAAAACATCCTTGACTTTGTGTATAGCATGGGGTCTCACCAGGAGGAAATTCTTCAGGGGACGTAATACATGTATGACCTGGCAGATTGGGAGATTACATACGTACACCATTCAGACAGCCATACTGACGCTGCTGTGGAGGAGAGCTCTCTCTGTTCAAGCATCCAGTAAGAGCCTTTTTAAACAAGGGAAGCTGTCATAACTCTGTTAATGTCCATAGTGGTCTGAGGAGCAAAAATTCCCCTGCTCTTTGGAGCAAACATGCCTAAATTTCTAAAGATCCTGGCATAATGGTCCTTTTCAGACTGTCCCATGTGAATACTGGTGAACCTTCCACCATGATCTACCAGGCCTTGCAGTACCATGGAGAAATATCCCTTCTTGTAGATGTGAAGGTATTGGCTTGGTGTGGGAGGCAAACAGTAGGAATCTGGGTCACATCAGTAATGCATATGCATTTTGGGAGCCCCATCAACAACGCCAGGGCCGGTGCAAGGAAGTTTCGCGCCCTAGGCAAAACTTCCTTGCACTAGCCCTGCGCTGCCCTCCCCCCCGCCCCCAGCTAACACCGCCCCCCCAGGCAGCTGCGGCCAGCCGCCCCCCTGGCTCAGCCACAGAGCTGGGAGGGCGGCAGGCAGCTGGGGGGTGGGGGTGGCTGGCTGCGGCTGCCACCCTCCCGGCTCCGCGACTGAGACAGTCCCCGTCCCTGTGCCAGTCCAGGGGCGTGCAGTGCCCCACACCTGGCTGTGTTACCACTCTACTGTGTGCCAGTCCCTAGCTTGCATGGTGCCTCCCTCACCCACACTCCCTCTGTTTGGAGCTCTCTGCCCCTTGTTTGTGCCCCCCAGTCCCTTAACCCAGTGGTTTTCAACCTGTGGTCCGCGTACCCCTGGGGGGCTGCAGACTGTGTCCAACATTTCCAAAGGGGTCTGTCTGCACCTCCATTTGAAATATTTTAGGGGTCCGCAAATGAAAAAAGGTTGACTGCCACTGCCCTGACCATGCCCCCTTTCCCCATGTGAGTCCCCCTCCCCTATGCGTCCTCCCCTCCCCGTGAGCCTCCTTCCTCTATGCATCCTACCCTCCCCACTCTGTGAGTCCCTCTCTGCTATGCATCCTCCCCTCCTCCTGTGAGCCTCCTTCCTCTATGCATCCTCCCCTCCCTGCTCTGTGATTCCCCTCTTCTGTGCATGCTCCACCATTAGTGATCCATCTCCCCTGTGGCTGCTCCCCCTCCCCATGCATGTTATCCCTTCCCCTCCTTTTTGTGATTCTCCCCTCCCCCATCGGGGATCCCCTTCCCTTACACATGCTTCTCCGTCTCTGTCCCTGCACGCTCTCTCCCTATGTGTCTTCCCCCCCACCCCCCCGCTCTCCTAACTTACCCACAGCCGCCCTGTACGCGAGCGCCCCGCCCCGCCCGTGCCTCCCCGCAGCAAAGCGCTCTGGAGCGCGAGCTCCCCTCAGAGCACCCGGGGTGTGGGAAAGTTTGTAGTTACGTTGGGGGGGGGGGGGGGAAGAGAACTGGCCAGCTGCTCTGAGTCTCCTCCCTGCTTAGCGCATGCCGAACCCTTCCCCAGCCGCGGCGAGCTGCCCCCCGTTCCCGGCTCAGGAGCGGGGCGGGCGGGAGGCAGCTGCGACCAACCGGTGCCCTAGGCGACCGCCTAGGGTTGCCTAATGGGCGCGCCAGCCCTGCACAACGCCATCCGTAATCTGTTCATTGCCAAATTTCAACATGACACAGCAGCACCCTCCTCATAGCTCTGCAAATCTCCATAACAATAGCTTCATCAGTTGATCTACCTATACCAAACTAGTAAACTACTGGTTGACATGCCTCAAGAGTGGTGAGTTTCCAGATGGTAATGGCCACACATCTCTCTCTGCTGAGGGGAACTCCCATGTCGGTGTGCTGTTGTAGTCCTGGTGACAGATTTACATAGATCTTTAGGTAGGTAGTTTTCTGCGTCCTGAAGTTCTGCTGCCACTGCTGGTCATCCCAGTTCTGTGTCACTATCCTATCTGACCAGTCAGTGCTAGTTGATTACTTCCAGAGGTGACGCTCCACTGAGTAAAGCCCCTCCAGGTATATGTATGCAGAAGTAATTGCTTGATTTCATCCTTCTGCTCCTCTTACCTTAGTCCTATTACCATTGCATTTGAAGTTGCCGAGTCAAATGCAGTCAGTTGAACATCTGCAATAAATGTGCACATCCTGTTTGTGCCAATTATTGTGATGATCACGGTGTTCAGAAGTATGTCTTCCATGCTGTCTGAAAGCAGTTTGAAAATTGAATTGGTGCTGACAAAATACAGATGAATTTATAGGTTTCCAAGACAGGAATCATGGGAATTTATTAGTGTGACCCTACATCCCAGAATTCCTGTAGCTTATGGTAGGCATCTCTTATAAATAAAGTGGTGGGGGATAGCTCCCTTTGATGGACACCCAGCCAGCCAGTTAGCTGTAAAATCCCTCTTGGTAGCTGTTTACTTGCTTTACCTGTAAAGGGTTAAAAAGTCCCCCAGGTAAAGGAAAAAAAAGTGGGCACCTGACCAAAAGAGCCAATGGGAAGGCTAGAACTTTATAAAATGGGGGAAAGAAACTTTCCCTTTGTCTGTTGTTCTCTGGGCTGCAGGGACATGGGGCAGTGTAACAGGGTTCGTCTGCCCCCTCTTCCGGCAGGCCACTGCTGGGTGGCCCAATAAAGCGCAGGGAGGCTTCCTGTTGTGCTGCACCCGTTGTTTTATTTATACACCTTCGCCCACCGCCAACATTGAGTTCTATATACAAGGCTTTACAGGGTTTGTTCCCTCTTCCCTAAGCGGCCAGCCCTCAGTCAGCAGCAGCCCTGATCTTTCCCCTGGCTGCTCCCTTTATGCTGGCTTGCTAAGCACGCAGGTGGAGCCAATCCCCAGGCCAGGCATCAGGCCTGTCCCACCAGCCCCAATCTATTCCCCTTGATTGGAGCTGGCTGAGCAGGGGCTAATTAGGTGCTTTGCAGCAGCACCCTGCTACAGGCAGCAATGCTATAACCAGAAATGCTGTGTAAGGTTTGAACCAGGTATGAAAAAGTATCTTCCATACCTAGAAGAAATAATTTGGATGGGGAACATTTAGTTAGATGCTATCAGGTTTATTTCTTATTTTGGCTTGTGGATCTCCTCTGTGCTAACCCCCTGATGCTTTTGTTTGCTTGTAACCTTTAAGCTGAACCCCCAAGAAAGCTATTTTGGGTGCTTAATTTTTGTAATTATTTCTTTTAAGATCTAGCAAAAAGCCTAAGTTCCAGATGTAATTTTTTCTTTTTTGTTTTTAATAAAATTTACCTTTTTTAAGAACAGGATTGGATTTTTGGTGTCCTAAGAGGTTTGTGCATGTTGTTTCATTAGCTGGTAGCCACAGCTAATTCCCTTTGTTTTCTTTTTCAGCAATTCCCTGGAGGGAGGGTGAAAGGGCTTGAGGGTACCCCAAGTGCTCCTTCCTGGGTTCAAAGGTTTTTTTTTTTAGCATTTGGGTGGTGGCAGTGTTTACCAAGACAAGGTCAGAGAAAAGCTGTAACCTTGGGAGTGTAATACAAGCCTGGAGTGGCAAGTATTAATTTTTAAAATTCTTGCGGGCCCCCACTTCTGCACTCGAAGTGACAGAGTGGGGATTCAACCTTGACAGCATCCCACAGTACACCCCAAGAAAAATCCCAGAATATAGATCAAGAGGTGAAATATTGCACCATGGGATGTCTGTTCACTATGCTGCATGGTTAACTTGAAAAAGTGGATAGGTGTGCGGATGTAAAGGTTAACAAGGAACATATCATAAAACGGGCATAACAAAGCAACATGGATGCACATACTTTCCCATCCCTCTGTACTCATCTGTTGTCTCTTGTCTTATATTTAGATTGTAGTCCCTGTCCCAGAGTCTACCTTTTTGTTCTGTGTATGTACAGTATCTAGCACAGTGGAATTCTGGTTTGTGACTAGGCTCCTATACGCTACAGTAAAACAAATAATACACAATAATAGCAATCCCTGTGTAGACAATCCCTTAATCTAGTTCCAGGAGCTGGGTTATCTAGGGGAATCATTAAGCATATTACAGGGAAAGGGTGTTCATCAAATATCCAAGTAGCAGAGCTTCAGGACTATAGATTTCAGTCTTAATTCAAAGGAAGTGCTTTTGGCCTGTCACTGCTATAGGTAATAGAATCTATGGCAGTCTGTCTGGAGTTAGTCCCATGGCTAACTTCTATATGATCTTTCCAGAGCCATATGCTATCTCTACAGCTGCAGGGCTATTCAGCTCCAATCTCTTTCTTGCCAGAGGTAAAGACAGAATTAACTTAATGGTTGCACTTCTCCAAGGGTGTTCTTCTGGAGACTTCACAGTGTCTGGTTGTAGTGCCTTGAGCACCTTTAGAAGCATATAGTTTTAATTTGCATTAATTTTATTATGTTATAGTATCAGCCTGTTGGACAAGTTGTTTTTTGAGGACTGATGCTTGGATATTAGTTCTATATTCATTTGCTTTTGTGCTGTTTTCATACCAAGTCCAACTTCTGAAAAATTAATTTTCAGATTTTTCTCCTATTTAACTGCCTTCATTAAAACTCATCTGTAACAAACATTTTTTAAGGGTCATAATGGTTCTTTTTTAATCTCTAGTCTCTTGTTTTCATTGATCTTTTAGTGAGTTTTGAACTATGTATTACCTATGAGATTCTAGAGGAAACATGGAAAATTTATGGTGGTTCATTTTGACTTTTGTCCCTAGCCTCTGTTCTCCAGAAGCTGGGAATGGGCAACAAGGAATAGATCACTTGATTACCTGTTCTGTTCATTCCCTCTGGGGCACCTGGCATTGGCCACTGTCAGAAGACAGGATATTGGGCTAGATGGACCTTTGGTCTGACCCTGTATGCCCACTCTTCTATTCTTATGTTTAACTGATGAGCTCAATTATGGCTGTGTGATAATGCACTTCTCATTCAAAGGACTAACACATATAAAGTATATGTAAGGGGTAGGCATCTTTAGTCACCAACTATCTGGCTGGGCCCGTTGAGTATCAGAAGAGTTGTACTACAGCAGTGGGCCCCAAACTCTTTACCCTGTGCCCCCTCTTACCCCTGTCTGTGCCCCCTTCCCCAGAGCTGAGGCTGGGGCCCCAGCTGTGTGTGTGTGTGTGTGTGTGTATGGACATGGGTAAGGGGGTTGATGCTGGGGCTACAGGTGAGGGTGGGGCCAGGAGTGGAGCCTCCGGCGTGGGGCTGGCAACCTGGACCAGCAGATGGGGCCAGGAGCAGAGCTAGTTGGCACTCCCTTCCCACTCCCCATGGGGGCTGACCCAGGCCCCAGCTGTGGCCCCCCCCCCAAATGTTCCTCTGTGCCCTCCTAAGGGTGAGGGTGGGAGGCGCCCCACAGTTTGGGGACCTCTGTACCACAAACTGGGTCACTACAAAGTTGTTTTTTTGAATATATAGTGGCTCTGTGATACCTAACTTTAGGAGATTATTCTTGAAGAAAAAACGAGTGAATGGGTATGCTATCCATCCTCTCTAGAACTAAATGTTTTCATCCATGAGTAGTAAGAAGAGCAGAGTGAAGCTAGCGATAGTGAATTGTGGAGAAATGAGTCAAAGGATGGAGGAACAGAACAGAGGAGAAGGATAGCTGTGTAGAGCGGATAGGGTGCTAATTTAAACATGTTGGAAAGTAGTTTCACTTTAACTGAATAATAAATAATTAATAGGCAATATAAAACAAATAGTTTAATCATCTGAGATCGCATCCCTGCATTAAGATTGGCCTCTTGTGACTCTCATGCCTGACAGTGAAAGCTTTTATTTCTTTGAATGGAGCCCTGCCATGATGCTACTGTCTTTTTCTGTTTTAATGTTGCAAGTGTAGGAATAGTCTTCTTAAATATATTGGGTCTTTCAGGAAATCCTGGATGGTATCACTGAGCCCAGGTCTACACTGCCATAAATTTGCTATAATTTACTTCACTCAGGTGTGTGAATAAGCCACTCCCCTGAGCAACATAAATTACACTGACCCATGGGCGTCCTGGTGTGGACAGAACTATGTTGGCCAGAGAGCTTCTCCTGCTGATATAGCTACGGCCGCTTGTGGAGGTGGATTTATTATACCAAGAGGAGAGCTCTCTCCCGTCGGCATAGAGCATCTACAGCAGTGCAGCTGCATGGGTGCAGCTGCGCCAATGTAGTGCTTCTGTTGTAGACTAGCCCTCAGTTTCTTGCCTTTATGGTAATCCTGAAACCTTAATCACTTACCATGATACAGTTTTGTCTCTGTTCTTCCCTCGCCTCCCCCCGCCCCAAATCTTTAAAAATAATGCATGTGACAAATAAATGGTTCTTTAATAATGTGCCCAAAATGCGTGGATGCCAGAGGACAGTATTTGAAATTTGTTTACCTTTTGTATAGTACAGTAAAATTGCAGGTGGAACGAGTGCATCTTGTCTCCTCATTAGTTCCTGACCTTCAATTACTTATGTACTTACTTTGTGTTAAATTTTAATGTAATAATTAAAAAAACCCAGATGATTAGTAGTACCCTTTTATCAACACTTCATATGTCTGTTTTAAAATGCATAATTTTCCCTATTCTTTGGACCGAGGCATGTTCCTGTAAAATGTGCTTTGTTTTATGCCACACATGTTTCCGATCTGTTCATTTTGTTTGTAAAGTCCATAACATTTGGGCAAAGACTTCTTTGTTTTCAGTTTTTTGCATTCCCTGTTGCTTCTTTTGTTCTATTCTTGGATCTTCTTGTGCTGCTTTTTAAGTCCAGTATGAAGTCTTAAACACTGTTTTCTTAATTACCTGCTGAATCATTTCCTTCCTTCTCGTTTGGAAGTTAAGTTTAGAGGTCATCATTCTTTTTCAGTGGTCAGTAGAACTTAATTCATATTCTTTATGTAACCTCTTCACCCTTCTGATTTAGGTCTGTTCTTTCTCTGTCAGCGTTCCCAGGCTTTTGTTCCTGAAGACTAGAAAATATAATTATTTTGTCAAAAGTCTTAAATGTAATGTTTCACTGGTTCCCATAGGGTTGTGAATACTGTACATTTTGAAAGACAGAGGAGATTTTATAAGGTAGAACAGGCCCGCGCAACATGCGGCCTGGGGGCTGCATGCGGCCCGCGTGGGCTCACTTTGCAGCCCGCGGGAGGGGGTTGAGGGGGTGAGTAGGCAAGCGGCGGGGTGGGGCAAGTTATACAAAAATGCATAATGCAGAGATTTATCTACAACTGCATTGATTGACTCTTGAATGCAGTAATATAGTGACCCCTGGGGGGTGAAGAGGGGTGTGATGGTGGGGCCGAGCGGGGAGGGGGCGGGTCCTATTTTACTGCTGTGATCTGGTGCACTGTTTCTTTCCCCCTCTACAGGCTTCCACACCCCAGCGCTGGGGAAGGAGGGGTTGTTTCCGCGGGGCGGGCAGCGCTGGGGATGGGGGTGGGGTTGTTTCCACGGGGCCGGGGGGTTTCGGCCCTCAGCTGTTTTCTTTGGAGTAATATGGCCCTCACCGCTTTGAGTTGTGCAGGCCTGAGGTAGAAGAATATCTTGCCTATTTCTGCTTAGATCCTCCGAGACAAGAAGTGTTTTGAATACTAAGGATCAAATAATTTTCCTATTTAAGCGAATGGGAAAATATCTCGCTGACTTACATTTTTGTCCCCGTCCTGTTGCAGTGAAGGACTGGTTTGGTAGTCCAGGGTGGAACAATTTTAATCAAGCAATATAAAATCATGATTTAAATCACTTGATTTTTTTTTTTTTAAAGATTTAAATCAGGTTGTGGCTTTGTAAATCTAATTGAAAACTTGTGCTATGTCAGCTTTACACTAACAGTGACAATGTATTAAATTGTAAATGCTGTTTTTAAAAAAACAGATGCCAGTATTGGTGAAGTTATTTGAAGTTTACAAAACTGCTCTCGGCAAAAAACAAAAATTAATAAAAAAAGACCTTAATCCAGTAATCACTTAAGCAGGTACAACTTGACTCGTATTATGAAGGTCTGGAAGCATTGATGCTGGAGAGGAGAATTCTTTTGTTTGCGCTCCAGCAAAACTTATCCTTTGACTGACTCATAGAGTGATGTTAATATGCTAAAGAGTGAAACAGAATGAGCATGGAGCCCTTGGGAGACGGAAGAGAGGAAAAATGAGGGTTCATGGATAACTTACTCCTCACACTGCTTTATAAAGGGGTGAGAGGACTGTTTAAATGGCATGGACATTAGTGGGGAGTGAAAATCAATCACACTTCTTAAAATAATGGGAATACTGATTGTGAGTCCATAGTTAAAGCTGAGTTTTGCATTTAAAACAGAGATTCGGTCTCTTTGTTATGTAGGAAGAGTGCAGTGTAACACCATTTACTTTTTAAGTACAGAATGAACTTTGAGAATTTACAAGTAAATCTGTTTGAGTTAAAATTAAACAGCACTCTGAGATTTGTTTGTCCTGAATGACTTTAACAGAGTAATATCCTCTTCAAACATTTGATGTAGTTAACTCATTGAAATCACATGCATAGACTCTATTTGATGAAATTGGGATGTAAGTAATGTTGCTAAGTTACTAATGAATATTGTATGCAATTCTGATTATATAGGCTGAACCAGATCAACCGCTTATGTCTCACTGGTGCTGTTGTGACCTCATAGGTGTAACCGGTATTGCTACTGCAAGTGTTCAAAAATCACAACTGAAGCCCGGCAAAAAACATGAGTGGGGGAGGAAGGGAAATTTGGGGGTTCTTTTTATTTGCCATTTTGGGTTTGAACCTTTAGGGTGCACTTAAGTCACATTCTCAAGGTTTTTTTCTGCAGCCATAAGGGCTAGAAACGTATTTATTTTTAAATGAAAACTGAGATTATCTCTTAATTACATGATTCCAGGAGCTCAGTATTTTTCTTGAAGCCCAAGTACTCCAAGAATCATGATAAAATTACAAGGGTTGATAATGCTGGATAACTCAACCAGTCATCGTCCTTCCTCTTAGGCTTGGCAAGAGTGTCAGTTGACTGGTCATATAATATAAATTAACTGCCTACTATTTGGATGCGGTCAAATATTCCAGCAAGAATGCTGTAAGGTAGGCGGTGGCCTATCATTTTGATTGCATCATAGTGCTATCTGTTAGAAAGCCTACTTAAATGTTTTAATCACTCATTTTACTACATGCTAATACCAGTTGTTGGGGAAAAGATTAACTAATTGAACATCTTGATTGGCTAGAATCTTCTAGAACAAATGTATGTATGTTTTGATTTGTATACTAAGCTATCAGTGTGTGTTGAGGTTTACAAATCATGTACAAAACAAATTAAAAGACACGGTCCCTGTCCCGAAGTGCTCACAAGCTGAACTGATTAGACAAACATACAGAAATTAACACAAAAGGGAGTTGGGGAGGCAGAGGAGGGTTCAAAGTCATTAAATCTCCTCCCCCAAACAAAGAGAATAGATACACAGCCATTAAGTTGCTTGAAGGGTTGATGGTCTGCCTACCTAGCATGAGAGAGACAAGATGGGTAGGTGAAGAGCTCTGTGTAAGCTCGAAAGCTTCTCTCATCCAAGAGAAGTTGGTCCAACAAAAGATATTACCTTACCCACTTCTTCTTTCTAATATCCTGGGATCAACACAGCTACAACAACACTTCTAATGGAGCATAAGTGCATTACTTTTTTTTCTTTTATAGTTGCTATGTGTTTGTTTTGTTTTTTGTTTGTTGAAATTATTCTTTTAACCCTTCAATTTGAATAACATTCATATTTAAATGCTAACTAATTTTGCTAAAAAAGTTAATTACTTTCTTTTTTTAGAACTTAATTTCATTGTTTTACATTTTTCTGAGTTAAAATAACTCAGTTAAATAACTTGCTTTTTAGTAACTAGGCATAAGGATCTAAGGCTAAACCTGTTGGAGACAATGAAGTGGTACTGTAGTTTTTTTTGGTTTTTGTTACTGTTTTTACTGTTCTATTAAATTAGTACTTTTAAAATAAACTTTATTTTTTTACGTTATTTGACGGTTCAATTGACCAGATATTTTTGGACGGGTTAGATGCCCAACCTTACTTCTGCTACAGCAAATTTTCATGCTAAAATTCTGTCAGTTGTAATGTGTCAGAGAGACTGGCTTCATGTATCAAGAGATATAATTTCATAGATGAAGTAACAGTTAGGACCAAGGCCTGGCCTAACCTACAGGGTTAGGTCAGTGTAAGCTGCCTTGCGCTGACCTAGCTGTTGAAGTGTCTTCTTTTAAATTTGGCTTCTGCCAACATAAGTTCTTCTTTATGCCGATTTCATAACACCACATCCCCAAGTGGCATAGTCTCGGTCAATGTAATTAGGTCTATGCAATAACAGTGAAGACACTGCGTTGCTTTGGTTGACTGTTACTAGCTTTCAGGAGCTGTTCCACAATGCACCACACTGACAATACAATTGATACAAGCGCTCCTGGTGAGGACATGCATCACCAACACAAGGAGGCAAGTATGCGCACAAGTGATTTAATAACTATGGTGGCTGTATGTTGACGTAAATTAGATTGACATAATTTTGTAGTGTAGACATACTCCAAATCTTTAAGGCTGACTTCACTAGGAAGAAAGGTGTGTTCCTACCTACAGTTGGTGCTATATTTATATAATATATGTTCTAGTTAAAAAAAAAATCAGATAACACCAAAAGCCAGCAAAACCACTGGACCCCAAATGCACGTATTACTCATCAGTCATGCTCTTGAAAACGTATAAACCCATGCCAAATGCCAGCACTAACACTACATGCATTATTTATATAAACCTAAAGCAGGTTCTTCCCTCCCCTTTATGTAAGAATGTCAGGCTACTTTCCCCTTGCGGGGTCCCAGAGCTTAGGCTTCATCCCGAGCCTGAACATCTACATGGAACTCTTCTAGTCCTGCAGCCCGAGCACTGCGAACCTGAGTCAGCTGATATGGACCAGTCAGAGATGATTAATTGCAGTTTAGACCTATCCTTAGAGTACAGTACATTTGTGTTCTGAAAAATGAGTTTTCGTGGGTTAGAACCCACTTCGTGCGAGTTTTTTCATGAAGTTGATGGATTTCCACTCCATACAGCTAAATGCAGTGCCTTGCATAATGATAGGTTACAGTGGGTGGTTCTAACCCACGAAAGCTTATGCTGAAATAAATTTGTTAGTCTCTAAGGTGCCACAAGAATTTCTTTCTTTCTTATTTTCTTTTTGCTGACACAGACTAACATGGCTACTACACTGTAACCTATCATTATGCAAGGCACTGCATTTAGCCGTATGGAGTGGAAATCCATCAACTTCATGAAAAAACTCGCACGAAGTGGGTTCTAATCCATGAAAGCTTATGCTGAAATAAATTTGTTAGTCTCTAAGGTGCCACAAGAATTTCTTTCTTTCTTATTTTCTTTTTGAAAAATGAGTGTGTTTTAACATTTCATATTTATATGTTAATTATTTTAAGATCAAATCTGTTCAATTTAAAATGGTCTTTTTTTATTTTTTTTTGGGAGGATAACTGCAGGGCTGAATACTTGGAATCTGAATGAAAAGTTGAGGTCTTTGAGTGATGAAGCACCAACAATAAAGTTTCTGATTTCAATACTTAGTTAACAATTCTGTTCTGTACTTGCTGAAATGGAATTCAGAACTCCCTTTTCAAGAGCTGCAATGACTGGAGGGCGAACAGGTAGAAAACAGGTATCTTAGTAAAGATAAAGGATATGATGAATTAGACACAAGGAAAAGGTCTGATAGAGGAACCAATTTTTACATACATTTCAGAGAAGAACTTACAGTGAACTATCTTGTGGAACTCAGAATCATGGTGGCTTTGAATGTGGATACAATAGAATTATTTTTAGTTGAATTTTAAAAATTAATTGCCCTTATGTTTAAAAGGATGGTCAAAGTTTATTGGTCTCTTCTCACCTCAGAATTGCATTAACAATTGTGGTAGTTGTGTGCAAATAAATTTGAGATTAGATAAACTATGCACAATTTACATGAACATTTACCAGCCTGGATACAAACTACTTGCCCAGCCTGTACCACTGTGGTGATGCTGCTAAATTAATATTTTACTTGCCCTGTGCAATTAGAATTTTGCAATAGTGGGTTAGATAATGTACAGTATTTTAGGATTTTTCTGTAAGACTAATCATTATAGTAAGTAAGTGCTTCCCAGTTAAATTAGATCTGCATAGTGAGGTCCCTAGTAGATTTTGTAGTCTTCTGCTCTTCACCCCTGGCTGTAGAAGGCTCTGACTGGGTAGAAATTTAAAAAATACATAATTTAAAAAATAAACTTACTTCTCTGATTATGCTGGGAAAACTTCCTGAAAGAGGAGCAGGGAGGGTCTTTCAGTACACCCTAAAGATGGCTGAGCTCTGGGTTAGCCAGAGTTCTTGTGGGAGCTCATTCCATAGCTAGATCCCCTCGACCGATTAAAGCTTTATCTCTGTGTCTCACGCATTTTTGTCTGGATTTTATAAGCTGCACTGTCCCAGAGGAGCACAGCTGTGTTGGCGAGTCATGGATGGAGATGCAGTTGCAGATGTAGCTGAGTCCTAATTAGTATATTTTGAATAAAAGCTTGTGTAAATATGATTCTTATTTGGAGTTCTTATCATATGCTTCAATCATCTTAGAAAACATTGGGTGATATTTTTTTATCCTGATAAAAACAGCCACGGCAATCGTATTTTTCTTTTGTGTTTCTGACATGTATAATAAGCTAGGTGAATACATGGCTAGGCACAACAATTTTCCTTTTGTTTACTTCCTTGCCTTCCAAATGTAGCGGTTTTCTTGTACATTAATCTCTGTGTTAAGTTTAAAACTTTGGATAAAATCACCCAGGTCATTTAAAAAATACTACTTTCCACTTAAAAACATATTTTTTTTTCTTACACTGTGACTCTTTTAAATTAACGGATTTGTGATTTTTATTTTTATTAGCTCACAGGAACCCGTCATCTTATATCTGTACAGCTTCATACACGGTATAGAGTACCTACAAGTTCTTTGAGTAGTGTCCTTATGGATGGTCCACATCAGGATGTATATGCATTTGTGCACTCTGTATTGGGAATTTTTCATCAGCAACGTCCGCATGTCTGTGCATGTGCCCTCAACATCCTTTTGCTCTGGTACAAGAGCACATAGGGAAGAATGGACTTGCCACCCCTCAGTTCTTTCTCAGCTGCCTGAGGCTTGAAATGGAGCATCATGGTGTCTGCTAACATGTCTTGCTACCCCTCTCGCTAACATTTCTTTTTCTTAGAATATTTTTCTTTCTGTGTTTTGCACAATTGGTACTTTTTAAAAGGGTGTTTTCTCCCTCCTCTTTTTTTTGCCTGATTTGGGCCTTTATTATGGGTTATCCCCAAGACCCTAAGCTTCAAACCTTTCCAGACCTGCCACAGGTCTTCCCTCCTTGTCCACCCCTTCCGCCCCCGCAATTGACATTCAGGCTGCCTCTTCTGCCTTAGGGAGTTTTATGTCCCGTCCAAATATAAGCTCTGCTCATGGTTTAAGAGTAGATACAGTAAACTGAGGGAGGATAGGTTCAAACTCCTGTTAATGCAGTGCTTGCTGAGACCTGTGGGGTTTGAGTCACCCCCGGTTCATTGGATTGTCAGAGAGCTCTTGTTACTATCCCTACTGAGACTGTAAGCAAAGACGCTGGGGGCCCTTTGGAACCATTTACATCATTGAAGAAGAGAAGGCCCCCTTCCCAAGAAGAGAGAGGGAAAATCACCTCCATCTAGGTCTCAGGCGAACTCGCATCTTGTTGCCAGGTACTGCGAAGGTTCCCATCCCATCAGGTACTGAGACCATGGCACTGGCTAAGAAGACCATGCCACATACTGAGAACCCATTTGGTAAACTACTGAAAGCAGTACCTATGTCAGCACTGAGACGTATGGACTCCAGAGCCAGGCTGAAATTATTGTTGGTGCAGCCAGCAACCAAATGTGAAGGATTGTAGTTTGGTACTGTCTCCAGTACCACCAGATATTCTGACTCCTGATGTCATTTGTGTGCCATCCAGTGTTTTGACCCACATGGACCTTTGGATCTAGGAGGAGCCTGAGTCACTGTCTTATGTGTTGGAGCATACCTTCCCTCCTCTACCTTCTTCAGCAATGTCTCACCCTCCAGTACTCTCATGGCCCTCAGTCCCTCATTAACTCTTTGAGGTTACATAGGCATATTTCTGGCCAGTACTGACTGGACCCTATCTGATACCTTCCTAGCAACAGTCTCTCTGGTACCGATGCTATTACAGGACTCCTTTTTGTCCTGATACTCTCATGACCGCTGGTACTGACATTTGCCCCTCCAGTTGGCACAGGAAATGACTTCTCATCAGATTCGGAAATATCTGTACACAGTTTCCCTTTTCAGCCTCCTTCACTCAGGGTACACCCTGACAAAACTCCTAACCGGGGTTATACCCAACTCTGGCAAGGACAACAGTGGGGTCCTGACCCTGTCCCTTATGCTCCACCACCCTGGGCTTATTGGAACCTCTGGATCCCTTATGGAGACAGTTCTAAAGGATCCCATCTCGTAAAAGGGCATGTCAAGAGCAACAACTGCCATCCTTGGTCCTTCCAGACAGTAGGATCTTACAGGAACGCAAGAGCCGCCTCCAGAAGAAGACACGTCACCTTTCCACTAATCCTTCTCCCCAGACAAGGTTGTCATGCCGCCTCCTCCATCTTATTCTGACAATTTCAAGACCTTTCAGGACATTATGAAGTGCATAGTGGAGACCTACATATCCTGTTTCAAGAGACATTGGAGCCCCAACACTCCTTGTTGAACATCCTTCAGACATCTCAGGGCAAAATCTCCTTGCCTATCAATAATGCTTTGTAGCAAACCCCAGCCTGTATATCACCTAAATGTAAATGGGCTGACAAAAAATACTACATCACACCCAAAAGATTGGAATATTTCTTTTTCTCATCCTATATCCAACTTTTGGGTCGTGGAGTCAGTCAACAAAGAGAACAGACAATATTGATTCATGTCTATGCCATCTGATTAAAAAAAAAAAAAAAAAAGAATAGGACCTTCAGGAATGAAAAAATTACTGCATTTCCGAGTAGCCAGTTATCAAGCCCTTATAGTGAAATAGGATTTTATGAACTATTCCAAATTTTCATCCTTTATTGAACACTTGCCACAGTGCCCTTGTGACAGAAGGCTAGATAATGGCCAAGACATCTCTTTAGGCCTCACTAGATGCCGCTGGCACATCTACTTGCTCCATGGCTAAGGCAATAGTCATGTACAGAGCTTTTGGCTGCAATCTACTGGTCTGCCTCAGGAGATACAAAGCACCATCAAGGTTATTCAAGAGATCAAGGTTATTCAGTGATTCCACAGATGGGTCAGTTCACTCTCAAGAACTCTCAGGCAATGGATCTCTGGGCATCTATGTACTTATGGCAAAGAGAAAGTATCCTAGGCTGCAGATGGCTCAGTGGTTTTGCCCAGTCCATTACCAGCTGATGAGAATGTCTGAGCCCCCCAGGAAGAATGCCAGCTTCTCTAAGAAAGGAGCATGCTCTACTGTGTCCTCCTAAGTGGCAACATCCTCAAAATGACCATTATGACTTGACCTCTCCTACTCCAAATTTTATGCTGCAGATATTCTCCTTCCACCTATAGGGGCCATCTCACCCATTTTCTACCTTGCTAGGAACTCGTCCCCTTGGACAGACAAGTCCTGGAAGTGATATCTATGGGTTATTTCATCCATTTCAACTCACTTCCACCCTTGTATCCCCACCCCCAACTGCCGTCTTCAGGGACTCCTCTCACAAGAGTCTCTTGAGTACAATCTCACAAGAGACTCCTAAGAGTCTCAAGAGGGTACAATCCTGCCTAACAGTGGAGGTGATCAAACCTGTTTCACTTAACTTGGTTGGGAAAGGATTATGTTCCAGGTGTTTCCTGGACCTCCAAGAAAAATGAGGGATGGAGACCAATTCTGGACCTCAGGACACTAAACATCTCTGTCTGAGCTCAGGTTTCAGTGTAGTAGCCGTGTTAGTCAGTGTCAGCAAAAAGAAAATAAGAAAGAAATACTTGTGGCACCTTTAGAGACTAACACATTTATTTCGGCATAAGCTTTCATGGACTACAGTCCGCTTCATCGGATGCATAGAATGGAACATACAGTGGGACGATATTTATACATTCAGAGAAACATGAAAAGGTGGAAGTAACCATATCAACTGTAAAAGGCTAATTAATTGAAAGGAACTGTTATCAGTAGGAAAGAAACTTTTGAAGTGATAATCAACACGGCCCATTAGACAGTTGACACAAAGGTGTTAAGGGTATTTAACGGGGGGGAAATAAATTCAATTAACGTAATGACCGAGCCATTCACAGTCCATATTCAAACCTAAGGTAATGGTATCTAGTTTGCATATTAATTCCAGTTCCGCAGCTTCTCATTGGAGTCTGTTTTTGAAGTTTTTCTGTTTCAAAACTGCCACCTTTAAATCTGTCATTGCGTGATTAGAGAGGTTGAAGTGTTCACCTACTGGCTTTTCAATGTGATGATTCCTGATGTCAGATTTGTGTCCATTTATACTTTTGCGTAGAGGCTGTCCAGTTTGGCCAATGTACATGGCAGAGGGGCATTGCTGGCACATGATGGCATATATCACCTTGGTAGATGTGCAGGTGAACAAGCCCCTGATGGCGTGGCTGATGTGATTAGGTCCTATGATGGTGTCACTTGAATAGATATGTGGACAGAGTTGGCATCGGGCTTTGTTGCAAGGATAGGTTCCTGGGATAGTGTGTTTGTTGTATGGTGTGTGGTTGCTGGTGAGTATTTGCTTCAGGTTGGGGGGCTGGCTGTAAGCGAGGACTGGTCTGTCTCCCAAGACCTGTGAGAGTGAGGGATCATATTTCAGGATAGGTTGTAGATCTTTGATGATGCGCTGGAGAGGTTTTAGTTGGGGGCTGAAGGTGATGGCTAGTGGCATTCTGTTATTTTCTTTGTTGGGCCTATCCTGTAGTAGGTGAAGTCACCTACTACAGGATAGGCCCAACAAAGAAAATAACAGTCATCCTATAGTAGGTGTCGGTAGTCCAGCAAGTTCTTGATTTTTCTAAATTGGTGAAATTATCCACAAAAGGTGTGAGTAGGAGTTCCCTTCTTACAGCTCCCTCCCACCAGGATCATCTCTACAGACCTCTGATAGGATGGGGCACACACTTTCAAAAAACTCACAGCTCAGGGCAAGGGGCCCCCTTGAGGCGATCCTCCATATCGGTGTACTAGAACTTAGAGCTTTTACACTTGCCGTGCTTCCTTCCACATGTCAGTGGCTTCTCAATCAGAATAATGCTGGACAACAAAGCAGCAATGTATTATATCAATTGGCAGGGAAGAGTAAAATCCCAGTCCTCACATGCCGAAGCAGTAAAACTATGCAACTAATGCATATCGCACTATATACAGATGTCAGCGGTTTGTCTACCAGGACTACAGAACACAGTAGCTGATTTCCTCTGCAGATATTTCAGCATTGACCACGAGTTGGAACTGAACCATGAGGTATTCAGAAACAGATGTTTTATCTAGGGCAATCCACAGGTAGATCTCTTTGCAACTCCATCCAACATGAAGATCAAATGATTCTGCTCAAGGGGAGGGCATGGCTGGATCTTGATGGGAGATGCCCTAATCATTTCTTGGCTTTATGTAGTGCTCTAGGTTTATCCCTGACTCTGCTACTGCTCAAGGTTCTGAACAAACTGAAACAAGAAAAAGTTAGTAGCCATACTCATAGCACTGTCATGGCCAAGGCAGGTTTGGTTCTCAGAGCTGATTCGCACATCTCCACGACTGCCTCACCTCCTTCCCTTGACAATGAATCTTCTCACTTCTCAGGATCCATCACCCTTTGTAACCTCTTGGCGTTTCATCTCAAGGCATGGCTACTAGATGGCTGTTGGTATAGAATAGACTGCTCCCCAGAGGTACAAACAGTGCTGTTTTCATAGCAAAACACCTACAATGAGAAAACGTTATCTACAGAAATGTAAACACTTCCAGACTTGGTGCAGTCACCGATTTATACTTCTTCTTGAGTCTCATCTAACATGCATTCTTGATGATTTATTCAATTAAAAAACCACAGGGTTATCCCTGAGTTTGATTAAAGTTCACCTAGCTTCTATAACAGCCTTTCACTCCCCCAGTGAGGTGTTTTAGTTTTCATCCACCCAACCATGGCGAGGTTTCTCAAAAGCCCCTTCAACCTCTTCTGTCCAGTTAAAGAACTAACTCCACCATGGGACTTCAACTTAGTCCTCAATGCACTGAAGAAACTCCCATTTAAACCTATGTCAAACTGTTCCCTCCTCCATTTTAGAGAGACAAGGTGGGTGAGGTAATATCTTTTTACTAGGGCTGTCGATTAATCCCAGTTAATTCACGGGATTAACTCAAAAAAAAATCGTGATTAAAAAAATTAATTGAAATGAATTGCAGTTTTAATCGCACTGCTAAACAATAGAATACCAATTGAAGTTTATTAAATATTTGTGGATGTTTTCGTACATTTTCAAATATATTGATTTCAGTTACAACACAGAATACAAAGTGTACAATGTAATACTCACGTTATTTTTGATTACTAATATTTGCACTCTAAAATGATAAACAAAAGAAATAGTATTTATTGTAGTGAAATCTCTTTATCGTGAAAGTGCAATTTACAAATGTAGATTTCTCTTTTTTGTTACGTAACTGCACTCAAAAACTAAACAATGTACAACTTTAGCACCTACAAGTCCACTCAGTCCTACTTCTTGTTCAGCCATTCGTGAAGACAAACAAGTTTGTTTACATTTACAGGACATAATGCTGCCTGCTTATTATTTACAATGTCACCTGAAAGTGAGAACAGGCGTTCGCATTTTTGTAGCCGGCATTGCAAGGTATTTACATGCCAGATACACTAAACATTTGTATGCCCCTTCATGCTTCGGTCACCATTTCAGAGGACATGCTTCTATGCTTATTTGACATTATGTTCCATAATCTTTATGGAAATATACTTATGATAGGGATATGACATAACTGAGATATATTTTATGCAAGATGGCTCATTTAAGATATCATTGGAAAGGTTATGATTTGCTGAATGTGATTTTCCAATTTTTATGCATGTATCATTTCTGTATCTAAAGTTAGGAATATGGACTACGTAACAGTTACAACTGGGAGTGTGTTGGGAAGACACCCACCAGACGACAGGCCATCAAATTTGATGAGCTTGTCACTTTTTGAACTCCTTATGCTTTATGAAAATATGCTTATGAATGTGAATATCATGTAACTGAAATATGCTTTATGCAAAAGGTCTCTTGTAAGGTATCATTACAAAGCTTATAATCTACTGAGTGTGTTCATCATATTTGTATGCATGTCATTCGTATAGCTGAAGCTAGAAATATGAAGTATAAATCTGAGGTCTTATTGTAATTATGCAATGTGTGGGCCATTAATGGTGGTTTAGAATCTTGATGGCTCCTATTGACTAGGACAGTTGGTTGTGGATGGTTTATTTACCTGCAAGCCTTTCTGTGTACGTGTGGGCCAGCCCGTGGGTAATGAAGAATGAGGTCTTACAGTGACATGTGACAATGTCACCTTATAATGAAATCCATCTTAAATCTGGTACTTTTCCATTTAGAAGGAGGGGTGGGGACCCAGAAGGACACAAGATTCCCGCCTTTTTCCAAAGCTATAAAAGGGGGTGGAGCAGACCAAAAGAGGCTGCCAGTCATGAGAGAGCCCCTGCTTTCCACCTAAGATGTCTTCTGGAGCTAACAAAGACTGTAGCAGGGGAAAGGATTGGGCCCAGACTAGGAAGGAGTCTAGTCTGTGAAAGAAGTTTATTGGAACATCTCTGACAGCGAGATATTACCTGTAACCAGTTTCTTAATGTATTAGGCTTAGACTTGTGTGTTTTTGCTTTGTTTTGTTTGGTGACTTACTTTGTTCTGTCTGTTGTTACTTGAAACCACATAAATTCTACTTTGGTATACTTAATACAATCACTTTTGTTTATTAATGAACCCAGAGTAAGTGATTAATACCTGGGGGTGGGCGTCAAGTTTGGGAAACAAAGAATTCCCACCTTATGTAAACCTTATTTAAGTGTGGGGAGGAAGGCAAGCGAGACTTATCTCCATGACCTGTCTGCCCAAGAAGAGAGACTGCTAAAGACACCTGAAGGGAAGGCAAGGGGGGAGTCCAGACTGAGACGGGTCCAGTCTGAAAAGAAATATAACTGGAACTCTAAGCTACAGAAATTTTGCAACCTGCCTAAAATAACATTTAGGGTAAGAAATTACATTTTGTAGCCTGTTTCTAAGTATATTGGGCTTAGCTTGCATATTTTGTTTTATTTGCTCATTAATCTGCTTTGTTCTGTCCTCTCTAATATTCACTTAAAGTTCACCTTTTGTAGTTAATAAACGTATTGCTTGTTTATAATATAACCCCGTTTGTACAATTAATAAATGTGTGGGGGGGGACGCGTGTAAGAGGCTGTGAATACCTTCCTCCACATTGAGGGAGGAGGTGAATTTCATAGTATACCTTTGGGTCTGCACTCCAAGGGAGGTGGACAACTGAGTGCAGGGGCAAGTCTCTTAAGCTGAGTCTTCCCAGAACTGATCTCAGTGTTTGTGTCGTTCTTCAGTTGGGTGTGGTGCTGCCTGTGTGTGTGCTGGAGAAGGCTTAATAGCCTGGCTCAGCAAGACAGGGAAAAGGGTGTTCAAGCTAGCATAACAGGCGGGCTCAGTGGTATCTCAGCACATCAGGGGGCATCCTAATGGGGGCAACTTGTCACAGCTTGTTAAAAAAAATGTGTTAATTAAATTTGTGACTGAACTAGGGAGGGAAGGGGCGGGCGGAATTGTAGGTCTCCTGCTCTGTTTTACCCACATTCTGCCAAATATTTCATATTATAGCAGTCTTGGGTGATGACCCAGCACATGTTGTTTGTTTTAAGAACATTTTCACTGCAGATTTGACAAAACGCAAAGAAGGTACCAATGTGATATTTCTAAAGAAGCTACAGCACTTGACCCAAGATTTAAGAATCTGAAGTGCCTTCCAAAATCTGAGAGGGAGATGAGGTGTAGAGCATGCTTTCACAAGTCTTAAAAGAACAGCACTCTGAAGTGGTAACTACAGAACCCGAACCACCAAAAAAGAAAACCTTCTGCTGGTGGCATCTGATTCAGATGATGAAAATGAACATGCGTCGGTGTCCAGTGCTTTGGGTTGTTATCGATCAGAACCTGTCATCAGCATAGATGCTTATCCTCTGGAATGGTGGGTGAAGCATGAAGGGACATATGCATTTTAGGGCATTTGGCAAGTAAATACCTTGTTACACTGGCTACAACAGTGCCATGCAAACGCCTGTTCTCACTTTCAGGTGACATTGTAAGCAAGAAGCTAGCGCATTATCTCTTGCAAATGTAAATAAACGTCTTTGTCTTCTTGGTTGGCTGAACAAGAAGTAGAACTGAATGGACTTACAGGCTCTGAAGTTTTACATTGTTTTATTTTCGAATGCCTTTTTTTGTACATAATTCTACAGTTGTAAGTTCAACTTTCGTGATGGAGATTGCAGAGTAATTGCAATGGGGGAATTGAAAAAAATAATTATTTTGTTTACAGTGGAATTATTTGTAACAAATATGAAGTGAGCACTGTACACTTTGTATTCTGTGTTGTAATTGAAATCAATATATTTGAAAATGTAGAAAACATCCAAAAATATGTATGTAAATGGTATTTTATATTGTTTAACAACGTGATTATTTGTGATTCATTTTTTTAATTGCTTGACAGCTCTACTTTTTACTGGACCAACTTTGGTCCAATAAAATATATTCTCTCACTTACCTTGTCTCTCTAATATCCTGGGACCAGCATGGCTACATCAGCTGTCCTCCATCTGTCTTTTAAAAAACCTCATGTCTCATAGCCATTATTTTGGCCAGGAGGGTAGGGGAGCTTGAAGCCCTTGTGGCTGACCCACCATACATGGTATTCTATTGCAACAAGGTGACACTATGTCCGCATCCTCACGTCCTTCATAAGGGTTCCTCAGAATTTCTCATATCCCACATCTCAGTCTTCAAATAAGCCTTCATTCACCAGATGAAAGAAGAGCTCTTGCTTTTTACCTAGACAATAGGGCTTTATGCAGACTTATTATCTCAATTGCAGAATGTATGAAAGGACAGATGATTTCCACTCAGACTGTTGATTGCAGGGTGCATCTTCCCTGTTACAGAGTTGCAGGGGTTCGACCCCCTCAGAGCTATTTCTCATTCTACCAGGGCTCAATCCATCTCTGTTGCCCTGCTGAGAAACATACCTATCCCAGACATTTGCACAGCAGCCACCTGGTCTAATATACACAAGTTCTCCCAGCACTGCACTCTTGTGACTTCTTCCAGAGCTGATGCGGCTTTTGGTGATACTGTTCTATAATCTGTACTGAATCCACCTCTAAAGTGACAGTATTGCTTGGGAGTCTCCACTGGGGGAGGGATAGCTCAGTGGTTTGAGCATTGGCCTGCTAAACCCAGGGTTGTGAGTTCAATCCTTGAGGGGGCCATTTAGGAATTGGAGCTGGTGGGGGGCTACAAAGTCATTGCACCTTTGGCTAAAGTACACATGCAAACGGAAAACTTGGAGGCTGAGCTAACTGTGGCAACAGTGTCACACAATTTTGCACCATTTCTACTGGGAAATGATTTCTTTACTGTGGCAGAATCTGTCCCAGGGTTGGGTGGCAGCAAGCAGGATACTTGTGCTGAAAACCCCAGAGGTGGGGGCGGGGGGGCGAAGTCATAGGGACTGCAGCTGTGGCGGCAGGGATGGCTGTGGCCCGTTCCTGTCCTGTAATTACCTCCCTAGGGGAGGGGAATGGTCTACCTCATAGCAAGGGGCGAATTTTGCGGGCCACTGAAGGGTCTGGCTTAGCTTGCAGCTGTGAGCCCACAGCTGGACCAGGGTCACCTTCCCTTCGGGGGGACACGGGAGTGTCTGGCCCAGAGGGAAGCCCAGGGAGGGAAGGTGAGGGGGGGCCGGAGGGCCTGCCCACCTTTTGTCAGGCGGATCTTGCCCAGGAGGAGGGTGAAAAGTCTGCATTTCAGATGCCAGACCCCTCTCCTGTGGATCAGGTTAGAAGGGAAAGCTGGGGGTCAGACCTCCTGGAGGGGGGAGTCCGTCCAGCTGACCTGTGGGGAACAGATACTGGGGTGTCCAAGAAAAAGGTTGTTCTTGCTACACTGGTAGGAGGTAAACCTCTCTCTTCAAAGCAGAAGGGAGCAAGTCTCTGCATTGGTGAAGCCACACAAGGGGGTGGGAACCAGCCCAGAGAAACTCAGAGGGGCCGAGGGCAGGCCAGGTTGCAATACACCCTTTCCTTGCCAAAGCCTCAAACGCGTGCCTGATTCAGGAGCCTTCTCCAAAGAGGCAGAAGGATCTGCATCAGAGTGCCTACCAGGGTACATAGATGGGTGGGTAATCCTGTGTCTTTCCCTACTTCATCTGTGGGTTAGAACAAAGGAGTTAATACTGAGGGTCAACCCTTTCAAGATGGGGAACATACCTGATTGGTGGGAAAAACTGTTGTACATGCTTGGGATGGTGACTACACAGTCCTACAACCATTTTACCTGTCGGCCTATATCGGGTAACAGGCTGGAAGCTTGGCACAACGGCAAAAGCATAACAGGCCTAAGCTGCTGTGTGAAAGGGGAAACTGAGGCACACCGCCTCATGGCACTGAGAGCTAACTACCGAGGTTCCTACACTTTAACAGGTATTGCTATCTGTATCCTGTTAGCAATACTACACCCCAACCCATTTTCAGGCACCCCGGGACCTGGAACCTCGCAATTTGCTAAAACCGTTACGAATGACACCATGTGGTGCGCCGGTACTGAAAAGGGGTGTGACCAAAGACAAACAGGGGTTTTATGTGTACTGCCTCCGCCATGGACAGTGTCCAAGTCTCTGGCAGTACGTTCAGGAGGAGGGTGTGACGGTGTACCCCATAAAACATTATGGGGAGATGCTTATAAATGTATACATGATGTAACTGGACTATGTTTTATGCTACATGTGCCATGTAACATATCTCTGTGAAAGTTATGACCTACTGAATTTATTCCTCCTGTTTATATGCATGTATCATTGTTGTAGTTGAAGTTATGAATATTGGTTGTATTTCTTGAGAAAGGAATGTGCAGGTTAAGTGCCCAATCAAGAAGCACTTAACAGACAATAGAACTTGCAGACACCAATCCACATCTGAGCTTTGCCAGGAATGTGGCTGGTCTGAGAAGGAACTGAGTTGTGCATGGACAGGTGACTTGTCCATGTGACCCCAACTCCATTTGGTAACTGGATGCTACACAGGGAAAGGGAGGGGTGTCCACCCAGAGGAGAAAATCTATTTAAACCCCTAGGAAACCCCTCCATTTTGTCTTCAGCTGGCTAAAGAGAGAGACTCTCCACCCCCCAAGGACACACCTGAAAGACTGAACAAAGGACAAAGACAATAGGGGGGTGAGTGATTGCTGGACCCAGGCTAAGAGGAAGATAGCCTGTTTACTGGACCTGGTGTGGTTTTTATCTGTACACAGGGTGATTAGACATAGAACTGCGTGTTCTATTTTATTTAGTAATTCACTTTGTTCTGTCTGTCACTACTTGGAATCACTTAAATCCTACTTTCTGTACTTATTAAAATCACTTTTTACTTATTAAGTTGCCTGGAGTGCGAGTTGGTACCTAGGGGGGCAAACAGCTGTGCATATCTTTCTATCTTTGAAATAGAAGGCGAACTATTTATGAGTTTGCCCTGTATAAGCTTTATACAGGGTAAAATGGATTTATTAAGGGTTTGAACCTCCTTGGGAGTTGGACACCTGGGTGTCAAAGGCAAGAGCGCTTCCAGGAGCCTTACAGTTGTGAGTGGACTTGGTTCGGACCTGGGTCTGTGTTTGCAGCAGATCAGTGGAATCTGGCTCAAAACAGACAGGATTCGGGAGTCCCAAGCTGGAAAAGGCCTGGAAGCAGGGGCAGAAGTAGCCTTGGCACACCAGGTGGCAGCACCAAGGAGGTCTCTGTGACCCCAACCCGTCACACTGCTATCTACCTTTCTTCCTCTCTGCCGCAGAGCCACTCATTGGATTTCCATGGTTGAAAAGGAACTGGAATGGTGGAGGTCCACTCCTCCCTATATGCTTTCATACTGGAGCACAAGTCTGTGGACTTGTGGATGCTCCTGACGAAAAATTTCTGTGCCAGAATGCACAGGTGCCCACACATTCGGATGTGGAGCGCTTTTAGTGGGACATATTTCAAAGAGCTCCAGTTACTATAAACGGTAAGTAACATCTTCTTCCTGATGGAAATTATATCACTTATATCAAAATAAGTGGGGATATGGGAGAACGTCTTGTCACTTTCATCAAGTAATAAATATGTGAAACATTGTAAAACATATAAATACTGTGCACATGTATATAGATTAACACTTACACCATTGGTATAATACAATTGCAAGTTTTTGGAGAATGCAACTTTACATTTTCAAGAGAATCAAGAGCACAACACAAATGTTGATCTGGTTCAGAAACTGCATCCTTTTATTTCTAGGCGTGGTCCTGTTTAGAAGAATAAGATGAAAATGGGACCTTCGTATTCAATAGATATGCTCCTTATAGTCATAATCTCTCTTAGTTGTTTCAGTGACAAAAATAAGTTTTTAATACTTCATTGTACTGCTGAGCCAAAATAGGTCTGGGAGTGGAAGCTGGATTCTGTTCTAGCTTAAGAACAGCCATACTGGGTCCAAGATCATGTCTTCCGACAGTGGCCAATGCCAGGTGCCCCAGAGGGAATGAACAGAACAGGTAATCATCAAGTGATCCATTCCCTGTCGCTCATTTATGGCTTCTGGCTTGCACATTATTGACATTTCAAGGCCAAATTGTGCTCTCGTTTGCCCTGGTGCATCCCTGTTAAAAACAAATGAGTTGCACAGGGTTGAGGACAGAATTGGATAAAAATCTTAATACTGGTTATGAGGAATGAGATAGAAAGAAGGCACCTTGACTCTTGGGTCCTATACTAAATTTGGTGAATTTGTAGGGCTGGTAGTTGGAGGTGGGAGAAGGGAATGACTTTGAACTTTTAAACGCCTTTGAACTTTTAAACTGAACACATTTGTTATGGAAATCAAGATACAAACACTGACCCCTCACAGTGCTATTTCTGTAGAATCGCTCATAGAGCAGAACTGCATTTAACGTGTATATAAGGGAGCATAAATGTTATCCTGTTTCTTTTATGGAGTTGCTATTTGAAGTAGCTGAGTGAAAGCTTCCTCCCCGCCCCCCCCAATGTCATATGTGGATGACTGGTTCTCAGCGTTTAATCTTATAAGATATTTTAGTGACTCAGTTATTCTTTTATTTTGTGTTCTAGGAATAGTCATGTTTTTTCATGACATTTGCTTTAATGCTTCTTGCTATTTTCCAGAATAAGACACATTCTTTCTATTTTTAGATTAATACATTACTTCTGAATTTGCCATAGTAATTTTGTTTATTCATTTACAGAGCCAATGATTGTGATAGTTTAGGAATACATTTCTTATAGTAAAATACAGAGAAAACATTCCTTTGGTAAATATAGGAAATATATTTTATATTAGAACTGCAAAACTAAAGTATTTATCGGTTCATAGTCAAGCTGGAAAAGCATATTGAGGGGTGTCCCGCAGGGATTGGTCTTGAGTCCCGTTCTGTTCAATATCTTCATAAATGATTTAGATAATGACAGAGAGAGTACACCTACAAAGTTTACGGACAATACCAAGTTGGGAGAGGTTGGAAGTGTTTTGGAGGCCAGGATAAAAATTCAAAATCATCTGGACAAACTGGAGAAATGGTCTGAAGTAAATAGGAGGGAGTTCAGTAAGGACAAATACAAAGTACTCCATTTAGGAAGGAACAATCAATTGCATACATACAAAATGGGAAACGACTGCCTAGGAAGGAGAACTACAGAAAGGGATCTGGGGATTTCAATGGATCACGAGCAAAAGATGGGTCAACAGTGTAACACTATTGCAAATAAACCAAACATCATTCTGGGATGTATCAGCAGGAGTGTTACAAGCAACACACGAGAAGTAATTCTTCCACTCTACTCCACGATGATAAGGCCTCAACTGGAGTATTGTGTTCAGTTCTGGGTACTGCGTTTCATGGAAGATGTGGACAAATTGGAGAAAGTCAAGAGGAGAGCAACAAAAAATGATTAACATTCTAGAAAACATCTGTGAGGAAAGATTGAAAAAAAAATTGGTTTGTTTAGTCTGCAGAAGAGAAGACTGAGAGGGGACATAACAGTTTTCATGTACATAAAAGGTTGTTGCAAGGAAGAGGTGGAAAAAATCATTCTCCTTAACCTCTGAGCATAGGAGAAGAAGCAATGGTCTTAAATTGCAGCTAGGGAGATTTAGGTTGGACGTTAAGAAAAATTTCCTAAATGTCAGGGTATGTAAGCATTGGAACAAGTTGCCAAGGGAGGTTGTGGAATCTCCATCATTGGAGGTTTTTAAGAACAGGTGAGAGAAACACTTGTCAGGAATGGTCTGGTTAGTACTTAGTCCTGCCTTGAGTGCAGGGGACTGGACTAGATGACCTCTCAAGGTACCTTCCAGCCCTACCCTTCTGTGATTCTGTGTCTTTCATTTTAGTGGATGCTAGTGAGACTTTTTTTTCTTAATATATTACAGTAAGAAAATAAAATACCCATAATCAATTACTTTGGTGTAGATCTGAAATAACTCCATAGTTTTATATTATTCCAGATTTATACCAGTCCAACTGAGACCAAAATCTGAGCAGTTTTGTGTCCAGTTTTGTTTCATGTAGTTGAGTGAATACTTTGGATTGGTACAGTATAGCAGGAAAAAGGTGAGGTAATGCTTTTAGGAATATTTCCTTAGAGAGGAAATAGTTTTTCCTCATTTGTTGGTAGATGAAAGCATAACTAAATTAGCTGGAATGTGTTTCTTAGCTCCTCATTGTAGCAAAAGGTACTATTTCAGAATGGCTATAATCACAGATTTTGTAGTGGAAAAAATATGTAATGTCCTTTCTCTGGTAAAGGCTTTAAAAATGCCTAAAGACAAAAGTTCTGTTAATTCTCCCAAGTTCAGAATTACACAGAGACTACTTACCTCCTTTGGAAAAGGGGATTTTCTTTTGGTTGGAGGTTCTGATCCAATTTTGATAGTTTTATTTGATACTATGGTGATGGGCACTTCAGAAATAATGATAGACTTATTTATTACCTTTGACTTATCATGAAGTATCTTTTCTAAAGGAATTGCTTCTGTAAAATTTAACTGTCCCATAAAACAAACAAACAAACAAAAAGCAGTGAACGAGGCATATAAAAGCAATGAAACATAGAATCATAGAATCTCAGGGTTGGAAGGGACCTCAGGAGGCCATCTAGTCCAACCCCCTGCTCAAAGCAGGACCAAACCCAACTAAATCATCCCAGCCAGGGCTTTGTCAAGCCTGACCTTAAAAACCTCTAAGGAAGGAGATTCCACCACCTCTGTAGGTAACCCATTCCAGTGCTTCACCACCCTACTAGTGAAAAAGTTTTCCCTAATATCCAACCTAAACCTCCCCCTCTGCAACTTGAGACCATTACTCCTTGTTCTGTCGTCTTCTACCACTGAGAACAGTCTAGATCCATCCTCTTTTTGGAACCCCCTTTCAGGTAGTTGAAAGCAGCTATCAAATCCCCCCTCATTCTTCTCTTCTGCAGGCTAAACAATCCCAGTTCCCTCAGCCTCTCCTCATAAGTCATGTGCTCCAGCCCCCTAATCATTTTTGTTGCCCTCCGCTGGACTCTTTCCAATTTATCCACATCCTTCTTGTAGTGTGGGGCCCAAAACTGGACACAGTACTCCAAATGAGGCCTCACCAGTGCCGAATAGAGGGGAATCTATTCACGTTCCTCGATCTGCTGGAAATGCCCCTACTTATACAACCCAAAATGCCATTAGCCTTCTTGGCAACAAGGGCACACTGTTGACTCATATTCAGCTTTTCGTCCACCGTAACCCCTAGGTCCTTTTCTGCAGAACTGCTGCCCAGCCATTCGGTCCCTAGTCTGTAGCAGTGCATGGGATTCTTCCATCCTAAGTGCAGGACTCTGCACTTGTCCTTGTTGAACCTCATCATATTTCTTTTGGCCCAATCCTCTAATTTGTCTAGGTCCCTCTGTATCCTGTCCCGACCCTCCAGCGTATCAACCACTCCTCCCAGTTTAGTGTCATCTGCAAACTTGCTAAGGGTGCAGTCCACACCATCCTCCAGATCGTTAATGAAGATATTGAACAAAACCGGCCCCAGCACCGACCCTTGGGGCACTCCACTTGATACCGGCTGCCAACTAGACATGGAACCATTGATCACTACCCGTTGAGCCCGACCATCTAGCCAGTTTTCTATCCACCTTACCGTCCATTCATCGAGCCCACACTTCTTTAACTTGCCTGCAAGAATACTGTGGGAGACTGTATCAAAAGCTTTGCTAAAGTCAAGAAATAGCACATCCACTGCTTTCCCCTCATCCACAGAGCCGGTTATCTCATCATAGAAGGCAATTAGGTTAGTCAGGCATGACTTGCCCTTGGTGAATCCATGCTGACTGTTCCTGATCACTTTCCCCTCCTTTAAGTGGTTCAGAATTGATTCCTTGAGGACCTGTTCCATGATTTTTCCAGGGACTGAGGTGAGACTGACTGGCCTGTAGTACCCCGGATCTTCCTTTTTCCCTTTTTTAAAGATGGGCACTACATGAGCTTTTTTTTGCAGTCATCTGGGACCTCCCCCGATTGCCATGATTTGTCAAAGATAATGGCCAATGGCTCTGCAATCTCATCGGCCAACTCCTTTAGCACCCTCGGATGCAGTGCATCCGGCCCCATGGACTTGTGCTCGTCCAGCTTTTCTAAATAGTCCTGAACTATTTATTTCTCCACAGAGGGCTGGTCACCTCCTCCCCATACCGTGCTGCAGAGTGCAGCTGTCTGGGAGCTGATCTTGTCTGTGAAGACAGAGGCAAAAAAAGCATTGAGTACACTAGCTTTCTCCACATTCTCTGTCACTAGGTTCCCTCCCTCATTCAGTAAGGGGCCCACACTTTCCTTGACTTTCTTCTTGTTGCTAACATACCTGAAGAAACCCTTCTTGTTACTCCTAACATCTCCAGCTAGCTGCAACTCCAAGTGTGATTTGGCCTTCCTAATTTCACTCCTGCATGCCTGAGCAATACTTTTATACTCCTCCCTGGTCATTAGTCCAATCTTCCACTTCTTGTAAGCTGCTTTTTTGTGTTTAAGACGAGCAAGGATTTCACTGTTAAGCCAAGCTGGTCGCCTGCCATATTTGCTTTTCTTCCTACACATCGGGATGGTTTGTTCCTGCAACCTCAATAAGGATTCTTTAAAATACAGCCAGCTTTCCTCGACTCCTTTCCCCCTCATGTTATTCTCCCAGGGGACCTTGCCCATCAGTTCCCTGAGGGAGTCAAGTCTGCTTTTCTGAAGTCCAGGGTCTCTGTTCTACTGCTCTCCTTTCTTCCTTGTGTCAGGATCCTGAACTCAACCATCTCATGGTCAGTGCCTCCCAGGTTCCCATCCACTATTGCTTCCTCTACTATTTCTTCCCTGTTTGTGAACAGCAGGTCAAGAAGAGCTTTTCCCCTAGTTGGTTCCTCCAGCGCTTGCACCAGGAAATTGTCCCCTACACTTTCCAAAAACTTCCTGCATTGTCTGTGCACTGCTGTATTGCTCTCCCAGCAGATATCGGGGTGATTTTAAAGTCACCCATGAGAACCAGGGCCTGTGATCTAGTAACTTCTGTTAGTTGCTGGAAGAAAGCCTCGTCCACCTCATCCCCCTGGTCTGGTGGTCTGTAGCAGACTCCCACCACGACATTACCCTTGTTGCTCACACTTCTAAATTTAATCCAGAGAGATTCAGGTTTTTCTGCAGTTTCATACTGGAGCTCCTAGCAGTCATACTGCTCTCTTATATATAACGCAACTCCCCCACCTTTTCTGCCCTGCCTATCCTTCCTGAGCAGTTTATCCATGACAGTACTCCAATCATATGAGTTATCCCACCAAGTCTCTGTTATTCCAATTACATCATAATTCCTTGACTGTGCCAGGACTTCCAGTTCTCCCTGCTTGTTCCCCAGGCTTCTTGCATTTGTGTATAGGCATTTTAGGGTACGTCTATACTTACGCGTCCCGTCGGAGGCGCGGGATCGATGTTCTGGGTTCGATTTATCGCGTCTTGTCTAGACGCGATAAATCGAACCAGGAAGTGCTCCGCCGTCGACGCTGGTAATCCAGCTCGACGAACGGAGTAGGCGGAGTCGACGGGGGAGCTTGCACGCCGCGTGTGGACCCCGGGTAAGTGCTTTTTCATTCGAACTAAGATAGTTCGACTTCAGCTACGTTATTCACGTAGCTGAAGTCGCGTATCTTAGTTCGAATTTCGGGGCTAGTGTAGACCAGCCCTAAGGTAACTCACTGATCGTCCTGCTGTCCCAGTATGGGGCAGGAACCCTCCCCTCTTGCACTCACCTACTTGTGCTTCCTCCTGATATCCCACTTCCCCACTTACCTCGGGGCTTTGGTCTCCTTCCCCCGGTGAACCTAGTTTAAAGCCCTCCTCACTAGGTTAGCCAGCCTGCTTCCAAAGATGCTCTTCCCTCTCTTCGTCAGGTGGAGCCCGTCTCTGCCTAGCACTCCTTCTTCTTGGAACACCATCCCATGGTCAAAGAATCCAAACCCTTCTCTCTGACACCATCTGCGTAGCCATTCGTTGACTTCCAAGATTCAACGGTCTTTACCCTGGCCTTTTCCTGCCACAGGGAGGATAGACGAGAACACCACTTGCGCCTCAAACTCCTTTATCCTTCTTCCCAGAGCCACGTAGTCTGCAGTGAGACGCCCAAGGTCATTCTTGGCAGTATCATTGGTGCCCACGTGGAGAAGCAGGAACGGGTAGCAATCTGAGGGCTTGATGAGTCTCGGCAGTCTCTCCGTCACATCACGAATCCTAGCCCCTGGCAAGCAGCACACCTCTCAGTTTTCCCGGTCAGGGCGGCAGATAGATGACTCAGTCCCCCTGAGGAGAGAGTCCCCGACCACCACCACCTTCCTCCTCCTCTTGGGAGTGGTGGTCGTGGAACCCCCATCCCTAGGACGGTGCATCTCATGCCTTCCAATCGGTGGAGTCTCCTTCTGCTCGATTCCCTCAGATGTATCATCCACGCCACTCTCTGCACTAGTACCTGCAGAGAGAACATGAAAACGGTTGTTCACCTGAATCTGTGTTTCTGGTATATGGACGTTTCTGGTACTCTTTCCTCTTCTGGAAGTCACATGCCGCCAATTATCCTCGCTGGCCTTCTGTCCCCGCTGCGTAGCCTGCTCTGAATCTTCAGAACATTGTGCCCGCTGAAGCCAATCCTGACGTCTATCCAGGAAATCCTCATTTTCTTTTATGGAACTCAGGGTTGATTCTCGTTTCTCCAGACCTTGACTCTTTTCTTCCAATAAGATCAGCTTGCACTTTGTACAGACAAAGTCGCTTCTATCCTAACATATCCCATCTCTTTTTTCAAAATGAAACTCACCACCACTCTGGTGGGGTAATGTGGGACGGGGGGGAAGAGAGAAGCACTTATTTTCAGTAGAAATGTAAATTTGACCCATTTTCAAGTGTGCACCCATGCTCTCTTAACTAGAAATCTCACTGTCCTACCTTGCCATTGATTGGGAAAAAGTTGGTGATATGCTGTTATCAAAATGCTGAATCACCTTGTCTCCAATCACTTTATTTTTTGAACTCAAGCTATTAAGTAATGGTAAATGTTCACTTGTAGAGAACTTTTTTGAAGGCAACAAAATAAACTTGATCATTTTGTCAATAAATATGAAAATCTGGTCCTCTTTAGCTTTTTTCAGTATTGCAGCTATTTTAAGTCTATAATGTACTAAAATCATGGATGGTTTTTGAAATAACTGAAATAATATCTAAAAATATCTGTGACTTGATGCAGTGTATAAATAACCAAGCAGTTTGGTTACGCTCATGGTGAACATTAGGCCTAGAGGTAGTTCAGTAAATGGACACTCTAGGTTAATATTTAGCTGGCATCAGAGAAATCTTTTACCCAACATTGAGCTTTCTAATTCCCTTTACTAGCCTACTTTACTCAGGAAGCATCTGGTGGATAGAATAGGTCAGTGTCTCAGTTGCATACAGTAGTGCTATGGCTTCATTATGATCAACAGCCATGGTAAACTTTGTTGAAATTTAATTTATGCATAAATAAAATTACATTTCCTGTTTTATTGTGATGTCCTAGTTTACTGGAGTTGTACAGAAAGTGAAGGCATATGAATTTATCATGTGAAAGTTAGAAGGAACACTGTGTAATGGAGTTACAATGGAGGGTGTTTTTATAATAACTTAAGTTACTTACTTTAGCTTGTATACAACAAGCTTTTCTTCCTAAATATAAAGTTGCTGATAATGTGCTATTTTATTTGGAAACGACTTTCCCTCTTTAGAACCAGAGAGGTGCTGGTATTATATCATGTCCTTTTTTATGGCATAACTATGAATGTACTACTCACAACTGTGGCTAATAAAACTGTAGTTTATGAACCACATACAAATTATTGTAATCACCGCTGCTTTGTCTCACAATAAAAAAAAAAAAGGTAAACTTTCCAAGTGACTATTGTAATGTTATCAGAGATCCACTTCTCCATGAGTAGCTTTTTGTTATGATGTGGTATTATCAAAGGTTATGGTGTTGTAATCAAAATCAACTTGAGGAAAGACCATGTGTGTTACATAGAGATGGTCAGGAATTTTTCATCTTTTTTTTTTTTTTAATGAAAAATGCAGTTTTTGCAAAATACAAATTTTTGACAGGAAAATTTTAGTTTTGATTTGATTTACCACTGGGAAAGTCAAAACAAAAAATTTCAATTTGGATTGACCGTAATAAAAATATTTCAGTTCGTTGAACCAAATTGAAAAGTTCAGGTTTTGCTCAGTTCAGCGTTCATTTGTGTCTGATTTACCTGCTCCAGTACCTCCTGGGTTGTAGGACAGGTGCCTGATGCCCCATTCTCCTGTATGGGCTGGGCTTCTGGCTGCATCTCTGAAGATACACCATAGTCTGTCTCCCTCTTGTTCAACTGCCCTGTGGATCATGGAAGTCTATCGGGAGCCTGACCCACAGAGGAGATTCGTAGCATGAGGCATTGCCATAGCTCAGGTAGACAGATTAATGCTTAATCAAGCCAAAACATCCTTTGAGTTCACAAAATGAAAAGAAACATTTTGAATCAGGAATGATGACAAGTTTTTAGTTTTTGAATGAAAATATCAAAATGAAATGCTTTGACATTTCTGAATTGAGGGTCTATGGAGCTTCCCATTGTGTGAATAATATTATTTCATCTCTTCTTCCTGATTTAGGACAAACACATTTTGATAGATCAGAATTTTCTGTGGGATGGAAATTCAGATTCTTGATGGATTCTTGTGTTCCATGAGCTATTTCTGGGACAATATCTGGACTCCTTCATGAGGAGTTGTCTAACTTCAGAATCATTTTGTTGGATAAGGTATATCTTTCCTTTTGTGGTATCATGGCTGCCATAAAGTATAAGCACTATACATTTTTGCCTGTACCCTGGCTCTTGGAATCATGTGATTTACATCAGAATCTAAGTTTTAATTTAAAAAATTCAGCTAGCACATTTTAAAAATGCACCTTTTTATCGAAGTCTGAACACATCCTTAATGATGGGTCGTTAATACCAAGACCTACAGTGTATGCCGCATAGTGTATTTATTTTTTTAAATCAGCAATTTTAACCATGATTTAAATCAGCAAACAGGAAGCCTGGATTGAAATAATTGCTTTCATTCTTGTTTTGCATCTGTAATTTTTAGTTATTTCCTAATGTGAATGTATCTTTCTTTGGTTGGCAGAACTATTATAACATGTTAATTTGCAACTAAATATTGTCTTTACATTGCGTTTGGTACTTTTTGCCAATTCGGAGAATACATTATGTCTGTACACATTTATTTAAACAGTTACATCGCACAGCATACATTTATTAAGATTATTGATTTTTACCTTTATGTCAGAAAATGGTGATACATTTTTATTTGCTAGATAATACTTTTTTACTTGTGATTTGTATCAGACTGCTTTTGTATGGAAATTTGAATTTAATTTAAAATTCACAATAACATTTTAAAATTGTTTTTATTAGTAAAACAAAGTTTATGAAAACAAATTTTTCATTAAAAACTGATTTATTAAGTAAGTATTATTTGTATGTAGTGAATTGACAGATTCTCTGATCACCATGGGCATGATTTTCAAAGGTATATAAGTGTCTAAATATAGCTTCCTGGTGCTTACTTAAGTAGGTTTGGTGCCTAACCGCCATTGAAATCGACTGGAGTTGAAATCAGTGAAAGCTGGTTAGGTGCCTACGCACTTCTGAAAATCCCTTGCATCTTTAGGAGCCTAAATACTTTTGAAAATCTGGCTCCAGGTCCTTCAAGTTTTTAGAATTAGTAGATCTCATCCTCTTCCATCTGGTTTTTATTTATAGATTGGAAGAGAGAAAACAAACTTTCCAATTTTTTAAACTCTCAGTCAATTTCTTAAGTTGGAACTAGTACAAAAGAAAAAATTGTTCTCTGCACTTGGTAGCTAAACTGAAACCAAAGTAATTAAGGCAAAAGCTTTTGCCTACAACAGTAGCTGAAAGCACATCTATGTGGAAAAATGTAAATTCCAGCATTCACTCAATTGCATTGAAAGAAAATAATATAGATATTTCCTTAATGCAGTACATGACAGTGTAACATTTATAAAACTTGCTTTTACTTTGAATTCTGTATATAACTAAAAAAGCATAATTTTTTTAACTTACTAAAATTTGAGGAGGGTTCACTGATAAGCATCATTTTTTTTAAATTATTTAAATTATTTTAATGGCTTGGAGTAAGTTTAAGCCTTAACCACAGTTGTCATAATTTCAAACTTGATTTTTAATGGTTTATTTTTAAAAATAAAAATATATTTAAATAAAATGTTTAATTTTTTAAAATTATTATCCACCTTGCTACCAAATTCTAACACCATCTCATCAGAGGACTCTGTGTGTGGCAAGAAGAGAAGAGTGCAGTGGGTCCAGAGTACTCTTACAAGCAGATACTTACTGTAGTAGCCACAGTGTATTGGTGGACCCCCGCTGCCTCCCCTACCTCTTCAGTGGAGAGAGGCACCTTTTTTTCCTGAAAGGAGTGACTCCAACTGTGGAGGAAACCAGGGAGCAAGGAGTGCTATACTTCTGTCTCATCTTCATTGGGAAGGAAGGGCTTGTCTCCTGATGTCGGTAGGACCATGAAGCAGCAGTGGGGACAGCTTGGGTGCCTATTACTCGTTCCTGAGCCACGTGGACTCCTAGCTTAGATGCTGTTACAAAAGAGAGAATGGGAAGCGTGGTCCAATGGGATTGAGAGGCAGTTTTCTCTGATAGGAGTACCCAGGTTGCAGTGAGCCTTTTCTTCTCCTCCACGTCTGTTGTTGGAAATGTAGCAGTGCCTAACTCATTTTTTTGTCCCCCCATGGCAACCAAATTTTGTGGGGGATTTTTGCACCCCCCCCTCAGTTTATTGGGCTTGTTGGTTGTTGCCGATCTTGGATGTCTCCAACAAAGAGATTTTGTATTCTGAATCTTTTGTATTCTTGAGAATCTGTAACTTGCATTTGAAATCTTAATCTTGGAGACAACATCATTGACATACTCTGCAAGTTTGTGTTTCATATTGTTACTCTTAGTATCCTTTATTTTAAGAACATTTCTTAGATGTGTGTTGTACACCCTTGTCTTTTGCCTGTATAATATTAAATGGAGCAAATCCTTTATTTTCAATGTTTATCACTGCCTCAAGGGAGACATACTGTGCTGCCTTTTAACCCGTTTCTTAAAATAACCTCCTGAACACATCTAACACATAATAGTCCATAAAAATTTCCACTGTACATGATGACATTTTCTTTGGCATTTAGCATTATTGTAACAAGTTTGATTTTAAAAGTGTGGTGATGTTGTCAACTATGTTGGCCTGGATATTCCTTTATGCCGATTTCTTATAAGAATTGAAATAAGAACATAAGAGAGGCCGTACTGGGTCAGACCAAAGGTCCATCCAGCCCAGTATCCTGTCCACCGACAGTGGCCAAGGCCAGGTGACCCGGAGTGAGTGAACCTAACAGGTAATGATCAAGTGATCTCTCTCCTGCCATCCATCACCCCCCTCTGACAAACAGAGGCTAAGGACACCATTTCTTACCCATTCTGGCTAATAGCCATTAATGGACTTAATCTCCATGAATTTATCCAGTTCTCTTTTAAACCCTGTTATAGTCCTAGCCTTCACAGCCTCCTCAGGCAAGGAGTTCCACAGGTTGACTGTGCGCTGTGTGAAGAAGAACTTCCTTTTATTTGTTTTAAACCTGCTGCCCACTAATTTCATTGGGTGGCCCCTAGTTCTTTTATTATGAGAACAAGTAAATAACTTTTCCTTATTCACTTCCTCCACACCACTCATAATTTTATATACCTCTATCATATCCCCTCTTAGTCTCCTCTTTTCCAAGCTAAAAAGTCCTAGCCTCTTTAATCTCTCCTCATATGGGACCCGTTCCAGACCCCTAATCATTTTAGTTGCCCTTCTCTGAACCTTTTCTAATGCCAGTATATCCTTTTTGAGAGGAGGAGACCACAATTGTACGCAGTATTCAAGATGTGGGCGCACTATGGATTTGTATAGGGGCAGTAAGATATTCTCTGTCTTATTCTCTAATGTTCTTGCTATTTTTTTTCTCTCTCTAAAAAAGGTTAAATTTTACCTCCATACGTATTTTATTTTGTTGTTGGTAGGTCATGGTGTTTTTGCAAGCACAGGCCTCTCATTCTGCAGCTTAAGAATTAAATGGAGGTGCCTTCCTGATTAAACTACACCGGACCCTTGCTAGAACAGGCATCTATATAGCGCGAATTTGGATATAACGCGGTCGTGGCTATGGAGCCCAAATTTTATTACATCATCGCCATGCATTTGCACAGTTGCGTCGCCAAAATAATTTAGTCAGGTCCCTAAGACGATTACTGTAGGCCTAGAACACCATACTTATCTTTAGAAAGATGTCAAAAATATTGGGCAAAAGGAAGGCTTACATGGTGCAGGAGAAGTTGGACGCTATCGAATGACATAGAAATGGTGAAACCCAGGCAGAGATTAGCTGCGATATTGGCATTAGCGAGTCCACCTTTCGTGGATGGCTAAAGAATGCTGACAAATCTCTGAAGTTACATACATAACCTGGATAAAGAGCATTACCTTCTAAGAAAACGAGCCCATTCAGCAAATGATGCCGATCTTGATTCTGCGGTGTACATGTGGTTTGTGCAAGTACAGCAGAAAGGCATTCCGATCTCTGGTCCGCTTATAGCCATGCAAGCGGAAAGACTCAGAACCCGTGACGGTAAAATACAGGTTGAATACTTACCTAAAAACACAACTTCCAAAATCCAGCCGCTTGATTAAGGTGTTATCGCCATTTTTAAGCAGCACTATCGATGGAACTTGGTACGACAAATGATAGAAAGCGAGTTGTCTGTCACAGATTTTTCTGAAGAAGTTGACTATAAAAGACTTCTTTTACATTGGTGGCAATTCCTGGAATTTATTACGCGCTGAAACGATAAACCACTGTTGGATGGTAGGACTGAGAGAGTCATTTGGCCACCCGCCCCTGGAAGAAAATGAAGAAAGCAGATCAGTCTGACGAGGAATCCAATTTCGAGGGATTTACAGAGGAGGAAGTTGGAGGAACAGACATGGAGTGCATGCAGGAGCTGTGCCAGCAACTGTCTGGGCTCGGGATAACTGTTCTGCTACTAAGTATCAAGTCCTGGATAAGAGGCAACAATGAAGCAGAAAAATTTTGTCCCATTGCTGAAAGTCTAACCGATGGCCAAATTCTTCAGGCAATATGACCAAACAATGTTCCAGAAGCTGAAGAATTGGCCTTTGCCTTGGACGAAGAAGAGGAAGATGATGTTGGAATGACGTCCTCTTCAACTGCAACCGTAGCCGGCTTAGAGACTGCTTTGAGATGGTTTGAGACGCAAGACGTTGAGCCTATAATAATTATGCAGCTACGTAGTCTTTTGCAGTTTGCTAAGCGGAAGCAGCACAGCAGGAAGAAGCAAAAGCAACTCACCGACTTTTTAAAGAAAAACTAGACTAGTTTATTGTAATGTCTACTTTAAATCTCTAATAAAGCAACACTTTTTTTCTCGTTTGTTTCCTTTAAGTAGGAGTTTATTTTATGTTTTCTATACTTTATGGATGTGAAGGTAATTAGCGCTACAAAAATTTCTATATACAGTACATATTTCATTATAACGCGGTCTCCGCTATAACGCAGCACTTGACATGAATCCCAAACCTCGCGTTCTAGCGAGGGTCCGGTGTATTCGGCCTTGTACTCAGGCTTTGGTGTATGCCATGTTAAGCTTATTTCCAAACAAACAATGACTCAAAATCTTTATCTTCTCTTGCTTCTGAGTCTGCACACACGATGAGAAATGTATGTATGTATTCTGATGTGTAGGTCTTCTGTCTGCACAACATTCCTTCCTTGGTTTACTGGCTTGACTATGAGCCTAAAAGATGTAGAATTGCAGTTTTGCACTGATGTTTCCCACAACTAATACATCACTACTGCAATTTCAAAGTGTTTCCTGAAAATGCTGGGAGCCAACGACATGATTATATGATCATGACATGGCCACTGTAAGGTGGGTTGTGTATGGATAGGGTGACCAGATAGCAACTGTGAAAAAACGGGACATGGAGTGGGGGTAATTGGCGCCTGTATAAGAAAAAGTCTCAAAAAACGGGACTGTCCCTATAAAAACAGGACATCTGGTCACCCTATGTATGGAAGAGCTAAAGGTCTGTAATTTGTAAAAATGATTCTGATGTTTACAGCCTGAGACATTTCACATGCTTCAGCTTTGTATTCATGACTCTGTTTCACGTTGCCACTTTACCTGAGCTCCTCCTCACTTACCAGCAGCTCCTTTATTTTATTTTAATAATTTAGTTAATATTTAAAAATAGAGGTTAATTAGCACTACTACATGATCTGTTTTCTTATTTCCTAATTAAATTAATTATGAAGAGTATGGTATTCATCATTAGAAAACCAGAGCTTCGAGCTCTACATAGTTATCCTATATAAATTTCCATAAAGCTTTGCTTCATTCAGAATCGTGATTTAAACCAAGCTGGCAATTAAGACTAAGAGGACAAGGAGGAAATTTTCATGAACAAAATACTTTGATGCCTGGGAAATAGCATTTCCTATTTAAAGGTTTATAAAACTGGGAAGCTTACCTGACAATCATTAAATTGTGCTTCTGTTTGAAATTATCAGAATTTTAAAAATATACTGCAGCTAAATTTTTTATTTATTGCAGAATCTTAATCCTAAATAAAGTTATTTTAATGAGAATAAACCCCCCCCCCAAAACTTGCTTGCACTTCTTGCAAAATTTCCTGGAGGAGTTCTAAACTCTATTAGCACTGATTAAGTTAATATGAATGTAACTTCTTTGAGTGATTGCCCCTGTCATTTCCACTCCAGTGCATGCGTTCCCAGTTCACCAGAGTGAGAGATGATTTCTTTTGTGGTGCCTGTCAGGGCAGCGCATGCCGTCTGCTTTCATTGTGCTGCTGCAGAATGGTATAAAATGCCTGATCCTCCTCAGTTCTTTCTTACCACCATAATCAGTAGCAGGAGTGTGTTGACTTGCTGAGAAAGTGTCCTCCCTTTCTCTTTTTTTTTGTATATAGTTAGTGTATTTGTCATAGTTAATTTGTGGCAATAATGAGCTTTACAATAAGTTTCATTTCTTGTTTTGTTTTTGTGTTACTTAAGAATGTTGGCTCCTGGGTATTCTGGGTGCCAACTCTTGGTACGGGGCAAGCCTTGGTCTCTGGGCTTTTAGTTGTAAGAAGTCGATGCCAGTGAGTGATCCTCACTCAAGTCTGCAATACCTCAAGGAGAGCCACGTCTGCGATAGGTGTGAGATCTGTAAAGACTTCAAGCCCCAGATTCAGAAGGGCAGAATGGTGAGACTGTGTCACCTCCTCATGGATGCAGCCTTGGCTGTGCCCTCAGAGTCTTCCTGCGTGGGTTGGGCACTGAGCATTTCTATGTCAGTCAGAAGTGCCCCTATGGACATTGTGGAGACTCGGTGCCCTTCACCTTCCTCGTTATTGAGAAAAAAGCATAAACACTAGGCTTTGAAGGAGCCAGCCTCATCCAGGAGATTACTGGAAGACTGTACCAGGGACCTTAGACAGCCAGGGGAACAGGAGAGAATGTCCTTCGACAAGAGACACTCCCCAGAACCAACATAATCTTGTGCAGAGTTATTGACACTGACCAACCCCCTCTGTGGTTACTGAACTCTTTGATGCAAAAACAGCAGCATCAGGGGAACTTGTTGGTTCCTACAATGCTGAAGACATATGCTGCATTGTGGGGTCTCCTATGCCTCTCAGTATCTAGTTCTTCATCAGTTCAGGATACAACTTGTCTAGTACTGGTTGATATGCAATCTTTGTTGGCCTTACCTGCAAGTACAATCCAGCCACTGGTACTATGGCCATGTTCAGACTGTCCAGCGCCTCCTTGCCCAGTGCCATCTAGGGCAAGCCCAACATGCTGTCCCTGGTACTATGTCACCAAAAACACAGCTGTTGTCCTCAGTGCTCTGTGGTACCATGCTTCCCTGGTCAGGTGACTCAGGTTCTTCCTTGGAGTCATACGTTGCTCCTGTGCCTCTCGCCATGGTAGAAGGCATCACTCACCTTCATCGAGAGGACTGTGCTCCTGGTACAGAGGTCCCACAGTGGTCCAGAGACCCAGATCCATGAGCCAGTAGATGTTGGAGCTTCATGGCCTATCAGTGGCCATATTGGAACCTGTGGGAGGTCTTGTCTCACCACCATATCCTCCCTGGTTTTTCTTCCCTCCCAATCCTCGAGCAGATATCAGTGCAGGTCTTGGGCAGAGACACAGGAAGTTACCCGTGGTATTGAGGTCAGTATTGAATACGAGCAACCTTACCTGCCAGAGCCTCCCGCAGAGGAGGTTCAAGAGACTCCATTTCAACCCCCTTTGCACTCCTCCTCTTCATCACTGGGTGAGGCAGTGATGTCTGGGGTGTCCCCCCTCTTCTGGACAACTATATGGCATACCAGAACCTGTTAAAGAGGGATGCTTCCTTTCTGGACGTCAGTGTTGAGGTGATCAAATAATCCTTCCATACTCTGGTGGACATACTGTGGTTGGTAGGACCGTCTCATGTGGCTCTTCCTATTAATGAGGCTACATTGGTGCCCAGAAAGGCACCATCTTTGTTGCCAACAGGTAAGAAGACCGAGCAGAGGTACCACATTTCCTCCCAGGGATTTGAACATTTCTACACACATCCCTCTCAAGGTTCCTTGGTTTTGGCAGTAAATGAAAGGAAGCATAAAAGACATTCTTCTTCTACCCCAAAGGCAAAGGAGGCAAAGAGATTAGACCTTTTCGGTAGAAAGATTTATTCTACTGCTGGCCTGCAGTATCGTATTGTGAAACAGCAAGCCTTACTGGCTAGGTACAATTTCTCCCTTTGGGACAATCATAGAATCTCAGGGTTGGAAGGGACCTTAGGAGGTCATCTAGTCCAACCCCCTGCTCAAAGCAGGACCAATCCCCAATTTTTGCCCCAGATCCCTAAATGGCCCCCTCAAGGATTCTCCATGTCCTTGTTCATGGAGAAGTAGCCAGAGGATGCCAGGCAAGCGTTTCAGGCAGTACTGGAAGAAGGCAAGCTGGTGGCTAGGACCTCTCTTCAGGCTGCATTGTATAGGACAGTTTTGGCAGCTAGCACCATGGCATCCACAATAACAATGTGCAGGTGCTTTTGGCTTTAGTTGTTGGGTCTTCTACAGGAGGTCCAGCAGACGATACAGGATCTCTCCTTTGAGGGTCCAACTTGTTTCTTGCAGCAGACTGATGAGAAACTTCAGACTCATGGACTCGAGGGCTATGGTGAAATCTTTTGAAATTTACACTGTATTTCAAACCCTCCCCCCCTTCTGTCTTGTCAATCCAGCATTACCAGGTGTTTGTGCCTAGGCAGTTTGACCAGTCCAGAATGAAGGGGAAGAATTATAGAAGACCTCCATATTTTTGTTCCTCTGCAACTGTTTCTTGGCAGCCAGGAAATACCAAGCAGTCTGTTTGCCTGCCATGTCGAGGGCAGTTTACCAGTCTGAATTATGCCCATTTCTCCTTTCCCAACAGGTAATCCCACTTCCTATTTCCTTGGCCCATATTACTGCAGATCAATGGGTTCTAGGCACTGCAGAACTGGGATACACCCTTTAGTTTATTTCAGTCCTGCCCTCCCATCCCCCTTCTCCATCTCTCTTCAGAGACCACTCTCAAAAGGCTGTCCTCCTCCAGAATGTCCAGTCTTTTCTCCATTTGGGACCTATAGATGAGGTTCCTCCTCTCTACTGGGGAAAAGTGTTTTTATTCATGCTACTTCCTGATTCCAAAGGCAAAGGGAGGACTCAGACTCATACTAGACCTGTGAGAGCTGAACAAATGTATAAAGAAAATAAGGTCTTGCACGGTCATCTTAGCCTCCATTATCCCGTTCCTGGATGCTGGTGACCTTGCCCTCGACTTCAGGGATGCATATTTTCATGTGGCTGAAACCAGAAAACCACGGGAGATTCCTATGATTTCTGATAAAAAAAATATACACTGTCAGTTTACTGTCTTGTCCTTTGGCTCTGAGAGTTTTTACAAAATGCATGGTGGTGGCGTCTGGTTTCTAAGGGAATACAGGTATTTCTGTACTTGGACAACTGGCTGGTAAAGTGTTTGGTACAGGAGACCGGTAGGATGCAGTGTGGTCAATATCTGGTCCCTGTTCAAAGGTCTAGGTCTCCTGATCAACAAGGACAAGTCAGTCGTCTCCCCCAGTTCAGAAGAGAGAATTAATAGGAATGGGCCTGGTTTTTATGGTAGCTGGGGTTTTCCTGTTTCAAACCAGATTTCAGACAACGTTAGCCTTTTCTTCAGACCTAAAAAGCACATCCTGCATGATGGGAAGACCTATCTGATACTTCTGGGGCATGTGATTTCCTGCATGTATGTGATTTACTGTGTCAGACTTCATCTCAGGGTATTGCAGAGCTGGGTAAGCTCAGTATACTCCCTAACTCGCCCTTTACTAGCCATGCTGGTTTGAGTCCCTGCAGGAGTGCTAACTTCCTTGGAGTGGTGGATGGATCCAACCAATGTGTGTATGGCAGTTCCCCTTGCTCCTCACATATGCACATTGACATTGATTACAGGCACTTCTTCTATAGTTTAGGGGACTAGGGAACCGGAGGATTCAACGTCTCTGGTCACATCAAGATTGAGCTCTGCGCATAAATGTATGGGAGTTGCGGGCCATTCATCTGTTATGTCAAGCTTCCTTCCCTCACATCAAGGAAAAGACTCTACATGTCCCCAGGGACAACACAGCAGCAATGTTCTACAACTACATGAATAGACAGAGAGGGGCAAGGTAAGATTGCTTGTCAAGATGTGATACAGCTTTGGGTTTTTTTGTATCACCAAGACAGTTCAGCTCAAAGCATCACACTTGTTGGAAATTCAGGGCAGTTTGGCAGACTGCTTGAGCAGATCTTTCAGCAGAGATCACGACTGGTCCCTCAAGCCAGATATATTAAGACTCATTTTCCAGGCATAGGGAGGTACCTTTACTGTTTGCTTACCTGTTTGCTACATTCCACAACAGGAAGTGCCAACTCTTCTACTGAAGAGCAGGTCACAGTCGGGGATCTCTCACAGATGTCTTCCTCTTAGCCTGGCAAGACAAACTACTGTATACTTGCTCTTTCCCAGACTATTTCTCAGGATCAATCCATCCTCATAGCATCAGCATGGCCTCGTTAACTTTGTTTCTCTACTCTGAAACAACAAGGCCTATCTGTTGATTCAGTCAGGGTTCACCTGAGAGTTACCTCGATGGGATCCCCAGGGTGCAGCCTGGGACCATGGGACCATTGTACCCGCTTAACTATCTCCAGTCTGGGCTGTCTCTCTCAATGCTTTGGTAGCGACAAGTAGCAAGCCACTCCAGGCGCTGTTATCACTCAGCACAACTGCATGTGGAGACCCACAGCCAGCTAGATTGCATGAATGTTCCCAGAGCCACTCATGAGTCACACGGAGAAAGGCACCAGAACCAAATCCCTCCCAGCACTGTACCTCAGGTCTATACCGTCTTGCACTGCTCAAGATGGGCAGTGCAGATTTATTAATTGGTTCACCACTTCATCAATGGAAAGTGGACATACACCAACCTTTGCAAACCTGAGCAGATTACCAAACATGTCAGGCAAAATCACTGGTAAAGATACAGTTAAACAAATGTATTGACTACAAAAGATAGATTTTAAGTGATTATAAGTGATGCGTAAAAAGTCAGAGTTAGTTACCAAAAGAAAATAAATGCACGCAGTCTAAACTCTCAACCCTATTAGAATGGGCAACATCTAGATTAAGCAGTTTTTCTGACCCCATTGGATATTGCAGTCCTTAATTTATAGGTTTGTTCCTTAAACCTGGGCCATCCTCCTCTGTTGGAGTCTTCAGTCTTCTTCTGAGCGTCTTGGTTGCTTGCAGCATAGGTGGAGGCAGGAGAAAGGCCAAGCATAGAGCCCCTGTGTTCTGTTTTATACCCTCAGTTCCATGTGCTTGGGGAACACAAGTCCAGGCATGTCTGGGGGGCATTGCTGAGTCTCCAGGGAAGGTTGAGCAATTCCCCTGGTGTGGCCTCATGCAGATGAGTCATTGAATTGTAGTTTCCTTGCTGGACAATGGCTCTTGATGGGCTGTTTGACTTTCCTTGCTGTTGCCTCTTGGGGAGCTAATATCTGGCGGATTTCCCAACTTATACCATGTTTTAGTGACAACCATACAATAGAATTCTCATAACTTCATATACATTGATATCTGCTGAAAGTCATTTTTCTATCCATATATCATAACCTTTATCCATTTATAACTTTTCCTCTGATACCTCATATGGCATGCTTTATATGCAATATCAGAATGATATGTAAATGAAGAATATGGGGGTTACAAGATGCTCCCCGAAGGTATAGTATGTCACAATCTCCTCTTTCCATCCTTCAGTTGCCAGTCGTTCACTATTCTCCAATCCCTTGTCAATTAGGTTCTCAAGGAGCCTGGGCAGATTATATCCCTAGGTGGCAGATCCTGTCCCTCCCTGGGATTTGAATCTTGTGTTATCCAAATTGATGGGTCCTCCCTTTGAACCAATGGCTAACTATGAAAGTAGAGTTTTTGTGAGCAATTACCTATCCGAGGAGGGTTGAGAGAGTTGAGTCTTCGTTATGAGCTTCCGTACACAGTTTTCCATAAGGACAAAGTGTACTTATGTTTGCATCCAAAATTTTTGATTAACGTAGTACTAGAGTTCCACCTCAATCAACTTACCAACTTTCTTTCCTAAGCCTCATTCTAATAAGGCTGAGGAAAGACTCCATACCTTAGATGTCGGAAAGGCATTAACTTTTTACTTGGACAGGACTAGATTGTTTTAGTCCTGATCTCAAGTGTTTGTGGCAGTTGCAGAGAGGATGAAGGGCCTGTCAGTTTAGACACAGAGGATCTTGTCATGGATTTCCTCCTGCATATGCATGTGCTGTGACATCAGTATAATCCCATCAAGCAAGATGATAGCACACTCGACAAGATCTCAAGCAACTGCAGCAGATTTTCTAGCTCAGGTGCCTAAAACAGACATTTGTAGGGCTGCAACTTGCTTGTTGGGTCATACCTTTATGACATATTATGTCATATCTCAGCATTCCAGAGACAATGCTAAAGTTGGATGTGTAGTCTTTCAGTCGTCGTTCAGGTAGACTCTGATCCTGTGTCTGGTTTGAACTGCGTGTGAGCCACTTGAAGTGGAATGGTGGACATGTGCAATCCCTTGAAGAAGAAAAAATGGTTACTAACCTGTCCTGTAACTGTTCTTTGAGATGTGTTGCACATGTCCATTCCTCGACCAACTCTCCTTTCTCTCTATAATGGATTCTGTCTGATTAAAAATGAAGAGAGGAGTGTCCGGGGATGACTCTGCCCTTTATACCAGCCATTCTCAAACTTTAGGAACCCGAGGACCCCCATTTTGATTTAAAATTTTTCATGGACCCCCAAGCTGACTTCTAATTTTCCCCCAGGATGTTCAACTCCTGTTCAGTCCCAGGCCCCGCCCCACCTCTTCCTGCCCCCCTGAAGCCCTGCCCCTTCTCTTCCCTGTATCTTTCCTCCCCCTTCCCCAAGCATGCCCCATCCCCGCTCCTCCTCCCTCCCAGCGTCTCCTGCATGCCACTGAACAGCTGTTCCACAGCATGCAGGAGGGACTGGGAGGGAGGAGTTGATCAGCGGGGCTGGCAGCCCCGCACATGACTTGCGGATCCCCATGTAAGACCCCAGTTTGAGAATCGCTGCTTTATACCATTGTGCAGCAGCATGAAGTAACAGAGGGTGCATGTGCCACCCCAACTAGTACCGCTAATGGAAAAAAAACACCTCTGACTGGCGAATCTCCAACACTGGTTCACTGGGTGTGCAAATGCCTGAAATGGAATGGACATGTGCAACATATCTTGAAAAACAGCAAAGTTACAAGACAGATTAACTGCCCTTAGTAGACTTTCAGATTCACTTACTGCTTTTTAGGGATTGTAGTAAAGGAAAGAGTCTGAACATTATTTCATTCCCACTGAATTATTTCTTGTGTCAATGAAGGGTGTAGGACTCTAAATACCCCCCCCCCCACCATATCTGATGGTTTGTATGTTTCTGCTATGGCATCCTCTTCATAGAATGGAATTCTGCCTTTGCCAGTAAAGTTTGCCTTTCTGGTGCATGGGTGTTTCTTTGCTATTTGAGTCCTACACATATAGGTTGTGCAGCCTAGAGCTCAGGTTTCTGTATTGGGTCCCAATTTGGGGGGAGAGAGGAGGACATTTTATCTTTTCCTGTAAATTAGATGTGACACCAATATTGATTATCCCTCTCATATTTTCTGTCTCCCATTCCCCATCCCTCCAAACCACATTGTATTAATTAGGAATCTTGTTTGCTTTTTTCCATGTTAATTAGGACCTTTGTTCATGCTTTTTTTCATGTTTTTTTGTTAGGGCTGTCAAGCGATTAAAAAAATTAATCACGATTAATCATGCTGTTAATAGTACAATACCATTTATTTAAATATTTTGTTGTGCTTTCTACATTTACAGATATATTGAGTTCAATTACAACACAGAATACAAAGTGTACAGTGCTCACTTTACATTTTTTTATTACAAGTATTTGCACTGTAAAAATACAAAAGAAATAGTATTTTTCAATTCACCTAATACAAGTACTGTAGTACAATCTCTTTATCATGAAAGTTGAACTTACAAATGTAGAATTGTGTACAAAAAACCTGCATTCAAAAACAAAACAATGTAAAATTTTTGAGCCTACAAGTCCACTCACTCCTACTTTTTGTTCAGCCAATCATTCAGACAAACACATTTGTTTACATTTGCAGGAGATAGTGCTGCCCACTTCTTGTTCACAATGTCACCTGAAAGTGAGAACAGGCGTTCACATGGCACTGTTGTAGTCAGTGTCACAAGATATTTATATGCCAAATGCCCTAAAGATTCATATGTCCCTTCATGCTTCAACCACCATTCCAGAGAACATGCGTCCATGCTGATGATGGATTCTGCTCCATAACAATCCAAAGCAGTGGAGACCGATGCATGTTCATTTTAATTATCTGAGTCAGATGCCACCAGCAGAAGGTTGATTTTTTTTTTGATTTTTTTTTTTTTGGTGGTTCAGGTTCTGTAGTTTCCGCATCGGAGTGTTGTTCTCTTAAGACTTCTGAAAGCAAGCTCCACACCTCGTCCCTCTCAGATTTTGGAAGGCACTTCAGATTCTTAAACCTTGGGTCGAGTGCTGTAGCTATCTTTAGAAATTTCATATTGGTACCTTCTTTGCGTTTTGTCAAATCTGCAGTGAAAGTGTTCTTAAAATGAACAATGTGTTGGGTCCTCATCCAAGACTGCTATAACATGAAATATATGGCAGAATGCGGATAAAACAGAGAACAGGGGATATACAGTTCTCCCCCAAGAAGTTCAGTCACAAATTTAATTAACACATTATTTTTTTTAACAAGCATCAGCAGCATGGAATGGTGGCCGAAGCATGAAGGGGCATACGAATGTTTAGCATATGTGGCATGTAAATACTTGCAGTGCAGCTACAAAGGTGTCATGCAAATCCTGTTTTCACTTTCTGGTGACGTAAATAAGAAGAGGGCAGCATTATCTCCTGTAAATGTAAACAAACTTGTTTGTCTAAGCCCAGGGCTACACTAGGGGAGGGGGGTCGATCTACGATACGCAGATTCAGCTACGTGAATAACGTAGCTGAAATCGGCGTATCGTAATCGGCTTACCTGACCATGAAGACGGCGGCGCGTCGATCACTGCAGCTCCCCCGTCGACTCCGCTTGCGCCGGTCGATGACGTGGTTTTCCGGCGCCGACGGGGAGCGCGATCGGGGATTGATTAGGCGCGTCTTAATGAGACGCGAAAAATCGATCCCCGATAGATCGATTGCTACCCGCCGATCCGGCGGGTAGTGAAGACAAGCCCCTAGTGATTGGCTGAACAAGAAATAGGACTGAGTGGATTTGTGGGCTCTAAAGTTTTACATTGTTTTGTTTTTGAGTGCAGTTATGTAACAAAAAAAAAAAAACGTTTGTAAATTACACTTTCATGACAGATTGCACTACAGTATTTGTATGAGTTTTATTGAAATACTATTCATTTTTACAGTGCAAATATTTATAATAAATATACACTTTTGATTTCAGTTACAATACAGAATACAATATATATGAAAACAGAAAAGCATCTAAAATATGTAATACATTTCATTTGGTATTCTGTTTAACAGTGCAATTAAAACTGCGATTAATCAGGATTCATTTTTAAAATCTTGATTAATTTTTTTGTTAACATTAGGGCTGTCAATTAATCACAGTTAACATGTTATTGCTAAGTGAATAGTGACTGGAGTGTGAGAGAAAGGACTTCCTGCCTCCAACTGATGGCACCAGAAGCCCGGTTTTCTGTTGGTTTCTATTTCCAATAGAAGGCCCACATGTTAATGCTGGTTTTAAAGATAAAATATATTTATACATTACTGGAGTGTAGTGGTAGCTGTTATTTGTCTCTTCATAAAACTTTGTTACAATTTTTATGTTAGTAGTGAAAGAAAGGAATCCTGAATTTTTCAATATTTAATAATACTTAGCTCTTAAAATGCTTTTCTACACAGATCTCAAAACATTTTATAAAGAAGGGTAAGTATAATTAACTTAGTTTTGCAGGTTGGGAAAGTGAGGAACAGAAAAGTATTTATGCATCTGTTTTAGTTATGAATAGTGCAATAACTTTTTTCTTTACAACTTAATCACTTTCTTGATATGACTGTTTAGATCTTGCAGAGTACTATAACGTCTTAGTAGTAGTATATCGTGTGTTGGTGGAATAGACCATGACATTCAACATTGGTTCTTCCTCTACATTTGTCAGAGGATAGGCTACTCAAGTTTTATGTTCTCAAGTTACTGAACATAGATATTATTCCTAGTGTGAGTCCTAAACTATTCCACCCACCTCATCATAGAACCAACATCCTTGTAACAGCAGCCATGGCCAACTTACTCAACAGATACTATAAATTGCAGTAATCAGAAAATAGGAGATCATGGTAAAAGTAACAATTTTTACTTTTAAAATTAGAATTTAGAATACATATCTAGCTGAAGCTGATTTCAGTTGTTTTTATTATATTAATATACAATTAGTAACAAAGCAATGCGAAAGATGTAGTCTCTGCTTTATTGGAAATGGTCATTGGATGTGTGTGTTTGTATACTATTTCTAGTGTTCGGTAAAGCATTTTACTGCCTATCTCACAATAAGCGCTTATTAAAAGGTTTTATGTGGTTTATAATATATGCACAATAACCCCTCTACTACCTTTTCATGGAAAAGTTTATGGGTTTTTTTACCCCTAGAGGTACTGAGCACTTGCAGCTCCATTTGCTGTCAGTGGCAACTGTTGGGGCTCAGCAGCTCTGAAAATCAGGTCCTATGTATTTTAAAATGTATTAACTATTTGGAGTTAGTGACATGCCTCCAATTGCTTATCTGGAACACTTGAACAGAATAACTTTGGCATTGTCAGAACTGCATTATTTTTGTACAGCCCTGTTTTACATCAGGAACAGCTGGATGCATCTGAAGTGAACGTTAGAGCCTGTTCTCTGAATGTTCTGCCATGAGGTATTCAGATGGTTGAAGAGTGAATTACCTAAACAAATGTAGGTCAATAAGGTAAAGGATATTTGTAATAACTATTATAAATAATATTGAATTTACATGTGACTACAGATATGATTAATTAGTGTGTAGGAGGCACATTGATTAATCAGACATAATTTTGTTTTTTGATGCTAAATTAAATTTTACTGTGAAAGCTGTTGTTTTTTTGGCAGCTAACAGTACTAGAATGAAGATTTACTGCACTGTATATATTTTATCTTGGTATTTTGCAGTTGACTGAAGTATTGCCATGGGATGCTTGTGAGAGTTTTTTTCATATTCTTTGGTTTGGCTGTTGTTCAGAGAGCCATTTTCAGAAACTTCTTCCAAACTTTTTTGGTAAATTTACAGGACTTGTGAATAATGAGTCACTTAGTGAATTTTGGTGCACTCTGACCTTTGGACACACAACCACACATACTTAGGTTTCATTTCAGAAATTTGGCAAAAACGGACAGCAATCTGCAAAGGAAAATATTAAGGGTCATAATAGTTTCTGTCTCAGCTTGCATGAGGTGACCTGCCATCTGTTTCCTAAGACTGAACATGCTCTACTGAAGGTAGCATTAATGGTGGTGGTTGTAGTGAGATAGTCTCCCCCTCCCCCACTCCCCCAATGTTGTTTCTGCCTCTCCACTTTTGTCTTCTGGTTTTCCTTTTCTCTCCTGTTTTCTGTATTTTACCATCCCCCCCCCTCTTTACCATCTCCCATTTAGAAGTCTCTTCTTTCTCCAACTAGCAGCAGTTCTGTCATCTAATGCTGATGCTAGATGATGTACAAACAATAGCTGGTAAATGTTGATGGTGCTTCCTAGCATTCTAGATTCATGGAGTTTATGGCCGGAAGGGACTCTTAGATCTAATTTGACTTCCTGTATAATTCATGCCATACAATTTAACTCAGTTACCCTGGTATTGAGCCCAGTAACTTGTTTAACTAAAGCACATCTTTTTAAAAGGCATAGAGTCTTAATTTGAAGACCTCAAGAGATGGAGAATCTGCCACTTCCCTTGAGAGTGTGTTTGAAAGGCAAATCACCCTCATTGTTAAAAATTTGTCTTATTTCTAGTTTAAATTTGTCTGACTTCAGCTTCCAGCTATTGGATCTCGTTATATCTTTCTGAACTATATTAAAGTGTCTTTTAGTGCATGGTATTTTCTCCCTGTAATCCAGTTACCTCATGAGCTCCTTTTTGATAAACTCAATAGATCGAGCTCTTTAAATCTCTCACTACAAGGCATTTTTTCCCCAGCCGTTGGATCATTTTTCATGGCTCTCTTCTGCATCCTTTCCAATTTTTCAACAACTTTTTAAAAATTTGTTATTTTAACTGTTGTTAATGTCTAATTCTAGGTGTGCCTGGCAAGATAATTAAAAATGCTAGTTATTGGCTTTAGAAGCTGTGGTGTCAACATGTGACATTTAGGGTTACTGCAGGTTTTAGCCAGGTTTTAGTCCAAGACCCGCTACTGTTCACACAGAAAAACCTCCGACTCTGGTTTGGAGGTCTTTTAAGCCCAGGCTATCTTACTTGGCTGCGGGTATAAGTTAGTGCTCTGGTTCTCCTTTAAGTCAGGACTCTGCTTATTCTGAGGTGAGGACACAAGCAAAATCACTCCAGTGCTGATAGTCCTCCAATACCCTTCCCACAATTCTTCCTGAAGGACAAACAAGTTCTCCCAGTATTGTCAGAATTGAATGGGAAAAACCCTAGAGTGTCTTAGCACAAAGAATCAGTGGCTATGCCCTCAGACACAAATTGGCGACTTCAGAAACCACGAGGGCTGAGTAAAGTTAGTAGGGCTTTGTTGTGGGAATGCTTGTACCTGGGCAAGGCTAACCTGGTTGATCAGACCTGGGTGTCCGTGTATCCAGGTTAATTGTGTAGTAAAAACCTACCCTTAATGATAGCAGCATTACTCACATCCAGAGCCTACTGTCATAAGGGATACAGTTTTTTTCATCATTAAATTGACATTGGAATTTAGGATGCCTCTGTGACCAGTAATATATTTGACTTTTACAATCGGAAAGAGGAGATTTTCATGGAGCAGTTGTCTGGTTCTTATTGATAATTATGTTGTGGATTTGTGCATCTTTTTATACTACTCAAAATATTGCTCAGCCAAATTTTAAAAATCTGTTGTCACTAATTCACTTAAAAAATATGAGCTAAAATGTTTTTACATGATTTAATAGAAAATCTATTGCTAGAAGCGGGGAATGGGCTACAAGGAATGGATCACTTGATGATTACCTGTTTGACCAATGCCAGGTGCCCCAGACAGAATGAACAATGTCGGAAGACAGGATACTGGGCTAGATGGACCTTTGATCTGACCCCGTATGGCCGTTCTTATGTTCTTAAGAGCGGTCCGAAACACCTGCCAACACTTTCTCCCCTGATCCACGACGGGACTGTACAAGTTCTTACGGACAACTTGGCGACTCTGTTTTATGTAAACCGCCAAGGAGGGGTCCGATCTTAACCCCTCTGTTCAGAAGCAGTCTGCCTTTGGCCCTGGTGCATCTCCAACAACATAAACCTCATAGCATTTTACCTGCCCCGATGCCAGAATGCAACAGCGGATGACCTAAGCAGGAACTTTTCACAAACCCACGAGTGGGAAATGTATCCTGGAATAATAGAAGCGACAAAGAGTCCTGTGGCACATTATAGACTAACAGACATATTGGAGCATAAGCTTTCGTGGGTGAATACCCACTTTGTCGGATGCATGCATCTACAGATCCAGACTAACACGGCTACCCCTCTGATACTGGAATAATAAAAACTCTATTCAGACAATGGGGATTCCCCTCAATAGATCTCTTTACAGTGAAACACAATGCCAAGTGCCTGCAGTACTGCTCATGAGCCAGATTGGGCCACAATTCCCTGGGAAGACCATTCCTTATGAAATGGGAGGCCCCACTAATGTATGCCTTTCCCCCAATCCCTCTATTTTAACATGTCCTCCAAAAGATCAAGCAAGACAGGTCCAGGGTCATCCTTATCGCATCAACATGGCCCAAACAAACATGGTTCACATGCCTGAAACAAGTGGCGGTGAGACCACCTCGAACCCTTCCCCTTGTGCTTCATCTGTTGACATAGGATGCAGATCGTCTTCTTCACCTGAATATTTCCATCTCAAGGCCTGACAAATCTAGGGATGATGGGACTTGAGTCTCACTGTTGGAAGGAAGTGCAAGACATACTACTGAACAGTTGGCAGTTGACCACACGAAAGACATATAGCCACAAGTGGAAACGATTCTGTATTTGGTGCCAGAACAAGCAGATGACTCCACAGTTGGCCCTACTACCTCTAATTCTCAACTACCTGTTGACCCTAAAACAATTGGGCCTGTCTACTAGTTCACTCAGTGTATCTAGTGGCCATCACCTCCTTCCACTCTAAGGTGGACAGAGTAACCATCTTTGCTCACCCACTGATTAAACACTTCCTCAAGGGCATAGTGAACACTTACCCCACATTATGGGACCCAACCCCTATGTGCGATCTCAATCTCGTTCTCCATGCCTCATAGACAAGCCCTTTGAACCACTAGTGACCTACTTGCTGTTGCATCTCTCCACGAAGGTTGTCTTCCTTGTGGCCATCACATCAGCAAGAAGGGTGGGAGGGCTTGGTGCCCTAATGGCACAGCATCTTATACCATATTCCTCAAAGACAGAGTAATCTTATGACAACATCCCAAGTTCATACCCAAGGTTGCCTCTCCCTTCCACCTCAACCAGCCAATTTACTTATCTGTATTTTTCCCCAAACCTCATGCTGACAGCAGAGAGGCCTGCCTCCACATGCTGGACATCTGCAGAGCGCTAGTGTTCTATATCGAAGGAACAAAAATGTTTAGGAAATGGACTGTTCCTATCCACAACAGAACATTCTCAGGGTCAAACCATCTCCAAGCAGAAGCTATCTAAATGGAGTATCCAATTATGTTACCAAAATCATAATACGCAAGCTCCCCCTGGACTTTGCACACACTCCAGTAGGACGTGATCCACATCTGTAGCATTTCTCAATAATGTACCCATTACGGACATTTGTAAAGCACCTGCCTGGGCATCAGCCCATATCTTTACCAAGCACTATGCATTAGAACAACGTGCAGTTTGGACTATTGGTCCTTTCCACTGAACATAAATCAACTTCAAAGCCCTACCCCTGCATTGAGGAGCACTGCTTTACAATCACCTAAAGTGGAGCACCAACAGGGACACTCCTCGAAGAAGAAGAGAAGGTTACTCATCTTGTGCAGTAACTGAGGTTCTTCAAGATGGTTGGCCCTGTGGGTGCTCCACTACCCCCCCCCCCCACCTCCCCTGTACTTCGGAGATTCACCTCGATCCTCTGGGGTAGAGAAGGAACTGGGTAATGGTTGACTGCTCATGCAGGGTAATTGCTTAGAGCAGCATGAGATGGCTGCCATGCGTGCGCAGTCAACCGGGTCACTGCTACTACAAATCTCCGATCAGAAGCGCAAGGTGCCAAGACACCTAAAGTGGAGTACCCACAGGGACAACCATCATGAAGGACCTCAGTTACTGCACAAGGGGAGTAACCTTCTCTTCTTCCACAGATGTTTCATATTGAAGCTGGTGACGAATCCTACTGCACAGAGTCAAGCAGCGGAAGCAAAGCTAACCTTTTCAACAGGATTTTCCTGATTAGAGGGGAAATTGATGCTCCTGGTAAGATATCTATATAACTCATCACCAGAGCCTCTAGCTAAGTAGGGGTATGTGCTGAAGGTGACGTCTGCACATATAAAGAGTTACCAGAGGAAACATGGCAGTGACAGAGGAGAATGATTCCACTGCTGCTTCTTGGACTCTCTCTGTATGCTGGAATGCTTCCTCTTCTCCTTCTTTTTCCCCTGCAGCAAAGTCATGTGGAGGACTGGAAGCCTGCCTTTTGGTAATGGCATCAACTGGTGTTAATTCTAAATTCCCAAAGGAGTCTTTGGAGCCAGTACTGTACTCCGTAGTTATCAATGGTTCGCTGTCAGACTGGGAGGACATATCAAGTGGGGTCCAGTAATGGTCTGTCTTGGGTTTAGTACTATTCAATATTTGCATTAACAACTGGGATGATGGAGTGGGGAGTATGCTTATAAACCTTGAGGACAGCACCAAGTTGGGAGGTGTTGCAAAGACTTTGGAGGACAGGATTAAGAATTCAGAATTACCTTGATAAATTGGAGAACTGGTCTGACATCAGTAAAATTAAATTCAATAAAGACCAGTTCAGTTAGGAAAGAAAAATAAAAAAATGGAAAGACTGATTAGGTAGCAGTACCGCAGAAAAGAATCTGGGGATTATAGTAGATCACAAATTGAATGTGAGTCAACAATGTGATGATCTGGCGAAAAAGGCAAGTGTCATTCTGATGTATATCAACATGAGGGTCATGTAAGACACGGGTTGTAACTGTTCCAGTCTTAGACACTAGTAAAGTCTCTGATGGAACACTGTCCAGTTTTGGGCACCACACAAAGATGTGAACCAATTGAAAAGAGTTCAGAGGAGAGCAACAGAAATGATAAAAGGCTTAGAAAACCTGACCTATGAAGAAAGGTTGAAAGAATTGGGTATGTTTAGTCTAGAGAAGAGAAGATTGAAGGAGGACGTGTTAACAGTCTTCAAATATGTTAAGGGCTGTTATAAAGAGGATCATGATCAGTTGTTCTCCATGTCCAACAAGGGTAGGATAAATAGTAATCAGCTAAGTTTTGGAAGCAAGGGAGGTTCAGGTTACATATTAGGAAAAGTTTTCTAACTGAGGATTAAGTACTGAAACAGGTTACCTTGGAAGGTTATGGAATCCCTGTCATTGGAGATTAGGAACAGGTTAGACAAACACCTGTCAAGGATGGTTTAGATATACTTAATCCTGCCGCAGCACCAGGAAGTTGGGGAGGGGGGGCGGAGAGTGCTGGACTAAATGACCTCTCAAGGACTCAGCACTGGACTCAGAAGGCCTGGGCTCTATTTCTGGCTCTGCCAGTGGTCTGCTGGGTGACATTGGGTGAGTCACTTCCACTCTGTACCTGCATTTCTATAAAATGGGGATAGTGATACTAACCTTCTCTGTGAAGTGTTTGAGATCTGTGGGTCTACGTAAGAGCTAGATGATATTTATTATTTTGTTTGTTACTTTGGTTTAAAAAATCCCAAAACAAACAACATCTGTTCATCTAGTTGGAAAAAGTGGTCTGCTAAATATGTCATTTATTTAAATTTCATTTTTTTTAAAAAGTGCAGTGCTTTTGAGGTTAATTTACAGTGACTACATGTAGTTTCCTAAATTTACACAGAAAGCTGATTACAAATATTTTCCTTGGACTGAAATACTGTTTGAGAAACCTGAATGACTTGGTGACTTACATACTTATTTATTTTTCATTTGATTAGAGTTGGGCAAATTAACAATCATGTCTACATTACGGTCACTATAGTGACACAGCTACATCATAGTGCAAATGCTTTCTACAGTGACAGAAGGGCTTTTTCTGTTGCACTGGTAATCCATGTCTCTTAGCCAGAGGTTGGCTTAATTATGGTGCTCAAGGAAAAGTTAACCTAACTTTTAAGTGTAGATGAGGCCTAAGCTACAAAGGCAAACTTTATCAATATACTATGAACATGAGTTAAAACACTGAATTATAGACTTAATAGAATAATCCAATATTTTTTGTCAATTTGACTCTAAATCTGCCATAAACTATATAAACCACTTATTTTGTATTATTCAGTAGTACTGCTCCAAAGGTTATTCTGTGCTTTAATTTAAAATGAGATGCATTCTTTTCTCCTTACATACTAAATACTCCCTGAGCTATTCTGTTTGGCATTATATAAGATTAGAAGATGTTTCCAAATTTTTCATTTTCCCACACTCATATTTTTTTCCCAAGTTACTTTTAAATCTTGTTTTCTCCATCGTGTTGGCTAGTTTTAAACTTTACTTTTGCATATGTTCAGAGTACACAGTTGAACACCACACAGTAACAATCTTTTCTCTCTTTCAGAAATATTTATATATTTTGTTTCCCATGGGTATCTAGAATCCACTCAATTCCATTTCTTGCTGACACTTACTTTCCTTCCTCTTATTAAATCTTTACTATTTCTTTCATTAGAAATTAGTCCAGGGATGACAGAAAAATTAACTTCTCTTCCAGGAAGAACTAGTGCCAAAGACTAATAAAATGAGAGTTTGCAGTCCTTATTTTTAGCTAGAAATATTCTGATCTGTCAGTAACAAAGAAAATAAGTTCAATTTGAACAATTGTTCATGTGAGTCTTCATGCAAGAAAAAATATTTGTCATGGATGTGGTCACTTGAAAAGATAATAAACACTATGTCTGCTATTAAAAAGTATCAACTATTTGAGATGAAACACATTGCTTTTTAAATTGACTAATGTGATAAGAATTTACATGTTATGATGAAATAATTACAGAGATCTTTTGTAAAGCTTTCTGACAGTTATAATGTGCAGTTGACATTTGCACTCTTTAATGTATAGAATTTTTGGCAGTTTAGGTGATGCATATCTAACAGGCCTGTTTTGAAAGATAAATAGTTGTTAGCTTAGCATTAGTTAATAGTTTGAAAGCCTTTCTTGGTATTTGAAAAGTGATGCATTATACATAGTATTAAATTCTATGAAATAGTGTACACATCACAAAGATTGACACTTATATAAAAGAAATGATTGATTATAAGTAGAAATAACAGGCTTAATTTAAATGTCTTGAATGAGTTGTGCCTGTGTATACTCTTGACATTTATTAACCAGAAAGCTTGTAGAGTGACCCAGCTACCTTTGCAATTTAATCCACTGATTTTATTAGTCTGTTATCTGAGCACTTGGACTCTTTTAGTTCACCGATTACTTTGGGTGAAAATTAATTTTTGGCCCTTATTGATATATTAGTAATTTAAAATACAGCTAAGAAAAAAGAGTGAAAAATAAAGGAAACTTAATATAATTCTAATTACAGAATACAGTAAGTTTAGTGTATTAACATTATTTGAGTAAAAGTTTTTAAAAAGCAAATTAAAAAAAAACTAGCACACATTTGATGGATTTTTTTTCTTTCCTGAATCTTTTATGGAAGGCTGTCTCGGTAAATCATGCCTGAAGAGGTTGTCTGAGTAGCTAGGGATAACTGGAACTCAGCACTAACTTGTCTTCTATGCTGATAAGACTTTGACCAACTCGAGATGTACAAAGTTAACTAAAGTCATGGCTTAGGTAAATGATCCTCTTGCCAGGCAAAATAAATATTTTAAAACTTGGCACACTGTTACATTCAACAAACATGTTTAATTTGTGGTATAGCCATCCTAAAAAGAGAGCTTGTTTTGAGTGTAGTACCATGTGCATGTGTGGATAAAATGCAAAAAAAGTACATTAAAGAAATATAAATTTGTAGAGTAAAAATAAGTATTCTTATAGTAACTAACTGGACCTTGTTCCATGTACACAGTGTTCATGTGTTTCTTGAGACATGCATTTAATTTCCTTGCCTTTTTAAAAAAGAAAGGGAGGACAGTTTTTTTTTAATTTGATTGTATTTAAGTGGTTCTAATCTGTTCCCAAGAGATCACTATGCACGACGAGGTCTTAATTTGTGTGTGTGTGTGTGTTGGAAACAGCTTTGAATTTGCAGAATGCAGCAAAAATTGTGGAGATACTCAAATATGTTCACACCCATAGGATCAGACTCCAGTCCCTTTATGCGTAATAAAGAATCTGGAGTGGTGTAAAGAGTTCTGAAAAACCCAGTTCCAATTGGGAGAGGATTCCCCTGATGTAGGTATTATGGAAGACCGCCGCAAGCACATTTGATTGTCATCTGGAAAAGAAACAAGTGCCATAATTTTATAGTAGAATTGTGAAGAGTGAGAACTGCTGTCAAGCTAACATTCGAATTAAATAGGGAACTTGGCAATGTAAGCACAATAAGGGTTCTACTTGGCTAGACTGCACTACTCTCAAACAGTGACCCATAAAGAGAAAACTCTGCTAGATTGATAACCATGATCCCACCACATTTTTGTGTGTGTGCGTGTTTTGTTATGAATGGGTAAAACATTTTTTAGATGGAATTTCTTGTGGTTTAAGACTCTGGGCTGGGACTTGGGAGATCTGGATTTAATTCCCAATTTTGTCAGAGACTTTCTGTGTGATTCTGGGTACGTCATTTAATCTTTCTGTAAAATGAAGATAACAATAATTCCCTACCTCACAAGAGTATTGGGAGGGTATGTTCATTGTTGTTTGTGATCCATCCAAATATTCTGGTGACGGGGGCCATGTACATAGGTGATTATTAGGAAGACTGTAAAATAATGATTAACAGCATTATGGGGGACAATAAATCCCCAAGAAGTTAGTCTGTCCTGAAGAAGGGTGAATCTCTTCTTGCAGTGGGCTTAGATGGCTCAAGGAGGTGCAGTTTTTGCCTCCCTGTATCGGCTTTGTTGAATTTGGCCCAGTGTTATGAATTATTTGTAAATATTCATTCATCCCCATAATGGGATCACTTTTGTTTGGACAATCAAAAAGAAAGTCATGATTGGGAAAAGTTTGGGGAACCCGTGTTCCAAAAAAGGGAAAGGTTTCAGCTAAAATAGTTTTGTTTTACACATTTCTGTGTTTAAGTGCCATGGGGACTAGGAACAGACTTAAGTGCTCAATGCACAAATTGAAAGTTCACTGGTAGAACTGGGGAGAGCTGGAGAGACATGAATCACTTGGTTGTGCCATAGAAGAAAATCTGGGGCAGATGGAGAGGCTAGCTGCAGCAGGTGTCCATCTGCACAGTTTGGGAACCTCTGGGCTAAGTCCTTTATTCACTGAAACTGAATGCAAGTTTTACCTGAGTAAGAACTGCAGGATTTGGCCCTTCATTATTAGTCAGTTTTTTCAAACTTTTTGGCGTATATACTGTAAAATAAACACTATATATCAAATGTGCAAGCTCACACATTTCTGTGTGTGTGTTTGGGGGTCGGGAAGAGGGAGTGTGACAGTGTTTTTTGTTCTAACAGTGTGAAAAGTCCCCGCCCCCTCCACTGTCCTTAACTCAACAAATTCTGAATAAATTCTTCAAAAGTTGCCCCAAAACAAACACAATCTTTTTCAACACAGATCAAAAATGGAAAATTTTAGGCTAAAAGAATTTATATATGTCTTAAAATCTTAAAATATTTAATTACATTGAATTACATACGAAGTATACAATTTTGTGTTGTCATGGACCCTGGAACTTGTTTTATTCATAATTCATTTTATTTTGGCAACATATTAAATCTGTATATTCTGTATTCAAACAAAACAAAATTTCTAACTCCAAAAAATGCAGTAGGTTGACTGAAATTTGTATAAGCATGTTAAAAATGATCATCAAGATGGTTTAAAAAGTATTACAGTTTTTCATGAACCATTCACACTCTTGGTGCTTGGGATAAAAGATGCTCTATACAAGTTGAAAGTCTAAAGTTATTTATAATTTAGTGTGTGCTTTCATCTTTCATATGAATGTAAACATCTGTTAAAAATATTATGCTGCTAGTCAAATATGTATAATTATTATCATGGCAGCAGTACCATCACTATATTTTATGCACAGCTCACTTCTACTAAAAACTGTCAAATCTCAGGTTTTTTTATACTATAAATGTACTGATTACATTGCAGTTGACGCTTTCTGATTGTGATCTTGTTACATCTCATAAGGTAAGCGAGGATCAGATCTGGCATGGAAGGCCCTCGAGAAATATCTTAAGTGCTACAAAAATTGGTGTTGGTGATGCAGTAGATGGAATTCTCCCTCTAGCAGTACTGAACCAATGACCCCTTGTGGCCTTAGAAATTAGGAGGACAGTCTTTGTCTGAACCAGCAGGGGAAAGAAAACTGTTGGCCCATTATGGAATATGCAAAGTTCAGTGTTAGGTTTTGTCTTCATATGGAGCTCTTGTGCTTTAAATTCGCACTTTGGGCATTCAGTCATCTTGTGGTCTTGAGGAGGAGTGCTCTTGGTTGATTAGTGGGACACAAGGGTTCAGCAAAGCCTATTGGCTTCCATGCATTTAATGAGAGGATTTATGAATCCTCCTTCCAGTCTGGGGGGCCATTCTGCACAGGAAGAAAAGCTTCCCTCTTCTGATTACAGTAGGACCAGGTCTTTTGGGCCCTTGCTGTTCACAGCATGCTTCAACCTGCCTTTGAGGCTAGGGAGGGAATTTTTTTCATTGCCAGATTGGCCTGGGAAAGGTGGGTTATTTCACCTTCCTCTTAGCTGCCTAGCACCCAGTGGGTATATAAAATTTGCTTTGTTGCGACTTGGTAAATGCCAGTTGCTGGTAATCCTTCAGTAGTGGGTTGGTCCCTGATAAACGGGGATTGGAAATGGATTAGGAGAAGGCGTTTCCTAAAGAAGGTGGGGAATGGAGCTGAGGTCCTAATGTCTGGTACAGTGAGCAAGTAGCCCTGCTTTTCCCTCTCCCCTTAACTGAGGGAAAGTGGTAAGGTCTCAACATTGGTACTGGGACTAGGCTGAGTTAGAGGCTGTTGGCAGTCCTCCATCAGGTGGAATGGATTACAATACAAAGATGATTTGCACTGGACAGGTTATTGCTGTATAGTTCCTATATGTGTTATTTAATAAAGCTTCAGCCTGGTTAAACCACATTCCTGGTGTTTCACCTTTCTTCCTGTGGTGTTCAAGACAATGCCCTTGCTAAATACTGTAGGCACTGTGCTGCTTGAGAGTCTTATTCATTTAGTTTAAAAGAAGTGCCTTGAGTATTCATAGTTACTGAAGGTGGGTCATGAGACTTTTCACAGGAATAGGGATATTAATAACATTTGATGCAGTGTCTTTACAAAATCCTACTTATAAAATAAAATGGTCTTGGTCTGCAAAGAGGCTGAAGGAACACAAAGGAAAGGACTGTGGGGTCACGGGAGAGAGTGTCTAGCAAGGCGTTGCAAGGTTCAGTGTTGGGTCTTGTCTTCATATGGAGCTCGTGCGCTTTGAATTCGCACCGTTCCTTAATCTGAATTAATTTTAAGAGTGGAGAGACCCAGATGCTAATCTTATTTAAAATGTTAATGGTTGGGAAGAGGGTAATCTTCTAACAATATCTTAGTGTCTGTGAATTTCATTAAGTTGGGGTAGGGGTGATTTCTGTGAACACCAGTCAAGAGAGCGAAAAGGTACCTAGAAAACTCTCTAGGTTGTGAGCTCTGTGGGACAGGTAGTCAGTGTTTCATTGTTTTCTTTTTAGTGCTTACTACAGTGAGTTCATTGACTAGGGCTTATAGGCACTAGTGTAATACAAATAATTAATATTATGAATTTTTTTAAAGTGGTGGTGTTTTTTAAAGCTAAACATCAGAAAAAACTTCCTGAATCATTAGGGAGAGTTATTTCTTTGGAATAGTCCCGTAATGGAAGTTGCAGAAACCCCATATTTGGAGATATTAATTATTTTTATGTTTTTCTTTTGATTTTTACAATTAAAAGGCACTTATCGCAAGTTCTAGGTGGCTTGATAATTTTTTTTAAAACACAGGAAATCAATAAATATCAGTACTCCAGTAGATGACCCAGCTCCCATATAATCAAATCTGATTATAGTCAACAGGTTTACAATATAAATCACCCTCCCCAAAAAGGATTGACTTGCCTGGATGTTGTTTTTTCTATCAAAGAGCCGAGACAAATAAATGGACTTTGACAAATTTTGAATATTGCTGATCAAAGTGAGGGATGAATTCAAAATCGAGGGGCTCTAATGGAGCATAGCCCATCTTATCTATCTGTGCTTCTTTGGACCTTATCACCATAGTTTTTGAGAAGCTAGCAGCTCCCTTTCTTGTAAACTATGAGATGTTGCACTCAGATATCTGTGCTAATCACAACAGTAGCAGCACTGAACATAGCAGTCGTTTTCCCCAGAAACCGATGGGCAGCCAGCGTATTTCCCAGAGCACCAGTGCTATATGTTCACTGCAAGCTACTTTACTTCCAAAGCGGGCTGCTGTGGCTGCATATGACATTGTCTTAAGCTTTCAAACAGATTTAAATTATAGCAACATTTATAGCACATTGTTGTAAATTAATATAGAGTTAACAAAAACATGGATCATGATAGTAAATTCTGGAGTCAAGAATAATGGATTCAACCTCCTGACCCGATGCAGATGGTAAAAAGTCTTTCTGTTCATTGTTGCCAAACACCCTCAATCAGATGAGCTGATACAGTCTTTTCTAAACCCTTTGGTTGTTTACGTCAGCCTACGTTTCCAATTTATTCAGGCTGAGCCTTTGCCTCTTTACCCTCATCCATGTCCCCAGTCTCAACTAGACAATCATTAAGATACCACACCAGTTGGCTCTGATGAGAAAGACATGGATATAATCATTGTACTAAAAGTACCTCAGACTGGGACTTCTTACTATCCCTTCTAATAGTCTGATATATATTTTGAATAAAAGAGGTTATAAAATGGAGCTTTGTGAAATCTCACATGAGAGTGCTCTTGGGACCAAAATACAGTCCCTCACAACAAGTTCCCCTGGGATCTCGTGGAGAGAAAAGCAGTCATTCACGAGTTACTTTGTCACTGCTGTCCTGGTCTGCAGGTGAGTCAGCAACATCTCTTTATTAAAGACAACACGATAGCGCTAAAATCAGTATTGGTACCTAAAATATCTACTGGAAGAGGTATAAAACTAGACTGGGTAATAGTGCAAGAAAATATGCTGTCATAAAAAATCTAACTCTGGCATCGGGATAAATATCTAATTCATGACTTCACCATTGTAATTTCCCAGTGGCCAAATTCCAACCTGGATAATTATTTTCTATTTCCTGAAAGTTCCCCTTGCACTGTCAGTTAAAGATGTTCTCTTTTTCCCCTTCAAAGAAACCGTTATAACTGCTGTGTGCAAAACTGATGCCACATACAACCACTCTTGGGACAGAATTTCAGTGTTGGAGTACAATCTCTAAATCATTTTGGAACCCTTCAAGATAAAAGATGCTATATTTATTAGCATTTTGAAAGATGCTATATTTATTAGAGTTTTGAGAAACTTTAGCTCTTTTCATTTCAGGCTAAATAATCCTAATTTAGGCAATATTATGTTACAAGTATTGCCATCTTTTTAACCATATGATTGTTTTTGTGAATTTTGAAGTGCCTTTAGATACATTACATAGCCATCATATTTCATTCTATTGTTAGCTTCCAATAGTTAGACTTCTGTTAAAGTTCCCAAGAGCCCAAGTTTTACAGCAGTTTAAGTTTATAGCAAACAGATCAAAACAAATTAATTTTCTATATCCACTGTTTTTACTTGTTTATATTGCTCTTCATTAGAGCAGTAGTAAAATTTAGTCTGCATTTTTCAAGGTTTAGTTTGACTTCAGTATTTATTCCCAATAAAGCAGCTTTCCAAAATCTGTTTGCATGCCTTTTACCTTTAATAGGTGGAAAAGATATTTTACTCAAAGAAGTATTCACCTTAGAAGAGTGGTCAGTTAGTATTTTGCAAGGGTGTAATAAAGTGCTCTATTAATGTATTTTTTGTATATATGCATCTACATTTTGATGCCTATATGGTTGTATTCTGTAGGAGACAATACCAACACTATATTTTTTTCTGCAGTGAAATCCTGCAGGTCATAACCAGTTTGACATAGATTTGTAACAGATCTTGAAATGATTCTTTGCTCAACTTCCCATGGGTAAGAATGTTTAATTTTAACATACCCCTATCGTTGGAAGCTATTTTGTGGAGCACCAACCTTCCTTCCATAAATAGGAACTGGGTTCATCATTTTGGGTTTCTGCAAGTAGTCTGGAAAATAAATTAGGTTTATTTTTCTAGAAATAATAACTGGAAGCGTTGCAAGAGGATGAGGGAGAAATTTGTTGGGGGTGGGATTGGAGGAGGGAGAGAGTCAAAACACTAACTTGAAACAGCCTACCCATATAAGTGTGCAAGAAGGTTTCTGTAAAGTAGCTAGTTAGACTGCGTCAGTATGATTTTGCAGTGTATTTCCCAACTGGAATCGATTTTTTTTAACCACAATTCCCCCTATTTTAAAGAAATGACATTTTTACTTGGTTTCTTGAGAGCATAGGCCAATATTTGCAGAAATAGCCATGTGATCCCCATGAGGAAACATTCTTCTCCCATGAAGTATTCTCACTAGACATCTTGGAAGTCTTGCAAATTAAACAGCTTGTGTTGTGAAGCATGTTTTAAAATGGAAAAAAATCTTCTAAATTAATTAAAGCAAAAGAGTTGTCTGTTTTATTTAAATAAAATATTTAATAGACTATTGGGAAAAGGCTATAGTGTAATTCAGCGCATGTATTCCGACACTGTCAAATATGGCTTGTATTTGACAAAATGGCAATAGCCATTTTATTTATCAAATATTTCAAGTCAAATTTGACAGAACATTAATCTTAATTTATTAAAATATGTCTGATGAATATTTTACTTATTACTTACACAGCATTAGAGGTGCACGTAGTGCTTTACAAAACATTACAATGAGGACCCTTCTCTGAAATATCAGGGGTCGTTTGGGGGAGGCCAGATTCTGCAAACATTTATGTATGTGAGTAACTGTAGGCAAGTGAGGACTATATGCATGGGACTTGTAAGATCCCCAGCCATGTTAGGACAAGAACAACATGAGTAGATTACATACTCTGGTGCTTGAATGAGGAGAAGATAAGAAATCATAATTTTCCGTATATTTACTTTCTAATTATAGAAGTATGCCCAGTTTATTTTTGTTTAGGAAGAAAATAGAGATCTTTATATACAAAAAAAATGCTCCTTATTATTTCCAGTATTGAAAACAAACCTAAATTATTGTTAAAGGCCAGCATTATAAGTTATTGCATAGTTATTTCACAAAATATGATTAGTAAATAATCATTGTTTCTCTGTAAAGATCAGCACTTAAAATACACTTTTGTGTCTTTTTACAATTTCGATAGCTATTGTTATAACTGATATTTGCAATCATTCCCATTATTAAAATGCATATGCAGTTTACTAAACTTTGCAGCTAATGATATTTTAGAAATATATATATATTTTTAAAAGTGTTTCTTTAACTTTAAAATGTTTGTCATGTGGTGTGAGCTAGATTTATTAGACTGCAGTAGTTTTAGTGCATTTTGGCTGTGATGTTTATTATGACATCACTGTAATCTATATACAGTATGTGATTTCAGTTGGTTTCAGTGTTAAATATTTTCATAATTATGCTAGTTTTGGCCGTTCACTTGGAACCTTTTCTCTTTAATGAACATGTTTTACTTCTGGGTATATGAGACAGCCACATGTTTGAAAAATTAATAGCATGCTTTTAAAATTTAACATTGAGCAGAAGTGTATAACTACAGAACTTTTTTGAATGTAAGTAGAACTAAATAGGAATCTAGTTCCTGTAAAGTCATGGCCACAGTAGTTGTCGTCTAGTAATTAGAGTATGACATTTGTTTGATAAAATATCAGTAGTTGTTGTGAAAGAAAAAAGGTGTATTTTTTAAAAAAACCAATACATGCTATGCAGAAACTGTTGGATAATTGTGTAGTTTAAGGAAACTAGCTCATATTAGGTAGCACTAAATATAGTAATACTTTTAAACATTATTGTATCACGTTGAACTCTTTTTAAGCTATAGCTAGATACATATTGTTACAAGTGTTCTGATAGGTGGGAATAAAGTTGAGTCTTCTATTAGAATTTCCTTATTAATAGTAATGTATAGTTATGTTTCCCAGGGTGGTGCTTGTGTATTATTTTTGTCACCATCCTGGAGCATATAAATATTATTTTGATACCCTGTTAGATCCAACACACTAAACAAACTATTGCAGCCTCTTCCCCTCTCAGCGAAGACTAATTGCTCAGTCAGTTATAAAATTTAAAAAAATCCAATATAACAAATATAATAATCTCAGAATCTTAAATTTTTTAATTCAAATAACAAATGAAGGGATCCATTTAAATAAAAAAAACATTGAAATTGGAGCTTATTCAGAAACAAAGGTCTTTCCCCTTAAAAAAATAAACCGTACAGGATGAAAAAAATGTTACAGCGCTTTTTATAAATGGAGAGGAACGAAATGAGACTGATTTAGTCATAAGCAAAATCTACATTGTGTAGGAGTCATGTTGCAGAAGTGCAATTGCCAGCAGACTTTGCACATGCTGATTGGCTCCTCGTATGACAGGTCGTTTGTGAGTGTGTATACTGGTTAGTACAAGGCTGAAAAAGTAGAATTTGAATGGAGCTAGGGTCAACACCATTAATGGTTTAAAAAGAGGTAATGCTAATTTAAAGACAATCTGTTTTTTTTATCAGTAGCCAACATAACTATCACAGGGCAAGCATAATATGATCATAATGATTCATATCGGTAATGAGTCCTTCCAAAACATTCTGTGTAAAGGTTTAAGTTACAGTGGCTTTACCACAGTGGCATTAAGTGACAGTGGCTCTACTGCAAGCTCAGGAAAGAGGGGATCATGCTTATTGAGCTGTGTGGTCACCAGGGTATCTGTTGCTTTGGCAAGATCAAAAGATAAATAAAAATGCAGTGGTTCATCAGAAAAACACTTTTGTACAGAATCTGAAACACAGTTTTCTAAGGAAAGGGCATGGTCAAAATAATGCCAAAATTCATAACTTGAAATCTATGAATAAATGCCCCTCAACAAGTGAAGGAGATGAGCAAGCTTCCTATTATAAAAGAACTCTACCAAACAGCAAAACTTCTGTCTTCTCAGTGTTGAGGACGTGGGAGGGCAAGTGTATCCAAGTGTCATTATTGCTCAGGTATCCTTCCAAATCAGAAATTTTAATTTGCAAGGTCCATGGACAAGAGAACAATAGTGTACTGATAAGACTCTACAATATGTTTAGAGGTGCTGAACAACCGGCGTTGAAACAAAATCTCCGTGAGAATTATCCATAATAATCAACTGATTCCTATCTTCTAATTTTGTCCAGAATCGCTGGAATGTAGTCCCAGACAATACCAGCAACATTCCTTAGTTGTTTATATGATTGATCAGCCATTACTGATCAATTATATAAAAAGATGAGACAGGTCCTATATCACCCAAATGACCAGTTAATCCTAATTTAAGATCAACAGAAGATCACTTGTAATTTCTGCATGTGCAACCTCAACTCCAAAGAAATCTTAAACTCAGCTGGGAGCCATTGTAAATTCTGTGTTTTCTGGAAACAAGTGTGTCTTTTGCATTCCCCTTTGGTTTCACTTATTCATAAAAACCCCTGGAGGACTGAGAAAGACAGTCTTTGTCATCCTAGGTGGGCCATCATGGCTGCAATGAGCCTTGTACAAAAAACAGGATCCAGCTGCCATCAAGAGTTGTTTGCTTTCTCATTTTCTCAAAGCTGTTAAGAGAAGTGCTGCATCCAGATCTGCCAAAACATCTCTGATGTCTCACTATGAAAAGCAGATAGAGGTAGATCTTTAAATTGTGCACATTACTGGTTTCCAGAAGGATTTGGGAAATGTTTTTCTTCACTGATAAGATGCTAGGAGGGTAGACACTATAGTGATCTGTTAATTCTTCAGCAGAAAGTTTGAGATTTTGAAGAAATCAGGACCTTGCTCCTAGGCTTCTGATAGATCAAGTTTCTATCCTTTTATAGGCCATGAGGAAGGTGCAAGGTAATAGGGTCATAGAATATCAGGGTTGGAAGGGACCTCAGGAGGTCATCTAGTCCAACCCCCTGCTCAAAGCAGGACCAATCCCCAACTAAATCATCCCAGCCAGGACTTTGTCAAGCCTGACCTTAAAAACCTCTAAGGAAGGAGATTGCACCAGCTCCCTAGGTAACCCATTCCAGTGCTTCACCACCCTCCTAGTGAAATTTTTTCCAATAATATCCAACCTAAACCTCCTCTACGGCAACTTGAGACCATTACTCCTTGTTCTGTCATCTTCTACCACTGAGAACAGTCTAGATCCATCCTCTTTGGAACCCCCTTTCAGGTAGTTGAAAGTAGCTATCAAATCCCCCCTTATTCTTCTCTTCCGCCGACTAAATAATCCCAGTTCTCTCAGCCTCTCCTCATAAGTCATGTGCTCCAGCCCCCTAATCATTTTTGTTGCCCTCCGCTGGACTCTTTCCAATTTTTCTACATCCTCCTTGTAGTGTGGGGCCAAAAACTGGACACAGTACTCCAAATGAGGCCTCACCAATGCCGAATAGAGGGGAATGATCACGTCCCTCGATCTGCTGGCAGTGCCCCTACTTATACAGTCCAAAATGCTGTTAGTCTTCTTGGCAACAAGGGCACACTGTTGACTTATATCCAGCTTCTCGTCCATTGTAACTCCTAGGTCCTTTTCTGCAGAACTGCTGCCTAGCCATTTGGTCCCTAGTCTGTAGCAGTGCATGGGAGTCTTCTGTCCTAAGTGCAGGACTCTGAACTTGTCCTTGTTGAACCTCATCAGATTTCTTTTGGCCTAATCCTCTAATTTGTCTAGGTCTCTCTGTTTCCTATCCGTAGCCTCCAGCGTATCTACCACTCCTCCCAGTTTAGTGTCATCTGCAAACTTGCTGAGGGTGTAGTTCACGCCATCCTGCAGATCATTAATGAAGATATTGAACAAAACGAGCCCCAGCACCAACCCTTGGGGCACTCCACTTGATACTGGCTGCCAGCTAGACATGGAGCTATTGATCACTACCTGTTGAGCCCAACAATCTAGCCAGTTCTTCTTTAACTTGCTGGCAAGAATACTGTGGGAGACCATATCAAAAGCTTTGCTAAAGTCAAGGAATAATACGTCCACTGCTTTCCCCTCATCCACAGAACCAGTTATCTCGTCATAGAAGGCAATTAGGTTAGTCAGGCATGACTTGTCCTTGGTGAATCCATGCTGACTGTTCCTGATCACTTTCCTCTCTTTTAAGTGCTTCACAGTTGATTCCTTGAGGAACTGCTCCATGAATTTTCCATGGACTGAGGTGAGGCTGACTGGCCTGTAGTTCCCCGAATCCTCCTCCTTCCCTTTTTTAAAAATGAGCACTACATTAGCCTTTTTCCAGTCATTCAGGACCTCCCCCGATCGCCATGAGTTTTCAAAGATAATGGCCAATGGCTCTGCAATCTCATTGGCCAACTCCTTTAGCACCCTTGGATGCAGTGCATCCGGCCCCATGGACTTGTGCTCGTCCAGCTTTTCTAAATAGTCCTGAACCACTTCTTTCTCCTGAAAGGGCTGGTCACCTCCTCCCCATACTGTGCTGCGCAGTGCAGTAGTCTGGGAGCTGACCTTGTTCGTGAAGACAGGGGCAAAAAAAGCATTGAGCACATTAGCTTTTTCCACATCCTCTGTCACTAGGTTGCCTCCCTCATTCAGTAAGGGGCCCACACTTTCCTTGACTTTCTTCTTGTTGCTAACATACCTGAAGAAACCCTTCTTGTTACTCTTAACATCTCTTGCTAGCTGCAATTCCAAGTGCGATTTGTCCTTCCTGATTTCACTCCTGCATGCCTGAGCAATATTTTTATACTCTCTAGTTATTTGTCCAATCTTTCACTTCGTGTAAGCTTCTTTTTTGTGTTTAAGATCAGCAAGGATTTCACTGTTAAGCAAGCTGGTCGCCTGCCATATTTACTATTTTTTCTACACATCGCGGTGGTTTGTTCCTGCAACCTCAGTAAGGATTCTTTAAAATACAGCCAGCTTTCCTCGACTCCTTTCCCCCTCATGTTATTCTCCCAGGGGACCTTGCCCATCAGTTCCCTGTGGGAGTCAAAGTCTGCTCTTCTGAAGTCCAGGGTCCATATTCTGCTGCTCTTCTTTCTTCCTTGTGTCAGGATCCTGAATTCGACCATTTCATGGTCACTGCCTCCTAGGTTCCCATCCGGTTTTGCTTCCCCTACTAATTCTTCCCTATTTATGAGCAGCAGGTCAAGAAGAGCTCTGCCCTTAGTTGGTTCCTCCAGCACTTGCACCAAGAATTTGTCCCCTACACTTTCCAAAAACTTCCTGGATTGTCTGTGCACCGTTGTGTTGCTCTCCCAGCAGATATCAGGGTGATTGAAGCCATGAGAACCAGGGCCTGTGATCTATAACTTCTGTTAGTTGCTGGAAGAAAGCCTCGTCCTCCTCATCCCCGTGGTCTGGTGGTCTATAGCAGACATCCACCACAACATCACCCTTGTTGCTCACACTTCTAAACTTAATCCAGAGACTCTCGGGTTTTTCTGCAGTTTCATACTGGAGCTCTGAGCAGTCATACTGCTCTCTTACATACAAGTCAACTTCCCCTCCTTTTCTGCCCTGCGTATCCTTCCTGATCAGTTTATATCCATCCATGACTGTACTCCAGTCATGTGAGTTATCCCGCCAAGTCTCTGTTATTCCAATCGCATCGTAATTCCTTGACTGTGCCAGGACTTCCAGTTACCCCTGCTTGTTTCCCAGGCTTCTTGTATTTGTGTATAGGCAGTTAAGATAACTTGCTGATTGCCCTGCTTTCTCAGTATGAAGAAGGAATCCTCCCCGTTGCGCTCTCCTGCTTGTGCTTCCTCCCTGTATCCCACTTCCCCACTTACCTCAGTGATTTGGTCTCTTTCCCCCGGTGAACCTAGTTTAAAGCCCTCCTCACTAGGTTAGCCAGGCTGCTTGCAAAGATTCTCTTCCCTTTCTTCGTTAGGTGGAGCCCGTCTCTGCCTAGCTCTTCTCCTTCTTGGAACACCATATCATAGTCAAAGAATCCAAAGCCGCCTTTCCGACACCACCTGCGTAGCCATTTGTTGACTTCCACTATTCGATGGTCTCTATCCGGGCCTTTTCCTTCCACAGGGAGGATGGACGAGAACACCACTTGCGCCTCAAACTCCTTTATCCTTCTTCCCAGAGCCATGTAGTCTACAGTGATACGCTCAAGGTCATTCTTGGCAGTATCGTTGGTGCCCACTTGGAGAAGCAGGAAGGGGTAGTGATCTGAGGGCTTGATGAGTCTCGGCAGTCTCTCCATCACATTGTGAATCGTCGCTTCTGGCAAGTAGCACGCTTCTAGGTTTTTCCGGTTGGGACGGTAGATAGATGACTCAGTCCCCCCTGAGGAGGGAGTCCCCGACCACCACCACCCGCCTCCTTCTCTTGGGAGCGGTGGTTGTAGAATCCCCGTCCCTAGGACAGTGCATCTCATGCCTTCCAATTGGTGGAGTCTCCTTCTGCTCTCTTCCCTCAGATGTATCATCTAGTCTACTCTCTGCATTAGTACCCGTGGAGAGAACATTAAAACGGTCGCTCACCTGTATCTGCATTGCTGGTACATGGACGCTCCTCTTTCTTCTTCTGGAGGTCACATGCTGCCAATTTCTTCACTGGTCTTCTGTCTCTGCTGTGCAGCCTGCTCTGATTCATCAGAATGTTGTGCCCATTGAAGCATATCCTGACGTCTGTCCAAGAAATCTTTTTTTTTTCTCTTATGCAACGTAGGGTTGATACTTGTTTCTCCAAACCTTGAACCTTCTCTTCCATATGCCGTATCAATAAGATTCTAGAAAATTTCTTTTATTATTCTCTTCTACCGTCCCATATTTACAATATCTCTTTTGGGTTTATGACACACAGATCCATTGGTGCCAACTAGAAAACAGTTCACTAATCTTTTGAGATACAAGGCCTGTTAATGCCAGCTGGCAAAGGGTTCCCTACTCTGGGTCAGTAACTCCTATTAGGCCTGACAAACTCACTGTACCCAACACATTGCTTTTGTTGTACTTATCCAAAAAGCTGATGATGCACTGGTCATTAATATCACTGTGAAATGTATGAACTGACAATATATAAGAGTGTGTGTGTGTGTGAGAGCTCTGCCACAGTGTGTGTGTGTGTGTGTGTGTGTGTGTGTATGTGTGTATATATATATACTTTAAAATGGAATTTCAGTATGTGTATATATATATATATATATATATACACATACTGAAATTCCATTTTAAAGTCTGTAACAAGGCAGAGGGGACAAACAGGTCTTCTGCCAGACTCTTGTCTCTGACGGAAATTAAGGATTGTAAGGCAACACAATGGAAGCCCCATTTGCATGTGGAGCCAACAGGAAAAAAAAGGTTGACTGGGGGAGGGGTGAAGGGGTGTGTGTGTGTGTGTGTGTGTGTGTGTGTGTGTGTGTGTGGTGGGGGCAGCGGGAAATGTGAAGCCTGCAGTGGGGAGTACACCAGAGAACCAGCCACAGGGGAGAAGAGTCTTATCTAGGAGGGCACTTCAAAAGATATTTCAAAGATTTATTGAACTATTAGAGGAAGGAACAAGGCTTCTTATCCTTCACCCGGGAAGTAAAGAGGCGCCGAGGGCACTTCTGGCATTCATGAAAGTTGGATCCTGGCCATGAGGGCTAGTGACAGTGGGAAGTTGCTTTAGGTGAGACATTGCTTTAGACAAGGATTTAACTAGACCATAAGGGAAGCATTTTATACCTTTTGTTTTGCATGTAACCTTCATTATCTTTGCTCACTAGCTCTTAAATCTTAATCTTTGTAAATAAACTTATTTGTTTTCACTATAAGTCAATTCCAGTGCTGTGTTGTTATAAGGGACCTAATCCTGAGTTTTGTCAGTCATGCTGTGTACACACTGTCTCTCTTCAGAGACGGACTTACCTGGCTATTTCTGGACGTGTCCAGTGGCGGGCTGGATACAACACAGTCACACTGGCAGAGGGGCTCGGGGATTGGTGTGTGTGTCTCTCTAGTCTGCACAAGAGAGGGTGAGCTCTGTGGAGTCCTGAAAGACAGTACTTATCTGTGACCAGAGACTTTTAGTTTCAGGGAGCTGAGCTAGAGCAGGCATCAGGCAAAACTGTCTCACTCTAAGGTTGGGTGGTGGTGAGGTATGTCTCAGTCCTGACTACTCCTGGGGAGTGTCATGGTGGTGTCTTAGGTTTTATTTGTTGTTAGGCTTTCTCTTCTGCCCTTTTAGCATTTGGGATCCATTTTTTTCTGTAAAAGGCACATTCTTACCTGTCATCCTTATTTACATGGGTCAGTATGTTAGTGTTGATTTTATGTTTTGTCGTGTATTTAGTCTTCTTCCAGACTAAGGTGTTGGTACAAATTGTCTGGCTTTCTTCCTGAAATATTATCCCCATTTTATGTCAATCGGAGATATTGACATAAATAGTTTTTCTCCCTCTTCCAAATATGAAATGGAAAGGTTGTGGGATTCCCTTGAATGCCTTTACACCTCTTTAAGTTCTGTTTAGATACATACTTTTTCATAAGTCGGACGTGCTTTTCATGTTGTCTGAGGAAACCTTGAAAGGCCAAGAAATATGGAGTTAAGATCCCCTCATGTAATTCTGACAAGAACATTAAACAAGAAATGTTAGAAAATCAGGAAATACAGACCAAAGATGACACTTCTCACACAACATAACCATGCAATTTTAACTGTGTAGTAGCAGGAATGCCAAGAGGAGCTAGGAATGTCACCTCTCCATAAAACACTGCCACTTTTTATTGCCCATTATAGTTGGGTAACAGGACTTGTGTTCATACACTCCAGCAAACCCTTGTGATCTGGGCACCATTATGATTCAGGACATACTTGCTGCTGGTAGGCTGAGTTAACATCAGATAAAAAGGTTTAAGATTGGGTAAGGTACCCTGATCTCCCTAAGGCAACCTCAGGGTAGGGATCACAGGCAGCAGAATTAAGTTTTTTTTTCTTGAAATATTAATATTCTTATGAGAAGGCATTAACCATAATGGTTTTCTAAACATGAGTTTTGATGATACGCGCACATTTGGAAGGGCACAGGGAACACGACAGTAGTTGAGCCCTTGCAATCCTAACTCCACATGAACTAAGTTTTGTGTGTGAGAATTTTCTATGTTGCAAGTATTTATCATTTAAGATACATTTTTAACTAAGTTATTTTATGAGTGAGCCATGTTTTCTGTTGCCAAAGTGCTGAAGGTAAATCAGTCATATAAAAGCTTAAAGATGAGCAGTTACTCCAGGTTTGTTTATCTATTTTAGGGCAGTATTTGCTGTTTTAAGGGTCTGAGAGAATGTCTTGCTTCATGAGGCAGCTTTAATTAACTGTGGTAGAAAGGACATGACTCTGACATGTTGGAACTGTTCAAGATTGTTTCATGAGCAAACACTTAGGCTAATCCGATAAAGGTGGATAGTGTTTCTCACATTTATTTTTATAGTCTGTAGGGTTTTTTCTTTGATTTTTTTTCAGGAATGTTTTGTCTGAATTGCAGCTAATTATGGTCATCACTACAATGTGTGATTTTTCCTAAAACAAAACCAATCAATTAAATATTGAATTGATACCCTTTTTTATTTGCATTTCTAATAATCTGTGTCTTACTTTCTAGTTAATCTCAAATTACCATATAATTTATGGTTAAACACAAACTATAGTGTACAAGGAACAAAACTGGCAAAAATATTATATTTATCAAATCTAGCATTCAGCTGCTCTTCAGTTATTTTTTTCTTCTTTGAATAATTCAGATTAATATCTGTCTGATTTCCAGGAAGACCATGAAAGCAGTGGTTCCAGTTCAACAAACCGCAGTACCACAGAGAGTGCAAAATCAGCAGTGAAACCACGACGAATCCAGCAAACTGCTCCTTCTGATCCTGATTTACCGCCAGGTAATGTACAACATAGTTTTCATGAACTGGATTGTATTTGTGTTTGTATGCTTTATATGGATTTTATAAATAAAATAGGTTAAAGATGTATTAACTTGGGCCCAAATTTTCAAATCTGTGTGCTTAAAGTTAGAAGCATTAAATATATTTAGGCACCTAATAGTAGCCTGATGTTTCAGAAGTGCTGACCATCCACAAATCATGCTGAGGTGAAAAGGATCTAGCAGTATTTCAAAACACAGCTAAATTAAAATAAAACTTGAACTTAAAAAAGAAAAGACAAATCGTTTCCTGCTAATTCCTCGTAGGCCTTTGCACAAGGACTAGTGCTTTCGGGCGGGTGGGGCTCGTTAGCCCTGGAAGGCAGCCCACCTAGGAGAAGGAAAACTCTGATTTAAAACCTCCACTGCCTTGTGGCAATACCCACTTATGGGAAAGGCTAAGGGAGTCAACCCTGAAACCAAATCCGGTGTCGGAGTCCCGATGGCGGTCTGACATTGTCCTCAACGTCATTCCGGCAACTCCTGCGACGCCACTGGTGCCAAGTTGTATCGACATTGTCTTTCCCTTGGATCCATCAGTTGCCTGGAGAAGGGGGTTCTGCTGCATGGGCAACAGCTGTTCCTCCATATCACCCTGCCCTGGCTTGCGCCCTGGAGAGGACACTCCAGCTTCGCCTCACAGCGTCGACACAACACGGGAAGCAACAGTTTACCGGTTATAAGCCTCCTGTTCGATTGGCGTAGAGCTGGCGTCAGGGGTTGCTTCCGACAGTGGGAGGGATCACCACGTCTCACTGGACAACTATCGCCCGCCTCAAGCTGGGCAGCCCCCAGCCAATAAGGTGTTGTCCCGCCACAGTTCACCTGTGTCACTGGGTGTGTGGGGCTTAGTGTACGTGAGTACCCGACAAGTGGACTGCGAACCATGCACCAGGCAACAACAAAAACATTTAAGAAACCAGCCCTCAAGTTAGGATGCTGGAACGTACGGATCATGACAACTGGCCTATCACAAGGTCTTCAGGCAATTAGTGATGTTCAGAAGACTGCAGTCATCAACGATGAGCTAGCACGACTCCAAATCGACATAGTCGCTTTGCAGGAGACACGGCTGCCAGACGCTGGGACTCTCAGGGAAAAGAACTATATGTTCTTCTGGCAAGGGAAGAGTGCCGAAGAAATCAGAGAGTGTGGTGTTGGATTTGCCGTAAGAAATTCCTTACTGGGGATGGTGGAACCTGGTCAACAAGGAACTGAAAGACTGTTATCACTCCGACTCCACACATCTACTGGACCCATCAACCTGATCAGCGTGTATGCACCAACACTCGGCGCCACCAGGGATACCAAGGACGAGTTCTATGACCAGTTAGACACGATCATCAGGAGTATCCCTAAAGAAGAGTACTTGATACTACTGGGTGACTTCAATGCCAGAGTGGGCGCTGACTACGACTTTTGGCCATCCTGTCTTGGAAAGTTTGGCGTTGGAGAAATGAATGAGAATGGACGCCGACTTCTGGAACTGTGCTCGTACCATGACCTCAGCATTACCAACTCATTCTTCCAGACAAAGCCTCAACACAAAGTGTCCTGGAGACACCCTCGCTCCATGCACTGGCACCATCTCGACCTGATTATCATCAGGCGGTCTGCCTTGAAGTGCGTCCTGCTTACTCGCACCTTCCACAGTGCTGACTGCGACAGTGATCACTCGCTGGTGTGCAGCAAGATGAGGCTACAGCCAAAGAAGATCCACCGCTCTAGACCAGAGGGCAAACCCCACATCGATGTGAGCATGACCGCACACCCAGACAAGGCAGAGAAATTCACCCATGAGCTCTCCGAGGTGCTGAACTGTATGCCTCCCAGTGGCTGCGCCAAAGAGAGATGGGGCCACATCAGAGATGCAGTACACAGCACAGCCATGAAAGTTTTTGGAAAGAAACGAAACATGAACAATGACTGGTTTGAGGCTAATTCCGCCACACTCACTCCAGCCATTGAAGAACGCCGCGCTGTTCACCTGGAGTACAAGCGTTCCCCCAGTCAGAGGACTCTACAAGAGTATCGATTTGCCAGGAGCAAAGTACAGAGACTAGCTCGACAGTGTGCAAATGATTACTGGCTCCAGCTCTGCCGGAGCATTCAACTATCTGCTGACACTGGAAACATCAGGGGAATGTATGATGGCATCAAGAAGGCCATGGGACCCACAAAGAAGTGGAGTGTGTCACTAAAGTCCTCAACAGGCGAAAACATCCAGGACAAGGGCAAGCAGATGGATAGATGGGTGGAGCACTACTCTGAAGTGTACTCCAGGCAAAACACCATCACCGAAGCTGCCCTTAATACCGTGGATGGTTTTCCCGTTGAAATTGAGCTGGACGAGAAGCCCACCATGTAAGAATTGAAGAAAGTCATTGAGAACTTGTCCACAGGAAAGGCTCCAGGAAAGGATGGCATCCCACCAGAAGTTATCAAGTGTGGCATCAACGTCCTCCTAGAACACCTCCACGACCTTCTCTGTCAGTGCTGGGATGAAGGTGCAGTACCTCAGGATATGAGAGACGCCAACATCGTGACCCTCTACAAGAACAAGGGTGATAGAAGCAACTGCAACAACTACAGAGGCATATCGCTCCTGAGTGTTGTGGGTAAAGTCTTCGCACGCGTGATCCTGAATAGACTGCAGAAGCTTGCTGACAGAGTTTACCCAGAGTCACAGTGCGGGTTCCGAGCAGGGAGATCTACAACCGACATGGTTTTCTCCTTAAGGCAGCTGCAAGAGAAATGCAGAGAACAGCATAAGCCGCTACTCTTTGCCTTCATAGACCTGACCAAAGCTTTCGATCTTGTGAACAGAGATGGGCTGTTCAAGATCCTGGCAAAGATTGGCTGCCCACCGAAGTTGCTGAGCATGATCCAGTCTTTTCACGACAACATGAAAGGCACAGTACTGTATGATGGCTTGTCCTCCGATGCCTTTGACATCCACAGTGGAGTAAAACAACGCTGCGTTCTCGCTCCCACACTCTTCGGCATCTTCTTCGCAGCGTTGCTGAAACGTGCCTTTGGAAATTCCACAGAGGGAGTCTATCTCCACACCCGGTCTGACAGGAGACTTTTCAATCTGGCTCGACTAAAGGCCAAAAGCAAGGTACGGGAGGCAACAATCAGAGACATGCTGTTTGCAGACGACGCTGCCCTGGCCACCCACACAGAAATCGATCTCCAGCGTCTGATTGACCATTTTTCCAGAGCTTGTGAAGAGTTCGGGTTGACAATCAGTCTTCAGAAGACCAAAGTTATGGCCCAGGATGCAGAACATCCAAGCATTGCCATCAATGACTATGTGCTAGAGGTGGTCAGTCAGTTCACCTATCTCGGATCTACCATCATGGACAACCTCTCACTGGACCCTGAGATCAACCATAGAATCGTCAAGGCCTTCACAATTTTGGCCAGTTTGTCACAGAGAGTATGGAACAACAACATGCTGACCATCAACACAAAGGTCGCTGTGTACCGTGCATGTGTGCTAAACACTCTTCTCTACGCCAGCGAAACTTGGACTCTCTACGCTTCGCAAGAAAGGAGACTGAATGCCTTCCACATGCGCTGCCTCCGTCGCATACTCGGGATCACTTGGAGTGATCGAATGACGAACAACGAGGTGTTGGAACGTGTCAAGATCTCCAGCATGTTCACTCTCCTCCGTCAACGCCGCCTCAGATGGCTTGGCCATCTAAATCGTATGGAAGATGGACGGATCCCCAAAGACCTGTTGTATGCTGAACTTGCCTCTGGAAACAGAGCTACAGGATGGCCCCACCTTCGCTTCAAGGATGTCTGTAAGAGGGACCTGAAGACTGTTCAAATCGACATCAAAAGCTGGGAAGAGCTCGCCCAGGACAGATGCAGATGGAGACACACTCTGACCACTGGATTGAAAACTGGCGAAGACAAGCTGCGGCAGCTTGCCGAGGAAAAGCGGGTTCAGCGAAAAAGGAAGCAGCGACTCCAACCCACAGTTGACACCGCCTTCAAATGCAGCAAATGCAATCGAGACTGCCACTCTCGTGTGGGGCTCTATAGCCACAATAGACGCTGCACAACCATCAACTAAACGTTCCCCATGGGCGCATATCCATCGTCTCTCGAGACTAACGGACGCCAACAACAACAACGGTGCTTTCTAGTTTTTCCAGTAATTTTGGCTGATTACCCTGTGGTCTCAGGTTCATTTAGTAGTTTGAGGCATTACTCTAGCTTTAAGAATATTATATCTGAGGTTGCTTCATCCTTCAGTTGTCTGTCCATTGTTAAAGACACTGCTCATTTGCTTTCTGCTGAAAGTTTTGACTATGCTGAGCCTGAGGACATTGACTTGCCCTTTATGTATGTGTCTGCCTAGTTGAACTAAGGATAGTGGCTTTGTCTGTGATGTTTCTCTCTTTGTGTTTAGATGGAAGGCAGGTACTTTTATGTGACGTGTACATCTCTGTTTTCAGGATGATAAAAGTTGAGAAGGTTATCTCAATATCTTATTTTTCTTTGTCTTCTTACAAGGTTTTTCAGTGTGTGCTAATGTGAATTTAAGAAATCATCCTCTTTTGTGCACATAGCATTAGATGTTTTCCTTGTGGTATTTTTCTTTCTGGGAAACTTCTTGATCTAGGTCTAGGGCACTCCAGTTTTTTAGGGTGGTTTTTTTGGACATTATTATTCTGGACCTTCAGTGTTGATGAAGCCTTTCTCTATCTCTTCATAGTAGCAGAAGGCTCAAGTTAGTGGTTGTCTCATCAATCTGACCTTGGGAGAGGACATTAAAGTTTGTGTGCAGAGCACTTTGTTTTAGGGAATATATCAAGGGATACAAGCCTAGATAGCACAAGGATAATCCTGCCTCAGTGTGTAGAAATGGACTAGATGATCTCTTGAGGTCCCTTCCGGCCTTACATTTCTATGATTCTATTATGTTGTTTTGGCTCACTTTGGTACATGGACACCTGTGTTAGAGCCAAGGGTTTAAAGACTGCTTTGTTTTATTTGCCTTGATACATTATTGGTGTTCAAGGAAGTCTGGAACTTCAGTGACTTGAATATGCAGGAGTTTTGGCACACATCTCCTACCTGGCAGCACTTCAGCTCATTGGTAGTAGAGTTTGTCCATCTTGGCTCATTGTGTCCCATCTCCACATCATGAGGTTCCGAGACCTAGTTATCCTGACCCAACCCACAGAAGCCTTGTGCGGGAAATAATCAGTTCCTCAGTGATGGTTTTGGCACATTGGAATATTGGTTTCTGTGGGAATCTTCAGAATATAGGTGCTCTGGAGGCATGCTTTTTGGAACATAGGCATCTCATGGAGTGTAAGCCCTCCAAAAGGGGCATTCCGCCAAGAACAATTGCATCATGAAATGCGCTTTTCCAGGCAGGGACCTGTAATTTACTAAGGTGAGCATCTTGCTGGGCATGTCAGTATCTTGGTGAAGCATCAACACCTGGTTATGTTTTTTTCTTAGTGCTTCAGTAGTTACTTTGTAACCTTGATGCTCTTGTGGATCTGTAAGTACATTATCACTTCTAGTCTGCAGGCACCCTCTATGCAGTCAGTGGTGTGGTGAAGGGACAGACACTCAGTATATCACTGTGATAAGCTCAGCAACTTGGACTGTTACCAGCGAGCATCAGTAAGAGCTGATGTCTGTGGATGGATCATGACAGACATTCAGCTAAGTTCTCCAAGTTCAGTTTTGTTTCTTTGATGCATCTAGCATCAGCCACCTTCCATGTCACTCAAATGTTCCATATGATATGCAACATAGGAATCCCAATACTGTGAATCTTGTTCTATGATTTAGATGTCGTGTCCTAGGTAGGCTTTAATCCATATATCTCACTCTTATTAAAAAGTAGCATATCTCCCACTGTAAACAGACTGCTTTTGGTGTTTAGCAAGCATCACACCAGAGTGCTGGAATCACTCAATTCAACATGAGCTGCCTAAAGGCCCAAGTATTTTCTCAGAGCAGGTGTAATGTAGTGGAAGGAAGTGCTGCTTGATAGAGTTCAGCACAAAATATTCATGTGTGGGACAAAATTCAGGGTTATTAGCTTGTAGGGAGACATCACCAGTCTGGCAGAAACAGTTTTCCAGGGTTAACAGATGACCACTTTCAGAACGGTGGTGGTGATGGTGCCAACTGAGAGAGTGTGCAGAGGGTGGATAGGGTTTTTACAAGAATGCTCTGGGTCAGATATATGCATAATAGTTCACTGAACTGTGGCATGTGAGTGCTCTACTGAGAGCCAGTAGCCCACTGGTCATCGTACTCATTGCAAAATGCATGTATGGATAATATTTAAGGAGTTGTATATTTATACTGAAAATTATGTTAAGGTCTTGGAGTTAAGGCAGGTCAGTAGGCAGTTAAGGCAGGTTCTTTCAGGCAGAAGGTAACATAAGGCAGTTAAGGCAGGTCCTGTCAGGCAGAAGGTAACATACACTTATCTCCCTGTCTGGTCATGCATCTATTGTAAGCCTCACAGTGTAGGCCTGTTTGCATACTGAGCCACAGGCAGAAGAAAATATTGCAAAATCTACAAGAGAAGAAATTCACAGGATGAAACAAACAGCAGGCAGTGTCCTGTTAATGACTAACGGCATTAGGTATGTCTGGGGGTACAAGGAAACGCACAGGGTCCTTCAGTGGGGAGGCAAGCTGACCACGTACTTGTCTGATGAAAGGAGGATCACAGCCAAGTCTCATTATAGAGATCTGCAAGAACTTTGGGTGAGCATTACTCTACAAGGCATGAGAATACCTAGTTGAAGTGTAGGTTTTTAGAATGCTTTTATTTATTTTACTTTATATGTAACCATTTGTTTCCAATACTTCTACTTGCTATTACTTGAATTTATTTTATTAAATAAACATATACTTGATTTCACTATAAACATAGGTAAGTGTTGTGTGTTAAGTTGAGTGGTGATCTGAGGTTAAACTGTTAAGCTGAGGAGTATTGCTTGTTTGGAAGCAGTGAATCTGTGAATACTGTGAGTGGAACGGGCTGAACATTCCAGGGAAATGCTTGGAGGGTTCAAGGTGGAGCGTGCCTATTGCTAACCTGTAAAGAGACAGCGGGGCATAGAGGGGAGTGCTTGTATTGCCTGTGGCTAGTGGAGTTGGCAAGCTGATCCATGGCAGGCACAGTTAAGGCTTCCTCACACTAAGGGCAGGGGGTAGCAAGATGCCTCACAACCCTGCCTAGCCCTGGGAAGCATCACACTCACGCAGCCTGATCCTATTTAGTTTGTGAGATCCAGTTCTTCCTTCTCTTTATATTTGAGCAAAGTAATTACTGGTGAAAGAGAAAGCAACTTGAGATTTTTTTTTTAACTTTAATGATTGTCTTGCACCAAAACTGTGCAGGAAACTATTAATAGAACTCGCTTCCCAGTTTTTCATTCCCATAATCAGAGTTTTCTACAGCGGAAAATCTTACTACTTTGTGGTTATGCAAACTATGGTGGATCACAGAGAGAGCATCATGGATGTCAAAACTGACTGGCTTGAAAGGCTTATTAAGCTGGAATATTAAAGAATTTCCTTTTGGACAGGTGGAGGGGATACTATTCGCTCCACAAAGCTGGAATACCACTGTTGTTTCTGTGCCAATTATGATACCTGAGGACTCTGTCTACCCTTTGCTGCCATGGTGGTGAAGCCATATTCAGATTTTGAGGATGCTGAAAAGCAATGATTGAACTATTGCCACAATCATGCCAGAAAGTTGCCTTGTGGAGACTGAAGTGGAAATGGACATTCCTACTGAAGCAAAATTACAGAAACCTGAAGTACATCCCTGCAGTAAGTGCTGCTTGCTGTATGGTCCATAACCTCAGAGAATATGGGCTGGTCTACACTACAGCTGTAAGTTGACCCAAGTTATGCTACTTCAGTTACATAAGTTACATAACTGAAGTAGACATAAGTTATGTCTACTTACAGCGGAGTCTACACCATGCTGTGTTGATGGGAGACGCTCTCTCGCCAACTTACCTTGCACTTCTCGGGGAGCTGGAGTACAGACGTTAACGGGAGAGCATTTGCCATCAACTTAGTGGGTCTTCGCCAGACCTGCTAAATCGACACCGCATCATCGATCGCAGCAGTGCCAATCTGGCTGTAAGTATGCCATTAGGAAAGAGGAAATCAGTATTTTAAAAAGAAAAAAGAAATTGCCTTCCATATACATTTTAAAAATTAAATGTATAAGCTTTCTGCTCCCTGAATTTCCTCATGGTGCTTCATGGTTTTTATAAATTTTTCCACAGTTCAGTGCATGCAGTTGTGAATAATTTCCTGCATATTTAGAAATTTTATACATTTTAATATACTTTCGTCTATCATATCTTTATAATTCACCTAAAGCTTATGGGAGACTTCCTGAATATTGATGAAACTGCAGAAAGGCAATATTCTCCCCATAAGCATGTGAATTATATGTGAAATAACATTTAAATGATCATTATGTAAGTGTGATGATGAAATCAGAGAATTGAAAGTGTCAAACTCTTTTTTTGCATTAGTTTGAAATATAACAATACAACTAAAGATGTATTGGGCTTTGAAATAAAAAAGCATTGTTTTAAATGTTTTCAGAATTTAAAAAAAAATTAGCTCTTTTCATTTTACATTTAAATATGAGTGAAATCCTGAGCCTACTGAAATCAATGAGTTTTGCTATTAATCTTTAACAGGGTAAGGATTTCACTTGTTATGCTGAACCCGATTCTGTTTTTCTGATGCAAATCAAGTGTAACTCCATTTAATGTATTAAAGTTAGATCAAAAGAAAACAGTGTAAGTTAGATCAGAATCAGACCATTTCAATTTTTACCATAAAATATAGTCTAATTGATATTTCTACTGTGCACATTACAACTTTTTTCAAAAGTCTAAATATTTTTGGACCTGATTCCTATTTGCACTGAGGCCGCTTTACACCACTTTAATCATTTAATGCGGTTTTAATGTGGATGTAAGTATAACTTCCACTTTTTTCCTTTACACCTTCAGAGCAGTATAAAGTGGTCTTATTGTAAATAGGAATCAAGCACTTTATAATACTACAAATCCTTCTACAAATAAACTGTCTATATTCTAATGTTCATCAAGGATGAACTAGTACATTTCACCCTTTCTCATCTTTTGAATTTCAATTACAAGCTTTTTCCAGCAACTTTTATACGTCTACATGTTCATTTCAGCAGTTGGTTGACAGTAGGGCAAAAGGGCAGATTCAGTTAGTGAAAAGGTCATGTAAGGTTAGAGCACTGTAAGTTTCACAGCTTAATATTGACAACTTTCACTTGGCCTCCTGGATTCCATCTTGTTTCCTTACACAAGTCTCCAAAGAAATACTTCCCCTCCTTAATATCATATTTATTATGCTTTAATAAACTCATGATAGTGGCAAGATCATATCGTAATAGAAATGTCTAAAAATAAATAATTATGTGGGAGTTAAGCTTGTCCAAAATATTTTTAATATAATGAAAGATTTATTGCACATTGTGTGGTAAACCTTTTCATATTAAATCTTAAAAAAATACTCAGATATTGAATACTGTTGATTCTGAATATGTTCTAGGAAAATCTTAAAACCACATTTGGATATGTAAAATAACTGTTTTGAAACATGGCTAAGACTTCAGTTTCAGCCATTTTAGAATGATGCAAATGAAAATCATCTGAAAAGAATGTATACAGGGGAAGTATGTGAATTTGTAGTTATATAACTTGAAAATGGCTAATACATTTTGCTCAAATATGGACCAAAAAGCCCACACAGATTTTAGGATGAAATCAAACAAAGAAAATTGCAGCCCAAAATTAGTATGATAAACTGGAAAAAGGAGAGTTGGAATAGAAGTTGAATCTCAACGTTAATGCTAGCTATCTCTAGCTGTCTGAAATTTTGGTCAAATTGCATTCAAATCTATTAACACGGAGGGATGGTTGCTGATGTCCATTCTGAAATGATAAATACTAGAACTGCAGGAAATCCTAAATCAAAGATTTTTCACAAACTTCAGAAATCACTTCCTATTTTTTTACATAATATTTCAATCAATACCTTCATATGCAAGTGCAAATAAATCAAAATTCACATAGCAGCTTCAACTCTGACCATAGTAAATCTGAATTCATTTTTCAGTACATATAATTAGGTATATTTATATGGTTAGAACTTTCTTAGGCTATTTCTGTACTTTCTCATATTTGTATTTAAACACATGTTTATGTAAAATAGTCTCCCAGACAACACCATCCTGGCCACTATGGATGTAGAAGCCCTCTACACTAACATTCCACACAACGATGGACTACAAGCTGTCAGGAACAGTATCCCCGATACTACCACGGCTAACCTGGTGGCCGAACTTTGTGATTTTGTCCTCACCCACAACTATTTCACATTTGGGGACAATATTTACCTTCAAGTCAGTGGCACTGCTATGGGTACCCGTATGGCCCCACAGTATGCCAACATTTTTATGGCTGACTTAGAACAACGCTTCCTCAGCTCTCGTCACCTAACACCCCTACTCTACTTGCGCTACATTGATGATATCTTCATCATTTGGACCCATGGAAAAGAAGCCTTTGAGGAATTCCACCATGATTTCAACAATTTCCATCTCACCATCAACCTCAGCCTAGACCAGTCCACACAAGCGGTCCATTTCCTAGACACCACTGTGCTAATAAGTGATGGTCACATAAACACCACCCTATACCGGAAACCTACTGACCGCTATACTTACCTACATGCTTCCAGCTTCCATCCTGGACACACCACACGATCCATTGTTTACAGCCAAGCTCTAAGATACAACCGCATTTGCTCCAATCCCTCAGACAGAGACAAACACCTACAAGATCTCTATCAAGCATTCTTACAACTACAATACCCACCTGCTGAAGTGAAAAAACAGATTGACAGGGCCAAAAGAGTACCCAGGAGTCACCTACTACAAGACAGGCCCAAAAAAGAAAATAACAGAACACCACTAGCCGTCACCTTTAGCCCCCAACTAAAACCTCTCCAGCGCATCATCAAAGATCTACAACCTATCCTAAAAGATGATCCCTCACTCTCACAGATCTTGGGGGACAGACCAATCCTTGCTTACAGACAGCCCCCCAACCTGAAGCAAATACTCACCAGCAACCACACACCATACAACAAAAACACTAACCCAGGAACCTATCCTTGCAACAAAGCCCGATGCCAACTCTGTCCACCTATCGATTCAAGTGATACCATCACAGGGTCTAATCACATCCGCCACGCCATCAGGGGCTCATTCACCTGCACATCTACCAATGTGATATATGCCATCATGTGCCAGCAATGCCCCTCTGCCATGTACATTGGCCAAACCGGACAGTCTCTACGCAAAAGAATAAATGGACATAAATCTGACATCAGGAATCATAACTTTCAAAAACCAGTAGGAGAACACTTCAACCTCCCTAATCACTCAGTGACAGACTTGAGGGTAGCAGTGTTGCGACAGATTAACTCCAAAAACAGACTTCAAAGAGAAACTGTTGAACTCGAATTGATATGCAAACTAGGTTGCATTACCTCAGGATTAAATAAGGACTTGGAATGGCTCGGCCATTACGTTAATTGAATCTATTTCCCTTAAGTTAACGATCCTCATTCACACCTGTGTGACCATCTTGTTTATCACTTCAAAGGTTTTTCTTCCCCTGCTGTTACGGTTCCTCTCAACTAATTAGCCTCTTAAGGTTGGTCTATGCACCTCCACCTTATCATGTTTCTCTGACTGTATAAATATCTGTCTACTGTATGTTTCATTCCATGCATCCGATGAAGTGGGTACTAACCCACGAAAGCTTATGCTGAAATAAATTTGTTAGTCTCTAAGGTGCTACAAGTTTTTCTTTCTTATTTTCGTTTTGCTGACACAGACTAACACGGCTACTACACTGAAACCTATGTAAAATGGTATTACACCAAAGTGATGCATATATCTGAAAATATTTTCTCCTTGTATATAACATAAAATTACTGAAACAGGAAGAAAAATTACAGAACTCTTCATAAAAATATTTTAAAACGTAATCCTGAGTTCTACTTGGTTCATAATCTTCCAAAATCACTTTATTTCAGATATTATTTCTAACTAGACATCTCCTTGTGTTCTAATACAAAATGTTGCATTAATCTGGAGTAAACAGACATGTTAAGATAGTATTATAGTACATCTTATATAAACACTTTAATGTATGATATGAGAAATGTGTATGTGGTCAGGGTTAAGGTTGGTCTTGATGTCTTATTTAGCTCAATCATAACTATGGAGCTGTGGCCAACGCCTACAGAATTTGTACTTAAATGAGATCTTACTGACTACAATATTGTATCTGAAAGAGGAAGTAGTTCTAAAGTTTGTGAAAGGACCCCAACTTTGGGGTTTCCTGCATTTTTATATTTAGGAATGGACTTCAATTAGTTAATATTGAAATAGATTTTTTTGTGTTGAAACTTTGTTATTTGTTTTCTGGAGTGCAAATGAACAATTACTAACACATTGGCACAGGTTAAATGAGGTTGATGAAGGAACAATTTTTTTAAGTAAATATTTTCAAATTTAAGCCTTTAAATTGTTGTTCCAGGAAAAGGTTAAAAACAGACTCCCACCTAACTAAATGCCAAAATTATCAATTTTTACCAGCCTATGAGGATCCTGTAGGGAGGGAAAAGAGCAAGAGTATTTCCTCTGAGGCCTTGTCAACACATGGACACTCAGAAAAGTTGAGATGAATTAATTAAATGTGTTTAATGAAAACATATTAGTTAAAGTGTATTAGTCTCTGACGTAGATTCAGAAGTAAAGTGGCCTTAGTTTGCTGTAATTTTAGTCCTTGGGATTAATCTGTGTTTTCTCTTGTTTTTGTAAATACAGAGTTAAGTATCCATTCCCAAACACAATCCTTGGGATTAAGCCCTAAGAGATGTTTTAGGTTTAGTTCACCATCAATTTTTATTAAGAGAAATTATCCTCAAATTCAAAATAATCTTTGTTTGTAAATTTAGTGCAGAGGGCAGACCCCACCTTACATAAAGTGGATCAAGAAATGGAGCACCGCATTAGAAGCAATATTATTAGCTTTCATTAATGTGGTAACTTAACTCACTGAGAATGTGACGGCTCTATTAAAATGAATCTTGGCAAGCTGTCGCCCAGTGATAATGCCCCATCCTGGGCAGATGGTACCAACTTGTAACAGGGACCTGAGTGTGGACTGTCTCTTGCACGTAGGCAACACTTATATTGTGTGTCATGGCAATGAGGTGGTATTAAAAAAAAAAGAATGAAATTTAGTATGAGTATCTAGCTGGGCAAGGGATGAGGCATTATCAATAGAGGTGGTGTGGGAGGCACAACAAAGGGGAGATGAGTTCTCCGGGAGCAAAGCATAGGCTTGCGGGAATGCTACGTTTCATTTCAAAGGGTGAGGCTGCTGCATGGTTCTGGGTCACAGAGAGCCCTGCTTTGACAGCTTGTTGAAGGCCCTATAAATCCTATCTGCAGTCCCAGTTAAAAGCATCTTACATTTGTTCTTGTTTAATAAAAATCCCTTCACCCTTCATAGAAAATGGCATCCATCATCAAATGTCTTGACATTAGTGAGTGAAGTTATGGAAGTTATGTAAATAAATATTTTGTGTAAATATGAAATTCTATGTGTACCCTATACATGAGACATTATTATTGGTACCTGTGGTATGTTTGCATTTGCTATGTTTTAACAACATTGTTTGAAAGGGGCCCAAAGAACTGCTAAAGATTGTGTGGTTCTCCCCCTCTTCCCCCCATAGGCCATTTTTAAATGCTTCTCACTTTTAGCTGACTTGGTGGATTTAAAACCCACTAAAAAGTAAATCAGACCCCATTAATATGTGACATGAGTTTCTAAAGGCAATATTTTATTTTGAATAATAAGTGGAATAAGTTCTAACTTTAACTGCCTTTTTTCAATCAGTTTAAACTATAGTGACCATCACGGTTTCCATAATATATAATACATGTGTTTTTACATATGATATTGATGTATGGGTAGGTAATAACTTAAAATATAGTGATGTATAAGTAATATAATTTAAAATATAATAAATTTTAAATAGTTGTATCTGTATTTTTTCCTTAGCAACATAAATTAATTGGCATTGTTAATATATTCTGTATACAGGAAAAACTTGAACATGGATAGGATTGCATTTCTTTCCTTTATTGTTCAGATGAGAATTTTTACCCTCCACTGGGAAAGCATAAAAAGTTAGTTTTTCCAGCCATGTTATGGTTGAATAGATTTAAATAGGTTTCTTCCCAGTAGGCTTTATTGCAGGTGCTAACTGTGTGAGTTGTTGACAGAAATTGATTCTGTTATACCTAACAGAGTTCTTACTGAAGAGCACATGAATATTGGTCATTAAAATTTAAATTGAGTAATAAAAGTACTTAGAAAGATAGACGTTGTTCTGTGACATTTTGTAGACGGATTCAGAAGGAAAAATATATGTAAAGGCATGTATATTTGAACTAGTATCCTAATAACTTTATATATTCTTTCCAAGTCCTTTTCTATCTTTCTTTGAAAATAGTTACTTTTGTATGTTCACATAAAATCTTTTAGTTGTGGTATTTTGTGATCTTCCCCACCCCCCCAGAAAGAAAAGAGAGAAATTTTGCACTATCCTGAAAAATTAAATTTGAAGGTTAATTTTTGCCATCAGGTTTCAACATAACAATCTTAACACCTAATACTGCATTAAAGTCCTAATAGATGAGAATTTTGTTTTTATATTTCCCCTGCCACACTTGGTGGAAGCTAATCCACTCAGTAGCACTGAATGCAGTTTTAAAGAAGTTATGTGCCTTGTGCTTTTGGCTAGGGCCAGGTTAGTGTGATAGTGGTATTTTGATGACTGGGAATAGATGCACCTTGGAAATAATTTGTTGTTTTATTTTTTTGTAATGATTAAATTAATAGTAGCATCTCTTTCTCATAGCGTCTGAGAATCATTCTGTTTGTCTTTTTGTTTCCATTTGATAGGTTACGTGCAGAGTTTGATTAGGCGTGTTGTAAACAATGTCAACATTGTGATCAACAATCTCATATTAAAGTATGTGGAGGATGATATTGTTCTCTCAGTCAATATCACTTCTGCAGAATGCTATACAGTGGATGAATTTTGGGATCGTGCATTTATGGACATCTCTGGTGAGTAGATACTTTTGGGTCTTACAATTCTATAGTATTAGAACTCTGATTCCTTAGATGAGATTTTAAATTTCATGCAAGTAGCTTTCTAAGGGTTGGAGGTGAAATTGCTTCCTATTATATTTTCAATTTTCTCTTTTAACATAGTTGTTTTTCCCATTACCAGTACCTTGCAGGCCACATTATGGTAATTTTATATGTTGACTATTAAGTACGCTGGATGCAAATGCAAACACATGCAGTGTATTTTATGGGATAGAAAGACCATCAGTTATTGCATCAGTTAAGTGAAATATTACATGCCACATCACATTTCAGGAGGGGAAAACATCAAGTTATCTGTCCATTTTAGGGTAGGGTGTGTAGTCCCTAATACCTTGGTGTCCGAGTGCCTCGCAATATTTAATCTATTTATCTTCACAATTCTCTTGTGAGGCTGGGAAGTCCTATTATCCTAATTTTACAGATGAGGAACTGAGGCACAAGAGAGACTTGCCCAGGGTCACATAGGAAGTATGTAGCAGAGCAGAGAATCGAGCATGAGTCTCTTGCATATTGTGCCATTACCCTAATCACTGGATAATCTTCTCTAGCTAAAATGTATAATAATTATGGTAATATTCAAGTATCAGAGGGATACTTATAATATTATAACATTATAAAATATACCTGAAGCCAAGATTATCATAACTTATTTTATTTTGTTTCAGAAATTGCAAGATAAAAACTTATCTGATGAAAATGTGCATTTTTGGCAGGTTATCAAATCAACAAAACTCTCCCAGGGAGAGATAAATGAGTGGGCTGGTCTCATCCTTGTGCATAGACTACCGTAGCTAGGAGTGTTTTAAGGTCAGATCTAGGGTGCAAAGTGAGTTGGGAAATTTGCACCATGCATGGCTCTAGCCTGTACTGTTCTCATTTTTATAATCACCAAATTCACAAAAAAGACCATCTTTGAAATATGCATTTTATTAAAAGTTAAACTGACCACAGCATGGAAAAACAGGTTAAGGCATGCTGCCCTTCTCAGCTGTCATTGGATTGCAGAGTAGATGTCATGGCTTCCCAGTTGCACTAGTCATCCTAGATAGAGTTCTTCTAAGAGGAAGGGTCTCATTAGGTAATCCATTTAGCTGGGGCATAGGACAATTGATAAAAAGGCCAAGGAAGGAGAAAGAGACTCTGTTCTGCCTTCGGCTGAAAAATATAAAATTCTTTTTAAACAGGAAAATGTATAATTTTTTTCTCAGTTAGTTAAGGCCATACAAGTACTTAAAAAGAAACTACTCTTTTTGTGAGATGATTTTGTATCTTTGGAGTTTTCTGCAACTCTGTTATTTCTAGCAAAATTGTGACTATAAGGAAAAATTAATGTTTTTGGTTTATGGTAATGCAAGGATTTTTTTGTCCTTGCAGATTTATAATCAAGTATCTGAAAATTGAAAGAGCATTTTGAATATTCACTTTCCATATTCTCTGTTGCCTAATTTTTAACGATTGGCTTCTACTGTTCTCCCTCACCCCTCACCCCCCGCCCCAATTCCGAGTAAAACTGAATGTGCCCTTTGAGTGCATTATTGGAGGTTAGGGTGACCAGACAGCAAATGTGAAAAATCGGGACGGGGGTGGGGGGTAATAGGAGCCTATATAAGAAAAAGACTCAAAAATCGGGACTGCCCCTATAAAATCGGGACATCTGGTCACCCTATTGGCGGTATAATGTTTAGATTTATTAAGTTCTTTCTTCCCCTTTCTTTCAAGATGAACACTCTTTCCTCCTCCCCTTTCCCCACCCCCTCTTCTGGATAATCATGAAGGGGATTTGAGGCTTCTGCTATGTTTGGGACAATAGTTTTCAAATGTGGGTGGGATTGTTATCTCTGTGGAAGTGTTTTTTTTTCTTCCAAGTGTAAAACACACTTTAAATGTGTGTTTAAATAGAAAACATTTTAGTAAGCTGGAAAGATAAATATATTACCAAATGCTTACTTAGAAAATTATTCTTCTTGCTAAAGCTCTTTTTAGCCGTGTGAGCCGGTAATATTTGTGGTAGCTTAAATAAACAATAACACTGTTAACTACAATGGCAGTCTTCTCTCTGTCAATCTGTTTATTTTTTATTATTATTACTGTTTGCTCATAGATTAGTATACTATGAATAGTAAGTATTTGCTTTTTATTTTTTATGTTTTAAACTGTCTTAACATTTGTTCTTATCTTTTTAAAGCAAATGATCTGGTACTAAGGAAGGTGATTAATTTTTCTGACTGCACAGTATGTCTTGATAAGAGAAATGCTAGTGGAAAAATTGAATTTTACCAGGACCCTCTCCTTTACAAGTGTTCCTTCAGAACTCGCCTGCATTTTACTTATGATAACCTTAATTCCAAGATGCCATCTGTTATCAAAGTAGGTACCAAAGTGTCTTCTTTTGTTTCCTCAAATCCACATGTATGAACTACTTTTCAGGTTTTAAGTGTATAATTTGACATTCACAAGAAAAACCAAAGAACATGAACACTAACATAGTACATTAACTACTATGGAATTTTTATGTCTTGGTTTATTAATAGACTGCATGTATTATGTATATTAATAGCTTTAAGAAAGAAAAGTCATGTTCAATCCAGACAGCTTTTTGCTTGAGCTTAAAAAATGATTGTAATAATTGTACCACAGAATAAAGAGTCGAGAAAACAGAGGGAGAAAAAGGGAAGCTTAAAGTTAAGTTTGGGGACTGCATGATTTAGGAGATTAGTAATGGGACATAGAGCATTTTCAAATCTAGCCCAGACACTGATTGGTATTAAGCAAAACTTAATATATTCTAATGACTGTTCAGTGGTCTAGGTGTAAAAAATTAGTGGTCCAAGTCCAGTTCTTAATGGGCAAGTATCCAATATCATACACACACATCTGGCACTAAATGACATGTTTATTGATAGTTAAAGCATAGAAATCAACAGCTGAATGGGCACAGAGGTTGAATTACCTTTTCACCTTTAAAGACTTTTCCTTCAGTTCATGTTGTAGGTATCTTGGACAGTATCGGGGAAGCTTTTTGCTACTACCTGTCCTGTAAATGGTATTTTGCACTTACATAGCACTATTGATCTGCAGATACCAAAACTCTTTACAGACGATTGCTATTTTTAAGTGCTTATCTAGAAATGTATTCATGCAAAATGCTGCATAGACACTTGTTTTGCACACACGAACATCCAGTAGCATATGTGTAAAGCAGGCAATCAGCACCTCTCCTGATCATTAATTTAATTTTTACTGATACACTCTAGTAATTTTTCCTATCCGATGTAGGCATCTTAGTACATAAAGTACATCCTATCGTGTACTGGTCTTAAATTTATACAGTACTTAGGCAGTGGGACCAGTTAATCCTGTGTTAATTTTTTTTGTAAATTTGTTTCTTTTGTGTTTTTTTAGAAATGAGTACAAGTTGAGTCTTTACGGATATTAGGACCTTTTTAACTAAATGGTCAGTTATTTTAAAGCTTACACGGACCATCCTGATATTAATGATTTATCATATGATTGGCTGTGACATATGTATTAAGGCCTTTACAATTTGTGGTACTAGTACAGTTGGTGCATATGTGCAATTACACTGCATGCTAAAAATCCTGTATTTTTTCACTTAAAATCAGCAAAGTTATTCTTTTTAATTTTGGAAAAATATTCAGTCACAGGCTTGAGATCTTCTATGCCAAGTTTTAACACGGAGCAAATTTTTATGGCTGAATTATAAACCTCTGACAACAGACATTTATAGTGGAAATATTGACAGTCTTCAGGATAGTGTCAAATGGTGCTGCTGTTTTAATAATGAATTCTTTACTTTCTTTTACTTTATTACATTAAAAAAAAGTTTTTTATGGATCCTAGATTACCATAAAACACATGCCAGAGTACATGGAGCAATGTTAGTGTAATTACATTTATATTTATATGAAACCCACCTGTTTATCTCTGTTGGTGGTCAGTCATTCCCATCTTTTTTACACATTTCAGTGTGTTTAAAGACGCATCTTACTCAGTATTCATATTTTGTTGATTTTTTGGTGATATTGTCCCTAGTTACCATATTGTTTTTCATTTTCAGTATGTGATTTTACAGATAAAATATCTTAACTTTGTACATTGTCCTTAGAGATGTCAATAAAAGATTAGAACATTTGGTCTTATGCTGCTGGATAGATGTTGAAATCAAAACTATATTTATACTGCTTGATTCCTATAGGTTTAAACACTGGGGCTGTAATTATTGATTCAGTAGAGAAATATTTGCTCCATATATCAGCATTAATTTGCTGCATTCTGATTGATATAAACAAGATGGTTGGATGCTTTAGCTAGTCAGCAGTTACAGAAAAAATTACCATTTAAAAATATATATACTATTTTAAATGTTAGGTCTGATTGGATATAGGTGTTCTTTAAATGTGCTCTTGTAATTTATTCTAATGAAGTCTGTACCAGCCAATCAGATCACTGGATGGCTGGCATTCATTCATGAAAACTTGAAAAATGTTAAACTTCACTGCTGTAAGTGAAATGAATTTATAGCTTCAACCATTTTCTCTAGTAGATAAATACACTTATCTCCAAAATTGTCATTACTGCAGTTGTCACTAGCTAGTTGACTGTCTTAGCAGAGAGGCTAGAGAGTGGAAAGGTCTGGCCCTTATCTCGGTTACATTAACCCAAATCCACAGCCAGTTCCCCTGGAACACGCATGAGAGAGGCTGTCAGGTAGATTGCATTCATGCTTCACATACTGTACTTCTGTAGTTAAATAGAGACTGCAGTCTGTAGGAATGTTTGTTTCATTTCATGAGAGTTACAAAAAAAATTGTTTTAAAGTAAATGTATGCCTGGGGACTAGTGCATTCATAAATTATCTCTTGGGAGGGGCGGAGGAGTGGAGGGGGAGGAACCTCACGACGACATTGGACTTCCAGTCTATGATTCCTCCTTTATGGTGTTTTCCCAGTCTCAATCCCTCTGACTTCTGTAAAATTACTTTTGAGATCCAACCCACAGATTCAGTCTGGGTTACCACTGGCAGCTCCGTCTTCTCCTGGTTCTAGACTGCATCTGACTGTTGCTCAAAATGGCTGCCAGCTTTGTACCCCTGATAGAACTCACTACTTATTGATCAGAAGTGTCCAGCTTCTGATTAAAAGTGTATGTGTATACATGCATGACTGTCTGCCATTAATGAAGCCTTCCACACCAGCTTCAAAACCACTATTGAGCTTGATTAACTTCCTGCACTCCTTTTAGTGTATTGAAATAACTACTTGTTTGCAGTCACACAAATCTGTATACTGCCACCTTGATTAGAAAGGTTTCCAAATCAACTCAGAGCAAGTAAAAGCTGCAGCTGTAATTACAGCAATAAATATTTTGGCTGAACACCAAAAAATAAGAAGAAAAATGAAAAGGGGGTTACATGTGCAGATGGCAAAGTTTTCCTTGTATTTTTCTACATTCTTGGATATCATCATGAGCATCTTGGACTACGTTTGTGATTTTATTTTCAGATGTCGGCTCAATAGCAATATGCAGAAGTGCATTTTGCCCTGTGTGGATACTTGGGACTATTATCAAGCCACTTTTCATGTTTCATGAACTATATATTGCATTAATGTCAGTATTGATCCTTTTTATTCTATTAGTGGATCTGTGAATTTAAATCTGCCTGGCAGAATATATCTAGGATGATATGTAATTTATGATAATAGCTGATTTTGTGCTACACTGAAGATTATAAAAGAATGTCACCACTTTTTTTTATCCGGTTTGGGATTTTGCCTTTCAGTAGTTTCTTCTTTGAGTGGTTCTGCATAGTCCCCTTATGCGTAATGCCCTAACTGGTCTACTCTTCCCCATAGCATTAAATAAATTAGAGTTTGTAGTTATACTTTAATATAACTTTAGGTTTGGTTCTGTATGATGACAGAACCAAAGAAAAGAAAAAGCAGATGTAAGAGGTGTTCTTTATGCCCAACTATCTTCCCGGTGTCGGACGACCACATTAGGTGCCTTAAGAGCCTTGGAGAAGGCCACTCTCCTTTTGGATGGTCTATTTGTCAGATTTTTATACTCAGAGCTCATAAGGAATGGCAGAATAGACTGCAACTGTTTCTGCTTAAAGAAGCTCTTGCTGCTAAGCCATTGATCTCCAGGAGACCATCAGATCCAAAGACTAATGTCTCATTTGTGGGGTCATATTCATCAGTGTTCTTTTCTTCTGCTTCAGCAAAGTTTCATGCCATTCGATCATGAAGAACTCAAAGAAACCAGTTTTCTGTACTTTTAAATGGGCATAACTTTTCCTTTCTTGCTACATAACAATGTTTATATTTTACTTTTGAAAAATTATCTATTTTCATTTGTGCAGTTGCTTCTTTTCTAACACTTCCCCCAACCGGAGGCATGTTCACTCAGATAAATTCATATGCTGCTGATGCTTAGTTAAACACTGAACACCAAGCATCCATTTGCAATATTGATCAGCAACTTTCCATCTACAGAAGTTGGAATGAAAAACAGTCACCTACTGATTTCAACACTGTAAAGCAAGGGTAGTCAATTTATTTGTATTAAGGTCCCAATTTCTTGGTCAAGGTGTAGTCAAGGCCCAGACTCCAGAGAAAATATTTTTTTAAAAAACAATGTTAATAAATAAGTAAAAAGATTTTGGGGTCCAAAATCTGTCTGTCCAGATTTGGCCTGTAGTCCATTTATTGACTACACCAGCTGTAAAGTATGAAGACTGTTATAGATGATCTAAACAGCTTTCCATAGAACACCTGCCAACATTTTTCAGATTCTAGTAAATCAAGTGTCTTTCACAGTTCATACATCTACACATTCTTCTCTTCAGCTTCCAGTGATTGTTAATTCCAACCACTGATCACACACCTGTCTTCAGTCACCTCTCTCCAGCCCAGTCTCTTATCTTCTCTAGACTTCTAGACAGTTTCCTTATTTCCTAATAGATATAATTAGGCATAAAAATATATATTTTGTTCTCATTTTGCTTTCACTTTTTTTGAATAACTAGTTGTCATTCACAGATTAAAATTAGGAATTTGGTGTTTCTAGGATCAAACTTTGAAATATATGGGCATATAATACTTCAGAAGGATACTTCAAAAAAATGAAAAAACAAACAAACCTTCCAAAACCCAACTGGACTTGCATTTTTCTTCAGGGTGGTGGTTTTTTTTTATTGTTGCGATGGTTTTTACAGCCCTGGAATGCTGTGATTATTTTGTCCTACATAGCAAAATGTGTTCAATCAGTTTTAGGCACCCCAAATTTTAGTTTAGAATGTTCTCTTTTATTATAACACAAGTTGTTATAAAAATGTAAATAAAAATATTTTTCATGCAAATCTTTTTATTTAGGTTCCAAAGTCTGAATGTTTTTGGCTTAAAGATATTATAATGTTGTGATACTGTTTTCGAAGAGAAAAAAATAGGGATATTCTATTTATAGCACGATATCTTACATTTTAAAACTTAATTTTAATGAAGACAAAATTATATGATTTCTTTGCTTCTGTGTTCTTTATACCTTAGATTCATACATTAGTTGAAAGTTTGAAGCTTTCCATCACTGATCAGCAGCTTCCTATGTTTATACGCATAATGCAGCTTGGGATTGCTCTTTACTATGGAGAATTGGGAAACTTTAAAGAAGGAGAAAATGAAGACCTGGTTTGTCATACTAAAGATGTATTGGGAAACATGTCAGGTACATATAACTATTATTTCTCAACCAAAAATAATAATTTTAAAAATTACATTTTATTTTCTGATTTTTAAAAATGTGAGTGTTCAGTGCAAACTATTAGTGTCTTGACAATCTGTAATCTGTTAGAGCTAATAGCACAATGTATGTAAGTGTGTAATACTCCTAACATTATTTGTGTGTTATGCTGAGAAAGCTATTTCGATGATCCTAGCTATGCTGAGGTTGTTCTTTCTGGACAAAACTTTGGATTTTGGTGATCATCCAATGTAGCAGGAGACTTGGGGTTGTTAGATAGTTTTTGATAAATTGTATTTAAATTAAAAATATTTTTTATTTTGTTTTTGTGTTTTGATTTTAAAACTGCATTTTTTTTTTTTTTTACTGTGAATAGAAATGTCAACACTTATTCGAGTGGTTGCACATGTGAATTTCATTCTTGGTGTCTGTGTACCCAGTGTATGGTCATCAGAAACTTTTCCCCTCAGCAGTACCCAGTGAGTAGCTTGAGCGCTGTCTACTGTCACTTGCCACTGCGTGCAGGTATAAAAGGCAAAGCTGCCCCCAGCCCCTCTGTTTCTTCTGATCTTCTGCGACAGCTGTTGGAGCCCCTTTTCATTGCTAGAACAGCTTTCTCTTAGCCTTTATTTATGTAGTCTAGTTGTAATTAGTAGTTGTAGTTAGTTAGTTTTTAGTAGTAAAAAAAAAAGTTAAGCTTTTATAGTTTTTCCTTTTTGGGGGTTTCTGTTGCCGACACAGTGGCATGGCTGGGTCCCTGGGCTTCAAATCGTGCTTCTTGCTCAAAACCTATGCCTGTGAGTGACCCATGCTGCATTTGTTACAAATGCCTGTGGAGGGAGGGGGGGGTGCACATGTGAAGGACCAGTTCCAGTTTTGTCAGAACTTCAAGCAAAGGGTGAAAAGCGATAGGGAGGCTAGGCTGAAGTTCCAGCTAATGGAGGTGGCGCTGAGATGACCCTCAGAGCTGTCCTGGTCTGACTCTGTGCCAAGTGCTGCAGCTTCAGTCATAAGTTTGCCTTCAAGAGTGTCAGAGTCCCGGCACTGGTCACTGTCACCTGTGCCTAGGAAGGAGCATAAGTCTTCCAGAGAGGCTCTGATCAGAGGAAGATCTCTACCCGCCCAAGTCTGCAAAGCAGGGGAAAAGGGGGTCAAGAAGAGGGTAACTAAGATCTAATCACCTCTCCTCCAAATCAGTGCCTAAAACTGCAGAGTTAGCTCCAGTGCCAGAATGGGCACTGCCGAGTCCTGTGCCAGAAATGGCACTATTAACTTCAGCAGCACTGCATCAATCAGATATGATCTTGGTGCTGAGTACGTTGGAGGTGTTTGCAGCAGCGAGGAGTTTACTTTGTTTATTGGTGCTGGTATTGTTGGCGGTACAGGAATCAGCTCCCACGGTACTGTTAAATTGCCCTGTGCTAACATCTGTGGTGCAGTACCCCGTAGTGCACCAGCTGCCTACTTCCTGGACAGTCTACCCATTTGTGCCATCTAAGAGGAAGCTGGCAACGATGGTGTCGCTCTAGCCATTGCTGGGTTCTTGGCCCCAATCACTGGAATCAACTTGGATTAGATCCTCCATGGTCTGCAGAAAGGAATTCTTCTTCATTGGACTCCGAGGTAGGCTCATATATCTGTCAGTCTTGGAGCAGCACTCACTGCACCCCACATAGATCCTTCCTCTCTGGGTACCCTGTTGAACTCACAATGAGAACTTCTGTGGGAATGTGGCGAGGAGGTCATTGGGGTCTGGTCCCTTATCAGCGGCCTTTTTGGAACCACTGGGGTTTCCCCCAGCTTCTAGATCCTCCCTTCCTCGTTTCTCTTCAGTGCCCTTGTCCAGGAGGAGTGAGTCCTCGCACCAAGCTGCCCCACCTGCAGTGTCTGGTATTGGGCCCAATGCAAACTATCAGGAAGAGGTTCTGGAGGAGCCAGCAGAACATCTTGCAGAAGAAATTCAACCACTTCTAGTCTTGGCTTCATCCTTGTCCTCTCTGGATGAGACTGTTTCCTTGGAGGCAACATAACCCCCTCAGACAACTACAAAACTCATCAGGAATTGTTAGAGGAGTGCTTCAGACTTGGGCATTCAGGTCAAGAAGGTCAGAGAGTCCTCTCTTCACCTGATTGATATATTATCTATGTCAGGTCTATCTAGAGTGCTCTGCCAATCAATGAGGTGATTTTGGAGCCTATAAAGACACTGTGGTAGATCTCATCTTCCTTGCCTCCTACCTCAAAGCATGTGGAGCACAAGTATTATGTGCCCTACCAAGGGTTTAACTGTCTGTTCTCCCATCCTCCTACAGGGTTGCTAGTGATTGCAGTGGCTAACGAAGGGATCACCAGAGGCTTCAAGCTCCCACCCCCAAATCAGGGGGCAAAGAAATGTAACTTATTTGGTATTGGGGGTATTGTAGCTTAGACTTGCTAACCAATGGGTTCTGCTGAAATATTCTGATTTTAATTTGTGGGGCTCCATGGAGAAATTCAAACATCTGCTCCCTGGGAATGGTAGGCGGGAGTTCTTTTCCCTGGTGAACAAGGGCAGATTAGTAGTGAGAACTTGGCGGCAAGCTGAGCTGGATGTGGCAGACTCGATAGCTAAGGCTATGGCTTCTGCAGTCTCCATGTGGAGGTCTTCCTGGCTGCAGTCTTCTAGTCTCCCCAAATAAGCCTTTTTGCGACAAGGATCAACAGTTTTGTTACTTGTGAAGTGGCCTCCTGGGTTCCCTGACAAATGCATTCATACTACCATGGTCACACAGGCTCATCTATGCTTTCTCACTAATTCATTTCATTCATGGAGTATTATTAAGGCTAAGATGGGACCAGGCCAGAGTAATACTCATAGCCCCAGCATGGACCTGTCAACACTGGTACTATGCTCTTTTCGCACTTTCAGTGAAACCCCTTTTTTCACTTCCACTGGGCTTGAATTTAATCTCCCAAGATCATGGAAGTCTACTCCACCTGAGCCTGCAATCTCTTCATTTAACTGCATGGATGCTCCATGGCTAGATGTTAGAGAGCACTCTTGCTCAAAAGGGTGCTAAACAGTAGAAAGCCCTACCAGGGCTACTTACCTCTGTAAATGGAGTTGTTTTTCCAACTGGTTGTGCCATTCTGAACTCTTGCTGTCCCGTTCTTCAATTTAATGCATACTAAATTACTTATTATACCTGAAACCTCAAGGATTGACTGATAGTTCTATCAAGGTACATCTAGCAGCTATTTCAGTTTTCCACTCTAAGGTGGATAATTGGTCTATTTTTTTTCGAACCACATGTCAATAAGGTTTTTGAAAGGCCTAGTTAAATTGTATCCTCAGGTGCATGATCCTGTTCTCCTGTGGGATCTAAACTTAGTGTTGTCAAGGCATATGGGGCTTACATTTGAGCCTTTGGTCACTTGCTCTCTGCCACATCTGTCAATGAAAGTGGCATTTTTGATTGCTGTTACCTCTGCCAGAAGGGTGGGAGAACTGTGTGCTGCATTAGTATAGGGAGGCTCAGACATTATCTTCTTTAAGGACAGAGTTTACCTGCACACTCATTCCATGTTTGTTGTGAAGGTAGTGTCTGCTTTCCATTTCAACCAGCCTGTTTACATACCTGCATTCTTCCCAAAACTACATTTGAGCAGGGAAGAGGACGTTTGCACATGATGGACATCAGAAGAGCTCTGGTGTTCTACCTTGACAGAACCACGCAGTACTCAATATTTTCAACTCTTCGCGGTGATTGCAGACAGAATGAAAGAACAAGTTGTCTCTTCTCGGAGAATTTCTTCTTGGATAATCTCATGTATACACATGTGCTATGACCTAGCTAATGTCACCCCACCGAGCAGAGAGACAACTCATTTTATGAGATCACAATTTATAACTTCAGATACAAAAAATGATATGTGCATACAAATAGGATAATCGTATTCAGCAAATCATACTTTTTCCATGACCCCTCGCGTGACTTACCTTGTACAAAATGCATCATAATTATGCCATAATCCTATCATAATAATATCACTGTTAAGAATATGGGGTACAGTGTCACAATGGCAACCCACTATAACGATCAGTTACTGTGTTAGCTCAAGTGGCAGAGGTCTATGTAGTGTATCTAAAATTACAACCCTACTGATGACCCATGTGCGTGTCAAGGTGATGCCACATGATGGAATTTTCAGCTTGCTTGCTTGCTCGTGCATGCACACAGACACACAGTACACTACATTGGAATAACATTAAGTTTTGAGTCCTTGACTTTGCAACCTTAAGAAATACCAGAGTTAACAGTGCAAGTGCATGCTTAATTTGATCCCCTTGTGCATATGCCTTATGATAGTCTTTAATTACAGGATCACATACTATTTTTTCCACAAGATCCCTGCCTCATTCTGTGCAGATAATGGACCTGTTCTGGGGAACAAATCAGGGTTATGTAATGAAGGAGACTGTATTCTGTAGGACCCCCTGCTTCATTTGTTGCTGAAGTCAAAAGGTGTGTAGTGAATGAGGCAGGGGATTGTTGGAAGAAAAAAGATGGTCTTATGATTCAAGTAGTTGAATACTGCTTGGAAGAACTGGATTCTATATGTGCCTCTGCCACTGAGTTCCTATGTGATTCCAAGCAAGTCACTTAAACCGAATTTTTATCAGATGGTCACTAAGTGTGTATTCCTTATTATCTGGATGTCTGATTTGCAGAAAGACTGAGCACTTATAGCTGCATTTGAAGTCAGCGGGAGCTATGCTTTGAACTTTGCACATATAATGTGTCAGTAGCTGGGACACAGGTGTATGGAAATGGATGGTCTGGACAAAATGGATGAAAGGTGATGCTGATGTGCAATTTTCAAGTATTTATACAGACTTTAATAACTTAAGGAGAGAGTCTGGAGATCTGCTTAAATATCGAAGGGTCTTCATTCTGTTCCAGAGGAAAAGAATTTGCTAAGAAATGGAATTCCTCATTCTTTGCTTGGTAGGTGCTAAGTAGGGGCACCCAGGAAAATTATTTCTCAATAGGTTTACTAAAGGATTTGCTAGAGGCCCTGAGCAAAAGTGGTAGGCCACACTTTTACAGCACTAAACAGAACACTATTCTGGGTAGCCCTTAGTTCTAGGTGTTGTGCTGTGTTTTACATCTTTATCAATGACCTGGATGTAGAAATAGAGAGCATACTGATCAAATTTGCAGATGACTCAAAGCTTGGGGAGATTGCCAACACTTTGGAGGATAGAGCTAAAATTCAGAAGGATTTTGATAAATTGGAGAACTGGGCTATAGACAACAAAATGAAATTGAACAAAGACAAATGTATGGTGCTACACTTAGCCCAGGTCTACACTAACCCCCCCTGTCGAACTAAGATACGCAACTTCAGCTACGTTAATAACGTAGCTGAAGTCGAAGTACCTTAGTTGGAACTTACCTGTGGTCCAGACGCGGCGCGCAGGCTCCCCCGTCGACTCCGCCTACTCCACTCGTCGAGCTGGATTACCAGCGTCGACGAGGGAGCACTTCCTGGTTCGATTTATCGCGTCTTGACAAGACGCGATAAATCGAACCCAGAACATCGATCCCGCGCCTCCGACGCGACGGGTAAGTATAGACATACCCTTAGGGAAGAAAAAACAAACGCACAAATACAGAATAGGGGTAACTGGCTTGGCAGCAGCACTTCTGAGAAGGATCTGGGATTTGTGGTGGATCACAATCTCAATGTGAGTCAGCACTGCGATGCTGTTCCAAAAAAAGCAAATGCAATTTTAGGTTGCATTAACACAGGCGTTAGCATGCAAGTTACAGGAGGTGATAGTACCTCTCTATTCAGTGCTGGTTAGGCTTCAGTTTGAGAACTGTGTCCAATTTTGGTCACCAATGTATAGAAAGGATGTGGAGAAACTGGAAAGGATCCAGAGGTGACCGACAAAGATGATCAGAGGGCTGGAATGCAAGCCATACGAGCAAAGGCTGAAGGAATTGGGTATGTTTAGTATGGAAAAGAGGAGATTAAAGGGGGACATAATAGCAGTCTTCAGATACTTCAAAAAAGATGAAGAAATGTTGTTCTCTCTTGCCACAGAGGACAGGACAAGAGGCAATGGATTCAAGATACAGCATAGCAGATGTAGATTAAATCTCAGGAAAAACTTCCTAACTAGAAGAACAGTAGGACAATGTAACAGACTGCCTAGGGAGTTTGTGGAAGCTTCTTCACTGGACGTTTTCAAAAGGAGACTGGATAGCCATCTCTCTTGGATGGTTCAGACCCAACAAATCTTGCATTTTGGAAGGGGGTTAGACTAGATGACCCTTGTGATCCCTTCTAACCCTATGGGTCTATGATTCTAGTCCTTATGAGACCCAAACCTTTAAGATAGAAATAACTGCATGCTCAAGTGCTTCTTATAGAAAATTCAGGGAGAAGAGGTGTATTACCATGAGGAGATAAAACCAATAGGGTTAACAGTAGATCCAGAGAACTGCTTTCATCTGAATTGGAGAGAGTTTGTCACAGAATCCCCTCCCAGCCAGCTGAAAAGAATTTGTGCCAGCAAGAAAACCTAGTGTAACTTTTGAAGTTGGAGAAGGGGAGATGAAACTCTGGAGTATCATAGAAGGGTAAAAATGAACAAGGCAGAGTAGGTTCACCTTATCTGAGAAAGACAGCTCTTTGCTGCAAGAACCAGGCAGCTTCCACAGTCAATCCCAATGAGCGGACAATTGCAACAACATTGATTCTCAGATACTTCCCAGTTAAGTGCTCCCTCTGGGGTCTGAGTGCAAAGAGTGGTGATATTTGAGAACAATGCCCTTTCTCTCTATTTTGACTGAAACCCTGCTGGATAAAGACGTAGAGATTGCTGGGTGGTTTTAAAGTACATTTAAAGTGCATTTTTCTCCTTTTTTTAACTTCCTTTTTCTTTTTTGTGGATAGAAGTGATTGGGGCTTTCATAAGGGATTAAGCATTGTACGGTGGTGTTTCAGCCCATAAAGGGGCTAATGAGTGATTTTTTTTAGGCATCTTTGCACACTTCAGCTTTCTTCAGGTGTTCAGATCCTTTGGTGATTAGCATGGTACTAATGACATTGAAAAGGAATTTTTATTCAATGAACTTGATGTCCAAGGTCCAGGATATCAAATATTCTATGGAGACAGACACAATCCATGAATTAGTCCGTGGGGCTGAGGTATAAATTTAGGACCACATACAGTGGGTCTTCTGCTCATGGTTTGCAGAAATATCAATGGTAGAATATGGACATTATGCAGTAATTCAACTTTTACTTATCAGTATTTATTATTTGTTCAGTACCTTATTGTCACATTCAGCATCACTCAGTGGGAAAATATGGTCTCTTTTTCTTTAGGTCTGTTGCAACTTTTGGTCCGTTTTTTTCCTTTTCCTAAAACAAGTAGCTGCAACAGTTATAGCCACACCATGGGGTAGGGAAGCACCCCCAGGCCCAGAACTGTGCAGAGGATGTGAAACGGTCATCCCCACCCCCCTAGGCTCCATGCGGCTTTCCCCCCTGCCTTCCCATAACAAATAAACATAAAAAATTGTGAAACTAATACTACATTTGCCAGGCATCACATACTTTGCCCATATGTTATCCCCCTACCTCACCATTTGTTTATCTTGTCTTTTTAGTGTGTAAACTCTTTGGAGTAGGGACAGTCTCTTACTCTGTAGTACCTACCCAATGGAATTCTGATCTTGGTTGGTGCTGCTAAGCACTATAATGATAAATAAATGATACTTTATTTCTCGTCCTTTTATCTGTCTGTTTTTTCACCCATTTTATTCCTTGCAGCATTTCCTAATCCTTCCTCATGTGGGCTTCATTTCCACTCACTCTCCCCATCCAGTGTGTTAAAATGATCACCAAAGCAATAGTTAATTTTGAAGATTAAAGCTTCCTCAACCAGTAAGCTTAATAGCGTCAGTTTTGTTGCATTTTCTTACTTTTAAAAAACTGTCATTTTAGTGGCAGTAACTTTGCCCAGGGTGTTTGCCTGGGCAACAGCTTTGCTCAGAGTTGAGACTTTTTCTATTGATGCATTGTACAGATTTATTCAGATTTTGTTTAGCATTTTCTCTCAAAGGGAATATTCCCCATCAGTCACAGACCCCAAACTCTCTGCTAGCTTTCTTGAATTTTGAGAGGTATAGGTTTGTCTCTCTGGTTTATTTGTTTTTATTATTAGACTCTGTTAGTCTATAAGGTGCCACAGGACCCTTTGTCGCTTCTGCAGATCCAGACTAACACGGCTACCCCTCTGATACTTGTTTTTATTAGTTGCTCATATAAAGCTAAATACTAGATTCTTTCTCTAGCATTTTCTTTAAATGTGTTTTCTGTGGGTATGTAGCTGCCTTGTAGGGGGGGAAAATTGAGGCTTTGTTTTTTGATTTCTGTAATGTAGCTACGTGTGCATCCCCATATGTTACCCATTTGCCTGAAAAGAAGATGGAAGTTGTTAGGTTGATATAATTGCAAAATGTAGGCAATTTTTGAGCACTTCCTATGAGCGAAGCCTAATTGCTATCATTTGACTTAAATTGACCTACAGGAGTCAAAACAAACACATTATTGGTTCAGCACTTACTGTATTTGTGGCCTGGTTCCTTGATCAAATTGGTGGATGAGTTTGGCATGCTCTTTAGCTAAACAGGATTTCCTTAACATGATTATTCCCCCCCCGCCCCCCCCCTTCTCTGTGCTTGTTAGCTCTGGTTTTAGCTAGTTTCAGTTTATAATAAGACTAAGAGTTGAATGTGGATAGGGAGACTGTGTGGAAACACAATCTAACAAATGGAAACAAGATTCTGACGTGGAGTGTCTCTTAAGACAGTGCACCTTGTGGAACAGAAGCTGAAACTTCCATATAGCAGAACATTTAAAGAGTATTCCATGTCTAGCAGGCTGTATGACAGCTCAGTAGTGAAAGAGAGTTATAATTTCTTTGAGTATTGTTTGCCTAGAAGGCACCTGTTTGTCTGGCCCAGTAGCATCCAGAAATTGTTCCAGATTAATCTGGATGGTATTCTTGACATGGGAATGAATAATAGTCCCAAAATCTTACTATATTTCAGTATTAGACCCCATGCTATTTGAACCATGGATGATCTTTTTGTATAAGAAGAAGAAAATATTTGGAAAGTTTATGTAGACATTCTCCACTGATAATGTGACTTTGTTATAACACTTTATTCACACTGCAATTTTCATGGTGTCAGGTTTTCTAGAATGGAATTCTGTTTTTTTGCAGGGAGTGTGGGGAATGGCTTTCAGACTAGAATTTGGTCTATAGGATTTTGGGTTTTGGTGGTAGTGGTATCATTTCCAGTGACATAAAAATTGGTGCATCAGCATTGCTTGCTGTCCACTGTGGCAAATTGCCGGCACTATTATGATGGGTCCCGCGCTTTCTCTTCTTGTGGGGGGTTTCAGGGCGCCGTTACTTGCCCCTGAACTGGGGTATCAGCTGTCCCACTAGTATCCCAGAGAAGGAAAGTGGAGAGGGAGGGACCCGGGCCCGCCCCCTACTCCGGGTCCCAGCCCAGAGGCCCTAGGATAGTGGGTAAACCACTTGTACTAGTGATTCTTTCCCCTGGGCTACTTCCCTCTCCTGCCCTTCAGCTTGTGGGGCTTCCTGCCTTCCCTCTGCACAAGCCAGGTGTCCCTTTACCTAGGGTCTTGGTCTTCTTAGCCCGCCACAGCACTCCTCCAAACTGCTCTCTGCTCCACCACCAAATCACTCTGCTTCAACTCCTCCAAACGGCTCTCTGCTCCAACTCCTCCTCACTCTGCTCCAACTCCTCCTCTGGCTGATTGAAGCAGGGGGATTTTATCAGATGACTGGCTTCAGGTGCTCTAATTGGCTTTAGGTGCTTTTAATTAATCTACAGGGAATAAGGCTTCTCCTCATTTTGGGGCTTACATATCTCTCCTAGATCACTCTCCTGCTGCTTTCTGGCCATGATGTATCACACCGCATACATTTGTGGTGGCTCAAGGTCCTCATTCTTTGTCACATTTCATGAGATAAGTGCATGTAAACACCTAAAGTTGGAACTGCTGGCATAGTCAATAATCATTACCAGTTACTCTGTGATACTTGAGTTTTTTGTCTTGTACATTGTGAATCCAAAAGATGCATCTTCTTTTGGAATAAGAACCTGTATGGTACCACTGCTATCTGATAACTGTATGAAGCACATTGAGGAATATGCTCAAAAAATGAATCTGGTAATTTCCCTGTACTGGCAATAATAAATACATTTGGGGTGGAGGAATGCTGCAAGAAAAAAATGTGTGTGATGTTAAAAGGACTCCTGTTTAGATTTAATATTTTGAGATTGCTCAAGAACGCATTTGCTTGTATAACGATTGTGCCTGTAGAATTGCCAAGGTCAGCATCAAGCTTGCATTGTCAACCATGTAAATGTTGATTGCACAAGTTAGAGCTCTTTAGGGAATTTATTCCAATAATTTTTATGTGTGAGAGTTAGTGTAAGTATTGTTTTATATTGGGTCCTTCCTTGTCTCTTCCTTCCATTTTCCCCTTTTTAACTTGTTCACCCACTCTCTCCTTTGATGTATAGCAAATGAAAAATCTATGTTGTAAATTAGGACTACTTTGTCTATTTTGAATTATAATTTTAAGCTTTTTATGCAGCTTCAACTTCCTCAGGATAAGATACAGAATGTAAACAGTTAAAAGCTCAGTGTGAATGAAAAATAAGTTATAACAATATATTTAAATACTTTTTGATTAACTCTGTTTTTGCTCCCCAATGAATGTAATCGGTAAAAAGTCTTCAGATATGCTCTGGATGTAATTCTATAATATTACACTAACAGCTGTGTGTTTACAGCTTTTCCTTTCATAGTCCAAAACTGATAAAAGATATATCTGGCAAAACTCATCTCTTTATCCAACACTCAAAGCTACAGGAATAGGTAATTGCAGCTTCACCCCTGAAGCTCTTACTCAGCCTCACTAATCTAAAGCTTTCACTCTGCATCACTACTCAGCAGTTATTTACCAGAATTACCAGAGATCCAGCAACTAGGTTAAGAATGGGTCTGAAACAGGGAGCCCGTAATGGCTACCCGGCCCAGGCAGCAAGCTGTATCAACCCCCTTCATGCTCCACCGCCATCACATGAGACTCAATCACCTTGCTCAGCACCAGCTTCACTGCTTGGTGACAGTGGAAGAGGGTGACACAGACCCCAGAGCTCAAGCCCAGATGCAGCATGTTACTCCCCTTTTCCCCATGTCTTGTAAGAGGAGGAAAGGGGAAGAAAGAAGCAATTCCCAGGTTCCAAAGGCAAACAGATGGTGGGAATCCAGGCTGACAGGATGCGGGGAGGGATGATTGTATTAGGGCTCTGAGGTCAGGGGGACCCCCAAAACATCTGTAACATCTGTATGACAAAAAGTGAAATGGGAGGGGTGGGATCCCAGGAAAAGGCCCCAAATTTCTTTTGACTGGCCTGGGGGGAGTAAAGGAGAAATGGTTACTTTGAACGCTGCCTCAGCTCTTCACAGTTGAGTGTTTCCTTCTCCTATCCCAGAGGGCATCTTCACTGCTCCTGAACCCACCCACGCCCCACTCTGGCTAGCAGGGTAAACACTAGCTTGTCATCTTTTATAGTTTAATGCTTCTGGCTGGAAAGGATTTTTTTTTTTTTAAAGCTAATATAGTAATTACTAAATATTTGCAGTTTCTTGTGGTTTGGATAAAACTCCTGTTTGGAAAGTCTTTTAATGTATAAGAAGTGGACATTTGGCTAGGTATCTCTCTCATCCCCTTTTTAAATCCGTATCACAGCCATCACCATTTTGCCCCCTTGTATGTGTCCCATGTGGCTCTAGTTGAGAACTTATTCATGTGCATGAGGTATTAACTTCAATGCAGTTATATTTTGAGGGTTTTTTTAAAAGGAGAAAATGACTATGGCTTAAAATATTTATTTCCTCTGGTGGTGAAGTAATTTTTGTGGGGGTTTTGACTGCTGTGCAGTATGTATTGGGACAAAACAATCTCTCACTGTCAACATATATGGACACACACAGTCAAAACATAAGGTTGTTATTAGTATCTCTATAAAATTCTTACTAGTAAAAATACTAAACCAAAAGTAGACATTAGTTTTTGTGTTTTTGGAAGATTAGGATGTGATATAAACATTACTTGAATTTTATATCCACTGGCTATCCTTTATAGTGGATAATAGAGTATCTGAACAGTCAGGGGAAAAAAAAATCCATTTCAAAATTCAAGTTGAATTTCTGTGTGACCCATGTTGTTGTTTTAAGATGTACAGAATATCAATTTGGACAGAGATTTTCCCTCCCCTCTGCAGATTCACACTGTCTTCTGCTCCCTCTGTGACACTTGGGATTGGTAATGGAATGCAGACCCTTTTGTCTCTGGGTCACAGGTTCAGAGCTGGCTCAGATCAACATCAGGAATTTCCAGTTGCTGGCTTTCCTGTGGCCTATATGAAAGCAATGAATGGCTTATGTCCAGTTCTTAGTGGAAAGGTGTCTAAATTCCCTCCAAAAATCCATCAGTTAAAAGTGCTTGGGTCTTCAAGTAGTGACCCCAGGGCTGCTCCATTTCACCTCATTTGCTTACACCCCATGCACCTTTGATCAGAGATTTTTGAAGTTCTTTTCAACTTTCCCTTACGGTACTTGTTGACTATCGGTCTCGTGCCAGTATTTAGCCTTAGGGTACGTCTATACTTACGCGTCCCGTCGGAGGAGTCCAATCGATCTTCTGGGTTCGATTTATCGCGTCTTGTCATACAATCTCAGTGTCTCCTAAGACATCCTCATTGGTACCGACTATATTTACCAGGAGAGACCTGCTGGAACAGCTTTTGTCCTCAGTATCAACAGTGGAAGTGCCTCTGTATCTGAAACTTATGTGGCGCCACAGGAATTCACATATTCCAGAGGCCTCCTTTTTCCTGATAAAATGGAGTCTCCCTTGCTGGTCAGATGTTTAACCCCAACCTGAAGATTCTTCATTTCAAAGCTTGTCTCCTCAATGGTTTATGGGAATAGAGACTTCCTGTCTGAGGAGACACAAAAGGTATTAATGAACGATAGAAAGGAGTCCATGAGATGCTGAATCTTTTCTGAAGATAATGTATTTGGTGTATTCAGAGATGTTCTCCACCTGCTCAGTAGTCCCTCTTGACCATTTTGCGATAACCTTCTAGAGTTCAAAAGGACTGAATTATCTATTAGTTCCATCAGGGTATATCTAGTGGTCATAACAGTCTCATTCCTCAGTTGAGGGACTCTCAGTTTTTGCTTATCCCACGGCTGTGAGGTTTCTCAGAGGATTGGGGAACCTTTTCCCTCAAATTAAGGAACCCATTCCAATTTGGATGTATTTCCTTATGCCTTATGAATTTTTCCTTTCAGCCAATGGTTACGACTTCCCTCATTCACTTATCTATGCAGATGGCCTTTCTAGTGGCTATCACCTCTGCCCAAGGGTTGGAGACACAGGATCTCTAATGGTGGGGCCTCTCTTTTTATAGTCCGTCCTATCTCGGGGCCTCTCCTTCTGCCCCCCTTCCCCCCCCCCAAACATGATACAGTTCTAGAGTGACCTGGAACCTTACTTTTGCCGTCTCCGACTCAAGGAATATTTCCACCACACCACTGAACAGCGCACTACCCCTCAGAAACCTTCCTACCAATGCTACAAGAAGAAGGATTCTGCATGGACTCCTCCTGACGGTTGAAATAACAGACTGGACTTCTACAGAGTACTTCTGCTGATGTGCATGGGCTGAAATTGTGGAAAAGCAGCATCACTTGCTCCATAACCTCAGCCGTACAGAACACAACGCCATCCACAGCCTCAGAAACAACTGACATTATAATAAAAAAGGCTGACAAAGGACGTGCTGTTGTCCTCATGAATAGGTCAGAGTATGAACGAGAGACTGCTAGGCAACTCTCTGACACAACATTCTACAGGCCATTACCCTCTGATCCTACTGTGGGGTACCAAAGGAAACTGCACCACCTGCTCAAGAAACTCTCTGAAGAAGCACAGGAACAAATCTACCCAGACACACCCCTAGAGCCCCGACCAGGGGTATTCTATCTGCTACGCAAGATCCATAAACCTGGGAATCTTGGATGCCCCATCATCTCAGGCATTGGCACCCTGACAGCAGGATTGTCTGGCTATGTGGACTCTCTCCTCAAGCCCTATGCTACCAGCACTCCCAGCTATCTTCAAGACATGACTGAGTTCCTGAGGAAACTATAGTCCATTGGTGATGTTCCAGGAAACACCATCCTAGCCACTATGGATGTAGAAGCTCTCTACACCAACATTCCACACAAAGATGGACTACAAGCCGTCAGGAACAGTATACCCAATGTCACGGCAAACCTGGTGGATGGACTTTGTCCTTACCCACAACTATTTAAGATTTGGGGATGATTTATACCTTCAAGTCAGCGGCACTGCTATGGGTACCTGCGTGGCCCCATAGTATGCCAACAGTTTTATGGCTAATTTAGAAGAGTTTCTCAGCTGTTGTCCCCTAGCACCTCTACTTGTGCTGCATTGATGACATCTTCATCATCTGGACCCATGGGAAGGAGGCCCTTAAGGAATTCCACCAGGATTTCAACAATTTCCACCCCACCATCAACCTTACTCTGGGCCAGTCCACACAAGAGATCCACTTCCTGGACACTACAGTGCAAATAAGCGATGGTCACAAACACTGCCTTATACTGGAAACCTACTGACAGCTATACTTACCTACATTCCTCCAGCTTTCATCCAGACCACATCACACGATCCATTGTCTACAGCCAAGCCCTAAGAGACAATCGCATTTGCTCCAATCCCTCAGACAGAGACAAACACCTACAAGCATTCTTAAAACTACAATACTCACCTGCTGAAGTGAAGAAACAGATTGACAGAGCCAGAAGGGTACCCAGAAATCACCTACTACAGGACAGGCCCAACAAAGACAGTAACACAACGCCGCTAGCCATCACCTACAGCTAAAACCTCTCCAGTGCATCATCAAGGATCTACAACCTATCCTGAAGGACGATCTCTCACTCTCACAGACCTTGGGAGACAGGCCAGTCCTCGCTTACAGACGGCTCCCCCCAACCTGAAGCAAATACTCACCAGCAACCACACACCATACAACAAAAACACTATCCCAGGAACCAATCCCTACAACAAACCTCTTGCCAACTCTGTCCACATATCTATTCAAGGGACACCATCATAGGACCTAACCACATCAGCCACACCGTCAGGGGCTCGTTCACCTGCACATCTACCAATATGATATATGCTATCATGTGCCAGCAATGTCCCTCTGCCATGTACATTGGCCAAATCGGACAGTCTCTACGCAAAAGAATAAATGGACGCAAATCAGACATCAAGAATTGTAACATTCAAAAACCAGTAGGAGAGCACTTCAAAATGTCCATTTTTCAACCAAAAAACTTCAAAAACAGACTTCAACGAGAAACTGCAGAACTGGAATTAATTTGCAAACTTGACACTATCAAATTAGGCCTGAATGAAGATTGGGAGTGGCTGGGTCACTGCAAAAAATAATTTCCCCTCTGTTGATACTCACACCTTCTTGTCAGCTGTTGGGAATGGGCCACATGCACCCTAATTGAATTGGCATCATTAGCACTGACCTTCCACTTGATAAGGCAATTCCCATCTTTTCATGTGCTGTATATTTATACCTGCTTACCGTATTTTCCACTCCATGCATCTGATGAAGTGGGTTATAGCCCACAAAAGCTTATGCCCAAATAAATTTTTTAGTCTCTAAGGTGCCATAAGGACTCCTCGTTCTTTTTATAGTATTTTCCCCCATGGGTGCTCCACTATCTGCCCTTCTTCCCCTTTGCTTTGGGGACTTTGCAGTAGAGAATGAACTGAGGGAGGTTCAGTTGCACAGTCCTATATAATCTTGGTGCAGGGTGCGAGGATGTGTAAGGGGCATGTGAGGGTCAAACAGGCACTGCTGCCAAAGGTACATGGGGTGTAAGCGCACCATAAGTGGGGTACCCATGGGGACCCACATCTCAAAGAACTCCAGTTACTGCAAAAAGTGAGTAACCTCTCCTTTTTTTGTTGTCAGCCTCAGCAGAGAGGTAAAAACTGAATGCACATGGAGATAGAACAACCTTATACCAAAAAAGTCACCCTCCAGAATAAAGGGAGTTTACTTACCATTTTAGCTGGGGTGAGACCCCCTGGTTAATGTGCAGCACTCTTATAGCCCCTTTGAGGGTGATGGGGACAGCTTCTAGAGGGATGTGCCTCCAGCCCTATTTGAGTAGAGGGATGGCGATCACACAAATGTCACATCTATAGTTCTTTGAGTGATTGCACATGTGTATTCCAATCTTGGTGTGTGTGCACCCCGTACACAGTTGGACATTTTTCCCTCAGCGGTACCTGTCAGAGTGCCCTCTGCTGCCGCTCACCCTTGCTTGCAGAAATAAAGGGTGGAGTGTCCTTGTCCCCACTCATTTCCTCCTTATCACCCATTACAGTTGTTAGAATCTGTTGGTCTTACATTAGGAAGATCTTTGCATGTTTATATTTGTAGATTGTTACCTGTTGGTTCATTGTTGTTGTTAGTGGATAAAAAATTTTGTTCAGAGGGGAAAAATATTTTCAGCTCCTATATTTGGGGTTCCATATTTGGTACAGAGGAATGACTTGGTCACTGGGCTTCAAGCTCTATTTTTCAAGCTGATGTTTGAGAGTGACTTAGGGTATGTCTACACTACGAGAATAGTTCGATTTATCTTAAACCGAACTTGTGAAACCGATTTTACAAAGTCGACCGTGCGAATCCACACCAAGGACATTAATTCGAGTTTGTGAGTCCACAGTAACGGGGCAAGCGTCGACATTGCAAGCGGTGCACTGTGGGTAGCTATCCCACAGTTCCCGCAGTCCCCGCTGCCCATTGGAATTCTGGGTCTAGCCCCCAGTGCCTTCTGGGGCCAAAAATGTGTCGAGGGTGGTTTTGGGAACATGTCGTCATTCGACCCACACTCCCGCCCTCCCTACGTGAAAGCGCTGGCGGGCAATTACATCGCGCCCTTTTCTGGTGATTGACAGCGCGGACGCCACAGGACAGCGAGCATGGAGCCCTCCGCGATTATCGCTGCTGTTCTGGCCGTTGTCAACACCTCGCGCCTTATCGTCCACCTTTTCCAGAGGCAGATGCAGAGAAATAGGGTGAGGAGGCAACGGAAGCTCCGCGAGGACATGAACTCTGAGAGGGGCACAGACCTCTCGCAAATCACGGGACGCCGGCCCCTAGACATCATGGTGGCAATGGGTCACGTTGATCCTGTGGAACGGCGATTCTGGGCCAGGGAAACAAGCACTGACTGGTGGGACCGCATAGTGCTGCAGGTCTGGGATGAATCCCAGTGGCTGAGAAACTTTTTCGTATGCGTAAGGGCACTTTCCTGGAACTTTGTGAGTTGCTGTCCCCTGCCCTGAAGCGCCAGGACACCCGGATGCGAGCTGCCCTGACTATCCAGAAGCGAGTGGCTATAGCCCTCTGGAAGCTTGCAACGCCAGACAGCTACCGGTCAGTCGCGAATCAATTTGGAGTGGGCAAGTCTACCGTGGGGGTTGATGTGATGCAGGTAGCCCATGCAATCGTTGACCTGCTGCTCTCAAAGGTAGTGACCCTTGGAGACGTGCAGGTGATCATAGATGGCTTTTCTGCTATGGGATTTCCAAACTGCGGCGGGGTTATTGATGGGACACACATCTCCATCCTTGGACCGGCCCACCAGGGCAGCCAGTACATTAACCGTAAGGGCTATTTTTCTATGGTGCTGCAAGCACTAGTGGACCATAAAGGACGTTTTACCAACATCAACGTCGGATGGCCGGGCAAGGTTCATGACGCTCGTGTGTTCAGGAACTCTGGTCTGTTCAGACGGCTGCAGGAAGGTATTTACTTCCCGGACCGCAAAATAAGTGTTGGGGATGTGGAGATGCCTGTAGTGATCCTCGGGGACCCAGCCTACCCGCTAATGCCCTGGCTCATGAAGCCATACACGGGCGCCCTGGACACTGAAAAGAAGCTCTTCAACTACCGGCTGAGCAAGTGCAGGATGGTGGTGGAGTGTGCCTTTGGCCGTCTGAAGGGGAGATGGCGAAGCTTACTTACTCGCGCCGATCTCAGCCAAACAAATAGCCCCATTGTGATTGCAGCTTGCTGTGTGCTCCACAATCTCTGCGAGAGCAAGGGGGAGACGTTTATGGTGGGGTGGGAGGTTGAGGCCAATTGCCTGGCTGCTGATTACGCACAGCCGGACATCAGGGCGATTAGAAGATCCCAGCGGGACGCGCTGCGCATCCGGGAAGCTTTGAAAGCTAGCTTCCAGAGTGAGCAGGGTAACCAGTGACTGTTTCGCTTGTTAAAACTGAAGCTGAACCAGCCCCCCTTCCTTTACCCAGTTACCGTTGTCTATCCTCTCCAATTACCAGCACCCTTCCCCCCCTTCAGTCCCCGCTTTAAAAGTATAATAAAGGAAACATTGTTTATTAAAACCGTCTTCTTTATTAATGATTTCTCGGTAAAGGGTTGAGACTGGGACGAATACCGCGGTTGGGGAGCGGGTGGAGTGATGGAAAGGACGCTTCCCAACTCGGGGAATGTCAGGCTCCTGCTCCCTGAGCAGTCCGCAGTGTTGTACTGCTTGTTTCAACGGAGCCTGCAACCCCTCCTGTTCGCAACTCTGTGAGGGGGGGGCCTGTGTGATTTCTTGGCCGGGGATTGCGGCCACTGATCCCCTGCTGCATGGATCTGTCATGCAGGGTATTGCCTGCCGCCAACGATCTGCAGCCACCGTCCACCACCAGAAAGTGACAGCACACCCCCCCATAGAGAATGCAATGTGAGTGTGACTTTCTGTTGAACCTTTTCCCCTGTCCCCACCCTGTTATCGGCAACTATCGTCTCAAATCACAAACCACCCCTCCCCTCCCCCAGAATAGAACAGCCCTTTGAAAGATTGTCAAGGAATCAGGAATTTTCAGAACACAATTTTTTATTAAGGAGAGCAAACTTTTAAGATGAAACTTGGACGGGGGCTGGGGTGGGGTGCATTTGGAAGGAAGTAAAGGTCCCATCTAAATTTTTGGAAAGGACAGCCTTCTGCTACTGGAGCAGTACGCAGTGGTGGAGTGATTTTTTCCGCGGCCCCTGCCTCCCCTCGTTCTACTGACTTTGGGTGAGGGGGGAATTGGACTTTGTGGCAGGGGAGGGCGGTTGGAAATAACATATAGAGGTGCCCTTTCCTCCATCCTCCGTTCCTGCAGAACGTCAACAAGGCGGCGGAGCGTATCTGTTTGCTCCCTCATTAGTCCAAGCAGCGTTTGAGTCGTCTGCTGGTCTTCCACCCGCCACCTGTCCTCGCGAGCTTCAGCCCTCTGCTCCCATTCGCTGACTGCTCGCTCGGACCTTGAGACGTCCTCTCTCCGCTGTGCAGCATCATTTCGGGAACAGACCATCAGTTCCGAAAACATGTCGTCCCGTTTTTTTTTTTTTGCGCCGCCTGATCTGCGCAAGCCTCTGGGAGGGCGATCCACGGGTAGGGAGGGAGACACTCGCAACTGTGGGATGGGAGAAAGGGAGTGAATTCCTCAGAAAGATACATTTTCCCGAACAATGCCTATACTCTTTCCCTGTGAACAAGACCATGCATACTATCTATCACATGTGCACTCAGTACAAGGTCGAATATTATGTCTTTGTATTAAGTGCCAGGGGTCCTGGTGTTCAGATCACAGAAGCGGACCTGGACACTGGAAAACTGCTCTCTGGAGACCATGGTAAGCCGTTGCCTTTGGACTGCTGTGAGCTAACTTCACAGCAGTGCGGTACTTCCATGTTTCAAGCACAGTTCCTAGCGGTGGCCAGTTCCTGATGCCGGCAAAACCGCTCGGATACAACAGTTCGCCTACACGGTTACCCACCCCCACCCCCTCCGCGGGGCCGGTACCGGGAACTCTCCCTGCCCGCGACCCGCTGTGTTCTAACGGCTCGCCTACCTTCCCCACCCCCTCCGCGTGGCCGGTGCAGGGAACTCTCCCTGCCTGCGCACGGCTGTGTTTTAACGGCTCGCTTACCGTCCCCACCCTCTCCGCGGGGCCGGTTCAGGGAACTCTCCCTGCCTGCGCACCGCAAAGTTTCTGCGGTTAGCCTCACAGCTACCACCCCCCCGCATGTCTGCAAACCGCCGGTTGTCGTTCTTTAAAGGAAAAATCAAGAAGTCACTATACTAACAAAAACACCCATTCAAACCAGGGCACCATGACTGATATCACTCTGATGAGGATTTCGGAGACAGACAAAGACCGCATGCTGCGTGAATGCCAGCAAACCCCGGGGCCGTATGCCGCCATGCTATGCAAGGCAATGATACCAGAGTACCTGCAGCTTGCATGGTGCGGAAAAGTATCCTACCATGGAGGAGATAGTAAGGCTGCTCTCCCTGGGAACCTGATGCATAAGCTTTCACTGTACCTACAGGAGAGTTTCGCGGAGATCTCCGATGGGGATTTCTCCTCTATCCCCATACATATTGACAGACTATTCGAGTAGTTGCCTTGGAAAAGATTGAAAACTGAAGCGCCTATTGCAAAGCAAGCAATAAAAACACATTGATAACAAACCAATGCCTATTCTATTCAAAATAAATGTTTAAAACACCGACCTGATGATCCTTCGCCTGGGTCCTGGTCCGGGCTGCTGCTTTGGGAGGGTTCGTAGGGGATCTCGGTGAGGGTGATGAACAGATCTTGGCTGTCGGGGAAATCAGCAGTGAAAGCGCTGTCGACTGCCTCGTCCTCCTCCTCTCCTTCCTCTTCTTCACAGTCCGCGAAAATTTCAGACGACGTGGCCGTAGATAAGACCCCGTCGTCAGAGTCCACGGACACTGGTGGTGTAGTGGTGGCAGCACCACCGAGCATAGCATGCAGTGCCTCGTAAAAACGGCATGTGTGTGGCTGGTATCCGGAGCGTCCATTGGACTCTTTGGTTTTTTGGTATGCCTGTCGCGGCTCCTTGATTTTCACGCGGCACTGCGTTGCATCCCGGACGTATCCTCTCTCCGCCATTGCCTTGGAAATCTTCTCATAAATTTTCGCATTCCGTCTTTTGGATCGCCCCACACAACGATCAAGTCCAAGACTTCCCGATCAGTCCAAATTGGTGCTGTCTTCCTATTCTGCGATGTCATGGTCACCACGGCTGCAGAGCTCTGCATCGTTGCCAGTGCTGCTGAGCTCGCCGCGATGTCCAAACAGGAAATGAGATTCAAACTGGCCAGACAGGAAAAGGAATTCAAATTTTCCCGGGGCTTTTCCTGAGTGGCTGGTCAGAGCATCCGAGCTCGGATTGCTGTCCAGAGCGTCCACTGAGTGGTGCATTGTGGGATAGCTCCAGGAGCTATTGGCGTCGACTTCCTTCCACAGTAACACGAATTCGACATGGCCATGTCGATTTTGGCGCTACTCCCCTCGTCGGGGAGGAGTACAGAAATCGAATTAAAGAGCCATTTATGTCGAAATAAATAGCTTCGTAATGTGGACAGGTGCAGGGTTAAATCGAGTTAACGCTGCTAAATTCGACATAAAGTCCTAGTGTAGACCAGGCCTTACACTCCAGCTGTTTAACATGTCTGGATGAATCTCATATAAAGGATCACTGTCAAATTTGTAAGGACTTCAAGCCTAGCACTAAAACAAGATATAGATGCCAGGATGAAGTTTCTTTTGATGGAGACCATCTTTGGAGCCTTTCTACATGGAAAGGGTGCAGAGTACTTCAGTTTCTGAAAGACACACTCCCTCAATGTTGGCTGAGTCTTGGCACTGCTCACTATCTCCAGTACCAAGGAGGAAACACGGCTTTTAGCGAAGCAGTCAGGAGAGATCTACAGTGTCTAAGTTCATCAAACAGGGAGAAAGAGGCTCAAGTAGACTGCATTCAAAATCTAAGCACTCCTCATCTCCGTAATTGGCTAAGGAAGCACCGTTGACTGGGTAGTTCCTGAGTCAAGTACCTGAAGTGGCCCATTCAGTTTCTGCAGTGTTGTCTTCTTGTTACTCACCAGTCAGAAACTATGCCAGTACTATCCATGCCAAAGTCTTCTGAAGCGGCAAGGGATTTGAGTTTGTCAGTGCTGGTTTACCCTGTGTTGCAGAAAATTGCTCCACTGGTACCATCAGCACACACTATCTCAGGTCCCTCAGTCTAGCACCTTGTACAGAATCAGCCTGTCATCTGTTGGAGCTCTCATCTTATGGTACTGTCAAGGGGAAAGTTGGCAATCATGGCTTCGCTTCAATTGTCTCTCGGTTCTCAGCCCTGGTTCCATTACTGGTGGTAGCCTGTGGTCAGAGGAAGCTGATTTTTCATCTTCTGACTCAGGGATTGGCTCCTATGTCTCTCAAACACACAGAGCTGCTCCCCTCCCAGAGCTAACCGCCCAGGGTACTTCCAAGACCCTACAGGCTATGCTGATGGGAGCATGTGGCTGGTAAGTCATTGGGATCCAGTGCCTTTTCAGTGGTCTTGTGAGAACCCATGGGCATTTCCTCACATCTCCATGTCCTCCCCACACTACTCCCCTTCAGTTTCATTGATTACGCGTAGGGAGTTTTCTTGTTAAGTTCATTGTGATTTCACACCCAGTACTGAGCAGGAAGTAACAGTTCAGGGTGATCCTGTGAGTCAGTTGCCAGAGAAGACTCAGGCTATGGCTACACTTGCAGATGTAGAGTGCTGGGAGTTAAACCATCCCTCGGAGGCAACAGCAGGGAAAGCGCTGCCGTGTGTTTACATTGTAAGTTGCAAGCACAGTGGCGTGGCCACATTAGCAGGTCTTGCAACGCCACAGAGAGCAGTGCATTGTGGTAGCTATCCCAGTATGCAAGTGGCTGCAGCGTGCTTTTCAAATGGGGGGGTGGAGTGTGACAGGGAATGTTTTGTGTGTATGTGGGAGGAGAGACTGTGTTTTGGGGGGCAGTGTGTGTCAGCATGCTGTCTTGTAAGTTCAGACAGTGGCAGGGGGAAACCCCAACATCAGCCCTCCCCCTTCCTCTGCCGCCCCCCTCCCCCCCCTCTCACACACGCACAAACGCCTGCCTCTGCAGCAGCAGCATTCCACAGTAATGGTTTGCGTTGTGTCCCGGAGCAGATTAGCATGTCGGCTGTCAGAAACGGATCTTTGAAAGGGGATATCTGCATGCCTGCAGCCGAGTTCAAAACAATGACCAGAGTGGCCACTTGACTTCAGGGGATCATAGGACATTTCCGGAGGCCAATTAGAGTGCAGTAATGCAACACATTGTCCACATTGACACCTGGGCGTTTCAGCCAGGGCACAGCAAGCTCTATGCTTCTCCTGGAGGTGGATTACCGGGGTGCTCCAGCCGCGGAGTCCAGGTGCTCTAAGTGCCTTGCCAGTGTAGACACCTCAGGCGGTAGGGTGCCCAGGGCTGATTTAATGCACTCAAACTTGCAAGTATAGCCAGTCCCTCAACCTCTGTTAGCTCCATCCTCCTATTCCCAGATGAAGCAGTACCATTGGAGTATCCTAACATACACTTGATAACACCAAGCCTTACACCAAGAGCTCTTAAAAAGAGTTGCCTCAGCCTTGGGTATCCAAGTTTGGGGAGTCGTACCATAGACTTATTTACATTGTAACCTCAGCTGGCCTGTCTTGTGTGGCCTTACCGATTTAATGAGGCAATTTTAGAGCCTACCCCTCCACGCCCTGTGGCATACCCCCTCCTCCCACGCCCAAGAGTGCTAAGCCTCATTGCTGTGTATCCTCCTTCCGGGTTCGGCGGTAAGCAATCGATCTTCTGGGATCGATTTATCGCGTCTTGTCTAGACGTGATAAATTGATCCTGGAAGTGCTCACCGTCGACACCGGTACTCCTGCTCTGCGAGAGGAGTACGCGGAGTCGACAGGGGAGCCTGCCTGCCGCGTGTGGACCCGCGGTAAGTACCTTGTAGTTCGAACTAAGATACTTTGACTTCAGCTACGTTATTCACGTAGCTGAAGTTGCGTATCTTAGTTCGAACTGGGGGGTTAGTGTGGACCAACCCTCAGGCTTTATTAGGGCGTTATATATCTGGGACTTGAATATCTGGGACTCTGTATTGAAATTTAAGGATAAGCTGTGGAAGGATGCAAAACAAGAGTTTCACTGGTAGATGAAGGGAAGCTGGTGGCAAGAATATCACTACAGGCCAGTTTGGACGGTGCTGATGGGCTGCTAGGATCATGGCCATCATCATGTGTGGGTGCTCATGGCTGCAGTCTTCGGGCCTGCTCTAAGAAGTCCAACAAACTGTTCAGGACCAGCCATTTGAAGGGTCATCCCTCTCTGTTAGAGATGGATGAGAAACTTCATGGTTTAAAGGACTCCAGGACAATGTTATGTTGTTGGGTGTATATATACATTGGCCTTTCATCCTTCACAGTCCCACTGATATTCTATTCTTGTGCTTCTCCAAGATCTGTGAAGGAAAAAGAGTAGAGGTTATAGGCGCAGACCATATCCTCCTGCTACTGCAGCAGCACCTGGTTCATCCAGATACTCTGCAGGGGTGCTAAACAAACATTTTGATGGGTTGGTCAAGACTGCCATACCAGTCTCCAAAATTCCAGCCTCTCTTTGCTCTCTGTTTGCAAATAATGTATCCTACTTCCTAGGTTCTTGGTCCTGAATTTCTTCAGACAAATGGGTCTTAAGCATCGTGGAAGTGGGATACACCCGTCAATTTGTTTCTATCCCTCTTTCCCACCTTCTTTCTTTGTCCCACTTCATTGACCATTCTCATAAGGAAGTACTCCTCCAGGAGTTACAATATCTCCTCCAATTGGGAGCCATAAAAGGGGTTCCATAGTGTCACAGAAGGTTGGGTTTTTATTCCCACTATTTCCTTACCCGAAAGGAAAGGGAAGTCTCAGACTGATTTTAGACCTGCCTCAACTCAACAGATATCTGAAAAATATGAAGTTTCTCATAGTTTTGCTGGCTTCCATTATTCCCTTCCTGGAGACTGGTAGGCTGCCCTCGACTTATAAGATTCGTTATTCCACGTAGTGGTTTATCAGGGCTTCAGGAAGTATTAAGGTTCTTGGTAAACCAGTCTCACTGCCAGTTTATAATGCTCCCTTTTAGCCTGTCACAGCTCCACAAGTTTTTAGAAAATGTATGGCAGTGGTAGCTGTATTTCTGAGGAAGTTGGCTGTGTAAGTGTATCCCTATAACTGGCTTGAGAGAGGCTGGTTCAGAGTTCAGGTACTATCCAGTGTAAGTCTTATCCAGTGAACCTTCAATGCACTGGGACTATTAACCAACACAGAGAAGTCTATCCTCTCCTTAGTTCAGGGGATAGAATTCATATGGGCAGTCCTGGACTTAACTCAAGCTAGAGTTTTCCTTCCATGGTCAAGATTTCAGACAATTTGATCCATCATTTTAAATCTCAAGTTTCACCTAACCACAAGAGCATGGAATTGTATGAGGCTTCTGGAGCACATGATCTCTTGCATATATACATAGTCTGTCATGCCAGGCTGCACCTCAGGGAACTACAGATTTGGTTGGCCTCCGTATTCTCTCTGAGTTGTCACTCTGGAAGCTTTGTGGTGGGGATAACCTCTCAGGTTTTAGCCTCTCTGGATTGGTGGACAAACCCTGTAAACATATGTGGTAGGTATTCCCTTGGTCCTGCATTAACCTTCATTGACATTAGTGACATACAGACAGCATCTGCTCTGGGTTTGGGGACTCATCTGGGTTCTCTATGGAGGCAAGGGTAATGGTCCACAAAGGACTTGTTTGGACACACAAATGTCAGGGAGTTGAGAACTAACCAACTGTTTTCGTTTGTGCTACAAATTGGCTAGCGTTACACCACCAAGCAGAGTGACACCACATTCGACAAGATTGTAAGTGACCTCTGCGGCCTTTCTGGCTCAAGTGCTTATTCTGGACATTTGTAGGACAGCAGCTTGGTCTTAAGTACACACATTTGCATCCTATTATGACATCACTCAGCATTCTGTAGAGGATGAGAGATTTGGGCAAGTTGTCCTCTGGTTCTTATTCAGATAGACTTCAATCCTACCTCCTGATTTCATTACTTGTGAGTCGCCAAGAGCAGAATGCACATGTGCAATCATTCAAAGAAGGAAAAATGGTTACTAATCTGTTCTGTAACTGCTGTTCTTCAAAATATGTTGTACATATCTATTTCACAACCTGCCCACTTGCCGCTTTATATGGGAGTTTCTGACAAGAAGGAACTGAGGGGTGTCAGGGTGGCTCTGGCCTTTATTCTTGCACATAGGGGGGTGTGCAGCAGTGGGCACTCGAGCTGCTCCAAATGGTACCATTGAAGGTAAAAATGTCCTACAATTGTGTACAGGAGGCACACAAACACACACACCCCCAAAAGTGGAAAGGACATGTACAGCATATCATGAAGAACATCAGGTAAGGAATGGGTTAGTAATAGTTTTTTCTCTCCCTGGCTCTGGTTCATGCTATAGTAGTCTCTTGACACTAACCCTGTAACTTCTTCCTCCTCAGTTTCCTCAGCTGGTTCTTCTTCAGTCACAGCATGTGGGATAAACTGAAACCACCTCCTTTCCCACCATTCAGTCATGTGACCCCTTTCCCTCTAGAATCACTTTACTGACTTTGAACCTCTTTCCAGACAGAACTTAACTCCCTTGATCTCATCTTAATTAATTCTTCTTTGCTTTATTTCTGCCCTTGTTTCCTTTTATCAGAGCTTGAAAAAATGACTTAATATCCACTAACCAGGGAGAAAAAAAAACATGCTGCCTTGTCCTCTCAAACCCACACCCTGCAATTTAAAATGGATGAAACAGTTGTGTATGGTTTATAGTCTTGTCTATATTTAATTGTAAATTATTATAAATGAACTTTGTATTAAAACTTTGAAGCTGTAACTTACTACAGCTCTCATTTTTATATACCATGTTTTCCTTCTTGGCTTCCCTTCATTTCTTGGTTTGTGCTCCTCTCCATCCCATCTCCTCTTTTTTGAGTCGCAGAACTTTTTGCAGATTTTGGAAGATAGCACTGCATCGGTTTTACATGGTACTCCTATTTGCAAGGTGATCTACACAACCATAAGGAGTAAAACCTTTTATTTAAATGGCAACTCAAATTTGCAGGAGTTGATGGTACTCAACTCAGAAAAGCTTTCTAATAACTTAAGAAGAGTTATTTTTCCAGCCTTCCTTTTTATTACCTCTCTTTTCCTTCTATTCCTTGTTTTATTCCTACATTTCGTGCCATGTTGATTCCTTCCTCTTTTCCCCCGCTTATACCTTTTCTGATGTTGACTCTTTCCTTCAAACCTGGAGAGTCCCTTTTCTTCCTAAACATCAGGTCACTTGACATCTTTAGATTTTTCTTCAAAATTCACTTATTTTGCTACCTTTCTGCTGCTGAGCTCTAATCCAGGGCCTTCTACTGAGCTCTTTCCTTACCCTTTCTCAAAATAAATATCCAGACCCATAAGATACATGAATATATAACATAAAATAATTACAATAATTTGTTGTATCCCTTGTTCCTTGTCCTGTTCCTCCTCTTTCTTTGGTCAATTATTTTAATTTCTTGTATGTCTGATTTAGATTTTCACTTGTTTTAAGATAATGACTGTTCCTCCCTCCCCATGAAGAACCATACCCACATGTAGTGATATTTAGGCAACATTATACTGTAAATATATTCAGGCTGTTTGTCAGTAACTAAGATGACCACGTCTGCTTCTGCCTACGTGAGTTGTAACAGGGAAATGCCAACATTTAGATTGGGTGGAGAGGAGGAAGGAGAACCCTACAGAAAAAAATGAAAATGGGTGTATGAAATGGGAAATTATTTCAAAATAAAAAAAACCAAATATCTTTTGACTCATTTTCCTCCTTCACACTCGATTCTATTCCATTGAAGTCACTGGATAATTTGTCATGAACATCAGTGGGAGCAAGATCATACCATTCTTATTTACTTTAATACCTGTTGTCTCTTTTCCCTCCTTTTTGGTCATCAGGGCTTTTGTTCCTAGAATATATGCCATATGTTGTTTAGTTTGTGTTTTTATTGTTTGTCGGAGAAGTCGTCTCTCAATTCATTTTGAAACAGCCATCAGCCATTAACTTCAGTGTTTTTCCATGATGATGATGGATTCATTATTTGTATTTCTGTTGCGCCTTGAGTTCAGAGCCCTATTGAGTTAAGAACTGTACAAACATGAAAAAATAGTAACCTTCTTGTCCCAAAGAGTTTAGTATCTAAGGTTTTATCTCATAAACAGGAAAGACTCTCAAGTTGTCATTAAAATTGAGTACTCTGAAGGGCAGAGAAGAAAGCAGTAAATAGAAAAATAATGTGATGCATTAAGCCCCGAATTAGGAGGAAAAGGGACCAAAATAAAGGCCATCATTCTTTGACATTAAGTTAAAAGTTCTTCTTTGCTAAAACTGGATGCTATTTTTGAGTATTGAGTATATGGTGGAGTTACAGTACACATCTCTAAAAATAAGGGGTTGTTGTATAATTGAGATAAATATAGTGTATTTATAGGGTAGCAATCACCATACAGGCATCAGGATATGACTATCTTAAATTTTCATTGCTGAGGGTTTTAAAAACAAAGCTTTCCTCCCACTTTTTATAAAATTGAACTTTAAAGTTGTAAGATTGCCTTACTTAATGACATTTGATTTGAAACGTCAAGAATAGCCCCAATGAGGGAGGACCGAATGTGACTGAAAAACATGTACCATAGAGAAAAACACTTGAAGTCCATAGCATTTCTGTAATCATAATGGAAAAAAATTGTGAAAGTCATCAGAGCTCAATTTGCTAACTTAAAATCTAAAATTATTTTTTAGGAGCTTAGGAAGCCTTAGCGGGAAGCTTTTATTTATAAAAATCTGAATTGGTATTAATGAGACCAGAAACAAGAGAATGGTGTGTGAAACTTACCCCAGATAACTGCCTGCATATTATAATTGTGGACATTGCGTAAAAGAAGAGCCTCTAATCACTGTTGAGTTGAAATTTTACTTATATTTTGTATCAAAAGGTGTAGAAGATGAAACAGGTTCAGATATGCAATATTCTACCCAGTATATTAACCAAGAACCCTACATGCATCAAGATGATGATCAGGAGCAGGGATGGGTTTCGTGGGCCTGGTCTTTTGTTCCTGCTATTGTGAGTTATGATGATGGAGAGGATGAATATACTGGAACAGAAGGTGGAACAATACTTCATCAGCAGAAATCCCAGGCCCTTAAGAATCCTATTGTTTCTATTGGGTTTTACTGCACAAAGGCAACTGTGACTTTCAAGGTAAGTACATCTCTACATTATAGTCTAATAATTGGGGGGTTTTGGGGCAATGAATTAATGTATTAGATTTCAGTATATGGTTATTTGTCTTTTTAGTAAAGAGAGGAAAAACTTATATTGCTGAAAATACAAAGCAATTGAAAAGTTTTATTCTTCATCAAACAATTTGCAGTCAACTTGGGTTTGTGAAATGATTGATACAAAATTTAGTTCAATGAAAAACAGTGTAGCTCTAAAGGGAAACCAAAGTCATTGGACCTATTTATGTTAGTGGTTCTCAACCTTTCCAGACTACTGTACCCCTTTCAGGAGCTTGATTTGTCTTGCGTACCCCAAGATTCACTTCACTTAAAAACTACTTGCTTCCAAAATCAGACATAAAAATACAAAAGTGTCACAGCACACTATTACTGAAAAATTGCTTACTTTCTCATTTTGTCCATCTGAAACTTTAGTTTGTACTGACTTTGCTAGTGCTTTTTTACGTAGCCTGTTGTAAAACTAGGCAAATATCTAGATGAGTTGATGTAACCCCTGGAGGACTTCTGCATATCTTCATGGGTATGTGTACTCCTGGTTGAGAACCACTGATTTACGCGAGCAAGGGTTGCAGGATTGGTCCTATTAATGTTGCGTTAATAGGCTTGTGCATTTAATCTTAGGATGTGGTAAAAATTACTTATAAATTATGGCATCTTGCATTTTATATTTTTAGAATGTAAAGTGGTATATGAGAGCAGTATGGTGACATTTAGGAGGAAAACATTAGAATTCATTGTTCTGCTTGCATGCAAAGAATGTATGGAATTAATTTGTGGTTCATATTTTGGTCAAAAAATAAGGTCAAGTTTCTGCATTAGCATTCTGAACAGTTGATACCATTCCAGCTAAAAAATCACGACAAATTAAATGTAGCATTTTTCTAATAATGTTGAAAATTGTTCTTGTAATGTCTGAGTTCTTTTAATCAATTAATTGCTTTCCTCCACAATAATTGCACACAGCTGAACAGTGATCAGTTTTGGGTTTTTTTAAACCAATTTTACTTGAGCGTTAGGATTACGGAATTTTACTTAGAAACAGGATTTCTACACTCTCTTGAAAACAACTAAGTAATGAAAGCCGGTGTGTATTATATAAAAATTAAAACTTTAATTTTTAATTTCAGCAGATCAAACTATAAACATGCAAAACTAAGAAAAGTTGTACTAAAACTTCATATAATAGAATGTTTAACTGTATAATGTATTTTGTCCATTGCATGATTTACTGCTTTAAAGTTTTGATAAATATCTAAGTATTTAGAGCATAGAAAATAAAATGTAATAGTTTTATTTTAAAATAACATGACAAAAGAAATTTAGGTATGATTCAAATTCATAATGTTTTCTTTAATGTTATTTATGCTGTGAATTATTTACTATGCAGCATCAATGTTTTAATAAGTTTATGGATTTTTAGAGCAGTTTATAAACTGGCATATGTATTGCAGCTGCATATCTGTTACTTTACTTTTTATACATTGTTGATATAAAAAGAGAAGCTAAATAAAAATACTAAAGTGTTTAAAATTTTCTTAGCAATACTTGAGATTAAGTTGGCACATTCAGCTAGAAGTTCACATATTCTAATATGGATAATATGTTACAGCTGTTTTTACTGCACCTGTTTCCTGCCTAATAATAATTTTTGGCCTATACTAACGTTTAATTTGTCTTCATCAATTCTATATAGTAATGACAGATTACTGCTATTTAATGCTAATATTGGCTAATATAAGGTGTTTATCATATTGTTTCATAGCTTACTGAAATGCAAGCTGAAAGTAGTTATTATAGCCCTCAGAAAGTAAAATCCAAAGAAGTTATACGCTGGGAGCAAGAAGGAACCACAGTTGAGGTAATGTTCCATTATGACTAAGTTTTTCAGGTTATAGTAAACGTCTTAGCAAATTGATCTATAATAAATATTTTTCATCAGTTAAATATTTTGAAATGGCAGTTAATATTTGTATATTTCTATTTTATTAGATAGTTCACTACAGTAATTCCTATTCTCCGTTACTACAAAGTTAGAACACCGTAGCACTAAGATTTGGTAAAAGTGTACTTCTAAAAATGTTGTTGTTGAATTCATTTCTTGATTAATTAAAAATGACACTTGTAAAGCTTGCCATATATTTTTTAATTTTCTCTTTTTAGTTTTTAATATCTTCAGTCGTATAGTACTCATTGTCATATAACTTTTTTCCTCCAATAGGCCCTTATGATGGGAGAACCTTTCTTTGACTGCCAAATAGGTTTTGTTGGTTGCCAAGCTATGTGCCTTAAAGGAATTATGGGAATTAAAGACTTTGAAGAGAATGTGAACAGAAGTGATGCAGTAAGTTGTTTTGAAATACTGCTGAATGTTAAATACATCAATGATAATGTGCTTTATTAATTTAAAATATTACAAATATTTAGTTTTCTTAGGTATGGCGAAGAGTACAGTGTCACAGAAAACCTGTGTTTAGTGGTAGTCTCGGCTCTATTGCCCAGACCATGTATAACTGGCATGATTTGGGGAAACTGTCTCAGAGAGAGAGAGGATGCTGTACAGTTACTGAACCATAGAAATTGTACACTTATTTCTTAGTAATGCAATTTCCTGCACATTTATTTTCCAAGGGTTTCTGACCTACAGCTACTAATACATTGCAGTTACACAGCACCTTCCATCTGAACATCTGTAAATGTTTTTCAGAGATAGTTATTTTGCAACAATCATGCAATGTATGATTGTTTGTATTGAATCCTGGCTGCTACCCTGTGAAATCCATATCCTTCTCCCTGCAACAATCATGGTGGTTCTTCAAGTGCTTGCTCATGTTGATTCCATTCTAGGTGTGTGCGTACCCATGTGCACAGTTGTCGGAGATTTTTGCCTTAGTGGTATCTGATGGGTTGGCTGTGGCATTCTCTGGAGTGCTGTGCTATGCCTTGGTATATTAGGCGCCGCCAATACTATGCCCTCTCTGTTCCTTCTCATGGAGGCTGTCTTCTGCCCGGCCTCGGAGCCGTTCTGGCTGGACTTGACTCCCACCATTTCTTCCTTGGTGCGCAGTGCACCCCTGGCACCGCTCCCCTTTGCTGGTGCCCCAAAAGAAGTCAAAGAAGCGTGAAAGGCCAAGGGGCATCAGATAAAGGACCCAGTTCAGGTCACCCGCCTACCCCAGAGCTACATGGGAGTGCCTCCCTGATGGGGCCTCCTAGCCCCCCAAGGGATTCGCCACTGACTCCAGGGAGTGATAGGGGACCAGACTCATAGCAGGGCCAATGCCTTCCCAGGCTCTCCCGGAGCCCAGAGAGCAAAGGACTCTCCCAGTGCAGCTGGCACCATGCTTTGCGATGGACCTGACAAAGGTTCCCCGCAAGAACAAGTCAGCCATAATAACCCCACAGAGGGCAAGTGAACCCCCCTGGTCCCTGAAGCAGAGGCGGCGCTCTCTGTTGTTGCGCCCCGGTTCTCAGCAACAGCACTGGTCACCGGTTCGATGTTTTAGATTGCCGGCACCGTGCTCCTGGTCTCAACCCTCTCAACGCGGTTCACCCAGAGGAAGGCATTGAATGCTGTATGGATGGCACTGGTCATCCTCCCGCCAACTGTCTCCACAACGTAGGTTGCCATCACCTAGACCATGGGAATGTTCTCCGACACGATACCGATCCTCCCACTCTCGGCACTGATCCGCCTATAGCTATGTTAGCTACCAGACTCAGGTATTGCCGGCCCCACCGTGGTCACCGGAAGGAGATTCCTCTGGCCTGGGAAGGGAGTTCAGTCTATCACCGAGGCAGTACCGGCGCAACTGGGCACCTGAGGCTGCATCGACCTTCTCAATGCCATCCTGGCAGCAGGGCCATCCTGGCGCAGTGTCTGGGGCATTCTGGGGCATTCTGGTTATGCTGATGCCCCCTTTGCACCAAACTTCATTCACCACTTCGGAAAAGCAACTAGCGGCGCCAGACTCAGTGTGCAAAACACAATTGGAGGCTGGGGTGGAGGCAGGGCCAGTGCAAGGAAGTTTCGCGCCTTAGGCGAAGCTTCCTTGCACCAGCCCTGCGGCCCCCGCCCCCATAGCTAACGCTGCCCCACCCAGTCAGCCCCCACCGTCCGCTGGGAGCTGTGCTACCCTCCCTGCCCTCGGGCCGCGGGGAGCTCAGTCCCCACCCCCAGCCGCGGGGAGCTGAGCGGGGAGACAGGGGGGCGGCTCGCCGTGGCTGCCTCCAGGCTTCTCGCTCAGTGGCTGAGCGTGGAGGCAAGAGGCAGCCGCCCGCCACCCCCCAAATCCTTGCGCCCTAGGTGATCGCCTAGGGTCGCCTAGTGCTAGCGCCGGCCCTGGGTGGAGGAGTGAGTGCGCACCCCAAACCCTCTTCCCCTACGGGGAACGATGACCCGGGCCCTCCCCTGGTGGTCCAGTCGTCATCGTTCTCTCCAGATGAAGCTGTGGCAAAGCCCCCTGAAACTAGCCCATGGAGGATTTCAAGGAGCACTAGGTCCTGCTCTGAAGGGTGGCCAGTGGAGGTTGAGGAGATGGTCATACATCTTCTGGTTCACGATGGGGTCCTAAAGATAGCCAAAGCCCTCTGGCAAACCACATCTTCACTCCCACTCACCTCCAAGACAGCTGAAAAGAAATATTTTGTCCCAGCCAAGAGGTTCAAATGCTTGTAGACCCACCTGCTAGGGTCGCTGGTCGTTTCTGTGGCCAACGAGAAAAACAGACAGGTGCAAACCAGTTCTATCCCCAAACCTAAGGAGGCCAAGACGCTAGACCTTTTTGGAAGGAGAATTTATTCAATGGCCAGCCTTCAGTTCAGGGTTGTAAACCACCCGGCTTTTTTGCGGAGATATAACTTTAACTTATGGAAAAAGAATGAGGAGTATTTATGGCACCTTAGAGAAGAGACTAACACATTTATTTGGTCATAAGCTTTCGTGGGGTAAAACCCACTTCTCTAAGGTGCCACTAGTATTCCTCATTCTTTTTGCTGATGCAGACTAACACGGCTACCACTCTGAAACCTTTAACTTATGGGACTCCCTCCGTAAGTTCAGGGATTCCCTGCCACAGAACTTGGCCCTAGAATTCAAGGCCCTAGTGGAGGAGAGTACAACAGTGACAAGATTCTCCCTCCAAATGATGTGGGGTGTGGCCGATTCAGTGGCCAGGGTGGTTGCATCAGTGGTGGTGATGAGGCGCAGTTCCTGGCTTCAAACTGTGAGCTTGTTCCAGGAGATGGAGTCCTCCATCCAGGACCTCTTGTTTGATAGGAATGGTCTCTTTGGAGAACAAACAGATGCGAGGCTGCATGGACTAAAGGACTGTCGGGCCACTCTCTGCTTGCTGGGTCTGCATACACGTCAGTAGGTGAGGAAGCAGTTCCGGCTGCCCCCCGCCTCAAGGCCCTGGCAGCCTTGGCAGGGGTCTGCAAGGAGAAGGGCTAGAGATATGAGTTTTAATCATTGCCACCCTTCCTCCTCCCACTTACCTGCGCAGCCCGGTAAAGCATCGTCGGGGCCAGAAGCGCTCATTTTGATGGTGCGCTCGAGAGTGAAGCCTCAGTCAACTTCCTGAATCTGCCTCATTCTTTCCTCAACCGCCTACGCGTCTACTGTTCAGCTTGGTCATGGGTAACTGTAGGGGTCTCAGTCTGCGGTGGGGTGCTGGGGCGCCAGCCCGCCTCGCTGTACTCGTTCGAGTAGGTTGGGGAATCCTTGGTCTTGGGCCCGAACGCCTCCGGTCGGGTCCTGCAAGTGGTAGAGGCTAAGCCCTGGCCCTGAGTCAGGGCGGGCAGGCAGCAAGTGAATAGTCTGAGGCTCAGCTCCTCAGGCAGGGGCTGAGCACCGAGTTCAAGAGGCCCAGGCCCTGGGTCAGGGCGGGGCAGCAGGTAAATAGTCAAAGGCTCAGCTCCTCAGGCAGGGGCTGAGCAATCAATAAGTCAGGAAGCCCTGGCCCTTGGTCAGGGCGGGCAATACGTAGTTCAGGGCTCAGGCCCTCAAGCAGGGGCTGAGCAATTAATGAGTCAGGAAGCCCTGGCCCTTGGTCAGGGCGGGGCAATACGTAGTTCGGGGCTCAGGCCCTCAAGCAGGGGCTGAGCAATTAATAAGTCAGGAAGCCCTGGCCCTTGGTCAGGGCGGGGCAATACGTAGTCTAGGGCTCAGGCCCTCAAGCAGGGGCTGAGCAATTAATGAGTCAGGAAGCCCTGGCTTTTGGTCAGGGCAGGCAATACGTAGTTCAGGGCTCATGCCCTCAAGCAGGGGCTCAGCAACTAATGAATCAAGGAGCCCTGGCCCTTGGTCAGGGTGGGGCAATACATAGTTCAGGGCTCAGGCCCTCAAGCAGGGGCTGAGCAATTAATGAGGTGGCAAGCCCAGGTCCTAGCTCTGGAGAACCTGGGAGAGGGGGAGACTGCCACCCACACGTTGGGTGGCAGGGGGGACGCAGGCCCACCCACTCCACTGCGTGCCAGCCCGGGGCCCCAACAGCGGCAAAGGATCCGTCGCTGTGTCTGGGGATCCTGGCCGCAACACACTGACATGGGTTCTGGCCACGGTGCAGCCAGACTGGGGTCGGCTGTCCCCGGGCCACTTCCTAACTCCCCCTCGGGCGGTACCTGCGTCCAGGGGGGTCTCTTCGGCGGTTCCCAGCCTCATGGGTTCCTCGTCCGACTCACCGTCGCTCGGCAGGTCCGGCCACTCCTCCGGGAAGTGGCCGCTCGGCAGGTCCGGCAACTACTCCGGATAGTGGCTGCTTGGCAGGTCCGGCAACTCCTCCGGATAGTGGCCGCTCGGCAGGTCCGGTCAGTCTTGGTGGGTACCTGGGGTCACAGGGGTTTCCCAGTCGCGAGCTAAGCTGGCCGCATCTGGTCTCCCCGGTGGCTGCTCCTCTAGTGAGCTCCGAGGGCCCGCCTTTATACTTCCGGGTCGCGCTGGTCTGCTTCCGGGTTGCGCTGGTCTGCTTCCGGTCGCGCTGGTCTACTTCCGGGTCGCGGCCTGTCTCTTGGCAGGGCGGGCCCAGAGCCTCCTGGCTCTGCCCACTCTGGCCACTGGGCCTGTGCTTCACTCTGCGGGGTAGTGGGGCGCCAGCCCGCCTCGCTACAGTAACCTTGAACCTCTGGGTGCTAGAAATTATATCTCTGGGATACACCCTGCAATTCTCAGCTGCCTCCCCATCACCCCACTTCCCCGTCCCTCTTCAGGGACCCTTCTCACAAGCATCTCCTCGCTAAAGAGGTCGAGAACCTCCTGCAGCTAGGGGCGGTGTAGTAGGTCCCTTGGGAAATGAGAGGAAAAGGGTTCTACTTCCATTATTTCCTAATTCTGAAAGCAAAAGGGGGCCTGAGACCCATCCTGCATCTGCAGTGCCTCAACAAATCTCTCAGGAAGTTGAAGTTTCTCATGGTCTTCCTAGCTTCCATTATCTTCTCCTTGGATCCGGGAGACTGATACGCCTCCCTTGATTTGAAATATGCTTATTTCCATATCTTTATCTTCCAAGGGCACAGATAGTTCCTCCTTTTTGTAATGGGCAGGGCCATTTCCAATTCATGGCACTGCGCTTTGGACTCTCGTCGGTTCCAAAGATGTTCACAAAATGTATGGCGCCAGTGGCTGCTTACCTGAGGCGTCGAGGTGTCCAGGTCTACCTGTACCTTGACGAATGGCTCATTGAGGGCAGATCTCGGGAACAGGTGAAACGGAGCCTCGATCTGGTATGTTCCACCTACCATGACGTGGGCCTGTTTGATAAACTAAAAGAAATCGACCTTAAGGCCGGTGCAATGGATAGAGTTCATAGGGGAGATCCTCGGTGCCATATGAGTCAGAGCCTTCCTTCCAGAGGCCCGCTTCCAGGCCAAGTTGGACCTGATTTCCTATGTGAAGGACCACCCACTCATCACCACTTGCTCCTGCATGAGGTTGTTAGGCTACATGGTGGTGTGTACGTAAGATGAAGAGCATGTTTCAGTATAATAATTTAAGGCTTCTCCATGTTAGTATCAAGTTCACAGTATTCTGTACTAACTACAGAATGATAAAGTTCATTAGCCTTTATCATTAACTTGTAAATAAGGAAGAGCTTTGAAGTTAATTAAATCATTGTTTTAATATCTTCAGTTATACCATTATTTTTGCCAAAAACTGAGGAGTGGATTTAAGGTGGCCTGTTTCAAGTTTTCATAAGGATTCATGTGGATTTTGCACATACAGTGAAACCCCCCTATAGCGCGCCCCGCCATAACGCGAATTCGGCTATAACGCGATCATAAGGTGGCTCCCGCTGCCCCAAGCAAAAGGCTCCATCTCCTCTCCATCTCCCCTGTTCCTTCCCCCCGCCCCTTCCCCCCTGCCTCCGCTTCCCCTTTTGGCAAGAAGGGAAGAGACCGGCTTGAAACTCAAGCTAGTCAGTTTCAAGCCGGTCAGTTTCAAGCCCTCTCTTCTCTTCTCCCCAAAGCGGAGAAGTTTGATCAGCTTGAAACTGACCAGCTTGAAACTTCTGCTTTGGGGAGAAGAGAAGAGAGAAGAGACGGCTTGAAACTGACCAGCTTGAAAGTGACTGGCTTGAGTTTCAAGCCAGTCTCTTCTCTCTTCTCCCCAAAGCGGAGAAGTTTCAAGCTGGTCAGTTTCAAGCTGGTCTCTTCTCCCCAAAGCGGAGAAGTTTGACCAGCTTGAAACTGACCAGCTTGAAACTTCTCCGCTTTGGGGAGAAGAGAGAAGAGACTGGCTTGAAACTCAAGCCAGTCACTTTCAAGCTGGTCAGTTTCAAGCCAGTCTCTTCTCTCTTCTCCCCAAAGCGGAGAAGTTTCAAGCCGGTCAGTTTCAAGCCCTCTCTTCTCTTCTCCCCAAAGCGGAGAAGTTTGACCAGCTTGAAACTGACCAGCTTGAAACTTCTCAGCTTTGGGGAGAAGAGAAGAGAGGGCTTGAAACTGACCGGCTTGAAACTTCTCCGCTTTGGTGAGAGGAGAAGAGACGGCTTGAAACTGACCAGCTTGAAAGTGACTGGCTTGAGTTTCAAGCCAGTCTCTTCTCTCTTCTCCCCAAAGCGGAGAAGTTTCAAGCTGGTCAAACTTCTCCACTATGGCCAGAAGAGAAGAGACCGGCTTGAAACTGACCAGCTTGAAACTGACCAGCTTGAAACTTCTCCGCTTTGGCGAGAGGAGAAGAGACCGGCTTGAAACGGTAATTTTTTGTAACCCCCCTATAACGCGACCCCGCATTTATCGCGATGGAATTTTTTGGACCCCAATTATCGCGTTATAGCGGGGTTTCACTGTAGATCATTGTATGAAGAAACAACAGAAATGTTTGGTCACACTAACCTGACTTTTTCTCATGTTTGCCCTCTTGTCTCTCTCGTGCCTTTTTTTTTGGATTAAACCCACCTTTTAAGGAGGCCTACTTCTTCAGATGTGGAGAAAATCTGAGTACAAAAGGAATGACGTACCTTACCAATTCACTATTTGATTACAGAAGTCCAGAAAATAATGGCATTCGTGCAGAATTTATTTTGGATGCAGCTCATCATAAGGTTAGAAAATTAATTTTGCTTTTTAAAAATTTTTTCAATGGATTTTAAAATCTATGTACTTTCTAAAGATCAGATCCTGCCACCCTTTCTTATGTTGAATAGCACCATACTCTACAAATGGCCTTGATACGCCCCCCAAAAAGGCAAATTTTCAAAAGTGCTGCGCACCCAGTAGCTGAATTGATTTCAGAGTTTGAACGCCTGTAAAAGAAACCAGAAATGAAGGAGCATGAGCATCATGTATCCAAACAGTTCTTCATAGACCACCAGCAAGTGCTCATCCAACCCACCAGTGGTCGATGGACCACAGTTTGGGAACTGCGGTTTTAAAGAGCCCAAGTCTGGAAGAAGGTTAATTGTACTGTCCTTGCATGCTGTATCTATTTACTTGCAAGGTGTTCTGCTAATTCTGCTTTTATCTTTGGTGATGGTGTGGTTGTATATTTTAACAGCTATGTGTTACTTAACATGGAACATTTGTTACCTCCTCAGTCAGATATCAATATACTGCTTCACTGTAAATTAGATCCTTTCTTATGTTCCCTAATAGGGTGTTTAGCAGTCATTTGTCCAGAATGTAATACATTTCTCATTCCCATTAGGGAAACCCAATAATCTTAAATTGCTGGAATAGATGTCCTTTGGCATTTCATTTTCACCATTGTTGTTCTATACGGTTGGAGAGCAACATGCTGTTTCTCTTGCTATATCTCTCTGGGTTATTTGGGATTCAATAATTTTCCACATCACTCCATATCACTTCTGTATCTGGGTCTGATCCTGTTTTTTGAGGTTATACACAGAATTTAAGAAATTGAATCAGGTGAATAAATTGAATATGGTATTCACATATGGGAGAAAAGGGGTATAACCTATAGTAGTTAACAAAATTCCCATACTGTATAATGCCTACAAATTAGAAATGGTTCAGAGAAAACATGTGCAGCATGGAGTACCAGACTCAACAAATTTCTGACAATTAGACCACACCCAAAATTCTTTAGTGAATAAGATTTTTTTTTTAGCTAGAAGCCTTCTTATCATTTCAAAGGAGACAAAATTAACTTACCCTGAGTCATGCTGCTCATGTATGCTTCATGCTCTGATTTGTAATGCTGGCTATATTCTCAAATACACTTTTTGTCATTTTAGGATTTCAGATAAACCATGTGTCAAGAGGGGTGTTTTTGGAATTAGTCAAACAAGTCTCCTTTCTGTGTATATTATTAGAATTATTTTCCATTTTGTTCTCATTTGCAGAGAGCACATCCACTATACAGTCAGTTCTATTTTGAATCAAATCTATGTGAGACTGCAGATTCTGGGTATAATTTTGAAAATTCTGAAGTCCCATTTTCAAAAGAGATTTAGGCACCTAGGAAGAGTCTGAGATCTGGTCTGCACCACAAAGTTTTCTGGCATTGCTACATTGCCGAGGAGTGTACAAAAATCACACCTTCTAGCTGACATAGCTATGCTGGCAGAACTCCCAGTATAGCCCCAGCTATGCTAACCAAAGAGTGCCTCTGTTGCCATAGGGTAGCTGGTGTAGCTATGCTGGCAACAGAACACCTTCTGTTGACATATGTTGCGTATGCACTAGTGTGCTCTACTGTAGTGTAAACAAGCCCTGCCCTTTACTGTGCTTCGATGAGACATAGGCCTTGGCTACACTTACGAGTTACAGCACAATAAAACTGCTTGCAGCGCTGTAACTCACTAACTGGCTACACTTGCAAGGCACGTGCAGCGCTGTATCTCCTCAGATACAGCGCTGCATGTACTCCACCTCCCCGAGAGGAATAACAGCTGTTGCGAAGTGGGTGGAACGTTGGTCTTTCAGTGTAGCCGAGGAACAACGCAGTTACTGATCTCCGGAAGCTGCCTTTATTTTGAAACGGCACTTCCTGGTTGGAGTTCAGAGCTCCGTTGTTGAGGTGCTTTACAAAAAACCAAACACAGCTACTGTTTGCAGGCAGGGGGGAGGGGCTCCGTTAGGAATGCCGGCAGCAAAGTTGTCTTGGACAGAGACGGCGTGGGGGGGGGGGGGGGAGAAGGCTCCGTTTCCTCTCTTTTATCTGCTCTTTAAAAACAAACAAAGCCCCTGCTGTTTGCTTTCAGTGATTGAGAGAGAGGCAGGGGATGTGGAGGTGTGGAAATAATGAGCTGACACTCTGTGGATATTCCAAAAACCCTCTCTGTCTCCAAAAACGCTCCCTGTCAAAGTCCCCCTCACCCCCCCGATTTGAAAAGCACGTTGCAGCCACTTGAATGCCCATAATGCACAGCTCCCAATACAGCTGCAAATGCCTCAAATGTAGCCACCTTACTGCGCTGGCAGCTTCCAGTGTGGACAGGCTGCAGCGCTTTCCCTACTCAGCTGTACGAACACGGGTTTAACTAACAGCGCTGTACAGCTGCAAGTGTAGCCAAGGCCATAGACTCCTAAGTACCTAAGTCATTTAGTCTGCTAAGTCACTGAGGGTGTGTCTACACTGCAGTTAAAAACCCATGGGTGGCCCATGTCATTTGACTCAGCTGGAACCTGAGCTCAAATGTCTGTACTTCAATTAAACAGCCTCTTAGCCTGAGTCAGCTGACATGGGCCAGCCATAGATCTCTAATTGCAGTGTAGATATACCCTTAGGCACTCTTGAAAAAGTTATCCTGCAAATATTGAAATTCTGAATCAGGTACATGTTGATAAGATTATACTCTGATTTTTAAAAAAAATTAAAAGTCTTATGATTAGAGAGCTTTGAGTCAGTATTATAAATACATGAGATGTCTCTAGAACAAGAAACAGAAGACTCCAAAACACAAGATGTGGTAGTAGTGGGGGATTTTAACCACCCTGACATCTGTTGGAACAGTAATATAGCAAAACATAAAATTTCCGAGAAGTTCTTGGAAGGTGCTGGCAACAACTTCTTGTTTCATATGGAGGAGGATGTAAGCAAAGGGGAAGCCCATTATAAATGTGATTATGATTAACGGGGAGGAATTGTTTGTGGGGATGGAAAAAAAATATGGTGATCATTAATTGATAGATTCTATGATCCTAAGGAAAGGAAGTAATGAGAGCAGCAGAACCAGAACAACGGACTTGAAATAAGTTTAATAAACTCAGGAGTGGTAGATAAGGTCTCTTGGGAAGAAAATCTAAAGGAAAAAGGAGTTCAGAAAAGCTGGCAGTTTCTTAGAGGTAGTGTTTAAGGCACAGCAGCAGAATATGTGGATGTAAATAAAAAAATAGGAAGAATAGTATGAGGCCAATATGATTACACCAGGAGATCTTTAATGAGCTGAAAATAAAAAAGGAATCCTACCAAAAGTGGAAATATGGATAAACTGCTATGGATTAGTACAAAAGAATAGTGCAAGCATATAGAAACAAAATCAGAAAGGCTAAGGCACAAAATGAATTCCACCTAGCCAGGTACATGAAAGGCAATGTAAAAAGGTTCTTGAAATACATTAGGAGCAATAGGTAGATGAAGAAGAGTGTAGGTCCTCTACTTAGTGGGGAACGAGAGCTAATAATGGATGACATCAAGAATGGTGTGTTGAATACCTATTTTGCCTCAATCTTCACTTGAAAGGTAAATTGTAACCAGATACTTACCATGATTGATATTAACAAAAGGGGTAAGGAGCACAAAGAAGAGGGAAAGATCAGATTAAAGAATATTTAGATAAATTAGATGTGTTGAAGTTGATGATCTGACTAAATTCATCATAGGATACTTAATGAACTAGATGAGATAATCTTGGAACCATTAGCAATTATCTTGGAGAATGTATGGAGGATGGGTGAGGTCTGAGACGACTGAAGAAGGGCAAACATCCTTTAAGAAGGACCCAGGAAATTATATACTAGTCAGCCTAACTTCAATATGTGGAATTATTAACCAATCAATTTTTAAGCACCTAGAGGATAATAGGTTGATAAGGAAATAGCCAGCATGGTTTTGTTGAGAACAAATCATGTCAAGTCAACCTAATTTCCTTCTTTGACTGGGTTGTTGGCCTTTTGCAGTGGTTCTCAAACAGGAGTGGTGGTGGTGCACTAAATGTATTTTGGTGGGGGGAGGGCATGAGAAGCTTTAGGGGAAAAAACGTACTACGCACATTCAGAGCTGGGTGGCTGGAGAGCTGAGGGGCGGGGTGTGTGTGTGTGTGGGGGGGGCGCGCGTAAACTACTACAGACGCAAAGAAAGGGTCTGTGTGCAATCAGGTCAGTTTGAGAACCATTGGCCTACTGGATACGGCGGAAGCTATAGATGTGATATCTTGATTTTAGTAAGGCTTTCTGACATAATCCCACATGAAATTCTCATAAGCAAACTAGGGAAATGCAGTCTAGATAAAATTACTATAAGAGTTGGTTACACAACTGACCAAAAGACCATACTCAGAATAATTACCAATGGTTTGCTGTCAAATTGGAAGGATGTAGCTAGTGGGGTTCTGGGAGGGTTCTATCCTGTGTCTAGTACTATTTCACATTTTCATTAATGACTTGGATAATGAAGTGGAGAGTATGCTTATAAAATTTGCAGATTACACCAAACTGGGAGAAGTTGTAAGCACTTTGGAGGACAGGGTTAGAATTCAAAACAACCATGATCAATTGGAGAATTGGTTTGAAATCAACATGATGAATTTAATAAAGATAGGTTCAAAGTACTACACTTAAGAAGAAAAAAATCAAATGCACGACTATAAAATGGGGACTAACTGGCTAGGCAGTAGTACTGCAGAAAAGGATACAAAAAGGATAAAAGGTCTAGAAAACCTGACCTCTGAAGAAAGGTTAAAAAAACTGGGAATGTTTAATCTTGAGAAAAGAAGACAGACAGGAGATCTGATAATTTTGCAAATATATTTAGGCTTTTTTAAAGAGGAGAATGGTGATAATTTGTTCTCCGTATCCACTGAAGGTAGACAAGAAGTAATGGGCTTTAATCTGCAGGAAAGGTGATTTAGGGTTAGATATTAGGAAAAGATTTCTAACTCTGAGGATAATTAAGTACTGGAATAGGCTTCCCAGGAAGGTTGTGGAATCCCTGTCACTGGAAGTGTTTAAGAACAGGTTGGACAAACACCTGTCAGGGATTGTCTAGCTATACTTGGCCATGTTTCAGTAGAGGGGTGAGGATGGACTAGGTCACCTCTCAGAGTCCTTTCCAGCCCTACATTTCTCTGTTTCTATATACTGCTTACAACAAAAAGAAAAACAATGAAAAGAGCAGTACAGTAGATATAAATCTAGAGATTCCACAACAGAGTGAAATTGGTAAAGCCCCAAACCCAAACATTAACGAATACCCTTTACTTCTCCTTAATTAAAAAATGCCTTTTCCTTGACAAGTTTTATATGGTTCTCTTGCTTCTATGAAATTACAATATGAGATATTTTCTAAAAATCATAATGATGTAGTGACTTCTTAAGTTTTCAAAAGGCTAAAGATAAAATGCATTATTTGGTTTAAAAAAATCAAAATATTTTAGAATTAACAAACTTTAGTTTTAATTTTACAGTATTAGGTCTGTTGGGATGTGGGAGGTCAAGTGAAGAATATTTACTCCATTAAAGGCATTAATAAACTATGTTCTTGATAAAGTGGTCAAAATGTCAAGCAGAATTATGGATCTCAATTCTGTGTGGTGTGCAATAGAAGTTAGATTAACTATCTGAAAGGTGAATTCTCTGAGATAACCTCTGTTTTGATAAGCCTTTCTGTGTGTTAATGCACAAACCCAAACAAGCATATATGTCTTTTATACTAGGCCTATTAGTTGTAATCTCAAGATTCTTTCCTTATACAACTTTTGTTTTATTTGCTTTGCTTTGTTGGTAGGAGACATACTCAGAGATAGCTGGAATGCAGAGGTTTGGTGCCTTTTACATGGATTACTTGTACACAATGGAAAGCACCAGTGGCAAAGGTACTCCTTTTCTTCGCTTTCTGTTTTTCAAGGGAGGGCAAAACAAAGATTTTTTGACAGCTACCTGGGCCTTGACCAGCTGTCCTCTACCTTACTTTAGATTTATTTTTGCAGTCGCTTGTTGGAACCGACCTGTTTGAGTTTTCTTAGGGTAGGTCTACACTTACCCGCTGCGTCGGAGGCGACCAATCGATCTTCTGGGTTCGATTTATCGCGTCTTGTCTAGACGCGATAAATCAAACCAGGAAGTGCTCCCCGTCGGCGCCGGTAATCCTGCTCCACGAACGGAGCAGGCGGAGTCGATGGGGGAGCCTGCGCGCCGCCGTGTGGACCAGCGGTAAGTACTTTTAAGTTCGAAATAAGATACTTTGACTTCAGCTACGTTATTCACGTAGCTGAAGTTGCGTATCTTACTTCGAACTTGGGGGGTAGTGTAGACCAGCCCTTAGATTCTTGGTATTCCAACTTGTTTTTTTCTCATAGATGATTGGAAAGATATTTTTTATGATCAACAGCTAAACTTAAAGTAGTTTTCTACTAGTAGTACAATATAGTAGTGTACTAGATTGAATTTCATGTAAAGTGTCACATTTTAATGACTTTTTAAAAAAAAAACCTGATGCTGTAAAAAAAAAAGTGAGAAATAAGTCTAGTTTTAGAATATATTTTCTGTGCTTTCTTATTTTATATATAGACGTTTTATATGACAAGATCTTTGTTTCTTAAGGGTTAATTTGTTTTTGCTGCTTATTTTCTACTTGATGTCCTAGGGCCATATCCTATTCTCCAGGAAAAAATTGTTCAGAAGAAGAAAGTTACAACACCCAAATTACATAACTAAGTGTGTAGACAACCCTACACATTTATTATTTTGGGATAGTGGGATTAGCAAATGCACAGAAGATGGTGGGTTTATAATATTTTAATTATGCAGTTTGAGGATTTATGGGAAATATTGGTTCAAACCATGTGTATATATAGACTTCTTCACCAATTAGCAGCCGTTCTTGAGCTTTCTAATTTTGACATGTCTGGCTCATTTAAAAGTTGTCATGTTCCTCTGAGGATAGCTAAAGCTACAGAAGGTTAGTTAATGCTACAGCATGTGGCATTTTTTTGCATTATAATTTTCTATAGGTAATTCATGGTCATTTTCTCTGAGTGAATACCCTGTAGAGCTGCTATTCCATAGCTCCATCCCTTTATTAGGTAACTGCTTCTTTCCCCACCTGCATTTAAGAATGAACAAATATTATTGCCGTGGGGGTTCTCAGGTACCTACTTGTTGGGCTTCTGACCAAGCAGATATATATGTGCCTGCTCCAAATCAGCTGTTTTCTGTACGTATGCCTAATTCTATGCTGTGGAACTCACAATTGTCTGTTGTAAAAACAATTTTCACATATATAGAATAGTGATATCAGCTGGGGAATGGTGAACAGATGCACTATTAAAGAAAATATTTTGTTCTTATGCAAAGTCCTCAATTTAAAAAGACACACTTAAGTTTAGTACCTCTAAAACTGGATATTTTTCTTCAAGTGTCCTGTGCATATTACCACTCTCGAGATATTCTGAACTGATGCAGTCTGACTCCTAGAGATTTAACTAGCAGTAGTCATTAGGGTGCTCACGCTCCTCCCTCTCCCCTCCCCTCAGAGAATGTCAAATGTTCCAAGGCAAGAGTATAGAAGGGGTGTGGCCCTCCAGCTGCCTCTGTTCCTTCTAACTGTGACCAGCTGAACCTTTTGTTTGGAGCTCAGGTATCTTCTTGGATCCATGATTAGTTAGTTAAAATCTTAATTGTTAGTAGCTATAGAGAGTTTAGTCTTATAGTTAGTAATAATATAGATAGTTGTTAATGGAACCAAAAAAGAAACCTGGTTTCAAAAAAATATGTATCCTGTCCGGCGATGTTCATGGCATCTGGTGCACATGCTGGGTGCCTGTGTAGGGGAAGGGCACTCACCCTCCAAGTGCTCAATTTGCGATACATTTATCTCGAGAGCAAAGAAAGAAAGAACAGATTACAAGCAATCCTGTTGAAAATAGCCATGGCTGCAAGGCCATCTGGGACTGGCAAGATGATCTATAGACTATCATTTGCTGTGGATGGTTCTATGGGTAAAAAATATGTCATCTTTTGTTGGACTCTAAGGTCTGGTGATAAGGCCCAGAAAAAGAGGAAAGCTTCTGAGGTGTCAGCTTCTGTGTGTAAAGCCAAGTCTCTGGATAACAATTTATCTACCCAGGCAGATGTCAGTAGTCGGTCCTCGACAGTGTCAGTCTCTCTTAAGAGTGCCAATCCGTGAGTGAAGGATTCCATTACGCAAACTAAATATAAAGAACCATATACGGATATGCAGCTGCATGGAAAAGTGAGGAAACCTTTTTTGGATCTGCTACCATCAGATCTGGATGAGCCAGTTCCAAAAAAGAGACGTAAGGAGCTGGTGAAGCAAGGACATATTGTGACACCAGTGACTGATACTTGTGGCACTACAGTGCATAATTGTTCAGGTGCAGGTTTATAGATTGGATTTGACCTCAGATCCACCAGGTATGGAGTCAGTTATGTTATTGGAGCAAGGAGAAACTATACTCCAACAGTCTTAAATATGTCTCTCTCCAGAAGGGAAAGGATATGTAGAGGAGTGTGGGGATTCTCTTCTTTCTTCAACTCCAAGGACATTTTCTGGATCCCTAGAAAAGAACTGTTCTCCAATTTTCCTTGTTCAATTAAGATTATTGTTGTCTCCAATTTTGTTGGAACTGAGAGCAGTTTCATACTGGAGAAAGAATTTGATTTGTGGACAGGATCTGCAGAGGGAGTATTACAAGTAAAGTCACCTGTATGATGCAGATCCTTATGGACAAAGATATATGCATCCAAATCCAAATATGGGGTTTTGGCCAGATTGGTAGATGCCACCGTGGATGCGTGGGCCTCATGGTCTTCCCCGGTTCCTTATCAACAATTCTTGATGTCTGGGAATAGGGCTTCTCTGAATGTGTGTAGATGAGGTTCAACCTCCAGATCTGAAGACATTGATCTGATAGAATCTGTGAACCCTGATAAGCCTTCTATACTATGGAAGGCGTTTTTGTCGTAAAAGGAAGAACTAGTTGGATTCAGAGCCAGATCCAGACTCTGGGGGCATGACAACCACAGATGAAAAGGTAGGAGATAAGTCAGCTTTGTCATTTTCAGAAGATGCATTGGCTTTTCATGAGTTAGTGGATTGCATGGGAAGCACGCTGGATATTCTTTCACTTGATGAATGATCTCTCCCAATTTTTGATATTTTGAGAGCAGCAACTAGACAATCTTTTCCCCTCAGAATTGATTTTCAGCCCTGGATTTAAAGGACACATTTCTATGGTTCAATAAGACCATGTCATCAGACAACTGCATTTTGTGATGGGACAGGACCATTTTCAGTACAAGGTCTTGCTTTTTGGGTTGTCTTCAGCACCCAGGTTTTTTTTTTTAAACCAAATCTCTATCGGTAGTAGCTGTGTACCTAAGAAGGCAAGGGATGTTTGTGTATACATAACTGGATGATTGGTTAATAAAAGCATCGTCCAGGGAAGACATGCTATTGCATGTGAAACAAATATGTTGTCTTTCTTCTTCGAGTGCTTGCTCATATCCATTCCATGTTAGGGTGTGTGTGTGTGTGTGTGCTCGCCACATGCACTGGTGCCAGAAGTTTTGCCTTCTGGAGTTTTGCCCGTATGTGCCAGTATAAGAGATGCGCCCCACCCCTCCCCCAACACACACCTTCAGTTACTTCTTGCCGGAACTCCGACAGAAGTGAAGGAGGGTGGATCATGGAATGGACACAAGCAACATATCTTGAAGAACAACAGTTACAAGGGGTAGGTAACCTTTTTTTCTTCTTTGAGTACTTGCTCATGCCCATTCCATGTTAGCTGACTCCCAAGCAGTACCTTTGGAGGTGGGCAGCAGTTCATGGACATGTAGATTGCAACACAGCTCTGCCAAAGCCAGCATCGTCCCAGGCTTACTTGGTGATGATATAGTGGGTCATGAAGGTATGGACAGATGACCGTGGTTGGCTCTGCAGATGTTCTGGATAGGGACATGTGCCAGGAAAGCTGCTGACGCTTGTGCCCTGGTTGAATGAACCATCACTATCGGTGGAGATGTGACTTTTGCTTGATCAACCTACAGGAGGCACCTTTCCAGAAATTCCCTTGCTTGCGCTTTCACTCCTGTGTCAGGAATTGGGCAAAGCTTCCGTGAGGTGCTTGTGGACATTTCAGTGCTGCTTTCTGACCCACCAAACGCAGTGACAGAGTGTATAATGGAGCAGGAGGTGTCAGAGGAAGAGGAGTACCCAGGCATGGCAGACTCGGACTGGCTGATGCTGCTCATGACACTCAGTATAGCTGCTGATGCTCCTTGTGTAGACTGGTGCTTTTTCCACAGGGCCACATGCAAAGATTGGTGGGATCACACTGTCATGAAGACCTGGGATGATCACCAGTAACTCCAGAACTTTCAAATGAAGAAAGCTACATTTTTATTAATGTCAAGGTGGATACACTGGGAAAGTTCATGTTGTCAGGGTTTTGTCACCCTTCAGGAGTCTACATTCTTGGACAGGCTGGGACGTTATTCCCACCAAATGACATTTATAAATGGAGTTACTGTCCCTGCCATTATTCTGGCAGACTCCGCATTCCTCCTTTTGCCTTGGTTTATGAAATCGTACCTTGATTTTAGAGGCCCTGGCAGGTGTAGAATGGTTGCTGAATGTGCTTTTGGCAGATATGGAATCCCATTGGAAATGTCTACAGATGTGTTTGGATACCAGGTGTCATCAATGCTGTCTGTATTGCTGTGGCTTGCTGTGCTCTTCACAATCTTTGTGATGCCAAAGGTGAGCCATTTCCCCCTGAATGGACCTTCAGTAGTGAGAGCCGCTGAATCGGAACACTCAGTCAGAATTTCAAGCCCCAATTGTATTTGGGACAAATTATTTTGCCATCTATGGACTTCCTGGAGTACCTCTAATTGAAATGGACTAAATTTGTACATGAAACAAATTTCCACCTTCTCCATCCCCACACAGTTCCACTGTTTCCAGGAAGCTCGTTAAACCGTTCAGTGGTTACAGAGCAGCATACTTACAGGCTTGGCAACATAAGGTGCTTATTTATAAGAAATAGCAATGTTCCTAGCAAAAATCTCTGCCTTTCAAGTAAAAATACACTTTAAAGGTGTTCTTTACTGTTTGCCTTTTCTGAACACCATTTTGAACTCCACATGGTGGGAGAAACGGGAGGGATGCCAAGGCGCTGACAAACAATTTGCCATTAGCAGGTACATGCTGCTAGCTGGGGCTTTTCATAACTTTTGCTTTCATTCATAGAGCAGAAATCCCTCCCATTACTGAATTAATAAACACTAAAATGGAACCAGAACCTTACCAGGCTCAGGGGCAGCTTCTGTCCCTTCTGCATCTGCTTCTGCGGGGGCGTCAAACAATTCCTCTGTGTATGGATCCAGAATGTGCTGTTGCTGCTCATGCTCTGGGGTTGCTTTCAACAACAGAGTGACTTCATTATCCTCAGTCGGTGCCTGTACTGGATTCTGGGTCCAGCAGGGCACCCTCGCAGATGACCAGCTCATCATGCATCACTGGTGGCTCCATGCTGGGTGCTGTGTCCAGCACTGGATCAAACTCTTCATAAAATTGGCATGATGTTGGCCAGTTGCCTGAGGTGCGGTTCTGGTCCCTGGTTTTATAATACTTGCTCTTGAGCCACTTAATTCATTCCCTGCGCTGGTGACTTGCAAAGCTGCTGGCTTCTTCACTATTTGCTGGTATTTATGGTTGTTCTTGGTACTCTTACTAAAGTCAGTTTTGCTGGCCTTGCACCAGAGATTTACCAAAATCTGGCTGTGCTCCCGTGACCAAGAGGCAGTGCATTTTGCAAAAGGCTTGTTCTGTTCATTGCAAACACAGAAGGCGCTCTCATGTGTTTGCAGCTTGGTGAGCAGAAGATAATGGAAGGGTCAGTGCTGACTTAGTGAGCTGCTGCTGCACCTCAAGTGGTGGAGGTTGTTTCCATTTTCTTTGGAGTTGATTTGGGGATTCTGGGGATAGGTCATAGGAATTTGGCCTGTGAAATTGAGATACTTTTGGCTACTCCCAGAACCTGAGTCAAGGAGGGGCTGTGTCTACACTGCAAAGCATTAGAACTCAAAACCTGGGTCATGGCTTGACTCAGGCTCACAGCCTGCAGCTCCTCAAAGTCCTGGAACCCTGGGTCCAAGTCCTGGTTTAGCACAATTTGTAAGTAGACAGAACCGGAGTCTGAGCCTGACCTTACACTTCAGTGTAGACATACCTGCAGAGGAAATTATATCTATAGAATCACTTAGGCAAGTATTAGCGTTCCCAAAGCCAACTAAAGTGAAAGACGACATAGTTTTTACAAGACAGCTTGACCATGGAAGTCAAGGATTATGTTTTGGTGAGACAGGTGTCTGCAAGGGAAAGGTTTGGAAAACTCCAAGAAACCAAGGTGAAACTCTAATCATCATCACCTTACCAGATTTCCCACTCACCAGTTCTCCAGTAGCACACAGTAATAAATACTGTGCTGCAGGCTCTCATAAAATCACCTTCCTAGCCGTCACAAGCTGTCTCTATTTTTGTTTTGGTAAAAGTATGTTTCCTATTTGGCACCACTTTGGTCAGATGGATTTTGGAGTTTGGTGGGATTTCAGTTATCCAGAAACCATCAAGATATGATAGTTCTTGGAATGGACGAGGCTCTCATTACTCATCCTTGACTCAGATTTTATTTGTGTTTGTGTTTGCTCTGTTCTTTTGTGTGTTGTTAGAGAAATGGGCTGGGAGTCAGTTTGATCCTGGTTCTAGTTTTGTGTGACCTTCAGCAAGCCATTTGATATTTCAACTCTACAAAAACTATAAAAACTTCTGAATCACTGTAAAAAAGATCACTGAAAATGAAATGAATCTGAATGGACCTTTCCTGAGTAAATATGCTAAGGAAAAGGTGAAGAAATCTTTTAATGAATAGTGTAAAAAAAGTTATAAAACCTAAATCACTAGAATAATTTGGCTGAAGTATTTTACTATAAAATAGTTTTATACTAATGTAGTCACTATCATCTAATGGTGTCCAGTGGCCTGTGTACAATGAGTTGGTGGTTTCAATCCATTTCTTTCAAATGCCTGTATCACAAGAACTACCATCACATTTAGCTCTAATTGGTATACTTATTGGTGGTCTCAGCACAGAGGCCAAAGATCAATTGGACATGGAGTTTGAACAACCCTTTCATCCCTGGGGGTGATCCTTCAGAAATGGGACTGAAGTACATTGGTGAGGAAGTTTGCATTCTCACTGCCTGTGCTGTACCTCATGTGTGGATGAATGAGAGATTTTTATCTCCTGGGGCTGTCAATCCAGTTTCTATTACAATAACGTAGGGTGAGAGTCTCAATTCTGCTCAGGCCCCTTTATGCCAGGTAAAAGGGCTTTAAAAGCACCAATTCGAACTTGGTGGGAATTCCCCTGATGCAGGAACTGAGGTCACATTAGAGTTTATTGGGATTGGGGCTACAGTGCCACACTGCAAAGATTTTGAGCAGCACAGCTATCCATAGGCAGCTGGTATCAGGCGCCTGTAATTTAGACAGTTTCCTGGGACTGCCTAAATTATCTGGGGATGTTTTTGGCTTCCAAAAACATGGTATAAAGCCACCTTAGTGCTCCCTCCCTGAGTTTCCTCTTATATATTGCACAGCACAGAATCTTACCCTTAGTTTTCTCAACATGAAAATGAATGAAAATTCTTAAAAATATAGATTAACTGTGTGTTAACAGAAGTGTTGCATTTACTTAATTATGTTTCCTGTGTAATTTATTTTCCTGATGATAAATCTGGGATTGTAAGAGCTGTATCAAAAAATAATTAACAAAATTAGTACCTTGATATTCCTAATTGTCATCATTCATTTTACTAACTGAAAAAAATACACTTTTATTTAGTTTCTGGAAATCAGCAAGACCTTTCTTCATCAAAGAGTGAAGATTTTGTAAATGTGCAGGAGATGTCTACAAAAAGCCTCATTGTAGGTCCACTTAATCTTCGATTGGATAGCAGTGCAGTACACAGGATTATGAAAATGATAGTTTGTGCTGTGGAACATGAATATGAGCCATATAACAAGCCCAAACCAGGTATGCTGCTTATTTAATTATGAATTTGTTTTTTGTACATATAATAGAGCAGATTCAGCACTGCTGAAAGGTGCAAACTGCAAATAGTGGAAGTGGGGATGCAGAGAAGAAATTTAATCTCTGCCGGTGTCTTCACGGGAGTCGCACCAGCAAAGGCTAGGGAGAGGGTAAAGTGAATCAGCATATGCCCTGGCAGCCCTAGCTATGCCATTCTGTGGCCAGCAAATACCACTTTTATGACTATGCTGTTTACCTACAAGTCCCGTGGTGGGTGGAGGTTTTGTATCATCACAATATCCACACTCCTTAGTATACTTTCTCCTCTAAAGTCCCAGAAAATAAAAGGAAACCCTTAATGTGGGTTAATGTTTATGAAATAATGGGATTAAACAGAAAAAGGGAATGGACACTAATTATGGCCAGCTATTAATATTAACATTTTAGATAAAACAGAGAACCCATGTGTATTTTTCACTCTACAAGTGTGGATTTCCAAGTGAGGAAAATAATTCATTATTACTATATTTAGCATTAAGTAGAGCCTAATGTCACTGTCACCGATCGGTCCATCAGCCCTCACAGAGAGAGCGCCGATCACAACACATCAGATGTGTTGTTCTAGCCAGTCCTCCAACTACCTGCTGGCCAAGCTGTCAGTAGCACCGGACACCTGATTGACATAGCACACAGCAGCCTAGAACTCCTGAGCGATCCGCCAACCGCAACCTCCCAAGCAGCCGGGATTACAGGCGCGCACCACCACACCCGACTAGAGCCTAATGTACAAAGGATAATATTCCCAAATATAGAGAGATAAAGATGAAAAAATTGCATCTTTTACTAATCCACAAAAAATACTGTACTAGACATTGGAGAAAATATTTACAGGTAATTTTAGGCCTGTCAGCTGGACATCAGTACCAGGCAAGGTAATGGAGCATCTGATAATGGGACTCGATCAATAAAGAACTAAAGGAGGGTAATGTAATTCAAATCAATTTAACATGGGTATACGGAAAATAGGTCCTGTCAAATTAACTTGATATCTTGCTTTGGTTGATAAAGTTAATAGAGTTGATTTAATATACTTAGACTTTGGTAAGGTGTTTGACTTGGTATTGCACAACATTTTGATTAAAACCATTAAAATGATATAAAATTAACACAGCACACTTTAAATGGATTAAAATCTGATCCCTCTCACAGTTACACTTTGAGATCTAATAGTCATCAAGTGGGTCTGTTTCCAGAGGGCCCTGCAGGAATCAGTTTTTGGCTGTATGCTGTTGAACATTTGTATGAATCACCTGGAAGAAAATGTAAAATCATCACTAATAAAATTAGCAGATGACACAAAAATTGGGTAATAGTAAATAATGAAGATGACAGACCACTGATTCAGAGCAATCTGGGTGGCTTGGTAATATGGCTGCAAGCAAATAATATGCGTTTTAATATGGCTAAATGTGAATGTATACATCTAGGAACAAACCAGATAGGCCATATTTATAAGATACGGGACTCTATCCTCGGAAACAGAGACTCTGAAAAAGATTTGGGGGTTGTGATGGATAATCAGCTGAACATGAGCTCCCAGTGCAATGCTGTGTCCCAAGGAGGAATCTTGAGTAGGAGTAGATAAGTTATTTTACCTCCATATTTGGCACTGGTGCGACCACTGCTGGAATACTTTGTCCTGTTCTGGTGCCCACAATTCAAGAAGGATATTGATAAATTGGAGTTGGTACAGAGAAGAGCCATGAGAATGATTAAACAGTTAGAAAATTTGCCTTATAGTGATAGACAGAGAGCTCAATAAGACCATAAGGACATAACATAAGAATATAATCTATTTAGATTAACAAAGAGAAGGTGAATGGGTGACTTAATTACAGTCTTTGAGTATCTATGTGGAGAACTAATAATGGGCTCTTCAAGCAGAGAAAAGTATAACTTGATCCAATGGCTGGAAGTTGAAGCTACACACATTCAGATGGCAAATAATGTAAGGCATACATTTTTAAGTGAGAATAATTAACCACTGGAACAATTGGAGCTAAGGCTTGTAATGAATTCTCTGTCACTGGCAATTTTAAAATCAAGATTGGATGGTTTTCTGAAAGATATGCTTCATGAATTATTTTTGGGAAATTCTGTGTCCTATGTTATACAGAGAGTCAGGCTAGATGATCACAATGGTCCTTTCTGGCCTTAGGATCTATGAATTTTAAGGTAATTCATTTACTTATTTTAATCATATGCTGAATTTATTTGTGCAATCATGATTGATTATAGATATTGTGGAAGGAAATAGAACTATGCCAAACTCAGAAGAAATAGCATCTTTGGAGGAATACATTCCCACTCGACTCACAAGCTTTACCATTCTTAAGTGCACCATTACAATCTCTATGGCTGAATTCAATTTACTGGGCCATTTGCTGCCTATAATCATGGGACAGAAGGTAAGAGATTTTTATCTACAATAAATTTTATATATATTTATTCAATTTGTGTGTGTGTGTGTATATATGCGTCTATAATATATGTGTGTGTGTGTAATATATATATATACACACACACACACTATATATATATATATATATATATATTTAACTATATATATATTTAATACTAAATCTATTTTGACCTGCTGGTAAGATTGGTTGACACACAAAGTACTATAGCCAGAGCGTGGGTCTAAGAAAGGGAGAATCTAAAGGCATGGGCATAGGACTTAAGGGAGTGCACTCAGAGAGCCAAAAGAAGAGGACACAGATGTAACTAACCCTGTAACTATGACAATGAATGCTTTGAATATGCAACCTTAATGCACTTTTGTCTGTCTGTCTGTCTAAAAATACCTAAGATTAAAGTGCATTAAGGTTGCATATTCAAAGCATTCATTGGGGTTGGGGCAGTCAGGGGACAGGGAGCAGGGGGGCTTAGATAAGGTGTGGGGTCCCGGGGGTGGTGATTAGGGGCGAAGGGTCTCTGGAGGGGGAGGTCAGGAGACAAGGAGCGCGGGGGGCTTAGATAGAGTGTGGGGTCCCGGGGGAGTGGTTAGGGGCGGAGGGGGGGCCTATAGGGCGTGGTCGGGGAAAAGGAGCAGGGGGGCATAGATAGGAGGTGGGATCTCGGGGCGGGGGTTAGGGGCGAGGGAGTCTCTTGAGGGGGTAGTCGGGACAAGGAGCGGAGTGGCGTTGGATGGGTCAGGGATTCTCAGGGGAGCAGTCGGGATGGGAAGTAGGAAGGGGGATGGATAGGGGGAGGGGCCAGGCTGTTTTGGGGGCACAGCTTTCCCTACCCGGCCCTTCATACAATTTTGCAACCCCGATGTGGCCCTTGGGCCAAAAAGTTTGTAATATATGATACCTTAATTCTAGCATTTCTTTACTTTTCAGTGCTTCACTTTGCACTTCATATTAACTTTCTTGTAATGTTTATATCTAGTAAAGTAATTATATGATATATGGTAGTGAAACCTATGAATTATGTACTTTTAGCCTCGGCTTACTTAGCCCACCAATTTATTGCACTCATGACTATATATAACATTCCAAACCATTAAGCAGTTTGAAACAGCTGCCATTTATTTAATCAATCCACCTGAAATGTGACCTTCTGTCCCTCAATTTTGGAATTCTCACTCTAAGTGCCAGTCTATACTTACCCGCTGCGTCGGAGGCTTCGGATCGATCTTCTGCGTTCGATTTATCGCGTCTTGTCTAGACGCGATAAATCGAACCAGGAAGTGCTCCCCCGTCGACGCCGGTAATCCTGCTCTGCGAACGGAGCAGGCGGAGTCAACGGGGGAGCCTGCGCGTCGCCGTGTGGACCAGGGGTAAGTACTTTTAAGTTCGAAATAAGATACTTCGACTTCAGCTACGTTATTCACGTAGCTGAAGTCACGTATCTTACTTTGAACTTGGGGGCTAGTGTAGACCAGCCCTAAGAGGCACTTCAAAAGTTTTTTTCCCCCTGCTGATATAGTTCCTCTTAATTAATTAGCCTCTTAGAGTTGGTCTAGGTACTTCCACTTTTTCATGTTTCTCTGAACGTATAAATATCTGCTTACTGTATGTTCCATTCTATGCATCTGATGAAGTGAGCTGTAGCCCACGAAAGTTTATGCTGAAATAAAATTGTTAGTCTCTAAGGTGCCACAAGTAATCCTGTTCTTTCTGTAAATATAGTAAAAGTCCTGGGTTTTGTGATTTAAATAAATAAATAAATTGCTTTGGCAAACGAGAAGGAGCAGCAGTGTCGGTGGAAGGCGACAGGCGGGGCCTGGAGGAGGAGCCTACCCTGCACTCACCCCTCAGCAGTGGCTCCTGTGGCTCCTGTCCCATGGGGCTGGACCCAGTTCTCCACTCTGGGTATTGTGACCAGCACATGGGATCACAGCACTGCTCAGGTTTGAGCCAACTGCCCCTCTGCCATGAAGAACTTGTTGTGCATATATCCGCAGCTACATTTAGCTTTGCAGTGAGCTGGCTAGTGAAACAGCATAGGGGCTGAGGCAAATTCTCCAATAGACTTGGTATGATGCATGAGGTCTGTAGTAAGGGCCTTGGACAAACTTGAAAGGTGATCATGCATTATGGCAGGGTGCCTGCTAACCTTGCAGGGCTGCATATTTCTCCCGTGTACTTAAGCAGGTGGTGGGTCTGATGAACTGAGGCAGTCAAAGTTGCATGTACAACCTTAAGCTTTGGCATTTCCTAACTTTTCAGGATTTAAACTGAAAATATAACACTTTTTAAATGTACTCTTTTTATAGAATTGTATGTAATCATAGAGATGAGGAATTGAATTGCCGGAGCAAGCAACCTATCTGCCAGGAAGTTACAGGCATGGCACATGAACTTATTAGCCATTTTAAAACTGGCAAACTTGTAGCAGAATTGCACTGAGAGCATTATTTATAGCAGGGGTCGGCAACTTTTCAGAAGTGGTGTGCCGAGTCTTCTTTTATTCAATCTAATTTAAGGTTTCGCGTGCCAGTAATGCATTTTAATGTTTTTTTAGAAGTTGTGTCTCTAGAAGTCTATATTATATAACTAAACTGTTGTTGTATGTAAAATAAACAAGGTTTTCAAAATGTTTAGGAAGCTTCATTTAAAATTGAATTAAAAAATGCTGATCTTACGCCGCCGGCCCTGCTCAGCCCGCTGTCGGCCTGGGGTTCCGTTCACCGGTGGCCGGGACCCCGGCTGGCAAGGGGCCAGCAGCCGGAACCCCAGACTGGCAGCCGGCTGAGCGGAGCCGGCGGCCGGGACTCCGGCTGACAGCAGCATGCCATTAAAAATCAGCTTGCATGCCAAAGGTGGCACGCGTGCTGCAGGTTGCCAACCCCTGATTTATAGCTTTTCTGTTTGGTACAGGTCCACAGTGTTGCTGCAGAGATAGACTTGTTCTCACTGGCTAAGCCAAACTCTCATTACTCAGAAAGAAAAAGAGAAAAATAGGAATCAGGTATAGAAGGAAGAATGACACTCTGTGGAGTGGATAGTACTGGCAACATTAGGTTCACATCTCAGGTTTTGATTAAGATTTAATTGTACCCAATTTAGATTTTGGTGTGCTCTGATCTACTCCCCTCATATAGTCAGAATATTTTTCATGTTTAGGATAATGGAGGCCTAATGGTTTTGTGGTAGATTCTTAGGTCCCAGTAGGGGTGATGGCAGCCATGATGTTGAAGCTTGCTTCCACTCCTGTAGTTAGATCCTTTGACAGCTTCCTACAGTTAAAGCCCAGTTAAACAAGATGCCAGTTGACCACCAGAAAAGCAACGTCCAGGTCAGGTAGCAAACTTTTCCATCAGAATGAACCAATAAAAACACATAACTGGAGTCGTTGAAGGAACGTTTCCTGTCTTTCTCACACCATCTTTGTTGTGTAATATAGCAATTTTGTGGCTTCACTGGGGACCTTGAAAACCCCTAATCAGTTTTTAGTTGAAATGCATGCAGTTTGTACTAGTTTTTAGCTCCAACTTCTACTTATTTCATAAACCATCTTTATGTAACATTTTTTAAATTAAATGCATTATTTTGTTATAATAGTTAAGATATCTGGCACATTTATAAACACTGGATAGTGCAGAGTGGTGTAAAAGTTATATCGGCATGAGTTTGGGGTCATTGTACTTTCAAGTGGTGAAGCAATGAGTAAATAACCTTTTTATAGACTAGCATGCAGACCTTCACATGCTCTGTACATGAAAACTTGTTACAGGAAAATTATTTTAGAAGTGTTTCAGACTCTTTAAAAATTTTATTGATAGAGGCATGAGCTCCTGCATAGGGTATTGCATAAAAGTTTGTCTTTAGAATACTTTTTCTTTTTCTTTTTTTCTTTCTAGAGTTCAAGTGGTTTGTTAAATGCTACAAGCTTCCAGCCTTTACGGCCTTTGCCTGCTATTAGAATATTGATGGACAAAATTAACCTGGAACATTCTGTGCCGATGTATGCTGAACAACTTGTGCAAACAGTCAGCAGCCTTAGCCAACCTTCTGATAACCTGCTTCATTACTGTTATGCACACTGTTACCTTAAGGTAAAAGAAAATATAACGTGTATTTATTATTAAAAAACACTGAAAAGAATTAATACAAATACAGACAGTCCTAGATGCTAAGAGTTGTGATCTCCCAGAGCATGGTTTTGCCAAAGAGGTGTATAGCAAATATCAAGGACTTGGTTTTGCACTCTTAACTTAGGCAAAATTTCCTATTACTTGAATGAGAATTCCACCTTTGTAAGGAGTACAGGCTGAAGTCCTAGAGAGCTAATTTTTTATTTTTGTTATTTATTCAAATTATTTGGCGAAAACCTTTTCAAAATTGGATTTAATACTAATATAGTTAATACATTTGTAACAAATCATCTTTATACATTCTGTAAGATGCTATGACAAACATGTTTAGTACAAAATTGTTATGGTAATATTTGCTCTTGATTACAGTGAGCCACACATTTTAACATCTTTTTTGCATAACATTAACTCCAGCACAGCTGACTGGGAGGAGAACCTCTAAACATTGCATTTTAATATCCTTTATTGAGGAGGAGGCCCTTTTGCTAGGTTAAGAGATTGCAAAAATCCATTAAAAAATCAATTTGAGAATGCAATTGGCGTCTGCTAAGATTTTAGAAGAATCTGTTGAAACTCTGTCCCCTTTGGATCATCAGGAGAGTTAGTTTCCCTGCCAGGCCAAGTGCAGTGGTTAGAATCATTTGAAGTATTCTTTGAGTACTACCACAATATAATAATTTACTATCATGACTACTAATATTACTACTAACTTTTACTAACTCTTTTGAAAGACGTACAGAAGCATGTGGGGGAGGGATAGCTCAGTGGTCTGCTAAACCCAGGGTTGTGAGTTCAATCCTTGAGGGGGCCATTTAGGGATCTGGGGCAAAAATCTGTCAGGGGACAGTACTTGGTTCTGCTAGTGAAGGCATACTTCTGGACTGGACTCGATGACCTTTCAGGGTCCTTCCAGTTCTAGGAGATAGGCATATCTCCATTAAAAATTTTTTTTTTTTAAAAAAAAGCATGGGTTTCCGCTGCACTTGTCTACCCATACCATAACAGCTGTCTAAGCAATGAAATTCTTAGAATGTCCTTGTTAAACAGTAATACTGTGTTGGGTAATTACATGGCAAATTTTCAGTTTTCTAGAATGAGATATTCACCTCATATCACATTTAAAATAATTCGGAGAGCAATATCACATTCAACCCTCCTAAATGCTTTTCAGGTTTTCCTTAGGTTTTTTTCTTTCCCCAAAAGTTAATATATCAATGTTAAAGAAAACCCTTGATGTTTTTGGTTCTGAAGGGTCCAGTTCTGCTCCCATGGAAGTTGATGGGAGCAGAATTAAGTCCATTGTTTTATCTGCCAGTTTTAGTGTAAACATATGAATTGTACTCTTACAGGGAGTGTGGCAACATGTGTTGAAAAGATTCAACTCCACAATAATTAATTTTTACAGTAGTACAGAAAAAAATTAAAGAACAATTATAATATACTGTGTAGAATCTAATTTAAATTATCATATTTTATTCAAAATAACAAAAAGGTTTGAAGAAAAGCTACTTTTGCCACTAAATACTCTAACTATGAAACAATGGATATCTGCATTTTGTTTAATTTGTATTAAGTATCAAGTGTACTATGATAACCCCTCTCTCCCCCACTTCCCATTTTCTTCTCTTTCAACTCTCCTTGCCTCTCTCCCTCCTTGTTGCTGTCATCTACCATTCACCCAGGTCCCCACTTTCAGCCTTCTTCTCTGATTTTGACTCCTTGCTCTCTCTCTCTCTCACTCATCCTCCGTGATTTCAGCTTCCATGTTGATGACCCATCCGACCCCAAAACTGTGTGTTTCCTCACCCTGTTGTGACGTTGCACCCCATAATGCTTTATGGGAACATGCTTATGAATGTATATATGCCATAACTAGAAAGTTTTATGCTACATATGCCATGTAACATATCTCTGTAAAGGTTATGATCTACTGAATATATTCATCCTATTTGTATGCAGGTATCATTTTTGTATTCAAAGTTATGAATATTGGCTGTGTACTTGTTTGATTTTAAGTAGCCTTAGTAAGGCATTTGGTCAGCTTCTTAAGAAAGGAATTTGCAAGTTAAGTGCCCAATGAAGAAACACTTAACGGACAATGGAACCTTGGAAGACTCCAATCCACATAAGAAGTCTACCTGGGGACATTCAAGGTAGCATGTGAACAATGGTTGCCACCTGTAAAGTTTTGAGTCGTGCATGGACATGTGACTTTCCCATGTGACTCCAAAATTCCAACGTGTAGCAGGATTCCGGAGAGGAGTGGGTCTCCACCTCTAAAGGATACCTGAAAGAAACTGGAACAAAGGACAGTAACCACAGGGGTGTAAGTGATTGCTGGACCCAGAGGTGGAGAGGCTACCTCTTGAGCCAGCTGAAGACCAAATGGAGGAGTCTCCCAGGGGCTTAAAGAGACTCTCTTGTGGGTGGAGACTCTCCCACTCACTGAAAGGGCCATTCACTTCTCCTGATCTTCACCAATCTGTCACTTATCTCTCTGTTGCTGACTTTCCCCTCTCCGACCATCACATGGTATCTTTCAACACCATCCGTTAGCCTCCCTCACCCCCAAAACCCTGTCACTCTGTCTTTCTGTGTCTTCAAGATTATCAGTGTTTGATGACTTCTCATCTACTCTCAGCCCTCTCCTGTCTTTCTGCCTTTCTCTTCCCCTTCCTCCATTGATATGATTGTTGATTCTCTCCATTTCACACTCTTTTATTTCCTACACCCTTTACTCTTTGCTCCTCTCTCTCATCTCAAGGTCTGCCCTGCAACTCCCTGCCCTGCTAATAACCAAAATCCGTTTCCTCAGTCCCTATTCTTTTGTTGCAGAGAATCTCTGATGGAAATCCTGTGACCACCCTGACTTTCCTCCATTACAAATTTGTTTTCTCCTCTTTCATTTCAGCCATCTTCCTGATTATGCAACTCTATTTCTCCAACTTAATTGAATTTCATATCTACCATCCTAGCCAGCTTTTCATCACCTTTGAGTCACTCCTCAAATCCTCTCATTCTGCTGCCTCCCCTTTTTTGCACAGGATCTTGCCATTTACTTTGAAGAAAAAATGAGAGTTCTATATGAGCTAGCCTTCCCTTCTCCATTTTCCTCTTACAACTCTCTCTTCCTCCTCCCTGACTCAGATGCAGAAAATTCTCATTTGCTCTTACTCTCTAATCTCTCCACTTGCCCCAGTGGCCTCAAGCATCTTATCACTTGATATCCCTCATGCCCACTCTTATCTTCCTCCCTTACTTTTTCCTTAACCTCTCACATTCCTCTAGCTCTTTTCCTTCAGAATAAAAAACTTGCTGTAGGCTCTCCCATCTTAAATCCTTGACCCCACTTGTATGTATAACTACTGCCCCACTTTCGTTTCTAAGTTAATTGAGAACACTGTGTACAACTGTGGAGTTCCTATCTTCCATTTCTATCCTAGACTCTCTTCAGTCTTGCTTCCACCCCTTCCACTCAACTGAAACTGCTGTTATCAAAGTCTCTATTGACCTCATCCTAGCCAAAGCTTGTAAACATTACTCCTCCATCTTTTCAAACAGGCTCATTTGTGCTTTTCTTCCTTCAAATCCTTCCTTCAAACTCTACTTTTCTGTGGTACCTACAAAAAAAAATTGACAACAGTTTGGTTGTTGGTGTGCTGAGACATTGTCTCATTATTTCTTTGTACTCCCTGTCTGTCTGTATCCATTTGTTGTCTCTTGTCTTGTACTTAGATTGTAAGCTATTCTGGGATTGTCTTTTTGTGTTTGTGCAGTACCTACAATAATGGGACCGTGGTCTGTGATTGGGTCTCCTAGCTGCAATGATAATAAAAATAACAAATAACAATATGCTATTGTAAGGAAGCATGTGGGGTGATATCTTAATGGGTGAATTAAAATAAATTTTAAGTATTTTTTTCAACAGATATATTTCTCTTAAAGTAAAACACACGTTTTGTTTTTGGCGAGAACTTGGACAAGAGGAAATTTCAGGTTATTTGTGTGTGCTGGGAAAGTATTCTCTAATTATAATCCATAATTATTTTATGTTTATTTAGTTCAGTTTTAACAAGTTGAAATTTTAGGCAGTTGGATTGAAAACTAGAAAGAGTTTAGGGTACAGTTATTGTAAAGAAAATTGAAACTGGTAGATCTAATCTTATGCTTGTTAAATCTTATATCAATATATAATTTTATCTTTTTTCTTGTTTCAGATATTTGGTTTTCAGGCAGGATTGACCTCTTTGGACATTAGAGGCTCTTACTGCTTACCTACTCCAATTATCCCCTCTTTTAGTACTGCTATTTATGGCAAACTGCTTAAGTTTCCCAAATATTGGTGAGTATTAAACTTACAATATGAAACAGTAACAGATAATCTTTCACTTCATTTTTGTGTTATACTTATTGACCTAGGTTAAAGATAAATGGAATTTTATTGAGTATAGTACCATACTTGCCTCTAGGCCTTTGTGTTTCTTGTAGAATATATTATCATATAAAGTCTGTTGTCTGCAGTAAACTTTAGGTGAGGATGTAGCTATTAATTGGTGTTGTAGGCCCTTTGGTTGAATGAACTAGAGGAACAAGCTACAAAAGCCTTTAGCAAATGTTTTGCTTTTAAAACTAATTGTCGTGGAAAGCAGACATAATATGATGCGATGGGCGGGCCACACAGCACAGTTCACGGACAACAGGTGGACCGCAGTTATTGCTGAGTGGTACCTATGAGAACAGAAAAGACCACTTGGCCACTCTAAGAGGATGGGAAGATGACAGTGTTAAACATTTTGGGTGAATGTGGAGAAGAAAGGCAAGAGTGCGAGAAGAATGGCAGATGTGTTATGATCGGTGCAGTCTTAACGACAGCTGAAGACTGATCGATCCAGGTGGTGGAAGTCTAATGAGCCAGTTCTTTGAGTGCTGGTCCCTTTGTGTATTTCACACATGGGATATGCATGTGCACCATTCACCTCAGATCAGATTTCTAGCAAGTATTGTCCATTGGTCTGTGCCCACACAGTTGCTCCCCTCGTACTCCAAACCAAGGGCATAGGGAGCAGTATGGATCAACTCCTCTCCAGTTCCTTCTTATTGCTGCATGGCCTGAGTTGGAATCCTGTCTCTGTAGATGTCTAAGTGGGTCACTCCAGTCAGGTGGTCCAGCCGGTGACTCTTTTTGATCCATCTTCTGGCAGCCTTGGGAATCTGTGTCAACAAAGAAAAGTCAGCATTGTCTCCCACAAGGACTAAGGACTTTATAGGAGTGAGCCTAGATTTGACCTCAGCAAGGGCCTGCCTCCCTACAGAAATATTCGACACCGTGAACAATTTGATAAGACAAGTCCCTCTCAGACCACAAACTCTGTCAGTCTCCCTTTTCCTACAAGGCTACATGGCATCATGTACTTACGTAACACTGTTTGCCAGACTTCATCTATGTTGCCTACAAGCCTGACTCTAGTCCATTTACCCAGAAAACAGAGACCACATAAATACCAGAATAACAATAGTCACCTTGCCTCGTGGATGAACCCGGAACAAGTACATGTGGGAATTCTTCTCACCACAACCACACCAGTTGTGACTATTGTCGCAGAGACATCCCTTATTGGGCAGCCCACCTAGATAATCACACCACACAAGTAATTTGGACTCCTTGTGAGGCCAGAATACACATCAGCCTCTCAGTACTGAGAGCAGGCCATCTAGCCTGCAATGTATTCGTCCCACTAGGAATTTTTATTCACCCACCCACCTCCAGATCCCATCATAGTGAACGCAGTCAATTGAAGGAGTCACCAGTACCAATTTAAATCCACCCCGTGTGACCGAAATGGGAAATGCCTGGACGTGTTTGTCAGGAAAACCTATTCTTTAGCAACCTTCCAGTTTTGGTAGTAAACTATCAGGCCTTGTTAGCCAAATATGATTATCAGAACTATGCAAAATTAAACACCTTTATTAAGCAGTTCCTGGATGCATACAAAGATCATTCATGGCTATAATCAAGGAAGGCCATCTGGTGCCAAAAACATCTCTGCAGTGAACATTGGATGTGGCTGACATGGCAGCGAGCGTGCTTGATCTCCATGCAGTGTTTGAGGAGGGCTTCTTGGCTCCATTTGTCCGGCTTCCCTAAGCGAATCCAGATAACAATAGCGGAACTCCCCTTTGAGGGAACAAAGAAGAAAGATGCATCCCTCCACACGCTAAGCTAAAGGATTCTCGAGTGATTTTGCTATCTTTGGGGATGTACACACTGGCCTACAAAAGAATACGCAGCCCTCAACCATAGTTCAAGCCCAGATCATTGCAGTACATTCCTCAATACCCATCGCAGACATTGTACGAGCCACAGAGAAAGAAATCAAATTTCTCTAAATGCAAACAGGGCCACAACCACCTTCATCTCAGTCCTCAACCTCGAGGTGACACTTCTGATGGGTTGGTCGAGGTGCCAATAGAACACTTTCCTTGCTATCTTATGCTGGGAAACTCCATTCCTCATTTCAGACATTACCTTGCCACATTTCGCAGCACCTGGGAAGAGAGAACCTCCGACAAGTGGGTGCTGGAAATTGTCCATAATGGATATGCTATCCACTTCCCCTCCCTTTCTCTCTCCCAAAAACCCTTCCCTGTCCCACTACCAGTACAGAGTACTTCCTTTCGGACTCTCATCAGCCCCCAGGGTGTTCTCTAGGGTCCTTTCCATTGTGGCGGCCAATCTACGTTCTCAGGATATTAGTTTTTCCCTACCTGGACGATTGCCTTCTCAGGGCACAGTCCTTTGTAGAGGTCCGACGAGTCACTCGGACCACACAAGACCTTTTTCTGAGACTGGGCCTTTAGATCAATGAACAAAAATTTACCTTAATATTTGTTCAGAAACTAGAGTTTATTGGAGTCTACCTCGTTTCTGTTCAGGTGAGGGTGCGTGCTCCTGCCTTATCACTGTTTTCTCGGTCTCTCCTCATTGATAGAGACAATACAATCCAGTCCTCAAATCCCATCCAGATACTGCCTTCAGCTTCTGGGGCACGTGGCCGTGGGCACACCAGACATTGCTCATGCCAGACTATGCATGAGGTCCCTTCAAGCATGGTTTGGTTTGGTGTACAGACCAAAGACAATATAAACAAGCTCCTGTCGGTGCCCACCTGAGTCCAGCAATCCTTAAACTGGTGGAAAGACCCAGTGAATGTTTGCACGGGGATACCGTTCACTCAGTCCTCCCCGTCCCTTCTCCTGATCACCAATGTATCCCTCATAGGCTGTAGAGTGCATCTCAATGGTCACACTGTACAGGGCAGATGGTCCCCATCAGAGACGTGTCTCCACGTCTGCTAGAGCTTAGGCTTAGGGTTAGACAGCAATTGGTGCACAACCCCCGCTGGCACCCTAGACGGTTTGCTTGGTGCTCAATCCCCAGGCTGCTGCCCTAGACTGTTTGCTGGGGGCCCCGCCCTGGCTGAGGGTCTGTTAATGCAGGGGCGTGGCAGCAAAGGGATGTGGCCTCCCTCAGAGATGACAGTGAGGCAGAGCCACACGCACCTACACACCTACAACAATATATTTCGACGATGAGGGGTGCCAGAGAGAGACTTGTTCACTACTTACTAGAACTAGAATTGTCCGCAGTATTACTCCAGAGCGGGGATAGAACAACACTCCAGGAGAGATGCTCTTCTCCTTCTTTGGGGCAATGGCCTTCTTTACTCCTTTCCAAGTTTATTCCCTCTGTTGCTGAAGGTCCTGTTGAAAATAAAAAGGAAAAAACATAGTTCTGATTGCCCCCATCTAACCCAGACATACATAGTACCCTTTCCTGTCTCAGCTGGCATTGTGTCCACTGATGACCCTACTGATCACTCCTGTACTTCCTCTGAACAGGATGCATCTACGTGCTGGAGCCATGAAGGAGCCACACTATTGAGATGTAGGACCCATGGATTGAAGTGAAGGGTGTGACCCTTGTTCTGGTGACAGGAGATATTGCACAGTAGCAAGGGTGCTACTCGTTGCACCTTTCTTCAAAATGGAAGAGATTCCAGATATAGTGCCAGCCCAAGGGTGTCATCCCTAATTCAGCCACCTTGCTGGTGATCCTGCATTACCTGTTATCCTTAAAGAAATCAGATCTCTCTATTAGCTCGCTGAAGGTTCACTTGGCTGCAATTGCAACCTTCCACCAGTAGGTAGAAGGCTACTCAATCTTCTCCCACCCGACGATGAAGAGGTTTCTAAAACCTTTTTCCCACAACCCAGGACCCCCACTCCGCAATGGGACCTCAACTTAGTGCTAAAGGACCTGACTAGACCACCATTTGAACCCATGTCCACTTGTTCATTAAATCACCTTTCCATTGCTCATCGCCATCACTTCTGCCAGAAGGATAGGGGAGTTAGCAGCTTTGATGGCACATCTCATAAGAACATAAGCATAGCTATACTGGGTCAGACCAAAGGTCCGTCTAGCCCAGTATCCTGATTTCCAACAGTAGCCAATGCCAGGTGCTTCAGAGGGAATGAACAGATCAGGTAATCATCGAGTGATCCATCCCATCACCCATTCCCAGCTTTTGGAAAACAGAAGCTAGGGACGCCATCCCTGCCCATCCTGGCTAATAGGCATTGTTGGAAATATTTTCTATTTCTTTATCTAGTTCTTTTTTGAACCCTGTTATAGTCTTGACCTTCACAAACATCCTCTGGCAGAGTTTCACAGGTTGACCACACTCCCTTTTACTGTGTTTTTCCTGGACAAGGTCTCATCCAGACCACACCCAAAGTTCACTCCCAAAATAACTTCTGCATCTCACATGAATCAATTTATTCAACTCCCAGCTTTCTATCCAAAACCTCATATGGATAACAGAGAGGCCATCTTCCATATACTTGATGTGAGGAGAGCCTTGGCCTTGTATTTAGGCAGGACAAAGGCCTTCAGAAAATCTCCAAGACTCTTCCTCTCAGTTGCGGATAGGTCAAAAGGCGCAGCGATTTCAGCTGAGAGACTCTCCAAGTGGGTCTCTTGCTGTTTTAAACTCTGCTACCAATTGTGTGGGGGTAACGCCCCCATCTTCAGTACGCACACATTCCACGAGGCTGGTCTCATCGATCGCCTTCTCCAAGGGTATCCCCATATCAGAGATCAGCAGAGCAGCTACATTGGCATCTGCACATACCTTTGCAGAACACTATGGAATTCTGAGTGATTCGGCTTCAGACGCCCAATTCAGGACCTCAGTACTTTCTTCTGTATCAGACTCAGCTGTGAAGTTCCAGTCTCCAGCGATGGGTACTGCTCAGGAGTCACCTACAGTGGAACACCAGTAGGACACTACGCAAAGAAGTAACCTTGTGCAGTAACAATGATTCTTCGAGATGTGTCCCCCTATAGGTGCTGCCTTCTACTTTGGAGTTCTACTGGTTGACTCTGTGGTAGAGAAGGAACTGAGGGAGAAATGCCCATGCACGCTGACTAGCCTTGTAGCAGGTGGAGAGCCACATGTGCTCAGGTGGCATGGACTGCTATTGAAATTCTCCGATCGACAGCGCAGGGCACACACGCACACCTACTGTGGATCACCCATAGGGGGGATACATCTTGAAGAAACAGTTACTGCACAAGGTGAGTAACTTCTTCCCATTTTTTCTTGAATGAATACCAAGAGTTGATGTCAACTGACAAATTTAACGTGTTTAACCGAAGAGCTCTGTTCTCACTTCAGTCAGAATCAACCAAATTCTGGGTTTGAAATAAAGTAGGGCAATAATCTACAATCTAGCTCCACAAATTAGGTCTTGTGTTTAAAATAGTATGATGTAGAAAAAATAATTTTTGTTTTTAAAATTTTTTTCGATTAAATACGGCATTTTGCATGTGATAGTAGAAATTTTTAGGGTTTTCCCTTTGGTTCTAAAATATAATATATATATTTTTACTTATATTGAATGACAGTCTTCTCCTTGAGGAATATTATTAAAAAAGAAGCAGAAATCAGAGAGAAGAAAAGTGAGCATGTTAAAAATACTGTCCTCATATTTAATATTTTATATGCATGAATGGGGGAAATTTATAATATTTTTGTCCTATTAATATTTATGAATGATGGAAATAGATTAGATTTATATATAATGCTACACTGGACTATACTAACTTGTTTACTACTGATAGCTGCACTATGTTATCTTAAGGAAATCATCTGCAAACACTTGGAAGGTGGTAAAGTGATAGGGAATAACCAGCATGGATTTGTAAAGAACAAATCATGTCAAACCAATCTGATAGCTTTCTTTGATAGGATAACGAGTCTTGTGGATAAGGGAGAAGCGGTGGATGTGGTATACCTAGACTTTAGTAAGGCATTTGATACGGTCTCGCATGATATTCTTATCAATAAACTAGGGAAATACAACTTAGATGGGGCTACTATAAGGTGGATGCGTAACTGGCTGGATAACCGTACTCAGGGTATGTCTACACTACGAGAATAGTTCGATTTATCTTAAACCGAACTTGTGAAACCGATTTTACAAAGTCGATCGTGCGAATCCACACCAAGGACATTAATTCGAGTTTGTGAGTCCACACTAACGGGGCAAGCGTCGACATTGCAAGCGGTGCACTGTGGGTAGCTACCCCACAGTTCGCGCAGTCCCCGCTGCCCATTGGAATTCTGGGTCTAGCCCCCAGTGCCTTCTGGGGCCAAAAATGTGTCGAGGGTGGTTTTGGGAACATGTCGTCATTCGACCCACACTCCCGCCCTCCCTACGTGAAAGCGCTGGCGGGCAATTACATCGCGCCCTTTTCTGGTGATTGACAGTGCGGACGCCACAGGACAGCGAGCATGGAGCCCTCCGCGATTATCGCTGCTGTTCTGGCCGTTGTCAACACCTCGCGCCTTATCGTCCATCTTTTCCAGAGGCAGATGCAGAGAAATAGGGTGAGGAGGCAACGGAAGCTCCGCGAGGACATGAACTCTGAGAGGGGCACAGACCTCTCGCAAAGCACGGGACCCCGGCCCCTAGACATCATGGTGGCAATGGGTCACGTTGATCCTGTGGAACGGTGATTCTGGGCCAGGGAAACAAGCACTGACTGGTGGGACCGCATAGTGCTGCAGGTCTGGGATGAATCCCAGTGGCTGAGAAACTTTCCTATGCGTAAGGGCACTTTCCTGAAACTTTGTGAGTTGCTGTCCCCTGCCCTGAAGCACCAGGACACCCGGATGCGAGCTGCCCTGACTATCCAGAAGCGAGTGGCTATAGCCCTCTGGAAGCTTGCAACGCCAGACAGCTACCGGTCAGTCGCGAATCAATTTGGAGTGGGCAAGTCTACCGTGGGGGTTGATGTGATGCAGGTAGCCCATGCAATCGTTGACCTGCTGCTCTCAAAGGTAGTGACCCTTGGAGACGTGCAGGTGATCATAGATGGCTTTTCTGCTATGGGATTTCCAAACTGCGGCGGGGCTATTGATGGGACACACATCTCCATCCTTGGACCGGCCCACCAGGGCAGCCAGTACATTAACCGTAAGGGCTATTTTTCTATGGTGCTGCAAGCACTAGTGGACCATAAAGGACGTTTTACCAACATCAACGTCGGATGGCCGGGCAAGGTTCATGACGCTCGTGTGTTCAGGAACTCTGGTCTGTTCAGATGGCTGCAGGAAGGTATTTACTTCCCGGACTGTAAAATAAGTGTTGGGGATGTGGAGATGCCTGTAGTGATCCTCGGGGACCCAGCCTACCCGCTAATGCCCTGGCTCATGAAGCCATACACGGGCGCCCTGGACACTGAAAAGGAGCTCTTCAACTACCGGCTGAGCAAGTGCAGGATGGTGGTGGAGTGTGCCTTTGGCCGTCTGAAGGGGAGATGGCGAAGCTTGCTTACTCGCTCCGATCTCAGCCAAACAAATATCCCCATTGTGATTGCAGCTTGCTGTGTGCTCCACAATCTCTGCGAGAGCAAGGGGGAGACGTTTATGGTGGGGTGGGAGGTTGAGGCCAATCGCCTGGCTGCTGATTACGCACAGCCGGACACCAGGGCGATTAGAAGATCCCAGCGGGACGCGCTGCGCATCCGGGAAGCTTTGAAAGCTAGCTTCCAGAGCGAGCAGGGTAACCAGTGACTGTTTCGCTTGTTAAAACTGAAGCTGAACCAGCCCCCGTTTCTTTACCCAGTTACTTGGGTATCCTCTCCAATTGTTGTCTATCCTGTCCAATTACCAGCACCCTTTCCCCGCCCTTCAGTCCCCATAGAGAATAGGAAAACCCCCTCCCAGAATGGCAAGTGTGCCTAGTGAATGCAATGTGAGTGTGACTTTCTGTTGAACCTTTTCCCCTTTCCCCACCCTGTTATCGGCGACTATCGTCTCAAATCACAAACCACCCCTCCCCTCCCCCAAAATCGAACAGCCCTTTGAAAGATAGTCAAGGAATCAGGAATTTTCAGAACACAATTTTTTATTAAGGAGAGCAAACTTTTAAGATGAAATTTGGACGGGGGCTGGGGTGGGGTGCGTTTGGAGGGAAGTAAAGGTCCCATCTAAATTTTTGGAAAGGAGAGCCTTCTGCTACTGGAGCAGTCTGCAGGGGTGGAGTGATTTTTTCCGCGGCCCCTGCCTCCCCTCGTTCTACTGACTTTGGGTGAGGGGGTATTGGACTTTGTGGCAGGGGAGGGCGGTTGGAAATAACATACAGAGGTGCCCTTTCCTCTATCCTCCGTTCCTGCAGAACGTCAACAAGGCGGCGGAGCGTATCTGTTTGCTCCCTCATTAGTCCAAGCAGCGTTTGAGTCATCTGCTGGTCTTCCACCCGCCACCTGTCCTCGCGAGCTTCAGCCCTCTGCTCCCGTTCGCTGACTGCTCGCTCGGACCTTGAGACGTCCTCTCTCCGCTGTGCAGCATCATTTCGGGAACAGACCATCAGTTCCGAAAACATGTCGTCCCGCGTTGTTTTTTTTTGCGCCGTCTGATCTGCGCAAGCCTCTGGGAGGGTGATCCACGGGTAGGGAGGGAGACACTCGCAACTGTGGGATGGGAGAAAGGGAGTGAATTCCTCAGAAAGATACATTTTCCCGAACAATGCCTATACTCTTTCCCTGTGAACAAGACCATGCATACTATCTATCACATGTGCACTCAGTACAAGGTCGAATATTATGTCTTTGTATTAAGTGCCAGGGGTCCTGGTGTTCAGATCACACAAGCGGACCTGGACACTGGAAAACTGCTCTCTGGAGACCATGGTAAGCCATTGCCTTTGGACGGCTGTGACCCAACTTCACAGCAGTGCGGTACTCCCATGTTTCAAGCACAGTTCCTAGCGGTGGCCAGTTCCTGATGCCGGCAAAACCGCTCGGCTACAACGGCTTGCCTACACGTTTAACCCCCCCACCCCTACCCCCTCCGCGGGGCCGGTACCGGGAACTTTCCCTGCCCGCGACTCGCTGTGTTTTAACGGCTCGCCTACCCTTCCCACCCCCTCCGCGTGCCCGGTTCAGAGAACTCTCCCTGCCTGCGCACCGCAAAGTTTCAGCGGTTAGCCTCACAGCTACCACCCCCCCGCATGTCTGCAAACCGCTGGTTGTCGTTCTCTAAAGGAAAAATCAAGAAGTCACTATACTAAAAAAAACACCCATTCAAACCAGGGCACCATGACTGATATCACTCTGATGAGGATTTCGGAGACAGACAAAGACCGCATGCTGCGTGAATGCCAGCAAACCCCGGGGCCGTATGCCGCCATGCTATGCAAGGCAATGATACCAGAGTACCTGCAGCTTGCATGGCGTGGAAAAGTATCCTACCATGGAGGAGATAGTAAGGCCGCTCTCCCTGGGAACCTGATGCAAAAGCTTTCACTGTACCTACAGGAGAGTTTCGCGGAGATCTCCGATGGGGATTTCTCCTCTATCCCCTTACATATTGACAGACTATTGGAGTAGTCGCCTTGGAAAAGATTGAAAACTGAAGTGCCTATTGCAAAGCAAGCAATAAAAACACATTGATAACAAACCAATGCCTATTCTATTCAAAATAAATGTTTAAAACACCGACCTGACGATCCTTCGCCTGGGTCCTGGTCCGGGCTGCTGCTTTGGGAGGGTTCGTAGGGGATCTCGGTGAGGGTGATGAACAGATCCTGGCTGTCGGGGAAATCAGCGGTGAAAGCGCTGTCGACTGCCTCGTCCTCCTCCTCTCCTTCCTCTTCTTCACCGTCCGCGAAAATTTCAGACGACGTGGCCGTAGATAAGACCCCGTCGTCAGAGTCCACGGACACTGGTGGTGTAGTGGTGGCAGCACCACCGAGCATAGCATGCAGTGCCTTGTAAAAATGGCATGTGTGTGGCTGCGATCCAGAGCGTCCGTTGGACTCTTTGGTTTTTTGGTATGCCTGTCGCGGCTCCTTGATTTTCACGCAGCACTGCGTTGCATCCCGGACGTATCCTCTCTCCGCCATTGCCTTGGAAATCTTCTCATAAATTTTCGCATTCCGTCTTTTGGATCGCAGCTCCGAAAGCACGGACTCATCGCCCCACACAGCGATCAGGTCCAAGACTTCCCAATCAGTCCAAACTGGTGCTCTCTTCCTATTCTGCGATGTCATGGTCACCGTGGCTGCAGAGCTCTGCATCGTTGCCAGTGCTGCTGAGCTCGCCACGATGTCCAAACAGGAAATGAGATTCAAACTGGCCAGACAGGAAAAGGAATTCAAATTTTCCCGGGGCTTTTCCTGAGTGGCTGGTCAGAGCATCCGAGCTCGGATTGCTGTCCAGAGCGTCCACTGAGTGGTGCACTGTGGGATAGCTCCAGGAGCTATTAGCGTCGAATTCCGTCCACAGTAACACGAATTCGACATGGCCATGTCGAATTTAGCGCTACTCCCCTCGTCGGGGAGGAGTACAGAAATCGAATTATAGATCCATTTATGTCGAAATAAATAGTTTCGTAATGTGGACAGGTGCAGGGTTAAATCGAGTTAACGCTGCTAAATTCGACATAAAGTCCTAGTGTAGACCACGCCTCAGAGAGTAGTTATTAATGATTCCCAACCCTGATGGAAAGGTATAACGAGTGGGGTTCCGCAAGGGTGTGTTTTGGGACCGGCTGTGTTCAATATCTTCATCAACGACTTGGATATTGGCATAGAAAGTACGCTTATTAAGTTTGCAGATGATACCAAACTGGGAGGGATTGCAACTGCTTTGGAGGATAGGGTCATAGTTCAAAATGATCTGGACAAATTGGAGAAATGGTCAGAGGTAAACAGGATGAAGTTTAATAAGGACAAATGCAAAGTGCTCCACTTAGGTAGGAACAATCCGTTTCACACATACAGAATGGGAGGAGACTGTCTAGGAAGGAGTACGGCAGAAAGGGATCTAGGGGTTATAGTGGACCACAAGCTAAATATGAGTCAACAGTGTGATGCTGTTGCAAAAAAAGCAAACTTGATTCTGGGCTGCATTAACAGGTGTGTGGTGAGCAAGACACGAGAAGTCATTCTTCCGCTCTACTCTGCGCTGGTTAGGCCTCAACTGGAGTTTTGTGCCCAGTTCTGGGCACCGCATTTCAAGAAAGATGTGTAGAAATTGGAGAGGGTCCAGAGAAGAGCAACAAGAATGATTAAGGGTCTAGAGAACATGACCTATGAAGGAAGGCTGAAGGAATTGGGTTTGTTTAGTTTGGAAAAGAGAAGACTGAGAGGGGATATGATAGCGGTGTTCAGGTATCTAAGAGGGTGTCATAAGAAGGAGGGAGAAAACTTGTTCATCTTAGCCTCTAAGGATAGAAGAAGAAGCAATGGGCTTAAACTGCAGCAAGGGAGGTTTAGGTTGGACATTAGGAAAAAGTTCGTAACTGTCAGGGTGGTTAAACACTGGAATAAACTGCCCAGGGCGGTTGTGGAATCTCCATCTCTGGAGATATTTAAGAGTAGGTTAGATAAAGGTCTATCAGGGATGGTCTAGACAGTATTTGGTCCTGCCATGAGGGCAGGGGGCTGGACTTGATGACCTCTCGAGGTCCCTTCCAGCCCTAGAATCTATGAATGGATAATAATATTTTAACACGGTCAGTACACCACCAGGTGGTGGTAGATTAATTTTTCTTGCTCGTATTTTTCATTGATACTTCACAAAAACACCTTATACTTTATGTGAAATAGTGTGCTGATCTTTCATTTTGCTGATGAAATATTGACTTTTTTATGGTAATTTAGAAGTGATGTAAATTGTCAACACTGGTGAAGAGTACTTTAGTCATTAAGATTAGGAAAAACAAACTTTTTTCACTCAACATTAGTTTGCTGTACTTGTTAACAAGTATTAGCTTTTAAAAATGAATTAGATTTTTAAAACCTAAATATAAATTTTGGTTTTACATTACTTTGAGAAGTTTGTGTACATGTGCAAAATGAAATTTTAATATGATCTAATTCTTTTAAAGATGTCGGCACTCATAATCTGTCAGTAGGCAAGCTACCTATTAGTGTTTAACAATATATGTCTGTGTGCATATTATGCCTTCTTCTATTGTTCTTTTTTTATTTTATTTGTAGACTGTAGGTTACTTTATGTGATGCAACAAGATAAATTCCCCAGGGAGAAAAAGCAACTCAATAGGCCATCAACCAAAAAGAAAACTCATAATTTAAACAAAAAAATGATGCTGTCTTAAAATTAGAAAATATATATCAACATTTGGGAATAGGATTTATAATCTGAATAGCATCTATAGCTTACTACATTTCTAAATTATTTTAATAGTGAGTTTGATCATTTGTCTTCAGGGTATAATGCTTTTGTAGATTTTTAAAAAATAGAAATGTATTTCACAATCTTAAGATAAAACTAACTTATGCAAACAATTTATCTAAACCAAGCAACGTCAATTTGAGGGTAATAAAGTAGAAAAAATAAATGAGTGCAGCAGCAGCCTGCTTAAATGAAGTGTAGTTTGAAGTGAATAAAACTCCAGATGAAATGCATCAAATAGCACTTGAACTAAATCGAAATCAGCATGAGGACTGAGAGCTTCATTGAAGTCATGCACTGAGTGAGAATTAGTCTGGTAGAATAACCTGGTAATGTCATTAAGCTTCAACTCATTTTTTTTCCCCTTCAAAATTATACCACCTGCTTTATTTGGATTTTTAGATTTCACATTCCAGAATTTCTTAAAGTACACACATCTGATGCTACATATGTTCTTCTATTTCTTGGGAGAAAATATATACCACAGACCAGAGCTTTTAAAAACAAAGACATTTTATGAACTGTTATGGAATCCCTTAGGTAGTATGTTTTCAGTTAGCAGTGAAAATCTCAACTTTATTTCTGACATAAATCAACAGAATAGCTTTCATTTTTCTTGTTTCAAAATAAAAATTCCAAACTGTACACTAACTATATACAATATATGCTATATTTTGCTATATTTACATTTTTAAGTGTAGTGGAGAAACCTAGGTAACATTTGTTAAATGAAAGTAAATTAGTTCTCCCCCTATCTCCCATAAAGATGCTGGCGACTATTTTTATCATTTAAACAAATGATTTTTGTTTACTAATTTTTTATTTACTAATTTACTAAGTTTTTGTTTACTAATTTTTTGTTGACTAATTTGGTGTTTTAATACAAATGAATACGTGGGCTTAATGCCAAGAAATTTGCTCAGAGCAATTAGTTCAATGTGTTTTTGACTATATTTTAAATTCCTGTATATGTAACTTAATTTTATAATTAAAAATATCTTCTGTCATTGTTCACAGTGGCAGTAACCTGCAAAATACAATGTTAATATTTGTGTTTTACAACTAATTCATGTAGAGTTGCATGCCAGGCTATTAAACAGCTTTAAAACCTTCTAGGCAGACGTTTAAAAGCAACTAAAAAATTAGCAGAATATGGCTCGAAAGACATACTGACTGATGATAATACTTAATGCGAAACAGAAATCTTGAGAGGAATTAACTGTTTTTTTCATTTTTCTTTTGGCTAGTATTTATTTTTCAGCAGATGAGGTAATTGGGTGTAGGGCAGTTTAGTATTGTAACACAGTATCACCAGTAGAGTAGCACTTTGTTGTTCTGCAGATGAATATTTGTTAAGGTTCCTGTGGTACTAAAGATTAGATTCCTAAGAGAATTCTGTTTTTTGTTTTAAATATCTGGGCTGATATAGAAATGTTATGTTTTATGAGGTAGATTTTGGTCCAGCTCATATGTCATTTATATAATTATTTTCTCCTCTGCACATTTCCATGCTTGAGATGCACCATCAGTGCAGCCTGGACTAACGCAAACGGCTTGAAGCAGTGTCAGTTGGAATGTCCTCAAACTGCCCGTTTACTCCCCTGGGAAATCTGAATGTCTGGAGGGTGAGAACGTAAGAGGATAGGTTGAATGAGCTACCTGAGTTCCTTCCATCTGTGGTAGTAAGTGGATGAGGAGCTTCCCTGGGTTCACAGACTCAGTCTTTTTTGGAACAGTTGTTTGTTCACTATATTTTAGCTACATCTAGTTAGTGCAGTCCAGGTTAGTGTTAGTATAGTGTTGTGTTTCATGTATTTCTTCTTTTTTCTGAGAGAACTGCGTTGCCCTGGCCTGGGGTCCTTGGTTCTGCTAAGGAGGAACAAAAAGCAAAGAAACTGCGGTTCGAGTTCTGCCCCTGCTGTTTTTATTTTCTTTGGACACCCATGCTTGGTGCATGGCCTTCTGGGAGGAAGCCATTCCTCCAGACGTTGTTCCATCCTTTATCCCAAGGGCTTAAAAAGAATGACAAAATAGACTTTAAGTAGTGCTGCTTCAGGAAACCTTAACATCAAAGCCTGAGGGATTCTGAGGGACAAGATTTCATAAATGCTTGGAGACCTGCTTCAGTTCCAAATCCCAAGGGAGATAAGGTTGCTTGGCCAATGCAAACCCTATAAAGTAAGGAAATAAAAGGGTATGTCTATACAGCAAGTTAGTTAATGATATGCTGAGTTGCTCCAGAAAGTTTGCACTAATTGTCCACGTGGACTTTGTTGTTGCAGACTAAAAGGTCTGTAGTGTGCTTTGCATAGTGCTTCAGTAGGTACTAACACGTTGTATAGACAAGCCCTATATTACAGGATGTATTTGTTAAACATACCCAAATGTACCACACAGCACATTTCAGGTGATTGACCCAGAATCCTCTCAAGGAACTTCCTTCTGTCTTTAAGGAAACAAACAGCACAAGAATATTTCTCACGGATAACACAAAAGCTTAATGATGATCTCATGTCTCCCTCTTAAGCACACTCAATCTGTGCACATATGTCAACTCAAAGTATTTGCTGTTGTTGCTAAGGTTTGTAATTAAGCTTATAGAAAAGGGTATTATGCTGCAGCATAATACATCAGGGAAGAAGAGGATCTACTTTGCTTGTATCCTGTCTGGAGCTCTAGTTCTGTGGGTATCATTTTCAAGAAACTCAGTAGGACCTGGGAGCATGTGTAATACAGTTGGAATGTTAAAGAAATTAAGGAATAAGCATATGACAAGTTCTGTTGCACAGCTTCTCTCCTCATTTGTCACTAATGGGTTAATGCCCTGCACCTGTGCAAATCGCAGGCAGTCCAGTGTTGTTGCTGGGCGACTGCTGGACTAAGCCTTGCCTTGCTGCTTGGGCCACCAGATTTTCTGCCTCTGTCGATGGAACAAATTGCCAGTTCAATTTGTCCCAATCATTTTATTTTATAACTTTATTTTGTATTTTTATGCTGTAGTGATTTATAATTTTTCTTCTGCCTCCTTCTCCTGGATTGGGTATCAGGCAGCCTGGTAGTTTCAACCACCCGGATCTTTTACTACAGTGCTTCTCTTCTGGACTTCCTCTGTCCCCACTCACGCATGGCAGAGCAGTCCTGCAAACAGTGTTCCCTGTGGGAGGCAACATTTACAGGCTCTATAGAAGGCAAATTATATTCTGGCTGTTCACAGCCAGATGACCTTGCACTGCCAGTGCACAGAGCTCTGTTGGACTGGCATGTTGGGTTCCCTCCCTGTCCTGAGAAGCCATGACTACAACACAGAGAAGCCTGATCAGGAGCTTCTTATGATTTGGGAGAGAGTGTCTAAGGATGCGACAGACACTATCCAACCAGCTCAAGGAGCAAATCCCATAACAGGCCTGGACCAGACGGGGAACCCCCCTGAAGAGGATCAAAAACCCAACCTCCAGATATTGCAGTGGGTCCTCAGCTCCCTGGGGAAAGAAGTAGGGCTGCTACACAACTCCCTTTCCCACTGTATAGCAGGGAATTCTCATGATACTCGGGTCTAAGTCTTGCACACCCTAGAGACTCTGGGTCCCAGAAAAGTAAAAGCAACCATCACCTTGGTAGTGCCAGTGGGATGAAAACCAGTGGTTAAACCCCTTCTCCTTTACCTAAGGGAGTGTTTGTTGGGGCCTCTCGTACACAGAGAGGGTATGTCTACACTACAAAGAAAAACCCATCGCATTGAGTCTCAGGGCCCAGGTCAGTTGACTTGGGATCCCAGGCCTTGGGCTGTTAGGATTAAAAATAGCAGTGTCGATGTTTGGACTCAGACTGGAGCCTGGACTCTGAAACCTGAAGATCTTGGTTGGAGCCCAGTCTCCAGCCCAAGCTTAAACATCTACATTGCTATTTTTAAGCCCAACAGCCTCAGCCTGAGTCAGCTGACCTGGACTCTGAGACTCGATGCTGTGGGTTTTTCTTTGTGGTCTAGACGTACCACAGAGAAGTTCTTGTGATGCTCTGTACCAAGCTCACTATCCCCTCCCACTCTGCAGGATGTCTGGGCATGCAGAGGATTCTGTCACTGTCCTGCGAAACTCTTCCTCAGGTTGCAGTGTAATGGGAATTGTACCTGTCTGGCTTTCAACCCAAGCAACTTTTGCTCTACCAGGGAATGGGGCTCAGATTCAGGCAGCAGCAGAATGGGATTTGTGCCTTCTGGTCATCATCCATAAACCCTTGTTTTGTCAGGGAAAGGGTCTCAGAGTCTGAAAAGCGGAAAGTGGTCCTCTCTCTCCCCTCCCCTTTCCCTCATCAGACTGGCTCCATATTAAAATTAAATTAAATAATTAAATAAATAAATGGTGACCAGAACAGAGGCATATGAGGATTCTACTTCCCAGAAACCTGCATCATGGCTTTACTGGGGAGAAGGGCAGGGGATGTGGAGCTAAATCCCTTCTCATGTTCAATATGATCCTGATTTACTGATTAAAGTCCTGAGTTCAACTAGGTGATTTCTACTGTACTTGGGTGCTAAACATCCTGGGGGAGCAAGCAGGCAGGCTTTCAGGCTCCTAGGGCATTTAGCAAGCATATTCTACAGTTGAGGTATTTGCACATTACCACAATGGTAAAAATTTGCAAAGGTCCTAAACTTTATTGCATCAAGGCATTTCCTAGCAGTGGTCATATTTACCAAATTATCTCCAGTGACTAGGATTGCTGGTGTCATTCATCAGCTTCTTCCTCTGAGTGGGTTTCTTAAAATGTGTCTGCAGAATTTCCTTCTGATGACATAGAACCACACACCTGATAGAATGCAAAATTAGATGTTGTTCTCAGATCACAATCAATTGTCCCATAAAAACATTATTTCCATTTATCATTTTTACAGTGCAAATATTTATACTCAAAATTAATATACACATTGATTTCAATTACAACACAAAATACAATATATATAAAAATGTAGAAAAAAATCCAAAATATTTAATACATTTCAATTAGCATTCTATTGTTTAAATGTGCAATTAAAATTGTGATTAATCATGATTAATTTTTAAAATTGCAATTTTTTTGTTAATCGTGTGAGTTAACTGCAATTAATCGACAGCCCTACAATATACATAAGTATTGTCTCCCACCTCATCATTTATGTTGTGTACATATACTTTAAAAATATTAATTATAAATCTGTTGTCAGTTAATCAATCAATTAAGAAGGGATAGAAGGCAAAATTACATGAGAAGTTTTGAAAGTTCTGAATCCAAGCTGGCTTTGACAGTTTTTATACTGTTTTAAATGCCTTGGATTTTCATTACTATGTAATTCAAAAATGTCTCGACCAATTTCTCTCATACTTACTTCCCCAACAACACCCCCACACACTATTTTCTGGCCTGAAATAAGCATGAGAATTTACAGCCATATGTTTTTGTTTTTGTTTTGATGAAGTCAGGGAAGCGGAGTTGTGAAGATAGGGAATTGTTCCTTTCCTGAATGTTTAAAAAGGTGCAAAGATTCCCAAATAAGGTGTTCAGTAGAACAGTAAACATTCTGTAAGAAACAAGGATCTAGGAAACATTTGCCTAACATGGTTTTGGTATTTTTTTTTGTAAGTCAAATAATTTGCAATTGTTTTTATGAAGATGAATTTTAGGGTTATTTTTTAATATGAAGGTGCTATTCACTTTTATAAGAATTTAGGTAAAGTATTTAATAGCTATATAAGACAAAGCACATTCTTTTGGCTAAAGAGCAGGACAGAAAGACTGGCTATCTGTGTTATTTATATGCATTAAATATAACTTCAGTAATTTGCCAACTTTTTCCTTTCTCAAATAAGGTGGTTTCCAGTTGGCTGAAGCACAAATCTGTACTTCAGTCAATCTTTTTAGGTGTGCAGATGCATATGCAAAAAAGTATGGATGAAATCTGGGTGTCTCTGAAGTCAATATTGGAATTTTAACCTCTTTCTCTAGTTGGAATCTTATAGAATTACATCTTGCTGAGTGCTTAAAATGCATTCTTTGCAGTCTCCAATATACTGAAGTCATTTGGCATAAGAGAAATGAAGTTATTATACTGGAATACTGTGTCAGACTGAAAGGCTCTTGCTTTGAAAATAAGTATATCAGTTATGTTCCAGTATGTATTTTCCATAGATGTCTTGGCTTTGATTTTGCATTTATGTTACAGCGGGAGAATGTTATTCTGTGACATTTTATTATACTGACAGTATCTTTTAAAATATGTCTGTATCTGATTATTTTGATGGTCTTGAGACTCACCAGGGTTTGTGGAACTATTTAATGTTTAAATAATAGTAACAAGACACTTTCAAAGTTAGTAGGCCAAAACTAAACCCAACTTTTTTTCCCCTTATATGTCTGCAAAATCTTTGTGTGTGTTTAAAAACTGCTTTCAAAGATTTTAGTATCTTTTAGGAAACATTATATAGTGACAAACCCAGGGCCATTGCATTTAAATCTAAAATATAGTTTTCACTAAGGGCTAGCATAGCTGTTGGAGAGAAATGGAACACATTTACTAGTATACAATTATTTACATTTAATACAAACAAGACATTTTGAATAGTACCTGAAATACTTTAAACAAAGTTATGAAGTAGTGAGACTGCCAATATAATCCTTTCTTTACAGCCTTCACACTCTTTTTGCTACTTATTCAATGCATATTCATGGAACATGAACTGTAACGTCTCCATCAGTGCAATGTTTCAGCTAGACTTTGACATTCCCCCCCCCCCCCCCCCCCACACACACACACTCTCCCACACACACTAACACTACTCTTTTTAGTCTTTCTCTTCTGATCTTTTCTAGTGATGATTTCATAGGCTCAGTCTACACTAGAAAAGGTTTGCTGGAATAGGTATACCTGTGGAGATGCAGTTTATGCTGGCAAAAGAGTTTCCTTGCCAGTATAGTTCCTGCTAGTTTCCCAAGCGAAATAAACTGTATCAGTGAAAGCACTTCTATACTTGTAGAACTGCTTCTACATTAGGGTTATGCTGATATAGAATTGTAAACAGAAAAATCTCACCCCGATCAACATTATTCTGCCAGCAAAAGTTTCTAATATAGACTTTGGGTTAGTCTGTAGTGTCTCCTAAAGAGTTGTGTATCTTGTGAATCTTCAGAAATAGAAATGAAACCTGTGTCTTAGTCCATAGCCAAGTTCCTACCTTAAAAAAAAAAAAATCCCTTCTAGGAGTCCCTCTCAGTCAGCAGCAGTTAATCCTCTGATAATGGTAACTTCATACATGCCAACATCATCTCTCTCTCTCTCCCTCTCTCTCTCAATATAGATATAGATATATAGTAGTGGGACACCGATATATTAGCCCAGGATAAGTAAATGGCAGCTGCTGCCGGTCAATTAAGACACCTGGGGCCAATTAAGATCTTTCTAGAAGGTAGGGAAGATAGCTAGGTTGATTGGGACACCTGAGCCAATTAGGGGCTGGCTGAAATTAGTTAAAAGCCTCCCAGTTAGTCAGTTGGGCACGCGTGTCAGGAGCTGTAGGAGGATGCCGCACTATTGGAGGAACTAAGCAGAACAAACCGTATCAGATGCAAGGAAGGAGGCCCTGAAGTAACGGTGAAGTAGTTATTGAGGAAGTGTGGGCTGCCGTGGGGAAGTGGCCCAGGGAATTGTACACGTCCTATTTCCAAAAAGTCAGCTACCATAGCTACTACTATTAAGGCCCCTGTGCTGGAGTATGGAGTAGAGGGCGGGCCCGGACTCCCCCCTTCCCCATCTCTATTAATCACTGAGACTGGGAGACAACAGAGACTGTGTGAGAGAGGGTTGCTTCTCCGCTCCTCCCGTGCTGGTTTATGATGAAAATGGCTCAGTAGGCTGTGACCCTTGCCTCTAGAGAGAGAAGAGCTACATGGTGGGTCATGGTGAGCCTCTGAGGCTAGCAAAATCCGCCAGGAAGCGTGGGACTCACTGAGACAAGGACAGAGTGTGCGCGCTCGTTCTTTGTGTGTGTGTGTGTGTATACACACACACACACACACACTCATATATATAAACTTTACTTATGTTACTAATAACTCCTATGATTGTTAAAACTGAAAGAATTTTAAACATCTATAACACTTCCTACTGTGTTTACTTATTCCATCTCCTGAGCTTGGATGGTGAAGATGGATTATTTAGTTTCACTTTTGTGTCTAGCAGTTTTTAATAAGTTTAACTTTTGAGTTCTCATGAATGATGCTACAATATTAGATTTACAAATACTAAGAGGAAATGTTTTTTTTTTAGCTTTAATGGCTTTAGCTAGTTGCTGTCATTCACAACTAAAGCAGCTTCCTCAGCTAGTAGTATTGTGTGACATTTTGATTAAGAAACTAGAACAATACAAAGTGTACACGGCAAACCTTAAATGGATTAAAAGCTGGCTAAGTGACAGGACTCAAAATGTAATTGTAAATGTGGAATCATCTTCAAGTGAGTGTGTTTCTGATGCGGGCCCACCGGGATCGGCTCTTCACCCTATGCTATTTAACATTTTTATCAATGTTATATTCCTAATTTTAGAGTTCCACACTTTAAACTTTTTCTCTAACGTATCACTGAAGCTTGCTTTTTTTGCTTTTTTTCCAAAGTTGTTTCTAGCAAAGGTTTGTTTGTGTCTCCTCTGGCTCTTCAGAAAACAAATGAAACTTCATTATTACCCAGACAGACTCTTCTGCCTTTACACTAAACAGAAAAACACTTGTTTGTGAATACCATAATTTAGTTATTTCCACATTGTGATGAATTGTCTGACTAGCATGCTTTATAGAGGTCAGATTGGAAAAATTAGTGGTACTCCCTGAAATTTCACCCATTTAGAGACCAAAATGAGATGCCACACACTCCATTATGCAAAATATTAATGAAGTAAGTAGAGGCGACTTCTAGTGGGTCACACTTGAGGTTTATTAATGGAGCAAAGTAATACATTTTTATTGCATCTGTTAGTTTTATATTTTTATTTCATGTGTTTTGCTGGCATTTCTGTAGCACTCATCACTGTAGTAATTTAGTGCCTCAAGAGTAAAAAGATACATAATTTATCTCTCTAAGATAGAATTTCCTCCTTTAAGGAGAAAAGGGGGGCCATAACTTGCATAGCATATCACAGTGACTGGAATTCAGTATTTTAAAAACATTTGTTAGTCATCATTGGATTATTGTGGGGGGAGGGATAGCTCAGTGGTTTGAGCATTGGCCTGCTAAACCCAGGGTTGAGAGTTCAATCCTTGAGGGGTCCATTTAGGGAGCTGGGGCAAAAATTGGGAATTGGTCCTACTTTGAGCAGGGGGTTGGACTAGATGACCTCCTAAGGTCCCTTCCAACCCTGATATTCTATGATTTTTCTCTTTTGTCTCTTCAGAGTTTTGGTATTCCTTATTAATTAAATGACACATTTGTATAATAATTGATTGGATTATCCAATAACTCTTGCTTAAAAGATAATAAATTAAAGGTTTGAAATTGTGGTTTTGGCAATATAAATGACTTTGTTCTGAAGTTTTTATCAGTTTAAATGGAGGATCAAAGAAATCAGTGATTGAATTACATTGGAGACATTGCATATACTGCAAGTGAATCTTGTCCGTATTAAATAACTGAATGTAAAAATTATTTACTGGCTATATAAAAACAAATTTGTTAGAATGTTTACCAATATTATTTAAGCTTTTAAAGTACATTCAGGTTCTTTTAAAGCACATTCACTAGGTTCTAGTAGCAGGTTACCAGTTTTGTTATTTTGGAAAAAATGAACTAATCGTGTTTTACTGTACAGGATATGAGTAATAAAAAAAATTAAATTTTTGGAAACATTTTGCAGGTTCCAGACTTGCATTTTGGGACTCTGTATAAACCTCTGAAGCCAGCTGTTCACCACTATATTCTTTCAATCACTGTGAGGTGTTGATTTTAAAAGAATGGGTTGCTGTTCCTAAAGTCTACACACTGCAAATATTTCATGGAAGCCCTGTGAACTTGCATGGATTGGTTATATTAATGCTTATGCTTGGAGCGTAATAAGGACCAATTCGTGATTTCATTCAAAAACAGTGAAGAAAACTATTTTCTTTAATGATATGCCAGATTTATCCAGATATTTCAGCAAGTCTGTATTACAGTTTGTCAGCAAACTGGGTACAGCAAAGTGTATTTAAAAATCATTTAATTAGGACAGATACATTTTCACTCCATGCTACTACACAGCAAGACTTGCTTGTTCCTATTTCCTTAAATTTATCCTGGAATTTGTCCAAGTTTAGCTTTAATGAGTTGCCTAACCCGCTAGTTACATTAGGATTTATTTTGCCCTGGAGAATAATGTTTGAATTGATAGTTTTTTAACCTGTTTTGTTAAATGAACATATGTTCAGATCTGAACTTTAACTCCAGATATAAGCAAGATTTGAGAAATAATTATTTCTATTATTGTTGTTAAGATTTTTAATTTAATTAGTGCTTTTTAAAGTGTAGAAGCCATCAGCTATTTAATTGCAGTAAGTTTTTTAATATGATGAATTTTAGTATGAATTAATATTCATTTATTTCATAGGAACCAAAATGAATTACCAAAATGTAATGGCACGAAGTTGAAATAAGGATCTGACTTGGTTCAATGAAAAAAAATTAGTTTTACCTGAATATTCGTTTATATTTGTTTGTTTGAATATATCTGTTGGGTCATAAAAGCTGGTTAAATATAGCTCATTAAATTTATTAATAGTGGATATTTTGTATTAACAGGTGCAGCTTGGTAACAAATATATATTATATAGTGCTTTTAAATGCATTGTTTGTACTTCAAAACCATTATAATAAAATTTGAATGATAAAATGCACTTTCATCATTAGCCAGTTCTAGTTAAAATTTCCTTTAAGAAACATTTGCTGCACACATGGTACAGTAGAATTTTTCTCCTTTTTTGTTTCCTGTCTTTCTGTGTATAAAAATTTATTTTCTTCCCTTTTCCTTTCTCTGAAAATGAATAATGTATTTTGTCCCTATGGTATTATTAAAAACTAAGTTTAGAATTTGCATATTGTAAAAAAAGTTTAATACAGTATTAGTACCCATCAGGGAATCCTTTACATGAAATCTGCAAGTGTAAAAGTCACTGTAGTTCAGTACAGTAGCTGCACTGCACATTAAATGAATAATCTTAGTTTTTAAAATGAAGTTTTTCCAAGATGTTACACTGTAAGTCAGTATTGTTGCAGCTCTCTGGATATCCCCTTTTCTCTGCAAGTACATTTATTAGTCATTGGAAAAGCCTTACTATAGAGACATGCATTTATAATTATATTAGTTGTATTTTTTGCTGAATAGAAGTTGTGTGCCATTACGTTCTTCTGTCTTTCTTTCAAATGTATGTTATGAAACATTCTTCTGTCAGATTACATATTAAGGGAATTGGAAGCATTTAATTTAAGGAGCCCGACATTAAAACCAAAGAAATCATACTCTGAAAACAAAAAGTAGAAGAGCATATTTTTAAGAGACATAAAGGAAAATGGACCAATGACACTAATGCATTGAGATCCATGTTACAAAAGTGGGCATGGCTTGAGAGAAGGCCTGGTAGGAAGGACTCTGATGGCGATTGACACTACCATAGTAGTACATCAACTTATGCTGGTTTGCCTTCAGGGAAATTTCAAGATTTTCTGTTAATGTCTGCCAAAGGCTCTGCTAACATGCATTTTGGGCTCCGGCTTGTGACTGTTGTAACTTTGCACTTTTGCCCTTCACATGGTTAGTGGTGCCATGTTAGAGAGAGGGGACTTGTCTCCCCTCTTTCTGCATAATGTTTTTGTTTTGGGTCTTATACATTAATATATCTATTCATATTTATTTGTGTCTATTGCATGTAATTCCACAGTGAATTCCTCTTCAACATAACATTTATTTTTGTAGTTTCCCATATGAGCTGTTTGCAATGAGAGACTTCATAACTTGGGTTTGAATAACGCTAGAGTAGCAGGCTCAGATTCTAGCATGGGGCACAGATGATAGAACAATCTTTGGTGGTTATCATAGCACTGCACCAAAATGATTGTCACAGTGTGGGAAATATTGGCATGTCCATGATGCCCAGGAGATTCAGTACCTCACCTGAGTATGTTCAACTAGTGTAGCTTCTATAGTTGTAGATGCTCTTCCCTTGAGGGAAAAAAAGAAGGTTCTCTTGGTTTTAAAAGCTTCCAGTCTGAATTTTTTTAAATGTAACATGACAAGTGAGGGTAGCAAACAAAAAAATGTTTATAATAATTAATTTTTATGTATTCCCACACCACCACCTTCATATAAAACTAGCCTATTTAACCACTTATTGCTGCAGTACTCTTACCCCCTCCCTTTTTTTTGTTTCCTGCATCCACTTGTGTCTCATTTTACATTAGGCGCCAGTCCTACAAAAACTTATCATATGTTTAACTTTTCTCTTGTCAGTATTCCCATTGAAGTCTGTATGACTTCATGACCATATGACTGTTAAATTGGTGAAGTAAATGTGTGGCTATGCAGGTAGTGTCAGTGAGAGTGCTTTGGCTTAGTTGACAATGAGCGGATGTTCTAGGAAAGAGGATTACTGTGCTGGGATGGGCTCCATCTATCAAATACTGGGAAGAGTTTCTTTTGACATCGTCTGGTTAACCTGATAAGAGCTTTAAACGAATTCCTATGGGGGATGGTGACAAAAATCTGGCCAATGTACTATGCTCAAGTAACGAGGACAAAGGGAAGGGAGTAATTATGGGAGAAGGGTCTAGAAATGACAACTGCATTAAAAAGGCAAAAAGAAAAGCAACAGGACAGTCTGCAAAATATCTTTCATACCTTTACACAAATGCAAAGAATGTGGGGAACAAGCAGGATGTACTGGAAGTCATGGTATTTGAAGAAAATTGTGACTTAATTAGCATCAAATAGACTTGGTGGGACTACTCCCATGATTGAAGTACCAGTATTGAGGGATATCATTTTTTTGGAAAGGATAGGTATGGGAAAAAAGGAAGAGGTGTTGCGCTGTACATCAAGCATGTATACACTTGTTCTGAGGTCCAAGGGGAAGTGAGCAACAAACTTACTGGGAGTTTCTGGGAGAGGATAACAAGGGAAAAGAACAGTAGTGATGTTACGGTGGGGGTCTATTGTAGACCACAAAATCAGGAAGAGGAAGTGGATGAATTATTCTATAAGCCCATAACAAGATTAACTATCACATATGAGCTGCTATTAATGGGGAATTTTAACTTCCTTAATATCTGTTGGAAGTCTATTGCAGCAAAACATAATATGTTCTGCAGATTCTTAGAATGTGTAGGGGATAGCTTTCTGATTCAGAAAGTTGAGGAAACAACGAGAGAGTCGTCCATTTTGGATCTGGTTTTGACCAACAGGGATGAATTAGTTGTGAATGTGAAGGTGGTCTGGGACTTGGGAGGAAAGTGATCATGATTTGATGGAATTCAAGATCCTATGGAAAGGAGGACATGAGAACAGCAAAACAAGGACACTGGACTTCAGAAAGGCAGATTTCAGCCGTCTCAGAGAAATACAAGGCAAGGTCCTATTGTGAAAGTCATAAGGTATAATGAACCCCCCTTAACAACCAGCAGCTATTGCAACCAGAGGCCACTAGGGGGAAGTAGATGCCTCGGCTACACAGGACCCTGAACTTTTACATTGGCCTTCGCTGAAGCAGAAATAGCTGTCCCGAACTGGTTTACACTGACCAGATTGCAGACATCCGAGGTCTGGCAACCACCAATCAAATGTTAGCACGACCATGGCTTTGTCTAAGTGTGTATAAAAGATTTCTGGCTTTTGTGTAAATTAGAGTTTTGTACCAAGGTGCAAACTCTCCTTTCTTCTGCAGAATAAAGTAACCCCCCTTTTTCCTTATCCCTGTCTGGCTGTTATTGGCTCTCAGCTAGGTGGACCCGATATTTCGGTAACACTATGGAAAGGCCAGTTATGAAGAAAAGGAGTTGAAGGGGTTTGGCAGTTCTTAAAAGATGTAATACTAGAGGCTCAACATCAAGCTATTCTGATGCAGAAGAAAGAGAAGAAGTGCTAAAGGAGGCCTGTGTGCTGCACAAGATGCTTTTTAGCTAATCTAAAAACTAGAAGGGATACATACAGGAAATGGAAGGAAGAACATGTCACCAGGGAAGTATACTTGGAAATAGCATAAGCATGTAGGGACAAAATCAGGAAAACCAAGGTAATACATGAATTGCAACTGTCAAGAATTGTTAGAGAGAACAAGAAGGGGTTCTTCAAATATGTCGGACAAAAAAGAAAGATCAAGAGTGGTGTGGGTCTGCTGCTCAATAGACAAGTTGAACTGATAATGGAAGATGATCGGAAGGCAGAGCTGCTCAATGCCTACTTTGCTTCAGTCTTCTCAAAAAATAACGTGACCAGACGACTAGCGAAGAGAATAAAGGGGAAAGGATGCAGATCAAGATAAGTAAAGAACACGTCAGAGATCTTCTGTCCAATTTGAATGAATTCAAATCAGCGAGCTGGATGATATTCACATTTTGAAGGTACTGAAGGAATTAGCTGAAGAAAACTTGGAGCCACTGGTAATAATATTTACAAACTCATGGATGTCAGGAGAGGTCCCAGAAGACTGGAGAAGAGCCAATGTAGTGCCCATCTTTAAAAAGGAGGAGCTAGGGAACAGTAGACCAGTCAGCCTGACTTTGAGAACTGGGAAGCTACTAGAGCAAAGTATAAAACATTCAATTTGCAGATGCCTGGAGGATGAAGGGGTAATCACTAGCAGCCAACATGGATTTACCAAGAAGAAATCATGCTAGACCAGCTTGATTTTCTTCTTTGACAGGGTAACTGATTTTGGTGGATAGGGGGAATGTGGTGGACATAATATACTTGGACTTCAATACAGCTTTTGAAAACTGTCTGACCTGACATTCTGATAGGTAAGCAGGAGAATTGTGGGCTTGGTGGAACTACCATTGAGAGGAAACATAATTGGTTAAACAACTGCAGACAAAGAATAACTATTAATGGAATGATGTCAGATTGGAGGGAGGTCTGAATGCGGTTCCACAGGGATCTTGTTCTGGATCTGGTGTTTAACATCTTTATTAATGACCTGGATATAGGTACAGAGAACATACTGATCAAGTTTCCAGATGACCCATAGCTAGTGGGAGTTGTCAATACTCTGCAAGATAAAGCTAAAATTCAGAGGAGTCCTGCTAAATTGGAAAACTGAGCTGTCGTTAAAAAAATGAAATTGAACTAAGGCAAATGTAAGGTGCTACACTTAAGAGTGAGGGAAAATTGGCTTGGCAGCAGCAGCACTGCTGAGAAGGATCTGGGATGTGGTGGATCACAACCTCAACATGAGTCAGCAATGCAATGCTGCTGCTGCAAAAAAAGGCAAATCAATTTTAGGTTGTATTACAAGTGACATAGCATGCAAGTCACGAGAGGTGATAGTAACGCTCTACTCAGCACTGGTTAGGCCTCAGCTCAAGTACTGTGTCCAGTTTTGGTCACCATATATAGAAAGGATGTAGAGAAACTGGAAGGGATCCAGAGGTGAGTGACAAAGGTGATCAAAGGGATGGAATGAAAGCCATATGAGCAAAGGCTGAAGGAACTGGGTATGTTTACTTTGGAAAAGAGGTGATTAAGGGGGGATACAATAGCGGTCTTCAGATATTTAAAAGGCTGCCATAAAAAAGATGGAGAAAAGTTATTCTCTCTTGCCACAGAGGGCAGGACAAGAGGCTGTGGGTTCAAGCTACAGTATAGCAGATTTAGATTAAATCTCAGGAAAAACTTCCTAACAGTAAGAACAGTAGGACAATGGAACAGACTGTCTCTGAATGTGGTTGAAGCTTCTTCACTGGAGGTTTTCAAAAGGAGGCTGGATAGCCATGTTTCATGTATGGTTTAGATCCAACAAATCCTGCATCTTGGCAGGGGATTAGACTAGATGATCCTTGCATTCACTTGTAACCCTATGGTTCTGTGACAATTTGTATGAGTAAACTTGAACATAAAAATATAAGTGTCTCTGGGATCAGGGCGCTGAATTGTAAACTGTTTGAGGCAGGGATCATGTCTTTGTGTATAAGCAGCTTCTTTTACAATCTTGCTCCAATCTCGATTGAGACCTCTGGGCATCACCACAATATAAGCAAATAATAAAAGGGATGGGAAAGGGCATATGTTAACATGATATCGTGGAGATACACAGATATATGCACACTGGCTTGGTCATACAAAATGTGTATTGACACACAATTAAAGTCTTATTAGTTAACTTGCTAGTAGGCAACACAGGAAAAATGAGTTTATAGTAAGAATGTAAATTAGGAGTGGGTAATGCCTTGTGTGCAGTGATTGGGAGTATATACCATGTATAGGGAACAGTATGGGGGAAAAACGGGATCTGGAGACAGAAGTTGGAGAAGGAAAGAAAGGGGGCATCAAAGCTGGTGTCACTGGCAGAGTAAGGGCTGGGATATGCAAAATTATTGAGATCAAGGTGGTGTGTTTGGTAAATGCAGTGTAGGACCTTGAAAGTGAAGATAAATGTAATTTGATGTGTGGGGCACTGGGAAGCCAGTCAAAGGATTCTAAATGGATGATACCATAATCTAAAAGATGGGTATGGAAAATAATTTTGGTGGCATTGATGGGATTTTTGACGGATTGCTGGGGACTGATGTAGATGTCAGGAAGAACAGATAGCTGTGATCAAGGCAGACGATTAGGGTAAAGCCAAAGTGTCAGATTTCAGATATATTTTGGAGCAAGAAACTGCAGGATGAAACTATTGGTATGTTTCTGGTTTTCAGTGAATATGATATCTATATGTTCTAAACAATAAATAAATGCATTACCTGAAGCTTAAAGAAAAATGTAACCCCTGACTACTGATGTAAAGTACTACTTGCCTGCATTGTGTTCAGTGGACTACAAATGTATTTTTATGTCATTCCCAGAAGTGCTGTTGTTGGGAGGAGATGTGCCTGGGAATAAATTAAGATAATGCAGTAAAAGGGATCAAATCTGAGTAAGAGTTTGAAAACCGATAGTGGCTAAATAGAGTGCATATTCAGTGAGTTCTAAATATAAAGTGTGCCATAAAAAAGATAGCGACAAAGGGTCCTGTGGCACCTTATAGACTAACAGAGGTATTGAAGCATAAGCTTTCGTGGGTCAATATCCACTTCTTCAGATGCAATGGCTTGCATCCGAAGAAGTGGGTATTGACCCACGAAAGCTTATGCTTCAATACCTCTGTTAGTCTATAAGGTGCCACAGGACCCTTTGTCGCTTCTGCAGATCCAGACTAACATGGCTACCCCTCTGATCCATAAAAAAGATAGAAAAGCTCATTTCTGTTACTTTTATTTGCCGAGATACTGTCAGCGTGGCTGTTTTTAAATTTATTTTCTTTTGGTAGTGCAACATAACAGATTTTTCATTTAGTGATTCACTACCTTTTTTAAAATCATTTGCAAATGATTCAATTTACTAAAATGGAGGAAAGTGTTTATAATGTTAAACAGCTAAATTGCAAAATCTATAACGAATGTGTAACAAAAATAATTTAAAAATATTTGTATATTAATATTTTGTATGTATATGTACATAATTTATATCCCTTCTACTACCTTTAGATGTACTTAAGATCAGAAAAATGACTGTCAGGGATTTTATGAGGATAAATCCAGAAATATTTGGGAAATGTTCAGATACTCTAGTGGTGGGTGGGTCACAAATATATAGATAGATAATTGAACAGCTAGATCTGGTGGAGTGGTTAGGGGAAAGGTTCAGAAGTAGGGCAATATATGAGTAGCTGGAATAGCAGTACTGATAGAAGGAGGATTGACAGTAAAGGATCAACAATGGAAGTGGGGAGATCTGTAGTAGCAATTTGGGGCTTCTGAGGTTGGAAGATGGTGACAGTAGTAGCTGTGGGAGAAGGAAAAGGTGAAGGCAGCATTAGTTAGAGCACAGAGGGAGCATGTGCCTTGATTCATATTTTATATTAAAAACCTCTCCAGAATATTTGAATTATGGAGCAATAATATCATTGAGGAGTTCTGGGAATTAGATTAACTATTTGAGCTTTGCTCTTGTGGTTTGTCACCACCAGCACCCGCCAATGGACTATAACCCCATAATTAATTTTCCTGTTGTTTGTTCTTTATTTTATGCACACAGTGTGGTTTCTGTACATGTGCCCGATGCTTAGATTTATAAGAGTGAAAACACCAAGTACTATTTTGATGAGAATGCATCAGTATGATAAGGTTTTTTTTTATTTAAACGTTTTAAAATTTTGAGGTAATCAGAATGAAGACATAAGAAGTCAGTTATTCTTTCTAATAGTGCATGACATATTTGTTTTTTTAACGCAGATAACAATGAGAAATGAAATGTATTTCAATATCCAATCATGTTTGTAATCGTGATTTTTTTTTTTTAAATTATGGAATGCCACCAATAAAGTACAATTCAAGCCTTAAAAGCCAGCTGCTTGTAGCCTCAGTTCTCATGACTACAGTTTTTGGTATATTTGCCAGTACTATGCACTAAATTAATCACTTTCTGTTTTGTTTTTCAATTTTTAAAACAGGACCAAGCGATCTCATGTTCCACTAACAGAATGCATATTTGAACTTCCAAATCTGACAGTTCAAGCAACTAGAGCCCAGACCCTTCTGCTACAAACTATTTATCAGAGCTGGTCTCATCATGTTGGAAATGTCAGTTCTGCAGTGGTAAATGAAGTTTTGCTGAATGAAGTCTTCCAAACTTTAGGTAAAGACATAATATTTCTTACAAGTATGGTAGATTAAAATTTCTACGGTAGTATAGAGCACTGCTAGTAGCAAATGAATGCACATACAACTTCTTTTAAATCCAGGTTTTTAGCATACTGTAGTTAAATGACAGAATGTTTTTGTGTGCATATGGTATTTATAGCTTAAGCTTAAAATCCAGGATGTAAGCTAAGCCACCAAGCTTCTCTCCCTGGCACAAGTTTCTGGATGCATTTAATATTGCCATACAGGATAATTTTTCCATACTTCCTTCATCATTTGAGACATCCAGCCTTGCTGCCTTATTCTGTGTAATGTAGTAACTTAAGATCATTCAGAGGTGAAGTTGTTGAATGAAATACAAAGCAGTAGGTTTAAGGGCTTTATTCATCAAGGACATTTTGTAGAATGCAGATGTGGTTTTGTTCAAAAGGGCCGCAAATGTTCCTCATCTAAGCCAATTTCATCAATAACTGTTTCCTTGAGACTATTCTGAAGTAGCTACAGTGATGCAGATCCAAGAGGTGGAAGAAATAAATGAGCTGGCTATATGGATTCATGATGCAAAACATGGAGGGTTTTCAGAAAAAAAGTTGCTTATGCAAATTAAGGACTGATTCTGCAAAGCTCTTGAGCACATGCTTATTATCCATCTTTACACAGCTATATACATGCTTTAAAATAAGCATGTACTTAAGTGTTTGGCTGAATCTGGGCCTCACTTAGTCCACAGACAATTCAGGTTACCCTATTCGAGTTTACTTAAATCCAAGTACTCAGTGACCTTGGCAAAATTATGAGTAATGGTTTTACTAAGGATGAACACATTCTTCAATGTATTGGTTCAAACTCTCTGAAAAAGCCTGGCTTCTTTTTCCACCTATTTTTCCCCATGAACAAATGTATTTATTTTGGCCAAAGAAGGGGAAAAAAGTTTTATTTCCTCTTTTTCCTTAGTACAGCATACAAGGTCAGTGATTTAATGTACAATTGTATGTCGACTCCATGGTGGGTATCTTTTTCAAAACTTTTATGTCATCCAAGATTATATGCTGGCAACTGAAGATTTAGAGCAGTGTCTAGAAGGGCACCAGCAGAGAGAGCATGGACATGAGCTCCATCGCTAAAAGCAGATTATGGTGGGGCAGTTGTCTTAGTCTGTGTTACAGAACAGTGCTGATGATGTCCATTTCTTTGAAAAAGGTGTAAAGCAATACAAGTAGTTCATTATGACACTGGGCTGGCTCTTTCCAAGAGCACCAAGGACTGAAAAAAGTGGAGTTAGTTTGGCAACTAAAGCTATATAAAGTGCTCATCTTGTCTAAGTGCAGCTAGAGAGGAAGTTCACAGAGCTGTCAGGCAGTTCCCAAATAAGAACTCTAGAGCAGATAGCTGGGAAAAATAATCCCCCTGCTCCATGTTGGTACTGTTTGTTTTTTATGATGATAACCAATCCTGTTACAACTGTAGCCAGGGCCCTGTATGCTCCAGGGCCTCTGAATTTGTTACAAAATTGTGCTCTATAATCTGTTTTCATTTTTAAATAGTGTGTTTAGCCCATATGGTTGTGATAAAAACACTGAAAATGTAAACTAAGGGTAAACGAATGCAATATTGTCTTCCTGAGTCTGCAGAAGGCCTGAAATATTAGCTCTGAGAGAAATGAGTTGTTTCGTTCATCTCAGTGAGGGTCCTTGTGGATGTTGTGATTTTGTGGCCACAAAAATTGGCCTTTTTTTCAAGAAGCTGAAGAATTCAGAAGTTTTACAATGGAATTTACCATTCTTCTGCAGCCAGGCACCCAGCATTTTGCTTTTAGCGTCCCTGAGTAGCCTACACCTGCCTCTTGCTCATCAGCTTTTTCTATAAGAAAAAGGTAGTTGGGCTACAGTGCATGCCTCCTGTGTTATTTCAGGCAGCAGGAGGTCAGAGAGCCAGAGCTGGAGTCCAGCTTCTTGGCAGAGGGCAAGGAGAGCCAGAAGTGTAGGCTGACATCCTTTAATTCAGCATGGAAGTTTCTTAAGCAAACCATAACAGTTACAGAAAGTATGCATGCCCCTAAACAATAAAGACATCAGGAAGCAAAAACCCCAAAATTCTAGCATGGTTAAATGGCAAAGTTCAAAAGGTTCTTCAAGCCAAACAGATATATCCTTCAGAAAATGGAAATCCAAACCAAGGGAAAATAGAATAAACTATAGTAGGTAAAATGTAAGCTGGGAACTCAGAGGCCTAAGGAATGTGAAGAGGATAAATAGCCAAAGGGGTAAAAACAAAATAACAAGAAATTACTTAAGTATATTGGAAGCCTATGAAATTCAAAGGATCCAATCTTTTCCCAGCGAGTAAGGGGAGCAATTTGAGAATAAGAACAGAGGAATTAAATGATTTATTTGCATCTGTCTTCACTGCATGAAATATTTGAGGGGAGATACCAAGTTGTGATTTTGCCCCAATCTGAAAAAAATTCAGGGTTGTTTTTTCCTTGGAGGAAATTTTTTAAAAAAATACAAATTTTATTAAATGAAACACAAAAGATTATGGATTCATTTTGTAAGCACATTTATTTAAAAAACACAAAAATACACGCATGTTACCCACAATGGAAGAAATTGCAATTCTGGTAGTAAAACAACAGAACACAGTAGTTGAGTGCCCCAGTCCACTAACTAGTTAGGTCTATCACTCTTCTGAATTTACCCTTCAATACTGATACACTTTGACCCATTTATTTGCTTTTTGAGCACCTAGCTGGTAAGAACAAATTTTATTAAAGCTAATGTTAAAAAAATATATATAATAGGTTGAGAAAAGTGTTTCTGTACATCTGGATATAGTGCTTAGATTATCCACAAATACGACGTTTGTTTTTAAAAGTCATATGATACATAGAGTAGATAATCGGCAATAATCCAAATTTAAGTAAATAGATTTAACAATATAGTTTAGATATTAGAATCTGAATACTCAGGTACATCACTCATTAAAAGTTGAACAGAGATTTGGTTGTGGAAAGCAAAATATATCAATAAGTGGAGATTGTCCCTCAGTAGTTGAGAATTAGGTAGGTTGTCCATTTAGAAAATACAGTCCATGAGGAAAGTATTTCAGTTACTTTCCTGACTGCACTTCTCATCGGCACTCTAGATCATCCCTCCTGATATTGCCAATGTCTGGTGATGTGTTCTATGTAGATGTCCCTCAACCACCTGATGGTGTCTGACACCATGAGTTGCCACATCACCCAAGCGTGGCCTTTGCCTAGTCCTCATTCTCTCAGCACTTGCTCATTACTGGGGTCCCATGCGCCCAAGGCTCCGACGATCAGTGCGTGTGTCTGAACCTGGTAGCCCTTAGCTCTCAAGGTTTGAGCCAGAGGGGTGTATTTCTCTACCTTTCAATCTCGGGCATCGTGGAAGGCCGAGGTCTTGTTCTTGGAGGGCACTGTGACGTCCACCATGATGATCTTCTTCTGGTCCCCGTTGGTGATGACAATGTCCAGTTGCAGTTAGCTGTCAGTTCTGGGGATGACAGAGTTTACGGCAACCTTCCTCACGGGTGGCGGGATAGCTCTGGCCAGGTGATCTTGGATAGCGTTGTGTTGCAGCTGCCAAGCTCTTGAATGGGGCTTGCAGCTACACAGGACGTGGGGCAACTACACAGGACGTGGGGTAGTGTCTCATTGGCATAGCCGCACCTACTGCAGGGCTTGTTCTGATTCCCGTGGCGGACGGCCCTGTTCAGCGGAACACAGTTGAGCCGGGCCCCCTGTGGTTGAACCTCCAGTCGGCATATTGGGTGAAGCTGCCCCTGGGGAGGAAGTGGTTGCTGGTGTCCCACTTGCACATCACTTTGAAGTCCTGGTCCGGCTTCCGTTTCAGGTTTTCCATGTATTGGCAGTGGATGGCATCCTTCAGGGTCCTCTCCAGCTTGCTTCTGGCTCTCGGAGCGATGATGGTGCACTCCGTGTTCTTCACCTGAGGCACCAGGATGCCCAGCTCCTGGTGTTCCTCGCACCACGTCTAGTGACAGATGATACACTTCTCTAGTCATTGCTAGCATTGCGGGCACGAGTCCAGAGCGAAGCAAAGTCTCCTCCTCTCTTCCAAATTCACCTTCCAGCAAGCCACTCAGGTAGGTGGTGACATCTTGGTGGGAAGGGGTCCTGGTGATTCGCTTCTTGACAGCATTCTGCAGAGCGCACTCTGCGATGTTCCTCACCGTGGCGTCCGGGTTCGTCAGAAGGCAGAAGGTGTGAGTGATCACAGCAGCATTCCACAGATCACATATTCGAGGGACGTTGGTGCTGCCCTGCCTGTGCGAGATGTACACCAGTTCATTGCTGGTTCTGTGGGAAAGAAACATCCACTTCTTCACCAGATGTCCGATGGTGTTGTCTGCCTTATTAAGAGGTACCTTCACCATGGCAGATCCCCTCAGGACGAATGAGATGCAGGCGATTAGGAAAGTGTTCAAGGCATTGATCTTTTATCATGGTGCCAGTAAGGAGGAGTCGATCCTGGCCACATCTTGTAGGATCTCCACGATGGTATCTTCAGGTGTCTGCTGGATGCGGAAACCCGTTGCCTTGCCAAGATGTTGGTATGCTTTCCCGTCCTTGAGGAAGATCATGGGTTTGGGAAGATCATGGGTTTGCCCTGGATCTGGCGCGACGTCTGGTCCAAATCCCTTCTTCTGCCATCGATACACACTTTCTGACATTAAAGCAGAGTCCCATCCCATTGGCAGCCTGGCTGGTGATGTCAAGCATTTGTTGGAGACTCTCAGGGTTCTCTGCAATCAGGACCAGATCGTCTGCATAAGCCAGGATATTCACTCTGTTGTCATACAGATCGAAACTGCATAGACCGCTGGAGATCGCTCTAATGAGCGGTTCCATGGCTAAGTTGAAAATGATGGGGCTTAGGGGACAGCCTTGCTGTATGCTGCTACGGATAGGAATTTTGGGCATCTCTCCTTCCATGGAGTGGATGGTGGTGGTGCAGCCTTCATACAGTTCCCGGACCAGTTGGAGAAAGTTTTCAGGCATCCCGAACTCTCGCAGTGTGTCGAAAATGTGCTGGTAGGGCATCGATCCAAAAGCATTGGCCAGGTCAAGCCATGCTATGGCACATTGCTTCCATGCCGTCCTGGGCGTCTGGATGGCAGTCTGAAGGACAAAGTTGTGTTAGTAGCAGCCTTTGCATGACATGAAGCCTTTCTGGATGGAGCTGATGGCTCCTCCGTTCACCAACCAGTTTGTGATCCTAGCCACGAGGCAGCTGGCATACAGTTTGTACATGGTGGAACAGAGAGAGATGCGTCTCCAGGTGTTGGGGTCGTCTTGCTTGCCTTTCTTGTAGACGAGCACCATCATAGATTTCTTCCAGGTGCTGGGAGTACATCGGAACCTTTTGCATTTGTTGAAAATGGCAGTTAGTACCAGGCAACCCAGGTTTAGTTTTTTCAGGAAGTTGTAGTGAATACCATCTTTTCCTGGTGCTGGTTTTTTGGTCTTTGTAAGTCTGGCCTCTACTTCCCGTGATGTAAAGTCTTGTTCAAGGTCTTCTGCATAATCAACCCAGGGTAAAGGATGAAGGCACTCTGGACGCTGCACGTCATTCTAGAGTTCTGGACGCTACACGGTCAAACACCCCCTTGAAGTACGAGATACTTACTATTTTTCATAAATTGAGACTAAGGGGGACATGTAATGAAATTGGAAAGGCAATACATTTAAAACTGATGAAAAGAATTAGAAATAAGGTATCTCAACCTCATACTCTTTTCTTTAGATTAGTGTTGCCTCATGTTTTTTCCAAAATATTTTCTAACTGTTACAATATGTAATCATTATTAGTAGTATTCTAAATACACCTTTTAGTTAACATACTATCCCAGTAATGTGGCAGGCATATTTTATAATTCATGCAGTTCAAAGGGGAAAGGAAACTTGGGTCTGAAATGTTCAAGTTCTCTGCATATGTGCAGTGAATATTGGTCATTACAGTAAATTCAAACAAGAAAATGTTGTTTATTATCACATTTGATTATAAACATACAAGTATAGGAAATAGCTAAACATTGCAAAGCAGTAATTTCTTTAAAGAACTGTAATATTATTAATCCTTTGGAGTTATTGTTTGTTAGTGTGTACCTAAACCACTTAGTTTCTAAGCATATCAGCCTGCCAAGAAAACATATACACAGGCACATATGGCTTTACTTTGCTCTGGAAAACTGGAACTTGCTACCACTTTTTCCTTGTCCTGTTCAGGTAGTTCATTATTTTGTTGACAGTCCAGTTCCATTAATCTGGCATATTTGGGAAAATTGCTTGCAGACCTTAAATTTCTCTGAAGGCGATCAAATAGGCATTGGAATCCCTCATGTAAATGATGTCTTAAAGTTAAAATAAAATCTACTTTCCAGAAAGTAACTGTAAAACTATTTTATGCAAGATTTCATGTGGGATACCTTAATGGTTGAATAATAAATTTTACCTCATAAAAATGAAATTCAATAATACAGTAGCTTTCTCAGCGCAGTAGCATCTGGTTGAATCTCATGAGAGCCAATATTTTCCAACTCATTAGGATCATGTCGTTCTGTATGTCGTCAACATTGACTTAGCCAAGCTACCTTTACTTACATAACCGCCAAACTATTAAATAGGTCTCTTGTGGAGTGAAGTCAAATATTCCTCTTATTTTGCTTTTGCCTGGGAAGAAGAGAAGAAAATGTGCATACTGTAACATTTAAACATCTGGTCTAAACCACATCAGGGTAGCGCTGAGGAAAGTAACAGGATTCAGTATTCTTCCCAGGTGTACATATAAAAAGAATTTTGGAGTTGCTGCATAGTTCTTTAACCACTTAGGAAAAAGATTGAAATATAGTGATTTGCTATTCTAATGCCCCTGTTTTAAAACTACTTTCCCCCTCTTTACATTTCTAAGTTCAGTTGTAATGCAGGTTGTTGAACTGTAATCATTTCCTTGCAACGTACTGTCTTTGAATCTGTTTGTTCCACATAACGTGGCCAAGGTTTGCATTCATTTTGAGGACTGTGAGTTAGACTTTCTGTTTAAAATCAAAGTGCAAGAGTGCATTCTCTTGAGTAATTGCTTGGGAGTGGCAAAGCACAGCTGTATGAAACTTGCACAGTATAAACATTTTTCTGTCTTTCATGGATGATTGTACCCACATGTGTTCTGATCCGTTATGTAGGTTTCTGCATACAATGCATAAATAGTACTGTTTTTTATATACAGTTCACTTCTGTGCAAGTAGTACATTTGAAATTAGGTAGAAACTGATCATCTGCAGATAGTTTGGAAATACAGCTCAGGATCAAATTGTGGTTAATTCAGATATGTTAATTAGTTGGCATATATGATCATATCACCTTTAATTGTTATGATGAAGACTTCAAGAATATTTTTAAAACATGAAGATGTGAGTGCACTGCAAAGATAACATTGATCTCAACATGAATGTGCCAATGTGTTATTCTTACAATTACCATTGGTATCTAGATTATGGAGAAGCTGCTAGTGTCTTAGAGAAGTCTTCCTACTACAGCAGTGCTTCTGGAGTGACCCAGCACTGATGAAAAATTAACAAAATATACAAAAAGAAAAAAAGGAACTAACATATGAAATGTGTGTATAGAGCAGTGGTTAAACAAGTTTAATTAACAGTTTCTGACTTATTAATTTTGTTGACATTCATGTTGCGCAGTCAAAATATGTACATTAAAGACTTTTATAGTTGTAAATTTTGTTAAACCTAAATAAAAATTCAAAGACAAAATTAAAGAATGTTACAAACAGTAAAATAAATAGCAAGGAAATGTACAATTAAGGCATTCAAACAACCTTAACTCCACCCTGTAAATGTGATGGGGAAAAAAGAAAAACAAACATGTTTTAAAAGAATTTTTAATCTACTTTGGGACTACAAATGAAATGGTCACATTTGCTGAAAATGCAAAAATGGGGGCTCAGTAATACAATGAAAAGGAATAAATAAAAAGTCAGTAAATGGTGTCATCTCCTGAGTGCCTCCTCTCGGCTGAGTGTGGTGCTACAATCCTTTTTTTCCCGCTCCTGATGCCCCTTGCAGGTTGCCAACCTCACTAGTCAGGTCTTCAGTCACTCAACTCTCTGGCCAAGTTACACCATCAATATGGATTAACTCTTCCAGGGTAGCAAAAGTCCAACAGAAATATCTGCCCTCACCGAGGTCTTCAGCCCAACGTCTGGGCCCTTTTAAATTCAGCCCTTTGCTTGGGGCTTAGGCCATTTTCCCAGTGGCCGGTGGGGGAACCCGGGCCTGCCCACTATTCCAGGTCCCAATCCAGGGATCCTATGAACAGCAGCCACGTACAGCTTTCTTTGACTGGTTGTTGCTGTTTTCCTTGGGCTTCTTCCCACCGTGTCCCTTTCCTTTCACCCTTTACTTAAGGTTACAGTTCTCAAGTTCTCTCTCCCAGGCCCACTAAAGGCAGCCCGTTAAGCTCCTTTGGCCATAGCAGAGCACCCTTCCTTCCTCTCTAGTCCCAGCCAGGAACTGCACTGCTCAGATCCAGCAGCTTTTTTTATCTGAGCCTTCTGGGCTCTGATTGGCTGCTTCTATGCCACCTTTCTAAGCAGGCCTGGAAGACCCACCTTCGCTGCTCCTTTTCTGGGATGGGGTGAGGTAGGACTTCAGGGCCTCCAACAAGTGGCCACGAAGGCCTGGTACACCCTGTCGCACATGGAAAAGGAAAGGAATGATTAGCTTTTGCCCTAAAAGATGAGCATTACTGGATTAATACCGTTGCCTTTAACTTGAATAGAATTATACAGTTGTGGAAGGCACAGTTTAGCCATGAATATGTGTGTTTTTAAGATAACATAAACTCCTGTGTGTACAATGGTGGTATACCAAGAATAAATAGTGGCCAAGGAAGCACTAATGGCATGTGACTTTGATCCATGCCTTCCTGGATAGGAATTTTTTTTAAAGAAGAGAATGCTGGGATCATGACTAAATGTGATTAACATCTCCTTTGATGGGAAAAATTTGCCACCCACCTTAATACATACAGTAGTCCAACCATCACTTAATGAGAGTAGTTGCTCAAACTACTGCCGAATGTCTAATCTCTGCTTTCTAAGCTTGTTCATCAAGAAACTAGCACAAATCAATTTGAATGAAAAGTCAGCTGTCAGTGTTCTGTTCCCTCTCAAGGAGGTTTTAGATCTGGTCATGGTATAGAGGCAGCACTTGTTCCTCCAATGAATGACCTCCCTGTCCGTAAATGAAGAAAGTAAATCTATACTTATGTGAAGACCCAGTTAGGCTAGGCTATGCTAACTGTGAGGAGGGGCAGAGGCAAGCAGTGACAAAAGAGACAATTTTAAATTTTTGGAACTTTATAAGCGAAAACACAAATATTTTACAAGGAGCATAAATTATATAGAATATTACCAAAGACTTAGTATTTATAATAATGATCTATAGTTTACCAATTCATTAACCTTTGTAAGCTTATACACGCTGTGCAGCTAGTACCAAGTGCATTGTTATTAACAAAACCAAGAGATTATTCTGCAATCACTACTCTGTGTCACTTCAGAGAAGAATCAGCTTTTCCTTTCCTTGGCTGTAAGTCCAGCTCCACTCTTACTGTCCTGTTCTTTCTTCTCTTCAGCTTGAAATGCTCCTTAGATTTGATATTCCTGTGCCTGTACCTCTTTTCACTGAGTTTATCCACAAGTAGGATTCTTCTTAGAGTGCTTGCCACATGTCCAATTCCCACATATATGTGTGTGCACTCTGAGCGCAGTTGCTGGAAATTTCCCCCTAGCAGTATCCGTCGAGTTGACTCTAGCACCCTCTGGTGCCATGCGCACATGGTGCCAGTGTAAAGGGCCATGCCGACCCTGTTCCCCTTTGGTTCCTTCTTACTACCTGTGACGGTTGGCTGGAACTGTTAATTTCTTAGGCAATTTTCTCCTAGTGGTTTTTTCATACCAGTTTAGTGTAAATAGTGGTTATAGAGAGTAGTTTTTAGTAGTTTGAGGTTTTAGCTGGGATGCCGCCACACTTAACTTGCAGGGTTGTCCGCCTTCCCAATGCCGGGGCATGCCTTGGTTTCCGGGTTTCTAGTCCTTCATTGCCTGCGGTAAGCCTATGCTCTTAAATGGCCTCCACTCAAAGGGGTCCAGATTGATCTCGCAGACCATTTCAGCAGGAATTTTTCCCAGAGTCACGAGTGCTCCCTGAAGCCCAGTGTTTTGTGAGTCATCTTTGCAGCATGGGACATCCTGACGATTGACCTACAAGGGACATCCGTAAATGTTGTGTATTCTGCTCTTGAGGGGGCCTCATTCTGGGGTTCCTGACTGACACCTTCCACCTCAGCTGGCAGTTGACTCTCCTATATGGTTTTCCTCTGATCCTGATCATTTCACAGGTCATCTTCAAGGTGAAAGTGGATCTGGCCAAGGTCATCCTCATTGCCACAGCATGGCTGAGGCAGTGTTTGTTTTCTGAGTTTCTTGCGTTGTCGAGTCAGCCTTCCATATCCCTTCCTCTCCATCCTGACCTGCTCTCAAAGAATCACGGTCGCACTTTGCATCCAACACTCAGCTCCCTGCATCTCACAGCGCGGCTGCTCCGTGGTTGAATGAGGAGGAAGAGCAATGTTTGATGGCTGTTTGACAAGTCCTATTCAGTAGTAGACCTCTGCCAGGATGGTCTACTCAGCACAGTGGAAGTGTTTTTCAATGTGGTCATTGGCCTGTTGAATTCAGCTAACTCTGGCTAGTATCCAAGACATCTTGGAGTGTTTGCTGCATCTTCAGTAGTTGGGCCTAATGTTTAGCTAATTGAGGATGCATCTAGCAGCGATATCACCTTTTCATTGACCCATTCATAAAAGATCAGTGTTTTCCAGTGCCATGGTGGTGAGATTCTTAAAAGAAATCTTTCATCTCCATCCACTAGTGTGGGAACTGCTCCCTTGTGGGACATTAATATGGTCTTGGCAGCTCTGGTGGGACCTCCGGTTGAGCCTCTGGCATCCTGTCCCTTTCCTCTCTTGTGTCAAAAACTGCATTCCTTGTGGTGATCACCTCTGTGCGAAGAGTGTGGAATTGCAGGCTTTGATGGCAGTCGCCTTACATGTAGTTCTCCAAAGACAGTGATGTTGCGGCTGCACCTGAAATTTACAGTGATGTTGTGGCATACTTGTTGTATTTTTTCCTACACTGCCCTCATCTCTGGAGGAGCAGTGTCTTCACGTATTAGATGTCAGACGATGCCTGGTTTTTTACCTGGACAGAATTAAACCCTTTTGGGCTTCGCCTCACCTGTTTGTGTTGTATGCAGACCATATGAAGGGACCATAGTCTCATCATAGATGATCTCTAAGCGGATAGCATCTTGCATCAAGATTGCATACGAAACAGCTTTGACTATGCCCTCCATGTGTGCGAGCTCATTCTATGAGAGTGCAAGCTACAATAGCGTTCTTAAGTGACGTCTCAATACTGAATATTTGCAGGGCTGCCACATAGTCATTGATGCATACTTTTACGAACCATTATGCCCTTACTGCAGCAGCCAGAGCAGACGCAGACTTTGGGAAATTGGTCCTGAAGTCTTTGTTAAATAGATTCCGAGCCTCACCTCCTATGGATACTGCTTGTGAGTCGCCTAAATGGAATACACAGTTGCATCTACTAAAAGATGAAGATATGGTTACTTCCTGTAACTGTGGTTCTTTGAGATGTGATGTAGGCTTGTATTCCATGACCGATCCTCTGTACCCTCTACATTGGAGTCTAGTTTCTGGGCATTTGGTGTGAAGGAACTGATGGGGGTCAGGGTGATGTAGCTTCATATAGCCAGGGGAGGTGCTCTGACTACAAGACACGACCGTTGCCTCTCTCTAAGCAAAATTCTCTGGCTGTGGTGTGCTGGGTGTGCACACACCTAAGTAGAATATATGGCTGAGTCACAACTTGAAGAACAACAATTACAGTAAGTAACCATTTCTTCTGTGAATGAAATGTGAACTAGAAAACACAACACATTCAGAACAAAAACCAGAGACGTTTCCATGAGACTTGTACTAAGGATATGTTTGTTACATTAGTTACATGTATTCCTTTCTAACTATCATAATCATAACTACGTGGGCTGGTTTAAGATTAAGTGCATTTATAACATGTTACATATATTTATGCATTAGGAGTGTATTTTCTGTTTAGGTAAGTGAAATATTTGGGCTTGATTTGAATTCTGTGATTCTGTGAAACATGTCTGTTTGATCAAAGTAAAAGTTGCAGGATGCTGAAATCATGTGAATAGATTCAAAGTACTGCACTGTTATTTAAAACTTCTATTATGACAGTACCTGGCATTTTAACTGATAAATACACATCAGAACTAATGTTATATAATGAACTCCTGAATGAACAAAAAAGATTTTTTTCTTCTTTGCTTGGAAACTTAAAATTAATGTTATGATGTTACGTACTTTATTAGCAATTGCCAGTCTGAAGTGCTGTGTGTTTTATAACACCTTTACTGTGAGAAATTTGTGAAAGATTCATATATACTTGCAATGTATTTTTCCATTGTAAGGAAAATTGCAAGGTATTTTTGTATTTCACTGATGCTAGAGCAAAAGGTGTTTTTTTAGAGTAGATATTTTGTGGTGAGCTTCTCATATGCAGACTATTTGGCGAATTAATATATTTGATCTGTGCTAGCAATGCAGGAATATAATTTCCTCCTTTTAATTCATTTAATGTTTAGTCAATTTCATGATGATAACAAATTGTAATGACCATGTTTATATAAATACATATATATTTAATATATTTTGAGGCAACGATAAAGAAAAAATCAAGTTGTTTTATGTTACATTAGAGCAATACATCATAATTTTATTTTTAAAGTAGTGCTCACTATGTCCTAGGAATTTTCCAAAATCTCAAGAAAGACTGTCAGATATAATAATTTAATTACAAGAAGTTGGTGTGACACCCTGGCACCCCAATATTCATCACTGTCATGTTATTAGGATATGTTTTCTACAAAGTATGCCATGTGAGGTATCATTCTAAAAGTCTTGATCTGCTCGACATTAATATCTTGTTGGAATATATGTGCTGTTGTACTATGTGAAGTTAGGAAGTTTGGCTGTGTATGTGTTACATGTTGTGAGGTTGAAAACACCCACAAGCAGCCTTTCAGGTACAACAATGTTAATGGTTTATTGAGGAAATGCACATAAGCACAAAAATTACCCCAGGAACTGCGTACAATAGAAACCTCTCAGAGATAGCACTACACAATGGGAACTGTTTGACCCAGGTCACAGCAAAAGAGCTTTCCAGCAAGTGGGAAGAAGCTATAAAAGAGGGACAATTATATCATGATGGGACCTCATTCTCCCTACAACATTCTCTCCGCTTTAATGTGTTGCTGTAATGCTTTTCAAGGAAATGAGAAGAGTTGAACACCCTCTGTGGGTGTTATTGTGTGGTATAATATCAAGTAAGAATTGCAAGCTGTCAGTGGGTTCCAAGTAGAAAGACCACAAGCGGTCAACACCTGAGCTTTGTCTGACCAAAAAGATGATCTCTACATCTGCCCAGCATCCTTTAACAACTTGATGTGGAACTGGCATAGTACTGACTCAGAGGGAGGATGTCATCAACACTATTTCCTGAAACACCTTTGGAAGTTTTACACTTTTCCTTTCCTTTTTTCTCTCTCTGGCTTGGTGTTTTTCCTTTGTGTTGGGGGCAGCATGAGATACAAATCCAATCCTTAACTCTCCTCTTTATGATGGTGATTGTGCTCCCAGTTCCCTGCTGCATCTAATCCTTAACCTTCCTTTTTTACTGCTGGCTGCTGCACCTGATCCTGGGGACCATAGGCGTGCGCAGCACATTTCATTAGGGTGTGCACCCAGGGGATTTTATTTATTTTATTTTTTAAAGGCAAACATTTATTGAATACTCAATCATAAAGGACATTAGTTTGTTTGATGAATAAAAATAAAGAAACTACAACTAAACTTATTTTTTTTTAAATTAACAACTAAACTTTACTTAAAAATACAAACTTAAAAAATGAGACACAAAATACCAAATTTTTGCTGTAGTGATACCAGGCGTATACAAAGATAGTCAGTTTTCATGTATATGAGATTATATGAGAAATGAAAATGAGCTTGCTTTGGGATTTTACAAAGCACTTATATCATTTAAACACATTTGGTACCCTGAGTAATAATAACACTTCTTGCAAATCACATAAATAGCGATCTCATGGTTCCCTTCCTTCACCCCATTGCAAAGGTGCAGGTGTTATTGCTGGCTGCCCTAGGGCTGCAGAAAACCCTAGGCTATGGGCAAAACATATGGAAAGAAGAGGATCAATGTATGTATTTGGGGGGAGGGATAGCTCAGTGGTTTGAGCATTGGCCTGCTAAACCCAGGGTTGTGAGTTCAATCCTTGAGGGGGCCATTTGGGGATATGTGGCAAAAATTGGGGATTGGTCCTGCTTTGAGCAGGGGGTTGGACTAGATGACCTACTAAGGTCCCTTCCAACCCTGATATTCTATGATTCTATGATTCTATGATACAGAAGGCTGAAGGGGGACTCCCATAGTGCATTAATTAACACTTAATAAATACATCAAAATTAAATACGTTACAGAGATAAGAACCTGTAATAACAAACTTTACTTCATGAGAAGCTCCAGAGAAAGAAGACCCAGGGAGAATAATGGTAGGGTGAATCCCAGGGAGACTAAAGGGGCTGGTAGAGGGAGCAGACAGAGAAAAAGGGTAGAGGCAGAATGGCTGGCCCAGTTTTCTACATCTCCCCTGTGGGTGGAGACACTGATCTCTATCACTGTAAGAGGGAACAATAGAATGGAATGCCCAGAAGAATGAATGACTTGAGGGCAATTTCCTGAAAGGACTCTTACCCTTGCAGAGCTTTTCTAGCTCTCGGACATTTACATTTCTACATAGGGTGGTTTGGCCCCACAGAAATAAAAATCTGCACATCTTCCATGTGGTTTTGGACCAATGGAAAAAAACAGGTACAATTCAAGTGACTTTTAAAATTCTCTATGAAACGGAGTTAAAATAAATAAGCTTATGAACAATCAGAAAATATACTTCTCAAGTGAAACCTATAACTGGACTTCTTTGCAAAGAAATTGTAAGTTTTCTTACAGGAAAAGCCACAAACTGTCTGGAAAGGGAGAGCAGATTAAATTACTTGCCTCAGTGACATTAAATAATCAGAGAATTGCTGTGCCTGTGATGATGATGAGCGGGGTTTGCTTACCTGTGGGGCCCCTCCCTGTGCTGTGGAGGCACTGGCACAGCTGGGCAGGTCTGCATCGGCAAGCAGGCCCCCTGCCTCAGGTGCAGCTCCCATTGGCCTTGGTGGCCAACAGTCTGGGAGCCTCCTGGCCAATGAGCTGGGGTGGGGGGGGGAGGAGGCAAAGGGGAAGATTGTAGGGAGCTTGAGAGCAGGGGAGGTGGGAGATGGGGAGCTGTCTCTGGAGACACAAAGGGGGGGCTCTCTGGAGAGGGGTGATGGGGCACAGGGGCTGGTGGGAATCTTCGGAGGGAAAGAGGGTTGTGTGGGTGTTGGGGGGGGGTGTGATGGACAGAGCCAGCTGCAGCCTGGGTCTGGTCTGTGGGGTAAGGGAGTGTTGCTATACCTCTCCCCCCCAGGAAGCCCTCTCTGTACTGTGTATTTTTTGCCAGCCCCCGGGTGCACATCACTGCTCCTTTCTCCTGCCCCCAGCTCCATCTGTTTGTCTGCCCCCTCTAGGGTCACCAGATGTCCCGATTTTATAGGGACAGTCCCGATTTTTGGGTCTTTTTCTTAAATTGGCTCCTATTGCCCCCACCCCCGTCTGATTGTGACAGATTCCTGCTTCTCTCTCTGTGTCTGCAGCTCCCTCCCCCTCCCTGCTGGGGAGGTGCGGTCAGACAGCTCAGGCACTGCCCCCCCCACAGCTCCCATTGGCCAGGTTCCTGGCCAATCGGCTGGGAACCGGGTCAGCCCTGGGAGCGGGGAGGAGGCAGCATGTGGAGCAGCCCTGCCTCTGCTACAGGGACGCCGGGAAGGGGGGCGCTGCTCCCAAGGTGAGAGCCCCCCATGCCCCTGTATGCCTCCGCCTCCCATTCAACCCCCCCGCACCCCCAACCATGCGTTTCAGCAGCGTTTGGCTCAGCGTGGAGCCAGACGCTGCCCTGCGGGAACAGGCAGCCCTGCCCCCTCCCCGACATTAGGGTGTGCACGTGCACCAGCAGCACATAGCGTGTGCACGCCTATGCCGGGGACATCCTACTACCTTGCCTTCTCTTTTCTTGGGCATCCTCATCTCTGATGTTTCCTCTCGCCACTTGTTGTCTGCCCTCTCTGTTCTGGTTTTCCTTAGTTAGTAACAGTGAGTTATTTACAGAATTGGCTTTGATGTTCTCTTGTGTGAATCATATTCTATTGATGTTAACTCATCACATGCTGTTGAATAGTCAAAGTAAAAACCATCTGGCAAGTGCCACATTTTTAACATATAATGTTAAATGTTCTTGAAAATTAGGGTTAAATGAATATAATTTTTAAATAACTAAAGATTTGGTCTTACAAAAGATTCCCCATCAAAGAAGTGGTCTATAAAAACCCAAGCTCTCGCTAAGATGGAAAAACAGCAGTGGAACAGCCGGAGAAAGAGTCCCTCTTGGTCTCATTCCTTGGAGGTATTTTGAAGTGGGAGGTTCTGTATTCCTCCTCTTCCCTCTGAGCTAATGGCTTTTTAGGGCTACTTGTCTTATTTTCAAAACCAATTCCTGGGTATTTCACATTGTCACTGGTAGATTTGCTATAGCTCTCCTTGCTCATCTACACCCAATATATTGTGTTCTCTTTTCTCTTGGGAGAAAGGCCTAGAATTTTAAAGGCAATCCATCCTCTCTGGTGTAGGGCTAGTAATATTTGTTCCTTTTAGATTAATGGTTTTTGAGTTTCTACTTGACTTATTTAAGAAATGGTCCATGGGGAGGTGAGTCACCCCATCCTGGTCATGAAATGGTTAAAAAAAATCTGTAAAGACTTTCATATTTGGAGTCAGCATGATTAACTTATTGTTATAGAGACCCACTTGATCTGATTGTATCAATTGCTTTCTAGCACTGCCATTACTTCCAGTTCAGTCTCAGAAACTGGTTCTCCAGTCCTGTACTTTTCCCTTTGGTCTTTCATTCCCCAGAGCTTATGCCTAGCTTATAGCAGCTGTAGGAGCCCACCTCAGGAAGAAGGGATGGAGGGTGATAGTAATTCCCTGTCTCAGTTACTGACTCATTGGGACAGTGTTCTGATTCTTAAACAGAAAAGCGCTCTGACCTCCACCTGGAATCTTAATCACCTGGGGATCCAGCCTATCTGTCTGTAAAGGCTGATAACATAATGTTACCAGTCTGGGGGTTCTATTCTCTACAGCCCTGCCCCTTTTATGAGCTGCTTTTTTTCCTGGTGTCCTGCACTGAGGTTTTTCCTGGTGCTTCTTCTAGCTTTCAACCCTGCAACAGTTCTTTTCATGCGCCTAAGCCAAATGGGAGCAAAACTTTGACAAAATAAGCATTACTCTGTAACCCTTCTGCCAGGCAGAGCCAGCAGCAACCAGGGCCGGATTCAATATCTAGGGCTTCCTTTCCATTGATACAACACAGAACCGACTCGAGCCCCCACCCAGTAACCAGGGAAAATTACATACCACCCCTGGGTGCCTCTGAGAGGTATTATTTCCCCACTCACAAGCACAGAGTCTGAGTGTAGAAAAGAAACGTTTAATAAAAGGAAAGAAGTAACTCGTTGTTCATTTGGAATAACACGGCAAACAGGATTTATAATCATAAACCATGAGCAAAAGACACACCCACAAGTAAGTTGGGCAGTGTCCTTTTCCCCTTAGGTTCTTAAGTCCAGCAACCCAAAAATCCCTTTAATGTGCTGAGCCCTTTTCTGCACCCCACTCACAGTTGCTGTCCTTGGTCAGTGCAGACCCAGAGTTCAGAGGTGCATCTGCAGAGTTCTCCTCTCACCATGGGTGTAGCTAAGGCGGGACCTTACTCGCTCCACGGCCCCTCTCTGCCAGCTGCCCCACCAGCCGCTTGCTGTGCCACCTGACCACTCCACCAGCTGCTCATTCTGCTCGCTGCCTGACCAGCTGCTCCTTCGCCAGTCGACTGTTTATCACCTTCTGCTGCTGCCTGTCTCTCTGCTGTGACCTCTGCACATCAGTCTCTTAGTGATTTTCAGCTCTTTGCAGGCTGGGCAGAAACACTGCCACATCTCAGGTGATTTCAGGTCTCAGTGATTGTCAGAATTGGGTAGAACACAGTCCCACCACAACTGATTTTTAGCTGTGATTGAGCATTTAAAATAACAGACGCTTCTAATTAAGCCCATTTAGCTCTTTCTTTATACAGTGGGGAGGAACAGGTTAAACCAGTCCAGGAAGGACCCTTGGTGAGAGTGTGCAGCTTTCTAGTTGAGACATCTGTTCCCTCCCCTTACTTTCACAGGGCGCTGGCATTCGAGCTCCTGGCTTAACGAGGTCCTTTCAGCTGAAGGTGACCCCCCTCATTTGGGACAGGTTAAGCACAGTCCTGCTTCCTTGTATTCCTACAATATTTACAACATTTTGGTGACAGCATTTCACTACCCCTGCATTCAGTACTAAAGTGATTTGTACCCATCACCAGCCAAAATTGATTACTTTTGTCACCGTTCTATGTGCTGAATATCTAAGCAGAGCAGGAGCAAACTCTATTTACATAAACACACCCAAAATCTCTCCCCCTCCCAGCTAGCTGTCAGGGAAGCATTCATTCAGACCCTACTTACAACTCTTTGGATAAAATTCTCCTGTGAGCAGACTTCAGATCTCTTACCTTTTGGGGGGGAGGGGAGGCTCTTTCAGATTTTTGTTGAGCTTTTCTAACAGATGAGTCTTTCCCTGTTGTGTTTTTTTTAGGGTAGAGTAAGGTGAATGTGTAGGGCATGGAAAGATGGTTCAGGGGAAATGCAGCTCTGAGTAAGTTCTATAGAATTGTTTGACAGTTAAGAATCATAAGGGCCATGTTTGTTTTCTGGCGACTCCTCAAATTCATCAGTTGTAGCTTCTTTAAATTAACAAGGGGGGAAATGAGAGTCCTTAGTTTTTGTCAGTCAGCCTTGTCATTCCATTGGAAGGTGAAAAATGTCATTGTTCTAAGACCTTTAAACTAGTTAAGATGTTTAATTTAATTCTTTTAACATTGTGTGAAAATAAAAATTGCCATAGTGACTCAGACCACTGGTTCATCTAGAACTGTATTCTCTCTCTGACAGTGGCCAGTACCTAATGATTCGGAGGAATGTTCAAGAAATCCAACAGTGCACAATTATGGTTATGACACTGTCCTTTCTTGTTTCTCTGAGTGCACCCCCACATGTGTTAGACTTCTTGCCTTTACCCATCAGGAGATTAAAATCTCACAATTCTCCCATTCTTATATTGGGATCTGGGTACAACTTCCCTTCTGTGTCAAATGCTAACCATCATACAAACCTGACGGGTTCAGTCATCTGCTTGATCCTCTCTTTGGAGTCCTGTGACCAGTGATACAGCGATCAACAGCCTTCCTAAAACAAGTATGTTTATTAGCAAATGGAACAAAGCATTAGAGAACATTTATTTCAAAATAATTAACAGCCTACACAAATACGCACTTTCACTGCAAGCTATGTTAGTGGACCTCCTTGAGTTTCAGAAAAAGAACAGAGTTTTCTTATACTCTGTTAGGGAGTCAAGGAGCTCCTGGGCCAGGTTTTGTCTCCGTGTGTCTATTCAGAAGGTTGAGAAAGCTACTAGGGGGGAAGCTGTTCTAGATTTGATTTTAACAAATAGGGAGGAACTCGTTGAGAACTTGAAAGTAGAAGGCAGCTTGGGCGAAAGTGATCACGAAATCCTAGAGTTCACAATTCTAAGGAAGGGTAGAAGGGAGTACAGCAAAATAGAGACAATGGATTTCAGGAAAGCAGATTTTGGTAAGCTCAGAGAGCTGATAGGTAAGGTCCCATGGGAATCTAGACTGAGGGGAAAAACAACTGAGGAGAGCTGGCAGTATTTCAAAGGGACACTATTAAGGGCCCAAAAGCAAACTATTCCGCTGGGTAGGAAAGATAGAAAATGTGGCAAAAGACCACCTTGGCTTAACCACGAGATCTTGCAAGATCTAAAAAATAAAAAGAAGTCGTATAAAAAATGGAAACTAGGACAAATTACAAAGGATGAATATAGGCAAACAACACGGGAATGCAGGGGCAAGATTAGAAAGGCAAAGGCACAAAATGAGCTCAAAGTAGCTGCAGGAATAAAGGGAAACAAGAAAACTTTTTATCAATACATTAGAAGCAAGAGGAAGACCAAGGACAGGGTAGGCCCACTACTCAGTGAGGAGGGAGAAACAGTAACAGGAAACTTGGAAATGGCAGAGATGCTTAATGACTTCTTTGTTTCGGTCTTCACCGAGAAGTCTGAGGGAATGCCTAACATAGTGAATGCAAATGGGAAGGGGGAAGGTTTAGAAGATAAAATAAAAAAAGAACAAGTTAAAAATCACTTAGATAAGTTAGATGCCTGCAAGTCACCAGGACCTGATGAAATGCATCCTAGAATACTCAAGGAGCTAATAGAGGAGGTATGTGAGCCTCTAGCTATTATCTTTGGTAAATCATGGCAGACGGGAGAGATTCCAGAAGACTGGAAAAGGGCAAATATAGTGCCCATCTATAAAAAGGGAAATAAAAACAACCCAGGAAACTACAGACCAGTTAGTTTAACTTCTGTGGCAGGGAAAATAATGGAGCAAGTAATTAAGGAAATCATCTGCAAACACTTGGACGGTGGTAAGGTGATAGGGAATAACCAGCATGGATTTGTAAAGAACAAATCATGTCAAACCAATCTGATAGCTTTCTTTGATAGGATAACGAGTCTTGTGGATAAGGGAGAAGCGGTGGATGTGGTATACCTAGACTTTAGTAAGGCATTTGATACGGTCTCGCATGATATTCTTATCAATAAACTAGGGAAATACAACTTAGATGGGGCTACTATAAGGTGGGTGTGCAACTGGCTGGATAACCGTACTCAGAGAGTAGTTATAAATGGTTCCCAATCCTGCTGGAAAGGTATAACGAGTGGGGTTCCGCAAGGGTCTGTTTTGGGACTGGCTCTGTTCAATATCTTCATCAATGATTTGAATATTGGCATAGAAACTACGCTTATTAAGTCTGCAGATGATACCACACTGGGAGGGATTGCAACTGCTTTGGAGGATAGGGTCATAATTCAAAATGATCTGGACAAATTGGAGAAATGGTCAGAGGTAAACAGGATGAAGTTTAATAAGGACAAATGCAAAGTGCTCCACTTAGGTAGGAACAATCCGTTTCACACATACAGAATGGGAGGAGACTGTCTAGGAAGGAGTACGGCAGAAAGGGATCTAGGGGTTATAGTGGACCACAAGCTAAATATGAGTCAACAGTGTGATCATAGAATCATAGAATCTCAGAGTTGGAAGGGACCTTAGGAGGTCATCTTGTCCAACCCCCTGCTCAAAGCAGGACCAATCCCCAATTTTTGGCCCAGATCCCTAAATGGCCCCCTCAAGGATTGAACTCACAACCCTGGGTTTAGCAGGCCAATGCTCAAACCACTTAGCTATCCCTTCCCCCCTAATCCCTCCCCCCTGATGCTGTTGCAAAAAAAGCAAACTTGATTCTGGTCTGCATTAACAGGTGTGTGGTGAGCAAGACACAAGAAGTCATTCTTCCGCTCTACTCTGCGCTGGTTAGGCCTCAACTGGAGTATTGTGTCCAGGTCTGGGCACCGCATTTCAAGAAAGATGTGGAGAAATTGGAGAGGGTCCAGAGAAGAGCAATAAGAATGATTAAAGATCTAGAGAACATGACCTATGAAGGAAGGCTGAAGGAATTGGGTTTGTTTAGTTTGGAAAAGAGAAGACTGAGAGGGGACATGATAGCGGTGTTCAGGTATCTAAAAGGGTGTCATAAGGAGGAGGGAGAAAACTTGTTCATCTTAGCATCTGAGGATAGAAGAAGAAGCAATGGGCTTAAACTGCAGCAAGGGAGGTTTAGGTTGGACATTAGGAAAAAGTTCCTAACTGTCAGGGTGGTTAAACACTGGAATAAACTGCCCAGGGCAGTTGTGGAATCTCCATCTCTGGAGATATTTAAGAGTAGGTTAGATAAATGTCTATCAGGGATGGTCTAGACAGTAATTGGTCCTGCCATGAGGGCAGGGGGCTGGACTCGATGACCTCTCGAGGTCCCTTCCAGCCCTAGAATCTATGCATCTATGAATCTATCTGTTCCTATTTTTCTCAGGGAAACAGCCTTTTCTGAAAGACGCTATGTATGCCTGAGCGGAATTTCAATATTACTCAGTGGTTTTTATTACATGGCCTGGGTGTGAAGTCATCTTTCTGCCTCAGGCTGTTTTTTCCCAATTGACCATCTTGGCCATTTAGGAAAATGCCTCCATGATGGCTGTTCATTGTTTGGCAGTTAGATTCATTCAGCCTTGCTGGCTTGCAATCACTGTCTGTTCCCCTCTGACATTCCAACATGCCATCTCAAGAAATCTAATACATAAACCACATTTTGGGGGTTCAAATAAATGTTCCTTACTAAGCACCCTTACATTTTTCACAATCAGGAGATAGAGGAAATTATCAGTTTTTCTAACACGATCACTTTCCTTTCCTTTTCTGAAATGTTTCTATACTGAAATTTGCACTTTCCTTGATAAATTACTTTAATCCTAAATTAGGGTATGACTATACTACCTGCCGGATCGGCGGGCAGCGATCGATCCAGTGAGGGTCGATTTATCGCATCTAGTCTAGATGCGATAAATCAACCCCCAAGCGCTCTCCCGTTGTCTTCGGTACTCCACCAGGGCGAGAGGCGCAGGCGGGCAACGGGGGAGTAGCAGCAGTCGACTCACCACAGTTAAGACACCGCGATGAGTAGATCTAAGTACGTTGCCGTCAGATACGTTATTTACGTAGCTGAAGTTGCATAACTTAGATTGACCAGGCCTTAGACTCTTTGTCTAACCAATTACATTCCAACAAGTTGTCTCATGCTTCCCAGTTTTAAAGCATATTCTTTCATTATAGGTGCTTTGCAGTGAGCATCTGCCAGTTGCTGTTCCGAAGCTTTATATTCACTACTGAAAATACATTTATGGCCTGTTGCTTCCTGCATTTGAGTCTGTTCCAAATTCATTGCATATTGTTGGCAATAAAGGTCTGCAACTGTGGTATATTTAGAACACTGTAGTGTGAAGTGTAAAAATCCCATTCTGTGTATTATCTAACTTGTAAAATGTAAACTAAGGAGTTTAGTCATTTAACTAGGACTTTTTCTTTTTCTTTTAAGATGTCTCTCTCAGTAGACTCATTCTCAACTTCTTGTACCTTATTTAATGTAAGATTTAAAATAATGCTTTGTGATATTTACTCAACAGTGATTTCAACACTGTGTGGGCATTTATAGGAATGTCAAGGATCCAGTACATTTCAGTCTTTTAAAAGACTGAATTTAGTTTTGAAAATAGGATCTGGACTTTAGCTTCCTCTTGGAGCCCCAGAACTTATAAAGGTTTAGTTTGTTGTTCTCAAAAAATACTTCCTCTAAAAAGAAATCTGTTTTTCTTGATTTGACAGTAGACAAGCTTATGTTCTCCCTATATTCTTGTTAATTTATCATTTTAAAAAACTTATTGTCAAGTCTCTGTAAAACTTCAGTTTTTTCAGGTCTAATTGATAAACCATCCACTTTGTCTTCTACACACTTAATGACCAAGTAATTAAAGCTATCCTAGTGGAAGTACTTCTCTACAGTGTAAGAAATGATGGTCTAGGTTCAGGGTTGCTTTGTGGCTCCTTTTGTCGGTATAGCTGGCACAAAATTGCTCCAAAACAGCTGCATGAGCCCCCAAGGGAATATTCCCAAACCAAGGAGCCCTCCATGGGAGCCACAGAGCCAGCTGTGCATTTCTTCCCAGTATAGTGTGGGGGCTGGAGGGGAAGTGGCTTGTGTCCTCTGCATTGCTGCAATGGCCTGTAAAATGTTTTCTGCATCACTGACCTCGCTTGCACCAGGGGACCAGTCTGACTGCTGGCAGCTTCTGAATAGGGGAAGAAGCCAGCTGGTTCTCCTCTGTCCATGTGCCAGCTCTAATAATTACCATCAGTACCTGTCTGAAAATGTAAAGCAGTTGGTACCTACGGTTGTTAGTTTCTTTGGATCAACAATTATTTCACATGGTATCAGGAAGATCTAATCCCACTGGAATAAACAAAAAATATCAACTAAGGGGCAATGAGCCAACATAAACTTGTGTTAAGATAGATGCTACCACTGAACAGCTTCAAAGAGATGCTGTCCCACGATCTTTTTGTTGTTTCATGGTCTGCGCATTCCTTCAAGGTATTCCTTCTTGCCCTATCCCTTTCTTTTCACTCCCAACAAAGATTAATATTTATTTTTTGCAATCCATTTTGGACTATCAGTAGGCAGGAGTTTAAACACACTTACAGAGATATAGTTGCATCATGAAGTGTTTGGTTAGGTTGGTTGTCAAACAAAGTTACAAGATGCTAGAACAAAAACAGAAACCAAACCAAACCAAATAATAATGCTATATTTATATTGCTGTTTACTAGGTTTAATTGAACTTGTAAAGAGATCATATAATTGGGGTTATGACAGAGCAATTCACAAAAGTTTACAAACATACTGAAAAGTAAGAAATTTTTTTGTATTCTGTTTAAAATTGTGTACACCATTAGCTTTTGTTATACATTGAAGCCTCTTTCAAACTTTCTGTATATTTCTTGCAAATGGGAGACAGTTCCTCCCAGGTGTTCACAAAATGCATCTTAGATTATTTCTTGCTATTGTTTACTTTGCCACTGGCTTCTTTAGTTAACTCTGAATTCCTTCTATTGAATTTAGATTAGGTGGCCGTGATCACCAAGGTGTGTTAAGTGTTTGATCTTTCCTTAAGAAAGCTTTTTATAAAACTTGTTTTGAGGTGTGAGGCTACTTTTCCAGTGGGATAATTTTTGTGCTACTATCTCTTCATACATTGCACTATACCATATGTTTCCAATAAAGCACAGCTTGCCAACATATTTAGAAGAGATGTGGTCTTCACCAAGGCAGTGCCTCCGCAATGCTTGACAGTAGGAACCAACCATTTTTCTTTATTAAATTCATTTAGATAGTTTATTTATAAAATTCAAACCTCTGAATACATCTCAGTGCACGCTTAAAAATCTAATAACATTAAATTTATCTTGATAACAATAAAAGGACCATCCCCAAAAGAGAACAATCCAATAACAACCTTCATTTCTGTTACTCTTATCCTTCCCTATTCCATGCTCTCCCAACTCTTTTGTCACCTTCACTTGTTGACAACATGTACATTTAGATTGTAAACTCTTTGGGAACTGTCTTTATGATATGAATAAAGAACAATTCTAGCCCAGCTCCTGAGGGTAAATGACTGACAGAAGAGCTAGGCCTTGCAGTATGCTGTAAACATCAACACAGATGAGAGCACTGTCAGACCAGGGAAGGAAACATTCCAGCAACTTCAGTAAAAGCATACTCCAACTCCCTCCACCAAGTATTAACTCAAATGCCTCAGTTGCCATGGTTACATATGCTGAAAGGCTGCTGCATTCTGAAGTAGCTATGGCTTCTGAATTGGCCTACAAGTACTTAACCCCATGTAGAATGTCTAGGCTTTCTCCTTACCCATGTACAGTATCTAGATATTTTCATCATAGTGGAACATGTTTATATATTTTATCATACCAGATAACTGTGCTCCAAAATTCTTCATCCTTTTGCAGATTGTCTTGAATACTTGGGGTTTTGTTGTTTCTTTCATACAGGGGCAGCACCAGCCTCTTCCTGGTAGGGTGACTGAGGTGAGCATAAAAATATATACAGACAGATTTGTTTTAAGCTTCATCTATGGCAACTCACTGGTGCAACATTTATTTCACAGACAATCAATAGAAAAAAAACAACCTAAGCCTATACGTAAATAAACGAATAATAATAGCAAATGCAAACTTCTGGAAAAAATTACTGGTTAAATAATACTAATAGCTAATTATTTTAAATCAGAGAATGTGCTGTAGTATATTTTTAAATTGGCCATTTGCACACCCAAAGAAAACGAGACAACATACACACTACTATTTAAAGCAAAATAACCGACCAAAACTAAGTACACCGTTTTTTCCCTAGCTGATCAAGCCCATATTTCCATTCTAGTCAAGTCAAAATCCAATCAAATACATATAATCTGAAAATTCAAAACATTTTTAAAGCTGGTGGGTTTTTTGGGTGTGTGTGTGACTGACTCTTCCTGTGACTGTTGTGCACTTACGTGAGCCACAGTCTTTGTTAAAGTAACAAAAGCAATTCATCTGTTAACTAAACCAAATGCAAAAAAAGCATAAAATAAAGCACTGCCAATAAAGCACAAAACCAGCATTTGACAGGCAGCAAAAATCAATATGTAAATATAAGTAATTTCTTAACTATACAATGTGGGGCAAGTATTTTTAACGGTTGCTACTAAATCAGTGAAAAATTGATATACATTATGAAACAAAAAAAGGGTGTAAAAGGTTGAGCTATTACCACAGAGAGGACATTTCACTTAAGGACAATCGATCTTGTTGTGATTTGCAGCAAAAGAATCAATGATTTTGTCAAATTTTAGTCCTTTTGCTCTAGTTGAATTTATGGAAAATAAGGTGAGGTTACTGGTTCGACAGTCTCTACTGCTGTTTCTTACATAATTTTTCAGTTGTCATAGGCAGGAAAAGCTACTTTCACAGGCTGCTGAACTAACACCAATACACACAAGTTTGTACAAATCAACAAACGCATCTTGATATGGTTGGGTCATGGCTGAAAATGCAAGTGTGGAGTTAACAACATTTCCCTGTTGCTTTTTTCTTTCAAGAAGATATCACACTTGATGATGTTTTGTGGCCAGATTGTCTTTGCAAATCTCACATGAAGGGCCAACAGCAGAACACAGTTTGTCCAGGAATGATTTGTGTTTTGGAATAAGTGCGTTCACACCTTTCAGAATGTTTCAAGAGTTGTGTGAAAAGTGCTGATTTAGTTAATTAACCAAGTTGTTTGTGCTTGGGTAGAAGCAGTGGTTTTCATAATCATCAGATTTTGTCAATGAAATCCTGTAGGTGGCATGGTTGTGCTCATTTCCTCACCTGTTGATTCTGCTCTATATTAATCCCAGCTAGTTCACATAGGTCATTTGCTCTGTTTCATATGTCTTCCCATGTTTCTTTGTTGTGCTTATCTTTAAAGGCAGATATGACTGAGTGAACAAGATCAATAGCAGAGGCCAGTTGCATGCCAGGGGACTGTAGATGATTGGACATTGTTTTTGTAAGACAGAGAAGACTCTCCCTCATAGTGAGATTAATTGTAAATGACTGATCAATCAGTGTATTCAATGCTCTTGCCTCAGTTGCTGTGAGCGTTTGACTGGTTGATGATGTCTATTAGCGTTGCACATATAGCTGGCAATGTTTTTTGTATTGCCAAGCAAGCAGCATATTGACAAGCTCGTCATGTGTTGGATAGTTTTTTCAGTTCAACAGGCCTTTTTGTGGGCTCACATTACTTCTGTTTTTGAATGAACGGGTCATGTACAACTGTTCCAGAAAAGAAGTTGTATACCATCTGAATTGTGGCAAAAAACTCAGCAGCTGTTTGCACATTGCAAACACAGTCAACTAAAACTAAATTGAGTCAATGTGCATAGCAGTGTACATAAACTGCTTGTGGAACTTTCCAAAACTTATCCTGAACACCCTGATGGCACCCATACGTTACAGCAGCCCCATCATAGCACTGACCTATGCATGCATTCTTACCAATGTTGCATTTGCATAGCATACACTTTATTTTCTCCAAGAGGAAGTCAGCGTCAAGACCCTCTTCTGGGATGAAGTGTAAAAACTCCTCATGAATAGTGTCATCGTTGAAGTAGCGCACAACTACAAATATCTGTTCCTTCTTGCAGATACCTTTGCATTCATATACCTGCAAAGCAAAGTGCTCTGTTGCCTTCACCTCCTAATTTATTTGTTTTCTAATCTTTCTAATGTTTGCCTTTATATCCACAACTTCATTTGGTATGTCACGATGGATGTATTTTGCATTACCTGGACCATCTGTCAAAATTGCTTAGCAAATGTAAAAGTTCGGAGAACTTACCTCTATTGGTAGACTGCTCATCTTCCCTGTGTACAAGTTGTGCAATATTTTGACAGTGAAATGAAGTGATTCTACTACTGCTCACATGTACCTTCTATTCTCGTCAACAGTTTTTGCATGCGCAGAATTCATTAATTTTTTTATCTTGGACTCCTTTTCTTTTCTAAGCTTGAGTTCAGCTCAGGATTCCATGGAATATTTGTTCAGTGCAGCTGTGTTGTGGGTTTTCAGAGAGACATTTGCTTTTTTCCAGTTTCTGAAACAGTCATGTGTTAAGGTAGTTTCAGTGTAGACCTTCCAACATGTGCAAAATGTTGGCAAGCAAAACGAAACATGGCGTCCAATGCAACTAAATACTCTAAACAAGAATATTGTTCATATCTGTTGTGATTGAAAAACCTGGCTTGCATGCAAAATATTTGTGATGGATATCTTTTAAGTTCAGGATGCTGTGACCCTTCATCTGGAAGTTGACTGATATCATCATGCCCAGGGGGGCTTTTTGCAGTGTTAACGGCAGTAGCACTTTTTCTTTGTCATCTTCTACCTTATTTAAAATAGCAACACACTGTTCGTCACTCTCATTGCTGCCAGTTGCAATTACCTCTTCAGTAACTCCGTCATTCCTTGTCTTCGATTTCAATGTTCCCAACTGGGGAGGCAGTCTGTACTGGGTCCTCACCACTGGTTGACGGACAGTCACATTTTTGTAGAATTAAGAAGTGATCCATAGTTAAAATCGATCCTGATGACCAACAAACTTAAACAACCTCAACCTTGCTGCTTCACTCCTACTGTCACAATTTTACCTTCAACCTACATCATCATGTGACATGTGCACAGGCGATAGCTCAGTTTCACAGTTAGTCATGTATACCAGAGGTTCTCAAACTGGGGGGCATGGAATGTATTCGGGGGTGGGGGGGGAAGAAAGAGGGGGATGAGCCACCCACCTCTGAAGGCAGAGTGGAGAGTAGTGGCTGTTGGCTGGGTGCCCAGCTCTGAAGGCAGCACCACTGTCAGCAGCAGCACAGAAGTAAGGGTGGAGGTGCAATACCATGCCACACTTACTTTTGCATAATATTTGACCTTTGCGCTGGGAGGGGAGCTAATGTAAATTTTGGGGTGGCTGCAGCCCCCACAAGCTTCCCCCAGTGCAGCCCCTGCTTTCATGGTATTTTTCCATTGAAACTCTTATTCATTATCACTATTTTCACTGTTTATGAATATCAGCAGTATTACATTCTTTAATCCCCCATGCAAGCCCATCCTCTGCACTTCCTATTTTTCCAGCTGTTTCAGTATTGCTGTTTTGACTCTCATACATTTTGTTTCCTATGTATTTTGCATTTTTGGTTTCCACAGTCCACTTACAGTACAGTATTTTGTTAAAAACATGCATATGACCTTGTAAAATTCCATAGTGTTTTACAAGGATAAGACATGTTTCTTGCCCCAAAGAACTTACAGTGTAAAGGACTGATTATTCTATTTACCATGTGTGGGTGAATTGTGCTCATGTGGTGACCCAGTAGGCTCACACAGGCCCAGCAGTCTACCTACATATTTTAAATTGCATGATCAGAGCCTATGATTGATAAGACAAACACAGGGCAACAATTTAGTACAGGGACTTTGTGGTAAAGGAGGAAAAGAAAGGAAGAGGAATTATTTTTAGTCAGATTTAAAAAAAGAAAAAGACCATTGGTAGAGAGAGGAGGAGGCTTTTCCAGGTGAGTGGGACAATAATAGAAGAGACAACAGGGGAATAGGAGAGGAAGGGAACAGTAATATGAAAAGGTCAGTAAGAGTAGAGAAAGAGGAAATGAGCAGACCTGTAGTTTTCGGCAGTGTTATATAGAGCCTGGTTGGGGAGGAGTGGGAGCTTGAATTTGATGTGGTAAAAGATGGAGTGCTAATGCTAGGATCTAAGGCTTGTGGTGATTATTCTTGAAACTGTTGGCTTTTCCAAGGAAAGAAGCCTCCTTGAAGAGGAGATGATATGGCAATGGTGTCAAACACTTTGAGCCTGAGGGCTGGCCATATTATTTCAAGGAGTCAAGCTCAGCTGTCCCTAAATTCAGACAGAGTAATTCAAGCTTCTGTTCTGTTGGACTGCCACAACCTAGCAGTGAAGCAGGCAGCAGAGCAGCCACAGCTACTCTCTCCTTTCTGCCTTTCCCCCTCCCTTGTGCTGCAACAGGTGCCCAGTTGGAGAGAGTGTCAGTTGTGGGCATATACCCCAGGTAAAGTAAAGCCTCAAACTTTGATTCAGTCCAAAGTTCTTTGATCAGAACTGGCTTTATTAACAAAAAGGAAGCAAAACAGGAGCAAAGCAACTCCAAATGCTTGGTCATAGCCACCAGAGGCCTTTTCAGCTTTCAGTAACCTGGGAAGGCGTAGCCCCACTTCAGTTGCTTTCCCTGTGTTTTAAAGCCCCACCCCAGATCACCCATGTGATGGGGGTAATACTAGCTTTCCTTAAAACCTCTTATGCACTTGGGCTCAAGGTGTGCCTTTATGCTTTGTTGCATGGAGCTTCTAAGCAGCTGCAGGTGGAAAAGGACAGCAGTTGCTCAGTATGCTCCTAACTCATGCCAGAGCTGCTCCTGTGGTTTCAGAGACAGCAGTGCGTGGCAGCTGGTGAAACAGTGCCCCATCTCTTCTTTATACTGATAATACTTCAGTTTAAAAGTTACAGGGCATGTTCAGGGAAACCTTTTTCAATTCTAAAGCAAATATAAATGTTCTTCCTAACACAGTTGCTCTTAAAAGCCAGCTTTTAGAGTCCCAAGAGCCACAAGAGGCTTTTAGGCCATTGATTGAACGCCATTGTGTTATGCCTAAGCGGTTGGAGCTCAGATCTTCTTGCCCGTGGTAACATACTTTTTCTTCTCTTTAAGCATTTAACGTATTATGTATTTGTCTAATTAAACAGCTGGAAGATATCTATTTTAAACAGTGATTCACATTTTCTTTTTTCCTTTACAGTATGTATCTACAGTAAGCTGGATGTCTATATTCAGATGATGAATTTCACAAGGCTTTTACTGTTCTAATAATTTATTGATGTAGATATTTTTTATAAAGTGCTGATCAGTATTCTCAAACCACTTGTGCAAACTTTTAAAACAAGATTATAAACCAAAAATAATTATAAAATAGCATAATGCTGACAAAGGATTCTCAAAGTTTCAACAGCATATCATGACTTGGAACTACCTCTCCCCAGGGAAAGCTTGAGAGAACAAACTGACACTGCAGGGTGCCCTGAAAGTATTATATCTGGGTTCTAATAGACCACTGTGGTCATTGGTCTTTTTAGCTGATATTTTCAGAGTAGATGTGGGGAGGCAAGGAGGTGGAGGCTCTTCAGTCTTCTCAGGCAAATGTGTAACAAGATCCAGTGGCTGGAAGCTTTAAACTAGACAAATTCAGATGGGAATAAGGCATACGCTTTTAACACTGAGGGTACCATTGGAACAATTTACTAAGGATTGTGGTGGATTCTCCATCACTAGAAATTTTAAAATCAAGACTGGGTATTTTTCTAAAAGATATGCTCTAGTTCAACAGGAATTAATTCAAGGAAGTCCTGTGGTCTGCGTTATACAGGCGAGCAGATTAGATGATCACGTGGTCCCTTCTGTCTTTATAGTCTATTAATCTAGTTGAAGCTCTGCCTTTAAAACAAGCACCACCCATGTTTTACCAAAATGAGTATGTATGTACTGCTGACAGTATGTTGTGTAGATGTTCAAAATATCACTGTGTGCTCTCTGAGCTCTACTGTGCTCTTTGACCTTGGCATCTCCTCAATGCGGTTGGATTATACCCACGGGCTCTGCTGAGCTCCTTAGGCTTGTCTCCTTCTTGGTTTGGGAAAAATGGAAGTGGGCAGTATCTCCCAAACAGGACTTACTTGGGTCGCCAATGTGAAACCACAGAATACTGTGTGGATTTGTGATCTTCCCTCTCTTTTCTTAGAGGATGTGTAAGATAATTTAAATGACAAACTTTATAAACTATCATCATTGGGCATTTGAGTTAACACCTGACTGAGAAGAATGAGTCGGTTTACAACACCTTAAACAATTGTTCCACACTCTTTGCGGACTTCTGTAGATATCCCTTCATCAGTTTCACTTGGGTCACATATATTTGCATTACATCTCAAGGATAATAGATATATATATTGTGACGGGGCAAGGCCAGAGGGCTATAGGAAAGTGGTAAGGAACCAGTATGTTAGCCCCAGGCTAAACAAATCCCTGATACCTTATGGCAGTTGCTCCAGGTTAATCAAGACACCTGGGGCCAATTAAGAACTTTCCAGAAGGCAGGGAGGTTGATTGAGACACCTGCAGCCAATCAGGGGCTGGCTGAAACTAGTCAAAAGCCTCCCAGTGAGTGAGTGAGGCGCGCGTGTCAGGAGCTGTGGAAGGGAGGTTGCGTGTGAGGAGCTGGGAGCAAGAGGCACTAGGAGCTGAGAGTAAGAAGGCATACTGCTGAAAGATCCTGTGGTGAGGATAAAGAAGGTGTTGGGAGGAGTCCATCGGGAAGTAGCCCAGGGAGTTGTAGCTGTTGTGCAGTTGTTCCAGGAGGCACTCTAAACAAGCTGCAATCCACAGGGCCCTGGGCTGGAACCCGGAGTAGAGGGCGGGCCCGGGTTCCCCCCAAAACTCCCAACTCCTGATCAGACACAGGAGGAGTTAACCTGGACTGTGGATTCTACTAGAGGGGAAGATCTCTGAGGCAAGCAAAATCCGCCAATAAGCGTAGGACCCACCGAGGTAGAGGAGGAACTTTGTCACAATATATCTATCTATCTAGATATATATAGATATACATAGATATATTAGATAAAAGCTGAGGTTATGGAGAAACAGATAAGAGTGAGAGGTCATGTACAGTATTTCCCCCCCTTTTTAGGAATTAATATGTTATTTTAATTATGTGAGTCGTATCCAGACACTACAGTGATGGAACCATATAAATGGTCAAGAAGAACTGACACACACAATTCATTACATAAAATAGTTTAAGATCAGTATTGCACAAATGGGCATAAATAGGCTCTCCCTTCCCTTCCAACTCTGCTTTGGCAGGGCTGAGGACAATTGGAATCCATGTGCTCAAGAATATGAGAACTCCATAGAGTAAGTGATGCTAACTTCCTAGCTCTGCACTTTCTTCTCTCTCATCTTCCCACTCTGGTGACCAGTCACAGCTGGAACTCTGCAGCCTTTCCAAGGTGGAAGAGTCGCCCCTCTGATCCAGTGCTACTTGGTGCTCCAGGCAGCATTATCCCTTTAAGTACAGTTCCATCCAGATCTCTGATGTGGGCATTGTGCCTCCGCACTACCCCCAATATCAGGCTGTGGCTGTTAGCTATAATCAATCCCTTTAGTTTTTGGTGGTAGATGTTATCCAGTGTCATTGTAAGAGTATTTTTGTTCTATTTTTACTGAGGTTTTATATTTGTGTCTTTTTTCTGACATGTAGTTTCTAACCTGTAGATGTTTGTTCTTCCTGCTGCGTGTTGAACTAACTGGACACTTATGAGTATTGCATTTTTCATCTGTAGTAAATGGTGATTGTGTTATAAGCTTTCATTTCTGGTAATCTAACTTTGAGGTTCAGAAAACCAAATGAGCCCACAAATGTAAAACTTACGAAGCTTAGTCACTGAGCCTCATTATAAGAGATATGAGTTTGGCTCTCGTTTCTCTCATGTCCAGAGTTGAAATGAGTTTGGCTCTCGTTTCTCTCATGTCCAGAGTTGAAATACTTTACTGAATTTTTTTTTAATATAGCTGTTAAGTTGGTTTAAAATAAACTCCTTAAACATGACTGTATTGGTTACACTAGATTGAAATAGTATTTCCTAATGGCTATCATTTTATTAATGAATAGAATCATGAGATGCTTTTACCGGAGAGAATAGAAATGTTTACTGTTAATGTACAGCTGTTCATAATTATGTCCTATAGTATTGGAATCTTTTTGTACATTACGTAGAGACCATCCAAGAAGCAACTATGTAATTTTTAAACTTGTACACATATTTTTAATCCTTTAGAATTACATTGTACTTTTAGAAATTGAACAGAATGAAGTGATCTTGTTTTACTGAAGATACAGCAGGTTTGTTTAGATTTAGTTGACTGCCTCAAACTTTTAAAATATTTCTGGCGCTTTCTTTTAACATAGAAAACGATGTGATAATAGAAAAAAAGATGTATTTTTTTTAATTTTAAAGAGTAAAAAAAAATTATTACTTTTGCGGAGTGATGGCTCACGTAAGCACCATCCACCGGTCAAGGAAGGTTGTGTAACGGGTGGGCATAGTCTTACCTGACTCTCAAGGTTTGCAAAACTGCTGTTCAGGCCAATTTTCCAGAAGAAAGCTGGGTTTCTTCTTCGAGTGCTTGTTCACATTGATTCCAATCAGGTGTGCGTGCGTCGCGTGAACAATTGCCGGAAATTTCCCCCCCAGCAGCTCCCGTCAGGTCGGCTGTGGAGCTCCCTGGAGTGGCACCTTCATGGCGTTCAATATATGACCCTGTTGACCTGGCCCACCCTCAGTTTCTTCTTACCGTCTGTGATAGTTGTCAGAACGGTCAGTGGCTTGCTTACAAGTTCTGCTCGCTTCTCCTAGCTCTCTAGCGTAGTTTACCTTAGTAGTTTATGGTGCTAGTTTTATTAGTAGTTCTGTTAGGAGGGGGGGTTTCCCCTCCACCCCGACCTTTCCCCTTGTGGACCTCGGGGCATGCCTCAATCCCCAGGGTTCAAGCCCTGCAAATCCTGCAATAAGCCCACGTGAACCATGACTCCCACGATGCTTGTTTAAAGTTCTGAGGGAGGCTCACCAAACCGATTGGTGCAGGACTTGCAAGGGTTTTCAACCCAGGACCAAAAAGGAGCAGGATTTCAGGTTGAAACAGCTTCTCATGGAGGCAGCTCTTAAACCGCAGCCCACCTTGATGTGGCAGGACCCAACACAGAGCTCCTCGGTGCGAAGCGCACCGGCATCGGTAACAGAATCGGTACCGCAGAAACAAGATTGCCACGCACAGAGACTCGCGGCACTGCCGATCCCACGTGCGTACAACTGTGGGAACTTCCTGTCACTGGTCCCATTCTGTGGCATCACAGAAGAAGTAGGCCAAGCAGGGTAGAGGCGGATCTCCTATGAGACCCTCCCCTGCGGTCTCAGCCAATGGGGCTTGTCCCAGAGAAGAACACCTTGCCGAGACCCTTGGAGTCTACTCCGGGAACTTCAAACACGCAAGGAGTACCAGTGAGCCTGGGACCATTGAACTCCCCAATACACATGGTGGAGGAGGTGGGGCTGTCATCCACTCCGGACACCTTTGAGGCCGTGTGGGACCTCATTGTCATGACGGCACCGTAGTCTCCAACTTTCTGTGTCAAGCTCCTGGCACCGCCAAGGGCACTACCATCCTGCGGCAAACCAACAATGATGTGCCCACCCGCATCGCCAGGTCACCAATCCCTGGCACCAGAAAGGGGGCACTGTCCTGATACCTGGCACCGCTTGGAGTCCCGGCACCGATCTTGCTCACGGCACCGGTCGAACTCGCAGCACTGATTGTCTCGGCACCGGTCCCTGGATAATCGGAGGTCCCGCTCCCAGCACCAGTCATCATCGCGTCACTGATTCCCTCGATACTGGTCCCCATCCTCAGAATCAGACGCGGGGTCTAGGTACTCACACTGGAGCTGGCATCGGTCTACGCATCGATGGCCTGGCGTGGGTACAATGCCATTGCCTGCCCAATTGCAATGACCAGCACAATGGCCTTTTTGGACCCCCCTGGGTATATCACCAGTCCCAGGGTACCTTGTCCAAGGTCTCCTGGTTGGTGGTATCCGAGGCCAGGCTGCAGACGGCCTCTGCCAGCCGCACTGTGCCCAGAGGTGCTGAAGGGATTCCGGTGATAGCACATTCACCGACACAGACCCCTTCCCCTAGAATGGAACAGGGGATCATCGATGCAGAACAGCAGGTTGAGCAACAGGTCCCCATGGACCAACAGGTCCAGGATGACCTGGTTTTCCCGTCTGTGTTCTCATCCTTTTCCCCGGATGAGGTGGTAGTGGGAACTTCGGTCACAGGACCACAACCCATAGATAGTCACACCCACCAGGACCTACTCTGCAGGGTGGCACGCAGCATGGGCTTGCAAGCCAAGAAGGTGGTGGAACAGGAGGACCCAATGGTGGACATTTTGGCCCCAGAAGGTCCATCCCGAGTAGTGCTGCCACTCATTAGAACCATTCAAAACAACACCAAATCTGTGTGGCAGACCCCGGCCTCCATCCCCCCCGACAGCCAAGGGAGTAGAATGCAAATACTTAATTCCCTCCAAGCGTTACGAGTATCTATACTCCCACTGCAGCCCTGCTCCTTCGTGGTGTCTGCGCTTAATGAATGTGAAAGGCAGGGGCAGCAGGGACCCACGCCTAAGTCAAAGGATCTAAAAAACTTGACCTTTTTGGTAGAAAGGTCTACTCCACAGGTGGCCTACAACTCAGGATTGCTAATCAACTGGTAGTCCTGAGCAGATATAATTTTAACTCATGGAACTCCATGCTGAAATTTAAGGAGCTAATACTATCAGCGTTCAGGGACGAGTTTGGGGACATTGTGGAGGAGGGCAAAACAGTGCCACGGACCTCTTTACAGGCCTCACTGGACACTGCTGACTCAGTGGCGCGTGTCTTGTCCTCTGGCATAGCCATGAGGAGGACCTCATGGCTTCAAGTTTCAGGCTTACCCCCAAGGTCTAACAGACTCTGCAGGACTTGCCCTTTTAATGGGACAGGATTACTTGTAGAGCAAACAGACTCAGGCTACACAGCCTAAAGGATTTGAGGGTGACAGTGAAGTTGCTGGGGATACATACAGCAAAAACACTTTAAACCTCAACTCCCTCAATGTCCATACCAACCTCACCTAGGCAAGACTTTTCTACAAGGCAAGGTAGGAACAGCAGGCATAAGCCCTCATCATCACTGGGCCCAAGCATGCACCTCTTTGGCCTCCAAGCAGGCCTTTTGAAGGTGCGCCCAGGAACGACGTGCCAGACTGTATACTGGATCCTCAACCCTGCTTTTGGAATCGTCTATCCCACTTCTACCATGCACTGTCCCAAATAACATTGGACCGCTGGGTTCTCCACACAGTAGAAGTGGGATATTCTCTCCAATTCTGCTCCTCCACTCTCTCTTCAGGGACCCTTCTCACGAGTAGCTCCTTATCCAGGAGGTGTAATTGCTCCTTGCCATAGGAGCAGTGGAGGAGTTTCCTCAGGAACTAAGGGTCTAGGGGTTCTACTTCTGCTATTTCCTAATCCCCAAGGCAAAGGGGGTCTCAGACCCATTCTAAATCTGTATGGCCTCAACCCGTTCATGATGAAGTTGAAGTTCTGCATGGTCTCCCTGAGCACTATTATTCCTTTCCTGGATCCAGGAGACTGGTACGCAACCCTCGACATGAAAGACGCGTATTTTCACATAGCTATTCCGCCCACGCACAGACAATTTCTGCGGTTTGTAGCCAGCCACAAACACGATCAGTTCACGGCCCTCCCCTTTGGTCTGTCGACAGTCCCCCCGAGTGTTCACCAAGTGTATGTCAGTTGTAGCAGCCTTCCTCCGCTGGTGCAGGTATATCCCTACTTCTACGACTGGCTACTCAGGGAGCACACAAGGGAGCAGGTGGAGTCTCAAGTCCGACTGTAGTCAGAGCAACTTTCGAGATGCTGGGTCTCCTGCTCAATGTGAACAAGTCAATGTCAACGACTCAAAGAATAGAATTCATCGGTGTGGTACTGGACTCGGTGCAGGCAAGAACGCTCCTGCCAGAGACCCAATTTCAGACCATGACGGACATTATCAAAAGCCTTAGGCGGTACCTGACCACTACAGCAAGGGAATGCCTGAGTCTCCTTGGCCACATGGGAGCCTGCATTTACGTGGTTTGGCATGCCAGACTGAGGCTCAGACAACTTCAAGCATGGCTCGAGTTTGTATACTGCCCAGGGCGTGGCAGCCTGGAATCTGTGGTCACAATGCCAGACCAGATACTCGAGTCCCTCCAATGGTGGCTCGACTCTTGCACAGTCTGCAAGGGAGTCCCCTTCAACAGCCTTCAGTCCTCCTTGTCCCTATTAACGGACATGTCAACTCTGGCTTGAAGGCACATCTGGGAGAGCTCCAGACACAAGGATTATGGTCACAGGATGAGCTCTCCCTGCATATCAATATCTGAGAGCTGTACGGCTAGTATGCCAAACCTTCCTATCCCGGCTCCAAGGCCAGTGTGTACTGATAATGAACAACAACACCACGGCCAGGGTTTACATCAATAAGCAGTGTGGAGCCCGCTCTTCCCCCCTGTGTCGGAAGGCCCTTCATCTCCCAGGTGTGCAGAATGAACTAGCGGACCTCATCAGATCGTTTTGCAATCACGAGTGGGCCATCCGTCTGGATGTCAAACATTCCATCTTCCAAAAGTGGGGAGTTCCCTAGGTTGATCTGTTTGCCAACTGGAGCAACAGGAGGTGCTCAATGTTCTGCTCCTTTCAGCCCGGGGTTGATCTCCGATGCTTTCCTGCTACCTTGGGGAGACCGTCTCATGTATGCCTTTCCACCATTCCCACTCATGCACAGAGTACTGCTGAAAATCCCCAGAGACAGAGCTGTAGTAATTCTGCTGGCCCCAGTGTGGCCCCGCCAGCATTAGTACAGCACGCTTCTGGAGCTGTCAGTGAACACTCCCATTGTGTTACCACTCTACTCCAATCTGATCACACAGGATCACGGTCGCCTTCATCACCTGGACCTCCAGTCCCTGCATCTCGTGGCTTGGAAGCTTCATGGCTAAACCCAATGGAGCTCCTGTGCTTGGAACCAATCAGAGAGGTCCTGCTCGGCAGCAGAAAACCATCTGCCAGGGCCACTTATCTGGCCAAGTGGAAAGGTTCATTTGCTGGTGTGCCCAACATCACACTCCCAGGCATCCTGGAGTACCTTCTACACCTCAACCAACAAGGCCTGGCAGTGTTATCCATCAAGGTACACCTTGCTGCTATATTGGCTTTCCGTCTGGGCATGTCTTGGACGCTCCATATTCGCTGACCCTATGGTAGGATGTTTCCGTAAGGGCTTGGAATGGCTATATCCTCAGTTAGACAGCCTCTTCCAGCATGGGACCGTAACCTGGTCCTCTACAGATTAATGGGACCCCCATTAGAACAGCTGGCGTCTTGCTCCCTTCTCTACCTGTCATGGAAGGTAGCCTTCCTGGTCGCCATCATGTCAGCCAGGAAGGTGTCGGAGTTAAAGGCCCTTACCTCCAGTCCACCCTATACGGTCTTCCACAAGGACAGGTACAACTGAGACCTCACCCGGCCTTTCTCCCTAAGGTACTGTCACAATTCCATATTAGTCAAGACATTTTTCTACCTGTCTTCTATCCCAAGCCACACAACAATACCCAAGAGCCAAGGCTGCACTCCTTGGATGTTTGGCGGGCATTAGCATTCTACATTGAGCTTACAAAGCCATTCAGGAGGTCGAACCAGCTGTTCGTGGCAATGGCAGACAGCATGAAAGGACTCTTGGTCTCATCTCAAAGATTATCTTCCTGGATCATGGCCTGTATCTGCATATGTTATGAGCTGCCGAGGTCCCAGCCCCACCTATTAAGGCTCATTGCACAAGGGCACAGGCCTCGTCAGCTGCGTTTCTGGCCTAGGTCCCGATACAGGAAATCTGCAGGGCAGCTACTTGGTCCTCAGTGCATATGTTCACCTCTCACTATGCCATCACGCAGCACGCTAGAGATGATGCAGCTTTCGGCAGAAAGGTGTTCCAATCAGTGATTCCTTGACTCCACCTCTGGGGTAGAGCTTGGGAGTCACCTGATTAGAGTCAACGTGAATAAGCACTCAAAGAAGAAAAAACAGTTACTCACCTTCTTGTAACTGTTCTTCGAGATGTGTTGTTCATGTCCGTTCCAATACCCACCCTCCTACCCCTCAGTTGGAGTAGCCAGCAAGAAGGAACTGAGGATGGGCCGGGTTGGCAGGACCATATATTGAGTGCCATGAAGGTACCATTCCAAGGGGCTCCACAGCTGACATGACGGGAGCTGCCAGGGGGGAAATTTCTGCTAAATCTGCATTTGGCGCGCACACACCTGATTGGAATGGAGCAACACATCTCGAAGAACAACAGTTACAAGAAGGTGAGTAACTCTTTTTTTTATCTGAGATCACCATATAGTGAGCAGCCTGTTGCCTGTGTGGGTTGACCATGCTGGGTGTGAAGATGGAACTTGGAATCCGGAATCACTGCTCTTGCACTGATGCCTTTGGCATAATTTGACAAATAACGTAACCTCCCCAGCTTGATTTCCTCATTTGCAAACTGGGGCAGCCATCATTCTTGACCTTGGAATTCAAGTTCATCAGCTGAATTCTCTATGCCTATCATCAAGATACTCATGTCATTCTTGAACCCGAGTCTTCTCATTACTGCACAACGTCCTGCAATACTACTATGTTTGTAGACTTTTCATAATTCTACACCTGTTTTTCAGAAAAGTTTTCCCCAATTTATAAGCACAACAGAGTTGTCTTTTAGATCATTCTCATCTGTGTTAAGAGCTCTTTGATTTTTAAGTTGTAGGACTCTATTTCCCAACAAAATTCATGTGACATAAGCAGTGAGGTGCAATAAGAGCTCTCTGAGGATTACTTTAAATAGAATGGAAGAATTTGGGTATATAAGGTTGTGTGGCCTTGAATGTGATTTTTATTTGATATATGAGCTGTGACATAGCTATTGCATGAGTGAGATGGGCCTGTAAGCGATGTAGTATACAGATGGAGTTTCTCTGAAACAAAGCCAGAGACTAAATCTGAATGTGCTCATTTAGAGGGTAAAGAATACTTCATAAAACATATGGAAACATTTCTATGTTTTTTCATTAAATAGCCTTTTTAGTCTTTAAGCACTTTTTTATGATTGATCATGTTAATGTGTCATTTACCTGAATCAAGACCACCTACATATGTGATTTAGTAAAAAGGGGGGGGGGAGAAGAGAGAGGAAGTATTGCTATAATGTTATGAAGTATTTACAAAAATAATTTGAGACATTTACTTTTGTATTTTATTATTCCAAAAATTTTAGTGTATTCCAGTATTTAAAAGTTGAGAAACAGTATACTTCTACAAAGTCGTTTCATTTGCTGAATGATTAATGCTGAAATATATGATTTATTTATGGTTTATGTAGAATGGTAAATAATGAGGAGGACAGGGCAATCATACAGAGTGATGTCGATTGCTTGGTAAATGGGACTTTTTCAAATAAATTGCATTTTAGTACAGACAGATGCAAAGTTATAAATCTAGGAGCAAGGAATGCAGGCCATGCATATAGAATGGGGTCCTGTATCCTGGAAGGCAGTGACTCTGAAAAGGATTGAGAGATCATAGTGGACAAGCAACTCAACATGAGTTCCCCAGGGCATTTATGTGGCAAAAAGGGCTAATGCAATCTTCGAATGTATAACTAAGGAGTAGGTATAGGGAGGTGATTTTACCTCTGTCCACAGCAGGGTTTCTCCAGCTTCATTGGACTGCGACCCCTTTCTGACAACAAAAATTAATACATGATCCCGGAAAGGGGGACTGAAGCCTGAGCATCACTGCTCCAGGCGGGGCAGAGCTGGGGGGGAGGGGGCGCCAAAGCTGAAGCTTGAGGGCTTCAGCCCCAGGTGGGAGGCTGTAACCTGAGCCCAGCTGGCCAGGGCTGAAGCCAAAGCCTGACCCTCCACCGCCCAGGGCTGAAGCAAGTCTAATGCCAGCCCTGGCAACCCATTAAAACAGGGTTGCGATCCACTTTGGGGTCCTGACCCACAGTTTGAGAACCGCTGGTACAGAATTGGTGAGAACCACACTAGAATACTGCGTACAGTTCTGGTGTCCCCATTTTTAAAAAGAGGTTGAAAAATTGGAGAGGATGCAGACAAGAGCCACAAAGATCGTTTAAGGGCTAGAGAAAATGCCTTACATTGAGAGACTGAATGGTATGAAATGAAATTTTAATGTTGTTTGAGATGGTATATAATTGTTAGTATCTTCCAGTTTAAAAACTTTCACTAGATAGAATTGTCCGACTTGAATAAGATAACACATGCTGTTCAATGTGCATGTGCACATGGATACACATTTGTTTAATTGGTATAGCAACAATCCCATAGTTATTTCTCACCTTTGCAATCAGAGCCTATGGGCTTTACTCTTAATTCTGTTACAATAGTGTAACTCCATCAAATTCTATGGAGTTTATACTAATATAAACGAAATGGAGAATAACCTTATATTTCAACTTTGTGTGGAAACTTGTCCGCTAAAAGAAACTCAAAGCAATATTCACATCATTTTAATTGTTTGTATGCAAATGATTAAAATCCGCTAGTGACTAAGATTCACAATCTGAGGATGATTCTGGATCCTCACCTGATCATGTATTCTCATGTAGCATTGGTGTCCACATGTGCCTATTTTCCACTGTCTAGCTAAATGAATGCATTATTCCTAATATAGACGGTGTCACAGTTGTGTGTGCTTTTAAGAGTTCCAGGTTTGATTAATAACATATTACCTTTGAAGGGTGAAGGAAGGTTTGTGATTAAAAGCTAAGATTAACAATTGGAAATTCTGGGCTCCAGTCCCAGCTCTGTGGAACATGTTGTGTGATATTGGCAAAGGCACTTAATATTGCGTTGTCTGTTTGCTCATCTGTACAATGGAGGTAATGATACTATTTTGCCTCAGTCCGCAGGGAATGGGAGCGGCAGAGCTCCTGGCTCAGCACGGACAGGGGAGGGAAGACCCCCAACATCCTGGCCATTCCCCCTCCCTGCAGGACAGCTGCTTGGTCCCTGCTCCGCTCTCTGGTCCCCCTTTCCTCTCTGGAGCTGTGTGTTTTGAGGCGCCTGGCCAGCATGCACTGTCAGGGCAGTGAGTGGGAGCCAGCTCTAAAACTTCCCCAAAGCCTCCTGGGGATCCCTTATCCCTGCTTTCTGGGGGGCATCTAGCAGCAGCCAGGCTGGGGTGTGTGTGTGTTTTTCCTCTGAAACCTACATTTTATGTCAAACTTCCAAATAGACAAAAGTAAATAAAAAACAACCAACAAAAACCCCTTCATTGAACAGCTCATTTTAAAAATTAAGAATTGAAAAGTTTTATTTTAATAGTTTGACAGTCCTGGAGACTGATGTCCTATTTATTCTCAGAATAGGTGCACAGGGGTATTTTCCTGCCAATGTGACTCAGCCTAGAGGTGGCGAGCCCAATTCTCACTCTAGATGATAGTTCAGTATAACGCCTTCTCAAACTGCTGTCATTTTACTGAGAGAGCCCCAAAGGTGCTAATTAAGCAGTTCATGCACTCATGTGCTCCTTATGGGCAGCTGAGTCCCATTAATAGCACTGTGACAGTTAGGAAACAGGGTGGGCAATAGAGTTTTCCCACACTGCAACATATGCATAGGGCTAGAGTGTCGACACTGGGTGACGCTGAGAACTCTGGGATAGGGTAACTTTAACTTGGGTCTGTGCACTGCAGTGTGGATGCCAGAGACCTAGGTTCGATCACAGGTCAGAAAGTCCCTAACCTAGGGTTAAAATGCAGTGTAGACACTAAAGTCCAGGGTTTCCTGACATGGGTCAGCTGACTTGAGTCTCACTAACCCTAGGAATACATTGCTGTGTAAGCATACCCAGTGCTAAAGCAGGGCTCAGATACTTCAATATAAATAATATCTCTTGTCTCAGGAAAGATGTCGGGTTCTTCAACTAGAAGAAAAATCCCTTTGCCTAAACACTAGGTTGCTGGTTTATTAATAAAGAATTACTGCATTTGTGTGAGCAAGTCAGTTTTTCTTTTGGAATCATGAAAATCTTCCTCTAGGCCGTCATGTTTGTAAGTGAAAACATAGAATCATAGAATCTCAGGGTTGGAAGGGACCTCAGGAGGTCGTCTAGTCCAACCCCCTGCTCAAAGCAGGACCAACCCCAACTAGATCATCCCAGCCAGGGCTTTGTCAAGCCTGACCTTAAAAACCTCTAAGGAAGGAGATTCCACCACCTCCCTAGGTAACCCATTCCAGTGCTTCACCACCCTACTAGTGAAAAAGTTTTTCCTAATATCCAACCTAAACCTCCCCCTCTGCAACTTGAGACCATTACTCCTTGTTCTGTCATCTTCTACCACTGAGAACAGTCTAGCTCCATCCTCTTTGGAACCCCCTTTTAGGTAGTTGAAAGCAGCTATCAAATCCCCCCTCACTCTTCTCTTCTGCAGGCTAAACAATCCCAGTTCCCTCAGCCTCTCCTCATAAGTCATGTGCTCCAGCCCCCTAATCATTTTTGTTGCCCTCCGTTGGACTCTTTCCAATTTATCCACATCCTTTTTGTAGTGTGGGGCCCAAAACTGGACACAGTACTCCAAATGAGGCCTCACCAGTGCCGAATAGAGGGGAATAATCACATCCCTCGATCTGCTGGAAATGCCCCTACTTATACAGCCCAAAATGCCGTTAGCCTTCTTGGCAACAAGGGCACACTGTTGACTCATATTCAGCTTTTCGTCCACTGTAACCCCTAGGTCCTTTTCTGCAGAACTGCTGCCCAGCCATTCGGTCCCTAGTCTGTAGCAGTGCATGGGATTCTTCCTTCCTAAGTGCAGGACTCTGCACTTGTCCTTGTTGAACCTCATCAGATTTCTTTTGGCCCAATCCTCTAATTTGTCTAGGTCCCTCTGTATCCTATCCCTACCCTCCAGCGTATCAACCACTCCTCCCAGTTTAGTGTCATCTGCAAACTTGCTAAGGGTGCAGTCCACACCATCCTCCAGGTCGTTGATGAAGATATTGAACAAAACCGGCCCCAGCACCGACCCTTGGGGCACTCCACTTGATACTGGCTGCCAACTAGACATGGAGCCATTGATCACTACCCGTTGAGCACGACCATCCAGCCAGTTTTCTATCCACCTTACCGTCCATTCATCCAGCCCATACTTCTTTAACTTGCTGGCAAGAACACTGTGCGAGACTGTATCAAAAGCTTTGCTAAAGTCAAGAAATAGCACATCCACTGCTTTCCCCTCATCCACAGAGCCAGTTATCTCATCATAGAAGGCAATTAGGTTAGTCAGGCATGACTTGCCCTTGGTGAATCCATGCTGACTGTTCCTGATCACTTTCCCCTCCTTTAAGTGGTTCAGAATTGATTCCTTGAGGACCTGTTCCATGATTTTTCCAGGGACTGAGGTGAGACTGACTGGCCTGTAGTTCCCCGGATCTTCCTTATTCCCTTTTTTAAAGATGGGCACTATATTAGCTTTTTTCCAGTCATCCGGGACCTCCCCCGATTGTCATGATTTGTCAAAGATAATGGCCAATGGCTCTGCAATCACATCGGCCAACTCCTTTAGCACCCTCGGATGCAGTGCATCCGGCCCCATGGACTTGTGTTCGTCCAGCTTTTCTAAATAGTCCCGAACTACTTCTTTCTCCACAGAGGGCTGGTCACCTCCTCCCCATACCATGCTGCGGAGTGCAGCCGTCTGGGAGCTGACCTTGTCTGTGAAGACAGAGGCAAAAAAAGCATTGAGTACACTAGCTTTCTCCACATCCTCTGTCACTAGGTTCCCTCCCTCATTCAGCAAGGGGCCCACACTTTCCTTGACTTTCTTCTTGTTGCTAACATACCTGAAGAAACCCTTCTTGTTACTCCTAACATCTCCAGCTAGCTGCAACTCCAAGTGTGATTTGGCCTTCCTAATTTCACTCCTGCATGCCTGAACAATATTTTTATACTCCTCCCTGGTCATTTGTCCAATCTTCCACTTCTTGTAAGCTGCTTTTTTGTGTTTGACGAGCAAGGATTTCACTGTTAAGCCAAGCTGGTCGCCTGCCATATTTACTTTTCTTTCTACACATCGGGATGGTTTGTTCCTGCAACCTCAATAAGGTTTCTTTAAAATACAGCCAGCTTTCCTCAACTCCTTTCCCCCTCATGTTATTCTCCCAGGGGACCTTGCCCATCAGTTCCCTGAGGGAGTCAAAGTCTGCTTTTCTGAAGTCCAGGCTCTGTATTCTACTGTTCTCCTTTCTTCCTTGTGTCAGGATCCTGAACTCGACCATCTCATGGTCACTGCCTCCCAGGTTCCCATCCACTATTGCTTCCTCTACTATTTCTTCCCTGTTTGTGAGCAGCAGGTCAAGAAGAGCTTTTCCCCTAGTTGGTTCCTCCAGCACTTGCACCAGGAAATTGTCCCCTACACTTTCCAAAAACTTCCTGGATTGTCTGTGGACCGCTGTATTGCTCTCCCAGCAGATGTTGGGGTGATTAAAGTCACCCATGAGAACCAGGGCCTGTGATCTAGTAACTTCTGTTAGTTGCTGGAAGAAAGCCTCGTCCACCTCATCCCCCTGGTCTGGTGGTCTGTAGCAGACTCCCACCACGACATTACCCTTGTTGCTCACACTTCTCAATTTAATCCAGAGACTCTCAGGTTTTTCTGCAGTTTCATACTGGAGCTCTGAGCAGTCATACTGCTCTCTTACATACAACGCAACTCCCCCACCTTTTCTGCCCTGCCTATCCTTCCTGAACAGTTTATATCCATCCATGACAGTACTCCAATCGTGTGAGTTATCCCACCAAGTCTCTGTTATTCCAATTACGTCATAATTCCTTGACTGTGCCAGGACTTCCAGTTCTCCCTGCTTGTTCCCCAGGCTTCTTGCATTTGTGTATAGGCATTTAAGATAACTCACCGATTGTCCTGCTGTCCCAGTATGGGGCAGGAGCCCTCCCCTCTTGCACTCACCTACTTGTGCTTCCTCCCGGTATCCCACTTCCCCAGTGGGAACAGTGTCATGCTTATACACAGTTCAAAGTGGTGTTTGAGCTCTTCCTTTTTAGTAGTAGTATCTTATCTATGATGAACTCAGTATTATTTTGTTCTCTGTGGGTAAAGCTTATTTAGCAACCAGACTATCCGCCTTGTCCTTGTTCAGTCTTTTTTTATTCCTCACTAAAAAAGGTTCTTTAAGGGTCTAATGAATGAGTATACTATGGTTTATAGACCTGTGAGATTGAGACTTATATCTTGTCCTCACAAACTCGTAATTGCCATTTTGAACCCCCTGGAGCCTGTTGCTTCTAGCATATATTGTTAGCGTTCTTTCTTTGTGGCTTTTCCATAAGCCAGGAGAGTTTCAGCTGCAGGCTTTGATGGCAGATATTTCAAATGTTAATATTTCGTAAGATAGTGTTAAGATCTCATCCAAGATGCATCCGACGAAGTAGGTATTCACCCACGAAAGCTTATGCTCCAATACGTCTATTAGTCTGTAAGGTGCCACAGGACTCTTTGTCACTTCTACAGATCCAGACTAACACGGCTACCCCTCTGATGTTTTATTTTGGCGGTCTGAGATATTTCATTTTAATTAGTCAATTTCTTTGCTACCATTTTTCTGAAAGCCTCAAGATCTTCAAGGTGAAGCTTTGTTACACTCCTTGCATGTTTAAAAGGGTTATTCATTATAGCTAGTTCTAAACCCTTTATACATTGGACAAGGTTAGTTGTGACTCAGAAGCCATCAACATAGATTACATTGTGTATTTTGTTATGCTGTGACCTAGCTGAAACTACTCTTTCAAAAATACCAGGTGTCCAATATTCAAAAGGGGAAATAGTCTCTACAGTATTTTTTGCCAGAGTAGATTTCCTATCTCTGATACCTGAAGTTCAATTAATATGTTTGCAAAGTAGTATTCTCTCAGTGCTGAATGTCAATTCAGCAAAACAGTGCTTCAGTTTCTTTTTAATTAGTGATAGTACTACCTGTTCATCATCTTGAGGACTGTCATTTCAAATTAATCTTCTACATTGGGTTATCTACAGAGGCAACACCTTTTAGAAAAAGGAAAGGTTACTTGCCAGGAACTGGTGTTCTTTCAATGTATTGTCTCTCCACATCAAAACTTGAAGTTTCTTCCTCCTGTGTACTTCAGAAATGTAAAAGGATGTGTCCAGTGATAGAGAGAAATGTAGGGTGGATATTGGGGCACAGAAGCTTATAGCTTCATGAATGCAGAATGCCACTTCTGAAGGACATGCTCACAGAAACTGATGGGTAACTGTCTTGGAAAAGGTTCTATCTCTTGCATGGCAAAGCTCCTGATACCTATAGTGTAGATCTGCAGTGGCAATATATTCAGAGAACAAACAACTGATAAGTAACCTCTCTCTCTCTCTCTCTCTCTCTCTCTCTCTCTCTCTCTCTCTCTCTCTCTCACACACACACACACACACACACACACACACACACACACACACACACACACACACACACACACACTTTAAGCATTTATCATGCACACCATAGTATTCTTACAAATAATATTGAAACCATAGTAGGCTTGTGATATAGTTTTCTCTTTTTTTATTGGAAAAAACAGTTTTATTAGATAACATTGGAACAAATGTGGAGATATGTCAGTCCATATTTAGTTTTTGATTTTTATTATACTGGCTGTGTAACTAAGCATGATACTTCAGGCAGGGCTGGCCCTAGCTTTTTGGCCGCCCCAAGCAAAAAAAAAAAACACCCCACAAGTGCCGCCCCCTCCCAACGCCGGCCAAAACACCCCCCCCCCAACAATGCCGCCCCGCCAAAACGCGGGGTGGGGGGGGGGCAGCGGGGAGGGCGGCATGCCCGCCGCCCCGCTCCCCCTGCCAGTGGGGAGCGCGGAACGCCTGCCGCCCCGCTCCCCCGGCCGGGGCGCCGGCGGGGAGCGGAGCACGCCTGCTGCCCCGCTCCCCCGGCAGGGAGCGGAGCACGCCTGCCGCCCCGCTGCCCTGGCCGGGGCGCCGGCAGGGAGCGGAGCACGCCGGCCGCCCCGCTCCCCCGGCCGGGGCGCCGGCGGGGAGCGGAGCACGCCTGCTGCCCCGCTCCCCCGGCAGGGAGCGGAGCACGCCTGCCGCCCCGCTGCCCCGGCCGGGGCGCCGGCGGGGAGCGGAGCACGCCGGCAGCCCTGCTCCCCCGGCGGGGAGCGGAGCATGCCGGCCGCCCCGCTCCCCCGGCGGGGAGCGGAGCATGCCTGCCGCCCCGCCAGGAGCGGGGCGCCAGAGGAATATTAGTTTTTTTGTAAATAAAAAATAAAATAAAAAAAAAACCTTGAGTGCCGCCCCCCTCCAGGTGCCGCTCCAAGCACGTGCTTGGTAGGCTGGTGCCTGGAGCCGGCCCTGACTTCAGGTCTCGTGTGTGTTTCTTCATCTAAACTGCTGTCATTCTGGCATGTTTCATATTTTCTTCTTAATAAATGGATTATTACAGTATTTCCTTCTACACGATAGACATACAAGGACTCTGTACTTCTGCCCATACTTTATACAATTCCTGACTAGAGAAAATAAATAAATTACCTCAACCCTTAATCAGCTCACTGCTGCCACTGATGACCCAATATTTATGCTGTAATACTGCTGCTGTTGAAGCTCAACCAGTCTCTGGGGGCTTTTTTGTAATACAGTGCTGTAGGCAGTTCTTAGGGTGTGGAGCCAAAGAGCTTTTTACCGTGGTTTCGTTTCCACTTTCATTTCCTATGGGATTTTTATTTCCTTTGGAGGGTTTACCTTCCCTTCAACTTCCTGAATATTTAAATTGCCTACCTGTTGTGTGGACAGTGTGTGGAATACAATAAACTGTTTTTTATAGTTTTTATCCTCTCCTCTTCACCATTTCCTTTCTCTTTAATATGTACTGTGTGATCCGTGTATGCTAAAAAGCAATATAATTGCTGTATAACGCAGGTGATTTCTTTAGTTTGAAGTACTTTAAAAGGTGTCTCTTTTTGACATTGTTTGTTTTGTTTTTTATACTACTTTTATTTCATGCATTACTAGTAGGAATGTGTTAAAACCATTCTAGCCTTTGGGGAATGTAACTAAGAACTGTCAGCTATGTGCAGTTGAAAAGAAGTGTAATGAATTGTAAAGCTGTGCTGTCCACATTTTCTTTGTAACAAATGCATTATCTGTGAGGAAGTGGTTGGAATAATTCTAAATGAATAGGCCTCTAAAACGGCTAGCAGCCTCCATTTTTAACATTATCAACTGTCTTTTAGAAAAATAAAATTTGATCACCAGAAAGATTATTCTTAATCTTTCTTATTAAAACATCTGGATATTTTTGGCCTGGCCCTGCAGCGATGACATATTCTGCAGTAGAAATAAAATATGCATTCCACATATGAGAAATGACATCCTTAGATTTATAAGATAGCTTTCTTTCTTTCACACTGCACATTGTATAATGTGTGTATTTTTTGTCTGTTAAAAGGGATTTGAATCTTAGCTTTGTGGAATGTATTGGTACATGCATATAATGTTGCTGCCATTTCTAGAGTTCTGCTTCTATCATTTTCTTAAGAGCAACTTTAGGTTGCTACTTTTAGTATAAATCGAGTTAGCAAATATTAACACCTTTTGTTTCCTTTATTTTGAAGTATGTCCTATTGTAAATAGCTTACATATTTTACAAGTTCCTCCTTCAGAATATTTTATCTACTATTTCCATGAAATATTTTGGTGTTAGTTCAGCAATAATCAACATATTTTTGCATCAGCCATTATTTTCACAGGTTAGCACAGATGTAATCCATTTTGTGTTTTTTCTTTTTTGATTATATAATCAGTTGGTACTTCTATTGTTTTCCCTCTCTCTCCCTCCCAAGTCCTTCTGTTTATACTCTGCTTAGAATAACAGGTAAACATTTAACTGAATTCCCTGTAGGATTTCTTTGGAGCATATGCCTGATTATTAATTCTGTATTATTATTATTTATGTATTTATTTATTGTATTACTGTAGTCCCTAGGAGACCTTCTCATGGATCAGGACCCCATTGTGCTAGGCGCTGTACAAACAGAACAAAAACAGTCCCTGCCTCAGAGAATTTACAATCTAAGTATTGGTCAGCATGTTGGAGAAGATTATTCACTATAGGGGACAGAGGTTGTCTAAAGTCTTGAGAAATAGAATAAGTGTAATCACTTATTATTTAAAGTGCAGTGATTCATTGCATAATTGTTAAACAGATATTTACCATATATTTGATTTGTAAATTGGTCAGAAGTTGCATAAACCCACAAAGAATTTGATCATTTCAGTACGTACATTTATGAATATGTCTATACTAGTATCTTGTCATGTAAACCAAGTATTTAGCATTAGGGTATTAACATTTAATTTATTTTAATATACCTGCAAACAAAAAACAGTTAAGGTTGCTTAATGTAACTCCCTCCCCCCGCAAATTCTTAAAAGCAGTGAAATAAGAGAACCTTCTTTACTGTATATCCACACATCACGTTAGCCATTCTCACTGACGGACTATGGGCATGTCTTCACTGCAAAATTAACTTAAGTTGTAACTCAAGTGTTGCCCTAACTCAGCTCCTATCCATACATAAAAACCCTTAGTTTGAGTGTGATGGTGCTTTTAATTCAGGTTGATTGGAATGAGAGGGGGCATAGGCTAATGCAGAAGTAAAAGCCACTCATCAGCTGCTAACACAACCATTCTGCAGTGTGGATGGAGGCTATTGCCACTTGAGTATTGCTAGTCTTCCCACTATTCAACTTGTGTGTTCAGAAAGGACAGACATTTGCTCTCATAATGTGTTGCAAACAAAATTCATAGCGAGGGTCAGCTTATTGCTGTGCTAAGAATCATAGGATTTCCCCCCTGAATTCTGAGTGCCACACATGAGTGAGAGCAGTGCTAGTGTGGATGCAGCAACTGATGTGTTGTTCCATAGTGTGGCTGCTCTCATTCAAGCTAGGCTAACTCAAGAGGAATAACTCGAGTGTAGATAACTTGTGTTTACTCTGCAGTGAAGATAGAACCTGTACCTTTACAAGGATCTCTTCTAACTCCACATTGTAGCGTTTCTAGTGCAGGCATACCCTGAATTCCCCTAATTTGCATTGTAATGTAGAACCTTAACTTCTGACCTCTGTAACACTAACATATACTTACTGTAGAAGTGTGTATTGGTCAAGTATAAGATATTGTTTTTTCATGTGGAAAGTAGAAGGTAGGAAGTAATGTCCTGTTACTATGCAAGCTAGAGAAATTTAGAGTGTGTGTATATATTTTCTTTCTTTGTTGAAAGAGGTGGGAAGGAATTCCTAGGGGGGCAGTGTGTGCCAGCAAGAATGGCAATGTGAAGTGTGGTCTTACAGTATAGTAACAAAGTTCTCTTTTTTTTACTTTTACGGTTTTGTGAGGGTTGGCTTGCAGAAGGAAATATACAGTGTACTTTTTTAAAAGGTGGTATAGTAGACCTATACACTTGCTCTCTACCACCACCATTGTGGGTTTGAGCCTGTAAGGCAGAAAGGAACAGTTGGAAATCGTAATAAAAATGTCTATGGTTGCTTATTGTATTGTAAGCTTCGCATACTGTCATGGAGGAGGGGAGAGAGAGAAACCTTTTCTAGTGTGACACATGTAATGTTGAATTAATTTCCAAAGAAATGTCTGCTTTTCATTTTTAAGATGCTGCTGTATTTAATGCATACTAGGCATATGAAAATGATTATGGAAATGAGGCTATGTGATCTGCGCTTCACTGCCACTTTGATGCATAGTACAGCTTCTGTTAAAGACCATGTTATTCAACACCTCTGCTAATAGAGATATTAACGTTTCCTTTTAAGGGCAATGATCTATTCTATCTTAATATATTTCTGCATGGGATTTTTTTTTAAATATGAAGGCTTGACTGTCTCCAGAGTTAAAGTTGCATTTAAGTTCCACTGTCAGTTTATTTTGACACCTTCCCTCCAATTTTTGATCTGCGTAAGTGACTTGTTCGAAAATATCTGTGTGATGTAAAGGGTAATGTTTGGTGGCTGAGGTGGGCTAGAGGGCATCCAGAGCAGTAGGCAAGTGTGCATGGGTGGTCAGGTAGCTGGCAGATCATTCTGTATCGGAGGCAATCCAGGGCAGTGGTTGAGTTTTTGCAGGGAGCAGTAGTCAGAAGATCCAGTCCAAGGGGTCGGGTAAGTTGATTGGGGAGGCGAGGTTGAATAAGGCAGCGAAGCAGCAGGGCTGGGTCAGGGGAAGCAGCAAGCCAGTCTGGAGAGCAGCTAGCAGGCACTTGTCTGTTGCTCAGCTTCCTTTTCCTGTTGTGACCTTTATATAATCCAGGTTCTCAATGAGAGTGCTGACTGTCCATCCAATCAAGGGCCTAAGACATGGCTTTTGTGGGCCTGTAGGCCTTTAACACTAAGGCTGTTAGGCACGCTGGTTCAGTGTATCGCTGTGGCACAGAGATTAAGGATGCTGCCGAAGGACCTTGTGGGCCTGACTTCAATACCGGGATCCTGGCATATGGCATGGAAGAATTTTTTTCAGAAAACTTTATAATTCTATGATATGTAGCTTTCCCATGCTATTAAAAAACAAAAACCCAACGCCCACTTTGAATTTTTTTTTTGTCATGTCTTCCCCGAACAGGGTAGTTAGAAAACTCTGCTGCTGCCTGCCTTCTTCCTTGTAGGATGCAGAAAATGTATACCAATCATGCCCTTTGTGTACAGTTCCCCTCATTCCACTGACTCCTATAATCTGTAGAATTGTGGCATGCCACATAATTGGAGAAGAATGGTGATGACTCATTGAGTTACTTCTCTCACAGTGACACCGCTTTAGAATGACCTGTGCTATTGATCTGGACCTTACTGTAATCATAGTAATTAGTTAGATCAAGGGGTCTCAAACTTTATTGCATTGTGACCCCCTTCCGACAACAAAGTTACTACATGACCCCGGGTGGGGGTGGAGCCTGAGCCTCACTGCCCCGGGTAGGGGTGGAGCTCAGGCTTCAGTCAGGGGTCCCAGCAAGTCTAATGTTGGCCCTGGTGACCCCATTAAAATGGGGTCGAGACCAGAGTTCCCTCTAATTTTTCCCATCCATGTGCGGAATGAATTTTGTTACATGCACCAATATGGAGGTGATGTGTGACACATCACCTTCATATCGGTGCACATAACAAAATTCATGTGGTAGGGGTGGGACAGAGGGTTTGGAGTGTGGGAGGGGGCTCAGGGCTGAGGCACAAGTTTGGGGTGCAGGGATGTGAGGACTCCAACTGGGTGTGTGGGCTCTGGGGTGGGGCTGGGGATGAAGGGTTTGGGGTGCAGGAGGGTACTCCGGCGCTATGGCGGGGAGAGAGGACTTCCCCCCCGCCCAGCTCTCTCTTCCCGCAGCAGCACCTGGCCTGGGGGGAGAGGGGTGCCTCTTCCCGATGCGGCAGTTCTAGGGCTGGGACTGCAGGATAGGCGCTCCTCTCTTGGCCCCTGGAGGTCTGGCCGGGGCTGGGTTCAGGGAGGGGCGCCCCGTGAGAGGTCTGGGCCAGGCCGCCTGGGTTCGGGCCGGGTAGCCCTGTCTGTGGCTTGGCCCCGCCTATGCCGTGCTGCTGCGGTTGGGTCTGGGCTGTGTTGCCCCACTGCGGCTGGGTCTGGGCCACGCAGTGCTGCCCTGGCTATGGCTGGGTCCGGGCTAGGCCGCCCCGGCCGGCAGGTCTGGGCTCGGCATAGTTTGGGGCTAGGGACCTGCCCCGGCTGCGGCACATTGGGGCTGGGCTAGGTCGGGGGAGGGTCATCCCTCCTCTGGCCGCGGCAGGTTCCTGGGTTGGTTCCCTGAGCTACTGCGTAGCGCTAAATAGGCAGCTTCAAGGCTTACAGGGAACTTAGGTCGAGACCCACTGTGGGGTCCTGACCCACAGTTTGAGAACCACTGAGTTAGAGACAACAGTCATTTATAACTGTGCTTGATTGCAACTTAATAGTTTCAAATATGAGTTTTAACTATATGGACAGTTTGAATGGTGGTTAAACTATTTGTTACCTAGAGAGAAACAAGAGATAAGACTAATGGAAAACTTTCTTAAAGGACCCATTTGAAATTAATTTTAACTTATCAACTAGTAATTGTGAATTCCCAGAAAATTCATTCTGTTCAGAGAGATTTAGTGCTGTAAGTGTGGGACGGATATAATATATAATTCATACATAACAAGGAGTATGTCCTCTCAGAAGGGTAAGCCTGGGCGTATAGCCAGGTGTTGCCCCAATCCTCCTTCACACCACATACAAAAACCTCTAACCTGTGTTTGAACGTGCTTTAAACTAGGATTAGCACAGCTAAGGGTATAGGCATGAGCTAATGTTTTGATTCAGCACAGGCTGGCAACCCACCTACTTTATAGTGAGAAGGCAGGCTAATCAAGCCTAGGTGCTATTAGTTCTCCGGTTCTATCTCTACCTGGGCTGTACTTTCTTGTCTAACACCTCCCTTCTTCTGCTCAGCAGTTTAACCCCATGGTTGCCTGTTCCATTTCTGCTGCACTTTCACAACATTTTAACAAAGATGCCACCTAAGAAATCTTCCTCCCATGCTACCAGCATGTTAGATTCTGACACCAGCCTTCTGGTAAAGTGTGATATTAGCAAGACCCATAATTTGGGGAAATGGATCCAAAATGACATTTTTATGTTTAGTGGACAGGAAAGAAACGGAGAGGAAGATAAGTCAGTAGGGAGCTCTACGAATCATTTTGTGGTTTGCAAACTGAATTCCTAAATGACATTCTCATTAAAAGTTCTTGCTGCCAAATGCTGTTTGCTTTCGCCTACATGAATCTCTGCGTTAATAATGAATAGCTCCACTTGGAAGTTATTTACATAAAGTATTGTTCTCACATCAGTGCCCCATAATACGTGGGAGAGAGAGAGAAAGAACAACAAATACATTCATAGAACAGCCCAGTTTAATGCATCGCTGAGAACTGGGGGATCTCACCGGTAATCCATCCCAGCACTTGGGCTTGTACAACAGCACTGTGGATGCAAAGGGGGCTGGCAGAGGTAGCTGTTTGCAGTAGTGACGCTCCACTCATGTTAAGGGTATGTGTACACATAAACTGCTACAGTGGCACTGCTGCAGCTGTGCCACTCTAGTGCTTCAGTGAAGACACCACCTCTGCTGACAGGAGGGTGTAGGTACTGCATCTCCTGGAGAGACGGTAGATAGATCGAGGGAAGAATTCTCCCATCAACCTAGCACTGTCTACACGGAAGTTAAGTTTGCTTAACTACGTTGCTCAGGGTTGTGAATTTTTGACACCCCTCAGCAATGTAGTTATAGCGACCTAATTTCCTAGTGTAAGACCAGGCTTAAGCTAGTGAAAATATACCCGAAGAGGTTTAATCCCGATTATAAGGAAAAAATACTCAATTTGGCCTTAACCATGGAATCATGATCAGTACCTAAATAATTTTAGAATTTCTAGAAGTAAATTTGTTGAACTAAAAACATGTGTTTTGCCCTTCAGGAGTTCCAAATAAAGGTGAATAGTTCTTATTTTAGTAAATTATTCAACTGACCATCTAGTGGGTTAACTATAAATGAAGGATATATTAAAAGTTCCAAAATCTACATGAGCAAAACAGCTGCCAAAAGATTTTCTTCTATCAAACTGTGTAAAATAAGTACAGTATTATGTTAAACCCACATTGCATGGACATGTAATGAAAGGAAACAACCTATCAATGGACATATACCAAGCAGATAATATGCAAATACTTGATCCCATTTTCCCCAGTTTGATCTTTTCCCCATATCTTTGAATAAGGGATTAAAGGAAATTATAACTATTAGTGTGGAAATAAAAAGAAAATAACTATTTATTGAGATGCTTTGCCTTAAAATAGTATAATAAAATGCAAAACAGTGGTAGTCACTTACTGATTTAATTACTAATAGATGCAAGAGGTAGTATTTTCTCCACACACACACAAAAAAAAGTAAAATCGTAAGGATTATGCAGTTGTGTAGATTCCAAACAAGTAATACAGGACACATTTCAATAACACAAGAAATGGTTTAATTTCATTAACTGTGGTCTAATATGTTGTGCATCCCACTCTTGGTAAACCACAGTGGCATTTACTGGCTATTGCTTCAAAGCACTACTGTTTTTCATCCATTTTCATTGGCCAAATGTGTCATAAGAGCATTAACTAAAGTCTGGAAAACAGTTCTCATGGATTTTGCTTTAATGATAACTCTAACATATAGTGCACTTGCTGATATAATCAAGTGAATGGAATTTCCAAAATCTTGACTTAATGTCTTTTAAGTATGAAGCAATAATGTTTTTATGAAGTAGCTTTTAAATGGCATTTGTTGAAGTGGAGAGCAGATGGATTAGAAAGGTCTGTTTTTAACTGCAATCAGCAATGATCATAGTATCATATTACAATCACCCTATAAAATAGACTGTATTTTTAAAAAAGGGGAAAAAAATCATGGTGATATGTGTTGCCTTTAGGGGACTGGAGCCGGTAACAGTTTGATAATATTGCTTCAGCTGTTTTAGCTAACAATGCAGTTTTCAATCTGAGAATTCCTCTGTCAATTAGGTTTTTATCAAGTTTCCTGTTCATTTTGCATACACTTACGAGGTTTGGGCTGAATATAGAAAGATGTTTCTCTCTCTCTCTCTCTGTCTCTCTCCCTCCATCCCCAAGTACTTTTCATGTGTTATACAGGTGTTTAGTTGTAATGTTTGCCAGGCTGCTACTTAGTAAGAATTAAGGCTACAACCATAGCATGTTATCCAGTTCTTTCCCTTCCCCCGCACGTGAGAAAGTGATAAATGCATATTCAATCTCACCATCTCTGCTACTGCTGTGCTTGCAGATAGTCTAAAACAGAATATTCTTCTTCGAGTGCTTGTTCATATCAATTCCAATTAGGTGTGCACGCGCCGTGTGCACGATCGTCGGAAGATTTTTACCCTAGCAACACTCGATGGGTCAGCTGGCGCCTCCTGGAGTGGTGCCGTTGCGGTGCCTAATATATACCCCAGCCGACCCAGCGCCCTCTCAGTTCCTTCTTACCGCCCGTAACGGTTGTTGGAACTGTGGAGCGCAGCTTAGTTGATCTCCACCTCCCTAGCTTAGTTAGCACTCGCTTAGCATTTGTTAATAGTTTCAAGTACTCGTAAGTAGTTGTTAATAGTTTTGATAGTTCTTGTTAGACTCTTAGTGTAAATACTAGTGGGGGGGTTAAGGGGCTTCTCCTCTTCCCTCCCTCCCGGGACCAGGCTGATGTCTGGTTCTCTGGGATTCAAGCCTTGCTCGGCCTGCTCCAAGCCAATGCCTATGGGGGACCCCCACGACTCCTGTCTGAGTGCCTGGGGGGAACCCACCTCACAGATGAGTGCTGGATCTGCAAGGCTTTTAAGCCTAGAACAAAGAAGGAGTGGGACTTTCGTTTGAAGCAGCTCCTATTAGAAGTGGCACTTAGCCCGATGTTGGCCCCGCACCAAGACCCGGCAGTGACAGCATTGGCACGCAGCGCGCCAGCGGCACCGAGCACCAGTAAGGAGCCCTGGCACTGGACGACTCCTGCCACGTTGCCACCGAGATGCCGCTCTCTGTCCCCAACCTTGCGGACACGGACCGCGGCTCCGACGCCGCTGCAGCTGCAACCCTTGCCGGACCGCCTGGCCAAGGCTTTGGCACCGGCCCCGGCACCGTCGACTCCGGTACCACAAGGTCCGTTCAGTTCGGTGCCCCCAGCTAAGACACCGACCCCAGCACCGTTGACTCCGGCACCGCAAGGTACGTCGAGTTCGGTGATCGTGAGCTCCCCAGTAGGCACCGAGGTTGAGCTAACGCTGCCGTCCACACCGGACACTTTCTCGGCAGCGAGGGATTTTATCGCGCTTACCGAACCGACACCACATCAGCCTTCGGTACCGCCGGTGCGGATCATCCCTTCCCGAGGGAAGCCTGCCATGATGTGCCCGCCATCGCACACAGGAGCTTGTCGACGTTGATCCTGGTCTAGATCGATTTCCCAGTCCCGCTCCAGGCGCAGGTCCCAGTCTTGGCACCACTCGCAGTCCCAGCACCAATTCCCCATCTCAGCGCCGGTCGCACTCGTGGCGCCGTTCGAGATCGACCTCCAGGTACAGCCGACGCCACTACGAGTCCTGGCACCGCTCCCGGAAAGCCGGTCCCGTTGCCGATCGACTAGACGTTCCTCTTTGAGGTCCAGGTCGGGCTCTCAGCACCGAGACACTCGCCTGTACCGTTCAAGATCCTGGTACCACTCCCGCTCCCGGTGCTGATCCCCTTCGCCGCAGCACAGCATGGCACCGCGTGCCAACCTGCAGGAGCGCTCCGCTCCACCCTGGCCTTCCCGCTCCGCTTCCAGATCCTCCCAAGAGGAGAGCGGATACCACATGGACCCGGGCCATGGGATGGAGGGACCTAGCCACTGGCAGGCGGACACACAGGACCCTGGCCAGGGACCGCAGCAGTGGCCCTTTTGGACACCATGGGCTTACCACCAGGCCCAGGGGGCCCCTTCTAGAGCCTCTCAATCGGCCCACTCGGAGCCCCGGGTACCAGAGGCCACAGTGTCCCGCCCTCCTACAGAGGACCCGGAGGCGATAACCCAGCCACCTGCTGAGGCCCAAGACCCTAATGCCGAGGATCCTGAGCCGGGAGAGCTTCCTCAGCATGACCTTCCCCAGGACCCATTAGTCCCCGGGTTGTCCTCCTCTTCTTCCCCAGATGAAACAGTGGCAGGAGCGTCATCCTCTGGCCCACCACCCATTGACCTCCGGGACGACCAGGAACTGCTTCGCAGACTGGCCCTGAATATGAACTTTCAGCTGGAGGAGGTGGTGGAGATAGAGGATCCCGTAGTGGACATCCTGTCGGCTGATGCCCCCGCCCGGGTAGCCCTACTGTTTGTACGTACGATCCAGACTAACGCCACTACAATCTGGCAATCACCAGCTTCGATTCCCCCCATTGCCAGGGGGGTGGAAAGAATATACATGGCGCCCTCAAAGAACTTCGAGTACTTATACACTCACCCCCAACCGTGCTCCTTGTCATTCAATCTGTGAAGGAGAGGCACGGCCAGTAGGCCCCTGCACCTAAGTCTAAGGACGCTAAGTGCCTAGACCTGTTTGGTAGAAAGATCTATTATGGGGGGGTGGCCTTCAGCTTAGAGTGGCTAACCAACAGGCCCTTTTGAGTTGGAACTCAATGCAGAAGTTCAGGGAATTCGTTCCCCAGGAGTCAAGGCAGGAGTACTAAGCCTTAATTGAAGAGGGCAAAAAGGTGGCCAGAACATCGCTATAGGCCTCCTTGGACATCGCCGACTCGGTGGCCAGAACGCTCGCATCGGGTGTTACCATGCGACGCATCTCGTGGCTGCAGGCCTCCAACCTCCTGGCGAAAGTACAATACACCGTTCAGGACTTGCCCTTCGACGGGCAAGGCCTCTTCTCCGAGAAAACGGACTCAAGACTTCAGACCCTGAAAGATGGACGGACCATAATACGGTCTCTGGGGATGCATACCCCGGTCACGCAAAGCTGACCCTTCAGGGCCCTTCCGCAGCACCCCTACCCTATCGCCAGGCCTAGGCAAGACTTTGTTAGAAGACGTGGCCGGGATGGTAGGAGGAGGCAACCTGGTCATCACCCTGGCCAGAACCAGGGCCCCCCTAAACCACCAAACAAAACTTTTGAAACTGCACCCGAGGACGGAGCACCAGTCTCCATACAGGACCCTTCCCCACCCTTCAGAGACCGCCTTTCCCATTTCCTTCGTGCGTGTTCCAACATAACCTCAGATCACTGGGTCTTATGCACGGTGGAAAGCGGATATCACCTGCAATTTGCTTTCTCCCCTCCTTCCCACCTCCCTCCCCGTCCCTCTTCAGGGACCCTTCTCACGAGCAACTTCTAATTCAGGAAGTGCAAATGCTCCTCTCTATACGAGCAATAGAGGAGGTTCCAAGGGAGTTCAGGGGCAAGGGGTTTTACTCCCATTATTTTCTAATCACCAAATCTAAAGGTGGGTTACGCCCTATCCTAGACCTTCGCGGACTCAACACATTCATGGTAAAGTTGAAGTTCCGTATGGTTTCCCTGGGAACAATTATCCCTTCACTTGATCCTGGAGACTGGTACACTGCCCTCGACATGAAGGACGCGTACTTCCACATAGCAATTTACCTGCCACACAGACATTTCCTTCGCTTTGTGGTCAACCAACGGCACTTTCAGTTCACCGTCCTTCCCTTCGGCTTCTCCACGGCGCCAAGGGTCTTCACGAAGTGCATGGCTGTCATAGCGGCCTCTCTTCGTCGACGGCGGATCCAAGTGTTCCTGTACCTCGACGACTGGCTCATACGCGGCAACTCCAGCAGCTAGGTGCAGTCGCAGGTTCAGATTTCCATGAGCATGTTCAATCAGCTGGGCTTGCTCCTCAATGTAGAAAAGTCCACTTTGGAGCCAACCCAAAGGATAGACTTCATAGGAGCAGTCCTAGACTTGACGCTCGCTCGAGCACTTCTGCCAAACGCATGCTTCCAGGCGCTAGCGACCATCATCTGCTTCCTGCAAAGCTTCCCAACCTCGACGGCACGGAACTGCCTAAGTCTACTGGGACACATGGCGTCCTGCACATTCGTGACCAAGCATGCCAGATTATGCCTCCGTCCGTTCCAGGCCTGGCTCTTGTCCACATATCACCCATGCAGGGACAGCATGGACACGGTGGTGACGGTACCAACGGAAGTCCTGGCCTCCCTAGACTGGTGTTTGAACCCCAAAACGGTGCTCGAGGGGATACCATTCCATACCCCACAGCCCTCTCTGGCCTTGACCACAGATGCGTCATCTCTCGGATTCCCCCATTCCTGCTGGTCCACAGGGTCATGCTCAATCTGTGCAGGGACAGAGCCTGCCTAATCCTGATCGCCCTGGCGTGGCCCAGGCATCACTGGTACACCACTCTCCTAGAGCTCTCTGTAGCCACCCCAATCACTCTTCCATTGTGGCCAGACCTGATTACTCAGGAGCACGGCACACTTTGCCACCCCGACCTGCAATCTCTCCATCTCACGGCGTGGCAGCTGCATGGCTGAACCAGTCTCAGCTACGTTGCTCCACCTCAGTTCAACAGGCCCTTCGGGGTAGCAGAAAACCATCTACCAGATCCACCTACTTGGCTAAGTGGAAACGCTTTTCCTGCTGGTGTGCCCTACGTGGTACTGCCCCCCTGCAGGCGTCAGTACCCACCATCTTGGACTACCTCTTGTCCCTAAAACAGCAGGGCCTGGCACTTTCATCGTTGAAGGTACACCTAGCAGCGATTTCGCCCTTTCATCCTGGCGAAAACGGACGTTCTATCTTTTCCAACCCCATGGTCACCAGGTTCCTCAAGAGGTTGGAATGATTGTATCCGCTGGTCAGGCATCCGGTCCCCACATGGGATCTCAGTCTAGTAATAACTAGGCTCACGGGGGCCCCATTCGAGCCAATGGCCTCCTGCTCTCTCCTGGAAGACTGCCTTCCTCGTGGCCATAACCTCGGCGAAGCGCGTATCTGAACTCAGAGCGCTCATATCGGAGCCACCATATACGGTGTTCCACAAGTACAAGGTACAGCTGCGACCTCACCCGGCCTTCCTCCCCAAGGTGGTGTCGGCCTTTCATGTTAACCAGAACATCTTTCTGCCTGTCTTCTATCCGAAGCCGAACACCTCTCCAAGGGAGCGACAACTCTGCACCCTGGACGTCTGCAGGGCCCTCACCTTCTACATCGAACGGACGAAGCCCTTTAGGAAAACAACTCAACTGTTTGTTTGTTGCTGTGGCAGACCGGATGAAGGGACTCCCAGTCACCTCCCAGCGCATCTCGTCCTGGATTACTTCGTGCATCTGTGCGTGCTATGACTTAGCTGATCCCTACCACACACCTTACTGCTCACTCTACCCGAGCTCAAGCCTAGTCTTCCGCCTTTCTGGCACACATGCCGATACAAGAGATATGTAGGGCAGACACTTGGTCGTCGGTACACACCTTTGGCACTCACTATGCCATAGTCCAGCATTCCAGAGAGGACGCTGCATTTGGTTCTGCAGTTCTGCACTCTGCGGTATTATTATTATTATTATTATTCAGTAGGACAATAAGACCATTGGAAAGCAGTAGTGCGAAAAACAATACAAAAACTGATAGAGACAATAGAGGACAACAAATTAGATATAAGCTTACAGTATAATATCATAGCAATAAAAATGGTGTGATTTTGGATTGTATATTCAGTCATCACTTCATATATAAAATATATGGTAATTGTTTTCTATATGGCTCTCACAAGACTTGTAATGGGGTTCTCTTTTCACTACTGGGGCATCTCTTTATGGCTGCATCTGGGAAATGGTTCCACATGGTCTGATCCCCCTTTCCATCTCTCATTCACACTGTGGCTCCTCTCATGCTCTGGAAGTTGCAGTGCTTTCCCTTCGTGATTCAGGGTACTCCCTTTTCATGGCTTATCCCTCTTGCCAGGTCACTAAGTGATTTCCCCCCTTCCTGGTTATAAAAGTCTTACTGGTTGACTGACCAGGTATTATTCCCAGCAGTCCTCCAATCCAAGGCAATGCCACTTCTCCAATGGCTGGTAGGTGAACCTGGGCCCACCCTCTTCTTTGGGTTCTAGTTCAGGGACCCTCTAATCAGCAGCCAATGTTTGCTCCATCCCAAATCTTGCTGCCATTTCCCTGAGCCTTTCCCTATTGTGTCTCTCTCAGGCTTCTACTCCACCAGCCTTCTGAATAAATCCTTCCCTCAGGGAATGAATCCCAGGGGTTCTCCTCTTTCACTGGGTTTCCTCCTTTCCCTCTCTAATGCCCAACGAGTGACTACAGGGTTCCACACTGCCACCGCTTTCTGCTGCCAGCTTTCTGCCTTCTACCAACCCCTCCTGCACCTGCTCAGCTGAGCTCCATCCTCAGTTAGGGATTGTGTGTCAAACCTAACTCTCCCTTAGGTGAGGCTTAGGTTACTTAACCCCCACTGAGCCACATTAACTCTTTCTGCACTAGTGTGGGATTAACATCCCATCACAAGACAATACCTAGAATGCTGTGTTCTGTTTGGGACTGGAGCACCTACGTACTAGAAAGATGTTTCAGACCTAGAAGACAGTCTGTAAAATGAAGTAACAATGATTAACAGAGATGGGCCCAATGAAAACTGTATAGCAAGGGCTTGAAGCGGTGGTGGTGGGAGGAAATAGTGGTACTCTCCTAAACTGTGCCATTCACAGTAGATACTACAGATGTTTCAAAATATAGTTAGTTCTGCTGGGCTCTGCAAGCAGGGTGGATTTGATTTAAATCAAATTGATTTAAATCACGATTTAAATCACTAGTCGAGAAGACTCGATTTTATCATGGATTTCTACATAAAAGTGCATTCTTGTTGGTTGTTATAACCTTAATACATATTCTTCACAACTCAGAGATAGATGTAGGTTTCCTGTTTAGAAGGTACACACTATACATTTTTAAAGTGATTTATTTTGAAAACTTTTCAGATTAGTTTTACAGCTATATCAGAAAAGGAATGATTGGTTATTTCATTTACCAAAGATAATTAAAGCAGATATTTATGAAGTCATTGGGAGGTGAACTATCTCCAATTTGACAGGTTAATCATTAATATTTGGAGGATTTTCTTGCCATGCTGTATTTGAAGGAGAACATCACCAGACAGACATTTAAATTGTTTTATTTAACTAAAATTTAGTTAAATTTAACTAAAACAACAACATAATGTATTCTGGATTTTTTTCTTCAACAGCAAACATATGCTTGTTTTGATAAAACATTATATGAATTTTTGAATTTGTGTTCAAATGGAACACTGTGTGTTCCATTCTATGCATCCGACGAAGTGGACTGTAGTCCACGAAAGCTTATGCTGAAATAAATTTGTTAGTCTCTAAGGTGCCACAAGTATTTTTCTTATTTTCTTTTGGCTGACACAGACTAACACGGCTACTACACTGAAACCTGAATTTAGTTAAACATTCACGTTTTTTAAAATCAGGTTTGTTTTTGTTTAAATTGTTTAAAATACTTAAATTAAATATTAAAAAAAAAATTAAATCGACTATGTCAGCCCGGTCAACATGAGAAACTTAAAATATTGGCTTCTGCAGCTAACTCAGTCATCTTCACCTTTATTTTCCTGTTTGTTCATAATCTGGAAAAGAAAAACAAGGTTTCCTCCTTTTTCAGGTCCCAAACAATTTCTCAATTTGGAATGAATTAGTCCAAAGGAAGAAAATATTCTTTCTACACCGGCAGAAGAAGCTACTGCTGTTAATATTATCTACTACTGAGATTATCACTTCAACAGTCTCTGAATACAAGTGCTTAAGTGACTCCATCAGTTCACTGGTGCGACTTTCTTTAAAACATCATCAGCAAACATATAGTTCTTGAATGGTTCACTCTTAGGTCTGAAGTTTATTATAGTTGGCATTATGGAGGGATGATTGCTGGATGTCTATGTCATAGCCATCTCCTCTTCTTCAGCGGTTAAGGTTTGACCCTGGTACCGAGTATTGAGAATATTTGCAAGAAAATGAGCTGGAGATAGTGCTTGTCCCATTCATTTTTTTCATGCTTGTAATTTAACTCTGTCATTGCATATTTCTCTTTTTAAGATCTCACTCAGTTCCTTCCAAATTTCAACAGCGTCAGCAACAAAACAGCTATTTCCCTGCATTTTGTTCAAGGCTACAGAAATAGGCTTCAGGGTACGCAGCATGTGTTCAACATTTCTCTTAAGCCCAATGTTGAGAACTTTGGCTGTGACCGTGCCATCTATTTTTTTCACGATTTTGTTCACAAAGGGTCATCAGATTAGGCCAGGTCTTAATATAGTGCTCAAAACAGTCCACTTCTGAGTTCCATCGCATGTGTTGTAGGAGCGTTAGCTTGGTTCCTCCCACTTTTTTCAGAGCAGCTGCTGCAAAGTGGTTGTTATGGAAGTATTTTGCAATTTCAACATTAGCCTTTGTTTCTGGAACACTGAAGTCTTTGGCTAGGAGGTGCATCAAATGAGCACTGCAACCGTATGTTATTAGCTTGGGACTCTCTTCTAAATAATTTCTTCTCATCTTGGATACATTTGCTGCATTGTCTGTGACCAAGCTGCGTACTAGACATTTGAATTTTTTTTTCAAAGTTTGTTATAGCTTTTACTGCTATTTCTTGTAAGTATTCTGCTGTGTGTGCTTTTCCTGATGTATCAATTGTTTCCGTAAGGAAGACATTCCCTTCTTCTGTTGTCACACAATCACATAAAACAGGATCATTGTGGACATTGCTCCTCCCATCAAGACTCAGATGAACAATTTCACGCTGTAGACCTTTTGGACTCTGCTCAATTTCTCTTTCATACACTTTATCCAGCAATTTGCCTGCGACATCTGCTCTGTTGGGTGGACTGTATCCTGATCTTAATGAGTGAACCATGTTAATGAATTGTGGGGTCTCAATCATACAGAAAGGAGAGTTTGTTGCATAAACAAACCGGGCAATTTTTTCATCAATTACCTCTTTTTGTAATCTGCTGGTTCTTATCACAAACTTATCTCTGGTTGTTTCTGGATGATGGAGATTTTTTTTTCTTTTTGCTACAGGTGATATACTGTGGCTATGTGACATACATGATGTGACTGAAACACTATCATTGGCAGATAACTCTGAAACTATAGAAAATGATGGTGATCATGAAGGTGGATAGTCTTCAGAATCCTGTATGTTGAAGATGGATTCTCCTAAACAAAATAAGTCAATGAAATAATTTAATTATTATTACCATACTGCTCATTGAGTATTACTCATTGCATTCACTGACATTCAATACCACTTTAAAGGTGAAATGATAAAGGAAGATCTGCCTATTTCAGCTATTATTTTTTATCATAACTGCATCTAAAATGATGGTACCACAGAGCAACAACTATATTATTTTGCTCAAGCATGAGAATTCAAGAATAGTCCAGAAGGAAGACAGGCAGTCCTTAAGAAAGAAGTATGATGAAAGGAACATGTCTGAACATGCAGGATCTTCAGGTTGGTAAACTTAGGGTGCTTACCTAAGGTTACCTAAGCCACCCTAAGTTTATCAGCCTGAAGTTCCTGCATGTTCAGACATGTTCCTTTCATCATCTTCAATGCAGCTTCCTCCTGAGAAGGAATACTTCTCATGATGTTGTTTAATTCGGGCAAGCAGTTGAGTCTCTCCCAGCACTACTCACTTGTTAGCAACAAAGTGAGGTGACACTCACAATAGACTGTGCAGATCTTTATAATGCGATCGTGTCTCTTTTTCCTTAACTATTTTGAATGGTATTGAAATAGCTAACCTTTCATAAAGATTGGAACTGAATAAACCTGGACTTTGTGGAAGATCAGATCTGAACTTGATGGCAAGGGTCCATTGCTCTGATTAAAAGATGGATAGGGATTGATTTATATAGAGAGATTTAAAGAGGTTTCAAATGTGGGTATCTAAAGGAAGGCAACTAAATAAGTAGCCTGATTTTTTTTAAAGGTGCTGAGATTCTCTGAACTCTCATTGACTTCACTGGGAGCTGCAGAGTCTCAGCACCTCTAGAAATCTTTCACAAGTAGGTTTCTAACAAAAGTGGAATTGTACTCAGTACCTTTGGGGATATTTTATATCATTTTCTTAAAACAGGAGCCTTAGACGGACAATCTCTTCTTTAGGTTTCTCTGTGTACAAATTAGAATATCTATGTAATACTGAAAGCACTATAGTGGCTCCATAGTTAAGGTGTGTGGAGATTTATTTATGTACAGTAGTACTTTCCAAAGCACTTTAAAAACATAAATTCTCCCCTGTGTGATAGCCTCCATTTTTCCTTGGGGGAAACAGGGATACAGAGAGATTGTGATTTGCCTTTAATCACACAGCAAATCAGTTCCAAAACCAAGATTAGAACCCAAGTCTCTTGGCATTTAGGTCTATGCCTAGTCTGCTACACTACTGTGCCTCCTAGGAAAAAGTCATTTAGCTGTCTTTTTTACCATATCATCCCTACACCTGGACACACCATATTAGCCCTATTGTCTGAGGCCACAGATTCAGGTGAGAAGGAACAGGTCATTCATCTAGGTCCCTCTGAAGTTCTTCAAAGTTTTCTCTTATCTGTACTATGTAATTTGGTTCCTCTGAAAATATTGCTACCTCACTTGTTCTCCCACGTTCCCAGGTTAATAATATACTAAACACCCGTATTGAAATTTGAGACACACAACTGCTAATAGTTTGAAAATTAACAACTTATTTCTATTCTTTTATGCCACATAGCCAGTTTTTGATCTGTGATAGTATTTACCCTGTCACCTGATGGCTTACCATTTGCAGTAGCATTTTGTGAAATACTTTTTCGGAAGCTTTTTGAAAGTTCAAAAACATTTAATAAACTCTGATTAAAGAATTTCTAGTAGATTAGAGTAGGACAGTTTTCTTTTATGGAAGCCATGTTGTTTTAGCCTGATGGTATCACATTGTAGTGTTCTGCAGTCCTATTTAGTATTATGATTTCAACTAATTTTTCTGGCCCTGAAGTAATGTTTACTTACCTGTAATTCCTAGGAAAATGAAAGTGCTATTTTAAAAACATAGAACATTTTAATGAAAGAATGCATATTTTTGTTAGCAGCTCAATTACACCATTCTTAAATTCCTTCAGTACTGCTGGATGTTTATGATCTAATCCTGGTGATTTTGCCCTTTAAATTATCTATTTGTTCCAATATCCTATCTTTTGATGCCTCTGTTTTTTTGGAATATCTCACCTTAATTTATCTGAAAAGAGTAGGGGCAGGGTAAGTATCTTACCTTGATCTTACAGGGATGAAGATTGATCCAAAGAGTCAGTCCGCTTTTCTGCAATGTCCTTATCCCCCTTAATTGCTCACTGGTTATCGATCACACCCATAGATTGTCTTCTAGACTTCCTGCTTGAGATATAGTGTTAATAATAGGGCTGTCGATTAATCACAGTTAACTTGCACAATTAACTAAAAAAAATTAACTGGAATTAAAAAAATTAATCGTGATTAATCACACTGTTAAACAATAGAATACCAATTGAAATGTATTAAATATTTTTGGATGTTTTTCTACATTTTCAAATATATTGATTTCTATTACAACACAGAATACAAAGTGTACAGTGCTCACTTTATATTATTTTTATTACAAATATTTGCACTTTAAAAATTATAAACAAAAGAAATAGTATTTTTCAATTCACCTCATTCAAGTACTGTAGTGCAATCTCTATCATGAAAGTGTAACTTACAAATATACATATTTTTTGTTACATAACTGCACTCAATGTAAAACTTTAGAGCCTGCAAGTCTACTCAGTCCTACTTCTTGTTCAGACAATTACTAAGACTAACAAGTTTGTTTACATTTACGAGAGATACTGCTGCCTTTTTCTTATTTACAGTGTCATCTGAAAGTGAGAACAGGCATTCACATGGCACTTTTGTAGCCGGCGTTGCAAGGTATTTATGTGCCAGATATGCTAAACATTTGTATGCCCCTTCATGCTTCAGCCACCATTCCGGAGGACATGCTTCCATGCTGATGATGCATGTTAAAAAAAATGCGTTAATTACATTTGTGACTGAACTCCTTGGGGGAGAATTGTATGTCCCCTGTCTGTTTTACCTGCATTCTGCCATATATTTCATGTTATAGCAGTCTTGGATGATGACCCAGCATATGTTGTTCATTTTAAGAACACTTTCACTGCAGATCTGACAAAACGCAAAGAGGGTACCAATGTGAGATTTCTAAAGATAGCCACAGCACTCGACCCAAGTTTTAAAAATCTGAAGTGCCGTCCAAAATCTGAGAGGGACGAGGTGTGGAGCATGCTTTCAGAAGTCTTAAAAGAGCAACACTCCAATGCAGAAACTACAGAACCCGAACCACCAAAAAAAAAAAAATCAACCTTCTGCTGGTGGCAGCTGACTCCGATGATGCAAATGAACGTGCATCGGTCCGCTCTGCTTTCAATTGTTATCGAGCAGAACCAGTCATCAGCCTGGATGCATAGCCTCTGGAATGGTGGTTGAAGGATGAAGGGACATCTGGCATGTAAATATCTTGTGACGCCAGTTACAACAGTGCCATGCAAACGCCTGTTCTTACTTCCAGATGACATTGTAAACAAGAAGCGAGCACTATTATCTCCTGCAAATGTAACCAAACTTGTTTGTCTGAGTGATTGGCAGAAGTAGGACTGAGTGGACTTGTAGGCTCTATAGTTTTACATTGTTTTATTTTTGAATGCAGTTATTTTTTGTACATAATTCAACATTTGTAAGTTCAGCTTTCATGATAAAGAGCTTCCACTACAGTACTTGTATTAGGTGAATTGAAAAATACTATTTCTTTTGTTTTTTACAGTGCAAATATTTGTATTAAAATAAATAGAAAGTGAGCACTGTACACTTTATATTCTGTTGTAATTGAAATCAATATATTTGAAAATGTTGAAAACATCCAAAAATATTTAATTTGAAATGTATATTCTATTGTTTAACAGTGCGATTAATCGCGATTAATTTTTTTAATCTCTTGACAGCCCTAGTTTTTTAAAATTAACATGGCACATATTAAATGGATTAAAAATTGGTTAAGTGATAGGTCTCAAAATATAATGAGAAATGGGGCATCGTCATCAAGTGGGCGTGTTTCTAGAGGGATTCTTGGAACTGAACGGTCTGTTTTTGGAGTACTCTGCTTAAAATTTATTACATTTTTAGATTATTTTAAAGAAATGCTTTAGTTCAAAAGGAATTATTTTGAAGAAGTTCTGTCGTCTGTTTATACAGGTCAGATTAAATGAACACAATGGCCTCTTTTAGCATTTGAATCTGTAAGTGACTTCTTGGGGCATGAGGAATGGACAGCCTTCTCTGTCTCTCTTTAAACATTTGTGGGGCACAGTTAAGAGAGTTTGGCCCTCCATTTTTCCTTGTTTCTCTCCAGTCATGAAATGGCTTCCTCAGCTGGAGAATCTGGGCAGAGAGTTTTGAAATGGAGTCTGTTACATTGTCTATGTATGCTGTCAAAAACTGGTCTCTTCTGGAAGAAAATGTGGGAGCCCATTCCTCCAAACATGTGCATAACTGGCCTAATGACTGTCTCATGGTAAAAGTCTTATGTACTGAATTTTGAATTTGCTCCCCCAAAATTGGCAGACATTGTTACTAAAATTCATGTAACTATGCTACCTTTAGAAAATTCTGCTTACTGGTAAGGTATTTTATTTTTATGCGATTTCCCTACTATTTCAAAGTAAACACCATTGTCAAATAACATTAAAGGATATGTGTTTCATTTATTAATGGAAAACTAAGATTTAGTATCTACTCAGTTTTGTAGATAGCTTTTGTATTTTGTCATCCTTACAAGTCAGTGATTATACCTATGAGAGATACTGTAGTTTGAACATTGTGGAGAAGTATGCTGGAAGTTTGCACAGAGGCATTAGCTGTTTAGTTGATTGTTTTCCTTTACTATTGCCTTGACCTTATTAAAATATTACCAGTTTTTTTAGTAGAGACTTAAACAAAATAATTATTTAAGACAGTGTTTTCTCTGCTTCAATAAAGTTATTTTAACACTTATGTGACTGAGAAGAGCTAAGCATGTGTCTTCCAAATGTGGTTTTGACAGGAGAAATCTATCCTATTACATTTTAATGCTGACACGATATCAAAAATAAACAAGATTGTCAGAATTATAAAAGATAAAGCAGATTTACTCTGTACTGTCCTTTTTATCAGGTATACATATAATAGAGAATTCACCTGAGTTAAGCAGTTCATCTTGGAGCTAAACAAATACAGATAGAAAAATTTTATGTAATTATAATAAATGTGACAAAATATAATATATAACTAGCAAGAAGTTTTATGATATACTAACTGTAATTGATTCCAGTGATTTGTCTGTTATTGCCAATGCAAATAATTGTAACATCTGTCAAAAACCAACCACTACTATGAAAACCTTTTAACATTTTGCACATAATAAACTATTTTATACATAAACTACCTTATTGTTTATATTAAAAACTAAAAAATATTCAGTCTGTTCCAGCCATTCTAACAAAAACTTTAATAAGTAGACATTGCATAAAAATGACACAATCCAGCAGTTATTTGGTAAGGCCAGCACAATCATAAATTTACCATCCATGCTTTTCCAAAAATACTAACCCATATTGTTCTCTCTGGACCTGTTGCAGGGATGACTAATCCAGCTGCTGAGGTCTCCCTTTATGTGTTTGATGGAACACTTGGCTTGCTAGACTACAGCTGTGTGTTTATGTGCAATGCACACCTGCAGGGGCCTGACAAATAGCTGTAGTATGCAGAGTATACAAAATTACCCTGGCAGTGCTGCAAATAAGGAAGTTTCTGTTTTGAAGTCCATATGTGTGTGAGCTTGAGATGCCAGCTGGGGTATTTATGTTGCATTGCACAGATGTAAAACTGCCAACTGATTTTATACCAAATAAAGGCTAATCTTTTTATACATACTTGGTGTCAGAGTTATGAAGTGGTACATAAGAATGTTCTCACGACTTAGCTCTTTTAAAATAAAAGCTGACATTAAAAATACTTTCTATTCATATTGTGAGTTCAAGCAAACTGACTGCATTTATTTACATATGTGCTATACTATAGAATCTTAAGGGTTTTCTTATTTGTGCTGTACTCTTGAATATAAATAATAAGGACTTGATTTACTGTGTGTGCATACAGTATGCTGCATATCCTTTTTTCCTATAGATCGGTTTAGCTCTGTGTTGAATCCAGTTTATGGGTTCTGAAATGTTAAAGCCAAATTTATATAGCTACTTAACTTGAAAGCTTTGCCTTCCTATTTTCAAGTGTGTTTAATTTATAGCAGACTGACATTTTTATCAAATAAAACACAGAGAATGAACATTTTTAGCATTGTAAAGAAATACTTTTTTTAAATGTAAGAATTTTTCCAAATGTGTGGGAAATAGAACTAGCAAAGTTCATTTATTTGCTACAATAAATAAAAGGTAGTGCAGATTTAGGGCTCTATTCTGTTACCACTAAAGTCAGTGACTATACTTTCAGTGGGAACAAAATTAGGGATAATAGTCAAGAAGAAAAGGTAGATGAAATGATGAATTTATTATAATCTGTTTTCCCATGTAACATTTATTTTTAATGCTTTAAAAACCTATAAAAAGTAATTTTTGTCAAGGCATATAGTTTGAGTCTGTGTGTTTCTAATACACCCTCATACGTCTTAACACCCACACACTGGCTTCAGTTTCAGATTGGTTTCCCTCTATACTGTTTTGTCAATGACATATCAAATTCTTTTTATGCTTGTGTTTTTGAAAAATTGTTGCTTACTCCAAACCACTGACTGTTTGAAGGCATGCAAAGTTTTGCTTTTGGGTGTCCTACATTTGAAACACATTTATCTAGAAGTGTACAAACAAATGAAATGGGCACAGCTCCTATTAAAAATGGGAAGTACATCTGTGTATACTAGATTTAATTTTGTCCACAAATCTTAGACATTTTTTTCCCCAAAGGCAGATGTACAACTTAGACATTTTGTTATCAGTGCTCACCTTTGTCGTAAATGGGACAAAAGTAGATAAATAACATATAAAATGGACAAACGAGGCTAAGGCACTGATCCTGCAAAGTCTTAAGTGCATGTTTTAATGTTTGAATGAGTAGTGCCCCAAAGTTAGGCATGTGTGCAAGTGTTTGCAGGACCTGTGTCTAGATCATATAAAAGCATGGCATCAGACCATATTTATAATAACTGTAAAACAATGTTTATAGAAGGTAAGCTGGCTAGCATATTTCCTGCCTAAATAAACAATGTTTTCTGTTTATACAACATGACCTAGAATATGATTTTCACCTTTTGTGTTGTGAAAAAGGATATTTAACAAAAATATTGTTAAATTTGTCAACAGACATAGACAGTAAGTGACGAACATTATCCTGATTCAGAAATATAGCATTTTGTTTTTAATTTAGAGAGTTTAGGAACAAATCTCAGGGATCTTGGATTTTAGGCCAGAGTTTAGCTGATGAGCTGATGATATACTTGGTGTAGAAGGAAAAGAGAGGGTGGTGTGTAACCCACACCGTTTCAAAAGCATCATCTCCAATTGGCTGACCAATAGCATAATGTTGAAATAAGCATGCTCTTGTGACCCTCCAGCTCAAAGGAAGCTTTGTGCTAGATATTCTAACTGCTGAGAGCAGAGCTATACAATAGAGAAAACGGAGAAACAATTGAGAAGCACAAGTCAAAGTGGAAGACAAAAACTTCAAAAGAGATTACTTCTGCTATATGGGATATAAGAAATCTTAATTATTGTTATATACCCTTATTTACCAAGTACTTTTCAAAGAAATGACTAAACCTAAATTATAAGACCAGAAGGACCGAACTCTTTATTACTCATGTGAGAGATTATGTTGCAAAGATGGCCTAGTTATTTAGTGTCAAGGCCAGCTCTCTTATAGAAGGATATCACTTCAAACAGTGCTGCCGCCACTGCAGGTTGCAAACACACAATTGAAGGCTTCTAGTTCTCAGCTCATGCACAGATGTCTTTCCATAACTTTAGCTAGTAATTTCTTCAAATTGCTCAGTTTATCAGCAGCACATGTCATCAATCCTGGAGTGGTTGCTCAAGTCAAACTACAGAATCCTTAGCTTACAGACGCAGCTGCAAACAGGTGAACAGGCAGAAAGTAATTTGTGCAGCTTGGTGGCTGTCAGACGAAAGACAGACAATCTGTGTTTTAAACAGATTGCAGGCCTTGCATAAGCCAGACAAAAGGGATTTCTACAACTGCAAATAATTCCAAGGTTAACATGTTTTCCTTTCTGCCATTAGGTGATTTGTTAAAATTGGAAACAATGATCATTATAAACCTACAGAGAAATTTGAGATAAATTGAAAGAGAAAAACAGATCACAAATAAGTTTGTATCCTTCTGTAAAAAAGGATACAACTGGCATTCACATAGGCCTCCTTTCAAATTAAGCCAAGTTATAAAATAATGCTTTGTAAATTATGAAGATATGTCAGTACACATTTAACATTATAGTAAAGACTTCTAATTACCAAAAGAAATAATGTTGGAATAAGAATAAGTTCATAGTACTAAATCTTTACATTAACATTTTGATGGTTTTTCAATGGTAAAAAGAAAAGCAAGAAAGGTGTATGTTTCTCAGTTTACAGATTATTAGAATTTGCATTTCTTGTGTCAGAAGTTCTATCAAAATGCTTCTGCAGATTTTTTGCTGACATGCTGCAAAGATGTATAAGGATTTCATTTGAACTTTGTCATTCCAGTGCTTCAAATGTTACAAGATATTACTTGCTAGATTTATAGTTATACTTTACTAAAAAACTAAGAACAACAAAACATTTTGGAAGTATTATAAAGAGATTAACTATAACACTAATATAATTACAGTAGCTATTTTAAAATTTGCTAGAGATACCAATTTATGCTTGCTTTCCTGATCACGAGTGTTAGGTATATTATGTAGTAACACAGAAGGCCTAATCCTTCCACGTCTCATGATCTATATAAACTTCCATTGATCTCACAACGTCTTTAGCAGTCTTTCAAGAGGTACTCATCAAGCTAATGTAATATACCCCTTCTTCCTGTTTAGTGTAGTGAGTAAGTAGTTATGTAGACTAATATTGACAGGTAATACTATGCTTGGTTCAAGTTGTTCTGGCAAAGTTTATCAGCGTAGAGATTTGTAGATGGAAAAAGGTCTGCAGCCTCACTTTCTACCATGAGGACGAGAGTAGTTTTCTGCAGGTGCTTTCAACAATTTTCACATACTTGTATATCAACAACTCTATTTATACTAAACAATCATAATTACCATGATAATTTTTTAAGAAATTGAGGCTAAGATATTTTCCCTGCGTTGTTAAAAAGTGTTTAATACTTGTTGAGTTTTGATTAATTATACAGAATTGCTACATGTGTATAATTGATTTTGGACTCTTCCTCTCACAATTCACAACTTTTCCAGTCAAATGTTATAAGGGTACATTGTAGTAAAATGTAATATGTTCATCCTACCGTAAAGTTAGGCATCTAGTACATACTGCAATCCAATGATAATACTCTTACAGTGTAATAAATACTTCTGAACTGTTAGAATGTCTGTTTTATAAATTTAAATGTACATGTTAATGAATATATATTAATTAATATATTAATCCTATAGGGAGAGTTATGCTGAGATTGAAATGAAGAACATGACATTTGTTGATAGCTGAGAAATTTAAGGCACTGTAGAGGCTTGTTTTATGATATATCTAGTGTTTTTCTTTATGAAATGCAAATTATAAAGTGTCCTTGAAATCCATTATATTTTTGAAACATTTTATGTAATAAGATATTTTGAACCTTTGACAGAGGAATTATTTTAAATATAGGATGTCTTCTAACTTGCTTTTATGTCATATTAGAAGACTATATATGATTTTATTTGTAGTTTAATTTTTTTAAGTACACGTAGAGGATTGTTCTTTTAATCCATATAAAATCAGAGATTTTTAACATCTTGTGAATTAACAAGTAATCGTATTTAAAGAGAGTTGACATTATTCAGACAGTGAAGACTCGAATAAAAATTATTTCCCTTTTTTTATTATGCTGGTAGCATGTCTTTTTTTCATTTAGTTGTGCAGGGTAAATGTTTGTTTTTATTCTGTAGGTGTGATAGTGTACTGTACACATATACATACTGTACACATATATGTGCTGTATATATTCACTGTGAAGGTGAGATCACCATCTTGTAAAGGATGGTTTTAATTTGTCTTGGTGAATCAAGTGGATACTGTATTTAGGGAAAAAAATGCACTCATGCAGGTTGCTGTCTGCAGTCCAAATTGCTGATCAGAGAGTCTTTATACACATCGGTAATGTGCTGTGCAATATAAGCTGAAATACATTCCACAAGGGAGGAAAACGGAATAGGTTACATACGCTGTTCCTAAGTGCAATGAATATAAAACTCCATTACTCACTTTAAGCAGGTGCTTTTTATATGAGGCTTTAAAGAAATATGAAACTGCTGGTGAAATGATTGGTTTGTACGGACACAACTCAACTTCCAGTGCTTTGACCAGATAAAGAATCTAAAAATATTCCTACAACATTTCTTTAATGGTTTCAGGGATTAAAGGTTAGTATTCTTCTGGTGTAAGAAACTGCTACTCCAGATGCTAAAGGTACTGTTTATTTTAACTACTCAGTAATGATACAGAATATTTTGGGAATAAATAAAAACATTTCTTACTCTTTTTTCCACTAAAATTAGAACACTCTGTTTTTAAGTTTAACTTAAACCATTCATATTTAAATTATTAGGGAGAATTCTGCGATTTTTAACCGAAATTTTTTTTGTAGATGTACACAAGATAATTTGAGTGGATTAGAATGCTACTGAAATTAGAAATAAAATACACCTTTTGATGTGGTGAAATTTAGGCATCCCTGGCTACAGAAGGTTAGGAGTGAAGGTTCAGATTCAAGTATTATTTGGGGTTTTGTTTTGTTTTCTTGCTTAAACAGCCAGTAGTTCCCAAGAGAGAACAATGGTTGCTTTTAATAATGTTGGTAAATAACTGCGCAACCTTTCCACATGTAATCCATACCACTTCTTACCTTTTCATTCCCTCAGGCTCCTACCCTAATCACGGTTGTTCTTCCACCTGTCCCATTTCCCATCCAGTGACTGTTTTCAACAGCAACCTGCATTGCAATAGCACAGTGTAGTGTATATCTCTATTGATGCTTCTCATTGGGTCCCCACAACCTCCAGTTATTCTTCCACTATAACTGCTGTTTTTAATGTCCAGCCTATTAATGAAAAATGTCTATTCTTACACGAGCAGCTTGATGACTAATTGGTGTCTTTGCCTGAGACTCAGAATTTGTGCTCTGAACTCTTCATTTTACTTGAAGTATCTTTTCCCATCTCATTCATTTTGAACAGTTCTGTTTTTAGACTTATAAAAGGCAAGCCTGTTACTGGCAAATTTGGATTTGTTTTCGTCTCAATGTACACTAACACTTCAAATACATCACTACCGTTCTTACATCTTATTCAGCATGGAAATTCTTGACTTAACAGTTCTACATCCATAATTTCTCTGGTTTCATGATGACAATAGGCCTTTTGTACTGTAATCGTCACTTAACTGTCAATATCTCTGGTGACAGCCACTCTGACCACCTTGCTTCTAGCTTCCTTTACCTCATAAAGGTAATAGTAATGATCTTTTACATTTTCACACCATTAACCTCTATACACCTTAAATACCTCTCACTTTTTCTGATCCTGCCATTAGTGAACATTTCTGTATTAGTTTGTATCTCCTCTCCCCGACCGTTATCCTTTGCATCTCCTGTACCACTCAGTTTTCTTAGTGAGTCTTTTCTCTTGATCCTTGATTTTACTAATGACCATGTTTCATTAGTCTATTGTCAGTTCATACCTGTTACACTATCCTTTTCTTGATTCTGGATCACTTTGCTCTAATCTGAGTTTCTACCAATTCCCCTTCTCCCACATAATGTGGTACAGAAATAACTTCAATAAACTCATTTCTATCTGCTGGCATGTGGAGAGAAGAAAGAGTGCTTCTTGGACTTCTGTTAAAAAAACCTAGGAAGTCCAGTGTCTATCCATTCTCTTCCTAGAGTGCAGAGACGTATGTAGTTTCCTGTCATGCGTCACTGAGGAAACTAGTGACTCATTGTCCTTGTTCCAGATTATTATTTTAAGTAGTAAAATTTGCTTTGTCCTTCCTTTAGAAAAGGGATTCTCAAACTTCACTGCACCACGACCCCCTTCTGACAACAAAAAAGACTACATGACCCCAGGAGGGGGGACCGAAACCTGAGCCTGTGTGAGTCCCACAGCCCCGGGGAGGGGGGCCAAAGCCAAAACCCGAGCACCGTCACACAGAGCTGAAGCCCTTGGGCTTTGGCCCCAGGCAGTAGGACTTGAACTTTGGCTTCGTCCCTGGGGCTTGGGTTTGGCCCTGGGCCCCAGCAAGTCTGTCAGCCCTGGCGACCCCATTACAATGGCGTCATGGCCCATTTTGGGGTCCTCACCCACAGTTTGAGAACCGCTGCTTTAGAAGATTGAAAATATACCTAATCCTTTTGTTATCTTCAGGGCAGCTGTCTGTTTCTATTCTTTTTATGTTTGCAACTCTGAATCCACGTCCAGCCTCCCCCCCCCCCCATAAGATCAGCTATCATCCCTTGTATCAACAATTCCATCTCCTCTGGTTCTTTCCCTGTCATACTCAAAATAGTTGCTACTATCCAGTTCATTGAATATTTGCTGACCTTAATTTTGGTCTTAGTCATTAGTTAACTACTGCTCTCCACTGCTCTTATTCTATTCAGGTTCTTACACTGTCCTTATCACTGTAGTATCTGAGTGAATTCCAGCAGTGCATTGAGCAGTATGGCCTAGGGCTTGTCTTCACTATCACACTACATCGGCGCTGATGCATCGATGCAGCTGTGCCGATGTAGCGCTATACTGATGGGAGAGCACTCTCCTGTTGACATAATGACTCCACCTCAATGAGAGGCAGAAGCTAGGTCAGTGGGAGAGCATCTCCTGCTGACATAGCACAGTGAAAACACTGCTTTAAGTCGATGCAAGTTATATTGCTCAGGGGGGTGGTTTCTTCACATCCCTGAGCAACATAGCTAACATCGACATAAGCGGTAGTTTAGACAAGCTCCAACGTCTGTCACATGTGGTTCATTTTCTTTCATCCTCTTCCCTGGGGGAGAATTGTGCATGCTGTGTAGTGTTTTGTTTTTGTTTTTGTTTTTTAAATGTAGATGCTGCTATATATGTGTGTGTGAGAGAAGGCAAAGTCGAAAAAGTGTGCCATGCACTAGGAGCGGAAGGTGGTGAAGTTTGTAATGGGCTCCTATAGGAGTTCATTCAGCTGTCTTAGACCAGTCCCCAAGAAACATTACCTCCTGCATAGACTAGCATTCTCTTCATGGTAGTTCCATTTTGCCTGAGCAGCGGAGTTGTCAAACACAGTCTTCATCCCAGAGTTTAAAGGTGATCGTTTAGATATTCTGAGACCAGGCCATGGAACAACTTGAAGATAAGGATTGAGGCCTTGAACTTGAGTCTATATTTTATGGGAAGCCATAGATGGGGGGGCCAGATTTTATGTGTTTACAGTACCTTGTGTTGATGAGGATATATGCTGTAGTGTTCTGTACCAATTGGAGTTTTGTAAGGACAAGTGGCTTCCTGTCCATGTATATTGGATTGCTGTAGTCCATCTGAGAGGTGATGAAGGTGTACATAATCAAGGCCAGGTCATCATATTCCAGGGTTGAATGTAGTCTCCTAGCCCAGGAGGTGGTAGAGATCCTTATTTGTGGATGCTGCTGTGTGAGAGCTTAGTGTCAGCAAGGGACCCAGGAGCATTCCTATACTACATCCAGAATTGATCAGTAATGGTTGTGTACCTTGGCTCCATACCCTTCAAAGAGCATTCCTCTTTTTCCCCAGCAACACCTCTGTCTTGTTCTGGTTCAGCTTCAATCAGCCCTTCAAGTTACTGGACTATCTTGGTGGTAACGGTACGGTCATTTGTGGTAGGTAGAGCTGTATATTGCTGGCTCTTCAGTCTGTGTCATCCTACCAATTTACCTACTGGCTGAATGTAGGTTTGATAGATTTGGAGAGAGAATTGATCCTAGTGGGACTCCACAAGTGAGGTGTTTGGTGGCAGAGGTTCAGTTTCCCATCACTGCTCATTGGGTGTGTTCCTTTAGGAGGGACTTAAGCCATTTTCACACAGTTGCCTGGGCCCCTATTGCTTCTCTTAGGTAGGACATGAGGATGAGAATGAAAGTCTTCCCTCTCTCCGTTTACACCAAGAGCGCATCCATCAATGCCACAAAAGCTGTTTCCATCCTATGTCCTGGCTTGAGTCCATCAATTAGATGAGCTTGAAGCTAGCTTTTGTTTGAGCTTGCTTAGGAAGGGAAGGTTTAATACTGAGCAATAATTGGCAAGAATCATATATTCAGGGTTGGTTGCATCATTGTCAGTTGCACTATTGCATATTTGAAGGTGGAAGGGAATACTCTTTCCCTGAATGAGGCATTAGTATTTGCCACAAGTAGCAGAAGTTGCTTATGACTCTTTTCCACTAACCAGAAAGGACATGGGTCAGATTCACATATCTTGGGTTGAGACTCCTTTTCGGGTGTCCAATACTATTTTGTGAGTGAATGTACTGAAATCTAGGAATGCAGGCAAGCTGGGTTGATGGAGTAGATCCATGCTGTTTGAGAAGCCTTCCCAAATACACATGATCTTTTCAGTGAAGTAATTCTTTGCTTTGCTTTGTGCTGGTTTCTGTTATGGGCTATAGACACTCAGGACTGATGAAGTGGTTTACCACCTTGAATAACTACTTGTGGGATTTGGCATATTCAGTGGAGGCTGATAGAAAGTTTTTCTTGGTCTGTAATACGACTTCAGCATAATCTTTGACATTGTCCAACCTGTTTGTTTCAACTTTCGTTTTTTGCCATATGTGCTTGAGTTTCCAACTGCTCTGTCTCAGCGGGTGCAGAGTATCAGAAAATCAAGGAGATATGTGTGGGTGAACGGAAGGAATGAGCTGTATGGGGGCCAGAGTGTTCATGGCTGAGGATAGAGTATGATGATAATTATTCACCAGATCATTTACACCTTGTCCTGTGGTGGAATGTTGTTCTGCTTCAGCATGAAATCTGATTAAGTCTCAGTCTTTGTGTTTGGATCAGGGTCATGTGACTTCTTTGTTTGGCAGCTGGGAAAGCCTTAATTAGGTAATAGCTGTCAAAAACAGTGGCTGGGTTGTGACGTTCTCGATATTAATATCTAATCTGAAAACCAGGTCCAAGGTGTGACTTGCTATGTGGGGCTGGACCAGAAATGGCTTGTGAAAGTCCTGTGGAGGCAAGTGAGGAGATTCTGCACCTGTGGCCTTGGCAACATGCATATTGAAATTTCCGTGGAGATAAGACTGACATATTTCACCAACAAGGTGTCAGTGAGCTCCTTTATGAACATTTTAGTCTTTGGTGATCTATAAATGAGCATAGAATCTGTTAGGTTTGACTCTGGTTTCTATTGTTAGATAAATAATTTTGAATGAATTTGGCTTACCTGAGCCAGTTCTTTTCAATCTGATGTTTGAAGAGAAGATGAATGCAGTGCCACCTCTCTTCTTCTCTCTAGGTCTGTGATGAACTGAGTAGCCAGGAGGCATGATGTGGGCTAGCATAGGGGTCGCTGTGTCATTCAGCCAGGTCTCTCTGATGAAGTTATATTAGGTGCTTCATTGCTGATGAGGTTACATATTTTTGTTTGTTGGTGATGGATCTTAGATTGATCAGCATCAATTTTAGCTTAGGTAGTTTTGTGATACCTTCTTCAGGACTGTGCCTCTGTGATGGTCCTGTGCAGTGCACAGGTAGTAAATATTTGGTATCCTGTTTCTCATTTCTGCTCTGCTGTTTCCTTGAACATTTCTTCCAGTTTGGTCTGTAATAGGTGAAATAGTCATGGGATGCTCTGAGTGGAGGAAAGGTGGTTTGCCAAATGCTGTGGGTAAGACCTGTCTATTGGATACTTTGGGCATGATACGTCCTGGGAATGTTTGGAGTTGGACCAGTCTGTTTTTTGAGTAGTGGTGGGTGTATTGGGAAGCATGGTGACATTACAACAGAAAAAAGAAAAAGAGGATGTAAATGGCATCAGATGTCTCATTGAAATAAGCTGTCTGTGGTCATGGTGCCTCTCCTGCCTTTATCTGCTTTGGAAGAGAGGGGTGAGAGGAAGCTAAATAGTTCTTACTATTGAACAGTGTGTGAATTACAGCTGTAAAAAATGTCTTCCTGGTTAGAAGGTAGCAAAGGCTGAAGAAGCAGGCATGAGGCTAATGGCTCCTTCCCCATAAGAGCCTTTCGGGAGCCTAGTTCCTGGTGGCAGTTCTTGAGCTGGAGGAAGTGACTTGGAGAGTCATCACAGCCTCATTTTCACATTTTAGAAAATCTCTCTCCTTTTTTTGAAATGAACAATGGTCCCTTCCATATCCCTGCTGGTGGAGGGAAGGAAAGAACAGCCAAAGAAGTGGAGACCCTGAACCCTTTAAGGGTGGTCAAGCACCCCTGCTGCTGCTGTGACCCTACTGTTGGAGCAGGACAAGTCCCCTTTATGGGTGCTCTGGTGCCTTAGCTACTTCCAGTGGGGCTGGTGGCATGTGGGGTTGGCTGCATTTGATTCCCACTGCTGCTGTGTCACCTCTGTTGGAAGGAGGGAAAGAAGCTCTGTCTCCAACTCAGCAAGGTTTTTTTACCTCTGAGTACAAAACAACCTTGTTAAAACCACAGTTCAACAAAACAGATAAGCATGTAGTGGATTTCAAGCATATGAGTAGTCTCACTGAAGTCTTGTGGTTAGAGTTAAGCATGTGCTTATATGCATTACTGGATTGAGATGTAAGGGCCTGATCTAACGTTCATTAAGACAGTGGGAATATTTCTATTGACTTCAGTGGACATTGTATTAGTCCCTAAATGACCTTTCATTTGGGTAAAACTACTTGCTCCCATTCATAGATCTGTCTCTTTTCACCCAGCTCTTAATCATTCTGATGTTTGTGTGCCAGTCTTCATTTTGTGTCTTGACCATACCATCATGTCCTGCTATTGAATGCTTTAAATACTGAAGTCCTCTCTTTGAAGCCACCTCAAAAACATTGCTAGAATCCATTTGGGGCTACTTCTGAAAATTTGTCATCATGCCTTACTCATTTCCCATCTTATATTTTGCATTTCCCTCTTTTATGATCTTCCTAAATCATTACTCTTTAAACTTAATGGGTGTTCAGATACTTAGTTCAGACTTTCTTTCCCTAAGTAGTAGTAATATATCACCTTTATCTTTCATTCCCTTTACTGATTTCCTGTATATCCTACAATTCAGTTCAAAACTACCCTCCTGATTTTTCCACTCATCACTGTAAACTCACTACTTACCAGTGCATTGGTAATGGATATAAAGATTGCTAAGATCACCAATTAAGGTATATATGTTCAACAAAGAAAAAATCCTTAGGTTAAGTTAAGGCTCACAATAAGTATCAGATTGACAGCCTTGGTGATTGAAGTCTTTAATTTAGCCATAAAGTGCCAGATTGTGCTTGTCCTGCAAATGACATGTGGAGCTTGGAGGTTGCAACCTTTGTACTCCTTCACATTTAAGGAGTACCCAGAAGGAATGTGAGGAGGCCACGCCTTGGCCCCAATGAATAATGCTGCCTTACCTATGGAAACCTTGCTACACGGTTCTAGGGGGTAACACAGTTGCTATGCTCCCCGGGAGCTCTAAGTAGCATGTCTCCTTGAGGCCTTCCTGTACATATCCCTGGAAAAAACAGCTCTGTGCACTTCTGGAGACTAATAGAATGAACATTAAAGTGAGTTATTGTACCGTATAGGGAGTATAAAACGTCAAGAAAGAGCTTTGGGAAATCTTTCAGCCAGTTTTCCAGTTCTGCAATATAGAAGAACAAAATTTCATGTATCTGGTGGTGGTATGTTTTACACTATGTGAAATATTTTAGTTCATCTAAAACAGAAAAGCTACATGTGACATACTGAGAGAAGTTTGATTTCGCTGAAATCTGCTCCACAGAAAAGCAGGTATCTTCTACAAAAGCAATACAACCAGGAAAGGATAATCTATCTCTGCATTCTTACCTGAAGCAAATGTAAAATCTGCTTGGGTCATAGTCAGTATACATGACTACTGAGATGCAGTCATGTATACTGACTATCTCCCTATAGTCTATGGTTACCATGTTGCTGGGGTAAGAAAGAAATTAGCTAAAGAAATTTGTTAGCTGTGATGGGGAAAAAAGCCATGATGAGCATGATTGCTCTCCTACTTTCTCTCAATGAATTTGTTGATGTTGAACAACGGAGTGAAGTGAATCTCATAGCAATTCTATTGGAACATAGAGTTCTAGAGAGCAACATATTTTCTCCTCACATTTTTTCCCTGTAGTATACTTGCAAAAATCTCAAGAATTAAAGGACCTGTATATAACTTGCATATTGTACTGCCACCTTAATGGCGCTTCTGAGGTCAAAGTTGCAGCTTTGGTACAAGCAGCACAGTCCTTCTTTGAAGAAGGCGAGGTACTCATCCAAATGTTATGCATAGTGGAAAACAGGAGAAACCAAGTATTCTACCTTGTGATTAACACCAAGGGAGGTAGTACTGCTACATAGATTCCAAGGCCAGAAGGAACCAGTGTGATTATCTAGTCTGACTTTCTATATAATACAGGTCATAGAACTTCCCTGAATTAATTCCTGTTTGAACTAGTGCATATATTTTAGAAAAAAATCCAACCTTGGTATTTTAGAAAAAAATCCAACCTTGATTTTAAAATTGCCAGTGATGGAGAATCCACTATAATCACTGGTAAATTGTTCAAGAAATTAATTATCCTCATTGTTAATTCCAGCCTGAATTCATCTACCTCAACTTCCAGTCATTGGCTCTTGGTATATCTGTGTCTGCTAGCTTGAAGAGTTCATTATCAAATATTTGTTACCTATGTAGGTACTTAAACTGTGATCAAATTGCATCATAACTTTCTTTTTTGTCAAGCTAAATAGATATGTTCCTTGAGTCTATTACTATACTGTATGTACATCCTTTAATCATTCTCATGGCTTTTCTCTCAACCCTCTCCAATTTATCAGCATCCTTACTGAAATGTGGACATCGGAACTGGACACAGTAGTCTAGTAGTGGTTGTACAAGTGCCATATACTGAGGTAAAATAACTTCCCTGCTTTGGAGATTCCCCTGTTTATGAATCCAAAGATTGCATTAGCTCTTCTGGCCATAGCATTGCACTAGAAGCTCGTGTGCAGCTAATTATCCATCATGACTCCTGTCACGCTGTCTGGAATGGCTCACAACCATGAATGCCAGCCTCAGGGCAGAGACCTCAAACTGGCTGTATGTTCTATAGTTAAATTTCACCAACCCAGTAACAAGTGTGAACTCCTAAAGTACTATAACAGTTTTACCATGGAATCACAGACCGTCCCCTTGAGAATTCCAGTCTATCTTGCCACCCAGGCAAACCGGACTTAGTGATAGATGGTTGCTATACACTAAAGATCACAAAAAGTCTAAACATATTGTATGGCAAGGCACCTTCTCAGTCTCTCCAGCCTCAACTGTTTTTAGCCTTGGTGAGACAGGCTTGGGTAAAACAGTCCCTCTTGGCTGTACAGGGGAAGTCCGTTCCGTCCTTCCACCAGGCTTTTGTGCTTGCTTTCCTCCCTTATGGGAGGGAATGCAGCCTCCCCTCCTGGTGAGGTTCACTGTCTTGCTGCTCCTAACCTACTGGAGAGAAGCATGACTCTTTCTCTCCCCCCCCCCCCCCCCCCCCTCCCCCCCCCCCCACTGGGATGGGTTTTAAAAAGTTCTCAGGTAGCTGATTCTAATTAACCTCAGGTAATTCCCTCCCAGCTGATCCTAATTGATCTCTGGTAACTCTCGCCTCAGGTGAACCTGATTGACCTATAGTCACTCCTCCCTAGTTGATAGGGAGGAGGGCCTTTTAACCTTCTGGGACTGTTTTCTACCCCTTCCTTGCAGCTGTTTGTCCTGAATTTATCACAATTGTTATAAGTCTAATACTCATCTTAACAATACTAACACACAGGTAAAACAGACTGGTTTCCAGCAATGAATTTGTCAGTGTTCAGCTGAGGCCTGAAGCCTTGGCAAGAGTAGGCATCTGATCTGTCAGAGTCACAACCCCCAAGTCTTTTTCAGAGCTATTGCTTCCTCGGAAAGAGCTCTCCCATCTTGTACGTATGGCCTCCATTCTTTGCTCTTCAGTGTATACCTTTACATTTGTCCTTACTAAAACACGTGCTGGTTGCTGTGCTCAGTTTACCAAGAGGTTCAGATCACTCTGTTAGTAACCTGTCTTCATTATTTACTGCCCTCCCAAACGTTTTGTCATCTTCAAATTTTATCAGTGATGATTTTATGCTTTCTCCAGGTGATTAATAAAATTGTTAAACAGAATAGGGTCAAGAACCAATTCCTGTGGGACTCCAGTAGAAATACACACACTTGATTATGATTTCCCATTTACAATTACATTCTGAGACTGATATTAGCCAGTTTTTAATCCATTCAGTGTGTACTATGTAAAAAGATCTAATTTGAGGCTGCAAGAAGAGTTTGTATTTGGTTTTCCTTACAGGCATAGTTTATAAATTATTTCTTTTATTCTCCCCCTCCCTTTTTTTTTAAATGAGCTCCAACAAAATAATTTATGTGACTAAAGTTCTATATCTAAATGTCCCCACACAAGTTTAAACAGGAAATTAGCTTGATGCACAAGTTTATATGCACTCCATTAAGCAGAAGAGGTTTCTGACTTTGCTCCCAGCATTTGTTCATGTATGCAGCATAGTCTTGAATAAACCTAAACATACTTTGGGTAGGAAACATCAAACTTTTGTAGTGTGGGCAATATTACTTTTGCAATGGTTTCAAAATGTGTGTTTTTTCTAAATGTACACTAAAACATTTCTCAAATCTTATAGAGCATTGTTTGGTTGATACTAGCCATTAAAATGTCATATGCAGTGTAGTTGTAGCTGTGTTGGTCCCAGGATATGAGACACAAGGTAGGTGAGGTAATATCTTTTATTTTACCAGCTTCTGTTTCGAGAGACAAGGTGAGTCAATGTCATGTGTAAGACAGAGGAAGTATTTGGCATATGATGACATCACGTCCAGCTCTCCTCCCAAAAACTGCCTTTTTGATTAATGGAAAATTGTGTGTGTGTGTGTGTGTGAGAGAATGTGTTAGATATATACAGCCTGAAATATCTGCATACAACTGCTAGTTAGGAGCAGGTGAGGTCACCTAGGAATTATGTGTATGGCTTTTCCTTTGAGGGACACTGTCAGAGACTCAAAGAATTCTCAGGGGAGGGCAGGAGGAACTGCCAAAGGAGATGGTGAAAGAGTCTTAGAACTTTCTTAGAACTTAGGACAAGACACAGCCATAGAAACCAAGGGAGAACAAGATGCTGAGGAAGAGGGACTGATTTTCTTTGGCAAAAAGACAAAGGAAAATGAGGATGATGGAGGAGCCAACTGAGTATCTTGAAGAACGATGCAAACAATTTTGGTTTTGTTATTACCAAGCTGAGCTAAACTGGTGACTTGGAGGTTTTGCATCTCGTCATCAATCACCTGAACTTGCCCAGTGCTGTCTAAGTTGAGGGAAGTTATTTTTGGCTACTTTGAATGCTGAATGTTTTCTTTCAGGTTTGCACTTATTGGTGTTATAGTTCACTGAATTAACCTTAACTTCTTTAAAGATGGACACCATATATACCACCCTTTAGCTGTTCAGTATATCAGGTGTTTTAGTAGCTGAACTACCCTTTTCTTAGATATGTGCATTTTAACTTGCCTTTCAAGCCTTCATTCTAACGTCCTTATTTTGAAAACACCCTTCTTGAAATGTATGTCTTATACCTCTAAGTATGATCTCTCTGGCAAGAATGTCAGTTATTTTGCAGAAAATGTTGCTTAGTGGCTCAACCACACTTAATTCCTGAACCATCACCTGTGTGTAATTGAACAGTAAATCACCAGTAGCCTCCTATTCTTGTATGCTTCAGAATAAGCCATTATACAAAACAATTATTTTGATATTAAGGAATTTTCTCCAAATAGGCTTTTCCACCAGTTTGGTTTTGGGAAATTGAAATTTGGCCATTATTAGTACACAGTAGTAGATATGGTTACCTCTTTGAATTCTCAACGTTGAGTTCACCATCACTAGTCCAGTTAAACACTGGTGGTAGTATATATATTTGTGAGTTAGTGACTATGAATTAGTATTTTGATGTACAGATGTTACCTCTTCAGGAATATTATTTGGAGCATCTTTTTATGATCTTTTTCTATATACTTCCCAATCTCTATTACCTAATGTTTTAAATATATTTTTATTCAGGGGAAACAAGACATATCACAAAGATTTCTACTACAGCTTTAAGGACTTTGATTTTACAAACACAGTATATTATCATTGAAGAAATGGTTTAATAGATTGGGAAATAACTTAAAAGAAATCCTTGCGAAGAAAGAATGATATAAATAAGGCTTTTCACATGAGAAAAAGAAGCAGGATTTGACCAATAGAATTTAATTTGGATAGGTCTGTGAAGACAACTGCCCAGTGCACAGCATATTTTGAAAAAATGATTTAGAAGCATTTAAAAATGGTCAGAAAGTGATAGTAGAAAATATAACATACCAGAGTCATCCCTGGTGTAACTGAGTTTACTTAAGTGATGTTACAGGAATGAATTTAGCCTCTTGACTATTGAACAAATCAATGTGTGTTGGAGTATGGTGTCTATCTTTTTCTTTGCCTTATCTTCAGAAATATGTAACTGAGATTAAAAACACCCAGAAAAGGACATAAAAGATAATTTGAAGAAATACATGTAATGACATTTGCAAGTGCTAGGATTATTATTCTGAAGGACTCAGAATTATAAAGGTCAAAAACTGATCAGACCTTCTTTTGATCGTTTCATATACAACAAAAACAATGGAACTCTTGCTAACTTTTTTGAAAAACATTAGGCATTTGTAATTAAATGAATATACCTACAGTTAAATTAGATTATTTACAGTGCTAAATTATTTGTGCTTATGCATGGGTGTACATAATTGTGTACAAGCATGTACAAATAAATTACACCCAAACTGACTAAGGCTATTGTACACTTACAGCGATGTGTAGAGTACAGACACTACACATGCAGCTAGCATGGGTATAAATAGAAGTGTAGACAGTAAGACACTGCTTAGGTGAGTAGAGTTCGCAAGAGTGCCCTACATGCCTGAACCTCTAGGGTGTATACCTGAGCCAGCTCTCTCATGCCCAAGCAGTGCCTCCTATGTCAACGTTGCTATTGTTAGCAGTGTAGCATTCCACTGCCACCCCCAACCAGAGCTTTTCTTCATCATAGTGAAAGGCTCTGACAGTGGGGAGCTTCTAGGGCCTTTACCTGAAGTGTGTAGTTGAACATCACTGTGACAAGTGTGGAAACAGCCTGCCTACATGTGTAGTGCCTGTACTCTGCCATAAGTGTAGACTTGGTCTGATACTCACAGACAGAGAGAGACACAGGGACTGTAGCAAACAGTCTGGGTCTCCCTACCCAAATGTTAAGTTTAGGTAAGGAAATGGGCATATCGGACTTTTTGTTGTGTTAACCCATTTTCCTAATTGCTATGTTCCCTTTGGCAATTAAATGCTACTTTTATTTAGTGATGCTGTTTTTGAGTCACTCTAATTAGCTGCTGCCACCAGTGCCTGGAGAAAGAAGGTTTACAGGTGCCAGACGCCGTCAGATCTGTCAGATTAACATGGTTGGTAAACGGGGGGCTGCAGCCCAGAGATCTAATCTAACAGTTGTTAGACCATGTGGTTCAATTCACAGTGAGGTGTAGACCTGGCACTTGAGGGACCAAAAGGTGTGTAAGGCATGCCTCACCCAGTAACTATGGCATTAAGAAACCAGAGCTCCCACAGCCAGGCGGACTCCTGGGGGTTAGGGTGAGGGAATGTGTCCAAGCATCTGGGCACTTGGGAAGCTTTTGGTATTGGTTCTGGGGTCTTGGTGGCTAGATTGTGGGGTCCAACTGCCCAAGAAGGGTGTCAGACACAGAATTGGCCTCCGGGCAAGAGCCAGAACTAGGGAGACCCAGAGCTGGGATCAGTGATCAGTCATTATCTAGCCCCAAAGCGATTTAGAAGCACACGGGGTTCAGTGGTTGGATTCAGCCACAACAGACTGGGGTCCCTCCACAGAGCAGGATGGGGCCAGATTGCAACAGAGGTGGTTTCATCATTGTCTGCTATAGGTTTTTTTGAACTTTTCTCAGAAGAGTTTGGTACTGGACCAGATGGACCACTAGTTTGATCTGATATTGCAGATGAAGGATGCTCCAGTGGCTAGTGCGCTTGTTTGGGACTTGCGGGACCTAGCTTAACGGTGGGGGGGGGGGGGGGAGGTGACCAGCCCTCTGTGGAAAAAGAAGTAGTTAGGGACTATTTAGAAAAGCTGGATGAGCACAAGTCCATGGGGCCGGATGCACTGCATCCAAGGGTGCTAAATGAGTTGGCCAATGTGATTGCAGAGCCATTGTCCATTATCTTTGAAAAATCATGGCAATCAGGGGAGGTCCCGGATGACTGGAAAAAAGCTAATGTAGTGCCTATCTTTAAAAAAGGGAAGAAGGAAGATCCGGGGAACTACAGGCCAGTCAGTCTCACCTCAATCCCTGGAAAAATCATGGAACAGGTCCTCAAGGAATCAATTCTGAACCACTTAAAGGAGAGGAAAGTGATCAGGAACAGTCAGCATGGATTCACCAAGGGCAAGTCATGCCTGACTAACCTAATTACCTTCTATGGTGAGATAACTGGCTCTGTGGATGAGGGGAAAGCAGTGGATGTGCTATTTCTTGACTTTAGCAAAGCTTTTGATACGGTCTCCCACAGTATTCTTGCCAGCAAGTTAAAGAAGTATGGGCTGGATGAATGGACTGTGAGGTGGATAGAAAACTGGCTAGATGGTCGTGCTCAATGGGTAGTGATCAATGGCTCCATGTCTGGTTGGCAGGCGGTATCAAGTGGAGTGCCCCAAGGGTCGGTGCTGGGGCCGGTTTTGTTCAATATCTTCATTAACGATCTGGAGGATTGTGTGGACTGCATCCTTAGCAAGTTTGCAGATGACACGAAACTGGGAGGAGTGGTTGATAAACTGGAGGGTAGGGATAGGAGTGGTTGATACACTGGAGGGTAGGGATAGGTCCCTCTGTAGAGGGACCTAGACAAATTGGAGGATTGGGCCAAAAGAAATATGATGAGGTTCAACAAGGACAAGTGCAGAGTCCTGCTCTTAGGACGGAAGAATCCCATGCACTGCTACAGACTAGGGACCGAATGGCTGGGCAGCAGTTCTGCAGAAAAGGACCTAGGGGTTACAGTGGACAAAAAGCTGAATATGAGTCAACAGTGTGCCCTTGTTGCCAAGAAGGCTAATGGCATTTTGGGTTGTATAAGTAGGGACATTTCCAGCAGATCGAGGGACGTGATCATTCCCCTCTATTCGGCACTGGAGAGGCCTCATTTGGAGTACTGTGTCCAGTTTTGGGCCCCACACTACAAGAAGGACGTGGATAAATTGGAAAGAGTCCAGCAGAGGGCAACAAAAATGATTAGGGGGCTGGAGCACATGACTTATGAGTAGAGGCTGAGGGAACTGGGATTGTTTAGCCTGCAGAAGAGAAGAATGAGGGGGGATTTGATAGCTGCTTTCAACTACCTGAAAGGGGGTTCCAAAGAGGATGGATCTAGACTGTTCTCAGTGGTAGAAGATGACAGAACAAGGAGTAATGGTCTCAAGCTGCCGTAGAGGAGGTTTAGGTTGGATATTAGGGGAAAAAATTTCACTAGGAGGGTGGTGAAGTACTGGAATGGGTTACCTAGGGAGCTGGTGCAATCTCCTTCCTTAGATGTTTTTAAGGACAGGCTTGACAAAGCCCTGGCTGGGATGATTTAGTTGGGTTTGGTCCTGCTTTGAGCAGGGGGTTGTGAGGCACTTAGGGATTTATGTGGCTCCCACTGTAGTATCTAAGATAGATAGCTGTCAAGGCTGATTTCCCAATCTGGCACTTTGAGTGTAGAAGGTGGGGGCCCGCAAGGATTCTAAACATTAATACTGGCCACTCCAGGCTGGTATTAAACTCCTGAGGTTACAGCTTCTCTCTGATCTTGGGTGGGTAGATGGTACCACCACCCAAGTACAAAAACACACACACCCTTTTGAGAACCCAGGAAGGAGCACTTGGGAATTCCTTCCTGTGGGATACCCCCAAGGCTCTCCCCCCAGGGAAGAGCTGAGGAAGATAACAAAGGAAATCAGCTGTTGCCACCAGCTAATTAAACAACATATGCACAAACCTCTTAGAACACCAAAAAAACAAAATAAAACTCCAAAACAATCCTGTTCTTAAAAAAGGTAAATGTTATTAAAAACAAAAAGAAAGAAAATACATCTGGAACTTAGGCTATTGCTAAATTTAAATTGAGCAAATATAATAATTAAGCATCAAGATTGGTTTTCTTGAGGTCCAGCTTAAAGGTTACAAGCAAAACAAAAGCACTTGGGGTTAGCACAGAGGAGTCCACAAGCCATACAGAAAGAAAAGAGGTTAAACTAATCGCGTCTTCCTAGACATTCCCTGATCTACTTGCGTATCTGGGGTTTCAGATAAGTAGGTTCGAGGTATTATTTGATGATTTTTTCATACCTGGTTTAAAGCTTCTTACAGCATTGCTGCTCTGTCTCTCCTCTCTCTGGAGAACAAAAGACAGACAGACAAAGGGAAAGTTTCCCCCCAATTTTAAAAAGTTCTTGCCCTCCTATTGGCTCTTTTGGCTAGGTGCCCACTCCCTTCCTTTTACCTATGGGCTTTTTTAACCCTTTACAGGTAAATCAAGTAGAGAACAGCTACTATCAGGGATTTTGTAGCTAGCTAGCTAGCTTGATGTCCATAAAAGGGAGCTACCCTCCCCCCTTCATTTATCACAATAGCAATTTCTGTATTCGTATCATGTATTGGTGTATACTGGACTAGAAGTTCTAATGATTTGTCCCACTACAGTTTATTCTGTGATATTATAATTATTGCTATATACGTAACTTGTACGTAAGATGTCCTTAGCAAATTTAATTGCTTTACATAAGGGACTTTGGTACTCTCCACTTTTCCCCATAGGTCCTAATTTAATTAATAATCCCAAAGTTTTCCCCAATACTGCAACCCTTACATGAGTTGTCATTGTGTGAAAGCCCTAATAGGTTCATTTGAAATTCAGTGTTACCATTTAAGTGATTGTGTTAATTGACTGTAGAGGGATTACTTGTGTAATTTAATTTTTAGTTTATTCCATGGTTCAGGTATGTTGCAAAGGACTCTGAGCAGCAAGTGATTATACTGAATATGCTTTAGTATCTAGACAATTAAATGTACTAAGCACAGAGTTTCAGACTTAATTTTGAATTTTCTGCCTATTGTCATTTTGTTAATTAAGTGGTGTGTATGTTTTTTTTCCTGTTTACGTCAAATAATCAAAAGAATAATCTTTAATGCAAGTGTCTTTGAGAGCCAATGCAAGAAAATATAATTGGTTAAGTATTTAGGGGATTTAAAATATATATTTATCCAGTTACCCTAATGTCTCCATCTATCATGAAAATATATATCAAAGTGCCTTTTTTAAAAAAGTATTTTTGCCTGATGGATCATAATAGTTTCTTTGTATAAATATGAATTCTGGCAGAAATGCTGTGTTAGCTATGCACAGAAATGATCCCCATAATTAGGCTAATCCTTTCATAAAGAACAAAATGCTTGCCAAATCTAATTTTTGAAGTCAATATCAGTTCTGTGTAGGGAAAAAATCATTTATAAAATGGTAACTTTAATTTCTCCCCCGCCTCATGCTCTTTACAAGTGTCAAACTAATTTTTTTATAATTTGAAAGTAAATGTAGTTTTTCTGATGGTGAAAGTCTATGGAATAATAGAGCTGACTTGAGCAGTACATGGTGTGGGTGGGTGGTGTTGTGTAAGCTTCCCCATAGAACTCTGTCAATGTACCTAAGTCCTGACCTGCAATATCCCCTGCTGCTACAGTTCTAGGCATCTCTTCAGAAGAGATTGCCAATAGCACTGATTTGTTCCAAACTGTGTCTTAGCTTTCTGTGTGCACAAATGGGGACTAAGAAGAGACCACCAAACTTATTTAACGTGTGACCTAAGGCAAGGTTTGAACTCTGATTTCCGTAGTGAAATGGCAAGTGCACTAACATGCTGTGCTACTCAGCTGCATGTATTCAATGTTTTGATTTTGCTACTGAATGAAACCCTGTTTTCTAAGTATCATCTGAAAACATTTTTAGTCATTTAAGATCCTCAAATTAAAGGATAATAAAAATGTTGATAGAGAGCAGCTGAAGTGGCATTGCTGAGTTATAAAATTTAAACAAAATTGTATGGATTTGTGTATATACATATTTATTCTAAAAGTTGTAAGTTGCCATATGTGTGTGAAAATAAGAACAAATAAATATTTTGTGCATTATTATATGTATATGTATAAAAGTATATAACAATATTCTCTCACTTCTCAAAGTCAGCTATGAATAGCAACAAAAATGCTATAAGAACATCTAATGTGGATAATTAAAATATAATTAAGTTTAAATACCTTGGTGAAGGAATATAAAAATATTTAAATTCAACAGGCTAGTACATTTGCAGTTTTCTTTTATTAGGTGTGAAATCTAAGAATCCCCTGCCAACTCTTGAGGGCTCAGTCCAGAATGTTGAATTGAAGTACTGCAGCACATCATTGGTCAAATGTGCCTCTGGGACCGTGGGATCAATAAAAATTTGTGCCAAAGCCCCAGGTATGTGCAGCTGGACCATGTAAAACTTTATTGCCTGTATAGGAGAATTGGCCTTGCTTTTTACAAGGAGAGTTACTGAAACAAGAATTTACTCATTGTTCCTATGAATCAGAGTGGGTTTTTTTGTATTCTGTTTTTTTTTAATTGTGCCAGGATGATACATCATGGCTATAGTAAATTCAATTTTGATGACAAATAAATAAAATTAAAAGCTGTTGGATTTTGAACTAAAAAAACAGAGTCTAACAACACTGAAGAAAACTGATATGAAAACTGGATTTTCAAATGATACAGTACATTTGTGTTTTACCCCACTTTCTATATAATTATGAATGTATATTATGATTTTTTAAAATGTGGCTCATCATTTTCAAATAAGACACAAGTACAATTTTCAGTTGTGGAGTTTTTCAGAGGTTTTGTGGTGTAATGAATCTTTACTGCTTCTAGTGAAGAGAGGTGTATATAGTAAATATTTTCAACCCATACAGATACCTTATGTAGTCAGTATTTAGAGCTTTTTCAACAGGGTAATTATAATTAAATGTGATTTAGGAATTCCCAGGTGATGGTTGAGATAAGTGACTGACTATTTTATTAGCCAGGAGATAGTAATTTACAAATTATTTAATGAGACTTGATTGGTTTATCTGGGAACACTATTTTAAATTAAATGTTAATGTAAATTCTTCTGCATATAAAGGCATTTGCAAAATAACTTTTTAAGGAAGTTGTTTACTACTAACAAGTGTATAAATGCTGTTCATTCTTTGTATTTTGTCACTGTGTTCTATACTTGTGTATTTAATAGCTGCCCTGCTCAGGCTAGTGAAAGTTAGTGTTGAATTACCTTGTTGTAAGAAAATGTGTAAAGAGTTTAATCTTTATTTAGGTGATGGTGGAAAAGAGAAGCTGATTCCTTTAATTCAAGGCCCTTCTGACACCAGAGACCTACACAGCAGCAAATGGCTCAATGAAAGTAGAAAGCCAGAATCTCTGTTAGCTCCAGATATGGTAGCCTTTACAATCCAGAGTCCACAGTATATGGACTACTGCCATAATTCTGGTAAGTGCAAAACTCTTGTTAAGCTGGTATCACATTGCATTTTCATATCCAATGTAGTTTTCGAAAGGGGGATTTGATATAAAATGTGCCAAATGCCCGGAGTATCTGTTTCACATACTGCTCACATTATAACTTCACTCTAGTTCACTCTGAAACTTAAAAAACAAAACACACCATTGTAACATATATATATTCTCTTAGATAGTGCATGCCTAATTGACTTTGTTTGCTTTTGAAAAAATTATATACTGTCTTCTGCCTACTTTTTTTTAGTTTGACAAAATCCATGTTGTAGGTGGTAATTTTATTCCAGTTTCTTATCTAACTAGGATTTCATATACAGAAGCAATAAGTTAGTTCCTGAGTTGGCATTGGATTCAAAATTGCTCATGTAAATCTGTAGCATAAATAATTGCCATTAAAAATTTGTTAATCCACATAGTAAAAAGTGAAAACTTTGGAAACAGTTTGGAATCCATACATTTAGCCTCATCTATCTTGCTACAGTGCTATAGATTTAAATCAGGGGTTCTCAAACTGGGGGTCGGGACTCTTCAGCAGGTCACGAGGTTATTCCAGGGGGAGTCACGAGCTGTCAGCCTCCATCCAAAATCCCACTTTGCCTTCAGCATTTATAATGGTGTTAAATATATAAAAAGTGTTTTTAATTTATAAGGAGGGGGTTGCACTCAGGGGCTTGCTATGTGAAAGTACAAAAGCTTGAGAACCACTCATTTAAATGGTAACCAAGTTTAGAGTTTCTGAATAGCTTGTATAGGAGTTGAAGGAAGTTTCTGGCTTTAAAGGTTTGACAATGCCTGTGTGGATATGAGCATTCATGTGGCATTCTCATGAATTCTGTGGTATTTAAACAAAACATTGGCTACTGGTGGTCTGTTTAAATGGACATTGTCAATTTGAAATCCAGTTAGTTAAAAACAATTATATAAAAGCCATTTCAGGTACTGTGTTTGGTCTTACATCCTCCTGCTAATATGTGCTGATGTAGTAATCGCATTTTCCTATTTTTAAAATGTTGTTCTCACCCTTGACACTGTTTTAAAGATCAAAACAAAGAATATGGGAAGCTGACAAATACACTGATTGAACCAGGGAAACAATAAAATTAACTGCGCACAAAGCACTGCAAAACAAAAATAAACTTCTGAGAGCACAAAATACACTTGGAGGCTACACTAGGATCCCCTTGAAAATCTTGTCCTAGTTAAGTGCTGTATGTAGTCTGTATTTTTGTTTTTATTTTTATTTTTTGTCTTCACTATATTGTCTGTGTAATAGCTCTGCCCAGTCAGGTTTCAATTATTTATAGCAAGATTTTTAAAATTATTATGTTAGGTAGTTCAAGTACTGCAATGAACAATTGCCTGAAGCCATTAACTTTCAAACATCCCCTTTTCCTTCCTTTGAAAAGCTTCTGAACATCTACCTATACCTCAGCAGTTTTCTCACTTCAGTCACTGCACACCACTAACTGTTCATGTCACTTGTTCATTACATTTGTATTGTTTTGTACCTTTTATGTCTTTTCTTCATAAGTTTCTCAGTCCAAGGATCTCATCTTGACTAACCCATATGACTCATTTTAAAGGACTATATATATCTACCATCACTATATAAATTATAATTATTATTATTTAGAGTGTTTAAATATATTTTAAAGGACTATATATATCTACCATCACTATATAAATTATAATTATTATTATTTAGAGTGTTTAAATATATGAAAGTAGTTCCATTTACTATTTGAAATTTTAAAAACAAATGTAATTGATTTTTGGAAGAGCATGTTTGAGAGAATTGAAAACAAAAAACAAATATAGGGCCAGATTTATGTACATGGATACTGAGAGGCCAGGTAAAGTGAGTCAGCAGCATAATAAATTTTTACAGTAAGTACTGTGTAGGTGAATTGACAAGAATAATTAAGAGATGTGTGAGTTTAAAATGCCGTAAATCAAGTAGCCAGTTTTTCTTAGCAAATGGAAGTTTCAGAGAAGAGCCACAAGAATGATTGGAGGATTAGAAAACATGCTACACAGCAGTAGACTCAAGGAGTTCAATCTGTTTAGTTTAACAAAGAGAAGATTAAGGGATGACTTTATCACAGTTTATAAGTACATACATGAGGAACAAATATTTGATAACGCGCTATTCAATCTAGCAGAGAAAGGGATAACACAATCCAATGGCTCGAAGTTTAAGATAGACAAATTCAGATGGCAATAAGACAACATTTTAACTTTGAGGGTAATTAACCATTGAAACACTTTACCAAGCATTGTGATAGATAATCCATCACTGGCAATTTTAAAATCAGGATTGAGTGTTTTTCTAAAAGATATGTTCTAGGAAATATTTTTGTGAAGTTCTATGGCTTGTGTTATATGGGAGGTCAGAGTAGATGATCACAACGGTCCATTCTGGCCTTGGAATCCATGAATCTATAAAATTGAATGTCTGCTAAAGAATGTGGATTGCTGAAAATGGACAATTTTCTATCCTTTCCTTTCCTTTTTTTGAATGGAGGCCATAACAGTTACATATGCCTGCACAAGGTATTTTTTCCCATTTATGAGTGTACAAAGGGTATTGTGAACATCATCTGAAGCCACTGACAGAAACCATTAAGCTAAATTAGATAGTTTGAGAGGTTTAAACTACATTGGTATAATAGGTTTAAACTACATTGGGATGTAAATGGAAAATGAAGGGGTATTGAAAGATTGATGCAACCAATTTAGAAGAAGAATGGAAAAGTTCCTATCAGAGGAGAAATAGAAACAATTGTTCTCTACTGGTAATTTGATAGCGAAGAACATGGACCAGACAATATATGATCCAGATAAAGACAAAAGGATGCTGTGCTACCCTTTTGGGAATCAAGGTAAGAAATACGACCAGAATGACCAAAGATAGATTAATTACAGATAAATTTCTCGCTGGCCTATATAGGAACTAGTGACACAAGAGAGATTGATTAGAATAAAGGACAATTTTCCAGATCTTGGAAGAGAATTGAAAATACCTTTCAGATGAAGTTCTTATAGTTCCTTCTATTGCAAGTATGAGTGAGGGAAGAATGAGTAACTTAATTTTGCACCTATGGTGTAGAGAGGAGGTTTTGGCATTGTACAGAACTGATTGCTTTCTGTAATGAGAGATGACTGGGTTATAATTCTCTACTTAGATTGGGAATCAACTTCTGGAATACACAACTAGTGGAGTGGGTTGACTGTCTTTAAACTGGGTATAAATTGCTAGGAGGAGACTGTGCATAGTTTTTAAAAAAAGAGTTAATATTAATTTGAAAGTATATGCCAAGAAAATGTTATCAAAAAATGAATGATGATAAATTAATTAATAATAAACCCTACATTAACATTTTTGTATCTATTTTCAACTTAATGAGTTGATGGTGGGAGGTGTAAGATAATACAGAATTAATATGAAATTACAGTGATTGTATCCTAGTAGAGAAATCTGAATCTTGGTAAAATGACTTTTACAAAAGTATTAACAGGGAAAAGGGAAATTATATATAATAGCCCATTTGTATTAACAATTTCTTAGCAAGGGCTGATTCTTTTGGTAGTGTTTTTGGTTTACATTTGTGTGTTTACAGAAAAGTGTGATACAGCGGTGTCAGTTTGCCTTATGCAGATAGCAAAGTATTTTCTAATATAAAAATAACAGTTAATTATGATTTTACTAACAGTAGTTCTGGCCCTTAAATGTAACTTTGTATGTTAACACTCTTAATTCTGTCAAGTATCAGAGGCGTTGCCGTGTCAGTCTGGATCTGCAAGAGCGGCAAAGAGTCCTGTAGCACCTTATGGACTAACAGATATATTGAAGCCTAAGCTTTCATGGGCGAAGACCCACTTCGTCAGACGCATGTGGTGGAAATTTCCAGAGGCAGTTATAAATATGCAGGCCAGAATCAGGTTTGAGATAACAAGGTTAATGCAATCAGGGAGGGTGAGGTCCACTGCTAGCAGCTGATCTGGAGGTGTGAACACCAAGAGAGGAGAAACTGCTTTTGTAGTTGGCTAGCCATTCACAAACTTTGTTTAATCCTGAGCTGATGGTGTCAAATTTGCAAATGAACTGTAGTTCAGCAATATCTCTTTGAAGTCTGGTCTTGACTTTTTTTGCTTCAGGGTGGCTACCTTTAAATCTGCTATCGTGTGTACAGGGAGATTGAAGTGTTCTCCCACAGGTTTTTGTATCTTGCCATTCCTAACATCTGATGTGTCCATTTATGCTTTTACATAGGGACTGTCCAGTTTGGCCGATGTATATAGCAGAGGGGCATTGTTGGCACATGATGGCGTATATTACATTGGTAGACGTGCAGGTGAATGAACCAGTGATGGTGTGACTGATCTGGTTAGGTCCTGTGATGGTGCTGCTGGTGTAGATATGTGGGCAAAGTTGGCATCGAGGTTTGTTGCATGTATTGGTTCCTGAGTTGGAGTTACTATGGTCCGGTGTATAGTTGCTGGTGAGAATATGCTTCAGGTTGGTGGGTTGTCTGTGGGTGAGGACTGGCCTGCCTCCCAAGGCCTGTGAAAGTGAGGGATTGTTGTCCAGGATGAGTTGAAGATCACTGATGATGCATTGGAGGGGTTTTATCTGGGGACTGTAGGTGATGGCCAATAGTGTTCTGTTTGTTTCTTTCTTGGGCTCACTTTCACAGGCCTTGGGAATGGCTAGCCAACTACAAAAGCAGTTTCTCTCTCCTTTCTTGGTGTTCACACCTCCAGATCAGCTGCTAGCAGTGGACCACATCTTCTCTGATTGCATTAACCTTGTTAGCTCAAACCTGATTCTGGCCTGCATATTTATACCTGCCTCTGGAAATTTCCACCACATGCGTCTGACGAAGTGGGTCTTCGCTCACGAAAGCTTATGCTCCAATATATCTGTTAGTCTATAAGGTGCCACAGGACTCTTTGTCACTCTTCATTATGTAATAATTCATCTGTTTCAATAGATCGCTCAGTGTTTTTTTTAATAGTCTTTGTTCCCATGAATATCTTTGTAGCATTAGTGCTCCCTCACCTTCGTCTAGATCACAGCATATAATAATGTGATATAATAGAGAGGGGATGACTGGCACCATTTTTTTTAAGGGACCTAAGGTTTGGTAATGCCCTCCTACTCCTATCTGAAATAGCCTGGGTATATTGACTTTCAAAGCAAGATGTGGTGCCCATTAGTTTCACCTAGCGTTTGAAGACTGATAGGGGACTTGGAAGATGAATGGGAATGCTAGACTGTGTCTACACTATTGGCTAAATTGGCACTGCTGCGATCGATGCAGCGGTGTCAATTTAGTGGGTCTGGTGAAGACACGACAAGTTGATGGGAGAGTGCTCTCCCGTCGACGTCTGTACTCCACCTCCACGAGAGGTGGAAACTATATTGACAGTAGAGCATCTCCTGTTGACATAGTGCAGTTTAGACACCACTGTAAGTCAACCTAAGTTACGGTGACTTCAGCTACATAATTTACGTAACTGAAGTAGCGTAACTTAGATCAATTTACAGCGTTAGTGTAGACCAGCCCTTTGTGTTGAATTATGAGCTTCTACTGACAAGATGGGGTAAACTGTTTTATTTTGTACTATGAAATAATTGGCAAGGCACTCAGAGGCTTTGTACAGACACTTTTTATTACTTAAATCAGAAGGCAATACAATAAATATAATTAGTAAATATCTTCTTTGAACTGAACTTAAATCTTGAATACTACAGTAGTGAAGCAAGGAGGTAAACAAAAGCAACCGTGTTACTTTTGGGTTCATTTGATATAAATTAGTGCATCCAGTAGACAAATACCAAATTGATAAAAAAAAATTCTAGTTTTATGAGGGAATTACTAACAATGGAGAATAAACATTTTCAAACTATTTTAAATGTTAATCAGGAATTGGTAGTGCCTCATTAACTTAAAGTGACTTTCCATTCTTTCCCTTCCTTTCCTTAAAGTGACTTTCCTTTCAAGGATTTTGAGACACTTCTATTTAAAAGTATTTGAAATGTATGCATAATTTCACAAATCTCTGAAAATAAATTACTCTGAAATTGAGTATTTATAAGTGTGTGGATATTTCTCAGCTCCCCCAAAAAATCCTATGAAAGAGTGCACTGAAATTTACAAAAGTGTCATAAATTATAACACTAATAACAATGTTATTTGATATTTTTCCTACTATGCAAAGGTTAATTTTGTTCAGTAGGGTCAATTGGAAAGGAAAGGGTGGGCTTAAAATCCAATTTTGGATTTTTTTTAAAGCCCAAGAGTTAAAATGAAGTTATCAATGGCAATTATTTTTCCATTTCACCACTCTGGTCTGGAATACTGTAAATTCTAGCAGAAGTTAGTTTTTTTAAATTAGAGTAATGATGTTTTATAAATTTTTCAATTTAAATTTAGATGTATATCTGTGTTGTTTTAAAAAAAAGTAAAATCTCAATGAACTGCTTGAAGTACCTTTTAAAATATTTTTGACATGACAAGTAAGTAAGAATGCTTATATATTATAGTGAATAAAGACAATTCACTTTTGTGGTTTGGGCACAAATGCGTAAAAATTATACCCATCTATCTTATTACATTTCCTCTCCTATCCCTGAGGACTTCTCTATGTATTTTATCTATAATTGTTGCCAGTTTTCTATCATGTTCCCACTGGGCTTTTGGTGCAAAAAACCTTATCCTCTCGATGACAGAGCTTGCCTGAATGATTTCATGCTCTTAGCATTTTTGTTCACAGGAATTAGGGGCAAAATGTAACTACAGCTGAACATAGAGTCTATTTTTGTAATTTTGAAGTTTAGACTCTGTTATTGGAACTAAATGAAGAGATGCAGGTGTTCTCCAGTTCAGGTCCTTTGGGATTTTTTGATGGTAGATGCTTGAAAAGAAAATGCATATGTTTCCAGAGTCAAACAGCAGCTGTGGACAAGGATTTATGTTTTTCTCAGAACTTTGGGATTTCAAAATGTTACATTTAATCACATGCACAGAAAGGAGTGCAAATGTTAAAGATGTTACATATAAAACTATGGATCTGATCTCTTTACCATACCAACTAGTTGTGGGAATACAGGAACAAAGTGATCTTTAATCTTAATATCAACAATTTCAAAAGGATTATGATAGTTGCCAGGACTCAGTCTTTTGAGAACTCTGCAGTTGCAACACAGAATATTTTTATCCTCTAAATTATTTTTAAAATATAATTTATTTATATAATTTATTTTTATTATTTTGCCTTTAAAAAAAATTCTGGTACAGGTAATATATGTTCCTGAAAGCACAATGTTTATATCCTATTTTTGTTAGGATACGGTAAATTAAGTTTCAGGCAGTTATATATTCTATGATGAGTTCCATTAACTATTGGATTGGTAACTATTGGGTTGACAAAAATTGGGTTGACAACAACAGTTAAAATACTTGGAGTAAGAGGCTAAAATTAGAAGTGTTCCCAAGTTACAAACCTTGCCAAAATGAACGTTTTACTGGTAATGAATGTGCTGTCAGTTCTGTATATTTTAAGAATTTGAGATTTGTTAGTATATGAAAAGTGCTGTCTACAAACACATCATCCATGATGAGTAATTTTACTATATCTCATGTGTATAGTTTTTGAAAGTGGTGACTTTTTGTGTGTTAATTGTTCCTTCCTCGTAAAAAAGTGACTTGCATAATGTGAGTAAACTTGATTACAAAATCTTTAAACACAGAACAATATAACTTTTTAGTAATTGTATGTGATCCTGATTCACCAGGTGCTTATGTTCTTCAGTCAGGGCCTGTAGCTAGCCTGCTTCTCTGCTAGCTTAACCCCAGGCAGTCTAATGAGTACAGGTTTGCCCGAATTGAACCTCCTGATTGGCATAACAGCCTGATTGGCTGAGGGGATCCACAGACTTGCTCTTAAGGCCAGCAGCAGGGTGCTGTCTGCTCAAAGTATTTCCTAGCAGCAGCACTTGGTTCCGGCCCTTCTACCTTCCCTGACTCCAGGTAACCTCTATCTGACCTTTGGCTCCAATTCCTGGCTCTGACTATGGCTTGACCTTTGGCCCTGGCATCTGCCTTCTGACACTGGTTCTGACCCTCAGCTCCCTTTTCTTGGCACCTGGTTTCTGTTCCCACCATTAGGCAACATTGCCTACATCCCACTCCCTAACAGTTAAGCAGCCTAAAAGGAACCATCGAGGGGGAAAAGGGCCTGCTTCCCCGTCAGCATGGATCCCACCAAGACAAATATTTCCCTGTTGGAGATAGTGGGTGCTGTACACAAGCTGTATACTCCACAGGCACAGAATGTGTCCCTTCAGGTGCAAGCTGCAGCTCCATCTTCAGCTCCCTGCAAACCAAAGATTCCACTTCCGGGTGAGTACAGTGGTGATTGCAGCAAATTCCACGGATTCCTGAGTCAGTGTCCGCTTCTGTTGGCACCGTGAGCATTTCCCACCAATCAAGCCTGAGTAGGACTTATCAACTTGGTAACAGGGGAGGCTCTGGCCTGGACTTTCCCACTCCTGGAGAAATCTAACCTGCCCTGGGCTAGTTTGAAAACCATATGCGAGCCATGGTGCCAATTTTTGATGATCCAAACCACACATGCACGGCACAGACTGAGCTCCGAGCATTGTGACGGAGGTGCCAATTGATTGCCAAATGGCCATGGAATTTCAGAGCCTGGTAACAGATACCAAGTGGAATGAGGCTGTCAGTGTTACCACTTCCAGCCTAGCCTCAGGAAAAAAAAATCAAGGATGAGCTGGCGTGGGTTGAATCTCCACCCAGCTTTGACAATTTAATCGAACCTATGAATAAGGATCGATAGCTGTCTGACAGAGCACTGTGAAGAGCAAAGCTTAGCCTCCTGTGCCCCACTGGTTTCTCTGGCCTCAGCTCTCCAGTCACCAGCTTTCTCCCTCCAGATTGAGCCTATGCAAATCGACCAAGCCCAGCCCTGCCTTTCAGATGCTGAGAGAAATGAACACCAAATGGTGGGCTTATGCCTATACCGTGCAGAGCCTGGATACATCAAATCAGGCTGTCCTGCAAAGGTCTGACTTGTGTCCGAGCTGGGAAACGCCAAGTCCCAGTCCCAACAGAGGGGTCTGGGTTGGGCTGGTATTCTTCTCGTCCCTCCAGTATACAACATCAATATATGTCTGGTGGTACTGTGGCAATGGCTAACCAGAACCTGACATATCTCTGATTCCCCTTCCAACTTCAACACTCCACCATGACTGAAGTCCACTGGAAGCACTGGTGTATTCAAATGCCTCCAGTAATTTCATGGACTTGGACATTGCGTAAGCACATACAGTGCCTATCCACTGTAAAAGCTCTCTGGACTTGGTGGAGTCTATTGACAAGTCGCTTCTCTCATCATGTCTGGTTACCCAACACTGTTCCTTTGAGTCACCACCCTCCAGGGTCATAGAGAAACCTTCCAATTCAGACTCATCCGAGGCCCTGCACTCCCCGGTTATCCTTGGCATGGTCTCGCTCACCGCCCAACATCCTCATATCCGTTGGCCCACAGGCACAGCACGTTTCAACTCCCTGCACTGTTGGTAGTCTTGGCTCCCAAAACTCAGATGTGGGCCAGAAGCCCTCTGCAACTTGGTCTGCCTTCTCTGAGAACCTGAGTCTAAGAGTTCACAGGGAATTTCAGCATCCTCTGTGCTGATTCCTACAACTTCAGTGATACCTGTTAAATACCAAGAAATTCTCAACATGTTCATTAAGAAGAATACGGACCCCTTGCTGCCCCCTCACAGTTATGACTGCCCCATTAACCTTCCGCTAGGAGCAGAGATCCCTTTCAGTCGCATCTATTGTCTCACTGAGCCTGTGCTAAAGGTATTCTGGAGCTACCTTCAAGAGAACTTTCAAAAGGGTTTCATCTATCAATTCATTCACATCTCCAGCTGGGGAACTGAGTTTCATTGTAAAGAAGATGGATGGATCTCAGTGGCCCTGTGTGGACTACAGGGCACTAAACAAGATCACCATCCAGAACTGATACCCTTTCCCCCTCATCAATGAGCTTTTTGAATGTTTTTGCTCCACCAAGGTCTTCATGAAGTTGAACCTCCATGGAGCTTACAACTTGGTGCTGATTAGGAAGGGAGATGAGTGGAAGACTGCCTCCTGCCTTCCTTGACTCTGAGTAACCAGGTTCTGACCTTCAGCTCCAATTCCTGGCTCGGACTCTCTAGCTTCATCCTTGACTCTAGCATATGGCATCTTGATACTGGTCCTGAACTTCAGCTCCAATTCCTTGCTCTGGCATCTGGCTTCTGTCTCTGGTTCTCACCCTCAGCTCTGTATCCTGACTCCTGCTTTGACCACTAGGCAAAACCGCCCATGTCCTGGTCCCTCACAGTGCCTTGCTATACCTTGTAGAATAAAGGTGCTGTTTTAGTACTATTGTATATGGAAAAGAGGTTATTTTCTTTGTTACTACGCACTTTCTCCATCTGCCAGCTCCCATAATGAAGTTGCTGGTCTCTATTTGTGATGTAATGGTCTGTACTCATAGTACTTGTGATGTAACAAATTGAGCATTTAAATTTTATTGCTGGATCAGGTAGGAACAGCAGATGGGGATGCCAAAGAAAAAAAGTTTAATAATAAATATCTTTGTTAATTAGCAACAATGGTAGATTTATGTTTACAATAATGTCTATTTGTAAGATGTAAAAGTCCTCTGTTTAATTTATTTTATTAAGCTGTTTGTGCAATTGCTACTTGTACAAAGGGAGAAATAATCCCTTTCTTGAGTACAGTCTGTTACTCTACTCACCATGATTGCAACTCCATCTCCTGGGAATAAAATCAGGGTGGGGTGTGCTGTTGTACTGTGACAACTAGATCAGTATTCTGTCTAGTGACCTGCATAACCCCAGCAGTGGTAAGGAAGATGATCTAATTCTGGATAGGGAGTTGTATTGTACAGTAGGTAGGAAGTTCGTTTCAATTATCTCTCCTTTCCCATGAAATGATACTGCAGTTTCCTGAAGCATAGCTGTATTTTTTTTCTTCTCTGTTTCTGAAGTGGACTCTCTTTCCCCTGGATAGGACAGCCTGGTATGCAGCTTTTAGTACAGTAACTCCTCACTTAATGTTGTAGTTATGTTCCTGAAAAATGCGACTTTAAGCGATATTGCTTGCTTGATTAGGTTAGGTTAGGTTTTATATATATTTATAAAAATAAACAACAATTGAATACTGGTACACAGTGATGATGGTTGTGAAGCTTGGTTGAGGTGGAGGAGTCAGAGGGTGGGAATTTCACAGGGAAGGCCTTACTGCTAAAAGAACTAGCAGTTGGCTGAGCCCTCAAGGGTTAACTCTCACACGCTACAAGCCAGCAGGAAAGAAGGGAATGCAGACAGAGACAGATGTGTTTCAGAGATAGAGGTGCACATTTCTCCTTTAAGTATCAAGAGTGGGGTCAGAAGTACACTGCTTTGTTAATTAGATCAGCAAGCCCAGCAGCTGCAGCTTCTGCCTAAGGCAGCAGCTCCCTCCCTCATGTATCCCCCATGCTCTATGGAAGATGGGATAAGCAAGGTGCAGGAGCAGGGGGACATTAGCCCTCCTCTTCTTCCCCTCCCCCCACACAGGAAGCAGGCACCCTAACAATAGCCCCCCTCTTCTTCCCCTAATGCAGCAAGCAGGCAGGAGTCTCGGGGAGCAGCACATGGCAGTGAGGGAAGGGACAGCTAAACTGCCCGCAATTGATAGCCTGCAAATGACGTTAGAAGGGAGCATTTCACAACTTTAAACAAGCATGTTCCCTAATTGATCAGCAACGAAACAACGTTAACCGGGACGACTTTAAGTGAGGAGTTAGTATTTTGTGTGACTTAGAAACTCTTGTATAATTTTTGCTAAATAAGCTCCTGAATTTTGTCAAATAAAATGGAAAAACTGCTACTTTTCAACAAGAATAAAGAAAATAATGAATATGCTGGGTCAATGTAATTATTATAGGGGGAGCTGGTAATGACTCCTATAGGTTATCTATCACTTCCCATTATAAAAAACAATCTTGTGCCTTTTTTTTTTAAATGCAAAAACACATTATTAGTTGCAGCAGCACCTTGATATTTGGTTGAGGGAAAGCCCAGTGGCAAGAGAAATGCCTTTTCTTTGTGCCATTTGTTGAAAATAGCCATTTCTCTTATCTTGCTTGTATTATTCAGGACATGTTTGGCAATAAGCCAAAATAATAACTAAACTTGAATCTTTTAAGTTTGGCTCCATGTGCTCAGGGTCCACAGCGTTCATCTCAGAGTGGAGTGATTTTGCTTATTCAGAATGGAGATCAGAATAGAGACTGGAGAGTTTTTTCTGGTAATAGATGAGATTTCCACCAGCATGAAGTGGTACAGTTCTGTTTGGCATAAGCACATCTCCCTGGAGTCTTTCTACGTTAGTGTTTTCAGCATTAGTGATGAACCACCTCAGCTCATCATAACTGATGCGGAATCCAGGTAGCTGTAGTATGTCAACTAAATTGTGAGACCCAAACTCACGGTGTAGCAGTGCAGCAAGGTGAATGTGCATTGGTGTGATAATTTTGGAACTCTTAAATACTATGCACTCTGCAATTGAGAGGCACCTTGTTTGAATGTCTTCTGAAGGATGATACTCATTGCTAGGTGAGTTATATGCCTCTCTATCTGTCAACCAGAGGACAAACTCCTGCACCAGTTAGGGCACAAAAGTAGCTGACCTCTGTAAACTGCTATCACCGGCTTTGGGGATAATATTCTGAGGCTTTCATTTTGGCTATTTCAGATGAAAGGATTGAAGCACCATTAAACAAAACCACTTGTTCATTTTAAAGCTTTTCATCAGGCTCACTTGCCAGAAGAACAGTCACAAAACATTTGGATTACTTAAATTCGTGCTTCAGATCACTGGCAACTTGGATTAGCATCAGCTACATGTTATTTGCACTGTATTGAAAAATGGTAGACTTGTCTTGTTCATGCTGTGCATGGAATGAAATTGGAGAGCCATAGTGTTTTTCATATTTTGCCTGTAATTTGCCACTGGAATAGCTTTCAGTGTCTACATCTGAGGGAAGAAGGGCTTTATATCTTCTACAGCTTGGACAGGAAAAGAGCCTTCTTGTTGTACATAAAATCACTGTCTATCTCTTCAGTGAGCTTATAAAATGCAATGTCATAAGGTGACTGTATAGTTGTGGTGTAACTGGATGGTTTTGCTTAAAGATTTGTTTTGCTCAAGTAGAAAGAAAGGCATGTTGAGTGATAAACTGCATCCTTAGCAATCAGGTCTTCTATACATATTCTGTGCAATATGTCACCATCTCTTCTTTGAACTGCTGCCTCCTTTAGGCTACTTGATCTCTCAGAGGTTTCTGTTTTATAAAGTTTCTTATCTTGTATGTTTTTCCTCAAGCAAATAATGAAAAAGGACCAATCACTGGAGGACATGATTGCTCTGATGGGTATAGAAGCAGGTGAACATGATGCTCCCTAACCAAGTTCAGAGTCTGTTTTATTTCCTGGGTTCAATACAACTATGACGTGCAAATTTGACTTGGTTGTGTATTTTTCAAAGCAACCAGTATGATAGAGTATTGGTGGTACATCATCTAAACAAGAAAATTGATCCAGTAATTGTCAGCACAATTCATCTGGCTTCTACTTCCAGCATCACAGAATTATGTCCAGCACTGGTGACCTTTGCACTTTATTTTCTTGACAAATGACACATTTTTTCAAAGTTTGTGGAAAGTCTTTTTCTTTTTTATGTAAGCTTTAAGACGCTTATATCCTCCATGTTTTCATATTTTGCATCTTCCCTGTAGAGGTAAAATTTCCAAAGTATTTAGCTAACATTACCATCACCACGATCCATTTTGTACAAGTATACAAACTTGTGCTAACTTATATATAAACTGGATCTATAGGTTAGTATAAAAATGGCTATTTTTGCTTAGTGAGCACTTTGACTGAAGCCCATACGAAGCTGTGTATTGTCATCTCTAACACTAATAATGACCTGTGCATAAGTGTCACTGAGTTAAAAAGCTAGTTTCTAGAATATTTAAAAGGCTAGTACCGTGTGCATAGGCAATTACAAATTACAACTTTCTACCAGGGAGACTAGTTGATACATTGTATGTACAAAAGCTTACAAATGGAGAAGCATTATATTAAGAATTCACTGTGCAGTACAAACTGTGGACATGCAATCTACTGCTACTGGTACACAACCTCAGTGTGAGACTATTCTGATCAGCAAATTTCAATTGAAAATATAGACAACTATTATCATTTGTGAGATACTTTGACAATTAAGAATGTGATGTGAAAACATTTCATGTTAGTATATTCCAAAATGTTGATATTTGCTATTTTTGCCACATGCTAAAGAGCAACATCATTTCTAAAGAAAAATTATTTGCCCATGGAAAACCAATAAAAATCTTTTAATACATTATCGAGTAGCTTTGACAATAAACACCACAATGAGGTGTTGAAATTAACTGAAACAGCAAAAACTGTAGTTATAGTCACGTTGCAGTGTTTTTGGAACTGTGCAAAAAAATGTTTTCCCTTTTTGAATGCCACTGTTTCACCTCACCTACAGGTTTACAGCACCATTTGACAGCTCTACATCACATCTCATCTAATTGTACATACAATAACCTTTCAGATGGTATAGATGGGTATGTGTAGGATGGATACATTAAACTCCAAAAATATGGCTTTTTTTGGAGAATTGGCATATGTATATGTGTAGTTAGGGGGCTTGGAGAGAGTGTCATGCTGAGTTCCTCCCTAACCAGCAGTGCAAGTACACCCGTACACCGGACCAGCAAGCTATTTATAGCCGTTACAAGGTACTGAAAAGACAAAGCAGCAGCCCCACCAGAGGAGAGGGTTGGAGGTTCTGCTCCTTTCCCCGCTGGGAGGGGCAGCAGGGAAAGGAACAGAACGCCGGCAGCTCCTCCGGCAGGTGTACTGCCCCCAGCCTTGCCCCCCACAGCCCTGCCTCCTGCGGGGGTGCTGCTGTAGTACGAGGAAGGACGGAGATGCAGCTCCGAGCCTGGAAGGGCGGGGGGGTGGGGTGGGAGCTGGGAATGCAGCTCCGAGCCTGGAATGGCGGGGGTGGGTGGGGGTGGGGTGGGAGCTGGGAGTTCTGCTACTTTCCCCGCTGTCCTTCCCAGCAGGGAAAAGAGCAGAAATCCCAGCCCCACACCCTGCCCTTCCACGGAGCTGCGTCTCCGTTTGTGTACCACAGTAGCAGCCCCACCTGAGGAGAGGGCTAGGGGACGGGACTGGGAGTTCTGCTCCTTTCCCCACTGAGAGGAAAGGATCAGAATGCCAGCAGCTTCTCCAGCGGCTGTACCGCCAGCCCTGTCTCCAGCGCAGCAGTACTCAGGAGGAGGACAGAGCCCTGCCCCTACCCCAGGTAACATGGGATGGATGTGGGGAGGCAAGGGTAGAGTGTGGGGGCCCCAGGCTGGGGGCAGAGCGATGAGGAGTCACATGGAGGGTCACGTGCTTCCCTTAACTGGTGGCCTACCCTGTTCCGGTAAGATATGGATTTTACTTGCACCATTGTCCCTAACCCATCCCTCTCTCCTCCGGATAACAGCTTTCCATTGACTAATGTAGTTAGTTCTGTAGCTGAAGTGGTAAAGGCCTGTGCTGCAGTGTTGGAGATTCAGGGTTCAAACCCTGTTGATGATGCATAATTGGGGAGTACTGTTAGTTGTACATAATAGAACTTATTTTCCTTTAAAAAGAGAAAAGCCTAGCATATTTTGTAGCAAAAATATGTTGTGTTGTTTAGGAGGTTTCAAAATTAAACATTTGAAAAATAAGAAATGCTAAATATAAGGTTACATATGCAACTTTAATTCTGCCCTCTTGTGTGTAAGTATTATGGTACAGTCCTTAATTATATGATCACATACTATTGTTTTCTATAGGACTCCTGCCTCATTCAGTTCACTGATTGGCAGAATTCAAGTTGCACAGGCACCGTTAAATCTGACATCTCCTAATTGCGAGAGCTTGATTTAGCAACCTAAATATCTCTTAGGGTTTTTTGTATGTAATAAATTATATATGGCAGGCCAAACATACAATTTTATTTCAATAACAATATGGGATAATACATTTTTCTATAATATATTTGTATAAAGCAGCTTTCTCACGCAAGGCACCTCAGAGCATTTTATTAAGCAAGGTGACTAGATGCTGATTGTGCAGAAAGGTTTTGAAAAATTGAGAGCCATTATACTCTCCAGAATTGCTGACACACAGCTTTGGACATTAAAATCTGTTTTTAATTGAGAGAGTATATGTTGGCCAAGATATCGGGATAGTGCCTACTCATTTTGAAAAATTGCTTTGGGATCTTTAACTTGCATCTGGATGCTCACCGGAGATGGGTAGAAAGGACCATGGCTGTTCGCTTTCATGTAATGTTTAAATTTCTTCCAACTTTAGTTAAAGTACCATAACTATCCTTTTTTGTATGACAGAGCTGATGCGTATAATGTTGAATGAGAAAAAGATCACATTGAAATAAATGCAATATATATAAAACATAAATGTGTTTCACATGTTGCTTATTTTTATGTTTTAGGTTAATTATTCAGTTTTCAGATAACACTATTTTCTTCAAAAAGTGTAATAATAAATTAAATGTCAATATATTGTAACTGTTTATTCTTTATGGGTGCTGTATTTTAATGCAGTATAACTTTTATTAAGTATTTCATATAAAGTTATTGTAAGTGTGCACAAATAGTTGTGATTGTACTTTGAGTTTTAGTTATTGTTCCAAAACTCTGATTACTACCTAACACTCATACTATTATAATTTTATACCAGTGGTTTTCAACCTTTTTTCATTTGTGGACCCCTAAAAATTTTCAAATGGAGGTGCGGACTACCTTGGAAATCTTAGACTTAGTCTGTGGAATCTGAGTGGTCCACGGACCAAATGTTGAAAACCACTGTTCTACAATAACAACCTTTCATGGACCCCTTAGACATAGTCTGCAGACTCCAGCTTGAAAACCACTGTTTTATACAATTGAAACATTCTTTTTAATGAGATGGTTTGTTTTCAGCTCTAAATATTTTCATCATGTTACTTCTTCTGTACTCCATTATTCACCACAGCCCCAGCCTCTGTTGTAGATGAGGAGGGAATGTAGATTGCTCCACAAATGTTTTCGGGAAATGGTCACAGATTCAAAAGTTTTGATTGCACAAATGCACACAAGCTTACTGAAAATCTTTGATATACATGGTTTTTGATTAAAAGAAGCCTATTTTCACAAAGTGCTGAGTACCCACCCTCTCAAAATCAGGCCCCCTTAAGTTGGGCATCCAAAAATTGAGACTTCCAAAATCACGTCTCATTTTTGAAAATTTTGGCCATTAATGTTTTATATACTGAATAAGTAACATCTGCATTTTTCTCCAAAGCATCTAAGTACAACTAGTTTGCACTAAATACCAATAGGCCTACTTATATATAAAAATGATGCATTAAATAGCTAGGTATTGTGGATGCTTTAGAAGTATCTAAAATAGATATATTATTATGTAGAATAGTAGTGAATATGCTACATGTATATTATGTGCTCATAGTTGTAAATATCTCCATAAAATGGTTTTTAAAAAATGTAACTTCAAACACAGGCACCATAAACACAGTAGAAAATTTAATTTACATGCAATGTAGTAATGTTAAGTCTTATTTGAAATTCACTTTTGAAACACTTCCAACGTTCTTATTACTTCCTGGCAAGCTAAATGTATTTGAAAAATACACTGATAAGATTATATAGTTTAATGAAATAACTACATTTTAAAAATTGTTAATTTAACTGCAAGTATTTTGGGGAGGAGGGTAGAAACAACACATCAGGGAGGACAATGTGTTTTATTGAAACAATAGCTGAGTTACAGATTACTATATCTATAGCCCCAATCCTGCAACTGCATCCTGCAGGCACTGGCATCTGCCTGAGCAGAAACAACTGCAGGTTCAGCGCCTGTGTTTGTACTCAGACAGGTCTTAGGCTGCTAACTTACAGAAAATGACTAAGAGACAATCAAAACAAATTCAGAATTATATTTTCAAGGTCATGTGGGCAGATCTAAAACCCTTTAGGTTGTCATTTTCACTAGGAAACCTGGAAAAAGAATTCTATGCATGCATAATGAAAATAGCAAATAACTTAAGGCTATACAATATGAAATTAATGGAAAGGTGCCAGGGTACATGCCACAGTAATAGTTAACACTGGTGAAATAGACAACATAGTAATGACAGTTACAAATTTGGAGACTCAGGAACAGCATGGATAACAACACAACAGCACTGCAAACACAGCAAATATCTATGCCACTTTCAAGAACCCCAGAGGAGGAAACTGAATATGTTTCTAAAATTATTATGGACACTAAAAGATAACAAAGATACAATTAATAGTTTTGAAGATCAGTTTATTACTCTCAGAATGATATTCTGAATTAGGTGATGCCTTTTTGTCTTGAAAACACTACTGGAATATGTCCTCAAAGTACCGCTACTTAAGGCCCAAGAGGATCTGCTATCTCGCTAAATATATTTGTATCTCTAAAGATATAGTATAGCCACAAAACGTTTTATTAAAATTATTCATTTTTCTATAACCTGGCATCTTATCCCATTGAGGTGCATATGAATTATGTATACTGAAATTTTTCTTTTTTATGTAATTGTATTAATGTTTGATTCTGTTGCTATTGAACCAATAAGCAGTCACGCTTATCTGTTGAGAGGGGCATGTGAATTATCTTCTCTCTCCCTTAACCCGTAGAGTATCTTACACACAGGCCTTTGGGTGGGGAGAGAAAGAGAAAATTCCACCGGGTGTGCACCAACTCTGTGGCCATTGAACTGAAAATTAATAAATACAAAGTTAGAAAAATAACCATTATATTTGCAAAACATTTTAAATTGTTAAATTATGCTTTAAATATATGTACTGATATAGTTAACTCATAAACATTTCCTAAAATATATTTTCATGTTCAAAATGTATTTAAAATAGTTAATAGCTATTTTGTAAGTGTTTGATTATAGAATCACTAAGTTACATTCTTAAGATGCATTATATTACTCCTTAGGGCATTCTGTGTCAAACAGTTTAAAATTCTGCGCACAATATTTTAAAATTCTGCAAAATTCTGCAAATGTTTGTCTAATAAATGTGGAGACTGCAGCATGGCATTGGGGAGCACAGGCCACTGGCTACACAGAGTTGGGAGATCAATGTGCGTGGTCCCCTCCCCCCCCAGGACACAGACTCAGTGGTGAGGCTTCACCCATCCCTGACACAGTGCAAGGATGACCCTGTCTTCCCCAGAAACACCTCAGGGCCCTGCCCGTCTGTGTGGGCAGCAGGCTCAGCAAGACAGGATCCAAATGTGGAGGGGCTTAATGTGGAGGGGATCCAGGTGTGAGTTGAGAAGGTTCTGTGTTGGGCAATCTGGGTGCGGGCGGCTCAGTGGGGGATTTGGGTTCGGGGGGGATCTGGATGCACAGGGGCTTGTTGGGGGTTACTGGGTGCAATGGTAATGGGACTTTGCAGGGTCCAGATGAAGGTGGTTGGAGCTCAGTGGTGGGAGGGGGTCTGGGTGTGGGAGGATAGCTCAGCAGGGGGGTCTGGGAGTGGGGGCTCAGTGGTGGGTCTAGATGCTGGAGGAGTTGTGCTCAGTGATGTGGGTATTCAGGTGCAGCTGGTTGGGGCTCGGTGGGGTGGGGAATCTGAGTGCGGTTGGCTCGCCGGGGTGGTCCAGGTGCCAGGGGAGTGGGGCTCATCAGCTAGGGTTCTGAGTGCAGGGATGGGGGTGAGGCTCGGCGAGAGGGTCTGGGTATGAGGGGAGAGTTTGCAGAACTTCCTACAGCCGGGGGAGAAATCTGGGGGTGGATTTGACCCGGCCCTGGATGCCGTGCAGGGGAAGAGGCAGTCTCGTCCTCCCCAACCTAGCCAGGTCTAGCAGCTGAGCCCAGCACAGGGCAGGAGTCATCAGCCAAGTCTTCCCCAGTCCCGCCTACTGCCCCACAGTGATTTACCTTTTTGTGGGCTGCCCTGGGCACCCGAAACGTACTGCTAGGGAGGGTCACATGACTTCTCTTGTGGTTTCCCTTTGCTTCCCCCGTGAGAGTGTCATTTTTCTGTGGGGAAGAAAAGAAATCTGTGAGGGATGTAAATTCTGCACATGTGCAGTGGTGCAGAATTCCTCCCAGGTGTAATTATATTCTATCAATTATATTACAATGTCTGTATTTAAATGAGTTTTCTGAAGACTCATCTGTTGGCAGCGAAAAAGTAGAACTTTTGATTCGTGTGCCAATATGATACACAAACTTTAATACAGTTGAACTTTCTGAAAACAAATGTATAGTTTAAATGGATGGGTAATACATTATAATGCTTGATTTTTAAGTAATGTGATATTACTTGAATTAAAACAGCAATCAGTGAATGAAATTATTTTTAATTCATTAGCCAAGAGTTAAATTCTTATGAAAATAAATGTCAAAGTTAATAATGCTTCTTTATTTTTCGATGGTAACAAAACATGGCATAAGTAATCCTAATCAGCCTGTGAAAGGGATGACTTAACACAACTGTTGATGCACTTGGAGTGAAACATCTTTATCAAGTTAATACAAGAAGCAGTCATGCCCTACTTGAATTACTCATTTATAATAGCTGAGCAGCAGCCTGCATGTGGACTTTGAAATCCTGGGAAAATAAGATGCATGCATGCATTCAAATGTCTAAAGGCTTTACTCTAGAGCAGCTGGAAAATGTTGAAGTTAGTTGTCAGCTACTAGCTGTTGTCTACGTTTTTGGTCTTCAGGGAGATGTGATCAGCTTAATTACTGACCAACTTCACTATTACTTTAATGGTCCTGAATTAATGAAACCTTTTGGACTTTATAGTTTCAAGAGGCAGTTGACCACATAGGATCCAAGTTAAAAATCCATCTATTTTTTGCACATTTTTGATGCATAAATTCAGCTGACCTAAAATTACACACTTTAAAAAAATTAATATGTAATAATTACATCGATTTTTCTATATTTATAATGCCGTAAATGTTCACCACAGTGTAAAAAATCAAACACAGTCCTTTGGGTTTGTAGGTGAAAAGAGGAGAGCTGAGTAAGGCAACTTTTGCAGGGGCGATTTCAAAGAGCATTATCTATCTGCTTGCTAAGGGCTTGATTCCAGTCTCTTTGATAAAATGCATATCTTTTAAAAGTAGGTATATTTATTTACACTCTGAGGGTAACAGAATACAGTATATTACTCTCTTTTGATAGATCACTTTATTGGATCTGCTTATGGGCAGGGTTTCCATAACCAAGCTCCCTGAAAACATATTTGTTTAACTGATACCATGCCTAAGCCATCCCGGATGGTTTTTTTGCTTGTGTTTTTGTCTACCGTAAACCTTGATTGGGTTGTCCAATCAAGAATAAGCTTCCTAACTCTGTTCTTCAAGTGCTAGTCCCTATGTGTATTGCACATATGGGTACGCATGCATGCCATAAGCCTGAGTTTGGAAATTCTAAAAATCAGTGTTTGTTGCACCACAGTTGTAGTGAAGTTCTTGTACTCCAGACCAAGGACATAAGAGGCAGTATGGACTGATGCCTCTCCACTTCTTTCTTACCGTGACATGGGCTGCGTTGGAATCCCTGTGTCCACAGATTTCTCCAGCTTTTATCTTTGATAGCCTGTAAATATATATTGTAAATAGTTTTTCTAGTTTTTACATTGTTGGTGTTAGAGTTTTATAGTATAGTTGCTAGTTCTTTCCCCATTCCTGGGACTCCCCACTGTGGTCTGGGACTATGCCCAGAATCCCAGGTTTCAAGAACTGTCTCCTGCCCTTGCTCCTTCTCCATGAGTGATGATCACCAAGGCTGTCTTTACTGCCTTGGGGGAGATGCATGTTGTTGCAATGTGCAGCATCTGCTGCTCATTTTCACCGCAAACATGCAGAGCTCATGAGCTTCAGTTAAGGGAACATGTTATGAAGAAGGCTCTGAGGCTTCACTTTGATCTGTGCCAGGGAGACTCCCCACACAAATCAGCCTCATCAGATGAGCAGCACCCCTCCAAGAACAAACTTAGGAGCAGAGTCTACAGCTGCTAAGTCCAAGAACTGTTCTTCCCAGGCTTCCCGTGAGAGTAGGGTTGAAAAGACAGATCTCCATCTTTTTAAGGCCTGGATTGACAAAGCCCTGACTGGGATGATTTATTTGGGGTTGGTCCCGCTTTGAGCATTGGGTTGGACTAGATGAGCTTCTGAGGTCTCTTCCAACCCTAATCTTGTATGATTCTGTGATGATTGGCTCCTAGTAGGTTGCTCCAGCCATGAGGTCAGAATGGCGATTTTGTTCCTGCTCCATCTTCTAACAAAGAAAAGTAAATTTTAACACACATAAAGACGATAATCTTTATTGGAGCGACATTGGGCTCTATTTCAGCAAGAACTTTTCTTCCCACATAAAGATTTCAGTTAATGAGCAAGCCGATAGCTCAGATTACTTGCAGACCAAGGACTACAGTCGAGGTGTGCCTTTCTTTTCTAGGCCACATGGCCTCATGCACTTATGTTATACCATTTGCCAGACTTCATCTATGCTGCCTCTAGGCCTGGCTCTGGTTGGTCTATTCACCAGACAAGGATCACATCAACACCAGAGTGACTGTTCCCATCTCGGTCATCACCTGTTTTATCTGGTGATCAAACCTGGAATGAATGACAGTTGACATCCCCCTCATGACTCCCACTGCCACCAGATGCATCCCTTATGGGTTGGGGTGTTCACATGAAGAGCCACGCCATATGAGGTGCCTGGACTCCACGAGAGGCCAGAGTGCACATCACTCTACTGGAAATGAGGACAGTCAGCCTGGCATGCAGGGCTTTTCTCTTGCTCATTCATTTTCTCCATGTCTAAGTAACATTGGACATCATCACCATGGTCTCTTACATAAACAAATAAGGTGGAGCAATATCTCTATCCCTATGCTTAGAAGCAGTTAGGCTTTGGAACAGATGCATCAGAAATTGCATCACTATCCAAGCTGCATACCTTCCAGATGCTCAAAACTCCTTAGCAGGCAACCTGAGCAGACACTTCTCTACAGACCAGGAGAGGGAGATACATAGGTCTATCCTGAGTGACTTTCTGCTGCAGCTGCAGACCAGGTTAGTGTGGAGATGCTGACCCATCCCCCTCAGGTGACTGGGAGAGATGGGGGACTATATAAGTGCATACCAGTGTAGGTAAAGCCCACTTTTGTTTGGACCAGATGTAGCAGAACTCACCTTCCCACACATGGAAGTGGTGGAATACTGGGTTTTGTCAGGGTCTGCTGTGGGCATTACGCTAGTCACTCCTTTTTCAGGGGGCTGGGAAGGAATTTTTCTCTCACCACCGGATATGCCAAGGCAATTTTTTTTGCCTTCCCCATAGCAGGTTTCAAAGGCTTAGTTGGGGCAAACATAAAAACAGGAGTTAGGCTATGATGTCGTAACTCATTACATAAATGTGGGGTGGATGTCCAGTGCAGGTACTCTGTATTGAAGGGATACAATGATCAGATAAAATGAATTGGTAAAGGATTTAAAAGAGGTATTCTTTAAAGGAGAGGAAATGGGGATGGGGAGGTTCAAGGCTCCTATGACTGATACAGGAGAGAGCCACCCCCTCATTTTTGGTAACCCCTCCCCAAACCCTCATGTGAGGAGGGAATAGTGAGGTCCCAGCAGTGGGCTGGCTGGGGACCAAGATTGGTAATGGAGAGGGTTGACTGAAGCCCCCTAGGTATATATTGAAATGATTATGGAATTATTTGCACTGTACACTTTTATCTCCCAGGTACTCCCAGATATTTAAGAATAAAGTTTTGTCCTATTTAAACCATATACAGTGTTTCCTGTCCTAGCATAGCCAGACAATGTCTGTAAATTAGGGCTGTCAAGCGATTAAAAAAATTAATCACGATTAATTGCTCTGTTGAACAACACTAGAATACCATTTATTTTAAATATTTTTGGATGTTTACTAAATTTTCAAATATATTAATTTCAGTTACAGCACAGAATACAAAGTGTACAGTGCTCACTTTATATTTATTTTTATAACAAATATTTGCACTGTAAAAAAACAACAGAAATAGTATTTTTCAATTCACCTCATACAAGTACTGTAGTGCAATCTCTTTATCATGAAAGTTGAACTTAAAAATGTAGAATTATGGAAAAAAACTGCATTCAAAATGTAAAATAATAGAGCCTACAAGTCCACTCAGTCCTACTTCTTGGTCAGCCAATCACTCAGACAAATAAGATTGATTACAATTTGCAGGAGATAATGCTGGCTGCTGCTTGTTTACAATGTCACCTGAAAGTGAGAACAGACATTCACATGGCACTGTTGTAGCTGGTGTTGCAAGATATTTATGTGCCAGATGCACTAAAGAGTCATTTATCCCTTCATGCTTCAACCACCATTCTAGGAGACATGCGTCCATGCTGATGACTGGTTCTGCTCGATACGAATTCAAAGCAGTGTGGACCGACACATCTTCATTTTCATTATCTGAGTCAGATGCCATCAGCACAAGGTTGATTTGATTTTCTTTTTTGGTGGTTCGGGCTCTGTGGTGTCCGCATGGGAGTGTTGCTCTTTTAAGACTTCTGAAAGCATGCTCTACACTTCGGCCCTCTCAGATTCTGGAAGGCACTTCAGATTCTTAAACCTTGGGTCGAGTGCTGTAGCTATCTTTAGAAATCTCACATCAGTACGTTCTTTGCGTTTTGTCAAATCTGCAGCGAAAGTGTTCTTAAGACGAACATATGCTGGGTCATCATCCAAGACTGCTATAACATGAAATATATGCAAAATGCGGGTAAAACAGAGCAGGAGACATACAATTTCCCCCCCAAGGAGTACAGTCACAAATTTAATTGACGCATTATTTTTTTAAGTAGCTCATCAGCATGGAAGCATGTCCTCTGGAATGGTGGCCAAAGCATGGAAGAGGCATACGAATGTTTAGCATATTTAGCATTTAAATAGAATATCTTGCAACATTGGCTACAAAAGTGCCATGCGAACACCTGTTCTCACTTTCAGGTGACATTGTAAATAAGAAGCAGGAAGCAGTATCTCCCCTTAATGTAAACAAACTTGTTTGAATTAGCGATTGGCAGAATAAGACGTAGGACTGAGTGGACTTGTATGCTCTAAAGTTTTACATTGTTTTGTTTTTGAGTGTAGTTATGTAACCAAAAAAAATCTGCATTTGTAAGTTACACTTTCACGATAACGAGATTTCACTTCAGCACTTGTATGAGCCGAGTTGAAAAATACTATTTCTTTTGTTTATCATTTTTACAGTGCATAATTTGTAATAAAAATAATATAAAGTGAGTATTGGGCACTTTGTAGTCTGTAATTGAAATCAATATTGAAAATGTAGAAAAACATCCAAAAATATTTAATACATTTAAATTGATATTGTATTGTTATAAGTGCGATTAATTGCAATTAATTTTTTTAATCACAATTAATTTGTTTGTTAATGGTGTGAATTAACTGTGATTAATTTACAGTCCTACTGTAAATTCATCTTAACTAGCCAGTGCACTCTGTCTGCTTTGTTCTGCTCTGTTGTACTGGTGAATCTATCCTCCAGAAGTTAAAATGCTTAAAAAAGGAGTTAAAGTTGATACTACAGACTTTCAAATATTAGAAATATCTCATAGTAGTATATTTGGGTTTGTTAGGTATGACATTTTTAATTTAAGAAAAACATGGAAATACCAAGGTGGGGGGCAGGGGAAGGAACTATGCTAAAATGGAGTTAATGTTGAGGGTCTCCAAAATGATCATTGCAAACACAGAGAGACAAGGTGAATGAGATAATATCTTGTATTGGACCAACTTCTGTTGGTGGAAGAGACATGCTTTTCGAGCTCGGCGGCAGTGATCCCTCGGGATCAAGGATGATCTCTTCCACAGGTTTTTATTTTTATGGGTCCTTTGGTGACTGAGGAATCCGATCCTTGAGCCACAAATTTGTTGGCAAACTTTTTAGGCGATGTTGGAAGGCAGGGTTGGGCCACGATTGCTTCATGAAAGTCGTCTGTCTTTTTTTTTTTTCTGGTGTTTTCTGCTACTCGGGCATGGGGATTTTCCTCAAAAGTGATTGTTCCTTCTCTGACGAGTCTTCGTCAGTTAGCCCAGTCCTGGGATACTGTCTCCCAGTGCATGGTATTGATGCCACATCTCTTGATGTTTGACTTGAGGGTGTCTTTGAAGTATTTCTTTTGACCTCTCCATTTGCTTTCTCCTTTGGTGACTTGGGCATATATCAATTGTTTTGGTAGGTGTGCATCAGGCATACGCACACAGTGCCTGCGTCACCTCAGCTGGTTCTGGATAATCAGGGCCTCAATATTGGAAGTATTGGCCTCCGTGAGGATACTGACGTTAGTGCAGCGATCCTCCCACTTTATGTTGAGGATCTTCCGGCGTAAGTGCTGGTGCTGGCGTTCAAGGTTTTTCAGACGTTTTCTGTAGGTCACCCAAGTCTCACAGCCGTAGAAGAGAGTTGGGATAACCACCGCTTTGTAAATTAAAAGTCAAGCGTGTTCTTTGATGTCGTGGTCAGTCACCTATCGAGACAAAGGCAAGGCTGGCACAGTGGATTCTGTGCTGAATCTCGATGTCTGTCTGCCCTCTGTGAGAGAAGGCTGCCAAGATAGGCAGAGGGTTCTGCATTTTCCAGTTCTTCTCTGTCAGTTTAGAACTTCCTTGCTGCCAGCTATCATCTCTATGCTGCCAAGTGGCAGACCTCTCTCTCAATGCCAGATCTGTCTCCTTCTATTCAAACTAAATTCTTAGACTGTTTCTCTGACATCTCCTAACGGATGTCCTGCTATCAACATGGCCAAAACTGAGCTCTTAATCTTTCACTCCAACCTCTTCCTCCTCTGTCCTTTTTCAGTCACTGCTGGCAACACTACTCTATCCTCCCTGCCATTCAGGTGTATACAGTGGGTGTTACCTTAGATTTAGCACTCTCTTTAGTTCCTCACATCTAGGTTCTCATTATCTCACTTCTTGGCTACTGAAACCTCCTCCTCTAAAGCCTTGACAAGTCTTATTTTATCCCACATATATCTGTTAAAAATGTTGCTGAAAAAATAATTTTTCTGGCTCATCACTTTGACCATATTGCTACTCTCTGCATTTCTTCTCTAACTCCTTCTCCACGCTATCAAACATAAACTTATCATCTTCACTTTAAAGGCTCTTAATGGCCTATTCCCACCCTACCTATCAATCAACTTTTGCATGCTATTGAGCTATCAACTCCTGACTCTGCTTTGCCAATGATGCCAGCCATGATCTTCCATTTGTTCAGATTTCAGATAGGCACCTTCATGTTTTCTGTCATGACACTTGCCCTGTGCATGGTTAGGAGCTCTCTGTAAACATCCACAAAGGCACCTCATTGTTCTCCTTTAAATCCCTCCTTAAATCTCTTTTGCCATGATGCCTACAAAAAACTTGACACTGGCTAGGCATCTGGTGAGATGATTACCGTGCTAAGCAGTATTGTCTTGTTACCTTGTGCTCCCTGTGTCTACTTCTTGTATCCACCTTTTTTCTCTTGTCTTATAATTAAATTGTAAACTGTTAGGGACAGGGACCTTCTTTAAGTGCTTATACAGTACCTAGCACAAGAGGGCCCTGATCCAAGATTGCAGCCTCTCAACATTACTTTAATATAAATAAAAAATTATGATAGAATGGGAACCAGAAAAAGAAGAACTTCTTTCAAAAATGTTGACTCATGTCTTTTGGCCATTACCTAAAAAACAAGTCTTCTCTGTAATTTTGTATTTCAAGAGCTGCAATCAGCTCTCATGGAATCTGGCTAGACCTACTCATGCTCTGCCAGGTTCCTGCCTTGTTACTCTCTCTCAGCAGCTAGAAGTGTGGAACATGGAGAGAGAAAAGAGATGAAATTGAATTACATGAAGTAACAAAAAAAATCCATGGTATAATGCCCTGGTATTGCATTGTGATGTTTGAATGATGATGATGTATCAGTATTTTCTGAGTACCCTGTCATAATAATTAAACATAGCACAAATGTCATGACACAATGTGAAGACTTCCCACTGTGATTATTTCACTTTCTGTGGAGGAAGTGAGCCTTCAATATCTTTATCAGTGATTTAGATTGTGACACAGAAAGTACGCTTATAAAGTTTGCGGACAATACTAAGATGGGAGAGGTTGCAAGTGCTTTGGAAGATAGGATTAAAATTCAAAATGATCTGGACAAACTGGAGAAATGGTCTGAAGTAAATAGGATGAAATTCAATAAGGACAAATGCAAAGTACTCTACTTAGGAAGGAGCGATCAATTGCACACATACAAAATGGGAAATGACTGCCTAGGAAGGAGTACTGCAGAAATGGATCTAGGGATCATAGTGGATTACAAGCCTAATATGAGTCAACACTGTAACACTATTGCAAAAAAAACCAAAAAATAAATAAATCATTCTGGTATGTATTAGCAGGAATGTTGTAAGTAAGACATGAGAAGTAATTCTTCTGCTCTACTCCACATTGATTAGGCCTCAACTGGAGTATTGTGTCCAGTTCTGAGCGCCACATGGGCTGCCTGGAGAGCATAGTGAGGGGGAAAAAAAACCTTCCTGTAAAAGTCATGCTTGATAATCCTCAATTAATTTAACATCGGTGATTAATTTCAGGTATGAGCCATAGTTGTGTGTGTTTTTGTGGGTGTTGGGAAATAGGAATAAAGTATATTCTTGGTGATAGAAAACATTGGTATGGAATTTGGTGGTTGATGTGACAGAATTTGGTCCCACTGTAGAGAGAGAACCCTGGCTAGCAGTTATTACAAGTGACTCTTCCCACTGAAAATACTCAGAATTATTGTCACATTACAGAAAGACCTTGAAAATGAGTCTACTGGCTGGGATATCTCAATTCATTTGTAAAATAATGTATCTTTATCTAAATTGCAGTGAAAATGAGATTTAAGAACCTTTATGACATAAAACATGTATACACGATGTATGCATAACTTGGGCGTATCTGTATATTTTAAAAATAATTATTTTATTAACATAGTTTGCTGGTAACACCAAGATGGTCAGTTGAAACAGATACATTATTCCTCTGCATATACACCTCTTAATCTCAAAATATGTCTGTTTCATATCTAGGATACACTTTATACCACAACTATTGTACAATGTTTGCTGCTGTAAAAAGCTTGTCTGTAATGGTACTATGTGGAACAAACATCAGTAAAGATTTCTCTAAATTAGGCTTTTCTAGCTGTTCAGATAGTAATTGGAAACACTGCTCACTTTTCAAGTAATCTATCTACTTTGGAAATTTGCTTTTCTAAGATATTAATGTTCATGTCTATATAATGGGCTATTTCAGGGGTTCTCAAACTGGGGGTCAGGACCCCTCAGGAGGTCGCGAGGTTATTACATGGGGGGTTGCAAGCTGTCCGCCTCCACCCCAAACCCCACTTTGCCCCCAGCATTTATAATGGTGTTAAATATATAAGCAAGTGTTTTTAATTTAAAAGGGGGGGTCGCACTCAGAGGCTTGCGATGTGAAAGGGGTCACTAGTACAGTCGTTTGAGACCTACTGGGCTATTTCAATATATAACCTATATTTGATGTAGGATAATATCAAGGGAACTGCTTTAGAGTGGTACACGCCGCATGGCATAGCAGTAGTTTTCTGCTGCCACCTAATTAGTTCTGTAGCTCTAGTGGTAGAAGTCTGTGCAGAAACACTGAAGGTTTAGGGTTCAAACCGCTGAACTTACATGACTGTGAGTTGAAGGAGATTCCATAGTTGTACATAATATAATTTATTTTTACCTTTTTTCCTTAAAAAAACTAGGAAAGTAACCTTAAAATCTTAATTTTACTTGTGTGTATGCATTTTTTTCAGTCTTTAATTCCATGGTAACATACTGTTTGTTTCAAAGGACCTTTATAGGTCGAAGAATATGAAATACAGTATCAATAATAATATTTTTTAAAAACCCTAAAGATATTCAATAATAGGTTTTTTATAAGAATATGGCATAATGCACAAGATACATCATGATGTGGTATAAAGCTTTCATTGACATTTACTTGGGATGATTTGTATCACTATTACTGTCCCTGCCAAACAGTGTGATGATCCCAAACCTTTGCAAATAAAGTTTTCACGCCAAATTTTCACATATTCTTTATATATTCATTCAAACTATCATGAAAATAGGAAGAACAAAGCACATAGGGTGAATAATGTGTGTTTTGGAAAATGATCAATCTGAAAGATTTTTTTTAAATTTTATTTTATATATGCTTAAGATTTAATATAGCAAATATACTCACTTTAGAGCTCAATCTAATATTTGGTTGTACTGTATAGCAAAATATCAAATGGGTATTTAAAAATTGTGCAGTTTTGCACTACATTTTTTCTACTTGTAAGCTAAATTACCTTTTCAACGAAATCTATAGTAAAGATACATAATGTTATCTGGCTGGAAATCCTAAACTGTAAAAGACAACTGGTGTGGTAGCTGAAATTTGTAGAGAGTAGTTAGTTTTTAAGTGTATTAATTAAACAATAATGCTCTGATATTGACTCATTTGGCCATAATGATAACATTGTCTTGCAATATACGGATTTAAAAGATGTTTAGAGTTTTCTAAGTTTTTTTATTATTATATTTCTCCTACTAAGTGCAGTTTAATACTTAGCTACTGATAGTGTTAATTATTACTGTTATGCTTTAGATCAAAAGAAAGATAACATAGTTTGTTACAAAGCATTGAATAATTTTATTTTTGTACCTTGGCAATAACTAAAAGTAGTGGACTGAAGTTCAGATTTATATAGTGAATGAGTCTGAGTAGTTTTCTGTGCCATTAGCGGAACAAATTAAACTTTCACTGGTTGACTGCATATTTCTAAACAGTGTAGTGTGGGAGGATTATCAGCCAGTTAGTCTTATTGGTTTATTGGTAGGAGAGCAGATTTAAACCAAATTTTCCCATGTCAGAGATACTGTACTAAAAATCCCAGAAGTTCTGCTAAGAAATTTATGAAGTGGTATGAAAGTAAATTACTGAAGAGCCATCAAAGCAAGTATGTTATTAATTGACAATTTATTGACTTCATCCTCAGTGCTAGTTTAAAAGAAAAAAAAAAGGATTAGGTTTCAGATTACACTTTGAAAGCTGCGTGAGGTCTTTTGTAAGATATTTCAGTTAAGCTGTAATTAATTAACTTAATTAAACAAATATTAGTAAAAGCAAAAACACACTTATTCTTATGAATCTATAAAAGTAGTAGTCATGGGATTAATATAAATAACTAATGGAAAGTGTGAATCTGGGTCTGTTTAGGACAGAATGCAACACTAGTTATCTTTGATCTTCTGAGAAATGTAGTCCTTGCTCAAGTAAATCTCCCACTGACATAATTGATTTATTGACTAAGAACTGCAGGGTCCTTACCCTCCAGGTTAAGGTTAGTAATATACTACTGTTCATCACACTGAACTATTACAATGTGTCTAAGTGGGTTTAATTCAAACAGCATTGTCGTTTACTTTCATTGTTTATTACTTTACCTTAGATTGTGTGGGCTGTGTATTACAGCAGAAAGATTCCATCCCATGATGTATTATTGTCTCTTCCACTGACTTACTGACCTTGTCTGTGTCACCTAACTTTTGTGTATCAATTTATTTATAAAATGTGCTATAACATAATCTCCTGCAAAGGAGTGTAGTGAAACTTACTGTATAGTGCTTTCAGAATCTCATCTGGAAGGTACAACATGAAGTGTGGAATATTATAATTGAGTGGACTTGTATCTTTAAGCATTAGTAAAACTTTGATATAAAAAATATTTTTACACAATCCAAATGAGATTTTCAGTAGTGGCTAGGTAAGTGAAGCACCTAACTCCTCCCACTGACTTTCAGTGAAAGTGGGGAACTGAACTGCGTTAGTCATTTTTGAAAAAATCCCATCTCCAGTCTTTTCAATGTATCTGTAATTTAAATATCTGGTCTCTTGAATTTGTGTGCATGTGAAGATGCATTATAAATGTGTGTTCTGCAAAGTGAGGAGGGCTTTAAACTAGGTTCACCGGGGGAAAGAGACCAAAGCCCCGAGGTAAATGGGGAAGTGGGATACCAGGAGGAAGTACAAGTAGGAGAGCACAACGGGGAGGACTCCTGCCCCATACTGGGACAGCAGGACGATCAGCGAGTTATCTTAACTGCCTATACACAAATGCAAGAAGCCTGGGGAACAAGCAGGGACAACTGGAAGTCTTGGCACAGTCAGGGAATTATGACGTAATTGGAATAACACAGACTTGGTGGGATAGCTCACATGATTGGAGTACTGTCATGGATGGATATAAACTGTTCAGGAAGGATAGGCAGGGCAGAAAAGGTGGGGTAGTTGTGTTGTATGTAAGAGAGCAGTATGACTGCTCAGAGCTTCAGTATGAAACTGCAGAAAAACCTGAGAGTCTCTGGATTAAATTTAGACGTGTGAGCAACAAGGGTAATGTCGTGGTGGGAGTCTGCTACAGACCACAGGACCAGGGTGATGAGGTGGATGAGGCTTTCTTCCAGCAACTAACAGAAGGTACTAGATCACAGGCCCTGGTTCTCATGGATGACTTTAATCACCCCGATGTCTGCTGGGAGAACAATACAGCGGTCCACAGACAATCCAGGAAGTTTTTGGAAAGTGTAGGGGACAATTTCCTGGTGCAAGTGCTGGAGGAACCAACTAGGGGAAAAGCTCTTCTTGACCTGCTGTTCACAAACAGGGAAGAAATAGTAGAGGAAGCAATAGTGGATGGGAACCTGGGAGGCAGTGACCATGAGATGTTTGAGTTCAGGATCCTGACACAAGGAAGAAAGGAGAGCAGTAGAACAGAGACCCTGGACTTCAGAAAAGCAGACTTCGACTCCCTCAGGGAAGTGATGGGCAAGGTCCCCTGGGAGAATAACATGACGGGGAAAGGAGTCGAGGAAAGCTGGCTGTATTTTAAAGAATCCTTATTGAGGTTGCAGGAACAAACCATCCCGATGTGTAGAAAGAAAAGTAAATATGGCAGGCGACCAGCTTGGCTTAACAGTGAAATCTTTGCTCGTCTTAAACACCAAAAAGCAGCTTACAAGAAGTGGAAGATTGGACAAATGACCAGGGAGGAGTATAAAAATATTGCTCAGGCATGCAGGAGTGAAATTAGGAAGGCCAAATCACACTTGGAGTTGCAGCTAGCCGGAGATGTTAGGAGTAACAAGAAGGGTTTCTTCAGATATGTTAGGAACAAGAAGAAAGTCAAGGAAAGTGTGGGCCCCTTGCTGAATGAGGGAGGGAACCTAGTGACAGAGGATGTGGAGAAAGCTAGTGTACTCAATGCTTTTTTTGCCTCTATCTTCACAGACAAGGTCAGCTCCCAGACGGCTGCAGTCCGCAGCACGGTATGGGGAGGAGGTGACCAGCCCTCTGTGGAGAAAGTAGTAGTTCGGGACTATTTAGAAAAGCTGGACGAGCACAAGTCCATGGGGCCGGAGGCACTGCATCCAAGGGTGCTAAAGGAGTTGGTGGATATGATTGCAGAGCCATTGGCCTTTATCTTTGAAAAATCATGGCAATCGGGGGAGGTCCCGGATGACTGGAAAAAAGCTAATGTAGTGCCTATCTTTAAAAAAGGGAAGAAGGAAGATCCGGGGAACTACAGGCCAGTCAGTCTCACCTCAGTCCCTGGAAAAATCATGGAACAGGTCCTCAAGGAATCAATTCTGAACCACTTAAAGGAGGGGAAAGTGATCAGGAACAGTCAGGATGGATTCACCAAGGGCAAGTCATGCCTGACTAACTTAATTGCCTTCTATGATGAGATAACTGGCTCTGTGGATGAGGGGAAAGCAGTGGATGTGCTATTTCTTGACTTTAGCAAAGCTTTTGATACGGTCTCCCACAGTATTCTTGCCAGCAAGTTAAAGAAGTATGGGCTGGATGAATGGACTGTGAGGTGGATAGAAAACTGGCTGGATGGTCGGACTCAACGGCTAGTGATCAATGGCTCCATGTCTAGTTGGCAGCCGGTATCAAGTGGAGTGCCCCAAGGGTCTGTGCTGGGGCTGGTTTTGTTCAATATCTTCTTTAACGATCTGGAGGATGGTGTGGACTGCACCCTTAGCAAGTTTGCGGATGACACTAAACTGGGAGGAGTGGTTGATACGCTGGAGGGTAGGGATAGGATACAGAGGGACCTAGACAAATTAGAGGATTGGGCCAAAAGAAATCTGATGAGGTTCAACAAGGACAAGTACAGAGTCCTGCACTTAGGACGGAAGAATCCCATGCACTGCTACAGACTAGGGACCGAATGGCTGGGCAGCAGTTCCGCAGAAAAGGACCTAGGGGTTACAGTGGATGAAAAGCTGAATATGAGTCAACAGTGTGTCCTTGTTGCCAAGAAGGCTAATGGCATTTTGGGTTGTATAAGTAGGGGCATTTCCAGCAGGTCAAGGGACGTGATCATTCCCTTCTATTTGGCACTGGTGAGGCCTCATTTGGAGTACTGTGTCCAGTTTTGGGCCCCACACTACAAGAAGGACGTGGATAAATTGGAAAGAGTCCAGTGGAGGGCAACAAAAATGATTAGGGGGCTGGAGCACATGACTTATGAGGAGAGGCTGAGGGAACTGGGATTGTTTAGCCTGCAGAAGAGAAGAATGAGGGGGGATTTGATAGCTGCTTTCAACTACCTGAAAGGGGGTTCCAAAGAGGATGGATCTAGACTGTTTTGAGTGGTAGAAGATGACAGAAGAAGGAGTAATGGTCTCAATTTGCAGAGGGGGAGGTTTAGGTTGGATATTAGGAAAACCTTTGTCACTAGTAGGGTGATGATTCACTGGAATGGGTTACCTAGGGAACTGGTGGTATTTCCTTCCTTAGATGTTTTTAAGGTCAGGCTTGACAAAGCCCTTGCTGGGATGATTTAGTTGGGGTTGGTCCTGCCTTGGGCAGGGGGTTGGACTAGCTGACCTCCTGAGGTCCCTTCCAACCCAGAGATTCTATGATTAGTAGCAATCCCAAAAGCCTACTTCGCATAAGACCTGATCAAGTGCCTACTGAAGTCATTATGAGTCTTTCCACTTACTTGAATGGATGCTAGATCGGGGGGCTCCCAGTAGCTTGCAAGATGGGGCTGAGAGAGCTCTTTGAGTATGACTCAAAGTGCAATTTCTTATGAAAATATTATGATGAATAAAAAAATTAAAACAACAACTTTTAATACATTACAACACTAATAATTCTGGAATAAAATCACTTTTATCCTGGAATGGTGTGTCTATATGGGGATCAACGCCAGAATATCTATAGCGTGATAGTTTATTCCTCTATGGTTATGCCCGTCAATTTCTCTATGTAGACAAGCCCTTGGAGGTTTACCTAATCAGAATTATTGTTATTAGCTTAGACATTATCTAAAGGTGTCCTTCCCTTTTTAGTTAGGGGCTCGGAACAACCTAAAGCTGCTGCCTTGGTATTTTTTGAGTAAGCAGTGATCTAAATATTTTCTTTACTGATGTCAATTTAACCTACTGTTCACAGTTTTTTAACTTGGATCTCAGCTAATTGCCATTAAATTCAGACCATTTACTGACTTGCCAAGACAGAACAAATTAATTCTATTTATCATAATGAAGCCAGTAACTTTGTCCTGTTCCTTTCCATGCTTGTATATGTTTATTTAGCAGGTGGAATATTTGTGCAATTTTGCATATGCTGTTCAAGTACTTCTCCATGTGAAAATCAACTTTTGAAATGTGTTGCTGACTTCTAACAGTTGAAAGATTTCCTAAATTAATTAGGGCTGTCGATTAATCACAGTTAACTCGTGCGAATAACTCAAAAAAATTAATCACGATTTAAAAAGTTAATCGTGATTAATTGTTGGTTTAATTGCACTGTTAAGGAATAGAATACCAATTGAAATGTATTAACTATTTTGGATGTTTTTCTACATTTTCATATATATTGTATTCTTTGTTGTAATTGAAACCAAAGTGTATATTATTTTTTATTAAAAAATATTTGCACTGTAAAAATGATTAACAAAAGAAATTGTATTTTTCAGTTCACCTCGTACAAGTATTGTAGTGCAATCTTTCTCCTGAAATCGCTTTGTCGTGAAAGTGCAGCTTACAAATGTAGATTTTTTTTGTTACGTAACTGCACTCAAAAACAAAATTAATGTAAAACTTCAGAGCCTACATGTCCACTCATTCCTATTTTTTGTTCAGCCAATCCCTAAGACAAACACGTTTGTTTACATTTACAGGAGATAATGCTGCACTCTTTTTATTTACAATGTCACCAGAAAGTGAGAACAGGCAGTTGCATGGTATTTTTGTGGCCAGCATTGCAAGGTATTTACATGCCAGCTTTGCTAAACATTTGTATGCCCCTTCATGCTTCAGCCATCATTCCAGAGGATATACTTCCATGCTGCTGATGCTCGTTAAAAAAATGTGTTAATTAAATTTGTGACTGAATTCCTTGGGGGGGAAATTGTATGTCCCCTGCTCTGTTTTACCCGCATTCTGTCATATATTTCATGTTATAGCAGTCTTGGATGATGCCCCAGCACATGTTGTTCATTTTAAGAACACTTTCTCTGACGATTTCAAAAAAAGCAGAGAAGGTACCAATGTGAGATTTCTAAAGATAGCTACAGCATTCGACCCAAGCTTTAAGAATCTGAAGTGCCTTCCAGAATCTGAGAGGGACGAGGTGTAGAGCATGCTTTCGGAAGTCTTAAAAGAGCAACACTCCAATGTGGAAACTACAGAACCCGAACCACCAAAAAAGAAAATCAACCTTGTGTTTGTGACATCTGACTCAGATAATGAAAATGAACATGTCGATCCGCACTGCTTTGGGTTCATATTGTGGCAAATTGCCGGTACTACTGTGATGGGTTCCGCACTTTCTCTTCTTGTGGGGGGGTTTCAGGGTGCCATTTCTTGCCCCTGAACTGGGGTAACAGCTATCCTACTAGTGTCCCAGGGAAGGGGAGTGGAGAGGGAGGGACCCGGGCCCGCCCTCTACTCCGGGTCCCAGCCCAGGGGCCCTATGATAGCAGGTGAACCACTTGTACCAGTGATTCTTTCCCCTGGGCTACTTCCCTCTCCTGACCTTCAGCTTGTGGGGCTTTCTGCCTTCCCTCTGCACAAGCCAGATGTCCCTTTACCTAGGATCTTCGTCTTCTTAGCCTATCGCAGCACTTCTCAAAACTCTCCTCTGCTTTCCTCCAAACTGCTCTTTGTTCCACCACCAATCCACTCTGCTTCACTCCTCCAAACTGCTCTCTGCTCCACCACCAAATCACTCTCCTTTAGCTCCTCCTCACTCTGCTCCAACTCCTCCTCTGGCTGATTGAAGCAGGGGGATTTTATCAGGTGACTGGCTTCAGGTGCTCTAATTGGTTTCAGGTGCTTTTAATTAATCTACAGGGAATAAGGCTTCTCCTCATCCTAGATCACTCTCCTGCTGCCTTCTGGCCATGCTGTATCACATATCCTACCCTCCTGCTCAACACCATGGGGTTGGGCAACTTGGGACGAGAGGCAATTCTTTCGTGACAAGCCATCTGTGTTGCCGTGTTGGCTTCCGGCCCTATGCTGTACTCGGAAATGAAAAGGTTGCAGAGATAGGAACCATCTAGTCATTCTTGCATTCTTCTCCTTGTTTCTGTGCATCCACTGGAGCGGGGCGTGGTCTGTCACCAGGGTAAATCGCCACCCCAGTAGGTAGTAATGGAGAGTTTCCATGGCCCATTTTATCGGCAGACATTCCTTTTCAACGACGGCGTACTTTTGTTCCCTGGGGAGGAGCTTCCGGCTGAGGTACAGGATTGGGTGTTCCTCCTCCCCTACCATCTGCGAAAGGATGGCTCCTAGCCCTACCTCCGAGGCATCAGTTTGTAGAACTAATTCTTTCTTGAAGTCTGGGGCTATGAGTACTGGATGGCAGCAAAGGGCTGTCCTTAGATCTGCGAATGCCCCTTCTGCTACATCAGACCACTTTACTATCTCGGGGCCCTGTGCCTTTATCAGGTCAGTCAATGGCCCTGCTCTCGTGGCAAAATGAGGGATGAATCTCCGATAGTACCTTACTAACCCGAGAAATGCTCTGACCTGCTTTTTACGGATTGTCCGAGGCCAATCTTGTATTGCCTCCACTTTGATCCATTGGGGTTTTACCAAACCTCTCCCTAGTACATACCCAAGGTATCTGGCTTCAGCTAGTCCTATCATGCCCTTGAGAGGGTTGGCATTGAGGCCAGCCTTCCTCAGGGTGTCTAGTACCGCTTCTACTTTTACTAGGTGCGTTTCCCAGTCTGGGCTATGGATGACTATATCATCTAAATAGGCGGCGGCATACCTGGCATGGGGTCGCAACAATTTATCCATAAGTCGTTGGAATGTTTCTGGGGCCCCATGGAGTCCGAAAGGGAGGACAGTGTATTGGAATAGGCCATCAGGTGTAGAGAAAGCTGTCTTCTCCTTGGCGTTCTTGACCAGGGGAATTTGCCAATATCCTTTAGTCAGGTCCAGAGTGGTTAGGTATCGGGCCTTGCCTAACTGATCAACTAGCTCGTCGACACGTGGTATTGGATAGGCATCGAATTGGGATACTTCATTCAACTTCCGGAAGTCATTACAAAACCTCCAGGTGCCGTCAGGCTTGGGTACTAAGACGATAGGACTGGACCACTGGCTGTGGGATTCTTCAATAACCCCAAGTTCCAACATCATCTTCACTTCTGTCCTAATTTCTTCTCTTTTAGCTTCCGGTATCCGGTATGGTCTTATCATCACCCTTATTCCGGGCCTGGTGACGATATGATGTTGGACCAGTGTCGTACGGCCCGGCTGTGTACAGAACACATCTTGGTTCTGTTGGATCATATCAATGACCTCTGTTCGTTGTTCTGGGGCTAACTCAGGGGATATCCTCACCTGCCCCTGTCGGTCATCCATCCGCGGGGAGCTCTCCGAATGACCAGGCACGTCTCTCGGTCACGCCAGGGCTTCAGCAAGTTTACATGGTAGATCTGCTCTGGCCTTCGGCGGTCTGGTTGTCTGACCTTATAGTCCACTTCCCCAATGGCTTCCACTATCTCATACGGCCCATGCCAGCTGGCTAGGAGTTTGCTTTCTGCTGTCGGCACTAGCACCATCACCCGTTCTCCTGGCTGAAATTTCCATACTTTCGCCTGGCAGTTGTAATATGTCCGCTGGGTCTCTTGTGTTTTTTCCAAATGTTCCCGTAGTATAGGGGTTACTCGAGCTATTCGCTCTCTCATCTGTGTCACGTGCTCAATGACATTCTTTCCTGGGTTGGGTTGTTCTTCCCAGTCCTCCTTGGCAATGTCTAATATTCCGCGTGGGTGGCGTCCGTATAGTAGCTCAAAGGGAGAGAAACCGGTGGACGCCTGGGGGACTTCCCGTATTGCGAACATTAGGTATGGTAGAAGGGTATCCCAGTCTTTTCCGTCCTGTGCTACCACCTTCCGGATCATACCTTTAAGGGTGCGGTTAAACCTCTCGACCAGGCCGTCTGTTTGAGGATGGTAGACTGAGGTCCGTATGGCATGGATGCGGAGCAGGGTACATAAGTCCTTCATTAATTTCAACATGAAAGGGGTTCCTTGGTCAGTCAGGATCTCCTTAGGGATGCCCACTCTGGCAAAAACCTGGAGTAGTTCTTTTGCTATTGCCTTGGATGTGGGGTTTCTTAAAGGAATGGCTTCTGGATACCGTGTGGCATAGTCAAGGATGACTAGTACGTTTCGGTGGCCCCGTGCGGATCTTTCCAGCGGGCCCACAAGGTCCATGGCTATCCTTTCGAATGGGACTTCAATAATAGGCAAAGGTATTAATGGGGCCCGCAAGTGAGGTCAGGGGCTATGCAACTGGCATTCTGGGCAGGAGGCACAATAGCGTTGGACCTCCGCACGTATTCCTGGCCAATAAAACCTTCTTAGGACTCTATCCAGTGTCTTGTCTATTCCTAGATGTCCCCCAAATAAATGACTGTGAGCTAGCTCTAGTACTGCCCTTGTGTGTTTCCGTGGGACTAAGAGCTGCTCTACTTCTTCCCCTCGGATCTGCACTATTCGGTACAACAGATCACGTTTGATCACATAATACGGCCCCGGGCCTTTGGTCTTTCCTTCCACCGGTATGCCATTTACGTCCACTACCTCCTCCCTCACATTCGCATATAGCGGGTCATTGGCTTGGTCCTGCCTGAAATTCTCACGGGTGGTACCGATCTGACCTAATTCCAGGGGGCCTACTCCGTCCCCTGGGTTGCCCCTACTTGGGCTAGGAACTGCCTCTGAGTCCTCACTGGCCTGAATTGTCTCCTGGCCTCCTGAATGGGTTCGCTTACCAACAAGGGAGGCTTTCTGGTTCTCTGCTAGAATTCTGGTCCCGAACCTTTTATCTGCCCTCCTTTCCCGCCTAGACTTTTGGGGTTTCCCGGAGGATGAGAATAGCTCTGGGGCAAATTCAGCAAAAATTGGGGTGAGGCTATCTGTAGGTGCCTCCATTTCAGCCCGGGGTTTGCTACCCTCCCTTGGCTCTACTGCGGGGAGTAAGTTCTCAAACCCAGGGAAATCCCTACCAATTAAGACCGAGTAGGGGAGCCTAGGCACCACCCCTGCAGTTACCCTGGTAGTGTTCCCCTGGATCTCAATCCGTACTGGGATTGTGGGGTAGAAATTTACGGTGCCATGAACACACGTTACCCCTGTGGTTTTGGCCCAGGTTAGTTGGTCTTGCCCCACCAACTTCCCTGAGACCAGCGTGACAGCACTCCCGGAATCTACTAATGCTGTGGTCACAATACCATTCATTTTTACTGACCTTGTATACCCATGTGGGGTCATTGTGACCCCTACCAGGCCAATTAGGCCACATTGTTCCTCAGGATCCCCCAGATTGCACTGCATAGGCTCTTCCCTGTTGGGGCATTGGGCTGCTATATGCCCCAATTCCCCACACTCGTAACACCGACCCCTTATCCCTGTTGCCGCCCTCTGCCTGGGGCTATTTGGTCGGCCCCCCCAGCCCTCTCTTCCCAAACCCCCAGGTCCCTTCTTGGACTCGGGCCATTCCTCAATGTCTTTCCTCCCAGTTATAGTTCTCCTGTAGTTCTCGGTGGTCCGGGACCTTGGGTTTGGGGCTGGCTTACTGGATTGCCGTGTTTCACCCCCGGGGTCTGGAACAGTTCACGGGCTGCTAGCTGTCTTTCCACGAGGGAGACCAACTCATCATAGGTGGAGGGGTCATTCTGGCCAACCCAAGCCCGGAGGCCTGGTGGTAGCCCCCTCATGGTCCAGTACCAGGAGCTCCATCATCTTCTCAGAGCTGAGGGCCTCAGGGCGCAGCCATTTCCAGGTCAGGTGGATCAGGTTAAACAATTGCGATCTGGGTGTCTTGTCCTCTGTATACTGCCACTCCTGGAACCTCTGGGCTGGCAATGCCATAGTTACTCCGGATCTGGCCAGGATCTCTGCCTTCAGCTGGGGGTAATCTGCTGCAGTCTCTGCGGCCATATCGTAGTATACCTTCTGGGCCTCCCCACACAGGAACGGGGCAAGGATACCAGACCACTGGTCTCGGGGCCAGGCCTCCCGCAGGACTGCTCTCTCAAAAGCCAGGAGGTATGCCTCCACATCATCCTCCCGTGTCATTTTCTGTAGGCAGTGGCTGGCCCGTATAGTCTGGGTCCCATCGCAGTTCTGGCTTTGCTCCATAAGGGCCTTCATCTGGTTCACCAGGTCCTGCAGCAGGGCTCGGTCCTGGGCAGCCTGACTCATCAACAGACGATTAGTCTCTTGCTGTACCCTAGTCGCCTCCTGTTGGGCGGTTGCTTGGACCCGGGTAGCCTCCTGCTGGGCCGCGGTGGCTTGTATTTGGGCCTTGATCACGTCGTCCATCTTAAAGACTGGATTGTTTTGGCTAACCCTGGTTTAAGTCCCCAGCGCGGAGATCCCACCAGTGACACCACGTGTGGCAAATTGCCGGTACTACTATGATGGGTCCCGCATTTTCTCTTCTTGTGGGGGGGTTTCAGGGTGCCATTTCTTGCCCCTGAACTGGGGTAACAGCTATCCTACTAGTATCCCAGGGAAGGGGAGTGGAGAGGGAGGGACCCGGGCCCGCCCTCTACTCCGGGTCCCAGCCCAGGGGCCCTATGATAGCAGGTGAACCACTTGTACCAGTGATTCTTTCCCCTGGGCTACTTCCCTCTCCTGACCTTCAGCTTGTGGGGCTTTCTGCCTTCCCTCTGCACAAGCCAGATGTCCCTTTACCTAGGATCTTCGTCTTCTTAGCCTATCGCAGCACTTCTCAAAACTCTCCTCTGCTTTCCTCCAAACTGCTCTTTGTTCCACCACCAATCCACTCTGCTTCACTCCTCCAAACTGCTCTCTGCTCCACCACCAAATCACTCTCCTTTAGCTCCTCCTCACTCTGCTCCAACTCCTCCTCTGGCTGATTGAAGCAGGGGGATTTTATCAGGTGACTGGCTTCAGGTGCTCTAATTGGTTTCAGGTGCTTTTAATTAATCTACAGGGAATAAGGCTTCTCCTCATCCTAGATCACTCTCCTGCTGCCTTCTGGCCATGCTGTATCACAATATCTTGATTCATTTATGCTGGGATACTCCATTACAATGAATTAAATTACACCAGAAGAAAACTGGAATAACACTGAACAATGAATCAAGCCCTATAGATTTTTGATAGTGAATTTTATTTGCATATGTAAATAATTTTAAAAAGACGTGAACTTTGTGAGAGCTCCTCTAGGCACAGCTGAGGAGAAGGGTACCTGATCCTGTCCAGTCTCTTGGCTCTCAGAACCCTCTTGCCTCAAGATGTGACATGAGGAAAACACTTGAGAAACCCTTGTGGGGTGAACTCTCTTACCCGTTAACTCTTCTGCTAGGTTTGGCAAAGTGGTAAGAGGACTCGCTTCCCTTTGCATCCTGCTTGAACATTATTATTCACAGTTTGGAGGCCTTCACATGCTAGCCGGCTCGGGCTGTGGGGCTCTTTCATTGCTGTGTAGACTTCCAGGCTTGGGCAGGAATCCAGGCTCCAGGACTTTGAGAGGTTGGAGGGTCCCAGTGCTCAGGCTCCAGCCCGAGCCTGGAAATCTACACAGCAGTGAAACACCCCTGCAGCCCAAGCCCCGTGAACCCGAGTTGGCTAGCACAGGCCAGCCACAGGTGTCTAGGTGCTGTGTTGACATGCCCTTTGAGTGTTAATACCAAAGGGAGAAAATTCACCCAAGAAAGATACATGTTGAAAATAAAACAAGATTTGGAGAAACTAAATATATTTAAGTTAATATATATTAACTAAAGCTGTGGGCTGAGAAATAAAGGAGTAGAATTTCATTCTATAGTTGTAGGAATCTATAGTAGAAATTTTGGAGTTTATTATTGCTAAGGGTATGTTTTAGTCACAGGTATTTTTAGTAAAAGTCACGGACAGGTCATGGGCAGTAAACAAAAATTCATGGCCTGTGATCTGTCCATGACATTCACTAAAAATAGTGGTGACTAAAGCTTTAGAGGGGCTGCCCGCAGGCCCCGTGGGTGCTGGGGGAAGGCGGCCTGGATGCTGGGGGGGACGGCAGGTGGCGGCACACGGCCTGGGATCCCTGCTGGGGGGAGGGGGTTGGCGGAGCCGGAAGGCTCCCTACCTCGCTCCGTGCCTCTCCCCCGCCCAGCAGCAGAATTTGGGCATGGGAGGGGGAAGGGGATTGGGGCATGGGATGGGGTGAGGTGGGCTCTGGGTGGGGAGGAATGGGCCAATGGGAGCTGCGGGATTGGTGCCCTGGGTGGAGGCAGCATTCAAAGCTGCTTGGCCACACCTCTGCCTAGCAGTTGAGCGAGGGGGATGTCGCCGCTTTCGGGGAGCCCCTAATGTAAGTGCCGCCCAGAGCCTGACTCACCCCAGTCCCATGCCCCAACCCCCTCCCACACCCAAACTCTTTTCCTGGGAAGTGGGGGGCCCAAGACTGCCCCAGCAGTCTGAGGCAGGCATACTGGCCGTTGCAAAGGTCACAGAAAGTCCCGGAATCCGTGAATTCCGTGACCTCTGTGACAAACTCTCAGCCTTAATTATTGCCCTTAAAAGAAAAATCTATTTAATGGTAGAAGCTACTTTCTATTGTGACAGTCCCAGACAAGTGGGGTACAGAAGTCTGATAGAAGGCAAATATACTGGCCATTGGATGAATAGTTTTCTGTTCCCTGAGTGACCAGAGCAGGGGCTGCACTAGAACAAGCAGGAACTTTCTGGAACCAATTTAAGGCAGGCTGGCTAATTAGGACATCTGGAGCCAATTAAGAAGAACCTGCTAGAATCAATTAAGACAGGCAGGCTAATCAGGGCACCTGGGTTTAAAAAGGAGCTCCCTTCAGTTTGTGGTGTTGCGTGCGAGGAGCTGGGATCAAGAGGCACACAAGGAGTTGAGTGGGAGAAGAGTTGTAGGACTGAGGAATATAAGCATCAGCAGACCATCAGGGGGAAGGTCCTGCAGTAAGCGTAAAGAAGGTGTTGGGAGGAGGCTGTGGGGAAGTAGCCCAGGGAGTTGTAGCTGTCACGGAGCTGTTACAGGAAACCCTATAGACAAGTGCAATCCACAGGGCCCTGGGTTGGAACCCGGAGTAGAGGGCGGGCTCGGGTTCCCCCCAAACCTCCCAACTCCTGATCAGACGCAGGAGGAATTTGACTGTGGGCTCTCCCAGAGGGGAAGATCTCTGAGGCGATCAAAATCCGCCAATAAGCGCAGGACTGACCAAGGTAGAGGAGGAACTTTGTCACACTACCATTAATGGCAACACTAACATTTTCTAACAGTTGGCCAGTTTGGCCAATGTGCAGGTGAACGAGCCCTTGATGGCGTGGCTGATGTGTTTAGGTCCTGTGATGGTGTCCCTTGAATAGATATGTGGACAGAGTTGGCACCGGGCTTTGTTGCAAGGATTGGTTCCTGGGATAGATTAGTATTTTTGTTGTGTGGTGTGTGGTTGCTGGTGAGTATTTGCTTCAGGTTGGGGGGCTGTCTGTAAGCGAGGACTGGTCTGTCTCCTAGGATCTGTGAGAGTGAGGGATCGTCCTTCAGGATAGCTTGTAGATCTTTGACGATGCACTGGAGAGGTTTTAGTTGGGGGCTAAAGGTGACGGCTAGTGGCGTTCTGTTAATTTCTTTGTTGGGCCTGTCCTGTAGTAGGTGACTTCTGGGTACTCTTCTGGCTCTGTCAATCTGTTTCTTCACTTCAGCAGGCAGGTATTGTAGTTTTAAGAATGCTTTATAGAGATCTTGTAGACGTTTGTCTCTGTCTGAGGGATTGGAGCAAATGCGGTTGTATCTTAGAGCTTGGCTGTAGACAGTGGATCGTGTGGTGTGTCCTGGATGGAAACTGGAGGCATGTAGGTAAATATAGCGGTCAGTAGGTTTCCAGAATAGGGTGGTGTTTATGTGACCATCGCTTATTAGCACTGTAGTGTCCAGGAAGTGGATCACTTGTGTGGATTGGTCCAGGATGAGGTTGATGGTGGGAGTAAATGTTACCATTGAAACTTTCATGATCTTTGAATCCTTGGCTATTAATTTCATACTCTATTTTCCACCAAAGAGCATCCATGAATTGATGGACAGTTGCACAGATTTTTCCAGATTCTGATGAGTGGGAGCTTCTTTCTGATAGTAATAGTTAAGTTTGCAGTGTGGGTGAGGGGTGGGACACATTTGGAATGCACTTCTGAAAGGCCAGATATCCACTCATACATGTTTACACAAACAAAATGTTACTTTTTGTATTTAAGATTTTGTCTCCTTGAAAATATTACGCCATTCTTTTTCCTTTCTAAAAGTCCAGACCAGAATTCTTTATCTCTTCTTTATTGTGTCTCCTTGTCAACTGCTCCTGATACAGTCTCTCTAGGGGTCCCAGCTTCCTTGTAACTGGTTTGCTTTAATTTGCTTACAATTAGACCAGTCTATAAACTCTTACCCTAAATTGAGTCTGTCAGCCCTTAAATTCCAGGGCTTGCAGTCTTCTTTTATCTCCTTGTCAGTTTTTGAGAGAGAGCCTGGTGTGGGGCTGTTACCCTTTTGCTACCCCCAGGCCTTTCTGCCTCACTTTTCCTCTTTGTCCTGTCTACTTTATAGTTGGGCTTATTTTCTTTATTGGACACAGGTGTGGGTGCATGCCTCCACGATTGGCAATTCTGGCCTTTAAGCAGGAAATACTCTCCTTTCCCTTCTGCATGTGCTTAGTATGGGGTTTGTAAACCCCATTACATTCTCCTATGTTTATCCTTTCTGTGATCTTTTCTACTCTGTTAGCTCTCTGTCCTTCCCTATTTTACTGGTTGGGTTTCTCTGGTTTCCCATGGCTTCCTATTTCTTTTGGTCACTTGCCTCAGTTTTTCCTTCCTGTCTTGTTTGGTTCCTTTCCATACCCTTCTAGTCCTTTGTGCTATCTGTATTGGGAGCCTGCAACATGAAACTTATTTCGTTCGTAAATTTTTCTCTGGACCCGATGGAACGGAGCAGATAGGCTGTCAGCTGCTATGTTCTGCTCTGTGGCTTTGCTCTATATGGATGACAGGTTGATAAGTGGATCTTTAACAAATAATTAATTCCATTTCACTTTGGATATCCACTGTGCTCTTCATAACAAATGGCAATACAGAACAGAGGAAAGAGGAAGTGATGCTAGTAAGAGGTCATGACATGGGCTAGTAAAGACATGGGCTTTCAGGCAGTGTACAGTGCTTCTTGAAGGAGAGCCAGCCAGATAAATCTCTGAACAGTTGTATGTAGATCCAAAGAAGTACTGAAAAATCCCTTTAAACTCCATTTACAATATGGTATAGTAATCCAGAAGAGATGCTACCACACTCCAATTTTTGTCAAATGCCAAAATTCAGTATTTTATATTGAATTGTACCATGTCTTAAGCATTAGTAACAAAAGCTGCACCACTTTTCTAGTTTAGATAATAGTGTTAGAAAAAAGTACATTTATTATAACCACAACTTTCTTAGTGTATGTGCAATAAAAAAGTAAAGAAAACACAAACTACTGTCTAGTCAACTGGAACTGCTAGAGATAATGTTACCAGTAGATTAATAGCTTTCAGGGAGTGAAAGAATTTACAATACTGCACAGATTCATTAAATGTTTAGGGTTCTTTTGGTATTGTATATCTATTATTTGATTGATTTTTGAAACTAAATCAGCTGGCAGACAAAATTAAATAACCATGTGTGATGTGGGTTTTCTCATAAGATAGATGCTCACATTTAGAAAGCAAGGTTGGGGCAAAAAGGTGTTTCCTCTTTTACTGAATTTCAAGTTTTGTCGCCAGAAAAGTAAAATATGATATAAAACGATTAAATACTGTACAAATCAAATTAAACTACCCAAGCTGGAGTCTCTCGACCACCCAAGTCTTAGACCACCCAAGGGACCAACAAGAGTCAGTTGCCTGGAAAAGATGGCCTTTCACTAAAGGTCGAACAAATTGTGCTACAAACCTTGGAAATATTTTAAAGTGGTTTCTTCAGCTAGGGGGTCATCTGTTGGAAGTGGTCCTTACTGCAAATTTCTGTGTGAACATGTCCTCATTGCTGTGCCAATGAGAAAAATTTGGTAATTTAGCAGAGTTTTTCCCAAACAGAGGTCCCAAGTCATGAAAAATGTGTGTGGTACCCTTTGTGTGTGAGATTTTGAATTGGAAATAATTGATTTCATTTTCAGGACTTGAAGTGAGAAATCAAACTGATAACCCCCACAGATAAAAAACGTTATCCCTTTAGCTATCCAACTCCTTTCCCAGTTGTGAAAAGTATTACACATGAAATCCAGAGGAGCAATAGACTATCAAGCTACAGGTACAACTGGCCAGAGGGCATGGCAATTGTAGAGAGAGAAGCTAAATTATTTTTTGCTTACTTTGGCTTTCAAAAGATGATTGCTTGTTTAAATGAGGCACTATCAGATACACGAATTAAAAAAAATGATGGAACAAATCAAGAAATTAAAGTTACAGGACGACATCAAGGGCTCTGTTTTACAATTGCCGGATATAAATAACTCAAACCTCATAAGTTTTTAGATAATAAACATCAAATTTTAACAGTAAATCATATCTAACAGTAAGATCTTAATCTTTCTGAAGTCAGAATTAAGGTTGTTTGGATTTAAGTGTGTTTTTGAGAAACGGGATGTGTGCATTTTAGGTTGTTGAATATTGAAATGAAAAGGGAGCTTCTTGAGGAATCTGAGAGCATGTTTGGGTATTATGATGTTTGGATAATAGGGTATGTGAATTGAGGTTAATCTGCATGTTAAGGTTGAGTGCTTAACTGTTGAGTTCCTAGAGTTTTAGTGATAGTAAAAGTGTGAGTAACCTTAATTATAAGTTAATACTTTTTTGTTTTTGTTTTTTGTTTTTGGCATTTTTTGTGGTGAAATATAAATGTAACTTCCAAGGCTTCCTTTGTATAATTCACTATTCCCGTGAGACAGTTGTGTGTGTCAGATTTGCGTCCTCTATTTTTATTTACCTGATAAAAACACCTGAGGATAGGTATACACTGGTGTTAGTGTGCCGCAACTTATTTGTATGTTGAACGTATCATGTACTCGCTGTTAAGGTCGGGAATTCATTAGCAGAAGCGAAAGACAGAACATGTTCAGGACAGCTGAAATATTTTTTTCTTACTCACTGCTCTTTTATCTCCTCTCCCTCTTTCCTTATTTCATGCTTCGTAATGCTGTGGTAGTGATGCTAATGCTGATGAGGCAAAGCTTGGAACAACCTAAACAATCCATTTTTTCTGTTATTTGCCTATTCAGTATACCAATCAAGTCTTTTACATTTTTTTAAAATCAACAAGATAGGATTACCAATTAATCTATTAGTATTTTAGTAGTACCTGTGTGTGGCATATTTTGAGTATTTCACCCACCTTCTTTAATTTTCACCTAGTTTCATATTGATAGTAATTCACTGAGAATCTATGTAAGCAGATTCTTGACAAGCAGTATATAAAGGGGAAATTTCTGGTTGAGGGTTTTGTTAACCTGACATTTCATGGTTTCGCCTCATAAAACTGGCAAAGGACTCTCTGCACGGAATGTTAATGGGGTGAAGTAATGAATGCAGGATGGGATGTAAGACATGAGCAAGCATAAAGTCCATACTTCAAGGTTCTTGGGGGAGGTCCTTGCAGACAGTAGCTTTACTAATAGATAAAAGCAGTGGGAAGACTTTTAAAGCCAGCATTTGGATCCTCTGCCTCCCCTCCCGACCCCCATCCTCCTGCAACTTGGGTTTTGAAGCTAAGTGGTGTTGGGTTTTGTGAATATAGGAAAGTCTTTAAAGTAAAGCCATAGACATTTTATAATTTGGTCTTGTTGAATGGAGCATAGTTGAAATAAACCTTTTTACCACAATTTTATAGCTTCATCTCTTTCTTCAGTGTGAGTCTGTGAATGGGATTTTTTTTTTTCCAGTGGCATATGTATGTCGTGATGACCATTAAATATTTTAAGAGAAAATATCGCTTTTATTTCAATAAGAATGTTAGTGCCTTTACTTCCACTTTAAAAATACTATTTCAGAGAGCATCAGGAACAGCTAATTTAAAACACAGGAGTTTGTGTCTATATCTTTGGGGAGCATTTATTGAATACTTTTCCTTAGCTTTCCCATACAACATATAACAGAGAATATTTAGGGTGGGTGCTCTTTGCACAAAAACACACATGCTTTATTAATGATATGAAGATCTCAGTGCTTTTTTGCAAACCTCACAATGCTCCTCTGAGTTAGAGACACATAACATACATTTAACTAGTATACTGAGTCATAGAAAAATTGAATTCTCAAGATGACATAGCTAGCCAGTATCAGAGGCAGGGTTAGATGCCAAGTTACTGATTTTCAACAGAGTTTGGCAGCCAGGCAGATGAGTAGAGGACCGCATGGTCATGCAGTTGTCCATGGTTAAGTATCAGATGCCTGATGGGAAGGACACCAAAATCGGGGTACAAGAGGCAGGTTAGCAGGAGGGGTCCAGTGGATGACATTCCTTGGCCTAAGAAACAGAAGAAAGAACTTCATACAGGTCTGAAATTGTTGCTGTTTCCATTGGCTCTGATGGCTGAAATGGATGGTAGACTAGGCTGGAAAGGGATATGTGAAGGAACTGATAATAGATAAAAATAAGTTAGTTATAACTGGCATGACACATTTCTTTTTGGACATAATGATTTGTATATTAGATAAATGGGAATGCATAATGCCTGATTTTTTAGTAGAGCCTCTATTCTTCTAGGCATAATTCTGTGCTCTCAGTGAATTAAAAACATTTTCACAATTTTGTACTCTGAGTTAACATGCTTTTTCTTGACAATATACACTTTGGAAAGGGCGTAATATTAAGGATCTTAAGATTTTCAGAATTTTGAGCAACATATAGTTAATATGCATTGCCAGTTCCTTTGGAAGTATTACTCTCTATGATGCTTCAGGAAAATGCAGTGACTAGGAAAATCAAGCTTTATCTGGAAAGAGAGATTTTGTACTTCTGGACATTATTGTAAAAATAAAGTTTCATCCTTATTTTAAAAAGGTGTTTATCACTTAAATATTGACAAATATAAGTTGATAACAATGTAGATCTAAGTTCCATCCTACTAGAACATAAGAGCGGCCATACTGGGTCAGACCAAAGGTCCATCTAGCCCAGTATCCTGTCTAACAACAGTGGTCAGTGTCAGGTGCCCCAATGGGAATGAACAGAACAGGTAATGATCAATTGATCCATTCCCTGTCGCCCATTCCTAGCATCTGGCAAGCAGAGGCTAGGGACACCATCTGTGCCCATCCTGGCTAAGAGCCATTGATTGACCTATTCTCCATGAACGTATCTAGTTCTTTTTTGAACCCTGTTATAGTCTTGGCCTTCACAACATCCTCTGGCAAAAAGTTCCACAGGTTAACTGTGTGTTGTGTGAGGAAATACTTCCTTTTGTTTGTTTTAAACCTGCTACCTATATAGTTCATTTGGTGACCCCTAGTTCTTGTGTTATGTGAAGGAGTAAATAATACTTACTTTCTTCACACCTTTTATGATTATATAGACCTCAATCATATCCCCCTATTAGTCATTTCTTTTCCAAGCTGAAAAGTCCCAGTCTTCTTAATCTCTCCTCATATGGAAGCCGTTCTATACCCCTAATAATTTTTGTTGCCCTTTTCTGAACCTTTTTTAATTCTAATATATCTTTTTTGAGATGGGGCGACCACATCTGCACAGAGTATTCAAGATGTTCGTGTACCATGGATTTATATAGAGGCAATATGATATTTTACGTCTTATTATCTATCCCTATCTTAATGATTTAAAACATTATGTTTGCTTATTTGAATGCTGCTGCACATTTCAGAAAACTATCCACAGTGACTCCAAGATCTCTTTCTTGAGTGGGTAACAGCTAATTTAGCCCCCATCATTTTATAGGTGTAGTTGGGATTATGTTTTCCAATGTGCATTACTTTGCATTTATCAACATTGAATTTCATCTGCCATTTTGTTGCCTTGTCACCCAGTTCTGAGAGATCCTTTTGTAGCTCTTCGCAGTCTGCCTGGGACTTAACTATTTTGAGTAGTTTTGTATCATATGCCAAATTTGCCACCCCACTGTTTACCCCTTTTTCCAGATCATTTATGAATATGTTGACTATGACTGGTCCCAGTACAGATTCCTGGGGGGACATCACTATTTACCTCTCTCCATTTTGAAAACTGACCATTTATTCCTACCCTTTGTTTCCTATCTTTTAACCAGTAACCGATCCATGGGAGTACCATTCCTCTTATGACCGCTTACTTTGCTTAAACGCCTTTGGTGAGTGACCTTGTCAAAAGATTTTCAGCAAGCCAAGTACACTATATCCACTGGATCCCCCTTGTCCACATGCTTGTTGATCCCCCTCAAAGAATTCTAGTAGATTGGTGAGGCATGATTTCCCTTTACAAGAACCATGTTGGCTCTTCCCCAACAAATTATGTTCATCTATGTGTCTGACGATTTTGTTCTTTATTATAGATTCAACCAGTTTGCCTGTTATTGAAGTCAGGCTTACCGATCTGTAATTGCCGGGATCACCTCTGGAGCCTGTTTTAAAAATTGGTGTCACATTAGCTATCCTCTCATCATTTGGTATGAAAGCAGATTGAAATGATAGGTTACAGACTTCAGTTAGTAGTTCTGCACTTTTACATTTGAGTTCCTTCAGAACTCTTGGGTGAATACCATCTGGTTTCAGTGACTTATTAAGGTTTAGTTTAACAATTTGTTCCAAAACCTCCTCTAAAGACATCTGAATGTGGGACAGTTGCTCAGATTTGTCATCTAAAAAGAATGGTTCAGGTTTGGGAATCTCCCTCTCATCCTCACCCATGAAGACCAATGCAAAGAATTTATTTAGTTTCTCCGCAATGGCCTTATCGTCCTAGAGAGATCATTAAGCATCTCGATCATCCAGTGGCCCCTCTGGTTGTCTGTCAGGCTTCCTGATTCTGATGTATTTAAAAAAAAAATTGCTATTTCTTTTTGAGTCTTGGGCTAGCTATTCTTCAAATTCTTTTTTGGCTTTCTTAATTTTATTTTTATGCTTCATTTGCCAGCGTTTATGCTCCTTTCTATTTTCCTCACTAGGATTTCACTTCTACTTTTTTAAAGGATGCCTTTTTGTTTCACTGCTTCTTTTACTTTGCTGTTTAGCCACGGTGGCACTTTTTTGGTTCTCTTACAATGTTTTTAAATTTTGGGTATACATTTAAGTTGAGCTTCTATTATGGTATCTTTAAAATTTCCCATGCAGGTTGCAGGGATTTCACTTTTGGTGCTGTACCTTTTAAATTTCTGTTTCACTAACTTCCTCATTTTTGTGTAGTCCTCCTTTCTGAAATTAAATGCTACAGTGTTGGGCTGCTGTGGTATTTTCCCCACCACAGGGATGTTAAATTTAATTATATTATGATCACTATTACCAAGCAGACCAGCTATATTCACCTCTTGGACCTGATCCTGTGCTCCACTTAGGATTAAATCAAGAATTGCCTCTTCTCTTATGGGTTCCAGGACTAGCTGCTCCAAGAAGCAGTCATTTAAGGTGTCAAGAAACTATCTCTGCATCCCATCATGAGGTGACATGTGCCCAGTCAATATGGGGATGATTGAAACCCCCCATTATTATTGAGATTTTAATTTTAATAGTCTTTCTAATTTCCCTGAGCATTTCACTATCACCATCCAGGTCAGGTGCTCGGTAATATATCCCTACTGCTATATTCTTCTTATTAAAGCATGGGATTACTATCCATAGAAATTCTGTCGTACAGTTTGGTTCATTTAAGATTTTTACTTCATTTGATTCAACGCTTTCTTTCACATATGCCACTCCCCCACCAGCACGACCTGTTCTGTCCTTCCAATGTATTTTGTACCCTGGTATTACTGTGTCCCATTGATTATCCTCATTCTACCAAGTTTCTATGATGCCTATTATATTAATATCCTCATTTAATATGAGGCACTCTAGTTCACCCATCTTATAATTTAGACTTCTAGCATTTGTATATACGCACTTTAAAAACTTGTCACTTTTTAGCTCTCTGCCATTACATGATGTAATTGAATGGGACTCTCTTTCATTTGACTGTTTCCCATCAGATCCTACCTGTATTTTTATCATCTTCTATCCTCTCCTCCTTAATAGAACAAAGAGAATCTCCATTAATAGATCCTCCTCTAAGGGATGTCTCTGTCCGAACTACATGCTACTCCACACCGGTTGGCTTCCCCCCGGCCCTTAGTTTATAAACTGCTCTACGGCCTTTTGAATTTTAAGTGCCAGCAATCTGGTTCCATTTTGGTTTAGGTGAAGCCCATCCTTCCTGTATAGGCTCCCCTTTCCCAAAAGTTTCCCGAGTTCCTAATAAATCTTAACCCCTCCTCCCTATACCATTGTCTTATCCACGCATTAAGATACTGTAATGCTGTCTAACTGGCCCTGCTCATGGAACTGGAAGCATTTCAGAGAATGTTACCATGGAGCTCCTGGACTTCAGTCTCTTACCTAGCAGCCTAAATTTGGCCTCCAGGACCTCTCTCCTGTCCTTTCCTATGTCATTGATACCTACATGTACCACGACTACTGGCTCCTCCCAAGCACTACACATAAGTCTATTTAGATGTCTCAAAAGATCCGCAAACGTAGCACCAGGCAGGCAAGTCACCATGCAGTTCTCCCGGTCATCGCAAATCCAGCTATGTTTCTAATGATCGAATTGCCCATTACTATCATCCCTTTTATTCATTTCCAAAGAGTAAACTGCAGTTCAGCTACTAAACTGTAATTTTAAAATGGAAGCTTATTATGGAAGACATCCCAAATATCTGAAACAACTGAATGCTTAAATTTTGTTGTTTTGTTCATTGCATTTTCAATTGAATAGAAAAAATATTTTTGACCTGTAAAATATGTAGAGCTTCAAATAATATGAACTTTCAGAATTGAAGGACGCTAAAGCAAGTGTAATCTATGTTCAGAGTGGCTGATAGAACTTACAAATTTGTGTGGGAGTAAAAGCCTGAAAATACAAGTTGAGCTAAAATGGACTTCCAGTCATTAACAATTGGTAATCTGAATAAGTCTTAGATGGGTTGGAGTCATTTACTACTACCAGTGCTTGAGAAAGGTCTTCAAAGATTTGAGGGGAAGTTCTGACATATGGAACTCACTTATGAGTTTGAATAGAAGCATGCAATCTGAAAATTTAATTTAGTACTGTAACCGGGGTAGTGTCCCTTTAAGGCTAGAGTAAGCAGTCTAGGAGGTTAGTTGCATCATTCCAGGTGTCTGGAAAAGGTGAATGAAGGCCGTAGGATTAATTGAAACAGACTTTGGATGAGTGGAAGATGGTCCTGAGGAATGTTAGTATCTGAGAAGGGGGAAGAGTAGGACAACCCAGGCCATTGTTCCTTTAAGCGCCTGGGACCAAGAACCTTGTAGAGTGTAGTACAAAGCTCCCCTTTGTCCTAGGGGTCAGACAGATGTTTGGAGTTATTAGACTCCTTGAGAAGGGTCAAAGGAACGGTCAGATGACTGAGTGGGTGAATCAGAAAGGAGGCTCCAAGTCTTGTCAAGGAGAGCCTGCTGACAGCAAGACTCATGCAGGTCACACAGCTCTAGGAGGACTGTATAAACCAGGGGTAGTCAATAGGCGGACTGCGGGACAAATCTGCCAGATGCTTTTGAACGGACTCCAACATCTTTATTTATTTATTTATTTATTTATTTATTTATTGACCATGAAATTTGGACATTAACAAAAAATAATTTACTACCCCTGGAAACACTGAAATTAAGGGGAATGTTTATAAGCAGGGGAGTCCAGGACTGAAATCATGCAGTCTTGAGAAGGAGCACAGTAAAGCCCTGTACCTAAGGCAGAGTCAAAAGAGGGGGGTTTTTTGTAGGGGAAACTGAATATTGTTTAATAAATTAGACCCCAGAAGAGGCAGAGAATATTATTTTAAAGACTCTGGGTGTGAGTAGATTGTTTTTGAAATTTAGAGGGAGATTGAGGCAGGGGATTGCAGCGGAACACCATGCCACAAGAGTGCACGCTCAGAGACTGCATCACGCTTACAAGTATATAGATTAATTGTTACATTGTCTATATAAACCTTATTCTATTTTGAGCCTTAAGCAGCTTGGCAAGTCCCTCAAACCCCTACCCCTTGCAAATTTAGAAGGCTTATAAGGGAGTTCCCTACATCCACAGGCAGTGGGAGGCTTGTTTGGGCCTTCCCTGAGCTCTAGGAGGCTGATGGAGGTCTCCAAGCCTGCACACCCCATGTGAGCTTTAGCAGTTACCGGGGCCAACTGTTACCTCTTTCTCTCCCCCTTCCCCCCAAGGTTTAAGAGCTTGTTCTTATCTGATAAACTAAAAATGGATAATCAGCTATCAAACAAGCCTATCCAACAATTTTCCAAAGACTCTTTTAGGCTCATCAAGAGGGCTGCTGTGTTGTGCCAAGCGTAGTAAGTCTTTAGCTTGCTTGCTGCAAGGGATCCTATGATCCTACTAACGTTTGAGGATAGAAGGGAGCCTATGAGCCGCTAAGATTAGTAGTAGGCGAGTAGGTGGTCCAACAAATCTTCTAAGGCTTGCAGTAGGACGATTCATCACAGAGTGATGCACCCAATTATTCTTCTGCTTCCCCCTTCCCCCATGCTCTCCTTCTGTACTCTTCCCTGCATTTCTGCTCCCCCAGACTCTATACTTTCCCAGACCACGTCCTCACACATGCACCACATACACCAGGCATCGGCAAGCTTCGGCATGCAGCTCGCCAGGGTAAGCCCCCTGGCGGGCCGGGCCGGTTTGTTTACGTGCCGCGTCCGCCGGTTCAGCTGATCGCGGCTCCCACTGGCCACGGTTTGCCATCCCAGGCCAATGGGGGCTGCAGGAAGCGGCGGCCAGCACATCCCCCGGCTCACGCTACTTCCTGCAGCCCCCTTTGGCCATGGACGGCAAACCGCGGCCAGTGGGAGCCGCAATCGGCCGAAGCGGTGGTCGTGGCAAGTAAACAGCCCAGCCCACTAGGGGGCTTACCCTGGCGAGCCGCATGCCGAAGGTTGCCGATTCCTGACATACACCTTCTAAGATCTCCAGGAAGTGTGCACCTTGGGAGGGCTGAAAAAGATTAATATTTGGGCTAGGAAGTTGGGGTGGGGTCAGTACAGAGGGAACTTCTCCTCAAATGTATGAACCAAATAAACTTCATTTAAAATCACTCCCATTTTCCATTTTGAGCATACAATAAGTGTTATGGGAATTCTAACTGGTGACCACCACTTTCTTTAATGTGTCTCCATTTGAAGTCAAGAGAGTTATGCCTATATGCATCAGATGATCTGTTCTGCAATTTACTTTTTTTATATGAGTGCGTAAGTGAGAGTCATTTGATGCCTATCATATGATATTTGTATCAGATCAGTAAAATTGTCAGTGTGCCATTATTATTTAAAATATTAAACTTTCAAAATAATACATTTAAATTAATTTAAATAATTTAAATAATTCAAAAATTTAATTGACTAATTTCTCTCTGTGCAATGAAAGTCTAGTAAACTAAATTTAAATTCCTCTCCTTTTTAAAATGTTTTTTAAAATTGCAAATGACAAAGAAAAAAAAGGCCAAGTTCTAATAAACTTTTATTTTTAGGGTGTCAGAACGGAGGAGCCCATTGTCTAATGTACTTTAAATTTGGCACAAAATTCTACCTCAGCCCCAGTCCTAATTACCAACTTTGAGGTGCTTTTCTTCTGAATTTTTTAGGGGGAGCCAAAATGGGCTTAAAATGGAAAATCCTTAGTTGCTGCTACTCCATAATTTGAAGTATAATTAAATAGTAATGAATTGGTTTCTTTACTTCCTTCATCTTTCTCAGTAAAAGTGGCTAATATCCTTATAAAGATGAACATCTGTTTGGTTCCTACTGACTTTCTGTCTTTGTGATTTGATAAACCAAATCAGTAATAATTCTACTTCATTAAAATGTCAAAGGTCTAGATCTGTCTTTTGCATGATAGAGTGCAGACCTAAAGGCTTTAGAACTGGCACTACTGTCTGATTGAATTATGCTGCTAATTTATGGACTTGTCTGTAGAAGAACTCTCTGGTGACAGCAAATTCCATTGTTAACACCTTTCTTATCGCATTCTTTTTCTCAACTACTTATTTATTTCTGTTTCCTCTCCTGTGGGGTCTGCTGAGGAGAAAGTAATGATAGACTTTCATATGCTGTGATGAACAATTTAACCAGTAGGTACAATGATGGCAATAGGAAGCTTAGAGCAATGCTTTAAAGTAGTATCAAATTAGTTTTGATTCTATTTTATTAGTGTAGTAGAGTGAGTAGTTTGTCATACTTCGTTACTCAATATGGAAAATTATCTTAGCTCTCCAGGTGGAGTTCTGGCTTCTGTTGACTTTCCTGCCTTCCTCAAAAGTTATTAATGGGTTACTTTGTGGCATTGTTGTATTTAAAATGTTCATGCATGTTCTCTGTAAGATAGTGATGGAGTGAAAGCTATACTTGTGGTGATGAAAATGGTGATCAAACAAATTAGATTGAAAAGGGGACAGTTTATTAAATTTCTGATGTCTTGTGGCAATTTTTGTATTGTTCTGCATGTATCATATGATAGAATTTGGTATCATTTTGCTTTTACTGTCTGTTAAGGAGGCAGTGATCAAATGATAAACGGCGTCTGTAATCGACAAATATTTTATTTAACTGAAAAATGCTTTCATTTTTTGAAAAGTACCTACAGTACTGCACTTCCATCCTAGACCTCTTGTGTGTCAGACCTTTTCCTTTTCCTTTTCATACTAGTGAACTAATACAAGATTACTAATTGTAGTGAAAATGTGCACTCAGCTCTAATATACACTGCTTTTACTGTTTTTGCAGTACTGGGCAATGATAATTTTAACATATGTATACATATGTATCACCGAGAATTTATTTATAAATTTTCAAGTCAGTTGTGCTTGTGGTAATTTTCTTTGGAGATTAATAGAGAATTGTATTTTTTTTATGTTTTATAACTATGTTAATAGGATTATAACAAAAAGGTGCAAAAATTGATAAATGACTTTATCACACTCATTGCTGATGTGGCCAAATGGATTTTTTATTTTTTATTTTTTATTTTTTTTGCGGAAAGAGGAGAAACCCAACTTAATTCCCTGGAAAACATCTTTAATTCTTATGGTTGGAAGCATAAAGGGTTGTTAGGTCATCCAGTCAGTCTTGCTGCTGACAAAGCAAGAAGGGGTCAGCAGAGCAGGGAGGAATGTTTCTATGTTTCCTCTAATGCATTTTTAAATAATTAATGACATGCCCAAAGTAAAGCCCAATAGGGATCCTTGTTTTTTGCTGATTAGTGCTCATGGGCCTTAGATGTTTCTGTATCCAAATCTTCAAACTTTTCAGTATGAATAAAGCTCTGGATTTAATACTTGAATGCTGAGACCTAGAAAAGAAACCAAAGATGTGAGAATAAGTAGCAAATATAAAAACTCCTATTGATAAGAGAGAAAATAACTGGGAAAGAGAGAGGTAGGAGAGTTTATGTAGTACTTGAAGCAATTGAAAGGTTATCTTTCAGTGACCTGAACTTCTCATGTAATCAAACTAGAGCTTGAAATGATGGACACCCTGATCATAAAGGCATGTAACTTAAAGTTCCCTGGAAGAAGAACAGATCCTTTAAAATGTTTTTTTGAAGGATACATTTTTACTTCAAGGGAATAATGGATTTCATCGTTCAACCTGTAATGGAATTAGAGCACATAGTAAGAGTAGCACTGATCTGTACAAATTTGTTGACCCAAGTCAAATAAACGTAATTGCTGTCATTTGTGAGGCATTTGAGATTACTTACCAGAGTAATAAAAATGATGCACAATGAGACTGAACTAGTGCAGGAAGATTTTGAAGTAGCTATTAACATGATAGTGTTACTTGCTATAATAAATACTATAGAAAACTTATTGACCAATATACACACTTATTATCGAGAGTTAATAACTTGGTTTGAAGGTTCCATTGTAGTGAAATAGCTTTCTCTCTATCTGTTTTTTGTGTGTTTGTTTGGTATCTAAGCAGGTAGTTAAACAGAAGTTAAAGGGCATTCTTTTTAACCCCTCTACTCATATTGAAATCAATAGGAATCGAGGATACTCAACACCTCACAGGATCAGGACCTGCTTTCTTGGCTTTCTGTTATTGCTTTTACCATAATTTTTATTGTGATGTGCTATGAACATTTTAAGAAAAAAATCATTTTGCCCTGCAATAAGCCCCATTTATCAGGGGTGAGGTGTGTTCATTTGTTTCCCATTTAAGGAAAATGCTTTCTGAAAAAGAGGGAACTGATAACACTCAGCTGGCAAACTTATGTTAAGCACCATATGCTGAAAATGTTTATACATTTTATTTGTGAAAATTATACTGAGCATATTGATAGTTTAGTAGTGTTCAACTACAGTAGATCCAAAGTTATGAACATCTTGGGAATGGAGGTTGTTCGTATTTGGTTGTTCTTTCAAAAGTTTACAAATGAACATTGACTTAATACAGCTTTGAAACTTTACTATGCAGAAGAAAATATTTCTTTTAACAATCACAATTTAAATGAAACAAGCAGAGAAACAGTTTCCTTACTTTGTCAAATCTTTTTTTTAAATTTTCCCTTTTTTTAGTAGTTTACGTTTAACACAGTACTGTACTGTATTTGCTTTTTTTTATTTTTGTGTCTGCTGCTGCCTGATTCTATACTTCCAGTTCCAAATTAGGTATATGGCTGGTCAGCTCGTAACTCTGAGGTTCTACTGTAGTGTCAATTGAAGGAGGACAAGGAAGATGGGTAAATATAGGATAAGTCATCTCTGCCAGAGATGATTTGTAGCAGTCCCCAGAGACAGGGAATCAACTCAATTCCAGGTTAGCTGGGGAATTTTAATAAAGGTCTACAAATCTCCCCAGAGAGCCTACTCCAATATGCCACTGAATTTTTTTTATTGCAATATGCTTGCAATTATTTTAAAGCAATGGCTTTCTAATTAGAAAATAAAACAACCTATCGCTGTTCAGTAACTCCACTCTTTAATCCAAAGGGTTAAGTTCCACCTTCTCTCTGCAATCAGGCAGTGGTCGCCAATGAGAATTTGAAACATTGCCACACACAGAAGCATCATTTCTTTCTCTGGTTTAGAAAAAATACAATCTAGTCTTTGCCTTTGAGATTTGAAGAAGGGTCATTTAGAGGCATTCTGTATTTTTACGAGGGTCTTCTTCCAGGCATAAAGGACACAATGGAAGAATACACCCAATGAGAGAGTGGAACCAGGAATGATTCAAATCTTCTTTCCTGGAGCAAACTCATTCCAGGCTTCTTTCCTTTATGTAAGGGGACTGTTATCCCCTTACTAACATTCAGAGCTCCCAGTACCAAAAGGGGAAGGGTCGATGGGACTAACAGTCCCCAGGGGCAATGGGGAGAGGCCAATGCTCCAGGTCAGCTCTGATTGACAGGGCGGGCAGGCGAATCAGGGAGTCAGGAGGTCAGGGTGGATCCCGTCCTCCGTGTGAGCTAAAGTTGCCTGAGTCAGAGTGAGTGGGGCTGAGCTGAGGAGAGGCCGGAGCTGAGCTGGGCCAGATCTGGAGGGGGCCAGAAAAGCAGCCCAGAGACACAGACCTGCCCTGGGAGCAGAGCTGCAGCCCAGAGACATAGACCTGCCCTGGGAGCAGAGCTGGAGTCCAGGGAGACAGACCTGCCCTGGGGGGAGAAGCTGCAGCAGCCAGAGCCAGAGGGGCCAGGGCAGCAGCCCAGGGAGCTGAAGGCAGAGCAGCAGCAGCCGTGCAGAGGCAGAGCGGTGGAGCTGGGGCTGGAGCAGTCCGGAGCCGGGTGCGGTGAGCAGCTGGTGAGAGCGAGGGGGACCCTGGGCAGTGGGCCCAGCACAGGGGACGCCTCATCCAAGAGGCCCTGCAGGCCAGACTTGCAGGGGGATCTAAACCCTGACAGGGCGGGGGCAACGCTGGGAACAAGGGTCCTGCCACCCAGAGCCTGCGAGCGTGTGGCCACTGCCGGAGCAAGTGTCCAAGCCACAGCGTCCCTGCAGCACAGCCAGGGCCTGAGAAGGAGGCCTGGGACTTACACAGGAACAGACTGAACTGCCCTGACATTTCAAAGACACTGTTGTGATGTTCCCTGCCACAGAGCGGGGTGATGTGTTTTCATTAGCCTTTCCCATTTCTCCTTATTCCTGTTAAAAAATTAATTGTTAATTAAATAATTTGCATTTGCTTTAAATTGTATGCAGTGATCAGTGGGTCAGGAAAGCATCCTGTTTAGAGAGAGTACCCCGGAGTGGGGACACCCTACCCCCTGACCTAGGTGACCACAGCAAGGTTGGGGGTCGAGCCCCCCAGGAATCCTGGGCCCAGCCTTGTTGGGGGTTACGAGGACTCTGCCAAACAGAAGAGTGCAAGGGGAGTCCTCGAGGGCAGGGAGGCCTCTGGGTAAAGGAGGTGGGAGCAAGGACTCAGATCCTTCCGCTAGCCCATTTCACCGGGGTAGTGCAGAGACGAGGAAAGTTCCCCACAATAGCGGGACTATTCCCCCGCTTACATTTAGCAGAACAAGTCAGAGGAAAGACTGCTACAGTCTAGATCACAGCCAAAGTGTGTATCTGAGAAATTCCGACTGAGTGGGACAGAGGGCTGTGAGGGGAAAGAGTCCTATCTGATGCCTCTTTAAGTCAAGATCCCTTTTGGGTATCCCGATCAGAATTTCAGTTGAGATAGTTGTTAGTTTTCTCCTCTTTTTTGGCTATACAGGTACTTAATGTTAACAATCAAGCTCCTTCTCAAATGGCCGGAGAAAATCCATCTGCCTTCAGAGGAAACTCCCTATTAGTTCCAAATTATGAAGAAAACTGATCTCTTTTCAATCTTAAAGCCAACTTCATCTGTAATACACCCTACAATTCCCTCTGGCTGTAGGCTGGGGTAATGGCTATCAACATAATCACCAGACATACTCTGTGGCTGTGACCCTTTTCTGCCCTTTATATAGGGTAGTGTCTGTTCTGTGAGCTAATGACCAGACATAGATAATAAGGATTTCCTTTCCTTGCCCTGGAAATCCACATCAGGCTTGTCATTCTCTGCCCAGTAAGGTTGCTGTGTAGTCAAAATACTTCCCTCCATGCCTCAAAAGCAAGAACTTTCCTCCCTATCATTCCTTTTGAAATGTGCAAGCCAAGCCTATGGAAGCACCAGCTTCTTCAGAACTTTCTAGGGGTGATTCCTATTTGTCTGCCTCCCCTTCAGAAGTACAAACATGGTTCACATTAATATAAAATCGTATTAGTGAGTTCTTTCTGTTCAAGAGAGGCTACAGATTCAAATTCTTCCTTCCATCCAAATATCTGGTTTCTAAGCTCATTCCTTCCAAATCATATAAATATAGGCATCATTGTCCTGAGAACTTCTTTCCACAATATTTAGTTGCCTAGTGTAACAAGAAGAGATTTGAAAGTTTGTACTTCTTCTATTTCATACTTCTACATAGGTCACAGAAATCCCTACTGATCCATAATAACAGCAAATGCAAAGTTCTTGAGATAAAAGTAAAATGAGCCATGATTTTCTCATGTGAGAAGACCAGAACTTGTGGTCTTTCCATGTAATTTTAGAGACTTTGGTCAACATTTTCAAAACTGAGTGCTGAAAGTTAGTCTTCTAACTCCTTATGTAGATTAAATAAGTGCCCTGATTTTCAAAAGTTTTGAGCATCTAGCAGCTCCTGTTAAAGTCAAAAGTCAGTGCAAACTGTTGGGTGTTCGACACTTCAAAATCTGGCTGCTTATCTGGGTCTTCAAAATACACCTATAAGCCAAGCCTATTTGAAAATCTTGGACTTCATGTTTATTTTTGACACAGTATTGCCAACCGTTGTGATTTTTATCACAAGCGTCACTTCGGTGCAAGAATTCTCTCTCTCTCTGTGTTTGTACGGTGCCCAGCACAATGGGGCTCTAATCCTGATTGGGACCTTTGTTCACTAAGGGCTGGTCTACATTAGCCCCGAAATTCGAAGTAAGATACGCGACTTCAGCTACGTGAATAACGTAGCTGAAGTCGAAGTATCTTATTTCGAACTTAAATGTACTTACCCCTGGTCCACACCGCGGCGCGCAGGCTCCCCTGTCGACTCTGCCTGCTCCGTTCGTGGAGCAAGATTACCAGTGTCGACGGGGGAGCACTTCCTGGTTCGATTTATCGCGTCTAGACAAGACGCGATAAATCGAACCCAGAACATCGATCCGACGCCTCCGACGCGACGGGTAAGTGTAGACCTACCCTAACATAATATAAATATTTACTATTACCATGACTATAAGATTTTATTTGTTTCAAGTTTCACATGACCTCAAATTTGTAAATTCAAAATGTGCAAAGTTTTCCATTATTCAAAAATGCCCCCATATCTCCCATTACAGTCAAACTGCTCTCAGGAGTAGAATATTGTACAGGGAAAATGGGACAATTGAATGTAGGGGTTCAACTGAGGACACGCTTGTAACTACCAGTTGGGTGGGCTGTGATGGTAGGGTATGGAGGGAGGATATGAGAATGGCAGATGACTGGATGGGATAAGGAAGGGGGACAGAGAGGGAAAGGAGACAGGATAGTGAAAAGGGAGGGAGATAGAATGGCAGCTAACCCACTCCAAGGTGATGAGAATCCCCCTCCGAGAAGCTAGTGGGGATGCCTGCATTTTAAAATATGCATTTCAGGAAGAATTTTGACCCTGAAATGCTTACATACAGTTTGGGGTGGGTGTCTTCCACCTAAAGGCTAAAAAAACTAAAAAGCAAATAACCTCACAGCCCCCCAAATTTATATCATTTTTAAATGGTTGTGATGAAGACAATTTAAAGATGTTTAGGGAGCTGACTCAAGATTTTTGAAAACATGGAGTTGACAATACTTTTAATATTATAGAGAAAATGTAAAATGTACATGGTTAGAAGGATCAGCAGAATTATATAATTTTCAGCCACAAATAGTACAGTGATAATAGTGGCATATGATTTTATTGATATGAATGAGTTTTTAAAAAAATTATGGACTCTGCCATTGTATTCTGTACAGAAAGTGGTGTTCATTTGACCAAGCCTCTTTTCTTTTTTTTCCTGAAGTCTGTGTTGTTTTAAGATAGGGACACATTTTGTAACAATAAGTGCATTTCATTGGTCCTATTTTAAGTGAAAGATCAGTTATTATTTAGCATGTGCATTGCAGGAGCACCCACATTGTGCTAAGCGCTTCCCAAATAGTGTGCTTAAAAGACAAACAAAGGTTGGAGGGAAAGGATGTAACATTCAAGGGAAGTGATCAGAGTGGTGATGGAACTTATCAGTTATGTTTGTTTGCTTTTGTTAAACATACTAAATTCCCCTTCTTCCATAATTCAAACTTCTTATCTTTCACCTTTATCAATTCCTAGCTTCAATTCCTGTCTCCTTACAACCTTCCTCTCATCATTAAATCACCCTCCTACCTATAGGTTAATATTACATTCAGGAGATAGATAAATTAAATAGATGAGCTACATGACTCAATCAGCTAGTTTAGTGTAGATGGCTTGGAAGAATTGGATTTTCTGGATGGATGTAAATGAGAAGGATTAGTGCCTTTGCAGACTAGCTCTGGAAGGTGTTAAATGCACAGTGTGTGATATGAAAGAAAGCAGTGCTAGTTATGAGAGAAGCATTCTGCTTCAGAGCAGCTTCAAACCTGAGGAAGATACTCAGATGTAGAAAACACAATGCAAGTTATTGAGAGGGAGCATTGCATATAGTTAAGCCAGGGAACTAGACACCAGGTGGCCTTAAATATGATTTTCTAGCGGTAGCATTTTAAAGGGAGTTTGACATGCAATAGCCTTAATATTTTGAGTTATTTCCTTGGTGCTAATAGCTATATATGTTTAAAATTTCACTGATTGTGTTCAAGAAAGGTCTCTGTGAGCAAATTAATTAGGTAGCTATAATGGAGTTCTTATTTTCTTAAACATTACTGCCCCCACATGGACATAATAAGAACATGCAGTGAGTTTAGGGAAAGCATTTTGTATATTAAGTAGTTTTAAAAGCCAAATCAAAGTCAACTCTGCAGTTGCCTATTAAATTTCAAGCGGTTTTTTATTGTTTGGTAGTTAAACAAGGTTACAAAAGTGTGTGTAAGAAAAATATATGGTACTGTATCAGCCGATGCTGTGAAAAGGATACTTTGAAGTGCAAGAAAACATACTTTAATAATAATTTATTTATTAGTAATTGGAAATGCACCTGCGGTCGACAAGATTTTTATAAAACCTTCCTATTTAGAAATTAAAACATTTATGCCCCATCTTCTTTGTTTTGTAGATTAATTTTACCTAAGCATGGAGAATGTCTTAAATTAAAATTAAAATTTATTTGTAAGGTTATTTTATAAGAGTTGGTAAGTATCCTCAACAGCTTTCTTACCAAGTGACATCCATCCCTCTTGGCTGTTAGCTAAAACTGAATTAGAGGTCTCTTTTTGCAAGTCCCTAAACAAATAAATCAAATGGAAGAAATGTGTCTTATCTTTGGAAATATCTGTGGCAACATCAATTAAGCTAAACTTGCTGACAGAATTCACTGGCTCACATGAATAAGGAACAACATGTGACTTATCTTTTTCCAGTATTTGCCTGTGGTTCATTGGATCAGTACTACATTTCTAAGCCTGAACTGGTTGGATTCAAAAGATTATTTTTAACAAGCCCCATGTATGTGCAGGGAAATCCAAAAATAAGGAATTAATAAAGTTACGATTTACTGTTGCCACAGCAGAATTTTTTTTTTAAATGGCCATTTCCGTGCAAGTAGGGGAACCGTTAAAACTTTTCTTAATCAGTTAAAGGTTACAGGCCAAGTCAAGTGTTCTTTATTTATTCCGAGTAGCTCATTCAGTAAATTCTTTGAATGTCCCAAAGGGCTCAGTGTGGAAAGGATGTTTACGAGTACAAAGTCAGTGTTATACTTACACTATATGCCTGTTTAACTCCATTTGTTTTTATACACATAACATAGGTTACCATTTGCCGCATAGAAGCACAAAGGCTTTATTTAGTCAGCAACATAGCAAAAATATAAAATTTAAAACATACATTTCTGTCAAAAGGTTTCTTTTTAGTTTTTCCCCCATATTTTCACACTAACATATTTTTAAACAAAAAGTCCAGCTGTAAAATTACAACCAATTACTATATTCTGATATCCATTCAATTTTGGGGAACAACTTCCTCCCTCTTCAGTTGAGTTTGGAATACAGCAGTCCTGCATTGTTTTACACCTGTATTGAAAAGAATGCAATAACATTTACTCTGTTTTTCTACATTTTGGTACTCTAATGAAATGGTACTGTTTAATTCCGTGCATAACAGAGGGAATGAATGATTCAGAGAGATTGATTTAGAATATTTCACAATGTAATCAAAAATTTTACTCCTTTTTTGCGCGAAGAGAAAATATTTTCAGTTTTCAGGGTGTACACATTTGGAACAGAAAGTTATCTGCTTCAGAAGAAATCTTTGTAAATATCAATAATGTATCCATTCTGTAATTCATATCTTCACTCCAAGTCTACATTTAGATATTAGTAATCTATTTATAACCAAAATAACATGGATTATGACCAAGAAAATGCTTTTGTTAACAAATATATATTCTTAATTGTTCGGGTCCTGAAATAATGAAATCACCTTGTCTGCAGTAGTTTGCAGGTATAGCTATATCAGCATACTCTCCTAATGGAGATGCAGCTTACACTGGCAAAAGAGTTCATTTGTCAGTATAGTTTATACTAGTTCCATGGACGAAATAAACTATATTGGCGATAGGACTTTTTTGCTGGTATAACTGCATATGTATTAAGGCTCTTGCTTGCATAGCTTTGTCAATTAGGAGAGAGAATTTTGTCACTATTTTAACCAAAATAGCTATACCAGCAAAACTTTTAAGTGTAGACCAGGCCATATACAGTAACTCGTCGCTTAACATTGTACTTCTGTTCCTGAATAATGCCACTTAAGTGAAACGATGTTAAGAGAATCCAATTTCCCCAAAAGAATTAATGTAAGGGGGGGGGGGGGGGGAGTATGGTTGGAAGGGACCTCAGGAGGTCATCTAGTCCAACCCCCTGCTCAAAGCAGGACCAAACCCAACTAAATCATCCCAGCCAGGGCTTTGTCAAGCCTGACCTTAAAAACCTCTAAGGAAGGAGATTCCACCACCTCCCTAGGTAACCCATTCCAGTACTTCACCACCCTACTAGTGACAAAGTTTTTCCTAATATCCAACCTAAACCTCCCCCTCTGCAACTTGAGACTATTACTCCTTGTTCTGTCATCTTCTACCACTGAGAACAGTCTAGATCCATCCTCTTTGGAACCCCCTTTCAGGTAGTTGAAAGCAGGTATCAAATCCCCCTCATTCTTCTCTTCTGCAGGCTAAACAATCCCAGTTCCCTCAGCCTCTCCTCATAAGTCATGTGCTCCAGCCCCCTAATCATTTTTGTTGCCCTCCGCTGGACTCTTTCCAATTTATCCACATCCTTCTTGTAGTGTGGGGCCCAAAACTGGACACACTACTCCAAATGAGGCCTCACCAGTGCCAAATAGAGGGGAATAATCACGTCCCTCGATCTGCTGGCAATGCCCCTACTTATAGAGCCCAAAATGCCGTTAGCCTTCTCGGCAACAAGGGCACACTGTTGACTCATATTCAGCTTTTTGTCCACCGTAACCCCTAGGTCCTTTTCTGCAGAACTGCTGCCCAGCCATTCGGTCCCTAGTCTGTAGCAGTGCATGGGATTCTTCCGTCCTAAGTGCAGGACTCTGCACTTGTCCTTGTTGAACCTCATCATATTTCTTTTGGCCCAATCCTCTAATTTGTCTAGGTCCCTCTGTATCCTATCCCTACCCTTCAGCGTATCAACCACTCCTCCCAGTTTCGTGTCATCTGCAAACTTGCTAAAGGTACAGTCCACACCATCCTCCAGATCGTTAATGAAGATATTGAACAAAACCGGCCCCAGCACCGACCCTTGGGGCACTCCACTTGATACCGGCTGCCAACTAGACATGGAACCATTGATCACTACCCGTTGAGCCCGACCATCTAGCCAGTTTTCTATCCACCTCACAGTCCATTCATCCAGCCCATACTTCTTTAACTTGCTGGCAAGAATACTGTGGGAGACTGTATCAAAAGCTTTGCTAAAGTCAAGAAATAGCACATCCACTGCTTTCCCCTCATCCACAGAGCCAGTTATCTCATCATAGAAGGCAATTAGGTTAGTCAGGCATGACTTGCCCTTGGTGAATCCATGCTGACTGTTCCTGATCACTTTCCTCTCCTTTAAGTGGTTCAGAATTGATTCCTTGAGGACCTGTTCCATGATTTTTCCAGGAACTGAGGTGAGACTGACTGGCATGTAGTTCCCCGGATCTTCCTTCTTCCCTTTTTTAAAGATGGGCACTACATTAGCTTTTTTCCAGTCATCCAGGACCTCCCCCGATTGCCATGATTTTTCAAAGATAATGGCCAATGGCTCTGCAATCTCATCGGCCAACTCCTTTAGCACCCTTGGATGCAGTGCATCCGGCCCCATGGACTTGTGCTCGTCCAGCTTTTCTAAATAGTCCCGAAGTATTTCTTTCTCCACAGAGGGCTGGTCACCTCCTCCCCATACCGTGCTGCGGAGTGCAGCTGTCTGGGAGCTGCCGTTGTCTGTGAAGACAGAGGCAAAAAAACCATTGAGTACACTAGCTTTCTCCACATCCTCTGTCACTAGGTTCCCTCCCTCATTCAGCAAGGGGCCCACACTTTCCGTGACTTTCTTCTTGTTGCTAACATACCTGAAGAAACTCTTCTTGTTACTCCTAACATCTCCAGCTAGCTGCAACTCCAAGTGTGATTTGGCCGTCCTAATTTCACTCCTGCATGCCTGAGCAATACTTTTATACTCCTCCCTGGTCATTAGTCCAATCTTCCACTTCTTGTAAGCTGCTTTTTGGTGTTTAAGACGAGCAAGGATTTCACTGTTAAGCCAAGCTGGTCGCCTGCCATATTTGCTTTTCTTCCTACACATCGGGATGGTTTGTTCCTGCAACCTCAATAAGGATTCTTTAAAATACAGCCAGCTTTCCTCGACTCCTTTCCCCGTCATGTTATTCTCCCAGGGGACCTTGCCCATCAGTTCCCTCAGGGAGTCAAGTCTGCTTTTCTGAAGTCCAGGGTCTCTGTTCTACTGCTCTCCTTTCTTCCTTGTGTCAGGATCCTGAACTCAACCATCTCATGGTCACTGCCTCCCAGGTTCCCATCCACTATTGCTTCCTCTACTATTTCTTCCCTGTTTGTGAGCAGCAGGTCAAGAAGAGCTTTTCCCCTAGTTGGTTCCTCCAGCACTTGCACCAGGAAATTGTCCCCTACACTTTCCAAAAACTTCCTGGATTGTCTGTGGGCCGCTGTATTGCTCTCCCAGCAGATGTCGGGGTGATTAAAGTCACCCATGAGAACCAGGGCCTGTGATCGAGAAACTTCTGTTAGTTACTGGAAGAAAGCCTCGTCCACCTCATCCCCCTGGTCTGGTGGTCTGTAGCAGACTCCCACCACGACATTACCCTTGTTGCTCACACTTCTAAATTTAATCCAGACACACTCAGGTTTTTCTGCAGTTTCATACTGGAGCTCTGAGCATATAACGCAACTCCCCCACCTTTTCTGCCCTGCCTATCCTTCCTGAACAGTTTATATCCATCCATGACAGTACTCCAATCATATGAGTTATGCCACCAAGTCTCTTTTATTCCAATTACATCATAATTCCCTGACTGTGCCAGGACTTCCAGTTCTCCCTGCTTGTTCCCCAGGCTTCTTGCATTTGTGTATAGGCAGTTAAGATAACTCGCTGATCATCCTGCTGTCCCAGTATGGGGCAGGAGCCCTCCCCTCTTGCACTCACCTACTTGTGCTTCCTCCCGATATCCCACTTCCCCACTTACCTCGGGGCTTTGGTCTCCTTCCCCTGGTGAACCTAGTTTAAAGCCCTCCTCACTAGATTAGCCAGCCTGCTTCCAAAGATGCCCTTCCCTCTCTTCGTCAGGTGGAGCCCGTCTCTGCCTAGTACTCCTTCTTCTTGGAACACCATCCCATGGTCAAAGAATCCAAACCCTTCTCTCCAACACCATCTGCGTAGCCATTCGTTGACTTCCACGATTCGACGGTCTCTACCCTGGCCTTTTCCTGCCACAGGGAGGATAGACGAGAACACCACTTGCGCCACGTGTGGAACATATTATATGTTGTGGGGCTACTTTTATATAAAAGTATATATATATATATATATACACACACACACACACACTTTAATACTGTACACAGCAATGATGATTGTGAAGCTTGGTTGAGGTGGTGACATTAGAGGGTGGGATATTTCCCAGGGAATGCCTTACTCCTAAATGATGGAACTAGCACTCGGCTGAGCCCTACAGTTTTTCATTGATTTGACTCAAACCACACTGTTTTTAGGTAAAATATAAAACAGATTTATTAACTACAGAAAGATAGATTTTAAATGATTCATAATTGTACAGATCAAAGTACATTACCTAAGAAATAAAACAAAATCACAATCTGACTTCTATTAACTAGACAGGATTTGAATCAATCAGTGTCTCATCCTGATGGTACAAACAGTTCACCAATCTTCCATACACAGCCTGGGATTCCTTCTTTCCCACCTGGGACCACCTCCCCAGTCCAGTCTTTGTTCCTGAGGTATTTCCAGGTGTTGAGTTGTGGGGGAAGTGAGGCCAAGCAGTGATGTCACTTCCCCCTTGTATAGCTTCTTTCATGTGGAGGGAACTTCATTGTTCCAAGCGAAGTCCCCAGCACAGGTTGTGGAAAAGGACAGGCACAAGATGAAGTCCAGTATCACATGATCTAGCCACACACCCTTGCATGCTTCGATGAGTCATAGCAGCTATTATCTATATACTGGCTGAAGTGACCACAGGAAGGCCCACCAGGTGAGCTTCTTCTAAAGCCCATTGTGTTACCTAATGAGCCATCAACTTGAATAATCCATTCACAATGTGCTGGCTAGACTGTCACCTCAGGAGCAAACACAATTGAAATACTGGTACATAATCAATATTCATAATTTCAGATACAATGACTGCACATACAATCTAACAGGATATTAATGTTCAACAGATCAAGACTTTTAGATTTATACTTTACAAGGCATACTTTGCACAAAACATATAATTATATCACGTGTAAATATAGAATCATAGAAGATTAGGGTTGGAAGAGATCTCAGAAGATCTAGTCCAACCTTCTGCTCAAAGCATGACCAACCCCAACTAAATCATCCCAGCCAGGGCTTTGTCAAGCCGGGCCGTAAAAACCTCTAAGGATAGAGATTCCACCACCTCCCTAGGTAACCCATTCCAGTGCTTCACCACCCTCCTAGTGAAATAGTTTTTCCTAATATCCAACCTAGACCTCCCCCACTACAACTTGAGACCATTACTCCTTGTTCTGTCATCTGCCACTACTGAGAACAGCCTAGCTCTATCCTCTTTGGAACCCCCCTTCAGCTAGTTGAAGGCTGCTATCAACTCCCCTCTCACTCTTTTCTTCTGGAGACTGAATAAGCCCAGTTCCCTCAGTCTCTCCTCCTAAATTATGTGCCCCAGCCCCCTAATCATTTTCCTTGCCTTCTGCTGGAGTCTCTCCAATTTGTTCATATTTTTTTCTGTAGTGGGGGGCCCAAAACTGGATGCAGTACTCCAGATGTGGCTTCACCAATGCCGAATAGAGGGGAATAATCACTTCCCTTGATCTGCTGGTAATGCTCCTACTAATGCAGCCAATATGCCTTTAGCCTTTTTGGCAACAAGGGCACATTGTTGACTCATATCCTTCTTCTCGTCCACTGTAATCCCCAGGTCCCTTTCTGCAGAACTGCCGCTTAGCCAGTCTGTCACCAGCCTATAGGAGTGCATGGAATTCTTCATCCTAAGTGTAGGACTCTGCACTTGTCCTTGTTGATCCTCATCAGATTCTTTTGGCCCCATCCTCCAATTTGTCTAGGTCAGTCTGGACCCTATCCCTATCCTCCAGTGTATCTACCTCTCCGCCCTAGCTTAGTGTCATCCGGGAACTTGCTGAGAGTGCAATCCATCCTATCATCAAGATCATTAATGAAGATGTTGAACAAAAGTGGCCCCAGGACTGACCCCTGGGACATTCCACTTGATACCAGCTGCCTTATAGAGGAATGAGGTGGTGACGCTAGTCCATGAAATACCATGCACTGTACACTTGGAGAGGGAAAAAGCTCTCAACCAAATCACAGCCCATTGTTATTGGCCCAGCATCCATAAAGATGTGAGTGACTACTGTAGATCCTAGCCAGAATGTCAGTTGACAGGCTCCAGGGCATCCCCAAAACACCCCTCATCCTATTTTCTCTTGTGGATATACCTTTTGACAGGATAGAAACAGACTTGGTCGGACCCCTGCAAAAGTGTGCTGCCAGCTTTCAGCACATCTTGATCATCCTATATGTCACTTGGTACAGTGAGGCCTTTCTGCTGTGATTGAACAACACACCCACCATAGAAACAGAGGTTGTGAAACTGTTTTCTTCCATGGGACTCCTTAAAAAAAATCCTGATGGATCAAGGCTCTAATTTCATATGCTGGTTAATGAAGGAATTATTCAATAGTGACCATAACATAATAAAATTTAACATCCCTGTGACCATGGTAGCATTTAATTTCAGAAAGCGGAACTACACAAAAATGAGGAAGTTAGTTAAACAGAAATTAAAAGGTATAGTGCCAAAGTGAAATCCTTGCAAGCTGCATAGAAACTTTTTAAAGACACAGTAATAGAGGCTCAACTTAAATATATACGCCAAATTAAAAAACACAGTAAAGGACCAAAAAAGTGCCACCGTGACTAAACAGCAAAGTAAAAGAAGCAGTGAGAGGCAAAAAAGCATCCTTTAAAAAGTGGAAGTTAAATTCTATTGAGGAAAAAAGAAAGGCCCATAAGCTCTGGCAAGTGAAGTCTAAAAACAGGCCAAAAATAAATTTGAAGAACTGCTAGCCAAAAACTCAAAACGTGACAGCAATTTTTTTTAAGTACATCAGAAGCAGGAAGCCTGCTAAAAAACCAGTGGAGCCACTGGATGATCGAGATGCTAAAGGAGTACTCAAGGACGATAAGGCCATTGCGGAGAAACTAACTGAATTTTTTGCATAGGTCTTCATGGCTGAGGATGTGAGCCATTCTTTTCAGGTGACAAATCTGAGGAATTGTCCCAGATTGTGTCATGAGTCAACCATTTTCTAGAGATGTGTTCTGGAATGAAGACAAATGTTTCTGTTAAATATTTGATCTATTCTCTATAGATTATGCTTTGTTCAATGGAAATGGTTTATTTTACCAACATTTTCTGTTCGATGAATGCTCTTACCCAAAGAAGGTGAAAGGAAGCATAAATCTGCATGGGGACTGGCTGTAGAGCTGGGCCCTCTCTCTTAGGGGCACTTTTTAAGCCTTCGTTGGTGATGTTGGCAGAAAGGCTTTAACAAATATAAAGGGGGATTTTACAGGAGTACGTTCCTGCCAGTGGTTGACTTACCAGTGAGGAGACTGTTGAAATATTCCCGTCAAGACTGTTTTCTTACTACTGTAATAATCTAACAAAAAAATAGGTTTTCACCACTAGTCTTAACTATAAGAAGTTTGATAGTTCCACTATGAAGGACATTACATTAACCTTACTGAGAATTATTGCCTCGTGTTATATAAATTCTATTCAGTTGGATGAAAGCTTTTGTTCTTTTTTCAGCCAGAAATGTATGCTTACGCAGGCCAAACACACTGTTTGCTCTTTGTGAGTTCAATTAGTCTATTTTCTTTGTGCTTCCAAAGTTTGTGAGATGAGACCATGGAAGTTAGTGAACCAAATACTCAAAGAATGCCACTTTTAGAATCTAATTTTATATGTACAGTATGTATGTGTATACACACACATTATGAGCAATCTTTCCACAATAATAGGGGCATGATAAAATGTGAGAGAAGAATAGAATTTGAGGGCAATATTTTATATCAGTGGTTTTCAAACTTGGGTATGCATGCTCTCATCAGAGGGTATGCCAGAAAAATCCTGTAATGGCAGACAATGCATTACCAAAATTTGGCAATCTAATCAACATTTAATTTCCTTTCAGTTAAAACTGCAGCCACATTGGTGTACATTTCCTTTCTGCTGTGCGAAGTTAATGCTATAAACACTATAAGAATGAGGCCAAAGACCTCATTAGTGAAATTAACACTAATGAGAACTAATTGGCCTCATTCTTACAAGCCATTATTGATGTCTGATGTCAGAGTTAAGAGTTTTTAGTCTTCAATTAAATAAAAAAATATGGATCTTTGGCTCAAGACTGGTACATTAGCAAAGGGTAGAACACACAGAGATCAGCAGGAGCCCTGTGGAACCACAGTTTCAGCTGATTCAGCTACTATTGCTGGCTGTAGCGGTGCGAATGCAAAGGAGGCGACGCATGATTTGCAAGTTCAGCCTGAGAAGTGTGCGGCAGGGCAGGAAAAGAAAGTGCATCAAAAAAATTCAAGTATGATTAAAGTTACATTGAACTTGGATTTACATTAATCACCAAGAATTTAAAAATGCCAATAATATATATTCGTATTACTCAGGTCAGCCTGAGTAACACGAAAATATTATATTGGCATTTTTAAATTCTTGGTGGTTAATGTATCATACTTATCTATGTTAATTAAAAATAATAATAAAATGCTTACCTATCAATGTAATGGATGTCCCTACTTTTTATTAAAGAAATCACCCATGGCAGGGAAAATTGGAGAGAGCTTCAGTTCCAAGTCATTTTCGGTGTTTAATCTCAGACAGTACTTGGTCTTGATTGCCACGAGGGCAGAGAATCCAGGCAAGCAAACTTACATTGTGGAGAAGGACATCAGAGACTTGACAGCTTATTTGGACAGTTCCGGGTAATCTTCCATTCTTTGTGTCCAAAACTCTGCCAAAGGTTTGAGTGCAAACTCTAATTTAACCCCACTGTCAGAACAGAGATCTAAAAGTTTCTCCTGCTCATGCACTGACAGGGGAGAGATTGGGAGAGATTCAGGCACCTCAAATGGATTGCATATCAAAGCATTTGCATTGTTCATTCTGGGGAAATATTTTCTAAGTTGCTGGCTAAGTTGTTGCAGGTGTGCCATAATATCGGTTTTCATACTCTCATGTAACTGCATATTGTCATTTTGTTGCAAGAAATTCTTGCAGTGTTGGAAAGCAGTCAATCACATTTCTCTTTAAGCAGCTATCTCAAAATAGTAGTAGATTCAGTTTTGTCTTCTGTTTTGAAAATAGTGCACTTAAGCCCTACAGACCTAAACTGAGCTCGTTGAGGCAGAAAAGATTGTCTGCCAAGTAGACTAATCGCTGAAGCCAGGCAACATCTTCCAAGCAAGAAGATAACGCAAAGGGGGGCGGGGGAGTTGTCGGTGAAAAAAATGTGAAGCTCGCTGCGCAACTCAAAGAGTTGTCAGTACTTTACCACGTGACAGCCAGTGAACCTCAGTTTGCATTAGTTGCGTCAAATAGTCACTTCCCATTTCATCACACAGGGTAGCAAAAATTCTTCTGCTCAGATCGAAAATCGCTAAGAGCAAAGCTGAAGCCTCCTGAACTGAAATAGGCCTTCACGTCATTCATTCAAGTGCTCTTTGCTGTCCTCCTTTGGCGCCACTTAGAAATAGAGGAGGAGAGATTAATTCTGCAGAAGAACAACAAAAAAATCTCGATTTGACAAAGATTAAAATTAGTATACATTATAAAAAAAGAACAAACTGCGTAACGCAACAGAAGTTAAAAAAGGGTTAAAATTGTCTCTTGAAAGAGTAAGAATGAGTGACTACTAGGGCTGTCAAGCAATTAAAAAAATTAATCGTGATTAATTGCGCTGTTAAACAATAATAGAATACCATTTATTTAAATGTTTTCTACATTTTCAAATATATTGATTTAAATTACAATACAGAATACAAAGTGTACAGTGCTCACTTTATATTTATTTTTATTACAAATATTTGCACTGTAAAAAACAAAAGAAATTGTATTTTTTAATTCACCTAATAAAAGTACTGTAGTGCAATCTCTTTATCATGAAAGTTGAACTTACAAATGTAGAATTATATACAAAAAAAGCCTGCATTCAAAAATAAAACAAGAGCCTACAAGTCCCATCAGTCCTACTTCTTGTTCAGCCAATTGCTCAGAGAAACAAGTTTTTTTACATTTTCAGAAGATAATTGTGCCTGCTTCTTGTTTACAATGTCATCTGAAAGTGAGAACAGGCATTTGCATGGCACTGTTGTAGCCGGTGTCGCAAGATATTTACATGCCAGATGTGCTAAAGATTCAGATGTCCCTTGATGCTTCAACCACCATTCCAGAGAACAGGTGTCCATGCTGATGACGGGTTCTGCTTGAGAATGATCTAAAGCAGGTACAGATCGATCCATGTTCATTTTCATCATCTGGGTCAGATGCCACCAGCAGAAGGTTGATTTTCTTTTTTGGTGTTTGGGTTCTGTAGTTTCCACATCAGAGTGTTGCATTTTTAAGACTTCTGAAAGCATGCTCCACACCTCGTCCCGCTCAGATTTTGGAAGGCACTTCAGATCTTGGGTTGAGTGCTGTAGCTATCTTTAAAAACAACGAAGAGTCCGGTGGCACCTTAAAGACTAACAGATTTATTTGGGCATAAGCTTTCGTGGGTAAAAATCCCACTTCTTCAGATGCAATTTTGCTGATGCTGCATCTGAAGAAGTGGGGTTTTTGCCCATGAAAGCTTATGCCCAAATAAATCTGTTAGTCTTAAAGGTGCCACCGGACTCCTCGTTGTTTTTGTGGATACAGACTAACACGGCTACCCCCTCTGGTACTTGTAGCTATCTTTAGAAATCTCGCATTGGTACCTTCTTTGCATTTTGTCTAATTTGCAGTGAAAGTGTTCTTAAAACGAACGTGTGCTGGGTCACCATCAGAGACTGCTATAACATGAAATATATGGCAGAATGCAGGTAAAACAGAGCAAGAGACATACAATTCTCCCCCCAAGGAGATCAGTCACAAATTTAACACTTTTTTTTTTTTTTAAACGAGCATCATCAGCATGGAAGCACATCCTCTGGAATGATGGTGAAAGAATGAAGAGCATATAAATCTTTTAATACATCTGGCCGTAAATACCTTGCAACACCGGCTATAACAGTGCCATGCGAATGCTTGTTCTCACTTTCAAGTGACATTGTAATTAAGAAGTGGGCAGCATTATCTCCCATAAATGTAAACAAACTTGTTTCTCTTAGCGATTGGCTGAACAAGAAATAGGACTGAGTGAACTTGTAGGCTCTAAAGTTTTACATTGTTTTGTTTTTAAGTGAATTATGTAACAAAAAAACCCCTACATTTGTAAGTTGCACTTTCATGATCAAGAGATTTGACTACAGTACTTGTAACTGGGATGGGAAGAAGCAGCTGGCCAGCACCACTTTTCCCCTACTGCCAGAATGTGATGGGGTCAGAGCCTCTGGCTTTGTGTCTCCTGCAGCTCCACTAACCACACTGTAACACAGCATAACACAGTTGATATTTATGTACGTGGTGTCTGGAACTAAACCATTTTGGCTAGGCCCTGGAAGATTTCAACGCATCTTTGTGATGCATGGACTAGTCAACCATTTAGTTACTACACTACAGCTAAATTGGAGGTCCCACACATCTGAACAGGAAATGTTATCACATGAAATTTTAAATTTCCTTGAAGTATCAACACCATCAAGTACAATTCCATTATTTACAAATTGTCATTATTTCTTAAGGCACTTGTAATATTTGACTGATTAACTTAAAGCTCTTTCTAATGTTTTCCTTAACAATTTTAGATATTTGAGATTTGCTTCCTGTTTTAATAAATGTTGAATTAATGTAAAATATGACCCAAGAACATAGTACAGTTTCTGGAAGTACTGTAATGATGTCATGATATTTTGATAGCCTTCTGTAGGATTATTTCCTTTGTAAATAAACTTGGTGTTCTGTAATGATAATGCAGATGTTTTATACAGTTTACTTACACATTTTTGCTAACATTTTTAAATGCGGTTGATAAAATTATAAAACTAGTGTTCATTTTAAAGCCAAAATAACTGTAGAGAATACTACTTTCTTCTTCGAGTGATTGTTCATGTTCATTCCAAATAGGTCTGTGCGCGCTGCGTGCACACCACCAGGAAGATTTTCTCCTAGCAGCGTCCGTAGGGTCGGCCTGGGCGCCCCCTGGAATGGCGCCTCCATGGCGCCCAATATAGGGCTCTGCCGACCCACCACCCCCTCAGTTCCTTCTTACCGCCAGTGACGGCTAGCAGGAACTGTGCTTGCTCTTGCAGCAAGAGCTCTAGCAGTGTCTTATAGCTTAGTGTATATAGTTTTCTTAGGCCAGGTCTACACTACCGGGTGTGGGGGGTGGTCGATGTAAGGTATGCAACTTCAGCTACGTGAATAATGCAGCTGAAGTCGACATACCTCGCTCGGCTTTCCTCGCCGTGAGGATGCTGCAGTGTCGACTGCCGCCGCTCCCCCGTCGACTCCGCTTCCGCCTCTCGTCGGGGTGGATTCCCGGAGTCGAAAGGAGAGCGATCAGGGATCGATTTATCGCATCTACACTAGACGCAAAAAATCGATCCCCAAAAGATCGATTGCTACCCGCGGAATTGGCGGGTAGTGTAGACCAGCCCTTATTGTGATAGTTGTTAACAGTTAGCTAGTTTCGGGGGTTCCGCTCCCAGCACGTTTCTCCCCCTCCTGGGGTATGCCCAGGTCTCCAGGGTTTAAGCTCTGTGGGAACTGTGGCAAGTTTATACCTAAGAGTGACCCCCACTCTTCCTGCCTGCAGTGCCTTGGTGAGAGTCACCAGAAGGAAAAGTGCTGCATCTGTAAGGGTTTCCGGCCCAGAACTCTAAAAGACCGTGAGCAGAGACTAAAAGTTCTGTTGATGGAGGTGGCACTGTGGCCACACTCCGATCCGGAACCGGCAGAGCCGGCGCCGAGTACGTCCTCATCGGTGCGCAGCGCTCCAGCACTGAGGGCATGTGAACCGGTTCAGTTAGGGACCTTAAGGCCCGGCACCACCACGGCTCGGGCCATGGGAAATCGGCCTCTGTACGGCACTGTTCCCCATCCCCGGTGCTAGTGAAAAAGAGGCCAGTAAGGGGCCGGTCACCACACCGGGACCCTAAAGTGTCGACGGCACCCACAAGCGTGCCTGGCCAAGCCGCCCCTTCCTTACCTCTACCTACAGTCTCTTCAACTCCTGCCCCAGATGGGGTTCAGTCGAGTCCAAACCTGCCACGGTCCCCGAACCACAGGGAAGACATACTGCTCCCGTTGACACTGGAGGCGTTCGAGGGAGCCTCAGACCTACTGAGCCTCCCGGTACCGTCATCCCCCAAAACAAGGGACAAATCGCTGGTGACCACTTGCCCGCCATTTCACTCTAGGGGCAAACCAACCTCTCCCAGCACTGCCCGCACAGGGACAAGGGCCGCTCCGTTCCCTGGCCTCACGGAACCGATCGCCGTCGACCGTCAGTACTGCTCCTCCATGGTCCTCCTTCTTGGAGACCTCGAAGTTGGGGGCGGACTCTTATCACTCCAGCAACTTGTGGAGCAAGAGGTCCAGGTTGCAACGGAGCCACCAACCATATCTGGCACCGTGGCAGCAGCAATGGCAACCATCCTCTCAATGGCCCTTCTGGACGTCCTGGGCCTACCACCAGAGGCAAGGGCAGGTGCCCGGCCCGAGATCCAAGTCTGCGTCGGTGTTCTCGGTAGTGCCTGCGCGGGTGCTGCCACCACCGGCACCATCGTCTGAAGGAGGGGTACCGCTGACACAGCCAGTTCCGGCACCGTCTCTCCAGGCAACGGCACTGACAGGAGCCTCATCTTCGACCCCACCAGCACTGTCCAGCTTGGCTTGGCAGACTGTGTCTACCCCAGCACCGGTTGCGGTGCCCAACTTTCCACCAACACCGAACCTGAGTACCATGTGATGCAGGACCCCACAGGGGCCAAAGGTAGCGAGGAAGGCCCGCTACCCATCCTCTTCTCCTCATTGTCGCCAGATGAAGCAGTTGCGGAGACAGCAACTGCCCCGGCCCTTGAGAACAATCGGGTCCTACAGCAACTGTTGAAGAGGGACGCTCAAAGCCTGGCAATCCAGTCCAAGGAGGTGGAGGAGGATGTGGACCCCGTAGTGGATATCGTTGTGGCAGACCCCAGCATTTCTGGCCCCTACAGCCAAGAAAACTGAGTGATGTTACTTTGTACCGTCCAAGGGGTATGAGCATCTCTACACCCACTCTCCCCCAGACTTTCTGGTGGTCAATGCGGCCAACCAACGGGAGCAGCAAGGGTCCGAGGGCTTCACCCCTAAAAATAAGGATGCCAAGAAATTGGACCTTTTGGCCACAGGGGTGGTGATGTGGCGAGGATCCTGGCTGCAGGTCTCTGGTCTGCCCCATGAGGTCCAGCAGACCATTCAGGACCTCCCATTCAAGGGTTCCTCTCTGTTCTCTGAGAAGACGGATAAGAGGCTCCATAGCTTAAAAGACTCAAGGGCCACTCAACGCTCTCTGGGCCTACATACACCGGCCACCCAGCGCAGGCACTTTAGGCCTCCACCGGCCCCGCGGCCTTACCAGCCACAGAGCCGCCAAGACGTTCTGCATAGGTGGAATAGGAGCGGCAGAAGGAGGCAACACCCATTCTCAGGGAAAAACTCGGGTCGGCCCAAGCCTCTACCGGGGCCTACACCCCCCTTTTGAAGGTGCGGTCGAGGACGACCTACCAGTCAGGACATTGAATCCTTCCAGCCTTACCTTCTCATCCCGTCTATCCCCTTTCTACCGTGCCTGGTCCCGAATTACTCTGGACTGCTGAGTGCTCCGCATGGTAGAGAGGGGATATTCCATCCAGTTCTGTGCCCCTCCGCCCCCCCAACCTCCTTCCCTGTCCCTCTTCAGGGACCCCTCTCACGAGAAGCTTCTAATTCAAGAAGTGCAGTGGAGGAAGTTCCTCAGGAGCTAAGGGGCAAGGGGTTCTACTCCCGCTATTTCCTAATACCAAAGGTGAAAGGGGGCTAAGACCCATTCTGGACCTGCGGCGACTGAACAGGTTCATAAAGAAACTCAAGTTCTGCATGGTTTCTCTTACCTCCATTATTCCTTACATGGATCCAGGAGACTGGTACACTGCCTTCGACTTGAAGGACCCGTATTTTCACATCGCGATAATCCCTCATCACAGACGCTACCTCAGGTTCATAGTGGGCAGTGCTCATTTCCAATTTTCCGTCCTCCCATTCGACCTGTTGACGGCTCTGCGAGTCTTCACAAAGTGCATGGCGGTTGTGGCGGCCTTCCTGCACAAGCGCACAATTCAGGTTTTTCCTTACCTCGACAACTGGCTGATCAAGGGCCGCTCCAGGGCTCAAGTGGAGAACCAGGAGGGCTTCATAAGGCAGACCTTCCTCAAGCTCGGTCTTCTCCTAAACGAGGCCAAGTCCATTTTATCCCCAGTACAAAGGATAGAGTTCATAGGGGTTGTTTTGGACTCTACTCAAGCCAGGGTGTACCTCCCGGAGGCCAGGTTTCGCACTTTGGCCGGCATCATACAGGGTTTCAGGCAGTCTCCCATCACAACAACAAGGACCTGCCTGAAGCTGCTGGGGCACATGGCAGCATGCACCTACGTGGTGCGGCATGCCAGGCTCAGGTTGCGCCCACTCCATGCCTGGCTGGCGGTGGTGTATCTACCAGCCCGGGATGCTCTGGATAGCATCATAGAATCATAGAATCATAGAATCTCAGGGTTGGAAGGGACCTCAGGAGGTCATCTAGTCCAACCCCCTGCTCAAAGCAGGACCAACCCCAACTAGATCATCCCAGCCAGGGCTTTGTCAAGCCTGACCTTAAAAACCTCTAAGGAAGGAGATTCCACCACCTCCCTCGGTAACCCATTCCAGTGCTTCACCACCCTACTAGTGAAAAAGTTTTTCCTAATATCCAACCTAAACCTCCCCCTCTGCAACTTGAGACCATTACTCCTTGTTCTGTCATCTTCTACCACTGAGAACAGTCTAGATCCATCCTCTTTGGAACCCCCTTTTAGGTAGTTGAAAGCAGCTATCAAATCCCCCCTCACTCTTCTCTTCTGCAGGCTAAACAATCCCAGTTCCCTCAGCCTCTCCTCATAAGTCATGTGCTCCAGCCCCCTAATCATTTTTGTTGCCCTCCGTTGGACTCTTTCCAATTTATCCACATCCTTTTTGTAGTGTGGGGCCCAAAACTGGACACAGTACTCCAAATGAGGCCTCACCAGTGCCGAATAGAGGGGAATAATCACGTCCCTCGATCTGCTGGCAATGCCCCTACTTATAGAGCCCAAAATGCCGTTAGCCTTCTTGGCAACAAGGGCACACTGTTGACTCATATTCAGCTTTTCGTCCACTGTAACCCCTAGGTCCTTTTCTGCAGAACTGCTTCCCAGCCATTCGGTCCCTAGTCTGTAGCAGTGCATGGGATTCTTCCATCCTAAGTGCAGGACTCTGCACTTGTCCTTGTTGAACCTCATCAGATTTCTTTTGGCCCAATCCTCTAATTTGTCTAGGTCCCTCTGTATCCTATCCCTACCCTCCAGCGTATCAACCACTCCTCCCAGTTTAGTGTCATCTGCAAACTTGCTAAGGGTGCAGTCCACACCATCCTCCAGGTCGTTGATGAAGATATTGAACAAAACCGGCCCCAGCACCGACCCTTGGGGCACTCCACTTGATACCGGCTGCCAACTAGACATGGAGCCATTGATCACTACCCGTTGAGCACGACCATCCAGCCAGTTTTCTATCCACCTTACCGTCCATTCATCCAGCCCATACTTCTTTAACTTGCTGGCAAGAACACTGTGCGAGACTGTATCAAAAGCTTTGCTAAAGTCAAGAAATAGCACATCCACTGCTTTCCCCTCATCCACAGAGCCAGTTATCTCATCATAGAAGGCAATTAGGTTAGTCAGGCATGACTTGCCCTTGGTGAATCCATGCTGACTGTTCCTGATCACTTTCACCTCCTTTAAGTGGTTCAGAATTGATTCCTTGAGGACCTGTTCCATGATTTTTCCAGGGATTGAGGTGAGACTGACTGGCCTGTAGTTCCCCGGATCTTCCTTCTTCCCTTTTTTAAAGATGGGCACTACATTAGCTTTTTTCCAGTCATCCGGGACCTCCCCCGATTGCCATGATTTGTCAAAGATAATGGCCAATGGCTCTGCAATCACATCGGCCAACTCCTTTAGCACCCTCGGATGCAGTGCATCCGGCCCCATGGACTTGTGTTCATCCAGTTTTTCTAAATAGTCCCGAACTACTTCTTTCTCCACAGAGGGCTGGTCACCTCCTCCCCATACTGTGCTGCGGAGTGCAGCCGTCTGGGAGCTGCCCTTGTCTGTGAAGACAGAGGCAAAAAAAGCATTGAGTACACTAGCTTTCTCCACATCCTCTGTCACTAGCTAGGTTCCCTCCCTCATTCAGCAAGGGGCCCACACGTTCCTTGACTTTCTTCTTGTTGCTAACATACCTGAAGAAACCCTTCTTGTTACTCCTAACATCTCCAGCTAGCTGCAACTCCAAGTGTGATTTGGCCTTCCTAATTTCGCTCGTGCATGCCTGAGCAATATTTTTATACTCCTCCCTGGTCATTTGTACAATCTTCCACTTCTTGTAAGCTGCTTTTTTGTGTTTAAGACGAGCAAGGATTTCACTGTTAAGCCAAGCTGGTCGCCTGCCATATTTACTTTTCTTTCTACACATCGGGATGGTTTGTTCCTGCAACCTCAATAAGGTTTCTTTAAAATACAGCCAGCTTTCCTCGACTCCTTTCCCCCTCATGTTATTCTCCCAAGGGACCTTGCCCATCAGTTCCCTGAGGGAGTCAAAGTCTGCTTTCTGAAGTCCAGGCTCTGTATTCTACTGCTCTCCTTTCTTCCTTGTGTCAGGATCCTGAACTTGACCATCTCATGGTCACTGCCTCCCAGGTTCCCATCCACTATTACTTCCTCTACTATTTCTTCCCTGTTTGTGAGCAGCAGGTCAAGAAGAGCTTTTCCCCTAGTTGATTCCTCCAGCACTTGCACCAGGAAATTGTCCCCTACACTTTCCAAAAACTTCCTGGATTGTCTGTGGGCCGCTGTATTGCTCTCCCAGCAGATGTCGGGGTGATTAAAGTCACCCATGAGAACCAGGGCCTGTGATCTAGTAACTTCTGTTAGTTGCTGGAAGAAAGCCTCGTCCACCTCATCCCCCTGGTCTGGTGGTCTGTAGCAGACTCCCACCACGACATTACCCTTGTTGCTCACACTTCTCAATTTAATCCATCGTAACCCTGCCCCCGACGGTATTGGACTCCATTCGGTGGTGGCTCGACCCGCAAGTGGTTTGTGCGGGGGTACCCTTTGCCAGCCTTCAGCCTTCTCTCTCACTGGTGACGGACACCTCATATCTGGGCTGGGGAGCTCATCTGGGGGACTTCAGGACTCAGGGCCTCTGGTCTCAGGTGGACCTCGCTCTGCACATCAACGTCAGGGTGCTGAGGATGGTGCGCTTTGCCTGCCAAGCTTTCAAGACCCACTTGGCAGGCAGGTGCATCTCGGTCCTCACAGACAATACCTCAGGGATGTTATATATCAACAAAAAGGTGAGTGCATGCGGGAAGCCCTCGCGCTGTGGGATTTCTGTGTGGAACACTTGATCTACCTTCAAACATTTTACCTCCCGGGAGGGCAGAACGGCCTGGCAGATACTCTCAACTGGTCTTTTCATGGGCACGAGTGGTCTCTCAGGATGTGGTGGTCTCAATTTTCCAGTTCTGGGACTTTCCCCAAATAGACCTTTTCCCCCTGCGACTCAACAGCAAATGTCAGCAGTTCTGCTCCCTCATGGTCCGTAGCCCAGGGTCGATCGCAGATGCCTTCCTCCTCCTGTGGGGAGGTTGCCTGTTTTATGCCTTCCCACTGATCCACAGGGTGCTCCTCAAGATCCTTGGGGATTATGCATGAGTAATCCTGATAGCGCCTACGTGGCCTTGCCAACACTGGTTCATGTTGCTTCTGGAGATGTCAGTAGCTGCACCACTCGCATTGCCGCTGGTTTCGGACTTGATCACGCAGGACAGGGGCCGACTCCAGCATCTGAACCTGGAGTCGCTTCACCTCACGGCCTGGATGCTCTGTGGTTGAATTCTGCAAAACTTTCCTGCTCACATCAAGTTTGACAAGTCCTCCTCGGTAGCAGGGAGCCCTGTACCAGAGCCATGTACTTGGCCAAGTGGAAGATGTTTTCCATCTGGGTGGAGCAGCGGGGTCGGTCTCCGTTGCTCACCTCTGTACCATTTATACTGGAGTACCTCCTTCACTTAATGCAGCAAGGCTTCGCCCTGTCGTCAGTACGGGTCCACCTAGCTGCCATTTCTGCTTTTCACCCGGGCGATGACAGCCTCTCAGTCTTCGCAAACCGCTTGGTCAGTCATTTCCTCAAGGGCCTGGATAGGCTTTTTCCTCATACAGGACAACCTCTCCTGGCCTGGGATCTTAATCTGGTTCTCTCCGCGCTTACGGGTCCCACCTTCGAACCCTTGGCGACATGCTCTCTACTGTATCTCTCGTACAAGGTTGCGTTTCTTGTGGCAATGAGTTCGGCCAGATGGGTTTCGGAGCTCGGGGCTCTCACGTCCCAATCCCTTTACACGGTTTTCCACGAAGACAAGGTCCAACTCAAATCTCACCCGGCTTTTCTCCCTAAGGTGGTCTCCCAGTTCCATATGGGCCAGGAGATCTTTCTCCTGGTATCTTATCCCAAGCTGCACTCCTCCAGCAGGGAGCGCAGACTGCACTCTCTGGATGTACGACGGGCCCTAGCGTTCTACATTGAGAGGACTAACCCGTTTAGGAAGTCCATTGAACTCTTTGTGGCCGTGGCCGACAGAATGAAAAGTCTCCCTGTCTCTTCCCAGCGTATCTCTTCGTGGATCACATCCTGCATTCATGAGTGTTACATCCGGGCAAAGGTGCCCGCCCCACCGATCACGGCTCACTCTACCAGGGCCCAGGCCTCTTCGGCAGTGTGTAGGTTCCCACTCAGGAAATCTGCAGGGCAGCTACGTGGTCATCAATTCATTTGTTAACAGCACATTATGCAATCACTCAACAGGCCAGAGATGATGTGGCCTTTGGGCGACCTGTGCTCTAGTCTGTAGATAACTCTGACCCCACCGCCTGAATTCGGGCTTGTGAGTCAACTACTTGGAATGGACATGAACAATCACTTGAAGAAGAAAAAACGGTTACTTACTTTCTCATAACTGTTGCTCTTCGAGATGTCTTGTTTATGTCCATTCCAAGAGCAACAGTTACGAGAAAGTAAGTAACCGTTTTTCTGTTTATTCTTAACATTTTTCTTAGAAGACACTGTCAAAGACTTGAAAAGCTAGTTTCACTTAAAAATCAGTTTTTCAAGGCAGTATATTTAAATTTCTCACTGTGGTCTGAAGGCATGACTGCAGCTTTCTGTACTGTTAGTTAAGAGATACAGGTTTATAGATTTACTTACCTGTAATTTCCCAAAATGTGTATTGGGGAAGGTGATGCGGTTCTTTAGGTCTAAGGGAATGTTGTGAAACAGTTTCGTTGGTGCCTTCCATAAAGAGAGCCCCTCATTCATGATCCAAAACAGAAAGTAAATATGCTGCTGATACTGTGATTCAGAAGTAGTTTGGGAAACTGATTTAATTAGGCAATATTTTGGAGTTATTAAAATAACTGCACAAGATTAGATTAACCATTTTTCAAAAGTTGTATATTTGTTGGTATTTGTAGTGGCAGTAATTACAAGTTAAAAAATTTTACTTGGAAAATAGGGAAACAGTGATATGTGATAGATTATTGAATTCATATTACCTTTGTTAATTAAACTATTTAGCCAATCTGCCACTGCTAAGGCACTGATCAAGTAATTGTGAGTGAAGAGAGAGTGATTATTGCTTGGTTTTAAGAAACCGTTAATTCCTTATTTTAGGCCTCATTGGTAAATAATTGTGATCATTTATTGTTGTCTAATATTTTAGGGTGAGTGTCCCTGAATTATAATGAATCTTACAGTAAAATTGCAAACCGTATGACAATAAGATGTCTCTCTCATATGGCTATTCCAGGACATTAGAAGCACACATCTTAATATCTGATTTTATTTGCTGGTTCAAAAGTTATAAAGTTGCAGGTTATAAAGAGGAGAATTTTTCCTCTTCAGCTAAACAGGGCAATAGGAAACAATGTAAAAAACCCCCTGTGAACCCAGATATAACCATTGACATGTAAATTGCAGATAGAAATGAATTGTGCATGCTTTGGCTCTGTTGTAGTGAGTGTGCACTGATTTCTTATGTGAGCTGGTTAGAAGTTCGTTTTCTGCCTGTTGCATTGATTAGCTGAAGAAATATATTAGAGGAGCTCTCCTCTTCGCATTTCAGATGTTCAAGAATAAAGCAATATTTATGGTCAACTAGCTTGGGAGTCTAAATGTCTTTAAATAAATAAAGGAAGTCATATTTCACTTATTTTAAAAATACATTCTGAAATTTATACTTCATTCTGCCATAAAGATGTAAGCCTCAGATTTAAATTAATCATTCAATTTTATGTCCTCATGAACTGTAAGGACATACTTTCATTATTCATCTCTCCATTAATGATTAGATAGATAGCAGTCATTAAACTGTTGGCAAAGATATTCCAAAACTGATTTCTCAATTTTGTTCAATATGCCTGAGCACTTTAAACTCATTGATCCAGATGAACCTCTCAAAGGTCAAAAAAAATATTCAGAGTTGCACTTAGAAAGGTGGAACTAGCAGTAGTCTCATCAAGGTTATTCTCATTGGTACTTTGTATTGGACTCTTCCTTTCCCAGCACCAGTTGGTTCACCTCCATAGGAGACACGAACATCATCTTTAGCAATTAAAAGCTGGGTTCTAAGTTTGCTCTCACTCCGGGCTCCTACATAAAAGGATGAAGTGTTGTTGTCATATTACTTTATCAAGCCCCTTTACAAATTTTACTTGAAAATATCAGGGCCAAATTCTGCCATTTTCTTTTGACCTCAAAAAGAAGTAAACTGTTGTTGCAAAAGCAGATAAAAGTAAGCTGTTCCAGATGTTCAGGAGCAGTACAGAAAAAGGTTCTCAAAGCATCAGTGTGGCAGTAATGTGTAGGAGTATAAAGGAAGCCCTGGCTAAGCAAGCAGAAGTAGCTGGGGACAGAAAGAGAAACAAAAAGGGAAATCCTGGCATCTTTGACAATCATGGCAGAACTCCCATTGACTTTAGGGCCAGGATGTTCATCCACCTTCAGATTCCGATCTCAGGCTAGTGTAAAGTGTAGAGTAACTCCATTGAACTTCAGCAACTTAACTGGAGTTACTCTGCATTTGCACCAATGTAAATGAGATCAGAATCTGACCGAAGGTCTATTTTAAGGGTCTGTGTTTACTCAGTTTCATATTACTATTGTTATTACAGTATAATGTTTCTTGGATGTAATTTATTCATAAACCACGTGAAGAATTAAATGCATTTGAAACAAATCAGTTGAAAAAAATAGCAGTGTATAATCAATGTAGTCTTAAAATAATAAAATTTTCACTCTCACAAGCTTTCTCTTGCTCATCACTGACTAATCAGTGGTATTTATATGACACCATCACCATAGTTTCCAGATGCTATCTTAATTTTCGTTCAGATGTATAGTATCTTAGATGTTTGTAACAGATTAATCTAACAGTGATTAAGGAAAGATATTATACCCGTTGTTTTTAGAGTAACTATAAATATAGATCTACCGCTGCTTGAAATAAATATCATTAGTACTAGTGAGGTAGCAGCTTCACAGTATAATTCTTGAAGCTATGATTAACAGAATTCATATGTACTATTTATAGAGTTTGCATTTACTTTTCAAGAATAATATGCAAAGGAACATTTATGTATGTATTTTATTGAATTTACTGAAATTCCACTTGAAAATAAGAGGCATAACACAAACTGAACCTGGGAAAGTAAAGTCAAGAACTGAAAGTTTTGCTATATGCAATAGACCTGCTAATATTCCTAATCTACAACAACTCTACTGGGGGTTTTCTGGCCAGAGTGCAAACTGTACCAAGTTTGAAGTAATATGTCTTTTGGTGAACACTTGTGATCTTAGCAGATTTGACCCTGTTCTAAAGAGAGAGTCTAATGCAATAAACTACTATTTCAACTAGCAGGTTTTTATTTCCTTCTTTATTAAGTTCTTGGGACCACTGATTTCAACCGTATGTCCAATGTAATCCTTTCCTGCAAAGGAACCCTAAGCCGTTCAGAAGAAAATATCATAATATATAATTGCAGGCTAAATTAGCCTCACTACTTATGCTATGACTGTGACACAGTTTGCAGGTATGCAGTATTTACTCTGTGAATCCAGGAGTTCCTTCCTTGTAATTTCACCCGTTCATCCCCTACATTCCCATTACTTTTCAATACTTGTTCATAGTTTTCCATCTCCAGTAGAATTAGGTGGAGTCATCCCCGAATTAGCTGTGACTGTCAGTGTCTGTGAATATCTTGTCCATTAGTGCAAGCATTTCAAAAGTTGTGTAAGGAGCTGGAAGAATGAGATGAGCATTCACATGTTTCTACCTCTCCCCTCCTCTGTTATGTGTGCAGTTGCTTGGTTGAGGACTATTTAACTTATATCCTCCATACAAAATCAAGAATTATCAAAATGGTATTGCAAAATATCTGTGTTTGAGTTATGGCGATAAGAATAAAATACATTTTGAACATGTACTTTGGCAGCTCATTAAAATGAAGCTAATTCTCAGTTAATGGAATTTTGTTATTAAATTTTATTTATTTTAATGTATAACTTGCAAATCTATTTGTATGCATAAACTGAGTGCAAGTTCAGCGCAAATGGGCTTTGTATCCATATGTCACAGGGTTCTCTCACCGCTAGGGGCATCTCCTCCAGGCCACTCTGGCGGTCATCTGTTTCAGAGTTCGATGCCCCATTGCTGCTCGCTAAATGCCGTTCTGTCTGTCTGTGTCTCTCTCTCTCTCTCTGTGTGTGCAACTCGGGTGCTCTGTCTTTTTGGCTTGGCCCTGTGGGCAGGTCACTATAGTCCTCCCCTTCCAGGGTATCAATGTCTTTCTGGTGCCATTTCCCCAATGGCTGATAGGGGAAGCTGGTCCTACCCTCTTCTCTTGTTCCAGCCCAGGGATCCTCTAATCAGCAGCCAAGCGCTGCACCATGCTAAACTTTGCTGCCTTTTCCCTGAACCTTTCCTACATCTTCTGACTTTGCTGCCTGTGGGTTTGTCAGCCCAAACTCCCTCCTCCCAGGGAATAATTGAAGATTAAAATTCCATAGGCCCAAACACACCTCCCTCTCCCGAGGAAGTGACTGCAGACTACATCCCTGAAGCCCCTTTCTATTGCCAGCTTCCTGGCTTTATCCTAGCCCAGGCTGTTACTTCTCAGCCTGGCTCCATCATCATTCAGGGGATTACTTAGGCCCCCTAATTCCCCTCAGCTGTGTCCTATCTGATTAATTGGTCCCTTCTCAGCATCATTAACCCCTTCCAGGCAGGTGTGGGGGTGAACATCCCCTCATACCATTTCATTCTATCATTCCCATGTACAAGTATAGGTACACTTCACATGCAAGTAACTGCAAAGTTTCACGTTGAAAAGAAACTTTTGTCCCCTTAGATAAGTTGGCCCCTTTAAGTGTATAGTATCTGAAAATATTAAACTTCTATTTTTTGGTACCGTGTAACTCAAAAACTGTCAGATTTTTTTTCCAGAATTTATCAGAAAAACATTTGCTCTCAAGCTGAGACCTCATATGCCAATTTTCAGTTGTGCTTGTAAAACAACGGTTATGGTGGAACTGCCTGCACAATCTTAACTACACTGTAGGGTCACAAATATGATACTGTAATGAACTACAGATTTTTTTTTCCTGCCACCCTGTTAGAATAATAATCCTAGCTCAGAAAATGGTTGACTGATTGGCAAATACATTTATTTGTTATTTATTGCCATTTTGAATTTCTGCAGTATTGCATGATGGGTTAGATGAATTAATTGAGGTTTTCTATTTAGAATAAATCGTATATTTCAGATTACCTTTCCTTTTCTTCTGTTTGTTTTTCTGTCCCCTATAGAAAAGGACAGTCTGAAATCCAGTCTGGTCTGTAAGAACTCTTTGCCCCTTAAAATTTTCTTGCGCCTCAACTGCTCTGATAATATATATTTTTTATTGAGCACCTAAGAAAGTGTGTGAAATCTTCAGTGTGTTTTCTGTTACCTCTAGGGAACTATAATGTTTAAGAATAAAAGGAAATATAAAAGTTACGGCTGCATATTGTTCAAATTATCTTTAAGAGAAGGTTCGTGAAGCATCTACTGGTAAAGTGATTTTAGGTTTGCATTTTTAAGTGCAGAACCTGTTGGTATCCATAGTCACAATATTACAAACATTCTACTACTAGAGAAAGAAGGAAAATAGTTCCCTTTATGTACTGTTACCCTAGGGGGAAGAGATCTGTTGCCATTCACAGAGGAATACTACAGTAAGAAATTCCAAAATAACACTTCAGCAGATGATATGAGGTATTTACAGATACAGAAGCTACACTGTACTAGGCAACTTCCAGGCATTTATCAAAGTGTTGACTGCTTCCATTTTAAGACAGATGAAAAAATAATATATGGTTGTACAAAATTATCTCAATAAATTAATGTAAAACCCCCCAACATAGTACAGACTGGTTCATGTCAACTCTTGTTTCTACTAGTAGTACCACTATATTAGGAAAACTAATGTCATTAATGAAGCCGTGAATATATTGAAATTTACTCAAAATGACCCAGCATTCATTTTGTCTAGGTCATTGGTTCCCAAACTTTTCCATATTGTGATCCTATGCTAACAATGGAAATAAGTTTTCTTATAAGTTTCCTCCCATCTAGCCATAAATAAGAAAATGGGTTGCAACACCTAGGATAAGAACCTGCCATTTAGATAATTAAGCACAGCTAATTGTCTTGTAAATTATGGATTTCTTTTGACAAATAATTAGCAGAATGTCATAAGGATTAAACACCATTTATGAGAGATTAACCCATTCTCTGCTTCAGTTCATGTTTCATTATATCAGCATTGATCTCACTGCTCATGACCAACATCTCTTTGCTCGAGGCTTGTATTATCAAAACAGTATCCATTCCTTATTTCTGTGCCTTCATTCAATTGGGATTCTCAGCACCATACTGAATCTCTGATTGGGTACTAGGTTTTTATATTTCCTTATACTCTTTAAAATCTAGAGAAGTGGCTCCATCTTTCTCAGCAAGAATGCATGGTTTTACTGACATTAGTATTGAGAATCATTTTGATTATCTTTTGTATGTATGTTGGTGAGTGTACTACTCCTGGGGGAATTTTGCGACACTGCATGTGTGCAGAATTCATGTCCCCTGCAGATTTCTTTGCTTCTCTGCAGAAAAATGACTTTCTGATAGGAAAGCAAAGGGAAGCTGCAAGAGCAGTCATGCACCACTCCCTAGCTGCGAAGGTACATCGTTTCAGGCACTTGGAGCAGCTGGCGAAGAGTTAAATCTCCGCGGGACTCGGGGATACCCGCTACCCTGAGCCGTGATCAGCTGCTAGTCCCAGCTGGGCTGAAGCAGGAGGGATTGGGACTTCCTCTTCCCCTACAAGGAGTGGCTGGGGCTCTGTCAGACTCACCCCCAGAAACCTCCCCCAGCAGTGGGAAGCTCAGCATCCTCCTCTGCTTCCTGCCCCCATCACTCCTAAGCTGCGGAGGGAGGGGTCATTGTATGGGGGCTTCTCCCCCATCTACCCAAATCCCGTGCATCTGGACTTCCCATACTGAGACACTCCCACCAAGCCGCACCCCGTATACCCAGAACCCCCTCTCCTCCATACCCGAACCCCACCCCACTGAATCTCAGCGTCTGCATCTGAAGCCCCCTTGCACCCAGAGCCCCTACCTCTAGACACCCACCCCTGCATCCAGATCACCCCCCAGTGAGCTCCCTGCACTCAAACCCCCACCTTGACAAACCCCACCCTCCTGCACCAGCCTGAGCCCCCACATCAAGACCCCCACGCCACTGACCCTCAACTAGCTGCACCCAGACCCCCACCCCATCACGCCCCACTCCCCTGGCACCCAGACGCTCTGCTGAGACCTCCACATCCAGACCCCTCTGCTGAGCCCCAACCACTTTCTCTTGGAAGCCCCTGCAGAGTCCCATTGCCCCTGTACCTGGAAACCCCTCCCCCCAACAAGCCTCTCTGTATCCAGATCCCCCGCACCTATACCCCTCACTGGGTTGCCTGCACCCAGATTGTCCCACACCTGGATCCCCCACACCCTGAGCCCCTCCACACTTGGATCCTACCTGGTTGAGTCTGCATGCCCCATATGTGGTGCACCTGGCGCAGGACAGCAGGGCCTCAGAGTGTTTCTGGGGAAGGCTCAGACCTTGTGCTGTGTCAAGGTCAGGTTCAGCCTTACCACTGAGTCCGTGTCCCAGGGGTGGGAGTTGGGGAGTTTCCAGTGGCTTGTGCTCCCCACTGCTACGCTGGAGCCTCTGCATTTATTTGTTGACAAATGAAACTTGCAGAATTTTAAAATATTGTGCACAGAATTTTTTGGTGCAGAATTTTTAATATTTTGGCGCAGAATGCCGTCAGGAGTAGTTTGCAGTCTTTGACCATTTGGGAAGGTCAAGCATATTTTCCCTGCAGGAGTACAAGAAAACCTGAGAACCCATTATGGGCAAGCTGAATCTTGGCCCCATTACAGCTACCAGAACTTCGATTCATGGAATCAGAATTTCTTCATTTGCTTTGTTTTAGAGTAGAATATCATCTAGAATTTATAAAGTGCACTTTGGTTCAAAGTAGCTCAGATCCTTATTAGTCAGAGATTGATAGGGCTGTGATGGGGTTGCCATTTTGCAGTTTCTGAGTAATGAGAAAAATGGTCTCAAGTATCAGAGGGGTAGCCGTGTTAGTCTGGATCTGTAGAAGCGACAAAGGGTCCTGTGGCACGTTATAGACTAACAAAGGTATTGAAGCATAAGCTTTCGTGGGTGAATACCCACTTCTTCGGATGCAAGCAGTGGAAATGTCCAGAGGCAGATATAAATATAAATGTGCAGGGAAGATTCAGGCTAGAGATAACGAGGTACGCTTAATCAGGGAGGGTAAGGCCCTCTTCTAGCAGTTGAGGTGTGAACACCAAGGGAGGAGAAACTGCTTTTGTAGCTGGCTAGCCATTCATAGTCTTTGTTTAGTCCTGAGCTGATGGTGTCAAATTTGCAAATGAACTGAAGCTCTACAGTTTCTCTTTGGAGTCTGGTCCTGAAGTTTTTTTGCTGAAGGATGGCTACCTTTAGGTCTGCAATTGTGTGTCCAGGGAGGTTGAAGTGTTCTCCTACAGGCTTTTGTATATTGCCATTCCAAATATCTGAATTGTGTCCATTTATCCTTTTGCGTAAGGACTGTCCAGTTTGACCGATGTACATAGCAGAGGGGCATTGCTGGCATATTATGGCATATATTACATTGGTGGATGTGCAGGTGAATGAACCGGTGATGGTGTGGCTGATCTGGTTAGGTCCTGTGATGGTGTTCCTGGTGTAGATATGTGGGCAAAGTTGGCATCGAGGTTTGTTGCATGGATTGGTTCCTGAGTTAGAGTTATTATGGTGCGGTGCTTAGTTGCTGGTGAGAATATGGGAAAAATGGGAACTCCAGTTTGTCATGCTCCTTCCATTTCGAGTCTTGGCCTCTTTAATAAGGCAGTGCTGTATGCTGCATTCCTAAACTTCTTGCCCCAGAGTCCCTCAATAAACACTATATGGTCTCTCTTCACTTGGGAAGACACCAGCTTTCAGTAATTTGGCACAGTCCCAATCCCTGGAACCTCTCCCTTTACAAATGAGACTAGAAGGCCTCATGGACTAGAAGAGGGCCACAGTGTTTTGATCCTCTTCTTTAAGAGGGTTTGAAAGGCCTTGAGCCTAGTTAAATAAAAAAAAAATGAAAACACGACTCCTGACCCCATTAACACAATTTTTAATTTTTTTTTAAAGTATGTACTTTCTGTGCTTTGACCTAGAAAGAATTGAACAACTGGAAATTCTCCTTGCCCTACAAGAGAAATTAACTAAAACAATCTCTCTTTTTAAACAGGTTTTGTATTTCTCTTCTTGCCCCAGAAATAAACAGACTGGAAGGTCTCCTTTTTGTCATACAAGGGAAAGCAGACCAAACGACAGTCTTTTTAAACAATCTTAAAACTCAGGCACTGTCTTGCAGCTTGGAAGTTGATCCAATCACAGCAGCACTAGTATTTTCCTTTAAAAGGAACTTCTCTGGATTGAGTTTTGGACTGTAATGAGCCCCAGTTACTTCTGAACTCAGCCAATGTTTGCCTCCCCATCCTTGTGCTGCCCGGCTGGCTAGGTCCATGGTCATCCTGAACACATGAGCAGTTAACAGACTTCATCACAACAGCCTGTTCCAACAATCTAAGACTCTTAGATCACTTGTTGAATCCTATGAGTCCAAGGATGAATGGGCATGCTCAGATAGAAGCTATTCAGATCTATTTATGAGATATTTTGGTAATGGATCCAAAGTTCTGAGGTTCTTTGTTTATGCAGAAGGTGCCCATAAGACCAGCATTGGCAGTAAAGAGGGCTATCATTTATTTCTTTGATGGGACAAAGCCTGTTAAGATATTCTCAAGATGGTTTGTAGCTTGTGGTGGAAAGATAAAGGCCTGGTTATTTAAGTCCAGAGGTGATTTAAATGGGTAGCCTGTTTTAATACTTAATTCTATGTGCCCACTGAAATTCCTACACCAGAAGTACTTAACCCTCTTTCTACTGCGTAAAGGAGGGGTTATCAGTTGTGCAGATCCTCAAAGCTCCTACCCAGGGCTTGATTAATATCTTTATGTAATATTATTCTCTTGCTACTTAGTCCAGACTAGACTGGATTCTCCACTGAAGGAGAGCTGTGTTTCATTCATTTTTGAATTAGCTGTACTCTTGAGTCTTCTTTCAGAGAGTTGTCACTATATTTAGTCTCTCTCAATGGGTACCTGCAGAGGCAGTGTCCTGAAGGATAAAATGAGGTAATTTACCAAAGTAACTTGCTTTACTATTCGCATACAAAGTCGTCGTCTTCTTTGTAGTACTACTGTGACATGATTGCTCACAGTTGGTGGTATAGTACTGTGCATGTACAGTCAGGCCATGATACACTGAGTTAGCTATTATAGGGGAAGTGACAGTGACACCTATATTTAAGTTGCCTATCACTTTCCATTATATACAAAAAGTTATTTTTAAGAGCTCTGAAATTTCAGTGGTTTTCAGCAAGACATTGAAATTTGGCATGGTGATCATCTTGGGTCAGCGATGTGCTTTTTGCTGACACCCTGAAAATTCATTCAGATTTGATCAAGTTATAAACTGTTGAAAATCTGCTAAATATGAGGCTGAATATCATACTCCCTCATTTAAGCAACATGAAATGATAAATAGTAGAAAGGTTATAGCTAAATAGATGTGTCTAAAACATGAATGTGGGCATGAGAAAGGTTCATAATAGCTTATAAAGAAATGATCCTTATGTTAAGAGCTACAGTTTAGGGGAGGGAGGGCTGTTCTGCTCAGCAGGGTAATAATAGCCATCTGTTACCATGTTTTCACAGAGACAAATCAGAAATAACCCAAAAGAGAGCTGACACATATCATGTATGCTGCAGCTGCCCATACATTTGCTAGTCATACTGAATAAGTGGTGTTTCTTCTTTAGCCAGCTTCCCAACCCCACATCCCTGTATCCTCAGAAGTCAATGTACATAGTTTTGTTCAAGTGGAGTAGAAAAACTTGGAAGCAGTTACTGAAAAAATATTTTGTATTTCAAAATTGTGTACCATACATGTTAAATATTAACATTTTAGCAATTTTTGGTGAAAACTTGTTATATCTCAGTTTCACACATGCAATAAACCTCATTTGTTTCTAAAATATGATCCAAATTTTACCCTGTAATGAAGGTATGGGTCTTAACTGATTTAGCTCCAGTCTGAACATCAGAAGGCAGAATGAGGCCCTGAGTTTTTACATGAATGATGAGAGCATAATGAGAACTATTCTTAACAGCTTTATTGCGTATTCTTCACTTTTGGGGTCTGATTCTCATCACACACTTTTTTTACAGCAGTGTAACTCCTTTCACTTCAGTGAAGTTGCACCTGATTTACCGCAATAAGCAGCAGAACCTTTTGTGTCTAGCCAGTGTGTTGAATGAATTTGTGTATTTTGATGATGTCTTCTTTAATGTCATCCCTTGTGGTTTGCATATGTGCAGATGCATATATAGATGGCCATACGTACTTTGTTTTTCACAAACCCCTAAAATTGTTTGTTAGAACATGTGCTTGAAATTTATGCCCCCACAATTTACATATTTTTATGTTAAACAGGTCAAAACATTACATTTATATTATTTGCATATTGTTTTTACTGCTAGTACAATAGATACTTAATTACAGTACATAACATACAAGTATTGACCATTAAACTATAAAATATTTCCTAAGACCAAAAGTTGTTACTTGGAAGGCGAATAGCATTAAAACATAATTAAATATTTAGGATTCTTTGTGTGTGTTTGCGGGAACATGTGCATATGAGTGATCTGTGTAGAAACTGTATTTTAAAATGCCTGAGTTGAAGGGAAAAGCTGGTTTAAACATTTGTACTGGGGAAAATACTGTGGTTGTTACAAAAGGTATTTGAATATTGGCCTAAACAACTAAACTTTTCAATTGTACTTGTGAGTTTTAAAACAAAAAGAAAACTTTACTAAAGTAACCATAGGACTCTACAAATGTGTGTTCATTTTTCTTCAAGTTTCTGTGTACTGTCTATAACATAGTTTTCTCTAGTGAATATTTTTGCCTTTAGGTAGCCTGTATAATGTTAAATAAAGGTTTATGGTTTTTGTTTATTATTCTGTAGGATTTTCAAACAATAGGAGAGAGTTGAGACAAAATATATTTGACACTTTGACTGCTAACATTTCATCATTACATAAAAATGAAGTTTATAACAGTCATATTGGGCCTGATCCTACTCCCACTGAAGTCAATTGGGGTTTTGTTAATGATTTTGATGGGATCATGACTGGGCCCATATTGCTCTTCCCACTCTCCTTAGGAACTAAGTATTTTTTCTGCCAAACCTAGCCCATTTGGTTGTATTTTTTCTCTGAGATAAAGTAACATGTAAAATATTTGTCTTAAAAGTCTTAGTGTCTGTAATTAAATCTTTTAAAAAAGTCATTCAAATAAACCTTACATACTGAGACTTGCAGGCAGATATCTCAATGGGTAGACGATAAAAAGTTGTTGACTTACTGTAGCTGCTGCAATGCGAAATATCAGTGTTCATAGTCACTTAAACTTCGATGTAGATTGATATGTCTGCTCTCCCTGTCTGGTTCAGTGATTCCAGATAAAATGCAGGACACTTTGTCCCTCAGATAAGTTGATATTTTACAAGGCAATCTTACTGGCTTGTCATATATGTTATAAAACTGACAAAAAGTGTGCATGTTTAATTTTTATGCGGTGTAACTTCAGTCTCTAACCCCTGCTTCAGCTCTCATTCTTCACTTTGGGATGTAACTGAAAATGATTGTGGTGCCCTGGGATAGCTAATTGGTAAAGCCTGTTTGGAATGTGGCTAAGTGAGCCATTTTGGCAGAAAGCAGAGTAGCAAAGCACACTTTTTCCCTTACTTGTCTCTCAGGCTAAAATTAAACAGAGTTAGATATTTTCACTTTTAGTGATTTACAGTGGATCTGTTCTGAGTCAAGCCATCATAAAGAGCTAATTGCCTGCACACTCTTGTACAAAAGAACTCTTTATTTGTGTGTAATATGTAGGTTTGTGTCTAGTACAGTATATTGGGGGTCGAATAATCTGATGATGATAAATGAAAAACAAGACTTTTTTTCATTCCCCTTCCCCTTTGAAATAATTGGATATTAAATTTATGATGCTAAGTTAACCTGCATCAGCACCTGTTTAGCATTCATGGACTGCAAGACACCTCAAAGTCATGAGGTCATTGTTGAATAATTTATGATGGAGTTTATGTAGCATGCTGGTGTAATGTTTTCTTAAGCTACTTAGTTACTAAAAAATAAACAAAACTTGTCAGAATTAATTTTCATTACAGAACATTTTCATTTGTTTTGTCATCCCTCCCTCAATAAAAATCCCAAATTTATTGTAACTAAAAAAGGTGTTGCTGTTTTTTTCATAAAGTTGCTACTATTCCTTTTTTCCAGAAAAATATTTAAAATCTTGAGATGAAGAGTTTCATTTCTGAAGTTTTGCATTGGAAACAATTTAAATATACATGTTTTTAATTGAAAGGAGATTTCAGGAAGTGTTCCAACAGTAGAGTGTTCTTGCTTTTCTTCCAGAGATTAAATATATTGAGCACCATCTCTATCAGTCCTGTTCACAAAGTCTCAGGACTGCTTCTTATCCCAGATTATCCACCAATTAGCTATATCACTGCTGTAATGTGCTCGCTGCTGAGTTAGAATAATAATTCCACTTACAGTTGGAATACTCCTGTCCATTTTAAGTAATGAACTAATTTTGACAAAAAGATGGGACGGACACAGACACTCAGAGTACCAGGATCCCTTCCCTTCCAAGAAGACCCCTGCAACAGAAGTCCACATCTCCACCTTCACAATCCAGGCTCCGCACACCTCTCCTCCTCAAACAATTTGCTTCCTCAAATCTCCAATCTTTCCTCCCAAAGCACTCCTCTTCTACCAATCATACCTCTTTCACTTTCCATCCACCAAACCCCTTAATTGGCCTATACTCTCCTTCTCTCTCACCAAACTCCTCCTCTCTCCCACCAAACAACTTTTCTCCTCCACCTGCCCCAATTCCCCACAAATCTGTTATCTCAAGTCTCCCCCAAGCCTGTCTCCCTCCCTGCCATCACTTTCCTCCCCAAAGGTTTCTCCCATAAGCCATAGCTTCCTCTCCGAAGGTTGTGCCCTCCCCCAAACTCTTCTCTCAGACACCAGTGCCGGCCCTCAGAAATGTAATCGACCCCTTCTCCCATCCCTGATCCTGCCTCTTGGGTGTGCAGGAGGGAAGGAATGAGGAAGAGGGGCTGGTGCTTCTGGGCAAAGGGGCTGATGGCTGAGTTGCACTGCCTACCAAGCTTGGGCACACTCTGCTGTAGAGCTGGAGGTGATGACGGCGGGAGCGGGGGAGGGAGGAGGTTGGAAGGGAACAGAGAGAGCTGCCTTGCTATCAGGGAGGCAGAGTTGGTTCCTAGAGGAGATTACAACTTCTGATGCCTCCTCCCTGCCCAGCTCATCAGCTAGCTTATCCATGTGGGGAGAGAGTTATGAGTGCAACTGTACTAGGTAACCTCAGACTACAGTAGAACCTCAGAGTTACGAACACCTCCGGAATGGAGGTTATTCATAACTCTGAAATGTTTGTAACTCTGAACAAAACATTATTGTTCTTTCAAAAGTTTACAACTGAACATTGACTTAACACAGCTTTGAAACTTTACTATGCCGAAGAAAAATGCTACCTCCCCTTTATTATTTTAGTTGTTTAGTTAACATAGTACTGTACTGTATTTGCCTTTTTATTTTTTTCCGTCTCTGCTACTGCCTGATTGTGTACTTCCAGTTCCAAATGAGGTGTGTGGTTGACTGGTCAGTTCGTAACTCTGGTCTTCATAACTATGAGGTTCTATAGTACTCCCTCCTCTTCTCTTTGTGCCTGGCCCTCTCCCTCTGTTTTCTTCCTCCAGGTTGGGGTTGAAAGTTGGGGGAAGAAACAAATTGTTTTTACTCAAGCTGAAAATTGTGGTTTTTTGGGAGTGGGGTGTACCCTCATATCTCCCTAAAATGTACATCATGGTCCTAAGAGTCTGTTCCTTCATATTCTAAAAGACTGCATAACAATTGTTATCAATATTTACATTTTGTACTGGTTAACTAGAAAGGGGTATGAGATAAATATATGTGAATTGGGCTTTGAAAGTGAAACACAGTATGTCCGTAAGACCAATTCTTCATTGAAACCTGAATTTAATTCACAGAGGTAGTGAAAAAGGTTCAAACCACTCTTAATGAAATTCAGGAAACGTTAGTGCTTGTTCCTGAAAAAGATAAAATAGTCATTAAAGAATCTTTAATTAGATTCTTTTGAGGCAGGTTTTATATTTGTTTATGACCTGATCCTGATGCCAGTGGAGGCAATGAGAGACTTCTATGGCAGTTGGGTCAACCCTTAATTTTTGACATGATAGCTAAATTTAAAACTAGCTGATTAACTAGAATCCTTTTATGCTTGGATTTCTAGGGAGAGGTCCCATAAAAACTATTTGTCTATATTACATGTACATATATTTGTCCATCAACATAGCATCTAAGGCCATCTGGAAAAGGTAAAGAGGGACAGGGCCCGCATCCTGCTGATCGCCCCAGCTTGGGCCAGACAGCACTGGTACGGGACTCTCCTAGGGTTGCTGGCGGCCCCTCCACGTCCGCTACCGCTCCGACCGGACCGCCTGTCCCAGGACCGGGGCCGCCTCCTTCACCCCAACCTAGCCTCCCTCCACTTGACAGCGTAGCTGCTCAGTGGTTAGACGCGGAGGAGACTATGTGTTCAGAAGGAGTCAGGAGCATCCTCCTGGAAAGTAGGAAACCCTCCACTCGCCGGGCATACCTGGCGAAGTGGGCCAGGTTCTCTAGGTGGGCGGGCATGAGGGCTACCTCCCCGAGGGACGCCCCACTCCAGGTTTTCCTCGATTACCTCCTCCACCTGAGAACGCAAGGTCTGGCTCCCTCCTCCATCAGGGTACACCTGGCGGCTATATCGGCATTCCACCCGCCGGTCCAGGGCTGCTCGGTCTTCTCGCATGCCATGACCGGACGCTTCCTCAAGGGCTTGGACTGGTCCTTCCCATATGCCAGGACCCCTGTCCCACAGTGGGACCTGAATTTGGTGTTATCTCACCTCACGGGGCCCCCGTTCGAGCCCCTGGCCACATGCTCCTGGTCTCACCTCTCCTGGAAGGTAGCATTCCTTGTGGCCATTACGTCCGCCCGACAGGTGTCGGAGCTCAGGGCCTTGACCTCAGACCCGCCCTTTATGGTCTTCTACAAGGACAAGGTCCAGCTCCGACCACACCCAGCTTTCCTTCCCAAAGTGGTCTCCGCTTTTCACAGCTCTCCCCTCTACGGATACTGCTAAGGGAAAAACTTCCGGCACCGATGCACATGGCAAGCATGCACACCTACTGTGGAATAGACCTGAGCAACACATCTCGAAGAACGCCAGTTACGGAACAGATAACTGTCCTTTACCTGGCACTCAAACTAAAAGGCAAAATAATTTAATTATTTATCTGGCTATTTGAACTGTTTTTCTCAGACTTAAGGGATGAACAACTAAAGAGGTTTGAGAAACTAAACTACAATGTCCTCCTCCACCTCACCTTTGAGCATATGGAGCCATCATAGCAAGTCCATAGTTAAGGTTGACAGTCAAAATCATGCTTTAACTTGAAATGATTTCCAACCTCCTAGCAGTTTGAGCTGAGTTCATTTTTTGCAGTACTAAATCATGTTACCTGCTAACACTATTTTTCTTGTTGTTTAGAGTGGGATTTTGTTATAAAAAAAATTTCCACTAATTTTTGCCCCTAGCCTGACTCCTCCCCAAATCCTGCCTCTGGGAAGTCTGTCCAATTCATATTTTTTATTTGACACATATAATGAATCTATCATTAAGGCTAGCTGACATCAGACAATATCTTTTAAAGATGCAGAAATCCCTCACAATTTTGGCGCCTAAAATGTTGATAAATGCTAATTATTGTAATGTACTCCATACCAACCTTCCAGCATTTTCTGTTTCCAGTCTTCAATCTGCTGAAGATCCTGCTGCAAGGCTTATTTATCGTTTTTCGCATTGTACACATGTTACTCTTTTATTTTATGTCCTACCACTGGCTTCTCCTTAAATTGAAGATTTATTTTTAAGGTTTATTACTGACATTTAAAACGATCAGATCACAAAGCCTCTTCTAGCTACAGGAGTTCCTCTGTGTGTGTTCCAGCTCAGAGCCTGTGCTATACGGATGATTTATCTTTGTGTATTTTTTGACTGCCTCTTGCACATTGTACTCCTCAAGTCTTCCTCACTTAACCCCACTTTGATAGTATTTCCTGCCTTATAAAATTCAACAGGTTTGATCACTTTTTATGTTAAATGAATTCAAAATTTTATATTTTAGCTTTTTTAAAATTTTGTGAAATATCTTATCACTTAGTATATTTTTGCTGTCTGTGTCTAAAGTGTGTTGATATAAATGAATGGATTGTATAAATTAAATTTAAAATACTGTTCTATCTACTTATGAAATATATATGTTTTTTGGAGAAATCACTTTTTTTGTTCTTGAACAGTATTACTACTGAAAATATCTGGATTTTGTTGCTTCATCTTCCAATAATCAGCTGCTTTTTATGAATTGAATTTAATTTTTCATTGCAAATTTTCAAATCGTAAATAAATATAGACCAAGCAGATACATTGGTCTTCATCATTTCTTTTTGCATTACATTTATCCACTTGGTTTAAAGTTTTACAACTTTGCAGTTAAATAGCTATATTAATATAAATGCATATAAGTACATACAAATAAATAACATGCTAGTCATGAATGCAGAATACTCGCTACATTAACATGTTAGTGTAACTTTAAAAACAAAAGTTAATTTTAGTGCCCATGAAAATGCTCCATTTTCTGTGTTTGAAGATCTTTAGATACAGAATAATTCCAATACACATGCAACAGCAGTTCACATTCCTCCACTCTTACTGCTAATGCATCTTCTCCAGGACTTGAAAGCAGAGAGGATAGTACTCTCAATATGTCCATTTAATCCATAGTTCTCCACCTAGCCTGAAGTACTGCCAACCCCAAGCATACAAGAATCGTGAGTCAGGCCCCAAATAATCATTACATTGATTTGAAAATAAACAACTATTAAAATAATACATTTGGGGATCTTTTTATTTGCCTTCTGGTTTTTGAGCGTTAAGAGTCCCTTTCCAAGCTTTTCTCCATACCTGTGAGGGCAAGAAACTCGTATAAAAATATAACTGAAATTATTGTATAACTCCAGAAACTGTTGTGTTAAGAAAAACACCAAATACTGTAAGGCTCATGATAAAATCGCGAGGATTGGCAACAGTTGAGACTGCTGACAATTGTAGTGTTTAAAAATGTATTTTAAGAAAAGAAAATGTGTCCAAAATTTGATTTTTAAAAAAATGCAGTCTTAATACTGCAAGGATAAAGAATGTCATATTACATAAACAGATGCTAACTGTAATTGATACAAAAGACAGGTGCACTGGTCTTGCAACTGGACAACTTATGTGTGAAGTTGGATTTCAGTGGGATTCAGGCACCTACTTCCCATAGGATGAAAATCCTATCTTAAGCCTTATTAATCATCACTTAAGACACTACACTGATAATCATAGCTGCTAAATTATTACATTTGTGGGAATTAAAATAAATTGGTACTACATTGCTTATACTGAGGAAAATAAATGAAACTTTATCTAGAACCTATTAAAATGTTAAACATACATTTTTAATGGTGAGGAATTTTGTGCTAATTATGTTTTAACTAATAAAGTTTTAAGGAATTATTTATATTTATAATTATTAGCTTTGCTTCTGTGCATACCTATAGTCTTTCAACTTCATGCTATTTTATGTTTAGGTGCCAGTAGTTCATTTCCTTATGTGTGATGAAAAAGTGTTTTCCATGGTAGATCTCCCAGACTTTTTGTTCACGGGGGTAACTGATTCTAAGGATTTAATAAATTGAAGAGAACCCAAGCAGAAATATTTCACAGCACTTCCTATCTGCATGATCTTCTAAAACATTGGTTATAAAAGAGATGAGAATGCAAATGAATATTAATGTTTAGAACATAACATTTTGAATACAAACTTTTCAAAACCAACACATGATTTGATTGTTTCCTTTTCATGGTTGTTCAGTTTCCTCTTTTCTCCGTTCTAACTTTTCTTATCTTTTTTTTTTTAATCTTCTGGTCAATCTTGTAGGAGAGCCTTTTCTAGTGTGTATAATGTCTCCCTCTCTAGTGTTTTGCCTTGTAATCTCTAGTGGGTCAGTAGGGTATCTGACAAAATCCATCCAAATAATGTTTGCCCCGAACAGAGAGATAATTGAAGTCTGCTTTGGGCAGAGCACCAGCTGGAAGAATGCTCCAAGGCATCCCCCTCTGGCTCACTATCGAGAAAATTGACCCCACCGTCTGATTACAAGTGTTTTCTTTTTGGGGGGAAGAATGGGTTACATTATTTTCTTTGGGCCTGGGGCTACAAGGCTCAATTCTTGCACTGTTTCTGTTGGCTGAGAAAAGAGTCTAGGGAGAGAAGTTGTGAGCTTTGGGTTACATTCACAATTTTTGTGTGAAAACAGCTGTGTTTGCAGCACACACCAAAAAAAAAAAAAAAGTACAAAAGCCAAACCAAGAAATTTTGTGCATTTTCTCCATTTTGTTTTCTGCTTCCTTTTCTCCACACCATTTGCAAAGCTGCCAAGTTTCTCACTTTTGTGATGTGATGAATAGGGGTTTATATGATATACACAGTTCTGCTGTCTTGTGATTTCCACAATCCACTAATCTTCCCGATAAGTCTCTGCTGGACATTTGGGTTTGTTCTTTCTCCAACTGTTTTACCGCACTGACTGTGAGAGAAACACAGAAGCCTCAGCAGTTGCTGAGTGAACAAAGGAGTGGTTATGAATTGTCAGACTGATCACTTGCTGGAAGCAAAAGGGACATGACTACAATTGAGAGGCCCCCCATAAGTTGGGTGTCCCTGCTGGCAATAAGAGTGGTGGTCAGTTTCATTGGCCTGTGTGACACACTTCATTTTCCATGAGATCTTTGCAGTCTCCACTGTAAATGAAGTGAGCTACAACTGTGTGTCTGGAGTCCCTTCAACTTTTGAGGTTCACTATTTGGGTTCATATAAAATTTTCATGCAATCTAGTGCATCTGTAATGGTGTAAGGCCTGTCCTTCTCAATAAGGACAATTAACAGATCTTAGTCAGACCTGGGAAGTCAGAGGTGAACAGGATTATTTGTTCAGGTTCCCCTCGCCCCTCTCCAATTTAGGGCAAGCCTTGTGAAATGTAGATGCTTAGAGTAGTTGATTGGCAGATTTTAAGTATCATGAAAGCCAAAGACAGTTGTGAAATACTTCACCTAAAGGCTTTGAATAATTTATGGAATCATTGACGATCAAAAATTGTTAACAGCAATCTTATGTGATGTCAAGGGGGCTTTTATGTGAGGAGGTTAACATTGGGCAGAACTATTTTCTTTCTTCTGTAAGATTCCTTGATTCTCCATTCTTCTTCCACCTTTTCCAATTTTCTTTTTCCACTTCTCTTTATAAAGATATAGGGTCATTTTTTGTGCTTAGAAATTTTTATCGCTTTCAAAATTGCCATTTTACTAAAGCATTTATTTAAAATAAAAAAGCAATATTGTATTATGATATACTATCAACAAAATAAAAAAATTCCATCCCAATCAAAAGAGGCATGTGACAAATTTACAGTACATACAGTGTTGACAATTAAAAAGTTAATTCTGTTTTAAAATACTCTATCAGTTTATGTGGTACTTAGTCTTAAAATGGAGATTACCTCTAGAACTGGTAACATTTCTAAAACTGGAGTGAACTTTTGAAGTTTAATCACTGCACAATGGTAACTTTTTCTTTTTCAAAAAGGATTTGTATCTACTAAAGAAAATATATAGATGCGTCTGATGAAGTGGGTTCTAACCCACGAAAGCTTATGCTGAAATAAATTTGATAGTCTCTAAGGTGCCACAAGTAATCCTGTTCTTTTTGCTGACACAGACTAACACGGCTGCTACTCTAAAACCATATATTTGTGAGTGTGTTTATATAGTTTATCTTTTTAATTTCATTTTCTCTTTATGCTATCTAGGTGCTGTACTTTTGGCCAGTGTGCAGGGATTAGCAGTCAATATTGATCCAGTCTTGTATGCTTGGCTTATGTACCAACCTCGGAAACGAAGTGGTAGACACATCCAACAGGTAGGAATTCTTGAGAAATCAGTTCTTTGTGTATATAAAAATAACCTTTCCCTATACCACATTCTCTCATTTAATGTGAAAATGTTATGTTCTATTACTCCAGACTATGTTTATCATAAAGGATACTGTCACAACCTGTCCTTGTCCCACACTCTGTTTTGATTGGATCCAACCTCTGAATCCCATATGCTTCACTGGCTGATCAGTAATTGGGGGCATGTATACACATCAGTTGGGCGGTGTAATTCCTAGTGTGAGTAGATGTACATGAGCTAGCTGTGCTCGAGCTAGTGCACTAAAAATAGCAGTGTAGCCATGGTGTCACAGGTAACAGCTCGGTTTAGCTACCTGAGTGCAATCCTGTCCAACCCCCTTGGTGGTAGGTACCCAGGTCCCTAGCTGGGTACCTACTGTTTTCAGAGTGCTAGCTCTCCCAGTTGCTGTATAGGCATACCTGGCGTGTCTCATGTGCACTCCCAGGTACAGGCCCCCATCAGATACCCTTCTTAGGTGGTGGGATCCTGCAATCCAGCCACGAAGATCCCAGAACCAGTGCCACAGCCCTCCCAAGCCCCCAGTTGCTTAGAGACACACCCCACAGAGTCCACCTAGCTGTGGGAACTCGGGTATCTTAGTTACACCCTTCAGGGACAATGTGGCAGTAAAGCAAGGCAGCACAGGCTTGTAACAGGAATATCTTGTCACTCACACTTAACTCTTAAAAAGCACAAGAGAATTACAGATGTATGGAAAATAACAACCTTCTGAACACACATTCCCTCAGTCTGACCCTTTCCACCCAGTGAGACCTTAGGCCACGCAGCCCTTCTGCCTTCTCAGCCTGGCCAACTTGGTCTCTCTGACTTAGAAAAGTAGTTCTTTTAAAACTGACTGTCTCCTCAGTGAGCTGGGGGCGGGAGCAGGTCCAGGGCTCCCCACCAGTTGGCTTCTCTGTAGAAAAGTATTGAAAGTCAATGGACCTGCTCATAGAAAACCCATTATTTTGGTAGGGAACAGTCATTCACCGTTGATGCCCCTTGATTGTTATGTCACAGCTGCTCAGACAGTTTGTCTACTAGGTGTCAAGCCTCTGCTACAAAATCTACACTGAATATTGTTCTACAAGTGCGTGTACATGTGCATTCCATTCTTGGTGTGTGCGTGCCCCACGCAGTCATCAGAATTTTTTCCCTCAGCGGTATCCATTAGGGAAGCTTGAGCACTCACTGCTGTCACCCACCACTGCATGCTGATATAAAAGGTCCAGCTGCCCCAGATTCTGCTCAGTTCCTTCTTACCATCTATGACGGCCATTGGACTTGCTTGGCTTGCCTTAGCAAGTGCTCTCAGAGTGCTTGTTGTAAATTTAATGTAAATAGTTTCTAGTTGATCAGTACTTAGTAGTGTAGCCTTAAACTGTATGAGGTTACTGGGACATACAGTCTTGTGCACATACCAGATTATATCTCAGGGTTCTTCAGAGTTGGCTGGTCTCCATTTATTCACCAAGTTGTCACCGTCTGAACTCTCTGCTGAACGTGCTCTCAAGCATACTGACATGTCTAGATTGGTGGACAGAGTTTGTCAATGTATGTGCAGGCATTCCCTTGGCCTGCTCTCAACTTCGCTAACATTCCTGATGGATGTTGCTTCCTGGGGGTGGGCTCATCTGGGTCCCCTTACAAACTCAGGATTTATAGTCCTCATGGGCTCCTCACGTCTCTACATATCAATGTCAGGGAGGTAAGGGCTGTCTTCCTAGCCTCTCAGGCTTTCCTATCTCAGGTCAAGGGGAAAAGCCTGTTTGTCGTCACAGACAACATAGCAGTAATATTTTCCCAAAAAAGGCAGGGAGGGACCCTCTGTTTTCCACTTTGTCAAGAGTCTATAGAACTTTTGCATTACCAATTCAATCAATCTCAAAGCCTCTTTCATTCCAGGATTGCACCATGAGCTTGCAGACCACCTAAGCTGATGGTTTGAGAGTCACTACAAGTGGTCTCTCTACCTGGATGTAGCCAGGGGCATTTTCCAGCAGTGTTCACAACCAAGGCCAACAGGAAATGCCATCAGTTTTGTTCCCTACAAGGTTGCAGTCCTGGTTCCATTATGGACACTTGCCTATTGTCTTGGCTGAAGAAGCTGTGCTATGCTTTTCCTTAATTCCACTTCTACACAGAGTGTTGCAAAAGATCAAATGAGACCATGACCAGGTTATACTAATAGTCCCAGGGTGGTCCCGGCAGCACTGGTTCTCCACTCTCCTGGATCTGTTGGTAGAGGCTCCAATTTTACTTCCTTTGGACCCAGACATAATTTTGCAGAATCTTTGTCAGGTGCTCCACTGGAACCTGCAGTGGAGGATCTATGGCTAAATCAAAAAGAGGAGTCTTGCTTGGAGCAAGTTTACAATGTCTTATTAAATAGTAGAAAGCCCTTCACCAAGACTATTTACATTTTGAAGTGGAAGCATTTTTCCATCTGGTCTTGTCAATTTGGGGTTTCACCAATGCAGTCCTCAATCCACTGTATCCTGGACTATTTATTACACCTAAAACATTCATGGTTGGTGATTAGTTCTGTCAAGGTCCACCTAGCAGCAGTATCAACTTTCCACCCTTGGACAGCCATTCTAAATTTGCTAATGATATGACAATCAGATTATTGAAAGGCTTGGAAAGGTTGTATCCTCAGAGAAGGGAACCTATTCCTCCATGAGGCTTGAACTTAGTTTTAGCCACTAGCAAGGTGCTCCTTGCCACACGTTATCACTGAACATGGCTTTTTTTTAGTAGCCATCACTTTGCCAGGAGTATGGCTGAGCTACGTGCTCTGATGTGTGAACCTCCTTATAAAATTTTCATTACGAACAAAGTATATTTGCTCATTCAAGATTTATCTCTAAAGTGGTATCTAACTTTCCTATTAACAAGGCAATCTACTTACTTATGTTTTACCCCAAGTCACACACCAATAGAGAGGAGCAACCCCTGCACACCCTAGATGTTAGAAGGGCTTTGACGTTCTATGTAGATAGTGCTAAACAGTTCCAGTTTTTAACCCAACTATTTCTGGCCATCACAGACAGGATGCAGGGTCTCCCAGTCTCTTCATAGACAGTTTAATTGTGGACAGCATCCTGTATTTGTGTATGTTGTGATCTGGCTGGCATTTCCCCAACATGCAAAGTAACTGCTCATTTCACAAGATCTCAAGCAGCTTTGGTAGCATTTCTTGCACAAGTCCCCATCCAGGACACTTGTAGAGCAGGACACTTGTAGGTGTGGACTGTGGTCTTCAGTCCACACCTTTGCATCCCATTATGCCAACACTCAGCACTCAAGAGACAATGCTGAATTTGGATGAGTTGTCCTCCAGGCTGTGTTACATAGATTCCAATCCCTTCTCCTTCTTTATGGCTTATGAGTCCCCAAGAGTGGAATGCTCATGTGCAAACACTTGAATAAAAAATGGTTACTAAACTTCTGTAATTGTTCTTTAAGATGTGTTGCAAACTTCCATACCATGATCCATCCTCCTGCCCCTCTGCATTGAAGTTGTCTGACAAGAAGGAACTGAGGGTGCTGTGGGCAGCTGGGCCCTTTATATTGGAATACAGTGTCACATGACAGGAGAGGAACTCAGGCTGCCCCAATGGGTTTTTCTGAGGGAAAATTTTCTAACGACTGTGTGCAGAGCATGTGCACATGAGGAGTGGAATGGATATGTGCAACACATCTTGAAGAACAGTTACGGAAGATTAGTACCAATTTTTAGTATTATAAATGGTGGAGCATTCATGGCATTCATAATTTGACACAGATCTCCAACTGTCACAGCTCTGATATGTGACCTGTAATTACATGTGTTCTAAATGTATATTTTTATGTTATATACATAGAAGAGATACAGGGAACCAATGTGTTTCTGTCCATCTGACAAGATATTCTCTGTGAAGGATTCTTAACTATAGCATTTGATTCCTCTTTAGTCTCTCAAAGCTTGAATTTGCAGGCTTGTAGGATATGTTGCAAGGCCCATCTTTTTTTGGAGCCTTCTCCAGCAGGGTACTGGATTGTTGGGCACTTTTGTTAATATGTTGATATAGTATGTCCTCAAGTCCTTTTGTGTCCTTTGAGTTATAATATTTTGTATGGTAATATTGGGTGCCACAGTCAATGTATCTATCTTTTTTATTTCAAGTTTTGTATAAAATCCATCTCCAGTTTATATAGATGCATTCAAAGTTGAAATAAAGTAAAAGAGTAATCTCTCAAAAACAACCCTTCTAGCCAATTACAGAATAAAATTATGAAAGTCATCTGGTTTGGCAGTTTGTTCCAAACTCGGATATTGGCCCAGATTCGTTGAGGTTCAACACATGTTTTGGAAAACATCCAGGAATTTCAGGCTAGACCTTAAACAAGCCAAGTTTTGCCTGATTTTGAATCTTCTTTTTTTTGGGACATCTCCTTCATTTTTTGTTGTCTTCTGTGTTAGGCAGGCCAGTGGCCTGTTAACATTCTCATTGTTGATGTCTTGGTGGGGGCAACAGGTTTAAGAGGACATTAAAATTGACATAATGGATCAGACCAGTGGTCTGTTAGTTTAGTTTCTTTCCTCACTGTGTCCAGAACCAGATGGAATAGATACCCATAATTACAGAATAAGCTGTCCATTGTGGAAGTTTGTTTGTCTAATCCTTATTTTTGACTCTTACTAAACTCTTGCTTGCATTGACATCTTGTGAAATTGAGTTCCACAGGTTAATTAGGTGTTGGGTATAAAACAAAGAAAAAGATATTTTCTTTTATTCATTTTAAATTGTTTTTCTTTCAATTTCATAGAGTGTTTCCTTGTCCTTTCAATATGAGAGGGGGAAATAGGCATGCCTGATTTTTCTGCTCTTTCCTATTCATAATTTTTTACAGTTTTCCCATGTCTCCTTTCTAAAATAAGTGGTCCCAGTCTTCTCTTCATATAGAAATATCTCCTGGCCTTTAATAGTTTTCATCTCTGTTTCTCAACCTTTTCTATTTCTGCTCTTTTTTTTTTTTTAAATAAGTCAGCAGTAAGGCTTCTTCTTTCCTCTTCATTCTAAAGCTATCTGTCAAACATCATCGGGAACAGGTGTCCTGTCTGCCCACATTCTTGAGTGGTTGTATCAGAAAAGTTTCTACTAGTCCCATTACTACTGGCAGCTTTACCTGATTCTGGGACCTGAAATGCCCCAGAGTTGAAGAAGAACTGTGTAAGCTTGAAAGCTTGTCTCTTTCACCAACAGAAAATGGTCCAATAAGAAAGATTATCTCACCCATCTTGTCTCCCCAGTGTTTACTGGGTCAGTTGACTATCCCCAGGTATTTAATATTGAAGTTCATTCTGTTGGGTGTGATATATGTAATATCTATTAACAGGATTGCATTTGGATACCCTTGTTCAGTTTTTATTTTGTTAATTATCTTAAATTGTATTTTAATTTGTGTTATATTGTTTCTGTGATTCATGAAACCTCTTTCCCTAGTATATATACAAGCATCAGTCTTACAATTGCACTTGAAGTGTAGAAAGAAAAAAATATATACTTTTTGTTTATAGTTTTTAAATATTATTTCATTTTAAATATGAGTTACATAGTCATGATACTGCATACATATCTGATGTATTCAAATATCCCTGAAAAAAGTAACGAGAGATCCAAACCAGAACTTTGGTCTCAACACACACACACACAATGCCCCAAAATTTAGGGAAAGTTGTATCCTGTACTTCCTATAAAATAATGATACAATGAGGAGAAAAAAATGAAGAAATCTAATGCATCTTTAAACATCAATTTAATCTAATCTGGGCCTACAAATACTATCTGCATTCATCTTAATTGTACGGTTATGGTGTCACTACAGTGCAGAATTAAGGTTGTTTGAGTGTCCCATCTGCTTTTCCATACCTTCCTTTTGTTTTGATTTCTTTTAATTTAATCTTAACTCTGGATTTCCAAAATTTGTAATGCTAGTTTTTGGGATAATTACAATATCCCTGTGGTGTGTTTTACTTTAAATTATTCATGTGTACTTTTAGCTGTAATTCTGTCTTAATGTAATTTTGTCTGGGTGTATAAAGAGAGGTTGAAAAGATTGGGATCTGTGTAATTTAGATAACAGATTAATAAGGGGGGATATGACAGAGGCATTCAAAGTTGTGAGTAGTACAGAGGATAAATATGTGTGCTGTATTTCCCTTCTTTCTCATACTACAAGAACAAGAAGACATTCAAATGCACTGAAGGCATTTAATTTGATAAAAAGGAAACACTTTTTAAACAAACCACATAATCAAACTATGGAACTGACAGTCACAAGATATAATTGAAATTAAGATCTTACTAAGATTCTTCCCTGTTTTTCATATAAGAAGCCTTAAATATATCAGTTCTACATGCACTATTATCTGTAAACTAGTCTTGTAGGGTCCCTGTTTATACATACGCGAGGTCAAAATCTGTATGTTTTGGGGGGGGGGGGGGGGTTTAGTAACAGGATTTTCACATGCTGGTGAGCCAGAAAGTTTTATAAAGTCTCATTAATCTTCCAGAAGATCCAAAATAATAATTAGTAAGATTGAGTAATAGTTTTCAGTGACTCAAACAACTAATGATTTGGTTCAGAATGCTATTCTATGTGTAAAATTAATACAACTATGCATCTTTCTGTGAGAATGTCATGGAAATAATTGTCTGTCCTTACTGAGAGTCCGGCTTGGAGGAGCGACTGCAGAAGGAGCCTAACTGGGGCCTACAAACATTCATTCAGAGAACTATAGTTTTGACTCTCTTCCCCTCCCTCCCAGTCTCTTCATCTGTATTTCACTCCGCATCTACCCCTTTTCCCTTCTGTTCAATGTCCTCTCTCTGTTCATTTTTCTTTCCATTCAGCTTACCTCTAAGTAAACCCATAATAATAATTAATAATAATTTTGGAATTGCCATGATGTTTGCTGCCATCATATTGTTCACTCTGATTGTGTATTATATCTAAGGTTAAGATTTGGTCAGTTATTTTTAGTATAAGTCATGGACAGGTCAGGGGCAATAAACAAAAATTCATGGCAGATGTGACCTGTCTGTGACTTTTACTAAAAATAATGGGGGGAGAGAGAGAGCTTGGGAGAAGGGAAGGAATGACAGCTGGAGCCCCATGGAGGGGAAACAGATATCCCCAACCGCACTGCCATACCGGGGGGGTGGGGGGGCACACAGTCCTGTCCCTGCCACAGCCACCAGGGGTGGGGTGTACAGTCCCAGCTTCAGCCTCACCAAAACTGCAGGGCAGAGGCACTGAGGAACGGCTCCAGCCCCAGACGAAGACACGGGGGTGGGGGGCACACAGCCCCAGCTGCTGTGGGCAAGGAAGCACACAGCCCTGGCTCTGCCACCGGCTAAAGGCCTGGGGGGCAAAGAGGGTGCACAGCCTGGCACTGGCTGAAGCCGCAGGTCGGGGGTCCACAGCCCCAGCTCTAGCCTGGCTGAAACTGCAGGTTGGAGGCGCAGTGCCCCAGCTCCTGCACTGGCCGAAGTTGTGGGGGAACCAGGGGATGGCACATAGGCTCTGCTCTGGCTCTGGCTGAAGCCGCGGGCTGGGGGCACACAGCTTTGTCTCCACCCCCAGATAGCCCTGATCCTGAGCAAAGCCACGGGTCAGGAACTCCCAGCCCCAACTCTGCCCCCACCGCTGACAGCTGAAGACAAAATCATAGAGGTCCAGTAAAGTCACAGAATCCATGACTTCCATGACCTCTGTGACTAAATCGTATCCTTAATTATACCCCTTTCTCTATCCTGTTTCTTATTTATTTAGATTGTAAGGTCTTTGTGGCCAGGAACTGCCTATTACTCTACGTTTGTGCTTGGTACTGTACAATGGGGACCCATTTTTGGTTGGTCCCTAGAGCATACCATAACAAACACGATTAACAGTAGACTAAAAAACATAGCCAATGTGTGCTATAGCAAATTCCACTTTGCATTAGTAATTAATTCCATGCAGTTTAAAAATTCACAAATGATTTAATTGTGAAGTGCTTTAATAATGATAACCTGTACCCAAAATTTAGGATTTTGAGAAGTCATTTATTTCTCAACTACATATATATCAACTGTGCTGTCTTGCTCACATTCAGGTTGCATACATCATTCTTGCTTTGACTTCCTTAAACTAGAAATGGAATAGTCGAGAGAAAGTTAGGAGCAGCATAGCTCTGCTTGTAAGCTTTCTGGATAACTTTGGAGGAATAATGGCATTTTGGGAGTCTGATGTTGTCAATGTATAGTTTAACAACGTATTAAGTTTGTGTATTTTTTCCTCAGCATGTGCATGTACATGCCAAAATGTGGCTGCTGTTACATATTTGAGTAAGGATCCATGTAGTTCCTGTTGTGACTATGTGGTCAGTGCTCTATGGGTAAAGGGGGATGTTTTCCTATAATCGTATTTGATTTCCACATGCATCTGTCCATTTTTCATTTTAAATAAAATGCACAATGTGAACTTTGATTTAATATGTAAAAAAAATCCATGACAAACTTTCTGAATGCCTGCATAAATCTGCATAATGCCTTTGAATTTCTTCATTGGATACTAGTGAAATATGGTATTGATTTTTAGCTTCTTTTGCTGAACTGCAAACTCGCAGGAGGGGAAGAACAGTCTGCATCTCCAACCTTGTTATCTACTTATCAGTGATTGGGTTGTAGTGTGATATAATCCCATACTAATGAAAAGCTCTGAGATTTTGATTTTCAATAGTAATGCCCCATAATTGTAAAATCTACATCTGGCTGAAATGAAAAACTGAACCATTTTTGTTTATAATTGTAAATTGGATGCTTTTAATGTTTTAAATTATTTTTGTAAAATATCTTAGTAATATTTCTGGAGGAGTCGCTATAAAGCGTAATTATTAAGGTATTTAGTATTATGATGTATAAATAAGCAGTAAAACATGCCACAGTATGCATTTGTCAGAAAGTTATGGACCTTTACACACTAGTGTGTTTTCTATTGATAAGATGGATGTTTACATTTTTTAAAAGTAAATGGCTACTTTCACCAAAAAATGTATCAGTGGCAGAAATCTGTACCAGGTGTGGGTATATACACATGTACCTGTACACATACATTATATATAAAATGGAAATTATATATCATTTCCTCCACAGGCCATTAGCTATGTTTGAATACACAATCTTCATTTCCACAGTTCAGACCTCTTTCACTTCAGCTGTAAGAGTAAAGTTGGACAGGAGATGGTTTTCCCATCCCATGAGACTTTTTGAGATTTCTGAAAGTTTTCCCATCCCATATTGGAATAAAAAAATCACAGAAATATTATAAGCAGTCTGTGGAAAAGCTGGGACTAGAGCACATGGTCTCCTGGCTTGAGCTCAGTGCATATTCCCATAAACTACAAAGCATTGTGTGGGAGTCTCTATCCCTCTTCCTCTGAAATCACACGATTGCAGGAGCGTATCACATATTTGAAAACGCTGCTGCAGAAGGGGCCAAAATCACGTTACTTGCATAAATTCAGTAGAGGTCGCAACACTAAAAGCCTTCAAAACTGATATTGATGGTCTTCACAGATCAGAGTAGCAAGTATTTCTTGTTGCTAGTTTGTTTTTTTGTCTTTTTCTACAATATGTCATTAGTGCAAACCCTTGCAATATTCTGTATAATTAAACAGATGAAGGTTGTTTTTTCTAATGCTCATTACTCTGTGCTGACCCACACTAATTTCAAAGACATATACTCCTTTCACACAAGTGAGTGGCTTCAAATAATGGAATAAATAAAATTAATAATAATAAATAAAATAAATAATTTCCTCTTGGAAGAGGAAATGTAATCAGCAATCACCGTCAGAAAACCCTGCAGGCCATTCAGTAAAGTACCAAATGTCCATAGAGGTCTTACTCTATGCAAAGAGATTAGAAAAGATCTGATGCAAGAAATTGCAATAATCATTTTTTGGGTGCCTCGATTTTGGGGTATCCAACGTGATATGTTGTAAAGGAAACTGATTTTCAGAGGGTGAATGGTTCAGCATTTTCTAAAAATCAAGGCTCTCTAAGGCATCACAAGTGATACACCCCAAATCACTAGTTACTTTAAAAGATCTTGGCCTAAATATTTCACGTTTAAAGAAAAAAAAGGTGTATAATTATCATTAGGCCTTGCTAGGGATCCATCCACATGTTGTCTGGATAGAAAGAATCCATTACTTTCTTAGGTTATTTCTAAGCTGGTGAGAGATTTTAACTTTTATTTTGTAATGTGACTTTCCTTTAAAAAAAATAATTTGTAGTTATTGCATATTTGATTAATTAAGTGAAACAGTTTGAATTTTCAATATCTTATTGACTGATAAATATTTTCAAAATATTCTTTGCAAAATATCAAGTGATAACATGTTCAAAACATTAGGAAGGATTTAGCAAGAGCATTCAGCTATAAGAAAAAAAGAAGTTTTACTAGTTTTCCAGGTCAAATGAGGTGGGTATATTGTTGATCCAGGTGGCAGTAGCTTTATTTACTGAGTAGTAACCTCTCCATTTAATCAAAGTGCTTTACTGATTGGCTGGTGTCAAAAGTTTTGTCCAGTCTTCCTTGACTGATGTTGTCATAACGCAGAGGTCAACAAGGTGGGTAGGGAAAATATTGCTCAGTATTCCACTAGAAAGGTGGAACTTAGTAATATATACATAATACGTACTTTGTAATATACAATAATACATAAACATCAAGACAGGCTTAAAAGTAGCAGTACTTCTAAGCATTACTCTAATATTTGACACATTTGGGTTATTTTAAAAGAAGTCACATGACTCTTATCAAACTTTAATGGATATAAAACCCCATCCACAGCTTTGAAAATATATCTCATAGTGTTTCCTCTGTGGCTCTGTTTTCAGAAATGTAATGCATGAGGAGGAAAGCTAGTAAAAACATGTACTTTTTGTGAATTGTATATAATCCTTATGATTGCTCAAAAGAAAAATTAGCATACACGAGGATACATTGTACTCTAGCCATCTGTTCTACATAAAAATCACATATTTTACATTATTTGGGTATTAAAAATAATCACATCTTTAGTTCTCTAGATTTGTTATACTTCTCTAAAATAGACTTATGTTACCATCACTTTTGTAGTGGCTGGCAATAAGCCACAGATGAAGGGCAGCAAATTCAAATGATATTTTTCTGTAACCTTTTTGATCATTGATGAAACATTGTGAGAAAATAATTTAGAAAAAAAAGTCATTAAAATATTCCAGTATACGTGAGACCCTGTGACAGAGGCTATCAGTTTTTAAATTCTATTTATATTAAATATTTAGTTAAACTCAACTAGATTTGGAGCAGGTTTAGTCATTTCTTTGTTAAGGTTGAAATTAGATCCCCATTTGACCAGCTTGTTTTTCAAAGCCCCTTCTCAAGAAACCAACCTTTTTGAAATTTTGCATCCCATATCCTACTGCAGGGTAGAGTTTTCTGAGTTGAGTAGAAATCAGGCAGTGTTTTAAAGTTATGGTGTTTTGAAAAAATAGCTGTCGTTTACTGTTTTTATTATGTTGTACTTTGGTTGATTTTGCTGAGTAGAAGTGCCTTTTGGTATTTTGGGGCAGTTAGTTCAGGGCACAGGTTAAAAAGATAAAAGGAATTTTTAATTGCGTAAACAGAATGTAGTATAATCCTTGTTCCCTCATTATTACCCCATCTAAATATATACCATCTACCAAATATTAACATTACCTCCTTATAGAAAGATTACAAAGTCCCATTCTGTGTTCAAGGGTTCCATTTCCTGTAATCATGATGTCATTTTAATCTCTGCCTCTCTTTCTCTCATATGTAAGCACATTTGATAAGGGTGCATTATTAAGTTTTAGTGGATAGTCTGTATTTATCTTAAACAAAAATAGCTCTACTGGTATTTGCCTGTACTCATAATGTTTAAGCTTTAGTTAATACCCCTAATTTAGATTTGCACAGGGGTACTGATTGTCTTGGCACAAAAACTGTATTACCTATATTTCAGTGTTGCTATCTCCTCTGTAGACCCTGATACTTGGGTATCAGGTATTCATCATTATATGGTTTTTGGTGTTTTCATAGGAGATATATGAATCTGTGTGTGAAATCTCCATTTTTAGGAAGTGCTCATCAGGTTCTAAACTCTTGACATTTGTCAAATTTCTAAGTGATATTGGGTTTTGTTTTTATAATTGTTTCACAATTTGTAAATTTCATATTGTTGCAAATATTGTTAGTTATGGAGATGAGGGTGTATGTTTATGCCTAAACATTGTGTCCTTCTTTAAAATTATTTAGGGAAAAGAACGGCTGTAAAAACCTGAGTTGAGGATTGTCTGAAGCTGACATATACTGGGGAGTGAGGGAACGGGGTGGTGACTAAGGAATACCCTTTCCAGACTCATCAGTGTCCATGGCACCCTGTGCATGTTATCGTCCATTTTTGATTCTTGCAGTTTGCTCACCTTTCAGAAGAAATATTTCTCATCTTATGCTTTTAAAGACCTATAAGGGTCTTTCAAAATCGGTTGAAATGAAAAGTGAGAACTACAGTATTTTTTTCCCTTCTGTTTAGGATATAATCTTCAAGGTGTTTCAAATAATGCATGTGCATAGAGAGGAAAAAAAACTTACATACTGATGGAGATTTGTTGGATCCAGCTAAAGACATCTGGGCCCAGCCTGCTTCATCCTTTTAGTTACTAGCAGGCCTGTAGGCTTTTTCTTTTTTCGCTCTCACCTATTATTTGAAGCCTTCGTAGGCTTGATATAATAAGAATGGTCAACACCTTTGAAGTTGTCCAGTGGCTACCCTTAAACTTAGTTTGTTTAAATAGAAACAGAGGTAGAAAGGGTGATCTAATGGGTAGTGTACTAGGCTCGGAATCAGGAGACTTAAGTATAATTCTCAGCTTTATCATTACCATGCTGTTTTCTTGAGCAAGTCATTTAATCTATATGCTGTGCTTTAGTTCCCCATCTGTAAAACTTTGATAATACCTCCCTTCCTCAGAGGGGTGTGGTGAAGATAAAACCTATTAATGATTGTGGAGGTGCTCAGATACTGCCATCATGTTTCTATCTGTCTAGACAGGCAGGTGACATTACCTCAGCATTTGCAACATTCCCTTATTCTAAGGTATCTAGCTACCAAAAGCAAAAGTGGAACTTTTTGAGAATGACTGACCACTTTATTCTGCTCCCCTTGATAAGAAGTCAAGACATCTAGAAATATAAGAGGATATCTTCTTCAGCCTTATGGAGGATGAACAACAATAATTAATATTTTATTTATATTCACCTTTCAGAAAGATACTTCAGCATTTTTTGGTCTGTGCATCATGCCCATTACTTAAATGAACTACTTTTGCGTTAGCATATGACAAGTTTTCTGGGCCAGTAACAATAAGGAACAAACTTTTTCATAAGAGGAAATGTAAACAAGAACTTTTGTATTGAAGCTCCAAAGGGAAGTATGAAAGGGACAGTCACTTGTCTGCCTGTCTTTGTTTTATCCTTTCATTGAGCATTTTCTTGACCTGTATAGTGCAATATATGTCAGATTATTATAGTCGAGGTTAAAGTTGTAACTGTCTTTTAAAGAAAATTTCTGTATCAGATAGTAAATTGGGTATTTGGCATATTTCCACTTCTTTGTACACCAAGAAATATTTGGGATTTTATATTTCTGGCTGGTTATTTTAAAGTTTGGTCTCTTTTTTATAGTTCCTGTGCCTGCCTTTGATTTTACATGGTTGTTTATCAGTTCCAGAGTCGTACTGGCAATGTAGTATAATGAAAAATAAATAAATAAATAATGCGTCATTAATGGCTGAAACAATCTGAAATTGAAGATGCTTTGTTTCTGTTGGGTTTTAGCCTCCATTTTTTTAAAAAAACAAACCTAATTCCAATAATTTAATTATTTTGAAAAGGAAGTGATAAAAATGCTATTTTTTAAGACCATGAGTAGTTATTAATCTATCATAAAATTTGTGTTTTCTATAATATTAATGCATTGGTAAAACTGCACTCAGTGGTCAGGAGTGGTCAATTATCTTTGTTTCTGGGATCAAAGCAGCCTAAAACTATAGTATAAAATCCAGCTGACTAGTAGTTAATTCAGTACAGTACTTTATATAAACCATGAAATCAGATCTGCTTTCTGATGTTAGTCAAACTCTGTCATCTTCCGAAATATTTTTAATTACCATGAAAACATAGACATTCAAAGCAATCTTCATATAATAGTCTACCACTGGTCATGTATTTTCATAGTCTGAAGAGAAAGGTTGTATTTTTTTAATTTTGGGGGTAGCTGGTAGTGCCTGCTAAATTTAGGTTGTCTAACACTTTTCATTATAAAAGATTCTTGTGACCTTTTTTGAGCAGTGGAAACTTCTCCATTGTTTCAAGTATGCCTTTGAAATTCAGCAGGGAGAAAGCCTAGGGCCAGAGAAGTGCCTTTTCTTTGTCCCATGAAATTGTATTGGGTTTAGCCAATGTAAAAACTATTGAAAATTACCATTTCCATTCTATCGTTTGCATTGTCCACTAAATGGTTTCAGCCCGCCAACATAATAACTGAACTTTAACATTCTAATCTAAATCCAGCTCCATATCGCTGTCAAACCACCATCAGCAACAATACACAGTGAACTGAGAAACCTGGGAGCGACAGCATCTCAGGGGCAGAGAAAGGGATCCAGGCTCAGCTTCCCTCAACACCCTACCTAACACATGACCACAGTGGCTCACCTTCCCATCTGGGGGCATCAGGGCAGTGACTTCCCCCACCTCCTGGGAGGGGGAAGAGAGAGCTAAGTAAGGCTTTTCTAGGCCATGCTCTGAGTTGAGCACATTGCCCCCATGTCCAGTGGTACCATCACTACCCATCAGACAGGAGCATCCCCTACTTCCTCATGAGAGTGAAAGAGCTGAGCCAGGCTTCCACCAACCATCTCCTGAACCCAGCACATATGGCCTTAGTCTTCCATCTCCTCTCTGGGATAATAACTTTCTGCTTCTGCCAGCTAATGTAATTAATCCTTTAGCTCAAGTGATAGAAATCTGTGCTGCAATGCTTGAGCTTAATGGTTCAAACATGATGATGGTGCACAATGAGGAGCGGGTTTCAGTTGCTCATTATAGAATTTATTTTTATCTTTTTCCTTAAAAAATAAACAAAACCTAACCCCTAGGATATTTCACTGACAAAAAACATTATTAAGGTTGCACAGTTGAGCGCTCAAAACTTAGGAAATGACCGAATGAAGTTTGCCCGTGCAGTCTTTAATTACACAAGCACCTTATTTTTTCCACAGGACCTCGGCTGCACTCAGGCACAGGATGGGAAGTATTCAGGGAATACGGTGCTCTGTAGTATTCCTGCCTGACTTGCTCTAAACATTTGGAAATTGTATAGAGAATGAGACAGGAAGAGAAATAATGTTCTGTTAGTTAAGACAATTAATGCCTGCATAATTGTTACAGACAGGTAGTGTGGCCACACAGCAAGTGTGAAAAATCGGGACAAGGGGTGGGGGATAAAGGAGCTTATATAAGAAAAAGACCCCAAAATCAGGACTTTTCCTATAAAATCGGGACATCTGGTCACCCTACACACAGGAGCCAAATTAAGGGTGAACAGGCAACCTAATTTGTCACATTTCCTGACTTCTAGTTGCTTGACTTTGCCACTTAAACAATATTCTGTTAACATGTTGTGTGGGTTGTTTTTGTTTTTAATTTAATAAAAGACTTTGGAGGGGAGGCATCATGGTGTAGTGGATAGCCTGGGTGCTACATGGAGAGTTGAAGATCTGGTTTCCATTCCCAGGTCTGCCACTGAGTTGCTGTATGGCTTTTGACAAGTCACTTCACCTCTGTGGCTCTGCTCCCTCTCACCTTTCTATTTTCTGTGTAGATCAGGGGTCTCAAACATGCGGGCCACAGGCCGCATGCAACCCGTGGAGTTATTTCCTGCGGCCCACCATAGGTGCCGACTCCATCGGCAGCCAAGCTCCCCTTCTCCCTCTTCCCCTCCCTCCCCCCCTCGAGCGTGCCGTGTCCCCGCTCCTCTGCCTACCTCCCAGTGCTTCCCGCTGCCAAACAGCTGTTTGGCGGCACTTACGACTTTCCAGGAGGGAGGGGGAGGAGCGGGGACATGGCGCGCTCAGGGGAGGAGGCGGAGAAGAGGCGGTGCCGGGGTGGGGATTTGGGGAAGGGGTTGAAATAGGGGCAGGGAGGGGGCGGAGTTTGGGCGGGGACTTTGGGGGAAGGGGTTGGAATGGGGGCGGGGAAGGGGTTGGAAGAGGTGGGGTAAGGGAGGGGTCTCATGGAAGGGGTGGAGTGGGGTGGGGCCGGGAGCAGGGGGGGGATTTAACCGAAGTAATTCTAAAAGTAAATGTATGTTTTGTTGTTTGAGTGAGGTGCATTAATGAGTGTTTATATTTTATTAAAACTCCTCTTCGCATGACAGTTTTAAAAAAGTTAATACATTGACTTTTAATAGCATGCTATATTACTGTTCATTTTTTTTCATTTTTGACTATATTTTTGTATCGTTGTATGAAAAGGTTTCAGTGATGCGACCCTCGGGCCAATGTACTAGTCCTCATGTGGCCCTCATGGTGATTTGAGTTTGAGATCCCTGGTGTAGACTGTAAGCTCCTCTGGGAAGGGTCTATCTCTAATGATGTATTTTAAACGGTGTCTAGTACAATGCAGCTCCAATCTTAGTTTGGGCTTCTAGCCACTATTCCAGTGAAAACTCCTTTAAAACTCTCACTTATATAAATATATGCAGTTCTAATTACTGTGATGAAGTCCGGCAAAGTATGGGGCTGATCCTGTAAATACATGTGTGCACAGTGTTGCCAACCCCAAAGGTTAAAAAAATCAAGAGTCAGCCCCCCCCCCCCCCCCCCCAAAAAAAAAAAGAATGAGATTGGCAAAAGGAAAAGGAACAAAAAGAGGGTTTTTTGGTCTGTCTTCCAATTTTTGAACACCCCTTGACAGTATCAGTGGCTGCATGACATAGCTGTCACAAGCTCTTGTAAACTTATAATGAGTAAGGTAGTTTTGGACAGTATTTCAGGGGCTCTCAATAGAGAACTCAACTGAGATTGGGTCATCATTTTGCTAGGCACTGTTCAAAAACATAGTAAGGGATAAATCCCTGCAATGAAAATCTTAGTCTAGTGCAAAGTTTTTGATGTGGGTACTGGAACTGGGACTCGCCAAACTCAGTTTATTTGGGGGCTATCAAACATCCATTAGATGGGAACAACTTTTCCCATTTCCAGAGATGGGCAGGATTCAAACTGGTGACCTAATCTGGGGTCATAATATAGTAAAATATCATTTTGTGGGCAAGTTAGTGATGTAAAGGTAAGGAAAGTGTCATTTCATTAGTAAAAACATACAGAATCATAATTTCAGAGGTGTCACCCTCTGTACCATGGCAGGTGAGAATTGCTGTCTTCCTGACCCCTACTCTGGCTCCCAAATCCAGGTCCTCTTGTTAGTGGAAATTTTGATAATACAGTGTTGTCAGAAAAGGGATGAGTTGGATATCATTTGAAAGCCCTTTCTCCTATGAACACAATGGTACTAAACATGACAGACCTAGAACAATTATGTAGCTATATATTGAAAAATGTTTAAAAATCAATGTTTTAAATTATATTTTAACACAGGAATGCATTGCTTGCATAAAAAAGAGATTGATTTTTGGTAATCGAAGGGAAGTTAGCCTTGACATGTCGGACTTAAAATATTTATTCATCTAAGTCGTCATCAGCGTCATCTCCATTTAGGGCATCACTGCTAGACACATCACAGTGATTCTTGTCTGTGGAACACTTGCACATAATACAATGCAGGCTGCTGGGCAAACATTTGCAGAGTGATGAGCATCTGGTCTTTGCATACAAGCAATTGATTAGCTGACGGATTGATTCGGAAGTGCATGGTATTTCACATCAGTCCATCCTCCATGACCCATCCATGCCTGATAGAGGATAGTTTTGAATGCACTTGATCATCCCAGTCATTCCATTGCTTGATAATCCTCTTCTTGATAGCAGCTGTAAATGCACATCTGGATGGTGGTAAGTTTTCTTAGCAGACTGAGCGATCATTGCGGCTAGCAGGTATGACTGGCAGGATGTATACATGGTCATTTGCTCTGGCAGCTGACCATGTTGAAATGATGTGGTATGATATGTCCTAGATATCCAAATCATTTGAGAGTACATCTTCTCCCTCTTCAGCTGAAGCCATACTCAATTCACTGCTCTACAACCAAAATGCTTCTGAAATAAATGTAGTCAAACTTTACTAATTCTGGGTCACTGAGAATGAAAATGATGCTTAAAATTGTTGATTGGCTCTAGTTTTCAAGACATGCTATTGGGTCAGTATATACGACCCTTGACTTGGGAATGGCGGAGGATAAGTGAGTTATAAAGGGAAGGGATCTCAATTTAAACCAGAAATGACTAAAATACGTCTTTGACTGGATCTATGAATAAATCTATGACTGGGTTTGGACAGTACTTGCTTTTTAGGCAAAACAATGAATGATGCAATCTGAAGCTGGTATTGCATCATACATTATATGAATTGCATCATGTTATTCCTAGAAGTCATGGATGATGCAATCATAACGAAGCTTACATCACTCTGCTGAACAAATTGCCCTATATCAGCTCTAGAAATCATTCCGTGTCGTGCTCTCTTATTTGTCAGTGTTTGATTTTGCAAAGGGACACATTTTTGTTTAGCCAAAGTGAGCAGAGATGCCTCGTACTTGTGTGAACAGTGCAGTTAACTTCTGCTATGTTTGTGGTGAAGTGACTTTTTCATCACAAAAGTGCAGTCTAACCATTATGGTTAAGAAAGCCTATCACCTTTCTTTTGGCTGCAAAATTGGAGATCAGGACAAGAGGTGGGCCCCACACATATGCTGCAACACTTGTGCAACAAATCTTCGCCAGTGGTTGAACAGGAAAAGGAAATCTATGCCTTTTGCAGTGCCAATGATTTGGAGAGAGCCAACAGATCATACCAGCAATTGTTACTTCTGCATGGTGCCTCCAGTTGGGAAAGGTGTGTCAAAGAAGAAAAAGTGGACTGTGCATTATCCAAACATTCCATCAGCTATACGCCCAGTACCCCACGGAGAAGGACTGCCGGTTCCTGATGCACCAGAATCATTCTCACTTGAGTCAGACGAGGAAGAGGATGAAACTTCTGGTCCTGAACCATCAATGTCACAGGACCCACATTTTCTCCCATCCTCCTCCTCTGAACCACACCTCATAACACAAGGTGAACTGAATGACCTTGTCAGGGATTTGGAACTACCCAAGAGTAAGGCAGAGCTTTTGGGCTCCAGACTACAGCAGTGGAATCTCCTGGCAGGTGATGGTAGGGTTTCCATGTTCCGTGACCGTCAAAAGGATCTTGTCCCATTCTTCTAAATGGAAGGTGATCTTGTAGCCTGCAACATCATCGATGGTGTGATGGCAGCCCTCAACATCGTTCACAATCCAGATGAGTGGAGACTGTTCATTGATTCATCGAAGACGAGTCTTAAAGCTGTTTTACTGCAAAATGGCAATGTTTTGCCATCAATTCCAGTTGGTCATGCAGTCCATATGAAGGAAACCTATGATAACATGAAACAACTTTTGAGGTGCATAAACTATGACCAACATCAGTGGCAGCTTTGTGGCGATTTGAAGGTTGTTGCTCTCTTGCTTGGTCTGCAGACTGGATACACAAAGTACTGCTGTTTTCTCTGCGAATGGGATAGTCGTGCAAGAGATTCCCACTACATCAAGAAAGATTGGCCACTCTGACAGTCATTGGAGCCTGGGAGGAAACGTTTTCAGCATCCACCACTTGTTGAATCAAGGAAGATTTTGTTACCACCCTTGCACATCAAGCTGGGTCTGATGAAGAACTTTGTCAAGGCCATTGACAAAACACAAGCAGCTTTCAAGTACCTCCGTGGAAAATTTCCACGGTTAAGTGAAGCTAAGATAAAGGAAGGTGTCTTTGTTGGTCCTGAGATTCGTGAACTTCTTCGAGATGATGCATTTGACCATGCACTGCGTGGCAAGGGAAAAAAGGCATGGAAAGCCATCCAGTTAGTGGCAATAAATTTTCTCGGAAACAACAAGGCAGACAACTACAGGTTGTTGGTGGAAAACCTCCACAAGGCATACAAAAGCCTTGGTTGCAACATGTCACTAAAGATACATTTTTTGCACTCTCATCTAGATTTTTTTCCACCGAACTGCGGAGCAGTGAGCGACGAGTACGGCGAGCGATTTCACCAGGACATTGCAACAATGGAGAAATGCTATCAAGGCAAATGGAGCCCATCACTGCTTGCAGACTATTGCTGGACAGTGACAAGAGATGCTCCATTTAATGAATACAAGAGACAAGCCAAGAAGCGCCGAGTAGACACTGAATAGGACTAAACTATGGACATAATAGTTTTTTGCCTTTTGTTTCATAATAAATAGTATTTATATAACCCCTTTGCTGATTTTTAAAGTGTTACATAAACAGGACAGGTGAAATAGTATCATGTAAAGCAACCATAAACACTTGAAAAGACCTAGGTTTACAATTTATGATTAAAACTCTACTATCTATACAATATACATAGACATAAAATGTAAAAACTTAAATATCTTAGAAACAGTAGCCAATCAGTTGTTTTAATTGTCATATTTGAATTCAGCACATCAAAATACATACTAAATAGCACATTTTATCTCTGAAGCAGACGACTTCTCAAAAATTGTAGACCAGTGTTATTTTTCGCTTCTGGAGTGCATCCCACTTTTCCACAAAAACGAAGTGAGGTCAAGATTAGTGAATGCAGAAAGCTCTACTTTAGTCATTTAAACCAATACTTTATTGAAAACTGGGTTTTGGGCTTCAGAATTTTTGGACTTAATAGGAAAGTATGTGTGTCATGAAGTCAGGAAGCGCTTTCAAGGAACAGTTCTTTGCTGGTCCAGACAACACCTGACGCTAGTCCCCATTAATATGCTCCTGATAGCAGACCATAACAGTAGCATGAAGAGTACTTGTGGCATCTGCTGTATCTTCAAGGAAGTCTAAGTTATTGGCAACACAAAAATATAGACCTTCCTTTGACGAGACCTGGGGAATGTACAACCCTTCATTCAGTTCCATGTAGCTAAGAACATTGCTTGCTATTGCAGTCTCCAGGCAGAATACTTTGTTGTAGTCAGTGGAGGAGGCAATGCTGTGCATAAGCTGCACAAGGAATTTGCTACAGGTTTTGGAATGAATTGTTAAACCAACAGCCATTTGTAGTGGTAGATTATGCATATGCCTCACAGTTGTCATGCATGTGTTGAAAACCTGGCTTTCACTCAAGCACTCGTACATGAGGCTTTGCGATAAAATGGCAGCCTTGTGCTCCACTTCCTTACTGTCATGCTTGCTGATGATGCTGAAGTCACTGTGATCACAGATGCACCATTTAAAAAAACGAAAAACAGGTCACTCAGTATTATTTTTTTCAGATTTGGCATCAACTGTGGATCCCTGAAACTCCCACATACTGCAGGACACAATGCTTTTCCATAAATATTAGCATCTGGAAACAGTCTTCATATTACTGTTGACATCAGTGCTTTGGATAGCGCCACGTCTTTTGTAGCTTGTAAGTATATGCGCTGTGATTCATTTCTGTGGATAGGATTGCTAAAAACGACAGTTCCCACATTTCATCTTCAAAAAGTGCTTTCAGAGCTTTTCTGCTAAGCATTTGTTCCTCTTCAATCCCGTTCAAAGCACATATTTATTTGTACTTAGCATTTGCGTCACCCATCACCACCACTTTTCCATCCATTTGAGCCCTCTGTGAGGCAATTTATGAACTCCCACTGAGTTGCACAGTTTACAGTGGTAACATCAGTATTGGTTTCTATTGCTTTTACATTTTGACACAATATATGTTATTGGTGTAGCACTTGATGTGATACGCAATATTGTGTGTATGGGCATCTTTTGCGTCAGTGCACTCACTTACCTTTATTTTCCATGCAACATTCTTGCTAAGAATGACTGCTTCATACAGTTGCATACCTGTCTTATGTGTCAAAATGGTACTTAATGGATACTTTTGGGCTTCTGGATAACTGCAGAAGAAGCAGGTATTCTTCTCAAAATGCATGCCAGGGTACCTAGGATAAGGTGACTCTCGCCCACAACTGGCAGTTGTCTTCGCATCTTGAACTTTTTCCTGATGCTCGATGTACATCTTCTCCAACCTCGCCAAATTCAGTTTATGCGTACATTTCTTATAGCCTATAAAGTGCGACCAAGCATTTAACCAGGACTTCCACAGTGGTATTCTTCAAAGATTCAGCTACTCTGTCTTTCCATTGATATCCATTGATATATACAGAAAATTGATCAAGATGAGAGTAAAAATGAGGCGATTGTAATACATTATTTTGGGATTATAATTATGTAATGTATGTTATGTAACTAGGTGCATACCATTTGCGGATGGATTCCAATAATTTCTGGTACGATGCTGGTGTCTTCATCAGTGCCTCAGTACAACTCTTGGCATAGTATATAAAGCTGATAATCAATACCACTGAAACACTTCTTTTTTTGCTGATGATGCCAAATCAACTTGATGCATTCCTTCCTTTTATAGTAATCTGTACCATTAAAGAAATTAAACAGGTATCATGTTCTGAGACTGAACTGATAACACAGTACTGTCAACTGAGGGCCGCAATTTAACTTTGTGAGGGCTGTATGTTTGATGAGACTTTCTTAAAGTATAATTTTAAAAAGTTTTTTTTAAGCATTCTCTTGAATATATAGCTACATAATTGTTCTAGGTTTGTCGTGTTTGGTACCATTATGTTTGTGGGAGAAGGGCTTTTGAATGATATTCAACTTGACCTGTTTCCGACAATATTATCAAAATTTCCACCAGCCAGAGGACTTGGAGCAGGGAACCACGGGGGGTAGGAAGTCTCATCTACCACACTGCGAGTGGTGACTCTATTGAAATTGTTATTCTGTAGATTTCTACAGATCAAAAGTCACCACTCCTATCTTTCTGTCATTAATTTGCCTACAGAATTACACACACTCCCAGATTACTACAGGTGAAAGGCTCCATAGCTCCAGAGCAATGTTCTGAGGCATCCAATCCCCGTTAATGTTATACTTTGATAATTATGTTTGCTTTCTGAAAAGATACCTTTATTAAATCAGGTTCTGTCCTTTTTTGACCATATGTAGGAAGGGCTTCCACTCTCTGACACTGCTTAAATCATCCACACATTGCTATCAGTCTGAAACATGCTCTACATCTTCCACATCCTATTCTTAAAAGGACAGCTCCTATTAAACAAATACAAATAATGCAAATACAACAATAAAACAAATTATTAAACCAAGATTCACGTTCACTTTAATAAATACAATTTTTGCAATATAAAATTGTTCTAACAATACTCTTGGGTCCACTAACTTTTACTTACCCACACACAAAATTTGTTATATTCGCATGGATCATAATCAGGTTTTGAACCCTCAACCTTCAGACCTACTGTGCAGATCCCTTACACTACAGCTGTAAGAGTAATGGGGGAAGATGTGTTGTTGTTACCTTTGTGGACGGTCCACAGTGGACCAGCTCATGCAGAGTGCTACAGCACTCTCATTGCCAGTGGATTACACAAGTATTTGTGAGACAGCAGTGCAATGCTGGGCATCGATATTTCTGGTTTCTGTTTGTGGCTATGGGAATGGATTGTGATCCAGTGGTTACAGACAGCATCGCTAAATGTTTGGGTCATCTGTGTGTACTGAATCCAGTACCTCTGAATGTAAAAGTGGCCTCTTCCACTTGAGATAAAGAACCAGATCTCTTTGCACAGAAATACTCACAGTCAGAAACCTCTATGTAGAAAGATGTTGCAAAGTCTGAGTCTTGGATCTGTTAGAGCTCTATTCCTGGTTTCCATTCAGTTATCTGTAAAATGGTGAATGATAGTTTCACCCAACGAGGTATGAAAGCCTGGCTCATAGTATGGGTTGTGAAGGGCACAGAAATACTAAGGCCTTGGCTACACTTGCAGATGTACAGCGCTGTTAGTTAAACCCGTGTTCGTACAGCTGAGTAGGGAAAGCGCTGCAGCCTGTCCACACTGGCAGCCGCCAGCGCAGTAACTACCACTGACGTGGCTACATTTGCGGCACTTGCAGCGGTTTTGGGGGAGGTGCATTATGGGCAGGTATCCCACAGAACACCTCTTCCAATTCTGGCGCCGTGGGTTGTGGGAAGGGGGCGTGGGGTATGGTGCATTCTGGGTCCTGTCCCAACGCCCCGTGATGCATTGCTTCGCATCCCAGCAATCCCTGTGTTTCCGGCCACAATTTGCGCCATCTTTCAACGGTTTCTTTGTAGCGCGATCTGTGCTCTGTTTCGGTCAGCGGGAAAATGGATCCCGACCTTGTGAGCAAAATACTGACGAGTCTCGCCAGCGCGTCACGTTTGGCAGTCGAGCTGTTCCTTAAGATCCACAGTGACAGCGAGGAGTCCGACGATGACGATGAAATTGTCACGCAAAACGCGTACGACACTAACTTGCTTGTGGCATTCACGGACATGCTATGCACCGTGGAACGCCGCTTTTGGGCTCGGGAAACCAGCACAGAGTGGTGGGATCACATTGTTATGCAAGTCTGGGATGACGAGCAGTGGGTGCAGAACTTTCGAATGAGAAAAGCTACTTTCATGGGACTGTGTGAGGAGCTCGCCCCCGCCCTGCGGCACAAGGACACGAGATTGAGAGCTGCCCTGAGGGTGGAGAAGCGGGTGGCTATTGCAATCTGGAAGCTCGCAACTCCGGACTGCTATCGATCAGTAGCGAACCAGTTTGGAGTGGGAAAGTCGACCGTTGGGATCGTGCTGATGCACGTTTGCAAGGCCATTAATCGCATCCTGCTCAGAAGAACCGTGACTCCGGGTAACGTGCAGGGCATTGTGGCTGGCTTTGAACAAATGGGTTTCCCTAACTGCGGAGGGGCTATAGATGGGACGCATATTCCTATTCTGGCACCACCCCACCTAGCATCCGAGTACATTAATTGGAAGGGGTATTTCTCCATGGTTCTCCAGGCGCTTGTGGATCACCGTGGGCGTTTCATTGACATCAACGCAGGCTGGCCCGGAAAGGTGCATGATGCACGCATCTTTTGGAACACTGCCCTGTTCCGGAAGATGCAGTCCGGGACTTTTTTCCCAGACCGGAAGATCACGGTAGGGGAAATTGAAATGCCCACTGTGGTCCTTGGAGACCCCGCGTACCCTTTAATGCCATGGCTCATGAAACCCTACACAGGGAGCCTTGACACCAGCAAGGAACGGTTCAACTACAGGCTGAGCCGGTGCAGAATGACTGTGGAGTGTGCTTTTGGCCGTTTGAAGGGCCGCTGGCGATCTCTATATGGGAAGCTGGACTTGGCTGAACACAGCATCCCCGCGGTTATATCTGCGTGCTGTACCCTCCATAATATTTATGAAGGGAAGGGTGAAATGTTCACTCAGGCGTGAACCTCATAGGTTCAACACCTGGAGGCTGAATTTGCACAGCCAGAGAGCAGGGCTATTACAGGGGCCCAGCGTGGGGCTGCAAGGATTAGGGATGCCTTGTGGGAGAAATTTGAGGCTGACAACCACCAGTAATGTGTGCTGCCCTGCACGACCCTGAAGTGAAGTGGTTCCAATGTTATCAGTTATCTGTCTTTGCTAAGCTGATTTGTGTTTGCTCAGCTCACTTGCGTTGCCTGTTTCTTTCCTGGGCTAAGGTATCTTTTTTCCTTATGCAATAATAAAGACTGTTTTCACATCCAAAGAATCAGTTTATTAAAGAGAAAATACATGTATTAAAAAGAAACACAACTGCTTGTGAGACAGAAAGGGCAAGGGGGTGGTGGGTGGTGTGGGGAAGGGTTCAATCACAGGTTATGGTATGTCCTGCTTTCATACTCGGGCTTCCTGTCTGGAGTGCTGTGCAGTGAGTGCTGGACCTCAGGATGTCTATAATTCGGGATGGGAGTTGAGTGCAGTGGGTAAGGGTCATAGTTTCCAGGGCTGTGTGGTGAAGCTACAGGTGTTGGGGGCATCTGGTGTGGGCGATAAGAACCTGTGTGTTGGGTGAAGTGGGCAGGTGGTGACATGGGGGCACAAGTGTTTTGGGACACTGGCTGCAGGGGGGGGCAGGTGCGGTACTGCTCCGCCTGCATGGCGACGAGCGCCTGGATAGAGTCCGCTTGGCGCGCCATGATGCTAATCAGTTCCTTTGTGCTTTCGTGCCGGAGCTGCATGCTTTGCTGCCGCTGCGCTGCGTTTTCCTGGCGGAGCCTGCTTTCACTCTCCCTCCACTCCCGAGCCTTTTGATTCTCTTTAAGAGACTGTTTCATAACTTCCTGCAGCATGTCTTCTTTCGTTCTTCTGGGCCTCTTCCTGAGCCTTTGTAGTCTCTCAGCCGGTGATAAGAAGGATGGCGGAGATCTCAAGGTTGCATCTGGAAGGCAAAATGCAACATTTAACAGAGGCATCATTGTTTTATGCCAGACAGAGCAACGATTCCCCCACACTTAAGGAGGGCGCACACAGTCTCCAAAACAGCACAATTTTCCTGTCCCAAACAGAGCGCACAGAACCCACGGGAGCCCCAAAATGGTGAGTAAACACAGGGTAAAGGGGGACTGATTGTTTCACGGATGTACTGTCCGACGGGTTTCTGTGCCTTGGGGAGAGCCAACAGCTGCAGGGGGAACCTACACTGAACACTATCCCCACATTTTCCACAGGAGTTCGTCCTGGAAGATATCTCGCTGCTGAGGGTGTCCGGGGAAGCAAGGGAGGGTCTTCTACTGCAATGCGGCTTCCGCCCTGGCCCATATGCAGCTTGCCTGTGTGCAGCAATGGTCCCCCCGCCCCTCGCGGCACAGTGGCGCGGACACGTTACCCTGACTGGGACAAGGACCACGGCGGCTCTCCCAATGAACCTGCGCAAGCACATTGCCCACGTCCTGGCCGAGACTTTCGAAGAGATTACAGTGGCCGATTTCTCCGATGTGATAGACCACATCAATGCGCTCTTCCGCATCTAGGCATGCATGCAGCCCAAACCCTCCTCGCCCAAGGACCCCACACCGAAAAAACTCCTTCCCGAAAATAAAAGCTGCTTACCGCAAACCTGTTCTTCTCTTTCTCTCCCAGCGCGTACCGGCTGCTGCGACTGGCTCCCTTCCTCCTGGCTCGAGAAGAGCTCCTGGCTCCATGCACCCAGGGAGTCAGGGGTGTCTCCCCCAGCCACAGCACCCTCGCTTCTGTTTTCTTCAACCCCCTCCTCCTCCTCCTCCTCCTCATCCCGCTCTCCCGTGTCCACGGTGGTGCTCGGAAGAGTAGTGGGGTCAACCCCAAGTATTGCATCCAGCTCTTTGTAGAATCGGCAGGTTTTGGGGGGAGCACCCGAGCGCTTGTTTGCCTCACGTGCTTTGCGGTACGCACTCCGCAGCTCCTTTACTTTTATCCTGCACTGCATTGCGTCCCGGTCATGGCCCCTTTCAATCATGGCCCTTGATATCTGGCCGAAAGTATCGAAATTCCTCCGGCTGGATCGCAGCTGGGACTGGACAGCTTCCTCCCCCCAAACAGCGATGAGGTCCAGCAGCTCGCCATTGCTCCATACTGGGTCTCGTTTCACGTGGAGGCATGGTTACCTGGAAAGATGCGCTGAGAGCACTCCACGCCTGGCTGAGCAAACAGGAAGGGGATATTTAAAATTCCAAAGGAATTTAAAGGGTCGGAGTGGCGGTTGGTCACCTGAGGCCAGGGCAGTAGAGTGCTAATTGATGACCAGAGTGGCTAGAACAGGCGTTGTGGGATACTTCCGAATACTTTTGGAGGCCAATAACAGCGCATTGGGTGACCACACTGTAGCCGCAGCGCACCAGCAGCAGCGCAACAAACGTTATTCCTCTCGGGGAGGTGGAGTACATGGAGCGCTGTACCTGAGGAGATGCAGCGCTGCACGTGCCTTGCGAGTGTAGCCAGTTAGTGAGTTACAGCGCTGCAGGCAGTTTTATTGCGCTGTAACTCGTGAGTGTAGCCAAGGCCTAAGAGCATTCAATGGAAGAGAAAGGAGTAGAACTCATGGGCTCTTGGCTTGCTGTTTAGTGCGCCTAACACTAGACTACAGAGCTTTGTGTTCTTTTCCCTCCACTCTGCCCTCCAATATATGTGAAGGCTGGAGTGAGGGCCAAAATCACATTATTTGTGAGAATTAATACTGCATAACATATAATTATCCCATAGGGACTCTCAGTGACTTCAGTGTTGCTCCCTGAGGAAATACATGAACCCTCATGAGTAAGTGAAGTCCAATTACAAGAATACAGTCAACTTGAACTGCGCTCAGTCTCACTATTATAATGTTCATCTCAGCTTTTTTAAACTGGGTGGCTTTCAAGTTAGCAGTGTCCTTGCAGCTGGATTTTACTTAGTGATATGACTGCAAAACAATTACAAAAGTTAGAACACTCTTTGGTGCACTTATTTTTCTTTTATGACAATGTTGTATGAAAGTCTTATCTCTATAATTAAATCTTTTAAGTCTTTCCAATCATAGACTCTGAACCTGGAAGCAGTTACTAATGAGCATGTATTTATTCCTGCATGTAGTCCCATTGAAGTCAATGAATTTTGCAAATCACCTTTTTCTTTTTTTAATTTTGTTTCCCCTCTTGCTATGTTAAAAACCTATACAAACAAAATGGGGAGATGGTTTCTGGAGGGCAAGCAGGGGAGCTGAATATGCCCAAAGTACTATCTAATACACAAAGTTAAGATACTGGAAAAGATAGAGAATGTGTTGCTTTTTTCTCAAATCTCTTTTAGTTATTGAAACATTAGGAGTTACTTGTAACAATGTCAGGATAAAACATTGTAAAGCGAAGTATGATTTTTTTAAAGTAGATAAAATGAACCTTTAAATCTAATCTACATTTATAGTTGCATGAAAGTGCAACAGTATTATATATCATGTCACTGACTGGGGAAGGGACTTCTTACTACAACCAGGACAAAAGCAGGAAAAGCTAGAGGGTAGCCAAATACAATTTAAAATTAAACAAAAATAATTTTAATTACATCAATTTGACTCTCTTATTCAATAAGGCTATAAACATTTTTATGACATTAGTTCACTGAGCATAAATACACTTCAAGTTCCCTGAACTTTGGTTCATTTATTTCCAGACAATTTTTTTAAACTTTTAAAGATCAGCAGAAAACCTTGCATGGAATTAGGTTGTTTCTCCCTCTGTAACACATAAGGTGTCCTGCCATCTGTCCTGTTTCAGTACACTGCCTCTTGTTACAGTGTTCCCTAGTATGGTACAGTTTTGTATAAAAAGCTGCTATAATTTTTCATAGCTATATTAAGTCTTTTGTGTGTTTACCCTTACTATAACAACACCTACTAATAATCAAAAGGTTGGTTCTCAATTAGGTGTAGCAACAAATGTGCAGTAGAGTTTATTTCTAAATTTTTGATGTGATAAAATGCTGATGGTAACGCTTGAGTGTATCATTACCTTTCCCATCAGATTCACCATCTTCTGATACAGCTGTGGTGCTGTTGTCATCTGCTATTTCCTAAGCCACAATTTCCATGTCAGTTTGTGGCTAAACCCCAACATCTTGGCAATCTCTCTTATCCAGTTCAACATTGATCTTTCATCTACTGCATACTTATAACCATCATTGTTTTTGCCAAAAAACTGACAAGACTGTATTGGGCATCATCAACAGCATCAGGATTGATTTTGGAGAGCAAAGATGAAACAACTGTTTCATTGTCTAGTACTCGTGCATTCAATATATGACTATATTTTTTCCCATCTTTCTCTTGCTATTATAGTCTTGATGGTTTTCCCTACAGGTATAATGGTGTTACATTTACTTCTTTGTTGTTGAGACAATGGTTCAGAACTAGATTTTCTCTCAAGACAATTTCCCCCATCAAACCACTTTCATAGAATCATAGAAGATTAGGGTTGGAAGGGACCTCAGGAGGTCATCTAGTCCAACCCCCTTCTCGAAGCAGGACCAACACCAACTAAATCATCCCAGCCAGGGTTTTGTCAAGCCAGGCCTTAAAAACCTCTAACCTTCCACTACCTCCCTAGGTAACCCATTCCAGTGCTTCACCACACTCCTAGTGAAATAGTGTTTCCTAATATCCAACCTAGACCTTCCCCCACTGCAACTTGAGACCATTGCTCCTTGTTCTGTCATCTGCCACCACTGAGAATAGCCTAGCTCCATCCTCTTTGGAACCCTCCTTCAGGTAGTTGAAGGCTGCTATCAAATCCCTCCTCACTCTTCTCTTCTGCAGACTAAACAAGTCCAGTTCCCACAGCCTCTCCTTGTAATTCATGTGCCCCAACCCCCTAATCATTTTTGTTGCCCTCCGCTGGACTCTCTCCAGTTTGTCCACCTCCTTTCTGTAGTGGGGGGCCCAAAACTGGACGCAATACTCCAGATGTGGCCTCACTAGTGACGAATAGAGGGGAATAATCACTTCCGTCGATCTGCTGGTAATGCTCCTACCACTGCAGCCCAATATGCCGTTAGCCTTCTTGGCAACAAGGGCACACTGCTGACTCATATCCAGCTTCTCATCCACTGTAATCCCCAGGGTTTTTTCTGCAGAACTGCTGCTTAGCCAGTGGCTAAATAAGTGGCTACATTTTCAAAAGAGAAATGCAGCGTTACTAAATGTGTCTTGACAAAAGTGTGTTTGACAAATTTTCCTTTGACCTGCCTTTCCGTATGGAAAATAATTTTATGGCATAAACCTTATCTTGCTTTTTCAGTGCTGACTAAAAATTCTTTTTGTGTTGCTAGGGGAGCACAAGTGGCATATTTCTGTTCTTACAGAATGACATGGGCTTTCTGGTGCATGGTTGGTGTTTGATGGGCATATCCTGGGGTCTTCTATTTGTCTACAGTAGTGGGGCTGCTCTTTTCTGTCTCACATCCCACTGTAGGTGCATTCAGGTTGGTTTCTTTGGGGTATAATTAAAACATGCTACTTCCTCAGTAGATGTTGGATTTTTCTGATGAGCAGTTTGTTTTTCTTGCACTAATTTATTTTCCTACTGGAGTTCCTAAGCATTATTAAAGGTGTTTAGCACTCACTTGTCAATAGATGATACTTTGTGTGTGTGCACATTGCTTAATGCAGTAATCTGTTTTCCATTGGGGGAAATTTACAAGCACATAACCCCTGCCTCACACAAACTGTTTCCCACAAAAATTCCTCATGCAACGTGTGAGGTTTCTGTTTTCTCAGCTATATGAATTACATTATCACTCTGATACCAACAAATTTAAACAACAACAAAAAATTTGATTAAAGTATGTGTAACCCTGCTGTCTGGTCTTCAGAGAAACTGTATCATCTGTAAATAATAAACAAAAGCAAAATCAGCATTGGGAATGTGTAGCAGTTCTCTCCTACTAATGGTCAGGCATTGGGGGAAAAAAATCTCCTATTTCCCAGCGACTGTTGTCAGCTGTGATGTAGCTTCTACGACAATTTGGGGGGCTTAAAGAACCTAGTGATCAATTGTGTAGCAGTGGCCCACAGTCCTGTCATTTTGATTGTTTGAATAACATACATTAAAAATAAAACGTGTCTTGATGGCTTGAAGACGTATCTTAGAGCCAGGTACTCGGTTTTCTAATCTCGGCACTGACACTGACTCACTGTTTGGCTTTGGGTAAATCATTTAATCTCTCTGGACCTGTTTCTGCACTCCATAAAATGGGAAAGTAACACTTACTTTAGGAATTAATTCTAATACCCTTACTCATATTAAGCAGTATCTTACTTCATGTGTAGCTTCACTGATTTTACTCGGACTGCCCAAGAAATAAGATATTATTCAACATTAGTAACTGTAAGAAGGTGGTCCTTAGTGTTTAAGGTATAGATTTCATCTTTTTTTTTTCTATACAGCACCTGGTATACACATGGCGTTGTGTAAATAATAATGTTTACTTCATCCAACATTTTGAGGCTTAATTAGTCAAAGTTTGTAAATTGCTTTGTATATAAAGGACCGTACAATTATTTGTCGCTTCTACAGATCCAGACTAACATGGCTACCCCTCTGATACTTGTACAATTATTATTATCATCTATTAAAATGTCTTAGAATTCATATCTTACACCAACATCTTTCAGTTTCTGGGAACCTCAAACATCCAGACGTCAGTTTTTCTTTGGTCATTGTCATTTGTCCAAATTTATTCTTTACGTTTTGGTTAGTTTACAGATAAAATATTATAATTTTACTGTCTTTGACTTCTTTATATTTCAGAGCATTTTCAGGAACAAAGAAAGAGTTGCATGCAGAAATCTGTATCTAAAAACATTTAAGGATTTTAATCTATCTAATATATACTGAAGGAGTTCAGTGTGCAATTTTTTCACATTATATGTGCTTGAATTATAATTTCAAGTTATTTTTCTAGGAGTTTTTTGGGGGAAGTAACAGTTTATGATATACTTTCTATGGCGATGTAATGTTCTATCATACATGTTCATTGTCTCTGAATTAGTCACCATGTAGAACTTACTTTTTTACTGTTTCTAGCAGCCTGTAGGAACTGTTCCTCTTGGTAATCCAGTAACAAGAAAAAAAGAGGATGAGGTGTCAGTTGGAAGCACGCCTTTGGCAAAGCAGCAGTCAAATCAAGCTTCTGAGTATGCCAGCAGCCCTGTCAAAACAAAAACTGTAACAGGTACGTTCTCTTTTTCATTGAATCTAGCCATTTTGTCTTCCCACCCCACATAACACACAAGCATTTTTAGCGGCATCACACTTTTCAGACTTAAACAGTTCGTTTTAAAATGTTCTCTTAATTTACAATTTATGTAATTAAAAATCATCAGATTTTTCATTTCTAAAGCACATTTTATTTGCAGCTTGTTTTGCTATTAGTATTGAGGTCCATGCTCTTTCAGACAATGCTCTTGCTAAGCTGGGTGAAGGAGATGCACTTACAGTAGAATTTTAATTATTGTCTTGATATATATTGTCAATGGGACTACTCACATAATCTCGTTCTAGCATGTTCAGAAGCCTTTGCAGTATCAGAGTCTCATGTTTAAATAAAGTACAATGCAGTATTTTCAAGACCACCTTGTTATGGAAAATGTATTAGCCACCACTTTTGTTTTCTGTCTTTAACAAAAGCTTAAATGCTGTAGTACTTTGTGGTCGTTAACAAATAACTATGCTTATGTTGTAGTGTGCTGTTACTGATTGTCAATAGACATGACAATCTGTACGTTTCTGGGCCACCGTAGCGTGCTTCAGTTATTATGAGACACAAGCCAACTAATTGATTCTATCAGTTTAAAAAGTGTAGTAATCCTTATAAAATACATGGGGCCAAATTCTGCCTTCATTTACACTGGTGTATATTCCCATATAGAACTTATTGTTGTCCTCATTGCTATGTTCTTTTGTCAGCACTATATGATTGACATCTTTAGAAATCTAGTTTGGAATCTGGCAAAAATGATGCATGGGTTAATAGGTTCCCAGTTGATGAGTGATTTTTCTGCAGAATCTGTTATAATGAGCACTACTCCCTCTGAGGGTTTGCTGTCACTATAACCTGAGTACATGAGATGTTTCTTCTTTTGCTTGAAGTGCTTGTTATCTATACCTATCGTTATCTACACCTATCCATCTGCTCTCATTGATACCCAGGATTTCAAGTTTATAGTTGTCCATCTCCCTCATGAACGCCGAGATCTTTGATATTTGAAACATTGTTCTCATGTTCCAGTAACCAACTCTGAAGTGTTTTCTTGTGCTAGCATCAAAGTTTTTGGGTTCCTGGCTTCCAGAGGCTGGCTTTCACCAGGAGCTGTCATACAGCATTAGGGGTCGGCAGAGTTCATTTTTAACATAGTGGTAGCCTGGTTCCATTTCTATAATCAGTAAGATGTTTCTACAAAGCCAAATTGTTAGCCTTGTATTCAGTCCTCCTCACTTTACCTGGGCTTGGGACCAGCAACCACATCAGTGTGCAGCAGATGGGCTTATGTTTTAGAGCGAGCAGCTGAAGCTGCTGCTATGATAGGAAACCACAGAGCTGTTTACCAAATGACTAAAACTCTGTGTGAAAATTTCAAAACAGGACATGAGCCAATAAAAAGCAAAGATGGAAAAATGCTTACAACTGAGGTAGAACAGAAAAACAGATCGGCAGAGCATTTCAGAGAAGTACACAGTAGACTCAGCCCCACCACAGCACCAGATTTGCTGAAACATGAATCTGATCAGCTTGACAGTAACATTGATCCAATAGAGATATCAGCAGCATAGGCTGTAGTCAAAGAGCTGAAAAATAACAAAGCAGTGGAGGCTGATCAAATTACAGCAGCAATGCTAAAAGTACTTGATACCCCCGTCTAATGAAATTGACAGAATTGTTCAATGCAGTTTGGGGAAAAAAGAGCCCTCTTTACCAGTGGAAACATGGAATCACCTGAAATATCACCAGCTAGCAGCTCATTTGCACCAGAATCAGAAGGGAGTGCTGGAGATATTTGGGGCATATACTTTGAATGACAACACACAGACTTACACATGAAGGAAAAACACATTTAAGGAAATGAGGATGTCTTAGAGCAGTGGTCCCCAAACTGTGGGGTGCACCCCCCTAGGGGGACACGGAGGAACATTTGGGGGGTGCGGCGGGGCCTGGGTCAGCCCCCTCTGCTCTGGCCCTGCCCCAGGGCCAGCTGTGGCTCTGCTCCCAGCCGTACCTCCGGCCCCACGGCAGCCCTCGGCTCCCGCTTACAGCTCTGGTCCCACTCCTAGCCCCGACTCCCAGGGGGGCACAGCCCAGGTAAGGTGGGGGCATGACCGAAAAAGTTTGGGGACCCGCCTTAGAGAAACCTTAAGAATCCTTAGCAGGAAAGGCAGAATAATTGAGCGAACACCACAGAGCAAATGGAAGCAGCAACAGATGACAATGATGAATGGAAGAGATGGTTTCCACCCTGTGTGTCAACATTGGTGTGGGAAGGGTGTGTATCTATCTGTGTGTGTGTGTGTGTGTGTGTGTGTGTGTGTGTGTGTGTGTGTGTGTGTGTGTGTGTGTGTGTGTGTGTGTGTGTGTATGTATTTCCAGGTATTCAGTAGAATTACTCAAGGTTTTCACTGATATAACTGAAATCTGAATCTGGTACTCTAATTCTAGTGCTTTTTAATTGCTATGTTGTTACTGAATTTATGCATTTGAAAAGGAACAGTGACAGAAAATATGCCTTTATAGTGGATATTACAGATATGGCTATGACATCATTGACAGTGAAAACATCTGAAAATTGTTCAAAGATTTAGGCCACTTCATTATTTCACATATGTATGGTCTTTATTTACTACATTTAGTAAATACATTTCTCTATTGCTAAGAATATATATTATCTAGTATTCTGCATAGATCAGCATCATAAATGAAATTTTGCTTCAGAACATTTATTTTCTCTTGTGGCTAATTACCTGATTCCACACTTACAAGACACAGAGTTAAAACTTTCTAGTGAAATTTTTGTGATTTTGAATGTTTGATTGGCAATTAAAAATAGGATTTGAATTTTTTTTATAATGCTTTATCACATAGACACTAATAGAATGAGTACTAAACTGATAAAGGGAACTCTTTTGTTTAGCTGTCTGGTATTTCAAGAATTAAATCAATTTAAAAAGGACAAATTATTCATTCAGTATGCTTTCTTGTCTGAAGAAAATCCACTTTTGAAGGATATTTCAAGAATTTAGTTTATTGGAGTTTTTGTTTGCATAAGACATCTAAGCTATTCTAATAATACATGTGTTCTTTCAATGATTAATATTGATATGAGAGATTGTTCTGTAACTAATTATGAAGCCACAGTGTGTGTTCTGAAATTCATTATAATGTTGTCATAAATATGTGACTGTGACTGAAATTATGACCAGTCTGTAGTTCCCCAGATTCTCCTTCCCTTTTTTAAAGATGGGCACTATATTTGCCTTTTTCCAATAATCCGGGACCTCCCCCGATTGCCATGATTTTTCAAAGATAATGGCCAATGGCTCTGCAATCACATCGGCTAACTCCTTTAGCACCCTCGGATGCAGTGCATCCGGCCCCATGGACTTGTGTTTGTCCAGCTTTTCTAAATAGTCCCAAACTACTTCTTTCTCCACAGAGGGCTGGTGTTCTCCTCCCCATACCGTGCTGCGGAGTGCAGCCGCCTGGGAGCTGCCCTTGTCTGTGAAGACAGAGGCAAAAAAAGCATTGAGTACACTAGCTTTCTCCACATCCTCTGTCACTAGGTTCCCTTCCTCATTCAGCAAGGGGCCCACACTTTCCTTGACTTTCTTCTTGTTGCTAACACACCTGAAGAAACCCTTCTTGTTACTCCTAACATCTCCAGCTAGCTGCAACTCCAAGTGTGATTTGGCCTTCCTAATTTCACTCCTGCATGCCTGAGCAATATTTTTATACTCCTCCCTGGTCATTTGTCCAATCTTCCACTTCTTGTAAGCTGCTTTTTTGTGTTTAAGACGAGCAAGGATTTCACTGTTAAGCCAAGCTGGTCGCCTGCCATATTTACTTTTCTTTCTACACATCGGGATGGTTTGTTCCTGCAACCTCAATAAGGATTCTTTAAAATACAGCCAGCTTTCCTCGACTCCTTTCCCCCTCATGTTATTCTCCCAGGGGACCTTGCCCATCAGTTCCCTGAGGGAGTCGAAGTCTGCTTTTCTGAAGTCCATGGTCTGTATTCTACTGCTTTCCTTTCTTCCTTGTGTCAGGATCCTGAACTCGACCATTTCATGGTCACTGCCTCCCAGGTTCCCATTCACTATTGCTTCCACTACTATTTCTTCCCTGTCTGTGAACAGCAGGTCAAGAAGAGCTTTTCCCCTAGTTGATTCCTCCAGCACTTGCACCAGGAAATTGTCCCCTACACTTTCCAAAAACTTCCTGGATTGTCTGTGCACTGCTGTATTGCTCTCCCAGCAGATATTGGGGTGATTAAAGTCACCCATGAGAACCAGGGCCTGTGATCTAGTAACTTCTGTTAGTTGCTGGAAGAAAGCCTCGTCCACCTCATCCCCCTGGTCTGGTGGTCTGTAGCAGACTCCCACCACGACATTACCCTTGTTGCTCACACTTCTAAATTTAATCCAGAGACTTTCAGGTTTTCCTGCAGTTTCATACTGGAGCTCTGAGCAGTCATACTGCTCTCTTACATACAACACAACTACCCCACCTTTTCTGCCCTGCCTATCCTTCCTGAACAGTTTATATCCATCCATGACAGTACTCCAATCATGTGAGTTGAGTTATCCCACCAAGTCTCTGTTATTCCAATTACATCATAATTCCTTGACTGTGCCAGGACTTCCAGTTCTCCCTTCTTGTTTCCCAGGATAAATGCATATTTGGCGTTGAGGACTGGTTAATTTGAAATTAAAGCATTTTTAATGGCTCTTCAAAGTTGTTGTGGGGGGAATGAGTGAGGATAGGGGCAAGTGTGTGTTCGTACCGAGTGAGTTTTTCAAAACTTGGATTCTGAATTGCACCTAAAAAACTGCACAAACTTTCATTTTGCATAGGTAATTGCTCATGCAAATATTTACTTACATGCTCAAAATGCAACATTTTGAGCATGCATAGTATGTCGCAGTTGCCTATTATGCAATTATCTACATTTTATCTGGATATAACTTTGGACTTGAGTTTTGAGAATTCATCCCTATGGCTGGCTCATTCTCTTTTTCAGTTCTCTAGCTGTTTCTGACCTTTGACCATTGCTACTACCTTCTTCGAAGGGAATCAGATTTCCCATTGCTGGTAATGGTCAAACCAGAAATTACTAGTCAAAAAGTCTGTTGTTCAAAATCTGGAGGTGTCAAGAATGGTGATGTTGTTGATTTTACAAACAACCTCTTTTTTGGTAGCAAAAATGTTGTAGCAAAAATAACGGTGATAATAAAGACAAACAACTATTTTCATGGGTCATCAAAGTACTCCTTAGTTTTCTAATGAAAAACTGCTCAATTTAAATTAAAAGTGGATGTTGAGAAGTCATGTTTTTAATTATTTAGCAAAATGGACATTACTGCAGCAAAAAATAAAACTTCCTTGTTAGATTTCATTTATATTAGGAATTGCTCACTTTAATCATGTACTTTATCTTACTAGTTTAGACTAAATCCCATTCCTTTTATGATTAATCGGGTATTTAGTTTCATTGTAAAATAATTTCATGGCACAGAGTTTGACACTAATGAATAAAATATGATAGCTTTGTTTCTCTCAGGAGATAGTGGTTTGACTAAGTATTCTATTTTCCTTTTTGAATTAAAAGTAGTTAGTCTTTTGAAGAATGCATTATGGAATTTGGCATAGTTAATTCCTGCTTTGTTAAAGACTTTCAAATGATGTGAAAGTGGGAAATATTATATACGACAAGCAAAGCTACAGCACAGTTTGTTTAAAAAAAGATCTTTTCAAAATTGGTTCTTTTATCTTGAAGATTTCAATGTATATGACAAAATGTTTGGTTCTAATCCTAGACCTCAACTTTTAAATATGTGCACATTTTTGCATGCTCTGGAGTTGCAGGTGTAGAATGTGTGATGTACAGATTTAGATAGGAGTTGCATCTGCACACGGGTATGCAGATCTCTGGCTTGCCCATGTACAACTCGTGCACATACAGTGTTATGTACACATTTAAATATAAGCCTCAATGTATAAAAGTAAAAGCTAAAAGATTGTTGGTAAATAAAAGTGATTTGAAGGGACATCATGTCCACCTCAAATGGACCCCTAATGTTAAAGAGAGATAGTAGGGTTCTGTAAATGTTGTCACTCTTAGCCTCTGTACCCCCCTATTTTTCATCAATAGCTTGCTGTAAGTGGATGGGACAACAGATGCTTTTTTTCCAGGGTTCATATAGTAGCCTATTGGGCAGAATTGGTTTCTGATTAGAGGATTTAGGGTGGGAAGATCTGGCCTGTCAGTGGAGTTGAAGAACGCTAGACTTGAATTCCCATTTACTGTAGTCTGTGGCTAGCTAAAAAGATCTCTGTTGTGGATGTGAGGCCACAAAAGATGGTAGTTATGAGAATTTGGAAAGGTTCAGCTGTCGAAGGTGAGGTTTCCCCATCAAAAGAATTACAATTGACTCTTTACCCATTCTTTCAGCTCCTCTTTTCTGCTAGAGATGTATAACATATATTGGAATATGAATAAATTAGTATGTAGTGTGCTAATCTTTTAAATTGTACACCTTTTTTCCATTTCTTTATTCCCTTCGCTGCCATCTCCTAGTTTAATTGACTCTATCTACCATATTTCCAGTTTCATTTTACCTTTTTATATCTAGAGTTTTCTCTTACCACTCCTCTTCCTGCCTCGCTTTTCTCCATAAAACAAGAAGTAAAAATCACACTAATTATAGGTCCAGGCTTTTGTTATACTCAATGTCAGACCAGTTTCAGAAACCACTTCTCGATAGAGAGATCACTAATTATTTTAGGATTGGTATCTTGTTAGCCATCGGGGCTAGCTATGCATGGCTTAAATGGTTAGAAAGCTGGGAGTCCTACATTAGTGTAAGATGTGTGTGTAGTCCTTGCTGGTTGAGAGAGAGAGTATCTTAAAATCACACAGTTCCAATAATTGTCTTGATTTTACCTGTTTCTTTTCCAGCATGCTTTTAGAAACCAGTCTCTTGAGAACAACTTAAAGCCAAGCCTATATATTAACTGACAGCAGCTTGGAATTGCTGTGAAATAATTTAAAACATTGATCTCTAATTTTACCAGCTTGTGACAAAAAGGGTGCTGAAACCTTGCCAGAAATGAAGTATGGTAAAAGAGCAAAATAGTTACTTATATGGCACCTAAGTGCTCAGCAAATAAATAAGACAAGGCCCCTGCTCCAAGTATCAAACTATTGTTGTTATTTATCAAGCATCCAGCAATATCCTAGACACGTCACAAAATAAGAAAAAACAATAGAATGTACAGTCTAGAGTTAACATGTGACAGTAATTTACAGGAAAGGAACAATGGAGAAGGGGAGAGAAAAAGCATGAGGGTGACAGTAAATTCACACAGTTACTCCGTAAGGATGTAGATGGTTGCCTGTCCTCCCTTATTTATTTGTTGTTTACTGATCCTCTCTGTTGCCTCTCAGAGGTGAGATAACACAGTGATGAGGGTGCAAAAATTATATTTCCCATTTGTCTTTTTCCATAGATTGTTGGGATTTTTCCCTCTTCCTCTGACTGTCTCTCTCTTACCATCTCTACATGGAAAGACTGGGACTGGGTTTAATAGATCTGTAGAAAAAGAAGTTAGTGTTAAAGTGGTGAATGTGTTTTAAAGGTCCTATGGCTGGACCAGTGATGAGGAGAAAAAACGTTGTTGCACAACAAAATTTAAATGACCCTCCCTCCCCACTTTAAAGCTTTCCTTCCCCTTTTCTCTTACTTTTAAATATCCTTTAGTTCTCTCCATTCCTGGTTTTCCGCTCTCTTTCTTCTCTGAGTTTTGCTTGCTGTCTTTTCCCCTAATATTCTGTTTGCTCTATTGTCTTCTTCCTCCTTTTATCCTCACTTTATTCTCTTGCCTAGCTAACCCATTGCTGTCTTTCTTGTCTTCACTCCATAGACTGACCCTCACCACCTTGTTTTGTTTCACCTTTCTCTTCTCCCACTTCTAGATATTCATGTCTTTCTTGTAGGTGCTCCTCATCCATACCAGCTCCACAAAACCATTTCCACTCACTCCCACCTTCCCGCATCATGTTCTCTGATCTTTGTTCCCACTATTCAAAGCCCCCTAAATTTCCCTTTCTGCTTCCAAAGTGCACCATAATCTTTGATTTCACCACCCAAACTTCCGTTTGATATCTGTTCTTCCCTTCTTTGAGGTCCCATTTCCGCCTCTGCTCTTTTCCTTCTCTGAACTGAGGCCCTGTCATAAATATAAAGGGAAGGGGGAGAGGGTCGGATGCAGTGCTATAAAATCCTCTTACCAGTAAAGGGTTAAGAAATGCAGGTAGCCAGACTGACACCTGACCTGGCTGGCATCTGACCAATGAGGGGATAAGATACTTTCAAATCTTGGGAGGGGGGAAGGCTTTGTGTGTGGCTCTTTGTCTGAGTCAGAGTGATCTTGGGAGACAAGAAGGACCCGCAGAAAATCAGTCTCCTCAACCAGTCATCTTCTCACCAAACCTCACTTTTCTAAAGTAAGTTTAGTCAGCAGAGCGAGTAGTTTCTGTTTGTTTTTCTTGGTGAGCTTTCCCTGTGTTAGAGGGAGGGGTTATTCCTGTTTTTTCTGTAACTTTAAGGTTTTGTCCAGAGGGGGAATCCCTCTGAGTTTGGAAATTGAGTACCCTGTAAAATAGTTACCATCCTGATTTTACAGAGATGATTTTACCTTCTTTGTTTTAATAAAATCCTTCTTTTAAGAAGCTGACTGTTTTCGATGGTTTTAAAAACCCGGGGGTGGGTTTTTAGATCACTGTGTAACCAACTGGTTAGGAGATTATTCTCAAGCTTCCCAGGAAAGGGGGTGTACGGGCTTGAGAGGGTATTTTGTGGGGAAGGGGAACTTCAAGTGGTTCCTTTCCCGGATTCCTGTTTAAAGCACTTGATGGTGGCAGTGAGAGAAGCATTTCTCAGGGTGCAGGGAATTTTATACCTTGGGGGTTTTAACCTAAGCTGGTAGAAACAAGCTTAGGAGCTCTTCATGAGGGTCCCCACGTCTTTACCCTAGAGTTCAGAGTGGGGAGGGAACCCTGACAGGCCCTATTAAAGAAGAGAGGCCAGCTGATTTCTTCTTTCAGCTCCAACAGCCACCCAGATCTTCTGCTCACATTCTCAGCCGCTGTATTAGCTGAAAGAAAAAAATGGGAGGTTAGCTGACTTGCAGCCAACTAGAGAAGGGTATCCATCATCAGGTGACCTTAGCAAAATATTCACGTATATAATCTGTATGACACACGTGAGTGAGAAAATATGGATCACTGTAGGAAACACCAGCTGTGGGGAAGCTTGAATGCCAATACTTTCAAGCTTCCAGAAGGGCTAATATGTCAGGTTACCAACTACAATTTCAGCAGAATCTTTTGTAGTGTTCTGTAAAAACTGTGTTTGTTCAGGTTGGCACAAATTAGAGAAGTGTAACTTCCACTGGCCTGTAATGGATTGATAGAATACAGCAGGGGTGGCCAACCTATGGCTCCGGAGAACATGCGGCTCTTCAGAAGTTAATATGCGGCTCCTTGTATAGGCACCGACTCCAGGGCTGGAGCTACAGGCGCCAACTTTCCAATGTGTTGAGGGGTTCTTGCTGCTCAACCCCTGGCTCTGCCACAGGCCCTGCCCCCACTTCACCCCTTCCCACCCCCTCCCCTGAGCCTGCCGTGAGCTCACTCCTTCCCCCTCCCCCCCCCAGACCCTCCTGCACGCCATGAAACAGCTGATCAGGAGGGAGGGGGAGGCACTGATTGGCAGGGCTGCTGATGGGTGGGAGATGCTGGGAACTGGTGATGGGAGCTGCTAGGGGGCTGCTGACGTATTATTGTGTCTCTTTGGCAATGTACATTGGTAAATTCTGGCTCCTTCTCAGGCTCAGGTTGGCCACCCCTGGAATACAGTGTACTCTGGTCCCTCCCCCTGTCCCAGTACACTCTGACACACTGTTTATATCAATGGAAATGGGTGGTATACTTCTGGCTACTCTGGCTTTATGCCACTCTGGGATTCCCCCACACCAAGGAAATCCCCAACATCTCTTTTAGGTAATATTTCCAGCTTTTTTGTAGTGCTGAAGCAGATAAAAAGACCCAAAATGAGTTCTGAGGATCTGGGCCAAATCTTTACTGCTTAGAGTTTCCCTAGAGTATTTTATTTTAACGATTCTATTCTCAATGCACTACTATAAAATATAGAGAAATTATGTTTAAGATCACTATTAAAATGGAGATATGATCTAAGTAATTTTGTTTTATTGTGATTTAATGGTAATAGACATAATTTAGGCAATCTCAAACTTTTTGACATTTGTTAGAAAGTGTGCTGTGCAGGCAAAGTGACCCCTTGTAGAAATACTCCTTAAGTTTATAAGTACAATTTTGATCTCAAGTTGGGCAAAATTTCTATTGACTTACAGCGTGACAGAATTTGACCATTAGTTAGCAAGTTAGCTCCCAGCAAATTAAGTACAAGTATGCATTTTGTTTGAGATACAGTTAAAATGCTGAACTAGATTCCTCCTAAAATGAACTCCTGAAATGCAGAAAACTGGCAGCTGCGAGGGTAGTGCTGTTGGTGAGAAATCATTGACTTATCTGAAGTATTTGAATTAGGAGATCACATATTTCTGCTCCAATGAACAGAATGATTATCGTTTTTTTCATTCCTGCTGTGCAGTGGATGACCACTGATTTAAATGAACAAGAGCACTTTTTGTATCTGAATGAAAGTAAATAGACAGCAGAGATACAGTATAGTATATGTATGTACATCTGAAGTACCTTTACCTCAAGACTTAAAGAGGCACTCTGATTTCTATGCTTCTGTAAACACATTTAAAATCTTGTGAGGATAAAAAATTTCCTTGGACTCTAATCTCTTACTGTAGCTTTTACATGAATGGGCAGAAATTCAGCAAAATGAACTGAACTATATTATTTTGTAAAGAAGACAGTTTTTTATCAGGCAGAATTAATGAGGGAGCTCACAGTAGTTCTGCCTAATGCCCAGTAAACTAAAATGATTTATGTTGTATATCAATGTCTTCACTTTTGACTTTCTGCTCCAGCCAAGAGCATCACCACTTGGGATCTTTGAGAATGTTGGGGACATAAAGCAGTGCAGTTCTGTCATCTTATATGTCATGACATTCATAACCAAGAGGGCAGACATCAGTCTTTTGGAAATAGTTTTCAGAAATTGCTTAATTTTAAATTTGGAATTTAAAAAAAAACCTATATTTTTATTTTTAAATGTATTCTGTGAATATAAGGCAAAACAAAGAGCATGTCATGCATTTATCTGGGAATGACTTTGCAAATCTCAGATTGAAACACTGAGTTTGAGATTTAATAAAAATTATTACAAGGCATGGTTTTATGGAAAGTACTGATAACTACAAAAATAGTTCACGCAATATTGTTTATGAAAATAAGTATTAAATAGGAAGATTTATAAGCAAGATTTACCTGAAAGTAAGCCAGTCAGCGAAATAGCCAGAACAGAACACATAACTAAATAAGTATGAAGTTTAACAGTTGTTCACAGGTAGGGACACTTTCTCTGGGCCATCAAGAGAGAGAAAATATCTTTAAGGATTTTCCTAGTTGGGGCTCAGCCTCCTTCATACACAGGAGGAAAGCATAAGTGGGGCTGATTGGCTGGATAGAAGGGTGTAGCAGAAACCCATTGGCTCATGCGCATCTGTGTGGGGAGGGCTTATCAATCCCATAGGTGTGCGCAGCACATTTCATTAGGGTGTGCATCCAGGGAATTTTATTTAATTTTTTTTAAAGGCGAACATTTATTGAATACTGAATCATAAAGGACATTATTTTTATTCATCAAACAAACTAAAGAAACTAAAACTTAACTAAACTTAATTTTTTTTAAATTAACAACTAAACTTTACTTAAAAAATACAAACTTAAAAAACAAGACACAAAATACTAATTTTTTTCTGTAGTGATAACCAGGTGTGTACAAAGATACAGTCAATTCTCATGATCTTTATCCTTAACCAGATAATGAGCTAACCCAAATTGACCAAAACAGATTAAGGCGCCGCAGTAGTGGGGACGCATGCTGCGAGGGACCACGGGCTTTCTATACATTTCTACATCTATATTACGCAATTCGGCGCTTATTGCATAAAACAACAATCCATACTTTAAAACTAAAAGAGCATATCATGCGATTAAATTAAAACACAAACCCACTTTTTTTTTTGAGACATTAGGGCAGAGGTGGACAAACTTTTTGGCCTGAGGGCCACTCAGGGTTGCAAAATTGTATGGAGGGCCGGGTAGGGAAGGCTGTGCCCCCGCAAATAGCCTGGCGCCGCTCCCTATCCGCCCCCTCCCACTTCCCGTCCCCTGACTGCCCCCCTCAGAATCCCTGACCCATCCAACCCCCCGCTCTTGTCCCGACTACCCCCTCCAGAGACCCCCCCCCGCCCCTAACCACCACCCCCTGAGATCCCACCCCCTATCTATGGCCCCCTGGTCCTTGTCCCCTGGCCGCCCCCTCCAGAGACCCCACCCCACCCCTGGACCCCACACCCTATCTAAGCCCCCCTTCTCCCTGACTGCCCCGCTCCCTATCCACACCCCCGCCCCCTGACAGACCCCCCAGGACCCCCACGCCTATCCAACCCCCCTGTTCCCTGACCCCACCCCCACCCCAGAACCTCCACCCCATCCAATCTCCCCCTGCTCCCTGTCCCCTGACTGCCCCTCAGAACTCCCTGCCCTTTATCCAAACCCCAGTTCTGGCCCCGGCCCCCTTAACATGCCTCTCAGAGCAGTGGCCGGAGCCAGACACGCTGCTATGCTGCCCCACTGGAGCAAACAGCCCCACCCCCCAGAGCGCTGCCCACGCGGCAGTGTGTTGCGGAGGGACAGCGTGGGAGGGGTCACGGGGAGCCTCCCGGCTAGGAGCTCAGGGGCTGGACAAGACGGGCTCGCAGGCAGGATGTGGCCTGCGGGCCGTAGTTTGCCCACCCCTGCATAGGGTGTGCCGGCACACCCCGTACGCACACCTATGATCAACCCTTTCTCCTGCCCAGTGTGTCATTTTGTGCCTGAGAGCAATAGCTCCCTGGGATTAGAATAAGATGAGGTTTCTGGGTCTTGCTGTTGGCATCATACTAGTCACTTTTGGGGTCTGGGAAGGATTTTGTCCTTGTCCTGAGTGGTGTGGGTTTTTTCACCTTTCCCCCAGCATCCCAGGATCCGTTTGTTAGGGTAGGTCATAAAGGTGTTCATGTCACAACCAGACAAGTGTGCACTGCAGGTTCTTGTTTAATAAACAAGAACCAGTGCTGCACACTTCCCTAATAAACTGGAATTTGAATCAGGAGTAAATGAGGAATTAGTTTGAGACTCCTAATATCTGGCATCAACTCCGCTTCCCCATAACCTCAACCCTTATATGAGGGAAAGGTGGTGGGGCCCCAGGAGTGCTGCAGGCACCAGGTTAAAGGTTTGGAGGGTGGCAGAGCTGAGGTCAATTTCCCCCCAGGTGGTACGGATTACAGAAGAAAGGTTGACCTGCACTGGAATAGATACTTTCCCAGATATGCTAATAACATTGTAACCTAGCTAAAGCACATTCCTGATGTCTTGTCTTATTTTCCTATGGTGTCCAGGGCAATGCTAGTTACATATTTTATGTTTTAGTATTTAGTTCATACTAGTTTAAAATTCTGAAGTTTAAAATATTACAGAATAATCACGTAAGCATAAATATAAGTATGTGTAAGTAACTTACTGTTACTTTTTCCTTAATTGATTTCTTAAAGAAGAGAGTTCTCCATCTGCTATGTCCCCCGCCTTAATACTTATCTTTGGTCCAATTTAGCAAGGTACTTAAAGCTTGTGTTTTTAAAGTTTTAAGTACCCAATTGGCTTCAGTAGGAGTATTTTCTGCCTAAAATTAGGCATATGTTTAAATATCTTGGTGAATCGGGGACATTGTGCGTTATCAGGTTCCTTAGAATACTTTGTACGGTTGTTGAGCCAACTACTTTTTTTTTAATGTCATCATTAAGATGGATATACTCTATGTAACTGAAGTGGTTGTAAATGCTTCTCCACTATTCTGTATATTGGCTCTGTTTCTAACTGATGTTCCTTCTCTTCCAAGTCAGCTCATATACTTCCATTGAGGTTGTTTTTCTTTCTGCTGATTTCTCAGTTTATGACATTTCAATTTAAAAAATTCTGACGTTAAAATCTACCACCTCCTCTCTCACATATATAAATGTGGGGTCAATCAGAAAAAAAGCAGTTCCTTCTTAAATACAAATTGCACACGTTCAATCAAAAATATTTTCAATATCTGAAAAGAATGGTGTAAAAGTTAAACTTGTCTGAGTAAGGTGTAAATGTGTTCTCTATTTATTTAGGATTTGTGTTGCTTATTTTGCAGCTATTAGTAAACCAGTGAATTCATAACAGTTGCATACTGTAGCACTTTTCCTCTTCAAAGCATTTTACAAACATTAACTAATTAATACTTAGCATAGCAAGCAACCACAGTTTCAGTAAATACTAGAAAAATATTTTCATTATTGGAAACATCCATTTCTCTGCTTACAATTTATTTTTTCACTAAATTTCTATACAAGTACATACAAATCTGCAGTTTAACTTTCTAGATGTAAAAACAGTATACTTCAACATGTATACTGTATTACCTGCACACTTCTATTTCTAATTGAGTTCCTGTTGTATAACTACAATCCTTGCCTAAAAGTTTAAGTTCAGATGTAAACATTATATATGATAGTTTCCAGATGAAACATAGCATATCATTTTCCTATTTGGTAGAGTGACTTAGCAAAGCACTGTATACAGTTTTGTATGCTATGGCATGCACATTTCAGGTGTCCAAAAGTTTATATCCAGAATTATGGCGAGGATGACAGTGATAATATGAAACTTAGCACACATCACCACAGTAGGTCTCAAACAATGTTTTTAGACTGCCTGCCTGAATAAAGCGACAAATAACATAACTTCTGCAGAAAGTCTCTCTGTGATTGCACTGCCACGTTGTTATCACATTCATCTTCATTTGCTGACACCCATTGACTCTAAAGGGAGAAATATGGAGTTAGGAATCATGGACTCTTGAGTTGTAATACTGTCTCTACCATTGACTCACTGAGTGACCTTGGGTAAGTCACTATGTCTCTCTGCTTCGGTTTTCCCAGATATCAAATGCATAGGCGCCGACTCCGTGGGTGCTCTGGGGCTGGAGCACCCACGGGGAAAAATTGGTGGGTGCAGAGCACCCACCGGCAGCTCCCCACCATTCCCAGGGCCCACGCCCAGCTCCCCGCCAGTCCTGGGCCCGCAGCAAGCTTACCTCAGCACCGGGAGACGTTGCGGGGCCCCGCCCCCGACGCTGTGCGACGTTGCCAGTTCCCAGCAGGCACACCCTGTCTCTCGAAGTTCTGAAGATTGTCGTACGCAATTCAGGCAGTCAGTAAGTTTATAGGACTATAGGACTTGCAATTTAGGATTTGCATGATTGCCTGTTCATGGATAAGTTTGCCCTTAGACTCTTCTATATTGGTTTGCCTTAGAATAGAGCTTTTACAGGTTATGCTTACCAATATACTGTATATTTTGATTGCTGGTAAATTTACCAAGACCTCTATCAAAATATACAGTATATTGGTAAGCATAACCTGTAAAAGCTCTATTCTAAGGCAAACCAATATAGAAGAGTCTAAGGGCAAACTTATCCATGAACAGGCAATCATGCAAATCCTAAATTGCAAGTCCTATAGTCCTATAAACTTACTGACTGCCTGAATTGCGTACGACAATCTTCAGAACTTCGAGAGACAGGGTGTGCCTGCTGGGAACTGGGGCTTCAGCCTCTTGGGAGTTGCCTACAGGGCTTCAGCCACATGGGGAGGAGGGTCTCAGAGCTTCACCCCAGGGGAGGTGCCTGCTGGGGCTTGGGGCTTCAGCCCCACTCCTGCTGAGGCCCTGAGCCTCGGCAGGTGCGCCCTGCAGGCCTGAAGCCCCAAGATCTCCCTCCTTGCTGGGCAGAAGCCAGAGGTAGGGTGACCAGGTGTCCAGTTTTGGACCGGAACACCCACTCGAAAAGGGATCCTGGTGGTGCTGACTAGACTGTTGACTGTCTGGTTTGCAGTGCCGCGAAGCGGAGCTGGCTGGCTCCCTGCTAGCCACCACACAGCTCCCAGGTCAGGAAGCAGCCGGCATGTATGGCTTTAGCCTTAGGAGCTGCCAGTGGGGGTCCACATGCTGCCTCGCCCCCCGCCCAGATACTCAGCTCTCATTGGATGGGTCAGGGCAGGGGCGGAACTAGCGCAACTCATGAACGCTCAGTAGGCAGCTGTTGAGGGGGCGCGTAGCACGTGTCTCTCCCACTGCTTCCCGGCCCTCTTCTCCTCGCACTCCATGTGTGGCTGGCCTCCAGCTGCGGTGTGTGCCCTGCAGCAACCGCAGTCTCTCTCCCCATCACCCAGGAGTTGGAGGTATGTGTATCCCCGTCTCCGAGTGCTGGGAATGCACCCCCATCTCCCCCACTGCATCCCTCCCCGTCCCAACCCCCTCCCACTCCCATTCCTCCCTTGCCCCTCACTGCATCTCTCCCCGGTCCCATCCTGTCCTGCCCCCCACACCTACCCATCCCAGCCCTGTACCCCTTACAGCGCTCTCCCACCCATCCTCTCCACCTCCCAGAGCTTCCATCCACATGTCCTTCACCCCCCACACACACACCATTCACCTCCATACACTGCTGCACTCTCATTATGTTCCTATACACCCTTGTGCCCCCCATATCATCATGCACCTGTAGCCTTCTGCCTCCCCTTGTAGCCCCATCCACCCCTCCTCTCTCCTTCACTGTCCCCTCTCACCCCCACCCTGCTATCATCCGTGGCCTCTTTCCCTCTCCATCCTCTCTCCTGCACTCCCCCATCTTTTCTCCTCCAGCCCACCCTCCTCCCTTCCTGGCTGGGTGTCTTTGTATAGGCGAGTGTGTGCATGCATGCACTGGGTGCGTAAGAAACTGTGTGTCTTTGTGTAAGGAGGTGCGTGTATTGCTGCATGTGTGTATACCTGTATGAATCAAATTTGCAGCCTAACTCTTTGACTTTTATTCCTTTTGCTGGCTTGCACACAAAAAAATTGATGACATAAAATATGTCTGTTCATTTCTTCATAAGTTTTTAAAAGAGAAGGGAACTCTAAAAGAAATTTATTATTTCTTAAAAAGTGAATGTTGTTGACTAGCAATTGCAGAAGAGCCAATGTATCATACATTTCTCCCCACCTTTGTCTAGCTACATTATAAACTCTTTGTTGCAGACACTCGCTTTTTATGTGTATGTCCAGCCACCTACCACCCTGGAGCTCTAATCGTATTTGTGGTCTCTAGGCATTAAACAATAATTGTAATAATAAATAATGTGGAAGTATATGTGTTAGAGTATGCTAGATGTGTACACATGAATACATGTGTGTATCTGCATGTAGGTGTGGGAGTCAGTTTCTACAGATTTATTTATATAGGTGTATATGGACAGGTGTGCATTTCTGTGGTTGTGCTCTATGGATTTATATTTGGGCTTCAGGAGTGGGCCTTTAATGGACCCATTGCATCTGTGATTATGTGCGGTCCTAATTCCACAAATAAAGTTACAGTAACTTTTAGTGAACAAAAAAACACGGAGCTGGTTACAAATAATGGGAAGAGAGGAGGGAAAGAATCATGAAAACCTTTATGAAATTTCATTTTTTTACAAATGACACTTTTTGACTATTTTGCTGCCAGCTCTAGCATCCTGTAACAAATAAAACCTGAAATTTAGCACAATACATCTGTCAAAACAATAAATATGCCTGTTTGGGCCCTGCAGTGAAAATGAGGGTGTGGGAGAGCAAGCGACGGAGGGAGGACTGATGGAATGAGTGGGGGGCGGGGCCTCAGGGAAGGGAAGAGGCAGTGGGTGGGGCAAGGGTGTTTGGTTTTCTGGAATTAAAAAGTTGGCAACCTTACCCAGAGACAAAATATGGGGGGGGGAGGCACATGCTGTCACATTCCCCTTCCCTCTCTCCCCCCCCCCCCCGTTTTTTTGCCAGGGTTTGCTGGTTCCGCTCAGTCACATGGTGCCTTCAGGACCCCTCCTGGTATGGCAGGTGCTGGAGCCAGCAAGCTGGGAGCTGCAGCTGTGAGGAGAGGCAGCTGCAAACAGATGGGAGCTGCAGGGAGGTAGGTGGAGAATTGGGGCAGGGCGTGGGGAGCTCCATAAGCCGCACTTTAACTGTAAAAGAGCCGCATATGGCTTGCGAGCCACAATTTGGGCACCCCTATATATACTTTCCTCAAGAAATCTTCAGCTATTCAAATGGTTCTAACAGCGGTAATCCAGCAATAGCTGTTCATGTTGTGCCAGAGCAAAAATAAAAGGTTGGTGAATATTCTGTCTGCTTCCTAAACACCCTTGATTCTGCCTGGTGATGGTTCAGGCAAATGTAAATGCAGATGTTCATGATACCCACCAAACAGTTGTACACGTCATACCCTCTGGACAGAAATAAATTACCATATATTGTTGCAACTCTAATGGGGCTAAACCTAGAGCTGCATGTTAGAAGAAATTAGCAGGAATAGGAGAGATGTCAATGTATGGAACAGTCTACTCTAGAATGTTTTCACTGTAGTTTAGCAAGTCCTCTTTTGCATATATCTAAATATTAAACTAGCAACAATACATCATGCAACAAACTCTTCTCTGTTGCAGCAGGACGTTGACCTCAGTGGGGCTGTACTCATATAAATGAGAGTAAAACTTTGCCCTTAAATTATAAGTTACTTTATATACATAGACATGAGGGAGCTCTGATTTCATGCTGTACAGTGTATTTTTATTATTATTATTATTATTAATTCTACTCCCTTGTAATTAAAAAAAGTCTAATTTAAGTGTGTAAGTGTAAAGCAGATGTAGGTGTGTCTAAATTGCTCATTTTTCTCTCTTTGGGGTAGTGAGAGGGAGCTATTCTGAGGTAGCAAGCCTCAGTAAGTCTTTTATTCAAGTGTTTTTGCTTCTGTATAATGCATGTAACAGAACTCAGGCAATTTTAGAAAAAGGAAAGCGATGGGAAAAGAGAAATGTTTTAGGCAGTTTTAAACATATGAAGAGGCCTAATTGAATGGTAGGATTTTCCACAAGAAAAATCTGTGATCCATTCAGGTTTTTAAATCTTTTTTTTTAAAGGTATTTGGAGACTAATTTTCCCCTTGACTGCCTTTAAATCACATTTCTAATCCCTTAGACCCCTTGATCAATTACTCAGTAGCTTACATTTTAGCAAACTCCTAGGTTTTATCATTTTTCTTCCTGATTGAAAGCCAGATGTATACAGTATCTTAATACACACATAAACATAATTATATTAAGACCTCCAATGCAATTGCTTGTAACATTTTAAACTATTATAGATGTAATAATGTGCACAGAAGGTTTAAAAAAGATTTTTTAGATTGTAAACTCCTCGGGGCCAAGTCCTCCTTATATTTGTAAAATACTTTGGATATGACTGGCACTAAAAACAATAAATATTACTAGAAAAAATGTTTCCAGGGTAGCAGAAAGATAAACTTATTTTTTTCATTATGTTTTATTTGAAATATCTGTTTCTGTCAGTGTTTTTCATTGTCATGCCCATTTGATATCTGTGAATAGCTAGTACTATGAAAGAGTTGAGAAGTATTTATTTTTGATGCATTTTACCTGGTCCTATATTCAATTTAGCACCTTATGATCAGGCAACTTTCCAAAAGTGTTGCACAGCCCACCTAGGGTGACCAGATGTCCCGATTTTATAGGGACAGTCCTGATTTTTGGGGCGTTTTCTTATATAGACCCCTATTATCCCCCATCCCCGTCCCGTTTTTTCACACTTGCTATCTGGTCAGCCTATGCCCACCAGCAGTTTCTAGACCACAGTTGGAGAACCTCTGTCCTAAAGTCCTAATGAGGAAATTTTCATTCCTCCTTTCTGCCACAAACCTTATGATTCCAAAAATGTTCTGCTCTATTCTTTGAATATTAATATATTCTTTTAAGAAGTTACCTGTTTTTTATAACTCGTAACCATCTTAAAGATAAAGATTCTAAAGCAACAATTTCCCAGTGGATTAAAACTACAGATAAGGAGGAATATGTCAGTTTCAAAAGAACATCTGTTTCTGGATGCGTGCCTCTTATTCTTATTCAGTTGTATCTTCCTGGAGAAATCAGAATTAGATGATGGCCTATTATGATTAATTTTGCAACCCTGACACTTGGAGCCTTATTAAACACTAAAAAAATAGCTGTGTTATCCTTGGAAAATTCTTCTTTTTGTTCTGAATCCGGAAGGCCATACATCTTTGGGGGTTTTATGTTTTGTTTGTTTTTTAAGTCTCTGGCCCTGTGTGTCTACCCTCTCTGTATATATTTTGCTACTGTTTCTAAATTTGTTCTTTGTCTGGAAAGCTTTTGTTCTCTCCTGCTGTTTCCCCCCCCTTTCCTTTTCTACTACTTCCTACATCCTAATAGTATGTATAAATTGGCATGTGTAGGCTCATGAGACAGTGGGACAATTTTGTCCTACATGTATATTGATTTTTTCTTAGACTCCACATCGGCCAACCTCTAGCAGGCCTCCTTTTCCTTCTTAATTTGTAAGGTTTTGTTTCAGCTAGGGAATTTTCCTATCAGGCCATTGGTGCCCAGCTCTTGCCTGTGAAAAAGAAATTTTGCTAGATTTTCACAAGGATGTGATCAAATCAACAGTAGCCATTGAGTGTCATAATTATCCTTTTTGATGCCCAACTTAGAATTGAGACACGATTGAGACCCGTGATGACTGGCCTAGATTGCAGAGCAGGGGCGGGAAGGCAGGTCACTTCACACTCCTGGCAATGTCACCACAACTGCCATCTAATAATAGTCCTCCCTTATTGGCAGGTTGCCCCTCACCCATCCCAGCGCTTCTCCAGCATTGGGATTGTTCAGAGAGATATTTTGGTCTGTCCACAAAGGGCGATGCTGGACAGAAGGCGTCTTTCTGTTCCACCCGTGAGCAGACATTCCCATCGCTACTTCTTCCTCTGGCACTGAAAAATCACCTCCCCCTCTTACCTGCAAACCCTAATATGAAACATTCTTGCCGTTCCAATATGTATTCCTGTGCAAAAGATAGATTAGAATCTTTTGGCTAAGTAACTGCAACTTTAAATGTAAAACATGGTACAGTAGAACACTGATTCACTGAAAAATACGTCATAGGAACCATTTGTCTTTACTGGCCCATTTACAGTTGTTCTGTTGCACATATTGTAATATATTTGGCTAGATAATACCACTGTGGAATTCTGCCAACAAAAATAAATCCGAAGCATTAAAAAATGGCATTCATGCATTTCTTGTCAAGTAAGTGGTAAAGAAAAAAAAACCTGTTACCCTTTGATATTTTTATACTTCTGATCTTCTGATTTCCAAATGTTGAAACATAGATGAGTAATTAATTTTCTGTAATGTTAGCATTAATCCATCAGATTCTATTTTATATTATAAATCTGGCATTTTAATCTACTCTAGCATCCTGAATTAGTCATATTTAAGAAAGTATCTAAAAGTCCATAAGATACAGTAAGTCTGTGGTGAAGACTGATTTGTAATCAAACTAAGGGTTGCTAAGTTTCATGATGATTGTTTACTGCTCTGGAAAGTACATTTTAACATTAGTTATTTTCTTTTTTAAGTTTATTGTTTTGCTGTTGTTTAAACAAATGCAGCCTTAAAATCAAAGTGTACCATATGATAATTTTAAAATCTTGCCCTATACTAAACTTTAATTTAGCAACTTTCTATTCAGCATTAATTTAAATCAGAAATGAAATTTATTATTTCCAGCTGTTAATAAGTATATTTTCAATATATGTTGTCCCCTCAGGAGTGCTCTGGTACAACTGACTAGTTTTGACACTCCTACTGATTGAAATGTGGAACAGTAATATTTTCATTGACATTGAACTTGTTTGTTCACCATAACCTTCCACTTCACTGATTTCTCTCCATTGTCCCTCTCTCTCTCAGGAATCTTTGCCTGTCTATGAAATTTCCTTGTAGTTAAATTACTGTTCTCTCTGTTATCCAGATGGGCATCTCTCTAGGGTCCATCAACTGTTCTGTTTTTTTTTCCCCCTTCACATTTGGGCTTTTACCAAATCCTGATTCTTCCTTCTGTATATCATCTCTAGTATTCGTTTGGTTTTATTCTCTCCAACTCAACTGGCAAAATCCACTGCCCATGTCCTAGTTCTTCTTCAAGTAGACGCAGACACGTATTTCAAGTAAGTGTGCACAGAGAGGCACTTGCCCCTCTTGTCTGTAGCCCCTCCCTAGGCTATATGAGATGGCACCTCCATGACCTTCCGTCAGCTAGAGTTGGAGCTCTGTGCGGTGCTTCCTTCACAACCTCACAATTTACCTCTTAGCCTCGTTTTCATTGTAAATAGTTAAGTTAGTTAGTGGTGTTAGTTAAAGATTATAGTATATATTATAGTGGAAGTGCTCTCCAGTGATGCCCGCACTGATGTTCAAGCATTGCCCTTTGTGTGGAGTGGCAATCCCTAACAGTACCTACAGATGCATTGCTTGCTCTGCTTTGGTGAAGCCCACCTTAAGGAGCGCTGTTCGATCTGCAGATCATTCAAGAAGAGGACTCAGGTGGTGTGGGACCTTATACAGGGTAAACTCCTAAATTGTTCACCCTCTATAACACTGATAGAGAGATATCATCCACTCCTGGGAGGAGTGGATGATACGCTGGAGGGTAGGGATAGGATACAGAGGGACCTAGACAAATTAGAGGATTGGGCCAAAAGAAATATGATGAGGTTCAACAAGGACAAGTGCAGAGTCCTGCACTTAGGACGGAAGAATCCCATGCACTGCTACAGATTAGGGACCAAATGGCTGGGCAGCAGTTCTGCAGAAAAGGACCTAGGGGTTACAGTGGACGAAAAGCTGAATATGAGTCAACAGTGTGCCCTTGTTGCCAAGAAGGCTAACGGCATTTTGGGCTGTATAAGTAGGGGCATTTCCAGCAGATCGAGGGACGTGATCATTCCCCTCTATTCGGCACTGGTGAGGCCTCATTTGGAGTACTGTGTCCAGTTTTGGGCCCCACACTACAAGAAGGATGTGGATAAATTGGAAAGAGTCCAACGGAGGGCAACAAAAATGATTAGGGGGCTGGAGCACATGACTGATGAGGAGAGGCTGAGGGAACTGGGATTGTTTAGCCTGCAGAAGAGGAGAATGAGGGGGGATTCGATAGCTGCTTTCAACGACCTGAAAGGGGGTTCCAAAGAGGATGGATCTAGAGTGTTCTCAGTGGTAGAAGATGACAGAACAAGGAGTAATGGTCTCAAGTTGCAGAGGGGGAGGCTTAGGTTGGATATTAGGAAAAACTTTTTCACTAGTAGGGTGGTGAAGCACTGGAATGGATTACCTAGGGTGGTGGTGGAATCTCCTTCCTTAGAGGTTTTTAACGTCAGGCTTGACAAAGCCCTGGCTGGGATGATTTAGTTGGGGTTGGTCCTGCTTTGAGCAGGGGGTTGGACTAGATGACCTCCTGAGGTCCCTTCCAACCCTGAGATTCTATGATTCTGTGATATGCACAGCTGTTCCCCTCCACCACCACCCCCCACAGGTATTAATACATACTCTGGGTTAATTAATAAGTAAAAAGTGATTTTATTAAATACAAAATGTAAGATTTCAGTGGTTCCAAGTAATAACAGACAGAACAAAGTGAATTACCAAGCAAAATCAAATAAAACACGCAAGTCTATGTCTAATACAGTAAGAAAGTGATTACAGAAGAAATCTCACCTCAGAGATGTTCCAGTAAGCTTCTTTTACAGACTAGCCTCCTTCTAGTCTGGGTCCAGCAATCACTCACACCCCTGCGGTTACTGTCGTTTGTTCCAGTTTCTTTCGGGTATCCTTTGGGGGTGGAGAGGCTATCTCCTGAGCCAGCTGAAGACCAAATGGAGGGGTCTCCCAGGGGCTTAAATAGACTTTCTCTTGTGGGTGGAGACCCCCTCCTCTCTCCTATGCAAAATCCAGCTCCAAAATGGAATTTTGGAGTCACATGGGCAGGTCACATGTCCATGCACAACTCAGTTTTTACAGGCAGCGGCCGTTGCCCACATGCTATCTTGAATGTCTCCAGAAAGACTTCTTATGTGGATTAGAGTCTTCCAAGATCCATTGTCAGTTAAGTGTTTCTTGATTGGGCACTTAATTTGCACATTCCTTTCTCAAGAAGCTGACCAAATGCTTTACTAAGTCTACTTAAATTCAAAAAGTACACAGCCAATATTCATAACTTCAAATACAAAAATGATACATGCATACAAATAGAATGAATATATTCAGTAGATTGTAACCTTTAGCGAGCGATATGTTACATGGCATATGTAGCATAAAACATATTCCAGTTATGTCATATATACATTCATAAGCATATTCCCATAAAGGATTATGGGGTGTGTCACAATAACTTATGGGTAAACAAACTCCGATAAAGGCAAGATGACTTCCTCAACTGGTTGGCTATAGCCAAATTTGAGGAGCAGTTGCCTGAGGCTTCCCCAGCTGAATTTCAGGCATTTGTTGCTGAGGGCTGCTTGGTGGTAAAAACCTCAATGCAGTCTCGCCGTTGATGTGGCGGACACTTGGGCCTGGGCTATGGTCTTGGCAATTACCATGATCAGGGCTTCTTTGCTCCACAACTCAGGGATTGAATTGGATGTTGCAGTTTGATGGCAGAACTTTGTTTTCGAACAAGACTGATGAAACCCTGCATACCTTTAAGGATTTAAGGTCTCTGGGGAAATACATGCCACCTGTGCAGAGACATCATTATGGGCGCAGCAACAACAGCCACACAGACCACAGCATCCCTTTGTATAACCTTTCCCCCTGAGACAGCAGGACTGCCCCAGGAAGAGGGATAGGTCTCACAAGAGAAAACACTGATGCTCAGGGGCCGACCGCTCTGCGCACCCTCCTTTGGCAGCTGCTAAGTGCCCATTTTGACTCATTGGTCCAGAGCTCTGTTACAGTTGTTGTTGTTCCTCCCTCGACGTCCTCCCATTCCTTTGGGGACTGACTGGCTCATTTTTACAATGCCTGGATCTCGATAACATCTGACAGCTGGGTCCTAGACACTGTCAGATTGGGCTACACCATTCAGTTCCTCTCCACACCCCACCTCCCTGTCCATCTTCAGGGACCCCTTTCATGAAATACTGCTTTTGAAGCAGGTCAGCTCTCTGCTAGTGTTGGGAGTGGTGGAGGAGATTCAGTGAGAACAGTGCGATCCACATGATCATTCTATCTGCTATCCTCCCTGCTTTGTTTCAGAACGACTGGTTTGCTTTTCTGGACCTTTAAGATGCCTACTTCCATGTGGCCATTCGGCCGAGTGACAGGAAGTATCTTTGTTTCATGGTAGGAGACTGCCATTTCCAGTAAATGGTTCTCCTGTTTGGCCTCTTTTCTAGCCATTAGGTCTTCACCCAAATGCATGGCAGTGGTCATGGCGTACCTCAGGAGGAAGGGAATCCATATCTCCCCCCCACCTCAATGACTGGTTGCTGAAGGGCAGCTCCAGAGAGGAGATTCTCACCACATCTACACCCCATTATGCTTACTCAACCGTTTTCTAAATACAGTAAAGTCAACCTACAGTAAAGTCAAACTCAGCACATAGTTTGTTGGGGTCCTGTTAGATTCCATTAAATTGAGGACATTCCAGGAGATTCAACAGCTGTGCCTCAGTTTGCAATCACAACCATCCATGACTGTCTGCGTGTGCCTGAGCCTGTTGGACCACATGTCTGCTTGTACCCAGGTCATCTGTCTTTCCAGGTTAAACCTTTGTCCTCTTCACATGTGGCTTAGGACAGTTTACCACCCTGCCCTGCATTCTCTAGACAGGTTGGTTCACCTTCCTCCATCAGTCCTGGAGTCCTCACACTGGTGGGAGTCCCCATGCAATGTGTTGCAGGAAGTCCCCTTCACTCGGCCATCTCTGACCAAGTCAGTGGTTACTGACGCATCCCTTCTGGGTTGGGAAGTGCCTCTGGACTTGGTGTGGAGGCAGGGTCTGTGGTCAGAACATGAGGCCTCGCTCCATACCAACCTGTTCGAACTTTGGGCCATCCACAATGCGTGTTGTGCATGCCAGGACTGCATCAGGCATTCAGTGGTTCACATACTCACGGACAATACCACTGCAATGTACTATGTAAACAAACAAGGAGACGCTCACTCCAAATTACTCTGCTTGGAGGCGATCAGCCTGTGGCAGTTCTGTATTGAAGAGGAAATCACCCTGATAGCTTTCCGCTTACAGGGGTCCAGAACCATCTTGTGCATCATCTCAGCAGAGTTTTCTCTCTGAATGGTCCCTAAAGATGGAGGTCCTTCGGATGGTGTTCGCAACGTGGGGAATCCCCACGATCGACCTCTTTGTGACAAACGAAAACAGAAATTGTCACCGGTTCTGCTCTCAGGAGGGGGTTCAGCTCTCCGATGCTTTCCTCTGCAGCTGGAAGTCGACTCTGCTGTATGCATTTCCTCCTATCGCACTCCTTCCCCAGGTCATCACCAAGCTCAAGGCAGATTGAGCCAGACTCATTCTGATTGCCCTCGCGTAGCTGAGACAGAAATGGTTGTCAGATCTTGCTGTGTCAGTTCAACCTTCCATGCCACTTCCTCTCCTTCCTGACCTTCTCAGACAGGACTTCAGCTGCGATCTGCATCTGGCGATCAGCTCCCTGCACCTTACAGCATGGCAGCTGCATGACTCAATGAGGAGAAAGGGCATTTCATAGAATCGTAGAATCATAGAAGATTAGAGTTGGAAGGAGACCTCAGGAGGTCATCTAGTCCAATCCCCTGCTCAAAGCAGGACCAACCCCAACTAAATCATCCCAGCCACTCCTTTGTTGCCCTCTGCTGGACTCTCTCCAATTTGTCCAAATCCCTTCTGTAGTTGGGGGCCCAAAACAGGACGCAGAACTCCAGATGTGGCCTCACCAGTGCCGAATGAAGGGGAGTAATCACTTCCCTTGGTCTGCTGGCAGTGCTCCTACTAATGCAGCCCAATATGCCATTGGCCTTCTTGGCAACAAGGGCACACTGCTGACTCATATCCAACTTCTCATCCACTGTAATCCCCAGGTCCTTCTCTGCAGAACTACCGCTTATCCAGTCGGTCCCAGCCTGTAGCGATGCATGGGATTCTTCCATCCTAAGTGCAGTACTCTGCACTTGTCCTTGTTGAACCTGATCAGATTTCTTTTGGCCCAATCCTCCAATTTGTCTAGGTCACTCTGGACCCTATCCCTATCCTCCAGTGTATCTACCTCTCTACCCCAGTTTAGTGTCATCCAGGAACTTGCTGAGAGTGCAATCCATCCTGTCATCCAGATCATTAATGAAGATATTGAACAAAACTGGCCCCAGGACCGACCCCTGGGACATTCCGCTGCCTTATAGAGGAATGAGGTGATGACGCTTGATACCGGCTTCCAACTAGACATCGAGCCATTGATCACTACCTGTTGAGCCTGACGATCTAGCCAGCTTTCTATCCACCTTATAGTCCATCCAGCCAATACTTTAACTTGCTGGCAAGAATACTGTGGGGGACCGTATCAAAAGCTTTGCTAAAGTCAAGGTATATCACATCCACTGCTTTCCCAATATCCACAGAGCCAGTTATCTCATCATAGAAGGGAATCAGGTTGGTCAGGCATGACTTCCCCTTGGTGAATCCATGTTGACTGTTTCTGATCACCTTCCTCTCCTCCGAGTTCTTCAAAATGGATTCCTTGAGGACCTGCTCCATGATTTTTCCAGAGACTGAGGTGAGGCTGACCGGTCTGTAGTACCCCGGATTCTCCTTCCTTTTTTAAAGATGGACACTATATTTGCCTTTTTCCAATCATCCGGGACCTCTCCCAATCGCCATGAGTTTTAATGGCCCATGGCTCTGCAATCACATCAGCCAATTCCCTCAGCACCGTCGGATGCATTGCATCTGGCCCCATGGACTTGTGCATGTTCAGCTTTTCTAAATAGTCCTTAACCTGTTCTTTCACACTGAGGGCTGCTCACCCGCTCCCCATACTGGGAGCTGACCTTGTCTGTGAAGACCGAGGCAAAAAAAGCATTGAGTACTTCAGCTTTTTCCACATCATCTGTCATTAGGTTGCCTCCTCCATTCAGTAAAGGTCCCACACTTTCCTTGGCCACCTCCTTTTTGCTAACATATCTGTAGAAACCCTTCACATCCTTTGCTAGCCTCAACTCCAGTTATGCTTTTCCCTTCCTGATTACACCCCTGCATGCTCGATCAATATTTTTAGACTCCTCTCTTGTCATCTGTTCAAGTTTCCACTTCTTGTAAGCTTCCTTTTTGTGTTTAAGCTCTCCGAATATTTCTCTGTTATGCCAACCTGGTCGCATGCCATATTTCCTATTCTTTTTGCACATCAGAATAGTTTGTTCCTGCACCCTCAATAAGGCTTCTTTAAAATACAGCCAGCTGTCCTGGACTCCTTTCCCCTTCATATTAGCCTCCCAGGGAATCCCGCCCTTTTTCCATCAGGGAGTCAAAGTCTGCTTTTCTGAAGTCCAGGGTCCGTATTCTGCTGCTCTCCTCTCTTCCTTTTGTCAGGATACTGAACTCGAACATCTCATGATCACTGCTGACCAGGTTGCCACCTGCTTCTGCTTCCCCCACCAATTCTTCCCTATTTGTGAGCAGCAGGTCAAGAGGAGCACAAACTCTAGTTGGTTCCCCCACACTCTCCAAAAACTTTCTCAGAGGTTGTCAAAGAGTTCCTACTTAAGAATAGGAAGACTAGAATGGCCTAATTGGCTAAATAGAAGAGTTTTTCCATGTGGTCCTTGGCCTGTGGGAACCATCTGGTGGAGGCATCCATCCAGGACATCTTGGAGTACCTGTTACAACTTCAGGAATCAGGCCTAGCACTCAGTTCTCTGAGAGTGCACTTGGCAGCAATATTGGCACTTTAATTTTCCTTAGACAGGGGGATGGTTTTCTCTAACACCATGGTGACAACATTTCTGAAAAGGCTCCTTCACCTGCATCCTCCAGTCTGAGAGCTGGTCCTCTTGTGGGACCTGAACACGGTTTTAGCGGCTCTAATGGGGCCTCCATTCAAGCCCCTTACTTCCCATCCACTGCCGCTTCTGTCTCAGAAAACTTCATTCTTGATAGCCATTACCTCTCTCAGGAGGGCATGTGAGCTACAGACCCTGATGGCTGCGCCTCCTTCCATGCAGTTCTCCAGAGACAAAGTTACACTGGCCACACCTGAAGTTTGTATCTAGGGTGGTCTCTCAGTTTCATTTGAACCAGGTGGTATATTTGCTCGGAGGAGCAACGCTTCCATATGCTAGACATTAGACACTGTCTAGCCTTCTATCTGAACAGAACTGAAGAGTTTCATGCCTCGCCTCTTCATGTCATATGCGGACCCCATGAAGGGACAAGCAGTCTCTGCGCGGACCATCTCCCTCTTCATGTCATATGCGGACCCCATGAAGGGACAAGCAGTCTCTGCGCGGACCATCTCTAGATGGATAACATCTTACATCAAGACTGATTATGAGATAGCATCAGCTATGCCTCCTCGGCAGATATGTGCACATACATTTGAAGACGATTAGGCAATTGCTGCTTCTTCCAGAGCTGATGCTAATGTCAGCAGAGCAGTCCTGTGGTCCTTACTCAGGTAGACTCTGAACCCCACCTCCAGATTGAGGTATTGCCCATTATTCACCTACTTGGAATACACATCTGCATCTACTCAAAGAAGAAGAAGAAACGGTTACTTACTGTAACTGTTGTTCTTCGAGATGTAATGCAGACATGTATTCCACTACTCACTCTCCATCCCCTCTGCATTGGAGTCTTCCCCTGGATATTCAGTGCGAAAGAACTGAGGTGGGTAAGGGCAGTGCCGCCTATTATAGCTAGGGGAGGAGCTACAGGCATGAGCACCTCCACTGTACAGGTACTGCTAGGCAAAAGTCTCTGGTTCCGGCGGATGCACACACCTACTTGGAATACACTTGGAAGAGAGCATGCTGTTACCTCAGTCTCTCCCCCTCCCTTGCCCATGCCCGTTTTGGGGTGCTTTAGAATGTGATCTTTTACCTTGTCCCTATATTTTCAAAGATGATTGAAATTGTCTAATGGCCAAACTTCTCTCGGAAGGGCACACAATTAGATTTTGCCGGATTCAATTTTAAGATGCATGTGGGACGGAAGGAGGCAGTTGGTTGGTTGTTTTTTGGCAGTGTTTATGTGCTACAGACTGCTATGGGCATTAGAATTCTACTGATTTTAAATTCATTTTAAAATGAACTAGATAGAATTCTTAATTTATGCCTACCATTTTCTCTGCCTGTTCATGGATGTGGTAGAATAGAGAAGTTGAAGAAGGTGAGTACATTGAAAGATGTTCCAAAATCTCAAAGGGATAATTTAATATTTTTTTGTGGAAAATACATATAATTGCTGCTCCTGCTGGGGAAAAAAGGGTTATTTGGTAGGTCTGTGTAGCAGGATCACTGCCTCATGAGCTTAGGGTGGTTCTGCAGTGGCCTTGCCTCAGTTTCCTCTTGTGAGTGTTTGGCTGATCCAATGATTTGGCCCCCAAGCTAAGACTTTAATGAAAGTCCCCCCATTCTGGAGAATACCAGTCAAAAAGACCAGTACAAAAAACCCAGAGTCTATATCCCGACCTCAAGCTGGGCACAGCATCCTGTGGGGCTGGTCTGACTTCCACTCCAGACACTCTTCATAAAGCCCTCTGGTTCAGTTTTCAGCCACTCCCAGGCTCTGTTCAGTCTGTCCCCGTCAGCCCTTCCTGGGCTCCTTTGGGTCACTCCCTGCTCTTTTGCTGAGTAGCAGATACCAGTGCTTCCTTCCCGGAGGATTCCTCTTAATCTCTCCACCACTCCACTCCACCTCTGAGTAAGGTTACCACATGTCCAGGTGTTCCCAGATATTACTTCTTTTTTGGTCCTCCGATCTCCATTCAGGTCGATTTTTGATATATGAACAAAGGTCCATGGTTTTCCTTGCTCGTCCTGTTTCCAACATCGATTCTGGTAGAACTTCAATTCCTGGCGTGCCCTAATAGTGACGTGCCCTAAAATTTACTGGATTTGGCACCCTTATTTCTGTGCTGCTGCAAGCAGCACTGCTTCTTTCAGACCTGGGCAGTTAGCAGCATCAGCTGGCCAGGGGCCCAGCTCTGAAGAAAGTGCCGCCGCCAGCAGCACAGAAATAAGGGTGGCGAATCCAGTAAACATGCACGACACTATTAGGGCATGCCAGGGCACACCCACACCAGCAGTATTTTCTATTTAGGAACTTGAAATATGGTAACCCTATCTCTGAGGACTTTCTTTCCCTAAGAGACCTAATTGAGCCACATGACCCATAAATCATATGACCATACTGGCTCTCACCACTCAGCGAGGTAAGTTAATTGTGTCACAGGTGGGGCTGAGATCCATCTCCTCTTAAAGGGCCAGACACTGTGACAGTCTGGTAGTTCAATTCTGCTGAATTCCTTGTTTAAATCGTTTTTTTATTCATATGTTACAACTAAATTAAATATATTATTAATATAGTATGGTGCAGTTACTTTTTGTTTTTTCCTTATTAGTAAATTTTATTTTTTCCAACATTTTATGATGTTTTTTATGCATTTTAGAATTTTCTTAAGCCCATTAGATTTTTAAAAGTTTAGGAACAATATTTAAATGGTTTAATTTTCTTGAATATTTTGGCATGCTTGCTGAAAAACCTTTCCTTAAATTAATAATTAAAGATACCAAGTCAAAGACTGAATTTTAACATGGACACTGTCTTGCTCTTTGCAACAAGTTTACAGAACTAAATCTTTGTTTAGATTACCCAGGCAGTAAATTACTTGGAAAAATTATTACTAGTACATCATCAAATATGCCATCATGCATTGAAAACTGACTATAATTGCTTAGGTCAAGCATTCTTCATAATATTTTTTTAGCAGCTTATGTTGGAAAAATTTAGGATGTCTCTAAATGCTGTTAAAATGTTGAATTTCTCACTACACTTAATTGTTACTATTCCCTTCCCAAGCTTAAAGCTAGTAAATAAAACAATACTAGTTCACTCAAGTTGCTGCTATTTAGTGTAAACAATAAAACATACATTTTAAACTGGGGAGTGGCGACAAACTATTTATAGACTTTAAAGAAAAAAATAATGTACTGTCAGTAGTACTAGTAATCAATTACCAAGTGAAGGTACATATCATCCAAGTAACTAGGTATGTTGTTTGCTTTAGAATCTAGGCCTTTGTCACTTCCATTGAAAGCCATGCTGACCTCATCTGAGAGCTGCAGAAGTCCTGAGGAGAGAATGAAAGAATTTATTGGAATAGTGTGGGATGCAGTTAAACGCCTTACACTTCAGGTAAGATGAAAAGGGAGTGAAAAAAGTTATGTCTTCCCACATTTTATTATACTTTTTATGCACTTTAGCACTTTTAAAAAATCTCTATGAAAACAGCTTCCCAGTTTTATTTTCGTATTTTACTTTGAAAATACTAGACTGAAAATTAAAATATGTCTGTTTGGTAAATTCACCCAGGATTCATAGAATTTTAAATATTTGTATTCGATGGACTTATCTTTCTACTTAACTTTAAAAGGAGAAGAATCTTGAAAAACAATTGTATGAAGAATTAAGCTTTTTTTATATCACACATATGGAGGTCTTGCACCAGCTGTAATTGGCCCCACGGAGCAGTTTTCTTTCTAAAAATAAACTATTTGAGTTCTTTTAAGTATGAAAATAGTATGTGTAATTAATGCAGTCATAGTGGTATCACATCTACTTAAATTTTTGCCTCTTTGTCAATATAACAAGTAGACCGCTCAGACTAAACTGTATCATTCTGTTCTGCATAAATTTCAGCTCCATAGAAGCAATGCTTTTTTATAACAATGTACATATATACCACTCCCCCCCACACACACAAATAAACTATGTTAAAAGAAGATTACTAAGGTTGCAAAGGCAAACATTCAGAAGTTATGAAATACCTCAATTAAGGTTTTCTGTGTAACTTTAATTCGACTTCCTTGTGTGCATTATGATAGTCTTGAATTACACGATCACATACATTTTCCCCTAACCAGTCCCAGTTCTCCCCCTGAGTCCTAGCTCCTTGTCAAATCTGGTTTTTTTTCATCCCCATGTGTTCACACAAGTAAACGTGTATGTATAGACATACATGCACATGTGCGCACATGCACACTGACACTCAGAAATTATCCAAAGTTAGCATAATATTTGCGGAATGCCTAACAGATTTTTTTCTTTATTGAGACCACTCAATGGTATAAAATATGACAGCAACACATTGTTCATGTTAAACTTAAAAATTATTATTCAGGAAGCTTAACCATTGGATCTTCCATTACCCCTTCTGCATACCAATGTATTCATTTGTATATGGCCAAATGCCAAAGCCTTCACTTTACTTATTCCTTACACAGAGAAAACTCTCATTGGCTTCATTATAGGATAGGGTGTGAAAATTGAAGTTTTTCTGAATAAGGGCTTCAGGATTGTGGCTTAATACAGAACCCCCCAAAGTTGATGAGATACTATCTATTGACTTCATTGGGCTTTGAGTCAGGTCCTTGGTTCATAGTTTCTAAGCCGGTTTGTCTCTACCCTCCTCAGTATCATTTTCACCACTGGGAAAGAGGACAGCTGAAAAAGAGGAGTCAGATATTTACTTGTAAGCAAAGTATTTTTGTTATGTGTTTGTACAGTGTACAGCACAATGAGGCCCTGATCCTGGATTGAGGCATGAATATTGCAATACAAACAAATGATGATGATGATAATAAAGGAGTGAGTTATGAATGAGAGTATTGGGTGGTGAAGAGCATGGGGTTTAGGGGTGTTAATTGTCTCCTCTGCCCAAAATTTCTCCTGATGACCTTCTCTGTTTTATCAATAACATTTCCGGGGGTTTGCAACCGAAGTATCTGCCGGGAAAATGAAAAGTTAGTTCATGTGTTGAGGTGTATGAAAGATAGTGACCAATTAAAATAAACACCCAGTTTTTCATATTTGCAAAGAAGTAAAAAATGTTGGAGTTATGTTTTGTCTGTTTGGTTTTTTTTGCAAGAATTAATAAAGGAGCTTGTGCAAATAGATTTGTGCATTCTCAAAAAAAAAAATTCTGGAAGTGAAGATAAACTGTTGTATAACATGTGTATTAGCTCAATTCCTTGATGTTAGGATGTTGGCAGATTTTTTTAATGCTAGATCCACTTTCTTATTTTTCTAATAATATTCTTATCTACAGTTTGTAATTTTTGTGAGACAATCAGATGCCTTCTGGTTTTGAGCACCATGAATATGAAACTGTATTATTTATCTATTTTAATATTGAAATAGCTCTGTAAAATCATAAAACACTTCACAGAAATAAAAAGGACACTATTATTCCAAAGAACTTAGCACCAGATTTTTTAATGTAGTAGTTGTCTAAAAATATAGATAGGTGTCTAGTGGGGTTTTCAAAAGTACCTAGGCATCCAACCACTGACAGTGGTCATTGATACTGACCACAATACAGCTAATGGATTTTATTGGTGCCGACCTCAAGACAGTAAAACAAAGAGCGTTCCTCCCGCTACACAGACTCATAACCATTACGAGTCTCAGAGACCGGCCAGGCCAGGCCAGGCCAGCCCTCAAACACCGGCCAGGAACTGCCTGCAGCTGGTAGGTCATATTGCAACATGCGCCTCCATTGTCCCAAATGCCTGGATGTTCATAAGGTGTCTTAAGATGTGGCTCACTTCTGTCTGTTCCCTGAAGAGGGACAGACTAACCAAACTGCTATCACTGACCTCCACAGTAAAGCACTCCCTGAACTGACGGAAAGACCCATCCAATGTCCGAGCAGGCGTTCCAATCATACACCTGCCAACAGCACTGACTCTAATGATGGATACCTCCCTAATAAGCTGGGGAGCTCACCTAAATGACTGCAAGGTTCAAGGCAAGTGGTCTTCCACAGAAGCAACCCTCCATATCTGTCTTTTGGAGCTAAGGGCCGTCAGGAACACCTGTGCACACATTCTCCCTTTCATCAAGAACACCCACACAAAGGTCATGACAGACCATATGACCTGTATGTTTTATATAAATCACCATGGGGGCACCATATCTCCCTATCTTTGCACAGAAGTACTCAAACGTTGGAATTGGTGCGTCTATCACAATGTTCTCATCTCAGCTGTCTATGTACCAGGGATACAGAACATGACAACCTGCGGTCTCAGTTGGAACTTTTCTCACGACCATGAATGGGAACTGAACTCAGAGGTGCTTCGAGACATATTCACCCTTTGGGTAATCCTAACTACAGATCTCTTCGCTACTTAACAAAACAAGAAATGTTTTTGTTAGTGCTCCAGGGCCAGCCTGGGGAAACATTCACTGGGAGACACCCTCATCGTTCCATGGGACAGAAACTTCCTACATGCTTTTCACTTGTTTCCTATTCTATCCAAGGTCCAGCTGAAAATTCAACGAGAGAAAGCAAGAGTTATTCTGATTGTCCCCTCCTGGCCAAGACAAGTCTGGTTCCCTTACCTGAAACAGATAGCAATATGTCCTCCAGGTCCTCTTCTGCCCTTTACCCACCTGCTCTCTGAAAATGATGGGCTGGTCCTTCACCCTCCACCTCCAGGCATGACTCCTTCTTGGTTCCAAACCTTTGAGGTAGAATGCTCTCACGAGGTGAAAGACGTGTGGTTGTCAGCCAAAAGTCGACCACTCACTGTACTTACCTACAAAAATGGAAATAATTCCAAGTTTTGTGTCATTCTAAGCACACAGACCCAAGCTCGTCTTCCATCCCTCTGATTTTAGACTACATTTTAGACCTCAAAAGGTCAAAACTCTCATTCAGCTTCCTTAAGCTATATCTTTCGTACATAATGGCTTTCCACCATCAGATAGATGGATACTCGGTGTTTGCTTACCTGCTGACACAGAGATTCCTTAGGGCATTGGGAACTCTTCATGCATGGGAGACCACCCGGTCCAACCTGGGATCTTAACCTAATTCTCAGAGCTTTGACTAGACCTCCCTTTGAGCCCATGTCAACTTGCTCTCTCTTATAGCTGTCCATGAAGACAGCATTTTTAATTGCCATCATCTCAGCTAGGAGCATAGGAGAAATGGCACATCCACTGTACGCAGTCTTTTTTAAAGACAAAGTAATGCTGAGGCCTTATCCCAAGTTTCTCCCTAACGTTGCTTCCACTTTCCATATGAATCAACAGATCCATTTTCCTGTTTTTTCCCCAAAACCACATTGTGACAACAGAGAGGTGATTCTGCATATGCTAGATATTAGAAGAGCCACTAGCATTCTACTAGGAAAGGACTAAGGGCTTCAGGAAGTCCTCAAGTCGCATTAATCACTTATCAAGAGTGCAACCTGTTGCCTCTGTCCAGAATCTGTATGCACTCCATGGGTCAATTTCTACCTCAGTTGCATTCCTTAAAGATGCCCTATCTCAGAAATTTCCAGAGCAGCGACTTGGGCCTCTTATCTCATGACTGCCTACTTTGCTTAAGATCCTTTGATGAGGGACCTTGTCAAAGGCTTTCTGAAAGTCCAAGTACACTATATCAACTTGATCACTCTTGTCTACACATTTGTTGACTACCGTAAAGATTGGTGAGTTATGATTTCCATTTACAAAAAACATGTTGACTCTTCCCCCAACATATCATGTTCATCTCCGTGTTGGCAATTCTTTACTTGTTTCAACCAATTTGCCCCATACTGAAGTTAGGCTTACTGGCCTTTATTTGCCCAGATTGCCTCTGGAGTCTTTTTTTAAAAATAGCTGTTACGTTAGCTATCTTCCAGTCATCTGGTACAGAGGTTGATTTAAGCAATAGGTTACATACCATAGTTAGTAGTTCTGCAATTTCATATTTGAGTTCCTTCAGAACTCTTGGGTGAATGCCATCTGATCCTTGTCTCTTATTACTTTTTAATTTATCAATTTGTTCCAAAACTCCTCTATTGACACCTCAATTGGTGGCAGTTCCTCAAATTTGTTACCTAAAAAGAATGAATCATACTTCTCTACAGTGAAGAACCAAAACAAAGAATTGATTTAGCTTCTGCGTAACAGCCATGTCTTCCTTCAATTCTCCTTTAGCACCTTGATCGTCCAGTGGCCCGACTAATTTTTTGGCAGGCTCCCTGCTGTTGATGTACTTAAAAAAATTTGCTGTTAGTTTTTGTCTTTTCCTAGTTGATCTTCAGATTCTTTTTTGGCCTGCCTAATTATATTTTTCACTCTTGCCAGAGTTTGGGCTCCTTTCTGTTTCATAGAATCATAGAATCTCAGGGTTGGAAGGGACCTCAGGAGGTCATCTAGTCCAACCCCCTGCTCAAAGCAGGACCAACCCCAACTAGATCATCCCAGCCAGGGCTTTGTCAAGCCTGACCTTAAAAACCTCTAAGGAAGGAGATTCCACCACCTCCCTAGGTAACCCATTCCAGTGCTTCACCACCCTACTAGTGAAAAAGTTTTTCCTAATATCCAACCTAAACCTCCCCCTCTGCAACTTGAGACCATTACTCCTTGTTCTGTCATCTTCTACCACTGAGAACAGTCTAGATCCAGCCTCTTTGGAACCCCCTTTTAGGTAGTTGAAAGCAGCTGTCAAATCCCCCCTCACTCTTCTCTTCTGCAGGCTAAACAATCCCAGTTCCCTCAGCCTCTCCTCATAAGTCATGTGCTCCAGCCCCCTAATCATTTTTGTTGCCCTCCGTTGGACTCTTTCCAATTTATCCACATCCTTCTTGTAGTGTGGGGCCCAAAACTGGACACAGTACTCCAAATGAGGCCTCACCAGTGCCGAATAGAGGGGAATGATCACGTCCCTCGATCTGCTGGAAATGCCCCTACTTATACAGCCCAAAATGCCGTTAGCCTTCTTGGCAACAAGGGCACACTGTTGACTCATATTCAGCTTTTCGTCCACTGTAACCCCTAGGTCCTTTTCTGCAGAACTGCTGCCCAGCCATTCGGTCCCTAGTCTGTAGCAGTGCATGGGATTCTTCCGTCCTAAGTGCAGGACTCTGCACTTGTTGAACCTCATCAGATTTCTTTTGGCCCAATCCTCTAATTTGTCTAGGTCCCTCTGTATCCTGTCCCTACCCTCCAGCATATCAACCACTCCTCCCAGGTTAGTGTCATCTGCAAACTTGCTAAGGGTGCAGTCCACACCATCCTCCAGATCGTTGATGAAGATATTGAACAAAACCGGCCCCAGCACCGACCCTTGGGGCACTCCACTTGATACCGGCTGCCAACTAGACATGGAGCCATTGATCACTACCCGTTGAGCACGACCATCCAGCCAGTTTTCTATCCACCTTACCGTCCATTCATCCAGCCCATACTTCTTTAACTTGCTGGCAAGAACACTGTGGGAGACTGTATCAAAAGCTTTGCTAAAATCAAGAAATAGCACATCCACTGCTTTCCCCTCATCCACAGAGCCAGTTATCTCATCATAGAAGGCAATTAGGTTAGTCAGGCATGACTTGCCCTTGGTGAATCCATGCTGACTGTTCCTGATCACTTTCCCCTCCTTTAAGTGGTTCAGAATTGATTCCTTGAGGACCTGTTCCATGATTTTTCCAGGGACTGAGGTGAGACTGACTGGCCTGTAGTTCCCCGGATCTTCCTTCTTCCCTTTTTTAAAGATGGGCACTACATTAGCTTTTTTCCAGTCATCCGGGACCTCCCCTGATTGCCATGATTTGTCAAAGATAATGGCCAATGGCTCTGCAATCACATCGGCCAACTCCTTTAGCACCCTCGGATGCAGTGCATCCGGCCCCATGGACTTGTGTTCGTCCAGCTTTTCTAAATAGTCCCGAACTACTTCTTTCTCCACAGAGGGCTGGTCACCTCCTCCCCATACCGTGCTGCGGAGTGCAGCCGCCTGGGAGCTGACCTTGTCTGTGAAGACAGAGGCAAAAAAAGCATTGAGTACACTAGCTTTCTCCACATCCTCTGTCACTAGGTTCCCTCCCTCATTCAGCAAGGGGCCCACACTTTCCTTGACTTTCTTCTTGTTGCTCACATACCTGAAGAAACCCTTCTTGTTACTCCTAACATATCCGGCTAGCTGCAACTCCAAGTGTGATTTGGCCTTCCTAATTTCACTCCTGCATGCCTGAACAATATTTTTATACTCCTCCCTGGTCATTTGTCCAATCTTCCACTTCTTGTAAGCTGCTTTTTTGTGTTTAAGATGAGCAAGGATTTCACTGTTAAGCCAAGCTGGTCGCCTGCCATATTTACTTTTCTTTCTACACATCGGGATGGTTTGTTCCTGCAACCTCAATAAGGATTCTTTAAAATACAGCCAGCTTTCCTCGACTCCTTTCCCCGTCATGTTATTCTCCCAGGGGACCTTGCCCATCAGTTCCCTGAGGGAGTCGAAGTCTGCTTTTCTGAAGTCCAGGGTCTCTGTTCTACTGCTCTCCTTTCTTCCTTGTGTCAGGATCCTGAACTCAAACATCTCATGGTCACTGCCTCCCAGGTTCCCATCCACTATTGCTTCCTCTACTATTTCTTCCCTGTTTGTGAGCAGCAGGTCAAGAAGAGCTTTTCCCCTAGTTGGTTCCTCCAGCACTTGTACCAGGAAATTGTCCCCTATACTTTCCAAAATCTTCCTGCATTGTCTGTGCACCGCTGTATTGCTCTCCCAGCAGATATCGGGGTGATTAAAGTCACCCATGAGAACCAGGGCCTGTGATCTAGTAACTTCTGTTAGTTGCTGGAAGAAAGCCTCGTCCCCCTCATCCCCCTGGTCTGGTGGTCTGTAGCAGACTCCCACCACGACATTACCCTTGTTGCTCACACTTCTAAATTTAATCCAGAGACTTTCAGGTTTTCCTGCAGTTTCATACTGGAGCTCTGAGCAGTCATACTGCTCTCTTACATACAACGCAACTCCCCCACCTTTTCTGCCCTGCCTATCCTTCCTGAACAGTTTATATCCATCCATGACAGTACTCCAGTCGTGTGAGTTATCCCACCAAGTCTCTGTTATTCCAATTACATCATAATTCCTTGACTGTGCCAGGACTTCCAGTTCTCCCTGCTTGTTCCCCAGGCTTCTTGCATTTGTGTATAGGCATTTAAGATAACTCACCGATTGTCCTGCTGTCCCAGTATGGGGCAGGAGCCCTCCCCTCTTGCACTCACCTACTTGTGCTTCCTCCCGGTATCCCACTTCCCCACTTACCTCGGGGCTTTGGTCTCCCTCCCCCGGTGAACCTAGTTTAAAGTCCTCCTCAATAGGTTGGCCAGCCTGCTTCCAAAGATGCTCTTCCCTCTCTTCGTCAGGTGGAGCCCATCTCTGCCTAGCACTCCTTTCCCTCGGTAAGATTTTGCTTCCAGTTTTTAAAGGTTGTCTTTTTGGAAATGAAGCTTATAAACTGCAATATTTTAAAACAGAAAATGAGGTAAGGTGATTATTTTTGTTGTTAGTGCTAAGTGAGTAATTTAGGGCATATCTGCACTGCCTCACAGTTTGGACTACAGGAGTTTGAATAGAAGTGTGCACTAAAGTGCTGTGCTGTTATTTCCCTGTATGGATGCTGCAGGTACGAACTAACTGGTTCCTAGTTCACATTAATTTAGTTCTCTTCAAACTTTTTACATTACTGTGAGTAAAAACCTGGTATTTCATACCTGCACAACCAGGGAATGGAGTAGCAGTGGAACACTTTGGTGTGCATTGCTATTCACACCCCCGTAGTTCAAACTGCAGAAGCAGTGTACACATGCCCTTAGAGTTGCCTAGGAAATGTAGCAATTTGCATGCCCAACTTTTTAATAAACTTTCCACGTTTGTGTCCCTAAATCACATTACTTGCTCATTTGTCCTGGTTTCTCCTCCATTTTCCCTGTTTCTCCGCTGTGTTTTAATCACCATACCATCTCCTTATACATAGTGAGATACACAGATAAATGTTGAATATTTATTTTCTTTAACTTGCTGAAAAGAGGCACATTGAGTAGCCATCCAAAGAAAATTACATCAGCTCCCAATGAGATATCACATATGTAATTTAAGAATAGATTTCTAACAGTGACTTAGCATTATTTAGGGTTGCCCATCCTGGTGAAATATAAAAGGTAAGTAGGTTTCTTTGCAGGTGCTTCTCTTTTCATTGACAGTCCTTATGCCTGTTATGTTAAATTAATCTTAAATATTCCATTCAAGACTCAGTCTGATTTTCTTTGTGTCAATCTGAATGTACTGGAGATTAAGAGTAATGTCACCATTTTTCAATTCAAGTATAATCTGACTAATATATTTACACTTTCAATTAACCATGCTGTATATTTAGATTTTCTGTGGATGTTAAAAAGCATAGTTTCTGGAAAAAAGTTTAAGATAAGTCCCAGAGTCACATTGTGATCAGATAATTGAAATCAAATCCCTGGATTCTGGCCTTTTTTTCCTAAATCAGTTTGCATGTTCCTCGATCTTTTATGAAAACAGTTGTACAACAGAAAAGTCTGCAGTTGGTCTTTGGATAAAACAGAACTGGATAACTTAAAATCATCAAAGGATTATTTTTTTAGTGGAAGTTTGAGTAAGTAAATGTGTTGAGCCAAAGTCTTGGAAAGTTTATTTTGGAGCCAAGGCTGGTACTAGTTTAGCCCTGGCCCTTTTTGCATGATAGACCCTTGCATGAAGATATAGTGCATTGGATTTGGTGTAAACTATTAGTATTTTAGTGAAAAAGATTTTCAATCTTAACTATAAATAGTTTTTATTATTTAGTTTATTATTTAGTTGTGGGGTTTTATATGCAGCTTTTACTTTTTTTTGGCAGCTAGGCTGTGGGGGAGTACTCAGTTTTCACATGTTGCTGGTATTAATAGTTGCTAAAATCATGAAGCGGCATAAACAATTATTTTTAATTGGTTGGTAATGCTGCATTCTAGTGGGAATAATAAGGCATCTGTAGTAAAACCAAATGAATTAAAGAGCAATGTTACAGTGAATAACAACCAAATAAGTGTACAATGATTATTTGTAATGCTCAGTAGATACACTATGTGCTTTAAAATATTTTGAAAAATAAGCCTGTTTCCGGCAATTATTTGAAATAATATTTTCTCTAAAGAGTATAATTTCTACTGAATTTTTTATTGTTTGAAAGAATAGAAATCTAGTCACAAGGTTAAGTTATATTCTTTGTTCCTTGCGCAGGACACAGAGATTTTGTAACATGTAACTTAGCAATAAAATACAGTAGCTATGGGAGGGAGAGAGACTGTTAATTGACTGGTTATTTATCACACAGTGAATGAGATTGATAGGATGATCCTGCTCATTTCCTGCTAACATCAGTAAGAGAGTCCCTAAAGTTTTCACAAGAATTTCTATAAAATGTTTCCATTTTGGAAGATTTATCTACAAATTTAGTTTATCAGTTTTGATTTCTGTAGTTTCATGATCAAATACAAATATTGTTTTAAATTTAGTCCACAGTGAACTGTGCATTGTTTAGAAAGTAGTAGGAAATCAGTTAAATATGACCACTTATGTTTTAATACATTTTTAACGAACTTTAAGTGTGAAATTCTGTCTCCCTTGCAACATACAAATAAGCAGAGCTTGTGTGGTACACCAGCTAGGGTGACCAGATAGAAAATGTGAAAAATCAGGACAGGGAGTGGGGGGTAATAGGCGCCTGTATAAGAAAGAGCCCCAAATATCGGGACTGTCCCTATAAAATCGGGACATCTGGTCACCTTAACACCAGCAGAAAAGCTAGATGGATAAAATGCTCCTACCCAACTTGGAAGTACGAGTCAAGCACCTGTGCAGGTTGGCCACTACAGCCCTCATTGTTGACCTCATCCCACCCCTCTACATGAGACTTCTGGCCAGTGGATCTCTTCAGTTTGTGGATCTCATATATGTCTTAACCCCCCCCCCCCCACCCCCCCCCCACACACACAAAACGGACAAACACACAACTGCCTTTTTACTGCAGGAATATGTTTTCAGGGCTGGGACTTAGAAGGGACAGAGGCCACACTGCTTAGAGGTATCCTTACAAGGTTTCTCCCATTGTGCATTTTCTATCACCTATAACAAGCAGTGGGATTGACCAGGGGTATCACGGAAGATGTGAATCTTTTTAATTGTATCACTATGAAACATAAGGGGCTGTAGATATCCCTTGCACGTCTCTCCGCTCTCCTACACAGCAGCACCTCTTCTGCATTTTGGGTTTTTAGTGGCCACTCCACAGGCTGGATGATTTTGCCCTAATACAGTACATATTTTATAATTCTCTCTATTGAGCAACATTCCCTTTTATGCAGCATATAATTTTAAAAATAGCATAAACTGCTTTAACAATTCTTGTACCATCACTTACTTTAGTAAATTAATATTTTCCTTTTTAAATAGCTGAGATCTGGTGATCCAGTCACCTTTCAATGTATATATGTTAGTAAAAACTTAAATACAATATGGTTCACTTTTTTTTTTTAAATTAGAAGGCAAAACAGTTCTTTCATCCTTTGTTTATCGTTAGTATACGTTATAGCTCTTGACATAATAGAAATCAAAAGAGGAGGTGATTCCATTTCAAGAATTTGTAATTATTCTTTCTCTTTAACACATGAATGTGTTCAGTATTGGCAAAAGAACATGTTGCTACCAAAACTGAAATAAGATCCTTGAAACAGAAAGGATGTTGCCATGGAAAAGTGAAGTAACACTCAGTACAGCTGCGATACATTAATGAATAGGATATTTTTTTAAAAGATCATTTGTGTTTGGTGTGGCTTGGAGGGTCCCAACCAGATGGTTTCCATGAACAGGATCTGACCCCCAGCTTGAGGACTTCTTACTGGCAGATTACTTCATTTTCTTTCCCTTGGATTGTCAGATCCTTACATTAATGCAAGATTTACTGCTACAGATTTATATTCAGTTACATAAATCAGTCACATTTTACGTTAAAGTCACATTTTTAGAAATACCATTAAATACTTATTTTAAAGGTAAAAAAGATGTATAGGGTAGCTTTAATATATGCTATTAATGTAACTTTAATTTTAAAATATTTTTATTACATATAATTCAAAGCACTTTCCATATCAATAAAATGATCTAGAACATATATTATTATTATTTAATCCAACATATAATGCATCAATATTGGGTGTATTCTTCCCTCCCTTTACTGGAACTTGCTATAAGCCAAACCTCCCGGGCGAGATTGGGCGGGGGAAAGGGGAGGGGGAGAGGCACAGATTCTGCTTTCAGATACATGTGAAAATCCCACTGAAACTTGCTGGAATTTCATGAGGGCAAAATTTGGCCTAATGAGAAATGTAACATGTTCCTTAAGAACCCACTGTTGAATGCTCTAACAGGCATTTCCACATATAAACTGATAATTTCCTGTGCAAACAGCTAGTAATTGCCTGATTTGTACTGGAAAATATGTGTTTTAGCAGTTCATCCATTGTGTCCTCCTTTGAAAACCTTAAACTGTATATATGCTTTAATTTAAGTCCTCCCATATGATGCATTTATTTATTTATGCATGCTTTTTCACTTACACATTTTGGACCAGATTCTACCACCCATTAGTCCAGGAGCAGAAATCAATGAGCCAACTCAGATTAACTCAAGGTACTACTGAACATGAAGGATGATACAATTGAGGCCTAAGTGAGTGATAGCTCCTTCTAAATAATATGAGTTCTACAGTTGTGATTATACTTCAATGTTCTTGATATGGCAAAATCAAATTAAACAGAGGAAAAGGACCTGAGCAACTTGTATTCAATTCAATTTTGCAGCTAAAGTGTAAAATCTTAAGAGTTTCCTAGTTCTGTATACTTCTAAAGTGAACTTTGTTAAACATCTATTGTACACCCTTGCAGTGGGTAAACTGATAGAACATTGTATCTCTGAGTTTGTGGAATTTGTGCGTTATTATTACCACATGTCTTGTATATTCTGGCAACATTTGATGTTAATCATCATGGAGATATATATTGGGTGATTTGTTATGAATTACTTACTCAGTAAGTGCATTGATAAAACAAAAGCTACTCTGATCATAACTGCATTTCCTTTGTCATCTGTTTATCACTGCCCCACAGGTCTGAACTGCAACTTATTGCTAATAGACCAGAACATGTTTTTATATGTCACCATAAAAATCTTTGAAAATTGACAGAATGATTAATTTTTACAGAGTTTTTGAAAATCAAAATGTGTTAAATTTGTAACAATACACAATTGCTTCATGTCCCGTATAAATAAAGTACATTCTAAACCTTGGATCAATAAATTACTTATCAAAGATTTAATTAACTTCATTTTACAGCTCAAATAACTCTAAAACTAGAAACAGACACAGACTTCATGTAATGTATTTATTTTTGCGAAATTCTACTTATATTTTTCGACAGTGAATTCTTGTCACGTTATCTCTGTTCACCAGGCTGGCAAATTATTTATGGTACTGAGGGATTCCAATCCCGTTACACATCATTATTGCTCTTGTGGGGGAATGTTAGCCTTTAGGGGAGGTTATCGTACACTAGGTCTTCATTATCATTTGTAAGATATAGTTTTTTTAATTATATAAATGTACAGTATCTTGAAGCATTTATTGGACACTGCTACATGAGTTACAAAGCAGCAAACAAAAGTACTTTATCATGTCTTCAAATAACATCTTGTATCCAAAATATTGTGAAGAAACTGATTGAATCAAAGTTTGTATTTGCTTAACAAAGCATTCAAGTGTGCAGGCTGTTATGGTTATTTGATATCCAGGTGCAGAATATTACTTGCAAGAGCCAAGTAAGACTAACAGTCTTTAGCATACATTACCTCTGAATTAAGAAGTCATGATGAGTTCAGTCCTTGGTTTGGGCTTACTTAGCCTTGCTAGAAGTCTCTAAGGATATGTATCCTTTATGTATCAAAACTGTTTCATAGCAGTCTAAGTAACTGTGCACTCGTGGAAACTGAAGTTTCATATGAAATCACATGTACTTCTTCTAATCTGAAAGGTGACAAAAGGAGACAAACCTGTTAGTTTCTAAACTTTATTAATGTTTTTCATTACAATATATATCTTGGTACTAATGAACATGTCGATATTTGGCCAAGGCTTTTATTTATCTTAGATTGACTGATTGCGTTTGACCTTTTTTATGCACTTCAGTCACTGTTAACTACAAAGTAAGGGAAGAATTCTCACTGAAATAAATCTTTTTTTTAGAAAATAACATCATATAAAATGCTAGTCAGCTCTAGAGCCTTAGCTAGTGATAACAAAGCTAATGAACTGCAAAAGGAGAAGGATTTTATCACCTTTTCTGCCGGCACATTTTCTAACTCCATTATGTTTCCTGAAAACAGCTGTGAAAAGTTCAGCTTATGTGACTGCACCCTTTTGATCAAATTTATAGACCAAAATGGCACCTTTTCAGGTGTTATTTTCTATATATGTAAATTATGAAAGTGTAAGCATCTGCTGTTTTAATTCTGTTTAAGAATTTAGACAGGTTTTTAATCAACTGTAATATCTGTGATCTCTGTGATATAGTCTTTGATTCTGTATTATAAATGAATAAATATGTTGGGGGAATGTTGAGATCTATTTCTGAGAATCCTGTCTTGGATATGTTTTTGTTTTTCCAGCTTGAAGTGCAGTCCTGTTGCGTGTTTGTTCCAAATGACAGCCTGCCTTCCCCAAGTACAATCGTGTCTGGTGACATTCCTGGAACTGTCCGAAGTTGGTACCATGGACAGGCTGGTATGCCTGGTACACTTGTTCTTTGCTTGCCCCAGATAAAGATTATGAGTGCTGGACACAAATACATGGAACCGCTGCAAGAAATCCCCTTTGTTATGCTAAGATCCATTCTTGAAGAAGGTACAGTATGAGAAATTTGGAAAGTTTTCCTGTTGTTATTTCAATGTATAATTCTGTTGTATGATCATTGTTTTATATTGCCAACATTTTTATATAAATCAGTCTTCTTACTAAAAGATTTCATATCCAAAATATGTGAGCTAAGTGCCACAGACAAATTTGCCTTCTTTAACCATGATCCATGAGCTGAACAACTATAGCAAAAATTTAAACTTTCTGGAAGTTTCCATGTGCATTTAATTCATTACTCTAATCTTGAAACTATTAATTTTTTAGAGAGATTTTGCTGTTTTTGTGCATTTGCATTAAAGTGAGCAGAGAAAATGGAGAACTTGTTAAAAGGTTTTCATAGGAGAATTTTGTACATATTTTTCTCCTTTTTTGCACACAAAGCTTACTAATGAAACTTACCAAAAAATTATAAAGCACAGATTATGAAAAATGGAGTAAGAAGTATTTTCAAGTACTACATTTGCTCCTGAGTATCTGCCAATTTTTGTGGTTTTACAACTACATTTTCCTATATTTTTTTATTGATTTTTCCCTCCCCTTTTGTTCTGTAACAACCCCAGTCTCTCCTCCTCCATATGCACAATAGCGGAAACAGATTTTAGTGATTTTTTTTAAACAATGAAACTCTCTGTAATGGTATTGTAAGTGCTGTCAAATGCACAAACTAGAATAGAGAAATAAATGTTTGCTCTAATTTCTTTCAGGTAAAATAATCTTATTTGTTATACTAACAACAAAAAGTAAATATGTTTAAACAGAAATGTGATTTTTTTAAAGTTGGTAGTGCCCTTTAAACCTTTTATGAAAGTAGACCATACTTAAATTTTCTCAGATTCGGAAAGGAAGGAGCAGTCCGAGAAAGAGAGATGAATCCCCTTGGTTGGGATAAATCCTACTGTAAGGGATGTATTTGTGTGTGGCTTTGTGCTCTGGGAATAATGCCAAACAGAAGTTCTCACAATTTTGATATTTTTGATTCTCTAGCGGGGCTGTTGCCTTCTCCCATGCCAAAACTCCCCCTTAAATAGACTAATAAAAAAATATTTTCAAAGCTTTTAACTCACCTTCTTTGTTTTCTCCATGTAGAGGTAAGTAATTTTTATAGACTTTTATTAGGGAGACTCTAAATAACTATCTATATTTGAACAGGACTCCAGTGATGATATATCATTCTTAAAACATGTTACCTTCTCTGTGAAATCATATGCATGTAACCTTACTCTTCCTGAAAGCTATTTTGGAACTGTTCATTCTTTCGTAAAGAAGATCCAAGCAAATGTCCAATTTCTTACAAGACTACGTAGTTACTCTGACTCCTATCTGCTCATTGACACATTTTTCTTACGTCTTTTAAAAGAAAAAAATAGCAGTCATCCTGTCATCTAGGAATATTGCAACTTTGTCGGGAAGGCTTATTGACCTCCAAATGTCATCAAACAACAGAAATAACTCCCGCACTCAAATTTTTGTTTGTTTCCAGAGCTCTGACAAGAGGATTCCTCTGAGATAACTGTAAGCTGTAGGAGTACCTTTGGTAATCACATTCAAAAGAGCATATTAAGCATGGCACTATGTAAGGGGAGCTCGGACTCACCCGGCGGCGCCTCCTGCTGGTTGTCCTGGGAATTAGCTCGTCCAGCCCTGGAGCGCCCTCTGCAGACCGGGGATCCAGCTTGCCCACTTTCCTCTAAGGGCTGATCTACACTAACCCCCCAATTCGAACTAAGATACGCAACTTCAGCTACGTGAATAACGTAGCTGAAGTCGAAGTATCTTAGTTCGAATGAAAAGGTACTTACCCGGGGTCCACACGCGGCGCGCAGGCTCCCCCGTCAACTCCGCCTACTCCGTTCGTGGAGCAGGATTACAAGCGTCGACGGGGGAGCACTTCCTGGTTCGATTTATCGCGTCTAGACAAGACGCGATAAATCGAACCCAGAAGATTGATTGGACTCCTCCGACGGGACGCGTAAGTATAGATGTACCCTAAGGCCCACGAGTCCCTCCCAGGACCCGGTGCCCCTTTAACTAGGGTGTTACCCCTTTAACTAGGGTGCTGCCCCTCCCAGCAGTACCCCACAGATCTGGGTCTCCCCTCCCCAGGGGAACCCCCCAACCCACTACCCCCACCTCGCCTCAGTCTTAGGCTACTGCCAGTCACCAGCTAGCCCCCGTGCCCTGGGGCAGACTGCAGTATAAGCCACTCATCACAGGCAAGGTTGGGTTGGACCTGCTGCCTCGGCCTACCCGTGGGTTACCCCCTGTAACCCCTGTATCTATTGGGCCTTAACCAGGCCTGGAGCCTGGGATTTTCCTATGCTGGAGCTCCCCAGCTCCTCTAGCCTTCCCCCAGCCCTGCTCCACTCTAGGTCCTTGCAGCCAGGCCCTCCTTCCTCTAAGGCAGAGGAAGGCTCTGTTTGCTCCTGGCTCACTGCCCACTTATAAGGGCCAGCTGAGCCTTAATTGGGGCGTGGCCCCAGCTGAGCCTGCCTTCCCACTCAGCCTGGGCTGCTTGCTCCAGAAACAGCCCTTGCTTAGGGCTCTTTCAAGCCCCTCAGGGCATGAGCGGGGGTCTGCCCCGCTACACACTATAATTCAGAATTAATATAACTTGGATAATATTACCAAGTAGCTTGTGAAAAGGAGTTGGATTTACCCAGGCCATGTGTGTAATCATAGGTTCATCTTTGAGTGCTGGTCCCTGTGTGTATTCCACATGTGGACATGCATGTACCTGAGACCGGAAAATCTTGCAAGTAGTGTTCATTGGTCCATGCCTGCACCTTCCTCATGTTCTGCACTGAGGATATAAGGGCAGACCACCTCTCCAGTTCCTTCTGACCACTGCATGGTTTGAGTTTGAATCCTCTGTGTCTGAATTTACCTTCACACTGCCTTTCTTATCTGTAAATATAACTGTATATAGTTCTTAGCGTTTTAAGTAGTCTCTTTATAGTTAGTGTACATTTGTTCTTCCCTGCCCCGGGGACCCTCTCTATTTTCGCACTAAGGGGAAGGTCTGTGCCCAGATTTTTGGGGTTTAAGAACCGTGTCTCCTATCCTCGCTCCTTCTCAGGCATCAGTGACCACCAACATTGCCTTTATTGACATAGGGAGGCTCATATCTCCTTCAAGTACAGAATCTGCTGTTCCTTCCCTCCCCAGACCTGTGAGGGATGAGAGCTTCGACTGAGGAAGTACCTCTTGGAGAAAGCCATAAGTCCCCAATCAGATTCCAGGCCAGGGAGATCCCCACTGAACATCAGATTCAGCCTCTGAGTATGAGCTCTGGAGCAGGCCATATCTGATAAAGCCAAAGTCCTGTTGTCTCAGTGTTCTCATGAGAGGAAGGGACGCTCTCACAGACAAAGGAACAGATCCCCTTCCAGATCTCCTCTCAAGAGAAAAGATCCCTCTCCATATCCTTCCAAATTGTGAGAATCCTCAAACTCGGGTCCTAAAGACTTAGGCCCTCGTTAGCATTCTGACCACGAGGGTAAAACGCACACAAGCAAGGATCCAACAGTACCAACTCTGGTACCAGCTAGTAAGCTGAAGAATTGGCATTTGCCAGCACTGACTGAGGGCTCCGGGCAGGACTCTTCTTTGATGGCACCCATCATCCCGTAAGGACCCCCTCACCATTAAGCCTGTGATATACCAGATCCAACTGTACCGACTACCAAGACCCCTCACATTGTGGGACAGACTGAGACTTATACCTCCTCTTGCCCTCCTATGCTCACAATCTCATTTGCTTTTGGGTCAGTCTGTCTGAAAGACATTTCAACCCCAGAAGAGGAATCCACCTTGAGAAGAAAGAGCTCTGCCCATGAGCTGGAGTCTCCATCCACTGGCACCAATGGTACCACTGATGGAACCAAACCCGACCTGCTCATGGGCTAAATCCAAAGTCTGGGCTGAATCATTTAAACACGGTTTATAGACTGCCTTGAATCCATCCTCTGACCAGACAAGACTACCCTCTCGGGAACTGCTGGTACCCAGTGCATTGGGATCTCCCCAACCAGCCTTTGAACAATCATGTTGGCCCTCTACAGAAGGGATGTGGACAAATTGGAGAGAGTCTAGCGGAGGGTAACAAAAATGATTTAGGGTCTGGGGCACATGACTTATGAGGGGAGTCTGAGGGAACTGGGCTTATTTAGTCTGCAGAAGAGAAGAGTGAGGGAGGATTTGATAGCAGCCTTCAATTACCTGAAGAGGGGTTCCAAAGAGGATGGAGCTAGGCTGTTCTCAGTGGTGGCAGATGACAGAACAAGAAGCAATGGTCTCAAGTTGCAGTGGGGGAGGTCTAGGTTGGATATTAGGAAACACTATTTCACTAGGGGCGTGGTGAAGCACTGGAGTGGGTTACCTAGGGAGGTGGTGAAATCTCCATCCCTAGAGGTTTTTAAGGCCTGGCTTGACAAAGCCCTGGCTGGGATGATTTAGTTGAGGATTGGTCCTGCTTTGAGCAGGGGATTGGACTGAATGACCTCCTGAGGTCTCTTCCAACCCTAATATTCTATGATTCTATGATTTGCTAATTTTGCCTTAAATAAACAAATATATTCACCTCAGCAGTTGTTTAGTTGTGACCCTAAGAGCATCCCAGTACCAGACGGCAAGGGGTTCATTAGTATCATGTAATGAGTTTAAGCTTGCCTAATCAATTCAGTGTACCCCAACTCACTATGGTTGTAATCTGTATCTAAAAAAGTGTCATGTAATGTCATTGGAAAACTACAGTAAAAACTTTATCCGGCATGTTGGGGAAATGGGGGGTGCTGTTAATTAAAAACTCCTGGATAACTGAGAGAGATAGTTTGGGTGCAGGAGCAGGCTCGGGGCTGGGGTGCAGGAGGGAATGCGGGGCATGGGCTCTGGGAGGGAGTTTGGGTGCGGGAGGGGGCTTGGGGCAGGAGGTGGGGTGCAGAAGGGGCTTCAGGGTGCTGGATCAGGGCGACACGCACCTCAGATGGCTCCCCGCAAGTGGTGACGTGTCTGGAGAGACGTGGCCAGGCAGCTCTGCATGCTGCCTCCACGTGCAGGTGCCACCCACGCAGCTCCCATTGGCTGCGGTCCCCTGCTAATGGGAGCTGCAGAGCCAGCGCTCTGAACAGGGTGGGGGCACAATAAAGGAGTCTCAGGCGATTCTGATCCAAACACAATGTGTGGTTCATTTTCCACAACATGGCCGTTCCTCCGCCTAGGAGCTTTGACTACAGCCAATGGGAGCTACGGGGGCAGCACCTGCGGGCGGAGACAGCGCACAGAGGTAAAGATACTTAGTTGAGGCAACTTGCAAGTTTTTAATGCCTACCACTGCCTGTGACATTTAAATATTGCAGGTCACTCATTTTTTACTAAGTGTCATTTTCTATAAACTAAATTAATAATTAGAATATTTAGCTGAAAGATTCATCATCATTTTAGAAAATTAGAACCTGAACTGCCATTTTACTAACAGTCTTATTGCTGCATCAGAATGCTAATGAAGGTTGCAATTAAATAACCTCCTGTCACATACAGGATTTTGGCTCTTGCTAGTATAGAATTTGATTCTGTAAGGTGCTGAGCACCCTGGCCCAGTCCAGCAAAGTGCTTAAAAGTATGTGCTTAACTTTGTAGTCCATGAAACTACTCACTTGCTTAAAGTTAAATGTGCTGAAGTGCGTTGCTGGATTGGACATGAGTATGCAGCATTTTGCAGGTCTCAGCACAGGATTCTGAGAACCACAAACAGTGATTGCTCAAATTAAAGAACCTTTAAAATGTATCTTCTGTATTTGCACTGTACAACAGAACTTACTGAGTCTCTTTATTATTGCTATCTCTACCTCTGTCTTTCCCATCATAAAGTCTTGTCATCCCAGCTGCAATAAACAATTCTTACGTAAAACTAATGATAATCTGTGCACATGGTTGATAAGTTGGACCAGCCTGTGGCCAAGCTCTTCACCATTCCAAACACAGCAATTTAATGTTCTCAGAACGGTCGCAACTGAAAGTGCATCAAAACCTGAAAATCTGGATAAAAGCAGAAATGCCTGGCTATATGGCCTTAATACACTTAGCCCCCTATGGTTTAAACTTGGAAGAGAATACAGTATGTCTATTTAATATTTGAAATGACTGGAATTAAATATAGTGTTCCATGGAACAACTATTCAGAGTCTCTAATTGTAAATGACTTGTTTGTTGTTTAATATCTTTTACTCTTTCACAAGGGAAAAGTCTAAGTATTTATAAAGTGCTTTCCTGGATTGTTGTTTCTCAAGGATTCTATCTCTCTACTGTTACTTTATATGAATAATAATAAATATAAATGCTATTTTTAAACACTGGAAAGCCTTTATTCAAAAATAAACATGGTGAAGGAGTGAAGAAGAACAAATGATAAAAGATAAAGTTTAAACTCTGGCAAAGGAGTAGGAGCAAATGAAACCTGAGGGAATACAAGGATGTGAAGAAAATGTCCAGGAATGTTTGCAAAAGCAGAAGTCTTCAAGCAACTTTACACAAGACTTAGATCCAAGGAAGGGGGAAAAGAAGTGTATAGGCTAGCAAAATCATGGGTCACAATTAACAAAGATATAAAGGAAGTAAGGTTCATCAACAATGAAACTGGTATGGTGACTGATGATATCACATAAAGGATTGATGGAAAAGATACCCAAGAGAGCAATACAACTTCAAAATGATGAACTTTGGTGTAGTGGAGCCTATCATACCTGATGAAATGGCAAATGCTGTAAAAGAGATGAAAAATAATAAGGCCTTAGGCACAGAAAGATCCCTATTGAGATATTGAAAAAGCTTGGAATAGAAGGCATCCATTTGCCAACATCTCTGTTCAATTTAATCATGAGATGAGAAAAGATACCAAATGAGTGGAGGAAAAGTATGTTGGTGGTGATATACAAGGGAAAAAGTGACAATGGCAACTGTACAAATTAGAGAAGTATTAAGCTGATTAATCATATGATGAAACTGTGAGAGAGTCATTGATAAAAGACTAAGTGAGCTAAATATTAGCACAAATCAGCATGACTTCATGCCAGGAAGGTTGACAATTTTTGCACTTAGGGAGCTAGTGGAAAAATATAGAGAGAAAAGGAAAAATATTCACATGGCATTCATGGATCTCAAAAATATCTTTAGCTGAGGGCCAAGATAATTCATCTGGTGGTATATGAGGGAGAAAATGGTACCAGAACTTTTTATGTGGCTTGTTCAAGCCATGTATGTAGGTGCAACGTCAACAGTCAACTTATGGTGGTGAAACAGACATACTATCGGTAAAGGTGGGAGTGCATCAGGAATCAGCACTAAGCCATTTCTAGTTTATTCTCATCCTGGACACCCACAAGAGGAACATACAGAAGGAAGCATCGTGGTGCATGCTATTTGCAGATAATATTCTATGCAGTGAGGAAAAAGAGGATCTTGATTGTTGGAGAGATGTGGTATAGGCAAGTCTCATCTTACGCGGGGGATCCGTTCCGCGGTTAGCGCGTAAAGCGAAAACTGCGTATAGTGAAACACTCATTGAGTTGAATGGCGGGCGGAATCGCCCACACTACAGATGCAGTTTTAAAATTGTTGTTTTTCTTTTTTTTTCTGTTTTTGCCGACTGCGCAAAGCTGAATTCGCGCATGTTAAATGCCCCTAAGATGCGACGGGCCTGTATATGGTATGTAAATTCAATAATGTGCACACTGAAGAATTATCTTTGAAATTAGGTGAGCAAACAATACCAAAAATACAAAGTTTCAATATCTGGGTTCCAAAATCTGGCGAAATGGAGGATAAAATTAGAGGTAGGATAATAAATGCCTGGCTCTGATGGAGAGAAATAAGTGGAAAGTACCAGTAAGAATTAAAAAAACAACTATAAAGCGTTGTCCATCCAGTTTTAATGGGTGGCGCAGAGTATTGGGCAACAAAGAAAAAACATGAGCGAATGATCTCGTCCACAGAAATGTGAATGTTGAGATGGATGAATGGTGCAAGCAAGACAGATTACACGAGGAATGTTTGTATATTAGAGACATGCTCAAAATAAAACCCATACATAAAAGAGTAAGGGAGCATAGGCTCAGATATTTGTTCATGTAAAGTGCAGTCCTGACAACTACATGGGTATGAGAATCCAACAGATCAGGATTGAAGGAAAAACACAGAGAGGCCAACCCAAGAAGTAGTGGTGGGATGTCCTAAAGGAAGACATGTTAGCATGTGGTATAATAGAGGATATGGCATTGAACAGAGCAATTTAGAGGGAGAGGACTCAGAGCTTTTGATGTGATTAATTCAAGGAAGAAGACTTTCTATCTTAGAATTGAGTGCACTTTAATCATTAATAACTCATAAGTCCTCATAGCACCTCTGTGAGGGTATTATCCCTTTCTTTACAGATGGGGAAACGGAAAGAGTGCTTGAGAGACTGGTTGAAAATAACATAGAATGACTTTAGGAAAACTTGGAATAGAAACCAGATCACCTGAATTCCAGTGCTGTAATCACAAGATTATTCTTCCTTTCCAATTATTTTTAATAAAAAAATAATTACACGTCTGCTACAGGTTACAGGTAACTGCCATTACTGCAACAAGATCTTTAAAAAAAAAAAAAAAAAGGAAACTAACAAATGCGAGGGCAAATGTATAACAAAAAATTATTAGTATTTTTACAGTTTGATCAATGTTTTCGAATAGGGGCAGATAAAAGGCACAGTTAGCTCTATTGCTAGCCAAAGAAACCAAAAAAAGAACATCAGCAGCATGTTACAATGAACAGATAAACTCTAGAGAAGACCCTTTTTTATGATATTTAGTAAAAACAGCTTTTATCACACATGAGAGAATTCTTGCCAAGGAGCCAGCATATAATGGATCAATGATTAATATTAAGGAGGATACTCTGATGCCAAGGAGAAATTCTTTTCCTATCCTGAAAGTGGCGTTTATAAATACAAAAAGTTGTTAAACCAGTTGAGTATAACTGTTACCGGCTTTCGCATTAATTTTCAAGTCCACTAATAGTTCAAGTAACTGAGTTATAAATCATCTGAAAGAAGAAAACGTAAGGACTTGTCAGATCTCAAGTTTGTGAGTAAAAGGAATTTTTAGCAACATTCTTGACATATTGAGGATCTGCAATGTTCATCGCTCATATTCTGACTCAAAAAAGATCTAGGGTGAAATACTGGGCCCATTGAAGGGCTATGACTGATATGAAGGGTCAGTTGGAAGGTTGTAGAGATTTCTTCTGCTCCTACTATTGTAAACAGTGGTGCTTGGCTTCCCTTCATACGTACTAGTAAGTGGGATTTGAAACAAATGTATTTTGAATTATATTTCTTTTGAAATGTAGACACTTTAAATTGTTTCTGAAGCTTCATTCATTCACCCAACAATGAATATTGGCCACCAAAGTAAAACAAAAAAATTAAAGCATTAAAAACAACTACAGAACAAAAATTTCTCTAACACTTGGACAGTTTAAAGTAGATATGGTATGCATGGTGGAATAATGAACATTAAATATTATTTTTGGGTGATCTCTAACTAGTCACTGAAAAATATCCAATATTGAATTACTGTGGTAATCACTGAGAAAAGAAAAATCATGTATTTTAATTAATAAATAAGCCATTAGAATCTACTTCAAGTTTTTGAACAGTCTTCCTTCTTAAACAATTAAATATTTTGTATTTCTTGGATGAATTAAATTTTTTGGATAATTTTAAATATGTAATCAGAAGTCTTTCCAAAATATTTTAAAGCAATTCTAGCTGAATTTTATTTTGTACATAATTTGGAACCTTTCTTCAGTTTGTAAATAACTTTAGAATAAGTTCAAAGTTTTCAGTTCTTGTATGTTCTCATGCAGTGCTTTATGGCTATACTAGTGACCATAAATGTGTTATTGCTGGTGTCACCTCTGGAAGCACCAATTAAACTCTAACTAAAGTAGCATGGTGAAGACTTCTGGCTTCAGCTTTATTCTAACTTCATATTTTTTGGTAAAGTATAATTTAAGTAGTTAACCATCAGTTAACTCAACACTTCGGGCCTTGGCCACACTTGCACTTTATACGGCAATAAAGCTGCCTAGAGCGCTCTACCTCACTCTCTGTCCACAGTGGCAAGGCACGTAGAGCACTCTGACTCCCTGGCTAGAGCGCTCCTGGTACTCCACTTCCATGAGAGGGATAACAGCTGTTGCGTATTGGCTGAGATGCCCCAGGGTCAGTGTGAACAGTTACTGCGCTCTGATTGACCTCCGGAAACGTCCCATAGTCCCCTAAGCTCAAGTGGTCACTCTTCCCTTTGTTGTGAAATGGCTGCAGGACTGCGGAAGTGCCTTTTCGAAGCTCCATTTCTGACAGCGGCTGCTTATCTGCTTATCTGATACGACAAACATTTACTATTTGCTTTGAGAGTGAGTGAGTGAGAGGCAGAGGGGTTGGGGGGTCTGAACTTATAAGACAGCGTGCTGACACACTCTCAGCACTCCAAAAACCCACGCTCTCTCTCCCCCCACATACACACAACACACTCCACCCCACCCCCTCATTTGAAAAGCATGTTGCAGCCACTTGAACGCTGGGATAGCTGCCCGTAATGCACCGCTCCCAATGCCACTGCAAGTGCTGCAAATGTGGCCACGCCAGTGCGCTTGCAGCTGTCAGTGTGGATAGACTGGCACGCTTTCCCTAGTGCGCTCTCTGAAGGCTGGTTTCACCCAAGCGCTCTACAGCTCGAGTGTAGCCATAGCCTTAATTTCTGGTATCGCTTAGCTGTATTGTTTGAAGCCCTACAGGAACCTCAGGACTGCAGACTATTCCCAAGCAGCAATTCCCCAATGTAACTCTCCATTAATTAGTGAGTTGGAAACACCGGTTAAGGTGCTTTATAACTCTGCACTGGAAAGGCTCAGTCCCATGTATTTACTTGACATTATCTGCTATCATATGCCCACTTTCCCAAGCCTCACTTTGGGACACGAGACCAACTTGTGTCTCTTCTTACCACAAAGTCACCTGCTCAAAGTTGAGACAAATAAAGTCTCATCACCAGCCCAGCCCTCTTAATTTGTTGTAGGAAAGAGAACTTCACCTCATGTGTCTCCTGCAAACTGAATAAGCCCTATTCAAATATAAGGATGTCATAGAGCTGGTTGAGCTTTCACTTGTTGGACACTCACCAGACTGCTTTGCCCAGATCCCAGCACTGGACGTATGTTGTTCTGAGCTCTCCTGAGCTCCAGGTACTGTCTCTGTTTGGCCTTTAGGCTCACTCTAGGCATGGACTCTATCTAGGATCCCATGGTCCACCTTTCCTAGTCCCCAAAACCAACGCCAAACTCCCTGAGACTCCCCAATAGCTTACTCACACCATCCCCAGAACTCCACCCTCCTGGGTCCTCTGGTTTATATTTTAATTCATGCAAAATAGGCCACTGGTCCGGTATTAAATCCAGCAGTCCCGCTTTTCTGTGATTTCACTCCCTGAATGTGGTTTTGTCCAGCATTGAATGGGGGATGCCATTTTGAAGAGCATACTGCTCTGCCCCCGCTAGCATGACCTCGCATGCAACGTGATGCCAGTGGGGGCCGTGTGGTTAACGTTTCAAAATAGCATCCGGATGTGGCAGGAAATTGCACACATCGTGCATCCAAGTTCACCCTGGCAGGGGAGGGCTTATGCTGGCAATAGCAGGCTCATACTGTTCCTGAAAGTACCGGAATGTCCAATATTCTGGGAATACATGAGTGGCCACCCTAATGCAAAATAAGAAACACATGTACATCATCCCCTGCCTGAGTTTTCCTCACCACTTGTGTTCTTTGGGATTTGGTCAGTGTCCTTTAGGGTCCAAGGTCTCTTTTTCTGGGTCTCAGTCCTCCAACTCACAATCTTAAATTTGCAAAACGATAATCCTCCATCATGACTCCTACTCACATTAGTAGTTGTATGAAAAATTTTGTCGACTGTGGAGTGTGTGTGTGTGACTAAAGTCCGATTTTGTTACCTATAAACTGGAGTCACTGGTCCTGCTCACAGAGCTTGGATATTTTTCAAAGCGAGTAAGGTGACTGGTTTCTTAATGAAGGAAACCTCTTTGATACAAGGCAATACAAGACATTTACAGCAGACATATGCTCACTTAGTTTTAATGTATTCAGATGGATTTTTAAAATCTGTAAAATCAAGTAAATCAACAAGATATTGTCCTTTAACATTGTTCTGCCAGATTTATTTGCAGTATGAAATGAAAATTCAAATCAGATTTCTCTTTTTTTATCTCTAGGCACTGTATCAAAGGGTATTTTATTAGGATTTGGGACCTGGTCTAAGTGCCCATTGAAGACTTCCATTAATTCAGTGTGTTTTGGATCAGGCCCATTCTGAATTTCATTTATCACTTACTATTTGAATAATGTTGAGAAAAATCATCACTTAATATTTAGAGGCATGGAGTTATAAAACTATTTTTTCTCTTTAATCACCAGGTGATGCCTTCCCTTGGACAATCAGTCTGCATCATTTCAGTGTGTATACTCTTCTTGGACAACAAATGACACTTAATTTAGTGGAACCCATGGGCTGTACTTCTACTCTAGCTGTCACTTCACAAAAACTACTTGCCTCAGGGCCAGAATCCAGACACTCGTTTGTTGTTTGCCTCCATGTCGACCTTGAGTCACTTGAAATAAAATGTTCAAACCCCCAGGTTGGTATATTTAATTGATTTATGAAAGGAAATTAAAAATAACTTGAATTAAGTACAATTGTTCTGCATTTTGTTGAGGAGGTTCTCTTTTATTAAACATCTTAATTTTTTTTTAAACTGGGCCATCAAGATCAGGGTACTTAGATTAGATTTGCTTTGAAGCTCTCTCAAGTTTTGTAATTTAAACTCTTCTCAAAAAGTAATAGCTACAGCATAAATGCATCTTTTGGCTGATGGAATGAAATCAGTTGCAGATGTACTATTGTTAAATGCTGAAGCACTGCTTAACTGTCGTGAATAAATTTGTTGAAATGGCCTAATGTAATTTTTGATCAAATTCTCAAACAGTCTCTGATTCAGCATGGAATGTTTTCAAACAAGCTATGATATCCTTTATTAAAGGGGAAAACTGAAAGGGAATTGTTTAAAAGAATACAGATTGTCACCATAAATTTAGGTAGGTATGTTACGTGTATTACTGAAAACTGCATTTTAATTGAGTTAGATCCAAGTTACTCTACAGTGGCCTGAAGTCACTCCAAATAGGAGAACTTTTCTATGCAAATGTTCAATGCACTGAACAGTGTATTTAATAATGTTTTGTTGTCAGTTGTACCATCTTAATTGTAGTTCTGATGAAGCTGTCACCTCTTGGTATTGATGTTTATAATTCAGGCACCATCAATGTGCTTGGTACTGTACAAGACACTGCATTCAGACAATTTCTTCTTCAAAGAGCTAGCTATCAATGAGACAAGACAGAGATGAGACACAGTGGGTAGCCCAGTGAAGAGGATACTTGAATTTTTCAACAATTACTGCTTAATAAAATAAAATAGAAGTATGTCATAAGAATGGCCATTATGGGTCAAACCAATGGTCCATCTACCCCAGTGTCCTGACTTCTGCCAGTGCCACATGCTTCAAAAGGAATGAACAGAACAGGGCAATTATCAAGTGACCCATCCCTTATTGTCCATTCCCAGCAGTCAGAGGTTTAGGCTTATCCAGAGCATGGGGTTGCATTCCCGACCATCTTGGCTAGTAGCTAGTATCCTCCGTGAACTTATCTAATTCTTTTTTGAACCCAGTTATACTTTTGGCCTTCACAACATTCCGTGGTAATGAATTCCACAAGTTGACTGTGCATGTTGTGAAGAAGTACTTCCTTTTGTATGTTTTAAACCTGCTGCATATCAATTTCATTGGGTGACCCTTGGTTCTTGTCTTATGTGAAGGGGTAAATCACACTTACTTTCTCCATGCCATTCATGATTGTATAGACCTCTGTCATATCCGCACTTAGTCATCTGTTTTCTAAGCTGAATAGTCCCAGTCTTGTTAACCCCTCCTTATACAGAAGCTGTTCCACACATTTAATTGTTTTTGCTACCCTTCTCTCTAACTTTTCCATTTCTAATATATATTTTTGAGACTAGAACTCAACACGCATTCAAGGTGCAGGCGTACCATGGATTTATATGGTGGCATTATGATATTTACTGTCTTATTGTCTATCCCTTCCTAAAGGTTCCTAACATTCTCTTAGCGTTTTTGACTGCTGCTCCCCATTGAGAGGATATTTTCAGAGAACTATTCACAATGACTCCAAGATATTTTTCTCGAGTGGTAACTGCTAATTTAAATCCCATAATTTTGTATGTATAGTTGGGATTATGTTTTCCAATATGCAATTGTATTTATCAGCATTGAATTTTCATGTATCATTTTGTTGCCCAGTCTTCCAGTTTTGTGTGATTCCTTTATAACTCTTCGCAGTCTGCTTTGGAATGAACTATCTTGAGTAATTTTGTATTGTCTGCACCCTTTGCCACATTGCTGTTTACCCCTTTCCCACCAATTTTACTCTGTTGTTTAACCATTTTTCAGTCTTCTTACTATTTATTTGGGGTATATATATAATTTGAGCCTCTATTATGGAGCTTTTAAAAAGTTTCCATGCAGCTTGCAGGCATTTCACTTTTGTGACTATTGTTTTTGATTCCATTTAACTAACTTCCTAATGTTTGTTAGTTCGGCTTTCTGAAATTAAATGTTCCGGTGGGAGGCTTCTTTTGTATTTCCGCTCCACCTGCAAGGATGTTAAATTTAGTTATATTATGGTTGCTGTTACTGAGCTGTTCAACTATATTCACCTCTTGGACCAGATCCTGTGCTCTACTTAAAGAAGAATTGCCTCTTCTCTTGTGGGTTCCAGAAGTAGCTGCTCCATAAAGCAATCATTAATGGTGTTGACAAACTTCATCTCTCCATCCCTTCCTGAGGAGACGTACTCAGTCAATATGGGGATAGTTGAAATCCCCCATTATTATTGGGTTTTCTATTTTTATAGCCTCTCTAATCTCCCTGAGCATTTCAAAATCACCATCACCATCCTGGTCAGGTGGTTGGTAGTATATTCTTACTGCTATACTCTTATTATTCAAGCATGAAATTTCTGTCCATAGAGAATCTATGATACGGCTGGATTCATTTAAGATTTTACTATATTTGGCTCTCTGTCTTTCACATATAGTGCTATTCCTCCACCTGCAAAACCTACTCTGTCATTCCTATATATTTTATACCCTGGCATTACCATGTCCCATTGATTGCCATCATTGCACCAAGTTTCTGTGTTGCCCGTTGTGTCAATATCCTCCTTTGCTAGCAGGCACTCAAGTTCACCCATCTTAGTATTTAGACTTCTTTCATTTGTATACAAACACTTACGAAATTTGTGAATATTTACTTGTCTGCCTTCATGTGATGTAATTGAATGGGACTCTTTTTTGTTGCACTGTTTCTCTTCAGCTCCTAGCTGTACTTTATCAACTTCTATCCTCTCCTCTTCACTAGGATATAGAGAAACCCCGTTAATAGATATTCCCCTAAGGATTGCCTCTGACTAAACCATATGCTTCTCCACACCTGTCAGCTTTCTCCAGCACATAGTTTAAAAACTTCTCTAAAATCCTTTTTAATTTGACATGCCAGCAGTCTTGGTTTAGGTGGAGCCCATCCTTCCAATATAGGCTCCTCTTTTCCTAAAAAGGATCCCCGGTTCCTAATAAATCTAAACCCCTCCTCCCTACACCATTGTGTCATCCATTCATTGAGACCCTGCAGTTCTACCTGTCTAACTGGCCCTGTGTGTGGAACTGGAAGCATTTCAGAGAATGCTACCATGGAGGTCTTGGACATCAATCTCTTACCTAACAGCTTAAATTTGGCCTCCAGGACCTCTCTCCTACCTTTCCCTATGTCGTTGGTACCTATTTGTACCACAACCACTGGCTCCTACCCAGCACTGCACATGTCTGTTTAGATGTCTTGGGAGATCCACAATCTTTGCACCTGGCTGGCAATTCATCATGAGATTCTCCCAATCTTCACGAACCAGCTATCTGTATTTCTAATAATCAAATCCCCCATTACTATTACCATTCTCTTCCTAACAACTGGGATTCCTTTCCCCCAGAGGGGTATCCTCAGTGTGAGAAGATACCATGACATCATCTGGAAGGAGGGTCTCAACTATGGGATCGTTTCCCTCAGCTCCAGTTTGATATTCTCCTTCCCTGAAACTTTCATCCTCCTTGACAGCACAGAGGCTGTCAGACTGGAGGTGGAGCCACTCCAGTAGCAGAGTAGCCCCCCTCTGCTACTGGACTTCTGCCTGCATTCTTTTTAGTCCGGCAGATTTTTTTGCTTTTTTGTTTTGCCAAAGGTTGTTCTTCAAGTGTGGGCCTCTGTGTGTATTCCATTCATGGTGTGCATGTGCCCCATGCACCTGAGGCTGGAAAATGTTTTGTTTACAATGTGCATTGCTTTGCAAATGCACCCTACTCTCCATACTCCCAGTCAAGAGTATAAGGTGCGGTGTGGACTGACCACCTCTCCAGTTCCTTTCTTCCACCTGTGGTCTGAGATGGAACTTCTCTAGTGTCTGTAGCTTTACTTAGGCATGTCTCCATATTATATTATTATCTCATAGAACTGGAAGGACCTTGAAAGGTCATCGAGTCCAGTCCCCTGCCTTCACTAGCAGGACCAAGTACTGTCCCCTGACAGATTTTTGCCCCAGATCCCTAAATGGCCCCCTCAAGGATTGAACTGACAACCCTGGGTTTAGCAGGCCAATGCTCAAACCATTCCCCCTGGGTACCTAGCATGCCCACAGCCCCAAGTTTCAGGAACTGGGTCCTTTGTGTCTGGACCCTCATGGCCAGTTACAGCCCTGACGTATATTTGTTGCCTCAGGAAAGCACATATTCCCTCCAACTGTAGCATCTGCCAGACTTTCAGTAGCCAAACTCATCAGTCCTGTGAGTTCAGACTTCAAACAGTCCTGATGTATTGCTTGATGAGACAAGAGTCCAACTCCAGCCTGTGCCCTTTCAAAAACGGTTGTCTCCAGCTCCTGGACCCCTATAAGCAGAGTTAAGAACTCTAACAGAAAATGGGAAAGACAAAGAAGATAAGAATGAACACCCTCACAACAACATACGTGAGAAATCCACTTCTAAATCCTCAAAGAACAGAACTTTTTCCCTAACCCACTCAGTCAAGTAAGACTATTCGTTCCAGTACGGATGTGTCAGGAGTTGAGTACTCATCCCTGAGCCCTGAAAACCAAAAAGGTTCAGAGGCTGCTATCTACTGAAGTAGCGGCACTGGGACTGTCCTTGATACTAGTGAGGGAATGGAGTAATTGGATGCCTCCAGCACTGATGGTACCAACTCGCCCGGAGAAGGAATTGCTAGTACTGAGAACCACTACCTGATGAAAATGAGGACCCTGCGAGGTGGGGAGAGTATATGAGGCTTGCAGACAGTTCCTGCCACTTATTTAGAACCTCCCACCTCACAGGGTCCTAGAGCTCAGGATCCAGCCTGAGCCTGGAAGTCTAAAATGCGGGTTTTTAATTGCAGTGCAGACATAACCTGAGAGTGTTCATGAAGGTATTATCAGTAGAGTCTCTGCATCTGTGTCATGAGGACATATTAGTGTTCCCTTACCTGGACAACTGAAAGTTCAGGTAGTACCTATATCCTTACTTGGCCTTTTACAATAAATCGAACTCTGAGTAAATGCAGAAAAGTCCACTATAATCCTCATACAGACTATAGACTCTATTGGAAGAACTCTGCACTCAGATACTGCTAGGACATACCTACTTCATGACTGGTTCCAGGCTATGATGATGCTCATCATAACAATGCTGCGGGAGCCCCCAAACAGTAGTGAAATCCTGTCTCACCCTCCCAAGCCACATTTCCTCATGTACATATGAGAGACCTTGTGGGAAACTTTATCTTCAATGTCTTCAGGCTTGGTTACAGACAGCCTATGTCCCAGACAGACACCGTCTAAATAAGTCGATTTTGCTCCCCCACAGGATGATACTAGCCTCACTCACCTAGTGGAAAAATATGGAGACAGTATATGTAGGGATTCTGTTCATCTCTCCTCCACCCACAAAAGTTGATTACAGATGCCTCTCTGTTAGGTTGCAGGAGCCCATCTAGATGAGCACATATCCCAAGATACTCTGTGACCAAATGCTATACAGCAAAATGAAAGATCTTTTCCATATGGTGTCAGCATTATCAGTGATCCCCAGAGGATTTGGGGCGATCCCAACTATGTTGGACTATTTCCTTTCTCTGAAAAGTCTGGATTGTTGATCAGCTCCTTTCAGGTAAACTTAGCAGCTATTACTGCCTTTCAACCCCGGTGGACAACTATGCAATCGTCACCCATCTGGTCTCCATGAGGTTATTTAAAGGCTTTTTCAGAACCATTTCTTCAGTACTGAAACCAGCCCCAGTATGGGATGGATATCTAGTCCTATTTGCATTAACAAATCCCCCATTTGAACCTTTGTCCTTACATGCTTTCAGTCATCTATCCATCATGAAAGTTGCCTTTCTTGTCACAATTATCTCAACGAGTAGAGTGGAAGAACTGGGAGCCCTTATGGCAGACCCTCTATATACAGTCTTCCTAACGGATAGTTTCCCTAAGATTACATCCTAAGTTTGTTCCTAAGGTGAGCTCGGAGTTCCACCTGAACCATGTCATCCTCTTTACCTGTCTTATATCCAAAGCCATGTGTCAGAAGGAAGAACATGAAGCTCCACACTTTGGATGTCTGATGAGCCTAGGTTTCCTACCTAGAGAGAACAAAATTCATCAGGAAATCCTCTAAACTATTTGTCTCCGTGGCTGAATGTATGGGAGGAGAAGCTGTCTCCTCATGGAGACTTTCTAAATGGATTTTGGCCTGCATCTTCCTTTGATATAAATTGACTGCAATCCTGCCCCACAAAATGGGAGGGTACGCTTCACAAGGGCCCAGGCAGCCTCTGTAGCTTTCCTACAAGATGTCCCTGTTCTCAAGATATGTAGGGCAGCAATGTTAGCTTTGTGCAACATTATGCCTTGGTGCAGGCTTCGACAGCAAGGGCCCCCTTTGGCAAAACATTTCTTCAGCTGGTGGGTACAGCCAAGTTCCTTGCATCCTCCTTCTTAGTGAATACTGCTTGTGAGTCATTTTGAGTGGAATACATGTAGCAAGCAATACTTGAGAAAGAAAGGATGATTACTTACCTTGTACAATAAATGGAGTTCTTCGGGATGTGTGGTCCCTTGGGTATGTCTACACTGCAGCTGGGGTGAACCTCCCAGTCAGGGGAGACATTAGTGGGGCTTGTGCTAGTTCACTAAAACTACCCCCTGGGTCCAATCTTGGGTAGCTAGCCTGAGCCTCTATCAGTGATGCAATGTCCACACTGCTATTTTTAGCATACGAGGTTGAGCCCCACTAGCATGAGTCTGTTTACCCAAGCTGGGAGGCTTGCTCTGAACTGCAGTGTCAACATACCTTATGTGTATTCCACCACCACCTCCCCTTCCCTTGAGCTTTGGAGCCTTATCCTTAGAATATTCCTGGTAGAAGAGGAACTGGAAAGTGGTTGTCTGCACTGCCCTTAAATCCTCAGCTTGCAGCACAAGGCGTAGGGACACTGCTAACAAAAAAATATTTTGGTCTCAGGCGCCACAGTTGCATACACACCTTGAGTGGAATACACACAGGGACCACTCATTATGAAGAACTTCAGTTACTGTATAAGGTAGGTAACCATTCTTTATAAGTCCCCATCTCATAAACACTTACTCTCATATATATAAAGATTTGCCAGATCAGGGCCTAAGTCTGGAAATGATAACGTTGTGGTTGCTGGGGTAATCTTTACATTGTCCCTTGTGCACATGCATTACAATGTGTTCTTTAATCAAATGCTCTTTTTTCCCCTTGCCTCATTCAGTGCACATATTGGATGATGGTCCGTGTGTAAGGCAAATGTTCTGAATTTATTTATTTATTTTATCCTCAATGTGTGGTCCCCTGCCCCATTCACTGCACATTCTCCAAGCCCACATTATAGACTCTCCCTCATTCGCTACACACCCTCCACTTTATGCAATGGATGAGACTAGGGTTCAAAGTGTGTAGGTTGGATCGTGTGATGAAATTGGCAAAGGATCACACGCTGAACAATGAGGATAAAAATTAAACATTGAACAGATGCCACAATTCACCAAGCTCCATCCAGGCTGCACAATGAATATGATCATGTTATAAAGGCATATTCAGAAAAAGGCAGAGTGATGAAGTGCAGACAACTTTAATTTTGTCATTTCAAGACTTTTGAGAGCTTCACTTTGCAACCTTAACAATATTTTTACATATTTTCATATGGAATAATATTGCACAATTTTACATCCTTTGGAGCCTGCCTTATTCCATATTCATCTTCATAATACTGACTTAAACAGAATTACACCCACTCTCAAAATGGTGATTGTGGCTCAGGCTTTCATGCAGCTCTGACCTTCAGACTGTAGACCTTATAGGTCATAAATGATTCACAAAAGCCACTGTACTGTTAATTTCTTACTTTTGTTGTCATACATGCACTCAATATCCTAAAACAACTTTTTTTAAAGCAAATAATCTTGTCACTTCTAATTCCTTTTTCCTAAACTTTCAAAGGCTCTCATGCAGGGGTGGGCCAACCTTTTGGCCCGAGGGCCACATCTGGGTATAAAAATTGTATGGCGGGCCATGAACGCTCACAAAATTGGTGGTCGGGGTGTGGGAGGGGGTGAAGGCTCCGTCTGGGGTTGCGGGCTCTGAGGTGGGCTGGGAATGAGGGGTTTGGGGTGTAGGAGGGTGCTCCGGGCTGGGACCAAGGGGTTCAGAGGAGGGAGGGGGATCCAGTGCTGGGGCACAGGGGGGTTGAGGCTCCGGCTGGGGGTGCAGGCTCTTGGGTGGGGCTGGGGATGAGGGGTTTGAGGTGCTGGAGAGTGCTGGGCAGAAGGGCGGGGGGATTCAGGGGTGTATGCTCCAGGCAACACTTACCTCAAGCAGCTCCCGGAAGCAGCGGCATGTCCCTCCTCTGGCTCCTATAAGCAGGCGCAGCCAGGCGACTCTGAGCACTGCCCCATCCACAGGCGCCACCCCCACAGCTCCCAGAAGCAGCGGCATGCCCCCCTATGGCTCCTACACAGAGGCACGGTGCCAGCCAGGTGGCTCTGCGTGCTGCCCTGTCCGCAGGCGCTGCCCCTGCAGCTCCCTTTGGCCGCGGTTCCCGGCCAATGGGAGCTACCGGAGGTGGCACTTGAGGCGGGGGCAGCGTGTGGAGAGAAACCTGGCTGCCGCTATGCAAGCCCCCAACCCCACTCCCCGGCTGGAGCTCAAGGGCCAGATTAAAAGGCCTGATGGGCCGAATGCGGCCTGCGGGCCGTAGGTTGCCCACCCCTGCTCTAATCACTTACCTTTATTCCATTAGTGTGTTATTGTGTCAGTTTAAATAAATTAATCTGGTTTTGAGTTATAAGGTTGCAGAAAACAACTCAAAACACAGCACTGTTTTCTGTATCCCTGTAACCAAAATATTGTCAAAGTGATTGCTTTTCAAAGTGATTGCTTTTCAAAATGTAAAAGTGATTGCTTTTACGCTGCATCTACACTTGGAGTTGGGGGTGTGCTTCCTGTGGAGGGTTTGTACTTGAGACGGCTATCCCATGCAACTGTTCACAGCTTCCTGTGCTACCATGACTATGCTATTTTTAGTGCATGAGTACTAAAGTGGGAGTGAGAGCTAGCGTAAGTATATCTGCGTGAGCTAGAAATCACACCCCTAGCTCCAAGGGTAGACATTGCGTGGGTCTTAAACCTTTAGTTGCTACGTTTTACCCCACAAGTAATACTTAAAGTGGAGTTAATCAGATCTTGAAAATAAATATGTATAATGGAAAATCTGATCATTAAATCCTCCTGTCATGGACAGTGCTTCTATAACCTATGATGTTATTCATTCACTTACTAATAATTTTAAATGCTATACAAAATGAAACCAAAAGGGACTAACAATTTATTTGTGTTTAGTGAAGGGCCTTGGGGGTTGCCCGCTTTCCCTGCTTTATTTAAGCAAAAGTCATAAACATCAGATTTTGAAAATTTTTTTACCAGATGTTCAAGAATAGAAGGTGGAAAATAAAATTACATAAACAGCATCTGATACCTATACATTCACAGTAGGATAATCAAGAAACCTGATTCTTTAGAGTGGCATACTATATTTTGTCTGTGGATGGCAGCCTTAAATTATCATATACTTACTGAATTTGTTAGATGGTAACAAAGGACTAAATATTTTACTATTGAATTACTATGTATTGATTTGGGGCTAAATTCTGATCTTAGTCCCTTGAAACCAATCGGAGTGTTCCATGAATAATGTCATCAGGGTTTGACTCTTAGTTTTTGTCATTTTGTTTTCAATTTTGTGCTAACAAATTATTCTAAAAACATGAAATACCTGCAATCTGTTGAATTTCCATATCATGCATAATTCATTAATTCAGAGTGGGGTTATGTGTTTTCATTTATTTTTGATAAAGAAACGGGTTAACTCAACAACCACTAGCAGTTACTCTTTGTTAATCATCAATTTATTTCTAATTTTGAAGAGATTACTGAACCTAATGATAATTATGTATCTACTGCAAAATTTAAGAAGTGTTGCCAATGCTAGGAACAAAAGGAGACTTCACACTGATGTTGGCCCTTCTTTAATTATTAACAATATGTGGGAATGTTCAAACAGTTCCCTTGGAAAAGTTGCCACCAGCATGGTAAATAGAAACCACCTCCTTTTTAAGAAACAGAAGCCACTGAAATGTAATGAACTGTATTTCAAAATGTCAGAAAATTAAAATGCAGCTTCACCATGCTCTCTGCAGAGTTGGATTCTAATATAACTTCAGGGTTGTGTCTCTTTTTTGCATGAAAGTTGAGTATTTTTTCCTTTTTTATATACTTGAAAAATATTTTCTCTCATCTAACAGAACTTGGATTTTCTTTTTAATCTGAAAGATGTATTTCCTTCTGGCTTGGTCCCTAATTTTAGCAATTTTGTTCATTTTGACCCAGTCTCTGACTGCTGACATAGATGTCACCTGCTGAGATAGTTTTATATACTTCCACCAACCAGCTCCATTTAAAATAATATCCTCTTAATATGGGAAAGAACTCTGAGCCTTAGTGAAAGTTGAAACTCTGTTTCCAACTTCTCAGCTCTGGGACACTGGTAATTTTTAAAATTCTTCACTGGATTATTTGTGATTGCGGACATGCACATGGCAATGACACCATCCCTTCTCGCCCTCTGCTTCTACCTTTCTTATGAGCAATGGGGTACTGAAATTGTCAGAAATCCTGCTTTCGTAGGACACCAGTTCCTTAAACTATCCACTAGTCTCTTGACCAATCCCCCCACCCTTCTTTTTTTTTTTTTTTTTTTGGAATTTCTGAGAATGTACTGTTTGGGCCTGTCCAAGTATCCCACTAAACTCCCAGAAATGATTAAACTATCACTCATGTTAGCAGATCTTTTTTTTTTTTTTTAATTGGAAAGTTTTGCTGTTTCTTTTGCTAGTGTAGAGTCAGCCCCAGTTAATAATATACAACGTGTATTTTCAATTATGTGGAAACAAGTATGAAAATCTGAATGTAATAGTTTTTAAATAACGCTGTTTAATTATTGTGGTTAGTTACAGTAATTAAAGTAATAATTAAATAACTATCACAGAATATCAAAGTACTAGGGACATATGAGACTCTTTTAAACTTTACGAAAATAAATTTCTGCTATAGACTGAACAAATATCATTGTTTGATTATTACTTTTTATGTAGGGAGACAAATGCAATTCATCTACTGTTAACAAAAAACTGTCAAAAAGTTATATGACCTGCTCATTGTAAATCTTGAATCTTCAAAAGAAAAACCAAAATGAATTAAGAAGCTTTTTATAAAACTTCACCTCTCAAGAAGTGACTGTAGCATAATCTTTGAGACTTCATCACACATTCACACGCACAAAATCAAGTACTGTTTTATATCAAATATAGATTGACAACAATGTTTTCCTGCATCTGTTCTGCCCACATAAGAAGCCAGCTTCATAGCCTGGATGTGTCCTGAGGCTGAAACTTCTTATAAATATAAGAATTTTTTATAATGGCAGCTGGGTATGGTATCCAGCTGTGGATCTGTGTATGTATTGTTTGCAGTATTCTCTGGACTTGTTTTATATAGTATATGGCAATATGTTGTCATACAAATGTCATGATTAATGCTTATTTACGAAAGCTTGTGTAAATATCTAAGAACTGAGTCAAACAACGTGCAAGTTAAACAGTATGTTTTCTGAATATTGGAATGACATATCCCAGGAGGCTATTGAGTTGGATAGTGGATGTTCTTTCTGCGTATATAGAACAGTTTCATGTGTAGCATGGAATCATCATTGTAATATTGTTAAAAAGGAGTCTCTTACATTGTTTATACTTTATAGCATTCATATTCCTTTTTTCATGTGAATTTGCCTTTTCATAAGAATCAACTAAAAGGGCAGTCAGTATCTGTGTGAGATAATCCAGAAGTTAGTTAGATTTTTTTTTATTGCTAAAACTTTTATTATGAAAATTTTACAAGACCAGATTTGACTTATATTTTTATGAACTACGTATTATAGTTTGATTTTCTACTATATGTTTAGACAAGCAGCGCTTTCTGAGAAAAACCACTATGTTGTAATTTTTGTTAATTTATTTTATAGCAGCATAGTTTCTTATTAGGATGTTATACATTGTAAAAATTGAGCTCTGATATGTAGTTTAAATCTCACTGGAGGATTTTGATGGTTGTGATGGATTTTCCTACACCTAATTATGGAGAACTCCATCTATTTTTTCTTCTTTAGGTACAGCTTCTGTATGAACTGGCTGACATCATGAGCAAAGTCTGGAATAAGATTCAGAGGAGAGGTATGCTGTATCAATCTTCTGTCTACACGGAGTCCATGACAGGGCCTGCTCCTCCTAGCTCTCCAATTAAAAGTAGTGTTGGGACAGCTCCACCGGATACCAGTACATATAGCCCATCTGCTGACTTTGGAACCACTACAGAGGTAAGTGTTTCTGGACAAAAAAAATCCTATGAGGGACGATCTGCAAAATGTGGCAAGTGACCAATTAAGAATCACAAAGATAAAATGAGTAACAGTATTCCTATATACTGTAGATTTGATTGTAATCCTCTAAACATGTAATACTCTACATTTGGGGAAACAGGAGGAGGAAGGAAGGAAAATGGTTACAATATTGCTGCCCTATTATATAACTAGCTCACTGCTATTAGAAAAGGATGAATGCTGATTCTTTTAGACTGTAAGTAGGGGTCTACCAAATTCACAGTCCATTTTGGTTAATTTCACAGTCACAGGATTTAAAAAATAGTAAATGTCACCATTTCAGATATTTAAATTTGAAATTTCAGGGTGTTGTAATTGTAGGGGTCCTGATACAAAAAGGAGTTATGGGGGAGTCACAAGGTTATTGTAGGGGGGGGTTGTGGTACTGCTATTCTTACTTCTGCGCAGTTGCTGGCGGTGGCGCTGCCTTCAGAGCTGGGTAGTTGGAGAGTGGCAGCTGCTGGCTGGGAGCCCAGCTCTGAAGGCAGAGCAGCAGCGCAGAACTAAGGATGGCATGGTATGGTATTGCCACCCTTACTTCTGCGCTGCTGCTCTGCCTTCAGAGCTGGGCTCCTTGCCAGCAGCCACCACTCTCTAGTCACCCAGCTCTGAAAGCAGCAGCACAGAAGTAAAGGGTGGCATGGTATGGTATTATCACCCTTACGTCTGCACTGCTGCTGGTGGGGAACTGCCTTCAGAGCTGGGCATCCAGCCAACAGCCGCCCCTCTCTGGCTGCCCAGCTCTGAAAGCAGCGCAGAAGTAAGGGTGGCATTACCACCCCCCCCCCAATAACCTTGTGATGACCCTCCCCCCCCCCCCCCCCCCGCAACTCCCTTTAGGGTCAGGACCCCGAATTTGAGAAACACTGGTCTCCCCTGTGAAATCTGTATAGGATAGGATAAATGCACACAAAAGACTAGATTTCACGGTCCGTGATGCGTTTTTCGTGGCCGTGAATTTGGTAGGGCCCTAGTAACTACAGTAACTCCTCACTTAACGTTGTAGTTATGTTCCTGAAAAATGTGACTTTAAGCGAAACAATATTAAACGAATCCAATTTCCCCATAAGAATACTGTAAGTTTTAAACACACACTATAAGTTTTAAACAATTGAATACTGGTACACAGCGATGATGATAGCGAAGCTTGGTTGAGGTGGAGGAGTCAGAGGGTGGGAATTTCCCAGGGAATGCCTTACTTAAATGAACTAGCACTCCACTGAGCCCTCAAGGGTTAACTCTCACACTCTACAAGCCATCAGGAAAGATGTTTCAGAGATAGAGAGGCACATTTCCAATTAGGTATCAAGAGTGGGTCAGAAGTGCACTGCCTTGTTAATTAGATCAGCAAGCCCTGCAGCTGCAGCTTCTGCCTAAGGCAGCAGCTCCTTCCCTCATGTGTCCCCCTGGGTAAGCAAGGTGCAGGGGGGTAAGCAAGGTGCAGGGGGACATTAGCCCCCCTCTTCTTCCCCTCCCCCCACACAGCAAGCAGGCACCCTAACATTAGCGCCCCTCTTCTTCCCCTCTCCCCCACACAGCAAGCAGGCAGGAGTCTCAGAGAGAAGTACATAGCAGTGGGGGAAGGGACAGCTGAACTGCCATTGATAGCCTGCAAACGACGTTAGAAGGGAGCATTTCACAACGGTAAACGAGCATGTTCCCTAATTGATCAGCAACGTAAGAATGAAACAACGTTAACCGGGACAACTTTAAGTGAGGAGTTACTGTATAAGTGTAAGAAAATTATATATAAGAAAATATCTGTTTTTTAAAACAGATTATTAAGTAGTTTTTCAGGTGCAGAATTATAAAGGTGATTGTGGGTGGCCTATATGTTTTTGCTGGGGCTAGGGCCAGGTGAGTTTTTGTCTTTAGTTTGCTGCCTGGTCTAAGTCTCTTGCACAGGTTATACTGATAGCCATATTTGGGCATGGAGCCATGCTGGCTGAATCAAGGCGGGTTTTTCATCTTCATGGGTGCATCTGCTGAGCCTATTTTATGAATGTGGTGCCTTTCAGGCAGTTGTCACTGAGCTGGTATAATAATGCTCATGGCAACTGGAGGCTATGCACTTGGAAAGCCATGGGAGTTGCGACTTTGCATCTATGTGGTTGTTAAGGTCAGCTGGTTAAATTAATTAGCTGACCTGATACAAACCCAGCTCATGGGTATATTGATGGGTCAAGGAGACAGTGGTAAACATATTGGGTGGGATAAGGATAGTCCTGTGCCATGCTGCATGTATGGAGTGCCTGGTTCTTTCCACAGACATGAGAGTATGGGAAGTACAGTTCTGGAGAGACAGTTTCCCATTTTTTGGATAAGCTTGGCTGTTCTTAGAGCAGGCCTTTATGACACATTTGTGGGAACAGGGTTAGCCAGTTAGTTTGAATTCTGGAGTTCTGTTGAGTAAAGTTGTGAACAAAATTGCTTTAACCCTATACAAATTGTCAGCGTGTTAATTTTAGGGCAGTTAGAGGCTGGGAGGAATTGGAGGTGGTGACAGGCACTGCTCTCATTTTCACATCCATTTTACATAGAATCAGAGAGATTATTGTCATTAAAAGGATGGAGTTGAAATTCCTCTTGTTAATCTAGTTCTACTGCAGTATTTGCCTTAGGTTACTGGAGTTGCTTTGGTTTCATTTTTATTGATATGTTAGTTTATTATGTATGCTTTACCATGCAAAATGTAGACGGGGTACAAAAGTTAATATAAACAATAACAGCGACAAAACATTATGGCTACAAAACCAACAGTTCATCAGCTACCGACGTTAAATGCCTTGTTAAAAACAATAACCACCACCACCATTATAAATAACTATATGTTTTGCACCCTCTTCTTTATATTAACAGCAGTATATAAGAATTTGGAGTACTTGCTGTACCCAGACAACTATGTCAAACTGATTTAGTAATTTTTAAAATCAATTTGTGGCTAAGGTGGTTGTGGTATGATGGATCCAAGTGAAGCTACTGTCTCCTTTCATCTTAAAAATGTGGTTGAATCATTTATTTCACTTCAGTTTTTTCTCCTGCTCTCAAGAAAATATCGAGCTCTAGCCAAACAAGATTTATGTCTTGACCTGAACCTAAGTGTAGCATGGTGAGTTAGCCATGGATGATACCAGAAAATGCAGTCAATACTTTTCCTTTCTGAGATTGAGCACATCATCTCAGTCAGCTATTCAGTACAGTATTTAGAGCCAGTATTTGTGCTCAGTGTTTGATTTCTCAGTTAGAAGCTTATTACAGCATCATTGAAGCATTAGGCAAACTACCCAGTTTCTATCCTCCTTTCCAATGTGGATTGCATCATCACACAGGACAATGATTTTAATGCTTGTATTTCGATAAAGTTGCAGGTCGTGTGAAGTAAAAAGTTTTGCTTTTGCATACCTCTGAAATTATCATGAGGATATTATAGTGGTGTTACTAATATTATACAGTGAATTACCAGCAAAGCAAAAGTATATCTATAGAATGTTAAAATAAATTTAAATGTATGTGTCAGAATGGCAGTGTATTACATTCAATCCTGTGGCCTTAATCCTAGTTTATTGATAGTGATTCATAACTATCAGACGCATGACAATGGGTCTTCTCCCACGAAAGCTTATGCTCCAATATATCTGTTAATCTATAAGGTGCCACAAGATTCTTTGTCACTCTTACAGATCCAGACTGAGACGGCTCCCCCCTGATACTTAATTTATACAGTACTTTCCAAACAAGTTTCTCAAAGCACTTTACAAAGAAAAATATAATTGTGCTAGAGACTGTACAAACACATTGTTAAAGATAGGCCTTGCTGTAAGGAGTTTACCATCTAAACATGCAATCAAAGGATGAGAGGGGGAAAAGAGGCACAGTCAGAAAAAATAACCTGTCTGAGGCCATGCAGCATGTTACTGGCAGAGATGAGAATACAATGCACATGCCCTAAATTCAGGTCCAGTAGCCTAAGGCTAAGCCACACTAACTCTTGATTGGAATTAGATTCTATTCCATGCACATGGGGGAACATAGAAGAAGGCACAAAGACATGAATGGGAGAAAATGAAAGGGCATTTAGGCTGGTAGCATTTGTGGAATGAAGGGGGTGGGGGTGGTAGAAGGTGAAGCCTGAGATATAGGGTGAAGCTTTGTTGGGTAGGAACTTGAAGGTGAGGATGAGAAGATTACATTTGATAGAATTAATATGTAATATCAGGAGGAAGCTTGCAGAATGATTTAAACAGGGAGCTAATGCTGTCTGATCAGCAGACAAGGTAAATCATTATTCAATACTACATTTTTAGTGAATTAAATGGGAACAACATAAGTATTAGGGAGGTCAGAGAGGAGGCAGCAGTCAAAGTTGGAGATAAGCATGTGCACAAGTGTTTTTGCCATTGGAACAGAAAGGAAAATTTAAAACATTGTGCAGAAAGAAGCAATAAGATTTAGGGATAGCCTATTTCTGTGACAGGAGGAGTCAGATTGTGCCCTAAAATAGACCTGGAGGCTGAGGATGGTGCAGAGGAAAAAGGCTTCTAGTAGCCAGTGCATTTGGAAAGCAAATGGTTGAAATATCCTGTGAGAATCCTGGTCCAGTGGCTTGCTGCCATAAGCCAAGATAGCATTCTAAAAACAAATTAGCCTTTAAGGACAGTTCAACATGGTATGGAAGTTTCCTGGAAGGCCTCTAACCTCAGCCCAAAGGGAAGTGGTAGGTAAAGGTAATAGGAATTACCTCCTTGCACTCCCTTTCCCCCCCCCCCCCCCCCCCCCCCCCCCCCCCCCCCGTCTCAACAACCAAACTGAAAAGTAAGCTTAAAGAGTCTGGCTGTGTAATTAAGTATGGAGAATTCATATTAGAAAAACATATCGCCATGAGATCCTGGGCTAGCATTAGTAGTGTCATCTGTATGGATATGGAAGTCCTTCATGAGTCTTTGAGATGGCAGTATCAGGTTCTGGGAGAAAGCCAGTCACCACTAGGTGTGACCCATATGCCACTAGGATACCCACATTGGTCCTGGTTCCCAGGACTCCCTTACCATGTAGTTGCGTCCCAAAGAACCTCTTTTTGATCCGGCCCTTTCTTGAATCTGAGGATTGATGGTTATCCCTCCTTTCTCTAGGCTTGTTTTGTACCAAGTTACCAGCAGGAACAAACTGAACTAGCATATGGCCTGTTATGTCATCCAACTAGGTCTTGATGATGCAAACAAGGTCAAGTGTATCAAGCATGGTATTAACAAGCCCCTGCCCGTTAATGGTAAACAGTCACAACTATTTAACACCCAGATTTTACTTTGTTTAAAATTGTTATGATCTGGTGGGCAGTCTTCCTGGTTCTACTTTTTTTTTGTTTTTTGTTCCTCACTTAATTTCTGAGATTTTAAAATGAAGGTAGCCACTGAATGACAAACTGAAACCATGTGGGCTGCTGTGCAGGAAGCAGCTTACTTGCGCCCCCCCTCCCCCACCGCTCACCAACTATTCCTGGACCTACATACTTTCCTCTTGACATCATTGACATTGCAGGTGCACCGGGAGAGTTGTAAAGGAAAGGGGGCCATAGTGTTATTTCACAGGGGGGGGAATCAGTGTTGGCCAAATAGAGTATGACACAATAAAAAGAAAATAAACCGTATTCTCAAGTTTCTAATAGGCTATTGCTGACAGAGTAAAAATAAAATTATAAAGTAATTCTGTTGTGCAGTTGTCATTGGTTGTTTCAGAAATTATAGTGTATTGGCGGAGCATTTCCAAGAGTCAGAGTGCCAGTAAGGGTTGATGTCATAATAACAAAGTTGCCGTCCCACCCTTTGAGGAAGGGATTGTCAACCCTTTAAAATCAAATGTGGGAAGCAAGCAAGCAAACAAACCTCTCCCAAAACAACTCAAGGCGATTTTCCTCCTGGGGGGCAATTAATCTCTCATAGATCCCTTTTTTCAGCAGGATGGCTTAATTAAAAAGAACATAAAAATAAAATTCCCCTATGGGTACAGTGGTCACAGAGTCCTGGTCCTCCCTTGAATTGAGGGGGATGGGATTGAGGAGAAAGGAGAAAATCCCCTGACTCCAGTCCCCTTCCCTCCACTTGGGATGAAGCTGCAAGCATCAAGGATTACCCTCATCCTCCTGAAAGCTTTATGCCCTGTCTAGACGGGGTTTATTTGCCCCAGTGGAGTTTAACCACTGCAAATCACCATTGTAGAAGGACCCCCTGCCGGAATCCAGGCAGTGAGGAAAATCTAAATTACTTTTTGCAAGTCTGTAGCTGTCCCCTCTTTCACAGCCCCATGTGTGACAGTACTCCCCAGTGTGTGTATTTTGGGGTGGGAGGGAGAAAGAAACATATTATTTGCATCTCATAGAAGCAGTGAGAGAGAGCCTTTGGGAGATTGTTGAGGAAGCAAAGAACAGCCTCTCTTTACTTCTGGTCTAGGGTTGCCAACTTTCTAATTGCATAAAACTGAACACCCTTTCCCCGCCCCCTGCCCTGGACCCTTCCCTGAGGCCCCGCCCCTTCTCTGAGACCCTGCCCCCACTCACTCCACCCCTCTTCCTCTGTCGCTCACTCTCCCCCACCCTCACTCACTTTCACTAGGCTGGGGAGGGGATTTGGGTTGCGGGATCTGGAAGGGTGTTCCAACTTGTGTCCAGGAGTTTGGGTGCAGGTGGGGTGGGAGGTCTGGGAGGGAGTTAGGGTGTGGGAGTGGGTTCTGACCTGTGGCAGAGGCTTGCCGCTTGCTTCTGAGAGTTGGACAGAGGCAGTGGGCCCACCTTAGCCATGCTATGCCGCCGGCCGGATTTTTAACAGCCCGATCAGTGATAGTGACCGGAGCCGCCAGGATCCCTTTTCGACTGGGCGTTCTGGTTGAAAACCGGATGCCTGGCAACCCTGTTCTGCTCCTCACTCCCTAGATTTGAGTCAAGCTGATTCCCCTTATTTTCCATACTGCCTGGATTCCAGCAGGGGGTGCATTGAGAGCACAGGACAGAGAATCTCCCTCCTGTCAGTGCTGGCGCCCGGTGGCCAGGACAATTAATTGCAGGAAACATTCTGCTTGATCCCTGAGCACTACTATATGCATGACACTTGGCAGGGCTGCAAGTTGTTACAAACCTTATTTTGAACAACCTTTAGCCATTTCATTTTACCAAACATTTGGGAAATACTTTTATCATCACAATTTATCTCTTTCCTTAAGGTGGAACGTTTAACTTTTCATACCTACTAGTACTTAATATAAAACTTTTAGATATACATATTTTGGTTTTTAAGGGTGGGATTTTCAAAAGTGCTCAGCATGGGCCTAGCTCTGCTCCCAATGAAGTCAATGGGAGGTGATGTCAGTGGGAGCAAAGATAGGTTCATGCTGGGTGCTTTTGAAAATCCCATAATATATACTTAACTTTATTATTTTCTGTTCAACTGCTGATAACATTTACAGATCAAAATGCTTAAAATTTTGTGACACTAGAATTTTTTTAAAGAAAATGTGAACCACCGTTGTCAAATTTAGCTCCCCAAAGCTAAGTAGCTGCAGTTTTTATACTCAGTGCTGCAAACTAACAACAACAACATAGGTAGACTCATTACACCACAGTATTTATTTCTACTAGTTTGACTTTGGATGTGGGTTTTTTAATTTCAGATATTTTAGTTACATGATTGGAGATTGGCATTGAAATTCACTATGGTATAACATTTCATTTACATATATTATTACGATCTTTTGGGACCATTTTGAAATTACAGTGTCTGTTTTGTTTATGTGTTCCTACAATTTACATTTAAAACTTTGACGATTGTCAAACAAAAATACCCCATGCCATCGGTATGAATTTTTGAACTTTATACATTTTACAGTTAAAGCATTACTCTATTCTGGTGGGGCCAAATGATTATTTTTAAAGGCTTCTCTCAAGTGCAGTAGGCTTACTATAAATGAATTTGAAAAAAGTACATTCTACAAATTGTTTATATTAAACAGCAAAAGAAGTATTTGTTTATAAGATCCACAGATTATTTATACTTTAAGCTGTGAGTAATTCATTTCATGCTGACAAGTTGATAGGGAGCACTGCACTCCTGTGTGAGTAAAGTATCTAGCTTCCTGAATTTCAATCTGGGTGGTGGCAGAGGAAAAACCTGAGTGAGAGGCTTAAATACTGGGGCTTAGAAACAGTTAATCATTTTTACCACCCTGCATTGGAACAGGGAGAGCAAAGGTAGTGCATACTACAACAGGCCACTTGTTTCTGTTTACTTAAGTACAAACAGTGGTAGAAGTGTTTAGTCCTTGGGGAAGCTCTGTGATTGAACAAGAACGCAGAAGTTATTTTGATAAGGCATAGCAGTAGTGTGGCCAAAACTGTGATCATCCCTGAGCTCTAAGGCAGGCCAAGGATGAAGGCCTCATATGTTTGGTTCTTCCTGATGAACAAAGATAAATTCTGCTAAGAAAATAAACTCAGTATTTTGGTCAATTTGCAACAATTGGTGAAAGAATTAAATTGTATATTTTAGGACTTGGCATGAGGAGGTGTGGGAAAATAGTTCAGCGTTGCTGATTCTGGCTTGATCTTTCTGTAGCTCTGGAAGCAGAGCAGAAAATTAATGCATAAACATCTTTAACAATACCATGCTGGGTGCTAGAAATCCAAAATGAAAATTGAAACTGCATGAGGAATGAGAGCATGATCACTCACTGCAGTTTCTAATGTTTCTAATTCAAAGCAACACAGTTCTAAGGGTTTAAACATACTATTTTTAAATGAAATAAAATTAGATTTCTTCATGCAGTTGCGTCTGCAGCCCCTCACTCTTTCAATTCTTGAGCTCTACACCAAGCTTTAGTGCAGTGGCTCTCAACCTTTCCAGACTTCTGGACCCCCTTCAGGACTCTGATTTGTCTCATGTACCCCCAAGTTACACCTCACCTTTAAAACTACTTGCTCACAAAATCACACACAAAAATACAAAAGTGTCACAGCTCACTATTACTGAAAAATTGCTTACTTTCCCATTTTTGCCATATAAATATAAAATAAATAATTTGGATTATACATATTGTTCTTATATTTCAGGGTATAGTATATAGAGCAGTATAAACAAGTCATTGTCTGTATGAAATTTTAGTTTGTACTGACTTTGCTAGTGCTTTTTATGTAGTCTATTGTAAAATTAGGCAAGTATCTAGATGAGCTGATGTACTCCCTGGAAGACCTCTGCATACCACCAGAGGTACGCGTATCCATGGTTGAGAACCACTGCTTTAATGGATGCAGAACCATTCAGAGTTAGATTGTATCTGACCCTGCGGTAGAAACTCCATCCCTCTAAGTTCCACTTGGAATGGCCAGCCACAACAGCAGTTCTTACAGTCATGGGAGCACATGTATTTTTCCTGACTAGTGCCACTGAGGAAGAGAATGAGCAAGTCCAACTGTCCGAGTTGTGCAAGAAATCAAGTAGTCAAACAGCTAAATGCTCTTGTTTTCAGCCATAATTAATTGTGTCCGCAATAAAATTAAGGTACAAAAATATGTCACTTAAAAAAATTGCTCCCAAATGTGAGAAGATGCATTAAAACAAATTATCAGATTTGTGAGTCTCCTGTTGATACCCATCATAGATATATTGCAATGATAATATACGAAAATATGTGGAAAAGGTATTTATTAAACAATGTGTCATGCAGAGAGCAGTTTATACCACTACCCTGTGCTGTGCACTGGCTGCTAGTAAGTTTCTGTGCACAGTTTAAAGTATTGTTGTTAACCTATAAGAGCCTTAAATGGTTTGATTACTTGAAAGATAAGTTCTCTCTACAGTGTTGTCGCTGTTCCTGTGAGCACTGATGTTATATCTGGAGACCCCTCAGTTCAGACAAGAATGGGCTGCTGTCACGGCATTCTTTCTGAAGGTTTTCAACTTTGGAACTTGCAACACTTTTTGGTTCACCAAAGCCCATATTTATTAACATTGCGGGCATACTGCAAAGCCCTCTCTTTTTCACAGCCATTTGGGGAAGAAGGAGGTTGATGGGCTGACAAGGCCAGGGTGGAGTGGTTTCGCTGAGGGTTTAGAATGGTGTCTGTTTAATTAGTCCTGCTTAGCACTTTGGTATTAGATATTATTTTTAATTTTTGTGAAGCACAAAAACTGTAAAATTGATGCTATAAGGAACTAAATATAAAATGCATGGGATTTTTGGAGCAAGCTAAAATGAGCTAATTTATCAATATGTCAGCCTTATTCTCTTCCTTCACTTCCAGTTATCCTTCACTGTACTTTTTTTTTTTTCCTGTATTTTTCCCATAAATGTGTTTTTCCACAGGCTATTTTTTTTACTCTGTTTTTTTTCCCTAAGTTCATCCCGCTCCCACCCTTCCCTTCTTTTTGAGGCACTTTTTTCAGATTCCAGTCTCTTCTTGGTTTTCATGTATGTTTTTCTCTTTGTTATTTCTTAATTCTAAGGCTATATCTACACAACACATCTTGTGCCCGCTCTTTATCTCCGGGAGAGAGCTCTCCTGGCAACAAAATAAAACTATCCCCAATGAGGGGCAGTAGCTTCGTCAATGGGAACATGGTTCCTGCCAACAAAGCGCTGTCCACACTGGCGCTTTTCATTGCTAAAACTTTTGTTGTTTGTGGGGATGTTTTTTTCATACCCCAGCAGTGTTCCCTCTTCTTTTTTTTTTTTATGTCCATATGCGGAATGAATTTTGTTATGTGCACCAATATGGAGGTGATGTGTGACACATCACCTTCATATCGGTATTGTGACAAAGTTCCTCCTCTACCTTGGTGAGTCCTGCGATTATTGGCGGGTTTTGATCGCCTCAGAGATCTTCCCCTCTGGTAGAACCCACAGTCAAATTCCTCCTGCGTCTGATCAGGAGTTGGGAGGTTTGGGGGGAACCCGGGCCCGCCCTCTACTCCGGGTTCCAGCCCAGGGCCCTGTGGATTGCAGTTGTCTATAGGGTTTCCTGTAACAGCTGCGTGACAGCTACAACTCCCTGAGCTACTTCCCCATGGCCTCCTCCCAATACCTTCCTTACGCTTACTGCAGGACCTTCCTCCTGATGGTCTGCTGATGCTTGTACTCCTCAGTCCTTCAACTCTTCTCCCTCTCAACTCCTTGTGTGCCTCTTACTCCCAGCTCCTCGCACGCCACACCACAAACTAAAGTGAGCTCCTTCTTAAACCCAGGTGCCCTGATTAGCCTGCCTGTCTTAATTGATTCTAGCAGGTTCTTCTTAATTGGCTCCAGGTGTCCTAATTAGCCTGCCTGCCTTAAATTGGTTCCAGAAAGTTCCTGCTTGTTCTAGTGCAGCCCCTGCTCTGGTCACTCAGGGAACAGAAAACTATTAATCCAATGGCCAGTATATTTGCCTTCTATGAGATTTCTGTATCCCACTTTTCTGGGTCTGTCACAGTATACATAACAAAATTCATGTGGTGGGGGAGGAGCCAAGAAGTTCGAAGTGTGGGAGGGGGCTCAGGGCTAGGGCAGAGGGTTGAGATTTGGGGGGATGATGGCTCTGGCTGGGGGTGCAGGCTCTGGGGTGGAGCTGGGGATTAGGGGTGTGGGATGGGCCGGGGGAGAGGCAGCTCTCCCTGGCTTTGGCAGCTCCGGCAGGGCTGGCCTGGGCCGAGGAAGGGGCTCCTCTCCCCCGACCGCAGCAGGTCCGCGCTGTGGCCGGCGGGGAGAGGCATCTTTCCCCCTGCAGCCCTGAGCCCCTGCATGGGGCTTAACATGCAGGTGTGCAGCCGCACAGCTTAGAGGGAATTTAGCCCTGAGTGTCAAAAGTGCCAGTGTAGACATAGCCTTATTCTCCCTTTTTAGTTAAAGCTCTTATTCTTTTCCCGCTGCTCTCATACCTCTCTCCTACCCATTCATTTTCTCTTCCCTTCCCCTCCATAGAACCTCCATAGTATGCTCAGGCTGTAGAGCCCTGAAGTTTTTCTTCTCCTTGAGTTTTTTGCATTCACTAAGGTTGCAGATATTTTCTAGCTTCCTGTTTACTCCATGGCACACACAAGACCATTACTGTGGGGAGCGTTGCTTTCCATTGGTGCTTTCTGTAGGGCTCTTTCATGTGAAGTCCTGCATGTTTTGTTTTGTTTTCTGTTAAGAGATGCTGTCAACTTAAATATGGCCCCAAATTTAAATTTTGTAAAGCAACTTTTTATAAAACTTCTGAACACATTTTCCATTTTTTTATCATTCAGATGCAAACAGTTGTTTTTAAACAAATAAACATTCTTCTACAGATTTGGAAACCCAGATATTGCAGCACTAAGAACCTGAAAGCAAAACCACCATAAACAGAAATGAAAGTTGGCCTGGCTGAGTATCATTGTCTGAGTAGAAAGAAATGAAAAAAGTAAACAAATTACTAATTAACAACTACACTCTGGCTGCTTTGTGCAGCAATGCAAAGCAGCCTAAGGATATGTCTTCACTGTAGAGTTAACTGAGGCTCTTTTGGGAGCTTTTGTGTCCGGGTGCCATTTAGGTAGGGTTGCCAGGTGCCCAGTTTTTGACCGGAAAGTCCAGTTGATAAGGGGACCTGGCAACTGTCAATGGCACCCAAGCCAAAAGTCCAGTTACTGCATGGTGCGGGGGAGGCACTAGGTCATTAACTCACTCTAGCCCCGTCTAAACCAGGGCCGTCTCCTACCTGCAGGGAGGCTCCTTAAAATGATCCAATGAGCAATGGGCAGAATGCGGGAGAGGAGTGAGCAATGGAGATAGGGCCTCGGGGGAAGAGGTGGAGCAGGGGCAGGGCTTGGGGGAAGAGGCAGAGAAGGGGTGGAGTCTCGATGGAAGAGGTGGTGCAGGGCTTTGGGGGAAGGGGCATGGGTGGGGCCTCAGGGATCCAATTACCAGCAATTAGAAAGGTGGAAACCCTATCCCTGCTCTCATTCACACAAAAAACCCTCTCACCCGAGTTTGATGGTACTTTAAATTTGGGCTAGCCTGGGAGAATAGGCCGGAGTTCGAGTGCCATGTTCACTCAGACTGGTAATCTGCACACTTTGCAGTGAGGAGGACACAGGCTAAAGCACTGGATTGCTGATAGTTCTCCAGCCTCTTCCCATGATTCCCTCAGCCTCCCCCCCCTTCACTTCCCCTCCCACTATCTGCCCAGAAGGACAGTCAAGTTCTCCCATAATTCACTGGGAGAGAATCATAGAGAGCTCAGCCTACTGCAGCAAAATGAATCATGGGATATGCCCCTAGAAGGCCTAGTTTCACAGAGTAGTCAGCGCAGTGCCAGTGACATGGCTTTGCAGTGATGCTGCTCACACCTGGACTTTGCTAACCTGCATCCTCAGACTGGAATGTTGATCACCCAAGTTGACTCTGCAGTGAAGACATACCCTGATTGTTCTGGTTAATCTGGTCCTGAAACTTTAATTTTATTTTGCTTTTAAGAATCTAAATTATTAGGAGTATAGGTAAAGAAATGTATGTTTCTACAACATTATTTTTAAATTGTCAATGTCCTTTTGAGTTCTGGCAAATCGAGCATTGATTCTCCTTGTTAAGTTCACTTCCAGACATGTACTGCCCATGCAGGCCTTTCTTGTATCATAGAAATTTTGTATTAAAATGCAATGTATTTTTTTAAAAGCCACTTCACATAGAAGAGAGATTAAAGTAAGCTCCTAGGAAACATCTGCAAATCAGGCAACCCTGAACATAAACAAAGTTGGAATCATGCCAGTGCAAGTTTAGCTCCAACAGTAGAGAAAACTCTGAACACTTTGGTCTCTTTTCTGAGTCTGCGTGTCTGTCTGTTATTGTTATGTCAGCAGCACTGTCTGTTCCACTGTATGGTGTATCCATGCAGACACCCAGGACTGAATTCTTGGTAGACTTTGGGTATTAGATATTTGGTTGGTAATATTCACATTCCCTAAAACTCAGTGTGAACTGCTTTCAAAATTTCATTGCACATTTCTCTGTCGCTGCACAATTGATATGCCTTGGTTCATGCTAGATAAATGCATTTCTTCAAGGATCTACCTAGTGCTGCCACAAGGAAACTTGTGCCAAAATTATTAAAAAGTGGATTCTTTGAGGAACATTATGCATCATTTAATATTTTCAGAAAAATCTGTTTTAAAAAACAATATGAAAATGATTGCCTAAATTTTGTATAGCATGAAGTTATCTGCATCCTCAACCACTAAACAAAAACATAATTCAATGGGGAAAAAAATTCTACAACAGGCTCAAACTCTGAAAAACATGAAACATCAGAATACGTAAAATTGGGGGGGGGGAAAGGGAGTGAGAAAGAGAGAGAGATCTCATTCATAAAATGCAAATGTTGCCAGTGTGGCAGTGTGAATTTTTTGTGAAAGGTGCCCGTTTGTGTTTAATTTATTATTGTTTTGTTCTTGTTTTTAAAAAACCTATTCAGAAATGGACAGATCTGCCACGTTTTTAGAAAAAAATACACTTTTGGAACACTTGAGCATATCCAATGGGAGAGTGAGGGTATGGGAGAGGGAGGGAGGGAAGAGACCCCCTCCCTGCAAAGTACAGTTTGTAAATTAGTGTGCCAGCACTAGAAAAAAACCTTCAAAAATTCTCCAACTGAAAAACAAGGAAAAATGCACTCTGTAAAATGAAAATAATAAAGAGTAGAAAATCAATTCATACAGCATCAAAATTAGCTTGAATCTCAATTTGAACTGAGTTTGGACATATTTTTAGGTTTAAATAAGTATTGTTTCTCCATTTCCTTGACCCTCAATTGGCCTCTACTTCTTGATATCTTGTGAAATCTATCTCAGGGTCTTAGCTCCGGCTGCCTGTCCTTGGCTGGCTGCTGCCTTCAGATCTCACATGCTCCAGTGCTTCCCCTGTGTTCCAAAGTGCTTCTGAGCCAGGAGTCTCTCAAGTATATGAGGTTAGAATAAAACAGCCATCCCAGACCTGACTGAAGACTTCACTGTGAAAACATGTGAGCCTGTTAAGAAGCCAATTATGGAAGTGTGGGTAATCTATTAGGAGATGAGGGCTATACTATGAAAGAACCATCTGGTAGGGTTATGAGAGGGGAATAACAAAGATGCAAGTTCATTGTTGGCAATGAAGTGGGAAGATGGTATTGGTGTGCAGAAATTACTTTTTAGAAAGCAAAGAAACATCATCTGATTAGGAAGTGAGATTGAATATCAGTGCTTTGATCTGAAAGTGCTGTCTGCTACCATGGTAGGATATTCCTCTTCTCTGGTTCGCCTATTCAATTTTATATAGGCTTCTAAGTCAGAGAGTTCACCTTCTCATAGAGGCACTATGTGGGTCCTGGGAGGAGCAGAGTTCTATGTAAAGATATGTGGGAAATCGTGGTGGAAGCATGGTTGGTGGTAGGACTCAGGATGGGCATGAAGGTGAATTGGGCTGTGGGGAGACATAGGAATTTGAGCTGTTTGTGAAGGGCATGGGGAGAAGTGGAACTGTAAGTGATAGGGGCCTGGCAGGGAGACGCAAAGGGGAGAAGATCTGCATGCTGACCAATCACCTTTGGATTGGAATGGGTCTCCTCTTCTTCAACGCTTAGCCGAACAGTGATTGTTCACCATTTGGTATCTTCCTGTGCAGTCGCAAGGGCTCCACGGCCCAAGAGTCCAACATCGGAATAGACTTGATGAGCCCATTTAATAGGGGTCTGCCTCTGGGCCACCTCTACTCCTCGGTTGATGGAATTTTATCTCAGATGTTACATGCCATCTAAAGAACGGCATTCGCCGGAATGACTTGTGGCATTCTCGCGACATGTCCGAAAAGCGTAAGATGCCATCTGCGGACAATGGCCCCAATAGTCTGTAGACCGGAGTGACCGTAAACATCTGCAGTACAAATGAAGTCATTCCACTTTATGCTCAATATACGACGTTGGCATTTTGTGTGGAAAGCCTCCAGTTTTGCCCAACCTGAGCGGCAAAAAGTCTGTTTCATAACAGTAAGGAGAAGGTACAGCTCGAAAAGATTCTTAACTTGGTTGTCGTACTGAGATGATGTTGATTCCATATTCGTTATAAATGACCCATTTCAAATGCTGTGATGCCAATCCGATGGAGAACCTCTGTGTGAGAGTTGGAGGAACTGGTGCGTATAGAACACAAATAGCAAAAGCTGGAGACTGCTTCGACAGTTTCATTATTCAAAGAGATTGGAGTCGTGTGGACCTGGTCCTAGATAGTGCACTTTGTCTTTGACCATGAGACATGGATACCAACTTTGACCAACTCCTCCTCCATTTGCTGGAGTGGCTTGTTAAACCTGTCGGGGCTCTGTACTAGAAGAACAATGTCATCAGCATAGTCAAGGTCTGAGAGTGAGAAATCACTTAATCCCTATGGACCTGATGGAATGCTGCATTATTGCCCAACGAAAGAGTGGAGGGGCCAAGACAGAGCCCTGCCTGACACCAGATACTGATTTAAAAGGGCTGACATCCAATTCCCCAGACGTACACGGGCAGTGGTTCCATTATGCAGTTCGCTAATCAAGCCCAGAAGAGTGGTTGGATCACCTACACCCTTTAATGCCTTCCATAGTGCGATTTGGTCAGCTGAATCAAATGCAGCCTTAAGTTCAACATATGCTACGTGCCGGGGCTTCTTGAACTCATGGTGTATCTCTGACAACAATCGGAAGGCCAAAATGGTGTCTAATTTTGTGGACCTGTTCCTTGTAAAGCCTGACTGCTGGAGGCGATGCTTCTGATGTAGCAGGGGCTCCAAACATGCTAGCAGAACATGTGCAAACACCTTCTCTGACATGGACAACAAGGTGATCGGCCTGTAGCTCTTACATTCACTGCGTGGTCCCTTGCCCTTATAAAGTGAGATCCTTCCAGGCAGTTGGCAGGGTTCCAGTTCTCCACGCCAGACAAAAGATGGCCAGAATTGATTCTGTTACAGGGTCAGTAGCACATTTTAGCAGCTCTGGGGGGAGGTGATCAGCACTGGCTGTGCGTCCGTTTTTCAATTTGCAGATGGTGCATGTCACTTCATTGAACGTTGGTGCGTCAGTACAAGTGTCTGGGTCTGGAACCACAGTGACTGCCAAATCATCCTGCTCTGAACAAGTGGCAGCTGGAGGAGTGGTTCAGGGCGCCATGATAATGTTCCACCCAGCATGAGAGGATGTCATCATCCGATAGGTCTCTGCTCTGACAAATCTCCTATAGTTTGTGAGAGTATAGTGCATCTCTTGCCTCTGCCTTCCCACTCCAACTGCTCACCCCCCAGCCCATATTTCCCTGCTTCCCCCCTCTGCTCCCCACAGTGCAGCTGAATGGTGCTTTGGAGAAACCAAAACAAGGTAACACCAAGGGGGTTAGTTGTGGGGGCCTGAGCTTCGGTCATCCAAGGAGGGTCATCCAAAGGAGGGAAACTCAAAGCCTCTACACCAAAGTATCTGTATTTGAAGGGCCCACTGGTGCTGCTGCTTTGCTCCCTGGTCCACCAAAGCAGCTGTGTTGTGGGTATCCCTTGATCTGCTATTGTCTCAGCACAGAGACACTGGACTGCATGCACCCAGTTCCTGTCAGCATGCATCTCTGGACTCCCTTGTCCCTCCATATGTTCTCTCACATCCTTTCTCCCAAGTGGTGAGCAGCCCTTTCAGGTAATGTGTAAGCAGATCTATAGGAGGTGTCCTTCAGGTGTCCTATGTTTGTACAGAGTCATTAGCTTTTCCCCACAGTTCTGCCCACAGAGCCTCAGTAACCCACAACCAAATATCTGTTCTCCTATAACATCCTCATCTCCCATACACTTATATCCTGGAATACCCTTAGTTCCACCCTCAGGTAGCCTCCCTCTCTCCTGCACACTTTGTGTGGTTTGCCAGGTGGAACATCTCAGTGTGAGAGTTCTGATTATTATTATTATTTATTATTTTATTATAATATATGATTTGTGTTCTGGTAGTGTCTAAGGGCCCCAACCAAGATTGGGGGCCCCATTGTACTAGTCACTGTACAAAAAAACATAGAAAGAAACAGTCCCTGCCACAAAGAGCTTACAATCTAAATCAGTGGTTCCCAAACTTTAACAACCTGTGAACCCCTTTCACTAAAATGTCAAGTCTCGTGAACCCCCTCCTAAAAATGAATATTTCCAGGGATTTTCTCCTTTACCTGAGTATAAATTATAAAAGCAGTGATCTTGGAAATATTAAATTTGTTTTTATGACATGCTTATTCACACTATTATTAATTATTATTTATCATTACAGTATATTTATTACATTATGCAAACGGCAACACTCTTCCAAGATCTCACTTTCGTAGCTTGTATCACTCTGAATAAGCCTGTTATAAGACAAGACTCCTAGGTTTCATCAAGGAGTATCAGATGTGAAACAGCATGAAGGTATTTAAGAAGCCAGCTCAAAGAGTTCCTCCTACACAAGCATTCAGGTCTTGAGCAGTCCAGGCAAACAACGCACGTTACAACAAAGCTTAAACGTGTTGTTCATAATAATTTAAAAAACACTAGCTGCCTATTTAATTTTAAAAACAGCACAAAATATCCACCTCCCTTTCCATTTCTTATAAGGAGTCTTGAAGTTCAAATCTCCTCAGTGTGATAGATGTGCTTGCTTTGATCTGCTTAACTCTTGGAAGTGCAGGGGCTCCAGGCTGCTGGCCCTGTGCTGCCCAGGGTCTCTAGGGACAGCTCTGTCCGCCATTAGGGAATTTTTTTCCGAGAACCCCCTGTAACATTTCGCTAACCCCCAGGGGTTCATGAACCCCAGTTTGGGAACCACTGATCTAAATGGACAAGGCAGACAAAGGTGGGGGTGGGGTAATATTATATAATATACAAGCAGCACAAATAATGTGCTGATGGCTTCAGTCAGGTTAATTTAATGATATGAAGCATGAGAAATTTGTTTTTAATTTTTGGGGTGTGATTTTGTTACGGAATTAGCTAAATGAAAAGACAAAGAAAGCAGAAGGGGACATCGAAGGGAGGAAAGGAAGGGGAGATAGGAAATGGGAGCATGGAAGGCTGGTGTAGTGTGGTTGAAGTTAACTGGGTAGCCCTTGGTGTTTCTCACCTGCCCCCATGGTGGTGCTTTACCTGCTGTTATCCTCATCAGATTTGTCAGACTGGGATTGTAGCAGGGAACAGTTAAAATGTCACAGGGAGGTGTGAGGAAAAGGAAGAGTGTCATAAATTGGAGGGGGTTTACAATTACAGTTGGGGAAAGGTCATGGAGGTATCTAGGAAAAATAATTGGAGGGACCTGGATGACATCCTACCAATTCATCTCCAGATGTCTTCCTCCTCCCCAATATCTCTCAAAATCTCTGGCCCTGTTCCCCTTTTGGGAGACATAAATGGGCACAAGTATGGAGGAGCGACAAAGGGTCCTGTGGCACCTTATAGACTAACAGAGGTATTGAAGCATAAGCTTTCGAGGGTCAATACCCACTTCTTCGGATGCAAGCAGTGGAAATGTCCAGAGGCAGATATAAATGTGCAGGGAAGAGTCAGGCTAGAGATAACAAGGTAAGCTAATCAGGGAGGGTGAGGCCCTCTTCTAGCAGTTGAGAACACCAAGGGAGGAGAAACTGCTTTTGTAGTTGGCTAGCCATTCATAGTCTTTGTTTAGTCCTGAGCTGATAGTGTCAAATTTGCAAATGAACTGAAGCTCTGCAGTTTCTCTTTGGAGTCTGGTCCTGAAGTTTTTTTGCTACGGGATGGCTATCTTTAAATCTGCTATTGTGTGTCCAGGGAGGTTGAAGTGTTCTCCTACAGGCTTTTGTATATTGCCATTCCTTATATCTGATTTGTGTCCATTTATCCTTTTGCGTAAGGACTGTCCAGTTTGACCGATGTACATAGCAGAGGGGCATTACTGGTATATTATGGCATATATAACATTGGTGGATGTGCAGGTGAATGAACCGGTGATGGTGTGGCTGATCTGGTTAGGTCCTGTGATGGTGTTCCTGGTGTAGATATGTGGGCAAAGTTGGCATTGAGGTTTGTTGCATGGCTTGGTTCCTGAGTTAGAGTTATTATGGTGCGGTGTGTAGTTGCTGGTGAGAATATGCTTCAGGTTGGTGGGTTGTCTGTTGGCGAGGACTGGCCTGCCTCCCAAGGCCTGTGAAAGTGAGGGGTTGTTGTTCAGGATGGGTTGTAGATCACTGATGATCCGTTGGAGAGATTTTAGCTGAGGACTGTAAGTGATGGCCAGAGGAGTTCTGTTGGTTTCTTTCTTTGGTTTGTCTTGCAGCAGGAGGCTTCTGGGTACACGTCTGGCCCTGTTGATCTGTTTTCTTATTTCCTCATGTGGGTAGCGTAGTTTTGAGAATGCTTGGTGAAGATTTTGTAGGTGTTGGTCTCTGTCAGAGCGGTTGGAGCAAATACGGTTGTACCTCAGTGCTTGGCTGTAGACAATGGATCGTGTGGTGTGTCCGGGATGGAAGCTGGAGGCATGTAGGTAGGCATATAGCGGTCAGTGGGTTTTCGGTATAGGGTGGTGTTAATGTGACCATCGCTTATTTGCACCGTGGTGTCTAGGAAGTGGACTTCCCGTGTAGACTGGTCCAGGCTGAGGTTGATGGTGGGGTAGAAGCTGTTGAAATCGTGGTGGAATTCTTCCAGAGTTTCTTTCCCATGGGTCCAGATGATGAAGATGTCATCAATGTAGCGTAGATAGAGAAGGGGCGTGAGTGGACGAGAACTGAGGAAGCGTTGTTCCAGGTCAGCCATAAAAATGTTGGCATATTGTGAGGATAAAATCACAGAGTTCAGCAACCAGTTGTGCTGTGGCATCATCAGGGATACTGTTCCTGACAGCTTGTATTCCATCTGTGTGTGGGATGTTTGTGTAGAGAGCCTCTACATCCATGGTGGCTAGGATGGTGTGTTCTGGAAGATTACCAATGCATTGTAGTTTTCTCAGGAAATCAGTGGTGTCACGGAGATAGCTGGGAGTGCTGGTGGCATAGGGTCTGAGTAGAGAATCCACATATCCGGACAGGTCTTCAGTGAGAGTGCCAATGCCCGAGATGATGGGGCGTCCAGGATTTCCAGGTTTGTGGATCTTGGGTAGTAGGTAGAATAACCCCGGTCGGGGCTCTAAGGGTATGTTGATTTGTTCCTGTGTTAGTGTAGGGAATGTCCTGAGTAGATGGTGCAGTTTCTTAGTGTATTCCTCAGTGGGATCTGAGGAGAGTGGCCTGTAGAATTTGGTGTTGGAGAGTTGTCTGGCAGCCTCCTTTTGGTAGTCAGACCTGTTCATGATGACAACAGCACCTCCCTTATCAGCCTCTTTGATTATAATGTCAGGGTTGTTTCTGAGGCTTTGGATGGCATTGTGTTCTGCATGACTTAGGTTATGAGGCAGGCGGCGTTGTTTTTCCACAATTTCTGCCTGTGCACGTCGGCTGAAGCATTCTATGTATAGGTCCAGACTGTCATTTCGACCCTCATGAGGAGTCCATGTGGAGTTCTTCTTCTTGTGCTGTTGGTGGGAGGGTATCTGTGTATCTGTGCGATGTTCAGTGTTATCTTGAAAGTATCCTTTGAGTCGGAGATGGCGAAAGAAGGCTTCCGGGTCACCGCAGAACTGAATCATGTTGGTGGGGGTGGCGGGGCAAAAAGAGAGTCCCCGAGATAGGACAGACTCTTCTGCCGGGCTGAGTCTGTGGCTGGATAGATTGACGATATTGCTGGGTGAATTGGGGGTACCACTGTTGTGGCCCCATGTGGCAGGTAGGATTTTAGACAGCTTACAGTCCTTTTTCCTTTGTAGAGAGGTGAAGTGTTTAATGTAGATCTCCTGTCTTATTTTAGTAAAGTCCGTTTGTGTGGAAGATTGGTTATTTATGAAAGTTTCCAGGTATGGAGGGCACCTTCTCATATTTTCAGGTCACTATCCCTAACTCCCCTTTCACACACACATGTGCACACACGTTCCATCTTTCCCCGCCTTCCCTTCCAAAGATGCACACTATTAGTTACCTCATTCCGCCCCTCCCTCCAAAGTGCATACATGTATTGTCTTTATCCTGGCTTAATCTTCCCCACATACACTTTCCTGGTTCTGTCCAACCACCATCCCACCCATGCTCTCTTACCTATGTCCCACTGCCTGTCTTCCCCCTCCCAACACACGGACATTCCTCCAGCCCTGCCTCATTTCCCCCACAACAGACATTTCAGGTTCTCCCATTCTCTGCACACACACTCACACACATTGCTTGCTCTAAGCTGTCCCCTGTCATGGCTTATGAGTTGATTAAATGTCATTTTAGTTGCAACTGTCTTAGCATTGCCAGCAGTCAATAAATAGCTTACAAAAGAAAGATGATTTTGGAACTTGGAATTATCCTGCACACTTAATAAAATGAGTGGTTTATATCAAGTGGTTTAATCACACTTGATGTAAACCATTCATTTTATTAAGTGTGCAGGATAATTCTAAGTTTCAAAATCATCTTTTTCTTTTGTAAGCTTTTTCTTGAACGATGGCAATGCTAAGACTGTTTCAACTAGAATGTTTTCTGCTTACTTCCAGAGTTGTTAATTTGTCTAGTCGGTTTCCCCAACCAAGTACAAACAGGTAGGAACTAGATAAGACAATGTCCAGAAGGGGATCGGGAACTTGGATGAAATCTGAGAAAGCATCAGGGGTTGAGATTCCATAGGCTTTTCACCTGTTCGAACCATAATGTAGAGAGGAAGATAAGAAAATCAAGGAAACGGATAGACACCAAAATGCCAGATGAACAAAATCTTTTCAGTTTATTTTGTCTTTCTATGACGGTACAGTGCATGGAAAATTACGTAGTATGTTATACTTGTTCTTTCCCATAGTCATAGAATCATAGAAACGTAGGGTTGGACGGGACCTCAAGAGGTCATCAAGTCCACCCCCGCGCTGAGGCAGAACCAAGTAATCCTACACCAGGGGTCTCAAACTCAAATCACCAGGAGGGCCACATGAGGACTCACACATTGGCCCGAGGGCCGCATCACCCGCCACCTACTACCCCCAGCCCCGCCCCCCACTCCACCCTCGCCCCTGCCGGGGGTAGTAGGTGGCGGGTGATGCGGCCCTCGGGCCAATGTGCAGGGCAGGGAGCTGGGGTACAGGAGGGAGTGCAGTGTGTAGCAGGGTGTTCAGGGCAGGGAGTTGGGGTGCAGGGTGTGGCAGGGGGCTCAGGCAAGGGGTTGGGGTGCAGGAGGGGTGCGGGGTTTGGCAGAGAGCTCAGGGCAAGGGGTTGGGGTGCAGGGTGTAGCAGGGGACTCAGAGCAAGGGGTTGGGGTGCAGGCAGGAGGCTCAGGGCAGGGAGTTAGGGTGCAGGAGGGGTTTGAGTTCCAGCCCAGTGCTGCTTACCTGGAGCAGCTCCGGGGTGGCAGAGGGGCCAGGGCCAGGGTAGGCTGGCTGGCTCCCTCCCTCCCTGCCTGCCTGCCCCGGCCCCTCCGCTCCGGGAAGGCGTCCCTGCAGCTCCGGGGGGAGGGGGAGTAGAGAGCTCTGTGAGCTCCTGTAGCCCGTGGTTACCTCCCCCGAAGCACCCATTGGCCACGGTTCCCCATTCCCGGCCAATTGGAGCTTCAGGGGAGGTAACCATGGGCAACAGGAGCTCATGGAGCTCTCTACTCCCCCTCCCCTGGGGGGTGCAGGGAGGCTGTGTCAGGGGCTTCCTGGAGCAGCGTAGGGCCCTCAGCACCATGGGATGGGCAAATCCGCGGCCGGATCCAAAGCCCTGAGGGGCCGGATCCAGCCCGGGGCCATAGTTTGCCCACCCCTGGCCTGGAGGTAGGCTGGGGACGCAGCGTGCGGGGAAAGCTGGAGGGGGGAACGCAGGAGCTTGGCGGGTCACAGGGAAGAACCCTGCGGGCCGCATGAGGCCCGCGGGCCACACATTTGAGACCCCTGTCCTAGACCATCCCAGGTAGGTGTATGACCAACCTTTTCCTAAAAACCTCCAGTGATGTGGATTCCACAACCTACCTTAGAATCCTATTCCAGAGTTTAACTACCATTATAATTAGAAAGATTTCCCTAATATCTAATTTAAATCTCCCTTGCTGCAGATTAAATCCACTACTTCTTATCCTCCCTTCAGAGAACATGGAGAACAACTGATCACCATCCTCTTTATGCAGCCCTTAATATGTTTCCACGTAGGTCAGGTTTTCTAAACCTGGGATCATTTTTGTGGCTCTCCTCTGGGTTCTCTATAGTTTGTCCATGGGTTAGACAAACACCTCTCTTGAATGGTCTAAATAATACTTAATCCTGCCTCAGTGCTGGGAACTGGACTAGATGGCCTATCAAAGCCCCTTCCAGTCTTCCACTTTTATGATTTCTTTGATCCTTCCGGAAATGTGGCACGCAGAATTAGACACAGTACTGCAGCTGAGGCTCACCAGAGATGACTAGAGCGGGACAGTTACCTCCCTTGACTTACGTATGACATTCCTCTTAATACACTCCAGAATGATATTAGCTTTTTCGCAACTGCATCATATTGTTGGCTCATATTCAATTTGTGATCCTCTATAACCCCTGTATCATTTTCAGCAGTGCTACCACATAGCTAGTTATTCCTCATTTTGTAGTTTTTCTTAGATTTTTTCCTTCCTAAGTACTGCCCTTGTCTTTACTGAATTTCATCTTGTTGAATTTAAACCAATGCTCCAGTTTGTCAAGGTCATTTTGAATTCTAATCCTGTCCTCCAAAATGCTAGCAACCTTTCCTAGCTTGGCGTCAACTGCAAATTTTAGAAGTATACTCTTCACTCCATTATCCAAGTCATTAATGAAAATATTGAATAGTACCAGACCCAAAATTGACCCCCGCAGCCCCGTTAGAAACACCCTTCCAGTTTGACAGCGAACCATTAATAACTACTCTTTTAGTATGGTCTTTCAATCAGTTGTGCATCCTCCTTATAGTAATTTCAACTATATTTCCCTAGTTTACTTATGAGAATGTCATGTGGGACTATATCAAAAGCCTTATTAAAATCAAGATGTATCATGCCTACTGCTTCCCTCTATCAAATAGGTCAGTAACCCAGCCAAAGAAGGAAATTAGGTTGGTTTGGCATGATTTGTTTTTGACAAATCCATGCTGGCTATTCCTTATGACCCTATTATCCTCTAGGTGTTTACAAATTGATTGGTTAATAATTTGTCCCAGTATCTTTCCAGATATCAAAGTTAGACTGACTGGTCTATAGTTCCCCAGACCCTCTTTATTCCTTATTTTAAAGATATGCACTATCTCACATCCTCTGAGAGCTCATCCTTCTTCTATGAGTTCTCAAAGATAATTGCTAACAGTTCTGAGATTCCTTCAGCTAGTTCCCTAAGAACCCGAGAATGAATTTAATCAAGGCTTGCCGGCTTGAATACATCTAACTTATCTAAATATTTTAAGCTGTTCTTTACCTATTTTGGCCTGTGTTTCTTCCCCCTTTTTGATAATATTAATTTTGTGAAGTATTTGGTCACAGTTTACCTATCTAGCAAAGACTGAAGCAAAATAGGCATTAAACACTTCAGCCTTCTTGATTTTGTCTGTTATTAGCTCTTCTTCCCTGCTAATTACAGTCCCTACACTTTCCTTCATCTTTCTTGGGCTCCTAATGTATTTTCTAAAATCTCTTCTTGCTGCTTGTGATGCCCCTTGCTAGGTGTAACGTGTAAGATTGCACAAATTCCCCCACTAATTTCCTTCTTGCTACTTCTGTGACCCAATTATAATTTTCCATGTCCCCATCAACATCTAACCCTCTGTTAAGATTGCAATTTTTATGCTTACCTGTGGGCTTTTGTCACCTATCCCCTTTTAACCTAATTTAAAACCCTCCTCACTAGGTTGGCTAATAAATGTGTGAAGATGGTTTTCCCCTCCTTGGTCAGGTGGATCCCATCTCTTCCCAGAAGACCTTCCCAAAACAACATCCTATGGTTGAGGAAGCCAAAACCCTTCTATAGACACCATCTGCTCAGCCATGCGTTCATCTCCAGAAAGCGCTTGTCGCTGACTGGGTCCCTACCATCAACGAGGAAGATGGACAAGAACACAATCTTCACCTCTGACTCCTTCACCAATTGCTCCCAGACCTCTGTAGTTGCTGCTAATCTGCTTATGGTCATACCTAGCAGTATCATTAGTGTCCATGTGGATGAGCAGCATGGGGTAGTTGTCAGAAGGATGGATGAGCCTCAGCAATCTTTCTATATTGTCTCAGACACGGGTTCTAGGCAGGCAGCAAACCTCCTGGGACATCCTGTGAGGTCAGCAGATGGATGTCTCTGTCCCCCTTAGAAAGATGTCCCCAAGCACCAGAACCCTACACCTCCTTCTCTTCGGTCCAGTGCCCGTGAACCTCCCAGCTTTGAGATCAGGTGGTTCCACCTCTTCCTTAGAATCGTGCTCTGCTCCTCACCTGTTACCAGTACAACATACTGGTTCTTCACCTCAATAAAGACAGGACCTGGGTGGGGAGATGGCGCACAGTCTGCTGCTTGCGGTGGCCAGCAGCCAGTCTCCTTGCTGTAGAGCAGCTGGTTCTCCTTTCTTCTCTGGTGCTGTTGTAGTCATCTGTAGTTGGCTCACAGCCTCCATCCCACATGTTTCCATGTGGGTCGATGATGTCGTTCTGCTCTCAGATGCTACGCACCTTCTCCTACAGCTCTGTTACTTGCTTAATTGCTGGGTCTCTCAACCCAAATAATTTTAATCTATAAGCAAAGCAGCCTTGCATACAGCCTAAGAATATATCAACAAGAAGCCAGTCTGTGACATTACCCAGGGTACAGTCTGGACTGATGAACAGCTGTGTCCCCTCAGTTCTCCAAGCTAGGGTGCCCCTTACACTGCTTTTCTGTGTCAGATACCATTCCTGGTCTGCTCATATCCAGCCTCCATCATATAAATTACCCCCAGTTATAGTATATGAGTGCTATAGCCAGCCACTTATGAATTACTCTGCAGAGAAACACCATCAAATTCCCAGTTCCAGACTTTCTCCCAGCAATGTATGTCTTGTACTGCTAAGCCTTCTCGTAGACAATACAAGCTAATATACAGTTTTTCATTTTATTAATAGAAAATGGTATGCACAAATCCTGTTATCCCAAATGTAGCTTCCCAAATACTTTGATCCAAACACACTTGTTTAGATAAAACAATAAACCAAGTTTATTAACTACAGAAAGATTTTAAGTGACTACAAGTAATGAGGCATAAAAGTCATAACTGGTTACAAGTAAACAAAAAGTAAAGTAAAACTAATACCTAACTTAACAAACTATGGAATTTTAAAGGAAAGAAAGTCTCTCTTGCCACAAGTTACAAGAGTCTTACTAGCTGAATTCTCTTCATTCAGGATCCCTCCCCTGTCCAAAGATGCTAGTTTTGTCCTTCAAGTGTTGATGTAGTGAGTAGAGATGAAGGGAGAGATGATTTGGGGCCTTGGTTCTTCCTCCTTATATTTTTCCTCCTCTTTTAAGGATCTCTGCAGCTGAGTTTCAGAAGATAGAAAGTCCATATGGGTGGGAACCCCCATCTGTTTCTTTGTCAAAATGTAAATCTTCGTCCATATCCTTTTCCTGCCAAAGAATGGCCACTTAATCAGGTGATGATCCATTTGATCTTATTAATATCTGGCAGAGGTGTTAGCTAGCCTTTTGTCTCTGTGGCTGCTTTTAGTAATATCATACAGTAGAATCTTATAACTTTACATACAATGTTGTCACATACATTAAACCAGGAAAATAATGATCAGCAAATTATGACTTTTCAGATGATACCTCAGAAGGCATATGTTGTACAAGATTTATCATAGTCCTATAAAAGGGGTGAATATAGGGTACAGACTGTCACACAGTCATAAATTTTTTTTCCCTGTTAGCATTATATTCTTGCCAGCATAACATAAGTTAAATGATTTTAATCATTTTCCAAGGGGAAAGTTCATACTTCAAATGCAATAAATCCATTACGGTCTCTCTGATATAGGTAGGTCATGTCACTTGGTTTCATTTTCACAAAAAGTCCATTACTCATGGTACTCAGGCCCATTTGATCAGATCTTCAAATCATGTCAAGTAGTATTTCAATAGAACTGCCCATTTGAAAAATCAGTGCCATTGTAAGATTGAAACAATGAAAATTACTTGTTGAAGTTCTGTTAATTTAGAATAATTAAGAGTACAGTTGGTATTACAACAAGCTACCACAATCAAAAACACATTTTCACTCTTCGGTTATAAGTAGATTAATTTTTTCAAATACGTTGAGGGAAGCCATCCATTTTACATATTTCTCCTAAAATAATACACAAATATTAGCACTACTGAAAGCAGAGTTGACACAATCAAAGTGATGATTGACATAACCAAGCTGTCATGAATCAAATCATTTTGTGAGAGAAGGTGCAGTTTTTCAGGTGGTTCAATGTTTTCCCCCTTATTAGGGTTTGTTACAGGACTGCAGATGATATTGTAGTGCAGTTTGGATGGCATGAATGCAATTTCATCAGCAATTTGTCTGTCTTCAATACATGCATCCCTAGGCGCCGACTTCGTGGGTGCTCCGGGGCTGGAGCACCCACGGGGAAAAATTGGTGGGTGCTCTGCACCCACCGGCAGCTCCCCGCCATCACCGGGACCCGCGGCCAGCTCCCCGCCAACCCTGGGGCCCGCCGCCATTTTACCTTAGCACCGGGAGATGTTGCGGGGCCCCGCCCCCGATGCTGGGCGACGTTGCGTCGGGGGCGGGGCCCCACAACGTCCCCCGGCATCGGGGGCGGGGCCCCGCAACCTCACCCGGCGTCGGGGGCGGGGCCCGGCGTCGGGGGCGGGGCCCCGCAACGTCACCCGGCGTCAGGGGCGGGGCCCAGCGTCGGGGGCGGAGCCCCGCCCCCGACGCTGGGCCCCGCCCCTGACGCCGGGTGACGTTGCGGGGCCCCGCCCCCGACGCTGGGCGTGAGCTCCCACCGGCGCCACAGAAAGTCGGCACCTGTGCATGCATCAACCATTTCTATATCTGCATCTCGCCAGTTTGGGTCCAAATAGTATAAGGAAAGTTGTCCAATTATAACAACATTATTCTTGGGTACCTGAGTGAAACACACATGACATGAGAATGTATGTTCACCGTATACTTTTGCTATTTCATGAAAACTGATTATTTTATTTGGTATGCTCACTAGCTCACTATTTTATTTGATGTGCTCACTAAATCATCAATAATGGTTTAAGAGGTTTGATAGCTGAACTTGGCAATTTTTAGAAACACAACTTTTCTTCCACACAGTGCCTGGATATTATTTGTTACAGATGGTCTTTCTGGACATGCTCAGTACAGATCTCTGACTTTTCTCCACTTATTTCAATTAGGTAGTAGGTACTCATCAGGAGATTCTTCCTGATAAGTCACCATTGGAGGGTTTATCATTTTGACCTTGATAGAATATTTTCAGGTGCCTACATTTAGAACTGACTTAAGTTTTAAACTAAAAGAACAGGAGTACTTGTGGCACCTTAGAGACTAACAAATTTATTTCAGGATAAGCTTTCGTGGGCTACAGTCCCTCTTCATCGGATGCATAGAATGGAACATACAGTAAGCAGATATTTATACATTCAGAATAAGAGGCTAATTAATTAAGAGGAACTGTTAGCAGGGGAAAAAAACTTTTGAAGTGATAATCAAGATGGCCCATTTCGGACAGTTGACACAAAGGTGTGAGGATAGTTAACTAGGGGAAATAGATTCAATTAACATAATGACCGAGCCACTTAAACTGTCATCCATTTTTACAAGTTGGATTTGAAGAAGGAAGCCAGTTTCCTCATGTACAATGAATAAATACCCTACATTGCCTTATGTGGCACCACAGATTATATTTTTCCTATGCTTTCAAGAGAGCTATCCATCATGGTATTTGTCCATCATATTGATGTAAACCAGCAATTCTTTAAAAAGATTGAACCATTGTTTTGCCTTATGATTTATAATTTCTTTATTATCCTTACAGTCTTTCTGATTTGGAAATAAAGTATATGTAAGTGCTTTATATGCCTGTAAAGCTTATAAATGGCTTTGTTCTTGTAGTTGTGGCTTCACTAGGTCGGAGTCTGGTTTATCTCTAGCCAAAGTAATAATACCTTTGCCTTTGTCAGTTGTGCCTGAAGAAGTGGTGTCAGGGTAATCTGATTTGCAGCATAAGAAAACTCTTGTAGTAATTCCTATGTTTGCAGTATTTATGCTATTTACAATTGATTTAGCTGTAGAAAATCCCCATGGAATTCTACTGTCATTGCCAATGTGATCACATCCAGTTGAATGAGAATGACTGCTTTATTCTAGTAAGTAGTTGGGTTACATAAAAAAAAAACCTCAGATGAATTGCTGCAATCAGGTTTTTGTTTCAAACTTACTTTGGAGTCCTGGAACCCCAATGTTTCTCCAGATGGGAAGGTAAAAAAAGAAGTTGTTTTGATTAGACTTGGAATCTGCAAGTAAAAACAAAATCAGTAATGACTAACCTTTAAAATCATTTGCTGCAGATATCCACATTTTGATTTTGTAACACTGCAGATTACATTTCTGAGATTTCTCTGATTTACAAAAGGAAAGATAGAATGCCCAAAGATGGGATTACACTCTACGTCAAAACATTCACTGGATACTTTCCCCACAAATGGAACAGAGTCGTGCCATATTGGTGTTATTCCTATACCAATTTCACTCTGTGCCAAGATGGTAATAGTTTTAGGGGTGTTTTTCTGTAGCAAAACAAAAGCAATTGTTCCAGAAAAGTCAAGGAAATTTGCAACACTTTCTAGTTTTAGTCCAAACAGAACAACATTTTAATTTGGTATAAAGTGCCATTTGATGATGTTTGGAGTCTGTCTGTTTTACTACAATTCTCAAAGAAAAGCATTAGCTGGGATTTGGAGCTCTCACTTTGCAGCCTTCACTTCTAAGGGAGTGAGCTAAGAGAGACACCTACGAGCCACTCATGTAAGGCCTCTAAGAAAAGGTCCGTGAGTCCTCATAGCGAGCTCCGATTGAGCCGAAAACAATCCCCGGCTCGGTCTGTATCATCAGTACCAACGACACTGAAGCCATCTAAAGGTGGTACCCAGGGCACATGCGGTGCCAAACCGACAGGGCAAGTCGGAATGCCTAAAGACCTGATGGGCACAGGCAAAGAAGCATCGGTACTGCAGGGGTGTAAGATCCACCTCGGGGAAGGCTCCGTTGGTACGGTCATCAGCATCAGTACTGACGACGATACGTCAGGCACTGATGCACCCTGCTATCAGGTCTGTGTCTCCGACACTGTCGGTATAAATCTCTTGGCACCAACAACCTCTGCTGGTACTGATGCCCTCTGCACTGACAGATTTCCAGTGTGTGACAGATCTTTCGGTGTCCGACACACTGGACTGTCCTTTGCTCGGTGCTGGGGCCCTGGTACTGAGTTCACTCAGAGCCCTTGGCTCACCAATGACCTCCTGCCATGCACCACCCTTTTTTTGGCGGAATCAGAATGTGAGCAAAAGGACCTAGCTTCCCAACGCTCTTCTCGCCTGCCATACAGAGCCCAGTTTCACTATGGACAGCGGTCATACCACCCCTCTGACCCACAGCCTCCCTGGTTTGGGCAACCATGGTACCAACCACTAGGCCCCTTCCATTCACAATGGCCGTACTGGGACCTTGGCAGTCCCAAAGGCAACAGGCCTCCATTACTGCTAGTATGACCTGCCAACAGCCGAGGAAGTGCCCTCCTTCAGCTGATGCCTCAAGGGCCTCTGAACTCCCTGAGCAGCAAAGGAAGTAGAGGAGATAGTCACTCCTCCAGCCCACTTCTTATCATCACCAGATGAGACAGTGATGCCCTCTCTGCCATCTATGGTGGATGACTTTAAACGGTTCCAGGACTTGGTACAGAAGGTGGCAGATGCATTCCAAATACGTTTACAAGAGGTGTCTGAGTCGTGTCACAAGGCGGTGGATATTCTACATTCCTCCATCTCCTCCAAAATGCCCCCCCTATTAATGAGGCTCTACTGGACCCCACCAAGGTGTCCGATCAACTTGTAAGAAGGCAGACAAGAAATATTTTGTGCCAGAAAAGGACATGGAATTCCTGTTCTCTCACACACCTCCCAAGTCAATCACTGTATACACAGTTAACTCTAAAGGCTGCCAACACCACTTTAAGTCCACCCCTTATGACCAGAACTGCAAGCACCTAGACTTGTTTTGCAGGATGGCCTACTCCTCGGCCATTTTTTAATTCAGAGTGGTGAACTATCAAGCCTAGTGGCCTATGTGAAGCTTAGTTCTTTTATTGAACAACTCTCCGATTCTCACAAGGACCGATTTAAAGCCTTGGTTAATGCGGGCCATCTGGTAGCAAAAATATCTCTCCAGTTTGTACTTGATGCAGCTGACACGGCAGCACATTCTATTTCAACTGCCACTGTGATGAGATGGGCCTTGTGGCTTCATCTCTCTGGCTTCCCCAAGGAAGTCCAAATGATGGTGGAGGACTTCCCCTTTGAGGGGATTACATTATTTACTGAAAAGTCTAATCCCTCCCTCCGCACGTTAAAAGATTCAAAGGCCACTCTTCAATCTCTCAGGATCTATACACCTGGATACAAAAGAAAGTACAGCCCTCAGCCACCATTCAAGCCTCTCTCACAATACTCATCTCCATATCCATCTCAATATACATAAAGATCGTATGAACCTTAGAGAAAGAAGCCCAGGTTCTCCAGACAAAAGATGTCAGGATCTTAGCAAATTTCCTCTCAGCCCTCCACCTCGAAGAGACAGTTGTGATGGATTGGTCGAGGTGCTCGTAGAACACTCTCCTCATTTTGTGCTGGAAAACCACACTGATCCCTTCAGAGATTGTCTCACCCCGTTCCGCAGCACCTGGTAACAGATAATCTCCAACTAATGGGTGGTGGATATCATCCAATATGGCTACTCTATCCTTTTCTCCCCCCACCCCAAATACCCTTCCCCATTTCTCTTCAGGAACCCTTCTCACAAGAGCTTGTTACGTCAGGAGATGGCTTCAGCAAAGGAGCCATAGAGATATTACCTGCACATCTAAGGAGCAGAGGCTTCTAAATTAGCTGTTACCACTCAAGAAAGAGATCTTGGAGTCATCGTGGATAGTTTTCTGAAAACATCCACTCAAAGTGCAGCGGCAGTCAAAAAAGCTAACAGAATGTTGGGAATCATTAAGAAAGGAATAGATAAGAAGACAGAAAATATCATATTGCCTCTGTATAAATCCATGGAATGCCAACATCTTGAATACTGCGTTCAGATATGTTCGCCCCATCTCAAAAAAGATGTATTGGAATTGGAAAGGTTCAGAAAAAGGCAACAAAAATTATTAGGGGTATGGAATGGCTTCCGTATGAGGAAAGATTCATAAGATTGGAACTTTTCAGTTTGGAAAAGAGACGACTAAGGGGGAATATGACAGGTCTATAAATCATGACTGATGTAGAGAAAGTAAATAAGGAAGTGCTATTTACTCCTTCTCATAACAGAAGAACTAGGGATCACCAAATGAAATTAATAGGCAGCAGGTTTAAAACAAGTAGTTTAAAACAAGTAGAAGTATTTCTTCACACAACGCACAATCAACCTATGGAACTCTTTGCCAGAGGATGTTGTGAAGGCCAAGAATTCCCAAAGAAATTTGCACAGTTCCAGTTGTTTTTAATTTCTTGTTGTTGCCATGCAAACTTTTTTCCTGGCCAATTGGTTTACATAAAATCTTTTAAAAATTGTAAAATTATTTTTCACTGATCGGAGTAGCTTCCCAATTTAATGCCCAATTTTGAATTGAAACATTTATAGCCATAGGATATCCAATTCATATCCAGACTTTGAAATCATAAAGACATCATGCAATAGTGTCTGCAGCGTTGCCAGCATCAAGCATTTTAAAATAATGAGTTGGTCCCCAAAACATCATAAGATTACTCACAGGGTAGGTGAACGGATGGCCTGTGACACCATGAAAGTTGGAAACTAACTTTATTTTAATGACAGCTCTGAGTATCTAATATGATCAGTTGACTTCAGGGGCTGAAGCCTTAAGAAACGCAACAAATATTGCAAGAATTGGAAACACTGTGTCTGTTTTGATCTCAGATTCACTGGCAAAACTGACAGCTATCTCTTGTTCGCAGTGGAAACTTGATGCTTGTTAAAAACCAACAGCAGCAAATATGCACACACACAACTGGGAAGAGAAAGATTTGTCCCACTATTTTCTGTGCTGTCTGGTTACATCTGCATCTAGCTGAGATTTTGCAATGCATTTTGAAACGGAAGTCTCTGCACTTTCATGTGTTAAAATTAAAGGCAATGGATTTTTCATGCAAGTTTGCAAAAAGATTTTCCTCTTAGTCAAGTTTCCAAAGTGGTGGATCAAGAGGGGGCAGGTCCCTTCTGTGGAGAGGGGTATAGAAGCAAGGAAAATAACAGGGGGATTAGTCCCAGGCTCATAAGAACTGCAGCTTGGAGAAGCAACACTCCTGTCTGAATCTAGTCATTGGTTTTAGTGGAGCACATGAATATTCTAGATGATAGGATACTCCTCCAGAATCTCCTTGGGAGAGAGTAGGTTCTTGGTCTATGTCCTGTGCTCCATATAGGAGGGGGAAATAGTATGGGTCAGTCTAGGACGACCCATTTGTCTGATCAACCATCATCCAAACAGGTTTTTCAATGTGGCTTTCATTTGTTTTGCTCTTCTCAGAGAGCACTCATCTTTGTGCCCTTGTCTGTCAAGCCTTTACGATTTTAGGGAAGGAACAGAGTTTGCTGATGCAACAGACGCTAAATACTTCCCATAGGTGAGCACTTTCATCATAAGGACAGACCAATCAAGAAACTCATGCTCTCAGCCAGCATTTTGAGGAGCAAATACAAAACAAAACAAGTATATTCCTACTGCCTTTGTTTCATATTAGGGAGATAACCCATGCCATGGGGAGAGGAGAGGGGGGGAAGGAGAAAACTCTTATTTAACACTTCTGTCCTGTATAACCATCAAAATAGTGCTGGTTATGAGTTAATTAGATAGTGTGTGTTCCCTTCCACGGCAATAAAACTGTTAGTGGTCCGTCCAATGCTTTAAGGCTTTAACTCCTTAATAATCACACATGGCTGTTAGTATTATCTGTTTGTACTGTTGTAGATTCTAGAAGCCACAGTCAAGGATCCCATATTGTGCCAGACATTATATATACATATTACAAAGACAAATGAAATCACTTAAATGTGCAAGAATATTGCAGGTAACAAGTTTTCTTCATCAGCAATGGAAATATTAACAGGGTGGCAACCAGAGAAGAGGAAGGAAAAGGGGGTCAAATAGGCTCCTGTACTGTCAGATATGGATGGATTTTTGTGATGTTAGTTGAAGCTGAATGTTTCCTTAATCAGACAAAGTCCCATGCTTCATTGAAGATCAGGCTGGAAGGTGTTTAGAGGTGAGGTCCAGTTTGTTGGTTGAAATTTCCTTTTCTTTCCTGGTGGCAGGAACCAGCTAAGAAAGCATCAGCCAAGCAGGCAAACACCAAATCTAAAAGACATTGAGGGATGTTGTTAAAAACTTAAAAAGCACATGGCCTGACACCCAATAAGTTTTGTACCCATTAAACCCACAGCTTAAAAAGAAAAGTAAGAAAAGTGAAGGAGAGAATAGGCATTGAAACTCCAGTGAAATTAAAATCAACCACAAGCTGAGGAAATCCTTTCAATTTTTATAACTTCATGGAAAACTATCTAGTTTGTTATGGCATTTATTTCCAATAGTGTCTTAACCCAAACAATCTTATCTTGTAAAGCAGGGGTTCTCAAACTGGGGATCGGGACCCCTCAGAAGGTCGTGAGGTTATTACATGGAGGGTCTTGAGCTGTCAGCCTCCACCCCAAACACCGCTTTGCCTCCAGCTTTTATAATGGTGTTAAATATATTTTAAAACATTTTAATGTATAAGGGGGGATCGCACTCAGAGGTTTGCTGTGTGAAAGGACTCACCAGTACAAAAGTTTGAGAACCACTGTTGTAAACAAATCATCCTTGAACACAGTCTCAGAAGATATCAACAGTCCTCAAAACAAGGTTCTCCACGTGAACTGTTTTCTCCTTAGCATGACTTTGAGTTAAGTATTTTCGGCTTTTCTAAAAGTTCCAGGATAAAAGTCCAGAGTGCAATGATCTTAAATCTATAGATTGGTCATGTCAGTTGGATACATTTGCTGACAATGTCTACAAATATCACTGGGTCTGCCACTCTGACCAGCTGTGTGGTCTTCCCCATGGCAGCAGTGCCAAAATACTGAGATATTCAAGTTACCCACGGTTCTGCTTCCATGAGTCTCCCAGTACATCTGTTATGGCAGTGTAAGGAACTATAGATGCCCAAGGCAATGCTGCCTTGGCTGCCTGATCCCAGCAGGCAGAAGTGCAATGGGGGAACTTCTGTATGTGTATGTGCATACATATTGGGATTCACCCCTTCAGCCCCCCTGTAAAGCACAGCCCCACTCTTACATCTCTTCTTCCTCTGCTCCCTCATAGACCTAATCAAACCTCTCTTCCCTTCACAAAGCCCAGATTTCACCCTCTGTTATGCACAAATACACTATCTTTCCCACATCCACCCCAGAGCTCCCTGTTGTCCAGCCTTGATCCACCAGGGTTTTTGTGAAGAGGAGGTAATGAGGCAGGCTAGCAGTATTGTAAAATGGAAGTAAGTGATAGAACTTGATAGTTTCATCATATAATCTGGGCAAAATTCCATTAGGTTTTCCTGAATAGGAGGACTAACTCTTCATGTGTCTAATTTTAAATGTTCAAAAATGGCTTATGTCCAATACATTATCAGAATGTGTGTGTGTGTATGTGTGAAGTTTGGCGGTCTATAATAGATCAACTAGAAGAACCTTCAGAGGGGTGATGAAAATAGAAAAATTCAAAAGGAGAGGATGTCTTAAGTATAATTTTCCCCTTGCGAATTTAGCAAAGACTTTGTCCAGAAAATACATAGAAAATTCAGTTGTCCTATGGAGAATTATTGACCCAAATTTGGAGACTAATTTCAGTCCAAAGAGATGAAAGGCAGGGATATCAGTTCTGTGTTAAGAGCAAATCTCAATGCACCCTTAATTATGGAGTTGTTACCAATGCTTCCATAATCTGTGGTGCTTTTGCATTTTAAAAAGTAATTTTTTTAAAAAAAATTAACTGATATTTTGTCTTGAAAAAAATCCATCATGTTGTATGAAGTGGTGTAGATTTGACCATGTTTCTTATAGTGTTGCCAACTAATTGAATAGTACTGATTCATTAAGTAATCGTATATTTCTCTGAAGATAATTATCTTGTGTAAGTGCTAGGAGCACAGGTATTATTATTTATTATCTGTGCTACTCAATAGAGTGATGAAATACTAATTTAGTGCCACACTGGAAGGTGGTTTACAAATAATCAGTGTATAAGCATATTATATACAGTATATGGATATGACCTGTTAAAGTATTTTAGACATTCATGTGAAGTATTTCTAAATTATTACATAATCTGGTTGGTCATTAAGCCTTTTCAGTTAGTATTTCTCTTTTTCTAGGCTGATTCTGTACAAGGTGGTGATGATTCTCCATTCTCAGACTCTGTTACCTTGGAGCAAACAACAAGTAATATTGGAGTATCAAGTGGACGTGTTAGCTTGTGGATGCAATGGATGTTGCCAAAAATTACTGTAAAGCTGTTTGCACCAGATCCTGGAAGTAAAGGCACAGGTATGGTACATGGAATTATCTATTTTAATTTAGTACTTTAAGTGTGTAGTTATTTTAAGATAAAACCAATTGCTATTTAGAGCAAGTATACATGAATTAAAAACTCTGATAATTATAAAAAAGATGCACGTGTTTGTCCAGTGTTTTAGCATACTGCAATATGCTGTCATGCATGGAATCAGACTTCAACATTGTCCTTTGCACCTGGATTGGCAGAGATTGGGAGCATTGCAAAGGCAGTCTTGCGGCTTAGTCTTAACCCACAAAGTGTTTTTTTAAATTTGAAGACAATTTGTTCACTTCTTTTGAGTTACACAAATATGAAAAAACAGTATATTTTTTCTTAAGTGAAGTTATTCTCTTGTTTTTCCCACTCAGAGACTTCAGAAACAGGTAGCTGTTAAAATTTAATTTGGCACATGGCTCATCCTCAAAAGAAATAGGACTATACTAAATCTGAATTAAAAGTTTGTTAGTCATTTTAAATTATACAGGACAAAAGTTTGTGCATCAGCAGTGTGCCCGTTTTAGTAAGTTTTTCTTGTGATGGTATGTGCCCAACTGTAAACCGCTACATACAATTTTGCTTTTTTCTATCAACATTTAAAAATTGTGTTGATTTTTTAAATGACATTGTGACCGGGGTCCCAATGAGGGCTAGCTAAGGTCACTCAATTAGGGTGAACTGCAAAAAATGGGGAAGACAAATCCCCATAAAACTGGTGGATATTCTACTACTTAGATTTACAAAGCCAGCATAAAACAGCTTCTTTATTACCTTACTGGTTACTCAGAAGTCCAAACCACACAGTTCCCTTAAAGTGATCCAGCCTCAGGCCTCCATCCAGGTACCCATGTCCAATACGATGAATATTTCTGTAAATCTTATTTCATCGTATAAAAGAAAAGTTTCTACCAATCCCAAAGGATCGGACACATTACCTCCCAGGTTAATGAATATTTCAGATCTTACCCAAATACATGCTTATAGCCAATTCTTATTAACTAAACTAAATTTATTAAAAAACAACAGAGAGAATATTGTTTAAAGATCAGTATACATACAGACATGAGTTCAATTCATTTAGGTGCAGAATCATAGCAGAGATGGTGAGCTTCATAGTTGCAAAGAGTTATTTCAGAAATAGTTCATAGGTTATAGTCCAATGTCCAAATATCATATTCAGGGTGTACAAGCATAACTGGAACCTCAGTCTTGCGACTCAAACTTCCCCTGATGAAGCCTAAGCAGATCTGAGATGACAGAATCAGGACCCAAAGATCTTTTATATAATTTTATATCCTCTTTGATGAGTTGGGATTTCCTCAGGGAACAAAAGGTAATTAGGATGACTATGAAGGAGGTCCATCACTGGTACTGTTTAATGGTATCTAAGGCTATAGAGAAAGCTGAATACAGCTCTCTGTCCACAGAATTGCCATTGATGTCAATATTAGCAGTTCACACAGATCAAGAGCAGTAAATGGTCCTGATTCTTTTTAATTGGTTTTCAAGCCAAAATGTACGGAACAATAATCCTGTACTCATTTTCCCCCCTAAAATTTGAAGGGAAGATGTTTTGCTGTTTCAATACAGTGGTTCAAAACAGCACGTTTTTCTAGATTCATTTAATAACCATAATTGCACAGTAACATACTGAAATCTGGATGCACTCTTTACTTAATGATGTGTATTCTTTTCTGAAGTTGAAAAGTAAAATAACCCATCACTACTTTCAGTAACTTACTGTGATGCTGTCCATTTGGAAAATACCGTGAGAGCAAGCCATGCACAAAAATGTCTTGAAAAAAATTGACACCAACTGTCTCAGGTTTAATTTCTCAACTGTACGTTGTAAACGTTAACATTGCTTTTATGTTTTAATAAGAATGAGAGTCTCAGTCTTATTTCTGTCCCTTTTTAATGTTCTTTGCCCATTTTTATTACATAATCCGAGGAGTCTATTTAGCAATAAGTGAGGAGGAGTTATTGTATTTATTAATCACATTGGTCTCTCTTCTAGTGGATCTTAGATTGTAAATTCCTATCTTGCAGATGTTGAATGTAAAGAGCCAAGTATATTTATTGTGCATATAAATAATTATACACTATTAACAATATTAAAAGAACTTTAAAGTCGGTTACAAAGTCAAGCGCTCAACAATTAGGAAATCCCAGAATTAAAGTTACCTGTGCAGCCTTAATTCACCCCACTTTGCGCATGTGCCTTATGATAATCTTTAATTACATGGTCACATACTATTTTTCCTCAGAACTGTTGTATCAAACGGACACCTAAAGTGACAAATATTAACTTGATCTTAGTAACAGTTTAAGTGGAGCAGCATTATCACAATTAGGAAAGATGTTGTTTTGAGAAAACTATTCATATTTGAGAGCAAAATGTGGAGGATTTGGTAAGAGATGTTATCCATCTTGTAGTCAGTGGAAGTGGCTTTGACAGCTCTTAAACTCTGGTCTGCCTAGAATTATCTGATCTATCCAGGTTTCTACACTACAATCATCACTGTAGTATTGGATTAATTGATATTTTTCCATTCTGAGTTCTTTTGATGTTTTAGCTTTCTGTTGTATGCTTTACAGCAGAGTTGAGCCCAAACCAAAACAGTCTCCCCATTTTTAAGAGAGGTTTGGATTCTGAATCTGGATCTGAGTTTTGTGACTGGCTCCTGCCTGTGTGATGTTTGAACAAAAATTCGCTATGTGAAAAGCCCTGAACTTTGCAGGATGGGACTTAGAGATCCAAATACAAATTGTGGTAACCTAGGCACATTTCTATTTTATGAACAGTGTTTTATTTATAACACAAATTTAGAGATTGTAATTCATAGATGTTAATTTTAATTATCACTGGTTATTGCAGAAATTTGTGTTGTCAGTGAATTAGAAGATCTCAGCGCCTCAGTAGATGTTCAAGATGTATACACCAAAGTCAAATGTAAAATAGAAAGCTTCAACATTGACCACTACAGAAACAGGTAATTACTGGAAGTCATGCTACTTTAATTCCATTCTGAAAAAAGAAAGCAGTTTTTTTGTCATTGACAGAATTAATATTTGACTTTTTTAATTAAAAAATCATTGTGGAATATAGTGAAATAACCCATAACTATACTTTTTTAAACAATAAGCACTGATAATCAGAATTTCCCAGAATTAGACTTGCTTGCAAACAGGGTATACATAAGCCATTTCAATCTTTAGGGAGAAATACATTTTGTGTGTGGTGGCACCATTAAAAATTGGTATTTGTTGAACTAAATGAGAAGCTGTTGTCCAAATGCTTACAATGGGAAATGCCTCAAATACTGTACTGTGATTACTTTTACTCTACCAAATAGTTAATATCTAGGGTTTTTTTATGTCTCCCACTTGATAAGTTGTTTATTTTTAAGACATCAGAAGGAAATTTCTAATAAAAGAGATGTTTTTGTTGTTGTGGAGTAGCCACACTGTAATGTAGAGAACTGAGTTAATTACCATTGTAGCAGGTGCTAGTCTAGTCTAATAAGTAGAGTAGCCTTGACAAGCTCTGAGGGAGCCACGTATAGTCTTCATCAGCTGAATGGTGAGTTGTCATGAAGCAGAATCCATGGAGGTATGTGGGAGATGGTTATTAAGAGAAAATGGGACAATTCTCTAGTGTCTTTCCCTGGGAGAAGAATCAACAAATAATTCATTAAAATATTTTAACGTTTATTATTAGGGTGAGACCTTTCAAAAGTGCCTAAGGGTTTTAGGCGCACAAGTCCTATTTACTTGCAGAGAGACTTGTACTCCTAAATTCCATAGGCATTTTTGAAAGTCTCCCATGAGAACAATAGGAAGGAAATTCAGTGTAAACCTCTCATTCTGTCCTTAATTCAGTTATCAACTCATTTGAGACTTAGTATAATGAACAAACACTACAGGGTGTATATGAAAAGTAGAGCCATTCTGAATTTTCTTTCTTTTCTCTGAATTAGAAATATATATTTGTTTGAATGTATTGTAACAATTACTAATCAAACCTTACATTTTCTTTCTAGAAACTTCTGTTGCAGTCTATGATGCTTTTAGATATAGTGGCGTACACCAAGCCCTCATACTATTAACAAGTTACTTTTTCCACAGGTTCTGTGAAAGGCTTGAGAGGTTCTTTGTTATGAATAGTCTAAATCTTCAAACTCTCCAAAGCTTCCTTCCAACTTAGTAGTGTTCTTTCTTTGCTAAAGTTTTATCAGGTTATTAAGTTACTCCACTTAACATAATTGCATTGTCAAATCCAGTTTCAATTCATAAACTATTCAAAGTACACTCTATATATGACTAAATTCTGTGGATTCAAACCAAATGCAGAGAACAGATAAGGTGAACATTCTGTTTTCCAGGCCAGGGGAAGGCTGGCAGTCAGGACATTCTGAAGGAATATTTCTACAATGCAAAGAAAAACTTGTGGTGAGATTTTTGTAGTGGAATAAGATGCTTAACAAAATAACTCTGTTCTAAAACTTAAACAATAAATTTTTTCTTTGTTCTCAGATATGTTCAGAAGAATGATTGCAAGAATTATAATACAAAACATAATTTTACCACTTCATAACCAATTTTGTGCTTATGAACAAGTACTCTAAATTTGAAATGTAATTGGATACTGTTTTCCTTTCTCAATTTTTTTTCTTGTAATCATCCTTTTCCACGCTAATAAAGCTTTTTGCTGAATTTTTAATTCCAAGAAAACCAAGTGATGTCTGTTTTGTGTGCAGAATTCTATTAGATTTTAATTCCATGTCCTCTTGTTTGGGTTGTCCTTTCCCATAAATTACAGATTTTCAAATTTATATTTTTCATACCAGTTTTTCTTTTGATTTCCTTGAACGTGGGCATGCTATATCTCACAGCTGTGCAGAGCTATGCAAATTTTCAGCATAATTTAAAATTCTAAATTTTTTTGGCTTATGGCTTTTGTTTTGTTTTGTTTTTCTTTTTGTCTTTTTCCTACTCTCTGTTCATCACCTCAAGCCTTGGGGAAGACTGTTGGTCTCTGGGGCAATACGGAGGTGTATTCCTTTCCTGTACTGACAAGCTGAACAGACGTACCTTGTTGGTTCGACCCGTCAGCAAGCAGGACCCTTTCAGTAATTTCTCTGGCTTCTTTCCTCCTGTAAGAAATCCTTTTAAAACTTATACTACAGAACTTCCATTAACAAACACAAGTAGGAGAAAAATTATCTCAGATGTCATTAGTTTCTTCCCATTATTTGTCATTTATATTTTCTCTGTGCTGAATATATTTATTATCTGTTTTACTCCCTTTTTGTTCTCTGGGAACAATTGTCAAATTCTTTTGCCGGGGCCTGGGAAGCAGTGTCCTTTGTTCCTCTGAAATCTACACCACTGCTATTTAGTAAAGTGGCAAAGCTAGAATGCCTCATTTAAAGTAACTAAGATCCTGATCGCACGATGCACTTAAGCACATGCATAAGCTTAAGCATGTGAGTAGTCCCATTGAAATCAGTGAGACTGCTCAAATACTTTAAAGATAAGCATATATGGAAGTGTTTGCTGGATTGAGGCCCAAATGTGTGAGCAAAAGCCAATATTGTACATTGTATCTTATTTGTGGTGTCTGTAATGATATTCTCAGTGCCTTTAATTACTTTATGTAACTGAGCTATGCCTTAAACTAATTTATTCACATATATTATTTATAATATATACAATAATTACAGCAAACTGTTCATATGGCCACAATTCCTGGAAAGTCTCAGAACATTACAGTAGTCTCAGCCAGCAAGTAATATGAGTTACTTACCTGTTTCTCTGGCATGGCCTTTTTCCTATTTGATTAATAGTCTTGAGCAAGCACAAAACTTAGTGGCCTAGAAGTAATTCCAAAAAAAGCATAAAGGGCCAAAATGTACTAACCTTGGTGCCTGTTAGGCTTGGCTCAGCTCCCTACTTTGAGTGTTGCTACCTGGCTCCTAGTGCATGGGGTCGCAGTGCTGCTCAGGGTTGGCCCTACTCTCCTGAAGCTGAGATGGCCAGGTCAAATTTGAGTAAGTGATGTTGCAACTTGGCACACAGGCTCACACAAATTTGGCCTGGCCTCACCACCATCAGGGGGGCCAGGCCAAACCTGAGCAATACTGCGACGTCAGGGGCCCAGTTGTAACTCCTGGACCAGGGAGCTGAGCCCAGCAAGCCCTGTGGAATAGGAGCTGCTTCAACCAGAACAGGGGTTTTGTGGGTTAAAGTGGACAGGCCCACAAAACCCAGAACTATTGGGGTGCCTTACTGTGCACTACACATGTCTACACTTGGTGGTGTGTACGGTACATGTAGTGACACTTCTCAGTAAACAGCAGGCTACATTCACACTGCAGTGTGTAGCTACATACAGCAGTGAAAGGCTCTGGCAGGAGGGAGGCAGCAGGAAAAGGTTCTGGCAGTGGGAGTCTTTCCCCACAGCCAGAGCTTTTCACTGCTGTGGAAAAGGCTCTGGCACTGAGGAGACAACGGGACAGTACACTGCTAAAAACAGCAGTGTAGAGATGGGAGGCACTGCTTGGGCATGTGGAAAGCCATGTAGGGTACATACCTTAAAGTTCTGGTGTGTCCTTACTCACCTAACAAGTGCTTCACCATCCACACTGAAATGTATACCTGTGCTGTTGGGGACATGCAATGTTTGTACTCTGCTTTTGCTTAGTATGCTTCTGAAGTGCATTAAGCTAAAGTGCACAAAGGTACTCTTAGTGTGCAGTACAAATGTCCACATGGGGAGTTAGTACAGAGTAGCTAGTGTGGGCTTTTCCCCAATGTTGACAAGCCTTATGCATTCAGTCTCTCATTCACAGAAATGAATTTTTTTTTAAATTAATAAAAATACAATCATACAACTTTTCTAGCAATTCCCATTTAAGTTAATGGGAGTTGCTAGAAAAATTGTATGATTGTATTTTTTGAAGTTAATGGGAGTAGAGACCTGAGCAGGTTACAGCACGGACCCTTTATTTTTAGTGGTGTGATAGATTATATGGAATATTTTTGTGTTAGTGGAAGTTCTGTTCCATTTGATTTATTTTCTGTCATGAATATGTCTATCATTCTTTTATTTATTCAAGTTGTTTAAACTTGTTCTAATAGTGAAAGCTAACTTACTAATTTGTTACAATTCACTTAATCAAATGATCTTTCAGCTTCTCAGCATTTCAAATACTAATTACATTTATGTAAGAAGTTAATGCTTGCGTTTATAAACATTTTAAAAAATACATTAATTAGTGATTCTGAATAAATAAAATCTGAAAATGTTGAAAAGCATCTACTCTGTTTACAAAATGTAGTTGCTATACTTATGCTTGAGTGATTAAAAACTATTAACATAACGATATATAATATTATGTCAAAATCAATTTGATTTTATTTGCTTTCCTTTATTAAAATTATTTAATTTGTTTTATTAGTTTATTTTCAAATTCTCAACTTTTGCAGTAGCTCACTCAAGGTCAACTTTCAGTCAGAAATGAATGTTTCATCTAGATATTGGAGGAGATTTTTCAAAGGTACAGCTGTCAGGAGCCTAATACACTCTGACAGCCAATGGGAGTTAGGCATCTAACTTCCAAATGCACCTTAGAAAATCTTTTCCTCTGTGTAAAGAAATATTGCAAATTTCTGAAGAATAATGTAATAAATTTTGAAAGTTTCTTTTATGTATTGAGATTAATGATTTAGTGTATAGTGTGTAGTAGTTAGTATTATGGGTGTTCTGCAGGAGAAATTTGAAGTACAAAGTTATCTTGCCACCACTTGTACAGAGTGATGGTTGGGCCCACAGAAGGAATAAAAGGGAATAAAAGCGATAATAAACTGAAGAAGAAGGGTTAATGAAATGTAGATAATTCTAAGCTTATGCACAATTTTTTAATAAATATTTTTTGGTAAATTTTGACTTTCTGAAGTGCAAGAAATATTTTGGGTAGTAGTATTTGAGGGATATTAAGCTACCAGGCTGTGTTCAGTGGTTTATGTACAGCACAGATGAACAGAAAAAAATGAATGTTTAGTGTCACTAAAATATTCAGCAGTTCCAGCTTACATTGGGCTGTGCTGTGATAACATTTGGTCATACTGTGAGGTAGATGGCCCGTCTAAAAATTTAAATAAACCTTTTCTTCTGTTGTTTGGAGAAAGTAAGAAGCCCCCTCTCCCCCAAAAAACCTGAAAAGATGAGCTAATAAAGGATAATAACAATTGCTCTTTGTTTAAGATGTTTAACCTGTTCTTTTTACAGCAGTTTTCATTATTGTTTCTTTTTCCTGGAACAGACAACTGCAAAACTTTTAGATGGCTCACACCAACAACACGGATTTCTCTCTCTCACTTATACAAAGGCTGTGACAAAAAATGTCCGGCACAAGTTGATATCAAGAAACGAACGAAGAACTTTCCATAAGTTATCTGAAGGTCTCAATGATGGGTCTCCTCATTTTCTTCACGAGATCCTTCTTTCTGCTCAGGCATTTGATGTTGTCCTATGTTTCCCTTTGCTTAATGCAATTGCAAGTATATTTCAAGCAAGACTGCCAAGGAATCAAAAAGAGAAAAGCAAATCACCTGGCCAACCTATGAGGACTCATACTCTAACATCTCGGAACTTACCTCTGATTTATATCAACACAGGTGTAATCAGAGTCTTCTTTCCCAAAACGGAGGAAATGCAACATGAGACAGGAGGTACTATGTACTGTATGAATATATTTATTATGTGACACATTTTTACTTCCTCCATGTTCTTTGGTGAGGGTTAAACACCACAAGATGAAACAGATCTCCTAAGCAAGTTTCTTTGCACTCTAGACAGGTGAATTATAGGGAAATCTAGTCCCTTTGAGCAAAAGGTTCTATCTCAATTATCTCACTGCTTCTTGTGGTAATGACATATTTAGCAATGTCCCTGGGACTCTCATACTGTGAGGCACAGGGATGGAAAATGTAATTAATATGATTCACACTAGATTTCTTAAGAGTTATAGAAATGGTTACTTTGGACGTCTACCTTTGTCTGTCCATAGCTTTTGGGCTGTGAATGTCATTGTTAAAGAAGTTGGTCAGGAGTTGCAGGGAGAGAACTTAAGCCCCGAGTCTGCAATTAGATCTGCAAGAGTTGACTCATGTGCCAGCACTGACTCCCTTTGAGGCCAGCGGGTGTCCATGCTGGTACAAGTATCCATCTAGGTCAGATGAATCCATTTGCAGGAGCAGGACCTTATGGTAGGGAACTATTGAAAACCCTCAGGGCTTACACGAACATTCAGTTCATAGCAAGCTAGAGTGTGAATCTATCCCAGAATTAGCCTGTTACAGACTAACTGTCTGTGTGGACCCTGCTGATAGCATTAACAGTTTATTAATGTGCCTTGATTTAGTCCCATTTCAAAGAGGACTAGATCAAAAATCATTAACAAATTGTTAATGTATATGAGGAGGGTCCACAGTCAGTCAGTCTATGGCAGGCTATTGCGAAGTAGATTCATATCTCAGCTTGCCACAAACTAAATGTTCATGTTAGACAAGCCCTCAGACAGCTGGGCAGATGGATGGGTACTTAGAAAGATGAAGGGTGTAAAAGACTTGTGTTCAGTTAAACCACTACTCTAAGTCTCTGCATTAAATGGCTTGATGCCCACCACAAAATATATTTATTATATTTATACTCATGCTTTTAATTCTTATATCTACACAGAAAGACATTAACGTTAAAAGTACATCTACAGACAGCTAGAGACTATACAGTTACAAGTACTGTACTCCCACTGTCAACTACCCTTCTGAGAAAGGAATAAAATGTATTACTGATATAATGCTATGTTTACATAAGTCATATAGGTATGGTTTGTTACCATTATCTGCAATAATACACAATCTAAACCCATGAGGGTAGAGTTTAAATTTTCACATAACCTAACAACAAGAGGTGCAGACAGAGAGAGTTTAGTTGGATTATTTTTTTGCCAACATCCTCTACAATTTTCCAACTGGGAATGGCAGAAATACAGTCAGATAAAATTAGAATGGCTTTGTTGGCAAGGAAGAGTTATCGTTCTGCTGGGAAGGGAGTCTGAGGCATGCTGTCAAGGAAATTTTTTAAAGAATATGTTTTTGCAACATCTGTAGCTTTGCACTTCATTAAAATTACATTTATAAAAAATGCTCTGGCTGGCTTAAAGAAAGAAAGACTGACCCTGTGCTATCCACGTTTTTAAGCAATTACAAATAGCAGAACTGCTGTGGGTAAGCTTGAATGAAGGTGGTAAACACACACGCATGAATAAAGAATGTCCGAAAAAGTTAAAACTTTATTGAAATAAAAACAGAACAAACTAACCCACAAAACTAGAAGTTCTGAAGTTTCATGAAAATGTGAAGGTCGGTGCAAGACCCTTTCTGTCTCTTTCTTCTTTCGCCCCAACCCTTTCTAAACTCACATACTTCTGAATGAGGACATTGAGGTCTCCTTGTCCATGAAGGCTAGAGACTGTAACAAAGGACAAGGCTTGAATATGACCAGCTGTTATTTTTAAATTAACAGTGTCCCTTTAAAAATTAGGATGTTAACTGCTTTTGAAGGCCTCTGTAGTATATAGTCCATCTGCAAGAGGTGTTCATATATTATTTTCGGGTCATTACAGTATACCAAAAAAAGTTGCTATTTCAATATGACTTAAATTAATATGCTACATGGTACTATATTGGGCATATTTTCTCTAAATGCTTCATAAGTTAACTATTAAAATGTTTGATCTTTCCTTTGCCATCAGTTAGGACACCTATTAGTCACAGGCCTGTATAACCACTGATGCCTGTTTTCTTTTTAAAAATTCAATGTAACTTTTCTTTTCTTCAGCACAAAATGTTCAAAGTGTCATATGTTTCTTTGATAGTTATTTCAGTAGCACAACCAGATCAGAAGTGTTTTCTAGCAAGTCTCATGCTGGACTTGGTGATCCCCAAAGATGACATGCTGTAATGTTGCACTTTTCATGTTGATCATAATTTTTTTCTCACTCCTCTATATCTAAGGACATCATTACAGTGAAACAAATGTACAGGACAATCTCTTTAATACCAGGAAAGTTAAGGGTGTTACAAAAATGAATGTCGACGTTATATACTGTATTATAAATACTTACCGGCTGATCATGAAAACATGGCACAGCTTAACACTCATAGTAGTCCCACTGAATTCAATAGGACTACTTACATTAATGAAGTTAATGTACATGTGTATGACTCTGCATTCAGGAGCCTACATAAATTATATAAAAAAGTTTTATGTAATTGTGCTGTTATTCTTGAGGGTTAAATCTTTTCGTAAAATACCAAAAAGCATGAAAAGCTTCACCAAGTGGAAGCACGGTGCTAAATAAAGAATTTAGCTCTTGAGGCTGTGTAACAGTTGGATTACATAAACATTTAAGAATTACTTCTAAAATATCTGTTTAAAGAATCCTAAAATCTAACAATTGCAGTAGGGCACCTTACTTTATGTACTGTAACTTCTGTTTTCTACTTTTGCAGTACGTTTATAGTTATCTAATTTAACAAAAGAGCAAAATGATTTTTTATGTACTCATGAAATATAGTTTAATGCAGGCCTGCACAGCATGCGGCCCAGGGGCCGCATGCGGCCCACGTGGGCTCACTGTGCGGCCCGCGGGGGAGAGAGTAGGTGGGCTCACTGTGCGGCCCACGGGGGGGTGAGTAGGCAAGCGGCGGGGTGGGGCAAGCCAACAGCCGGCTTGTGGGAGGGCTGGTGAACAGGCCAGTGGCAGGCTGGGGAGTGAGGGTGAGCCAGCGGCAAGAGGCGGAGGCAGTGGCGGAAGGTAAGAGGCCAGCAGCGGGCAGGCAGGTGAGCTGGCGGCGGGGGGAGCTGGCAAGCTGGCGGCGGGGGGGGCTGAGTAAGCGAGCCGGCGGCAGGGGGTGAGTAGGCGAGCCGGGCGGGGTGGGGGATGACGAGCCGAGTGGGCGGGCAGTGGCAGGTGAGCCAGCGGCGGGGTGGGCTGAGGAGGCAAGCGGGCGGCGGGGGGGATAATGAGCCAAGCGGGCAGGCAGTGGCGGCGAGGCTTTATACTGGTGAGTGGGGGTGAGGAGGCAAGCGGCGAGTCGGTGGCTGGAGGGGGGCAAATCTCCCAGATTCAAAAATGGGACTGTGTCCGTTGGTCCTTTTTGCTGCTTGTCTCTGGGCTGGGGGTTGTCCCAATGCTGCAAAGAGGGTGTTCCCAAAGGAAGGTGCTTGCTTCTAACCCCCGAGGCCGTCAGTATGTCTGCTCTTCTCTAGTCAGCCCACTTGACAAGTTTGATTGTCCTTGGTCTGGTTCCCATCCCCTCTCCAAGGGTTGTAGCTGTCTGGAGGTGCCTGCCTTCCACACCTTCCTCATTCACACCTCATTCATTCAACAGGGCAATTGAATACAAAGTGGGGGGGAAGATCTTACTCTACTTCTAGCAAAAAGACATTTTTCTTTTACCTTAATTATACTACCGTAGGGGCCCGCTATAACATATTACCAAGGTTCAATACAAAGTCATATAAAAGTTATACAAAAATGCATAATGCAGAGATTTATCTACAACTGCATTGATTGACTGTTGTGTACAGTAATATAGTGACCCCTGGGGGGGGGGGTGAAGAGGGGTGTGATGCAGTAGTGTAGCCGGGAGGGAGCAGGGGGAGCAGCCGTTCCCCCTGTGAGCAGAAGCAGCGCCTTAAAAAGGAAGCTTCTTTTTAAGCGCTGCTTCTTGCACTCACCCGGCGGCGCTCCGGGTCTTCGGCAGCATTTTGGCGGCGGGTACCACTGAAGACCTGGAGTGAGTGAGGACCCGCCGCTGAAGTGCCGCCGAAGACCCGGAGCGCCGCCGGGTGAGTATAGGGGGAGGCGCCTTTTTATAGCGCCGCTCCCCCATGCTCCGGACCTGGCTGCGCTACTGGTGTGATGGTGGGGCCGAGCGGGGAGGGGGCAGGTCCTATTTTACTGCTGTGATCTGGTCACCCTATCCGCGCTGTTTCTTTCCCCCTCTACAGGCTTCCACACCCCAGCGCTGGGGAAGGAGGGGTTGTTTCTGCGGGGCAGGCGGCGCTGGGGGGGTGGTGTTTCCACGGGGTTGGGGGGTTTCGGCCCTCAGCTGTTTTCTTTGGAGTAATATGACCCTCGCTGCTTTATGAGTTGTGCAGGCCTGGTTTAATGCATCTAACAGCCCATGTAAAGAATGAAACTAATTATTTTAAAAAATGTCATATGAAGGATACAAAAGTACAAGATTAGCTTTCCTATGTATTAGTCAAGTGAGTGCTTTGCCAATGAGCCACAGGTGTGCGGCACTAGGAGTAGAGGAAAACAAAAGAGAATGTGAGGGGCCGTATGACATATATATCTATAATAAATTTGTCCCAGGGTGCATTCATTGTGTAATATATACATTCTTACTCAGAGCTTTAGAAATACATAAACAGGCAACCATGATTTTATTCATTATAGTTTCCCCATAGAAGATTTCCCCTGAAAAGTTGAGGAGAGTATGTGTGGCAGAATATGAGTTAAGAGGTATATTCTCCATCAGTAAATCAGGACATAAATCACCTCTACCCCCAACACAGACGCTTCAAAATATTGATTAGTATGGTACTCTCTATATATGTTAAAGAGTTAATTTGTTAAACCGTGTAACATTGCATTACTCTTTGGTACATTTTGTGGTAGGTAAGCTGCAAGCGTTGGATGTACTAATAGTATTGAATACGTTTACACACTTTTGTTTCTTTTACCAAATCCAAATCCTTGTTAAAAAAAAAAAAAAAAGAAGACAAGAGACCTTTCTCAAGTGCTATTTTTTTTTTGCCTACTCTTGCTCACAAATAATGTCATGTTTTACAGCATAAGTATGGTGGTGACCCAAGTAATATTGAGACTAATGAGTAGGATTCTATTTATTACACTGTAATAAATGATCAAAGTGACAAATACTGGAAACAAGAGATCCAGAACCAGTTTTGTTCAGTGTTCTAAAATCCTTAGTATAAAAAGGATTTGGGTGAGAAAGAGAGAAAATGCAATACTTAGCATGAGGATCTGCCACCCAAAGCCTTTAAAATAATATTTAAAACACATTTAATATCCTTCCCTCTTTCCCCCACAGACATTTTAAAGCACATTATATTAATTCAACATTAGCAGCAGGTAGTTTAAGTCTAATATTTAGGCTTTGTAAAAAAAAAATCAAAACTATTTGGTTTTGGTTAAAAATTATTGGCACATTTTTTTTGTGGGCATTTAAAAATTCCCCCTTCAGTATTTGCAACCAAAACAACTCAGCATCATTTTGGTCAGATTAAGGACTGAAGGATCTGGGCTCTGATTTTCGGGTAGACAGGTTTCCTTCAAGCAAATCATTTGTGCTATGACTGAGTGGTTTACTTTGCTGTACCTTGCATTACGTCATTTTTTCTGTATTACCCAGTATTCTATGATCCCTGAGATCCGTTCACAACAATTATATGTCCAGACTGCAGAGCATGGCCTCAGAATGTGGCTATCTGACTCACCAAGAAATTAATTGGTCTGTAGAAGCCATTCAAAAAAAAAAAAAAAGCTGAGGGCTGACTAGTTCTTTCCACATCAAGCAATGCATTATTTAGTACAGTACTTCAACTCTCTTCTGTGGCTGAACATTTACTTTCAGAACAAGTTATCTGAAGTATCTTACTGGGTGGCCACAGATGGCAAAATGGGCTGAGTTTAAGTACTTACATATTAAATGGGTTGATATGTGTAATGTATGTAATATGTATAATACTGAAGATGGAGTGGGAAACTCTGTGAGCATGCTCGTCATATACTTAAGATATTACTGGCAGCTTCCCAATTGCCATAAAATCCTTAAAAGTAGGAATGCTGCAAAATACCTAATGCAAGTCCTTATGGCTGTTGAAATAGAACACTTTTTTTCCCCCAGTGATAATGCAAGAGAGCCATGGAACTTCAGTGTACTATGAGCAATAGAATCTAATTTTTTTCTCAACAGAGCTCTGATTTTATATCGAATTCATCATTCATTTAAAGTAAACATTTTCTTCATCTGGCTAAAATATAAAACCTAATTTAGACAAAGTAAAAAGCAGAGGTTTTTCACTATAGAAGTTGAGAATGTCACAAATACATATAATATCTTTTTATTTTTTTCACAGATACATATAACATCTTTTTATTTTTTCACAGTGTGTAGGGTATTATATACTGTGCTGAATATATATTTCACACCATTGAGCCTAATCTTGCTATCTTTGTGTTTATCATGTTTGTTGCAATCAGTAAAGTGTGCTCCAGGAATAACTGGTGAAAGATCTGCTATTGTGTGGTGAGATTGTAAAATCATGCATTCTTTGATTCATACTTTCCAAAGAGGCCCACAACATAAGGCTGAGTAATATTTTAACATTTTAGATATGCACATACTTCAGTAGGGTGTTCATGGGGAAGCAGCTGTAGAATACGAAAATCTGTTGGAATCAATATCCTTTTGAAAAGGTATTTTTAAAATAAGATAGCTCAAGGTAGAGCAAGAGGTCACAGATTATGATTTAAGTGCAAGACAGAACTCTATGGGGAAATTGGGCACCAAGTAACAGCCTTCTCTGTTGTATATCATCATAGTAGTGCTATTGACTGCAATGGGGTTATTTGTGCAAGCAGGGCCGGCGCGCCCACTAGGCGACCCTAGGCGGTTGCCTAGGGCGCCACGATTTGGGGGGTGCCTGGCCACGGCCTGTCACCCGGCTCCGCAGCTGAGCCGGGAGCCGGGGGGGGGTGGCGCCTGGCCGTGGCTGCTGCCCGCCTGCCAGCTCCGCGGCTGAGCTGGGAGCCGGGGCGGGTGCCTAGCTGCGGCTGCCAGGGGGGCGCCGTGGACGGGGGGAGGCTGCCAGGCGGGGGGCTGAGCTGCCGGTCCGCGGGGTTGGAGAGCCACGGGGTGGGGGGGGGATTGGCTGCCGCGGGGGGGTGGTGTTAGCTATGCGGGGGGGAGGGTGCGGGGGGGGGGGCGATGTTAGCTGGGAGGGGCGCAGGGCTGGTGCAAGGAAGTTCCGCCTAGGGCGCGAAACTTCCTTCACCGGCCCTGTGTGCAAGTAGTAACTCTTGTGCATAAATTTTTGCTGGATTGAATCCTTAGTACGTAGTCTGATTCAGACATATAAAAGATTGTTTATTAAGAATATGTCTGCCATGTACTTCTGTGCACACATTCATTTATAAAACAGATGCATGTTTTCTCTCTCCTTAGCTGAAGCTAATCAGGCAATAAAAGAAGACACTTTGATTCTCAAGATTGGCTCTGTCTCTATGGCTCCCCAGGCTGACAACCCTCTTAGCAGAGCTGTACTCAGAAAAGATATTTACCAGTAAGTATTTTTTCTTGTATCTAAAGTTGCAAATATTTCATTTGTAGGGGAAGTTAATTGATCAATAAAACTTGGTCCATGCAGCCTGTAAAAGTACTTTTGATATTCAAAACCAGGTTTGTTTTTATTTTCTTCACTTGCAGGCTTTCAAATCTGTTCAGACATATCAAGTATTTCTGTGAAGTGTTGATGCATAACAGAATTTAAATGTCAAGTCATTATGAAAGTAAAGATCACAGATGAAAGCATTTTAAGATACTTGGTTTTATGTAGGGAAAACTCAGATCACCTAAGAAGAAAAGGGACTGTTTGTGACTAGCATAGCTCTTAGCAGTGTAGTGTGAAAGTGATAGATATTCACAATGTAAATGGTAAACGCATATTCAAAATGCAGGACTGTTGATATCATGTCTATCAAAGCTGTAAAGGAGAGCAAACTTCTAAAGAGACATTTCACAGTAAACACATTTTCTGCAAAAATGTCATGCTCTGGATTGTGTCATTGAGTATGTGCAAACCTCACTAATCATATTTAGGCAGCAAAACTGGCAAACATGTAATCAACATGATTTAAAATAATGTATGATATTTAGTAGAGTTGGCTCTGATGCCAGACATGAAAGTATGGTTGCAAATAATACCAAGTGAGAAAAGTCACAGAAATACAGATGAACAAGTGTCTTATACTTCCTGTTGGTCTGTTTCTCAGATGTGGCATTATTTTTGTTTGAAAAGTACTTCATACTGCACTTCAATAGAAGTTACAAACATCAAAATCTTTTCCCAGCAGTAAAACATTTACTGCCTAGAAAATGACAGCAATTTTACTTTGTCAACTGTAGGAATTTTTAGGATGGCAGGAGACCATGACATTTCTCCAGCTCCTTGTCTCTTCTGTTCATCTAGAAATTATAAGGCAAAGTCTTTTTTTCTCCAAATACTTGTCAAATTTCCATTTGAAAATATTTGAATTATTGTATTTACTCATATGTTTGTCACTAGTAGCTTATTCCTTATATTAAATGGGCTGTGACTACTATCATGATAGGATCCCTTCTGTGAAAGTTCTTTGTGTCCTGTTGCCAGTGACTGCTTTCGATGCGGAGGTCTGAACCAGTTCCCACTCTGCTCACAAATGTACTGGCTTCTGTCTCCATGGTTCCTCTGCTCTCTCAATCCCCCCTTCTCCCCCCCACTAAATTAGTTTCTGCCTTGTGAGGAGCAAAACCAAAACTACATCCTACTGTCCTTCTCTTCCTCTGTTCCTATCTGGAATCTAAAAGCTATTTAAAAAAATTCCCCTAGCATAAATTTGAACCTGCAAGATCTAGTTTCAATAATGTAATCTCCAGTGCTGTCTGTTACAGTGGGCATGTGACACTCCCTGCAAAGACTAAATGGGCCAGATTTTCAGCTGGTGTAAATTGGCTTAACTCCACTGAAGTCAGTGAAGCTACACCAATTTATACTAGCAGAGAATCTGGTCCAGTGCTCTTGCATCTGTGGGTGCAGTACACTACTACATTTCCAGAACTGGTACTAGTTCAGTCCGATGATTAGGGGTCCTGAAGCTTTCCTCTTAAGTTAGCTGTTTATAATGCACTAGACCAATGGTCTCTCTTCGTTTGTGGACCCCTGAAACATTTTGAATGGAGGTGCGGACCGCTTTGGAAATCTTAGACATAATTTGCAGATCTGCAAGGGTCCGCGGACCACAGGTTGAAAACCACTGTTGTATGTTAACGGGAACCTTAGACATAGTCTGCAGACCCCCAGAGGTTTGCAGACCACAGGTTGAAAACCACTGCACTAGACTAGCTTTTGGCAACATATATTTGGTTCTCTCAGTTCCGCAACCCAGAATGTTGTCTTTTATTTTGTGCTGCTAAGGTTTTATATATAATTTTAAATATCTTTTTTTCTATCAAGAAAATCATTAAAAAGCCCAGATACAACACAACAGACTAAGGGAAGTGGAGGTAAAATTGGGTAGGATGAAAAGAAATATTGGATCACAAACATCCTCTATCTGACTGTCACTAATCAAATCATTGACCCTATACAGCGTTACACTTCTCAGTGCAGTAATGTTCTCCTCAGCAACGTCTGCAGTCTCCAGCAGTTTTCCCATATCTGCTTCATTCACTCACTATCTTATTTCACAACATAGATGAAAGGCATATCTTTTCTCTCTTAATTATGCAATTATATTATTGACAACAATTTTTTAAAATCTTTAGGGGCATGGTTTTCATAAAGGAAACAATGGGCGACAGGGGATAGATCACTTGATGACTATCTGTTCTGTTCATTCCCTCTGGAGCACCTGGCATTGGCCACTGTCGGAAGACAGGATACTGGGCTAGATGGATCTTTGGTCTGACCCACTATGGCCGTCCTTATGTTCTTAAGGACACTTGGCAAAATTATAGCATATGAGATTGCAATCTTGCTTTTTAAAAAAAAATGTTTTGAACTATTGAGGCAAGCCATAGCAAAGTTCACTCTATCAAAATAAATGGAGTAATTTTTAACCTCAAAAGTTTTAGGGTGCCAGCTTTGTGCCACAGTGGTAAATTTTCTGCACTTCTAATTGGGAGTTCAGGATTCAAATCCAGGATTCAGTCTGTGTTCCCGTGCATGACATAGATTTGGGAGCATTGTGGCAAGGATATACTCAGTCTTCATTCAACAGTAGCAGCTGCTAGACCAACAGAATTCAGAAGGGAGCTCATTTCAAAACTCTTGTTGGACAGGAGGCTAATACCATGATTTTGTTAATTAGAGCATGGATGGAAGCTAGAAAAGAATAAAATTAAGGCATTTATGATTATGTTGGTTCAGCTCCAACCCTCTGCTGCCCAGAGACTAGATTTCATTACCTGACCAGGATTCTCACTATCTGGAAGGACCACAACCTGTGGGGGATAGTGTTAGATGACAACTGTGTGTCACTGGGGAATCCAAATGTTAGTCAGGGGTTGTCAAAACGCAAATGAAAACAACAAACCCATAAAACGTAACACACATTTTGTTTAAAAATGGATAATAAATATCATTTGCAACATATGTAATGTAGTGTCCATTATAGAACATTAAAAAATATAAAAAGTCTGTTGATTACTGGAGATTTATCTGCTGCAGTATCGTAATAATCCCAACATGGCTTCTTCCCCCTCTTTCCATGCTTCCCTCTGCTTCAATTTATTACTACTGTTTTTAATAGAATGTAAGAAAATAAATCATTGTCTGAACCACTGTCTTTACAGTGTTATGAGAGTGGGGGGACACAGCCTTTTAATTTGTGGTCTCACTTTGGTTTAAACAGTCTTCTGTTTAGGTCTGTGCTGCAACCACATGGAATTAGTGTCATTTTTTGTAGTGTTCCTCATGAAGAAGAATGTTCTCCTTACATTTAGAAACTCTCCGTACTGGAAAACAGCTTTTTTGTTTAACTTGGAGAGAAAAATAAATTCAAAAACGGGATCATGGAGAAGCAACTCAGCCCCGAAAGTTTGGATGCAAACATTTCCCCACGTGAATATTGGCATTTAGCAAGCAACATAATTAACAAAATGACTCTTTTTATTTTACCGCATAAAACAGAAATCCCAAATTAATGATTTCCTATCAAAATATTTTATCTTTAATATACTTAAATTGCATAAATGTAGGGTTTAATTTCTTTTAAACCAATTAATGTGATACAACAAATCGGATAAATATACCATAACACCAAAAAGAAGAGTCTTTTAAAATAAGCATTATTATACCGTTTTGCTGCCTTCAATAAGGGGCAATGCCTGCCCCTCCCTCTGAGCTATATGTGTGTGGGAGGATTGGGTTTTTTTGTTTGTTTTTTGTTTTTTAAGATTTCTTATGAATTTCTGGTGTCTTCATTCCAGCTCATAAAGTTTTGCCCTTTAAGAAAATGGCTGCCATCTCCTATTCCTGTCAGTGGGACTGAAGCTACAGGGTGCTTTAAGTTGGACAGCATGGCATAACCTTTATAGATGTCAGAAGAAACGAGGGAGAGTGTATGTAGGCAATACATTGGGGGGGACAGGACTGGGAGTGAGAATGTAAATGTAACCTCTGCCTATCCCATATATGGAGAAGGATAAACAGAGATAGAATGGCAGCTCCCTACATCTTAAGGGAATAGGACAGGGTAAGTGGAGATCCCTCTAATCAGTGAACAGGAAGACCATATTTTTGTGCATGTATTAAAGATTGAATTTTGACCTGTCTGATAACACAGTTTAGAGTGGGAGACTTTCCCCTGAAGATGAAAGGAATCCGAAGACCGTTGAAAAACAATGTGATTTATTTATTTTTTAAAGACCACATCATTTACTGGGGTCTGATTCATGATTTTTGAACTCTTGGAATTAGCAACACTGACATGATCTTGTTACTCAAACTCTTGGTGGGTTTAGGATGTGTTCCAAAATATTAGTATTTAATACTTTATGTTGGAATTTATTAAATACAAAATTGTGTGGTGATTATGACTACTACAAAAAGCAAAAACAAACATGGAAAATGCTTTAGATCTACTTCACAATTAGTTGTCATATGGAGACTGATTTATTGAGAAATTCTTTCTTATTGGGACTTTTCCCTCTGAGACCAACCAAGAGCACCAGTGCTAGAGGATCCCCTTCCTCTGCCAAATAGCCTAGGGAAAGCAGGGCAGGAGTTCTTGGGATGAAACCAGCTCTCAGGAGCAGCAGGAATTTTCCTCACTCCCTTGTTCCTATTTACTCACCTTCTCTCCACCTGCCATTTCTCAAGTCCACACATCTCCCCCATGATCAATGCATATATTTTGTTACATTAAAAATGTTTAAAATAAATAGAAATAACAAGATACGTGCCTATTATTACCGTAACCAATTTTCTGCCCCATTACATTCATTTTCTGTTTTTCATCTTTTTAGATTGTAAGTTCTTGGGGCCAGGGGATTCTGTTTTCCTGTGTTTATGTACAACACCTAGCACAACATAAATAACATTCACCAGTTGAAACCGAGCATAAAAGAGAGCAGCAATTGAGAACCTCCCATTATTTTTTATTATTATCAGTTATAACATTGGCAGAACTGAACTTCTTTTCAAGATGCACCATACCATGTCAGTTTATCTGCTGGCATGTAGGGGGAGGGGAACCATAGCGCTATCTACTCCCACTCCTTCATATCCTGCCTCTGTCTATCTGCTTATGGTAGAGAAATATCGGATACGCAGTGCCCGGCTTCCCCCAGCAACTGGTCCCAAGTTCCAGGTAGTGTGCACTGGGGAACGGGGCTTGCTATTTTTGCATGATCACATGGGATCAGGGCATATTCTAGTTCTAAATCAGAACTGTACTAGGTGCTGCACAAACACATACAAAGACCTTACAATTTAAGAAACTGTGACCTAGTCCTAGAATGAGTAGATTAAAACAATGTGTTGTGCATGTAAATATTTCATATTGCTCCATTAAATGACTTGTCAAGTCTAGAAAAGAAATAGTGACCAGGAGCATGGAGAGTACAGACTCTTTGAAGGCAACAGAGAAAAGGCCTGGCATTTAAGGTGCCAAATATCTCCTGTGAGACTATGAAATAACTTGAAGTTTAGTGCACTCAGCACATCTAGGAGATCATTGGGCCTGTAGGGAATAGGTCAGTAGGCAATCCCCCATCATTTTCAAGATCCAAGCTTCTCATTCATACCATATGCTAATGCTTAAAGGTCCAGATTCACGTATTCTGTGGTCACTTCCAAATGCAGATCTTTCACAAAACAAAGCAACCCTTGGCCGGTTTCAATTTGTGAATGTAATCTGGAATTCTTAAATTAAAAAATTACACATAAAGAGTATAATAGTTGAGAATACCTCCATATTATTTGATAATTTTGCTGGAAATCTTTCAACACAATTTGTCTTCCTTTGTAAATGCAATACACCATTCACTGTCATTTTTTTCATTATCTGTACTCCCCTCTTTTCCAGTTTTTCAAATATAAAACATTTAATAATAAAACAATAATGCTTAGTTGTTATATTATGTGTCTCCTATACTTTTGTTTTAAGGAGCTTTGTTTAAAATGTATATGCAATAGTTATGTAGTAATCAGAATTGATTAATGAAAATCCTTTAATTAAAAAAAGCAATACTATTTAACTTTCATGTGTTTGCGCTGATAGTGCTGGAGTAAAGGAGGGAAAGAGTGATAGATGGGTTTCTGACAGAAAGTAAATACATTGCCAAAAAGCTGGATGGAAATCTGTTCTCTCTTTCAAATGTGGTTTGGAAAATGAACTGCATTTCGAATGTTTTCCAACAAGCACCCACATTTCTAAGCATGTAGTCATCAGACATATTATCTGGCTCAGTTTTGATACTACTATGGGATACATTTATGTCATAAAATCATACCTGTTCATGAGCAATTTGCAGAATATTCTTTCTTGTGACCACAGTCTGAGCAATAGTATACCCTTGTAGCCTTTTATTTATCATTTTTTGTAAGACCAATTAACACAGCTGGGTGAACATTGAAATGCAATCATTTAAAAATATATACAAAAAGGATTCTTGGTGGAAAAAATACCAAGTCTGTAAAAATTCAGATTTTATCACAGGATACTTAGGAAAATGAAGTTTTCTAATACAATCTAGTTATGTCACTTTGTTTAGCTCTCTACTGCAGAGGTTATGTTAGTGTTTTTTTTAAAAAACCATAAAGGTAAAAGGTATGTACAAAAACCAGTAGCATAGCCAGGGGGGGAGCAGGGGGAGCAGCTGCTCCCCCACTGAGCAGAAGCAGTGCCTTTTTTGTGCTCTGACGCCTTTTGCTCCTGCGCTGCAGCCAGACTGGAGCATTTTTTTTTGCTCCCGGCGCCTTTTTTTGCTCCCGACGCTTTTTGCTCCCGGCGCCTTTTTTTTTTAGCTCTTCTCCCCCTGTGCTCTAAACCTGGCTACACCACTGACAAAAACCAATCTTATTAAATATTTTTTCAATATTTTGTAAGGAAATATTTGATTTATAGCCTACAAGCAATTAAAATATATGAGATTTGTTCTTTATTTTCTTCCCATTTTATAGTCTTAAATGACTAAAGTGGATGTTTTCTACTTAGCTCTTTAATTAGCTTCCTTTGTTAGTAGAATTTCAGATTTTTACACAGTAATTTTTCTCTTAAAAATATTTTAAAGAAATGTCACTATAAATTTTAATTCACAGTTGCAATAGTTCTAATTGTTTTGCAAAGCCTTAATTGATTTTTAAGATATTTAAATCAAATCAGTTATTTAAATTGTCTTAATTTCAATCATTCCATCCTGTAATACCACTTGAATTTATGCTTGTTTATAAATACCTTTTATGAAAATCCTTCTTGCTCTTATTTTCTAGAAAGGTTCATGATCATTCCCTCTACAACTGTTATGGAAAGAAAAGTTGCCCTGCTCTTTAAGAGTCTTACAGTGTCTCTTCCTTTTCTATACTAATTAGAGTGGCTCAAGATGTCTGTCTCAGCCATTGTACTCGTAAAACATTCAAATATTTTGATAGCCTTATGTGGAAACTCCATTGCTAATTAGCACTGGCATTTCTGAGGTCATTGTAAGAGTTATTAATTCGAAAACATCGGTGAAAATTAATTGTAAAATTACAGCTAAACACTGCCCGTTTCATTTCAGACATCTAGCTTGTTAGTTTCCAATACCAAAAGCTATCCAAACCTACAGAATGAATTTCACTAAACTTAAACTGTATATTTCACTTTTATTTTGGACTTTGCTTTTTTAATTATGAAGTTGATTGGTGACTACAATACCATTTGTTTAATTGAACTAAATATAATAGAATAAATTTTGCCTCCTCACATTGTGGCTGGTAGAAATAAAAAAAAATCAGAAAGAAGTGTTACTCTGTCATTTTCTATCTCGTACTTGACCCCAGACACTTGCTTCAAAACTGCAAGTACCCTCTCCACAAATTATTTTTCTCTTAGTGGATTGACTTTTATTTGCAAATACCTGCTGAGTGTGAATTTTAAATTTTCACTTGCAAATATTCATGTATAGTAAATTTTATATTTGCTTCATGTGAATATTCCAATCCATGAACAAAAACATTATTATGTGATTTATATGTCCAATGGTTGCTAATCATTCCTGCTCACAAGGAAGCCACATTAAACAAAAGTTGTGACTTCCTTTCAAATATTTTTCAATTAATGGACAGTTTCCAAACAGAGGAAAGGTTAAATTTGTCAATTATGTTATTTGTTACAAATTGTTTGATCAACTCTCCTAGTAACTCGCCACCTAAGAATGTTTTTTATAAAACAACTGAAGAAATTTAAAATGACCTTGCCCTAAAAAAAAAAAGAGAGAGAAAGAAAAAGAGCCTCAATAATTTATTGTTGCTTTATTGACTTTAGACTTCAAATTGCTTTTTTTTAAACTCTCCTAGTTTCCATTTTACATTTTATGTGCCATAGTTTGTTCCTGTCTGTTGGCTTCACTTGGTCAGGATTTCTGTTTTCTGAAGGATACCCGTGCAGCTCAGAGAACCTTTTTTCTTTTCTTTTCTACCACCTTTTTTATTTAGGGCCATTATGCCTTTTGTAACTGTATGTTTAATTAGCCTTGGTGCTGAATCTGAGGATTTTACTAAAATTCTAAATCTTCTAGGGTGAGATTTTGTGTTGTGCTTCTAAGAGGTGTAGCAAAAAACTCTCAATTCCAGGGGATGGAGGCTACGATTGCATTAAGCCACCATTTCATCCTTCCAATCCTGGGCTGGGCCAGCAAACACAAAGACTGTGTCTGGAATCTCTGTATCACTGTATTCTGTGCCCCACTCCCAGCCCTGCCCTCCAGCACACTACTTATGCCGGGGTTTGCAAGAAGGTACTCCAAGATCAGCCTGATAGCTTTCTTCTACATTTCTTCCTCTGGGGGAATCCTTCCCTAGATGGATATGGGGATTTTAGAGGCCTTTTATGCCACTTTGGCCCTTTTACTTGTCATAAAGGGGCTGGAGCAAGATGAAGCTCTCAACCCTAATGTTTAATGTAATGGTGCTAATATGTGGTATGAACCCTCCCATAAAGATTTTGAATTTAATTATAGTGTGTCCAGTGGCGTAGCCAGGTTTAGAGCACAGGGGGAGCGGCGGCGCTATAAAACAGTGCCTCCCCGCTTCCCCTGTACTCACCCGGCGGTGCTTTAAAGGGCTCGGGGCTCCAGCCACTGCGGAGCCCCCGGGCCTTTTAAATCTCCGCCCGAGCCCGGCTCTGGCAGCGGGGCTGGGGGGGCGCTTTAAAGGGCCTGCGGCTCCCTGCAGCGGCAGGAGCCGCCGGCCTTTTAAAGCGCGTGCCCCCCCCCAGCCCAGCTCCAGCAGCGGGGCGGGGGGGGGCGCTTTAAAGGCCAGCGGTTCCCTGCTGCGGCAGGAGCCGCTGGCCCTTTAAAGCGCCCCCCCCCCCCCCCCCAGCCCAGCTCCGGCAGCCGGGCTCAGGCAGCGCCTTAGCGCCGCTTCCCCTCACAGGGGGAGCAGCCGCTCCCCCTGCTCCCCCCCTGGCTACGCTACTGGGTGTGTCATGAGTATTTGGTGGTCCAAATGTAGCTTCCTGAACTAACACTTGTGGATCATTTAGGAATAAATCAGGAGTAGTCTCTCAACTTGCATGGTCTAGGACCAGCTATTCAAAGAAGCAATTGTTAAAGGTGGCTAAAAATTGCTCCTCTAAACCTTGTAGGCTACTGAGGTGACCTATTATTTCTAGATTTAGTTGCTGAAAAATTGATTTATTTGGGTTCTTCAAAATTAAATTTTCCATTGAATGAAATATTGCCTATTGAAATGAAAGCAAATTACTGATGAGTTTAATTATACTGCAATTCAGACAACTTTGTCATAGCATCATTGAAAAATACTCTTGTGTAATCTATAGTAAAATGGCATAATAAAGTCTGATATTGCTTAATCATATTTTACATCATAATACATTGATTACAGTGCTGACTCTCATTTCTGTTATTAAGTAAAGATTACCAACATTTGATTGACAGTTTGTAATATTAAAGTCAGACGTAAATCACCAAAACACAGCAATTGTAAACGAAGGTTTCTGTAAGATACTTGCCTTTCTGTATAGTGCTTATGTACTGCAATTTATATTATACTCTAAAAAAGGTCGCACAATTGCCGGTGTTTTTACCTACCACATGTTCTCTAAATCCTACACAAAATCGGCAGGCTGACTTTAGAGTTTCCTTCCTTTTATGGTTTTTATTTATGCCTGTAATACTATTTTAATGCAGTTATTTTGTATTTGATATATGGCATATCTAAAACTTGATACATGCATTTCATATAACTTCAGTTTTGAAATCAATAATGTATTTAAGTTGATGCAATGGGAGAGGGAAACAGGATTTGTTTTCTGTGTACAATGTCTGAGATGTAGTTTAACATAATTAAATTGTTTCTATTTCTTGACCAAAAAACTGTAATTTTATAACAGTGAAGCCAATTATAGTGAAGCCAATTAAAATAAAATCAAAGAATCATTTGGTTAGTTTTAATTTGTTTCAAATGTTCATGTCTGACATTATCATTTTACATACTCAAATACTTAGTATTTTAAACATTTGCCTTGATATATATTAACTTTTAGAACAATAAATACAAATAAATATACTTGTCCTTAGGGTATGTCTGATCCCACTGTATCAGTGTAGACCAAGCCTTAGTGTACTTTACTGAGGAAACAGATTTATTCCTGTTTTTCTCTTCCTCTACCTAGCAGGAGCAATGCCTCCTTCCCAGCAGCCAGGTGCATCAAACTATTTGCAAACCTTAACTCTGATGCGAGTCCTACCTCCCCCTCTCAAAATATACTGTGTGTTCCATGCCATATCTTTATGCCTTAGCTCCTGATTCAACATACCATTTAGTAGAGTCACTGCAGATATCAGAGGGGCTCCTGAGTAAACTTTCAACTCCCATTGAAAGTCAGTCCTCTGCCCACTTGAGTGGTGTCTGGTAGTGATTGGGCAGATATAGGCTATCTTTGAGCTCTTGTGGCCTGGCTCCCAGGCCATTGGGGGAAGAGTCCTGCTCCACATGAGTCCAGGGAGGATAATGAGTGACAGAGCTCGAAGGTTGCCTTTACTGCTGCCTTCTCTCATAAGAACGGCCATACTGGGTCAGACCAAAGGTCCATCTAGCCCAGCATCCTGTCTTCCAACAGTGGCCAATGCCAGGTGCTTCAGAGGGAATGAATAGAACAGGTAATCAAGTTATCCATCCCCTGTCGCCCATTCCCAGCTTCTGGCAAACAGAGGCTAGGGACACCATCCCTGCCCATCTTGGCTAATAGCCATTGATGAACCTATATTCCATGAACTTATCTAATTCTTTTTTGAACCCTGTTATAGTCTTAGCCTTCACAACATCCTCTGGCAAAGAGTTGCACAGGGTGACTGTACGTTGTGTGAAAAAAATACTTCCTTTTGTTTGTTTTAAACCAGCTGCCTATTAATTTCATTTGGTGACCCCTATAAATATAAATGGAGATATGCCAATTTCCTAGAACTGGAACAACCTTGAAAGGTCATCAAGTCCAGTCCCCTGCCTTCACTAGCAGGACCAAGTACTGTCCCCTGACAGGTTTGTTTTTTTTCCCCCAGATCCCTAAATGGCCCCCTCAAGGATTGAACTCACAACCCTGGGTTTAGCAGGCCAATGCGTTATAAGAAATAGTAAATAACACTTTCTTATTTACTTTCTTCACCCCCGTCATGATTTTATAGACTATCATATCCCCCTTAATTGTCTCTATTTCAAGCTGAAAAGTCGCAGTCTCTCATGGCCCCGATGGCTGTTTAAGTCCTATTGATTTAAGCTGAGATTTTCAAAGGCACGTAACTTACCTTAGGCTCCTTCGAAAATCCCATCCTCAGCCCCTATCTCAGTTTATCGCCTTTTCCCACCTCCCTCACCAAACAATCATTCTCCCAACCGCATAATACAGGTCATAGAGTCTGGAATTACTGATTTCATGTGGCTCCTGGGGCTGTAAAGGAGTCAGCTGCTGCTGCAAAAGGACTGCAGGGACGTGCCCCAAAGTCTTAGCAACAGAAGGAGGGGGCATCAGGGAAGGTTGGCTAGGCCATCCCCCAGTCACTTTGTATGCTAGCAGGGGCTCTCCTTTGTGTGGAGGATACTGGCACCTTTTTAAAGGGCTACTTCCCCTGACAAATTTCATGAAGAGCACCAACCCAGGTGGTTGCTCCAGAAGAGGGAATTTGCTGGGCCACATGACTTCCCAAGTCCTGACTTTGCTGAGTTCTGTAGCTGCTGCTACCACTATTGTAAGTTACAGTATTTTGGAACATTACTGTGGAATACTGTAATACTAGATAACAGAGGGCTGCATTAGTTGGACTAGGGGAAATAACTTATTTTTAAGGGTTTAAATAGAGCAGTACCATTATGGAAGTGACTTGTATTTAATAAATCCCAGTTGGGGGACTAGTGTACTTTCCATAAAATATTTAGCTGTTTGTCCTCTGGTTTCTTATAGTTGATTTTAAAAATATGTGCTTGAACACTCATTTAAAGGATACTTTGCTGTCATATATAGTTAAAATTGACATCCAAAGGTCTTGATTGTGGTAAGTAATTTACTCTAAAATAATTCAGAAAAGGTTTTTAAAAGCTTACTGTTACACTTTTTATATTAACTGTGAGTAAATATAATGTACATCATATTTGGTTTCAACAAATGTTTTGTTTGCTGAAAAGTATTTTCCAGAAATATTTAAAGCAGGTTTTTTTTCTTTTGTAGTATTTTTAATTATAACAGGATCTTAACTTGAATATAATATGAGTGCTATGCTTCTGTTCCTGGGAGACCCATACCCCATTTGTAATGAGACATTTGTTAACTTCTGTATACAGCTTGTGGTTCATTCCATACATATTTGTGGGTTCTCTGATGTCCCTCGCATGGTTTTATCTATGACAAATTTATACCACAGTTCTTGAAGTGATTTGTGAATGGTTGGATTTTTTTATTTTTTTTTCACAAAATAGTTTGCTAAAATCTTTCTATTCTATGAACAACATTTTTGTAATCTATTTTCAGTTTTTCAATTGGACATTCAGCTGAATGAAAATAATCACATTCAATTCTATGTTCATATATAATTTGCTTGTATTGAGAAACTTGCATAGAGAGCCATATACTGATTTAGTCAAGAGAAGGAGTTTGAACAAATTACTATTGTTATTTGAGCACCATTCAGAGCTGTAGTAGCAAAAGTGCTGAACAGTTTAGTATGGTTTTTTATGTGAGTTGGGCATCTATCTCCCACTGACTTTCAATCAGAGTTGGGCTGCTATCTCCTGTAAGTGCTTTTGAAAATCCTACACTTAATATTCTTCTAATGTTTCAGGTCTTATTCTTCACGCTGGTATCTTATCTCATTGCACTGTTAATCAAGTTGATTACACAGTATTAGGATATTGATTAAGTTAACATGCAGTATTTTTGCTGCATTTTAGGGACCATTTAAACTTTGTTTACAGGCAGAAATCTAGCCCAATTACAACTTCTAAAAACATTTCATGTGCTTTCTGACTGGGCTGTCAGTTGTCAATGAGTTTTCTGTTAAGAGTACAATGGGTGATACTCTTATTACAGGCAGCATCTGTTAGAAGATGGAAAAATGCTGAGATAATAGCTAGCATCATTATTGGCCTATTTGGTTTGCTATAGTCTATTGTCCTCATGACTTCCAATGGCATGGCAGCTTGGATTAAATGGCAAAAGGCATTACAACTGTGAAGGTGACATTGAACAGAACATTGCAGGAATATAGATATGGACAAATGCAAACAGTCTTTGCAGGCTACAGAGAAGACAGCTCTTGGTTGACAATGATATCCAAATTTACTTAAATCAGGGGCTAATATTATTTTTAAATATATTTGTTATAGGCTTTATTTTTCAAATGGCCAAAAAAAGCCCAGGGCTTAGAAGTGTGAGGGAAGAGTCAGCTCAGAGGAAAAGCTAAGACTTTTCAGTTTCCCGTTGTAAGTAGTTCTAAGTATATAATGATTATCCAGCAGAAATTCAAAAGTAGCTTTGTTATCATTTATCTACAGGTTTGACTGTCCTTATAGAAATTTTGATTTTCCACAGACATTGTTCAGAGCTCTCAGCTTAATTATTTAATACCTGGCATATAATGTAAACAAATGCATCATAAAAAAAAACACTTAAAAAATCCAGAAATCATACATGTTCAAAATGCAGCTGATCAGAATTGTATAGATTTATGTTTATTCAACTGTGTTCAGAAGAGTCTGCTTTAAATAAATACAGCAGACAGAATTAATTGTGGGGGGTGTGTGTATGTATGTATATATATATAGCATTGATTGCTCCCTGCACTATTTTACTTCTGACAGAAATGCAGGACACCCAACTGCCTTTATAACCGCCACAATTTCTATATTTTGGGAGTTTGACAGAGCCTGTTTAGCCACATGAAAATTTAATCCATAATCCTAAAGGTCACTGTTGTCATGCAAGTGGGTATTCTAGCAAGTGTGGATTGGTTTTATCTGGCAATAAGTGCAACTGCAACTTATTTAAATCCGGTATTTGAAAACATCTTTGGCAGGCTTTTCATACATACTGTATAATAGTGTTTAACTGATTTAGTGTGAAGGCTTTGTATTTAAATTTGGCACTCACAAAAGCAATGGTGTACTCTGAGGCTTCCTGTGGCAGGATGTAGGTTTCTAAGAATATGTTGCCTCTTGCTGCCAAAAACTACCTCAACAACAGTGTTCAAAAGGTCTGTGAGTCCTACTGCCTTTGAGTTGTGCTGCTTTTATGATGATGTTAACCCTTTCCCCCTATGTTTCCCTTGTAGTTTTGCTTTACATTTTTTGCCTTTTTGTTTTTTACTGTAAAAAAGAACTTTTGAGGTCAGCCTTCACACTGACCACATTTGCTTAGATATTCACTTTATAAAATGTCTTCTAAATATGTTGGAAAACCCTATCTACCTTTTAGATGTAAGCATGTCAGTATGTCTGCTGCTAATATCTACAGCTCTACAACAAAAAGAACAGGAGTACTTGTGGCACCTTAGAGACTAACAAATTTATTTCAGCATAAGCTTTCGTGGACTACAGTCCCACTTCATCGGATGCAGTTCCATTCTATGCATCCGATGAAGTGGACTGTAGCCCACGAAAGCTTATGCTGAAATAAATTTGTTAGTTTCTAAGGTGCCACAAGTACTCCTGTTCTTTTTTCTGACGCAGACTAACACGGCTGCTACTCTGAGCTCTACAACAGTATATAGTTACTCTTGTGGGCATTCTGCGCCAAAAAATTAAAAGTTCTGTGCACAATATTTTAAAATTCTGCAAATTTTATTTGTCAAAATAACACTACATAATCACACCATTTTCAATTATTTTGGTAATTTACTTCAAAATACCTGTCAGCGAGTATGTCTGTAACAATACAGACACACACAAAAATTCTCCCCAGGAGTAGAGAGTTATGACAACCCAGTTCCTGTTAACAGTTAACCCTATGACAACCCAGTTCCTGTTTCTCTGCCCCCTTCCCTCCCCCCCCTTGAGCCCAGCTGGAGGACCAGACACCTACAACCCCTCTGCCCCAGAGCCCACCTGTGGGGGGCCCCCCCAGCCAATACACCTGAACCCCCTCCTTCCCAGAGCCCAACCACAGGGCACCCCCCAGCCCAGACACCTGCACCCTGTCCCCACCCCTCCCCGAGCCCAGCCACAGCCCCCTCTCACCCTAGATATCCATACACACACCCCAAAACACAGCTCCAGGCCCGCCCTTGCCCAGACACCCGTCCCTCCCTCACACCCCCCTTGAGCCCAGGGATCCAGAGGGAGAAACAGCCTGATGCTTTCTCCCAGGCTTTCATGGAGTTTCCTGAACACTGCTCTCTCCCTTCCTCAAGGCATGCTGGGAACTGCAGCTGCCAGGAATCCTCTAGCTCCCTCTCTCTCCCCCCAGTAGTGTCTTCTATGTGCTACTCCTGAGGGCATTCTGTGCCAAAAAATTAAACATTCTGCACACAATATTTTAAAATTCTGCAAGTTTTATTTGTCAATAAATAAATGCACAGGCTCCAGCATGGCAGTTAGGAGCACAGGCCGCTGGCTGTATGGAGGTGGGAGATCACCTTGCAGCCTCCCCATCCCCCATCCCGGGGACATGGACTCAGTGGTGAGGCTGCACCTGACCCTGACACAGCACATGGCCTGCGCCTGCCCCAGAAACATCCTGGGACCCTGCCCCTTTGAACCCGGCGCACCAGGTGTGGGGCAGGCAGACTCAACCAGCCGGGATCCAAGTGTGGAGGTGGTCAGTGTGGGGCAATCCAAGTGTGGGATGGGAGGATTCTGTGTGGGACAATCTGGGTGCAGGCAGCTCAGTGGGGGGGTCTAGGTGTGGGGGGATCTGGATGCACAGAAACTCATTGGGGAGGGGGTTCCAGGTGCAGGAAAATGGGACTCTGCAGGGGCTTCCAGTGAAAGTGGTTGGGGCTCAGCAGAGGGGTCTGGGTGGGAGTGGCTCAGCAGGGGGGTCTGGGTGCTGGGGGAGTGGAGCTTGATGAGGTGGGGGTCTTGGTGCAGCTAGTTGCGGGTCATTGGGGTGGGGGTCTGGATGTGGGGGCTCAGGGTGGTGCAGGGGGGATGGAGCTTGTCAGTGTGGGGATTTGAGTCCAGGGAGCTCAGTGGGGGGTGGTCTGGGTTCAGGGGTAGAGGTCTGGATGCAGGGGATCTGGGTATGGGGAGCTCCAGATGCAATGGTTGAGGTTCAATGGGGTAGGGTTCAAGTATGGAGGGCTAGGGGGGACCTGGGTGTATGGGGTGAGGCTTGGTGGAGGTTTCTGGATATGGGAGGTCCGGATGCACGGGGTTTGGGCAGATGAGGGAGCAGCTCCTCATACAGTGACCCCTCCCCAACAGCTGAGGAGTGATGGGGGCAGGAAACGGATGATGCTGAGCTTCCTGTAGTTGGGGAACATTTCTGGGGGTAGGTCTGATACAGCCCCAGCCACTCCTTGCAGGGGAAGAAGAAATCTCATCCTGTCTTGCCTCCAGCCCAGCTAGGACTAGCAGCTGATCCCAGCTTAGGGTAGGAGCCACTGGTTGGGGCGTCCCCAGCCCTGCAATGATTTACCTCTCTGCTGGCTGCTCTGGATGCCTTAAACGATGTACCTACGCAACTAGGGAGTGGTGTGTGACTGCTCTTGCATATTCTCTTTGCTTCCATCAGAAAGTGCATTGACCCACGAAAGCTTATGCTTCAATACCTCTGTTAGTCTATAAGGTGCCACAGGACCCTTTGTCGCTTCTGCTCTTGCATATTCTCTTTGCTTCCATCAGAAAGTCATTTTTCTGTGGGGAAGCAAAGAAATCTGCGGGGGACATGAATTCTGCACATGCGCAGTGGCGCAGAATTCCCCCAGGAGTAACAGTGTGCAAGCTGGACTCTGCCAAGTCCATTGGACCCTGGTGGTGGCTAGCAGCACTGCAGTCCATTCCTGTGAGGGAAAGGAACTTCTACATGCACAACATTAATTTCTGCAAAATTCTGCATTGCGCAGTGGCTCAGAATTCCCCCAAGAGTATATAGTGTCTAGAGAAATAAATTTGCTACAAATTTCCTGTGTGACCTTGAGCAAATCGCTTATTTTCTGATTTTCAGAGGTGCTCAGTTCCCTCCTCTCTCTTTGCTTTAATTTTCAATTCAGTTCTAAATTGTAAAATGGGGATTGTAATAAATCCCACAGAGGCACCAAGGCTAAATTCAATAATAGTTGTAGGTGTTATTGAGATACTCTAAATAAAAGATTATCTATTGTAAAGCATTGTTAATAGTATTACATAATCTTATCGTTATTAGATTACTCTGGATAGGATTATAGGAAGGTTCTAAAACTGATTATCAGCCAAGGTTAAAGTTGCAAGAATGTTGCCTAAATTATAATATAAAAAAGCATTGACCTGGATTGAGATATTGGGATATTTTCTATTAAGAAGCGAGTAAATACCAAAAGCCAACAACATCCCTGTAAATGTTTCAAGCGTTCTTATAAGCAGGGTAAATCACAGTGAAGACTACAGGCAAGAATCAAAATGTTGGAAATTTGCTCTTAAACTTGGATGCTTTTGTAAGTGGGTCCCAAGTATATTTTGTACTTTTAAATGTGACAAATCTTGCTGCATCTTTGCATATCTTTTGGTTGTTTAAACTGATTCAGGGTTAGTTATATAGCGAAATATATATATATTTTTTCCTTCCAGTCATGCCCAACAGTCCTCACAGTGTTATTTTCTCCCCCTCGACCCCTGCCCTGCTGTAGACACAGTCCAGGGAAGCTGGTGCTAGAACCACCTACTGGGGAAACATTTTCCAGGCCTCTAAGCGGGTTAGAACCCTTAACTTTCTACAACTTTTCCCAGCGGTCTTAAATCAATGATTTAATACTAATGACAGTTTCTCTTTTGATTTGTTAAAAAGGATAGGTTTGTCTGTGGGAAACCAAACTCATTTCTATCCCATTCAAAGCTACATCCTATTTGTTATGTACCTTGTGCTAAAAAGTGTGCTAGGTACTTTAAAGATAAAAGAAGTGGTCCCTGCCCCAAAGAGAATACATTCTAATTTTAGTCATAATTTAGTGAGTAATTGTCAGACGCAGTGGAAAGACTATGGAAAAGAGAAGTCCAAGGGACCAGTAATAACACACATTGAAGCTCTAGCAGGAATCCCAGAAGGACCACTGATATATCCTCAAAGGAGACATCATTTGCAAAACCAGAGGCCATAAAGGAAGAGCACTTATGTTCCTTTGTAGCACTTCCCTCTCAGAAAAGCCACAGCAAACTGGAAAATGGGGAAAAAATAGTTCCTGATTCCAAGGGAGAGATTCTGGTTTTATAATAATTAGAAAGGTTGAGACTCAAAAGTTACTTTTTCTCTGAAAAAGCTATATGGAAAATCCTAAATTCTTTGGATTATTCGTGTACCTCATCCTTAGAAAAAAATTTAAATCCAGTAAGAAAAAATGCAAAAAGAGGGAGTATACACATGTATTCCAGCATGTTTTCTCCTGAGGAAGGAGAAGTCTCAGACTTCAGACATGAAGAACAAGAGCAGGATCTCAGGTAAATTGCTCCCAACCTAGTACTTTGATAAAAAATGGTTCAAAGGATAATTAGCACCTTGAATGTTCAAGTCCCAGAACCTAACCAAAAGGAGAGAGAAGATGAAGAAGAAAAATCTGAAAAACTGCTGTCCAGGAAGTACGTTCTCTCAAGAGCTAAAATGACTGTTCCTGCTCCTCAACCAAGCAGAGGGGAAATGTCCAACTGAATTTAAAAAACTGAAGCGACAGTGCTGAAAGTTTTATTTACACTTTTTAAAAAAATCATCGAAAAGACAGGTGCTGTGGGATGAATGAAACAGTCCTTTTCCTCTCAAGGAACTTCTTTTCTAACGATGGAAAATAGAATAATGACTTAGTCATAATTATGAGGCCTCAGTTCTTTTCTTGAAAGTTTAGTCAGCCTCTACCTGATTTGCAAGAGTACACTGTCATGGATGCATGAACTGAAAGCTGCAATTCCTTCCAGAGAAAAATAACTAAAAGCTGTGGTTCTTAAGCTCTCACTAGCTTTTTTCAGTCAATGCCCTTAGTGTCTCAGTCCTCTCAATGGCTTCCAATGGTGTGCCTAGGGTGAAATCCTGGCCCGATTGAAGTCAATGATAGTTTTGCCAGGGACTTCAGTGGAGTTAGAATTTCAGCCCTGTTTTTGTTCCTCAAAAGGAGAGACAGGCCAAACAACTACTGAAAATACTCACTGGGGAAACTTGTTTGATGAACCTGTGAATGGGCAATAGTTCAAGTGGCTGATTAAAAAGAAGGCTCTGATGAAACAAGAAAGGAAAAATTTCAGACTTATAGGAGAAAGCAACCATTTTGAATACAGCAGATTTAAGATACCAATGAAAGAAAGACAACTTCAGAGGAGAATATTCCACCAAGCCCAGCACCACCCACAAAAAAAACCAGGGCTGGAACCCAGCTTTTTATTCATGCTTGTGTCACATATGAAGGGGAGACTGCAGCAATTTTGCCATCAATGGAAGTTAACAAATTCACAAGATATTCAGGAAGATCCAAAAAGACACACTCATAGCAATGATATGCCTTCACACCAGCCTCACTTCTATCTAAGGCCTGGTCCACAGTGGTGGGGGAGGGTCGATCTAAGATACGCAACTTCAGCTACGTGAATAATGTAGCTGAAGTCGTATATCTTACATCGATTTTTAAAAGTACTCACCGCAGTCCACACGGCAGCAGGCAGGCTCCCCCGTCGACTCCGCTTACTCCTCGCGCGGAGCTGGAGTTCCTGTGTCGACGGGGAGCGCTTCTGGGATCGATTTATCGCGTCTAGACGAGACGCGATAAATCGATCCCAGAACATCTATCACTACTCGCCGAATCGGGCGGGTAGTGTGGATGTAGCCTAAAGTTATAAAGAACAAAAGAAAAAAAAGTGGGGCCACTGACCACAGTTTCATAACGTGTGATCAAGAAGGGTTTCAGATGAACCTCATTATTATGCTATCCACAGAGAAGTTTTTAGGATTAGACACATCCTTTGATGCAATATCACTATTTCTTTTTGTAACAGTTCTCAGGAAATCTCACAACTATCAGATTGTAAGGCTTTCAGAGCATCAATTGCCAAATAGCCCAGAGCGTATATGAAAGCATAGAAATAAGAGGGAGCTGCTAGCTCAGAAAACCTTCAGACATTTTTTTCTTCAGATTATGGTAATGAAAAGTACACTTCTTATGATCAGATTTGTAGGGTGACTATATAGGTTTATGTAGGTTTTGGTCCACACGTTTCTTTGGATCCTACAAGCTCATAAATTAGCATCCTCCAAAGATTCCTTTGGCAGAAAATTGTTAAAAACTATAGTGTTTCATTAGCCCAGTCTTAATTCCTCATGGTTCAATTCTACTTATACTGAAGTCAATAATAACACCTCCATCACTTCAGTAGGCACAGGATTGATACCTAAAATGTTCAATAAATAAAACTATTTCTTCTCTGGAGTAATTACTGCTTGTTACATCCTACGTGAATAGCCCAAAAATCCAACCCATTTTAGATAATTTTTCCCTACTCATAGATTGATTTGAACTCAGACATACTCTTAAAAACCACTTAAGAGGTTCTGTTCAAAAATATTTTTTTAATGTTAATGTAAAATTTTACTGGTTCACTTTTGGAAGACTTTGATTCTGGGATGGATCTTTTAAGGGGATGGTCTCCCAGATGGTGGTGAAGTAGGAGAAGCAATGGGAGGATAGTAGAATAAAAATATTGAAAGATTAAATTTTCAAGAAAGGACAATTGTATATTCCCAAAGCTTCTTTCATATTAATGATGAAGTATCTTTATCAACATAAAATTACTTCTAAAAGCTAACTGAAACCATTGTCAAATTCATACTTTAGTAACCTCTTTTTATCTACTTTAACATTTTATCGTTCTTTAATATGACTATTTCTAGCTTCACATTGTGAATGCAGTGATTCATAAAAACAAAATGTGAACTCATACAGTAAGAGTTTTGGTTTCTTTAGTTTTCATTTAACTTATTCATTATCAAAGACAGATGCAATGTACCACTGAGGAACTAGATACTTAATAATAAACCTTTTAAACTAATTTGTACCTATTGTACAGTATATACTATATATTATTTATTATAAAATTATTTATTACAGCCATATAGATGTAGCATGTGTCTATATAAGTTATTTAATGTGTATACAAAATGCAGTCTATATCATGTCTAAAATTTATTATTTTTTCCAGGCATGTTGTAGTGCTTTGTATAAGATTTGACCGATGCCAGGTATGGGTTTGATAAACTGACACAACAGTGAAAAGAACTCTGGTCCCACATCAGGTTATCAAACACACTATGGACAGTATATCTTTTATATTGCTCATTGTGCTATTTAAATAAGTTCCATACAAGAAACATGAAGCCTGTGTTCAGTGAAACTCAACCTCCGTTTTTCCAGGTGAATTTATAGAACACCTGATAAGACTGAGGTATTGTACCACTAAACTACATGATATAACCAGTAAAAACAAAATAAAACACAGGATGAAAACAACTGTAGAATCACGAGGTTATTTGTCTCAGCTTTGTGGTAAGCCAAGTATTTATGAAATGTTGGGGAAAGTCAAAACTTCGTGTCCTATTACTACCAAACAATGTTAAATTATGAGGCACAATTATTTCCACTGTAAAACAAAAGAGCAAAGAATTTCATGTATGTTCTTGCTTTTCAGTAAGTCTCTCCTATCTCCCCACCTAACCCCTCCAAGTTTTTTCTTTCTCACTGAATCCTTTTACAGAAATTGTATTCCACTTGTTTCTTGTGGAAATGTTTTGTCATCCAGAAATACCACTCAGACCTTCATTTGGAATTATGCGTATTTATCACTTTTATGGTCTGCCAGCTGTACATTTACACTATACTCTCTGCATTTTGGTGAACGCTTCAAAAATATATCAAGATTCCTCAAGCTGTCTAAACATTGATCAGTGTAAAAATGAAAGACTAATCTCTAAATGTTCAGACTCTCACAGACTGTAATTTTTGTTGAGGAATTTAAACAATAAAGTTACAAAAATCATTAAAAACAGATTACACTTATCGGGACATCTGAAAGCATCAGCCGTCTTAAGTTTTATTTTATACTTTTTTACAGTTAGTCTAAAATTACACTGTATAGTTACCACACTGTACCTTGTCATCATTGGGTCATTCGTTTCTGTGTTCCAGATATGTCTGTAGAAGACAACTGTAATGCAAAAGTTCTTCTGCTTATTTGTGGGAAATTATTGTACACAGAGCTTTTGAAACAAGGGACTACTTTTAAATGTCTGGTCACCTCACAGTATATGTAGAGCATTTCCTGCCTGTAGGATTAGAGGAAGTAAGCACAAGGCCAAAATGTTTGATGTGTGATCTACTGTAATTCTTTTCATGTGTTCAGTGGCTTTTATATGATGAATGCAGTGCGACCAATTCTGACCTTGGTGTGGTCCAGTGCATTTCAATTTGACCTTCCTATATAAATATTACAGTGGTACCCACTTGCCACCACTACTGTAATTAATATTTTGTTTGTTATTTCCTTAAAGATGTACCATATTGAGTCCCAAAGTCAGAGTAATTGAAATAATTAAACAGTATATTGAATATATTTGCTCGGCTTTAACTTTTATATATAATATAATACCTTTTCACTCCATCAGAGGATCTTAAAGTTCTTTGAAAAGAATTAATGAATGAAGTCTCACACAACAGTACTTTAAGGTAGAGAAATATTATCTCCATCATACATATGAATAAACTGACAGACAAAGAAGTTAAGTTAACTCCCTAGGTCACAGTGGGAGTACAGGAATGAAATATGGGTCTCCTGATTTCTACTTCTATGTTGTAACCAGAACAGCACGCTCAGTTCCGTAGGGAGGATTATTAGCAGAATGCATGCTATGACAACCTCAAGAAGTGAATGCAGATCTCCTGACTTCTGCTCCTATGCATTCACCATAAAACCATCTTTCCTCTTTTTTCTTTGTTTTTACCTTTTCTATTAAAATTATTCCTGTGAAAAAAATATGCAATTGAAAGGTAAATGGTTACTGATGATTCAGCCACAATGAGTGATAGAATTGATCAAGAAAAGGTCACAAAGTAGTTAATTATACCTTTTGTTGGACCAATGACTGCACCATACCTTAAGCCAGGGGTGAGGACATTGTCCAGCTTGTCAGGGTAGGGGTATAGCGCTTTACAGTGGAGTGGGGTGGAGGGTGAGAGCAGCGCCGGCGCTACCATTAGGCGACCCTAGGCGGTCACCTAGGGCGCCAGGATTTGGGGAGCGGCATCTCGGGTCCCTCGGCAGCTGCCGGCGGGAGAGGCTGCCGCCGAAGTGCCACCGAGAACCCTGGTGGCCGAAGAAGCTGCCGCCGAGGACTTCGGTGGCAGCTTCTTTGGCCGCCAGGGAGCTCAGCGGCAGCCTCTCCCACCGCCGCCTAGGGCGGCAAAAAATCTGGCGCCGCCCCTGGGTGAGAGAGAGGCACAGAAGCTGCTGCAAACCTAGAGTGGATCAGCGTGGTTATGCTGACTCATCCCCCAGGGACCAGAAGGGCTGGGGAGTTGATAAAGGGCATGGCGGGAGAAGCCCATTTCTCCGGACCTAGAATTACCACCTTTAAAATACAAAAAACTCAGCATCCCCCCCCATCCCCCACACACACACCCCACCCCCACCCCCAAGCTGGCTGCAATCCCAGCCAAAAGACAACTCCACAACTCCCCCTTCAACAGCCACTTATAGTATCTCAAGATTTAACACATATAGATAAAATTGATAAGATTGCTGATAACAAACAGTCGTTTGTTTTATCAGCATATTTTGCCAGTTAGTCTTTGTAGTCCGTTTCATTTAGCCAGTTGTCATTGAATGTACAGTTTCTGATGTGAGCTTTTATTAGGGGGAGGGGAGGGAGTGTAGTAGGGTCACTCGCACCATCATCCTGTTCTTCCATTATTTAATGTGCCTTGCACGTCTCCTGACTTTTGCATGACTCACGCCCTCTCTCTCACACACGTGCAGTGCACTTGCTTGTTGGTGGGCACACAGCTGCATTATTTTCTACAGTATGGATCTGTTATTGCTTAAACCTGCAGAAGTGGGAACACTGCAGCATCTTTAGCTGGACACAGAAACTTTTAACATTAGATATCCCAGTGTATTGTCATGATAATGCAAATCTTTAGACCAACGTAAAAAAAATGGCAGATTAAATTATTTTTTTGACAACTCTCAAATTCATAAAATAAACCCATTCAGGCTGGTCAAATACTGACCAGGTGGTAACCCTACTTGGATCAGTCAGAATAGCATCCACCCTCCCTCCCCTGAGAAGTGGCAAAAAAATACCAGGTTTGGTTGAGACCCACTGCAGGCACTGCAGTAGCTGCTCCTTTCTCAGGGGACTGGGAAGGAGTGGGTTGTTGTTTTTTGCCTTATCAGATAATTAGTTCATAATGCACAAGCATTCAACTGAAAATAGTCCCTTGGAATAAATGAGATTTTTGCCTATCTTGTAAATATTCCTCTTCTGAAGAAACACCTTTCAGAACAATTATATGGGGGAAAAATGGACTGCAACAGCTGGGGTAAGAGTAGTGCTCGAAACACCCCTTTAACAACTGCTTGATCTCATCATTTCTCAGTACGTAAATTTTATTTTCAGTGCCGATACCCATACACAGCTGCTAAGGTGTCAAGGATTTCTTCCAATACCAGAACTTGAATACTGTACAGGTCATTTTATTCGAAGTTTGGTTATTATAAGAGTTCCTGGTTTGCATTTTATTTTGAAACTCTTATTTTGAATAGTGTCTCTATGGGTGCTCCACTGTAGGTATGCTTGCATCCCTGCACTGCTGATCAAAGACCTTCAGTAGCAGTGTCCACACACGCTGTCTCTTCTCGTGCCCTGCCATGAGGCTAATCAGTGCACGCAGGCTAACCTCCTTCAGTTCCTTCTTAACCACCTCTGGCTAGAGACAGAGCTAGTCGCAGTCTGTTATGATGATTGCTTTCAATTTTGCATTTCTATAGTTAGTTAACCTCTTAATGCTTATTAAAGCTATAGTCGTAGTTTTTCCCCCCCTTTTTTTTTCTCCTTAATTTTTTTTTAAAAGACTTAATTTCCCCCCACTTTTTTTTCTTGTCGGGGACCCTTCTGCCAGTGGGATATGCCCAGTCCACTGGACTTCAAGAAGTGCTTCTTTCGCAAAGAGGTGATCCCTGAGCAGACAAGCACTCCTAGTGCATTTGCTGCCTTGGGGAAGGCCACACTCAACAAAAGTGTGGTCTCTACCAGCAACTCAGGTCCTGGTCTCATAAGGATAGAGAGCTCAGACAGAAGATTGTCTTCATGGAGGCGGCTCTCCAACCCTCTCCAGACCCGCACCATAAGTCACCTGGCAGACGTGAGTCTTCCCCACAACCCTCAACATCTAAAGGTTGTGGGTTGAAGAAACAAGCTGCTGACACCTCTCATAAATCATCGAAAAAAGGGAGTGGGAAGTCCCCACAGTGAGCCCCAAGATCCCCACAAACGCTCTCTGTCACGTTTGGTATCCTTGGCACCATCGGCACTGACACCTTTGCAGTCTGGTACCCCTGGCTCACGGAAGTCCAAAGTGGTGTGTACCGTTGACAAGTGTGTGGACCCGATGGACATGGGCACTAAGTCAATGGCACCGGGGGACAAGGACAGGAATAAGCACTCCACTAAGAAGGCATTTCAGGTCACGATCCTACATCGGTACTGTAATCGATGCTTCATCCTGCACCAGAGCGACTGGTAGGGACAACGTCTGAGTCCCTCCCAGTACTGCCAACAGCTGAGAGTTAGTCAGTACTGCCAGTATTCTGACACTCTAGGGACCTCTGTGTATCTGTTGTACCAGTCTCTTTTTCTCAGTGCCGGGACCTCCACACCAAATTTTTGCCTGGCATGGGAGTCTTCCCTGTTGCCATGTCACGCTCCCCTGCTCTTTAGTGAGGGCTCGGATAGCAAACCTGAGGAGGTGGCATCACAATACTCCTTCCACACTACTTACGGTGCCCAATATCAACAGGGCCCTCAAGCATACCCTCAAATGGCCCCACTACCACCATCTTGATATAGTCACTCATGGGCACCATCACCGAGCTCTATGCCACCACCACACTAGTGGCCATACTGGGACTCTTGGGCTGCATATCGCCAACATACCACTTGAGCTTCTAGCCCCATCCAAGAACTCTTCAGCCACAGCATCCAGAGCTTCGGAATGTCTGGAAGAAATTGTGGAGGAACAGGAAGTTGGTGCTGAGGAAGAAGTGATCCTGAGGACCATATCCTCCTCTTCTACAGATGAGGCCATCATGCCTCCCCCCACTGTCTCTGGCTGACAACTTTTGCCTCTTCCGGGACCTAACAAAGAGAGTGGCAGACACTCTCCAAATACCGCTAGAAGAAATCAAAGACACCCTCCATTGTCTCCTTGATATACTCCACTCATCCTCAAAGATTGCTCTACCTATTAACAAGGCCATTTTGGATCCGGCAAGAACCATTTGGCAGACCCCAGCATTGGTAGCACCTACCTGCAAGCAGGTGGACAAACAGTATTATGTCCCAGCAAGGGAGACTCAATTCCTTTTCTCCCACCCTCCACCCAACTCCATCATGGTAGGTGCCATTAATTCCTGCAGCCATCAATGCCAGATGAGGTCCATTCTTTATAGGGACTGGAAGCATTTGGACCTTTTCGGAAGGATGCATTCTCTTCAGCCACGCTTCAGTTTCGAATTACCAATTACCAAGCCCTGACAGCAAAATACGACTATGTAAATTATTCTAAACTGAATGATTTTATTGAGCAGCTTCCTGAGTCACATTGTGACCAATTTAATATCATTATCCAGGAGAGTCAATTAGTAGCAGAGACAATGCTACAATCTGTCCTTGATGAAGCCAACACAGCCGCCAGCTCCATCTCCACGGCAGTGGTGATGCGTTGTGCATCATGGCTCCATATGTTGGGCTTCCTGAAGGGGGTACAGTTGACCATTGAAGACCTTCCCTTTGAAGGCACTAAGCTCTTCACAGAAAAGACTGTACATGGGTCTCGAACTGCATTAGACAATGTTACTAAATTCTTAATATGACCCCTCCAAACACTATTTGCATGCACTCCATGAGATCGATCTCCTCCTCCGTCACCTTCTTCAAGAATATCCCTATTTCAGACATCTGTACAGTGCCAACATGGGCATCAGTCCACGTCTTCACACAACACTATATTATCACTGCGGATTCCACCTCCAATGCTACCTTCAGCTCTGCAGTACTGCCAGCTGTAACTGACCTGACTCCGAAGTTCCAACCTGCCAATAAGGAGACTGCTCTGGAGTTCCACTAGAGGAGCACCCATTGTGATGCTACTCAAAGAAGAAATTACTCACTTTGTGCAGTAACAATGGTTCTTTAAAGGAGTTTGTAGCCCGCTTAGTACAAAGAAAAGAGGTAATTGGTTTTATTTAATTCTAGATTACACCATAAGAAAAGACAATGGAATGAATGATTCCCAATTTAAAATGATGTATATTTTGAAAAACCTTTGGGGCAATCCCTCTTTGACATTCGAGATGCATTTATTTCCCAGGATACTGGACTTTGGTATTGCCATTCAAATTCAAAGCTCTGCTAGCAATTTGTTCTTTCCCAAAACTTTAGCTCAGCTACCCAGAAATAGATAAATTGGTCACTGAATTTAATTTCTACAGTATAAAGATATATTTTATCTGTAACATATTAAAGCAGATGCTGATTTTCTGTAACAAAGGTGTCCTGGAAAAGTAGTCTTTTGTATTCAGTATCAAAATCCTGACCCAGGAAAATTTTTCCGAGTGAGTGGATTTTTCTTGTTCTATTCCTAAACCATAATCCTCTGCTACACAGTTTGCCATATGTGGAAAGTTCCACATCTCCCTTCACAAAGTAATGACAAGTTTGCTTTTCTTTAAGTTCTTCACTTGTTTCTATTGCTGGTTCAGCACACACTATTTCTTGGGACAGGATGTCATGATATGTATTACCTGTTCACTCATCTAGCAAATACAAATATTATTTGCCACTCGGTGCATTTCTTCTTCAAAGAGCTTTACAAACTAATTATTTACCTCACAAAGTACTGTGAGAATAAAATATTATAAACAAGGTACGGTAAAATGTATTTGCTCAGTGCTTCTCACTGTGCTAATAAGGTCATTTTTAACTCTTTTTTTTATTTTTACTTGTTTTTCACCTTTAAATTAATTCATTTATTTTAACAATGACAACTACATTTCCTCTTATCTGATCTTGTTCATGGTTCATACACCACATTTAGCAAAATAATTTTTCTGGATATAGCAGGAGATGTCCTGTGTCTCCTGATGTTTCACAGGAAACTGCTGCCACAGCAGATACCCACTCTAGCAGAAGCAACGGCAGTGAAACAACAAGTTGAGACACCTGGCTTCAATTTCAGTTTTGACTTACAGGACCCATGTAAAAGAAAACCTCATTCTCAAAAGGTGATCAGTGCCAGCTCAGTGAACACAAATAAAAAAATGAAAATATCCTTAATCTACCATTTTAAAACTTTTCCATAAAGTATAGTAGATTCACTAGAGTACTAAAATTGATATAAAATGTATTAATAGAATTCACAATGGATAATTTATGTAGTCATCCAGGGTCACATATATAATTGTATAATCGTTTTGTGGTGTTTATAACTTCTTGAATAGACATATAAACAAACTGTGAGATGGATTACTTTTACAATTAGTATGTTGAAAATAAATGGCAAACAGTGACTGAAACATACACCAATGAGTTGTAAATAAAATTAATTCCTGGTTATTCTTTGTTTCAAATGACTGATGTAGTTAAAAACTTTTTAAAAAAAATCTATAATCTAACCATTCTCTATGAACATTTTGTTGTCTTTTAAACTAATGCTGGAAAGGGCCATGCTAGTTCCTGTGAACCCCGTGGCCTTTTTCCTCTTTCTGTTCACATGTAGTGTTGCCATGAAAGTCAAATGACTCTGTGGGGAGGTTTCTAAGAAAAGGGAGAGGATCAGAAGATGTAAAGATTGTAAAGACCTCTAGACGACTCCAGGGGAGGGACACTGGAGACACCATGGCCTTTGATACTTTTGGATCAAAGGATGTATTGATTAGGGTGTATTAGGACATCATGCAAAACACTGATGACACTGCTCTACAGCCAAAATGCTTCTGAAATAAATGTAATCAAACTTTACTAATTCTGGGTCACTGAGAATGAAAATGATGCTTAAAATTGTTGATTGGCTCTAGTTTGCAAGACATGCTATTGGGTCAGTATATACGACCCTTGACTTGGGAATGGCGGAGGATAAGTGAGTTATAAAGGGAAGGGATCTCAATTTAAACCAGAAATGACTAAAATACATCTTTGACTGGATCTATGAATAAATCTATGACTGGGTTTGGACAGTACTTGCTTTTTAGGCAAAACAATGAATGATGCAATCTGAAGCTGGTATTGCATCATACATGATATGAATTGCATCATGTTATTCCTAGAAGTCATTGATGTAAGCTTCGTTATGATTGCCTCATCCCTCCGCTGAACAAATTGCCCTATATCAGCTCTAGAAATCATTCCGTGTCGTGCTCTCTTATTTGTCAGTGTTTGATTTTGCAAAGGGACACATTTCTGTTTAGCCAAAGTGAGCAGAGATGCCTCGTACTTGTGTGAACAATGCAGATAACTTCTGCTATGTTTGTGGTGAAGTGACTTTTGCATCACAAAAGCGCAGTATAACCACTATGGTTAAGAAAGCCTATCACCTTTCTTTTGGCTGCAAAATTGGAGATCAGGACAAGAGGTGGGCTCCACACATATGCTGCAACACTTGTGCAACAAATCTTCGCCAGTGGTTGAACAGGAAAAGGAAATCTATGCCTTTTGCAGTGCCAATGATTTGGAGAGAGCCAACAGATCATACCAGAAATTGTTACTTCTGCATGATCTGTTGGCTCCAGTTGGGAAAGGTGTGTCAAAGAAGAAAAAGTGGACTGTGCATTATCCAAACATTCCATCAGCTATTCGCCCAATACCCCACGGAGAAGGACTGCCGGTTCCTGATGCACCAGAATCATTCTCACTTGAGTCAGACGAGGAAAAGGATGAAACTTCTGGTCCTGAACCATCAATGTCACAGGACCCACATTTTCTCCCATCCTCCTCCTCTGAACCACACCTCATAACACAAGGTGAACTGAATGACCTTGTCAGGGATTTGGAACTGCCCAAGAGTAAGGCAGAGCTTTTGGGCTCCAGACTACAGCAGTGGAATCTCCTGGCAGGTGATGGTAGGGTTTCCATGTTCCGTGACCGTCAAAAGGATCTTGTCCCATTCTTCTTCATGGAAGGTGATCTTGTAGCCTGCAACAACATCAATGGTGTGATGGCAGCCCTCAACATCGTTCACGATCCAGATGAGTGGAGACTGTTCATTGATTCATCGAAGACGAGTCTTAAAGCTGTTTTACTGCATAATGGCAATGTTTTGCCATCAATTCCAGTTGGTCATGCAGTCCATATGAAGGAAACCTATGACAACATGAAACAACTTTTGAGGTGCATCAACTATGACCAACATCAGTGGCAGCTTTGTGGCGATTTGAAGGTTGTTGCTCTCTTGCTTGATCTGCAGACTGGATACACAAAGTACTGCTGTTTTCTCTGCGAATGGGATAGTCGTGCAAGAGATTCCCACTGCATCAAGAAAGATTGGCCACTCCGACAGTCATTGGAGCCTGGGAGGAAAAGTGTTCAGCATCCACCACTTGTTGAATCAAGGAAGATTTTGTTACCACCCTTACACATCAAGCTGGGTCTGATGAAGAACTTTGTCAAGGCCATTGACAAAACACAAGCAGCTTTTAAGTACCTCCGTGGAAAATGTCCAAGGTTAAGTGAAGCTAAGATAAAGGAAGGTGTCTTTGTTGGTCCTCAGATTCGTGAACTTCTTCGAGATGATGCATTTGACCATGCACTGCGTGGCAAGGGAGAAAAAGGCATGGAAAGCCTTCCAGTTAGTGGCAATCAATTTTCTCGGAAACAACAAGGCAGACAACTACAGGTTGTTGGTGGAAAACCTCCTCAAGGCATACAAAAGCCTTGGTTGCAACATGTCACTAAAGATACATTTTTTGCACTCTCATCTAGATTTTTTTCCACCGAACTGTGGAGCAGTGAGCGACGAGCATGGCGAGCGATTTCACCCGGACATTGCAACAATGGAGAAATGCTATCAGGGCAAATGGAGCCCATCAATGCTTGCAGACTATTGCTGGACAGTGACAAGAGATGCTCCATTTAATGAATACAAGAGACAAGCCAAGAAGCGCCGAGTAGACACTGAATAGGACTAAAGTATGTACATAATAGTTTTTTGCCTTTTGTTTCATAATAAATTGTATTTATATAACCCCTTTGCTGATTTTTAAAGTGTTACATAAACAGGAGAGGTGAAATAGTAGCATGTAAAGCAACCATAAACCATACTAAATAGCACATTTTATCTCTGAAGCAGACGACTTCTCAAAAAATGTAGACCAGTGTGATCAGTGCCAGTCTGTGATGTGAATAAATCATTTCCTGTCTTGAATATGATTTTTAGCAGGGGAGGGGGGGTCTATTGGATGTTACTAAGACCTGGTTGGATGAAAATTGTTTTATTTTGTGCAATCTGTTCCCAGAATTTTTAGCAAATTGGTATCAAAGCCCAGTTTGTTAAGCCTTCGAGAGAGATCATCTATTTAAAATAGACCCTTGAATTGGGAGCTTGGTTCTTGGTTAACACCAGGTACTTTGATCAACAAACCCTCTTGCACTGGTCAGAACCTACCTTTAGAATTTTCCTGATACACCAACTATGGTGTACAGTATTGTCAGAGAAGAAGTAATTACTCACCTTGTGCAGTGACTATGGTTCTTCAAGATGTGTCCCCCTATGGGTGCACCACTGAAGGTGTGCTTGCATCCCTTCACAGCTGATTGGAGAACTTCGGTAGCAGTGTCCGTTCTGGTCTCACATGTGCTGTTTCTCCTCATACCCTGCCACAAGGCTAATCAGGGCACACAGGCTAACCCCTCAGTTCTTTCTCTACTGCAAAGTCGTGGACAAGAACTCCGAAATAGAGGAGAGGAGAGTGGATTGTGGAGCGTCCATAGGGGGACCCATCTCAAAGAACTACATGTTTGTCCTTGGGCAAGTTTGCATTTTATTATTATAAAAAGAGAGAAATCCCTCACAGAACTGTGTGAGAGTAGACAATGGATGGCAATCACTTTTTAGAGAGATTACAGTGAGGATTTCGGGACTGTTTAAAGCATGGATTATGTAAATTTTGTATTTTAAGGACTTTAAAAAATGCATAGTATTGACAGGGCCTATTGCAATATAGGGTATCATGTAGATATGTGTCCAGGGAGTTTTAAATACATGTTGACAGGTTTCAGAGTTTTAAATACATGTATTATTGTGCAGAATTATGTCAGTTGTTGAACATTCACTTGGAGTGCTTGAGTAAGGAATTATCTGGCATGGTGTTTTGTTCATAGAACCTGTGTTCTCCCCAAGACCAGTACTATCCCGATGGATGATGCCTTGTGTTTGCCACACTGCCTGTCTACCCTCCCCAACTTCTTTGTGGTCCCATGGCTTTCCCCATCAACTGTTGCTTTCAGAATCTCCCTCCAGGAGAGGTTTCCTAACACATAGGGGGAATCTCTGACCCAGTAAGCAATAATACAGCCTGTGGCAAATTGCCAGCACTACTATGATGGGTCCCGCACTTTCTCTTCTTGTGGGGGGGTTTCAGGGTGCCATTTCTTGCCCCTGAACTGGGGTAACAGCTGTCCTACTAGTATCCCAGGGAAGGGAAGTGGAGAGGGAGGGACCCAGGCGCGCCCTCTACTCCGGGTCCCAGCCTAGGGGCCCTATGATTGCAGGTGAACCACTTGTACCAGTGATTCTTTCCCCTGGGCTACTTCCCTCTCCTGACCTTCAGCTTGTGGGGCTTCCTGCCTTCCCTCTGCACAAGCCAGGTGTCCCCTTACCTAGGATCTTGGTCTTCTTAGCCCGCCGCAGCACTTCTCAAAACTCTCCTCCACTTTCCTTCGAACTGCTCTTTGTTCCACCACCAATCCACTCTGCTTCACTCCTCCAAACTGCTCTTTGCTGCACCACCAAACCACTCTGATTCAACTCCTCCAAACTGCTCCAGCTCCTCCTCACTCTGCTCCAACTCCTCCAAACTGCTCTTTGCTCCACCACCAAACCACTCTGATTCAACTCCTCCAAACTGCTCCAGCTCCTCCTCACTCTGCTCCAACTCCTCCTCTGGCTGATTGAAGCAGGGGGCTTTTATCAGGTGACTGGCTTCAGGTGCTTTTAATTAATCTACAGGAAATAAGGCTTCTCCTCATCCTAGATCACTCTCCTGCTGCCTTCTGGCCATGCTGTATCACAACCCATGGAATCGTCCTGGAGTTAAAAGAGAGAAAATGCGGAGTTCAAGGAGTACAGTACCACAGAGACCCACTCCATGGCTACCCCTAACCCTGATTCAACCATTCCCCACTCATAGATCAGGGTTTCCACATTGCATCTGGGATGAGCTATGTGGGTTAAGGTGAGGAGTGAAACACTGTAGGGATAGCACTCTCCCTTTCTGTGCCCAGATCTAAAAGGAGTTCACATTCACCACCCATAGAAGCAAAGGGAACAGTTTGACCTACATGTACTGGGAGTCTCTTTCTTTTGGATTTAGGATAGGGAGTCGCTGTCACCTTCAAAACGCTGTCTTCAGTTTTTGTGGTTTGAACCAAAGAGATTTGGGAAAGAAAAGAAATATGTGGATATATCCATTTAAACGTTGACTCACAGTGACTTTGATTATTGTAAAATATTTGAAAATCACAACATAGTTTATATTCATTTTAAAATGACATTTTCTCTGGTTTATTTAGCATTTTGTAGATCTCAGCTGAGCCATAAGTAACTTGTTTACCGTGGGTCTCAGAATTATGCCTATTCAGCAGCAAGTAGTAACTGGTTCAACATGAGCTGTTTCTTGTATAAACATACAAAAGGCTTGACCCAGACTAAATCAATTTAAAAAGAAAAACATTAAGCCTATGTTTCCTGTTACATGCTTAAGGTCTTCTTTGGTTCCTTATGATTTTACTGTATTATTGACTATCATAGGCTTTAGTTTGTCCTCCTACACCACCTGCTGAACAGTTCAAATGGGATGGTGGAGTTATTTTCGGAAGGGCAAAACAGTGACAATTATAACTCCTACATTGCATTTCAGCTGGTGAAGCAGCTTTTATGCTAGGGGTATGGAAGTCGTATGAATCTTGGCTTACCCTTTTTCCTGATTTCAGTTGCTAGAAGGGTTTCAAAAGCAGCAAAATGAAAAAAGGGTGCAAAGTTCATAGAATTTGGAACTGTGTATATTCAAGACAAGGTCAATTGTAATACATTTTAACTTATTCTGGTTCGTTCAGGAAGTATACTGAATAAAATCAGGGTATTATTCATGTAAGTAATTGACAGAGAAACCCATGAGTTTTTATTTATAAATATGTATGTGTGTATGTATGTATACAATTAGTTGGAAAAATTAGAAGCTATTTTTTTCTCTAAGGGCTGGTCTACACTAACCCCCCCGTCGAACTAAGATACGCAACTTCAGCTACGTTAATAACGTAGCTGAAGTCGAAGTCTCTTAGTTCGATCTTACCTGTGGTCCACATGCGGCGCGCAGGCTCCCCCGTCAACTCTGCCTGCTCCGTTCGCAGAGCAGGATTACAAGCATCGACGGGGGAGCACTTCCTGGTTCGATTTATCGCGTCTAGACAAGACGCGATAAATCGAACCCAGAGCATCGATCCGACGCCTCCGACGCTGCGGGTAAGTGTAGACTAGCCCTTAGTATAAACTGACACAATTCAATTTCAGATTGGTAATCAGTCATTAGCAAAATGTAATCCGCCATTAATGTGTTAATTCTTCTGATTCTTTTATAAAAGTCCTTGAAAGTATACCTCATGTGGTTGTACTGTTTTATTTGTAGCAAAGGTTGGGTATCTCAACTCACATCACTTGCATGACTTACTTTCATAACTGGTTGCAAAAGCAATTGCAAACCTGCTTTTGGACTCATTCTTTGCATAGGCAGATTAGGCTTTCTCAGCTACAAGAATGGAGTACTGTGCATGTATGTTTTGAAAAGAGACCTTAAATAACCCATAATGCAAAGCAATACAAGCTAGCAACCCCGGGGAAAAATAACCCCAAGCATACATACTCATTTAGAAGGAAGTGCCTAGAAAGCTGAAATACTGAGACACCTCTCAAGATGATGATAGTGGACAGAAAGTTACACATTAGTTTACAGTGTGATATGACAGCAAAAAAGCTAACAAAATTAGGGCTGCATACACAAAGGCAATATGCCATGAAATAGGGTGAGCATGCAGTGTTTTATATTGTAGTTCTGATCTGAACACATCTGGGATATTATATATGCCTCTGGGCCCCACCTTAACAGAAAGTTATTAATCATCTGGAGGGGTTCAGAGAAAAGTAACAAAAGTAGAGGCTGGAAGGATTGATTTACAGTGTGAGAACTGAGTTTTAAAAGAACGGCATTTGTATGGAATCGTTAAGAGGTGGAAAAATTGGGAGGGTTGCAGAAACATAAGAATCTACTAATATTTCAAAGGTGCACACGTGAAGGATGGAAAGGAATTATTTAGGTTGTTACATGGGCTATTACTAGGAGTAATAGGATGCAATTAAGACAGAAAATGTAGCTGGAGTATCAGAATGATAGTGAGATATATTAGGGTGTGGAATAGTCTCCTATGGGAAGTGGTACAAACCTCATTGTGTAAGACTTTTAAAACAGAATTGAATGAAATACTAGAAAAAAGGCAGTATGGGAACAATTTTGTATTGACAGTGGAATGGACTGGTTGTCCAATGGGTCTTTTCTATCTCTAGCTTGTTCGACTCTATGAATAGTAGTCATGCCTCTTCATTGCACCAGAAGATAAATGCCAGGACGTTAGTTAATTTTTATTTATATTGAGATAAGTAAATCTAGTCTTAACACAAAATAAGGGCCAAATTCACCCTGGGCAGCACAATGAGGAGTTGCAGGGACACTTTCAGAATGCATCTATTGCTCCAATAATCCTGTTGGCCAGGATAGGATTGTGCAGAACAAACTTGGGACATGAAATGCTGAGTGTAGTTTACTCCTTCTCTAAAAAGAAGTAACTGAACTCTTAGCTGTTGTATGATACCAACTGCCTCCGATTGAGGAGCTGAACATGCCACCTAATTGACAGACCACATCTAGGGCGTGGTCTACACTAGGGGCAGGGGTCAACCTACGATACACAACTTCAGCTATTCGAATAGCGTAGCTGAAGTCGGCGTATCGTAGGTCGACTTTCCTGGCCCTGAGGCGCTGCCGCTCCTCCGTCCACTCTGCTTCCGCCTCTCGCGACTATGGAGTTCCGGAGTCGACGGAGTCTAGACGAAACGTGATAAATCGATCCCCGATAGATCGATCACTACCCGCCGATCTGGCGGGTAGTGAAGATGTACCCTTGAATTCCCTTTCCTTCTGCTTTCTTGTCTGTTGGGAAAAGATCCTGTCCTGTTTGCACTGCAAAAGGGAAAAAGTTTTAGTATCCGACTTCCTTCAAATGTTGCCTTGTGTTCTTTCTACTCTGTTTTCTCACTTATGCATCTAATTTATCTAGTGAGTGTTTTGGAATGAAGGACAATCAAAATAAAAATGACATGCTTGGAGTAAAGGCCAAATATTCATTAAATTTGTAGATGTTATACTTACAGCTGCATAGTATCTTTCAGATGTGAAGTAATAAAGATGAACTTTAGCTAAAGCACAAGTGTGTTGCTTAATAGTCCTCTAAAAATAGACAGTAGTAGCAACAGCAGAAAAAATGTATGTGAAATAATTTATTTTTGTTTAAATCTGTCTATAAATATGTATAACTGAAATATAATTAAAACAACATATTGTATTGTACTTCCTTTTTGCTCACTTGCATTTTTCATTTCTTTTAACATCTTAGTTGGAAATATAGAGCACAAATGTTTATCTGGTCTCCAGCAGTAAAAATAATGATTGAAAAATGTGCTTTTTGGAATTTGATGTTGAGGAGAGAAGAAGGAGGATTTCACTATGCCAGTACACTAAATTACCATATGTTGTATTTATATTTTTAGAGAAATCTAAACACATGAACTTCACAGGATGTGTCTCTTGGTGCTTTTGTTTTGGCTAATATTTCCCAAAATATATGCTCCAGTTTTTATTTGGATTAAACAAAGCAAATAATCAAGTTATCATATGACCCAATGTCACTTGGTAATTTTTAATATGAATCACTGTACACTGTGCCTTGCAAGGGAAATAAATTACGTCATAGTTGTTATGGATTAGACTTCTCAGGAGAGAGGGTTGACAAGAGCACTCTGAGTTTTAAAGATCACAGCATATTTTGAAATATCTCTGGTGACATAGATTGTATGCAGTATACTTTTGCTTAAGTTTTGAAGAAAAATATAGGACTACTGCATAGTGCCACTGCATTGCATGAACATGAATGATTTGTTCAAAATAATAGGCCCTATGATCATTCATAAGACTACATATAGACACACGTTTTGTTGTGTGTGTGTGTGTATAAAACTTTAGTTTCTTAACAACAATGATTAAATATTTTTGTAAAATTGATCAGTTATATGCGAAGATCAGAAACTATATGTGAATTGGAAGCTCCAGCTTAAAATATGTAATGGGCAAATTCATAAAGAAGAGATTACAAATTGGCATCGTGCCTTTTAAGGGAAAATTGTAGGAATATCCGATTCACCGCGTTACTCTGTCTAGTTTCAAGATAGAGTGGGCAAGCTGATTACTCCAAAGATTCTCCACTGATCTTTAGCAGAAGTCTGAAGACGATTGGTGGTACAGTAATCCTCTGATAACAATTGTATTGCCCTCATAATTGTCTCAGTTGCCTCCTCTGGTCCAGAAAACACTTGAATATGTTGCTGAACATGTGTTTCTTTTATGTGTCTTTAAAGTACTGAATAATAAACTGAAAAATACAATGCTGCAGAACCTTGCATTAGCCACACATTAAATAATTTGCTCAAAATGTTGCTCTTTGTTTCCTCATTTTGTCAGCAAACTTTTAATAACAAAATGTTTTAATGAAATCTCATATTACTATGATTAAATTATTTTTACAGAATAAGGCATATTATGGAAATTTTACTTGTACCTTTAGGTACTTATGACGAATGCTGTGAATGGTTAAAATGAAATGTGTCCAAATAAATTAACAAAATACATTTTGAAATGCCCTTACTACTTTTATGCTTTCATGGATGTGCTAAATTTGAACAGATTAGCTCTAGTGGAGTTTCTTATAGAACTCTACTGCATTCTGGTTGCAGAACACTTTTGGGTGACTTTGATAGTATACAGTATTTGCAAAACACACTGGCTGGAATTTTCAAAGGGGCCTAAAGAAGTTAAGCACCTAACCATTTCCATGGGATTTGGATACCTTACTTCTTTGACTCCTTGGAAAATCCCAGCTTCCCTTTTTTATAAGCTTCTAGTTCTGTATAGTCTTCTAAAAGTTTAAGTAATTAAGTATATACTTAATATATCTTCTTGCTATAGGGTCATATCCTGGAGTCCTTACTGAGAGCTTGATTCTGCCATCCTTACTCACATTTGATGGTTCCTTATTTCCAATGTTTTCAGTGGGGCTTCTCATACAGCCCAATCCAAAGTGCATTGAAGTCAATGGAATGACCTCCCATTGACTTCAATGGCTCAGCCTATGATACGGTACTACTCAACATAAGGGTGGCAGAACTGAGCCCTCGTAAGTTACTGTGGGGAAAATTCCCATCGAGGGTAGTAGGAATTTTGCTGGTCATGATCGTCAGTATTTAGACCATAGTTTAAGCACTGTACAGAGTAGCAACTTTCTCTCTTTAACTCGCAAAAATCTTTCTATCATGATAGGAGAGCACTGAATTTGGGAATTCTTCGAGACCCTGGATCAGAGGTTGAAGACAGACAATACCAAATAGATCTGCAGTCTATCAACATTGGTACTGCGCAGTGGGATCAGTTGAAACCAGAGAAGGACAATAGTAAAGGTGGTGTGCTGACAGAGAGTGAAAGAAATTCTCAAAACCCAGCACTTGAATGGAATATGGCCAGTAGGTAAGGAAATAATTCAAAACTTTGTGTCTTTCGGACAAAAAACATTGGGGATACAATATACAGTATGTCTGAACAAAGTATTTTTTCACTGTTTTTACTTTGCATTGCAAATATTTTCTATGAAATAGAGTTTTGAATTGTACATTTGAAACTGTTATTTGTATTATTGTTACGTTGTAATTATTGCATAGGTCTTTTGTGTGTCTATTGCCATTAGAAATTCCTTTTTTGAATGGCTTATTATATGGTCATAGAAAATAACTCCATGAGGAAACTTAGGCATTCAAGTTTTTAGACTAGGAAGAACGGTTTGGGTTTTTTTTGTTTCCTATGTTTGTATTTTTACAAAGTTTGAATAAAGCAGTTTAGATATTTCTAAGTTAGGGAAGGACAAAGTAGAATTTCTTTCTATTGGCTTATAAATGTTTTTTTTGCTTCTGTAAGGGAAAACAGCTGCCTTTGTAGAATGACATATTTCAGCTGATTTGTCCATAATGTGGACTGTAAGATATGCAAAAGAGACTTCCAGCTGACACAGGTTTAGCACAGTTACTCCTGGATTGCCCATTGGGAGACTTCCATTTGACTCACCTGCTAAAATTGCTTCCAGTGGACTTGTTCAATTCTGGATCATAATGAGTCCAGCATGAGATGGGAGACTTTGCTGTGGGTTAAATTCAGGATATAACGTAGCTACACATAGTAGATACAGCATAAATATATTTGCTTGGTATTTAAAATTTAAAAAGAGATACCTTAATTACTATGAATTAATTAGTCATCACAGTTTTGTTGCGTTCTATGTATTTGCATTATAATGGCTAAAATACAATGCTTTTGAAATTCATACTGAGATGAATTTATTTTCTCATGAATGAGCATGTTACAATGTGTACTTTCATTATTCTATGATTCAAGCAGAATCTACTCTCAGGTGTCGCTCTTGTAACATTATTGACTTCCATTGTGTTGTATACGTGTATCTGAGGGTAGAATGTGAATATGGGGTTTTTTTGGAATCTAAAGTTTGGAAATACCTGAAAACAGATTGAAAAGAGGTACAGCAGAGAAAGTGAGATGAAATGGAAAACAGATTGAAAAGAGGTACAGCAGAGAAAGTGAGATGAAATGGTTGGTATTTATTGAGAAAGGTTTTGTTTGTTTATTTACTCTGACTTTTTATGCTTTGATTTCTAAACTGTAATTGAGATCAGGATTAAATCTTTTTGAAAGCAACATGAAAATGATTAGAGACAAGATGGGTGAGGTAATATCTTTTGAAAACGTGTCTCTCTCCCCCCAATAGAAGTTGGTCCAATAAAATATATTACCTCACCCACCTGTCTCTCTAATATCTTGGGACCAACACAGCTACCACACCACTATAATAACTGTATACGAGAAAATGATTAGATATACCAGAGATAGATGAATAGGCATTAGAATACTAGATAAGGAGAAGAGGAGAGACAAAGTGACAAAAGCACAGCATAGTTCAAGCTCTACCTTCACTCTTACCAAGTTTTGCATGGATCTGAGAGTGCTGTGACAGACTGGTGGGAAAAGCACCTTAGGATTGTACTCTGCCCTACAGGACCAATTACACCACAGCTGCATATAGCATTCTGGAACTCCTGTGGTTAATTTTGAAGTTCTAAAATCATCATTCTGTTTTTCAGATGACTAAATAGGCATTTTAAAAGTAAAACACAGCTTTCGTATGTTTAAAACAGCCAAAGGTTTATGCTTCAGAGTGAAGGAAGATGGTATGGTGGCCAGGAGCAAGTGCTCACAGCTTATTTTGAAGTGTTTGTGCTTGAAAAGGCCTGTTTGTCCAAGCTCAAAGACAATTTTTTCAAGCAAAACCACAAAGTTTTTCAAATTTCTCTGGAACTTGTTCAATCCATATTCAGTGCATGCATGGCTTTGTGGGTCCCAAAATGGAGGTTCTTCCCCAGTGGAGAGGGTGGTTTCTCAAAGACAATGAAGAGGGATAGGAGTAAAGTTTTTGCCAAGAGGATGTCCAGAAAGATGATAGACAAGCCATAGCAAATTGCGAGGGGTCAGGAATGGGCAGGCTATCTGAGTGTTATCAGCAGTGAAGTGATGAAAGACTATGGAAATAGATGAGGTCACTCTAAGTGTAAGGGATAATCATGGACAGATCCCTGGGGAACACCAAAAAGATAGAGGAAGGAGAAAGAAGGAGGTCCACTGAAAGTAATGATGAAGGGTCAGGGACAGAATGGGAGAGGAGCAGTAATAATGTCTGCTGGTTATTCATTTATAGGGCATTATAGTTGGTTTCCTGTCTTTTGAAACATTAATTTTACTAGTAAAATACCACAGTGGTTTCTTATTTTAGATCCTTAGCTTGAAATAATTTGCCCAGACCTGGTTGGGGCTGTGATGTGAGCGCTGCATGGATAGCAAAATGGTGCTGTCCGGTGGCACTTCTTGAAGGGCAAGATGGTATTGACCAAAACAGAACTTCTAATTGGTCGGCCCAATGACCAGACTGGCTTTTTCAAAGTGAGCCACATGAGGAAATTGCCTTAGTCCTTCCCACAACTGACTGGCATCAGTATAATCAGCAGGCTTTGATTTGAGCCTTGTGGGTGCATTTTTTGACCATGATAGGAATTCCTAAAACAGTATTAAGATTACAGGATAAGGGAAGCAGCTGTTACAGGCAATCTGCGCATTCTCCTTTCATAACTGCTAGAACTTTCTTCCATCTTGAACAAAACTCTGAGTGTTTTCATTTGAGCTTGCGTTCAATAACAGTGTGTGTTTTTGCTTTGAAAGAGTTTTTAACGAATATTTAATGCAACATTTTAATTAGCTGGATTGACTTGTTTGTGATATGCAGTACTACTATTTTAATTTTATTCTGCATTTGTTTAATGCAGAGAGTAGCTGGTATGTGTGTTTGCTTGTCAGTTTGGTTTAATCTTATATATATGTACCACAGTTCATTTTCAGGATGTTCACATTTTTGCTTTTTACTTGGCAATCAGTTTTGCTGCATCTGGGTTTATTTTATGATCTGTGGAAGTGATGTGCTGAGAACTGGAAGAACCTGTACTGATGTCTGCCATGTGCTAGGATATTTCCAGCATGCACCAAGAGAATGACTGCATGGTGTTTTACATGGTGGTTAGTGTTTCCAGGGTGAAGTTTATCTTGAGATTTCCTGAGAATGTCACAGAGATTTTATTCTTTGCGTTAGTAGTGATACTATTTTCTTTCTTAATTCTTTGTAAGTTACATTGATATGTTTAGCATGGAACGTAGGAAATGGCTCTTTCTGAGGAACCTTTGATTAGTTTTATTGTTTTGGTTTTAATACATTTGTTTGATTTCACTTAGCTAGTCCCATACTCTGGTTTAGTAGGTCAGATTTTTTTAAAGGTTCATCTTGTTAGATGTGTGTCTGTAGCAGTGTATCTTACTTGTTTCATTATTTTTGATGTTTAGCTGATACATGTGTGTTAAAGTATAGAATCAGATCTCTGTCTTTTCCTCTGTGTAGCATTGTTTGATTACTAGGTTAACTTGCAGAAAAGAATTCAAGAAAAGCTACTGTACTTTCATTTTCCAAGTCTATGTTCCAGTTTCCAGCATTCCACGTATATTATTATAATTATATTGACCTAGGTAATTTTTAACAAAATCCTAAAACAGATGCTGCCAACACTGTCCATCCACACTGGAAAAACGATAGGAGGCCATGGATGTGGTTTAATTGGGCTGCAGCTTTATCCACTTATAATATCTGGCAGTACCTGGCAACAAATTTTACAGTATAGAGAGGAAGATGTCAATTCCCTGCTGATCCAGACATAGGACCCCCAAATGCATTTCCTCAGGTCTCTTAAAGGGGGCCAGGAAAAGGAGGGGGGGGTCTGCTCCACACTGATGAGACATAGGAGCCCTAAACCCGCCTTACTCATCTCCTATAAGGGATGCTTTCCTTCAAATCCTTTTCCAAACCATTTTATCCAATAACCACATCCCTTCCATACTGAATACCTGCACTAGACATCCACCACAAGTTTTATGTATAAAGTTTCAACACTGTAATCTAACCCCTCAACGCCACCCCACCAGATCCCAGACCAGCTGTGGGGATGGTGAAAAACCCCACCTTGCCCCTGCCAGTGACTGCAGGAAACATTTCTTCTTCTTCGAGTACTTGCTCATATCTATTCCAGTTAGGTGTGCGCGCGCATGTGCACGGAAGTAGGAAACTTTTCCCTAGCAGCTACCCGTCGGGCCGACTGTGGAGCCTCCTGGAGTGGTGCCGATATGGCGCTCTATATAGGAACCTGCCGGCCTGGCCCCCCTCCAGTTCCTTCTTACCGCCCGTGACGGTTGTTGGAACAGTGGTCTCTTGCTAGCAAGTGCTCCACTACTCCCTAGCTTATCAGTGTTAATAGTTCTCTTTGTTAGTTAATTAGTAAGTAGTTTGTTTAGTGTAGTTGAACAGTTGGGGGTCCTTCCCCCCCCATCCCGAGCCCCTGGGGGCTCTAGGGCATGCTGTCTCAAGGCTTCAAGCCCTGCAGGTCTTGCAGCAAGCCCATGCCCACAGGCGACCCCCACGACTCCTGTCTCCAGTGTCTGGGAGAGTCCCATAAGGCGGACAGGTGCAAGCTCTGCAAGACATTCAAACCTCGCACCAGAAAAGAGAGAGAAATCCGCCTAAAACAACTTCTAATGGAGGCGGCACTACGTCCCTCTCAAGATGCGGACCCCAGCAATTCGGTGCGCAGCGCGCCTCCAACGGCACCGGCTGCGGCACCGCAAAAGGACTCTCGCCCTCCACTGGGCCGCGGATCCTCCGGACCCCGGGGATGCTCACGGCACTGCTCTCTTTCACCATCCGGCCGCAGGAGGCAGGCTACAGTTTCTGACCCCATCATTGCGGCACCAACTGGTCCAAGCCCGGACAAATCGATGAGGCCTCGGACAGCACATGTTAGCCCACGTCAACAGGCACCGCCTTGCCTTGACGAAGTGGCCTTGCCCTCTACTCCTGACACTTTTGAAGCAGCGAGAGGGCTTATTGAGATGACGGCACCGGCATCTCCCGTTCTGGCGCCGATCCCGGTACGGGCCCCGGTGATATCAAGAGGCAAACCGGCGTTTTTCGGTTCGTCTGCCCAAGAACAGTCTACTGCATGCCGCTCGGAGTCTCGACGTCGTTCAGAGTCCCGGCACCGCATGGTGCATCAGTCTGACTCACGACAACGGTCTGACTCGCGGCGCTGGTCTCGCAGTCCAGACCCTCAGAGCCGTTCACGCTCGAGGTCACCTTCAGCTGCCAGATCTTGGTCCCGTTCGGCCTCCAGGATGAGCCTGACGCCCACGCAGCATCGATTGGACCGGCACCGATCACCTCTTCGATCTCTGCGACATCCCTCCTCGTCGCGGGCCCGGTCCCCGTCGCGACATCGACAATCTTCACAGCATTTCTCGGCATCGGGGCATCATTCCCCGCTTTGGCACCACTCTCCAGCGCCTGACCGTACCGATATGCGGCACTGCCCCACGGATGGAGCACCGGTGCGGGACTCTTCACAACACCGGGAATCCCCCCAGCGCCGAGACTCCCCGCGGCGCCGAGACTCTCCACGGTACCGGGACACCAGTGCGCTGTACCAGTCAAGGTCACACTCATGCTCGCGGAACCGATCTTCCACACGGTACCGATCGTCGCTTGACTGCCCCTCAAAGGAATCGGTGCCCCCCTCATTTTCGTGCACCGCCCCACCCTGGCCATCACGCCAGCAGTCATCTGCTGGTTCAGGGTGACTATCGAGGACACCTGAGGCCACACAGCCCGGTCCAGTACAGGATCCGCCTGCTCTGCATTGGCAGCCTCAATGGCCTTTCTGGACCCCTTGGGCATACCACCAAGCCCAAGGTGTGCCGCTGCCCGCCCACCCACCACCACGGGTTCGCGGCCATCCTCCCGAGGCAACGGTAAGCCGTCCACCTGCGGAACAGGCTCAGCCCGCGGATCCTGTCCCCACAGAGAGGGAGGCAACTCCAGGTGCCCAGGATGACCAGACTGTGGTGGATCAAGTGGCCATCCCTGACCCGACCCTCCCCCTAACAGCATCCTCGTCCTCGCCTGATGAGGCAGTGGCCAGCACGTCGCCGTCTGCTCCTCCGTCTATGGACTTTAGGGTCCTTCAAGAGCTACTTTGAAGGGTTGCCTTAAACATGAACCTTCAGGTAGAGGAGGTTGTAGATGAAGAACAGGACCCCATGGTGGATGAAATCTTGGGGCCTAAAGGGCCTTCTAGTATGGCCCTCCCAATGAACAAAACCATACGTGGTAATGCCATGACATTTTGGCAAACTCCATCTTCTATCCCGCCCACTGCTAAAGGGGTAGAAAGAGAGTACTTCGTCACGAATAAGGGATTTGAATACCTGTTTACCCACCCCATGCCTTGTTCTCTTGTGGTGGATGCAGTCAATGCAAGGGAGAGGCATGGTCAACAGGGCCCTGACCCAAAATCAAAAGACTCCAAGAGTCTGGATCTTTTTGGGAGGAAGGTTTATTCTACAGCCGGTCTCTCACTAAGAATCGTAAACCAACTCGCGATTCTTAGTAGATATAATCACAACTCCTGGTCGGCAGTCCTTAAGTTTCAGGATCAGCTTTCACCTGAGTCCCGCACTGAGCTTACGGCAATGGCAGACGAGGGCAGACTGGTAGCCCGGACTTCCCTCCAGGGCGCCCTTGACTCAGCAGACGCGGCAGCTCGTACATTGGCCTCAGGTATTGCCATGCGTTGAAGCGCCTGGCTTCAATCGTCTGGCCTCCCATCTGAAGTTCAAAACACCATTCAGGTCCTGTCTTTCGACGGCCGGGGCTTATTCGCGGAGCAGACTGACTCCCGCCTGCATACTCTAAAGGACACAAGAAATACTATTAAGTCCTTGGGCATGCATACTTCGGCAACACTAAGAAAGCTGTTTAAGCCCCAGCCTCCCCAACAGCGCTCTTTCCCGCCTAGGTCTAGGCAGGACTTCTCCTATAGGAGGAGCAGGTTCACGCGGCTTAAACCATCCCGCCCTCCCCAGGGACAGAACCATGGTCAGCCCAAGCCCCCGCCGGGGTCTAAACGCCCGTTTTGATGGCGCGATCGAGGACGGACTGCCGGTTCAGAGTCCAGTTATCTTCCCATTCCTGAATCATCTATCCCATTTCTACCATGCCTGGTCCCTTATTACTTCAGACCGATGGGTCCTCCGTACAGTAGAGGCGGGATATTCTATCCATTTCCATTCTATCCCTCCTTCCCACCCCACCTCCCCGTCCCTCTTCAGGGACCCTTCTCACGAGCAGCTCCTCATCCAAGAGGTGCAAGCGCTCCTTGCCCTAGGGGTGGTGGAAGTAGTGCCTCAGGAACTCAAGGGCAAGGGGTTCTACTCCCGCTACTTCCTAGTCCCAAAGGCAAAAGGAGGCCTAAGGCCCATTCTGGACCTAAGGAATCTCAACAAGTACATCATCAACCTGAACTTCCGTATGGTCTCCTTAGCCACAGTTATCCCCTCTCTGGACCCGGGAGACTGGTATGCCACCCTCGATATGAAAGATGCATATTTGCACATCTCTATCGCCCCGTCTCACAAACGTTTCCTCCGCTTTGTCGTCCACAAGACACACTACCAGTTCACAGCACTCCCCTTTGGATTGTGCACGGCCCCCCGTGTCTTTACAAAATGCATGGCGGTAGTAGCTGCATTCCTCTGCCGTCACCACATTCATGTCTTCCCGTATCTCGACAACTGGTTGATTCGAGGCCGATCCCACCAACAGGTCCAGGCGCACGTGAGAATGATTACGGACACATTCACCCATCTCGGTATTATTATAAATACCAACAAGTCTGTGCTGGTGCCAACCCAGTCAATCGAATTCATTGGGGCGGTCCTAGACGCAAACAAAGCACGAGCTTTCCTCCCAGAGGCCCATCGTCTAGCTCTCGTGGACATAATCATCAATCTCCGCATGTTTTCCCACCACCACTGCAAGACAATGCCTCAAGTTGCTGGGGCACATGGCGTCTTGCACTTATGTAGTGTAACACGCCTGGTTGCGCCTTCGACCTCTGCAGGCGTGGCTGGCATCCGCCTACCGACCAGGGCGTGACAATCTGGATATGGTCCTCACAGTTCCCGCTCGCACGCTAGATTCCCTGCAACGGTGGTTAGACCCTCAGACGGTGGGCGCTGGAGTCCCCTTCCAGCCCCCTCAACCTACCCTCACTCTGGTAACGGATGCATCAGCGTTGGGATGGGGCGCACACCTCGAGGATCTAACAACGCAAGGCATGTGGCAGCATCACGAGCTCGATCTGCACATCAACATCAAGGAGCTCAGGGCAATTCGCCTGGCGTGCCAAGCGTTCCTGTCTCATCTACGGGACCGCTGTGTGGAAGTCCTAACAGACAATACCACAGCCATGTTCTACCTGAACAAGCAGGGCGGGGCTCGGTCGTCGCCGCTTTGTCACAAAGCCCTTCTCCTTTGGGAGCTCTGCTTAGCCCACTCCACTTCTCTCCAGGCTTCCTACCTACCGGGTGTTCAGAACGTCCTGGCGGACAATCTAAGCAGATGCTTCCTCATTCACGAATGGTCCATTTGCCCGGACGTGATCCATTCTATTTTCCGTACCTGGGGGTTTCCCCAACTCGATCTGTTTGCCTCGCGGACCAACAGGAAGTGCCCGGTCTTCTGCTCCTTCAGAGGCCACAGCTCGGGCTCACTTGCGGACGCCTTCATGATTCTGTGGTCACGCCACCTGCTTTATGCGTTCCCACCTTTCCCGTTGATCCACAGGGTGCTTCTCAAGGTCCGCAGAGACAAGGCGAACGTCATCTTAGTGGCCCCTGCCTGGGTCCGGCAGTGCTGGTATCCGACTCTGCTGGATCTTTCAATACAGCCACCCATTCCTCTCCCACTCAGCCACGACCTCATCTCACAGGATCACGGTCACCTTCTCCATCCAGACCTCCAGTCGTTACATCTCACAGCGTGGAGGATTCGTAATTAAACCAGACTGAGCTTGCCTGTTCGACCTCGGTTAGATGGGTACTTCTCGAGAGCCGAAAGCCCTCTACAAGGCTTACTTACGAGGCTAAGTGGAAGAGGTTCTCTGTCTGGTGCGCCCAGCAACGGATATCTCCACTTCTCGCCTCCGTGCCGTCTATCCTGGATTACATGTTACACCTCAAAGACAATCACCTTGCCTTTGGATCCTTAAAGGTTCACCTTGCGGCCATCTCAGCTTTTCACCCAGGAGCGGATGGTCGCTCAATATTCGCGCACCCTGTGGTGCGTCGTTTCTTAAAAGGATTGGAGAAAGTCCACCCTCCAACGAAAACACCCGTGCCGGCATGGGACCTCAATCTCATCCTTTCTCGCCTCACAGGTCCTCCCTTTGAACTGATGGCCTCCTGCTCCCTTCTCCACCTATCGTGGAAGGTCGCATTTCTAGTGGCCATTACCTCAGCTAGATGGGTGTCCGAATTAAAGGCTCTCCTGTGTGACCCACCATATACCATCTTTCATAAGGACAAGGTTCAGCTAAGGCCTCACCAATCTTTCCTCCCTAAGGTGGTCTCTCGTTTCCATATATCACAGGACATTTTCCTGCCTGTTTTTTTCCCCAAGCCGCATGCCAACTCCAGGGAGCAGCGGTTACATTCCTTCGACGTAAGAAGAGCGCTCGCTTTCTATATAGAGCGCACGAGGCCGTTCCGTAAGACACTCCAGCTGTTCGTTGCTGTTGCAGAATGTATGAAGGGCGCGCCGGTCTCTTCACAGCGCATATCCTCATGGATTACGGCATGTATCCGTGCCTGCTACGACCTGGCAAAGGTTCCTCTGCCAGTAGTCATGGCCCACTCTACAAGAGCCCAAGCTTCATCGGCGGCTTTCCTTGCCAATGTTCCCCTCCAGGAAATCTGCAGGTCCGCCACGTGGGCATCAGTGCACACCTTCACATCACACTATGCCATCATCCATCACTCCCGTGATGACGCGGCCTTCGGCAGGGCTATCCTCCAATCTGCACTTCCTTAACTCCAACCCCACCTCCAAGGTAAGGCTTGGGAGTCACCTAACTGGAATAGATATGAGCAAGCACTCGAAGAAGAAGAAAAGGTTACTCACCTTTGTAACTGTTGTTCTTCAAGATGTGTTGCTCATATCTATTCCATTCCCACCCCCCCCCCCCCCACCTTCCCCTCTGTCGGAGTAGCCAACAAGAAGGAACTGGAGGGGGGTCAGGCCTGCAGGTTCCTATATAGAGCGCCATGTCGGCGCCACTCCAGGGGGCTCCACAGCTGGCCCGACGGATAACTGCTAGGGAAACGTTTCCGACGTCCGTGCACACGTGTGTGCGCACACCTAACTGGAATAGATATGAGCAACACATCTCGAAGAACAACAGTTACAAAGGTGAGTAACCTTTTCTTCCCAGCCAACCAAGGAAAAGGGGCAACTAGGATAATGCCCTCATCGTGTCAAAAGGGAACTGATACTTTTGCCACATTCAAGGGTAGGTGGGTGGATGAGTGTTGCCAGCCTGATCCTGGTAAAGAGGGTGTCTCTGTGGCTGCATGGAGTTTAATTCTTGTTATAGTCCTAAATGGTGCACTGGATATGGTCCAAAAAGTGAATGTAGCTGAACCACTCAGTAATAGCGATCATAATGTATGAAATGTAACATCCTTGTAGGAGGGGAAAATACCAATGTAACACACCATGGTAGCATGTAGCTTCAAAAAGGGGAACTATACAAAAAAATGAGAAGTGTAGTTAAACAGAAATTAAAAGGAACTGTCACAAGAGTGAAGTGCCTGCAAGCCGCATGGAAACTTTTTAAAAACACCATAATAGAGGCTCAACCTATATGTATACCCCAAATAAATAAAAACAGTCAGCAGACCAAAATAAAATGCCACCATAGCTAACCAGAGTAAAAGAGGAAGTTAGAGACAAAAAATATATCTTTTAAAAATTGTAAGTCAAACCCTACTGAGGAAAATAAAAAGGAACCTAAATTCCAGCAAGCAAACTGGAAAAGTATAATTAGGCAGTCCAAAAATAATTTGAAGAGCAACTAGCAAAAAACACATAAACTAACAGCAAATTTTTAAAAGTATATCAGGAGCAGGAAACCTACCAAACAATTAGTGGGGCCACTGGATGATCAAAGTGCTAAAGGAGCACTCAAGGACGACAAGGACGTTGCAGAGAAGCTAAATGCTTTATTTATTTATTTTTTGCATCGGTCTATACTGCAGAGGATGTGAGGGAGATTCCCACACATGAGTCATTCTTTTTAGATAACAAATCTGAGGAACTGTCCCCAATTGAGGTAGCCTCACTCAGAAATAGCTATCTAAATGCTGTGGTGTACTGGGGATCAGGGATCATAACACTTCCAAATGTGAAATGTTTATACTTCATTATAAATGTTATAAAAAGTTCCCTAATGGGGCAATATATAAAAAGAATTCTGGAAACAGTCAGACCTAATAAGTTTATGTACAAATGAAACTTGTTCACATTTATACCCTTTGCCGAATAGCATGTAGGGAACTGGGAATACTTAACCAAAAAGAAGTTTTCATGATCGAAAACTGCTTTTTCAGCTTGTAGCCCTTCTCTCTCTGCCTCCTCTCAGTGGAAAAAATAACAGCCTTGAAGGAAATAAAGAAATATATCCTGTCTTGAGGCCTCACCCCCATTCTCATGCAATCCTTCTACAATACCCAGCAGCAACTTGTGCTTCCTACAGCCTGAATAAACTCAGTTTGAAAAACAATTGAGGTTAAAGGCATTACTGCTGTGTGTGGTAATTAACTGAGTGTGGCAATGTACTGCATTTCAGTTTTGTCCTTGGCAGACCACCATCTGGAATGACTTCCTGGGACTCTCCACAAGTATGTCAGGGAGCCAAGGATCTATGGTACCAAATAGAACAAAATGTCACTCGTAGTTTGTGAGAACCCTCTGAGAAGGTTTTGCAATTTTTCGTTAGGCCTTACTTTTATGTAATTTTGAAAAGCAAATATATAAAGTTTTACCCAATCCCAATAATAGATGATGGTTCAATAATAAATAAAAGAAAAAAACATGATCAGCAGACCTATGGTATGTGTATTATAGATTACTTGTGTAACCCTTCTGCCAGATGGAGCTGGCAGCAACCAGGATCGGGTTCAATATCTAGGGGGTTCCTTTTCAACAATACAACACAGAACCACCAAGAGCCCCCACCCAGTAACCTGGGAAAATTACACACCACCCCTGGGCGCCTCTGAGAAGCAATACTTTCCCACTCACAAGCACAGAGTCCGAGTGTAGAAACTTTTAATGAAAGGAGGGATGTCACTCGACATTAATTAGGGAAAATGCCACAAGCAGGATTCATCATAATAAAAACTTTGAGCAGGATGCCCACCCCAGAGTGCATGGGGAAGTGTCTGCTGCCTCGTGTTCTTGAGTTCTACAACCAGAAGTCCCTTAACTGTTCCCCTCTCTGCTCCCTCACCATATCCCGCTCATAGTGGTTGCCTTGGTCAGTGAGGACCCAGGTTTCAGAGGTGCATCTGTGTGAGCTCACCTCCTGCAGGGGTAGGGGGGAAGAAGGCACTTTGCTTGCTCCACCATCTGAGCACTTCCTCTGGCTGGCCGCCCTGCCAGTTGCTGTTCCGCTTACTGCCAGCCACCGTTCCACTCGCTACCCCCACTCATTCCTCTCCGCTCCTGCTGGCCACCTGCTCACCACTTCCACCTGCCTCTCTGCTATGACCTCTGCAGGCCAGTCTCTTGCAATTCCACCCAACTCTTAGTGATTGTCAGCTCTCCATGATTTGCATCTCTTACTGATTGTCAGCTCTTAGTGGGGGAACCTGAAGTGGACTGGAAGGAAACACTGTCCCTCCACAAGTGATTTCAGCTCTATTGAGCAGTTAAAATAACAAAAGACTCCTAATGGAGCCTACTTAGCTCTATCTTTGAACAGTGAGGAGAAACAGGTTAAACCTGATCAGGGACCCTTAAGGAGAGTCCACACCTCTTGGCTGGGATACCTGGCCCCACCCCTCTTACTTTCACAGGGCTCTGGCATTTGAGCCCCTGGCTTAGCAAGATCCTTTCGGCTGAGGGTGACCCCCTCATTTGGGACACGTTAAGCACAGATCTGCTCCCATTTACTCATACAATAAAGACAGCAACATTGATAACATTTCACTACCCCTGCATTCAGTACTAAAGTGATTTGTAACCCGACACTAGCCAAAGTTGATCACTTTGAGCAACACAGTTCTATCTGCTGGATATGTAGGCAGAGTAGGTGTGTTCATGTAAATACAGTTGCTCCTGAAGTCTCATCCCCTTCCAGGTAGCTGTCAGTGGAGAGCTCATTCAGACCCTGCTTACACTTGTGAAAATGTTAGGGACAAAATACAAGACTCTATTCAACTAACTCCTTTATTTCATTTGTAATATTTACATTAGCTTAAATATAATGTGCACATCATCATACATCATCGTACGAAGCCTTATACCAATGACATGCAAGTGCATTATTTTATTCAGTACCCCCCTACAAAAATGCTATCGGCTGCTGTCATGAAGATGGATGAAATATTATTTTTGCTCAGTCATAGTTATTTAACAGGAGTACCTTTATACAGCCAGATGGCTGGTACTTGGTCATCCATCTTAGGTATTTATATAGCCCTCATGTCTGTAGTTTCTGAGCACTTAGCAATCTTTTAATTTATTTATCCTTACAATACCCCTGGGAGGTAGGAGAGTGCTATTGTTTTTCGAAGAGTGTCCCTGTGGGTGCTCCACTTTAGGTGTCTTGACGCCCTGCACTTGTAATCGGAGAGTTGTGGTAGCAGAGCCCGGTTGGGCAGCACATGCGCCATAGACATCTCACACCGCTCCGAGCGGTTACATAGCTGTGTGCAGCCAACGGCCCCCCAGTTCCTTCTCTACTGCCTTTGGCTTGAGTCTGACCGATCAGCAGTGCCCTCTCTTACCTCCGATAAGATTAATAGTAGATATTTCATAGTGATAGCGTTAGATTAGTTGTACTTCGCTTCCCTATTCCCTTGCCCTACTCTAATTTAATTTTCATTTAAAAAAAAATTTCTTTCACCTTCCCTGTCTACCCCGTCTCTCCAGCAGGCATACAGCTTTAGCCTCAAACAAGAGACCGACTCCCTTAGGCATGCCCGGCTCACCTAGCTTTAAATGCTGCCTGACTTCCATACCGGTCTCTGATGGCCACGCTCAGTGTGTCCACTGCCTCGGCGAGACACACATTACTCAAAAGTGCCCACGCTGCAGAAAACTGACAGCGAGAACAAAAAAAGCCAGGGATCTCCAACTGAAGCTCCTCATGATGGAGAAATCCCTCAGGCCAGCTGCCGACCCTAAGTCCAGGTCACACCCTGGCCAACGATTGCCAGCGGCAGCCTCTGACAGGAGCTCCACTTCAACAACGGGTGCCAAGGAGCCTACTCCTAGAAAGGCTACCAAAAAGTGGTCACAGACATCTCTGCACCAAGAATCTCCTAAAAGAAAGTGATCTCCAACTGAAAAATCTGCCCCAGTGCCAACAGCACTGAGAGCGCCAGACCGCGAGACACCAGGAACGTCCAGCACAGAGAATTCCTGAAGAGCTAAAGACCCTAGTCAGACAAGCTCTATAGGAGATTCACACACTAAAGTAAAACGTTCCAGCTCGGCACCAAGTGAAGATGATCTTGGCACTGAGCGGTACAATGGCACCACCTGCTGTACCTATGCCACACAGCTCTAAATCCTCAGCACCGGTAGCTTTAACTCATGCTCCTGGGCCTTCCACCATGCCATCTCTGGCACCAAGCCTCACGGTTCCGCAGTGATTCATGAGGCATGCGGACCTGATAGTGGTCTCAATGCCTGAATTTCCTTTACTCGGTACAGAGGGTACCGATCCAGATTCGTACCAAGCCAGCTGACTGCTCCCTGCAGATCAGCCCCTCTTCTCTCCAGTGATGAGGAAGAAGAGGATGAAGCAGTAATATACACTCCTCACCCAAGCCAGGACCATTTCATCACCAGCCACCTGCGGATATGATATGGGTGGCGGTGCCCATGGGTGACCATACGAGGATAGTATGATCACCCATGGGCACCGCCCCCCATATCATTCCCACCTAACTGATCATACTGGGATCCATGGGCAATGTATAGGGCCCAAAATCACAGGCCCGCTAGCCCGCCTTAGTCCAGAACAGCCAGGTTCCCTTTACCAACTGCCCCAGCACTCTCAGAAACACAAGAGGAAGAGACCAATGAACCTGAAGACACAGCCAAACATGATACTTCGCCGCCTACTCACATCTCATCTTTATCACCGGACGAAACCATAATGCCACCCACCCACACACACACTACGGGGGATGATTTCAGATCCTTTCAGGACTTCTTCAAAAGGGTTGCTGAATCCCTAGACATTTCATTGGCATGACCCAGAAACCCAACATAACATACTCCAGGCATCCTGTTACATAGTGCTCCATATTCTTTATGGAAATATGCTTATGTTATGGATATGACATAACTGAGATGTACTTCATGCAAGATGGGTCTTGTAAGATATAATTGGAAAGGTTATAATTTACTGAATGTGATTATCCATTTTTTATGCATGTATCATTTCTGTATCTAAAGTTAGGAATATGGACTATGTAACAATCACAACTGGGTGCGTATTGGTAAGACATCCACCTGACGACAGGCCATCAGATTTGATGAGCCATCAAGAAGGGACAGCAAAACTATGAAGATACTAATCTCTCTCCCTCCTTGGAGGTGTCCAGGGATGTAACTGTGACACTACTAGGTCAGGTGGTCTTGTCACCTGACACTAAACATTATCTGGGACTTCTTGTAACTTTTTACTGAGAGAGGTGGAGGGGTTAAGTTTGGGAAACAAATGATTCCCACCTTATGTAAATACTATTTAAGATTGGAGAGGAAGGCAAACGGGACTCCTCCTCCCCATAGCCTGTCTGCCAAAGAAGAAAGACTGTTAAAGCCACCTGAAGGTAAAGGCAGAGGGGGAGTCCAGACTGAGACAGGGATCCAGTCTGAAAAGAAATATAACTGGAACTCTGAACCACAGAAACTTTGCAACCTGCCTAAAATAACATTTAAGGTAAGAAATTACATTTTGTAACCTGTTTCTTAAGTATATTGAGCTTAGTTTGCATACTTTGGTGTATTTGCTCAGTAATCTGCTTTGTTCTGTCTATCATCTCTTATATTCACTTAAAATTTACCTTTTGTAGTTAATAAACGTATTTCTTGTTTATAACATAACCCTGTGTGTACAACTCATAATTGAAGATGGGGGGGGGGGAGTAAGAGGCTGTGCATACCTTCCTCCACATTGAGGGAGGAGGCGGATTTCATAATATATCTTTGGGTCTGCACTCCATGGGAGGTGGACACCTGAGTGCTTGGGCAAGTCCCTTAAGCTGAGCCTTCCCAGAACTGATCTCAGTGTCTGTTTCATTCTGCAATTTGGTGTGGCCCTGCCTGTGTGTGTACTAGAGGAAGCTTAATAGATTGGCTCAGCAAGACAGGTAAAAAGGGTGCCTAGGTTGGCATAACAAGCAGGCTTATGGTATCTCAGCACATCAGGTGGCATCCAAAGAGGGGCAACCCATCACACATCCCCAGCAGCAAAGATAGCCTTGCCAATTAATGATGCTATCATGGAAAAATAATCTGGCAGACACCTGCTACAGCACCACCTTCGTGTAAGAGGTCTGACAAAATATTATGTGCCAGCAAAAGAGACTGAATTTTTATTCACATACCTTGCACCAAATTCTTTAGTGGTGGAGGTGGTCAATCTAAGAGGGAAACAATACCAGTCCCAAACGACCCCATTCGATAAGGAGTGGAGAAGGCTAGACCTTTTTGGGTGGAAAGCCTATTCCTCAGCTACACTTCAGTTCCACATAGCGAACTAAGTAGCACTGTTGGCTAAATATACACACAATCTGTTCTCCAAAATGTCAGAATTTATAGAAAATTTACCAGATGACAAAAAAGAACAATATAGGGAAAACATTTCCAAAGAGTCTCTCATTGTCAGGAATTGCACTACAGGCCTCCCTTGACTCTGTAGACACGGCAGCAAAATCCATGGTCATGTGACTTGCATCCTGGCTCCATCTCTCTGGATTCCCGAGGGAGGTCCAGGCAACGTTGAGGACCTCCTCTTCGAAGGTCAAAAACAATTCGCAGATAAAACTGATACATCTTTATACACCCTAAGGACTTAAGGGTGACCTTAAAAACCCTGTGTTTTACATCTATGTACCTGCAAACAAAAAGAAACAAGGCACGTTTTACAACCAGAGATTCTGGTCTATGCCATACTCTCAGCCCCAAAGACTACGACCAACGGCATAAACAAAGACAGAACAGACATCGGCAGAACCAAGATCAGCCTTCGACATTTCAACAATCCATCTCTGGACAATCATTTTGAAGGTGTGGTCGAGGGCACGAGACCTCCACACTCTCTGACTCCGAAACCAGAAATGGTCCCCCACCCATTCGGAGACCACCTGTCGCCATGCTACCCAGTCTGGAACATCATTATGACAGACAAATGGATTTTAGAGCTTATCCAGAAGGGCTACTCCATCCCCTTTATTTCTATCCCACCTACCCACCCCACTTCCCCATCCCTCTTCAGGGATTCCTTTCATGAGCACCTGTTACAACAGGAAATAAACCACCTCGTACAATTAGGTGCCATGAACCCATACCATTGCAACACAGTGGGAGACGTTTTTATTCACACTACTTTCTAACTCAGAAAAAGACCGGTGGATGGAGACCTATCCTGGATTTCCGCAAACTCATCAAATTAATGAGAACACAACATTTCAAAAAGGCGACTTTAACCACAATAATTTCAGCATTAGAAAGGGAGATTGGTTCTCACCCCTCGACCTAAAGGACGCTTATTTTCATATTACCATCCACCATCACACAGAAGATTCCTGAGATTCACCATCGGGAAACAGCATTTCCAATACAGGGTAATACCCTTTGGCTTATCCACTCCTCCAAGGGTTTTTTCCAAGGTTCTCGTTGTCATTGCAGCTCATCTCTGCAGACATGGAGTAATATTTCCATACTTGGATGACTGCCTCATATGGGCATGAACACAGCAAGAAGCAGTAAATGCCACGCAGAGCACGATAACCCTTTTCATGAACCTATGGTTGCAAATAAATGTGCAAAAGTCCACACTGGTTCCTGTCCAAAAGTTGGAATTCATAGGAGCCTGTCTCGACTCTCTAGCAGCAACGCTACCCCAACAGTGCTTCCTCACTCCAGTCAATCTAATTTCACCGTTTGTTGTCAAACATGCCAGACTCCACATGTGATGCTTGCAGGCCTGGCTTCGAACAGTATATATACACTGCACAGACACTCTCTCAACATATGCCTCACAATGCCATGCAGAAATCAAAATACTCGTTAACGTGGTGGACACAATCAAAGAATGTCTGCTCAGGAGTCCTTTTCCAACAAAGAACTCCAACCATAACAATGACGACAGACACTTCCCTAATAGGTTGGGGGGCGCACATACTCAACAATAAGGTCCAAGGCTGCTGGTCCCCAGCGGAGTCCAACCTGCACATAAACTTACCGGAGATAAGGGCAGTCCAAAATGCATGCGACCATTTTCTCCCTCTAATCAAGAACTAGGCCATCAAGATCCTCATGGACAATAATGCATGTATGTTTTACATAAACCACCAAGGGGAAATACGATCATACTCCCTATGTACAGAGGCAGTACGACTTTGGAAATGGTTCATCACCAACAACATAGAGATAGCGGCATCCCATCTGCTGGGATGTCAGAATACAGCAGCGGATATACTAAGCAGGGACTTCTCACAAACCCACGAATGGGAGATGGATCCTGAAATTCTCAAACCCATGTTCAAACTATGGGGGCTCCCCATCATAGATCTATTTTCAACATCTCAGAACACCAAGTGCCCATAATATTGTTCCAGGGCGGGATTGGGACACCACTCCCTAGGCAACGCTCTCCTCATAAAATGGGAGGCACCACTGATGTACATATTTCCTCCGACTCCACTCCTAAACCAAGTCATTCACAAGATCAAGCAGGATAAATCCAGGGTTATTCTCATAGCATCTACACGGTCCAGAAAAATGTGGTTCCCATACCTGCGTCTGATGGCAGTGAAGCCGCCTCAAACCATTCCCCTAGTACCTCACCTTCTAAGACAAGAAGAGGGATGCATCTGCCATCCCAACCTCGCAGTCTTCCACCTCAAGGCCTGGTTACTCCATGGCTGAATGGGGTCAAGGAAGCCTGTTCTGAGGAAGTAAAAGATATATTACTGAACAGTCGGAGACTAAGCACAAGAAGGATGTATATCCATAAGTGGAAATGATTCTGCACCTGATGCCAAGATAATCAGATCTTACCACAGTCGTCCCCGTCCCTCTGCCGAGGATTCTGGACTATGTTCTAGGACTTAAAAAATTGAGGCTATCCAAAAGATCCATCAGAGTACATTTGACTGCTCTTACCTCATTCCACGACAAGGTGGACAGGGTCACTATATTTGTTCACCCAACGATTAAATGTTTCCTTAAAGGCATTGAAAGCACTTATCCCACAATAAGAAACCCTACTCCTATGTGGGACCTCAACCTTGTTCTACGCAGACTCATGGGAAAGCCATGAAGACAGTGCAGCAACTAGAGCTGGACCAATAATGGATTTTTTTGGTTCACTGGCAATTCTGAAAATTTAACAAAAAATGTTTTGGGTCAAACTGAAAACAAATTTTTTCAGAATTTTGGGCAAATCAAAAAGTTGGAAAACATTTTGGGTCAGATCAAATGAAACATTTCATTCAACCCAACTCAAAACATTTTGTTTTGATTTCAGGCATTTTAACAAAACCAAAAGAGAACTAAATTCACAAAACAACAGGAAATGGTGGTGGTCTCCTTATAACTTTTAGCCCAGTAGTTAGGGCATTCATCTGGAATGTGAAGGGGCTGGGGTTCAGTTCTTGCCTATGCTGGATGTGGAGAAGGGATTTGAAGTTAGATCTCCCACATTGCAGGAGAGTGCCCTAACCACTGGTCTGTGGGTTATTTTGGTGTGGAACTCTCCTGGGGTGAAGCTGTTCCACTTTATATATATATAAATAAATAGTCATTGGAGCACGGACTTGATATTGGGTTTCCCACATCCTAGGTTAGTGCCCTACTGCCATGCTTATAGAGTCATTTTCACTCTTTCTCTCTGGACTATTCATTGTCATTCTGGATTACTGTGAATTGCCAGCATGAATGACAAAGTCTAAACGAATCAAAACATTTTGATTGTTCAGTTCATAGAATCTCAGGGTTGGAAGGGACCTCAGGAGGTCATCTAGTCCACCCCCCTGCTCAAAGCAGGACCAATCCTCAACTAAATCATCCCAGTCAGGGCTTTGTCAAGCCTGACCTTAAAAACCTCTAAGGAAGGAGATTCCACCACCTCCCTAGGTAACTCATTCCAGTGCTTCACCACCCTCCTAGTGAAAACGTTTTTCCTAATATTCAACCTAAACCTCCCCCACTGCAACTTAAAATAAAATAAAAAAATAAAAAAAAACTTGAGACCATTACTCCTTGTTTTGTCATCTGGTACCACTGAGAACAGTCTAGCTCCATCCTCTTTGGAATCCCCTTTCAGGTAGTTGAAAGCAGCCATCAAATCCCGCCTCATTCTTCTCTCCTGCAGACTAAATAATCCCAGTTCCCTCAGCCTCTTCTCATAAGTCATGTGCTCCAGCCCCCTACTCATTTTTGTTGCCATCCACTGGACTCTTTCCAATTTTTCCACATCCTTCTTGTAGTGTGGGGCCCAAAACTAGACACAGTACTCCAGATGAGGTCTCACCAATGCCGAATAGCTGGGAATGATCACGTCCCTTGATCTGCTGGGGATGCTCCTACTTATACAGCCCAAAATGGCGTTAGTCTTCTTGGCAACAAGGGCACACTGTTGACTCATATTCAGCTTCTCGTCCACTGTAACCCCTAGGTCCTTTTCTGCAGAACTGCTGCCTAGCCACTCGGTCCCTAGTCTGTAGCCGTGCATGGGATTCTTCCATCCTAAGTGCAGGACTCTGCACTTGTCCTTGTTGAACCTCATCAGACTTCTTTTGGCTCAATCCTCAATCCATATATACACTGCACAGACACTCTCTCAACATATGCCTCACAATGCCATGAAGAAATCAAAATACTCGTTAACGTGGTGGACACAATCAAAGAGCGTCTGCTCAGGAGTCCTTTTCCAACAAAGAACTCCAACCATAACAATGACGACAGACACTTCCCTAATAGGTTGGGGGGCGCACATACTCAACAATAAGGTCCAAGGCTCTATTTTGCTGTACTCCCTTCTACCCTTCCTTAGAATTGTGAACTCTATGATTTCATGATCACTTTCGCCTAAGCTGCCTTCTACTTTCAAGTTCTCAACGAGTTCCTCCCTATTTGTTAAAATCAAATCTAGAACAGGTTCCCCCCTAGTAGCTTTCTCAACCTTCTGAAATAAAAAGTTGTCTGCAATGCAGTCCAAGAACTTATTGGATAGTCTGTGCCCCGCTGTGTTATTTTCCCAACATATATCTGGATAGTTGAAGTCCCCCATCACCACCAAATCTTGGGCTTTGGATGATTTTGTTAGTTGTTTAAAAAAAGCCTCATCCGCCTCTTCCACCTGGTTAGGTGACCTGTAGTAGACTCCTAGCATGACATCACCCTTGTTTTTTACCCCTTTTAGCCAAACCCAGAGACTCTCAACACTTCTGTCCCCTATGTCCATCTCCACCTCAGTCCAAGTGTGTACATTTTTAATATATAAGGCAACACCTCCTCCCTTTTTCCCCTGTCTGTCCTTCCTGAGCAAGCTGTACCCATCCATACCAACATTCCAATCATGTGTATTATCCCACCAAGTTTCGGTGATGCCAACAATGTCATAGTAGAATTTATTTATTAGCACTTCCAGTTCTTCCTGCTTATTACCCATACTTCTCGCATTTGTATACAGGCATCTAAGAGACTGATTTGATCTTGCCTCCCAGTTTTTCCCTGACCCTCCTATCTCTTTATCATTAGAGCCCACGCCCCCTCCTATTTCCGACCCATCTCCCAGGTCCCCATGTTCTCCACTTACCTGTGGGCTTTGCTCACCTGTCCCCGTCAAACCTAGTTTAAAGCCCTCCTTACTAGGTTAGCCAGTCTGTATCCAAATAGGGCCTTTCCCCTCCTCGAAAGGTGAACGCCATCTCTGCCTAGCAGTTCTTCCTGGATTAGCATCCCGTGGTCGAGGAAGCCAAAGCCCTCCTGGCGACACCATCTTCGCAGCCAGGCATTCACCTCCACGATCGATAACATCTCTAACATATGGTCTTTCCTATCCATCCACAGAACTAAAACTCGCATCATCATTTTGCATGTTGATTACAAACAAGCACCATTGTGCTTACTCCCGTAAACATCCACAAAACAACCTCATTATCCTTCACAATCTCGCTTAAAACTTCTTTGGTCTGATGCCTACAGAAGACTTGACAGTAGTTAAGCTGGTGCGGTGCTCATATAGCAGCTTATTATGTTGATCAATATTCTCATTGTTTCCTTCTACTCCCCTGTATCCATCTGTTGTCTCTTGTTTTATACTTAGATTGTAAGCTCTATAGGGTGGGGACCGTCTTTGTTCTGTGTCTGTGCATCACCTAGTTCAATGGAGCCCTGGTCCATGATTAGGGCTTCAAGATATACTCAGGTATAGCCTTAGTTCAGCAATTGGTGACCAGCAATCAGTATAGGGCACTAGTATATCTTACCACAACAGTTTTATTGCCTCACAGCCTTATGTTAATGTATGGTCTTTTAAGTGTACTGTACTTCTAAGTGTAGATGGACTACTTTAATGTCTCTGAAAGTACTGGTTAAAAAAAAAGACATAAATATATAACAGATGCGTAAGTGGACCTTGGAACAAATGTACTCTGGACATAGAACCATCATTGCATCCTTCACAATCAAGTTTTTTCATGAGCTCATGTGGTGTACACCTGTGTGAAGTTAGCAGTGCTCTTAGGTGCAGTGTGGAAGACGTAGTAATTCAAAGTGGAACTTGGTTCTTTGTTCATTTTGTGATCTCCCCATCCCTTCTCTCCAAATGTATTGTGTTTGGCTTCTGCTTACAATTACAGTTGTTTTGCTAATACTTGATTTGGAGCCTTTTCAAATTTACCAACTAATATTAATTGATAAGCAAAGCAACTAATATTATTTCATAGGTATATTAGTACAAGTAAAGTAGTGCAGGCAGATGGTATAGGGCATGAAAAGAAAACATTAAGCAGTCTTAAACCTGTTACATTTTAAAAAATCCTTTAAAATGCAGCACAGTGTCCACCCACTAAATCAACACATCACATTTAAGAAATGAGAATATTTATTGGCCAAAATTTATTTAAACAAAGATCAGGTTGGTGGTTTTGTGTCCATGTAATAATGCATGTTTATCTCTTTTTTGTCTTTCATATACCTAAGTCATAATTGCCAGCAATTTTATATACATTAGGGCAGAAAATTATCTAACACATAGCAGTATGCTCTTTCAGTGTCAGCAGTATGCCTGTGCAACTCAGTTCTTATTTCCTTTTCACCAAAGGCAAAAACACTTACTTCCTTATTTTCCCATTGTGCTGTGGAAATAGGGACCTGGACGAAAGCCATTTGATTTAAACTTAATCTAGATAAGAGTAACGAGATGCTGATTGGCAGGGAAAAGCATTTATGGAACTAGCAAAATCAATGACCGCTTTCTCAATTGAGGATGTCTGTCAACCGATTGTCAATATGCTTTGCGATCCTGTGGTCTGACTAGATTAATCATTGCTCATGGGCTACCAGTTAACATCACAGGCCAGACAGGCCTTTTTTCATTTTTGAATGACCAGATATTCCTTGCTTTTCCCTCAGATGTTAGTCTTGTCATAGTCATCCCTGTGGGACCAAACATGATAAGCATTCAGAAGCCTCCATTTAATGCAGAAGCCCACCTTCTGATCAAGAGCATATTATACCTGCGCTCAACAAATATTAAACCTGTATTCTGTACTGGCTGCCAATCAACTTGTGTGTAAAACTGAACTTGCCCTAAATAATCTTAAATACCCTAGGGCATAGCTACCTCGGAGACAGCATATTCCTCTATCATTTACCATGCTTTCTGCACACATTACCCATGGGGAATTCTGTGCCACTGCACATGCAGAATTCATGTCCCCAGCAGATTCTTTTGCTTCCCTGCGGAAAAATGTTGGTTTGGGTGCCCGGAGCAGCTGGCGAAGAAGTAAATCACTGTTGTGGGGGGGAGGGGAATGCCCTGGCCGGTGGCTCCTATCCTGCACTGTGCTCAGCTGCTATTACCAGCTGGGCAGGGGAGGACAGGACTTGTTCTTCCCCTGCAAGGAGTGGCCGAGTCAGACCCTCCTCCAGCTGCAGGAAGCTCTGAAACCGCCCCGCCTGCTTCCTGCCCCCATTGCGCCTCAGCTGGGAGGGGAGGGGTAACTGTACAGGGAGCTGCTCCCCTGTCTGCACAACCCCCATGTATCTGGACCCCCCATATCCACAGAGAACCTTCTCACCCCACACCTGGTTCCTCACACACTAAGCCCCTCCACACTTGGATCCTGCTGGGCTGACACTGCCTTCCCACACCTCATGCACCTGGCGCTGAGGGGCAGGGCCCCGTAGTCTAGGGCAGGCCCGGTCCTTGCGCTGCATTAGGATCTGGTTCAGCCTCACAGCTGAGTCATGTCCTGTGGGCGGGGGGTTCCAGGATGATCTCCCAGCTTCATGCAGCCAGTGGCCTGTTCTCCCCACTGCCAGACTGGAGCCTCCACATTTATTTACTGACAAAATTCACAGAATTTTAAAATATTGTGCTCAGAATTTTTATTTTTTTGGTGCAGAATTCCCTCAGGAACAATACATCACATCCTGAGCACTTACGCTAATTGCCAGCAGAGTAAAATTCAAGGAAGCAAGGAACAGGGAATTCGAAAGAGCAGGTCCTCTGCAATGTTTTGTGGTTCAACCCAGACCAAGAAGGGGTTGTGTCATTGCCTGGCCTGCAACTCTGGATGCCTTAAATACTATGCTGCTGTGGCTCACAGCCTTGACATCAACAGCCCACATACACCCTGGCTTCTACCACCCAGTTGCTTTTTGCAGAGTGAACCTCCTAATCCTGAATTTTCCCAAAATCATCTGCATCTCTAGTGTCCTGCCCTCTCCTGGAACACGCACAGAAGTTAAGTTTGTTGCTCCTTTAAAGAGTCAATACACTGCAGCTCGTTAATTTAACTAGTTTTTGACAAATACTGTTATTTCAATTACAGCACTGAACTGGTTTCTGATAAAAGTAAAACAAGTTTCTTTAATCACAGAGAGATTTTAAGTGAGTTAAAATATAAGGAATAAAGATAGAAAGGGTTACAAGCATACCAAAGTAATAATACACTTATAAGACTAGAACTTAATTTCAGCAAGTTACAATCTAAACTTAGCTCCCAGAGATTTCAGCCTCCTCGGCTGAAGGGCCCCAATGTTCTGTGATTTCAAGAGCTGCAGCCCCATAGAATCCCCCAAGTGATGGACAACTATGCGGTTCTCTCCCCTTTCTTTTTATAGTCCAATAAACCTTGGAAATGTATTCTTTGAAAAGTAAGCCCAGACAAAGTTCCTTTTCCTTGCTGGGTGTGGATGCAATGCTGTTGGTGTAGACTCCATACTGTCTTCTCTCCCCCTGGTGATTCTTACAATGCAAATGATCTCTTCCTGCAACCTCCAGTACAAATGAATAGCACGCTGAATTTGGCCTCACTTCGTTTGAGGTGTTAGTCTCCTTCCTTTGTCTGGAGAAAACCTGTTGAGCAGCTCCCCCGGACATGCCTGTTTAAATACAGTTTAGTCATGTATTTCCACCAGATATCTATCAAGTCTTTTGTGGGTTTACTATACATACGGTACACAAGAATATTAATGATCAGTGACTTATTAGTTTTCCAGTGATATATTATGACATGCCATCTTTTGGGTAAATGTCATGACAACAGGGTGTTAGGTGTAGTGAGTATGTCAGGCCTGACGAGTTGCTGACACAGAATAGTGAGCCACCAATAGGGCTCTGTGTCCCACCCTTATCTCTGGAGTTTGCTTCTGCTAGAAAGATATCTAAACCCGAGACTAGCCACATTAAAGAATCATTGTGAGATCCACTTTTATCCTTCATATCTCTGCAGATCACCATTGTGAGAGATTGTGTGCCCTGCAACAAAACCAGTTTCAAGGCAGTTTGCCATGGTAGAACGTGTATGTGAGTCTCTCTTCTAGCATTCTAGAGCCAAGGGTTTAAAAGCCCCTATGCCACAATTGTTTCTTAGTTTCTCTTTTTTATATGAGCCAGAGAAAATGCATAGCCTGGGCATTTTGTTGGGATATGTGTTAGAATAATAAGTATATTATTTGAATTTAAATTATTGGTTTAATAGCTTGTTCATAGTTAGCTGTTTCTCATTTTATGAATATGCAGAAATTGGTCTAATGAAAGTCATGTTCTAAGAGTTGTCAGGGTTTGCCTCTATGGAACCCAGTGATTAGCTTGTCTTTGTAAGAAAGGTAGATGGTCTTCTGGCAGATGCTCTCAATGACCGGATCTCAAGGCAATGGCTCAACCAGTTACTACCCAGAGGACTCACATTATACATGATCTTGTTGAGACTGAGGGCCATCTGATTTCATTGCAGGCTTTTCTCATTCAACTTTCGTCACTGGAAGGATGGCAGAGGTGGTGCTCATAGATAACAGTCTGTGGCAAATGTATTTGAATTGACACAGAGATCCTAGTCTGGTATGTTGTGTCAACAAGAGCTATCGATAGATAGCTCTTGTTGACACAACATACCAGGCTAGGATCTCTAGGATCTAGGATCTCATAACAGCTTGCATTTTGGTAGCAGTGAAAAATAACCAGAAGATAATTTAAGTATCCAGTTTACTGACACAAATGTTCATGGAAAGCGAATGTCAGTATCCTGTTTAGAAGGAGCTAATGTACAGCATGCGCAACCAATCACAGAAAGGGGTGCTGGAAGGCTGGCATTGCTTTACTATGGGGGCAGAATTTAGGTGTCTGTGTGGTCTATGGTGTAAAGTACTTGTGCTAATGGTGAGGTGTGAATGGTGGAGTAGAGGCTTTGTATTGTTAGATGGCTTAACTTTTCATGGGCTTGATTTTGTGATTTTTGTGCCACTTGTGTGTGTGGCAACTTTAACTGTTTCATTACAAAGTATTTTGTGCATCTAGTAAATGTCTTGTTGGATATACCAGAACACCTATTTAAATATAAAACTCACTAACACATTTTGAAAATTATTTTTATGTGGTTTGTAGGTCAAATGTGTGTGGTCTAAACTGCTTCACAGTGATTTATTTTTAAACATATATTAATTCAGTAAAAGGAAAAAACAATAATACATCACTTTGTATGGTGTGTATACTGGTGGATTGCTTGCAGAGTGAAAGGTTTAGATATATTTTGATTTCAAACACACTAAGCTCACAATGGGTTTGTGCAATATATTAATAGTTAATATTAGAAAAATGTGTAATTTTGTCTTACTTGTGAGGTAATTAAAATAAATTATTGACCCTGATCCTGCAGTTGTATCCATCTGGGCCTTACACTGCATTGAGCTCAACTGATTTCAGTGGTCCTCTCCATGGGGCTAATGGCCTGACAGCCAGATTGGGACCATTGTTATTAATAATTATTTATTATTTGTATTGTGGTAGCAACCAAAGGCCCCAATCAGGATTGAGGCCTCATTTTGGTAGGCCCTGAACACAGGAAGATGTGGTCTCTGTCCTAAGCAGCGTACAATCTATTTTAATTATATTCAATTTTTTTCTTTTAGCATAAGGCGGCATCAAGAACGGAGAGCAATTTTAACTCCAATTTTAACAGATTTCACAGTGCGAATAACTGCAGCTCCTGCAATCATTTTCACAAAAGTAATTTCAGCAGAAAACTTGCACACAGAGGTTAGTACACATTTTAAACAAAAATAACTGAGTTTTTAACATGTACATTATTGTTCCCTTAGAAAATTTTAATCCTGATAGAAAATATTATATTAAACAATATTAAAATAGTGTGCTTTTGGAAAAAGGAATAGATTTTTTTAAACTGTTCATATGACTTCTGTAATTTTGGTATTTAGCTATGGCACAGTTATAGTTTATTATTTGCATTGTTTGAACAGTTACTTTTATTTAATTACATTACGATAGAACTCAAAGGCCTCATCATGAACATGATTTCATTGCGCTAGGTGCTGTGCAAACACCCAGTAATAGCTTGTCCCCCTAAGAGCTTACAATCTCTCGTCAAAAACCAGATGAAAGGTGGAGAAACATGATACATCAGACATATGAAGTGGTCAGATTTATGGTAGGCGTACTGCAGAATTCTTAAAGGATTTATAACTAAAAGAGTTGAGAAGACGTGATCCAATGCAATATTTAAGAAACACTATTTTGATGGGCCCCATAAAAGCAAACCTGAAAACTACATTATCTCTACAAATATCAAATAAACATACTGTGCTACAGTCAAATTTCCAAAGGCATACTACTTTTCGTAGTAGGAGTAATAATAGGGATACCTCAGGATATTCCAAATTGACTAGAAAGATTTAGCAGTTTTACCAGTCTGTGGGTCAGCTCATTAGAGGAGCCTGTCACACAGAAGAGACTGTGGTTTATTTCTTGGCATTAGCACATGGGTAGGGAATTTAAAACACATTATTTGGAGGGAGGTGCCAGTCATTGTTTGCCAGCTAGCAGGAGTGATTTTTCATAATAGCTACCTCCTGGGAAGGGCAAAACCGAGGTAGGAATGAAAATCATATTTGCACATTTTTAACAGGTGCAAGTTGATGGAGAAGGAACAGATGTTAATTACGTGAGGGAAAGATTACAGTGAGTTTGTGTTTCGTGTAGAGTGCCATCATAAGTGTGGGAGAGAGAGAGTTTTAAATTAAAAGAAAATTCAGAGGATAGCTGAGATGCATGGAAAGGATTCAGTGAAAAGAAACATATGAACATTACTATTGCTCACATTCAGGAATGTAAATGTTTTGGCTGGTCAGATTCTCCTTGAATCTATTCCTTAGGGACGCTTAAGGATGAAGGGTGGGGTCTACTATAGATTACCAAGAATTTGAACATTATTCTCATGTCCTTCATGAGAAGGGGCAATGCTTCTGCTTATTAAGCAAACCTTCTGGATTAGTTCTGTTGTTCATCTTTTTGAATCACTTGCCAACAATGGTCAAGAACTTTAGTTTTGTTATAACACCAGTAAAATAGTGGTCATCCAGCTAACTCTGCCAAGATATTAACAGTGGTTTACAGGCAAAGAGACATCAATTAGGCTGGTTATCTTTGAGTTCCAACATATGATTTCATTCTAAATCGAGCTGAGCTTATATTCCAAAAAAGTATATCTTCTTGGAAGGACAAGGCAAAGGAGAAATGTAGTCCATTGCCAAGCAAATGAAAAACAAAAATCTGACAATCTAGTTTGATATTACAAAGAAATGAAAACAAGACCTGACACATGAAACACTTTACATACAAGATTTGTGTTAATGGTTACATATGCAAACACACCTTCACTAGAAGTCTTATGACTGGCACACCGTTCTTTGCTACTAAAAGAGATAAATAGATTTAACATCCCAATTAACATTGTGTAAATGGCTTAAAATGGGTATGACAGAGAATTGTGATATAGTTACCTTTAAAATGTAAATGATCTGTCTTGTAGCTAGTATCTGACATGTTTTTTTTCTCCACAGGAGATTTTAGTGTGCGGCCATTCTTTGGAGGTGAATATGACCACAAACCTGGACTTCTTCCTCAGCGTAGCTCAAGTACAACTTCTACAGCAGCTAGTACAAGCCAATTTGGTTGGACTGGAGCCTTCCAACAAGATCACTGAGGTAGGTTATATAACCTGTATTCTTTTAGAATTACTGTGGCTCACATCAGACATTTACATTATGTGTGGTGGTAGAAAAAATGTGTAAGTAAATGAATTACACATGTTATTGTTTATTGAGCTTTACTTATACTGTACTCCACTGTTATTTTGAAAATTAAGCTGTGCCTACTGTTTTGTTAATTACAAATACTCTTCAGGAAGTCACTATGGGCTGGCTTTGTAAAAGCTTCCTCACGAGAGAACATTGATCAAGAGACATGGGAGGATGAAAGGCACATGGATGGATTTTAAGGCAGAAGGCTTTAATGTTATTAATGTTTAACTTTTATGGAAGAATCAACAACCTACTCCCCCCCAATATATACCGCTCATTTACTTTAATCCAGTACAGTGTAAAATGACCTCCATGCCAAACCAATATTCAGGGTTGATCCCCTTCCCTCTAATCTCTAGAATTCAGTCTACTTTTGAATCATCTTGAGCTGCCCCTCCGAGTAGAAAGGAGGATACGCATAAAAGGTACCTCAGTCTATGAACACTTAACATCTCTCCTTCTTCCTTGCGATTAATAGGGTCCACCAGCCACCACTTGGGTCTCTCGTTCATGTTTACTTCCACGTGCCAGCCCCTATCAGCCTGACACTGGCAATGAACACCAGCCACAAGTTGCAACAAAATTACAAACTTCCCACTTACTAAATTTTGAACTTTTAAATTCTGCCCTTATTCATTAAAACCAGGCCTCCAACCAACAAGACACCTTGCCCCCTGGAAAAAAATCCTTCCTGATCCACAAAGATGGAGATCTGATCAGACCCACAGCATCTTGGTAACACAGCTCAGATTATACCTCAGTAATAGGGCAGGTTGAGGCAGGGCAGCAGCAGTAACCCCAGTAGAATGACTGCTACGTACCCTAAGAGCATCATCGGTAGCAGGGGGATGCATGAGACCATCAATTCTCTGTTTCCCTCTAAAAGTCTAGACAATGGATGGTAGGGAGAGGTGGAGAAATCTCTCCTGCCCTCCCTGTACTTACCCTCCCTGCCCAGGCACAATCTCCACATGCATTCTGGGCTGGGGGAAGGAGAAGTGCTCTGAAGCAGCTGAGCCTGCACCTCCCTTCCCCCCTGCTCTCAGGACCCCAGGGGCTATCCCAGCTTAAGTCTAATAAAAACTCACCCTCTGTCCCCTCTCCCTCACCGAGACTGGTGGAGGGCCATTATTTCATTACACTTTTGAAACATTAACAATGTAATAAAAGAAATACAGTGTATCTTTCTCTTTGGATACTTTGCAGATCCACAGCCTCTTTTGGAAATGAGTATTGTAAGTAGGTATACTATGGGAATAGCTTCAATAAATAACTTACAGGGCACTGTTTTCCCATCCCCTGTGGAATGCACAGAGTCATAAACATTGAACGGATGCCCAGAACTTGAATTTTGAGCTGGTGCTGTGCAGAAGTCCTGCACTATTAGTGCTTAGTATGCAAACTTGCTGCAATCAAAGCCACTTACTAGATCATTTCAGAGTGCTTTTTCTTCATTATATCCAGAGGTACCCATTTGTCCTTCATCAGTTCCTTCCATACACACTGTAGATAATTAATAAAGGAAAACATTTCTAGTTCAAATTATTATTCTTAGTTATGTCATAAATAGTAAAACTATATCTGGAATAAGTACAGTGAAGGGTAATGATATGTTTTATTTCCATTACTCTTTTCTCCAGTTAGTTTCTGTAAAATAACAAAGTAAAGCCAGCTTCACACCAGTGCCCCAATGCCTTTTCTCCACATGCCTTTCGCCTCATGTTGCCTTCATGAGTTTTCGGAGGGTGAAGTAATAGCTGATGGATGTGAACTGCCCTGCTCATATCAATGAGTTAAGTCTGAAATCTAAAAATGACAATTCAGATGTCAACACTGTTAACAATTCGACTGCTAACCATTTTAGCAGAAGTATCCAGCTGTAATTATCCCACATTCCCCAGGGGGCCTGTCTTAAGTTGTAGCAGCCTCTCTGGGCTGCCCTATGAGCTACAGTGCTGCCTGGAATCTGTGCTGCAGCTTAGCCCCCAGCCCTGCCTCCACCCCTTATACCAGAGCTTCCCTGACAGTCCTCAGAGGGCAACTCTACAGTTGTTTCACACAGTTCCTGAGCCAGGGAATTCTCTCCCAGCCAGTTTCAGAGCTTTTAGGGTCTCTTTAAGCCACTTCAATCCTTTTACCTGGTATAACGGGCAGAGCAGGAGTGAAGATTTCACCCTATCTTTATGTAAGTGCTAACTGTGTTTGATACTGTACAGAACACAGAAAAAGAGACAGTATCTGCCCCCAGGAGCTTACCTGCTAAATAGGCAGATAGTGTATAATGCACTGGGAGACTCAGAGGAAAGGCCCACATATGAGATTCTCATAGTGAGCTTGGATTTGCTTCCAATACAAAATGTATAAGGCCTCTCGTCCAAATCTAAGGCAAGATAATGTGACAGTGATCTGCCTGGTTTTTAAAGAAACAGAAGTCTTTGATTGTATAACAGACATTGTGATGCATTCTGGATGTAATTTTTATTCTGGAGGGAGTCCACAGATGAATTTCCAACACCAAAGATAAGCCCTCATGCTGCTTGCTTTAAGAAATACTCAGAGCTTTGCAGGCATATAATGTTGAAATGGACCAGGTGAAAGTCTGTCATTTCACACGTTTTAATGATACACAGCATGAGGGAATTGGGAAACTTTTAGTTCATGTTCCTTGTTTAGCATATTTTGTTTCTCTTCAGAGACACCTGGATAGGTCACATGTAACCAAGTAATAAACGGAGGTCACTAATAAAATATGCATTTGTGCATTCTCTAAAATGGAGGAGATGAGGGAATACCTTGAATTTCTTGAGGTTATGGCCTGTAAAAGAAATGTAAGTGTTTTACCTCCTGTTCATCCCCTGCTAAACACAATGGGAAGACTTGGCTTGAAACACATCTGACAGAGTTTTTGTTAAGAATCTGTCAAAGATAGTTTACATTTCTGCTGACAAATTAGCCTGCAACTGAGGGTGTAGAACTTGGAGTTTTCTAAGAATATGAGAACATAGTCTATAGTAATAAAAGGTTTTAATACTTCAGACTTCTCTATATAGTGGTGCTTTTCTTGTGGATGGTGAATTCTTCAAGGGTCTCCAGGTGAAGATTTGAATACTTAAAGGTCTTCCTAGAAATATTGCATAATGGAATTGTTTAGGGGCAGATCATGGAACTTTGGGGCTTGGTGGGGACTAGATTTCCTGTAGTATGCAGTTGACCATAAACTTTGTATGGGTAGCATGGAGCCTGTCTCTCGTCTACTGTATGTTGAAAGAAGTGGTTGGCCTGAAAGCAGGAAATGGAAAAAGGAACACTGCAAGTAGACTGGAAAGACAAGAGAAAGATTAACATTCTTGCAGGGCAGTGTTTAATAGCTACTAGCAACTCCCTTTATTTCTTAATGCGTTTTTTTCAGCACTGTCAGATGTATTAAGTAACAAATATTTTTCTAAATTCAAATGTAAGTCAGGCTTAATATTTCCCCTGTTATGCTTAAAATCCCCCCAGAAATGTGTTTATCTGGACACATCCATACAGTGCCAGAGGCATTCAACTTCCACTTCACATGGAGGGCACAAGGGTGATTTGAATAAGTCAAGCTTATTTAAACTTTTGGAGTGAAATATATCTTGTGTTGACAATTACATTAATTCATGGGTAGGCAGATTAGATTTTTATCAGTAAATGTCAGTAAAAGTCAAGATCTCCGTACACACACAAACTGATAAAAAATATTTCTGTCAAAGATAATCAAAATGTGCAGGTAGGCAAAGTAAGAAAAATGCTGTTAGAGAACTTAGTAGAATTTGAGTTAAAGATATTAACTTAGTATATTTTGACATGTGATGTTGACAATTTGTGTTTTAATGGTTGTAAAGCTTTAATTTTTTGACTCATAGCATCTGCTGTCATTAAATAATTGTCTAAACCTGCCTATTTTCTATCCCCCCTCCAAATTTCCTACAATTGTGAACATTTAAATAGACATCAATATTATCTGTCAAAATTATTATTATTTTTAAATTGAAATCTGCCAAGCTTACTCGTATGGCAGCTATTAGACAATGACATTGACTTCATGTTCATTCCCAGGCTTCCCTCCTTTCTTTAGTTTCCATGTTTAAACCTTTATTCAATTCAGACCCCTTATTCATCATCTTGATTAAGTCTCTTTATGTGCTGATTGTAAACAAGTTTTGGTTAGCAGAAACCTTAATTTCGGTAGGATTTTTAACATATCTCATGCATCTGGAGTAACACTGCTTCACCACTACAAATGAGAAACTCACACTTTGCTAGTTGACTTTCATATAGTTTTGGGTGTTCTTGAGATATTATGGCCTGTGAGATGGACTGATTAAAGCTAGGAGATAAACATTGATCTCATTATAGATTAATATTGCCACTGCTCGTATTCAAGCTGTTATCATCTCACGTCTTGACAACTGAAATCTGCTCTCTGACTTTGGGCCACCAACCTTTCCCTCCTCACATCAGTAGAAAAGCTGCTCATCTTGATGGTCCATTATTCTAATACACCATCCTTGAACTGTCTCCCTCCACTGGCTCACCTTTCTCCACACATCATATATAAGCTTAATGTCTTCACCTTTATGGCTTTCCACCATTTATGTCCACCCTATCTGTCAAATCTAATTTCTTATTGGGAGGCTAACCAATGGCTTTGTTGTGCCAATAACACCAGCAAGGATTGCTTGCTTATCTGCTTTTCCTACAAACGCTTTTGTGCTTTCTCCCATGCTGCCTCCTATCTATGGGAACAACTCTGAGTAAGCATTCCCAGAGTCACCACCTCATTCTCTTTAAAACATTTTGCCATGACGCCTCTAAATCACTGCTAATCTGACATTGGCTGGTGGCCTACTATGATCACTGAGACTATTAATTTATGCAAACATTCTAGCCTTTGCTGTTATATTGTCCCCTGCTCCTGCTTGTTTGCTCATCTACTTGTTGTGTCTTGTCATAATCCTAGATTGTGAGCTCCCTGTGATAGGTACTTTCCTTACTTTCTTTTGGCACTATTGCAATATGAGTACTCAGTAACAATAAGATGATTATCGGGATTGTTCAGGTCAGCCACACTTAAATAAATGGTGTTTAGATTCCTCTTCAAGAAACATTTAACATCTTCCTTTTTTAGGAAAAGTTATCAAGAAGGTTGTGATGGGCCATCTCCAGATACACCTCAATTCCATTGAGGTGTATTGTATTTTAGTTTGGATTCAACTATGGTTATGGAATAGAGATCTCAGTGATTATATCGATTGCTGATTTCTTTCTATGATCACACAAGCCTTAAGGTGGCCAACCTGATTCAGTTAAATTTATCAATATCTTTTGATACTATTGAGGTGTCGCATCTGGATGATCTTGTTTGAATGAACAGAGTTCCACTTCAGCTCCTTCCGCCTCAAGAGTTTCCAGAGGTAGAAATGGGCAATTGTTTATCTTCCCTAAGAGTCCTAACATTGAGATTTGCAGGATTCCATCTTGTCATCCCTCCTGTTCAATGTGTATGTAAGCTACTTTGGGAGACTGAGAGATGTTTTGAGCTGCAGTATCATCAGTATAGTGCTGATACTTATTCACAAAGGACAAATACACTATTGAGGCTACCTGATTAACTTTAGTGAAGGTGAACTAGTACATACCAGCAGAGAAAATAGGATTTAATTTTTATCAAACCTGGATCCAACAGTGTCTTTAATTTCCCAGTAACTCACCATGATAAGGATGTGGATGAGAGCAAACTGGCTGTAACTAAAACCAGGAAGTGATGCTTGTGGTAGGGAGAAGCATTTAGAGAAACAGGTGGCTCCTGAACTATTAGATACTGCTCCCAGAGTTAATCTTATTTAACATGTTATCTTAATAAATATTTCAGAAAAGGGGGCTAACAGCATGTTAGTGAACACTGTGTGTAGTACTGTATTGGGATGGTTGTAAGCACCAGTGATGATTAGGAGTAATACTAAAGGATCTGGAGAGTTTCAAAATATGGACAGAAAACAAAACAATGGTAGTCAGCTTGTTTAAATGCATGCTAATAATTCCAAGATGAAATAACCCGAAGCAGAGATTCAGTGAGTGGGAGATACTTGGAAAGCAGCAATACTAAGAGTCCTAGGGTAATAATGAACAATAAATCAGAGATGTGTTTGCAATGAATGGTAGAAGCAAAAAAAGGCTATTCGGTTTAGTGCTGCAAATGTAAAAATCACACTCTGGAACTGGGGGATAAAGGTTCCTCTCTGTAGGGTTCTGATGTAGCTGTATCTGGAATATTGCTTTTAATCTCTTTTTACCCCCAAGACCCATTCCCACAAAGGGTTAGTCTCTTGCCCTGTAACTTTAGAGGCAGGGCCACACCTGTCAATCACAGCTAGTAGGACCTTCTTCTGTCTACCTGTTTTGTTCCTTGTTAGTGCATTGCTCCTCTTCAGAGCCATAGCTTTTCTCTGCTTGAGGTGCATGCCAGAAGAGTAAGAAACATGACTCCAAAAAATGCTTCTCTTGCTCTGCTCCATTTAGAAGCTCCCCTGTGTTTCTTTCACCTGCAAGGGGGCCTCGTCTATCTGTTCCTGTTATCTAGGGCTGAAGCAACCTCCTCCAGCAGGGAGCCCTTTGAAGCATCTTACAAACTGGAATTTCAAAGAAAAATAAATAAATGTTTAGGGGATTTGGGAATTGATTTATGAGGAAAGATTTTAGAGCCGAACATGCATAGTTTGGCTGAGAGGTGACAAAGAGGAAGAGTGGGGCTATAAATCTGCAAATATTTGAAGGGTGTAAACATCAAGGAAAGAAGGGAATTATTTAGGGTTGTAGAATGGATTTGAATTAGGAGTTATATAATGAAATAAAAGAAAGGGATTGTTTAGGATGACTATCAGGAAAAAAACTTATGAAATCAATGTATTAAGCTGTGAAAAGTTCTCCCAAGAGAAGTGATGGAAGACATCAAAACTTAGGATATCTAAAACTTGACTGAACCAAACATTTGAAAATAAACTATAGGAGATGGTCCTGCCCTTGCAAGGAAATTGATTAGATGGTCCTAATAGAACTTTTTGATCTCTAATTTCTGTGTTCAATGTTCAAGAAATTCCATTCACGTCACCTGAATTTCAAGCAACCATTTGCAGGACAGATGAGGTATTACCTGCAAAGACAAAGTAAGGTGAAAATTAGTGACATCCATTCTCCGAAGGATAATAATTATTAAACAGCTAAATCTTTTTTTTTAAATCGACAAAATAGGACTTGAGTGTATTAAGACTGCCTGGTGCCTGTGGATTTAGCAGCAGTAATTAGTTCGTTATTCATGAATATCAAGTAATCATCATAGTAAACCCACTTACAAAAGTACCATATGTAAGGAATAACATATGTCTATTTTTTGACAGCAGTGTTTAAGAGCAAGTTAAATGTTTATACTTTTTAATGAAATAAAAAACATATTTTAAGGGGGCAGGGAAGAACCACATCATTAAGGAAATCAAAGATGGCAGTGCTCTTTGATCTATGTACTCTAGACAGCATCGTGGAGAAAAAACTTTAAATCATAAAACTAATTTAACATTCTTTCCTTCTCCCTATCTCCTAACGTATTTTTCCCTCACAAATTTCCATTCTTCTGCAGTCTTCTTCTCATTGCCTAATCCATATGTGTCTATCTTGCCTTTTAGTAGGCTTACTTTAGTCTTGACGTGCATATGCAGTTCCCCAATGTTTTCATTTTGCACATTTGTTCTATAACAGAAATTAAAAAATAAAAAACTAGAGAAATTCTGATTTTGTGGAATTGAACTAGTTCTGTGAAATTATTAGAGGACTTGTCCTGTTTGTTCCCCAAGAATGTTAATCATCGTGTACATTCTTCAGCTTTCTGCTCAATTAACAAAATACAGTGAAGGAAACTGATCTTTTCTATCAAGCCTGATGGTGTTCTTTGGTATTAATTAGTTTAGATGGCAGGGAATTTTTCTCTTCTAAAGCACTGAGTAGACAAGCCCAGTGATTCCTATATCAAGACCATAACTTCTGATTGTGCTAGAGCACATCTTTTAGAAAGACTTCCAGTCTTGATTTAAAGACTTCAAGTAATGGAGAATCCACCCCATCCCTAGGTAAGTATCATTGACCACTGAAGTGCAGTGAATAGCACACTGCTTGGCAACTTTGGCAAACTTATCCTGAGAATTTACTCTTTTTTCAACAGTGTAATACCCAAGACCCCAGTGGGTCCCTTTGGGTCCATAAAGAACCCCCATTTAAGTAAGGAGGGCTCAGCTTGGGTGCAGGATCTGTTTACCCATCATGTGCTCATTGCAGGATATGATTCTGAAATCTTTTTTAAAAAATGGTTTGCTCATTTCTCCAATTTTATCTACTTTTGTCTGTTACATTTTTCAGCAGCAGAGAGTCAGAACATTCAACTACAGAATTTGAAGCAAATAGCTATTATATCTTCTGGTTTTATTAAAAAGTTTAGATCAATCATTTGCTAGTATATGTATTAGTCCTAATATCCACGTGGTGGTGATGTGTCCTTTTCTATTTAATTACTGCATCAAATGTTCTGGGAGATCTTGTATCTTTTGTTCATTACACGTATTGCAATTTGTGCACTATGTTGGTAAGGTTGCCACTGCAAGTGAGAATTTGGGATGGGATCCTCCAGTCCACCAAATTCTCTTGTGTCTCATAAAACAGCCACAAATTACCACAGGAGAGTTCCTCCTATCTAGAGGAAATTTAAATTGGCATGGACAGCTCCACCATCTCCTCTGCCGGAAACCCACCCTCCCAATATAAATGGAGGAAAGGGACATGTTGGGGTATGGCAGGAGAAGTGAAGGGAGAGATGGATCAAGGTGTTGCCTGTGAAATAATTCATGCTGGATACTTGCATGGATTGAAAAACTAGGTTCTACCATCTTCTTGAGGGAGTTTTGTTAATTATGTATAGTATCTGCCTATTTACTGTTGCGTTTGGATTTTTGGACCCACCCGATCAGGGGCCAGGGTCAGCAGTGGGTCAGGTTGAGTTATGGACTTTCTCCTGAAGTTCTCGCATCTTTTTTCCTGTTTCTTTTCCATTTTGAAAAAAACAGTGCGTTTTAATTTGGTGCATTAGGATAGTTTCACACATTATTTTAAGTAACAGCTGCAGTACATAACTCTATCATGGATGGATATTATCTCTAAGAAATACATGAGTGTTTTACACTTTGACAACATGTATCCAGTGTGTTGTGCCAATAACATCAAATTACATTGAAAATTGTGGGAGGAGGGATTGACATTTCCCAGTAGGTGCTTGATACTGTAGGTATTTGTGAAAGGTTAGCACAGTTGTAATATATCAAAGATGATAAGGTGATTTCTGAATTCTCACTATAATTGTAGTCTAGTTAATGTTTTCATTTGCTTTTGTTTGCTATGTAAATTAGGGTGCCTTTGCGGAAGAGGTGTAAAAAAGCCTTTCAAGAGATTGCATTTGAGCTAGGCTAGATTGGAAGCAGGTGAGCATCCATATTCTGTCACAATTTTGGCATATCATTCATTAAGAGGACCTATGCTACTGAAATTAATTCACGCCTAACAGATGTACACTACCATGAAGGGATGTGACCTGCCTGACACCAGTCACTGGAAAGAAAACACATTTCTTTTGATGTTTTGAATTAGGTTCTGTAGATATTACACATGTGTCTCACATGTTGACAACAGAAGTTATTTTTCTTCTACACGTTTTATACATAAATGCACATTCATCTGTATGACTCTGCCCATATAATAAATATTGTAAAGGCTAATAGTGGGATTATATTAGTGGGATTAGACAAAACTATCTGAATGATTTAGGAGCACAAGTCCCATGAAAGACAATGACACCTGTGCTCCTAAATCACTTAGGTGATATTTGAAAATCCCACACCAAAGAATTAAATCTCAACTGAGTGCAGTGGTAACCCAAGTTCAGCAGTAAACTGATGCAGTACTTGTAACTTCTCTCTTTCTCTCATCAGGTTTGTAGGAAAAGTCTATTTTGTCTCTGCATCTAGCCCTTTACTGTGACCAGGTCTTTGCATATTAAGAGCAGAAGTTCAAACAATAAATGATGGCATTAATTTACTCCTAGGGGAATTCTGCGCCAAAACATTAAAAATTCTGTGTACAATATTTTAAAATTCTGTATCTATTTTTTGTCAAAATAACACAATATAATCACGCCAGTTTCAATTATTTTGGTCATTTATTTCAAAATACCTGTTAGCAAGTATGTCTGTAATAACACAGACAAAAAAAAAGATTCAGGAAATGTTTATTTGACAAATAGATTCCTTACTAGACAAATTAATACAGAACTTTTAGTAATTCATGTAAACTACAATACAGAAACATATTTCCTGCACCCCTGGGAAGCAGTGCAAAGGCTTGGGGGAATTGGGGTAACAGAGGAGCTGAAGGAGAGGAAAGGAACCAGGGAGTGAACCTGGAGGGTTGTTGGGTATAGGTTAGAGAAATATGGAACAGGCTTTTTGGGGGGAGAGGGAGATCGTTAAGAAGTTGGGGAGCCTCTCCCATTCAGTCAGGCACATCTGCCCCTGTCCCCATGTGTCTCTCCCCTGTCCGCCTCTGTCCTTACACCCTCCTGTCCCCATGTCCAGTCAGCTGCTCCTGTCTGTTCTGGCACCACAGCGTCCTCTGGAGGGTGAAAGGCAGAACTGCAGCACTTTTCACGCAGAATGTATTTTATGTTCAGAAAAAAAAATTCTGTGCCAGAGATGAATTCTGTGCATGCGCAGAATTCCCCCATGAGTAATTAATTGTAAATTTTTTAATCAAGAATGGGTGCGGCTTTTTTTAACAATATGCTCTAGTTCAAAACAAATTATTTTGAGGAAGTTCTAAGGCCCGTATTACATCAGAGATCAGACAAGATGATCACAATCGTCCCTTCTGGCTTTGGAATCTATGAATGAATACATGTCTGTGACTGATTAAAAAGAACTCCTATAAATAATAGAGAAGACCTCACTTGTGATGAGTTTCCCTCAGTTTAAACATTAGAATTGTTCCTTGTCTTGTTACACATTGGAGTTGTTTGAAGTGTCCTGGGATTTAGTTATTTACAAGATGTCCTGGCAGGTTGGTTGTGTACCACTCTGAGTTACAGCATTTGAGCTGTAGTTATTTGGGATTTTCCTTTCTGTACACATGTACCTCATAACTGTATTTTATTTATTGGCCTGCTTACTCTAGTGGACAGTCCTTGTAAGTGGGTTACTTAAAGGGTCAGATAATTAAGACTACAAGTGGACTTTGTTTGCAGTCTTTCTGTCTCGATACAGGGGCTATTTTCATATTGATATACCCACCCACACCCATCACCCACAAGGCATGGGAAAGAACCCAGGTAGTAATGCTCTGCACCTGGGTGTGGGGTGTAACTAAATGCCATCCTGGATAAAGGAGGTGGAGTTAAGCTGTATAAGCAAACTGAGGGAATTCAGTTGGGGATAGACTGCTGACAAGACTGGTCTCTCTGACAAAGAGAAGTCCTGAACTAGGGCTTAACAGGCAGGATACATTAAGGGAACTATAGTGAAGCCTGAGAGTAGGGGAAAGCTATTAGATTGAAGACTTGTTTGAATCTTTATTTGGACTTGTTTGTGCTACTCCAGAAGGGGGTTAGACTTTTATGTGACTTGACCGGAGGAAAGGGAAAAGATGCAGGTGGAGAAAGGCCATTACAACTCCAAGGGAGAGCCCTGCAGGGGGCGCTAAGTCAAGGACCCCATGCAACACTGTGACCAGAGACAAGTGGGTGTCCAGAAGCTGAGAAAGCGCTCTCACAGAAACGTAGTACATATTTTATTATAAAATAAATACAGTTTCCTGTAACAAGGTCTGTAGCGGCAAATCAATCATATAAATCAGTGGAATCATGGAAATCAATAATATATTTGTCTCTAAAGTGCAAGCATTTATAAAGAATTTTTGATATGCGTATTGAAATGTCTGTTGAGTACTGCAATATATAAATCTGAAGCCTTTTAGCCGCTTCACATACTGAAAGCTAAAAACAGCTGCAGTAATTAAAAGAAAAAATAGGGGTTCTAAAAATTGTTATGTAAGTCTTAAATCATGTGCTGATCATTCGGTGCATCCGTGGAACTGAAGATATTGGGCTATATCATCAGATTGTGAAGATTGGCATAGCTCCATAGAAGTCAGTGATGCTGTGCCAATTTACACCAGCTAAAGTTCTGGCACATTGACTTTTAATGAGTCTAGATGTTTCTGATCTGTTTGTGGATACAAATTTCTGAGAATGAATGAATACCCATATCTTCTGAGATTTCGTCAACTAAGGAAGGGAAATTTCGCAGCTGAAAATCTTGTTACTCAAGAAAGTTGTATTAAGACAGCGTGAAAAAAGTATTGCCCCTGGACTATAAGCCATACCACTTCTTTAAGATGGAAATGAGGAGGAATGTTTTGATATGTATTTTAATAATACTATGTAATTTATTTTATAGGCTTTTAGTTGAACCATTCTAAATGAGTAGGAGTTCTTTGGACCTACATAGGATACATTTTCAGCACGGAATATGTTTAAAGATTTCTTTCTTCCTTTCACTGTGGATATGAAGTATCTACATTTTGGTAATGGGTGATGTGATCTCTGTATATAATATATGCTCAGTAATAATTTTGTTGGGTATTTTGGAATCTCTTTCTTTTTATTTGATGAAAGTCAATATACATATCAATTTTTATTATGATTAATAAATCACCTAAATGATCATTCAGAGTCATTAATAACTGATATATGTATAATAATTTTAATTCAGACATCTCAAAATGCTTGAAAATGTGATTACAGGTAAGAGTCAGAGTATATTTGAGGATCCCTTTACCCATTTGTCAGGGTTCCCTCCCCACTCTAAACTCTAGGGTAAAGACGTGGGGACCCGCATGAAGAGCCCCTAAGCTTAGTTTTACCAGCTTAGGTTAAAACCCCCAAGGTACAAAATTCCCTGCACCCTGAGAAATGCTTTTTTCGCTGCCACCATCAAGTGAGTCTAAGCAGGAATCCAGGAAAGTAATCACTTGAACTTCCTTTCCCCCCAAATACCCCCTCAAGCTCGGAGCCCCCTTTCCTGGGAAGCTTTAGAATAATCCCTTAACCAGTTGGTTACACAGTGATCTAAAAAAACCCACCCCCAGGGTTTTAACACCATAGAAAACAGTCAGCTTCTTAAAAGAAGGATTTTATTAAAAATAAAGAAGGTAAAATCATCTCTGTAAAATCAGGATGGTAACTATTTTACAGGGCACTCAAATTCCAAACTCAGAGAGATTCCCCCCTCTGGACAAAACCTTAAAGTTACAAAAAAACAGGAATAACCCTTCCCTCTCCCACAGGGAATGTACCACCAAGCAAAATAAACAGAAATCTACTCGCAGTGCTGACTACACTTACTTTAGAAAAGTGAGGTTTGGTGAGGAGACTGGTTTTCTGTAGGTTCTTTCTGTCTTCCAAGATCACTCTGACCCAGACAAAGCCACACACCAAGCTTTTTCCCCCTCCCAAGATTTGAAAGTATCTTGTCCCCTTATTGGTCAGATGCCAGCCAGGTCAGGTGTCAGTCTGGCTACCTGCATTTCTTAACCCTTTACTGGTCAGAGGATCTTATAGCACTGCATCAGACCCTCTCCCCCTTCCCTTTATTTTTATGACACCATTAATAAAATGCAACTACATCAATGCAATGTGCCTTGCTGGAGGGTGGTTTCGAGAGAGCCATTAGGAATTATTAGGAATGGATTATTCAGTTTCTCTAATTGTGATCTACACACAGTAAACACCATAGTTAAAACAGATTTGTAAATTATAGTAAGGCAGGTATTGCAAATATCAGAGAAACCGCAAAAGAGGTTAAAAGAATGAATAGGAAATAAAAAAAAATCAAGTTGGGAAAATGTAAACAAAACATCTGCAGGAAAATAATGCAAAACACGGTGATCAGTAGAAGTGAGATAATTGAATAGCAGTAATGCTGAAAAAAAATAGCCCCGGTACTTTGATATGCAACTCAAAAAACAAGCTTATATTTTATTGACATTTCTCTATCACCCTGTTTGTTTCAACATCAATGCTACTCAGTTATCACACTCCCACTGATCACCAAGTTGTGTCAGAAATTCTCTTTTTTTCCTTTGTTTCATCCTGGCTAAGGTGCATATACTGATATCACAAACAGAGTGTGCTCGTTACCTTGGATTCGTAAAGCCATATATCTGTCGCTCACTCTAAAAACTTTAATCAACAGCTTTCTGAGCTCTCCTCTAACAACCACACCACACCCCTTTTTGTCACACAGGTAGAAGAGTTTGCACTCAGTGGGTTCATTTGTACTTGATGGTTCATTTCTTTTTCTTTATTTGCCATTTTCTTGTTTTGGATTGCTATCTGCACTTTGTCGGTCTAACACTGCTCCTCTTTTTATCTTAGTTTTTCCCATTTTCATTATCTTCTTTTGCCACCAGAATCCACATTCTTTCGCCTATTCAGCTGATGCCAAATCCATTTCCAGATCTTATCCTGGACTCAGGGCCAACCCACAACATTTTGGCACCTGAGGCGGGGAGCTCAAATGACGCCACCATACCCCCTCGTTTGTGCCAAAACTTTCAAAGGTCTCTTTGCCCTCCTTCCTCCAGCACAGCACTCCACCATCTCTGTGCATCTAGAGCAGGGAGAATGCATATGCTACAGCAGCAGACACAATTTTCTACACTCTGGGTCCTAGTGGTGGCCCCCACAGTCTGGCACCTGAGGTGGCCACCTCAGTTTGCCTCGTGGTAAGGCCAGCCCTGCCTGGACTGCATGCACAAACTTCTCTGCCGTATTTCCTCTTAACTTAACTACTCTGGCTTGGATATATGCTGGAAAAAAACCTATTTTTCGTGTATACATTTTTGGAGAAAGGAGCATTTTGAGTGCTGAAGAAACTTTACTCTTTCCAAATGTCTCAGTGGGCCGAATCCTGACACTTGATGAGCACCAGCAACTGCCATTAATTCCAGTTAGAAGCTTCATTTCAATCGAAGTTGCAGATGGTTAGAAGGATTAAGGATTTGTGCCACTATTTAAAAATAACACACATTGTGGTTTCATGTATTTCTTTTTATTTACATAATTTTAGAGAGTCAACAGAACAGTAATCACCTGTTTTAACTGTAAAGGGGCAATTTCCAAATCCATTATCTTTGATTTATAGGATAATGTAGTGAAGATTGGTGTAGACACAGTAATAAAGAGCAATGAATGTATGTTTAAGTCAGATTTGTTTAAAAAAAAATTAGTATTTTAATATATTATAGAGAATATAGTGCCAGGTCTGCAGTGTTGTGTTTTTAATTATTGTAAGCCTTTGCTGTATGCTCTCTTTTTATAAAACCATCTTTGATGTACAGTAGACCCATTGTACTGGCTTCTTCATAAAGTGTACTCTGTTATCACGAAGAAGATTGCTTTGATCTGCTTGGCAGTCTTAGAGTGTGGACACACATATGGTGTTTGATAAATTACCTGAAGGACAAGGAATTTTGTTGCCTTTTCATAATTATTCACTTTTTAAAATTAATATGTGCACATGGAGAACAGAAATAGAGGTAGTAGCAGAAGGAACAGGGAGTGAAAGGATGAAGGTCAGTTGAAATGCTTTACTTCTTTAGTAATTCAGCTAAGAGGATAGCTACATAATTAGAGGGACTTCACTTCCTCTGCCTTAAGATTTTTGAAATGTTGTTAGAGTGAAAACCTTTAAAATATAAATGGTATGCAGTACTGTTGTTTTTCCGTGATACAACAAGTGAGCCTTATAGGAACGTTTTTCTTAGCTTTGCAAATTAGGTTCTTGATGTCCTTAGCATTACCACCTAGCGTACATCTACCCAGAGATTAAAGACCAGTGGCACAGCTGCCACTGGTCCAGATCAGCTGACTCAGGCTGCAGGGCTAAAAATTGCTGTGAAGACATTCAGGTTCAGTCTGGAGACTGATCTCTGGGACCCTGCAAGGGTGGAGGCTCTATCAAAGCATGTACATCTACCTAAACTGTAAATTACACTGCCCTGTGCAGTGTAAACTTACCCTAAATCAGTGGTCCCCAACACGGTGCCCCCAGGCGCTGTGGTGCCTGCTGGGGCATTTATGGGTGCCCGGCCACCAACTAGTGCCCAGAAGGGGAGAGAAGCTGCTGCCCCGGCCTGCCGGGGACAGAGAACTCCGGGGCTGCGGGCGCCGGTGTTCTCTGTCCCCGGCAGGCCGGGGCAGCGCAGAGAGAAGCCGCAGCCCCGCGCCTGCCGGGGACAGAGAACACCTGCACCCGCAGCCCCAGAGTTCTCTGTCCCCGGCAGGCCGGGCTGCGGGCACCAGTGATCTCTGTCCCCGGCAGGCGCGGGGCTGCGGCTTCCCTCTGCGCTGCCCCAGCCTGCCGGGGACAGAGAACACCAGGGCAGCGTGGAGAGAAGCCACAGCCCCACACCTGCTGGGCACAAAGAACACCGGCGCCCGCAGCCCAGTAGCGTAGCTAGTGGGGGAGCAGGGGGAGCGGTCGCTCCCCCTGTGAGGAAAAGCGGCGCTAAGGTGCTGCCCGAGCCTGGCTGCGGGAGCCGGGCTTGGGGGGCGCTTTAAAGGGTCAGCGGCTCCCCGCAGTGGCAGAAGCCGCCGGCCTTTTAAAGCCCCCCCCCCCCCAGCCTAGCTCCGGCAGCGGGGCTGGGGAGGGGCGCTTTAAAAGGCCGGCGGCTCCTGCCGCTGCGGGGAGCTCCCGGGCCTTTTAAAGCGCTCCCCCCAGCCTACCTCCAGCAGCGGGGCGGGGCACTTTAAAAGGCCAGCGGCTCCTGCCACTGCGGGGAGCTGCTGGCCTTTTAAAGCGTCCCCCCCCATCCCTGCTGCCGGAGCTGGGCTGGGGGGAGCGCTTTAAAAGGCCCGGGGGCTCCACACCGGCTGGAGCCCCGGGCCCTTTAAAGCGCCGCTGGGTGAGTACAGGGGGAGCGGGGAGGCGCCTTTTTATAGCGCCACCGCTCCCCCTGTGCTCTAAACCTGGCTACGTGACAGCTGCAGCCCCAGAGTTCTCTGTCGCCAGCAGGCCGGGCTGCGGGCGCCGGTGTTCTCTGTCCCCGGCAGGCGTGGGGCTGCGGCTTCTCTCCGCGCTGCCCCGGCCTGCCGGGGACAGAGAACTCCAGGGCTGCGGGCGCCGGTGATCTCTGTCCCCGGCAGGCGCGGGGCCGCGGCTTCCCTCGGCGCTGCCCCACAGCCCCGCACCTGCCGGAGACAGACGACTCCGGGGCTGCAGGCGCTGGTGTTCTCTGTCCCCAGCAGGCGCGGGGCTGCAGCTTCCCTCTCCGCTGCGCAGAACTGCGTGTCCCCCTCCTCCCCCCCCAAAAGGTAAATAAAAAAGAGCAAATTCACATGGTAAGGTGAAAGAATAATTGCTGGATAATGTTATTAATACCTTTTACATGTAAAATTACCTTTTTTATCTTATGGATTCATATATTATGTAATATTAAATATGATGGTTTTCATATTATTTAATGTACAAATACAAAATAAGTCTGGAAAAATTGTTGGCGCCCGCCACACTCTTCTGAAAACATGAATGTGCTCTTGGCCACAAAAAGGTTGGGGACCACTGCCCTAAATGACTTAGGCACCTAAGTCCCATTTTCAAAAGTGTGTTAGGAGCCTAAGTCTCATTGAAAGTCACTTAGTACTTTTGAAAATTTTACCGTAGGTCATCATAAACTATTCAATAAATGTCATTTTACTATTCCTCAAGCTTCAAGATGAGCCCAGGAAAACAGTGCCCTAATATAAATTTCTACACCATCACCTTTTAGTTACATTTGCCCCAATATTAATATCTAATCAGATTCTACATTGATGTTGATAATAAACATGCTTTGCATTCAGATAGCACCTTCCAGCCAATAATCTAAAATTCCTTTATAAACATTTAATTTATCCTGACAATATCTCTCTGAGGTAAATATGTGGAGTTAACTCCATTTTGCAGAGCGATTCAGCACCCATTGTAACACAGTATGTTAGTGGGAGAGTTGGAATAGACACTAGGATTTCTGACTCCCAGTCTACTCTTGAGGGGTCAGAGCCTTTGCTGTGACAGGATGCAGGCTCTAATCAGTGGGTAAGCAGTATTAAAGAGAAGACTTTCAGAAACACAGGAGGTTATGCATTGGATTTGTATGGAAATCTGAATTCAACTTTGGGAACTTTATGTAAATAGAAAATCAGAAAGGTCAGATATATTAGTGCCTTGCTTTACAAGTTGCCTTTTGTAGCTGGAGACAATTTTTCTAAGAGTTACTTAGAGAAAAACTTCCAAGAGATCTTTCCATTTTGCAGCGGGTTGTAGAGTTATCGTCTCAGTGTATTGTATTCCAGGGTCTTGAAGTTCCTGGTAAGTTTGGCATGTAGTTGAAAACCAAGTCATATTCCTGGGCCTGTGCTACTAGTAGAACTCTCAGCACAAGACTGGCAAGAACTTCTGAAGTTAGCCCATTTTAGCTTTAGGGTGTAAGGTAACTAACCAACCTCACAGCAGCTCTAAGGGTAATTTGGTGTAACTTGCCCAAAGGAGAGACTAGAAGAAGGTGTAGCTTTATATTCCCCTCTGAATTTGGCCCCTGGAAAGGAAGAATCCTAAAAAGAGGACACTTAAGATATCCAGAAGTCACAGTAATCAGACTTGACATTCCAGTAATTCAAACCTCATCCATTCTGAACTGCTGCCAGTGACATTAGAGCCAAAGAGCATAGCTCCATTTCTGACAACAGTTTTTAGCATCCGAGAATGAGAAAGATAAGTAATTTTCTTTTTTATAATAACTGACAAATAAGTCACTTTGTTTTACCATTTGGACTTACTTAGCAGTTTATCCCCACCACAGATGATATATAAGATCCCCTTTAGAAACAGAGTATTTCTAATCCAACCAGAAGGGGAGGTACCAGAAGTCTTGCAATAAGCCCTTTCTTGCAAGATTTTTATTTCAGGTTTTCTGTTCAAAGAGGTTTGGATAAGATTCAAATAACTATCCAAACTTTTGAGTGATTATCCAGATTGAACCCCTCAATCTTTTTAGCATCATCTAATACTAATTTTCAACTGATTATATTACATGCAGTTTATTAAGTTCTAAAATTTCCTTGGTTACATCTCTTCCATTTTATTCATACATTAATTCATAAAAGTAGAGAAATTTCAGCAGATTTCTTTCACAATAAAAATACTATTTTGCTTGTATTATAGGGCTATATTGTGATATTAGGTACAGTAACTCAGAAGTTTGATGGTGTATTCATACCAACAGTAGCTCTAGGAAGCATTGTGACTAGGCCCACCTTTGAGTTAAAATTCCTCCCATGTTTCCTTCTTGCTCCAGGAATGGCAGTAGTAATTTCCTGCTGGTTAAACGTAGTAATAAATTATCACACCCAGTGTTTTTTTAACTGTACCCATATATATCTCTGTGCATTGACCGTTAATTTTTAGTTATATTTACTTTACATATAAACATTTAGTCAGGTTCCACTTAGCATTTGCACTGGCCGGCAAGTCAGAGGTAGAACCTAGTTTCTGCCAGTTCCTCTCTTGCTCTCCATCCACCTGCCTCAGGAAGGTTGCATAGCCCTGTTTACTTCTGAATGCCTGGTCTGACATTCTCAGTAGTCCACAAGTCCAATTCACAGTCTAGCCCATAGCTTTTAAATTCACTATGGTGGCTACTGTATTAGTAATAATTGGTGAAAAATAATTTAAGAACCTTCATTTTAGTCCTTTGTGCTGTTTTGTTCATTCACAGCTTCTTTTAATGGTAGTGATAAATGCAGCACTTAACAGTAAGTAGTTGCAAATGCTGAAGTGGTTGAATACAGTTAAAGCAGAGATCAAAAATCTCTTCCACTTTGGATCTCCCTTAGATCTCTTTATTTCCTTTGGCTTTCAGTTTCTTCTCCAATCCAAGCCTGAAGGATGGAGAAGAGCTAAATTTCCAGAATTCTTGGCATTTACTTGCAATAAAAGTAAATCTTTACATATCTTGTATTGACAGTTAAGAAATCCTTCTTCTCATAAGAAACACTTTAGAGTTGTCTTCTTCTTTAATTTGTAAAGAAAGGAATTGTATTCACTGATATGATCAACAGAAAGCTTAATTCTTGCAATGACATCTGCAGAAGCACAGGGATTTTCGTGTATATGTGTGATTACAGGACTGGAGCCTAATAAATCATGTTTTATTCACTGACTTGTTGCAGGAGAATGCATAACACTTGCCTTTGCAGTAATATTTCCATTTATGCCATTCCTGAATCAATATCCTATTGCTGTTTCTTAGTTACAACACAAAGGTGATAGTTTATCCAATCCAATAGGAGGATATAAAAATGTAAATACTGGGGGTTTTATTTCTCACATACTCATAATTTTAAGGGATTGTATTTCTTATATTTAGATAATTATATGTTTCCCTTCACCAGAACCTAATGGAGCCATTGGCATTCAATCTTATCAGCAGTAAAGTTTCAGCAGGCAAGCCCCCTGAGTTAAATGCAGATTGAACTGAAACTTTAGTTACAGTTACATAGTTACCTAGTAGAGAACCAAAATAAATCAGGCAATGTACTTATTGTTTAAAATAAACATCATGCCCTTTCCCATTTGTATTTCATTAAAAATCATAAAACTGGTAACACAAGTTCCAGAGAATATGTCTCAAGAAGCCAGGCAGCCTAAGTGTGAAGTGGCGGATGCACATGTTGTGCAGATGTTGTGTTGACTAGTTAGTATCCTATGGAAAAGTGGTGTAATTGTAAGTATTTTTAGTATGTGTAAATTCTGAAAAGTTGGCATTCTAATTACCAGGTTTCTTTTGAGTGAGCTGTTTCTCTGTGTGTGTGAAGTCAAAAATAATCAGGGTTAGAACCAAAATTGTCTCAATTGCTATAGTTTGTACAGGTCAGATAAATGTAGGTGTATCTGTTGTAGTGGTGTGTGTTGGCACAGAAGAAGATAATGTTGGGTATAGGGTAGGGTGCCCAGACAGCAAGTGTGAAAAATCGGGACAGGGAGTGGGGGGTAATAGGAGCCAATAAAAGAAAAAGACCCAAAAATCAGGACTGTCCCTATAAAATCGGGACATCTGGTCACCCTAGTATAGGGTGACCAGGTGTCCGGTTTTCGACCAGAACACCCAGTCGAAAAGGGATCCTGGTGGCTCCAGTCAGCACCACTGACTGGGCTGTTCACTGTCCGGTTGGCAGCACCAGACAGCGGGGTTGGCATGCTCCCTGCTAACCTCTGCACCACACAGCTCCCGGAAGCACCAGCATGTCCCCACTCCAGCTTCTTATGCGGAGGGACGGCCATGGGGCTCCATGTGCTGCACCATTCGCAGGCACTGCCCCCAAGCTCCCATTGGCTGTGGTTTCCGGCCAATGGGAGCTGTGGGGGCGGCGCTTGGGGCGGGGGCAGCGAGCAGACCCCCTGGCTGCCCCTACACATAGGAGCTGGAGGGGCGGTGGGGGGACATGCCGCTACTTCCAGGAGCTGCTTGAATAAGCGCTGCCCGGAGCCTGCATCCCGGAGGCCCCCCCCCGCCGCCCTCCCCCACACCCCCTAACCTCCTGCCCCAAACTGAACCCCTCATTTTTGGCCTCACCCCAGAACCTGCACCCCCAGCCCAGAGCCTGTACCTCCTCCCACACCCCAACTCCTTGCCTCAGCCCGGAGCCCCCTCCTGCACTCCAAACCCCTCATCCCTGGCCCCACCCCAGAGCCCGCTCCCCCAGCTGGAGCCCTAAGTTCCTTTTGCATCCCAACCTACAGCCTCAGGCTGGAGCCCCTCCTGCACTCTGAACTCCTCATTTCTGACCCCAGCTCCCTGAGCCAGCCCACTGAAAATGAGCAAGTGAGTGAGGGTGGGGAGAGCAAGCTACAGAGGGAGGGGGAATGGAGTGAGCAGGGGCGAGGCCTCGGCAAAGGCGTGGGGCATGGGCAGGGCCTCGGAGGAGGGGCGGGAAAGGGTGTTTGGGTTTGTGCAAGTAGAAAGTTCGCAACCCTAGTTGGGTAAAGAACAGTTGGGGGAGGGGAATTCAGGAGGGGCTAAATTCATTCTTTTCATTATCCATGTGGCATTTACTGCAGTGACTGAAAATTGAGCAAATGTAGTAAGTGGCAACAATAATATCCCAGAAGCAGTGGACATAGAATGACAGTCACTAATATGCATTCAGAGTTTTGCCTTTCTGGTAGTTTGCATACAGCATGAGCCCAATCCTGAAACCTCTACACACCTTTACTCAGTCATTACTCAGGCAAAATGCTCTTTGAAGCACTGGATTCTCACCTTAGAGAAATGGGAGCTCTGAAGACTGGTGGTTTGGGATACAACATCTTTCATTAACTGGAGCTCTGAGGCGTCTATTGGTGGTTTAAATCTACATTGATTGACGGACCAGGGACTTATTTCCACTAGTTAATAGGTTGAATTTATTAATAAAGTTGCTGTTGAATGGTTTATCTTCTGAGCAGAGGTGAAAGTAAGCCGGTCTGGTACGGGGTACTGGTAACAGCCAACCATACTGGCGGGGGCGGCTTCCCCGGGGCCCAGCAATTTAAAAGGACCTGGGGCTCCCAGCGGTGATTTAAAGGGCCCAGGGCTCCGGCCCTTTAAATCACAGCTGAAACCCCGGGGTAGTGGCGGCAGCCAGGAGCCCCGGCAGTGATTTAAAGGGCCTGGGGCTGCGGCCCTTTAAATCACTGCTGGCGGCCGGGAGCCCCGGGCCCTTTAAATCGCCGCTGGGCCACGCTGAAGGGCTGGCTGGCCCCAACCCCGCCCCTTTTGCCCGAGGCCCGGCCCCTTCTGGTTGAGCCATCTTGCTCAGGACTCTAGCTGCCCTGCGTACCGGTAAGTCCCTTAAGTTACTTTCACCCCTTCTTCTGAGACATGTGAGCTAGAACTTTATTTGCAAAAGGTTCCCAAAAAATGGTGCTTAATAAAGACTATGTTTCTTTTCGAAATGAGTAGAAACAAAGTGACTTTAAAATATGATCATTCAAGAAGTTCCAGTTCAGTCACAGAAAGTAAAACATAGGGTAACAACAATGATAAAAGGAATGGAGGGCCTCACAAATGGTATAGAGGGAGATTAACAAAATCTTGTTTAACTTCGAGATTATTAAGAAGTAATTTGATGGAAAATTAGTGCTTAAACTAAGAGGTAGCATAAAATTCAACTTGATATCCCTGATATCTTGTGCTTTAGGTGAGAATAGGATATTCTCACAGGGACAGATCTCAACTGAGGAGGAGGGTTCCAGGGTGCTGTTTCGAGCTCTCAGATCTATGCCACCTAGCCTTGGCATCAGTTACAGCTGCAAGGGAGCAGTTCTAACTTACGCTACTGGCGTAAATTCTCTCAGTCAAGACCTTTGCCAGTGAACAATCAGGCTCACTTCACCCCACCCCTACAGAATGCCTCTGGCATGCCTACTTCCTCCCACTACTCAGGGGTGAGAGGCAGCTGGTGAAGGAGACATCTACGCAGGTAGAGAGTCTATACAAGGGGAATTCTCTGCTGGCAATTCCATGTGTCCTAAATCCATTTTGTGCCACTTACACAGCACAAAGTGGACTTAGAGGACTAGAGAATCTGACCCACAATGTAAAAGGTCATAGAAGATCTCAGACAGAGGAATAATAGTTTCTTAAAGCTCTGGCTTATCATGTCTAGTGTCAAAAAATAAGGCAAAATAAACTGAGAACTGAGAAATATAGAACATTTTGTTTTGCTGTAAAATATTTTTTGTCTGTAGCATCTATTCAAATAATGTAGAGAAGGAACAGAAATGATGAATGTTAAATATTTGCATTTGTATCAGCTCTTACACCAAAAATAGCTACTGTACTATACTGAAATTTTCTATGTAACAGTCATTTTTCCTAGTATCCACACAAACTCTAAAAATATGAATAAGATGGTGAAATAAATAAACAAATGTACGCTTTATGATCTACTGTATGAGAGATTCAAAAACTGAGAAATAAGTTAAAAATTATGAGGGAATATTTTAAAAGAATTAGGAATGGCTTTATTTTAAAAAATTGTAAACAAGAAATATGGGTTCATAATGAAGCTGATGAAGTTAAGTAGTATTAATATAGTCCTACAAAAATTAAATGACTGTCTGTAATATTATAAATCCAAGAGATATTTATTTCCTCATAGGGAGTAATGACTATAGTTTTGAGAGCTGGGAATAATTATTTATTTATTTAATTTTATTTAATTTAATTTTATTTTATTTAGTTGAGTATCATTCATTTTTAACTAAATGGGATATGATTGTGGGAGGAGTCTGGTGGTGGTGTCAGTTGTTAGTTTTTTTGTTTGTTTGTTTTTGATTATTCTGTCTACAGCAAAAAATGAATAAACGCATGGTAGCGTTGTTACCAAAATGCTTGAAACATGATGGGGATTGTTTTGGGGCCATATTTTTCTTAATAGTTTGCCACTATTGAAATAAACTAGATGAAATATCTGCCTTGAATTGAGGTTGTAAGAATTTCAGTCATAGTGTGATTTGTCATGGATGTAATTTGGATATCTTTTTATTTCTTTTATTTTCTCAAATGATAGTTTGGAAATAAAAATGGAATAAAAGATATGACTCCAAATAGCCTTTGCATGAACCCTGCAGAGTTCACCCCTACATCTTCTAAATGTATTTTGTAATATTTGGAAAGGAAAAGGTTAAATGTTAAAGATCTGTTCCATGTACTATGCAATTTCATATTGATAAGGTTTAATGTTTTCATATTTTCTTTAACCCTAATGAAGCTAGCATGTTGGCACATGACCAGTAGAAAAGTACCCACAAAGCAATAATTGTTTTTCCCTAGAAAAGCACCTAAAAAATGTTGTAAAAATCTAAGGGTTTAATAACTATTAGTGGAGACAAAGAGGATTTTCAAGGGCTTTTTTCAATAAAACCTTTATCTTATTTGATAATTATTTTTATTTATTTTTCCAAGTGTTTGAGAGTGGAGCCTCATGGGCCACAGCAATTTTAACCTGAGTGTTAAGTGCGAGTTTGGGCTCAATCCAGCTTTTTTATTTTTTTAAGGTCTACTTTACTTGATTATCTAAAACAGACCTTCTTGCCTCTGTTGTTTGTATTACATTTCTTTTGTCTCATACTAACCTTTGTGTAATGGTCTAAAGAAGATGAATGTTCTAGCCAATCTCTCTATTCAATAGTATTACTTTCAACATTTGGGCAATACTTTGTGGCTGTTGTTTGTCTGATCAATACTTTAAATAAATGTTACTGCACACTCTCACCACTATAAGCATTATGTTGATAACGAAATGGAATGTTGTTAGTTTAAAGTTTCCAGTAATTTCATATAGAAATAAAGAATATCTTGTAGTTTTCATATCTACATTGAAAAGAAAATTAACAATATTAGCCCTCAGCTACTTCTAAAAAACAAGTGCTGCTTTCTTTTCAAATTGTGCCAAGCTAGTAAAATTCTGCATCGTTCAGGTGCACAATAGTACTATTTTTGTTAATGTAAAAGAAGGGCTAGATGGCCCTATGGTCTGACCCAGTATGGCCATTCTTATGTTCATTTTCTTTGTGGGAAGGATTCTGACATTTCTGTGGCATCCTTGTGCAGTCTTTTCTGTATTTTTAATGTATGTGATATCAAAGCAAGCACTATGGTTTGTTCTGGTTTTTTAAATGTATCAGATCCACAGAAAAATAACTTTTTAGATGTTGCTTTCCAGATGTTAGAACCTTTAACTCAATCAACTTAAATGTCTTTTATAGAAAAAATATACTGTTGGTGATGTTTCACTAAATATACCTTTGGTGATAGTGTGCTTGTGTAGTGTTCTTTTGACACAGCCTATAGCCCAGATTCTCTGCTTCATCAAAAATTTACTTCGCACAGCAAGAAGGGTACTGTCAAGGTTCTGGTTACCGTGCCCCGATTCTCTGGCCAGATTCTTGCACAAATAGGACCTGATCAAAATTTCATCAGCTGGAGTGCAGTGTACTCCAGCCATACCTGTTCCCCACCATGTGTCTGAGGCCAGGAGGTGTCATAGAAGTAATTCTTGTCAATTTTAGACCATCGGGGGAATCCTCAGGAGAAGAGATCTTCCCAGTAAGAGTTCATTTCCTGGATATTTTTACTAAAATGAGTAGCATGATGTTGATACTTGGGTTGTCATCTTTAGAGTTGACTCATCAGCTGAAACCCTCTTACCTTTCCTAAGTCAATCTTGTGACAGTATATCAAATCTCAGTAGGAACCACTTGGTTAAATATTAAAAGTAACTGAGCTCTTGCAGTTCATGAATTTCAAAATCATGCAGTTGCAACAAGACTTCTACCCAGCAGAGTACTACATGAAAGGCAGATGATGGGTGAAATCATGACCCATTGAAGTCAATGGCAAAACTCTCATGGACTTCCATAAGGTCAGGATTTCGCCGTAATACTGCATTGTCTCTTGTAGTAGATATTACATTTTTACGGACTGCACAATAACTACCATATTTACTATTTCCTTTTCTATATTTTTTTACCCAATTGCAGCCCATTTTCAAAATTAGGTAATGCTTCATCATCTTAGAAGGTTGTTAATGTGTCTGATAAAAGGCTAAGCACAGCAATTTGTACTAGAGATCTTGGCAGGAAAAAATACAAGCATTTCTTCAAAATCTGATTAGCCTGGGATAGTGATAGCATAATTTGGAGTGAATTTTACACTTATTTAAAGTATGCCAAGGATATGTGTACACATAGTTTTTCCTCTTTTTCAATAACATTTACGTTGAAGTGATGGTGGCACTATATCTATGTAATAATATCAAAAGGATACAAAGCCATTCAGTAGGCATAAATCCATGATGTTTATTTTCAAAGAATTTATAGTTCCCATTTCTTTTCAAGTGAATTTCAATACGTTATTAGTGTCCCAGGGTCTTTCTGCATCGTAACTTTTGTGTTGTACAGTATAGTTATGTTATAGTCATACTATTTTTTTTTGTTTCAATTTATACACTTTTTTTTACTAAGTAGATATAAGACTTTTTTCACTGTGAAACTCCAAACTGTGTTCAGATTTTTTATTCATTAAAACTTTATAAAACATTTTTGAAATCCCAGATGAGTCAGCCTCTCCTTCCAAAAAACCACAAAGACCTGCACCCTCTAATACCTTTGTAAAGTGATCTATGTGGCCATGGCTTAAATACAGGCAAAAGTAAACTGTAAAATATGGAAAGGATATAAGATAATTTAAGAGGGAAATTTATGACTAAGCATCTTTTCCAAATGGGTCTGAGTAATATGCTGAAATTGAGTCCATTACATGAGCTAATCTTAGATAAACATGTGCATAAAGCCAATGAGCCAAATTTATCCCTTGTATAATGTCATTTGCTTCAGTTGTTATAAACCAGGAATGAATCCTACCCATTGTAACAGTGCCCTGAAATTGTATTGGTATTTTTTATTTTGGGATAGTCTGAACCTAATAGACTAAAAATCAAAACACTTTTGATGCCTAAATAATATAGGATCGCTGTTCTTTCAGGTGGAAAAACTGTTGCCCATGTGTTTTTCTCCATGTGGTTCTCAGCAGTTTGCATTGTTGTACTACAAATTCAAACTACTATTTGTCTGCTACAGAAAGGAAGTTCCTTTTAGTGTAGAAAGGCAACTTTACATTTTCTTTGTTTTACCATTATAAATGAGGAAAGCCCTGATACCTCCACATCTTTTCTATGGCCACAGAAGTAATGGAACTTCTGCAGTTTCATTGCTGGAATACAGTTAGGGTGACCAGATGTCCCGATAAAATCGGGACTGTCCCAATTTTTGGGTCTGTGTCCCTCGTCCCGACCGATGCGGGACGCCATTTGTCCTGATATCGGGGCTTCTGCTGCTTTTGGGGGGTTTTTTGGCTCAGAGAACTCAGCTCCAGCTGTTTTTTGTTTTGTTTTTTGCTTCCCCCATGTGTCCCAATTTTTTGTTTCTTTAATCTGGTCACCCTAGATACAGTATTGCAGGGTGTGAACAAAGGTTTTAGGCCATGTTAAGTCTTCACAGATCTACCCATAGGGCTAACTCCAGTGTAAAGCCTTGGGGCTGCTATACTTTACACCCAACTAATAATGGACCCTTCCAGCCTTTCCAACAACTTTTTGTTGATTGCAGGACATAGGGATGTGCTGGACACCTGTCATGCACTAGACGCCAGGGGATGATGTAAGGAGTCACTATGCCAGCCTTCTACCACCAGATAATTCCTGCTGTATGGGACAATTCTCAACTTGCCACTGAAGTTAGTTTTAATTCTGATTTGTGTCATTAGACAGTGCGAAGCAACCATAAACAAGGCTGAGGAATTGGCCCATGATGTGTTCACTCAATCCTGCACATCATAGAGCCTAGCTTTACTTAAGCTCCCTGCAGATTGCTATGGAGCAGGGTGTGGATGGTGGGGAAAGAGCAGGGATGAAGTTAGCATCAATCGTTGACCCTAAGGGTATGTCTACACAACTAGACACTCCCAAGCTGGTCCGTGCTGGCCAACTTGGGCTTACGGGGCAATCTGTTTCATTGCTGTGTAGACTTCCAGGCTCAGGCCCAGGCTCTAGGACAGGGGTGGGCAAATTACGGCTCGCGGGCCAAGAGCCACCCCCGCAGCTCCTACTGGCCAGGAACTGTGGCCAATGGGAGCTGCAGGGGCGGCGCCTGCAGACGGGGCAGCACGCAGAATCGCCTGGTCACGCCTCCATGTAGGACCTGGAGGGGGGACATACCGCTGCTTCCAGGAGTTGACTGAGGTAAGTGCCGCCCGGAGCCTGCACCCCTGAGCTTCCCTACACACCCGAACCCCCTGCCCTAGCCTTGATCCCCCTCCCGTCCTCTGAACTCCTCGATCCCAGCCCAGAGCACCCTCCTGTACCCCAAACCCCTCATTCCCAGCCCCACCCCAGAGCCTGCATCCCCAGCCGGAGCCCTGACCGCCCGCACACCAATACCTACCCCAGCCCGGAGCCCCCTCCCACACCCTGACCTCCTCACTTCTGGCCCCATTTCAGAGCCCACACACCCAGCCAGAGCCCTCACTCCCTCCTGCACTCCAACCCCAATTTTGTGAGCATTCATGGCCTGCCATACAATTTCCCTACCCAGATGTGGCCCTCAGGCCAAAAAGTTTGCCCACCCCTGCTCTAGGACCCTGCGAGGTGGAAGGGTCCCAGAGCTCAGGCTCCTGCCTGGGCTCAAATGTTTACACAACAGTGAACCAGCCCTGCAGCCCGAGCCCCACAAGCCTGAGTAGGCTAGCAGGAGCTAGCCACGGGTGTCTAGTTGCTGTGTAGACATACCCATAGAGAGCAAGATCATAAGAGTGTGAGGGACATTTGTTTATGTGCATTTTGGTCATGCTCATCACCACAGTATCTGAGCATAGGACACATTAATTAATTGATCCCTACAACACCCTTGTGAAGTAAGGAAGTACTGTATAACTAATCTCATTTTACAGATGGGGAACCAAGACACAGAGACATTAAATAGTTTGTACAAACTCAAGGTGCCAAATGTGGCCTGGAAGATCCAGGAAAAGACTCAGATCTCCTGAGTCCCAGTCCAGTACTCCTGGGCTGCTGTGGTGGCCATGGAATGGCTCTACAGTTTATTCGAGGCCTTGGAGGGGTCTCTTCCTTTCCTGTCCCGACAGGACACTTTGTCAAGCTGATACTCAAACGTACATTGTGAATGTAGGATTTAGCACAATATGGCTTGACATTTGGGGAGGCATGGGAACTCCAGTAGTATGCAATATAGCAAAATCCTGTTTGAAATTATAGGCAGAATTCTATTCCAGTGGTGCTAAACTTGTACCACATGCAAAGTTTTCACACCTGAGGTAAAAAGTATGTGCCAGATCTGAATTAATTTTGAAAATCCATAAATAATGTTCATTGCTGTATAAAGAGAGTTTCTGGCATTAGTGAGTCTGGATTAGTATTTTACATCAGATGAGAAAAATATACTGAAGTTTCCTGCCTTCTTTTATCTTTTTCGTATGATATACAGTAGTTGGCTATATATATAGCTCAGTGGGCAACATAGATCTGTGACCTTTTCATTTCAGAGTTCTGCTTTAATGTTTGTGCTGAATAAAGTCTTCATTATTACTTTGATACATTGACTTGTCAGTAATTTGGGTGAAGGCAAATAAAGTTTTGCTGGCTCATGTATACATGACTGTTGTTATGGTCAGTTTCTGTCCAGTTCTGCTTTTAATGCAATAATTTTAAGTTTTTGAATAGCTCACTCTTTTGGATCATAAATGACATTAGATACTCATCTTTTGCATAATTTTTACCATTGGGCTATTTTGTTAATAAAATTTCAGAATTAGAGCAAGCTTGTAGCTTGATAGTATTGAAGAGAGTGGCAAAACATAACGTCTAGGGAATGCCAATGAAACCCCTGAGCTGGAATACTTGAACAATACTTGCATCATTTTCCTGGTAGGTTTTACCAGTACTTGGCATCCAATTTGTAAATTTGTTTCCTCAAAATAAAGTGAGCCTTGATTATTTGAGGTACACTAACTATCAAAATAAATTGCTTGCCAATTGAGTCATCATCTTAACGTCTTTCCATTGTTAGGAAGCTTTGCTTCATCATTTCATTTCCAAAAACATCAGTAATATATCTTTCTGTTAGACTGTACTGTACTTTTTAGTTATTTCCTATAAGCAAATATTTTAATTCCAGTGGAAACCTAGATATACAACTCTTGTGTTGGGAGAGAAGCTGAGCATTTACTTAGTTACTAAGTGAGACTATTTTAAGCAGAGATTTTATTTTTCAACATAGCGCAAAAAAAATCCTTCAAAACTCTGTGATATAACCCCCAAAGAGCCACTTTATGGAGAAGAGCCCATTTCACAAATAGAAAGCTACAAATTGTATATGAATACCACAATTCAATCAAATGTGCATGTGCACAAAAGTAGACATAAAAAAAAATTAAAAGGCTGTTGGTGTTGTAAATTAAACGAACAGTGAATGGAAATGCATAGTTTAGGATTAAAATTCTAAAATGTAGACAAAGTTGCAGTCCTGGTATAATTAACATTGTTTAGATATTGGAAAAGGTTGGGATCTCATTGTTTTTATTGCATTTCTTGGCCTTCGTCCACCCCCAGCTTAGTCACAGGGCACAAATTGTATCAGCATATGTAGCGAGGGGATTTCCAGACACGTGGAGAAGGCAGACATTTTGCAAGTCCACCCTAATCAGCAGTTCTAACAGGAGAGGGAAGCTTGAACTTTAAATTGGAGATGGAGTCCATACAGGATGTGTTGATTTAGTGATCATGACAGTGTTCTCTCCCTGACCAGCAACATACACTTTTGGGGTTTGCTGGCCAGCTCTGGGATCCTAGGCACAGCAGGGGGTTGTTGAGGGTCCCCTGGGCAAAAAGGACTCAAACCACTGCTTCATTACTTTTGCTCCATTACTTTGACAGTACAATTTTATGATTATCTGGAAATATATTTATTTGTATATATTTATTTCAGTTTATAAAATGTGCCAGTTGATTTTTATTAGAGCTAAAATTTCCAAAATCAGTTGACTGAAAGCAGGCATCTAACTCCATATTTAGGTACTGGAAGTGGCTTAAATATCAGAGGAGCTTATTACTAACTAGAGGTTTGTTAACAGGAAAAATGGATGATGATGAGCAGTCCCTACTTTAATTCTTTAACCTTGGTAAGAATGTTGACAAATACTAACTCAGACAAAGGGACAAGCAACCTGCCAGAGCAACTCAGATACTAACAAAGTGTGATAAGTTTTTGTAATAAGGCATCCTGGTTAAACTGGTTTTGAGATTTCAGTCTGAGAAACAGGATTATTGGTCAGGTATTTCACCGGTTAATGCCAGTGGATCCAGTTGTACCGCACAATTCATGCATGAGTCACAGCCCTCTTGCATGGAAGAAGACTCTGTCTCCTGCCTTGGTGACCATATTCCTCACATTCTGTGGTACTGGATGTCACAGTTTCAGAGTAACTGCACCTGTACCTTGCCCCCTCCATGGTCCGGTCCAAGAGTGCCCATACCTCCAGCTATCACCTCTCTCTAGGGGGTTTAAGGCTGCACATCCCCTTACCTTACACGGTGATATCCCCAGCTAGCCAGGCTGTCTAAAGGCCTGTGATCAGGATAAAAGAATTACAGAGAAAACATCATAAAAACAATAAACAGGTTTAAACACACACTAAACCTACCAGAGGTCACCCATCAGTCTTATGGGTCTCTAATAGACCAAAGTCTTTCCAACCCTTCCATGAGGGTTGGGGACCTCTCTTGCATAAAAAGTCCTGTCCAGGCCTTCTTGCTGGGCCAGAATGTAGGCCTTGAATCCATTTAAACCCAGCCTTTGCCAAAAGCCCTTTCTTTGTCAACTGGTCTCTATAGACTCCAGTTTGAACCAGTACATGCAAGCCTTCCCTGGAGATGGTATCTCTCTGGAGGTGGTTACAACCTGAGTAATTCACTTTAATCACCCCTCACTATTATTAGTTCCTGGTGGAGCAGTGGTAACATCCCATCTCACCTTCCTGCAGTTGCTTACAATCCCTAGCCCCCAATGAAACATAACACATACACATAATACAGTATGGTCCCCAAAGATATTGCATGCAGTTGCAAGATCTGTAGAGAGCCTGGAGTAAGTGTGTGTATGTGCCAGAGGAGGTTAACATTGTCCTCCAACACACCTAAACATATTAGACCAGGGTGGGCAAACATTTTGGCCCGAGGGCCACATATGGGTATGGAAATTGTATGGCGGGCCATAACTGCGGGGGTACGGGAGAGGGTGAGAACTCCGGCTGGGGGTGTGGGCTCTGGGGTGGGACCAAAAATGAGTTCGCCTCAGGAGGGGGCTACGGGCTGGGGCAGAGGGTTGGGGTGCGGGGCGGGGGACCTGAAGGCTCCAACTGGGGATGCGGGCTCTGGGATGGGGATGAGGGGTTGGGGGTGCAGGGCAGTGCTCCAGGCTGGGTCAGGGGGTTGGGGCATAGAAGGGGGTCGGGTGCAGGCTCTGGGCGGTGCTTACCTCAAGCAGCTCCCAGAAGCAGTGGCATGTCCCCCCTCCAGCTCCTACGTGGAGGCGTGGCCAGATGGCTCTGCGCGCTGCCCTATCTGCAGGTGCTGCCCCTGCAGCTCCCATTGGCCGTGTTTCCCAGTTAATGGGAGCTGCGGGCTGGTGCTTGGGGCAGGAGCAGCATGTGGAGCCCCCTGGCTGCCCCTACGCATAGGAGCTGGAGGGGGGGACATGCTGCCACTTCTAGGAGCAATGGCACACGCGGAGTGGGGCAAGCCCCCAACTCCACTCCCCAGTGGCAGCTCAAGGGCCAGATTAAGATGTCTGAAGGGCCGAATGCGGCCCCCAGGCCATACTTTGCCCTCCCCTGTAGTAGACTAAAAAGATAATACAGCCCCAAACTGTATTACGTGTATTTCCACTGAGTTCCTAAGACTTCCATTGACTGCAGAAGCCCTTGTAACACAATTCCAATGGGACTGTGCTGTAATGGGAGGTGCAGAACCTCCAGGCAGAAGGCTGTGGCCCACTTTTGCTCCTCCAGGATCCACAAGGTATGTGAGCGTGTCCCATGACTTGTTCCATAATAGGGCAGACCTCACTATGATGATGCAATGTGGGACAATTCCTCAGGAAACAAAACTTTATAGGGAGTTTTCCTCTTAAAACTGCTCTTATGGGTTTTTCCATGAGAGAGTGTGGTCAAATCCAATGTTGGTTGTGATTTCTCTTTAAATGGTAGAGGCAGCTGTCATATTGGTCAGGAGTGGCATTACAAAGTTTTTCTGATAAGTGTGGGGAGGATTAGGAAGCAGTAAAATTTTGCCATTTGTACATCTCTATGATTAGTCCTACTCTGTTGCAGTTACACTACACTATATCATATGGTGAAATCATAGATTATAAATATGATGCTGATCTGAGTCTTACATGTGATATTAATAACATAAGGTGAATCCAATTCAGATCATGATCTCAAGTCTATGGATAATTGGACACCTGCGCATCTCTAATATTTTTACTATATCTCAAGTGGTATTGTCCTTTCTTCTGCTTCCTTATTTTTCCTCTTCCCACATCATTGTTTATTGGAGGGCTTTTCTATCTGATAATGAGTCTTCTATAAGGTATTGCGGTCCTGTTCTTCCATAAATTATGTTAGTATATCAACCTAATCTTTGATTTGGATGTTTCTGCCTTATTAGTATATTTGCTTAATAACCCTTTCACATTAGCAACTCTCTCATGTGCTGATGTGATGTTACCTATTACTTTCAAATTATTGCATTCTGCTCCCACTAGAGTCCCAGGTTACTCTTTGACAACTTGTATGAATCAAGATGGAAGCCTCGATCTTGACTCATGATTTGTTCTCCCACTAATTTCACCTGCCTTTGTCAAAGAGACAGTGATAAAGTTCATACCGTACCTGTTCCAGAAATAAACTGAAGCAGTCATTTTTCAATGTATTTAAAAACAAGATATTTTGTAGCATGTAGGTTGTGAAAGGGGGCACCTATAAAACTAAAATGATGTTAAACATTTAACTTCCCCGTTATGTGTGCCATCTAAAAGTCTCATAAAATTCATCTCCTCAGAAATAAAAAGGAAAATAGATGTTTAAGGCAGTCAAAAATCCTATCTATATATTTCCCGTGGTTGGGTCTCTTTCTCATCGTCAGCATGTGTTTTCACAGTGAAGTGTACCTCTTTCTGGCACGCCAACTGGAAATATGTCCCTTCCAGTCTCTGGGACCCAACTGACATAAGACAATCTCCCAGTCAGCTTCTCAGACGATGGGGTATAACACTCGCAAAATACATAGATACTGTATAGGAAAGATTCAAAAGCACACATGAGAGTTATGTGCCTAGCTCCCACTGACTTTCAATGAGAGATGGGCACATAACTGCCTTTTGTGCCTTTGAAAATCTCCCGTTGTTTCATTAATATGCATCCTGTCTAGTTATCTGCCATTTCCACTCATGTAAATGCACATCGCACATTGAATGTTTGTTTTTTAGCCCTTCTATTTATTAGATCCCTGGCATTTGTGTAAAATTTTCTCCATAGGGATCTGAGTGCCGGCCTGGGTTGGGCACCTCATTGACTGAGTGCCCAGATTCATCCCTGATGGAAGTTTGTCAGAATCAATGGAGTTACACCAAGGATCAATTTGGCCCAACTACTATAATAATAAAATGCAGAAAGTTAACTTGAATGTGTTGCACTTCCTGCATAAGCAAGACTCCAGGTATTCCTCAGCAAGTTGCACTTAAATCTCCAGCAAACTTTCTGGATTCTTCTGCACTCTGGTGCAGCAGACTGGAAATTTTGTAGCCGTTTCTTTAAAACTTAAAAAAAAGAGATTTGTAATGAAGGAAAGCTACAAATAATTCAATCAGTACAGTAGTCCCTATGTTGTTTATTTTGTTATTACATTAATTCATGTTATGCTATCCCCACATTTTCAGTTTTCTTCAAGCAAAAGATGTTTGTACTGACACCTGATAGCTACATCATAGAAATTGTCAGAGGGAAAGCTGAAGGCTTTGGCAACTGGGTAGAGGGCTCTATCATGGCTTTTGTAATTTAAAGAGGCTTTGGAGGCAGGTAGGGATTGTGAGATACTGCTACAATATTGGGGCTGTCTGCATATTCAAGGAGATGACACTGCATGGGTTTACTCTTGCTTCACATTTTAAAGATTATTTCAGAAACCATATGGGCTAAAATCATAACTGTTTTACAAAATACAAATTTAGATTCTGGTGCACTGTTCTTCAGAAAGGAGTGTATTATAGGGCAAATTCCATGGCAGCAAACTTACAAAATATGTGGAACCCTGGCTTTAAGGCAGGGCTTCATAAACCTTTTGATAGTGTGGACCGCACTAAAAAAGTCCAGCTAGACTTTTATAATTGGTGAGATATATATTTTATATGTTGGTGGGACACTTACTCTTCTGTAACCCAGTAAGGCAGAAGACATTTTGCTCAGTCTTTATGCATACACACTCTTTGCCTTTGAACAGAGACCAATGAAACTGAGTCCAAAAGGTGAATGCTTCCATTCAGATTTGTTTCAGAGTTTCTCTTGAATAGTTCTGCTCCATTTTTTCAGAGAGCATACAGACAGTAGTTTTGGAAATTGTGCCTTGGCCCTGAGGACTCACTTTTGAAAGGCAGTGAGGTAATGCTTATAGTCCTTTGAAGCAACTCAGAGAAGTGGCTGAGATTATAGCAGTTCTTCTGACTGAGCGAGTCATTTGTTATTCAGGTTCTGAAACCTGTCTGTGGAGTCTTTGCTGCTTCCATGTACACATGTAATCGCAATTGCTAAGAGTGGTTTTTATCATTTGGGCTTGGCAATAAGATGGGACCTTTTCTTTTGGATACAGACTTCTCCACAGTTATCCATGCCCTTGTCAGCCCAAGGTAGGATTGCCGCAATGCACTCCTTGGGTCTACAACTTCAGACTATTTGGAAATAGCAGCTAGTGCAGAATATGGCGAGTTGCTTATTAACTTATGTTTCATGCAGGAGTACATGTCAACTCTCCTCTTTATTTTGTAATGGCTGCCAACTGATTTTCCTGAAAAGTATAAGGTGTTGATTTTTAGCATGTAAAATTCTATCTGGTTTGGGTCCTAGCTACTTTGGAAACAGTGACTCCCCTTTTTAGGATGCTACAGCAGCTGGTACCATGGCTGACTAGTTCAGTTGGTAAAGCATAAGGCTTTTAATCTCAGGGTTGTGGGTTCAAGTACCTCTTTGTATGGTTTAGTTACCCAGAATGCCTTTCTGGAAGATATGTTGTAGCCAAACATAAATTACCCTTAATTAACACAATGTATTGGGCTCAGTACAGGGGTAACTAGGTAAGACTAAATGGCCTGTGATATACAGGCAGTCAGAATAGATGATCTAATGATTCCTTCTTAAACACATATGAAAGCTGAAGTGTTAAAACTAGAAGCTCTTTGATTTTAATGAGACAGGGTTGATTGCATGGCATTTCTAGTTGAGGACTCCTCAACTTTGGAGTTTTTTCCCCCCATTCCTTGGTCTGACATAGTCCAGATTTTCTGGTCTTCAGGGCATTCTATAAGGCTAATTTATTTTTCCAGACTTTTAGGGGTGGGGGTGTGGGAGGAGGCAGGTGGGGTTTATTTTCTTGGGCCAGGAGGCCTTTGTTGACATCTTTGATCTAATAAGTTTCTGGTCATATTCTTAATTGATTGCATGATGCCCAAAACCTAGGACAGGCACTTTTATACATTTGAGACACTGATATGTAATGTGATATTTAGGATACTGCACTAACAGTACACACAGTTTCAGTTAAGGGGCTGTCAGTAGACTTTTGTCTTGTGAAAATCATCTTAAAAGTTACTTTTATTTAATGCATTATGTAATTTAATTACATTTGATTCTAAAAGCTAACCTCACTGGTGGTAATCATTTTGTTCAGGAAAAACAACCTCTGACTTTTCTTTCTGTAGTTCCGATGAGTCCGGCTCTCAATCATAGTCCTGGTAATGTGCGTCTACATTTATTTAGTTAGTTAGTTCTACATCTTTTCATTTTTCTCACAGTGCATTCAAGGTTTATTAATTGGAAGTATTATCAGATAGTTGCTTTTCATGCTTTTTATCTGTGGATGTCATTAGAGATACATTTGGTATTTCCTTATCAAAAAATTTTTCCTTTCCCAAGTTCATGATCAAATGAGAAGTTTTTTGATAAGTAGTTGTGCTGTTGGTTAAGAAAACACAGATTTTTAAATAGCAAATCTCTGTTAGATCAGTATTGCAACACTTACAGGACAGAAATTACTTTAAATTACACAGTTCAGTTACATCATCAAATATGCTGTTGGGTTCACAGTTGATCCTGCTTTAATAGCACTTTCAGATAGTTTGATGGGACACAGTTGTTTCCAGTAAGATCAGTTCAACTCTAACGGACTATTCAGTTCCATCCAATTCCATCTTAATGGGAATAAATGTGAAAGAGGCTTGAAACTAAGACTGATGCAATTACAAAACTTTATGTGAGTTGTTAAAACCAAGAGGATCTCTCTGAAAGTCGGTCAAAAACCATGATGCAAAACAGGGTCAACGCTTTGATTGCGTCATTTTGAAAAGTAGTAAAGTTGAATGTACAGCAGACATTTTAAAAACAAAAAGTTAAACCTCAGTCTTTTGACAACACACATATACACAGTGGCGTAGCCAGGCTTAGAGCACAGGGGGAGCGGCGGCGCTATAAAAAAAGGCGTCTCCCCGCTCCCCCTGTACTCACTCGGCGGCGCTTTAAAGGGCCCGGGGCTCCAGCTGCTGTGGAGCCCCTGGGCCTTTTAAATCCCCGCCCGAGCCCAGCTCCGTCAGCGGGGCTGGGGAGGGCGCTTTAAAGGGCCCGCGGCTCCCCGCAGCGGCAGGAGCCGCTGGCCTTTTAAAGCCCCCCCCACCCCCCCAAGCCCAGCTCAGCTCAGCTCCGGCAGCGGGGCTGGTGGGGGGGTGCTTTAAAGGGCCAGCGGCTCCCCGCAGGAGCGGCCGGCCTTTTAAAGCGTGCCCCCCCACCTGCCCAGCTCCGGCAGCGGGGCTGGGGGGGAGGGGCGCTTTAAAGGGTCAGCAGCTCCCCGCAGCGGCAGGAGCCGCCGGCCTTTTAAAGTGCCCCCCCCCCAGCCCCACTGCCGGAGCTGGGCTGTGGGGGGGCTCTTTAAAAGGCCGGCGGCTCCTGCCATTGCAGGGAGCCGCTGGCCCTTTAAAGCCCCCCCCCCTCCGCCCCCCAAGCCCGGTTCCCGCAGCCGGGCTCGGGCGGCGCCTTAGCACCGCTTCTCCTTACAGGGGGAGCAGCTGCTCCCCCTGCTCCCCCCCGGCTACGCTACTGCATATACAAACAACAATTCTAATTAAGGTTCAAGTATGTATAATTGTTTTAACCTAAGCCATTCTTTTCTTACAAAAATAAAACTGAAATTAATTTAAGGGGAAAAGTATTAAAAACATGCAAAAAAGTGACCAAACTTACTTGTAATTTTAAATATACATTGCTGTTGGACTAAGACCTGTATGCCAAGTTTCATCCTGGAATTACTCTTTCTTTAATTGAAAGTATCTCTCTCCGAAAAGAGGCTTGTACAAGTCTCGATAGACTCTTAATATAGTATAGTAAACATGCTGTCTATATTAAGAAGAAAAGTATTCGTTCTACCTGGGTTAGTACAAATTTCCATATTTGGCTATAACCACATTACAGCTGGAACATTTAGCACAGCTTTCATATATGAATATTTGAACTGATATTTAACAGACAGTAGCCTCTTATTCAAACTTCAAAGAGCTGGAAAAATTACTTCATGAAGGCGAAAGCTGAAACTATAGTACTTCTTACCATCCTATCAGTTATGCAATGATGTATATAATTAGTTCTTCTCTTTTGCATAATTACTCTAGTATTGTGAAAACTTCAGTTGCATTCCAATTGGGAGTAATTATATGAAATCATGTATAATATGCTCAGTGAAATTAACTTTAAAATAGCCTTTGCTGTGCAGCAAGCGCTGATGAAAACAGCTTCTTCAAATGAGAGAGAAATTGGATTTTTGACTCTACATCTGTAGTCACATGACCTAGATCCTCATCTTGCAGTTGGATCCATGCAGGCACAGGCTGCCTGCCAAGATCAATTTCAGAATTGAAGCCTTAGTTTAAAATTCAGCAAACTGCAAATATAAAATTATGAACTATAACAGTGACACGATTTTAAAATGATAGTTGAAAAATGTGTGTTTCTTAACATTACTCATGGGATTTTATGTGTCAGATTGGAAAAAAGTTTTCATAATTGTCAGAATTATAATCTGTGTTCATTTGTATAAATAGTTTTTAAAGCAAAATAAGTCATTAGTTTTAATTGTTATGTTCATAAGAACAATGTGGTAAACTGTAGTTAACAAAGAAAAGGATCTTTAACGATAATGATAGTAGTCAAATAGGTTTGCATCTGTTTGGCTTAAGATGCTTTGATAGATGAGGACTTTAAAAAAAAAGTTGAAATGAAACCACAATATTTTTTCTCTGTAGTTCTAGTTTAAGGAGAATATAAAAAAACTGGAACTAATTCTCTTTCTGTATTTGCTTTTATAGGATAGACAAGATGTTTATTTCCATGAAAATACTACTACTTTTTAGCAAGAGCAATAAAATTAGGTCAGATGTCACAATGATGTACCAGATGTGATTGGCACTTTGATTCTGTGGTTTCACACTTGTGACTTTTTCCATAATTTATATGATGTGAAGAATGATCTCATGATTGGCTGAAACTATTTTGATCAGAGTTAGGGAATGACTGTTGCAATCTGGAAATATTACTTCAATAGTGCCGTTATGTAACCATAATTAATATTAGAAACTGGAAAAAATATGCAGATGTACATTAGAGCATTTCAAAAGATTCTTTTGCTTACAATTATTCTATCATTTGAACTGTTATTCTCTGTAGTTAAAGTAGGGACTACTAGTAGAATCAGTCATATCTTTCAAACAGGTAGGAACCTTTTAAGTGTGACCATTGTATATATAGACACATTTTGCTGATCAAAATGATTGAAGAATCAAGAAAATGAAAACACAGTCGATACAACAATGAAGTTGTCACTTGTTTTAAAATATTTTCCCTTTGTTTGAAAAATATATTAATTATAGATCTAAACTACCATCATCAAAGTTTATCTAGATAGTTTAATTTGCTCCCCTTTCAAAAGTTGAGTTCTGAAGGATCTGTCTTTTAGCAAAAATCTCTCATATATAAACTTATCAAAATTGGCCACAATTAAATAAATAAGAAAAGTTACCAGATTTAATCTGTCCTAGACCATAAACAAAACTGCTTATTCAGTATTGTAATTTGGAAAAGCAATTCTATGTATTTACATTGGATTTTGTGATGCACTGCACAGTGCATGATGATGAGTACATGCTAATATCATACCTCTTCACTATATATATATACACTATATATATATACACTATATATATACACACACGCTCACTCACTGTATGCCCTATTGAATTTAAGGGGTTAAGCTAGTAAAGTTACCTATCTCAACACATGAAAAGGAAGAATTAGCCACAGTTCCCTAACTACTAGTGTAGCTTTCAACACCTTTTCCTTGGTGGCTAGTATTGATAAGCTATATAACTGTGAAAGGATGGGAAAATGCATTGAAGTCATCTAAGAAGTAAACTATCAATTTGACATGTTTTTCTAGCTATTGAAAACTTTTTCATATTGCAACTCATTCTGACAGTGAGACTGTAGAATTCCTCTGATTTAAGTACCATCTGGTTATGCTCAAAGCTTTAAAGCTATTTTCTCAGCATAAAATTTCAGAGTCCTAAACCTTTTTCTTCGCCAAACTATCCATTTTTAAGCCACAAATATTTTTCCAGTCCTTTCAGATTTTATCTAAAAGTATATTTTAACAGTATTTAAATAGTTCTTAAACAATAACAATTTATCTTGATAGATGACATGCTGTGTTTTTTCATTTTATTTTAATTAGCCATTGTGGAACCAAATTCCCTTTTGTTTTATTCCTTTGAATACTGTTTAATTACAGCTATCATGCCAGATATCTTAAAGGTTATTGTACCAATACAGTTTCATTTAACATAAGCCATGTGGAATCAATAGTCCTGTTTCCTAAAGTGAATGCTTGGAAAATCTTACATTCATATGTTAAGAGTACACATCCTTTCCTCATTAGTTGGAAAGTACAGGGATTTTGGCACAGGTTCTGTGTGGAAGCATTGTGCAGCTTTTATATGGATTTTGTTTTTAGCCTTTGATGACACTGTTTAGAATAGGAAGTATCTAATAAGTAAAGCATTTTGTCTAATGTGCTGCCAGTGTGTTTAATATATGCCTGGAGGTCTGAAACATTATCTTCTCCACTACAGTAATATGCGTTTAATTCTCTGAAAGCAGAAGGTCGAACTTTTAAAAGGGACTCAAAGTACATTTTCAACTAAATAATTTAAAACATATGGGATAGGGGACCAGAGTAATGTACAGTTGGTTTTTATGGTTTAATCATGATCATGTTAATGCACACCAGTAGCTAATTAAAGAAAACTTTTATTGTTCATTTTAAATGGGTTATGTAAAGAGTAAGAGAACTGATATAATACAGCCCAATGATAAATGTTACCATTACATTTGCTAACAGCAAGCTGATTTTGCTGTTTTTGACATCTTTAAAGTATTGGCCCATTTATTCCATAACAAAGCAAAACATCTCTTTTGTGTTTTTCCATTGGGAGTCCTCCACTGGCGCCCATTTAAAGGAGTATTTAATTGATGCCCAGTTTTATTACCAGGCATGCTTTAAAGTTAACTGCAAAACTTAACTGAGTAACTGGCCAAGAGTTCCATAAGAGATTGATATGCAAAGTTCCAGTGATACTCCTGCTACTTTTGTTTTGTACTCAAAAATTATATAATAAAACTGAGGAACTGTGTTGCAAATTATTATTTGTTTGTTCCAATCTTTATAATAGGAACATAAGAAAATGTAAATATCAAAATTTCAGTATGGAGCTAAGTGATGTGGCTGATAGGTAATACGATACAATACCTTTCACCTTTGGGTCACTAGTTCATGTTCCTCATTGCTTGGTATGGATCAGAAGAAGTTACCATCTGGCTGCTGTTCGGTGACATATGTGAATTGATTTGGTAGTCTCAGTTATGTTTCTATTAGTCAGATGTCCACATCGCAAGAAACTCCACAGTTGGGACTAATTAGCACCCGTATTGGTAGTCTTAGCAAAAAGGCCACAGACCAACTGGGAGTAGAGGAAGAGCTACCCTCTTACCCTTCTGCAGGTGTTTTATCCAGGTTCAGTACATTTAACAAATATTAAATTTACTTTTTTTTAAATGAAAAAAAGAAGACAAAAAAAGTAGATTTCTAAATCAAACGAAACCTATAAAAACCTAAGAAAATGTATTAATTTGCAGACTGGAAGTACTTGTAAAAAGATTTTTCATTTGTAAAATAGATTATCCTTCACTTACTGAAATTGCATTTTCATTTCTTATGGCCAAATCCAGCTCACCCTAAACATGGGGGAACTGTCATGATTCTGCTGCAAGTAGCAGAAGAATGGCAAACCACAGTGGCTGCACAAGAGGAGTCTGCAGTCTCCATCCACTGTTACCTGATGCCTCTCTTCACAGGGTTAAGCAGGTGGCTATGGACCTGTTTGGAGCTGCTATGCTCCTGTTTTGACCATTGCATCAATACAGTTGTTGATGGCCCAAGTGCCCCTCCACTGTGCTGTAGAGAGTGCCAACCATGAAGTGCCATTGCAGGGTTTCTCCACAACTGCCTCTTCTGTCCATGCACAGATGTTTCAGCTGTGTTGGTCCCAGGGTATTAGAGAGACAAGGTAGGAGAGGTAATGTATTTTATTGGACCAACTTCTGTTGGTGAGAGAGACAAGCACACCCACATAATGGAACTTCACTTGGCATTTCTGAGCACCCATCATCACAGGATCTAGGATAGGTAAATATTGCCAGTTTACAGATGAGGAGACTAAGGTAGAAAGATTAATTGACTTGGCCACAGTATCAGATTGAGTCACTGGCTGAGGAGTTCCTTGCTCATAGTCCAATGATTCATTAAGGCTGCTTCTAGTAAGCTATTTTTGTAAAGGCTACCTTAAAAGTGATATCATATTTATGAGCCAATGATATGAGTCTGTCATAGAAATCAGCCACAAGGATTTTTATTGGTGATTTGAAAAATATGTACATGAGTGAAGCTGAAAAGTTTGTAACCAGAGCTGACAAAAACTTTTTCAAAGAAAATCTCAGCTAGTTAATGGTTCTGTTTAGGATTTCCGTGGTAATATTTTTTTCGAGTATATTTACGTTTTTAAGGAAATCTTTGCTTTTGTTCCCTTTGTTTAAAAAAAAGCATGATATAAAGGAATTCCAATAAAACCCCTCAGCTTTTCTTAAAAAAACAAACCAGAACAAAAGGAACCAATTTCTTAGTATATTATACAGTAGAAAGACTTAAGAGGAAAGAAATCCAGTACTTCAGTGGCCTTCACTCCCATTACGTTGTATTGTGGATAATATTGTAAGTACATGTAATTTGCAATTATATTTTTTCTAATGGAAGATACCTTATTTTGGGTCAGGTTGTGGGGTACACAAGGTGTAAGGAGAAGGGTAACAAGGAGACATCATCACCTTGCAACAGGTTCTAGGGCAGGGGCCAGAGACATTCCACTCACTGCACCCAGAGGAGCTTGTGACTCCTGCTTTGAGCAGGGGGTTGGACTAGATGACCTCCTGAGGTCCCTTCCAACCCTGAGATTCTATGATTCTAGTGTAGGCAGTGACTCTAGGCTCCTCAAAGGAATAGGACAGGGTGAGCTCATGTAACTATTTCACTTCCAACCAGTCAATGGAGCTCGCTCTGCATCATCGTTGTTGTTGTTATTGTTGTTATGGAGTACATGCTACACCTTATAAAAGAGTATATCTGCAGCCGTGGTTGCTCCCCCCACCCTTCTCGGAGAATTTAAACTTTGCCTTGGGAACAATGGCTTTTTGGGGCTTCTGCTTGGTGGTGCACCTTTGCAGTGCCCCCTGCTGAGGGCTCTGCCTTAAAGGCATAATCTAACTCTTGATTAGTAGTATTCGCTGTGGCAAGAGCTAAAATCTGTCTTTTTTAAGTGTTGCTCTAAGCAGTGATGTCTATCTAAACATTTCTATTTGATGAGATCCTGTGAAATCATAGCCAAATGCATAAAACTGTAGTGAGTAAGTATACCACTTATACCACCATAGTGGCAAGCTTTATAAGTAGCTGACATTTACCTGAGCAGTAAGCCATGTTGTTTTATATAATGCAGCTGGTACTTGCGTGACAAAGAAAACATTCTTTCAAGTCCTACAACACAGTATTTATATCTTACAATTTCCATTTAGTCTTTTTTATGAATTTGAAATTAAGTAGTACTTTTTTATTTTGTGTAAACGTGCTAAAGCATTTTTAATGGTAATGGGGATTTTTTTAAAGTTTTAACACAGAAAACATGGAAGAAATTCTGATTATCGACCTTTTTATAATTGTCAAATATAATATTGTTTCATAAGGGTACAATTTTGTTTTAACCCATGTATTTCTTTTAGATTCTTTAGAATATAAAGAATTAGTTGAAAAAATGTAGTTTGAGCCTAGAAATCATTATTCCGTTTTTTTCCCTTCACATATTCCTTTGGCACTTCATGAGATGTGAGTCATCATTTCTTCGGAACGGACACCTGCTGTGCTTTCATGAGTGATTACTCTCAAGTTAAAAGTTAACTTGGCAGGTTTTTTGTAATTCCATTTTTTGAAATCATGTTTAAATAGCAATTGTTTGCTGCCACTGAAATGGAAATACTTGGAATATGGATATAATAAGATAATATAATATTTTCCTTCACAGGTTTCCAAACAAGAACAGAAAAAAATTGATATATCTGATGGAGGAACAGTTGAAACGTCTTCACGTTATAGTGGTGCCCAAGACAGTGGCATTGGCAGTGACAGCGTTAAAATCAGAATAGTTCAAATAGAACAACATAGTGGCACCAGCCAACACCGCATTGCACGTCCTTCCCGACAGTCTTCCATTGTGAAGAACCTGAACTTCATTCCCTTTGACATTTTTATTACAGCAAGCCGGATCTCCTTGATGTCTTACTCGTGTACTCCTTTGCCTAAATCTAAATCATTGCAAGATCAGAAAGATGGTGAGAAAATAAGCAAAAGTTCATTAAACCTCCCAGAAACAGATTCACGTGATAGCCAAGACACCAGAAAGCTCAGTCAGGCATGTATTTCATCAGTAACAACAGATGATCTCTTGAACAGTAACAGTTCTTTGCCCACTGGGAGAAAAACAGGTCTACTGTCACTAGAAAGTCTTCATGCTTCCACAAGGTCATCTGCTCGACAAGCCCTTGGTATAACTATTGTTCGACAGCCTGGTCGCAGAGGAACTGGTGATGTCCGGTTAGACCCTTTTCTGCACCTTGTTGTATCCCAGCCTTCTGTACTCTTGAGCTGTCACCACAGAAAGCAGAGGGTGGAAATATCAGTGTTCGATGCTGTGCTTAAAGGAGTAACCTCAGACTACATGTGTACAGGTAAGACCATTTAAAGTCAGGAGGGTGTTAACAACTGCCATAACAATCAGGCTTCCTCAAAGTTTCAGGGATGATCAAACAAAAAAGAGCTGGTAGACTACACAAGACATATTAACAAAACAAAAAAAAGTTTATATTCCATACTTGAACCAAACTTAAGAATAGAAGATGATTGCACTGAATTAGGTTTTAAACTTCAAGAACCCAGTTCTTATTTTACTCAATATTGTTTTCTCAGCCCCAGAAAAATAATAGGGGCTGTCATAGTACTTTAATGTATCATGCGTTTCTGAACCAATATGATAAGCATTGAGTTGTAAGTCAAGTTTCTTTCATAAAGGGTATTTTTATGGCTGAAAACCATTATATTTTCCCATATTACTCCTCTGCTAAAATTAAAAGCAATACTTTCAGAAACACATGGCATTTTGATCATAAACTGAACAAAAATTACAGCAGTCTTCTAAGTGATGTCTTAATAGTGTCAAATAAAACAGGGAGCAAGATGTGTAAAATCATTAAATTGAGAAAACTTTTAGCAAACCTTTTATAAAGAGCTATTTAAATTGTAAATCAGCAACTTCATGACATACCTATCACCACTTCCCCAGCAGGGTCTTTTAAATTCAGGATGGGGATTGGTGGTGGGAAGGTTTGACTTCAACTCACTGTAAGGAAGAGGAAAGAAGTAGCACCTGCCATGGGGGAGGGATGAAGAAGGAGCAGGTCATTCTTATAATTTCTTCTCCTCCTGAATCGATGATGGACCACTGTCAGACATAATCACCAAAAATGGAGTAGAAGTGACTAATCCAGCCATGGTATTGGGTGGGTACGATGCTTCTTCTTAAGTATTTGACTTCACACAGGTATTTGAAAAATTATTTCCCCTAAGCTAAATAGCAGAATTTCAGACATAATTCACCAAATTCCTATTTGTATCAGAATTTTTTGTATAACCCTAATAAATGCTAACAGGAAATAATATATTTTCTGCTCTCCCTCAACTAAGCAGTAAGGTATTATGAGAGTTTCCTTTCCCTAGATGAAGGTGGCCAATTGTTGGCTTTTCTGTAGATGTAATATTTGCTGTATTTCATGTGAAGTATTTATAACAATGAAAGGTCACTTTTTTGATTGAAAATTTATTTGTCTACCTATGAACCATTAGGAAAGGGAGAGAAAATAAGACAGAAAATATCATATAGCCACTATATAAATCCATGGTATGCCCACACATTGAATACCGCATACAGTTCTGGTTGCCACATCCCCCCAAAAAGATATGTTAGAATTGGAAAAAGTAAGGGCAACAAAAATGATTATGGGTATGGAACAGCTTCCATATGAGGAGAGATTAATAAGACTGGGACTTTTCAGCTTGGAAAAGAGACAACTAAGAGGGAATATGACAGAGGTCTATAAAATCATGAATGATGTGGAGAAGGTGAATAAGGAAGTGTTATTCACATAACACAAGAACCAGGGGTTACCCAATGAAATTAATAGGCATCAGGTTTAAAACAAACATAAGGAAGTTCTTCTTTATGCACAGTCAACCTGTGCAGCTCGTTGCCAGGAGATGTTGTGAAGGCTAAAAATATGACTGAGTTAAAAAAAAAAATTAGATAAGTTCATGGAGGATAGGTCTATCAATAGCTATTAGTAAAGATGGTCAGAGATGCAACCCCATGCTCTGGATATCCCTCTCTCTGACTGCCAGATGCTGGGACTGATCCACTTCATAAATTGCTTGTTCTGTTCATTCCCTCTGAAGCATCTGGTACCGGCCGCTGTCAGAAGAGAGGATACTGGGCTAGATGGACCATTGGTCTGACCCACTATGGCCAATCTTACGTTCTTACTGTGAGTGGCATTACAATTCTGCCTTCTACCAACCACCAGTGGGGCAAGAATGCCATGAGACATTCCATTAGCCCGCTAGGATATTAGGGACCAAAATGTGGGCAAATCAGGACCCCTATAGGTGAAGCAAGACTACCCAAAGAAATTGTTTCCAGACCTAGACCTTGGGGAGATGCTTGATCAGATGAGGGCTCTGGGTGACATCACTATTTCTTCTCTCACCAAATTTCATACAACACACTTAAATAAAAAATACATGTTTACCCAGCTGTAATGAATAGTTACTGTGCAAAATAACACCTAACTAGCATGAAATGGTTGTCTGTGGAACAGATTAACACAAGGAAGAAACAGTAAAGTAAAGAAAAGAAAGGAAGATTGGATGGCTAAGAGAATATGGTAGAGTGAGAACATAAGGAGGTAGAAGGTTCCCTGGCTTTGTATCTCCAACTTTTTTTTCTCTTCTCTCTCTTGTTTTTCTAATTTCAATTCCCATTTTCCTCTCCTCTCCTCTTCCCATCTGTGGCTATCCATATCTCTTTGCGAGAAACACTTGCTGCCTCAGAACTTTTGCTGGGAGACTGATGACGATCTCCCTGTATATTTATTGTATACCACCTGATATACTTGCAGATGGTACTTCTTATAATGCCCAAGTTGGTCCCAGACATGCCTGTAGGGTGACCAGACAGCAAGTGTGAAAAATCGGGACAGGGGGTGGGGGGTAATAGGAGCCTATATAAGAAAAAGACCCCAAAATCGGGACTGTCCCTATACAATCGGGACATCTGGTCACCCTACATGCCTGGTTGCTGGAACCATTTACAGGATAAGAAAATAAGAATGGCCATACTAGGTCAGACTAATAGACTATCTAGCCCAGTATCCTGTCTTTCAACAGTGTCTGGTGCCAGATGCTTCACATGGAATGAACAGAACAGGGCAATTATTGAGTCAATCCCCTGTTGTCCAGTCCCAGCTTCTGGCAGTCAGCAGTTTAGGGATATCCAGAGTAAGGGGTTGCGACCCGATCATCTTGGCTAACAGCCATTGATGGACCTATCCTCCATGAACTTATCTTTTTTTTTTTTAAACCCAGTTATATTTTTGGCCTTCACAACATCCCCTGGGAATAAGTTCCACTGTGTATTGTGTGAAGAAGTACTTTCTTATGTTTGTTTTAAACTTGCTGCCTATTCATTTCATTGGGTGACCCCTGGTTCTTGTGCTATGTGAAGGGGTAAATAACACTTTCTGTACACCATTCATGATTTTATAGACCTCTATCATATCCCCCCTTAGTCATCTCTTTTCTAAGCTGAACAGTCCCAGTCTTTTTTATCTCTCCTCATATGAAAGCTGTTCCATATCCCTAATCGTTTGTTTTGTCCTTCTCTGTATTTTTTCCAATTCTAATATATCTTTTTTGAGATGTGGCGACCAGAACTGCATATACTATTCAATGTGCGGGCATACCGTGGATTTATATAGCGGCATTGTGATATTTTCTGTCCCCTTCCTAGTGGTTCCTAACATTCTTTTTTGACTGCTGCTGCACATTGAACAGATGTTTTCGGAGACCTATCCAGGATTACTCCAAGATCTCTTTCTTGAGTGGTAACAGTTAATTTAGAACCCATCATTTTGTATGTGTAGTTGGAATTACGTTTTCCAAAGTGCCTTACTTTGTATTTATCAACACTGAATTTCATCTGCCATTTTGTCGCCAATTGACCGTTTTGTGAGATCACTTGGGCTTATCTACACTGGCAATTAACAGCTCTGCAACTTTCTCGCTCAGGGGTGTGAAACCCACCCCCCTGAGCGCAACAAGTTTCAGCGCTGTAAAGCTCCAGTGTAAATGATGTCCCAGCGCTGGGAGCTACGTCCCTCGTTGAGATGGTTTTTTTAGAGCCGCTCTCCCAGAGCTGCACCGCGACCACACAAGGCACGTTAAAGTGCTGCTGCGGCATCACTTTAGTGTTGCCAGTGTAAACTAGGCCTTTGTAACGCTTCACAATCAGTTTTGGACTTAACTATCTTTCGTGATCTTAAATCATTGGCAAACTTTGCCATGTCTCTGTTTCCCCCTTTTTCCAGATCATTTATGAATATGTTGAACAGCACTGGTCCCAGTACAGATCCTTGGGAGACCCTACTATTTACCTTTCTCCACTGTGAAAACTGACCATTTATTCCTACCCTTTGTTTTCTATCTTTTAAACCAGATACTGATCCATCAGAGGATCTTCCCTCTTATCCCATGACTCCTTGGTTTGCTTAAGAGCCTTTGGTGAGGGACCTTGTCAGGGGATTCTGAAAGTCCAAGTACACTACATCAACTGGATCACCCTTGTCTAAGGCTTGTTGACCCCCTCAAAGAATTCTGTTAAATCATTGAGTCATGATTTCCCTTTACAAAAGCCATGTTGACTCTTCCCCAACATATTTTGTTCATCTATGTGTCCGATAATTGTTCTTTACTATAGTTTCAACCAATTTGTCTGGTACTGAAATTAAGCTTACCGGCCTGTAGTGCCAGGATTGCCTTTGGAACTCTCTTTAAAAATTGGCAATCACATTAGCTGTCCACCAGTCATATGCCACAGAGGCAGATTTAAGTGATAGGCTACATATCACAGTTAGTAGTTCTTCAGTTTCATATTTCAGTTCCTTCAGAACTCTTTGGTGAATACCATCTGGTACTGGTGACTTATTACTGTTTAATGTATTCATTTGTTTCACATCCACCTCTATTGATACCTAAGTCTGGGACAGTTCCTGAGATTTATCACTGAAAAAGAATGCTTCCGGTTTGGGAATCTCCCTCACATTCTCTGCAGTGAAGAGTGATGCAAAGAATTTCTCCTCACTGGCCTTGTCTTCCTTGAGTGTTCCTTTAGCATCTTAATTGTCCAGTGGCCCCACTGATTGTTTGGGAGGCTTCTTGCTTCAAATGTACTTAAAAATATTTTTGCTGTTAGCTTTTGTCTTTTGGTAGTTGCTCTTCAAATTCTTTTTTGGCCTGCCTAATTATACTTTTATACCCTGCCGCCCTCCCCTTATGTGGGATGAAAGGGGTCTATAAAAGGATAGTGAAGTCAGCTTCCCAATGTTCCAGGTGTGGGAACCCTAAGCCCTCCTTCCTCAGCTCCCTTAAAGGGGGCTAAAAAAAAGAGGAAAGTTGGCTCCACACTATACCAGATGCTTAGGAGCCCCAAACCCTTCTTCCTCAGCTTCCTTAAGGGATACTTCCCTTCAAATCCTTTTCCAGTCCATTTTATCTGCTAACCATATCCTTTCCATAATGAGCACCTGCACTGGACATCTGCCACAAGTTTTAGACACTAAGTTGTGGTATTATAATCTAACTCCTCTACTTCATTCCCCTGGGCCCAGACCTTCTTTGGGGAGGGCAAATAAACCATCCCATTGTGTCCAAACTGGCAGTGAGGGAAAAATTCCTTCCCAGACCCCAAGGAAAAGGTGACTGGTGTAATGCCTGCAGCGGGTCATGAGAAACGCAGTCCTTTTGCAAATGTCAGGGTGAGTGCTGCCTGCCCAATCCCAGTAAAAGAGGGTTTCTCCAGGGCTGCATAGAGTATAAATACCCCCAAGTTCTTCCAGTCAGCAGGAAGGGCTGGACTCAGCTGCATGCCCTTCCTGTCCATTCCTGTAAATTTCCCTCTCCTCCCTCTGTATCCCTGTTGTAAGGGGGCCCTTAAAGGGGCAACATCCATTTTCTTCTGGGCAGACTAGATCCCTCCCTCCTATGGTGGCTGCGGTTAGCACATTGTAGTGCAAACCTAGAGCAATCAATAAACAGGGTAATTTTGCTGCCTTACTTGGTTTTTTAAAAGTCTGCATTTTAAAAACCATAATAATTAAAAAGGACTTATTTAGAATTTTTGGTGACTTCTGCCAGTAAATGATAGTTCATCAATATAGTTTCACAACCAAATATCATCTATAGAGATGTGGTTGACCAGAGGAAAGCAATCAAGAGAAATGTAATAACTTCCTGCCTGTGTCAGATTAATGGCTGAACTGTTTGAGGAAAGATAGGCCAAATGGGATGAAAAGTGATAAAATTCAAACCCTTTATAAACTGGTATTATTCTCCATCGCTTCATATCAAATTATATCAATGCATTATTTAGATCTAAAACAGATCCTCAGTTACTTATGTACCACTACCATTGACTTAATGAGAACTATGCATTTTTGATCAGGACATTCAGGTGAATGACGATAGACATGGATGGAATTAAGAGGAAGGCCACAACTTTATTAATTACCACTATGGAAGGATGCTATACTCCCACCTCCCAGGCATATACCAGGCACTTTGGTAGGTCGAGTTTGGGAATACAGGGCTCCCACCTTATAACCAATAACTCAGGGTAGACCCTCTCCAGCCTACTCCTAGAACATAGCTCACTTCTGAATTCTCTCTCCCTTCCTCCACAAGGCGAGGGGAGGTAGAGATTACCAAGTGGGGACCTCGGTCTGCAAAGACTTGCGATCTCCCCTTTTCTCATAGGCACAAGGTCCACCAGAAAAATCCCAGGTCTCCTTTACCTCTGGGATCTGGTCCTTTTGGCCTTTATCTGTATTGCACATTGGCCACATGTTGTGATTCCTAACATTACAAATTCCTAATACTAATTTCTAAGTCCTACTACCTTTAACAAAACTGGTCCTTCATGATGATGTGAGGAAGATGAAAAAACCTACCTAGCCTCTGCTAGTTTGGCCCAATGGCAAAAATTCCTACTGATCCCTGAACAGGTGATCGATCAGACCCTCAGCATCCTAAAAATACTGTTCCTATACTGTGAATACAGAGAGGGCAACTAAAGGGAACAAGAGGGCCCCCCCAAGCCTCGGGAAGAAGTTTAAGCTGTGTGTGTCTGTGTGTGTGCGTGCACTGTCAGAGTTTTGTGAACAGTGCCTAATGGTATGTCTACACTGCAATTAGACATTTGTGGCTGGCCTGTGCCAGCTGACTCAGGCTTGTGGGGCTTGGGCTAAAGTGCTGTTTAATTTCAGTGTAGACATTCGATCTGGGACACTCCAACCTCATAGGGTCCTACAGCCCGGACTTCAGCCCGAGCCCAAACATTTACACTGTAATTAAACAGCCCCTTAGCCCCATCTCTACAAGGTTGAATCAGCTGGCATGGGCCAGCCGTGGTTTTTTAACTGCACTATAGACATACTCAGTCTCCTCGTGAGTACAGCCTGACAATGTTGAAACAGCTCACTTTGATGTGTCAGAAATTTTCTTTTTCTTCCACCAAAATAATTAACCAAAATCAGCATAAATTTGTGAAATGTTTTGATCAACCTGAAAATGCATTTTCGGTGAAAAAAAGATTTTGTCTGAAATTTTTTCCCCAGCTCTACGAAGGACCTGATTCTTCTTCATTAAAGTTAATGAAACTTTTAACATTGACATTAGTGGAGCAGAATCAGGTCCTATGTTCTGCTCTAACACAACCTCCCCCTCTCCCCACTGGGTAAGAAGGTTGATGGCACTAGCAGTGGAAAAGACAGCTCAGAAAGGAGTGGGAGAGTGCATTCCTGGGAATGGGGAATGTAAGTCTGGGTCCCTCCTCCTCCAAGGGCTCCCTGCCTCCCATTCTCCTGCCAGGAGGAAACTGGGAACTCATGGCACCATTGGCTCCCCAATACTTCATGCACACACACACTTAACAGCCTAGTGGTTAGTTTACTCACCTGGGACGTGGGAGATCTAGGTTTGATTCCCTGCTCTGGAGCAAGGACTTGCACACAGGTCTCCTGCATCCCAGGTAATTGGTCTGATCACCAGACTCTAGGTATTCTGGGGTGGGCCTTTCTCAATCTCTGCTGTTTGAGTGGTTCCGCTTTGTATAAATAATTAAGTATTGCTTGGAGCAGGGACTGGAACTCTGGTGTTCCCCTTCTCAAGGGAGTACCATAACCACCAGCAAGTCATTCTCTGGCCCAAATAATATTTAATTATTTATAATTACAAAGTGGAACAGCTTGAAGAGGAGTGACTGAGAAAAACACACTCCCGAATATTCAATAATTTTGTGATTAGGGCACTCACCTGGATGTAGAAGACATATGTTCAAGCTTTTGCTCCAGACAGGGATTCAAACCAGTCTCTCCCATGTCCTGAGTGAATGCCCTATCCACTGGACTATTAGGTATAAGGGAGCAGTATCAGGACCACTTCTTGCTCCTCCCGTTGAGTTTTGTGAATCTAATCCTTCATTTCCAAGTTTCCTTTGCTTTTATTTAAAAATAAATAAAAAGTTTTAAAACGCCTGAAATAGGAACAAAACATTTCAATCAACCCAAAATGAATTTTTTCTGACTTTTCAATTTGCCAAAAATTCCAAAACGTTTTGGTTGCAGGTTGACCCAGAAGGAGAAGTTTTTTCCATTTTTTAGAACTATGAGCTAACTGAAAAATCAGTTATTCAAACAGCTCTAGTCTTTAGTGTCTAAAAGTAAAGGGCGGAATTTCCAAAGGAGTATAAAAGAGTTAGGCACCCCACTCCTAGTGCCTAATGGCCATAAATTCTCTTGAAAATCCCAGCATAAAAGCATAAAAAGATACCAAAATAAAACCAGTATATGGTTTAAATAAAATAGGTGATGGTGCTTTGATATAAAGTTTGTAGTGCCTCTTCTTTGGGAAGACCTACCATATTCATAGCTCATGGTTCCATCACTCATGATTAACACCATCATCTCAATGTGGTAACATGGTGGTTTTTCAAATTATTTTTGTTTCTGGGATCTACCACACGTTTTTTTAGGGCAAATTGCCATGAACTACATTATTTACTGCCATAAAATATAGCATCGGGAGCTTTGCACCACATTTGTTAAACTGCTGCAGTCAGTTGGTATGATTGATATTCAGGCGAATTTCTTTGACATATTCTGACCACCTGCTAATAGTTTTGTCTGAAAGGCATGCATGTATCTTCCAAATAGAAGAACAATATAAAGTTTATTGAAGGAAGTCAATTAGCTTCTGTTTTCTCTGTACAACCATTTACTGTATTCCTTTCTATATCAGGGATTGTTGGAAAAGAAAACTAGCATTTAAATTACTGTTACAAATGAGTGCTGTTTTCATTAAATTTTTCTAGTAGAGGTACAGTTTATATTTATGTGTATGTATAATATATATACAAAGAGAAAGAGAAATGCATGATGGTGTGCTATAAACTTTCTTGGCACTCATTTGCAATGTCCCCATTACTCACAACTGGCAGAACCATGAGTGAGTTATGCAGACACCCCAAAGAAATACCAATAAAACCTTTATGCCCCCCAAGCCCATTTTGCATTTCACATATACCATCTATGTTACAGAAAACTATTTTAGGAATGTTTTGAAAGATTGGATTGAGTGTATTTTTGTGTCCCTGTAAAGGCAGGCCCCTTAGTTACTGTTAATCCAACTGTATTGGGCTCAGGGTTTGTAAAAACCTATAAAATAATTTATAGCTCTTCTATGGGAAAAAAAAGAATACAGTTTTAAAGTCCATCATTTCAGAACCTTGTAGGAGAGGAAGCAAGAGTAGGGTTCTATTATGCTAGAAATCTCTCATTTCTCATGCAGTATAGTTCCTGAGACACGTTCATGTGTAGAAAAGTTGTCACTAGTCCAAACATGAATTTTGTCCATCCTCACATGGGTGTAATTTTGTAGGATATCTGCATTTGTAAAACAACAAAGAAATGTTTCTTGTGCAGATTGATTTAAATAACAATGATGACTCAGGGGTTCAGAATGTTGTAAATCCCAGGGAAATAAATTAAGACTAATAGTTGCCAGAGAACAATGAGTTGGTCATACATGCATAATAAATTCATTTATAACATGGTTCCACAATATATCACATGGATATTACCTGTGGATATGTGGTGTATGTGGTATGGTATAAACACAAAGGCATACACAGTCAAGTCATACTCATTGAATAATGTATTTGATTAATTTTCGGCCGTATTGGGTCAGACCAAAAGTCCGTCTAGCCCAGTATCCTGTCTTCCCACAGTGGTCATGCCAGGTGCCCCAAAGGGAATGAACAGAACAGGTAATCATCAAGTGATTCATTAAACAAAATGTTAGCAAAAGTATTTTTTATTATTTTTCAAGCTCAGTCCACATGATTGCATTTATCAGGAACTGTTGACCATCACACCTGTCCTCTGCCCATTAATCCAGCACCCCTGAAACAATTTCTTAGATATCAGACTTTTGAACAGCTTCCCCAAAATGTAAACATTTTCTGACAAAATTTTCTATGCTGATAAGGCCTCAACTGAAGTATTGTGTCAAATAAACAAACAAACCCTATTTTGCCCATGGTGAACCATATATCAAAATACTCAGGTTGCAAAGTAAGAGAATAAGTACAGCTAATAGATTTTTGTGACACCTACAATCCATGCACAGAATAGGTATGGCACAGACATCACTAGAGCAGACTTTCCAGTATTTCATTTCCAGGGTGAATTAATCCTGTTCTTGATGGAGCAAATCTACCGTGAAGAGGGTAATTCAGGTGTCATGCCTCTTCAACTCTTGGCTTCTCTGGTACAAATGCTGACAAGTGTGCTAGTTAGTGCGGTGTTATGTGGACTTTCATCATGTCACCCAGCAAAGCACTTAAACTTGTTCTTAAATACTATGTTAAATCATCACTGTTCATTAAGAGATAACTCATTTGAAAGGTACTTTTGCCCAGTGCATAGGACATCAGAGACTGAGTCCAGAGAACTGGACTCTGTTCCTGGTTCTGCCCTGACTGACTCTGTGATCTTCCCATCTCAGTTTCTCCATTTGTAATATGGAAGAAGAGGAAGAAAGGCAGTGTAAAAAATCTAAATGTTCTTGCAACTATTTTTATTTATGTTATCATTTAACTTTGAGACAGAATGAAAGTAGGCCATTCAGTACAATTCTATCCATATTTCAGGACAATATATCTGTCCTATTTTCTGGTTTGCCTAGTGCTTACATGTACCTGATTGGCTAATTAATATGGGTCTCCGGTTGAGTGGATTCTAATCTGAGCAAGTGCAGTGTGAAACTGACTAAATCTAGATTCCAATTGCAGCCTGTTCCATGTGTAAAGGTCATGCAATAATTTCTTTAAACCTCCAAAATTAATCTAAAATAACGTTTCTTTACATCATAATATAATGATTTGAAAGTCTATATCATGTGAGCCAGAGCTAAGAGCAAAAGACTTATAGAATTGGGAAAGAGAGATTCCTAGTTCTGAAATGGGATAAAGCACCTGTTTCTAGCCATTATTGTTCATGATGTTGTACCTTAAACCTGTCTGAATTACTAACACCGCAGACCAGTGTAAATTTTGGGTGTCGGAGTAAAGGCATAGGGGAGTCATTATATAGTTTTGGAGAAAGAAGGAAACATTTATGGCACAAGTTGTTTGTTTATTTTTATAGTGGCAGCTCTGTCATGTAGCAAGTGGAACTATGTGACGTAGACATAAAATTTGTAGACATTAAATGTTTTTCACCTTCAGTTTGCAAGCAAAATAGACATCTTGAGTCATTATTAGTCCAAAGAAATCCAAACTGACACAGTAAACCTTGTATATGTCTTAAATTTGTGAGAGGTATTGAAAAGCATTAGAATGCAATAAGGCCAGAAAAGTCTATCCTGTCCTCTTTGCAGACGGCTAATTTTTAAAAGTGAAAGTGCAGATATTTCTCACATGAAAGTTATAGTGAGAGAAGAAAGTAAGAAATGTGTATGGATAGGGAAAAGTGAGTGAAATTTAGTGTCAGCATGGGAAGCGGTGGCCAGCCCATTGGCCTGGAGCGCGGCCAGTGGGAGCCGCGATCAGCCGAACCTGCAGACGTGGCAGGTAAACAAACCAACCCGGCCCTCCAGGGGGCTTACCCTGGCGGGGTGCAGGCCAAAGGTTGCCGATCGCTGTGCTAGTGCATAAGAAACTGCATGTGAAATTAACTAAACGCTAACTATAAACCAAAGTGAAACTGTTGTTAAATTTTCATAGTCCAAGGTGGGAGAGATACAAAAAGTAAACAAATATCCTAAAGAGTTAAAAGTGTTTTTCTTTAAATATATTAATATAAAGGGTAAAGTTTTCAAAAATGCCTATTGAAATACCCATTGAAAATCAGTTGGACTTACGGTCTTCCATGACCGTGGCACCTTTAAAAATTTCACCTAAAGTGGTGGTAGCAAAACAAATTAATACTGTTGTTGTTTGGGTTTGAAACACTGATATTGAATCTGACCCTCTGTACCTTTTAATGATTTCCATAAAATAATATACAGGCAAATATAGGAACAAATTTTATATAGATTTGTTATAATTGAATTAATTTACAATAATAAATCAAGTAATAGAAGTAATTATTTTCTAACATTTAACTTATTTATACTGAATAACATCCCTTTTCCTCATTTGTCTTTTGTCTTTCACTTCTCCCTTTTTTAAGTTCATAATGTAATTCGTTTATAAAACATGAAAATAATACTTTGCCCTTCTGAACAGTCTTCTATCCTAGTATCTCAAAGTATATTGCAAATGCTAATATATTTAGGCTCACAACACTTGTGAGGTAGGGAAATATTATTCTTAGGCTGTCAATTAATCACATTTAACTCATACGATTAACTCAAAAAAATTAATTGTGATTAATCGAACTGTTAAACAATAGGCCAATTGAAATGTATTAAATATTTTGCATGTTTTTCTATATTTTCAAATATATTGATTTCTATTACAACACAGAATACAAAGTGTACAGTGCTGACTTTATATTAGTATTTTTATTAGATATATTTGCACTGTAAAATGATAAACAAAAGAAATAATATTTTTCAATTCACCTCATTACAAGTACTATAGTGCAATTTCTTTATTGTGAAAGTGTAACATACAAATATAGATTTTTTTTTTGGTTACATAACTGCATTCATAAACAAAACACAAAGCCTACAAGTCCACTCAGTCCTACTTCTTGTTCAGCCAATCTCTAAGACAAACAATTTTGTTTACATGTATGGGAGATAATGCTGCCAGTTTCTTATTTACAATGTCACCTGAAAGTGAGAACAAGCTTTCGCATGGCACTTTTGTAGCTGGCGTTGCAAGATATTTACGTGCCAGATATGCTAGACATTCTCCTTCATGCTTCGGCCACCATTCCAGAGGACATGCTTCCATCCTGATGATGCTCATTAAAAAAATAATGTGTTAATTAAATTTCTGACTGAATTCCTTGGGGGAGAATTGTATGTCTCCTGTTCTGTTTTACTCGCATTCTACCATATATTTCATATCACAGCAGTCTCAGATGATGACCCAGCACATGTTTGTTTTAAGAACACTTTCACAGCAGATTTGATAAAATGCAAAGAAGGTACCAATGTGAGATTTCTAAAAATAGCTACAGCACTCAACATAAGGTTTAAGAATCTGACGTGCCTTCTAAAATCTGAGAGAGACGAGGTGTGGAGCATGATTTCAGAAGTCTTAAAAGAACAACACTCCAATGCAGAAACTACAGAACCCAAACCGCCAAAAAAGAAAATCAATCTTCTGCTGGTGGCATCTGGCTCATGATGATGAAAATGAACATGCTCCAGTCCGCTCTGCTTTGGATCATTATTGAGCAGAACCTGCCATCTGCATGGACTTATGTCCCCTGGAATGGTGGTTGAAGCATGAAGGGACAAATGAATATTTAGCACATCTGGGATGTAAATATCTTGCAACGCCAGCTAAAACAGTACCATGTGAATGTCTGTTCTCACTTTCAGGTGACGTAAACATGATGCAGGCAGCATTATCTTCTGCAAATTGTAATCAAGCTTGTTTGTCAGAGCGATTGGCTGAACAAGAAGTAGGACTGAGTGGACTTATGGACTCTAAAGTTTTACATTATTTTATTTTTGAATGCAGGTTTTTTTTAACATAATTCCACATTTGCAAGTTCAATGATAAAGCGGTTGCATTACAGTACTTGTATTAGGTGAATTGAAAAATACTATTTCTTTTGTTTTTTACAGTGCAAATATTTGTAATAAAAAATAAATATAAAGTGAGCACTGTCCAATTTGTATTCTGTGTTGTAATTGAAACCAATATATTTGAAAATGTAGGAAATATCCAAAAAAAATTAAATAAATGGTATTATCTTATTAACAGCACGATTAATCGCACGATTAATCGCTATTTATTTTTTTAATTGCTTGACAGCCCTAATTATTCTTGGTTTATAGATGAGGAAAATAATTCACAGAGAGGTTAAAAGACTTACCCAAATTCCCACTGAAAGATACTAATAAAGCAGGATTTCTCTCCTAATAGAAATACATTTAAGCCTACTTCTGGACACATTTAGGCCTTTATACTGCAAGGAGCTCCACACAGGTGGGTCCATATGCAGAGAAAGGACCTTAAAATGCATTGCAAGAGGTATTTCCTTCTCCAGGCTTTTCCACTGTGTGCATAGTCATTCATTTCCCATACGCGCTTGAAAGGAGAATGCCATGGACAGTCTGTGAGGTCAATTTTATCATGTTTTTTCCCCTTAAACAGGTGTTTGTGCTGGAAAGTATGACAGGTCGTTTACAATTTAAAATATTCCAACCCATGTTTCTGCGTAAGATAAATGGCAGATGAAATTCAAATCTGAATTTTGCATTGTACAAAACTCTAAATTAACAGTATTGATTTAGGAAAAGGACTTGGGCATCAGTGCAGACAACTCAGTGAAGACCTCTGCACAATGTGCAACTGCAGTCAAAAAAGCAAACAAAATATTAGAAGGTATAAATAAATAATGGGATTGAAAGTAACACAGAAAACACTATAATGCTATTATACAAATCAGTGGCTTTCCCTAATCTGGAATACTGTGTGCAGTACTAGCCATCACATTTCAAAAAAGGATGTTGCAGCAATAGAGAAAGCTCAGAAATAGATAATGAGAATTATTAGGGGCATGGACAACTCTCGCATTCGTAGATTCATTGATTCTAAGTCCAGAACAGACCATTGTGATCATTTAGTCTGACTTCCTGTATAGCAAATGCCATAGAACAAGGGTGGGCAACTTACGGCTCGGGGGCCACATTCGGCCCTTCAGACGTTTCAATCCAGCCCTCAAGCTCCCGCTGCGGAGCGGGGTCAGGGGCTTTCCCCACTCTGCGTGTGCCATGGCTCCCCAAAATAGAGGCATATCCCCATCCAGCTCCTACGTGTAGGGGCTCCACAAGCTGCCCTTGCCCCAAGCGCCATCCCCGCAGCTCCCATTGGTTGAGAACCATGGCCAATGGGAGCTGCAGGGGCGGCGCCTGCAGACAGGGCAACGCACAGAGCCACCTGGCCGTGCCTCCACATAGGAGCCGGAGGGGGGACATGCCGCTGCTTCTGGAAGCTGCTTGAGGTAAGCGCTGCCCAGAGCCTGCACCCCTGACCGCCTCCCATGCCCCAACCCCCTGACCCAGCCTGGAGCACTCTCCCTTCCTCCAAACCCCTCAGTCCCAGCCCGGAGCACTCTCCTGCACCCCCAACCTCTCATCCTCAGCCCCATCCCAGAGCCCGCATCTCTAGCTGGAGCCTGCACCCCAACCACCTGCCCCAGCCCGGAGCCCCCTCCCACACCCTGTACTCATTTTTGGCCCCACCCCAGAGCCTGCATCCCCAGCTGGAGCCCTCACCCCCTCCCACACCCTAACCACCAATTTCGTGAGCATTCATGACCCGCCATACAATTTCCATACCCAGATGTGGCCCTTGGGCCAAAACGTTTGCCCACTCCTGCCATAGAACTTCCACAAAATAATACCTACAGCATATCTTTTAGAAAAACACATCTTGATTTAAAAATTGTCAGTGATGGTAAATCTACCATGACTCTCGATAAATTGTTCCAATGATTCATTATTCTCACTGTTTAAAATTTACGCCTTATTTCCAGTCTGAATTTGTCTAGCTTCAGTTTCCAGCCATTGGATTGTATTATACACCTTTCCCCACTAGGCTGAAGAACCTATTATTACATTTTGTTTCCTATGTATGTACTTTTATAGACTGTAGTCAAGTTACCCATGAACCTTCTCTTTGGTAAACTAAATAGATAAAGTATCAGAGGTGTAGTCGTATTAGTCTGGATCTGTAAAAGTGGCAAAGAGTCCTGTGGCACCTTATACACTAACAGATGTATTGGAGCATAAGCTTTCGTGGGTGAATACCCACTTCTTCAGATGCATGTTGTGGAAATTCACCCACGAAAGCTTATGCTCCAATACGTCTGTTAGTCTATAAGGTGCCACAGGACTCTTTGCCGCTTTTATAAATAGATAAAGTTCCTTGAGTCTGTCATTGTAGAACATGTTTTCTAATCCTTTAATCATTCTTGTGGCTCTTCTCTGAACCCTCTCTAATTTGTCAACATCCTTCTTGAATTGTGGACACCAGAACTGGACATAATATTCCAACAGTGGTTGCACCAGTTCTGAATTTGTCTAGCTTCAACTTCCAGCCATTGGATTGTGTTATACACCTTTCCGCACTAGGCTGAAGAGCCTACTATTAAATTTTTGTTTCCTATGTATGTACTTTTATAGAGTGTAGTCAAGTTACCCATGAACCTTCTCTTTGGTAAACTAAATAGATAAAGTTCCTTGAGTCTGTCATTGTAGGGCGTTTTCTAATCCTTTAATCATTCTTGTGGCTCTTTTCTGAACCCTCTCTAATTTGTCAACATCCTTCTTGAATTATGGACACCAAAACTGGAAACAATATTCTGGCAGTGGTTGTACCAGTGCCAAATACAGAGCTAAAATAACCTCTCTGCTCCTACACAAGATTCCCCTGTTTATGCATCCCAGAATTCCATTAGCATATTTGGCCACAGCATCACATTGGGAGCTCATGTTCAGCTGTTTATCCACCACAGCCCCCAGATTTTTTCAGAAACACTGCTTTCCAAGATAGTGTGTACCATCCTGTCAGTACGGTTTACTTTCTTTGTTCACAGATGTATACATTTACATGTAGCTGTAATAAAATGCATATTGTTTGCTTGCACACAGTTTACCAAGCAATCTAGATCACTCTGCATCAGTAATCTGTCCTTTTCATTATTTACCACTCCCCCAATTTTCATTATTTACCACTCCCCAAAGTCATCTGCAAACTTTATCAGTGATGAGTTTGTTTTCTTCCAGGTCATTGATAAAGATGTTAAATAGGGCCAAGAACTGACCTATGTGGGACCCGACAGCAAAACAGATCCACTTAGTGACAATTCCTCATTTACAGTTAAAGATTGAGACTTATCAGTTAGCCAAAGAGAGACTGAAAAGATTGGGACAGTTACCTTTAGAAAGGAGAAGAATAAGAAGGGATACAATAAAATAATACAAAATGATTAATGTTATAGAGAAGATAGACCAGGAGTGGAGCTAGCTGGAGAAATACTGACAAAATATGTTTTTCCATGGGAATTTGCGGATTCATCAAAATCAAAATATTTTGTGGAGATGGTTCGATTTCACCAAAGTTGCAACAAAAATCTGCCTGATTTCCTGCCAGCTTGTGTACCCAGCTTCTTGGCAGCCTGCCTGGCAAGCTGATGGTGAGCCTGGAGGTCCTGAGAGTCCCAGCTGCCAAACTCCCAGGCTCAGGACTCCTTGTCAGTTCAGGCTCTGAGAGTCCAGGTTCCTTTCCCTTTCACAAAGAATTTTGAAATATTAGGGTTTTGTCCCAAAATGAAACCAGTTTTAGAAAGAGTTAAATCCTCCACAGAATAGAATTACCTTTTCCCGCCCACCTCTAATCAGGAGTTCCTGTTTTTTACCTGTCTCATAACACAAGAATTGAAGGATCAGAGGGGTAGCTGTGTTAGTCTGGATCTGTAGAAGCGACAAAGGGTCCTGTGGCACCTTATAGACTAACAGAGGTATTGAAGCATAAGCTTTCGTGGGTGAATACCCACTTCTTCAGATGTAAGCAGTTTGCATCCGAAGAAGTGGGTATTCACCCACGAAAGCTTATGCTTCAATACCTCTGTTAGTCTATAAGGTGCCACAGGACCCTTTGTCGCTTCTACAGAATTGAAGGGGCATTCTGTGAAATCAAAAGTCTAAAAATTCAGAAGTGAAAAAAGCACAACAGCGTTAGATGGCACATGGTATCATTGCCAAGAACTTAGCGAGATTCAAAGAGGGTTTGGATTTATAGATAACAATTATTGTTATAATTCTAAAATAAGAGTTTTGGAAAGGATATAAAACCTCATGTATCAGAGTTTAAGCCCATTTCTAACTATTAGGGATCAGGATAACCACATTTGTCTACTTCAGGGTTTCTTGCACCTTCCTCTGACATATCTGGTACTGACCCCCATCCAGACGGGATCCTGGACTATTTCCATAGGGTCTGATCTACTATGGAAATTCCTATGTACCTGTGTTTCACTCTCACTATGGTGAATCCTATATCAGATTTTTTTCTATAGGAGGCAGCTTCTGGCAGAGACGAAATCCATTCATTTTCCGTTGACACAGCCTCTGATTCTCAGTGTCTCAAAATTACCATCTTGGCTGTCAATACATAATAGTTATTCATATGCTTTTTATCTTTGATGCCACAGAGTAATCTATCACATCATGCAGTAGATAACATTTCTGGCAATCTTCTTTCTTTTTCTTCTTTGTGTGTTTCATCTTCTCCTGTCCACTTTTCAGCCCTTCCACTTTCCCCCTCCTCCCTGCCCCCGCTGGTTCGTCAGTTGTCATCCTGCCCTCTCCTTTTTACTCACAACTCCATCCCTCTGACTTCCAAAGGCTTTTATTAAAACAAATAACTACAATTCCAAGTGTTGATTTTTGAGGGAATCATAGGAAATGGAGGTGGCAATGATCTATTATAGTACTTCATCTAGCCTAGTTCCCTGCCAATGAATAATTGTTCCCTATTGTACATTTTATAGTGTTTTCTTCATTCTATTTTTAAACATTCTAAACTATAGTGTTTCCACCAGTTCCCTGAAGAGATTATTCCCTATTCTAATATATCTCACCATCAGGAAGTTCTTTAATATTCAGCCTAAATTTTCTCTCTCCTAAATTTCATTCCATTATTTCTGTGATAATTTATACCCTCTGTGGCATGTTGAATGATTTATTCCTTCCTCAGTGTTTAACCCTACAAATATTTGTACACTGTTTTGTTTTTCAAAACAAAAATAACAGTGTTTAGAACAACAAGAGTATTTGGAAGTAACAGTAATTTCTGGAGAAACCATATTGTTGTGAGTTGTTCTGAAGCTGTGCATTTAGAATAAGGAAATGAAAATATAAGAATGTAGCATAATTTATAAACTGGGACATACAAACCTAGATAGTAATAAAAAAATCTGTTATTTATTATTTGCATATTATTTGTACTATGCTAGACACTGTTTAGACACAGAGAAAGACACACTCTTGCCCTGAAGAGCTAATAATATATGAAGGAATACACCATACCATACTGTTCAGCAAAATTAAAGAGAAAGTATAACCATAGAAAATGCAGAAATCCAAATGGACAAAGTATGTGTATACGGTGTGCAATGATCAGGAAGGAGGAGCTCTTAAAATAACTGTTGAGAAATGACTTTATAAATGGATAGTGGGAAGAAAGTAAAGGGGAAAAAAAGTATTTTTCTGTAATGTAAATACCACACAGTACATACACTGCTCTCAAGTCATTGCTTGCCCAAAAACTGATCAAATACAAGCAGAAGAATGTGTTAACTTTTGATCTTTTCCATATAGATCGAAAGTCACGATCAATTGGTTTCCGTCTGTTCTTTGAAATCACATACGGTTCATATGTGCCAAGTTTTATATGAATCACATGATAAGGTCAAGTAATGCAAATTCCAAGGCTGACTTTATATACCCAGGTTACATATGACTGTGATACTATATTACCATATGTTGACTATAATGTGGGTATGTAAATGCTGATCTTGAAAGGAATCCCATCAGTAAAACCCAAGATAAATAAAGCTATAGTAATACTTTTCAAATTAACTAAAAATGAGAGGAACTTGATGGCAAAAAAAAAATATTACAAAATAGAAAGGGGCAAAGGCCAGCACGGCATTCTGTGATCATAAAATCAGAGAGAAACAGTCTTGGAACTAAAGAAAAACTGTGAATATTTAGACATTGTTTTAAAAATCATGAAATGCCAAAATTCAGCAGTTACTTTTTAATAGAGTTATTACAAAAAAATGCTGGGGATTGCCAAAGATTAAAAATAACCTGGTGATGTTTTTGTCATCTATGGGAGCCAGAAAGTGAAGAAATACACAGCACTGAGCAAAAGTTAATTTGACCTTTTATTCATAATTGTGAATATTAAGGATTGACAAAAGGAATACCATTAAAGGATATCTGCAACAGTAGCTACTGAAGTAAACTTCAAAAGCCTAGCAGTAAAAAGTGACTGCAATGTCAGTGAAACTCTAAATAACTACATTGCGTGCTTAAGCATGTAATGTTCTGATCTTTTAGACTTCTGTATAATTTGTGTTTTCTGTTGTTTGTATTTACTATGATGCAAAGAAAATCGAGAAGTCGTAACTAGTAAAGGTTTAATTTCACTAATAGCAACTTTTACCTCATACATCTATTTTAGGAAGAATAAGAAAAATGTTCCTAGCAGTTAAGCTAAACTGAACAGATACTAAGAACAGCCATGTCAATTGTCTTTTTATATTTACTAATATAGTATTTGTTTTTTCTTTCACACATTACAAATTAAGTATAATTATTGCAATGTACTCTGTCATATATACATATGCATATACTAATGTACATGCAGATATACTGTCTCTGTGTATATAACTACAAACACTGCATATAAAATAGTATATAAATGCTATAGTAATGTGTATATGCTTAACCTTGTTTTGTTTTGCTTCCCCTATTCTATTTTATCACACTACTAGCATATCATTATCTTCTCTTATCACCTGCAGATCCTGGAAAGACACTTCCAGAAGCTCTTGATTACTGCAAGGTTTGGCTACAGACAGTAGCAGGAGAGATAGATGCTAAAAGTGGCATTCCACCTCCTCTCATCACATTGCAAATTAAAGATTTTCTCAATGGGCCAGGTAAGTGGTGCATTTCTGATTAAAATGAATTTTCTAATGTAATCTGTGTGTGCATATAGAGCCATCATTTCTTTATAAATGAACATGCCAGAAAAATGTTTCCTTCTTTCTCCATAAATGAGGATTTTTTTAAATTTAATTTTATTTATTTATTTATTTTTGCCAAAAACTACACTGGAGAGAGGCCCAGGTTGAACAGAATTAAAGTGACAGATTTAAGGCCGAGTAAACTTCTTATCTTTCAAGACTAGACACTGGAGCCTTAAACCCCTAGAAACTTCAAATTTGTAGATTTCTAGTAGAACACAAAATACCTGCTTCTAGCCTTTGGAAAGCTATGAGACTGTAAAATGTATGGCACATGTAGAAAGGCCTGTTTAAAAAGAAAACAAGAAAAATACCTGTGGCACCTTAGAGACTAACAAATTTATTTCAGCATAAGCTTACTTCATCGGATGCATGGAATGGAACATACAGTGAACAGATATTTATACATTCAAAGAAACATGAGAAGGTGGAAGTGTCTATACCAATGTTAAGAGGCTAATTAATTGAAAGGAACTGTTATCAGTAGAAACTTTTGAAGTAGATAATCAACAGGGGCCATTACAGACAGTTGACACAAAGATGTTAAGGGGGGAAATAAATTCAATTAACGTAATGACCGAGCCATCCACAGTCAATATTCAAGCCTAAGGTAATGGTATCTAGTTTGCATATTAATTCCAATTCTGCAGTTTCTCGTTGGAGCCTGTTTTTGAAGTTATTTTGTTGCAAAATTGCTACTTTTATATCTGTCATTAAGTGATTAGGGAGGTTGAAGTGTTCACCTACTGGCTTTTGAATGTGATGATTCCTGATATCAGATTTGTGTCCGTTTATTCTTTTGCGTAGAGACTGTCCAGTTTGGCCAATGTACATGGCAGAGGGGCATTGCTGGCACATGATGGCATATATCACATTGGTAGATGTGCAGGTGAACGAGCCCCTGATGGTTTGGCTGATGTGATTAGGTCCTATGATGGTGTCACTTGAATAGATATGTGGACAGAGTTGGCATCGGGCTTTGTTGCAAGGATAGGTTCCTGGGATAGTGTTTTTGTTGTATGGTGTGTGGTTGCTGGTGAGTATTTGCTTCAGGTTGGGGGGCTGTCTGCAAGCGAGGACTGGTCTGTTTCCCAAGATCTGTGAGAGTGAGGGATCATCTTTCAGGATAGGTTGTAGATCTTTGATGATGCGCTGGAGAGGTTTTAGTTGGGGGCTGAAGGTGACAGCTAGTGGCGTTCTGAGGCCTGTTTAAAGTCATTTTTAGAGGTTTATACTGTTCCCTCTGAACTCTGTTCAGTTGGATTCATAGTAATCTAGACACCTGGTATTACAGGAAGAGGAGTGTGCTCTAAAGGGTACGAACTCTTCTGCCTGTTGTCCCCAAGTTTGTCCTCTTCAGCCCCATCCCTTCCAACCTATCCCTTACTAGTCCCATCTCTTGCTCGCCCCAGCTCCTTGTCCCAGTCCTATTGTCCTTGCCTGCCTAGTTGCAATCTCCACTCCTCAGGCTTCTCATCTTTAGGCCCTCTGTAAGAAGGCTACTTAGCGGCAACTTGAACTAAATATACAGAGAAAAACCATTAAAGGCATTGTTTGAAATAGTTTTTGCACCAAGGGGTTCCTACAGATGGTCACCTGACAAACGGCCAGACTTTTTACCAAATTAGCTAACCATGAAGCCCACTTTCATGCAAATAATACTAAGATGGCCTGAGCTATTCTGTCTACCAGGGCCAGGACACCTAATTTAGAGACTTTCCTTAGGAATGGATTTGAGGTTGCTGCTAAGCATACCCTAGCAGTCTCTACTGGTGGGTTTCACTTTCCTGTGATTTAAGTGATTCCCCCATGTGCTAAGTAATAAATAATAAATCTCCTACCTCCAAATATAATGGTGTGAACAGTGGCACTGGAACACTTTTTTAGAGTGGGAGTGCTGCAACCCCTCTTACCTCTCTCTGTACCCCTCACTGCCCTGTAGAGCTGGGGTTGGGAGCAGGGCCGTGGCTCCGGGATGGGAGGACACAGACAGGGTAAGGGGCTGAGGCTGAAGGTGGGTGCGGATCCCCGGGCATGAGGCTAGCAGCCGGGACCATGGCCAAGTGCGGGGCCAGCAGCCGGGCACAGGGCCGGCAGCCGGGACCGGGGCCAGGTGCAGGGCCCCAGGGCACAGGGCCGGGCGTGAGGCCAGCAGCTGGGCGCAAAGCAAAACCCCATGCAAAACCTGGGGGTGCTACAGCACCCCCTGCACCCTTAGTTCCCTCGCCTATGGGTGTGAATAGGATGAGTCTCTTTCTGCTCTTTCCTCAACAATATAGGCAGATCCTGAGTCAGTGTTCAAATTCACTCCTTCCTGGACTTTGGCTTTATAGACAACTCCAAAACAATAATACAGTATAAACCTCTGCATGTTTCCTTCTAGATCTTGGCTGTTTCCCTCCAAGACCTCTTTTGGCCTAAGACACATAGCTACATTTTTATCACCTGTCTGGTTCCAGTTGGGCCCATTTCTAAGCATGTCTCAACTGTAATTACCCTGAATCTTAACATAGAATTTTGGCTCAGGGTGGTTCAACAGAACATCCCTGCCTTCCAGTACAGGGTTTTATAACCTATTACAACTGAGAGCTTGGTCAAATAATTTAATCTTCTTTGAGTACCATCCCACAATGTTAGAGCTTTGACTAGATTGCTTTAAAACAAAGACCATACTTGTATGCAATAAGTGCTGTTTCAGACCTAGTGAAAAGAAAAGATGCAATGGTTTAATTCAACAACATGCTAACATCAACAATACAATAAAAACCTCCTAGTCAAGACTTATTCCAACACGTGGAATACTCTGCTAAAATACTCTGCTAAAAATTCAGTCAGAAGTATTAGTACATATATTGCACCATTCTGTCAATGACTTAGTGATTTATTATGAGCATTTGTCAAATACTATAATACTCATGTTCTTACTATGTTACTACTGTAACTATTTTCTAAGGACTTCTTTATGTTCATTTTATGTATTTATTTTACAATCAATTGATGTATAGACAAGTGCAATAGATGGTAGCCATTGAAGACAACTGATCTGCCTTTCAGCACATTTGTCAAAGTTATGCAAATGCAGTCCGAAACCTGAACATAACTATTGCAATGACAACTGAATATACTTGTATATATGTATCAAAGGTTCAGTGTTTTTTAGTAAGTAAAACATTTTCCCTAAGAAAAATATTTTTGGAAAGGTGAGTTTGAAACAACAGCTCTACTAGTCTACTAGCCCAAACATGTATATAACTTATAGACTCATAGACTCATAGACTTTAAGGTCAGAAGGGACCATTATGATCATCTAGTCTGACCTCCTGCACAATGCAGGCCACAGAATCTCACCCACCCACTCCTGGAATAATCCTCTCACCTATGTCTCAGCTATTGAAGTCCTCAAATCATGGTTTAAAGACTTTAAGATGCAGAGAATCCTCCGTGCCCCATGCTGCAGAGGAAGGCAAAAAAACCTCCAGGGCCTCTGCCAATCTACCCTGGAGGAAAATTCCTTCCCGACCCCAAATATGGCGATCAGCTGAACCCCGAGCATGTGGGCAAGACTCACCAGCCAGACACCCAGGAAAAAGTTCTCTGTAGTAACTTCTAACATCCCATCATTGACCATTGGTCCTATTTACCACTGATGGCAATTAATTGACCTTTGACTAAGATCATGTTATCCCAACTTATGATGCAGTATAAAAGTTAGAAAACAGTCTGTAAATGGTTCCCAGAATTTGCTATCTCTAGATGAAACTTTAGTTATTGTAAACAGTTTGTCAACTAAAGTAGATAAGTAGATGTTGTTCCATAGAAAAAAAATATTTTTTCACCACGCAGGAAGCCAGGTTGTCACTCTATATTAACTTAGAGATTAAAAAAAAAACTACAGCTAGTAGCTAGACTTGGAAACCACCAATTAAATGTGAATAACAGGATACATTAATACACTTCTTGCCACATGAGTGGATTATTTTGTACATTTTTGGCAACTAACAAAAAATGATATTTCTTCCAGATTTTAGGTAATAGGATCCTAGGAGAAATAAGCATATATCACTGAGCCAGTGGGAACAGACCTCAACTTTACCCCCAAAACACAAATTAAAGAACTATTATTTCCTTTGCTACAGTAACTAATTATCTACCAAAAAAAATTAAATTCCTGCTAGATCAACATGCACAACCTTTGTTATAATAAATCTAATACTGGACTTGTACATTTAATTCTTCACATGTAGGATTACATTAGATACAGCTGAACTGATGATTATTTCTGGCCAATTATCTTCTTAGACAAAGAATAAAGATGACCATGTTGTTTTATTACTAAATTACTTGCTATACCTACCCTTTAATTCTTTCTTTAGAACAAAAATCCCACATATTTTTGCTGTATGTAATATATTACAAAAGGTTTCAAAAATTTATTAAATATAACTTGTCTTATAATTTGCCTTAAAAGTACAATTGTAAACAAAACACAATTTTTTCTGTGCCAAAATCCTCTTTTCCTAACATTTTCTTGGAGAGATGATAGTTTAAGTATGAAATTATTAAGCTTTTTGATTGTTTGCCATTTGGAATAATTTTCTGTAGAACATTTTATCCAGTAAAATTAAGAAATATGATGTAGTCCCTCTGCTGAATGATAAGAGTTCAAGATTTTTCTTTTGAGTTTGCCTGTCTATTTGTCTTTCCCTTCCATTGCTTGTATGTTGTGATGAATACTGTGCCTCTAGTTATACATTAAAAAGACCAAAAACGCAAGCCTCACTTTAAAAAAAAATTTCTACCTCAAAAGGCAACAATTGTACCCATTAGCAAGGTCAGTGATTTGGAGAAACCTGGTAAATAGCAGCTACCAGAAACCCACTAGAATAGTATCTCTAGCAGGTGATAGATTAGTTGGAACAAATTGGAACCATTGAACTTCGGCAATCCTGGTTTATTTCAAACTGTTTTTAAAATGTCGTCATTTTAATACACAATCTCAACCCTGTAGAACAGTCCACAGCAGGTTAATTTGAATCATATGATGTGTCACTGCCCTCAGCTGACATGAGCTCCGTTCCATGTGTGAAGCCATAATAAATCCATTCCCAACCGAAGCAAATTCCCTGTGAGAAGGTGAACTAATCCAGGCCTCACACTGGCATGTTAGCCCTCTGTAATTGAAAGCAGGGCCACCTGTTCCCAGCACAGTTAGCTTATAGAGAGAAAATTAGCATTAGATCAGATACTTAATATATTGAAAAATCATTCATACTTGTTGCAAGTTCAGCTGTAGACTGCTTAACATGACATCATATATAAACCTAGGAATGTGCCCACTTGATCCCATTTTAACAGTTTTGTTAACCATGGTGTTTGTTAACTTTGAAATGAGAATTTTTTGATTTAATGAGTGCAGACACGTGAGAAGGGGAACTGGCCAGGGTGCAGACTTTTCTAATTAACTCAGGGTCATTGAGCTCTGTGGTATTTTTTTCATTGTTCTTTTACAAACAAGTTTTGAACCACTGACACTGTAGTCATGAAATGACATTTATTTGATTAAGAGGACGAACAGAAATATGCCAAATAAATATAGTAGTGTGCACATGTTATTTTTCATTGACAGTTATTTTTATTAAAAAACACAATTCAAGGCTTCAATGAGGTGTGAAGATAATGCAGATAAAATTTTCAAAAGTGACTTTGGCATATCTCCATTATATTATATTATCTATCTCATAGAACTGGAAGGACCTTTCAAGGTCATCGAGTCCAGTCCCCTGCCTTCACTAGCAGGACCAAGTACTGTCCCCTGACAGATTTTTTGCCCCAGATCCCTAAATGGCCCCCTCAAGGATTGAACTCACAGCCCTGGGTTTAGTAGGCCAATGCTCAAACCAATGAGCTATCCCTCCCCCCAAAGCCTAAGACCCACTGACTTTAAATTAAACATAGACTTCTAAATGCCTATGTTACTATTGAAAATGGGACTCCGGCTCTTAAGTCATATAGATGGTTTTGAAAATGTTACTCTATATCTTTTCTATCATTTTGAAGTGTCTTACGTGCTTTTAAAGTCTGCTTTTACCTTTTGCTGATTCTTTATTTCTCCTCTTAGGATTTTTTCATTTCTATCTTCCATCTTATCATTATTATAATTATATGAACAGGGCTTTGGGCTTGTCTACACTTAAAATGCTACAGCGGCGCTGCTGCACCTCTGCAGCTGTGGTGCTGTAGCGCTTCAGTGAAGACACTTCCTACACCAATGGGAAGGTCTCCTATTGGCGTAGGTGCTCCACCTGCCCGAGAAGTGGTAGGTAGGTTGATGGGAGAATTCTGCTATTGACCTAGTGCTGTCTACACCAGGGGTTAGGTCAGTTTAACTGCATTGCTCAGGGGTGTGGATTTTTCACAGTGTAGACCAGGCCTCTGAGTCACAGGCTCTAGGTTCCTTTCATAGAATCATAGAATATCAGGGTTGGAAGGGACCTCAGGAGGTCATCTAGTCCAACCCCTTCCTCAAAGCAGGACCAATCCCCAACTAAATCATCCCAGCCAGGGCTTTGTCAAGCCTGACCTTAAAAACCTTGAAGGATGGAGATTCCACCACCACCCTAGGTAACCCATTCCAGTGCTTCACCACCCTCGTAGTGAAAACGTTTTTCCTAATATCCAACCTAAGCCTCCCCCATTGCAACTTGAGACCATTACTCCTTGTTCTGTCATCTGCTACCACTGAGAACAGTCTAGATCCATCCTCTTTGGAACCCCCTTTCAGGTAGTTGAAAGCAGCTATCAAATCCCCCCTCATTCTTCTCTTCTGAAGACTAAATAATCCCAGTTCCCTCAGCCTCTCCTCATAAATCATGTGCTTCAGCCCCCTAATAATTTTTCTTGCCCTCCTCTGGACCCTTTCCAATTTTTCATAAGAACATAAGAATGGCCATACTGGGTCAGACCAAAGGTCCATCCAGCCCAATATCCTGTCTGCCAACAGTGGCCAATGCCAGATGCCCCAGAGGGAGTGAACCTAACAGGTAATGATCAAGTGATCTCTCTCCTGCCATCCATCTCCACCCTCTGACAATGGAGGCTAGGGACACCATTCCTTACCCATCCTGGCTAATAGCCATTAATGGACTTAACCGCCATGAATTTATCTAGTTCTCTTTTAAACCCTGTTATAGTCCTAGCCTTCACAACCGCCTCAGGCAAGTAGTTCCACAGGTTAACTGTGTGCTGTGTAAAGAAGAACTTCCTTTTATTTGTTTTAAACCTGCTGCCCATTAATTTCATTTTGGTGGCCCCTAGTTCTTCTATTATGGGAACAAGTAAATAACTTTTCCTTATTCACTTTCTTCACACCACTCATGATTTTATATACCTCTATCATATCCCCCCTTAGTCTCCTCTTTTCCAAACTGAAAAGTCCTAGCCTCTTTAATCTCTCCTCATATGGGACCCGTTCCAAACCCCTTATCATTTTAGTTGCCCTTCTCTGAACCTTTTCTAATGCCAGTATATCTTTTTTTAGATGAGGAGACGACATCTGTACTCACTATTCAAGATGTGGGCATACCATGGATTTGCATAAGGACAATAAGATATTCTCCGTCTTATTTTCTAGTCCTTTTTTAATGATTCCTAACATCCTTTTTGCTTTTTTGACCACCGCTGCAGACTGTATGCACGTCTTCAGAGAACTATCCACAGTAACTCCAAGATCTCTTTCCTGATTAGTTGTAGATAAATTAGCCCCATCATATTGTACGTATAATTGGGGTTATTTTTTCCAATGGGCATTAATTAATATTTATCCACATTAAATGTCGTTTGCCATTTTGTTGCCCAATCACTTAGTTTTGTGAGATCTTTTTGAAGTTCTTCACAGTCTGCTTTGATCTTAACTATCTTGAGCAGTTTAGTATCGCTGCAAACTTTGCCACTTCACTGTTTACCCCTTTCTCCAGATCATTTATGAATACGTTGAATAGGATTGGTCCTAGGACTGACCCTTGCGGAACACCACTGTTTACCCCTCTCCATTCTGAAAATTTACCATTTATTGCTATCCTTTGTTCCCTGTCTTTTAACCAGTTCTCAATCCATGAAAGCATCTTCCCTTTTATCCCATGACAACTTAATTTACGTAAGAGCCTTTGGTGAGGGACCTTGTCAAAGGCTTTCTGGAAATCTAAGTACACTATGTCCACTGGATCCCCCTTGTCCACATGTTTGTTGACCCCTTCAAAGAACTCTAATAGATTAGTAAGACATGATTTCCCTTTACAGAAACCATGTTCACTTTTGCCCAACAATTTATGTTCTTCTATGTGTCTGACAATTTTATTCTTTACTATTCTTTCAACTAATTTGACCGGTACTGATGTTAGTCTTACCGGTCTGTAATTGCCAGGATCTCCTCTAGATCCCTTTTAAAATATTGGCGTTGCATTAGCTATCTTCCCGTCATTGGATACAGAAGCTGATTTAAAGGACAGGTTACAAACCATAGTTAATAGTTCCACAATTTCACATTTGAGTCCTTTCAGAACTCTTGGGTGAATGCCATCTGGTCCCGGTGACTTGTTACTGTTAAGTTTATCAATTAATTCCAAAACCTTCTCTAATGAACTTCAATCTGTGACAATTCCTCAGATTTGTCACCTACAAAGGACGGCTCAGGTTTCGAAATCTCCTTAACATCCTCAGCCGTGAATACCGAAGCAAAGAATTAATTTAGTTTTTCCGCAATGACTTTATCATCTTTAAGTGCTCTTTTTGTATCTCAATCGTCCAGGGGCCCAACTGGTTGTTTAGCAGGCTTCCTGCTTCTGATGTACTTAAACATTTTGTTATTACCTTTTGAGTTTTTGGCTAGCTATTCTTCAAACTCCTTTTTGGCTTTTCTGTTACATTTTTGCACTTAATTTGGCAGTGTTTATGCTCCTTTCTATTTACCTCACTAGGATTTGACTTCCACTTTTTAAAAGATGCCTTTTTATCTCTCACTGCTTCTTTTATATGGTTGTTAAGCCACGGTGGCTCTTTTTTAGTTCTTTTACTGTGTTTTTTAATTTGGGGTATACATTTAAGTTAGGCCTCTATTATGGTGTCTTTGAAAAGTGTCCACATCCTTCTTGTAGTGTGGGGCCCAAAACTGGACACAGTACTCCAGATGAGGCCTCACCAATGCCGAATAGAGGGGAATGATCACCTCCCTTGATCTGCTGGCAATGCTCCTACTTATACAGCCCAAAATGCCGTTAGCCTTCTTGGCAACAAGGGCACACTGTTGACTCATATTCAGCTGCTAGTCCAGTGTAACCCCTAGGTCCTTTTCTGCAGAACTGCTGCCTAGCCACTCGGTCCCTATTCTGTAGCAGTGCATGGGATTCTTCCATCCTAAGTGCAGGACTCTGCACTTGTCCTTGTTGAACCTCATCATATTTCTTTTGGCCCAATCCTCTAATTTGTCTAGGTCCCTCTGTATCCTATCCCTACCCTCCAGCGTATCAACCACTCCTCCCAGTTTCGTGTCATCTGCAAACTTGCTGAGGGTACAGTCCACGCCATCCTCCAGATCATTAATGAAGATATTGAACAAAACCGGCCCCAGGACCAACACTACATTAGCCTTTTTCCAGTCATCCAAGCTCTTCCTCAGATTTGCTGGGTAACCTTAAGCAAATTACTAAACCTCTTTATGCCTCAATTTCCGCATCTGTAAAAAAGGAATATTAATACTTAACTACTGTTTGCCTTCATGATGATGCCTCCACAGACATCAGGTGTATTTGTTTGCCTAGTCACATAGCTCCTGAAAGATTTTTGAAAAGTAGTTGGCAGTTAGGGGCATGTACAATTCCCTCAGTATCAATATTCCATAGATCATCTATGCAGCCCCTGGAGTCCCTGCAGCACATGAACTACAGGCAGAAGAGAGAGGAGACAGAGATCAAGAATGTAGGCTTGTGTGGTGCTAATTAAGAGTATATGGTACCCTGAAGTCACAATCCACCTTATTGGTTCTGCTCTTGATTCTTCAGTCCCAGCAACAAGTAAGGGGGTGTTTCTAATACTGGTGCTAGTAATGGCTAGTGTCAGGTTGGAGGGGGAAGGATTCTGAGTTTAGGGATAGATTTTCTATGTCTAGAGGGGTGTGTGTGCATGCACAATAGGTGTTCAGAATTAAGAGGGATGGTTCTGAGCTACCAAGGCTAGGTAAGAAGAGAAAGGGATTTTCTTCTTTGGGGACAGGTGTGTGTGGAAGGGTATTTCTGTACGGTTGGGTTGGAGAGAAGTGGGGAAGTTCTGAGCCAGGAGTGGAATGGGTTGAGTTGCAGGGTTAATGCAGGAGGGAATAAATTGGTGTTGTCAAGGTGATAAGAAGCAGATGTTAGAATAGAGCTAGACCGGAGGGGATGAGGTATTGGGGCTGGGAAGAAACAGTGAATGGACGACAGAGGGAATAAATACTGTTTTCTCCTACCTTCATCTTTTCTGTCATATGTCCCAATTTTTAAGTTATTTCTCTAAAAGGGGAAAGAGAGAAAAGGGTGCCCCCTTCTCCTCACAAATCTCTCCCAAAAAGGCTTCCCCTGTGACACTCCTGAACACAGCGTCTCAGTTTTCCACTTTGTAAATATGATTGACTTGCAGTGAAGCGGAGGATGGGGGGAAGGTACTTGCTCCCTACAGCCCCATCCATTATTTTGAACACCATGCTGCCATTAGGCTGATCCATCTTAAAATAATTAGGCTGATGATGCATTTCTCTTGCCTTGGAATATTCTTGTTTCAGATAGGCATAAAAATGCTCTTTATGCCTCAGGAAAAGGCTCTTAATGCCTATGATGGCTACAAGGTCTTCTCAGAAAGGGCCCAAAATGACCATAAGACACTGCTTCACCGCATGCTCCTGCATTAAGTCCAGGGAGACCTTTTCCTAAAGAACTCCTGCGAGGCATGAAAAAACTCCTTAGGTGTTTGGCTTCCAAGCCTTCTATAGGTGCCAAAGCCTGAATCAAAATCTGAGATTAAAAGAGGAGTCATTTTCTTGTAAATGATGAACCATCTAAACTATTTGACTGGCTAAAGATCTGAGTTCTATGTGGAGGAGAGCTGGCATGTTCAAGGGGGGACACATTATTAAACAAAATGTAGTGCTCCAGATGCCAGATTTGACTAGACCCCTGTGTGATTGGCTTTTCTAGATATTAGGAGCCCCTAGAAAGGGAGGGCTTCCTGGAATCCAGGCTGATCATGTATATCAGGGCTCATATGAAATGTATCTAGCCAAAGCATCAGGGAGCCAAAATGTCCTTTGAAGACTCTGGTGAAATCTGAAATAAAATCCTTAACCTAAGCATTATTTTTTTCCTGTTTCATTGTTTGCTTGTCTCCTCTCCCTTCATATTTATTTCAGTGGCTCTCCAGGGAGAATTCCTCACTTCTTCCCCTCTTTTCTCCGTTCTTCTTTCCATTCTCTCTCATCTTCTTATATTTTCCCCTCATGTCCCTTTATCTACATAGTGGGCCCTCTTCATTGGTGATTGGAGGCAGAGTAAACCTTTTGTTCTGGCTGGAGTATAGACCACCCGTATTTCCCTCCACCCAAAGCAATGTGAACAGCTGGCTACAGACATCTGTTTGTGACCGAGCTTTTTCAGGCATCTTAACTAAAACTTTTTCCTTACCCAGTTTTATTTGGAATATAGAATTTGTTAAATAAAATCTGCAAATGTTTGGAACTTTGGGGTTGAGGTTTTCTGATGTATTTTCCTGTCCCATCATCCTGCTGAGCCAAAGATGGCAGCCAAGTAGAAGAAAGGGAAACCAAGGCCAAGAGATGCATTGTGTGCTCATCTATATCCTGGCACAGAGGGCTTGTTTATCCTTGTCACGTGGTCCACTTACTGGAGGTGGCCCCTCCTCCTGGCTTCTCTGGGGATTACCTCTTTCCAGGTCTGAGGCCCTCTTCTCCTGCTCACTGCACACCCTGCTGCCAATCTCTCTCTCTCTCGGTCTCTGTGGCTCTGGGTGCTCCTTCTTCGTGACTTGGCCCTTCGGCCAAGTCACTATACGAATTTCCTTTTCCGGGGTATCTAAGTCTTTCCTTACCAGCAGTCTTCTCACTCACTGTCCCTATGGTCCCACTTCCTCAGTCACTGGTAGGGGAACCCTGGCCCACCCTCTACTCCGGGTTCCAGCACAGGGACCCTCTAGTCAGCAGCCTGATCTGTTCCATTCTTGATCTTTACTGCCTTTTCCCTGAGCCTGTCCTACCTTCTGGCTCTCCCTCCTTCTCTTGCCAGCCCCATAGCTCCCTCCTCCCAGGGAGCAACTGTAGGTTACTTGCTTCTACAGTTCCAAACACAACTCCCTTGTCCCAGAGAATGACTTCAGACTACTACCCTGCAGCCTCTTCTCTGCTGCCAACTTCCCGTTTTTATAAACCCAGCCCAGCTAGTTCCTTCTCGACTGGGCTCCCTCATTATTTGTCCCAATCCAAGTCAGGGGATTACTTAAGCCACCTGATACCCCTTAGTTGTGGCCTGTCTTGCTAATTAGCCTCCTTCTTAGTCTACATGAACCCCTTCAGGGCAAGTGTGGGGTGAACACCCCATCACAGTCCTGTCGGAATCCCCAGTGACAGTAAGATTCCAGACATGTATGGAGTGCTGGTGCCCCCCATAATGACTATGGGGAAGATTCCACATTGCATCCAGTGCATGGGGCAAAGGCCATGCTGAGCTGGCTGAGCAGGCACCAGTACTGCTCTCCTATCCCTTTTCAAGCAAGATTCAAAGCAGGAGGGAGCAGGAGAGGCAACATGAAAGCAGACTGTGGAGAAAATGTCTGTATTAGTTCAGTGTCTTGGCAACACCTCCTCTGCAGCTTTTTCTAACTCTAGTAGCTTCTCAGGCAACCTCAGTCATGCTGATATTTCCCTTCTAAAATGAGCCCTGTCCCAGATTGCACTACAGCTGCAACAGGAAGTGACCACTTCCCTGTGTGTTCTCACCACTCCCCCAAACACCCACTAACCAGTTAATATGAGTGCCAGCAGAAGTAGTGCCATGACTGCTTGTCTCCCTGGGGAAGCAAGCAGCCTATGTCTCCACAAACAAGGGACTATCCTACCCCTACTGTTGGGGGAAACCATGCTCCTCCTGTGCCTCCTATCCTGCCCAGGTTTCCCTTGACAGTAGTCAGGATGAACTGTTAAAGTGACCAGGATCCAATTCCACTGTCCTCAATAAACAGGAGCCTTAGTCTGTCAATAGGACAAACAATAGGGAAAAAAATCCTGCCCATGAGTCTCATTCTACTCCCCAGAACCTATCCCTTCCCAACATAAAAAGTATTAGCAAGGGAAATCTGAGAAAGGTAAAGACAATTCTGAGACTTAATTCTGATTTGTACTCAGAGTGGCTCTTTAGTTATGAGGAAATGTCTGAATTGCAAGCCTTGAATCTTCTCAAAATAAAGGTGAAGAAAAGACTAGTCTTTGCACTGTTCTCATTCGTCACTGGTCCAGCATCATAAGAGTCTCTAATAAAAGAAATCCAGAAGCTAGAAGAGGCCTCATAAATTGTCATTAGCTCACCATTCCCAATTTGGATCAAGGTAAGAAGGACAAAGAAACTCAAGGCAAATATTTCCCTCTCCTGCTTCTTTTAAGATTATGTTAAGGAAAGTGTTATGTATGGTTCACGTGTGAACTGCACATGTGAACTCTCTCTGTCCGTGAGCAGTTCTTTCAAGTGACAGGCCAACACCTGGGGGACTTTAACTGCCCAACTGTCTGTTGGAAAAGTAATATGGCAAAACACAAAATATCCAATAAGTTCTTGGAATGTATTGGTACCAACTTTTTGTTTTGGGAAATAACCAAGAGGACAGCCATATTAGACTTTATTCTGACCAACAGGAAGGAATTGGTTGCAAATCTGAAGGTTGAAGACAATCTGTGTGAAAGTGATCGTGAAATGATAAATTTCATGTTTCTATGAAAAGGAAGGAGTGAAAGTAGCAGAATAAAGGCAATAGACTTCAAAAGAGCAGATTTTAACAAACTCAGAGAACGGGTAGGTAAGGTCCCATGGACAGAAAATCTAAGGGAAAGATAGCTCAGAAGAGCTGATAGTTCCTCCAAGAGACAATATTAAAGGCACAACAACAAACTGTCCTGATACAAAGGAAAGATAGGAAAAATAGTCAGAGGCCAATTTGGCTGCATTAGGAGCTCTTTAATGACCTGAAAATCAAAAAAGAATCCTATAAAAAAATGGAAACATGGACAAATTGCTATGGATGAGTTCAAAAGAATGGACAAACATGTAAGGCAATATCAGCAGGGCCAGTGCAAGGAAGTTTCGCGCCCTAGGCGAAACTTCCTTTCACCAGCCCTGTGCCCCCCCACTCCTTCCCCCCCAGCTAACACCGCCCCCCCCGCGCCCTCCCCCCAGCTAACACCGCCCCCCCCGCGCCCTCCCCCCAGCTAACACTGCCCCCCGCGCCCTCCCCGCAGTTAACACAGCCTCCCCCTGCGCCCTCCCACCAGCTAAAACCTCCCCCCCAGCTAACACTGCACCCTCTGTGCCCCCCCCTCAGCTAACACCGTCCCCCCCTGCGCCCTTCCCCCCAGCTAACACCATCCCCCCCTGCACCCTCCCCTCCAGCTAACACCGCCCCCCACACCCCTGCGGCAGCCAGCACCCCCACCCCTTGCGGGCCACAGCTCTGCCCGCGGCCAGCCCCCCCCCCCGACTCCCGGCTCAGCCCCGGAGCCGAGAGGCTCCCGGCTGAGTCGCGGAGGCGGGAGAGAGCCGCGGCCAGCCTCCCTCCTGGCTCAGCTGTGGAGCCGGGCGGCAGCCGCGGCTCAGCGAGGAGCGGCTGGCTCCAGAGCCAGGATGCGGGTGGCAGCCATGGGCAGCCACACACACACACACACACCCACTCCCGGCTGAGCCGCAGAGCCGGGAGGCAGGCAGCAGCCACAGCCAGCCGCCCCCCGGCGAGGCAGCCGCAGCCAGCCGCGGAGCCAGGAGGCAAGCGGCAGCCGCAGCCAGCCACCCACCCCCGCTCCTGGCTGAGCCGCGGAGGTGGGCAGCCGCCGCAGCCAGCCTCTTCCCCTCCTACCCCCCAGCTCAGCTGCGGAGCTGGGCAGCAGCCGCGGCTCAGCCGGGAGCAGCTGGCTGCGGAGCCGGGAGGTGGGCAGCAGCCGCAGGCAGCCACCCTCCCCCCCCCCACTCCCGGCTGAGCCACAGAGCCGGGATGCGGGTGGCAGCCGTGGCCAGCCGCCCTCCCCGGCGAGGGAGCTGCAGCCAGCCGCTCCCGGCTCAGCTGCGTAGGTGGGAGGCTGGCGGCAGCTGCAGCCAGCCGCCCCCCCCCCCCCCCCCGGCTCCCGGCTTGATTGCGGAGCCGGGCGGCAGCCACGGCTCAGCCAGGAGCAGGGGGCGGCTGGCCAGGAGCCGGGAGGGCGGGAGGCAGCCGTGGCCAGCTGCCCCCCGGCGCCCTAGGCAACTGCCTAGGGTCGCCTAGTGGGCGCGCCAGCCCTGAATATCAGAAAGGTAAGGCACAAAATGAGTTACTAGCAAGGAACATAAAAGACAAGGTGAAGAGGTTCTGGGAATACATTAGGAGCAGGAGAAAGATGAAGGAAAGTGTAGGGGCCTTTACTTAGCATGAAATGAGAGCTAATAAGGAATAACATCTAGAAGGCTGAGGTGTTTAATGCCTATTTTGCCAGTCTTCATTTAAAAGGTAAATTGTGACCAGATACTTAACACAAGGGGGGAGAAATGCAAAACAAAATAGGGGAAGAATAGGTTATTTAGAATATTTAGATAAGTTAGATATATTCAAGTGGGCAGGGCCTGATGAAATTCACACTAGGGTACTTAAGGAACTAGCTGAAGCAATCTCAGAATCATTAACAATTATCTTTGAGAACTCAGAGAAGGTGGGTGAGATCCCAAAGACTTGGAGAGGGGAAAACAGAGTGTCTGTCTTTAAAGGGAGGAATAAAGAGGACCCAGGGAATTATAGACCTGGAAAGATATTGGAACAAATTATTAAACAGTCAGTTTGTTAGCACCTAGAGGAAAATAGAATTATAAGTAATAACCAACATGGATTTCACAAGAACAAATCCTGCTAAATCAACCTAATTTTCTTCTTTGACAGGTTTACTATTCTATTGAATAGGGGTGGAAATGTAGATGTAATATATCTTGATTTTATTAAGGCTTTTGACACAATCCCACCTGACATTGTCATAAACCAAAGTAGGGACATGTGCTCTATGAAATTATGATAAAATGGCAAAACTGGTTCTAAAACTATACTCAAAGGGTAGTTATCAATTGTTCGCTGTCAAACTGGGAGGATGTATCTAATGGGGTCCTGCAGGGGTCGGTCCTGGGTTTGGTACTATTCAATATTTTCATTAATGACTTGAATAATGGAGTGAAGAGTATGCGTATAATATGTGTGGATGACACCAATATGGGAGGGGTTGCTAGGATTTTGGAGGACTGGATTAGAATTCAAAATGACCTTGATAAATTGGAGGATTAGTCTGAAATCAAAATATGATCAATAAAGACAAGTGCAAAATCCTACACTTACAAAGGAAAAATCAAATACAGAGATACGAAATGTAACTGGCTGGACAATAATACTGCTGAAAAAGATCTGGGGATTATAGTGGGCAGAGGGATAGCTCAGCAGTTTGAGCATTGGCCTGCTAAACCCGGGATTGTGAGTTCAATCCTAGAGGGCGCCATTCTGCCTGACGCTGGTAGTCGCGGTACTACACAGCAGCAGCTCCTTGCCTTCTGGCAGTAGACGGTGCAATACGCTTGCAAGCCATCATCATTGTCCCCTGTGTGCTCCTGGCCGGCCTTTGGTGTGGTCGGCCAGGGGCGCTTGGACATAAATGGGAGTGACTCTGGTCATTCTCTTTTTTACGTTTTGTTTAATGGAGATTCAGTACTGCCTGGAACACTGGCAGAGGGATAGCTCAGCAGTTTGAGCATTGGCCTGCTAAACCCTGGGTTGTGAGTTCAATCCTTGAGGGGGCCAGGAGATGATGACGGCTAGCAATCTTACTGCACCGTCTGCTGCTGAGCACCCAGGAGATGATGACAGCTAGCAATCGTACTACACCGTCTGCTGTCAGCCTACCCCTTGCTCCCCCCTCCCTCCATGAAAGCAACTGAGGGGGGAGCAAAAAATCCTTTCGCGCCTTTTTCCGTGTGGGCGCCATATTGCTGTCACTGTTATCCACCCGCCACTTCCATTCTGCTCTCCTGCAGACGCCATACCAGGGAAAGCATGGAGCCCGCTCAGATCGCCACAGCTGTTATCGCCATTATAAACACCACGCGCATTGTCCAGCAGTATATGGAGAACGAGAACCAGGACCTGCAACAGCAGGCGAGGAGGCGACGGCAGCGCGGTGAGGACAGTGATGAGGACATGGACACAGACCTCTCTCAAAGAAGGCCCCCGCCAAGGTGGACATAATGGTAGTAATGGGGCAGGTTCATGCCGTGGAACGCCGATTCTGGGCCCGGGAAACAAGCACAGACTGGTGGGACCGCATAATGTTGCAGGTCTGGGACGATTACCAATGGCTGTGAAACTTTCGCATGCGTAAGGGCACTTTCATGGAACTTTGTGACTTGCTTTCCCCTGCCCTAAAGCATCAGAATATCAAGATGAGAGCAGCCCTCACAGTAGAGAAGCGAGTGGCGATAGCCCTGTGGAAGCTTGCAACGCCAGACAGCTACCGGTCAGTCGGGAATCAATTCGGAGTGGGCAAATCTACTGTGGGGGCTGCTGTGATGCAAGTAGTGAACGCGTTCACTGAGCTGCTGCTACCAAGGGTTGTGACTCCGGGAAATGTGCAGATCATAGTGGATGGCTTTGCAGCAATGGAAAGCCTGAACTGTGGTGGGGCGATAGACAGAACCCATATCCCTATCTTGGCACCGGACCACCAAGCCAACGAGTACATAAACCAAAAGGGTTACTTTTCAATAGTGCTGCAAGCACTGGTGGATCACAAGGGATGTGTCACTAACATCAACGTGGGATGGCCGGGAAAGGTACATGATGCTCGCATCTTCAGGAACTCTGGTCTGTTTCAGCTGCTGCAGCAAGAGACTTTCTTCCCAGACCAGAAAGTAACCGTTGGGGATGTTGAGATGCCTATAGTTATCCTTGGGGACCCAGCCTACCCCTTAATGCCATGGCTCATGAAGCCATACATAGGTAGCCTGGACAGTAGTCAGGAGTTCAACTATAGGCTGAGCAAATGCCGAATGGTGGTGGAATGTGCATTTGGACGTTAAAAGGCGTGCTGGCGCAGTTTATTGACTAGGTTAGACCTCAGCGAAACCAATATTCCCATTGTTATTACTGCTTGCTGTGCGCTCCACAATATCTGTGAGAGTAAGGGGGAGACGTTTATGGCGGGGTGGGAGGTTGAGGCAAATCACCTGGCCGCTGATTATGCACAGCCAGACACCAGGGCGATTAGAAGAGTACAGCAGGGTGTGTTGCATATCAGGGCAGCTTTGAAAAACAGTGTCATGAATGGCCAGGATGCGGTGTGAAAGTTCTGGTTTTTTCCCCTTAATGAAAACGCCCACCCCTTGGTTCACTCTACTTCCCTGTAAGCTAACCACCCTCCCCTCCTCGGTCACCGCTTGCAGAGGCAATAAAGTCATTGTTGCTTAAAATTCATGCATTCTTTATTAATTCATCACACAAATAGGGGGATAACTGCAAAGGTCACCGGGGATGGGTGGTGGAGGAGGGAAGCACCAGGATGGGTGGTGGAGGAGGGGATGAGGTAAGGACAAGGACACACTGCACTTTAAAACTTATTGAATGCCAGCCTTCTGTTGCTTGGACAGTTCTCTTGGCTTGAGTGGTTGGGTGCATGGAGGCCCCCCCAACGCGTTCTTGGGCGTCTCGGTGATGAGGTTATGGGACTCGGAGAGGAGGGCTGTTGGTTACACAGGGGCTGTAGTGGCGGTCTGTGCTCAGGCGGCCTTTCCTCAACCATATGCCTTTCCTCAGCCATAAGCCAGAGGATTTCCATTTGATCCTCCAGTAGCCTCAGAATTGCATCCTGCCTTCTCTCGGCAAGCTGACGCCACCTACTCTCTTCAGCCCGCTGCTGTCTCTCTTCCTCCTGCCACTCATTGTCTTCAGCACACCACCTGTCCTCGCGATCAAATTGTGCCTTTCTGGACTCTAACATTGTCTGCCTCCACGCATTCTGCTGGGCCGTTTCAGTGTGGGAGGACTGCATGAGCTCTGAGAATATATCATCTCGATTCCTTTTTTAACTTCTAATCTTCGCTAGCCTCTGGGACAGTGATGAATGGGGTAGTGTTGAAACATTTGCAGCTGCGGGAGGAAACAAACGGGAGAGGAGTAGTTAAAAAGACACATATAAGAGAACAATGCTCCTAACATTACATAGCACATATGCATTTGGTCCAAGGTTGCACTTTGCCTGTTATATTGAGGGTCTGCCGGTTTGGTGTGAGAGATCACACAAGCAGGGCTCGCGGGCAGCAGAATTCGGCTTGCAGGCAGCCATGGTAAGCCACAGTCTATTGGCTTCTTTAACCTTCATAACATGTGGGAATAGTTTCAAACAGCAACCCCCTCATTTCCCATAACAGACATCCGTTGGGTTGGCCATTTAACATGGGTTGGCAGTTGAAAAGGGAGGGGTGGCGGTTTTCGGGTTAACGTGCAGCGCAAACCTAATCAACCACACACACACACATATCCAAGATGATTGCTGTTCCCCCTCCCCTCACCGCGTGGGTAACAGCGGGGAAGATTTCCGTTCACCCACAGGCAAACAGCCCAGCAGGGACGAACCCCTCTGAATGCCCCCTTAATAAAATTCCCCTGTTTCAACCAGGTGACCATGAATGATATCACTCTTCTGAGGATAACACAGAAAGATAAAGAACAGATGTTGCTTGAATGCCAGCAAATACCGGGACCATACGCCGCCATGCTTTGCAATGCAATGATTCCAGTCTACGTTCTACTGGCCTGGCGTGGTAAACTCTCTTACCACGGAGCACGGGATAAGGCTGCCCTCCCCAGAAACCTTTTGCAAAGGCTTTGGGAGTACATCCAGGAGAGCTTTCTGGAGATGTCCCTAGAGGATTTCCGCTCCATCCCCGGACATGTTAACAGACTTTTCCTGCAGCTGTAGCTGTACTGGCCGCAAATTAATCATTAAACACGCTTGCTTATAAAACATGTATTAAATTAACAGCGGTACACTCACCAGAGGTCCCTTCTCCACCTTCAAGGTCCGGGAGCATGCTTTGGGTGGGTTCGTAGGGTACTGGCTCCAGGGTGACAAACAGTTCCTGGCTGTCGGGGAAAACGGCTTCTCCGCTTCCTTGCTGTGCGCTATCTTCAGCATCATTATCATCATCTTCCTCTTCCCGATAATGCTCCTCGCTGCTTTGTGACGATCCACGTACGGAGTCATAGCACATGGGTGGGTTAGTGCTGGCTGCACCCCCTAGAATGGCATGCAGCTCATCATAGAATCGGCATGTCTGGGGCTCTGACCTGGAGCAGCCGTTTGCCTCTCTGGTTCTTTGGTAGGCTTGCCTGAGCACCTTAATTTTAACGTGGCACTGTTGCATGTCCCTGTTGTAGCCTCTGTCCTTCATGCCCTTGGAGACTTTGGCATGTGTATTGGCATTTCTTCTTTTGGACCGTAGTTCTGCTAGCACGGATTCGTCTCCCCACACAGCGATCAGATCGCGTACCTCACGCTTGGTTCATGCTGGAGCTTGTCTTCGGTTCTGGGACTCCATCATGGTCTGCTGATGAGATCTACACTCACCTGCAGCTCGCCATGCTGGCCAAACAGGAAATGAAATTCAAAAGTTCGGGGGGCTTTTCCTGTCTACCTGGGCTGAGCATTCGAGCTCAGACTGCTGTCCAGAGTGGTCAAATGGTGCACTGTGGGATAGATCCCGGAGGCCAATACCATCGAATTGCGTCCACCCTAACCCTAATTCGACACGGCCATATTGATTTTAGCGCTAATCCCCTCATGGGGGGTGGAGTGGAGAAATCGATTTTAAGAGCCCTAGAAGTCGATGTAAATGGCTTCATCGTGTGGACAGGTGCATGGATCAATCGATATAACGCTGATAAATTCGACCGAAACTAGTAGTGTAGACCAGGGGTAAGAGGATGGTGATCAGTAGTGCTTACTGAAGATAGGATAACAAGTCATCTGCTTAATCTGCAGCATGAGAGATTTACGTTTGAAATTAGGAAAAACTTTCTAACTATAAAATTGTGAAGTATTGGACTGGGCCTCCAAGGGAGGTTGTGGAATCCCTGTCATTGGAGGTTTTTAAGGACAGGTTAGACAAACACACCTTTCAGGAGTGGTCTCGGTATATTTGGTCCTGCCTCAGCACGGGGCTGGACTAGATGACCTCTCAAGGTCTCTTCCAGCTCTACTTTTATTTGATTTTATAAGAGACCAAGGGCATGTCTACACTTACAAGCTTACAGCGGCACAGCTGTACCAGTACAGCTGTGCTTCTGTAAGAGTGCTCGTGTAGCCTCATTATGCCGACTGGAGAGAGCTCTCCCATCAACATAATAAAAGCAGCTCAATGACCAGCGGTAGGTATGTCGGCAGGAGAGCGTCTCCCACCGGCATAGCGCTGTGCACAGAAGCGCTTATGCCAGCAAAATTTTCGTCGCTCAGGGGTGTGTTCTTTCACACCCCTGAGCGACAAAAGTTTTGCCAACATAAGTGCTAGTGTAGGTATACCCTAAAGCAGTTGTCTAGAAACAGATAGTTTGTGCCCACCAGTCTTCTAAGTTCTGAAGAAAACTATTCATCAGGAAGAGGATATGTAATAGATTGATCTGGATTTTCCTCCCCCGCCCAGACTACAATTCTGCACTATCTAGCATCCCCAAATCCACAGCATGATTTGGGGAACCCCAGCCGAAGGAGGCAGTCCACATGAGAGGGCCCCTGCAGAGATGTGTGATTTGATAGAACTGATCCAGTAACCTGGAAAAAAAAAGTTTGACATCTCCAAAATTAAAGAGTTCAGGAAGGACAAACAACTCATCTCATACCTACTTCACATTTGGGCCATAGAACCTGTCCTATCTAATGACTGATCCCGTGGAATCTACTCAATATTCTTTGTGGTTCTGGAAAGGAATCAAGATATGCAAGCCATCTTGGATCTTGAATTGCTCAATGTGTTCACCTGGAAATCTAAATGCATTATGTAGGCTTTAAATAGAATCCCTACCCCTTCTGGAATTTCTGTCATTGATAGATGCATGTCCTCTTGTCATTATGGCATATCATTATAAGTATATATGCTTCTGAAACTACGGGAGGCACTTTCAGTACAGGGCCCTGCCTTTCAGTCTGTCACCCTCACAGAGTGTCTTTAACAATAGGCTTCCTAGAATGGGAACCAACCTCTCTACCCATTGCTCATCAGATTACCCTCAAGAAAGAAAAGGGGCCCAGTTATGGCAGCAGCTGTAGAAATATGGCATTATGGCAAACAAAGAAAAAGTAACATTTTTTCAAATACAAAGACTACAACTTCTGGTGGGTCATGTTAGACACAACTGAGGAAAGTGTCTTCATTTTGAAAGAGAAACTGAGGAAGATTACAAACTATTCATCTAATATTAGAAACCCCACTGATTTGTCAGATTTCTAATGCAGCTAGCTAATAGTCATGCTGGTATCATGTGGAACCAAACACTTCCCACAATCTAACCCTCCATCAGATAACTATTTCTTAGGGCTAGTCTACACTTACCGGATAGATCGGAGGCGCTGGATCGATCGTCTTGTCTAGACGCGATAAATCGAACCAGGAAGTGCTCCCCCGTCGACGCTGGTAATCCAGCTCGACGCGAGGAGTAAGCGCCGTCGACGGGGGAGCCTGCGCGCCACATGTGGACCGCAGGTAAGTTCGAACTAAGATACTTCAACTTCAGCTACGTTATTAACGTAGCTGAAGTTGCGTATCTTAGTTCGACATGGGGGGTTAGTGTAGACCAGCCCTTAGAAGAGTTAAGGTGCTTCTCCAGTCCTAGTAGTTGAAAGCTCTATTCCAGACAGATATCAGCTTTCTTTATAGTAAGATTAAATCTTGTGGCTATGAAGAAGTTTAGAATTTTACTGCTTTGGAAGGTGGTGTTCTGTGAAATACTCAGAAGGGATAGTCCTGTGTCCCAGCTGGGTAAAAGGACTGGTCTTCCGCCAATCCTCTGGGAGAGAGGAAAATCCATTTAAGATCATGGGATACTCTGGGTCTAAGAAAAGAGATTCTCAGCAAAGAACACATTTTCCTTTCTCCTTACTTCCCTCTCGCTACTGCTCTGTGAAAAGATCCTAAACTTATGAGATCTATGACTTTTTTACACCAGTATTTTTCATTGTACCTTCTCATGAGGTTTCTTTTCTGACTCACCAAATTAAATGTACAGAGCCTAGCACACTGTAGGCACTATATAAATTAATAGAAATAATGACCTGTTATATTTTCAATTCTGGCACTTCTCAGGATCAAGCCCATTGACTTCAACAGGAGCTTAGGGTACTTAGCACCTTGCAGAATGAGGCACTTCTTTCCTATCCTAGGGAAACAATGTAATACATCAGATATAACTGTGTCATAACTGTGGCAAATGTAGACTTTCTAATAGTGAAATCTATCTGTCAGATACCTAGACATTACAAGTTAAGGTATATTGCCATTATCTCCGCAGTAATTGGTAAGGATACAACAACATGTATAAATATTAATATTTTCAGAACTGAAGTATGTAACTCATATATTTTCAATTTTAAGATATATTTATATTTCATATCTACCAAAAACAAATAGTCCTGTTTCCCAGCATTTCAAACAATCATCCAGTAACTAACTTAGCCATGGATTATAGGTTAGGCTCTATTGGAAATGGCACAACCTACTGCTGAGACAACTGACCGAAAACCTCAAACTTTGAAATGCTGAGCAGGAGAAGAAATACAATATTGCCTGGTATTATTTTAACAGATTGGTCCATGTATGTGTAGAATTTTTCATTCCACTCGTTGGGGTTGACCGACACAACTCATTCATTGCTCTGCCACTTTTGAATTACACAGTTACCCCTAATTCATGGTATAAAAAGACATCAACACAGAGCATACACAAATATTTCACAGAGAGAGAAAATAGTCACAGTGCTGTAAGTTTGCACCTATTTTTGGTACACCTTTAATAATGAAATAAAGGGAGAAATAGTTTCAGACAGAATTTTCGGAGTGCTGCTTATACATTTTCTTTCATGGATGTTATGATTTTGTTAAAGTAGGCCATATTGAATCCATTGGGTTTTTTGTAATAGATTTCAAAATACATAATAAATGTAAGTAATATGATGACTAATGGGTCAAGTGAAGTTGGAACATTTTAAATGAGAAAATAGCTGGAAATAATTTTCAGGAAACTATTCCAGTTGATTTTTGGTCCCCCACAAGGTATACGTTAACATAAACTCCATAGAATCGCCTCTGGGATCTGAATTCCCTCTCTGATTTCATTATTGCAACGTGATTCTTTTCCTTTCACCGTTAAGTCATCTCCTGGTGTGGTGGGAGCATATAATAAGTATAATTTATTTATGTTTGTCTAATCTCCTTTTAACTCAATAGTCATTTCATCATTCTGTTTCCTAGTAGCTGTTCAGAAAGTTGTGAAGGGTAATTAGAAACTAATAACTGACAGACCTGGATTTACTTGGTAATCTAAAGATATGTGTGGCAAGGGAATGGAGAGAGAAATACAGCAAACAGGAAAGCAGATTAATTAAGTGCATTTTTCACTGGAAGAAAATATTTTTCCATGAGATCCTCTAATACAGTTTATGTGTGTGTAGTTATGTAATTTGGAATAGTCCACTTTATCCCAGTTTGTTAAGGATCTCTTTATTGTTTGTTGGCAATGGAAGCGCCTCAGACCAGGATGGGGTGGGAATTGCCTATCCTGTTTTGAATCTCATTCTGTGCTGCAGGGCAGAGAATTTGCCCTTCAGGAGAGTGCTAAGGTAGCTATAAGCCACCTTTGCTCCCTCCTGATTCTAGAGTGTAACTTAGATAGCTCTGAAGGACTGTCTAAATTACTGCAACCTATGTGTCCACCTGCCTGTGGACAGCAACACTGCTCAGAATCTCTTCTGTGCTACGTGCTGTGGCCCTACCCCCGACATGCCCTTCCCACCTGTATGCCATGCCTTGTGAAGGTGTCCTCAAAGGACAGTCTGCAGCTGTCTTTCTTAGTTCTTGAAGCTGGGGAATTCTCTCCCACCTGTATCCATGGTTTTTAGTGCCCCTTTATGATGCAATGGCCCTTTTACCTGGTGTGAAGGGGCCAAGTAAGGGGTTGAAAATTTCACCCATTATGATCTTTATCTGCTGCTGTAAGATGCCACCAATCTCCACTGATATATATTCTGTCCATCATTTAAACAAGTTTTTCTCAGAGTGAAGGTTAATGTTCCTTTCACAACGTTAAGGCGAAAGTATAAAACCGGGCAAACAATAAAATCATGTGGATTGCCCAGTTTTATTTTTATTTTTTATGTTTTACTTAAAATGCCAAAGAATCTTGTTGCATAATCTTTGTCATTATGAGATTGTTAAAATATTTGCAATAAAGACTTCAATGTTAAATTTTCTGCAGTTATGCTCTTGGCTGACCCACCAATTTCTGTTAAGCCTGATTCACTGTATAATAATAACTTGACAAATTTTTATATTAGGTTATCAGGCATGACAACATGTTTTGCTGTGTGACACACACTGTTTCAGTGTGGAAAACAGGGAAGCCATCCACTTACCCTGGCTGCGTTGCTCCTGTGTTTTAGTGCTAACTTTTTTTTTTTATTGCTTTTTGGATGAATTCAAGGTTTATGAAAGCAAGTGACTAATAGCATTAATTAAATACAGACATAATGAGACAGGTGCTGTGCAAGTTTCCCTACTCAGCTCTGCAAGTGCACCTCAGTCCAATCTCTCTGACTAATCTATCCCTATATCTTTCTCTGTCTGAGAGATCCCAAGAGAGTACTACTGGGCAATTACTCATCTGTCCTTTAAGGCTCTCTCATGCAGAATGCTCTAGGATTTTATCTTGTCACCTCTCCTGTGGAACATGTATATTAGGATGCATTTATTCTTGCTGTCTGCAGAAGTAGAATATATTGCCACAGGAAAGCATCAGTAGTCAAATATGCTCTTGAAAAATAAGGTGTCTCTCCTTCAGTATAGTTTCTCACATGCTTCACTGTGAAGCAACACCAACAAATATTTTGAATCTGGTCCTTAAGTGCAACTTCATTGATGTATAAAGATGGTCTAACAGTATGGTTTTCCAAAATGTCTAGGTGATTTATGAACCCAAATCCCAGTGGGACTTGGGAATGTAGGCGCTTTTGAAAATTTTACTAATAGATTCTTTACCTTTTTTAATGTTTCCTTGTTTATTTGGGATGGTGAGTCCTCGAGAAAATCAGAGAGATTTAGGGTATGTCTGCACTACGAGACTAGTTCGATTTTTCTTAAACCGAACTTGTGAAAACGATATTACAAAGTCGATCGTGCGAATCCACAGCAAGGACATTAAATCGAATTTGTGAGTCCACAGTAACGGGGCAAGCGTCGACATTGCAAGCGGTGCACTGTGGGTAGCTATCCCACAGTTCCCGCAGTCCCCGCTGCCCACTGGAATTCTGGGTGTAGCCCCCAGTGCCTTCTGGGGCCAAAAATGTGTCGAGGGTGGTTATAGGTAAATGTCGTCACTCGACCCACACTCCCGCCCTCCCTACGTGAAAGCGCCGGCGGGCAATTAATTCGCGCCCTTTTCCGGTGATTGACAGCTCGGACGCCACAGGACAGCGAGCATGGAGCCCTCCGCGATTATCGCTGCTGTTCTGTCCGTTGTCAACACCTCGCGCCTTATCGTCCACCTTTTCCAGAGGCAGATGCAGAGAAATCGGGCGAGGAGGCAACGGAAGCTCCGCGAGGACATGAACTCTGAGAGGGGCACAGACCTCTCGCAAAGCACGGGACCCCGGCCCGTAGAAATCATGGTGGCAATGGGGCACATTGATCCTGTGGAACGGCGATTCTGGGCAAGGGAAACAAGCACTGACTGGTGGGACCGCATAGTGCTGCAGGTCTGGGATGAATCGCAGTGGCTGCGAAACTTTCGGATGCGTAAGGGCACTTTCCTGGAACTTTGTGAGTTGCTGTCCCCTGCCCTGAAGCGCCAGGACACCCGGATGCGAGCAGCCCTGACTATCCAGAAGCGAGTGGCCATAGCTCTGTGGAAGCTTGCAACTCCTGACAGCTACCGGTCAGTCGCGAATCAATTTGGAGTGGGCAAGTCTACCGTGGGGGTTGCTGTGATGCAGGTAGCCCATGCAATCGTTGACCTGCTGCTCTCAAAGGTAGTGACCCTTGGAGACGTGCAGGTGATCATAGATGGCTTTTCCGCTATGGGATTCCCAAACTGCGGAGGGGCTATTGATGGGACACACATCCCTATCCTGGGACCGGACCACCAGGGCAGCCAGTACATTAACCGAAAGGGCTATTTTTCTATGGTGCTGCAAGCACTAGTGGACCACAAAGGACGTTTTACCAACATCAATGTCGGATGGCCGGGCAAGGTTCATGATGCTCGTGTTTTCAAAAACTCTGGTCTGTTTAGACGGCTGCAAGAGGGTGTTTATTTCCCGGACCGCAAAATAACTGTTGGGGATGTGGAGATGCCTATAGTGATCCTCGGGGACCCAGCCTACCCGCTAATGCCCTGGCTCATGAAGCCATACACGGGAGCCCTGGACACTGAAAAGGAGCTCTTCAACTACCGGCTGAGCAAGTGCAGAATGGTGGTGGAGTATGCCTTTGGCCGTCTGAAAGGTCGTTGGAGAAGCTTACTTACTCGCTCCGATCTCAGCCAAACAAATATCCCCATTGTGATTGCAGCGTGCTGTGTGCTCCACAATCTCTGTGAGAGCAAGGGGGAGACGTTTATGGCGGGGTGGGAGGTTGAGGCAAATTGCCTGGCTGCTGATTACGCACAGCCGGACACCAGGGTGATTAGAAGATCACAGCGGGACGCGCTGCGCATCCGGGAAGCTTTGAAAGCTAGCTTCCAGAGCGAGCGGGGTAACCAGTGACTGTTACGCTTGTTTAAACAGAAGCTGAACCTGCCCCCGTTTCTTTATCCAGTTTCTGTTGCCTATCCTCTCCAATTACCAACCCCCTTCCCCGCCTTCATTCAACGCTTTAAAAGTATAATAAAGGAAACATTGTTTATTAAAACCATCTCTATTAATGATTTCTCGGTTAAGGGTTTAACGTGGGACGCATACCGCGGTTGGGGAGCGGGTGGAGTGTTGGAAAGTACGCTTCTAAACTCGGGGAATGACATGCTCCTGCTCCCAGAGCAGTCCGAAGTGCTGGACTGCTTGTTTCAAGGGAGCCATCAACCCCTCCTATTCGCAACTGTGTGTGGTGGGGCCTTTGTGACTTCTTGGCCATGGATTGCGACCACAGATCCCCTGCTGCATGGATCTGTCATGCAGGCTATCGCCGGCCGCAAAAGATCTGCAGCCACCCTCCCCCACCAGAAAGTCACAGCCCCCCCCACCCCCCCATAGAGAACAAGACAACCCCCTCCCAGAATGACAAGTGTGCCCAGTGCATGCAATGTGAGAGTGACTTTATGTTGATCCTTTCCCCCTGTCTGTACCCTGGTTCTGGCGCCTGTCGTCGCTAATAACAAACCCCCTTACCCACTCCCCCAAAACCAAACCATCCTGTGAAAGAAAGTCAGGGAAACAGCACTGTGCAAAACAAACATTTTTATTAAGGGGAGCATATTTTTTAGATGATACCTGGGCAGGGAACTGTTGTGGGGTGCGGTTGGAGGGAAGGAAAGGACCCATCTAAAGTTTTGGAAATGAGAGCCTTCTGCTATTGGAGCAGTCTGCAGGGGTGGAGTGATTATTTCCACGGCCCCTGCCTCCCCTCATTCTAGTGACTTTGGGTGAGTGGGGGATTGGACTTTGTGGTGGGGGAGGGCGGTTGGAAATAACATATAGAGGTGCTCTTTCCTCCTGTCTCCTGTCCTGGAGAACGTCTACTAGGCGCCGGAGCGTGTCAGTTTGCTCCCTCATTAGTCCCAGCAGCGTTTGAGTCGCCTGCTGGTCTTCCTGCCACCACCTGTCCTCGCGAGCTTCAGCCCTCTGCTCCCATTCGCTGACTGCTCGCTCGGACCTTGAGACGTCCTCTCTCCGCTGTGCCGCCTCCTTTCGGGAACAGACCATCAATTCTGAGAACATGTCGTCCCGGGTTCTCTTTTTGCGCCGCCTGATCAGCGCAAGCCTCTGGGAGGGTGATCCACGGGTAGGGCGGGAGACACTCACAGCTGTGGGATGAGATAAAGGGAGTGAATTCCTCAGAAAGATACTTTTTCCAGAACAATGCCTATACTATTTCCCAGTGAATAAGACCAAGCACAGTACCTATCACATGTCCACTTACTACAAGGTCGAATATTATGTCTTTATCCTGAGTGTCTGGGGTCCCGGTGTACAGATCCCAGAAGCCTTGCTGAACACTGGAAATCTGCTCTCTGGAGACCATGGTAAGCTGTTGACTTTGGACTGCTGAGAGCTTACTTCACAGCAGTGCTCTACTCCCATGTTTCAATCACAGTTCCTGGCGGCGGCCAGTTCCTGCTGCTGCCCAAACCACTCATCTACAGCGGCTCACCAACCCTTTATTCCCCCTCCGCGTGGCTGCTCCCGGGAACTGAAAGTGCCCGCGAACCGCTCTGTTTGAACGGCTCACCTACCCTTTCCCCCCACTCCGCGTGGCCGCTCCCGGGAACTGAAAGTGCCCGCGAACCGCTCTGTTTGAACGGCTCGCCTACCCTTTCCCCCCCTCCGCGTGGCCGCTCCCGGTAACTGAAAGTGCCCGCGAACCGCTCTGTTTGAACGGCTCGCCTACCCTTTCCCCCCCTCCGCGTGGCCGGTCCCGGCAACTCTCCCTGCCTGCGCACCACTAAGTTCGAATGGTTAGCCTCCCAACTCCCTCCCCCCCCGCGTGGATGGAAACCGCCGGGTGTCTTTCTTTAAAGGGAAAATGAAGAATTCACTATACTAAAGAAACCACTCATTCAAACCAGGGCACCATGACTGATATCACTCTGATGAGGATTACGGAGACAGAGAAAGACCGCATGCTGCGTCAATGCCAGCAAACACTGGGGCCGTATGCAGCCATGCTATGCAAGGCAATGATACCAGAGTACCTGCAGCTTGCATGGCGCGGGAAAGTATCCTACCATGGAGGAGACAATAAGGCCGCTCTCCCTGGGAACCTGATACAAAAGCTTTCACTGTACCTCCAGGAGAGCTTCGCGGAGATCTCCGATGGGGATTTCTCCTCTATCCCCATACATATTGACAGACTTTTCGAGTAGTTGCACTGGAAAACGACTCAAAGCTGAAGCGCCTAAGGCCAATTAAGCAATACAAACACAGTGCTTATACACCATGCCTATTGTATTCCAAATAAATGTTTAAAACACTGACCTGCTGATCCTTCGCCTGATTCCTGGTCAGGGATGCTGCCTTGGGAGGGTTCGTAGGGGATCTCAGTCAGGGTGATGAATAGATCCTGGCTGTCGGGGAAATCAGCATTGAAAGCGCTGTCGACTGCCTCGTCCTCCTCCTCTCCTTCCTCATCTTCACCGTCCGCGAAAACCTCCGACGACGTGGCCGTAGATAAGACCCCGTCGTCGGAGTCCACGGACACTGGTGGGGTAGTGGTGGCACCGAGCACAGCATGCAGTGCCTCGTAAAAACGGCAAGTGTGTGGCTGCGATCCGGAGCGTCCGTTGGACTCCTTGGTCTTCTGGTACGCCTGTCGCAGCTCCTTGATTTTCACGCGGCACTGCATTGCATCCCGGCTGTATCCTCTCTCCGTCATAGCCTGGGATATTTTTTCATAAATTTTTGCATTCCGTCTTTTGGATCGGAGCTCGGATAGGACGGATTCATCTCCCCACACAGCGATCAGATCTAAAACTTCCCGATCAGTCCATGCTGGAGCCCTCTTTCTATTCTGGGATTGCATGGTTACCTCTGCTGGAGAGCTCTGCATCGTTGCCAGTGCTGCTGAGCTCGCCACGATGTCCAAACAGGAAATGAGATTCAAACTGGCCAGACAGGAAAAGGAATTCAAATTTTCCCGGGGCTTTTCCTGAGTGGCAGGTCAAAGCATCCCAGTACGGATTGCTGTCCTGAGCATCCACTGAGTGGTGCACTGTGGGATAGCTCCCGGAGCTATTAGCGTTGAATTCTGTCCACAGTACCATGAATTCGACATGGCCATGTCGAATTTAGCGCTACTCCCCTCTTCGGGGAGGAGTACAGAAATCGAATTAAAGAGCCATTTATGTTGAAATAAATAGCTTCCTAATGTGGACGGGTGCAGGGTAAAATCGAGTTAACGCTGCTAAATTCGACATAAAGTCCTAGTGTAGACCAGGCCCTAGTCTTAGGCCCAGACATTTAAAGGTATTTAGATGTTGCTGCACTCAGCGTTGCAATGCCTAACTGATTTAGGAGCCTACATCTCCATTTTAAAGGGGATTTAGGAATCTAATGCCAAAATCCCCTTTAAAATTGAGATTTAGGCTCCTAAGTCAGTTAGGCATTGCAACGCTGAGTGCAGTACACCTAAATACTTTTTAAAATCTGCACCTCCGTGACTTACCATGCCCTTCTTTCTCAGTTTATTTCAAGTTGTTACTTATTTTATTTTCTGCCCATCCTTCTAGCCTATATATGTGCCTTTCTATTCTTTACCTGTCTTAGCTAGTGTAACACTTTTCAATTCAACATGGAAAGTTTCAGCACAAAAGGAAAATTTTTCAGAAAGGTATTAATTAAAATGGTGAATTATGATTAAAATAGGTTTTCAACTGTAACTTACAGCTAACTGCTGCCAATGAAGCATTAATAACATTTTTCCAGGAAGGCTTTATTTCAAATTCCACCTTTGTTTCCTTAAAGATATAATGAAGTCCAACTTTCCCATTAGCAAGTTTATGTCCTGTCATTGTAGGAAAATAGCCCTAGTTTTACTTTTAGAGACTAAGGTCCTGATTCAGGAAAGCTTTTACGCTTGTACTTAAGCCTGTTGAAAACAATGGTAAACTTAAGTGTGTGCTTGCATGATTTTCTGAATTGTGGTGTAAGGAGCTCATCTTGCTGCCCTTTACCCTCGAGGTAAAAAGTTTCATATTGCCTGAGAAGCAGAAGAGCTGAGTTCAATTGGCTAAACCACAAATCTCAAATGATTTTGTCTTAAAAGAACAAGCTGGTCATTTCAGACTTGAAACTTGGCCCAACTTTGATTTAAAGGTTTATCAACCTATGTGAACCTTTCAACAAACTGTCTGCAACATGAACTTGTAACAAAACCTAAAATCAGGCAGTTTTGTATTTTGTTGTGAACATTTCAGACAGCTGAGTTGCATGAGTGAAAGTGATCGCATTGTGCTCTGTAACTGAAAAGAACTGTACAGAGAAAAAAATACCTTTTTTTCCTTAAAAGGGCAACTACAATTTTTCATTCTTCATTACTGAATGAAAGCTGAACCCCAAAGCAAAAATGTACTCACAGCAACTGTGTGCAGTGGCTTCTTGTCTGGCTGACTGGACAAAAAGGGGTTGTTGCCCCTGCCAGGGGCTCCCTCTGCAACTGGTACAAAAGGGGAGGAAGGGGGGAAATTACCTGATGGGCAGGGAGGAACAGGAAGTAGCTGGACCAGGTATGTGTGTGGAGACACTGCCCTTCCAGATGACCTGGGGGAGAGGGCTACTTATACCTCAGGCAGTTGTGGAGAAGCCCTCTGTCACTGTGATCAGACTGGCAACACCCACCCCCCTGCAGACTGATTAGGAGTAGAACTGGGTTTCCTCTTGATCTGCTGTGGGCATTATGCTAGTCGCCTTTTTACTTGGGGGCTGGGAAGGAATTTTTCCCTCACTGCCAGACTGCCCAAGATGGGGTGGGGTTTTTTGCCTTCCCCACAGCTGGTCTGGGACATGGTGGGGTGGGGCAGAGGGGATAGGTTATGATGTCACAATGTAATAACTACAAAATTTGCAGATACCCAGTGCAGGTACTCATTATGGAAGTGATATAGTTATCAGAAAAAAATGGATTGGAAGGGGATTTAGAGGAAAGTATCTCTTAAAGGAGGTGGGGAAGTGGGTTCAGGACTCCTAATATCTGGTACAGTGGGGAGCCAAGTCCCTCCTTTTTTCTAGCCCCCTTAATCCTTATATGAGGGGAGGGCAGCAGAGTCCCAGCAATGGGTTACAAGGAACCAGGTTGGGTAGGGGGAGGGCTGAAAGTAAGGGGAAACAATTAAGGAAATATCAATGGCCTGCACTGTATGATTTGGTATTCCCATATATTTTAAGTGGGTAAAGTTCTGTTTTAATTAAACCACAATCCATTGCCCCCTGTCTTTCTTATAGTGTGGCCAGGACAATAAAAACTGAGTTAAACCTGGGTTTCTGTGCTGAACGCCCCAACTCACTGGCTCTGAGAAGTGTTCCGCAGCATAAAAATAAGATTTAACTCACCAAAAAATTCTGCTGCCCACCTACATAATCATATTGGTACTTTGTGGGCATATAACATCACAACTATTAGAAATGTCATTGCAGCCCATGAAATTAAATTTATTGTGATTTCTCAAAATAATGCATTGTGAGATATTTTAATTAAACCAGGAAGTATCGATATAATTTCACTGGAAGTACCAAGAAGATTTCACACAGGGGGGAAATATTTATAAAAGGTTACATTATTTCTGTCCTGAATGTTTCCCCAAAGCAGAGATTAAGTATAACTAATTTTTTAGGTTTGCTTTACAGTTCACATTTAAGTACAAAATACATTTAAAACAGTATGATATAACCACTGAGTAGAAAACCAAAAAAGTATACACATTATCCATCAATTTAAGTGTGGTGAAAATTTCCACTGTTAGCTTTAGAGTTTATATACAGTACCACTAGAGTTGCTTGACAAAAACTCAAGGAAACGAGGAATATATATTTTCAGTCTAATGCGCACAAATTTATGTATTTACCCTCCTACACACTGGAATTTGTCTGTCTTTTCAAAAGGCCGTGATGATCCCTGAACAGAAACAAGAAAATAGGATTGTGTTAAATTTCTTCCATTCAAACAGTGATCACTGTTTTTAGTAATTTTATTGACATGTCAAAATCAGCCAGAGAAATAATATTCCCCCTCCATACTCCAAATAAATGGTAATTATTTTTTCAATTAAATGAGTAATTGATAATGTTTTTGTCTCTCTCAAATCTTTTCTGCAGCTGACATAAATGTGTCTCTATCAAAACCTTTGAAAGCAAACCTGAGCTTTGTCAAACTTGATCAAATAAATCATTTCCTGAAGAAAATCATAAGGATGAATGACTATGAGACTAGCAAGGAGGCCGCTTCTTCAGCCGATAGCATTCCAATCAAGGATGACATATCAGCACCCAAATGTTCCAGTAGAAAGGATTCTCCACCTGCAGTAAGTGCTAATGGAGAGAAAATGACTTCAATCCAAGAAAACTTGTGGAGAGTTGTTTCCTGTTTTCAAAAGATTTCCATTCATACTGCTCAAATGGTTGTTTCTATGGAAACCATGCCACACCTGAATAAACCTTGCCTGTTAGCATCTTTATCAACCCTCAGTGGAAGTCTGAATGTCAAAGCTGGACATAAAACTACAGGTAAGAGCTTTTAAAAATGAAAGATGCTACTTATTTGTATAAGTGTCATTATATTACCCATTTTACAGCTTGGTAAAGTGAGACATAGAGATTTGTGTTTCTTGCTCCAGGTAACATAGTGGTTAGCAGCAAAATCAATTACCTTAATTCTCTGCTCTGAGGTAGGAGTTGGGGGTTGATGTGGAGCTCAGTAAACTGGTTGCAGTTCCCTGATCCAGGGCTGCCTGACCTGGAACAAGTTATGGCTACACAGGAGCATCCCTAACTTATGCTGCTAGCATAAGGTTCCCTATGATAGTAGAGGATTCCCTATGATAGTAGAGCTCCACTCTGCCCATCTTCCTCCCTCTCTGTCCTGTCCTCCCCACCTCTCCCCCCTTTAGCCCAGGGGGTGGGGAAGGCTGACACAGGAGGTAGCAGTGCTGTCTCCACCAGCTTTCTGCTGGCAGAGTTTTCTCCTGGAATTCTCCATTAGCTTTCTCCCGTCGTTTTAAGGCCACTTTGCACAGCTTACATAGCACAAAGTGGCTTTAGTCAATTGGAGAATCTAGCCCCAAGAATCCTGATTTCCAGACTTTTACTGTAACCAATAGACCACCAACAAAAAGTCAACCCTCCCCCCCAAAACCCTCCCCAAACCCACTCAAACGCTGTAAATTTTAGAACTACAATTGTATACAGTAGTTCACCAGTATTAGAGAAACCAAGCCTGCCCTCTCCTATATTCTTTTTCATATTGTGTAGTAATTAGAACTGGGGACTGGAATTCAGGATTACTGAGTACTATTTCTGGCTTTGCCTTGGACTCACTGTGTGTCCTTGAACCAATAAGCTAACCTGTCTCTGCCTCAGTTTCTCCATTAGTAAATGTAGGGAATAGTTTCAGTACTTCCTGTACCTGTCAGGGATGTTATATGGTTTAATGGTATTTGTAAAATGTTTGAGGGCCTGGGATAAATTGCAAAGTACTGTAACTATTAATTGCTACTGTTTTATTATTAATTTGTCATAATTCTGGGTTGAATTCTGACTACATGGATACTGTAAGAAATGCTGCTAATGTGCTATGCATACCAGAGAGACAAATTAGAACTTCCCCACAGTAGATACTAGAAACCGGATTTTTAAAGGTATTTAGGTACCTAAAGATGCAGATAGACATGTGGTGGGATTTTCAAAAGTGCCTAGGCACCTAACTCCCACTGAAATCAATAAAATCAATGGGAATTAGGCACCTAGACACTCTCAGACAGAAAATGAAATTTCCAGATGTGACAACTTCTGAGAGACTTAGGGCACGTCTACACTACCGCTTATGTCGCTAGCACTTATGTCGCTCAGGGGTGTGAAAAAGCTCCCCCCCCCCCCCGAGCGATGCAAGTTACAGCAACCTAAGCGCTGGCCACACCGGCGCTACATCTGCGGGAGACGCTTTCCCGCCAACATAGCTTCCACCTCTCGAAGAGGTGGAGTAATTATGCTGACGGGTGAGCTCTCTTCCATTGGCATAGAGTGTCTGCATCAGACGCGCTACAGCAGCGCAACTGCTCTGGTGTAGCACTTCTAGTGTAGACTGTCCCAAAAATGGGAGGAATTTCACACCCTAAATAGAATTAGCAGAATGCCAAACTTAAATAGATTCCCCTTTAGGTCTAAGGATTTTTGCACCACTTTATACACTGTTTTGGTTAGTCTCTTAAAACTAAAACTAATAAGATGGTGCATTTACATGATCTGGAAGTTAGCCAGACTTAGCCAGCTGGCAGTGTAGCTTAAGAGATAAAGAAAAGGGTTTGCAGCTGAGAAGTATGAGTTCTAGGCCAAACTAGGTGATTTATTTCTTTTTCATCAGAAATATTCCTGCTCAGGCCAATAAAATTCAGTGCTTTTTTATTGTTTTAAAAGTTAAAAATGAAAAATTCAAGGTTCATAGAACATGAAAGGCTATGAAAGTGCTAGAGGCTGAAATTCTTGATTTATCCACAAATAAATTGCAGTACAGACAGGAACAGTGAATGCATTCCCACGCTTTTCCAATCGTATCTCAATCCTCGCATGGAAAGAGTAGCAACTGAGTAGAGTAAAGGGCATTTTTAATATCCTTTACATAGTTTTAGCCTTCTTTGTGTGTTCTAATCCTCTTTCTTTCCATCACTTCCCTTCTTTCATACTCATACTTTATCCCTCCGATGGTACATTATGGTGTCCACATAAGCATCTATATATCAAAGCCAAGCCTGTTCTGTCATTGTACTTTAAAGCAATTTGGCAAACTCAGCAGTCTATATCACTTCCCCCTGAGTTTTCATCCTCCCAGAAGGACTTACCTTAACTTGCACATTAAGCCTCAAAAACATTCTGCTACAAAGTTGTATTTCTTAATCTTTCAGGCAGTGCCAGGAGACAGATTATGTTTGGTTTTTTTGAATGCTGTAGACTACAGTCAAGTCTCTAGTATGTTTTTATTCTGGCAAGCACTTTTAAATAAAGCAATAGCAGTGCTGAATCTAATCAAAATGGAAGCTAATCATTTAATATGAATAACTTACCTAGCTAGACAATAAAGTGAGATCAACAGACTCTCTTCACATTTCTCCTATTAAAGTTAGTGTATCTTTCTGTTTTATAAGAAGAAAAACACATCACGTACACACCAGCTTTTGAATTCGAACACAGCAATGTGGGAAATTATTTTTAAGTTTCAGTAACTGAAAAACACATTTCCAAAGAACTGTATTCAAAACCGCCTTATTTAATACATTTAAAGGTAACTATAGGAAATAAGATAAAATATTGTGATGGGGCTTGAATTATATTTTTGTCTTAAAGATCTTCACAAGACACAAGAATACTGCAGTTACTAGCAAGAATTGTTTTATTAAGTGAAAAAATATCATGCAAGTTAGCTGAATGGAAAAATGCAGTAGCTCTGTCAATCAGATTTTGAGAGCTAGGACTATTTAAAATATGTCAGTTCTTCAGAATTTTCTTTTTAAAAAGTTGTATAGATTTACCTTTTGAGTTGAACAGGGTTAATGTCAGATATTTTATAGTATGAAACTAATACGCAAATACTTTACTGTGTCTTTGATTTTATAGTCATATAAGTATTGTGACCATCTGTAGCAGCTGCATTTTACGAATTATTTACTGAACCAAACTGAGCACAGTGACAAAAGTAGTCATCTCAGATGTACTGTTAAAACAGGGAAAGAAAAAGGAGCATTGCTTGCCTTTTATACAGTATGGCCATCTGTTGTACAGATGTTATTATACAGAATGACTTCAGATTCAATAATTGTAGAAAATTTTCATTAAAACCTCAACAATTTGCACTTGTTTACTTGAATCTGCATAACTCCCCAGTGAGACAACACAACACACTTGGGGTTTCTTTGGTTCTCACTAGCTTTCTCTTTGATCCTTTTTGATGTGCTGACTTTAATAAACATAGTTAAAAAAACTGTTCAAAAAACATCATGGAAAAAACTACAAAGGAACAATTATTTCAGTAGAAACTACTCTAATCCCTTACTTACGCAAGCTATTTTTAGTGAAAAATGTTTTTTTACACATTTTATGTGACAGTGTTTTATAAACAGTGTAATGGCCTCATTTCCAGATGAGTTTAAATGTAAGAGATGAAGTTGGTTTGTAATGCTAGAGGACTCGTATGTGCTAAGAATTATTTAGAAAAACACACACGGGAATGTGTTGTCGGCTTGTTTCCTCCCTTATTGTATAATGACTGAAGTTGTTTTTATTTTGGTTTTGTTTTTTAAATTAACAAAGAAGCTTGCCATATGTAATTTGTGAAAAACTATTCTCTCCCCCACCCCCCAGACATTTAAAGTTAGTACCACTTTAACCATGCAAACGCAAAACCTTCTAATTTTTTTTCTTTTTTCCTCCTATTATTTAAGATTGAAAATTTAAAAATACAATGGCTAATCGGTTGAATTATTTTTTTCTCTTTTTGATGGGATAAATTGCAATAGTGATTGTACACATCACAACTGTGGATATTTTAGACCTAATTATAAAACCTCCATTCCACTTAGCCTGTTGCAATATTATACAACTCCAAACCCCATTAGTGTTTCAAGGGACTTCATTTTTATAGACACTCTGCAGGTTCTAATACAAGAGTGACTTATAATCACATGATTCCAATTTCTGCTAGAATACTTATACTCTCCTCTGTACTTATGGCAAAGTCCTGAGTGGTTTTAGTAATGTAATATTATTATAGAATGTGATGTACTGTATTGCAGAAACCTCAGTGACTAAGGTTACCATTAACATTAGTTTTAATTTTAGTTTAAATTTTAGTTATAACTTTGTGACATATTCAAGGGCAGTAGTTTAAATGCGAAGGTAAATTAATAATTTAATTGTAACCAATGTATGTAGTTTAAAGACAGAAGTTAACGTTTGGTTCCAGTTTTAGCTGGGTAAATTTGGAGCCACATTTTGAAATAGTGAATGCCGTGAGTTTGCTTACGTAACTTGCAGGTACTTTATTTGTATTGTTGACCAGGAAGCCCAAGTTCACGAGCAATCTGAGGAATTAAAGGCCATCTCTTATATGGTGTCTTGCACCCTTCATGTCTCACTGTAGTCAGTAGCACTTGACGGTGCTCAGCACCTCACACAAGGCATAGAGCTCATTGTTGTGTAGTGCCTCATGTCATTAAAACCTGGATGATTCACAGAGGTTCACCAATCAATTCTAGAAAGCAGGGTGCAAATATCCTACACACGTGTCCCATTAATTAATTTAGATTGATTTTGAAATTGGAGATACCCACCTGGGTAAGATGTAGAAGAGAGGTTGGGAACCATACTGTCTCCAGAGTGAAAAAGAAGAAAACTGTAGACAGACTCTGGACCAGTTTCCTGTTCCCGGAGGGCACAAGAGAGAAGACTCTCTGCTCGATGCCTGGGATGTTGGGATCTCACACCACAAAAAATTCAATTAATTGTTTTCTTGGTAAAAGAGTAACAGTTTAAATAATTTTCACTGTCCTTCCTCTATTATGCAGATATAATTATCTTAGCATGCAAATAAAAGGCAAAAAAATTTCTCATGTGAAAATTGCATGTATTTCTACTGGTCACAAATGTTATAGATTTAAGATCTTTTTTTATAAATATAAAAAATAAAATGTGGATATTAATTGGTATAAAGCAGATACAAAACTTTTCATTTCACAGTTAACTGGCCCTCTTGAGAAAACTCTGCTAAGGCGTTGTCATAGCCTTTGGATGCTGCAGATATGCAAGTTAGCCTAAGGGGAAATAAAACATTAAATTAGATATGACTACCTAAAATAATATGCAGCAGTAACAAGCCATTTACAACACCCAGAAGACCTTTGTTACTTTTAAAAAGAAATATAAACTCTTTCCAACATTTGAACAATAGGAAATGAATTCTTTGTCAGTAAAAGCCAGAGGACAAACTAAATATTTAAATGACCACTGAGAATTGAAGTGGAAGTGCAGCTTGTAGACAGCTATACAAATCACTAACAAACCTTAATGAATATTGGGTGTGGGCATCGGGGTCCTGTCAGTTTTGACACTATGTCCCAAGTAGCTTAAACCCAACACTCAAGAAAAGGTGGAGACCTCAGCAGGTCTCTAACATCTGGGATTTTATTTGTCATTATGGCATACCCTGCAAGCGCAAAAGAAAGAGTAAAAGGGGATTATCCTGACAATGAAATGAGTTACTGAATCTTGTGATAATGAAAAGCAGAAGAATTCTAATTCCTTTCTATAGTCCCTGAGGTGGAGGTGCGTTTATCGTTCTGCAGAAGTAAAATGTAGGAGGGAAGAACAGATGGCCTAAAATCCATGAAACAAGACACCACCTAATCCCAGGACTGAGTACCACTATTAATCCTGGTCAGATTCCCTACTGTTACTTTATAACAGGGTTCTGAGTTGCTACTGATGAACTGGCATGTCTGTTTTTTAAAAAAAATTGCAAACTAACTGTAGGTTAAGAAAAGAAAGAAAGAAAATGTGTTCTAAATGTGTGGGATCACTAATTAATATAGTTAAACCTCCAAAGAATGGATGACTTCCAAATGGAACTGAATCAAACTATTTTATGTTCGTTCAGAACAAATAGCATTGTTTTCTCAATCTCTGTTACTACCTTCATAATGAAAGCAATCACATACACTTAATGTATGAGATGGGAATTTCATTTCTGGGTTTGTGGTTTGGGGATTTTTTGTCTTGTTTTGTATTTTGTTATATAACTGCATATGCAATGTATAACAATAGTGGAAGCTCTGTTATTCTCATACTACAGCTTTTCATGGTAAGTCTACAGAAGACTTGCATTAATCAGAAAATGTATAATAGCTGAAGGGTTGTGCTTTGATTTTTTTTTTAACATTCTGTATTTTTCTGTATAATGACTACACTATAAACATGTTTTCATCTAATACATGGATCATTAGTTTCAGTAGAGCAGCAGGGACCTAGGTAAATCAAGCATGTAGTGGGGAGTCAAGAGACCTAAACTCTAATCCCAACTCTCCCTTGGGCTAATTACTTATGCCTACATTTTCAGGGCTGCCCACTAGTTTTGGCTACCTCCATTGTTGAGTGCCCAGTATAAGATGCCCACAGCCTGATTTTCAGTAGTTCTGAATACCCACAACTATTTCTGAAATTAATGGGAGCAGCAGTTCTAAGCATCTCTGAAAATCAACCTCTAAGAGAATGTCTACACCAGAGCTGGAGATGTAATTTACAGCTCAGGTAGACTATAGCAACATGGATGAATACAAGCACTACATTTTTTGTTATTATTCTACTACATATTTTTCTCTATTAGAATTATTTTTTCTTTAGTTAGTGTAACATAGTAGCATAATGATTTACAAATAAACTGTAAATCATTCTATACATACAACAATAATTGACCAAAAAATGAAAGAGATTCTGTCTAGACCTAAATTGGTGCTGTAACCAGGCACCACAAATTCAGAAATTATCAAATCAGCAATCGACTTGTGATTTCCATGCTATTTAGCATTCAGTAGTGTTAGGAATGTAATGTACCTGCCTAGCCTTTCTTTAAGGGAGATGAGCTCATTTTAGATAGATAACCATCTCTGACTTTTCTTCTGATTCATCACTGACCTGAACTTCATTTGAACCTTGTTAGACACAAAACAAGCAGGATTCCTGGCCCAAGCTATAAAATATAATTAAGCCCTTTTGAAATGATGTGTAAAAGAACATTGCTCTACCCCCACTATAACCACTACCACCACCACAACCAATAAAGTTAAATCAAGCACTGCCTGTAATGGATTAAAATAATAAATGTTCCTGGATTTTAGTGTTTGAAGTACTTGAAGAAAACAGGCTCCCAGCGGCCAGGGCTGCTGAATGCAGGGGGACATTTATTAATGACGAGTTCAAGGATTTGGCCTGTTTAAGATCATTACTTTCTGTTTACCGAGTGTTACACGTCTCATGTTTTTACAGAGCCCACGTGTGTCCCTATGCAACGCTGAAAAGCTCTCTTTCAGTAAAGAATTGTTAATCAGTAATGTGCAAATATTGTTCTCCTGGGGAGAAGGAGCCATCATAAGATTCTGTTCCATACTAATGGGAAATCCAGAGCAGTCCGTACATTGTTAACTTAATCTCGCCTGGAAAATTGTCCCTAATTAGATGTCTCACCATTTTCTAGTTGCTGTGGTTAGTCACTATTCAATCTGGTGACTTTTACATTAACTAAAGTTTCTCCCCAATAGTTATTTGGTCCAGAACTACTACCCCATTTTCTTTGCACATGTTTGTTACAGAATGCCAATAGAGAATATAGCAAAACTGCTTGACCCATTTATGACATGACACATCTGAAGTTTAACAAAGAAGGAGAGAGAAATTTACTATTCATTCTAGACATAACCGATATGCATATTAAAAAATACCTTCCAATTTCTCTGGCAAATGCGAAACAGATTCTGAAGATAGACACAATGAATACTAGCAACCAGATTTTGCTGTTCATTATCACCTTTATAACATATCAAAAGATGGATATGAAAGTAGTTAGAAAATGCTTAGTAAATAATTCTTTTGCGGGGAGGGTCAACTTTGTTGGTATAAATAAGTAATGACATACAGAAGCCTGACAAGTAACTCTATACCAACAATTCCATCTGCATTACCTAAAAAAAGAAATAAAATCCCCACCTCCTCAAAGAGTGAGAAATATTTCCTCCTTCAGTTAAATTAATAAAGAAAAGTGTATGGTAATTAATCTTCTAAGGGCCAGATCGTCCTGAGTGTCTACAGTAGAGGAGGCTATCTTCACAAAACTGCTACTCCCCTCTTGCTTTGAGGGTGCAGTTAGGAGCTTTCTCCACCCCCAAAGCATTGGCACACCAAGTGCTACTCTCCCGCACACACATACACACGCACACCTTAAACAAGTGGAAACGGAAGCAGATTATGATTCTGTGACACAATCTCCTTCCCTGGTGCCTCCTGGGGCAGCACAACAGTGGAGTGCCTCGTATGTGGCAAAGCTATGACTCACCTAAATAATTTTTTTCCAAATATAGTCTGGCTAATGTTCAGTGCTGTTTATTTTATTGTACAAATAAATTGTCACCTGTTTGCTTTTTTAAAAAAATGCTTCCCATATACACCTCTACCAATCAAAACCCTTCTCTGAATTCTATCAGTGTGGCAGTGCAGCCAGATCAAATATCATCTTTCAGCTATTTCCTGGGAAACTAATGACATGCAGAAATCCAGTGAGCACAGTAGAAGGGAAGAAACATCCTGTAGCATTTTCACTTCTTTCAATACTTGGGAATTATTAAAACTTACCAAATTATCAGTATTTTAAAATACTGTGGAATACAATGACTACGCAATTCATTTGAGTTATAGTCCCTTCCTTCATTTGTGACCCAGTAGAACTAAAGGAACTATCCTCTTGTCACTTGTTGTGTATATTCTAATATCTAAAGTGATCATTAATGAAAAGAGAGGCTGTTTGTTTTTCTGTTGCATTAGTTAGAATTTGTCCCTGCTTTTTTACATCCATTGCAATGATAATAGACAAGGTCGGGCCCCTTCTCTCATCCGTGCACAGCCTGACCACTGCAGAATCTTCTAATACTGATAATAGTAAATCCTCACATCTTTTTTTTAGCATATTTGTCTCTCTCTATATATGACCCTGTCAAGTGTCCTTGTAGTGTTTGTGTTAGTATAAATCAAGTCAGTGACATTAAATATTTAAAGATGATATGATTGAACATCAAAAGCTTTCTCTGTCTTTATAAGAAGTTTTCTTGTACTCAGTGTTCTTTTTCAATAGTATTCATACTTTTTAATAGTTTTAACTGTTATGCAAATCAGTTTCTGGAGAGTATCTAACACATGCTTGCGGTTTTTCAAGTAGTCATAGATTATTTCCAGCTGTATAAAAAATACCTGGATATGCCGTTCTAGCATATGTCATCATAGTATCATTTTTATAATGACATACGGAAGCCTGATTTAAATTTAATTTTGCTCAGTCAGTATGGCAGTGCTTTGCAGTACTATTAAGGATCTGAGTGGAGCCTGACAATGGAGAGTTGGCAGCATTTGGTAAACATTGTCCAAAGAAAGTGGTTCACATTTATTAGTCTCCTGAAGATGTATTTTAAAAGTCATGAAACTAATTGTTCCTAGAGCTAAATTATTGCACTCACTGAAAAATATGTCAGTGTTCAGCAAGCAATAATCCAAACAGAGCAAGTTAACTTCTGCATTTCACAACAATCGTTTATGAAGATATATTACTTCTGTATGTTGCCATATCAAGTTCACTTGAAATGGTGACCATGATTTAATCTGTTTAAACTGAAGGCAGAATTCTACACAAAATGTATGAGAGAGATCCATGAAAGAGCTGGCTGAAAGCAGTGTGTGGGAGGGGAGCACAGAAGAGGAGAATTAGTTTTTTACTTTTCCAAGATGACTTATTCAGTAAGAGGAAAGGAGCTTCAGTTCATGCTCTGTATTTCAATATGGTGTTTAGAACTCCTAAAATAAGACCCCTGTGCATATTGCTGTTACAATGGTATTTCTTCACTCCCTTTCCCATAGAATGTGAGTACACTTCTTCTCTAATGTCAGCCTACTGGGATTTCTACTGCAGTGATACTCCAGTGAAAGAAGCTTCCCTAAAGCCCATACATCTCTTCACTCACTTATTTTTGCAGTCCTACCTGTCCGCCAGTCTTCATCTGTTTTTGTTAAGTAATTATTCTCTTAGCTCTCTCAAGACTGCCTTAGTGCAAGTTTCTCTGACTACTCTTTGCTTTTTTTTCATTACGTGCATATTGATCTATATAGTAAGATTCATTTCATCCCAAAGAGGTAATTTATAACTGCTGTGAAATAGGATATAATGTCCTGCCTATAAAGAGAGAAATTCTGGTTCCTTATAAGAAAAAATAAATAAAACTGTGGCCCAAGTCCCTGAAATTCCTCTAGTATTTGTAGAATGTAACCCATGCAGTTGTTTTGCACAACATAAATTACCTTGTTTGAAATTCATCAACATGTCTTTTTCTTTATTAATAATTGTGTTTCAGTTTCTCAGTGGGATATATAGCAGTTGGAAAGAGGAATCAATCAATCTATCTATTATCATACAGATTATTACAATATCGTGTAGGCACTGAACCGCATGAAGTAACGCTTCTGCATGAGTGTTTTAAAACTGTTAAAAGGTCTAAAAATATTTCACATCTGCCTTCAGCTCATGAATTCGGTATCAACCCTGAAGTTTCATGTTTAGTTCATTCTATTGTGCATATGTTTTGTATATGATATAGTCATCTATCAGAGGAACCTAATAGTGCTGTGTGATCTCACATATCAACTGCAATACTTGGGCCCAATGGAGTGAGTTAAGGATGGTGTTTCTATCTTACAACTGACCTGCAATTATTTTTAAATCGCTGAGCCAGAATCACTGCTACACTTTGGTTGCAAAGTGCTAGTCCCGCTACACAAGCAGTCATAAATCCAGGTGAACTTGAAACATAAAGCAGCCAGAGCATACCAGTGAATCTCGACCAGTAAACACTGGGTTATGTGTTGAGTGGTTAGTATAATTTACATGTTATATTTTGTGAAACTGTTGTGTAATTTAAAAAACAATCTGCATAATCCTTGTTAATCAACTCTACGCTCCAGCCAGGTTGTGTAGTGGCTTTTACATTACATTACATGACTTGGGCATTCTTGTCTAGTGGTCAGAGCGGGAATGAGGCCTAGTGGTTAGGACAGGAGTTGGTAGCCAAGAATCGGAGCCCAGGATCAGAGCTGGAGTCAGAGGTCAGATGCCAGAGGCAAGGGTCACAGCCGGAGTCAGAGGCCAGGAATTGGAGCTGTGGGGACAGATCTGGGTTACCTGGAGTGAGGCAAATCTGGGGCCAATGCAGAAGAAGGGCTGGGAGCAAAGCTACAAGCAGGCACAGGAGCTGTCATAGCTGTGGGCGAATGCTTTGAGCAGCCACTGAATTGCTGCTGCTGGACTTAAGAGCTGATCTGCTAGTGCTGATTCTTCCAACCAGACAGGTGGCGTAGCCCATCAGGCAGCCTACTGCAGGCCAGCTGTACTTACCTGGACACTGGCTCTGCTGTGGGCCCTGGTTCATGATAATCACCAGCATAGTGCATGCTGCAATGCATCACACTACAACATCTGAAAATAGGTAATTCCGGATGACCAATGGGGTAAAAGTTGTGCCTAAAATATTTTACGTACTGAAAGTCATAGAATCATAGAATCTCAGGGTTGGAAGGGACCTCAGGAGGTCATCTAGTCCAACCCCCTGCTCAAAGCAGGACCAACCCCAACTAGATCATCCCAGCCAGGGCTTTGTCAAGCCTGACCTTAAAAACCTCTAAGGAAGGAGATTCCACCACCTCCCTAGGTAACCCATTCCAGTGCTTCACCACCCTACTAGTGAAAAAGTTTTTCCTAATATCCAACCTAAACCTCCCCCTCTGCAACTTGAGACCATTACTCCTTGTTCTGTCATCTTCTACCACTGAGAACAGTCTAGATCCATCCTCTTTGGAACCCCCTTTTAGGTAGTTGAAAGCAGCTATCAAATCCCCCCTCACTCTTCTCTTCTGCAGGCTAAACAATCCCAGTTCCCTCAGCCTCTCCTCATAAGTCATGTGCTCCAGCCCCCTAATCATTTTTGTTGCCCTCCGTTGGACTCTTTCCAATTTATCCACATCCTTTTTGTAGTGTGGGGCCCAAAACTGGACACAGTACTCCAAATGAGGCCTCACCAGTGCCGAATAGAGGGGAATAATCACGTCCCTCGATCTGCTGGAAATGCCCCTACTTATACAGCCCAAAATGCCGTTAGCCTTCTTGGCAACAAGGGCACACTGTTGACTCATATTCAGCTTTTCGTCCACTGTAACCCCTAGGTCCTTTTCTGCAGAACTGCTGCCCAGCCATTCGGTCCCTAGTCTGTAGCAGTGCCTGGGATTCTTCCGTCCTAAGTGCAGGACTCTGCACTTGTCCTTGTTGAACCTCATCAGATTTCTTTTGGCCCAATCCTCTAATTTGTCTAGGTCCCTCTGTATCCTATCCCTACCCTCCAGCGTATCAACCACTCCTCCCAGTTTAGTGTCATCTGCAAACTTGCTAAGGGTGCAGTCCACACCATCCTCCAGGTCGTTGATGAGTCTTCCTTCCCTTTGCTGTGTGGGGCACTCAGCACATAACCCTACATATAATTCATATTAAGAACAGAACCAAAAAAATCCTTGAACTTTCAGGTCACTTTTGCCATATTACAAATGGTGAGAATAATCTACACAAAAGTATGTCTGCGTTTTAGAACCAAATGTCATCAGACAAGTGCAAAAAAAATTGAAATCATTAAATATTTTGATTTTTGGTGCTCCTTAAAATAACTAAATTAATAAAAGAACCAAATAAACTATTTTCTTGGGCTAAGAACTTTTATACTGTATACTGTATGTTGCTGTCAATCCACTGTTCTACTGAATATGCTGTACTTATAATCAAAAACAGTAACAAAAGGAGAAGATCTATACTATATTATAAACATACTTACTGAGGTTTATTCTCCTATTAATTATTTTTTTAATCTTGAAAGAGCCTCATCAAATTGGGCCAAATTCTTGTCTTGGATGTTCATACACAGAGCCAAATCCAGGGATCCAGTACCAAGACTGAGTTATCCAGAGACAAAGTCTGATATTCTGACCTTGTTGTAGTCATTGGCACTCTCCTGTTCACTGCCATGGGGCTAGGATTCCATCTCAGAACTTTAAGTAATAATCCCCTAGACTTCAAAGTAGCCTAATTGCTGAAGTAGCTCTCTTTGGTCCCTGTGCACCTCTGCCACAGTAGGGTCCCCTCCAGTCTTACCCCTATCTTCGCATGCCTCCTGTACTCTGCACCATATGGAACTCCGCAGAGGTGGGCTCCATGCTGCCCAGAGGATGCATACCTTTAGTGTGTGACCCACTCTCCAAAACACACACAAAGTACAATGGCACCTCTGTAGCTATGTAGGTGAGATTGGATTTTTCTAGTATTTCTATTGGAATTGACAGAAGCTGTGAACATGCATCGGAGAAAAGAATTGGGTCCATTATGTGTTTTCTTCCATAACACAAATCACGTTCTTAAGAAACTATAGATCATTACATTATAAAATTATTCTTGGCATTATAGTTCAAAGTCTCAGGACATAGATAGATTTTTCCTGGATTTTGAAAGAGGTTCATCAGAGAAGTTTAAACCTCCCCACATATTTAAACCAGGCATGTTTACATTGTACACAGAATATAATTCCATTTTAGTGGGATATTTCTTCTAGCAAAGGATTCAAAGTTTGAAAATTCAAAATAGTACAGTCTTTTGAAACATCTGTATGCTGTAGGCCTTGGGTATTTTTAAATCTTTCATCTTTTGTAAGTATCAAATTTCATTAGAAAAATAAGCTATAGCCATTGCGAACTAAGAATGGTGAAATTCAATATTCACAATGACAATTCCAAAAATGAGCAGCAAAAGAGAAAAATGGAGCCCAGCCTCTAGTGTAGAGAGATTTTAGGTACAGTTTGTTTTATTAAATCATTTTCATAGAATTATAGAAGATTAGGGTTCTGTCATCTGCCACCACTGAGAACAGCCTAGCTCCATATTCTTTGGAAACCCGCTTCAAGTAGTTGAAGGCTGCTACACAAAGATTTTTGATTTGCACTAAGTTAAATTCACAAGAGAACTTAAATTTTTAGGTGGTGTTCCTTTTCTAGACATGTTTATTGTTAATGAGAATACACAGGTGATATAAATCTAACCTGTTTTTAACTTTTTAATTAATTGCACTCTCAGCAAGTTTGCAGATGACACTAAGCTGGGGGGAGAGGTAGATATGATGGAGGGTAGGGATAGGGTCCAGAGTGACCTAAACAAATTGGAGAATTAGGCTAAAAGAAATCTGATGAAGTTCAACAAGGACAAGTGCAGAGTCCTGCACTTAGGAAGGAAGAATCCCATGCACTGCTACAGGCTGGGGACCGACTGGCTAAGCACCAGTTCTGCAGAAAAGGACCTGGGGATTACAGTGGATGAGAAGCTGGATATGAGTCAGCAGTGTGCCCTTGTTGCCAAGAAGGCCAACGGCATATTGGGCTGTATTAGTTGGAGCATTGCCAGCAGATGAAGGGAAGTGATTATTCCCCTCTATTCGGTACTGGTGAGGCCACACCTGGAGTATTGCATCCAGTTTTGGTCCCCCCACTACAGAAGGGATGTGGACAAATTGGAGAGAGTCCAGCGGAGGACAACAAAAATGATTAGGGGGTTGGGGCACATGACTTACGAGGAGAGGCTGAGGGAACTGGGATTATTTAGTCTGCAGAAGAGAAGAGTGAGGGGGGATTTTATAGCAACCTTCAACTACCTGAAAGGGGGTTCCAAAGAGGATGGAGCTATGCTGTTCTCAGTAGTGGCAGATGACAGAACAAGAAACAATGGTTTCAAGTTGCAGCGAGGGAGGTCTAGGTTGGATATTAGGAAACACTATTTCACTAGGAGGGTGGTGAAGCACTGGAATGGGTTACCTAGGGAGGTGGTGGAATTTCCATCCTTGGAGGTTTATAAGGCCCGGCTTGACAAAGCTTTGACTGGGATGATTTAGTTGTGGTTGGTCCTGCTTTGAACAGGGGATTGGACTAGATGATCTCTTGAGGTCTCTTCTAACCCTAATATTCTATGATTCCATGATTCTAAAGGTTTTATAATACTCTGTCCACTATGAATGGTTATGATATGAAAAGATTGGTTTAATTGATTTTTTTTTAGTAAACGCATGTTATGTATTTTGAGTTACTGTGATTGTTTCGAGTTGTTGAATTCAAGCAAAAACCTTATTCCTGTTAAGAACTCTAGACTCTATCCAGGCAATATATTATATTGAGAAATCAGAATGAAAGCAGAGAGAATAATTCAAAATGGCTATTTCCTATCAGTTTAGAATATAATAAGTGTAGCAGCTGTTCTTATTTTAATGTACTCTTGAAAAAATTGCACAGTTTAATGAAAAATGTCTCTATTCATAAAACTTAAAATACTCACACATGTAAAAAGTCATAACGTTTTGGCAAATAGTACTTTGTAAGGAATGTGCATGAAACATACCTGCTCCATAACTAGAACTCAATATAAAGCATACTCAAATATGTTGGAAAAGCAAACTGAAAACAAACCAAAACCAGTATGGCCAGATTGTGAATGCCTTAGTTATATTGGTGAGGCATTTACTCACACAAGTAGTTCTACTGAAGTTAATGGGACTATGTGTGTGAATAATTGCTCACCAATAAAAGTAAAGGATTCACAATCTGACTGCGAGACATTTCTAGACAATATAGATCTTGGGAGAAAACACACACCACTAAGCTAAATGATATATTTTTTCCTTTTTCTTTAGGTGTAATTCATGGATCATCATTTGTTCTTGACATAAATGATTTTCTCCTTAAAACAAGTTTCAAAGAAAGAAGCAGAGTTCTGATAGGCCCCTTCTGTTGTTCTGTCAATGTGGAAGCTAAGTGGTGTAAGCACAGTGGTAATCCTGGTCCAGAGCAATCCATTCCAAAAATACATATTGACTTCAGAGGAGGGCTGATACAGGTCTGTATATGTTTTTGATGTATATGTTTTTGATGTTGTGAAGGCCAAGACTATAACAGGGTTCAAAAAAGAACTAGAACTGGGAATGGGCGACAGGGGATGGATCACTTGATGATTACCTCTGGGGCACCTGACATTGGCCACTGTTGGAAGACAGGATGCTGGGCTAGATGGACCTTTAGTCTGACCCAGTATGGCCATTCTTATGTTCTTATGTGGTTCTCATATATAACTGAATTTGCCTTGAATTCTGGTTCTCTGTCTAAACTGCACAGAAAACTTGTAAAGCTTTGAATCATGAGACAGTTCACCACATTTGAAAAATTTTACATTTTAAAAGAAGTGTGTGTTTATGTGAAACTACTGATTAAACAAAACTGCATAGTGTATTGACAAGAACTGTTCAGGCCATTTTACTGTAGTGTAGCTGTATGTGTGTGTTCCCTTAAAAGTACTGTATCAGATTACTAACACTTAACATTTGGGGGCCTGTTCTGTCTTGTGTATGCGTGCATATGTGTATGCATGCCTAATGCCTTGGGGCAGCTCTAACAAATGCAGTTCAGTTTTTTAAAACATACAAAAAATTCTCAGGGGAGTAATTGATAATTGTTGTTTGTGGCAATTAACACTCAGTTTTACATGCTATCCTCCCCTTCAGTTAAATGTGTCTGTAATTTGAAAACAGTCCAAGAAACATAGGAGTTTTTGAAATGAAGAATTCTGGTTCTGTATAACTTAAGCAAGAGGGTTGTAATGTAATTAGGACAAGATACACACATATTTACAGTAAGATTGATAAGCACCAAATGTTAAAAATTAATAAATAAACTCCAGCCCATAAACTGTTCAATAAATACTTATAAACAAAATGTTTGGAGAAATCTGGATCAGTTTGTAAATGTTGGTAAAATGAAAAAGGACTCTATTTACAATTAATCATTCACAACAGATAATTTGACCTCATGTATCACCATTATTAATGGGTATTACGGTAGTGCCTAAAAGTCCCAAATGATATTGATGTCTCTTTGTGCTAGATTCTGTATCTACGTATAGAAAGAGAGTCCCTGCCCTGAAGATCTTTCAATCTAAATAGACAAGACAGATAAAGAGTGGGAGAAAGGAATTGTTTATCCCCACTTCACAGATGAAGAACTGAGGCACAGTGAAATTACCTGTGCAGCCTTGGGCAAATCACTTAATTTGTGGCAGAGCCAAGAATTAAACTATGTCTTTTATGTCCCAGTCCAGTGCCTTAACCACAAGACCATCCTATCTCACTACCACATCATAGTGAGGCAAAAAAGTCTTGTCAGCTTGGACTAAGGCACTCTCCTCCTCCTTGCAGTATGAGCATTAAATGTTACTACTGAATCCTCCAGACCATTCCGCCAGGTGTCTCTGTTTTTAGTCTTTGTTTCCCTCTCCTGTACACTTACAATTCACAGTTGTAGGTTACTTTCAATTCAGGACCATTTGCCTTTCTACTTCCACAAGGCCATACTTTCTCCCACAATTTACGTGTGGCTGCAGAGGAAGGGAAAACATGGTTTTCAGCCAGCTTTACTGCAAGTCTTTTTAGGTCTCCTCAGACTTCCGGCTTCTGTACTCATACTGAAAAGATCTTTTGTTCTGGACAAGTTAACACTCTGTTCCTTCCACCCACCAACTGCAGACTTTTGACCTACCATCTGGTGGTTTCATCCTGTGATGAAATCAATAGATACGGTTGCTTCTGTTTTTCTCTCTCTGCCTCTGGGTACACTTCTGCACTCAGAATCTTGAATCATCGGTGGTCACCTCATTGTGTCAGACAAATACTTGAGATACTGCATTCTAGATAGCCTTTTGGTGTCTTGATATTCCACTAGGTCCAACACTGGAATTCCAAGGACCAGGGCTCAATTAAATTTTGAGTGATGTGGCGTGGATTAGACTAGCTATCTCTTTAAGTTAGATGCAGAAGGGGTTCTGGGAATATGTCAGGGCAATTGTTGAAAAATTACTTTGTCATCAATTTGTCACTGGTTTGTCCAAGCCTGCAGGATTGCTGCAGACAGCAGGGTAAATGAAGAAATGCAGCATTGCTTGGCAAGGCAAAAGGGAACGGTTCATTAATTTCTCTCTCAGCCAGGAAAGACTGATCCATTCGTTCCCCAGTGCACTCGCTGACTGCCGAAAGCACCCAGATAGAATTAGACATATTAGTGTTCAAATACCTGGGATTACAAATCATTCATGGTTATATGATTCACCATGCAGAGCCAGTTAACATGTAACAAACATTGCAGAAATCTTTTCAAGAATTTTTTAAACCTTGTCAATTCACTTTTTTTTCACCTCTCTGCCTTTCTCTTGCCTTCTGCTGAAAAGGTTTATGTATCTTCAGAATTTTGTAAGTCTATTTTCCTCATTTTTTTCTACACACCTGAATGTTTTGATTAAAGATGGCCTGAACTGGAACCCTAGACATGCAACTCCCTAAAATTTGGGAACATCTAACTGAGATCTCATCCAAATTCAAACTTTGCTCAAATCAACAGCAGTGCGTTCTGAAGATGAGCCCTCCCCCATGGAAGTGTGGATCTAGATCCTAATCTATCCTTTCCCCAAACTCAAAATTGTTGGGATTCAGGGTTATGGTATGTCTATCTTTCTAAACTACTTATACCATAGTATCTGAGCATCTCATCATTTTTATATTTAAAATAAATTTAAAGTATATTTATCCTTATGAGTCCATTATAAAGAGAGTCTTGAGCTGCAAAGATTGGACTTAGGTCTGAATTTCAATTAAAACACATGGTAGCATGTACATTAAAAACAAACAAAAACCCCTACCAAAATAAAACACTGCACTACACACACACAGTTTCCTTCCTGGGGAGAGGATGAGAGAAAGAGCAAGGAGATTAGAGGACAAGGATTTGGGTCTGGGGTTTTGACTATTATTTCACCACCTATTTTTGCCGTACTGTATCTCTGCTTCCCCCATGTTCTCTCACTTTCACTAATCCTCCCTGTTTTCTCTACACTTCTCTTCTTTCCTTTTTTCATGATGTCACTCCCACCTTCTTATTCTGTTTTTTTCCATTACTGTTCTGCCACACTGCTCTCTCTTTTGATGGTTTTATGGGTGAGAAGAGAACTGGATTACCTTCCAAAGAAACCAAATACCAGGAATAAGATACTCATAACTGTTATGTGGTTTCTTGCTTGGGCAACATATCCAGGTCTTTCTCTCCCAAGAAATATTGTGAAATTTACTTCATGCTGCTATTCTTTATCCTCTGTGTTAGGTTTATTAGACATTTTTAATCAGCACATGGTCATGAATTGTAGGATAGTGAGGGACTACTGTGTCAATAACTGCATGATTCAGAACCCGCATCTCCCCAGGCCCAAAATAGCCTGAATCTGATTGTCTTCCAGGCTTGCTGGAGAATTGTTGGAGGGTGAAGGGGATTTGAGCTTTAAAGTTGCCTGGTTCACTGGTAGTGAGTTATACTGAATTTTACTGCTGAACTTTTAGGGTATTATTTGTGATGTGTTTTTAAGTTATGTCAAGGATGGCTGCAGACTATGGAAAGGCATTTCTTGTGTGTTTCCATAAATCTAAATAAATGAAATAATAAATAGATAAATATGAAGTAACCTCTGTTCACTGGCATCTCTTTAAGGCACGCTGTTCCGCATTTTCAGTTTTTACCTATTTTCACCAATAAATTACCAGTTTTTTGTAATTAAAGGAGTTCTGTTTTTACGGAGTTACACCCGTTTATCAATCCACTCAATATTTTTTTCAGGTACCTATTTTTGTTAAAGACTAATGGTTTACGTGATTGTTGAGTCCTGCAGCTCAAAGATTGAAGCAGTTCTGCAGAGTAAAACAGAATACGCACAGTGGAGGTTGGAAAATCAAACAACATTAATATCATGCTATGATTGGCTCACAAGGAAATACTGCCCACCTATTTCTTTGCATCCGTTTATTGCGATGCTCAATTTAAACAATCAGTCCCCACAGATAAAGATAGATAAGGTAAAAAAAAAAAAAGGTAAACATGGGGCAAAAATGCAAATCTGTGCCTGAATACCAACAAGAAAATCAGCGCTTAGAAATTTTCAAGAAAAGCAAAGAAGGGAGTGAAGAGGATTCATTGCGTTCAAGTACTGCAGCATTGAAGTCAGTGCTCGCACTGACTGAATAAAGGAGCATGTTCAAAGCAAGCAACACAAGAAGTTTAAGGAAGGTAATGAGTCTTGGGAGAAATAATCAATATCAGGCGCTTTCACCAGGGCTTTAATGAAGGAGAGGACACAGCACGATTGTGTCAATGAATTTGTGGGTGCTCTCTGTTTTGCCGGACAGCTGCTGTTAATTGCAGAGGGAACTATTGGAACAATACTGTCCAGCAGCAAAAACCCTTCCTAATGCAGACAACTTCACTTGTAAGTATCTGAAAGGAAATGATGATGCTTTAGTATCTAAACTGATGGAACAAATTGATGGAAATGTGTCTAGTCTGATTTTTGACAAGTCTCTTGATGTTTTGGACCATCCGATTCTTGGCCTTTTGTTTTGATATTGTTATTTTAAAGTGAATAAACCTGCATTGTTTTGTGCTGATGTGACATTCATCCGCTCTGCTGACAGCTGTTTTGTTGAGGCACCAATAACTGACATGTTTGAGATCATAGAATCTCAGGGTTGGAAGGGACCTCAGGAGGTCATCTAGTCCAACCCCCTGCTCAAAGCAGGACCCTCCAGCGTATCAACCACTCCTCCCAGTTTAGTGTCGTCTGCAAACTTGCTAAGGGTGCAGTCCACACCATCCTCCAGATCGTTAATGAAGATATTGAACAAAACCGGCCCCCTTGTTACTCCTAACATCTCCGGCTAGCTGCAACTCCAAGTGTGATTTGGCCTTCCTAATTTTACTCCTGCATCCCTGAACAATACTTTTATACTCCTCCCTGGTTATTTGTCCAATCTTCCACTTCTTGTAAGCTGCTTTTTTGTGTTTAAGACGAGCAAGGATTTCACTGTTAAGCCAAGCTGGTCGCCTGCCATATTTACTTTTCTTTCTACACATTGGGATGGTTTGTTCCTGCAACCTCAATAAGGATTCTTTAAAATACAGCCAGCATTCCTCGACTCCTTTCCCCCTCATGTTATTCTCCCAGGGGACCTTGCCCATCAGTTCCCTGAGGGAGTCGAAGTCTGCTTTTCTGAAGTCCAGGGTCTCTGTTCTACTGCTCTCCTTTCTTCCTTGCATCGGGATCCTGAACTCGACCATCTCATGGTCACTGCCTCCCAGGTTTCCATCCACTACTGCTTCCTCTACTATTTCTTCCCTGTTTGTGAGCAGCAGGTCAAGAAGAGCTTTTCCCCTAGTTGGTTCCTCCAGCACTTGCACCAGGAAATTGTCCCCTACACTTTCCAGAAACTTCCTGGATTGTCTGTGCACCACTGTATTGATCTCCCAGCAGATATCGGGGTGATTAAAGTCACCCATGAGAACCAGGGCCTGTGATCTAGCAACTTCTGTTAGTTGCTGGAAGAAAGCCTCGTCCACCTCATCCCCCTGGGATGTACCAACTCAACTACTTTGGGGAAATGTGGCCACAACTAACACAGATTCTGCTTCCTACATGGCTAAATTTGCACGGGAGACTAAACTCAATCAGAAACTGGAGCTGCTACATATTACCTGTCCTGCTCATCCGATTACTGTTGCACTGTCAGCTACTGTTACAGAAGAAATGAAAGACATGAAATCTTGCATCATTGGATTTGGGGCTGTTTACAAGGCTATAAACAAGTTGAAGCTTTTTTTTACATAGTGCAAGACAAGTGTAGAGCCGGCTGCCTCTGTTACCTACCCCTGTTGTGCCGCATCGGTGGATGAGCTTATACTTTGCTGCCTGTCATGTAAATAATGTGTGGACTGTGATAATGCATCTCCTAGATCACCTTGAGTTGTTTGGTTCTAAAGTAGAAGCTCTGAAGAGACTGGCAAATAACCAGAATGACTGCCGATTCTTTGCACCACAGTAATGTTCATTGTTGAAAACTTGGGATCACTGTGTGACACACAAAGCACTGGAGTTTTCTCCGACAAGTGCCAGCACATTTGCCAATTCAGACATTTACTGGATCCTGACAACCAAAATCTCAGCTAAATTGAGCACAAAAGCTGCAGGAGAAACGTACGGTGAGAAAACCCAGCTGTTTCTGAATATCCTTCCTACTCCAGAACACGAGAAAATCAAAAAAGCATTCAAAACCTTCAACACAACGCTCAGCAATGACCGTGGCCTGTAATCTGAAGCCCAAAGTGTTTGGTGCTGAAGATTCTTTTTGCAATGTCATCCAGGTGTTTCACCCCTTCCTCAAAGTGAATATTGCAGCAAACTATGACCATTATGCCAGAGTGTTTCAACCATTTGCCACTAAAGGTGAAATTTCAAATCTGAAAGGAGATCTTACTACTTACATGAACATACCTAATCCTGACAATCTGAAACTGGATGTGCTGGCTTTTTAAAACAGTCATCAAAATGCACTTCCCAACTTCAACAAAGTGGCAAGGGAAACTTTGAGTGTACCCCTGGATCTATTGATGCAGATTGCTTATTTTCAAAGTTGGACTACCTCAAAGACAGCAAGAGGCTCAACATGAGTGAGGATACTTTGAAGAAAATTATGCAAGTGTACGCAAACCAGGATTTCTGGAAAAAACTACTAGCTCTGAAAAACAAAAAATAGCTATGTACATAAAAACAAACTTTAAATTATACTAGAATGACCAGACAGCAAGTGTGAAAAATCGGGATGGGAGTGAGGGGTAATAGGAGCCTATCTAAGAAAAAGCCCCAAATATTGGGACTGTTCCTATAAAATCGGGACATCTGGTCGCCCTAAATTATACTTCAGTAAAATGTGTATATTAGTTTTTCTTTTTTCCAGTTTTTTTTTAATTTTTAACCATATTTCATACCAGTTTTAATCTTTGGGGAAAAAACACTGAAAAAAATGTTTTACAAATAAAAACTGAAAACATGGAATACTAAATATATATAAGGGGGGTTCATCTTATTTTCTGCACTGTTCCTTCCTAATTTCCTTCTCTTGTCCACCAATTTTAAGTGTAATGAAAACTTATAAATGAAAGAGAGAAAACCCATAAAAACACTAACTAAAAGATCTACTATGGAAACTTATTGCCAAACATATATATCACTTGAAGACAATTTAAATGAACCAGACCTAATGTTCTCCGAAGAATCACATTCCTAAGTGCCCCCATTTTATAACACTGTGCTCTGAACAATTGAAACGTTAAAATTACTTTCCTCATAAGCTTATCCTAAAACCTGACTCGGGGACTACTCCCAGCACTAAGCAATATGCCCAACAGGCCTTTAGATTCTAAACACTTCAGCTCAGTGCCTGTCTATTTTATATATGTGTGAGATGCATAGTATGCTTAGGGTACTAAATAAATAATAAAAATAAATGCATATCTTAGACTGAAATAAAAGACAAATTTGTCAAATGACATGCTAGAATCTTTTTTGCCATTTAGCAGGTTTGCAGAAAGTTACAGTATATAAAGCGTATGCAGCAAAAAAAAAGTAGATTTTTTTACTTTTATTTATTGATTTATTTACTTATTTTTTTAATTTGTTTAAAATAATTACGTATTTTAAAGCAACATTTTTGTCATGTTTTGTTTTTTTCTTTTCTTTATTTTTTTAATAAGGTCTTCTGGGGTCAAGAACATTTGAATTGTTTAGTTCTTCTCCATGAACTTCTGCAAGGGTACCTTACTGAACAAGGCAAGATAGAGACGCTGATCTCTGATCAAACATACCAGACTCGGTCTCCTATGGAAAGGAATCAGACCTCAAAAACTGAGCATACCTCAGATGATCTGAGAACGGGCCTGTTCCAGTACATACAAGATGCAGGTAGGAAGAATATTATTATTATTATTTTATTATTTATTATTATTATTTAAATTACAAAGTAAGTACAGTAGTAACCTTTTAAAGATCACTTACCTATTATGAAGTTCTTTACCTTTTTTGGTAAAGCAATTGAAAACAACATCTGTTGCATTAACGTCTTTTTGATTTTTTTCCATTTAGCTGCAATCTTTTAAAAGTCAGGGAAATTGCTTTTTTATTTTCTCTCCTTTTGATCCTAAGAGATTTGTTTTTAACTACTTTTGTCTCATAAACCAGCCTGTTCCTTTTTAGAAATTACATAACAGATTATAGCTTTCTTTCATTTGACAGAAGCGCAGAAACTGCCGAGTGCCTATGAAGTTGTGTTTTACAATGAAACTGAGGATACTCCAGGAATAATGTTATGGAGATATCCAGAACCCAGGGTGCTTACCCTTGTAAGAATAACTCCTGTTCCTTTTAATACAACTGAAGATCCAGATATTAGCACTGCAGACCTTGGGGATGTTCTTCAGGTTGGTTATTGGGAATTCCTACTTTCATTAACAAAAGAGAATGTTGTTGTTATAAAGTTTATTCAGTGTTTTAGAAATTGCTGTTAGTAAAAATTGTGAATAAAACAAACGGGCCGAATGAAGTTAATGGGAGGTGAATTTTGCAGCTTGAACCCATTGCTAATTTAAAATGAATCAAACAGTGTTTCCTACCATTTACCTGTGAAGGCTTTTCCACAGCGTCATAAACTACAGCAAACCTCAGCAGTTCTAGTTTTCCATCTTCTTGCTGTGGGAGGCTAAGTGCAGTCCAATCCTATTTCCCCAATCCATGGATCTCCTCTTCAGGAGCACTGTCTGCCTCCTTCTGTTCAGCTGGAGTGTGGCTGTATACCTTAGTAGTTTTCCTGCATCTGCCAACTGCATTGCTCTTTCATAATTTAGTAGGCCTGTTGTTCCCCAAAATACATTATTAGGAATTTTGTACTCTACCGTAATCCATCTTTATTATTTCCCTTATTCCCTACATTTCTATATAGATATTTATTCAACTGTGAATTCATTAATATTTTTAATTCTTACTTTTCACCTCTTTTTGCAGGCCATCTTCTGTCTCATTCAGATCTGCTTATTATTCAGCTTTTAAATAGTATTGCAAATTATATTAATTAAATAAAATGTCCCCCTCTTTTCCAAGTCAGTGAGAGGTATTAAATTTTATTTTGTTATTGTTATAACTGTAATGGAAGAGTTTCTGTTTTAAGAATTGAATTATGCACCAGTATGCATTAACTTATGGATCAGGTTAATCTCCCACAGAAATATGATATAATATCATTATACTGCACAAAGTGTTAGTGAGATCATTTAGGTGTCCTGCCAATTTCTTTGCCTTCTAGACAGGCAAGTTTCAACTCCCTTAAATTATATGAAGCTTAAGAACTAAATTGAAGAAATCAACTAAGCTTGGCCCGAGGTCTCAGCAAAGATCAAAATAGTGTTATCATGCACTTTCTTGAGGACTCCGTTCAGTCCATGTGAAAACCTGCAAATTGCAGACCTTAAAGATTATATTTTCAAAGCAATGTGCAACAAGTCTGCTGCATAAATCCCATTATAGTTAACTGGTTTTGTGGGCAAAACTTCATGTGCACCACTTTAAAAATTTAGCCCTATATAGTAACATAGGTTCTCCATTGAGTACATCAGTGTGGTTCCCAGTGTAGTTGTGCATATCTCTCATGCATGCAAGGCTGGAAGTTTTTTGAATACCAGCATCTGTTGGGGCTGCGTATGTAAGCCACACACCTTTTTAAAGTGGATGTGGTGTTCTGTCCCATCTAGTGGCACTGAGACCACTTAAAGAGGGAGATAAAATGAGTCTGCTCTACAGCCTTAGCTAACAGCCAGTTGGCTTTTAGCTCATGTGGTAGAGGCTCATGCACTGAGGTCCCTGGTTTGATCCCGCCCACCAGCGACCAGGGTCTGTCGGCATTACAAGTGGGGGCTTGTCTGGATTTCAACTGGGAAGACTCTGAAGCTCGGGACGCGCTTCCTCAGCTAGGGGGAAGTATGTAACCTACACACCTACTGGGTGTGGTATTCTGTCCCCTCTAATGGCATTGAGACCACTTAAAGAGAGAGATAAAATGAATCTGCTCTACTGCCTTAGATAACAGCCAGTTGGCTTTTAGCTCATGTGGTAGAGGCTCATGCACTGAGGTCCCCAGTTCGATCCCGCCTGACGACGACCAGGGTTACATGTATTCACTCTGTGCCTTCTCGTGTTCCCATACAAGGGCATAAGGGCAAGGTGTCTGCAACCCTCCCTCAGTTCCCTCTTACTGGGTGGCAGTGAGATGGAACCTGGCAATTGCCCAACCCACTAGTTCTTAGCTTTTGCTAAACCTCTATAAATCTTTGGGAAAATCTTCAGAACCACTTCTCATCTTCTGTATTGACTGCCATGAACTGTTTCCATCCATTTGAACTGAACTGGTTAGAACCCCTCCTGCACTCTTGTTACAGTATCCTTTAACATGGCAAGATTTAAGCCCTGTCCATCATGCGATGAACTAATCCCTATAAAAGGAAGAAATAGCAGGTTTCACTCCTCTGTGGGGACATCTCCTATACTGAGCAGATTCTCTGTCAGCTTGCCATTCTCCATGAGAATGTGTAAGTTGCAAGATGCAAAGCTAAACCCTCCATCTTCTGGGACACTCCATGAAGGTGTCATCAGACCCTGAGATCAGTTCTCGAGTTGTGCTTTCAGACAAGCCAGCTTCATTTAGCACCCCATCTAGCAGAAAAGCAATGCTAAATACCAGTACAGAGAAGATGGCACTGCTACCCAGCACCAGTACCAATATTGATACCACCAGCACCAAAGCTGTCCTCAGCAGTCAAAAATGGTGCACCTCTTCTGGTGTCTACATCTGGCTCTAAAAAAGGGCCACTCCAAACAGAAGCAGAGATTCCAAACGGAACTCAGTGTCCTCCCATAAGGACAGATACTGTATGGTTGTTGAAGATAAATCCACCATGTACCTCATAGCATCGAGGGTTGGGGATAAGGAGTAGCATACAGTGTAGCAGACTCCTCCAGCACGAACCCCTGCTCTGATGATGCACCCATCAGTGTTCATGCTCACCAAGGAGGATGAACCCATAGGACCAAGATCACCGTTGGTACCAAAACACCCACCTGCACCAGTAAAGACTGATTCTGAGAACACTGTATATTTTGGCACTACCCTGGAGGAGGTCTCCTCCTCCTCACCATCACTGTGTCATACATTCTTCACAAAATCCAGTAGAGAGCCACCTTCTCTGTGGTCAGTGTGGTGATACTGTGGTCTAGTATCATAGAGATACCTAACACCGTACCTTACAGGACTCAGCCACCAACTCTCCATCAGGAATAACCCTGGACCGACCAATAACCAACAAGCCAGCCTTATTCCTACAGCATGATTCCATGGCCCTACTGGGTTACCAGGACCCCGCTAACTCAGGCAGCAAGAAGCTGATTTCCACCACACTCAAAGAAGAGGAAGAGGTTACTCTCCCAATCAGCATTCCTGGCTAAACCACCTATGCCAGAGTACCAGGAAGAGCCAGATCTGGGAAAGATCAGCACCAGCCCCTTGTATTACCGCCATAGGACCTTTCATCTTGTTACTTGATGAAATGGTATCATTGCACCTGATGACTTTAAAGTGTTCTAGGAGTCCCTTGTGATGATTGTCAAGACATTGGCAAGTGAAACATCAGTCATATTGAAGAAATCCATAAGCTATGTGATGTCTGTCAGCTTCTGGTCCTGCTGCAAAATGGGTGGAGAAGTGATACCATGCACCTGCCACAGGATTTGAGTGCTTCTACACCCACTTTTAGCCTGGGCTCCTTAGTTGTGTCAATGGTACAATAAAAGCTAAAGTCGAGTAAGAGTAGCCACAAGGACAAGGATCCCAAAAGGCCTGACCTTTTGTGAGAAAGTCACACTTCATTGTTTCCCTGCAGGGGCTAATGGCCAGTCCTTCCTGGCTAAGTATTATCAGGACATGGTGAAAGTGGCTGAACAGAAGAAAGGACTTGCATGCCTTCTGTACCGCCCGTAGTTCCAGGGCATTGATGTGCATTCTGGACTCTTGAGATGTCCACACTCCTTGAGGTGGTCCCTGTAATGGAGTGTATATCCCCAGAGAGCACAAGGTGGCTTTTGAATCCTTCAGTGAGTACATAGCACAGTCTGTCCTCTGGCTGAACAGCTCTGAGCCCTTGATCATGGTCTGGGTCTTTCTCAGGATGCTGAATGCCTGGGGCCATGATGCAAACAGCAAATGTGTCATGTATTGCTCCAGAAGAGCCTTTCGCTACCACTCCCAGGGCAATCTTCTCCTCCTTACTTGGTCAGACCAGTTCAATTATGCCTTTCCTCTGCTGCCACTTCTACCACGAATACTACACAAGATCCAACAGGATAGTTCAACAGTCATCCTGATTCCCCCTTTCTGGCACAGACAGTTCTTGTTCCCCAACCTTCTGCGCATGTCATCTCTCCTGCCGATTACCCGCCTGACACTCCCTGACGTACTGACCCAGTGCAATGGCAAGATCAAACACCCCAATGCATGACCACTCCACCTCACGGTGCAGTGTTTGGATGGGCATCATTCCTAGAACATGCATGGTCCTCAGCCATATGAGACATCCTCTCTAATAGCAGAAAGAATTCTACTAGAAAATGTTACATAGCTAAATGGCAAGTGCTTCTTGTCCTGATCACAGCAAAGAGGCGTTCAGTCAGAAGCTACAGATATTCCCCTCATCCTAGACTATATCCTATCTTTGAAGACATTGGGTCTATCCCTCAGCTCATTGTGAGTCCACTTAGTGGTGGCCACTGAACACCATCTACCTGATCAGGGCTACTCCATTTTCACACAACCTCTAACCAACAGATTCTGGAAAAGCTTGATAAGAACTTTCCTGCCTCCTCAGAAGATTGTGCCCCACTGGGACCTGAATCTTGTTCTTTTGGTACTAAGCAGGCTCCCCCTTTAAACCTTTAGCTACTTGCTTTATGTCCCTCCTCTCCATGAAAATCGCCATTCTTTTACCTATCACATCAGCAACAAGGGTCAGTGAGCTGGAAGCAATGGTGGCAGACCCTCCATATACAGTGTTCCATAAAGATAAAGCTTTGTCACATCTATACCCCAAATTTATCCCTAAAATAGTTTTGGAATTTCACCTTAACCAATCCATTCACTTACCTATATTCTTCCCAAAACTGCATGCATCTGCAGAAGAATGTAGTCTCCACTCCCTCGATGTACAACAAGCTTTGGCCTTTTACCTGCAGAGAACAAGACCAATCAGGAAGTCTCTGAGACTGTGTGTTGCTATAGCAGAAAGAGTAAGAGGGCATAACATCACCACTCAGAGAATTTCCAAATGGATATCTGGAAGCATTGTACTCTGCTGTCAGCTCTCGAACCTCCCTCCTTCTACAAGCGTAAGAGCTCACTCCACTAGAGCCCAAGCAATGACCATAGTGTGTCTTCAGGACGTACCTCTCCTAGACATCTGTAAAGCGGCCACATGGAGTTCCATTCACATGTTTGCAAGGCATTATGCCCTGGTGCAGGACGGGGCTGCCGATCCTCCTTTGGGACAGAGGTTCTCTGCTGAGCCCTACCATCTTCATCCTTGCACCCTCCTCCTACTTAGGTACTGCTTGTCAATCACCCACAGTGGAATACAATATACTCCTGTGGCAATTCTGCACCATTGCGTGCATAATTAATGAGCCATGTTTGCACAGAAAAAAAGCTGCAGTTCCACCTTTTGCCCATCAGAGGATGCTATGGCACTAGAACAGAGTAGCCTCAGCAGAAAATAACTTTGGCTGAAAAGTTGCTGCAGTTCTGCCTTTTGCTTCTAGAAGGCACTGTGGCGATAGAACAGAGCAGCAGCTCCCGGCCAGCTAGGGAAGAGAAAGAGCCTGCCTTCTTCACAGTGCCTGTTGGGCCAAGTCAGGAGACGGGGCTAAGGGGAGACAGACAGTGTGGGGCTGCTGGGGGGGTCACAGACAGGGGCTCATAAGGTCTAGTGGAAGAGGACAGACCGGGGCAGGGGCTGAATCGGAGTGGAGGCATGGAGTCATGGGGGGGTGCAGGATCATATGGGGACAGAGGAGAGGGTGCAGGACCACACAGAAATAGGGGGGTGTCTGAGTGGGGGTGGAGGGACACATGTGGACAGGGGCAGATGTGCCTGACTGAATGGGAGAGGCTAGGGATCAGCCAAGATCTGCATGGGGGAAGCTCCCCAGTCCCTCCCCGCCACCCCAAAAAAACCTGTTCCATACTTTTCCCACTCATACCCAACAACCCTCCAAGTTCACACCCTAACTCCTTCCCAGCAATTACTTCCCTCTCCCTCAGCTCCTTTGTTACCCCTGACTTCCCCACACCTTTGCACTGCTTTTGATGGGTGTGGGAAATATGGTTCTGTACTGTCATTTAAATGAATTATTACTCAGAGTTCTGTATTAATATGCCTAGTAAGGAATCTATTTGTCAAAAAATATTTCCTGAATCTTTTTTGTTGTCTGTATTGTTACAGACATACTTGCTGACAGGTATTTTGAAATAAATTACCCAAAGTAATTGAAACTGGTGTAATTATATTGTGTTATTTTGACAAATAAAATATGCAGAATTTGAAAATACTGTGCACAGAATTTTTATTTTTTTGTTGCAATTTTTTTAATTTTTTGGCACAGAAGGAGGTTACTCGCAGAAGAAGAGGAGGTTACTTACCAGTTACTGAAGATTCTTCGAGATGTGTGGTCTCTGTCAGTATTCCATTACCTGCCCTCCTTCCCCTCTGCTGTGGATCTGCTCTGATTCACAGTGGAGAAGGAACTCAAGAGACATTTGGTCCACCTCACCCTTTATCACCTTGGTTGGAGGCATGAGGCAAGCCAGGGTGCATGCACAGACCAACGGACACTACTTTCAAATTCTCTGACTTCAGCCACAGTGGAATACAGATATGGACCACACATCTTGAACAACCTCCAGTTACAGGTAAATTACCTCTTATTTATACTATAGTAACTGTGGTTCTTCTACATCAGTGGTTCTCAACTGGTGGTCCATGGTGACTTTTTCGGTGGTCCACTCAAATATTGTCCAAAGTCAGATAGTGTGAGCGGGCGCTGCCGTTAGACTGTTTTACGCAGTGTTCACAAGCACGCAGCATGTCATCCATAGCATCATCTAGGACGTGACCGCGTTGTGTTGCCAGTAACTTCCGTCTAAAGCTGATGCACTCAAATTTTGAATTTGCATATCTTGTCGATATTTTTGGAATCTTGAACAAACTGATTCTTCAGCTGCAAGGGAAAGGTGCAAATCTGTTCTCTCTCCAAAGCATCATCAAGGCTTTTCTTGACAAATTAGAACTCTGGATCATAAGAGTCGAAGGCAATAATTTGGTTCAATTTCCATATGTGGATGCCATGCTCGGGAGAAAGGAAGCCATTCGGACTCAAATTCTCGATCATTTACGGAAACTACGAGACTAATTCCAACGATATTTTCCAGAGGTGGACAGGACAAAGGATGGATTATCTTTCATCAGGAATCCATTCACAACAGATGTTAATAGTGTTCCAGAGGATCTGCAGGAGGAATTTTTGGATCTGAAAAATGATTTGCGACCCAAGACGTGTACCAGTAGTCTACCATAGAGAAATTTTGGGCCAGCATGACTGGGAGTTACCCAAATCTGTCAGCACACGCAGTCAGATTTCTTTTGCCATTTGCATCAATTTATATGTGTGAGACGGGATTTTCGTGTTTGTTGCATGTTAAATCCAAACAGAGGAATAGGCTCGCAGTGGAAAGCGATATTTGTTGTGCATTATCAAGTACCACTCCAAACATTGAAAAGCTTGCCAGTGAGAAGAGAATCCAAACATCTAGTAAGAAATAAATAAATTTCAAATCAAAATGTGTCTGCTCTTATTAATCATCTCAACAGAAAAAAAAAAAAAAAGGTGGTCCACGAAAATTTTTTGATTGGCCTGGTGGTCCGTGGACTGAAACGAGTTGAGAACCACTGTTCTAGATGTTATCACTGTAGATCCCATGACCTGCCTTCCATCCCTGTTTTTCAAAGTCCTTAGCAACATGGCTTTGAATTGCAAGGCAACTGAGGAAGGATCACAGCCTCTTTGCCCTTTACGGGAGTACAAGGAGGCACAGTGTCCATATGTCCAAAATGCCAGTCGCAAGTGCAAGAGGCACATACACACCTACAATAAGATCTACACTAACATCTTGAAGAACCACATTTGCCGTATAGTAAGTAACATTCTGAACACAGTGAGTGTTTGCTTTTTTATTAGAATAATGTTATTTAGGTGGAGAGGTAACATTTGATGCATTTTCAAGACCCTCTAGATGAATGTTTCTTAAACGTAATTGGTCTGAAAATTAATATCGGCCTGGATGGAACAGAAGGCCTTTCAGCATGCATATAAGATTTTATTCTAGACTTTAAAAAAAAAAAAACCTACAATGTCTACAAGATGTTCTTGTTCTGCTTGTCTTCTCTGTGTAAATATATCAATATTGCAATATATCTACTAAGTACAGAAATAGAAAATGTTGTCCCTAAAAAAGACAATTCACAAGATAAAGGGCAAAGAAAAGAAAAAAATCATTTTTATTTTAATTCACTTGTGGTGAAACAGTACAAAGGCTTCAGCATATTTGTGAACAAGGTAATTATGATTAGCACATTTAAAAAGTAACTAAATAAATTTTTAAAACAGTAATGATACAAAAGTGCATAGAAATCATATTTAAAACCACTTTCCCAGTAGGGAGCATATCTTGAAATACTATGGGATCCCATGCTGTAACCAGCTGTGATACCAATAAGGCCTCAGTTCTATACTGTCAGATAAATTCAGTCTAAGTGCACGTGTGTAATTTCACTTATATTTAACAGTTACAATTTTGCCAGTTGTATGTTCATCTTTTAAAGTAAATCGTTGTGACATTTCATCTGGCTTTCTGGCTTTACTAAACTCTTTTATGGCACATCTTTTTAATCATCATGAATAAATGTTGGAAGCCTCTTTGTTTTTATAACTTCTTCAGATTATTAGAATTTATGAAAACTTCACTGTAAACAAAATTTTGTTAGATATCAGAATTCATTACATGCTGGCTGCAATTTTACTGTAACCTCAGGATAGACTAACTGCTTCAGATAAGTAAGAACTGATCTCTCTCAAATCAAATTTTAATGTAGGTTCAAAAATGTTCCAATAGCTTGTTTTCTCCCTTTTAGTCCATTGTAGCCTGATCTATAGATTATGTACAAGAACCCTCAGTTATCACTTTGAGGTTTGACAGGTTCTTGTCCAAAGATCAGGCCCACTATTATTAAAATTACTGTGTAGTTGGGAACCCCAATTTGCACAATTGCAACATTCATACTATAGGAACTTTCCTATGTTTACAAATAATTTATTAATACATCTAGCACAGTCACAAACACTCTAACTCAGTAAGGTAGATAGAGAGAATACAGAAAGTACACCTGAACATCCATACTCACACCATCCCTTGGGGAACAACCTGAAATGTTAGCCATTATCTTCCTCATCACCATCATTTTCCTCATCTTCACCATCAGCCATCATTCTGGCACTTTCCAAGGGCTATCTCCCTCTCTCTCTCTCTCTCCTCCTGCCCACAGGCTGGGAGACCATTTTTATAATATGTTACACTGATGCTACCATGTCTAATGCATATTCAGTAGGGTTTTCTCCCCTCTTCCTTATTTGTATTTCCTCGCCTTATTGATGTTGAGGTGTCCTTAGGTTAGTATATTAATGATTTCAACCCATTATATATTCTTGTGGTTGGATGTTTTTTCCAAAACTTTCAAAATGCTGGTGTTAGCTCATGTTTCTGTGGTTGGTTGATGTCATTATGGACAAAATTACCCCTTACAGTCTACGTCCAGTTCCCCAAAACTTAGTTCCCCAAAAGCATTGGGCCATTTATCTATGCCAGAGTTCGTAGGCCTCAAGACTCATGCTAACTGCTGAAACCAATGTCTTGCAGGATACAAGCCTGTAGGTTCCTTGCATTGCTGCTGAATATAATAACAGCAAGGCAGTGAATATTAGTATAGGAAAGCTAGCCCTATGGGCTACACCATTGAGTGTAAATATTTGCCTTAGTCAAGTTGCTTAGGTTGATTTTTTAAAATATTTCTTACTTCCTTTTTCTGTTGGAGGAAAGCAAGCTTTTCATCTGTGATTTTGTTAAAAATGTTTGGTCTTTGTGTTTTGGGGGAAGAGAGGGGAAACCATCCACAGCTTGGTTACAGCCATGGGAATCCACATTCTGCCTGTTTTACATCCTACAAACGCTCTTCTGGCTCCTCATGGCTCATCACCTTTCCAGACAAAAAGGACTTCATTATACTCATTTGGAACTTGCCAATATCTCTTCTTAATTTGTTAGAAGAGCCACTGTTCAGTGACATGAGGTATTTCCTGTTCCCACATGCTAAAACCAATACCTCTGCAGCATACTCATCCCTGTTGACCCAGACAGCAAGAAACCAGGACCAGAAATGTTATTTTTCTGGCTCTTCTACATAGTGGTTCTCTGGCAGGTGTTACCATTTTTGCCCGCTACTTTGGGGTATGCTCATTTATTAGGGTTACTCTTCGGGGGTGGGGGGGGGGGGAGTCTGTAATTTTATTAATGTACTGCTTGTGTCACTTGTGTTTTCATATGTAGCTCTACTTCTCCCTTCTGCAAGTCCCCTCCCAATGGAGCTATCCTGCAGGACATAGGTTCCCCAGGGCTGGGTTCCTCCAGCTCCAGAACCAACCAACCAACTAACTAACTAACAGAGCAAGTCTGAGTGGACCGGGTCAATGAGCATTTTCAAGGTTCCCCCCCCTTATATGCCCCTGGGCTCAATAGGCTGAGCCAAGCAGCAATTTCAAGCTGTCACCCTTATATGCCACAAGTACTGCACCAGAATAGAGTACCCCTGAGCAAGCTGGGTCAAACAGCTCTTCCAGGCTGCCACCCTCATATGCACCTGTACTGAGCGGACTGGGTCAAGCAGCACTTTCCAGCTCCCACCCTTATATGCCCCTAGACTCAGTAGTCTGGGTTGAACAGCACTTCCAAGCTGCCACCCTCGTATGTCACAGGTTCAGCACGTCCCATCCCCACTTTCACGTCACAATTGTACTGGTAGTAACCCACTTGATGAGCATACCTCACAGTATTTTTGGGCGCTACAGGGATCTTTAACTTAGGTAAAAGAAGCCTTGCTGCAGAGTAAATGGGGAAGCTAAAACCAGAAAAAGAGTAAAGTTCACAGAGAGAGAGGGAGAGAAGCAACCAGCTTAACCATAAAAGTTATTTATTGAATAATAGTGATAGCTACACAAGGAGAGGCTAACCAGGGATCTGCAACCTTTGGCCCGTGGCCTGCCAGAGTAAGCCCCCTGGCAGGCCGGGCCGGTTTGTTTACCTTCCATGTCCAAAGTTTCGGCCAATTGTGGCTCCCACTGGCCGCGGATCGCCATCTCAGGCCAATGGGAGCCGCGATCAGCCAAACCTGCGGATGCAGCAGGTAAATGAACCGGCCCGGCCTGCCAAGGGGCTTACCCTGGCGGGCCGCGTGCCAAAGGTTGCAGATCCCTGGCCTAAACCAACATAACAGATCATTATTAAAGGTTAATACCTGAGGTAGAAAAGAACACAGAGAGAGAGAGAAAAGAGGGGATCTCACCACTTCCATGAAATTTGAACTTGTCGGGGTTCCCAGGTGATGGTCGTAGCTCAGGGTCCTGAGTGCTGGAGACAGGCAGAGCCCCCAATACGATCAGTCAGGAGAAGATGGAGTCCCAGTGGAACTGATGCACAGTTTGGATCCAAGCATCAGAACACTTACTTGAACATAGATAGGGGTTTTTGTAGAGAAACAGCAATGGTTCAAGGGAGAACACTAGATTTGTTTATGGGTAAACGGATGACTCAGGGGTTTTCTTTAGGCTAGACAATAGGAGCTGATCACTCTTGGCTATGGGTGGTGTTTTCTTCCAGTGAACAATGCAATTAGGCTGCTTCAGTATTTTGGATATCAATCAAGGATTTATTACTAGAATTGGTCTGATAACTGCTGAGTTGGGTTTGTGCAGGAGTAGGTTAATTAACATCTGGAGCAGAGCTCCCCCATGATGCAGTGCTTCTCTGCTTTTCTGGTCCCAGAGTTCAGTGCAGTTCTTGCCTTGGAATCTCTGTTCTCCATTCTGTATGCTAATGGAGATGCCTCCCTGTCCCATTTTCGATGCAGATAAGGTTAGAGGAGTTGCCTTAATCTTGTCAGCCTTGTCAGGAGGGGGCTAGGTGTGTCTCCCCCCACCGTTCACTGCTCTCTGCAAGTTTTTTCTCTGATTGGTTTTGGTTCAAGCAGAGGCTGGGGAGGGGGTGTCTTTCATGAGTCAGACAGGCTGGATACTGCGCCCTGGTTCCCCAAGAACACAGAGCTGACTGGTATCACAGGTCAGGTCCTAACTTATCCTCACCACTCTCCAAATTGTTTCCCTGGCTCTGCATGGCATCTGTTATTGGCAACAGAGATCTACATGTTCCTTGCATAGCACATAAGAAAACTTTAAAGCTTCATATACTCCATTCTTGACGTTAGACCTCAAAAGGTAGACAGTTACATTATACTGGTTTCAGTGTAAGATTTGGTCTATGCCTAAAAAGCATTGTTAGACCCAAGGAATGATAATTTTAAAGCTCAGAATCTAGACCATCATGGCTAAAATATATGCCTTATATCATTAAAAACTGGGTGATCTTAAAGAAAAGTTCTGGCAACTTAATTAGCACACAAAAATGTCGCATATCATTTACAGGAGATACTTGTCCCCTCCAGACTTGATTTTTGCAAAAATTTAAATGAGCATAGGTAAGTATTTTTCATATTATTCAGCTTTGGTTACTTACCACTACCTGTAATCCTGAACCATCACTGAGATCTTCTCTAGAGCTACCTTCCCCTATTTTCATGGCTTATATACTAATTTAGGTCCATTTCCTGCACACACTTTCACATGTGCTTAACTTTAAGTACTCATATGGCCCATTAAATTAAAGTTAAGCATTACAGTTAAGCACATATATATTTTCAGGATTGGGGCCTTATTAATGAAAAAGGATGTGTGATAGAATACTATGGAAACACAAACACAGTGCCTTAGGAAAGAGGGGTGTGAAAACTCCCCACTTCCAGTGTCAGTCTGCCCCTATCCCATGCTCACTCAGCTTTTTCTGAAATGGCACCATAGCATCACAGCTTTCTATAGGACTCTTGTGTCTATCTGTTACAGTCTAGCCTGCGATCAGTTTAATAACCATATTTTAACTTTATATTGTGTTGGATAAAGATATATTGCAGTCTAGACATTAGAAATCTTGGATAGTAAATGAGGTTGTTGAATCAAAAACCAAAAAATCATTTGAAATGCTAACATTCCATATCCTTTAAAAATGTGGGAAATCTATTTCATAATAATGTACATGTTTAACAAATTAAAAACACTTGCCAACTGAAAAAATACTAACCATCTTAAACCATCACGTCATTTACTAACAGATAGTTATTAGTTTGTTTCATTTTTCCATACAAATCTACTTAATTTTATTCTGGAAACTATCTCTGTTTCTCCATTATGCTCAGCCATTAAATAGTACTGATCTCTGAGCAATGAAGCCTTTTGTTTTTTCTTGATGTCATGGTGGAGGTGATGAGTTCCAGCATATATTTTATCTAACCCTTTCTTTCTTCTACAACTCTTGAAGTGGAGACAGAATATAGAGCCACTACAAGCTCACTGCTGCGTAGCTATTGTCTGTTAATGATCAGTGTCACGTTAATATTCAAAATCACTAGGAAATTTTAAGATCTATTTTTCCTCCCCTACAAACAACTATTCTCATTACTCAGAATGAATGATACTGATCCCCATCAGCCATCACATTCATAATCTAGCATAACCTACAGATTTTTACTTGGGTACAAGTTCATTTTGAAAATAAAAATGAAAGTGATAAATCTGTTACAAAATCCTCAAAGTGTGTGTGTGTGTGTGTGTTTTATTGAAGAACAATTGAACAATCCCAAGTGGTTTTAGGCATAGCCACCAGGTGTTTAAATGTGTGTGTTCCAGTATAGGTGTTTGAATGTGTGTGTTCCAGTATATGGTTGTGTCCACAAATGCACATTTTATAGAGGCTAATGGGTCGTGGAGCAACTCTCATCTTGGTTCAGTACTTTAAGGAGGGGGCGATTAAAAGCTGTTTATTAATATATCTCCTATTATATTCATTTTTAAAGCCCTGATTCTTTTACTATAAAAATAATATAAAATATTTATCAGTATATATAGTATATACTTTTCACTTTTATAGCACTTTTCATCCAAATATATCAAAGCACTTTACAAGGGTAGCTAAGCACTGTTATTTACATTTTGCTATCAGTCCAAGCATCTGTGATGACAACAGTAAAAAGAGGGACCAGAAGGTTCCAAGAGTGCTAATTTGCATACATTCAAGAAACAAAAAACAATTGGAAGTGTAAATGCCCATGGTTTGCTCATGCAAATTGTTGTGGATGCAACTTTGAGTGGCCATTTGAAAATGTGACTTTCTATATCAAGAAAGAAGTGTGGTCAGGGCCGGTTCAACCGCTAGGCGACCTAGGCGGTTGCCTAGGGTGCCAAGTGGCTTGGGGCGCCAAAACGTGTTGGCTTGCGGGGGCGGCGAGCCGGCGCATGGAGGGGCCAGCGTGGTGCAGGTGGGGCAGCAGCCCTGCAAAGGCAGCAGCGCCATTAGCGGGGAGTAGCTGCGCCCCCCCCGGCCCCTCCTGCCCAGGCTGCGGCCCAGCACTCCCCCCTGGGGGCTCCTGCAGGCTACAGGAGATGCAGGCGGGCGCCAGCCCCCGTGTGCCCCCTGGCTCCCTCCTCAGGCTCTGCGGCTTCTGGGCATGTGAGCCGCCGCCGAGGCGCAGGGCCCTGAGCCTGCTCCGGGAGGGGCAGAGGCGGCTCACACTCCCGGGAGCTGCAGAGCCCGAGCATGGCAAGGGGAGAGCTGGGGGGTGCACGGGGGCTGCTGCATGCATGCATCCGCTGCAGGAGCCCCCGGGGGTGGGGTACCACGCCACAGCCCGGGCAGGTGCACCCCCGGCTCCTCCCTCACCACGCTCGGGTTCTGCGGCTCCTGGGACGGAGTGTGAGCCGTCGCTGCCTCAGCACTCTGTGAGGAAGGGGCTGTGCGCGCGGCAGCCGGGCACCGTGTTGCCTCCACATGGAGCCAGCGGCTCCAGCGGCCTGGGCATGGTAAGGGGAGTCCTGGGGGGCAGTCAGGGAGCAGGGGGGGTTGGAAGGGTTGGTAGTTCGGGGGGTAGGGCCTGTCAGGGGGCGGGAGTGTGGAGAGTGGTTGGGGCAGTCAAGGGACAGGGAGCAGGGGGGGTTGGATGGGGCGTGGGAGTCCCGGGGGTCTGTCTGAGGGCGGGGGTGTGGATAATGGTTGAGGCAGTCAGGGGACAGGTAGGGGGTAGGGTGGGGGGGTCTCAGGAGGGGGCAGTAGGGGACAAGGAACAGGGAGGCTTAGGTATGGGGTGGAGTTCTGGGGGGCAGTTAGGGGCAGGGGTCCCAGGAGGGGGCAGTCAGGGGACAAGGAGCGGGGGGGGTTGGGAGTTCTGAGGGGGGCAGTCGGGGGTGGGAAGTGGGAGGGAGTGGATGGGGCGGGGAGGGGGGAACTTGGTCTGAGGAGCAGCCCCTGGGCACGGCTGTCCCCTGGGCAGGCTGTCCCCTGGGGTCTATAAAGGCTCATTGGGATTTGCCCCTCAATGAACTGATGTGTGGCCCTGGGGGTGCGGCGCAAGGTGGAATTTTTGCCTAGGGCGCAAAATATTCTTGCACCGGCCCTGGGTGTGGTCTGAGTACAACAAAGAGTCCAGAAACTCCCGAATTAATCCTCTACACTGACATGTTCCTCTATCTCCCTGAACAAATCAGTCTCTCTGCTTCTGTTTCTATATCCTTAAAACGGTGATAATAGTGCTTGCCTATCCATATCTCTGGTGTGAGATTTCCTTGATTAGTATTTGTAAAGTGCTTTGCAGATTAAAAGCCCTATATATGAGCTAGATATTTTAATAAAAGTCATTGTGGGAGGAAGGGAAGGGACACATACTGGAATGGCAGTTTGATGTGCTCAGAGGAATAAATTTAACAGCACATATATTATTCCTTGTCCATGATATATAGTACATACTGACTCTAAACCACAGCTAGTATACCCTTTATGTAAAGGGGAAACCACTAAAGATCCTATTAGACAGTAGGAAATTCAAATGTTACTAAATGCATAGAAGTTCAATCTAGACTACAGCTAATATGATAAAACATACATGGAGAAGAAAAAGCATATCCCACTGACAATTTGACTTAGCGGAAGACAACATATATTTCCTGAGAATGGAGTTAATCCCAGAGCTGTCTCCGTCTAGAGTGATTTTAGGCAAGGGCAATCCATTATTGCTCAAATTGGTGAGGGCAAAAAAGAACAGGAAGTCAGTGATATAGTGAGGATCATACTTATAGCTTGAAAGAAGGGAAAAGGCCAAAGTATGGAAATCTTTTAGGGAATTGATCCAAAGGATAAAAATGAAGACCAAAACAGAGGTAAAAATATCACTTTTTTGATATGTTAAAGATTGGTGCTAGCCAGAAAGGATTTCTTGAGACTTTTCCAAGTTTTAAATCTCAGATGAAACATTTACACCAGCATGTCAAAAAAGTGACTGAAGTGAAGGCAGAGAAAAATTTTATGGTGGTTGAAGATACATGGATAGGTTTTTAAAAAGATCCTTCTTTATTATGTACAAATGAAAAAACAGCTATTAGTGGTCTGAGTTGTGAGAGGTTCATATTACATTTAGGACACTATCTTGTGCTGGCAATTTCTGAAATTAAAAGACTAGGTAAAAGAAGTATCCATTTTTACTTATCAAGTATTCACATGTGAAAACTGAGATTTGCAAAAATTGTGAAATTTTGCCATTTTAAAGAATAGTGTAATGGTTAAAAGGCAAGACTGGGAGTCAGAAAATCGGGATTCTATTCAACCACTACCAGAAGCTAACATTACGATTTTGGTAAAGTCACTTAATCTTTCTGTGCCTCAGTTTCTCCATCTAACTGTAAATTGTTCTCTATAAGGCAACTGTAGGGACCATCCTGGATTTGTAGGTCAGCATGGTTTTGATCTGGCCTGTGACGACATCTGTTTAGTAGTAGTTAAAATTTGAGTAATCTGCTAGTGGTGTAGAGCAGTGCATTCAGCTCTTGTGACTACATATACACAGTGTGTCAGGTCCTCAGTTGAGGACCTAGCCCAAGAAGTGTTGCCCTGTTTCTGAGAACAGTTTCAGTGCAAAATATACACAGTTCACAATGAATAAAAAACAACAACAACAGAAAACCCAGTCAGGATGCTAACATTTATGCTTCCTAGTGCAAGGCACTAATGAGAAGATGTTTATTGGTGAAAGGACAAAAAAGAAAAAAAACATTATTCTATAAAACAAAACAAAAAATCAATTAATTTACCAATTAGCACATCCCTGGACAGCCATACCCCCTGGTCAATAGATCCTACTGGTCCTGCTAGAACATTCGTGCTCAGCCTTCATTTTAGAGTGGTCCCTGTTCCATTAGCAAAGAGAGTAGCTTAATATATGTAAAGTTGAACAAGTGGAACTTCATTTAATCCTGTGTACTGCTTCCAGCCTAACTCCACCTGTTCCCTGTACCCGTAGTGTCCCTCAATAATTCCTCCGAGGAACATGGTTCTGACTCCAGGTCCACGGATTATGACACATCTTCCCTATTTTACAAACATTTTACTACAAACATTAAAAACAAATAATTGAAGCCAAGCCCTCAACACCCTGCCCCTTCAGCCAGAGGTTGCTAGCACATAGCTGAGTTGGAGTCTTGTCCTTATCACAAGATTCAGCTGATTATGTAGTCTTTGAGATAGTTTGATATCCTCAACAGGCAACCACACTGGGATTAACCTCTCTTTGTCTCCCTTTAACCTATCTTCAAGTCTAGCAAACAATGCTCTATGGAGTCTCCTACCTCCCTGTGGGGCTGGTCTCTGCATAGTTCTTTGGCTTTGTAAGTGTCTCCTCTGCCTTTTGATCACTTGTCCCTCTTGTGTAGTTACCTTGCATGATCTCGATGCAACCAGGCTCGAGGCAGAGTGGACCCCTCTGCCTGGTTCCCCAATATGGCAAAATAAGAGTTTTATTTTCCTGCTGTTGGCCTCCTACGTGGCCACATCTGTGTACAGATGGAACTCCTCCTTCCACTCGGTCCATTGCTGGGCTAGGTTTGTGTCTGCAAAATCCAGGGCTCTGGGAGCTTCAGACTGAGTTCCATGGCTCGCCCTGCCAGTTGATGCACTTCAGAGAACTCACCGTTCCAGTGCTGCCACCATGTTTCATTAGCAAAGAGTAAAGCTGAACGCAGGTTAAGTTGAACAAGTGGAACTTTATTAAATGCTGTGCTCCATGTGGCTGAGTTGCTTCCAGCCTAACTCCTCCCATTCCCTGTTCCTCTGGTGTCCCCTCAATAACAATACCTTAGGAAACATGGACCCTCTGAGTCCAGTTCCACTGATCATGATACATTCCCCTGTTCTTTGGGCCCAGTGCTGGCAGTTGGGAAGGACTGCAAATAGCATACAGTGGATCAGGAGCAGCTTTAATTTATTTTTAAAAATCCTAGATAAATTGTAACAATATAAGCTGACTCCATCACAGGAATCCTGTGCTGAAATTTCAATCTATTTCAGGTTAATACAAAATAAAATCCAATGACCAGACTGTTTCCCCTTAAGGTTTCTCTGAACCTATTTAACTAAATAGATAGTGGATGTAAGGACATCCCCCTTGGGTATTCACAACAGCGGCATCTCAGGAACATGCTAGGCAGTCCACAAGCGGGCAGTCTGAGGTGCAGAGCAAAGACTCCCAGGACTGTGCCTTTTCTTTTCTCCCAGAGAAGAGAGGAGAGAGTGAAACTGGCAGGGAGAACAGCACAATGTGGGTGTGTGGCTGTTGAGAGCTCTCTCTCTATCACAAGGGTGGCAGACTATGGCCCGGGGGCCACATCCAGCCCTTCAGACGTTTTAATCTGGTCCTCGAGTTCTTGCTGGGGAGCGGGATCCGGGGCTTGCCCCGCTCCAGATGTGCCGTGGCTCCACAAGGCTCCCGGAAGCAGAGGCATATTCCCACTCCGGCTCCTATATGTAGGGGCAGCCAGGGGGCTCCGCACGTTGCCCCTGCCCCAAGTGCAGCCCCTGCAGCTCCTATTGGCTGGGAACCGCGGCCAATGGGAACTGCAGGGGCACACCTGTGGACGGGGGGGGGACCTGCCACTGCTTCCGGGAGCTGCTTGAGGTAAGCGCCACCCAGAGCCTGCACCCTGACCCCCTCCCATGCCCCAACCCCCAGCCCTGATCCACCTCGCACCCTCTGAACCCCTCAACAGTCCTAGCCCAGAGCCCCCCCCTCCACTCCCAACCCCTCATTCCCAGCCCCACCCCAGAGCCTGCACCTCCAGCTGATAGATATTGATATAGATATATATATCAGAGGTATTTTGCAATGCTAAATCCATTACGGTTTGTAAAGTTTCATGAGATCGTCAGTTGGACAGCACTGTAGAAGGGATGAGAATTGTTCTTTTTCCTCTTTGTCATTATTAGGGTTTGAGGGTTGGGGGAGAGAGTGTGGGGGCACAAAAACTGGTCAAATTTTGTTTTTAATTCTTTCAATAATGACCCTAAAATTGTACAACGTCAGTACTTGATAAACCTTTTAGGTCCAACCTTAAAGAAAAAGGGGGGAAATTAACTCTGGGGAGCTTTATTCTATATTTCCACTTCTCCGCCCACAAGGTCCTCCCATGTTCTCCTGAAGTCTAGGGAATCCCTGACTGGCTTTTGCATAGTATGGTGTTTAGTAATGAAGGTGCTTGGCAGCACTCTGCTTCATTCAGTATCTCAATTCCAGTCATCTCTGTGTTACATAACATGAACCTTTTAAAGGTCCATTCCCTACATCTTCCTTTTCCTACCCAAGCTTAACAACCACAATCAACATTTATATAACTCACAGTTTGAAATATTTATATCCTGCCTACTAACTAAACTTACTAACCATGTTCAGTTAATTTCTGAGGTACCTTGCACTGTCACTTGGATTTGCAGATCTCCCTTCTTGTAGTATTTTGGATTCTCAATCATGTCTATTGTCTCAGACCACTGTCCACTCTCCATGAGTTTCAGTCTGGATTGGGTAACTTCTGTTGCTTAGGAAATTCTACATGCTTTGTGAAAGGGTTAATTTTATAGTAGTCATTCTTCGAGTTTTTTTGTTCCAGATTCTAATCACAATCCAGTCTTTTTATCAGGGACTCATTTAACCCCCCAGAATTGCAAGATTGGCTCTTCAGCCTCACATCAATCAACATTTGTAACCTCAGATTAAAACATATCATTCATATCTTTCATTTTTACATGGGTGCAGTATTCTTCAAATTTCTGAACTACAATTTCATAGCAGCATCCCCAAGCTCAAGTGTTCAAAAATTATGAGTCAGGCAACAAAAATCATGAGACTGTCTTTAAAAGTCATGAGATCTTTAAAGCATGATCAATGTTATGTTCTTTTTATTTACCTTTTGGGTTTTGAGCCTTTAAGTGGCACTCATGTCATGTTTTCAATCTTTACACCGAGGGATAGAAACATATTCTTTTTTTAAATGAAAGTTGACATATTTACCTAAACACACACACTGCCAGGAGCTGGGGCTTTAAGAAAATCACAAAATGTCATGAAACACAAGATAAAATTAATTGGTATCACTGAGTTATGCTCTTCTGTGTGAGTTAACTGAAAACTGTTAAACATAGCAAGTGCTTCAGAGCCATCCATTGTCAAAAATAAGATACGTCTTCCTTTTGACCGGCACCCTTTGCTTGCAGATGAAGAATGAAGCGCTGTTTGAAATTCCTCCAGTTATCTTCCAAGTTCCCAGTGAGTTTCAGCCTTGGAGGAGCTTTTAGCTGCTCCATTCCTTCACTCAGGTTATTTTCTGAATTTCTTTTTATTTCTGGTTCTGTGTAGTATTCTGTAATCACTCAGAGAAAAGGTGCTTGACAGAGATAAGTTTCATTCAGTATCTCAGTTCCAACTGCTTCTGCATTACATAACATGATCCTCTTAAAAGTGCAGTTCCCCGTACTTGGCATATGTTCAGTCGGAAGGACAAGGAGGGGTTCTGACTACACAAGGAGGTGTTTATTTTTCTGTTTTCTTTAGTGTGTGTGTGTGTGTGTGTAAGATTGTGAACAGGATTGCAACAAGAAATTTCTTGCACAGTTTTTTACTTGAGGAGTCTCTTCAAAGGTGTTTGATCTCTGCTGTTCCTTTCTATATCGTATCTCTCCAGAAAAGACTTATCACTGGCACTACCCTGTACTTCCTAAAAACCTACTCATTGTCACTGAACTGTTTACACAAGTGGCCATGGAATAACAGATTGTATACTCAAATATAAACTGTTATATATTTTTGCTGTTTGTGATTATATCAAGTGGTACCCTAAATTCTGATCACTGTGATCTACGCAGGCCACTTTCACAACCGACCCTTATGCAATTTTCTCCTGAATTGCTATCCAGGGAGATAGTCCAGGCAAATCATGAACTCTGTTGAGAGAATTTTACAGGCTGTTAGAAGGTATAGGGGAGCTAATAAAAAAGGAGCATAATCTATTACTCTTATTCATTTATGTATATGAAGTTAAAATAAAACATCTATCAAGCTGTAACACAGAAACAATTTTGTGTATGTGTGTTTCCCTTGTGTACCAGCTGGTATTCCAATTGCATGCAAGTGCAGTCAGTTTTATAAGAGTTGATGAAAATATTATTGTGTGCTGGGGCATCTTTTTTTGCCCTTTTACCTTCACACAGTCTCTTTGTAAACAGGGTAATAAAGCCCACTGTCTTGGTCTAGAGAGTGATGGTTAATTCAGCTTGGTCTCACAGATGGCAAAAAAAAGCAGAGAAGTAAATAGTTTTGAGATTGCATGAGCTTATCTTAGATTTAAATAGGGAAAAGACCAGGTAAGAAACCCAGCTCTGAAAGGTTTCCTTTGTAAATCCTCTGAGGTGAAGAAAGCTCCTTTAAGAGAATATAAATGTCTGCAACATCTGGGAAAGTTGGGGATTTAAGAGTATTGTCTGTTACATCACATTAATCGCCTACACATACAAAACCTTGGGCTTGATGTTTTCAACACTATGCTAACGAAACAGACACATTTGCTAACACCTAGTGGCTGCTTAAACAGTGGCTGAAGGAAGAATGAGTTTAAAAATGATTGGCATTAGACCTACTATAAGTCATAACTCCAGGAAAGCTTTGACATGACAGTCAACAAGAAAAGAATTATGATCAATGTCAAAGGCATTCATTTTTCCCTTTAATGAAGAATACCTCATTTTTGGCTGACTCTGTTTCCTTTTTGCTTTGTATTCCCCATTGGGGCTACAGTGTTGAGCTGGGCATTTGAAAGAGCTGGGAAAAGAGGTTTTTGGGAAACCACAAATTTTACTCATGTTTGGTTCATTTCTCACATTTCAGAAGCAAGTATTTTGGAAATCCAGTAATTTGTGTTTGGCAGGTTAGTGATTTAGGTTTGTGGTATTATTAGTTAAGCATGCTGTAAAGTTCAGCCACACTTATCAACAACATGGATTGAAATTTTGAATATTTTAAAGTTTGTAATTATACTTAATGCTTGTGCTTTAATTGGTTAGACTTTTCTAAAGTGTGATAAATTATTTTCGTTAGTGCAGAGAGCAAGCTGAATTTGTTGTATTGTCAGGGATCTTGCCTTTTAAAGCTGTCATTTGTTGTTTTAAGTAATCATTTTAAATTAAATTATATATATGTTTTTCATTTATCTGATATTTGCACAGATTAAGCAAGCATAAAATGAAAGATTAGTCATTTCTTCTGAAAATCATATTTGACCTTATAATACTTCACCCTTCCAAAAATGCCCTTCATCCTAGTGTCTCAAATTTCTTTCCTAGACCCACATTTTCAGAAATGTACATGTGCAAAAATGAACACACACAATGTGTGTGTACAATTGTAGTGTTGCCAAGGATTGGAGACTTGCATGTACCAATAACTAATTAGACTTCAAATAATCTAACTGATCATTGGTGTGCACAGGCATAATGACATGTACAATTTTGAAAACCTATTTCTGAACATTAGGACTTAATTATTTAAAACTCATTTTAAGACTGAGATAGATATTGAGTATTATCTTCATTCTGTTTCATGGAGGGGAAACGGAGGCAGAGAAATTTATTGACCATGGTGCACAATGAGTCTGAGGCAGATAAAAAAAATTAGCTCTGTTTCTTCAGGTATTGTAGATTTAAACATTTTTTAATTATCTTGCTTTGAGGACTTGACTATCCTGTTAATGTATTTGTAAGTTACTATAATCTTAATTTGTTGTTGTGTGTTCTGCATGTTATATGCAAAACTTTCTGTGTATCAAGATGAGACTGTATTCTTTAGAGGTACATTTTCAGTAAACTCTGTATGGAGTTAGGCGTAACTCTTTGGGAATGTTAATGGTCATTGTGCATAATTTGCCAGTGCCTCACACTTTTATCCCTTGAGCCAGTGAAGACTTTGCCTGATTCCAGAAGACTGACAAAACCATTGGAGTATTTTAATGACAGATTTATCCTCTGGTTGAGTTCTGTCCTTTTCAGACTTCATATCTCTGGTTTATGAAACTTTAGAAACTGAGGTTCTCTCTACTACAACTGGATGCTGAAGATGTGCCATTTTTGTTAGAGTGGGAGTTTGTTCATGTATCCTTGGCCAAATATCTCATCAATCCACTATTGTGCAATATGTACTATGCACTAGTAAGGTGCTGGCTGCACTCCCAGAGGTGGTTGCATTTCAGTAGTGCTATGTACATATTATCTGTGAAGTGCTTTGGATCCTTCAAGATGAAAATCACTATATAAATGTGGACTATTTTTACTCGATCAGAAAAAATAGAACAATTTGAAAAACACTGTAATGGGTAGACGAAGTTATATACCAAGAGCTTTTTTGATAACTTGTTTCTGAATATTTGCAAGGTTCAATAGAGAAACGAGACAAAAAGAATCCAAAACATTCTACAGCATTGTACCATTTCTTACTACTTTTTCAGTAGGAAGTGTAAGTGACCCCACGTGTACTCAATGTAAAGATGAATGACATATGAAACTGTTTCTCTACTTAAGAGTATGGGGGTTTTTTTCATATTTTTTTAAAGATCCTACTGAAGTCCTCTCACATACAGCTTGGTACTGCTCTGCTGTCTCTGTTTTAACAAAAGCTATTTTGTATGTTTAGATTAATTTCTCTTTAATGAGAAAAAACTCAGTCTGTGACAGATTGCTTTCTATCATGCACACCTGCATTTGCTCTGAACTTGGTAGCTTGATAAATTGATAAGATAAGTTGGTCACATGTTTTTTAAAAAAACACAAAACATAGGCCTTAATAAGAGAATGCTACATATTTCTTCTAAAAGGTTAAAAAGTATTTCTCAGGGCTCTTAAATTACCATATTCTGATACCAAGGGAAAATAAAACCTGGGCTTAGAGTCTTGTTTGTACTTAGAGGGCTTTCCGGACAGGAAGGCAATCTTGATGCAATGCAGTAAGCCACAATACCAGTGGGGCATTACAGGTGAAAAATTTGCAGCTGTACCCCTCACCACAATGTATTACAACTGTACAGTGGAATATTTCCTGTACAGAAATAGGGCTTGGTTAACTTTGTTTCCCAAGAGTAGATCACATTAAAATGTTATAAAATCATGATTTCCTGCATTTGAATACTTGTGGTTTCTCAACTGGTTCCAATATTACAAAGGGTTTTTTATGGCTTCTATTAGTTGAAGATGTATAGAAGCTTTTTTCCAAACTCAGCTAAAAGGCATTTAGGTATTTTTTTTAAAACAGATTTTTTTTTCAGAAAAGATATTTTTTCTTTGATATCTCTGCATTATAATTGAGAGTTAGGTGTTTATTTTATATTCTGTAGTATTGATTTAAGTGTAAGTAGAATAAATACCACATAACTAACAGCAGTGGCAGACTACCGTAAATATATTTGATTTAACATAGATAGAAGGTGTGAGATGCTAGTCTTTATTTAAAAAAAAAAAAAAAAAAAAAAGTATATTCCCCTTTTAGCCAAAGATTTCTAAGTACTTTGGAAAGCTGAGTAAGTATTATTATCCTCATTTTACAGATGAAAAACCTGAAATTAAAACACACACACGGGCATATTTACAATTGAACTAAACAACTGTGACTTTCAAACAGGCATTATTAAATCCAATTCAAATCAGGATCCAAAAGTTCTCTGTGAAGAAAAGATAATGTATAGTTTCTTAAAGTTTTTCCAGTTTCAGATCTGCGTATCACTATATTTTAAGCACTGAGCGTGTGCTGTTGAGAATGAATTTTCAGTGCCCAAAGTATAAGGATATAGCAAAATAGTGTGAATGTAACAAAATCAACATAACATAAAGATGCAGAAGAAATTTGAAAAAGGCATAACATAATTTCCTTTGTGCAGCTATAATTTATTGGATTATATAACATCTGAAACATTGTTATGCTGTATCTGACTTTGAATCACCTCCATTTTTTATTTGGACCCACATCAAAAGTTTAATGGAGTGAATTTCCAGAACATAGATATGCCAGAAGAGGTTATTTTCCACAGTGATGAGATATAATCTTAGTCCCCTGAGAAGGAGGTCAGAAATGTTATCCAACTCCTAGAAGGCAACTTGCTCTGTACTATGAGTTCACAACACTCAGTTGCATACGAAGCTAGTCTGGCAGGTGTGCATTGAAATGTTCTGAAATTGTAGAGTTGTTCTAGAGGTCAGTTTAGATTATTTATTAGAAATGTACATAGGCACGTTTAGTTTTTTATATCTGTTTATCCTTAATTTTCTTTTGAATTCACCTTCTCTGTAATACACTTTTCAACTAACATTGCTTTTGCAATTTTGATGCAAATCACTGTTAACAATAAAGTTGAAAATACAGACTGCTGGGTAACATTGCCAAGAATTTTCTTCCTATAGTAATGTAGGCAAGAGTTTTTATTTTTCTTCTGCTACTTCAGTTCACCTAAAGGAAGAGTTGTATTTTCAAGGCACTTGGCTGTAGAACAGAAAAATATCTAATACCAGGATAGCCGTATTATGGAGCAATCAGTTATTCATGCAGGAAGCTTGGGTTAAAATCGCAGCATGGGTTGGCGTCTGACAAAGTACAAGATTGTTTTGTATTCCGCCTCTCTTTCACTTAGGTGGCCCTGTTAGGAGATAATAAAACACACACATGCTTCCTGTCTTCTGTGTGCATTTTGTTGTACAGTAGTTGTTTCTGGAACAAGAGTGACTTCATCTCCAAGGGGAAGCACCCTCCATGTGAGAGATAGCACTTCAAGAAGTGAACATTTAATCTTTAGAAGCCTTTTTTCAAACAAAAAAAATGAAACAGTACATAAATAAAAGGCCATAATTGCATCTCTGAGGGCAATACATAAACACATTAGTTTGTAACCCAGCTGTTCCCTTCTTTAACTCTTTCTCAAAGGTCACCAAAAGAGAGATTGAAGCTTTCAGTGCATGTATTTCTCTGCGCTGCAGTATTCCTACATGGAGGGAGGCTTCTGCCTCTTCTGTGTAAGGTATTTGTGTACAAAAATATGTAGCAGCCTTCTTGCAAAGTTGAGTTTAGGGATTCTGAGTTCAGTCTGAGTCTAGGGGTGCTTAAATAGCATCTTTGTACTCCAGGTAACAAGTGAGATTGGGAGATGCAAGCTATTCTCACAGCGCTCTTTTTCTGTTTTGATGATGAGCATGGTCACAGCCATGGACCTTTTTGATAACTAGGGAAAAAAAGGAAAGTTTTGTCAGGAGAGATGCTAGATAAAGAATGGTGGGTTCTTGTGTGTATTTGTTGTTTAATAGTGGAGTCTAGTGGCTAGCCTTGTAGCTGTGGTGTTTACCCTAGTTTTCTAGAGGAAATCACAGTGGCCACATTCTAAGAGGAAACAATTATTTGAATCGTAGCTAGAGTGTTACTCAAACATTTCAAGATAAAAGAACCATATTTAATTTTACACATGGGGCATTTTCTAGTGCATCTAATTCACTCATTCCCACTGCCAATGACTCAGTTTTGGGGATATAGCCTATTTTCAGTCTTTCACAACTATTGTTTTTGGCAGCTAATGCTGCCCAGAACACCCATCATCCCTTAAATTTATCCAGATCAGGCATTAGCAATAAGCCCCCTAGAATGAATAAATCTAGATGTTTAGGAATAGAGGATTCTAAATCAAGTAAGTCTTTTGCATTCTTCAGCCCAATATGCTTAGAGTTTGGGACAGTCCCAAAGCATATGAGCTGTAGTTAGTTTAGGGAGATCACATAAACTGAATATTTCACCTTTTCGTTTATAACCTATAAATGATATCTTGAAACCTAATATATCTGTCTACACTACATTTCTTATGTACGGTACATATTAAAATAAAGTTAGGGGAAAAATACTGTGCATACAAATGAGTCGCTTTTCAAATGTTAAAACTGTTTTTTTTCTCATTTTAATCAGTATACAGTATGTTTTTCCTCATTAGTCAGACACCTTATTCCTTTGGTCATTTTTGTGGCTTCCCCTAAATTCTCTCCAGTTTCTATATGTTTCTGTTGATGGGGACCAAAAAATAAGCACACTATTTCAGATCACAATAGAACCTAAAAAGGAACTGTTGCTTTTCTACTCTTTGATATTAAGTCTCTACAAATGCAGTCTAAAATTGCATTGGCCTTTTTCACTGTGTATTGTGTTACAAGCTCATCTAATTTTTATGTCTTGCACAGTTAGTTCTTTCCAACTTTCTTCCACTTATTGACGTTTCTAAATATTTTCCTTCCAGTAAGCTATATATTAGCTTGCATTTCTGCAAGATCAGTCTCATGTCATTATCTATCTCTGTATTTCTGACTTCTCTGGATCCCATTGTACAATACGTCCAGACTGTAGTATCATTTGTAAATTTCTTTGTGCTGTTAACTTGTGCTTACAACTCAATCGGAGTGAAGTTTGCAGGCTACTCCTAGAGAAGGAGGCCTTTTTCAAAGTAGCCACCACCTACTATTGTTCCCAATAGAAATGAAACCAGGCTTTCTTTAGAGAAGATGGCCATTGCCATTGAGGAGATGGTAGCCATTTTGAAAAAGAGCGATTCTTTGTGAAATTTTCTATAGAAGAACATTGTTTTTCAGCCCCTATTGAAGAAAAAACTTTCAGTTATGAAGAATATACTAAAAGAAATCATTAGTTTCTTCTGTTTTTAGAATCTCTTGCTTTCTATATTATAAATTTGTTTTCTACATACTTGAGAAATTTCTTTGATGACATTCTCCCCAATTCAGCAAGGTATTTAACCACATGCCCAACATTAAGCAGTTGAGTAGTTCCATTCACAATGCTTGGTCTAATCATATACTTAAAATTAGGTACGTGTTTAAGGAACTTGCTGAATCAAGTCCACTGTATGGCTTTCTTTGTGACCACACAGATATCTGGACAGTTAGCACATTCCATAAGAAAAGTTGTTCTGTTTTTTCAAGTACTTTCAGAGTTGGTTAAGGATTTTTTAAAATTTTCTCTCTCCTCTAGTCATAGTGATCTGTAGCAGATGCCCAAAGTACTTTCCCCTTTAAAGATTCACTAATTTAATGTGCATATTTTAACACTATATTAAATGCTTTAAAGATACTAATTCAAATATCATTAGGCAGAGTTTTGTGGGGATTATTATTTATTAATCATTTGTATTGCTGTAGCACTCTAATTATTGACAAGGACCCCAGTGTGCTAGGCACCGTACAAACACAGAACAAAAAGTTGGCCCTGCCCCCTGGACCTTACAATATAAGCATAAGACAAGAAACAACAGATGTATACAGATAGACTGATGGAGGAGTAGCATACTCAATGCTATAGTCACATCCAATGGATCTTTTGACTACCTAATGTGAATATGGGATTTTTTTGTATGGTCTTTGTCATGCATATGCACTACAGTGTAAATAAGTATTTCTTTTCCCAGTATGTAAGAGGATGGTTTAAGTAACATCTTCATAGAAAGGTCTAATAATAATGTAACTTAACTATATGGAGGTAGAACGGGATACATAGTAAGAATTTATGGACGCATAGACTTTAAGGTCAGAAGGGACCATTATGATCATCTAGTCTGACCTCCTGCACAATGCAGGCCACAGAATCTCACCCACCCACTCCTGGAATAATCCTCTCATCTATGTCTCAGCTATTGAAGTCCTCAAATCATGGTTTAAAGACTTCAAGATGCAGAGAATCCTCCAAGTGACCTGTGCCCCATGCTGCAGAGGAAGGCGAAAAACCTCCAGGGCCTCTGCCTCTGCCAATCTACCCTGGAGGAAAATTTCCGACCCCAAATATGGCGATCAGCTGAACCCTGAGCATGTGGGCAAGACTCACCAGCCAGACACCCAGGAAAAAGTTCTCTGTAGTAAAATTCTCTTGGTCATTTGACAATTATTTTAGTTTAATTTTGTCATTATAAAGTGTACTGCAGATACCTGTTTTGTGTACTTGTATAGACAGAGTAACTGAGATTTCTTTAATATCACAGGTTCCTTGTAGCTTGGAGTACTGGGATGAGCTCCAGAAATCATTCATTGCATTCCGGGAATTCAGTCTATCAGAAAGCAAAGTTTGTGAGCTGCAGCTGCCCATTATCAGCCTTGTGAATGATCAGAAAGAGCTTGTAGCCTCAGACCTTTGGAGGATTGTCCTGAACAGCAGTCAGAATGGAGCTGATGACCAAAGGTAATCTTAAAACAAGGGAAAGCTATACTATTCCCTGGAGAGGAATCAAGAAACTCGTTCAAGAAACTTGGTGAAACTGATGTTCTTTCATTTATACTAGGAGTAATTGCTTCTAGCTGATCTTCAGATTGTGATTAACCCTCACACAAGTCCATGGAGTGGGGAAAGAAGAAACCTTCTTCTCTTCCTGCAGATTCATGAGTTAACTGTCAACCTTGCAACCCTTGGACTCTCTGAACACAAGGATTATTAAAAAGGGGAAGTGGGCTGTCCGGCCATGGCCAATCCCCACCCACCTGCACCAGGCAGCAAAACTGACTCATTAAGGAGGGGATGATGTGCCACAACTCATTGACTGGTGTAGTAGGAGACATGCTTCCCCTGTGCACCTGGGAGCTACCACCAGAGTTGTGCATCTTTGCACTGCCCTCGGTGTGAGCCCATGGCTAGTTTAACTCTCCTGTGGGCCCAGGGCTTTTTAGATTTTGTGAGTGGATTTTGATGAGTTTTTGATTACCTTACAGAGTTTGAAAAAACTATTAGGGGTGCACTATTGTATCTGATATTCAGAAATAACAATGCAAGTGATGTCAAACTGCTGTCCCTTCCTGTCCTTTTAGTAAATTATACTGGATAGATTGGGAGATAGCCTACTGCAACCATGTGTTGGTTGTTACTGCTGTGTGTGTGTGTGTGAGAGAGAGAGAGAGAGAGAGAGAACCCATAGAATTCAGGGGGAGTCAGGAACAAAATCAATAAAAAATTAAACATCTGGTTTCCATTAATAATATCAGGTTGGAAATGATTTCTTGATGTTAATTGTGAAGGAATGCATTTTCATCATTGAGAAGTTAAGTGTTTTAGACAAGGTTAATTCCTCTGAATGTGGGACCTTTGCAAAATTACCTTTGTGGTCAACTTAGCACCATAGAAATGTGAACTCTGTGGGAATTGGAAATAAAGCTAGTGAAATTCAGTAGATTTTTTTCATCAAAGCATTTGACATTGCAGTCACAGCTATTGTTTTCTACTCAAATGGGGTTTATCGTTGTATCTAATATTTCACACAGAGTTCTGTCAAAAAGTTTTGTAAGCAACAACCATTAGGAACAACACTAGTGTTTAAATGAAATGCAAATAACTTTAAAAGCTAATAGAATAAACCAATTTAACCCAGAAAACAGTGATGAAAGAAACATTTCATAGCACAACACAAATTTACACCTGCAAAATATATTAATTTGTGGTTTTCAACCTATGATTGTAGCACCGGTTGGGGGTGGTCATAGGTCCAACATGGAGTGATGACCACCTTCCCTTTCTTTATAGCTGGGGCAAGTTTTTCTGGTATAACATGGGGTCATAATAAGGAAAATGTCAAAAACCACTGTATTAAATAAATATATCTATAGAAAAATTAGTGGTACAGTGACATGAAACTTTTAATCAATCAGAGGCTTATTTAATATACTTCTGCAAAGTTAAAACACCTGCTTTTGCTTCAAGGGACTCAACAGAAGGAGTGTTTCTGGACTATCAAATAATTCTGTTTTATTACCAGACTGTATATGACATATAATGGGCAGTAGAATGAAAGACGGAAAATTCAGGGCTCGAATTCTCATTGCTTGCACTTTAAGACTAAAGCAATTTGAAGGTCAAGCTGAAGTCTGGTCAGACAAAGAATCTGATTGCAATCACAGTATATCAAGCAATTTGAATAGGAAAAGCTCTAAATTAGTTCTAAGTACTGTGGTCTCCTTTTAAAAATAAATATTTACTGATGGCTTTACCACAAAATGGTATCTGAAATACTGCAGTTCTTTTCTTTTCAGAATGGGGTGATATTGTGGTATCACAGATGCCACTGAAGCAACTGTTAGCAAATACTGATATTTGTTTAATGCTGACTCCTTTATTGTACTTATTATTTTGAATACCAATATGGGAAGTAGTGACCCTGGAATTGGTTTCTGGGAATAAGAACAATGGACTCCCTCACTCATAATAGTATCATTTCCCCAACCATGGCCAAACAGTTATGAAAAAGAAAAACCCCAGAAATTCTTTATATGTGAAAGAAATAAACAAAGAATCCTCATTTTCTTTTGCCTCAAATGATTTTCAGGGGACACTGATTTTCTCTCAATAGCATGAGGCCCCCTTCAGGAGCTTAAAATTAACCTCTGTGTTATGAAGGCCAAGACACTAACAGTGTTAAAAAAAACACCCCTAAATAAATTCATTGAGAATAGGTCCATCAATGGCTATTAGCCAGGATGGGCAGGGATGGTGTCCCTAGCCTCTGTTTGCCAGAAGCTGGGAATGGGCGACAGGAGATGGATCACTTGATGATTACCTGTTCTGTTCATTCCCGCTGAAGCACCTGGCATTGGCCATGGTGGGGAGACAGGATACTGGGCTAGATGGACCTTTGGTCTGTCCCAGTATGGCCATTCTTATGTTCTATGTTACTGCTGTTCTCCTCTTTCTCCCCTTTCTTCCCTCCCAGGAAAGATACTCAGCTTCACTAACGTGCAACAATTTTATGCTCATTTTGTTGCAAAAAGCCCATAGTTCTACTGAAGCTTTCTGTTTAACTCTAGATTACTGGATTTAATTGCCTCAAGCATTTTGTAAGTGGTGGGGTTTGCTATTTCAAGTTTCTCTTGGAGTTGGTCTGAGGAGTTTGTTCAGGAACCAGTGATATGGTGGTCCTTTTTCATACTAAGGTTTGTCCACATGAATAAATGAAAGTAGTTTAGAGTCTTTAAAGATCTTTTTGAGGGTCTGACATTTTGAGTGTCCAGCTATTATACCACCTGGTATATTGTTTGTAGAGCAAGGATCACAGTAAAGTATGGATAAATGCCTTAAATTACTTTCTAGGGGTGAAGCTTCTGACACATGTCGTCTTACATCAACCATGTCATGCTGCCCCACAATCATTATTATGATTAGGGGTGGGAAATAAAGGCCCTAGCACACTAGGACTCTGTAAATAAAAATAGATAAGAAGCAGATTATATTAAGTCTGAAGAAACAAGGAGTTTGGTTTTTATGAAAATATCCTAATAATAATAAATGAAGAAAGAAAAACTGAGAGTCACTGATACAATGGTTTCTGAAAAGAAAAATGTTTGAGTTTAAAGAATATTTTAGATGCTCTTAACAACTTCATACTACTTTATTCATTGTCATAAAAACCAGAGCAATTACTTTGGAGAGTGCATTTCTGGGAGGTTGCTGTGAACAGGGATAAATTAATCGATTTCGATAAATTAAAAGTTGACTCAAAGAAAAAACTAAAATTAAATCTTTGTTAAGGTTCTAAAAAGTTAGATTAACCTTTCTTTCCCCCTACTTTTCTTTTTCATTTTTGTGTGTCTCTGTCTCTAGACAGAACAGGAAGCGCTGAAATATCATGGGAAAGGTTGCTCTTACATTATTGCCAGTTCTTCTGAGATTACTAACCGGTTTTGCAAACTGAAAAGCACTCGATGATCCGGATAACCATTTGAATTTGGGGTGCTTATTGGAATTGGTTATTTGTTAAGCTTTGTCCAACCCTCCTTGAGACTACTATAATAATCAGAGAATCGTAGGACTGAGAGGTCATCTAGTCCAGTCCCCTGCACTCATGGCAGTACTAAGTATTATCTAGTTCTTATAATTAGTTCCTGCATAATGTTTTTCATCTGTATATCTCCAAATACTAACAAAGGAGAGTAAAGTATAATTGTTTCTGTCTTACATATGTGGAAATTGAAGCATAGTGTTTGCATGGCAGACCCAAGATTAGAACATAGATCTCCCAGTCTAATTCCCTATCCATTAGCCCAAGCTATGTCAAAGAATTATTTATTTCCAGAGATACCAATTGGCATGGCAGAGATCAGCTGTACTGTAGAGAGAGTTACAAACATAGGCAATGGAAGTGGCAATGATGGATGGCCTATGACTTTGGCCATTTTCAAAGTAATAGGGGACAAGTGGAAGAGGGAAAAGGAAGCATAGGAAATCAACTATAAATCTAGTATGCAGTGATGATGTAATTGTGTCAGGCCCAAGATATTACAAAGACAAGGTGGCTGAGGTAATATCTTTTATTGGACCAACTTCTGTAGGTGGGAGAGACTAGCTTTCGAGTTACGCAGAGCTGGGCTTCCAGACCTGAGGCAGAGCTTTGTGTAGCTCGAAAGCTTGTCTCGCTCACCAACAGAAGCTTGTCTCTCTCACCAACAGAAGTTGGTCCAATAAAAGATATTACCTCAGCCACCTTGTCTCTCTATAAATCCAGTAGCAGATCTCTCTCTCCTCCCTCACTATCTCTGTGCATTACATCCTGTATTTTTCCTTTGATAATGAACACATCTTGAATTGTTTATTGTTAAACATATATGGCACATGTTAGTCTAACATTTTCATGAATCCCAGAATCCCAAAAATTCGTCATGTCCACAAGCCTAAAGTTTACTTTAAGCTTTTTGAAGATAAATATCATTCTAGTTATTTACTGTGTGTGACATAAACATTAGGAAATTAAATTGGATGAACAGGTGTTTCCACCTGAAAATTATGGGCACATATATATTTAAGCATAATTTTGCAGAGTCACATGTGGAAATTGAAGATAAATTGAAGGGCTGAAAATTTCACCCTCAATGTACAAAGCACGTTGGTTACATTTTTGGAATTTTTAATCAACATTTTATATGTCTTAATTGTTTACTAAATTTAGGCTCGCATAATATATTTAATATTTGGTTAAAATTGAACACAAAACCAGTATTTAACTGTGGACAAAAACTCAAAGAAAACCTGGGATTTTTAACCCCAGAACTCTAACATTGTAAAACAGCTACGGTAGTGGGAGTGAGGAGCATTAATGATGGATTTGGCTTAAATTAGAAAGTTTATTTGTACTGCTATGATGTCTTAGCAACCTATACTATTGCGAGGCAGTTTTAGCTGTTCTCAAGAGAACTTCAGGATAAGTCTTGGAAATATTCAGTGTCAGGAATTGTCATTAGCAAGAGAAAATTCAACTGGGATGGCATTTTTAAATTGCTCAGTTACTGTTTCATAATAAATGTTATACGGCTCCATGCTGAGCTTATAACAGTACAGAGGTTTCTCTAAGACATATTTTTCTAAAATGCTGACTATACAATGGCAGAGGATAATAAGAAAGAGGCTTGCAGGGAGGGATTCAAATGTGGAAAACATAGCTACAGTATATAAATTATGGAGTACTTTCTTTAAAAAAATCCTTTTTTGTCTTAGTAAAGTGAGTTTTCAAATCTTTCTTATGGCATTTGCAATGTCAACACAGTTGATCACTACATTTTAACAAACATTAAAACATAATTGCTATTTTTCACTAATTTCTAAAAGTTTAATTTCTTCATTTTTTTTGTTCACATATTTCAGTAAGTAAATTGAATGCACTCTACTGTAATAACAAAGTTCTTTGATTGAAATATTGCCTACCGAATTCAGCTTGAAAACAAATTGTATGCCAATATTGTATGCAGTGTTGTTTTAGCCGTGTCAGTCCCAGGATACTAGAGAGACAAGGGGAGTGAGGTAATATCTTTTGTTGAACCAACTTCTATTGGTGAGAGAGACAAGCTTTCAAGCTTACACAGAGCTCTTGCTTCTCCCTCCTGTGCCAGTATTAACAGTTAAACATAAAATAAAATGGTTATTTTGATTATTTCAGAAAAACAGCATAGCAAATGCTCAGATCCTGTTATAAAGTGATAAAGACCTGGAATTTCTGAGCTATTGCTTCATTATATATTTTCCACAGCTCTGAAAGTGAATCTGGCTCACAAAGTGCATGCGATCAGCTTGTGACTCCTACAGCATTAGCAGCCTGTACGAGGGTTGACTCCTGTTTTACTCCTTGGTTTGTGCCTTCACTTGGTGTTTCAGTCCATTTTGCTCATTTGGAACTCCATCTCTGCCATCATCTTGATCAGCTGGGCACAGGTTCGTACCTCTTAACTCATAATAACGAAAACATTTAATAATGATTTACTATCATTTTGCCTTCTATATTCCCAGTTTCTTATTCAGGCAGCAAACAGTATGAAAAATCACTACTAGGAAAGGCCATTGGTAAACACTTCAGTGCAAACTCACAACTTCTGTTCTGTGTCGATTGATAGAGTACATTCCAAAAGCAGTGTGACTGACTGATCAGCTTCACTTTGTCCCTTGGGATTGAGTGATTGTATGTAGAAGCAGTTCAGTTTTCTTAGCCCTGACTAGTGATAGCAGGTGCCAGTTCACTCTCGAGCCAACTTGTAGAACCAATTCAACTTTTAAACTTTCCAACATATTTACATTATTGCTGAAATGTTTAACAATTTTGCAACCTCTTTAGTAAGGATTCCTTGGTAAAGGAACTTCAGATATAATTGTTATTCCAATTATGATCATTTTTAGAAAGATTAATCTGTTTTTGTTCAGTGCTCTCTATCATTTAATTAAAGTCAAATACATTCCAAGAGATCTTTAGATTGTCTGATTTCAGATGCCAACAATGCTTTCCTTGGAATATGAACAAATACCTAAGATACCTTTTAAAGGAACTGCTTTTTTCATTAGTAGTTCTGGGTTTTTCTGCACAATTAAAATATATCCATTATCAAATTTTACTAACATTAATGCTAATATAATCTAGTAAATTAATTGTACACCAGCTAGTCCTGTACAGTACTTAAACTTTCGAGCTATTATACTCCAATTCCAGTTGCTGGAGCTGTGGAATTACACATAATGGAAAAAGCAACAATTAGATTAAAATCGAACACAGCTGTTTCATTTTTGAGCAACAATTGAGTGTATGCTGATGCTGTTATCTTTATTGCACCTAAAAGTCCCAGTCAGTATTGGGGTCCATTGTGGTAGGTGCTGTGCAAATAGAGTGCAAAACTTACTAAATCCATTACATTTTTGAACATTTTTGAAAGATTAATAGTGCAAAAAATTGATTGTGCAAAAGACTGAGCATTTTGGTTCCAGTGCAGCAAAGCATTTAAGCATATGCTAATTTTGAGCATGTGAATAGTCCTGGTGACATAAATCATAACAAATTCAACATGTCTACTCACATGCTTAATATTAGACCAGTGTTTAGGTTCTTTGCAGAATCTGGGCCAGGATCAAGCCTTTAATGAACCACATGAAACCCTTGTTCTATATTTCTCAGTCTTGGAGTTTCAAGATTATGTTTTAGTTTGTTTTAAGTTTTTGAGTGATTATGTTGCTTATGAAAGGAGGGTACACTTGTGGTTTTTGAATACTCTGCTAATCAAAGCAAGTATAGAAATTTCATTATAAAACCTGTTAGTCTGCAGAATTGCAGTTCAACAAGTATGACAGTGTTACTGGTATTCATTATTTATACGGGCTCATAAATGTGTATGGCATGTTACATACATACTCCCCCTACACACACACAATTGACAACAATATGGTCCCTTCTCCAAATAAGCTTACAATGTAAGGCCCCAATTCTGCATTGTGTAGTGTGCTGGTACAGGAATCTTCCTGGACTCCACAAAATGCATGAATGGTGCCTAACATTGGATTTAACAGACAAAAAGTGAAAGACAGAGCTATGACCAAGGTAACATATATAAGGCTCTTTGGTTGCTTAAGTTTATGGATATATCTGGATGGATTTTATTTTTATGTACATTTTGTTTGCAGTGTATAAGGTTATGTTAATTATAGCTATATTTTTCTTTAATAAATACATACACTATTACCAATATTTTTAAATTTCAGACATTTAAGCTATCCTATGTGTATTACATATTTAGGCCAGATGAAAAGTTCCTCCAAATAAAAACATAATTTGGGACAGCACAGACATTCTTGAAGCTTGACTGCGTTATTGATATGCTATTTTAATTTTATCTATTCTTTAATTTAACAGCACCACCAAGGTTCCTTCAACCATTTACCTCTGATAAAAATGTTCCATCTGAACTGGAATACATGATAGTTTCCTTCAAAGAGCCCCACACATATCTTCGGCAGTGGAGTGATGAATCAGTCTTCAAGGAGATCCAATTTTCTACATGGGCTGACTGTAAACTTTTGGAGTGCCGAAATGTTACTGTGCAGAATATCGTGAAGCCTTTCAAAATCTATGGGCAGATTGCCATTTCTAGCAGTGCAACAGAAAAGTTGCTGGACTGCACTGTGATGATGGACCCTATATTCGTAAACTTTGGGCAGCATGCAGTTCATTCTCTGAATACAGCATTTCAAGCGTGGCAAAAGGTATGCAAATATGGTAGCATTCTGGCTATCTGGATTCACTTAAAATCAAAGTTGTTGCTAACTAAATTTATTAACAATAGTCAAAGATGTAAAAGACTTACAGTAGAAGTCTTTCTAGTATTGAACATTAATTCAAACACAGCCGTGAAAATTAGAAGATAATGAACCACATTCTGCTCTGTTACACTTGAGTAAATCCAGACTAACTGCTTGAACTTCAGTGGAGTGACAGTGATTTATACTGGTATAACTGTCATCAGAATCTAACCCTGTAGGTCTTTGAAATACAAAATATTCAGTTAATATATTAAAAAGTGAATGATGTATGATATGCAAGACTAGTTCATTCTTAGTAGTATGACATTTTGTTTCCAACAGCTACTGCTTTTATTCTTATTGAAGTTCAGTACTAGTGTCACATTACATTCTGTATATGCAGCATTAATCGGCAAGACCAATTCTGGTGCAAAGAACATTGCTTCTGCAGTGACCTTTCAAAGGTCTATAATGCTGTCACCTCAATACAGCCCTGAACACAAATAATTTTCTTTATCTGCCTAAAGACCAATATGTTGCTTACGAATTAATTACCTGTAATGGCACTACAATAGCAAAGTAAAAAAAAGATAAAACATCTGTTTTATATCAAAAAATTCTTTTTTGAGGGCACTCCATGGTTTGCTTGTTGCAAAAGGACATTCATAAAACAAGAGCTAGTGTGATTTAAATCTTTACAGCTGGTTCAAATATCACTGTGAACAAAGATCTTTGTAGCTCCAATTTCTGTCTTTTGTCATATATCGAACAATGCATTTAATAAAAAACAAACATAGAAAAAATACGAGATTCCTTGTTAGCCCAGTTAAGCCCAGAATATTTCTGTTTTAGAACCAGAGCCTCATCTAAGATATGTGTGGCAACTACTGCAACATGGCCTTCAGAAAGATTAGTTTCCTCTTAGGATAAAAAAGTCTCTCAGACACAGTTATACATCTAAATAAAATATGGTGCATAAATATTTAAATATTTTAAACCACATCAGAGTGTAAATGGCTGACTGACTACACAGTGCCTTGAAGGAATATTCTGAGTTGAAAAAATGGACTTGTATATTTGATTAAGTAGAGCCATATGTCGCATAGTATATTGCTGACAGGTACATTCTATGAATAGTTGGTTCTGATTTATACATGGCTTTGACAATGTTAACATGATCCACAGGAGGATATACTTCTGTAATTGTTGCTGTAATTTTCTCGTTTCCTCTCATGTCAAGGGTACTTGCCACCATGTTCTGATGTGGTGGGTATCTAGCCCTGAGTATTCTAGATTAAAAACTTGCACTACTTTGAAATTAGGGGACATTTGACACAGAAGTGGGTTCAAAACTGCTTATTAAATAAATTGCTACCAAGCTGTTACGTATGTGGTTTTACCTCCACAAGGGGGAAATATGAATTTCACAATTGTAAGTATTGTTTGATGTACGGTGTTCACATCGAGTACACAGTAAATGCTGCCAACAAGAAACATGTATTTAATAAGCAGGAAAAAGAATTCTCCACATATTTTTTTACTGGATTAATATATGGCACAAGTAATTTTATATTCCGTGTGGATGGGACAGACAGATGAAGCATGAAACAATTTGGCCTTGCACCTTTAGGTCAAGAGTTCAAGTTTAACAGAAGCCTTCGTCAGTGTCTTTGTTTCCTAGATGTGGATTGATTTAGTAATGATGAAAGTTTTAAAAGTAGATTAGGCCTAAAAAACACCAAGCACACCTTTTGCTTTATACTTCTAGGTCACATGCTGAAAACCGGAGGGGGATTAGCTCTTTTTTAAAAAACAGTTTCCCTTCTTGACTTTGTGTTTCACTGTCTAATCTTTTATAATATGAAATGCATGTTCAAATACAAGCTGTAACAATCTAATGCACAACTGAATGCAAAGCTAAAGTAAATTAGGTTTTAATTTTAAAATTAATGTATAGGGAACATTAAGGGGTTATTATTTAATAGAGTATATGCTGAAACAGAAAATGCACGCTTCACTTGAATAACGATGCAATTTTTTTACTGTATTTGAACATTTAAACCATTCCAAATTGTTTTAAATCATTAGTTTTTCACTGAATTCCATAGGCAAAGGGTCAGTTAATAAAATAGCTCCCCAAGTACGTACTATGGGAGTATATTTTAGAAAAATGTAAACATCACCTTTGTGGCCTAAATGTTTTTCTGAACCCCTTAGAATTCATTAAACATCACCTTTTCAAGATGAGGAAACCAATTCATTTTTTCCCCATAAGGCCATATGGTGCTTAACCTCTCTGTTACTAGCAGATTGATCCCAGTTCATTAAGAAAACTCAATCTGATTTCCAAGATATCTTCCAGTCAGGCAGATATCTGTGATCACAGCAGCTTCATTGTATCTTTGCTACAAGGATTGGAAGAAGGAATTGTGTATGGAAAACATGCATATAGCTGCTATTTAAATTCCAGTTGATAATGTAAAAACGCAGCAGGCACCTCATACCTTTTGACAGTAACAATCATCAAAGGTTGCTGTTCTGTCTTAGAGAAACAGTTGGAAAGGATATGTGAAATTACTAAAGTCCTTTCATCAGAACAGCCACATTAAGTAATATATGCAAAACTCTTCCACACTGTACAGTAGCTTAGAAAACACTCAGAAGATAACCCCATGCACAGGGCCGACTCGTTTATGATTCATTCCCAAACCCAGCACTGCTTTGAAATAACTGTGAGCTGGAAGATCTTTCTGGCTATGGTCATTCAAATGAACACAGAGCCCTCAGACCAGGGAAAGCTTGAGGACCAGCACTATATAGAGAAGGGGGTTCCCTCACCGAATTGAGTTCACAAATTATTTGAAAGTCCTGTGAACAAGAGAGACATTCCAGGCCTCCTTGAAGGAAAAGAAAGGCCTAGGAACAGACTAGAGAGGGCAGGGAGTTGTCCCCCAGGAACTGACCTTTGTCCATACCCAGTTCTGGGTGTTGATCTTTTGTCAATTCCTTTGATGGTTATTTTGATTCAAGAGAGCATTTTTCCCTAACCCAGTCTTAGGCATGTTTTTTGTTTGCAGCTCTTTTAGTGGCCAGCCAGTCCTCTGCTGACATGACTCCTGCACAGTGCCCCAATTTTTGTTTGTTTTCTTTCTTTGTGTCTGGTGATTAGATCCACCCCTTTAACTATTATTCTTATCCTCCCCTTTGCCGGTCTACATTTCTTCCTCTCCTCCTTTTGCCTCTTTTCTCCCTTTCAGAACCCTCCTACCCCAGGCATTTCTACTACTAGACATTAGCAACAGTTTGGGGGCTAAATTCACCCACTGTACCTCAGAGGGTGCTAACATGAAGGGAGAGCAGGCAGTGTTCTGCTGGAGAAAGATATCTTTCATTAATAATGTGAGATATGGAGGAACCCCACCAGCAGAGGCTCAATGAGTGATGTGCTGAATTAGCAAATCCACAAGTTGACATCCCCTTTTCTCTGGCTGGTTTTGTTTTCCTTTGGGGCATCAGTGACCACCTCTAAGCCCCCCTCCTCCAGCAGGTGCCGGTATCTTGTGCCACTGCAACTCCCCTTCAGGTAAACTTTCCTCTACTGGGGGCCCTGTGACCTGAGTTATGTGAATAGAATCCAGTATGACCTATGGCTTAAAATACCCCTTGTCTTTAAGTCTTAGAAACGCTGCTGCTAAAGACAATAGATGCTGGTAGCACTTTGAACATATAATGCTAGTAACTGCTATCAGTATTTGACAGAGACCAAAGCCCTGGAGGAAGTGGGATACTGGGAGGAAGCACAAGTAGGTGAGTGCAAGAGGGGAGGGCTCCTGCCCCATACTGGGACAACAGGACGATCAGTGAGTTATCTTAAATGCCTATACACAATGCAAGAAGCATGGGGAACAAGCAGGGAGAACTGGAAGTCCTGGCACAGTCAAGGAATTATGATGTAATTGGAATAACAGAGACTTGGTGGGATAACTCACATGATTGGAGTACTGTCATGGATGGATATAAACTGTTCAGGAAGGATAGGCAGGGCAGAAAAGGTGGGGGAGTTGCATTGTATGTAAGAGAGCAGTATGACTGCTCAGAGCTTCAGTATGAAACTGCAGAAAAACCTGAGAGTCTCTGGATTAAATTTAGAAGTGGGAGCAAGAAGGGTAATGTCGTGGTGGGAGTCTGCTACAGACCACCAAACCAGGGAGATGAGGGGGACGAGGCTTTCTTCCAGCAACTAACAGAATTTACTAGATCACAGGCCCTGGTTCTCATGGGTGACTTAAATCACCCTGATATCTGCTGGGAGAGCAATACAGCGGTGCACAGACAATGCAGGAAGTTTTTGGAAAGTGTAGGGGACAATTTCCTGGTGCAAGTGCTGGAGGAACCAACTAGGGGAAAAGCTCTTCTTGACCTGCTCTCACAAACAGGGAAGAAATAGTAGAGGAAGCAATAGTGGATGGGAACCTGGGAGGTAGTGACCATGAGATGGTTGAGTTCAGGATCCTGACACAAGGAAGAAAGGAGAGCAATAGAACACAGACTCTGGACTTCAGAAAAGCAGACTTCGACTCCCTCAGGGAACTAATGGGCAAGGTCCCCTGGGAGAATAACATGAGGGGGAAAGGAGTCGAGGAAAGCTGGCTGTATTTTAAAGAATCCTTATTGAGGTTGCAGGAACAAACCATCCCGATGTGTAGAAAGAAAAGTAAATATGGCAGGCGACCAGCTTGGCTTAACAGTGAAATCCTTGCTCGTCTTAAACACAAAAAAGCAGCTTACAAGAAGTGGAAGATTGGACAAATGACCAGGGAGGAGTATAAAAATATTGCTCAGGCATGCAGGAGTGAAATTAGGAAGGCCAAATCACACTTGGAGTTGCAGCTAGCCAGAGATGTTAGGAGTAACAAGAAGGGTTTCTTCAGGTGTGTTAGCAACAAGAAGAAGGTCAAAGAAAGTGTGGGCCCCTTGCTGAATGAGGGAGGGAACCTAGTGACAGAGGATGCGAAGAAAGCTAGTGTACTCAATGCTTTTTTTGCCTCTGTCTTCATAGACAAGGTCAGCTCCCAGACGGCTGCACTGGGCAGTACGGTATGGGGAGGAGGTGACTAGCCCTCTGAGGAGAAAGTAGTAGTTTGGGACTATTTAGAAAAGCTGGACGAGCACAAGTCCATGGGGCCGGATGCAGTGCATCCGAGGGTGCTAAAGGAGTTGGACGATGTGATTGCAGAGCCATTGGCCATTATCTTTGACAAATCATGGCAATCGGGGGAGGTCCCGGATGACTGGAAAAAAGCTAATATAGTGCCCATCTTTAAAAAAGGGAAGAAGGAAGATCCGGGGAACTACAGGCCAGTCAGTCTCACCTCAGTCCCTGGAAAAATCATGGAACAGGTCCTCAAGGAATCAATTCTGAACCACTTAAAGGAGGGGAAAGTGATCAGGAACAGTCAGCATGGATTCACCAAGAGCAAGTCATGCCTGACTAACCTAATTGCCTTCTATGATGAGATAGCTGGCTCTGTGGATGAGGGGAAAGCAGTGGATGTGCTATTTCTTGACTTTAGCAAAGCTTTTGATACAGTCTCCCACAGTATTCTTGCCAGCAAGTTAAAGAAGTATGGGCTGGATGAATGGACGGTAAGGTGGGTAGAAAGGTAAGGTGGGGACGGTAAGGTGGCTAGATGGTCGGACTCAACGGGTAGTGATCAATGGCTCCATGTCTAGTTGGCAGCCGGTATCAAGTGGAGTGCCCCAAGGGTCTGTGCTGGGGCCTGTTTTGTTCAATATCTTCATTAACGATCTGAAGGATGGTGTGGACTGCACCCTTAGCAAGTTTGCAGATGAGACGAAACTGGGAGGAGTGGTTGATACGCTGGAGGGTAGGGACAGGATACAGAGGGACCTAGACAAATTAGAGGATTGGGCCAAAAGAAATCTGATGAGGTTCAACAAGGACAAGTGCAGAGTCCTACACTTAGGACGGAAGAATCCCATGCACTGCTACAGACTAGGGACCGAATGGCTGGGCAGCAGTTCTGCAGAAAAGGACCTAGGGGTTACGGTGGACGAAAAGCTGAATATGAGTCAACAGTGTGCCCTTGTTGCCAAGAAGGCTAATGGCATTTTGGGTTGTATAAGTAGGGGCATTTCCAGCAGATCGAGGGACGTGATCATTCCCCTCTATTCGACACTGGTGAGGCCTCATTTGGAGTACTGTGTCCAGTTTTGGGCCCCACACTACAAGAAGGATGTGGATAAATTGGAAAGAGTCCAGCGGAGGGCAACAAAAATGATTAGGGGGCTGGAGCACATGACTTATGAGGAGAGGCTGAGGGAACTGGGATTGTTTAGCCTGCAGAAGAGAAGAATGAGGGGGGATTTGATAGCTCCTTTCCACTACCTGAAAGGGGGTTCCAAAGAGGATGGATCTAGACTGTTCTCAGTGGTAGAAGATGACAGAAGGAGGAGTAATGGTCTCAATTTGCAGAGGGGGAGGTTTAGGATGGATATTAGGAAAACCTTTTTCACTAGTAGGGTGGTGAAGCACTGGAATGGGTTACCTAGGGAGGTGGTGGAATCTCCTTCCTTAGAGGTTTTTAAGGTCAGGCTTGACAAAGCCCTGGCTGGGATGATTTAGTTGGGGTTGGTCCTGCTTTGAGCAGGGGGTTGGACTAGATGACCTCCTGAGGTCCCTTCCAATCCTGAGATTCTATGATTCTATGACATTAAATGTAGTTAGTGCTGTTAGTATACTCTGATGGAATAGTGCTGCATGCTGCCCTTGGAGATAAATGAGAGGAAGGATGATCTGATGGTTAGGGCACTAGCCTGGATTTGGAAGAGACAGGTTCAGTTCCCTGCTCCACACAGACTTCCCGTGAGACTTCAGGCAAGTCACTGAGCCTCAGTAACCTATGCATAAAATGGAATAACAACACTTCCCTACCTCACAGTAGTGTTGTGAGGATGAATACATTGAAAATTGGGGGTGGGGGAGACTCAGATAGTACATCGATGGAAGCCATATGTGGACTTTAGATACATACATACAATGTTAGATCAGGGTCACACACCCAAGGTGTGCAGTCCCATAGCCTGTAAAGCATCTATTCTGGCATCTTCAATGCGATCTTGTTACCCCAGGCGCCAATCGTTAATTGTACATATGCACTGGTGCAAAATTAAAAGTATGCTTGGCCTATTGAATTATTTTTGCACGTCAATAAATGCATGAAGTTACTCTTCGTGGTAATTGAGCTTCATATTAATACTCCGTTAAGAAGAATGAAGCTCAAACTCCTTGTGGTGCTATTGTTTCAGGCTTTCTGGCTGCATAACCAAGAAGACAAATCCAGTGGCTGTTTCCTTGGGGGAAAACAAGTTGTATTAAATTCACTAAGGTCTGAGCTAGGTTTGACTATAATAACATACTGAGTTCCTTAGATTTTAAATCCTCTCTTTAAAAAAGAACGTTTCATAAAGCTGTTACAAGAAAATATATGTTTGTGGTAGATATATGGGTATGGCAGTTTGACAATGAGAAGTCATAGATCCATCACTAGAGAATGCCAAAATAAACTGTGCTCTCTGAAGTGGCACTGTACATGTCAGCATCTAGTTATACCCAGATCAGCTGCTGAATACAATGAATACAGATGCTCTGTAATGAGTTTTACTCCTTACAAAAAGGGAGACTTTGACTAATGTTAGCTTAGTTGACTAACTTTTCATGGAAGATATGCAGCATAATGAAGAGAAATTCATGACAAAGGGCCAGATTTTCAGAAGTTAGGTGTCCAGTTACACACCTAATTGCTCTCACAAACCAGATAATTTAGTACACAAATGCACTTAGTCATTTTCATGCTAAGTTACCTAAATTGTGCATGCAGTCACCATAGGGGCTAAATTTTACCTTTTGATTTGCACACAAAGCTCACACTGTATTCAATAATAGCCAGGCACTCACATCCAAGGGTACAATTTACGTTTAAATTTGGCACACATCTTGCACACCTAACTTTCTGAAAATCTGGCCTACAGTGTTTTTCTTACTATTGTGACAATAGCAGGTACCAAACTGTGTTCATGGACCATTAGTGGTCTGTAGAGAGCTGTCTGGTCATATGTTCCTGGCTCTCTTCCTTGCTGCCAAATGCTTTTTCAGGTTTCCAGGCACATCGTTGTCAGAGACCTTGGGAAGTTTGTGAAAGTCGCTATAGTAGGAGCCAACCTCACTTTTTCTACTAGGGAACTCCGCTACATAAGACAGGGAGTAGAGGAAATAGAAGTAGCTCTCAAAGACTGAAGCTACCTGTGAGCCTGGAGCTGCCTGACAGCAGGAGAAAAATATCCTAGGAAGAAGAGATGGGAATGGAGCAACTGGACAATATGTTGAGGGGAGAAGGCAACCAAGCAACAGAGAGAGAGAGCAAGTGATAGAGAAGCATGTGCAGGGAAAGATGGGTGGAAAATAAATGAAAACCAAAAGTAAATAATGTGATAATTTATATTTGCTATATACATAAAATTGCATAAATAGTATTCTAGTATTACTGCCTCATGTAAGCAATTGCTCCATTTGCCACAAGGATGTTATGTGATAGCAAGTGGAAAAGGAGAGAGTTGGCACAATGGTGATGGGGTTGCGGGAGAGGAATTTGTGAGATGATTTCTGTTTGAAATCTGTTTGAGAGCACTTTGTTGCAGAAAACTGCCATTTAAGGGGTGAAAGGATTACTTAGTTAAGTGACACCTTGTTTCAGCTGAGCTAAACAATGCGACCTGATCAGTCTCAAGTTCCAGGATCCCAGTTGCAGAAAGTTTGCCTGCAAAAAGACAGTGGCACCAGCCACTTGCAACCTGTACATGGGACCAATTTTGCATAATTGTGAGAGCAACCCAGAAAGTGGGTGAGGATATAGAAGCGGGTGGGAAGGCTATGGTACTCATCACATCCCCCAGGCAGTTTCCATTGGCAGAGTTGCTATGCGAGCCTTGAGTATACCTTTCAGCTGCTCCATCCTGAAAAAACCCTCCCTGGGGAAGGGTGGCAGTATTGCCTCCAATTCTCTCTTGGCAGTGAATGCCTCTCCTGGTGCAGGAGATTGCAGTTTGTGCCTGCAGGCGTGAGTAAAGCCCTGTGGCTTGATAATTTACATTGACTGTCATGGAGTCCCATCATGCAAATAGAATAAGTGGTGGAAAGATGCCCAGAATGCTCTTTGCTCTGCTGTGATACCTCAGAACTGAAAAGGAGCCAGCTACAAAGAGTGGAGGAGGGACTGTTACATTGAGTAGGGAGTATTTCTACCAAGTTAAAATGATGTTATGAAAATGCATTAGACAGTTTAATATTTTGCACGTTGAGCCATTAAATTGCATGATGTATTTTCAAAAAAGCCCTGTGGATTTGTGGAATTAGTCCCTAAATTGCAGCCCTAGCTGTCCTGATACTTTGAAGTGTTGCAGCATCACAAGAGAGAGCCTTCTGGGAGGAAAGATTTGCTCCAGAATGTTCCACAGCAGCATTTCAAAGTAAAAAAAGAAGCTGGGGAGCAGGACATGTGCCCTGTTGGCCTTGCAGATCTTTTATCAAGCTTGGAGGAACATTAGCATTGCTTTATATTCAGCCTCTAATGCATTGTCTGCACCATAGAACACATTATTTCCAACATATGTTAATTTTGCACTAGTCATTTCTAAAAGTTGGGAGATTTCATTTTCCTTCTAGCTTTGAATGTTTATGATTTACAGTAGAAGAGCAAAAATCAAAATACATTCTTGGGATCCACATTTTAGACCCCAGCACTTGTTTGTGCTTATGCTGGCAATATAGAATACTTTGTAACCAAAGCTAATGACAACAGATCTTACAGCATTTCTGTGTTGTAACAATCGCCACTGGGCAGACAGCTGCCAAACATCTTGCAATTAAGCTGATGCTTGTTGGCTTTCATATTCTTTTTCTTTTAGAACCAATGCCTGGAGGCAGAGGAGTTGGTCTTTAGCCATTTTGTGATCTGTAATGACACACAGGAGACATTGCGGTTTGGCCAGGTGGATACTGACGAAAATGTTTTGCTGGCTAGTCTCCACAGTCACCAGTACAGCTGGCGCTCTCACAAGTCCCCACAGGTATGTCAGAAACAGCATTACAAATGCAGCAATTGTTAAAGTTGGCTGGGGTTTTTATTCATTGATTCTATGTTTTTATTCATGTACTCAGCTATCTTTAGCTTTCCAGTTCCATCAGGAGCCACATGCTGAAGCTACATCAGACATAAGAGATAAATAAAGGGATGAGGAAATCCAGAAGTGTTTACACGGGATTCAGATTTGGAACTGGACATGCACACACCCTTCCCAAAGAAAAATCATGTTCATAAAAATTCAAGCTTCTGAACCAAAGCAAAAAAATTAATTTGCCAGGTTCTTAAAATTGATTTTCTCAGTGCATAGTTTTTTGGGATCTGTTCTTCATGTGGTGTTCACACAACTCTTACTGAGAGGAGGCCATATACCGTTAAAAAGCCTATTTCCACCCTGTTTGTCAATCTGTACTTCTGGAGCCAAACATCTGGGCTCGGAGTTTTAAAGAAACCAAAGATAAATTCAGTGGAAACTGGGTGCCTAATTCCCTTGGGCACCTTGAAAATTTCAATCTTGATATGTAAGAAAGGGGTAATGTTTAGGGGGGGCAATTATAATGGATGTGGCTGAGATCTATAAGTCAGACTCAAGAGGTGATAAGGTTTATGTTGATTAGGAAACAGATGTAAGTGGCAAACTGCAACTTTTGCTGAAATGGCAGTGGGTGTGCAAAACAAACATACTTTAAGTTGACTTGGTAACTTTTGTGGACCAAACTCAGCCCTAGAGTAAGTTGTTGTAGATGCCACTCCAATCAGCGGAATGTGGCCACTTATTTCAAGGCTGAATTAAGCTTCAAAAATGTTGGAGATTGTGTAGGCATACATTAAAGTGGGGAAGAGGCCTGTTGTGCTAATAGGGGGATATCTTGGGCCCAGCAAGGGATAAGATGATGTTAGGGCTTTTCTACCTGGTCTGTTAATGTGCAGCAAGCCGGGATATAAAACTAGTGCTCTAGCCTGCCATGCACTAAGTGACCATGCGAACCCTGCCACAGTTCACTACAAATTCTGTTTAGTTTTTCTAATTGGCCAGTAAAATCAACCAGACAAAACACATTTTGATTATTTCAATTATGAACATTTCCTCCCATTTCTAGAATCTTTCAGATCATTGGCATGCCAATCTATAACATTATCAGGAACCTTGAAGTACCCTTATTGCAGTTCTTTTAACCTGAACAATCCAGTTTGTACTGGTCTTTCTGTCTTTAACTTGTGCTCATTATTTTTATAAACAATTTTATATAATGAGCAGAGCAGCACATTTGTTAGCTGGACAACTTGCAATACAGGACCATGTACAACAGGACCTACTTTGTCTCTCATCCTCCTATTAGCTGCTGTTGCTGCTATACAATTTCCTTCTTTCAACTCCTGTGGCAGAGGCCAGAGGTTTGAGGCCAGAGGTTTGGTTTGGTTTGGTTTGGTTTATTTATTTTGAGGGGTGGACAGTAAATACCAAGAGAAAGGGGGAACATTGTGAAAAATAGTTTTCCTAGCTGGTGCCCATATGCAAATCCTTTTTGGGTTCAAAGAATGATGTTTGGTAAGTAATGGCAACATTTAAACCTCAACCCTTCATCAGTGAAGACAAATGGGAGTTTTGCCATTGACTTCATTGCGAGCATGAATAGTCACAGAGTGGGGAACTTTCTACTACAGAGGGTGTCTGACCATAAAGCCAACACCTTCAAAATTCTGAAGGTCTACACCGTAATAATCAAGATCAGGGCTGTGTTATGCTAGGATATGTACAAACACATAGGTTGGCATGGTCCTTTCCCCAAAGAGTTTACAATCTAAGGGTCAAATTCTTCTACCCTCACACTGAGTAGTAGCTTGTTTTGTGGGTAATCCCATAGTTTTCAATTAGTCTACTTGTAGAGGAAGGTACTACTCAACCTGAGTGCAGATGGCAGAACTGGATCCTAAGAAATTAGATTACTTCAAGATTTAATTAATGTACATTAAATTATTAACCAATAGACACCCAAAATCTGCAGTTTGAGAGGCAACATTTTGGAGAGAAAGCCAGGCAAGGCTTAACATTTATCTTCTGTAGTTCTCCAAGCCCTCTTGGGACATAGGTGCTGACTTTCGTCGGCGCTGGTGGGTGCTTGCGCCCCAACCCCGCCCCAACTCCACCCAGGCCCCGCATGAGGAGCGGCCAGCGCTGGTCGGGCCGAGCAGAGGGCAAGCAGGGTCCGCCTCCTGGCTCCGAAGCGCAGCACGCCGCCCCAGCTACCACGCCTGGGCCAGGGCCTGGGCCAGGAGGAAGCTCCCGCTTGCCCTCGGCTCGGCCTGGCCGGCGCTGGCCGCTCCTCATGCGGGCCGGGCTCCACAGGACGCGCTAGGCGCTGCGCAGGCAAGGGGCAGTGCTCTCCCCCCCACCCAGCCACTGATCGTGGCTGGGGCTGGGCTCCCAGCCGGGGGCGGGATGGGATGCGAGGCAGCTGCCAGCCCCGCTGCCTCGTCCCGCCCACTTGCGCGACCTCACTCTGCCCGCCAGGGCCGTGGCCACACCTCCCTCCGGCACTTTCCCCCGCGCCCCCCTCCCCCCCCTGCACAGCTGAGAGGCGGCGCGCTAAAAAAAAGCCGCGGCTTTTCGGCGGGAGGCGCCTCCCGGAAGGTGAGTTGGGTGCGGGGGGGCCACGGGGAGCTGCCGGTGGGTGCTCAGCACCCACCAATTTTTCCCCGTGGGTTCTCCAGCCCCGGAGCACCCACGGAGTCGGCGCCTATGCCTTGGGTAAGGCACTGCATTGTGCACCAGCTACATGTGAGTAAGAAACAGTGCACAGCTGGCAGAAGGAAAAGAAAAGGCAGGCCTTGAAGAGGAGGGTCAAGGAAAAGCAGGCCAAGATAGAGCTAGAGATCTTACTGAGGAGAGCAGGCTTAATGTAAGAACAGGACAGCAATCCCTAGTTCTTTGAGCTAGTGCACACCAGAACAAAAAGGTCAACAATACCAAATTTTAGAGCCTTTTAGCACTTCCTGGGCTGACACTAGATTGTTATGCTGAACCTATCCCAACCCGCTGCAATAGTCTCTGGAATGTTATTGTTCTGTTAACATTTACACTGCCCTTCCCATGACAGCAAGTTTAGGGATTGAAACTGGGAACTGAGACAGCTTCACTGATGATGCATGGAAGCACAGGTTTTCTATTCAATTGTACACTATTCAATTATAAGCTAATTTTCTTCAAAAAATGTTCAGAACCTTTGCATCCAAATGTAAGTTTAGTTCATGTGATTAATTTTAGAAAGGAATCAATGTAAATGCCATTTGCATTAGAAAGATGGTTCATCTTAACTATCGACATATTAGGTCACACAAACCATGTTTATTAAGAATATTGCAAATGTCATCATGTGTAAAATGTTGGGTTTTTTTAAAGTGACATATTAACTCAAGTCTGTTTGTAATGAAAACAGCAACTTAATTAAGGCTTCATCTTGTACCTGTAATGTTGTGGCACTTTTCTAATTGTTCCAGGCTGAACTGGATATTGAACAACCTATTATTTAAAGGTCAGAATAATGCCCAAACCTGGACAAGCCCTGTGAGTGTCAGATTCATGGAATGCTAAATGACTTCATAGTTATGAAATTATTTCATTTCTCATGATAATTCCTGACTTGCCAAGTTAGTGAATTTTAAGAACTCTGAGAGCAGATTGTAAGATAAATGTGAAATAATCCATACTTTTGGAGTCAGGGACTTCCCTCCAGGCATTAGTTCATACTTGACTTACTTGACTTACACTTGGGGATAAAATGAGTTAGGACAAGGTCTTAGATACCACATTCTCTTACTGGGAAAGAAAACCAACTTGCACAACTTTGGCTGGCTCATGTTTCTTGTTACACAGGCACTAAGCAGCAGCGGTTGCCATGAAATACTTTATTTAACCTTTGTAAAAATGTTTTTTTAATATGGCAAGGCAGTTCAGTTAAATGAAAATAAATAGTTTTTAAAGGATTGTATTTCTTTTACATTCATACCAGTAAAATTCCCCATTTTTCTTTTGCTAATTAAAACTAGGAAGAGGTATTGTAATTGGCTAGTCAAAATATTGAACTAAAATAAACGAAATAAGTGTATAAAATATGTTGTTTAATATAGATTAAACATTGCAAATGTTTTATTTTAGTTCTGAATGAATTTTACTGGATTAAGGGTGCTACAGTGGATTATAGTTAAAAGTTATTTAACCTTTTAATATAAAAATGCATTGGCATGGCATTTCAGATTATCAGTTATTGGTGATTACTCTCAAAAGGTTTGGCCTTGATAAGCAGGCTTATCTTAATGTATCTGAACATTCTGAGAAATCCTTCCTCCTCTCCATTTCTTCTCCTAGTCCAACCCCTCTACATTTCAGTCAGCCTAACTCTTCTCTTCCTCTGCCCTTCAGTTTACTCTGATTCCTACAAGCCCTTCTAACTTGGTTAATATTTCATTGGAAAGTCATATGTCTGACACTCTTTCTGCTGGGCTCCAGCCAGTCATTTTCTTCAAATTTCATGAGTTCTTGGGTCCAAGGCATCCCCAAAGGTATTGTCCCTCTCTGACTTTGGAGAAGTCCAGAACTCATAAAAACGGCCATACTGGGTCAGACCAGTCTAGCCCAGTATCCTGTGTTCTGGTAGTGGCCGTTGCCAAATGCTTCACAGAGAATGAATAGAACCGTGCAATTTCGAGTGGTCCAACCCCTGTCGTCCAGTCCCCGCTTCTGGCAGCTGGAGGTTTATGGAACTTTTTTTTTTTAATTATTATTATTATTATTATTTTTTTAATGGAGATATGCCAATCTCCTAGAACTGGAAGGACCTTGAAAGGTCATCGAGTCCAGTCCCCTGCCTTCACTAGCAGGACCAAGTACTGTTCCCTGACAGATTTTTGCCCCACATCCCTAAGTTGCCCCTTTAAGGATTGAACGCACAACCCTGGGTTTAGCAGGCCAATGCTCAAACCACTGAGCTATCCCTCCCCCCGGGATAGCTTGGAGCACGGGGTTGTGTTTCTGACCATATTGGCTAATAGCTATTGATGGACCTATCCTCCAAGAACTTAGCTAAATCCTTTTTGAATCCAGTTATATGTTTGACCTTCATTACATCCCATGGCAACAAGTTCCACAGGGTGACTGCGTGTTGTGTGAAGAAGCACTTCCTTTTCTTTGTTTTAAACCTGTTGGCTATTAATTTCATTGGGTGACCCTGATTCTTGTGTTATGTGACGGGATAAATAACACTTCCTTATTCACTTTCTCCACACTAGTCATGCTTTTATAGACCTCTATCATGCCCTCCCTAGCATAGGCACCGACTCCGTGGGTGCTCCGGGGCTGGAGCACCCACAGAGAAAAATTGGTGGGTGCTCAGCACCCACCGGCAGCTCCCCGCCAGCCCCGCGCCCGTTACCGGAGCACTTACCTTCGCCCTGGACGCCGGATGACATTTTGGGGCTCCGCCCCCGACGCCAGCCGACATTGCGGGGCCCCGCCCGGACGCCGGGCGACATTGCGGGGCCCCGCCCCCGACGCACCCACCGGAACGGACGGAAGTCGGCTCCTATGCTCCCTAGTCATCGTGTTTGTAAGCTGGACAGTCCCAGTCTTTTTAATTTCTCCTCATATGGAAGCTTTTTCATATACCTTATCGTTGTTGCCCTTCTCTGTACTTTTTCCAATTCTAATATATATTTTTTTGAGATGGGACGACCAGAACTGCACACAGTATTCAAGGTGTGGGCATACTGTGAATTTATATAGTGGCATTATGATATTTTCTGTCCTATTTTGTATCCCTTTCCTAATGGTTTCTAACATTCTGTTAGCTTTTTTGACTGCCGCTGCATGTTGAGTGTATGTTTTCAGGGAACTATCCACAATGACTCCAAAATTTCTTCCTTGAGTGGTATCAGCTAATTTAAACCCCATCATTTTGCATGTATAGTTGGGATTACTTTTTCTATGCATTACTTTGCATTTATCAACACTGAATTTCATCTGCCATTTTGTCATTCTATACAAACCCCACGCTGGGATGGAAGGGATTAAAGGACTATACTGGGCCCAGCTAGCTCCACTACTCCAACCTAGCAGAAAATGCTCCAGCTGGAGACAGGGCGGAAAAGAAAGCAACACAGGGCAGAAGGGGGCGGCTGGGGAGAAGTGCAGATGTACCCTGAAGGCTCCTGCCAAAAGGGGCTGGAAAAGCCTCCCTGAAGGAACAGGACCATGTGTGGAGTTCAGCTGGGATGGCAGTTTGGTTTCCTTTCTCCTTATCTGAGACCAGAAGCTGAGAGAAGGAAGCAACACAGGGAAGGCAGCTAGGGTTGCCAACTTTCTTGTTGCACAAAACCAAACACCTTAATCCTGCCCCTTCCCTGAGGCCCCGCCTCCCGCTCACTACATTCCCCCTCCCGCGGTGGCTCGCTCTCCCCCGCCCTCACTCACTTTCACTTGGGTGGGGCCAGAAATGAGGGGTTCAGGGTGTGGGAGCGGGCTCTGGGTTGGGGCAGGGAGTTGAGGTGTGGGAGGGGGTGAGGGCTCCTGCTGAGGGTGCGGACTCTGAGGTGGGGCTGGGGAATGAGGGATTTGGGTTTAGGAGGGGGCTTCAGGCTGGGGGGGTGGGGCCGAGGTATTCGGAGTGCGGGAGGGGGCTGCAGGTTGAGTCAGGGGGTTGAGGTGCAGGAGAGGGTGAGGGCTCTGGGGTGGGGTGCTGGCTCTAGGGTGAGGCCGGGGATGAGAGTTTTTGGGGGCTCAGGGCTGGGGCAGGTGGTTGGGGCTTGAGGTTGGGGCGCGGACTTACCTCAGGCGTCTCCCGGTCAGCGGCACAGCGTGGGGGCTAAGGCAGGCTGCCTGCCTGTCCTGGCACCCAGTGGAGCTGGAAAAATTTTAGTAGTGGGGGTGCTGAAAGCCAGCCCCCTTATCCCTGTCTGCCCCCCACCCCCTGAGGCTGGAAGCAGAGCTGTGTCTCCAGGAGCAGGGGACACCAACAAGGATAAGGGGGCCGAGGCCACAGCTAGGGGAAGGCATGGGGCCAGGAGTGGAACCCTGGGCAGGGGCTGGCAGCCAGGACCCCATGTGCAGGGCCAGGAGCCATGGTCCCAGGAGCAGAGGGCCCCTCCCAGAGGCTGAACACTGCTAACCTTCCTAGGGCCTGGATCAGAGCCTGGTGGAGTGGGTGGTTGCTACGACCGAGTGGATGGTACGACCGAGTGGATGCTAATCACTAGGCCCCTCGGCCAACTAAGAACCCCATTACAGTCACCCGCTTTAGTGAGATCCCTTTGTAACTCTTCGCAGTCAGCTTTGGACTTAATTGTCTTGAGTAATTTTGTATCAACTATAAATTTTGCCACCTTACTGTTCACCTCTTTTTCTAGATCGTTTATGAATGAGTATGTTGAACAGCACAGGTTCTAGCACAGATCTTTGGGGGACCCTGCTATTTATATCTCAACATTGTGAAAACTGACCATGTATTCCCACCCTTTATTTCCTATCCAGTTACTGATCCATGAGAGGACCTGCCCTCCTATCATATGACTGCTTAGTTTGCTTAAGAGCCTTTGGTGATGGAACTAGTCTAAGGCTTTCTGAATGTCCAAGTACACTATATCGATTGTACCACACTTGTCCACATGCTTGTTAGACCCCCTCAGAGAATTTAATAGATTGATAAGGCATGATTTCCATTTACAAAAGCTGTGTATTATGAAGCTGTCAGAAATGCTAGCAAAGATTGCCAAACCTTGTTAGATCTGATGTGGATTTTAGTGAAAGTAAGAGGTCTGTTAGGGGTCAGTAAAAGGGATGGGCCGCTACATTTCTGCAGTGGCTCTTCATACTACACTGGATCCACTTCAAGGGCCTTATCTTGATATTCAAGCCCATTACTGGGATAGGCCCTAGTTATCGCAGAAGCCCCATTTGTCTCCAAGACAGCCGTGTTCCTTAGGAATACTGGAGCATATGGTATTTATCATAAGCACGGGGGATAGATTCTTCTCAGCAGCTGGCTCATAGTTATGGAATTCTATCTTGCAAGACAGTAGACTGACCAAGGAACTCACTGCTTTCACAAGTGTAAAACCCATGTGGTTACATTAGAATCCCTGAATTGCTTCTCTGAAAACTATTTGTTTGCAAGTAATCACCCAAAATTGTCTATAACATAGTCTTTCTCGGCACTGCGCAAGGCAAGGGGACACTGACTATTTGAGTGCAGCCAAAATTTAAAAAGCAAACTTAAGTGGGGGCCCATGATAAATTAATGTGAAGAAAGGGATTTTTTCCAAATTTCTGTAATAATTTGAAGTTTGGGCCAGGTTGCCTATCCCTAGTACCAGCTCCTTATTATCAACTTAGTTTTAACCATTTATTTTTAATACTTAACACTCCTCTCACTAACTTTCCATATTATGAATCAACTGCTAAAGACAATGGTCTGCATTTTAATGTTAGTTACACTGGTTCAAATCTAATGAAACTCCATTGAATTCAGTAGAATTAATCAAGTGTTTTGTTAGTGTGACAGAGATCAGAACATGCCCCATATGTTCTTCACCTTTCGTAAACCATAGTTCGGTTTAGCTAAGTATATCTCTTTTTTTTGTTTCCTTCCTCATTTCAAAATGGAGCCGATTCCAAACACAGCACACTCAATCCCTCTTGATGTCTGTCTATAATGCTATAATGTTAAGCTTTAACAGTCCTGGGACTAACACATGCCTCCCCTGCCCATATTATTAATGGTGATTGTTATTTGAGAGAGATCAATAAGTTTATATGGTATTTGATTTGGGGGGGTCGGGGCAGTGAGACAGTCTCTATCATAAAGAGTTTACCATCTAAAGCCCTGATCCTACAAGCACTAGTTTACAGAAGTAGTTACACATGTGAGCAGTCCCATTCAGTTCATTAGGAATGTTCGTTATGCATAAATGTTTGCACATTCAGGCTAAGTTAGACAAACAAAGGAAATGATGACACCAGACATAGGACGGGGCAGAGAAGGATGAGGCATGTTCTATGAAAATGTTGATTAATATTATGTTGCGTCTGAAGCAGGGCCGGCTCCAGGCACCAGCCGACCAAGCACGTGCTTGCGGCAGCACCTTCGGGGCAGCCAGTCTTGGGGCAGCGCTCAGGTTTTGGTTTTGGTTTTTACACTTCGGTGGGGCAGCGCTTGGGGGAGGGGTGGGTTTGTTTCGGTGGGGCAGCAGGGCGCTCGGGGGGGTTGTTTCGGTGGGCGCTTCGGGGGGTGTTTCAGCGGGGCAGCACTCGGGGAGGTTGGTTTTCTTTTGTTTCGGCAGGGCGGCGCTCGGTTGTTTGGTTTTTTTTGCTTAGGGCAGCAAAAAAGTTAGAGCCAGCCCTGGTCTGAAGATGTAATTACTTATATATTATTGTTATTTAAATTTGAAAATAAGGTAGGGCATAGAGTAAGGAGTAGGTAGGGCATAGAGTAAGGAGTAGGTAGCACAAGAGAAGAGGGCAGGGTGTAAAGCTAGCTAAAGAAAGTGGGTTTTGAGAAAGGCTTTGAGGCAGAGAAGGGGGATACTTGGTGTGCTGAAAGAGGAAGGTTTTTCCAGGCATGGGGCGCAGCATGAAGAAGGGTATGAAGGTTTGAGTGATGGAAGAAGACAAGGAGAAGCAACAAGGCAAGAAGAGGGTGCAGAGAATAGGGTATGAGACTAGGAGTAGACAGAAATAGCCTGAGGTGGAGGTTTAATTTTGCAGCACCCTGAAAGTGAGAATGAAGAGTTTGATGTGGAAGAGATGGGGAGTAAGTGAGAGGGATTCTAAGAGGGACATGGTAAGAGCTGTAGGAAAGGAGGGGGGGTTGTTGTTTTTTTAGCTGCAACATGTTGTACATGTTGAAGAAAGGATGAGCTGAAAATCATGATGGCTAAAGAATCTGTAAGTACCTACATGGGGAGATTTCTGGTGGTAGGGGTTCTACAAGTTAGCAAACAAAGGCATGCCAAGATCCAGTGGCTAAAACTTGAAGCTAGATAAATTCTAAACTGGAAACAAGGCACATATTTTTAACATATTAACTGTTGGAGCAGCTTACCTTGGGAAGTGATGGGTTGGCCCTCATTTTGATGTCTTTAAATCAACATTGAATGTCGTTCTAAAAGATTACATGGTCTAGTTCAACTAGAAGTTATGGGACTGATGCAGGAATCACAGGGTTGAAGTTCTATGATCTATGTTATGCAACCGGTCAGACTAAATGGTCACAATGTTCCCTTCTGTACTTAAGACCTATGAAAAACAAGGAGGTTACAGTAAACCAGGCAATTGAGTACCGTGATATGAACCTGTGTTTAGCACTGGGCATGGATAGGTAGGGACGGATCTCATATTCTGTTGATCTGTATGGCAACATATTGTCTTGAACCTGAATTGCTAGGCAGATTAGCAGTTTATGTAGTTCTAGAATACGTTCAAATGTTGATAAATAAGAACTACAACTTTGAATTTCTTTTCTGTTGTGCATTTATAATATCAACCATAAGGTTGCATTGATACAGTCTGCATTTAAAGACTTGATCACATGATCACTGAAATCAGTGCATATTTTGCCATTGACTTCAAGGAGAGAACACTCAGGCCTTTGATTATTGGTAATATGTGTATATTTTTCATTAAAATAGTTTAATATTCCTAAATGAACTATATATAATTTAAATGACTATTACTATATAACTTTGCTTTGGCATTCATATGGTTTGCATGATGCTTTAGTGAATATACCATATAAAGTATTGTACCTATCCACACAAATTTTAGTAACACTTTCAGTTTAATACTGGAATAAATGTAAAGTTTATTTTCTTCTTTCTTCTTTAGATAGTATGTTCACAAACAGACCTTCTGCTGTAACTTTATAAATGACTTTTTTTTTAAAGGTATTTGTAGATTTGGAAAGACTTCTATTAAGAGCCTCCTCCTCTTTCCCCAAAGAAAAAAAAATGAAGCCAAAATGTAACTTATGCTTCTTCTCCAACAAAATAATAAATCATCATTACTTATTTCCAAGTTGCCATTCTTTCAGGTACTAGGTTATGTCCCATAAAGTGTAAGAGGATATACAGTACTCTGTGGGTTCAAACATATAGAAAATGTGACTTCAAACATCAGTCACTATCTGGAAATTTTCCTGTTTAATTGCTTAGGGATGTTACAGATTCTCTGAACAACCTTTGGTACTTAACTTAATCCTCCCCGGGCCATTTACAGAACAACAGCAGGCAAAATAAAGCTTTATTTTATTTTTACACTATTTAAGTAGTGTGAAATGTATTGTCAACTCCACTTGGGATTCCACATTCCAAATTAATGATTTAACTAGATTATATTTAATTTACTTTCCAGATAATATCTTGGACAGATAAGGATTTTTATTACCCAAGAAACATATGGGTCATCATAGTTTTGTTAATGTTTCTTGTTCTTAACACACTTCTAATCTAGAAATGTGGGGCTAGATTGAGCCTGTTAGGCACAAGCCTACTTTACAAGCTGTGTGGAGCCAAACCATGCCTCCTGGAGCTCTCTGGTGCCCAGGAGGAGTGTGCCCGCTAAGCCAACACTAAGGAAAGTTCAGCCTATGCTCCAATGGCCAGCTTGAAGGGGATGGGTCCATGGTGCCATTCTCCTCACCTTTATTGGGGTAATTTGCACCACCAGTGATGGTAGCAAGAAACTGTTGCTGTGTTGTGGGATCCATAAAGAAAGGAAAAAACAGTCAATCTGCATTTCCAATGTAATGCATATTGTAAAAAATAATCCCAACTATACATACAAAATGACGGGCTCTAAATTAGGTGATACAACTCAAGAAAGAGATCTTGAAGTCATTGTAGATAATTCCTTTAAGATATTTTACTCAATGTGCAGTGGCAGTCAAAAATCTTGACAGAGTGTTAGGAACCAATAGGAAAGGGATAGATAAAACAGAAAATATCATATTCCCTATATATAAATCCGTGGTACACCCACATCTTGAATACGACATGCAGATCTGGTCGCCCCATCTCAAAAGAGATGTATTGGAATTGAAAAATATACAGAAAGGGCAACAAAAATGATAAGGGGCATGGAACAGCTTCCATATGAGGAGAGATTAATAAGATTGGGACTTTTCAGCTTGGAAAAGAAACAACTAAGGGGGGATGTGATAGAGGTCTATAAAATCATGACTGATGTGGAGAAAGTAAATAAGTGTCATTTACTCCTTCTCATAACACAAGAACTAGGGGGGTCACCAAATGAAATTAATAGGCAGCAGGTTTGAAAGAAACAAAAGGAAGTATTTCTTCACACAACGCACAGCCAACCTGTGGAATTCTTTGCCAGAGGATGTTGTGAAGTCCAAGACTATAAGAGTTCAAAAAAGAACTAGATAAGTTCATGGAGGATAGGTCCATCAATGGCTATTAGCCAGCATGGTCAGGGATGCAAAACCATTCTCTGAAGTGTCCTAGCCTCTGTTTGCCAGAAGCTGGGAATGGACGACAGGGGATGGATCACTTGATGATTATCTGTTCTGTTCATTCCCTCTGAAGCACCTGGCACTGGTCTCTATCAGAAGACAGAATACTGGGCTAGATGTACCATTCATCTGTATCAGTATGGTAGTTCTTATGTTCTTAAGTTAGAAATTCAACTGTTGCTGCAGCATTTGATTCACTCCTTACATTTTACCTTCCTTCAGCTTTAGTTTTTCAATGAGAAATATTACTTTTACTTCAGGTCCCTAGAACCCAGCTCTCCTCTTGATCTTTACACTTTTCACCTGTTTCTGTGGGACCACAACTTTTATTTTATCAGCAATACCTCTTGGAATTTACACCTTTTCCCAGGCCATTGACCAAGTCATTAGCTCCCTTCTGCAGCTCACTAGAGGTCAAAAATTCATTTACTACCCGTTGGGATTGACTCACAACAGGTATCCCAACTAATGGCTCATAAATCAAATTATCTTTCAAAAGCAAGTTTAGTTATTTAAGCTAGAAAATAGAGAAATAATTTAAATAAACTGAAACAGAATAAACTCGACCACATCTACAAGTTATGCAAAAATCTAGTTTGTGAGACTAACAATCTCTAGGTTACAAGCAGTAAATTGTACCGACTTGCAATCTGGAACATGCTGGTTGGGCAGAGCTCTTTGGCAATATCCCTTCCTTAGCCATGTTTCTCATCCCTTTCCTTGGTCTCTACGCCTTGTCATGTGACTGCTTTATTTATCTAAATCTCACCCATCTCCCTCATTACTAGCTGAAAACCCTTAGCAATTGAGACAGAAGAGGCGGTGGAGGGAAAACGGTGGAAGGGGGATTGTAAGAAACCTCTGAGCAGAAAAGTGGTAAAGATAGGAAGTCCAGAGAAGACAAAGGGGCAGTAAATAGGAGTAGTTCTCACATTGTCAGTTGGACTGCACCAAACATATTGTGCCTCCTTGATTTTCTGTCTTGAGCCAAATCTGGCATGTTACAGGATAGGATGTTTGTGAGGGGCGGGTGTCCGTTGATGCCATCAAATCATCTTGTTTTGTGTCTTCCATGTGGTCTTTTCCATCCTGCTGTCATTGGGTCAAAGCCAAAGATGATTCTTGTAGGGAAGTTGGTAGGCATTCAGAGCAGATGACCAGACCACCTTAAGGAGGGTGACAGTTTGAGAGGGTGGGACCAGGGCCGGCGCTACCATTAGGTGACCCTAGGCCTAGGGTGCCAGGATTTGGGGAGCGGCATCTCTGGTCCCTCAGCGGCGCCGCCAGTGGGAGAGGCTGCCGCCGAAATGCCACCGAGATCCCCGGCGGCCGAAGAAGCTGCCGCCAAGGGCTCTGGCGGCACTTCGGCAGCAGCTTCTTCGGCCACCGGGGATTTCGGCGGCATTTCGGCGACAGCCTCTCACGCCGCCGCCTAGGGCAGCAAAAAAGCTGGTGCCGCCCCTGGGTGGGACCTGTTCAGTTAGGAAACTGATCTCTTCATTTGACTTGAATTTGTACCATTTGATGTTTTTAATTACTCAGAGATACTTCATCTGAATGGTGTTCAATTTCTTTTCAGTCTTGAGAGTAAGAGGCCATGTTTCAATTCCAGAGGTCAGATATTGATCACTGAAGCATTATGTATCCTTAGCTTCATCTCTCTATCTATTTAACACTTTCTTGATGAGGCACCCTATTACTACTGATATTTTTGTCATGTGAGCTTCAATTTCTTTCTCAACAAAAGAACTGTGGTAGGTGAAATAACTGACAAGCTTGATTGGGTGGTCACCCACTAAGATGCCAAAGCCTGCAGCGTGTTCGAAATTGACAACAAGAAGAATTGTGCTTTTACCCTAATTAATTTTCAGCCCAACTGCTGCAGTTGAGCTATCCAGGGCTTTAAAAGCCACAACCAGCTCGTCCATTGATTCAACGACTAGCTCTATGTTGTCAGTAAAATTAACATCAGTAAGGTTCTTATCATCAAAATGAATGCCTAAAATGCATTTATTAGTGTCTCTGACAACACTGAGGAGTTTGGGGGAGGCAACACATACTTGTTAAGGCCTAATCTGATTTTAAAAAACGCAGTTATTTTCCCATTTACAAGAAAGTTGCTTGAGGAGTCATCATATAAAAGAAAGAACATTCTAAAGCAGGGGTGGGCAAACTTTTTTGCCTGAGGACCACATCTGGGTATGGAAATTGTATGGCGGGCTATGAATGCTCACGAAATTGGAGGTTGGGGTGTGGAAGGGGGTGAGGGCTATGGCTGGGGGTGCAGGCTCTGGGGTGGGGCCAGAAATGAGGATTTCAGAGTGTGGGAGGGGGTGCAGGCTCTGGGCTGGGGCAGGGGGTTGGAATCTGGGGGAGAGGGAGGGGAGAGGGCTCTGGGGGTGGGGTTTGGGATGAGGAGTTGGGGGTGCAGGAGGTTGCTGTGGGCTGGGGGGGAAGGGTTCAGAGGGCAGGAGGGGGATCAGGGCTGGGGAAGGGGGTTGGGATGCGGGAGGGGGTCAGGGATGCAGGCTCCAGGTGGCACTTACCTCAAGGAGCTTCCAGAAGCAGCGGCATGTCCCCCCTCTGGCTCCTACAGGGAGGTGCAACCAGGCAACTCTGCATGCTGCCCTGTCCGCAGGCACCACCCCTGCAGCTCCTATTGGCCGCAGTTCCCGGCCAATGGGAGCTGCGGGGTCAGTGCTTGGGGCAGGGGCAGTGTGTGGAGCCCCCTGGCTGCCCTTAAGTGTAGGCTTCCGGAAGCAGTGGCATGTCCCCCATCCGGCTCCTACACGTAAGGGCAGCCAGGGGGCTCCACACACTGCCCCAGGCACTGACCCTGCAGCTCCCATTGGCCGGGAACTGCAGCCAATGGGAGCTGCAGGGGTGGTGCCTGCAGACAGGACAGCATGCAGAGTTGCCTGGTTGCACCTCCCCGTAGGAGCCAGAGAGGAGACATGCCGCTGCTTCCAGAAGCTGTGCAGAGTGGGGCAAGTCCCTGACCCCACTCCCCAGCTGGAGTGCCAGAGTGGGGCAAGCCCTGGATCCTGCTGCCCGGCAGAAGCTCGAGGGCCAGATTAAAATGTCTGGAGGACCGGATGCGGCCCCCGGGCCGTAGTTTGCCCATCCCTGTTCTAAATATCTTGTTGGGGAGGCCAACAAGTTTCAAGATCATACAAAATGATTCCCTCTCACAAGTCAGACATGGCCTTGATATCCACAAATGTAATGTGAACGGAGCACTTGAATTCTTGTGAATTCTCAATAAGCTAGCACACTCTGAAAATTAGCTCCATTGTTGAACAGCCGGAAGTGAAGCCAGCTTGTTGTGGTCTTCTTTTGCTGCTTAAGGTATCAGTGGCTTTGTCCAACAAGACAGAAGCAAAAACCTTCCCCGAGATGGATAGAAGTGTAATGCTGAGATAACTACAACAATCTCATTGCTGCTTTTATGTTTATTTTTGAATAAATATGGGTAGTTAGAAACTCCTTTTGAGCCTTATCCTTGATCAAAGGCAAAAGGAGGGAAGGAAAGCTCTGAGGAGAGGGGGAGAAAAGCCCTTCGGAAAGCATTAGAGAAAGGATGACAGTCCCAATAGCCTGAGCATCAGGAGGGCAGAAATACCTAGGAAGTGGATAAGGAAAAGGAGGGGAAAGACACAGAAAGAGGTCAGGAAGCAAAAACATGTTATAAACTGTCTTTAAAATTTCTAGTCTCTGACTTTTCAGCTCTTTGGTTTATTTGAGCCATTGTTTTGTTTAAAGTTGTGATGAGATAACCTGTTGTGCTCAGAAAGATTTCTGAACTCTGCAGTAGTTGATCAACTGCAGAGTGACATATGACTGGTTTAGCCAATAACATCCAATATTTTAAGACCATTTTCTAATTCTCATTAGAAAGACCAGAGGAGAAATCATTCCAAAAAAGAGGATAATGGTATTTCTACTCTTGTCAAGTGATATTGTCCAACTCTTGTTTAGTGTATTTTATGGGGTCATTCTCTCTCTCTCGAAATTTTACCATCACAATTAAGAGTTCAGTTCAAACAGAATGTCCACTTTGTGCCTTTACGTTATTTGGCTTTCTTCATGCCCACAACAACTCTCATTTGCCTTCTGTGGCACTGATTTGGAGGGCGAATGCAGCCTTCTCTATGCCACTTACCTAGCACAAACAGCTTCCTCTGCCTCCCCAATATCAGTTTCGTTTGTTTTTGAAGCAGCAGCAAGTAATGGCCACAGAATTAATAGTTCAGTACCCCAGTACAGGTCAGTCTATCAACGTATTAGATAGTAGAGAATATCAACATATTAGATAGTAGAGAAAGATCACAGAAGTCAAAAGGATGATAAGTTCATATACAACTGAATAAATATAGCAAAGTATTTTAGATTGGCTGTAAACTTTGAATTACAGAAGGATAACTTTGGTCAGAACATCTTTGAACTCTGGTCATCATGTTCCTGCCGATACCTCTTTTCTCTTTTAGGAGCAACACCTTTTCTCAGAATGTCTCTCTGCTACTTAGCTATCTACTTTTATAAACCCCTTAGTTCTTAAACAGAATTGCCAAAGTACACTTAGTATTTGCTTATATCTTGGTGGGTGAAGGGAGTTGTCTGGCAATTATACTTCATATGCACCTTTAGGTCAGTTTATTAAGATTAGGACAGAGCATGTATCAAGTGTCTAATTAAACATCCTTCCTGATATTAGCTTATGCTAAAATAATGTTTATTCCTGTTAATTAATTTTCCAAAATTACGTAAGACTCAGTTTCCATCTTTTTGTACTAGAAGCCTTTGTGTTTTGAAAATGATTCCAGGTCTTGCTTTCCAAAGAACCTCATGAACATGGTTTTAAAAGTAGACAGAAGTATAATACAGACTACTAGTATTAATAAGTCACAAAGACAGGTATATTAGGTGAAAATTAAAATAAGATACCTGGGTTATTCCATGTCACATGGTAGTATTCACAAATAGTTGAGTGATATGGCTTGAGAGGAAAAAGTATACACCAGTCTGTTCTTCACTTTTCTTAATCTTTTTTTTCTAAACCATAGAATCAAATGCACATAAATCTTTGTGATACACAGAAAATTACTTAAGTCAACATTCTTTGAACTAATGACTGCAAAATGACAACTGACAGCATATTCCTTGGTGATTTTCAGTTAGTGAACAAGTTGCTTATACAGGACAGGAGTCATCTTAAAGTTGGGGTTACAAGCGAATGCTAATTATTAATTGCATCTTTATGTATGGCATCTGTATTTGGCAGGTATTTTGAGTATATTCTAACTGGGACTGACTCTTTAGTACCTTTTTTCATTATTTTGTTAACATTTCCAGCTACTAGTCTCTCCAAAGTAAACAGCTTACTTGTTTCTTTTAGTTTTTATATGCCCAGCTGCTGCTGTAAGAAACTGAAGTGGTTCCAGCCACTACAATTGTTTTTCTTTGTAACTAATATTTAAATATCAAAGCTACTAGGAGCTTTTATGTCATAGAGTACACTTTGCCTCAAGGTACTATTTTTTTTAAAGCCATTAAGCCTTCTTCTAAGGTGAAGTAATTTGAATGAGAGTGCAGCAGTCATTACTTGAGTGATTCAGAAGCCACCCACTGCATGGATGTTTTTGTTTTGTGTGTAATCTTGTGCTGAAGACACCACAAATTATGAACAGGCTACTGAGTTGTAAAGTCTTAGAAGGTGGTTACTGTGGCTGCTTCCTAAAGGTCAAAGAAGAAAGCAGTCCTAAGACACTGCAAAATAATAATATCTGGACAGTCACTCAGCCAACAACCCTGACCTATGGACTTCCCAATCTCCCTTTTTCAATTGTTTTTTAAACATGGCAGGACATAATATTTACAGCTTTTATTTTTCATTGATGCAAGTAATTATACTATGGGCCTGCTCCTGCTTCCATTTAATTAATGACAGAACTCTCATTGACTTCAGGCTCCAGATGCCCAAATACAGAGTGCAATTCAACCTCGCACAGAGAGTTTTCATAAAGCCTTTGCACAACTATTTTAAGGGCTTAAGTGGGTGCTTAGACTGTGTGCTGGCCCTCTGCAAAGAAATGTTTATTGCTTTGATTGTGTGTATGTAAACTCACATTCTTAACTTTGCACAGCCATGAATCATCTATATAAAGTTAAATGGCCAGCTCCTCAGCTGGAGTAAATGGATGTAACTTTATTGACTTAAAAAGAACTGTATCAATTTTCATTAACTGAGGACTTTAGCTCACAGAATCTCCATGGAATAGGGGTAGGTACATACTGTGTTGAAAGACTTTTTGAATGGTGAAAGACTGAGTGCTTGTCTATAGAGTACATTAGTGTGCACCAGCTGAGGTATAAATTGTAGTGTACACAAGCATGTCTTGTACTAACTCTCTGTGTGGACCTTGCTTGTGCACACTCAAAGTTCCTTAGTGTACGTTCATGTAATCCTGCTTCAAATATGTCAGTGTGCTCTAGGGAACTTTGAGTGTGTTCCAGCAAGGTCCGCATAAAGAGTTAGAACACAACACACTTGTGTGCACTAGAATTTATACCCCTATAATGCATAGTGATGCACCAGGTAGATAAGCCCACAGGTAAGTGGAGAACATGGGGACCTGGGAGATGGGTCGGAAATAGGAGGGGGCGTGGGCTCTAATGACAAAGAGATAGGAGGCTCAGGGCAAAACTGGGAGGCAAGATCAAATCAGTCTCTTAGATGCCTGTATACAAATGCGAGAAGTATGGGTAATAAGCAGGAAGAACTGGAAGTGCTAATAAATAAATTCAACTATGACATTGTTGGCATCACCGAAACTTGGTGGGATAATACACATGATTGGAATGTTGGTATGGATGGGTACAGCTTGCTCAGGAAGGACAGATGGGAAAAAGGGAGGAGGTGTTGCCTTATATATTAAAAATGTACACACTTGGACTGAGGTGGAGATGGACATAGGGGACAGAAGTGTTGAGAGTCTCTGGGTTAGGCTAAAAGGGGTAAAAAACAAGGGTGATGTCATGCTAGGAGTTTACTACAGGCCACCTAACCAGGTGGAAGAGGTGGATGAGGCTTTTTTTAAACAACTAACAAAATCATCCAAAGCCCAAGATTTGGTGGTGATGGGGGACTTCAACTATCCAGATATATGTTGGGAAAATAACACGACGGGGCACAGACTATCCAATAAGTTCTTGGACTGTATTGCAGACAACTTTTTATTTCAGAAGGTTGAGAAAGCTACTAGGGGGGAAGCTGTTCTAGATTTGATTTTAACAAATAGGGAGGAACTTGTTGAGAACTTGAAAGTAGAAGGCAGCTTGGGCAAAAGTGATCATGAAATCCTAGAGTTCACAATTCTAAGGAAGGGTAGAAGGGAGTACAGCAAAATAGAGACAATGGATTTCAGGAAAGCGGATTTTGGTAAGCTCAATGAGCTGATAGGTAAGGTCCCATGGGAATCAAGACTGAGGGGAAAAACAACTGAGGAGAGCTGGCAGTATTTCAAAGGGACACTATTAAGGGCCCAAAAGCAAACTATTCCGCTGGGTAGGAAAGATAGAAAATGTGGCAAAAGACCACCTTGGCTTAACCACGAGATCTTGCAAGATCTAAAAAATAAAAAGGAGTCGTATAAAAAATGGAAACTAGGACAAAGGATGAATATAGGCAAACAACACGGGAATGCAGGGGCAAGATTAGAAAGGCAAAGGCACAAAATGAGCTCAAACTAGCTGCAGGAATAAAGGGAAACAAGAAAACTTTTTATCAATACATTAGAAGCAAGAGGACGACCAAGGACAGGGTAGGCCCACTACTCGGTGAGGAGAGAGAAACAGTAACAGGAAACTTGGAAATGGCAGAGATGCTTAATGACTTCTTTGTTTCGGTCTTCACCGAGAAGTCTGAGGGAATGCCTAACATAGTGAATGCAAATGGGAAGGGCGAAAGTTTAGATGATAAAATAAAAAAAGAACAAGTTAAAAATCACTTAGATAAGTTAGATGCCTGCAAGTCACCAGGACCTGATGAAATGCATCCTAGAATACTCAAGGAGCTAATAGAGGAGGTATGTGAGCCTCTAGCTATTATCTTTGGTAAATCATGGGAGACAGGAGAGATTCCAGAAGACTGGAAAAGGGCAAATATAGTGCCCATCTATAAAAAGGGAAATAAAAACAACCCAGGAAACTACAGACCAGTTAGTTTAACTTCTGTGCCAGGGAAAATAATGGAGCAAGTAATTAAGGAAATCATCTGCAAACACTTGGAAGGTGGTAAGGTGATAGGGAATAACCAGCATGGATTTGTAAAGAACAAATCATGTCAAACCAATCTGATAGCTTTCTTTGATAGGATAACGAGTCTTGGGGATAAGGGAGAAGCGGTGGATGTGGTATACCTAGACTTTAGTAAGGCATTTGATACGGTCTCGCATGATATTCTTATCAATAAACTAGGGAAATACAACTTAGATGGGGCTACTATAAGGTGGGTGCACAACTGGCTGGATAACCGTACTCAGAGAGTAGTTATAAATGGTTCCCAATCCTGCTGGAAAGGTATAACGAGTGGGGTTCCGCAAGGGTCTGTTTTGGGACCGGCTGTGTTCAATATCTTCATCAACGACTTGGATATTGGCATAGAAAGTACGCTTATTAAGTTTGCAGATGATACCAAACTGGGAGGGATTGCAACTGCTTTGGAGGATAGGGTCATAATTCAAAATGATCTGGACAAATTGGAGAAATGGTCAGAGGTAAACAGGATGAAGTTTAATAAGGACAAATGCAAAGTGCTCCACTTAGGTAGGAACAATCCGTTTCACACATACAGAATGGGAGGAGACTGTCTAGGAAGGAGTACGGCAGAAAGGGATCTAGGGGTTATAGTGGACCACAAGCTAAATATGAGTCAACAGTGTGATGCTGTTGCAAAAAAAGCAAACATGATTCTGGGCTGCATTAACAGGTGTGTGGTGAGCAAGACACGAGAAGTCATTCTTCCGCTCTACTCTGCGCTGGTTAGGCCTCAACTGGAGTATTGTGTCCAGTTCTGGGCACCGCATTTCAAGAAAGATGTGGAGAAATTGGAGAGGGTCCAGAGAAGAGCAACAAGAATGATTAAGGGTCTAGAGAACATGACCTATGAAGGAAGACTGAAGGAATTGGGTTTGTTTAGTTTGGAAAAGAGAAGACTGAGAGGGGACATGATAGCGGTGTTCAGGTATCTAAAAGGGTGTCATAAGGAGGAGGGACAAAACTTGTTCATCTTAGCATCTGAGGATAGAACAAGAAGCAATGGGCTTAAACTGCAGCAAGGGAGGTTGAGGTTGGACATTAGGAAAAAGTTCCTAACTGTCAGGGTGGTTAAACACTGGAATAAACTGCCCAGGGCGGTTGTGGAATCTCCATCTCTGGAAATATTTAAGAGTAGGTTAGATAAATGTCTATCAGGGATGGTCTAGACAGTAATTGGTCCTGCCATGAGGGCAGGGGGCTGGACTCGATGACCTCTCGAGGTCCCTTCCAGCCCTAGAATCTATGAATCTATGAATCTATAAGCCCTACATTGCTTTAAAAACGGTTTATGCTAACCAGAAAAAGGCATTCCTATTCCAGAATAAGAGTGTCTACTTGGGGACTGATACTGTTATAACTATATAATTATAATGGTATAATTATGCCTGCAAAAGCCCCTTGTCACCTCTTTGATTCAAATGAGATGTTCCCCATTTCTAAGCAACATATTTAAATGCTGATACATTTGATATACTTATGAGCACAAGTGAGCTGCCCCCTCTCCCGAAATGGATTGTTTTGGAGGGTTTTTGGGTAGGAGTAAGGGTTTTGTATTCATGAATGACAGCTTAAAGATTTTTTTAAATTGCTTGTATCTGAATTACCTGCTAACCATAAAGAGAGTTTATGGATTTCCAAAGCAGTAAAGGAACTCTCTTATTTTCTTTGCCCTGCCCTATAGTGTGCAGGGCCTCTTCTTAACAAGTATTGTGGTGGATCTTTACCATTCAAGAGCATAAATTATTTGCAGTATACAGTATGGAAATTTATTTTGGTAATACTGTAATATAATCATGCAGAGTATTACATTATTCTTTGTTCAGTCAGCAATTCTGAAAAATGGGTGTTATACAGATTTCAATGAAAATATCTGCTTGGCATTTTTAAATTTTATGGATAGAAACATTTCCCAACATTGGAACTCATATTCTAGTGCAAGCCTTTTTTTGCAGTTCTGCATTGAAGGAATTATTGTTTCCTCTCCAGCTGTTACACATCTGCATTGAAGGTTGGGGAAACTGGCGCTGGTCTGAGCCATTCAGTGTGGACAATGCAGGGACCTTTATCAGAACCATTCAGTACAAAGGCAGGACAGCATCACTTATCATCAAGATTCAACAGCTCAGTGGAGTGCAAAAACAAGTAAGTGCCCTTATGTACAGTATAAGGGAATCATTTTTAATCTGAGTAAATTAGATTATGCTTTTTACCTAAATAATGAATAATCCATTTTTAAATTATAATATTTCCCTGTAATTGTAGTGTTGCTCACTAATGCCATAATATTTAATGAGACTAGCAGGACTTACATTATAGAGATTCTTTCAGGAGTTAATACAACTCTGCTGTAAGAATTCACTCTGGTATGAATCTTGGCACACAAAATCTTAGTCCTCAGCACATTTTTTACACATTTTGTAAAGCATCCTTTTTCCTGGGTTATAATTTCTAACAGTGCAGAGTTATACAGTTTCTGGCACATTTTTGTACTCCTGAAAAGTAGGAATGTGTTTTGTTTTTTAAAAAGACATTATTTATGTTTTTATTCAGTGGTGTGCCTCAGGCACTTAGGTTATTGAAAAAGAGGGGGAAAAGAAATGACCGAATTAAAATTTCAAAAGGTGTGTTGTCCCTTTAAGGGCCAGAGAGCCAAAGAGTTACTTGCTATGGCAGCTTCATACCAGGACGGCCTGAGGATACTGACCCATTTCCCCCGCTTCCTCCACCCAGGTGACTGAAGGAGATTGGGGAATATTTACGTTCTGGACCAGGCAGAGCAGCACCTACCCTCTCACCCACAAAAGTAGTTAAAATACCAGATTTAGTCATGATCTACTGTGGGCATTACACTAGTCACTCCTTTCTCAGAGGGCTGGAAACGAATTTTTTCCCTCACCATCAAATTGGCCAAGGTGAGGTGGGGTTTTTTGTTTTTTGTTTTTGCCTTCCTCACCTAAAGCTTAATTGGGGCAAAAAATAAAATGGAGGTTAAGGTATGATACAACTCTTTAGGTAAGAGTAGCATGGATGTCCAGTGCAGGTACCCTGTGGGGGAGGGATACGGTGATCAGATAAAATGGATTGGTAAAGGATACAGAGAAGGCGTTCTTTAAAGGAATGGAAAGAGGAAGGATTCAGGGCTCCTATGACTTGTAGAGCAGGGAAACAACCCCTCTCCTTTATGGCCTCCCTTAACCCTCATTCAAGGGGGAAGGCAGCTATGTCCCAGCGGCAGGCTGGCTGGGGACCAGGATGGGTAAAGGGGGAAGGCTGACAGCAGCCCACAACCCCCACCCAGGAATATATAAATGATTATGGAATTACCTGCACTCTACAGTGTTATCTGCCGGGTACTCCCAAACATTTAGGAATAAAGTTGCAGCCTAATTAAACCACATCCACGGACTGCTGTTCTCCTTCTGGCATAGCTACACAATGGACTACTGTGCAGATGTTTTCCTATAACATTTTAATATATCTGTAATGATATTGTAATAGTTCTGCCTCAATTGGCAAACGCCAGGGCATATGGTGGACATAACACATTCAGTCCATAGACATAGGAGGGCACCTTGTGTTGCGCAATAGTGATTCATCTGATTTGGACAGTAGTAACTCTCAACCTGTTTGGCCAATTTTTCAGTAGACATGTTTAATACACATAGTGTGGAGGGCCTCAGAGCTGGTTGAAGCTTTGTTTTTTATTTTAATGTTTAAATGGGTGTTTAATTGAAAGGTGAGCTTTAAATCTGTAAACATACTGCAGAGACTTGCTCCTTTGAGAAAGGGGACCCTAGATATTGACCAGGATTTGGGGTTTCAGTGGAACCCTTCAAAAGCCCTTGTGGCTACAACTCAATATCCATAGCGATGACACCATATACTAAGAGAACTGCAATATATAGGGACATCAGGGGAAGGCAAAGTCATAGCTACAGCCACAGAGTACAATCCTACAAAGTGCTCAATAGGAGTTGAGGACACTAACACCACACAGGCCCTTACCTGAATTTTTTGCATAATATCCATTTACATCAAATCCATACATTATTTTAGCATAGTTTGGGGTATCTTAATAATTATGTTTCTCTGGAATTATCAATGCATTTGACCAGTCATAAGAATATTTTTCTTTATAAATCAGCGCACTGCGGAGTATCTAAAGAGCTCACTCTCTATCATTTTCAGCAACTCTCAGAAACAAAACATTGCTTGATTTTTTTTCACTGTAGATTGTTCTTGTAAAATTACTCAAGAGCAATTTAAGAACAATACAGTTCTAAGGTATTTGAAGAGTCTTGTCTCTTAAATTTAATTCCACAGTGACACCCTTTGAGTTTTCTTTTCGGAAATTGGTAATGCAGCGGTTGTCTATTTTTATGTTTTAGATCATAATCTGTGGAAGACAAATGGTCTGTAGTTATCTGGCTGACAGCATCGAATTGAAAGTGGTTCAGCATTACATTGGTCAAGATGGGCAGGCAGTTGTTAAAGAACATTTTGACTGCCTTGCAGCCACACAAAAGCTGCCTTCCTATGTTCTAGAAAATGATGAGCTGACGGAGTTGAGTGTGAAAGCTAAAGGAGATGAAGACTGGTCAAGAGATGTATGTCTCAATTCCAAACACACAGAATATAGCACAGTCATTCAGGTATGAAGATAAATAGATGTTTGAGTATGGCATTTAAAAATGTCCATGGGAGTTGGGCACCTAAAACTCCCAGGCTCCTTTGCAAATTCCAGTTTAGGCTATGTCTACACTACCTGCCGATTTGGCGGGTAGCAATCGATCTTTTGGGGATCGATTTTTCGCATCTAATCTAGACGCGATAAATCGATCCCAGAACGCGCTCCCCGTCGACCCCGGCAATCCACCCCGACGCAAGGCGGAAGCGAAGTCGATGGGGGAGCGGCAGCCTTCGACATTGCAGTGTCCTTACGGCGAGGTAAGTCGAGCGAGGTACGTCGACTTCAGCTACGTTATTCACGTAGCTGAAGTTGCGTACCTTACATCGACCACCCCACCCACCACCCACCCCCCAGTAGTGTAGACCAGCCCTTAGAGTACCTGGTGGAAACCTCACAGCCTGATTACCCATGTACATTCATTGGAATGGCACTTTCTTCTGGTCCAAACTACCTTCCCTCCTCTCATCAGTACCTGACAGGAACTTCTGATTGCATCCTTAATTATATTAGTCCTATTAGACTCCATTAGAGTAAAAATATATGGTATTACATACTTTAAATATGTCACATTGTTAGGATCCTGTGTAAATTTAAAAAAAAGAGAGCAAGCAATGTTATTCTAAGTGGTGAAGTGTTCTCTACTTTCTGATTTACAGTAACTCAGAGTTCTAACTGATGTAATCAAATGTTCAGCTTTGTAAGCTAAAAATCATCTTACTTAATGCTGTCTATTCATCTCTCTGTGTGCAGGTGCCATCTTCAAACAGTTCAATTATTTATGTGTGGTGTACAGTTTTGACATTAGAACCCAACACTCAAGTACAACAACGACTAGTGAGTGCATTCACCATTCTTGGAATTCTGTATGGCTCTGTGACCTTTCATGTTCTGAAATAAATTAAGGTCAGAATGACCCAGAGCCAAGATTTATTAACAGCTTGTTTCAGCAGCTGGAATAGAATTAACATTAAGTTGGTGTGTTGTTTTTTGTTTGTTTTCTGTTTTGCTTTTGTTTTGCTTTTGTAGATTGTTTTCAGCCCTCTTTTTATCATGAGGAGTCATCTTCCAGATCCAATTATCATACATTTGGAGAAAAGAAGTCTGGGATTGAGTGAAACACAAATGATTCCAGGAAAAGGGCAGGAGAAATCATTGCAAAATATAGAGCCTGATCTTACCCATCATTTGACATTTCAAGCCAGGTATAACTTGTGCATTTTCCTGAAAACGCCTACAATAAAAAAGGAGTCATCATTTGTCATTTAACTTTCAGTGCACTACTTCCAAGAATATTCCCTTGCATTGCATTTATAGAACAGATAATTGAATGGGCTGCTGAAAATGATATGATGGAAAATTGTAAACTGTGCAGTTCCTCTTAGTGCACCCATATCTGTTTATGTTGAGCATACAAATTAAGTGCGCAAGTTTTGGCATTTTGAAAAAAAAAGTTCCTACCATCTCCTGTGATGCCATAAACTACCAAGTTTTTTGGAGTCCATTTTCTCTTATATGTCTGGTTAATTTAATCCTGGTTTCATACGAGGTCATTCAGGTTTCAGAGTGCGCTCATAATGCTGCACTAAAGAAAATGTTAGCTATAGTTTGGACAACGTACTGCTGCAATTGATTTCTGTTTCTGTTTTCATTTGACAGGGAAGAAGATGATCCATCAGAGTGTGCAGTTCCTATCTCAACAGCACTTATTAAACAGATAGCTACTAAATCCCATACAGGTGGCACTGTGAATCAGATACTCTCTGAGTTTTATGGGATTAATAGCTCTCCCCAGCCTGTGTGGCCATATAATAGAAAGGATTCAGAGAGGTAATATAGGCTTTGCTAAGTGTCGCCCACTGAGATTGCATTGTCATGAAATTAAAAAAATAAATATGCAAATAAAGCAATATGTAAAAAGACCCTACATATTTCAGTTGTAATAAAGGATCTAAAAGCCTTTAATTTTGTTCATGCTTTGTAACTGGCTGATAATTGTATAAATATTTTCTGTAGTAAGGAGCTTCATAAATCATTGCAAATAACCTAATGATAAAACTTTTACCAATTTTTCACCAAAATATCTTTTCTCAATGAGCCTGTCTGGGTGTGCTATACACCATTAAAAAGTACATAGATTAGAGTAGTTAGCAAAAGTAGCTTTGGGTTTTTTTAGCTGACCAACCAGTGAGCAAACAGCACAACTGGCACATGTGGATTTATGACCAGAGAGGCAATTTGTTCATTAGCCTAGCTTTCCTCAAATGCAAGTGGTATTTAGCCAGTGGATCATTTTACTGATTTCCTTTATTTAATTTCCTTCTTCCTGTGGTTGTGCAAGCCAAGAGAAAATTTTCTTTCAGTTATTATGAACCTAGAATAACTACTCTTAACTTGTTGCTGAGGGACTGGAAGTACAACAACAAAAACATGTAAATGGTCTAACAGTCACGACACTGAAATATAGTTATGCAACTTGTCCTACACAATAACCACAGCTGATATATGGCTCAGGCCCTGATCCTGCAAAAACTTACATGCTTAATTTTTAAGACTTAAATAGTTTCTTTGAAATCCATAGGACTAATCATATGCTTAAAGTTAATAACTGTTCATGTTCTTTGTAAGATCAGGGCCTGATTGAATACATCACTTCATAACAAGGGCCCTCAGTTTGCTAACAACTAATCTTTGTCATCTAAAAATTGTTGCCTATGGCTTGTGAAAGCCTAAAATCCTGCTGGACGTTCTTGAGAATAGATATGTAGGGTTTTTCAGTGGTAATGCAGTTAGCCTAAAAACTCATTTTTAATCTGTTCTGACTTCTGTTATAACTAGCTAGAGTTTTGTCCAGCTTTGCATCTTTACTATTAAGCTACTTGTTTGGAAATAACTAAAAAACATAGAAGCAGCTATCTTTACAATACTTTATTTACTAGAGAAAGTTAGCGAGGATCAGTTTCCTTTTTGTGTGTATGTTTAGCCAGATTTGTGAAACCAAGTTGTAAGGACTATATCTAGTTTAAGTCATAGGTGATATTCAAACATATCTTTTTCTATGTTTGAATACCATATATGACATCTGTACTGATTGTTTAAACTGACAACAGAGTCCTTTGCCCCCAAAGAATTTAGATCAGCTCAGAGACTGCTCAAAACTACACTGGAGGGGCCATATCAGGCTTGTTTGCCCCCAGAATCGAGGAGTCTCAACCATTTTTTGTGGTCTCAACACCTCTACTGTGACCAGCAGAGACTGTTGTTTATGCAAATGTGATTTTATAACCACTAAAATTGGCAGGACGTAGTCAGAGCAGGTGTAGTCAGGAAACTGCTTTTAATGCTTTTTTTTGAAAAATTGATCAGATTTCAAATTGATTGTCCCTTTAATAAATTCCTGCTTTTACAACCTACGCTTAGGGCCAGCTTTTTCCTAGCAGTACCTCTATGCATTTCAGAATGATATGTCATAATGAAGTATTGTAAAATAGTTTTCTGAACAGCTAGAATGATTAAATGCAATTTTAACATTGAATTAATAATTTTCTTTTCTTTTTCTTTTGATATGTTATTTGGAACAGTAATGAACAGCTCACTCAGTGGGATAGCCCAATGCGGGTGAAGCTGTCAGTGTGGAAGCCATGTGTTAAAACTCTGCTGATAGAACTCCTGCCCTGGGCTCTGCTTATCAATCAGTCCAAATGGGATCTCTGGCTATTTGAAGGAGAGAAGATAGTTCTGCAGATACCTGCTGGGAAAACAATTATACCTCCAAATTTCCAGGTAGCCATACTGTTCAAGTTAACATGCACAAGTTTTCTAAACATTCAAGCCTTATTTCAAGGCTATATTTCAATCCATATGGTCCACACATTCTTGCTGCATTCTAGTCTGTATGTGTACCAGTAATATAGTTATGGTCAGGGTATAAATATGAGCTGGAATCTGCCATGCTGATTGGACAAAATAAGCAGACATAGTCCAAGGCACTTTGGCAAGATATGGTGTAATACGGTGATTGACAAGTTAGGCTTGCTGCACAATATGACTTACAGATGCCCATAAAAATATCTGCTTTGGGAGACCGTATAGAGCAGATCTTGCATGCTAAGTGAGCTACTCTCCTAACCTATGCACAGACAGATTGCATTCTTCACTGTTTCCTTCTGGGTATCTGTAGTGCCTACTTGATTCTAATTATGTGTCATCAATACTTGGGAGAATCTGGCTCTGCATCTAAGTAACCAGTGGTGGGTGTTGACCACAGTGGAAGATTTCACCGCAATCTTCCCACTGTCCCAGTAGCCAGTTGCACAGCTATCTTCCTAATAGCACAATGCCAAGTACAAAGGCTACTTTGTCCCTTATGGATATACATTGGCTTAGGTGGCACAGCAGATGGCCTGGGAAGAATGTTTGTCTTGAGAGTAGTTTTTTTTCATGACTTGTGCTGTGCATGTAATTTATGTGCATCCAAGAATGATGATGATGTCTGTTGTGATAAAGGTGGATTTCAAGTGGGGGAGATGGGAGGACTGCTTAAGTATACATCCTCCAACTTGAATTTGGTTCACAAAATAGATTTAGTTGGATTTTCCCTTTCACGTGCCTTCTTTTTGGCCACCCATACACTTTTCTTGTCACAACTCCCAACCTGTTATCTGAATTTAAGCAGAATTAAACTTCATTTGCATGTCACCTCAGTGCCTCATGAGTGCAAGTTATACAACTTTGTGGCATATAACTGTTTTCCAGATACATTCCTATGGTTGAGTAGCTATACCACCTTCTGTTTGCCACTAAATTTTGCCAATAATTTTTAAGATATTTATACAGTAGCATGTATCTTATAAAATGTATACTGTATAGAGAGAACTAAAGGGGGGGAATATAGGTCTGCAGAAAAGCAATAAAGGAAGTTGGTTGTAGGTATATGCATACTTGAAAATTATTGTTAACTGTAGTATGAGTGTAAAAGTTAGCAGAAAGTTCTAAATATGGTTATTTTCCATTTACAGGAAGCCTTTCAAATTGGAATATACTGGGCAAACACTAACACTGTGCACAAATCTGTGGCAGTCAAACTAGTTCATAACATAACATCTCCAAAATGGAAGGATGCAGACAATGGGGAAGTGGTAACACTGGATGAAGAAGGGTTTGTTGAAGCTGAAATAAAACTTGGTGCCTTCCCAGGTCATAAAAAGGTTAGGAAGATATTGTGATGATTTATAACTTTATCATTTGAAGCAGAATAATCAAACAGCAGATGAAAGCTGTCAAATACAAAATAATGCACAAACTTTGTTCAAAAACATGTTAATAGATCCAAAAGCACAATGCAAAGATAAATAATGGATCAAATGTAATTTTAAAATGTAGATCATCTATAAAATGCACAACATCACTTTAAGCAGGGCCGGCTCCAGGCACCAGCTAACGAAGCAGGTGCTTGGGGCGGCCAGTACCAAGGGGCGGCACTCCGTCTGCTATTGGGGTGGCACGTCCGGGTCTTCGGCGGCAATTCGGCGGCGGGTCCCTCAGTTCCACTCGGAGTGAAGGACCTGCCGCCAAATTGCCACCAAAATATGGAGCGGCGCGATCGCGCTACTGCAGCTTCTTTTTTTTTTTTTCCCCGCTTGGGGTGGCAGAAACCCTGGAGCCAGCCCTGACTTTAAGCAAATTAAAATTATGAATTCTCAGGCTTATTTGAAAAATATTGACTGATACAACTAACCATAATTCTGCTTAGAATTTTGATGCAGATCAGGTTATAATGTAGATGAATGAAGACAGGGTCTCCAGCCTAAAATACTGTTTTCTTACTGTATTACATAAACTTTGTTGTTTTTATGTCTAACATATTCTTTTAAATTATCCTGCAGTTGTGTCAGTTCTGCATTTCCTCTATGGTTCAGCATGGTATTCAAATTCTACAGATTGAAGATAAAACAACAGTAATCAACAATACATCCTACCATATCTATTGTATACCACAGCTGTCTGTTTCAAGGCCTCAGTCAGGAGAGGAGGTAGAATATTTTTGATATTATTTTTGTTTGGCTTCTGCAATAGGTAGACATTGATATTTATTTAAAGTCTCAAATTTGTCTTGCAAAAATTGAACAGAATAAAGTAAAAAGTTAAGAGTTAATAAAGATAAGTAATTTCATATTGTTTTAATTAAAAACGGGGAAGCTATGGTAAATTCAGCTATGGTAATTAACTGTGATAGATATCTGTGCAAAGTGGCAGATCCCTACACGTTGCAGGATTAGTTCTGCCTGGTTTCCATCTGTTCAGAGAATGAAGACCATTGCTGTAATATAGGCAGTATAATCCATAATAGCTGTTGAAGCACTTCTGAGAATTTGTACTAAGTTCACATGTAGAAGAGGTACATCTGCTTTGCAGGATGAAATATTTAAGGTACCCTTTTGAGAAGACTCGAGTAACTGATCATAAGCCGTGGATCTGTAGATATTCCCCAAGTTTATGTATTTCAAGGAGTGAAATATTCATTAATTAATATAAGTTTTCTGTGACAGCACTGTATGTTTAGGAAATAATCTTACAGTAAGCAGAATGCATTCAGGCACAAATATTTTTTTAATCAGTCATTTATGTATTGATTAGGGCATGCAGGTAAATGAACAACAGACACATGAGAGGTATTTAAGGGGTGGGCTGCAACTTTATTAATTTAACACTGGGAGGGGCACTACATGCCCACCCCCTGCTCTCACATACCAGGCAGAACAGAATTTAACTCACTGACTTAAGAGAGTTAGCATGGGTGTAATGGGATAGAATATGAGGACAGAATATGGCTGAATATCTGTTGAATCCTGCAGCCCCATTGATGCTGAACTTTTAGTTACAGTTTTCTAATTGGGCACTTATAACTGTTCACGGTAAAAGTTAAATATGAATGGACTGTTGTTATGACCCTGTATGTCTTTGCATTATCTTCTTTCTCTTTCCAGTATTTACACATGCCAGGGGGTACTGCATTCAGCATCTGCCCAGCTGGGGAGCCACCTACTGAAAAATTGAGCTCTGTTCCTTGCTGGGATGTGATATCAGCAGACATCAGTCAGTCAACTTCAGAAGTGTCCCTTTTTCAAAAGCACATATTGCTAAGTTTCAGTCCAGTTGTGTGTGCTGACAGCTCATGGTGCTGGAGCCTGCCAGCTGTGGTTAGACAAGAGTTTCCTAGACAGAGTGTGTCCGTACCCATTGGAGTTTGTAATGAAAGTGGATTTTGTACCAGGTAAATTGAATAAATGTGAATGACGTACTTCTTTGACTGTCAGTATAAAGCTTTATCTAGAAACAAAGCATAAGAGATTAATAGAAAAGTTAAAATAACAACATATGTCCACCATATGTAAAGTCAGATCTCACTTTAATTTAAAAAAACTGTTACTGTTTGATGTTTTAGACACTTTTAATAAATGGTTGAATGTTATGATCATGTACAAGTTGTAGCATTTTACTATTTACATGGCTCCTCCTTTTACATGTATAATACTATACAGAATAAGAGAGAAAGAAAAGAAGTCTTTTCAAGATTTTTGAAAATGTGCATGAAATAATACAAATTAAGAGTTGGAGGTACAATGTTAAGTAATGTAATTCCAAACTAGAGGTTTTGTTTTTAAAAGAGTTGACAAAACCAAATATTATAGAAATGCTTTCAGGATTATCTTCTGTCAATGAAAACAATTTTTAGTTTGGATTTAAACAATTCTGTGCAGTGTTTGCAACCCAAATATTGCAGGATTAAGAACCAGGAAATGAAACTGACTGAGAGGGAGTTTATTGTCCAGGTTGAATGAAATACAAAAAGTAAGCAAATAGAGTAAATGGTGAAAAATATAATTGGTTTAAAAATCATTTCAGTTTTATTAATCTAATTTGTTAGTAGCACAGGAAATACAAATTGTTGTTTATTTTTAATATATGATTTTTAACTTCATAGTAGCCCTTTGAGAAACATGCTGAAAAATAAATAATGAAGTAGAATTGGAAACTTTTTTTTTTACTTTTTCTCTCTCCAAATATTTCTAGAAATCCTAAGAGAGAACTTGAGAAGCTGTTTTCTTTGTTCAGAGATTTTGTGATCCACTATATTTTAACCATGTAATTTTTAATTTGTTTGACCGTTTTGATTTTTAATCTAGCAATTTGGGGAAGTATCTTTGAAAGCTATGCAAAAATGCACAATAACATTTATTAAGAAGAGTAAGAGAGAAAAGCAGGAAAAGCAACACTGAGAATAAACTGTTTTGAGAATGTAGCAAGAAAAGATCTTCAAGTTTTAAAGCTTGCTATATCCAAATATGTATTCTCCTTTCAAAACTAGAAATGCATCCAGCAAGTTAAAAATAAAACTACTGCCATGTAGGAGACCTGACTTTAATTTCCAGACCTGAGGTCTGATTCTGCTCTCACTTATGCAGGTGTAAATGAGAAATAAGTTCACTAAAATCAGTGATGCTACATCAATGTAAGTGAGTCATATAGTCTTTCTTTCACTTGGCCAGCAGAGGTGGGAGGGGCTTTGGAGGCAACATGCTCAGTCTATATGGAGTAAGGTGGGAATACCTCATATCATTCAATTACTCAACAGCAATTCCTCTAGATAATTTAGAAGTGGTATTGGTGGATTCCAGAGATACCCATGCAGACTTCAGATGGAATGATGCTAGCAAAATACTGTTCCTAAGAGTGGGGAAGAATAATGTGGGTTTCTTCGTGGTTCTGATGGGGATGAAGGAGCCATACCACTCCCTTTCAAAAACTGGCATAGTCATATTCTAGACATGTTATTTTATAGAAATTACTTTAAAGAAGCAGATTTTCAGAAGTGGCCATTAAAATTGCACATGCAAGCAAGCAGTTGTCTGTGCAAATCAGAAAATGGTACCTCTTATTCGCTAATGATCGTGCACAATTAATTGATTTTCTTTTTTAAATTGCAACAGTAGTGATCCAAAATGCTAGAATTTAAAATACTGATATTGTTATGGATCATTACTGCAGAGTATTGTGTTGTTGTATTTTTAAAATAACATTTACATGTACAAAAACATTTTTTTAAAATAGCATTTACATGTACATGCAAATTTTCCTGAGCTGTTTCAGAAGTCAGTTTTCAAAATTTGGCCCTGAAATTCTCATTGTTTTCAGTTCCTATAAGTCTGCAGTTTAAGGCTCTGACCCTGCAAGTATGCAGGTACTTAATTTTGAACACATGAGTAGTCCGATTAAAGTCAGTTTTTTATTATTAGGGGGGAGGGATAGCTCAGTGGTTTGAGCATTGGCCTGCTAAACCCAAGGTTGTGAGTTCAATCCTTGAGGGGGCCATCTAAGGCAAAAATCTGTCAGGGTACTTGGTCCTGCTAGTGAAGGCAGGGGTCTGGACTTGATGACCTTTCAAGGTCCTTTCAGTTCTATGAGATAGGCATATCTCCTGTGATACAGCATGGCCAGAAGGCAGCAGGAGAGTGATCTAGGATGAGGAGAAGCCTTATTCCCTGTAGATTAATTAAAAGCACCTGAAACCAATTAGAGCACCTGAAGCTAGTCACCTGATAAAATCCCCCTGCTTCAATCAGCCAGGGGAGGAGTTGGAGCAGAGTGGGGAGGAGTTGGAGCACTTTGGAGGAGTTGAATCAGAGTGGTTTGGTGGTGGAACAGAGAGCAGTTTGGAGGAGTGAAGCAGAGTGGATTGGTGGTGGAACAAAGAGCAGTTTGGAGGAAAGCGGAGGAGAGTTTTGAGAAGTGCTGCGGCGGGCTAAGAAGACCAAGATCCTAGGTAAAGGGACACCTGGCTTGTGCAGAGGGAGGAAGGCAGGAAGCCCCACAAGCTGAAGGTCAGGAGAGGGAAGTAGCCCAGGGGAAAGAATCACTGGTACAAGTGGTTCACCTGCTATCATAGGGCCCCAGGGCTGGGACCCGGAGTAGAGGGCGGGCCCGGGTCCCTCCCTCTCCACTCCCCTTCCCTGGGATACTAGTAGGATAACTGTTACCCCAGTTCAGGGGCAAGAAATGGCACCCTGAAACCCCCACAAGAAGAGAAAGTGCGGGACCCATCATAGTAGTGCCGGCAATTTGCCACACTCCATATATATTATTCTCTAATGTTGTCCTATTTTTCTCTATTATTCCCTATTATTCAGTCGGACCTCTCACATGCCTAATCATAGGAATGAAAGGGACTGTCCCCTGCACTCATGGCAGGACTAAGTATTATCTAGACCAGGGGTAGGCAACCTATGGCACGGCTGCCAAAGGCAGCACGCAAGCTGATTTTCAGTGGCACTCACACTACCTGGGTCCTGGCCACCAGTCTGGGGGGCTTTCCATTTTAATTTAATTTTAAGTGAAGCTTCTTAATATTTTAAAAACCTTATTTACTTTACATACAACAATAGTTTAGTTATATTTTAAAGACTTATAGAAAGAGACCTTCTAAAAACGTTAAAATGTATTACTGGCACGCAAAACCTTAAATTAGAGTGAATAAATGAAGACTCGGCACACCACTTCTGAAAGGTTGCTGACCCCTGATCTAGACCGTTCCTGACAGGTGTTTGTCTAACCTGCTCTTAAAAATCTCCAATGATGGAGATTCCACAACCTCCCTGGGCAATTTATTCCAGTGCTTAACCACCATGACAGTTAGGAAGTTTTTCCTGATGTCCAACCTAAACCTCTCTTGTTGCAATTTAAGCCCATTGCTTCTTGTCCTATCCTCAGAGGTTAAGAAGAACAATTCTTCTCCCTCCTCCTTGTAACAACCTTTTATGTACTTGAAACATGTTATCATGTCCCCTCTCAGTCTTCTCTTCTCCAGACTGAACAAACCCAATTTTTTCAATCTTTCCTCATACGTCATGTTTTCTAGACCTTTAATCATTTTTGTTGCTCTTCTCTGGACTTTCTCCAATTTGTCCACATCTTTCCTGAAATGTGGTTCCCAGAACTGGAAACAATACTTCAGTTGAGGCCTAATCAGCGTGGAAAAGAGCAGAAGAATTACTTCTTGTGTCTTGCTTACAACACTCCTGCTAATACATCCCAGAATGATGTTCGCTTTTTTTTGCAACACTGTTACACTGTTGACTCATATTTCGCTTGTGATCCACTATGACCCCCAGATCCTTTTCCGCAGTACTCCTTCCTAGGCAGTCATTTCCCATTTTGTATGTGTGAAACTGATTGTTCCCTCCGAAGTAGAGTACTTTGCCTTTGTCCTTATTGAATTTCATCCTATTTACTTCAGACCATTTCTCCAGTTTGTCCAGATCATTTTGAATTATAATCCTATCCTCCAAAGCACTTGCAACCCCTCCCAGCTTGGTATCGTCTGCAAACTTTGTAAGTGTAGTCTCTATGCCATTATCTAAATCATCGATGAAGATATTGAACAGAACTGGACCCAGAACTGATCGCTGCAGCACCAGTGCATAAGCGTCTGCAGAATTGGGCCTAAAAGTGAAAAATCTTGCAGAGGGGTGTTAATAATAGTAAATTGGAAGTTCATCCAAATAATTATATAATCACATGTATCATCTTTTTTCTGTTATAGAGCCATAGCACTGACTTATCAAGAGCATCTTGGGGTGACATACTTAACTCTAACGGAAGACCCTAGTCCTCGCATAATTATCCACAACAGGTGTTCTGTCTCATTGCTTATAAAGGAGAACATCAAAGGTATGGAATGTATGTTACAAAACAGTAATCAGAAACAAAGCATTGTCATAATAAAACCATTATACTCTTTATCTCTACTGTAAGTTTTAAGTCTGTAGGTGCTATAATTATGACTAGCACTGCGTGGAAAATGGTAATTCCGTTTTGCTGAGAATCGATGCCCAAATTTTTAAAGCTATTTAGGCATTGTGGTACTCAGCATTGCAATGCCTAACTGATTTAGGAGCTTCCATCTCATTTTCAAAACTGAATTAGGTGCTTGGGAGCCTAATTCCTATTGGAATGAGACATAGGCTCCTAAATCGGGTAGGCGTTGCAATGCTGAGTGCTACAACACCTAAATACCTTTAAAAATTTGAGCCTTAGCGATTTCAAACTCCTGGTTCATTTTGATTTAGAACGAGAACCTAACATTTGAAATTCTCTACAAAATGGAATTACCGTTCTCTGCCCTGCTTTACAGGGAGTCCTAGTTTTGGGGCAGTCCACCTGGCGGGCTGTCCTGGAGGCAGGGAGCCTACAAGCCTTGGGAGCCTGAGCAGTCAAAAAGTCAGGAGTCTGGGCTGCCAAGGAGCTGCAAGCTGGTAGCCAAGGCTTCCAGCTTCAGAGAGCCAGGAGCATGGAAGCCGAGGTTCCCCAGTAGCCCACCTAATGAGCCAGGCAGGCAAACTGGCAGGAAACTGGGCAGGTTTCAGTGGAATTTATTGAAATTGACAGGTCCCCACAGAACATTTGGATTTTGACCAATTGACAAATTCTGGCAAAAAATAATTTATTGAATAATTTTCAATCAGCTCTAGCTATGATAAATTACTATACTGAATATTAGACATTGCTGGGGTGAAAAAATTAAAAAACGAAAACCAAACATAAAAGACAAAGGTGAGCTTTTTTTGTAGTAGAAAAATCTCTTGCACGTGTAAACATGTGGGTTTTGATGTACAAACAGTTGAAGAGCCTAATCTAGACATTTTGTAAAATTTCAGACACGCCAAAGTTTGAAGTTTATTGCAAGAAGATTCCAGCTGAATGTTCTATTCATCATGAGCTTTATCATCAAGTCTCCAGCTACCCAGATTGCAAAACCAAAGACTTGCTGCCCAGCATTCTTCTGAAAGTGATGTCATCAGATGAACTAACAAATGAATGGAGTGATTTTGTGGACATTAATAATCAAGGAACACAGGTAAATCATTACAAAATATTTCTCAACTTAGAGGGTAAATGGCTTTAAAATGTGGGATAAATGGCCTGAACCAAGCGCACAGTAGTAAGTAGGCATCTCCACATGCAAAGACAAATTCACATGGAAATATATTTTTTTCCATCATGTCAGACCTTCAGAGATCAGTACTTCTAGGGTTTTTGTACACAACACTGCAAAGATGAGTATAGTCATTTTGCTTTTGAAATGTACAATGGTAGAACTATATTCTGCATCTACACAGGAGCAAGCTACATGCTAAACATGTAATTACCCTTTTGGTGCATGGCCCTGTTAGTTGTGTTTTCTGTTTAAGTCCTAGGAGCTCCCTCCAAGCCTGTATTTGTTGAAATTTTAGATCCTGCCTCAGCTCAGGGGGCTGGACTAGATGGCCTATCAAGGTCCCTTCCAGTCTTACATTTCTGTGATTTTATTATTATTGTTTACCTTTTCATAAGTAAACTAGGGAAATATGAACAATATGAAATTAGTAAAAGGTGGATGTACATCAGTTGAATAACCATACTCAGAGAGAATTTATCACTGGTTCGCTGTCAAATTGGGAGGATGTATCTAGTGGAATCCCGTTGGGGTCTGTCCTGGGTCTAGTACTATTCAGCATTTTCACTAGTGACTTTGATAAGGGAGTGGAGATTATGCTTATAAAATTTGTGGATGACAGCAGTCAGGGAGGGGTTGCAAGAACTTTGAAAAAGAGTATTAGAATTAAAAATTAACTTGACAAATTGGAGAATTGGTCTGAAGTCAACAAGATGAAATTCAGTAAACACAAGTGCAAAGTATTGTATGCAAGATGCGGGATATAATTATTCCACTTGGCACTGGAGAGGCCTCAGATGGAGTACTGGGTCCCGTTTTGGGTGCCTCATTTTAACAAAGATGTGGACAAACTGGAGAGAGTCTAGAGGAGAGCAACAAAAATGATAAAAGGTTTAGAAAATCTGACCTATGAGGAACGGTTTAAAAAACTGGGCATGTTTAGTCTAGAGAAGAGAAGACTGAGATGGGAAGTCTTCAAATATGTTAAGGGCTGTTATAAAGAGGACAATAATCCTCTCCAGGTCCACATAAATTAGGACAAGAGAATGAGCTTAATCTGAAGCAAGGGAAATATAGGTTAGATATTAGGAAAAGCTTTCTAACTTAAGAACTGGAAAAGGTTATCAAGGAAGGTTGTGGAATCCCTGTCATTGGAAGTTTTAAAGACCATGTTAGATAAATACCTGTCAAGGATGGTCTAGGTTTATTTGGTCCTGTGTCACCATGGGGAAATGGATTAGATGACCTCTTGAGGGATGTTCCAGCCCTACATTTCTATGATTCTGTTATTCATGCGTGGCTATTTTTATGACAAAAAATACGAATTTTCCAGTTTTAAATTATGTCGCTCCTTTTTCATACTCCCAGATGCCTTCTTGTGAAAATTACTTGGTCTAGACACATCAATCTTGAGAAACTCTGGCCTCTTGAAGCAAATATATGCAAGATCCAACAGAGTAAATTCCTCTCATTTAGTAACTTCACTATTCCAGCTTCCTTATCCTTCCAAATCCCACAGGACCCATCATTGTCATTCTCCCTCTGCTTCTTCATGGGAATGAAGTTTATGTTTATACAAAAGGAGGGTTATTTTATTCTTCAATTGGTTTTTCTTCTGTTTTGAGATAAATGAAAACTTCCTTGCCTGGGATAGTGTGTTTTTTTTAAACAGGAATTTGTCCATCTTTAAAGTAATTAGCATACATGGAATCAACACAAACAGCTTGACCACTTAAAAAAACATAGTAGTTTCAGGTGTTTTCCTTTGGGACCACTCACAAAATGTTCTTGATTATTGACTGGTATGTTAATTAGCAAGTAGTTCAGTTGAGTTCAACAAGCCAGTCAAGCAATGTAAGGTTTCAAATTCCAGTCATAGATATTATGCCAGTCTAGTGTTCTTTATAGAAATCAGGCTCAAAGAAGGAATTAGATGCTTTGAAAGCATTTGGGGATCCTATCCTAGTGGAGGAATTCTCTCCAATTAAAAATTCTGATACTTCCGACCCTCAGCTTGCTTAACTCAAGCTTTAAAAGTCCCTTAGACTTACTTGCATGAAACATCTCAATTTCTTGGACTTTTTAAACCCAAGGCATTGAGGCTAATAACAAAACTTTCTTTGCTCGATGATGAAGTGTTGCTTGAGTAAGCAGAATTTTTTTAAAAATCAATCCAAGATTACACTTTGCAATTGTTTATGTACTATGTTCGTATTTTGTGTGCATAATATAACTACTCCACCTTAACGATCTACCTTAAAAATAAAGAGATGGCAGCAGCTATCTTATTTCTGTCTCTGTGGGAAAATACTAGATGTTGTTGCAGGTGTGTTCTTAAATTATGTGATCATTTAAGTTTCAAACATAACAGCAACTAGCACAAGTCTGCATGTACTTTACATTATATGCAAAGATATTTGTTGGTTGTTTGGTCCAATGATAGTTTGTACATTGGTGTTGTTGCCTGATTCACTGAGTGGTTATTGATTATTGGTTATTGCTTATATTGATTGTTAAGGACTTTCATTTAATCAGTGATTGAATCTCTAGGTTTGAAAGGTTCTAGTCCCTGATTCAGGCACAATAGAATTAAGTTTAGTGTCTGGTTGGGAACCCCAAATGTGCACATTGACAACATTCATGTTAAGGGCAAAGCTTTAAATACTTTTATTAGGATAATTAGTGAAAACACAAATGTTCCAAACCAAATGAGAATGTAGCTGTAATATAAAATTAAGATGGTGTCCTGTACCTTACCTTACATATACTTACCCCTTCTTGTGGAAACTTAATGGTAAGAGATAGGCAGTCATCCATGAAGGTCCTACCCTGCCACTGGCATGCCATACAAGTCTGATGGTCACGATCTCGAGGCCTACATGGTGATTGGGCCTATTATAGGTCCTGGTGGCTGCTATGAGTATCCATGTAGATGCCCAGCTTTCTTTGTCCATAACTGACTTCCTCACCATAATAATGTTGAGGTGTCCTTATCCTATAGGCTAGTATATTAATGATCTCAACTTAGCATATAAGTAAATTCATTGCGAAGGCAAGTTTGTGTATGTATTTTTGCAGATGTTCCTATCCTAAAATATCCAAAGCTGATATTAGTTCATATTCCTGTGGTTGCCTGGTACAAAACAAATCTTCTAAACACGATATTCCCTGTTCCCCAATAACTCAGAGTCACCGTTGGGTAATTCACTTATGCCAAGGTTCATAGGCTTCAAAGCCTTAAGCTAAATACTTAAGCTAAATATATTACAGGGTGTAGGCCTGTAGGTTTCTTGCATTACTGTTGTATAAAATACCTTTAAACTAGCTCTGTGGGCTTCAGTGAATCCTTCAGATTATCTATGGGCTTATCTAAACAGCAAGTCAGGGTGTGAATCGACAGCTCAACATCTTGCCATGCCGAAATGTCCCATGTGCACACTGTTACGGTGCACTGAACGTCCTGGAGTGAAATTTGGCATACTACTCCTCGGAAGTGTAGCATGGTTAAGCCGCACTCTGAACTTGCACGGCACTAAAGCAGTGCCCACACAGGATGTTACTATGAAGCTGTAGATTCATACGCAGGCCTTCCACACTCTAAATTACCATGTAGAAAAGCCATAACTCTCAATTTTATCATAAGTCTTGTGATATTTGGTGTTCTTATTAAGGGTCAAGTGATTATGTGAAAATCACAGGTTTCATTAAAAAAATACATTTCTAGACCTCATGGATATGGGGAAAATCATGAAAACATGACCAGAGCAAACCCTAAAGGTTCAAAATCCAGAAAGCAAACAAAATGCATTCCAAAAATATATGATGCTTTTAAAAATCTCATTATTTTTAATCCCATTTCATTATTTTGTGCGGGTCTGACTCAAGATTTTTTAACATTTTGGGTTGCCAATACTGTTCCTCTGACCCACCAGACCATGCTCGACCTTCAAAAGTCATTAAAAAGCTTGGTTGCATCAGGTTTTAGACTTCTTTAAAGTGTGTCGAAGTCCTATTGGGAGGGTTACATTGATTGTTTCCACCATCATACAGCCTTTATAGATATGAATGCTCCAAAACTGAGGGAAAGAACCTTATTCAAACTCGCTTACTATCTGTTTGGAGCCCAAAGAAGTCCTGCTTTACATCCTGTTTTGAAAGAATGATCATTCAAAATTCTTACAGAAAACACCTCAGTGATATTCTATATAAATTATCAGGAAAGGAGTCTGCATTCTCTGATGAAAAGAAGCAATTTACGTGGGAGACTGGGAGGAAGTAAGTTTTTACTGGAGAATCTTTCCATCAGTTATTAATCTGAAGGACATGAACTGCAGAGTAGCTTGAACAGTTTCATTTACTATCCCCACAAATGATCTGTTGTATGAAGAACATTTGTCCCGCTTTTGACACATAGGTACTTCCTGAATCCAGCTGGAAAGTTATTGCACTGCAAAGATGCAGAAATTCTAAGTGGCAGGTACTTTTAAAACATTCTAATTAAGACTTCTTATCTATCCCTTCCAGCATCATTAGGAAAGTTCATGTTAAGGCAGCAAGGAATCTGAAAACCTCATCGATTTATCTATAGCCCTGCTTAGAACCTTTCCATCATCACTTAACTCTGTCTCACAAATAGGATCAAGCAGGTATACTGGCAGGTGATCTGGATATTGTATCAGTGGCCTAGATATTGAAATTTTAGGGTATACAAATAGTGATTTTTCTTTCAAGAGGCCTTGCAGTTCTCTTCAAAGACAACACTTTCTACTAGAAAAATACTAGTACCTGAAATAAGTGATGAGTATACTATTCAACAACTAGACACGTTCCATTAGTGTACAACCCAAGTTTGGACCCTGAAGTTTCTGAGATTTACAGGGTCACAGATCATTTCCTTTCTTTATGTCCAATCAAATACAAAGTACAAACAGGCACATTTTATTCCTCTAGAAAGAAAGTGCTTTACTAATTTACTAAAATAATTAGTTACATCTAGTATTCATTGTCAGAGCCATCTGAGATTGGATTTAAAAGGACACTTGATTGAGATGTATAGAATAATGAAGATATAGTGAAAACTCACCAGACACTCCTCTTTCTTCTATGCCATAATGCAAGAGTAAGAGGACCTTGGTTGAAAGTGAAAGGCTGTACATTTAAAGCTGCTAAATGAAAGTACTTTTCAATGTAGTATACAGTAAACCTGTGAATTCATTGCTTCAGAAAATCTTTAAAACAAATAATTTAGGAAGGTATTTTAATGCATTTGACAATTGTATGACCAAAAATAGCATTTGTAAGCTAAGATAATTAGAATAAATTAATATTCATACTTCCAGGCATGAATATTCTAGGATTATGCACTTTCCTCGGACACAACAAGAATTGGTTACTGCTAGAGGCACAATACTGGAGTAGATAGACCAATGATATGATCTGATTTGGCACAATAACTACAGTAACTCCTAATTGTGGGACTTAAATTTCCTCCAGGGGCAACTAATAATAATGAAAATACCATGACAATGATTTAAATGTATACATAGTACCTTTCATCCAGGAGAATCCAGAAGTGCTCTATAAATATTACAAACTATGGGCTAGATTGTGGATTTTAAAGCCAAAGGATGCTTAAGAGGCAGTACAGGGGCAGAGAGAATGTCAGTAGGGGCAAATGTACTGAGGAGAAGCCACATCTGTAAGAGAATGCAGTGTACACTCTCTTCCCGCCCCCCTCCAGTTTAGGTCCATCAGCCAATGTTGCGGGCAGAGCACCACCCTTTTCAAGTTGTAGGGCATCATGGACTTGTGCACAAGGGACTGGTAAAGAGTCTTTATTATTCTCTTCCTGCACTCTTTCACAGCCATGAAGAATGGCCAGGATCTGTCCTTTCACATGGGAATAATTTCACCCAAAATAGAGATGCAGTCGCAACAGAAATGTGGCAAAAAAAAGTGCACAGAACACAACACTACACAAGAGTTTAGGACAGGAGGCTAAGAATTCTGTATCCAATTGAAAGGATGGGGGAATTTTAGGCCAGTAGAATGTACAGTGATCCCTGAGTTAAAATTAGACTATGACACAAAGCTAACACTCCTATTCTTGCAAAATGTGCCATAGGATTTTTATGTATTCCATTAAAAAAACCACCACCTCTAGCATAAGTACTCTGTTCAGATACCACTGTGATGCTTTCAGATAGATGGATAGCAGAACCATGATACAGTGGTTGAGCATTGGTTCAGAACGAAGAGCACCATCTATTGAATCACCAATACAGCATTACTCCCTTCAGCACTTACTTTTCACCTTAGAGCTCTCTCATCCAACAGCCTACCATAGCTCATGTGGTGAGTTGAGATCACAGTCTGAGGCGGTATGGCTGCAGATAATGTCCATTCATTATAGTTCTGCTATTGTTCAGTTTTTTGTTCCATAAAAAACAATTTTTGTACTTGTAATGTGGAAAACATAAAACAAATTACAGCTATAATAACATCAAACTATTATCATTCTTATCTTGAATCCAACAATCACACATAAAATTGGATTCCTTATGAACTACTGGATTTTATTTAATGTTCTCACAGTTGGTTTGTCAACAGTCAAGTCATCTCTTCATCAGAGCTGGATACTGAGTTTCCTGTGTTTGTTTCTTTCTTAGTTTTGCCGTGCCAATTCTCTGTATTTGTATTTCTTTCCTTTGTACCTTACCTAGAGTTTTGAAGAACAGAAGAATCTCTTCTATGTTCCCACCAGTAAATGTCCTTGTTTATGCAGAGCAGCTTTCTGCATTTGGCTTACCGTACAGATCTCAAGTCTGGAAGCTGGTTTCTCCATGTGTTATATATAGCTCTTATTTCAAGCTAGCAACACGTTTTTTCCTTTGTCTCTTAGAAGTAATTCTTTTAATATGGCATTGTGGAATTCCATGTTTATTGTATTTCAATGGGTAGCCATTATCTTCAAATTAGGCTTTCAGTTTGAAACAAGTGTAAATGATAGGCTGTGGAATTAAAATTTAGTAAACAATTCTGTTGGCGATGTACAAGACGGTATAAAATGCAGCTTGCTGTCTCTTCTGCAGGGCTAACCAAGTTTGTCGTGTTTTTTCCAAACCTGAAAAACATATTCTCTTTTTTTTCTGGAACAACATGAAAATCTGTGAAGGTTTCATGAAATGAAGTACAAAACACATGCTGTATATTAGTCACTTCATGAGCACATTTACTTCTCAAGCACACATTGCAAATCTGTAAGCAAAACACAGCAACACAATCATCAAATTCTCAGGCTACTGACTAGTTAGGCCTTCCATACTTTTGTAGCTGTCCTTAGATACTGATATGCTTTTACCACTTCTTTGTTGCTCAGGAAATTTAAGTGAATGAAAGGCAGGCACTGGAATGGTTTTTAAGGGGGCAAGCTGCAACCTTATTAACTTAACACCACAGCCACCCATCTCACATACCAGGCATTTAACTAAGTCTGGTGCAGGGTTACATGGCTGCCATCATATAACTAACAATTCAGGGTAGACTCCCTTACCCTTACTCCCTAGGATGCAGCTCACTTCTGAATCCTTTAGCCTTCCCTTGCTGGGAGGAGTCGAGAGTACCAAGGGGGACCTCGGTATGTGAAGACTTCAGGCCCCCATACAGGCACTAACATCCACCAGCTAAAATCCTAGGTCTTATTTATCTCTAGGAGGAGCTGGCCCTTTTAGCCTTTGTTCACACTGGACAAGCTGCAAGTTTTGACAACTGCATATTCCTATATTTTCTTTGAAAATTGTATTTCTAAATCCTAGTATTGGTTACCCCAATTTTGCCTCCACATTGCTGCAAGGAAGGCAAACAAAAAAAGCTATTGAGGGCAGGGAATGTATTCCAGCACCCTTACCTATTATAATGTTTTAACCGAACCAATTTGAATGTGTAACAACAAGCTCAGTTGATGCTGACCTGGCTGGTTAGACATGTGCCTCTTCGAAAAGTTGACAGCATTTAGTCTTCTGTGAGTTTACTGCCACATTTCTCACCATTTTGATACAACTGACGTAGCCCTCTCTCATACCCATAGATTTGGGTAGATAGCAGGATCTTCAATTTTAAATGCTAGAAAACTGGACTGAATTCGGGATTCTGTTCAAATATAACATGCATGTTTGTAAAAGCATACTGACACTGGACTGGCTTGTTTTTGAATGAATTGGAGACACCTCCAGTGAGGCACAGCATAGTTTCTCTCACTGCCTCAAGGGGTTCTTAGTTGCAAAGAGTCTTGTTGATGCAGCTTAGTTCTGATTTTGGGGGCATGTTTTGAAGAGCTCCAGGGAGATTCTTTGCTCAGTGGTCTGAAATCAAAGAGTTTGGAAGTCATTCTTCATTTTGTAAGCATTTAAACTGGCTTTTCCCTCCCACATCCAGGTTGGGCTCTAGGAAGCTCCACCCTGTTAAAATGTATTTATCAGTTCTTGGAAGTAAAGGATGAGGAGCTAATTTTCTCTCTCATTTATTATATTCTTCTCTATTAACCTTACAGATGGAATATTTTAGAATCTGGATTTAATCTTTTTTTTTCTTTTGAAAGCAAACTGTTTTTGCCTCTCAACAGAATGTATAATTTGAGATGAAAAATTGCAACTAGAAAGTGGTAATAGCATTGAATCAAATTATACTAGAGTAAAATCAGCAATTTCAGTAGCATTTTATATATTTCTAATTAGTTTTTAAAATGTTCTCTTCTAGATTGTGTTCTTAACTGGTTTTGGCTATGTTTATGTGGACATTGCTCATCACTGTGGTACAATAATAATAACTTTGGCACCAGAAGGAAGACCAGGACCTGTCCAGATCAACCTGAACAGGTATATAAAGCACATGGAAGATCATAAAAAATGTTGGTAAATTTCAAAACTTATCCTGGGAAGTCATTAAGCCCTCTAAGTGTGAAGTGACTTATGAAAACTGGCATAACTGTTTGTTTTGTCTAATACCACTGCATACTCGATGGCATAAGTTTAGACCACATATTATGTTTTGTATATCACAGTAAAACATGACAATCTAACATCTGAGGTCATGTCACTCTAGGATAAACACTCAATGTCTGGTATAATAAACAGCCCTGAGCTGCTCATTTTAAAGAATTAAAAATAGTTTCCGTTGTAATTTTGAGTGTATTCACTAGTTTAAAGTTTATGTGGCCAGTTCCTGTGGTCCTTACTCATGCAAAATTCCCACTGAAATTGGTGGGAATTTTCTTCAGTAAGGGCTGCAGGAATGGCCCTATACACAGTAGTTAACTATGCACTCCATCATCTTTATAACACTCTTCCTTAGAAGACTCTCCCACTATTATAGCATTGCTAAAACTTGGCTCTCAGATCCATTCAACTCTAAATATAACATCACCTATTTATAACACTCAAAATTCTCAGCTTCCAGAGATGATGTTACATCGAGAGAGGAATGTATATTTACAGAGTTTTTATTTGAGCTATAATTAAGGATTAATCCCTGAGAAATTGATCATCCAGCAGCACTTGTGCCTCCTGATAGCTTTTTGGGAAAAACAAGATGCCAGGTCAAATCAAGTAAAATAACAAACTCATGTTTTCCTTTCCTCCTATCTAGAACTCAGGAGCAGACCGTTATATTTAAAATGTTCATCAGCCAGGCAAGCCTTGCAGTGTTTGATGAAATTACAAATCATAAAATGTCATCAGAACTTCTGCGACTTACAGTGGACAACATTTTCCTTAACATGGCACCAGTAGCCAGCTACTTAAGATCCCTGTCTAATGAATTCCAGGGAGAGACCTCTGAAGGTCTTCCTCAGTTTTATAGTCTCCAAATATATTGTGGAGACTTGCAACTGGACAACCAGCTGTATAATAAATCCAGTTTCCATTTTGCAGTCCTGCTGTGCCAGGGAGAGAAAAATGAAACCATGCAGTGGTCCAAAGTGAACAATCTCATTTTATCCAACAAAGATTTGGAAGAATATAAGGAAAACTGTTTCATAAAACTCTGCATCACTTTATCAGAGGAACAGAATTTCTTGTTTTGCGTTAATGACCTCAACTTCGAACTGAAACCAGCCAGGCTGTATGTGGAAGACACATTTGTTTATTACATGAAGACCTTATTTGATACATATCTTCCAGACAGCAAAGTGATTGGTCATTGCATGAAAACCTCAACTATTACCCAGATACTGCCTGAACAAGTGAGACAGCATGCTAAAGCTTTAGTCGACCCCGTGAAGTTAAGGAAGTTAGCAATACAACCAGTTAATCTCTTGGTCAGTATCCATGCTTCACTAAAGCTGTATATAGCTTCAGATCACACCCCTCTCTCCTTCTCTGTGTTTGAACGAGGACCCATCTACACCACTGCCAGACAGCTCATCCATGCCTTGGCCATGCATTATGCTGCGGGGGCACTGTTCAGAGCAGGTCAGTGTTTTTTCCTTACACTTAGAATTGTAACATTTTCATTATGTACCAGTATCCAGTAATTCTCTCACAAGCTACTTACTACAGTCAGAGCTGTTGTTTTGTGCTTTAGATGGTCTTGCAAAATGACTATAATAGTCTAAGAAACATTTGATATTCTGCAATATGAGGGGTCAAATAAAATGGTGGGGCTGAAATTGATGTACGTTTAAAGCTGTGGTGAATGTTAGTTGGCCACCTGAAGACTTTTCCAAAGCCCTGTAAAAACTATTGTAATGTGTTCTGTTTTGGTTTTTGTCATCTCAGATTATGAATACAATCCGAATCAAAACACAAATTCCTAACATGAACTCACAAAAAAGAGTTATTTAATCAAATTATTCAATAAATTGCTATGCATTCAAAGCAAATTATACCACTGAATGTTGTTTTCTTGTTAAACCTTTTGGCTGCACTTTATGATTAGGAATCTGTCTTTCTTCATAGAGCCTTCATGCTAAACTGGCACACAGATGTTTATTGTCCTTTGATCCATGAAGTATGTAGTTTGCTGTACTGACTTTTTCCCATACAGGATCAATAGTGAGCAAATTAGCCTCTTAGATTAATGGATGCATTCTTAAAATTCTGCCTCCCATAAATTCATAATAAAGTGACTCAGTCTCTTTTACACTTTAATAGGCACGGGAATTTGTAAATGATCACACACAGTTAATGTAGAACTTATTGCAACATCATATTTATTTTCCTAAGTATCTAGAGTCAGATTTTCCAAAATCTTATTTTTTCCACTTTTTCTACACACACAAAGTGTGTACACAATTATGTACCACATTTTCATGCACAATTACCATGATTGTGCATGTGTATCCAGTATTTTTAGATGAATATAGCCAATGAGATACCTAACTGGCCTTTCCCATGTGCAGATACCTGATTTGCAGAGCTGATCATGCCATAATGGTGCACACCAATTAGATAGTCATTATTTTCACGTGCACTTGCGCGCAAACATTTTTAAAATCAGGCTTCTATAGTACTAAAGGAGAGATTTAACTTCCTGTTAATTAAGAGCCAAATTGCAGTCCAACTAATGCAGTGGCACAAGATGCCCATTACCTCCATGCACCAGGTATTCATATCACAGGTAGCAGTGTGGTAGGGAAGCTTATGGACTGGAACGTTCATCTTTTGGATTCAGAGTTAGCCATCCCACATTCTCCAAATAATTAGCAGGAAATGACAACTTTGGTGGCTTGGGCAGTGTTTGAAGGGAACGCTGTTTAAAAATGTTGGTTAACACTGTCACATTAAATTAGCAAAAGTCATATGGAAATTTTAAATTTTATTAGCCAAAATTTATCCCAATAGGTTGCCTATTAAGAGAACACGGTGGATCTTTGCTAAGACATTCTAGTAATAGTCATTTCATGTTAGTAGATATAAATACTAAGTCCCTTCTGATGTGTAGTGGAATAAGGCTTATGAAATATTGTACAATTTTAATATAGAATTTGTGAATTTGGTGGATTCTGCTCAGTTCCTCATTTCTCCCCATATACACACACTTCCTCCCCCACTTACCTCCTTTATTAAAAGGACTTGAATCATAGTGATCTGACCTCTAGGCAAGATGCTGGACAGAGTTCCATTGAGAACCCATCAGCTTCACTCCTGAGTATGGGCCAGAAAGGGTCGCTCATGATGCACACACACACAGACACACACACACACACACACACACACACACACCACCGCTTGAAGGTGAGCTTGCTGCCTCCCCAGCCTTGCCAGAACCAGCAGCTCATTATTCAAAGCCAAACTGTAGTCCACAGTCACTGGAATGCCAGGTTGTCCCAGAGCTTTGTATTTAAACAGTTTCAGCCCTGCCTATCCATAATAGTTGAAAAAGCTGATTGACAGCGTGTGAGCAGAGTTCGGGCAAGCTCAGTACCCCACACCTCAGACTGGCAGAGTCTGTCAGTTTTGTGGAGAGGCTACATGTTCAGCCCTCTGTGGGATGGACCATCTTAAGTCATTCACAAGCAATCTGTGGTCAGTGATCAGATCAGCACTGATGATTTCTTAGGCATCTGCATCCATTCTTCCTCACCTGGAGAACCATTGTTTTGATGATGGGGTCTTTGAGGGAGAAGCAACTCCTGGAAGGACTCTATTTCCTAAAACATTTGAAAAAACCTGAAATGTACAAATATGGTAGATGTAAATGATCATTACAACATTATTCATCAGAAAGGATCCTGAGCAGATGGAGCATACATTCCATCTGTACACCACTGCCAGCCTCATCCTGTTTTCCATCACTTTATACAGTGGCAAATACTTTTTTATAGAAATATTACATTGAAGTGAGGTAGCAGGGCCATGCTGGAGCACAGGGTTCCCCTGGGCTCCCAACAAGAGGGGGCTGCCAATGGGACACAGCTCTGCAGGGCAGCAACTGCGAGTCTTTTCCCAGCATCCGAAGGCTTTCATTCCAGAGCTTCTCTTGGAGTTGCCAGTTGACTGTACTTGGGGTTTATTTTGGTTTTTGTACTCATCCCAGTCTGTCCCTCATGTTCACTATGATCCCTGCTTTTTATGTTTAGTGTACTGTACCTCTCAGCTGACAATGCTGCAATGGGGGACAGATTCTACAAGAATAATAGATTTCCCAGGAGCTTAAAATGATAGCACGAGATTTAATTTCTTTCACATGAGTAACATTTTCTCTCTGCTCAGTTTCATGATTCACCCTTACTTGGGAGTGGCTGTGAGGGGTAACGAGGAAAGAATCTGGAGAACAAGAGCCCATAATGATGGGGTGGGAATAAGGAGGGCAAAGCAGTTTCACAGCCCTCAGTAGGAAGACAAGAGGCAGTTCAGTCCCTCTTTTACTATTCTGTCCCTATTTGTATCATGTAACTCTGGCAGCCCTAACTGAAATCTGTGATTGTGAGTCTTTATTGTTGTTTCTGAATCAGTCTCGATGGGCTGCTGAAAACAACAGTTATGGCAGCACCATCTCTTTAATAACCTCCTACCAATCCACCAGCCTGAAAAAGAACAGCCTGCAAACCAGATTTACAGTAAGACTCACAACAGAGCGCTATACAGTGGCCATCAGGCTGGTCTCTGGCAACCCTGTATTTATATAGGAAATCAGATCTCCAGATACCTCTCCTGGGATATTCATAAGGAATACTCCCTTATGAGTAATCTAATCAGCATGTATATGTCATTGCTGTTTACACAACTGTACTGAGAAAAAGACATTTGTCTGGCTAGAACTAGGCTCAAGAAGAAAGTGATCAGCTCAGAAGGGTTGGCGTGGATGAAAAATAACTTCTCATGCACTTGTCAAAAATCTGCATCCCCTTTTCCAACACCCCATCAAGCAATTGACCTCCACACTCTCATAAGTCTGTACATTGAATCGCTGTAAACTGGCTGTCACGATTCTCTCACATAAGGATGAGAAATCACTATGTTGCCTACAAAACAAGCTAAGCCTCCAGTACTGTTGCTCCTAGTTGTTAGAATCTAGCCTCCATCTCTCCACGCACACATTTAGCAGAAATACGGGAGGCTCGTGGAAGGAAGTCATTCCAAAGCTATTTGTGAGTTTGCCAAAGGGATTTCTTTGATTTACAAAGTATGAAAGATTGCCATTTCTGAATTCATAGTGGATGAGTTATTTCCCGTGTTTTGCTCAGAGGAAGTTCATAATGTGGTGAATTCTAGTGTAAAAAAAAGAAAGGAATTAAAGAAGAACTTTTTCACAACTGCTGCTGCCACAATTTTAGTGAATGTAACATTTGTCCTGTTTCTCCACATAGGCTGGGTTGTCGGATCTTTGGAAATTCTCGGAAGCCCAGCTAGCTTGGTGCGAAGTATAGGGAATGGCATAGCTGACTTCTTTAGGCTCCCATATGAGGGGCTGACCAGAGGCCCAGGAGCATTTGTCAGTGGAGTTTCCAGAGGAACAACATCGTTTGTTAAACACATTTCCAAAGGTAGATCTTTCACTTCATTGCTCCTACCTCTGCCGTGTTGTCATGCATTGTTAAAGAATGTGTTCAAGTTTAAAACGAAATTGCCTGCAGCTTTGTTTGCCTTGTTCGATTGCAAAGAAATGCAGGGAGGATAACAAAGCTCATATATAATGTCTTATGTATTAAACAGATCACTTCTTGACTACAGCATGCTAGAATGTTTCAGAAACGTCAGAATTTTAAACCTCCCATTGGGTAAACCAGGATTGGCTTGGCCATTATTCTGTGTGATAACTATAGAAATATTAAAGGTGTTCAGTACTTCTGCTAAACATAAGAAATTCTACACTACGTTGCCTCATCATATTTATTATTTCTAAAAAAAATGTAGATGCCATTGTCATAACTTTTGTAAGTACGTTTTGATGGGAAGGCAGATCTGAATTTAAAACACAGCCAGCTTTTCTTTTACAAGGATACATAAACAGTGCCATCTTGTGGCTTAACAAGGTCAGCAACAGAAAATGGAGTGTTAGCTGTTTGCTAGCAATTCAGATTCATACAAGAGAAGCCCTTGTAGGATCATTTTATGAATCTTGGTTTTCCTTTCCATCCGTTCCCATTATGCTCATGTCAGACCTGTAATAGTTTGGGTACCAGGGAAGGATATGTGAATGAGCTGTGCTGGTCACTAGTAAGGCAGGCCTGGTGAAGGGCAATGTAAAAGGCATGATATGCACTAAAGAAGCACATTGATGTTGCTTAACAAATAATACATTTATGTTACATATGGGCAACTTATTCAGTTGAATTGCTGTTCTGTTGGTAAGCATATTTCAGTGAGACTTAGAATAAAACAGTTTGATCCAGATTCAAACATATAACTACGTGTATTTAGGTACGCTGACGTCAATTACCAATCTTGCAACGAGTCTTGCTCGGAATATGGATCGTCTGTCACTGGATGAGGAGCATTATAACAGACAAGAAGAATGGAGAAGGCAGCTTCCAGAGAATTTGGGAGAAGGACTGAGACAGGGGCTTTCCCGCTTAGGCATCAGCCTTTTAGGTAACGTATTGTTACCATATTTACTATAGTGGTACTGGATATTTGTGAACTACTCATCAGTCTTTCGTACAGTTGTATGCAGGTTAGAAACACAAAGGCCAAAGCTTTCTTAAACGGTCATAGTTACTTATACGAGATATTGTTTCTGTTCATCCAGGATTAGGGTGAGTTTAAATGTTATTTTTCCTGTTAATAATAATTGCAGCTGTAGAATAACTTCATATTCTTGTGCTGTTCTTGTGAAACGCTTTTATTGGTACATGGTGTATAGCTCAATATGAAAGAATAATTCTGGGCATGCTGGCTTGTAGGCAAGTCAGCACAAAGACGTCATCATTCTGATGTTTACTTTCCAGTGAGTTATAGGAAAACTTTCTAAAACTGATTGTGTTTTCTACTGCACAATAGATATCAGAGATGCTTGTTTTTGTTTGAAAACCACTTGAGCGTAGTGCAAATGTCAAGTCAACTTTGATGAAGAATTCTACTTTTGCAAAGAAAGCCAGATTGGCCTGATTCAGTATAATTATATTAGTCAAGCAGCCAAATGGTTTGGTCAGAGGTGAAGATCACTATGGATATTTCAAAATATTACATAAAAGTTTGAAAACGAAGCCACTCTGTAAAATCTCTGAAAGGAAGTTTTCTAGTTAAAACATTCAGGAACTGGATTTTCTAGGGTATTTCTATTTGTCACACTAGCAAAGGAATGCCAAATTGTATTCTTTGGCAAGGTGCCTTAGTGCATATGAAGGAGTATGAATCCCTTAGAGATCAAAGTGACCAAAAAACAGTTCAGAGCAAAAGGTTAGAAGAGATGAGCTTGACAGGATTTGTCCTCGGTCCTAATCTTCAGTACTATACACAACTCCTAAATTTACAACCGCAACCCTGAAAGCCCCAAAGAGGAAGTGGTAAAATGTTACAAGTTCAGGTTAAGTTACTGAAAATTATTTTAAGGGAAAACATTAGATGATATGAAGCCCTGTCATTTGATAATGCCTGTAACCTTGCAAACTAGTGTCTTGAGAGAAAATGTGTATGAAGCAGCAATTTCATATATTAGTAGCCACTAACCTGGTACAGATATTGCAAATCATAGGCAGTTTAGAGAAGGTTTTTTTATTTTTGTTTTATTGGGCAGTCAAGTTGAGTAGCTGGATGAAAGATTTCACTTTGGGAAGCATTGCGTCAGTCCTGTATTGGATGCTGGTGAGAAATAGTTTGGTGATCTTAGCTCAGTCACAAAATAAGACCACAGGCCAATGTGATGGCCACCCTTTTGGTCAACACAGGCGATTGAACTGGGGAACTGCAGAGCTAAATGCATGAGCTGCTACAGCTTGAGCTAAAGAGCCAACACTCTGTTCTTGAGGGCTGTAACAACTAATATCCTCTGTGGATTGGCACATACAGGCGACTTGTAACACACACTTACCAGTGGATTACACCACACTTGTCACATACACCCAGACACAGTGCACTAAGTAGCCTAATATCTTTTTGAAAGGCTACAGTGGTTATGTGGATACTTCTGGGTATATGAAAATAGCAGGAATTAGAATGCTGGAGCCTCCTTGATTACCCAAGAACTCAAACATTATGTTGGAAATATGAGGTTATTAATTTTGCACTTTAACAGTACTCATCTAAATACCAAATAACGTCTTGCATTTAATTGCTGCTGTTCCTCAAAATACGGAAGAAGAGCATTAGTTTACATGTTGGCTTAGACTGCAGTTGCAGCGCTGTTTTATTTTAAAATTTCAACAGTCCCAAGAATAAGGAACTTGTACTCTCTGTCTCCATGGTTCTGTTTACAAATTCTTCGCTGCTAAAGTAATACCTACTATTCTTAGCAATAGAAATAATTAACCTCCCAAATAAATACCTGTGGTTACTCTAGGGGAATTGACAAATATGGAGCCTGTCAGTATCCGTGAGGAATCAGCAAACTTCACAATTGTATCAGATACAAATCCTGATTTCTCCTTGATAACATCAAAAAGACTGATTCTCCTATTAAATATACAAACACTAGGCATCTAAGTTATGTACATAACACACATAAGTTCCAGCTGTTACAGATACATCATAATGACATTTCTCCCCTGACCATTCAGTTTTAGGGATTTTAGAAATCCATCCAAAACAGATTTGGTTGGAGTAAAGTGCTGCAGTGCTGGTTTGCTTTACCAGCACATTTATAGAACGCTTAAAAAAATACCTCCAGTGGTCTTTCATGTACAGTGAAGTGAAATGAAGTGGTGCTGCTATGTTCTTTTCTTTCACAAGCAGGAAGCATTCAGAATTAATCTAAAGATAGGGATTGCTAGGTCCTTTGTAGAAATAATTTCTGTGATTGCATAGATTAATAGAAATGAAAAAAACATGGAAAAGACCTATAGGATCAGATGGTCAAAGCAGCATAATGTGTGTTCCAGTCACCCCAAATGTGCAGACAGTTTGGGTAATTGCATATGCAAATGGCCAGTTTTAGTCATATGCGTGCATAATTATCTGATTTACATATGTATTTGTGGTAATTGCTTAGAAAAAATGAATGCACATTTGCACACCTAACTTGCTTGACAATCTAGCCCATTATGGCCCCAATTCAGCAAAGCACTTAAGCACGTGCTTAAGTGGTTTGCTGAATCAGGGCCAAAGTCATGTACTCTGTCTCCTTCTCAGTGCAAGTTGTTCCCCACAGTGCATTCTTAAGTGCTTCGTTCTGTCTAGTTTTAAATGACTCAAGCACTGTCAGGGTGTTGTTTGATTTGATTGTTATCTCTGGCTCGCTATTTTCTTATTTTTTAGTTACGAGGAGACTGCTGGGTGTTTTCTGTCATATTTTTGATATCAAAGGAGTCTAGGCATTTTTTCTGTTATGGATCTAAATAAAAAGTATATAAAATATAAAAGTGTAGATTGTGGTATTTAGATTATAAACTCCTCAGTGAGGGGGCCATGTCATCTTTTGCATCTTGTATAGCATTAATCACACTATCATGCCTTAAATAAAAACTAATAATTATGTGAGAGAGAATATTGATGCTATGGGATCAGTTTCAAAAATGTTGGCTCTGGTGAAAGACACCACATTGAATCAGCTCCTTTTTATGAAATGGAACATTTTTGAGTAATTGAACAGCTGTCTAACCCTAGCGAAACGGACGTTTCAGAAAAACTGAAGGAGGACTGTACACTCCACTCACACTATACTTCATGCTAGCAAGCTATTTTGTTTAGTAGTATTAGTAGAATGTAGCATGAACAAACTAGTAATTTTGTAGTTAGACAATGTAAAGCCTGGCTTTTGGAAGCTGTGATTTCCATTACAGACAACCCAGATCCGAAGAAGAGCTCAAAAGCTCGTCTCTTTCACAAAAAGGTCATCCAATAAACGATGTTACTTCACCCACCTTGTCTCTCTAAATTGTATTATTCACCGTAATAGCGGTTGTATTACAGTTGCATCCGTTGGGATCAGGGCTCCATTATGCTTGGCTTTGTACATACAAAATAGTAAAAGACAGTCCCTGTCCTGAAGATCTTGCAATCTAAGACTCTAATTCAGCAAATATTTATGCACATGCTTAACTGTTTTCACAAGTGAGCATGTTCATTTCAGTAGTACTATCTAGTGCTTAAAAGTAAGGCAACCACTTTCTGACCATATTTTCAGAAACTAGAACACTTGTGTCAGACAACTGACAAAAGTACTCTGTGTGCTTATGTCTCTACTGCCAGCTTTTGACTCAATAGCGACACATGCATTGTTTTTGTAGTGGAGGATTTTTTCCTGTAACATACTGGTCTAAATGAATGTGTCTTGAATGAAACACAGAACTAGTGGCATTAACATTCACTGTGTGCAAAAGAACAGCTTCCATAGATTCTATGCCGTTTGACTTTTCTCTTCACTCCAAACAGTGTTCATCACTCTGAGCATTCGTTCCACTGGAGTGTTCTGTTTGTTCCTGGCAAGGAACTTCAACTTGCCCTGAACACACATTTTGTAGTTACAAAAATACGACTCTTTTTTTTAGTCAGCAAGGATACAGTATAAAAGCAGAGTAATCAGGTTGATGGTTGGCAGATGTCATAGTGGTTGTGCAATTTTTTTGGTGTGATGAAGAAGGGAAATGGGTTTTTCTTTTATTGTATTGGGAGGACGGGAGAATGAGCCTGTGAAAGAGAAGAACAGGAGGCAGTTGGAGTGAACAGACAATAAATGGGGGGGGGAGGGTATGTCCAAGATACAAACTACAGAGGGCATTGTTCTGATGACCTCACCATTGTCCAGGAGCTGTAAAGGTAACCCTAACTGAGCCTCATCCTCTGCTTCCCCCATGGTCCTGCTGGTAAAAAAATCTGTGCTCCTGGGCTGGTTCCACCCTGGGAGCAGCTTCTTCTGCCAACCACATATGAGTGGGGAGGGATAGAGCCACATTGGGACAGCTGCCCTCAAGAGGATAGTCTTGCCTGCACAGTTCCAGGTACTAGGAGATTTGGAGAGACCTAGCCAGGCTTCACGTCTGCCTCTCTCTCCGTGTTGCTGATTCTGGCTTCTGCTTGGGGCAAGTCTCTGTTCCTGGGCTTGCTCTTCCCTGGGAACGTCTTCCTCTCCTGAGCCCACATGAGTGAGAGAGAATGGGAGTTGCCCCATGGAAGTGGGAGTAGCCCCAAAAGGAAATCTCCCCTGCATTTCTCTGGGGAAGCTTGATGAGAACCAACCACAGGTACCAAAAGATCAGTTAGATGTGAGTACTGTTGTTTATTATATGGATTGTGGTAGTACTCACAACATGCTAGACAGTTCCGGAATATTAAAGACACCACCCCAGAGACTGCACAATCTTTACAGTCATGTGACTGCAAATGGTGCGGAGAGGACGCATGCAATTGGTTAGTTTTTTTAAGTGTCCGCCTTGCCTGTTGTAATTTCTTGTAGGCATCATGGTGGAATTGTCTTGAGGAGGGTATTGAAGGAGGAAAGAGGAGTGGCTTAACAGACAAGCTAAGGGGGGAAATTGCATGTATAAGTGTCAGCATGGAAGAAAGTGTGGAAGTACTAAACAACTGGTTAATTAAGCTATGTATTGTCTTGGACATGATATAAATAATAATCTTGTGTATCATAGTCACAGCAGTTTCCATTCTGCTATCTTGCCCTCTGGGCCTGATTCCATCAGAGAAGTGTGTGCAGCACACCACAAGTTCTTTGGAGTAAGCTCTTATTCATTATTACCTTATAACATTGCTCAAGTGTATTATAGTAAGTAATTTACTAGTGCAAAGATTTAGGTAGATTACATTTAATAAGGCAATAACTTCTGTTCTGAGAGTGCAGTTGCAGTGCATGACCTCTGTAGGTTGGGTGAAAGAGGTCAAGAAGTCACATAATACTGGAACTTAGTACAACACAAAGTATTATTTTGTTTCTACAGATGTGTTAACAGTTGTACAAGAGCAAAGAATGGATGAACAGCTCCAGTTTATGTAATGGGGTGTACGCGTATTTTGAAGTCAACAAGCATGAGCAGCTGTTAATGATTAATGAAATGGAACTGAATTGAAAATTACATCTCTTTCACAGCATATAGTTAAGGAAGCTTCATAGCCTGGCATTATAATACAAAGAGTTAAAAATGTGACTGAAATGAAAGATGTAATGAGTGTTCACAGTAGAGGGCAGGTCTCTTACAAACAAGGAGGCAGCAATACAAACATTCTTTTCTGGGAAATGATATACACATAAAAGGTGGAAGAAGTGTGTGTAACTGGAGGAAGGTTTATGGTGCTTTGATATTACATGAAATATTTTAGAGAACAAGAATAGGAGGAAATGTGAACGTTCTTTTTCCTCAATCTCATTTGTTGTTTGGAAAATACACCAGTTCTCATCATTCAAAATCAACAGCTCCTTCATTAATCCAGTGGCCATTTCTTAAGATCATTTTAAAACCAGTTAGGGGCTAACTAGCATATGTCAGTCTGATAAACATATTGGGTCAAATGCACTCCTGGTGTAACTCCATTGAAATCAGTGGAATTATTCCTGGGTGCATTTGCCCCCATGTGCACGCTTAGTGCCAGATACAAAGTGAGATCTTCAGAGTTTTGAGGATAAATGCATGGCTATAAAGGTAACACTTCCAGGCAATTTCTTAGTCCTTAAGTGGCTGCTTTATCTTGATATTTGCAGCAGGAACTACAAACTGAGAGCTATCTGAGGGGTCTGCAAACTTGCACCTGGTGAATTGCTTTGCAGTGAGCAAAGGACTTTAGATCAGGCAGCCCATTCTCTAATTGATGTTATCTAACTAGCACCCTGTCACTTTGTCCAATCATTGTACTCTTAGTGATTTCCAAATAGCTTATCTATCAAAATTACAATAACTAGAGACATGTCTGTGGTAAGTGGCTTGAGTAAACTCAAGATCAAAGAAATGTACCACCTCACGTACCTGTTTACATTTAGGAAGATTTAAGTTGGAGTCCTCTGTTGATACTAAAAGCTGGGGAGGTCATTGTGTCACTTGTAAAAGTTTGAACCATGCACATTAAAGTAAAATATGGTCGTTTTAACAAAAGAGTAACAAAAAATCCAAAAGTCTCATTCTACTAATCTTAGTAGTATATCAAAAGTTGCATTAGCTTATGAACATTTCTGGCAATGGAAGAGAATATAAAAATGATCTATTGAATGCAAGCAATTTTTATTCTTGGGAAGTCAATCTTAGGCTTACATGAAAATCTCATTTCCATAACTGCTAAAAGTCTTTCAAAACTAGTGGATATTTATTCCACTCCCAGCATTTCCAGAAGCCACATATAGAGTGAACTACATTATATCAAGTCAGCAAAGGCATTTAATAAAAAGTAGTTGAAAGACAAAAACATATTATGAAGTTAAGTGATTTGAAGGTTTAAAGAGTGAGACATGTGAAAGGGAAGTGGAGGTTTAGTCTAAACGAAGTGAAGATACTGTTTAGATAATTGGTAAATGTATGCTAAATAGCTGTATAAGAGGGTGGAGTGCAATGTTCAAGCCAAACAAAGCTCTCTTTCAATGTTAAGATTTGATCTTGTTCTGAGATTTTAATCTTCGTTAATTATTGGCGACTCTTGTTTTTTCAGGTGCAATTGCTGGTATTGTAGATCAGCCAATGCAGAATTTTCAGAAAATATCTGAGGCCCAAGCTTCAGCAGGGCACAAGGCCAAAGGTGTTATCTCTGGTGTAGGAAAAGGAATTATGGGAGTGTTTACTAAGCCAATTGGAGGAGCAGCTGAACTTGTCTCCCAGACAGGCTATGGTGAGTTTCAATGATTTTGAGATCTCAGTATTAACTTTAAAGAATATTCTTAAGATTTGGTCATGAAATACAGTCTGCTGTGGCTGTGGCTGTTTGGAGAGGAGGGATAGCTCAGTGGTTTGAGCATTGGCCTGCTAAACCCAGGGTTGCGAGTTCAATCCTTGAGGGGGCCATTTAGGGATCTGGGGCAAAAATTGGGGATTGGTTCTGCTTTGAGCAGGGGGTTGGACTAGATGACCTCCTAAGGTCCCTTCCAACCCTGATATTCTATGATATGTATCAGTAGCTATTTTCCTTGCAAAAAGATTTAAAATACTACAGTTAAATTGCTATAAATGTTGTCTTTCTCCCTTAAAAGTCATCCTGTCATGTTCTCTTGCATTGAGATCAGTCTTGAGCACCAGAAACATAGAATGTACTATGAAGTAATTTTTGGGAGCCAGGGGAATTAGTTACAGAAACATATGTGCTGCAACAGAGTTTTCAACAGTAAATGTAATGCAGCAATAATATATCCAATTAGAGCATTATTTTGAGGGTGCTTGATCTGTTACAGAAAAGAAAGAGTTGTGTTTTCTTTAAATAAAGAATCTGTGAGGGGAAAAAAAGAATTATGTGGTGGGAATATCCCATTTAAATTGTAGTGCTTCCGGGTAGGGAATTGAATTCTGGTTTTCAATATCCTGGTAACCCCAGTTTTATGATAGAGGGATGGGCATGCCAAGTAGATTAAGCACTAACAGTAGTTATGGCAAATGCACTTTGGGCCAGTAAAATATGTGAAAGAGTACCATGAAATTATCTAAACTTGCTAATAGCATTTGCTTCTGGTGTCATGAATCCTCAGCTCCAAGACTAAAAGGTTAAAAAAAGGAAACAAGATACACATTGACGACAAATCAGTCATTACGTTAACTTCAACCAATTTTTAAATGGTTTTTTTTACTCTTGGAGTGGTGCTTTTAATCTGAGAGCGTTCTCTTTTTCTTGATATACTGATTCATTAAGCCAGTGGTTCTCAAACTGTGGGTCAAGACCCCAAAGTGTGTCACGAACCCTTTTTAATCGGGTCACCAGGGCTGGCATTAGACTTGCTGGGTCCTGGGACAGAAGCCGAAGCCTGAGCCTGAGCCTCACCGCCCAGGGCCCAAGCCCAAACCCAAGCCCCACCACCCAGGGCCAAAGCCTAAGAACTTGAGCTCTGAGTGGTGGGGCTCAGGTTACAGGGCTTCGGTCTCCCCACCAGGGGTGCAGGCTTTGGCTTTGCCACCTCCCCCCCACAACCCTCCCAGCCAGGGTGGTGGGGCTCAGGCAGGCTCATCCTCAGGCCCCCGCCCATGGGGTCGTGTAGTAATTTTTGTTGTCAGAAGAGGGTTGCGGTGTTACACACAGAACGCCCCCCCCCCCCCGACCTAATCTGGGAGATAGTAAATAATTACAGGTCTGTCGCGTCTTACGCGGGGGTTACGTTCTGCGGTGAGTGCGTAAAGCGAAAACCGCGTATAACCGTGAAAATCCCTTAAGTCGCCCATAAAGTAGTTTTGTGTATACAACCCTGTACAGTACTATATATACTATACAGAAATGTACATTACAGTATATAATAAATAGTATACATACAAAATATAATTTTACAGTACTTTATTTTTAATAACATAACAGAGACAGATGGAAGAATGAAAGAATAAAAAATCAAAACAGTACAGTACTGTACTGTAAACTTGAACAGTTACCGGTCACCCTGGATATTCTTGCTATTCTTGTACTGTACTGTACACACTCCAATGATTAGTCTTCCTCTTCCTCTGACAACACTATTAGGAGGTCATCATGGCTTGATGTCGATCTAGGACATGATGGGCCAGGCTCGGGTGACAGAGAGCAAGTCACAGATGAAGTGGTTGGCTCTGGTTCAGCTCGAGAAGTTGCTGCTGGTTGTTTTTTCTTGAAAAACATGGTGATTGGCAACTGTCGCTGTTCTCTCTTGAGCTCCTCAAACATTTCTTGGTACGGTCTCAAATCACCCGTAATACTACGTGTGATTTTGAGGCTTCGTTCCATAGAGGGATCATAGTCAGAAATTAAATCATTCAAGTGTTTCGCTGCTTGGAACACTTCAGAAAATGTATGAAGAGTCCAAGTTGCTGGCTCTTCCTGTTCATTGTCATCATCTTCGTCTTCTGTAGACGATTTTATCAGTTCCTCTAACTCTTCGTTAGTCAATGTTTCTCTATGGCCCTCAATTAATTCCTCAATTTCTTCCTTGAGGATGTCGATGAAGCCATCACCACCCACTTGCCTGGCCACCTGAACAACGCATTCCACTTCTTTGTCAATGGCCGGGAAACCCTTAAAATCATTCACACACTCTTCACAGGTTTCGCCAACATGCATTGACTGTTTCAGGCTTGATTGCATCCATTGCCTGTTTAATATAAGTGATGCAATCAGCAATGTTGAAGGACTTCCAACACTCCATCACGTTAACATTGGGATCAGCATCCATAGCGGTAAGGATCCGTGAGAATGTAAGCCTCGTGCACGTGGCCTTGAAACAGCTAATGACACCTTGGTCGAGAGTTTGGAGGATGGAGGTGGTATTGGGGGGGAGAAAGGCGACTTCAACGTCGTCATGCGCAAACCGGAGTGCATCAGGGTGGCCAGGAGCATTGTCTACGAGCAGCAACACTTTAAAGTCAAGTCCTTTCTCTTCAAGGTACTGCTTGACCTCCAGAATGAAACACTTGTGGAACCAATCCAGAAATGTTGCTGCCGTCACCCAAGCCTTTTTATTTGATTGCCAGAACACAGGCAGGAGATTTTTGTTCTTGCCTTTTAGGGCGCGGGGATTTGCAGACCTTTAGAGCAAGCCTGGCTTTATTAAATGCCCAGCCGCATTGCCACAAAGCAACACAGTCACACGGTCTTTAGCTGCTTTGAAGCCAGGGGCTTGTCGTTCTGATTTCGAAATGTAAGTGCGGGTGGGCATTTTTTTCCAGAAGAGCCCAGTCTCGTCAGCATTAAAAACTTGTTCTGGAAGACAGCCCCTTTCCTCTATGATTTCCTTTAATTGTTCAGGGTAGGCTTTTGCTGCCTCCTCATTGGCAGATGCAACTTCACCAGTAGTCTGCACTTTTTTGAGGTTGAAGCGGTTCCTAAAACTGTTAAGCCAACCTTGGCTGGCTTTGAATTCCTTCTTGTCAGAAGGCTGTCCCTCTTCGGTGGGAGGTTTGAACATCGCATAGATGCTAAGAGCCTTTTCTTGCAACATGGTGCCATTGATAGGCACACGTTTACGGTTCATGTCTTCCAGCCATAAGTTTAATGCCTTTTCAGTCTTCACTAAAGCCTTGTCACGCACTTGGCTCGTCACCTTAGCAGTTCTTGGAGCACTTGATGCCACGGCTTGACGAATTTCTGTCTCTCTAATCTTGATGGCACGGATGCTAGATTCATTGCGGCCATATTTACGTGCCACACTGGCAACTGACATACCGCCTTTCAATAAGTCCAACACATCCAGTTTTTCCTCCAGCGTTGGAACAGATCGCTGTTTCTTTGGTTGAGCACCAGATGAAGTAGCTGGCTTGCGTTTAGGGGCCATGTTGCACTCAGCGCGGCGAGATGCACACAGAATGAGAGGCACAGGGGGACTGAGTACAGTACTGTATGTATTGGGAACAGCAGATTCGCGTCTCATGCTCAGTCCGGGGCATACGCTGCTGGAATCGGCCGCACTACAGGCGGGCGATTAAACTTTTTTTTTTTTTTCAAACCGCGAACCATGTAAAGCTGAAATCGCGCAAGTTAAATGCACGTAAGACGCGACAGACCTGTAAATGACAAGCAAACATGCTTGATAATCTTTTTTATATCCTGTTGGTAAAAAGGCTCGTGAACAGCTCAGTCTCTTCTTCAATGGTTTTACAATACTGCCTGATTTTATCTCTCTTACACTAGTTTAATTCTGGAGTAATTCCACTGAAATCTGCATTCCACAAGTGTAAAACTGATGTCAGTGAAATCAGAATCTGGCCCTAAGTTGTAGGAACAATGTTCTTTTTGTTAACTGTAGAATCATTGTTTCTAGGTTTAAGCCCAGAGCACAATCATTATCAAACTACAAGAAATCCATAACCGCAGAGGGACAGTTTTCACTGCAGATATTGTATACAACACATCATGTTTTCCATGAACATATGACAGAAAGAGTTAGCCAGGGAGAGACATAAAAACTATATCAATAATAAATGGCAGTGCGTGAGAGAGAAACACACAACAGTTAGAATAACTCTCAGCCACAACTGGATTGGAAGTTGGGTCTGTGCCTCTTGGGAGGGACCCTGGGGTGGGGGACCACACAGAAATAAACACATGTTCTCTCTCCATCTGTAAATGACATTTTCACTTGCATAATGCTGAGAACTTGGGTAAGCCAATTGTTACAAGTGGGAAGCTTCTTTTAAGTATTAGCATCAACATGTGTGTTAAAAATTAAAGTATTTTTTCAAATACTAATGTTTTGTTTAAATTATTATCCATTTTATAAAAAGGAATATAAGTTACTGACACCTCTATGTAAAAATGCCTATTGCTTCATTGGAGTGCTTAATTTAACAAAATCATTTTCCTCTGTTGTTTACTGATGAAGGGCTCAGCACTATACCTTGTTACACTGCTCCTCAACTCTTAACCTGTTTCTGTCACTCTTGTTAAATAATTTATGATATCAATGAAGTTTTTACAAACAAGTAATTCTTGGTCTAATGACCATACCTCATTTATAAAAATTTACAAGCCATCAGAAAGCACACATGCTGTATCATCTTTTATTCGGGATATTCTACTTGGAGACATGTTTAACTGCTTCTTGTAGTCTTCATTCTGTGCTGGCACTAAGAAGAACTTATAATAAACCAGATGCCCCAGGAGATCTCATAAATGTATATAGATCCATGTTTAACAGCTGGATTAAGTAACTTCACATTTAAATGCAGTACCTGGGCAAACTTTTCTTCTAATTTTTACCAATTATGGCACATATGTGGAAGTATTTTAATACTAAACAAGAAAGTTAACGGTGGTCTTGACTTTTTATACGTAAATTGTAAATGATGTGTCTTATCCCATTTTGGAATGATGGCTCTCAAGGGCATTATTTTTATCCTTATTGCTAGTGTGTGACTGACTTTTAGTGCATTTGTTGTTGTTGTTTTTGCTGTTGTTTCTTGCTAAGGGTTAAATGCACAGCTATTGCATTGTAATGTTTAATGAATTATCTTTATTACAGCTTCCAAAGATGTGACATCAGTTTGTATCTGCACTATTTTATGAACCGCTCTAAACAGATGACATCACTGCAACATGTAACTGTTTTCCAGAAAACAACTAGTAAAAATTTTAAATTCTCTTACCACAGGTATTTTGCATGGAGCTGGACTTTCTCAGCTTCCCAAACAGCGCTATCATCCAAGTGATCAACATGTTGAGCAGGCTCCAAACAGCCACGTCAAATATGTCTGGTAAAATTATTTAGACACTTGCTCATTTTTATATCCATATTGTTTATTAATAGGTTCTGGCTCTTGGTCAAGTTAACAGGCTTCTTCCCTAGGAAAGGCTGAGTTATAGCAGTTTATTTAGGAATGTTAAACACAAAGGTACTGCGTAGAAACCCAATCTGCAAATGATGGACTGCTGATCTGCTTCCAGCTTTAGAACTGCAGAGCTAATCTTTATTTAATGACATTCAGTAAGTTTTTACTTATTTATCATTGCACTGAGCCCAAGAAAAATACTGCACATCTCCAGAAATAGCTGTCACTGAAGATAGGTTTACTTTCTGCACTGGATTTGGATCCAGCTTCTCAGGGTGATTTCTCTATTGGGATGAGAAATTGGTTGACCTAGGTGAACGTAATTATGAATAGCCATGAAGTTAATACGTCAGTTTTGCAGCAAATCATTAAGGAGTTATGATAAACTTTACAGAATAAATGTGAAACCTTGCTATTTAAATCTTACACATGAGTATTGCAAGAAATGTGGTATTAGTTATTTTAACAAAAAACAAACTCCAGCTTATCTTGTATTTTTAGGTGACACGCAGCTAAAATCTTAAGTGAAAACCTGGAAGAACAAAAGCGAGTTACTACCTTACACATCCAATTTCTAAAACTGACTTATTTTTAAACAGGAAAATGCTTCAGTCTCTGGGAAGGCCAGAGGTCCATATGGCACTGGAAGTGGTTATTGTGAGTGGATCAGGCCAGGAGCATGAAGGATGCTTGCTACTTACATCAGAGGTGCTATTTGTGGTCAGTGTCAGTGAAGACACACAGCAGCAGGCATTCCCTGTGACTGAAATTGAGTGTGTAGAAGACCATCAACAAAAAAACCTGCTGAAGGTGCAGCTGAAACAACAAAGAGTGCCTTGTGATTTGGAGGTAAAGACATTCAATAGTATCTTCATATAAAGATAAAGTTGCATTGGTGAGTTTGTCAAGAGTATCAGTAAAAAGAACAGGATTACTTGTGGCACCTTAGCGACTAACAAAGTATCAGTGTGGATCAGTTGGTGGTGTGCTCATCTCTGGGTCAGAAGGTCAGAGATTAAGTTCCCAAACCAGCCACTGGTATTTTTACTCTGCTCAGTAGTAAAGGTGCTATCATTCCCCTCTGCCTTCTTCAGTCATTATCCAGATTAAATTTCAACATCCACCACAGCGCTTTTCTGGAATAAACTTGGTAACTTGGCCAACATTAGCTCTCTGAATAAGAGGTTCTAATGTCTGAAGCTGTATATGTGTATTTATTGCTCAGAACATTAGGGCTGCTCTGTTTGCCTGCAAGTTTACACTGAAAATAGTTAAACCAAATTCTATTAGATGCTTAACCTAGCAGTTCAGCAATTAAATGCACGTTGTTAGGCATGGTTCATCTGTTAACCCTAACCAGCCACTTTCACTTAAGAATATTTGAGCAGCATGGTTTTATTTGGTTGCTTTTATCCTCTTGTACTCAATTTTGCAATTCCCTTCTCTTTTTCCTGCAAATCATCACTTAAACTGAGCAAGTTCTGCCTGGCCATCAAGTCTCATCATCCAATTCTTGAATGGAACCGTATGAGAGGCATTGTCAGAATCAAACATGGATATCAGTATTGTTATTTATATTGCGCCAACAAGTAATTCATAGACCCATATAAAGACAAGCTCCCTGCCCCAAAGAGCTCACAATCCCAACAGAGAGTGTTTATACAAAGGAAGGGGAAATTGAATACACTGAAAAAGCAGAGAATAGTGAAGTTAAGCACCATGCAGGGGCGGCTCTTACAATTCTGCCGCCCCAAGCAGGGGTGGCGGGGCCCCGCCCCCGACGCAGGCAGTCCCATTCCGGAGCGGCAAGGGGACAGCGGCGGACCTGCCGCCCCTTTGCCGCCGCGGCAGGCGAGACTGGGGCGGCAGTCCGAGTCCCGCGGCGGCAATTCGGCGGCGGGAAGAGCGGACCTGCCGCTGAATTGCCGCCGCGGGACTCGGACTGCCGCCCCCTTCTCACCTGCCGCCCCAAGCACCAGCTTGGCAAGCTGGTGCCTGGAGCCGGCCCTGGCACCATGGTTTGACAACCTGACCCAAATGAAGTCAATGGGAGTTTGGGGAGTGATTTCAGTTGGGCTGGGATTTCATTCTTGTTAGTTCCATGGTTTTTGTAAGATACTTTTTTACCTGATGAAGTGACAGTGGACCTGGTGAAAGTCTTGGGTAAAAGAGACATAAAATGGATGAGCAGAGTGATTAAATCTGTATGGCAGGCAAGAGAATCCCCAAAGATTGGTGCAAGTCTATCTTGGTCCCAATACATAAGAAGAGCAGCATCCATGACTGTGGAAACTATCAAGGGATAAAGTTACTGTTGCATGGATTGAAAATACTGGAACATATCTTGGACGCAGGATTAGACGAATGCAGGGCCGGCGTGCCCCTAGGGTACCGGGAGCTGGGGGGCGGCTGGCTGCGGCTGCCTCCCACCCTCCCGGCTCCGTGGCTGAGCCGGGAGAGCAGTGTGTGCGGCAGGGCTCTCCGGTGGGTAGAGCGTACGTGGCGAGGGGACTTTTTAGTTGGGTGGAACCTTTCTCTCGCATCCTGTTTCCCAGCGCGGGGAAGCCTTTTCCCGCGCGCACCGGGAGCTCCATGTGCGGCTGCCAAAGCTGAGCTGTGCTGAGTCCGGTTGCCATAGCAACTTGGGCTTCGGCATGGGCCTGATGAGGCCTCGCCTCCCTCGCGGGACCCGTTAGGTGCAGCTGGGCCGCGGCAGGGCGGCGGCTGGGCGGCTGCCGAGCGCGCCGCCCTCCCCGGATCCCCCGGGCGCAGGGGCAGCTCGTGGCCCAGTGGGGCCCGAGCCAGGAACCTGACCGCCCTGCTGAAGAGCTCGGTGGGGGACGAGGAGCCAGTGGCCGCGCGGCGGCAGCCCCCCCAGGAGGGGACGGTGCTGCTCTTCCCCGGCCAGGGCAGCTAGTTCATGGGGATGGGCCGGGGGCTCCTGCGCTACCCCAACGTCAGGGATATGTTCCTGGTGGCCGAGAAGGTGCTGGGCTACGACCTGCTCTCGCTGTGTCTGCGAGGCCGCCAGCAGAGCTGGACCACACCCTGCACTGCCAGTCCAACGTCTTCGTGGCCTCCCTGGCCGCTGTCAAGAAGCTCCACCACCAGCAGCCCAGTGTGAGTGGCTGGGGGGCAGTGAGGGGGGCACCGAGCCCCGGGTTGCCTCCTCCACTGTAACGTGCCCAGGCCTATCGCAGGGTGCGGGGTCAACGCGCTGGTGTCCAGCACAGCTTGGGTGACCAGATGTCCCAATTTTGGGGTCTTTTTCTTATATAGGCTCCTATTACCCCCCTTCCCGTGTCCTGATTTTTCACATTTGCTGTCTGGTCACCCTAAGCACAGCGCTGCGCTCTCTGGGCAGAGGTATCGACCACCACGGTTTGCACCACGTTGAGTGGACCAGGGCCAGATTTCCATTTAGGCACATGCTTAGCTGGGAGCGTGCCGTGGGTAGGGGGAGGCTTCCGCGGCGGGGGGCTGAGCTGCTGGCCTGCGGGGGGGATGGGGAGCCGCCCCACGGGGGGGCAGTGTTAGCTGGGAGGAGGAGCGCAGGGCTGGTGCAAGGAAGTTTTGCCTAGGGCACGAAACTTCCTTTCACCGACCCTGGACGAATGGCAGAATCTCTCCTCAAACAGGAACAGTTTCGTTTTAAGAAAGGACGAGGAACCACAGATGCCATGTTTGTAATTCAGCAAACAACAGAGAAGCAGCTAGCGTACCAATAGGATAGCTTCTTGGCTTTCATAGACACAAAAAAGGTGTACGATAATGTGGACAGAAGGATGCTTACAACCGTGCTGAGGAAATATGAAGTATCTTAGATATAAAAACTATGTTGAATGCACTATATAGAAGCGACAAAGGGTTCTGTGGCACCTTATAGACTAACAGACGTATTGGAGCATAAGCTTTCGTGGGTGAATACCCACTTCTTCAGATGCATGCCAGAAGTGGGTATTCACCCACGAAAGCTTATGCTCCAATACGTCTATTAGTCTATAAGGTGCCACAGGACCCTTTGTCGCTTCTACAGATCCAGACTAACACAGCTACCCCTCTGATACTTGGCACTATATAGAGTGCACTATGTACTCCAGAGATCTGAACATATTTTGGAACAAGCCCCTTTGAAATGCAAGTTGGACTGCATCAGGGATTGGCCCTCAGTCTGCTGCTGTTTAGTATTGATTGACTACATCTGCAGGAAGATCCCAATAGGAAAAGGTGAGAAGCTGCTATATGCAGATGACATAGCAGTAAGGAGTCTGTGGCACCTTAAAGACTAACAGATTTATAGTCTTTAAAGTGCCACCGGACTCCTCATTGTTTTTGTGGATATAGACGAACACGACTATCCCTCTGATACTTGGTACCATAGCAATAAGGGCATCCTTTAAAGAAGACCTACAGGAAATAGTGAAATCAGTGGTATGATCAGTTAAGCAGGCATGAGATGAAAATCACTACGACTGAGGTCATATGGGTCAGTAGAGGTGCTGCAGGGAAACTGGATATAGAAATTAATGGAGTAAAATTCAACAATATTGACCAGTTCCAGTACGTGGGTGGGTGGGATATAGAAGACGGCGAGCTTGAATGTGAGGTACAGTCCAGACTGGGGAGTGCTGGAAGAGTGTGGAATAACTTCTCAGGCGTTGTGTATGACAAACGTATGAGGACTGAAAGCACAACTGTATAGAACAGTGGTACAACTTGCAGTCCTATATGAGGCAGAAGTATCCAGTATAGTCTCAAATGTGCTAGCCAAGCTTTTGGTCATATGAGAAAGAGGGTGTTTTGAAGATTGCAACATCAGAATTGAAACCAAACTTATGGTTTATAAAGCTATTGTGATCCCCACCCTATTCTATGGGGCTGAAATGTGGACTACATATAGGCGATATGGCACTGGAGAAGTCATCAATGCCGTATGTGTAAGATTCTTTGAATTAAATGAGCTGATAGACACATTAACATCAACGTCCTCTCGTAAGCCAATATCACAAGCATCGAGGTGATGATTATCATCAACTTTGCTGGGCAGGGCATGTAGTTTGGATGCCTGATTCTAGACTGCCAAAACAACTTTTCTCTTTTCAACTCAGCCATGGCAAACGTGCTAGAGGAGGGCAGAAAACACGCTATAGAGGTGTCTTGAAGGCTAATATGAGAAAATGCAACATTGACATTAACTTGTAGGAATGTATAGCCCAGGACTGACAACAATGGAGGAATTGCTTGAGGCAGGGAACTCAGCACTTTGAGAACCAGATTCGACTGCATGTAACCAAAAAACGGGAGCAACAGAAAGAGCACACCATGGTTCGAACCAATAACTCAGGTTCATCCACCCTGCTCAGAAATACATGTCTGCAGTGTGGCAGAGTCTGTGGCTCATCAGCCATCTGTGGACCCATAGATAACTTGAAATGGATAATCCATGAAAGATACCATCCTTGACTTTGAGGCATCACCTATGATGAGATCTTTAGTGCTCTATGTATATCCTCACTATGTCAGAGCTTTTCAGTAGGCTGCTGTGGCTCTGGACAGAATGAGGGGAGGATCACTTCCTGTGAAGCATGCAAAGAGGAATTTTCACCTTTGGTAAGAAAGATTTCAGTCTTTAGAACTACCTTGTCATCGTGGCACACAATGTGGTTTCTGTGTGGATGGAGTTGCTAACTATGAGACTCATCTAGCATGTATCATAGCAACTAAGAAGTAGGTGTAGACAGATAGGTAGGTAGAAAGAAAGGCATGACCATTGTAAATGGTTCAAAGGGGTGAGTGGTTAGGGGTCCTAGTACAAGTAGTTAGATCTCCCTTAGGAAACATTGGTCTACTGCGGGTTTAGACAATTTGACTGCTTTGAGAACTCTTGAGACTTGAAGATTTTTGGTTAAAGAGCCCAAGGATCTTGCATGTAAGACACTACTTATGGCTGATGACGGATGTGTTATGTTGTTGTGCTATAGTCCCTTTCCATAATGTCCTGAAGAAAATCCAGAATAGCTGGAATTCCAGGGTCCTTGGGGTATCTGTTTTTTTTCTTGACACCATGAGGTAAACCATGACTAGATGGAGGAGTAGGCTGTTAGTGTTGAAGTCCATCTGGAGGCCAGTGTAGTCCTTTGAAGGATAATCCAAGTGCAGGATCAAGTGCAATTAATAATCCAAGTGCAAAGTGAAGGATCACTTTGAAGGATAATCCAAGTGCAATTAATGCTTCCCTTCTGAGTTGTCAACTGTGTCTGTGGAGCCAGTCTGCCTTCTGGTTTAGTTCTCCCTTTGAGTATTGCTCTTATGGAAGCCAGACTTTTCCCAGGCTCATTCCATTATGTCCATCCCTTCTGAGGGTAGGATCAAGCTTTGAGCTCCCCACTGATTGTTGATGTACTCCCTTGTGGTGGTGGTGGTTGTTCAATTGGACTGGGATATGATCACGCAGGAGAGGGCTCTGGAACATTCATAGGGCTAGCTTCACTGCTCTGACCTCCAAGAGGTTGATGCCCTCATTCCTATCTATGAAGTGCCACTGCACTGTTCTTTGTCCAATGTGTGCTCCCCACCCCAGTAGGCTGGCATCTGTTTTGAGTACTTGAGGCTCTGTGGAGCAGGTAGGAAGACCCATGTGGACATTTCTTGGAATTGCCCACCATCTGAAGGACTCAGTACCTACTTTAGGACCAGCACTTGAGCTTGCATGTGTTCCAGTGACTACGAGACTCAGCTAGCAGGTATCATAGCAACTAAGAAGCAAGTGCAGACAGATAGGCAGGTGAAAAGAAAGGCATGTGACGGGTTTGATCACAGAAACCCCCTTGGGACTGTCACCTGATGTGCTGAGACTGCGTCTGTTGCCTGTTTTCTCTGCCAGTTTGGGCCTCCAGAGCCCTTCCTTGTTGAGCCAGACACACCAATCTGGTCCAACACAGACCGAGGGTCTGAACCACGTGCCCCAAAGTGCAGACTTAACTGAAAACAGCTTAAGAAGTGCTCCTGTCTCCAGCACCCAGACACCAGCTCCCAATGGGATCCAAACCCCAAATGAATCTGTTTTACTCTGGCTGCGTAGATGTGGGAGAATCTCCAGCCAGTGACTCCTACCCTGCGCCAGGCTTGACTGCTAGTCGCAGCTTGGCTGGGGGCGGGGGAAGACAGGACTTCCTCATCCCCTGCAAGGAGCAGCCTCGGCTGGAGCCTGACCCACCCCCAGAAACCTGCACACTCCCCACTGCTTCCTGCCTCCATAACTCCTCAGCTATGGGGAGAGGGGTCATTGTGAACTGCTCCCTCGTCCGCCCAATCCCCGTGCATCCGGACCCCTTGCATACCCAGACCCCCCTGCTGAACCTCACCCCCCTGCACCGAGAGCCCCCCCCCCACTGACGCTCCTGCACCCAAACTCCCACCCCACCAAACTTCCCCCTCCCGCATCCAGAACCCCCCAATAAGCCCCACCCCCCTGCATCCAGGCTCCTGCTGCACCCCTCACCCCTGCACCCAGACCACCCCCGAGTACCCTGTACTCAAATTCCCACCCCAACAAGCCCCCCCCTGAACCTAGACCACCCCCGTAAGTCCCCCAGACCTGAACCCCCCTCCCCACTGAGGCCCAACCACCTACACCCGGACCCCCATCCCACCAAGCCTCACACCCAGACTCCCCTGCTGAGCCCCCCACACCTAGACCCCCCCCGCCACCCACATCCTCCCACACCCAGATGCCTTTCGCACAGTCCCATTCCCCCTGCACCTGGAAACCCCCAGCGAGCCCCTGTGAATCCAGATCCCCCCTCCCACACCTGGACCCCCCACCGAGCTGCCCACACCCAGATTGCCCCACACAGAACCCTCTCACCCCACACTAAGTCCCTCATGGGTCAGGGTTGGGTGTGCATGTGAGACTCTGTCCCTCTTGCTCACTATCTTGGTGCACCTGGCATTCATAGAATATCATAGAATCATAGAATCTCAGGGTTGGAAGGGACCTCAGGAGGTCATCTAGTCCAACCCCCTGCTCAAAGCAGGACCAACCCCAACTAAATCATCCCAGCCAGGGCTTTGTCAAGCCTGACCTTAAAAACCTCTAAGGAAGGAGATTCCACCACCTCCCTAGGTAACCCATTCCAGTTCTTCACCACTCTACTAGTGAAAAAGGTTTTCCCAATATCCAACCTAAACCTCCCCCTCTGCAACTTGAGACCATTACTCCTTGTTCTGTCATCTTCTACCACTGAGAACAGTCTAGATCCATCCTCTTTGGAACCCCCTTTCAGGTAGTTGAAAGCAGCTATCAAATCCCCCCTCATTCTTCTCTTCTGCAGGCTAAACAATCCCAGTTCCCTCAGCCTCTCCTCATAAGTCATGTGCTCCAGCCCCCTAATCATTTTTCTTGCCCTCCATTGGACTCTTTCCAATTTATCCACATCCTTCTTGTAGTGTGGGGCCCAAAACTGGACACAGTACTCCAAATGAGGCCTCACCAGTGCCGAATAGAGGGGAATGATCACGTCCCTCGATCTGCTGAAAATGCCCCTACTTATACAACCCAAAATGCCATTAGCCTTCTTGGCAACAAGGGCACACTGTTGACTCATATTCAGCTTTTCGTCCACCGTAACCCCTAGGTCCTTTTCTGCAGAACTGCTGCCCAGCCATTTGGTCCCTAGTCTGTAGCAGTGCATGGGATTCTTCCATCCTAAGTGCAGGACTCTGCACTTGTCCTTGTTGAACCTCATAAAATTTCTTTTGGCCCAATCCTCTAATTTGTCTAGGTCCCTCTGTATCCTATCCCTACCCTCCAGCATATCAACCACTCCTCCCAGTTTCGTGTCATCTGCAGACTTGCTAAGGGTGCAGTCCACATCATCCTCCAGATCATTAATGAAGATATTGAACAAAACCGGCCCCAGCACCGACCCTTGGGGCACTCCACTTGATACCGGCTGCCAACTAGACATGGAATCATTGATCACTACCCGTTGAGCCTGACCATCTAGCCAGTGGTTTGAGCATTGGCCTGCTAAACCCAGGGTTGTGAGTTCAATCCTTGAGGGGGCCATTTAGGGATCTGGGGGGAAAAATGGAGATTGGTCCTGCTTTGAGCAGGGGCTTGGACTAGATGACCTTCTAAGGTAAAACAAATTTTTTTTTTTTAATAAAAAAAAAACGGGGGAGGGATAGCTCAGTGGTTTGAGCATTGGCCTGCTAAACCCAGGGTTGTGAGTTCAATCCTTGAGGGGGCCATTTAGGGATCTGAGGCAAAAATTGGGGATTGGTCCTGCTTTGAGCAGGGGGTTGGACTAGATGACCTCCTTAAGGTCCCTTCCAACCTGATATTCTATGATGATTCTATGATACTTTCACCAGCTAGTCCACTTTCATCCATTTCACCTTCTCTTGCTGATATTTCACCCATACTGCAGCTCAGTGTCTCCCACAATTCTATGATGTATAGTCTGTGCCCCTCCTTTACAGTTCAGTGTCCCTCTTCTCCAGCTTCCTACCAGAACTTCTGAGAAGGGGGATAGTTTGCTTCCTACATTCAAATCAGGCTGGAGGCACAGTCTTTGTGGTCATAGTGAGTTTGTAGAGGTATTGCTGCCACCTCTGATTTTGCTACCGGATCTTCAGCTCTAGGGTTTTTGCCTGAAATATGTGCCATCTTACTTCTGTCTGCATTTCTGCCTGTTGTTGGGCTTGTAGTCCCTTCTCAAGGCACTCTGCGGAGACAGAAGGAACTGCTTTGCCATGGATGTGCTCTCTGCTACTATCTTACGCAGTTTTCTCCAAACAGGAGACAGCCTATGAATTTGGATGAGCACAAGATTTGTTTAGAATGGGCATCTGCATTGCAGGGATGCAATCTGATGGGATCATGGGACGTATCCGTTTTGATGAAAATTTCATCAGAAAGGTTTCTTATGTCCAGGATGGGATTTCTGGTCACTCACTTGGGATGTAGGAGACCCAGGTTCAAGTCCCTGCTTCAGATTCAGGCACAGTAGAGACTTGAAACCTGGGTCTTCTGCATCCCAGGTGAGTGCCCTAACCACTGTGCTACAGAGTACATTAATGAATAAATTAGTTATATGAAGAGGAACTGCTCCAACTGGGTGGTGGGAGTCAGCAAGAGACTACCCAATCGTTAGAGCACTCACCTGGAATGCTCTGAATCAGGCAGAGTAGGGACTTGAACCATCCCACACATCCCAGGTACATACATAACCACTGCGTTGTTGGCTGTTTGTGTGTTTGTCTGTCTCTCTCATTTTTCAAAAGTTCTCATTTTCATTCTGCATTGGAACAAAAACCAATTTTGAAACCTTGAAATTTTTTGCAAAACGGAATTGTTTACTGGCCAGCCCGGGAGCTGAGAACTCAGTTCAGTATCTTTATGTAGGGGATGAGTTTGGATCTTTTAAGGGGTTTTTCCTTCTGGCTGTGGGACTCACCCCTTGAGCTGGCCAGATAGCTTCCTCTGCATCCTTCTTCCCTGAAATGCTCAGACGCTCCTGATTGGAGTCACTGCTCTTTGGAGAGGGCATGTCCTGAGTCCCATGCCCTGGTTGCGTGATGGTCAGCTGGCTGGGAACAGGCAAGACATAATTCACTCTCTGAAAAGTCTGTGAATGCTGCCTCATATATAGAACCACACTTGGATTTAGTCTGGTGTTTGCTGGACGGCTCTGCTGCTGCCTGAGGGACACTGCAACAACTGATCTGGGTGGCTAAGACCCCCGTGCTGCCAGATACCTGATCCGTGTGGGGCCGCAGAGGAGGAAAGATGATAAATTGTTCATTACCACCCAGAAAATGAATTAAAAGGCAAGTTGGCAACGGAAATAGTTGGGAGCAAACCTAACTGCTGCCACAGAGGCAGAAGTTCTAGTGGGAAGCTGGAGAAAGGGGACATTTAACTGCCACCAGAACTGTAGAAGAAGAAAGCAGCTCACACGTCACAGAAGTGTGGGAGACACTGAGCTGCAGAAAGGATGAAACCTCACCATCATTACAGATCTATGATAGGAAGCCTTTGCTTGATAACAAACTAATGCAGAAGTGTCTTTGCTGGGTATGAACAGTAAGTGGAGATACTTTACATTCCAATAACAAAGCTGTTTTATCTGATTTCAGGTGGACGGAGTTAGAGAGAGACTCTCTGAACAACAATACAACCGACTTGTGGATTTCGTCACAAAAACATCCTACCACCTTGCTCCAAGCCACTCTTCTGTACAAACAGCATCACAAGTTGTAGCAGCAGAGCCCCTTCCAAGTACAATTAAGACATATCAGTACCTAGTTGATCCAAATTTTGCTCAGGTATTCATTAGTAAATTCACTATGGTAAAAAATAAAGCCTTGCGGAAGGGATTTAATTAAGAACAGATTATGGCAAGCATGATTATGCATTACCATTTTTGAAGTCACGCTTTCTGTGCAGTCATCTAATGTGAACTTTTCTAATGTCAGTTTTGTGGGGTGGTGGGTGATAGGAAAATTAAAAGCTAGCTTTTCTGACCTGACTACAAAGACAGCTTTGGGATTCCTGGTCTCTACACAAGATGTTAGCACTAGAAGGAAAGCAAAATAACCATCCGAACAAACAGATATTCAACCAAAGGGAAAGGTGGTAACTGAATGAAAATCCTTTGTTCTATTAGCAGAAATAAGAGGAAAGAAGACAAGGGAAATCCTATTCATTGAGTCATTTTTGCCACACACCAAAAATAGATATCCATGCCCACTATATCATATTTTAGGGTCTGCCAGTCTCTGGTATAAGCAAGGCTTATAACTCAGCTGTAAAAAATTGCTCAAGGATTAAACTTTTTCCACCCCAACGTCTACATCCTGAAACAAAACATATTCCCCCACTAAACCTGATAGACCTGGTGTGGCCGTTTTAAGTTACTAGCGACAGCTGGGTTTTAGCACCACTCTAACCTTAAAATAGCTTCCTTTATTTGACTGAAATTTTGCAGGACATTAGTCCTTAAAGTAAACTAGTGCCTTTGTGTGGTTTGAAGAACAAAATGGAAACTACAACATTAATTTACTGTTAAAACTGTACAGAAACCTTATTTTATCCACCAATCAAAATTTAATAAGAATTTTCTATATATATATACCCTTGTGGATTAGTTGGTAATATGTAATTATGTCAGGGAGACAGGAGCAGTTATAATTTTGGGGCCAGTAATGTGCATTGTACAAAGCTTTAGGAGCTGTGTTTATTCTCATTAATATGTACCAAAAAATCATAAACACCTTGCTCCTTTTAAACCCAAGTGCTAAACTTCATCCTTAGCTCACCTTGTTAGGCTCTACTATTTCTGGACTCTCCAAACAGTACACACAGCGCTTCCTTACTTAGGCCAGCTGTAATTCATTTTATGCTTATCACCCTAAAAATGTCAGAAACCAGGAAATTCAGAATCAGGACCAAGAAGTCATGTATTACATCAGACCATACAGAAATACTTGTGCCTAGAAATTATACCCTATTTTTGCACAGCAGAGCAATTGGAAAATTCTTGGAGTTAGATTAATTTCTCACTACATGTAACAACTGTGAAATAGGTCAGAAGACAGAGTTGAATGAAAACTGCAATATTAGTGGTTTTCACTGGGCTCCATCTGTCAGCAAGATGGCTACTACCAGCAGTAGGCTTACAAATGGCAATTGCAATATCAATTACATCAATGTTAGATGGCACTTGTAACAATATTAGGTAAAAAGCTTTTAGACAGAAATGTGCTTTTCAAGTTGTTCTTTAGCCTTTATTTTCAAATCTGTGTTATAGTTTGTACTGTTGTCATCACAAGAGCAGTTAGTTTGCTTTGCAAAGCAAACACGCATACAGCAATTTTCCTTTTAAATGGTAAAAACTGACTTGACTCAGTTTCTTGACTTTTGTTAGCTTTTACTTTAAACTCTGCCCATGACTTTTCTTCTTCTGACCATGAATTTCAGCACATGAACTAACTTATTGTGTGGGGATTCCTGATGTACCTGAATAAAACCAGCAACTAAGTTAGGAACAGGAGTCAAGTCAGATCATTGCCCTTAGTGTTCATTAAAATGCCATTTACTTATGTTAGCATCTCCTATACATAGCTGATATGACCAAATGGACATAAAATAAGAATGTATTAATTACTATGTATGTTTCATGAGTTCTGTTTTGTTGAAGCTACTCCTGGAATTCATGTCTCTTGTAATAAGGAAGAAGCACGGGATTTAAATAGCCCTTTGCTGAATGTGAAATGAACCCATTCATTATTAACATTGCATACAGTCGTCTAGCTACTTGGTCATTGTTTGCCTTTAAATGACACTATTTAAAAATGTAAATATATAGATTGTTCATTCCTGAATCTTTTATGGTAAATAGTTTACTACTGCTAATTTTACATACAGATGCATACATTGTAATATAACAAGACTGTTTAAAGTTAATAAAGCTATTCCCACAATACTTGGTTTCTGTGTGCTACACAAGTCATGTGGTTACAATCTAATGAACAGAACATTTACTATAATAGTGACACTGAACCTTTGCGAGATCAACCCCAGGCAAGTTAATGGCCTTTGCTGTACCCCAGAAAACGCAGCCAACCAGTTTGAAACAGTTTGAAATTCACATGAATATTTTTTGAAGTAAAGACTGATGACTAGAGCTGGCCAAAACAGGTGCTAAAGAGTTTTACGACTCTATGCACTGAGTCAAAACTGCGTCATAGTCACAACCCAAACTAGAATAAGCTGTTCACCTAGTAGAACATTGGATGAATGTCAAAAACATGCAAAACACACCAGTAAAACATATGGGAGGAGACAGCAGTTTTTCTGAAGTATCAAACCAATATTGGTGGGATTATGCTGACATTTTCTTCCTGAATTATTCTCATCCTCTGGCAAAAATATTTATATTGCACACTCTACAATAAAACAAGCTAGTGTATGTATTGCATTAGGCCGAAGGTTGTTTCTCCCCTTTCTGTGAGCAGGTATGGAAACATGTGGTAACTGCACATAAATCAGCCTCTCCTACATATGATGTGTGAATGGCGAAAACAAAACTGTCCACAGAGCAGATGCCTGACAACTGTGCTTGGCTGACTGAAGCTCTCCACCTTGTGCTTTTAAAAATATACCTGGTCTCATTCTTTCAGGCTGGAGGGGCCAAAATCTCCAATCCATCTCTTTTTTAGTTTGTGCCTTGTTCAAGATTTTGGCTTACTAACTTTATTCAGGGGTGTTTAAGGAATGCTTGTTTGCTCTGGGAGCACATTGTGGTGCAATCTTTTCAGGAAAGAACTTGTATTGTTCCCTTCTACATTTTATTTCACCTGACCATCACAGAAAAGCATGATCAGCCAGTGGGGCCAGTCTCATAAAATCACCTTAACCATTAGCACACTAGCTGGATTCTGGGGCAATAATGCCTAGAAACAGCAATCCAGAGGCGGTGAGGAGCTGTTTAAGGTACATCTCAGCAGGCAAGGGGAGCAAGAGATCAAATCATAGAATCATAGAAACATAGAATCTCAGGGTTGGAAGGGACCTCAGGAGGTCATCTAGTCCAACCCCCTGCTCAAAGCAGGACCAACCCCGATTGCCATGATTTGTCAAAGATAATGGCCAATGGCTCTGCAATCACATCGGCCAACTCCTTTAGCACCCTCGGATGCAGTGCATCCGGCCCCATGGACTTGTGTTCGTCCAGCTTTTCTAAATAGTCCCGAACTACTTCTTTCTCCACAGAGGGCTGGTCACCTCCTCCCCATACCGTGCTGCGGAGTGCAGCCGCCTGGGAGCTGACCTTGTCTGTGAAGACAGAGGCAAAAAAAGCATTGAGTACACTAGCTTTCTCCACATCCTCTGTCACTAGGTTCCCTCCCTCATTCAGTAAGGGGCCCACACTTTCCTTGACCTTCTTCTTGTTTCTTCAGGTATGTGAGCAACCCTTCTTGTTACTCCTAACATATCCGGCTAGCTGCAACTCCAAGTGTGATTTGGCCTTCCTAATTTCACTCCTGCATGCCTGAACAATATTTTTATACTCCTCCCTGGTCATTTGTCCAATCTTCCACTTCTTGTAAGCTGCTTTTTTGTGTTTAAGACGAGCAAGGATTTCACTGTTAAGCCAAGCTGGTCGCCTGCCATATTTACTTTTCTTTCTACACATTGGGATGGTTTGTTCCTGCAACCTCAATAAGGTTTCTTTAAAATACAGCCAGCTTTCCTCGACTCCTTTCCCCCTCATGTTATTCTCCCAGGGGACCTTGCCCATCAGTTCCCTGAGGGAGTCAAAGTCTGCTTTTCTGAAGTCCAGGCTCTGTATTCTACTGCTCTCCTTTCTTCCTTATGTCAGGATCCTGAACTCGACCATCTCATGGTCACTGCCTCCCAGGTTCCCATCCACTATTGCTTCCTCTACTATTTCTTCCCTGTTTGTGAGCAGCAGGTCAAGAAGAGCTTTTCCCCTAGTTGGTTCCTCCAGCACTTGCACCAGGAAATTGTCCCCTACACTTTCCAAAAACTTCCTGGATTGTCTGTGGACCGCTGTATTGCTCTCCCAGCAGATATCGGGGTGATTAAAGTCACCCATGAGAACCAGGGCCTGTGATCTAGTAACTTCTGTTAGTTGCTGGAAGAAAGCCTCATCCACCTGGTCTGGTGGTCTGTAGCAGACTCCCACCATGACATTACCCTTGTTGCTCACACTTCTCAGTTTAACCCAGAGACTCTCAGGTTTTTCTGCAGTTTCATACTGGAGCTCTGAGCAGTCATACTGTTCTCTTACATACAACGCAACTCCCCCACCTTTTCTGCCCTGCCTATCCTTCCTGAACAGTTTATATCCATCCATGACAGTACTCCAATCGTGTGAGTTATCCCACCAAGTCTCTGTTATTCCAATTACGTCATAATTCCTTGACTGTGCCAGGACTTCCAGTTCTCCCTGCTTGTTCCCCAGGCTTCTTGCATTTGTGTATAGGCATTTAAGATAACTCACCGATTGTCCTGCTGTCCCAGTATGGGGCAGGAGCCCTCCCCTCTTGCACTCACCTACTTGTGCTTCCTCCCGGTATCCCACTTCCCCACTTACCTCGGGGCTTTGGTCTCCTTCCCCCGGTGAACCTAGTTTAAAGCCCTCCTCACTAGGTTGGCCAGCCTCCTTCCAAAGATGCTCTTCCCTCTCTTCGTCAGGTGGAGCCCGTCTCTGCCTAGCACTCCTTCTTCTTGGAACACCATCCCATGGTCAAAGAATCCAAACCCTTCTCTCCGACACCATCTGCGTAGCCATTCGTTGACTTCCACGATTCGACGGTCTCTACCCCGGCCTTTTCCTGCCACAGGGAGAATGGATGAGAACACCACTTGCGCCTCAAACGCCTTTATCCTTCTTCCCAGAGCCACGTAGTCTGCAGTAATATGCTCAAGGTCATTCTTGGCAGTATCATTGGTGCCCACGTGGAGAAGCAGAAAGGGGTAGCGATCGGAGGGCTTGAGTCTCGGCAGTCTCTCCGTCACATCACGAATCCTAGCCCCTGGCAAGCAGCACACCTCTCGGTTTTCCCGGTCAGGGCGGCAGATAGATGACTCAGTCCCCCTGAGGAGAGAGTCCCCGACCACCACCACCCTCCTCCTCCTCTTGGGAGTGGTGGTCGTGGAACCCCCATCCCTAGGACTGTGCATCTCATGCCTTCCAGTCAGTGGAGTCTCCTTCTGCTCTGTTCCCTCAGATGCATCATTCACTCCACTCTCTGCACTAATGCCTGTGGAGAGAACATGAAAACGGTTGCTCATCTGAATATGCGTTTCTTGTACATGGACTTGTCTCATACTCTTTCCTCTTCTGGAGGTCACATGCCTCCAATTATCCTCGCTGGCCTTCTGTCCCCGCTGCGCAGCCTGCTCTGAATCCTCACAACACTGTGCCCGCTGAAGCCTATCCTGACGTCTATCCAGGAACTCCTCATTTTCTTTTATGGAACGCAGGGTTGATACTCGTTTCTCCAGCCCTTGAATCTTCTCCTCCAATATGGAGATCAGCTTGCACTTTGTACAGACAAAGTCACTTCTATCCTGTGGAAGAAAGACAAACATGGCACATCCTGTGCAGGTCACGACAGCGGATCGCTCAGCATCCATAGTCCCTTCCTTCGAAGAGTTTCCTCACTTGTGGCAGAAGCTACTCAGGGAAACCTGCAAGGCGGATGCCGCAGTAGGCTCTCTCCAGGCGAACTCCCAGGCTAACTCCACCTGTTTGCTTCTCTGCTATGCGCTGCTCCGCTGGTGTGCAGCTGACTGACTGTCTTTTTAGAAGAGCCTGCAATGAAGCACTCCCAAGTCACTCTATTCAAACAGGAAATCAAACACTCAAGCACACGGTCAAAGTGCCAAACTGTCCCCTCAACAGATACTCACTCCCCCGTCTGCCGCCACCTGGTTGCTCTGCCTCTCCCTTTAGCTTGGGTAAAAAGGGTTAGGAATGGCAAGGATAGCTTGCCCCCTTCGCACTCCCCTTCCAAACTCCCCTGTTCGCAAAGCTCCCTGGTCGCTTGCTCACTGCTTTATAAAGCCCTGGCCTGCCTGATTGATTAGCCCCGCCCCCTGGTGTAGAAGCTCACAGCTTCCAACTGCCAGCCACAGCACACGGTCCTGCAAACAAACAAATGAATGAACACACAGACAGACACAAGTACCCCCAAACACACACTACAGACAGCCACTTACCCCAAGGGTCCTGTATTTGCTCCTGCTTTACCTGGAGCAATTCCTCTCAAACTCCCCTGTTTGCAGCCCCTGTGCATTTGGGGCATATATTATACTTCTGAAAAGGAACGTGCTGGGGATCTGTTTGACCATGGCAAGAGGAGAAAAACAAGCTGAGCCACACACCTCCTGAATTTATTTGTCAAGCAGAAAGAAGACAGGACTCCGAGCCAGACGTTAGGACAACGTCCATTTAGCATCAGGAGCTTAGTGCACTATACAGCAAAAGTGCAGACTCAAACTGCCCAACGGCATAGGGCTGAGTCTTTATTTGACAATTTAGTTTTGAATCTTTTAACTCGCACAGCAGGCACTCACCACTCCATTTTGTGAAGGCCAACAAAAAACATACGTTAATATCTATTGATCTGTCAGTATTAAACATCTGCTTCTCGCCTTTCTTTTGCCTATGCTGAGCACAAAAAAGATACCCACTGGTGCTGTTCAGTGATTAAAAGAACAATGGCTGAAAAAGTTCTGGTCCAAAATACATCAGGCCATATTCATTACCTTTTTAAAAACCCCTGACTCTTGATGTAAAGCAATGGACTTTTGCTTAGCTGTGTTTAAAAAATAGTAACTACTATGGATGATTTTGAAATAGCTACTGTAACACTTAGTATGTAGGGTTGCCAGACATCCGGTTTTTGACCAGAACGCCCGGTCGAAAAGGGACCCTAGCGGCACTGGTCAGCACCGCTAACCAGGCGCTTACAAATCTGGTCAATGACACAGCGGGGCTAAGAGAGGCTCCCTGCCTGTCCTGGCACCGCACAGCTCCCAGAAGCAACTGGCATGTCCCTGCGGCCCTTAGGCGCAGGTGAGATATGGGAAGCTCCACGCACTGCCCCCCGTTCCCGAGCGCCACCTCTGCAACTTTCATTCGCTGGGACCTGCTGCAGGGGCGGCGCCTGCGGATCTGCAGGGGCAGCGCACACCATGCAGAGCTGTCTGGCTATGCCTCCGCCTAAGGGCTGGACATGGCAATTGCTTCCAGGAGTAGCGCAAAGCCAGGGCAAGCAGTGAGCCTGCCTTAGCCCCATTGTGCCGCCGACCAGGAGCCACCTGAACTCCCTTCCGCACCCCAATCCCCTGCCCCAGGTCGGAACCCCCTCCCACACCCAAACTCCCTCCCGAAGCCAATACCCCGAGCCCTCTCCCACACTCCAACCTCCTGCCCCAGCCCAGAGCCCCCCTACTGCACCCAGAAGCCCGCACCCCCAGCTGGAGCCCTCACCCCCTTCTGCATCCTAACCCCCGTCCCAGCTCAGTGAAAGTGAGTGAGGGTGGGGGAAAGCGAGCAGGGCTGGAGTGAGTGGGGGAGGCAGGGCCTCAGGGAAGAGGCAGGGCAAGGGTGTGCAGTGTGTGCTCTACTGCCCTCTAGAAGAGCAACGCTGCTCCTTCTGAGAGTGGCCTAAACACCTGCATGAGCCTACCTGGCCTGCGCCAACAAGAGCCTATGAAGAGTACTCCAAGTCAGCAGGGTGGGTTGTGGCGTGGTAATGGTCAGACCTCGCAGGAGGGAAGCCCACTTCAATTAAGGCGCTTTCATGTCTTATATTTGGGTGGGTGGTGGGGAGAGTCCATGGTGCCTGCCCACTTCCCCCCCACACACACTGTTGTGGGAAAAACCAGTAACACCACCCTTCACATCTGAGTCGACTGGTGCCTCCCCATACTGGGGGTGCACCAGCTGAAGTGGAGGACATGTGCCCTCCCGACTTGACACCTCCCCAGACCAGGGCCCCCAAGCTCACCCAGTGCCACCCGTACCCTACATTACCTGGGGGGGGGGCCCTCTGGCCTCCCATTGTGCCGGCTCCCTCTGGCATGTTCGGCTGCTCTACCTAGCAGCCAGGCCACAGAGCCACTCCCAGATGCTGCCTGGGAGAGCACCTGGCTGCAGTGGCTGTGGGCTGCCTCCCACCCAGGCTCGGCTTCCGGGACAGCAGCGGAGGAAGTCAGAGCCCCCCTTCCCTCCCAGCATGCTCAGCGTCGGCTCCTGTCCCCAGAAGCTGAGCCTAATTAGGTGTGTGGCCCTTCATTCTTGTGTGCAGCCACACAGGCATGCACCTTAGAGGGAACTATCCGTGGACCACCTGAATGGAGCTTGAAGACCACAGTTTGAGAACCTCTGGCCTAGGGTCCCTAAGGCACCGCTGGCAATTGGAGAACACATGAAGGAGACAAAGAGCCCTGAGGACCTGATAGACCAGTCAGCCCCTCCCTATCTGGAAAGCTACTGGAACAACTTATTAAACAATCAGTTTGTAAGCACCTGGAGGAGAGTAGGAATAGGGTTATAAATAAGCCTAAGATTTTTTGTCATAGATTGTGACAGAATGGGACTGTTCTTAATGTTTCTATGTCTCAGTTTCCCCAATGCATGTGTTAAGTCTCTCGGTGGTGGGAATAAGGGGTGATTGTTGCAGCGCTGGAGAGGGCCAGTGTGATGACAGAGAATGGCTGACACCCTGTCTCCTGGCAACTAATAGCCTAAGCCCCTTCTCTGCAAAGGTACGAGCTGAAGGTGTTAGAACAAAGGAATCAGGTGACCTCCTGGCCTGGGAAGGAGTCAAACCACTGAGCTATCCCTCCTCCCCGATACTGTAATATTGCTGAAAAGGCTCTGGAGCTTACAGTAGATCACAAATTGACTATTAGTCAACATGATGCAGTTATGAAAAAGGCTAATCATCTGGGGTGCATTGACAGAAGTCTTATATGTAAGGCACAATGGGAGAGGGGCAGTAAGTGTCCCACTCTATTCAGCCTTGGTGAGGCCCCAGCTGGAGTACTGGTTCCAATTTGGGTGCCACCTTTTAGGAGTGATGGGGACAAATTGTTGCAAGCCCGGAAGAGAGGGTATGTTTAGTCTTTTGAAAGATGACCGAGAAACTGATAACATTTGAAGCTAAAGCGCTGATGAGGTTGATCTATTGTTCTCTGTGTCCCCTGGAGGTTGAACAAGAAGTAATCTGCTTCATCTGCAGCAAGGCTAGGTATTAGGAAAAACTTTCCAACTCTAAAGATGGAAACCTCCTCCAGAATTTAACTAAGGAAGGTTGTGGAATCCTCCTCACTGGAGGTTAGTAAGTACAGGTTGAACAAACACCTGTCCCACATGCTTTAGATTTACTTAGTCCTGCCTCAGCACAGACGGCTGGACATGTTGACATTTCCAGCTCCCTTCCAGCCCTATATTTCTTTAAGAAAGGTACATTTCTTCTCCAGCTGCTGGAAGAGGCGACAGGACAGGCAGGTTTTTTTTGTCCCTGTGGATCTGCCTTTTTGAAGCAGTCGTCACTACAGCAACAGAACTTGGTAAAACAAAAGTCAGACCTCAAAAGCAAAATGATTTAAAAAGCTAAATTTGTGGAAAGGAATGAGAAAAATATAAAGTCTGTGTATATAGTGGCCACACAAGAAATTGACTCCACTAGCAAGCATCTGCCATTAACATCTACAGGGCCACCAAAGCTCTGTGGAATTAAAAACATGCACTATTAGAACCTATAGATGTGCTTTAGGCAGTAGAAATGTTTGCTGCCCATGCTTAACAGGCTGGGATAGTTACAGCTCTAAGAGACTGAAGTATTGTCTTTTCCTATCATGCTATAATATTCAGTTTACCTTTGTGGGAGAGAATGTTTCCCTACCACCACTAATACTATCTATATGAAGCTCAAATAAAAGTGTATTCTCTACTTCACAGCAAAACCTATATGGATGGGATTTTCTTCAAACCTTCTGTGTTACTGCATATTAGTGTTTTGAATCAACTAAAAGTTACACAAGGAGTTTCATTAATGTTTCTGCATAGTCCATACTGAATGTTGAAAAGTTAATGGTCTATTTGAAATAATAAATGCTATGCCAACTCGATTTGAACTTCAGACCTTCCAAATATAATACAGATGGCTTAATTTGCTGTGCTTCTTCATGGGAAGGCTTTACTGTCTGCTTATGAGAGAGATGGAGTCTATGTTCTCTGAACAGTAGGTATTACAAGGAAAATTACTTTAGAGACACTATTATTGAGCAACTTTAGAATCTTTTTGTCAAGCCAAAAACACTCTGAACCAGTTTCCTACATTCTAGCTATAAATGTGACACTGATTTGCATCATTTGAGGCTAGTGTGTTCTGTTTAATGTAAGAACAAGAGTGTTTTAATTACTACTTGTAACAGGCCATCTTGTCCAAGTTTGAGACTGTACAGGATAACTTGACCTAAATTCAGTATGGAGGGTAGGTTGAAACATCAGGGTGACTGAGGCAAAGCCTCACTCTATTCCTAGACCTTATCTATGATAAAATGGAATTACAGTTAAGAGCATGCATCATTACCTTAAAACACAGCTGCTTTAGTTATCCCAGAACCAAACATAAATCCAGGAAATTCAAAGCTAGGATTACACTTTAAAAGGAATCCAAACACGTTACAGTAAGAAATGCAAGTAAGGTATCCAACCCACCTTTAATGGCTCTGTATTGATGTCATGCAGTAACCGTTAATCACAATGGACATTTTAGTGTTCGCAGTCCCAGAGTAAATTAAACTGACTTTTACAGAACATTTTCCGGAAAGGGCAGGGAGAGGCAAAACTAGTTTTAGTAACCACAAGGGTTCAGGATCTCTATTTTATCTCTCAACTTGTCTTTAGCATTATATGAAGAGTACCACCCGAATTTCCATCTCTTCCCTCAGCATCTAAACAATCAAGGTCATCAGTTAAAATAAATATAGCTTCATTAAGTATTTAGTTTATTGAATTACACTACAGCATGCCCACCACTGAAGTGTATTACACATTTTACAGATGACTGAAGAAACAAGTTTAAACTGTCAAGTCTCCTTGAAGATGATCTGCAAAATAAGAAAAACATGAGTTAATATATTTAGACAATCCTAGCTCTCAGAAGTAAATACATTAGTATGTATGAATTCAAACAGAGAGGGAAAGTGTTTATGCCAGTAGTTTAGTCTCGAGGAATTTCCCACTACTATTTCCTCATGGCTTATTAAGACAGTGCATGTGGTAAATAAAATTGAAACATGGAACAAATCAAGAACTACACAATAAGATCTGGAAGAGCCTTCAAGATTCACTATGTACACAGCATTGATACATGCACAAGTGTATGATGGGAAAAATAAGACATCTTACGAAGTAGCAAGAAGCCTGAAAAAGAAAGGAATGCAACAGAGGAAACAAATGAATGCAGGTGGATTACCTGGAAAGGAAGAAATCCAAGTTTGTTAAATTCTCTGTATTAAACTGAACACCCTCAATCTCAATCCTTCACAGCTGTGCTCCATGACAAGAGTCATGCAAGACTGTAGCACCAGAACATCTATATTGTATGTCCCCATTACCACAGTATCTGAGCTCCTCACAGCCTTTGTGTGTTTATCCTCAACAAACAGGTGCACTCAACCTGGTCAGGGAAGGGCTATTATCCCCATTTTACAGATGGGAGAACTGAAGTGCTAAGGGCTAGATCCACAAAAGAACTTGGTGGTGCCTAAATGTTGGACTGAGGCATTTAAATTCTTCAATATCCCCACTCAGTTGCCACCTAACTCTGTAGGTCCCCTAGGCAGCTAAAAATCTGCCAATGAGCATTCACGCAGCTGCCTAGGTCTAGATGCCTAGCTTATGCCTAAACCCCAACAGAATCTTCAAACTAGCTCTCTCACATGTAGGGCCCTATCCAATAGGCACTCGGAGCACAACTATCCCACACAAAATAGCTGGAGAAGCCACCGTTTCCCCTTATAACTTAGGGTAGGTCTACACTACCCGCCCAATTCGGCGGGTAGAGATCGATCCAAGAAGCGCTCCCCGTCGACTCCGGAACTCCTGCTCGGCGAGAGGAGGAAGCGCAGTCGACGGGGGAGCGAGCCTGCGCCACGTGGACCCGAAGTAAGTAAAATTTATTTCGATCTAGGAAACGTCGACTTCAGCTACGCTATTCTCGTAGCTGAAGTTGCGTATCCTAGATCGATCCCCTGCCCCAGTGTAGACCAGCCCTTCGTCTTTTGATCAGGGCACTCACACAAGCTGTAGGACACCCAGGCTCATTTGCCACACCAGCCCCAGGGGCAGAAGGGATTTGAACTCTGGTCTCCTCAGGAGAGTGCCCTAACCACTGGGTTATGGTGTATTTGGCAGCAGGTCTCAATCTCTTTCGTAGAAGCTATTCCACTGTGTATAAATACTTAAATATGAACTGAGCAGAGGCAGAGATTCAGAGACCTGCCCTAGAATACTGCACGGTGGTTAGGGCACTCTCCAGAGAGGACAAAGACCAGAATTCAAACCTCCCTTCTCCAAATCAGGCAGACAGGGGAATTGAACCCAGATCTGCAACAGCCTGGGTAAGACTGGCTCCACTGCTGATACTTTTTTTTTTTTTGGGGGGGGGGGGGGGGGAGGAGAGAGAGAAGGAGGACACACAGGAGGAGGCAAGAAAGATTGCACACCTAACTTCCGGGGAGGGTTCATTCATGGCTGTGAATGCAAATGGAGAGAAGAGCCTCTCTCCAAACCAGATCTAGTCACATGTCTGAGGAATGGGGCTTAGGTCTCCTCAGCATTTCCTTTTGGGTACCTTCAGCAGCTCCCCACATAGATGCCTAAGAATGAGACCTAGAAAAACCAGCATGCTAACTCTTCTCATGCATTATATAACACTCTAGGTGTCTACCTTGGGGCTGTGGATTCCACCTGGTATCAACACACCCAAAAGTCAAGCATTGCAAGACTCGGCACTGCAGTGCCTAAAGCCCTTTGAAGTGCTAGTCCTACCTACTTGCCTTATGTCTCACACAAGTTTATAGCAGATCAGGGAATTGAACCTCAGGCTCTCAAGTCCCATGCTAATATGCTAACCACTGACCTACTTCCTCTTCGGTAACTGCAAGAAACATTCCAAAAACAGCAGGTTAAAAGTAGTAGTATTAACCCTAAAATTGGGGAGAAGGGATGAGGGGGGAAGAAGAGGATTTTCAGCGTCTATTTTTGAGTAAGTTAGTCCCAACCACTGACTTGCTGCATCTTCAGCATGGGTCAGGAAAGCCTGTGACAAATTTTCTATTTACTTATCCAGGTGTCCATAGCAAAAATAGCATCAAAACTGAACCGCCATCCAGTTTCATATATATTTGGAGGGTACGTACCTATTCACTTTATAGGCAAAAAGTACAGGTGCAATCTTCCACAGATGTCAGAAGCAGCAATGATAAATTGTATCCCCTCTTTCCCCCTCCTTCTGATATACCTAGACCAGGGATTCTCAAAACTTTTGTACTGGTGACCCCCTTATAAATTAAAAACACTTTTAAATATATTTAACACCATTATAAATGCTGGAGGCAAAGCAAGGTTCGTGGTGGAGGCTGACAGCTTGTGGCCCCCCCATGTAAATAACTTCGTGACCCTCTGAGGGGTCCCAAACACCAGTTTGAGAACCCCTGACCTAGGCAGTCATATGCACCCTACAATCACTGTAGGTCACAACCAGTTTCTCCCCTACTGCAGAAGTTGAGGATATTTTTGCACTATTACCTCCACATCTGTTGATAATTCTTCTAATGCACTACCTAAGAAGATGTACAGATTAAGATTATGCTAACTAATGCCACTGGGTAAATGATGAAGAAAGGATAATCCCAAAATCCCTTTAAAGCCTTGAGCTAGTTAATGTTTCACAGTTTAACAAACAGGTGCACTCAACCTGGTCAGGGAAAGACTTTTGTACATTGGTTGCAAACTGGAATGCTTACAGCCTCTTGGTATAAGAAGTGTTTCTTTTAGCTCTGTTTGCACAGGAAAGCTCTGTTCTTAGTTTCAATTAAAGAGTTTTAAACTCGCAACTTTGTTGGCAGTGTTGTTTCAGTTGATTTTCCTCCCATACTTAGATCTGACACTCTTGCCAGATAGGTGGCCTTCTTCAAGGTGTTTTGAAAGGCTGACCACAGCATTGGTGATGTAAGTGCCTGAGAAAGTTAGTTTACATAACCATACATTAGCAGTATTGTTTATTATGATCTTAAACTGGAGGTAGGAGTATGATGGTACAAAGGTAAAGTGATCCCCATGTTATTTACCATGCTTACATGTTGCTTAAAAAAAAAAAAAAGTAGAATTTCCATTGGAACAATAAAAGGATGGTCAATAATGCCATTATTAGTTTACGCTACTCTGTTTTGCATTTTTACTGTACAACTACATGAGGAGCATCCTTCATCCATAGTTTTTTGTTGTACCAGAACCAGCTGCTATCTGATGTTATGTTTGTGTGTGGAAGTAGACAAAACATTAACACCAGTAAGTCTAGTACTTGAAGCGTTCACTAAACAAGTAACAAAACTGAATGAGAAAGTCAAACCCTAGATGGCCAGGATAATTTAGAAAGACAAATCATCATGCGATGATCACAACAAACATTCCTGAGCACCAGAAGAATGGAGAAGCCATTGCCCTTGATCAGTCTTTGAAGAAGTAGTTTTAAGAGAAGTGGAAGAAAATGATCAATGAAGAAATCAGTCTCCCCCCATCAGAACTAAGGTTGGAGAAGCTTTTTTTTTTTTTTTTAAAGAAGCTATTATGCCAAGTTACAGCTTACTTTAACACTGATGTTTCTGATCACAGCATCTGGAAAAAAGAGGAGGCAGAGTTCTGGGGAAGTTTAATAGCAAAGTTATTAGCTGTTTGATATTTTTTGTTCGGAAAACCCTTTGTAGTTATATTGAGGAAACAGTTAAGTCCATTAAGAAAAAATCAAATGCTACTATTTACAAAGTATGTGAGAAGGCATGTACCCCCATGTTCCCTTGTACCACTTTTTTTTGTAAATAGGGAAATTCAGCTTGTGGCCAGTTATCTTCCCTTTCCCTCAAGCTCTGGAGAAAGCCGAATGTGTTGGAAGCTGCTTTCATGACCCATGAACACACACTGCTTCTCTCCATCCCCAAAAGAAGTGATCTTTTGGTTTTCTCCCTCTCCTTTATAGTCAAAGGAAACACAGGAATTGCCATAATCAATCAGACCCATGGCCCATCTAGTCCACATTTTTCCCCGTCAGCCAGAACCAAATGTTGCAGGGTAAGGTGCAAGAAACTCTGCAGCAGGCATAGGTGAAATAACCTGCCCCCAGCTTGATTAAGCCAATCTTTAATTAAACCATGGAACATGAAGGTTTATATATCCCCTACCAAATCTTAATTTTTTCCACTAACTCCCATGACTGGATGTGCTTGTAGTATGTGCCCCATCCTTCTTTCAATCTTGAGATGGTTTTGGCCTCAATATCCTATGGCAAAGAGTTCCACAGACTAAACAGTTCTCTGAAAAAGTATTTCCTTCTCAGTTTTGAATTTGCCATTTTCACTGGATGTGTCCTTGTTCTTGTATTACAAGACAGAGAGAACAGAATCTCCCAGCCTACCTTCTCTATACCATTAATTATTTTGTATACTTTTATCATGTTTTATAAAGGTAAAAATCTCCCATATCCCAATTCTTCATAAGAGTGTCTTCCTTTTTGAGATAGGGTTACCATAACTGCACAGTATTGCAAGTTAGGGTGAACCACTGATTTATATAATATTTTCCATTCCCTATGCATCTTAACCCTTTGCTTTTTTGACAATTGCGCATCATGTAGAGAGAACAATGATGCCAAGTCCTTTCCTTAATACTGTTAATTTATTACCCCCAAAGGGTGTATACGTGGTTCAATTTTTTCCCAACATGCAATACTTTGCATTTATCATCATTGGCCCTACTTATCTAGGAACAAAAGGAACGTTATCTGTAGCTCCCACTGAGACCCTTTTTCCTTTTCTAAACTTCAGGAACTCTCACCTCCATTTAACTGGATGTCAATTTAAGGGTAGAATTTAATCAAAAACATCAAAATGGGAAGTTTCCAGTGTAATAATATAAACAGAAGTTAGTGAGAACAGTTTGATATAAGGCATTTTGCTATTACCTACATATGCTGCTTATGAGTTTTTGGGTTGTACGCTTTCAAACACACCAGCTTCCCTCATGGCCTCAAAATCCTTCATGGAATCATAGTTTTTATAGAAGTCTGCATATGCTCGTTTTCTGGGTTCAGCCACGCCATACTGAAACGCAAAAGGTAGAGAATTAAGTTTTAAGAGTAGAAAAATTTGTATAACAGATGCAGAAAGCTTGTAATTCACTTGGTGGTGCCATATCACCTGATATAAGACTGCTGTAGTCTCAAAAAAACGGTTTAGTTCAACACAGAACAGTTAGATATTAGAGGGTTACAGCAATACTTTTACTCCGATTTAGATCCTGAACTATTTAACAGATGGGAAAACAAATGTTTAGTGTTGTTTCATCTAAAAATTGGAACCAGATTTACAAACAGCATTACTAAATTTTCAGGACACCAATAAGTTTATTCTTCCTTGTCAGATAACGTGCACAAGTCCAAGTGATCATCTTCCGCCAAAAAACTGTCACCAACTGGTAATGGTTCTATACTTAAAGGATTTACAAATAAACTTTTAATATGCCCATGGACAATCACACAGTTAAGTGAGTTAGGGATGCCCTTTTATCTATCGTTCCTACTAAAACTGAGTTACACTTACAGAATTGCTCTAAGGTTACAAAAGGAGGAAAGGGGGCTGCCAAAGCAAATAGCCAAAGTGACGCACCCACTTTGGCCACACCTACACTATGAAAAAGGTGGGTTCACACTCACTAATTAACACGATTAAATCCTAGGGAAGACAAGGCAGTTTAATATTAACATCGTACTTAACCTAACACATGTGAACACTACAAACTGTTTTGCTTTACTAAGATTTTACCTTGTGCTAGTTACTACGTGTTCACACATAAGGTAAGAACATCCCCCACCTTTTTCGTAGTATGAACACACCCTTGTGATCCATGCTGTGGTTCATTTGTTCTGATAGTCAACTGAGTGGCCATATAAATCTGGAAGCCCTTCAGGAATCATCTGATTGGGCACTGCAGTGGCAAATTCACCACACATGAATTTCTTCACCCATCCCCATCTTTCTCAAATTCCATACCAGCTGTGAGCGTAGCTGGCTAGGAAAGAAGAGAAGACAATTGACAATATTCACATATCAGAGGCATATTCTGCATGTATTTTAAACTGATGTAAATCTAGACCAGTGGTTCCCAAACTGGGGTTCGTGAACCCCTGGGGATTCGCAAAATGTTACAGGGGGTTCTCGGGAAAAAAATCCCTAATGGTGGACAGAGCTGTCCCTAGGGAGCACAGGACCAGCAGCCCGGAGCCCCTGGACTTCCAAGAGCTAACCAGATCAAAGAAAGCACATCTATCACACCGAGGAGATTTAAATTTCAAGACTCCTTATAAGAAATGGAAAGGGAGGTGGATATTTTTTGCTGTTTTTAAAATTAAATAGGCAGCTAGTATTGTTTTTAAAATTATTACGAAGAACAAGCTTAAGCTTTGTTGTAATGTGCGTTGTTTGCCTGGACTGCTCAAGACCTGAATGCTTGTGTAGGAGGAACTCTGCCCAGGTCTACACTGTGGGGCGGGGCGGGGGGGGGGGGGGGGAGGGAAGAGGAGGAGGAGGAGAGGATCGACCTAAGATACGCAACTTGACGTATCTTAGTTGGCGTATCTTAGGTCGACTTACCTCGGCATCCTCATGGTGGCAAGTCGACTGCTGCCACTCCCCCGTCGACTCCGCTTCCACCTCTCGCAGCAGTGGAGTTCCGGAGTCGATGGGGAGAGCGCTCGGGGATCGATTTATCGCGTCTAGACTAGATGCGATAAATCAACCCCCGAAAGATTGATCGCTACCCAGCAGGTAACGTAGACCTGCCCTTTGAGTTGGCTTCTTAAATACCTTCATGCTGTTTCACATCTGATACTCCTTGATAAAACATAGGAGCCTCGTCTTATAACAGGCTTATTCAAAGTGATACAAGCTACGAAAGTGAGATCTTGGAAGAGTGTTTCTGTTTTCATAATGTAATAAAAATACTGTCATGATAAATAATAATTAATAATAAATGTGTAATAAGCATGTCAAAAACAAATTTTATATTTCCAAGATCATTGCTTCTAAAATTTATACTCAGATAAAGGAGAAAATCCCTGGAAATATTCATTTTTAGGAGGGGGTTCGCGAGACGTAACATTTTAGTGAAAGGGGTTCACAGGTTGTTAAAGTTTGGGAACCAGTGATCTAGATGAATGCCAGAGGTCAGTGGAGTTATACACCTGTACATTTGCTGGATTTGGCCATGTGTGCACATAATTAAGGGAACAGTGGATGAAGACCAGTCTTCCCACACATACCCCTTCAGTTCAACAAAGTGTGCCCAAGCAAGGGACAACACTGTAGGAAACTAACTGCTCTTACGTGAGGAGCTTGGATCTTCACACAGAAGCCCCAGGTGGAAAAAAAAGCACAAAACTGAGATTTATGCCACATCCGCAGTTCCAGTTTTTGTGGTGTGTTCTTTGTACATACCCAAGAATCTGACCCTATATTTTTGTAAAGAGTTGCCCCACCACATATGCTCCAGGTTTGTTTAAAAAAAGAGAAGCATTGCAGTGATTAAAGATACATCAAGTATCAGTTTAGCTATGTCCTGGTAAGTTGCTACTCTACTTTAATGGACTCTTTTTCAAATCTCCAAGAGGAGCTGAAGCCTTTGACTGTGCTGGTAACAGAGCTAGGCTTTACTGATGAATAATAGTAATTAAACCTTAATATTTATAACTGTCTTCAGATAGAGCTTTCTGAAAATTTAAAAGTGACAAGAATGAAGTTTAGTAAGGGACTAGAGGTTCAGTTATTCCATGTACTTAGAAATGAGTTGCTGAATGCATGTGTTTTGATTGCCTAGGTAATCAATTTTGAGTGAAACTTTTTTGCAAGATATCACACCTCAGAAATCTAGCAAACATTTAGTAATAAAGGCAATCAAGCCATTCTAAGACATAAAAAGTGATGGTTGTGCATTCAGTGTATTAAAAGTATTTAAGTGTTTAACTACCGCTATTCTGTATGCATGACTTTTTAGGGTCCCAGAAAACAAAGCTTCACTCATGTGGCATTACCCCTAATCCTTAAAGAAGGTCTTCAACCTCACACTTAAGCCACCGTTCTATTTTTTCATCATATTGTCCTTATTCCTCCAGAGATATCTTGTGTCCACCTTGCCCACTGAACCTTGCCCACTGAACCTTATCAGATAGATTGCCAACAATAATGATAGATGCTCCACTGAGCACATAGGTAGTCTTCTGACTAAAGCATGATACCAAGGCTAATTAACAATTCTCTAGCTTTCAATGGTGGCTAAAGATAGTTGAAAAGGTGGCTCTCAGCCTTTATGAACATCCTGCAGATAGAAGTAATAATGAATACAATAAAAAAAACTATTGCAGCAGCATCCAAAGTCCATTAAGCACTTTGCAAACACAGAGGAAGACCTCATCTTAAAGAGATCAGTCTAGATGTTTATTTTACACTCTACAACAACTTTACAAAATACTCAGATGCCAATGCACATGCCAAGGATTAACCCACTCTAAGTAGAAAAATGGCTGAGAGATGTTTGACTCTCCTAAATCAAATTACCATATGTACTCGATCATAAGCCAGTTCGTTTATAAGCCGACCTCCCCCCCGCCAAGATGGATACGAAAAATGGAAAATTTGTATGACCCGTTCATAAGCTGACCCTATAATTCGGGGGTCTGCAAACTTTGGCTCCTGGGCCATCAGGATAAGCCGATGGTGGGCTGAGACGGTTTGTTTACCTTGAATGTCTGCAGGCACAGAGGTAAACCTAAGTAAACAAAGTGTCTCGGCCCGCCAGCTGCTTACCCTCATGGGTCGGGACAGCAACGGGTGGGGAAATGTGTGTGTTTGGGGGGGGGGGGGGGAGAATCAGGAGGGGTCAGGGGGAGTAACCCTTGTGACCACCCCCCACATGACCCTAGCCCAGGACCCCCACACTCTCCCCATCCCATCCCTTCCCACCTTAGCTGGGGCGGGCCAGGGGAGGTGGTCTCTGGCCTGGCTGGAGCTGCCGGGCAGGCGGGACGGCACGGCCGCAGCATGCCAGCCCCGGAGCTGCAGCTGCTTCAGAGGCTGGGGGAGAGCAGCATGGCCAGAAGCGGAGAGACTCTGGCCCTGCTGCCTCTCCTTGCCCCCTCTGTTGGGGGGAAGGGGCTGTGTCCCAGCTCTCCCTCTCTCTATACCCGTTCATAAGCCGACCCCCTTTTCTTTTGCTTCCCTTTTTTACTAAAAAAAAAAATTCGGCTTATGAACAAGTATATACGGTAAGTTACACAGGGCAGAGAGTTTTCCCATCTTGCTTAGCTAAGAGTTTCAAAGACCATCATTCTGTGGATAACTTCATAAGTGGGACCCTCCTCAGGAACCGTCTCTCTTCCCCCTCAATAAATATCCTACATTAAACATAGGCAAGTCCATGGCCCAGTTAGAGCACCACCCATTTTAAATTGTTTAGGTTGAACCAGCATGAGCGGTACACAGTACTAGGGCTATGTCTGAACTGCACAAGTAACCTGGGTGACTGGAATCCATGTTAGCCTACCCTGGGTGTGGGCATCCCAACAGCAAACCCATACCTGGATTACTGTGTCCTCATTCACCCACTCAACTGCAGGAAAACTTTACTGTCCTTCAGGAAAAATTGTGGGAAGGCATTGGAGGACTATCACCTTACTGAAAAGCAGTCTGAATTAAAGTGGAGCCTGTATTCTAATCCCCACTTCCACCAGATAAAATAACTCAGGCTTAAAGCACTTCCAAACCTCAGTCAGATTTTTTTTTCTTGTATGAACCATGTGGGCTAAAAGCCGGGTAAGAGTTCATGTTAACTGGGCAGTGTAGACATGAATTGTGCAACGCTTGGCTCCTAGGGTTAGTCCAAGGTTTGCCAACAACTATGCGGTCTCAGTCAAGTCACTCAAACTATCAGAGGTTATCTGTAAAATAGGAACAACTCCTCTCAAAGAAGCACCAAAAGGTTTTATACAGCACCCTGAAGACGTGCTCATGAAAAATCCACCACAGTAGTTTTCTGATTGACTTGGTTTATCTGTTTAAGTCCTGAACCAGAAAGCTATATAGATTGGCCGAGATGAACTGGGCTCACAGATATTATAAGACCTCACCTTGTACAAAACTGCACATCCCAGGGATACAATCATTGCCCCTACAATATGGATTCTCAGACGTTTGGCCAGGAGGCCTCTCATCTGTGGTTTGGGCAACAGAGTAGATGACATGGTGATGATTTCTCCTATGAAAGTAATACATTGGAAATTTATTAAGAGATGTACATAGGAAGTTCCTGTCTGTTATATACATAGAAAACAAAATGCATTAATTAGGACTTGTTAGACTAAACATTTCACAAGAGGATGCTAGAGCAGCTTCACAAGGTATGCAAAATCATCCCCTCCATTAAAATACCTCCTCACAACATCTGAGATTCCTTTTGAGGACAATCAAAACACAACAGACCTTAAATACTTTACATATAATAGACTAGTTGATGGAGTGTTTCTTTTCTACTGTTTACTATGTCTTATCCACACAATACCCTTCCCTCTCCTACGAAGTCTACTGTCATTTTATATTCCTGAGACAAGTCATACTCAGATTTTTTAGGCCAGGAACCATATTTTATTAACCTAGATGGCATCATGTATGACTAATGCACTAGATTAAACAAAAATAGAGGTGGCAGACAACCCTACTGTAAAGTAATACATCTCTTCAACAGGGTTTTATTGTGCCAGGTACACAGTCATGCCTCAGACTGTGCACAGTCGTATGAGACATAGGACTGAATGTAAGGAACTGTCCATACAAGAGTTTTGCCAGTGTAGCTGTGCCAGCAAAGCCCTCCAAGTGCAGCTGCAGTTATGCTCAGACAAAAGTGCTTTTGCTGGAAAAGCTCAGTTTGTTCCTCACTCTCTGTCATCTCCTGGCAGGGAATGCCAGGCAGTGGTAGTTTGTGGTCTGTAGGTCAGAGCCCTCTGGTAACAGAGACCCAACACTGCTGTCCAACTTCATACACCTCCCCGGGGATCGTGTGCGGAGAACTAGGCCAGGGCCCGCCCCTGGCCTCCGGCAGGTGCCTAAGCCACAGACACCAACCGAGTGACAAAATGGAGACAAGATTCACACGGCCCAGGCACGCCCGGGTCAGCACCGGATCCAGAGTGCCCGAGCCTCGCCCTGCGTCCCACTTGCTTCGCTCGGCCCCTCACTCGCACGCTGCGCGGAGGCTGGTCACGGCCGCAGCCGGGCCCCTCCCGCCGCGCAGGCCTCAGGGACACGGAGGTCAGAGGCTGCCGCGGGGCTCCCGCAGCGCCGGGGCGGGGAGCGGGGGGACAGGGACGCCTAGCTAGCGGCCCAGCTCCCGGAGGGCGGGGGGAGGGGAGCCCTCCACTCACCTCAGCAAAGTACCAAGGTCCTTCCGCACTGACTAGAGCCGGACACCGATTGCGAGGGGGGCAGCCGCGCAGGCGCAATACACTGACTAGGCTACGGCAAGCCTCCCGGCTCAAACCGCGAGCCACTAAACTCAGATTCGTGTGGGGGTGGGGCTAAGCAACACAGCGGGGGACCAGCATTGTGGAGGGGGGAGGGGGGGAGAGGACAAGCTCCCCTGCTGTGGCTCTGGCTACCCCACATCTCTCTAGGCAAGGGCATGACAGGAGCACCAGCCCCCACCCCGTACTGCTCCTTCTGCAGGAGCCTTCAGTGTGACGGCCTCCTCGCTGCATGCACACTGCAGTGCGCAACAGTGTCCTGTCCTAGCCCCGTCCTGACCGACAACAGCCCCACCCCGACTGACCAAGGACACCCCCGCAACCTGCTCAGACCCACCAACAGCATCACACCCTGACCAACCAAGGACAGCCCCGCCCTGACTAGTTCTGACTGACAGACGACAGGGAAGCAGTGAGGGCAAAAGACCTATCTGGCTTCAAGATTAAGCTAGATAAGTTTATGGGGGGGATGGTTTGGTGAGATAACATGATCTTGGCAATTAATTGACCTTTGACTATCTGTGGTAAATAGGCTACTGACTGGTGATGGGATGTTAGAAGTTACTACAGAGAACTTTTTCCTGGGTGTCTGGCTGGTGCCCTCTGCAGCATGGGACACGGGTCACTTGCTGGAGGATTCTCTGCATCTTGAAGTCTTTAAACCATGATTTGAGGACTTCAATAGCTGGGACTTCGGTGAGAGGATTATTCCAGAAGTGGGTGGGTAAGATTCTGTGGCCTGCATTGTGCAGGAGGTCAGACTACATGATCATAATGGTCCCTTCTGACCTTAAAGTCTATGACAGGCCCACCCTACTCCAACTAACTGACAACAGCCCTGCCCCAACTTGCTCCAATCAACCGACAACAGCCCTGCCACGACCAACCAAGGCCAGCCCTTCCCCGGCCCACTCCAACTGAAAGACGGCAGCCCCGCTCCTTCCGACTGATGACAGCCCCCCCCTGAGTGATGACAGCTCCATTCAGACCGACAACAGTCCCATCCCAACTGATCCATGACAGTCTCACCCCACCCTGACCAACAATAGCCCCTCTCTGACCCACAACACCCCATTCCAACTGACTGATGACAGGCCCACCCCGAGTGACCTATGACAGCCCTGCCCCGACCCACGACAGCCCCACTCCGAGCGACCAATGACACCTCACCCTAACCAACAACAGCCCCGCCCTACCCCAACCGACAACAGCCACTCTGACCAACCCACCACAGCCCCAACATGACCAATGACAGGCCCATCCCAATCTATGACAGCTCCATCCCAACCGACTGACCAATGACAGCCCTGACTGATGACAGCCTCTGTCGCTAACAACATTGTTGTGACACTGCAACAAAGTGCAAGTTAGACCCCCGTGCCACCTACTTGAGGCCTGCACTTCAGGAGTGCAGGCGTTCTTCTTCCACTTTGAGCAGTGATCTTAATAGGCCTGTGCACATATGCAATTGCACAGGGCCCCTTCCCTTTAGTCATTCTTGTCAGAAATAAATACTCTCCTCGCTGTTTAGCCAACAAACCAATGTCCCCTGCTCCACTTCCTATCCTACACCCAATGGTGATTCTCACACATCTTCAGAATCGGTGCAAGAGCAGATGATAGATAAAATGACATGACTTAGTTCACTGATAAGCATGATTGGTCCCGTCTGTAAATAAAACAAGCACTTTGTTGACCTTTAGCAACTAATGGGAAGATTTTTGTACCTCACTTTAAAATAAGGTGATGATTTGCCCATGTTTCCCTTCTAACTACTACCTTAGTCTTCTTTTATGGTCACCCTAACTAAAGGGGATTTCTTGCCATTACAGGTTTGTGTATTTTTTACCTAAAATCTTCTAGCACAACATGTTACCTTGGTCCTGTCAGCAATAACATCATTTTCAGCAATTCTGTGTAAAAGGAGAATTAGTTAAATGACACTCATGTTGGCCTAAATGTTACCTCATCTAAATTCATTCACTATCCATAATTGTAAATTAAAGTGTAACTAACAAAGCTCTTAATCTTAACCATTTAGCAATTCTTTATATTTCAATATCACAATTCAGTTTGTGTGTATTATATCATACCCTCTTAATCTATTTGGGGGCAGAGGATTAAAGAGCACTTTCACTCCAAAATATTGTCAATAGTTCCTTTATCTTCTTTTAGCATGGGTGTTCAGGAACTCTTTTTCACGCAAAGTCCAGCCTTATGGTTGCAAATCATTACAAAAAGCTTCGTTAGTAATTTTTCCTGTGTTGCATTTTGAGGGGAGCCTATATTTTAGGGCCTTAATAATTGTTTGTGCTGCCTCTTCACCCAGTGTTGGCAGTGGCAGCTGCTGCAGTCTAACATATCAGGTATTAGGCATACCCAGATCATGCATAAGGACTGGGCCCCTCTGGTGAGATACCTGTTCCCTACTTAGTTTAAAAATCCCACTTCAGGGCCTCGGCTTGAGCTATAGCTCCGAGCAGCTTATTATCTGTGGGACAGCGTCAGAGCCAAGGCAGCTTTGACAATGCTGACTAGTGGAAACTTAGGTGCCCAGGGGACCTAGGCACCTAGGAGAGTTAGGTAGTGCCTGAGCTGTGGCTGTGAAAATGGCAGTGGCGCCTCCTGATGGTCTTAGGTGCCTATCTGCCTGTTTAGGTGGGTGTCTAAATCCCTTTAAAAATCTTGCCCTAAATATCTAGTTTGTTTGCTTGAGTTTTTTATTTGTTTTGTAAAGAAAAGTTGCCAGATTTACAACCCTGGAGACAAGTCCGCTGTTTATCCCCAGGATGGCATAGCACTGGCAGGAACTGAAGCACCCTAGTGCCCTTTGACATAAAAAGATCACTTGTACAGGCAGGAAGGAGGTAGTTAAAGCTCATTTATTGCCTGCTCCTGCTCCTACAGAAGTCAGTGTAGGTTTTCCACTGACTTCAATGGGAACAGGATAGGGCCCTGAATCCATGGCTTTGCTACTGAGACTACCAGAAAAGGTACCCATTATCATAGTGGTTTTTCTGACGTGGACAATGGTCCACTTGGAACAACACTGTAATAACCAATTATTTTCACACAGGCCACAAAACAGTCATTTGATGGCAATGATTGTCAGTCAACCTGGATCAAATTAGAACGAATACTCTAGTGGAAAAAGGCTGTGTGTCACAATAGCAATCCTCTGAGCCTGCCACATTCCTAATTTGTTTGTTATAAAATCTAATATTCTATCACCAAGAAAGGCTTTTTTTTATATAAAAACAACACTAGCTGCTAGCTTTGTGCCACAAACAAAAACATTTGTGCTCCTCATGCTGTCTCTGAGCCAGAAATTAACTAATTAAAGACTTATTTTCTCAGAAATGTGTTGGCATCAATCAAAGGTGCTGGGGCACAAACACAGATGCTATGGTATGATAAGGCATTTTATAAAATTGAAGTGGCAGTTAAACAAAACAGCTGTATTAATCTCAGCTGTATTCAGAGCATCAGGGATGGGGCAAATTAATGATTCCTAAATGGAAAGCATTCAAAATTGGTAGGGGAAAATAATCATTTTCAAACTTCTAATTATCACTCATAGACTCATAGACTTTAAGGTCAGAAGGGACCATTATGATCATCTAGTCTGACCTCCTGCACAATGCAGGCCACAGAATCTCACCCACCCACTCCTGGAATAATCCTCTTACCTATGTCTCAGCTATTAAAGTCCTCAAATCATGGTTTAAAGACTTCAAGATGCAGAGAATCCTCTGGTAAGTGACCCGTGCCCCATGCTGCAGAGGAAGGCAACAAAAAAAAAACAACCTCCAGGGCCTCTGCCAATCTACCCTGGAGGAAAAATCCTTCCCGACCCCAAATATGGCCATCAGCTGAACCCCAAGCATGTGGGCAAGACTCACCAGCCAGACACCCAGGAAAAAGTTCTCTGCAGTACCTTCTAACATCCAATCATTGACCATTAGTCCTATTTACCACTGATGGCAATTAATTGACCTTTGACTAAGATCATGTTATCCCATCAAACCATCCCCTCCATAAATGTATCTAGCTTAATCTTGAAGCCAGTTAGGTCTTTTGCCCCCACTGCTTCCCTTGGAAGGCTGTTCCAGAACTTCACTCCTCTGATGGTTAGAAACCTTCGTCTAATTTCAAGTCTAAACTTCCTGATGGCCAGTTTATATCCATTTGTTCTTGTGTCCACATTGGTACTGAGCTGAAATAATTCCTCTCCCTCCCTGGTATTTATCCCTCTGATATATTTAAAGAGAGCAATCATATCTCCCCTCAGCCTTCTTTTGGTTAAGGTAAACAAACCAAGCTCCTTGAGTCTCCTTTCATACGACAGGTTTTCCATTCCTCGGATCATCCTAGTGGCCCTTCTTTGTACCTGTTCCAGTTTGAATTCATCCTTCTTAAACATGGGAGACCAGAAATGCACACAGTATTCCAAATGAGGTCTCACCAATGCCTTGTATAACAGTACTAACACCTCCTTATCTCTACTAGAAATACCTCGCCTAATGCATCCCAAGACCGCATTAGCTTTTTTCACGGCCACATCACGTTGGCGACTCATAGTCATCCTGTGATCAACCAGGACTCCGAGGTCCTTCTCCTCTTCCGTTACTTCCAACTGATGCGTCCCCATCTTATAACTAAAATTCTTGTTATTAATCCCTAAATGCATAACCTTACACTTCTCACTATTAAATGTCATCCTATTACTATTACTCCAGTTTACAAGGTCATCCAGATCTTCCTGTAGGATATCCCGATCCTTTTCTGAATTGGCAGTACCTCCCAACTTTGTGTCATCTGCAAACTTTATTAGCACACTCCCACTTTTGGTGCCGAGGTCAGTAATAAAAAGATTAAATAAAATTGGTCCCAAAACTGAACCTTGAGGAACTCCACTAGTAACGTCCCTCCAACCTGACAGTTCACCTTTCAGTATGACCCGCTGTAGTCTCCCCTTTAACCAGTTTCTTATCCACCTCTCAATTTTCATATTGATCCCCATCTTTTCCAATTTAACCAATAATTCCTCATGTGGTACTGTATCAAATGCCTTACTGAAATCGAGGTAGATTAGATCCACTGCATTTCCTTTATCTAACAAATCTGTTACTTTCTCAAAGAAGGAGATCAAGTTGGTTTGGCACGATCTACCTTTTGTAAAACCATGTTGTAATTTGTCCCATGTTGTCAAGTCTGTGGTGGTCCTGTTCACCTCCTCTTCCAAAGATGTTGCTGGATAGACATAAAAAAAGAAAATGACTCACCTGCTGCCTGTCCATTTGCTTCTGGAGACCCAGAAGCCCACTGGAACAAATTCTCCCTCAGCTAGCACAGTGTTTGAACCAGAACCACTCCTCCCTGATTTTGAGATACTGTCAAAATCTCTACCATCGTCTGTAATTTTTTGGATGGGTTATGACAGGCACTGTCCAGCTCACAGATCATAATGTATCCACCTCTACAATCTCAGCTCTGACACTGACTCCCTCATGGCTATGAGAAAGATGCTTAATCTCTCTGTGTCAGTTTCTCTATCGATGAAACAGTGATAATAATGAGTTAACTACCTCATAGCTCTGAGGCTTAATTAGCTAATGTCAGTAAAGCTGTTTGAAGATGGAAAATGATAGGTGTTTATTATGGTCTCTGTATGTATTAGGCAGGCCAGTCAGATTATATGAAAGGGACAAAATTAGGAAAACTTTTTGCCATTCAGCAAACAAATTCTAAACCATTCATTCTAAACCAATAATCCTCTCACAATCAGACAGCAACCCCCATTTCTGCCTCTTCCTGGTACAGCACCTAGCACAATCAAGTGCCCAATGCAGGGACCTCTGGCACTACTGCAATACACATAATAACAAAAATAAGGACTCTGGATTATATGGATTCATTTATAATGTATGAGGGACCATCAATTTAACAGAGCGCCATGCCCGACTGCTAAGCCATATGCCTATGCCGGTAATGTCATTTGATGTTCAGGATTTTATAAATAAAGCTGATTTTATTTATGATCATGATGTTAACAAGGTTTGTCATTCTACTAGTTAGTGATTCAAGTTACTTGCTGCCATCATTCTGCACACAAGATTCCTAATTAAGCTAAAATCAATGTCAGGATATGGTCCCAAGTTTGAAAGATTAGACAAGATAATAAAATGGGGCTTTCAGAAAATCACAGAATTAGCTATTTTTATTTTTTAGCTAAACTATTGATGGCATTCAACCTTTTTAAAAAAAAATCATAAAATGGCCTGGTTTTACTTTATTGTTGTGTTTGAAAAGAATCTAATTAGGAAATTGTAGATCTCATGTTTCGACCGCATTGAAATGTTTGAGCTTTGTGATTAACAGAACTGGCAATAGATAACAGTGTAAACAATCCTGGCTAAATGCATTTTGATTAAATGAGTTTAGAGTACATTTTCTTAAGACACATTTGGCCATGTTCAGTCTGGTGCTAGATGTATATGGGTGGAAAAATTGCAGCATTTTTCCAAGCAGGAGACATGAGATTGCTACAAGCCATAGCCTCCACCATGGTATTAATTAGCGTGTCTCACCAACCAGAGCTGTAATATTTGTAAATGAAATTCTAGAAAGGCATCAGCAAAGAACAGGGTGATGAAGCCAAATGGAAAACATAAACCAGTAAAAGGCTTAGCTAGCTAGAAGTGCAAGCTCAGCCTTTGAAGTCAGTTCAAGTACTGCATGCTTTAATTTTGGTGTAATTTTGTGATGAAGGGTACAAACAAGAACTCAGAAACAGCTCTGTAACTTTTGGCCCACTTGTAGATGAATCAGTTTGTTGATGGTTACCAGTGATTGCGCAGCCAACAAAGCTGTGGTCTTCATTAAGTTAGATTTGAATAATTGGCTTCAGTGGAAGTTTTGGGCGCAGAGGGAGTGCAGCGTCATGCCCCAAATCGTACTTTAATAGAGGATGAGCATTTGAATTCAGAGGCAGCTGTATAATCTCAGTAATTTAGAAACCCAGATACTTCTTTATATCTCTGTAGTGGTGGTTTTCCTTTGCTTTTTTTCTGTTGGCTGCAGCTGTAGAGCTGAGGTGGCACAGGATCTAGTGCTGTCCTGGCATTTCAATACCTGGATGGTGGATAAACAATGGAAGGACCAGCTGGGTTACATTGCTCTGGCCCTATGGATAGCTTTCTTAGGACCTACTACTGCCAGATGCTGAGCATCAATCTGTCTACTGTCTGTTTCATTCCATGCATCCGATGAAGTGGGTACTAACCCACGAAAGCTTATGCTGAAATAAATTTGTTAGTCTCTAAGGTGCTACAAGTTTTTCTTTCTTATTTTCGTTAAGATACCAGTGAAGTCAGTGGGAACTGAGGTTGCTCAGCACTTGCCAGATCAGGCAGCCAGGCATGAAGAGGACCCAGGAATAGCCTAAACACAAATCCCATTGCTGAGAGATACACACACACACACACATACATTTTTTATGTCAAACATTAGTTATTATTTCTCCAGCTTGAAAACAATAACTTATTAGTCTGAAAGTCTGTGGCCAGCAGTTAACCATTTGCTGTTAATAGCTACTCTGTAAAACGTAGGTACCTATTTTGGGAGGAAAGAATAAAAAGAGTTACTCTTCTCTTGTAGCTGTTTCACAGGGCAAACACACTTACAGCAGGGGTGCATTTTCTTTCCCCTGATGGTGATACATGAGTACAGAGCAGTAATGGAGGAATAACTCCGGACCAAGGCAGTATTATATCTGCATCCTCTGAGATGCAAATGGGTAAAGAACCAAATACTTTAACCCAGTGGTCCCCAAACTTTTCACAGTTATGCCCCCCCTTACCCCTGTCCATGCCCACCCCCCTGGGAGCTGGGGCCAGGAGTGGGGCCATGGCTGGAAGGAAAGCATGGACAGGAGTAAGAGGGCCAAGGCTGAGGCCGCAGTATGGGGCGGGTCTGGGGCCAAGTCGGGGAATAGAGCAGCGGCCGAGGGCCAAGGCTGGGGACGGGAGTGGAGCTGCAGCTAGGGGGGCGGGGCTGAGGGTAGGCAGGGGCAAGGTTGGGAGCCATGGCCGTGGCTGTGGGCGGGGCCAGAACAGGGTTGGGTAGCACTCCCTCCCTGCCCCCTATAGAGGCTGCCACAGATCCCACCATGCCCACCTCAACGTTCCTCCTTGCCCCCAAGAGGGGCTCATCCCACAGTTTGGGGACCTCTGCTTTAACCAGATACCCTAGTTTAAACAATGATTTGGAAGAAAATGCCTAGAAAATTATTAGGAAGGTGATGTACACTGAACTTAAACCCCTATTGATTGCAACATTGAAATAGTTCACAGAACAAGACAATTTAATGTTTCATAGGTTTTAAATCTGAATATATTTCCCAAGCGGCAAAGTTCTAAATTCTCATAGAAATGTGCCAGGTTTGTTTCACAATCTACTTGGTTCACGCATGAATGGTATTCAAGCCCACCAGGATCTTTTGTTTACAAGACAGATGCCTTAGTACTTGACCACCATATCGGCAGAGGGAAAAATGCATACGGGTAAAGAGTACTAATGAAGACTGAACAATGGTTAGAAAGCTAATTGTTTAATAGATGCACTTACTTAGCTTTGTGTATTTCAGACTAGAGTTGTTTATATATCTACAATTAAATCTCTTTATTTGCTTGCCTTGACAGCTACTGTGTTATGTATAAGCCATTGTGTGCTGGTGCATTCCTGAAGTCTGACAAAGGTGAGGGTTTTTTTACTTGTTTGTGCTATTGTTTGTTTCATTGAACTTCCTTGCTGAGGACAAGAGCACTTTTCTTTGTTCAAGAATCCTTTTCTGAGAAGTGATAATTCCTTTAAAAAAAATCTTGTTAACAAAAGATCTTCAAACACATATTGCACGAAGGGATCGGGTTCAAAATAGTTTTAAGAGAGAAAAGAAAAATCCCAAATTAAAAAAGTAACAGTTAGTGCATTTCTGTTTTCTTTTGACGTTTCAGAAATGAAAAGTTAAAATGAGTACTCATAGTTCATCAGAATACTAAATAACTACATGTTCTAAACAAATATTTAATTAACATGTGGAACAAACCACATCAACATTTTTAGTTTCTTTTAAAAAATAAACATTTTTTATTCAATAGTAAAAAATTGTAGCAAATCCAACTTAAAAGTGTGTGCATTAAAGAGCTTAAAAACCTTGGCTAACTGATTATTTAAAATAGAAACAAGACCTCATATTCATACCTAGAATATCCATATCATGTTCTGGCAAGCCCAATAGACCTCTGCATATCCCTATCCTTCTCCAGTATCTGGGCGGTGTGGAAAATTATTATTTGGCACTAAAGCAATTCAGTGTATTGTGTATTCATTTTCTAGCTACATTATTATATATCCAGTGCAAATTGCAAAGTATGAGTACATTTGTTTAGAGCTGGAAAAATGTATATTTTTATGTTTCATATCAGTCCAATTCAGTGATGGAATTTTGTTGCAAGATCTGTCTTCATATTAAAGGAAAAATCAATTCTGTCTGGTTTCTAGTTTGGGGACTACAAACTTAAAGTATTAGATATGGGTCTATTCCAATACTGCCCATTCAAACAGCCTTGTACATAGGGGTTCAAAATTCAGACCTGCATAGTGAATTTCCCTGATCCCGGGAGTGTTCTGAATCAGGTCATTAGAGATAGGTGTGAATGGTGAGCTCAGATCCAAACTCAGACACAGATCTGGAATTTTGGTGCAGACTCATCTCTAAATATATTTACAGAACCTACCAGAACCACCAATAGTCTGCAGACACTTTGATCACAAAGTTTAAAAGCTCTCACTAACCTTTCTTGGCTATATTCTGAAATGATTTATAATTGTTAACTGAGAGCACTGTAATCAAAAGGTGAAAAAAATATTGACCAATGAACTATATAGCAGAGCAATTTTAAACCCCTTGGTCAAGTTCATCTTGGTGTAACTCCACTGGCTTCCATATATTTACAGCAGGGCTGAATTATGTCACATTATTTAAAATTGGATACAAACATTATTTCAGGAGTTTTATTAATTATGGGGGGAAATCTTGAAGCACTTACTCTGGTTTCAATCAATTTTTACCAAAGCAAGACATCAATTGCAATCAATAGTTTGAATAAAAACAAAGGGCTAGATTGTGTCTGTCTTTCTAAAGTTTGCAAGTGGGGAGGGCACCAAGAGCCTTTCTCTTGCCTTGCCTTGCATCCCTGTCCACACTAGCTATTATGGTTGTATAAGGATGAGGGTTGGTGGCTGAAATCCTCCATTTTGGCAGGCAGGGTTCTGGACTGCAGGAAGCTGAGGGCTGCAGTCAACACTAGCTTGTGGTTTCAAAATTTGATAGTTAAATACAAATTATCCATGCCTTAATAAGAACAATACAACCCCCAGCACAGGGACTATAAGACTACTCCTGGCTAGTAGCCTCTCAAGCATGGCCACCAGAGGTGATGCGAGGCGGGGGTGGGAGGGGACATGTGGGGTCACATGCCTTCCCAGACTGCTTGGTCACAGGGCCCCCTCCCTGCGGAGCAGCTGACCCGGTGGGGCAGGGAGAGGAACAGCTGGGAGCTGCACAAAGGGGCTGCTGCTTTCCTGGTGGGGAGGGGCTGCTTTCTGGAAGGGGGAGGGCTGCTGGGAGGGTGGGGTGGGTGACTGTAGTTCAGGGGTGGGCAAACCTTTTGGCCCGAGGGTCACATCTGGATATGGAAATTGCATGGCGGGCCATGAATGCTCACGAAATTGGGGGTTGGGGTATGGGAGGGGGTGAGGGCTATGGCTGGGGGTGCGGGCACTGGGGTGGGGCCAGAAATGAGGATTTCAGGGTGTGGGAGGGGGCTCTGGTCTGGGGCAGGGGGTTGGGGTTTGGGTGTGGGGGGGAGGGCTCTGGGGTGGGGCTGGGGATGAGGGGTTGGGAGTGCAGGAGGTTGCTCCGGGCTGGGATGGAGGGGTTCGGAGGGCGGGAGGGGGATCAGGGCTGGGGAAGGGTGTTGGGGTGCGGGAGAGGGTCAGGGGTGCAGGCTCCGGGTGGCGCTTACCTCAAGCAGCTCCCAGAAGGAGCGGCATGTCCCTCCGGCTCCTACGCGGAGGCACGGCCAAGCAACTTTGCATGCTGCCCTGTCCGCAGGCACTGCCCCTGCAGCTCCCATTAGCCGCAGTTTCTGGCCAATGGGAGCTGCGGGGGCAGCGTTTGGGGGGTAGGGGCAGTATGTGAAGCCCCCTGGCTGCCCCTACGTGTAGGAGCCAGAGGGGGAACATGCCACTGCTTCCGGGAGCTGCGTGGAGTGGGGCAAGCCCCTGACCCCACTCCCCAGCTGGAGTGCCGGAGTGGGGCAAGCCCTGGATCCTGCTGTCCGGCGGGAGCTCGAGGGCCAGATTAAAACGTCTGGAGGGCCGGATGCAGCCCCAGGACTGTAGTTTGTCCAACCCTGCTCTAGTTCTTCTGGGGTTGTGCCACCCCCCCCCCCCATTGTCAGCAGGCATGTATCATCTATGAATGATGGCCACCCCCAAAGGGATCAGAATGTAGAAAAGGCAATGGCCAGGAGCACTGGCTGGATACACTAGGAAGATCATTCTGCTCCCTTTTCAATCCTGCCTGCATATCAGGGAGCTAATATGGATCTATGCCTTAACATCACAATCAAGGCCTATGTATTTCAGCTGTAGCAACTTGCATGGAACTTGTAGTAAAGAGTATGGGTTGCAGGAGGGAAGAGTTTAGGTGAAGCAACAGGAAGTCAGTCTGCGTGCACATGGTTGGAATGTTAGCTGGAGTTATGACATCTCTCTAAATAATCCTTTTAATAAAGAGTCAGTTTAGCTTTAGAAACACAGAGTCCTTTCCTGTTATTAATAAACATATGGTATATGAAACATCGGCCATTCATCACACAGTTTGATGGCTTGTGTCATACATTGGGAGGTTTGCAGGCTAAGAGATATGTATAGGGCCTGATCCTGAAGCAGGGGTGACGGATTCTTCCTAAAAGTGGGGGGAGGCCCCACCTCCTCCTCCTCTTCCCTCCGACCCCCGCTCCCCTCTGGCCAAGCCAGAAGCCGGAGCCAGGCCTGGGATCCAAGGCAGGTGGAGGGTCCACAGCTACCCATAGCTGCCCGCGCAGCTGTTACTCCAACTCAGCTCTGGCTTCCTGCCTGGTCTGGGGACGGGGCCTTAGTGGCCAAAGAGATGCAGCCAGGCTGTGTTAAGAGCCACCCAGGCAGCTGTGGGGAGCTATCTGCCTGGGGTGGGAGGCCCAGAAGACGGGGATGTGGGCCAGGGGCTGTTCTTGGGCTCACCCCACCCCAGACAGGTGGAGGGCCCACAACTCCCCACAGCAGCCCAGGCTCCCTGGGCCAGGCTTCAGCTTCTGGCCTGGCCAGGGAGCAGGAGGGTCTCAAGGGAAGGAGGAGGGGCAGGGGCCAGGCCCATGGCGAAAAGTGGACAGGCCAGGCCCATCCACTTTCAAAAGTAGGAGGGCCTTGCCCCCACTCCATTCCGGTGCCGTTGTCCTGAAGTCCTTATTCAGTCAAAACTTCTTTTGAAATCAAGGGGAGTTTTGAATGAATAACTTCATGGCTGGGCTTTTAAAAATAAACTGTCCACTCTAGGCAAAGAATACAAATGATTTTCATAAAAAATGCCAGATTTGATGGGAGAAATGTGAAGTAATATGATAAAGGTACTTAGTATAAATACTTATGTATTCAAAACATCAATTAAGAAAATTCCAAACAGTTTCAATATATTTAGGTTTGGAAGGATTAATTTTGTATTGGTAAATGTCAGAGAACATCGATTACACGCACAAATGTATGAAAACATATTTCCATCAATAATAATTGAAATTTACAGAGAGACACAGAAAAATGCAGCTTGAGAACTTAAGAGTTTGATTTAAGAATATTTACTTTGAATATTTTGAGATGTGATGTTTACAATTTGTGTTTTAACAGCTCTGAAGCCTAAAGTTTTTGAATCTGTGTCTACTGCCATTAAATAATAATTGCCTGACCCACCCCGAAATTTGCCACAGCTGTGAACATTTCAGTTGATATACATTGGAAAAAATGCTTATTGATATTATTCTTCAAAATGATAAGAAAATAAATATCAAATTCTGCTAAGCCTAAATATATTGTATCCCATGGCACTAAACAAGAAAAGTATATGTTCAAATAAGTGTAATTATACTCTATGTTTTGACCACCGCTAGAGCAGATAAATCACCAATCAGGTTAGAATGGTTTCTGATATTGCATCTTGCCAAATAACAGGAGTTTTTTCCTCAAGGTGTAGCAACAAACTCCATACAAAACTGTTGTTCTGATAGAACCCTACAGTTTTCTAAAAGGCAAATTTGATCAAAGTCAAGGTACCCATGGTTGAAGCTAATGGAAATGAAGTGTGGTTTGACAAAAGGGAGAGGTCTTAGACATACACAATATAACATTTTTACTTCTTTAAAAAAAGATTTACTGCATTTAGTGCTGAAGAAAAGTGCTGGATGACAGTCCTAGCGCTGATTTATCCATAGAACAGAGAAAGCCAAAGGCAGTGCTGACATTCCCATTTGTAGAGTGATCTAGAGTAATCCCATCTTTTGGGTAAGAAGATAATTCAATCTCCATACCTATTTAATCCTCAACCTCTCTGCTGAGATTGGTAATTGCCATTACCTGACACTAGGTGATCCACTAAAGCAACCAATGCTTTTCAGATACATCACCAAACAGCCATTAGGTGGTAAATTTCAGTCACTATTGGATGAGATTAGAGACAGTAACCGGGAGCTGAAAGGAGCTCTATCACTTAGCTCTGTCCCTTCAGACACCCATTCCCCCAAATTTACAGCCAACCCAGCCTCCTTCTGTCTAAAACAAATGTATAAAAATGATATATTCCTTGTATTTGGTGGTTTTAATAACACATAAGCCTCATCAGATGTGTACTCAACAGGAAACTGGCTACATGTGATTTTTTGATATAACATTGAAATTCAAATGTGAAATGGACTAAGGAACATCAGAGAGACAAGGTGGGCGAGGTAATATCTTTTATAGGACCAACTTCTGTTGGTGAGAGCTCACGCTTTTGAGCCACACAGAGCTCTTCTTCAGGTCTGGGAAAGGTACTCCAAGTGTCCCAGCTAAATGCAAGGTGGAACAGATTGTTTAGCATAAGTAGTTAGTACATATTGTAAGTGACCATTCAAGGTAGAGTGACCCATTAACTCCTTTGAGTCATAGGACAAAAAGATGGGGTTAGTGGTTACAGATTGTTGTAATAAGCCATAAATCCAGTGTCTCTGTTCCGGCCATGATTTTAGTGTCTAACAGAATTATGAATTTAACCTCCCAGGCTCATCATTTGAAAGTGTTGTGCACGTTTCTTTTGAGGATGACAACTGATAGGTCACATATAGAGTGATTGCTGTGTGACACTCTCGGGGACCTTTGGGTTCATAAAGCAATGAATGGATTATACCAGCCTTGCAAAATTCTAATCATTCACTGAGAGAAATATTTTTTTTAAATAGGCAAGTAAGGTAATTTTTTCATCATCATCATTGTCATGGTAATGGGCGGGAGAGTAGTTTTTGTGCGTGGGCTGGTAAATGTTCGTGACAATATTGCAAGGCTGGAATACATTCATGTGGAGTTTTATCATCTGTGACATATATCTGGATAATAGGCTTCATTTAATAAGTAATCCAAGTATGACTCAAGTAAAAAGCTACTAATGAAAGATAAACATTGTCTTCATGCTATTTAACTGTTTCAAAATGCCATGTAGGCGAGAATACAACAAATGAGAAACAGACCATCAGTCTGCAGCATTTCATAGCATGCCACATACTTTCCAGAATATAGGTAGAGTCACTGACTTACTTTTAGACTAAGACATGCCACTGCCTTGGCGGCATGGCACAACTCTCCTTTGCCTTTCACTTTAATGAGAGGCAGGCCACATGCCACTGCATGTGCTCTACTAGCTGCAAACTGTTCCAGCGTGTGCTGTTCAGGCATACAAATGCAGAAATAATAGAACCAAAAGTCTATCTGAACTTTAAGAAGTTCTGTGTATATGTGATGGGCGGGCCTGAACCCACGAAAGTGAGATTCTTCCCTCTTTGCCCTCAACCCTGCAGAAGCCCTTCCCTTAGGAGCTCCATATGGCTCCAGCTCCCTGAGCTTAAGAAAGAAAAAGGGGCTGGCTGGACTCCTCCAACCTCCCCCCGCAGCCCACATGCTGCATTAATTTCTCACAGCCTAACACTTGTGCTGTGGAATGAATCCTTTATGGGGAGGGGCTCTAGGAACAGCAGAGGGCAAGGATGTTCTTGGTAGACTGGCTACACTGGAGCTACAGTGGATAGCCTGGTCTCTGGCAGATCCCTGAGATTCACATGGATCCTTGCCTTCTTCCACTGGGCGTGGGGAGAGAAAAACCCCATCCTATAATTGGTATAATTCCTAGGAATTGCCACAAACTGTAACTCAATGAATTTCCTTTCCCATACCTGGGTTATGCCCATGTACAGCAGAAGCCACTAACTTTGTGGCTTGGAATCATATTGACTGAACAACAGGGCTAGGGTTTGATTTTGACAGCTCTGAAATCTCATGAATCATTGTCAGTCAATGGAAGTTGCATGCGAGTATGTAAAGGCAGAATCGGGGTCATAGTACACAAAGCCATGCTACTTGACAATTATAGAATCAAAGGGGGATCCTTTAGCAAATGCATTGTGCTGTATTTAATACAGTGTAACACTTATTCACTAGCTCAGGCACTGAAGAAGCTGAATCCAATTGTAAGATCTCTGGGGCAGGAACCTGTGTGTTTATATGTGTGATTGTACCTAATCCTGATTGCAGCCTTTAGGCACCACTCAGTGTAAATAAGAACAACATTATATTGCCATTGAGTATGTTGGAGGACTTTCCTCTGTTATCTTGATTCTCGCATCTGTTGGCTCTTATCATATCCCAACTGATTATCTGTGCTCTGTAAAGATGAGTGCAAAACAAACCACACATTATTTATTTTGACTGCTAGTTCGTCCCAAGGCTGCCATAATTCATTATCTCTGTGTTCTGTTCTTCATTTAGGTTTTAAATCCTCCTGCAAAGGGTAACAGAATACCATTAGCAAGGCAGCAGCCATGGGGAAGGGATGGAGCTTGTAATCACCAAGATATCAAGAGGCTTTAGTTCATATCTAGGCAGTAATGAGTTGTGCTGCTCTTTGGTAATACAAGAAGGAGAGGAGCAGCGCTAAGAGTAAGCTGCGTTCCTGTGTCACAGGCAGAGTCACAAGAGCAGGCACTCACATCACAGTCAGAGTCTCGCGGCCATCCTAAGGCAGCCAAAATCCTGGGTTGTTTGTGGGAAAAAGGAAGGGACAAAAAAGGAGATGGAGTACTAAGGAAGTTGGTGGGGCAATGGAAGTTAGCAAGGAAATGGGATGGGATGAGAGGAAGAGAGGAAAGGGGACTGATAATGAGGAACCAAAGGTGTGGGAGTGATTTAGAGAGCATAAAGGAGGACAGTGTTGTGAGGGGAGGAGTTGAACAGGCCGAAAAACCATGGGAAAGAAACAAAGAATTTTAAACAGAGATGAAGAAAACCTAGCCTGTTGCATATTGTTCCTTCTGCTGGTCACAGACAAAAGGTGTTCCCTCAAGAAGGGCCCATCCAGCAATAGGGAAGGTTCGAGTCCACCTTGCCTAAAGTAGGAAAATTAAAATAAAGCAATAAAAGATGAATTAAAATAAAGCAATAAAAAACTGAGGGCTTGTTTACACTTACCGGGGGATTGATGCGCGGCGATCGATGTTTAGGCGGTCAATTTAGCGGGTCTAATGAAGACCCGCTAAATCGACCGCAGATCGCTCTCCTGTCGACTCCTGTACTTCACCTGAACGAGAAGCCCAAGGGGAGTCGACGGAAGAGTGTCTACTGTCGACATAGCATAGCGCGGACCCCGCGGTAAGTAGATCTAAGTACGTCAACTTCAGCTACGTTATTCACATAGCTGAAGTTGCGTAACTTAGATCGATCTCCCCCCGTAGTATAGACAAGGCCTGAGAGGGAATGGAGGCATGTTTCCATAGACATTACAATAATTCTAGACTGCATCAATTTAAAAAAAAATTCAAGAGAGGCACCATAGGTTCAGCCTAGTGTGAAAGACCCCTGGGGACTCTTAACTTGGGGATTCAAACTGTAGCAAAATCTGTTTTTTCCTTTGACATCTCTTTCGTTCTCTCTCCTCTACCCTTTTTTATTCTGTTTCAGCTGCAGTGGCAGAGTTAGTCTCTAGCTAACTCTGAGTCATAATCTGAGAATATCAGAAGCAAGGATGCAATTCAACAATGAATACCAAACAGAAGCAAATTAACAACTATTTGGGACTCACTTCCCACGTCTTTAGGAAGATTGGACTGTTTCTCCCAAATCAGACTAGTGTTTGATGAAGTGATGGATTTCTCTGGATTTGCAGTGAAGTCAGCCTTCAAATAGGTCATGGATGAGACACCTGTATAAAGAAAGCAATTTGAAATTGAGGGAAACTGTTCTTTTGCTTAGGAGAAGTGCCTATTTTATGGTCATATATAATCTCCAAAAAATTAATGGAACACCACAGTTGATTGTATAGTTTTGGGGCATGGACTATGAGGACATTAAATTCAATGCAGATATGAGCTGCTGCAACTCCCAGTACCTTCAGGGAGAGAACACTGATGGTGTAATAGAATGTTTAAACTTATTTTGTCCACATAAAGTTCAAGTGGCTGTAGTGCAAGGAACTGGGGAGGTAAAATGCAGCCTACAGCACAGAGCTGAAATGCACGGCTGCAGAGTACTCCCCCGTAGCTGCTGTGTCAGTGCACGTGCTGAAATCGTGAGCATTCTCCTCTGTGCGGTAACACTGGATCCCATGGCCCTTCCCCTGGCTGCTCCGAACACCACCCTGATCACTGAGCTATGTGGGGCTGGTGTGAAGAGCCACTCCACAGCAGACAGGGTAGTCTGCTAGTGGAGGCGAGGACCACCCACACAGACCTAAAGCAGAGCAAATGAGGAGGGCCTCATGCTGTGTGACTTTCACCATATAATGTTTAGTAGTCAGAACACTGTCCTCCTAAACCACAGAACATGATTAATAACCTGTAGAAAATAATGATGTCCTTTTCTCCAGATCTTCTTGTATTTTAAGGAGTACTCTCTCCTGCTCGAGGGCTTCTATGTACTTGGAATAAGACCAGGAAACCTGCAAGAACCATTTTCAAACATCAGCCTCTGTACCACGTGACTGGTAGTTGATGGTCTATTTCAGCAGCAGGAGGGCTTGTTTACGTTAATACAATACCAGCATTCTCGCAGCTGAAGAAGTTATTGAAAGGGGACTTATGCCATTAAATACTGAAATTGTGAAACAATTCACTAGCAAGAAGTGAATCACAAAGCGTTGGGAGGTGCAATTCAGAAAAGTCTGACAGATTGGATGCTTATCCTAATTTATTCAGGTCTCCATTTTCTTTTACTCTTCCCTTCTCCCTGTCACATTTTTTTTCCTTTCCTCTTCCTAAAACAGTACAGAATCTTACCTCTGCCAAAATTTCGTTATTTTTGTTCCTTTGAGCACCCAAAAGTGCCCACTCCCTCTGACCCCCCCGTGAGCCTCTCTATGTTCTACCTACAGTAGTGTAGCCAGGGGTGGAGCAGTCGCTCCCCCACTGAGCAGAAACGGCGCCTTTTTTGTGCTCCGATGCCTTTTGCTCCTGCGCTGCAACCAGAGCGGAGCTTTTTTTTTTGCTCCCGGCGCCTTTTTTTTGCTCCCGGCGCCTTTTTTTAGCTCCGCTCCCCCTGTGCTCTAAACCTGGCTACGCCACTGTCTAGCTACCCATCCCAGATCCCAGCAAATCATATGCAATCTCCTGATTCTTTCTGTCCACACTTGGCAGCACCTTTCTACCTACTGAGATGGTTGGTCTACGACATGGTACCTTCTCTCCTGCAGTAAGGAAAAAATGCTGCTCTTTAAATTTTAATGTACCAAGTCAGGTTCAAAGTAAGCTTTAGGGCACCAAACTATATTCCATCCATCCTTTTTACACTATAACCCATCACTTGGTGTTCAGAAGCTGCTGTGCTCATTCCTTTTGTTATTTTAAAGGAAAAAAATCCTTATTCCCCTGGCATTATAGACCCCCAGTCTTTGGGAATATCCCCCGTCTTTGGGAAAATTCTGATATGAATCTGAAACTCCATTGCCGTAGTTTTATCTCAAGTGTAAATCAGTGTTACCCTCACTTATAAACTCAAAAGTCCTCAAATTGTTAGAAATACTCCCCAGCATCTAAAAGTGAAACAACATTAGAAGAGGAAGAGCAGGCTTTTAACCTGAAAAGTTAATGTGTCAGGAACTAGCAGTTCTTTAAGAATCCTGCAACAGCAGCATTCATAGCCAATCCTCCACCTTCCCTTTACATCAGCACCCTGCCTTACTTCTCTTCATTGATGCAGGTGGGGTCGGGTGTGTGGATATCTGTAGCAAGATATTTTATTACTCACCTGTCGTCCATATCCTGTTACAGGTGAAGGTGTTCCTCTACCCATACTGGTCTCATCTATAGAAATACTGTCTGATAAGCTGACAACTTTTTTCACTTGCTGTTACCAATAGAAACAATTATTTGATTAGTTGCAAATAATTACAGCTGAGCTGGGGTGAAGAATTAAAGTCAGAGAAGATGGTATCGTTGCATTTCAGCTGACATATGCAATATCACATAGTACTCCAAACATATTTTGTACAGAGCTTTCTAATGCCCAGTTTTGTAGTTTATCATTCTTGCATGCTAATAAGATTTTTGTTTTTATAGGCATTGGGATGTGAATTTACCTGCTGTGGACTAACTGTCTGTGTGGACCCTGCTAATGCACATTAACAGTTTGTTAATGCACTTTGATCTAGTCCTCTTTGAAATAGGAGTAGATCAAAGCTCATTAACAAATGGTTAATGTATGTCAGCAGAGTTCAGTGGACAGTTAGTTCACAGTAGGCTAAAGCAGAGTAGATTTGCACCCCAATTTGCTGCAAACTAAATGTGTAGACAAAGTCATATAATCAAGATTTTTAAGGCCAGAAGGGACTGTTGTGATTATCTAGTCTGACCACCTGCATAAACAGGTAACAGGACTTCCCTGAATAATTCCTGCTTTAAGTCCAATAGCTCTGGGTGAACTAGAGCAGATTTTTTAGAAAAACATCCAATCTCAATTGAAACATTTTCAGTGATGGAGAATCTACCACATCCCTTGGTAAATTCTTCTAGTGGTTAGTTGCCCTCACTGTGAATGTTTTTCTGATGTCATAATAATGCTTTGTGTTTGAACCTTCCATCTGAGGAACTCAAAGTCCTTTACAAACATTGATTAACTCTCACAACAACCCTGTGAAGCAAGTGTTACCCCCATTTTGCAGATGGCACAACTGAGCAAGAGAGGTTAAATGGCTTGCCCATGGTCACACAGCGGAGATGACAGAGCTGGCAAAAGGACCAAGATCTTCCAATTCCCTGCCACAAAAGAGCATCTTTCCTCTATACTTCCCTCATTCTCCAACTGACCCAGAGCTCCTGAAACACTGCCCAACAGGATCCTGAACTACCCCTCCAGCAGGAATTTTATCTTCCATCCCAAAGCAGGCCCTCTGACCCCTCAAACTCTCCATTGATTGGACAGAGACACAGTACAATCTTGAGTACAAATTTTATGCTTACTATTCTTTAAACTGGGAATGGGGGATTTGTGAGAGTTTTTGGATGATGTCATCTCATGCTATGCTAGGTCATGACATAATATCATGTACCATAGCACCACATCGTCCCCAACAAATATGCTCGGTGATGTCAACCGAATAAATGCTTGAAGAAAATTTGAAAAGTACTTCTGCTCTCATAGTTTATCTTTAATGCAGGAAAACGTAAGTCAACAGAGAAGCCTGATCAGGCAGGAGAGACAAGAACTTGGGAGAAAAATCAGAAGCCTCGCAGCTGAAGTAGGAGTTTGGTAAATACAGACATTACTTAGTCAACAGAGGACACTTTCAACAGCAGAAACCCCTCAAGGCCCTGCTAATTGTTGGCAGTGTTGGAAGAAATTCAGGACTCATTTTCAGACTCTGTACCATGGTAATCTAACCCACTAATGACTGTATGTTGCACTGGCACAAAGCAGTACCACTTGGCCAACAAGTCAACCCACTATAGGATTTTAAAGCAGAAATCAGTTAAACATCAGCAATCCATTCATGTAACAGATCTTCTCTGCCTCTAACCTTGGATTTTCTGTTTCCTACCTTTCTTGGAATTTTCATAACATTTTATTTATCTTCCTCCCCTAATTGTCCTAACATAACTTTAATTTCCAGGATTTTATGGTAAGTAATTTTCCTATCCACCAAAGAACTGCAAAGTTTTATAAAATGGTGACGGACTAACATACATCTTCCAAGAGACTGCTTTAAAAAGTAGTTAAAGCTTTATGGTCTAAAATTTAAAGATCCTGTTTCTGCTAGACACTGAGCACCCTCAACTTCCATGGATAAGAGAAGCTTAGCACTTAGCAGGATCTAGCCCAAATTGTTTAGTAACCTACATTTGTGCCAAGCGGCTAAAGAGAAGAAGTAAACGTCAAACCCAGGCATGGGGGATTGTCCTCTCTTGGTGGAGGGCGAGGGAAGGATGAGCACAGATTTAAATTAAAACTACTGTAATTGCAACTTTTCAGTCAGGCTTTGGGTGCTTTTCCGGTTAAGATTTCAAAAACTCTTTTTCTAAGTGAAGCGCAACTGCTCATGCAGAAATATTGGCATAAAAGCAATTTATAGAGTGACTAATGCAAATAGGAATAAAGAATGGAGCATGTACATCCTAATGCCTTACCCAGGAGCAAATCCATAGCTCAAAGCCCAGGATGAATTGCTGGGTTTGGCCATGGGCAGATGTGCAGAAAGGGAGGGGGTAAAGCAGCCTCCCTCAAGTTTGCAACCTTCACAACAGCTACTTCAGCCCAATAGCTGAAATATCGGCATGTGAGTGAATCCTCTGGCCCTGCTATGGCCTGCCTTCACCCCACGCCCACACAACCCAGCACATTGCCACCCAGGGACTGTTCATAGAGCTGGATTCTGTACTGGACAGAGATGATGCAACACATGTATAGCTCCCCTGTGTCATAGAATCATAGAATCATAGAATCTCAGGGTTGGAAGGGACCTCAGGAGGTCATCTAGTCCAACCCCCTGCTCAAAGCAGGACCAACCCCAACTAGATCATCCCAGCCAGGGCTTTGTCAAGCCTGACCTTAAAAACCTCTAAGGAAGGAGATTCCACCACCTCCCTAGGTAACCCATTCCAGTGCTTCACCACCCTACTAGTGAAAAAGTTTTTCCTAATATCCAACCTAAACCTCCCCCTCTGCAACTTGAGACCATTACTCCTTGTTCTGTCATCTTCTACCACTGAGAACAGTCTAGATCCATCCTCTTTGGAACCCCCTTTTAGGTAGTTGAAAGCAGCTATCAAATCCCCCCCCCCCCACTCTTCTCTTCTGCAGGCTAAACAATCCCAGTTCCCTCAGCCTCTCCTCATAAGTCATGTGCTCCAGCCCCCTAATCATTTTTGTTGCCCTCCGTTGGACTCTTTCCAATTTATCCACATCCTTTTTGTAGTGTGGGGCCCAAAACTGGACACAGTACTCCAAATGAGGCCTCACCAGTGCCGAATAGAGGGGAATAATCACGTCCCTCGATCTGCTGGAAATGCCCCTACTTATACAGCCCAAAATGCCGTTAGCCTTCTTGGCAACAAGGGCACACTGTTGACTCATATTCAGCTTTTCGTCCACTGTAACCCCTAGGTCCTTTTCTGCAGAACTGCTGCCCAGCCATTCGGTCCCTAGTCTGTAGCAGTGCATGGGATTCTTCCGTCCTAAGTGCAGGACTCTGCACTTGTCCTTGTTGAACCTCATCAGATTTCTTTTGGCCCAATCCTCTAATTTGTCTAGGTCCCTCTGTATCCTATCCCTACCCTCCAGCGTATCAACCACTCCTCCCAGTTTAGTGTCATCTGCAAACTTGCTAAGGGTGCAGTCCACACCATCCTCCAGGTCGTTGATGAAGATATTGAACAAAACCGGCCCCAGCACCGACCCTTGGGGCACTCCACTTGATACCGGCTGCCAACTAGACATGGAGCCATTGATCACTACCCGTTGAGCACGACCATCCAGCCAGTTTTCTATCCACCTTACCGTCCATTCATCCAGCCCATACTTCTTTAACTTGCTGGCAAGAACACTGTGGGAGACTGTATCAAAAGCTTTGCTAAAGTCAAGAAATAGCACATCCACTGCTTTCCCCTCATCCACAGAGCCAGTTATCTCATCATAGAAGGCAATTAGGTTAGTCAGGCATGACTTGCCCTTGGTGAATCCATGCTGACTGTTCCTGATCACTTTCCCCTCCTTTAAGTGGTTCAGAATTGATTCCTTGAGGACCTGTTCCATGATTTTTCCAGGGATTGAGGTGAGACTGACTGGCCTGTAGGTCCCTGGATCTTCCTTCTTCCCTTTTTTAAAGATGGGCACTACATTAGCTTTTTTCCAGTCATCCGGGACCTCCCCCGATTGCCATGATTTGTCAAAGATAATGGCCAATGGCTCTGCAATCACATCGGCCAACTCCTTTAGCACCCTCGGATGCAGTGCATCCGGCCCCATGGACTTGTGTTCGTCCAGCTTTTCTAAATAGTCCCGAACTACTTCTTTCTCCACAGAGGGCTGGTCACCTCCTCCCCATACCGTGCTGTGGAGTGCAGCTGTCTGGGAGCTGCTCCTGTCTGTGAAGACAGAGGCAAAAAAAGCATTGAGTACACTAGCTTTCTCCACATCCTCTGTCACAAGGTTCCCTCCCTCATTCAGCAAGGGGCCCACACTTTCCTTGACTTTCTTCTTGTTGCTAACATACCTGAAGAAACCCTTCTTGTTACTCCTAACATATCCGGCTAGCTGCAACTCCAAGTGTGATTTGGCCTTCCTAATTTCACTCCTGCATGCCTGAACAATATTTTTATACTCCTCCCTGGTCATTTGTCCAATCTTCCACTTCTTGTAAGCTGCTTTTTTGTGTTTAAGCGAGCAAGGATTTCACTGTTAAGCCAAGCTGGTCGCCTGCCATATTTACTTTTCTTTCTACACATCGGGATAGTTTGTTCCTGCAACCTCAATAAGGTTTCTTTAAAATACAGCCAGCTTTCCTCGACTCCTTTCCCCCTCATGTTATTCTCCCAGGGGACCTTGCCCATCAGTTCCCTGAGGGAGTCAAAGTCTGCTTTTCTGAAGTCCAGGCTCTGTATTCTACTGCTCTCCTTTCTTCCTTGTGTCAGGATCCTGAACTCGACCATCTCATGGTCACTGCCTCCCAGGTTCCCATCCACTATTGCTTCCTCTACTATTTCTTCCCTGTTTGTGAGCAGCAGGTCAAGAAGAGCTTTTCCCCTAGTTGGTTCCTCCAGCACTTGCACCAGGAAATTGTCCCCTACACTTTCCAAAAACTTCCTGGATTGTCTGTGGACCGCTGTATTGCTCTCCCAGCAGATGTCGGGGTGATTAAAGTCACCCATGAGAACCAGGGCCTGTGATCTAGTAACTTCTGTTAGTTGCTGGAAGAAAGCCTCGTCCACCTCATCCCCCTGGTCTGGTGGTCTGTAGCAGACTCCCACCACGACGTTACCCTTGTTGCTCACACTTCTCAATTTAATCCAGAGACTCACAGGTTTTTCTGCAGTTTCATACTGGAGCTCTGAGCAGTCATACTGCCCTCTTACATACAACGCAACTCCCCCACCTTTTCTGCCCTGCCTATCCTTCCTGAACCCCTCTACACTGGATTCACTGCCACAGGGCCATCAACAGCCACAGATGAAGGGGATAAGTATCAGAGGGGTAGCCGTGTTAGTCTGGATTTGTAGAAGTGACAAAGGGTCCTGTGGCACCTTATAGACTAACAGAGGTACTGGAGCATAAGCTTTCGTGGTTGAATACCCACTTCTTCGGATGCAAGCGGTGGAAAAAGATGAAGGGGCTGGATTTGCCCCTAACGCTGAGTGGCACATACACAGAATATTAAAATATTCAAATAATGTAAAGGAAAGATTTTGCACAGGGATCAACTTTTCCTTGCTCCATAACAATCTCCTCTTCTACACGGGACTTTCTTTGTGCTATATAAGGGCTAGGGAGTTTCAGCTTTGTTGCTCCAAACGCCATTCAAACAATACTCTTAAAAAGAAACTAGAGAGAAGGAAAAGTCTGTTTTTACTGAGGTGAAGACACAAACATGCACTACCCATAAATGTTGCACTCTTTATCCATGCCCATGCTCACAGCCATGTAGGCTGATTTCAGTAGGGAGGCGATGTGCTCTGGAGGAATGAGCGCGAGTTGGGGGTTTCAGTCTTGGCTTGACACTGATAGCTGTGTGGCCTTGGGAAAGTCACAGCATTTCTGTGTCTCTGTTTCCCCCTCTATAAAGGGGGTAATAATAGTTACATGATCTCCCAGGCTGTTGTGAGGATTTATTAGTTAATGTCTCTACCTATCTAGATACTCATATAGTTCACATCACTACAGTATCTGAGCACCTGTTTGTACAGTACTTTGAATATGTACAGTGCTATATAAATACTAATTAGAAGGCTTGCAGGTGTAATAGTTTATTTGCTCTTAAAGGGACACACACACACACACACACACACACACACACACACACCCCACATTTGGCCAAACATTTAGATTTTGTAAACGCAACCTTTCATCAAACAAAATAACAGAACATTTTCAATATTTTAAAAACAACATTTCAAGAGAAACAGCTTCACAAACATTCCTCTGTAGTAGCTGCATCCCAAACACAGCCTACTTCTACTAGTGCATGAGAAACTAACAACTCAGACAGATGAGAAACTCCCCACTAACAAAAGTGAAAGTAAGTAATAATGTCATTGTCAGCACTGAGGGAAATGCAAAAAATAAACAAAGAGGAATAAGAGTGAATCCTGTATCGGCATTTCAAAATCTTTGTTTGAATAATCTAAAGTGCTTTTTATTACATATGCAAGGAAACATGTTGATTTTAAATATAATTTGTGGCCTGATAGTAAACAGCTAAGCATGGTCTACTGACAATGACAGTGCGTTCTAGTGCAATTCCATGTGCAATTGTCAGTTTTACACATGCAGGTCTGTTTGAAAATTTAGCCCTTCATGTTTTTACTTTTTCCCTCACCACAAGAGATGAACAGAAATATATGTCCACCCTATTTAAAACGAGAGGGAGAACAAATGCGCCAATCCTGCAAACACTTACCCATTGGCTTATCTTTAAGCACACAATTTAAGCATATGCGTGAGTGTTTGCAGGATTGGAGCCTAATTCTCCAAGGACTGAATTGTACCTGAAGCATGTATTCTAACAAAAGACATTTAGGGCCTGATCCAAAGCCAACTGAAGTCAATGGGAGTCGTCTCATGGCCCACAGGGGGAATATGTTCATGTTTTACTCCTGTTTGATGAAAAATGTGTTAACGGTATTTCAGCTTCTCACCTTTAGGAGTGCTAGTCTTTCCTGTGTTGTTTCTCTTTTCACTTTTTGTCTCTTCTTTTCCTTTTTTCTCTCCAAAGTAGGCAAAATTTTCTCATCTGCCAAATTGCGTCGAAATTCACAAAACGTTGGCCAAAATTTAAACAGAAGAGCAAAAATAGTCATCTGAGCAGAAAGAAAAGTAAGTGTAACATGACTATGTTAGGAAAACAGAGTGTACTGTAAAAAGTAAATGTAGTTTACCATAACAATGCAATAACTATTTCCTTTTTAGTACACAGCACGTTTCCTCCCACGTATTGTCTCTTGACATTTCAGTCCAGCTTTGCTCTGCACATGCTTCTCATCAGTATGTTTGTTACTGGTGAGAAATATTCCTAAAGCACAGTTAAAAGGCACTCTTTTTTATATTTCCCTAAACAATTGTTTGCATTAATGAAAACATCCATCATTTTTTACAAGTATTCTTTATAAAATATTCACCACTTGGATTGCTTTTTACACCACTCTTCTGCTTAAGTATTCCAAATATTCTGATAATCAGGGAGACAGCTTTGTTTTTTTTCCCTCCTCAAGAGAAAGGAATTTTGGGGGGGGGGGGGGGCTCTGGAAAGGCTCCTAAACCAATTAGAGATCTATGAGCAAATCTTGGATAATTTTTAAATGATATAATCTCTCATGGGGTCTTTTTTGAACTGGAATAAGAAAAACAATAAAAAAAGCAATCAGAGAGCAATGCATCCTACTAACACATTGTACTAAGGCATGATATTGCTGAAAGTCCTGTATTGTCACTTGACTTCAGAGGGAGTTGAGGCGGGTGCTCACCACTTCACAAAATTGGAGCCAATGTGCTTAATAGTGATATTTGATAAGAATGTCAGTCATACCGTTGTGCCAAATTCTTCCATTAGTCCCACGCTGTATTTCTGGAGTTTGCTGTATTCTATACAAGTTGGGCCCTTAAATCAGCATCTTCCCTTATCTTATGATCTGTATAAATCCTCCTGTCTTCCAAATCATTCACTTCATGATCTGAATGTTTTGTGGATTTGCATTAATAGATCTTTAAAATGGGGGTGGGACAATTTGGTGGGAAAGGGGGGGAAGGCACAGCTACATGTTTTTGAGGAAGAGACGTATAAAAGGTAATGACCATAGAAGGTAAAAAGTGTGGGTTTACAAATGACCTTATTTGGTCTGTGCAGCAGAATGAGCAGAGAGAGAAAAAACCTGTTCACAGCCTGTTCCTATTACACAGACCTTCTGAAGAAAAGGAAAAAGAAAAGGCAGCATTTTCAGTAAGTTATAAGCTGCCTTTGTGTTTTGCTAATGTCCATAACATTTTTTATATCTACTTAAGTGGTTCCTCAAACCACAAAATTTGGTCCCTACAGTTTAACTATTCACATCAAGCAATTCAGGAAAATGGAGTAGTAGGCCTAAAGCACGAACTTCTAATGCAGGGCTGATCACCCCTTCCCATGGTAAAATCAGCTGAAAAAGATCATACAGTGTATTGGTGATTACCAATATTCAGAGGTCTCTCCCACATCTTGATCCCTTAATTTTCAGGATAATAATTAGTATAATGGGTGCAACTTTGTGCCGACAATTATTTATGGGCCCAAAAGTGTGCCCAGAATAACAGAGACTATCTCTAAAAATCAGGCATAATATCTCTAACCAAATCTGATACTTTTCTCTCCACCCATCCCCATCTTCTTACCTGTGCTTCTCTAAATACATATGGCCCTAGTTCTCTCCTGTGCTCTATAATCTTCTGAGCTTGCTCTGGTGGGATGTCAATTTGCAGAGCTGGTGGGATGGTGGAATTAATAAAGCAGTTGATGATAGCTGTGATCTTATTCTGGATAGTGGCATCATCACAGTGAGAATGGCACAAATCCTGAACAGTGGAAAATGCAGCATACAGTGACTGTATTACTCATCAGTAACTAGCCATTCAGTCCTTTACAAAAGCTAAGCAATCTGAATAATATCAGTTATATGCAAATAATTATGACACACAGTGGTGCAAGTAGATTTTAACTCTTACCGGTATGGCGACTCATGGGAGGGACACAAAGTGGAGCACCAGCTAAAGGGGGGCACGCGACCTCCCCACGTGACCCTTCCCCGCCCTGCTCCCAGCCCGGGGCCCCCGCACTCTCCCCATCCCACATTACCTGGGAGGAGGTACCCACATTACCTCTCACGGCACCAGCTCCCCCTGTCATTCAGCTGCTCTTCCTGGCAGCCAGGCCCTGGAGCCACTCCCGGATGCTGCCCGGTGCAGCACAGCAGCTGCCTGGGAGAGTGCCTGGCTCTCCTAGGCAGCCACTGCACTGCACCAGGCAGCATGGCTGGAAGAGGAGAGGCGCTGGCCTTCTAGCTCTGGCCCCGCCTCTTCCTCTCCCCATCCCTGGCCGGCAGGACTACCCTCCCACCAGTCACCCACGCCTCACAAAAAATGTTCTTGACTAGAGCCTTGCATGGATACAAATTTATACTTGGGGATGTGCATATCCGTGGATAGAAATCGGTATCTGCTGAACTGCAGGGCTCTCCTGGGAACTGCAGTGGCAAAAGGAGCAGAACGTGGGGCCGCCGGGTGGCCCCATGCCGGCAGCTCCTACAGCCCAGCTGTACCGTCCCCATCCCCGCAAGCAGCCCTGTCTTCCAGCAGGGCTGTACATACCCCAGAAAGAAGACCCAGCTGCATGGAAGAGCTGGGGGTGGGGCTGGGGACGAAGCCATGCCGGAGGAGCTGCTGGCGTGGGGCCACCCAGCAGCCCCACATTCTGCTCCTTTCGCTGCTGTGGTTCTTGGGAGAGCCCTGGGTGTTCAGCGGATACCGAATGTGTCTTTCTGGTACGGTGTACCAGCAATAAATATCTTAATGGTACGGTGTACCTGACCGTACTGGCTTACTTGCACTACTGATCTCACACACACACAACCCCTTAACTAAGATGCAACAGAATTCTTAACAACAAATGACACCATAAAAGGCCAGTGAACTGGGTTGCATTCATATTCATGGAGCATACGTGATAGTCCCTGTATGTGCTCCTGGTGAAGCTGTGCACTTGATATTCTAGATTCAATGTGAGCATGTTATTGACAAAAGTAAGGTAGTTCCAAAAACAAATGAAGGCGTGAGAAGGACTAATTTCCAAAAAAGACTGAGCTAACTATGGATAGGATGGTGAGTCATAATAACTAAAGGGGACAAGGAGACTCCCTACAAACAGTGAGATAAGAATGATTTAGGATGGTATAAGGAGGATTAACCAGGAGTAATGGCATGAAATTAAGAAAGGGAACAGTTTAGGCTACCAGTGAAACCTTCCTGACACCGAGATCTACCGGATTGTGTTATAGTTTCCCAAAGCCCAATGGCTTGGGATTATTAAAAGTAGAGTGGACACAGCACTAGAACATGGACAACAGGAATTCACTTGCAAGGGTCTCATTCCTATGATCCTATAATACTGATAAAACCCATGACCGAAAGCAAGTGCTGTGTAGTCAAGCTCTGATGAAGTGCAGTGGCAGCATTAACCTATGAGAAAATGTGAAGAACTGCCTTCAAATCCTTTGATATGCATTTTCCTTCTATGCAGAAATCCTAACTTTCCATAGTATTATGAGTTTATTACAGTTCCTTAAATATCTCTATTAAGATGCAGTGAGCACTCTAGGGAACCTATGGGAGCAGATTGAGCTAAAGAATTTGGGTTAACTTTTTATAGAAGAATTTGTATTGCAACTTGATCTTTAATCTGAAAGGAAATTAAACCTCATGGTTTTTTTCCATAGTTCAGATAACAGTTTTGTTTTTATTATTAATACTTTTTAATGGTGTGAAGGGAAAAAAATGATAACAATTACAATGAGAAAAGATAAACGTATGTTTGAAAGGACAATAGAAAACCATATTCAGCATATCATAAAATAATATTATGCCTTTTCTTATTAATTTAGGATGTAAAAAAATTCAAATAAATCATAGAGGAAAGAGAAACAAGCCATAGGATATAAAAGGAAAACGGAGAGGCAGAACATAGTGTAGCAGACAGAAAAAAATCCTACAGTCTAATATTTATCCATATTTGTTTTAAAAATAATTTCTTCTTTTTATTATCTTTCAGTTGCCCCAAAATGTCCTACCAATCTGCCAGGTGGTAAGGAGCACTGCAGACATCAACTCCCACAGGGAGTTCTGTTTGAAAACCAATGGCACAATATGATTCAGACACTTCAGGCAGGCTCTATGCAAAGTTCTGCACACAGCTTTTTGGCAATGGTCCTATGGTACATCCTGACCTGCAACGCGCCTGCTCGTCTAGTCCTTGGCATCTATGAAGAGCAGCAGCTGCCAACCCTGCCAAATTGTGTGCATGTATAATTATGGTCAGATTGTACTTTTCTTTGTTAGATAGGAAAACAAATAAAATTAACCTAAATGGAGAGTAAAACAATGGCTTCGTTCATAGACTATGTCCACAAAGAAAACACTTCAAATTGGAGCCCATTTTTCTCCATAATATAGCTCAGGAGAACCACAAACCAACACAAACATCAGACATTTGTGTGGGGGTTTTGGCCTCCCAGCTACTCCCAGTTCTGGAGTAACAAGTGAATTACCATCTCATAGCCTTAGCTAGAGTCTCAGTTCTGCTGTGCCTTCTGACCAGCTGGGCTTGGGAAGCAGTTAGGGTTCAGTAATTTCAAAGTCTGATGAGCCAGCTCTGCTTTTCTGTGGTGGCAGCATTAACTTGTATTGATGATGGCTAAGCAGGTGGCCAGCAGTGATTACTGGTATCATTAGTATCTCATTTATTTATAGCTATTATTTATTTTTTAAATAAAACCTTGAAACATGCAAATTAAGCTCATAGCTTGCCCAAGCAACCAGATATTCTTACACTATTATCCTCATCCGCTCTCCTGCCAGCCCTTCCGTTTGTTTGTTACTCCTACTTGGGACTGTCTTTAGTGTGTGTGTTCATACAGTGCCTGGCACAATTGGGCCCCAATCCTGACTGAGGTCTCCATCTGTTACTGCAATATGAGATGAATGATAAATAATAATAATAATTGATCATATTAACTGAACACAGCAGCCTCCCCCGCTCTCTGCAGCCTTTGTGTAGGGGCCAGGCATTGTCGTAATCATAAGAACAGCCATATTGGGTCAGACAAAAGGTCCATCGAGCCCAGTATCCTGTCTTCTGACCAGTGGCTAATGCCAGGTGCCCCAGAGGGAATGAACAAAACAAGTAATCACCAAGTGATCCATCCCATCGCCAGTGGCGTAGCCAGGTTCTAACACCAGAGGGAGTGAACACATAAAAAAAGGCGCCACCCGACCTGACCTGGGTGAAAGAACCAGGCCAGCAGTGGGACCACTGCTGGCAGGAGCCCGCAGGGAGAATCCTAGAGCGGCAGCTGGCTGAGCCGTTCAGCCCACCCCACTCTGGGATTCCCCCGCACGGGCTCCTGCCAGCTGGGGTCTCTCAGCCCGCTGCCAGCCTGGGTGAAAGAACCCAGGCCAGCAGCGGGCTCTTGGTGGGGCCAGCAGCGGGACCCCTGCTAGCAGGAGCCCGCGGGGGGGAATCCCAGAGCGGGGCAGGCTGAGTGGCTCAGCCAGCCGCCGCTCTAGGATTACCCCCGCGGGCTCCTGCCAGCAGGGGTCTCTCAGCCCGCTGCCAGTCTGGGTTCTTTCACCCAGGCCAGCAGGGGGCTCTTGGTGGGGCCAGCGGGGGATGTCGCTCCACCTCCGTCTGACTCCACTCTTTCAAAAATTAAAAAGGTGCCACTTTTGGAAAATGTGCTCAGGGGGAGCGACCGCTACCCCTGCTCCCCCCCAGCTACGCTACTGCCCATCGCCCATTCCCAGCTTCTGGTAAACAGAGGCTAGGGACACCATCCCTGCCCATCCTGGCTAATAGCCATTGATGGACCTATCCTCCATGAATGTATCTAGTTCTTTTTTGAACCCTGTTATAGTCTTGGCCTTCACAACATCTGCTAGCAAAGAGTTCCACAGGTTGACTGTGCTTTGTGTGAAGAAATACTTCCTTTTGTTTGTTTTAAACCTGCTGCCTATTAATTTTATTTGGTGACCCCTAGTTCTTGTGTTATGAGGAGTAAATAACACTTCCCTATTGTCTCTCTCCATACCATTCGTGATTTTATAGACCTCTATCATATCCCCCTTTAATCGTCTCTTTTCCAAGCTGAAAAGGTCCCAGCCTTATTAATCTCTCCTCATACGGTAGCTGTTCTATACACCTAATCATTTTTGTTGCCCTTTTCTGAACCTTTTCCAATACCAATATATCTTTTTTGAGACGGGGTGACCATATCTGCATGCAAGATGTGGGCGAACCATGGATTTATATAAAGGCAATATGATATTTTCTGTCTTATTATCTATCCTTTACTTAATGATTCCCAACATTCTGTTTGTTTTTTTGACTGCCGCCGTACATTGAGTGGATGTTTTCACAGAGCTATCCACAATGACTCCAAGATCTCTTTCTTGAGCAGGGACAGCTAATTTAGCCCCCATGATTTTATATGTATAGTTGGGATTATGTTTTCCAATGTGCATTACTTTGCATTTATCAACATTGAATTTCATCTGCCATTTTGTTGCCCAGTCACCCAGTTTTGTGAGCTCCCTTTGTAGCTCTCCACAGTCTGCTTTGGACTTCACTATCTTGAGTAGTTTTGTATCATCTGCAAATTTTGCTGCCTCACTGTTTATCCCTTTTTCCAGATCACTTTTGAGTATGTTGAATAGGACTGGTCCCAGTACAGACCTTTGGGGGACACCACTATTTACCTCTCTCCATTCTGAAAACTGACCATTTATACCTACCCTTTGTTTCCCATCTTTTAACCAGTTACCAATCCATGAGAGGACCTTCCCTCTTATCCCATGACAGCTAACTTTGCCTAAGAGCCTTTGGTGAGGGTCAAAGGCTTGTCAAAGGCTTTCTGAAAATCTAAGTACACTATATCCACTGGATCCCCTTTGTCCACATGCTTGTTGACCTCCTCAAATAATTCTAGTATATTGGTGAGGCATGATTTCCCTTTACAAAAAAACATGTTGACTCTTCCCCAACAAATTAGTCCTTGTGCTCTCCTGAACACAGGCATGACTTACTTCCTGCTACTACTCTGGTGTAGCTTTATTAAATTCAATAGAGCTCTGCTGATATACTGCAGTGGAGGATCTGGGCCAAAGGAGACATGACTAGTTTGGGAGAACCAGAGGATGGTGACACCTCAGATTGCATCTTTCCTGAACACTTGCCCTTTGTAAAAGTGTGTACATATTGTATATAAAATAGTATTTCCTTTACTTACAATGGGTAATACTACTGGAATGCCTCTATAACCTGAATAAACATTTTAAGAATGCCCACTGTGTTTTGTACAGCACAGTGCACATCAGTGCTCAACATATAAATAATAATAAAATTTTGGAGATGAGTTAATTGACAATATCCCTGTAAAGATCAATATGATTCTATAGTGTATATAAGCAGAAAAGAATGTGGCCATGAAATTCTCAATTAATTTAAAATATTTTCCCTAAGGAATGGAGGATCTGCATGGAGGAAAGGACAATAAAGCAGTGAAGCAAGTTGCACTGATGTTGACAGTAAATTGCATCAAGGCACTATAGTTAAAAGTCTCCTGAAGTATGTTAATGGATATATACTTTTAAATCTGCATGATACTCCCCTGCTCACATTATAGCACCATACCTTATATTTCTGAACCTCTTGCCAGAAGAGCACTCCATTTTCCAGTAAATCTCCTTTCAAAGACACAAAGCGCTGAAACTGTAATGCTGTTACTGGATTCAGCAGCGCTTTACGGAACATGATTATTTCTCTTGATGAAGAAACCCACTTATTGTCTGCATGCTGTCAAAAGGAAAAAAATGCACTGAATAAACTGTTTCAAAAAGCAATAACAAAAGCATTAGTTAGGGTAAACTGTCTGATTCTTATCTTTGCACTGACCCTAACTTTCAGTAGTTTATGACGGGAATACAATAGAAGTTGGCAATCTTTCTTTCTTTCTTTCTTTCTTTCTTTCTTTCTTTCTTTCTTTCTTTCTTTCTTTCTTTCTTTCTTTCTGTGGTTGGTTGGTTGGGACAACATTTTTTGGAAAGGATGGATGAGAGAGGAAATGGAAACAGCCATTGCTATTAATTATGGCAACAAGCTATGTTTTAGGGAACAGTTTGAGTTTTGTACAAACAAACAACAGCAACAAAGAGAAAGGAACAGACAAACCACATTGCTAAAAACTCCAAAATGCTTTTGACATGGACCTCACTAACAAAACCAGTTTTTAAAAGTGTTGCCATGATCACCGACAGAAGCTGGAGAGTTTCTGGAATGAATTCTACAAATAGTAAAATGTGATTTAAAGTCATCAAGACATTTTGGGAATCTTCATGCTTCAAAATAGACAGTGAAACAGAACGCATGAAAGGGTGAGCGAAAAGAAAAGCCAGAGGGGGTAGAGAAAGAAAGACAATTTATGTAGAAGTTCATTTGACATGAAGTTTAGAATGGAAATCAACCCTCAGTCCTTCTTTACTGAGCTCACAGTTCTCATGCTTTGCTATTATTCCTTGAACAATAAGCCAAGCAATTCCTCACTGTTATCGGATGGATGACTGAAAACTACCCTATAACATCAGTATACACTCCATGAAGACCTAAAGGGAGGGAGTAATGTCCAATGGTTAGCAAGCAAGAGGTAGAGGAATATTTTTTTGTTGTAGATAGCCTTGAAAATGTAACATGAGAGCTAGAGCTGAAAATCTGTCAATGGTTTCTCCTAACAGTAAAATAAAATCACAGGTTATACATAGTCCCCTGCTACAGTTACTGGTGATGCTAGTGCAGTTGCAAGCTCCTTTCTGGCTGCCAGCCATCTGGGTGCCGTCGAGTGGGTTCCTCTGCTGAGCAGCCGGTGTGGCTTCTGGTTACAAGAGGGCAGTTCAATAGAATCAGAGGCAGCACAGTTTAGTGAACTAAGGGCAGGACTGAGAGCAAGGGACTCTCGCTTGCTAATACTGTATCTGATACAGACTCTGTCTTTGGTCAAGTCCCTTAGCCTTTCTGCCTAAATTTCCCCAGATGTAGACTGTTGATGTTACTATTATGGTCTGTGCTTGATTCTCTAGTTAAATAACTGTATAAAAACCCAGAGCAAACAGGAGAAAATAACCCCAACTCATCAGGATGATGAGTAGCTTCAACTCTTTTGACATCTCTGCTCATAAGGTTTTGTTAGCTCAACTGCAGCCATAACAAGGATGCTTGGGGCTGCTCCTGCGACTCGCTTCATTGTAACACTGATGAGCACTCTTTGAGTTGGTGGGGCAACTGCTCCTCGACCCTGAAGTTCTGCAAGATTCCAGCTTGTCACCTCTCTTGTTTAACCTATGTATGAGCTTCTAGGAGGGTTAGTAAGGAAGCAAGGACTGTGGTGCCTTAAGTGCACTGATGATACCCTGCTGTATTTCTCCATGCCTTCTGACCTGTCCAAAACTGCTACATGCATTACTTAGGGTTTGTCTACACTACCAGGGTAAGTCTACCTAAGTTACGCTACTCCAGCTACATGAATATCGTAGCTGGAGTCGACACAGTTTAGGTCAACTTACCGCAGTGTCTTCACTATGCTGCGTCGACCGGAGACACTCTCCAGTCGACTTATCTTACTCTCCTTGGGGACCTGGAGTACCGGAGTCAATTGGAGAGCGCTCTGCCATCGATTTATTGGGTTTTCACTAGACCTGCTAAATCAACACCTGCTGCATCGATTGCAGCAGCATCGATCTCCCCCGTAGTGAAGATAAGCCCTTAGTGTTTGGGAGACAGGGCATGGCTGTGGGTAAACTGGGTGAGTCGTAATCCAGATAAGACTGAGGAGATTCATAGATTTTAAGGCCAGAGAGGACTATTATGATCATTTAGCCTGATCTCCTGCATAACACAGACCAAAAGATGTTGGTTGGGGGAAGGAACTGGAAGATATGGCAGGAGTAATTGTGACGGTGTTCCCCATAAAACTTTATGGGGAGATGCTTATAAATGTATAGATGTAACTAGAATATGTTTTATGCTACATGTGCCATGTAACATATCTCTGTGAAAGTTATGACCTACTGAATTTATTCCTCCTGTTTGTATGCATGTATCATTGTTGTAGTTGAAGTTATGAATATCGGTTGTAGGAATGTGCAGGTTAAGTGCCCAATCAAGAAGCACTTAACAGACAATAGAACTTGCAGTCACCAATCCACATCTGAACTTTGCCAGGAATGTGACTGGTCTGGAACTGAGTTGTGCAGGGACAGGTGACTGGTCCATGTGACCCCAACTCCATTTGGTAACTGGATGCTACACAGGGAGAGGGAGGGGTGTCCACCCAGAGGAGAAAATCTATTTAAACCCCGAGGAAACCCCTCCATTTTGTCTTCAGCTGGCTAAAGGAAGAAACGCTCCACCCCCCCAAGGAGACCTGAAAGAGACTGAACAAAAGACAAAGACATTAGGGGGGTGAGTGATTGCTGGACCCAGGCTAGAAGGAAGATAGCCTGTTTACTGGACCTAGTGAGGGGTTTATCTGTACACAGGGTGATTAGACATAGAACTGCGTGTTCTATTTTATTTTATTCAGTAATTCACTTTGTTCTGTCCGTTATTACTTGACATCACTTAAATCCTACTTGCTGTACTTATTAAAATCACTTTTTACTCATTAAGTTTCCTGGAGTATGAGTTATTACCTGGGAAGGCAAACAGCTGTGCATATCTTTCTATCTTTGAAATAGAAGGCGAACTATTTGTGAGTTTACCCTGTATAAGCTTTATACAAGGTAAAACGGATTTATTAAGGGTTTGAACCTCCTTGGAGTTGAGCAGCTGGGTGTCAAAGGCAAGAGCGCTTCCAGGGGCCTTACAGTGGTGAGTGGACTTGGTTCGGACCTGGGTCTGTGTTTGCAGCAGATCAGTGGAATCTGGCTCAAAACAGACAGGATTCGGGGGTCCCAAGCTGGAAAAGGCCTGGAAGCAGGGGCAGAAGTAGCCTTGGCACACCAGGTGGCAGCACCAAGCAGGTCTCTGTGGCCCCAACCCGTCACAGTAATATCAACCCCTCAGACTGAGATGATGTGCTCATCACTGGCTGACTGGATTCACAGGCTGGACTTCTGGTTTGCCCCTCAACTGCTACTAGAATATTCAGGACAGCAGCAGCTAGACTGGCTTTTTCTCATCCTCAGCTCGGAAGGAGATTGCAACCATCGCTTCTGGATGCCGACTTTGTGACCACCATCCATGCTGTTGTCACCTAAGGGCTGAGATTACCATATTGCATTCCTCATGCAGTAGTTATACACAATCCACAGCACAAGCAGCTGGGCTGTACTTCTCTTGCAGTGGAGATGGGTAGTGGCAACCCAAAAATCAACTTGCGTTAAGAGAAAATTAGTTAAATTTGACTCAAAAGAATCATCTTACTATAGTCCTCCCTCAAATGCTAAAGCTGCTTCCATTCAGAGTGGTGTGATCACTGGGATCAGGAATTGGTTAAGTGTCGGGAGATGGGAGTGAAAAAATAATCAAATGCATCCTGCTTATATGATGAGATGTGACAAAAGCACAGCCCTAAGTGAGATGCTGCAAATAACTATTTCCCTAAACATAGGCACCAGGTGAAAACCCAGTTAACAGAACTCACCTGCACTTTGGATTTCTCTCTATCTAGTGGTTTGCAGCAGTAATGGTGACCTGGTCTCTAGTTTGAATTCAACAGACAATAAAATTTAGACTGAATAAATGTATACAACTTGCACGTTGGCAACCACAAAGAGTTCATTGCTCTTCAAGGGGAAAAAAACCTGGCAAATGTCTCCTGAAATGTCATCTGACTGAGGTTTAAGATGTTTAAAATCGATATTATCTTAGCGCTGTAAGGTTAAAATACAATTCTAAATGAAACAGATACTGTGTGATATGATTAAACTTGCCCATTCTGCTGCATACTTCACATTCTCTTTTGTGTCTGCGTGTAATCCACTCTCAATAATAAATAAACTACCAGATGCTGGAATGAACAGCTTGTCCCAATAAGTCCACTGCATGGGAAATACAGATGAATGTGCATTAAAGATCCAGTACCAATTATGAGTCTCAGAGGAGTTCAGACTGCTGCACAATCCCTGGGGAGAGACTTGAATTGCTCCAGAGCGACCCCTCTGGCCAGTACAAGTATTGCTGGATGTCCCATCCAGTTGGCGGCCAAATTAACCACTAATGTCAGCAAGTACAACTCTACTGAAGTCAATGTAATTACACCCACTGATGCCAGCAGTGAACTTGAGCCTAGATATGTAAAGCAGGGAAACAATGAAGAAATCTCCAGGCTTCAACAGGGAAATAGAGGAATACCAGGGAAAAGAGACATAACATACTTTACTTGCCTTCCAGGACCCAGTCTTCTTCTCATTTCTCTGGATTAGGAGATCTTCAGCTATGTCCCTTATCTGTGGTTGAACACAAGATTATCAGTATGTTCATATGCCGAGTACTAAATTATTCTTGTTTAATGTGCAGGCTATAATGGGTTTGGATAAAAAATGCTTCCAGTTTTTAAGTCACCTGCTTCAGAAAAGGTAGACTTGATCAGGCAGCCCCTTTGCAGCCAAAACACCCACCTAAATCAAGGGAAGATTGTCTGAATAAGAGCTGCATGGTCAAACCCAGCACGTTTGGTCACCCTGAATTATGAAGATGGATGGAGAATGTCATCTGGTTTCACTTCCACTAAATAAACTCTAAAGCAGCTGTTCTCAACCAGATTCTAAAGCCCCAAGCCCAGCATCTCCTACGGGGCTGAAGCTGGGCACCCTAAGCCCCAGTGCCTCCTATGGGGCTGAAACTGGGAGTGGAGCCTCGGGGGAAAGCCCTAAGCCCTTTCGCCCTCCGCGGGGCTGAAACCAGGAGTGGAGCCGCAGGTAGTCCTGAGTCCCAGAGCCCCCTGTGGGTCTGAAGCCAGGAGCAGAGCCACGGGGCTGAAGCCCCAAGCCTCAGCACCCCCTGTGTGGCTGAAACCGGGTGCAGAGCTGCGGGGAACAAGCCCCAAGCCGTCCTCCCTCCCACAGCTGAAACCCCAGCCCCCACCCAACCTGGGGGCTGAAGTCCAGAACCCCCTTTCTCCCCACGGCTGAAGCCCTGATCCTCTCAGGGCTAAAGCTCTGAGGCCCCCCACCTCCCAACACCCGGTGGCTGAAGCCAGGAGACCTGAACCCCCCTGTGCCCTGGAGTTTTTATAGTATGTTGAGGGGTGGGGGGGACTCAGAAAGAAAAAGGTTGAGAATCCCTGCTTTAAAGGACCTTTTCATCCTTTCACTTTGTGGTAAGATAGGGAACATAGTAATGAAACATAAATGGAGGTAAAAAAAGACCAAAAGCTCTTATGATTGTTACAAATCATAGTCTTGCAAATAAAATAATTTGGCTTACTTAAAAACCTACAAAATACAGATTTGTGAAAAGTGCCCAGTGCTCTAAATCAACAAATAGAGAGATGGACAATCCAATCTGCCCAAATTTTTGTAAGCCCTTTGAACTCTCTTTATGTTAAAAAAGAATTAAAACTAAGTAACATGTCTGATTTGAATGAATTCAGTGCCTGGTTGGAAATGGCAGGTTTTTTCTCAATCAGTACAATACAAACTCTCCATTCAGTTTGTGTGTGTGTGTGTGCTAAAAACAGGACTTTTTGCTATTCTCAGCAGCAGTGTAATTCTCCCTACCCCCCATAGATCCCGTCCTACCTACACTGCCATAAAAGTCAGTGAGGTGGAAACTATGCCCATAGCAAAAAAGCTAGTGGATGATGTGCCAGCAGGAGCAAAGCTCTTCCTACTCTGAACACTCATGTGTAATTTAACTGATCATTCTTTAATGTAACCAGTCAGAAGCCAGGCCTGTAGCCAGCCAGTCTTCCCACTTGGCAGCTCTGCAGGAGGCCTGGAGTAACTCCCGTAGGCGATACAGCTTCAGGTGGGAGGACATGGGCAGCGTGAGAAACAGGAGTAGCAGAGTGTGGGAAGCCAGCTCATTTGCTTGTGCTCTTGTCTCCCTGCGCATCTCTGCAACTATTTTCTGTGGAGCTGGATTTCTTCTGGGTGTGACTATGTGTAGGGGGTATAGAGGGTGAACTCTGCTGCAAAGATCCAACTTTTCCCCACAGATGGCTGGCTGTGAAGGCACCATCAACTGCCTTCTTCAGCTTCAGCAGCTAACGAGGCCATCAGGAGGATTGGGCTATTAGAGAAAAAACCCTCATTCACAGGCATCAACTTAACACTGCAAGCTGTATGCACAAGTCACTTCCCTTCGGTTTAAATTAAATATGAGCTATGATAGACTGTCATTTTTCTGCACCATCTTACCCTAACAGTAAGCTACGTCTCAGCATGAAAACAGTACTCGGATGGGCCATATTTGAAACATTACCTTTGTTTTTTTACGTGCCCCAGATTGTTCTTTTGCCAGGAACAATGGCAGCCATTTTTTTTCTAGCCTCATCTGGACGTATTTTTGAATTTCTAGCAGAACTGCTGAGGAAAGTCGATCATGAAGTACGTGTCCCCAGCCTCCACCTGATTGCATTAGCTAAACAATCCAAATACAATAACAGGTTAGAGAAGCTCTTTTGTGGATGGGCAAAAGTCACTTATCCCTGGTGACAGATGCAATGCTATGGAAACATGGAATATTCAAAGACTATTGTGTTAGCTTCATAAATATTAAGTGAATCTTTATGGGCTAGCTAGTGACTGCATTCCTGGCTAAATGGGTCAGATAAGGAATGGTTCCTGCAGGAACTAAAGTCAATGGGAGAAATTAACACAAATTCCCAATAATGAAACAATGCAGGTAGCAAGTCTTTTTCAAGTTTCGACCCCTGAAAAATAGCCTAGACTGGCCTGACTTTGTTCAAAGGCCTTGGCGCACAAATGGTTTGAAACTGTATAAAATACCTTCCCTGAGTTGAGGAGGATCTCACACACATCACCCAAAAACTGACAGGCAGGAGGTTGTGCCCAGCAGAATCAGGCCCTGCGAGAATGTGTTAGACCTATCTGAGTAAGGTAGGCATACGTATAAGCTATATATTATTTTTTAAGATGTGTTTTCTCTGAAATTCTTTTGTTCTGAATAAATAGTACTTTGCTTTATGAGAGCTGGCTGGTCACTGAATAACACTGCCATTGCCCCAGAGAAAGCATAAACTGCAGGTGCTGATATGAAGTCAGATCTGCTGAGGCAATCAGAGTGAATTGCAGGAGCAATGCACTTAAACACAACCATAACTTTAACAAAAGCATGCTTAACCAAGGATCACATGTAATTTTCATAAAATGGAGCAGATTGTAGTTGGCCCTATCACAGAAAGGTATGGTCCACGGAGACTACAGGTTACAACACAAAGTCCTCCATCCTGATCCAAGCAAATGTTACAAGCATCAAGATAGAACGCAGCACTACATGCTTTAGACATGCTGTTACCTACAGGTGGCTTTACCTCCATACTAAAGATGAGAGCCGGAACAGACCACTTTGGCTTAAAATAGGGTGACCAGATGCCCCACTTTTATAGGGACAGTCCTCATTTTGGGGTCTTTTTCTTAAATAGGCTCCTATTACCCCCCACCCCCATCCCGATTTTTCACACTTGCTGTCTGGTCACCCTAGCTTAAAGCCACTTTTTGAATGCTTCTTTCTGAGCTATACTGTGCATTACTGGGCTGAAGCCTAGGATCTGAGCCAAGGGGTGTAAATTAATTAGGCACTGGGGAACGTTTGAGGACAATAGAGCCTATACCAAAGGGATGGAGTACACCTTATCCAAAATGGAACCAGACTGCTGGAGTGGAAATTGACACGGGTTTAGGAGGTTTTTTTTAAATGCAGAACTGAGGAAAAGCTAATGAGTGCTGAGGAGCACTTAGGTTAGACACAAGTATCTGCTAGGGATACCAAAAATACAAAAGTAAATCGCAATTAAATAATCTGTTAGAAAAATAAACTGGGTATGCATCGAGTAGCAGCTAATTAAAGTGGGCGCTTCTCAGTCAACACAAAATTCTGCTGGAATAAATACATATATTTGCATAATTGTTATTGTGATGATTCTGGGAATCTGCAGACAGCTGATGAATTCTATTTGAAGCTGGAGTCTCTCTATGTGTATCTGGGTCAGACTGCAAACTCCATTTTGAATGTGGGGCTTATTTGCCTTATCTTCTGTCATTTGCCTCTAGGGTGACCAGATGTCCCGATTTTATAGGGACAGTCCCAATTTTGGGATCTTTTTCTTATATAGGCTCCTATTACCCCCCACCCCCTGTCCCGATTTTTCACATTTGCTGTCTGGTCACCCTCAATTTGCCTCATATTGAGTTAACACCCACAGGAGGTGACAGGAGACATTCTTGCACCTGGCACTGGGCTAACAATAGAGGGTTGTTGAACTCTGGTGATCATCCATTTAAATGGCGTACCTGGGGACAAAGATGGTTACTGCCCAGGGCAAACCCGTTTTTCCATGTCTGAGCTCCTGGTGGGGGGAGGGGGTAAATAGTCATCAGCACATCTGGTGAGGGACTTTGATTACCTGACAAAGGAGACTGGAAATTATAAGATAAAGGGTCTTTCAACAGCCACTGTAGAGAGCAAAAGGGCATTGTTTGAAGGGGTCAGAGAGAGACTCAGTGATTCAGAGGAGAAGCCATATGCAGAAGAAAAATCCTGGACACCCAAGATGACTCTGACCTAATCCCAAAGAACATTCAAGATTGGTGAGTAAACTGAGGCAGGGAAATGTGTAAAGGCATTTTATTGATTTGTCTAGAACTGTATAATTCTTTAGCTATCTACAGTAAAGTGATTACTTTTGGGACCTTTCAAGGTCTGTGTGTCTGTCTGCTTCCACCATCACGAGTTCCTAAGGAGGTGAACTGTAAGCTTGAATGCCCACAAAGTGGATCTCTGGGCAAGGGTGTGTTTAAGCAACTGGGGTGTCTATGAGGGCTCAGCACTGGTCCTGGGGGCCTCGGCAGCCAGACCCTGAAGTCCTATTTATGCAAAGGGGTAACAGAGAAGAGAGCTTGCCCAGAAAATATGACAGAGAGGCACAAAGAGATGGTGGAGGAGCCTATTCAGACTCAGGAAGCTTAAAGCCTTTATGCCCAGTATGTGGGACCCAACCACAGCAGCCTGGAACATGTCCAGCAGGGGGAGCTCTGCCAGAACTGTGACAGCTATGTTCTGGCAGAGCTGTACTGTGCCTGTACTGTACAGCTCTGTACTGTGTACAGAGCTGTACAGAGCTATGTATAAATATTGTTTTATATACTGATACCTGGTCTTGTTGTTCTTTTGTAGCTGGACTATTGGGTCCAAAGAAGTATTTTTTATTTAGGTACTTGTTTTTAATATCTTTAGATTTTTCCTCTCTTTTTTCTTTTTCCTTGTGGAGCATCCTTCTGAATTGTTCAATGTCTATCCAGCACATGAGATCCATGCTACAAAGAAATCAACGAGAATATTCTTCATTATTCCATGTTGATGTCATTTTCAGCAGAATTCTAACAAGTTATTATTTTAATTACAATTAACAGAAGTGGAATCAAGTGTCCAGATCTTGCATGCTATATCGGGGGATAGACTTTTTGCCTCGGTTGTTCCCTACTAGATGAGGAGTAAGCTAACATGAGAATGACTATGCCACTTGTTCAACACTCAGATGTAGAAAGGGAATGCCTAAGTCTCAGTCTACAGTAGACCAGACCAAATAATTTCTTTGATGAATTTGCCTCTTGTGCTCTTTTTGAATCATCTATTAATAAATTCCTATTTCCTCAACTATTTTATTATCCACATTAAAAGATGAATAATTTCTACATAAAATTCCTGGTCTGTAAATTGCTCGTAATCAGTTCAATATGAGTATTTGATATTAAAAATTTCAGCTTTTTAATGGGATAATCTTGATTGGACACACAGGTTACGTGATATTGGCTTTGTTCTTTAATTGGAGAAAATAAATATTTAGAATACTCACACTTCCAAGTTCACTTTCCATGATTATTCTCTATTAAAATTTGGTGTTTCTGTGAACATTCCTGACAGTAAACTTGTGTGCTAGAATATTTGCAGAAAGTGAAACATGCAGAGGCAGATCCAGCCAAACCACTTCAATTTCTTGTTCTAATAAATCTTTGCTGACTTTTATTTCATTTTTTGAGGTATTAGCTCATAGGTAAAATTTACAAAAGTAACTAATTGACTTAAAAACTGAAGTCCCATTTTCAAAAGTCTCTTGGGTACTTTGTACCCAAGTCTCTCCTTAGTAGAGCTGGTTGGAAAAATTCTAACAACGTTTCATTGGAATTTGCCGATTTGTCCAAATTGGAATGTATAATGGAGACAGTTCAGTTTCAAAAAAGTTCAGCTGGAACACTGCCTTGTTTCCTAGCAGTTCACCCACCCAGGTCCTTGGCAGCCCACTATGCAGACTGCCTCAGCGTTGGGGACCACAGAGCTTCCAGGGGCTGCGGCTATGGGGCAGCTTGCTAGGTAGACTTCCTTAGAGCCAAGGGCCCTAAAGCTTCCAAATCAGAACAAAACCATAGTTTAAAATCTCAAAATCCTCCATGAAACAGAATTCCTTTTCTCCACAAAGCTCTACTCCTGTCACTTAGGCACTTTTGACTCTTTTGCTCCATGCTAGTCTATAATTATATTACCGTTTACCCTGGACCAATAGACAACACCCTCAGCATTAGTTTAGGGGAACCTAATTTAAAGAAACAGATGGGTGTAAAAAGGGATTGGAATGCTGAAAAAGGAAATATTTTAACTATTTTCAGCAGTTACTTAAAAATTGAGTACTTTTGCAATTTTCTGAAATGTTAAAAATATGGGGACTAATGTGGGAAGATATAGGGAAGTAAGGGGCAAAACCCACATTTACTTCTGTTGAAATCTTTATTTTACATATGTAGGCTCCAATTTTGAAAACTGTGTGTGTGCATAAAATACACATGAAGTTACTGTGATGGTGTACTTAACTGTGTTAACTGCATGAACCAAAACTGCAGTTGCTTACACACTTGTGATAGCTGTGTGCCCAAATTGTGTATGTACATATTTGTAAGTCTGAGCCTTCAATTTGAAAAAAAAAATAGGTTCAAATTGTGCTACCAAAAGCAAGTTTCATTCATTATAGATCAAATTCTGTGTTGGGTGAATGCCTTTAAATGGCCCTGGGATACATGCAGGCAGAATTTGACCACAAATGATTTCATAACAGGTGATTTATTCCTAACAAACAGCTGAGACTGCCATTCTCATGTCTGAACAAAATTCTCATTTTAGTGCATACATATAATTCTCAAAAAAATTGATAGATTGCAATCCTGTAACCCGTATATAGCCAAAACTCCCATAAAAGACAATGGGCATTTTGAGTGCAGAAATGACTGAGAAACAACATACACTGCAGAATGCTCTTCAAGAAAGAGTCGGAACTGTTCTAACTCCAGTCCATTGCGGATCAAGTCGTGAAGGCTACAACCGCTGTATTCCTCGGGGACTTCACTTAAGAGCTGTGCTTCTCTGAGAACATCAGGCTGAGGTAGGGGACTGACTTCAGGAGCAACACTCTAACAGAAGAAACAATTTCAATTATATAAAGAAGTCTTCTGCCTCTATAACCTGGACAATCTAATAATCCTCCATTAATCCCTCTTTATTGTTTTTAATTCCTTCTCTTCTGTTGTTGCTAATTGCTGCCATTCAGTCACTTTTTCTCCTGTTACAGGAAACAATGCTCTGTCATGACCAAGCAGACAAGGAATGATGCTGCTACACACAGAAATGATTACCATTGCTGAAGAGGAGCAGAATCTGTCTTGATATAAAAACTTCCCGATTCCTAAGGAAATAAGCTGCATATACCACTAAGGTATGTCATCAGCTTTATTTTAAACATATTGGGCCAGATTCTATCCTTAAATAAACCAGTCACCCAACTGAAATCAAAGGATTTCCTCAAGATGTAGGGCCCAATCCACCTCCCACTGAAGTCAGTAGAAGTCAGACCATTGACTTCAATGGAGGTTGGATCAGGCCCAAATACTGATGTAACTGAGAGCAGAATTGGAACCATAATTAAAACAATGATGGATATCAAGCATTCATTTGAAAATTAATACTAGTGAACAGCACTGTTGATCCACCAAACCTGCTCACAGTCTCCTTTCATTGCTGATACATAAAGTGTTAAGCCTCTGAGATAGAAATCAAGTTTGTTTTTGTTAGTAGGTGCTTGTCTTACCTCATCCTTCTTGGAAACACTCTCTTGATGCAAAGCCTGTAGCTTTTTAAAGTACACTGAGTCCAGCTGTCGACTTTCTTCCACCAGCTCCACCTAATAAAAATAATATCTTATGTCATCCCCACAGTACATATTATAGAAAGATGGAGAGCTGGGCAGGCAACTTGCCAATGACAATGGGTAGAAAAGAAACACCCTTGCCAATAACGAGACAGATGTTTAGAAGAAAAAAAAATCACTGCAAGTTGCATCCCTATGAGAGCCACTGAGAAGCAGCAATCCAGTTCTTAGATCTACAGCACTCACTAGGAAATGATGCTCACCACCAATTTTGAAACATGAGCACCTCAGTAGAGAATCCAAACAATAAATATGAAAGCTATAAGACAACTATTCTGTGCTTTTCCTGTTTTGGTCCATATTGTGTCAGTTGGTGCCTTTAGACTGTAAATTGTTCAGGGCAAGGACTTGAGTGATATTTTTTAATCTGTGTAGCACCATGCACATATATGGTGCTTAACAACAACAACAGTAATCTTGCATTTGTATGCTAAGATCAGCAATTAGATGCGTAAGTAACTGTTTTGTGCACCTATGTGTTGGTTGGAATGTTTAAATGTGGCAATTGGACATTTATCAAACTTGGACCTACAGGTTGTAGTGGTGCAGTAATCCACCACAGACAGATTTCCCCCATCATAATCTTAATTATGCAAGAGCTTATATGAAAGAGAAAAGACAATATTTCCAAATTAACATCTATCTAGACACTAATACCATACTCAGCATTGTATATCTGAATGTCCACGGGCCACAATCTAACTCTGTTCTACTTCTGCACAACCCTTTTTTGTTTCTTCGTTATTGGGGTGGGGTTTTTTTTAGAAATAATATGTAGTTTTAAAACAAGTAGGAAAATAATTTCAGACCATTTTGTACAAAGATTAAATCAGAGAATTGATAGAAGTGGGATGAAACGCCATAATGAAAAAGGTTTGATTTGGTGGGTGGGTTTTTATACAAGATATTTTGACCATGCCTCAAATGTATGATTTAAGCCTCTCTTTTATTGCTGGTTGAAATATCTTGTTTTCTATGGACTAAATGTACCTGTTCTGTGTTGCCAAGCAACACAGTTGCTCTCCCTAAACAAGTAGCAAAGCTGGATCTTTCCTAGAAGGAGAACTAAGCTACTGAACAGTGCATTGCATCAAGAGGGCATAGTCTGAGAGGAGCAACACAGGGCTTTCCAGAGCATGTGCTGTTCTGTCCACCCTAAGGAATATGTCTTCTCCTTTTTGCTGGACCCAACAGGATTAGGCCCTATATTTTTTTACACCTCTGCCCAGGTCTCTTCTGTTATTAGAGTATTGTCATTTGAAAAGTTTATGCACAACCATACAAAAGCAAAGCAAAGTACCACCTGTGCTGAAAGGGTGATTAAAGTTTCTCATTATATCACAGAGACATTATAGGCTACATGCATGAAATTAATATTAAGCAATCATAGAAGGTTTTAGATTAAAATGATATGTTAAAAGAATGTTCAGAAAATGTCATCCCTCTTTTAATAAAAAATATTAAGAATTATGCTTTACAAGGAAACCACTTGGTCAGAGGAGCTGCTATTTTCAGTATGTGTTAAGTGTTAATAATGTTTGCAAAAGGTGTAATGCTTAGTATAACATTAGTCTGGCAAAGTCTAAATGGAATTTCATACTAATGAATGGGTTGGCTAATTACAGCGTTGTTTTTGTGGATACAGACTAACATGGCTACCCCTCTGATACTTGACAGCATATTCTTTAGATCACTAAGAACGTAGTTGAAATATCTTTCTCGTGACAAAGCTTGGAAAGAGAAGAGATTATGGCATAAAATGTACGGCATGGCAAAATTCTGTTCTCAGGCCTGTCAGTCCTCAACCTTGATATCCTGGTCTCCCCATATGTGTGGCATGCTCATAACTGTTCATGCATGTAGAGACAATATAATCATAAATAAAATAATAATAATACTTTGCACTGCTATCGTGATTTCCAATAAAAGATCACAAAGTGCTTATATCTCTGTCCCTCCTCACCTAATCCACAGATACACTTTATGAATATGAGAGCAAAACTTTGTTCTAATTTATGTAACTGCTTGTGAGCAGTTGCATTTTCCAACATACTCTTAAACAAAGTCCACATACAGAATACAGTCAGAACACACAGCCTTGGCTAATTACTTCTTCTGATTTTTTTGTAAGAAGCAAATTTGAAATTTCCAACTTTCTCTTCTGGCTTTGCTGCTCTTATAGTTTCTCCCTCAGGATTGCTCAGCCCTTACTTTAGATCCTCTGTCTAGAGAGCCACTCCCACCTCATCTCTGGATAGGTCACTGGGCAACCTGCCTCAGTAAGCCTGCAGAATACCCTTAATTCTTTCACAGCAGGCTCACCACCTGCTTACATGGTAGAGTGTTTCAGGCAAACACTTCTTGTCTGTTGTACAATATTTCCTCTTACTCTAAGCATTAGTCACAACTTAATTCTAAGCACTAAAACATGTTTGAGGCAGTTAGTCTTGACTTAGGGTCATTATAATGACACTCTGACAACACTGCTTATTATCTCTTTATGGTAAAAAAATGACTCCTTGGCCACTCATGCTAAGTAAAATCAAAGGTGTGGCCTTTAGTCAATGGTATGATTATGAGGTAGCACAAAGCACACCATCCCATAGGGAAAGCCTGTGCCTCAGAAAGTTACATTCCCTCCCAGAGCAGAGTGGTCCAGTTCATTAGAGAACAGTGCAGGTTGCATCTTCAGAATGGTGTAGCCTGCTCTCCACAATGTGGAGGGTGCTAAAGGAGTTGGCCGATGAGATTGCAGAGCCATTGGCCATTATCTTTGAAAAATCATGGCAATCGGGGGAGGTCCCAGATGATTGGGAAAAAGCTAATGTAGTGCCCATCTTTAAAAAAGGGAAGAAGGAAGATCCGGGGAACTACAGGCCAGTCAGTCTCACCTCAGTCCCTGGAAAAATCATGGAACAGGTCCTCAAGGAATCAATTCTGAACCACTTAAAGGAGGGGAAAGTGATCAGGAACAGTCAGCATGGATTCACCAAGGGCAAGTCATGCCTGACTAACCTAATTGCCTTCTATGATGAGATAACTGGCTCTGTGGATGAGGGGAAAGCAGTGGATGTGCTATTTCTTGACTTTAGCAAAGCTTTTGATACAGTCTCCCACAGTATTCTTGCCAGCAAGTTGAAGTATGGGCTGCATGAATGGACGGTAAAGGTGGATAGAAAACTGGCTAGATGGTCGGGCTCAACGGGTAGTGATCAATGGTTCCATGTCTAGCTGGCAACCGGTATCAAGTGGAGTGCCCCAAGGGTCGGTGCTGGGGCCGGTTTTGTTCAATATCTTCATTAACAATCTGGAGGATGGTGTGGACTGCACCCTTAGCAAGTTTGCAGATGACATGAAACTGGGAGGAGTGGTTGATACGCTGGAGGGTGGGGATAGGATACAGAGGGACCTAGACAAATTAGAGGATTGGGCCAAAAGAAATCTGATGAGGTTCAACAAGGACAAGTGCAGAGTCCTGCACTTAGGACAGGAGAATCCCATGCACTGCTACAGACTAGGGACCGAATGGCTGGGCAGCAGTTCTGCAGAAAAGGACCTAGGGGTTATGGTGGACGAAAAGCTGAATATGAGTCAACAGTGTGCCCTTGTTGCCAAGAAGGCTAATGGCATTTTGGGTTGTATAAGTAGGGGCATTTCCAGCAGATTGAGGGAGGTGATCATTCCCCTCTATTCGGCATTGGTGAGGCCTCATTTGGAGTACTGTGTCCAGTTTTGGGCCCCACACTTCAAGAAGGATGTGGATAAATTGGAAAGAGTTCAGCGGAGGGCAACAAAAATTATTATGGGGCTGGAGCACATGACTTATGAGGAGAGGCTGAGGGAACTGGGATTGTTTAGCCTGCAGAAGAGAAGAATGAGGGGGGATTTGATATCTGCTTTCAACTACCTGAAAGGGGGTTCCAAAGAGGATGGACCTAGACTGTGGTAGAAGATGAGAGAACAAGGAGTAATGGTCTCAAGTTGCAGAGGGGGAGGTTTAGGTTGGATATTAGGAAAAACGTTTTCACTAGTAGGGTGGTGAAGAACTGGATTGGGTTACCTAGGGTGGTGGTGGAATCTCCTTCCTTAGAGGTTTTTAAGGTCAGGCTTGACAAAGCCCTGGCTGGGATGATTTAGTTGGGGTTGGTCCTGCTTTGAGCAGGGGGTTGGACTAGATGACCTCCTGAGGTCCCTTCCAACCCTGAGATTCTATGATTCTATGATTCTATGTGTCCTACTCACTGCATGGGTCAGTGCAGAGGGGAACTGCAGCTATGACCCCATTCTTTCCCTTATGGGAAACACTGCGGGAGGAGTACCTGCACTGACTCAAGCCCAGTGACTTGAATGGGGATGATCAAGGGACAAAATAAAGGCCCCTCACTAGCTGGCCCTATATTAGTTACCTTTCCATAAATGCATTTGTCTACTTCCACCATTTTCATCCATGGTACCAGCAGAAGGGTGAGGATATATTCTTCTGCTGGGTCAAAAAGATCTTCATAAGGTGGTTCAATTTTCTGATAAATCTCATTTTTATTATTCTGTTGCAGTCCAATATCCATGCTGGCAGAAGGAGCAATGTAAGTGGCATAAAGGAACTACAATAAAAGAGAAGACAACAGTTTTTTAACCACCATCCATTCTAATGGCCACAGTAAATAAGTTTGTTAAAGACGAGTGTGGTAGCAAACTGTTTTTTATTATCCTAGTTACTCCTTCGGTCACATTATCTCCCCCCACCCCCTTCCTCCATTCCCTCGATGCTATTAAGTTTTCCAAAATACAGTTTCTGCCACAGCTCCCTGACTTCCTTACTCCTACATTTTCTGCTTATTAAAAGCTTCTTTGATGCCAAAATCATGCATAACGGTGATGGTAATGCTTACACAGAGACAGTTTGCTGATTCTTAGTTACATTCAAGCAATCACAACAACAACAACAAATGCGGATCTTCATCTTTGAGTTACACACTATTACTCTAAACATTTAACTGTAACAGGATGCACTGTTCTATAGCACAATAAACCATTTTGTGAAAAATGGTTACTTCTTGCTTTTTAGAAACCGAACCAAGCAAGATTTTGGAATTTTAACCTAAAATTGAAAATTCAAAATGCCAATAAGACTGCAGCCCTGCTTCGGGATCCACTCGCATGGACTTCTGTGCTTATGCAGACCCCTACTGATTTCACTGGGACTCTGCCACAGCACAGGAGCCCACTTCAGTGTATCTCAATGGAGAGCTGCGGCCTAAAACCTCACCGAAGCAAACATCTATGAGTCTATGATAAAATTCATATAGTTTTAAACATTCTTTACTTTTGTTGTTATCAGCACCTTATATCATTAAAGTTATAAGAATATTCAAAGATATAACGCGGGGGTCTCAAAGTCCCGGCCTGCGGGCTATCTGCGGCCCAAGAACCTCCCCACTGAGGCCCGCAGAGGAGAGAACCTGGCAGACACCTCAACTACAGGTTTCAGAGTAGCAGCCGTGTTAATCTGTGTCAGCAAAAAGAACAGGATTACTTGTGGCACCTTAGAGACTAACAAATTTATTTCAGCATAAGCTTTCATGGGCTACAGTCCCACTTCATCGGCTGCATAGAATGGAACATACAGTAAGCAGATATTTATACATTCAGAAAAACATGAAAAGGTGGAAGTACCTATACCAACTCTAAGAGGCTAATTAATTAAGAGGAACTTTTATCAGCAGGGGAAAAAAACTTTTGAGTGATAATCAAGATGGCCCATTTTGGACAGTTGACACGAAGGTGTGAGTGAGGATAGTTAACTAGGGGAAATAGATTCCATTAACGTAATGACCGAGCCACTCCCAGTCTCTGTTCAAACCTAAGTTAATGGTATCTAGTTTGCATATTAATTCAAGTTCAACAGCTTCTCGTTGGAGTCTGTTTTTGAAGCTTTTCGGTTGCAAAATTGCCACCTTTAAGTCTGTCACTGAGTGATTAGAGAGGTTGAAGTGTTCTCCTACTGGTTTTGGAATGTTATGATTCCTGATGTCAGATTTGTGTCTGTTTATTCTTTTGCGTAGAGACTGTCCGGTTTGGCCAATGTACATGGCAGACTGTAGCCCACGAAAGCTTATGCTGAAATAAATTTGTTAGTCTCTAAGGTGCCACAAGTAATTCTGTTCTTTTTACCTCAACTACAGGCGCCACACCCCACAGCTCCCATTGGCTGGGGGAGAGGGACCGAGATACCATTACTAGTTGCCGGGCAAAGTCAACCATGGAGACAGCATCATTAGTTGCCGGGCAGAGTCAGCCATGGAGGCAGCATCAATAGTTGCTGGGCAGAGTCAGCTATAGCGGCAGCATCACTTTTTTCCACAATAAAAAGAACAGGAGAACTTGTGTCAAAATACCGAACACAACTATCTGATGCACACCTTGCTGCAATCCTGAAGGTTTCGGCTGCTCAGTCACTGAGGCCAAACATCAACAAACTGACAGAACTGAAGCGTTGCCAGGTGGCTGGCCAACACTAAAAGCTCTCTGGAAGGCAAAGAATTGTATAAAGTTGTATGACAGTTTTATTATTTCTAAGAAATTCGAAATAAAAAATACAATATAAACATTTTCTTTTCTGAACACCATCTTCAGTGACATTATTGGCCCACTGGGAGGATTTGAGAACTGGCACTGGCCCTAAGATAAATGGAGTTTGAGACCCCTGATATAATGCAACGTTAGGGACAGATACTGAGCTGGGGTAAATCATCATGGCTCACTGACTTGAATGGAGCTACACTAATATACACCAGCTGAGAAAATAGCCTTCCTTGTTTTATCTCGCTCAGCTTAGACAGTGAAGTGAGGCTGGCCGGTTTTATTTTCTGGTCCTCATGCACTAATAAAATACTATTGTGTTTCAGTGTCTAGCACAGCAGAGGAAATTTGAATAGTTAAATAATAACTTCTCTTTTCTTTATTTAGCATACCAAGTTATGTCAAACTTCAACCATAAAAGAAACCAAACCCAAAATGGTTACTAACCTTTCTATAACTGTTGTTCTTCGAGATGTGTTGCACATGTCCATTCCAATGTAGGTGTGTGTGCACCTCGAGCACAGTTGCACAAATTTTTTCCCCTAGTGGTATCCGTTGGGTCAGCTCAAGTGCCCTCTGATGCCTGCCAGCCCCGTGCACCCTCATTTTATTTTTACTGAGTGACTCCAATAAGAGATGGAGGGTGGGTTTTGGAATGGACATGTGCAAAATATCTTGAAGAACAACACTTACAGAAAGATTAGTACCATTTTTTTCTTCTTCGAGTGCTTGCACACACCCATTCCAATGTAGGTGACTCACAAGCAGTTGTGCAGGAAGAGGCTTGGAGTTCAAGGACAGGCTGACTGCAAGACTGCAAGGCCGAAGTTGGCATCGTCTCTAGTCTGCTGGGTGATGGAATAGTGTGTTGAGAATGTGTGCACTGACGACCAGGTTGTTGCTCTGCAGAGGTCCTGAATAGGGACTTGCGCTAGGAAGGCAGCCGAGGAGGTGTGGAATGAGCAGTCAGATTAGCTGGAGGTAAAATGCCCATGAGTTCGTAGCACGTCTGGATGCATAAAGTAATCCAGGTTGAAATTCTCTGGACAGAGATGAGGAGGCCCTTTCTTCTCCCTGCTTTCATGATGAATAACTGAGTTGATCTGCGGAACTGTTTGGTCCTTTGTATGTGGAGAGCCAGAGCCTGTCTAAGATCTAAAGAGTGCAGGTGCTGCTCCTCTCTGTTCGCATAGGGTTTAGGGTAGAATACCAGCAGGAAGATTGCTTGACTGGAGTGGAATTGTGACACCACCTTTGGGAGGAACGACAGGTGTGGATGCAGCTGAACCTTATCCTTGAATGAAAATAAGAAAGAAAAACTTGTAGCACCTTAGAGACTAACAAATTTATTTCAGCATAAGCTTTCGTGGGTTAGTACCCACTTCATCGGATGCGTGAAGAAGATCGTATGTGGGGGCTCCGATGTAAAAGCCTGGATCTCTGATACCCTTCTGGCTGAAGTGATGGCCACTAAGGAGGCCACTTTCCAGGAGAGGTGTAACAATGAGCACGTTGCTAGCCGTTCAAATGGTGGGCCCATGAGCTTTGACAAGACAAGGTTTAGATCCCAGGGAGGAATAGGTTCTCTAACCTGGGGGTATACCCTCTCCAAGTCTTGGAGAAAACGGATCACAATCTCGTGTGAAAAAACGGATTGGTTGTCGACCTTGGGATGGAAGGCTGAGATGGCCACTAGGTGGATCTTGACTGAAGAGAGGGCCAGACCTTGCTGTTTCAGCAGCAGAAGGTACTCCAAAATGAGCTGCAGAGTGGACTGCATAGGTGGAATTCCCCATTGCGGGGGACCAGATGGAGAACCGCTTCCATTTTGCAAGGTAGGTGGCCTTCTATTCCCCAGTAGGACTCTCTACGGACCTGCTTCAAGCAAGCCTGCTCCTCAGGGGTCAGCCATGGAGCTTCCAGGCTGTCAGATGAAGGGAACTGAGGTTTGGGTGGAGCAGCCGACTGTGGTCTCGAGAGATCAGGTCTGGGTGTAGCAGAAGCAGTAATGGAGTCTCCACTGAAAGGCCTAAGAGGGTGGTGAACCAACATTGCCTGGGCCACGCCAGGACTATGAGAATGACCCATGTTCAGTCCTGCTTGATCTTCGTCAGAACCTTGTGACTCAGCGGGGTAGGTGGAAATGCATAATACAGATGTTTTTGTCCATGACAACAGGAATGTGTCTATGAAAGACCTTGGGCTCTGGCCTCACAGGGAATAGAATTGATGAGATTTCTTGTTGTTGCAGGTAGCAAACAGGTCTATAAGGGGAGTCCCCCATCATTGGAAGATGTCCCTCGCGATGTTCGGTCAGAGGGATCATTCATGGTTAGAGAAGAAAGACCTGCTGAGGTAATCTGCCAGCTGGTTCTGTGTTCCCGGAAGATAGGGAGTCATGCAGTCTTGGTCAGATGAGACTGGAGGGACCTTATTAGGATTGTAATTGAACTAAACCAATTGTCCAGAAGTAGGCCTATCACTTGCACGGAGTTGAGAACCACACCAATGAGCAGGGATAAGAGTGGATTTCTGGATATTTATCAGTAGACCTAGTGCCCTGAAGGTCGATTGGATAAGATGGATGTCGGATTCCTCTTGAGTTCTGGACCAGCCAGTTGTCGAGGTATGGGAATACATGAACTCCTTTTTTCTGAGAAAGGCTGCCACCAGTGCCATGCATTTGGTGAAGGTCTATAGAGCACCCAAAAAGGCCAAATGGAAGGACTGCAAACTGGTAATGAACTTGTTCATAACAAATCTTAGGAATCGTCTGTGGCCTCAGAAAAATCAATATGTGGAAGTGTGTGTCCTTTAGATTGAGAGCAGCATACCAATGCCCTGGATCCAGCGAGGGAATGATAGAAGCCAATTAGACCATGCAGAACTTTACGGTCCAGAAATAGCGGTTGAGACGATGCAGGTCTAAGATTGATCGGAGACCACATTTAGCTTTTGGGATTAGGAAGTAATGGGAATAGAACCCATTTCCTCTTAGGTAGAACAGAACCTCTTCCACAGCTCCCACCCGAAGGAGTCGGTTCCACGACTCCCAACCGGTGGGAGGAACCCTCCACACCGAGGCTGAGATGCTTGGGTGCCAAGTCTGAACACGGCTCCAAGGTGAGTCTTCAGACTGCTTCCACAAGAAGGACCTTTAGTCTTGCTTTGTGGTCCTTTTTGGTGCGGGGTTTGAAGTCTCTGCAAATCTGGCAGCGGTCTTTCCTGTGAGATTCCCCTAAACACTTGAGACAACTCAAGTGCGGGTCACTCAATGGCACTGACTTGCCACAGGAAGTGGAGGTCTTGAAGCTGGGCGACCGAGGTATGCCCTATCACCAGGATGCGGACGACCCAGCTAACTAAGCGCGGAGGAGTTCAAACTTATCTATTAAAAAAAACTAACTACAAACTACAATAACTATTTACACTAAAAAGTAGGAAAAATCATTAGGAGAAAATTGCCTGAGCAATGAGGAGTTCCAGCAACCATTACGGGCAGTTGAAGGAACTATAGGGGCGCGGGGGTGGCAGGGGCCTTTATACTGGCGCTATGAGTATGCAGCACCAGAGGGCGCTGGAGCTGACTTAATGGATACCACTAGGGCAGTGGTTCTCAAACTTTTGTGCTGGTGACCTTTTTCACACAGCAAGCTCCCTTATTAATTAAAACACGTTTTTAATATTTAAAACTATTATAAATGCTGGAGGTGAAGCAGGGTTTGGGGTGGAGACTGACAGCTTGTGACCCCCCATGTAATAACCTCGTGACCTCCTGAGGGGTCACAACCCCCAGTTTGAGAACCCCTGCACTTGGGGGGGAAATTCCAGCAACTTTGCTCAGGGCAAACACACCCTTACACTGGAATACACATGTGCAAGCACTTGAAGAAGAACCAACACTTTGGGCCTAAACACTTGACAGTGGCTCTTTAAACTTTGCAAATGCCAAGTCACCAAAGCACATGGATCCTTCACAGCTGTCATCCTCGAGTTAGAATTTTTAATGACTAGCACCTTTAACAACCATGAAGGATTCCACCCATTTTCTACATAGATGTAGGCACCGAAAAAGCAAGATGGGTTTATTTTTAGCATGGTCTATACATTGTTATCTCAGACAAAGGTTTCCATGTGTAGGGGTGAGACTAAGAAACTAACAAAGCTATAGGTAAAGCTAAGCTGAAAAACTCAACCAAATGTATCAGATCAATGCACACCCCTGGCTAATTATAAAATAAACTGAAATTTTGCAGATACAGCACTAATAAGACTCACAGTGATGTCAAACCTTGGAAGTTACTTAAAACTAATAAAGTTACAATTACATCATATTTTAATCTGATCCAACACATTTCACATGTAAAAAAGCCAAGTTAGAAAAAGAACAGTCCAGCCATATAAAGATGTGATATCTATAAAAATAACCATCTCATAAAGGGGTTAGCCATTTTATTCAAGTCAAATTAGACAGCAATAGGACTAAGTTGGTCCACTCATAAAACCACACATGGGAGCTTTGAATTAGCGAAGACCGCAGTGTATTACATTTAACCTGGTCATTTAAATGGCTAACCCTCTTGTATATGGCTTTTTAAAAAACAAAGCACATCTTTCTTTGATAGAACTGTTCTCTCTCTCTAAATAGAATTTGTTATATACAAAATGTTTTCATTCAAATGGCTTTCTGTTTGTTTTGGTTTAGAAATTGGAAAAGCAGGAAAAACTAATCTATAATTGCCTTGATAGACAATGTCATAAATTATTAACAGGCTTTGAACTCACTACCGTTGCAACATCAGGACCTGATGCAGCAGCTGCTCCACATGTGGAACTGCTCATGACACCACTTCCATTTTATGTGTGGAGATGCTACAGAATGAGCTCCTACATAAAGCAGATGTTATATCCACTAGGCTATATAGAGTTATTACTTACTAGACATCATAGGCGCCGACTTCATGGGTGCTCCGGGGCTGGAGCACCCACGGAGAAAAATTGGTGGGTGCTCCGCACCCACCGGCAACTCCCCGCCCGCCCCGGACCCGCGGCAAACTTACCGGCACCAGGAGACGTTGCGGGGCCCCACCCCCGACGCTGGGCAACGTCGCGTCGGCGTCGGGGCCCCGCAACGTCACCCGGCGTCGGGGGCGGGGCCCCACAACGTCACCCGGCGTCGGGGGCGGGGCCCGGCGTCGGGCGGGGCCCCGGCCCCGACGCCAAATGACGGCATCCACGGGAGGAACCGGAAGTCCGCGCCTGTGCTAGACATGGGAATTTACAGGTGTTAAATGAGCTTTAGGAGGGCTCTAATTTTCCCTAACTAAGGGTATGTCTACACGGTACACGAAGGCCAGGCTTTGACTCAGGCTAGAGCCCAATCCCTACTTTCATCCACCCACTGATCAGTCTGAGTCAGGTCAGCAAGCACTCACGACCTGGGTCCTGGGACCCCGCTACGGGGTGGGTCAGAGCCTGAATACCACTGTGACTTGGGTCCAAGCCCTGTCATTTTGCAATGTGGATGCACTTCAACTCACAGAACTGAGTCAGAAGGTCTGCGTAGTGCGGTATGGATGCGTTAGCATGGCTGTGAGACCAGGGTCCAGCAATTGTAAACCCAGATTTACAATTCAGTGTGGACACTCAGGTTTACAGTGCAGCGTAGACATATACCCTAAGGGTCAGATCCTCAGCTGCTCTAAACTGACGTAATTCTGTTGACTTCAAGGGAGATACACAGATTTATGACAGCTGAGGAGCTGGCACACAACCTACCTTTCTATCAAGATTTTTATACTATGCCCATCATTGTAATATCTGAGCCCCCAAGTAGAAATATAGGGCCAGAGTTTGACTAAATGTTTGTGCTGATGCATGATGGGACAGGTGACAAGGAACCTTCCACCACCTTGTATTCCCAGCACAGGGGTCAGTCATAACTGCACACCTTGCCCTGGCCTGAATGTAAGGAGTGAATGGGATATTACTGCAAAGTGTGCTGGTCATCACAAACGGAGAAGAAGCAGTGCCCATGGCTTTCTCCTTCTGCACTGTCAAATGGAGCCAGTCAGTTTCAGAGAGAAGAATACATTACATGCTCTTAAAGGGTGTATCCAGGAGCGCCCCCAAGGTGGAAAACATTTTTGGTGCTCATCTCCATTCTTTCGGCGGCCGAGACCAAAAAAAGCAAGCTGCTCAGCAGTTTGACTCCTCCTGGAAGCTGGTGTCCAGGGCGACTGCTCTGCTCAACTACCCTGGTGTATCAGTGGCCCTGTTTTTGTTCCGTGCCAGGGAACTACAAGAAGTACTGTGCTTCCAGATTTTCACTGGGGCTGTGAAACTCCTGAAAGTCCCCTATGCGAGCCTGTGCACTAAGGAATTCATAGAACATTATATTGTGTATTACAAGAAACTCAGTTTAAATTAAATGAACATAAGGCTGGAAAATTCAAATAAAGATCTTTGCACATGTAAAATCTCCGGCCCATCAGACTTAATTTATTCAATGTTTTGCAACTTCAGTAAAACATACAAAGAATTTTCCTACCTTCCAGCTATATATTTTTCTATAAAAGTATTAAAGTTAGTGATGGGTCCAAACCAAAACCGTGATCTGGAGACTGATCAGAGTTTGCATCTTGAAGTTATTTATAATGGACCAAATGCAAATATACCAAACTTCTGGGAAAATAAGATTATGATTCAGGTCTGGATTATGAACTCCCAAATTTGGGAGTGTTCAGATCTGGAGTTTTGGTGAAGCTCATCCCTAAATGTAAAGATTTTCAGTATGTAATCTCAGAATGCTTAGGTTTATGCAAAAACACAAAGAATGCTTAGTATTGTTCCCCAACAAGTCCATGATAATAATAACTCTATCTAAACTGGCTCTAGTATTAAAATATTATATTTCCAATAGTGGTATTACATTTGTCTAACCCTAAATACTATTTTTCATAGCAGATTGCAACTTGTGTTTCTTTATTATTTTTCTTTTCCAATTCGTTTTACACTCCAGCATGTGTGTTTATAGTGAAATAACCCATACATTCCTGAATTATTACTGTTTTACTGGATTATTACTTTTTTCTAGTGCATCACATTTCATCCTCACTTGAGTTTCTTTTACTATACACACTGATTTATTAAGGAAACACATGCCAGGGCATATCATAAAGCTTAGATAAAACACTGACCAGGAAAATACAGTGATCAAAGTTTCTTCTTACTTGTAACTGTGTTATATACAGAAAATTGTATGAAACACTCGATTGCTCTGAGTAGTAAATGGTAAAATATATGACAATGTGCTATTAGAAATCTGATTGACATTAGGAGTAGCTGGAATAACTATCTCAGAGTTTCAAAGGTGAGTGCAGAATTCGGGAAGGCATCTTTTCCAGAAGCAGGCCCTTTTGATTGGATACAGCTTGACTCTCATCTGTGTTCCAATGAAAACAAGAATAATTTGTGTGCAGCCTTAAAAGGCAAACTTGAGAATGATACCAAATGTTTCAGCACATGTGTTGATTTGTTATGTTTCATTTCAGCTGTGATGCTAATGGAACAGTTTCACATATTTCGTTCTGATGTATTTACTTTAATGGTCATGTGTATGTAGCTTTCTGTGATTGCCTAGTAACACTGATTGTGTGATGTTTTGCTGTCACCACCAGGCCAGGGCTGGAAATAAGATAAGACAAGACTAAAGGCTTGCTTTTCAGTCATGTAGCCTTTTACTCAGGGGCAAAATAAGTATAAAACATGACCAAATCAGAATGGCAGTATTTCATATCCACTTTGCATTGGTGCAAATGACTGCACAAGGTGCAACGCAATAGAGACTCGGGCCTAAAGGCTAAAATTTTCAAACATAAATTTGGCTCCTAAATCCATATTAAGACACCTAAATAAAAATTCCCTGATTTTTCAAAGATCCTATGTACTTGCAGCTCCCTTTAATATATATATGTGCTCTGCGGGCACTCAAGTCAGGCCATTTACATATTTAGGTGCCAAAATATGAATGTAGATGTCAAACTTTAGACACCTAGGCTTGACATTTTTGTTTTAAGACTGAGACTGACACATACAATTTATAATGTGTTCTCTTGAATTTTAGGAAAAAGAGAACAACTCAACATTGTGACTGCTTCGAGTGTTTGTCGTCCCTGAGTTATTGTGGTTTTTCCCTTATTGCCCAGGAGCAAGAACGTTTAGATCAGGACACACAGAAAAATGAAGACACAGAACTGGAGGTGGAATTAAAAAAGTGCAACTTTATTAACTTTCAACATGCTGCCCACACCCCACTCTCACTCCTTCAAACTACCAGGCATTAATTGGCTCTAGTATGAGATTAACCAGCCTTAAGCATTAACATCCCAATGAGTGAGGATTGACTCCTTTAGGCTAGCCCTCCCTAACTGAAGACAGGATTCAGTCCTGCTACTCTCCCACTCTGAAGGAGAGTGAGGGTACAGACAGGGTGTCTTATTCTTCATGCACCTTAAAACATCCCTATGCCCAACAGGCTATTGAGGCCGAGGACGAAGTCCCTCAGGTCTCTGTGGACACTGAGGAAGTGACTCAGGCAGTTATAGCTTCCGCATCCTCCTCCGCAGACAAGGCGGTGGTGGCAGCAGGGGTGATTCCGCCACAAGAACTCGTGGGTCCCAGGCTTTGGTTTATCCCAGAAGCTGGCCTCTAAAGCTTCTCATGTGTACTGGACATTGGACACAAGTACTGACAATAATTACTCTGTTTTATTACCCCTTACTAATGTCTATTGTTTGGTTTAATTGTGATCTCTTTTCCTTAATTTCCTACATTACCAGGCCTCTAGGATGCTGCAAGTACAGGAAAAAAATCTTCCGTAGCCCCCCAAAGCAAGCCCAGAAACCTAGCTGTGACAACTGAAACTAAAGGGTAGAGGTAGCCAACACAGCACCTGTGGGTCTAAGATGGCTCCAAGAGGGCCATAAGCGATGGGGGAGGAGAGGGTCCCTATCTCCAGTGAACCCGCCAATGGGAGACTGAAGTAGGTTGAGACTCCCCAGCTCCCCATGCCCACACGTGTTTCTGGGCAGGCATGAGAGCATGGAGCAGGAGGTGCCTCCTCCTCCCCCTGACAAGGATCCCAAGGAGTAGCCATCCCTCTGCCAGTTCAATCGATGCCCACAATCAGCCACTGACCCTGACCCATGCACACTCAGTGCTATGGAAAAGCCGTGGAGGGAGAGTTACAACTGCTCAGTACAGCAATAACTTAAATTGCAAATTACATTGTAATTTAAATTACCCTGGTTGTATAAATTGCCATTCCTCTCTCTACAGACATATGCTTTATGGACATGGGAAGTGATGCTCCCTAAGCGATACTTGGGTCTGCTCTCTTTCGAGCAACAGACATATATTTAAAGGTTTAGATACAATTTGCCCAGTCACAGGATAATTTAAAAAGGAAAAGGAGACCCAAGTTTCTCAAAATGGCAGTAAAAAGTGCATGGCATACTTAAGATGGCTGTATCTTTCTCCCCCATCAGCATCCAACAGTCTTATAGGGCCAGGGTCTGAGTTATCTACATTGCTGGTCAGTGGGAAAATTAACTTTTTCACTGCACCTGAACTTACAGTGTAAAGCCAGTGAAGAACTCCCAGAGGTAAGCAATCTCATTAGCACTTTAAAAATCTATGCAGTAGTAGCTTAACACCAAGGAGGAAGAGTAATTGTATAATCAGGAGTAATAATGGGCTGAAATTAGGGTGACCAGACAGCAAGTGTGAAAAATCGGGACGGGGGTGGGGGGTAATAGGAGCCTATATAAGAAAAAGATCCAAAAATCGGGACTGTCCCTATAAAACCGGGACATCTGGTCACCCTAGCTGAAATTAAAAAAAGGAAAAGCTATAAGACTGACAACTGGAAGATCCACTTCTATGACTAAAGTCAATATCCTAAACTTAGGCTTCAGGATTTGAAATTCTAATCCTCATGGGAGAGGGTAACAACTGATTTACACATACACACACAAAAAGAATGATCAGCATTAACAGTAGCTATTTCCAAATAAGAGGTAACACTGGCAGTGAGTAGCAAAGGGGAGACTATGCAAACTGAATATTAATAGAAAAAACTGGGAATGTAATTGATCCTAGGAAACAAACTATGCATGGCTAACATTTAAGTCAAGCAATTCCATGGTAACAATTTAAAGCTGGATTTATTGTCCACAACCTCAAATTTCCTTTGCTTGGGGTTGGGGAGACTTGGAAACCCTTTCAGTTCTTCTGTCTTTTTTAAACAGTCTTACATTGAACAAAGATATTACTGAAGGGAAAACGCATTTATAACTTACTTGAGCTTGCTTGCATAGTTTAAAAGGCTGAAGGGTTTCTTGGTAGAAAAGTTGATGATAAGCCTGTAGGTCAAACCAAAAGTACGCACTGTTCTTCCACAGCTACAGATGGAAAAAGAATATAAGTTATTACTACCCAATTATCAGGGCTTTATAAAAGCTTGGGTTTCCAATCCAAGTAATTGTTTAGCTCCTTGGGGTCATTATAAATCAAGCTCAATTTAAGATGGTTTTAATCTTCTGTTGCATACTGGCAACAAGACAACATGTTTAATGGCATTGTCACTGAGATATTATATCTTTTATTGTATCCTTTGCATATAATTGGCCATTAAAATTGTTAATGTTACAGTTAACATTTGAAGAGTAACCACATTTTGATGGCATGAAGCCAGCACTTAAGAAATGTTGATAATGTACGTGCAGAACTTGTGCCATGGTGGGATTGCATTTTGCAGCAATAATCCAGACAATTAAACGTTTTATACTGGGCATATGTTATTGTGACTATATTACATTGTTATTATATTTGTTTCTAAGGTGCCATATCTTGGCCCCCGTTTCATTGAGTCAAACAAAAATATCAAACATCTTTCAGAAGGAGCTAGCTCTTCCCCTCCTCCCCCCACCTCTCTGTTCTAGTCCTTCACTTATGCGGGTTGAGTCTTGGTGAGTATCCCAAAAACACATTTCTGGGGCTAGTTGCTTCATGAGATTGACAGTTAAAGGAAGACCTACCAAAGAGGGGAGTTTTGCTCCCTAACCTGTTGGTTGCAGGACATGTTTCAGCCAGAGGTCAGGCTGAACATAAGTTCCACAGCTGAAGACACTTGATACGAATGGTTTGATTTTTGGAAGGGAGTGATCACCACAGATCCCATTTACTTCTGTGACATTTATGGATGCTCATCCTCTTTGAAAAGTCAAGCCAGTTTTATATAGGTGGCTAAATGTAAATTTAGGATTCTAATTTAAGGCACCCAGGTTTGAAAAATTGTGGCTGTTGTCTTCTGGAGAGCCAAAGGCAGAAGAAAGTATTTCTGGCCACTGCTGCTGCATTCTAGACATCTGTGAGAAATCTATAAGAATCCCGCCAATGGATGGAATAACCACTGCCTACATCCTTATCTTTTTCAAATCCTTCCCAAAGATTCACTGCTTCTGCAAAGCCCACATGCTGACTAGCTCCAACTCATTCTCCCTCTACATCCTGCAGCAGGTAGTGGCTTTGCAGACTGCAGAGAAGAAATATAATTATCTTTCCCAGAAGTTCATGGAGCTTCAGTGAACACGAAAGAACTTTATGCAAATGTTGGATACTTCTGGACATTACTGACACTAGCATGTGAAAGAGATTATATTTTAGTAGACATTCTCCCCCCCGCTTTTAAAAATCTTTCTGCTGGCCAGGATCTCATATTGTTTTTCTGCCAGATAGAAAAGGCAGTTATTCATAATCAATAGTCCCTTTCGTCCCTGATGGAACACTCAGACTTCAAATAGGTTTGGGACAGTGAAGTTAAGGCCTATCTTTAGTTTCAAACTATGCATGAACACCACCCCTTTCTTTCTCCAATTATTTTTTCAGCCTGGCTGCCCTCTGTAGCTTGATGTTCAGTCAATTGTGGAATAAATTATCACAGGGTAAGAAAATACCTCATACCTCATTCCCTGACTTCTCACAGAAGCGTGTGAAGAAGTAGCCTGCTCTGTTCTCCACATAAAGAGACTGCAGCATGCATTCCATTTTAGAACCCCCTAGGACAACACTCTCTGTGGGACTTTTACCCTAGGTTAACAGAACAGCAAGAAATAAGAGCAATTAATTTTTCTTAGATGTCAGTATGTTGAAATGGGGTGTCACGCAGACTGTTCAGCCAACATCTTCACTCCAGTCAACCAAATTTTACATTATATTATACATACAATTGGTGCATGGAAGTCATCTAGTACATCCCCCTGTGTTGAGGCAGGACCCACGATACCTAGGCCATCACTGATTGGTGTTTGTCTAACAAGTTCTTAAAAACCTCCAATGAGGGGGTTTCCACAACCTTCCTTGGTACTTAAATATCCTTAAAGTTAGAACGTTTTTTCTAATATCTGAACTAATTCTCCCTTGCTGCAGATTAAGCTGATTACTTCTGTTCTTCCTTCAAGGATGTGGAGAACAATTGATCATCCTCTTTATAACAGTCCTTAATAGATTTGAAGTCTTATCGGATCCCCTTCCATGTTCTTTTCTCAAGACTAAATATGCCCAGTTTTTAAAAATTTTCCTCATAGGTCAGGTTTTCTAAACCTTTTATTGTCTTTATTGCTCTCCTCTGAAATCTGTCCCTAATTTGTCTCATCTTTCTTAAAGCATGGTGCCCAAAACTGGACACAATACTCCAGTTGAGGCCTCAGTGCCAAGTAGAGTGGGACAGTTACCTCCTGTGTCTTACATACAACACTCCTGTTAATACATCCCAGAATGATATTAGCCTTTTTTTTGCAACTGCATCACAGTTTTGACTTACTCAGTTTGTGAGCTACTACAACCCCCAGATCCTTTTTTGGCAATACTACCATCTAGCTAGTTATTCCCCATTTTGTAGTTGTGCATTTGATTTTTATTTCCTAAATGTAGCACTGTGCACTTATCTTTATTGAATTTCATTGTGTTGATTTCAGACCAATTCATCAAGGTTGTTTTGAATTCTAATCCTGTCCTTCAAACTGCTTGCAACCCCTCCCAATTTAGTGTCACCCACACATTTTATTAGCATATTCTCCACTCCATTATCCAAGTGATGAATGAAAATGTTAAAGCATACCAGACTGAGGACAGACTCCCCTCCTGGGTCCCATTTGCTCCATTTGACAGCAAACCATTCATAACTCTTAGTACAGTCTTTCAACAAGTTGTGCACCCACCTTATGGTAATTTCATCTAGACAGCATTTCCCTAGTTTGTTTATGAAAATGTCATGTGGAATTGTGTCAAAAGCCTTACTAAAAATTAAGGAAAATCACATCTGTTGCTTCCCCTCATCCACTAGGCCAGTAACCCCTGTCAAAGAAGGAAATTAGGTTGGTTTGGCATTCCAGATGCTTACAAATTGATTGTTTATTAACTTGTTCCAGTAACTTTCCAGGTATCAAAGTATCCAGGAGTATTGAGTAGGACAGGAGAGATTTAAGGGAGAGAGGGTCTATTTTGACACCTCCCTCCCCACCCTTCTGCAAAAAATCCCAAGGAAAATGCAGGCCAGTGAGCTGACCCCTGAAGAGCTGAGGAGATATGTGGCAGACTGGTCACATCCTGTGAGGACACTGGGAGCGGATGAAGGAGTGGGGACGGGAGGACAATAGGTTTATCTCCAAAGATTGCTCAAGAGCAGGTAGGGAAGAAAGAGCAGGGCCTTTTGAGAGAGGGTCTTATGAGAAAGGGGTCACAATGGGACGCCTAAGGGTATGGATTAATTAGAATCCTTGATACTCAACATATGCGCAGTGTGCCCAGCCATTTGATAGCATCATCATCAGCCGGATGAAGAGCCAGGTGGCGGCAGCAGTGATCCCTTGAGGTCGAGGATGATCTCTTCCACAGATTTTACTTTTTATGGGTCCTTTGGTGACTGAATCCTCCTCACCAGTTAGCCCTGTCCTGGGCTACTGTCTACCAGTGCATGGTATCAATGCCACATCTCTTAATCTTTGTCTTGAAGGTGTCTTTGAAGTGTTTCTTTTGGCCTCCCCATTTCCTTTCTCTTTTGGCGAGTTGGGCATACAGCAGTTGTTTTGGTGGGCGTGCGTCAGACATGTGTGCACAGTGCCCGCTCCACCTCGGCTGGTGCTGGATAATCACGGCCTCAGTACTGAAGGTGTTAGCCTCCGTGAGGACACTGACATTAGTGTGGCGAGCCTTCCACTTTATGTTGAGGATCTTCTGGAGAAAGTGCTAGTGCTGGCTTTCCAGGTGTTTTCTGTAGGTCAACCAAGTCTCGTAGGAATAGAGGAGAGTTGGGATTACCACCTTTTTATAAACTAAAAGTCTAATGTGTGTTCTGATGTCGTGGTTGTTGAACATCTGTCGAGACAGTCTGCCAAAGACAAGGCTGGCACAGCGGATTCTTTGCTGAATCTTGACATCTATGTCTGCCCTCTGTGAGAGATGGTGACCAAGGTAGGCAAGGTGTTCTACATTTTCCAGTTCTTCTCTGTCAATGTAGAACTTCCTTGCTGGGTTTGATGATTGACCAGGAGCTGGCTGGTGGAGAACGTCTGTTTTGCCAATGTTCAGGGTTAGTCCTACACTTTTCTAAGCTTCTGAGAAGCAGGTAAGGACTGTTTATAGATCCTCCTTTGAGTGTGCAACTACAGCACAATCATCTGCATACAGGAGTTCACCCACCATCGAAGTAAGTCATTGGGCACTTGTCAGGGATATGCAATGTAGTCTGAAGTTGACTATATCTATATCATGGGTCATTAGAGAAACCCCATTTGAAGAGTGACTGGCCGCACAATTGCCCTGTCCTGTTTGAAACTGGTTCAGGGATGGCCACAGGTGCCTTGGCAGGTCAAAACCTGGTGGGCAGATGGTTGGGTCGGTGATGAGAGAGTGGTTAACAACTGTCATCGCTGACCACTCATTACACCAAGCAGATTCCACCGTCATGTCCTGTGGTGGCATAAGTGACCACAAGGGCCCTTGATAGCCTCCATGAATAACCAAGTGGAGAATAAATGGCTGGGTCTCTCTTTCCCTCAGCCACAGGACATGACTACATTTTCAAATATATTGATTTCAATTACAACACAGAATACAAAGTGTACAGTGCTCACTTTATATTTATTTTTGATTATAAGTGTTTGCACTGTAAAAAGATAAAAGAAATAGTATTTTTCAATTAACCTAATACAATCTCTTTATCATGAAAGTTGAACTTGCAAATATAGAATTATGTACAAAAGACTGCATACAAAAATAGAACAATGTAAAATTTTAGAGCTTGCAAGTCCACTCAGTCCTACTTCTTGTTCAGCCAATCACTCAGACAAACAAGTTTGGTTACATTTGCAGGAGATAATGCTGCCCGCTTCTTGTTTACAATGTCACCTGAAAGTGAGAACAGGTGTTCTCATGGCACTGTTATAGCTGGTGTCGCAAGATATTTACGTGCCAGATGTGCTAAATATTCATATGTCCCTTCATGCTTCAACCATCATTCCAGAGGACAGGCGTCCATGCTGATGACGGGTTCTGTTCCATAACAATCCCAAAGCAGTGCAGACCAAAACGTGTTCATTTTCATAATCTGAGTCAGATGCCACCAGCAGAAGGTTGATTTTTTTTTTGTGGTTCGGGTTCTGTAGTTTCCGCATCGGAGTGTTGTTATTTTAAGACTTCTGAAAACATGCTCCCTACCTCATCCCTCTCAGATTTTGGAAGGCACTTCAGATTCTTAAGTCGTAGGTCGAGTGCTGTAGTTATCTTTAGAGATCTCACATTGGTACCTGCTTTGCGTTTTGTTAAATCTGCAGTGAAAGTGTTCTCAAAACGAACAACAATATGTGCTGGGTCATCATCCGAGATTGCCATAACATGAAATATACGGCAGAATGCGTGTGAAACAGAGCAGGGGACATACAATTCTCCCCGCAAGGAGATCAGTCACAAATGTAATTAACGCATTGTTTTTTTAACAAGAGTCATCAGCATGTAAGCATGTCCTCTGGAATGGTGGCTAAAGCATGAAGGGGCATACGAATGTTTAGCATAACTGGCACATAAATACCTTGCAATGCCAGCTATAACAGTGCCATTCGAACACCTGTTCTCACTTTCTGGTGACATTGTAAATAAGAGGACAGCATTATCTCCTGTAAATGTAAACAAACTTGTTTGTCTTAGCGATTGGCTGAACAAGAAGTAGAACGGAGTGGACTTGTAGGCTCTGAAGTTTTACATGGTTTTGGTTTTGAGCTCAGTTATGTGACAAAAAAAATCTACATTTGTAAGTTGCACTTTCAGTACAAAGAGATTGCACTACAGTACTTGTATGAGGTGAATTGAAAAATACTATTTCTTCTGTTTATCATTGTTACAGTGCAAATATTTGTAATCAAAATATACACTTTCATTTCAGTTACAACACAGAATACAAGATATATATGAAAATGTAGAAAAACATCCAAAGTATTTAATAAATTTCAATTGGTATTGTCTTGTTTAACAGTGCGATTAAAACTATGATTAATCGTGATTAATTTTTTTAATCACTATTAATTTTTTTGAGTTAATCGCGTGAGTTAACTGTGATTAATCAACAGCCCTACTTTCTAATTAAAACACTGCACAAGGCAAATATATCATCTGTATAATCAGACACATTTTCCAAAATCACTGGGTGTAGCCCCTTTGATTGGTTTTACTGTAGAATAAAGTGTCTCCAACCATAGTTCCAGGTTCTTCCAGGGCTACTTACTGGGAGCAGCTCAGCATAGGTGTATTTTCTATCTGTCTGGGACTTCAGGCATTTTGTATCATCAGTAACAGCTGAGAGATGAGTCATGTTGCTTCCCACTGATTTTGGCCTGGACCCACAAAGAAACAAAAATGTTTGATAACTGCTTAAGAAAAGATTAAGAATGTTTAGTTTAGAAAGGAAACAAATAAAAGGGGAGGGACATGATGTAGGCGTAACAAAATAATGAATGGTAAGGAGAAGGTAAATTGAGCATTACTATTTAGCCTGTCTTCTTATAGAAGGAACAAACAGACATTCAATGAAACTGAAAGGCAACAGATTTAAAACTAAGTTAGAGGAAATATTTTTTACACAACACATAATTAACCTGTGAAACTCCTTCTCACATATTATCATGGAGGCCAAGTTCTTAGAAGGATTAAAAAAATATGTGTATGTGCCCAGTCAGAACATTGACAGTTACATTAGAAAGGATAATAAATGTTGCTCATCTAAATAAACCTGCTCATCTAGGCTTCCAACCCTGCATACTTCCCTGGACAAGGCCCAGGAGTTTATGCTCCTGGGCATAAGCAAACCACTAACAGCTAGAGGTTAGGAAGAAATTTCCACTACAGGCAGATTAAATCATAACTCTGCTCTTGTAAGTGGATTATTGTATTAAATTAGTGGGCAATGGAAAAGTTGCATTCCATGAAAACAATGAGTATCTTAAGACTTTTATAAAACCATGTTAAATAGTTGAGAAGTATGCGATTTATAGATGATACACAAGAGATTTTTGCACCTACCTGTTTCTACTAACATCGGGTTTACTGGTTACGCTGTAGAAATCATCCCTTGTGATGGTTTCACTTGGTGGCAGGATAGCTGACAATAATCTGGTAGCTCTCTTAGAAGATGAATTCATCACGTTTGTTTTTAATAAGGTTGTGGGTGGGCTGGTTTCATTTCTCTAAAGGAATAGAAAAATAGAACAACTCAGAAATAAATTTCCCCACCTTTGTTCTTTCTGATGCTCTCCAGTTAAAGGTTTCTATTGACATCAGGGGCTTTTTTCCAATCACAATATGTAAAGTAGGTTCAAGCTTTTTCCATCATCCTTTAATAACTACAAAGCATTAAAAGTTGCTAGCAGAGGGCAATATTTCACCCTCTGTCTTTACATAAAATTCCAATTGACAGTGGGATTTCTGCAAATGGAATGAAGGTACAGGAGAATATGACATATATTGTTTAACATGACCCATATTAAACAAATCACCTAAACAATCAAGATCCTTCAATTTTAATGTAACCTTTTTTGTCTTTGTAGCTCCTGATTCCAGATTTGATCCAGAAGACACGGAAACTTCAAAACACAGCAGATAGACATTGCACAGGGAAGCAGACAACTTGTGTAGGGGGAAGCTGCACATTATTATACTATTCACCATAAAGGGAAAATGTGGGCACACCCGAGGCATGGCCAGTGGATTCATACACATAGTGCAGATGCAATCTACTCTACCTTTCTTTACCCAGTGGTGGCACCTGCTCATCTAGACTTCCATCACCCCCTGCATACTTTCCGGGACAAAGCCCTTTTGCTCAAACTTTGCTCACAGGACCAGGATTTGTTCCTTTTAAACTCTAAGGATGCTGATGAAAATGAATGGCAGCAGATGAATGTCCTCTAGTTTACAAATCAGTTGAGATGTTCAGAGGATAACTTAGAATTATGAGCATTTTGCACAGCTCTGACAAAACCTGAGACCACACAAAGCTCACCTAGTTTCAGGCTTTCCTATAAACTCAGTTATCTGAAGCCAGGTTCCCAGAAAGTTTTGCTAAAATGCAAAACTCTTCCAAGCAAATCTGGGCCAGTTTAGGGCTATGCAATGAAACTGCACTATGTACGTGTTTGAAATGAAAACAGGTGAAAATTTGTTTGTTTCCATTAAGACTGAGTTCATTCAAAATCCAGGCTCAGCGAGTATCTCAAAGGATCCAAGCACACGTCATTAAAAACAACCACCAGAAAAATGTTTGCATAAATCCCTATAAAGTGAAATCAAGAAGTTTCATGAAATTTTAATAAAACAGCTGAAGCCGTTTGCAGTAACATCAGGCCACCAACATTAATTTAGACCATAATGAACCATCTATCGTCATTAATTATTTTGTCTTTTAATACATGTAGGTATTAAAATTGCATTCTAAAAATTATTCCAATAAAAATATTAGAGATGGGTTTGAACTCCAACCCCTGAATCAGAACATCCTTTATCCTTGGGAGTATTTGAAATCTGAACTGTGATCTGGATTCACAATTTGTAAATAGCTCCAATCTTGAGACCTGATCCTGAGTGTTGCTGAGTACATGCAAATTCCATTGAAGCGACCTCTCATATTCAGGCCCTTTATGATGAGCTGAGTCAAGAACCCTGATCTCAGAATGTACAAATTCTAATATATTAAAAATCCATATCTAGATCTGAGTTTTGTAGCTTGAGACCACCTCTAGAAAAAATATCACAGCTGGCTGTTCTGACTAAACAATTATGATTTGAGAGATAGTGGGCCAGATTCTGCTCTCCGTTACACTAGTAAGTGTGTATCCAAAGTAACTTAATTGAAACCAGTGGAATTACTCCAGATTTACACCAGGATACTAGAGGGCAGAATCTTGCCTTCTAGCTATTATGTAACTCAATGAAATTTGAAATTTTCAGCTAAAATCTGCTCTCAGGTATATCCATGTGGCCCACTGACATCAATGGAGTTGTCAGGGTGTAACTGTAAACAGAAATTGGCCTGCAGTTTGTATTGGAGCTACTGTACAAAACACAGTAGCATTCTACTGCATTTTACACATAGATTTTGGATGAGACAAGCTTAGATTAACTAAATCTGACTCTATAAACTGACTCAAGGAATGAAGACCAAATCTATGTCCCTTTTAATTCAATAGAACGTTTTCCATTAACTTCTGAGGGTCCTTGTCATGCCTACCTGAGGATGGGAAGGTGCTATCCTTGGAATGCAAGATTTAGCTCGCAGTGGCAACAATGTCACCATTTGTGGGTAAGGATCAATATCCATCCTTGGTCTCTCGTGAGAGGTATGCCACTGCTTCAACTTTGCACTGGCAGTTTGTATTGCAGCTGTATGAGTGACACAAAATCTGGGACCCCTGCAGGGGGGAAATACATACAAGTAGAATTTTTTCAAAACACAAACTATTGGACTAATGTGACATTTACTACATCAGTGTATGGTGCTATTAATAACCAGAGTTAAAGATCAGACAACAGAAAAGATAAATTTACCTCTTACACTACTCTAAATATAAAAGTGATCTATTGCCTAAAAATGTTAGGGTTCTAAATGGCATACTAAAATACAGCTGCTTTTGTTTATGAGACTGCAATTTACATTCAATTTAACATGCTATGCCTAGTCTATAAAAGAGAATGGAGCCATGAGACACCCAAACTACAACTCCCATGAGGCACTGTGATAGCATGAAGTAATGTGGTAGCCTTAGTTCATGACTGCAGATATTCACTTTTTGGGGAGTGGGGTGAGGGGGAAATGAAAAAGAATATGGCTGATTATGCTTTGCAAACTAGGTTAGAATCTGCATAATCTACTACAGCAGAAGGAGAACAATTAATATGAAGACAGATGATTTACTGTGAAGTCCTTGAGAGAACAGCCTTTGTAAATCAAAGCTAAATAAATAATAATATTCAGCTCTGTATAACACTTAATTCTCAAATCTCAAAGTGCTTTACAATAGAGGCAAATATAATTATCCACATTTAAACTTTTAGCAGCAGTGCAGTAAGCAGGCTTTCAAAGTTACAGCAAGACAGCTATTAATATTCTGTATAACAGAGGTCCAACAGTAAATTGTCAGGGTCAAACTCTGCATAGATTTATATCATGTGCAACACCAATGACTTTAGATGGGTTGTACAGGATGTAGTTTAATATAGAGCTTGACCTTGAGTCTCAGATCTCTCAAACAAAAGTTTGCAGGGCCAGGATCTATCACTTATGCTAACACCAGCTTCCCTCACAACTTTAGCAGATTGGGGGCAAAGTAAAAGGAAGTAAACATTACAAAAATAATGACTTCAGAGTTCATCTTCAGTTATCCCTACCAGTAAAGAAGTAAAGGTTTCACTACTTCAGGCTGAATCCATTTTAAGTGTCTTGTATTCCACTGGTCTCCAAGTAGCAGGTCCAGTTTGAATAAGACTTCTGAGTTGAGAAAATAATCTCCACTGCTCACTAGATAGAGTTTTTTCATTTTATCAAGCTGTCTTGAGTCAAAGAAAATATATACATATATTATACCCTGCATATTTATTAATAGATTCCAAGGCCAGAAGGCACCATTGCGATAATCTAGTCTGATCTCCTGTATAGCACAGGCCATAAAACTTCCCCAAAAGGATTCCCAGAGGACATCTGTTAGAAAAACATCTAATCTTGATTTTAAAATTGTCAGTATTGGAGAATTTACCACAATCCTTGTTACATTTTTCCAATGGTTAATTACCATCACTGCTAAAAATTTAAACCTTATTTCCAATCTGAATTTGTCTAGCTTCAACTTCCACCCATTGGATCATGTTATACCTTTCTCTGCTAGATTGAAGAGCCCATTATCAAAAATGTGTTAACCCATGTAGGTACGTATAAGGTACATCTACACTTACAGTAGCATGTAAGTATAGACACTGCACACCCATATACCATGGGTACATAGGTGCTGGAACAATTTTTATAGTGGGGTGCTGAGAGCCCTTGAACCAAACTGTAAACCCCTGTATATGACGGAAACCACTTCAAGCCAGGAGGTGCTCCCGCACCTCCAGCACTCCTAGTTCCAGCACCTATGCATTGGTATAAATAGCAGTGAAGCCAGTGAGCCACAGCTTAGGCAAGCGGAGTAGAGAAGAGTGCCCTACAGGTCTGAACCCCCAGGGTATATACTCTACACGTCTCTCTACATGCCCAAGCACAGTCTCCCATGTCTATACTGCTATTTTTACCAGTGTAGTGTCCTGCTGCCTACTCGCTGCTGGAGCCTTTCCCCACCACTGTGAAAGGCTCCGGCACTGGCGAAAGGTTCTGGCAGCTCCCTGATGCCAGAGCCTTTCTCCAGTATGGATGCAGCTTGCCATTCACTGCAGCATGTAGCCACACTTGTAGTACCTGTATTCTGCATGCTGCCATAATCAAGTAATCCCTTAACCTTCTCTTTGTTAAACTAAATAGACTGAGCTCCTCAAGTGTAACAATAAAAGGCATGTTTTCTAATCCTTTAACCATATTCCTGGCTCTCCTCTGAATCCTTTCCAATTTATCAACATCCTTCTTGAATTATTGACACCAGAACTGGACACTATTCCAGGGGTGGTCACACTAGGGCCAAATACAGAGGTAAAATAACCTCTTTGCTCTGTGACAGTCTATACTATTATAGTCACCAGTTTTACAAGACTGTGATAAATTTTGTACAAGTATGCCTTGTGCGGTATCATTTGAAAACTCATAACCCGATGAACATAATTGACCTGGTAAAATATAACTTTACATTCAGTGTTGATATATATAAGTTTCTACTATATAACATTGCTGTAACATACTCCAAGTTTAGGAAAAGTAGGCACAAACCAGTTTCACAGGAACAAAGAAGAGACCAACACCCAAGCCAGGTGCTAAAGAGCTATCACCTGCTTAAGCAGCCATTCTCCGTCAGGGGGATGGTGTGAATAAGAAATTTATGTTTCATCACAGGGATGGTTCAAACCTCAAGTCCACAAGAGACTGTTTGTCATCTGCACCCCAGCTGAGGGTAATCCTCAAAGAGGGAAAAATGGTATAAGAATGAGAGACAGTGGCCTCCACTGTCTCCACATCACCCCTCTCTCTTCCCATCTCTACTCCCAGCAGCTACAATGCTTAAAAGACAAAGGAAACATCTTTGAACTGGGAGAGGGGCCCTGGCTGGAAGGCTTTTCAGCCAGTACAGACTGCTGTATATGGTGAGACAAAACCTCCTTGCTTTTAAGTTCACTTGGCTTGTTAAATTAGGTATTAGCTTGGTTTTATTCTTTTATTTTCTTTTTATAACCAATTCTGACTGTATGCATCACCACTTGTAATCCCTCAAAATCCATCTTTCTGTAGTTAATAAATTTATCTTATTGTTTTATCTTAACCAGTGTTTTGGGATTAAAGAGTGTGGGAAACTCCATTTGGGATAACAAGGATGGTGCATTATCATTTTCCTTTGATGAAATAGCAGACTTTCTATGAGCCTGTACCATTCAGAAGGTACTGAGCAGCACAGGAGCTGACTTTTGTTTTTGATGGTGAGTGTTCGTTCCTCTCCACCTCCTTCCCCTCGTGTGAGCGGTGGGCGGGACCTCATGGGGGAAGAGGCCAAGTGGGGGCAGGGCCCACAAAAGATTAATCCGGCACTGCAGGTGCTGAGCACCGCCTATTTTTTCTGTGGGTCCTTGAGCCCTGGAGCACCCACAGAGTCGACACCTATGCTGAGCAGTATAAGACACACATTTTGGAGGGGACAGGGCTGGGACTAGGAATTTGCGGGTATTGCCCAGTATGTAATTCATGAGTGACAGGTCTGAATGCTCATGTATTTAGCTGGGAGTGAATTTGCTGTGTGAACAGCCCAGGAGTGGATGTTCTGACACCAAAGCAGTGTAAAAGGGATCCCAGGCTAAAGAATTAATGGGACACAGCTGTTCAACAGCCCAGATTGTTGCACCCTAGGTAATATCACCTATACTTACTCAAGATTCCCCTGTTAACATCACCAAGAAGTATATTAGCCATATTGGCCACAGCATTGTGGTGGGAGCATCCTGGGGGAGGGATAGCTCAGTGGTTTGAGCATTGGCCTGCTAAACCCAGGGTTGGGAGTTCAATCCTTGAGGAGGCCATTTAGGGATCTGGGGCAAAAATTGGGGATTGGTCCTGCTCTGAGCAGGGGGTTGGACTAGATGACCTCCTAAGGTCCCTTCCAACCCTGATATTCTATGATTCTATGTTCAGCTGATTATCCATCACGACCCCCAAATCTTTGTTTACTTGCAGCCTGCTTACCAAGTGATCCAGATTGCTCTGTATTAGTGACCTGTCCCCTTCATTATTTACCACTCACCCAATTTTTAGGTCATCTGCAAACTTTATCAGTGATGATTTTATGTTTTCTTCCAGGTCATTGATAAAAATGTTAAATAGCATAGGACCAAGAACCAATCCCTAGAGGATGCCACTAGAAACACACCCACTTGTATGATGATTTTTCATTAACAGTTAAATTTTGAGACTTATCAGTTGGCCAGCTTTTAATTAATTTAATGTGTGTCATATTAATTTTATATCTTTCTATTTCTTAAATCAAAATATCATGTGGTACCAAGTCCAATACCACACAGAAGTCTATATTACATCAACATTATTACCTTTATCAACCAGACTCATAATCTCATCAAAAAAATCAAGTTAGTTTGCCAGAATCTATTTTCCATTAACCTATGTTGATTGGCATTAATTACCCTGCTTTAATTCTTTATTAATTGAGTCCCAAAGCAGCCACGCCATTATCTTGCCTGGGATTGAAGTCAGACTGACAGCCCTATAATTACCCAGGTCATCCCATTTACTCTTTGTAAATATTGGCACAATACTAGCTTTCTTTCAGTCTTCTGAAACTCCCCCAATATTCTAAGACATATTGAAAGTCAACACTAATGGTCCAGTGAGCGTCTTAGCCAACTCTTTTAAAACCCTTAGATGCAAGTTGTCTAGACCTGCTGATTTAAAAATCTCGAACTTTAAAAACTTCTGTTTAACATCCTCCTGAGATACTAGTTCAGTGGAAATAATGTTATCATCATTATATGATGAGACTACATCATCTGTTTTTCCCCAAATACAGGAGAGAAATATTTATTGCACACTTCTACCTTTTCCACATTGTTTTTATTGATAATTCCACCATTTCCATCTAGTAATAGACCAAGATCATTATCAGGATTCTTTTTGTTCCTACAAAATTTTAAAATCTCATTCTTATTGACCTTAACTCTGCAGGCCATAGATTTCTCCTATTATCACTTTGCTCATCAGTTTTCCACAATTCCTATATTCTGATTTATATTCATTACTATCAACTTCCCCTTTATTATATATTCTTTTTTAAAGTTTCCTTCATGTCCCCTCTAAACCAGATCAGTTTTTAACTGTACAGTTTCAGGACCACAGTATGGGTGGCCTGGTGTAGGGGTTTGCATAAGATGCAGGCGGAGGGTTCAGTTACCAGAAATCAGACCTGTTTGGAACGTCAGGAGATCAGAATCAAGAGACAAACCAGAGGGCAGAGATCAAGAATCAGTTACTAAGAGTCAGGTCACCAGGAGATCAGGTTCAGTCAATGGAACCAGAGGGCAGAACCAGATACCAAGAGTCAGGCTAAGTCAGGATACCAGGAGGTCAGGATCAAAAGGTAGGAACAGCTAAAACACCAGACCAGCAGTCCACAGCAGGATGAAGTCCAGCTATGCAGACAGCTTCTTGTTTCCTCCTCTGGCTTAAATAGAGGCCGTGGCTCAACCAGAAGCCTTGGATCTCTCTCAATCAGAGCATAGAGGTGGGGCTTGTGCTCCAGGTGGGCATCATTGACCCCAGTCCCAGCAGCTGTCTGTATGCTGACGAGTAGAGGATTGGAGTGCAAGGATTCCCAGGCCCCCCATAGACCTAGGTTCAAGACCTGTGGGGCTTGACATCACCCTCTGAGTAAGGGGCATCCTCTGGGTGCTTCTCAGGATATGCTTTTATTAGGGCAGATGTGTGAATGTTTTCTGCTGACTCTTACATTTGCTCCTCAGGGCCATAGCCTTCCCAATTAATCAGATATACAAGTTTACCCTGCCAGCATTTAGAATCCAAGATCTTGTGCATAACACAGTCCTTATGGCCTTGTATGCACACTGGTGAGGGATGCTATTGGGTCCTGTGTGGAAATGAATTCTTGGTACAGGGTTTCGGGAGGGATATGTGAAATACGAGGTGGATCTTAAGAGACTTGGGTAGGTGTAGTTCAATGGTTACCAGGTTAAGTTGGTGACGGATTCAGTCAAGGCCAAGGAACTGAAAGTCCAACTTACATAAGAGTATGTTTGTGCAGAGGTGCTTCCTTGAGTTCCATACTATTTGTCCCACTGAACAAGTGGGACCTGGTTTATGATGTTTGTCTGCATGTCGCTTCTAGTCGGCTTTCACTTTTTCAGGTGACCCCTTACTTCTTCCTGGATTTGATTAATCCTCTGCACAAAGTCCAAGGTGATTGGGTTAGGAGAAGTCATAGGTAATTGTAGGTGGAATCAGAGGTGGTACTCATAGATGGCAAAAAAGGGACTTTTTACTGTGGAAGCGTGATCTGTGTTATTGTATGCAAACTCCACATAAAGTAATAGTGAGGACCAGTAATCTTGATGGCGGTTAAAATAACAACATAGCTATTGCTCTAAAATCTGATTGACTCTGTCTGGTCAGTGGACTGAGAGTGGTGGGGGAAGAAAGGTGTGGCTGGACCCCCAGAAGACATAGGGCCTCACACCAGAATTGGGCTGTTAATTGTGATCCTCAGTCAGAGGTGATATATTCCATAGGCCACAGAGATGAATCCATGTGTCGTGGGGTAAGTGCACCCTGTCATGGGGTGCCTGGTCACGTGTGGTCACCAGCAAGGAAAGGGGCTGTACCGCAGCTGGTTAGGTCCAGTGCTAATGACCCTTATTAGGAAACAGGGTAATACAGCTTAATGGCCAGAGTCAATAAAGTTGCCCTTCCACACAGGGCAGCATGGCCTAATGGCCAGTGTCAATAAAACGGCCCTTCCGTTCAGGGCAGCATGGCCTAATGGCTGGCATCAATAATGCAGCCCTTCTGTTCAGGGGAGCATGGCTTCATTGCTGGAGTCCATAAAGTAACTCTTCTAGCCGGGGCAGTGTGGCCTAATGGTCAGAGTCAATAAAGTCGCACCCCTCCGTGGGGTTGTGTGGCCTATTGGCCCTCTGGGGAAGTGGGTCGCCACTCAGGGATGTGTGGCACCCTAGGTAGGGGGACTTGGGCCCTCCCTGCTCCTCCAAGCCCTAGTCTTTTTTTTCTGTCTCAGAGGACTGGGGCACCAGCTGGTGATGTTGATTTGTTAATAAACCCTTGGGCCAGACTCTCCTGAAGGTATTCTCTGAGTGTGGCCAGTTCAAGTTTGGGCATGGTGTAAATCTGACTGAACGGCAATTTTGCCCCCAGCTGTAATTCTATGGGGCAGTCGTAGGCCTGATGTGGGGAAAGGTTTTTCACATTATTCTTTTCAAACACATTTTTCATAATTCTAGTATTTTAGGGGAAGTTCTGATGTAGCTCAAGGGGGCGCCCCTGCCTGGGCCATCACCTTTGCCTCTATTGCCCCCGCAGGTCCAAGTGCTGGGACTGAATTTACCTGCTGCTGACAGTGCTGTCAACAGAATGCAGAAAGGAAGCTGATTTCTTGTTTTTGCCAGTGAATTAGGGGATTATGATGGGTCAGCCAGGGAATTCCAAGGATCAGGGGAAAGTGTGGAGAATTAATTGCATCGTGTTTGGGGGGAGGGATAGCTCAGTGGTTTGAGCATTGGCCTGCTAAACCCAGGGTTGTGAGTTCAATCCTTGAGGGGGCCATTTGGGGATATGGGGCAAAAATTGGGGATTGGTCCTGCTTTGAGCAGGGGGTTGGACTAGATGACCTCCTAAGGTCCCTTCCAACCCTGATATTCTATGATTCTATGTGTTATGGTACCCCTTAATGCCTGTTTTGAGAAGGGCTGTTTCCTCAGTCACAGGACTGAAGAAAGAGGCAACCCATCAATAGTTTCTATGAGGTCTGCAACCAACGTGTATTGCAAAGCAATTTGCAGAAACTGGACAGTTGTGGCATCTATGAAGTTGTCAGCCGCCCCTGAATTGACAAGAGCCCATTGGACTGGAATCCATTGTTTCGCCTCAGGAATGAGCAGCTGAACAGGTACCTGAAAGTGAGGGACATCCTGACATGGTGCACGATGTGCCCCAGTCAGGACTGAGGTGTGGGGGAACTTCTTTCCTTTAGTGCCCAGGCCCACCCCCTTAGTAGGCCTGGGCCACCTCATTTCCCAGACCCTTCAGGGCTTGTGTGAGACAGTTAAAAATAGAGTGGCCCAATTCTCCACAATAGAAGCACATGTGGTGCCAACAATGGCATTTTCTGTCCTCGGGGATGAGCCAATGGGCAATAGCCACCTGCATACAATTTCCTCACCCAGATGTGGACCTCGGGCAAAAAAGTTTGCCCACACCTGGACTAGATGAGCACGATGGTCCCTTCTGACCTTAAAGATTATGAGCTGATCATCCCATTCCCTAGTAAGATTTGGTGATCTGTAGCAGATACCAGCTAATACCACATCTTGTGCTTTATCAGTTAGGACACTGATCTATAAGCATTCAGGATCATGTTCTTTCAAGTTATCAGTGACTCGGAAATACGCACTACCATTTTTTACATAAAGTGCCACTCCCCTTTCCCTTTTGCCCATGCAGTCTTTCCTAAATAAGCTATAACCATTGATATTAACATTCAATCATATTAGGCATGATTCATCCCATTATGATTCATCCCATTGAGCCAAAACATTTCTATTACCAAATTAAAGCCACGTTTTGTACAGAATAAATGTCCCTACTGGCTTAGGACAGGTGACCTAAATCTAATAAAGCATATTGTTAGGGAAGTGTGTCATACTGTATGCCCTGCTTGTGATTTTAAAATCTTACATTTATAGAGCATCTTTCATTAAGACATGTATTCATATTCAGTTTTATAAAAAACCCTTTTGTATAAAGCCTTAATTTTTACCCTGATTCTGACCTCACAATAGTTTTGCAAACATATAACTCAGTCAACTTCAGTGGTTATTCCTGAATTACCCTTGTATTAGTGAAATAATCAGAATTATAACCATTGTGTCTGTATTATTCACTCATATCCATTATACATGGGTAATTCTAAATGCTCATAAACAACATTTATCAAGCCTTCTTTATAAGCATTAAAAACAATGGGAAATACCTTTGCTTCCTTCTAGTGTCCTTAAGGACCTTTAGTCTTTCAATGTCCATCCAGAGCCACCAGTACCTTTCACCCAAAGTTCCTTTTATGAACTTCTTGAATCTTTCAAACTCATTTCTGTTGCCAATATCATAAGTTCTGTGACTGGTACACCAGGCAGCCCGAGTGTCTGTGACATCACTTTCAGATGTTGAACTTGAACTCACATCTTCAATCTCCTGTTTTATCCAATGTCCTTTGGAGTCTAACTTGTTGGATGGAGAAACACTTTGGGAAGTAAGTGGCTCTGCAGCAGTAGCAGAAAGTTGATTATTTGATAACTCATGTATAAATACTTTGGACAGTTTACTGAAGTTCATACCAGTCTTGCTCTTAGCAGCCAGTTGTCCCGTCAGTTTTGAGACTGATTCACTCACTATATACTGAATATAAGCTGATGTAAACTCTTCTAATGTTTGAAACGCTGCCATTTCTTGTCTACCGTCGAATTCCAGATTTTCTTTCTCCTCAGCACCATTCTCCCATTTCTGGTCTAGGTATACTCTTAATATAGTGTGGGAAGGAGTGTCAGCAATGGATACAGAAGTGTCATCCTCTGTACTTTTGGATCTCCCATTAACATTGCTAGTTTTTGCAGTTCCTGTCCCCTGGGGGAAGGGGTGACTCCTTTGACTGTATTCCATAGCCGGGGAATCCACTCCTGCATTAAATCAAAAGAGATCATTGAAAACTCTCTCAGATTCAGAACTGTTCTCCTAGCCGGCAGAAACAAGTTTTCAAGTTACAAAAATTGCATTTTATTGTTGACAGCAATGGAAATTGCCATATACTGCCACACTTGGGATCAGCAGATGTGCTTGAGCTGCAGCTACCTTGCTATAAACAGGAGGGATCTTCTGCCATAATGTTCTCTGTGAGAGCCCCTTGAGTCTGTGAAACTCAGTCCCCACCTTGGTGCACCAGATCCCTGCATTCTCAACCATACAATCCCAACACACTCCAAGGCAACCTACCTTGCCAGCAGGCAGCACCCCACCAACTGGAATCCCAACCCATAGGCACCTCCACCACCAGAGCACCTATTAAATGTCTTGCATGGTGACAGGTTTCAGAGTGGTAGCTGTGTTAGTCTGTATCAGCAAAAATAGCGAGGAGTCCTTGTGGCACCTTAGAGACTAACACATTTATTTGTGCATAAGCTTTCGTGGGCTAACCATGGATTTATATAGAGGCAATATGATATTTTCTGTCTTATTATCGATCCCTTTCTTAATGATGTACAGTTGGGATTATGTTTTCCAATGTGCATTAGTTTGCATTTATCAACATTGAATTTCATCTGCCAATTTGTTGCCCAGTCACCCAGTTTTGTGTGATCTCTTTGTAGCTCTTCTCAGTCTGCTTTGAACTTCATTATCTTGAGTAGTTTTGTATCATCTGCAAATTTTGCTACCTCACTGTTTACCCCTTTTTCCAGATCATTTATGAATACGTTGAATAGGACTGGTCCCAATACAGACCCCTGGGGACACCACTATTTACCTCTCTCCATTCTGAAAACAGACCATTTATTTCTACCCTTTGTTTCCTATCTTTTAACCCAGGGGTGGGCAAACTCTTTGGCCTGAGGGCCACATTGGGTTTTGGAAATTGTATGGAGGGCTGATTAGGGGAGGGGGTCATAGCCCGGCCCCCATCTCCTATCCCCCGCTCCCCCGGGACTCCTGCCCCATCCAACTCCCCTGTTTCCTGATGGCGCCCCCGGGATCCCTGCCCCATCCACACACACCTCCTCCCTGTCCCCTGACCGCCCCTGGAACCTCCGCCCCTGACTGCCCCCTGTTGCCCCATCCAACCCCTCCTCTCATTCCTGACGCCCCCACCCCCCCCGGGACCCCGGGCCCATCCAACCATCCCTTCTCCCTGTCCCCTGACCGCCCCTGGAACCTCCGCCCCATTCCTGATGACCCCCCCCCGGGACCCCGGGCCCATCCAACCATCCCTTCTCCCTGTCCCCTGACCGCCCCGGAACCTTCGCCCCTGACTGCCCCCTGTTGCCCCATCCAACCCTTCCTCTCATTCCTGATGGCCCCCCCGGGACCCCGGGACCATCCAACCATCCCTTCTCCCTGTCCCCTGACCGCCCCGGAACCTTCGCCCCTGACTGCCCCCTGTTGCCCCATCCAACCCTTCCTCTCATTCCTGATGGCCCCCCCGGGACCCCGGGACCATCCAACCATCCCTTCTCCCTGTCCCCTGACCGCCCCTGGAACCTCCGCCCCTGACTGCCCCCTGTTGCCCCATCCAACCCCTCCTCTCATTCGTGACGGCCCCCATTCAACCCCCCTGTTCTCCGCCCTCTGACCGCCCCGACCCCTATCCACACCCCCGCCCCCTGACCACCACCCCGAACTCCCCTGCCCTCTATCCAACCCCCTCCCGCCCCGCTCCCCGTCCCCTTACTGCGCTGCCTGGAGCATGGGTGGCTGGCAGCGCTACAGCTGCACCGCCCGGCTGGAGTTGGGCCATGCCACCGCCACCGCACAGCACAGAGCACTGGGTCAAGCTGGGCTCTGCAGCTGTGCTGCCCCAGGAGCTCCCAGCCCTGCCGCCCAGAGCATGCGTCAGCGGCGGGGTGCCCTGAGGCTGCAAGGGAGGGGGAACAGCAGGGGAGAGGCCGGAGGTAGCCTCCTGGGGCAGGAGGGTCCCATGGGCCGGGCAGGAGGGTCCCGCGGGCCGTAGTTTGCCCACCCCTGTTTTAACCAGTTACTGATCCATGAGAGGACCTTCCCTTTTATTCCATGACAGCTCACTATGTCTAAGAGCCTTTGGTAATGGACCTTGTCAAAGGCTTTCTGAAAATCTAAGTACTCTATATCCACTGGATCCCCTTGTCCACATGCTTGTTGACCCCCCTCAAAGAATTATAGTAGATTGGTGAGGCATGATTTCCCTTTACAAAAACCATATTGACTCTTCCCCAACAAATTATATTCATCTATATGTGTGACAATTCTGTTCTTTACTATAGTTTCAACCAGTTTGCCCGGTACTGAAGTCTGGCTTATTGGTCTGTAATTGCCAGGATACCTCTGGAGTCCTTTTTAAAAATTGGTCTCATATTAACTATCCTCCAGTCATCCCATACAGAAGCTTATTTAAATGATAGGTTACAAACCACAGTTAGTCGTTCTGCAATTTCACATTTGAGTCCCTACAGATCAAATCTTTAACCCAAAAAGGAATCAGTTCCGTTTACAAATGTTTCATTGATAATGTGTTTAGATAAATAACCAGCACCCCTCTCTCTCCCCGTACCATTGAGGCAGCTCATTTCTTTTTGCTCCACTCCCACTCATCCCCTTTAGCCATCCTCCCTTTGATTGGCAGCTCAGCGCAGATGTGTCTCATGTTATTAAACTGGCCTCCAGCCTCCCCTGTTGTTCTTATCTGCTGAGCAGGAAACCTGACACTTTTACTTGCCCAGATTCCTTCTGCATATCCCAGGCTTCTGGGCAATAGGATTTTTCCAGTCCAGATGGTAGTTGGCACAAGTGGCCATTTATCTATAAATATTGCTTACCTAGATTACTGCTGCTACTGCTGTATAAATCAGCTGTGTAAGACTGAGCAGGAAAACTACATATGCCTTGAGAAGGAACAGAATCTAAATGAAAAGCAAGAAGAAACAAAGTCATAATTTTACCATTGCTATACAGCATCTTGGTTTCAATTTGTTTTTTAAATTTGAGGGTTAACCGAATCCCATCCATTTTCCTGTAACCATTCAGCACAACAAGAGATATAAATGTCCATGTTTCAGTGCATAAGACATCCATTACTAATCAGAGTTCAGGATGGGCAGGTTATTCCATAATTTTCCATTATAGTATTTCTTGTAAGTTCCTGTGAATTATGAAGTGGTGGCCAATGTCACAGGCAGAATACTGAATGGAATGGATCACTGGTCAGATCTGGTATAGAAATTCCTATGTCCCTTACTCACACTACTCCACATTTTAAAAATATTTTTAAATTTTAAAAATCCACCAATTTTCATAATACTGAATCTACTCTAATTTACTCTAATTCTTAATCTACATTGATGAAGGAATAATTTCAATATTATTTTATCACATCACTGATTAAAAATATCACAAATGGCAAAAAACATCGGGCTAGCCCATGGCCCTGATCCCCCAGTGGCATAAATTCCAACTAGAGGTGTGTGTCAGGAATCCCAGCCTCCAGCAGAGCTAGTCTCTAGGCAGCCTCATCAGTACAGCTGGTCTGCAGCAGGCTGTCTGATTAGCCAAGCAACGGATTGCCCGCAGATGCCAGCAGATTGGCTCTTAAGCCAGCAGCAGCTCACTGGCTTTTCAGTGCTTATGCTCACTGCTGTGCCTGCTCCTGCTCTGAACCCGTCTTGGTCTGCCACCCTGCTTGCAGTTCCTGCCCTCTGGTTTGACCCTCAGCTCTGGCTCCTGACTATGGACTCAGCTTGACCCTTGGCTCTGGTACCAAGTTTTTGCCTTCCAGTTTTACCCTTGGCTTTGGCTCCCAATGACTGACTACAGCTCTGATTCTGGCCACTAGGCTAGACTGCCCTGACACTGCGATCTGACCATGTCCTGCACCTCATATTCCAAGGATGTTCCCATGAGATAACTATGCTGCAATCAAACCTCACCCGTGCCCATCCTTTGACTCTGCCCCCAGTCCGTGGAGGTTAAGGAAGGGAAGTACAATGCATGCATAATGCCTTTTAGATTGAAGGAGCAGCAGATTTTGCATAACAGAGTAATAGCCAGATGCAGATGAAAAACAGAACTCCACACTAGAAGACAAAGCTCTCAGGCAGGGGAACTAATAGATCCATAGGGTGAAAACTCACTGATTACTAGGACAATGGAGGGGAGGGACAAGGAGAAAGAATATCCACATGGCTACTAGCAGCCTTCACTAAGGAGAAAGTGAATGTGTTGGAGTACAGAAGTGCATTGCTAAGAGACTCACTGAAGTGTTGTGGTTAAAAGTTCTTGCAAATTTAGATTATGCCAAAACACTTTGTGGCTCCCCCAACATTTGAAGCCACTAAACTCTGAGCAGAAAAACATAACAGCAAAGTGGACCTCCCACTGGTTCCCATTCCTATCCCAGCCCCAGCCCAATACAATACAGATCCTGCAAGTGTTGTACAATCTTGACCTGGCTGCTTGCAGCTCTGCATAAACTAATGATTATGTCATGACTTACATATTAGTGCAATCCGCATACATTAATGATTAATGAATGAGTCAGCATATTTTACAAAGGTAGGCTTCCAGAGCAATAATGTCCTGAGGAGTTACCATACCACAAAGCCATTCATGCTTTGGATCCACGTGGCCCTGATGAGGCAATTCTCAAATGCAACAGCTTCTGTGTCCTCACAGGACTGGGGAGAGACATAGTTCCAACACTTCCCCATGTGTTTGAGCTTTTGTGATCCATTTTGCTTCCCTCTGCTCTGCATAGCAGATGAGAGATTATGGGCCACTTATAGTAAGCAGCATTTAACATTGTGGGAGTGGAGAGAAAATACACCTATTCTCTTCCCCATCCAAGTTCCTAGGTATTGTACTGTAGACCACAGAACAATGACAAGCAGATATAGCAGCATTACTCTAACTCTAGAATACCTTTGATTTCAATCTTGTCATATTTGTTATCTAAATAACATGGCTGCACCATAACTACTTACCTGGGCTGACATTGTGGTTGTATGCAACAGTTCTCTGAGGGCCTGGAGACCAATGTGTGCCTTGAATTTGAGTGGAAACTAAAGGATGAGTAACTGTATCTGTAGTTGTTGTTTGCTGACTTTTTTTGGCTAGTGTAAACCAATCCTTTGTCTGAGTAACTGTAGCCTATGAAAAGCAACATTAAACAAGTTCAACATAGCTTATACAATAATTCAATTTTATCTATTTGTTTCAGGGCTTCTCAGAACAGAGATCTTATTGTCTGGTTATTCTGTGCTCTCTCACCATGTACGTTTTGTTATCATGATGGTTCACAATGGATGTAGAAATATTGAGGGAAACCTGCCAGGGTTAAAGCATGGCCCCTGAACTAAGGGGAGGAGTTTGAGACCAGGGCCAGGAAGAGATGTGGGGAAAGGTCTCTCCAGAGAAGCCACAGTGGTGTGAATCTGGAAGCTGGGAAGCCAGCCAGGAGTGAAACACAGCTTTATGGGAGGAGGGCTGCTTGTGGATATTCTATCCCAAGGGAGAATAAGTTGGAGCCCAGAATTCAGGGCTAGGCAGAAATCTGAAGGAAGAGACTCTCCAGAGAGGCCAGGGGCAGGAGTGGGAACAGCAGAGCTCCCCCTGCACTTACAGGGAACTGGAAGAGTTGTGATAAATGGGCCTACAAATTTACCCTGACTGTGAACTTATCTGAAAAGTGAGTGAAAGTTTGTAAAATCTCATAATAACATATAACGCCAAATGTTAATGGGAAAAGATGCAAGAGAGAGACAGACAGACTGAATTAGTACAAAGGGTCTTAGCCCAATGTGCTCCATCCAGCACAAAATTGCTGCCATTGCCTGTACGTTGTGCTGATTTTACCTGGCCAAGTGAAACATAGAACTTTCTCATAATTAATTCTTCTTCATCCTCCTCAGGAAATGGAGGTGTCGGCTCTCTTTTCATAATCCAGGGATAATATGTTGTATCTATAATGAAGTTAATACCAGTTCTGCTCCATTCTACCTGTGAAAGCAGTTTCGCTAACCTACAGTTAAATATATTAGGAGACAAATGAGTAGTTCAGTTTAAACATTCATCAAGACATTCATTTGATTTATCTTGACAACTGACAGTAAAAAACATTAGCATTCTCAAAATAAATTCTAAAGGGGAACTTTCTATTCTACTTATCTTCTATTTTACCCCCTGGACCATATTTACATACGTGGAGAATGACAGCCATTCTACGGTTCACAGAGCCAGAGAAGAATTCCTCCAAAAGCTAGGCATGGTATACATTAGGCTTGAGCCTGGAGTTTATATCTGAATCCAACCTGTCTGGTCACCTTATCCAAATCCAAACTTCATCATAGAGGGGGGTGGGGAATGGAGTGTTCAGATCTGGTGTTCTGGGTCAGATTCGGTCTCTTTTTTCCTCCCATCTGTGCTCACTTTGACCCTGATTCAGGAAGGTCCTTAAGCATGTGTTTAGTTTTAAATACTAACTTCAGTGGGAATTAAGCACATGATTAGAGTTCATTTTATATAATTTTATTTTGTTTAATGAAGAAAATGGTTCGACACAACAGAAAAGGCTTAGGCATGTCCATTTATTGCCTAAAGGGAAAATACAGCATTTCTCTAGGATTTGTTATCCTTTGTACAATTTTCCCTCCAATGTAAGCATAGTCTTCAGTATATTGAATATTGTTACATTTACTGCAAACATTTTAAAATACTTTTATGCAGCACTCAGTGCCCAAAGAACTGGTCAATTTCTACAATAAGCCAGGTATTGGTATTAAGCCAGGCTACCAGGCAGCCACTCTTTCAGGGACTCACTAAAGCTGTGATCATCCTGCATACTACAACCAACAAAACCCATACATGAACTTTAGGGATCTGGAGGAAGGGCCTTCCCATAGTAGGTCCAAGGCTCTGGGACATCCTCTCAAAGGAGGTCAGGAAGAGTACAACAAATACATCAGATCATGCTGCAAGACTCACCATTTTGCCATAGCATTCCTCAAAGAACCTGGGCAGTGGAAAATCTAGCTACATTCGCAAAGGTAGAAACCAGTGATTAAAACAAAGAGGATAATGGAGAATTGGCTGTCTCTTCCACTCAGATTCCACTACTTTTTATCATTCATTTACAGTACCTAGATATGGCTAGATAGATTCAGAGGCCAGAACAACCATTGTGGTTATCTAGTCTGACCTCATGCATAACACAAGCAGACATAGCAGCATTATCCTAATTCTAGAATAGCTTTTATTTCAATCTTGTCATTTTATGGGCAAGGGAAATTAGAGTCAAGAGGAAGTGGAGAAAAGGCAGAAGCCTCATTTTAATTTATCCAAATCACTGAAATTATGTGGGTTGCATGGGGCAAAAGATCTGAGAAAATGTTGTAAGAGTTATATCAAGACAAACTAAATAGAGGAGATAAATTAACAAATGTAATACTTGGTATACATTAGAGGGGGCAATACCTGTATTCAAAGTAACAATCACTTTTTAGAAAGGCTGGGAGTCTTTCTTGCTTAATCCACTGAATTCCCTGTTCTCGCTCAAGACGCTATTAAAACAAAAAAACATCAGATATCTGTTAATGCTTCACTTCATCAGGTTTTATTTGCCACATAGTTAATTGATAGGTTACCTTGTAGTAATTCTAGCAAAGTAAACAACTTTCCCCCTCAAACATAGTCTAACCAGACAAGTGAATTAATTTACCTTCCTATAACAACTGAGGGTCTGATTCTGATCTTTCTTAAAACAGCATACATGGAAATGTAAGCCAGGAATTTCCCTGTTCAAAACTAGTGCAAGTGACAGAGGAATACAAATCAGAGTACCAGTTGCAATATGAAACAGGTAACTTTGGGGACTATACTTATTTTTAAAATAACTACAATTAGTGTTTTCATCAATATCTTGAGGACTGAGGAAACTTTCAAATGGTCTTAACAAGAGCCCCAAAGCAGGAGAACTGTGGATATTTTAAAAAAAACAACCCACCAGTTTTCACCTACACCCATATGGTGCATTGAGGACAGTGTTAGAATTGCACCATGTACATTGGCCAAACTGGATAGTCTCTACGTAAAAGAATAAATGGACACATATCAAACATCAGAAATGGTAACATACAAAAGCCAGTATCAGAACACTTCGATCTTCCTGGACAGGGGCGGCTCTAGGCACCAGCAAACCAAGCACATGCTTGGGGCAGCACATTTTCAGGGGCAGCATTCTGGCCATCCATTTTTTTTTTTTTTTTTTTTTTTTGCTTGGGGTGGCAAAAGGACTGGATAAGGACTGGGACACTCGGGCTGGGGGCCGCCCCGCAGGGCACACGGAGCTGCCCGCAGGTGCTGCAGGACAGCCGCCCCCGGAGCACTACAGCTGGGGCTGGGTGAAGCACCTGAGCCACTCAGGAGCAGCAGCAGCAGCGGGGCCATAGAGGGGACTAAGTGATTGGGCAACAAAATGGCAAATGAAATTTAATGTGGATAAATATAAAGTAATGCACATTGGAAAAAATAACCTCAACTATACATACAATATGATGGGGGCTAATTTAGTTACAACTAATCAGGAAAAAGATCTTGGAGTCATAGTGAATAGTTCTCTGAAGACATGCATGCAGTGTGCAGCGGCAGTCAAAAAAGCAAACCTGATGTTAGGAATAATTTAAAAGGGGATAGAGAATAAGACGGAAAATATCTTATTGCCCTTATATAAATCCATGGTACGCCCACATCTTGAATACTGCGCACAGATGTGGTCTCCTCATCTCAAAAAAAATATACTGGCATTAGAAAAGGTTCAGAGAAGGGCAACTAAAATGATTAGGGGTTTGGAACAGGTCCCATATGAGGAGAGATTAAAGAGGCTAGGACTTTTCAGCTTGGAAAAGAGGAGACAAAAGGGGGATATGATAGAGGTATATAAAATCATGAGTGGTGTGAAGAAAGTGAATAAGGAAAAGTTATTTACTTGTTCCCATAATATAAGAACAAGGGGCCACCAAATGAAATTAATGGGCACCAGGTTTAAAACAAATAAAAGGAAGTTCTTCTTCACACAGCGCACAGTCAACCTGTGGAACTCCTTGCCTGAGGAGGTTGTGAAGGCTAGGACTATAACAGGGTTTAAAGGAGTACTGGATAAATTCATGGAGGTTAAGTCCATTAATGGCTATTAGCCAGGGTGGGTAAGGAATAGTGTCCCTAGCCTCTGTTTGTCAGAGGGTGGTGATGGATGGCAGGAGAGAGATCACTTGATCATTACCTGTTAGGCTCACTCCCTCTGGGGCACCTGGCATTGGCCACTGTCAGTAGACAGGATACTGGGCTGGATGGACCTTTGGTCTGACCCAGTACTGCCATTCTTATGTTCTTATGTCATCATCCGAGACTGCTATAACATGAAATATATGGCAGGATGTGTGTAAAACAGAACAGGAGACATACAAGTCTCCCCCAAGGAGTTCAATCGCAAATTTAATTAGCACATTATTTTTTTAACGAGCCTCATCAGCATGGAAGCATATCCTCTGGAATGGTGGCCGAAGCATGAAGAGGCATATGAATGCTTAGCATATCTGGCACATAAATACCTTGCAACGCCAGCTACAAAAGTGCCATGCGAACGCCTGTTCTCACTTTCAGGTGATATTGTAAATAAGCAGTCAGCGGTATCTCCCGTAAATGTAAACAAACTTGTTTGTCTTAGCAATTGTCTGAACAAGAAGTAGGACTGAGTGGACTTGTAGGCTCTAAAGTTTTACATTGTTTTGTTTTTGTTTATGTAACAAAAAACCCTACATTTCTAAGTTACACTTTCACGATAAAGAGATTGCACTACAGTACTTGTATGAGGTGACTTGAAAAATACTATTTCTTTTGTTTATCATTTTTACAGCGCAAATATTTGTAATAAAAAATAAGTGAGCACTGTATACTTTGTAATCTGTGTTGTATTAGAAATCAATATATTTGAAAATATAGAAGAACATCCACAAATATTTAATAAATTTAAATTGGTATTCTATTTGTAACAATGCGATTAATTGGGATTAATTTTTTTTGTCGCGGTTAATTTTTTTGAGTTAATCACGTGAGTTAACTGCAATTAATCAACAGCCCTAATTAGAATAGCCTTGAATGAAAGAAACTAGACTCACATAATTTACTCCAGTACAATATAAGCAACAATGGAAATAAACCAAAGTTTCCCAGTATACTGAATGTTATTTTCTTTCTATACTGCTTTGGCAGTATAGCTGCGTCTATACTTGGAATGCCTTGTCAGTAGAGTACTGTAGTATTCCTATACTGGTAAAGTGCTCCCAGCGTAGACATGGTCTAACTTTTGGTCTTAATATTAGTGAGTATTCAGACCACCAAAAAAAATTCTACTTTACAGGATGCACATGTGTAGTTCAATTCACTTGAATGGAAGACCTATGTGCATCTTGACATAATTTGGCCCATCATGCTGTTTTCCTAACACACAAACTAACATTTTTCCCAAGATAACAAGCCAAACTCAACAGTAACTGCTGTCAGTATCAATATAATTGGATTTAAATATAAAGTCACTGGACATAACATGCTTACCATAATACTGTAATTTGGGTCAACACTGAAGTCTGGAAAAATGCTGCTCTTTTTGGAAAGTTGCCCATCATTCTTTGCCTTCCTTGTAACATCATAAATGGGACTGGGAGGTTTCTGATTATGAAGAATTTTTTTCAGCTGGTTTTCCAGACATTGTGGGGTATCATTAACTACTTCAAAAACGCCAAAATCAGGATTAAACTTAACTGGCTCTGCAAAGGTCTGAAAAAGAAGTTGTAATAAGAGAAACCTTTCATATAAAAAATCCTGATTCTGCAGTAGGGAAGCACCCTACAGAATGCAAGATAGTATCATTAGACATTTTCCTTCTTCGTTCCATGGCTTTTGCTAGGGACTGCAATAGTAAATCTGCATGCTTGCCACTTTTCCTGCTCATTGTAGGGTTTTCCAATACATTATTACCACAGCTCTCAACTATATCTAATTACAAACTATGTCACTCATTTCAGACCCTAATTCACCTTCTTCCCATGCAAATATAGGCCTCAGTACAGCAAGTGCTTGCTCACACATGTAACTCCCAATTTACCACATACTGCCAATTCAATCAGGTACTGTGTAGTATATAGGATGGGCCAAATCCCACCTTTAGCTATGCTTGTGTAACTTTTGTCAGCTCCAAAATGGGGGCTGTCTGAGCAATACTCACAAGCAGAGTATGGTCATCATTAGTTTGTTGAGTGTTGTGGATACCAGATTTTCCACTGCCATTTTTCCTATAAACCCAGACTAATCCCACCTTTCAATTTTTAAATTCAGCAGAAATGTTGGGGAAAATTACAGATAGATCTGATCAAAAATCTTGGAGGATGCCCCAAAAAATTGTGAAATTGAGGTTCTGTCAAAGCAGAACATACAAATAGCCCACTGTCAAACTGGAGGACAACAAACATTTTAAATTAAGAAGAATTTCATAAAAATTAGAAGATGAAATCCTGGTTATATTCCACTCATTGGCAAAACTCCCTTTGGCTTCATACAGTAGGGTCAGGATTTCACACAGAGTTTGTAAAATTGGTGTTTACCTATAATGGAAAATAAGATTATTTTCTTTCACTTGGCATATTTTTCATTTCATTTAGCTTCTTGCTTTTTTATGAGAATGCAAACTGTAGGCCAGATTCTGTTCTCTGTTACACCAGTTTAAATCCAAAGAAACCACGTTGAACTCCTTCCAATTTGTCAATGTCTTTCTGGTAATGAGGTGCCCAGATCTGAACACAATATCTTAGGCTACAGCAGAACCGTAGAAATGGTCTGCTACATTCCTTTCACATCATGTAATGCTTCTATGTATAGGCCCTGATACAGCAAAGCATTGAAACACATGCCTAACTGCAAGCATGTGAGTAGTCTCCATGATGTCAGTAGGACCATTCACATGCTTAAAGTTAAGCATGTGCTTATAGGCTTTATTGGGTCAGGACCATACTGTCCAGAATTGCATTGGCATGTTTCACAGCCATATCACTCTACAAAGGCATATCTAACGTTCTGTTCACCCCTGAATCTCTTTTGACATTGTTATTTTCCAGGTTTCTTTGTGGTTTCGATTCTTTTTCCCCAGATTTATTAGCCTGCATTTTAAAGTGGTTCTGTTGTTGTTGTTTTGTATTGTCTCTCTCTCTCTGTGTCCAGAATTCCCCCCAAATTAATATCTGCAAATTTCTTATATATTTAACCTTCATTTTGGCATTTTCTGATTTTTGAGTGATTGTGCAACCTTAACACTGACTGAACATATTTTTTATTATTTCATTTCCTATTATTTTTAAAAAGACGGCGGGGGGGAAATCATAATTTCACAAGCTTTGATGTGTTCTCCCTTGCAGAAAAATGCAAACAAGGCATAGAAATTCCATAATCTGGAACTATTTGAGTAGATATCACCGGATTATTTTAGTTCTATGGTATTTAAATTAATGCTGTCCTTGGTTAGTTTTCAATTTATCACTCATATCTACTTTTACTCAATCTCTAGTACTTGATTCATAGGCTGGATTTTTCATTGTGCATTCTAATTAACTGAACAGAAAACATCTGGCAACGTTAATATAGTGAAACAGATGCCAATGACAACTTTTTAAATATAAATTGTATTGTCATTTTGGATGTTTGACAACAAATCATTTATAAGATATATACACTAATGGAATGAAAAAAGTAAGACTTCAAATAATGTGTATGAGATCAAAACAGCATCAAAGATGTAGTTTTCTCTCACCGGGCTTAGCATGTGCACACATACACACAAGCTGAAACTCTACCAGATAGAGAATACCATCAGCACCTCAAACAGAAACACCCTTAGAACAGTTATACCTTTATGGGGAAGGAAGCATTTACGTCACTGCTTAAGAAAAATACAATAAACATTTCTTGTTATTATGATTATAATGATTTTATATCTATGATAAAATATGCAATAAATCCAGGACTCCAAAAATATTATGATAAAATTTGAAAAGCAAAAATCAACTTAGTTTGGCCTGGTGTCAAAACACCCCCTCCTGCTTCTGAAAGCCATAAGTGCCAGCCATATCCTAAGCATCCAGTATGTGGGACATCAACTCAGTTTTGCAAAAGTCACTAACCCGTTTTCATATTGCTGTTTAGGAGAAATTTTAATAAACAAACAATCATAACAAACAGTCGAAAGCAAATAAATCTCTCAGATATCAAATGCAAACACAATAGCTGAATATGTTCTTGGCTGAAGAACCAACCGAATGCACAGTTCTGAGTTGTAAAGTCTTATAATTAATTGTACTGATGGCAACTGTCCTTTATTCCTCCCAAAACAGCATCCATCACCATACGCCCAGGACATCAGATGTATCCATCTCTACGGCCTCAGCTTTTACAGCTGTCAAAAATATTTAACTGCAGCTGAGGTTCCTAATGTGTAACTATGCTCACCAAACCCCACCCACAGTCTCATAGCCTAAACCCAAGAGAAAATGAGGGACAATAGCTCAGCATCTCTTAGGATCAGAATCTGAACAGTCAGAAAATGAACAGAGTAAGTCCTAATAAATCATACAATATCTTTTTGACTTTGCCAAAACTCCCTTAAGATGTGTATGCTACATAAATGTCAATGAAAGTCCAAACCAGTACAAGTGATTAAGCAGCTTTAAGAATCCAGGGTGAAATCCTAGGTGAAGATAAGACAATGGCAAAACTCCCACTAACTTCAGTGGGGCCAGGATTTCACTCCCAATGCTGAATAAGGAGCAAATCACAGTCAATTGGTAAAGATCTAATTAACGGAGAAGAAATGAACTTTTTGTCAATCAGTCAATCTAGTGTCAGTAAAGAGAGAAATAAGGACAACTTCTTTTGATGATCTAGATCAGAGGTTCTCAAACTTTAGCAACCCCAGGACCCCCATTTTGATTTAAAAAATGTTTTTGAACCCCCAAGCCTCCCCACTCAGCCCCAGGCCCCACCCCCACTACACCCCTTCCCCCAAGGCCCCACCCCAACTCTTCCTGCCCCCCTCTCCATCCCTTCCCCTCCTCTTTCTGCTCCCTCCTCCGAGCATGCCATGTCCCCACTCCTCCCTTTCCCTCCCAGCACCTCCTACATGCCAGGGAACAGCTGTTCCCCTGCATGCAGGAGGCACTGGGAGGGAGTGTAAGGAGTTGATCAGCAGGGGCCGCGGACCCCTTGGGGTACCCTCATGGACCCCCCAGGGGTCCATGGAACCCAGTTTGAGAAACATGGTCTAGATTACTTCTCAAAGGCTTTCATTTAGATTTAGTCCTGGGTTAGGCTGGTTTCTGGCAACATAGGGTGCAGGGACTGAGTGGTGAAAAAGCCACTTGGAGACAGGTTGTAGTGGTGCCAAGGCATGTGCAAATTTCCTCTGTGCAGCCTGGAAATTATGGGGATCTACTGACCATGATATGGTGCTTCCAAAGAGGTTTAGAGTTGTCTTAAAGATGGGGAATACTCTAACTTTTGTCAGCCATCTGACTTGCTCTCGCCCACCCATCCACAGTCTGATTTTGCTCCAGTAACACCAGTTTTAAACCACTGTACACCTGATTTAAACTGGTATAAGTAAGAGGGCAATCAGGCCCATAGTGTCTATTTTCTGAAAGTGCAATTAGCCTAAACATTATTTTATTTCTTTTGTTTAATTTATTTTCAGGATAATTTCAATGGGCCAAATCCTAGAGTCCTTCTTTACTCAGGCAAAACTCCCATGGAAGTTTTGCCTGCATAAAGATTCCAGACCCCTAGCTAGACTGTGTGTTTAGGTATTTCTTCTGCAGCCATCACCATCGTACCTGGGTGCCAATAAAACCATTTAACAAAGTAACAATCAATCTGCAGGACTATATTCATCTTCCTCTCCACATTACACCATTAATATGTTTCTGTGTGTGTTTGTGTGGACACAAGAGCGAGGAAAATAGATCTATTTTTAATACCGTGGACGTGTTGAAAAGTGTTTATTTCCAGAGAAGTAACATTGTCCATTATTTAGGGATTTTATAGTGGAAAAGCTTTTGAAAAGAAACAGGTCTTAAAATTTGAAGTTGGTAAAACCATGATCATCCTGATTTCTACTGTAAGGGAATTCCACAACCAATGGCATGCCACCAAGAATGCCCATCCCTGTGAGTTTCAAGCTGGGTACTGTCAGCTCCAGCGTCCCTGATTAATGCAGATATTGTGGTAAGTCACAAAGAAAAGGACAGTCCCTTTGATAACCAGAACCCAACCCACTGAATGCTTTGAAAAGGACTTTAAAGGGGATCTGGAATGCAATGGGAAGCCAGTGTGGCTTTCAGCATGCAAGAGAAATGTGTTTCCATTCAGCTGTGTTACTAAGTAGATGGGCCTGTATACACTGAAGTAGATGTATCTATCTTGTGTCCTTAACTGTCATGCTCTGGTAAACTACATTCCAGGAGGTGATGAATGTATAGTTCACGGTGCCCAGGTCCATATCCAACAAAGAAGGTGTAGATACCTGGCCAACTGGAGATGGAAATTTGTTTGTCAGGATGAGCTCCACCCTGACATCTGGTGGTGAGTCGTGGCAAGTTGTGGAAAAGAACTTCAGGGGCTGACCTCATTTACATAGGCACACCCACCCCGCCTAGCATGAGCCCACAGCAGCCCAAATGGTCACTTTGGACTGCTGTAGGATTCCCAGTTTTTCTGTTATTGGGGCAGGAAGAATAAACTGTAATGATACTGATTATGTGAATCAAAGACAGTGGAACTGTACTTGGCCTTTTGTTATGATGGAGGGACTCGCCATCAACTAAGCAGCACTTGCTAGGCAAGGGACATGGGTTCCAAAACCCAGTGAATTGAGAGAGGCTGGGGACATGTATTAGTGTCTGGTGGTGTGGGCTCCTTGTGAGGGCCTGAAACATCAATTGCACCTTCTTCTCTCTCTCCTCTGTGGAATATCAGAGCTAATGTTGAGTTCATTAGGAGTCTGGTTACAGGTTGCTGAGTTGAAATCACTTTGGGCTAATGGTGCATGAGCACTAAGGCTCCCCTTACTACAAGCTGACATCACTAAAGAGCTAAAATTATTATGAGCTGAAATCACTGAGCACTGTGTTAAGTAGTGGGGGAGCCTGAAGTTATATTGCTGAGCGGCTGATGGAGCAGAGCTGCTAGCAGAGCAGTTCGTGGAACAGCTGGCAGAGCAGAGCGAAGCCCCATGAAGGGGCGGGGCAGTCAGCTTTGAGCTATGTAAGGTGCCCCTTACCTCTCCCCTCCCCGTTTCCACCCAGACTGGGGGAGGGATGTAGCACTCTGCAGATGAACTTTTGAACTCTGGGGCTGGACTTTTGGGTTGTTGGACTTTTGGGACTTTGGGTGATTTTTGGGTTGCTGGACTCAAGAACCAAAGGGAAAGGACATGGCCCAATTTTCTGGGGTGGGTCTTTGCTCACAGTTTGGTTTATGAATCCTAGTTGTGGTGTTTTCCCAGTTTAATGCTGATGTCGTTTACCTCCTGTTATTAAAGATTTTCTGCTACACCGAGACTCTGTGCTTGCGAGAGGGGAAGTATTGCCTCTTTGAGGCTCCCAGGGGTGTGTGTAAGATCTTCCCAGGTCACTGGGTGGGGGCTCGAGCCGGTTTTGCATTGCGTTGTTGAGAGGGAACCCCTATGTACTGAACCCGGCCCTTGCTGCTATCAACTCGTCCTGGCAGAAGTGTTAAATAAGTATTTTATAAAGGACCATTGTTCTTAAATTAGTTACTGAGATAGAAGTAAACTGTTTTTGTGTCATGTAATCGCTTTCTAACGTTTTCAAATCACTGCACCTTAGACCAAAAGAAGTGTCCTTGGGTTATTCTGTATAATTTTATCTTTCAAAAAAAAATTTGACAACTTCATTAAAGTACACATCATTAGGTGTCAGAATATACTGAATAGTAGTATGATAACCTAATTGTTTAATGAATGTACTGTAAACTACAACAGAGTATTTCTCTGCTGCTATACCGTTACCACTGCTATATTTTTACCATACACTGATGGTATATTCTAAATCAAAAGAGAGAGTCTCTCAGAGTAAATATATGCTGCCTCTGATTTATTGCATCAAGTCACATGATATTTCCTCAGTTTAACTAGTTGCCTAAATACTAACAGACCTGGGTAATTATGTTTCTAGGCAACAGCTATATCAGCATAACAAAGTCAAAAATACAGAATTTTCAGTGGAGTGCTTCGAACAGGAATGTTGCACTATCTCAGAGTCAATCTTCTGGAAGAGGAGGGAAGTTGGGAATATACAATATTTAGGCTACAGTATTCCAGATATTAAAGGAATAATTCATGGAACAGGTCCTCAAGGAATCAATTCTGAACCACTTAAAGGAGGGGAAAGTGATCAAGAACAGTCAGCATGGATTCACCAAGGGCAAGTCATGCCTGACTAACCTAATTGCCTTCTATGATGAGATAACCGGCTCTGTGGATGAGGGGAAAGCAGTGGATGTGCTATTTCTTGACTTTAGCAAAGCTTTTGATACAGTCTCCCACAGTATTCTTGCCAGCAAGTTAAAGAAGTATGGGCTGGATGAATGGACGGTAAGGTGGATAGAAAACTGGCTAGATGGTCGGGCTCAATGGGTAGTGATCAATGGTTCCATGTCTAGTTGGCAGCCGGTATCAAGTGGAGTGCCCCAAGGGTCGGTGCTGGGGCCGGTTTTGTTCAATATCTTCATTAACGATCTGGAGGATGGTGTGGACTGCACCCTTAGCAAGTTTGCAGATGACATGAAACTGGGAGGAGTGGTTGATACGCTGGAGGGTAGGGATAGGATACAGAGGGACCTAGACAAATTAGAGGATTGGGCCAAAAGAAATCTGATGAGGTTCAACAAGGACAAGTGCAGAGTCCTGCACTTAGGACGGAAGAATCCCATGCACTGCTACAGACTAGGGACCGAATGGCTGGGCAGCAGTTCTGCAGAAAAGGACCTAGGGGTTACGGTGGACGAAAAGCTGAATATGAGTCAACAGTGTGCCCTTGTTGCCAAGAAGGCTAATGTCATTTTGGGTTGTATAAGTAGGGGCATTTTCAGCAGATCGAGGGACGTGATTATTCCCCTCTATTCGGCACTGGTGAGGCCTCATTTGGAGTACTGTGTCCAGTTTTGGGCCCCACACTACAAGAAGGATGTGGATAAATTGGAAAGAGTTCAGCGGAGGGCAACAAAAATGATTAGGGGGCTGGAGCACATGACTTATGAGGAGAGGCTGAGGGATCTGGGATTATTTAGCCTGCAGAAGAAAAGAATGAGGGGGGATTTGATAGCTGCTTTCAACTACCTGAAAGGGGGTTCCAAAGAGGATGGATCTAGACTGTTCTCAGTGGTGGAAGATGACAGAACAAGGAGTAATGGTCTCAAGTTGCAGAGGGGGAGGTTTAGGTTGGATATTAGGAAAAACTTTTCCACTAGTAGGGTGGTGAAGAACTGGAATGGGTTACCTAGGGAGGTGGTGGAATCTCCATCCTTAGAGGTTTTTAAGGTCAGGGTTGACAAAGCCCTGGCTGGGATGATTTAGTTGGGTTTGGTCCTGCTTTGAGCAGGGGGTTGGACTAGATGACCTCCTGAGGTCCCTTCCAACCCTGAGATTCTATGATTCTATGATTCTATGATTCTATGAAAGGAACTTAATCCTGAAGAGAGAACCCTCTCAGCCGAAATCAAAGAGAAAATAAAGGTGATGAGACCACTATTAATAAAAAGGTCTAATAAATACTAGTTTCCATTAAAATACTTCAGATAAATGTATAAGAGAGACTCTATCTCTATGGCATTGTTCCCCCAGAAACCCAGATTTCAGGGGCCGCTGCAAGTGCTCAGACCATGGAAGCATGGTTCAGGGTCTGTGCTGCCATGGAGGCAAGATGGTGGACTAAGCACTGTGAAACACAGGGACTTCTGACAGACAGCCTGGCCCTGAACTAGGTGTCTTGAGATTTGTGCAGGGTAGGTCCAAGGACATCCATGAGTTTAGGGAAGCAGAGTTCATCCCCACCATCCTTTGTGATGGAATGATCTGGAGGAAATTCAAATGGAAACTCAGTTTCCAAACAAACATGGGGTGGAGGGGGTATTCTTGTGATGAGGAAAATCTGACCCATTTAAGATTAAAAATTGCTACATCACAGAACAGTCCAGCTTTCTCAATAGATGGCCGAGGCTTAAAGAACATCAGGTTTAGGTTTGGATTCACGCATGAAGCAGCTGGAGAGAGAACTCCCATGTTCTTCTTACAGTGCCTTCATTGTTTAGTTGAGTTTCCCGGGAAACTTGCAGTGAGAGGTACTATATAGTATATAGGGAGAGAGCTCCTGTGAGAAGACAATATCATCACTGTGGGCCATACCCACACTCTGGTATATTCCTTTACATGCTCACAAATTGTATTTAAAAATAAAAAACCAGATTTTAGAATCCAATTCTACCATCTTCACCCAGGCAAAATTCCCACTGAAATCAGGGAAATTTACTTTCAGACAGAATCAGTAATGGTGTATGGGGGGGAGGGGTGCACCTCTAAATTAAATCAGTGGAGATGCACCACTGCTGAATTTGGTCCATAGTCTCAGTGACAGAGAGATGAACTAGGACTAATATTTGCAAACCTGAATGCCTTAAATTAGGCACCTAAAAAAAGTGGCCTGATTTTCAAAGGTATTTTAACATAAGCACTAAATATGTCTTCTTCACTTCTAATCTATAACATTTTGATGAACCGCAAGTTACATATATAGATTGACCTGAAGCAAGAGAAATTATATCCCAAGAAGTCCAGATACTATGTTGTATTTTATAGATATTGGCAAAGCTTTACTGATGATAACATCTTAAGACATCAGATGCTACAAATATAGAAGCCCTTCAAAAGAATTGGAAAGCCAACAGAACACTTTAATTTAAAAAACACAATATGCGTTTTGAAGCCAGTTTGCCTTAGTACTAATCACAATAAAGTTTTTTCTTGGGTTTAGGAAAAAATTAATATAAGATACTTACTGGAAGACTCAAGAATTCATTAAAGTAGTTCACAAGCATATCATCTGTCGCTAAATAATCTTCCTATGGGAACATGAAAACACAAGACAATATTTACAATAATCTATGTCGATGTGTATTGGTATATATTATAGTCTGTTATACTATGATGTGCCTTAAAGCAGATCAGAACTTTTGCACAAAAGTAGACTTTTCACTGTGTCATTATATTATTTAATATTCATTGTACACCGGTGATGTGCTCAATACCATACAAAACATACAAAGATAGTCCATGTGCCAAAGAACTTACAGACAAAACACTTGTTAACCTAGAAGCTAGTAAAAGTGGGAAATTTGCAAATTTACTTCTGAAAAAAACTGATATGCAAGTAGCTTACATATTCCTGACTTGTTCCACACCTTCCCACCTATCTGCACCTGGGAAAAAGGAATGTAGCTGCTCTGTGGAGCATTCTGCCATCCCCAAACTGATACTCACAATGGGGTAGCCACCAAAGGTGAATAAGAGGGTGCTAACCAGATCAGAATTTGGCCCACCATATCAAGCAGTAGTATGCCATAGTTGAGGCTTGCCCCAAACTGGGAATTTTCCCCCGTCTTAACTGCTGAAATCAATTGCAAAACTCCCACTCATGTCAATGGGAGAAGGAACTAGACAGCATAGACTATATTCTCTGTTGACTTTTTAAAAATGTCAGCTTTATGATAAAGAATCCTGTCTAGCTTTTAATAATGTCAATTATGAATGGGCCAATCAAATACCTTGAGACAACCTGTCACAATACAGAAATAAGCCTTCTCCAACCACACACCCCTACTTGTCAACTACACCACATACTGGAACTCATACGGGGTATGCCCTTGAACAACTACAACCCATAGTAAATGTGTACCCCATCCTGAAAGAAATTGTTCCTGAACCCCCTCTTCTGGCCTTCAAGCAACCTCCTAACCTCTCCAGGCTCATAATCAGAAGCAATCCTCACAGACCAGGACACCAACTCAAAGCGGCACCAGACCCTACCAGAACAACAGATGCAAAACCTGCAGACATAACTCCACTGCTACAATGATCAACATGCCTCCAACACACCTCTCAAGATCCCTGGGTCCTACACATGCCCATCACAACATGTGGTGTACCTCATCCAGTGCACTAAATGCCCCAATAGCAACTATGTGGATGAAACCAGACAATCACTGTGCTCATGAACGGACTCACACAGGAAAATGAAAAAGACCGTATTACCTGTGGGTGAACACTTTTTCACAAAGCAATCACTCTATAGCTGATCTATTAGTCCTCATCCTCAAAGGAAACCTGCACAACACTTTCAAAAGACAAGCCTGGGGGCTTAAATTCATAACTTTGCTCGACACTAAAAATCATGATCTTAATGAAGACACTAGATTTATGGTTTATTACAACAATCTGAAACTCACTTTTTGTCCTAGGACTGCAGGGTTGTTAATGGGACACTTCACCTTGAATGGTCCCTTAGAATATATGCTATTTATGTTAAACTATCCATTCAATCTTGTATTTAGCTGTGACACTCTGAGTACTTTTCCCACACCTGAAGAAGAGCTCTGTGTAGCTCAAAAGCTTGTCTCTCTCACCAAAAGTAGTCAGTCCAATAAAAGATACTGTATTACCTCACCCACCTTGTCTCTCTAATATCCTAGGGTTGACACAGCTTCAACAACACTGCATACAATTTCTCAAACACTTTATTATTTCTGTGCATAAAATGGTCTGTAGTCTAAATCTATCTATTGGCACTATTAAAGTTTTTAGAAGGCAAATCCTGACGCTTCCGCCATGGTGATTAAGTGCAATTACACACATGGGGGACAGTATTTGATGGGGCATATAGGGCATGAACATTCCTAGCGCTACTGTGTCAATCTCAGCAGCACAGTGGCTCCCAGGAACTAGGAGAGGCATGGAGGGGGAAGGGAAAAGATATTTGGACTAAGCATTAAACAGGAGAATTTGGATCGAAGGGTCTTATCCAAAGTACACTGAAGCCAGTGGAAAGACTCCCATTCATTTCAATAAGCTTTGAACCAGGTTCTTAGTCCCCAGTTCAGCAAAGCACTTAAACATGTGCTTAACTCGAAGACAATGAGAAGCACATGCTTTAAATAAACATATGCTTAAGATCTCTCCTGAATCAAGGCATAAGGGCCTGATCTAGTGCCCAATGAAATTAGTGAAAGACTCCCATTTACTTCAATGGACATTGGATTGAGCCCTATTTATGTGAAAAGTTTTGTTAGAAACGGGTTGTGGATGTATAAAAAGTATCTATATTTCACATTTGCTGTGCATAAGTAATACATCATTAGATTTGAAATGGGTAAAAACGAGTAGTGTAAATACTTCTCTCATCTAAGTGAATTATTTGAAACAAAGTATTTATTACTCACTGAATTAGAAGTCCTATGAAAATATACAGGTACACATGTTTTTTATTTGCCAGGAATATGTTATTTAAAGTCTTATATAGCAGCAAGAAATATAAACAAATGGGGTCATTAATCCATAAAACTTTTACTACACTGTTAACGCAAGCTTTGCTACTTATTGCACCTATCTGCAAGTTTTTTAAAGAATATGAAAAAACAATAAAACTCTCCTGTGGGACTTTTATTTCAGCAACCAGTCTTATTCTCATTTCAAAATAATGTTTACACACTTACTATTTGCCCATTAGAGTCCATATAATTTTATATGCAAAAAAACATGTTAGATGTTTGTGGCATTTTCTTTTAATTCTTTCCCTGATGTGCTCTATGGTGTACAATCCAAGTTATAATTATTAAAAGCATTCTCATGATTTCAATAGGCAGTCTGGATGAACTACAAATGGCTTGAACTTCCAGTGCTTATGCAGGCAAAACTTATTGAAGTAACTGGGAATTTTGCCTGCATACAATATGCAGGTATCAAGGGTCCTATTACTGTCAGTCTTAAAGCAGTGAGGGATGATCATTTTGTCAGTGGTATCCTGTAAAAATGCTGTTTACATTTTCTAGGGAAACATATCCCATGACACTGTATCTATTCTATATACTAGCTTTCTCCATATCACTGCCATGAGTGTTCTAGCACAGATACAGAGTGATGTTATAAGATACCCAAGGAGGATAGACTTGGAGGATAGACAGATAGACTTGGTAAGACAATAGAACAGTACATCAAATGCAGCTTCTACTGAAATGAAAAGTGCTCACAGATGATAATCCAGTGTTCACTTTAAATGTCAAAGCCTTAAAGTGATTATAGAAACCCCAATCCTGTGTTGAATTCTATATAGTGGATCCATGCACCTACTTGAGTTCCACTGAAGTCAAGGGGTCTGCTCACATGGAGTAGATTGTAGAATCAGAGCCTAACCCAATGTAAACTTTTGGTTCAGCTAGGTTATTCATATGTTATGATACATTTTTTTGTTTATTCCTAAATGAAATTAACCTGGATTTCAATATATATTATTTATATTAGAGTAGCACCTAGAGGTCTCCATCAGGGATAGAACTAAATATGTTTTTAAAACATGCATACTGCATAGGCATTCAAATAGGGAAAGGAGTGTCATTTGGTATGAAGCAATAAGCAGAGAACAGATGAATCAGCTCTCAAAATGGTAAGAAAAATGCATCTGTAGAACATATCAGATTGGACCTTCCAATTAACTATTTTCTTCCTTTCTTCCTCTACCATTGTGCTTTTCTTTATCTTTGCAATCTTATTCCCTTTAAATTTCTGTTTCACTTTTTCTAACACTGCAGCATTTTTTTCTTAATCAAATGAAACAATGAGAACCATTTTTTTAAAGAAAGATTGTCAGAAGTAGCAATATTCCTGCTGGGGGAAAAATGTCAATGCTCAGCTACTACAATGGAAGAAATAAGAAACCATATAGCAGTTTTCCATGACCTGCTATTTTCTCTGTAGTCCCAAAACAAAACAAAATTATCGGGCCTTTTAAAGTTTACTTACAAATGCATCTTCTGTTATATCTGGAGGCTCTGAAACACAGATATAAAATACTACTTGTTATTCATCCAACACATTTCCATTTATGTTTGTTGAGGTCACTTTGACTGCACACATAATTTAGAGATTACTCTGAAAAATTAAATAAGTGATGGGACTTTACTAATTTCCTGGGTTTTCTGAAATAAAATAACCTGATCTGAGGAAATAAAACACACTCTAAGGAAATGCTGTATTGCCAACCCCAAGCATTTAAAAATCATGAATCAGATCTCAAAAATCATGAGATTATCTTAAATATCATGACATTTTTTTTGAAAAATCATATATTGGGGAGTATTTCTCTTCTGGTTTTTGAGCCTTTATGGTGCACTCAGGTCACATTTTCCAGCTTTACTCTGAAATCATGAAGACTAAAAACGTGCACTTTTTATAAAGAAAGCTGAGATTCCCATGTAATTCCATGACTCCAGAAGCTGGGGCTAAACACACTAGATATTGTGAAATATTGTAAAATCATGAAAACAGGCAACACAGGAAATGTTCCCAGGTGAAACAGATATGCTCCAACTCTCACCACTTGAGAAACAGCTTCCCTTCTTTGGGATGTATATTAAGGAAGTGTTTATGGTCTTTCATTCTTAGGACTGAAGAATTTTGCTGTATGAATTTCAAGGATATAATTTAAATCTCCCCCCTTGGAGTCATCATCCCCATAGCCTGAGACACAGCCCTAAGTGGTTACTGCCCCTTTGCCCTGTTGGAAGAGCTTTACATACCAGTGGTGAGCCTCTTCTCCCTCATGTTGGAACTTTTTGCGCAGAGACTGATTCCCCCGTCGTGTTAATGCTGCATTGTCCCTGGGACAGCCAGGGAATCCGCGCTTGGGGACCTGGAAAGAGAAGCTGCAGAACCTTGGCTCAGGGCACAAAGGCTGCAGCAACCCGGCCTGGCTTTCTTGTGTGGTTCACAGCAAGTCTGGGTTGCTATGGAATTGCAGACAATGCATGGAAAGAACATGAGCCATTAGCAAATACTTTTCCTCCTCTCTGAGCGTGACTCATCGAAACAAACTCACCAATTGGACAGGCTAGTAAGATTATCACTGTTCATCTCCAGGGGAGATATTCATGAATAAGTGACCTGGGGATATTCATTATTCACTGATATGGGGTGGGCATAAGCAGGAAAAAAGATTAGACCAAACAACCTTCTCTAAACCAAACCTAAACAGCTCTCTGCCCAAGAAGATTCTGTTTTTCCCTGGAGGTACCACGCTCTCTCTCTCTCGTCTTGATTCAAGGGGCTGAGTATTTTGTACACAACATTTGCTAATCAGTTTGCACCAAGTATCAAATAATTCTATGTCTGTAACTGGATTCTGGGGCCTGATCACACAAGAGCCACTGGAAATCCCAGGCACTGTCTGCAATTCCCAACACACACAAGCAGAAAGGGGAAGCAGGGAGGGGTTGTGTCACTGAGTTTGAGGTGACATCCAGAGTGTTTCTCTAACAAGTACAGCAGACTCCATTGTGATGTGTTGGCTGCTGCCTTTGTGACAGCCTTCCCCTGTGAGCCTTGTAGCTGCTGCTGCTGTTGATGCTAGCAGGGCACTGACTCAGCAGGAACACAAAGATAGCTGCATTTTCCCATATGAAGAGAGGCACTATAAATAACGCCCTGGGTGGTCAGGGAAGAGACCAAGGGAGGCAGAAGAGTGGGTGATCCTGGTCTAAGGGTGTTAGTTTTTTTCCTTCCCTGAGGAGAGCACCCTCGGAAAAGAAAGGAAAGAGCCTTCCTTTTTAAATAGATACCAGAGATCTTTTCTTATACCTGCAACAAAATAAGTAGCCAATCCCTATAGACTATATCATTAATGTGAATAATTGGTTATCTTTTTCTTGTGCCTGAAATTATTGACATGGTGGTAACTTGAAGCCTGGTAGAAAAAGAGAACTGTTGTTATAATCCAACTGATCAAAAAAGCTTTACATGTACAAAACAGCCAACTTAGCCTAAGATGTGTTATTAGTAAAGAAATATCCAGCTAGGCTGAGATTTTCAATGGGGCCTAAGGGAGTTAGGCACCCAGCTCCCAGTTAAATCAGTGGAATTTGGGCCACCCAACTCCCTTTGGCTCCTTTTAAAATCTCAGCCTGGAAATTTTAAATCAAACAAAACACATTTAAGGCTATTTGATGTTCTCTCCTCAGTTCAAAGATCCTTTGTGTGGGTACATTTACCTTAAGTGGGGTACCAAGTCAGCCTTAGCTTTTGTCTAGCACGGTTGTTTTCAAAGACATTATTTCTCAAGCTGAACTGGGTGGGTTTTTTCCAGATATAAAATATGTTTATTGGATATTATTACTCTTCAACTGGAAGTTCCTTCCGAGAGTAAGTAATGTTCTGAAAACTAGCCAGAGAAATCCTGCTGGTATGACTGCTGTTGAGTGAGACTGCTGCTGGAATCTGAACTGTGATAATAAAGCATTATAAATGAGATTGGTTTAGTGCTGGAAGGAAAATGTTAGAAATTCTCCAAATTAAGTGGAAATTACACCCAGGTAATTAAAATACTAATACATCCAACTGTCTAGGTGAGAAACTGTTAGCTGTAACTGGTGTTCATTTAAAGTACTACCCTCTATTTAAGCAATAAGGCATAGACTGTACAGCAGTGCTGAATAATATAGTTGAGGTGTGCAGTGAAAACAAAGGTAAAGCCAAGTGCTTCTGATACACTGGAGAACTGTATTATTTAAAACAAGGGTAACACAAAATGTAAATAATTTCAATCCTCCCAAATTAAGTGGTTTATAGATAATTATAGTATGGTATAGTCAGTATTCTAGCAACTGATTGAAAAGTGTTTAATTACTTATAAGTGGAGTTCCATGTAGGTAGTTTATAAGCAATGCAGACAAAAGGTTAATGCTGAAAAATGCACATCTAAATTCATTATTCACCACTGCTACACAATTTGGCATTTTTATTGTAATGATAAAATAACTTTAAAAAAAAACATTTTAAATATTTAAAGTATATTTTAAAAAAAATTCTCCCACACAGTTCTTTGGAAGAGAGAAAATAGCTGCAATATTTTAACATAATATAATTTAAATACAATTCTTTCCAACTGACAGCATTACAGTGCATTGAATTAGCATTGTAATGACAACTAATAAAATAATTTTAAATATGTTAAATCAATTATTAAAATAGTGTACCAGTCTCTCTTTCCCGCTCTCTACGTTTCTCTAGGCTTCTGCTGGCCCCTTATCTGCAGCCTGTTGCTTATTTTTAATTAAAAAATACTAATAATAATCAATGGAAACTGGTTAATGTACCCTTTTTGAAAATAAAAAGTGAAAGCTACAAATCAACTCCATTGTGAGTGAAGTACCTTTAAAAATGCAGCCATGTGATTCCATTCTGATCACTCCATTTGGATCCTCTAGTAAGTTCACTCAACAGGAAATAACATATTTCTCATACATGTTTCTCATATTCTTAATCGATTAAATTCATTCTGGCGTAGGGCACCTCAAACCCTTCCAGAACATTGAAGTCCCACAATGGGACTAGGAAGTAGAGTTGCAGGGGACTTTCCATTTTCTGCATACCATGGAAGGGGACTCAATGCCAACTCTGAATAAGCGTGTTTGTATTATTAGGAATAATAATATTTATTAATTATTATTACTATTTGAGATTTTAGTAATGTTTAAAAGCCCTAATCAAGATCAGGACCTCATTGTATTCATCACTTTAAAAAAACACATAAGAAGACACAGACCTGCCCTAAAGATCATCTATTCTGGAACTCAGTTTCAGCTGCTTGCCTGGTTTATCATAGAATCATAGAATATCAGGGTTGGAAGGGACCTCAGCAGGTCCAACCCCTGCTCAAAGCAGGACCAATCCCCAACTAAATCATCCCAGCCAGGGCTTTGTCAAGCCTGACCTTAAAAACCTCTAAGGAAGGAGATTCCCCTACCTCCCTAGGTAACCCACTCCAGTGCTTCCCCACCCTCCTAGTGAAAAAGTTTTTCCTATATCCAACCTAAACCTCCCCCACTGCAACTTGAGACCATTACTCCTTGTTCTGTCATCTGGTACCACTGAGAACAGTTTAGCTCTATCCTCTTTGGAACCCCCTTTCAGGTAGTTGAAAGCAGCTATCAAATCCCACCCCATTCTTCTCTTCTGAAGACTAAATAATCCCAGTTCCCTCAGCCTCTCCTCATAAGTCATGTGCTCCAGCCCCCTAATAATTTTTGTTGCCCTCCACTGGACTCTTTCCAATTTTTCCACATCCTTCTTGTCATAGGCGCCGACGTTGTGGGTGCTCCGGGGCTGGAGCACCCACGGGGAAAAATTGGTGGGTGGTCTGCACCCACCGGCAACTCCCCGCCTGCCCCGGACCTGCAGCAAACTCACCGGAGCACCGGGAGACGTTGCGAACAGGAGCTGCAAACAGGGGAGTTTGAGAGGAATTGCTCCAGGTAAAGCAGGAGCAAATACAGGACCCTTGGGACCGTGTGCTGTGGCTGGCAGTTGGAAGCTGTGAGCTTCTACACCAGGGGGCGGGGCTAATCAATCAGGCAGGCCAGGGCTTTATAAAGCAGTGAGCAAGCGAACAGGGAGCTTTGCGAACAGGAGCTGCAAACAGGGCAGTTTGAGAGGAATTGCTCCAGGTAAAGCAGGAGCAAATACAGGACCCTTGGGGCTCTTCTAAAAAGACAGTCAGTCAGCTGCGAACCAGCTGAGCAGCGAATAGCGGAGAAGCAAACAGGTGGCGTTAGCCTGGGAGTTCGCCTGGAGAGAGCCTACTGCGGCATCCCCCTTGCAGGTTCCCTGAGTAGCTTCTGCCACAAGTGAGGAAACTCTTCGAAGGAAGGGACTATGGATGCTGAGCGATCCGCTGTCGTGACCTGCACAGGATGTGCCATGTTTGTCTTTCTTCCACAGGATAGAAGCGACTTTGTCTGTACAAAGTGCAAGCTGATCTCCATATTGGAGGAGAAGATTCAAGGGCTGGAGAAACAAGTATCAACCCTGCGTTCCATAAAAGAAAATGAGGAGTTCCTGGATAGACGTCAGGATAGGCTTCAGCGGGCACAGTGTTCTGAGGATTCAGAGCAGGCTACGCAGCGGGGACAGAAGGCCAGTGAGGATAATTGGTGGCATGTGACCTCCAGAAGAGGAAAGAGTATGAGACAAGTCCATGTACCAGAAACGCATATTCAGATGAGCAACCGTTTTCATGTTCTCTCCACAGGTACTAGTGCAGAGAGTGGAGTGAATGATACATCTGAGGGAACAGAGCGGAAGGAGACTCCACTGACTGGAAGGCATGAGATGCACAGTCCTAGGGATGGGGGTTCCACGACCCCCACTCCCAAGAGGAGGAGGAGGGTGGTGGTGGTCGGGGACTCTCTCCTCAGGGGGACTGAGTCATCTATCTGCCGCCCTGACCGGGAAAACCGAGAGGTGTGCTGCTTGCCAGGGGCTAGGATTCGTGATGTGACGGAGAGACTGCCGAGACTCATCAATCCCTCCAATCGCTACCCCTTCCTGCTTCTCCACGTGGGCACCAATGATACTGCCAAGAATGACCTTGAGCGTATTACTGCAGACTACGTGGCTCTGGGAAGAAGGATAAAGGAGTTTGAGGTGCAAGTGGTGTTCTCGTCCATTCTCCCTGTGGCAGGAAAAGGCCGGGGTAGAGACCGTCGAATCGTGGAAGTCAACGAATGGCTACGCAGATGGTGTCGGAGAGAAGGGTTCGGATTCTTTGACCATGGGATGGTGTTCCAAGAAGAAGGAGTGCTAGGCAGAGATGGGCTCCACCTGACGAAGAGAGGGAAGAGCATCTTTGGAAGCAGGCTGGCTAACCTAGTGAGGAGGGCTTTAAACTAGGTTCACCGGGGGAAGGAGACCAAAGCCCCGAGGTAAGTGGGGAAGTGGGATACCGGGAGGAAGCACAAGTAGGTGAGTGCAAGAAGGGAGGGCTCCTGCCCCATACTGGGACAGCAGGATTATCGGTGAGTTATCTTAAATGCCTATACACAAATGCAAGAAGCCTGGGGAACAAGCAGGGAGAACTGGAAGTCCTGGCACAGTCAAGGAATTATGATGTAATTGGAATAACAGAGACTTGGTGGGATAACTCACATGATTGGAGTACTGTCATGGATGGATATAAACTGTTCAGGAAGGATAGGCAGGGCAGAAAAGGTGGGGGAGTTGCGTTGTATGTAAGAGAGCAGTATGACTGCTCAGAGCTCCAGTATGAAACTGCAGGAAAACCTGAGAGTCTCTGGATTAAATTTAGAAGTGTGAGCAACAAGGGTAATGTCGTGGTGGGAGTCTGCTACAGACCACCAGACCAGGGGGATGAGGTGGACGAGGCTTTCTTCCAGCAACTAACAGAAGTTACTAGATCACAGGCCCTGGTTCTCATGGGTGACTTTAATCACCCCGATATCTGCTGGGAAAGCAATACAGCGGTCCACAGACAATCCAGGAAGTTTTTGGAAAGTGTAGGGGACAATTTCCTGGTGCAAGTGCTGGAGGAACCAACTAGGGGAAAAGCTCTTCTTGACCTGCTGCTCACAAACAGGGAAGAAATAGTAGAGGAAGCAATAGTGGATGGGAACCTGGGAGGCAGTGACCATGAGATGGTCGAGTTCAGGATCCTGACACAAGGAAGAAAGGAGAGCAGTAGAATACAGAGTCTGGACTTCAGAAAAGCAGACTTTGACTCCCTCAGGGAACTGATGGGCAAGGTCCCCTGGGAGAATAACATGAGGGGGAAAGGAGTCGAGGAAAGCTGGCTGTATTTTAAATAATCCTTATTGAGGTTGCAGGAACAAACCATCCCGATGTGTAGAAAGAAAAGTAAATATGGCATGCGACCAGCTTGGCTTAACAGTGAAATCCTTGCTCGTCTTAAACACAAAAAAGCAGCTTACAAGAAGTGGAAGATTGGACAAATGACCAGGGAGGAGTATAAAAATATCGTTCAGGCATGCAGGAGTGAAATTAGGAAGGCCAAATCACACTTGGAGTTGCAGCTAGCCGGATATGTTAGGAGTAACAAGAAGGGTTTCTTCAGGTATGTGAGCAACAAGAAGAAAGTCAAGGAAAGTGTGGGCCCCTTGCTGAATGAGGGAGGGAACCTAGTGACAGAGGATGTGGAGAAAGCTAGTGTACTCAATGCTTTTTTTGCCTCTGTCTTCACAGACAAGGTCAGCTCCCAGGCGGCTGCACACCGCAGCACGGTATGGGGAGGAGGTGACCAGCCCTCTGTGGAGAAAGAAGTAGTTCGGGACTATTTAGAAAAGCTGGACGAGCACAGGTCCATGGGGCCGGATGCACTGCATCCGAGGGTGCTAAAGGAGTTGGCCGTTGTGATTGCAGAGCCATTGGCCATTATCTTTGACAAATCCTGGCAATCGGGGGAGGTCCCAGATGACTGGAAAAAAGCTAATGTAGTGCACATCTTTAAAAAAGGGAAGAAGGAAGATCCAGGGAACTACAGGCCAGTCAGTCTCACCTCAGTCCCTGGAAAAATCATGGAACAGGTCCTCAAGGAATCAATTCTGAACCACTTAAAGGAGGGGAAAGTGATCAGGAACAGTCAGCATGGATTCACCAAGGGCAAGTCATGCCTGACTAACCTAATTGCCTTCTATGATGAGATAACTGGCTCTGTGGATGAGGGGAAAGCAGTGGATGTGCTATTTCTTGACTTTAGCAAAGCTTTTGATACAGTCTCCCACAGTGTTCTTGCCAGCAAGTTAAAGAAGTATGGGCTGGATGAATGGACGGTAAGGTGGATAGAAAACTGGCTGGATGGTCGTGCTCAACGGGTAGTGATCAATGGCTCCACGTCTAGTTGGCAGCCGGTATCAAGTGGAGTGCCCCAAGGGTCGGTGCTGGGGCTGGTTTTGTTCAATATCTTCATCAACGATCTGGAGGATGGTGTGGACTGCACCCTTAGCAAGTTTGCAGATGACATGAAACTGGGATGAGTGGTTGATACGCTGGAGGGTAGGGACAGGATACAGAGGGACCTAGACAAATTAGAGGATTGGGCCAAAAGAAATCTGATGAGGTTCAACAAGGACAAGTACAGAGTCCTGCACTTAGGACGGAAGAATCCCATGCACTGCTACAGACTAGGGACCAAATGGCTGGGCAGCAGTTCTGCAGAAAAGGACCTAGGGGTTACAGTGGACGAAAAGCTGAATATGAGTCAACAGTGTGCCCTTGTTGCCAAGAAGGCTAACGGCATTTTGGGCTGTATAAGTAGGGGCATTTCCAGCAGATCGAGGGACGTGATTATTCCCCTCTATTCGGCACTGGTGAGGCCTCATTTGGAGTACTGTGTCCAGTTTTGGGCCCCACACTTCAAGAAGGATGTGGATAAATTGGAAAGAGTCCAACGGAGGGCAACAAAAATGATTAGGGGGCTGGAGCACATGACTTATGAGGAGAGGCTGAGGGAACTGGGATTGTTTAGCCTGCAGAAGAGAAGAGTGAGGGGGGATTTGATAGCTGCTTTCAACTACCTGAAAGGGGGTTCCAAAGAGGATGGATCTAGACTGTTCTCAGTGGTAGAAGATGAGAGAACAAGGAGTAATGGTCTCAAGTTGCAGAGGGGGAGGTTTAGGTTGGATATTAGGAAAACCTTTTTCACTAGTAGGGTGGTGAAGCACTGGAATGGGTTACCTAGGGAGGTGGTGGAATCTCCTTCCTTAGAGGTTTTTAAGGTCAGGCTTGACAAAGCCCTGGCTGGGATGATCTAGTTGGGGTTGGTCCTGCTTTGGGCAGGGGGTTGGACTAGATGGCCTCCTGAGGTCCCTTCCAACCCTGCGATTCTAGGATTCTATGATTCTATGCGGGGCCCCGCCCCTGACGCTGGGCAACGTTGCATCGGCGTTGGGGGCGAGGCCCCGCAACGTCACCCGGCGTCGGGGGCGGGGCCTGGCATCGGGGGCGGGACCCCGCAACGTCACCCGGCTTCGGGGGCGGGGCCTGGCATCGGGGGCGGGGCCCCGCAACGTCACCTGGCGTCGGGGGCGGGGCCCGGCGTCAGCACCCACCGACGTAACAGGAAGTTGGCGGCTGTGCTTCTTGTGCCCAAAACTGGACACAGTACTCCAGATGAGGCCTCACCAATGCCTAATAGAGGGGAATGATCACGTCCTTCAATCTGCTGGCAATGCTCCTACTTATATTTGTTCCTTCATGATCTCACCTCACTGCTAAATAGTTCCATTTGCAAAAGCTCAATCTTGACTATTATCTGTGGCCTAATTTTGAACTGCTCCTCCTGTTTCTTAATTTCCAAGGCCTAAATAAGTTGCTTTTTCTTCAGAAACTGATATAATATCTCTCAATCACATCCCACAGATGGAACAGGAGTACTTGTGGCAAATTAGAGACTAACAAATGTATTTAAGCATAAGCTTTCGTGGGCTACAGCCCACTTCATCGGATGCATAGAATGGAACATATAGTAGGAAGATATATCTATACATACAGAGAAAATGTGAAAAGGTGGAAGTTGCCATACCAACTCTAAGAGGCTAATTAATGAAGATGAGCTATTATCAGCAGGAGAAAAAAACTTTTGTAGTGATAATCAAGATGGCCCATATCAGATAGTTGACAAGAAGGTATGAGGATATTTAACATGGGGAAATAGATTCAATTTGTGTAATGACCCAGCCACTCCCAGTCTCTGTTCAAACCTAAGTTGATAGTATCTAATTTGCAAATGAATTCCAGTTCAGCAGCTGCTCCTTGGAGTCTGTTTTTGAAATTTTTCTGTTGCAAAATTGCCACCTTTAAATCTGTTATCGAGTGACCAGAGAGGTTGAAGTGTTCTCCTACTGGTTTTTTTAATATTATGATTCCTGATGTCAGATTTGTGTCCATTTATTCTTTTGCGTAGAGACTGTCCAGTTTGGCCAATATACATGGCAGAGGGGTATGGCTGGCACATGATGGCATAGATTCATAGATTCATAGATTCTAGGGCTGGAAGGGACCTCGAGAGGTCATCGAGTCCAGCCCCCTGCCCTCATGGCAGGACCAATTACTGTCTAGACCATCCCTGATAGACATTTATCTAACCTACTCTTAAATATCTCCAGAGACGGAGATTCCACAACCGCCCTGGGCAGTTTATTCCAGTGTTTAACCACCCTGACAGTTAGGAACTTTTTCCTAATGTCCAACCTAAACCTCCCTTGCTGCAGTTTAAGCCCATTGCTTCTTGTTCTATCCTCAGATGCTAAGATGAACAAGTTTTCTCCCTCCTCCTTATGACACCCTTTTAGATACCTGAACACCGCTATCATGTCCCCTCTCAGTCTTCTCTTTTCCAAACTAAACAAACCCAATTCCTTCAGCCTTCCTTCATAGGACATGTTCTCTAGACCCTTAATCATTCTTGTTGCTCTTCTCTGGACCCTCTCCAATTTCTCCACATCTTTCTTGAAATGCGGTGCCCAGAACTGGACACAATACTCCAGTTGAGGCCTAACCAGCGCAGAGTAGAGCGGAAGAATGACTTCTCGTGTCTTGCTCACCACACACCTGTTAATGCAGCCCAGAATCATGTTTGCTTTTTTTGCAACAGCATCACACTGTTGACTCATATTTAGCTTGTGGTCCACTATAACCCCTAGATCCCTTTCTGCCATACTCCTTCCTAGACAGTCTCCTCCCATTCTGTATGTGTGAAACGGATTGTTCCTACCTAAGTGGAGCACTTTGCATTTGTCCTTATTAAACTTCATCCTGTTTACCTCTGACCATTTCTCCAATTTGTCCAGATCATTTTGAATTATGACCCTATCCTCCAAAGCAGTTGCAATCCCTCCCAGTTTGGTATCATCTGCAAACTTAATAAGCGTACTTTCTATGCCAATATCCAAGTCGTTGATGAAGATATTGAACACAGCCGGTCCCAAAACAGACCCTTGCGGAACCCCACTCGTTATACCTTTCCAGCAGGATTGGGAACCATTTATAACTACTCTCTGAGTACGGTTATCCAGCCAGTTGCGCACCCACCTTATAGTAGCCCCATCTAAGTTGTATTTCCCTAGTTTATTGATAAGAATATCATGCGAGACCGTATCAAATGCCTTACTAAAGTCTAGGTATACCACATCCACTGCTTCTCCCTTATCCACAAGACTCGTTATCCTATCAAAGAAAGCTATCAGATTGGTTTGACATGATTTGTTCTTTACAAATCCATGCTGGTTATTCCCTATCACCTTACCACCATCCAAGTGTTTGCAGATGATTTCCTTAATTACTTGCTCCATTATTTTCCCTGGCACAGAAGTTAAACTAACTGGTCTGTAGTTTCCTGGGTTGTTTTTATTTCCACATTGGTAGATGTTTTTATATCACATTGGTAGATGTGCAGGTGAACGAGCCCCTGATGGCGTGGCTGATGTGATTAGGTCCTATGATGGTGTCACTTGAATAGATATGTGGACAGAGTTGGCACCAGGTTTTGTAGCAAGGATAGGTTCCTAGGTTAGCGTTTTTGTTGTATGGTGTGTGGTTGCTGGTGAGTATTTGCTTCAGGTTGGGGGGCTGTCTGTAAGCAAGGACTGGTCTGTCTCCCAAGATCTGTGAGAGTGAGGATCATCTTTCAAGATAGGTCATAGATCTTTGATGATGCGCTGGAGAGGTTTTAGTTGAGGACTGAAGGCATAGGCGCTGACTTTAGTCGGCGCCGGTGGGTACTCGCGTCCCCACCCCCTCCAACTCCACCCCCGGCCCCAACCCAACTCCACCCCCGGCCCCGCCCCTTCCCCAAATCCCCACCCCTGCCTCCTCCCCCGGGCACGCTGCATCTCCACCATCCCCCCATGGCTTGCAAGCCAGGGGCGGGGAAGCAGCAGAGCACCCACCGGGCCCAGCAGCTCCCCGCCAGCCCCCCCCCCCCCCCCCCCCCGCCCAGCTCACCTCTCAGAGGCTCAGCCAGATGTGAAGCGGCAGCCCGCCACTTTTCCTGGCTCTCTCCAGCTGGTCGGGGGAGGGAGGGGTATGGGGAGGAGGCAGAGGCGGAGCCAGGCCCTCCGCCTGCTCCCCATACCCCTCTCTCCCCCAACCAACTGGAGGGAGCCAAGAAAAGCAGCTGGCGGCTGCTGCTTCGCATCTGGCTGAGACTGGAGGTGTAGAGGTGAGTTGGGCGCATGGTGGGGGGCTGGCGGGGAGCTGCCGGTGGGTGCTGAGCACCCACCAATTTTTCCCCATGGGTGCTCCAGCCCTGGAGCACCCACGGAGTCGGCACCTATGCTGAAGGTGACGGCTAGTGGTGTTCTGTTATTTTCTTTGTTGGGCCTGTCCTGTAGTAGGTGACTTCTGGGTACTCTTCTGGATCTGTCAATCTGTTTTTTCACTTCAGCAGGTAGGCATTGTTCCCTCTAAGCTGTGCACGTGTGCGCGCGCATGCAGATCCTAAACCCCGCGCACACGGCAAAACACCATGCGCACAAAAATTTGCACAGAAGCACAACAATTTGCATAGAAGAATTTTTTTGTGCACACAGCCTGTCAAAAATTTGCACAGAAGAAATTTTTTTGTGCACATGGACTGTCAAAAAATAGAGGGAACGTTGCAGGTAGGTATGGTAGTTTTAAGAATGCTTGATAGAGATCTTGTTTGTCTCTGTCTGAGGGAGTCAACTTTCACACACAAAATAAAAGTTGCAAGAAAAAAAACCTTTCCTGTGCACCTTCAGTTCAGACTGTCAGTATTTTGAACTCTCTTAGTAATGTTTGTGTCCTACCACTCACTATCAGTTTGTCATGGGCTCCTCTGAATTTGTTGCCACCACCATTATCCATAACCTGGGATTACACATCCACACTTAGATGAAATGCAAAAACCCACAAAGGACCCCAGTTAACTTAGTGTTTATAGTATCTCTTTGGTTGATAGAAAATTACGGAGAAGAATTTATGAAGTCACTTATCCTACTGTATACAGTCTTTATTTACAAAACAAAAATGTATGTAGGTTAAATATGCCAAAGGTCAGAACCAAATCCCAATCAAAAAACAACTAGCTCAATCAAGGAAAACCAAACAAAAAGAATCCTTCCTGTCCAATATGTTGAGATGAGTTCCTGTCTGCTTCCTGTAAAACTTGCCCATACCGGTATTGCCCTGGCCTCTTCTTTTGTCATTCAGTGTGGCACACATTCTAAAGCAATATGCATTTCCTCATCTTTTGGGGGCGAAGCCAGACTTTGAGGCACTTGCTCCCCTACTTGGTGTTAACTTTGATTGTGCCAATCAGAAACGAACACAAACAGGTTTTGGGCCCCGTCCCCTATGACACTTCTATGATGTCATAGTTGGTACTTTAGGGGCTGCCTGCCATGTGCAGGCAGGAAGAGGAGAAAGAAAAACGAATCCTGTGTATCCCGTGTACACCCGTAACTGAGCCTGATCACCTCGAAGCCTCTCTCTCAGCTCACGTGTTTCAAACAGAGTTTCTACGTTAGCCGGTCGTTATGCGTTGGTTTGTATTTGTGAGTATCAGTTATTACTAAATGCTGCATCTTTGTTTATAAATATTGTTAGTAGATATTTTAGTCATTGTGTGTTTTAAGTTTCATTAACTCTATTAGCTAATCTAACGCTGCTCCCTTACCCCTTGTAATTATCCCCAATAAAACTTTAAATTGATTAATTTTAGTTGTGTGTGTGTGCGTGTCTGCAGTTTGCAGCGTGACCCATATTCTTCTTGCATCCCTTACCAATATAGTCTATTGCCACGTGCAGCCTAGTAAATAACAGGCCTGCATTTTCTTTCGCCCCTGCGTGCCTGTGGCAATCCACACAATAGAACTGTAATTCTGATGCCACCAATTCCATGCATTCTGAAATCATCACATACTATTGTCTTCCTGTCACTATAACATCCAATGCTTTCTTTGTTGCTAAGCGCCCTAGACTGTCACCGTTATATTTATATCTATTTAGGTTTGGAGAAAAATTTTTGGTGATTTTTGCCATTTGTGGCATCTGGATTATTCTATTAAATACAGTCTTTGCTTGATTTCCTTTTTCTGCCTTAAATCTATAGGTAATATACTCCTTTAAAATACTGTCTAGATGCCTATCCCAGCACGAACATAATCAATATTCCCTCTCCTCTTCCCTTTTTCTTTCACTTTCTCTCTCTTCCTTTCCCCTTTGTTCTGTGGTATATTTAGCTATATAAGTAGGGTGACCAGATGTCCTGATTTTATAGGGACAGTCCCAATTTTTTTTTCTTATATAGGCACCTATTACCCCCCACCCCCTGTCCTGATTCTTTACACTTGCTATCTGGTCACCCTATATATAAGCCTTAAGTCTATAAGTATATACACCTTTCCCTTGTACTGCACCTTTAAATCTTTAAGGACTCTTTTGTCTCATATTTCAGTTGCAGTTGAATACAGGTCATCAGAAGACACACACTGTGCTCTCTCATGGAAAATTTGCTTTTATTTCCTCTTGCTCTGATGGAATGTATCTTTTTGGTGAAGAAACTTAACACTTCCTTCCTCCCCATCTCCTTTCTCACACCTTCTCCTTTTCTATTGCCTGTGAAAAGACCATCGGAGGGTGAAACTATGACATAAATAGCTCCTATTCTTTTTCCCACTTCTTTTCTCCTTCCCTATCTCTCTCCTTCCCCCAGTATTAATTGTCATTTTGAGAGTTATGATGATTAAATATTTATATATAGCTGTAAATCTAAAGAGTGTTTGATAAGCATAGGTTAGATATGGTCTGACACCTGTTAAACAAGATAAACACAATAAGAGCTATAGAACAGGAAGGAAGGTACTGGAGAGGTTATTGTGGAGAAAGTGATAGGAGGAATAACTGGAGGAAGTAGATCTTAAGAAGGGATTTGAAGGGGGAAAGACAGGATGCCCAGCAGACAAGTGATAGGAGGCTGCTCCAGCCAGAGGGGCAGCATGATATAAGACACATATCCAAGCAACAAAGGGAGGAGTAAAGCAGGAGGACTTGGGAGGAACATAGAACTTGAGTCAGGGGGATTAGGAGGATATGTAATAAAAATATAGGTGGAGGTGTGATTAAACTGCTTCAAAGGTGAGTAGGATGAGGTAACACCTCCTCTCCCCATCATCATCCCTTCCGACATCCCCTTCCACTGCTGTTGCTCTAGGAAGAACTATTCTTGAGTGGTGGATTTGTAATAACTTCCCCACCCCCTTGTCTTTGTTTTCTATCCTTCTTCTTCTCATGTTCTTTTTCCAGAAGTTTAAAAAATGTATTTTGGTATCTGGACAGCTACAGGAAAGGGTGATTCAAAATACCACACTCTCATCCAGATCAGATTAGAACTGTAAAAGTAGTTCACTGCACATAGAAACAGGTCTACAGAATACACTGACTTGATGTGTGAGCATGTCTCCCTCTAGTGGCTAGCCTCAGTGAAGATAAGAGCTGGTTCTTGAGTTATTTTGTAAGTTATTCAAATGAAACCTGACTGTACTTTTGGTGTTAAAGCAAGTTTGATACTGCTGGAGATCATGGTGTTCAAAAGTAGGCTGCCAAAATTCATAATACCTGTAGGAGAGGATTTTCAAAAGCACCAAGTGACTGAGGAACACAAGTCCCATTGAAAGAAGTGAATATTTATGGATATGATATTATACAGGTAAAGAACAGTTACTTATCTTACAGAAACTGTTGTTCTTTGAACTATATTGTCCATATGGATTCCATGTGCCCCATACCTATGAGATCGGATTTTTTTGGCCAACAGTGTCCACCGGGGCTATGCCTACACTCTAAATGTCATCAGATCCCCCTCCCATCCCAGGGCATAAAAGGCACAGCGGGCCCAACTGTACCTCTGTTAAGAACAGCCATACTGGGTCAGATCAAAGGTCCGTCTAGTCCAGTATCCTGTCTCCTGACAGTAGCCAATGCTAGGTGCCCCAGAGGGAATGAACAGAACAGGTAATCATCAAGTGATCCATCCCCTGTCGCCCATTCCCAGCTTCTAGCAAACAGAGGATAGCGACACCATCCCTGCCCATCCTGGCTAATATCCTCCATGAATTTATCTAGTTCTTTTTTTAACCCTTTTATAGCCTTGCCCAGGTGGTTTAGGTCTCTTTAGTAGCAGGGAAAGAGGGAGGGTTGTGGAATCCATGAAGACATACATCTCGAAGAACCACGGTTCCTGTAACTTTTCTTTCTTCTTTGAGGGATTGTCCACATGTATTCCACACTGGAAACTAGCAAGCAGTGACCTCAATCACAAATTCAGAAAATGTTTGAGTGTCTCTGAATTTACATTTTTCACTGAAAAAGAATTTCAGTCAAAAACTTTCACCTAGCTCTACTCCCTATGTTCTTGAGAAAGTTTCTCAATGAACTGCAATGCCCTGACCCTATAAGGTAATCGTACTTTGACAAGAGCACCTGGTAATTTGTGATGTGCATCTGCAGACTTCATAAGTAATTTTTCTTGTCAAATAAATCTAATTTTTTTTTTATCCTGGTCTCTTGGAGTCATTTTTGGGAGTACATGCTGTCTGGACCTTTCATACATTGCCACCACTTCCAGAGACCCAGGAACAGGGTGCAGGTAAAAATATTCAAACCTATCTGAAGGGATTGAAAGCACCTACCTTGCCTTTTTAGAGGTAGGTGCTACTGATGCTGGTGTCTGCCATAACGTTTTTATTGGTTCCAACTGTCCTTCATTAATTGGCACAGCAAGATTTCCAGGCATGGAGGAGTGCAGAATGTCCAGTAGCTGTGCAATTTTTTGTGCAGTACCTCCACAGGGATTTCTAATGTGTCTGCCATGCAAACCAAACATTCCTGAATTGTTTTGAACTCCACTGGCTGAGTGGAAGTGGAGGGCACTACTACCTTTTCTTGTGAGAAGAGATCACCACTGGAATTGAGTGCTCTTTTCTCTGCAAGTATTCTTCCCCACATTCCTGTTCTTCCTGGCATATAGTGTGAGCCTATGCCTGATATCTCCCTTCAGCAAATCAACAAAGTTTTATGGGGAGGGAGATTAACTCTGGGGCAGTAGTAGAAAGGTGGGTTTCTTCTCCTTTTGCATACCCCAAAGAGCTTAGTGGGGTCAATTGTACATTCCTGAAGTAAGAGACTGGGGTGGATACCAAGGTGACAGTTCTCCCTGAGATCCCATAGGTCTCAGCCTACAGTGACAATAGCTAGATTCCCTTTCAGACTAATAGGGGTCATACGAATGAAAATGAGGTGAATGAGTGGGGACTCCTCCCTATTGTGCTCCGAAGGGGAGGAAGAAAATGAGTATTTCTCCTCTAATAGTGGGGTTACCCTAATATCTGGAATTCTAGGATGAATTTAAGCGTCCCATACCAGTATAACTGAAGAGCTGACTTGTACCATAACAGTATTGGTAGTCAGTACCAAAGTACAGGGTATTCTTAACAGCTGAAGTTAGTAGTGATTCGGGCTGTGCTATCATCATAAGATCACTTGGTACCAAAAATAACTTAGGTGCAGAGAAAGTTGGTGCTGGGAGCAGCTGCACCATAGATGTTGACACTGGAGTCATGGGCATGTGGGTCACAGGCACTGATGTCAGTACTGACAGGTTGGTACCAGGTGAAGTGCAAACTGCTGTCTGGGTGTCAGAGGGACCAATTTTGGGCCATGAACTGTCCTTTGACTGAGTAGTCTGGGACCTATGACTCCTTTTACTAGGGCTGAGGGAGGGTGACCTTGGTCTGTGCTCGCTGTGGGAAAGATATTCCTTCCTACCCCTTTCAGACAACTGGGTAGAGGAGAATTTAGCTTCTCTGCCAATCTCGGTGGATGATGCTTTTGATGTCTTAGAAGAGTGCTCCTGGGAGCTCAGAACTAAGTTGCAGCTCACAGGAGCATTAACTTAGAACTTACAACATGTTAGGGGCCAGTAGACTGTTTTGTCTCCAGTTCTGAGGAACCTCTCATTAAGCACCCCAGGAGAAAAAGAAATTAAACAGCCCTTTCTCTCCTTCTGTGTTCTCTTGGACAAAAAAGCGACAAAGGGTCCTGTGGCACCTTATAGACTAACAGAGGTATTGAAGCATAAGCTTTCGTGGGTGAATACCCACTTCTTCGGATGCAAGCAGTGGAAATGTCCAGAGGCAGATAATCTGTTAGTCTATAAGGTGCCACAGGACCCTTTGTCGCTTCTACAGATCCAGACTAACACGGCTACCCCTCTGATACTTGGACAAAAAAGACACCTCAAGTGCCTGTCATTAAGCAGACTAGCTGCAACACAAAAAGGGGCAAGTTTTGAACTCCTGGGACCTTGTTTCAGCCATAGCAGCTAAATCCCAGGACTGAGGAAATCTCTAACACTAATATAAGTGATATTTACAAACACACACATATATACAGACAACACATGTAACAAGAAGAAAAAAACCCCTACATTGACTATACTATACTATCCCTCCACTATACTAACTCTACTAATATTGCTAACTGTGTATGTACAAAATTAGTAAAATCATACATGCACAGAGAAGCAGACACTGCAGGGGTTCTGTCTCACAGCCACAGATGGTAAGAAGAAACTGAAGGATGGTTGGGCTCACTCTGCCCTGTATAACCTTGGGTGGGGAAAGCACACAAGGGCATCCATGGCACAGATACAACTTCTACAGACACTGCTGGCCAAAAAAATCAGATCATCCAGAGGATGGATATGCACCAGTGGAATGCATGTGTACAGTCATTCAAATAACTGAACTACAAGAATATCAAGGGGTTTTGGTTACCTTAAAACTAGAAGACTGACGTTTGTGTAGTTTGCAATGGCATAACAAATGTGTGTAAAGCTATAGCCACGTATTTCTTGTGTTGTTTTACAAATCTGAAAGAAATTACAAGTTTGTGTGACAAGTCAAAGACAAATGCACAAAAGGCCCAGTCCTGCAATCATTCTGTGCATGGAACTCTCATCAAAGTCAGTGAGAGTTTTGCCTATGGACAGAAGGGATCTGGTTTTTAAAAGTTGTACTATTAGTAAAGGGGGTACAAGGGAACATGAAAAAGAGCTTTAACAAGTTCATAAAAAGCAAAAGGATAGCAAAGAAAGTGCAAGTTACCTACTTAACGGAGAAAGAGAGCCAATATCCAAAAACAAAGGCAAGGCTAAGATACATAACTATTTTGCTTTAGTCTTGATTAAAAAGGATAATGCAGTTGTAACAAAATATCTAATCCAGTAAAAACTAATAAAGAAAGAGAGAGGTCTCAAGACAGATTCAGGATGAAATAATTTCAATAACAGTTCAAGAATTCTTAGCTAACTGGAATAGCAGAATGAGTATCAGAAACACAGGCCATTATGGTTGAGAACTGGATGAGGTCTGTTGTGATAAATGGGCCTATAAATTTGCTCCAATTGTGAGCCCAACTATAACTAGTATGTAAAGGTTCCAAAAATGTTACAATAAACTGTAATAACAAATGTTGATTGGAAAGGGTACAAAAAGGAGACAGACTGAATTAGCTTAAACAAAAAGAGCTGCCAGCACGGTTCAAGGACTATGTTAAAATCATGCTTGGTAAAAATAGGATGTGGAATCAGAAATTAATGAACCAAAATTGGTATGTTTGATAGTAGGCCTAAATGGTGGACAAAATAAGAAGGGAATGGGCTATTCCACCTATCACTCCTTTTTTAGATCCTTAAAGAAAGAGACTTGTAGGGAAAATAGAAAAGAACAGATGGAGACTACAGAAGTAAGCTTCACCTTTATGGCTACCACCTCCACAATCTCCTGGGATCCCGGGGTTTCGTCATCCTAATCCTGAGAGATGTTCTGATCAGACCAGACCAGACCAGACCAGAGGGAGAGACCCAGAAAACATCGCCACCTCTATGACTTGAATCCCAAACGCCACCTGGGATAAAATGGGATTTAACAATAGCTCCAGCCCATCTCAACTAACTTCTTTTTTCCTCAGAAAAACTCTCCACCTAAAGGGGGAAAAGAATGAAAGAACAGATGGAGGCTACTGGTGTGAGTTTCACCATCATGGCTGCCACCCCCATCATTTCCTCAGACTGTGGGGCTTTGTCATCCTGACCCTGGGAGATGCACTGACTGGGCCAGAGAGAGGGATCCAAATGACATCACAGACTATTGGGGGTGGGGGTGGGGTGTTTCCTTCTAAAACTCTCCAACTAAAGGGAAAGGGAACAAAAGTTGTTGTTAAAATGAAAACCTTACTTAATACTTTACATTTAAAATGCCTTAACTGTTGTTTCTTCTCTGTATCTTTAATAAAAGGTTAAAAGCATTTTTAATGGTGTGTTTGTCAAGGTACTAAGCAGGCTGAGGGCTCTGTATACCAAACCCCAGACCTTGTTTAACACTGTTTAATGTTGGACAGTGACTGGGTTATGTTAATACCTTTAGCTCATATATTACATCTAAATCAATACAACAGGTCCCAAATGAATGAAAAGGGCAGACACTGCTTATTTTTAGATGGGGGAAAAGGTTAATTCCTGGAATTATAAAAGTATAAATTACATTTTAATATCTGGAAAATTGGTAGAATAAAGAAGTTAATTTGTAACCACCTAGAGGGAGATAAGGTCATACACATAGTGGGAGGCAATAATGATTTATCAAAAACAAATCATAACTATAAATTTCTCTCTTTGATAGAACAAGCTTACAGGGAAAAGGAAACAGTTATTTCTCAATAGGATATATGTCAGCTATAATAAGCCTTATGATATCATTTCATAGAAAATTCTTATGGGGAAACTGGAAAAATGTGTATTAGGTTAAACTCTAATCATACTGATACACAAAGTATTTTAAAAATCGAACTAATTGAACACTGAAAGCTTGATTATGTTCCCAGTTATACCTACTGGTTTTACATCAGTGTAAATCCACTGACTTTAATGGATTTAATCCTGATTTATCCCAGTATAAGAACAGAATTAGGCCTAAAGAATATACAATAAGAAACAGTAGAAGTTCTGGGTCCAATTATATTAAATATTTTATTGGTATCTTAAGAGAGTAGAATAGTATTGTAATCAACTCCACAGATGAATTTTGAAAGGAATCACTAATACTTTGGTGCAAAGGATAAAATCTCAGTGAGATCTTGGTGGTTTGGAGAAATGAGTTAAAAATAATAAAATGAAATTCTGTGGAGACAAATATGAAGTTACCAAATTTACAAATGTAAATCAGTACAACACAAAAAGATCATGAGTCAGCAATGAAATAATTACAGGGTGTGTGTGTGTGTATACACACACACAGATGATTCTTTTAACAGAAATATTGACTTTCTTGTCAGTGGTCAAGCTGCAGTTGGAGTATCATTGATTTCAATGGGAGCTGAGGTCACTCAGTCACTAATCCCTAGGACAGGCTAGCACCTTTCACAATCACTAAGTGTGCATGGCCCAGACACACTTACTTTTTTGAATTTTTGTTGTTGCTGTTAAAATGTTTAATACTAACCCGCACCCCTAGAATTCCTCAATCTCTGATAGAGGTGGGGTGTGGTGGAGTGTTGATACATCCAGTATTTTGCAGCAAAGGAGTTTCACTGAATAGAGCCCTAGTTAAGGTTTTGTTTTAGAGTAAGGAGAAATGAGAGATGAACAAATTAGTTTCCCAAATTCTAACCCAATTTTAACCCCATCTAATAATATAACATTAAAGGGACACATCATCTTGATATCTAATCCGTTTTTTAAAAAATGAACTAAGAAGAGAGTTCAGGTACTACACATTGCCCTAGGTCCCCCTCCTACTTTTTTTTTTACAACTACATTTTCCTATCTTAAAAAAATGTTTTTCTCTCCTCTGTTGCTATGTGGAAGACCCACATAAACAATAGGGGAAATAACTATATGCAAACTACTGAAATGTATACACTGAAAAAAACATTTCCTCCAATCTCCTTCAGTTATGGTAACTTTGTGCATTGCTTATAAATTAACAGTAGTAGGCAAATATAGAGATTTTTAATATTAATAAGCCATTTTTCCAAATGCAGCAAATATCAGAGCATTAAGCTGCTAAAGTATAAAATGTTTGAATATTAAATTAATTTTCCAGTTTTAATGCAAGTAAGGAAAATAATTACAAGTACTAAACAGTTTTCTTTCTTTCACAAATCTTTGGTGTCCCCTAGTGGTAAAACCTTTCAAACACACTCTCTGCTGTTCAATAGGCAACATCTAATTAATTTCAAATTAAGGACAAAATTCGGGAAGAAAATATCTTTTGAAACATCACAATGTGAGTATATCTAAATTGATTAACTGAGCAAATTTCTGTGACCTGTGTCCTTCCTTTCCTCCTTTCCCTGTTGTATGGTATATCCTCACTTATCTGTTACATCCATCAGACTGTAAACTCTTCAGCATAGAGACCTGTCTTCCATGTGAAATTCCTAGCACACTTGTGAATGCTATCAAATAACTAAAGTAATTAATATAATCCTTCTTAATACAAAACTCATAATGTAATCAATACACCAGTATTCTAATCCAGTCTATCCAGAAAAAAATGAGATAAAGAGGTTGGGTAAATATTTTCAAAAGTGCCTAAATGATTTAGGAGAGTAAGTCTCATTGGAAGTCAGACTTAAGGACTTGTTTTTAAAGGTATTTAGCCACCTAAACACGCAAAATCTGGCCTTTAGGCTCCTAATTCACTTTTGAGAATGGAATTTACACTCCTAGTTACTTATCAAAGGGGTAGCCGTGTTAGCCTGGATCTGTAGAAGCGGGTCTGATGCATCTGAAGAAGTGGGTATTCACCCACAAAAGCTTATGCTCCAATACGTCTGTTAGTCTATAAGGTGCCACAGAACTCTTTGTCGCTCCTAGTTACTTAGGCACTTTTGAAAAAAATACCCATAATTTTAAGTTGGAAGAACTATTAAATTAAATAGAAGTTTTTCAGTGAAATACAACCTCAAAAAGGAGAGGGCTTAAACTGACCGGTATAATAGATTAAAAGATTCTTCTTCTTCTTCTGTATTGCATTTTTAGAAAATATTTTTTCAGTTCACATAGAGACTGATCCAATTTCTACTAAAATTAATGGAAAGATTCTGGACTGAGCCCTCAATACAAATTGCTTATTTTGGGGGACTAGTGACAAATATAAGCGTGATCTTGTAGTTAAGACACTGAGCTGCAGCTCAGAAGATCCAGTTTCAATTCCCTTTTCTGCCATAAACTCCATGTGACCTTGGGCCCTAGTTTCTCATCTGTAAAATGAGGATTTTGCTACTTTCCCACCCTTTGTCGTTCTCAATAAGTTAGACTGTAAACTAGCTGGGAAGGAATGTTCTATCTCTTTACTATGTGTACATCCAACACATAGAACAATGTGGCCCTGATCCCAGTTGAGGCCTCTAGGATCTGTCCCAACATAAATAATAAGAGATGGTGTTGCAGGTCTCTAAGGAGAGTTAATACAATGAGATTTAAAGAAATGCACTAAAGTGCTATAATCTGCATTTTATAAATGAAAATTGAGTTCAGTGCATATTTCTGTGGTGAATGTTGCGACTAACCAGGCTGTGAAATAGTTGGTACTTTCTCATTCACTGAAGTTAGAATGTGAATGTGACACACTGCTTTTTTTCTTTTTAAATGCATTCTATTCAATATAGATATTATTTCGCACTCATGACCATCCTATCTGAATGCCTACCAATAGTGCATTAAGCAACATACACACACATCTGTCACTTATTGTTTGTTCTCTCATTCTCTTCCCAGAAGAGACTAACATCAGAGAGTGTGGAAAGCTCATTGCAATTCATAGCATTTGCAATGTTAAAGGAAAATACATTCTGTGATAGCTTCATTGAACCAGGAATTACTAAGAGGGATTCATGATAGGGGGGAAAAGGACCCAGTGTGTGAATTTTTAAAACTTTAGATAAACTTATTTCTGTGTTGACTGTCTGTACAATCTGGCAAATGACCGAGACATTCAGCACAAATAACTAAATGTTTCTCTACTGACTTAATTGGACTAGCTCAGGCCCAGCTGAGAACATGAGTATTAATACTGTACATCAATAACCTGCAGTATTTCTTTATAGCCATTTGCTCAGTATATTAGAAAGTTATTTGAAGCACATGAAGTTATTAGTTTTTATAATTGAGTCAATTTCCCATTACTAACATTGCCTGATATTGTTACCCTTTGTTGACCCAGTTAGCCACAATTTGGAGTCCGGCTGATTGTTTTGGTTAGGAACAGAAATTGATGGAATCAGGTATTTATTTGATGCTAGGCTGTTTATTTACGAAGAACGTACACATGAACTGTTTCCCTGAACATAGTAGGAATCAAACAACAGGAGACAGTTTCTTTTCTCACAATTCCTAGCCTCTTTCCAGTCAGCACTTAGCCCAAAAGCCCTTTCTCACTAGGCTTTTCTCAGGGCACGATTGCCAGTACTTGTTCTGGCTGTATCCTTGGCTTTCTGCCGATTCCAACAACTTTTCTGGTGTTGCTTCTGCTTCTCTCTCACACATATCTCCACCAAACAGTACCCAGTGTGACATACCATGACACAATCCAGACTAGTGGGGAGCCGTCTCTCCTCTGCCCTGCAACCATGGTTGCCTTACAATGCCTTGGTGAAGTAGCTCCCACCTGGGCCATTCACAAATGAACATTCCAGCATGCAAGCCACATCCTGCGTGCCTGTGTGTAACTGCAGTCTGCCATCTATATCCTGGCTCTCACCAACCTTGGTCATGCTTAAGGTTAAGACTTTGTCATGGGCAATAAAGTACTTTTAGTAAAAGTCACAGACAGGTCACGGGCAATAAACAAAAATTCACAGAAGCCCGTGACCTGTCCCTGGCTTTTACTAAAAATAAAGTGTGACAAAATAGGTAGGAGGGGTCCAGCACCCACAGCTGCTGCAGGTGCAGATTTTCCCCGCCACTTGTGGTGCCTGGGAGCTGCAGAGGCCCCCCTGCTGCAGCTTGGAGCTCCAGGGCCAGTGGCTGGGAGCTCCTGGGTGTCTCCCCACCCTCTGCTACCACAGGGCTGAAGCAGAAAATGTCACTGAGATCTCTAGAAGTCACAGATTCCATTATTACTTCAAGAGAATAAGTCCATTATTCCTTTAAGGGAATAATATGCCATTTTATTATCTTAAATAGAGTTATCCAGACACTTCAGTTTAAACAGTAAAACAAGTTTATTAACTAAAAAGAGGTAGATTTTAAGTGAGAACAAGTAATGAAGCATAAAAGTCAGAAATGGTTACAAGAGTAATAAAGATAAAATGCTAGTATCTACTTAAGAAACTCTCACCACGTGCAGAAATACAAAGTAGAGACTGGAGAATTTCCCTAGGAATAAGTGGACTGAATGGTATGATAATATGATGTTTGATTCTGTGTTGCAGTTAATACTATGCCCCTGTATTACTATTTGCTGCAGTCGTTTTAGAGTAATGAAGGAATCTGGCTGCATAAAACTGGTAATTGTTTAGAGATGGGCTTTCCAACTAGGACCGTCTCTTAAACCTAGTAATGGGACCAGCACAGTACAGTAACCTAGGCTATGGCTACACTTGCAGCTGTACAGTGCTGTGAGTTAGCTGAACGAAGGCGGGTTTGAGTAGAGAAAGTGCTGCAGTCTGTCCACACTGACAGCTGTCATGGCCACATTTGTAGCACTTGCAGCTGTATTGGGAGCGGTGCATTATGGGCAGCTATCCCAGTGTTCAAGTGGCTGCAACATGCTTTTCAAATGGGGGGGAGGTGGAGCGTGTCAGGGAGCGTGGGGGGAGAGAGCGTGGGTTTTTGGGGTACCCACAGACTGTCAGCTCGTTATCTCCTAAGTTTACAACTCCCTCCCTCCCCCACTTCTCTCTCACTCACTGAAAGCAAACAGCAGCTGTTTGTTTTTTTCCTCATAGATAAGCAGCCTAGATAAGCAGCCGCTCACCGAAACGGACCCCAACCACTACCCCTACCCCCCCAGCAGCTCTCTCTTCAAGCAAACATTTGCTGTCAGCACTCCAAACGGAGCCCCCCTGTCTGCCTCTCACTCATTCAAAGCAAACAGTGGCTGTGTTTGTTTTTTTGATAAGCAGCCCCCGAAACGGAGCTCTGAACTCCAGACTCGGAAATGCCGTTTCAAAACAAAGGGAGCTTCCGGAGGACAGTCAGTGTGTACTCCCCCACTACACTGGAGCTGCAGCGTCCCAGCCAATACGCCACAGCTGTTATTCCTCTCGGGGAGATGGAGTACCAGCAGCACTGTAGCCATGGAGACAGAGCGTTGTATGTGCCTTGCCAGTGTAGACAGGGAGTGAGGTACAGCGCTCTGGGAGGCTATATTGTGCTGTAACTTGCAAGTGTAGCCAAGGCCCTAATGTTAAACAGCAATCATTAACATTAAACATTTTTAAATCTGCAGGACTAGATAACACACACTCACGAGTATTAAAATAACTTACTATTAATGTTGATTTTTAAACAAATCCTGGAACACTGGGGAACTTCCGGAGGACTAGGGGGGAAATCTAATGTTGTGCAAATTTTTAATAAAGAGCAAACTGGATGACCCAGGTAACTGTAGTCTGACATTGATTCTGAGAAAAATCATGGAAAGGCTGATATAGGATGCAATCAGTCAAGAATTAGAGGATGGTAGCATAATTCATGCCAATCAACAAGGTTTTATGGAAGATCGGTCTTGTCAAACAATGTCTTTTTTGATGAGATCACAAGTTTGGTTAATAAAGGAAACTGTTCACATAACATACTTAGACTTCTTAAGACATTTGACTTAGTCACAAATGACATTGTAAAAAAATTAACACTATACAATGTAGCCCATATTAAAAGATTAAGAACTAGTTAACTGATCGATCGTAAAAACAGTGAATGAGAAATTGTCACCTAAAGGGGGTGTTTTCTAGTGGGGTCCCACAGGGATTATTCTTGACCTAATTCTATTAAATATTTTTATCAATTGTCTGGAAGAAAATATAAAATCATTATTAGTAAAATTTGCAGATGACATAAAAATTGGGGGAATTTTAAATGATGGGAACAAGTGAGTATTACAGATCAAGCTGGGTCACTTGGTAAAATATACTTTTTTTCAGCAACATGTGTTTTAATGAAGCCAAATGTAAAGTCATATATTTATGAACAGGGAACATAGATCAGACAAGATGGGGGACTGCATCCTGGAATGTAGCAACATTGAAGACAAGTTAGGGGTCATGATAGTTGGCAGTTGCACTTAAGCACCGAGTGCACTGCCATAGCTGAGAGGGCAAATGAGATCCTTGGATGTAGAAGCAGGAAAACATCAAATAAGAATAGGGAGTGCTTCATTACTTGTACTCACACTCCATATATTACATTAGCGTGACTATTACCGGAATATTGTGACTCGGTTCTGGTACCCACTGTGACAAAGTTCCTCTTCTACCTTGGTGAGTCCTGCGCTTATTGGCGGATTTTGATTGCCTCAGAGATCTTCCCCTCTGGTAGAACCCACAGTCAAATTGCTCCTGTGTCTGATCAGGAGTTGGGAGGTTTGGGGGGAACCCGGGCCCATCTTCTACTCCGGGTTCCAGCCCAGGGCCCTGTGGATTGCAGTGGTCTATAGGGTTTCCTGTAACAGCTGCGTGACAGCTACAACTCCCTGGGCTACTTCCCCACAGCCTCCTCCCAACACCTTCTTTACGCTTACTGCAGGACCTTCCTCCTGATGGTCTGCTGATGCTTGTACTCCTCAGTCCTTCAACTCTTCTCCCTCTCAACTCCTTGTGTGACTCTTGCTCCCAGCTCCTCGCACGCAACACCACAAACTGAAGGGAGCTCCTTTTTAAACCCAGGTGCCCTGATTAGCCTGCCTTAATTGATTCTAGCAGGTTCTTCTTAATTGGCTCCAGGTGTCCTAATTAGCCTGCCTGCCTTAAATTGGTTCCAGAAAGTTCCTGCTTGTTCTAGTGCAGCCCCTGCTCTGGTCACTCAGGGAACAGAAAACTATTCATCCAATGGCCAGTATATTTGCCTTCTATCAGACTTCTGTACCCCACTTGTCTGGGTCTGTCACATATCCCTCCCCCCTGCTCAACACCAAGGGGTTGGGCAGCTTGGGACGCCAGACAGTGCACACGTGACAAGCCATCGGCACTGCCATGACGGCTCCCTGCTCTGTGTTGCACACGGAACTGGAAAGGTTGGAGGGATAAGAACCACCTGGTCACCCTAGTGTTCTTCTCCTTGTTCTGCTGCATCCATTGAAGAGGGGCATGGTCGGTCACGAGGACAAATCTGCGCCCGAGCAGGTAGTAGCGCAGCGTTTCCATGGCCCATTTTACAGCGAGGCACTCTCTCTCCACCACGGCATATTTTTGCTCCCTCGGAAGGAGTTTCCTACTGAGGTAGAGAATTGGATGTTCCTCTTCCCCAACCATCTGTGACAGAACGGCCCCTAACTCTACTTCCGATGCATCCGTCTGCAGAATAAATTCCTTGGTGAAATCTGGGGCTATCAGTACAGGGTTACTGCAGAGGGAAGTCCATAGGTCTGTGAACGCTCTGTCAGCTCCGTCAGACCATCTCACCAGATCAGGTCCATGGGCTTTCACTAGGTCTGTCAGGGGGCTAGCCCTTGTGGCAAAGTGGGGGATAAATCGTCGGTAATACCCCACCACACCTAGGAATGCCCGGACTTGCTTCTTGCGACATGGTCAGGGCCAATTTTGGATGGCCTCTAACTTGTTCAGTTGGGGTTTTACCAGACCTTTTCCCACAATGTAGCCAAGATATTTGGCCTCCGTAAACCCTACAGCACACTTAGCAGGGTTAGCTGTAAGGCCAGCTCGCCTGAAGGTATCGAGGACTGCCTCCACCTTCTCGAGGTGGGTTTCCCAGTCTGGGGTATGAATGACCACATCGTCCAGGTAGGCAGCCACATAATGATTATGGGGGCGTAATAGCTTATCCATGAGGTGCTGGAAGGTAGCTGGGGCCCCATGTAGTCCAAAAGGGAGGACAGTATATTGAAAAAGACCCTCTGGAGTAGAGAACGCAGTCTTTTCCTTTGCGTTTTTGGCAAGGGGAATTTGCCAGTACCCCTTTGTCAAGTCTAGGGTAGTCAAGTACCGGGCATTGCCCAGACGGTCCACTAACTCATCTATGCGAGGTATGGGGTACGCGTCGAATTGGGATACCTCGTTTAGTCACCGGAAGTCATTGCAAAACCTTGCGGTGCCATCAGGTTTGGGCACCAGTACAATTGGGCTGGACCACTGACTGTGGGATTCGTCGATGATCCCCAATTCCAGCATCTTTTTTACTTCTGCTTTTATTTCCTCCCTTTTGGCCACTGGCACCCTGTAGGGCTTCATTGTTACTCTGGCCCCAGGGTTTGTGATGATGTGGTGATATGTCTCGGTTGTTCGACCTGGTTTTGTGGAGAACACCTCTTGGTTCCGGAAGATCATCTCAGACACCTCATTCTTCTGGTCTGGTGTTAAATCGGGAGACATTCTCACTTGTTTGGAAGGTTTGTTTTCCTGGGGTAGGTCTTTTCGGACAGCTGCGCATGCCTCTTGTGCATGCCAGAGTTTCAGAAGTTTGATGTGATATATTTGTTCTTGTTTCCGACGTCCTGGCTGCCGCACCTTGTAGGTTACTTCCCCCACGGGTTCAACCACCTCATATGGCCCCTGCCATTGGGCCAGAAGCTTGCTTTCTGCCGTGGGTACCAACACCATCACCCGATCCCCTGGTTGGAACGGTCGGATTTTTGCCTGGTGATTGTAATGGGTTTGCTGGGCCTCCTGTGCCTTTTCCAAATGTTCCCGTTCAATAGGGGTGACCCGAGCTATCCAGTCTCGCATCTGCAATACATGCTCTATTATATTTCTCCCCTCACTGGGTTCCTCTTCCCAGATCTCTTTGGCGATATCTAGTATGCCACGGGGGTGGCGCCCATATAATAATTCGAAGGGGGAAAACCCAGTTGAGGCCTGAGGTACCTCCCGGATAGCGAACATAAGGTAAGGTAGTAGGGTGTCCCAGTCCTTCCTATCCCGACTTACCACCTTCCTTATCATAGACTTGAGGGTTCAGTTAAACCTTTCTACCAGCCCATCAGTCTGCGGGTGATAGACTGAAGTTCTCAGGGCATGTATATGGAGCAGCGTACAGAGGTCCTTCATTAGCTTCGACATAAATGGAGTCCCTTGATCTGTTAATATTTCCTTTGGTAGCCCCACTCGGGCAAAGATCCCCACCAGCTCTTTGGCTATCGTTTTAGAGGCTGTGTTCCGCAGGGGGACGGCTTCTGGGTAGCGAGTAGCATAATCCAAAACAACCAGTATATATTGGTGGCCCCGAGCCGTCTTCTCCAGGGCTCCCACTAGGTCCATGGCTATTCGCTCGAAGGGGACTTCTATGATGGGAAGGGGTACTAAAGGTGCCCTCAAATGGGGACGGGGACTGTGCAGCTGACACTCTGGACAGGACGCACAGTACCTCCGCACTTCTTCATGTACTCCGGGCCAGAAGAATCGTCGTAGAACCCTTGCCAGGGTCTTCTCTACCCCCAAATGCCCCCCAAAAAGATGACTGTGGGCAAGACTTAATACAGCGTTCTGGTGTTTTTGAGGTACTAGGATCTGCTGTACCTTCTGCCTCTGTACTGGTGCAACCCGGTATAAAAGATCCTTCTTCATTATGAAGTAGGGTCCTGGTCCCTGGATTTTCCCTTCCACAGGAACCCCATCTATTTCTGTCACCTCTTTCCTAACGTTGTCGTATCTTGGGTCTTCAGCCTGGTCCCGTCCAAAATTTCCTCTCCCGGGGCTAATCTGCCCAAGATCTAGGGGGCCAGTCTCTGTTGCCTCTGCTGGTTCAGAGGCGTTAGGGTGGGGGTCAGACTCGGGTGCTTCTCCCTCCTGGGTGGCCTCTTGTTCAGCTGCACGGGTCCGCCTCCCTATGAGAGCGACCATCTGGCTTTGGGTCAGTATTCGGGTTCCCAAGGCCTTAGCTGCCCTTCTTTCCCTTTTCGTCTTTCTATCTTGTCTGGGAGTGGAGAACAAATCTGGGGATATATCAGAGAAGATTGGGGGTTGACAGTCTACTGTGGATGCCTCACTAATTTCAGGTTTTCCTTCTTTCTCCAATCCCCCTACTGGGAGTAAGTCTCCAAACCCTGGGAAGTCTCCCCCTATGAGCACTAGGTATGGGAGTTTAGGGACTACACCTGCTGCTACCTCAGTAGTGTTTCCTTGGATTTTGATTTTTACTGGGATGGTGGGGTAGTAACTAACTGCCCCATGGACACAGGTTATCCCCGTACGTTTAGCCTGCAGAAGCTGACTACGCTTCATGAGCCTCCCTGAGATGAGCATGATAGCACTCCCTGAATCAACCAGTGCTGTGGTCTCTACCCCATTTAGTTTCACTGGTCTGGTGTACATATGTGGGGTTAGTGAGACCCCCCCACCCAAGGTGGATTAGAGAGCATGGGTCTGCCCAATTTCCCAGGTTACACTGCATAGGCTCCTCGGCATTAGGACACTGTGCAGCTATGTGTCCCCACTCTCCGCAGGCATAACATCTGTATTGAACCCTAGGCGTTCCCGGTCTCTTGGTTTGGGCAGTCTAACCTCACGATCTTCTTCCCCCTCAGTGCTGCGACTCTTTATGGCCTCTAGTGGGCCTTCAGCCCCTCTCTTTTTCCACCTGGGCTCTCCTGGTGGCCCAGTCACTCGAGTTCTTGGGTTTGGTGCTGCTAGTTTAACCCGGGGTTCCGCTTCCTTAACTGGTCGAGTCAGCTCCCTTGCCGTCCTTCGCCTCTCTACCAGTGCAACAATCTCGTCATAGGTGGAGGGTTCATTCTGGCTTACCCATCTGCGAAGATCTGGCGGTAGTCCCCTCATGTATCGGTCAATGACCAGAACCTCTAGTATCTCTTCTGGACCCCGGGACTCAGTTCGCAACCACTTTCGTGCGAGATGGATGAGGTCATACAATTGGGACCGCGGGGTTTTGTCTTCCTGGTACCTCCAATCGTGATACCGCTGGGCCGCACTGCGGTCGTTACCCCAGATCTGGCCAGGATCTCTGCTTTCAGCTGTGGGTAGTCTGCTGCAGCCTCTTCAGGCAGATCATAGTAGGCCTTCTGGGCCTCCCCGCACAGGAATGGGGCAAGGATGCCAGACCACTGATCTCGAGGCCAGGCCTCCTGTAGGGCTGTCCTCTCAAAGGCCAGGAGATATGCCTCTATGTCATCCTTCCCCGTCATTTTCTGCAGGCAATTGCTGGCCCGTATCTTCCGCGTCCCATCATGGCCACGGTTCATCTCCGTAAGGGCCTTCACTTGGTTTACTAATTCCCGCAACATAGTACGGTCTTGAGCGGCCTGGTCCAGCAACAGGCGATTGGTCTCCTGCTGCAGCTGCACTGCATCCTGTTGGGCAGCTGCCTCGACACGGGTAGCCTCCTGCTGGGCAGCTGTGGCTTGTATCAGTGCCCGCACTACATCTTCCATTGTGGTGGGGAAAAAAATAAACCCGCTCCCTTTTTTTTTGTTTTGTTTTTTAAACACCTCACTTCTTCCGCCACGCTGTGCACACCATGATCCCACTTCTGACACCAGTTGTGACAAAGTTCCTCCTCTACCTTGGTGAGTCCTGCACTTATTGGCGGATTGTGATTGCCTCCGAGATCTTCCCTTCTGGTAGAACCCACAGTCAAATTCCTCCTGTGTCTGATCAGGAGTTGGGAGGTTTGGGGGGAACCCAGGCCCGCCCTCTACTCCGGGTTCCAGCCCAGGGCCCTGTGGATTGCAGTTGTCTATAGGGTTTCCTGTAACAGCTGCGTGACAGCTACAACTCCCTGGGCTACTTCCCCACAGCCTCCTCCCAACACCTTCTTTACGCTTACTGCAGGACTTTCCTCCTGATGGTCTGCTGATGCTTGTACTCCTCAGTCCTTCAACTCTTCTCCCTCTCAACTCCTTGTGTGCCTCTTGCTCCCAGCTCCTTGCACGCAACACCACAAACTGAAGGGAGCTCCTTTTTAAACCCAGGTGCCCTGATTAGCCTGCCTGCCTTAAATTGATTCTAGCAGGTTCTTCTTAATTGGCTCCAGGTGTCCTAATTAGCCTGCCTGCCTTAAATTGGTTCCAGAAAGTTCCTGCTTGTTCTAGTGCAGCCCCTGCTCTGGTCACTCCGGGAACAGAAAACTATTCATCCAATAGCCGGTATATTTGCCTTGTATCAGACTTCTGTACCCCACTTGTCTGGGTCTGTCACACCACACTTCAAAAATGAAAGTTGAAAGATTGAAAAGGGTCCAGAGAAGAGCTATAAGAATGATTCAAGGTCTGGAAAGCAAGTTTTATAGCAAGAGACTCAAGCTCAATCCATTTAGTTTATCCAAGAGAAGGTTAAGTTGTGATTTGCTTTATCGCAGTCTGCAATTACCTACATTAGAAGACATTTCTGAAAGATGTAACAGATATTGCAACAGCACACAGTTTTGCTGGGGACCATATTGTTTTAAGTTTATGAATGGTTTGTGTGTCACTATGAGCCAGGGACTGAGTGCAACTCCAGTGGGGCAGGGTTACCACGGGTTCTCCAGGAAATAAAAAAAGTGAGAGTGGGGGTGATTAAGATGAATAATACAGGCTGTGGACACCTCCACTAAGGTACCATGCCCTGAGGAGGTTTGCATAGAGTGGTTCAAACTGGGTTTTCCAGAAACTGACAGAGAAAGGGCTTTTGGTATAAAAAGGCTGAGTTTAAACTGGGCATAGGGTCTTCTTTTGAGTCAGCAAATGAACAGCAACTTTTACCCAATAGAGGGCACCGAATCCTTGTGGAAGGGCTGGAAGGCCTTTGGTCTACTAGAGCCCTATAAAACTGATGGGTGACCTCAAGTAAGCTTTTGGTGTGTGTACAGGAACTTTTATTGTTTTGATATGTTTTCTCTGCAATACTGTTACCATAAGAATAAATGTAATTTTTTGTTTAGAAATGTAGAGATGGAAGGGACCTCAGGAAGTCATCAAGTTAAGGCCCCCGCAATGAGGAAAGACAAAAAGTCAACCTAGGCCATCATTGATAGGTGTCTGTCCAACCTGTTCTTAAAAACCTCTAATGGAGATTCCACAACCTCCCTTGGAAGTCTATTCCAAAACTTTACCTCTATAGTTAGAAAGTTTTTCCTATTCACTGCTCTACAGCCAAAATGCTTCTGAAATAAATGTAGTCAAACTTTACTAATTCTGGGTCACTGAGAACGAAAATGATGCTTAAAATTGTTGATTGGCTCTAGTTTTCAAGACATGCTATTGGGTCAGTATATACGACCCTTGACTTGGGAATGGCGGAGGATAAGTGAGTTATAAAGGGAAGGGATCTCAATTTAAACCAGAAATGACTAAAATACATCTTTGACTGGATCTATGAATAAATCTATGACTGGGTTTGGACAGTACTTGCTTTTTAGGCAAAACAATGAATGATGCAATCTGAAGCTGGTATTGCGTCATACATGATATGAATTGCATCATGTTATTCCTAGAAGTCATGGATGATGCAATCATAACGAAGCTTACATCACTCTGCTGAACAAATCGCCCTATATCAGCTCTAGAAATCATCCAGTATCATGCGCTCTTATTTGTCAGTGTTTGATTTTGCAAAGGGACACATTTCTGTTTAGCCAAAGTGAGCAGAGATGCCTCGTACTTGTGTGAACAGTGCAGATAGCAGAAGTTATGTTTGTGGTGAAGTGACTTTTGCATCACAAAAGCGCAGTCTAACCACTATGGTTAAGAAAGCCTATCACCTTTATTTTGGCTGCAAAATTGGAGATCAGGACAAGAGGTGGGCCCCACACATATGCTGCAACACTTGTGCAACAAATCTTCGCCAGTTGTTGAACAGGAAAAGGAAATCTATGCCTTTTGCAGTGCCAATGATTTGGAGAGAGCCAACCGATCATACCAGCAATTGTTACTTCTGCATGGTGCCTCCAGTTGGGAAAGGTGTGTCAAAGAAGAAAAAGTGGACTGGGCATTATCCAAACATTCCATCAGCTATACGCCCAGTACCCCACGGAGAAGGACTGCCGGTTCCTGATGCACCAGAATCATTCTCACTTGAGTCAGACGAGGAAGAGGAAGAGGATGCAACTTCTGGTCCTGAACCATCAATGTCACAGGACCCACATTTTCTCCCATCCTCCTCCTCTGAACCACACCTCATAACACAAGGTGAACTGAATGACCTTGTCAGGGATTTTGAACTACCCAAGAGTAAGGCAGAGCTTTTGGGCTCCAGACTACAGCAGTGGAATCTCCTGGCAGGTGATGTTAGGGTTTCCATGTTCCGTGACCGTCCAAAGGATCTTGTCCCATTCCTCTTCATGGAAGGTGATCTTGTAGCCCGCAACAACAGCAATGGTGTGATGGCAGTGGAGACTGTTCATTGATTCATTGAAGACAAGTCTTAAAGCTGTTTTACTGCATAATGGCAATGTTTTCCATCAATTCCAGTTGGTCATGCAGTCCATATGAAGGAAACCTATGACAACATGAAACAACTTTTGAGGTGCATAAACTATGACCAACATCAGTGGCAGCTTTGTGGCGATTTGAAGGTTGTTGCTCTCTTGCTTGGTCTGCAGACTGGATACACAAAGTACTGCTGTTTTCTCTGCGAATGGGATAGTCGTGCAAGAGATTCCCACTACATCAAGAAAAATTGGCCACTCCTACAGTCATTGGAGCCTGGGAGGAAAAGTGTCCAGCATCCACCACTTGTTGAATCAAGGAAGATTTTGTTACCACCCTTACACATCAAGCTGGGTCTGATGAAGAACTTTGTCAAGGCCATTGACAAAACACAAGCAGCTTTCAAGTACCTCCGTGGAAAATTTCCAAGGTTAAGTGAAGCTAAGATAAAGGAAGGTGTCTTTGTTGGTCCTGAGATTCGTGAACTTCTTCGAGATGATGCATTTGACTATGCACTGCGTGGCAAGGAAAAAAAGGCATGGAAAGCCTTCCAGTTAGTGGCAATAAATTTTCTCGGAAACAACAAGGCAGACAACTACAGGTTGTTGGTGGAAAACCTCCTCAAGGCATACAAAAGCCTTGGTTGCAACATGTCACTAAAGACACATTTTTTGCACTCTCATTTAGATTTTTTTCTACCGAACTGCGGAGCAGTGAGTGACGAGCATGGCAAGCGATTTCACCAGGACATTGCAACAATGGAGAAACGCTATCAGGGCAAATGGAGCCCATCAATGCTTGCAGACTATTGCTGGACAGTGACAAGAGATGCTCCATTTAATGAATACAAAAGAGACAAGCCAAGAAGCGCCGAGTAGACACTGAATAGGACTAAACTATGTACATAATAGTTTTTTGCCTTTAGTTTCATAATAAATTTTATTTATATAACCCCTTTGCTGATTTTTAAAGTGTTACATAAACAGGACAGGTGAAATAGTATCATGTAAAGCAACCATAAACACATGAAAAGACCTAGGTTTACAATTTATGATTAAAACTCTACTATCTACACAATATACAGAGACATAAAATGTAAAAACTTAAATATCTTAGAAACAGTAGCCAGTTGTTTTAATTGTCATATTTGAATTCAGCACATCAAAATACATACTAAATAGCACATTTTATCTCTGAAGCAGACGACTTCTCAAAAATTGTAGACCAGTGTTATCTAACCTAAATCTCAGTTGCTGCACATTGAGCCCATTACTTTTTGTCCTATCTCCAGTGGACATGGAGAATAATTGATGCCTGTCTTCTTTATAAGAACCCTTAAATGTATTTGAAGACGGCTATCAGGTCCCCCTCAGTCTTGTTTGTTCAATGCTTAACATGACCAACATTTTAACTTTTCTTAGGGCTTGTCTTCACTACCCGCCGGATCGGCAGGTAGCAATCGATCTTTCAGGGATCGATTTTTCGCGTCTCGTTTAGACGCAATTAATCGATCCCCGAAAGCGCTCCCCGTCGGCTCCGGAAATCCACCTCATCGAAAGGTGGAAGCGGAGTCGACGGGGGAGCGGCAGCGATCGACTCGCCGCCGTCCTCATGGCCAGGTAAGTCGACTACGATACGCCGACTTCAGCTACACTATTCACGTAGCTGAAGCTGCGTATCGTAGATCAACACCGCCCCCCCCCCCCCAGTGTAGCCCTGGGCTTAAGCCTTGTATCATTTTTGTTGCTCTCCTCTGGACTCTCTCCAATTTATCCACATCTTTCCTAAAGTGTGGCACCCACAATTGGATGTACACTGTACTCCAGCTGAGGCCTCACCATGGCAGAGTTGAGTAGAACAACTCTCTCACATGTCTTATGTGCAAAACTCTTGTTAATATACCCCAGAAGTATATTAGCTTTTTTCACAGCTGCAGCAGTATGGACTCATTCAATTTGTGATCCACTATATCCCCCACATTTTTTTAGCAGTAATGCCACCTTACCAATTATTCCCCCCTTGTGTAGTTATGCATTTGATTTTTCTTTTTATGCAAAGTACTTTGCACTCACCTTTATTGAATTTCATCTTGTTAAATTCAGACCAATTCTCCAATTTGTCAAGATCATTTTGAATTCTAATCTTGTCCTCCAAAGCGTTTGCAACCCCTCCCAGCTTAGTGTACTCTGTAAATTGTATAAGCATACTCTCTTCACACCATTATCCAAGTCATTAATGAAAATATTGACTAGTATCAGACCCAGGACCGACCCCTGCAGGACCCCATTAGATACACCTTCCCACTTTGACAGCGAACCATTGATAATCACTCTTTGAGTACAGTCTTTCAACCAGTTGTGCGCTCACCTGATTAGAATTTCATCTAGGCCACATTTCCCTAGTTTGCTTATGAGAATGTCACATGGGATTGTGTCAAAAGCCTTACTAAAAATCAAGATATATCACATTTACCCCTTCCCGCTGATCCACTAGGTCAGTAACCCAGTCAAAGAAGGAAATTAGGTTGATTTAGCATGATTTGTTCATGACAAATAGATGGCAGCTATTCCTTATACCCCTATTCTCCTGTAGATGCTTACAAATTGATTATTTCTTTTTTTTCAGTATCTTTCCAGGTACTGGAGTTAAATTGATTTGTTTATAATTCTCTATGTCCTTTTTGTACCCTTTTAACAAAAAAATAAAAAATTGGTACTATGTTTGCCTTTCTCCAGTCCTCTGGAACCCTATCCAACCTCCATGAGTTCTCAAAGATAATTGCTAATGGTTCCGAGATTGCCTCAGCTAGTTCTTTAAGCACCCTAGGATTAATTTAATCAGACCCTGCGAACCTGAATACACCTAACTTATCTAAATATTCTTTAGCCTGTTTTTCCCCTATTTTGGCTTGCGTTCCTTCCTCCCTGTTGTTAATATTAATTGTGCTGAGTATCTGGTCACCATTAACCTTTTTAGTGAAGACTGAAGCAAAATAGGCATTAAACACCTCAGCCTTGTTGATTTAATAAATTATTAGCTCTCCTTCCCCACTAAGTAGAAGACCTATGCTTTCCTTTGTCTGTCTCTTGGTCCCAATGTATTTAAAGAAGGCTGGTTAGTAACTGGTATACACTGTTGCAACCCCTGGAGAAAGGTTAACCACAGGTGCTGGTTCCCCATCAGACCTGCTGTGGAAATCACAGTGAGGTGCAGAAATGGGAATTCAAGAAGGACTGCAAGCCTAAATGCCTAGACTTGAGGGAGAGAGAGAGATGCAGGTCTCTGCCCAACAGAGGTGACAGCTAGGAGCCTGAAACTTTAAGTAGGTGCCCTCAAGGAAGACTGGGGGCAAAGGGTGTGCTAAGGTACAGCTAACCCTGAAACTGTGACAGATAGCTCATTAGCAAAAAAAGGCATAACAAAGTCCAATGTTGCTGATTTTAGACAAATTCAGACTAGAAATAAGGTGCATATTTTTAAAATAAGGGTAATTAGCCTCCAGAACAACCACATAGGTGGATGTGGTGGATTCTCCATCACCAGAAATCTTTAAATCCAGACTGGCTATCTTTCTTAAAAAAAAAAAAAAAAAAAAAAAAAAAAAAAAGAAGAAGAAGAAATGCTATAGCTAAACCAGAAATAATGGGCTTGATGCAGAAGTTACTGGGTAAGGTTCTTCAGCCTGTGTAATACAGGAGATAAAACTAAATCATCATAATGGTCCTATCTGGCTTTAAAAAAAAAAAATCTAATATTCTATCTTAGCAGCATTATAGATTGAGTAGGTGGTAGTATTTCCTCTGAATCAGTGCTTATCTAATGCCTAATCGTAACGTGTTTTTAAAAACTGTTGTTTTAAAAGTGTCTCATAACAAAACTTATGGAAAAGAAAGTTTTAATGATTCATTCTCTTTAATTTGCCATTGAGACAAGAATCACAACTTTAAATTTTCAAGTGATGTTGTAAAATAGATATTGAAGACTATATTGAAAGTACTTTATTGAAAAATTAAGATGCTGGAAGTGTCTGGCTACATGACGGGTAAAACGACATTAAAAGTTTAAAATTTTTTTCACTTTTTTCAAAAACTTATCAAAATACACTAAGTTAATTTAAGATATGTACATAAGAAATCATCAGCTTAATTATTGGGCAAAATGACATTACTTTCAAAATATGCATAATTAATAAAAAACTATAGACAAGATCAAACATTGAGAGAGAGTAGGGAAACCTACGTTCCTTATAAATTTAGAGTCGTTTTAAATTTCTCTTGCTTTGGGCACTTCCTGGAAGAGCATCTTTTTTATTTCGTCGCTTTGCAGATGCACTACTGCATTCTTTTGACCCGTGGAAGGTGCACAAACACAAAATACAAAAGTCAAACGCACAGGCTTCTCGGCTACATAGTCCCCTTTTCTTTAAGGGCTGATATTTAGCTGGGCACTGACATCTTGGACAAGGTTTTAAAGCTTCATCAATAAAAAGGGTTTTGGCAATCTGTGTCAAGAGGTGAGAAAATGACATTTAATACCTGCAGTTCTTGACTAAACAGATTTGTCTTAAAAAAAAAAAATCTTTATTTTCAATGCTTACAACTGGCTACATTGCTTACCTTAAGGTACTCTTGCTGTTTACTAGTTGACTGGTGAACAGAACTGCATCCTGTAGGTGTTAAAAGTTCATTGCAAGAAAGTGGTGTTTGTAACACAGCAGTTTTAGCTTGAGCTTGAACAGGTCTTAGAGCAGATCTACTTAGAATATTAAGTCTTGTGGCAGCATCTTCAACATGCAAGAGACATCCCTGTTAGAGATGATGATTATAAGAAGAGAAATCAGCTTAAATGAGTACCAAAATAACCAGGGCTTTGTTTAATATAGCTTTGTTTGTTTTTGTTTTAGAACTATTTTTCACAATAAAGAGGTACAAAACACATGTGTAAATGTCTTCAAGTAAACGTTTAGTATTTAATGGACAGATGGATAAAACAGGATCCATTGGAAGAAATATTGTGGTCTATAAATATCAGTTCAGAGTGACCAAATAGATTGTCCTTTACCACTTACAAGACCTCATCTCTCCCTGCAACTCCCTCTGATATCTTTCCTACTTCAAAAATCTGAATAGTAAACACTTCCAACTGCTTATAGGATAGTCACTTCACATCAGGTCACTTCAAGGAATCCCTACCCTAGAGGTAAATTAAGCCACACACACACACAAAACAACAACAAACAGACAGTTGGGAAGGAGTCAAAATTGTAGTCCTACTGGACCTACAAGCAGTGATTAAAATGGAAGAAAAAGAAGGAGGTGTTGAAATGGGGCATATGAGAGATTAAGAGGAAGAGACAGGATTTTAAGAACAAAACCTGGTTCACTTTAAATTTGTTATAATTTGAGGAAAGCCCTATTGATTCCAAGCACTACCTGTTTTAAACATTTTTCTTGAAGTATGGCTAGAGTAAAAAGACTAAAGATAACATTTTTTACTCAGAATGGTTCTCTGCGTGCATTCTGAGTCATATATACCGGGTAAAGATTTTACAACTCTCATTGTCAGCTGGGAGATTTCTGCAGTTCACTGGGATCTTTATATTTTTCCCCTGTCCCCAAATCTTTCTAACCCGCCCAATATTTAGAAAATACTACCTTTGGGAGATACATTACCCCAGCTTCCGCCTTCAGCTGTTTTATGTACAGCTTTCTCCTGAGATATGCATTTTTGTCTTGTATAACAATTTCACGCCAGTTCTTGCTTACTTTCCAAATACTGAAACAAAAACAAACAAAATATCATCCACCTTTCAAATCTTGCTTAAGTTTCTACACTAAAAGATCCTAATACTAAAAATTAACCCTTTCCAATTTTATCATGACTTAAAATGTTATCTTGATCATTTTGCAGAATATTGCAATATGCTGTAACAAACTCCACTTTATAGACTTGACTTGAAACAGAACATTGCCTCACATATTCTTCTGCATCACCATGTGGAATTAAATAGAGGAGATAGGAGATGTGCCGCACCCCACCCACTCTTGCCCCAAGACAGAACACAAGGTAAAAAAGTCACTGACTGCTTTGCATGGGGTAGGAGAGTGGGGCGGGTTGAGATCTGAGGGGGAAGAGGTTTGGAGCAGAACTAGGGGGCTGGATCAGAGCTGCTGAGCGGGGGGGGGGGGGGGGAGAAGAAGAGGGCTGGAGTGGAACTGGAGGGGACCAAGGTGGGAGGATTGCATCAGGCCTGGGGGAGCTATGGTTGGACTGAAGGAGGCAGAAGCTGGAGGAGAAGCTAGGTATCTAGATAGGCAGGGAGCTGAAGAGGAGCTAGGTGATGGGAGCGGGCTAGATTGAGGCTGTGTTGGAGACGGGACTGGAGGGAGACGAATTTTGGAACTGGGAAGAAGGCCCCTAACCTATTATTACACCGGAAGTCTCTGCTGATATTTTTTACTAAAATAATATTTTAGACTTACAACAAAATATTGGAGCATCATAAACTGACGCTCTGGGAACTAAACTGAGCTTAACATTTATGAATATATTAACTGATTACAAAAAAAAAGGGGGAATTAATACCCTAAGTCTTTATTATTGGATAGAATGTCACTTGTAATTAAGTTTTTTCATCTCTTTGTTACTTCAAACACATCAGTAATAAATTAATGTTATTTTTGTTACATGGGAGTAATACTGTTCAGGCCACTGTTCCAGCTCCCCTATTCATTAGCAGGGAAAAAAACCCTTATTTTCAAAATTTTGAAAAAGAAAATATATAGTTGTATTTCTTACCTGCATAGGCTTTCCACAGTCAAAGCACCTAAAACTATAGCAAGAATATGCTTTAAATCTCTGTATTTTAATTCTGTTAAAATATCTAATTTTTCAAGGCCCATTTTCTTGCCTATGAGTCCAGCAAGAATATATTCTAATACAGACATTTCAGCTCTCTCAGTGTTCTCCAAAAGTCCATTTTGCGCTGGTCTTTTTCTTTTCATGAAGATTTCATGGACTACTTGTAAAGCAGGTGTTCTTGATAGATCCCCAAGATTTAGAACCAAATCTCCACTATTCTCCTCATTAAAAACCAATCCACTGTCTTCACTGGCAGGGTCTCTTGCTACTTTTAATTTATATTCTGAATTAATTAGCATAATATCATAGTCTTCCTCTGTCTCTGACTGTGAACCCCGTTCCCGAAGGGTGGATAACCTCCTCACTCGGTCTAGTTTTCGTGACTTTCTTTTACTATCCAGAACTTTGGAAACTTCCTTCTGTTTTTGAAGGAGTTCTTGGAAAGATCCCTCATGATCTGAAGAGGAATCTTCTGATTTATCTAAGCCAAGGGAATTAAACCCACTGTCTTCAGGCACTGAAAGGTCCAAGTCACTTACCACATGAGTAGAGGGAGTATTTATGTCAAGTAAATCAAAGTTAAAATCTGCTATTAGGTTGCTGACTGGAGTCAGAAATTTATCCTCATTCGTTTCAGACAACATACAACATGCAGGGGTTCTAAGCAATTCCAGGGAGGTGCTTTCATCATTAATGCTTGTAAGGGCACTATCACTGAACTCATTAGGAATCTTATCAATAATAGTGTCCTTAGAAGTATTATGGTGAATTGGAGATAAACATTCAGGTTCTGACAACAAGTTGTTTTTACATTTGGAATCATCTACTGTAGAAGTCCTTTGCTGTGAAAAGGCAAGCCTCAATTTTTGGCAAGCAGGACTAGACTCCTCAGTTTTTAAAGTGCTAGTAGCTAGAGGTTTGTAAGTGATATCTCTTGGAGAATACGAAGAACTTTTTGAAAGTCTGTCTTCAAAACTGAGAACATGAGATAATGTTTTTTTCCTACTGCAATCCGAAGAATTGGCTTGTCTTTCAAAGCATCCTACAGTGCCTCCAAAAGCAGTTTTAGACAGAAGCAGTCTCCTACGCAGTGATGAGTCTTTTTTACTTACTTTAGGAGTTTCAAAAAAATCTGTAGTTACATTTGCCTCTTTTCTTTCAGATAAGGAGATAGAATTATTTTCATTTTCAATGGGAGACAACACTGGAATTACTAAATTAGGGTGTGAATGTTCAGAATACTCATGTAGTAATGATAGACATCTTGCACTCAGTTCATCTTTATGTTCTGCATCAATATGATCAAAGCTAGGGTCTTTTAATGATACATTATATCCACTATCATGAAATATGGAGGTGGAACAAGAGTCTTTAAAGCTGGAGTATTTCACATTGTTGCTGGGAGAAGTCAACCTGCCTCTTTTAAGAATAGACAGCACTGAGCGACTTTCTGACATCTTTCACTTGGAATTTCTCTGATTCTGTAAAGAGAAGACAGCATTTTATCTCTAGAATGAGCCATAAAGAACTTATTTTAAATACAGTTACTAATGGATATCAAATTATATCTAAGAGGATTTCTTTTAATTTAAGTAACATTCTTTCACCATCAAAATAGCAACCATAGTGAAAAATATTTGTATTGCATCTCTGTGAAAACAGCACTCACACTCTAGCATGATGGATGCATTATCGATATATAAATAGATGGTAAATACTTTGCTGATGTAAAATAATGGGGATGAACAGCTTAAAAAACATGGCATATGAGAAATTAAGTGGAAAAAAACACATCTGATTAGATAGCTGGTCTACCAATCATCATCATCATCCATGGAGAATGGGTTCAGTCTGATCATAGACAATGGGCAAAATCTTGGCCCCATTGAGGTCAATAGCAAAACTCCCACAGACTTCAACAGGGTCAGAATTTCATCCTTCATGTACATAGAGTCCCTCTACTCTCCGTCAGTTCAGTTCTTGAGAGCCAATAGGGGATTGAAACTCATGAATTAGTCTGTTTTATTAGTACTGATGGAAAGATGGAGAAAAGAAAATCTGCACAAAGATTTTGGTTTGTTTAAAGAAAGAGGGAGCCCTGGTGGCTGATAATCCTAACTAATTGTCTAGAGAGTCAGCAAGCTTCCACAAATTTATTCAGATCCTTCAGTCCTTCAACACTGGAAACAGCTGAGTTCCAGTTACACAAAAGGGACTGTCTAGTGTTGGTCACTACACTGCTCCAAGATATTTTCTTTACAACTTTGAACAGAAACCACCAAGAATTTCTGCTCAGTCTCTTGGTGATCTGGGATAATATAGCTCCTACCCTGTGGTTATACAATTTATGGGCACTGGAGAACTAAGCACTCTCCCCACGTATGTGGGGAGAAAAAGATACTCTGCCCTATGGCAATAAGCTTTTTGCACAGTCAGAAAGGACACATTCTTTTCAAGGAAACAACAGAAGCTCCTAAGTACTTATGTGATTTCTCTCTGAAGGCTATGATTACCTGAGGCACTGATTGCTATTTCCATATAGATATGAAAAAGTATTCCCTCTCCTTCCCAAGTCAGACTCACAAGGGCATAGACCAGGTTACAATTTTGCAAGCCCAGGACACAGCAGACATGTAAGAATATTTTGAATAATGTAACCATAAGGACAAAGATCTCATGAGCCACCAAAGCTAGCAAAAAGTTACACATCTTTTGATTCCAAGTTTTGCAGCGGTGTATAAATTTCTAACTCAAGTAATTTGGGAAATATACCTAGAGATTAGTATGAGAGACCAGTGACAGACAAAAATATGTCTTCATAGGCCATTTATCAGAGTGGGATGTCTTCAGTGTACCAAGGACCCTGACCCAGTTGGGCCTCCCACTACTAAAAAAAAAAAAAGTAGTTGTGCCACCCTCTTATGTAGGATTATCCTTTGATGGATTTGGGGCATTAAATTACCCAATACCCCAGAGATGAAAGGTCTTTTTTCCCCCCCCTTTCTTCTTTTTTTGGTTATTTCATTTGCTAGTGGTGGATGTGTAAAGGGGAGAGTTTTCTTTGTAGTAACAAGACCACAGCACACAGTATCTGGGGAAACCAACGCTTAGGTAAAGGACAAGGATAAGTCAGACACAGAGTACTGGCAGGTGATGAGGCAAAAGACTGAATGAACAGTAACATGGGAGGTAGGGTTTTGCCGGTAGGATAATAAATGCTTGTAAGTTTACGCTAGGGTAAAGAGGAGAGGATACCTGACTAGGCTTGTATTGGGACCAACAGGGGGGAGGGAGAACTACATGCAAGAGGTCCAAACACCTCCATAGTAAGTGGATCAGAACAGGACACAGGGACCTGGTAGACCTAGATGAACATGTTGGGAGTGCTCAGAGCAGAGCCCCTACAGAGTACATAACAGAAACATGCTGAGGGAAGCAATATGAATCAGCCAGATGAATTGAAAGGCACTCTGCCGGCAAAGAGACGGCTGAAAACCTTCTAGAAGGGAAGGAGACAAAGCTGTTTTAGCATTAATTGCTAAATAAATAGTTTTTAAAATACCCATTTGAGGCTCCAATACTGCAAAAACATAGATACTGTACATGCTTATCTTTAAACACATTAATAGTTCCATTGCATTTAATGAGACAATGCATGCGCTTAAAGTGAAGCATGTGCATAAGTGTTTGCAGGATCTGGCCTTGCTTTCCAATACAGTCAAAATACAGCGGGAAAGAAGAAGGGGTGGGTGGAGAGGAGGACAATATTTACTTTTAGCTCTAACATTACAAACAACTGAAAGTAGAGGATATCGAAAGCTGTAATTAGGACTCTATACTTTTAAAGAAGTAAAAGTTGATCATTTATCTTTGTCTCAAAAGGAACAGAAGGTTACTGTGAAGGAAAAAAAGAACTCATCTAACACTGTAACAGAGATCTGAACTGGCAGAGAGGAAAAGCAAACATTATTTTTGCCACATTAAAATAATATCCCAAAGCACTACAAATGTAACCCCAAAGATTTGGGAGGGGAGGGGGGACAGAAGAGAAGAGCACTTCTGAGCTTCTGATACATTTTATTGGATTGACAACACCATATATTCTTAAAATTGAAGGGGAGAAGCACTGCAATAGAGCAAATAGAACATGAGCCGTAATCATTCTTGATAACACTTCCTAACCCTCACCCCAATCTTGCAAACCTTAATGCACATATTACATTTTCATTTCAGTGGGAATACTCACAGTAGTAAAGTTTAGCTTGTGCATAAGATTTTGCAGGATTGAGGACCTAATGTTGCAAATCCAACATTAAAGGGAAAAAAACCTTTTCAAAACTTACTAGTATACATTTACACATCAAATTCATACAAACCAAGTCTCATTTCATTTGAGGATTGATATCTCCCATTGAAATAAAATATTTTTTCTTTGTAATTCAGAGAGACATTTAAAACCTCACTTGGTATTCCTTTTTCAAAATTTTCTTTATTCAAGTTATTCTAGATTTTGTGTTTTAATAAGAGTTTTCTCCTTTAACACAAGGAAACATTTAAATCCAATAATTTAGTAGCATAATGATACTTAGATGCTACACAGCACTTTCCAACCATAGATCTCAGAGTACTTCGCAAAAGGAAGTGTCATTATCCCCATTTCACATGTGAGAAAACTGAGGCATGGTGAACCAGTGGCAGATTAGCCACTGGGACAACGGGCCCGTGCCCAATGGCCCCAGCAGATTGGGGGTCCCTGGTCAATTTCGGGGCCCCATGCCCCAACCCACTTCGCCCGGCGCTCCTGCCGGGGAGCTGGGTCGGGGCACGGGGGCTTTCCCCATTCCACACACCCGGTACTCCTGCCAGGGAGCAGAGTTAGGGCACTGGGGCTTACCCTGCTCCGCCTGCCAGGGAGGGAAGCAAGCCCCCGTGCCCTGACCCCACTCCCCGGCTGGAGCACCAGTGGCTCTCAAACACAATGGCTCTCAAATGGTGGTCTATGGACCGCCCATGAGCCGCAGAGTGCTTCCTGACAGTCTACAGAATGAAATATTTTGAGAACCAGGCTATGGGAGGATTAGGATGTCTAGAGAGGTGTTCCACGTGAAGGTCCCTCATATGAAGTAGCCCAAGGATGCAATGATTACTGGGAAACAAAAGAGCATAGTGGCTAGTACAAAGAACTACGAGTCAGAGACTGGGTCCCGACCAGACTCTGCCACAGGCTTCTTTTAGATTAGTAATAAAAAAAGGTGTACATTACCTGCATCACCAAAATTATTTCTGTCCTCCTTTCTCAGTGCACCTGGTATTTTAAGCAAAGGGATGAAGAAGAATTATTGGTACAGAGAGGAATAGTTTTTCCAGTATTTAAATCAAGTCTGGTCTCTGCAGCAAACAAACTTTACCTGAAGATTCTCCTACATTCATCAAGCTGTGCAAGTATCCCAATCTAATTGACCCAAAAATGAGTCATTGCAACCCAACAATATTAATTACTATGGAGAATGCTATAGCTAAATCCCCCCCTGCACAATGGGTATGCTACTTACCCAGCTTTGTGAAGCAATTGGAGATCCTCGGACGAGGAAGTGCTATCTGATGCGAACACGCGGTGTTACTTAACTGGAGGACAGCGTTCCAGAATAAGGCAAAGGCAGGAGCAAAACTAAATCAACGCATTTCAAAGGTATTAGGCAGCTCGGAGGCAAAATCCGTTCAAGTCACAAAATAATTAAGTTAACCAATTAGTCTGTGTATTTATTAGCTATAACCTCCGCAATTAGTGCCTGTACCAGCAACGAGGCTAATTGACTAGACCAACCATCTAAGGAATAACACCTGTAGGACTCTCAGTCACCTTGAATGCTGGGTCCCAGGAAGGCAGGAGCTTTACCCCCGCATCTTTCCCCGGCAACTCAGTGGGCAAAGGGCAATCTCTGCCCCACAATAATGGGGCTTCTCCGAGGGGGGTCAATGGGGCTGAGCGATGGGGACTGAAGTTAATCACATGCTGCAGGCGGGACTGGGAGCACTGAGGGGCACCGACCCTGCTGCTCCCACGGAGCGCTGCTCTCCGCCTCTTGCCGCGGCAGCGCCGAGCCTCTCTCGCCCCTAGCCCCGGCGCGTTGCCCTGGTGAGGAGCCGCCGCCTCTAGCCAGCACCAGTTCCCCGCATGCGGCTGCTGTTGGTTTCCCTCGCTTGGATTTGAACTGCCCGCCCTTATCAACCGCTGTAGCTTTTCCTCCTCCCCCCTCAGTGCTGCCTCCTGGCACGGGGGGCCAGAGCAAGTAAGGGTTCAGGAGCAAACCCAGGAAAGTGGGAGGGAGGAGACTACAGCTGTAATCCGTCCAAATAGTCAGTCAGAAAATATACTGTGCGTGTGATGGGGGCATCTGAGGGACCTACTCCTGCCCTGTTCCCTCCCCCCACCCTCAATACTTCCAGGGCTGTGTCCCTCCCCATCCTCACTGCACCTTGGGAGGCTTTTTGCCTCCTCGTTTCCCCACTTCCCTTTCCAGGGCTAGACTCGTTTTCCTGCTTCTCCCCCACACGTGTAGGGCTGCTGCTTCTCTCCCCCTCTTTCCCGCACTTTTCTGTTGCTATGTCTCTCCCTTCTCCCCCACAGCACCTCTAGTCACCCCAAGTGGGTACTGCTGCCTGCTAGAGAGCCTGTCTGAAATGACGAGGCTTCACCCTAATGTGAAACCGTAAGGAGCCTAGCTGCGAGCATGACCAAACAAAATGTTTTGAAAGGAGCTAAAGCCCTGTCTACACGACCAGTATATCTATACTAAAAAAATTAACTTGAGTTGAATTATTGCCAATTAACTCAAATTAGCCTACACATTTGTACGTGATAGTCCCGCAACAATTAACATTTGTGGAGTATCCAGACTAGCATATACAAACGTGGAAGCTATCTGGGGCTAGCTGACAATCAGTTAACTTGAGTTAAAAAAAACCCCTAGAACAACTCAACCCTAGGTGCTAACATGTTAAGGAGCAGCACCCTGTTAAAACGTGTCAGCTAACATGTATTAAAACAAAGCGAATAAAACACCTGTTTTCCTATTCTAGAACTGCCAAAAAATCGCCTCTCCACTGCCACGGACTTCTCACACACACTCAAAATTAATCCACCACAAGGCAGGGCAGGGAGCTTGCATCCAGTGGTTGAGAAGACTTGACAGGTTGTCTTGAACTCTAGTTCTACAATGGGAAGGAAGACATTTATAATGCAAGGACATGTGAAATACCAAATAGTGTGATGTAAATTGTGGTTGTGCTCTTTCTATATTAGGTATTATTTACTTTCTCCCCCATTTCAGAGGTCATATTCTACCCATGTTCTCCTTAAAATTTTAGTCTTTACTTGGCTTTTTTCCCCTTTCAACTTCCATTTTTCTCCCATCTTTAGGATAGCATCAAATCTGAATTAGTGATTTAAAAAAAATATTGGATTTAAATGTCTCATTGAAACAAACATCAAAATCCATCCTAACAAGAGGGAAGGACTCAGAAAAAATGTAAAGCCAAAACCCCCAAGTTTGGCAAGTGTGCTTACCCTCTCCCCCTTTTCACACCAGCTTCCGGTTTTCCTACCTTTTAAACCAAAACACTAACATGTTCTGACACCATGGTGATGAGAATGATAATAATAAGTAGACAAACTACAAAACCTCACAACTTTTGGGAGCCTGAGGAAATCTTATTTAAAAGGTTACAAAACCAAAGCATAGGACATTCTTACATTCATTTTACTTTTTATGTAAAACATAATATTGTATTAGATGAATGCAACTGCAAATGTATCAAGTTGACCCATTTGGGGAATATAACTGAAGTACTGGGGCAAAAGAAAAAACAAATTATTGATAGGTACTATTCTTTGTCCTTCTGTGAGGGAATTGTTTTCATTGCTTTCTATTACAGTATGTTGATAGTCTTTAGTTATTATTAGAGGATGCAAAGCTAAAAGGAAAAGATAGAAGGGGGAAACTAAATTAATAAAATACTTTAGTATTTTAACAATAAATAGACTGGAAAAGTTTACTATAGCAATATCTGTTTCATAAGATTTGGAAGATCCTTATGACTAAATAAAAAACATTTGAGGGGGGTATCATTGTATCATTGGCAAGAGTTTAGCTTTTTAAAGATGAGCCTGTCCAGAAGTTGTGGGAAAACCCACCTCTGATATTCAAACCCAGGTGGAACTATTTTACTTCAGTCAACAATTTTTTAAAAGGTCTAATAAATTGTGGTGGTGGGACTTAGGGGCTTGTGCTCTCTTGATCAACATGCAAAAGCAGCAAAGAAGGAAAACTGACAACAGTATAAGTGAGACAAGGTGGGTGAGGTAATACTTTTTATTGAACCCCAACTTTTATTCACCCATTTTCTCTCTCTAATATCCAGGGCCCAACATGGCTACAACAACACTGCATATAGCAGTATACATGTCCATGACATATTAGAGTGATTTAGACTAACAACATATTCACCTCAAAACAAAAAATACCCCATATATCTTCCCCTTTTATAAAAGAGGGGAAACAATCAACTTTCCCAAAGAAGGATGCAACAGGTTGTTTAACTTTTGTATGCTGAATATTTAAAATAAAGCAGTGAGCATTTTTAACCTTACTCTTCACACATCCCTCCCATCTTCTTCTTCTACAGATCCAAAGCACATGCTTTTGGCACTTAAACTACACCAAAGGGAAGGTCCCAGTTAATTACATATGTCAGGGCAGAATCTGTCAGAAACATGTTTAGTGACCAAAGTCAACTCTTGAAGTCTTTTTCAAACCCCAAGTTCTCTCAAGGGAACAAGTTAAATAAATAATTTATTGCTTAATTTATTAAACCTTATTTTCAATCAAACTATATGGTTAAAATGACTTTTCTTACAGTTGGATTATGAATAGATTACTTTGACAATACAAGTGGACCCTGAAGGAGCAATACTGGAGGAAGACAATTTATGAGTTTGTAAAAAAACTCTAATTTAATGCACTTAAAGTGTACTGAAAAGAAATAATGACTGAGTTAACTAACTGGAAGAGGCTGAATGGACACTGCTGATACTGGTTAAAGACACTTACAGAGATTGGCTGGGTAAATCACCAGGTTTTTTTATTATTATTATTAGTGTGTGACTGCATGATTGCACTTAACATTTTTTTCCTCCATCAAAAAATCTCGATTATTTTAAGATTTGAATTTTTGGTGGGGAGAGAATTTTGGTGCTATGGTAAATGGAAAAATGATTATACCTGTTATTTGTGTGACCCTTAGCTCTGTTTTACAGTACATTTCCCACCCTTTTACAATATTTTTAAGATAAATTCAAATTTAGAAGTAAACCCAAATGATTAACTAGTTTAACTCCCAAAAGTTTATTTTATATATACTACCAATCACATGCGAGGTTAATTAGGCAATATCAAACAAGTATTTGGAAAACATATACAAACTATAAAACCATCACACATTTCAAAAAGTTTGATAGTTTAATGAAGAAAGACCAAACTAAGTTTCTTTCAGCATTCAGGAATGCTGGTAGAACTCCTAAAGGAAGTGCTGAAAGTATACTGAATGTTTTACAATATTTATTTAATATTTGGTAGGGGGAAATTTAATTCTTGTGGCATTGAGGTACCATGGCTAAACATATACAATGACCATCATATACACAGGATTTATCCTAAAATTTGTGTTGACCCTGTGAATGAGAAGCTGGCATTTTTTTCACAGTTTAGTTTGTGACTGCTGATGTATGCACTGAAACTGTTGAAAACTGATTTTATAACAAAATCCTATTCTATTGCATTGAAAATATATCTCTATTTTGGCTTGAAAGTTTATCTTAATTAATGTGGGAGGATATGGTAAGACCCACACAATATATAGCTATGTTTTCATTTACCTGGATCTTTCTCTGTGGAGCTTAAGTAATATACTTCTGAAAATAAAAAAGGAGCTTCAGGCAAAGACCAGCCCTCCTTGAGTTAAAATTCTGCAGTCATGTGATCATGTCTGAGTCACATGTTTGCATTCCACAAGCTATATAGACCAGCTCAGGTACAGTCAAATATATTTTACTGAAGTCAGTAGGTTCCAACTTCAATGTAACTTGTAGTTCTCTTTGCATTTGCTTATGAAATCCATGCAATTATTTATATGCAAGTTCATATTTCATAATTTTTTTCCTGTTTTCAAAATGAAAAATGGTGATACCCCAGCATTGGTTGCCTCAATTTCCCTCAGTGTGATGTGCTCCAGAAAACAGATTCACTCCATGCTGGTGTGGACACTGGACAATAATGCAGAGATCAAAGGGTGATGGTGGCTTGTGTTCCCCATTGCTTGGGACTGGCTCTCTTCCTCTTCCACAGGTTAGGGCAGCCCTTAATTTGCATCCCTGTTGCAATAGCCCTTATGAGCTGTTGTGTAGTATTGCCTATTACTCAAAGTATCGGTTTGCCCTTTCCATGGCACTTCCATGGCATCTCCATCAGTTCCTGAAGTATCCTCCAGAATGATCCCTGCACTGAGGGGCTCCTGCAAGAGAAGGGTCACAACAGCTATGCCATCTCTGTGACTTCTTGAAAAGTCCCTTAGTTCTAGGGTGGTGGTGGTGGGAAATTCATGGCTGTGGTACACCTGTATATTCCCCACAATATTCTTTTTCTTGTTCAGGAGACTGGTAGTATAATTGCACTAGCATATTTGTAGTCTTATGATTTGTGATTTTCATCCACACAGATTCTTCTATATTCGCCTCTCCACTCAGAAATTTTATCTGATTACATTCTGAGGAATCTTTTAGGTACAGTGTAACTTCCTTAACTCTTATGATCTAAACTTTCTATAAACTTGAATGCACATATGTAGCATGATCATAAAACAAAACGTTATTGTAATGCCTACAGTGGCGTAGCCAGGTTTAGAGCACAGGGGGAGCGGCACTATAAAAAGGCGCCTCCCGGCTCCCCCTGTACTCACCCCGGCGGCGCTTTAAAGGCCCCGGGGCTCCAGCCGCTGCGGAGCCCCCGGCCTTTTAAATCCCCTCCCGAGCCTGGCTCCAGCAGCGGGGCGGGGCGGGGGGCACTTTAAAAGGCCCATGGCTCCCGCAGCGGCAGGAGCCGCAGGCCTTTTAAAGCGCCCCCGAGCCCGGGGCTCTGGCGGCGCCTTAGCGCCGCTTCTCCTCACAGGGGGAGCGGCCACTCCCCGCCTGGCTATGCTACTGAATGCCTATGTATAAATCAGGAGAGTTGAGAGGCTTGCTGTCAAATCCTTAACTTTGCTTTTCCTACTTTTATATAATTAAAACCACAGCCTTGGTTTAATAGTTATCATAGACTCATAGAATATCAGGGTTGGAAGAGACCTTAGGAGGTCATCTAGTCCAACCCCCTGCTCAAAGCAGGACCAATCCCCAATTTTTGGCCCAGATCCCTAAATGGGCCCCTCAAGAATTGAGCTCACAACCCTGGGTTTAGGGGGCTAATGCTCAAACCACTGAGCTATCCCTCCCCTTCCGCATTTAACTGTGGAAGCTTTGTCAAATTCTCTCTTACATCACCTCACGCAGATTGTTATAATAGCTTTGGAGTTGTAGATCGTACAGAATTGCCAACGTTCAAAAAACATGAATCAGGCCACCCAAAATCACAGGTGACTTAAAAATCAGGAGATTTAAAATGTTATAATAAATGTGAGGCTCTTTTTATTTGCTTTCTGGTTTGTGAGCCTTTAGGGTGTACTTGCTTCCTATTTTCAAACTTTTCTCCACAACCATGAATACTAAAAACCTACTTACCAAAGTCAATTAATAATAAAAAAGCGGAGACTCTCATGAAATCACTTGATTTCAGCAGCTGAGCCACAGAGAAAACCATCAAATATCACAAGACTGCTGTATTGATAAAATCCTGAGAATCGGCAGCACGTATTGGCATTATCGGCTGACCCTTTTGCGTCGTGAAGGCGCTACGCGGGGAGTCACTATAAAGGCGAAGGGGGTTGAGAGACAGGAACAACCTACGGGAGAGAAGCTGCTCAGGAGCAGTCACAGACCCAGGGGCAGGAGGCTGTAGGGCGAGACACAAGCGTATGCTGGGGCCGGCCGAGAGGTTGTGTAGGGCACAGCCCCAGGGCGCAAGCGGTATTCGGATGGGGCCACTGACAGCCCCAGCACGCGGGGGCTGTGGCTAGAATAACGCCGCCCTCCAGCAGCAGCTGGAGCAATAGCTCCTCCCCCATGACCACCCCGAGCCCGACTCCTCCTTGTCCTACGTCAGGGCAGCTTGGGGCGGAGCTGGCCCCCATTGCTGCGTCTGCGCGTTTCGGGAGGAGGCCTCGCGACTCGCCAGTCGCCCCAGGGGTCTGTCCCGTCCCTAGTCCGGGCCCGAGAGGCGCGAAGCGTGGGGAGCGAGTCCCGCTCCGGACAGGTATGGAGCGGCCTGGGTGTCTCTTCTCCCCCACCCCGCCCCTCTGTTTCCTCCCGAATCCCCCTCCCCTGTGCCCGTGCTGCTGTCCCCGTCTTCCCCAGCCAGCGGCGGTGTCCTGACCTCCTCCCCTTCCCGTTCGTGGGGGGAGGCGCCGCGCCCCGCCCCGCGAGTGAGGCTAGACGTGTCTCTGTGCGTGCGGAGGGGGCGAGCGGCGGCATCCTGCCCCCCACCCCGCTCTGGGCACAGTCTGCGCGTTTATACAACAAACCAGCGATTGTCCCTGTGCCGCGCTGCTGCTGCCGCCGGGGGAGGGTGCGGAGCAGAGACCCAGCCCCAGGGCAGACGCTGTTCTGCGGGCAGGCCAGGTTCTGAACACGTGCTAAAGCTGCTGGGGTTCCTCGGCTCTGCACGGAGAGGGTGCTCCGCAGAGCAGCGTGGTGGGAGTGATGCAGGGTCCCGGATCTGGCCCTGTGAAGACACAGGCCACCCAACGGTAGGCACATAGGATGCACAGAGGTCAAGTCAATTTGTGGTACAGTACTTTCCCCGGAGTCTCACCCATGCGGCAAGTGTCTTCATAACACAATCGTGCCATCATGGGGTGTGTCTGAGCTTCTCACCCTGCCTAACTGCATTCATATTAGTGTATTCTTGGGCAGATACTGATGGAGGCGGTTTGCCTACAGAACATGCGTTGACAAGGTGCATGGCGATTGCATAACGTTTAACAGAGTCTGTAACCAATGAGTGAACTGTCTGACTTTAAACGTGTTTTGTATCCACACAATGTGGTTAATGTTTGGTAAATAATGGCAGCTCTTGCTAGTGTATTCAGTTGGCACATGGTTGTCTACCATTACCAAGTATATTATTTTGCTGTAAGGAAGGATAAGATCTCCTGTGTAACTGAGTTAGTTGGTCCTCTTAGTAACCATGGTTATAGACACAACTGTGTTTAGAGCCAATGATGCAACTAATTGTTACAAACTCTGTTAAAAGTCTGTGGAGTAGATGGGGCCTAGATCCTCTGTGCAAAAATATCTTATTCTGGCATTGTGAGGGCAGATTTTCTCCTAAAATGAGTTTAAACTAACTGATTCAATAAGTTCCTGTTAACTATTTTACTGTTGATTGGTTTGGCAGTCAGATCCAGCTACCCTAGGATTGTGAGGCAAAGTACTACTACTTTCTGCCTGATTCTGACCCCCGGGTTTCTGTCCAGCATATCCATCAAAGGTAGTGCAGGATTAGACAGTGTTTTAAGTGGGTGGAATAGTGTGGCTGGGTTTATCCTGTATATACAAGTAGTGGTGATGTCCATTCCTGAAATGATGACAGGTTAGTGGTATTGAGACTTGAGTGATATATAGTTGATTATATTTTTTTATAGTTTCAGCAAAATCTTTCATTAGTGGGAAATGCTCCCCAAGCTTTATCCAAAGAAGGATATCTAGCACATTGAATGAAGATGGGGTTGGCATTAGGGCTATCTTCAAAGATCTTTGTCTCCCAATCCTCCCTCTCTAATCAAGAGCATGGATTTTTTTTTCTATTGACAGAACATGGATTCCCAAAAGGATGTTCAGCCTCCAAAGCAACAGCCAATGATTTACATTTGTGGAGGTAAGAATAAAACCTAACGTTTAATAATGTTTGCTGATCCCCAGCTTGGTCCCGCTAACTTTTGTATAATATTGATGCAAGTCTTTGCTTTAGAGGTTGTTTTCTGGAGGTGATCCTGAAAGGTGAGTGTATGGCCAGGAATGACACTGAGGTACAGTTAAACCCCGCTATAACGCTCCCCACGATAACGCGAATTCGGCTATAACACGATCATAAGGTGGCTCCCACGGCCCCAAGCAAAAAAAAAAAGCATCCAGAGCGTGCTTCCTCGGCTGGTGCCTGGAGCCGACTCTGGCTCCATCTCCTCCCCTTCCCCCCCGCCCCCGCTTCCCCTTTTGGTGAGAAGAGATGGCTTGAAACTCAAGTTAGTCAGTTTCAAGCTGGTCAGTTTCAAGCCGGTCTCTTCTCTTCTCCCCAAAGCTGAGAAGTTTCAAGCTGGTCAAACTTCTCCACTTTGGGGAGAAGAGACAGACCGGCTTGAAACTGACCAGCTTGAAACTTCTCCACTTTGGCGAGAAGAGAAGAGATCGGCTTGAAACGGTAAATTTTTGTAACCCTGCTATAAGCGATCCCACATTTATCGTGATCAAATTTTCTGGACTCCAATTATCACGTTATAGCTGGGTTTCACTGTATATTGGCTTTGGTTCATAATGCACAGTTTCACCACCAAACTTGACAGTGAGAGTGTTTTGTGTGGTTCTATTGTAGAATCTAAAGCAGAGACTACTGATTTTGGTCTCAGCTGCCACTTTTCAAAGTACTCCTCTAGTATCTTATGGTCAGATGTAAGAGTCACTTCAGGTTCTTTAAAGCTATGGGCCTTAGCAAGTGCACTGCCTTGATGCTCCGAACCTCAGACTTGGCCTTGGTGTACCTAGTTGCAGAGTACTGTGCATTGATGTGGACAGGAAGCTGCCATACCCAGCTTGTGGATAGGCAGCTGAATTAGACCATGTGAATCATCAAGGGGACTTTAAAATCAACGCCTCTACCGTAGCTTTCTGTATTAGCAAACATCTAACCTCCAGCTATGCATCAAGATATAGGTGCGAAATCAGAACATAAATGTGCTGAAGACTACTCAGAACTTCCAATCTGGCAAGCTATGGTCAACATCCTCCAATGATGCCTGAAAACCACTGTGGACCACAGGTGACCAAATTTCTTCTTGGTTTCTTTTTCTCCCCCAGAATGTCACACAGAAAATGAAATAAAAGCAAGAGATCCTATCAGGTGTCGAGAATGTGGATACAGAATCATGTACAAGAAAAGAACAAAAAGATGTATCCTTTCATGCATGCCTATTAAATTAGTTTGAGTGGGCAGGGGAAGATAGTGGCTATAAATAAAATGAAAAATTGGTAGTACTGAAGAATTGGTGCAATGTGAGGAAGAACATATAACATCTTAATTATTTTCAGCGATGATCTTGTTAATTAAAGCACAATACAATAAACTTTGATAGTCTTGTATTGCAGTGGAAACAGGTAAAAAGTACACTGGATAGAAGATACTAACTATCATGCATGCAAAGCGTATTCCATTTTTTAAAAGCATACAAACAAATGCTAACTGTGGTGGTAACTGAAAAATGAGCCTCGACACATTTTGCATGATTGTCTTGTGATTTGTGTGTGTGTATATATATATATATGTGTGTATATATATATGTGTGTGTGTGTATATGTCGAGATATAGATACGATATTTTAATTTCCCTTTCATTTTCTTTAACTCTAACTATTACAGTGGTTGTCTTTGATGCCCGGTAATCTGAATTCAAGATGTAGCTGTTTTGACCTGGTTCATTTTAGTATAACTTTGGTTTGTATACACATCTGTTGTGGACAAATATATACTTTCATTCTGATATCAGTTGTAAATTATTCAAGTAGTAAAATAAAGTTTTTAATACTAAATATTCAGTTTCATTTTTTAATTCAGTGGAGTTATGCTTGCTTACACCAGAGCTGAACTTGGCCCAATATCTCCAAGTTCCCTGATTTTTCTATTCGCATCTCAGAACCTCACTAAGACACCAATCCTGTAGAGACTTTAAACATGTTCAACTTTATGTACTGAATAGTCCCATAAACTTCAAAGAGAGTACTTGTTGCATAAAGTCAAACATGCATAAATCTTTGTAGGCTTGAGGGCTGGATCTAGGCAAAAAGTGCTGTAGAACAACAAATGTGTCAGTGTTTGATGTGTTCTTTATAGGGCTATTGATTAATCGTAGCTAACTCACGCGATTAACTCAAAAAAATTAATCGCATTGTTAAACAATGGAATACCAATTGAAATTTATTAAATATTTGTTCATGTTTTTCTACATTTTCAAATATATTGATTTCTATTACAACATCGAATACAAAGTGTACAGTGCTCACTTTATATTATTATGATTACAAATATTTGCACCATAAAAATGATAAAAGAAATAGTATTTTTCAATTCACCTCATACAGGTTCTGTAGTGCAATCTCTTTATGGTGAAAGTGTAACTTACAAATGTAGATTTTTAAAAAAAATTATTGTGGTTACATAACTGCACTCAAAACCAAAACAATGTGAAACTTTAGAGCCTACAAGTCCACTCAGTCCTATTTCTTGTTCAGCCAATCGCTAAGAGAAACAAGTTTGTTTACATTTACGGGAGATACTGCTGCCTGCTTCTTATTTACAATGTCACTTGAAAGTGAGAACAGGCATTCACATGGCACTTTTGTAGACAGTGTTGCAAGGTATTTATATGCCGGATATGCAAAATATTCATATGCCCCTTCATGCTGAAGATGCTTGTTTTTTTTTTGTTTTTTTTTAAAAGCATTAATTAAATTTGTGACTGAACTCCTTGGGGGAGGACTGTATGTCTCCTGCTCTGTCTTTTACCCGCATTCTGCCATATATTTTATGTTATAGCAGTTTCGTATGATGACCCAGCACATGTTCGTTTTAAGAACAATTTCACAGCAGATTTGACAACGCAAAGAAGGTGCCAATGTGAGATTTCTAAAGATAGCTACAGCACTCAACCCAAGGTTTAAGAATCTGAAGTGCTGTCCAAAATCTGAGAGGGAAAAGGTGTAGAGCATGCTTTCGGAAGTCTTAAGAGCAGCAGTCTGATGAAACTACAGAACACAAACCACCAAAAAAGAAAATCAACCTTGCTGGTGGCATCTCACTCAGATGATGAAAATGAACATGCCTTGGTCTGCACAGTTTGGATTGTTATGGAGCAGAACCAGTCATCAGCATGGATGCATGTCCTCTGGAATGGTGGTTGAGGCATGAAGGGACATATGAATCTTTAGTGCATCTGGCACGTAAATATATTGCAACGCCAGCTACAACAGTGCCATGCGAATGCCTGCTCTCACTTTCAGGTGACATTGTAAACAAGAAGCGGGCAGCATATTTTCCTGCAAATGTAAACAAACTTGTTTGAGCGATTGGCTGAACAAGAGATAGGACTGAGTGGGCTTGCAAGCTTTAAAATTTTACATTGTTTTATTTTTGAATGCAGTCTTTTGTACATAATTCTACATTTGTAAATTCAACTTTTGTGATAAAGAGATTGCATTACAGTACTTGTATTAGGTGAATTGAAAAATACTATTTCTTTTGTTTTTTACAGTGCAAATATTTGTAAAAAAATAAATACAAAGTGAGCACTGTACACTTTTTATTCTGTGTTGTAATTGAAATCTATATATTTGAAAATGTCCAAAAATATTTAATACATTTCAGTTGGTATTGTATTTAACAGTGTGATTAATTTTCTTAATTGTGCAATTATGATTAATTTTTTTAATCGCTTGACAGCTCTTGTTCTTTATCTGAAGACATCACTCCTCCATGGAGAGGAAAAACTTACAAATTAAGTACCCAATAGTCAAGAAATTCAGAGTTGAGTTTGAATAATCTGAGAATTAGTTGGTTACTTCATGAGAATGGTTACAATGGCCCATATCCACAAATCTGCTTAGGCACTTAAGTCCCAATTTTAGGTTCCACATTCATACTGCATCACATCAAGTCCAAATCATTAGAGGAATGCCTCTGCTTGCACTGATCAGAGGATGTTTATATTCTCATGTCAGCCCAGTTCTGCAGCCTGATGGGAATCAGGAGTTGTCCCCCTATACCTAGAATTCTTCTTTCCAGCCAAACTAGTCTAACATGCATTTTGTTAACTGGAACTGGAGCAGCAAAACAAAGAAAACAAATGCCTCAGTTTCCAGCTTTGTGGGTGAGAGAACTATAAGTGAAGATTATAAGGCCGGCTCCTGACAGCCTTAAACCAGCCAGCTACCTCCAAAATCTGCCAAGAACCTTGCTGAAAATGTGTTCCTCATCTTGGCAACGGAGCTAAGACTTATTACACATTTGCCCACCTTTATTAATCTCAGGCATTGCCAGTTTCATCCAGAACAATTTACAAACTTGGAACCTAATCCTGTAAACCCCATTAGGCGTTTGACCAACCCCATTGAAGACAATGGGACTATTTGCATGACTATGGACCACTTTTGTGGGCTGCTAAAAAGTTTCAGGAGTCTGTTCCTATAAAGGAAGTTGAATTCCCCTTTGAAATTAAATGTTTGGGTACAATACCATAAAGCAGTTTAGGATACAGTTCTACTTAAAATTTGTCTTTTAATAAGTCATAAATATGCTGAAATGGCTCCTCGCCCAACTCCTATGTTCCATATAAACAGACTGAATACTACATATTTGGGGGGAAAGTGAGTAGTTAAGCATGTTGATGTTCATATATACAAATGGGGCTGTCAGAGGGGGCGGGAAGAGTGGGGGGGCCCTATAAATGATGCATTTTCACTAATCAACTTTAATTGGTTTTTGAAGGGAAACTATTTCTAGGAGCTCTTGTGCAGCTTCCCAAGGGTATTTTGTTTTCAACTTTTCTGGTATTTTGCTAAATGAAGATACATTTTAATTTTTTAATGGGACAGTATGTTTCATCACCTTGGTAAATTAAAGGAGTGAGGATTGCTCCCCACTCCGCTCCTTCAGGGCTAGTATCCTGTCCCCTGCGCAGTTTCTTTCAAAATGCACCTGCTAAAATTCATTTCATTGAGTAGGATAAGCTAGAGCAATGACCGCTGCGGTGAGGTTTTGTTTTGTCTCCTTAAACCAGGCTTTTCCCTGACTTTGGCTGAGAGATGCTGGGATAGGATGCTATTGCACTGTTATGTTGGGATTTCTCAATGAAACATCTCCCTGACATGATATCTCCCTGCACAGTACTGAAACATCTTCGCCTCTGGCCTGCCAGGCACCATCTGCCCACAACGAACAGCTGATGCGCCACCATACGTGCATCAGTTCCCTCACTTTCCTCCCGGGCTAGGGGGGAGGACGGGACACTTGCTCAGCCCCGCCTCCGGCTCCCCCCTTTAAAGCGGGCTGGGGGCACGCCTCGCCCAGCTGGTCGCAGCAGAGGGGTCTGGGCAAGTCGCCGCCGTTCCAACAACGGCTCAGTGAGGGGTGGGGGGGGACAGTCAGCCGGCCCAGCCCCCAGCTCTGGGGGCGGGGTGCGCGTGCAGCCCCGTGATTCCAACGGTAGCGCTGCGGTGCCGACCCCTTGCGCATGTGCTGAGTGGACCCGGGAGGATCCTGCGCCCAGTTGCTCTCTGCGGACGCAGGCTGAGAGACGCGGTGGGGGCGAAGTCGCTGACATGTCCTCCGGAGTTAGCGCGGGGCACCTGGACTGTGCAGGTCGGTCGGCCTGGGCTGCCGCCCCGCTCCTTCAGGGCTGGTGTCCTGGCCCCAGGGCGACTCCTGACCCCTCCGCCCGCCCGCATGAGGGCGGCTGTGGGGTGTGTGGAGAGGCTGGGGTGGGGTGCATGGGCCTGGAGAGTGGGTCTCGGGGGGGGGGGCAGTCTGTGACGGGATAACAACTCGGCTGCGCTGGAGCTGGGGGCCCGCGGGCCAAAGCCCTTGCTGCGGGGGTGTGGGGTGTGGAAGGGGGGTGCTTCGCGCACAGCCTGTAGCCCTCTCCCGAGGGGATGGATCATCGTGGCAGCTAGTGCCCCTGGTTGTTTCGCTGTGTGTGAAGGGGGGGCGGGGTGCAGCGTGAGGGGCAGGGCAGCGTGAGCGAGGGTTAACTCCTGGTGCTTCCCGATCCTCTACGGAAGGGGCCAAACTGCAGCGTTAATGTATCCCCTCCCCTGCCACAACCTGGCTGGGTGGTGAGGTTTGGTCCTTACCCCCAGCTACTGGACTCTCTAGAAGCCATGCTGTACATAGAAACAGTTGCTAGGGTACGGCGTGCTTTGCAGGTCTATAGTCCCCTGCTACGGAGAGAGTTTTGCTGGGATTATTATTCCCCTTGTTGTGAGAGTTGCAAAGATTGCCAAAAACATATGTTTGAGCTCAATTCTGCTGTTGTTACATGGTAACACTCCTACTGACAGCGTTGCACCTATGCTACTTGAGGAGAAGAATGTGGCCCTTTGTCTTTATTACAATAAAAGATAGAACTAAGAAAAGTCTGATTGTAAAAACACAAGATGGTTGCACAAATACATGGGTGTGAGAAAAATGAATTTTTAATATTCAAACTGTATGTATCTCCCAGTGCAAAAGAAGAGTAAACATATTATTTGTGTTACCGGAGTGCTTAGGAGCCTGTCTTGGACCAGGACCCCATTGTGCTGGGTGCTGTACAAAAGATCAAAAAGAATCCCTGCTTTAAAGAGTTTACAGTCTAAAGATAAGAAACAACAGATGGATACAGACAGATAGATGGGGAGTACCAGGAAACCATGAGACAATATTGGTCAGCATGATATGTGGTGGTATTAGTGCACAGTGGTCTAACCTTTGTCAAGAGTTTTGAAGGCATTGTGGCAAAGAAGAGGTTTAAGGTAGGATTTCAAAGAGGATTAATGAGAGCTGGTGAGGGGAGTGGTGAGATGCCTCTTTTGTATTGTACAAGTTTAATTTGTTTGAGTCTTAATGTGCCACTGGGAATTTCCACATTTTATAATTTAGACCAGGGGTGTCAAACACGCGGCCCGCGGGCCACATGTGGCCTGCAGAGTTATTTCCTGCGGCCCGCCATAGGCGCCGACTCCACTGGCAGCCAAGTTCCAAACATTACTGAGTGTTTATATTTTATTAAAACCCCTCTTTGCATTACAGTTTTAAAAAAGTTAATACATTGACTTTTATTAGAATACTATATTACTCTTCATTTTTTTAATTTTTGACTATACTTTTGTATCATTGTATGCATGGCCGGCACATCGACTAGGTGACCCTAGGCGGTCGCCTAGGGTGCCGGGAGGCGGCTGGCCGCGGCTGCCTCCCGGCTCCGCAGCTCAGCCAGGAGCAGGGTGCGGGGTGGCTGGCCGCGGCTGCCGCCCGCCTTCCAGGCTCCGCGGCTGAGCCGGGAGCTGGGGGGGCTGCTGGCCCGCAGGGAGTGGGGAGGCTGGTTGCTGTGGGGGGGGGCGGTGTTAGCTGGGGGGGAGAGTGCAGGGAGAGGTGGTGTTAGCTGGGGAGGGAGGGCGCGGGGGTGGGGCACAGGGCTGGTGCAAGGAAGTTTTGCCTGGGGCGTGAAACTTCCTTGCACCGGCCCTGATTGTATGAAAAGGTTTCAGTGATGTGGCCCTCAGGCCACTTTACTAGTTCTCATGTGGCCCTCCTGGTAATTTGAGTTTGAGATCCCTGATTTAGATGTTTCCTATTAAAATAGCATGTCATTTGAATTTTTTTAAAGATCACAAGAAATATGTCTGAATTACAGCAATATTGACTCAAATTAACATTTGTAGACATTTTCACATATCTCAGCAGCAACTCCTCTTAAAAATGCATGGCTGTCCCACAAAAACTCCTCCAAGTTATCCTCACTAATGCCTGTGAAAAGTAAATTGGTTTAATCAACTTGCTAGTAGTTTTACGATTATTTATCTTCAATACATTTTTCCTTTTCTTTATGAGGGACAGAATAAATTAGCAATATTCATTTAACAGGCATATTACCTTGCATGAGAGGAACAGAAGCCAACAGGTTTTTCAAAGGAGAAACTTGAATATGTAGTCTGTGAAGTTTCTAATTTTGCTTGCATTATTATAATTGTTTATTATTTCTGCAATGCTATATGTGTTTGTGGCACCTTGTGGTCACAATAGAAGAGAGTGTTTTTTGTTTACAATCTGAGATCTCAGTCCTGCAAGCTGATAGATCTTTGTGCCCACCCAGAACTCCAGTGAAGTTAGTGGGGCTCTGGACAGGTGGAGCAGTTTGCAAGACTAGGGCCTCAAATTGGCAGCTCCATCATGCCAATGGAACTATGCGCATGAGTAAGGATTAAGTGTGAATTAAGGGCTGGACTATTTCCTAAAATCGGAATTGCCTCTGAGTACCGCTTCAGGCAGCAGAATAATTAGTTATATCTTAAATTCTTTTAGGAATGAGTGACCAGCCAGTTTCATCTTTGTGGGACCAGGGAATAACAAAAACATATCAAATTCCTATTAATAATCTGGACTACAAATTCATTGAAAAGTGCTCAGATGTTAAACACCTGGAAAAAATTCTCAGGATATTGAGGTAAACATTTTAAAATTCTATGTTCATTATTATTTACACTACTGCTTTTTTATTTTGTTTTTGGTTAATAGTTTATCTATTGGTAAGATTCTGAGGATTTGGCCCAAGAGTATTGGGCTTGGAACTTGATTTATCTTAAAAGTGTTGGTGACTTAAATTAAATCTCTAAATTAAAATAAAAAAGGTAACTAATCTTGTGAAAGGTTCCTTACAGACCACGTTGGAAATAGAAGTTCTATGTTAAATCCACAGAACGGGTACAGCTTGAGTAGCAGCAGTAGAAGAGTCTTCTCATTGTTCCACCACAGTACCTCATTTGCGGCAAGGAGGGACCTGTGAGGGGATGTGATTATTTCAGACACTGTGCTGATTTAATCCTTGCAATTTTTGGTGAGAGTGACAAGAATATTTATATATGCAGTGTTCTTGTAGTTGTGTTGGTCCTCTAAGAATATTTACAGTTAGTACTAATTGCAGTGGTGTTTGTAATGTGAACATTTGCCCATTAGACACTGGACCAAGGCCACCAACTCAATTTACAGTTGTCATCAAACTGCTGTAAGATGGTGGCAATAACAACTTTCAGTCACTAGGAAGTAAACTCCTCTGTAGTCACTACTGTATCATATATATATATAATTAGAGGAGCATGCAATATTATTTTTGTTTTGCTTAGTTTTTAAATGATGTGACATCTTTTTACCTTTAAGGTCTGGTGAGGAAGGATATTACCCTGATCTTACATTATTCTGTGAAAAACGCATTGAATGTTTAGCTCCAGGGAGCAGAGCCCTGCGAAAAGATAAACCTCCAGCCTCTGCATCTGACTTTACAACTGAAGAATGGGAAAAAATTAATGATGAAATGAAGGTAAAGTATAACTTTGTCATACCATATTAAATTAATGTAAATATATTAAAGTAATTCATTAGTAATCAGATATTTTTTTTTTAGTAAACCTATTTAGAATTTGATTGTCTCTGTTGTTCTCAGACTGATTACATATCAGTAATGCAGCAATTTGCAGTTGCTAATAGTTCACATGGCCTTGCACATTAGGTCCTGTTTCTTTAAGTGAGGAAATATTGACCAGAACACTCTTAATCAGGGATCTCAAACACGTGGAGTTATTTCCTGCGGCCCGCCATAGGCGCTGACTCTACAGGCAGCCAAACTCCCCTCCCCCCGCTCCGAGCATGCCACGTCCCCACTCCTCCACCTACCTCCCAGCGCTTCCTGCCGCCAAACAGCTGTTTGGCAGCGCTTAGGACTTTCCAGGGGGGAGGAGCGGGAATGTAGCGTGCTCAGTGGAGGAGGCAAAGAAGAGGTGGGGCGGGGGTTTGGGGAAGGGGTTGTAATGGGGGTGGGAAGAGGCGGGGCAAGGGCGGAGCCTCATGGACTTGACAAGCAGTCTGAGGTATGAAGTTCAGCGTATATGATTCTTTGATGTGAGTAGTTGGGAAGAATGTTTGTTAAAAGTGGCAACCTATTTTGTATGAACAGTTACTTTAAAAAGTTCCTGCCATTACAGCTATGTTGATAGACTGTTAGTGTAGATCATCATCAGTGTTACTGACCACATAAGGAATAGTTACAGGTGTTTATATTTTATTAAAACCCCTCTTCGCGTTACAGTTTTTAAAATGTTAATACATGGATTTTTAATAGCATACCATATTACTCTTAATTTTTTTCATTTTTGACTATACTTTTGTATCGTTGTATGAAAAGGTTTCAGTGGTGCAGCCCTCGGGCCAATATACCAGTCCTCATGTGGCCCTCATGGTGATTTGAGTTTGAGATCCTGCTCTTAATTATCCTTTTTATTTGAATAGGACCCCATAATCTTTAACTTCCATCTGAACAGCCACAACAAATAATGACACATTTATACACCACCTTTGATTTGGAAGAATCACAAAGTATTTACAAACTATATTCAGGGAAACACATCACTCTCAACTGAAAAAATTTAGCATCTGATTATGTTGGGGCACAGCAACACTGCATCACACGTTAGGACAGGAATTGAAGAATTTAATATCTAGCTGAAACTGTAGACAGAACTTAGGTGGAAGAGCCTTTAGCTTTAATGTTTCATCTTAAGGACAGAATTTTAAAAATTTTGGCACCTCAGCAGTCACAACTGGATGGAAGTCCAAGTCCTAATGTGAAATATGAACCTGTGATTTTTTTTTTCTGGGCTAGAGTTAAGTATGCTACTAACTGAGTCATATTGGGGTTGATCCTGAGAAGGTATCAAGCTCTTGTGGAATTTTTTAAATTTAATAATATGACCCCTTTAAGTTCTCCTATTTTTGATTAGAGATTTTACGAAATTTTGAGGTTTAACATGTGAGAGATGGTTTGGAAAGGGATTCCTTATGATAACAATGTATGGGTTGATGTTTTGTGTTACCGGATTTTTTTTATCACAAGTCATGTGCATATTAGTCTAATGTGTCCTAATCACATTTACACTGTTTCTGGTTTTGATTAATTATTGCCATTTTCCCCAAAGAGGATCCTCTAAGCTCTTGTCACATTTTTTTTTAAAAATACTATTTGTTCCTGCCACTACTCTCCCAAATCCCAGCGTATGATGACTATCACACCAACAGAGGAGTGCTAGACATGACTCCCACTGAAATCCATCAATATCATTCCTTGAGTTGATCTAATATAATATACTACCCTGTGTATACTCATTAGGAGGTCTGTGTTTACTATTGTGAGGTGCAGTGATATTATCTATTTCTTTTCAGAGCTGGGTGACAGAAATGAAGGAAGATTATTATAAAATACAGTTTCCTGTAACAGAAACTCTTCATGAGAGACTAGACAATTTGCCAGCAGTTCGTGGTTCAAATAGCTGCCTTCATGGTGGCCAGGTATTCTTTTCTTAAAAATATGCGTAACAAATGCATTTTAATTTTTTATTTCTGAGATATGTATGCTTTTATACTTAAATAATGTGTTAATTGAGCCTTTCTTTACTGTTTGTAACCAGCCATATATCAGTGAACTTAGTACAGGCTCCCTAGAAAGCATAGGTGTAGTTTGACTTCTGTATATGGGGAGGCAGGGCCCCATGGGGCTCAGGTCAGCTCTGCATGGCAGGGCCCAGGAAGAGAGCACCACCTCCGTCCCCTGACTCACCTCAGCAGGCCACCCAGCCTGTCTGGGTTTGGGGGAGGGGACGACCGAAAATTGTAATTCAAAGTCGGGGGGTCAGCTCATAAACTTCGAAAACTGCTCAGGGTTCAGGGAGGGATGTGGCTAGGGGCTGTTCCTCTGTGCCCCACTAGGGGGCTCTGGCTGGCGTGATGGGACTTGGGGAGGGAGCAGTGCCAAATGGAAGGCAGAAATCGGTCTTCCCCCCCCACCCCCCCCACCCCCAGTGTCACAGAGGCTTGCAGTTTGGGGAGGCAATGCCCATGCTTGAAAGTGACCAAAATTAAAACAAAACTCTCTTTAATACAGTACTCCACCTCCTCACTTTTTATACTGACTTATTTCCAGTGCTTTTTTTAGAGACCATCACTTTCCTAATATAATTATAAGACCTATTTAACAAATCTTCACAAAACATACAAAATAAGTAATATTTTAAATATTTCCCTACAAAGTGCAATACTGTAGAATGGACTGAGAGGAAAAATATGAGTTGCCAATGAGATGTTTGAATCCTGGGGTGGTGTTATAAATGAGCCTATCTAATTCCAATCCAGCATGTAGAATTTTGGAGCACTGATAGACCCAACTGACTCTAAACTCTTACGTGTTAACAGTATTTGAATTTCTGATTTGTATCTTTTATATATGAGGGATCTTTAAGTGATTGCTAGATTGATTAATTGTCTGAGAATGAATCTGCATTAACAAACTAGTTAATGATTACAATCATACTGATCACATATACCTTTAAATTACATGGAAACTTTTCATGGAAATGAACCAATTTTGAGGCAATTTTAGTAGGGAAGGTTTTTCAGGTTGAGGGTGGAATTTCTGGTCAAAATGAGAGACAGACGGATAGCTAAAGAGACTAACCTGTAGCCCAGTGGTTAGGGTACACATGTGGGATGTGGGAAACCCAGGTTCAAGTCTCTGCTCCGTCTGTTTCAGGCCAGGTCTCTCTCACTTTTGTTGGGAAAAACTTTGAAAGGTCTCAGATTTGTTTCAATACAGAAAGGGAAAGTTTCTGAAATTTAAAAAACGTTTATGGGAAAGAAACTGTTTCCTGCCCAGTTCAAGTAGGGTATGTACAGGACAGTGATTCTGAATTGTTTCCCCTATGTTCAGTGCAATTACTAGAAGAAAGTTAATGTGAACGTAGGTTTTGGGTTATCAGTAGCTGAGGTGTCCCTGATCTTGTTTTTCTATTGAGGCAGCAATTCTGGATGTGGGAACTAGATTCCCAAGAGCATGAGGGCCTGTCTATTGAGGGCTCTTAGGTTTTTGGGGCTGGATCCCAGGCTCATTCCATAAGAGGGCAAACCCTGTTTCCATCTTCTCATGATGAAACAATATGGGGATAACTGCACAAGTGAAACCTCACTGAGTTTTCTTTCTTTGGATTTCACTATGTGATTTGTGGTGCTTTGTCCTTAAGTTTAAGTTTAGGACGTCCAGGTTGAAAAGAAACCTGATGATTGATACATGAGTGAGTATATAGTGTTGGAATCTTGTATATCAAACATCTAACAGATTTCCCTTAAAACAAAAGTCAAAACTAGGAAAGTCTTGAAAACTAGTGAAGTTTTGAAAACCGCTATATGCTGGAGACCAATCATGAATAGTGTTGACCCCAGATGAGAATAACTGTGGGAACAAAAAGCGAAACTGCCAGTTGGGGAATTTGTTAAACAATGAATTCTCAACCTCTTTCTTTTCCTTTTAGAACAAAGAAAATAAACAAAGAAAGAAGAAAAATATACCACGGGATTACAGGGAATGGGACAAGTATGTTAAATCATCATTTTAATTTTGTATTGAATGTTTTTATTTTATTTTTGTAATAGAACACTACGAGGTAATGTGTACCAATTTAGATTTTTTTTAAAAAGAGAAACATGTTTCATGCACCTAATAATATATTGCATGAAATTATAAGAATACAGGTGAAACTTGCTTTTATTTTAATATAAACATTCCTTTTACAATACAAACAATGTAGCATGGAGCCAGTACTTGAGAACAAAAAGTGAAGCTGCAAAGTCTATTTTATTTGTTCAAGCTAAATATGTAGACCAGAAAGTAAACAGACAAAATAAATAATAAGTAATTTAATTTTCCAAATTTTATATTTAATCATCAAGACTTTAAAGTCTAAGGAGATATTAATAAAATAAGTAAGGAAATTTCATATGTGATTTTTACCTTAACTTTAAAAACAAAACAGTAGATATTTATTTTGTTTCCCAGTGTGGTGTTTGTGTGCGTTAGGTCCTATTTCTGCATTAAAACACCAAGCAGGTGGATTCCTGCTCCTGCACTGAGCTCCGTTAACTTCATAGACTTGGGCGTGGTGCAGGCACAACAGTTTGCCCTCACACAGTCAGTTGCAGGAGCAGTGCCTTATACAGTATCTGACCATTGTCTAAAGCTCTAATATTACAAAACATACTTGTATGCATAAATGTTTAGGAAAACAGGGCATTAGTGTTTACATGTGGTCTGGAAAATATGTTGCCAAAAGATAATTTTGACTAAAATTCACTCTCTTGTCATGTGCCCTCTAATGGGTGGCAAAATTATTTGTCAATACATTTAAATTTCAAATAACCTGGGACAGAATAACCTGCATAAGAATACATGGAATGGGTGATTTTTGTTTTACTTGTTGACCTATACACTAGAAAGGAGCAGTTATATTTATTGCTGTGAAAAATACAAGATGTATTATAATACTTCAGTGTAATATCTCTTATATTCATTGCAGGTTTACTTATCTGTTCTGTCTTCCAATCCTTGAATTTAACTGGATGAACAGAAAGTAATTAAAGTTAGAGCTTGTTGGAGATTTTTCAACAAAACTTTTTTTTCTCAGAAAAATGCCAACTCGTAGTAATCAAAAATGTTCATGGGAAAGAGCCTGTTTTGATGAATTTCTCATTCTGAAAACATTTGGAAAATAATAAGTTCAAATGGTCAATCTCATTTTGACATTTTCTAAATTAAAAAGTTCCTGTTTTTCATTTTGAAATTTAAGTTAATTTAAGGTAAAACTTTTTTAAAAGGTCAAAGTCAAAATGAAACATTTTGATCTGATTTGAATTTTTTGTTCAAAATTTTTTATCAAGATTGACTTCATTTGGGACAGGAATAAGTTTTGAAATCTTAAATTCTTGCAAGATGGAAAAATGTGTTTCCCCTCCAGCTATAATTAGAATGGTCTTCATTGTTTGTAGGTAGTGGATGACTTGGTTCTGACTGCATTTCTTTTCCTTTGTTGGATTGTGTGATAACTGTAACATTTACTTGAAATTAACTAATGAAAGATCTTTGGAAAAAGCAGCTGGAAAGCAGCTGTGGAGTGGTGGCTGAAACATTGTTTCTTCTTCGAGTGCTTGCTCATGTCGATTCCATTTTAGGTGTGTGCGCGTCCACGTGCCCAGTTGTTGGAGATTTCTGCCTTAGCGGTATCTGTAGGGCCGGCTGTGGGGCCCTCTAGAGTGGTGCTCCCATGCGACAGTATATCAAATTAAATTACTGAGATTGTTGGGGCACCTGGCAGCATGTACTTACGTGGTCCGGCATGCACAACTCCGCCTCAGACCCCCTTCAGGTGTGGCTGATGTTGGTCTATGTCCCCACCTGGCACCGCATGGACCAGGTGATCAGGATTTCGGACAAAGGTGTTCATCCTGAGCAGGCTTCACTGCGGCTTATTCTGGACTGCCTCCTGCATTTTAGGATCCAGAGCTTGTCCCTCTCATCAATCCAGGTACATCTAGTGGCCATCTCAGCCTTCCATCCGCTGTTCGAGGGCAGGTTGGTTTTTGCTCAGGATATCACAGCCTGGAGCGCCTCTACACGTAAGTCAGGGACCTCATCCCACTGTGGGACTTGAATCTGGTGCTGTCGCAGCTCACGGGTCCTCCCTTCAAGCCTCTAGATTTCTGCTCTCTCCTTCTCCTTTCCTGGAAGGTTGCGTTCCTGGTTGCGGTGATGTCAGCCTGCAGAATATCTGAGATTTGGGCACTCACCTTGGAGCCACCGTACACGGTCTTCTACAAGGACAAGGTCCAGCTAAGACTGCACCTGACTTTTCTTCCCAAGGTAGTCTCCCAGTTTCATTCAAGCCAGGACATTTACTTACTGGTCTTCTTTCTGAAGCCGCATAAGTCAGAGGAGGAAGAACTTAGGCTACATGCCCTGGATGTCAGGAGGGCTCTGGCCTTTTACATTATGGAATGGTTTGGTCCCGTCAAGTCGACGCAGTTATTCGTCGCTGTGGCATGAAAGTTGCCCTGTATCCACTCAAAGAATTTCTTCTTGGATCACTGTCTGCATTCACTTCTGCTATGATGAAGCGAAGGTGCCACCCCCAGCGATCATCACCACCCACTCTAACAGGGTGCAGGCCTCTTTGGCAGCCTTTCTGGCCCATGTGCCTATCCAGGACATCTGTAAAGTGGCCACTTGGTTGTCTGTCCATACCTTTCCGTCCCACTATGCACTGACCCAGCAGGCCTGGGACGATGCTGGCTTCGGTAGGGCAGTACTGCAAGCTGCTACGGCCTTGGCTACACTCACGAGTTACAGTGCAATAAAACTGCCTGCAGCGCTGTAACTCACTAACTCTCTACACTTGCAAGGCACGTACAGAGCTGCATCTCTGCAGGTACAGCGCTGCAGGTACTCCACCTTCCCGAGAGGAATAACGTTTGTTGTGCTGCCGCTGGCGCGCTGCGGCTCCAGTGTGGCCACCCAATGCGCTCTTATTGGCCTCCAGAAGTATTCGGAAGTATCCCACAATGCCTGTTCTAGCCACTCTGGTCATCAATTAGAACTCTACTGCCCTGGCCTCAGGTGACCAACCGCCACTCCCACCCTTTAAATTCTCTTGGAATTTTAAATATCCCCTTCCTGTTTGCTCAGCCAGGCGTGGAGTGCTCTCAGCGCATCTTTCCAGGTAACCATGCCTCCACGTGCCAGACGAGCCCCGGTATGGAGCAATGGCGAGTTGCTGGACCTCATTGCTGTTTGGGGGGAGGAAGCTGTCCAGTCCCAGCTGCGATCCAGCCGGAGGAATTTCGATACTTTCGGCCAGATACCAAGGGCCATGATGGAAAGGGGCCATGACCGGGACGCAATGCAGTGCAGGATAAAAGAAAAGGAGCTGCGGAGTGCGTACCGCAAAGCCCGTGATGCAAACAGCTGCTTGGGTGCTCCCCCCAAAACCTGCCAATTCTACAAAGAGCTGGACGCAATACTTGGGGGTGACCCCACTACCGTTCCGAGCACCACCGTGGACTCGGGAGAGCGGAACGAGGAGGTGGAGGGAGAGGTGGAGGGAGAGGAGGAGGAGGAGGAGGGGGTTGAAGAAAGCAGGAGCGAGGGTGCTGTGGTTGGGGGAGACACCCCTGACTCCCTGGGGGCATGCAGCAAGGAGCTCTTCTCGAGCCAGGGGGAAGGGAGCCAGTCGCAGTGGCCGGTACGCATTGGAGGAGAAAGAGAAGAGCAGGTTTGCGGTAAGCAGCTTTTATTTTCGGGAAGGAGTTTTTTTGGTGCGGGGTCCTTGGGCGAGGAGGGTTTGGGCTACATGCATGCCTAGATGCGGAAGAGCGCATTGATGTGGTCTATCACATCGTGGAAATCGGCCACTGTAATCTCTTCGAAAGTCTCAGCCAGAACGTGGGCAATGCGCTTGCGCAGGTTTATTGGGAGAGCCGCCGTGGTCCTTGTCCCATTCAGGGTAACGTGTCCGTGCCACTGTGCCGCGAGGGGCGGGGGGACCATTGCTGCACACAGGCAAGCTGCATATGGGCCAGGGCGGAAGCCGCATTGCAGTAGAAGACCCTCCCTTGCTTCCCCGGTCACCCTCAGCAGCGAGATAACTTCCAAGACGAACTCCTGTGGAAAATGTGGGGATAGTGTTCAGTGTAGGTTCCCCCTGCAGCTGTTGGCTCTCCCCAAGGCACAGAAACCCGTCGGACAGTACATCCGTGAAACAATCAGTCCCCCTTTACCCTGTGCTTACTCACCATTTTGGGGCTCCCGTGGGTTCTGTGCGCTCTGTTTGGGATGGGAAAATTGTGCTGTTTTGGAGACTGTGCGTCCTCCTTAAGTGTGGGGGAATCATTGCTCTGTTTGGCATAAAACAATGATGCCTCTGTTAAATGTTGCATTTTGCCTTCAAGATGCAACCTTGAGATCTCCACCGTCCTTATCACCGGCTGAGATACTCCAAAGGCTCAGGAAGAGGCCCAGAAGAACGAAAGAAGACATGCTGCAGGAAGTTATGAAACAGTCTCTTAAAGAGAATCAAAAGGCTCGGGAGTGAAGGGAGAGCGAAAGCAGGCTCCCCCAGGAAAACGCAGCGCACTGGCGGCAAAGCATGCAGCTCCAGCAGGAAAGCACAAAGGAACTGATTAGCATCATGGCGCGCCAAGCGGATTCTATCCAGGCGCTCGTCGCCATGCAGGCGGAGCAGTACCGCGCCCCCCCCCCCCCCCCCGCAGCCAGTGTCCCGAAACACTTTTCCTTGTGCCCCCATGTCACCACCTGCCCACTTCACCCTACATCCAGGTTCTTATCACCCACACTAGATGCCCCCAACACCTGTAGCTTCACCAGCCAGCCCTGGAAACTATGACCCTTACCCACTGCACTCAACTCCCATCCCGAATTATAGACCTCCTGAAGTCCAGCACTCACTGCACAGCACTCCAGACAGGAAGCCCGAGTATGAAAGCAGGACATACCATAACCTGTGATTGAACCGCTCCACCCACCACCTGCTTGCCCTTTCTGTCTCACAAGCAGTTGTGTTTCTTTATAATACATGTATTTTCTCTTTAATAAACTGATTCTTTGGATGTGAAAACAGTCTTTATTATTGCATAAGGTAAAAGATACCTTAGCCCAGGAAAGAAACAGGCAACGCAAGTGAGCTGAGCAAACACAAATCAGCTTAGCAAAGACAGATTATTAATAACATTGGAACCACTTCACATCAGGGTCATGCAGGGCAGCAGACATTACTGGTGGTTTTCAGCCTCAAATTTCTCCCTCAAGGCATCCCTAATCCTTGCAGCCCCACGCTGGGCCCCTGTAATAGCCCTGCTCTCTGGCTGTACAAATTCAGCCTCCAGGTGTTGAACCTCTGAGGTCCACGCCTGAGTGAACATTTCACCCTTCCCTTCACAAATATTATGGAGGGTACAGCACGCGGATATAACCGCGGGGATGCTGTGTTCGGCCAAGTCCAGCTTCCCATATAGAGATCGCCAGCGGCCAAAAGCACACTCTACAGTCATTCGGCATCGGCTCAGCCTGTAGTTGAACCATTCTTTACTGGTGTCAAGGCTCCCTGTGTAGGGTTTCATGAGCCACGGCATTAAAGGGTACACGGGGTCTCCAAGGATCACAGTGGGCATTTCAATTTCCCCTACCGTGATCTTCCGGTCTGGGAAAAAAGTCCCGGACTGCATCTTCTGGAACAGGGCAGTGTTCCGAAAGATGCGTGCGTCATGCATCTTTCCAGGCCAGCCTGCGTTGATGTCAATGAAACGCCCACGGTGATCCACAAGTGCCTGGAGAACCATGGAGAAATACCCCTTCTGATTAATGTACTCAGATGCTAGGTGTGGTGGTGCCAGAATAGGAATATGCGTCCCATCTATCGCCCCTCCGCAGTTAGGGAAACCCATTTGTTCAAAGCCAGCCACAATGTCCTGCACGTTACCCGGAGTGACGGTTCTTCTGAGCAGGATGCGATTAATGGCCTTGCAAACTTGCATCAGCACGATTCCAACGGTCGACTTTCCCACTCCAAACTGGATCGCTACCGATCGATAGCAGTCCAGAGTTGCGAGCTTCCAGATTGCAATAGCCACCCGCTTCTCCACCGTCAGGGCAGCTCTCGATCTCGTGTCCTTGCGCCGCAGGGCGGGGGCGAGCTCCTCACACAGTCCCATGAAAGTAGCTTTTCTCATCCGAAAGTTCTGCACCCGCTGCTCGTCATCCCAGACTTGCATGACAATGTGATCCTACCACTCTGTGCTGGTTTCCCGAGCCCAAAAGCGGCGTTCCATGGTGCATAGCATGTCCGTGAATGCCACAAGCAAGTTCGTGTCGTATGCATTACGCGTGACAATTTCCTTGTCGGACTCCTCGCTGTCACTGTGGATCTTAAGGAAGAGCTCGACTGCCAAACATGACATGCTGGCGAGACTCGTCAGTATTTTTCTCAACAGGTCGGGGTCCATTTCCCGCTGACCGAAACGGAGCACAGATCGTGCTACAAAGAAACCGTTGAAAGATGGTGCCAAATGTGGCCGGAAACACAGGGATTGCCGGGATGCGAAGCGATGCATCACGGGGCGTTGGGACAGGACCCAGAATGCACCATACCCCACGCCCCCTTCCCACAACCCACGGCGCCAGAATGGGAAGAGGTGTTCTGTGGGATACCTGCCCATAATGCACCGCTCCCAAAACCGCTGCAAGTGCCGCAAATGTAGCCACATTAGTGCTCTGGCAGCTGCCAGTGTGGACAGGCTGCAGCGCTTTCCCTACTCAGCTGTACGAAGATGGGTTTAACTCACAGCACTGTACATCTGCAAGTGTAGCCAAGGCCTAAGCTGTGAACTCCGAGCCCACCTCTGTGGATTCTGCTTGTGAGTCACTTAAAATGGAATCAACATGAGCAAGCACTCAAAGAAGAAAAAATGGTTACCTACCTTTTCGTAACTGTTGTTCTTCGAGATGTGTTGCTCATGTCTATGCCATTTCCCGCCCTCCTACCCCTCTGTTGGAGTTGCTGGGAAGAAGGAACAGAGAGGGTGCAGGGCCGGTGGCGCCTGATATACTGCCACATGGGAGCGCCATTCCAGAGGACACCACAGCTGACTCTACGGATACTGCTAAGGAAGAAATCTCCAACTACTATGCACGTGGGTGCACGCACACCTAAAATGGAATGGACATGAACAACACATCTCGAAGAACAACTGTTACGAAAAGGTAGGTAACTGTTTTTTCCCTTTGGTCTTCCAGTTACTGTATTTAATCACTTTATGTCTGTTCCTGAGAAGTGCAAAGTTCCTTCAACTACAAGTAGTCTTCAGTGGGAGTTACAATTGCTCAGTATATTTTAGGGTTGGCCCTTTAAAACACAGTTTCTTGAATTTTGCCTGATTCTTGGAATGCTATATTGGGTTTGAAGAGTATTTGGAGTGGACAGCATGGAAGAAGACACACACGCACACAGGATATAGAAATTGTTTTTAAAAGTGTGTTTTTCCCTGTTTAATTGCGGATTGTTGAACAGATTGACAGAATCTTTGTACCCAATTTAGTTTATATCTGAAATGTAGTATGTTGTTCTGTGGGTAAAGAAATCTTGTTTTGCTGCATTTTACTGTGTGATTGTAATATAGATTTATGTATTTTTTTTACTTTAAGGTTTGATGTGGAAAAGGAGTGTTCAAAAGTTGATGAGGTCTGTGAAGAAAATAATTCAAAAGCATGCTTCAATATTAGTTCAAATTTACCTGTAATTGAAAAGAAAATAGAGACAACAGGTAAATGATGACTTAGTATCAAAACTCTCTTTTCTTTGATTAGATATAGAATTAACACTGCTCAGTAGAATGGTCATGCAAATTGAAGAAACATTATAGGCGAAAAATGTGCTTTTGCTATATATCTCTTCCTTGCTTTTTTCAGCCATCACAGAAAATAAAAGTAAACCACGTTCTTACTCAGTCATCCCAGAAAATGGCCATTTTGCAGAAATTGTGATATGCCTTCTAATAATGCTTATTGAAAAAGGTTAGCTTATGAAATAGGGGCTGGGGATGGAAAAAAATACAATTTCAAGATTGATTTGTCCTATTGTAAACAAAACATAAAGTGTATCAGGGCATAATTATGATATTCTCAGAGCTTAAAATCGCTTTCCTCTTACTGTTTATAAAAACCAAACCAGTGGAAGCTTGAAACAGATTTTTATTTTTCTTGTTATAGCATTGCTCGTGTGGGTGTGGGTGTGTTAAAGGTATTTAAGGGTGGTTTCAAAGAGTATTGAAACCACGCTTGTCTTTACATTATCTGAATAAAAATAATTGGGGACAATACATACGTGCTGTCTTATTGCCTACCATGCAATAGTGAGAGAGTCTAGTTCTGCTTACTGTCAGGGCTGGCTCCAGGCACCAGCCTACCAAGCACATGCTTGGGGCGGCACTCAAGGGGTTTTTTTTTTGTTTTTTTTTTAATTTTACAAAAAAATCCAATCTTCCTCTGGCGCCCCGGCCGGGGCAGCGGAGCAGCGGGCATGCCGCCTTCCCTGCCGGCCCCCCCGGCGTTTTGGCGGGGCGGCATTGTTGGGTGGGGTGTGTGTTGGCCGGCGTTGGGGGAGGGGGCGGCGCTTGTGGGTTGTTTGTTTTTTTTTTGGCTTGAGGCGGCCAGAAAGGTAGGGCAGGCGCTGCTTACTGTCTATTAATGGTTGCAAGTTAATGTGAAGCTTAAGGCTTGCTTGGATCAACCCTGAATTGGTCTGCTGAGAACTTTGTTCTCCTTCTCAACCATCCAGTTTCCTTCCTCCAATGACTTGGCTTCCCATCACCTTTCAACATGTTGACCCATTTCCTCAGATGGCCAGATGATAGAAGCTTGTCCTAGCAAAGCGGGAAACAGGTTTTAGCCCAAACAAATGATCCTTCTGGAGTGCTAGTGGTAGTTATTCCAAACATGCTAGCTTCTACTACAGCTGCAGAAGGACCAGTTGTTCAGGTGAAAACATTTTTCTACATAGTTAGTTTATCAAAGTGAAAGCACATTCTCTTTTGGTAGAGAAGACTATTTGAAATAGAAATAGCCTAAAAATCAGTTTAATGTTTTGTATACATTATCATGTGTGTTTAATAATTCATAATGGAAGAAAATTGCAAAGACACTAAGCCTATTGTTTCCTGCTCATTATATATAATGTGTATATATACAGAGAACTTGTTTATAGGGCATCCCAAGGCTCACTTTATTTACTTATTTAAACTCTAGTTTAAGCAACTAAGATTTTATCAGTGGCATGAAGAGATAGCAAGGGTCTTAAGTTTTGTTTCAAATGCTGCCAAGAGGCACAGATTTTTCAAGTATTACCTTTCTAATGCATACTAAATTTTGTCGGCCCTTGGACTCTGTTCATCCTAGAAAATTTCAGTACAAATTTTCCACTGAGAAGAGTCTTGAAAAATGTGTTGTCACTTGAACTATGCTGAATACAAAATATCCACATAAAAATCTTTTATCTGAAATATACGCATACTGACACAGTTTCCTTTTTTTGTTTCATTTTAGGAGTTTTCACACTTTTTTTATAACATGGACCATGTATTAATAGAGAGGTTGTCTTGTGGTCAACTCTCTTTATAACTTTTTAAACCAATGTACACAATATAATTAAATTAAAATACTTCTATGTTAAAATGTCATATTTTGCATGTTAATAGTTAGCTGTTTTTATATCTAAAGGTTATATTCTAGGTATGACTAAGAAAGAGAGACATTTTATTGCTAATCGTGAAAAAGAAAAAGGTAATGAAACCTTTACCATTGGGGATTATAAAGAAGCAGTGACATACTACACTCGGTGAGTTAATGCCATGTGAACCATTATTTAAAACTTGTAATTATTAATTAATATTATGTATTTATCAATCTAGTTCAGAGTCTTTCTTGTTGAAGCAACAAATGATCAACTTTCTAAAATGGCAAAAGATTTTACACTGGGGTATCTCAAGATTCTGCATGTCGATTAATGATGTATAAGCAACCAGGAAAAATGGGTGAAGAGTTAGATGGAAAAACCAAAATGTTCACAGGTGGCCACTGTGTGTTCCTTATTTTGTGGGTATGCAACTTGCAACACCTAGTTCTGATTTGTGGAAGTGTTGAGCACTCACTGCTGCAACTGAAGTCAGTGGGAATTCTGCTCTGAACATATAATGTGCTAATAAATGGTAAACAATTAAAAAAAGTCAGGCCTTAGGCTTCCTAAGTTGGACATCAAAAATGCGTGAACATTTTGGTCCTAATTTCTGTGCCTCAGTTCCCTATGTGTAAAATTTGGATAATAATACTATCTCATCTCACAAGGGTGTTTTGAGGATAAATCCATTAATATATATATAAAGCAGTAAGATGCTATGATCTCACAGAAAAGCCTATGAGGAAATTAATTCTGTATTCAGTGTAGAATAGTGCGCAATAAATAAAGCGTGGGGCTACACACGAAATGAGGATAAAAATAAATATTCTCTCTCTTTTTTTTTTTTTTTTTTTTTTTAAAGAAGGAACATAAGCTGTCATTCTTCAGGGCCTGAGCCAACTGCTAATTTGCAGGGTTAGAAGAAACTTCCCCACATTTGACCACAATGTTTTGTTTAGTTTTTATTTTTTCCACCTTCATCTGAAACATCTGGCAATGGCCACTGTCGGAGACAGGATAGTATACTGAATGGACTACTGGTCTGATACAGTATGGCAATTATTATTTACTTATTTTTATAAATTCATAAAATTTGAATAAAATGTTTGAGTGGATTGATAGGACTGTAGTCACTTAAAATTGCTATCTAGTGTACAGCTATATAGAATAAGGTCACTATAACCTGATTTTACTGCACGTCAATCTTTTTTCCCCTATATACCATCTACTCAGACCTACCACTCCAAACTGAAAATAGAAAGTAGGTTTTATTTTAGTCACCATAATTTACAAGAAAGATTTAATAAGAGACAAGGAGCCTCAAAGTTCTCTAAATTTTTTTTTAAGAGATGCATCACTTTTGTACAGAGCATGCTCTGGTGCAGTTCTATGTTGCCATGATTTTAAAATAAATTGATCTTGCATACTGTTTCACAGTCCTCTAGTTGAAATTGCATTGCTTAGTGATTTAAATTTTTTTATAACTCTTTACAATTTAAAACTGACTTCAATGACATTTTTGTATACTCTTGTTTTCTTTCTAGCATACAGCTTGTCTTGTCTTTTTCAGGAGCATATCAGTATTGCCCACTGTGGCAGCATATAATAACAGAGCTCAAGCAGAAATCAAACTTCAAAACTGGCATAATGCTTTTCAGGATTGTGAGAAAGTGTTAGATTTGGAGCCTGGCAACCTAAAAGGTGAAATGTAAACTAGCATTTATCATAATTTTATTTCTAGAGAAAAGTCTTTTTCCGGGGTGGGGTTGGGGAGAATGCAGGCCTGGTTTATCGTGCATTGAAATCAATGGAAGGTCTTTCCTTTGACTTCAGTTGTCAGACCTCAAATGTGGGGAAAAATAGTCCCAGATTAGCTCCACCTATGCTAGTTTAAATGGCAGTTTGGGGATTTGTGCAGGTTTGTCCTGCCTATCTTTGATCCAAGATTCTAAGACTGGGCTGAAGCAACAGTAGGATGATGTGTAGTCAGATCATGCTTTCAAAATGATGATTGTTAGCCACATCATATTGGTGACATGCACTGTCTCCTAATATTCACGGAAAAGCACCTCTTTTAACAAGCTTAACAGCTGCATTTAAATAGCAGTGAAAGGTGCTCGGTGCATGCTTTCTTACTAAGGTAAGTATTTGTAAATAGCTAACTAAACTTATATGGAGAGAGTGGGACAGACTGGAAAATTATTAAGAGGGATGATAGTTTGAATATCATCATATAAATGTCAGATCAAATTATTTGATTTAAAAAAAAAACAGTAACTTAATATGTAGCGGTTATGAAGTGGATGCAAGGCTTTATGAAATGTAATGCAGAATTGTTTTGTACTTCACATTGTACTTTCTCTGATTAAATGTGAATTAATTGTAGTCTGCAGTATAATTTAGAACAGTAAAATATAAATAGTATGTTCTTCGTTAATTTGTAGCTCTTATGCGCCGTGCCACTGTACACAAGCATCTACAGAATTACCAGGCAGCTATAGAGGATTTGGCCAAAGTATTACATGTTGAACCAGAAAATGTCATAGCTAAGGTAAAGACAAGTAACTCTGTGTATTTCTAGAACAAAGGTGTGTTTATAGAACAAGATGCATATTGTTTGTATTATGTGTTTGATGCAAGATAAAAGTGATATACTATAGCATAATAATGGATGTATATCTAGTCACTTTTTATTCAGGCAAACTCCACTGAAGTTCTGTTTGGCTCACTGACTTCACTTTTCAGAATGAATTTACTTTATGTTGAGGTCTGGGCTTCTACTTTTTTATAATGGCAAATATGAGATATGAACCATAAAAGATTCTAGCTTAAAATACTTGTTAAAATGTTAGTCATTTAAAATATGTATTATATATTATCTTTAAAATGCATCCTAAACAATATACTCCTGTTTGACTACAGATTTGATGGTAATTATAATAAAAATGTGTGACTGATTTATGTGCCTAGACATATAGACCAGTGGGTCTCAAACTTTTTTTTTCTGTGAACCACTTGAATTGCTGAGCGCCTCAGCGGACGATTTAATGATATTTCCAAATGTTGTTTGTACCATTAGCTAACTATTGTAAAGTGTTCTGGATAAAAGTGTAATATAAAAAAAAACCCTTAATAATAATAATTAACGTTTTTTTGTTCTACAAATAAAAGCACACAACTCATATTTTAATATCAGTAGTCTTGCCTTTCTAATGCAATGGATGTGCTCTCTCTCCCCCGCTGCGGTAGCCCCCAAGCTGAGGCTGGGAAGAAGGGGGGTCTCTCCCCAGCAGCTGCAGCCCTGGAGCTGGGGAAAGTCACAGCCCTTCACGTCCCAAATTCCCCCATCCCCTCTTCTCACCCCACTTCCCCTTCCCACCTACCCCTTATTCCCCCCAAGGCCACTACCTCACCTTACATGTGTGTCTTCTCCAGGGTCCAGGCACCTAATTAGTGGAGCCATGCCTGCACAGCTCCACTAATTAGGTGGGTGGCCCTTCATTCTCTCGTGTGTGCACCTTAGAGGGAACTATCCACGGACCACCTGAATTGAGCGTGGTCCACAGACCACAGTTTGAGAACCTCTGATGTAGTCAGTTGTAGAGGAGGCATTGCTGAATCATTTCTGAGAGGTTTTTTCCAGAAACTAAAGCTTATCTTGTCTCCTTACCATTATTAATATTTACATTTTATTAGGAATTATCAATAACAGTAAAAATTAAACCTCAGTAATTCACACTTTACTGTTCTGCTTTCTCTATATTTCACAACACACAATGGCGATCTTCCTCCTCTTCTCAGCAAAGATTTGGTAGAAACAACTGTGGCTAGATCTGATGTTACTAAAATTTCATATCTCATTGTTTAATTTTAGTTATTATTTCCCCAAAATAAGAAGTTTCCAGTTATTTTTATAGGCTTTCATGTTCTGATCATCCTGTAAGGTTCTGAGCACCTCTGGAGATGTGTTGAGTAACCTCAACTCCCATTGACTTTCATGGGTGTGAAGTGCACCAGGCTACTTTGCAGCCTCACAGGACCAGGCCCTAAATCCATGCACAGTATGAAAACATATAAAACTTACAGAATAAATCCATAACAGTTAACCAGCCCTGTCTCCAAAGTCCCGAAGAATAGATTGTCCTTGCCAGTATGCCCTTAAAGTCAACAAACGAAGGGTTTTATTGGACCAAGGTAGGAAGTTTGCTCAAGAACTGAAGTTCCCTCACTGTCAATGCCCAGCCTGCAACCGTCTTGTGTATACCAGGAGGCTGTTGGCTTGAGTGCCGTGACTAACCATCAGTGCACATTAGCAAGGTTCTGTTGTGCTTCAATATCATTACAGTAATTCCTCGCTTAACATTGTAATTATGTTCTTGAAAAATGTGACTAAGCGAAACAATATTAAGTGAATCCAATTTCCCCATAAGAATCAATGTAAATGATTTAGGTTAGGTTCCAGGAAATTTTTTTTCATAACCTGCTAGTATGGTACTTTGTCCACTACTTGTGGGATTCTCTGGAAGAGCAGCCCATCCTAGCTAGCGGGTGGGGGCTTGGAACCAGGGTGGGCTGGCAGCCCCCCTATCAGCTCCCCTCCACCCCCTGCGCCTCCTGCCCACTGGCGGGCCGGGCAGAGCAGGGCCTCCCTCCTCCCTCCCTGTGCCTCCTGAACACAGCGAAACAGCTATTTCCCCGCGTTGAGGATGGACAAGGCGCTGATCCGCGGGGGCCATGGGCAGGAGGTGCTGGGGGGGGGCGGAGGAGGCTAAAAGGGGGGCTGACAGCCCACCCTAGTTCCAACCCCCCACCCACAAAACCATGTTATAAGCGAACATTGCACAACTTTAAAGGAGTATGTTCCCTAATACATCAGCGATGTAACAACGTTAACTGGGATGACATTAAGTGAGGAGTTACTATCACAAATCTCCACAGTAATATCATGGGTTTTTAGGATTATATAGGAATGTGGAAAATGATTGACAATGAATTTTATTTTTGTTTGTGTGGTAATGGTGACATCAAGTCATCATTTAAGTATCCGGTAAATCACAAATTCATCATCTCAAATAAAGTTGTTACTTCTTTGCTTAACCGCACCATTTAAACATCAAAGGTTAAACATGCATTAAGTATTAGAAAGAGTATAAGATATTGTACTCATTTCTTTAACAGAATATGGTGTTTTGTTTTTTCTTTTGAAAACACACTTTATCTTATTTTTCTTTAGTAGAGACTTAGTGTAGGGAGAGGGTGTGTAGTAAAAAAAATGTGTGTAATCCACAAAGGGGCATTCTCCTCTGGCAATCTCAGAATGTGTATGGTAGGTTGAAGAAAAAATATGTGCAGGATAGCTCTACTCAAATGCAGCATTTGCTTTGCAGCAAAGTCTTGCTTTAGCAAGTTTTACAATTGGGTTGATTAAGTTAAGTGGCTTGCTTGAGAGTATGCAATTAGTGACTCAGTTGATAATTGGAACAAAGTTCTTCTTGAATTCTAATAATTAGCTGTAACCTCTAGGAGATATGTAAAATCTGGCCTTTTAGAAGCTTTTTGCAAACAGAAATTAGCAGCTTTAGAATTCCTGTGGTATTTTTCATATGGTTATGATAATGAAATAAATGGGAGAATTGTAGCTCTTGTAAGACTCTGCAAGAAATTATCATTTCCTGTGGTTGATCCTAGCTGTTAGTTTAACTATTTGAAAAGAAAACAAGACCTTAGCAGACACTGGGCTCTCCATACTGTGGATTTTGATTAGAAAAGCCCTAAAAATAATTTAAAATTCCAGTGTAGTAATCCATTGTTTTTAGGCTTTAAATCTGTTAGTCTCTGCCTTGTAGACTGTGCCAGTTGATTCCAGTGTTGCACTGTCTACACACAGAGGTAGGTAGACACAATCTATGTTCCAAAGAATTTATTAACAAATGGTACATATGGATTTGTATAATATGGATATGCAGTAGGCATTGGATATAGCATTGGAATGGGAGCCAGAAACAATTTAGTCCTAATCCGAATTCTGAAACTGACTCAGTATATAGTCTTGAAGTTATTTAACCTCTTTCTATTTTCTTATTTTTAAGCTAATACTGAGTAATTACTTCAGAGGTGTGTTGTAGGCATTATTTAGACAATGGAAAGTGCTTTGCAAAGGTAAAGCACTGTCTAAATGCTAATTTTTTAAAGACTTCTAAATTGCTATCATTGCTATACTGCAGACAAATCTGTCCGATATTGAGCAGAAGCTGAAAGATTTAGAGCCCGTATCTGAGAATCACACCAAAGGAAAAAGAATACTTATTCAAGATATAGAGGAGTCCGATGGTGATGAAGAAAGAGGAGGAAATGGAAAAGAACATGAAAATGGCAGTGGAGATAAAAGTAATATGTTTGTCTATGTAATTGTTACCTGGGATACTGATCTTGGCAATTTGAAGGTTTTAAGCAGCGCGAATATCCAACTCTCACTGTATCTTTAGCCCAGTCTTTTTTCTAACTTTGCAGTGGCACCCCAGGTCACAGAACCAACTTTAATTTATTTTTCCCCACTGTTTTGAGGACTGTTATCCCATTTACTTCCAGTATGGCTTGATAACTGAGAATGAAACAGCCCTTCAGTTAAATGTTATGGTGCACCTGCATACCCTCCCTTTTTAGGCCTTTATGCCATGTCTGAATTTTCTCTCTGCCCAATCTGAGTCTTTTTTAGAGATCCTTCTCGCAAGTATTTTACTGTGAGAACTTGTTGCTTTCCTGTTGGCGATTAGAATAATAGGCAAAGTTAAAAGGGTTAAATGGTAATGTCTTGTAGCAGGTCATTTAGCCCTCATTTACTCACTTTGGTACCCAGTACATTTTTTTTTTGTCTCCCCCATTCCAATGCATTTGTTCATCTCATCCACCTATTATATCTTGTCTTTTTTAGATTGTAAACTGGCAAAGGGACTGTAATTTATTATTTTTTTGTACTGTGCCTAGTACAGTGGGGTCCAACCTGGTTATGGCCTTTAAGCACTACTACCATATAAATGTCTGTTAGTCTATAAAATGCCACAGGACTCTTTGCCGCTTTTACCATATAAATGTTAATAGCAGCTTTTCCTCAGTGCAGTTTAGGAGGAAAGACTGCAATTGTCTCCATTCCCATGGCTAGTACACAGGCTGTCATTTGTATAGGATCATATTTCTCAAGGTGACCCCAAATGCTATAATCTTTCCTCAGAACTGATTCTGTGCTCTTCATCCTCAGAATATTGTCTTCCACAGTCTGAAAATAACAATTGATATAAAAGAGAGACAAGGTAGATCCGGTAATCTTTTATTGGACCAACTTCTGTTGGTGAGCTTCTCTCTCACCAACAGAAGTTGGTCCAGTAAAAGATACTACTTCACCCACCTTGTCTCTCTAATATCTTGGAACCAACATGGTTAAACAACACTGCATACAATTGATATGAAGTATCTGCTAATCTAGCTCATCTGTTATTCCTGCTTTTGCTTTGCATGTGGCACCTTGGGTGTTCACCAAGCTCTTGAAGGTTGGTATCTGTCTCCTCTGCCAGGTGTTGTGTGACAATGATAAAGAATCCCAGAAAGAGTCACTTTCTTCTGATGCTGAACAAGAAACTTTATTAGAACAAGTTAAAAAGAATTATCCCAAAGCTACTCTGTGTCTCTTTCTGCTTTACTGTAGAATCTTCCCCAGTTCCCTTTTGCCTGGATTCCTGCATCAGATTTAAGAATTGGTATTTTCCTTTCCTCCTATTAGAAAATACATAGAATGCTCTAGGTTTGGGCTGATGGCAAATAAAATGATCTCTTCTGTATCTTGATTACTCCAGTCTTGTCTGGTTTGATTTAGGTAATTAAAAAAAAAAAAAGTCAGGAACAATTTGGGTGTTATAGATTATATGAAAATACATAATCTTCTGAAATATTGACTAGTTTGCACAATTGGGAATCAATACTTAAAGATATGAGGGCATGAAAAATTCTTGTGGGATCATTGGGCACCTCTGCATGTCAGTTAAGATAAAAGGCAAACCCAGCATCTAGGCTGATGATACCCAGGCACAAAAAATGATTAGAGGGTACAAATTTCTGTTACATAAGAACAGCCATACTAGGTCAGACCAAAGGTCCGTCTAGCCCAATATCCTGTCTTCCAATAGTGGCCAATGCCAGGTGTCCCAGAGTGAATAAACAAAACATTTGGTGTTCTTGTTTTATGAGAAGGAGTAAACATTTCCTTATTTATTTTCTCCACACCAGTCATGATTTTGTAGACCTCATATCCTCCCCCTTAGTCATCTCTTTTCCAAGCCGAAAAGTCCCAGTCTTATTAATTGCTCCTCATATGGAAACCGTTCCATACCCCTAATCATTTTTATTGCGCTTTTCTGACCCTTTTCCAATGCCAATATATCTTTTTTTGAGATGGGGCGACCACATCTGCATGCAGTATTCAAGATATGGGTGTACCATGCATTTATATAGAGGCAATGTGATATTTTCAGTCCTATTATCTATCCCTTTCTTAATGATTCCCAACATTCTGTTTGCTTTTTTGACTGCGGCTGCACATTGAGTGGATGCTTTCAGAAAGCTATCCACAATGACTCCAAGATCTTTCTTGAGTGCTAACAGCTAATTTAGCCCACATCATTTTATATGTATAGTTGGGATTGTTTTCCAATATGCATTACTTTGCATTTATCAACATTGAATTTCATCTGCCATTTTGTTGCCCAGTCACACAGTTTTGTGAGATCCTTTTGTAGTTCTTCGCAGTCTGCCTGGGACTTAACTATCTTGAGTAGTTTTGTGTCATCTACAAATTTTGCCACTTCACTGTTTACCCCTTTTTCCAGATCATTTATGAATATGTTGAATAGGACTGGTCCCCGTATAGATCCCTGGGCGACACCACTATTTACCTCTTTCCATTCTGAAAACTGACCATGTATTCCTACCTTTTGTTTCCTACCTTTTAGCTAGTTACCAATCCATGAGAGGACTTTCCCTCTTATCCCATGACAGATTACTTTGCTTAAGAACCTTTGGTGAATGACCTTGTCAAAGGCTTTCTGAAAATCTAAGAATCCTGTGGCCCCTTATAGACTAACAGACGTATTGGAGCATAAGCTTTCACCCACGAATACGTCTGTTAGTCTATAAGGTGCCACAGGACACTCTGTCACTTCTACAAATCCAGACTAACACAGCTACCCCTCTGATACTGAAAATCTAAGTACATCATATCCACTGGATCCCCTTTGTCCACATGCTTGTTGACCCCCTCAAAGAATTCTAGTAGATTAGTGAGGCATGATTTCCCTTTACAAAAACCACGTTGACTCTTCCCAAACAAATTATGTTCATCTATGTGTCTGACAATTTTGTTCTTTACCATAGTTTCAACCAGTTTTCCTGGGACCAAAGTCAGGCTTACTGGCATGTTATTGCCTGGATCACTTCTGGAGCCCTTTTTACAAATTGGCATCACATTAGCTATCCTCCAGTCATTTGGTACAGAAGCTGATTTAAATGATAGTTTACAAACTACAGTTAGTAGTTCTGCAATTTCATATCTCAGTTCCTTCAGAACTCTTGGGTGAAAACCTTCTGGTCCTGGTGATTTATTACTTTTTAGTTTATTAATTTGTTCCAAAGCCACCTCTAATGAATAAAATTAAATACCTACATACTATGGTGATTGGCCATTCTGATAGATGAAGAATTTGTCTAAGGTTACATCTGATACAGAGATTTTGTGGTTTTCTTATCTTCTGAACATTGTTTAAAGCTAATTTTAGGGTTAATTTTCATTATTGTCTGTCTTTAATCTGAACTCGTATAAGGCTATGCTTTGTCCTTATGTTCTTTCATATGAAACCTCTTTTTCTTGAGCTGTATAGATATATTACAAGAAGACGAATTAAAAATTTCTCCTTTCCATGTTATTTACGGAGACTTCTAATGGATAGATAGATAGATATATCCTAGGGCTGTCAATCGCAGTTAACTCATCCGATTAACCCAAAAAAATGAATTGTGATTTTAAAAAAAGTAATTGCAGTTTTAATCCCAGTGTTAAACCATAATAGAATACCCATTAAATATTTTGGATGTTTTTCTATATTTCAAATATATTGATTCAAATTACAAACTGCACAAAGTGTACAGAATACAAAGTGTACAATGCTCACTTTATATTTTCATTACAAATATTTGCACTGTAAAAATGATAAAATAAATACTAATTTTTCAGTTAATCTCATACGAGGACTAAAGAGCAATCTATTGTGCAAGTGAAACTTACAAATGTAAATTTTGTTGTTGTTATATAACTGCACTCAAAACCAAAACAATGTAAAACTTTACATTGAACTTACAGTTGTAGAATTATGTACAAAAAACAACTGCACTGAAAAATAAAAATGTAAAACTTTAGAGCCTACGAGTCCACTCAGTCCTACTTCTTGCTCAGCCAATCACTCAGACAAACAAGTTTGTATTTACAGGAGATATTGCTGCCCACTTCTTCTTTACAATGTCACCTGAAAGTGAGAACAGGTGTTCGCATGGCACTGTTTTCGCTGGCGTCACAATATATTTACATGCCTGATGCACTAAAGAATCATTTGTCCCTTTATGCTTCGACCACCATTCTAGAGGACATGGATCCAGAGGACATGCTGATGATGGTTTCTGCTCAAGAACAATCCAAAGCAGTGTGGACCAATGCATGTTCATTTTTATCATCTGAGTCAGATGCCATTAGGGTGACCAGATGTCCCTATTTTATAGGGACAGTCCCGATATTTGGGGCTTTTTCTTCTATAGGCGCCTATTACCCCCCAACCCCTGTCCTGATTTTTCACACTTGCTGTCTGGTCATCCTAGATGCCATCAGCAAAAGGCTGATTTTCTTTTTTGGTGGTTCGGGTTCTGTAGTTTCCGCATTGGAGTGTTGCTCTTTTAAGACTTCTGAAATCATGCGCCACACCTCGTACCTCTCAGATTTTGGAAGGCATTTTAGATTCTTAAACCTTGGGTCTAGTGTTGTAGCCATCTTTAGAAATCTCACATTGGCACCTTCATAGCGTTTTGTCAAATCTGCTGTGAAAGTGTTCTTAAAAATCAAACAATATGTGATGGGTCATCATCCGAGACTGCTATAACATGAAATATATGCAGGTAAAACACAGAGTGGGGAGACATACAATTCTCCCCCAAGGAGTTCAGTGACAAATTTAATTAACACATTTTTTTTTAACAAGTGTCATCAGCATGGAAGCAAGTCCTCTGGAATCATGGCCGAAGCACGAAGGGGCATACGAATGTTTAGCATATCTGGCATGTAAATACCTTGCAATACCAGCTACAAAAGTGCCATGCGAACACCTGTTCTCACTTTCAGGTGACATTGTAAATAAGAAGCAGGCAGCATTATCTCCCATAAATGTAAACAAACTTGTTTGTCTTAGCAATTGGCTGAACAAGAAGTAGGACTGTGTGGACTTGTAGGCTCTAAAGTTTTACATTTTTATTTTTCAGTGCAGTTGTTTTTTGTACATAATTCTACAACTGTAAGTTCAATTTTCCTGATAAAGAAATTGCACTACAGTACTTGTATTAGGTGAATTGAAAAACTGTTTCTTGTTTTTTATAGTGCAAATATTTGTAATAAAAAATAAATATAAAATGAGCACTGTACACTTTGTATTCTGTGTTGTAATTGAAATCCATATATTTGAAAATGTAGAAAACATGCAAAAATATTTAAATAAATGGTATTCTAGTATTGTTTAACTGCGATTAATCACGATCAATTTTTTAATCACTTGATATTTTAATCACTATCAGTAAAACAATTTAATTTGGTGCTGATGTGTTCTAACATGAGAAGTAATTGTGATTTTGCTGATTGAAAAACTAAATCTGCATTTTCATGTAAATTAAAGTGTCAGATTTTTATTTAACATTCAGTATTTAAGTGGTTAAATTCAAGGTAAATTCTGTACCATTCCATTATGTAAGAAAATGAGGGGTTATAAATTGTTCTTCAGCAAGGAGAAAACAGATTTGACAAAGTATTACATTCTTACTATGTATTGCAAACTGTTTATTACTAGAAATTAATCTGTGTTCTGAGAGTGTTTTCTGTGGTAAATCAATGTTTATAAATGAAGACTCTTGAAGTATTTTATGCTGTGGACTTTGGTATACACCCCTCCTTTGCTTTTACAATAGTTTCTTCCAATGATGCAAACTCTGACCTAGCTGATTAACTTCCTTGTAGAAACTGGTGTACTACTCAGAGGCGAGATTGCAACTAAAAGTGAAATGGGGAATGTACAAAAAAAGTTTTCCAGCAAAGGAGATGGCTGTAAGTCAGAGACGCAGAAGCACAGTGAATACACTGAGAGTAGAGTAAAAAAAGGCATATCCGAGAAAAAGACAATTGAACATTTAACCGACCATGAAGGTGAAGTTAATGGTTATCTAAATGGTGAAAAAAAGAATGAAAGCAATGATGTAAAGAAGGAGACCTCCAGTTCACATGGGACAGAATCTTCATCAGCTGGGAAAAGCATTTCGAATTTGCTTCCTCCTACTGCAGCAAAACTGAAAAGTGAAGGAAATGAATTATTTAAGAATGGACAGTTTGGAGAGGCTGTGCTGAGGTACTCAGAGGCAATTGAAAATGTCCTCAATTTAGGTGAGTTGTGATACCTTATGAAAACAGTAGAATTACTATTATTGTTAAAAGAACCACAATTTAACCATCATAGCCTATCCACAGATTTCTGACCAAAACTGACAGGCTGTAAATTCCTCTGTGGTGAATAATAGTCAGTTTACAAAATGAGTCACATAAGGTACAAAAGAGTGAAATGAATAGAAAGATTGATTATTCTTAGTGACAGGGATGTTTGCATATGTTTACGTATTAGAAAATAATTATATGTATTGTAGGTGACATACTGAATAAACAAAAGCTTGAAGCTTTGCATCATCAGCAAACTGCAGCAGTGCAGTGTAACTCAGAACATACTATAGTCTTTTTAATTCTAATTCAATGATATTTAAATAATGAACTTTCATTGTACTTGCATATAATTTTAGGAATACAAAGTCGAGATGATCTAAGTATCTTGTATTCAAATAGAGCAGCATGTTACCTTAAAGAAGGCAACTGCAGTGACTGCATTCAAGATTGTAACAGGTAAACAGCACTCTTTCTTGTAGGGAAACAGCATTCCTATTGATGATTAAACATTTTAAATTGGTTTCTCATTCTTAAAATACTATTTTAACTGAGTCATTCTAAGGAAGGGCTAGTTCCTTGTCATATTGACAGAACTCTCTATCTGTTAAAATATGTTCTGAATCACTCACTACTAGGGGAGAGGTAATTTTAAGAATATTGTATAAGTTGATGTGTAAAGACAATAAAATCTTCCCAAATGTACATAGAAATGCATGGAAGGCTTAAATGAACAAAATGTTAACATTAAATGAAAACAGGCTCTTTACTGAACAGTTTGTGAATGCTCCATAGTTATTTATATGTAGTCTCTTTTCACCCTAGGACTGACAACCTTGTTTGAAACCATTTTTAAGCATGTTTACAGTAGAAATTGTTTTGCATGTATACTCAACTTATTCGCAATCTGTGTTACAATTGTATACGGAAACTGAGCTAGAATTCTGCTGTCTACTTATGGTGCATTGTTGTAGGGTACCATTGGCTGACGGTCAGGTACCCTCAATCCTCCCCTCCTCCCCCCTCCCCCCCCCCCCAAAATACATTTCTTTAAGTATTACTGTTTTTCCTAAAATTTCTGTTGAATTTCATAAGCAGTGATTGAGTGTAAGGCTTTAGGGGTTAAACAGGATACGATACAGTCAGAGCTCTCATCAGCCAAACAAATTTCCTCTTTTGTAATGCCAGGCTGTAAGGTTCTGGAGTGCAATCCAGACCTGTGGAGAGCATGGAGTGCCTTACCAGGCAGGCTCCAGGATCCAAAGCATTGGACCAGGGCTGCTCAATATGTAGACATGAGTGCATGCTTGTTGCTGACAGTGGGTGTCCCAGGCAGAGAGTCATAGTAACAAGGCATTGTGAGGCACTTGGGGTTACAGGATAAGAGGTGACAGAACTCTCCACTGGTCTGGATTGCACCCCAGAATCTGACACACACACAACTAGAGTATAAAAATATTAATAACTGGAAATAGTAATATAGATTTAGCTTTGAATTTTTATTAATTAAGCTGCTAACATATTGTATATAGTCTACCATCTGCTTTGAGTTTTCATAGAATGAGCATTTTTTTCATATACTTTCTAATACTCTGCATAATTTAAACTTTGTTGTAATTAGTGAAGATATAAGATAGTTGAAAAAGACAGACGATTACTGACCAAATAAAGTTAGAAAATTATAGCAATAAATTGCTTGTTCTGTTTCTTTGAATATAACTCTGCTGTTGAAAACAATACTGTGAACCTGTGTTTTGTATTCTCTCTCTAAGTGGAAACCTATATCATCATCATCAGCAGCATAATATTAATGTATGGTCCTACTCATAATATGCTATACACTTTCTGTATAGACAGAGTAGTATGGTGTCTGCCACAATGAGCAGAGACAACAAATAGAAGTTAGGAAGAATGGGAAATATACATATTTGTTTAATATTGTTTATATGTCAACTACATTTGCTGTAGGCAGCACAACAGAAATGGGTAAGGTTTAATATTGATTTATGATTGACTTCAGCAAGCCATGGATGGCATAGTGCTTGTATTCTTGATGTAAAAAATAAACCCCAAAAATGTTTTACACAATTGTCTTCTAATATTTGTTTCTTGAGAGGCTTCCACGAATCCTCTTAGCTCCTCTTCCCCATAAGGGCCCTGGTTTGGAGTAACTTACCCTTTGTCTGTGGAAGGCAGGATGTAGCTCCCTTATACTAGCTTCCACTTCCCCATATTACTGCTGTGTCATAACCTGTCACCTGACTAACATTACCCTCCAGCTATACCCTGGAAATGCATGCTGCCTAGCTTCACCTTCCAGATACTGGTAGTCCCCAAGAAATGCACCTCTTCCATCTAACTTTGTATCTACCTTTTAGATTGCACCAAATTTCTAGGTGTTATGAACCTGAAAATGAGTTAGTATTCTCAAGGTTAAAAGAAAGTTAAGAGCAGTAGTTGAGCCTTGGTAAGTGCTATGGAGTGATGCATAGTTGCTATTCTAAACCGTACTTCCCAGTAGAAGAGATCTTGGAAGCTTTTAAACATAACGGTCTTCATTATTTAGATATATAGAGGAGTATATATCCTAACATCTAGCTGCATCGAATCCTCTAAATTGCAATACTCCTATTGTCCAATTAACAAGACACTTTTTAAATAATAATGCTTCTGTGGGCATTTTGTGCTTTTGTGAGCCCATCATGTCACTGGAGCAGTCCATCTAGTTTAGAAGTAGTGCTCATTGTGCTGCACTAGAGACTGAGCTTGCTGCCTGACCTCAGCAGCAGCAGTGGCATCTGGGAGACATCCTGCCAAAACGGTCAGTTTTTTCCTTGTATGCTAGCCTCAGTTCCTCACAGCCAACAGGCAGTGTTGTACTGCTTGTATTATTGCTAAATATTTTCTTCATGTTTTACAACTCCGGAGGAACTGAAAGCTATTAGAGGAACAAGCAGACAGAACGAGCATAAGTTTGAGAGCCACGCAGATCTAGGCACCCCTTAAACAGAATAATCATCCCATTAAGGTAAAGCAGAATAACCACATTAAGATGCTGTTCAGTATCCTGGGCCTTAAATGTGTTCACTGTGAAGGAAGTAGGTTACCAGACTGAGTTAACAAATTTAAGTTGAATACATTGTAATAAAATATACTAGCATGTACATGGCTGCAATCCCATTTCAGAGGGTTTTTTAGTTGCTAATAACCCACTCCAGATCTGCTTTCCTATTTTGTCAAGATAACCCCAAAATGAAATAATGGACGTACTATGTATAGTTCTTTATATCATTGGATAGCTTCGTTAGGTTTACATGACAATTCTGTTTTCAGCCCTGCACTGCTTGTAATCTTTTTTTTTTTCTTTTGTATTCTTAAGAGCTCTGGAACTTCATCCATTTTCCCTTAAACCTCTTCTGCGACGGGCAATGGCATATGAGTCCATGGAGCGGTATCGGCAGGCGTATGTTGATTATAAAATGGTTCTGCAGATAGACAGTGGGATCCAGGCAGCAAATGACAGTGTTAATAGGTAACCTCAATTTGTGACTCTTGTGTTCTTATAAGATGCTGAATGGAAAAATAGGATTTTATATTTTATTTTATTTTCCTTTATCTACTCCCTCTCCTCTGTGCCTCAGAGTTAGAAATATATACAGAAACACCAGTTGGTTCTTAATTGTGTTCACAGTAACATCATTTCCCTTTTGTTGTATTCACTCTACATTTAAACCATGAATGTAAACTTGAAGGGAGGACTTTTCTTTTGCTTTCAGCACCTGTGAATGTACCATCTTTTTTCTTCTACTGTTCTGTCTTTTGTCCTTTACCCACGCCGTATTGTTCCTCCTCTCTCGTTCTGTGCTTTCCTCATTTCTTTTTAATTCCTTCTGTGTTCTGGTCAGTGTGAGGACAGCAGCAAAATGAAACTTGTAGGACTCCTGATCCCTGAAGTGCCATGCTAATGTTTGACATCTTCTAGCCTGCACATAGAATGTTGATCTCTTAAGTTTAATTGTGCTACCACTTGTTAACAGTAGCTTATTGGTGGCATGTGCCACTTCCCTGGGACTCTATTACAAATTTCATCTTAATCCATGTCAGCAAAATTTCATATTTTGTTGTTTTGTGCTGGATATTTTACCCTTTTCTATGTGATTTAAATTTGATAATTTAAGGCAGAAATCTCCTGCAAGTTCTGCATGGCAGATATCAACTTCCAATATTCTCCTCTCTCTACTCTGCTGACCTTTAATGAGAGATGCATGTATATGGGGAGAGCAAAATGTTAAAGCTGAGGTCTTCCATGTGACTCTATGAGAATTTTGCCTTTAATACTTGGGTCTACATAACTTGTATTAGATGACAAAATACTATCTTGGCTGGAGTAGAACAATAATTTCACATGATGTTCTTGACAGAAAGGTTCTAAGCTAGTGGTCTGCCAAGCTCTTTCGTTTCAGTGTCTGCATTGGTCATCCATTTAACACTAAAGCATACAAGAGAGAATCTCTTGCCATACAACTTAAGTGCCCCTTATATTCAAGACCATATTCATAAATACTAAAATGTGTAGCACATTCTACATGTAGCTGCCAGCAGTAAAAGCAAGATGGAACTTTGGGGAGCTATATTTCAGTGTTTGGGTAACAAGAGTATCAGATTTGTACCTCATACACCTCATGAGTGTAGCATCACCTTTCAAAAACATTTTTTTTAAGTTACTGATTCGAATACAGGACAGATTAAACATGGGAGTTACTGAGAGGGTATATACATGGAACCTCAGTGCTTTTAGAGGGGTTTTTTTTTTTGGTTTGTTCCCCCCCCCCCCCTACAATTGTATTTAAAGGGCTTTACTTTTTTGGGTGGTGCTTCAGTTTGCTCCCCTTCTTAACTTTTGTGTTTGTTACCAGGTGAGAACACTGTAACGTCTACCCTTCTTCTCTTATTTATATTCTGGTATCACCCAAAGGTCCTTATGAGGAATGAGGCCCTGATGTGCTGGGGCTGTACAAACATATTGGTAGCTAGAGTCACTGTCTACACAGACAGTAGCACGGACAGTAGACAGTAGCATGGACATTTCCACTGCTTGCATCCGAAGAAGTGGGTATTGACCCACGAAAGCTTATGCTTCAATACCTCTGTTAGTCTATAAGGTGCCACAGGACCCTTTGTCGCTTCTACAGATCCAGACTAACACGGCTACCCCTCTGATACTGTCTACACAGAGTGTATAGTCTAAGAAATACAATTTTTCTAAACTTTTTTTAATGGTTTCAAACCCCCATCATTCTTGCCAACTACAGATCATTAATTTCTGTAATTATATTTATAACAAAAGTGTATAGACTTGTGCTTGATACTTCAAACATTGTCATACTCATTTCCTTTAACGTATAGTAAGTAATTCTATGAATTACAGAACTGTATTTGCTTTTTTTCTACTTTAAATATTGTGTGTGAGAACAGAGAAGCCAGCAATAGGGGGGAGGGATAGCTCAGTGGTTTGAGCATTGGCCTGCTAAACCCAGGGTTGTGAGTTCAATTCTTGAGGGGACCATTTAGGAATTTGGGGCAAAAATCTGTCAGGGGACAGTACTTGGTCCTGCTAGTGAAGTCAGGGGACTGGACTTGATGACCTTTCAAGGTCCTTCCCATTCTATGAGAGGGCATTGAGGTTATTCCCTATACTTCTTGAAAAATTAATGATAACTTTAACTTCTACCTGTAGGTGTATGTGCACCAGAAGGCATCTTAGTTTAACATTTTCTGTAAAGGATGTTCTCTTTAACTGCAGAGTAAACTTGCTAGTACATCAGTGTCTACATCTGGTACTAGATGAGTTCCTGGTGTGATGAAATTACGGATGTCAAACAATTGGTGTGCATGGTTTTACCTCCTGTATCACTATCTTTTATTTACAAACAGGCACTTTAGAAATTTCCCCTGATTGACGTTTTTGTAACTTACTTAGTGTTTATGCTTCCTATTTTTTCTTCCTTAACATTTTTCCTTTTTTTTTCCTCTCTAGGCCTTCCTTATGCTTTTAGCTTCACTACTCATTACTCTTTCCTCCCTGGCAACCCATCATCTTATTTCAGCTGCTTCTTCCTTCTCCTTTGCTGGTAATTCATTTTTAGCTTTCAGATTTTGTTTTTAGAACATAGCCCTCTTGCGTAAGTTTAAATACAATTTATTTATTTTTAAACTTTTATCATTTCTAAATAGCTGACCAAATAAAGAAAATACTCAGTTTCAGTGAAGAAGAGAAACAATTTTAAAAGAAACAGTTCAAGAAGTGAATTGCAAAGGAAAAAAGATGGCATTTCTACCTTTTCTGCTCCTTTTTGATGTAAAGGGATAACCTTTCTACATGTCTTTTATTTTAGGAATATCAGGTCCTGGCTTCCTGTTTTTTATTGGAGAACTTTTTAAGATTGGTGATATCACAGGAAGCTGACTAATCTGCTGATCTTTCACCCCTAGGTGAAGGGGAATCTTATTCAGGCTATCTTCTAAGGGCTGGTCCACACTAAACCCCCGGGTCGAACTAAGATACGCAACTTCAGCTACATGAATAATGTAGCTGAAGTCGAAGTATCTTAGTTCGAACTAAAAAGCACTTACCGTGGGTCCAGACGCAGCAGGCAGGCTCCCCCGTCGACTCCGCTTACTCCTCGCGCGGAGCAGGAGTACCAGTGTCGATGGCGAGCACTTCCGGGATCGATTGCTACCTGCCGAATCAGGCGGGGAGTATAGATGTACCCTAAGGCTGAGCTAAATAACCATGTCCTCCAAAAATCTTACAAGCAAAAATGTAGCTCAGGTCCTGAGATTCCTATTATTAGTCATGTAAAAGACAAGCAGAATCGTTAAAATAAAACTTTGAGATTGTCTGTGTACATCATAAAGAAAGCGTTGAAGGGTGTGAGCAATTTATTTATTTTTGCTTTGCACTCCACCATTAATAAGAGAGTTTGTCATGTTGATTAGAATATGTTGAATGACTTCTTTTGTGGTGTCCTGATACGTTACCCTGCAAGAGTGGTAGCAAGCACTCTTATTTGAGGGACCTTGCTTATGGAAACTGTTCCCTGTAATGGGATTCCACAACCCAGGTTTGGCAAGCTTCTTTTCAGTGAGGCTTTTAATCAGTGGCATTTTACCACTGACTGCATACCATCAGGTTTCCTTAGCTAGTTTTTTTTTTAAATTTTCTGTTGGATTGACTGATATTTTTACTGTTCCTTTTTAATTATTGTGAGGAGTCTATAAACCATGGCAATGGAAACTGTGTATATGCACTTCCATTCACTAAGTGGACTTCTCATTCTAATTGACTCTAATTCCAATATGTTTCCTGTAATACCAGTTATTAAATTTCATCAGAATACATCTGCAACTTTTGTTACAAAATTTTGCGGCCGCCAGCAGAGAAGTAAGGGTGGCATGGTATGGTATTGCCATTGTTACTTCTGCGCTGCTGCTGGCTGCAGCATTGCCTTCAGAGGTGGGTAGCGAGCTCTGAAGGCAGCACAGAAGTAAGGGTGTCAATACCGTAACCCCCCACAATAGTCTTGCCCAACCCCCTTTTGGGTCAGGACCCCCAGTTTGAGAAACATTGCTTATAGCATAGTGTAAAAGTACACAAAAGACCAGTTTTTATGGGGGAGACCAGATTTCATAGTCCGTGACACATTTTTCATGGCCATGGTTTTGGTAGAGCCCTATGTATAAAATAGTTTTTTGTGATAAATACCAGTAAACCCCAACATTGCAACATGACTGAATGTTTTCTTGTAAAACACCATTTTTGGTGCAAGACTGTCGCTAGCATAGTTGAGTGATTGGATGGGGTGCGGGTTACAAGGAGCCACCCCCCCCCCCCCCAGCTCATGCATCCTGTATAAGCACCAGGGACAAATACAGTCTTGCTCCTTTTGAGCCTGATTCAGTATCCACTGAAGTCAACAGGAGTCTTTTAATTGACTTCAATTGGCATTGGGGCAGGCCCTCTGTGCACGATTGCGGGCACACATAGCCACAAATGGAGAAAGGGTGAGCAGGGAGAAAGCAGAGTCCTAGTTCAGTGTGGAGTTGCTCTGCTCTTTACTCAGAATAGTATCTAAATACTGTGATCTGCCTTCTGTGTAACATGGCTTATTTTACAGTGAAATAACCAAAGAAAAGGTCAGGGCTGTTCAACTTGCACAGTACCCTTAATTTTATATGAGCTACTTCATTCAAGTTGGAGTGAGAGAATATTTTGCCTAGATTAAAATAAAAGTATAGCTCAGTGATCCAACACTGCCATGTACCCTTACATATCTCTTACTGAAAGGCACCTATTGTTAGTTTAGAGAAAAACACCTTTTTGTTCATTAATTTGAAAAGAAATTAAGCAGCTAGGTGATAATGTGGAATTAGTGAGCGCTGCCTGTATTTTGTGTATGATGCAAATCTTTTTTTAATATTAAAATTTGAAAATTTTGAAAATTGCACAAATCAATATAGCACATATAGAACATAAAACAGTACCTCACACAAATCAATGTATCCGCATCCATTTCAGTCTGTATTATTCTGTAAAATAGTACAATAATTCTTTTGTAATCTGTATTACACAAAATATATTGTGTAAATATAGTTACAACCTCTTATAGGAAACAAGGTGGATGAGGCAATATCTTTTACTGGACCAACTTCTGTTGGTAGGAGAGGCGCACTTTTGAGCTGGGTCTGGGAAAGGTACTCAGAGTGTCCCAGCTAAATGGAAGGTGTAATAGATTGTTTAACATAAGTAGTTAATATCTGTTTCAAGGGACCATTCAAGGTAAAGTGGCCTGTTAACACCTCTCCAGTCATTTGGGAAACTGGGGGTGGTGGTTAGTGAGTTACAGATTGTTGTAATAAGCCATAAGTCCAATGTGTCTATTCACTGGCCAGGATGAATGAGCTTGCATATATATACCAGATGTGTTCATCATAAGATCCTTTAATGCTCTCTCAGGTATGGCTGGGGTTTGTTTAAATAAGGTATTTCTCACACAGTGCCACATAGTGGCTGAACAGTATAATACAGAATAGCCATGTTCTCCTTTTAAGGTCTACATTCCTACCATATACAATATTTACACTATCATGCTATCTTTGAAGTTCAGTATGTATCAGTCTGTTGCATGTCTCTGAATCATACTGGTTTCTAATTACATGACCCAAACGTCTAAGAGCTTGGTCATTTGGCTATCCATTAGTTGCAATGACTGGTTGTGGTTGATTTGGAATCCTTGAGTCGTCATCTTTTTCTGTTCTCTATTCTCTTCATGGGCCACCTTGAAGAAGAATTTCTGGATAGGTGCACCATGAAACCAATGATCTATCTGAGATGCATGATATTTTCATCTTCTGGACAGACGACCTAGACTCCCCCATAGATGTCCACCACAACTTCAACCACTACCACCCATCCATTATACTCCTTTCTAAAATACTCCCACATTAGCATCACATTCCTGGACACCATGATCACCTTCAGCAGTGGAACCCTACAGACCACTATATACAAGAAACCCACGGATGGCTACACCTACTTTCACAGATCCAGTAACCACACCAAACACATCAAGAAATTTTATCTACAGCCAGGCACTCAGATACTGCAGAATATGCTCCAAGGAAAGTCCAGGATACAAACCTCAATGCACTTAAAACTGCCTTCACCAAACAAGGACATTCCACCCACGAAGTAGATCGCATCATGGAATGGGCCCCCAAATACTTGAGAACCTGCTTCAATATAGAAATAAAACCCCCTCCAACCACACACCCCTAGTTGTCACTTATTGCCCCACATTGATGATACGCCATATGGATTCCAAACAGTTATACCCTATACTTGATGGGGTCCACATCCTAAAAGAAATCTTTCCTGAACTCCTTCTGGCCTTCAAATAACCCCTCTAAACTCTCAAAGCTCAGCTTCAGAAGCAAGCTCCCCACAGATCAGGAAACGCCAACTCAACCCTACCAGAACAACAGATGCAAAACCTGTAGACATACTTCCACTACTACAATGATCAGCATCTCCCACAAAACACCTTTCAAGATCCATGGTTCCTTACCCATCTATCACAACATGTGACATACCTCATCCAGTGCACTGAATGCCCCAATAACAACTATGTGGGTGAAACAAGACTGTCACTATTCTCTCAAATGAACTCACACAGAAAAATGATAAGACAAGAACATCATATCACCTGTGGGTGAACACTTTTCACAAAGCAGTCACTCTATTGCTGACCTCTCAGGCCTTATCCTCAAAGGAAAACTGCACAACATCTTCCAAAGATGAGCCTAGGAGCATAAATTCATAACTTTGCTAGACACTAAAAGTCATGGACTGAGTAAAGTCACTGGATTTATGGCTTATTACAACATCTATAACCCACTAAAGCCCCCAGCTTCTCTCCTACCCCATGATTGGAGAGGTGTTAATGGGTCAATCCACCTTGAATGGTCCCTTGAAATATATGTTAACTATTTATGTAAACAATGTGTTCCACCTTTTATTTAGCTGTGACACTGAGTACATTTCTCAGATCTGAAGAAGAGCTCTGTGGAATCTCAAAAGCTTGTCTCTCTCTCCAAGAAAAGATAGTCCAATAAAAGATACTGACTCATTCACCTTGTCCCTGATATCCTGGAACCAACACAGGTACAGCACTGCATCCGACTTCTTATAGATTCTTTTTGTAGACCTTTGAGGGTCTTGTGGAGGACACCGGGATTGGGTCCTAACTGTTCATCTTCTGTAGTTAAACTCTAATATTAAAAAGCCTTTCAGTTTATAAATACTATACTGTAAAAATTTAAAGACTAAAATCAAGGGTGGGCAATGTCAATCTGGATTACTTTCTTCCATTCCAACCTCATTTTTAATGTTGCATCCAACATTGTTAAATCCTTTTCAGATGTATATCAATTGTTTCTTTTAATGAAAAAGGATTTGTCATATGTAATATTAATATATTTTTGCATCAGTGGTGGGAGTGATACACCTGCAGATTCAAATTTTATTACATAATCTTGCAATGTAGCATAATTTACTGGACAGTGCAGTATTTTCCTTCGAGAATTGGTTCCTAGGGTCTTCCTGATCTTCTTTTTTCTTAATTTAGAAAAGTTTCTAATCACAGTTTTCATTAATATCGAATATTTTCTTTTTAAAAGATGCTATAAAATGTACAGCACTGTTGTCAAGCTTTTTATAGGTTAATTTTCTTTATTTAGGTCTTAATCTAGAGCCCATTGTGGTCAATCAGGTGACTCCCATTGACTTTAATGGGGTTTATATTGGGCCTTCTATGGTTTGGAATAAACTAGTTGCCTACAATTTGTGAGTAGTGAAAGTACACTTTCATAAGAAAAGGACCAAGTTAAGAGACAATTGTAAATGTATTTTCTTTATTTTTTAAATGGGGATAATGAATTCATGCTTTATTAGAGACTTACAGTGCAACAAGTTCTTAAAATACAACTTAAGAAATACTTTGAGTTGTAGTAGTGTTGTAGAAAGTAGTTGTATGTATTTAATGTGGCATCAACAGCTGTAAAAAGTACATTTGTGTCTGAAGGTAGTGTATATAATATTGTTACAGCAATACCTTTAACTTCACATCTGAGATAAATTAGCAAAATTTTTCTTTTTTTTTTCCCCCTCCAGTTTTAGTTTATACATTAAGCAGGACTTAGGGCTCAAAGAGGCTGAGAACTCTCAGTACCCACTGGCTGAGGCTCTACCCAGCCAAACTCTTAATCACATGCTTAAATGCTTTACTGGCCAGGCCTAACTGAGTTTCTCCTTTGCTGAAAAGACCCGTATAAATACCAACAACAAGCATAAAAACTCTAAGGAAAAAGAACTAAGTAAGGATCTTTTAAAAAAAATTCAGGACAATACTACTTAAATTGGGCACTGTGGGCAAGTCTACACTAGAAGCGCTACATCGGTGCAACTGCACTGATGCAATTGCGCCGCTGTAGGGCATCTGGTGAAGATGTTCTATGCCAATGGGAGAGAGCTGGAGGTGGCTTATTCACCTCCCTGACTGAAAAAGTTATACTGAAGTAAGTGGTAGTTTAGACCTGACCTATCAGATTTAAAAAAAAAAATTAGTCCCTTTACTGATAACTGCTTACATATTTTTATTAGAAGTATTGAAGGACAGTGATTATTTTTAAAATTGAAGTAAAGTTGTAAAAAGAAAAAAAATATGAAAAATCCTGTGTATGTTTTTGTCTTTAGAATAACAAGAACTTTAATAGATCAAGATGGTCCAAGTTGGAGAGAGAAGCTACTACCAATTCCAGTTGTCCCTGTTTCTGCTCAGTTACACAAATGGGATGGAGAAAGCTTTACTTCAGAGACTAAGCGAAAGAAGACTGCAGACTTCAATGGAGACAGACAATCAGAGATGAATAGTATGTATAGCATATGCAAATATGTAGAAGTTGAAAAATGGAAATATAGTTTAACAAAAGTTAAACATACCATTGCTTTTCAGAATATTATATGAAGAAGCAATATACTGAAATAATATTAACAGCAAATCTTTCTGAAAGGAAAAGTTGGATAATGGTCCAGATTGGATTTAATAACCTGTATAGATCCATAATGTTATGCTTCTTTACCATCCCGTGGATGAGTTTTCAATGTGCATTTCTTTGGGGGGAAATAAATAAATTATATGTTGGTAAGAATATTGATCAGCAATATGTTGATACCCACTGGAACTGTCCAGTGACTTTCCTATTTACTTCACCTTAATTGCATCATTTATTTTGAAAGTAGAGTTGTGCTCTACATCATGATAGAATGTTGCTGTGACTACTGCATAGCCTCTCTCCACCAGTAATGTTACCTCTTAGCTCAAGGGTGATTTAGTTGGGGTTGGTCCTGCTTTGAGCAGGGGGTTGGACTAGATGACCACCTGAGGTCCCTTCCAACCCTCATCTTCTGTGATTATATGAGAAGAATACAACGTTGGTGAACCTGTAAGAATGACAAATGTATGTTTCTAAAGCATGCAGTTTTCAGGGAACTCAGGGCTTGTCTGTACAGCCCCGTAGTTCAGACTACGGGGATGCGAATTGTGGTGTATGCCAAGTGCTGCACTGTGTGGATGCTGCAGGTGTAAACTAAAAGATACCTAGTTCATATTAGCACCACCCCCTTCAAATAGGATTATGTTAATGTGAACTAGGTACTTTTCAGTTTGCACTAGCAACGTCCACACAGAACAGTTATACAGTGCATATCCTCTATAGTCTGAACTACACGGCCATGTAGACATAGTCTCATTACAGGAAATATTTTTTTCTCTCCTAATCTCCATGGCATTAGATGATCTAACCATAATTCATTACTGGAAAAAGGCATGTCCTCAATCAGCCTTTACTCCTGAGATACTAAAGTATTAATGATGTTACTGCTGTCTGAAAGATAATCTAAAGAATTACTCTTCACCTTTTGTATACCAACTGAGAACAAAAAACAAAACACATTTATAGTTGTAACAGATCTATGTACAAGATGAATTAACTGAGCAAAAAATAAATGAAGGGGTGGAGGCAGATATGTTGGTAATATTAGGTAAGATTGAAAATTGATGTTAGCATTAGTATTATTTATTTGTTGAATACCAACAATGGTCATTAAAATTTTGCCTGAGAAGGAAATTTGACTCAAAGAATAAGACCAGGCAGTAGTAATTTACAGTAATTTGGATTTTATATGGAAAGGGTAGTATTGCATACTCAACCACAGTACAACTATGGAAAATGGCTTTCCATGTAGGGGACGCAAGCTAGATACATTGAGAGATACAACAGAATTTTTCATCAATCAAATTGAGTTTAAATGTCCCAGACTGCAGTGTTTTTCTTTAAAGTTATAAATGCATCACTTTGCCAATTTGCCCTGTCCTCAGTAATGACAGAAATTGGGTTTACCTTTCACTTTTTGTAATGATGAAGTAGCAGATACAAAATCATTCAAGATAGTTAAGTCCAAAGCTGACTGCGACAAGTCACAGGGGGATCTCACAAAACAGGGTGACTGGTCAATAAAATGGCAGATGAAATTCAGCATTGAAAAGTGCAAAAAAATGCATATGGGGGAAAAAATAGTCCCAATTACTTATATATAATGGTGGGTTCTAAATGAGCTGTTATCACTCAAGAAAAAGATCTTGCAGTCATTGTGGATAGTTCTCTGAAAACTTCAGCTCACGTCACAGCAGCAGTCAAAAGGCTAATAGAATGTTAGGAACTATTAGGAAAGGGATAGACAATAAGACAAAATATTGTAATGCCAGTATGTAAATTCATGGTGTGCCTACACTTTGAATACTGTGTCCAGTTCTGGTTGCCCCATTTCAAAAAGTCTATAGTGGAACTGGAAAAGGTTCAGGAATGGGCAACAAAGATGATCAAAGATATGGAACTGCTTACATACAAGGAGAGACTAAAAAGATTATGGCTATTCAGCCCGTTAAAAAGATGATGGGGGGGGGGGCGATATGATAGAGGTATGTAAAATCATGAATGGTGTGGAAAAAGTGAATAGAGAAGCGTTATTTACTCTTACCCACAATACAAAAACAAGGGGTCAACTGATGAAGTTAATAGGCAGTAGGTTTAATACAAACAAGAGCAAGTACTTTTTCACACAACTCACAATTAGCCTGTGGAACTCATTGTCATGAGATGCTGTGGTGGCCAAAAGTGTAACTGAGTTAAAAAAAGAAGTAGGTAAGTTCATGGAGGATAAGTCCATCGGTGGCTATTACTCAAGATGGTCAGGAATATAACCCCATGCTCGGGTGACCCTAAACCTCTGACTGCCAGAAGCAGAGATGGAAAGACAGGTGGATCTCTCCAAAATTGCCCTGCTCGGTACGCTCTGACTGCAACTCTGGTACTGGCCACTTTTGGAGACAGGCTACTGGGCTAGATAGACCATTAGTCTGACTCATTATGGCAATTCTTATGTTCAGTTAGATATATTGCTTAATAAATGTTTAAAATTTTTAGCCTGAAAAGGTGCTTTTGGTAAGTATTGATGGTATACCTTGTTGTAAACTCAGGAATGGAACTTGCTGTTCGTTTTGAATTAAAATTTAAAATTTACCTATTTAGTATAAACCTTCCTAGTTGTAAGAATTAAAATGTTGGCTATATAACCCTGTAATAACCTTCCCATGAGGAAGAATTTGCAGGTAATCATGGAGAGAAGTGGTCAGATTTGTAGTGATAAGATCTAACCTGTTCTGAAAATTAATCAAATTAGTTATAATTGTCTAAATCAAAAGATAATGCATTTTGTGGTGGTCTGGTATAAGACTAAGTCAGTTGAACCTAGTGTGTGGATTTGGCCTTGTTTGCATTTTTCTTCGAGTGATTGCAGCTGTCCATTCACTTCAGGTGTGTGGGTGTGTTTCCAGTGCACAGTTGTCAGAGAGTTTTCCCTTAGCAGTACCCATTGGGGTGGCCCATGCGCCCTCTGCTGCCTCACATTACCGCACAAAGGAGGGCAGATCCACCCCCAATCCTCCTTGTTCCGTTTTACTGGCTGTGGTGGTTGTTGGAATATGGTATTGCAATTATCTTTCCCTCATATTTGTATATAGTTGGTATTCGTTTTGGTGTTAGTTATAGAAATAGGTTTTCTTTTAAAATGTTTTTAAACACTTCAGTTCCCACTGCTAGGGCATATCTCGGTCACTGGCATCAAGCCCTGATATTCCTGAAAAAAACTGATGCCAGTGAGTGACCCACACTCCAGTTGCCTGGAAGTGTCCCGAGGAGACTCATGTCAGGGATTGATGTCAAATTTGCTGGGATTTTAATCCAAAATCCAAGAAAGACAGGGAGGCAAGGCTTAAGTTTCTTCTGATGGAGGCGGCCCTGCATCCACCTTTGGAGCCTTCCTGCTCGGAGTGGGTACGAACACATCTGCATCCATCAGAAATGTTCCCCCCAGTTTTGACTGAGCTTTGGGGCTGATCATCCTCCCCATTACTGAGGAAGAGACACCAGAAGATACTGAGCCCCAGGATGGATTTGATTTAAATCAAATTGATTTAAATCACTAGTCAGGAAGACTCTATTTAATCATGGTTTTCTACTTAAAAGTGCATTCTTGTTAGTGGTTATAACCTGCTTAATACATATTCTTCACAACTCAAAGATAGATGTAGGTTTCATTTTTAGAAGGAACACACTATACATTTTTAAACAGATTTATTTTGAAAACTTTTCAGATTAGTTTTACAGCTATATCAGAAAATGATTGATTGTTTGGTTATTTCATTTACCAAAGGTAATTGAAGCAGATATTTATGAAGTCATTGGCAGTTCAACAGATTAATCATTAATATTTGGAGGATTTTCTTGCCATGCTGTATTAGGAGGAGAACATCACCAAATAGACATTTAAATTGTTTTATTTAACTAAAACACGTTAAGTATTCTGGATTTTTTCTTCAAAAGAAAACATATAATATTTTAACAAAACAAGCATATGTCCCTCGCTTCTCACATTTATCTCCAGACTTCTCCTTGTCCAGATCTATTCTGCTCCCACCAATTTTCTATTCATTGAACTTTTTGAAACTTTGCTAGAAAGAGAGAGAGAGAGAGAGAGGTAAGGGATTGATTCTGTGTACACAAATTTGCAGACAGACAATAGAGTTGAGGTCTGTTATTTCTCACATCTATCTATCTATCTATCTGATCTATTTATAAACATTTTTGCTGCTAACAAGCATGTTACCTCTGGAGACACAAATCCACAGTTTGAGAACTGCAAAACTAAGCATCTCTGATGGTATCTTCTAGACTGAGCACTGAGTCCCATTGGGTAGATAAAAAGATTAACCTAAATAATCTATACAGAAGCCTGTGGAACCCCATGACATTGGGTCCCTAATCCATGAACTATTGGGACTCATTTACAAAACTTTTCTTAAGCATTACATGAATATATTGTCTCATACTATAGAATTTAAAATTTATAATCCCTATTCCATGATGAGATATCTTTGAGCTATAATGTATCTTAAATAAAACTATCTTTAGATAGGTTTTTTCCTCAAAAAGCATTTTATCAAAATAATCCAATCTAAAAAAACATCTGATTTTATTTTTTTAAATAATTGATTTTTATCCACCCTGCTGAGCCCTTAGGTCAGTGGTTCTCAACTCGTTTCAGTCCACAGACCAGCAGTCCAATCAAAAAAATTTCGTGGACCACCTCTATTTATTGTATTTATTTAATTAATTAATTTATTTATTTAGACATGATTAAAAAGAGGAGACATATTTTGGTTTGAAATTTATTTATTTCTTACTACATGTTTGGATTCTCTTCTCACTGACAAGCTTTTCAATGTTTGGAGTGGTGCTTGATAATCACGGCAGTTTCAATTATTTTGGTAATTTATTTCAAAATACCTGTCAGCAGCTATGTGTGTAACAATACAGACAACAAAAAAATTCCCCCAGGAGTAGAGAATTAAAGAAACCCCTACGACAACCCAGTTCCTGTTTCTCTTCCCATCCCCCACTCAGAGCCCAGCATGCTCTTTGCTTTACATTATGTCATCTCTCAGCAATCAAGAGATGATGCCAGATTTGGATGTGTGGTCCTCCAATCATTATTGGGGGAGACTCCAATCCCCCAGCTCCAGATCGAACTGCTTGAAAGTCACCTGAAGTTGAAAGGATATGTACAATCACTTGAAGAGGAAAAAACTTGTTGTTAGCAATAACTGTTTTTCTTCTAGATGTGTTGCATATATCCATTCCACAACCTACCCTCCTTCCGCTATCTATTGGAGTTTTTTGGTAAAAAGCAACGGCGGGGAGTTGGGGGCAACTCTGCCCCTCTTTTTTTGTATGGTGATGCGAGGCATGTGAGGGTGCATGTGCCGCCCCAAAGAGTACTGCTGAGGGAAAAATCTCCGACAACTGTGCATTGGGTGGGCACGCACCTGAAGTGGAATGGACATGGGCAGTGCAGCTCGAAGAACAACCGTTCTTCTTCGAGAGATGTCCCTGTGGGTGCTCCACTCCAGGTGTTGGTGCGTCCCTGCGCCTTCACTCGGAGATTTTTACAGCAATACTCATACCGGTCACGCATGCGCAGAGCTTGCCCCCCGCTCTGAGAGAATGTTGGTAGTGCGCATGCGCGACCTGTCTCCTCAGTTCCTTCTCTACTGTCCCCGGCCTGAGACGGAGCTCAGCAGACTTGTTAGAAAACTCTTTCTTCCTTGTTATTATTCCCTGTTTAGATAGTTATTTGTTAATTTTAGTGTTAGTTTTTATAGTAGTGTTAGTTAGTTTTTCCTTTTTGAAAAAAAAAAAAATTTCTGTCAGCACAGCGGCTGCCGTCATGCCTGGCTCCCCAGGCTTTAAGCGTTGCTCTAATTGTAAGGATGCCATCCCTCTCTCAGATGGCTACTCAAAATGTATAAAATGTCTGGGGGAGTCTCACATTCCCCAGAAATGTGCCCACTGCAGCAAACTTAGTTCTAGGGCACGAAAGGACAGGGAGTTGAGACTCAAACTACTCCTCCTGCAAAAGTCCTTAGGGTCCGCTTCAGACCCAGGCGCAGACTCAGGCTCTGCTTCCCGCCACAGCCCCCCCCCCGCCTCTAAGAAGGTGAAGAAAACCTCTAAAAAATATCGCCTTCAGTCACCACCAAGGGTGGGCGACCTTTGTGAGATAAAGCTTCTCCGGGCAGGTCTACCGCCTCCCTCCCAGCGCCTCCCTGGCTGAGTAGCTTTGACGCGCCGGGCTCCTCAGGCACTGTGCAAAACCTGCCTGCGGCTGCAGCAGTAGCACACAGCTCCGGTGCAGAGGCCTCAGGCTTTCAGTTGCCTGCCTCTCAGACAGCACCCTTCAGCACCGCAATGCAAGCGGTGCCGACACATGCGGATATGCCTGACCCCCTGCGGGCTATTAGCGCTTTCCCTGCTTCGGCGCCGGCAGCCAAACAGCGTCAAAGATGCCGGTGCAGAAAACCTTTTCCTCTCAGCACATTCCTCTCACACAGCCCTCTCCACATAGAGGAGCTTCAGAGCTTCAATTCACTCAATCAGATGCCCTGATTGTGTCACCCACTCTGCAATCACCCTTCCTGAAAGCATATTTATCACCTAATGCTCAGACAGGATCTGAACAGCCTTCCTCCAGTGAGGAGGAAGATGGACTCCAGGAGGATTTTTCACCTTATGACATCTCTCATCCTCACTCTCCAATTAATAGGGGGCAGAGAAACATCACCTCATCCTACCCTCAGGATCCTGCCCCCTGGTGTGTAAACCCCTGGATGGTACCACCTTTGCCTTTCCGACCACCGTGGCAATATTGGGCCCCGTGGCCCCCTTATTCTCAGGACCATGCTCGCTATGCTCCTTCAACCAGGTCAGGCACTGGCCCAACACCACGTGCCTGCAGACCTGCCACTGATTCCAGACACCTGGCAGCACCATCGCCAGTGCAGGATCAAGTACGACCTGTCCCTAACCAGGTGGACCCGGTGGCTACTCCTGACGAAGCCCTGCTTCCTCCCCCCCAACCACCTTCAGATGATTTTGTAAAATTTCAAGATCTTTTTAAAAGAGTAGCAAGTGAGTTAAGAATTAATCTGGAGGAGGTTCCTGAGCAACAGCATGAGCTAACAGATATCCTCCAGCCTCCCTCCTCTTCCAGGATTGCACTGCCAATTAATCCAGCCCTTTTGGAACCTGCCAAGGCCATATGGCAGACTCCTGCTGCAAGCTTACCTACCTTCAAGTGAGCGGACCGCAAGTACTTTATTCCTCCCAAGGGCTCTGAATTCCTTTTTACTCATCCAGCACCTAATTCCTTGGATGTTGACGCAGTCAACCAAAAGAATAAACACCAGTCTTCCCGCTTTACCCCCAACTGACAAGGACATCAAGCGCTTGGACCTTGGACAGAAGGTATATGCATCGTCTACCCTACAATTTCGAATTGCTAATTATACTGCCATTCTGGCAAAATATGACCATAAAAATTATAACAAATTCATGGATTTTATTGAAGATATTCCAGAGGCTAAGAAAACAATTCACTGCGATAGTCTCTGAAGGACAAATCATGTCATGTACTGCCCTTCAAGCAGCCCTCGATGCGGCCAATACTGCAGCAAGATCCACCGCCACAGTAGTAGTGATGCGCAGAGGCTCCTGGCTTTCTTCCTCTTTATTTCCTCAAGAGGTCCAGACTACTATTGAAGACCTTCCATTCGATGGCGACAAGCTTTTTGCCTCCACAACGAAAGATGTCCTTCACTCAATGAAGGATTCAAGGGCAACTCTTCGGTCCTTAGGGATACAAACCCCTATGAACAGAAGGCGACAATATAGAAATCAACCTTACCAATGTCCGAGCTACCCCACTTATACCCAACACTTCCAGAGGTCACACGACCAACAACAACAACACCAGAGACCCAGATTCCAGCGTCACCGCCCCAATCCCGTAGCAACGTCTCAACCCCCTTCACCTAATAAGCAGATTTGAAGCCTTGGTCGAGGTTTTCGAAAACAATGCTCCCACTTCAGCGCTTATAACACCTGTTTCCCCTTTTGGACACTGCCTGAGACCATTCTTCCATCAATGGCTCAACATTACCAATGACAAGTGGGTTTTAGAGGTCATCACAATTGGTTATTCCATTCCCTTCGTATCCATCCCCCCCCCCTACCCACCCACCCTCCCCGTCCCTCCTCGGGGACCCTTCTCACAAGCAACTTCTCCTCCAAGAAGCCCAACATCTCCTTCTGTTGGGGGCAGTAGAGCTCGTGCCCAAAAGACACACAAATGGACAGGGTTCTACTCCCATTATTTCTTAATAGAAAAGAAAACTGGTGGATGGCGACCGATCCTCGACCTAGGCGGCTCAACAAATTTATCAAGAAACAAAAGTTCAAAATGGTTACCCTCACCACCATAATTCCAGTGCTGGAACAGTACGATTGGTTTTCAGCCCTCGACCTACAAAATGCCTATTTTCATGTCCCAATACATCCAGCCCACAGGTGCTTCCTGCGTTTCGCCCTCGGCTCGACACATTTTCAATACAGGGTTCTACCCTTTGGCCTATCCACTGCCCCCCGTGTCTTCTCCAAGCTCCTGGCAGTAGTTATTGCCCACCTGAGAAAGCAAGGAGTCATAATATTTCCTTACCTGTCTCCTCAAAGCCTCCACGCTCGACGAAGGGTTTCAATTCACACAACTCACCGTTGACTGTTTCCTCTCCCTCGGCCTACAAATAAAGACAAATCCACATTAATTCCTACTCAGCACCTGGAGTTCATCGGAGCGCACCTCAATTCCTGGACGGGAATAGCATCTCTCCCGTCCGACCGCTTCAACACCATAAAGCAGCTGGCAATGAAACTTCGCAACAGTCCGCAAGTCACTGCTCGAGACTGTTTACAACTGCTGGGTCACATGGCCTCATGCACTTTCGTGGTCCAAAATGCACAACTCTATATGAGGTGTTTCCAAGCTTGGTTGGCAACGGTTTACAGACCCAATGTCCATCCCCCTGACCAAACTTCTATCCATACCTTTCCGAGTCAAGGACTCTCTCCTATGGTGGACAGCTCCCTCCAACCTCTGTTCTGGAGTCCCCTTTCTCCAGGAAGCTCCATCTATCATAATGACTACTGACGCATCCCTCACAGGGTGGGGTGCTCACATGTTACACCACACAACCCAGGGACTATGGTCTCTACAGGAAACCTCCCTACACATAAACATTCTCGAACTTCGAGCTATAAACAATGCATGCCATCAGTTCCTCCCTTTAATCCGGAACCGGCATGTACGCATAATGACAGACAACATCGCCTGCATGTTTTATGTAAACAGACAGGGAGGAGCTCGCACTCGTTCGCTTTGCACAGAAGCCATGAAACTCTAGAACTGGTGCCTCAAAAACAATATCCGCATATCAGCCGCCTATCTTCCCGGGATTATGAATACCACAGGGGACGAATTAAGCAGACGCTTTTCCCGGGATCACAAGTGGGAGATAAATGACACAGTTATCACCAACGTATTCCGCGTTTGGGGTTACCCATCCATAGACCTCTTTGCAACTGCGGAAAACACAAAATGTCCCGAATTTTGCTCCGGAGCGGGACTGGGCAAACACTCCCTAGGAGATGCATTTATGATTCCATGGCACATGAGCTTACTCTATGCCTTTCCTCCGATCCCCACTCCTCACAGAGTTCTGACAAAAATTCGAACAGACCGTGCCAAAGTGATCCTCATTGCTCCAGCATGGCCCAGACAACCGTGGTTTCCATTTCTCAACAGACTGTCAATTCGGCCACCAATTTCGTTGCCCATCATTCCGAACCTCCTATCGCAACAACACGGCCAAATTTGCCACCCCAGCCTGTCCATGCTCCACTTCAAAGCGTGGTTCCTACATGGTTCTCCCAAAACGAACTAGCATGCTCTGAGGAAGTTCAAAGAGTACTCCTACATAGCAGAACACAATCCACTCGCACCACCTATCTCCAAAAATGGAAGCGATTCACACAATGGTGCTCAGCTAGACAACTGCCTCCTATGTCTGCACCACTTCCTCCGATACTCGAATATCTTTTGGACCTCAAACAATCTGGCCTTTCTTTTAGCTCCATCAAAGTCCACCTGGCTGCTATTACAACTTTCCAAGATAAAATTTATGATATCTGTGTTTGTTCATCCAATCACTAAACATTTTCTCAAAGGACTTCAGTCCCTATACCCAGATTTGAGACCTCCTACTCCTCCGTGGGACCTTCACTTAGTATTATCTTGCCTAACCCAACAACCATTCGAACCCCTAGCCACTTGTTCTCTCTTACACCTTTCTATGAAAACAGCATTCTTAGTGGCAATCACTTCTGCCAGACGAGCAGGAGAGATAGCAGCTCTAATGGCAGATCCACCTTATACCCTATTTTTAAGGACAAAGTTACACTTCGATTACACCCTAAATTTCTTCCAAAGGTGCGTTCATCATTCCATATCAACGAACCGATACACCTACCAACCTTCTTTCCTAAACCGCATGCAAACACTTTTGAATCCACAGTGCATACCCTAGATGTACGCAGGGCTTTGTCCTTTTATTTGGATAGAACTAAGCCCTCTAGGAACTCGTCTAGACTTTGTCTCCATAGCGGAATGATCCAGAGGGACATCTGTTTCGACCCAGAGACTCTCCAACTGGATTTCTGACTGTATCCGACTCTGTTATCAGATACAAAAAGTTACGCCTCCATCGGAGGTCAGAACCCACTCCACTAGATCCATGGCTACCTCCGTGGCCTTTCTACGCAAAGTTCCTCTGACGGACATTTGTAAAGCAGCCACTTGGTCTTCTGAACATACTTTTGCTAAGCACTATGCCCTTACTCAGGGCCCCCTCTTGGACACACGATTAGGCAGAGCTGTTTTATCTACTGCATTTCTGCCCAATCTAAAGTCCCTACCTCCTTGAGATATACTGCTTTTAAGTCACCTGCAGCGGAGCACCCACTGGGACATCTCTCAAAGAAGAAGAGGAGGTTACTCACCCTGTGCAGTAACGGACGCTCTTCGAGATGAGTGTCCCTGTGGGTGCTCCACTACCCACCCTCCTCCCCTCTACTTCAGAGTTGGGGTAGCCTCCGTTGTAGAGAAGGAACTGAGGAGACCGGTCGCGCATGTGCACTACCAACATTCTCTCAGAGCGGGGGGGGGCAAGCTCTGCGCATGCGTGACCGGTACGAGTACTGCTGTAAAAATCTCCGAGTGAAGGCGCAGGGACGCACCAACACCTAGAGTGGAGCACCCACAGGGACACTCATCTGGAAGAACGTCAGTTACTGTACAGGGTGAGTAACCTCCTCTTACAGAACAGCTTCATAACATACATTTACTTACTTACTTACTTACTTACTTACAAAGGGATTAAATGAAGTCTACGTAATCACTTCCCCCGGTGAAGAGTAACTGAGGAGGTGATCATCTTCTTTTAGGATATGTCTACACAGCAAAAGCTGCATGGGTTAATCTGTCTGAGCTAGCTTGAATGCAGCTAGCGCAGGTAATAGCAGTAAATACAATGCAATGTAGGCTTCAATGCAGGGTAGTACAAGCCTGGCATAGACTCTAGACAATGTACTCAACTGACTAGCCTATTCTGAAGCCCATGCTGTGCTGTCTTCACTGGTATTGTTACACACGCTAGCTGGCTCAAGTAGGCTAACATTTGAATACAGGGCTACTGGACAGTACTACTTTCAGATATAAAATCTATGGTCACTTGGCACAACTTAGCAACAGTTGGAATAATTAGTCCTGGTGTCCGGGCCACATTCATACTCAGGCTGTTACATGCTGCCTGTCTAATTCCTCTCTGATTTCAGCTGGATAATTTACTCTTATTTCCCCTAAGTACATTATTGTGTAGTGTTTCTAGTGCATAATGACTGCCATGTTTTACCCCCTAGACCTTATTTAGTTTCATTATTGGCTAAAATGATCCTCGTGTATACAGTCTGTTAAGCATGTGGGTCTCTATATTTGGTTTACTGAATCTAAGAAATTACACAAGTTTAAGCCTAGCAGGATTTTTAATAACCGTACATTTAGATTTTCATTACTGCACACTAAGGGCTATGATGATTTTGTTAATTATTTTTTGTGGGGACTGGTGTTGTTCATTTTACAAGCACATAGTAAGAAAGAGGTCTTGCCCAGAAAATCTTGCAGTCTAATTCAGGACAAGATGCAACAAGAGGATGAAACAGAAAGGAGGGAATGTGGGAGGGAGGACAAGTGTAACCAGGATGGATTGATTTAAAATCAAAGTTATTTAAATCATTGATTTCAGTCATGATTTAAATCAGTTTTAATTGTGTTTTGCATTTGTGCTTTGTAGTTATTTTCCTAAAGAAAAGTTGATTCTCTTTGGTTTGTAATCATTAAAACATGTTTTGCAACTAAATATAGCCTTTATGCTAAATTTGGTGCTCCTTTTTGGTAACCAGGGAGATACACTACATCTATATACATTTATTTAAGCCATTGTAAAGTTTAATTTACATTTATTCAGATTCTTAATTTTTGGATTTTTTATTATGTTAGAAAATGTTGAATGATGCGTTTCTTATTTACTATACGATTAATTTTTTACTTGTGATTTCTACTGCTGTGAAAAGATGGTTTAGCACTTCAGCAAACTCAGGTTCCAGGTGCTGAACCAGTGACTCCCACCAGTTCAGTGGTTTGACTTTCTTTAAAACTTGGCACCTTGCTCTGCCCTCTCTCCCAATGTATAGCAGCACTTTTGGAGAGCATACACTGTGCCAGCTTTATACATGGTACAATTTGTTTCCTCCTTGGAGCAGTGGGGAGACAAGGAGAGAGATTGTGACTCAAAGTTTCAAAATCGTGACCCTCCAGCTACTCCAGGGGCAGTGTATTGTTGCTTCATATGGGTGGATTATTAATCTACCCTTAATGAACTGGTGGTTTTTTAAATAACATTTTAGTCCTTTTGTTACCTAGGTGAAAAAACTGAAGAGAATTTCAGGACCCTTAAGAATGAAGGAAATGAATTTGTAAAGAAGGGTAAATATAAAGAAGCTCTAATAAAATACAACGAGTGCATGAAGTTAAATTCCAAGGAATGTGCTATCTACACTAACAGGTAAAGAGCTGAAATCTCTGCCGCACTTTGTAAGTATACTAAATAAGAATATACTATGATGATTTTCTTTTGTGTCTGCAGATATTAATTTTGTACCACCTGTCACCTTTTTATATAAACAGAGAATTAGATTTTTCCCCATGTTTGAGTTGTGGTTCAGATAACTATTGTGTTTATTTTAAACCTTACCTATCCTTCTTCAAGTGGTTCTGCATATTCCCATTTATGGGTACTGCGCTGTCTTGTGGTAGAACCTTCTTCTAGCAGTGTCACCTATAGCTCTCTCACGCTCCCTGCTTTTCCCCTCAGTGTCACTGAGGCCTTGGCTACACTTACGAGTTACAGCGCAATAAAACTGCCTGCAGCGCTGTAACTCATTAACTGGCTACACTTGCAAGGCACGTGCAGCGCTGTATCTCCTCAGATACAGCGCTGCATGTACTCCACCTCTCCGAGAGGAATAACCACTGTTGCGAAGTGGGTGGAACGTTGGTCTTTCAGTGTAGCCGAGGAACAACGCAGTTACTGATCTCCGGAAGCTGCTTTGTTTTGAAACGGCACTTCTGGGTTGGAGTTCAGAGCTCCGTTGTTGAGGTGCTTTACAAAAAACCAAACACTACTGTTTGCAGACGGGGGGAGGAGGGGAGGAGAGGGGAGGGGCTCCGTTAGGAATGCCCGGCAGCAAAGTTGCCTTGGACAGAGACGGCGTGGGGGGGGGGGGGGGGGGAAGGCTCCGTTTCCTCTCTTTTATCTGCTCTTTAAAAACAAACAAAGCCCCTGCTGTTTGCTTTCAGTGATTGAGAGAGAGGCAGGGGATGTGGAGGTGTGGAAATAATGAGCTGACACTCTGTGGAGATTTCAAAAACCTACTCTGTCTCCAAAGACGCTCCCTGTCAAAGTCCCCCTTGCCCTCCCCCCCATTTGAAAAGCACGTTGCAGCTACCTGAATGCCCATAATGCACCGCTCCCAATACAGCTGCAAGTGCCGCAAATGTAGCCACATCAGTGCTAGTTACTGCGCTGGCGGCTGCCAGTGTGGACAGGCTGCAGCGCTTTCCCTACTCAGCTGTACGAACACGGGTTTAACTAACAGCGCTGTACAGCTGCAAGTGTAGCCAAGGCCTGATATTCTGAGGGCAAGGCTATAAAGGGGTCAGAGCCACTCACCACCTCAGTTCCTTCCAATGGTGTACCTCGACAGATGTGAACCTCTATGGTCTCTTTGATGCCAGAGCCTTTCTCTTCTTAGATAGTTAGTGTTAGCTTTGTTAGTATAGTTAGTGTTTTCCCTAGTTCTGGATTATGGTGGAATTGATACAGAAAAAGCTGAGATTCGAGAGGTACACTTCTTGCCTAACTGTCTTCCTGGCATCTGATGGGAGGAGTGGAGTCTCAAGTATCTGAGAGGAGGACATTCACCTTCTGGATGTTTGATTTCTCAGACCTTCACTCCCTGAGCTTGCAAGGACAGTGTGACTCATTTGCAGTTCCTCTGTCTCAAGATAGCTCTCCTGGCTAGACCCTTTGGAGCCAATCAGTCCTCAGATCTTGGGTCTAAGAGACCAGTCTCAGCTCCTGGGGCTTCCAGTGGTTCCCAGCGACTGAACAGTTCCAACAGGCTGCAACACTTGTCAGGGACAGATCATGTTCCTTCAGCTCCCCTACTCAAGCCCCCAAAGCTATGTATGTCCAAACTGAGGGCCATGCGGTCAGATCTGAATAACCCTGTTCTGGAAGAGAAGTTGAGACAGTTTGGCCACCCTCAGTGCCAACCGTCATGCTTGCAGATACCTGACCCTGGCTGAACTCCTCAGGCTGCAGCACCAGCGTCAGTTCTGACTTCCACTTCCAGATCCAGGAAGATGGAATGAATTGGTGACAGAATCGGGGCCAACAGCTCCTTCAGTTCGGTCTGTCCTGGCATTGAAGGAAAAGCAGCACAGGGACATAACTGTCTGTTAGCAATGCCAGTTCCCATGCCTCAGAATTTTTGGATCTGTCTGATTCTGACAAGACCTCTGCAGTTATGAAGCAAAGACCCGACCCATTCCATCCCCAGTTTCAATAGCAAGGGAGATGGATTTGTGTATAATGTAGGATCTGATGTTGTCCACTTCTTCGGATGCATTGTTGTCCCTAAGTCAGTTCCAGCTACATCCTTGGTCCCCGGGAACTCTATCACCTTGGTAGCCCAAGTTCACCTTCTGGCTCTGGTATGTTCATTGGTTCCACATATGAAATACGAGGTTTCCAAAAGGAAGCATGTTTCCCCAGTTCCAAGATCATCATCCTCGTCTCCTGATAGGAAGAATTGGTCAGAAGGTGCTTCTGGTTCTTCCCTGGAACATCTTATGTTTCTTCCTCCTATGGCCCTACAGGATCCCCACAAAGAGATGGATCTTCATATTTTCCTGTGGAGCTGCTGTTATCCCTGTTGCATTCTACCTCTGATCCAGACCTGGATCTTTACCAGGAGGAAATTAGAGGAAGAATGCAGACACCTGTGGCTCGATTTGTATCACCCTAAGATCTTCATCCGCAAAACCATTTGCGGGGGAGATTCGCAGCCCTGGGGGCCACTTCAGGAATTTTTCAGTTACCCTCCGCATAGAGGAGAGGAAATGCTTCTTCTGCAAAGGATACGGCAGTCCTGAGAGCCTCGGATCTGGCTCCTCTGGATCTGCCAACATTACAGATGGTCGTGCCAGAAATGCTTTCTGAGGAGGAAGATGCGTGGGTAGCTTTCCCTTTGAGCAGGACATGTGGGAGTGGCTTTGGCCGACTTGCCTTCTGAGGATGCTATGCAGTTCCACAAGTTAGTGGATCATGTAGTGTCCTTTTAAAATCTTCCTGCAGTGCCTGTGGAAGAGACTTTTCACACGGTATTTGATATGCTTGGTGCCACTTTGAAAAGTTGGATATCCCTATCCATTTTGGATGGTTAGAAACAGCAATACAGCAGCATTAATTTTTACAGAATTGCTTAAACCTGCTGTAATCCCATCAACTCTCACAAATTAAGAAGGATTTGACTGGGTCAGTACTTGTATGTGAGACCTCCAAGTAATACCTAGCTGCAAAGTTCTGCCAAAAGTAGTTGTAGTGATTAACTAGGTGGCACGCTTTTTTCCGTAGCCACTATTGAACTAATGCCCCATTACAGTATTAGGGTGTATTATTCTGACATAGGCCTTGATACTGCAAACATTTACCCATGTGTTTAATTTAACTGTGAAAGTCTCATTGAGTTGTGTCCGAGAAAAGATTGCAGGAATTGGTCGTGTGGAAATATTATAAATCTAATGCTGTAATAACTTGTACTATAAATATTTTTGAAGAACTTCAAAGTTTAAAAAAATTAATTGATGCTGAATTCTAACAAGCAACATAGTTAACCTTTGAGAGTCAGAAACTGTTGGCACTGCAATATGTTACAATTCCCTTAAACCGAACTGTATTTTATTGTATTCTGTTAGGGCGCTCTGTTTCTTAAAATTGTATCAATATGAAGAGGCTAAACAGGATTGTGATCATGTTCTTCAGATAGAAGACTCTAATGTCAAAGCTTTTTATAGAAGAGCTCTAGCATACAAAGGACTACAGGTAAGAAAAAAGAACAAAGCAGGTATTCCTAGATATTTTTAAATTTGCAGCTATCTTGTTCAAAGGCACTCACATAGTTACAGTGGATATGTAAATACAAGAGAGGTGTGGAATGTTGGTTATTAATGTTGGTAAAGCACTTGGCAAAAGTAAAGCACTGTACAAATATTTTGGGGCCATAAGAATTATTGAGTAACTATTTCATGTAATTGATTCATGCATGCAATAATGTCAAGGAGTAATTCAGAGTTTTGGTTAACTTGAACTGAGTTAAACAAGATTCTACTGTTTTTAAAAAAATTTCTAATACTCATACAATCTCCTTCCCCTGCTGAGGTCTCCCCAGTGTAATGGTGAGCATTGCTGAGCGTGCAAGTAATGCAGCAGACTGAATGTACATGGTTTTTTCCTTCAGTTCCCTTCATACTCCACTATGAGTTCCAAATGTAGGCTTTAGTAAGCATGATACAAAATCAGATTCCTTTACTTATTAAAAAAATCTGCAAAACTACAACAGTTTAAAAAAAAAAAAAAAAGGAAAATGTCACCTCTCTTCAAAACCAGTGGGAAGCATAGGCGCCGACTCCGTGGGTGTTCAGGGGCTGGAGCACCCATGGGGAAAAATTGGTGGGTGCTCAGCACCCACCGGCAGTTCCCCCCGCCGCACGCCCAACTCACCTCTCTGCCTCCTGAGCTGGGGAGCTGCCGGGGAGCTGATCGACGGCGCCTCGGGGGAAAGGTATGGGGAGGAGGCGGAGCCAGGCACTCTGCCTCCTCCCCATACCCCTCCCCCGAGGCGCTGCAGACCAGCTGGAGGGAGCCAGGGAAAGTGGCGGGCTGCTGCTTTGCGTCCGGCAGAGCCTCGGAGAGGTGAGCTGGGCACGGGGCGGGGCTGCCGGACCTGGTGGGTGCTCTGCTGCTTTCCCTCGCCCCCCCCCCCGGCTTGCAAGCCGGGGAGGGGGGCGTGTAGCATGCCCGGGGGAGGAGGCGGGGGTGGGGATTTGGGGAAGGGGCGGGGCCGGGGTGGAGTTGGGCGGGAGCACCCACCGGTGCCGACAAAAGTCAGTGCCTATGGTCGGAAGACAAAATATTGCTGTGCTAAATATTTTCCTTAGCTCTATTAAGTAACCTGTAATTGATCAGCTGCAATTGACCTCTTTGTGTCATTGTAGTCTGTACAAATTAATATAGGTGACTGTGAAACCTGAGAGTGATTTAACCAGCCAAACAGGTAGAGATCAATGATGCATTTGTTCTTCCTAAAATAATATGGGAAGAAATACAAGTATCTAAGAAACTTCCCCCTGTTTTTTGTGTACTCTAGAAAAATGTTTGCAATTTTATTGAAGATGTAAGCAGACATACACTTTACATAGTGTGTGTGTGTGCGTGTGTGTGCGTGAGGTCTCTCAACATGGGTGGACCTAGCACATATACATTCCCTAAGATCATCTGTCATAGTGTCCAGAATGTGTCACAGCTGTTGGGTCAGACAGTCAGAAAACAGGGCAGACACACCCAGATTGATAGTATACTCTATAATTAGATTTAACCAAACCAGCAACAAATGTGTGCTTCAGGATCACTATACTAGCTTACCATGGAGCCACAGACAGTCCCCATAGGCACTCCAGCTTCTATGACCACCCAGACAAACTGGACTTAATTATGAAAGATTATTAAAACAAAAAATCATCACACATTCTGTTACTCCCAGCCACAAAGGGTTAGTCACTTACCCCAGGTCAAGGTATCCTTCAGGTCAAGGTATACTACAACGCTAAAGCCAGTTTCTTTAGTAAACTAAACTAAAGATTTATTAGCTAAGAAAAAGAAAAGTTATTGAGAGGTTAAAGCAGGTAAAATACATTACAGGTGAATAAAAGTTTGTAAGTCCAGTATGATAGCAGAGTTGTTGTAATTTGCTGGTTTCCAATAGTCTGTCAGGGTTTCCTAGAATGGCTCTAGGGATCTTGGTCCAATTGCTCAGAATTCCAACCTGTCAGAATTCATCAGTCCAGAGATGAGGATCGTTCCCAGGGCATACTTTTATAGCTGTCTTCCCCAAAAAGCAGTCAGGCAAATGCTTGCACTCACAGCCTGGGCTCTTCCTCTGATGAAGAATTCATTTTGATCTTTGACCTTGGGTCACCACATCGAGGACCCCTTGCTTTGAAATTAACATTCTACTTCCTATGCATACACAAGTAATTCAATTACAGTGATATGCATAATGCAATTGCCTGCTGTTCCTTATAATAGGGATGGACATGCCATGTACATGTAATGTGACAACGTGCCCTTTTGTTCTGTTCTATCAAGTGAATTGATACACTTAACACTTTCTTGAGATTGTGACCTGAGCTAGCTAGCTGTCAGTACCACATCATATAACTGACTTCTCTTTGGATCAGACATTGCAGTGTTACCAACGCCAAGAATTATAAATAGCAGAACAAAAACAGAAGAAAACAAAATTGATCTCAGATTTGGATAGATTGATTTTAAAGGAAAGAATTAAATATCTAAAGATGTAAAAGGGAGGAAGGAAAACAAATTATAAATATAAATCATGTTATAAATATTTGAAGAGGAAATATCTAAGATAGAGTGAAATTTTAATGTGGTATATGTGGATGCCAGTAAAATTATTGAGATGTATTTGAGAGGGAAAAGTTAGCATGAGTAACAGGAAAAGTTTCTGCTAGTGAAATGAATAGGGAAGGCTATGAAATAGTCTCCGGAGGAGGGAGAGAAGAAGCTCAGTTCAAATCTAAAAAATGTGCATGGGACACTTAAAACTTTTTAAATCTGAACGTTGTGTAGATTGAAAGAGTAAAGAAGGAGAATAGGGAGTGGAAGAAAAACAATTCTATACTGGACATTCACAGCTAGGGCATGAACAGGCTCTTAGGTGCATGAACATCTACCGCTATGTATCTTGTGGCTTTGATAGCCACGCGAACTGGAACACACACAGTAACTTATTTTTTATCACATAATATAAGCGGCTTGGCTGTTTCTGGCTGTGTATTTGAGGTCTATATAAAGCCCTTACAAATGCCATTCTGTTCAAAGTCAAATCCCCCACCCATAAGCAAGACCATATCAAGGCAATCCAGGGCCCTAAGCACACCACAAAACAGGGCCTGCAGTGGCCTGCCCCTGCATCATAGACCCACCCCCACTTGGAGTGGAAGTGTCAGGGGCTTGTGCTGGGCTGTCACCGCTCATTTCTGAGCAGTGGTATCAGGGAAGCTCCCTCAGTTTCTCCTGTTGAATTACACTGTAGCTTGGTGGTTAGAGAACTCACCTGGGAGATGGGATATCCAGGATCCAGTCCCTCTTCTTTACTGACTTTTTTTTGCAGTTATTTATCCACAGTGGAATAGCTTCACCAGGAGAAACTGATGGAGTCCCTCCCTACCATTCCTGCCCCTGCCTGTCTCTCCTGTTGAAGCTGTTCCACTGTGGATACAATAGCTGAAAAAAGTCAGTGAAGCAGGAGGACAGTCATTCTCATGCTCTTTCTCCCCTCCCCTAATGATTTTTGTATTATTTATGCACAGTGGAATAGCTTCAACAGGAGAGAGAGTGTGGGAGCCCCAGATCAGAATAGCCCATAGTCCAGTGCTTCAGGCACCCCCCTGAGGTGGAGATCCCTGTTCAAATCCCTCCTCCCCTTTGGCTGGAGAGGGGGCTTGAAATGGACATCTCCTGCATCCCAGGTGAGTACCCTAACCATTGGGCTAAAAGTTATGAGGGAGGTCCTCCTCTTCCCCTCCCTCCCCCCCAAAAAATCCACAACAGTGCAGGTGCCTAACTCCAAGAGAGGGTTTGCTGCTGAGAATCCTAAGCAGAAGGAAACCTAGGAAGACAAAGGTGCTTCCCTTGAGCCTGGACTTAAGTGCCTATCTCTGAGAGGGATGTGGTTTAGCACACACCCTTCAGCTTGGTATCTCCTATTGGCTATCTTAGGGCTGGTCTACACTAGCCCCGAAGTTCGAAGTAAGATACGCGACTTCAGCTACGTAAATAACGTAGCTGAAGTCGAAGTATCTTATTTTGAACTTCAAAGTACTCACCCCTGGTCCACACCGCGGCGCGCAGGCTCCCCCGTCGACTCTGCCTGTTCCGTTCGTGGAGCAGGATTACCAGCGTCGACGGGGAAGCACTTCCTGGTTCGATTTATCGCGTCTAGACAAGACGCGATAAATCGAACCCAGAAGATCGATCCGACGCGTCCGACAGAGCTGGTAAGTGTAGACTAGCCCTTAGGTGAGGAGCTTCCTAGCATGCTGGCTAAGACGTATATCTCTCTCCCATTCATTGTGTAGGGAGTCAAAGCAGCAAACTCAAGCTTTGTGAATCCTAGTGATTTTCTAGACACCAAAAAGTTAGGCATGGCAATGCTCAGCATCACCATGCCGAAGTTTCTGTGTGAATCTAGCCCTTTCTGTCTAGCTGTTTGTAGCCTATTTGGCTGTTCTGGTGCATATGATAACGTGTATTGTTTTTTTAAATTAATATCAGTTTAAAGCTGTGTGTCTTGGCAGAATTTATGTTAAGTGTAGCTGGACCATATTATATCAGTCTTGAAAATGATATGACATTAAATACCATTATGTCAGCAAATGGAAATACACATAAAAGCAGCATTATTTAATAATGCATTCGCTAACGGGGGTGGATTTTCTGAGAGCAAATTTATTCACAAATTGGATATTTACAGAGATCATCTGTAAATATTTAGCTGCATAACATTAGTTTAAAAGAACAGAGAATCCATTCTTAGCTCTTTTTCGTTAGTAATATTTACATGTTTAAATCTAAATCTAGTTTCTTTCTGCTCATTTGTTGTCAGTATCCCAGCATTTTTCTGAATAATTGTGAACAGGAGTGTGGCAGTTAGCTAATTCTCCTACTGTGGCATCTGGAATTGTTTTATGAAAACAACTTACTTTTCCTCTCTGCCTTTCAGAATTACCAAGCCAGTGTTGATGATCTCAGCAAAGTACTTACAATAGATCCAAATGTGGCTGAAGCAAAGAGGGAACTACAAGAGATCACCCAGTTGCTTAACCTTAAAAATGATGTTGGAGCCGGTAGCCAACAAAAGCAAAGGAAGAAAATCAAAATACAAGAGGTATTTCCCTTCTTTTGCAAAGCAGGCAGTATTGAAGTCACACACTTAAGAAGATTAAAATAGGGCTTTTGTTCTGTAATGTTGACAGGTATTTTGAGCTAATACTTCTTACATATAGTGTGTTTATTTATGTGCTTGCTAGTTTTAAAAACATGCCAGTTTACTCGCATCTTAAATGTTGTGTGTATTTGGTGCCAATCAGACTCTTTTATAATTAAGCCTGTAATGCTTCGGGGTACATCCAAAATTCCAGCAGAAATAAACTGAATGTAATGCCTAAACAAGAAACTGTCAGATGTTAAAGTTGAGGACATGTTCTTTTAAAAAAAAAACACTGTTCAAAATATCTGTCATATCTGATAATGCAACATTTCAGGTCTCTTTCAAATGTTGTTTTTGGGGAACCAGCAAAGAGGCTGTGTTGTCCAGGACCCCCTGTGGCTGTGTGCTGTCAGAGGCTATACTTCCAATTAGGTTTGGCAGTTTGGTGGAAGAATGGAATACTGAATATGCATTGGAGAAGTAGAGTGTGGGTAAAAAAATCTACAAAATGATCAGAGAATGCTATTTCCCCCGTAGTTTTGATACTGTAGTAAAAGAATCAAGTGATTTAATATTACTAGGTTAAAACAACTGCACTGAGTTGCTGGTGCCCAGATAATACTGAGTCGCTGTTGTTAAATACTGAATCATTTGATGGTGGTATTTCTCTGTGACTGAATGTTTGTGGTCCAGTAAGAATGGGTGTCTGTCTGTCTTTGTTTTATTACAAGAAATATTGCTAGTGATCTATAGAGTGTGAGATTAGAATTTGAGTCTCTCATTTTAAAACTGTTGTATTACTTTTATTAAAACTGGAACTGCAGATAGTAATATAAACCATTAGGGAGGGACCCATTTGTGCAAGTGGTCCCATGCAGGAATCCCATCAAAGTCAAAGGGATTTGGGGAACTTCCTGTAACTGGCATAATCTAGAAGTTGGCTTTTTCATTTTAACCAAAATGTACTACATAAGATCAAGAAACCTCCCCTAATAGTAAGAAGTAGAGAACACAATCAGATTATTGAAGAGAGAAAAAAATAGCAGACTAGGCACAAAGACGTTATAACATACCCTAAAACTTTCTAGAAAAGTTTTATATAAATTTAAAGAGATGCTGACCCCTGAATTTTCATTGTGTTAACCCAATTTCATGACTCTTCATGTTTTGAAAAATAGCCTATTTTTAGTAGATATTTACTATGACTAAAATACAGTTTGACTATAATTTGATCTATAATTCATATAGATAGTATGTATATTAGAAACTATGATGTTATTGGTCTTATATATAGTTTTCTGCCAAAAACTTTCAGCTTTCTCCTTAAGAAGAGGGTGCAAAATACTGAAGACAAGTGTAAAATATGCATTGCTAACTAAGAAAAACAACCTTTTAACCTGCATGAATATTAGGATACTATTTCTGTAAAGGGAAAAGTGGGACTTGGAAAGGAGAACAGCCATCATGTTCCAAAAAGTCTTCCCACAAGATGAGGAAAGTGGTAAACTCTAATTTAGTGGTATCAATGCTGGACATACTGTCATCTGGTTTATGAAACTTGAGATATTATATATGTCAAAATTAAAATGACAAAATGATATTTGTTTTCCTGTGAAGGTGAATGAGGATAATGAGGAGAAACAGACCAGTACCTCAGAGGATGCTGTGCTTAATTACCAAGTTGCCAAAGGAGAAGCTGAAAACAGTCTGCCATTGAAAATCTCTGAAAAACTGCTCATTTCAGAACCATCTAATGCCTATGAGTTTGGTCAGATTATAAATGCAGTGAATGCCAAGAAGGATGAAGCTGCCTGTGCAGATCTTTTAACCATTATTGATCCAAAAAAATTGCCAATGCTGCTAAGTAACAAACTAGAAGGGGATACCATTCTGATCTTTATGCAGGCACTGGAATGTCATCTACTTGGAAAAGACCCTGGACTTGTGTATCAGCACCTTCTTTATCTGAGTAAAGTTGAGAGGTTTAAGGTAAGAGCATATAGTCAATACAATTTCTCTGTGTGAAAATGTCAAGAAACGCAAAATGTAAAAAACTCAATGCAATATAAAGCTTATTAAATTTAGCACTTAACAGAAAAACACTTATACCTATGTGCACTAACTATACAAACTGTATTTTTTCAGGTAGTGCTGACACTTCTTAGCAAGAATGAAAAAGAGCAGGTTCAGCAGTTGTTTGATTCTCTTTCAAAAAAGCAAAATCACCAATTTTCTTTAGAAGACCTGGAAAGCCTTAAAAGGGTTTATGAACTTTAAATAGAATTTTAACTTTTGCATGTATATAGTTGATGTTGGTAGGCTGGTGAATGAACTATGCAGACTTGCATGGGATAAAGTCAGTCTTTTACCGGGATTCTTCAAGATGCTGTACCTCTTCTTTTTTTTTTTTTTTTAACAATATGTGCATATTTAAAATCTGCTGCTCTTTTATCTTGTAACTGTATAAATTTTTAACCTATAGCCTACTAATGCACATCTTTGTATTTAATAACATAGGTCATATTGATATATTGATCAAATTAGAATATATTGATTTTATATATATATATAGTGCACTCCAGCAGGGTCAATGTAGGCCAGTAATGTGCAACACGCTAGTGTGCACTAGAATTCACCCTCCTCTAGTGTGGACTAAAACATCGTATAGACAAACCCTGTGTTTACAAAAAATATTTTGTGTTAATTTTTTTCTGATGTTAAATAACTGCTTAATGTCATCTTTCTTGGAATGTACAAAAACCATATTTTTATATTGTTTGTGCAATACAGGTTAACAACAAAGATGAATCAAAGTAGACTAGTTTGTGATGGAACTCTTTGAAGCAATATAATTGTTAAATTGTGACATTTTTGAAATGGAAAAGAAGAGTAATTTATTGGTATACATGTGGACATTTTTTGTGGCAGGATTGCTGATGTTTTTGTACTGTTTTTGAAAGCAGTACTTACTGGTAGTGACAAATTTTCATTGATAGACCCTCCATTGTATGTTAGTTTTGAAATACTATCTACTATCTTAATGTTTTGATCTGTTATAATAAATTTTTGCTTAATTTATCCTAAGCAAAAGTGGCTGCAATTAGAAATAAAGATATTTGACTCTTCTAAAACTTCTATAACCACTGTTTAAAATACCAGCTACTCTTCTGGTCAGTCATGCTTGAGAAGACAGAAACAAAAATAGTAGTTTCACAAACTCAATTTAAGTTACCAGTTCTGCTTTATTTTGAGTTGTGCTATACCAACATTTTTATATTTGAAAGCAGAGGAAGCTCTCTTTTTCAAAAGTGTTTTTTCGCCTTTAACTCAGTTACTTTTTTTAATTTGACCACACTCCATTCCTAGTGTACACTAAACCTGTAGGTGCTTTATGAAAATGAGAGAGATTGGGAATGTTATGTTCATGTAAATTTGTCTCAGGCATATATTAGTACAAAATAAATGTATTTCTCTAAAGGTATAGAGAGGCAGCAGCACCAGAGCCAGCAAACAGAATTGAAAACGGGAGTTCAAGTGGGAGTGCTGTTGGAGGAAAAGGGAAGAAGCAAGCCCCCATTCCTTAGGGCCAGTGTGTTTTTTTTTCTGTTTTGTGTTTGTTTTTCCTGTTCAGTTTGCAGAGGCTAGCAGGGGGCAGTGTGCTGTGAGAGAAGCTGAACCCAGTTGTGAGGACCTCCTAGAACTGGTTGTAGGGGATAACTTTGGTTTGAGTGATCATGAGTTAATTCAATTTAAACTAAATGGAAGGATAAACAAAAATATTGTAGATTTGCAAGCAGGGTTCCTGATTTCAAAAGGGCAAACTTTAAACAATTAAGGGAATTACTTATGGAAGTGGATTGGATTGAAGAACTCAAGGATCTGAATGTGGAGGAGGCCTGGAATTACTTTTATGTCAAAGTCACAAAGTATCTGAAGCCTGCATCCCAACCATGGGGGGAAAATTCATAGGGAAGGGTTGCAGACCAAGTTGGATGAGAAAGCATCTTAAACAAGTGCTTTAAGAGAAAGCGGAAAGCCTACAAGAAAAGGAAGATGGGATGGATCAGCAAGGAAGGCTATCTCTTGGAGGTCAGAAAGTGTAGGGATAAAGTGAGAACTGCCAGAAGCCAAGCAGAATTGGACCTTGCAAAGGAAATTAAAACCAATAGTAAAAGGTTCTTTTAGCCATATAAAGAAAACAATGAAAGAAGTGGGACCACTAAGCAATGAGGATGGGGTGGAGATTAAAGAGAATCTAGGCATGGCTCAACACACAAATATTTTGCCTCAGTTTTTAATAAGGCTAATAGAGAGCTTAGGGGTAGTGGCAGGGTGCGTAATGGGAACGAGGATATGGAAGTAGAAATTACCACACCCAAGGTGGAAGTCAAACTCAAACAGTTTAATGGGACTAAATTTGGGGGTCTGGATAATCTCCATCCAAGAATATTAAAGGAACTGGCCCATGAAATTACAGGAACTCTTCGCTTAAAGTTGTAGTTATGTTCCTGAGAAATGTGACTTTAAGCAAAACGATGTTAAGCGAATCCAATTTCTCCATAAGAATTAATGTAAATGGGGGAGGGGGGGTTAGGTTCCAGGGAAAAAATTTTCACCAGACAAAAAACTATATATACACACACAGTGTATACGTTTTAAACAAACAATTTAATACTGTACACAGCGATGATGACTGTGAAGCTTGGTTGAGGTGGTGAAGTTAGTGTGATATTTCCCAGGGAATACCTTACTGATAAATGATTAACTAGCTTTTGGCTGAGCTGTCAAGGATTAACACGTTAATGTAGCCTCACATTCTAAAAGGCAGCATGGCGGACAGACACCATGTGTGAGAGAGAAATGCGCATTGCCCCTTTAAGTAGGCTGACCCTGTTACCCGGGTTTCTTTCAACCCAAAGCTCTTGGTAACTTTTACTCTGTGCGAGGTGTTGTGAGGAAATAAATCAGGGGAGACACGGCCGTCCGACCGATAGATGGCTGGCACAAACAGGACAACATGAGTGCTTCCACTTAAAGCTAAACTTTACTTAGTCCCAAGCACTTACACAAGTTCGCAACAGTTTAGTAAAACACCCCCAACCCTCAATAATTACCGAAGCTGAGTGTGGCTCTCAAGTGGCACAGCAGCAGCCCTTCTGCTGCTGGGGACTGCAAGGTGTATCCAGAGGGAGAGTCCAGAAAAGTCCAACTACCTCAAACTTTCACCCCTTATTCATACATTAGTTATAGAATGAGATGTCCCTTAAAGAAAACTTGTTAAGTAAGCAGTTTCAATGGTCCAGCAAGAGGTTCCTTCTGATTATTGATTAACCAGGTGTGGGTTTTTCCAGAGTTTTCAGCCTTGAGGTCCCTAATAGACATTCCTGGGGCACATACATGCATTTTACAAGAGCAGGATCAGCAACTTCAGCACAATTCTTATCAGGAAGGACACGGGGTCAAGCTGCCCTCTCTGTAGCACCAAAACCCCCTCCCCTCTTGCCTTGGTCAAGCTGAGGCTGTGACTTGTCCAATTTACAGCCTGCTGACTTGGCTGCTTTTAGCAATAAGCCATCGTGGTTTCAGGCACTTTACTGGTTTGCTGACATCTCCCCCGTACAACCCCGCTCTTAAGTACATTGTCTTTTTAAGTAGATTAGGAAATTGAGACAGCAGCTGCTGTCCCAAGCTCTCTCTGTCTCTCAGTCCGTGTCCCCACCCTGCTCTATATGGAGATGGGGAAAGCGGGGTGCAGGAGCAAGGGGGAGGGAGACACCCTGACATTAGTCCCTCCCTTTTTCCCCTCCCCTTCCCCCCATCCCAGCAAGCAGGAGGATCCTGGGAGCAGCTCCAGGGCAGGAGCAGCACATGCGGGGGGGGGGAGGGACAGCTGAACTGCCGGCAGTTGACAACCTGCTGGGTGACTACCACGCAGGGAACTTAGGGGAGCAGGCAGCTGATTGGGGGGGGGGGGGCGCTGCTGGTCCACCCTGGTTCCAAGCCCTTACCAGCTTGCTGCAACGGGCTGCTCTTCCTGCAAGCAGTGGACAAAGCAGGCTGCTGCCAAACGACTTTATAAGGGAGCATTGCTCAACTTTAAACGAGTATGTTCCCTAATTGATCAGCAACTTAACATCGAAACAATGTTAACCGGGGCGACTTTAAGTGAGGCGTTCCTGTACAAGCCCAAGAGCAAGAATTTTTAATAAAGCTGTAAAGTTAGGGGGCCGTATCCTCTGACTGGAGAATTACTAATATAGCTCCTATTTTTAAGAAAGGGGGGAAAAAGTGACCCAGGAAACTATAGGCCTGTTAGTTTGTCCTCAGTTGTAGGCCAGGTCCTCAGTATGTACACTTGGCTGCAGACACCAGTTTCGGTGCCACAGTGCAGTGCTGAGCACTGCTCAGGAGTCACCTACAATGGAGCACCCATAGAGACACTACTCAAAGACGAAGACAAAATTACTTTGTGCAGTAATGATGGTTCTTTGAGATGTGTCCCCCTAGAGGTGCTCTATAACACACCCTCCCCTGCTCTACTTCAGAGTTCTTGTTATTGACTGCATTAGAAAAGGAATCGAGGAGGGTTCGCCTACACACGCTGGCTAGCCTCGTGGCAGGGGAGGAGCAGCGCATATGCAGGCTGAATGGCCACTGCTACCAAAGTTATCGGGTCAGCAGCGTGGGGTCGGAGACACACCTATAGTGGAGCACCCATAGGGAGAGACATCTTGAAGAACCAATGTTACTCCAGAACTGTATGTCCCGCACTCCTCAGAAGCAGTGAAAAGGCTTGGGGGAGTCAGGGTAATTGCAGAGCTGAGGGAGAGGGTAGTAAATTGGTGGGAAGGAGCCTGGGTGTGAACTTGGAGGGTTGTTGGCTATGGGTGGGAAAAGTATGGAACAGGTTTTTTTTTTTGGGGGGGGGGGGGGGCAGTGAGGGATTGTTAGGGAGCATCCCCCATGCAGACACTGACCCACTATTGCTCTGGGGTATAAAGCAGCAGAGTGAATTTAACAAGACCAGACAATATCATTACTGTGATGTGGAACACAGCAACCACCATCTCACTTTCAGGCTTTGGACAACAGACCCAGGTACTTTAATTTAGGACAGAAGTGACCTGCCCCCCAAATAAAAATCTAGTGGCAGGAGGGGGTAACTGGAGACGTCCTCCAGTCCAGCAGTCATGAAGCAGGGGAGACAAAGCAAGGGCCCGATAGGCCTTTAATGTGTGTTATAGCTTCTCTTCCTGCGTTCTAACAGTACATAGAGGGCACTGTCTCCTGGCTAAATGTTGGTCTCCCTGCTACCCCTAAACTCATAGCACTTCAAGGAAGGAAAACTTCAGCATTAATAGCAATTTTATGTTGCAAACACAGGCTGATGGTGGGATTAAATAAGCGTAGGGGCCTTGCTGGCCTATCACACAATAGGACTGAAAGAACATGCGCCAGGAGTGGTGCCATTCAGTACTTGTGCAGCTCCCAAGGCACTTCCACATTCACTGATGTCTCACAGGGTCTGAGTCCAAAGGCAAGGATAAGGCGTTGCAAGTGGTATTACTGCTTGCTCTGCATTTAGGCTTCTGCTTTAGCAGCTGCTTCTTCGCCTTCCCTAGCTTGATTTTATTCCCTGCAGTCACAGAGAAATACAAATGATTATTATTAATCATTAATACAGCATTTTACAAGCTAGTGAGACATTTTCATTAACACTGTTTAGTGTATGGTCAGCTCGGAGTACTGCTACAGCTTTTGCACAGCTGGTTCATTCCAGTTTGGCACAGGAACCATACCAAGACTCAAGTCAGTCATTAATGCCCAAGAGCCTGACTCAGCTGGATGTGAAGCTGCTCTCTTTGGAAGGCGGTTTAGTTTGCAAACCTCCCCTTCTCTCCTCAATGCACCCAACCCATTTGCTCCAGAAATACCTGATGAATACACTCTGTTCATTCTACATTAGTGGATTCCACTGATCTGAGTGACATTCCCTGTACTTAAAATAGGGATAGACATTGGGTCTAGTCATAGTCTCATAGAAAGTGCAAGCATGGTACATGGACATGTCTGAAGTGCTACCTCCTGGCAATGATGCATGTTAAAATACCCTCACTTACACCAGATGGGCCTAGGTGATCACCCAACATCACCCAGGAATGGTTCCAAGTACCCCAGATCAGCAGCAGATCCAAGAAAGGCATGATCACCCTCCACTTCTTTATGACTGCATGTGGGGAGGAACCAAAACTAGCTTCTGCTTTAACATGTAGTCACGCTATGGCAGAGATTGAAAACTACTGCCCTGGACCATAGCATGAAACCCTCCATTAGTTCTCACAAGGCTAGTAAAGGAGACACAGGCACAGGGGGAGGGATAGCTCAGTGGTTTGAGCATTGGCCTGCTAAACCCAGGGTTGTAAGTTCAATCCTTGAGGGGGCCATTTAGGGATCTAGAGCAAACAGTGGGGCTTGGTCCTGCTTTGAGCAGGGGGTTGGACTAGATGACCTCTTAAGGTCCCTTCAAACCCTGATATTCTATGATTTTATGAAAGCTGGAATGAGGTAAAACATGGCCCCTTAGGGGTGAGAATTTCTCTATGCTTGCACTCCTAGACTCATAGACTTTAAGGTCAGAAGGGACCATTATGATCATCTAGTCTGACCTCCTGCACAATGCAGGCCACAGAATCTCACCCACCCACTTGACTTGACCCCCTCCTTCAAGCCACAGTCCAGCAATGGGATCACCTCCGGTAATGAGGCAGGCTTAATAGGAGCACAAAGCAAGGGAAACAGAGGCTCAAGGAGGAATTGAGAGACCACTAGTGCTGGTGAGGAAAGGAGCTCACTCTAACTAGACTCAGCTAAACCCTGAAGCCAAATGTATTGTGCTAAGAATGGTGTTTAAATTGAAATAGGGATTGGACTAGAGCTGGGTTTTTTGTGTAGAGGTAGTACAGAAAGCGGAAGCCAATGAGAACTAGAGAGAGGACTTTTCAATGCAGGCACAGCAAGTCTCTGTGGAAAGTGCACACTGTTTAATACCTCAGAATCTTAATGTATATGATGGGCCATGGTGGTCTCTAGTTTTAGAGCTGAATTGACAACAGTACTATGCCCTTCCATAGTGCTTTCTGGTCAGCTTCACAAATGAGTTAACTACCTCATGGGCTAAGGTCTGTCTCAGATACTTCTAATTTCACGAAGAAGGTGGACAGGGACACTGACATTGTGCAGGGAAAAAACGGCAAAAGCAAAAACACACTCTAATAAAGTGATTCTCATGCACAGAGCTGAAAGTAATTCCCAGGGAAAGGTAAACACAGATGTGGACATGAAGCGGACAAAAAAATTGACTTGCCCAAAGTGTCACAGTAAGTCAGTGGCAGAGCCATATTTCCTAACACCCAGTCCAGTTCTCTATCCTCTGTATAAAATTGCCATCCTGCAAAATACATGGACTAGAATCAGCATCTAGGAGCCTGTTTGGAAGTGGTCAAAAGCTTACCACACCCAATATAAACCTCTGTCCACATAACTTAGGCAACAGATTTAAACCTGTAATGCTGCTTCCAACCTTTTTAAATACAGAGCATATATTTGAAATAGCAGAAGTGCAGCACAACATACTGAGCAGAAATAGAGTCAACTACTACACTGACATTGAAAGTCAGCACCACATCTACAGTGCTGGTACCTGAATACCACAGTGAGTAGCACGCTGGAAATGCTAAAATAGCTATGACGCTTGTGATGGCTGACCTAAATAGACGCAACGATCAACAATGTAAGAGTGCTTTGTCGATTCAACTATTTAATGATTTGAAGATAAAAAAGGAATCCTACCAAAAGTAGAATCATGGATAAATTGCTAAGGATGAGTACAAAAGAATAGCACAAGCATGTGGGGACAAAATCAGAAAGGGAAAGGCATAAAACGAGCTACACCTGGCAAGGGACAAAGAGCAATAAAAAGAGGTTCCAGAAATACATTAGAAGAGAAAGACTAAGGAATGTGTAGGTTCACCACTTAGCAGGAAAGGAGAGCTAACAACAGATGAGAGCAAGGAGGCTGAAATATTTAATAGCTATTTTGCTGTTACACTAAAACAGTTAATTGTGACCAGACGCTTAACCCAATTAATATTAACAAAGGGGAAAGAACACAAGCCAGAATAGAGGAAGACCAGGTTAAAGCATATTTAGATACATCAGATGTGTTCAAGTGGGGAAGGCCTGAAAAAATTCAACGTAAGGTACTTAAGGAACTAGCTGAAGCAATCTTGGAACTTTAGAACTCATCGATAACCCTGACTGGAGAAGGGCAAACATAGTACCTATCTTTAAAGAGAACCTGGGGAAGTATAGACCAGTCAGCCTAACTTTGATTCCTGGAAAGCTACTGAAACAATTTATTAAACAATCAATTTGTAAGCATCTAGCAGCTAATAGGATAGTAATAGCCAGCATGGATTTATCAAGAACAAATCATGCCAAATCAAACTCATTTCCCTATTTGACTGGGTTACTGGCCTAGTGGCTGGAGGGAAACAGTAGACATGATATATCTTGATTTTAGCAAAGCTTTTGGCACAGTTCACATGACATTCTGATAACCATGGAAGGTAGGACAAGAAGTCATGGGCTTAATCTACAGCAAGGGAGATTTACATTAGATATTAGGAAAACAAATTATTATTATAAGGGTAGTTAAGTACTGGAACAGGCTTCCAAGAGAAGTTAAGGACTTCTCATAATTGGAAGTTATTAAGAACTTAGACAAAACTGTCAGGGATGGTCTAGGTTTACTTGGTCCTGCCTCACTGCAGGGGTCTGGACTAGATAACCTCTTAAGGTCCCTTCCAGCCCTACATTTCTATGATTCCTTCACTGGCCACAAGTCACTACTGGAATTGAGTACTTCATGAAGACAAATAAATCTTATGTATCATAAGTGAAACTGAACAAAGTCACACAGGATGGTTGGCACAGCCAGGAATAGAATCCAGATACTTTGAATGTTGCATTTCATCACTTCCTCAGTTATGTCATAGATCTCAAGTTTCATAGATTCTGCTACTCTTTGCATTTCCGTAAAAAGTCTCTATTGTATAATAAAAATATTTTGCAAACTGACTTCTAGTGGCTGCAGAAGCTAATTACAACTTTGGTAATTAAACATGGTGCAATTTTAAGAAGTTTATTTATAATTTGTCACACTGACGGCTACAAAACAAAAACTAGCACAAGAGGCAGAATAGGCTTTAGGAGGAAACCTAGAAGAGGAGAGGTTACTTATCTGTAACTGGAGGTTCTTCGAGATGTGTGGTCCCTATATGTATTCCACTGTGGGTTACACATGTGCACCATGCGCCCGGAGAATTTGAAACTAGCATGTTACTCCCCACATTTACTCTGGTTTGCCTTGTGCTCCTGACCGAGGTGATAAAGGGCAGTGTGGACTGAGCACCTCTTCAGTTCTTCTCCATTGTGAATCAGATAAGATCCAAAGTAGAGGGGGAAGAAGGGTAGGTAGTGGAATACTGATTGGGACCACACGTCTGAAAGAACCTCCAGTTACAGGTAAGTACCCTCCTCCTCTTTGAAAGATGGTCCCTATTGTATTCCTTGGGCTAGGTCTACACTACCCCCCCCATCGAACTAAGGTACGCAACTTCAGCTACGTGAATAACGTAGCTGAAGTCGAAGTACCTTAGTTCGAATGAAAAAGCACTTACCCGGGATCCACACGCGGCGCGCAGGCTCCCCCGTCGACTCCGCCTACTCCGTTCGTCGAGCTGGAGTACCAGCGTCGACGACGGAGCACTTCCTGGTTCGATTTATCGCGTCTTGACAAGACGCGATAAATCGAACCCAGAACATCGATCGCGCGCCTCCGACGGGACGCGTAAGTATAGACCTACCCTTAGTGGATGATTGATGAGCAGTACTTAAGTAGGAGGAGGGTGCGAGGATAGGGACGGTAGGGTTGAGTAGAGAACTACCATCTCAAATGAGGCAGCAGCCGTCAAGTCTTGTACCAGAGCATAGTGTCTTGCAAATGTGTGGACAGAGCTCCATGTCGCTGCTTTACAGCTGTCTAGGAGGGGTATGTCCTGAAGGGATGCTATAGTCATGGCTTAGGCTCTTGTGCCGTGTACTCATACCACCGAAGGGGAGGAGGTTCAAGATCTGATAGAGTAGAATACAACCCAATATCCATTTTAACTTCTCTGGGTGGAGATGGCGTGCCATCTGACCAACTCCGCTGTAGCAACAAACAGCCTCGGAGCCTTTCTGAATGGTTTTCTGCAGGTAAAAGGCCAAAGCTCGAACATCTAGGGAGTGAAGCCTATGCACTTCTGTAGACGTGTGCAGTTTCAGGAAGAATACAAGCAAATGAATGGATTGATGAAGGTGAAATTCCGAAACCTCTTTAGGGATAAATTTGGGGTGTAGGTGTAAAGAAACTTTATCTTTGTGAAATACAGTGTATGGAGGGTCTGCCATCATTGTGCCAATGTGATGGCTGTCAGAAAGGCAACCTTCATGGAGACAAGGGACAGGGAGCAAGTTGCTAAGTTCAAAGTGGGGGCATGTCAAAACCAAAAGAACGAGATTCAAGCTCGCATCAAAAAATATCATCAGGCTGGAGGCTGGGATTGAGATGTCAATGCTGATGTGGAGGGCATAGGGAAGCAGAACTTTTGAATCCTTTGCTTTTTATGCAGTTCATAGGGTCTCTGATGGTAGAAGTATTGGGGCTTTATACCACGAAGAGGTCGATTGTCTGTGGACCTTCCTCTTACGGGCAGGTGTGTATATACACCCAAGGATCGAAGGGTAGCCCTAGAGTCTTTCAGGGTGTGTAGGGACTCATCTGTCTTCTGATTGAAGAGATGAGATTCTCTCGATTTTCCATCGAAGGGGATGTTCTTGATAGCATTCTGAACTTCCTTGGAAAACCCTGAGGCATGGAGCCAGGACTTCGTTCGCAAAGCAATGGGAGTACCCATGGCTCAAGAGGAAGTATCAGCCACATCGACTGCAGAGTGGAGTGGTCCTGTTTATTAGTTTTCCTTCCTCTATCAGAGCTTGGAAATGAGAATGATCCTGCTGTGGGAGACTGTTGGTAAATTCCTCAAACTTAGCATAGTTCAGGAAATCATATTTAGCCAGTAGCACTTGATAATTGGCTCTCCTAAAGACTGAAGGATGAGAAATCCATTTCCCCCAGCAAGTCTAAGCGTTTACCTTCCTTGTCCACAGGGGTTGACCTATGATGATGTTGCCTGGACCTTTCTGAAACGGCCTGAACCACCAAGAAGTTGGGCATTGGGTGAGAGAATAAGAACTCTGAACCCTTAGCTGGTACATAGTAGCGTCTTTCTGCCTCCAAATATTTCTCCCTCTCATTGAGTGAATCCATACTCTAGTTTATTTAGCACTTACAAGAAAGGTTATATGCTTAAACAGCTAACTACTTCAACCTTGCATAAATGTAGGAAAAATTTGCTACTACAGGGTGAAACAAAATCAATGATTATAATGAAAAAATGTTTACCTGTCACAAAAAACTAGTCTTCTCAGGTGAGCATAAACTTTGCAGCTGATCTAATTAGAGGTGGTGTTAATTTTTGCGCAACATTTCAAATGTTCCAATTCAGAAACATATCCAAACATGCATAGAACAGGTATTTTAATGGCGTAACCTTTATCTACTTGTAGGAGACACTGAAACAATTTCCAAAAATGGAAAACTTCCAGTGAGTCACTGGAACAAGAGTTCAAGTAATGCCTAAAGTTTCCTAAAGGTACCATACTGAATTATTTTTTACTTATAAGCATCAAATAATAAAATGCTGATCCCTCCTATGTGTGTCCTTGCTATACAATTATCAACAATTCTCTGATATAGTGGACACTATTAGGAATTCAGTTTCCTTCCAATACACAGCTAAACTCCAATTGTAAAATAGCTCAGAGAACATACCTCAATTTAAAAACATGGAATTTAATTTCAGGGGACATCAGTGGTTGAGTTTCAGCAGCAATCTTAGATTGCAGTTACTTTGTTGCTACTATATGAAATGATGGATGCAAATTTAATCTTAGAATAAATGAAAGCCAATAATAGATTTACATTCTTTGTTAAATGCAACAAGAAACTCCTGCCTCAAGAAGATTGACTAAAGACAGCCATGTGGTTTTTGCACTTGAATTCATGACCGTGATGGAGAGATTTCATAATAGTTCTGAAAATAACATCCAAGATATGCATATTAACTTCACATTTAGATGATCGACAGCTTCATTTCAGTCAATTTATCATAGTTCAGTAAATCCTGATGTTCACCAAAATAAGAAGTTAATATTATTCAGTACCAATGTACTTAGTTTTAAAACTCAAACTCAAAATGAGGCAAATAAAAACAGTAATGAAAGAAACAGAAGAGGGACAAGACTAATAACAGAACAGATATAGAAAAATAAAGTTAACCATTTTATTTAGTATAATCTACAAATATGAGAGACAATTTACTTCAAATTACTCTGGTGTGAACATCATCACTATAACTCTGGTGGTTTGTTATTATTACCAGAATCCCTTGAAGAAAATTACTGCTCACGTACAGTTTGGGAATGGGATGGACACATTTATTCCTTTTGTTGGATGACAGTTTCTCACTATATCACTGACCATCTGTACTCCGACAGACTAAGGGAAAAAGACCTAATGAATGTGCTCTTCTGGTTATCCATTAACATTGTTCAAGTTTGCTGTACTTATGGATAAACTGCTTTCTGAGTGGCTCATAGGATTTTGTTTCAGGTGGAGGAAGAAAGGGCACGTGTTTTTGTTTAATTTTCTAAGGGAAAAATGGCAAGTGATCAGCAATTTGAGTGGCTAGCTGTCAGTCCACTTGCTATATATTGGAAAAATAGCATATGTTCCTGTCAAACAATTATGACATTTCTGTTCTTGGAGTCAACAATTTACTTTCCTGCCTACTGAAGTGGCAATGCGGGTCACTACTTTGGCAGGAGAGAAGAAGAAAAAAGCAAGGTCACCTTGCAATAGTATGAAAAAATACTTTGGGTGCCAGAAACCTTTCAACTCCCATTGAAGCTATACCTAGCAAAAGGAGTATGAACAAAGGCAATGAGGAAGGAGAGTGCACCACTCCTTGTAGAAAAGAGCCATCAATGAACAGTCACATTCTTATAAAGGTCACTTGTGCACTAAACAAAGGACAACTAAAAAGTTATTATGTAGACATTTATTTCAGGTATGCAGTTTACACGCATATTATTGAGCAAAATTGAATTGCAAATATACAAATACCATAACAAGCCTTATCAAATAACATAACTGGCACTAGTGTTATAAGCATATTCATGAAATTGGTGGGGATAAGTCATGGAAGAGGACTGCAGCCCATGGCATTTTTCTTTTTACCATACCAAACTTTTGGTAGCACCATAATGGCAATACTTACAAGGAACACAAGACAGAACATTGTTAACTGTTATTCTGATAGCCACGATTTTTTTTTTCAGTTTAATGAATTATGCAGCAAAAATTGTAATAGTGCAGGCGCTTTTGCCAACTTCAGCTTGTGTTTAGTTGTATATCTTCCATAAGCAAAAGAAAAAAGAAAAGCCAGTCAGATTTGGAACCCATCTTTTGTACTTGTGCAAGCTCTGCACTGTGCTTTAATTCTATGACTGAAGATGTTCATGTGTTTTTCAAACAGATGTCATGTAAAAGTTATCCACTAAAGCCTGAGTGAGTCTTTGGTAGGCTAATACTTCATTATTATTATACACATTATCTACCACAGTCATTTTATTTTCTATAAAGTTTTCCTTTATAGTCCAAGGTGGCCAAAGAGGACATTCTGGAAAACATTACAGTAAAATCCTCAAACGACCAGGCACTTAAAACCCAGTCTATTCCAAAGGCACCAAGAATCAAAGGGGCACTGTTCTTCCACTAACGAAAGGTGACTGTATCTGCTTCTCTACAATATTTATAAATCAATGGATTCTTATTTTACAGTTTTTATACAGTATATGTAGCCGTATCTGTTGCCATCTGATGCATATATAATTGAATTATCTGGACTGTTCTTCATAAGGAAATGTCACCTTTCTACCACATATTAAGTTCCAATTTTCTTTATTTCAGAATTATGCAAAATGCCATAACCTTGCTCAAGGTGTACAAGTATACAAGCACTTCTGAAACAGGCTGCATCCAGCTCTGAATATGTGATTCATTCTAAATGCAAACATTGAAATTTGTGTCCAGTTATGAGGCAAAATGGTCAGTATAAATATTTATTACTGACAAAGATTTATTACCGCTAAGGTCTCTGCGACACTCTCATTTCCCCTAACTAGTGTTCACCCTAGAATGGTTTCATTAAGTTACTACTGCTGACCTAACACCCACTTATCCCAAGCCCCACATTTTTCAAGTGAACAGTATAGGATAGATTATTCAATTTAGCATTTAACATATTATGAATGAGCCAATTGTTTATCTGACTACACAAGTATATACTTTCAAGCAAAGTTGTGGCAACAATACAAAACATGAACATATTGTCCTGTTGTAATGCACTTGTTAAAGCCTTCATATACTTCATACAGGTCTGTAACAAGATCCACATGAAGCATTCTGCCTTACTAGATAGGCATATATAAAATGTAATTGCATCAAAACCTTGCTTCTGCTGGCCACTTGAAACTTACAGTAGTCACATGTAGTTCAACCAGCTTTCAGACAGGGTTCTTTAGTGGTAAATCTATTTTTGCAGCACTTGTAGGTCTAAATTTCAGTCTGAATTGCAGTGTTTAATTCCACAGCATGCTGTGAATGGTTGTTATTTGTTTCTTTCAGTGTTTCACCAAGACCTACACCTACATCAGTGGAAGTTCCATTAACAACACATTCTTCAGCAATATAACTCAGCTGTGGAACTTCAGTGCTTGGGGCAGGTGGAGAAAGCACAGGAATTGCACTCTGGTGTGGAGAGTTTTCCAATCGGTCATTTTCTACCTCAGGAAGAACACTAACTGTAGTAAAGCGAGAATGATAATCATTGGAACCATGGCTACATGAGGTTTTCATACTTTCCATATCAGAGCAACTAAACTCAGAAAAATGACTTGAGTGGGAATCCGCTACAGATGGGATACTGTCACTTAGAGAGGGAGAGTCAAATTCACTGGAGTTTGTGCTTTGTTGCTCCAACAACTGAGCATCCATGTCCTCTCTGGTCTCATTTATCTTCATGCTACTCTTTTTTCTCAGTTTACCTTTACATTTTTTTCCTGCTGTCGTTTCTTTGGACCACTTGGTGGCACTAGATTTACTTTCTGGCAAGCAGGCGGATGAACAACCAGCATTACTGCGACCTGGAGCACTGCCATCATCAACACTACTGCTTCCACTATTGTGTCTGAATTTCGCTGGCTTCGATTCAATATCAACTTGCACCTCCATACTGTTGCCTTCCCTAGAACATGAAATAAATGGTCAAAGCATCCATCTTTAAGACAACTTACAAAAAGTTTCATCATCAAAGCAAAACATGCCCTTGTCTCTTTTTTATGTGCATGACATGACAAGAATGTTAAATTGCAATATTCAAGGTTTTTTCTAAACGAATAGTTTTATACATTTTAAAGGTTTTTTAAAATCAAAATGAATTAAAAGGAAACAAAATTGGGGATCAAACTGCTTACTGTGCTACCATGATAGTATTCCCATTGGTAGGGTGACCAGATGTCCCGATTTTATAGGGACAGTCCCGATTTTGGGGTCTTTTTTTTATTTATGCTCCTATTATCCCCCACCCCCGTCCCGATGTTTCACACTTGCTGTCTGGTCACCTTACCCATTGGGAACATATAGTCACCCAATTGTTTATCATTAGTCTGGCCGCAACTAACACTTACATATTGTAAATTGTGGTGTGTGAGATCCATATATATGCATAATCCTGAAGGTAAATCTTGTAGATGGAATCCCTTATCAAGTGAAGTCATTGGCCTAGTACACTGGCAATATCCTTTATAAACTAGATTCATGAGTCTTCTCTGTTTTCATCATATTGTTCTTACCTGTCTAATGGGATGTAAGAATTCAGAATGGATCCTGCCATTGCTTTGGTACTGGCATTGTCACTAACTGTTCCCAAGCTAACTGTGCCAGATTCTCCACTCAGACTGTAGCGTTCTTTCTGCACATCTGCTTGAACTTCCAGCCTTGGAGAGATTTAAACAAATAAAAGAAAATTTCAAAAGTTACCTTCAGAATATTACCAGCATAACTGAAATACCTGGGTTAAGAGTCAGTGTCTCATCTTGTAAAGTTATCCACCATGTGATATCAAGAACAGTTGACAAGTGTCTCCCCAACACTGAAAGATAGCTATTTACTGAAATGGTCACTTCTCTTTTGCTCCATCAGTCACAAATGCTGTCTCTTCAATCCAGGAAAATGAGACTCATCATAAACTAAAAATGAACCGCCTACCAAAAGAAAATGTTGCAGGCCAACCAGGAAAACTGAGCATTATGAGAGACTTCCAGACTAAGTATGATCCTTTTGCAGACACTTCATCTAGGAACCAAGAGATGACTACCACGTTTCTGCCTGCCAAAATGTAAGTTCAGGCCATTACATTTCCCATGTTCCTCCTGCAATAGTAGAAGATATTGCTAATCAAGGAATGCAGGACAGGGAGCTGCATTCCTTATTCTGCTTTCTGTGATAGTGGTGTTATGTATGAACCATCGGAGGAGAATTATAGAAACCAGACCACCCAAATTCAGGTGTGAGCAAGTATGTAAAGAAAAAATCAGTTTAAAATATAGTTGAGATTTCAACTATTGTCTACCCATAAATTCTGACAGTGAACTGGAAGCAGAGATTTGTTATATTTTCTTTTTAAAAAGTACTTCTCTTCCCTGTAAAGGAGAAGATAGTTGTACAAGGAAAAGCACCTTTGCTTGAAACCTTCTCTCTCTAGAATGTATACAAGGTCAAAACATAGATTTCTATCCTGTCCTTACCAATTCAACATCCGAATTGTTTAAACCGAAAAATGGTGCTAAAGAAACAAGGTGAGCTCCACCCTCACTGCTAGACTTTGACACTTCTCCCAAGAGATGTTCTACCTTCTCTGGGGTGGAGAATGGAGCATGGCCAACAAAGCAGCTAAGTGTTTCAGATTACTCAGAAGTGATTCCTCTGGAGTTAATTAGTGGCATTTTGGGTCTCTGATAAGGTCTCCAGAGTCCTTCTTGGCAAAAGAAAGGTAACTCTGATGTGAGGCCATAATGGTAGGGGCATCTGGGATCTGGTATGAAGGTGAAGCAGCCAATGATCATATAATAGCAACACGTTATCAGTAAAAAACGTTTTTATTTTCTTACACAGACATAGAGATTATGTGAAGGTAGAGTGGGTGCTATAATATCGTTAATGCTACATATTTGGGATGATTATATTACTTATAAATGGCAAAGTCCTGACCCTACATATTTGGAGTCTGGGAATCTCGCTGTTGATTTTGGTGTGCGTAAATATGGCCCATAATGAAAAATACTTAGATTAAATGTTAATAATTTGTTTTATAACCTAGGTTACAAACAATCAGATTGCTGGAAGATAATACTGCATCTTGGATTCCTTCAGCATATGGAATTTATCCTCCTCTGTGAGGCAAAGATTTCACAATCCACTTGTGATTTCAGAACCCAAGAGGGCTATATAACACAGCAGTAGACTATAGTTGCCATTTCCAAGTTCAGACCCATCAGAAAAATCTCCTCAACCTCACCTTTTTATTCACACACTAAAACTCGTTTGACTTAAAATAAGGTGTTGGTGTCATTTACTCCTTACTGAAGACCACTGTTCAGTTTTTCTGCCTTTTTTAAAAAGAGAGTTGATTCTGAAGAGTAGCTGGCAGGCATGTTCAGTATCTGTGCTCATTAATGGTCTATTAGGCAGTGATGGCTCTGACTATAGATTGTCTGCAGCATGGATATTATGCAAATCCCTCTGATTTCAGTGTGACTTTGCATACTAACATTTAACTGATTAAGTGAACAAAGTGTTAATGCAAAATATTCTTGCTATACAAAATATTGGTAAAATTGCATCACAGCTCTCGCTATTTATTAGTGTATAGTGCCCCACGGCGTGCTAGGTACTGAAGCAGTCCCTGGGCCCCAGAGCATTTACAAGCTACATTTTAGGTGAGACAATGAGGTGAGGACAAATACAACTCTGCAGTTACTCAGTTTAGGCATGTGCACATTATCCTTATTTTTAAAATTACAACATGAAAGCTTTGAATGGATACTTAAAATACCCATTATAAAATGAGACAGATGCTGATAAGTTTTTCATTGGGTATTTTAAATGTGGATTAGTGTAAACAATTATAGCCAGTGGACTCACCTGTCAAGGAACAGACATATTAAGGATATTTAAAATTATTGTGACATCATGGATACGGGTAAATTATGGGAAACTACAATTAACTAACTTTACTCCAGCTTATTTTAAACATGAAATGATCTGAATATCAAGAATAGTGACACCCCCCCACACACACACACACTTACACTCTCCTCACATTTAAAGCTAGATACCAGAACAGCAGAAAGCGTGTGTCTTACCTGTTAAAACAGCTGACCATTGCACTTCCTGACAGACTCCCTGTTATACTAGCTCCAGCTAGTGCCATGGTGCTAGCAGTTTCACTCAGGTTGTCCCGAATGGCTCCTATTCTATCCATGTGGCTGCCACTTGCACTCAGGCTTCCAGTTAATCCTCCAACACTTCCTTCTCCTATACTAGGGTTATGACGTGCCTCTGCTACTGACGTGGTATCTAGATAAAAACGTAACAGGCTTGAAATACAAAGGAAATAAAAAGTTTTAACTCTGTCTTACATGTGGATAAGAAAACTGCTTCTGGAATAACACCAGAAGGAGCCAGAGAAAGAATCTAGACAACGTGTGAAAACACACACTATTCACCATGTGAAGATAACAATATGAAGTAAAACAGCTGGGACGGCCAGAGTGGCTGTGGCTGAAACAATACATTTGTTTAATAAGTTGCTGAAAGGCTTTAAAATACCTGATGCTGCATAGGAATGGTAACCTGACGCCACCTTACATGTAGAAACTCTCAAGCAGGGAGTCTTACAGATTTATTAAAAAACAGATTGACACAATTCCAGAAAGCAGTAGTAGAACGACATCTGACAGAATTGGATTTTCCCTATTAGGCTATGTCTACACTACAGACCTTACAGCGGCACAGCTGTACCTCTACAGCTGTAACGCTGTAAAGTTTCCCGGGTAGCTGCTCTTTGCTGGCATAATTAAACTACCCGCAACGAGCAGCATTAGCTAGGCTGACAGAAGAGCCTCTCCGGCTGACATAGCACTGTGCACACCAGCACTTCTGTCAGCGAAACTTATGTTGGTTGGGGTGTGTTTTTTCACACCCTTGACCGACAAAAGTTTTACTGATAAAAGGGGTAGTGTAGACAAAGCCTTAGAGATTAAAACAAACAGCATTCATGGAGTAGATCATCTTATCTCGCTCCTTTCAGCCTAGGGGAGGACATACCCAGAAGTCAGCACTTGATTAGAACAAGTGAGAGGAGCTGTTTGCATCACTTCTTTGAATTTGCACTATGGGAACTAACTATTTGAGAAGGGACACAAGCCTTTGTTCACTCTCATCTGGGTCTAACACAAGCTATGGACTTGTGTCCAGTGATTACCAAGTGCCCCAGTGATTACCAAGAGGCTCCATTCAAGTGTCCACTCATACAGATCAATGATCAGGGCCTAAGAATTTAAAATGTGCTTGTTTTGACTAAAACGCTCACTGTTAAATTGTTATTTCTGAGGGAGTGGATGGTACAAAGGGAATGGTAATGCACTAGAATGCTTTTCACCTCTAAGTCACCCGTTTGCATTCATCTTAGATCAAGAGTGAGAAAGCGGTTACCCTCTGATGGCTCTTTGGTGATCTTTTTCACTTAATGCACTCGGGTATTACAGTGATGAGGGTTGTTTAACAACCTATATAGAACAGAACATAAAACATAAGTGTAGCGGGCTCAGTCCATGTCCTAGTAGGCAGGTGCCTATATTACAAAAAACATCATGGCACAAAAACAACTACTCTCATTGCTGAAGATGGGTCCTTTAGCATGCAGTTTAGGCACATAGGTAAGACAGCACGAGGCCACTTGCATTGTTGTTACCTGCACTGTAGCTCTTCTGGAAAGAAAGATCTCCAGTGTCCTAGGCTTTCAAATGTGGCAACTATTACAAAACACTAAATTTACAGAAAAAAATAAAATACTGAATTCTCTTACCTACTGCTGCATTTGTTCCGCCAACATTTATATCATTTTCATCATCAAATTCTATCCTGACACCCTTTCCATTGCCTGCAGACACCCCACAGCCTCCACTGCGACAGAGAGAGATAGGAACAACTCCATACACGTAAGCCAACATAATAGGAACACCAATACCTACAAAGGAAAATATAAAGTTTTTCATTCAATATCATTTGCTTCAGCAGCTTTTATAAAACTATCCCAGGTTTTGTAACTATATTATTTAATAATGCACAGTTAAAATAAATCTATAGAAGAGGAGAAAGAAATTAAGAAAAGATGTGGTTTTCAGGTGAGATTTGAGAACAGATGGCAAATCACTAAGGTGGAGTGAAACAGGAAAGCTGTTCCAGATAGCAAAAGAGGAGGAAACTGGAGCGGCGTCGACCCATATGCCCTATTACAGCCTCGGCTGCCAGCATAAGGGGGACGCATGGCACGTATGTGGATCAATGGGGACTGCTATGAAAACCTTCCGACTTCAGCGCATGGCGCGCATGCGCATCGCCCATTTGGGATCGTCACGCAAAGAAGGTTCTCCTACCAACCATGGGAGACAAAGAGGAGTATAGTACTGGATGAGTAGACATGTACACTATGTCCACTACAAATATATATTACACTTCTCTGGTTTAATAAGCTTTGTCAAAGAGTATTAAAAACTTTTCTGATGTGAGAACATGGAACTATTTAAAATATCTTTAAAACCAGAAATGCCTACTACTGCCAATGTAATTAAGGGCTCGATCCTGCTCCTACTGAAGTCCGAGAAAACTTTGCTACTGACTTCGATGGAAGTAAGATCAGCCCTTACGAAAGTGTCATTGTGGGGTTTATGTATCTCAGTTTACAAATGAAAAGAGAAAACTGATGAGCAAAGCCAGTGAAGAGCATAGTAAAAAGGCAGTCTGGGCTAGGCTGCACTCACAAACACAGAGCATCATTTCCCACGTGCTGTGGGAGCTAATCATTTGGCCCAGGATCCCTAACACTATGCACTAGACTATTCTGCTGCTTTGCTGTTGGAAGCCTGTGAAAGATGCAGTAAAATGGCAGGCTGTGCCAGGCCAAACTGACCCAAATGGAGCAAACCAGCTGCAATATAGATTCAGTACAGAGGCTCTTCAGTCTGCCCTAAAAGGAAGGTCAATAGGTTCCAATTACTGAAAATCCAATTCACTGGAAACTCACACTCAAGATCTCTACTGTGGAGAGCAGTGTGCCGCAAGCTACTCTCTCAGAGACAAAGTAAACTAGGGTAAGAGTGTAGTGATGCAGCAGGCCCGAAGAGGCAACCAAAAGTAAAAGGACTGGGGAAAAAAAACCCTGCTGGTACCTCTGTGAAGGAGTAATGAAGAGCTATAACCCATGAGTGAAATCCAGGCCAATGGATGCCTATGTAGAAGAAAGATTTTTTTCCCCTCCTAACTGCTAGTCCTGCAAACCTGTATTGGGATCTGAGACACAAACTGGGTTCTTTTTTCCCCTTTACAGCCAAAGGTACCATTGCTTGTATTATTATTAATAATGTTTATTAAAGTAGTGCCTAAGGGCCAATCAAGACTGGGGCCCCATTATGCTAGGCACTGCACAAACACAGAGTAGACAGTCCCTGCCCTGAAGAGTTTACAATCTAAACAAAGAAGACAGGCACAGGATGGGGGGAAGGCATAGAACATACAAGCAGAGTGAACAATGTGATGGCAGCAAACAGAATTCCATGATATTTTTTGTTTTGTTCGTTGGGTGGGTACTTGGGGGGCGGGGATAAGCTAGATGGAAATAAAAGGAAAGGGAAGTGAGATGGACAGAGCGGGGGAGAAGACAGTAAGAGGACAGGTATGGAGTGAGGCTGGGATGAAAAGACTGTGGTAGATGTAGGGGGAGAGTTGGAGCAGAAAGCCGATAAGCAAAAGGCAGAGGAAGTCCATACAGAACTGTAGACAGAGCAGTTCTGTCCAGAGGTTCCTGCTTTGGCGGCTTCTGCTTCTACTGGCTGGAGTTTCCGGCTGGCTCCTCTCTGCAGTCTCCCCTCCCCTCATGACAAATAACTGTGGTGGGGGGAGTGCAGTAAGGCTGCAGCCAGGTCCCAGTACCCATAGAATTAGGGGGTGTCTGTCCTACACTGCTCTGGGTCAGGAATGTGCTGAGGGTGACACCAGCTGCAACCCTACTTTTCTCCAATGTAAACCTCAGCGAGAAAAGGAAAGAACCCAGTTTGTCTCCCGAAGACCAAATTTGAGCTTGCAGTGTCAGATATTGAAGAATTATTTAAAAAATTTAAAATTCCAAATTGAGCAAATTTTCTCTGGAATCACTGGCACACACATAAGGAACCCATGGTGCCATTTTTAGAGTACCTTTTAAAAGCAGTTTTAAATTATATTTTCTTTTTAAAGACAAAAATTAGATTTTGAAAACAGCTTCAATATGAAAATTACAAGATTAAAGAAGTGTTTCACAATTTTTCATTTAGGTGAAGCATCTCTAAAGTCTTGACACTGGTCTATGCTCCAGTGCAATTTACAGTGTAATCTGGGGCAAGTCACAACTTTTTTATCCCTCCATTTCCATATCTGTAAAATGGAGCTAATACCTCCTAATTGACTGAGGGTGATTTGTTAATGAGTGTCTGTACAAGTCTTCTCAAACGCTTAGCTGCAAGGTACTACTCTCATGCAGTGGTGGTATTTGCTTACCTACAGTTACTGCAGCTACAACTGGAGAAACTATTACAGACAAGGTTACACCACCTGCAATAGCCAAGTTTCGTTTGTGTTTCGAAATGTCTTTGCCTTCATATCGATTGTGGATCTTGAGGGAAGAAGAAAGAAGAGGGTTTTAGGATACATCGCACATAACATAATGTAAATAGTTTTGGCTCTGTTCTGCTATAGAGCTGTCTGTTGTGTGCTCTCAGCTAGAGACTATACACTATTAAATCCTTATATATTCCTCCTTAAAAGTTAGCCTCTCAAAGACGGACATTAAATAATTCATCTTTCTTAGTGATTTTACATTAATTTGTACAATTTAAAAAAAGAAAGCATAAGTATTAGAAGTCCCTATAATCCCCATGTGTGACATTCCATAAGGTACAATCCGGACGGACGAACAGCTGCGTCCCCTTAATTCTCCAACCTGGGGTGCCTTTTACACTGCTTTGCTGTAAGAGCAACCACTTGTGGTATGCCCACACACAGCTTCTAGCCTATAAATCACTCCCAGCTTACCTGTAGGAGTGCTATAGCCATCCACCAATGAATTACACTGCAGGGCAACACCAGCAAACTCCCAGACCCACACTTTTCCCCCCAAAATGTCCGTCTTGTACTGCCCAACACCCTCCCGGACAATACAAGCTCATATAAAACCCATCATTTCATTAACAGAAAATTATATGCACAAATCTTGTCACCCGAACTGAAGTTTCCCAAACTCTTCAGTTAAAAAAACCCACTGATTTAGATAAAACAATGAAAAAAGTTTATTAACTACAGAAAGATTTTAAGTGATTACAAGTAATGAGGCATAAAAGTCAGAATTGGTTACAATGAAATAAAAAAGGTAAAATGCAACAATACCCTTACTTAAGAAGCTAAGTGAATTCAAAGCAAAAGGTCTTTCTCACCACATTATAGCCGTCTTACTGGCTGAATCTTTCAGCCAGGATTCCACGCCCCCTCCCAGTCCAATGATACTTCCTTTGTCCTTCAAGTGTTGTCGATGCCATGAGTAGAGATGAAGGGAGAAATGATTTGGGGCTTCTGTTCCCCATTCTTTATACTTTTCGTAGAAAATCATCTCCAGCTTAGGTTCAGGAGATGGAAAGTCCGTGGGATGGGAACTTCCAGCTGTTTGGTTTTTTTGGTCAAGATGTAAATTCCTTGCCCACACCCTTTTTCCTGCCAAAGAATGGCCGCTTATCCAGGTGATAGTCTATTGAATTTTGTTGATACCTGGCTGAGGTGTCAGTTTGCCTTTTGTTTTTGAGGAACTGGTTTGTTCCAGCTTCTCTAAACTTGGAATATGTCTCAGTAACGTCATACAGTAGAATCTTCTAACTTTACATAAAATGTTGCCACACATATTTTACCAGGACATAAATGATCAGCAAATTATGAGTTTTCAAATGATATCTCACAAGGCATACTTTGTACAAAATTTATCATAGTTTTGTAAAAGGGGTGAACATATGGGTACAGACGGTCACATCTCTCCCCTTACAAAGCTGCAGGAGGGTTAGCCACTGGATGACCCAGTAGGGCAGTAGGTCAGGGCCCGCTTTCCTGGACAGGGCATCTGCCACCATATTTTCTTTTCCCTTTATCTGCACAATTTCCATATCAAACTCTTGAAGTATGAGGCTCCAGTGTAGAAGCTTGGAATTTGAGGTTTTAGTTCTGTTTAGTCAGATCAATGGTGAATGATCTGTTAAGACCTGAACTTTCTATTAAAAAGGTAGGGCTTCAGTTGCTTAACTGCCCACACCATACCATAGCATTTCTTTTCTGTGACAGAATAGTTGGGATCAACTTTTTACTTAAGAAGGCAATTGGGGGCTTCTTGTTATTCTTCCCTGTTTGCATCAGCACTGCACCCAGACCAATGTCTGATGCATCTGTACTGTGGAAGCAGAGAAAAGAGAAGCAGAGAATTTAAGTGCAGCCATCTTAGTTTTGCTAGAGAGAGAGCAACAGTCAGGCTAACCCAACCTTAATAACGTGAGACTTGCAGCAAGCGGGCCTCATGCGGGTGGGAAAGTTACAGGCGGGGCTGCTTTGGCCTTGCCTTTGATAAGAATGGAATGCTGATTTAGCAGGAACAGTAGGGATATGCAAAACATCAGGGAGGAAAATGTATAAACAAGATGCAGCTGTCAGTTGTTGATGTCTGTAATGAAAAGTATAAATACCTGTCCTAAACTGTTTGTTTTTAGAAGTTCTGCTGAGGACAGGGGGAAACTCCGTCCAACTAATCTTCCCTTGCAATTGCAACCAAATAAAGTTTCTCTGACTTGTTGCTAACAAACACAGAGTGAAGGCTCGTTTTCTTCCACAGTACACAGTTAAAACATTTTGTAAAATCAGGGCTAGCTGGAACAGGCTTTTCAGACAAGATTTTCTTTATCTTATCAAATCTTTTCAGGCATGCATTTATCCCAAACGACTCTATTTGGCCAGGTCTTTTTACATAAATCTGTGATTGGAGTTACAATGTCAATGAATCCATGCATATACCTTCTGTGATAGTTTAGCAGACCGATGAAAGATTGTTTTTTGGTTCGGGGTACAGGCCAATTTACAATGGCTTCAACTTTCAAATGATCAGAGGATATTTGACAATCCCCCTTCATTCCCCCTAAACAAGAGACTCTGGCTGCTCGAATTTTACATTAGAGGCTTTTATGGTTAGGCCTGCTTCCTTGAGTTTTGACAGCACAATTCCCAAGTGTTCTTTTTGAACTCCCCAAGTGTCACTAAACATTGCAATGTCATCCATATATGCTCTTGCAAAGTTCTGTAAGTAATTGAACACTTGGTTGAATTAAACCAAACAGTAACACTGAGAATTCAGAGTCTACATCAGTGATGAAAGCAATTTTTTCTGTGCATCCTCATCCAAAGGGATATTCACTATGACTCATGCCAATACTCTTTTAAAGATTTCTAAATTTCACCCTATACACTTCAAGGGTGATTTGAAATCTCTGTAAGACAGATTCCTTAAATTAAGAATACATCACAGCTTCCTGAACTGGCAATTCATTGAATACATTCAAAAATTTACCAGTTATGCAACCAGTGTGGGGATTTTCTTGTCCTCAGGAATCTTAGGAATTTCACATAGATTTTTAAGTGGTGAAGTATTCCTCTGTGTAGTCTTTCTGTATGTAGGACACAGCTGGTCCAGCCATGGATTCCTCGAGTAATGGGAGATGTTGGTGACTCTGGGATCTTCCCATGCTTTTCTATCAGCTCCAGATTATATTTCCTCTCCTTCTCCTCAGCTTCTTGTTGGCTTGCTTATGGGATTCAGCCTCCTGTTCTTCAGCTCCATGGCTCTTCTATGGGCGGCTTCTTCAGCTTCCCATGCAGCAGCTGCTTCTTTCAATCTCATCTCGGCTTTCCACATTCGGAACGGCCATTCTCTCTTCTTCTGCTGCCTCCACTCTAGGCAGCTCCAACTTTGTAATTGCTTCACTTTCGCTCATTTTTATAATTCATTGTTTCCATTTCCCTTACCTGAAATAAGCAAACAGAAAACAACAAACTATCCCTCACTGGACTGTTTCCAGCCACCACACGTGAGACTAACTTAAAATTGCTGTACCAGTGCTTAAAATATAAACTTCACTCAAAACAACAAGCTCTGCATATACCCTGCTCCTTCCTGCACCACTGAGGCATCCCTAGGGTACAATCTGGACTGAGACCGCTGTGTCCCCTCAATTCTCCAACCTGGGGTGCCTTTTACACTGTTTTGCTGTGAGAGCAACTACTCCTGGTTTGCCAACACATAGCCACTAGCATGTAAATCACTCCCAGTCATACTGTATGAGTGCTACAACCAGCCACTCATCAATTATACTGCAGGGCAACACCAGCAAACTCCTGTCCCAGACTTCCCCCAGAAATGTGCATCTTCTATAGCCCAGCACTCTTCTGGACAATACAAGCTCATATAAAGTCCATTTCATTAATAGAAAATTATTAGGGCTGTCAAGTGATTAAAAGAATTAACTACAATTAATCACGCTATTAAACAATAAGACAATACCATTTATTTAAATATTTTGGATGTTTTTTACATTTTCAAATATACTGATTTCAAAGTGTACAACACTCACTTTATATTTATTTTTATACAAATATTTGCAGTGTAAAAAACAAAAGAAATAGTGTTTTTCAATTCACCTAATACAAGTACTCTAGTGTAATCTCTTTATTGTGAAAGTTGAACTTAAACAAATGTGGAATTATGTACAAAAAATACCTGCATTCAAAAACAAAACAATGTAAAACTTTAGAGCCTACAAGTCCACTCAGTCCCACTTCTTATTCAGCCAACCACTCAGACAAACAAGTCTGTTTACATTTGCAGGAGATAATGTTGCACGCTTCTTGTTAACATCACCTGAAAGTGAGAAGAGACGTTCGCATGGCACTGTTGTAACCGATATCGCAAGGTATTTACATGCCAGATGCGGTAAAATTCATATGTTCTTTCATGCTTTGACCACCATTCCAGACGACGTGTCCATGCTGATGATGGGTTCTGTGTGATAATGATCCAAAGCAGTGCAGACCGACAGATGTTCATTTTCATCATCTGAGTCAGATGCCACAAACAGAAGACTGATTTTCTTTTTTGGTGATTCAGGTTCTGTAGTTTCTGCATCGGAGTGTTGCTCTTTTAAGACTTCTGAAAGCATACTCCACACCTCATCCCTCTCAGATTTTGGAAGGCACTTCAGATTTTGAAACCTTGGGTCAAGTGCTGTAGCTATCTTTAGAAATATCACATTAGTACTTTCTTTGCGTTTTATCAAATCTGCAGTGAAAGTGTTCTTAAAATGAACAACATGCGCTGGGTCATCTGAGACTGCTAAAACATTAAGTAAATGGCAGAAGGAGGGTAAAACAGAGCAGGAGACATACAATTCTTCCCCCGAGGAGTTTAGTCACAAATTTAATTAATGCGTTATTTTTTTAATGAGCATCATCAGCATAGAAACATGTCCTCTATAATGGTGGCCGAAGCATGAAGGAGCATATGAATGTTTAACATATCCGGTATGTAAATATTTCGCAATGCCGGCTACAAAAGTGCCATGCAAGCATCTGTTCTCACTGTCAGGTGACATTGTAAATAAGAAGCGGGCAGAGTTACCTCCCGTAAATGTAAACAAACTTGTTTGTCGTAGCGAGTGGCTGAACAAGAAGTAGGACAGAGTGTACTTGTAGGCTCTAAAGTTTTACTTTGTTTTGTTTTTGAGTGCAGTTATGTAACAACAACAAAAAAATTACATTTGTAAATTGTACTTTCATGATTGAGATTGCACTTGTATGAGTACTTGTATGAGCTGAACTGAAAAATACTATTTCTTTTATCATTTTTACATGCAAATATTTGTAACAAAAAATTATATAAAGTGAGCACTGTACACTTTGTATTCTGTGTTGTAATTAAAATCAATATATTTGAAAAAGTAGAAAAACATCCACAAATGTTTAATAAATTTCAACTGGTATTCTATTGTTTAACAGTGCAATTAAAATGGTGATTAATATTTTTAATCGTGATTAATTTTTTGAGTTAACCATGTGAGTTAACTGTGATTAACTGACAGTCCTAAAATGTATATGCACAAATCTTGTTATCCCAAATGAAGTTTCCCAAACACTTCAATCCAAACACACACTGGTTTAGATAAAACAATAAAACAAATTTAACAACTACAGAAAGGTAGATTTTAAGTGATTACAAGTAGTGAGGCATAAGAGTCAGAATTGGTTACAATGAAATAAAAATTAATTACAAAAAATAAAAATAAAACCAACTAATACCTAACTTAATAAGCTAAGTGAATTCAAAGCACAAGGTCTCTTCTTACCACATGTTACAGGAGTCTTACTGGCTGAATCTTTCAGCCGGGATCCTTCCCCAGTCCAATGATGCTTTCTTTGCCCTTCAAGTGTTGTTGATACCATGAGTAGAGACGAAAGGAGAGATGATTTGGGGCTTCTGTTCCCCATTCTTTATACTTTTCGTAGAAAATCATCTCCCGCTGATGTTCATGAGACAGAAAGTCCATGGGACAGAAACTTCCAGCTTTTTTTTTTTTAGCCAACATGTAAAATCCTTGCTTACACCCTTTTTCCTGCCAGAGAACGGCCGCTTGATAAGGTGATATTCCATTTGATTTTGTTGATACCTGGCTGAGGCATCAGTTTGCCTTTTATCTTTGAGGAACAAGTTACCAGAAGCAGACACAAACTGGGAACATGCCTCAGTAATGTCATACAGTAGAATCTTATAACTTTACATACAATGCTGCCACGCATATTTTACCAGGACAGTAATGGTCAGCAAATTAGGAGTTTTTAAGTGATATCTCACAAGGCATACTTTGTATAAAATTATCATAGTCTTGTAAGAGGGGTGAACAGACTGCCATACCATGTATTCTATGCCTTTTACATATATTATTTTTGTAGCTGCAATCAACTTAAAAAAGGAGGGATAAATCATCGTTTCTTCCTTTCAATAACCTTTATTAAATATTAAGCAATGACAAAATCTTGTTAAGTTAATAACTTATTTTTCCATTTACCCTTAATAAAGTGGGGCATGAGAAGGGGTTTCAGCAGCGTAGCTTTTACCAAGGTTCAACTGAGAAGAAGGAGGGCAGGAATTGTTCCAGTGCCTTGTCCCTACTTGAGATGAGCTTGAGGCGGGGGTAGTTCAGCCCCATGGGTCTTACTGCTCTCTTACCTATGAGGGGTTTGCAGAGCCAAACCCCTTATTTATGGTCTGCTCTATAGTACTTAAGAAATTTGCCAGGCCAAATTGTCTGTCTGCAGCAAATCTTACATGAATTTGCAAAGTCTTGTTGACCACTGTTCCACAAAACTTGGCTAGCAAACCCTCCCCATAGCTCTTATGGTCAGGAATTAGACTTGAACTCATAGGCTACGTCTACACTACAGCACTTTGGTGCAGCTGCTCCGCTGTTGCACTTGTGGTGGAGATGCTCTAAGACTATAGGAAAGAGCCCTCCCTTTGGCTTAATAACTCCTGCCTCCTCTAGAGACAGTAGCTATGTCAGCGGGAGAGGAAGCTCTTTCACGGACATAGCGCTGTCCACACCAGTGCTTAGATCGGTATAATTTACGTTGCTCGGGAGTGTGGATTATTCACATCCCTGAGCAACGTAAGTTATACTGAAGTAACCTGTAGTGTAGACAAGGTCATAGACTAAGGTCAGAAGGGACCATACCATCATGATCATCCAATCTGACCTCCTGCACATTGCAGGCCACAAAACCCCACCCACCCACTCCTGTGATAGACTCATAACCTTTGGCCAAGTTATTGAAGCCCTCAAATCATGATCTGAAGACTTCACGTCACAGAGAATCCACTATTTACACTAGTTTAAACCTGCAAGTGACCCTACCCCATGCTGCAGAGGAAGGTGAAAACCTCCCACAGTCTGCCAACCTGACTCAGGAGAAAATTTCTTCCTAATCCCAAATATGGCGATCAGTTAGACCCTGTGCATGTAGGTAAGACCCAGCAGCCAGATACCTGGGAAAGAATTCTCTGTAGTAAATCAGAGCCCTCCACCCCCATCTAGTGTCCCATTACTGGCTATTGGAAATATTTGCTGCTAGAAGTTGCAGATCAGCTACATGCCATCATATCATCTCCTCAATAAACTTATCAAGCTCAGTCTTGAAGCCAGTTAGGTATTTCGCCTCCACTGCTCCCCTTAGTAGGCTGTTCCAGAACTTCACTCCTCCGATAGTTAGAAACCTTCATCTAACTTGAAGCCTAAACGTGTTGATCGCCACTTTATATCCATTTGTTCTTGTGCCCACACTGATGCTGAACTTAAATAACAGCTCTTCCCTCCCGGGTATTTATCCCGAAGATGTATTTTTAGAGAGCAATCATATCTCCCCAAAGCCTTCTTTTGGTTAGGCTAAACAAGCCAAGCTCTTGGAGTTTCTTCTCATAAAGTAGGCTTTCCATTCCTCAGATTATCCTAGTAGCCCTTCCCTGCACCTGTTCCAATTTGAATTCATCTTTCTTAAACATGGGAAACACAGTATTCCAGATGAGGGCTCACTAGTACCTTGTATAATGGTACTAACACTTCCCTATCGCTCTTGGAAATGAACCATCCCTTTTTTGATGTTACTCTTCAGGTTAGGCTGTGATGTAAAGGGACAATACTTCTCTACCTCACAGAGCTGTTGTGAAGGTCAATTCATTTATATATGTGTGGTGCTTAGGTGATATGGATTTTATAAGAACAGAGAGAGATAAAGGGAAGAGCTATTAGTAATTTGTATGGAAATTCAACAACAGGCATTGTTCTTCTCTTAGCACACTTGCTGGGCCCTTGCATAAAACATGAGGGAATAGTGTGGATTATTTTTGAAAGCAACTGTAGTGGAAAGTGAGATAATTTACTGGAGAGAAAGGACTGAAAAAGGAGGGGCCTGGCAGAGATGAATCTCCACAACTCCAGACCAGCATAAGAACCTGGAATGACAATTTCTTGGAGCACGAAGAGGCAGACTGGCAGATGCAAGTGTGGACTAGTCAATGGCACCACGAGTTCAAGTTGATAAAACAACATAAAATAACCTTAGGATTTAAGAAGTTCAGGATAGCTTAACTGAAGTGAAAGATCTGGCATCTTAACACTTCCAAAAAACAGCATTTCAAAGGTCTTTGGATAACTTACTTTTTGACCCTGAATTACAAAACTAGGAAAAGATAGAATAAATACACAAGAATAATTTTATCTGATATTTGCTTTGCACTAGTAGTCCTAGTAGTAGACCTTATTGCTGGAGGAAAGATACCAACTACTTATTGGTTAATGTGTTAATTCGTTGTCTATTCCCACATCAACAAAAACACTGAGGTTAACTGTGAATAGTTGCACTTGGTGATCAGTAAATGTATATACCCTAGTAACTTAATGAATTTAGAAACCATTAAGTACAAACAGAGAAATGTGTGGGCATACGCATATAGCAGAATTTTCAGCTAATATGTCAATGGCTTCTTTCTTGCTCAGGATCCAGAGGGAAAAGCTAAGAATTTTTTTTTGCCACCTTTTCCTCTTCTGTTGTCCAGCTCTGAGTAGGGTTAGGGAGATTGGAAACTCAGGACTGGCCACTTATTTAGGTGCCCAAGTAAGGATTTATTGGCCTAATTATAGGAATCCATTTTTAAATATTTTGGGCTGTGTGTGTGCAAACAGAAGAGCCACATTTTGAAAAACATGGCCCCTTGCAAATAAAATGAGGATGCTAACCATTTTTCAAATTATGTCTGAACCTATTTGGGAAGGAATTGTAAACAGAGCCAACTGAAAGTACACCAGTGTTCAAGAGTGTTGCATTTTAAAACCAGAAGCAAGGTAAGCAGCACAGCGCACTTTACCTTACGCCCCACATACACAGGGATTCCAATAATCATAGCAGGAATAGCAATGCCAGCTATTAAAGCAATTCCTACTGGAGCTCCAACAAGCGTTCCCAGTTGCCACAGTATTTTCTTCTTACGGCTCCATGGTTTCTTTCCCCAAAATGTACAACCTGATGGGCTAATAGAAACAAATTGTAAACAAACACATACAACTGCTTAGAAATGAGTCAATAAGTTACTTTAAGACATGACAATATCTAATAAAATTCATGTTACACAGACGGTGACTGAATGTTTAAGAACTATTCCTTCACACCTTTTAGATGCTCCAATGTCCTTTGAAAGGCACTATGAATCATACCACATAACGTCTTATACTGCTCAGTGCTAACACAAGTTATCACTTTCACATGGAAACTATAACTTCCAGCTATATCAAGTTAACACTCAAAATAAATGATCAGCACTAGAACTGCAGTAAAAAGTAACTATTGTGAACATCTACACCATTTCATTTTGTCACACTAAGTACATGCTGCATCCATCTTTCTGAACTTGAAACAAAGGGAGAGAACATTTGATTTTTATTTTCTGAAATAAAAAGAACAAAGTGACAATTTTAAGTACCTAAATGAAAAAAAAAATTATTCAATTTCTCATACATAAACACTAGACACTTAATTCTCTACTCTGCTGAGACACAAGACGGCCTTTGGTTAACTGGACAACCTGGCCCTAGATATTTTAGCACAGAACATTTATTCATCCAAGCAGAACTTTAAATCAATCTGCACTAGTACAACACTCCAGTCACTCCTGAAGTTAAACAAGAAGTCAAAACAGGGAAAAGCCAAGTAATATAAAAACAGGAAATAGGATGTAGGTAAAACGCTGAATGTATAAAATGGGAAAATATTTGTCTCAGACAATCTATAGCTATAACTATTTTTCCTAAACATACCTTAAATAATGCAAATCCGAGATCTCTTTCATGCATAGCCAACAGAATTCACAACCACACACAGCACAAGTCATGTGGTTGCAGCTTCCATCATTCATTTTTATTATGTAAGCAGCACAACGCGGGCATGGCTTTATATCATCAGCTGTTTAAAATGAAACATGAAGATCATACTATTTCTATGAAAAAGTGAAATTTATCTAAATACAGACAAGAAATACTTATGAGATTTGACTGATCATAGTAGTTCTGACGCAGACATATCTAAATCTTATTTATAAACATGCTTTACTAAATCCTTAATTGCAGGTGGTTTTTGGTCGTGACCATTTCAAACCAACAATAAAGTAGAACTAATCACAACAAATTAAAATATAGAAAAAATATCACATTTAGATAGATCTATAGCTTCACACACACACACACACAAAGATTTTCAAAGTCAATAAAACATAAGTTAGATATTAAGCAGACACAATAATAAACATGGATGACAAGCAGTCTTTGCATATAATCCTCTCCACATTTCATACTTCTGTAATCTTCACTCCTGAGTCCCAACCCTTATTTCTTTTTCACACTTAATATGCATTTCACCTTCAATATTCCATATTTTTTGTTCTCTTTTTCACTCCTCTGCTCTTGACTCCATTCCATCGCCTCCCCTTAATGCTCTTGCTCCCCAAACCAGATACATTTATATTTGTTACAGAAACAGACAAATCAGAATCTTTCTAATGCTCCTAACTGAGCTTAATACTGAAAATATCGCTGAGGGTTTATTTTTGTCACTGATAGGTGTAAAAATGAAAGTTCCCCAAAGGGTAACCTTAATGACAGGAAAGACAAGATATGGCATACTGACAAGACTCTTTCTGTTGCGATTTCTGGACTATTGCCCAGACTGCTACTCTGATTCAGAATTACAGGACAAACAATTCACCATAGCAACATAAATCACCCGCTGTGTAGCAACATTAGTTATGTAAAGCACCCCCCACTGGTTAGCTGGTCAGAAATAACTTGCTGGTGCAGAAGAAACGTGTGGTCCAGTAGGCTTTCGATGGAGAAAATGGGGCAGTAGAAAACTCCTGCAGATTCCCTCTGCTGGAGACATGCCTAGCATGGGAGAGTCTGCAGCAGGTGTAGAGTCAGCAGAACTAGCTCCTACACCAGAGGTGGGCAAACTACGGCCCATGGGCCACATCCGGCCCGCGGGACCATCCTGCCCGGCCCTTGAGCTCCTGGCCAGGAAGGCTAGCCCCCGGCCCCTCCCCTGCTGTCTCCCCTCCCCTGCAGCCTCAGCTTGCTGTGCCACCAGCGCTCGGAGCGGCGGGGCTGCGAGCTCCTGCTGGGCAGCGCGGCGGCGTGTCTGGCTCCGGCTGGGCGGCTGCCAGTCCTGGTGCTCTGAGCAGCATGGTAAGGGGGCGGGGAGGCTGGGTAAGGGGGCGGGGAGGCTGGATAAGGGGCAGAGGGTCCTGGGCAGCAGTCAGGGGACAGGGAGCGTTGGATAGGTGTGGGAGTCCCAGGGGGCCTTTCGGGGGGCAGGGGTGTGAATAGGGGTCAGGGGACAAGGAGCAGGGGGGGTTGGATGGGTCGGGGGTTCTGAGAGGGGCAGTCAGGGGGCGGGAAGTGGGAGGGGGCGGATGGGGGCTGGGCTAGGCTGTTTGCGGACGCACAGCCTTCCCTATCCAGCTCTCCATACTGTTTCGGAACCCTGATGTGGTCCTCAGGCCAAAAGGTTTGCCCACCCCTGTCCTACACCATCCTCCCCACAGACCATGGTGCACAGGAAGAAGGAATGATGAGAGTATGGTGCATGCTATCGATTCCCAACCGGCATGTATTCTCTAGGGGACCAGATGCATACTGTACAAGTTAGAGCTGCCCCTAGGCTAGGGTTAGGTCAGAGAATCAGGGAGACATAACTGGATACAGAACACAGTAGAGAATCTTTCCCCCCATATGTCTAATTAGTCCAGTCAAAGAGAAGCGTCGGTTGGGGAGAGATAAACGAGCAAGAGAGTTTAATTTGACAAAGCTTGTGTCAGACAAAAGAGGCAACTCTTGGCGATACCAAATCATTGCTCCACTGATTAGTCAAACCTTCCTTTTACTCAGTAATAGTTGCAATAGACTTAATTTTCACGTCTGAGTTATTTGATTTCTGGCTGGCCAATGTAGAAGCACTTCATGGAGAAAGTGCTTGATGAAGTGCATGTAGAAGCACTTCATGGGGGGAGGGATAGCTCAGTGGTTTGAACATTGGCCTGCTAAACCCAGGGTTGTGAGTTCAATCCTTGAGGGGGACATTTAGGGATCTGGGGCAAAAATTGTGGATTGGTCCTGCTTTGACCAGGGGGTTGGACTAGATGATCTCCTAAGGTCCCTTCCAACCCTGATATTCTATTCAATGACAAGCAGAAATTACCTTGATATATCCCTCACGTGGAGTAACAGTTTATGTATTCTTATATGGGTGTGGGTATCGGTAAATCAATAATCATTTAGCTTTTTCGGGTCTATTTATACCAGTATTAGAAACCTTGTCAAAATTCCACCCACAGGAAAAAAAATTGTGTTTCAGTTGTGGAAGCTATACGATTGGGAAGAGAGCAGTTCCAGTCAGCCAGCAGTACTTCAAGAATGCTTGGCTGCAAGTTCACAGAAGATTACACTTTTAAACTATAAAACAACTCAAGATTTAAAAATCCTAAAAAGGCTTGTAGCAATTGAAGCCATCAGCGCTACACCCTCATGATTTTATTACTGAAAACCCCAAATTTCCCATATTAGATTAACTTAAAAAAAAAAAAAGTGCTGAGTTTATCTAAAGTTGTATTAATGTTTTATGATTCTGAAACTGGTACCAAAAAAAAAAAGAAAGAAAGAATGAGGGTTGGACCTAATGAAGTCATCACATATTTCTTTCTTTGGTAATATTAATCGTGTAATTGTACTAGTAAGACATTCTACAGAGACACACGATCATAAATACCTGCTGCTCCAGACTCCTGGCTATAGCTAATAGATGAAGAACGAATTGTTCTCAGGCGTAGACTATGGGCTCTTTCCTGGCGAGCAGCATCACAGGTCTGGTTTGGATGCCAAATCTGTTTACAGTGGTAGCAGAACTCAGTACCACAGCCTTCACGCCCGCAGGTCAGTTTGGGACAGCTGGCACAGCCAAAAGCAATCACAGCATATCTTAAATGATCAAAAGGGGTGGGAGAAAGATTTTTGTTAATACAAAAATAATATCTATAGACAAGCTAGTAGGGCAACAGCAGAAGCAGCTTAAGCATGTACTGTTGTACTGTGGAAGAATGGGGCCCCTAGCCAAGGCCACCCCACCCATCTCCTCAGACCCAAAACTGTGCAGAGCAGACACCTCCGGGGGTACTAGGACAGATGCAGAGTGACTTTTCCCCCTACCATGTAGGTTTGGGGGAAAACTGCAGGGAAGAGCTAGCCAGAAACTAAAGCTGGCAGAACTCCAGTAGGAGCAGTTTAAGCAGGGATAGATAGGCACTGAAATATATTTTTCTACAGCTTTGCCTGGGCTATCTCAGCTCTCCCCCCACCCCCCGCACTAACATTATGTTTGCCACCATCACACTAAGCACTTTGCTTGTATGTTAGCGCTCCTTCCCCTACCCTTTGTATTCTCTATTGACAGTGTAAGCTCTTTGGGGCAGGGACTGTCTACTACTCTATTTGTTCAGTGCCTATCAGAACCGGTCCCCAATCTCAGTTGGTCCCTAAGCACTAAAATAAACAAACATGATTTATAATAATACAGTGATTCAGTATGGCATAGTCCGCTGCAGCAATCACTTCTTGGGGAAAAAGTAAAGTCAATACTCCAGCATGTCTGACACACTGATGCAACACCTACAAACATGAAATGATAAATTGCCTTTTCGGATATCTATTAAGTTTCTTAAGAACACAAGTTAAATTTCTAAAAACAGGTTTTCTTTTAGGGGCTAATGTGTGCTGGGTTTAGGAATTACAGGGCAAAGCCCAGATTTTTAAAGGTATCTAGACATTGCTGCACTCAGCATTACAACCCCTAACTGATGTAGGAGCCAAAATGGGACTTAAGACTAAGTGCCTAAACCCTCTCTGAAAATGAGACTGGCTCCTAAATTAGTCTAAATACCTTTAAAAATCCAGGCCTAAGAGCATACCCAAGTGTTACAACAGAGTTTTAAAACAGCAAATCCCATGTGACCTCATTTCCACTCTTCGTGCGCACACCAAATCACGTAATTTCTGCTATATTCAGGGCCTTCTGCATCCAGGAGACATGGGATCAGGGTTTGTCTCAAAGAATTTCCATAAATTGCAGTTACGTCAAGTAAAGATTAAGTTACTGGGAAACTTTACTGACTGTCTATTTGCCTATAGTTTCTTGTGAAAAGCAAAACATTTTCATGAGTGTAATTACCATAAATAGTAGTTTGACCATTTTAAAAAACTAAAGATTAGCACAGCACTTGAGTGAATTAGTCTTTTCAGCATGCATATTATGTAGCATTTGTTTACAGCAAAATTATCTTCATACTACCACAAAACCAAAGTACAGCCCAGAGAGGTCTAATGGAAGCAAAACATGTGCTGCCACAAAGGCGATCCAAGTTCAGATGTCTTGCCCAGTCCCTTACTCCTAGGTTGATGAGGATAAAGAGTATGGGAGAAACAGCATATTCAGAAAAAGAGAAAGATGCACTGCAAATTGCTAGTTTGCTAATCCACTCAAAAAGGTTAATAATGTTGTGTTTCAGGTTTCACAGAGAGAGTACGTCTCCTCTGATACTACTGTGCTGCCAAGGGGATCACTGTGACATAGCATGCATAAGATTAGAAGGATGGGGGGAAAGGAAAGTGAAGCTCTTGGGCTGCTCAAGTAGCTCTGAGGAAGGGAAAAAAGTATACATTAAACTTATGGGGGTGGGGGGGAATCTTCATGCTGGCATGGAAATGTTAACATTCAAGATTTTCAAATGTAACTAGTGATTTTGGTTCTCTCCATTTTTAAGGACTATCCTGAGACACCTTAAAGGAGCCTGGGTTTTCAGAGGACTGGTACCAACACTTTCTGTAAACCCAATACCTCAAATTGGCCACGCAAAGACAATAGTCTTTACTGAAAATCTAAGTCAATGATTTTACATTTATAGAGCACTGTCAACACTTGGATACTGTGGCAATGGGCACCAGAGAAAAAACCAAGGAGAGCCAGAACCAGATGTTTAATACAGAAATTAGTTCACATAGTACTGAAAAGTAGCAGCATTTGAGGCCAAAGATGATGGCAGATGATTAACATTACAAAAACAACAATAATATAAGACAAGAAGGGTACAATTTTTAATAGCACTTAAGTGACTTAGGAATCTATGTCCCATTTTCAAAAATGCCTGAGTCACTTAAGCACCTATATGATCAAGGGGCTTTTAAAAATGTTATCCACAGTGAATATTATTGTACCTAACTGAAATTTGTTAAGTTTACGGAGAAGATGCCATGATGAGATTGCGTACAAGGGCACGTGGCCACCTGCAACTGCTAGTAGCAAATATTCCCAATGACCAGAGACAGGACAGTAGATGGGGAGGGCTCTGAAGGTATGTCTACCCAGAAGAGAAAAACCATGGTTGACCTGTGCCAGCCAAATCGGAGTCGCAGGGCTCTGGCTGCAGGGCTGTTTCATGGATGTGTAGAGTTCCGGAGCTCTGTGACCTTCCCACCCCACAGAGTCCTACAGCTTGGGCTCCATCCCAAGCCAAGAATTCTACACAGCAATGAAACAGCTCCGCAGTCCGAGCCCTGTGAGCCCGAGCCGGCTGGCACAGATTAACTGCGTGTTTTAATTTGCTGTGTAGACATGCTCTGACTTACTCAGAGCACTCCTTTCCAGGTGTCTGGATGGTGGGTCTTGCTGACATGCTCAGGGTTTAAATTAGATGGACAAATTAGAGGATTGGGCCAAAAGAAATCTGATGAGGTTCAACAAGGACAAGTGCAGAGTCCTGCACTTAGGACGGAAGAATCCCATGCACTGCTACAGACTAGGGACCGAATGGCTGGGCAGCAGTTCTGCAGAAAAGGACCTAGGGGTTACAGTGGGCGAAAAGCTGAATATGAGTCAACAGTGTGCCCTTGTTGCCAAGAAGGCTAACGGCATTTTGGGCTGTATAAGTAGGGGCATTTCCAGCAGATCGAGGGACGTGATTATTCCCCTCTATTCGGCACTGGTGAGGCCTCATTTGGAGTACTGTGTCCAGTTTTGGGCCCCACACTACAAAAAGGATGTGGATAAATTGGAAAGAGTCCAACGGAGGGCAACAAAAATGATTAGGGGGCTGGAGCACATGACTTATGAGGAGAGGCTGAGGGAACTGAGATTGTTTAGCCTGCAGAAGAGAAGAGTGAGGGGGGATTTGATAGCTGCTTTCAACTACCTAAAAGGGGGTTCCAAAGAGGATGGATCTAGACTGTTCTCAGTGGTAGAAGATGACAGAACAAGGAGTAATGGTCTCAAGTTGCAGAGGGGGAGGTTTAGGTTGGATATTAGGAAAAACTTTTTCACTAGTAGGGTGGTGAAGCACTGGAATGGGTTACCTAGGGAGGTGGTGGAATCTCCTTCCTTAGAGGTTTTTAAGGTCAGGCTTGACAAAGCCCTGGCTGGGATGATCTAGTTGGGGTTGGTCCTGCTTTGAGCAGGGGGTTGGACTAGATGACCTCCTGAGGTCCCTTCCAACCCTGAGATTCTATGATTCTATGATCACCATTTTTGGGATCAGGAAGAAATTTTACCCAGGTCAGATTGGCAGAGACCCTGGGGCTTTTTCACTTTCCTCTGCAGCACAGAGCACAGGACACTTGCAGTTTAAAACTAGAGTAAATGGCAGATTCTCTGCAACCTGAAATATTTAAATTCAGCTAGAGGTTAGGTGTGTATTACAAGAGTGAATGGGTGAAGTTCTGTGGTCTGGGATGTGCAGGTCAGACTAGATCGGGGCAGGCAAACTTTTTGGCCTGAGGGCCGCATCGGGTTTTGGAAATTGTATGGAGGGCCGGCCCCCACCTCCTATCCGTCCCCGTCCCGTCCCCCCCCCCCGGAACTCCTGCCCCATCCAACCCCCCTGGGACTCCTGCCCCATTCACACACCTCTGCTCCCTGTCCCCTGACCACCCCTGGAACCCCCCACCCCTGACTGCCCCTGCCGCCCCATGAAACCCCTCCTCTCATTCCTGACGGCCGCTCCCCAGGACTCCTGCCCCATCCAACCACCCCTTCTCCCTGTCCCCCGACTGTCCCCAGAACTCCTGCCCCTGACTGCCACCCATTGCCCCATCCAACCCCCCCCTCTCCTTCCTGACTGCCCCCATTCAACTCCCCCATTCCCTGCCCTCTGACTGCCCCAACCCCTATCTACACCTCTGCCCCCTGACCACCACCCCAAACTCCCCTGCCCTCTATCCAACCCCCCCTGCTCTCCGCCCCCTTACTGCGCTGCCTGGAGCACGGGTGGCTGGCGGTGCTACAGCCGCATCGCCCGGCTGGAGCCGGGCCACGCCACCGCCACCGCGCAGCACAGAGCACTGGGTCAAGCCCACCCCTGGACTAGATGATCACAATGGCCCCTTCTAGCACTGAAGTCTATGACTCTACAGGGTAAATTTTGGGAAGCGGATAGTAACCCCCCACTACTGCAGACTGTTGTAATTTTATCATGAGTCCTGGAACATTTGGTGTTTTTCTTGAAGCCCTCGCTTCTGGAATCATATAATTACATGGGAAACTCTGCTTTAATTTAATAATAAAGTTTCTAACTCAAATCGTCATGAGCAAAGCTTGAAAATGTGAACCAAGTGAACTCTAAGTTAAAAAACCAGAAGCCAAATATAAAAGAACCCAAAATGCACTTTAAAAAGACATGCATGATTTCTGTGTGTTTGGGTTTGGCAATACCGACTCCCCACAGTGGAATTCAGCCAAGACAGAGGAGTTAAACACAGCAATTTTTAGCAAGACAAGGTGGGTGAGCTGTGCAAGCTCAAACATTCGTGTCTCTCATCAACAGAAGTTGGTCAATAAAAGATATTACCTCACCCTCACTCACTTGTGTCTCTAATGTTCTGGAACCAACACTACTAGAACACTGTATACACTAATTTCAGGCAGTCTGGCTTGCTGGGGATATCACAGTTCAGGCAGGGAACTGTGCAGACTGGAAAAATTCCAGTCAGAAGGGAAAGAGAGATGCGGCTCTCTATCCAAGAGAGATGACAGCTGAGGAGCCAGGAGCTTAGAGTGGGTGCCCTTGAGGGACCATGGAGGAGGAACACACATCCCACAGTAATAACTAATTACAGAAAAATAAACCTTCAATTTTAACTATGTACTTTGCATGTTAATACTTTGCAGTTTGTCAAAGCACAGATCTAGAAGAGAATGCCTAGTGCTGCACCATGTAACAGTTAAAGCATATGTTTGTTCATCTGGAGATTGTGTATCTTTAGGAATCTATTCTTGAAATTACTTTATCCAATACCAAAATAGCTCTGGAGCACCTAGCAGTCATTCCACTTAATTTTTAATTATAAGCATTCAATAAAGATGTTATTACTGTACATGAAAATGGCACACAAGTATTTGTAAAGTATTTCTATATTACACAGACACACAACGTATTAAATGAACATTAAGGTTGCAAAGTATACTCAAAAGTTAGGAACTGATAGAATTAAGATTGCCCATACAATCTTAATTTGACTCCTTTGTGCACAGGTATTATGATACAGTCTTTAATTACATGATCACATACGATTTTTCCACAAGACCCATCTTACTCAATGCACAGAATGGACGGTGCTCACTTAATGAGCAGCTATTCAATATTTTGTGTTACCCTCATAGTTCAATGTGTGGACCCTGGCCTTAATTTATAGCACACTGTTCAAACCTGGCTATGAAAGACAGAATTAAGTTCCTCATGGGCTTTTCTGTGATGCCTATTACTACAATATGAATGCTTCACAAACATCAATTTATCTTCACAACACACAAGAGATGAGGGGGGTGGTATTATCCCCATTTTACAGATGGGGAATGGAGGCAAAGAGATTAAGATTGGATGCCCAATTTGAGACTCACAGGGCCTGAATTTTCAGAGTATTTAGCATTAAATAGTATTTAATATGCTTAAAGCACAGCTCCCACGGATTTTAGCTTTAGCTTTGAGTGCTCAGCACTTTTGAAAATCAGACCCCGGTGTACCAAGTCGGGCACCAAAAAATGAGGAACATACCATTAGTGACCACCTGTAAAAAAGGACGGTTTAAGTGATTTCCCTGCATCCCATAGGAAGTCTGGCAGTGGCAGGGATTCAGCTAAAACCCCTCACTTCATTCACTACACATCTTTCAATTTTTTCAACAAATGAGGCAGGAGTCCAACAGACAACACACTTTATTACACAACCCTGATTCATCCCCAGAGCAGGTCCATCCTGCACTGAATGCAGCACACTGAACGTGAAAAAAAATAGTCTTTAATTATATGATCACTTACTATCACAACCCATTCATTCTGACATTTCCAAACTTTTGAGTGCTTTACAATGCAACCTTAATAATGTTCTTCTAACAGTTTATTGTGCAAAATTTCCCAAATTTTGGAAAAAAGCAAACTGAAAAAACAAATTCCATCATCTAGCATTATATTGCCACGCACATGATCCATCAGCAAGATTGGATTCACTGCCTAGATTTCTGTCACTTGAGCTGAGTAACTAATAGCAATAATAGGTTGTCATTCTGCATGTGGACCAGCACTAGAGCGGGAGGACACAGTTCGTTTCACAGATATTTGCTGACATCAGAAAAATGCTGAGACTCAGAAATCTTTGCTCCCATGGGAGTGTACTCTTTTAGTGGGCAGACCTCTCTTCTGCCCCTTCCTCTCAAGCTTGACCCCTTCGGCCCTGCCCGAACCCTCTCTCACACCTCCCACCCACCATGGCTCCTTATCTCAGTCCACGAAAGCTTATGCTGAAATAAATTTTTTAGTCTCTAAGGTGCTACAAGTTTTCTTTCTTATTTTCGTTTATCTCAGTCCTGTTTTCCTTCTCAATCTCAATCTCCACTCCTCCGGCTTCTCATCATCCAACCAGTCCCACTCTTCCATTCTGGATTTGCTGTATAAGTCCCAGTGTCCCCCTTACGCCCAGTCTCTCCCCTTCCCTACATCCGGCCCCAGCTTCCCCCCACCCCTTCTCAAGTCTTTGTTGGATCTGTCTCCATTGTCCTCGCTCCCCTGCAATTGGCACCCAGGCGTAGTCTCCCTTTTAGTTCCCTCATCCAATTTCAGTCTTCTGCCCACACCCTCTCCTTGGTTCCTTGATTCCAAGGCCAGAAGGGACCTCTCTGCTCATCTAGTCCGACTTCCTGTATAACACAGGCCACAGGACTTTCTTGATTAGTTCCTTGTCCCAATTCCCCCCTCTTCCTGCCTTCTTGTCCCAGTCTCTGCTCAGACAAACCCATTCTCTCCCTGCATCCCATCTCATTGTCAGAACTGCCTTCTGTTCCCTCACACACACTCATTCCTACTATCAGTCTCCTTCTCCAGCCAGTCCCAGTCTTGCCCCTTCTCCCAGCTCCTCATCCAATCTGTGCTGCACCCCCAGCCAACAAGTCCCCAAACCCACACACAATTTTCCTCACAGACTCCCAGACTCCCCAATCCCAGTTTTCCTGATTCCCAGTCTCCTTGCCAAATCAGTTCCACCCTCCTCTGACCTGCTGGCTCACAGTCCCAGCCTCCCCACACCAGTCAGTCCCAGTTTCTCTCCCTACCTCCAATCCCAGTCTCAGACTCCTTTTCCAAATCTAGTCTTCACCGCTACATTGGTCCACCTTGTTTCTCCTCTGCATTTCAATGGGACTGCTTACTCCTCCTGCTGCCTGGGAGCCAGCAAAGTGGATGAGGTCCAGCACTGAGACAACAGGAAAGACAGGTCCAGTGCCTGGATCCTATCCCTGCCCAGAGCAGCTGGGAGCAGCCATTTCAGGGAAGTCTGTCGCCCTGGACTGGAGCATGTTCAGTTGCTGTGTGGGGATGGCACAAGTGCCATCTGGTTAGCACAAGCTGAGAGATGCTGGACCATGTAAGGATGCAATCTTTGGAGATTTTAGCAGTTAAACTCTAGAACGTCTCTATAGGACAAGTGTAAAACACAATTTTTAAAAGGATGACTTGGCCAAAATTTGGGAGATTTTCATTTGGATAGCAAAAGGCACATCTCTAACACAAAAGGTCACCCTGCCCCACTTCTGTCAAATATCAAGTTTCTGCTCCAAAGCATGGGGGGTATTAAGAGATTTTGAAAGAAAAGGTCACCAGATTTTTTCTCAGAAATGGCTGAACAGTTTTGGCTGATTATTTTCTACAAATATTCTACCAGAGGCAGACACCCAGCATGGAAAGTTCTATCCCAAATGGTGGAAGTTTGATAAAGTTATAAACCACTGAAAACAGGATCTTATAATGAAAACTGTCAGGCAAACCTAACAGGTAGGGCTACTAGCACCACCTATAAAACACACAAACTTAGGTAGGCTCAAAAGATAGTTTTTTTTAAAATAAAAATACAGTATTAGAAAAACATATGAAAACATTCAGCACTACAAAAGTGTATGTGCCAAAGTACTGTAAATTTGTATGACCAGTTATGAAGTTATGTTTCATCCAAATTTTGTTTATACTGATGTGTTCCTAAGAGACAGTGTGAACACCCTTAATGTTTGTGTTTTTAAATGGCACTTCTCAGTTAAAAAAAGCATAAATTTTATAAAACCCACTGTTGATACAAATGTAAAGCGACAGAATTAATTAGAGACTCCAAATGGAAAATACCCCGATTAAATCTGCAAACCAAGTATGTTCTTCTAAAATATACTAAAATTCCAAAATTCAGTTGTTTATTAAAAGAGAGTTTATACAGAATGTAACAAAAGTTTTCATAACACTAAAAAATGAGAATAGTTTGTTTGGATGTACACATTCCCCTACAACCGTAACACCATCATAGTGCGGGATAACAAAAATGTGAAGCTACTCTAGACTTTGTTCATACTGAGTGAAGTACAGAATATAAAGCAATAGGTATCAGATTTAACTATTTTTTGTTTTAATTTGCTAAATTTTTATCATAAAATTAAAGCAAATTTTAAATCAATGATTGTACTTTAATTGAAAAAAAAAAAAAAAAGTTAAGATACAAGAACAGAAGAAACTCCCTATCTTGCAGTAGTGACTGAGAAACTCACAAAACTGGACTATCAAAAGAGGAAGGAATGAAGGGGGTGAAACAAAAAAGCAAGATCTTTTAAAAGAAACTTGCCTACCCTAAGAATTTTTTGTAAAACTTCCAACTAGTGGATGCTCTAGTATAAATAAGGCGCCTATGGCTAGATCCATTTTTACCACTGTGTCCATAAAAGCTGCTTTTCAACAGATTTAAACCAACAATGGATGATAAGAGCTGATGAAGACTTGCCTACCGTAGGATTCTGATTTTGCAAACATTTATACATGTGCTTAGATTTAAGCACATGAGAATTCCCATTCAAGTCAATGGTACTACCCACACGCTTAAATTTAAGCATGCACATAAATATTTGCAGGATCAGGGCCTAGAATTCCTACCAGAGGAATTTTTTGGCAACATTTTTAGTGTAAATTCACCCATGGTATGTACTATTTTACTTATTTTGTCATCTTACTGTTTGTTAACTTATCCTTCCTTGCTCCTCCCTGCACCCTTCTTCCCCTCTCTCCCTCTTGTTTATAAGCCCAGAACGTTGTGCCATTTAGACTTTAAATTATAACTCTTTGGTTAACGAAAATGTCTTCGCTCTGTGAGGTACCTACAGCATTTTACAAGAAGTGCTCAATAAATAAATGTTGTGAATTAGCAAATCAATCAAGGATACATCATCACAAAATGTACTGAGATCATTTGATAAGAAAAGCCCTGCTGAACTTTAATTATTTATGATAATGCTCCATAGTACACGAGCACATATGCTGAAGTACTGTTAGTCCAACACTCTAACTGCAGTTCTGTTTCTGCTCTTAAATCTTTGTTTAAAAGCCAGGCAAAACTGTGTGCAAATTATTGGTATAGAATTAGTGCAAATGCAAATTAGCAAAGTTCTACAATACTTCATTCTACTGAGGAAACAGCAATCTGAAAAATTCATAGAGAGAAGTACTTCTCCATACAAACTATTAAATACTTTCTGTCCCTATACCACTGTATTAAAAGCAGACTTCTTGTATTCAGCCTCAAGGCTCTGTACAAATCTGCCCTTCCCTTCTATTCAACTCATCATGTCACCCACACTGCCTCCACTCTATCAACTATACCATGTCTTGTCCACCCATTTGTCAGCTTCTTCCATGCACGGAATTTGTTCTCTCTAGAATGACCTGTAAGGCCATTACCCTCTTCTCCTTCAAATCCCTTTTCGAGGCTCACTTTTATCAGGAGGCCTACAAGAAATCAAATAACCGATGGTGGCCTGGCTGGGCATCAGTTGAGGATAGCTTTTTTTTGTTTTGTTTTAATTTTAATATGACACTATTTGGAACCATGTGAAAACATAAGTGCATGATACTATTTTCATTACCCTCTGCCAGCTTTCTTCCCTTTCTTTCTTCTCATCACATTTGCGTTTTGACGCATATTAGATTATAAACTCTGAGACAGAGACGGTCTCCTACAGTGCGTTTTTAGTACACCTAGTACACTTGAACCACAATCATGGTTGGAACTTCCAGGCACTACTGTAATGCATGTAATACTACTAATTCTAGTAGCAATTCTGAGCCTCTGAAGCAACCATCTTGCTGAATAATTAAATTATCGGAAACATCAGTCGTATAGAAGGTAGAGGCGTGGAATACCAATTTCAAGGTCATCCTCAGAACTTGTTTAATATTTAAACAGATTTAAAGTTTAGGCAAACTACTTCTGGTACTAAACAGGATCAAACTGGTTTTTGATCTCTTATATTGGTCTCCCATTGACAGCTAATAGCTAGGGTTGCCAACTTTCTGATTGCAGAAAACCGAACATCTTTGCCCTGTTCCCACCCTGAGGCCCCACCCCCTTCTCACTCCATGCCCCCTCCCTGCTCTCACCCACCCTTGCTCACTCGCTCATTTTCACCGACTGGAGCAGGGGGTTAGGGTGGGAGTGGGGTGAGGGCTCCGGCTGGGGCCGCAAGCCCTGGGGTGGGGCCAGAAATGAGGGGTTAGGAGTGTGGGTGGGGGCAGAGGGTTCGGCTGCTGGAGGGAGTGAGGGCTCTGGCTGTGGTGTGAGCTCTGGGTGGGGCCGGGGATGAAGGGTTTGGGGTGTGGAGGGCGGGGGGGGGGGGGGGGGGGTAAGGGCTCCAGTTGTGGTGCGATCTCTGGGGTGGGGCCAGGGATGAAGGGTTTGGGGTGTGAAAGGGGGCTCAGGACTGGGGCGGGGGGGGGGGGGATGCGGGCTTTGACTGGGGATGCCAGGGATGAGGGGTTTGCGGTGCAGGATGGGGCTCAGAGCTGGAAATGGGGATAGGGGTGCGGGATCTGGTGTGGGGCTGGGGATGAGGGGTTTGGGGTGCAGGAGGGGGCTCCTGGCTGGGACCAAGGGCTTTGGAGTGCGGGAGGGGGTGTGGGTTCTGGGAGGAGGTTCCAAGCTGGAGCAGGGTTGGGGCACGAAAGAGGGTGAGGGATGCAGGCTCCTGGCGGTGCTTATCTCAGGCAGCTTCCGGAAGCGGCCAGTATATCCCTGCGGCCCCTAGGCTCAGGGGAGTCCAGGGGGCTTCACGCACTACCCTCGCCCGCAGGTTCCCAGCCATTGGGAGCTGCGGAGCTGGCGCTCAGCTTGGGGGCAGCACCCAGAGTCTCCCAGGCCAACGCTGTGCCTAGGGGCTGCAGGGACACGTGGGCCGCTTCAGGTAGCCGCGCAGAGGCAGGGAGCTTCCCTTAGCCCCACTGCATGGACTTTTAACAGCCCGGTCAGCACTGCTGACCAGAGCGGTGAGGGTCCCTTTTTCTCTGGTCGAAAACTGGATGCGTGGCAACCCGTACAACAGCTGGTGTGTCTCACAACCAACATCAAGAGGACTGCTGTCTGCAAGTGAAGAGAACTAGAATTAAAAAGACTTTTCAAGCATATTTCTCAGGGTGTTTTTCCTTTTATATTAAATATCGATAATGCTTTTTAGCTTATTTTTAACTCAGTAAATTAATTTGTAGGAAGTACTTACCGTAACTTGTAAAAAAAATACTATAACCATTTGATCTCATTACCACAACAAATGAATTATCACAGTTTTATAGTCACCCTTCACCACAATATCTGAGTGTCTTACACATAAAATCAAAAGCAATAGCAATGTCCCTAGCGTACTTGATAGTCTCTAGCACTTCTCCCTTTCTGGGGTCAAAACCCTGCTTGGAGTAGGGTTTTTTGGAAGGGTTTGTTTTGCTTTATTTTATTTTTTTAAAGGAATTCTGCTTCCCCCCAGCTACTGGCACTTGAAGTGCCAGTGCTTTAAGGCACAACAGTTCATCCTTCCTTTTAAATAGCCTTACACTTAGTACTTAGAGCTCCATGCATCTATCTTACCTATTTTGTCCCCTGATTTGCTTTATATACCTTATTCACAAACTAGAAATAATTTGTTACAACAATTTTCTTGGTTAGAGGATAAGAGAGTTTGTCAACAATAATAATGTGGAAATGATTACAACATTAGAATTACTCTAATTTACTTGTTACAAATTTAAACAATAATGTAGAGAGATGATGGGGGAGATTTGGTGAGAGTTATTTTACTAGATAGAGAAGTTCAATATACCCCACTGGATCAGATGGGAAAAGAAAGGAAGAAAAAAAACTAAACCAAAAAAAACCACCCCCACCACCACGCTTACCCACAATCTGGAGCTGGGCACCATCTACAATCCGGGTCTGCAACTAGCCACCGTCTAAGCATAAATTCTTCATATTTTTCCATCAAGATGCCATCATTTAATATCAAACGAATATCATGGGGATTAAATCGTTCAGAGCATTCTGGGCAGCTGATATTAACTCTGCTCTCAGAGATTTCTATCCGGAGATACTGACGTAAGCAATCCACACAAGACCTATGGTGACAAGTCATTATTTCTGGGAACCTGTCCTTAGAGTGCCGCAAAAGGCACAAGGGACACTCCATGAAGTCTCCACTCGGTTTGCTGCTAGCGGTGGCTCCACTGTCTGAAGAGGTATACGTGGAGAAAATGGAGTTCTTGTCTGTACACATTTCTGAATGTATACTTTCAATACTTGCAATTCCATCCACTCCTCCATTTAAATCCCTGGATTTGCGTTTTGTGTCCTTTTTCCTCCGAAAGATAGAGGCCAATGAAATTCTTCTTTTCTTTGGTGCCTTTTTAACTGAAGGCAAACTCACCGAGGAGGCAGAAGACTGCAGGTCCCGATCAGAACCCATTTGCAGATGCAAACTCATTTCTAGAACATTCATCAGAAGTGTATTAAAGTTAACATGTAACTCTAATCATTTTTAAGGCTCAATTCAATATGAGAGGACATATGCTAAGTCATGTTGTTGGGTAATTGCTACTGGACAGACAATCTTCATGCAGAAACTTCTTCACACGCATTTATTTCCCGCCAACTCTTCATAGAAATTATCTGAAGGGGGAAGGGGAAAGAAAAGCAGAGGAAGAGAGGGGGGGGTGGGGAGAGGAGAAAAAAGAAGGTTAGAATCATATTCATTCAGTCCCTTTGCTAGTTCTAAAAAAGAGTGTAGTACCTGAGCACCTTATTACTCATATTATACATATTACTGCTAACTCTTCCTCCTCTCCCGCCAACAGCCTTACCTGTTTGTTTCATTAATCTGATGCACCTTTGTCATTTATCAACATTGTAAGTTCTTGTCTTTTTAGTACACTGTGCTGCGAATAAAACAATAGAGCAACAGCCCCTGTAGGTACAAGTAATGATAAAAGAATGATGGAAAATAAAAATATAAACAGCTCTTCCAAACAGAGTTATAGTGTAATTAGTGGACTTCTATTGTTTAACCTATTAAGCCTACAATACTTAGTAGGGGGGGGGGGGGGGGAGGAGGACACATCACAGAACCACTATAGCTAGCTAAACAAAACAAAACAAGAATTTAAAAAAAATCCTTGCTCTATATGAATATCCTTCCACTCAGGGTCTGTGGACTTCTAGAAACAGGGCAGGAGGGGAACAAACAAACATGGGCTTTCCATGCTGAAATCCAGGCAGGAGATAATAGAGATTGGAGCTGTACTTCCTTCAGGTTTCCTTCTGTGGCTGCTACTAAGCAGCTGCCAGGAGATCCGGCCAATGGCAGCATGGTTCTTTTATTGGATCTTGCTTTCAGGCAAAAGGGGAACCACAGAGTAGTAGCAATCCCTGCAAGACAGCATGGGTCTCCCTTCCTCGTGGATCCATGAGACTGGGAGGGAGCATGGCATCCAAAATCCACAACCTCCATTTTTCTACTGTCTTCTAGCAAAGAAGCTAGTTATAGAAAAATGCAGTAAGGGCACCTTCATTACCCATTCTTCCCACAGGTTTTTCCATACAGGGGGCTATCTGGCTCTCAGAAAACATGACACCTGATAATACAACTTTTGATAATGAGGAGAAAATGGGAGGTGTTTCCTGGAAGATGTTAATGTTGTATAATTGGATGTACTGGCTTACTCCAGTGTATTGTAGACTATCACATTGCTGGCCTTCATATTTTGTTTTTCAATGTTTCAGACTTTACCTCAATATGGAAAAGGAGGAGTGCAACTGGTTTTCAATGTGTCATTACTGAAGTTAACTGCTAGAAACAAATAGGAAGGAGGAGGAGGGATTTGTAGGGTGTACATAATGTGATATATTACAAATTCTATTTTTTTATACATTTTGGTAGATGGAAGACTTAGGAATCTGTCAAGTGTTGGCATATTGAGCAGGAGACCTTGAGCCAATGGGAGATTTCAAAAGAAGACTGACTAGCAGTGGAAACATCAACCCACTGATCTCTCTGAGAGGAAGATTTGATCCCATGTATGTGCAACCAGAAACAGTAAATCAAGATATAAATATGGTCATATCATGGGTAGGATAGTGCACATATTTGGGGAGGTCATTCTCATCTTTGTAAAAAAACAAAACCAAAAATCCACACCCTAAAAACAACCTCTCCTTAAACAGCTGTAAATCTGCAGCCAAGGGGATAATTAAAACACAGCCATTAACACAGCACACAGTGATTACTGTGAGGAGAATCTAATGTCTCACTTCCCACCACATTTTACATTTTTAGTATTTATATGTATTTTCTATTTCCATTGTATTGGCATTTCAATTTTGTAAGGCAATACCTGATGGTTTCAGCATGTGATTGCTATGCTGTGAAAATACTTAAGAGTCATGAAATTACAGCTGGTTTCACTAACACCGAGAACCATGGTCAGGCGCTTTTAAGTGTATTTCTTTCAAAGTTGGTATATTTCAAGTCCTGCATTTATGGGACTGTGAAATATAATGTTCATATGCATCATGCATAAATCATGCAAACAAATTCTGTAGTGACAATATACATAAACAATATATACTAAATGGAACAAAGTATTTAAGATATTGTATTATGCGCTGACAAACTGATTCACCGTGAACAGATTATTGAGATCTTACAGCAACTTCATCATCCCTCTGCTGCAACAGCATTAGCATTTACATGTAGGATGCAAGTCTAGAAAATCTAGGAGAGTCATTTTCATACAAACTTTGCTGCCAGAATGTGTAAAGGAAGGCCTACTTTTAAAAACCTGCAACTTCATACTATTTGCATTTCCAGTTAACAGTCCTGTCACACTCAAACTGATGTTCTCTCTTGCAAATTGGAGAAGGCTGCAAGGCCTTGGGAATGAGGAATTTCATAGGCAAAATCCATTCAGTGCTGTTAAAACACTTCCCCCCCCTCTCTTTTTCACTGATGGGATGCTTAGAGTTACTAGGTGCCTGGTTTTCAACTGGAAAGTCCGGTCGAAAAGGGGACCTGGCAGTGTCCGGTCAGATGTACTGACTGGACACCAAGTCTGGTTGCCATGGAGTGGGTGGAGGCGACGCCGGGTCATTAACCTGTGCCTGCTCAGGAGGGCTACCTCCTACCTGCTGGAAGGCTCCTTGTCACAGCAGCAGCTCTCGTCCCAGCCCCTGAGCAGAGGGAGCTCAATCTGGAGGGGGGGGGGGGGGAGATGATCCAATGAGCGACAAGGGAGGGGAGAGAGGAGCGAGGGACAGGGGCGGGGCCTATGGGGTCCAGTTACCAGCAATTAGAAAGGTGGTAATCCTAGGGATGCCTTATGCTGTAGACTGTACCTGAAGTAAAATATTCTAAATGCTATAATAAGTAAATTAAAAGCGAGCTTCTGTTTCAGTGCATCATGCATATTAGTACTAAATTCATAGCTGAATTCAAAAAAGCTATATTGTTGCTGGTTGAATTATGACTGTTCTCTTGTATTGTGCCTCACTTCAGTGGTTATAATTACTATTACATCTATAATAAGTTGTTACCTCACTAACCTAGTTTCTTGAATATCCTGGGAACAACATGGCTACAACACTGCATATTACATATATTGACATGTATGATTTGACTTGACTGAGGCTAAAAAAAAATCTGTTAGGATCCAAAATACCCTATCTCCTGAAGCAAATGAAGGTTCATTTGTCAGAGACATTGCTGTTAAGTAATTGTGTACTAAATCCATAAACTAAGTGAAAATGAAATGCTTGTAGAATTCTCCTACTTCTTATAAAACAAGCTTATAGAGCTTCAATAACTAATATTTTTCCACTTTATAAAGGAAAATGAGACTTCATATCAACATGCTGTATCATTCCTGTTTTATGGTACATGGAATATAATTACTGTATTATACACCAACCAATTCTTTGCTACTCATTTTTATCAAATTCTGCATTCCAAAAAATAAACTGAAAATTAGAGTACTAATTTCAGTTCACTTAAAATTCCTCAGAAATGGAATTCCATCACCAGTGCCAAAAAAATCAGTGAAAAGTAATTTGATGAAATGTTTTTAAAAACTAGTGATAACTTGACAAATTAACTGCTATACCATTATTTTTTAAACAGTATAAAAACTAAATGACAGTAGTTCTAGGTGGAGATCTAATCCTGACTACAAACACACAAGCCTGTAGGAAGTAATCCAGCGTTAAATATATGTATATTTCTAAATTGGACAAATTCTAGCAGAGCCGCACGGAATACATTAACACAATGTATATTTTAACTAGAGACCTACATTTTAAAAGGCAGTTCTTTGACCTAAAGAGCAAAATTCTGGGGTTACTCATCTGGATTTTGCAAAACAATAAAATATGAAGCCAAAACAACACTTTCAGAAAATTATTTTATTTACTTTAGTTTTCTTGGTTAAAAAAACAATTCCAACCATTAAGTGAGGAAATGGATTTGCTAAAATACAAGCATGCAATAATGGATAATGGTTCCGTACCAATGATTAATGCTGTGCCTGCAGAGCCGGGAACCTGGATCACCCCAGTGAATGATGAGACTTCTTCGCACTCTTGTGAGCCTTGGAATGCACCCCTACTCTATGGCCAGAATTCATGGACAATGCAGCCTCTTTCTTGGATCTGGAGGAACACTTACTACCATGCTTATGCACATTCTTCTGGGTTTCATGGCTAGGCCCCAGCGCAGTATCCATAGCTAAGGCTGTTTTCATCATGGATATTTTTAGTAAAACTCACTGACGGGTCATGGACAATAATGAAAAATTCACAGAAGCCCGTGACCTGTCCTTGACTTTTACTAAAAATGCCCATGACAAAATGGATAGCCTGGTCAGCTGGAGGGGGTGGGGGGGAGGGGGCTGGGAGCTCCAGGGTCCCCCTCCACTGGCGGCTCCCAAGCTTCGGGGGGCCCCCTGCCTCCCGCTGCAGCTGGGAGTGGCGGGGAACACCCCCCTGCTGCCCATGGGGGTGGGGAGTGGTAAGGATCCCCCCTGCCACCCCCTGCTGCTGGGAGCAGTGGGGATTCCCCATCTGCTGCCTGTAGTGGCCCAGAGTGACAGCGGGGAACTGCAAGGCTCCCCTTGCCACCCACAGTGGCCGGGAGCTGCAGGGGTACCCCGCAGCTCCCTGCCTCCACAGGTGACATGGGACCCCGCAGCTCCCAGCCAGCGCTGGCTGAAATCACAGAGGGCTTTGGATTCTGTGACTTTCTTGACCTCCATGACTAAATTGCAGCCTTATCCATAGCGCTGGTACCGACAGATCTGGACTGGGACTCTGCTATAAGAGGCTCCTGGACTGCTCAGGTCAGCGTACATGATGTATTGCTCAGGATCCGACTACGGCCCCATATGAGGTACATCTTAAGACATAGGGCCTGGCTTTTCTGGGTGCAGGCAGAGAAGAGGAGGTAGATATTGCACCTGGACACGATGTGGGCTTCCCCAAAGCAGTACAGGAAACGTTGTTGCTTGTCCTTGAATGAAAACAAGCAATGGCAGGAAATGCTGACCTTGAATCCTGGTGTCTTCGGCATAATCCAGTACCCAGACACAGGTGCGGGGGGTGGGGGGAGGGGGGCAGGGTTGGTGGGAAACCACTGAAGCAGTGTCCCAAAATCCTTGATCCTAGAAAAATTACTATGAACATTAAAACTACTACTAAAAATCAGTAAAATCTGAACTATGTACAAGAATAAAAGAGCAGATTTTCTGGAAAGTGCATCACGAAGGACGAGAGAAAAAGAAAGAAGCTCTGATGCGGATCTTGGGCGGTGTGAAGGAACTGAAGACATGGTCGATATGCTCCGCCCTTTATTGTCTCGGGTGAAACAACAAGGCAATGCCAGGGTGCATGTACACACACTATTACTTTCAAAAGCTCTGGGAAACTGGCGCATGCGTACATCTCTCAGTGGAATACAATAGGGACCATCTCTAGAAGAAGCAACATTTATTCTTGTTTCTGTTACGGGAACACTGTCAACATGACATCTAGTTAAAAGAATTTTCACATATTACACTTGCTTGAGTTCCCCTGCCGATTTTTATGGTTTTACAACCATACTTTCTCTCTCTCCTGTTAATGACCCACACAGAAGACAGGGGAAACTAATGATAGTATTCGGTCAGTTGCACTATCGAATGCACAAAATAAACAACCTGACAAAAACGAACTTTTTCTCGCCAATGTTTCCCTTATAGTAATCTTTGGTGTTGTAAGCAACAGTAATATGCACAAAAGTGTTATCTTCGGGCACTAAGTATGAAACAAATCAGTTATAGTCAAAAAACAACATTAATTTAAGGTGATAAACTTGTTGGAAATAAACTCTCTTAAAAATACAGTAATCAAGAGGAATATAAGCCTCCCTCCCTCTAGAGAGGAAAGAACGTGCATTACAAGATTTTTTGCCAATTTCAACAGATGTGCGAATCAAGAAATAGCAGCTATGGTGACTCATCAACTGCACTTTTTATAAGTAAAGTTTTTCCCATGTTCTAATAAATGTTCTCTTTCAATCTTGTGTTCTCTTTGCATGGGATATATCAAACACTCACTCTCAAGCAAGACCAATTCCTAAGAGACTTTGCCTCGGTTTTGGAATACAGAAGTTGCCACTTATTTAAAGGCAACCTACAATTATCCTACACCAGATTCAAAATCTGAAAGACACAGTTATCCATTCTCTCTTTTGTAGTATATGTGGCTTTTATGATTAGTTACAAAGTTTTAAAAAGAATGGCTACTCATGTGTTATCTATTACAGAAGAGAGGGTATAAAGCAGAGGTGGGCAAACTTTTTGGCCCAAGGACCACATCGGGCCCCCCGTCAGAACCCTTGACCCATCCAACCCCCCCTGCTCTTTGTCCCCTAACCACCCCCCGGGACCTCACCTCCTATCCAACCCCCCTTGCTCCCTGTCCCCTAGCCACACCCCCGACAGGCTCCTTGGGACTCCCATACCTATCCAACCCCCTGTTCCCCATCCCGACCGCTTCATCCACGAATCTCCACTTCATCCAACTGCCCCCTGCTCCCCATTCCGACTGCCCCCCCCGAAGAACTTCCACCCCCTCCAACTGCTCCCTATCCCCTCACTGCCCCCTGGGACCTCCTGTCCCTTATCCAGCCACCCTGCTCACCGCCCCCTTACCATGCCGCTCAGAGCGGCAGGACTGGCTTATTGGAAAGCCTGGGAGGTGGGCAGGCGCAAGCTGCGCTGCCCACGCAGCAGCATACCTACAGAGGAGGGGCCAGAGGCTAGCCTCCCCAGCCGGGAGCTCAAGGGCCAGGCAGGACGGTCCCACGGGCTGTAGTTTGCCCACCTCTGGTATAAAGAGTAGCTTAATTGTGATAATTTAACTAATCATGGTCAGATTGCCACAAAATAGTACAAGACTTAGAGCCCTGTGTTTTTTGAAAATGTGAAATACAATGAAATAAAATGAAAAACAAAAAACTATAAGCTCAGCTGGCAGTGGCAGGTCCTGTCCCATGGGGATGGAGATTTTTCCCACTCCTGGGCAATGTAGTGATTCTGACCTAATTTCCTAGTGTGGACCAGGTCTAAGTTAATAACATTCCTGCTAACATTTTCCAAGTTACTGTACGCTGTAAACACTGTTGCCAGCCCTGCAGGCAAAGGGGATGGGAGGGAGGGAGAAAGGAAGGAAGATGACCCCAAGACAGATATTTCACCCTCACTGCCAGACGTGCAAGTTGATGTTGTTGCACAGATTAACTGGCCAAGAAACCCTCCTGCTGACTCAGTGTCAGCCTCCCTAGGCTTCCAGCCTGCTCTCAATCCTGTCCCTGCCTCAAGCCTTGTTTCAGCCTGCTTCAGCTCTGTCCTTGCCCCATTCTGACCCTGCTCCAGCCCTGTTCCTGACTCACTTGAGCCCTGTACTCATCTCTTGATGCCCAGAACCTGAGGCTCACTCCAATCTGCTTTTGACCTTCAGGCTGCTTCCTGACTCTGATCCTGATTTGGCTTGCCTACGGACACTGACCCATGGGCTGCCCTTGGCCCAGTCCCAACTCTACATCCAGCTTCAACCACCACTCCAACCATCAAGCCTGACTGCCTAGAACCCAAAGGCTGACAGGGTGCACATCACCTGAGGATCTGGAGCATTATACAAAATAAATTAAGAATTGCACACAGATGTCCAGAGTAGATTTAACAAGCTGTGATCTTACCTCTCCTAACTTTGCTTTGTATGGGTGGATTGTTTCTTATTGCAATTACTTTCTAAACTGTCTATGCAATAGCCTGAAGTTTATTTTCAGTGCACAGTACAACCAGGATTGGGTTTTGTCTCATCTCTTCCAGTAGGTCATTTCAAACATGAACATTCAGAGAATATCTGACTACAGTTCTTGAGAGCATCATCATGGGCACTCACTGTTCCCAAAAAGCATAACAGTTTTGCTACATCATGGATAGAGAGGCCATTTGTGAGGTAGCTTGTCCCAACATATTGAGCGCCTTAAAGATCAAGAACAAGGTTTTGGAAGAACAAGGTTAAGGAAGAAAACTGGGAGCCAACAAGAGTGAAGAGCACTGGTGTGATGTGTTCTCAGCAGTTTTTCCTGCTAAGAGCGTTATCTATGATCTCCAGCCCAACTAAAGGTGGAAGGGGGCATTTTTTGCCATTGTTCCTACCTGGGTGTCCTGGATTAGCAAAGCCAGTAGAACTCCAAAATTCTTTACTCTCTCGAGTAAAAAAGATGGGATGCTTTTGATGGAGCGAGGGGTCCACATATTTTATCTTATTTAGCATTCAGTTAACTGTTTGTTCTGATGTGTGGTTTTTCCTTTAAATAGGGCTGTTTTGTTTTTACTTAATAGATCACTGGTGGTAGAATAGCTGTGATTCTAGTCTGTGCGTTATGAGCAGCACATGGAGTTTTAGCTTTTTTAATTTTTTCTATTTAGCTACTACCTACTATGGTGATAGATTTTACAGAAAATATTTGTGCTAATAACAAAAAATATAAAGGAACATAACTGATTAAAAGCATATAGTGTCCTCTTCTTCCCATTTTGTGGGTCTTGACATTTGGATTCATTAGCTCCTTTGTCAAGAAACACTGCAGCATGCTAACAATGTCAACCACCATAGGCATCTCAAGCTTGGCACTGATCCACAGAGGGTATATCCATATGTTTGAGATACATTTCCTTCCCCACCCCACCCCCGTTATGTTGCAAAGTTTCCTATTTAAAACAGGACCCTTTTAGAGCTCACTTGAAACAGTATTACAAAACAATGACATGTAACAAATCACCTTATTGAAAGATCTAATCTTCACTAGTATTTATGATGAGTATGTCTTCAGCATAGTGCAGGCTGGAGCACTTTGCCAAGCAAGAAAGCTAAAAATTCTGAAATGGTGAATGAATGTGAGGTCAAGCATCTTTAGACAGCACTAATTTAACAGGCCCTATTACCCTTGCTAGTGGGAGCAAAACTGAAGGGGGGGGGGGGGGGAAGTTACTCATCTCCTGTAGCTGTTCTTCAAAATGTGCTGCGTATGTCCATTACACTAGGGGCATGTGCATCTCTCGGGCACTGATGCCAGAGTTTTTCCTAGCAGTAGCTGCAGGGGCAGCTGTGCCTTCACCCTAGCGTCCTTCATGCTCCAAGCCATAAGTATAAAGGGCAGAGCCACCCTGCCTTTCCTTTCTTCATACCGGTCTCTTAGATGAAAGACTCCAGTGTGTTGGGAAAGTAGGGTGAATTGTAATGGACACATGCAACACATCAGGAAGAACAGTTACAAAAGATGAGTAACCTGTTTTTCTTCGAGTGATTGCATGTGTCAGTTACCCAGGTGACTCCAAGCAGCTTCCAGCAGAGGTGGGGCTAGAAGTCTCATTAGGAGGAGGACTGCAGGAGTGCTTTCCCCACAATCATGTCTTCTCTTGAGGTGGCAGTAATTGCATACTGTCTAGCAAGAGTGTGGACTGAAGACCATATTGCCATTCTACAGATGTCCACAACAGGGATGTTCCCCACAAACGCTGTGGAGGCTGAGTGTGCTCTTGTTGAACACGCAGAGAGTTTTCAGGAGGTGTGATGGATTTGATCTTGTAGCACACAGTAATACAGCTAGCGATCCATTTGGAGAGTCATTGCACTGTTACAGGATGCCCTCTCATTTCTTCTACGTAAGAGATGAACAGCTGTGAAGAGACCTGAAAGGGCTTTGGTTCTGTTCAGATAAAAGGTTGGCAAACACCAAAAGTGTGGAGCTTCTCTTTATCTTTATGAGCATGTGGCTTTGGAAAGAAGACCAGTAAATAAACTGACTGGTGAGGTGGATGAAACCAGGGGACCTTCACAGATTCTCCAACTACCAGTGAGGGCCCAGAGTCCATTGACTACTGACAGTGAACAATGGATATAAAAGAAAAAAGAAAAGGGAGCCAAAGGACCCAAAATGTGTATAACTAACAACCAATAAATTAACCATAATGGCACATTCGCAGAAGGAACGAGCTGAGAGCACACTCCAGCCACTGACCACAAACGGTAAGAAGGAACCAAAGGACGGGTGGGATTGCTCCACACTTTATACCCTGGCTTGAAGCATGAGGGATGCCAGGGCACAGGCATGGTCACCCCTACAAGTACCTCGAAGGAAAACTCTCTGGTGCATAAGATGTGCATACACACTTAGTGTAATGGACATTCTCAAAGGAGAATTTCTAGAGTTTGTTTAAAAGTTTGCAGTTACAAAAAGTTTCAAAATCCTGAGAGTACATAAGTCATGACTGGACCTGGTCAGGAATTTTTCTTACAAAACAGTTTTGTTGGAGAAAATGCAGATTCATAAAATCCAAAATGTTTCACAGAAGAACTGTTGCCAAACTACAGGTAACCATCAGAAACCTATCTGGTTGCTGGGGATCACACCTGGTGGGCTTGCTGGATATCCTGAGCTTCCAGGGTCTGTAGCTTTGGGGCAGTCCTGCCATGCAGACTATCCCAGGGTCAGGGACCCCAGGGCTTCCAGTCTCCTAGCAGTGGAGCTGAAAGCCTGGAAACCCTGGCTTTAAACAGAGCTCTGCTGCAGGCTCCATCGTGAACCAGGATTCTCCAGGTTTCCAAGCTCCCTGCCACAGAGCTGAACCATGGCAGACCTGACTTTGCAGCAGGCAGTCTGGAAACCATAAGAATCCCAACTTAAGCCTGGGGAGCCAGCTGGCCTGGGAATCTGGAAGCCCTGCGTCCTCAGCCCAAAGCAATACACACAGTGGGGCTGCCCAGGGCCTGGAAGCCTGTCAGCTGCTGAGTGAAACTGACACCATTAATTACCCTCACTGTTAAACATATGCCTTATTTCCAGTGTGAACTTGTCTAGCTTCAGTTTACAGCCACTGGATGTTATTATTTTGTTCCCAAAAAATACACTTTTAGACATGTTATCAAGTCACTCCTTAACTTTCTGTTATGAGACTGAGCTCCTTGAATTAATCGCTATATGAGGCATATTTTCTAACTCTTTAGTCATGCTTATGGCTCTCCTCTCCAATTTTTCCAATATCCTTGAAACGTTGACACCAGAACTGAACATAGTATTCCAGCAGCAGTCACATCGGTGCCAGGTACAGAGGTAAATAACCTCACTACTCCTACTTCTGATTCCCTTGTATATGCATCCAGGGTCATATTAGACCTTTTGTCCACAGCATCACACTTGGGAGCTCATATTCAGCTGATTATCCAACCACAGCCTCCCAAATCTTTTTCGGAGACACTACTTCCCAAGATAGAGTCCCTCATCCTGTAAGTATGACCTACTTTCTTTTGTTGCTAGAGGTATACATTTACCTGTATACAAACAGTTGCCTGTAGCCAGTCTACCAACTAATTCAAAGATCACTATGTATCAGTAATCTACCCTCTTCATTATTTACCACTCCCCAATATTTGTGTTATCTGCAAACTCCAAACTTTATCAGTGATGATTTTGTTTTCTTTCAGGTCATTAAAAAAAAATTAATACATAGCATAAGGCCAAGAATGGAACATACCTGCTCAAGGAGATCAAACAGTTAGCTAGTTTTTAATCAATGTAAAATGTGCCATGTTGATTTTGTATGGTTGAAGTTTTTAATCAAACTGTTGTGCTGTACCAAGTCAAATGCCTTACAGAAATCTAAGTCTAAGATCAACACTTATCTTTACAATCAAATTTGTAATCTAATAAAAAAAAATCAAGCTAGCTCGATAGAATCGGTTTTCCATAAATCCATGTTGATTGACACTGATTATGTTATCTTCATTTCATTCTTTATTAATCAAGTCTCAGATCAGCTCCATTGTCCCGCCTGGGCAGGGCCGGCTCCAGGCACCAGCAAAACAAGCTGGTGCTTGGGGCAGCACATTTCTAGGGGCGGCATTCTGGCACCGGCCATGCTGCCCCTAGAAATGTGCCCCGGCCGGCCGCCCCAGCTCACCTCCGCTCTGCGCCGGTGCGGCCGCCACCAGCTTCTCCCCGAGCAGCAGCACGCAAAACAGCTGTTTCGCGTGCCGTTTCTCCCCGTCCCTCCCAGGCTTAAGAGCCTGGGAGGGAGGGGGAGAAGAGAACTCGAGCGGCCGTGGCGCGCGTCTCCCCCTTCCTCCCAGGTATGCTCCGGCCGGGGAGAGCAGGGACCGCGGGCATGCCGCACTCGCTCCCCGCCGGCCGGGGAGAGTGGGGGCCGCGGGCATGCCGCGCTCGCTCCCCGCCAGCCGGGGAGAGTGGGGGCCGCGGGCATGCCGCGCTCGCTCCCCGCCGGCCGGGGAGAGTGGGGGCCGCGGGCATGCCGCGCTTGCTCCCCAGCCGGCCGGGGAGCGTCTCCCCAGCCAGCGGGGAGCGAGTGCGGCATGCTCGTGGCCCCCACTCTCCCTGGCCGGCGGGGAGCGAGCGCGGCATGCCCACAGCCCCCACTCTCCCTGGCTGGCGTTGAAGTTTTTTTCAGCGGGCGTTGGAGGGGTTTTTTTTGTTGTGGGGGGGGGGCAGCGTTTAGGGGTTTTTTTGTGTTTTTTTTTGCGCGCTTGGGGCGGCAAAAACGTTAGAGCTGCCCCTGTGCCTGGGGATTGATGTCAGAATTAACCAGATCATCCATTTATCCTTTTTAAATATTGGTACAACATTATCTTTCTTCCAGTTTTCTGTAACTTTCCCAGAGCTCCCTGATTTACTGGGGAGGAGGGGAAGAGAATCAATATTATTGGTCCAGGAAGCTCCTTAGCCAGCTCTCTTAAAACTCTTGGATGCAAGTTACCTGAACCTGCTCATTTTAAAATGTCTAATATCAGTAGCTGCTGTTTAACATTCTCATGAGTTTCTACTAGAATGGAAAGAGTGTTATCAATCATCATCATCAGACTACCTCTACTGGCTTTATCCCAGATTAATGAGAAAAATGGAACGATATGTGGAAAATCTATGGAAAGAAAGCAAAATGGGTATATTCTTCTAGCTGGAAGAATGTCTTAAAGATTATCTAAGAAAGGTTTACTTGCCAAGACTAGAGCTTAGTCATCAGGTTTCTACTGTAACATTTGGGAGATCATTAACAATTAAATAAATGCATAAGCAGCATTCCTTATACTCATAAGTGGTGATGTTTAAATTTTTCCTCAGAGAAAAACTATAGAGCCAGAGCAATTTTGGTTAAATGATTACATCAATTTAAACCTAGGCAAAGATTGACTATAATTCTTACTTTCCCTTTTTTAAAAGGACACAATATTGTTTTAATTTAACTCTTTTCTTTCTTTGTAACAGTCTCTTGGAGCCATTTATATGCTTTTCTACCCTATTCACTTTTGATCTTTTCCACTTGACAGTATTTCCAGTCTTTTGAATAGAACAGAAATTAATCTAATATTTGTTTTGTTTACACAGACTTCAACTTACATAGCAATATGCCATGATGAACAGAGCGTGCATGCACCAGTACCAATGGTATCAGCAATACTCTGGGACTAGTATGTACTTTCATTGCTAATGCTGCAGCAAAGGCAATAAAGACAATACCTGTCTATTAAACACACATTTGAGTTTAAGGTAGTTTTTGGTCTCCGTTCAAATCAATTTTTTAAAAATAAGATCTAGAATAAAGTAACTCCATCATCAGGATGTATTTTTCCATTTATTGTTCCTAAGGTTAATGCAAATGTGGTAAAAATAATTATTTGACTCCCACTAGTTTGAATTTGAAAATAGAGAATTCAGACAACAATGTTGGATTTTATTGAGACTATTACAACTAAAATTTATTAAGATTCTTTAGCGGGAAAACAGACTTGAAATAAAACACAAAAATATGTATTAATTACAGAAAAGAGATTGAAAAAACTTTTTTTAAAAATGTAACCCGTCAATTCACCCTGCAAATACAGGAATTTTGTATGCAATATATTAGGAGCTCTGTCCACTCTTGATTTAAGATGTCCCAGATGTTGAGGTCTTTATGTTTAAAATAGAACCTCACTGTTGCACAAATTTGTATCTGAAATTTTCCTTTATTCAGTTTCACAGTATTACTCTTAGTAATCTAAAGAATTTATGGATAAACCCTAACCGACCACTATCACAAGCAGGATGTGAAATTCTTATTGTAGTATTTGGTGCCATTCTAATCTCTGCATAAGGAGGACATAAGAACATAAGAATGGTCTGACCCAGTATGGCCAAGGTCCATCCAGCCCAGTATCCTGTCTATCGACAGTGGCCAATGCCAGGTGCCCCAGAGTGAGTGAACCTAACAGGTAATAATCAAGTGATCTCTCTCCTGCCATCCATCACCCCCCTCTGACAAACACTGTTTTAGTTTAATTTTTGTCTTTAACCGAGACTTTTATAAATATTTACACAAACAGGCACCAAAACTTTTATAAAGAGGAGTATAGAGTTAGGCTCTTATTTGTATTTACGCTCCTAAATAAATGACCCAATTTTCAGAAGGGGCTCCTGTTAAAGGTACTATGTCTATGTATAACATGCTTGGATACCCTCAAGGAATTTAAAGTTTATTTTGCCATTGACAATCTCCATTTGTTCTCCGAATCCTCCCATCATCTCAGTTACTATCCTTAGTGTGAAGGAGGACTGGAAAAGCCTTGTAGAATTTGCCAGTTTAAAAGATTAAACACACCCAAAACCAAAAACTGAAATCTTCTGTATAGAAATAAGAATATAATTAAGACAGACCACTTTTATATATATATCTCCATCCTCTAATATTTGTGGCTATCTTAAAGGCTTTTAAATAGTGACCTGCTAAAATTAAACAATAATTAACCAAAACACAAAAGCACACAAAAACATACATCACAAAACTACAGAAACATAAGACCTTATAACGCTGTAATACTCTCTTGATCCTGTCCATCAACATTTATCATTCATAAGATATGTTATTCTGAATTTAAATTATTATAAATTCTTTGGAGTAGGAACTATGTTTTATATCTGTCTGTAAAGAACCTCTTAACATACAAACATTATGTTTTCTAACCAACTTTATTCCTTGCTCAGCTCTCTATTTTCTGTACTATGCCAAGAAAACGTGTTTAGATTTAGCCTGACTGCTGTTGGATGCGAAGATTTAGCTGGGGATAATTGCTGATGGACACTTTACAAATAAAGGACTTAGTCTGACTTCACATGAGGGCAGACTAGAAGTTGGGGAAGTGCCCAGTGACTGTAAAGGCAGTTGCAATTTTCCTTCCCTTGACCCACATATCCAAATCCTACCACTGTTTCTTCCATAACATTTACAAGATTCAGCCTTCGGAATGGATAGAAAAGGGTGCAACTCTTTTTCAGGCGCTCATCTCCTGTCTATTTACTGTCATCTCCTTCCCTATGAGCTTCCCAACTCCCACATTGTCCACTTGTATGAGGTGAATTGAAAAATATTATTTTATCATTTTTGCAGTGCAAATATTTGTAATCAAAAATAATATAAAGTGAACACTGTACACTTTGCATTCTGTGTTGTAATTGAAATCAATATATTTGAAAATGTAGAAAAACATTCAAAATATTTAATAAATTTCAATTGGTATTTCATTAACAATGCAATTAAAACTGCAGTTAATTTTAATTGCAATTCATTTTTTTGAGTTAATCACATGAGTTAACTGTGATTAATTGACAGCCCTACAAACCAACCTAATTTTCTTTTCTCACAGGGTTACTCGCCTAGTGGATGCAGGGGGAAGCAATAGCTGTAAAGTACCTGGATTATAGAAAGGCTTTTGACACAGTCCCACATCATATTCTCATAAGTAAACAAGGGAAATGTGGTGATGAAATTACTATAAGGTAGGTGCACAACTGCTTGAAAGACCATACTAAGAGTAGTTATCAATGGTTTGCTTCAAATTGGAGGGCTATTCTACTAGGGCCCCCACATATACACTTCCAATACTAGACAATATTTTCATTAATGACGTGGATAATAGAGTGGAGAGTATGCTTGTAAAATCTGCAGATGACACCAAGTTAGGAGGCATGCACTTTGGAGGTCAGAATTAGAATTCAAAACAACTTTGACAAATTAGAGGATTGGTCTGAAATCAACAAGATGAAATTAAAAAAACTGCAAAGTACTTCACTTATAAAGGAAAAAAAACACAACTACAAAATGGGAAATAACTGGCTAGGTAGTAGTATTGCTGAAAAGGATCTGGGAGTTACAGTGGATCACAAATTTAAGACGAGTAAATGATGTGATGCAGTTGCAAAAGAGCTAATATTATGGAGTGTTTTAATTGGAGGGTCATATGTAAGACATGGGAGATAATTGTCCCACTCTGCTCGGCACTGAAGAGGCCTCAACTAGCGTACTGTATCCAATTCTGGGCGCCACACTTTAGGAAAGATGGGGCATACTGGGAGAAAGTCCAGAGGAGAGCAATGAAAAACAAACGAAAAAAAAGTTTAGAAAACCTGACCTACAAGGAAAAGTTAAAACAACTGGCATGTTTAGCCTTGAAAAAAAGACTGAGGGGAAACCTGCTAACAGTCTTCAAATACATTAAAAACTGTTATGAAAAGGACAATGATCAGTTGTTCTTCATGTCCACTGAAGGGAAGACAAGAAGTAGTGGCCTTAATCAGCCGCAAAGGAGATTTAGGTTAGATATTAGGAAAAACTTTCAAACTATAATAATAGTTCAGCACCAGAATAGGCCTCCAAGGGAGATTGTGGAATCCCCATCATTGGAGGTTTTTAACAACATGTTGGACAAAACACCTATCAGAGATGGTCTAGGTTTACTTGGTCCTGAACCTCTGTGCACAGGGCTAGACTTTATGACTTCGAGGTCCCTTCCAGCCCTACATTTCTTTTATTGTGAGTCCCCACCTCAGCAAACTTAAGACAGCAATTATTTCCCCACCACCACCATCACATCCTAGTATCTCTCACTACATTCGATGATAGATTAATATTAATATAATGGCTTAAGTGTTTGTTTCAATGATTAGCACAGGATTAGCTAATGTTTCAAGTATTATCGTGAGGCTTTAGTGTTAATAGCCCAGAGAAATTAATGGAATCATTCACGCATCTCAGAGCTATTCTTTCACACCGACCACAGACTCAGGCACACAATATTGCGTCAGATTTCACTTTGTATTTTGCACATTTTCTTTGCAACCATGACAGCTAGATATTTGTTTTAAAAAATTGAAAGTTTGGATTTTGGAGCAGAACTGGACAGTAACTGCAAAAAGAAGTTGTGCAATTATTTACATGGTTACATAGTCATGTTACCCAATGGGGAGTTCAGTATTGTTCAGTGCTTGATTTGAGCCAGTGTGACCAACCAGCACTTTCTTTCCTTTTGTCATGCTCAGGTAAGTTAGGGGCACTGCTCTCCAGCATCTTCACCATGCAAGCAAGCACTATTCCTTTCCCACCAAGCCTTATATGGAGCACATCTTTATGTTGCTTCACATCTTCTATTGCCACAGAACACCAGGCACAGCAGCCAGTAAAGAAAGCAAGGGTAAGGAGGTCTAACGATACTCCCCATTCTTCAGCAGTCAAGGTAAGTCCTTCCTGGAGGGATGCACCCAAAGGACAAATGATCAGAAATTACATCTCTCCCACCAGACCCCTTCACTTGTGGCATCCCCATATGGCTCTATTCACCCTGGGCCTATTAATCACTGACATACAGCCATCAGAAAAACTGCTAAGACGACATGGACTCAAAGTGCCAGCAATATGCAGATGAGACACAGCTCTATTTGACCTTTACCACATGCCACTAACACCAAGCTGGCCCATTGCTTGGACACGTTCAGCTTATGAATAAAGAACAGGCATTTGATACTCAATACAAGCACCAGAGAGGGGATACTGGTGAGCAGAGGAAAGCTTTGAGAAGTTGGAAGCCATGGTGCAGTCTTCTTTGGTTGAAGGTACACATCCACAATGAGTCAAATCTGTTTTTAGGTTAAGTGTGCTCCTTGCTGACACTAAACTCTGACACAAAGTCTGCAAGTAATACTTTCTACTGGACTAGGAGACTCTATCCCATCCTGGTGGGTGATGATCTGCCCTTAGTTATATATACACACCTTTGTCACATCCCAGCTGAACTATAGCAATGCAATATAGGTGGGCACAAAGCATCAGCCCTTAGGTAATTCCACCTAATACAGAATGCAGCAGTATATCTCCTCAGCAACATGGGCTATTGAAAGTACATCAAAAATTATCCTCTGCTCTCTATCCCTGGCTTCCCAAAGAACAGAGAGTCAAGTTCAAGGTCTCAGTTCCTATCTTCCAGGCTCTCAAAGGCCTGGTCCAAGGATATCTAAAAGATTGTCTAAAGCTTCAAGAGAAAGACTGTAGTCAACAACTCTGTTCTTCAGGCACTACAAAACTTTCAACCACAAAGGTAATAATAATCTGCACAGGAGACAGATTCCTCAGTGGCTGGTCCCAGACTGCAGAAGAAACATCCATGGGAACCAAGAACTACACCAAACCTCACATTCTGCTCCTAAGTTCAAGACATACTCATTTAACCTTGTCTTCCCCAATATAAACACATAGCAATGTGTGCCTATTTAGGTTGGGTTTTTTTTAATTACCAAAACTTAGACTGTATACAAATTTCCCTGCTGAGGAGGGGATGAGAGGAAAAAATGAACCACATGTGACAGATGTTAGTCACATTGCTTAATGCACTACTAGAAGGCACCGAAATACTACAGTGATTAGGGTTATACAAAAACCTACATGCAACAGAATAGAATTATACAAGGCCCATAACTCCAACATTGGCAAAAGGAAACTTTCTGCTAAAATTCAGTGGTCCATTTGCACACAGAGGGAAAACATGGTGAACACATTAAACATTTATTTTATTAATTTCAGTTATTTTCAAATTAACTAATCTTTCATGTGAAATTAAGTGTGTAAGAATGACATGGAAAAGTTACAGAATTTAAAAAATAAAAGATTCTAAATATTGTCACTTGTAATGTGGCTTTCCTGTTGAAATTCTAAGTTTTTAGAATTTGACAATGATTCGCAAAATTCAAGTTTGTTGTTATTAAAACAGTATACTTTGTGTAATGGTCAACTGGAGATTTTATTTAGCTTTAAGAGGCTTAATTTACAAAAGTTCTAAAATTAGTCACCCAGTTCTATAAAATCCATGAATGTGGAAAAAAAAAAACTGTCCTACGATTTATTCAAAAATATTCTAAAAATGCACCAAATTGTAATTATTCAACCAGCCACATTATAAAATGTTTTTTGCTACCACGTGTTCTCATTGAGTACTATGCATGTTTATACAACCTTGTCACTTATCAGTGCATTATATCGTACCTAGTAGCCTATCCCAGGATGGGCTTAATCAGTGCTACTCTGCCTCTCTATTGTCTCAAGTCTTCTCTCAGCCCTTTGTTCTGCTATTGCTTATGAAATGTTCATTGCTGGGTGCTGATACAGAGATAGAAAAATTATCTTACCTCCCTTCCCCTCACCTTGCTAATGCATAATTTGCAGTTGAATTGCCTAAAATGTTTTTTACCCCAGAACTGTTCTACTCATTAAAGGGCGTTCAATTGCTGCACATTATATAAAATGTCATTTACGGAATAATTATTTCAAATTGGATCAAAATGTAACAGTAGTTTGTTACAAACATACAGACATTACAAAAGATACTTCATAGAAAGACCAGCAATACCACTATTACTTAGCCAGACCAATAAAGAGATTCACCTTATGGCCATCAGGGAGCTTTGTTCCATCACTGTGACTTTAGTCACAAAATGGGATTTAAGTTTAAGAAAAAAGGTACACTTAGAGCAATTTAGTCAATACAAGTGCAGTATGTGTATTAATACAAATAACGATCTGCCAAGTTAACTCTGCCATGATAATGATCTGCAAAGTTAACTCGGATGTCACAATTCTACTACTCAATAATGAACTGTTCTGTCTTGGATCCTAAAACCTTCTTTGTCTGCTAATACTAACAGCTTCAGCCCAAACTATAATGTATGCTGAGCGAAGCTTTTTAAATAACCGTGGGTCAGGCTGACATTGTACCATAGTAGACAAATCAGCAGTTAAACTTAAACAAAAAATACCACTGTTCTACTCATAACTTAGTTTAGATTTAAATGAATACAAGTAATATATTTTAGATCAGCCCACTTCTCCAATAAAGTTAAGAGCAGCTTCAGCTAGCTTTGTGGCTATTCCTCAAGTAAATGCAGCAGAAAATAAGGCAGAGGCTAAATCAGAATTATACAGTGAGATTGCTCCCAAAATGTAATAGTCAAAGCTATGTGGATATAATCTCCACTTGGTCTATATATTACATCTGCCTACCACCAGCTGCATATCCACTTACCTCTGATGTCACAGTGCTGCATAACAACTAGGACAGGTGGAGAAGAAAAGGGGAAGGGACAAGGAGAAAGAGGGAAGAGAGATTAAGTGGGGGTGGGGACTGCAGGTAAAAGGTAAAGCTACTGCCGAAGTCACAGATCTACTAGCATCAACCAGTCTATATATAAATGGTATTGTTGGCATGTGAGCCCTTGATGCAACCTCATTTGTTCACTCATTTCACCCCACCAATGATATCATAGCATGCAAATGATCTTAACAGGCAGAGGAAAAAAGGGGTGCAGGGGGGCCTGATGCCAAATGGCAGTGGGAGGATAGAGGAGCACCTCTTCCAACACCAGTTCCAAAACCCCTGAATTTCATTGTGCAAGTAGCTACCTCAGCCTACTCTAAAAATATACAACCTCAGACCCTCATTTCCCTTTCTTAGGTTTGGCTTTAACAAATAGATTAATAATATAACAAAATTCAACTCAAGCCTGCTCTGCAGCCATGTCCACTGCTAGGGTTCCTACCTCAGGATTTCTCACCCTAGATCCTTTCTCCTAAGAAAGCAATTTCCATCCCCCTTACATATGGCTGAGTAACACGCAGTCAATGGCCACCTGGGTAAAGCTTGTTTTAAGTGACTTGCCCTGCATTACATATGAACTCTAAGGAGGAAGCAGGCATAGAATTTAATTCCACAGTGTGGCACTGCATTGCCATAACCACAAAACTCTCCTTTCTTGTCCTATAATCCCCTGTCAATCACTACACAACATCTAACTTCTGCACTAAATGAGGCACAGGTCCTTCAAACAGCCTCATTCCCTACAAAATCATCCTGAGCAGCGAATGTGGCAGGTATCCTATGGGAACAATAGTATGTGATCATCTAGTTAAAGATGTACCATAATGCAAATGGCACAAGGAGGCCAGAACAATAGTTTCATGAACCCTTAATTGTGGCATTCCCTAATTTTTGAGTGCTTGATTTTATAACCTTAACATTTGTTTAACATGGGGCGCGGGGGAGGGAGGGGAGAATTAATGTAATTTTTCAAGCTTAAACACCCCCTGACCAAACACACATTCCATCATGTGGAACCATCCTTAACCCCCACATGGGTTATTAGCAGGGTTGGGAACTCAAGAACTTTAAACACAGTCCTCTGCAATTTAACTAACGGAGTAACTGTTGGTAGTAGTAAGCCATTACCCTCTATTTGCACCAACCACTAGATCAGGGGTTGGCAACCTTTCAGAAGTGTTGTGCAGAGTCTTCATTTACTCACTCTAATTTAAGGTTTCGCGTGCCAGTAATACATTTTAACGTTTTTAGAAGGTCTCTTTCTATAAGTCTTTAATATATAACTAAACTATTGTTGTATGGAAAGTAAATAAGGTTTTAAAAGTGTTTAAGAAGCTTCATTTAAAAATAAATTAAAATGTAGAGCCCCCTGGACCGGTGGCCAGAACCCGGGCACTGAGAGTGCCACTAAAAATCGGCTCACGTGCCGCCTTCGGCACGTGAGCCGGACACACACACACACACACACACACACGGAAGACTAACAAGTCAGCTGCACTGTCACCACACCTAAATTTGAAATACTGAAGTCTACAAAAATTAACATTCTAAATAATATAATTAAATAAAAAATGTACACTTCTAACCTACCTCTACCTGATTATGTTCTGTAAATAATGTGATTTTCTGTTATTTCTTCCTAGTCCACAATATTGAGAAGGGAGCCAGGACTGGCTGGGCAAAGAGACTGCATTTGGGGGAGAGGGGGTGTTTTTTTCTTCATTAAAAGTCCTAAACAACTCCTTATAAATTACAAATTTGCTAGATTTAATTTAAAACAAAAACATTTGAAAGATAGCATATTTCTACTTTTGGCAGTACATTAGCAGAAAAACAGGAAATAAATCAGCAATAAACAAACCTTGAAAAGTTGAAACACACCATGAAAGTGTTTGTTCCTACCATGAAAGTAGTGGGGCGGGAGGCACGCGGCAGGAAGAGGTGTTTATGTTTTTAATTTTTATGATAGAAGCTTCTGCAGATAAACTCCCATCTCAGACATCAAAATGATCTTTGGGCGTGCTCAAGAATAGTACTGGCTGATATACTAAAATCCCTAGCTGGAAATAGCCAAAAGGTTGGAAGGCCAGAAAATTGCTACTGATAAATTTAACATAAGAAAGCTGATGAGGCCAATAGCAGACTAAATATTAGCCTTTTCAGAGAAGGGAAAGACAAGTTACATCTCCTTACAGCAAGATACTAACCGGTCCTCTTCATCTTGTCTCAGAAGTTTCAAGCTGTGCAAATGGATTTTGTTTGTTTTGTAATTGAGAATTACACATGACCTGCAACTGGGCTGACTTGCAAAACAATAGCAAAGGTGAGAAAAGACTGCCATTTAAAATGTCACTACCAGGTTAAAAATCTGTAAATATTCACAGATGCTGAAGAGATGTATTGCTTCTCAAAGAGCAAAGTGATCTGTTTCCTATTCCCCCCCCCACCCCGATTATAAAACCAAAAAAAGCAAATGCACCCTCTAATTTTAATGTTGCAACTTACATTTTTACTGATTGGAATTTTCTTAGCAGTGAAAGCTATGTACCGTGTACTGCACTAACTTGTAAGACTGATATTTTCCCTGCTGAAATTCTGTTTAGTCTTTATCTTCTATCCACTCTGATTGGATATGAAGTATGTAGTGACATCTATAAATTGACAAAAGCTATTAAAGTTTAAAAATGTAATTTCAGTAGCAACTCTGGAGCTATTGCTCAGTGGAATTATTTTTAAGACCCCATATTAGGGCATTTAAAACTTTCTGGAAAAAAAAAAAATCACTAAAATGTCTTCTGTTTGTTCTAAATACTATAAGAAACTTGAGAAGTTTGGTAAAAGCCTGTTCAGCCATTTGGGTTATCAGGAGTGTGAAAAGGAAGACTATTTTATACTTTAAGAAGCTTTATATCTCAGATTAATTATAATTTCTGCATTTCAAATTGTGTGTGTATAAAAAAAAAGTCTTCAATGAGCGATGTGTGCTCTGAGATTTAAAAAGGCTGGTTGAGAAAGTTAAACAACCAAATATGTAAGTTTACGGCTCAAATTTTGTGTGTTCAAAAAGTCAAAAAGCCGATAGCTATGGTTCCCCCAGAAACCATCACTTGGCCCTCTTAGAAAATACTGTATTTGTGAATCATCCTAAATTTATGAAATAGTGCATATGTACAAGTTCAATTCCAGCGGTAGTGGGAATCCTATTTTAATTTGATGACTTTTGTACATGTAAAAAGCAACTGTAATGTCACATTAAAGTACTTGCTTTTTACTTTTGGCATAAGATTCCATTTCACATCTGCTTTTGTCTCATTTAATGCCAGCACAAAACTTTGAAGATATAATCCACTATACAAGTGCTAAGTATTTAACATTTAAGTTAATTCTCATACTTGTAAGACGTGCCAGACTGATTGAACAGGTACACCACAAGTAGTACAAATATGCTCACACTATTCTAAACATATTTCTATCTTGAATACATTTTTAAAGGGTTGTTTGCTTTCCAAGAGGGCAGAGACCCAATTAAGGTTATGTTTTAGGCTTGGTCTACACTAGGGGAGGGGGGTGGGGGGACGAGAGTCGACGTACGATACGCAACTTCAGCTACGCGAATAGCGTAGCTGAAGTCGGCGTATCATAAGTCGATTTACCTGGCTGTGAGGACGGCGGCGAGTCAACCGCTGCCGCTCCCCATTCGACTCCGCTTCCGCCTCTCGCGGAGTCGACGGGGAGCACGTTCAGGGATCAATTTATCACGTCTAGATGAGACGCAATAAATCGATCGCTGATCTCCTTCACTATACGATAGTGAAGACGTACCCTTGGCCTCTCCCACCAAACTCCACTACTTCCCTCCCAGCAGAAACAAAGATTATTTCTAGGTTGAGAGAAACGGGAATAGGATCGGCATTAGCATTCTAACAGAAATGTAGCTCTATCCTTCATCTCACCTGCCAGGGTAAAAAGTAGCATGTAGAGAGGAATGAAGACATGACAAAGCACAGGAATGATGTCTCCTCTGGACTGCTAAAAGTGGAAAAACAACATAACTGCTTTGTGCCTACAGATGGCACAGGCATACAGTAGAACACTTTCAATTTGCCCTAATGAGTGGGAACCCCATTGACAATATCAATTTGGTGAATTAGCAAGAGAACAAACATACATCTATTATGATACTTGTAAGAAATCAGCCAATTAAAAACTGGCAAGTAAAGGACAGATGGGGATAGTCAACTATTCTACCTATACATTTACTTTTTATAAATGTATATATTTGTCTCCCCTCTCCTGTCCCCTTCCCTTCCCTCACCCCACCCCAGCATTCATTTTATGTTCTTTTCTTAAATTGCAGGTTCTCTGACTCAGGCATTGTATTTTCATACAAACCAATATACTACCTAGCACAACAGGGCCCAAGACTGCACTTGGATCCCGAATGCTACCACAATTTTTTAATAATAATGGTAGTTGGATGTAATGCATAGCAAAGTGTATTTTGATCATCAACTATACTTTAGCTTTATTATATTTCATAGTACATTACTAAGTGTATTTAGTATGTTTTGTAAAAATAATGAAACCTTATTAATATAGAACCTTGTTACAACATCCACTATTCAACCCATGAAAGACCAAACCAATTTTTTGCACAGATTAAGTGTGCAGTTCAGCAAGGTTATATGGAATCTGATGAGATTCATGGCACACTCCTGTAAAGAACTTTTAAGAACCTACATTTAAACTAGACAATGTTTCATGCATTTTTACACAGAACTTGAAGTTTGCATTTAAATATTTGGAAGTTAATGTGTTCTTAGTTACTAAAAAATTAGAACATAGATCTATTGTGTCTTCCAAACTCACACTGATGTGTTTTATTTCAGGAAGTGAACAAAGCAGTTGATATTTTAATCTCTCTCTCAGCCACAATTAAAAAAATATCTTCTACTGAAAGAAACTTCAGACTCTCACACTGCAAATATGAGAAAGCACCATTTTGTTTACACAAATGTAATGCTATTTTTTGAGAGCTATTAAGTTATTTAAAGCTCCAGTATTATAGAAAAAAGAAGAACAAATTATTGAGAAACTGAAACCAGGGAAAAAACAGTCCACTTTTTTGTAAATAAAGATCTGTAGAGTTGAGGAGATTTACGAAGGATGAATGCCTACCCAAATGGTGCATTTCCTAACGTGACTGTTCTATTATGGAAAAATATCGTCCCATGAGGTCTTCCCTTTGCCTACAGAGCCAGAAGAGTAACTAAGAGGCTGTCTTCATCTGTTCAGCTTTCTGTTTGAACAACGCTAGTCAGACATTCCACAAACTCACAAAAGCCAAATACAAAGATCAATTGTTACTGTTAAATGTTTGCAAATATGCAGCAAAGAAGATGAAGGTTTGGAAAAAAGAAAAGGCAACAAAACAGTTTAAATATGGCTTTTATGGCTACTTCTATGGGCAATTGGGGGAGGAGCAGAAAAGTGTTTTGTGTAGACCTAGGCTCTACTTCAGTATTTAAGGCCTGGTCTACACTGGGGGGGGGGGGGGGAGGAGGTGAGGGGAGAGAGATAATCGATCTATGTTACGCAACTTCAACTACGTAAATAATGTGGCTGAAGTCGACGTACTTATATCTACTTCCCATGGTGTCTTCACTGTGGTAAGTCGATGGCTGACGCTCTCCCGTCTACTCCACCTGCACCTCTCGCCCTGGTGGAGTACTGGAGTCAACAGGAGAGCGCTTGGCGATTTATCGCGTCTAGACGTGATAAATCGACGCCCGCTGGATTGATCGTTGCCACTCAATCCAGCAGGTAATGTAGACAAGCACTAAGAATGTGTCAATAACGGTATGTGTCTGTATTTTCTTTTATGCAGTCAGGACAATGTCATCCTGACATATTAACTTTTATTTTCAGATTATGCTTTTCTTTATTGGTGTAAGGAAGAAACATATTATAATAAAAAAAGATGTGAAGTCTGTGTACCATTCAATTGCACCATACTCAACAGGCAGAAGAAAGGCAGCCTCTCTTAAAATTCAGAGTACTTCAACTGAGTGAGGGGGCGGGGGTTAAAGTGAGCTTATCCCACCATAAAGATATGTGAAACTTCATTTCTGCCCTGAAAGAGACGTAACTGAACGTTATTTCTTACATTTGCAAATTCATGGGAAAATATCACCATTTCACTTGGAAAATTAAAATTATTTTTAGAAATTGTATTTATTAGTAATTGACAGGATACCAGTTTATATCATAGCTACCTAAGGTCTGATCCTAGGAAGTACTGAGCAACCCTTCAAACCTCAAATTGACTTCATTCAATACCTTCCAGGATGAGGCCTTTAACTCCTACAATCATCTACTTTTGCAATAAAGTTGCGCAAGAACTGTTATAATGCTGATAGTGCACGTTCTATTAAAACATTACAACAGGAACAGAGTGCTCTTCTGGCTTATTTCTTTAAAAAGAATTGAAAAGGTACTTATGAAGTGTAAGGGATTTGATTTTAAATATACTTTAATCTTTAAAAGTGCTGCATACTAAGAATAGTTAGAGATAGCTATAGCCTAGTGTAGTTATAAATTGGTTAGAGCCAACAAGCTTTGTGAAATTCCAATGTTTGAGTAACTTTTGTTTAGTTCGTGAATGCCTGAAGATGATACAACAGCTAATATTTACTTCATAGCCTAATATCACTATTTGTTTATACTGTAGTCGTGCTCAAGGACCCAATCATAGATCAGGGTCCCACTGTGCTAGCATTCTACAGAACACAAAGTGACAATCCCTGCCAGTCTCCTACTGGTTTTTGACCCCCAACCTGAAGCAAATACTCACCAGCAACTACACACCACACAACAAAAACACTAACCCAGGAACCAAACCCTGCAACAAACCCCGGTGCCAACTCTGTCCGCATATCTATTCAAGGGACACCATAATAGGACCTAACCACATCAGCCACACCATCAGGGGCTCATTCACCTGCACATCTACCAATGTGATATATGCCATCATGTGCCAGCAATGCCCCTCTGCCATGTACATTTGCGTAGAGACTGTCAGGTTTGGCCAAAGAATAAATGGACATAAATCAGACATCAAGAATTATAACATTCAAAAACCAGTAGAACACTTCAATCGCCCTGGACACTCAATAACAGACTTAAGAGTGGCAATTCTTTAACCAAAAAAACCTTCAAAAACAGACTCCAATGAGAAACTGCAGAACTGGAATTAATTTGCAAACTGGACACCATCAAATTAGGCCTGAATAAAGACTGGGAATGGATGGGTCACTACAAAAACTAGTTTCCCTCTGCTGATACTCACACCTTCTTGTTAACTGTTTGAAATGGGCCACCTTGATTACATTGGCCTCATTAGCACTACAAAAGTGATTTCCACCCCTTCTTGTCAACTGGTGAGAATAGCCCACTTCCACCTTAACTGAACTGGCTCATTAGCAATGACCCCCCACTTGGTAAGGCAACTCCCATCTTTTCATATGCTGTGTATTTATACCTCTCTATTGTATTTTCCACTCCATGCATCTGATGAAGTGGGTTTTAGCCCACGAAAGCTCATGCCCAAATAAATTTGTTAGTCTCCAAGGTGCCACAAGGACTCCTCATTGTTTTAATTGTTCAGGGAGGTAGTGATTCTAAATTGACAGAAAAGTCCCTTCTATCAGGTTATGTGGCATTTACGCTAAGGGTCTATGCTGCCATAGCTATGCTGGTACAGTCTCTCCAATGCAGACATACCCACTGTACAACACGCAACTTCACTACAGAAAAACTTTGGTGGATTGCTCTTTCCTACATGGGAACTCATCTCCAAAGGCAAGTTTGGCCTTTTAAACCTCATAATGCAATACATGGGAATAAATCTAGTGGGGCTCTTCCTGTAGTAACTCCTTCCCTAAAGGACCTAGATTGTAAACTGAGACACTTTCCTTCTAAGACTTAGACAGCTCGCAGCAAGATTTTTTTTTTTTTTTAAAGTTCAGTTTTATTTGTCAAAAAAACAAAATAGTTACTTTACTTTTCAAGGAAGTTCTCCTGGAAGCCAGGAACCTAACTGTTTACTTAAAGCCATTTATTTCCTCATACAGTTCCAAAGAAAATAATTACACAAATACACTAGAGGAAACGCTTATATAATTCCACTTCAAAGGCCTTAACATTTTATTAAGAGAGACATTTTATGGTATGAAAGGGGATCTTTCAAACACAATTACGTTTTTTTAAAAACTGTTTGCTATGGTATATGTATTTTAAATATGTATCTTACATTTTACAGTTAAGCAAACATGAAAACTACATAGCACAAGCTGTGCCATTCCTACACAACCAACAGTACAAGTGTTACAATCAGTTTTCTTTAGCACTTTAAACAGATTACTATATGAAGTTCTAGTTATACAAAAAGTTCCTAATATCCATGCAATTAACTTATAGTCAGTCAAATGTGTCAACCAGAACACAGGAGTGCTTTACAGTTATTAACCCACAACCATAAACTGAGTGCAAAGGAACGAGTGTTAGTCTGGATACATTTTTGTCTTATAAATAGGAAATACCTTCAAGTTAAATCACTCAATTTATTATTTGAACCACAATAGCAACTAGAAGCCCCATTGTGCTAGACGAAGAACCTGGGGTTACCCAATGAAATGAACAGGCAGCAGATTTAAAACAAACATAAGGAAGTATTTCTTCACACAATGCACAGTCAACCTGTGAAATCTGTTGCCAAGGGATGTTGTGAAGGCCAAAAGTATAACTGGGTTCAAAAGAGAATTAGATAAATTCAGGGAAGATAAGTCCATTAATGACTATTAGCCAAGATGATCAGGGACACAACCCCATGCTTTGGGTGTCCCTAAACCTCTGTCAGAAGCTGGGATTGGGAGACAGCGGATGAATCACACTTGATAATTGATCTGTTCCGTTCACTCCCTCTGAAGCGTCTGGCACCAGCCACTGCCAGAAGACAGGATACTTGCCTAGCTGGACCATTGGTCTGACCCAGTACAGCCATTTTTGTGATGTATAAACACCCTAGACAACTACACTTTGGGGCTTAGGCTATGTTTATGTTTTAACTTTCATAATAGCATCTTTGCAAGTAAAAATAGAATGTTTAAAATATTTAAGGAATTTTTACAATTAGGTGGTCTACAGAAAACTAGTATTAATACTGATCTTTTAATACCTTATTCTTTAGTAAGGCACTGAATAACAAACAAATGCAAATAGAAAGGTAACAGAAAAGCCTGCTGGGAGTAGATGAAAATAGAAGATGGAGGGAAAGAAAAAATCCCATGAATAGGAAAGTGCAAGGCTGCAGCACCATCTCGTGGGCACACGAGAGATCATCCGCTTCTGGACCTGTGCGCTGGATGTTCGGTTAACATGGAGAGCCGGATAATTGAAATGTGGATAAATGGAGTTTGAATGTATTTAAAGATAAAGAAAGAATATTACCTTTCAAAAATATGAGGAGTAGAGGAGAGGAAAGGGTGTTTGTCAAGCATTTATTCTTGATTTCTAAAACTATTTTTAATAGATTATTCCCTGTCCTGCTCTGTTTCAATTTATTGTGCTGTGTCTGCAGTTAGCCTGTCCATTCTACGACTTCATAAAGCCTTTGGTAAGTTTCACTTTGCAGTTCATGGCTCACATAAAAAAGTAAGCTTCTGAGCTCCCAAGATGTCATGCTTCACTCTATCCTTTTATGGTGTATAATCCAGAGCTGCAGTGTGAAAACAGCATACTACTTTGTACATTTAATTGGCTGCAACATGCAACACATGATGGAGTGAAGCCGCACTTAAGAAGCTGGCTGACTACAAAAGGCAACAGCAGTATTGCAGGAAGGGTGGATGTAGTGTACCGTAGTTAAGCAGCAGCTCCCTCTAAGGCTGAGGGGAGGCCAAGCAAATAATCATACGCTAAACTGGAAAAAAAAAAAAAAAGATGGTCTGACACTTCCCATTATAAGACTCCACTTTAAATTACTTATAACTTTACCAAGCTTTAACCACGTGGGCATCTGCCTCAGGCATTTTTTTTTTTTAATTGCCACTAAAAAGTCAGCCATTCCGAAGAACAAGGCTAGGGAAAAAAATACATTTTGCCTATGTTAAAAAATGTTTGCAATCTTTTCTTTGAAAGGCTCTAGTACCCCCATACTCTGGAGCAGGGACTTGAAATTAGGAGGGGGACTATCTAGGCACACAGACTGGGACAAAGAGCTGAGTGCGGGGAAGGGGAAAAAACAGGTTGGAAGAGGACTCTGGGGAGAAAGACTGGGAACCAATGAGACCAGAGAACATGGGCAGGGCACAACTGTGGGCCAGAGGAAAAAGAGAGAGGTAGATTAGACAAGGAACAGGGCTGGCGGAAGTGGGAGTACTGGGCAAGGAGATTAGGACTGGGAGCCTGAATAGGGAAAGAGAGTGGGCCTGGAATGAGAAACCTGTGGAGCAGAACTGGACTGATCTGAGGAAGAGAATGGAACTAGGATGGATTTGAAAGGCAGGACTCTGACAGGGAACTGATCAGAATAGATCATGCTTGGGAAGGGGAGAAATGAGGTCACAGGTGGTCACTAATTGTGTTCTCCTCACTTGTTAGGTACCCACCTTGATATTGTGGGGCTGATTTGCAGAAATGATGAGCACTCACAGCTGCAGCTGACATCAGTGGGAGCTGTGCTTGAATATGAAGGGCTATATATTGTAAGTACTCTGGGGGGGAAAAAATAAAATGAGGTCCTAGGTGTCCCAAACAGGGAACCCAAAATTATTGGATACTTTTTACCTTTATCTCTGTCCTCAGTTCCTTATCTGTAAAGTGAGGTTAACACTCCATCAAAGAAGTTTTAAGAAGATAAATTAACATTTGTAAAGCACTTAGATACTATAGCAATGAGAGCCACACAAAGACAGAGGAAATTAAAAATTCTGTGTAGAGCAATGTTTGAACAGTATGCAGGGAGTAAGGCATGGAGCCACACATTGAACAAGGAAACAAAATATTGACTAGCTTAGGTTGACCAGACAGCAAGTGTGAAAAATTGGGACGGGGGAGTGGGGGTTAATAGGAGCCTATATAAGAAAAAAGACCCCAAAATCGGGACTGTCCCTATAAAATCGGGACATCTGGTCACCCTAGACTAGCTGCTCATTAAGTGTGCACTGAATGATTCAAGGGACCTGAGGGGGAAAAAACAAAACACTAAATGTAATTAAAGACTGGATACATACAGGTGAATTAATTAAGGACGCACAACCTTCCTTAATTCTGGCATTTCTTAACTTTTGAATTCTTCAATTTACAATCTTTACAACACCCTCTCAAATACAGTTTGTATATATATACATATAATCTCATTTTATTTATGTGTAACCATGCAGTAGATGATGTTCAAAAAAGTCTGCCATATACTTACACTGACAAATAGTTTCCCCAGAAACTATATCCACTCATCTAGATATTTCCAATGCACTCATCATCATGGTATTTGGACAACACCACAATTAGATAAAGTCAACCATTGGCCTGAAAGAGCCCTTGTCCTAACACGCAGCAAGAGTGCATTCTCACATTGCAGTGCATTACAAACAGCTAAGTGATAGTTCAACTGAAAACAGTGTCTTCTTTAGAGAGAACAAAACAGCTGTACACCAAAGAAAAACAAAGTTCATATATTTTACAGAAATTAAAGTTCTTGCAAAATACATATGGCTTTAGACAAGAAATGGTTACCTACTTTAATGTAACTCTTTTTATTTGAGATGTGCTGCACATGTCCAATCCACTGCAGGCATACATGTGCGCCTCATGCACAGTTGTCATGAGAATTTTTTCCCTCAGCAGTACAGGTCAGGGCTGTCTGCTCCATTCCAGTCGAGTGCCCCCCACCGATGTGCACCACTGCATGCCAGTATAAAAAAGAGGGAAGAGCTGCCCCTCATCCTTCTCAGTTCCTTCTTACCAGATAGACTCCAACAGAGCGGCGAAGGACGGCAGGTTTGTGGAACGTGCGCGTCATCTCGAAGACCAACAGTACGGAAAGGCAGGTAACCGTTTTAATTTGAGTAATTGCACATCCATTCCACTGTAGGTGACTCAAGCAGATTAACGTGGAGGCAGCCTACCTGAACAGCAACGGGAGAACAACTTGTCTAAAACTGCATTGTTCTGGACTGACACAAAACAGCATAATGAGTAGCAAGAGTGAACTGATGACCAAGTTGCTGCACTGCAAAAGTCTCAAACGGGTACTTGCACTAGGAACACTGCTGAAGCTGCTTGCGCTCTAGTCGAATGAGCCAATGCTCTAAGGGGTGGTATGTCATTAGCTAATTGGTAGCACCAAGAGGAAATCCAAGAGGAAATGCCAAGTTGAAACCAGTTTGCCTTTCATCCTGTCTGCAACTGCAGCAAATAACCGCAGTGAACACCTAAAGGCTCTGGTGTGGCCCAAGTAGAAAACCACTGCTCTCCTCACATCCAATGAATGAAGCTTCTGCTCATCAGGAAAGACATTGGTAAATACATTGCCTGACTAATGTAGAAATTGGAAGCCACCTTTATCAAGAATTCTGGGTGAGGGCAAGTGTAAACTTTATCCTTATGGAAAATTGTATAAGGAGGATCTGAAACCAAGGCTCCCAGTTCACCCACTCTCCTTGATGAGGTTATCGCTACCAAAAACACCACTTTCTTAGAGGGGTGGAGTAGGGAGCAAGCCACAAGAGGTTCAAAGAGAGGCCCCATTATTTTGTTAGTACAAGGTTGAGATCCCATGGGGAAAAACAGGTTTCAGAGGGGCTATAGCCCAGAAATCTTATGCCCAAATAAATTTGTTAGTCTCTAAGGTGTCACAAGGATTCCATGGGGAAACAGGTTCTTGTATTGGAGGGTATAGTCTGTACAACCCTTTTAGAAATCTAATAATTATGGGGTTAGAAAAAAAGTTATCTACTACCTACCCACTGGAGGGTGGAATACCAAACTCACTCCCAAGTATACTTTAATGGAACTGTTAGGCCTTGCTGTTTTAGGTGCAATAGACAATCCAAAATGTGGTTAATGGAAGCATGTACTGGGGAGACACACTTCTCTGCTGAAACCAGGTAGAAAAATGTTTCCATTTGGCCAGATAAATATGCCTAATTGAAGGCTGTCTGCTATAAAGAAGCACCTCCTGAAATGTTCTTCAAACCAGCCATTCCCAATCGTGATAGCCAGGAACCAGTCACACTGTCAAGTGGAGGGCCTGTAGACTGGAATGGAGCAGACAGCCATGGTCCTGAGAAATCTCATCTGAATCTAATGGGAGAGGTAAAGGAAGCCTCACTAATAACGCTAACAGAGTTGAGAACCAGTGTTGAGGCCATGGTGCTGCTATATGTATGCAGCAAGCATGATCCTGCTTCTCCTTGAACAAGACTCTGGATAATAATGGTATCAGAGGAAAAGGCCACATACCCCAGGGAATTCATCCATGATAGCGGGAAAACATCCATCAAAGACCCAGTGCTGTGACCCCCCCTTGGGAGCAGAACTAATGCCATTTTCCATTGACCCTTGCTGCAAACAGGTCCACTTGGAGAGTTCCCCACAACTGGAAGATGGACCTGGTCACAGCCAGATGAAATGACCAATGAAGACCTTCTTAAGCGATCCGTCAACTACGCCCAAGGCAGAATTGCCTTCTGGGCACAGTTGGGAAGAATGCGCCCCTCCCTGTTAACAGAGAATATAGAAACTATGCTTATGTAAACACTAACAGGCTCCTTCCACCCCCAGAACATGGGGACAGAAGGCTGACAGGCTAGATGGGTAGCACATACAGTAGAACCTCAGAGTTACAAACTGAATGGTCAACCACAGACCTCATTTGGAACTGGAAATACACATAGACTCAGACTCATAGACTTTAAGATCAGAAGGGACCATTATGATCATCTAGTCTGCCCTCCTGCACAATGCAGGCCACAGAATCTCACCCACCCACTGCTGGAATAATCCTCTCACCTATGTCTCAGCTATTGAAGTCCTCAAATCATGGTTTAAAGACTTCAAGATGCAGAGACTCCTCCAGTAAGTGACCCATGCCCCATGCTGCAGAGGAAGGCAAAAAACCTCCAGGGCCTCTGCGAATCTACCCTGGAGGAAAATTCCTTCCCGACCCCGAATATGGCGATCAGCTGAACCCCGAGCATGTGGGCAAGACTCACTAGCTAGACACCCAGGAAAAAGTTCTCTGTAGTAACTTCTAACATCCCATCATTGACCATTGGCCCTCTGCAGCAGCAGAGACAAAAAAAAGCAAATACAGTACAGCACTGTGTTAAACAGCTAAAAAAAAATAAAGGGAAAGATTTAATTTTTTTTGACAAGGTAAGGAAACTGTTTCTGTGCTTGTTTTATTTAAATTAAGGTAGTTAAAAGCAGCATTTTTCTTCTGCATAGCAAAGTTTCAAATCTGTATTAAGTCAATATTCAATTGTAAACTTTTGAAAGAACCATAACGTTTTGTTCAAAGTTAACAACCTCCATTCCTGAAGTGTTTGTAACTCTAAGACTAACAGATTTATTTGGGCATAAGCTTTTGTGCGTAAAAAATGAAAAGCTTATGCCCAAATAAATGTTATACTTTAAGGTGCCACCGGACTCCTCCTTGTTTTTGTGGATAAAGACTAACACGGCTACCCCTCTGATACTTGTAACTTTGAGGTTCTACTGTAGTTCCTAGATGTTTGTATGAGTCCTCAGATCCTGTGACGGCAACATCCCTTGCGCTTGTAGGGTTCTGATGTGCGTCCCCCCAATCCAGAGACAAGACATCTGTGACCAACGTGAGTGATGGCTGCACAGAAACGAAGAGAACTCCTGTACAAACGTTCTGAGGACCTGTCTACCAGTCCAGAGAGGACAAAATTACCTCTAGAACGTGAAATAATCTGTCTAGACAATGACAATGGGGGGCATAGATTGAAGCTAGCCAACCCTGAAGCTTCCTGAGGTGCAGTCTGGTGTGTTGTGCCAAAGAGGTACATGCTGCCATCTGCCCCAGAAGTCTGAGGCAAACGTATGCTCTAGTAATGGGATATGCTTTTAGATTCAATAAAAGGGTTTGGAGCACTTGGAATCTTGAATGAGGCAGAAACACTCTGGTTTGTATAGCACCTGGCAGTGTTCCAATAAACTCTATTCTTTGCACAGGTTTTAGAATTGATATGTCTTAACTGAGTAAGACCAATGCATTGAAGGTGGACAGAATGATGGCCATGCTGGACAGCACTTGAAAGTGAGACTGGCCTTTCACCAACCAGTCACCCACATACGGGAATACACAGATCCCCAGTCTTCTCAGATATTCAGCTACTGACTCCACGCACTTTGTGAAAACAAGAGGGGCTGCTGATAGCTAATGGAACACATTACCAATTCACAGTGCTTCCATTTGGCCTATGAACCTGAGGAACTTGGAGCAGTCCGGTCAGATCACTGTATGGAAGTAAGTGTCCTTTAAGTCAAAGGCAGAATACCAGTTGCCCTGTTCCAGGAAAGGAATGATGGGAGCTAGGTGCAGAACATTATTTTCTTAGACCTAAAATAGGTCAGACTGCCTTTTGCTTTGGGAATAAGAAAATAGAGGAATAAAACCCCTTTCCCCTGAGGAATAGAGGAACTTCCTCTATTACTCCTGCTAGAAGGAGAGGTTGGACCCTCTGCTGAAGAATGGTCTCATGAGACTGATCCCTGAAGAGGGACTGGGGACAAAAACAAATTCAAGGGATTATCCCAGATCCACTATGCTTAGGTTGCACCGATCCAATATGACGTGAGTCCAAGTATGGAGGAAGTGGGATAGATAACTGGCAAAGGTATGGGTAGGAACAGATCGGTCTGGTATGCTGCCCTTGACAAACCTGTCAAAATGCATGTTTAGACTGTGCTGTTGGTCAAGAGGAACCTGCTGTTGCATGATGGGGGCAGTGGTCACCTCCGGAATTCCTGCACCTTTTTCTCAGCATGTCTTGGGGCCAAGGTATAAAGCTCTATGAGCCTACTAAGAGTGGAATCATTTCCTCTTTGTTGCTGATGTGTAAATTCCAAGGGATTTCAGTGCTAACCTTGAATCTTTTAGGCTATGCAGTTTATCATCCGTCTTTTCCAAAAGGTGGGATGGACCCTCAAATGGCAAATCCTGGATAGTCTACTGTACTACAGGAGGGAGACCAGAAGATTACAGCCATGAACACCACCTCATATAAATAGCAAATGCCATGGAACAAGCTGCTGAGTCTGCTGCATCCAAACTGTTTTGATGAGCTGTCCTTCACACCAACTTACTCTTCTCTACCATAAGAGTGAACTCTTGCCTGGAATTCTCTTGTAGCCTCTCTTTAAAACTTCATGACGTGTTCCCATAGGGTGAAGTCATTACAATTTAGGAGAGCTTGCTGATTAGCAATTCTTAGCTGCAGCCCTTCTGTCAAATAAAGTTTATGACCAAATAGGTCCAGCCTATGATTCTTTACTTTCGGAGCCAATGCGGGGAGACCCTGCCTCTCCCACTACTCAGCTGCTGCCACCACCCAAGAGACAAGGGGCAGGTGAGAGTAGAGGTCTTTTAAGCCCTTAGAAGGACATAGTATCTCCTCTCTATTTCAATGTAGGCAGTAGAAGGGGTCTGCCAAAGCATTTTAACTGGTTCCAGAATTGCTTAGTTAATCAGAAGCACCACTCGGGAGGGTCTCGCAGAAACTAAAATGTTTACTGGCTTGGGGGATTTCTGGTGGACTTCTGCTTGAATAGCGAACAGTCCTTTTTAAGCAGTTCTTTGTGAGTCCTGTAATCCTCTGGTGGTGAAAAAAAAAATTGCTCACCATTTCTACAAACTCATCTGGAGATGAGGAAGGACACACACCAGGACTCTGAGGCAATGGTTGATCTGCCTCTTTCAGTGGAGAAGCTGTCTAAGCAACTGCCAATTGCATGGTACCGGGTATCTGAGAACCCTGTCTGTGGTGCTGATGGACTTGGTGTACCTTTGAGGAAGTCAAATCAGACAGGTGAGGAGAGGTTCTAGCAAGGGGAGGGACACCCCATAGTGTCCAGAATGGCCACAGACATGGTGGAGGGCCCCATTTCTGAATCTGACAAAGATGACTGAGTCCTGCAATCACAGTGGAGCAGAACCGGTGTAGACAGGAGACAGGTAAACCAAACCCAGAGGTGGCAGTACCGGGCTTATTAACTGCGGCTTGCCCTTGGAATATACTGGCCTCCAAGGTACCAGAAGTAGCACTGATATCGAAAGCTCTTGTGGAGCTAAAGTACGGATTACAGTCGCTGATCCCGTCTGAAACCCCTCCTGCACAGATGGGGACACTGGTACCGAAAGGTTAAGTAATTCTTTTGTAGAAGCATATGCTTGTGCTGGCATCAATACCAGGACGGGGTCTTTGGTCTAACAAATAGAAACTTCAGGGGTTGGCCTCGATGGACCTGGCACAGGTTCTGGAGTTGACGAACCTCTCTTTGTAGCAGAGGAACGCTCCGAGGAAAGCCTCCCCTCAGAGTCCCTCCCAGAGATCTTGCTTTTAGCTGGATGAGGTACCGGGTCCTTGTCAAATCTAAGTCTCTTCTTCAGTACTGGAGACATAGAACGTAGTGCTGAAGACATCTCAGGAGGCGCACTCTGCTCCAATAGTGCCGTACTTTGAGTATGTTCTGAATCCAACAGCTCCAAAGGAGGGCGAGGTGCCACTTCCATAAGGAGACACTTAAGTTTTGCTGCGCTGTCTTTGAGTGAGCCTTAAATCCTCTGCAAATGTGATACTTGTCACTGATGTGGGACACCCCCAGACAGAAAATTCAGGCAGCTGGAGTGTGGGTCACTGACTGGCATCAGTCTGGCATATAACCAGCAGGACTTGGACCCCCGAGAGCGAGGCATGGCTCTAATATCAAAAATAAAATTGGGTAAAACCTCTCTCTAACTACTAAGTGAGAAACATACCATAGATAAAGAGTGAAGGAAATGAACTTGTGATAGCAAGTCTGGAAGCACTTCAACAACCATCACTGGCAGTCAGTAGGAACCGAGTGGACTCAGGGGCAACTCTGCCCTCTTATACCAGCAGGCAGTGGTGCACAGTGGTGGAGGGCACTCGAGCTGCCCTTACGGGTACTGCTGAGGGAAAAAGTTCTGACAATTGTGCCAAAGGCACGCGCACACCGACTATGGCATAGACATGTGCAATTACTCTAAGAATTATTGTTCAAAACCATACTTTGATTAGCTAGTTTGGCCTTTCTGGTGATTTGAGAATAATGTACCAACTACTAATGAATGCAACACTGGTACCACTCATCACTGACGAATGAATTAAATGCACATAACTGGAAGTCACTCAGACATGGTTTATCTTCCAGTCACTCAGCTCTCTGAGCTTCCTTGTTTAAGACAATTTTGATCAAGAAAAGTGTACATCTAGGAACAAGTTTAACTTCACATATCTGAGTCATCCCATTGACTTGAAACAGACTATTCGCATGAGTGAAGTTCAGCATGTGCCTCAATCTTTTCAGGAGTGAGTATCTCTAGCAATCTACTTAAGCTTCCTTTAACTTCCACTGCCATATTGTCTACTGTATTTAAAACTAGAGGCCCCCAGCCCTGCTCCCTTTAGAGTTCTAACTTTTTCTCTGAACATATTTTTTTAAGCATACTGAAATTGAAAGGAAAAACAATCCCCAAACACACTACCATTACATGATCAAAACTGTCTACTATATTTTTGACATACTTCAGTAGTACTAAAACATGTCAAAGATATGCATTTATTTACTATTGATGCACTGCTCTGGTGGTTGGCAGCACAAACCAAAGGCATGAATCAATAGCCAAATAGAGCTAAATAAAGCATAACTGCAATGAAGTCAAAGAAGCTTTGCCAAAAGAGAATATGGCCCATAGAATATAGCTTGCTGCAGTTTACTGCTTAGTTATCCATACATCTTCTCTATCATAATGGTACTACTTTCAGGTCTAGTAAGCCCCCAGCAATGTTAGTCACCTAACTAAAAAAAACCTAATCAGGGCTTTGAAAATGTACTGCAGTATTATTGCATGATCTTCCTTGCAAGTCTTTAGAAAACAAAAGATATGGCTTTAAAAGTACACTAGTCATACTGCAGTAGCGGAAACAAAAAACACAAGTATTGTGGAAACCATGATTTGAACATGTTCTTGTCCTAGTTTTTTTTATACCAGATAACGTCTAATACCTTGAATCCGGAATATAGGAGAAACTTATCTGCAGCTGTGTAGCTGTTTTCTATGATCTGGCTAAACAAGTGCTGAAAACAAGAGTTTTTGTTCTTCCTTCCTTAGTCAGGCAAGGTGCAGACTGTCTCAGTGAAGATCTATTGCATTCTTGCAAGGCAGTGGGCATCCTTCTCTTTATTCCTCTTGAGTTTTCCATAGCTGAAAACGAATTAGTTAATCCATGATCTACTTTATCCTGGAATGGTCACTTAATTGTTAATAGTGAAAAAATTCTGTATTCCTCCATTGAAACTAGGAGGCTCTCTTGTACTCTGACTCTGGTTGGGTGTCTGCAATGGTGTCAGATCACAAAAAGAGGTAGAAAGGGTCATTTTTCTGTGACTTGCTGCCACCAGTGCAGATAAGAGTTGTGACTAGAAGTCCACCACACAAGAAAATGTAAACAAGCAAAAGGGAGAACAAGCAACGGTGGTGAGAAGAACAACTAGTCAGGTAGGAACTCTGAGAAAGATTCTTGGCATCCAGTGACCAAATGCAGTATCAGTTCAGGTGCAGACATTTAAGTTCACAGAGTTTTGGAAAATGGGGGAAGAATCACCAGGAGGTAGCTTTGCACTGTTCCTCTCTCTATTCTCCTAGCTTAGGATGCATAGGATGGCTGAATAGGGAATCTTACACATTCCCAAGCACACCAGCACTTTGGCTTTGTAGGCTGTGGATACCATTCAGGATCCATTTGGTTAGAGATAATCTGAAAATATGGCAGCTCCATTTATGACCTTCAAATTGAATGAACAGGGCTTCTGACTTCCTGTGGAGACATGATTTAGGCTTCTCCTAATATTAAAACAAAATACAAGTATCTTGCTATTTAGTTCATAAAGGAAACAAAAGTAAACAGCTATACCCTTATGCGGAAGGTGGGAAAAGACCCCTTTTGGTAGGAAGCTGAGACAAGTGCAAAGTACTCCCTGGAGAAAAGTAATAAATAAGCAGCGTATTCCTAGGTTGAACAGCAACAGGATAAAGAATGAGTACTGATTTAGACTTCCTAGGGTGGGGTATTTGGTGCAGTACATTATGATTCCTTTGTGGAAAAGAAATCTTCCTTGAGGATACATTATGAATTGGTCAAGATTAAAGAATTTAGCTTCCAGACTCAGATCTCACAGCTGAACCTGTTTGCAAATCAGCAAGTCTATTGTGAAATTATTGGCTCTGGAAACATGAAGAGCAGATGGGAAAGGGAGGATACTTTTGCACAAGTGACCAAAAGAACCAGTTTCCTGTTGGGCTTCACTCTTCAATCCCCTTGCCAATTGGGCTAGGCCACTACAGACATACTGTCCGTTCAAAGTCAGATATCCCTGTGGTGCTATATGTTTGGAAGACAGGACAACCAGCATTAGTATGCTTACCTAGACAATGCTGATGAAGTGAAGGGCCTAGCTCATCCTAGTGCCTAAGTGAATTTCCAAACAGCCTGCTGGTTTCTGTTGTAACATGCCATCGCTCCAATTATGACCGAGAAGACACTTTTACCATGTCTGGCTGTTCAGTGATACATTTATCACTGAATGAGAGGGTCTGTAGGAAGAGATCTTACTGACAGGAAGAGCTGCAGCATTTGAAGTCTGGACAGTGTACAGCACCCAATCCTCAAGTCTGAAAAGGTGACTTGAAGCTCTGCGGGACTGGTGTAGTTGAGAACCAAAACTATCTGGTTTCAATGGATCAGTTTATTCCACCCTCTTCATCAAGGGAAAAAACATTTTTCTACTTTGATGTCTTATCAGAGTCTCCAGAGAAAGTATTTATTGCAAAAGTGAGCATTCTCTCTCACTCCCATTCCTGTTCACCACTAAGCTAATTAACTAGAATATTCTGAAAGTTCTGCACCCTTCTTCTGTTCCTTCACAGAAAGGGAACTGGATGAGCAAACTGTCTAGGTAGGGCCCCATCAACATCTCCCCTTTTTGAAGGGCTACTACTGTCATCATGATTGTGGTTAAGGCTCTGCAGACTGATGAGTGTCTAAAGGGGAGGGAGGGAATACAAAAAAAATACTGCTGGTATACCATACTTTAGGTAACACTGTTGCTGTAATGATAGAAACATGACAGTAAGCTTCCCTTAAGTTGATAGGCACTATAAAATCCCCATGTTCAGTAACCCATGTTCACGTGGTACAGTTTCCAGCCTGAATCTCTAATCTTTAATAAAATGATCTCTTTGAGGTTCACAACCATTATAATTCACCCTGAAAGCTTTTTCTCCAAAAATTAAATAGGATAAAGCTGGCTCCTAGGAACTACTCGCATGAAAAAAGGAACATGGCTGTGCTGATGTCTTGGAGCTTTGGCAGGTAAGGAAGTTTTCTTTGTTTTGGAAAAAAAAGTGTCAAATTCTGTAAAGTACCTTTTCTTCAAAACTAGAAGACATCACTGACTTGAAATAATTTTTGCCCAGATTCCATCAAAACAGCCAATCTACTCTCAATGAAATCATCTGATTAAGTAATCGACTGCTAAAATTGATACTCGTTTAAAAAAAAAATTCCCAAAATTTGAAGTGACACTGATGACTTGTGAAAAGGACAAAATGAGAGAATTCCATAGAAACAGCCTTGATGGCATAGTCTAGTTCCTCCACAAAATATGTGGGACTATTGAAGGGAAGGGCGATGAGCTTTAGTTTAAAAGAAAAACTCCATCCCCCATGTCCAGAAAATCCAGTGGACTACAAATGAGATGGCCATAACATTGTTTGGCAGCTTTAGAAAGTCCAGAGCTATGACAATTAACACATTAAAAGCCAGGTGTTTTATAGAGTATTTTCTAGATTATTTGGATAAAATGAAGTGTATGTCAGGAAGAACTGCTTAGAAAATATAAAGGAACAGTTAGCTATGATAAGCAGAGCTGCAGCAAACTCATGATTCCTGATGGGCACCTTACAAAACAGGTCTTCAAAAAGAAAACTGAAAGGTCTGAAGCCTTTTTCTGCAGCCGCATTAGGACAGCAGCAGCCATGAGCCAAGGAGCAGAAAGTCATCCTCGCATTCAATCTAAATTATATTAAAACAATGAAATATCGGGCTGTTAAGAAGGAGCTCCTGTCCCAACAGTACCCACCATCACCAGAAAAACAAACAAATCTTAAGATGTTTAAAGAAAACTTTGTTTGATGGCATTCTGTCTGGCAAGGAACCACTTATCAAAGTTGTGAATGTGAAATCTATAGTTCTTTATTGTTTTGCTTTTATGGTCCCTATTTCTCTATTGTTTATCTGTATGGTTTCTGTCTGGTTCTTTGATGGTTTCTGTCTGTTGCATGACTAATTTTGCAAGATTTAAATCAACTAAGGTGGTGGGGTATGATTGGATAAAGAATTGTTTCGTAATGGGCTAGGATTGGTTAAAAATACTGTTTTGTAGTACTTTAGTTTAAAATGATTGGTAAAGGTATAGCTAAGCAGGACTCAAGTTTAACTACGTAAACTGGGGTCCAAAAGGAAGTTCTTTGGAACCAACTCCAGGACACAACCCAAAATCAGAGCTGCCAGACCTCAATACCCTGCCAACTATATCATGCAAAAGCTGGAGTCCCCAGATGACCTGATCCTGACTGGCCACTGGGAAAAGTTCATCTGCCTTATTGGGAGTGGTGAGCATTATGCTTAGCATGTGCATTCTGTTTTGGTAACAGTTAATAAATAGAGGCTAAGGATATTACTGTGTAAGGCTCTTTCACTGGTAAAAGGCCCTGCAAGCCCACAGATTATTATGCCCGGAGCCCTAGAAACTGGGTAAGGATGGCCCTGAGCCTTAGGAACAGGGTAATGATAGGTGCCTTTTGCCCGGAGCCCTAGGAAATGGGAAAGGGTGGGGTGGGGGTGTGTGCCAAAATTAACTAGGTTACACCTTGAGCCCACGAAAGGGTAAAGGTGGGTTGCCCTAGAGTTTACGGGTAACACTTTAGAGATACACTGGCCTCCAGAGAGAAGATGTTGCAGAACATGAAGAAGCACCTGCGTACACTTATTAGAATTCCTGTTAGCCACGTTACACGTGTTTTAAGCATGCTTTTGGCTAGAACAATTTTTACATCCGGAGATTTCCAGCATAAGGTAATAGCCAAGAGTTGAGTGAACTTGTAAAAATTTGTACTTATATTCATTCTTCCCAAAAAAAATCCTTTTATGGCTATTGTTAATTTGTAGAGGGCAGTGTTTTAGCTACTTGTCTAACAAGAGAGCAATAGTCCTGCAGCTGGCAATCCTTTGAGAGGAATCCTTAGCTTATATATTAGAGGGAGGGTCACTGTAGACTTTTCCCTTCTTTGAAAAGGGCTGAAGGAATGGAAGCATTTTAGCCTTTTCTGAGTCCAAGAACAAATCCTTTAGTTGAAGGTGGGATTTGTGACTTCCTTAGAAGTATATTGCACCTTCTATGAAAGTAAAGTAAAGGGATTAGAGTCAAAGTTCCACCTTGGCTGCTGGGAAAGCTTCATTCAGCTATTAAATCACACCAGGCCTCTTCTATCTCACATCCACCTGATGCTGCAAAGAATTGAGGTGGGATTTTTACCCTTCCAATACCTCAGATAAGGAATGTGTGGGCTCAGTGGCTTCTCTTAAAGAGCAGTCTGTGATAGTACAGACACTGGGCTCAGTGGGAAACTAATGAGGCCACAAAAGAGCCTGTAATCAAGGCCTGTAACATTCTACTTATACACAATGCATTTATGGTTCTCTTTGGAAGTCTTCTACTTCTTTCTTTTCATTTCTTGAGCCAAAAAATGAAAGAGTGGTGCTTCACTAAAAGAAAAAAAAACATGCAGAGTGCTACTGAAGCACCATTTTGAAAGTAAAAACTATGAAACAGTTCACAAAAACTGCCAAAAATCCAAGTGAAACAGCTAGAGAGGGGAAAGTTACTGAGGGAAGAAAGACTGACCACTCCAGACACACAAAAACTCTTCATTTAGATTGTCAGAGAGGTAGCAGCCAAACAAAAAGAAAATCATGTGTGTAATGGTGGTAGGTGGTCACAGAAATTAGAATTTAGAAGCGATCAGATGAAAAAATAAACATCAATAGACTAATGTTACCACAGAATCTCTATATGTACTATATCACTGCAGAAATTTAATTAAAATATCTGTCTGCTAAAAAAATGTTCAGAAGTTAGCTGTTTTCACTGAAAACTTTACAGAACACCAGAATTTAGTTACATTTTAATAATGTTGCCAATCCTTCCCTTCTGATAAGGAAAGTACTAAGGGTCGTAGCTATATGGGACCATAACTATTCTGGTCTTTAGTTTGGAATCAGTACTTATATGGCTATTGATTTTTCCCATTTTTGTATTTTTAGTTTACTGTATGGCAGACACTAATGGAAATCTACAAATGAAACAAGAGATAGCCATATCTCTTGTATTTTTCTTAAAAATGTCCTCACTCAAGATTAAAACAAACAAACAACCACACACACACCATGGAAGACTGAGTATCAAGAAGGCAACTAACTGCATGTAAATCTAATGAGTCAAAGAAAAAAAAGTCACCTTCTGCCACTAATCAGATGTACTGAAAATTTTGTATTCTACTAGGTATTTATGTAGCCTCTTATTACAGAAAATAAAAACATGCATCACAAGTCACTGAAAAACAAAGCTTAAATCATCTTGTTACCTTCTTGGTGGAAGTTTATCTCCATATGCAAGTGAGTTGTACTTAGCAATACAACATACACCACCATTCTTATCTTGAAGTTGCGCACGTGCATTGGTTCATCCACATTTACACATCTTCCATCAGCTAATGCAGAAGTGACACTGGAAACTTATAGCTGGAATAAATGCAGAGGGAAAGGAAAATAGAAATTAGCTCCCTTATGAGTAAACAACCATAAACATGAACATTAGAACTGGTCCTTTGAAGAGCTTTTATTAACCGTAAGCAAGAATCAGTTTGAATCTTGGCTCCTCTTACAGATTAGGAGTCAGACCAAACACTTTGGAATGTAAGTGCTTGTGTGTCTATGCTCCCGTTTTAATTATTAAAAATTCTTCTCCAAAATCTGGTGACTTATCAACAGCATACTGCATTATAATTCAGGATGCAAGTTAGAGAATGATTTCTCCAAGGCCAAGGGCCAGAGTAAATTAACAACATACCAAGACAATGCAGTTGGGCATAAAAGAATATGGGTGCAAAAAAAGTAGTTGCTGCACTTGAAAACTCACGGTCCTTTGTCACTAGCCTCAAAGCAGGATTTTTAGTACTAAGAAAGGATTCAAATGTCCTGCCCACAAAAGCATTGTGGTGGGTACCACAACAGGGTAAATGACGGGGAGTACGGGGGTGGATCATAAGATGTATGGAAGAGCAACCTACTTACTGGACAAATAAAGGAAACGGTCATAATATTTAGTTAACTCAGGGGGTAAGACAGACATACTTCATAAAGGTACACTTTTACATCTGTCAAATACCTTCCCTCTTCCTGATCCACTGCTGTCATCACTAAATAGAAATTTAAGAATTCTGATGACTCTTGCATACACATTCTGCCATTTTGCATATATAAAGACAGAGTTATTTTTCAGTTCCCAATTTTAGAATTAAATGATCAAACCTATCCTCATTTCTGCAAAGCTAAAAATGACTGGAAAAGCACAAAGCTTGCAGGCACGAGACTTCAGATCATTTAAAAGTGACAACTGCTTTTTACCTTAATATTTATATTTTGTTCAAAAATAAAAGAGTTTGATAAAACATTTGAAATGTTTGCCAGGTTTTTCTAATTTCAAGACTAATGTATTTTTTTTTAAATGCAAGCCTTTTTCTGTAGAACTGTAGTCCCAAAGAGCAGCAGCATTACTGTGCAAGAGAAAGTGAAACTGACCGGTTTATTTTCATTTTCCAATCTGAATAAAATGCAAAACAGCACTAATTTTCTGGGAATACAGAAAACAAAATGCGTACATGTTTTCCTGATTTTTAACTACATTACACTTGCACTGAGCTACATAAACTGCTTCAGTTTCACAGCTCAACATGAGTAAAATTTAGCAAAACAGTTCAGTCGCATAAGGCCATCACTACTTCTGTAGATGCAAATGAATTTTGCCAGTTTGTGAATTTTCATTTTATATTTTACTCCCATTTGGATCCCTCAGATTTGATCCACAAGTCAGTTGACAGATCTCTTGAAAAAAGTGAATTAGAACACTTCATTCTCAATCATAATACTAAACTCTCCACTGCAAAGGAAGGCTTTCAAAGTGAAAAGTAGCTCACCATATGTGAAGTCCACTGGCAATAAAGTTTTAGAAGCTTTATTTGGAGGTGAGTGGGACAAAAGAAAAATATCCAGGGAAATAAAATAAGAAAATCTAAGGTTCTGATTAGACCTATCTGCAGCATTCAGCCCTTCAATTCCCCACTCCTCAAATACACTTTGCCCTTTTCACAACTTTGACCTTGGTGATGATTAGCATCACATTTTGAGTAATAGCTGATATAAAACACTAATCAAACCCAATGTCCACTAAAACATTAACAGAAATGAAAGCTGTTGTGCTCACAGGTCATATTGTATTAAGAATCCTCAAGAATACCAATGCCAATCTCCTCCCCTGCTTGTTTTCTCCATGCAGATACTAGTGTTCTACATCTTGCTTCTTAAAACATAACCAAAAGACATAGGAGACTCCCTCAAGCGGAGCTGCCCCTTACGTCCTTATTTATGGGTGGCGCCCCAGGGGATCCCTGCACCTGTTCAGGTCCCTTAGTCATTTGTTTGGGGGTGGGGATCTTCCCTGGATATTTAATTTTAAGGTTGTCTGCGTTTCCAGCTCTATTTTCCTACCCCAACCACACCCTCACCCACTAATTTTAAGGTTCTATGGCTGTGTCCACACCAGACTTTGGGGGGGGGGGGAAATCTCCCACTCCTACATAACCACCAGTGCGAACCCACTGGTAAAAATGCTAGTGTAGACAAGGCACCAAGGGGCATTAACCACTTAACTACACTCCAGTCAGGTCTACATATTAAACATGCCAGCAGCAGCCCCTGAAGGGTTGTCTACAGTAGCACTGGCCCCATTACACCAAGACGAAATCCAGTCTCTTTTGGCGGGGGCATTAGTCTCGCTCCCGCTCTCCACCCAGGGTTACTTTTAAGGTTCAATTCAAGAGACGTGTGTGTTAGTCGCGGCTCCAGACCCATTTCCTGGTGGGGGCGCTACAGGCTCCCCACAAGGATTCGGGGGGGGGGGGTCCTCACAGTCTCTCTCCGCCTGGGGATTAAGGGCAAAGCGGGGCAAGGGGCTGGCAACGTCTCCCTACCCGGTGGCCATTCCCAGGCCCCCTCGCCCTATGGGGAGCCTCGGCCCCCGCTAGCAGACCCTGACCCACCCCGTGCGGGGCCACAGCGCGGCGGCGGCGCCCCCAGCTCAGCCCCGGCTGGGCTCCCGGCTGTGTGCGGCGAGGGAGGGGGACGCGCCCCCCTTGGCGCCGCAGCCCGGGCTCCCCCCGCTGGCGGCCCGGCCGGGAGCTGACGGGAGACAATGGACACGATGACTTCACCCGCCAGTAATGTGAAGAGCCGCCGCCGCCTCCGGCTGCCAGGACGCTGCTCCGCTGCCAGCGCCCGGGGGCAGCGGGGATCCCGGCCGGGACCTGGGGACGCGCTACCTGCCCAGCCTCTCACTCACCGACCCCGGCCCGAGGGGCCCTGCCCAGAGGCGGCTCCGCCCGCGCCTCCCAGGCGCTTCGGGCGGCTCCCTGCCGGGCACGCCGCGGAGGCCGCGTCCGGGCCGCTCCCCGCGCAGCAGGGGCCCCCGCAGCCGCGCCAGGCCAGCCCCCGTACCTTTAACTCAGCGGCGGCCGCGACCCGGCTGCGCCCGGCCCCGCGCAGGAAGCTTCTGTGTGTGAGGCGGGAGGGGCAGGAGGCGGCGCTGCCGGGACCGGGGCGGGCCGAGCTGGGCTGCGCCGGGCCGGGCTGGTTGGTTTCCGAGCCCCCACCCCCACGCGCGGAGCTCGCCTCACACGCGGCGGGGCCCTGTGCCCCGAGGGCGCTCGTCCTGCCGCCTGGCTGCGGGTGAGGTAACGTGAGTTTCTGAGGCTGGCTGTTCTCATGCCGAGCCAGCACCCCCCACACACACACTCACACTCAACAGCTTCACTCACTTCCCATCTTGGTGACTTGTTGCCTGCCACCCCTCACAGCACAGGCCTCTTGCCAACCGCAGCCATTCAAACGCCAGGAGCCCTTCTTCCCCCCCCTTACAATTGGGTTCAAATCATGAGCTGCTAGAAAATAAGCAGTTTGGGGGTCCTTGTATTTGCCTGCTGCATCTTGGGACCCTACTTTATCTTCTCGAGTCCCCCCCCCCCAAATGAATAGGGCTAAAAACACCCTGATTTGTTCAAAACAAACACGCCCGACTCCAAGAGCTGGGGCTTTAAAGGAAAATACCAAATATCCTGAGATCCATGATTAAAAATGCCAACACTTGGCAGCGCTCCCTGTCTTAAAGAAGGAAAAGCCTGTGCATGCATCCATCCAGCACCACTCCCAGGCCGGCCCCACTTAGCACTCCACCCAGCTTTTGGAACCAGAAGACTCTCTTGTCCTGACTTGTCACCAAGTAGTAACTTGTTGCTGTTTTGAGGCGGCGTGGGTGACACAGCATTACTTAGCAATACCATACCACATCAGTTGGTCCCACTAGACAAACTCCAAACAAGAAATGCTAACCCATTTAGGAGATTACAGCTCCCAGCATGTGATGCTCCATCTCCAGCCAAGCAGCCTGGAGCTGCTTTGTAGAACTCCATAGGCTGCATTTTGGCCACCCCTGCTGTAACTGAAAACAAAGGAGGAAAGGGAGCAGTTTAATTTATTTGCAAGAGGATTTAGGGCAATGTTAATGTTAATTTATCCAAGCATGAAACTGACTTACTGAACTAGTGTGCAGGGACTTCACAGTTTTGCCGGCAGCAGCACCAACACAAAGTAATTATTTACTATTCTGTGGACTTCATACCCATTAAAATGTAAAAGTGCAGTGAGAAGAATGAACTATTGGAGCATTTCTATAGGGCAACATTGTTGAGTGTTGATTAGCACCAACTACATGCTGCAAAATATAGACTTTTCCTTCATTTCCATCCCTCATATTGTTGCTTCAAAAATAAACTTTCAAAATAATTCTAAAAAAGTCTTGTTTCTTCTTGCACAATTCCACAATCAGTGGAACGTTCTGTGAGCACTTGTTTCATGTTCCTATCAGTCCCTGCAGAATTTAAAATCTATTACTTCTCTGTACTCATTGCCAAAACCCTGACTCAAGTCACTATTCTCTCTCATTTGGTTTACCGTAATCTCCTCTGGCCTCCCAGATTCCAACATTTGGCAACACAAGTAATCATCTGCCTCTTCTACCACATCACACCACTCAAGTTCCTTAACCAGACTTTTTTCAGCCAAAAGTTCAAACCATAATTCAAACCAAACCCAGACTTTTTTCAGCCAAAGTTCAAACACTTCTACCTCACTTTCAAGGCTCTGGTTAGCACTTCATCTGCCTACATCTCATCTCCTGCCCACCCATTACATTCTGCATGTTGCCCATTCCCCTTGTTTTATTGCTCCATTTATCTCTTCTGCTCATACTGACCTTCATGCCTTCTTTCATGCTACTCCCTATGTCTGGAATTATAACCTCCATCAAATGTGCTCACTTTCCTGCAAAGCTGGCCTCACAACCCACTTATTTTGCTTTGTTTGTCACCATTGATCTCCACTCCTATACTATCATATCCCTCTACTCTTCTGTTACCTTATTCAGAGATATAAGAATCACTTTCAATACAATTCACATTATCTTTGCTTTAATTCTCATCCTGCCTTTCTCTAGCCCTTCTTTATTCAGTATATTCATCCTTTCCAGAATTGTTCTTTAATTGGACCTTTCCTCCATGACTGTTCTTAAATATTGCAGTTAGAAATATTCTGTTCTGCATAGGTTTTTATACCGTACTCATCACTGTAGTATCTGAGTGCCTTCCAGTGACTACACACCTGTCACATGTTGTTTGTTCTCTCATCTTCTCCCCAGGGAGAGAAGCGCGTGCAGTGGACTGTTTTGTTTTTGTAGGGTATTGGGTTTAGTGTTTGTTTGTTTGTTTTAGGTTGCGGAAATGGGATAGTTTTGGGGTTTGTTTGTTTGTTTTAAAAATACATGTTGCTATGTGTTTATGTTAGAGAAGGCAAGGTCAAAGAAATGCACCTTGCACTTGGAACAGAAAGTGGTGAGGTTTATGATGGCCCTTAGTTCCTGGGGGAGTTCTTTAGTCTTGGACTGACCCCTGAGAAAACTCTGTCTCCTGCACAAATGAGCTTTACACTTATTGTTGAGAGTTCCATTGTATCCGAGGAGCTTAGCTGTCAGCCAAAGTCTTCATTGTTGAGCTTTAGGAGGTCTTTTAGATATATTGGCCCAGGCCATTGAGCGCCTTGAAGATCCGGACCAAGACCTTGAACTTGATTTGAAATTATCTGGGAAGTCAGTGTAGAATCTACTGTAGAGAATGGCAGAGTGCAGCCAGCTGTTCTTCATCCATGAGCTGATCTCATCCAGTCACTGGGCCATCTCAGTAGTAATGGTAAGGTCAAATGTGGTGAATATAAATTGTGTAGATATAATGGTTCAGCATGTTTTGTTTGTTAGTGGTGGTTTGGGTTTTTTGCCGTTGTTGTTGTTTTTGATTCTGCTTGTGGTTTTTCTTGCTATGAGGACAAGACCACTCCTAATCATGACTATGTACATGGTTTGGAGGGTACTCCTTCCTCTTAGCTCTCTGTGTGAGTGTTAGTGAGACCAGCGAGAAGGAGTTTTATGATGGTCAAGACAAGAGATGATGATTTTTTTGACAAGAGTTGTGGCTGTCTTACCAGCAAGGACAAATCTTAGCAATGTTATGGTGGAAGGAAGGGAAAGGTTCACAACCTGGGTATGTTTGCCAAGAGAGAATAGATTGAAGACAATTCAGTTATGGGCTGAGTAACAAGGATGATGGCGACAAAAAAAAACTAAAACAAAGCCAACTTTGGCTTGGACAACTATACTTGACATTTCCATTTTTATATAATGAAATCATATCTATCCCACTTACCATTCCAATAGTAACACAGGAGGATTTTAACAAAAGTTACTAAAGTTAGACATCTTTAAATCAACAGATCTTGATCATTTGCATCCAAGAGTTTTAAAAGAGCTTGCCGAGGAGTTTGCTGGATCATTAATGTTGATTTTTTAATAACTCTTGGAACACTGGGGAAGTTCTAGAAGAAAGCTAATGTTGTACCAATATTTTAAAAGAGTAAACCAGGTAATTATAGGCCTGATAGCATATTGTAGGCAAAATAACTGAATTATTCAATTAGAATTAAAGGAGGATAGTATAATTAATGCCTGTTGTAGTAGAGAGACAGAGAGCCTGAAGCATAGGCCTGAGACCTGAACCAAAGTTAGCAAAAGTTATGCTCTGAGCAACAGTCACACCCTGTCAAAATCAGATGCTTGCCTGCAAGTCAGTGTCCATTACACGAACTCAGCGCCAGTATTTCTAGCATTGCTAAAACACACTGAATATGTAAACACATTCCAGCAGGACAGCACAACAGCGACGCTGACTTCCGTCAGCGTCGGTGGGTGCTGACGCTGGGCCCCGCCCCCGACGCCGGGCGACGTTGCAGGGGCCCGCCCCTAACACCGGGCCCCGCCCCCCGACGCCAGTGACGTTGCGGGGCCCCGCCCCCCGACGCTGGGTGACGTCACAGGGCCCCCGACGCCACCGCAACGTCGCCGGCGGCGGGGGCGGGGCCCTGGAACATCGCCCGGTGCTCCGGTAAGTTGGGCGCGAGCTCCGGGGATGGCGGGGAGTTGCCGGTGGGTGCGGAGCACCCACCAATTTTTCTCCGTGGGTGCTCCAGCCCCGGAGCACCCACGGAGTCAACGCCTATGCAGCACAAGAACACTCCAACCTAGCACACGATAAAATGGTTTGACAAAAGTGATGAATAGGGATATTTTGTCTGAAACATCACGAGAAAAGTACAAGGGGAGGTAACAAACTTATGAAACATGTAAGGTGACACGTAAGTTGTTTATCCCAGTTTGTTTGTCTCAGACTATAAATGTTGGGATACCTTGCCTTAACCCTTTGTCCAGCCGAGGGGGTAGTGGAAAGTCCCGCCACTGACTGAGCTGTGTCCAGTCATGCGCATACATGTGCTAGTGTAACTGTAGACATTGATCCGGGGAGCTAGGACCATGCTTCTTTGGCAATAAACCTGACCAAGTTCCTTCGCTACTAAAACAGGTCTTGTGGTCTTATTGGGCAGTTCGACCGACGTCTGCTGTACGGGCTTTCTAACCAGAGCCAGCGCAGCACGCAGAAAAAACACACACACACAGACAAACATCTGACGACACCAATCAACATGGGTTTATGGAAAATAGATTCTGTCAAACTAACTTGATATCTTTTTTTTATGAGATTACAAGAATGGTTGATAAAGGTGTTGATGTAATATACTTAGACTTCTATAAGGCATTTGACTTGGTACCACAAAACATTTTGATTAAAAAGCTATAACAATACAAAACCACACATAGAACACATTAAATAGATGTAAAAGTGACTAACTGATAGGTCTCAAAATGTAATTGTAAACAAGAACTCATTGTTGAGTGTTTTTTTTTAATGGGATCCCGTAGGGACTAGTTCTTGGCCCTATCCTATTTAATGTTGTTGTTTTTTAAATGACCTGGAAGAAAACATAAAATCATCACTGACAAAGTTTGCAGATGACACAAAAATTGGTGGGGGGTTGAGGCGCTGGGAAATAATGAAGAGTACGGGTCATTAATACAGAGTGTTCTGGATCACCTGGTAAAATGGGCAGAAGCAGACAATATGCATTTTAATATAGCCAAGTGTAAAGATATACATCTATGAACAAAGAATGCAGGCTATACTTGCAGGATGAGCTACTCTATCCCGGGAAGCACTAACTCATGAAAAGACTAGGAAGTCATATAGAATAGGAGTAGTGTGGTTATATCACCTCTGCATTTGGGACTGGTGCAACCACTACTGGAATGGCTCGGTCATTACGTTAATTGAATCTATTTCCCCTAGTTAATTATCCTCACTCACACCTTTGTGTCAACTGTCCGAAATGGGCCATCTTGATTATCACTTCAAAAGTTTTTTTCCCCTGCTGATAATAGTTCCTCTTCATTAATTAGCCTCTTAGAGTTGGTATAGGTACTTCCACCTTTTCATGTTTCTCTGAATATATAAATATCTGCTTACTGTATGTTCCATTCTATGCATCCGATGAAGTGGGACTGTAGCCCACGAAAGCTTATGCTGAAATAAATTTGTTAGTCTCTAAGGTGCCACAAGTAATCCTGTTCATTTTACTGGAATATTGTGTTCACTTCTGGTGCCCACAATTAAAGCAGGATGTTAATAAACTGCAGAAGGTTCAGAAAAGAGCTGCAAGAAAGATTAAAAGATTGCAAAATATGCCTCATAGCGATAGACTCAAGGACATAGGCAGAGGGTATCGCAGGCCAGGGGAGGCTAAGCCTCCCCAAACAGCTAGACATGGCCCTGCCCATCCTCCGCCCCGAGGCCCCCTCCTGTTTCCCGCTCTTCCCCTATGGTCCCAGCCCAGGCTGCTCCTCTTGCCTGAAGCGAGCTGGGTCTAGGGACTCAGGACAGCTCAGGCTGGTGCTCTGGCTACCTGGCGAAGAGGCCACCCTGTGCTCTATGACTGGGGTTGCTGGGGCCGCCCACCTGAAGCTCTGGGGCCAGTAGCGCAGGGGCCGCCCACCTGGTGCTCTGGCTACCTGGCGAAGGGGCCACCCTGTGCTCTATGACTGGGGTCGCTGGGGCCGCCCACCCGAAGCTCTGGGGCCAGTAGCGCAGGGGCCACCCACCTGGTGCTCTGAGCTGGGGGCACTGGAGCTGGAGGCGGGGCTGTGCTGCCTAGGGCTGGGAGTGCTGGAGCTCTGCCACCTGGCGCTCTGGGGCTGGGGGCACTGGGACTGCCCGCCTGATACTCCAGGCTGGGGGTGCTGGGGCCGCACCACCCAGCACTCCAGGGCTGAGGGCACTGGGGCCGCCCGCCCAACACTCTGGGACTTGGAGGGCTGGGGCTGTGCTGCCTGGTGCTCCGGGACTGGGGGTGCTGGGGCTGCCTGCCCAGCACTCCAGGGCTGGGGAGACTCAGGTGGGTTGGCCAGGGCGGTCCTGCGCCCGGGTGGGGGGCTCGGGGCTCTGGGGGGGGGAGGAGGGAGGAAGGAGTGATGAAAGGCCGGGGCCTCAGGCGGAAGGGGTGGGACTGGGGCAGCCTCCCTGAATGGGTGGTTCACACGGAACTCATGCTGAAGGAGCTCAATCTGTTTAGTTAATAGAATGAAGGTTAAGGGATGACTTGATCACAATTTATAAGTACCCTCACGGGGGACAAAAAATTGATAATAAGCTCTTACATCTAGCCATCAAGGGAATAACACAATCCAATGGCTGGAAGTTGAAGCTAGACAAATTCAGACTGGAAATAACGTGTAAATTTTTAACAGTGAAGGTAATTAATTATTGGAACAATTTACTAACAGTTGTGGTGGATTCTCCATCACTGACAATTTTTCAGTCAAGATTAGATGTTTGCTCTAGTTCAAACAGGAATTAATTCTGGGAAGTCTTATGGTCAGTGTTATACAGGAAGCCAGACTAGATGATCACAATGGTCCCTTCTGGCTTTACACTGTAATCTGTGAATTTTATTGTACTGTTTCATAAGTAGAATATTAAAGCTACACTAAGTCAGCACCCTATGCAAATGTAGATTATTTGAAAGATATTCTAAATTAAGAGCAGAAGGTTATCAATGTCATTTCCCTCCTCTTTTCTCTCCAGCTTGGATAAGAAGCATTTTCCTTCCCAGGCCTCTCTTCTTCTCTTCTTTTCTCATGTTTCTATTATGTTTTCCTTTCTACTCTATGATAGTGGTGCTGCATGTTAATGACTTTTCGGACTACACCAAGTGTTTCATTTTGAGAGTAATATTTTTGGATTCTGAACAATCACTCTGTATTTTCTGCTTGCAGCTGAATTCAACTATCCAGTTATGCAATCTGAGTATTTCAGTCCTAGATGCTGTCTAGAAAGTGTTGTGAAAACAAATGCTAATCTGTTTTCAGAAATCATGTCTTGTCATTGAATATTACAGGTGTGAGGTATTTCCTTTCCACTTCATTAAGGGGTTTTGAAAGCTGACACTTTATCTTAATACTTCTCTTCCATCTCGTTCTGTAACAAACATAATAATAATAATAATTAATAAATTAAATCCTATGTATAAATCTAAACAAATGTTACTAGCTTGTGTGTATACTTTGTGCAAAAATAACACCCTTTCTGCATTAAGCTAATTTATCGTTTGAGTATTTTTCTTAAAGTACACTGGCTTACCACTAGCCTCACAGCAGTGGCACCCAAGGGCTCCAAAGAGGTTGCTGAGCCTTCCAACTTTTTATTGTTTCTCCAAGTTCCTGATATCATTCACCCTTGCCACCTAGACATGATATGGATTTTTTTAGTCAATAAATTAATGGTTGGGTTTTGGTTTGTTTTTTGTTCCTGTAACCAGTAATTGCCAGTTCCAATATTTGAGTTTCTTAAATGATTTGCTACTGGCGATCCAATCAAATTGTGTTGCCCTGTTTTACCATGCAACCTACATTCTCATAATCCCTGCTCACTTCTCTTTCCCACCCATTTCCACCTTTTCCTCTTCAAGCCATACCTCTCCTAGTTATGGATCCTCTATTTCCCTACTCTGTTTTCCTCTTTACCAAACTCCACAGGTTAAAAAAAAAAAGAAGAAGAAGAAGAAAGTGTAAGCGTCCATCCTGTGAACATTTATGCTCATGATTTCTTTTCTGCATGCATTATACAATAGAACTCAATGGGACTAGTTGTTTGCATAAAATGACTTATGTGCATAAGCATTTGCAGTATTAGGGCCTAAATAACTCACTTAGCTACCAGCAGCTAGAAAGAAACAAGGAACTGCAATGATTTGTACACAACATACAAGTACACCAACACAATCTTATTGCTGTTACTCCTATTTTGCATTTCCCCTCCCTCTCGTTCTTTGTTCTAATAATTTGTTCTGTAATTTCTAACAAGTCTCTGATCTTTCAAAGACTTACATGATACAAACGCTGTAATAACTGTAATGGGACTATGCACATGCATAAAGTTAAGCATGTGTATCTTTTCAGGATCAGGACCCTTTGGTTGTAAACTTTCTAGGACTGGGACTATGCATGTTACTTGTCTATAAAACATCCTGCACATTTTAAATGCAGTATACGTCATATCATTAATAATCATAGCAGATTTTTTGGGATTCCACAGCAGCTAAGTGGAAGCACCATTGTGCTCTGCAAAAAAAGGGTGATACAGAGAGGATCAAACACAACAAATTCCTCAAAGTCTATGCCGAGGCTATATTACAGACCACGAGAACCTTCCTATCAACTTCTTTTGAAGCTGCCAAATCTGCCCCAAGGAGCTATCCAGTGTGGTAAAACCACTTAATCAATTCTGAGCACCTACAATCTGCACTACCTAGTTGGTGTCAACTGTACTGAACATAATGGACTCAAAATATGCATACAGTATAGGAAAAAATCTAGATGGGTTTTCTCAAAAGACATCATCAGCTTGAAGCTCAAATCAAAGCATGTCTGAATCTTCAGATATCACAGTGGTGAGCACACCACAAATACCTAGAGAGAGAGATTAGGGAAAAACAGAAGTAGATTAGCTAGACAGAGCCCCTCCTTATCAATCATCAAGGATAAAAGGATACTAATGCCATCATCGAAATAACAGCTGAAGGAGAAAAACTTTCAAGATTCTCAGTGTACCAGAAAACACTAAGGATGAATATTTGCATCACATTTTCAAAAAATATTTTTAAAATTTTTGATATCTTAGTGCTAGACAGTATACTTGACCTATTCAATATACAAAAGTTGCACCAAGTTCCTCTATTAGTCAGATAAGGAAAAAGCAAGAAATCGCAATTTAAGGGTTCTGGAACTGGATACTTCACAATATCCCTGTCCCTGAAGAGGAAAAAATCACTTGAAAATAATCAAATATTTATTTCCAGATGTGAGTTTTCTTACTGAAGTTAAAAAGAAGGAACCTTTGTCTAAGGGCCTCATCCAACATTGTTTACTATGCAAAACTTTCATTGACTTCAATGGGAGTTTTTTCTGAATAATGAGGTTATGTTTGGGCCCGCTAAATTGAGAATTAAATTCCAGGGGAAAACCTAAATTTTTAGGGCTTACCTTCAGCAAATCTATTTATTGGCAAAACTGTTTGACCACTGGTGTGTATCTGACTCCCAACAAGAGTGATGACTCTTTTTATGAACATTTTTCAAGATACAATATATCCCTCTTAACTAACCTAAATCGCGGAGCTAAATATTTTCATCGTAGTATTTATGCCAGGCTATGTGGCTTTTGAATTTAGGTTGAAAGTTGTGTTTTGTGCCAATTCTTTCCAACAGTTAATCATAAAGTTAGAGGTGGAAAAGACTAGAGTAAATCATCCAGTTAATCTCCCTGCAAATGCCTATGTAAGCATGATCTGAATGAGCTCTCCCCTGATATCTAATGATGCATTGGGGAAAAAAATTTCAGGAGCAGACTGTCTTTGCATAGACACACCTACTCTACCTAGGTGCATGGTATGATGGAGCTTATTTACCAAAATGTTCAATTTTTGGCTGGTTTTGGTTACAAATTACTCTAGTATTTGAATACAGGGATAATGAAATGTTGTTACCCATACTGTATGAGTAAAAGGCAGCAGAACTGAGATCCTGTGTGGGGACTGTGAAAGACAGCCCAGAGAGTGTGCTGGCTGACAGGTTCCCCACTACCTGCTGAAATCACTAATAGCTGGGTTAAGTGGCAGAACCTCAGAGCATGACACTACAGGAGCAGCAAGCAGTGGTGGCAGAGAAGCAGCGGCAAAAGAGAAACAGTCGCATTGCTTGATTGTCCCTCCCACCCCCCGGGGGAAGGAGGTGAATCCACCTGTGAACCCTGTGTCTCCACTAACCAAGGACAGCCAACAGTGAGTGGGGTGCAGCGGAGGGAAAATGGGAGCGATGTGTTAAAGGGACATTCATGTGTCTAACTTGCCCACTGCAAGGTGGGAAACTGAGGCAAAGGACATTCTCCAACATGCTGTGGGGTTCGGTTTGCTTATGGTCACATGCTTTTGAATGTGGTTGCAGTGTTTTCCCAAATTAATGCTTGGTTTCCTTTCCCTTTTAATAAAAGTTCTCTTTTGTTATACACAGACTCAGAACTTGTGAATGAGGAAATATTTCCTCTTAGAGGCGCCCCGGGATAGTGTTAAGTTTAGCTGATTATGGGGTGGGAGCTCCAGACAGTTCTATTTTCTGTTGTTGAGAGAAACCCCTAGACACTGAACCCAGCCCTTGTTGCTGCCGCCTTCACCTGGCAGAAGAGTTACACCTACACTACATTTTCTAGTGATTTGTTCAGAAATGTTACATTTGCTGTATTCACTGCTTCTAACATTGAAATCCTATTTTGTTTTGAAAATTATGAACACTCAGTGTTTGCTTGAAATGAAATATTTGAAATGAACAAAAAAGTTATGGCAGATTGTAAGATCACAGCATTTTCCAGTCACATTCTTATGGCTGACGGATAAAACAGCACAACTATATATATATATACGCCAGTGTTATTATGATGTTTTTATTTCCTACTCTTCCTCTATTGAACTCAGTGAAGCTATGACAGTTTACAGCTGCTGAGGATCTTCTCCCAAGTATCTACAAGCCTTATATGAGAGTCCATCCTTCATTTGCCTTTCCAACCCAGGAATGCAAGAGGTGCCCTTTCAGATCCTTAACCTAATCAATTATTTGCACTTTTGGTTCTTTGTAGGAAGAGAATGACTCTTCTTCTAGCCCTGCTGGAAGAGGGGTTAAAAATCACTATTCCTACCGAGTTGCTTTGCAGTTTATTAGTCTCTTTTTTTTGATAAAGTGAGTTTCCTGCAGAAGAGCTATTCCACCATTAACCTTTTTAATGTAGTTAAAAGTTTTTTCCATTTGAAAGGGGACCGATTCCTTTCACTTTTAACGATGCCATTTTAAAATAGATTAGGCGTCCTAATATTTTAGTGTAAAGGCCACTTGCTCCTACTCCCTGCTCTCATATAGAGCCAGATACTCACAACATTATACTGAACTATGGGTGCTTTCTGAGGTAGGAAGAATGTTCTAGAAGAAGAAAAGAAAACCAAGTAGCAGTTATAGCAAGAGTAGCAGTAAATCTTGTTGTTCATGTTACATAATACTGTTTCCATCCTAGCCCCCTGTTTGTTTTTCTCCACTTGCTCACAACTTTCTGGAATTTCCATTTTTTGGGTTGAAAGAGGCTGTTCTTAGTCTCTACCCAAAGGTGAAAATGTTTTTGGAAAGCTTGAGCAAAAGTGTTTCAAATATGAGGAGAATGAGAAAGAAAAAAATTGCATTATAAAAAATGTTTTTAAAAACAGCTTTTCCATCAAAATAGCTAGTGGAAAGTTGCAAATTGTGAGGGAAATAGCCCTGGCTAAGGAAAGCACCTTGGATTGTTCACAAGAAAACTGCTATTAACCAAGTTATTAGCCCTTGAAAACCATATCTTATGCAGGCCTAGGCAGAATCAGGGAATGAATTTCTGCTCAGGCACAGCTGCCTCCAAATGAATTAACCCCCAATATCGTATGTGATAGATCATTTAAGGTCATGCCCTTTCATGCAGAACCTACAAGATGGAAAAAGGTAAGTAAATTCCACACAGTATCATATCTGGTGAGTAAGGTTTGTTGGTCTACATTGGCCTTTTAACCATCCAGTTGACACAAAAGTCATGGCAAAATCCCCGGAGTGTGCCCCCAAGGGGGAGTACAATGAGGTTATCAGGGGCACGAGGATCTGACTCCTTTCACTCATTGAGGCTTCTGCTGCTGCTACCAGGCTGGAAGAGCAAGGAGGATGGAGGGACCAGGAGCAAGGGGGTCGAGCCTCTCCCTGCACAGGAGGGGAATTCCAGCTCCCTCATATATCCAGAAGCTGATGTGGTGTGCCTCCTTGGGAGGTAGTTCCTCTCTGCCCACACAGTCTCTCTTGCACATGCATGCTGGGGATTGCACCAGGGCCCGAGGAGCCTGTGGCCTATGAGTTATTCTGTGGAGTGCTGGGGCAGGGGCAAAGGGAGGGGTGCAGCCCAGCTGTCTGTGTCCTGCTGAGACCATCTGCCTAGTACATGTCCTAGGCAGAGGATGCTGGCAGGCTGAGGAGCAGAAGGGGTGCCCTGTGTGGGATGGGCTCCTGAACCTCAAGCATCTGTGGAAATACTGTTTCTTAGAAAGAGGGGGCTGGGCATGGGACACGAATCTCTAAAGGGGAAGGGCAGCATAAAAAGAAAGTCTGGGACCCTCTGCCATAGACCATGGCAACTGTGTAGAGGCTCAGCCATCCAATGTTGCTACCCAAAGGAGAGGCTAAAACTATGGAGTAAGACTTTATCTCAACTTCCATGAGAATGTCATTTTGAATTTGCATTGGAATGATACTGCATAAAGCCGCTGTCCTCCCACTATCTGGCTACTCCCTAAACCTGCAGAACCCCTCTTTTATTCTATGCTATTCTATTCTACATAGGTTTTTCTACCATGCTCAACACTGTAGTATCTGAGCCCCTATCATAGTATGTGTGTGGAGAGATTCAGACAGATGGTTGGGGAGAAAAATGCACTAAATTGAGGGCAGGGGAGGTTGTTTGTTTGTTTGTTTCCACACACACACCCCCACCCACCCCCTTCAACAGTTTCTGGGTCACAGGAGTGAAACTTCCGTGTTTGTCTTCTACATGCAGTAGGAAGGATGATGATGTGGCCCCTTAGTTTTCAACACCGAGCCACACTTTGCCTGTCACTATCATAAAAAAGAATCAAAATAATTTTTAATATATATTTGGCATTTTCTCTAAGCCATAGTTGTTAAATTCTAGAACTGGCACATGATCTTTGGTGGTTAGCCTCTTATTTTCTTTCAGATTGGAATTTGCATTCTATCCCAACATAATCAGTATAGGAGTCAGTGGATTTGGCATCATTAAGAATTGTTTATGCCTCTCTTTGAACAGTTCTGAAAGAGGTACTGTATGCCAGAGGTTCTTCCTTTTCTTTTCATGGCGTGTGTGTGTAGGGTTTTTTTGCCTCATTACTTTCTATTTTTGCACTGCATCAGCCCCATGCTGTATACACAGAACATTCATGTCTTTCCTCAATCCTGGCCAAGACATATGGACAGAAAATTCCTTTTACTGTAAGATAATGACTCACCAAATCTGGAATGACATGAGGAAGGCAGTCAGGTTTCAGCTCTCTCTTAGGCTATCATGTTCTTCCTCAATTCCCATTCGTACTGCTTTTACTCATCACTTGTTTGTAGGGTTGCCAACTTTCTAATCACACAAAACCAAACACCCTTGATCCACCCCCTGCCTCCCCCAAGGCATCACCCCCCCCGACTCATCTACTCCCCTCCATCTCTCTCCCCCATCCTCACTCACTTTCACTGGGCTAGGATAAAGGGTTGAGGTGTGGGTGGGGGTGAGGGATCCTGCTGGGGGTGTGGACTCTGAGGTGGGGCCGGGCATGAGGAGTTTGGGGTGCAGGTGCGGGCTCAGGGCTGGGGCAGGGGGTTAGGGTGCAGAGGAGGTGCAGGCTCTGGGAGGGAGTTAGGGTGCGGGAGGGGGTTCTGACCTGGGCAGGAGGTTCGGGGGTGCAGGCTCAGGCCGGGTGACACTTACCTCAGGTGGCTCTTGGTTGGTGCCACAGCGGGTCTAGGGCAGGCTCCCTGCCTGCCCTGGCTCCGCGCTGCTCCTGGAAGTGGCCGCCATGTCCGACCCCCAGCTGGAGGTGCGGCCAGGTAGCTCTGTGCAGCCTGCAGGAGGCACCCCCACAGCTCCCATTGGCCATGGTTCCCAGCCAATGGGAGGTGCAGAGGCAGCACTTGGGGCGCGTGGAGTTTCCCTGATCACCCCTGCATCTAGGGGCTGGACATGCTGGTCACTTCTGGGAGCTGCATGGAACTAGGGCAGGCAGGGAGCCTGCTTTAGCCCCACTGTGCCGCTGACCAGACTTTAAGCAGCCTGGTCAGCAGTGCTGACCAGAGCCGCCAGGGTCCCTTTTCGACCAGGTGTTCCTGTCGAAAGCCGGATACCTGGCAACCCTACTTGATTGTCTTCACTACAGGGATAAGTCAGCCTAAATTATGCTACTCCAGCTATGTGAATAATGTAGCTGGAGTCAACGTAGCTTAGGTCAACTTACCCCAGTGTCTTCACTGCGCTGTGTTGATGGAAGATGTTCTCAGGTCGACTTCCCTTACTCTTGTCTTCTCAGAGAACTGGAGTACGAGGGTTGACCGGAGAGCGCTCTGCTGTCAATTTAGTGGGTCTTCACTAGAGCCGCTAAATCAATCCCTGCTGCATCAATTGCAGCAGCCTCTATCTCCCAGGTAGTGAAGACCAGCCCACACCTTCTCTTTAACACACATTTTGCCCAAAAGTCTGAATTTAGACTTAAAGCTGGATCTTGGATGGCACTTTGTTTGTTTGAATAAAAGTTTAACCATGGGCAGCCCTAGTTTATGTTTTAATAAACAAAAGGGCTAATACCCTGTTCAATAGGCAAACTCCCACTGATGTCACTGTGAGTAAGCACTCAGTAAAAATGGAGGGCCAAATACTGCCCTGCTTTACTCTCTATGCCATAGCTTTAGCTTCAATGGATTCAAGGGGTGTAAATCAGGGCAGAATCTGGGCCTGAGTAAGGACCTCAGGGTTTGATCATACTTAATTTTCAGACTAATGATAAAATACAGATAAAGCTCTCAAACACTGACAGTTTTCAATTAACTCAGTGCTAAGTCTCATAAAATATTACAGCTGGAATCATGTCATAACTGTTTTACCTTACTTGTTATGTCTAGATTTTTTTCTCTCTTACAGTTAGGACCAAGTTCGGAGATCCTTGCTCAATTTTGACTTATTCCTTCCCTTCAATAGGCATGCTGACTAAGTAAAAACTAAGCAAAGACCTCAGAATTTGGCCCAGAATTATTAGTTGCTATAATAACTAGTAACACATGCTAATGTGTTCCTTTTTGCATGTGCGGAAGAAGAAGTCTTTCTTGTAAGGGTGTACTACCAAAACCTTGTGTCTCGAGCTCCAATTTGTCCTAATTGTACATACATATTGCTCCATCAAAACTATGCGTTGTGACAAGGGAATCACAAGCGTATATTTTAAAGGTTATTTTATGAAGTAGTGTAATCAGCCACAGGAATTCACTGCCATGGGACATACAGTCAAATACTTTCCTGGAATTTACAAAAGCCTGGATGAGTTTACAGTTGTATAACTACACATGTTAAGATAAAGATAATCAAATTGCATGCTTCACAGCATAAGCTGGTCACCACGGGTCAGAGAGGACTTTTTCCCTCCCACATGCAGCATTACACAATTGGCTCCATTTGTTCTTATTTGGATGAGGAGTGGGGAGGGTTGTCTGCCAGGGACAGGGCTCAACGGGCTGTGACCTGACTCACAATGGCAAAAACATTGATGCCATTGATTTCAAACCTTTTCGTATTGTGAATTACTTCCTAAAGACAGAGTTCCTGTCACAGACCACTGACTCCCCGGTTCTGATTCCACACTTTCCCTGCGACAACTATATTCCTTGGGTTTATGAAAAAGTAATATTAAGACATAATAAGGAGACATGATGAAAATAAACTTACTTTGATGCCATGGGCTATGACCTCCCCTTCAGTCTTTGTGCTTTTTGTCTTCTCCTGGTCTATAGGGCTTTACATTTATTAGGACTGAATCCTCTGAGTGTCAGCAGCCCCCATTGCTCTAATCTCATCAGGTCATTTTGCAGTTTGCTACCATCCTCCTCTGTGTTGACTGTTATGCCTCCAAATTTGATGTCACCTGTAGTTTTTACCAAAGAAATACCCAGCACAGAAAGATATAAGGCACCTGTGCAAGGTGCTGAGAGATGCTTGTTTATTTTTAGTTTAGTTGACCAAAAAAAAAAAGGAAGTCTCCAGGATCCCTGTGTGGTGGCCTGGACTGAGCTACTACTATTGGGTAATATCAATGCATGAAGACTGATTTTTCACCAGTGTGACTGAAGCAGCTCTGTGGACTACCTGGATGTGGCACATGGAACATGATTTGAGAACTAGTCTTCTGAAGAATGGGCATATTGTGTATGACTTAAATTGTGACACCGAAGTCCTGGGTTAAATCAAATACTTTATTGCAAATCCAGGGACAATTGACATAGCATGATCTTTTGTCAATGCCTAGTAATGTAAAAAGAAGTTGCATTAAACCTTTCATACATACACTCACAATATTAAAATTTTGTATTAGTTTTCAAATGCTAGCTTCCTTCCTTCCTCCCTCAAGAATGTAGCTACAAATCAAGATGATGATTCTGATAGATTTGGTATTATAAAAACTTGTACTTCAAGGCAAATTGCAGTAATTAGTTATAATGGCATATATAGTTTCATATACTAACAAACTCTCCCCCTTCCCGGGTCCAGGACTGTTACACTTACAAGTCCAGACCCAGGCTCACATCACATGAACCAAAACAAAATCATTCTAAACATGATTCTAAAACCAGAATATACCATTAACATTGATGCACTATGAATGGCAAACAAGAGGGTGCATGGGGATGAATAAAACTCCATCTTGAGACCTGTTAGTCTGCTTTCTTTCTGACTGCTGTTAAGCAAAGTATAGAAAGCATAAATAGAAGAACTGAATATAGATGGTGGGAGATTATTTTAGCACTGTGTAAAGGAACTAATACCCGTAGCCCTGTAATTTAAATACAAATTGTTGTTGCACGGTCTAGTGTTTAAAAACACCCAAAGTTTTCAATTCTAGTCATAAAAATATAACTGCTGGAAGAAGCAGAAAGAACACTGCAGAAGATGACTAAAATATTGCATTCATTTGAGAAACTGAGTTATTCGAAAAGCTTAGAGGAAATAGATCATTATCTATGGAAAAGGGGAAACTAAAGAGAAGTAGAACTTCATGTATACCGCCTTCTGAAAAGAATAGAGAAGTAACCTGCCAGAAGTCTATTTGAGCTACAAACGCAAAGGTTCACAAACATGAAAAGTGATCCAGATGAGCTAAATATTATTATTCTATAAATAGGGATGGGCACTAAAAGAATATGGGAAACACTTAGGGCTTGTCCACCTGGTGTATTAGTCTGCATTGGAGGGTGTAAGTTGTAGTGTGCACTAATATTTTATACATTAACTGGCCCCTCTAGGACCTTTGGTGCAAATGAAAAGTTCCATAGGGCACATTAACATAGTGCTGTTTGAAACGGGACTACATTAATGCCACTAGGGAACATTTAGTGTGCACCAGCAGGGTCCTCAGGGACCAGTTAGTGTAAAACACACTAATATACACTAGAATTTGTACGTTTTTAGTGTGGACTAATGCCATATAGCCAAGTCCTTAAATACTAAATTTCTAGGTTATTAGAGTAATTAATATATGGAAAGAAGTAGCAAGGGCAACAGGAAGTATACTAGTATACAATGTTTTGAATAGCAGCTAGTCAAATATTTAGACATACATAAGTGTTTGGTTACTACTGCTGCTGCTCCAAGAAGCAGGGCCGGCTCCAGGCCCCAGCTTTCCAAGCTGGTGCTTGCGGCGGCATCGAGAATGGGGCGGCAGTTCGAATCCCACGGCGGCAATTCGGCGGCAGGTCCACCACTCTTCCCGCCGCCGAATTGCCAGACTGCCGCCCCATTCTCACCTGCCACGGCGGCAATTCGGTGGAGGTCCGCCGCTCTTCCCGCCACTGAATTTCCGCCGCGGGACTCGGACTGCCGCCCCATTCTCGCCCGCCACAGCAGCAATTCGGCGGCGACTGCTTGGGGTGGCAAAATTGTTAGAGCCGTCCCTGCCAAGAAGAGGACCTAGATGGACAACTTGAACATTTTCCATTCTAAAATGTCCTTCATTGCCTGAGGAGCTCATCATATTAGGTTGAATCAGTGGCCTATTTCTGTGTCACAGTACTGATGGCTAATATGTAGACCCATAGGGTAAATGGAAATTAATTCTCTGTAAGAAAGACTTTTCTCCTCCTCTGTTTCCTACAACACACACAACATGGGCTTTGAGCAGAGGGTTGAAAGAATGGAATCCATCCTCCACCTTTGGGAAAGGTGTAAGGTTACGCCAAACTCCCTCTGTGATAAATGAAGGGGAAGGGATAGCTCCTGTTTATGAACACCCAGCCAGCCAGTTAGCTGTAAAATCCCTCTTGGTGTCTCTACTCAGCTTGCTTTACCTGTAAAGGGTTAACAAGCTCACAGGTAAAAGAAAAGGAGTGGCCACCTGACCAAAAGAGCCAATGAGAAGGCTAGAAATTTTAAATTTGGGAAAGAAACTTTCCCTTTGTCTGTTGTTCTCTGGGCTGCAGGGACACAGAGCAGCAATGCTATAAGCAGAAATGCTGTGTAAAGCTTTAAGCCAGGTATGATCATAAATCATCAGATCATACCTAGAACTACTTATCTGAAACTCCAAATGTGTAAGTAGATCAGAATGTTTAGCTAGATGTGATCAGGTTTATTTCTGTTTAAATCTTTTTTAAGGCTTGTGGATCTCCTCTGTGCTAACAGGGCCTGCTCTAGGATTTTTGCCGCCCCAAACAAAAAAATGTTGGCTGCCCCCCCCCCCGTTTTTTCTCCCCCCCCCCGTTTTTTTCTTCCCCCCCGGCCCCGCCTCAACTCCGCCCCTTCCCAAACCCTTCCCCAAATCCCCAGCCCCGCCTCCTCCCTCGCACGTGCAGCATTTCCCCCATTGCAGCTCACCTCTGCTCTGCCGCCGCTGCTTGGCTTCTCCCGCTCCCTCACAGGCTTGAAAGCCTGGGAGGGAGGGGGAGAAGCCGAGCATCCCCCTCCCTCCCTCCCAGGCTTGCCGTGCGCAAAACAGCTGTTTCGTGTGCCGCTGCCGCCCGGCTTCTCCCCCTCCCACCCAGGCTTGCCGCGCGTGAAAACTTGGGAGGGAGCAGGAGAAGCCGAGCAGCGCCGCCACAGAGTGGAGGTGAGCTGGGGCACATTTCTAGGAGTGGCTACAAGGACATGAAAACTGCAAAGGACACAGGCAGATACACACATTTAATGAGTGAGTTACCTTGTTCACACAGGTTACAAAGAGTCCTGTGGCACCTTATAGACTAACAGACGTATTGGAGCATAAGCTTTCGTGGGTGAATACCCACTTCGGCGGATGCATGGGTATTCACCCACGAAAGCTTATGCTCCAATACATCTGTTAGTCTATAAGGTGTCACAGGACTCTTTGTAACCTATGTGAACAAGGTAACTCACTCATTAAATGTGTGTATCTGCCTGTGTCCTTTGCAGTTTTCATGTCCTTGTTAGTTTTTCAGATGAATCTCCACATGTGCCATAATCTCACCTAAAATGAATTCTCTGTAAGAAACGTGTGTATGTATTTGGAAATAATTGTGTGCTGTGCACATTCAGTCATGAGCTGTTTGCTCCCTCTTCTAGCTAATTAATAAAAAGTTAAAAAGACCCAGCTTAACACTGATCCCTGTGATACCTGACTAAACACTTTCTTTGCCACAACTGAATGCAGTTTATCACTGCCCATTTTTAGAGTGAAAGTGCACATACAGTGAGTCCCAGTTCTTGAAGTCAGTGGTGTTCCCACTGTGCACTGACACTATTCAGCAACGCGAGAAATTGACAATCTGTAGAGCACTTGCTAGTGGTCCATGGAGAGCCAGCTGATCATTGGCTCCTGGCGTCTCCTCATTTCCAGTTGCTAAACTACAATAAATGCAGGGGGGAAATACTTTTCCATATAAACAATTAATGTGCTTGGGAAGAGTCATTATTATGTGAATGAATAGGAGAGGAGACCATCTCGCCATTTCAGGATTGTGCAGTCACTCCATTAAAATGTGCTCCATATGAAAAAGTTGGACAGCTGACAACTGTAATGGCTTGCTGACTCACCACAGCGGCACCTCCTGCTGGTTGTTCCGGGAATTAGCTCAGTCCAGCTCCAGAGCGCCCTCTGTGGGTGGTGTCTTTCCCATTGTCTCCTCTACTCCGCTGTTTCGGACCCGCATTGCTCCCCTACTCGGCGGTGTCCTCTTTAGGACAGTGCCTTCCGGCAGTGCCCACTACTTCTTTCTCACTGCCTTTCCAGGGGTCACGGCAGTCCTTTGGCTTACACCCACCGCAGGGGCCAACCACAACCCAAAGTCTAGCCCCTCACTTCAGGGGCAAGTTGCAGTCTGTATTGGCCATGCTCCTTCGCAGCCAGGTGCAGTGCAAGGTGGGGGACCCAGGCCCGCCCACTACTCTGGGTCCCAACCCAGGGACCTTCTAGCAGCAGCCTCTCTGCCCTCCTTCTCTCCCCTTGTCTGCCTATCGTTCCTGGGCACTTCCCTTTGCCCCTTCCTGGCCCTTTCTAGCAGGGGTCTGCAGCTTAGCAGGTAACAGGCCAGAGCTAGCTTGCTCGCTCCGCTTCCCCAGCTCTGCTCTATCTCAGGTGCTATTCCTGGGCGCCAGTCCTTCTCCCTTACTTGTCAGGGAGAGCCTCCTCTCTGCTCTGCTGGGCAGCCCCTTATATCTGGGCTGCCACCGCAGCTGCCTCCTATCTGGCTTCTAACAAGCCTCGCCCTAATTAGCTGCAGGTTTCCACAGCCTCCCTGGCTGCTTCTGGCCCACCCCCTGCTGGAGTGGGCCCCCTGCACCACTATAAGGCCCTTTTACTCCATGCTAGATTAGCAACCTCGGGACACTTCCTCCTTTTCTTCCCTATGGGAGTTATAATATACTGCCAAACACAATACTGCATATCATATGAACACTACCTTTACTAATTGTAAAATAATAGAAGTTAGAGATGGAAAAGATCTATTAGATTCTCTAGTCCATTTGCCTGCCAGTGCAGAACTGTTCCGTGTATTCTAATTTATAGTGCTTTGCTCAGTGTAGCATTACATTTCCCAGTATGTGGAAGAAGCTATAGAAAACCAAAGGATTCAAACAGACCTCTAAACTGTCTAAATAATCTAGGCCAAATGGGAGTTTTCCTTAAGAGCTCCAGGATTTAGCCCTTAACGAACATTCGGTATCAATGTCTGGCCCATCTGAATTTGCAGTTTTATTTAAATACTGAAGAAATATATATATTTTTTGCCTTGGGTGCTTAAAAATCCCCTCACTGTGGTATTTCACAATGCAACTGTTCCAGATGACCCCAATGTATCCTCTTTAAAGAACTTTTTTAGGTAAAGGAAGCATGGCAAATAAAAAATCTTCAGCTAAAAGAAAAATTAGTTCTAACTGTATGTAGTACCAGGAACACTAATTTTTAATACAGCACTTGGGCCAAATTCTGATCTCGCATCCATGAACCCACACTCAAGTCAAAAGTGTTGTAGGGGCGTGAGAGCCCAATTTGAGTGCAAGGCGATTCATTCCAGTTTCCACCGACGTGCTGTCCAACTTTTTAGTGGAAAGTATGGTCAGATCTTTTGTTCAGTCTTGTGCCAGTTTTATAGTTCATCTTAGCGCTGAAGCCAGTTAGAGTGCTAATTCACACTGTTCACAGCTAGAGCTGTTTGAGAGGCTAGTCAGCACTGTAGATACTCAAGGCCCCAGTATTCTGCCAAAATTTTCCACAGAGTTTACTGTATTGCTGCCACTGAATTAGGGCCCTGCCACCAAATTTGCTGTTATATCCAATGACATGACATTGTTTCACTCTCTAGAGTTGATCCCCGTTTTTTCCACTTGGCTTTGCGGTGGCATTTCTTCAAGACTACAAAGGATTTGTTATAAATTAATGTAGCCGGTGAAGCAGACAAGGTAGATAATGCAGTACCTGTTGTTGGACCAGAAAATAGCTTTTTAAAACAAAAGCAAATCTAACTGTTAAAAGTATAATTCAAACAGATGATGTGTTGTAAATATCTGTGTGTGTTCGCACTCAACAGTGCACTTAATATTGTCATTTAATCAACTACCACCTGTTGTAGCCCAGCACTTCTATGCTGATTCATTACTATCCAGCATTCAAGCCGGATAGATGGTTCTTTCAAGGTCAGGGGTGGCTCTAAGGTTAAACAGGCAGCTACTTACAGCACTATATTTCTAAAGGGGCACATGAGTAATATTGTGGTCGTTGTGGTCACCCACAGGCCAATCCCAAGCTGTTCCCACCAGCTGTGGTGTTTCTGCACACATTCCTCATTTTCAAAAAAGGTGTCCCTATTTCTCTTTAATTATGGGAAACAGGAGCCTTTGGATCTTAGATGCAACCCAGAATACTTTGTATTTGTTGTTCTGGGAATCTCTTAGCAGCATCACTGCTAATGAAAAGAGTTCGGAGGTATGTTTCCATTGCAAATGCCTGAGCAGAAATAGGGGCACCCTTTTGGAAGGAGAAATTAAGCCAACAAAACGGGCTGATAGACACAGACTCTTAGATATCATAGTGACAGTTGTGATAAAATCTATGCAGAACACAATCAAAAACTGTGGGCAGGAGGCAGCAGCAAAAGGAATAAGATTTTGGGAGCGTTATTCCCCCCCCCCCAAATATACATACAAAATTGTAACAGTAGCCACTGAAGTCAATGGATATCACCCTTTTTTACATGACCATTCATATCTCTCAGAGCAATTATTTCAGGCTCTCTGCAGGCACAGGGAGACATCATTGCATCAGGTTACTTCAGTTCACATTTACATTTTTTTCACAACCATAAGGGCTCGAGATTTAATTGTGTTAAAAATGAAAGAGAATTATGCAGCAATTTATGGGTCCACATAATAGCATTATACAGGAGACCCTGAGCGTAAGCAGTTTTTGACTAGAACTAAACCTTAATTATTACTAAAGGATCAAAAAAAAAAAAAAAAAAAAAAAGACAAGGAAGACAGTTCTCCCCCCATTTACTGTTAATGACTGCTGCCCAATAATATAAGCCCAAAAAGTAGGTTTTAAAAAGAGTACGTTTTACAAGACAAAAGCAAGCATGGCTGACTTCAGTTCACATTTACATTTTTTTCACAATCATAAAGGCTCGAGATTTAATTGCGTTAAAAATGAAAGAGAATTATATAGCAATTTATGGGTCCACATAATAGTATTATACAGGAGACCCTGAGCATAAGCAGTTTTTGACTAGAACTAAACCTTAATTATTACTAAAGGACAAAAAAAAAAAAAAAAGATGAGAAAGACAAAAAAACCACCTCATTTACTGTTAATGACTGCTGCCCAATAATATAAGCCCCCAAATTAGGTTTTAAAAAGAGTACGTTTTACAAGGCAAAAGCAAGCATGGCTGACTTGTAAACAACTTAGCACAATAACATTGATTGCAAGAGCAATTTGGATAATTACATATGGAAATGACCGTGGTTCACCAGAAATGTGCAAGAACCTTGCAAATGTTTACATACGCAAGATTTCCAACATCGTACTATGATATGTATGCTTAGTACGAACTCCTCACTATATGTCAGTAAAAACATGGGGTTATATTAAATAAAGAGAGTCTGTAAAAAGTGTATAAAGAATTTGCAGTGTAACTATCAAAATTAAGAAACCTTCCTTTTGAGAAGATTCTGGGTTATTAAACTTGACAGACAGGATCTTATTATGGAGCCTCTGTGTCAATATTAGTAATAGAGGGTCCAGAGGACATACAAAACCAAATTTCAATATGTGAGGGTGGGAGAGAGAAGGAATCTGTCCATTTTATATTACAGTTCTTCTGTTTGGTATCATGTCACAAAGTTTATTTCAGTGTGGTGAGAAGAACAAAGAGAAAAGACCACCACAGATTTTAGATAGGGTTTTATATTTTATTCATATTGAGATTAGGTTCCAGAGAAATGGAGAAAATGTTAATTGATCTGTACAAAGAGACAAACATTCTCACCAATAAAAAAACATTACCTCAAGAAGTTGGGTGTTCTTTTAAAAACTCTGATGCAAGGCCAGAGAGAAGCTGAACCAAGCAGTCCAAAAGACACAAAAGCAAATGCCGATACACTGAACAGACAAACTCCACTGATCACAGATATGATTATGGCAGATGTTCACTGAACACAGTTTTCAGAGCAGACAGAAACCTTGGAGAGAACAGACACTTTTTTAAACAAATGCTCATAATGGTTTTTATTTTGGTGGTTGTTTGTAGTGCTCTACAGAGGAAGAGAAAAAGATGGTGGGGACTCTTGCAAATGTTGAGGTGAGATAGTGGCACACTGAGATTCTATCCTCCCCATAAAATAATGTGTTCATGAGCTGTAGAAATATTCTTTGTTTAAACAAATACTCCCTGTGATAGGTTCCCAGTGGAATGCTCAGAATAACAGCTGCATGTGATCTCACTACTCTTATAAGCCTCAACAAACATACAGGAGAGTTATGGTTTTGGAAAAATCCACCCCCTGTTAATTGCCACAGTGAACTTCCTCTATAAAAATTTCCCATGTTCCAGCTGTTCTTAAAATAAATACAATGGACCACATAAACATTAATGTGCTAAGTGAAAAGAAGGAAAACCAGGGAAAGTCTGCTTTAACAGTGCTGTTCAGCCCTCAGAGGGAGGGCACTCATTAATTTAAATCACTTTTCAGTGTTGTTTCAGATGGATACAATATTCTTCACTTTCAGCCCTTGTTTCAGTCTTTGTTATATTTTATTTTTTAATCTCTCCATTATTTTTTCCATTGACCTTTATTGCTCCATTGTAGCGGCTCTTAACAGTGGAAACAGAGGGTCCAGTTCTGCAAGCTCTCATCTACCATTGAGTTCACTAGGAGTTGAAGCTACAGGCACTATTCTATTCTATTCTATTCTATTCTATACAGGTTCTTTTACCATGCTCCTCAATGTAGTAGCTGAGCGCCTACCAGTAGTGCATTAAACAATGTGAATAATATCTTTTACCTGTTGTTTATTCTCTCATCCTCTCACTGGGGGGGAGAAGTGTGTGCAGTGGAGTGCTTTGCTCTGGATTTTTAAAAATATATAAATATATATTCACATGTTGCTATATGGTTATGTTAGAGAAGGCAGGTCAAAGAAATGCATCTTGCACTTGGAGCAGAAAGTGGTGAGGTTTGTGATGGTCCTTAATTCCTGGAGGTGTTTATTTTGCAGTCTTGGGCCAGCCCCCAAGAAAGTTCTATCTCCTGCTCAGATGAGCTTTACCCTTACTGTGGAGTATTCCATTGTGCCAGAGGAGCAAAGTTCCCAAGTTCCCCAGAGACATTTCCCTGTAGCATCCAATCCTTCAGAAATGAAGTCCGCTTTCTCCAAAGAGACAATGTACACACACACTGCCCTGTTAGTCCATCTGAGGACACACTCTTTACCTTAATACACAGCACTGAGAGGGTTTATAATAAAACTAAGCATAAATTTTTTAAATAAAGAACAGAGATTTAAATGATACTAAGTAAGAGAAAAAGAGACAGATATAGTTACAAACAAAACAAAACACACTTTCTAGTTTCTAAAACTTAACTTTAGCCGGTTACAATCTATGCCCAAGTAGTTTTCTCACATCAAACTATCACCATCTCCACTCCCTGAGGCAAGAGGCTCCACCATTCACCAAATCAGAGAGTGTTGTTACCTTTGTCCCTTCTCTCCCCTTCTTTTTTATAGTCCAGGAAACCTTTGACACGTATTCCTTTGAAATGTATATCCCCAATGGGGTACTTCTCCCCTGCTGGTGTGCAGATGAACATAAGAACATAAGAATTGCCATACTGGGTCAGACCAAAGGTCCATCCAGCCCAGTATCCTGTCTACCAACAGTGGCCAATGCCAGGTTCCCCAGAGGGAGTTATCCTAACAGGTAAGGATCATGTGGTCTCTCTCCTGCCATCCATCTCCACCCTCTGACAAACAGAGGCTAGGGACACCATTCCTTACCCATCCTGGCTAATAGCCATTAATAGACTTAACCTCCATGAATTTATCTAGTTCTCTTTTAAACCCTGTTATAGTTCTAGCTTTCACAACCTCCTCAGGCAAGAAGAACTAGGGGGTTCCACAGGGAGTTCCACAGGTTGACTGTGCGCTGTTTGAAGAAGAACTTCCTTTTATTTGTTTTAAACCTGCTGCCCATTAATTTCATTTGGTGGCCCCTAGTTCTTATATTATGGGAACAAGTAAATACCTTTTTCTTATTCACTTTCTCCACACCACTCATGATTTTATATACCACTATCATATCCCCCTTTTTGAAGTTCTTCACAGTCTGCTTTGATCTTAACTATCTTGAGCAGTTTAGTATCATCTGCAAACTTTGCCACCTCACTGTTTACCCCTTTCTCCAGATCATTTATGAATACATTGAATAGGATTGGTCCTAGGACTGACCCTTGGAGAACACCACTAGTTACCCCTCTCCATTCTGAAAATTTACCATTTATTCCTACGCTTTGTTCCCTGTCTTTTAGCCAGTTCTCAATCCATGAAAGGATCTTCCCTCTTATCCCATGACAACTTAAATTACATAAGAGCCTTTGGTGACGGACCTTGTCAAAGGCTTTCTGGAAATCTAAGTACACTATTTCCACTGGATACCCCTTGTCCACATGTTTGTTGACCCCTTGAAAGAACTCTAATAGATTAGTAAGACATGATTTCCCTTTACAGAAACCATGTTGACTTTTGCCGAACAATTTATGTTCTTCTATGTGTCTGACAATTTTTTTTTTTACTATTGTTTCAACTAATTTGCCCGGTACTGACATTAGACTTACTGGTCTGTAATTGCCGGGATCACCTCTAGAGCCCTTTTAAAATATTGGCGTTACATTAGCTATCTTCCAGTCATTGGGTACAGAAGCTGATTTAAAGGACAGGTTATAAACCATAGTTAATAGTTCCGCAATTTCACATTTGAGTTCTTTCAGAACTCTTGGGTGAATGCCATCTGGTCCTGGTGACTTGTTACTAAGTTTATCAATTAATTCCAAAACCTCCTCTAGTGATACTTCAGTCTGTGACAATTCCTCAGATTTGTCACCTCCAAAAGACGGCTTAGGTTTGGGAATCTCCCTAACATCCGCAGCTGTGAAGACTGAAGCGAAGAATTCATTTAGTTTCTCCTCAATGACTTTATCGTCTTTAAGTGCTCCTTTTGTATCTTGATTGTCCAGGGGCCCCACTGGTTGTTTAGCAGGCTTCCTGCTTCTGATGTACTTAAAAAACATTTTGCTATTACCTTTTGAGTTTTGGGCTAGCTGTTCTTCAAACTACTTTTTGGCCTTTCTTATTACATTTTTACACTTAATTTGGCAGTGTTTATGCTCCTTTCTATTTACTTCACTAGGATTTGACTTCCACTTTTTAAAAGATGCCTTTTTATCTCTCACTGCTTCTTTTACATGGTTGTTAAACCATGGTGGCCCTTTTTTAGTTCTTTTACTGTGACAAAGCTAACCTGCATTCAGTATTTGCTAAAAAGCCAAAGCACTACAGGGTGGCGTGCTGGTAACCTCTCCCCTGTATAATACTAAGCCACAATTGTTCTAAAAAAAAAGAAAATAAAAAAAATGCTCACTTCACTGAACCTGCCAAGGCCCAAAAGTTCCTAACCACAAAAAACATTTAAAAATGGCCCTGGTAAAAAAATATTATACACTGGCAAAAATAAAGTTGTGAACTTTTTGCTTAAAAATGTGGTACTACTTGGTATTTGGGGTTTCTCCTGGGGGCTGCACCATGTACAGTTAAACAAGTGCCCTAAAAATGTACTGCTCTCCCTAATTGGATTTCAAATAAAAAATATTAAAAAATACCTTATTGCCACAACCATTACCCCTGCCATTACCTCCATTACAACTACCATTATCACTCTTGTTACATACCCAGATACAGACAATACTATTCATTCTAATAAAACCCCATGGCCAAAGCCTTTATATTTTAATAATTTTTTAAATATTATTTAAAAATTTATTTTAAGGTTCAAAAGATCCCATATAAGCAAATAATTAAATACAAAATAAATTCGTCAATAAAAATAAAAGTCTATAATATCACTATAAATAAGCCTCAAAAACCCAAAATTAAAATTAGTGGGTTCTATAAAAAGGTTTGTAATATTTTTTTTTTTAAATCTTATTGTTACTTCGTTACCCAATTAATAAATAATTAAATTCATACTCAGAAAATGTGTTTTGCCACCAAAACTTTTATCTGTATCAAAATAATCCCGGTAAAATTTACTTTGCCCTATCCAGCTTTCAAATTATTTCCAAATATCCAAATTGCTTTAAGGGAGCTGCTATTCGGCTAACACAGCAATGGGCATGGGTCTCCTCTAAAAAAAACCCCAAAAACTAAACATTTATAAAATGGTGCAAATAGCTCAACAGCAATTTAAAATATTCTTAAAGGCCAACAACATAATAAAAAATTAGGACAATTTTAAAAAGCCGCTGGTCTTATCACTCAAACAGAGCTGATCCAGGTGCAGGCTAAAGTTGGTAAATTACATGTTATTTCTGCCCTTAGTTTAATAACCCAGAAGCTGTTAACAAATATGGTATTCAAATTCATTAAGGCAGAAAAAAAATTGCAGTAAAATCTAGGGTCCTGTGGCACCTTATAGATTAACAGAGGTATTGAAGCATAAGCTTTCGTGGGTGAATACCCACTTCTTCGGATGCAAGCAGTGGAAATGTCCAGGGGCAGATATAAATGTGCAGGGAAGATTCAGGCTAGAGATAACGAGGTAAGCTTAATCAGGGAGGGTGAGGCCCTCTTCTAGCAGTTGAGGTGTGAACACCAAGGGAGGAGAAACTGCTTTTGTAGTTGGCGAGCCATTCATAGTCTTTGTTCATTCACCTGCACATTCACCGCTTCATTCACCAATGTAATATATGCCATAATATGCCAGCAATGCCCCTCTGCTATGTACATCGGTCAAACTGGACAGTCCTTACGCAAAAGGATAAATGGACACAAATCAGATATAAGGAATGGCAATATACAAAAGCCTGTAGGAGAACACTTCAACCTCCCTGGACACACAATTGCATACTTAAAGGTAGCCATCCTGCAGCAAAAAAACTTCAGGACCAGACTCCAAAGAGAAACTGTAGAGCTTCAGTTCATTTGCAAATTTGACACCATCAGCTCAGGACTAAACAAAGACTATGAATGGCTAGCCAACTACAAAAGCAGTTTCTCCTCCCTTGGTGTTCACACCTCAACTGCTAGAAGAGGGCCTCACCCTCCCTGATTAAGCTTACCTCGTTATCTCTAGCCTGAATCTTCCCTGCACATTTATATCTGCCCCTGGACATTTCCACTGCTTGCATCCGAAGAAGTGGGTATTCACCCACGAAAGCTTATGCTTCAATACCTCTGTTAGTCTATAAGGTGCCACAGGACCCTTTGTCGCTTCTACAGATCCAGACTAACACGGCTACCCCTCTGATAGTAAAATCTAGCATGTTCAAAAATTCAAAATTTCCTGACTGACCAGCTAATGGCCATTCAAAGTGATCTTAAGCATCAAGCTTGGCCCACTGCCCTTACTAAAGCCTCAAAAGTACCATCTAATTTGTGGCCATAAAAACATACTTAAAAATATTCAAAATAAATGTGTAAGTACTCACAGTGCTCCTTCCAAGCATATGGGCCGGTCAAAAAGGTATGGGCTCCCACATACCAAATCCTGCCGGGTCCATAAAAAAAAATGCCTGTAAAACTAAATTATTCACCGTAACATTTAAAATATTAAACCACCTGGTATGCCCACCCTCCTTGTTAAATTTTTTCCTTTTCTATTTTTTGCTTCAGCATACCTCCTCCACAATCCAATTTTGGATTAACTCAAAATAAAGATTTTTTTGGATTTTTCAGTTCAGCCACTGAAAAGAAAATTCAATTATTTGCTTAGCTCTATTCTTCAGTCCATTCTTGTGTGTTTGAAAGAGGAAGAGAAGGTTCTTTCCCAGTTTGGTACATTGGCTATTTTGATCACAGGTGGCAAAGTAGCACCAATAATGATGGAGAATCTGCCACAACTTTGGCAAGTTGTTCCAATAGTTAATTACCTTCACTTTCAAAAATGTACACCTTATTTCCAGTGTAAATTTGTCTAGCTTCAACTTCAACTTCCAACCATTGGATCATGTTATACCTTTCTCTGCTAAACTGAGGAGTTCAAATATTTGATTCCCACATAGCTAATTATAGACTGTAATCAAATTACCGTTTAAACTTCTTTTTATTAAACTAAGTAGATTGACCTTTTTTTGTTTATCACTATAGGGCATGTTTTCTAATCCTTTAATCATTCTCATGGTTCCTCCCTGAACCCTGTCCAATTTATCAACATCCTTCTTGAACTCTGGGCACCAGAACTGACCATAGAATTCCAGCGCTGGAGCGCATGTTCAACTAATTATTCAGAGGGCCTTACCAGATTCACGGCCATGAAATCTGGTCCGCATCATGGACCGTGAAACAATCTCCTCCCAGTGAAATCTGGTCTTTTGTGTACTTTTTATCTATACTACATAGATTTCACTGGGGAGACCAGCATTTCTCAAATTGGGGCTCTGAATCCTGACCCAAAAGGGAGTTTCAGGGGCACTGCAAGATTATTTTAAGGGGATCACGGTATTGCCACCCTTACTCCTTCAGTGCCTTCAGAACTGTGCAGCCGGAGAGCAACTCTGAAGGCAGCGCCCCGCCAGCAGCAGTGCAGAAGTAAGGGTGGCAATACCATACTATACCACCCTTACTTCTGCGCTGCTGCCTTCAGAGCTAGGCGGCCGGAGAGTGGCGGCTGTTGACTGGGGACCCAACTCTGCAGGCAGCAGCGCAGAAGTAAGGGTGGCAATACCACACCGTGCCATCCTTACTTCTGCACTGCTGCTGGCAGCAGCTCTGCCTTCAGAGCTGGGCTCCTGGCCAGCAGCCCCTGCCCTCCAGCTGCCCAGCTCTTAAGGTAGCACCGCCACCAGCAGCAGCGCAGAAGTAAGGGTAGCAGTACTGCAATACCCCCCTACAAAAACCTTGCGACCCCCCCCCCCCCCACGCAACTCCTTTTTGGGTGAGGACCTCTACAATTACAACACCGTGAAATTTCAGATTTAAACAGCTGAAATCAAGACATTTATTATTTTCAAATTTCTATGATCGTGAAATTGACCAAAATGGACTGTGAATTTGTTAGGGCCCTAATTATGCACCATGACACTCCCCCACCCCATCTGTCACTGCTTCCTAGGATAGAGTCCGCCATCTTGAAAGTATGGCCTACATTCCTAGATATGTTCCTAGATACATTTACATATAGCCATATTAAAATACAAATTATTTCTTGTGCAAAGCAATCCAGATTGTTCTGAATTAGTGACCACTTCCACAATTTTTGTGTCATCTGCAGACTTTATCAGTGATGATTTTATGTTTTCTTGCAGGTCATTGACAAAAATGGTTAACAGCATCGGCCCAAAAAACAATCTGCAGGACCCCTCTGGAAACACATGCGCTTGATAATGATTCCTTCTTTACAATTACAGTTTGGAGACCTATCAGTTAGCCAGTTTTTAATCCACTTAATGTGTTAATGTAAATTTTATATCATTCTACTTTAATCAAAATGTCATGTGGTACCAATTCAAATGACTTACAGAAGTCTAAATATATGACATCAGCACAATTACCTTTATGAACCAAACTTGTAATCTCATTAAAAAATAGTTAGTTTGACGGGATCTATTTTCCATAAACCTATGTCATAGGCGCTGATTCTGTGAGTGCTCCAGGGCTCGAGCACCCACAGGGGAAAATGGTGGGTGCTGAGCACCCACCGGCAGCCAGCTGCCCCCATTTCTCCGAGTGCCTCCCGCAGACCAGCGACCCTGCCAATCAACACTTCCCCCTCCCTCCCAGCGCCTCTGGCTCGCCACAGATCAGCTGTTCTGCAGCGCACACGAGGTGCTGGGGGGAGGAGCGAGGGGGGGCATTCTTGGGGAAGGGGGGAAAATGGGGCGGGGAGAGGCGGGGCAGGGTGGGGGCTTTTGGGAAGAGGTGGAGTGGTGGCAGGACCTGGGGCAGAGCCGGGGGGTTGAGCACCCCCCAGCACATTAGAAAGTTGGCACCACTGACCTGTGCTGCTTTGCATTAGTTCCATAACCCTTCTTTAATTCTCTGTTAATCAAGTCACCTATCAGCCACTCCATTATTTTGCCAGAGATCGATGTCAATCTGACAGGCCTATGATTACTTGGGTCATCCTGTTAACCCCATTTGCTTTCTTCCAGTTTTCTGGGACTTCCCCAGTGCTCCAAAACTTGTCAAAAAATAATATTAATAGTCCATGAGCTCCTCAGCCAGCTCTTTTAAAACTCTTGGATGTAAGTTATCTGGAGTTCCTGAATTAAAAATGTCAAACTATAGTAGCTTCTGTTTAACATTCTCCAGAGATACTAGTGGAATAGGAAGAGTGTTATCATCACCATATGATGAGTGTAGGTCCTCTGTTTTCCCCCAATAGAGAACAGACATGTTTACTGAATATTTCTGCCTTTTCTTAATTACAGTTGGTAATTTTACCATTTCCCAGAATGTTTTTTTTTTAAACTGGCTCGGCCTTCCTCAGTTGTACGATTGTGATTTTGGGGCATCTAGTAAGGTGTTTCTAAAATGATTCCCCATTATCATTCACATTTTTCTGATTAAATTCTTTCTTCCAGCTGATTTGGCTCATAATTGTTCTCAGTTTTGTGAATCTGGCCCTATTAAAGCACCAAGTTTATATTACTGGTCTGGACTTAATTTTACTTACACGTTATAAATAATCATGTAAGTCATTATCACTTGTACCTAACTTACCATTAATTTTTAATTCTGGGCTAATATTTGGGCAATCTTCTTTCCACACCTGTAACCTAATTTCTCAGAAATGGACTTGAATATTACAGGTGCAATTTTGAATATGTATTTACATCCTAGTGCAAAATTGCCCAACAATTTTCACCCATTTAGATGCCTACCCCTGCAAGATAGCTAAGAGTCTAAATGGATGTAATTCAACTAACCATGCCTTCAGTTCTGTGACAGCACATAACTGTGATCACAGAACTGCACTGGCAATACTGGCAGCTAAATTGAGTACTTGCTTAAAAATCAGGGCCTCCATTTTAATAGGTACAATTTTATATGAATAGTCTCCAGTGGAGCTGGTAAATAAATGTGCACAGAGTTACTATATCTAAAATAGTATTTTCCCAATATTCTTATTGATCAGTACATAAAAAGCAGTATCAGCCTTAATTTGCCAGGAATTGCTATATAAACTGTTTACCAGTTTTAAATATTTTGAATACATCCATATCTGTAGTATCTAAGCACACTCCATTTCCTGGCTTTTGTTAGCTCGTGTCACAAATTTTCCCTTCTTTAAATAATGGGGTAGGGGGGGGAAGAAGAGTTGATTTGATAATAAGCCTGTGTGGGTGAAATCCCAGCCCCACTGAACTCAGTGGCAACATTCCCTTTGACTTCAATGGGACCAGGATTTCAGCAACTCTCTGTATGCTAATTGCCAGTTTGCAGCCAGAAATCCTGTTCACCCATAAACTGGAAGAGGAGGACACTTCTCATTGCTAAAGTGCTACATTCAGAAACATGGAGCCATTCTTTGCAGAAATGAAACAAATACACATACCCACTTTGGTTCACATGGCACAGAAAGCAGCAAGCTCTTTAGTAGTAAAGAGCTTTGTGGGCAGATTCATAATAGATAGCATTAAAGACAGCCTCTACTAAGAGATGTCCCCTAAGATCTGTCCGTACGATGTCTGAAAGCTGTGCTAGCATCAGTTGTGTTTAAAAACAGCTGTACATAGATATTACTAGCCTGGTTTCCCCCGACATTGTTTTTTATTCTGATAACCATCCCAGCCAAACTATAGATGCCACCACTGAAAAGCCATTAATAGGGACGTTAGACTAAATTCTGCCTCCCTTCTCAGGGTGACCAGGTGTCTGGTTATCGACCAGAACACCCAGTCAAAAAGGGACCCTGGTGGCTCCGGTCAGCACCACCGACTGGGCCATTAAAGATCTGGGTAGCGGTGCTGTGGCACTAAGGCAGGCTAGTCTTTGCTGGTCCCCGGAAGCAGCCAGCAGGACCGGCTCCTAGGGGCGGGGCGGAAGGGGGAACCCACGGGGCACCACGTGCTGCCCCTGCCCCAAGCACTGGTTCTGTACTGTGGTGCCTGTGGGTAAGAGCAGTGCGCGTGGCGCTCCCCCGCCCCAACCTACTAGCACTGGAGCCTGCCTTAGCCCCGCTGCACTGCTGACCGTGAGCTGCCCAAGGTAAGCCCATGCCCCAACCCCAAGGCCCAACCCCCTACTCCAGCCCTCACCCCCCCCCAAACCTGGAGACCCTTCCTGCACCTCAAACCCATCCTCGGCCCCACCCCACCCTAACCCCCTACCCCAGCCCTGAGCCTCCCGTCCCCAAACCCGGAGCTCCCTCCTGCACTCCAAACCCCTCATCTCCAGCCCCACCCCAGAGCCCTCACACACACCCTCACCCCAACCCCTGCCCCAACCCACTAAAAGTGAGTGAGGGTGGGGGAGAGCGAGCCACCGTGGGAGGGGGAAAGTAGTGTGTGGAGGCGGGGCCTCAGGGAAGGGGCAGGGCAAGGGCACAGCCTCAGGGAAGGGTGATCAGTGAGATTAGAAAATTGGCAACCCTGTATGGGATTGGAAGGGTCCTAAATGATGTGCAAGATGGGGCTTGAGTGTCAGATGGAGATAGGCAAGGAGAATGCTGATCTGGAGGCTTAGGGTGTGTGCAGCTGCTACTAAAGTCCATGGTCTGCCATAGTGGCAGCGGAGTAGCTGCACCAAACTGCTGAATCGGTGCAGGAGGATCCTATCTACTGCACAAAGCCTATTTACTCCAGCTTTGTGTGAGGGAAGGGAGGCAGCATTTGGTCCAACGGGAGGGAGAAAACAGGCTAAAATACTTTGGAGTAGATGGATTTTTTAGCATAATCCCTTAAATGTCTTTAAAAAGGACCTCTCCATCCTAACAAGGGATAATTGGCCTTTATGGGCAAGTCTTGCTATCAGCTACCTCCACTGGAAGAAGATAGGAGACAACAAATGCTGCCCAGAACACTCAGGAAAACTGTGCTGGAATCCTGCAAGCAAATACTGTGTCAGATATGGGACAGGTTTCAGAGCATGTCGTTGGATCCCTAGAAGCAGAAATAAATTACTAAAATTTTCCTGATCTGAAAAAGTGTGTGTTTCAAGTAGGGCTGACAAGCGATTAAAAAAATTAATCGTGATTAATTGCACTGTTTAACAATAACAGAATACCCTTTATTTAAATTTTTTAGATGTTTTCTATATTTTCAAATATATTGATTTCAATTTCAATACAGAATACAAAGTGTACAGTGCTCACTTTATATTTATATTACAAATATTTGCACTGTAAAAAACAAAAGATATAGTATTTTTAATTCCCCTAATACAAGTACTGTAGTGCAATCTCTTTATCATGAAAGTTGAACTTGCACGTGTAGAATTATGTACAAAAAATAACTGCACTCAAAAATAAAACAATGTAAAACTTTAGCACCTACAAGTCCACTTGGTCCCACTTCTTGTTCAGCCACGCGCTAAGACACACAAGTTTGTTTACATTTGCAGGAGATAATGCTGCCCGCTTCTTGTTCACAATGTCACCTGAAAGTGAGAACAGGCATTCTCATGGCACTATTGTAGCCAGCGTTGCAAGATATTTACATGCCAGATGTGCTAAAGGGTCATATGTCCCTTCATACTTCAATCCTTCCAGAGGACATGCGTCTACGCTAATGACAGGTTCTGCTCGATAACAATCCAAAGCAGTGCGGACCGACGGATGTTCATTTTCATCATCTGAGTCAGATGCCACCAGCAGAAGGTTGATTTTCTTTTTTGGTGGTTCAGGTTCTGTAGTTTCCACATCGGAGTGTTGCTCTTTTAAGACTTCTGAAAGCATGCTCCACACCTTGTCCTTCTCAGATTTTGGAAGGTACGTCAGATTCTTAAATCTTGGGTCGAGTGCTGTAGCTATCTTTAGAAATCTCACATTGGTACTTTCTTTATGTTTTGTCAAATCTACAGTGAAAGCGTTCTTAAAACAAACAACATGTGCTGAGTCATCATCTGAGACTACTATAACATGAAATATATGGCAGAATGCGGGTAAAACAGAGCTGGAGACATACAATTCTTCCCCCAGGAGTTCAGTCACAAATTTAATGAACGCATTAATTTTTTAACAAGCATCATCAGCATAGAAGCATGTCTTCTGGAATGGTGGCCAAAGCATGAAGGGACATACGAATGTTTGGCATATCTGGCACGTAAATACCTTGCAATGCCGGCTACAAAAGTCCCATACGAATGCCTGGTCTCACTTTCTGGTGACATTGTAAATAAGATGTGGACAACATTATCTCCCGTAAATGTAAACAAACTTGTTTGTCTGAGCGATTGGCTGAACAAGAAGTAGGACTAAGTGGACTTGTAGGCTCTAAAATTTTACAGTGTTTTGTTTCTGAGTGCAGTTATGTAAAAAAAAAATTCTACATTTATAAATTGCACTTGCACGATAAAGAGATTGCACTACTGTACTTGTATGAGATTGATTGAAAAATACTATTTCTTTTATCATTTTTACAGTGCAAATATTTGTATTAAAATAATAATATAAAGTGAGCATTGTACACTTTGCATTCTGTGTTGTAATTGAAATCTATATATTTGAAAATGTAGAAAAACATCCACAAATATTTAATAAATTTCAATTGGTATTCTATTGTTTAAAAGTATGATTAAAACTGCAATTAATCGTGATTGATTTATTTAATCACGTTTAATTTTTTAAAATTAATCACATTAGTTAACTGCGATTAATTGACAGCCTTAGTTTCAAGTAGATTAAAACAAAACAACAAAATGCTCTTCACTTCAGATTTAAAGGAAGAGGCTCAAGAATCAACTGCAAACCAACCCCTGTCCCCAGTGCTGCTAGGATTCTCCAGATCATCTAAATACTTTAACTGCATTAAAACAAAGTCTGTGCAAGAGGAAACAAACAGGCAAACTAAGAGCTAGACTATTTCCATAAACTGCAGGTAGGATGACCAGACAGCAAATGTGAAAAATCGGGACAGGGGGTACTAGGAGCCTATGTGGGAAAAAGACCCAAATATAGGGACTGTCCCTATAAAATTGCGACATCTGGCACTCTAACTGCAGGATTGATTAACAAGTGTGTTTGCATAACTCTGTGTGTAGGCTGAAGCAACCTAAAAGCTAATAGCTGCAAAAGAAGATTTAGACAAAGAAAGGGATCCCAGACTCTCATAGCATGGGTCAGTTCTTAGAAGTGAGGATCCTCATGTTGACTATCTCCTCTCGCAGCCTCTCAGTCATGTTCATATCCACAAGCCTCCCCCTTTTTCTCCTTTCCCCCAATGCATACAGAAGAACTTATCTCCTCAATTCATTACCCAATTAGTTTCCTTCCATTCAAAAGTAATTCTCCTTTCTCATACTCCTTCACAATGGGTCCTTGGTAATCGCTGGGGCCTTTAGACACCACTGTTATACAAATAAACTATAAATAAGAGCAGTAAGAATATTAAGAACAGATGAAATTTCTGTTAATTTCTCTGTACGCTCAGGATAAGACTGGGGATTCCATGAGTCTAAACCTATAGATAATAAATGTACAATAGATGCCTTCAAGGCTCTACAGTTTTTGTGAAAGTCTAGAAATTATCTTGTATCGTGTGTATTTTTAAGCTACAATCTATCCACTCACTGTGGACCTTATCTTGCTGCACACAAGTTTGACATGGGAGTATGTACTGAATTTAGTTGAGTTATTCCTTATTTACACTGGTGTACATAAGTACAGAATCAGGTTCAGAGTGTGCAGTGGACTCCACAAAAACAAAACAGTCTTCTCCTTGAACATACTATAAACAAATGAGCTTTTGTCTTGAATGGAGGCTGCAACATAAGCCAGCACTCTAGGCAGTTTGATTTGTAAATTTGTACACAATAAAATCAGGCATTTGATAAAACAGAAGAATGTTTCTGCTGGTTTCTTTGTTTCCTTCACAATTCACCTGACTTGTAATTCTCGATAATGATTTTATTGCAGATCAGTTAAGGCAGGTGATTGTATAGCTCAATAAATGAACAAAATGAAATGAAATACCAGGAACAAACCACAATAGAAATTATGAATACTAGCATGCAAAACTCTATGGACAATCACAAGCAATACTGACACAAGGAAATGTGAGTCTCACAGGAACAGCCCACAGCCCTTCACAGAGCATGCCCATTAGAATCTGAATAAAGGACCTAGTGTCATATGTATCTAAATATTAATATATAATAAATAATGGGAAGCACTTGTATTGACCTTTTCACCCATAGATCTCAAAAACCTTATAAAATCAAATAAATAATAATTATAACAACTAGCTTTTATCACCAAGATCGCAAAGCCATTCACAAAAGTGGGTAAACACTATTGTACTCATTTTATAGATAGGAAAACTAAGGCACAGAGAGGTGAAGTAACTTGCCCAAAACATACAGTAACTCAGTAACAGAGCCAGGAATAGAAGACAGGGCTTCTTATTCCCAGTCTGGTGTCCCATCTCCTGGACCAAACTATATGCGTATGGATATACATGTATGTAATTGTGTACACAAATTTTTTAGACATGCACATCTGTAGGTACATTATAACTAGAGGTGCTCAGAAAATCAGAGGGTTTTTCTTCAGATTGGGGGGGGGTGGGGGCAAAAACTTTTCAGGTTTTGGCAATCAAAAACCAGACAATTTCAGCCAAACACTGCTGCAGACTGAAAATTTTCATCTGAAAAAGAGAAACCAGTTTCTGGCCTAAAAGGTTGGGGTTTTGGCTTTTGATGAAAAATCAAAAGTGTTCTAGGAAATCAGACATGTCCTGTTACAAAATTTTTAGTCAGAAACCCAATTTTCCAATACACGTTCCAACAGAAATGTTTTTGAGCACAGTTAATTATACCCCTAATTTCCTGAAATGTTTCAGAAAGGTTTCTGCTCACTTGTGCCACCCACAAATGTCTTTGCACTTTTTTTTCAGACTTCACTTATGCAATGTAACACCTTCCCTGACCAGATGTACCAGGGTGCCTTCTACTCTTTCAGAACCCTTTTCATAGCCCATTTGTGCTGTGACACGTACATGAAAGCCAGCCTGTGTATGGCAGCAAGACTGAGGAGCAGTTGGGGCAAGTCAACCCATGATTACAAATCTAAATTTGTTTTAAAAATAGCAAATGTCTATAGTTATCTAAAAGTTGTACATGTCTGATGGTCTCTCTTTCCCCACCCTTTGTATATCACTCATCTTCTAAGACTACACTTTTCAGGGCAGGATCTGTCTCTCACTGTTTGTTCTGAACCTTCCACAATGGAGCTGATTGGGGCCTCTGAGCGTCACTGTACTATAAATATCAAATTACACACAAAAAAGCTGCGTTAGAAGAACATTACTGAAGTTGCAAAGTCAAGCACGCAGAAGTTAGGAGATGTCAGAATTAAGGTTGCCTGTGCATTCAATCCCCTTGTGCATATGCACTCTGATACAGTCTTTAATTACATGATCACATTTGATTTTTCCACAGGACCTCTGCCTCAGTCAGTGCACAGAATGGACAGTGCTCACTGAATGAGCAGCTGTTTAATATTTTGTTTTATTTATTGGACACTGCTCTGAAGGCAGAATTATTCATTTCCTCATAGACTTTTCTAAGGCGCTCATTACTATAGCATCTGAGTCCCAGATTCTCAAAGGTATTTAAATAAGTGTGAGGCACCTAAATATCGTTGAGGATCTGGGCATGAGGGCTTCACAAACATTAATTAATCTTCACAACACCCCTGTGAGTTAGGGGTTGGTAATACCCCATTTTACAGATGGGGAACTGAGGCCCAGGTCCAAAAATCTATGTAGGCTCCTTTTTCCCACTGAAATCAATGGAAGTTAGGAGGCTAAATACTTTTGTGGCTCTAGGCCAGAGAGATTAAGATCAAAAGTTTCCACTAATTTTGGGTGCCCAATTTGAGATGTCTACAACCTGATTTTTCTGAGTACTTAGTGTTACAGAGCACTTAATATGTTCAAGACACAGCTCCCATTGACTTCAGTTCCTGCTGTGAGTGCTCAGCACTTCTGCAAATCAGACATGGTGGTACCAAGCTGGGCACTCAGAAAAAAAGGAACATGCAATTAGTGACCACCTGTGAGAAGTCTGGTTTAAGTGACTTGGCCAACGTCACACGAATTCAATGGCAGAGGGAGGGATAAAAATCCAGTTGCCCAGAACAGCATTCAAGTGCCTTAACTACGAGATCCGTCCCCTCTCTTCCTGCAGGCCCCTGCCTCATATACTACATACCTTCTAACTTCTGCAATAAATGAGGCAGGCGTCTTGCACTCCAGAACCCTGCTCTACCCCTAGTGCAGATGCATCCTGTGCATTGAATGAGGCAGGGGTCCTGTGGAAAAAAATAATTGGAATCAGAGCAGCACAACATTGTGCCAAAGCAGCTCCCTACAGATTTTAGGGGAGGAGTAAATCAGATAAAAAAACAATTCTGAGAGATGTTTTCCAAGCTAAATGTTTGCATCGAAAATGAAAAGCTCTAATGAGAGCTAAATGCAGACTGAAGATGGCTGGAACTATGAGTGCTCGTCAGTTGTACCTCAAGGGATTTGGAACTCACTGCCTCATAGCATTAGCCAGCCAATTAGACCAATGTTTAAGAGCAGACTAAGGGAGAAATAGAGCCAAACCAAAATCCTGCATGCAAATATCCCTGACCTTAGAGCAAGTTCAGATCCAGAATAAAAGCCCAATATTGTTTATATTGCTTGGCCACTTTTAACTGAGCTTTGAGAGTCACTGCTCGAGGCCAGAGTCTTTTGTGATGCATACAATGGGTCAGATTGGTATTATTTGTGCCGTCAAACCTCCAAGTAACGACAGTGGGAATTCTGAGTGCAAGAATACAGCACTTGGCCATGTATGTTTTCAGGCCTGTCAATAATATGAGTGAAATTTTAAACCATTCATCAAGGTGCCTTGCACTCGATGGCATGATTCCCCTACGTTCTGCAACAAGAAAGCTGGATTCCGTGCAGTAGCGCAGCCAGGTCCGGAGCACAGGGGGAGCGGCGCTATAAAAAGGCGCCTCCCCCTGTACTCACCTGGCGGCGCTCCGGGTCTTCGGCGGCTCACTCCGGGTCTTCGGTGGTACCTGCCACCGAAGACCCGGAGCGCCGCCAGGTGAGAGTAGGAAGCGGCGCTTAAAAAGAAGCGGCGCCTTTTTTTAGTGCTGCTAAAAAAAGGCGCCGCTTCTGCTCAAGGGGGAGCGGTCGCTCCCCCTGCTCCCCCACTGGCTACGCTACTGATTCTGTGGTATTCCAGCGCAGCAGACTGGAAACCCTGTGGCAGCTTCAGATAAATTTACAGAATGGAGGTTTTAATTAATTAAATCTGAAAATGAGTAATACTCTCAGTACAGCATTCCTAGTGTTTGAGATTAAGTTTAATTTTACAATTCTCCTAAATATTTAAATGCCCTAAAATTTTACAGGGAAAACACATAACTACCTCATGGAAGTTGTCAGGGGAAGAGAATAAGGTTTTGGCAACGGGGCGGGGCAGCTGGGGCTTTTGGGAAGATATGGGAGGCCATTTAGGATTGTGGAACAAACATATTGCCTGGATATTTCTGCTACAACTTTCAGCAGTGAAATAGTTATCCGTGTTGACATTGACATTATCATTAGGTTTAGTCAACATTCCATGGAGATGTATGGGACAATCTACACCTCCCTCAGAGCTAGGGTCTTGGATAAGTCTGTGTGATTTGCAGATTTTTACATAACTATGCCTGTTTGTACTTTGTTCATATCTGGAAAGGTTTCTTCACAGCCATAAGGTCTACAAACATGTGGGTTTTTTGTTTTGTTTTTGAAGCTTGACATTCTGCAGCCCAGCTCTTCAGCGGTTCAGAGTAGGTGGGTTTTTTAAGGAATTTGTCCCCCTGCTACATACATGCTTTACCCTTTCAAGCCCATAGAATGGTTTTCTTTCCACTCATTCCTTGGTTCCAGTGCGGTCTTCTCAAGACATAGTTAAATCTTTTTTCTTGACCAGTTGGCAAAGTTGGCATTATGGCACGATTCTAAAAGATTCCTTGTGTTCTGTCCCTGACCTAAACATATACACACACTTGCACACAAGTGATTCTACTAGGCTGCTATGTGGGCTCTGAGCTTTAGTGCTTCATGCTGCAACAAAATACATTTGATTTGTCCTCCCCCAGCTGAAGAAGACCATTAAAGTGGTTTTAATTCTTTGACCCTCCACTGTGTGGCACTCTCCTGGGAAAAGCACGAATAGCTCATTCTACTTCCACAAATTCCCCTTGTCGGGTACATTTGGTTCCATATCACAGCATATAAGGAGGGAGAGAGACTCAGAGTCAGCTGTCACAGTGTTCATTTGCTTTTACATCTCACTGTGCATGTCGACTGCAGTCGGCAGAACTGAAAGCCAAAACCTTTCTTAATGTACCCTGAAGGTTGAGATCCGGAAAACACAAACATTGGATAACATTGAATTTCCTATCTTAGGGTTTTATACTGCCACCCATCCAAGGGCATTGGAGCTTCTCGAAAGAGGGGGGCCCCTCCCCTTCCCCCAATGGCCTGTCCCCACCGCTCCTCTTCCCCAAAGCCCCCGCCCCCGGCCAAGCCGGAAACCAGCGCAGGGCCAGAGAGCCTGGGGTGGAAGGGTGGCCAAAAGCAGCCCCTTCGCTGTGCCCTGCCCCCTGGACCTCCCACCCAGGGCAGATGGAGGGACCCAGGCTCCCCACAGCTGCCAATACAACTCTCTCCGAACCGGCCCCGGCCAGAGCCTTGGAGCTGCAGCCCAGCCATGGTAAGAGTCACCCGGGCAGTTGTGGGGAGATGTGGTGGACCCTCCATCTGCCTGCGTTGCAGGGGGCCTGCTGAGAGCAGTTCCCAGCCTGTGTCCCCATCCCCCAAACTCACTGTCCAGGGCAGGTGAGGGGTCTGCGGCTCCCCACAGCTGCCCAGGTGGCTCTTACCATGGCCAGGTTGCAGCTTCGAGGCCCAACCTCCCAGGCCAGCTCTGGGTCGGGAAGAGCCGCGCAGGAAGCTGTGGTGAACTGGTGTGGATTTGTGGACCCTCAACCTGCCCTGGGCTGGGCGGGGAGCCCTGGGGGCGGGGACATGGGCCAGGGGCTGCTCTCAGCACCCCTGCTCTGCGGTCAGGTGGAGGGTCCACATGGCTCCCACAACTGCCCGGCAGGGGTGTATTAGGGTTTTGTGGGGCCCTTGGGCCAGAGCAAGTGAGGGCACCTCCCCACCTCTTCCACCTGCAGTTGCCCCTGCCCCTCTCCCTGGCAGTCCTGCTGGAGAAATGGGGCTTGCCCTGCTCTGCCCTGAGCGAAAAGTGGGCGGGCTATGGCCACCTGGGTCCTCCTAGTTCCGGTGCCACTGCACCCATCCCCCTACTGTCTGAGCACATTATGGTTATCACCATAACAATCTAAATGAGGCTAGGGTTCTGAAATAGATGACACTCAGTATATCATCATCACTGGAACTGGCGTCAGCGGGCCAGCGTTCCCTGGAGTGACTATCATTGACCGACTGCCAGGGGAACAGGAAACATGGGGCATGAGGCTGGAAGCAATGCAGCCACATGGACAGAGCAATGCACTGCATTTAATAAAGTTTCTCTTGTTCAGTTTAACCTGCATTCAGCTTCACTCTTTGCTAATGGAACATGATGACAGCATCTGAGCTAAGTTTTCTGCAGTGCAGCTGCAGGCAGTGTGAGTCATGGAACTTGATGTGAAACCCACTGGGGCCCTGGATTTTGTGAACACTAACCTAGCTCAACAATGGACCTGGGGGAAGGAGGAGTTTGAGCTATACCCAGACCCGGCCATGCAGGAGGACGACAGTAACTGGACAGTAAAACTGCTATTTTATCTAACTGGGGAACAAATTAGAGAGATCTGCAGCACTCTAAGCTCACAATTTCCTCTAGCCTCACAGCAATCCTGGTACCTATTGCTCCCCAAAGCAGAATGAAAATGTGGAGTGATGCAGGTTTTCACCAGTGATCAATCCAAAGAGGAGGGGATAGACCCATGATACTACCTTACACACTCTGGCTACTACATGTAATTCTGGGGACTTGACAGACTCCTGGATTCAGGACAGGATTGTCTATGTCACTTGGGAATTAACCTCCTCAGGAGCAGCTGCTCCAGGAAGATGCTTAGCTATGGGGTGTGCAGCAGAAGCCTCCAGAGAAAGGATAAAAGCCCTAGAAGGCACAACACCCACAGCAGTACATGCAGTGAGACAATAGCAAAGGAGAGCAGATGGCCAGGGTACCATGCCCCTAGTGAGATGCATTTACGGTGGGAGACAGCATGAGCAGGTAAGAGAGAAGTACCTCACACTAGGACAGCATTGCAAGGCCTGTGGCAAGTTGAACCATTTTAGCAGTGAGTGCAAGAGCAGAGGAAGGTCCCAGAAAGATTCAGTCAGACTTGCACCAGAGGGGAATGGCACATGAGACAGCAGTGATGACATCAGGATTCTCTCCTTGAATCCAAGAGCATGTCAGGTCACAGCCACCAACTTCCTGTTACGCCGGTGGGTGCTGATGCCTGGCGTCGGGGGCGGGGCTCCGCCCCCCGACGCCGGGCCCCACCCCCGACACCAGGTGATGTTGTGGGGCCCCGCCCCCGACGCCGGGTGACGTTGTGGGGCCCCGCCCCTGATGCCAGGCCCCGCCCCCGATGCCGGGTGACGTTGCGGGGCCCCGCCCCCGACGCCGACGCAACATTGCCCAGCGTCAGGGGCGGGGCCTCGCAATGTCTCCTGGTGCTCCGGTGAGTTTGCCGCGGGTCCGGGGTGGGTGGGGAGTTGCCGGTGGGTGCACCCACCAATTTTTCCCCGTGGGTGCTCCAGCCCCAGAGCACCCACGAAGTCGGCGCTTATGTGTCAGGTACAGGCTGTCATGACAGGAAAACAACAAGGGACAATACCAACCTCTGCGCATATGACAGTGTTAACAGGAAAATGCCCTGTGCATTTTCAGCTGAATAGCAGGGCCTACTGTAATGTGATTCCTTGGTGTCAGTTGGACTCAAACACACCCATTTAAAAGAGCAAGTGCAATCTATGCTCTCATTGTACATTATTAATGTAGCCTGTAGGAAAATGTGACCTCATACTAACTAACCCGAAAAACAACAGACAGTATCAGCTAAAGTTTGTAGTTGTGGATGGTAAGCACCACAGAGCGTTATTGGCATAGGCGACGAATTTTACGTTTCCCCGGGCAGTGCCAGATTAAGGTATAAACTAACTAAATTGTAGCTTAGAGCCTCGCAGTATGAGGGGTCTCTAAAAAAGAAAAAACTGACTCCATTTCCAATTTTATCAAAATTGATTGATAAATAAAGGAGATATGGGAAAAAGAAGAGTCTCTCTAAATATAGATGTTTTCGTTCAAATATGACAAAAATATACACATCTGGCTTCTACAAAAATACCCTTTCGCTACCTTTACCCGTCATTAATTGTTCATTATTGACAGGCAGGAGACCAGGGCTGAGGAAAAAAACCCAATAATTGCACTTGTAAAATTAGTATTTCTACGAGTAAATCTGTTAGTCTCCTAAGGCAGCGTTTTGTTGGCCAGTTGCTACTGGTAAAATTCTGACTGTGCCTTCATAACTTATTTAAATAAATAAATAAATAAATAATCTCACTGCTGATAAAAATCGGGAAAAATGTGAGGTCGGAGACGGCAGTGTCGTGAAGCAATCCTGCCAAGCTTATTCTCATATGTTACTGTGTTCTTTCTTCTTTTGAGCTGTACATACATACAAACTGTGTATTTTAGTGCACACGCTGCATTCTGCTTCATGCGCTATCCATGCTTCACATGATTAAGTTTGCAGGTGATTATCTTATGGAGTTGGGATGAGTGGATCTTGAGGAGGATACATTTGTGTTGGCTTCCCTCCGTCAGTTTCGGGAACCTTCACAGTAAATATCAGAGTGCTGATGAAAGGATAACTACAGGGTTTTGAGAGAAGTGAAGGAAGATATACATATATATCAAAATATTCTGAGTACTTGGTGAACAAGTTATTTCAAACTATGTGCATATATGATATATAGGCTATTAAAGTCTATACTATTCATTATATTTGCTTGAATATAGGCTAGTTTTTCTGCACTTTCTCTATGCCTGTCTAGAGATTACTAGTCTTTTTTCTGGTAAATTCTTTCTTTCTCTTTCGCGCATATAGCTTGTTGTCACTCTGTGTGTCCGAGGTGTTTACTTGAGATTAATTAGTGGTCTTGGGGGAGACAGAGGACAAAGAAGCGAATGTGAAGAGAGATGTCTGCCTAGAAAAAACACAGGGATATTCTGCTCAGCAGGTTTGGAGCATTCAAGAGAATATTTTATTATAGGTAGTATGCTTTGTAAAAATACGTATATAGACTTATAAATCACATATCACGCATAATACATTGTATTTTTATAGTATGGCAAAAGAAAAATCCCAACAATTCATTGTTTCATAGCGAAAATTAAATCAGAATAAACATTTGTAAATATATTTTATATACAGTCTGGATAAACTTTGTAATACCTTAACAAAATTAATCAAACATATTTTTAATTTATTCATATGAAAAGAAGAATAATTTTCCTTATTCATGGTGTAAAGAAAATTATATATCCTCTCTTGTTTTCCTGTGAGAAAATTGAGAAAATAGCACTAACATTCACAGAAATATCCTAGTAAAATAACACCATTTTTGGGTGTAATATATTTAATAAAAATATTATTTGTTGTTGTATAGATATATAAATCTCAATATTTATAATATCAAATTTATTTTTTTACTGGTTTCAATAAAAACTTCCTGCTACTAATTTTAGTATCAGTATTAGGTAATCTAGCATAAACTTCCTTCAAAACAAAACAAAACAATTTACTGGAAAAATACAACCCGCGTGCAATTTTCTGATGGTTTGCTTATTACCTGGGTGTAATTCATATCAATATAACTAATAGTTGAGCTTTAAGATTGTGGGTTATCCACATCCTATATCCTCTATTGCCATTTTATATCCTCTAAGAGTCTTATTGCGTATTCAGACAAGGAATTCCACAATTTAGATGCCCCACAGAGAAGAAAAATGTCCTGAGAACTATTCTAGTTAATTGTATTATTTACTCTACTTTTTTTATTTTGTATTTTTTTTATATTGGATTGCTTACTTCTTTTACTTACATATGTAATTAGTTCAAAGAATTGGTCTAAAATTTATTTCTGTCATGATGTCATCATTACAGCGAGGGCTGCTGAAAATGAAGATTATTTTTCTGTTTTTACAACTTTGCCTTTGTATATATGCAAATATAAAGCTTTCATGTGTATATACATTCAATGTCCTTTTTGTGAAAACAATAAATTCATTTTTTTATGGTATGGGGCCTCTTACACTTGACATAGCTTAGGGCCTCAGAATGTCATAATCCGGCCCTGTCCCTGGGGGTGCTTCACCCCCACTCCGCCCCGAGGCCCCATCCCCACTCTGCCCCTTTCCCCAAGGTCTCGCCTTCGCTCCGCCTCTTCCCACCCCTGCTCCAGCCCCTCCTGGAGGGTCTTGCTCTGCCCCTCCCCCAAAGTCCCACCTTTGCTCCACCTCTGCCTGCCCCCACTCTGCCCCCTCCCTGAGGCCCCCACCTGCCCACCACTCGCTGCTCTTCACCCTCCCTGAGCTGCCAAACAGCTGTTTGGTGGCACTGCCTATCAGCAGTGGCTGGTGGGTGCTGAGCACCCACTATTTTTTTCCATAGGTGCTCCAGCCCTGGAGCACCCACAGAGTTGCCGCCTATACATCTTGAGGAATACAGCCATATAAGTCATGGATCTGATCAGGGTGCAGCAGTGGAAGAAGCAAAAGGGGAATACCATGGACAATGGAGACAGCATAAAAATCATATGGGGAAGTTTTCAAAAGCAACAGGTGCCTCAAAGGAAAGCTGAGACTGGAAGTTGACCTCACAGTGGAACCTGGGCTTACCATGAAGGAAACGTCCAGTGGCACTATGTAATCCAGTCTGTAATGAGCTCAACAGTCTGCAAAGCAGGGGTATCATAGCACCTGTAGAGTCCAACACAGCCAGGGTAAGCAGCATGATGGTAGTAAAGAAGCCATCAGCCAGCAAATTACTCATCTGCATAGATCCAAAGCCGCTGAACTGGGCATTGAAAAGATGCCACTATCCACTACCCACAATTGATAATATCTTGCCAGAACTTTCTGGAGCCAGAATCTTTACAGTCCATGATGTGAGGAAAAGGTTTTGGCACATAAGCCTGGATAAAGAGTTCAGTATGCTGACAACCTTTGCAACACCATTTGGTCACCACAGATGGCTGTACTTGACAATGGACATAAGCCCAGCACCAGAGGTGTTCCAGAGAAGACTCACCCAAGAGCTGGAAGGGCTGTCGGGGGTGAAAATAATTGCAGATTTCGGGGACAGGAACAATGACAGCTGAATGAGACCATTACAGAAAACTACAAGTTTTTCTACAGCAGTACTGGGACAAGAACATAAAAACTGAACCCAGGAAAAATGTTACTCAAACAGCATGAGGTGACATACACTGGACATCTACCTATAGCAGCTCCCAACAAGATCAAGGCAATCAGAGACATGCCAGCTCCAATGGAGGTGAAAGGGGTATGGCACTTCATAGGAATGACACATTTTCTGTCCAAGTTCTGTCCATCCTGTCAAGTACAGGGAAGGCTGTTAAGCACTGGGCTGTGGGTACCTAATGGTCAGTGATTGAAGCAGAGGTAAATAGGTCTAGTGGCCAGAGCCCAAATCAAGAGTCAAGTTAATAAGTCCAGGGAGTGAGCCGGAGCCAAGAATCAGGAGCCTTGGGTTGGAGCCATGGTCAGAAGCTGAGTACCAAGTCCAGGGAGTGAGCTGGAACTAAGAGCCAGGAATCAGGAGCTGAGGGTCAGAGCCAGAATATGAGCCAGAAAGGAGCAGGAGCCTGTGGGGAGGAAACCAGGAGCAGTGCCAGAAACACAGCTGCAGGTGTGGAACAGTATTGAGCAGCCAGGGATGCAGGGCTGCTGCAGGGTTTAAGAATGTGCCTCCTGGAGTCTCCAGTCAATCAAGAGGCTAGGCTCATTAGTTGAATCAGCTGAGGGCAATGAACTAGGTCTGAGTTCAGCTGTGGGGGTCCCTGACACACACCTGGTTGAAGTAGCAGAAGCCGTATGTTAAATCACAAGGCAGGAGGTTGGGTGGGACTGGACAGGTCACCAACGGCGAGCATTTGACATGCTGAAACATGTGATAACAGATGCTCCTGTCCTGAAGTACAACCAGCCAAGAGAGCTACTGACAATCCAGTGTGATATATTGGAGAAAGGACTATATGTAGCTCTTTTGCAGGAGCAGCTGGTCGCTTATGCCAGCAGAGCCGCTGTCAGAGACTGAACAGCGGTATGCCCAAATAGGAAGAGAGCGTCTGTCTGTGGTGTTTGGAGTGGAGCGATCCTACCAATATACCTATGGCCACCCAGTAATAGTGCAATCAGACAACAACCCCTTAGAGACAATCATAGCAAAGCCCCTACTGAAAAAGACATCTGACAACAGGCAGTCGAGGGAGTGGCACTAGCAGGGTGTCTAGAAGACAAAATCAAGTGCCAGTAGGATCAGAACCATGTTTTCAAATTAAAGATGAACTGAGTGTGCAGGATGGAATCACATTCTGAGGACAGAGATCTGTTGTCCCCACCTTATTATATAAGGATGTCACGCAAAAAATACATGCCTCACACCTGAGCATTGACAGCTGTTTTAGACAGGCTCAGGAGTGTGTTTACTGGCCGGGAATAAATATGCAACTCCGTTCCTTGATAGAAGGATGTGACTGACACTTGATGGTGATGTGAACCACCTGCAGAAAGAGACTTTGTTACCACATGAGCTGCCCACTCAACCATGGGAAGAGGTGGGGGCCGACCTATTTACCTTCAAGGAATAGCACTTGATTTCAGTGGAATACTATTCAAACTTTTGGGAAGTCAAGTCCCTGCCTGATCCAAGAAGCAAGTCAGTGACTGGAAAACTGAGGGCCCACTTTGCAAGATATGGCATTCCAGACACTGTATTCACCAACAACAGACCCCAACTTGCCTCAGAAGAATTCAAGAAATTTTCACACAAGTGAGAGTTTGACCACCACACCTTCTCCGCAGCATAACCACAGAGTAATGGTAAGGTGGAATCAGCTGTGAAAATAGCTAAGCCATTGTTACTCAAGGCAGTTTCTTCTGGGTCAGAGCCCTTGTTTGCTTTTTTGGCACACAGGAATAACCAATCACAGCACTGTCAAAACAGTCCAGCACAGGCACTGATGGGATGAAGAACCCAAATCCTGCTACCAATGAGGGAAAACCTGTTGCAGCCAGCAGGATGGAGATGCCACAAGGAGGAGATGGACAAAAATCAGAGAAAGCAGGCACTAGAGTACGACAGTTCAGCCAAGGATCTACTGGCCCTGGAGACAGGCGCACCTGGAAAGATCCAGCCATTAGAGAGATACCAGAAGGAGTGGACATGAGGAGTGCAGTGGCACCCAAGTCTATGAGGTGACTACGCAAGAGGGACAAGTGACCTGAAGGAACAAGAGACACGTGCGAGCCAGCAGACACAAGGCCCAGAGGGAGCCTACTGAGATCATCGCAGAACAGAGAGACAAAAAACCCACAGGGCGGGAGGAGACGCCACAGTGAAATAGTTTGGTAGACTTGGAGACAGGTGACAGACAGACACAGAGGTCACTCCCAGTGTGGTTGCCTGTTGAGAACTATGTCACCAGCTGAGCCTGTAGTAAAGACAAGACTCCAGATTGGCTATGTGTGTGCGAGCAACCTCTGGCTGTAGGGACGTGGGGTGGGGGCTGGGCATCAATTATTTGTTTTTAATGGTTTGTATTAAAATGTTTGTAAAACAGGGAAGATGTGTCATGATCAGTGGAACTGGAGTCAGAGGGCCCGTGATCCCTGGAGAACTGTTATTGAAAGGATGACAGTGGAACAGGGAATGCGGGGAGTTAGGCTAGAAGCAACTCAGCCACACGGACAGAGCAGTACACAGGATTTAATAATGTTTCACTCGTTCAACTAAACCGGCATTCACTTTCACTTTACTCTTTGCAAATGACACACGGGGCACCACAGAACCAGGCTAGCAGAGCTGCTTCCCATGTGTGTTTGGGGGAGGAAGTCTCCTTTTCCTCCTTTATTGTGCACCTTTCTGATACCGATTCTTTTTTATTGTTTGATGTAGAAGTTAGCACTGCCAATAAGATGCCTAGTCCTGCTCTTACTGTCAATGGCAAAACTGCTGTTGATTTTAATAGGAGCAGGAAATGACCCAGGAATTTGGTGAAATTCTAATGCCATATAATATGGATTTATGTAACACATCGGAGATGAAAAATAAATCCAACAAAAAGGTAAAATTAAAATACACATAATGAAAAATAAGGACCAAAATGTGGAGACCAGGAACTGGTTTGGAATTAGTTGATTTGTTTTCACTTAAATAAAAGTTTGGGCTCTTTCTGAGAGAGAAAACACCCTTTCAAATGAGAAAAATCTCCCTTTTTCTCCTTCACTAGTTGCAGTAAACTTTGAAAAAAAATTCTTCCTGATACACCCAGAAAGGAACTAGAAATCTGTTCAGCTGGTTTTGAAAAAATAAACAAGGAGTCTGTGACATTTAGGCTCGTGGTCGCACCAATCTGTGTACATTAAATCAGTGGTGCGGACAGTGAATTAATTGCTTTTCCCTTTTATGTACCTTAGTTGGCAACAGCTGTTCTAGACACTTTGGAATATCCCAACAACTACAGTATTGTTTGCTAACATTTTCTAAATGCTCTGGTAGGCATCTGGTCGCCTTGTTAGCACCAGCTGTTTTGTGTCACTTGCAGCAGCAAGTGGCTTTGCTTTAGGCCCATACAGGTGTTTTGGAAATAATCAGGGGCAATCTTGGTACTTCATAAAAGCTGCTCTGTTTATTTAATTGTCTTTACATAGGAGCTTTTCATCACAGCTGTGTGAAAAATTTCACACACACAGCAGCCTCAGAGAAAATGTGGCCTTTTGAGTAATGCAAGGAAAAATGTCTTTTCACCTGATTTGACAGCATGAAATTTGTTGTAAGTGAAAGTGCATCTGAAAGATCAAAAGGGGGAGGAGATGCAAAAATCAAACTGTAGACCTTGTCTGCATGAGGGATTAGCCCTAATTTTAGCCATTGGTGACCAGCAACCAACATAGCTGCACTGGCCCAAATCCCTAGCATAGACAAGGAAAACTGTGATTTGCACTGGTCTCAAGCAGAGATGAGTTCAACCAATGCAAACTGCAGCTTTCCATAGATATGCTAGGGGTTTGCACCAGTGCTTTTCACAGATCACTGACCACCAATGCCTGAAATGAGTTAATTCCTAATGGAGACAAGGCCTTACTTTCTCTCTTTGCTTGGTCTTCATCTCAACTCTGGTAATGGGAGTAGCAAGGCTCACTTGACAAAGGAGTGCTGGGGGTAGGGAACTTCCAAAGCTGAGAGTGTTAGCACAGGCATCAGAAGGAAAGTCAGAATACAGTTAAACGAATTAGACTGCTCACCAGATTAATAGAAGTTTGGAAAAGAGACGGCTAGGGGGAGATATGATTGAGGTCTATAAAATCATGACTGGTGTGGAGAAAGTAGGTAAGGAACTGTAGTTTACTACTTCTCATAACACAAGAATTAGGGGTCACCAAATGAAATTAATACGCAGCAGGTTTAAAACACATAAAAGGAAGCATTTCTTCACACAACGCACAGTCAACCTGTGGAACTCCTTGCCAGAGGATGTTGTGAAGGTCAAGACCATAACTGGGTTCAAAAAAGAACGATAAGTTCATGGAGGATAGGTCCATCAATGGTTATTAGCCAGGATGCACAGGAATGGTGTCCCTAGCCTCTGTTTGCCAGAAGCTGGAAATGAGCGACGGGATGGATCACTTGATGATTACATGTTCTGTTCATTCCCTCTGGGACACCTGGCACTGGTCACTGTCGGAAGACAGGATACTGGGCTAGATGGACCTTTGGTCTGACCCAGTAGGGCCATTTTTATGTTCTTAATATTTAGGATGTCATGCATCTATAAATACCTCTAGTATCCAAAGAGTCTGAACAAGTTAAAAATGTCTGTCCTTTTAAATCTTCTCCAGCTCTTCTATTCTTTAAAGATGAACTACACGGCTTTTAAAATAAGCAAATAAATGAGAGCTAGATTGTGACTAAACAACCTGCCCTGGGTAGTGTGTAGAGGCACTGCCCAAAAGCATTCCAGGGAGGAATTGTGGGTCAGAGAGGCATGATTCCTTCTCTGCTCCCCCATTTGTCCCGAGTGGCAGCAATGTGCTACTAACCCATACCAGTAGTACACTATCTTCCATGCATCAGCTCAGCTATGTTGACTGGTGCTTTGGGGTGGGGGTTGGGAAGCCTGGTGGAACCAAGGATTCATCCATTTTCTGCTCCTCTTCACCCATTCTCCTATGCAGGGATGGAGGAAGTACTGGATGCACAGTCCTTGCTCCCTCACCCACTTGTGTCTGCTTCAGAGATACAGAGAGGTCACACAGGGTCATGGAACGTGGTAAGTCTTACTTCCCTTTATGCCCCTACATTGCTGCACAGCCCAGGACATGATCTGGTCCTAAATAAATAGAAAAACACTGTTTAAGATCCCACATCATGAACGGGAAATGCAGGTAAATGTCAAAGTTGCAAATAAATACACAGGAGAACTCCTGTAGAATACAACAGGGATGTGTCATGCTGGCAGGCCAGATGCCAGGTCTTGCCAAGACTGCAGGCTTTAGCTAAGAACATCTGGAGACCAGACCAGTTCACCTGTATGTTAGTTTTGCTCAAAATAAGTATGAGTCTTATAAGAATGTATTTGGTGTTTAGACTCTATGAAATGCTTGTAAATTGCTGCATTAATCTCACTTGTAACATCTGTATTCCAGGCTATAAGAAAATATGTAAGTTTTGCTTTATAACTTTGAAAATGTTTGCTCTGAACTTGTGAACCCAGGCACAAGAATCATTCCCACCCCCACCCATCCAAAAGGACTATCAAAATCAGATGGGCCATTAATGAATATCACAATACAAAGGATTGATTAATGGCCCTATTGCACCTGGGAAATGCTACCTGCAAGGAAGCTCGTCCTGTGGGTTTGGAAGCTGAAAGAAGGAAATAAACTCACAGGAAATGTTTCCATCTCTCTCTTTGCTGGTTGAACTCTGAGACAAAGATCCCTAGGGATTTCCCCAGGTCCACCCTAAAAGACACTTTGAATTGACAGATCGCTACAACTCTGTCACTCTTAGGATTTAGATAACTCATTTGTGTCTGTATGTTTGCTTGCTTTCACCTGTAAATAACTCTCTTATTTCTTTTTCCTAGTTAATAAACCTTTAGACAGTTTATTACAAGATTGGCTACAGGCGTTTGTGACTCCATGGTAAGACTAGTATAGTGATCCAGAAGTTTACATTTGTTACTGGCATTGTGAAATCTAATTATAGAGCACATCACCAGTTTGGAGTGTCTGTCCTGTTTTTGACAGTTTGCCCTGAGGTAGGCATTCATGGTCGTGAGCCACTGCAGGCAGCATGAAACCACTGGTTTCTCTAGAAATTACTCTAGAAACCTATTGAATGTAATAGAGTGATGGCTTTTCTACAGGGAATTTTAAACCATCCTATAGAGCACAATATGCAGTTACCAAATCTATTTCCATGCTCACCTGCCTCTGCAGGCGTCCCCCCTTTCTCTGTGTGATGAGAAGCCTTCTCACTGGTGCCAGGCTCTGTCACACACATACACTTATTCTACATTTTTACAACTGGGTTTGCAGTCTCCTCTTCTTGACCTATAATGTCAGTATTATCTTCCTCATTAATCATCTCTGACATGCAGTTGACATATTTTGGCAATCTTATTAGTGAGATTCGAACTCTGTAGTATTCTTGTTTGGCCTCAGCCTGTGGGAGAAAAGGAGGTCAAGAAGTCCTTGAACCAGGCTGGGCGCTAAAGAGAAACATTTAATAAAGGAGACATCTTCCTTTCTGATCTCTCCCCAGAGTCATTAAGAAACTAAGGGACTATCTCTTACTCTATGTCTGTAGAACAGTGGGGCCCCAACCTCAGTGGGGTTCTCTAGTGGTATCATAATACAAATAGCTAATAATATTTACTTCAAGATTTTAATATGAAAAATTATATTTCTCATTTCCTGCTTAATCAACGCTCTGGATTAAGGAATCTAAAAAACTGTTAAGAATCAACTGCTTTGATCCATAGGCGCTGACCCTATGGGTGCTCCAGAGCTCAAGCACCCACAGAAAAAAAAGAGTAGGTGCTCGGCCCCCACCAGCCACAGCTGTTTGGCAGGGCTGCTGATCAGCTGTTTGGCATCTGGGGGAGGCGCTTAGGGGAGAGCAGCGAGCACGGGGTGGGTGGGGACATCGGGGGGGGAGGTTGGAGCGGGGCAGGAAGAGGTGGAGCGAAGGTGGGGTCTTGGGGGAGGGGCGGAGTGGGGGTGGGGCCTCGGAGTTGAGGTGGAGCATACCCAGGAAAAACTAAAAGTCAGCGCCTATGCTCTGATCGCTTAACGTACTCTATGGAGCACTGATCTCTTTCATGGTGGTTAAAATACCATCCTACCACACTCATATATGCATAGCATCACTTCCACATTTTATTGTTTACAGCAAGCAAATGAGAGAGATGATGTGGCTCATAGGAACATCCCTGCAGAGCACCATACATGTGGCTTCATGTAAGAGCTGCAGGGAAATGGAGGATAGTCGAGCAAGAGATGTCAGTGAGATAAACAGGCCCAGACCATCGCTCTCTACATCCCTAGACTGTAAACGCTTTGGGGAAGGGAATATGGCTTGTCTTGTAAAAAGCAATGCACATACATCTGCAGTGCTATACAAATGGTTAGAGTGAATGGACCAGGTCCTAAAGCATTTACTCAGGCAAAACTCCCACTGGATTCCATACGCACTGTGTCCAATTCAGAATGAGGACTGGGTAAGGCCTTCAGGATTTAGCGCATTTGTAGGAATCTTTGTAAAATGTAATGGGTCAGAGATTGATTAAAGCACCCACTCTCCCTGGTCAGTAAGGTACCCATAGGCGTAGTTTGACTCCTATATCTGGGGGGAGGGAGGCAAAGTGCGCCCATTCACGTGCACGCTGAAGCCAGTCCCCTTGGTTCAGTGGCTCTCTCCCCCCACCTACAGTGGTACCTGGGCTGCCAGTGCTGGGGGGGCCAGGACAGTGTAATGGGGGAGCCCCAGCTGCTTCTGGCAGCCACTCCGGCACGATGTCGCTGCTTTGATGCTGCTGCGGTTGCCTCCCTCCTGGGGCTGCTGCTGCCTAGGGAACGCCACGTGCTGGGCTCCTCCTTCCCCCCTGCTCGTCCCCGTATCCCCTTCTCTTCCCCATCCCCTTCCGCTCCTGTTCTCTTCCCCACTAACTCTTCTCCTCATCCCACCCCCCTTGCCCTTGCTCACCCCCCCCCCCCCAGCAGGCACTCAGGGTTGTAGAGAAAACAGGCGGGCACTAACACCCAGGAGGCAGCATCCAGATGCTGAGGTAGGACCTGGAGTGCAGTGGAAAAGCTGCTCCATTGCTACCCATGAGCCCCAACGCGCTGTGGGGGGAGGAAGGGGCACAGCATGGAAATGATAAAGCCTCCTTCTCCCCCTCGGCGAGCAGAGCAAGCCCTACAGGGCAGCTCAGCGCTCACAAAAATGGGGGAGGGAGTGGTATGTGACCCCCCCACACACACACCTCACCTCTGTTTAGGGAGGCAATGCCTCCTTGCACCCTCCCAAACTAACCCTATGAAGGTACCCCCTCTGGTTTGAGGTAGCATCAGGACAGTTTGTTGGGCATCTGCAGCTCTCCTGTGGTTACAATGGGCTGCACAGGAACAGCTGAAGCGATTATAGACTTGGCATGAGATGGCCAGCATCACTGCTGCATTCTCATGTCTCATGAAGCAATCATGGGCAATCGGATTGACGGAATGTGCATGTGAACACATTTGCCACACAGATGACACATTTTCTAAACCAGCAGCATATTGCAAAGCTCCAATTCTTTTGATCTAAAAAGAAAAGTGTCCTCCTGTGATGTGGGGTTTCTTCTGAAGTCACTTGGCACTGGTGCATGTGTTGGCATCTATGCCGCCCCCTTACCACTAGCATGGCTTGGAGGTGCTCGCTCTTGGCCTCTTTCTCTTTCTCCTCGCTTTTTGGTTCCCTTCTCTTTCTGTGACCTTCATTCATATAAGTTTCACTTGCCTCTGAGTCTCTGCCATCTCATGTGCCTGTCATGTGCTGGAAAGATCCCCTCTGTGTTTATAGCAAGGCTTTGGAACAAAGAATCTATTCCAGTCTGTACAGAGAACAGTGCATGCAGAGACTGTAATGGGAAAACAGAGCTTTTCACGGCTTCGTGAATGGATCAAATCTAGATCATGTTGGTAATGAAAGAAAGTTGTCACCCTCTCTCAGCTGTCTGGTGGAGTATGCAAGATATCTTTGCCGGTCTCAGGCCAATTCCCAGTAGACAGGCCTCCACATCACAAAAAAACCACCACTACTGCCTCAACATTTGGCAGTCACAGTAGGGGGTGTTCATGGGAACTGACCCACCCTCACACTCAGTAGATTGTCTCTCTGGACATCAGGGTCCGAGCAGTGTGGGATGCCCTCCTGCCTGTGTTAGACCTATTCTTTGGATAGGCAGAGAAAACATTAGGTGTCTTAGCTATGGGTGGAAGCAGCTTAGCTTGGCAAGGCAGCCAAACAGCCTGCTGGCCCTTTACCTTTATCCCGAGCTTTAATGTGTTAATTAAAGGCTACCACTCACACAAGTTCCATGAGTAACACTCAGAGAAGAGGCTGTTGTTTTATGTGCTGCTAATCCTGCTGGCCTTTTCACCTCTTTTTTTCCATCCTTCCACCTGCTTCCTTACTTTCTGTTTCCTTGCTGCACTGCACAGTGACAAACAGTACAGGCTCCCTGTAGTCCCACGTTCCTCATCTGCTGAGTATTCCTTCCACTCCTCCATCAAAAAAGACAGACCCTGCTTTTACACCATGTTTCCTTGGGATGCTGGTTTCTCAGAGCTTTGCAGTCTTTGTCCCCACAGTACAGGGCTGCAACTGGCACCAACTGCAAGGGAGGGCTTGTGCAAATTACTTAGGGCACGGCTACACTAGAGCATTTACAGCGGCGCAGCTGCACTGATGCTCTGTAATGTAGCTGCTCTGAGCCGATGGGAGAGAGTTCTCCCATCTGCTTACCTACTCCAGCCCCCCTAGCGGCTGTAGCTATGTTGGTGGGAGAGCGTCTTCCTCTGACACAGAGCTGTCCACACTGGCACTTATGGGGGTGTAACATGAATAAATCACCCCCCTGAGTGACATAAGTTATGCCGACATAAGCTGTAGTGTAGCCATAGCCTATGGGTATGTCTCCACTAGCAGCACTTTAACGTGGCTGTGTAGTCACTGCACCAGTGCTGGGAGAGAGCTCTCCCAGCGCTGTAAAAATACCACCCCCACAAGGGGCGTAGCTCCCAGCGCTGGTGCACTGTTTACACTGCCACTTTACAGCGCTGAAACTTGCAGCACTCAACTGGGTGTTTTTTCACACCACTGTGCCAGAAAGTTGCAGCACTGTAAAGTAGCAGTGTAGACAAACTTTTCAGATAGCAGATAAGAGAACTGTCATTTCTGCCCCTCGCCACAGCTGGTAATAAGAAAGTAAATAACATGAGTCCATGCAGGACAAAGCTACAATATGCATGTAGAGGTGCTATTATATGGTACAGTATCTGGAGCTTTGTGAAAAGTGCCACTTTACAACCACCTAGGAGTTTTTGTAGTCTATTTCCAGCACCACATTCATCTGAATCTACTCACAAGACAGCATTGTAATTAGACACAGTTTTACTTTTCAATCTCTGCTTTACCAGATTTTGTTGCTTAAACAACTGAAGCCCTCCCAGACTTCTTGAGGTAGGCTTACCGTGTGAGCCATAGGAGCCGACTTCCATCGGATCTGCTGGGTGCGTCGGGGGCAGGGGCCCGCAACGTCGGCCGGCGTTGGGAGCGGGGCCCCGCAACGTCGGCCGGCGTTGGGGGCAAAGGTAAGTGTTCCGGTAACGGGCGCTGGGCCGGCGGGGAGCTGCCGGTGGGTGCTGAGCACCCACCAATTTTCCCCCATGGGTGCTCCAGCCCCGGAGCACCCACGGAGTCGGCGCCTATGAGTGAGCCCCTGAACACTGGTGAGAATGGCTGAGGAGATTTCTCAGCAAAGGTGGCCAGAAGAACAAACTAAGAGTTTTCAAGGGTCTGGACAGGATTTTTCCATTCCCTTTGTCTTTCCATTGGCCCAGGGGCGCCCCACAAGCTCCTGACACGAGGCCTACAAGCATCCTCATGCTTTTTACTACAGGTTGAGGAGAGAGTTCATCAGCTGCGGGGTTTTTAGTGCTGTTGAACTCAAGCAGCCATTTGTCTATGAAGGAATGTGCAAGCAAAAGCACAGATCTTGAATGTGTGCGTTTATTTGTGATTTTTCAAATTATGTTAATGTATATGTAAGCAGAGTCAGGATGAGCTCTACCCTGACATCTGGTGGTGAGTTGTGGAAAGGGATGTCAGGAATGTCAGGGGCTAATCTTGTTTGCATGGACACACCCACCCTGCAAAGCATGATGGACCGCTTGTCCAAATGGTCATTTTGGCTGCTGTGGGAGCCCCAGTTTCTCTGTTATTAGGGCAGCAAGGATAAAGTGTTGTTACCCTGATTATGTGAATCAAGGACAGTGGGCTTTTGTTATGATGAAGGGACTCACCATTAGCTAAGATTTGTAAACCAAACTGTGAGCAACGACCCACCCCAGCAAATTGGCCATGTCCTTTCCCTTTGGTTCTTGAGTCCAGCAACCCCAAAAATCACCCAAAGTCCCAAAAGTCCAACAACCCAAAAGTCCAGACCCAGAGTTCAAAAGTTCATCTGCAGAGTGTTACACCCCCCCAGTCTGGGTAGAAATGGGAAGGGGAGAGGTAAGGGGCACCTTACGTGGCTCGAAGCTGACTGCCCCATCCCTTTGTGGGGCTTCGCTCGGCTCTGCTCTGCCAGCCATCCCACGAGTCACTCTTCAGCCGGCCTGCAAGCCACTCCAGCTGTCCCGCCAACTGCTCCACTCCGCCAGCAGCTCCGCTCTGTCAGCTGTCCTGCAGTCCCGCCAACTGCTCCGCTCCGCCAGCAGCTCCACTCTGTCAGCCGTCCTGCAAGCCGCTCCGGCTGTCCCGCCAACTGCTCCGCTCCGTCAGCAGCTCCGCTCCACCAGCCATTCAGCAATATATCTTCCGGCTCCCCCACTACTTAACACAGTGCTCAGTGATTTCAGCTCATAACAATTTCAGCCTTTTAGTGATTTCAGCTTGTAGTTAGGGGAGCCTTTGTGCTCATTTGCACACTTAGCCCAGAATGATTCCAACTCAGCAGCCTGTGATTAGACTCCCAAGGAACTCAAAATTAGCTCTGATAGTCCACAGCACAGAGAGAGAAGGAGATGCAATTGACATTTAGGACCCTCAGAAGAGGCCCATGCCACCAGATACAAATACCTGTCCCCAGCCTCTCTCAATTCACTGGGTTTTGGAATCCATGTCCCTCGCCTAGCAAGTGGGCAATGGAGATTGGTCCAATGCTATGTAGTTCACCGAAGCAGAAGGCACACTTTCAGGGGGCAGGCCCAGAGCTTCTGCAACACATCCCTGAAGTCTCCAATGGGCCTCTGGCTCTCGACGACTCACACTGCAAATAGCTCTCACTCCATCCATGGGTATCACAGAGACTTCTGGTGCCTTTGGACGTCTGGACAATGCATCTGCATCCACGTTGCTTCTCCCTGATCGGTATTGAATGCTGAAGTCATAGCTGGCCAAAGCGGCCACCCATCTCTGTCCTGTAGCATCCAGCTTGGCACTTATTAAAACGTAAGTCAGTGGGTTGTTGTCTGTCCACACCAGGAACTGAGCACCATACAAGTAGTCTCGGAATTTCTCAGTGATGGCCCATTTCAAGGCCAAGAACTCCAGCTTGTGGATGGGATAGCGAGTTTCACTGTCAGACAGTCCTCGACTGGCAAAGGCTACAGGTTTACGTTTGCCTTCCACTTCCTGGTACAGTACTGCTCCCAGACCCTCCAAACTGGCATCAGTATGCAGGATAAATGGTTTGCTGGGGTCAGCAAAGACTAGGACCGGAGCATGAGTTAGGCAAGCAATGATTTCTTGAAATGCCCTCTCACACCTCTCATCTCACCGTGGCCCAAACGGTTCGAAGGGGCCATAGTGTCTCTGCACAGGAGGCTTTCGGGATCCTCCCTTGTTCTTGGTCTTAGATTTGGGTTTTCCAGACTGGTATCCCCTGGTAAGATCATTCAGAGGCTTTACAATCATAGCATAGTTCTTCACAAATCTGCGGTAATAGCCACTAAATCCAAGAAAGGTCTTGAGTTCTCTGTAGTTACTGGGATGTGGCCAGGTAGTGGGTGCTTCTATTTTGCTGGGATCAGTACTCACACCCTCTTGGGACACGATGTGACCCACATACTTCACTGAGGTTTGGCAGAACTGGCATTTATCTATTGAGAGCTTCAAACCATAGTCCTCCAACCTATTGAGCACTTTAAGTAGTTTTTCTTCATGCTCCTCCAAGGTTCTTCCAAACACAATCAGGTCATCCAAATAAACTAACACTTGCAGTAAATTCATGTCTCCCACTACTTTCTCCATAAGACGTTGAAATGTAGCGGGTGCTCCCGAAATCCCCTGGGGCATGCGTTCGAACTGATAAAACCCTAATGGGCAGATGAAGGCTGTCTTCTCCTTATCTTCTTCTCCCAGGGGGATTTGGTAGTATCCACTCCGGAGAGCCAACACAGAGAACCACTGGCTTCCCAGCAAGCAGTCTAAGGCATCTTGGATTCGAGGCATAGTGTACTGGTCAACCACAGATCGGTTGTTTAGGGTGCGGTAGTCAATACACATCCGGATTTTTCCATTCTTTTTACGGACCACCACAATGGGTGAGGCATATGGGCTGCGGGACTCTGTAATGATGCCATTCACAGCCAGCTCTTGTAGATGACGTCGCACATCTTCCATCTCAGAGCGGGCAATCCTCCTAGATCTCTCCCTAAAAGGTCGAGAGTCATGTAGTCTGATGTTGTGCTCCACTCCTTTTGCACATCCCACATCCCACTCATTCAATGAGAACACTTTGGATCTTTCACAAAGTTTTTTCCTCAGGCGATCTTTCCACTCCTCAGACAATGGTGAGTCTCCAAAGTCAAACTTTGCTGGGTCTATAGCCGGAACTTGAGTTTCACCCCGGGGTTTTACAATCGACTCAGGCTCAAAGAGGTCTGCTATCTTCTGTCCTTGCTTCACAACAACATCATGACTTGTTTCATTAGCAATCAGTATAGTCACCTTTTCCTGAGCTTTAGCAGGTAAGGTTATGATTCCACTGGGGACCAGCACTCCTTCAGGGAGCTCTCCTTTCACCGACTGCTCTACCATTGCTAAGGCCCCATTACTGCCTTTCAGCCAGGTGCTCATGACAAGCACTTCTTGCTCTGTCCTGGCAGGCACTACTAAGGGGGTTGTGCCTGCGTACTTCAGTGCTCCAATCGGTAGCTCAGATGTCTCTTTAGCGCTCTCAATTTTCCTATAGGCTTCAGCACAAAGCGTATGGATCATCAGGGTGTTCAGGTATTGGTCCCCAGCCCGTCGTCTGCAGTAATCCGCGAGTACCTTGAAGAGGCTGGAGTTGGTCCCTATCAGTGCAGACACATCAGAGGTCCCTTTAGGGTCAGGGCATATTAATGCAGCTGTGTCTACCGCTTCTCTTACCCCCGCAACCTCCTCTGGGAATTCCAGGTGCACTATGACATATCCTTGGTAGGGGTATTCATCCATGCTGAGGCCACATAGGCCAAGGCCAGTCAGTGGCTGTATAGGCAGGTGCCTAAGCATCCGTTGGTAGAATGACTGAAATATAATAGTCACTTGAGATCCAGTGTCAAGCACTGCTTTACACTCCGCCCCTTCAATCCTCACCATGACCTCTGCTCGAGGCCCTATCAGTCCTGTGGGGATCCCAGATGGACAGTCTTTTCTGTGGGAATCTTCAAATCCTGCAGGCCTGGGTGGTCCATGTCCCTGGACCCTCTGGCAGCTACCGGATCTCTCCCAACTGATCCTCAGCTTTCCATACACTAAGGAGGGATTTTCTTCATTACGGCACCTAGCAGCACTGTGCCCCTCCTGACCGCATCGGTAGCAGAAAATTTGCCCTTTCCCCCTTCTCCTGGATGGGACGGGGGCTTTAAATGCTGACCTCTCCATTGCCCCAGTGTGAGGCTCCTTACCCCTGGAAGCCTTAGCTCGGTCAATGGTGCTTTGCAGCTCAGCTATCCGTTCCGTCAGGACCTGCATTTGTTGAGCAAGTTCTTCTCTGGTGCTCACCATCAATACACTGGCAGTTTGCAGTGGAGTTGTGCTGGCTGGCTCCAATGTTTGGGCTTCCCAAAGCTCACTGGCAGCCTGCCTTTCTTCCTCCTCTCTGACCTCTTTTATCAGCTGGGAGTAACTTGGGGGATGTTCCCCTCGTTCTCTTAGCCGCAAATGAAGTAGAATCGGGTTCAGATACTGAGTTCCTCTTACAATTTGAGCCAGTCTGGTCTGATCCATCTGCTCAGCAGTCACTGCTCCCCTCATGACAGCTCTCTGAAGCAGTCTCTCCAGCCTCTGTATATAGGCTGAAGCCTTCTCGCCCTTTCGCTGTCGGGAATTAAGGAACTTGCAGTAGCTGTCTTCAGGGCCCTCTATGCTCCCAAATGTGTGATCAAGAGCCTCTAGGCAGTCCCTCACACTGACCCCAGGGTCAATGAGCTTCAGAGTGCGAATCACATCTAATGCTGGGCCAGCAAGGCTCTCTATTAGACATCTTCGCTTTTCTGCATCGGGTACGGCCCACTCCTGCAGCATTTCAGTGGTATGGGTTACATATATGCAAATTAGGTGCAACACTCAAGCTCCTAGCTAACTGTCAGCAGGGCCTGGGGTTCTGAAGTTTGGGCCCTTCTGCATTAAACTATGCCAGGCCTCTTTCTTTCCCTTGCCTCCTGTGCTACTGTCACAGCTCCTTCACTGAGGATGAATCAAATGGCTTTCAGTGCTCACTATCTCTCCTCAGATAAAGGCACTTCAGTACCTACACCACACCTCCCATCTGTCAGCACTATGTTGACCCCTTTCTAGTGCACTTGACACCCATATCTGAAAAACTCTTCTTGTTGGTTATGAGCTTGAATAAAATTATGAGTGCAAGTGCTCTATTCACAGCCCACAGGGCACAGACAACATGGCCCAACATTATTACTGAAAGACAATAAGCTCACATGAAAAATGACCTGCCTTTCAAATCGACTAACCAGGGATGATTCAGCCTGAATGCAAGCATATATAACAGGAGTTTAGGAATGAGTGCACTGGTGTGAAATTTTTATCCTTCATAGTAACTAAGGCGATCAAAGAGTAAAAGTGTCCCAGACCTGGCAGATGATCAAAGTGAATTTGTCAAGTTCTCAGAATGGTTCTATGACTACAAGTAGAACCATAAGATATTTTAGGAACAGGAAAAGGCCACCAGCCCTACCAGACCTGCCCTTCTTTTGGTTCATTGCTCATTCTCCTCAGACTTTGGAAGGTGTGTTGTGAATGAAACAGAGGTCCCTCAGTAGGTGCAGGGGCTGGATGGCAAATAGTGAACAAGGCAGAGCACCAGACATTGAACAAGGTAGACAAATGAGTTTTGAACAACTGCCTCATTCACATCTCATTCACTGTGCGCTGAAGGAAAGAGTAGTAAGTGATGACGTAATTGAAGACTCTTGTAATGCACCAGGGGTAGAGTTAAGTTGCATGGTTCAGTGTTCACTTCTGCATTTCCTGAATTCTTAGTGCTTCACCCTTTGCAACCTTAAACATTTTTTCATGTAGATTTTTTTAATGTGGAATATTTTCTCTCTCCTTAAGTAAACAGTTAGTTAGCTCAGCTCTCAAAGGTACAAATCACTGGACTTTTCATTTAAGGCTGACCTGGTAACCTTGCGCTAGTTCTCTGCATTGCCATGTGGGTGACTTGGGTTCAAGTGCCGGTCTCTCCCTCCCATATTGGTAGTGACTGGAGACACACGGTACATCTATGCTGCAAGCTAGAGGTATAGTTTTCAGCTCAAGGAGACAGCCTCATGCTAGTTCTAATCCAGCTAGCATATTACACATTGAGTGTAGCCACAAGCAGCGGGAGGGGCTAGCCACCCCGAGTATGTGCCTAGGTCTTGGATGGATACATATCAGGGTGACTAATCCCTAACCCCTATTTCTAGCGTGCTAGCTCAATCAAAGCTAGTGTGGGTATGTCTCCTCAAGCTGCAATTCACACCTCCAGCTCGAAGTGTCAACATATCCAGAGTGCAGGCAGTATAACCCAGGCCTGGTTGGGGGCAGGAAGGAAGCAGCTCTCGTCCAGCCAGTTAAGTAGTACTGAGTTTCCTAGTCCTTTGCAGCTGGGTTGTGCATTCCTGAAAGTGGGGGGAAGGACAAGGAGTGGATCCTCAAGGATTCTCAATGGATGCAGAGGATGCGCCCCACAAGGCAGTACACATTCTACCTAATCTTTGCCAGAGTGAGAGTACTCACCTCACAGCATCCACCAGACCTAACCTGCTTATCACACCCTTTTTACAATGAGCTGCTTGAGAGAAGAAAGTCATCTTTAAAAAACCAAACCAATCCGAGAGATTATAAACTAGAAAGGGCAGGGTGCACACACTAGGAAGGAGCATAGAGAAATGCTGGACAGTTACCTGGAATTCACATGGGCAGATAAAATTTAAACCATGCCAGCTGGCGCTGTAATCTGAGCAGTGTAGGAATGCTGGGCTCTGTTAGAGTTTGTGTGTGTATCCACAGAGATGGCCATATTTCACTGGTGGGTGACACTATCCCCTCAGTCATGACCTACCCCACAGCAGGGTTGTGAGGCTGGATTACAGAATGTTTGCAAAGTGATTTGAGAGTTTTGGATAAAAACATCTATAGAGAAAGACACACTCAGAATAAACAAATAATGCACGCTATTGATTTAGCCGTTTGTAGGCTAGTTTCAAGTGAAACAATCGTTTCAGCTGTTAGGTTGGGGGGAAGTCTATAACTCAGTTATCTCATTTATAATCATATGGAACCAATAGCTTTACTGATGTTTCTCTATAAATAGCACGCATTGTGTATTTTCATTCATAAAACTCAGGTGCAAATTCATTTTTCTGTCCTGCAGATCTCAGACCTATTATGAAATTATTGCTATAACAAATGTGAAATCATTCAAATGAGGTTTGAAAAACTTTGTTAAGTAAAGCACTACCTCACCCTCCTCTTATATTTTCATCTGTGATAGGTCTCTCTTTTTGAATCTTCATTCTGCATTGTATTACACTTTGGGCCTGAGCAATTGAGCTGTTCAGTACCAGTATGACTTGGCAGAGTTCAGGAAAAAGTGTTGTACTGGTTATTCAAAACTGATAGTTAATTTGATGCCCCTTTACAATCTATTAATAACCTGAACATCAGAAAAGAAGGCAAACTCATATACTTATATGAGAGAAAGGAAGAAATACTTATATTTCTGCTGTCAAATATTAAATGCTCATGAGGTGACAAATGTTTTTCATCCTACCTGGAAAATATGATTCTTAATTGTAACACTATCACTGCTGCCAATTATCTCAATTTTATCATGACTAGCAATATTTGATGAATTTTTCAAGCTCCAGCTCCTGGAGTCAAATGATTATGAGAATTTGAGCTTTATCTATTTTTAAGTATGCCTCTGGCCCTTCTGGTTGTGGAACAAAGTTTTAAAACATGGCCTGTGTGTACCCTGAAGGTTTAAAAACCATAAGGCACCGAAAAACAACTGAACATTCATTATATTTTTATAAATCACATAATTTTAAGCCAATGTCATGATTTTGGGGGCCTGACTCATGATCTTTGAATGCTCAGGGTGAACAATAAATACTACACTGTAGATCAGGAAGGCAGTTAGCTATTTAGAGCTAATACATATATGCTGCTTAATCCACTGCTGAAACACCTTCCTGCCTACCCTTTGCACTTGCAGTCACCATATTTGCATGTGAAAAACCTCATATTTGCACATACATACTGGGCCACTGCACCAAACAAGTGCTTATGTGCTCTAATACCCTTTTTGGAAGTTCAAATGCCACTGCACAAAAGTTGCAGGTGCAGTTTAGATGCCCATATATGACAATGTGGATCTTAACCTCCGACATCAGTCCTGTGTCATTACATACACTAAGATCAGAGACATCATGGACTTAACTAGAGCTATCTAGTAATGTTAACAAAAAACCTGATGAAGAAGAATTAAAAGTGTTCTTTCCCCTGCCTCTCTCTCAGAAACTAAAATTTCATACCAGACTCTGGAGAAATGAGAGACGAGGTATGTTTCCAGGAAACATTTTGCCATTATTGAAGACTGGTGGATACATCCAGTTAAACCAGTGGTCAGATGTGGGCAGTAGCTGGATTTATTTTAGTTTGTGTGTTTTCATGGGGAGAGCTTTCTACAGGCAACATTCCATCAGATCCCCAACATTCTGACCCCCCACCTCCCGCACTTACTCCTTTTCCATGGTATTAACATTCCATTAGCTGCTCAGCCATCCCGACGTCGCCTCTTACTGCACATCAAATTTCAGAAGCACCGGGATGAGATGTGAATAGGAATGTGCCTCTACATCACCTCAGCGGGTCCATCCAGTTTTGTCTTAACACTCTGCAGTAGAAGGTAGAATTGTTGCTAGGATACAGTATCTGTGTGACTGTGGTTTTCTGCCTCAAAACAAGACTCAGCTCCAGCTCAGATCAACATCATTAGTGCTTAACTATGCAAAGAAGGTGCCAACATGATGGCTTCAGTCACTGAAATTGGAACATCTAAGGTTTAGACTTTCCAGGTCAAATTCATCCCACAGAAATCAATGGAATCTTGCCTGGATTGAAGTTAGCATTTATGATAAAATTGTTCCTGTTTCTATAAACATAAAAAAGTACCAAAAACTAGCAAAACAACAAATGTAAGATAGAATAATATCCTTAGCTCTTATACAGCACTTTTCACCTGTAGGTGTCAAAGCGCTTTACAAAGGAGGTCAGTACCACTTTCTCCATCTTACAGAGGGGGAACTGAGCCACAGAGCGGCTAAGAGACTTGCCCAAGGTCACACAGGAAGCAGAGCAGGGAATTGAATCTGGGTCTCCCAAGTCCTTTGTTGCATGCCCTCACCATAGGACAATCCTTTCTCTTAAATAAGGCTTTGGCTACACTTACATTTTATAGCGCTCTAACTTGATGGCTCAGGGGTGTGAAAAATCACCACGCCCCCCCTGAGCGCAGCAAGTCTGAGCGCTTTAAAGCACTAGTGTGGACAGGCTCCAAGTGCTGGGAGTCGCGCTCCCAGTGCTTGGAGCTATTCCCCTCGTGGGGGTGGATTACCAGGAGCTCACGCGCGACCACACTCGCACTTCAAAGCGCTGCCACGGGAGCGTTCCTGCGGCAGCGCTTTAAAAATTCAAGTGTAGCCAAGCCCTAAGGGTAGAAGAATACAGCACAATGGATAGGAAGGATGGTCTCGGGGGTAAAGAGCAGGCGTGAGAGTCAGAGTATGCGGTGTCTATTCTTGGCTTTGTCAGAGACTTCCTGTGTGATACTGAACTCAGTCCTGCATGGCCTTAAGCACCGTCAGCTTTGATTGAATTCAGCAGCAATTGAGGGTGTCAATTGAGGGGCAAACACTTAGCAGGAGGTGTTCAGCAGCCTGCAGCTTTGGGCCCACAACATCTGGGTCTCCATTCCCCTTAGGGTTGCTAACTCTGAAGCTATTCCGGGAGATTTTTTCCCCCAACATGATGTAATGTCATTTTCTTAAAATATCCTACTAAAATCTCCCGGATTGCTTTCAATAGTCACTGGGAGATCTGCCAATTCTGGGAGACTCCTGGCCAATCCTGGAGGGCTGGCAACCCTAATTCCCCTGTCTACAAGATTAGGCTAATATTACTTATCTATTTTAAACAGCTATTATGAGACTTAATTCATCTATGTTGTAAAAAGAATTGACGCCCTCTGTCAAGGCTGAATCCCCACTCTGTCACTCCAAGTGCAGAAGTGGGGGCCCGCAAGGATTTTAAAAATTAATACTTGCCACTCCAGGCTTGTATTACACTCCCAAGGTTACAGCTTTTCTCTGACCTTGGCTTGGTAATACTGCCACCACCCAAATGCAAAAAAAACAACAATCACCCTTTGAACCCAGGAAGGAGCACTTGGGAATTCCTCCCTGTGGGGTACCCTCAAGCCCTTTCACCCCCCTCCCCTAGGGAAGAACTGAGAAAGAAAACAAAGGAAATTAGCTGTGGCTACTAGCTAATCAAACCACATGCACAACAAACCTCTTAGGACACCAAAAATCCAATCCTGTTCTTAAAAAAGGTAAATGTTATTAAAAACAAAAAGGAAAAAATTACATCTGAAACTTAGGCTTTTGCTAGATTTTAAAAAAGCAATTCCAAAAATCAAGCACCCAAAATTGCTTTCTTGGGGGTTCAGCTTAAAGGTTACAAGCAAACAAAAGCATCTGTAGTTAGTACAGAGGAGATCCACAAGCCAAAATAAAAAATAAACCTGATTGTGTCTAACTAAACATTCCCTATCCAAATAATTTCTTCTAGGTATGGAAGATGAATTTTCATACCTGGTTCAAGCCTTACACAGCATTGCTGCTCAGTCCCTGCAGCCCAGAGAACAACAGACAAAGGGAAAGTTTCTTTCCCAATTTTAAAAAGTTCTACCTTCCCATTGGATCTTTTGGTCAAGTGCCCACTCCTTTTCTTTTACCTGTGGGCTTGTTAACCCTTTACAGGTAAAGCAAGCAGAGAACAAACCAAGAGAGATTTTACAGCTAATTGGCTGGCTGGGGGTCCAGCAAAGGGAGCTACTCTCCGCCCCCCACCCCCTGCCCCGCTTCATGTATCACGCCCCCATAGGGGGTGCTGTAGAAGCGGGACATCTTATTACTAATGTGCTAACCAGAACCACCATCCAGCAGACTGATAAGAGAAAGGGTCTGGGGTCACTGAGGAAGAGTCATGGAAACTATGAGCCCAGTACTCAGCAGCAGGAAAAAAGTGAGAGCATGCTCAGAAGTGATAAGGCTAGATGAGGAGCAGCCCCTGCATGGCTGCACCTGGGCACAGGGAACCTGCACAAGCGCTTCTAAGAACAGTGGTCTCAGTACTCGGGGGGGCAGCAGGAAGCTCTTGTACTGAAGGAAGCATATTACAGAAATCTAAAGGAGTAAACAATAAGGGTAGCACAAAGCTACACTGCCTGGGGTTTCCTCACAAAAGGACTGAGGCAGAGGAGGCATAATACTTCCCTGATCTCCCCCGGTTGGTGGGAGGAGCATTTTCTCTTCTCCAACACCGACAATCTCTAGGGGGCATTGTGGACGGTGTTGGGGCCTGGGTCCCTTCATGATTCTTTCGTGGTAATTTTGTACCCCGAGGTGCATGGTGGGAACAGTCCTTGAGCCACCTAGTCCTTCCACGTGGGGTGGGTGCAAAGGGACTTTCCTTGACCCCTTCTCACATCTGTGCAACTGCACTAGAGCTAGGGACAGTCTGGCGCAATATCAGCAGAATTATAAGAGTTTGGATCCAACCTAGTTCTCAGTTAAATTTATTTTAACCCAGATCAACTTCACTGAAGTTTTATAGCAGTAGTAATACAGCAAAGTCTGGCCCCTTGATGAGAAAATCTGACTCCCAGAAGAGCTGTGTATTTTAATACAAAGTGCATCCACCCTCTTCTTTGGCCTCTTTCTTTTAAATTAACTCTGTTACACAAATTCCTGCTTGCAGTTGCCTTTGGTTTCTGGAGCAAGTTTGCTGTGAGTCACGCATTCTTGTTTTGAACTCTCTCATCATAGTCAGTGAATCTAGAATTATGAAAATCAGAAATGAATTAAATTACCCTGATGTGATTGCCAGAGATGGCTGATATTAATTCATTCTGATCTGCAGAACCTCTATGCTGGCATTCAAAAGCAGATTCTCCACGAGAATATTGTTAACTCTCTGCAATCATACCAGATTATTTGGGTGGGGTTACTTCCACAGTTTGCTATGGATTCATGTTCTGTTCACATGTACTTTAACACACAAATGATGAAGAAATCATGACATAGATGTAAATGAGCTCTCCCCTTACAGCTAGCTGGGGAAAGAAAAGGCTTCAGGACCAGACTACATTTACATGAACACACCCACTCTGCCTGGGTATCCAGCAGACAGAGCTGTGTTGCCAAAGGATCAACTTTGGCTGGTGTTGGGTTACAAATCACTTTAGTACTGAATGCAGGGGTAGTAAAATGTTGTTATCAATGCTCTTATTTTTATTGTATGAGGCATCGGAGAGGAGCAATGAGTAGCCAGCATCGCGAGGGCAGCCAGCGGAGCAGCGAGTGGCTGGCAGGGCGGCCAGCAGAGCAGGGCAGTGGTTGGCTGGCAGGGTGGTGACACCAGAGCAAGTGCTCAGATGGTGGAGCAAGGAAGGTGCCTTCTCCTGCCCCCACCCCTGGGTGGGAGGTGAACTCACACTGATGCACCTCTGAACCCTGGGTCCTCACTGACCAAGGACAATCACTGTGAGTGGGGTGTGTTGAAGGAGCAGAGAGGGGCATAGTAAAGGAACTTTTGGTTGTAGAACTCAAGAACCTGATGCAGAAGACACTGCCCTACGCACTCTGGGGTGGGTGTCCTGCTCACAGTTTTATGTTTATGAATCCTGTTTGTTGCATTTTCCCTAATTAATGTCAGGTGACTTCCTTCCTTTCATTAAAAGTTTCTTTTTTACACTCAGACTCTGTGCTTGAGAGAGGGGAAGTATTGCCTCTTAGAGACACCCTGGAGTGGAGTGTAATTTTCCCAGGGTATTGACTGGAGGCTCAAGCCAGTTCTGTGTTGTATTGTTGAAAAGGAACCATTAGATATTGAATCTGGCCCTCGTTAGAGTGTATCCGAGCCAGGAATCTATACACTGAAAATTCTTTCTCCCACAACACTTGAGCAATGGTGGTGGGCTTCTGGTCATGGGTGGGATATGCCTATGCATACTGTATAAAATAGTCAGTCACTACTAAAATGTTCCCAGCATCCTCCTGTCCATTTCTAAAGATAAGAAATCAACTCATATCAGCTCCAAAGGTTTAGTGCTGGTGATATTCTTCAGATATGCTGCTCTAGTGGGCAGAGTTTTCCTTTGAACACACCGAGCACTTGTCTCACATTTCTTGCGAGCGTTCTCAATCATCTGGGGCCAATACAACATACTGTGAATAAGTTCTAAGGTTCTCTCCATTCTCAAATGTCTAAAGTCATCATGCAGGGCCCTCATGGCCAGGGCTCTGTACGCTTTTGGTAGCACTAGTTGTGTTTGTTGATTTTGTAAAGGGTCTGCAGTAATTCCATGCAGCACTCCCTGATTCAGTTTTAGTTTGCTCCATTCTCTCAACAGTAGTTTACCCTCAGGGGGTAGATGGAATAATTGCAGCAGGGTTTTGCCCCTCCCTTTTTGTAAGTAGTGTGTCACGAATGTCAGTATCTTACAGTTGGGCTTTTTGCCAGTCAGCGGCATTGAGCATGGGCAATGGAGATTGGTCCCATATAATATAGTTCACTGAGGCAGGTAGCACACTTTCAGGGGGCAAGCCCAGAGTTTCTGCAACACAACCATGAAGATTCTCATGGGTGGCTCTTGACAACTCCCACTGCAAATAGCTCTCATTCACTCAATAGGAATTACAGCAACTTCCGAAACCTGTGGATGCCGGAACAATGCATCCGCATCTACATTGCTTCTCCCTGATCGGTACTGAATGCTGAACTCGCAGCTAGCCAAGGCAGACACCCATCTCTGCCCTGTGACATCCAGCCTAGCACTAGTTAACATGTAAGCCAGCAGATTGTTGTCTGTCCACACTTGAAACTGAGCACCTTATAAGTAGTCACGAAACTTCTCAATGATGGCCCATTTCAAGGCCAAGAACTCCAGGTTGTGGAGTTCTTGGCCTTGTGGAGCAAGTTGTGGAGCAAGTTTCACTATCAGACAGCCCTCAGCTGGCAAAGGCCACAGGTTTACATTTGCCTTCAACTTTCTGGTATAGGACTGCTCCTGAACCCTCCAGACTGTCATCTGTATGTAGGATAAATGGCTTGATTGGGTCAGCAAATATTAGGACTGGAGCATAAGTTAGGCAATTAATTATTTCTCGAAAAGCCCTTTCACATCTCTCACCCCATCGTGATCCATAGGGCTCTAAGGGGCCATAGTGTCTATGCTCAGGAGGCCTTGGGGACCTCCCCTTACTCTTGGTCTTAAACTTGTTCTTGCTGGATGGGTATCTCCTGGTAAGATCATTGAGAGGTTTTACGATGGTAGCATAATTCTTCACAAGCCTGCGATATTAGCCACTAAATCCGAGAACTACAGTACGGCTGTTTAGTCAATATACATCTGGATTTCCCCATTCTTTTTACAGACCACCACAATAAGAGAGGTGTATGGGCTGCGGGACTCTGTAATGATGCCATTCACCATCAGCTCCTGAAGATGATGTTGCACATCTTCCATTCCTGAGAGAGCAATCTCCCTAGATCTCTCCCTAAAGGGTCGGGAATCTTGCAGTCTGATGTTGTGTTCCACTCCTTTTGCATATCCCACATCCCACTCATGCAGTGAGAATAGCTTGGATCTTTCACAAAGCTTCTTCCTCAGGCGATCCTTCCACTCCTCGGACAATGGCAAATCTCCAAAGTCAGACCTTGCAGGATCCACTGTCAGAACTTGAGTTTCACACTGGGGGTCTCACAATGGTTTCGGGCTCAAAGACGTCTGCTATCTTCTGTCCTTGCTTCACAACAACATCACGGCTTGTTTCATTAGCAATAAGTATAATCACCTTTTCCTGGACTTCAGCAGGTAGGGTAATGACTCCACTTGGGACCAGCACTCCTTCAGGGAGCCCTCCATCAGCCGACTGCTCTACCATTGTTAATGCCCCTTAATGCCTTTCAGCCAGGTACTCATGACAAGCACTTCTCGCTCTATCCTTGCAGGCACTACTAAGGGGGTCGTGCCAGCATAACTCAGTGCTCCCATTGGTAGCTCAGACATCTCCTTGTCAGTGCTCTTGATTTTTCTATAGGCTTCAGCACAAAGTGTATGGATCATCAGGATGTTAAAGTATTGGTCCCCAGCTCGTTGTCTGCAGTAATCCGCGAGTACCTTGAAGAGACCGGAGTTGGTCCCTGTCAGCACAGACACATCAGAGATTCCTTTAGGGTTGAGGCATATTAAGGCAGTGGTGTCTACCTCTTCTCTTACCCTGGCAACCGCCTCTGGAAATTCCATGTGCACTATAACATACCCTTGGTAGGGGTATTCATCCGTGCTGAGACCACAAAAGCCAAGGCCAGTCAGTGGCTGTATAGGCAGGTGCCTAAGCATCCGTTGGTAGAATGACTGAAATATAATAGTCACTTGAGATCCAGTGTCAAGCACTGCTTTACATTCTGCCCCTTCGATCCTCACCGTGACTTCTGCTTGAGGCTCTGTCAGTCCTGATGGGATCCCAGCTGGACAGTCTTTTCCAGGGGAGCCTTCAAGTCCTGTGGGCCTGTGTAGTAGTATGATTTTATGTTTGTATTTTGGATAATTTAGAATGAAGGATATAATAATGTAGCATGTGTTAGGTAAAAAGCAAGTCCCTACTCACCTCTCCAGCACCCGAGTTCGTGCGGAGTTGGTATGGGGCTCACAATCTGTCAGAGACCAGACACCAATTCGTTGATCAACGGGCTCACACTATCCTTAGCTCAAAAAGCTTCAGAGTAAGTGTGGCAAGTTTATTAGGGGTGAGCATCAATATTTATACACAGAAGTAAACAAAGTGATTAACAGATCATAATGGTCATGCATAATCAATCAAGATTCTACAGGATAAAACAGGTTAAAATGTAAATTCTAAAAGACAAAGGGGAGATGCCTACTTAAGGGGAGGGGGGTGTCATGAGTAGTTCGCAGGTCAGAGCTTTGATTAAAAGTTCAGACAGAGACATCAAGTTAAAGTTTAAGCTCACCAAAAGTTCAGACTCAACACATGTATTAAATGTATTGATGTATGTTTTGACCATATCCTGCCAGCCACCCTTTTTGAATAGCAGAAAGGAATGGCCTAAGGGGCCATTGGTAGAAACGCATCAGACAGGCTGCCTGTGTCTGAACTGATGTTAAGGCAGGAACAGACCAGAACAGTCCTTATGGCTGATTATGGTCACCTTTTGTTTTAGGATAAGTTTTCATTACAGTATTTGCTATAAAGTCTTGTTTCTTATCTGCATTGCAAACAAAGTTGTGTAAGGTTCCTTTGTAATCCCTTTAGTAACCATATAACCCTTTCTAAAATGTAATCCTGTCTGAAATTCTCTGTAAAATTGTTTGGTGTGAGTAAAGGATGTCTGCATGGTTAAGGCTGAGTGTGAAAGCCATCACAAATGTCCAGATGGTCAAGAAGAAGTGAGAGACTAGGAGAGCGAGCAGGAAACAATCAGAAAACATCCATTGTATCTGATGCTAAACGAGTTAGCAGCCAAGATTACCCCCCTGAAGGCAAGAAAACAAATAAAAGATAACAGCGGAAAACCCCAAGATTAACACCACTTAAGGACTAACGATTACCAAATGACATTGCAAAATCAATAGACTAAAATGGGAATTTACAAGTATAACGCTAGGGTGTTTTGCCATAGAACTCTGGGTTCAGTCATGCAAAGCTTCAGAGTATCGGATCAAAACTGACAGAACCCAGCTCCTCACTCGTGCTCAATCTAACTGGCCATTAGATTGACTCGAGCTACGACAGACTGGTAACTATAAGACCATCTGCAGGATCTGTGTATGTGTGTGATTGAATGCATATGCTAACTGTTGTATTTTCAATAAACGTGGCATATTGCCTTTTCCCCTGAAAAGATCCCGTGTGCTTTTTATAAGCATAACACCTGGGTGGTCCCCTTCGCAAACCCCTTTGGCAGTTCCTCGACCCCTCCCAACTGGCCTTCAGCTTTCCATACACTAAGGAGGGATTTTCTTCATTACGACTCTTAGCAGCATGGTGTCCATCCTGGCCACACCGGTAGCAGAAGAATGGTCCTTTCCCTCTTCACTCGAGTGGGATGGTGGCTCTAAATGTGGACGTCTTCATCTCCACAGCCAGAGGCTCCTTATGCTTGGAAGTCTTAGCTTGGTCAATGGTGCTTTGCAGCTCAGCTATCTGTTCTGTCAAGACCTGCACTTGTCGGGCAAGTTTCTCTCTGGTGCTCGCCATCAGTACACTGGCTGTTCGTAGGGGTACTGTGCTGGCTGACTCAGAGGGTTGGACTTCCCAAAACTCGCTAACAGCCTGCCTTTCTTCCTTCTCTCTGACCTCTTTTATCAGTTGGGAGTAACTCGGGGGATTTTCCTGTCATTCTCTTAATAGGAGATGAAGTAGAATCGGGTTCTTAAATTTGAGCCAATCTGGTCTGATCCATTTGCTCAGCAGGTCACTGCTCCCACAAAAGCTTATGCCCAAATAAATTTGTTAGTCTCTAAGGTGTCACAAGGTGTCACAACTCCTCGTTGTTTTTGCTGATACAGACTAACATGGCTATCACTCTGAAACCTGCTCCCCTCTTGACACCTCTCTGTAGCAGTCTATCCAGCCTCTGGATGTAAGCAGAGTCAGGATGAGCTCCACCCTGACATCTGGTGGTGAGTTGTGGCAAGTTGTGGAAAAGAACTTCAGGGGCTGACCTCATTTACATAGGCACACCCACCCCGCCTAGCATGAGCCCATAACAGCCCAAATGGTCACTTTGGGATGCTGTAGGATCCCCAGTTTTTCTGTTATAGGGGCAGGAATTTCTGTTATTGGGGCAGGAAGAATAAACTGTTATTATACTGATTATGTGGAGCAAGGACAATATAAGCAGAAACCTTCTCACCCTTTTCCTGACAGGAATTAAAGAACTTACAATAAATGTCCTCAGAGCCCTCTGAGCTCCTAAAGGTGTGCTCGAGGGCCTCTAGGCAGTTGTTCACACTGACCCCAGGGTTAGTGAGCTTCAGGGTGCAAAGCATGTCTAATGCTGGGCCCCTGAGGGTCTCTACTAGACAGCTTCGCTTTTCTGCATCTGGTAAGGCCCACTCCTGCAGCATTTCAGTGGTGTATTCCAACCAGGATTCAAACTGCTCTTCCCCAGGTATTGGGATGGGACCCCCAGCAGATAACCTTAACTTACAATAAGAGCCTGACAAATGGGACAGCTCCACTTTTTCCAATACTTGCACCAGTGCCTTTCCCCACTCACTGACTGAGGCTGCAGCACCCAGGCTTGGAGGTGTTGAGTCAAGGCTCAAAAAACCCAGCATATTATACATTATACAAACTGTGATTTCCCCCAAAAGATAAACAAAATTGTTTTCCCAACTTAGTGGATCACTCAAGATGTGCTTTCAAGGGGTACTGATCCAGGATCCCAGACAAACCCCAAATGTAATCCTTCTGTCGGGTGGAGTCGGCAGCAACCAGTGCCGGGTTCAATATCTAACAATACAACACAGAACTGGCTCGAGCCCCCACCCAGTGACCTGGGACAATTACACACCACCCCTAGGCACCTCTAAGAGGCAAGACTTCCCCACTCACAAGCACAGAGTCTGAGTGTAGAAAAGAAACTTTTAATGAAAGGAGGGAAGTCACCTGACATTAGGGAAAATGCCGCAAGCAGGGTTCATAAACATAAAACTGCTCAGACCCCTTTAAAAACATAAAACACCCACCCACCCCATTGGGCAGTGTCTTCTGCCTCAGGTTCTTGAGTTCTACAACCAAAAGATATTTTAAAGTGTCCCTCTGTGCTCCCTCACCACACCCCACTCACAGTGGTTGTCCTTGGTCAGTGAGGACCCAGGGTTCAGAGGTGCATCAGTGTGAGTTCACCTCCCACCGGGGAGGAGGGGGAAGAGGCATCTAGCTTGTTCCACCATCGGAGTACTTGCCCTGGCATCACCGCCCTGCTGGCCAGCTACTGTTCCACTCCACTGGCAGCTCTGCCAGCTGCTTGCTGCTCTGCTGGGCGCCCCGACAGCCACTTGCAGCTCTGCTGGCCACTCTCGCTGGCTGCTCACCACTCCGCTTGGCTGGCCGCCCTTCATTCATACAATAAAGATAACATTTCACTACCCCTGCATTCAGTACTACAGTGATTTGTAACCCAACACCAGCCAAAGTTGAGCTTTTGGCAACACAGCTCTGTCTGCTGGATACCCAGGCAGAGTGGGTGTATTCATGTAAATGCAGTCTGGTCCTGAAGCCTTTCCCCTCCCCAGTTAGCAGGCAGGGGAGAGCTCGTTCAGACCCTGCTTACATATATTATCCATAAGAAGTAACAGAGGGGACACCCACTAGGGATATTGGCCCACATAGTGTCCTGTGGCCAAGAGGGCTGACTTCCTAACAGAGGGATGCAGCTCTGTCAGCAAGAGGCAGAACAAGGGCCAGGAACCACTTAGGGGACGTCTCTCCAGAGAAGCCCAGTTTGGAATGAGTGTGGCAGAACGCCTCTGCTCTGCAAGATCTGAGGAGCTGAGAGAGAGCTGTAGCCAGCAGCCCTGATATGAGGGTAATGGAGGAAAGAGCTGCAGGGAAGATTCCCTTCCAGAGTCAGAGAGGACCAGGGAAGCAGCTCTTTACACCAGCCAGATGCAAAGGCCTGGTTGGAGTGCCTGAAGTGAGGGGCAACAGTGGAAGCCTTAAGAAGAGTAACAACCTAAAGAGGGAAGAGGCTTGAGAAGCACCACGCAATAGGATCCAAGGTTTGGAAAGAACTGTTGAGCCCTGAAAAGGGCTCAAGAAAATATGGAGTGGGGGTAAGATGTGTTTTGGTTTAAGTTGATATTTAACTGTGATGTTGTTCTAATAAACCAGACCCCAAGAAGAGGTGTTATTTTACATGCCCAAGTGTCAGAGGGCAGTTTTTGAGAACTCCAATTATCTGAAAACCAAACAAGAATCCTACAAAAAGTAGAAACATGGTCAAATTGCTAAGGGGGGGACAAAAGAAGAGCACAACCACATAGGGACAAAATTGGCAAGGGTAAGGCACAAAATGAGTTACACCTAAGCAGGAACATAAAAGGCAATAAGAAGAGGTTCTTTAAATACATTAGGAGCAAGATAATGATGATAGAAAGCATGGATCATCTACATAGTGGTGAAGGAGAGCTAATAACAGATGACAACAAGAAGTCTGAGGTGTTTAATGCCAATTTTGCTTTGTCTTCACTAAAAAGGTTAGTGATGACCAGATACATGACACAGGGAAAGAACAGGTTAAGGAATATTTAGATAAATTCAGGGCCTGATGAAATCTATCCTAGGGTACTTAAGGAACTAGCTGGAGCAATCACAGAACTATTAGCAATTATCTTTGAGAACTCCTGGAGGATGGGTGTGGTCCCAGAGGCCCAGAGAAGGGAAACTGTAGCACAGTACCGATCTTAAAAAAGGGGAACAAAGATGACTGGGGCCTTATAGACCAGTCAGCCTAATTTTGATACCTGGAAAGATACTGGAACAAATTATTTAAGAATCTGTTTGCAAACACCTAGAGGATACTAGGGTTATAAGGAATAGCCAACATGGATTTGTCAAGAATAAATCATGCCAAACCAACCTAATTTCCTTCTTTGACAGGGTTCCTGGCCTAGTGGATAGGGGAGAAGCAATAGATGTGATATATCTTGATTTCAGTAAGACTTTTAACACATTCCCACATGGCATTCTCATAAGCAAACTAGAGAAATGCGATCTAGGTGAAATTACTGGTGGCTGCATAACTGGTTGAAAGCCCATACTCGAAGAGTAGTTATAAATGGTTTGCTTCAAACTGGGAGGGCATATCCAATGGGTCCTGAAGGGATCAAGTCCTGGGTCTGGTATTATTCAATATATTTATTAATGACTTGGATAATGGAGAGAAGAGTATGCTTATACAATTTGTGACTGACACCAAACTGGGAAGGGTTGCAAGCACTTCAAAGGATAGGATTAGAATTCAAAAGGACCTTGACAAGTTGGAGAATTGGTCTGAATTCAACAAGATGAAATTAAATAAAGTCAAGTGCAAAGTACTTCACTTAGGGAGTAAAAATATCAAATGCACAACTACAAAATGGGGAATAACTGGCTAGGTGGCAGTACTGCTGAAAAGGATCTGGGGGTTATAATGGATTACAAATTGAATGAGTCAACACTACGATGCAGTTGCGAAAAAGGCTAATCTCATTCTGAGGTGTATTAACACAAGTGTTGTATGTAAGATGTGGGAGGTAATAGTCCCACTCTACACAACACTGGTCAGGCCTCAGCAGGGATAGTGTCCAATTCTGGGCACCACACTTTAGGAAAGATGTGGACAAATTAGAGAGAGTCCAAAGGAGAGCAACCAAAATAGTAAAAGGTTTAGAAAACCTCACCTCTGAGGAAAGATTTAAAAAAATGGGTATATTCCCTGCAAATCCACGGAAATCCACTTCATATCCGTGGACAATTTTTGCGGATAGTGGATCGGATGCGGATACAACCATGCAGGGCTCTACTCACCGGTGATGCCTGGCCCTGGCAGCCTGCGGGCGCAGCACACTCGGGGCCAGCAGCCAGCGGCTGGGCAGCAGGCTGGAGTCGGGGCTGTCCAGCACCTGCTTGCCATGCCGCTTCCTGTCCAGCAACTCAGGCCCCTCAGGCAGCGCAGCATCCCCACCATGACTCGGCCGGCACCACTGGCTGTGCTCCCAGCCCGCCAGCTCCTGGGCAGTGGGGCCCACCTCCGGCTGTGGGGATTGGAGCAGGTGTGGCCCTGGCTCTCCACCTCTCTGCCCGGCTGTGATGTAACATGCACTGCTGCTGTGGTCGCTCACAAGCTCCTGAGAGCAGCAGACAATGCGCTGCCTCTTCCTCCAACCCCTTCTCCTCAAGACCCCACCCCCACGCCACCCCTTACTCCCAGTCCCCTCGCACTGCCTTTTCCCTGAAAGACCCCACCCCCACCACTCACTTATTTCCGCTCCCTGCCCCCCATCGCTAGCCCTTGTGAGACGGCTTGCTGCTGCAGGTGCAGATGCGGATACACATAAAGGACGGTTAGCGGCGCGCAAGTTGGATGCACGTTGATTCTGGCTGATGCGAATCGGATGCGGATCCACATTTTTGTAGCCACACAGGGGTCTCCATATTTAGTCTTGAGAAATGAAAACTGAGAGGTGACCTGTTAGCAATCTTCAAATATGTTAAGGGCTGTTATATAGAAGACTGTGATCAATTGTTCTCCCTGGCTGCTGAAGGTAGGACAGACAACAAGTAATGGGCTTAATCTGCAGCAAGGGAGATTTAGGTTAGATGTTGGGGAAAACTTTCTAACTATAAGGATAGTTTAGCTCTGGAATAGGCTTCCAACGGAGGTTGTGGAATCCCTATCATTGGAGATTTTAAAAAACAGGTTGGGCAAACACACGTTGGGGATGGTCTAGGTTTACTTGGTCCTACCTCAGCACCGGGGGCTGGACTCAATGACTTCTTGGGCTTCCTTCCCACTCTACTTTTCTATGAGTCTATAAAAAAAGTTAGGTTTTTTTATGTAAACATTCTACATCCTACCTCTTAGGTAAGAGCTCAGAAAGTTTCCTATGCACATCTAAGAGTCATCCAAAAAGTCCTAAAGCAAAATCAGAGAAAATAGGCCATGAAAGCAATCGGAAATGAATCTGCCTTCTTTATATATCATAAAGTGCAAAAAAGGGCACAAATGTAATTTCTTTTCCCTCACCAGCTGATCTCTTAACACCACATCACTACAAAGGCAATTTAGGTTGGCAGTTCTTTAATTATACCTCAAGTGAAATTTGGCAAGGAAACTGGAACTAACATCTTCCTGTTATGGAAAGTGCCTGGGTATCTTTACTGGCCATATGCGATCAGGACCTTACTTTATATCTCATCTGAAAGTCTCTAGCAGCATAGTACTGTCCAGAACCACACTAGATTTTGGCCCAATAATGTTGCAGAGGGAAAACACCACTTCCAGCAAAATGCAGGTGTCCTTTGGAGGTCACTCACCCTGGCACTGATCCTCATTGCCTTGTGAGCTGTGACAGGATCACAGCAGCAATCCGGATGCCTGAGGCAGCAAATTCCTCAGGTTGACTATATAGGATGTAAACAAGATTTTTTGGTTCCTGTTAATGACTGCTTTCACTTCCATCAAGCTGCCCCCCTGGCACCAGGCTACCAGTTTACCCACCCCAAATACATTTGTTGGAGGTAGCTAGTACTTTCAAATGCTCAACGTGCACACTTTGGATTTGCAAACACTCTCTTCTGTTCAGGCAGAAGTGGCACGTTGGCTCCTAGATCTGGTACCTGTGATATATGAAATGGCTCAGACCCCTTAAGCTGCACCACCAGCAGATTTTGGCCCTAAAGTCAGCATAACTGGCCATAGAAGGATCACTACAGTGTAGAGAGAGCTGCACTAGCAGATCCTACGGCATCCCTTCTGTTGCCAGCCTAAGGGGTGTGGCTAAGAGAAAGGAGGCATGGCAGGGGCCTCCTTATGCCCCTTAATCTCTGATTACTGCATTGGTCCTTTTAGGCTGCTCTAAACTACATTAAGAGCCCAAAATGGCACACAGTTAGCACAGGACCATAGGGATGTAAAGGTTACCTATCAACCCCTATCTTGAGCTCTGCTGTGTACTTCACCATTGCTAAGGATCTGGGTCAGTATTTCTTTCCAGGTGAGGTGAATTACAGACAGGTTTGAAATATGGCTCAGCAGCTAGAGAATTACTATTTAGTATGTACAGCTATATACAAATAAATAATTGGTAGAAAAATGCATAAGGAGAACACTTAGAAACATAAACAATAAAAGCAATACTGTTACAGACCTCTGTAGTCCTTAAAGGCTGAAACCGAACATTACAGCAATCATCCTCCCTCCTGAACATTCTTAGAAAACAGGCAAGAGGCAGGATCTGGAGTGCCGTTAGCATGCTAATAGCACTGATGGATTCTTCAAACTGCCATGCACAGGCTGGTCAGCTTTTTAAGTTCACGGCTATGTGCTGACAAGATAGAGTGATCTGTGGATAGATTCGTCTCTTCACCCTGTTTACTTATGAAATATCTCACAGGTCCACGTACAACAAGTGGCAACGTAACAGTGTCCTCTCTAAGCTATGTGCCTTCAAGATCCCATGAGTCTGAGTTTAAGATGATCTATTGATCATCACTTTGCCAGTATACAGAACACGTTAATTGTGCATCTCCCTGCTGGGCTGTAGAACAGGGTTGGCATCATATGGTGACTCAGCTTTTTGTTTTGAAATGTAAATTTGAGTACATTTCCCCAACTGCGTATATCAACACCTCATAAGATGCCCACTCCAGCTCTCTTTGAAATCATTTGGAATTGGATTCGACCCCAGATCACAAGATCACCACACCTGGTCACCCCACAGTAGGAGATCCATATAAGGGCAGGTCTACACTACCCACCGAATCAGCGGGTAGCGATCGATCTCTCGGGGAGGTTGATTTATCGCGTCTAGTCTAGACGCAATAAATCAATCCCCAAGCACTCTCCCCGTGGACTCTGGAACACCACCACGAGAGGAGGAAGCAGAGTCGACGGGGGAGCGGCAGCGGTCGACTCGCCACTGTGAGGACGCCGCGGTGAGTCGACCCAAGATATGTCGACTTCAGCTATGCTATTCCCGTAGCTGAAGTTGCGTATCTTAGGTCAATCCCCGCCCCCCCCCCACAGTGTAGACCTGGGCTAAGGATTTAATTGTTATTTCATAGAGCTCAGTCATGCTCATCTTGCTCTTCTTCTCTGTAAGCTAAATAGCCCTGAGTTTTAGATCCTTTCATCCCATGTAAACCCTCCCACCACACAAAGTGGCTAACCAGGAGCGGCATGTGTAACTGACAAGATGGCCACAACATAGGGAACGGCTGCTTGGTGAATAATTTCTTATTCCCTGCACCAGATAATAGTTATGGGTTAGTGAGAAAATTCTGAACCTGTTTATAACCCCTCAGAATTGTGTATTTTAAATTATTGCCAAGGGTTTGTTTTTAATGTAGAATTTCTCATTGATTTCAGCTTAGCCAGATTTTTTTTTTATTTGTGAACATTTTAGTCTGTCAATTAAGTATTGGTGAGATTAATTTAGTATAGCTCTCAGAGAGCAAGCGCATAGGTCAACAATATTATGATCACATTCTGTTCTACTTAACATGTTAATACTCACTACAGTTACCGAGCAACAATAGAATCATTTTAACATGAGCTTTAAAACATATTCAAGGTTTAACTTACTATGACATCGAAGTAAGTAGGAAAAAAAGAATACAAACATATCCATTAGTCAGAATCAAACCCTAGATACATAAACAGAGAGGGTCACATGGCATAAACAGGTCATCTAACATCAGTGTTTGTCATTAACTATGACCCAGAATGGAAAAAAAAGGACAGAATAATTAATATTAAGATAATGTGTGTGGGATGGTTGAGTGGCACATGACCTTAGTGGTGGTAGAGATGAAAAGCTTTTTTCCTCTAGGTCAAAAGCAAACACATTGTTGCTTCTGCTTGCACTGCCTGCTTAGTAGTGCTGTCAAGAGTAAGAGACGCAGAGTGAAACTGACAAATACTGGCCAGTTTCATTCTGCTGCTCCTGCTGGATCATGGAGAAAATGTTCTGTGCAGCTGTTCAAGCATAGGAATAATACTCTAGTTGCTGCTGGGGGTGCTTTAGGAATAGAGAGGTGAGATCAATTACCCTATTTATTTTAATGTCAGGAAAATTACAGACAAAAGACCCCCAGTTACACTTATGAAACTCCATTGGCTTAGGTTAGGTTGCATGGGTATAATGAGGGCATCGCTAGACTAAAGTACTCGTGACTATGCTGGTTAATGGCAAAACAAGGGAGAAATGGCAAAATCCAAATGTCTTCAGTATGCTTCTCTCTAACTCATATCAAAATTTAACCCATCTGAGAGTCAATCAGGAAAGTCAGCTATCCTTACAGTACATTGAAATAATGAAAAACAGTAACTACAGCAGAAGATCATCCCCGACCATGTAGGATGGGTTTGACGAATTTAGAGTCAGGAGGAGGATGGTGACAGTTGGCTATTAAGGATGGTGATAGTCGGCTATTTAATATGTTTCAGTACTTTGGATACAAATAAATAGGGCCCTACCAAAGTCACGATCCATTTTAGTTAATTTCACAGTCATAGGATTTTTAAAATAATAAATTTCATATTTTCAGATATTTAAATCTGAAATGCCAGCCCTGCCTACAACTGCCCCTTGGTATCTTCCCTTGCCATTCAAACCTCTCTTCCCCAGAACAGACAGCAGCTTGCAATTCCTTATGAAAGGAGTAGCCTTCATTCATTTGTCTTCATTCAAACAGGGAAACGGCAAATGCTCCACAACCACCAGCCTTGGTTCCTTCAGGAGCCAGTTTCAGAGTTGAGGGGAGTCACAAGGTTATAGTAAGGGGGTCATGGTATTGCCACCTTTACTTCTGCGCTGCTGCTGGTGACAGCGCTGCCTTCATAGCTGGGTGGCCAGAGAGTGGCGGCTGCTGGCTGGGAGCCCAGCTCTGAAGGCAGCACTGCCACCAGCAGCAGCACAGAAGTAGGGATGGGATGGGATGGGATGGTATTGCCAGTCTTAATTCTGCGCTGCTGCCTTCAGAGCTGGGCCCTCATCCAGTAGCCGCCACTCTTCATCCACCCAGCTCTGAAGGCAGCGCAGAAGTAAGGGTAGCAATACTGCATGGTCCCCTTTTGGGTCGGGGCCACCAGTTTGAGAAACGCTGGGCTCCCCCATGAAATCTCTATAGTATAGAGCAGCGGTTCTCAAACTATGGGTCAGGACCCCAAAGTGGGTCGTGACCCCATTTTAATGGGGTCCCCAGGGCTGGTGTTAGACTTGCTGGGGCCACGGCCCAAAGCCAAAGCCTGAGAGCTTCAGTCCTGGGTGACAGGGCCCAGGGTTACAGGCCTCCTGTCTAGGGCTGAAGCCCTTAGGCTTCAGCTTTGGCCTTCCCCTGCCCCCAAGTGGGGAGGGGGAGAAATGGGCTTGGGCGGGCTCAGGCTTCGATTCCCCCATCCTGGGGTTGTGTAGTACTTTTTGTTGTCAGAAGGGGGTCGCAGTGCAATGAAGTTTGAGAACCCCTGGCTTAGGGGTATGGAACAGCTTCCATAGGAGGAGAGATTAAAAAGACTGGGACTGTTCAGGTTGGAAAAGAGACAACTAAGGGGGGATATGATAGAAGTCTATAAAATCATGAATGGTGTGGAGAAAATGAATAAGGAAGTGTTATTTACCCCTTCATATAGCACAAGAACTAGAGGTCACCCAATGAAAGTAATATGTAGCAAGTTTAAAACAAACCAAAGGAAGTACTTCTTCACACAAGGCACAGTCAACCTGTGGAACTCATTGCCAGGGGATGTTGTGAAGACCAAAAGTATAAGTGGGTTCAAAAAAGAATTAGATAATTTCATGGAGCATAGGTCCATCAATAGCTATTAGCCACTATGTCAGGGATGCAAACCTATGCTCTGGGTGTCCCTAAACCTCTGACTGCCAGACGTTGGTACTGGACAAGCGGCAAAAAAAAATAAAAAAAAGTCGCGTCCGGAGCTGCAGAAGCGGGGGAAAAAAAAGCCCATCCTCCTGTCTGGCCCCTGAGCTCGCCGGGGAGGCTCCCCTGGCCCCTCCCCCGCTGTCCCTCCACAACACGCCTCCGCGCGGGCAGCGCTCTGGGCACGGGCGGCAGGGACGGCTCTACCAATTTGGCCGCCCCAAGCAGCTGCCACGGGACATGGACTGCTGCCCCTTCCTGGATGCCACCCCAAGCACCAGCTTGGAAAGCTGGTGCCTGGAGCCGGCCCTGGGTGTGTGTCTCTGTCTCTCCCCCACCCCGCCCTCACACACACATGGTGTGTGTCTCTGTCTCTCTCTGCCATGTGTCTCCTCCCTCCCCATCGTGTTGCCTTGTACAATGTGAGGCTACATTAACGACAATGTGTTAACCCTTGAGGGCTTAAAATATATACTGTGTATATATGTGTTTGTGTATATATCTCAAATATAGTCTTTTGTCTGGCGAAAAAAATTTCCCTGGAAAATAACCCCCCCATTTACATTCATTCTTATGGCGAAATTGGATTTGTTTAACATCGTTTCGCTTAAAGTAGCATTTTTCAGGAACAGAACTACAACGTTAAGCAAGGAGTTACTGTATAGACATGTGGTTCTCAAACTTCACTGAACTGCGACCCCCTTCTGAGAGCAAAAATTACTACAGGACCCCAGGAGGGGGCACCAAAGCCTGAGCCTGCCCATGCCCCGCCACCCCGGGGTGGGAGCCAAATCCAAAGCCCAAGGACTTCAGCCCCATCCAGGGCGGGGCCTGTAACCTGAGCCCTGCCACCCAGGGTTGAAGCCCTTGGGCTCGGGCTTTTGCCCAGGGCAGTGCGATCAAGCTCCATCCCTGGTGACCCCATTAAAATGGCGTCACGACCCATTTCTGGGTCCTGACCAACAGTTTGAAAATCGCTGACCTCATCTTTTCTGCTGCCCTTCTCTGTACCTTTTCTAATTCTAAAATATCTTTTTTGAGATGAGGTGACCAGAACTGCATACAATATTCAAGGTGTGAGTGTACCGTGGATTTATATAGTGATATTTTCTGTGTTCTTATCTATCCCTTTCCTAATGGTTCCTAACATTCTGTTAGCTTTTTTTTGACTTCCACTGCACATTGAGCAGATGTTTTCAGAGAACTATCCACGGTGACCACAAGATCTTTCTTGAAAGGTAACAGCAAATTTAGACCCCATTAGTTTGTATGTATAGTTGGGATTATGTGTTCCAATGTGCATTACTTTGCATTTACCAACATTGAATTTCATCTGCCATTTTTTTGCCCAGTTTTGTGACATCCCTTTGTGACTCTTCGCAGTCTGCTTTGGACTTAACTATCTTGAGTAATTTTATATTGTCTGCAAACTTTGCCTCCTCTCTGTTTATCCCTTTTTCCAGATCATTTATGAATATGTTGAACAGCACTCATCCCCGTACAGATTCCTGGGGAACTCCACTATTTACCTCTCTTCATCCTGAAAACTGACCATTTATTCCTATCTTTTGTTTCCTGTCTTTTAACCAGTTACTGATCCATGACAGGACCTTCCCTCTTATCTCATGACAGCTCACTTTGCTTAAGAACCTTTGGTGAGGGACCTTGTCAAAGGCTTTCTGAAAGTTCAAGTGCACTATATCCACCAGATTGCCCTTGTCCACATGTTTGTTGACCCCCTCAAAGAATTCTAATAAATTAGTGAGGCATGATTTCTCTTTACAAAAGCCGTGCTGACTCTTCCCCAACAAATTGTGTTTATCTCCATGTCTGATAATTGTGTTCTTTACTATAGTTTCAATCAACTTGCCTGGTACTGAAGTTAGGTTTACCGGCCTGTAATTGCCAGGGTCGCCTTTCGACATTACATTAGCTACCCTCCAGTCATCTGGTGGAGAGGCTGATTTAAGTGAGAGTTACATACCAGTTAGTTCTTCAATTTCATATTTGGGTTCCTTCAGAGCTGTTGGGTGAATGCCATCTGGTCTTGGGGACTTATTACTGTTTATCAATTTATTATAAAACCTCCTCTACTGACACCTCAATCTGGGACAGTTCCTCAGATTTGTCAGCTAAAAAGAACGGCTCATGAGTGGGAATCTTTCTCACATCCTCTGCAGTGAAGACTGATGCAAAGAATTCAATTAGCTTCCCTGCAATGGACTTGTCTTTTCTGAGTGCTCTGTTAGCACCTCGATCCTCCAGTGGTCCCACTGATTGCTTGGAAGGCTTCCTGATTAAACATTTTTTTGCTGTTAGTTTTTGTCTTTTACAGTTAATTCCCTCTGGAGTACCTGGCATTGGCCACTGATGAAAGACAGGATACTGGGCTAGATGGACCATTGGTCTGACCAGTATGGCCATTCTTATGTAGTCTATAGAGAACAATGGAAGTATGAGCAGAGATGTTCCATGGGACAGCTGTTATCAATGCAAAACTACCAGTAAGTGTGCTGCCCACTCACCCCTTACTTCATACATCACAACTTTCTCTCAAGAACCCATGCTCCTCTCTGAATCCACAAGTGGAAAGAGCCTAAGCTTGCAAAATGGATGAGTTCTACCTATGTGGCATTCATCTCCTTTCTCCAGTCCTCATGGAAACTCCTTCAGGAGGGAAAGCACTGAGTTCCTCTAGATTCTCCCATCCAAACCTACAGAGAAGCTGCACAAGTTAACATAGCTTCAGACTATATTTATTCTGTTATTTTCCGGAAATCCCCTTTGAGGGAAGATGTGTTAATTAGGAGAGGAGAGACTGGGCTCTTCGTTATTTATTATTAATGTTCTTCCTTGAATCGTCTGGTTGGACCCTGACCTTGCTCTACCATTCATGTGTCTCTTTGCCCATCTTCCTCACTCTCAACTCTGTTCCTGACATTTCCCACTGTTTCCGAGCAACAACATGAACTTTTCAAAAAAGTAAATACAATTAATAAACTAATATTTGCACTGCAGCGACTTCAACCCAAGTTAAGTGAGAATTTGTAGAGCTCCATACTTGCATGAATTGTTTCATTCACTTCAGTTTCTCATTTATGTGATGTGGTCCTCACACATGCGTTTATTTTCTCCAGTTTGTAACAAGAGTCCAGTTAATCCAGCCATTCCTTTGTGTGGGAGGGACGGCTGCATTCTGTTCCCTAGTTTTAAAGCGTGAGCAAGAATAATCTGTGACATATTCCAACTGGAATGTCTTTTTTTAAAAGGAGTTTTTGGCAACATTCCCAACACAGCAAGTGCAGGATCAGGATCTGATTTCACTTCTAGTGCTGGAAATATCCACTTGAAAATTTTTCTTCAACAGCTATTATGGAGAGACGGCAGCAAGAGTTTTCTGTTATAGTTTGTTTTTACACACACACACACACACACACACACACACACACACACACACACTTTTGCCAAAGATAAACTAATCAGCCTGAAATGTCTAATCTGTTTTCCTTTACCAGAGGATTTTTTTAAAGGTTTGAGGGTACTTAGACAACATTATTAGATATGAAAGTTCACAAAAATTATATGTTTATATTTTGGAATTTTTTCCTACCACTTTTCTATCAGTTTCATCACTCCAAAATCTCCAGATGTGGGTTTTGTATTGTCCTGGCTGAGGAATAGGGTTAATACAACAATAGTATTTTGTGCAAGCTTGTTGGGATAAATTTTGGATTTATTTGCTACATTTGAGCCTATCCAATGAGAAGTCCAGGCAGTTTGTAAAAGTCTGCAAATAGTACTGGATGCACTTCAGAAAGATTGCAACCACAGTCTGCCTATATCAGAGCTGGCTAGGTATTTTGGAGTTTGACATGTTTGTAGATGAAAGCACCACAGAACTGCTGTGGGGATCCTGCTACTGTTGTGAAGCTTGCTACTTGGAATCCCTGTGGTAGTTATAAACCCTAGATCAGGGGCAGGCAAACTTTTTGGCCTGAGGGCCGCATGGGGTTTCAGAAATTGTATGAAGGGCCAGTTAGGGGAGGGGGTCGTGGCCCAGCCCCCACCTCCTATCTCCCCCCCCGGGACTCCTGCCCCATCCAACCCCCTCCCCCCCATTCCCTGACAGCCCCCCTGGAACCTCTGCCCCATCCACACACACCTGCTCCCTGTCCCCTGACCGCCCCTGGAACCTCCTCCCCTGACTGCTCCCAGCCGCCCCATCCAACCCCTCCTCTCATTCCTGACAGCACCCATTCAACCCCCCTGTTCTCCGCCCTCTGCCTGCCCCGACCCCTATCCACACCCACACCCCCTGACCAGCCCTCCGAACTCCCCTGCCCTCTATCCAACCCCCCCTGCTCCCCGCTCCATTACTGCGTGGCCTGGAGCATGGGTGGCTGGCGGCGCTGTTATACCAATAAAATAAAAACCAGCAGGATCTTTTTAAAAGGGGATAAGACAGAATGTCACATTTATTGTGAATACAAAAAGAATCATAGTAAGCAGTCAGTTATAGCTATAAGATTTCATTCAGTTTCACATTCATTCACACACACACACAGAGGTTCTGCATAGATGTCATAGTTACCAGCCTAGAAGTTGATCATGCCAAGTTACTGGCCAGGTAACCTGGGCATGAGGGTGGAGCCGAGTCCTTGTCAGATTCATCTGATGCTCCTGGAGGTTGGCAGCAGAACCAGAGACTCAAAGTCCTCAGTTTCTAGAGCCCATTCTTATAGGGATTTATTCCTATGTCAGTCTATGGGAACTGCTTCATCATGCTGTTGCTGAATCAATCAGCAGATGGCACATTCCTGGTGGCTCCACGCTGTCCAAAGTTTGTTTTTCTCATCCTTCCAGGTGGTGGGGTGGATCCCATTTTTACCCTCTGGGGGTTGTATCGGTCCACCCGAAACCTTTCTTCGGCCGATGGATACTCCCTTTCTAGGCTGGCACCTCCCTAGCCATTCATGTATATCATGCATTCATCAACATACATTCTTTATCACAACTGTTAAAGTATTGCTTTGAGAACAGGCTCTTTGTCTTAGGATGTACTAACACAATCAACAGCTTGCAAGTTTCGCATAGCACTAAAGTATCTTTCTGAGAACAGATACAATCAATGATTCACAAGCTTTACATAGACGCAGACAGTAGCTTGTAAATTAACAAAAGAGACCCAAGAGATCTTTTTACTTGGTGAAGCTGTTGGATTTTAGACAAGTTATGGGGGGTCACTTTCACTTGGGGAATCACTGCCAGTACCGTCTTTAATATCCCTACAGCGCTACCGCCGCACCGCCCAGCTGGAGCTACCGCCGCGCCACCACGCAGCACAGAGCACCGGGTCAAGCCGGGCTGTACAGCTGCGCTGCCCCAGGAGCTCCCAACCCCCCTGCCCAGAGCACTGTGCCGGCGGCGGGGCATGCTAAGGCTGCGGGGGAGGGGGAACAGCAGGGGAGGGGCTGGAGGTAGCCTCCCAGGGCAGGAGCGTCCCGCGGGCCGGATGTGGCCCACGGGCCATATTTTGCCCACCCCTGGACTAGATGGACTCCTGAAGAGATTATAAACCTGCAAAGATCCATAAGGAGGTTTGCACTACAATAATAGTTCACAAATGTAAAGAGAAATATATTCTAATCCCAGCTTCCAGAAATGCTAACACACAAAAGAGTTATAGAACCCGTCATAAAATGAGTTTTAAAGAGCCCAAAGAGCTTTCCAGATCAAAAAATTCTGAGAAACTGGAATAAAATTTGTAAATATGTATCAACAACTTCGGAGGAAACTTAAAAGAGTATCATTAAGAAATCAGAAAGCCAGAAAATTCAAAGTTACAGATACACTTAAACCCTCTTCACCCAAAAGCTAAACATTTGGTAATATAGAAACACAAGTTAAGGTAGTGTTATGTCTGCCCCTTCCTCACTATGTCCTGAGACCAATTCTTCTCTCACTAACCCCATTGCAATTCAGGAAGCAGTCCAATGAAGTCAATAGGGTTACACAGTCATAAAGCTCATGCAGATGAGAGCAGAATGCTTTCTGTGTAAGGTAGATGCTACTGCTAGTGTATAAAAATATCTCAGCACAGCAACCACTATCTAACAATAATATACCTTGCAATTTGGAGACTCACCCTGTCACATTGGCCATAGACAGTTAGAAGCCCTTGTCCTGTAGCTGCAGACATGTTAAATTGGGTCCACCGTGGTTTAAACAAGTTGGTATGCGTAGCTGAATTGTGAGAGCACACGGGCTTTCCTACAGCCACAGCTACAGGCCAGCTGGACTTGTTTACAGTGGGATAAAAACTATTTATTAAGAATGAGATCTTAATGAGCAATCACCCTTTTTCACATACTTTGCCATGACCTGTCACAAATTATTACTTTCTCAATATAAAGATTTATTAAAAGTGAAAGAAGCAGCAGCAATACAGCAGGAAAGGAAAAATGATTACTAATCAAATAAGTGACTGAGTCAAAGAGTTTTATTTGAATACATCAGGCACTTGATTCTCTGTCAGTGCTAAAGGCAAGCACAACTGGAATAGTTTTCTTTTGAGACTATTCACTCTACCATTTGAATATAAACATTAGATAAGCTCTACTCCATTGCAGGATGATTATTTCACTTTGTTCTGCCAGAATCTTTCTAGCTAAACAAACACATGTAAAGAGCCAATTCAGATGGCATATAATGGAAGCTTGCTTGCAACCATAACTATACAGTCATGACTCTGGCCCCATAATGAGCTTGTCATGATTACAAAACTTCCTTTTAAATAAGACCTCCCATAAGCCCTGGAGCTCAAAGACTTAACAAACAGGCTTGGTTGAAAGTATTAATCAAAATAAGATGAAAATCTGTGTTATGTTCACGGCACACACACAGAAGTTAGATAAAACCATAAATACTCTTGCCAGATGGCTGTAATATAACACTACTTTATTTCTTAGAATTCAGAACAATAATGCACAAAACCCCCAAAACAGAGACACACAAAGCAGGCTGCTCCCTAAAACAGAGAGGCACATCTCAGCCCACTTTACTCTAGACCAGTGCTTCTCACACTTTTGTACTGGTGACCCCTTTCACATAGCAAGCCTCTGAGTGTGACCACCCTTATAAATTAAAAACACTTTTTAATGTATTTTGCACCATTATAAATGAAGCAAAGCGGGGTTGGGGTGGAGGTTGACAGCTCACGATCCCCTATGAAATAACCTAATGACCCCCCTGAGGGGTCCCAATCTCCAATTTGAGAACCGCTGCTCTAGACTCTCTCTCTGCAAACTGACTGTTGCTAGGCCCAAATTGTGCACTTCCTTATAGAGCACCTAGCCTGCAAGCAGGACCAGGAAACCCCCCTGAAATTTAAAGTGACAGATTACAATTTTAGCACAATTTTTATTTCACCACAATCTGCTTCTCCATAGTCTGGATTGAATGATGACATTCTGGGAACTTTTTTCCATATTTTTGTGTGTGTGAACTTAGCTCTGATAAAAGGTGAAACCCATGAAAGCAGCGGAGCTCCAAAGGCACCTCCCTCACAATGTGGGGAAAGGACCACAAAAACAGGGGGCTCAACTAACTGGCAGGGGACAAATATTGAGAAAATAGACAGAGGAATTGGGCTAAAGGGTCAAAACAAGGGATCCAGAAGGGGGCATCCAGGAAGGAACCCTGGACAGAGCCCACGGCTCCAAGCAAGTATCAAGGCAGGTAAAGTCAAACTGATTCCTCTGCTTCTAGTTTGGATGCTGAGCAGTTCATATTCTTGATTAGTGTCGGAAACTAGAGAACTGAACTGGTGGGACAGTATCACTAGGGCAGTGTGTCTACAGTAGCCATGCTGCTTAGGTTGTAGTGTTGCCCCATCTCCTCACTTGTGCTGCACTACACTGCTGTGGTTGCACTGGGTATCTATCCCACAGTTTCCAGCACAACTACAGGGTGTGATATAGTGGTTTGTGGGAGATTTCAAAAGGCTTTCTGGGAACCCAGCAGAAATGTGGGCAGTCAAGCTCCCATGGGCTCCTTGAAAACATCTCTTAGCCCAGGTCTACACTAACCCCCCCTGTCGAACTAAGATATGCAACTTCAGCTACGTGAATAACGTAGCTGAAGTCGAAGTACCTTAGTTCAAACTTACCTGTGGTCCAGACGCGGCACGCAGGCTCCCCCGTCGACTCCGCCTACTCCACTCGTCGAGCTGGATTACCAGCGTCGACGAGGGAGCACTTCCTGGTTCGATTTATCGCGTCTTGACAAGACGCGATAAATCGAACCCAGAACATCGATCCCACGCCTCCGACGCGACGGGTAAGTATAGACCTACCCTAAGTCCTTGTGACTAGGTAAGAGGCTTTACACCACTTTTGTGCTCCCACAAACCTGGGCCAGCTAGCTTCTAGTCCAATTGTCCAGTCAATGCCCCATTTACTCCGGTCATGGCCCCATACTGCTTTGGGAAGGAGGGGTATCACAGGAGCTGCTCTGTGCCACTGGAGGACTCCACTACAGTGGAGAGATCCCCCTATAGTTGGCTACACCAGCTTTTAGCTGCTTTGCCAAACAGTTTCCTGATTGCTTTAACCCTAATGACTAAGGATACAATTTCATCATGGAGGTCACGGATTCTGTGACTTTAATGGACCTCCCTGACTTCTTCAGCTTCAGTGGCAAGTGGCAGGACTTTAGGCAGTCAGCCTGTCTTCGTCCCCCCCACCCTCCTGCAGTCAGGCCCCACCCCCCACATTAACAGACAGGTCACGGGCTTCCAAGAATTTTTGTTTATTGCCCGCGACCTGTCCATGACTTTTACTAAAAATAACCACGACAAAATCTCAACCTTACTAATGACTCATACAAAAGTTAGAGTGGCTGCCACTGTTTTAATCTGCAGCTCAGCTAGAAGGCAGGCTAGAGTTCATGCATATTTTCCAGAATGCATTTTAAAGAGTTAAGGAAATCCCATAATCCTCCTCTCACCTAAAATCTTTTTTATAGACTCAAGATCAGAAGGGACCACTGTGATCATCTGCTTTGCCCTCCTATATACGCAGGGCATTGAATTGTCCACAGAAGCTGAAGTAAAGCATGTCTTTTAGAAAAAGATCTCTTTGGCTTTTGTCCTTAGAAATAAATGGTGTTGACCATTAAAACACTCTCTAGCATGAAGTCTCCATATTTACCAAACAGTCTGGGAACTGGGCAAAAAGTCTTGATAACGTTCCAATAAAAACATTTACACACAGCAATGTAATGTGGTTCTTGCCATTTCCATGGCCCTTGGTGCCATGAACCTGCCTTCAGCATAAAGATCCTTTCCCCAAAATTACTATTTCCATTGGCATCCAGTCTGTATTAGCCATCATTCACCATAACACAAATGGACATATTTCTGGATGTTCATTGAAAATAATTGTACTTCAGTAGTGCCTAGAGACCAGAAGCCCACTGTGCGAAAGTACATACTGTATAAACATATAACAGAGACAATCCCTGCCCTGAAAAGCTTATCACCTCCATGTAAGACTACAGACAACAAATGGATCAAATAGACAGATGGGAGAGACCAGGGAAACAACGAGATGATACTGATCAGCATGAAAAAGAGTAGTTACAACAAACCACCCGCCTCACCATTGTTGATTTTTTTGTGGTCCTCACAACAGAGAAGGGTTTTAAGGAGTACTCTGAAGGAAGGCATGGAGGTGGCTTTGCAGCTATCTACAGGGAGCTCCTCCCATGAATAAGGGGGTAGCACGGGAGAAGGCACCAAGGTACATGAAGGACAAATTTAAAAATGGGCGATCATGACTGGCATCACGGAGTCTTCCCAACAAAGTGTAAATATTAATTAGTGGAAGTAAATTAGATCATGTCATACAGTCCTACTAAGGACCTAAGGGATCTGTTCTCATCTTGCTATGTGGGGATTTATGCATGTAAAGTCAAGACACTTGTAAATTGCTTTGTGTTTCAAGCAAGTGTCTTGAGAGTCCAAGGTCAGTCTTCTTTGACATCCTGTTTCCCTCACCATGATACAATGAGCCCCTTTGCAAGGCTCAGGCAGAACAAAGGAGATAGAATCTGGCTCTAAATTGCCAGCAGGAAATTCTCCTGCCATAGAAGAACTCCGCACTAGCATAAAGCTGGTGGGAGCCCTATGCCAGCTACTCCCAAGCCCACCACAAGCAAAGGAATGTTTTAGGAGAAGGAAGGGAGCATGCTAGAGTGGTGCTTTGCTACATCTATCCTCTAGGAGACTCAATACCACTGGTGTACATGACAGCAGCTCTGCAGCTCCTCCAACTCTCATTAGGACAACAGCAGACTAGCTTTCAAGCTCAGGGAGCCATAACCACCTTCCTGGCCCACCCACGCGCCACCCCCTCACATATCCTCCCCATCCCCCTGCATGCTGAGCAGACATCAACCACAGGAGAGGCTCACTGTGTCCTCGGAGCCTGGGCTGAATATTCAGCTGAATCCAGACTTGACTCAGCTGAGGGTAAGAACCACAAAATTGCTGTTTGCAGCTCTTTAGTCCTGGGCAGTTCTATGCTGTCCCTGTCCCCAAATTATGCTGATAACCCTCTGGATGACATTATCCTGGTAGAAGCATAGGGTACTCTGGCTGTGTCCCCTTCCTCTCTGTAGTGCAAAAGGAGGTGTAGGATGGAAGGAAATGGTGTAGAACCAGCTCTAGAGCAGTCAATGATTCTTCAGCTAAATATTCCGGGCAGCTTTAGGTCCCTGGCTCTGCTGAAATGGAGTAAAGGTGACTTAGCATGAGCCAGGATCCATCCCACTGTATCAATTTAGTAATCAGCTGGTAAAGGCCTGTGTGGTTAAAATGCCCCTTTCCATAAGAGCTATACTGTCACCTGCACAAGACACATGGTCAAGCAAAGTAATACTTACAGTCTTGCCGGTCAGATGAGGGATTTCAAAACGTTCTGAAGAATGCACAGAAGCAGGCAGAGGAACTTCACATTGAAGCTATTTCCCCACCCGTTCAAGAATACAAGAGTCACCGAAGAAGAAGACATTTTGATTACGAGGCACGGGATAATCCCATAAGAGACCCCAAACAACAATTCAAAGTTGAATTCTTTAACCAGGTGCTAGATTGTGCAATACATTCAGTTGAAGAATGTTTCATGCAGCTCAAGGAACACAGCAGCATATTTGGGATGTTGTATGATATTCCAAAACTCCTCACTATACCTCAAGAAGACCTACACCAGCAATGCAGGGCACTAGAGACAGTGTTGACACATGATGACATGCGCGATATTGATGCGAGTGATTTAAGTGATAAACTGAAAGCCCTTTCAAGATACATTTCACCAGGATCAACTCCAAAGGCTGTTCTGGAATATATGTGCACGTATAAGATGACCATCCTCTTTCCAAATGCTTTTTGTTGCTCTGCACATACTTCTAACACTTCCTGTAACAGTTGCCAGAGAATGCAGCTTCTCCAAGCTGAAGTTAATAAAAACACATCTACGCTCCACAATGACACAGAAAAGGCTGGTCGGCTTTGCAACCATCTCAATAGAGCATGAGTTGGCCCAGACTGTGGACCTTCAGGAAGCAGTTCAAATCTTTGCAACTAAGAAGGCACGGAAAGCACCACTTTGATTATTCAAACAGATAAAAATGCCAATGTTTACTATGCAGACAAGAAAAGTTACATTTGCTGTTCAGGCCTTTGAAAGTTAAGTGTTACTTAAAATTTTTGAACAAGGCATTTTAAGTTGTTAGTTCTCCTTTACTGGGGTAGGTAGCAGAGCAGTACCATGAGATGAGTAGAACAGGAAGAAGGCAGAATTGAGACCTTTCAAAGTTTTGGCCCAAGCAAGGAGGCATGGGGGAGTCATTTGAGCTCCCCACCTCAAGTGCCAAAATGTTGTGGACCGGCCCTGAAAGCCTGATCCAAACTCTAAATCAGTAGGAAGACTTTCATTGAATCCACTGGGCTATGGATCAGGCACCTCTTTCAGCACTTAATTCAGATGTCATTCAGCACGTCTTTAGTAAAAGTGCATCTGTTTCCTGTGTTGTACATCACTTTACAGATATAAAATGATCTGTATTATTACTGATTCTAGCTATCAGCAAGTCCAAATTCTAGGCTACTGTAGTGACTAATGCTGGCATTAATTTCAATTTTCGACTGAATTTACCAAGAGCATTAGCAAGATTTTTATATTTCAGAGATCTTATGAGGAGTAGTATGCCTACACTACACCTGCTTGTGGGGTACCTACCACAATGGAGCTCTGATCTCAACTGGGGACTGCTACAATACACATGTGAAAGAACAACAACTATAATTCAGCATAAATTGGTGTATCAAATGCTATAGGGACAGAAGGGCATGTTGTAGCAGGAAAACAACTGACAGGAGGTTATAAAAAGTGTAATTTAATTGCCCTAAGGCCAAATTCTGCTCCCAGTTACATATATGTAGTAAATCTGAAGTATCTCCATTGAATTTTTAGTGGAGTTACTCCAGATTTACCTAGATTTAGCTCTGAGTAGAATTGACTGCTTAGCTCTTCCTACCAGACCCTCTCCTTCCACCCTCTCTGAATGTAAGTTACCCCAGTTTACACTGATTTACCATTGTGCAATTTAGATGTCTATTTACATCCTCTCTGTATTTGGCCTTAAAATTCTCTTGTAACTAGTACAGTTATGCAAAATAAACATATTTACATACATGGTCATGATAACTCTCACAAACTCCTATATTTCACACACCATGGCATGCATTTTAAACTGGCTTCCTAATGCACCTGTGAATATCACTACTAAAGCTCCACACACACCAATCACATCATTGTTTCCATAGTAACTACTGTACTTCAAAAAGGAAAAATCAGAGGAAGATTAAAAAAAGGTCAAACCTCAAAGAAGTGGTATAAACAAACTATGAGCTGGTGTTAGAGGAGCTAGAAAGTGCTCAGCACTTACTCAGGAAAAGCTTTTGGGCTTGATCCAATGTCCACTGAGGCCAATGGGAATATTTCTATTAACTTTAATGGACATTGGATCAGGGTCCTTAAGAGTAATGTGATCATGCCTGCCACATGGTGGTAACATTGAATTGCATCTCTGCACTCACTTGGCTAGAGAAACTTTAAGTGAAAATGTTCAGCTGCTCCCTTATGGATCTAATTAGGTTTTGGAACCAGGCAGCAGATCCACTGGTCCCTGGTGTTACTGACCAACCCACTGAAACTAGCAGAGGCCTGTAGAAACCAGCAGAGACCAGCTGAAGGATTCTAAGAGTTTACTGGAATTTCCACTAGAATAATTTCATAGTCATGAATTTCAAATATAAATATGTTGACCACATCTTTTCTGGTGATACAGTATCTAGCTGTGCTGCATAACTCAGTGACTGACGACTTTATGGAATTTTAAATAAACACACAAAAAGGTCTGTTGCTAAAGAAGTCACTTTTGCTTTGTACTCCTGTTCTTTTTCCTGACACAGACTAACACGGCTGCTACTCTAATACCTCCTCTCAGTTGCAAAGTACTTGTCCTGCATCTGGAAGACCCCTGTGATGATAATTCCTAACTACAACTATTCTCTGTACATTTGTTAATGGCATCAGAGATGGTTGATTACTTTGAGGAGTTTGTGATGGACGTGGTCTTTCATTGTTACCATAGGCGGGTAACCTGATGTAATGTATTTCCTGTTTTAGCATCCATTAAGTTATCAGTGCAGGGTAATATTTCTGTCCCACAAAAGGGCCTTCAGCTTTACTGTTTGCCGTATAAATTGCCATTAAATATAGAAAATAAAAATGAAGCTACTGCAGATGTTTACCAGGATGACATTAAAATAGGGTTAAGAAGCTGTTAAAAATATCAGTATTATAATTTTGTTTTTAAAATGAATTTGACTTCTCTATTCCCATTAAGTCAATGTTTCCTTGCCTGAATCCTATGGCTAGTCAGTCATGCATTCAGTTTTGTGTAAATCATTCCTAACATGCAAGCAGAGCTGTTTATTGGCTAGAAGGAAATAAATGTGTAACTGGCGGTTTATTCAGGTCTCTTGGCTTCCATCCAGATGAGATATTAACCCTGCCCCGCTGGACTGTCTGCTTTCCCATTTCTCACTTTCTTTATGCTACACATACTAATTTCCAGTTTCAGGTGGTTTTTTTTTACTATTTCATAATTAAAATGTCATGAGACTTTTTTTTAAACATAAAAAAGAACCAATATGTATTCAGGCTTTAATCTAAGGCTGCTGCAATCAGCTTCTGACCAAGCATTTTAATACTTATGTATTTTGTCTCAGTGCTGAGCATCTAAATTGTGTACATTAAGGAGAATCATCTTGCACCTCTTATGCACACAATTCTCACTTACACAAGCAATACTGCTGAATTCAGTCTGGACTAGTCACTTGGGTAAGGATTATATGCAGAATAAGGGCTGCAAGAGCAGGCTCTGGACCTACAATTTCCATCTACCATAGAAGTTTTTTCTAAAACTTACTTGAGAAATAATCAAAATCACTCAACTGTTAAATCCCTTTCAAAAAATACCATTTAGTGCAGGGGTCTCAAACTCAAATGACCACGTGGGCCACATGAGGACTAGTATACTGGCCCGAGGGCCGCATTACTGACACCTCCCCCACGCCGCCCTCGGCCCCGCCCCCACTCCACCCCTTCCATGAGACCCCGCTCCTGCCTCGCCTCTTCCCACCCCTTCCCTGCCCCCATTCCAACCCCTTCACCGAAATCCCCACCCCAATTCTGCCCCCCCCCATCCCCGGGGGTGCAGGAGGGGTGTGGTGGGGGCTCAGGGCAGGGAGTTGGGGTGAAGGAGGGGTGAGGGGTTCAGCAGGGGGCTCAGGGCAGGGCTGTAGGGGGGGCTCAGGGCAGGGGGTTGGGGTGCAGGAGGGGTGCAGGGGACGGCAGGGGGTTCAGCTGCAGGAGGGGTGTGGGGTGCGGCAGGGGGCTCAGGGCAGGGGATTGGGGTGCAGGAGGGGCGCAGGGGATGGCAGGGGGTTCAGCTGCAGGAGGAGTGCGGGGTGCGGCAGGGGGTTGGGGTGCAGGAGGAGGGCGGGGCAGCCTGCGACTCCCCTGCCCCCTGTGTTTACCTAGAGCAGCTCCGGCTGGAGAGCACTGGGGGTAGGGCAGGCTCCATTGGCCGGGAACGGGGAACCGCGGCCAATGGAAGCTTCGGGGGAGGTACCTGGAGGAGCGGCCAGAGAAACACACAGACGCGGGGACAGGCCCTGCCCCCAGTGCACGCCGGGCCAGAGCAGCTCTAGGTAAACGCAGGGGGGGCGGGGGGCCGTGGGGAGCTCGTGGGCCACACAAAATAACCTCGCAGGCCGCATGAGGCCCCTGAGCCACGAGTTTGAGACCCCTGATTTAGTGCAATTCTCAGTGACATCAAAATAAACAAAACAGACCTAACTTAAAGGAGCTATTAGGATGTTTCATTCTGGGAAATCAGCATCGTTCAACTGCAGCTCATAGAGCAGCAAAAACAGGCCCAGCATCTGATTGTAAAAGGCCGGTTATGAAATATAGTTCTGAGAAAATAAAAAGTGCGTCTCCCAATTGGGCTTTGCAGGCAGGTGATGGGGAACCACTCTGTCCCGGAATGAAAAGCTACTGGGCTGATGATTTGCAACCAGTACAAAGTTTGTCAATTTATAAACTGTCACAAGACTAGGAATAGTTTATGGTAATTAAGAACAGAAAACCTTGCCTTTACATGGGGATCCCAAGAATTCATAAGATTTTCAAAATGCTCTTTGACCGTTACAGGGTTTGAACTATATTATCCACATTAAAAACTAATAAACAAACAAACCCCCCCACTTCCCCAAGAATTCACAAGATGCTTTAATTGAGACCTTTGGCCTTTCAAACCTTTTTTATATATTGTAACTATATATTTATATTCAGGTCAAGACAAAAAAGTTACTCATAAGATAAAATATCATAAGATATTTGCTCCGCTAATGCACACAAGTGTTTGTGGTAAATTGACAGGGAGCTCATCTTGGTGACTGCTCCAAAAATATTGCCTTATTCTGTGAAGCAGTACCCTGCACATCTTACAGCTGGCAAGAGACAAGCATATAATATTGCTACGTATTTACTGGATATTAGTATATACAATAGCATCGGGGCATTGTGGGTTCTGATCTCAGTCACATCAGTGTAAAGATGGAATTAACACCATTGACCTTAGTGGAGTTAATCTGGATTTACATTGGGGTAACTGAGGTTAGAATCTGGCATACTGATGATCGCTTATTTTTCATTTTGTGAAAAAAAATTAGTTGAGTAACGATAGTCTCAAACCCAAAGCAAAACTGAGTGGATTCTTACTCACAGTTAACACCGCACACCCTGTTCTTGTGAAGAACAGGGAATTTCCAGCTTGGAAATCCCCTTGCACCAGCGCCACATCCTTCTTCATGAAAAGCATGTGCGCAGCCACATGCAAGAGAATTCTGACAGGTCCGTCTGCTACGAACGTCAGGGGAGTCGCTCCTTTAAACAGCGAACTTAGCTGAAAGAGCAAAAATATTTTCTGGAGTAAGAATTTTTTTTAAATGTAACAATCTACAAAATAGAGACAAGGTGGGTGAGGTAATCATAGAATATCAGGGTTGGAAGGGACCTTAGGAGGTCATCTAGTCCAACCCCCTGCTCAAAGCAGGACCAATCCCCAATTTTTGCCCCAGATCCCTAAATGGCCCCCTCAAGGATTGAACTCACAACCCTGGGTTTAGCAGGCCAATGCTCAAACCACTGAGCTATCCCTCCCCCCGTAATAGCTATTATGGACCATCTGGCAGTGGAAGGGACAAGCTTTTGACCAACAGGAGTTGGTCCAATAAAAGATATTACTTTGCACACCTGGTCTCTCTCATATTCTATGCCCAACACAGCTACAGCAACACTGCAAACAGTCTGTAATGTTCATATTTGCCCAGCTGACAACTAAGATGTAAACACACACCTCAAGAGAGAGCCTTAATTCAAGCCATGCTCACCCTTCACCTCCCCTAAGCCCCACTGGGACATGGTTTGGGGTAGGGGTTTTCCACTAAGAGCAAGAAAAAACTAGAATTCCCCAAGGAATGCCTCAGAGTGCACCTGAACCCAGCCGTTTCCAGATTGGCAGCTCCACTGGGGCTAGTGAAAGTAGGAACTCTAATGTAGACAAGGCATAGTCATCAAAATGCTGGCAACCTGTCTACACTAGAGCTTCCACCACTACGGTCACTGGTAGAGCTGCACTGGGGGTGGCAGTGGTGGAAAACGTTAGGGCAAAGAAGCCTCATGGAGCCATAGCACATAGTAAAATACCAGTGAGCACTATTGACCCATTACTGCCACCAGCACCTCTGATTCACTTTATTCCTTCTCTCTCTCTCTTTAATTTCTTATTTCCTTCGATATTTCTCATTTCCCCCCGATTTCTGCTGCACTTTGCTTACATAAAGCTTTTCTTTACCTTCCTTTTCTAATACCTGGAGAAGTTCTTCATTAGGTGCTGAGAGCCACCTGCTCCTGCCTTCTTTAGAGATAATGTAGTTCCTTCCTCCACTGCTGTGACAGGGCCTTGGCAGAGGAACTGGTGTACTTCTGCTGCACAGGGATTGCTTAATGGATGGACAGGTTCTGCACAACAGAGCCCTACTCTGTGTGAACTCCCAGGCTGGCAGCACGTGAGGGGCAAAGGGGGTGAGATATGGGTGGGATGGGAAAAGAATAAGTGGAGGCAATAAGGTCCATAACTAAGCTAATCCTCACCCTGGGGGGATGGGTTTAAAGGCCCTTGGAAGTTACTCAATTTTTTGGACTGGAATAACCTGTGTAGAGTAGCTCTCCGCTGCTCTGGCCTGGATGGAGAATATTTCCTTGCTTCTGTCACATACACACCCAGCACTTAGCCAGATTACTCAGGATGGGTGCTGGGCTTACAATTTGGCCCTTCAAGCATTGTCATTAAGAAGACATTAAGAAGACAGTGACTTGCTAAGGATATGTCTACATTACAGTGGCTACAGTGGCACAGTTAGGGGGCTGCAGGAAGTAGCATAGATGCTTCCTACAACAACGGAAGGCATTTTTCTGTTGATGTAGTTAATCCACCTCTCTGAGAATTCTTCCCTCAACCTACCTCCATCTATAGCGGGGGTTAGGCTAACCCAAGGCCGGCTCTCCTGACAGAACAAGGAGTAATGGTCTCAAGTTGCAGAGGGGGAGGTTTAGGTTGGACATTAGGAAAATCTTTTTCACTAGTAGGGTGGTGAAGCACTGGAATGGGTTACCTAGGGAGGTGGTGGAATCTCCTTCCTTAGAGGTTTTTAAGGTCAGGCTTGACAAAGCCCTGGCTGGGATGATCTAGTTGGGGTTGGTCCTGCTTTGAGCAGGGGGTTGGATTAGATGACCTCCTGAGGTCCCTTCCAACCCTGAGATTCTATGATTCTATGATTCTAGGCACCAGCTAAGGAAGCAGGTGCCTAGGGCGGCAAATCTGAAGGGGCGACACTCCAGCCGTTCTTGGGGCGGCGCTCAGGCTTTTTTTTTTCTTTGGTGGCAGCTTTTTTATTTTCTTTGCTTCGGCGGCACTGCTGCGGCAAGTTTTGTGTGTGTGTGTGCTTTGTTACTTGGGGCAGCAAAAAAAGGTAGAGCCGGCCCTGGGCTAACCTAATATCTCACAGGGCGTGAAATTTTTCAGAGCCCTGAGTGACAAAGGTCAATCTGATTTTTAGGTGTCCACCAGGCCTACGAATGGAGAAATGCCCAGTGAGATGTTTCAAAGCTGTATTCCATGCTGTGTACATTCTGTGGCTCAAGTATTTGTCTCCAGCGTGAAAGCTCTTTTCCGGCTCTGCACAGCACCCCACCACAAAGAACCAGGAGGGTGCACTAATCATAATGCCTTTCACTCTCTAGGCTCAGCCAAAGCCAGGAGTACTGACCCCATGAAGGCCTGCCCTCCTAATAAATAAATATGGAACAACAAGACACATACTCAGCCTCCACAACACACATTCACTTAATTTTGTTCCTTATTCCTGTTCACGGTGTCTCATTTCAATATAAGGTCTCCTGGACAGGGAGTTTGCCTGCCTGTTTTTGGCCCCAATCCTGTATCAGGGTCCACTAGTGTGGATCTGGCACTTGTGTCAAGTCCCACTGAAGTCAATGGGACTCCACATGGGAGCATGGGGGTCTAATATAGGGGATTCTAACACAGGACCAGGGCTTCTGTCTGCAAAGGTTCATACACACATGTGGTGTTGTGAGGCAGGGAAGCAGCCCTCTCTACTCACATCCACCACAGAGCACTCCTTTCCTCTGCTCCATGGGACACAGGGGTGACAGGAGCCTCCCTCGCAAGGCCCACTACTCCAGCATGTGCATGTGCCCTATAGGCCACGCCACTAGCAATGGCTGGGGAATGAAGGGCCTCACAAGCAGAAGCAACAGCGGCAAGCTATCCTCCCTTGGCCGCCTTGAAGATTGGGATCAGCAGCAGCCAGGGCTACCTTCCTCCCTGCCCAAAGATCAGCAGCAGGAGGGCCCTTGGCTGCAGGTACTTACCTGAGCTGGATCTGTAGGGACCTTTTGTGGAGCAGAGCCTCGTGCTGCTGGCAATCTGCTTCACATGCTCTCTCCTCCAGCTGCGTGTCATGATGTGGCCAGGTAACCCCAGAGCTGTGCATCCCTGGCACAGCCCCTCTGTGCCTTGGGGTTAATCCACCCGTCGCTGGATTTGAGGAGCAACATAGATGCTTACCTTTTTAAGACATCCTCTCATCTGCCCTCCCAACTATAATACAAACACTGAGAGGACAAAGTTCAAGAACTGAATAAGGAGGAAGACAAAACACAAGTGGAAAATGAAGAGCTGAGTGGTCCCATTTGAACTTGGCTTAGGTTCAAGTTAAGCAGCTGAAAGAGAGCTTCCGATCCAATATATTAATGTTAAAAAATGGAAGTGGAAATTATATATTGGGATACTTATTTATAGAACCTTACATCTTAAACTCATTCTGTACACAGCAGTTCAGACCCAGAAGACTTTCCACCCCGACTTTCCATCTCAGTAGTGTCACGTTCAAGGTTTCAGTCCATTCTGTTTAAACAGCTGGAATGCTGTTACAAGAAGAGTGCACAATAAAATCTTATAAATCTTGGCAAAAAAAAATTTGATTCTGTTTAGGTTTCCTTTTAGAAAACTGAGCATGTTTTGCTCATTGCAGCAGTAATAGCGCCAGTAAAGTGACACTTAAAGGCCTGCATCTGGAAGAATGAAAATGGAAAGATTTCCCAAGAAATCTATTCTTTTCTGCCAGCAACAGGTCTGAGCCTGTTCTTTGCTTCTTTGGAATGTCTGTAGTTTTTAAGGACATTGGCTAATCTCTCTTCAGTTTTTTGCTCACCACTTTTTGATCCTACTCTTCAGCATTCTTCTTTCATGTGCCAAAGAGACACACTGGAGCTCTGATTCTATTACAGTTTTTATCATTGGAAACCAGAGTAAATTAATTTATATATAACACTTTTCAGGCAGAAAACATGCCTCCTTTCTTCCCAGCTTTTTCTACATGTGTCAACACTCATCATTACAAGGAAGAACCTGGCTGCTTGTAGAAGCAGCCACAGGAATGTTGTATGAATGCAACTGAGAGAGGAAGTGGCCCATAGCAGTGAGAATAGAAGGGTAGGACCTCCATCAGCAAACCTCCACGATGAGGGGGAAAGTTACATAGCCAAGGGCCTTTCAAAATTATGTAGAAGGGACCAGTGCCTCAGCTTTCTGTATCAATAGTGTTATTTCACTGCTAGAAGACACTATATATACACTGTGTGCTGCTGCTACACAAGGCATGGGATCCTCTGCTGTGATAGGGGGAGGGATAGCTCAGTGGTTTGAGCATTGGCCTGCTAAACCCAGGGTTGTGAGTTCAATCCTTGAGGGGGCCATTTAGGGATCTGGGGCAAAAATTGGGGATTGGTCCTGCTTTGAGCAGGGGGTTGGACTAGATGACCTCCTAAGGTCCCTTCCAACCCTGATATTCTATGATTCATGGAGCATTTCTGTAAAGAGTTCTAAAGCAGCATTATAGCAAATGATACAGACGTATGTTCAGAAACTAAAATAAGGGCAGACAGGTTTTACTAGTCTATTGCTCGGGGCATTTAAAACTACACTGGACAATACACTAGTAAACATACTGGCTCCAAATCTGGCTTCTGCTGTGGTTCCTTTATGCTGTGTCTTAGGGTTGCCAGGCATCCGGTTTTCGACCGGAATGCCTGGTTGAAAAGGGACCCTGGCAGCCATTAAAAGTCAGTCGGCGGCGCAGCAGGGCCCTGGGGCTAAGGCAGGCTCTCTCCCTGCCCTGGCTCCATGCTGCTCCCAGAAGCAGGTGCTTCTGTAGGTGCTGGCCAACGAGTGGAAGGCTCTGCGCGCTGCCCCCGCTCCAAGTACTGGCTCTGCAGCTCCCATTGGCTGAGAACTGCGACCAATGGGAGCTGTGGGGGGTGGTGCCTGTGGGTGCAAAGGCAGCATGCACTGTGCAGAGCCGCCTGGCTGCGCCTCCGCCTAAAGGCCACAGGGACCTGGCGGCCGCTTCCTCAGAACCGCGGTAAGCACCAGCGGGATCCACAACATCCCCCTGCACTCTAACCCCCTGGCCCAGCCCAAAGTCCCCTCACATACTCCAAACCTTTCATCTCCAGCCCCACCCCCACAGCCAGAGCCCTCACACACACACCCCGCACCCCAACCCCTTGGCCCAGCCTGGAGCCCCCTCCTGCACCCTGAACCCCTCATCCTTGGCCCCACCCGAGCCCACACTCTCAGCGAGAGCCAGCACCCCCTTCCGCACCCCAACCTCCTGCCAAAACCCTGAGCCCCCTCCTGCCCCCAAATCTCTCATCCTTGGCCCCACCCTGGAGCCTTCACCCCAACCCCCTGGCCCCAGCCCGGTGAAAGTAAGGGTGGGGGAGAATAAGCAACGGAGGGAAGGGGGATGGAGTGAGGGGGGTGGGCCTCAGAGAAGGGGCAGGACAGGGGCGGGGCCTACGGGAAGGGGCAGGGCAAGGGTGTTTGGTTTTGTGCGATCAGAAAGTTGACAACCCTAATCTTCACCCTGACGTCAGGGCTGAAGTTCTTCCTCACAGAATGCCAGTGCCACCACAACCTGTCTTCTGGTTCTCCCTTGAGCTCCAGCAACAAGAAGCACCTTCACCTCCAGCCCTGCAACTCCTTTTATCTGAGCCTGCTGTGCACTGATTGGTTGCTTTCCTGTAGCCTTTCTAGGCAGGCTTAGAGGACCCACCTTCACTGCTCCTTTTCTGGGGTGGGATGTGGTAGGACCATGAGGCCTTCAGTAGGGGGCCTCAAAGGGCCTGATACACCCCATCACATACCTCTCCCCGCAGAAAGGATTGGGGTGGAAGTACTATATGGAGGGTAATGTCCCCTCCTATCCAGTCTTGCCCTGATTTCACAGGGTCTACCTTTCCAGGCATCTTTCCCTGGAAAAATTTTTTAACTTCGCCTGGCTTGTCCGGGTCTTCTGTTTGCAGTGTCTGCTCTGGTTAGTCAAGGTCTTTCTACCTGGAAAACTTTCACAACCTTTGCTCCCTATAGTCAGGGTTCTTTTTCCCAGACCTATCTGTAGAGTTTTTCCAGTTTCTGCCTTGCTTTGCTCAGGATCTTCTCCCTTTGGCCTCTCTGCCTGGACAGCGTTTTTGTTGACTCCAGTTGCTCTATCCGCTCATCGGCTTTTAGGAGGGTGGCAATAAAACAGTCCCACACTACCTCTTTCCCCATCCTGGGGTCCTGTTGCCTTCCAGCCCTCTTCTTGAGCCTGTCTCTGTTGGAGCAATCTTGTCTAAGTCCCCACGCTAGCTTGTTCAACGGGTAGTTCAGACTGGGTTCCCAACTTCCTAAGATGATCCCTCAAACCTTGGGGAAAACCATGTTCTCAGTCCCCTTTGCCATCTTTACTCTGGCTCCCAGCCCCTTTACTTCCTTTCCCAGTTGGTCCCAACCCCCCCCCCCCCCCCGCCCCCGGTCCTCGACTGCTGACCTAGTCCCTCCTGCATGAGGGCTGAGAAACACACCCAGTCTCTCCCCAAAACCATAGGTGCTGGAACTAGGGGTGCTGCCGCACCTTGGCTTGAAATGGTTTCCATTATACACAGGGTTTACAGTTTGGTTCAATGGCTCTCAGCACCTCATCTACAAAATTTGTTCCAGCACCCCTGCCCAGAACTATGGTCCAAGGCAGGCCCTGGACCACCCCAGCACACAGTCAAGCTCCCCAGTCCTGCACTTCCAGCTCAACTTCTGCAGTGGGATAGACACAGGTCTCGCCATGTATATAGGAGAGACATACTGGGAAGTGTTGGTCCAGGCTATTTAACCTCACCTGGTTTTACTGGACCAAGGTGCACTCACAACCTGAGTCTACAAGATCCTCAATTATGGTCCCCTCTCACTCTAACTGCTACTACCCATGGTGGGGCCACCCTGACTTTCGGAGTAGATCTGTGGATTATTTTTTACAGTCCACCTTATTTTCCCATTTCTAGTATTTTTAATTTTCAGCTCTTCAAGAAATTCCTCTTTAAAACACACTTCACTTTCATTTCCACAGGAATTATAGTTTGTTGCCCCTTAATTATGGTATCTCAGAGATTCCCACTCCTCCTTCCATGCTAATGGACTGTAATACTGCCATCTCACCATACTCATCATCGCACCATACTTATTAGGGGATTTGCTGTCTTTATAGGGAAGGCAGAAGTGTCTTTTAGCCTCCTGTTTCTTTCTGAGAGGAACCAAATCCCAACTGTCTTCCTAAAATTCCTTAGTTGCTTAATTCTAAGTTACTATGGCGATGGACGCTCTATTAATATCTAAGCTAGACACACATTTTTTAAATGGCTACTACAGATACACAAATTCTTTTGATAAGAACATCAGCAGTGGTTCAGTACCACTGATACCACAGAAAATCACTGTCAAGACTATGGGGAATCCCAGTTTCTCTCAGATTTCTGATACACTTTGACTTAAAAAACCTGGGAGTGTTCCATTTCCTAGCTGTAGATAATACTGATCTGACAATTAATTGCATTTGTTCCCTTTCATCATACATTTCTAAGTATCTTTTCATACGAGCATCTCTAGACACTGTACAAAGACAGACACAAAACACTAATTCAGTTCAAGCACTGGGAAGGCTGAAGACAAAAATCTCTGGGATTTAACTGTAAGCAGAGATACTGAATTAGCTCTAATGTCATTAGGCAGGGAGTTTCATAACATTAGGCTCAACCAGCAAAGGCTCTTGCCCCATCAGTCTCAAATCTGTATTTAAACTCTGTTAATCAATCGGTTTACAGAGGTATATGCAGGATACAACACAGTGCAAGATGGTCAAATGTTTCTAGGAAGCCAGTATGGTGACAGAAGTGTGATAATAATTTGTACCAATGTTTAATCTCTGTGTAGCATTCTCGTTCACTTAGGAGTTTTCACAGGGTATATTCTGGATGACCAGTCTATACGAATTAATTGTTTATAATGAGGTAAAATCATAAAGGAGCACTGAGCTCTCCATAGTATAATAATTCACTAGTCATAAAAGGCTTTCTTAGTCACCTGATCAAAATATGGATCAAGGGATAATTTAGGTACACATTAACTCCTAAATTCCTATGGAGGTGAGAGCTGGCTATAGAAATAAGAGTAGCACTTCTGGGTTTGTTTGTTTTTGCCAGTGAGGAGAATGTCAGTTATTATAATTAGCCTTCAGCTAACCTTCAGACAACCACCAGTAAACATATCTGATCACTATCTCTAAAATGCTTTATTGTGCTTAATTTTTACTATTAACCTTAGCAGTTAATGTTAATTTTAAACATATAACAGGGCAAACAACAGTATTAATCCCTGCACATGTTACGTGTGTAGATGCCTTTGACTGTATCGTATGCTTTCTAGACTTAAAGTATCTTATTTAATTTCTGGATAAATTACTGCCATCATTTGCACTTCTATAATGCCTTATGACCAATGATCTCAAAGCATCATTGACATTAATTAGTTCACCTACTGCATCAGTGTAAGGCAGGTGCTATTCCCAATTTGTATGTGGGGAAACAGCCAGAGAGAGGTTAACTATCTTGCCCCAGTACCGAACTGCAAGTCAATAGAAGAGCCAGGAACAGTAGCTAGATCTTCTGAGTACCAGTCCTATACTTTAAGAACCAGACCATGCTCCCTCCCTCATATGAGCATCCCATGACAAAACACCACAGACTGCCAGATTACTTATAGTGTGTCAGCTAGAAAATGTACTATACTGGACTACTGTATGCTGCCCAGAAACAGTACAGACTCCAGGAAAGAGAGACAACAATTGACTCTGTCCCACAAAACAGAGTCAGTCTCCCACAGTGTTCTCAGTCTCCCACAGTGTTCTTGCCAGCAAGTTAAAGAAGTATGGGCTGGATGAATGGACGGTAAGGTGGATAGAAAACTGGCTGGATGGTCGTGCTCAACGGGTAGTGATCAATGGCTCCATGTCTAGTTGGCAGCCGGTATCAAGTGGAGTGCCCCAAGGGTCGGTGCTGGGGCCGGTTTTGTTCAATATCTTTATCAACGACCTGGAGGATGGTGTGGACTGCACCCTTAGCAAGTTTGCAGATGACACTAAACTGGGAGGAGTGGTTGATACGCTGGAGGGTAGGGACAGGATACAGAGTGACCTAGACAAATTAGAGGATTGGGCCAAAAGAAATCTGATGAGGTTCAACAAGGACAAGTGCAGAGTCCTGCACTTAGGACGGAAGAATCCCATGCACTGCTACAGACTAGGGACCGAATGGCTGGGCAGCAGTTCTGCAGAAAAGGACCTAGGGGTTACAGTGGACGAAAAGCTGAATATGAGTCAACAGTGTGCCCTTGTTGCCAAGAAGGCTAACGGCATTTTGGGCTGTATAAGTAGGGGCATTGCCAGCAGATCGAGGGACGTGATTATTCCCCTCTATTCGGCACTGGTGAGGCCTCATTTGGAGTACTGTGTCCAGTTTTGGGCTCCACACTACAAGAAGGATGTGGATAAATTGGAAAGAGTCCAATGGAGGGCAACAAAAATGATTAGGGGGCTGGAGCACATGACGTATGAGGAGAGGCTGAGGGAACTGGGATTGTTTAGCCTGCAGAAGAGAAGAGTGAGGGGGGATTTGATAGCTGCTTTCAACTACCTAAAAGGGGGTTCCAAAGAGGATGGATCTAGACTGTTCTCAGTGGTAGAAGATGACAGAACAAGGAGTAATGGTCTCAAATTGCAGAGGGGGAGGTTTAGGTTGGATATTAGGAAAACCTTTTTCACTAGTAGGGTGGTGAAGCACTGGAATGGGTTACCTAGGGAGGTGGTGGAATCTCCTTCCTTAGAGGTTTTAAAGGTCAGGCTTGACAAAGCCCTGGCTGGGATGATCTAGTTGGGGTTGGTCCTGCTTTGAGCAGGGGGTTGGACTAGATGACCTCCTGAGGTCCCTTCCAACCCTGAGATTCTATGATTCTATGAAAACATAATGCCACCATAAGCCACTGAAAGCCTCCAGAATCACAGAATGCCTTTCAGGTATGACACTGGGCAAACTGTGTCACCTCTCTGTGCCTGTGTTTCCCCTCCCACTTTTCTCTCTGTGTTGTTTATTTAGATTGGAAGCACTTCAAAGCAGATACAGCCTCTCACCGTGTGTCTGTACAGCACCAAGCACAATGGAGTCCCAATATCAGCCAGATCCTCTTGGCATTACCAGTAAATAATAAATCTTCGTGGAATATATAAAATCCAGAGTGGATTTATCAAATGTCCAGATCCCTGGAACAACAGGTTCAAGTACAGCAGGTTGTACTTCGCTCTCCATCCTTGCAAGGGCGAAGGTTGAGTTCCATGCAGTCTGCTGTGTGGGGGAGTCTGGGGTCTGTTCTTTTGAATGGACCCCAGAAACTGAAGTCCTGCATGGTGTGTGGACATAGTAAAGATACAACTGCCCTCTTCATTGAAGGGGTTTGCCCTCATGCATTTAGGCAAAAACTTCTCCTCCCCACTCTTTCTGCCCAGTGCTGTCCTGGCTGATTCCCTTTACCCCACAGATGACTACATTTCAGTGGTGTTCGGTATCTACTGAGGTTCAAGGAGTTCTTTGGATTTCTTTGGGATGAAAGTGGCTATATTAGACATTGGAGAAATAAACAACTGACCAAAATAATGCCAGTAAGGGGAAAAAACACACAAGCCCAAAAAAATAATCATTCTCCAACACCATATATGTTAAAGCTAGATTCTTCTAAAGTGGGAGGCCTCCAGCCCTGCATCATCACAAAACCCTCATGCCTCAACTCTTAAGAATGGGAAAAGATCCTCTTTTTTAATACACACTGTTTCAATGTGGTCAGTGCAAAATGGAAAGAAATTAACATCGAATCACTAAAATGAAATAAAATCTTTAGTTCTGTTCTAAAATAGTAATAAAATAAACTTGTCTACTTATACATCTTTATTTATGGCATTCATCCACACTCAAAATACATTTACAAATTATACAGAGTGCATAATGCAAAATGTCATTATTTAATATAAGACGGTGTTCTTGACAGAAATGGAGTTACCTATACAAGTGAATGTAGTTTATATAATAGCTTATGTTTCTCTATTCATAAACAGATAAACAACAAATTAAACTGTTTAGAAGAGAAGCTCATTTTGTTGGTTTTTGGAGGCTTCCCTCTTTGCTGCATTTGTACCATCTGAGAGAATAGCTTCTAAATGAAAAATAAGACTCAAAGAATTCTTCAGAAACAATTTAGAATGAACACTTCAGTGAAGCCTACCCAACATCACAAAGACAAGATGCCTCCTCAGTCAATTACCACAAACTAGAGACAACAAATATGTATTAACACAATAATAAGATGTATGTATATCCACTATCATTTACTGTAATTTCTAACTTTGCATGTGTTCAGTTTATTTTGAAATGATCTAGAATCATTTTAGTAAAACAAATCCTTTTGCTCTTTTATTAAAATTTGCTGAATTCACTTAGGTTGGGATTGTTAAAGCAACCTAAGGGAGTTAGGCACCTAACTGCCATGGAAATTGAGTGGGAGTTGGACACCTTTGACGATCCCAACCTTACTGCATATTTACCCAGTCTCCATAAAAAGAGTATTAAATCATCAGGTATTATAACTTCAGATTAACAACAACAAAGACCTCACATTGGGTCAGATTTCAATTTACATAATAGTCCCAACTATGAAGACACTCACTGCAACATTGCATTATGTTAACTCAGAAAGAGCCCCATCAGCTTTTGAGTGTCATTTGAAAACAGTTGGAACTGATAGCAATATTACCCAAAATATATCCCAATTAAACCCTCGCACAAAACTGCAAATGAAATGAACATATTGTTTACTGTAGTTTCTGGGAAAACACTCAGTTATCCTGCATGACACGTTTCACAGCAACACAAAACAAAATGTTTAAATCGCTTTTCATCTACGTTACAAAGAAAATGTTTCCTTAAAGGTATTTCAAATGAAAAAGTTGCATTTTAAAGATGTTTGCGTCCAAAAGCACTACAGACAATTTCACTTCAAAGGATTTATTCTCACACAAATATTAATATCACCACACTAATTGGAAAAAACCCCTATGTTATATTAAGCTAATACATAAATACAAGACTGATCCAAGGATGTCAAAGGAAGTTTAATGAAGTTATAAAATTGGAAATGTTTCTCATTCTTTAAATGTATATCTAGTTTATAACCATACACATGAACATGTTGAGTGCACTAAGAAAACTGCACATTTACAGTATTGTATGATGTAAATATCAGAATATATGAAAATTATTCCAATTTAATCTAGGTAGCTTTTTATAAGAATACTCCTCCTCAAAAGCTGAAGCATAGGAAAAGTAGTTTCACTTTTTTTTTTTTTAATGGAAAACAAGATGATTTGGTCCTGTACCAGGACACATTTTTTCATGCTCAAGGATTTACTATTTATTTATGAAGGGCCTTTTATAATCACCACATTTGATCAATAAAGACTGCTATCTATAAGTTTTGATTAGAAGTCAAGACATGTCAGAGGTAGCCGAGGAATGCTTTAGAATTTGGTGTTGTTAGCGGAAATTAATGCAGCTCTCTTCCAAAAGGGTTAGCAGTACATATAAAAGGCAAACAGTATGTACAGCTTCACCGAGAAAAGAATTATAAGAAGCTCAAATCAAAGATTAGAACTCAGGAAAAGAACGTTGTGCCTCTTTTCATTTGCTTTAATGCACCAATTCAGGCTGATTTTCCACAAAAGGAAGCACCCCACTAACATAGTATGCGATTCCAAGAGAGAGAAGGGCAATGACGATGATCAGGAGTAGCACCCTCCAGAAGCCCAGGTCCTCCACAAACTCTTGCCATGTTGTGCGGAAGCTGGAAAGAACCCCTTCACCTTGCTGCAGGTTCGGATTAAGGAGGGAATGGCTTTCCATTGCACTGTGAAGGATTAAAGTTACAAGTAAAAGAATGCATCCATAAGTATAAGAGTAATCCTCGTAAAACAACCAAAACATTCAAAATTAAATATTTTCAAATTTACAGTACTTACTAATGATCTCAAGACAGCATAAGAAAAGGACCCTCCCCTGACCCCACAAAATAAAATAAAATAAAATAAATGGAGATATGCCAATCTCCTAGAACTGTAATGACCTTGAAAGGTCATCGAGTCCAGTCCCCTGCCTTCACTAGCAGGACCAAGTACTGTCCCCTGACAGATTTTTTGCTCCAGATCCGTAAACAGCCCCCTCAAGGACTGAACTCACAACCCTGGGTTTAGCAGGCCAATGCTCAAACCACTGAGCTCTCTCTCTGCCCACCCCCAATCAATGTACAGTAGCTGACAAGCAATCCTTTGAGACAGATGACCTTATAATCTATTTTTTCAAAGAATCTTTGATTTGGGTACAGAGAAGTATTTGAAAAAATAAGCAAATGTATTTCCTCTGCTGATGTACGAAGGAACCACACTAACAGCAAAAGAACTGACTAAAGTCTTGATCACACACTTATGCAGGTCCGTAACCAGGGCCGGCTCCAGGCACCAGCAAAACAAGCTGGTGCTTGGGGCGGCACATTTCTAGGGGCGGCATTCTGGCGCCAGCCATGCCACCGCTAAAAATGTGCCCTGGCCGCCCTCCGCTGCCGCCGCTGGCTCGTGCGCCAAACAGCTGATTCGCGCGCCGCTGCTGGAGGGGGAGATCCCGAGCGGCCGCAGCGCGCGAACCAGCTGATTCGTGCACTGCTGCTCCCCCTCCCTCCCAGGCTTGAGAGCCTGGGAGGGAGGGGGAGATTCTGAGTGGCTGTGGCGCGCGCGCAGCTTCTCCCCCTCCCTCCTGGGCTTGAGAGCCTGGGAGGGATGGGGAGATTCTGAGCGGCTGAGGCACGCGCGCCGCTTCTCCCCCTCCCTCCTGGGCTTGAGAGCCTAGGAGGGAGGGGGAGATTCTGAGCGGCTGCGGCGCCCGCGCCACTTCTCCCCCTCCCTCCTAGGCTTGAGAGCCTGGGAGGGATGGGGAGATTCTGAGCGGCTGAGGCACGCGCGCCGCTTCTCCCCCTCCCTCCTGGGCTTGAGAGCCTAGGAGGGAGGGGGAGATTCTGAGCGGCTGCGGCGCCCGCGCCACTTCTCCCCCTCCCTCCTAGGCTTGAGAGCCTGGGAGGGATGGGGAGATTCTGAGCGGCTGAGGCACGCGCGCCGCTTCTCCCCCTCCCTCCTGGGCTTGAGAGCCCGGGAGGGAAGGGGAGATCCCGAGCGGCTGCGGCGCGCGAAACAGCTGATTCGCGTGCCGCTGCTCCCCCTTCTTCCTAGGTTTGAGAGCCTGGGGGGAGGAGGCAGGGCTGGGGATTTGGGGAAGGGGTGGAGTTGAGGCGGGGCCAGGGGTGGGGTAAGAAAAAAACGGGGGGGGGGGGGGGATTTGTTTTTGCTTGGGGCGGCAAAAATCCTAGAGCCGGCCCTGTCCGTAACTTTACTCATTTGAGTAGTCCCACAACTTCCCACATGAGCAAAGTTACATATGAGCATAAGTGTTTGCAGAATCAGGCTCTTACTGTTTACAGAGAGAAACAGTGAAACTAGTTATGTAGACAGTGATGTTAAGGCATAAAATATACAGAGTAAAAACTGATTTCCCCCTCCCCCAATATCTCTTCAATTACAGTAATCTTAGGCGTATCCTGTAATAATAATAGGAACAAAATATTTCAGATAAAAGTAATTTATGAGTTAACACTATCCGTTTAAATGCTCTTGCTTCTGATATGACTAAAGACGACAGTAACACATGCCTAGAAGGAAGATTCATTTGTAAACCTTTTTTCTAAAAATACACTCCTGATTAACATTAATGTTATTCATGTGACATTTTTCCTCATTATGAAGTACAACTACTGAATAATAATTAGACAAAGCTCCAGTAATTTACTGAACTATTACAGTGTCATGTGCAGAAATTTTCAGGCATTTCCAGTAAAGTAGCTTGTCTTTTTTGGTTTTTAAATATTTACTTGGCTGCAAAGCTATGGTGGTTTGCCCATAACTACAGGAATTAGTAATCTTCCCTGCTTATTATCATTTCCTAACAAAGTGAGAAGGTTTATTAAAAGATATCTGTTGGGACAGGACAGATCTGCTCACTAATTAAGCACCAACTAGTTAATACATAATCACTCCAGGGTTAAATAAAGGTACAATGCAATCTAAAAAAAAAAAAGGTCATAAGTTCATTGCTAAGAAAACCACCACAACAAAACCAAAGGTCCTCACTCATCTCAAAGAAGCCCTCTGTGGCATTTTCTATTGCAACCAAATTAAAAGCAACATTAATAAAGCAGCAAGTGCCTCTACAAAACTATTCTGGAAAAATCTGTAAGTGACAAATCCTTAAACATTCATGTTGCTTCTAACAAAACCGTTCAATGTTGCTTCCGGTTATAGTTACAGGTGACTAGGTCTATGCATACAAACAGATTCTCTATGTGAAAATAGAGAGGGAGTGTTCTGCCCAGGCGTAGCACAATATGATAACACCCGGGCGCAGGGCCGGTGCAAGGAAGTTTCGCGCCCTAGGCGAAACTTCCTTGCACCAGCCCTGCGCCCCCCCTCCCCGCGGCAGCCAACACTGCCCCCGACCCCGGCAGCCAATCCACCCCCCTGCGCCCCCCCGCCCAGCTAACATCCTCCCTTCCCCCACCCCCGGAGCTCAGCCCCCCGCCTGGCAGCCTCCCCTCGCCCGCGGCGCCCCCCACCCTGGCTCCCGGCTCAGCTACGGAGCCGGGCGGCAGCCACGGCCAGCCGCCCCCCCAGCTCCCGGCTCAGCCGCGCGGCATGCGGCAGCCGCAGCAAGCCGCCCCCCCGGCTCAGCTGCGGAGCCGGCGTGCGGCAGCTGTGGCCAGCCGCCCCCGCCGGCTCCTGGAGCCGGGCGGCGTGCGGTAGCTGCGCCCCGGAGTTAGGCAGCAGCTGTGGCCAGGCATCCCCCTGGGAAGGCGGGCTGCAGCCGCGGCCAGGTGCCCCCTGGCTCCCTAGACAACCACCTAGGGTCGCCTAATGGGTGCGCCGGCCCTGCCCGGGCGGTCTAAGGAAAAGAGAAGAAATCTGATTTCGGAACCTAGTTTTGTTTTGTCTTTTGCTCATGAGTCAGAAGCAACTAAGTGTAATGAGGAGGAGGCGGCATTAAACTGAGCCAGGAAGGGAGTGAACACTTTTGCACTAATATCTAGAAACTTCTCCTGTCAGTTCAAAAGTGAAGTTCAGTGTCTCCAGAGGGAACAGCAATTATCCTCCCTTGGCTTCATGCATAGTGGGAATGAGGGAGGAGAGAAATAAGTAGGGATTCTATTCTGAGAGTCTCTAGAATCAGGAAATAATACCAAGAGGTAGGAGTGAAACTAGAGGTCTGAAAAGCCAACCCCCAAATAGTGCTCTTACAAGGACACAAACTATTTAATTACAAAGCACAGATGTGCATTCATTTGCTTCTAATGCTGTCTGGATCTATTTTTATTATACAAAGTTATATTACAAAAGGAGATACTTCAGATATTTTAAACTAGCTCACAAACAAACTGGGAGTAAACTGTAAGTCTGTAATTCCAAAAGGCAAGTACAGGTTTCCCTGCCAAATCAAACAAGAGAACATTAATGAAGGTCACAAAAGGGAAAGTAAGTTACAGGTTTTAAAGGGACATTATCAGTTCAAAAATCACAGCTAAATCCAAGCTCCATTAAAGTCAATGGTAAAACTCCCATAGGAAACATAGGACTTGCCACACTATGTGGTCCGTCTAGTCCAGTGTCCTGTCTCCAACAGTGGCCAGCACTAGATGCTTCAGAAGAAGATGCAAGAAACTCCAGAGCAGGCAGATGTGAGATAATCTTTCCTCCACATTAGGTCTTTCCCTAATTGTTAGAGATCGGTTTAACCCGACGCATGAAATTAACATTTATTTCCAAATTTTTAGCAGTAATTATTCTAACTCTGGATATTCAGTTTATCCATATAAATGTCCAATCCCTTTTGGAATCTTGTAAAATTTTAAAGATATAAAATGTAAAGTGAGTAGGCTCGTTTTTAGCATATGGGGTGATATATGTTTGGGCTCAGGCTGGAGCTCAGGCTCTGGCTGCAGCCCAGGCTCTGGGACCCTGTGAGGGAAAAAGTACCAAAGCTCAGGCTCCAGCCCGAACGTCTACACCACAGTTAAACAACCTCTTAATCCCAGCCCCGGGAGCCAGAGTCAGCTGGCATGGGCCAGTTGAGGGTGTCTAATTGCAGTGTAGACATATCCTTAGTTTCTAGAGCAGGGGTGGGCAAATGTTTTGGCCTGAGGGCCACATCGGGGTTCTGAAACTGTATGGAGGGCCGGGTAGGGAAGGCTGTGAGTCCCCAAACAGCCTGGCCCCAGCCCCCATCCACCCCCTCCCACTTCCTGCTCCTGACTGCCCCACTCAGAACCTCCGACCCATCTAACCCCCCCTGCTGTTCCTTGTCCCCTGACCACCCCCATCTGGGACCCCCTGCCCCTAACTGCTCCCCGGAACCCCACCCCCTATCCAATCCCCCCTGCTCCCTGTCCCCTGACTGTCCCGACCCCTATCCACACCACTAACAGGCTCCCCGGGACTCCCACACCTATCCAACCGCCCCCTGCTCCCTGTCCCCTGACTGCCCCCTGGAACACCCTGCCCCTTACCCTCCCACTCCACGCCCCCTTACCATGCTGCTGAGAGCACCAGGACTGGCAGCCACACCACCAGGCCGGAGCCAGCCATGCCACCGTGCAGTCTAGAGCACCGGGGCAGGCCAGCGGCTCTCGCAGCCGCACTGCCTGGCAGGAGCTCGCAGCCTGGGCGGCACAGCGAGCTGAGGCTGCGGGGGAGGGAGGACAGCAGGGGAGGGGCTAGCCTCCCCAGCTGGGAGCGTAAGGGGCCGGACAGGATGGTCCCGCAGGCTGTAGTTTGCCCACCTCTGTTCTAAAGCATAAAGCTGCAGGATATTCAGGGACTTGCCTATAACCAGTTTCTAGCTAATTTCATTTTCAGATTATCTTGCACCAGTAAAATGGTACAATATTTGGGTTGTAAACCCTGCAGCGGAATACTTAGCTGTTATAAAAACTTCTTTCACTAGAAATTTAAAAAAAAACTCTAACTTTTCTATTGAGATTAGTTTTTATGAAAGGTAATTTTTATAAATCTTTTGTTCCATTTTGAGGAACAAACATGTCAACTCATGTATCAGAGGGGTAGCTGTGTTAGTCTGGATCTGTAGAAGCGACAAAGGGTCCTATGGCACCTTATAGACTAACAGAGGTATTGGAGCATAAGCTTTCATGGGATACCCACTTCTTCGGATGCCATCCGAAGAAGTGGCTATTCACCCACGAAAGCTTATGCTCCAATACCTCTGTTAAGTCTATAAGGTGCCATAGGACCCTTTGTCGCTTCTGTTATGTCAACTCATGTATCTAGAAGAAAACAATATGGATTTACCAACAAAGATATACTTTACACATATGCTTTTATTTTTTTCTAGTAAACATCTATCTTGTAATACCTTTCACTTTCTGCAGTCTGCATGGTTTCCATCTTAGAGTGAGCTCCTCTGTTAAATCCTTTCACCTCCTGCTCCTCCAAAGACTCCAGCAATCGAATTACATCCTTATTTACTCCTCTTCGTTTTGCCAGAACAAGTGGTGTTGCGCCTTGGTGATTGCTAAAATAGTCCCCCCAAGAAAGGGGATGGGGGAAGATAACCCATAAAATTAGAATTCTAAGATAGGATGAATCTGCATAAGTATGCAACGTAAAATGTACTGACCAATAAGTATTTAGGACTAGTCTCTAGCTACACAAAATAGTAAACTATTCTTAGTTATTAAAAGTCCAAGAATAAAAGGCAACTGTATGAAAAATTCAGTACAGTTTATTTTTAAAGCACACAACCCAATAATATTTTACTCTTGGTACAAAGTCAAAAAATGTAGTACAACGGGGTCTTATCCCGACTGCAGCCTTTGGATGCTCCCGCAACAAAAATAAACAAACTAACAACATATTTATATCAGTGTATAAGGCTTTGTATGATTACTGCTTGAAATCTAAGTTTCTTCATAGCTCCTTATTGTATAAGAGTCACAGAATATTAAGCAATAAATGAAATACAAGATGGGTAAATCCTCCTACTGCTACCTTTGAAAAAACCAAACCAAATAGGAGTGCATTTGTTGCCTTCAGATTAGAGGCTGCCAGCAAACAGGTGTTTGGGATAAAGGGAGGAAGGGAAAAGCCACATCATGACCCTGGGCTGGCCAATAATTAATACTGCTCATACGAGGAGATCACGGGCAGCTCCAATAATCAAAGATGAACAGAAGGTCCAAGGGCCTAAACTTATTGCTTGCTGCCATGTTTTCCTCTGCTGGGATGCATGTGCAGAAAGTTCTAAGAACAATGTGACTCTGGCTAACCTAATTGTACTCAATAAAATAGCTAGTTATTTGGTATTCTGGGTGCTTGTGTCTGGACACTAGCATTTGACAGCTGCTGGGAGCTAGGAAGAAAGAATATACAGTATTTAAAAGAAAGATTGGCTTTGAGGAAGGGGGAGCACTGAAAGGCAGCATGGTTTCCCAAAGGGGACAGGAAAACTGATACACATTTACTGTATTTTCTTTATTTGTTACAGTAGTCAATTAAAGCATTAGGACTGTGGTACAGAAAATTCTAAAAAAAAACCATCATTCCAAATTATTCTGTGATGCCATCCACCTCCTCTTGGCTGTCTGGCCAAACCAGAATAGCAGAGCCTTCAGCTAGTGAGAGACAGTGGCTATGCCAGGCTAGCCCAACAGCTCCTGCTTCTATTGCCTTTCATGATGTTCACAATCAGGAGAGGGCCCATGCGTTTTTTTTTTTCATAACTGGCATTTAAAAAAATTGAATTTACCATTAAAGCATTTGTATCAGGCAACATATTTGTACAAAATACTTCTGAGAGAGAGACTAATATACTATAAAGTGATTAAAAGAGAGACGACAAACTTACCAAATATCAATTTTTAGTCCATTAGAGACTAGGAACTGGATGGTATCCACATGCCCACACAGGTGAAGGGCTGTGTTACCTTGGTAATCGGTGGCCAGTAGATCAGCACCAAATTTGTGCAACAGCTGACAGATGTCTACATTTCCTCTGGCTGCTGCAAGGTGGAGACCAGTTCGGCCACGACTGTCACGAATATTTGGGTCAAAGCCACTCTCCAGCAGCCGCTTGGAATAGTTAAAATCCCCATCAATGCACGCCTGCAACAGGGGCACATTTGTCTGGGAAGAATCATTTACAAAAACATAGGACATTGTTCCACTTCTGTCTGGAGTATGTGACAAACCTGCAATTAAAAATTAGATGAAATGATGAAGTGAAGTAAATAAATACAACACAAAAACCTCACAAATGCTTTCTCAAACAAAAATGCAAAGTAGTTTATGAATATAAGCTCTGAAATCATTGTATATTACATATTATTTTAATATGCTGCAGTCTTTTCTGACACATAGACAACACTCCTTTTAATCCTGTTCACACCTGCTGGAACAGAAATGCATAGCCTTGTTACTTCAGAGGACTGCGTTAAAGCACCACCAGGAATGCAAGACATTAGGTAAACCCCACAGAGGAAGAGATCATGCTCTGTAGATTTTATATTAAAAAGAAAACTTTGATAGCTCCAGCCTGTGAGCTAGTTCTATTTAGAAAGGAGGTAGGGGAAGAAGAGTCATCTTTTATAACTCAGATTACAGGACTGAACAAACACACTGGGCTCTCAAAGTAATGGATATAGTAACATCAATCGGAGTTTTTACGTACTATAAATAAAGTCACTAATGGGATTTCCTCTCTCATTTATCTGTTCCTTATTTACATCTGAACTTCAATACACAGTAGTGACAGCTGCTGAAAAATTCATTGTTACTGTGAGCATTATCTCCTTCTTTCTCTGCGGGAAATTACATTTTTCAGCCACCTCTGCAGAACATTTTTATACAGCACCATAGGTGGGCATAGTGTTTCATAAGCAACTATAAGTCGCTGTCTACAGGAAGTTAACTTAGACAAAGGACGAAATGATAGAATTTTTAGACAATGTGAAGACAACAATGGTAAATCAAAGGAGGGTCTAGAACGGATGTGGGTGCAATTTCTACACCAGGACCCCCATCCAGCAAAACAAGGGAATAGTCCCAAAGGTTTTAAAGATAAACATGTGATTTGTTGTTTTGGGCCTAAGTGCAAGGTAGAAATTGGTTGCACAACAGATTTCTTGCTAATTATTGTTTGATGAAATATGATTCGACTGACTAACTAGACAGAGATAATAGGTATTGTGAAAGGAGTGAGTTTTTTAAAGACAGATTTGGATGGGGAGAGAGTGAATAAGTGATTAGAATTTTTCTGGTGAGAATGGAGAAGAAATTATCAATCTTGGATACTTAGTACTCCATGCTCATGACATAGAATCTCGGGGCTGGAAGAGACCTCAGGAGGTCATCTAGTCCAACCCCCTGCTCAAAGCAGGACCAACCCCAACTAAATCATCCCAGCCAGGGCTTTGCCAAGCCTCACCTTAAAAACCTCTAAGGAAGGAGATTCCACCACCTCTGTAGGTAACCCATTCCAGTGCTTCACCACCCTACTAGAGAAAAAGTTTTTCCTAATATCCAACCTAAACCTCCCCCTCTGCAACTTGAGACCATTACTCCTTGTTCTGTCATCTTCCACCACTGAGAACAGTCTAGATCCATCCTCTTTGGAACCCCCTTTTAGGTAGTTGAAAGCAGCTATCAAATCCCCCCTCACTCTTCTCTTCTGCAGGCTAAACAATCTCAGTTCCCTCAGCCTCTCCTAAGTCATGTGCTCCAGCCCCCTAACCATTTTTGTTGCCCTCAGCTGGACTCTTTCCAATTTATCCACATCCTTCTTGTAGTGTGGGGCCCAAAACTAGACACAGTACTCCAAATGAGGCCTCACCAGTGCCGAATAGAGGGGAATGATCACGTTCCTCGATCTGCTGGAAATGCCCCTACTTATACAACCCTTAATGCCGTTAGCCTTCTTGGCAACAAGGGCACACTGTTGACTCATATTCAGCTTTTCGTCCACTGTAACCCCTAGGTCCTTTTCTGCAGAACTGCTGCCCAGCCATTCGGTCCCTAGTCTGTAGCAGTGCATGGGATTCTTCTGTCCTAAGAGCAGGACTCTGCACTTGTCCTTGTTGAACCTCATCAGATTTCTTTTGGCCCAATCCTCTAATTTGTCTAGGTCCCTCTGTATCCTATCCCTACCCCTCCAGCGTATCAACCACTCCTCCCAGTTTCATGTCATCTGAAAACTTGCTAAGGGTGCAGTCCACACCATCCTCCAGATCATTAATGAAGATATTGAACAAAACTGGCCCCAGCACCGACCCTTGGGGCACTCCACTTGATATTGGCTGCCAACTAGACATGGAGCCATTGATCACTACCCGTTGAGCCCGACCATCTAGCCAGTTTTCTATCCACCTTGCAGTCCATTCATCCAGCCCATACTTCTTTAACTTGCTGGCAAGAATACTGTGGGAGACTGCTTTCCCCTCATCCACAGAGCCACTTATCTCATCATAGAAGGCAATTAGGTTAGTCAGGCATGACTTGCCCTTGGTGAATCCATGCTGACTGTTCCTGATCACTTTCCTCTCCTTTAAGTGGTTCAGAATTGATTCCTTGAAGACCTGTTCCATGATTTTTCCAGGGACTGAGGTGAGACTGACTGGCCTGTAGTTCCCTGGATCATCCTTCTTCCCTTTTTTAAAGATGGGCACGACATATCTCTAGCAGATTCTGATTAGCTAGCTGAACCTTTTTGATAGGATACTTAAGTACTTTAATTCTCTTGCCTAAGGCATCCTCCCATCCTCGTACACTTATTTCGCTGGAAGAATGGAAATATGGCCAGCAGCCAAAGAATTAGATTTAAGACTTCTCTTGCTTTTGGGGAATTTACACTGTTCATGCTTTATAGCTCTTCCCTAATGTTTCAGATTAATCATTTTCCAATACCTACACTACATACACCTTGGTTTTGAATGCTGTTCTAAGAGACTATAATATTTTAGTCTATTCAAATTAACAATTATTATTTACACCTCATGAGTTGGCATTTCTCATCTAGACATATTCCGCTACCAAAATGCATGTATCAACACCATTTAATTTGTCAGGGCAAATTTCTTATCTCAGATTTGGAAGAGGAAGAGATGGGGAATAACTTTCTTGCCCTGAATAGCTACATAAAGAATGACTTAATAATTCAGCACCTATACAGAATACATTCTTTTTAGTCTGCAAGTACTATTTATGTAGGAGATAACTTACTGCTTACTTGAAAGCACTCTCTTCCACAATCATCTCCAACAACAGAAAGCCATAAGATAGTTCATACAATATTGTTTCCCTTTAGGGCACTAACTGCATCCATTTTATCCAAATATGGACAGAGCAACTGAAAGAACACAGAATCTATCTAGTACTTCCAACTGAAATGCTACAAGAATTCTGATGGATTGCAAGGCTAGGACTCAACAGCAATAGGGTGGATAAAAATCAATTTTTTTTATTGCAATAGGATTTTTTTTATAAAATGCTTTTTGAGGAAAAATCCTATCTAAAGATAGTTTTAATTAAGATACATTATAGCTCAAAGATATCTCATCATGGAATAGGGATTATAAATTCTAATTCTATAGTATGAGACAATATATTCATGTAATGTTTAAGAAAAGTTTCGTGAATGAGTTCCAACAGTTCATGGATTAGGGACCCAGTTTTATGGGGTTCCAGGGGCTTCTGTGTAGATTCTTTAGGTTAATCTTTCTATCACCCAATGGCACTCAGTGCTCAGTCTAGAAGATACCATCAGAGATGCTTAGTTTTGCAGTTCTCAGACTTTGGATTTGGGTATCCAGAAATAACATGCTTGTTAAGAGAAAAAATGTTTATATATATATATATATATATATATATATATATATATATATATATATATATATAATAATAAATAACTGTATATATAAATAATATACAGCGGTGAGAAATAACAGATCTCAACCCTACTGTCCCTCTGCAAATTTGTGTACAGAGTCAATCCCTTACCTCTCTCTAAAAGTGCAAAGTTTCAAAAAGTTCAATGAACAGAAGATTGTTGGGGGCGGAACAGATCTGGACAAGGAGAAGAAATCTGGAGATAAATGTGAGGAGGGACAGGCAGGAGAAACAAAAGTGAAACTTTTTGAAGTAGGACCTGGTATTTTAAGTGTCTCATGTTGACCTGGCTGACATAGTGTATTTCATTTTTTTTTAATTTCATTTATTTTAGTTAAAAACAATTTTAGCAAAAACAAACCTGATTTTTAAAAACTTGAATGTTTAACTAAATTCAAAAATTCATATGCTTGTTTTGTTAAAATATTATGTTTGCTGTTGAAGAAAAAAAAATCCAGAATACATAATGTTGTTGTTCTAGTTAAATAAAACCATTTAAATGTCTGTCTGGTGATGTTCTCCTCCTAATACAGCACGGCAAGAAAATCCTCCAAATATTAATGATTAACCTGTTGAATTGGAGATAGTTCACCTCCCAATGACTTCATAAATATCTGCCTCAATTACCTTTGGTAAATGAAATAACCAAACAATCATTCATTTTCTGATATAGCTTATATAACTAATCTGAAAAGTTTTCAAAATAAATCACTTAAAAATGTATAGTGTCTACTGTCTAAAAAGGAAACCTACATCTATCTCTGAGTTGTGAAGAATATGTATTAAGGTTATAACAGCCAACAAGAATGCACTTTTATGTAGAAATCCATGATTAAATCAAGTCTTCCTGACTAGTGATTTAAATCATGATTTAAATCAATTTGATTTAAATCAAATCCACCCTGTACAGCAATCTAAATTTTCTTGCCTATTTCCCTTCCAGAATTGGCACTATTTTGTCTTCTTGAACCCGAACCTTCCCCACAAGCTGACAGGCCCAATCTCAAAAGATGCAATTTTCACATTAAAGGTTTGTACTAGATATACCTTAAATCATTTTAAAATCTTCAAGTAGCACAAACATACCAATGGTATAAAAACTCACTTGTTCTTAAGAAAATAAGATTTTTCCTTCAGATGCTGCAGGACGCTGGTGGGATCCTTAAGTTTGTTTAATAAAATGTCTTGTAGTGTATCAGCGCATATCTGTAACAAACAGACTATTCCATTAGAAGAACAGTAAAGAACTTCCTGAAAAAGAATTGTGTGTTCTGTTAAATGTGTATTTGTTTGTACATCTGGTAAATCCTCCTAAAGTTCTCCAGGTACTCCACATGCAAATCCTAATGGAACAGTCTAATGACCAGAAAAAACTCACTGGACTAAGTATGCCAAGGTGGTTGTGGTGTGTAGTTGTGTGAAGAAGCAGCTGTTTATCATGCAGCAGGATTGGAAGTATTCTGGTTTAGAACTAATACTAACTAGAATCTGCAGAGACATGCACGCTGAAAGGCAGAGGAATTCGGATAAACCCTTAGTGCTCCATAGTAAGTAAATGAAAACAAGCAAAAATAAATCCCACTTGCCATTGTTTGAGGATTATGGACCATGCAACTGACATATTCCAGCCCACAAAACATAATTCCAGTATTCCAACATGAAGGCTATCAACCTCTGCCAGTGGTTCTACCTTTGTCACAGACTAGTGACAAAGGTAGAACAGGCCCTCTCAAAATTACCAGTCCCCTAATATCAGAAATGTTAAAAACAAAAAATACACTAATGTCTTGAACTGCATCTGGTTAAGTGAAGTTTTCTGCCACCAAAATACAGCACAATTATGATGGTCTATTTATTCAGATACCTTTGATAACTTTGGATAAATAAACTGTAGATTTAGCACTCTGATCAGAAGTTGCAACCTTATGCAGGACATATGCCAAAAGGGTTACTTCTGCCATGACTAGTACTTGTTAAAGGATTAGAAGAACTATTGAGGTACTAACCAATCTCCTTAAATGGCATCAGAAAGGTGAATTTGATGGCAGCTCTAAATATAAGTGAAGCACAGCATCATCTACCAGTCACCACAAATGTATGAGACAAACTAAAAAGCAAGGTATGTACTATAGTGTTGAGCAGCAAACATATTGTAAAACAAGCATTTTGAATATTTGTGAGAATTACCACTGTTGCACCTGGAACACACATGTAATTTGATTCAGTGAATTACTCGTTTCAAAAATGTGGCACTATTTATTGAAAAATTTATCTTCTAATAGATAAGCAGTATACTTGTGTAACAATGGTACGATTGTTGTCATTTTGTTGCCCTAATATGAAATGACTATTTTTAAATAATCAATTAAAGATATCATTTCAAGTGAGAAAAGGGGTTAAGGGACCGTCAATTTATTCTTAGTTTATGCAATACATACAGATTGAACACAGTAGTGTGATAACAGAGTGTACTTGTACTATTAATGGGAATTATGCAATAAATTGCTTCTTCAGTGCCATAGGATAAATCTGCAGTGGGAATATCACACTAAGAGGAAGAATCTAATGAAACTATTCTGTTTTCAAGAGGAATGATAGGGGAAATGATTAGCTGGTTGTAAACGTTATTTACATTTATTTATTAGAAGCCTGATGTCTGTAATTTTGCTTGTAACTCTGCTAATAAGTCAAGCTTTTTTCTCTTACATTTTTTTGTACCCGTTTAGACAAGACACTGCAGAAGCAGCAGGGGAGGAATTATCTTTAGCAAGTAAAATCTAGCCACAATTTGTCAAATCTTAAACAGCTTGTAAGTATGGAATTTACCAACTCTGGGTAATTTTATTTTGCAACAAGTGGATGTTTTCCTCTTTGTATTTCTCAACATGTAAAAATCAGAGCAGCTAAGTAAAACAGCTACCACTCAGTACCATGAAGAGACAAAGTAATGGCTGGATCATTGATGAGACAGGATCACTCATGGGGTCAGGTTCTCCCTCTCTCTCATATGCATCACAAAGATATTAGTTATGATCAGGGATCCAACTATTCCGCTGGGTAGGAAAGACAGAAAATGTGGCAAAAGACCACGTTGGCTTAACCACGAGATCTTGCAAGATCTAAAAAATAAAAAGGAGTCATATAAAAAATGGAAACTAGGACAAATTACAAAGGATGAATATAGGCAAACAACACGGGAATGCAGGAGCAAGATTAGAAAGGCAAAGGCACAAAATGAGCTCAAACTAGCTACAGGAATAAAGGGAAACAAGAAAACTTTTTATCAATACATTAGAAGCAAGAGGAAGACCAAGGACAGGGTAGGCCCACTACTCAGTGAGGAGGGAGAAACAGTAACAGGAAACTTGGAAATGGCAGAGATGTTTAATGACTTCTTTGTTTCGGTCTTCACCGAGAAGTCTGAGGGAATGCCTAACATAGTGAATGCAAATGGGAAGGGGGAAGGTTTAGAAGATAAAATAAAAAAAGAACAAGTTAAAAATCACTTAGATAAGTTAGATGCCTGCAAGTCACCAGGACCTGATGAAATGCATCCTAGAATACTCAAGGAGCTAATAGAGGAGGTATCTGAGCCTCTAGCTATTATCTTTGGTAAATCATGGGAGACAGGAGAGATTCCAGAAGACTGGAAAAGGGCAAATACAGTGCCCATCTATAAAAAGGGAAATAAAAACAACCCAGGAAACTACAGACCAGTTAGTTTAACTTCTGTGCCAGGGAAAATAATGGAGCAAGTAATTAAGGAAATCATCTGCAAACACTTGGATGGTGGTAAGGTGATAGGGAATAACCAGCATGGATTTGTAAAGAACAAATCATGTCAAACCAATCTGATAACTTTCTTTGATAGGATAACGAGTCTTGGGGATAAGGGAGAAGCGGTGGATGTGGTATACCTAGACTTTAGTAAGGCATTTGATACGGTCTCGCATGATATTCTTATCAATAAACTAGGGAAATACAACTTAGATGGGGCTACTGTAAGGTGGGTGCGCAACTGGCTGGATAACCGTACTCAGAGGCCTGGTCTACACTAGGACTTTATGTCGAATTTAGCAGCATTAACTCGATTTAACCCTGCACCCGTCCACATTACGAAGCTATTTATTTCGACATAAATGGCTCTTTAATTGGATTTCTGTACTCCTCCCCGACGAGGGGAGTAGCGCTAAATTCGACATGGCCATGTCGAATTCGAGGTACTGTGGACGGAATTCGACGCTAATAGCTCCGGGAGCTGTCCCACAGTGCACCACTCAGTGGACGCTCTGGACAGCAATCCGAGCTCGGATGCTCTGACCAGCTACTCAGGAAAAGCCCCGGGAAAATTTGAATTCCTTTTCCTGTCTGGCCAGTTTGAATCTCATTTTCTGTTTGGACATCGTGGCGAGCACAGCAGCACTGGCAACGATGCAGAGCTCTGCAGCCGTAGTGACCATGACATCACAGAATAGGAAGAGAGCACCAGCTTGGACTGATCGGGAAGTCTTGGACCTGATCGCTGTGTGGGGCGATGAGTCCGTGCTTTCGGAGCTGCGATCCAAAAGACGGAATGCGAAAATTCATGAGAAGATTTCCAAGGCAATGGCGGAGAGAGGATACGTCCGGGATGCAACGCAGTGCCGCGTGAAAATCAAGGAGCTGCGACAGGCATACCAAAAAACCAAAGAGTCCAACGGACGCTCCAGATCGCAGCCACACACATGCCGTTTTTACGAGGCACTGCATGCTATGCTCGGTGGTGCTGCCACCACTACACCACCAGTGTCCGTGGACTCTGACGACGGGGTCTTATCTACGGCCACGTCGTCTGACATTTTCGCAGATGGTGAAGAGGAGGAAGGAGAGGAGGAGGACGAGGCAGTCGACAGCGCTTTAAACGCTGATTTCCCCGACAGCCACGATCTGTTCATCACCCTCACCGAGATCCCCTACGAACCCTCCCAAAGCAGCAGCCCAGACCAGGACCCAGGCGAAGGATCGTCAGGTCGGTGTTTTAAATATTTATTTTGAATAGAATAGGCATTGGTTTCTTATCAATGTGTTTTTATTGCTTGCTTTGCAATAGGCGCTTCAGTTTTCAATCTTTTCAAAGGCAACTACTCGAATAGTCTGTCAATATGTATGGGGATAGAGGAGAAATCCCCATCGGAGAGCTCCGCGAAACTCTCCTGTAGGTACAGTGAAAGCTTTTGCATCAGGTTCCCTGGGAGAGCGGCCTTACTATCTCCACCATGGTAGGATACTTTTCCGCGCCATGCCAGCTGCAGGGACTCTGGTATCATTGCCTTGCATAGCATGGCGGCATACGGCCCCAGGGTTTGCTTGCATTCACGCAGCATGCGGTCTTTCTCTGTCTCCGAAATCCTCATCAGAGTGATATCAGTCATGGTGCCCTGGTTTGAATGGGTGTTTTTGTTAGTATAGTGACTCCTTGATTTTTCCTTTAAAGAACGACAACCGGCGGTTGGCAGACATGTGGGGGGGTGGTAGCAGTGAGGCTAACCGCAGAAACTTTGCGGTGCGCAGGCAGGGAGAGTTCCCTGAACCGGCCACGCGGACGGGGTGGGGAGGCTAGGCGAGCCGTTAGCACACAGCCATGCGCGGGCAGCCACAGTTCCCTGGACCAGCCACGCGGAGGGGGTGGGGAAGGTAGGTGAGCCGTTAAACCACGGTGGGTCGCGGGCTGGGAGAGTTCCCGGTACCGGCACCGCGGAGGGGGTGGGAGGGGGAAAACGTGTGTGCGAGCCCTTGTAGCCGAGCGGTTTTGCCGGCATCAGGAACTGGCCACCGCTAGGAGCTGTGCTTGAAACATGGGAGTACCGCACTGCTGTGAAGTTAGGTCACAGCAGTCCAAAGGCACTGGCTTACCATGGTCTCCAGGGAGCAGTTTTGCAGTGTCCAGATCCGCTTGGGTGATCTGAACACCAGGACCCCTGGCAGTTAATACAAATACATAATATTCGACCTTGTACTGAGTGCACATGTGATAGATAGTATGCATGGTCTTGTTCACAGGGAAAGAGTATAGGCATTGTTCGGGAAAATGTATCTTTCTGAGGAATTCACTCCCTTTCTCCCATCCCACAGCTGCGAGTGTCTCCCTCCCTACTTGTGGATCGCCCTCCCAGAGGCTTGCGCAGATCAGGCGGGGCAAAAAAAAAACCCGGGACGACATGTTTTCGGAACTGATGGTCTGTTCCCGAAATGATGCTGCACAGCGGAGAGAGGACGTCTCAAGGTTCGAGCGAGCAGTCAGCGAACGGGAGCAGAGGGCTGAAGCTCGCGAGGACAGGTGGCGGTTGGAAGATCAGCAGACGACTCAAACGCTGCTTGGACTAATGCGGGAGCAAACTGATACGCTCCGCCACCTTGTTGACGTTCTGCAGGAATGGAGGATGGAGGAAAGGGCACCTCTGTATGTTCTTTCCAACCGCCCTCCCCTGCCACAAAGTCCAATTTCCCCCTCACCCAAAGTCAGTAGAATGAGGGGAGGCAGGGGCCGAGGAAAAAATCACTCCACCCCTGCGGACTGCTCCAGTAGCAGAAGGCTCTCCTTTCCAAAAATATAGATGGGACCTTGACTTCCCTCCAAACGCACCCCACCCCAGCCCCCGTCCAAGTGTCATCCTAAAATGTTGCTTTCCTTAATAAAAAATTGTGTTCTTAACAGTCCTGATTCCTTGACTGTCTTTCAAAGGGCTGTTGTATTGTGGGGGAGGGGAGGGGTGATTTGAGACGATAGTCGCAGATAGGGTGGGAACAGGGGAAAAGGTTCATCAGAAAGTCACACTCACATTGCATTCACTAGGCACAGTTGCCATTCTAGGAGGGGGTTTTCCTATTCTCTATGGGGGGGGGGGGCTGTCACTTTCAGGTGGTGGAGGGTGGCTGCAGATCGTTGGCGGCAGGCAATAGCCTGCATGACAGATCCATGCAGCAGGGGATCAGTGGCCGCAATCCCCTGCAAAGAAGTCACACAGGCCCCCCCTCACAGACTTCCGAACAGGAGTGGTTGCAGGCTCTGTTGGAACAAGCAGTACACCATTGCGGACTGCTCAGGGAGCAGGAGCCTGTCATTCCCCGAGTTGGGAAGCGCCCTTTCCATCACTCCACCCGCTCCCCAACCGCGGTATTTGTCCCAGTCTCAGCACTTTACCGAGAAATCATTAATAAAGAAGACGGTTTTAACAAACAATGTTTCCTTTATTATACTTTTAAACCGGGGACTGAAGGCGGGGGAAAGGGTGCTGGTAATTGTAGAGGATAGACAACGGTCACTGGGTAAAGAAACGGGGGCTGGTTCACCTTCAGTTTTAACAAGCGAAACAGTCACTGGTTACCCTGCTCGCTCTGGAATCTAGCTTTCAGAGCTTCCCGGATGTGCAGCGCGTCCCGCTGGGATCTTCTAATCGCCCTGGTGTCCGGCTGTGCGTAATCAGCAGCCAGGCGACTGGCCTCAGCCTCCCACCCTACCATAAACGTCTCCCCCTTGCTCTCGCAGAGATTGTGGAGCACACAGCAAGCTGCGATCACAATGGGGATATTTGTTTGGCTGAGATCGGAGCGAGTAAGTAAGCTTCGCCATCTCCCTTTCAGACGGCCAAAGGCACACTCCACCACCATCCTGCACTTGCTCAGCCGGTAGTTGAAGAGCTCCTTTTCAGTGTCCAGGGCGCCCGTGTATGGCTTCATGAGCCAGGGCATTAGCGGGTAGGCTGGGTCCCCGAGGATCACTATAGGCATCTCCACATCCCCAACAGTTATTTTGCAGTCCGGGAAGAAAATACCTTCCTGCAGCCGTCTGAACAGACCAGAGTTCCTGAACACACGAGCGTCATGAACCTTGCCCGGCCATCCAACGTTGATGTTTGTAAAACGTCCTTTATGGTCCACTAGTGCTTGCAGCACCATAGAAAAATAGCCCTTTCGGTTAATGTACTGGCTGCCCTGGTGGGCCGGTCCAAGGATGGGGATGTGTGTCCCATCAGTAGCCCCACCACAGTTTGGAAATCCCATAGCAGAAAAGCCATCTATTATCACCTGCACGTCTCCAAAGGTCACTACCTTTGAGAGCAGCAGGTCAATGATTGCATGGGCTACCTGCATCACAGCAACCCCCACGGTAGACTTGCCCACTCCAAATTGATTCGCAACTGACCGGTAGCTGTCTGGCGTTGCAAGCTTCCAGAGGGCTATAGCCACTCGCTTCTGGATAGTCAGGGCAGCTCGCATCCGGGTGTCCTGGCGCTTCAGGGCAGGGGACAGCAACTCACAAAGTTCCAGGAAAGTGCCCTTACGCATACGAAAGTTTCTCAGCCACTGGGATTCATCCCAGACCTGCAGCACTATGCGGTCCCACCAGTCAGTGCTTGTTTCCCTGGCCCAGAATCGCCGTTCCACAGGATCAACGTGACCCATTGCCACCATGATGTCTAGGGGCCAGGGTCCCGTGCTTTGCGAGAGGTCTGTGCCCCTCTCAGAGTTCATGTCCTCACGGAGCTTCCATTGCCTCCTCGCCAGATTTATCTGCATCTGCCTCTGGAAAAGGTGGACGATAAGGCGTGAGGTGTTGACAACGGACAGAACAGCAGCGATAATCGCGGAGGGCTCCATGCTCGCTGTCCTGTGGCGTCCGCGCTGTCAATCACCAGAAAAGGGCGCGATGTAATTTCCCGCCAGTGCTTTCACGTAGGGAGGGCGGGAGTGTGGGTCGAATGACGACAGGTTCCCAAAACCACCCGCGACACATTTTTGGCCCCAGAAGGCACTGGGAGCTAGACCCAGAATTCCAATGGGCAGCGGGGACTGCAGGAACTGTGGGATAGCTACCCACAGTGCACCGCTTGCATTGTCGACGCTTGCCCCGTTAGTGTGGACTCACAAACTCGAATTAATGACCTTGGTGTGGATTCGCACGATCGACTTTGTAAAATCGATTTCACAAGTTCGGTTTAAGATAAATCGAACTATTCCCATAGTGTAGACATACCCAGAGAGTAGTTATTAATGGTTCCCAATCCTGCTGGAAAGGTATAACGAATGGGGTTCCGCAAGGGTCTGTTTTGGGACCGGCTCTGTTCAATATCTTCATCAACGACTTGGATATTGGCATAGAAAGTACGCTTATTAAGTTTGCAGATGATACCAAACTGGGAGGGATTGCAACTGGTTTGGAGGATAGGGTCATAATTCAAAATGATCTGGACAAATTGGAGAAATGGTCAGAGGTAAACAGGATGAAGTTTAATAAGGACAAATGCAAAGTGCTCCACTTAGGTAGAAACAATCAGTTTCACACATACAGAATGGGAGGAGACTGTCTAGGAAGGAGTACGGCAGAAAGGGATCTAGGGGACCACAAGCTAAATATGAGTCAACAGTGTGATGCTGTTGCAAAAAAAGCAAACTTGATTCTGGGCTGCATTAACAGGTGTGTTGTGAGCAAGACACAAGAAGTCATTCTTCCGCTCTACTCTGCGCTGGTTAGACCTCAACTGGAGTATTGTGTCCAGTTCTGGGCACCGCATTTCAAGAAAGATGTGGAGAAATTGGAGAGGGTCCAGAGAACAGCAACAAGAATGATTAAGGGTCTAGAGAACATGACCTATGAAGGAAGGCTGAAGGAATTGGGTTTGTTTAGTTTGGAAAAGAGAAGACTGAGAGGGGACATGATAGCGGTCTTCAGGTATCTAAAAGGGTGTCATAAGGAGGGAGAAAACTTGTTCATCTTAGCCTCTGAGGATAGAACAAGAAGCAATGGGCTTAAACTGCAGCAAGGGAGGTTTAGGTTGGACATTAGGAAAAAGTTCCTAACTGTCAGGGTGGTTAAACACTGGAATAAACTGCCCAGGGAGGTTGTGGAATCTCCATCTCTGGAGATATTTAAGAGTAGGTTAGAGAAATGTCTATCCAGGATGGTCTAGACAGTAATTGGTCCTGCCATGAGGGCAGGGGGCTGGACTCGATGACCTCTCGAGGTCCCTTCCAGCCCTAGAATCTAAGAATCTATGAAAAAATCCTAGAAATCCATTTGACACAGAAAAATGCAGAATTTGCATTTTTCAATAATCTTTAGTTTTTACATTTTGTGAAAAAATAAAAACATATATTAACTAAATGTTACTGAAAGTACCAGTGTCACTTATTCAATGCGCACAACCTTCCCCTCTTGTTGATTTTTGAATCCACTTTTAATGTACATACAGTAGAACCCCATTTATCCAAGCCTCCATTATCTGGCTCTACGGTTAACTGAACCACCAGCCGCAGACAGCGGCAGGACTTAGGTGATCAGCCCCAGGCAGCTGGTGGTTTGGGTAACATGGAGAGCTGGATAATGGAGGCTCAGATAAATAGTGTTCTACTGTATACCAATAAAGCATTGTGTTCAACTGATAGCTATACATATTGTGGCTAGGGAAACTACATTTCAGCATCCATTCTAATTGCAGAAAAACACTGATTTTTATGGTTTTTAATAAGGGAATTTTGGTTTTTTTATCACAGAAAACTATGATCCCTGGTTATGACTGGCCAAAACCCTTTAGTCACCCAGTCAGTGCCACCCATAATGTATCAGTTCTGACAGGCAGTGGGGAAAAAAACTAGAAACACTCAGCCATCTCTCAGAAAATGAATGAGAGAAACCATTACAACCTTGGCCCTTTAAAAAACAGATCAATGGGATACAATGACATGTTACCAGTGAATAAGACTTCCCAATCTTAATGGCTACTTCTGACTCCCAGAGCCAAAATGCCAGTGAGTTACCACTGATGATATTCTGACTAGCAGCAATGGGATATTTAGAATATGTCAACAAGTCAATGCACTCTGATGGGAGAATATGGAGAGGTTAATGTGAGAGGTACACAGTTTACACATAAGCTCTACATTAATCAACTCCTTAATTGCGTATAATCTTCTGCTCTCTTGTCATACACTTTTAGAGTATTTAATTCACACTGGCTTGTATAGCCTCTCCTTTTTTTTAAAGTAACAAAGCATTCATCTTAAGCAGTTTGCCCACATCCTCTGAAAGTGAGGTTTCCTGTTCAATTGGGATCGCATGTAAAAATACAGCGAGACAAGAATAAACCCTATTTACATGTGCATGCAAGATAAAAACAAAACTAAAATGATGTAATTTTATCCATGAGAGAAAAACACAAACATTCTCTAGGTACTTGTATGACTCCTCCTCCATCACTGCTGTATATGAGTACAGTACCTCTCAAGTATTTAAAAATAGAAACAAATAGCTCCCTCTCCCCCTTCCTTCCTGGTTTGTAGGAGAAATTACTCGGTTAGTTTACAGGATGTGTTTGCATGTGGGTTTCTTTGGTATGTGGAAATTGAGGGAAAGTTAAGTTGAATAAATAAGTTTTGCATTTAGTTCTGAAAACAGCAAGGTCTATTGTCATTTTTGTTTAGGGGGAGAATTCCATAGTTTACATTCAGCTCCTTTGAAAGATCTGTATCCTGTAGGGTGACCAGATAGCAAGTGTGAAAAATCGGGACAGGGGGTGGGGAGTAATAGGCGCCCATATAAGAAAAAGCCCCAAAAATCGGGACTGTCCCTATAAAAACAGGACATCTGGTCACCCTAGTATCCTGCACTCACTCTCCCCCTCCCCCACTGGGATACAGTGAAACAGAACTGTTGTGGGAGGCAACCTCAGCCAGAACCAATCCCACCGAGAGCTCTGAATACCTCTCAACTACAGAGTTCACAATATACAGATCTACACTTCACTAACCTCCAGCACTTGGCATTTTCCCCTCCTCCTGCCTTTAGATATTTTCCCAACAGTTTCGCTTTCCATGCTGCACTGTATCCAGGGGTCACAGAGATTACAATTTTTAATGGCCTTCTATAATTTTGTGTTTTCTCAGATGGGATGTATGAGTTGGTGGTAGTGCAAAAGCAGCGCTACCGATGTCATTTGCTGCACACTAAGGAGACTCAAGTGTTGAATCCTTTTCACTAACTGGGACCTGAAAATCCAGTTTTAGAGCTGGAATCTTCCAGTCAGCAAGATACCAATGCTGGAGGTAATTATTCCCATTTTCCTTCAACAATATTAAACGGGTGTGTGAGATTTATAGCTATACTATCCTGACTTTAATAATAACCATGCCCTGAGAAAAACTTTGACATATAATATTACCCAGCTCTCATATAGCACTTTTCATCTATAGATTGCAAAGTGCTTTACAAAGGAGGTAAGTATAATTGCCTCATGTGGGTAAACAGAGGAACAGCGAGTGGATGTGTCTTGGCCAAGCTCACTCAGCATGTCAGTTAGTGGCAGAGCCAGGGACAGAACCAGATTTCTTATTTCTATCCAGTGCTCTATCCACTAGACGACACTGCCTCCCATACAGTATAATGAATGTGCTGTATCCCCCTACTCCAAAAAGAAATTTTTAGATCTTGCTCTGTTGCAGAAAAGAATGTTACTCTACACCACAGCTTTACTGATGAGGAGATTCACAAACATTTCCCCTACCAACCACATATATGCAAATCAGTTGCATCAAAGTATTTTTACAGACAGAATTTGTTTCAGAATATTTCACTATTTAATAGATGTCTTTAAAAACCCTTTCTGAACCTTGCCCATTTTTATACTTTGGATAGGGAGCATTCAGTGAGCATAATTTACAGTGATGTTGAACATACCTGTTCAAATTACTTGCACACTTAATTTACTGCAATTGTCTCACGCAAAGTGGACACAAACACTGAAGGAAACATATATATATATATATATAATCTCAATATAGAAGTTGAAACAATACTTGCTGGCTAATGCCATAAGTTCTAATACTTCCGTCTTTATGGGAAGTTACTGAATCACACTCTTCATAAGTATAAATATCTTCCTGCTCAGAAACCTTCATGCACATTCTCTTTCCACTGGTATACTGCAGGAATGCTAAACAAGGACTTCCAGTAGTTAGTTCAAGGTCAGTGCAACACTTTTCATTTAAAAGCTACTGATAATTATTTTTAGCTCGATGATACATTTCAGTTTGAATTTGCTGCAGCTCCTAAAAGATTCCTATGCAATAGGAGACAAGTGCCAGTGAGCAACTGTCCATCAGAAATCAATTCTTCAATAAGTGAATTATTCTCAAATTGCTGTTTGTATGTGGATGAATGGTGCCACCACGCGACCTGCTGAATTCACATTCAGCTGCAGCAAACAGCATATAACCCCTCACTATTTCTTATTGCTTGTTTCTGTGGCTGTTGTTTTCTTGAAAGAAAACTTACAAGAGTTTAAACTACTAGGGGGACAAAAGGAGATCCTGAAATCCAAAATAACTTGAAAAAGCTAGAGGTAACTTTTGCAGCACAGTTACAAGACTCTGTCCCATCTGTTTACCACTAAAAACAGAGTGCATTGTCCAGGAACTCTGGTCCGAAAACATTTCTCATCACTTACGCTAAAGATGGTTATCCTGTCTGGTCTTTGATCCCTATTCTACTGATATTAGAGGCTTGGACTTGGGCCATGGGTCTCAAGATAAGATCACTTTTCTTCAAACCACCAAGATTACTTCTGCCTGTTTACAGAAGAACAGTTCACATACCGTCAACAGCTTCAATACCTTGAGGTTACTAAAATGGAGAGACTTACTGCCTTTCAGGGACATAGAATTGAGTGTCATGGGTACGTTTGGGTCTGGCATAGTGTTGTTCAGCAAATTAAGATACACACATTACAAACCAATCAGCCACATGAACTTTATATTAATATATTGCCTTTTTCTTCCTTTTGTCTATCATCACTTGACATATTCTAGCTAGGGTTACGCCTTGCCGTGCACCTCCCTTTGAACATCTGTGCTTACATTTTTCTAGATTAAATTTCCTACCCATACACTTAACCTCTCTCTATGGGCCCCTTCATAAGGTTTCAGTAGGGTAACCATACATCCTGTTTTGGCAGGACAGTCCCTTTTTTAAGACCTGTACCAGCTGTCCCTTTTTTGGAAAAAGTTGGGACAAATGCCCGTTTGTCAAAAAAATGGGGTGCAGAGGAACATGTGGGGGGGGGGGGGGGCGAGAAGCAGCAATGCCAGCCCTGTGCAGGGAGGAGGCAGGGCTCGGCAGAGGGCAGGCGGGGCTTGGTCAAGGAGTGACGCCAGCCCCATCCAAGGGGTGGGGGGGCAGGGCTCATGTGAGCAGCTCAGGCCAGCCCCACATGGGGAGGGCGTGGATGAGCGGCTCGGGCTAACCTCATGTAATCTCCCATTTTCCCTTTGGTTTCAGTGTTCAGGTTTCAGTGTTCTCACTGGCATTTACAACATTCAGTCCCATATAATGGCTAACGAACTGAGTCAGGTCAGCTTAGGGAAACTCTAGGTTAGCAGAGCCGTCTTAATTTTGTGCACTATACATCTATAGTGTTGTATGCTATTCAGTAAAATCTTTTAAAATACTAAAAAAACATTGCTGTGCTTGTTCACAATAGGTCCTTATTACAGTACTAATATGCTTATTTGCCAATACTGAAGATCGTGAAATTGACACCATCAGATTTATGGCTCTTACTATGCAACAGGACAGACACACACATGATCATTTATTAGACTTCTGACAGTGGAATCAGTTTATCATAGCTAAATATGTGATGGATTGAAACCGAACATCTGTTAAGAAATGGGTAAGTCTGTCAGTAAAATGTTATTTAAAATACTTTCACCACGTTATGCAAGGACAGCCCACATCATATGGCATGAAATGATGCAATGGCACAACATTTTTAGGCTACATTTCTAATGAGTACATACTGATGCTAAGCACTGATCCTTTCTTGTGTCAAAATTTAAAAAATAGTAGCTAAACTCATAAAGCAATAACCTCATATTTAAATTCCTTTTTCCTGATGTCAGTAATGATGATTGTTGAAGAAATGTAGATGTCTTCTTCATTCAATATTATTTTTGTATTTGTATTATTGTATTGTATTTGTATTATCATTCAAATGATGTTTTTGTATTTTTCTAAAAAAAAATCAGTAAACAAAAAAATTACAAGCTAAAACAAAAAAACAATTCCTGATCTTCAGGCTAGAGGGACTCCGGAACCTGTTCAACAGGATTATAAACTACAGCTATTTGCCCAAGTTTTGCACTTTAGCTGCTTCCAAAAGAATCACCCATCCAGGAAGTTGCTATGGAACACAAAACAAAACAAAAGTTTCCAGTCATCAGATTACAGCAGGAGCACTCTGTATATACAGACCTTAACTAAACTGTTCACTGTGTACTTTAATTTCAGCTAACCAAACTGCCTACTCAAAAGCTGTGCAAACCATGGATCTCAAAATTTGTGACAATTGTTTCAATTACTTTTGTTTTCATCAGAGTGGCTGTTGCTCTCAGTTCTCCTACCACCACCACCATCAATCCTGCCTTTTCTGGCTAACATAGTGCTTGTATACACAGGGAAACTGACCAACACAGACACTGCTCTAGCTATGTTGTTATAACTCCCCCATGTGGACATTGTTCTAGAATAATTACTCGCTACAGCTAGGCTGGTCTTTTTCCCCATGTAGACAAGCAAACTTCCTGCTAAAGTCTGCAAACATTGCTTCTAGAAGGATTAATTTGTGGGGAAGGGAGAGTGAATCAGCAGATAGGAAGGAACACGAGGCACCTGAGCATACTCCCAGACTTGCTGGCCCAGGAATGAGGGGACTGAGTTGTTGCACAATTTGTTGTTGTTGTGCAAATTGCATCTCTGATGCCCACATAGTAGGGCACTCCATCACTTCTAGACTACTGTGCAATCCCATGACTTTTTAAAATAAACGTTATGATTCTAAAATTAAATAAAACTGTAGGGAATTAATTTTTGTTTCCTTGTATTTATAGTTTATAACTCAGGGGACATGCCAAGCTGACTGAATTAACACTAAAATCTACTTGTCCTCAAAACAGAAACAAGGCCAATTGCAGTAACAACTTCCCCACCCAACAGTGGGCCTCAACTCTGAGTCAGGAGAGACAACCTGCAGGGATGAACAGACAGCTCAGTTTCTATGTACATTCAGACCTTAGCCGCTTTGCTGAGATTTCCAGTTACATGCATTTATACACCATAGTATCAGAGTCACAACAAGTGTGCCAATTAGTATGAGCTGTCATGGTTTTTGTGATGAGATACTCAGAACTCAAAATGTTTACCAGACATCTAAGAGCCAAAGGTAAAACAAAATGACAAAGTGGTGGTCTTAATAATAAAGTTGAAGAGCAGGACTCTGGTAAGAAGCCCCAGATGCTAGTGAGGGTGAGGGGATTTCTAACAAGGTATTCCATCTTTTATAATCACCTGATGACTAGGAGGTATCTGATAAAATCTGAAGCTCCACCCTCTATATGCTGGAAGTTTGAAGGAATTTTGTCTCCTTCTCTGAAGAATTTCTGGGGCTATCAAAAGAGGTCTCTGCTACTCAACCCTTGGCCTAACTTCTTCTTCTTCTTTTTTTTTTTTTTTTGCTTTCTCTGTCCTTATGTGTGTCTGGGGAGGATATAGCTTTTCCAGGCAGGAGAAATATGAATGACATGATTCTTGAGAGTTATACTGCTGTTTACAAGATTTTGAATAGTAACAATGAAACTGACCAGTGTCTTTTAATTCTACTCTGCTGCTTAGTAAATTTGTGAAAATTCAGGAAAACAACATTGTGCATCAATCAGCGTACATACAATTCGCAATTGGATGGTTATGTTCACAACTGTAAGAGGCAGAAAATTCATTTTTTTTTAAATAAAGCTTAATTCTGGAAAAATTGATACCTTTGGGCCCCACACTCACCAGCAAAAATGTCCCACTTGCCAGTGGATTGTGAATGCCCTGACTTTCAAATGTTTGTATTCATGATGGATTTTTAAAACACAAACAACACGATTGCATCATAAGTCGCATCTATTAAAAAGCCAAATAAAAATGTAAACAATTATTTTAAAGTCAGAGCCTTTCTGGAATGGCCTCACCATTTTTTACTAAACTGAAGTCATACTTTCTTCCATGGGAGTAAGAATATTTAATAAAAGAATTCAATTATACTTAAAAGTAAGCTGCAAGTTGTTTAATCAAAACTCATTCAACCAGTAATTAACCCAATGGCCACATAATAGTGGCACTTACCATATTATTTTAAAGTTAACATTTTTCTCTCTAAAAAGTAAATTATCCTGTGCATTCATTTGTTTAGCAGTTTTCATGATTAGTTTTGTTTTTTTCTATCTAGTTACTCAACACATTCAGTAAGTTACATAAAAATCAAAGGTTCAGAAAGCACAACAAATCCTGGCAAAACAAAAGCACTAATCAAACTTCACTATCTGCTGATGTGCAGGGTCTGCTGTTATCAAAGCATTTCTGCCACCATACCAAAAAGGTCAGGCAATTGATGGTGAGATCAATAGGCAAATTAGGATAACTGATATTTTTTTACCTAATCTTAAAAATAACTTTAAAAGCTACCATTTGTAAAAAATGTATATATTTGATTGTGTCCTTCTCCCACCACATTTCACATGCAATTTGTCTTCTTAGGCCAGACCCTGCCAACACTTACACACATTAACTGTACACGTGAGTAGTCCTACTGACATAAAGGCATAAAGTTAAGCATCTACATAAATGTATGCAGGATTGGGGTCTTGGACTGTAAGATTTTCAGGACAGGAACTGATATAAATAGCAGTTGCATCAGAAAAATGAAGTTTTAAAACTAATTAGAAAACACTAAAATTGTAATTTCCACATTTTGCAAAACTAAAGCTTTCTTCAAATATCTTTTTTTCTTTCAATTCCATTATAGCATTACTTGGTCTTATTTTATGTACATGTTTAATACCAAATGACTCTTCTTCAAAGCTAATTATTATTTTAAAAACACTTTGTTTTTACAATGAAGGCTGGTGCCCAAAAGAATGAACAGCCATACCCAGATTTCCTAAAAATGCCTTGAGAAGCAATTCACAACACCAGGAGAAAGAGCAGTCAGAAACTGTACAAAAAATAAAGGGTCACAGCACTTAGAGCTATTGTGACCACATACAGTCACACTGCAATGTCATTAAGAATGTTGGTTGCTGCAATTTTTCCTTCAGGTTCTTTATTATACATTTTAGAGCCTTCCCATAGTATCTCTTTTCCTTCCCATTGTGTTAGCCTCTTTTCTGTCTTTCAGGCTAAAGGGCATGCTCACAGTAAGCATCACTTATATACAAACTTTTATTTGATCTTTTTTGGCGCTGCTGAACAAAAATATTAGACTTTCTCATGACTTGTTTTGATCTATTACTAACCCCTCACAATCCACACAAGATTTTAGAAAATGTTGGAAGACAAACTGCCAAAATATTCTAGTGAATAAAAATAGCATTAAATGGTAGGAAAACAACCCAAAACTAAATACAGCCATGTTGTTTATTTTGGTATTAAAATAGTTAAAAGGTGGAAGGTAGCTTTCAAGGGAAGAAATTGAAAAAAAGAAACTACAGTGAACTCCCACTGTGTGAGATTTTGGGCTTGTCTACATGGGGAAATTATTCCAAAATAAGGAAGGGCGTGCATTTAAAGCACAATAGCTATTCTGGAATAACTCTCCGTATGAACGTTCTTATTCTGGAATAAATTACAGGGTCCTTGTCAGGGTTTCCTCCCCACTCTGAACTTTAGGGTAAAGACGTGGGGACCCGCATGAAGACCCCCCTAAGCTTATTTTTACCAGCTTAGGTTAAAACCCCCAAGGTACAAAAATTTTTGCACCCTGAGAAATGCTTTTTTTGCTGCCGCCATCAAGTGGTTTAAACAGAAATTTGGGAAAGGAACCACTTGAAGTTCCCCTTCCCCCCAAAATACCCTCTTAAGCCCATACACCCCCTTTCCTGGGGAGCTTGAGAATAATTTTTTAACGAATTGGTTACACAGTGATTTAAAAACCCACCCCCGGGGTTTTAGAACCACAGTATAACACAGAAAACAGTTAGCTTTTTAAAAGAAGGATTTTATTAAAAGGTACAAATTATTTTTGTAAAATTAGGATGGTAACTATTTTACAGGGTACTTAATTTTTAAACTTAGAGGGATTCCCCCTCTGGACAAAACCTTAATGTTACAGAAAACAGGAATAACCCCTCCCTCTAACCCAGGGAAAGTTTACTAAGCAAAACAAACAAAACCTATTTGCAATGCTGACTAACTTACTTTAGAAAAGTGAGGTTTGGTGAGAAGACTGATTTTTTTGCAGGTTTTTTTTTGTTTTTAAGATTACTTTGACTTAGACAAAGAGGCACACACAAAACCTTCCCCCCTCCCAAGATTTGAAAGTATTTTGTTTTCTTATTGGTCAGATGCCAGCCCGGTCAGGTGTTAGCCTGGCTACTTGCCTTTTTTAACCCTTTACTGGTAAGAGGATTTTCTAGCACTGCATTAGACCCTCTCCCCCTTTCCTTTATATTTATGACAGTCCTATTGCAGAATAACGTATTCTGGCCCATTTCCCTGTATAGACAACTCCTTAGTGATGCGAGCATAGTGCTCTAAGCTATTAAAATCAGTGGGGCAGAATCTCCATTGCTCTTGAGCTACAATTGCCACAAGGTAGCTCTAAATTACGCTCAAATGCAACAGTCCTTTATATTAGCGGGTATCTGCATCTGTCTGCGGATGGATGTGTATCCAAATTTTATATCTAGAGCCCTGCAAATCTGCAGATATCTGCTTTATATCCGCATCCACAGATGAAGATATCTGCAGATCATGTTTGCGGATCGGGGATTGGATGCAGATACAAAGTTATACTGACCAACCTCCTGGTGGAGACAGCCCTATGTCAATGGGAGGTCTTCTCCTGTTAGCATAGTTACTGCCTCTTGAGGAGATGGAATACCTATGCTCCTCGGGGATGTAAGTAGCATCTTCATTAAGCGCTACAGCTGTGCTGCTACAGTGCTGTATGTGTAGACAAGCCCTTAGTATGTAGCACAAGTGAACCCCAATTTCGACTGGGGCTTCTGGGTGCTACCACAGTACAAATCATAAATGGCAGTACCTTTTAAAATGAGATGTCTACCATTTCTTTTCAAAGACTATTTCAGTCTAACAGATCATCTCACTGTTAGAAAGTTTTTCCTGATAGACCACATTTTCTTAATTCTACCCCATTATTCTTAGTTACATTTTTGGGAACAAAAAGGGAACTCCTCTGCCTCCTTAGTGTTTATATGCTTAATGTTCTTGTACATCTTTACATCTCTCACATTCCTCTTAGGTATTTAGTCAAGCTGTACATATTTATAGATTTGCTCATCTTTCTTTGCAAGTCGAAGTTGGACTGTAAGGTGGGGAATTTTTTTTCTCACTCACTTTCCTTCTATTACTTCTAATTTCCCGGTCCCTTCATCATTTCAAAGGGCCCCTCCCCTGCCTTCATAGTGACATTTCAAGTATTTGTAGACAGTTGTATCATCCAGGCTATGCAGAGTTAGCTATTTTAATATTCTCACATCTTCATGACAATTTTGTGAATAGGGTCCAATTTGTCAGGGATGGTCTTGACACCTGAGGTGCTAAAAACTAGAGTCAGTTATACCCTGCGTACGTGGCTCAACACAGCATTAATTCTGTGCTACCGCATCACATTGGGAACCTATCTGGTTGCCAAACCAGTATCACAGCTGTTTTTCAACATTACTCGCGATTCACAGCCCCCCCTTCTCCTTCCCCCGTGCCTGGGATTAGTTGGGACGACACTATTTATACATTAGCGCTTGTATTGGACAGGGGCGGGCACGGGGCTTTATGAAAGCCGTCGCTTAGCCAGGCTTTGCCACAAGGCGATTTCCAGCTTTGGAAAGGGCAGGCACAATTCGAGCGCTGAGGGCGGGAGGGTTTCTGGCCGGCATCTCCCGTAGCCTGGCCCTGGATGGGAATTACCGGCACTGCCTCGCTGAGAGCTCCGCTCCGCGGGCCTGGGTTACGCAGCGGGCTAGGCCCGGCTCCCAGGACAGGCCCTGCCGTCTCCCCGCCGCGGGGCGGGGGCAGCTCCCGCAGCCGCGAGCGGCGCCAGGGCCAGGCTGCCCGCGAGGTGCCCAAACGGGGGGCGGCGCCCGCCAGGCCCGGCCGCCCCGCGCCCTAGCCTGCACCCCGGCCAGGTGCGGGGTCTGCGCCCTTCGGCCGCCCCCGGCAGCCCTCGCGGCTGGGCACTCCGCAGGGAGCGGGCCCCGCGCCAGGTCCCCTCCCGCGGGGCTTGCCTGGCTCCGACCCCCGCCGCCGGGCCCAGCCCCTGCCGCTGCCCGTCCCGGTACCTGAGTCCCTCAGCGCCGCGCTGGCCTGCTGCTCGGCACGCACACGCAGCCGCGCCGGGAAGGAGGCCGCGCCACCTGCTGGTCGGAGGCCGCCTGCACAGTCACGGGGCCGCCGGCCCCCTTCCCGGGGGCCATGACACTGGTCCCCCCTTATCCCTGTCACCGTGCCCACCCCCCCCCCCCGGGATCCAGGGCAGGGCTGGCACTCGGGGCCCCTGGTGCGGGCGGGAGTGGATCACCGGGCGGGGAGCTTGGGGCCGGGCCAGGAACCGAGCTGTGTGCCGCACCCTCACACTCCCTGTGGGGGTTGGCCTGGGCCCCAGCTGTGCCCCCTTAGGGGGGACACCCCAGAGTTTGGGGATCTGTGATGTACAGGGTTTACAGTTTGGTTCAATGGCTTTCAGCACCCCCACCATAAACATTGTTCTAGCACTAGCACCTCTGTGCCAACCCCAGCAAGCTTTGACTGAGCAGCGAAGCTTGGCTGCAGGTGCGGGGGCACCACTCCAGACTGGGACCAGGACAGGGGACTAGGCTGGCACATGCAGTCCCACGTACCTTACGCCAACTCACAGCTAGCTCAGGTAGGGCTGTCTAGGGGTGCTGCAATCACACCTCCTGTCTGCCGTGTTCATGTACAAATTAAGGGGTTCGGGTACCAAGGCAGTGACTTCTTTAAGATACCAGAAATAGCTCATCAGTCTTGAAGTGATAGCAACCAGGCTAGCCATAACATAGGAACATAGAAACTGCCACACTGGATCAGACCACAGCTCCATCCAATGCAGCAGCCTGTCTCCAACAGTGGCCAGCACAAGATGCTTCAAAGGAAGGGGTAAGAACCCCACAGTTAGTGGATGTGGGATGGTGTGCATCCCCACAATAGGTCCATCCTGATCTCTAATAGTTAGAAAAATGCGCCAGCATTTAACATTAAGGTTTGTTTCATCTCAGTAATGCCTAAAGACGTGGCTATACACTTAAAACTCTTGCATCTAAAACAGACTTTGCCATATTAGAAGAAATTATTTCCATGTGAGTAAGGTTTGTAAATTAACTTGGTAAATTTGCAAATTAATGATCATGCAGCTCTTTAGCCCTCTGCTTTTTAAAGTCTTCTAAAGGAAAAGAAATATCCTCTTTGCAGCATGGCTGCCTTTAAAGAAATTAAAAGTGGCACCGATACTGAACTTGCTTGTAAAAGCAGGCTAGTTTGTTCATGGCAGCATGCTGAAAATTAGCATGAGGTGAAAAGTATTTCACCAGTATGTTTAGAGTGACATTGAGACTGTTCAGGGCTGCTGTCAGAAGCTACACGCTAGTTTTATAAGAACATAAGAATGGCCATACTGGGTCAGACCAAAGGTCTATCTAGCCCAGTATCCTGTCTTCCAATAATGGCTAATGCCAAGTGCTTCAGAGGGAATGAATAGAACAGGAAATCAAGTGATCCATCTCGTCCCCCATTCCCAGCATTATGCCTGATTTAATAGTGCCTTATAATTAAGGCTAAGATTTTGTCATGGATATTTTTAGTAATATATAACAGGTTGTCAGGGTTCCCTCCTCACTCTAAACTCTAGGGTAAAGATGTGGGGACCCGCATGAAGAGCTCCTAAGCTTATTTCTACCAGCTTAGGTTAAAACCCCCAAGGTACAAAATTCCCTGCACCCTGAGAAACGCTTCTCTCACTGCCACCATCAAGTGTTTTAAACAGGAATCCAGGAAAGGAAACCACTTGAAGTTTCCCTTTCCCTCCCCCCCCCCCCCAATACCCTCTCAAGCCCGTACCCCCCTTTCCTGGAAAACTTGAGAATAATCTCCTAACCAATTGGTTACACAGTGATCTACAAAACCCCACCCCCGGGGTTTTAACACCATAGAAAACAGTCAGCTTCTTAAAAGAAGGATTTTATTAAAACAAAGAAGGTAAAATCATCTCTGTAAAATCAGGATGGTAACTATTTTACAGGGTACTCAATTTCCAAACTCAGAGGGATTCCCCCTCTGGACAAAACCTTAAAGTTACAGAAAAAACAGGAATAACCCCTCCCTCTAGCACAGGGAACACACACCAAGCAAAATAAACAGAAATCTACTCGCTATGCTGACTAAACTTGCTTTAGAAAAGGGAGGTTTGATTTTCTGTAGGTTCCTTCTGGCTCCAAGATCACTCTGGCTCTGACAAAGAGCCACACACAAAGCTTTCCCCCCCTCCCAAGATTTGAAAGTATCTTGTCCCCTTATTGGTCAGATGCCAGCCAGGTCAGGTGTGTCTGGCTACCTGCATTTCTTAACCCTTTACTGGTAAGAGGATTTTATAGCACTGCATCAGACCCTCTCCCCCTTCCCTTTATTTTTATGACACAGGTCACGGGCAATAAAGAAAAATTCATGGAAGCCCATGACCTGTCCCTGATTTTTACTAAAAACAATCATGATAAAATGGGAAGGGACTGGGCTGTGCGTGAATAGCCCAGGAGTGGGGGTTCTCACAGCAGCGCAGGGTAAGGCTGGCTCCCAGAGTCGAGGATTGGAGTGACCTAGCAGATCACCAGTCCCGATAACACCAGGGGAACATCACACCCCCTTCCCTGCATGGTGGCCGAGGGGTCCCCCTGCCGTGCTACCGTGGCTGCAGGGTCCCCTGCAGCCACGGTCCCCATCCCCCACAGTGGTCCCCATCCCCCACAGTGGTCGGGAGCTGCAGGGTACCCACCCTGCCTGCGGCAGCTGGGTGCTTGGGGGCCCACTGCCTCAGGCATTGGCAGTACCTCACAGCTCTCTGCCGCAGGAGCTGAAATAACGGCGGTTCCGTGAGGTGTGAACGGATTCCATGACTTCTGCGACCTCCGTGACAAAATCGTAGCCTTACTTATAATTCATCATTTTTTGGCCTTAATTGAGCATAAAATAGTGAGAAATCTTTTTTTTTATGCTTCTCCTTTTGGTAATTCTCACTTTCCCTTCACATTTCTTAATAAGGCTTTGTACAGTTTTATTTTTAAAACAATGATCTTAATGTAATTTTCAATCATTTAAAAAGAAGTTCGTCTCAGGCAACTTGGAAAAAAAATAGTGCCACACAGACAGCCCTGGAGCTGTAAGTCTTCACTATGTACAGAACAGGTACAGCACGGACAGGGGCTGTGCAAGCTTCCTGCACCCTAAGGAACACAAAGTCTATCCCAGATAAGTTTCGTGCATAAGAATAATTGCCAGTTACTGTTTCTCTTTGCACAGTCACAGATTCTTTTCCCTCACAGAGAACTGGTTATAATATCTTACATATACTTAGTCTGATCTTCATTTTGTTTTGAATTATTTCTTTCACGGTGCATATGTTTATTCTCTTCACAAAACTTTCTGTCCAGATTCTTTACAATGGAGTAACAATTTGTTCAGACCATTTCACAGGGACCTGTTATGCAATTCCTCTTACAGTCACAGATCTAGTGGAGTCTGGCATTCATCTTATAGTCAGCTTTCCCATGATAAAAGTGTGCACCTACAGGTTAGGCTGGTCTACAAATGCTGTGGCTGGGGCATAAGAGCAAGTTGTGACACTTTTGAAATTCTTTCCTCTACATCATGTAGTGGGTAAAGTGTATTCTGCCCTATTTGGAATTTTTTAATAGGCCCCCATGATAAAAGCAACACATTTCTAATTGTTTACTGTAAGTCTGCCATGGCTGGTCTTGCAATTTGACGGGAATCAAAGGAATATATGCATCAGACATAAGTGAAACTAGGAGTAGGATTTTATATTTGTATTAGAGGTTATACTGTGGCTGATTATGGTCACCCTCTGTTTTGGGGGCCCAGGCCTTCAACATGCCTCTAATCTCATTAACATAGACACAATATAAGATCCTGTCTCTTACTAACTAAACCTTAAAACAAAAACAAATGTATATTTAACTAAAGGGCCTAATTTGTAATGCATATAGGAAATAAGACCCCATAGTAGTAAACACTGTAGTTTAGCACTCCAAGATTTTGATTTTGAAATAAAACACATTTCAGGAGCTTCTAACAAAGTGGCTGATGCACTCTCCTGTGAAAGTTTCTCAGAATCAGCTGGTTAAAATCATCCTTGAATTTAGTTAGTTTTTATATAATCAGTAGTATATCTAAAGGTGCATGTGTCTTATTAACTCTGTTTTCTCCTAGAGCTCCAGGAAGAAATCACAGCCAGTGTGGAACAGGCTGTCCAGCACCATCTGTGATTTGGAGGGGGTGTAATAAACACACAGTTAAGGGTAGCATAAAATCCCTCCTTTACCTGTAAGGGGTTAATCAGTTCAATTAACCTAGTTGGCACCTGACCAGAAGGACCAATGGGGAAAGAAGATACTTTCAAATCAGGGGGTGGGGGGGAAAGAGGGGAGAAGAAGGTTTTGTTTGTGCTCTTTGTTTTGTTCCCTCTTGGGACAAAGAGAGAGACCAAGCAGGTAACCCAGCTCCTACTGAAATGATACATCTAAAATTACAGAAATTGTAAGTAATAGCAAGGAAATGGGTTAGATTATCTTTTGTTTTAGCTTGTGAATTTTCCCTATGCTAAGAGGGGGGTTTATTCCTGTTTTTGTAACTTTGAAGTTGAGTCTAAAGGGGAATCCTCTGTGTTTTAAATCTTATTACCCTGTAAAATTACCTTCCATCCTGATTTTACAGAGGTGCTTCTTTTACTTTTTTCTTTATAATAAAGTTCTTCTTTTAAGAACCTGATTGATTTTAGTGTCCTAAACATAAAGGGTCTGGTCTGTACTTATATTAAAGGCAATTGGTTGGTATATTATTCTCAAGTCTCCAAAGGAAAGGGGGTGACAGGGCTTGGGGGGATATTTTTGGGGAAATAGGAACTCCAAGTGGTCCTTTTCCTGAATCTTGGTCTAAATCACTTGGTGGTGGCAGCAATACCATCCAAGGACAAGGGAAGGAATTTGTGTCTTGGGGAAGTTTTTAACCTAAGCTGGTGGAATATAAGCTTAGGGGGTCTTTCGTGTGGGTCCCCACATCTGTACCCCAGAGTTCAGAGTGGGGAGGGAACTCTGACATTAGGGGTGCTCCGGCCGCACCGCCTGCCTGACACTGGGGTTAGGGGCACTCTGGGTTTAGGGGTGCTCCGGACGCACTGCCTGCCCAGCGCTCCACAAAAGTGTGTATTTTTGTTCATATTGGAGGGTTGGTGCCAGTGGAAAGCCGTGCTTAGTCTATGAATGGTCCTTCCTGCTGGTTCCAGTTGCTGAGGGGCAGATGGAAGTTTGGGTTTGCTGAGGCAATAAAGACTCTTATCCTAGTTACCTGTTAGGTTCCATGCAGTTGCTTTTACTTAAGGTTACCCCAGAAGGAACCTGAGGTATGAAGATACTACCTCAGGGGAGGGGAGGAGAGGAGGGATAGCTCAGTGGTTTGAGCATTGGCCTGCTAAACCCAGGGTTGTGAGTTCAATCCTTGAGGGGGCCATTTAGGGATCTGGGGCAAAAATTGGGGATTGGTCCTGCTTTGAGCAGGGGGTTGGACTAGATGACCTCCTAAGGTCCCTTCCAACCCTGATATGCTATGATTAGAGACTTTTACCAAACAACAGCAAAGATTCTGATCTGATTCTTGATGTTTGTTAAAGCCTAATACCAACAATATTTCTTATTCATTGTTAACATTTTTTGGCATTCAAGTGATTTCCCATCACATGCTGCTAAAAATGTTTGTACATTTTTAAAAGTAGCAGCTGTTTCTATTAAGACAATAATGGACTGCAGGTAATTTAAATTATGTTAAAGCAGCAATGATTTCATTCTTCAGAATGACAATATAATGGGTATAATTAATGAAGATAATTGCTACCATCCACAGTTTAAGCAAAAGGTGGCTATTTTAGTTATTAGCATTGTCTCCAGATCAGCATCAAGTGAGGTTCAGTTAGGAGCATGGAGGCATTGTAGTAGGCTCGCTGCCCTTGATAAGGAAGAGCATAAATCAGTGGTCCCCAACCTTTTTGTGGCCAAGAGCACATTCATGTTTTCAGAAGAGTGTGGCGGGCGCCAACAATTTTTCAATACTTATTTTGTATTTGTACATTAAATAATATGAAAACCATCATATTTAATATTACATAATATATGAATCCATAAGATACAAAAGGTAATTTTACATGTTAAAGGTATTAATTAAATTATTCGACAATTATTCTTTCACCTTACCATGTGAATGTGCTCTTTTTTTATTTACCTTTTTTTGGGGGGCGGGGGGGGGAGGGGGAGTAGTTCTGGGCAGTGGAGAGGGAAGCCGCAGCCCCCGGCCTGCCAGGGACAGAGAACACCGGCGCCTGCAGCCCCGGAGTTCTCTGCAGTAGTGTAGCCAGGCCTTGAGCACAGGGGGAGCGGCGCTATAAAAAGGCGCCTCCCCCTCCCCCGTACTCACCCTGGGATGCTTTAAAGGGCCCGGGGCTCCAGCCGCTGCAAAGCCCCGGGACCTTTAAAGTGCTGCCACTGGAGCTCCGGCAGCGGGGCTCCGGCGGCGCTTTAAAAGGCCCACATCTCCCCAGCGGCACGAGCAGCTGGCAGGGCCGGCGCGCCCACTAGGCGACCCTAGGCGGTCGCCTAGGGCGCCAAGATTTGGGGGGCGGCGGGCAGCTGCCCACTGACTCCCCGCTCATTGGCTGAGCGGAGAGACAAGGGGCGGCTTGCCGTGGCTGCTCCTTGTCTCCCCGCTGAGCGGGGAGCAGGGCTGGCTCCAGGCACCAGCAAAACAAGCTGGTGCTTGGGGTGGCACATTTCTAGGGGCGGCACGGGCCATGCCGCCCCTAGAAATGTGCCCCGCCGCCGGCTTTCCCGCGCTGCCGCCGGCTCAGCTTCTCCCCGAGTGGCAGCGCGCGAAACAGCGCTTCTCCCCCTCCCTCCTAGGCTTAAGAGCCTGGGAGGGAGGGGGAGAAGAGAACCCTAGCGGGCGCAACATGCATCTCCCGCTCCCTTCCACACATGCCCCGCTCGCCCCGGCGCTCTGGCCGGGGAGAGCTGGGCAGCCTCGCTCTCCGCTGGCCGGGGAGAGCGGGGACCTGGGCATGCCACCCTCCCCGCTGGCGCTCCGGCCGGGGAGAGCGGGGCAGCCTCGCTCTCCGCTGGCCGGGGAGAGCGGGGCCCCGGGCATGCCGCCCTCCCCGCTGGCGGTCCGGCCAGGGAGAGCGGGGCAGAGAGGCGGAGGGGGGGGGGAAGGTTGTTTCGGCGGGCGTTGGGGGGGTTGTTTTTTTTGGCGGGGGGCGGCGTTTGGGGTGTTGTTTTTTTGCTTGGGGCGGCAAAAACATTAGAGCCGCCCCGGCGGGGAGACAAGGGGCGGCTTGCCGTGGCTGCTCCTTGTCTCCCTGCTAAGCTGCTGAGTGGAGAGACAAGGGGCAGCTTGCCCTGGCTGGCTGCTCCTTTTCTCTCCGCTCAGCGGGGATACAAGGGGCGGCTCTCTCTGCGGCTGCCCCTTGTCTCCCTGCTAAGCTGCTCAGTGGGGAGACAAGGGGTGGCTTGCCCTGGCTGGCTGCTCCTTGTCTCTCCGCTCAGCAGCTCAGCGGGGAGACAAGGGGCGGCTTGCCGGGGCTGCGGGCGCCGGAGTTCCCTGTCCCCGGCAGGCCGGGGCAGCATGGAGAGAAGCCGCAGCCCCGCGCCTGCCGGGGACAGAGATCACCGGCGCCCGCAGCCCGGCCTGCCAGGGACAGAGAACTCCGGGGCTGCGGGCGCCGGTGTTCTCTGTCCCCGGCAGTCGCGGGGCTGCGGCTTCTCTCCGCGCTGCCCTGGCCTGCCGGGGACAGAGATCACCGGCACGGGCGCCCATAAATGCCCCGCGGGCACCGCGTTGGGGACCACTGCCATAAATGATCATGGCAAGGTATGTATCCAAGGGAAATGGATGGACCTCCCAGATAATCCAGAGATAGCAACACTGAGCTGCACTCAACCACTGTCATAATATTTAAATCAACACTCAACTAATAAAACCGTGTATTTTACTGCAAAATAAAATTCTCCAGCTCTAACATTTCAGTAGACTGTTTTCTATTTCAAAAATTTCTAATTTCAGTTATAAAAATACACAAAGAATGTAAGATGTTTTTAGGTTGCCCTATCTTCACTTTTCTTCAAATTTGTAGCAGTTCTAACTCCAGGGAGTGGTTAACTGGATCTTTAAAACTACAAGATCAAGAACGTTATAATTGTAAACAAATTAGAAAAAAATGTATAAGATCTTGTGAAAAATTGAAGACTATTTAAATATAATTGATATTTTGCAGAAATTTTTATAGATTCTTTAGAACTGCCTATCAGAGATCTTCTTCTCTTATCTTCTCAAAAACACCATCCTCTTTATTTGGTCTAACCACAATCCTTTTTCTTGATATAAAACCAGAGTGAGCTATCTGCAGAGATACAAATACACAGTTAAATACAGTAAGAGCACACAAATCACAGTAACCAAAAAACCCAATAGACTTGCAGCGATAAGTATGAACATTAATGCAACTAAAAATAAGTTTATCAGACATTATCCTATTTTACTGATGCAGTGGATGGCACTTCTAGGTCGGCATTTAGGAGACAATTGCTTATTGGAGCAGGAAACTGCTCCAATGATTAAAACTCATTTACAGTAATGTTTATTTCAATGCTCTAAAGATGGGACCAATTGGGATATTTGAGGCTGCTTTTTATTGGTGTTATGCATGAATAATAATGTCCCAATCAAGCAACTATAAAAAGAAGGGGCAGACTGTGATGTTGCACTCTATGATTTTATGAAAATATGCTAATGAGTGTGAATATAATGTAACTGGAATATGCTTCATGCAAAAGGTCTCTTTTAAGGTATCATTACAAAGTTTATAATCCGAGTGTGGTCATCCTATTTGTATAAATGTATCACTCTTGTATCTGAAACTAGAAATATGAAATATAACCCTGAGGTCCTATTGTAATTATGCAAAGTGTGGGCCATTAATGGTGGTTTGGAATCTTGATGGATCCCATCAACCAGGACAATTGACTGTGGATGGCTCTGTTAGCTTGCAGGCCTTCCTGTGAGTCAGGCTGGGAGGAATGAGGGCTTGGAGTCTTACAGTGACATGTGACCATGTCACCTGAACTGGAATTAATCTTTAATCTGGTGCTTTTCCATTTAGAAGGAGGGATGGGAACCCAGAGAGGGGCAAAGGATTCCCGCCTTATGCAAAAGATATATAAGGGGATGGAACAGAACAAAGGGGACTGCAGTCATGAGAAATCCCCTAGCTACCACCTGAGCTGGATCAAGGGCTGTACCAGGGGAAAGGATTGTGTAAGGATTGTGCCCAGACAAGGAAGGCGCCCAGTCTGTGAAAGAAACTTATTGAAACATCTTTGAGGGTGAGATTTTCATCTGTATTCAGTTTTATTACTGTATTAGGCTTAGACTTGCGTGTTTTATTTTATTTTGCTTGGTAATTCACTTTGTTCTGTCTGTTATTACTTGGAACCACTTAAATCCTACTTTTTGTATTTAATAAAATGTGACAAAGTTCCTCCTCTACCTTGGTGGGTCCTGTGCTTATTGGCGGACTTTGCTTGTCTCAGAGATCTTCCCCTCTGGTAGAACCCACAGTTCAGGTCAAACTACTCCTGTGTCTGATCAGGAGTTGGGAGGTTTGCGGGGAACCCGGGCCCGCCCTCTACTCCGGATTCCAGCCCAGGGCCCTGTGAACTTCAGCTGTTTAGAGTGCCTCCTGGAACAGCTGCACGACAGCTACAATTCCCTGGGCTACTTCCCGATGGCCTCTTCCCCAGACCTTCTTTATCCTCACCACAGGATCTTCCAGCAGTATGCCGTCTCCTCTCAGCTCCTAGTACCTCTTGCTCCCAGTTCCTCGCACGCAACACCACAAACTGAAAGGAGGTCCTTTTTAAACTCTGGTGCCCTGATTAGCCAGCCTGTTCTAATTGATTCTAGCACTTTCTTCTTAATTGACTCCAGGTGTCTTAATTAGTTCCAGGAGGTTCCTGATTGCTCTAGTGCAGCCCCTGCTCTGGTCACTCAGGGAATAGAAAACTATTCATCCAATGCCCAGTATATTTTCCTTCTACCAGACTTCTGTACCCCACTCGTCTGGGTCTGTCACAAAAATCACTTTTTACTTATTAATTAACCCAGAGTATGCATTAATACCGGGGGGGGGGGGTCACCCTGCAGCATAACTATAGCTACTAAGAGCCAAGGTGTGGCTGGCTGGCTGCAGAACACACAGCTAGAGTTGGGAGTGACTTACATGCTGGAGGCTGTTTGTGAGCAGTCCAGGTTAGAGGCAGCAAGGCATTATAACGGACACCCCAAGGCAGGGATTACAACTACTCAGGGCTTGTCATACAATGCTGCAACTGTGCTTCTGTAGCCCTTTAGTGAAGACGGTCCTACGCCGACACAAGAGCTTCTCCTGTTGGCGTAGTTAATCCATCCCTCCGAGAGGCGGGAGCTATGTTGATGGGAGAAGCTCTCCTGTCGCCATAACACTGTCTACACAGGCGGTTAGGTCGCTATAACTATGTCACTCAAAGGTGTGGATTTTTCACACCCCTGAGCAACATAGTTATACTGATATAAGTCTGTAGTGTAGACGTGGCCTCAGTCTGGATTATACCCCGGTATGTCACACTCACTCACTGACCTGACTTTGTTGGACGCTGGATTTTTTACTCTTCAGGGATTCAGACATCTCAATCTGCTACACAGAGTAATTAAATTTAAAACACAGTAAACTCAAAGAAAGCATACAGACAAACCACATTGGGCCTGGCCCAGTTTCCACTGAATTCAAAGGGAGGAGGAGCAGGGCATTAGTTCATTTATTTACACTTCCTTAATCTGGTTCAAAGTCACCATAGCTACTAAATAGTAGCAGCAGCAGCATCTGAAAATTAGCCATCATTGCCACATTTAAAATGTTAGCATCTCTCTACTACAAATAATTTAGGGCTTAAAGATTAAATCAGTTTCAAAATTGGTCTCCATCTCCATTTACCCAATCTTTATTTATTAATTGCTTAAAACGGAATATAGAAGTTATTTGTTGCCTTCCTGTCCACTTTAATGAGCATGGTGATATCATAATGCAAGTACTAATCCGGCAGCCCACATGCATTCTCTTCCTTTCACTTCTTAAAGAATTGAACGTAACAGCTGTTCTATAATACTGTCAAATTTCAGGACAGTCAGCAAAGGTATTGACATTTAGCACTAAGTCACTATAGCTAAGACCACCACAGAAACATATATTGTGGGATAAGTATAAAATTAAAGATTAATTTGGTCAAGGATATATATATATATATATATATATATGTGTGTGTGCTGTAAAGAAGACCAGAATCAGCAAGTAAAAGAAGTCCATGAGAATAAGTAGTATTAGTTGTAGTGTGGGAAGGTTCCAAAAGTAACTAATACAATAAAGAGCTCCAGTAACAAGACAAAGAAAAACTGTCTTAAAAGAAACAAGCCCAAACCTTCCCATTGTTCTGCTGGTAAGCAAAGAATGGGGGGGACAAAATAAGAAAGGAAAGGCCTTGAGAAGAAAGAAGGCTGTAAATCTTATCTGGATTAAGACTGGAAAGAAGGGTGAACTGTCTCAAATTTGTTTTTAGCAGAAATCAGTAATTGGCGATGACATCACTTTGTTAAAGGGTATAAAAAGTAAACTCTTAAAGGGTTCATTGCTAATACCTGCCTGACCACACTGGAGCCAACCAATATGGGTCTAATCACTCCTGGGTTTAGCCCATTTGAAAGTATCTTAATCATACACTTATAAATGTTTTGTTACTGTTTGGATGTAGTAAATTGCTTATTAGTTAGGCTTTGGGGCATCTTTACAGCAACTGCATAAATTACCATTTGGCCTTTGGATTTCATAAAAAGAATTTATGGTTACCATTGGTGTTTGTTGCTTTCCCATATTAATAATTTCAAATATTATTAATAAATCTAACACCTATAAAAGATGTTCCTATTTAAAAAGACATTCAATGGCAACAGGGAACTTTCTATTAGCCTTTTCACTGTTTAAGTTTACAAAATTTCTGTCTTTTTTTTTTTAAAAAGGCCCCCTCTGTCTCAGTGTGAATTTTTCAAAATTTCAGACTGATCACTGCAAAACATGGTGAACATAATGTTTTAGCAGAAACAAAAATTCAGACAGGACCTGAATACAGCAAGTAAGGGGAGACATACAAGAGTTATAAGATAAGTGTGCTTTGTCATATGTGATAAAAGTTTAAAAACTAGAGGGGAACAGAGAGACTAATATTAAACATCATTACAACAAAAGGTCATCTTTGAAATCCAGATCACACATTTTTTGCAACATTTCCACCACCTTGTCAATTAAATCTACAGTAAAAACATTGGAAGCTGCAAGAGCCTTTTCTACACTGCAGATACCACTGATGCAGCTGAATTGATGATAGCAGCAATGGGAATTTCATTCCCATAAAAATTCCCTAGCATAAACAAGTGAGTCGCTGGCCAGCTGCCATATACTTGGGCACCAAGAGATGCAGATAGATAGTTTTGCTCACCATTTCTTTGTCTCCTTTGGTTGTCTTCATCAGCTGTTCTGATATTATCTTTTTTAAGCAGCTACTCAGTAGAAATGCCTAAATAGATTAACAAAAGAAACTAGAATATATTCTATTTAAGATTTACTCAACCTTATTTTCCCCTCCCACTTTTCCTGGTAACTACTGAACTACTACTTGCCTAATCTGGTTAATTTTACCATGTGCTTAAAATATTTATGCTCACTGAATTAATTGTAATCCAATCTCACTGTGACTAAACTCTGACACCACAACTTAGAAAATTTAGGGGAGGTGTCTTTATTGTGGGTTCTGTACCGCAAGTTATTCTCTTATAATTACCCCCATTTTGTGCCTCTAAGGCAGCTGAACTACATTCACGGCTGTCTTAAGCAAATTGCATTGATATTGACAATACCAAATTAAGTACCTACCATACTTCTAATACCACACCTTAGACTTGAGGTTCAGAAGTGCTGAGAACCCAAAACTTCAACTGAAGTAAATGGGAGTGGCAAGTGCTCTCAGCACCTCTTAAATTCAGATCCCCTTGTGTCTACATGCAAAAGTTGTTGCAACAATGCAAATGTTGAGAGTATATTGCAATTGCTTGGAGCCAATCTCACCGCCATTGTGCACTGCATGGTTACAGTGGTAGTGTGAACTGAAAGCAGTGGGCACGGCAGCACCACCAGTTCTATTGGGGCTGGATGCAAAGCCCATCAAAGTCTATGGGAGTCTTTCCATTGACTTCAGTGGACTTTAGATCAAGCCCTGGGGTCCTCTCAGCACCTTTTCACGCTATATTTTCTTCCTCTCACTTCTGAAGAAAGGGATGCGGTTTTCCTACTTACTGGAGTTTAGGGGCAGCTCTAGTTAAACAGATTCAGCAGTAAAATTAACAATTAGGGAATTTCAATTTGGCTGCTCTCTTCCCATAACAGCAACCAAAGTAGTAAGCCACTTGGCTTGTGAATATGGGGGTGATTCATATTCTTGTAAAACTCTGAGTAGCAGCAAAATAATGAGCTCCTACATAAGTGGGTGAACAATACAGAGTCATACTGGAATGCAGAAATAATGCATGAAAAATTAAGCATTCTGATTTCACTTGTAAAGTCTTATCTGCTATTAATTTTGGCAGTTTTGGGGTGGGAGGAAGGAAAGAGAAGAGAGGAGGCATATTTGAAGCACACACCACTTTCTCTTTGTTTGCTTTTTTTCTTTCTTTTTTTTAAAGCCAAGTACTAGGGATGGGCTGTACCAAGACCCCCAGATTCAACCCTTCCCTCCCCTCCCCCCGCCCCCAATCTGGGTTCTTTCCTATCCAGCTCTTAGTTTTGCTGCTGTAGTGCATAACTGTATATTAGCTACTTCTCTTTCTGAACACCTTTTTCTTTGAACAGCAGCCAGAGACGTGATGGGTGGGGTGGGACACTATTGAAGTACGGTGGAAAAAGGGATTTTTAAAAATTATTATTATTTACAAAATGCTGGTATATATTTATATCTACCATGTACCTGTTTTTTATTTAACATGTACTTGAGTGTAATATTCATGTGCATCATCTACCACATGGAAGATAAGGTCTAGTCGTTAAGCATTTCCACCACATTAAAATTTGTGACTATCCACTGGGCTAGTAAAGAAAAAAAGAAAACTAACACCTCTGCATACCATGCCAGGCTTGCAGCCCAGTGTAGGGCAATTTCTCTTGCCAATCTCAACCCTCTCTCTGGGGAGACGTATTTGAGCTCCCATGTAAGTCTGGCCTTAGACTGAACTGGCACAGACACAGCAGTTGTCCAGTTATAGGAGCCACACATAAGCACTGAAGAGTAAATTCCAGCCCCATTGGCTAGCAGTCCCAATTCCAGCCCCATTTCACCAAAGGCCTTTTTCTTTACTGCCCTGACGCTAACCTGTTTTGTGTAAAAGACGATCCATCTCCATGAGTCCGAATCATTGTACTCGAACCTCAGCTCTAGGGTCTGCTCATTTCCTTGGTCTTTTGGCTGTGTAACAGAACCCTGAAGAGGAAGAGAAGAAACTGCCGCAAAGAGGTATTAACTCAGAATCAGGGCTGGATTCTCCAGTCAGCCAGGTTCAGTTTGTGCAGTTTACAGGGCAAAAGTGAATTTGATGCAGATGGAGATCTGTACTGGAAGAGTTCCCCTGTGAAGGGTGAAATCTCCTCTAACAAAGTTGACTAAGGTGGCTCTGCTACCTCATGTGCCAGTTCCGCTGTCCCACTCCACCATCTATCTTAAGGGAAGGCAGCTGAAGGTACGTACGCTGGGGCAAGGTATCTGAGAATTAGAGAGCTCTCACCAGCTCCCTGGCAGCCTTAATCTCATACAGGAAAAAAGTCATTTTGAATTAAATGTGTTGGAATATTTGGGAAGGTGCAATGTCAACAAGGTACTTACTAGAAAAGTGACCTGCCAGCACCTCACCCTGTTGATCTTGAAGCTGACTTCTTTGGTCTGCTTACAAGGTAACTTTATGCAGCAGCTAATCTCATTATTTCCTACATGAACAGCAGCAGAACAGCCTACTTCTGGATAGTCACAGGTGCAGGGATCAAGCTGTATATATCCATAGTGCTGCACTTCCTGAACCAGCTCTAGAAACTGCATCAGAAACACAGAATCAGAAAGTGATGAAAAATAGTGTCCTACATGATCTTCTGTACAGAAGCAGTTGTGATCTAATAACTAAGCAAGGCACAAGGAACCAAGACCTGATTTCTAATCCCAGCTCTACAAGGTCACTGTGGCCTTTAAGTCACCTATTGACCTAGAAAAGTTTTTCCATCTGAATTTTTTTTGGCTAAAAATGCAGATTCGGCAACACTAAGCCATCTTGTGAATTGGTGTAAAATTCATCAAATTGTTTCTGTCAAACCTTCCCCCCTCTCCCCCGCCGCCATCTGAAAAAATGGAAAAAGTTTTATTCTGACATTTTAAAAATGAAACTCATTTTTTTGCTTCCGAAAAATTTTGTTTAGAAATTTCCTTCACTTTTATTAAACATTAATAGTGTTTAATAAAGCTCATAATTGAAACATTTTGTTTTGGAGTGAATTAAATGTTTAACCCAAAAAACTTTCTTCAATTTTTTGGAATTGCAGTGAACCAAAAAAATCCATTATTCACCCAGCTCTAGTCATCTGGTGTCTCTGTAGCTCAGTTTATCTGTAAAATGGGTCTGAAAGTCACACAGGGAGGGAGAGAGAAGGGATAAATACAGAACTTTATGATACCATTTTTACAGAGTCACTTTTCAGAGAAAAACCACATTAAATATATGGGGCTGCAGCCTCAAGGGTCTTCATCCTGAAATATATTCTCTCAATATATTTATATTATTTTAAAAGAGCACTTTACCTTCATTTTGTTTGCCGCTTTTTGTAGCAATTCCAGTTTTTGCAACTGTCCGTCCGTGGGTTTGACCCAATTCTTCTCAATTTCCTGTAGTGCCTTATTTAGAAAAGTTGGTAAATTTTAACTAAAAAAAAAGGGGGGGGTGAAGTGGGGGGGGAGAGGGTATTTCTATCTGCCTTTTACTATGGGTGTGGGGAAGATATCCCAACATCTTTTAAAACACGCGCTCAGATTTTTTTGACAGCTGCACACAACTTTTAGTCTACTCAACCCTTGGTCCCTGCACCAAAATGGTTTCCAATTCAACTTTCCCAACATACCTGCAAACCCCTGACCTCTGGCTATGAAAAGCGGTATCTATCGTTACTCTGTCAACCTGCAGGTTTGCTTGTGCAGAACATGGTTCCAGTACACAGAGAAAATGTAACACATGGAATGATGGATCACAACTACCAATTTTAAAAATAAAATGAGCAAGCAAACATGGTAATTAATCATGACACTGAAGGACCTCCCAGCACAATATAGTGGTAAGGACACTGGAGCCCTGTGTACACTACAGCTTCCACCAATACTACCACAGGTGGAGCTGCACAAAAGGTGAATTAAAACCATGAGATTTGCTAACAGAGATTGCTTAAGACGATGAACGTGCCAGGTTTGAAGCCTTTTGAGCGGAGTTCTCAATAGAGAAAGGAGGAATGTAAAAGTTATTATGGATATTTATTTTTTTCTACCTTCAGATAAAACAGGAGAAGCCTAGTGGAGTTTTATGAACTCTTCCAAAATAATTAAGAGACTACCTGGAGACATTTAAATCCTCAAACGTTTTTTTTTTTTTTTGAGAAAACAGTAAGTAGTGGAAGTGTTCAGTATGCAAGCGTAATCTCAGCCTTAACACCACGAACACATAATAGCACTGACATATATTGTCATGAGAAGCAAACGGACCAGGGCCTAAATACATCCCCTTTATGCATGGAATAATTACTTACACTAAACAGAATTTGCAAACTAGACAGTTATTTGTACATGAAAAATTCTCATAGAACAAGCTCATCCATAGTTATTTCTTTTCTTTTTAAATCATTAAAAAAAAGAAATATACAAGAAGATAGAAGTACTTGTCCATATTTAATATTCAGATAACTTGCACTATTTAAAAAACAGTTCTTACATTATTAAAATGGGAGATGCATTTTGGGAATTAGCTTTTAGAAGTATCAGGAGTTTTCTTCTTTTGTTACCTGCATATAGAGTACATTCACTGAAGCTCTACAGTCCATTAGCATTTTATCAAGAGAAGGATCCATATACCTGACAAATGCAAAAATATTAAAGGTTACATTTATAAGCACAACAATTAGCATTTCCATTCAGCAATAAATATGCACTTGGGAGTACAACCCAACAGTAATACATACAGAAAGATCCCACTACTCACAAAGTAATAAAAGACAGCAGTATGTCACACCTTTGAAATTACACATCTGTGAAGTATGTAAAAAAAATTACTCCTTACAGCATTATAGCAAATAGACTGCGGTATGAAATAAATTAAATTGCTCATCTGCTTTTATCACAGTAATATGGAAAACAATGATTTAGAATCCAAGTGTTAAAAAACGCCATTAAATATTTCTCTTGCATGTGTCTAAAACTTAGGGCTTACTTACATGGGGAAGTTTAGTGGCAGAACTATACCAGTACAGTTATACTGCTATAACTTCCTGTGTGGACACACTTATTCCAGTTTCAGTGCCTTTTTGTGGTTTAGCTTACACTACTTCCAAATATACATAAGCTAAACCACAAAAAGGCACTCAGACTGGAATAAAAGTCTCCACACAGGAAGTTATAGCAGTATAACTGTACTGGTATAGTTCTGCCACTAAACTTCCCCATGTACGTACGCCCTTATAAACCGGAGAATTTAACAGAAGGGCTTATGTATGCCAGGCTTCAGTCCAGTTAAATTTAAAATTGACAAGCTACAAGTGTCTGAAAATATTTGTATATAGCTCAGTGACAGACACTTAAGCATAATGGCACTGCTATAATTCAGGTCCTTTGTGATCTAATATTTAGCAATGAGATCTTTAAAGAAAATTCCCCCCAAAACAACCTCCCTATCCCCTGCACACACTGCAACTTGCAGCTCAGAACCCCCAGCCCTCCCATTTTTCTTTTAGGAGATACGATGCCTCATATAAAAAATAAAATAAATAAATAAACAAACAGATTTTTAAAGTGTTCAACAGTAATTGGCTGATTGCAGTAGTGGACATTCCATCAACTATTACAGGACCATATAAACTGGTCAGTTCCAACATTACACTGAGAGGTCCAAAGACTAGCAGTTAGGGACCATTACATTCCTTTAAAAAAAAAATCAGCTTTATATGTTAGGCTCTCAGGACAAACGCACAGAATTTAAGTTGTGAGGATTCTCTTCTCTAGCACATTTATAATTGTAATGTATTTTCCAAATTTCTCTTCAGCTTCCAGCTCACCATTTCCTGATCCCAATCTTACAGTCTGACTCTTTCATACTCTGAAGACTCACGTAGGGAAGTTCAAATTCTGCCACTTTTTTCACCACTGGGGGCAGGGCAGGTGGGAAAAAAAAGAAGAGACAAATAATCCTGATTGGTTGAAACCCCACTGAAGTAGAACAGCTATTTTAGTATTTCAGTAAGTGCTCCATGACAACATACGTTATGTAAAAGAAAGAGGACATCACAAAAACAAATTATAAAAAATGGTAGGTTAAAGTCATGCTGTTTAGACACTCCCCACCCCGACCCCTTTACCTAATCTTTAAGGAGCAATATATTAGTGTCTCCTTATTCTGCTTTATACTAATGCAAGGAGTGCAAGTAAGGAGCACTAAACTAAGAAATCCAGGAAAGGAGATTGACGTTAGTGATCTCAAATAACGCTGAGCAGTTAGGGGCAGATGCAAATATGGGAGGCAAAAGAAATATTTTGTGATTCAGATGTATACTAGTAGGGTTGTGACTCTTTGTTATTCATTGCTTGAATGAAACAGAAGACAAACACACTATCACTAAGGTGCAATAAGGAATACAAGTCACACTAGAGGTGACTGCTTTCAATAATACGTTTTCCAAACATAAAATTAAGGGCCTGATCCTGCAAGTGCTTACTCTTGTGCTTAGTCCCCAATTCAGCAAGGTACTTAAACATGTGTGTAACTTTGTAAATGTAAGCATGTGAGTATTTAGGTGTTTCCTTAAGGTGGTTTGACTCTGGGGGTTATGCTGCAGCTTGGCAGGTTTTATCATCTGTCACTGATTTTTTTATGTGTGTGTGTGTGTGTGTGTGTGTGTGTAAGCAGTTTGTACACGTACTTGGAGAACTCAATATGTCCATTTTTATAAAGTTTTAAAGTGAATAAAATTGCAATATGTGGAAAATGTATTCCAATATGCTATGTATTTTTATACAACAACACAATTCAGAGATAAGTTAGTTTGTGAATATGGCAAATAGGATATAAACAAATAACTATAAAACACATCTTACCTAGATATATGTTTATAGTTAAGTGTAAGATTCCAGGATTGCCCCTGGCTGTGTCTCACACTGAAGCTTAGAACTTCTGCTGAGTCAGTGTGAAGCAATGGAACCAGCTACAAGCACGGTGGAGAACAATTTTTGTTCAGAATGTCGACAGGTTGGTATGTGTGGTCTGTTACTGTCCAATTTTTAAGTTCTCAGCCACTTGGACTACTTGTGAAACAGCAAGGAGCGTGTCTATGTCATTGTTACACCCTTAATCACAAGACCCTGCTTTTCAGGGTAAATGTTTATTCTAGGAATACAAAACCTTTTGCTTTAGGAGTTTTTTGCAGACAGAGATCTCCTCAGAGTTCAGCTACAAATAGTCTCCTCTTGCATCAGCACATATTCTGAACATTCTAGGCCAGGAATGGGCAAACTTTTTGGCCGGAGGGTCACATCTGGGTATGGAAATTGTATGGCGGGCCATGACTGCTTACAAAATTGGGGTTGGGGTGCGGGAGGGGGTGAGGCCAGAAACAAGGAGTTCAGGGTGCGGGAAGGGGCTCTGGGCTGGGGCAGGGCGGGTGGGGTGCGTGGGGGGGGGAGGTGAGGGCTCTGGGCTGGGGATGACAGGTGTGGGGTGCAGGAGGGTGCTCTGGACAGGGACCGAGGGATTCAGAGGGTGGGAGGGGGATCAGGGCTGGGTTAGGGGGTGAAGGCTCTGGGCTGGGGATGAGGGGTTTGGGGTGTAGGAGGGTGCTCCGGGCTGGAACAGATGGGTTCAGAGGGTAGGAGGGGGATCAGGACTGTGGCAGGGGGTTGGGGTGCAGGAAGGGGTCAGGGGTGCAGGCTCCCTGCTGCACTTACCTTAAGTGGCTCCTGGAAGCAGCAGCATGTCCCCCTTATGGCTCCTAAGTGGAGGTGTAGCCCGACGGCTCTGCTGTGCACTGCCCCATCCGTAGGCACCGCCCCCGCAGCTCCCATTGGTCGTGGTTTGGGGGCAGTGCCCACGGATGGGGCAGCATGCAGCAGAGCCGCCTGGCCGCAGCGCTGCGTAGGAGCCGGAGGAGGGATATGCTGCTGCTTCCAGGAGCTGTGCGGAGCAGTCCCTGACCCTGTTCCTCAGCTAGAGTGCAGGAGCATGGTAAGCCCCAGACTCTGCTCCGCAGTGGGAGCTTGAGGGATGGATTAAAATGGCTGCTGGGCTGGATGCGGCCTGCAGGCCGTTGATTGCCCATCCCTGCTCTAGGCCCTGCAGTAGCTCACTCAGTGTGCTCCCACCCTATTCTTAAAGGGGGAGCTCCTATTTCTCTTATTATAGAATTTCTATCACCATAACAAATATATACACAACAAATATTTTTATATTTAGTAATTTTGAATATGACTTTATAAAACATCATCTATTCCAGGGACCTCATATTGTGCCGAGAGTCCTAGACCATTGTAACATCAGAGGTAATTAGACAAATCACCACCCTAACTCTACAGCTAATTTGCATGCAACAATTTCATTGGTTATATGAGGGAGAATGCTCAGATTGGTTACTTGGCCCAACTGCCACACATGCAATAGCACAGACTTTCGGCTACTATTCATGTAGTAAAAGCTGGGGATTCCACACTCAGCATCACATTCACCCTTCCACATCCATAAAAGCAAGACATAGTGAAAACAGAGAAATTATAAATAAAATAACCATATTAGTGAAGTTTAGCAGCAATAGTTGCACTACAAACCCATCAAGGATTGAACACCTGTCATGACCCTAACACCCAGAAATCTTTCAGCCTTAATCTTACATACATTTAAAAAAAAAAAAATCTAGATCACTGCAAAAGGTACTTCTACAGCAAGTTTTTTTGTCTATGGACCTGAAAATACTTTCAGGAGAGTATCATCATCACCATTTTGCAGTCTGGAAAACTGAGGCAGAGAGAGGTTAAGTGACTTGTCCAAGGCCACACAAAATCAGTAACAGAGTTGGGTATCCAATTCAAGGGTGAAATCCTGACCTCACTGAAGTCAACAAGAGTTTACATCAATGGAGCCAAGATTTCAACCCAGATCTGAGTCCCAGTCCCGGGTTCAGTCCACTAGATTACAGCTGCTCAAATGGAGGGAGAGATGGAGGGCATGCATGTATCACCAACCCATATTGGACAAAAACACACAGTACTCCAAGAGACTTCTACATTTTGTGAGCACAGAGAATCACACCCTAGATTTAGGGCACATTCAGTTCCATCATTGTTATGACCTTTCTATGCTTATCAATTAAAAAGTGAAAGAGTGGAATACACTCATAAAGGAAAGCAGAGTAGGGACTTCATTTTATAAGGGGATAGAGGGGGAAATCTTCCAACTGTTCAGATCTGAGTTTGAGATTATATAAACAGTTTTTACTTCAAAGTATAACCATATGCAGAGAAGCCAGAAATAAATCCAACCTAGCTCAATATTTACGAAAACAACCCACACAATAGTTACCAAGTTACTATATGCCTTGCAAATTAGCAAAGTTCTCTATGCTATAGATAACCCCAACCCACCTGTGATCCTCTGTCCCCCCCCTCGTGGTTGCTGGGCTACATATAGAGATTGATGAACTTCCAGCCTTTGAGCTAACAGAGATGGGTCTTTTAGCTCAAGCAGCATAGATTCATGCTTTTAGATCCAGAGGTCCGATCCCCACTGGCAATGACCCACCCAGGGGTGCATTGTGTGACACATACTGCACATGGCTTACCAGAGAGAACTCCATTGCTGTGATCTTGAATAAAAAATAAGCTAAAATATCCTATTAATTCTCTTGACAGCCCCATCTTGTATGAGACAACCTTAAAAACAAAGAATGAAAAAGGAGGTCACCTATGCATCTGAACATGAATTTATACGAGGCCTGGTCACTGGCCATTAATACAGCTTCAAAGTTGTTGTTTTTTTAAACTGTTCCTTTATTCCTCTAGGCAGAGGCAGCTGTTAAGACCTAAATTTCAACCCTCCACAGTCTTGCTACTGCTAACACGTGAACAAGACAGACTTACCCAGCTTGACTCTCAGAAGCAGATTCTGTTTTGCTATGGCCCCTTTACATCATTCGGGTGGCATAAAGGGGCCTTAAAGGGGGAATGGCCCCCAGCCGCACTGCCAAAGAATGTAGGAACAGCTCTGTGCCAGCCCTGCCCCCCAAGAGCAGGGCGTGTGACGAGGAAGGGGTGGGGCAGGGAGAGGAATGGAAAGTGTAGGGTGGAAGAGGAGCTGAAAATACTCCACTCTGCCTATTTTCTGCTTCAGGTATCCGAAATCTGAGCTTTAAGTTAAGCAGCCAAAGCCTACCCCCACCATTCCCGCACTCAGTGGGTACCACAGAACCTCCTGGGCTCACAGGGAAAGAGTAAAAAAGGTGCCTCTTTTACTTATGAGCAGCCAGGGCCGGCTCTAGCTTTTTTGCTGCCTCAAGCGGGGGGAAAGAAAAAAAAAAAAGCCTGACATCTAAGCAAAAAAACAACAAAAAACAGCCCTTGAAATGTGCCACCCCAGGAATGGCCGGAATGCCGCCCCTTCACATGTGCTGCCCCAAGCACCTGCTTCCTTTGCTGATGCCTGGAGCTGGCCCTGTGAACAGACCATTTGATCAGGAAGGCATTGAGATGCAACTGTGGAGAGGCAAGGACATGGAAAAGCTTTCACCAGGAAAATGATTTCTCCATAGTTCAGCTGCTGGGTGTGTGAGTTGGCATAAGAAGCACAGTGGGAGAAGCAGGACTTGTTTGGTCTGAACACAAGATGGAAGTACAAGTTTTCAGAGTGCCTTTAGAAGGTACCAATACCGCAAACACTTCCAGTTGAGAGAGAGCTGGAGCATAAAATCACTTCCCCCAACCCTCACTTAGAGCACTGAAGAAATGTTCAGAGGCCCAGTCAAAAAAAGACCCTGACCAGGACTAACTTTCACCCTATATGTTCTTGAACCAAAATCCCCATTAACGTGCTACCTGAAATTGCAAGGCGGCACTACAGAGTGTCAGAAACTCATCACTTAGTACAGCATCTCACAGTGCTCCAAATGAAGCACCTACTTCTATTCAACACACTTCATAGAGATACCCAATGTGAAACATTCAGTCAGTACTGAGCTTAATTTTCTAATTCTTAGATCAAGGCACACCCCAGTATATATTACTCCAAACCCCTGTGGACTGTACACTAGTAATTGGGAAGCTACCGGGGGATGTGGTGAGACAAATATATAATGAGGAAAGCTCACACATGCCCCTAAGCCTGTCTCATGCTAAAGGAAACCAAAGAACAGGCAGCATTTACAGTGCCAATGAATTATCAGAATCATTGCTGTTTGCCTATAGTGCCATAAGTGTACATGGCACTTTATTGTTAAGTGCACCCAAAGTACTATTGCAGAAAGAGTGGCACCAGCCTGAAGAAGATCTGGCCCTTATACAGGACAAACAAGGGCATCAGAACAATATGCACAAGTGCTTAGATAGCAAGATATTTTTATGGAGAGATGGGATTGAAGATGCCAGTGACAAAGAAGGAAGCTACCATCACGCTGATTTAAATCTGAAGGGTATTAACGGATTTCCTCATTCGCCTTTTTTTGGCAACTAAGCAGTGAAAAGCTCCAAAGGTAGAAAGAGGCTCAACAAACTTGAACATGATGCTGTTCAAAAAGGTGGGGGAAATCATCGTAGGAAGGTGTGTGGAATTTATTTACTCGCATGATGCAGAACTGCTAGAACGATGTTGTGTGGCCAGGCTGAACCACTGGGCCAAACTAGCTGTTAATGAAAAGAAACCAAAGTGAGAGAAATCTTTACACGAGGCAAAGCAGCTGCTCTTTACTTAAGAAACATGATCTGGCCTATATTTGGGCAGTTCTCTGTGCTAGATCAGGGACTTTGTTTGGAGAAGAGATTTAGTGCTCTCAATTCTTGGACCCATGATGTACAGGGATATGAGAGGCAATGATAATATGTGTGGTCAAGATGGTGGCGAGACTTCATTAGCCAGAGTAGCATCTGAGGGCCAAACTGCATGAATTCTTTGCTCAGGATGGCGAGCAGTTTCGTGCGCAAATAATCCCACTGAGGTCAATGGGCGTACTGGTGTGTAATTGCTTACCAACCTCACGCAATCTGGCTCTCTGTGTCCCCTGCAGCAGCAACAGTGGCTACTGGGGAAGTAGCATCCATATTGTTACACACTCACCATCTCTGGCTAAAGGAATGTTGGAGGATGATGCTCATAATGTGAAGGGGATGAGAAAATAGAAATCAGGAAGATGGCAGTAGTTTGGCTTCTGTTACCAAGAAGAGAAAAAAAGATTACAGGCCAGCAACTCAAGCCCCCCTATCTATAACAGGCCTACTGTCATCTCGGAATTTTAAAAAGGAGGTTATAACCCGGTTCAGACTCTCTGTTTAAACAAAGTTTGGCTGCTAGCGTGTGCAAGACCAAGCTTGTCACTATTTATTATTGGTATTGTGGCAAAATCTAGACACCTCAGCCCATTGTGCCAGGCACTGAACAAAGAGAGACACTCCTTACCCTAAAGGGTCTACATACTTACTATAGACAACAGGTAGATAGACAGAAAGAGGGAGCACCAGGAAAAAAAGAGTGGGCATGGGTCAGCAAGATACATAGATTGTAGACTCCTTCTACTGTAGAGGCAGGAACCTCTGTTCCTTTTTTTCTGTGTCTGTACAGCGCCAAGCACAATGGGGTCCAGATCCATAACTAGAGTTCCTATGTGCTATAATAGTAACAATAGGTGTGTCAACACACCAACAGTCTTAAACTATATTTAAGCCAAATGTAGAACACTGTCTCTGGCCACACTGCTTGGCAACACAATGTTTATTCAGATTTGGCCTGAACTATATTAAAACAAGCTTTTTAAAAAACAAAACACCAATTCTCTAATCGTCTTAGATGGCCTCCTGTACACAGGGCCAAAACAGCTGCCTTTGGAGATGAAAAGAGCCGCAGGGACGTTGAGCGGGTGAGGTTAGGGGCAGAGAAAAAACAACAACGCTGATTAATATAAAAACTTTAAGAAACTTATCTACAGAATTAGTAAACAATGCCCAGTGTATGTTTTCTTCAGGTATTCCCTCAAATAGGCATTTTTGCCAGTGTCCTGCTAAAATGTGAGGATGAGGGTTATGGTTAGGGTGAGGGAAAGCATCTCAACTCTTCACACACTTTTCCTTAAATTTAGCAGTTTCAGCAGTATCCCATTTAGAAACCCATTACCTCTAGCACTCTTTCAGCAGTGTCCGACGTCTGGATATCAAGCCTAACATTCCTTCCATCAGCCAGGTAAACATCCAGAGAGGCTCTCTGTGTCTGGATCTTAAATGTATCCTGTTAAAACACATTCATATTTCACTTTATTGCTGCCCTCCTTATTAGAGCCCTGCTGAAGGTGCTGGTGCTCCGCTGCCCTGTTTACCTTAGAGAAATGAACTGGATTACGGGGAGAGCATGATGGAGGCCTGGTCTACACTTTAAATTTAGATTGACCCAGCTACATCACTCAGGGGTGTGAAAAATTCACACCTTCAGCACCATAATTAAGCCAACCAAGCCCCCAGCATAGATGCACGTAGGTGGACAGAAGAATTCTTCTATCAACCCAGCTACTGCTGCTTAGCAAGGTGGATTTCTTACACAGAGACAGCAAAACCCCATCTGTCACTGTAGGAAGCATCTACACTGCAGTGCTACAGCGATATACATGCAGCACTATAGTTGTGCCATTAATAGCCACCAATAGTGTTGACATGGCCTGAGAGTCTGTAGGAGGGAAGAGGAAAGTACTGTATTGACTGGATTCCCACTCTTGTACTATAAAGCCGAAACCCAAGACAGGCCCTGTGTGTTTAGAAGAATTATCCTTTCCCTGGGAAATTCCAGGGATTTAAAGTCACAATTCATTTTGCTTCTGAGATGACACTATTTCCAGTGTGATCTTGCCAAGAAGAGTAAGGCTCTTTTGGCTTCCTCTAAGGCTGCAGCATTTCTCTGCAGTTTGGGGTCTTCAGCTGATCATGGATAAGGGCAGACAGCAAGTTTTGGCTATGGCTACACTACTGCAGTTATGTCGCTCAGGGTATGAATTAGCCATCCCCCACCGACAAGTTACACTGACCTACGCACCGGTGGGAACAGTGCTATGTCGGCGAGAAAGCTTCTCCTGCAGACATGGCTGCCGCCACTGTTGGGGGTGGATTAAGTACGTCGGCGGGAGAGAGCTCTCGGCATTGGTGCAGCTACCCTGCTGTAAGCTCTCTAATGTAGCCATACCCTTTCAGCCTTCTGTCTTCCTGCTTTGTTTCACATTGTTTGCCACTGTGACCAATAGGACAGGGGTTGATTTGGATTTAAATCTTTTCTAACAGAGACAAATGTAGCACCAAAGAAATAGGCAATACAGTACTGCTCAGACCATACAACTGTAAACATATACGTACATTTTTATATATATGATAATATGTGCACTGAGGTATACAACAAAGAAAACCCATGAAAATTCAGCCCAAATCTGCCTGAGAAAAGAACTATGAGGTCACTTATCTTATCCGAACGAGGTGGATGTATAAATAGGACTATGCACAGGGGTGCTAGAACAATTTGCATAGTGGAAGTGCTGAGAGCCATTGACCCAAACTGTAAACCCTGTATATGACGGAAACCACCTCAAGCTAGGAGGTGCGGCAGCACCGCAAGTTCCAACACTGATGGCTATGGGCTGAAAACAAGCTTATGCAATTTAATGTTTATTTTAAAACATGGGTAGTTTAATATCACTGCTCTACAGACAAAATGCTTCTGAAATAAATGTAGTCAAACTTTACTAATTCTGGGTCACTGAACGAAAATGATGCTTAAAATTGTTGATTGGCTCTAGTTTTCAAGACATGCTATTGGGTCAGTATATACGACCCTTGACTTGGGAATGGCGGAGGATAAGTGAGTTATAAAGGGAAGGGATCTCAATTTAAACCAGAAATGACTAAAATACATCTTTGACTGGATCTATGAATAAATCTATGACTGGGTTTGGACAGTACTTGCTTTTTAGGCAAAACAATGAATGATGCAATCTGAAGCTGGTATTGCGTCATACATTATATGAATTGCATCGTTATTCCTAGACGTCATGGATGATGCAATCATAACGAAGCTTACATCACTCTGCTGAACAAATTGCCCTATATCAGCTCTAGAAATCAGACAGTGTCATGCTCTCTTATTTGTCAGTGTTTGATTTTGCAAAGGGACACATTTCTGTTTAGCCAAAGTGAGCAGAGATGCCTCGTACTTGTGTGAACAGTGCAGATAACTTCTGCTATGTTTGTGGTGAAGTGACTTTTGCATCACAAAAGCGCAGTCTAACCACTATGGTTAAGAAAGCCTATCACCTTTATTTTGGCTGCAAAATTGGAGATCAGGACAAGAGGTGGGCCCCACACATATGCTGCAACACTTGTGCAACAAATCTTTGCCAGTGGTTGAACAGGAAAAGGAAATCTATGGCTTTTGCAGTGCCAATGATTTGGAGAGAGCCAACAGATCATACCAGCAATTGTTACTTCTGCATGGTGCCTCCAGTTGGGAAAGGTGTGTCAAAGAAAAAAAAAGTGTACTGTGCATTATCCAAACATTCCATCAGCTATACACCCAGTACCCCACGGAGAAGGACTGCCGGTTCCTGATGCACCAGAATCAGTCTCACTTGAGTCAGACGAGGAAGAGGAAGAGGATGAAACTTCTGGTCCTGAACCATCAATGTCACAGGACCCACATTTTCTCCCATCCTCCTCCTCTGAACCACACCTCATAACACAAGGTGAACTGAATGACCTTGACAGGGATTTGGAACTACTCAAGAGTAAGGCAGAGCTTTTGGGCTCCAGACTACAGCAGTGGAATCTCCTGGCAGGTGATGTTAGGGTTTCCATGTTCCGTGACCGTCCAAAGGATCTTGTCCCATTCTTCTTCATGGAAGGTGATCTTGTAGCCTGCAACAACATCGATGGTGTGATGGCAGCCCTCAACATCGTTCACGATCCAGATGAGTGGAGACTGTTCATTGATTCATTGAAGACGAGTCTTAAAGCTGTTTTACTGCATAATGGCAATGTTTTGCCATCAATTCCAGTTGGTCATGCAGTCCATATGAAGGAAACCTATGACAACATGAAACAACTTTTGAGGTGCATAAACTATGACCAACATCAGTGGCAGCTTTGTGGCGATTTGAAGGTTGTTGCTCTCTTGCTTGGTCTGCAGACTGGATACACAAAGTACTGCTGTTTTCTCTGCGAATGGGATAGTCGTGCAAGAGATTCCCACTACATCAAGAAAGATTGGCCACTCCGACAGTCATTGGAGCCTGGGAGGAAAAGTGTTCAGCATCCACCACTTGTTGAATCAAGGAAGATTTTGTTACCACCCTTACACATCAAGCTGGGTCTGATGAAGAACTTTGTCAAGGCCATTGACAAAACACAAGCAGCTTTCAAGTACCTCCGTGGAAAATTTCCAAGGTTAAGTGAAGCTAAGATAAAGGAAGGTGTCTTTGTTGGTCCTCAGATTCGTGAACTTCTTCGAGATGATGCATTTGACCATGCACTGCGTGGCAAGGAAAAAAAGGCATAGAAAGCCTTCCAGTTAGTAGCAATAAATTTTCTTGGAAACAACAAGGCAGACAACTACAGGTTGTTGGTGGAAAACCTCCTCAAGGCTTACAAAAGCCTTGGTTGCAACATGTCACTAAAGATACATTTTTTGCACTCTCATCTAGATTTTTTTCCACCGAACTGCGGAGCAGTGAGCGACGAGCATGGCGAGTGATTTCACCAGGATATTGCAACAATGGAGAAATGCTATCAGGGCAAATGGAGCCCATCAATGCTTGCAGACTATTGCTGGACAGTGACAAGAGATGCTCCATTTAATGAATACAAGAGACAAGCCAAGAAGCGCCGAGTAGACACTGAATAGGACTAAACTATGTACATAATAGTTTTTTGCCTTTTGTTTCATAATACATTTTATTTCTATAACCCCTTTGCTGATTTTTAAAGTGTTACATAAACAGGACAGGTGAAATAGTATCATGTAAAGCAACCATAAACACATGAAAAGACCTAGGTTTACAATTTATGATTAAAACTCTACTATCTACACAATATACATAGACATAAAATGTAAAAACTTAAATATCTTAGGAACAGTAGCCAGTTGTTTTAATTGTCATATTTGAATTCAGCACATCAAAATACATACTAAATAGCACATTTTATCTCTGAAGCAGGCGACTTCTCAAAAATTGTAGACCAGTGTATCCTGCCTACACTGTGTAAAGCAAACTGTTAGCCTACACATATATGTTAGGCGTAGTACACACTACATTAATGGGTATTATGTCCATGGTATTAACATAATATGTAAGTTTTGTGAGGTTATGTTAACTGAATGTATTAAGCTCTTCCCGCAATTCTGTTCCCCATGCTAAATATCCCATAACACTTTGCAAAGCTGAATTCAGCTTTGGCTCTAGGTGATACGAAATCTGTCAAAAGCCAAGATACATTTGTTTTATGTCCTAGTACAGGGACCTTCATGGGCAACTGGTTTGAACTGTAATATCCAAAACAGAGATAAGAAAAGTACAGAACAAAATGGCAAGTTAAGGAACTGTTACAAACTGTTGGGTTGGATTTTAGTGACAAATGGAGGGTTTTGTAACTTATATTTATAGTGTGGTTTTACAAATAGTTTAAATGCATATTTCCAAAGCACACCTTCTATGTACAGTGAACATGCTGTGAGATAAGTTTTGCTTCCTGGAAGGAGGGTATGTGTCTCCTTTTTGTACTGTATTATTTTGTCTTTAGACAATAATTGGTTGAGAGTGGTTATTTGGTCTCGAACATTTTTAATATTGAATCACAAGTGTAGTCAAAAATCAACCGGCTACATATTGGCAACACAACCACATTGTGACACCCAGTTACAAAACAGCAGCGCCTGACTTGATTAAAACACAGTGTGGTCCTGTAGTGTAGGCAGAACCGAACCAGGCTCCCAAGCAATGCTGAACACCTGGTGAGGTTCATATCATGGAGTGTGGCTAAAACACTATTCAGTATTATCTACACCACAGAATTAAACTGGGTTTTAAGCACATTGAGATCTACTGTGTTGTACTTGGGTACCACAATATGGTGGCTTTCCACAGCATAGACTGGATCCCTAAAGGACATGCGTGCGATGCAATTTTAAGGAAGCTCACACTGCAGCCATTTAATTTATGCAAGTAATTGGACAAGCGAAAGCAATGTGAGTAGCCAGCAAACTGGGCTGCAAAAGGGAAACATTTCTACATACTTCATTCCTTCACTGGGCCTACTTGCTCAGACAAGAGCTAGCCAGGTACAGGGCAAGATTCACCCTTTGGAGAGCTCCCTAGTTTTAAGATATATAATAGATTCCAGACCTGCATCATTTTTTCTTCTGAAGCTCATTTTTAATCTTGAAACGCTGCCAATATGTCATACTAAAAATACTTTAAAAATAGGAACTGTTGGAGGAGAATAACATCAAAATATAAGATAAATTAAAAACCCGGGATGCTCTCAGCATGCTAGGGCGTAGCGATAAAACCAACAGTAGCTCAGGGTTCCAAAGCTGTCTTAGCCATTTACTCAGGACACCAATAGAGTTCACTTGGAGAGCAGAAAATGTGCATGATCAAAACATCAGGTATGCTCATGCAGGGTGGAAAGGAAAGGAGGCTCCAGATTTACTGAAAGGCAGAGGTGAACCAACAAAGAGTGACAAAAGAGAGAGACTATTCAGCAGGGTTTCCTTATCCGGGAAGAATCCAGGAACACACTACTCCTATGTTCCTGTGCTCAATTTCAATCCCTCTACTCATGTGTATTATAAACAAAAACCTGCACCTATTGCAATTCCACAGCTGGAGAATAAATCCAGATTGGCAGAGTTGAGTAGCAAAAATAAGTAGGGCTGTCAATTAATCACAGTTAAACTCACATGATTAACTCAAAAAAATTAATCGTGGTTAAAAATAATTAACCGTGATTAATCACACTATTAAATAATAGAATACTAATTGAAATTTATTAAATATTTTTGGATTGTTTTGCTACATTTTCAGATATATTGGACTTCTATTACAACACAGAATACAAAGTGTACAGTGCTCACTTTATATTATTTTTATTAGATATTTGCACTCTAAAAGTGATAAACAAAAAAGTAATTTTCAATTCACCTCATACAAGTATTGTAGTGCAATCTCTTTATCATGAAAGTGTAGCTTACAAATGTAGATTTTTTGTTACATAACTGCACTCAAAAACAAAACAATGTAAAACTTTAGAGCCTACAAGTCCACTCAGTCCTACTTCTTGTTCAGCCAATCGCTAAGACAAACAAGTTTGTTTACACTTACGGGAGATACTGCTGCCTGCTTCTTATTTACAATGTCACCTGAAAGTGAGAACAGACATTTGCATGGCGCTTTTGTAGCTGGTGTTGCAAGGTACTCATGTGCCAGATATCCTAAACATTCATATGTCTCTTCATGCTGGGGCCACCATTCCAGAGGACATGCTTCCATGCTGATGATGCTCATTAAAAAAATGTGTTAATTAAATTTATGACTGAACTCCTTGGGAGAGAATTGTATGTCACCTGTTCTGTTTTACCTGCATTCTGCCATATATTTCATGTTACAGAAGTCTCAGATGACCCAGAACATGTTCACGGCAGGTTTGACATAACGCAAAGAAGGTACCAATGTGAGATTTCTAAAAATAGCTACAGCACTTGACCCAAGGTTTAAGAATCTGAAGTGCCGTCCAAAATCTGAGAGGGACGAGGTGTGGAGCATGCTTTCAGAAGTCTTAGAAGAGCAACACTCAGCTATGGAAACTACAGAATCTGAACCACCAAAAAAGAAAATCAACCTTCTGCTGGTGACATCTGACTCAGATGATGAAATTAACATGCATCAGTCTGCACTGCTTTGGATCGTTATCGAGCAGAACCCGTCATCAGCATGGACACGTCCTCTAGAACGGTGGTTGAAGCATGAAGGGACATATGAATCTTCACCGCATCTGGCACGTAAATATCTTGTGACGCCGGCTACCACAGTGCCATGCGAACACCTGTTCTCACTTACAGGTGACATTGTAAACAAGAAGCGGGCAGCATTATCTCCTGCAAATTGTAACCAAACTTGTTTGTCTGAGCAATTAGCTGAAGTAGGACTGAGTGGACTTGTAGGCTCTAAAGTTTTACATTAACTGCATTCAAAAATAAAAGTTTTTTTATACATAATTCTACATTTGTAAGTTCAACTTCCACGATAAATAGATTGCACTACGATACTTGTATTAAGTGAATTGAAAAATACTATTTTTTATTTTTACAGTACAAATATTTATAATAAAAAATATGAAGTGAACATTGTACACTTTGTATTCTGTGTTGTAATTGAAATCAATATATTTCAAAAATGTAGAAAACATCCAAAAATATTTGAATAAATGGTATTCTATTATTGTTTAATCACACGATTAATCGGAATTAATTTTTGTAATTGCTTGACAGCCCTAAAATAAGCTATTTAATTAAAAAGATAAATCAAGCTTCTAGCCATGTATTAGAGAAGAAAACTTCCACACTGTAAAACAAATGCAAACCCAGGCAATGTTCTCTTTCAGAGTCTGCTAACAGACAGCCTTAAACACCTCAGAGGATGAACTATCCCATTCATCTCAATGAGATGTTAAATTATTGCCATTATGATTCAGAGGGCTTGTCTGCACTGGCAAGTTTTGTCGATGAAACTAATGTCAACAAGGAAAAAAAAAAAATCGACACAAGCAAAGTCGCCAAAGCATGTCTACATTTGCTCCCTCTGTCGACAGCTTATGTCCACATTCGGTGCACCTTTGTCGACAGCGAGAGCAATGGACTGTGGGTATGTACCCCACAGTGCCTGGCAACACCATCCATCGTTAGGTGTTGTGTGAATGCGGAAATGGAGCGCGGCGCATCCTGGGATGTGCAAAATGTACTGTCATGCACTGCTTTGTGTCTCACCCCGCCAAAGGTTTCTGGCTTCCTTTCATGCCGTTTTTCCAACTGTCATTCTTTTGTAGTGTGCACCAGCATCTGCAGTGAGAGGATGGATCCCGTACTTCTCTCCTATGCGCTGTTAGCTGTACTGAGGACATCACGCATAGCAGCACAGTTACTCGCAAAGTTAGAAGAGGATGAATCGCAGGCACCCGAGTGTGATATGGACGGCAGCAATTTATCAGTGCTTTGTGCATTCAGAGAGCAGCTGCATACGGTAGACCATTGCTTTTGGGCTAGGGAAACAAGCACAGATTGGTGGGATTGCATTGTCATGCAGGTGTGGGATAACGACCAGTGGGTACAGAACTTTAGGATGCGTAAAGCAATCTTCATGGAGCTAGGTGCTGAGCTGTCACCTGACCTGCGGCGCAAGGACACCAGATTGAGAGCTGCCCTTTCAGTAGAGAAGCGTGTTGCAATCACTTTGTGGAAATTGGCGAATCCAGACTGCTACCGGTCAGTTGCAAATCAATTTGGAGTAGGAAAGTCCACTGTTGGGGCTGTATTACTCCAAGTATGCAGGGAAATAAATCGCATCCTGCTGCATAGGACCGTGTCTTTGGGAAATGTGCATGAAATAGTGGATGGCTTTGCAGAGATGGGTTTCCCTAACTGTGGCAGGGCGATTGATGGCACACACATTCTAATTTTAGCACCAGACCACCTTACCTCTGAATACATCAATAGGAAGGGATACTTTTCTATGGTGTTGCAGGTGCTTCACGGACATCAATGCAGGCTGGTCTGGAAAGGTGCATGATGCACACATCCTTAGGGACAGTGGCCCGTACAGAAAGCTGCAGGCGGGGACTTTCTTTCCAGACCACAAGTTCACAGTGGGGGATGGGGAAATGCCCACAGTAATCCTGGGAGACCCGGCTTACCCCTTACAGCCCTGGCCTTAAAACCTTGCACAGGGCACCTGGACAGCAGCAAGGAGCGTTTTAACAACAGGCTGAGCAGGTGCCGCATGGTAGTCGAATGTGCCTTTGGCCATTTGAAAGCTCGCTGGAGGGGTCTCAATGGCAGGCTAGACCTTACCGAGTATAATATTCCCGTGGTGATAGCCACATGCTGCACTTTGCATAATCTGTGTGAATTTGAGGGTGGAATGTTTTCTCAGGTGTGGAGCACTGAGGCAGAGCGCTAGGCTGCACAGTTTGAACAGCCAGATGCTAGGGCTATCAGAGGAGCCCAGAGGGCTGCTATTAACATCAGAGAGGCTTTGAGGAACCACTTGGAAATGAGGGGCAGTAACACATGTCTGCTTTGGAACTGCTTCCCTGGTGCATCCATGTACAATTTTGGGTCCCCAAATCCTGCAACACAATGCTTTAGAAGCCTGTTCCCGAGGGTGAATTGATTGCTATACGTGTAGAACTCAGAATAAAAACGCTGCACCATTAAATACCTTAGCCTTTATTGTTAAAAAAGGTAAATCCTCACAACTGTGTGTAACTCCAGCTATCATTGTGCAAGCTGTGAGAGGGGATGGAGTGATGGGGTAACTCAGGAGTGCTGTGAAGTGAAAAGGAATGTGTGGGCATAGAGGAGAGTGGGGTTGGCAAAGAATTGCGCATCTGCATGTGCTGCAGTAGAGGTCGACTACAGATCTGCTCAGTCTGCAGCTGTATCAAGGACTTGAGCATCTCTGTCTGATCCTCCATAACTTTTGTCATCCGCTCCGTCGATTGCCTAGCAAAAGCAGCGCTCTCTTTTCTATCCTGCCTTTCAGCTTCCCAGCACTCTTTCCGTTCCCTGGTCTGTCTCTCATCGCGCTGCAGCACCTCCCGGAACATATCTTCTTTGCTGCGCCTAGGGTTTTTTCCTTATCTGCCAAAGCTGGTCCATGGGGGTGCGTGGCGTGTTCTTCAGGGTCTGTGCTGAACAGAAGAGGGATTGAAACAGTTTAGTAAAAAGGGCATTTTGCTAGTAGAAATCACTTTCTCTCTGAGACTCTAGGCAGGCACACAGCTCCGCAAGCACCCCAATTATGGTGCGTGTCGGGAGTGGGGGGGGGGGAAGGCAGTTGTGCGTACAGACAAAAAGGTCACTGCTTGCAGAGCAGCTTTGCAGGGAACTCATTCTAAAATTCTCCCACACTTTTTCACAGGCGGCCAACCTGCTGGCTGACATCTCGCTGTTGCGGGTGACCAGATAAACCAGGGCATAGCTGCTGAATGCTGCGGCTTTCACCCCTGTCTATATGCAGCTCAATTGTGTGCTGCTTTGGTCCCAGCTCCAGTGATTGCTAAATGGCATGGTACAGTTTCCTACAATGGGGGAACTAACAAGGCTACAATCCCTTGGAATCTGCGGCAGAGGATTAACAAGTACCTCTTTGAAACTTTCCAGAGCCTCTCTCTGAAGGATTCCCTGCAAGTCTCGATGTCTATCAACACCCTGCTTGGCCATGCAGATTAGCTACATAAGGCAATGTCCAGCTCACAGAAAACACTATCTGCCTCCCACTTTTCGATTCCCTACATAAGCCACAGCAACTTACCCGGCGTCTCATCTGCTTCCTGACCCCCATTGAGAACTTCTGGAGTGGAGAAAAGTTCCTGACTGTCTGCCCCACTGGACGACCCCCCTGGGAACACCACATCCTCTTCTAGCTGGACTTCTTCATCCAGAATTTCAGCCTGAGGGTTACCCCCACTTTCTGCTGCCTGTGAAGTATCCATGAGGCTATCGGCAATGTAGGTGGGGTCACCACCGAGGATAGCATTCAGCTCCTTCTAGAAGCGGCACATCTTAGGTGCTCCACCGGAGCAATGGTTCACCTCCCGCGCCTTATGGTATGCCTGCCTCAGCTCCTTCATCTTCGCTCTGCACTGCTGCATGTCCCAATCATAGCCCTCTTCACGCAAGCCTTGAGAAATTTGCCCATATGTGTCCTGATTCCTATGGGTCACTCACAGCTGCGATTGAACAGACTCCTCTCCCCATATACTGATCAGATCCAACAACTCAGCAGAGGTCCAAGCGGGAGCGCATTAGGTGCGATAGCCAGCCATGCTCACCTGGAATGCTACCTGGGAAGTTCCTCCAGGAAGCCAGCAAGCAGGAAATTAGATTTTAAATTCCTGGGGCTTGCAAGGGGGAGGGGCGGGTTGGCTACAGGGCAGCAGAGTTCAAACCGCTGACCAGAGCCGCAGCATGGGAATTGTGGGATACTTTCTGGAGGCCAAAATAATAATAATTTAAAACAAATCCCATGGTGTCTGCACTGCATGTTTGTTGACAATAAAGGGAGGGGAAAAGACAAAAAAGTTTCTCGCAGGGATGGAATTGTTTTGTCACCAAAACTAGGCGGTTTTTCGAAAAGTCAAGTTGTAGTGTGTATGCTATCCCTGTTTTGTTGCCAAAAGCCAGTTTTTGGCAACAAAACTTGCCAGTGCAGACAAGCCCAGAGTTAAGCATTGGCATTTTTAACTATTTCACTACCAGTCATGAGTGTGGAATCATTCAGCAAATACGCACATCTATTGTTGATGGATGAAGTGTGGATGTTTTGGATGCCACCAGTTGCATCCAGGGTGGTTGAGCACTAAAGCCTAATCTACATTAGTAAATGTATCATTCCAACTTGAACCAGTGGGATTACACCTGAGCAAGTTACAATGGTGTAAAGCATTTCATACTAGGCCATCTTGTTTTGGATCCACAGCGAGCACTGTATCCAGAGACAGAATACTCCCTGGAAGCTTTGCAAGACCTGTGAATTGCTGCAGAACTCCCAGCATTTTTTTGCCCATGGCCTTTCTAGACTGGTTCTGAAGTGCATGGGCAGTGCTTACATTGAGAGGGTCCAGGACTGGGCCCTGCTACAACCTCATGCTACCAATACCAATGGCATAGGAGAGTCTCCGGCCCCTCCCCAAAAGCTGCTGCTGCATCATTATGCAGAGTTGCACCTCCACTGGGTGATGGTGCTTGAGGAGATAGAGAAGATTTTTAGTTATTTTCATTTAATTTTTCAGTAGGTTTTGGTGAGTTTTATTTTGGCTTTTTGGGGTTCTTCATTTGTCCAGTGACAAAATAAAGAAACTGATCTCTTTGTGTTTCCCTCTGGGTGCCAATGATGGGAGTGATCTGGACTCCTCCATGCAGTTCAGTCTCATGTTCCACAATGCAGTGGGGCCCTGGAAAGGAGGGGGGAAATCCTCAGGAGAAGAGGTAGGGTGATGAGTAGTTGCTGGAGCACCATGGGGTGGCAAAGGTGTTTACATAAAGGCAAAGATAACTTTTCTTGTATCATTTAATTAATGAGCCTACACAATTTAATATATTTATTAATGACCCGGAAGAAATTAAAATCATTACTGATAAAGTTTGCAAGTGACACAAAGATTGTAGGAATGGTAAGTAAAGAAGAGGACAGTGCGATATGGACCACTTGGTGTCAGGAATCAGGGGTCGTAGAAGAGCCAGTCTGCAAGCAACCTAACATGCACAGCTGGCCTGTAGTTGGCTGCCTGATTGGTTGGAAGAATCAGCAGACTGGGTCCTAAGCCCAGCAGCAGCAGCTCTGCAGTGGCTTCTCAAAGCATTTGCCCAAACTTGTGATAGCTCCTGCCTTGGACCCAGCCTTGCCTCATTCCAAGTAACGCAGCTTTAAGACCATGGCTCTGATTCCTGACTTTGGACTCCTGTTCCCACCACTAGGCATGACTGCCCAAGTCCTGGACTCTGACACTTGGTAAGCTGCACAAGCAAACGTGCATTTCAATATGGCCAAATATAAAGTCATACATCCAGGAACAAAGAATTTAAGCCGTATTTACAGGATCGGGTACTCCATTCTAGGAAGCAGCAACTCTCTGATGTGGCGGCCATGGTGAAAAATCAGCTGAATATCAGCTTCCAGTACAATGCCATGGCCAAAAGAGCTAATGCGCTCCTTAAATGTACAAATGGGAATATTGAGTAGGAGTAAGGAAGGAGGTTATATTAGGTGATTCCCTCCCCCGCCCCACAATGATCTGACTGCTGCTGGAAAAGGGTGTCTAATTCTGGTGTTCACAATTCAAGAAGGATGTTGATAAATTGGAGGGGGTTCAGAGAAGAACCAGGAGAATGATTAAAGGATTGCAAAACATGCCGGATACTGACAGACTCTCTTTATGCTAAATAGATTCAGCTTCTTGAAAGTTAAGGGGTGAATTGATTACAGTTTATAACTATCTACACAGGGAACAAACATTAGATAATGGGCTCTTCGGTATAGCAGACAAAAAGATAACACAATCCAACGGCTGGAAGTTGAAGCTAGACAAATCCAGATTGGAAATAAGCCTTAAAAAAAACCAAAAAAACCCCCACAACTGTAAGGATAATTAACCATTGGAACAACTTACCAAGAACTGTGGTGAATTCTCCACCACTGGCAATTTTTTGATCAAGACTGAATGGCAGGAATAGGGCTGCTGTTAATTTAGACAGAGCTATCTAAATAACACTAGTGGTCACTCCAGCCCCTGCAGTGGTCCAGGGTCAGGTGAGTGAAAAGGTGGCCTAAAGCTACCTTAGCCCTGCTCCACCTGGGTGGAGAGGTTGGTGCTATGCCTCTTAGGGTACGTCTACACTACAGAATTAGGTCGAATTTATAGAAGTCGATATTTTAAAACCCGAATTTATGGAATCGATTGTGTGTGTCCCCACTAAAGAGCATTAAGATCATCAGGTCGATTGACTGTGTCCACAGTAGTGTGGCTAGCATCGACTTTCGGAGCATTGCATTGCGGGTAGCTATCCCACAGTTCCCACAGTCTCCGCCGCCCATTGGAATTCTGGGTAGCGATCCCAAAGCCTGATGGGGCAGAAAACATTGTCGCTGGTGGTTCTGGGTACATGTCGTCAAGCCATCAAACGTCCCTCCCTCCCTCCGTGAAAGCAATCTTTTTCGCGCCTTTTTTCCGGGGTTTCCGTGTTTGCTACGGAAGCCTGCTCAGCTCACAATTACCGTACATCTCCAGCGTACGCCTGCACATTAGGTCTAGTGGGGATTCAGTCACGCTATAATATGGGCAGAGGGATAGCTCAGTGTTCTGAGCGCTGGCCCGCTAAACCTGGGGTTGCGAGTTCAATCCTTGAGGGGGCCATTCCGCCTGAGGCTGGTAGTCATGGGACTACACAGCATAAGCTCCTTGCCTTCTAGCTGCAGATGGTGCAATATGCCATAAATGGTTGTGGTCACGGGAACATACAGCAGCAGCTCCTTGCCTTCTAGCTGCAGATCGTACAATATGCTTGAAATTCGTGTGCTCCTGGCCGGCGGCCTATGTTGTGGCTGGCCGGGGGCGCTTGGACATAAATGGGAGTGACCAGAGTGACTCTGGTCATTCTCTTGTTTACGTTTTGTTTAAGGGAGATTCAGTACTGCCTGGAACACGGGCAGAGGGATAGCTCAGCGGTCTGAGTGTTGGCCCGCTAAACCCGGGGTTGCGAGTTCAATCCTTGAGGGGACCAGGAGATGAGGATGGATATCAAGCATATTGTACCATCTGCTGCTAGAAGGGAAGGCGCCTAACCCTTGCTCACCGCATATTGTACCATCTGCAGCTAGAAGGAAATGAGCCTAACCCTTGCTTCCCCCTCCCTCCGTGAAAGCAACTGAGGGGGGAGCCAAAAATCCTTTCGTGCCTTTTTTCATGCGGGCGCCATATTGCTGACACCATTGTTATCCACCCGCCGCTTCTGCTCCCACTCTGCAGTCCTGCAGACACCATACCAGGGAAAGCATGGAGCCCGATCAGATCACCGCGGCTGTTATGAACACCACGCGCATTGTCCAGGAGTATATGGAGAACGAGAACCAGGAGCTGCTAGAGCTACAGCAGGCGAGGAGGCGACAGCAGCATCCTGAGGACAGTGATGAGGACATGGACACAGACCTCTCTCAAAAAAGGCCCCCCCCCGCAAGGTGGACATCATGGTGGTAATGGGGCTTGTTGATACAGTGGAACGCCGATTCTGGGCCCGGGAAACAAGCACAGACTGGTGGGACCACATAGTGCTGCAGGTCTGGGATGAATCCCAGTGGCTGCGAAACTTTCCCATGCGTAAGGGCACTTTCATGGAACTTTGTGAGTTACTTTCCCCTGCCCTGAAGCGCCAGAACACCAAGATGAGAGCAGCCCTCACAGTAGAGAAGCGAATGGCGATAACCCTGTGGAAGCTTGCAACACCAGACAGCTACCGGTCAGTCGCGAATCAATTCGGAGTGGGAAAATCTACAGTGGGGGCTGTTGTCATGCAAGTAGCCAGGGCAATCACCAAGCTGCCGGTACCAAGGATTGTGAGCCTGGGAAATGTGCAGCTCATACTGGATGGCTTTGCAGCAATGGGGTTCCCGAACTGTGGAGGGGCGATAGACAGAACCCATATCCCTATCTTGGCACCGGACCACCAAGCCAGCGAGTACATAAACTGAAAGGGTTACTTTTCAATAGTGCTGCAAGCACTGGTGGATCATAAGGGACGTTTCACCAACATCAACGTGGGATGGCCGGGAAAGGTACATGACGCTCGCATCTTCAGGAACTCTGGTCTGTTTCAGCTGCTGCAGCAAGGGACTTTCTTCCCAGACCAGAAAATAACCATTGGGGATGTTGAGATGCCCATAGTTATCCTTGGGGACCCAGCCTACCCCTTAATGCCATGGCTCATGAAGCCATACACAGGTAGCCTGGACAGTAGTCAGGACCTTTTCAACTATAGGCTGAGCAAGTGCAGAATGGTGGTGGAATATGCATTTGGGCGTTTAAAAGCTCACTGGCGAAGTTTATTGACTAGGTTAGATCTCAGCGAAAACAATATTCCCATTATTATTACTGCTTGCTGTGCGCTCCACAATATCTGTGAGAGTAAGGGGGAGACGTTTATGGTGGGGTGGGAGGTTGAGGCAAATCGCCTGGCCACTGGTTATGCGCAGCCAGACACCAGGGCTATTACAAGAGTACAGCAGGGTGCGTTGCGCATCAGGGAAGCTTTGAAAACCAGTTTCATGAATGGCCAGGATGCTGTGTGAAAGTTCTGTTTTTCCCCAGTAATGAAAAGCCCCGCCCCTTCATTCACTCTACTTCCCTTTACCCAAACCGCCCTGTCCTCCCCCCCTCGGTCACCGCTTGCAGAGGAAATAAAGTCATTGTTGCTTAAAAATCATTCATTCTTTATTAATTCGTAAAACACAGAGGGGGAACTATGGGGGTAACTGACACAGTCTCCCGGGATAGGTGGTGGAGGAAGGGAAGCACCAGGATGGGTGGTGGAGGAGGGGATGAGGGAAGGACAAGGACACACAGCACTTTAAAACTTATTGAATGCCAGCCCTTTTTTGCTTGGACTGTTCTCTTGGCTTGAGTGGTTGGGTGCACGGAGGCCGCACAAACGCGTTCTTGGGCGTCACGGGGATGAGGTTATGGGACTCGGGAAGGAGGGCTGTTGGTTACACAGGGGCTGTAGCGGCAGTCTGGGCTCAGGCGGCCTTTCCTGAACCCTACGCCTTTCCTCAGCCATAAGCCGCAGGATTTCCGTTTGATCCTCCAGTAGCCTCAGAATTGCATCCTGCCTTCTCTCTGCACGCTGATGCCACCTACTCTCTTCATCACACCACCTCTCCGCGCGATCAAATTCTGCCTTCCTGGACTCCGACAGTGTCTGCCTCCACGCATTCTGCTGGGCAGCTTCAGTGTGGGAGGATTCCATGAGTTTTGAGAACATGTCTCAATTCCTTTTTTTTTTTACTTCTAATCTTCGCTAGCCTCTGGGACGGTGATGAAAGGGGTGGCATTGAAACATTTGCAGCTGCGGGAGGAAACAAACGGGAGAGGAGTAGTTTAAGACACATATTAGAGAACAATGCTCCGAACATTACATATCACATGTGCATTTGGTCCAAGGTTGCACTTTGCCTGTTATATTCAGGGTCTGCCAGTTTGGTGTGAGAGATCACACAAGCAGGTCCGGCGGGCAACAGAATTCGGCTTGCAGGCAGCCATGGTAAGCCACAGTCTATAGGCTTCTTTAACCTTCATAACATGTGGGAATGTTTTCAAACAGCAACCCCCTCATTTCCCATAACAAACAGCCTTTGGGCTGGCAATTTAAAACTGGTTGGCAATTGAAAAGGGAGGGGCGGCGGTTTTCGGGTTAATGTGCAGCACGAACCTAATCGACACCCCCACCACCACACAGACACACATCCAAGATGTTCACTGTTCCCCCTCCCCCCACCGCGTGGGTCACAGCGGGGAAGATTTCCGTTCAGCCACAGGCAAATGGCCCAGCAGGAACGGAGCCCCTCTGAATACCCGCTTAATAAAATTCCCCTATTTCAACCAGGTGACCATGAATGATATCACTCTTCTGAGGATAACACAGACAGATAAAGAATGGATGTTGCTTGAATAGCAGCAAAAACCGGGACCATACACCGCCATGCTTTGCAAAGCAATGATTCCAGACTACGTGCTACTGGCCTGGCGTGGTAGAGTATGTTACCACGGAGCACAGGATAAGGCTGCCCTCCCCAGAAACCTTTTGCACAGGCTTTGGGAGTACATCCAGGAGATCTTTCTGGAGATGTCCCCAGAGGATTTCTGCTCCATCCCCGAACATGTTAACAGAGTTTTCCAGTAGCTGTACTGGCCGCGAATTAATCATTAAACACGCTTGCTTATAAAACATGTATTAATTTAACAGAGGTACACTCACCAGAGGTCCCTTCTCCTGCATCGAGCACGCCTTGGGTGGGTTCGTAGGGTACTGGCTCCAGGGTGACAAAGAATTCCTGGCTGTCGGGGAAAAGGGCTTCTCTGCTTCCTTGCTGTGTCTGGGCGCTATTTTCAGCATCATTATCATCATGCTCCTCTGTGGTTTCTGATGATCCACATACGGAGTCATACCACATGGGTGGGTCAGTGCTGGCTGCACCTCCTAGAATGGCATGCAGCTCATCATAGAAGCGGCATGTCTGGGGCTCTGACCCAGAGCGGCTGTTTGCATCTCTGGTTCTTTGGTAGGCTTACCTGAGCTCCTTAATTTTCACGCGGCACTGTTGCGCGTCCCTGTTGTAGCCTCTGTCCTGCATGCCCTTGGAGACTTTGGCATATGTATTGGCGTTTCTTTTGGACCATAGCTCTGCTAGCACGGTTTCGTCTCCCCATACAGCGATCAGATCACGTACCTCACGCTCGGTCCATGCTGGAGCTCGTCTTCGGTTCTGGGACTCCATCATGGTCACCTCTGCTGATGAGATCTGCGCTCACCTGCAGCTCACCACGCTGGCCAAACAGGAAATGAAATTCAAAAGTTCGCGGGGCTTTTCCTGTCTACCTGGGCGGAGCATTCGAGCTCAGACTGCTGTCCAGAGCGGTCAAATGTTGCACTGTGGGATAGATCCAGGAGGCCAATACCGTCGAATTGCGTCCTCACTAAGCCTACATCGATTCGGCAATATCGCTTTAAGCGCTAATCCCCTCGTTGGGGGTGGAGTGGCGAGATCGATTTTAAGAGCCCTAGAAGTCGATGTTAAGGGCTTCGTCGTGTGGATGGGTGCACGGATCAATCGAAATAACGCTAATAAATTCAACCTAAACTCGTAGTGTAGACCAGGGCTAAGTCACCTGTTCAGGAGGGTGAGGGAAAGAGGAGAGGCATTCCCTCTTGCATCAGAAGATTCAGTTACCTCCAAACTGCCCAACACCTAAACGGTCGCCCACCTTCCTGAATGTCAGAAATACCAACTGTCCCCTGCTCAGCTGTTGATCTCCAGGTACCCTTCCATCCATAGTTCAGCTATTGTATCTTCAATACAGAAATTAGACATTGAAAATTTAAGGGTACCAATAACTAAGATGTATTTGGTATAAAAAAACCCTCAGACACCACAAGGGATAGTGTATGGGGCTCATTATCTGTTTTAACAGCATAGATTGGGGGAAAGTCCACTGGACTAAGACAAGAGACTTGAGGTTTTCTCCCAGATTTATTACCAGTTTGCAGGGTGACCTTGCACAGGTCACAGCACCCCTGTGCCTCAGTTTCCCCCCTGTAAAATGGAGACAAATACCGTCTTTTGTAGGGCACTTTTAGAAAGCTTTTCTTCTGTACATCTAAAAGAGCTAGATGTTGCTGAATTAAACTGGAACTAGAACTGAGTTGCTGAATTAAAGTTTACCTCAATCTGCTGCAGAAACCACAGGGCCTTGGCACAACAGTTTCAGCTTGCTGCCAAGTCCCAATTATAACATTAGCATTTACTGGAGGACAAGCCACTAAGTTAGTTATTTACCTTGCCTGAATTTTTCTTGCGACTAGATAATGCACCGGTGGACAGGTTAATTTGGGTATCTGCTGAAAGGTGGGAAGCAAGTGCAAAGAGAAAAAAACGGAGAAAACCTACCCCAACTGGAATGACCACATTGAGTCACTCTGGAACTGCATAATACATAGTTTCCTTGTTTGCTGTCTTAAGTCCACACCCATCGGTCTCCACTAAACTACAGGCGATTGTTTCATTTGATAGTATTGCTGTAACAAGATCTCCATTTCCTCATCTCCAACATTTATCATAGCAACATTAGGAAAATTTACTACAACAGAGTGGCTGCTTTTCCCCTCCTCCCCGCAGAAAGTCCACCTGTATGTTAAAAGCTTTCCGGTGAAAACAACTCACACTATCTTTCCTCAAAAAAAGGTCAAAACCAAAATCTCCATACATTAATTTAACATCTTACGCGTTTGTTACATCCATGTTCAGCTAGCTACAGCACAAAAAAAACCTACTTATGTAAAAGCAAAAGGAAATATGTTTTACAATGCTATATTCCCCTGGATAGCTGTAACAGTACTAAGGGAGTTTGGGGTTAATTTGTTCCTGACATACTGGGAACAGGTTTATTATAGCTGGAAAGGGAATACAAATTACATTAATCTCCACAACACAGAAGAATGTGTTATTTAAAAGTCCACAACTTTGGGAGTAAAGTGTGGCCAGGCTAGTGACGCAACCACCTGAGTGATTAGTCATTTAGTTCTTATTCTACGCTATTGTTTTAATTTTATTTGAGGAGGAGCAAAGGTACTGCCCCATTTACTCAAAGCCCCAAAACTTTCTCCAGTGAGGACATTATCCTCAACATCATTCCGGCAACTCCTGCGACGCCACTGGTGCCAAGTTGTATCGACATTGTCTTTCCCTTGGGTCCATCAGTTGCGTGTGGGGGGGGGGGGGTTCTGTTGCATGGGCAACAGCTGTTCCTCCATATCACCCTGCCCTGGCTTGCGCCCTGGAGAGGACACTCCAGCAACTAAACGTTCCCCGTGGGCGCATATCCATTGTCTCTCGAGACGAACAGACGCCAACAACAACCACCCTTCTTTATTTACGCCACTACCTCTCTCTATATTCCCTATGTCTTCTTGCCTCTGAAATACATTCATATGTAGATTCCCAAGATCACATGAAACACTTCATATTAAAAAAGGGACATTGCCCCCTCCCCCAATACAAATCCTTTTCGCTTAGAGTTGCTACTACTACCCCCAGTAGTAAAATCTTTTGAACTGCAAATAACATCTGCTGCCCCGTCATCACTATACAGCCCAACAGGATGGAAATTATGAGAATAGTACAGCAGGTCAGATCAACATTGAATAGATTTTTAGGCTGGAAGGGACTGTTAAATCATCTATTCTGACCTCCTGTACATCACAGGCTGTTAAATTTCACCCAAATACTCCTATATTAAGCCCAGTGACTTTAGTTAAATTTAAGCATTTCAGTCCTCAGTAGACAACTGTTGTGTGCCACAGGCAGAGAGAAGAGACCAAGGTGCCACTCAGTCCTCAGTTATGGCAAGGAACTGATCAGGCGAAATATGCCCAGCTGGCCCTAGCAGGCAATCCACACTGAAAAGGAAGGCAATCCTCTCCCCAAGATCCCTGACAATCTAACCTGGGGGGAAGTCCTTCTTATCTCCAAATCTAATGATCAGTTTAATCCAAAGCACTGGGAGCAAGACATACCAACCAAGATTCTAAGAAAGAAGATTCTCTGTATCACTTCGAAGCACTGGCCCATCCTGTCCAGTGCCTCATCTCAAGCTGTAGCCTGTCTCTGATGCCTCAGAAGAAGGCAAAAAAACCCAACCAAACAAAAAACCAACAACACCCAGAATACATCTGGCCAATTGTGTTTCCGGGGGGAAAAAAAAAATCCTTCCTGACCCCGGAGATGACCAACAAACTCTGAAGCATGAGATTTATGTATAGTCACTGTCTGAATGCAGAGCTGCAAGCGTTATGAGCATGTTGAGGGTAATGCCTGCAATCCTGTCCTCCCCATGTCCACGAAGGAAAGGAGGGGGATGAACCAAGGAGATGCCAAGGCTGGAAGGGACCATCATGACCATCCCAAACACTCCCCCTCCCATCGTGGGCCATAGAATTTCTCCCAGAAACTGGATTAAAGCGTAACTTTTAGAAAGATATCTAATCTCAACATAACGACTTTAAATTATGGTTCTTAAGCTTCCCATTGCAAGGCTTGTTTTCCATCCCCTAGATCATGTTTGTGGACCTCCTTCAAACTCTCTCCAGTATTTCCACATCCATGTTGAAGCATGGACACCAGAACTGGACATAGTATTCTAATAATGGTCTTACAATGCTGTGTACAGAGGCATGATCACTTCAATCCTTCTACCTGATATTCCCCCTTTTATACATCCATGGATCACATTAGCTCATTTTGCCACTGCATCACTGAGCAGTCATGTTGAGGAAATTATCTACCACAACCCCTAAGTCCTTCTCTGGGTCATTGCTCTTCCAGATAGAGACCACTCTGTAGGCATATCATGCTTTAATTGTTTCCAGATGTATTGCCCTGCATTTGGTTGTATTAAAAAAATCTTATTGGATTGCGAAAATTAAACCAGGTGATTCAGATCACTCTGTAATCGTAACCTGTCCTCCTCATTATTTACTTTTACATTTACACCAACTTTCCCATCAGATTTTTCTATCATTGTTTAGATCATTGATAAAAATATTGAAGTGGAAAGCAGTAAATATGGATCCCAATTCTCTTTGGTTTAGGAAAGCATAGCATTTTTAGACAAGAGACAAATCTTCAAAAGGAGCTTCAACCTGGCCTCCGTTAGGGTGATTAGAGCACTCACCTGGGGTGTGGGTTCCAGGTTCAACTCCCTATCTAAATGAAGTAGAGCACAGGGCTACTGGCTATTCTTAGGAGGGGAAGGGGTCTGTCTCTCATGTTTCCTCGTAAAAAAATTCAGAAGGTCTAACTTCCATTCCAATGCAGAACAAAACAAATGTATTTTTTTTCGAGAAATCAAATTCTTGTTTTTCATTTAGCCCTAGGGAGCAACCCTAATCTGTGGCTGCAGCTCCATAGAAGCCCCACCTGCAGAAACTGACTCAGAGATGCACTGTCTAAATGTATCTCCTCAGCTTGTCTCCAGGCTGGGTTGGCTCCAGGACTCCCACTTGAGGTTTTGTAGCTGAACACTAAGGTACTAGCTGAAGATAGCTCTGAGCCATTAGCAATTATCTTTGAGAATTTCTGGAGGGTGAGTGAAATCCCAAAAGACTGGAGCACAAACCTCATACCTATCTTTAAAAATGGAAACAAAGAGGATTCAAGGAATTATAGGCCAGTCTAAACTTCAATACCTGGGAAGATATTGGAACAAATTATTTAACAATCAATTTGTAAGCCCCTGGCTGATAATAGGGTTACAAGGAATAGCCAGCATGGATCTGTCAAGAACAAATCATGCCAAGCCAACCTAGTTTCTTTCCCTGACAGGGTTGTTGGTCCCATGCAATGACACTCAATAGGCAGCCCATGGACCAAATGTGGCCCGCCAAGCCTTCTTGTGTGGCCCACCAGCTCATCTTGCAAAAATGTTTATAATTAAATTCACGAATAGTGATGTGCAGCCTATCATTTGCCTAGGACTTCCTTAGTAAGTAATTTACTGGATCTTAAGTACTCACAATAGCATCGGCTACAATTGAGCTAGGATGCCGCCCATTTTTTCATTAGTGATGAAAATGGAGCCAAAAAATGAATGCGAGTGGGAGTAAAGTTCAGCCCTCTGCCGGTCTGCAGTTCCGTCCGCTGGCCCCTGCCAGCCGGGGTCCCGGCCGCTGGCCCCTGCCAGCCTGGGGTTCCGTCCGGTGGTCCAATGTATTATTGGCACGTGAAACCTTAAATTAATGAAGACTCAGCACACCACATCTCAAAGTTTGCCGACCCCTGATGTAGACATAGCCTTAAAACACTACTGCAACACCACCATGTTTATGTTTCCCCTTCTAAGGGCTTGTCTACATTGGCAATTTACAACGCTGCAACTTTCTCACTCAGGGGTGTGAAAAGACACCCTCCTGAACACAGCAAGTTTCAGTGCTGTAAAGTGCCAGTGTAAACAGTGCCCCAGCACTAGTAGCTACACCCCTCGTGGAGGTGGGTTTTTTTAGAGCGCTGGGGGAGTGTCGCGACCACACAAGCCACGTTTAAGCGCTGCCGTGGCATTGCTTTAGCGTTGCCAGTGTAGACTAGCCCTTAGTGTCATGCAAGACACAATAAATTATGCCTGCAAGTCTTATGTAGCAATGGAAATGAGAACTCTACAGGCCAGGGACATATGGAAGATCAAGTTTATTCATCTCTTTCAAAACTATTACAGAATTCCTTTACCATAAAACATTTTTACAAGACATTGATTGTGCTATTAAATATTTGGAGCATCTCAACTAAAGCCATGTTGTTAAGCATGATTCTTTAATATTTAAGTGAATGTCTGTTAAGCCATTATTTACACCAATTAAAGGCACTTAAGTACAGATAATGACAGAGAATGGACTTTTGTCATTCACACAGCTTTCTGGTCTGTCCCAGAATCCAACTCTTGCCAATAATGAAAGAACATACCCAGCACTATTGCTATGTATGTTATTAGAGACTTACACAAAGTGATTTCTTCATCCTTATAAGATGAAGTTGTAAACAAAAATGTTGTGGAACTAGTATCTTTGCCAGGCAGAAAACTTAAATACAGCACAAGAAACAAGACATTCCAAAGTGGAACAGAAAGTTCTCTTCATTTTGTGTTGTGAGGATACAGGACTTTGTATTAAAACTTTTAAGATGTATTTAAACGTACCATGAAATGTAGGAAGCAATTGACTATGTGGTGTTCAGTATCTCTCATTGTATACTTTAATAAATGTATTTGACTGTACAATCAGTTAGAAACATTACCCCACATCAGATGTTCCCCAAACCAAAGAAGAAATTCACATCCACCATGCAGACAGCCAGTTTCAACACTTGCAATACACATGCAGGAATATGTCACTCCAAATCCAGTGCCCCACTTCCCCAGTTAAGACAACACAGTGGCAAAGTTTTTTCCACCAGAGCTCTGATAGAAAAGGCTTACTATCAGAAATGAATAGTTGAGGGGGGAAATGACAAGATAAGGGGACCTGTGAAGAATCTACCCACTTTAGCTATCTTTATGTATCTGAGCCAGACCCCATGGGAATCAACAGGAGTCATTCTGCTGATTTTAAAGGCTTTGGATAAGAGCCTAAGATGCTATGTCCTTCCCTAAATAAATTTCCAAGGGCTTGTCTACACTGGCTCTTTACAGCGCTGCAACTTTCTGGCTCAGGGGTGTGAAAAAACACCTCCCTGAGCGCTGCAAGTTTCAGCGCTGTAAAGTGCCAGTTTAGACCGTGCACCAGCGCTGGTAGCTATTCCCCTTGTGGAGGTGGTTTTTTTATAGCGCTGTGCAGTGACTACACAGCCATGTTAAAGCGCTACCACGGCAGCGCTTTAATGTTGCAAGTGAAGACATGCCCTAACTCTCAAATACAGGGTGCTGCTTTGCTCACTGACACAAGAACCTTTCCTGATCTGGAAAAAAAGAGGTAGTAAATAAGCCACATTTTTATTGTGAAAGAATTTGTCTATGCTTTGTGGAATGCTTCTTTACACAATGTAATCTTGCTAGCCCTAAAATTCACAGCAAATATGAAACAAGAGAATAAAAAGTTAAAGTTAAACATTAATCGTTACATTATGAAATTCTTTCAAGCATAAATTCCTCTCAGGAATTTCTAATAACTATTAGGATTATGGTCACACAACAGGTAGATGTTTTCCATAACAAAAGAGTCCCTTCAGAAAGAGCTACTCACTGAGGTATTTAAGAGCCAAACTAAACATAAAATTAACATACTGCAAAGCATTGCACATCCACAAAAACAGGGGGGGGGGGGGGGGCAGGAAGAGAGTTAGTTACTTTGAGAGTCATAACAGTTTCCTGATTGTGCATTTACTGCAATGTTATGGTTGATGTTTCAATGCAGTGGGGATTTTTGTGCTAATTATACTTGATATTCCCCTCCCTCATTCTCTGCCCCACTATGGAGCAAGTAAAAATGGATTTTGAAAGCAGTTCAGGTTGCAACACTCTATATACATGCCAAACTCAGCCTGTCACCATGTGTTACAAGATAAGAGAAGCTGACATTCACAGCAGTCATCAATACACTTATCACCCCAAAGTACTGACACAACCAAAAAACATCTACGCTTGCAAAACCCAAGAATGTGTATAATCCTTTCAGTGAGCTCTCTCAACAAATGACTTTTCGGGGCATTATTTAGGGGCAAAAGATTCATCAGATCTCCCATCAGGACATAAATAAAGCAAACAATTATTTTTATGATGAGGTTGTACAGAGAGGAACATTTTAGCATGTGGATAAGATGATAACACCTAGCTCTTACATAGCACTTTTCGTCAGTAGATTTCAAAGTGCTTTACAAAGGAGGTCAATATTATGAGCGTATGAATACAAGGAAGCACGCACAGAAAAGGCAGCCTTTGTGTAGAGGAGCTGAAGCACAAGTTCAACTGTTCCAAGCAGCTAATTGTGTTGCTGAAACATTCAAAAAACTTACCTGCTGTAATTTTCTAAAAAAATTGATGAAGACATCACTGTTTGTAATACTTGGATCTACAGTTACTGAAAAACAAAGGCATAGAAATCAAAGTTAGTTGAATGGGTGGAAGAAAAGGGTCCGCGTCTGAAAGTAAGATTACCTGCAATGCCCCTCTAAGTTAACATTTAAGTATCAAAATACTTCTGGTAGAGCTGTCAATGAGTGCTTTACCCATCCTTTGATTTAAGTAAAGTTTGCTTTTTATTGGATGGTGCTCAGATCACTTCCAAGTCCTGCCCAGCGGAAGGCAGGTACTGCATTAGGTACACACCCTGATGGTGAAACCTGGCTCCATTGAAGTCAATGGAAGTTTTGCCATGGATTTCAACAGGGCAAGGATTTCACCCCAATATTTAATATATGGGCCTAAAGTTGTGGTCGTTTATTCGGGACCCCACTGAGCACCCCGAAACTCCCACTGACATCATCAGGAGCTGCTGGGTGCTCAAGAGTTTTGGAAGTGAGGTTATTTAAGAGATTAACCTTATGTTTTGTTTTAACGTCTTGGCCACAAGGCATATATTACATCAGAGGCCATAAAATGTCTCAGAGCTTCCTATTTCTTGTAGTTGAAAGGATTACATTTTAATTTATTGGTTTACGTGAAATTCATGCACGACATATTATACCTGCATTTCAGATATATAGTTTTCCTATAAACTTTATGTGTCTTGTAACAATTCTGAAGTTTCTGCTTGGAAATCTGAGAAAAACAAATGTACTTAGTTCTAGAAAAAAAGGAGGCCAATTTAAATGCAAGAGGAAGGGTATGATATTTGAAAGGGACCTGTCCAAAGGCTCAGTTTTTCACTCTGAAGTCAGTGGAAGTAATTGGCATGCTAGGACTGCAGGAGCAGGCCCCCATGTAGTTTAATCCCAACATTCAGGGTATGCCCCCCCAGACCCCACAAATTATGACTTGCAGAATCCATAAACATATTCAACTGTTTAAGCCACATGAGTTGAAAACCCAATCATGTAGTGAAAGCAAAGACTCCGTACCACTCTGTAGATATTCCTCAAGCTGAGACCTCCTCTCATCAGCCATGGACTTGGTCATTGCGAGATAGAACTTTGGAGGGAAAGCAGGCACGGTACTCCCAAAGATCCGTCTTAGCTACAATGGCAGTCAAATAATGCTTAAGGTTAGTGAAGATCTGCTATGGGCTTCTGTGGACATCACCATATTACCATATTCCCCAGGTTGGAGATGTCCATTCACTTTAGCCCCAAGGCTTCTGACAACTCTCTCAACCTCTAAATGTATTCAAGACATACAATCCCTTCACTGCCAAACAAACAATAATACTTTCTTCAGAGCCACTCAGAGGGGACTCGGTCACCAATGCAAAGCATGCTGCTTTTTGTTTTATTTTTAGCTTTACACAATCCGAGTAATAGCTTGGAAGCAGTTTCTCAGTTCCAAGTCAGAAGGATCACAGCAGGTCTACTTCATTAAGTCTTACACAGTCTACAGACAAATGCTGTGCGGTCTTTGTCAACACTCAGTATTTGCTTTCCAAACTATCTATACCAAGATTTATTTGTAATACTGTATGATCATCTAAACCTTCTCTTTTGGGAACCACTGACTTCTATCCTTGATTTTCATTCACAAATGCAAAGAAAGGGATCCTCAACATGCCGTAATCCTCGCCACAGGTCTCCCTTGCATCACTGTATTTCTTTAACATATTAACAGATTCTGTATACAGTTGAGAAATATTTGCAGTCACTTTACGCTTCCAATTGGCTGTTACCATATTTCACAGTCAGCTGTGGTTGAATGGTGGACAGTACGTTTTACAGTGAGCATGTTGCTTCCTAAGCACTTTCAACTCACGTTGCAACCGAGGTCAGCAGAAAATTGAACTTTGTTCTGACAACAGCATAGAACACTCGATTGGCTTGGCTTTTGTTTTTAAAAAAATACATTATCCAGCAGAATCACTTCAGGACTCTGTTTCTATGTTTGCCACCCAACACAATACCAGTTTTCTTGCAGTTTAGATTCCACCAGAAAGTGGTGGAAGACACAGGAAATATGATCCTCTTAGTTCAGTTGAATTAAATGGAGATTTTACAACTTGGCATTTGGACAATCCAATGAGAATCTTCCAGAACACAGAAGGGAGGGATCTCAAACTAAAGGAGCAACTGGTTTTAAAGCTACAATTTACAATAATACCAACTCTTGTGATATTATCCGAAGTCCTGCAATACTTGGCATTTTTTCTTGAAGTCCCAGCTCCTAGAGTCACGGGAATGCAAAATGCTCAGCTTTCACTTAAAAATAAAAGTTTCTAACTCTCTTGCTTGTGGAGGAAAGCTTGAAATCATGAACTGCGTGCACCCTAAGGCCTCAGAAACCCAGAAGCAAAATTCACTATTTTTAAAATCATGATTTTTCAGCCAGCCAATGTATTGATTGGGAGAGAGGGGGCTGACTCAGGATTTTTGAGCCCGTAGGGTTTGAGCCCATAGGGTTGGCAATACTGAAGTTAAAGAAACCTGAAATTAAGACTTCCATTCTCTCCTACGAACGCTGTTTGACCATGTGATTCCCCGAAACTGGACGTGCCTGGTGATTTACAACACACACACACACACACACACACACACTCCCTCTCCCCCTCCCTCTCTCATATCCCTCCAAAGCCTCAGACAGAGAAGCATTCTCTGTTTTACAGAGAGGGAAATTGAGGCAAAGATATGAAGTGATTTGCCAGAGTTCAGAGATGGAGTCAAAGCTCGAATCAGAATCTCTTGCCTCTTCGCTATGCCTATTACCCATGTAATGCAGCACTACACATCACCATCAGTAATTCGTACAAATGGAGACATGGACTATTTTAAAAAAATCCAAACCAATGAGAGCAATTAATCCACCTTGGAACTGATTGCTTGGTAAATTTTATTTTTCAAACTTAGGTGATGTTTGTCTGAAGGATTTGGGGAGTGGGAGCGGTGGGGTGGTGAGAGAAGTTTCTCTCAACCCGAGTATTTCACTTTTTCATACTTATAACTATAGAAACTTAGAATTATAGAAACTTTCCATAATAGTTTACACACATACTTTGGAAGGTGGAGGTGGGAGTTAATTTAATCAGACAGAGCCATCAGTCTGCAGGCATTCAGGCTAAGGCCTTGGCTACACTCACGAGTTACAGCGCAATAAAACTGCCTGCAACGCTGTAACTCACTAACTGTCTACACTCGCAAGGAACGTGCAGCGCTGCATCTCCTCAGGTACAGCGCTGCATGTACTCCACCTCCCCGAGAGGAATAACGTTTGTTGCGCTGCTGCTGGTGTGCTGCCGCTACATTGTGGCCACCCAATGCGCTGTTATTGGCCTCCAGAAGTATTTGGAAGTATCCCACAATGCCTGTTCTAGCCACTCTGCTCATCAATTAGAACTCTACTGCCCTGGCCTCAGGTGACCAAGCGCCACTCCGACCCTTTAAATTCCCTTGGAATTTTAAATATCCCCTTCCTGTTTGCTCAGCCAGGCGTGGAGTGCTCTCAGCGCATCTTTCCAGGTAACCATGCCTCCACGTGCCAGACGAGCCCCAGTATGGCACAATACCGAGTTGCTGGACCTCATCGCTGTTTGGGGGGAGGAAGCTGTCCAGTCCCAGCTGCATTCCAGTCGGAGGAATTTCGATACTTTCGTCCAGATATCAAGGGCCATGATGGAAAGGGGCCATGACCGGGACGCAATGCAGTGCAGGATAAAAGTAAAGGAGCTGCGGAGTGCGTACCGCAAAGCCCGCGAGGCAAACAGCCGCTCGGGTGCTCCCCTCAAAACCTGCCGATTCTACAAAGAGCTGGATGCAATACTTGGGGGTGACCCCACTACTGTTCCGAGCACCACCGTGGACACGGGAGAGCAGGAGGAGGAGGAGGGGGTTGAAGAAAACAGGAGCGAGGGTGCTGTGGCTGGGGGAGACACCCCTAACTCCCTGGGTGCATGCAGCCAGGAGCACTTCTCAAGCCAGGAGGAAGGGAGCCAGTCGCAGCGGCCGGTACGCGTTGGGGGAGAAAGAAGAGCAGGTTCGCGGTAAGCAGCTTTTATTTTCGGGAAGGAGTTTTTTCGGTGTGGGGTCCTTGGGCGAGGAGGGTTTGGGCTGCATGCATGCCTAGATGCGGAAGAGCGCATTGATGTGGTCTATCACATCGGAGAAATCGGCCACTGTAATCTCTTTGAAAGTCTCAGCCAGAACGTGGGCAATGCGCTTGTGCAGGTTTATTGGGAGAGCCGCCGTGGTCCTTGTCCCATTCAGGGTAACGTGTCCTCGCCACTGTGCCGCGAGGGGTGGGGGGGACCATTGCTGCACACAGACAAGCTGCATATGGGCCAGGGCGGAAGCCGCATTGCAGTAGAAGACCCTCCCTTGCTTCCCTGGACACCCTCAGCAGCGAGATATTTTCCAGGATGAACTCCTGTGGAAAATGTGGGGATAGTGTTCAGTGTAGGTTCCCCTGCAGCTGTTGGCTCTCCCCAAGGCACAGAAACCTGCCAGACAGTACATCCGTGAAACAATCAGTCCCCCTTTACCCTGTGCTTACTACCATTTTGGGGCTCCCGTGGGTTCTGTGCGCTCTGTTTGGGACGGGAAAATTGTGCTGTTTTGGAGACACTGTGTGCCCTCCTTAAGTGTGGGGGAATCATTGCTCTGTCTGGCATAAAACAATGATGCCTCTGTTAAATGTTGCATTTTGCCTTCAAGATACAACCTTGAGATCTCCGCCGTCCTTCTTATCACCGGCTGACAGACTCCAAAGGCTCAGGAGGAGGCCCAGAAGAACGAAAGAAGACATGATGCAGGAAGTTATGAAACAGTCTCTTAAGGAGAATCAAAAGGCTCGGGAGTGGAGGGAGAGTGAAAGCAGGCTCTGCCAGGAAAACGCAGCGCACCGGCGGCAAAGCATGCAGCTCCGGCACGAAAGCACAAAGGAACTGATTAGCATCATGGGGCGCCAAGCGGACTCTATCCAGGCGCTCGTCGCCATGCAGGTGGAGCAGTACCACACCCGCCCCCCCCTGCAGCCAGTGTCCCAAAACACTTGTGCCCCCATGTCACCACCTGCCCACTTCACCCAACATCCAGGTTCTTATCGCCCACACCAGATGCCCCCAACACCTGTAGCTTCACCAGACAGTCCTGGAAACTATGGCCCTTACCCACTGCACTCAACTCCCATCCCGAATTATAGACATTCTGAAGTGCAGCACTCACTGCACAGCACTCCAGACAGGAAGCCCGAGTATGAAAGCAGGACATACCATACCCTGTGATTGAACCCTTCCCCACACCACCCCCTTGCCCTTTCTGTCTCACAAGAAGTTGTGTTTTTTTTTAATACATGTATTTTCTCTGTAATAAACGGATTCTTTGGATGTGAAAACAGTCTTTATTATTGCATAAGGAAAAAAAAGATACCTTAGCCCAGGAAAGAAACAGGCAACGCAAGTGAGCTGAGCAAACAAATCAGCTTAGCAAAGACAAATTACTGATAACATTGGAACCACTTCACTTCAGGGTCGTGCAGGGCAGCACACATTACTGGTGGTTTTCAGCCTCAAATTTCTCCCTCAAGGCATCCCTAATCCTTGCAGCCCCACGCTGGGCCCCTCTAATAGCCCTGCTCTCTGGCTGTGCAAATTCAGCCTCCAGGTGTTGAACTCTGAGGTCCACGCCTGAGTGAACATTTCACCCTTCCCTTCACAAATATTATGGAGGGTACAGCACGCGGATATAACCACGGGGATGCTGTGTTCAGCCAAGTCCAGCTTCCCATATAGAGATCGCCAGCGGCCCTTCAAACGGCCAAAAGCACACTCCACAGTCATTCTGCACCGGCTCAGCCTGTAGTTGAACCGTTCCTTGCTGGTGTCAAGGCTCCCTGTGTAGGGTTTCATGAGCCACGGCATTAAAGGGTACGCAGGGTCTCCAAGGATCACAGTGGGCATTTCAATTTCCCCTACCATGATCTTCCGGTCTGGGAAAAAAGTCCCGGACTGCATCTTCCGGAACAGGGCAGTGTTCCGAAAGATGCGTGCGTCATGCACCTTTCCAGACCAGCCTGCGTTGATGTCAATGAAACGCCCACGGTGATCCACAAGCGCCTGGAGAACCATGGAGAAATACCCCTTCTGATTAATGTACTCAGATGCTAGGTGGGGTGGTGCCAGAATAGGAATATGCGTCCCATCTATCGCCCCGCCGCAGTTAGGGAAACCCATTTGTTCAAAGCCAGCCACAATGTCCTGCACGTTACCCAGAGTCACGGTTCTTCTGAGCAGGATGCGATTAATGGCCTTGCAAACTTGCATCAGCACGATTCCAACGGTCGACTTTCCCACTCCCAACTGGTTTGCTACTGATCGATAGCAGTCCAGAGTTGCGAGCTTCCAGATTGCAATAGCCACCCACTTCTCCACCGTCAGGGCAGCTCTCAATCTCGTGTCCTTGCGCCGCAGGGCGGGGCGAGCTCCTCACACAGTCCCATGAAAGTAGTTTTTCTCATCCGAAAGTTCTGCACCCACTGCTCGTCATCCCAGACTTACATGACAATGTGATCCCACCACTCTGTGCTGGTTTCCCGAGCCCAAAAGCGGCGTTCCACGGTGCATAGCATGTCCGTGAATGCCACAAGCAAGTTTGTGTCGTACGCGTTTCGCGTGACAATTTCATCGTCATCGTTGGACTCCTCGCTGTCACTGTGGATCTTAAGGAAGAGCTCCATTGCCAAACGTGACGTGCTGGCGAGACTCATCAGTATTTTGCTCAACAGGTCGGGATCCATTTTCCCGCTGACCGAAACAGAGCACAGATCGCGCTACAAAGAAACCGTTGAGAGATGGCGCCAAATGTGGCCGGAAACACAGGGATTGCTGGGATGTGAAGCGATGCATCACGGGGCGTTGGGACAGAACCCAGAATGCACCATACCCCACGCCCCCTTCCCACAACCCACGGCGCCAGAATTGGAAGAGGTGTTCTGTGGGATACCTGCCCATAATGCACCTCTCCCAAAACCGCTGCAAGTGCCGCAAATGTAGCCATGTTAGTGCTCGTTACTGCGCTGGCAGCTGCCAGTGTGGACAGGCTGCAGCGCTTTCCCTACTCAGCTGTACGAAGACGGGTTTAACTCACAGCGCTGTACATCTGCAAGTGTAGCCAAGGCCTAAGGTTACACTTGCAGCTGTACAGCGCTGAGAGTTAAACCCGCCTTCGTACAGCTGATTGGGAAAGTGCTGCAGTCTGTCCACACTGACAGCTGCCCGCGCACTGTCATGGCCACACTTGAGGCATTTGCAGCTGTATTAGGAGCGGTGCATTATGGGCAGCTATCCCAGCGTTCAAGTGGCTGCAACATGCTTTTCAAATGGGGTGGAGGGTGAGGTGGAGTGTGACAGGGAGCGTGTGGGGAGAGAGAGTGGGTTTTTGGGGTATCCACAGAGTGTCAGCTCATTATCTCCTAAGTTTACACACACCCACCTCCCCCGCCTCTCTCTCTCACTCACTGAAAGCAAACAGCAGGGGCTTTGTTTGTTTTTTTAGAGCAGATAAGCAGCCGCTCGCTGAAAGGGACCCCAACCCCTCCCTCTCCCCACCGCCTCTCTCTTCAAGCTAACGTTTGCTGCTGGCACTCCTAACGGAGCCCCCTTGCCTGCCTCTCACTCATTCAAAGCAAATAGTAGCTGTGTTTGTTTTTTTGATAAGCAGCCCCCAGAACAGAGCTCTGAACTCCAACCCGGAAGTGCCGTTTCAAAACAAAGGGAGCTTCCGGAGGTCAGTCAGTGCATACTTCCTCGACTACATTGCAACAACAGCATCTCAGCCACTACGCAACAGCTGTTATTCTTCTCGGGGAGGTGGAGTACCAGCAGCGCTGTAGCCACGGATATACAGTGCTGCACGTGCCTTGCCAGTGTAGACAGTGAGTGAGGTACAATGCTCTGGGAGGCTTTATTGCACGGTAACTCGCAAGTGTAGCCAAGGCCTACGTTTCAGTCCAACATGATTGGAAACTTGGTTGTTTCCAATACCCACCAGCCCAAAAGATGGACTTAAATTTTAAACGAACACAGACAATTATTAAGGCTGTACCTGGCAGAGCTATGTTCTGGGGGCCAGATTCACTTCCAGCACAACACAGGTTGCAGATCTCCAGATGGCAGTAAATCCATCTAGAGAAGGAGCCAGAAGCACAAGCTGCTTGCAACCCTTGCTCTGCTGGAGATCTCAAAACCTGGTAATACATCCCAAAGTGGGCAAGGCCAGGCTGACTGGGAGAAGAGCTGAATCAATGTCTCTCCAGGGCTGCTTCCACTAGTAGAGCTCCTATGAAAGTCCAGCCCGGTTTAAAGCGGTCCTATCTTGTGGAGAGACAAGGTGGGTGAGATAAGCTCTTTCCCCAACAGAAGTTGGTCTAATAAAATATATTACCTCACCCACCTTGTCTCACTGAGCTTTCCTTCGGGTCTGGGAAAAGTACTCAGTGTCACAGCTAAACACAAGATCAAACAGATTGTTTAGCAGTCATACTCAGACCTCTGTGGTTCAGAAGCCAAATTAGCGATCAACATTACCCAAAAGAGCCACGGTAGTGTGAATTCATTGTTTCTTTTTATATACACACACATACACATATTAGTGCACTGAATGAGTACACCACATATTGTGATAGGCATGTGTAGGACCCATGGATCTTGAAAAGTGTGTTGTTGGGGGTACTGGTCATCACGGCAGGGTCTGGTGCTGCTTTGAGTTGGAGGAACAGGACACCCACATACCCTGAGAGAACTTGCTTCAATACAGAAGAAAAACCCATCTGATCGCACACCCTTAGCTGTCACGTACCATCCCAGGCTGGATCTCATACGGGGTATCATCATACAATTACAATCCATGCTTGATGAGGACCACATCCTGAAAGAAATATTTCCTGAACTCCCCCTTATGACCTTCAAACAACCCCCCAAAATCATCAAAAGCAAGTTCCCCACAAAACCTTTCAAAACCCATGGGACCTGTTGTGACACTCTGTACCTCAGGTGAACACCCTACACCCCCCAGGTTTATCTTTATAAAATGATTGTGTGGTATCCAATGCAGTTTGTCGTGTTGGGTGTCTTCGGAAGGCTCATGATGCACTGAGCATAGTTGTTATAGTAATTGTTACAGTAAAGTTATAATTTCATGTATATAGTTATGAGGCTGAAAATGTATCCTCATGGCTTAGAGCAAGCCCAAGCAAAAATTCTCCAAGAGCAGAGAGGCAGTTCAAACCTCATCAGGGCAGGTATGGGACAAACCCAGCCCAGCCTCACAGGAACAAAAAAGATGCTGGCCCAGGCAACAACAAAAGAATCTGTTAGATTCTGGAGTGAGTCACTCCAGTTCCTTTGGTCACTTTGAAACTGCAATGAGGTAATGCTCACCTGATTCTGAAGTGGGGGAGGCCAAAGCCAAGAGGGAAGAAAGGACATGATAAAAGGGAGACATTTGCCATGCTCTCTCTCTCTCTCTCCCACCTATATCTACAGACACCACACCAATCAACTGAAGCGCTGATCAAAGGGGAGAGCATGGCTGAAGAGCAGCCAGACAGCCTGTGGTGAGAAGCAGCTAAGTCTGTAAGGACACTGAAAGTGTTAAAATCAGCTTAGAATGTGTTTTGCTTTTGTTTCATCTGACCAAATCTGACTTGTTATGCTTTGATTTATAATCCTTAAAAAAAAAAAATCTTTATAGTTTATAAATGTGTTTGTTTATTCTACCTGAAGCAGTGCGTTTGGTTTGAAGCACGTCTCCCCTTGGGAGAACAAGCCTGGTACATATCAATTTCTTTTAAACTGATGAACTCATATAAGCTTGCAGCATCCAGCGGGCATAACTGGGCACTGCAAGATGGAGGTTCCTAGGGTTGTGTCTGGGACCAGAGATATTGGCTAGTGTCATTCGGTTGCACAATCCAAGGAGCAGCTTACATACCACAGGCTGTGCGTGAACAGTCCAGGAGTGAGGGTTTTCACAGCAGAGCAGGGTAAGGCTGACTCCCAGAGTTGAGGATTGGAGTGACCTAGCAGATCACTGGCCCAGATAAAACCAGAAGGGAACGTCACACCTATCCATGCCTATCACAACATTTGATGTACCTCATCCAGTGCACTAAATGCCCCAGCGACAATGTGGGTGAAATGAGACAATCATTACACTCCTGAATGAACTCACACAGAAAAATGATGAGACAAAAACACTATCAACCATGGGTGAACGCTTTTCCCAGCATGATCACTCCATTTTGGACTTCAGTCCACATCCTTAAAGGAAAATTGCACAACATATTCAAAAGACAAGCCTGGGAGCTTAAATTCATAACTTCCCATGATTTTTAGTGTCTAGCACTCAGTAAAAACACTGGATTTATGGCTCATTACAACAACCTGTAACCCACTAACACACCTTCATCTTGAATGCTCTCTTAACATGAGAAGTCCTTATGCTAAACAATCTGTTTCCCCTTGTATTTAGCTACAACACTCTGGGCATGTGTCTACTGCAATACAAAACCCACAACATGGAGTCTCCGAGCCCAGGTCTGCTGACTTGAGCTACTAGGGCTCAGGTTTCAGGGCTAACTAAAAATTGCAGTGTAGATGTTTGGGTGCGGGCGGAGACCCTGCGAGGGGAAGTTGTTTCAGAGCCCAGGCTCCAGCCCGAGCCCGAATGTCTACACTGCAATTTTACAGCTGTGCAGCCCAAGCTCCGCTAACCCAAATCAGCTGACCCAGGCCAGCTTTGGCCATGCCACTCGTCCTTTTTTTTGCAGTGTAGATATACCACCCGAGTATCTTTCCCAGACCTGAAGAGGAGCTCTGTGTAGCTCGAAAGCTTGTGTCTTTCACCAACAGAATTTAGCCCAATAACAGATATTCCCTCACTCACCTTGTCTCGCTAATCTCCTGGGATTAATATAGCGACAACAACACTAACTTGTGGAATCCACCTAATGGTGAAACCCTCCATCCATTTGGCCCAAGACATACAAAGCAGGGAGTATTGTTTCTTTTCCATCCATCCACAAAAATGCTCCTCCAAAGAAAACAGTTACTAGTTTCAAGGGTAAATGGCTGGAATTCTCTAATCTTGTGGCAGTGTTTTTAAATGAAGTGTTTAGCCCCACCCACACTGTCTAAACCAACTATTTCAGCCACAGCCACGTTCCATGATATGGTAAAAGCCTAGGACAGATGAGGCATTTGAGATAAGATTTCTAACCTGGAAATAATAGTCAGAGCAGCATTACTAAAAGGAGTTAGAAAGGTGTCAAACTGTCCATAAAAAGGGATTAAGGGAGTTGTACTTTAGATATAGTCTGGCTGAAGTATACAGAAAGGGGCTCCTAATTTTAAAGTGTATTTAAAACATGTTTCATATGCTAATAAAAATGTGTGTATATGTAGATGCCTAACATACCGAAAATATAAAGTTAGTCTGCTATACAAGTGGGTACACAAAATTGAAAAAAAAAATTATTTTAATCATTAAATCCTTTATGCCTAATTACTTTTGTGATTAATTCATTTTTAGAATAATTTTCCAAACAGCTGTTCATGAAAATCATGGCTGTTCCTAGACTGACTCAGTGAATGCTGGTACAGTGTTTAGAATCAACCAACATTATGCTTTTGTCTTCAGACTAATTGTTACCATTTCATACTTACCTACATGCCTCCAGCTTTCATCCAGACCACATCACACGATCCATTGTCTACAGCCAAGCTCTAAAATACAACCGCATGTGCTCCAATCTCAGACAGAGACAAACACCTACAGGATCTCTATCAAGTGTTCTTAAAACTACAATATCCACCTGCTGAAGTGAAGAAACAGATTGACAGAGCCAGAAGGTACCCAGAAGTCACCTACTACAGGAAAGGCCCAACAAAGAAAGTAGCAGAACGCCACTAGCCATTACCTTCAACCCCCAACTAAAACCTCTCCAGAGCATCATCAAGGATCTACCACCTATCCTGAAGGATGATCCTTCACTCTCACAGACCTTGGGAGACAGGCCAGTCCTCGCTTACAAAGAGCCCCCCAACCTGAAGCAAATATTCACCAGCAACTACTCACCACACAACAAAAACACTAACCCAGGAACCTATCCTTGCAACAAACCCTGTTGCCAACTCTGTCCACATATCTATTCAAGGGACACCATCATAGGACCTACTCACATCAGCCACACCATCAGGCGCTCGTTTACCTGCACATCTACCAATGTGATATATACCATCATGTGCCAGCAATGCCCCTCTGCCATGTACATTGGCCAAACTGGACAGTCTCTACACAAAAGAATAAATGGACACAAACCAGATGTCAAGAATTATAACATTCAAAAACCAGTCAGAGAACACTTCAATCTCCCTGGACACTCAATAACAGACTTAAAAGTGGCAATTCTTCAACAAAAAAAATCTTCAAAAACAAACTCCAATGAGAAACTGCAGAACGGGAATTAATTTGCAGACTGGACACCAACCAGGGCCGGCTCCAGGCACCAGCTTGCCAAGCTGGTGCTTGGGGCGGCAGGTGAAAAGGGGGCGGCAGTCCGAGTCCCGCGGCGGCAATTCGGCGGCAGGTCCGCTCTTCCCGCCGCCGAATTGCCGCCGCGGGACTCGGACTGCCGCCCCAGTCTCGCCTGCCGCGGCGGCAAAGGGGCGGCAGGTCCGCCGCTGTCCCCTTGCCGCTCCGGAATGGGACTGCCTGCGTCACGCAGGCAGACGTGGCGGGGCCCCGCCCCCGACGCAGGCAGACGTGGCGGGGCCCCGCCCCCGACGCAGGCAGACGTGGCGGGGCCCCGCCCCCGACGCAGGCAGACGTGGCGGGGCCCCGCCCCCGACGCAGGCAGACGTGGCGGGGCCCCGCCCCCGACGCAGGCAGACGTGGCGGGGCCCCGCCCCCGACGCCTACCCCTGCTTGGGGCGGCAGAATTGTAAGAGCCGCCCCTGACACCAACAAATTAGTCCTGAATAAAGACTGGGAGTGGATGGGTCACTATAAGAACTAAAAACTAATTTCCCCATGCTAGTTTTCCCCCTAGTGTTACTCACACCTTCTTATCAACTGTTTGAAATGGGCCACCCTGATTATTACTACAAAAGTGATTTTTCCTCCGGTTGATAATAGCCCACTTTAATTGAATTGTCTCACTAGAATTGGTAAGGCAACTCCCATCTTTTCATGTATATACATCTTCCTACTATATTTTCCACTCCATGCATCTGATGAAGTGGGTGTTAGCTCCCGAAAGCTTATGCCTAAATAAATGTGTTAGCCTCTAAGGTGCCACAAGTACTCTTAGTCTGTATCAGCAAAAACAACGAGCACGGCTACAACTCTGAAACATTTCAGAAGTGACTCTTTGTACATTTAGTGCCTGGAAATAAGTCAACAATCAACATCAAACAATTATGACACTTAGAGGCTTTTTCTTCCTGGCTTTATAACTTCTTGTCAGGTTGTCATAGGTGTGTTATTCTAATATTTGTCTAGAAAGGGACAAGCAGCATACTATTTTAATCTGCTTCTCAATAGCCACCGAAATCTAAAAAAAGTCATTTGTTAACACCACAGTTTTTCAAAGATGGAAAGTAAGGAGAATTTAGCCACCATAACCCATAAAATAGAAGCGTTTTGTAATAATAAAATCCATCAGCTATTTCAATACTCCCAAACAATTTGCAATAAAGCTCTCCTTTTCAAAACAAAAAGTTATGTTCAGTCTCCCATACTTTTATAGTAGAGCTTATTTTTCCTAAGACTCAGATATTTGAATGAAGGAGACAGTTAACATCTACTAATATAATTCTATCAGCCTGAGTTCCTCAAATCAGACTTTTTTGGGGTTAGTGTAGTTAGGGCTTTACATTAAAAGCACACCAATACTTACATGGCACCCTAAAGTTTTTGATAATGATTTGTGTGGAGAAATTCAGGAACACTTTACAGAGCAGAATACAACACCCCCTACAGATAGAAAGGAAAGGAAAGGAAATTTTAAAATGGTAAAGATGCAAGTACATTACTTGCAGTAATGGTGAATGGAAAGATGCACAAACAGGAAAAAAAAGTGAGGCTCGGTGTCATAGGCAAAAATGAACTAAAGATTGAAACACTCTGAGGAGAGGAGTTTCTAGAGATGGGGTAACACCGTACTTAGGAACTGCTGCACTGGATCAGACCAGCAGTCCAACTAACCAAGTATCATGTCTCTGACAGTGGCCAGAACGAGATGCTTCAGAGAACTGTTCAAGGAAAGCTGTAATGAACAATTATGCAATAGTATGCCCAGAGGAAGTTTTTCTGACCCATGCAGGGGTGTGTGCATGGGGGAGCCAACAGGGGCTCAGGTCTCTTCCCCCGCCCCCTGCCCAATAATCAGAAGGGGATGCAGAACTTCTCCGGCCTCAGGGCCCTGGCGAGGGGTTCAGAACTCCTCCTGCTCCTGGGCTGCTGCTGGGAGAGCGAGAGCTCTCAGTAACAGGACAATGGCATACTTCCCAGCACCAAGCCAAAGTGACAGCTGTTCTACCAATGCTGGGAACAAAGAGATCTAAAGAAAAATTAACAGGATGGACTGATTTAAATTTAAATCACTGATTTTAATCATAATTTAAATCAGCAAGCACAAATCAATTATTTAAATCAAGGCTTTCTACCTTGTTTTGAATTGGTACTTTTAAAATATTTTCCAAAAGAGAATGGTTGATATAATTTGGTATACGTTTTGCTAACCGGGAGGATTTAAGCAATTATATGGCTTAACATAAATTTTTCAGATTTTTTAAAATATTTTTATTATGTTAGAAAATGATGAATGAGGCATTTTTTACTTATTAGATGATTAATTTTTTTTACCTGTGATTTGTGTCAAGCTGCACTTGGATGAAAATTTGGAATTCAATTAAAATGCACAAAACCCAACATTTTAAAATAGTTTTTGTTAAATGAAAACTGCCTCAAATGCACTGAGTTCAGCTTAAGAAAGAAAGTTTCTCAAAATAGGATTTACTTTTAAATTAACTGCTTTATGAAACAAAGGCAATATTGTCTATAGTTAGAGTATAGAATAAATAAATAAAATAAATAAATAAATATAGAATTTGAATAAACTCTGGGTTTTTTAATCAATTTTTTATCCATCCTGCACTAAACAATTACAAAGCCCTTCTCAGGCTTCTGACTTTTCAGAAGCTATTGAGAGACAGTGAGAGACTCTACAGAGGGAGTCTGAAAGGGCTGGACATTCCCAGATCCCGGGAATGGTAAACCTTAGGGAAAGGCAGGCCTGTGTATAGACACGTTTATTGTTTTACGATCGGTTTTCTCAGAAATGTTTCAGAAATAAATAACATTTTGCTCTAATCAGACTGTTTGGTTCCTGGACACCACGGTCACAGAACTGCAGGGCTGAGCCTAAGTCAGACCTAATGAGATAATCACAGCTGATAACAAGGGACTGCTGGTAGGTACTAGCTTTAGAGTGGGAGAATCACAGGATTACAATCTGAGACAGATAAGCTAGAAGCTCAAGACTTGAGAGGGAGTGCCCTCAAAGAGACCCAGAAGGGTGAGAGATGCAGTTAACCCAGTGATGATGGCAGAGGATAGAGCCATGTGCTCCTGCTTACAAAACTAGAGGCAACTTTGACAGTAAAGAAAGAAAGAAAAGTTCTGAAATAATCCAGTTGTTTTAGTGATACCGTTTATCTCTGCGTCATTTGTCTACTTAAGTAGCACCACTGAGACTACGGAACCCACTCTCCTTCAGTCTGTGTATGCATGTGCGTTTTCTGAGGCTGAAAGGCAATGCGTGCCAACCCTAGAAATTAAGTGTTCTGTTTAATAACTGAACAGATATAGCACAGTCCTCAGTTCTACAACCTTTTCCACACTATGGTGTTAATAAAACGAAAATAAGAAAGAAAAACTTGTAGCACCTTTCTTACAAGTTTTTCTTTCTTATTTTCGTTTTGCTGACACAGACGAACATGGCTACTACACTGAAACCTATGGTGTTAATATAGCTCCAAACGCTGTTCCAGGGATGCTAAGACTGAATTCATTCTTCAGGCTCATTTGGTCCTTGGACTCTCTGCCAAGATGGCCAAAAGTACTAATTGTGGTTATGGTTTTTGTCATGGGACAGGTGTCCTCTGGGACTAGGACTGAGATAACCAGTCAGACAATAACAACTTTTGAGCATTACCACTAGAGCTGGATTGAACTGGTGACCTAGATATAAAAGTTTCTATAGCCCATGACCAATCTTTGGAGTCATCCAGTCTCCCACAAGCCTTTGTTTCAATGTGGCACTCAGGGAATAAAGAGCAAAAACCAAGAATGAATCCAAGGAGTGGAGGCATCAAAACTCATTTTATATAGAGAAAAAGTATTTTACAAGTGTTCATATCAGAAAAGCCTCTTCAAGTCATGGGAAAGTGGGGGGAAGTGAGCTAGAACTCATCAAATCCTCAGTTTGGGTACTGGATAAGCCAGTGGTTCTCAACCTATTTACCATTGTAGGCCGCATCCACACAATATGTATACTACCTGTATGGGACTAAGGATGTCACATGGGCCACAGCTGTAGGTTGAGAACCACTGGGATAAAAGTCTGAAAAACAAACTGTTCTTCTGGCTATATAGCTTATTAGCATATCCCCTAGAGACAAAGGCTGAGATTTTAAAGCTTAGGGCCTACATTTTCTAAACTTGAGTAGCCTGGGGAAAAGTACTTCAATAAGTCCCCTGTGACGGATTGGGATCACAGAAACCACCTTGGTGCTGCCACCTGGTGTGCCAAGGCTACTTCTGCCCCTGCTTCCCTGCCCTTTCCAGCTTGGGACTCCGGAATCCTGTCTGTTTTGAGCCAGATCCACTGATCTGCTGCAAACACAGACCCAGGTCCCCTAACAACTGTAAGGCTCCTGGAAGCAGCTCAGAAAGTGCGCTTGCCTTTGACACCCAGGTGCCCAACTCCCAATGAGGTTCAAACCCTTAATAAATCCGTTTTACCCTGTATAAAGCTTATACAGGGTAAACTCATAAATAGTTCGCCTTCTATTTCAAAGATAGAAGATATGCACAGCTGTTTGCCCTCATCAGGTACCAACTCGTACTCCAGGTAACTTAATAAGTAAAAAGTGATTTTAATAAGTACAGAAAGTAGGATTTAAGTGATTCCAAGTAGTTACAGACAGAACAAAGTGAATTACTAAGTAAAATAAATTAAAACATGCACATCTAGGACTAATTCAACTCCACACAGATAAAAGCCTCGCCAGTTTTAAGTCTTTTCCTTTTACAGGCTGTAGAACTTCTAGCCTGGGTCCAGCAATCGCTCATACCCACTATTGTCTTTGTCCTTTATTCAGTCTCTCTCATGTATGTCCTTGGGGGGTGGAGAGCCTCTCTCTTTAGCCAGCTGAAGACAACATGGAGGGGTCTTCCAAGGGCTTTTATAGCCTTTCCCCCACTCCCTGAGTAGGATCATCTTACCATGGAGTTTGGGGATCACATGGGCAAGTCACCTGTCCATGCACCCTAACCAGTCCAGCCAGCTGCATTCCTGACAAGGCCCAGATGTGGATTGGGGTCTGCACCTCCTATTGTCTGTGTAAGGGTTTCTTGATTGGTCTCTTTACATGCACATACCTTTCTCAAGACATGATTCCAGGCTCTTACAAAGGCTATGTACAAAACCAGCAAATATAAAACCAATATTCATAACTCCAACTACAACAATGATACATGCATGCAAACAGGAGGAATAGATTCCGTAGGTCATAACTTTTACAGAGATGTTTTACATGGCACATGTAGCATAAAACATATTCCAGTTACATCATGTATACATTTATAAGCCTCTCCTCATAAAGCTTTCTGGGGTACACCGTCACATCCCCAATCGTGCAATTAAATCAACACGTGCACATTTCTGCACCCACACAGAGCCTCACTGACTTCAAGTGCTTGACAAACAAGTTGCAGAATCAAGATCTATGTGGTCTGCTTTTCAGAAATATAAGTACCCACAATTCCTACCGAAGTCTGAGTTACAAATGCTCACTAACTCTGAAAAAAAAAGGCCACTTATACAGGGGCCTAAATATAGATTTAGGAGCTTCAATTGAGGGCATCCAAGCTTGAAAAAGTTGGACATGCAGAGCAGATCTATTAAAAATGCTGACATGATTGAAACACTGACTCATGAAATCCAGATAAGACTAAAAAAAAAAAAAAAACCTGCCAAAAAGTGAAATTAAAGATTTTAAAGTTTTGTGGAAACTGTATCCAGAACAAAATTCTGCCTTTTTGTTCTCAAATATTACTACTTAAGTTGGACACTAAAGGAAGACTTAGTTGGACTAGCTAAAGAGAAGACATGTATTGGGTTACACCTACTTAAATAAAAATGAAGAAAAGAAATGAAAAAAATTGTATGCCTCCCGCTCTGTGTTTTACCCGCATTCTGCCATATATTCAGGGCCGGTGCAAGGAAGTTTCGCGCCCTAGGCGAAACTTCCTTGCACCGGCCCCGCGCCTCCCCACGGCCCAGCTAACAACGCCTTCCCCGCCCCACCCCCCAGCTCAGCCACCCGCCCAACAGCCTCCCCCCGCCCGCAGCACCCCCCCGGCTCCCAGCAGCCGCAGCCAGCTGCCCCCCGGCTCAGCCACGGAGCTGGGCAGCGGGCGGCAGCCGTGGAGCTTGGTGGCGGGCGGCAGCCGCCGGCCCGCTGCCGTCCCCAGCTCCCGGCTCCGCTGCGGAGCTAGGTGGCAGCCGCAGCCAGGCGCCCCTCCGGCTCCCAGCTCAGCTGCAGAGCCGGGCAGCAGCCGTGGCCAGGCACCCTCGCAGCTCCTGGAGCTGGGCGGTGGGCGGCAGCCGCCAGCCGCAGCCAGACGCCCCCCCCGGCTCAGTCGCGGAGCTGGGCGGCGGGCAGCAGCTGAGGCCAGGCGCCCCCCCGGCTCAGCTGCAGAGCTGGGCGGCAGCCGCGGCCAGGCGCCCTCGCAGCTCCCGGAGCTGGGCGGCGGGCGGCAGCCATGGCCAGCTGCGCCCCCCGGCTCCCGGCTCAGCCGCGGAGCTGGGAGGCGGGCAGAAGCCATGGCCAGGCACCCCCCCCCCCCCCCCCCCCGGCTCCCGGTGCCCTAGGCGACTGCCTAGGGTCGCCTAGTGGGTGCACTGTCCCTGCATATATTTCATGTTATAGCAGTCTCGGATGATGACCCAGCATGTTGTTCATTTTAAGAACACTTTCACTGCAGATCTGACAAAAGACAAAGAAGGTACCAATGTGAGATTTCTAAAAATAGCTACAGCACTCGACCCAAGGTTTAAGACTCTGAAGTGCCTTTCAAAATCTGAGAGGGATGGGGTGTGGAGCATGCTTTCAGACGTCTTAAAAGAGCAACACTCTGATTCGGAAACTACAGAACTCGCACCACCAACAAAAGAAAATCAACCTTCTGCTGGTGGCATCTGACTCAGATGATGAAAATGAACATGCGTTGGTCTGCACTGCTTTGGATCATTATTGAGTAGAAACCATCATCAGCATGAACGCACCTCCCCTGGAATGGTGGTTGAAGCATGAAAGGACATATGAATCTTTAGAGCATCTGGCACGGAAATATCTTGCAACGCCAGCTACAAGAGTGTCATGCGAACCTGTTCTCACTTTCAGGTGACACTGTAAACAAGAAGCGGGCAACATTATCTCCTGCAAATGTAAACAAACTTGTTTGTCTGAGCGATTGGCTGAACAAGAAATAGGACTAAGTGTACTTGTAAAACTTTAGAGCTTACGTTGTTTTATTTTTGAATGCAGTTATTTTTTGTACGTAATTCTACATTTGTAAGTTCAACTTTCATGATAAAGAGATTGCACTACAGTACTTGTATTAAGTGAATTGAAAGATTATATTTATTTTTTATTATAAAAATATTTGTACTGTAAAAATAAAAGAAATAGTAAGTGAGCACTGTGCACTTTGTATTCTGTGTTGTAATTGAAATCAATATATTTGAAAAAGTCGAAAATATCCAAAAATATGTATATAAATGGAATTCTATTATTAATCATGCTGTTAAATAATTTTTTTAATCACTTGACAGCCCTACTTACAATACTTCCCTAGTGGCCCTTTTCCATGTATTTGCAGCAGTCTTCATGCAATATAGCAGCTGGAGAGGAGGAGGGAACGAGCATTATGTTAACTTGGAGGTTTCCACAGACTACACTTTGAGAACTTCTGTAATATATTATCCAGTCCACCTATCACCAATATTGGACTGACCTCTGCAGTACGTTGTCTAGTGCTATTTCCAGTCTGCTGTTAGAACTGTTAAGCAGAGTGGCTTCCCTAGGATGCTATTAAACATAAGTGATATGGACACTTATGGATGTAAAAATGTAAGACTGATGGAAATAATCCAGTTATTTGATATGTCTTTCACTGCTCAGCCAATATATAAATATAAATCTATTACACCCTCCTGTAGTACCCCCCTTTACTATTTCATATTTGTTACTGGATCAGAGAATGGGTGATCCAGAAGAATACACTAACAAAGCTCAACATGCTGTTCAGTACAAAAGAGCTTGTTATCTAATTATCTGTAACACTTACTGTTATCTGAAAATTATGTGATAAACCTCTCTAGGTATTTATATGGCCTTCACCATTCTTGTATCTAAGGTCCCCACTATCATTAATGGGGATTTTATCTTCACACCAACCCTGTGAGGCAGGGAAGTAATTATTCCCATGTTACGGATAAGTAACTGAGGAAGAGGGTAGATTAAATGAGGTGTCCAAGATCACAGGCTGTCTGTAGTTAAGTTAGAAACTGAACCCAGGTCTCCTCAATCTCAGTCCAATGTCTATTCACAAGACCATCTTTCCTACCACTCTGACTCACACAGTCGATAGGTGTGTTAACAGCAGGACCTTGGCCCCAGCATACATTGTTTTGAGTTCAAGTATATAGGCTCCAACTATGTTAGCACCTTCCAAGCAAGAACAGTTTGAAAAAAAACCTATGATTTGAACTCTAGCATAGACAGGGCCTAAAAGAAGCTCTAGTGTTATTTATGACTCAGGGAGGAATGCTGCAATAGTTTCAGATGTCCTAAAAATCAGAGGAAACTTCTTGCAGTCAATGATACTAAAAATAAGTGTGTGAAACCTGTTCCCCTGAATATTGGGTACATGACCATTACTCAATTCTCCTTTCAGAGCTTTCAGATGTTGCCAGGTCTCAATAAGGAAACACCTTAAACCTTCACTGAGGAGTATTATGGGAAAAATAGAAAATATGTTGCAAAGGAAAGAGGGGCGGGGAGGGAAGATATCTCATCTCTTGCATATAGCTCAGACCAGCATGCCTGGGGTATGCACAACAAAAGCCAAAGAACTACCATGAAAATAATTGGAAAAGTAGGAGAAAAAAATGAAATCAAAAGGCTTACAAAGGGTGAAGAGTTTACCAAAGAAACTATTAGATTTGTAATCACCTCAATTACCTGGTTTAAGGGTAAGGGAAATGGAGGACAGCCAAAAAATTCTATCTCCATTACCCAAAATTAAAAAATAGCTCTTCCTTGACACTAATATAAATTCCCAACATATCGTATTCCCCAACACCCCTCCTCTCAATATTTCTCTGTGATCTGCTTCAGAGTTTGCCGCACGCTATGGTGCTGGGCACCTTAAAAATGGGTGCGATAACAAATATGACAACACACTCACTCCACAGTATCCAGACCTTTATGTATCTCCCTCCCACTTCAGGTACCACACAAGAAAAGCTCATTACCATCCACAAGCAACATTACAGGATCTCAGCCTGCGTTCATTTCAAGGAGGTGAAGAAGAGCTCTGTGCAGCTCAAAAGCTTGTCTCTTTCACCAACAGAAGTTGGTCCAGTAAAAGATACGCCCTCGCCCACCTTGTCTCTCCTCATTTCAATGGGGCATTTGTTGGCAGCTCTCCTAGCTGAAGCTGGCAGCGGAGAGTGAAAAGGGGTTTGGGCTGGAGTCTCTTACCTGATCGTTCCAGTGGTGTAGCTGGCTGTAGCGCACCTTGCAGAAGAGGAAGCCTTCCAGGTACACCGAGTACAGCTGAAAATACACCCAAGGGGCATCAGCTCCCCGCCTGCACAGCACCCCCATCCTCCTCCTCCTCCACAGCCCCCCCCCCGCTTCCCCTGCCTCCCCACACAGCCCCCCATTCCCCTGCCTCCCCACACAGCCCCCCCATTCCTGCTCCCTCACACAGCCCCCCCATTCCTGCTCCCCCACACAGCCCCCCCATTCCTGCTCCCCCACACAGCCCCCCGCCCCACCCAGACGCTCCGGTCCGCCCCGAGCCATAACAGCGCTGCCCGGGAGCCGGGACCCCGCGGCGGCCGTGCCGGGCAGCCGAGATACTCAACCACGTAGCGGCCCCCGAACTTCTCCAGCGGCTGCTCCGAGACGGGGATGCTGAAATGCATCTTCATGGCGCTGCACGCCGCCCGCCCGCGCTCCGCCTCGCCGGGCCACAGGGGCAGGGCAGCGGCCGCGGCATTTGTTTCCCCACGTGATAGAAGAGAGGGCGGGGAGGTCTCCTCCCTCCTGGGGGCAAACCGTTCCTCCTGGCAGGTGATGCCTCGTCCCCGCCGCCGGCTAGGGAATGGTACAAACCGGGGAGGCCTCATGTCCCAGCTCCCACTCCCAGGGCAGAAGCTGCAGCGTCCAGCTGCGGCTACGACTTCCGCTCCGCTCCTCCCCACGCCCAATAGTCCCTTCCATGAGTTTTATTTAACCAGGCTGGGAATGACCCCGAGAGGGCTTCCCACCACTGATTTCCATGTACACCCCCCCTGAATTTTCCCAACCCCCCCCCCCAGTTTGGTGAACTAGTTACATGCAGTGTTACCAATTTAGTGATTGTTGGAGAATTTGAATTGAAATTGAAACATTAATACACACTTTAAAAGCATATAAAGTGTATGATGAAACAGACTAGCTTCCTTATACAGCTTTTGATTTTTGTGACTGTCAGTGCATTCATTTCGGTGATGTTGGCCAACCTAATAATTTCAAATGATGATTTGTAAGCAAAGTTTAAAGGAGCTCTCCCTGATAGCTAGCGATCAGCTGGGGACTGAGGGGAAAGGCTTCAGGACCAGATTGTATTTACATTCACACCTAATCTACCTAGGTATCCAGCAAACAGAGCTGTGTTGCCCAAGTGATGGATTTTGGCTGGGGTTGGGTTACAAATCACTTGAATGCGGGGGGGGGGGGGTAATGAAATGTTGTTGTTTTTATTGTACAAGTAAAGGGCAGTAGAACTGTCCTTAGCCTGTGCTGATTGAGGGCATCAAGAGAGAGGGTGGGAACAGGTATTTTGCTTGATGGTCTGCCTGAGTCACAAGTACTATTTGACCTGCGCCTCTCCACTGTTTAAAGACAGAGCTGATTAGGCTTCATAGAGAGTCTTTTGGTTTGTTAAGTGACCACTAGAGCTGAAATCTCTGATAATCAGGTCTTAGTGCTTAGACCTGCTGTGGGACAGTGTTTCTGTGGAAGAGATGCCCCAGTCTGCACTAGCACCGAGGTTCCTCCCACCCCGAAGAGCTGAAATCACTGAGAGTCGGGTGGAACCGCGAGAGACCGACTCACAGAGGTCACAGTGGCAGGTGGCAGCAAAAGATGACAGTGTAGGGCTATTGGGGCAGAGCAATAGAGTGAACGGTGGTGGCATGACAAACAACAGCGGCCAGGAGCATTGGACTTAGGGTGACCAGATGTCCCGATTTTATAGGGACAGTCCCAATTTTTGGGTCTTTTTCTTATATATGCTCCTATTACTCCCCACCCCCGTCCCGATTTTTCACACTTGCTTTCTGGTCACCCTAATTGGACTATACTTTAGTGAGCTTTCTCCAGAAGCTATATTTGTGACTGGGAAACTTATATAAATATATGTTTCCTAGTAGGCCAAGATTTTAAAAATGCATTATTTGCCAAGATCATTATCTCACATCATCACTATCTCAAGAGATCATTATCTTGGGGAGTTTCTGTACTAAACTTCTTTATTATTATAATTATTTTTTATGTAAGAATGGCTATATTGGGTCAGATCAATGGTCCATCTATCCCAGTATCCTGTCTTCCAACAGTGACTGTTCCAGGTGCTTCAGAGGGAATGAACAGAACAGGGAATCATAGATTGATCCATCCCCTGTCGTCCACTCCCAGTTTCTGGCGAACAGAGGCTAGGGACATTCAGATCATGATGTTGTATCCCTGCCCATCCTGGCTAATAGCCATTGATGGACCAATCTTCCATGAACTTACCTAGTTCTTTTTTGAACCCTGTTATAATTTTGGCCTTCACAACATCCCTGGCAAAAAGTTCCACGGGTGACTGTGTGTTGTGTGAAGAAATACTTCCTTTAAAACTTGATGCAATAGCAATTTTTGTTTTAAACTTACTGCCTATTAATTTCATTGGGTGATCCCTGGTTCTTGTGTTAAGTGAAGGGATAAATAACACTTCCTTATTCATTTTCTCCTCACCAATCAAGATTTTATAAGACTCTATCATATTCACTCTGTCGTCTCTTTTCCAAGCTGAAAAGGCCCAGTCTTCTCTCCTCATATGGAATCTGCTCCATACCCCTAATCATTTTTGTTGCCCTTCTCTGTACCTTTTTCAATTCCAAGATATCTTTTTTGAGATGATGTGACCAGAACTGCACGCAGTATTTAAGATGTGGGCTTGTCATGGATTTATATAGTAAAAGTGGAGGAGTTTGGTTTGCCAGACTGATCAGCTAAGCCAATTCTGACAACCTATATGAAAAGGCTGCAAAACACCATGCCTCTGGAATGCATCAACATGCAGAAAGTCTTATAAGCCAGTCACTGTCAAAGCCAATTTTAGAAGAACTTAATGAGGCTGTTAAGAATGCTGGAGACACAACTCAGTTTATGTGAACCAACATTGCTATTGCATCACACTTTCTATTTAAGCAAGAGATACCACACACTACAAACTAGAGGCCTATGTTAAGTGCATTGTCACTTGTTAATCCTGAAGTTGAACATTGGTTCTGAAGAAGACTGGCAAATGCTCACTATCTTTCTGCAAAAAACTCAGCTGACTCTCTTGAAACATGTGGTGCAACAGTAAAAGACTCAGGAGTTGAAAAAGCGAAGAATTCTCTCACTATATTAAAAATCCATGTGCATACATGGCCGACAAATGCACCAGTGCAAATAGGCATCAAGTATTAAGTCATTACATATGTTATCTTGATGTCCGTGGTAGGCCAGTAGATGCATTCTAGATGTTCAGGTTATAGAAGACACATCAGCTACATCTGTGACATCTTAGAAGAGTTAAATGCTTGTAAATTGAACCCCAAACAGATGGCTGCTTGTGCATTTGATGGAGGTACAAACTTCTCTGGAAGACATAGTGCGGTACAAGCTTTGCTCAGAGAAAAGTGTAACCCTAATCTTTCCTATACACACTGTAGAGGCCATCTACTCCAGCTAGCACTAGTACAAGCTGCAGAATCTTCAAAAGACATTAAAAAGCCATACATTTAATGGCTTTTTATACTCTTTTTTTCAGCAAGAGTCCAAAGGACTGAACATTTTGGAAGCAAATAGAAGATACACTGGGATTGAAGTTCAAATGGGTCCAACCTGGGAAAACCTGCTGGCTTTCTCATGAGTGATTCTTGGCAGTTGTCTTAAAATTACTGCAACCGTTATTACTGGCTTTAGAAAGTATCCACCAAGATAGGACAGATCTAAGTAGTGAGGCTGGTGGACTACTTTTGTTACTAAGTTCAGAGAAGACTATTGTCATTCTCTCTCTTGCAAATCTACTGTTGAAACCACTTGGGTCATTAAACAATGTAATCCAGGCATCTGCTACAACAGTAGTAGATCTTTGTCCATAAATAGAAGCTATCCTTGGATCAATCAGAGATATCCATTGAAAATGTACTGGAAGAAGCAAAGACTTCAGTCCAGAAGCTGACTAATGAAGGTACTTATATTGACTCCATAAGTGAAGAGAACAAGAAGTGTTTGTTAAACCAGCTGAAAAAGTACAAAGACTTGATTCTTACAAATCTACAATAGAGATGTCTGGATTCTATTCAACCTCCACATAGCTTTTACAGATGCCTGTCTTATAAAACACCTACAGTTGAGTGGAGTGAGGCACTACCAGCAATGGGGCTGCCATGTGCTCATGGCAGAATAGAGAATTTTGAACACAGCGTGGAATATCACACGATGAACAAATGAAGATTTAACTTCAACTTCTTTATCATTACTAATGGTTCGACCCAATCTTTGTTCTATGTTTCCTGGGATGAAAGTAGGAATTCATCTCTTGCTAATCCCAGTCAAAACAGCTACATTTGAACATATTTTTTCCTCATTTAATAGAATTTTGTGTTCTGAAAGAAGTCGCTTTCTGCCTGATCATGGGCATATCATGAAGGACTGGAAGTAATGGACACACAAGAAGACACCAAAGAGTGCAAAATTACAACAAGAAACCAAGACTGATGTAGATGTACTGCTTCATAGTAGGCTTGAGTAGCCAACTTTAATTTTTGTGATGCTTTTAAAACATGAGTTAAATCTAATAAAATGGTCGTGAAACATTTTTCAGTTTTTACTATGGTGCCATACAGCCCACCTTCACCCTCACAGTCTCACCCCTCATTGGCCCTGACACCCCCCCTGTAAATTCGAACACCCCCCCAATTTCAATTCCTGGGGAAACTACTGCTTCCCACCCCACAGGGACCATTGGGTCTGATTTCCTGTGCTCTCCTCCTCGCCCCTTGTGTGAGGACGGATATAACAGTAGGGACATAAGCGTGTAAAGGGCTGCTGGAGGCTGCCTTCCTTCTTTTAGGAGTTTTTGTCTCACCTTTCCTCTAGATGTTGGGCAGCTCCTAGCCCCAGCCTTGGGCCTTTTCGGTTCTGACTGGGGCCAGGCTCATGATGATGAAACAATCATGGAAACAGGTACTTACAATCCAAGGAATCAAGTTTTCAGACTCCCCCAGCCACCAGTATAAACCTAGCACGTAGGGGTTTGATTTGTCTTTCACCCTGTAATGTGGATGATAGTCCTGATTCCAAGGGCCCTGCGTGAATCTCTAGGCAACCCTTCTGATGGGACTGAATGAGCATCCCCAGGTGGAGAATCCTGCAGCTGCGATGTGTCTCACTCTGAAGTCTTACCCAATAATCAAGTTTCACTATAGGATCTTCATAAACAGGACAAATATCTCATTGGTTTGGGATGGGCAGAATGTGTTCTATGCAGGGGGAGGGAAAACAAATTACTGAAGCAAATGAGGTTCATACAGCTTTTGCAGAAGCGGAAATAACTGGTAGGAACTAAAGTAGAAAGAATAAAGTGAAATTTTGTAATATCTTTTGATCATTTGATTTGTTTAGTTTCTTCATCTTCAGTCAAATAACTGCCAACTTCTGAAGTCTGACAACTTGTGAAGTACTGAAGCAGTTACAATATTACTGAAGCAGTCACTGTCAGGCATTGTGGGACAGCAGATGGTCATTCAGTGTCTGCTCTCACACTGTGTCAACCTCTGTAGGTGCCTCACCGCAGTGCTTAATTTGTTCCAGGGCTGAGCCCTGGTACCTCTAGGTTTGGCAGTTCATAGCCATGGCATCTCTGGGCTTGCTGCATCAGTTATGAATGTAAAAAAAAATGCTTGACCGCTGGCACCTTTTTCACTACAAATTAAGCACTGCCTTGCCTCTAGACCAAGGCCCTCCCTGCACATGTCCCCATTCATAACTCAGGCCTTTCCACAAACCCATGTCCCCACTCACCCCATACTCCCAGTGGGCTGGGCAGCTGTGTGGGTGGCATGGGGGAGATAGCTGAGGTGTTGGGAGGCCAAAGGAATCTCCATGCCCCAGGCTTAGAGTAAGGTGTTCACTTTCCCCAGCTCTGGTTTCACTCTGATTGACATGCTCTGACACACATTAGATTTGGGTGAACTATGGTTTTTAATTGAGGTGGGATATTCACATGAGCAATAGGCCCAAAGCATGGAACCAGAAAGAATGAAATCATGAGAAAAAAGAGTTATGTTCAACTTGTAGTGACCGTTCAAAATACCATGTTATTTTATTTAAGGTTTGCGCTAAACTAATAGAAATAAAACACAGTTAATTGGGTAGCAGGTACAGTAAATAATTGGCTGTATAAGAAACTTGTTCATCTGGCCTTAACTAAGGTCCAATAATTGGTAATGACATCACTTGTTTGTTAACGCATATAAAAGGTAAATTCTTAAAGGGTTCATTGCTAATACCTGCCTGACCCAGTTAGAGTCAACTAATATGGGTCTAAACACCCCTGAGTTTAGCCTGTTTCTAAGGCCTGGTCTACAGTACGCGATTATATCGGAATTAGCCACGTTATATTGAATTAAAACTAAATCCGTCCACACAACCAACCCAGTTTTGTCGACTTAAAGGGCTCTTAAAACTGGTTTCTGTACTCCATCTCGGCAAGGGGAGTAGCGCTAAAATTGACATCATTGTTCCGGATTTGAGGTACTGTGGACACAATTCGATGGTATTGGCCTCCGGGAGATATCCCAGAAATCTCCATTGTAACCGCTCTGGACAGCACTTTCAACTCAGATGCACTAGCCAGGTAATCAGGAAAAGCCCCGGGAACTTTTGAATTTCATTTCCTGCAGTCCCAGAATTGCAAAAGAGCTCCGAACGGAAGGTACTGGATCTGATTGCAGTATGGGGAGAAAATCTGTGCAGGCAGAACTCCGTTCAAAAAAACCGGAATGCCAATGGGCAGTGGAGACTGCGGGGACTGTGGGATAGCTACCCACAGTGCACCACTCCGAGAGTCAATGCTAGTCATGGTACTGTGGACACAATCCGCCGACTTAAAGCACTTAGTGGGGACACTCGGACACGCACAATCAACTGTATAAAATCTCTTCAGAAAAATCGACTTCTATAAATTTGACCTAATTTCGTACTGTAGACGTACCCTTAGATGTCTTATAAGTTCAGATGCTTATAAGTATTTTGTTGCTATTTGGATGTAGTGAATTGCATGTTATTTAGGCTTTTTAGGGCTGTTTAGAGCAATTGTATAAATATCATTCAGCCTTTGGATTTAATAAAGGAATTTATGGTTAAATGAGTGCCATGGTAGTACCCTGCAAAAACAATAATTCCAACAGCTGGTCTGTCAGACCATGGCTCCTCTCTGGCAAACCACAGGAGTTCTTCCAGAGGGAAAAGCTGTGGCACTTTTAGCTACAAAGTCTCTCCCTCCTTTCCTGGTTTCCCCTTTTTATGGTGGAAGGAGACAGGGCTGGGGGAGACTTATAGATGAAGGCGTGACAGCATGGAATACGTCTGGGCCAAATAGTGAGATCCATTTTATATTGTAACCTCCATTTTGGATTAGGACACCCATTTGTGTTATGTGCTGAACTCGTGTCTAAGGCCTTGTCTACACTACAAAGTTTTGTCAATAAAAGTCAGCTTTTGTTGACAAAACACTGGAGATGTACACACTACAATACTACTTCTGCCAACAAAATAAAGCCACCTCAACGAGGAACATAGAGTTTTTAGCAGAAAAGTTAGATCGACAAAGTGTCAGTGTAGACACTGTGCTTGGTTATGTCACTTTAAATGGCCTCCAGGAGATGCTTCTGTTTATTGTTTCTTGTGCTTCTGCAGATGTGGCCTTCAGGGGAACCCCCTACATATGGGCGGAGCACCTCCGCCAGATAAGCAAGTGACTGAGCAGGAGCTGTTTCGAGAGGTGCTGCGATCCTCAGATGCTGAAAAAAACAAGAACATAGGGCATGGAGAGAGACTGTAAATGAAAATTATAAACATTATAAAATAGACAGGCAGGACAGGAAGGCGAGCCAGGAGTGAATTTTAATGGGACAAGAGCGGATGATAAAAGTGATGGAGAAGCAAACGGAGATGTTGAAGTCCTAATCGCGCTGCAGGCAGAATGCGTGCACCCCTCCTCCTGCAGCTGATACAGAACTGCTTGCCATGCTCTCTCCAAACTCCTCCCACACATTCCTTGCATCTTCCCGGCCCATCTAAATACCCTATTCACTCCACCCCTTTGAACAGCTTCCAAAATGATAGCTGGAGTTACACACAGCTATGAGAGCCTACATCAGGACACTGCCCTTCACTATTATCTCCCTTTCTGCCACTTGTAACTTGGTTAGTGAACTCTAATTACAGAACTCACAACCAGTTTGGTGTTTGTGCCCTGTTTCTTAACAGTCTGCCATGAGGCTGGCCCTTCAAACTGGAAGTCTGTAGCTCTTTGGGCAATCTAGAGAGATGTAGCAAACAAAAAATCCACAACCCACCTCAGTACCGCTGTCATGGAGACTGGGCGGGCAGCCGTAACAGCTACATCCAGTGGAGTAATGTTGTCGATGAATACGCCATCTTGCGAAGCCTGATCATATGGAGTTGACTTGGCATTATGTTGCTTGCTTCATGCATTAACCACATCCACTATGATAGAGATGGGTTGCAGATGTTGAAAACAAAGTGTGCCTCTTTGGGGAGAGATGTAGGGTTGTTTTTGTTTACACTCTGTTGCTGGTTGGTGCGATGGAGGCTGGTTCTGCCAGATGACTTTGGTAGGATCAAGGATCAGGTCATTAATTGGGAGGACAGTTCTAGATGAGAAGGTAGCGTGAAGAATTTCCACCAACTTGTGATGTGTATCTGCCACCTCCTGTAGAGGAATCTGCAGCTCCTCTGCCATCCACTTGGTAAGATCCAAAAAGTTCTTAAATCTTCACCTAATGATGAGGGGTGGGCAGCACAGTCTCATCTGGGAGAGATGAGAAGTGTGCAGAAAAGGTAGCTTCTTTTTTTTTTTTTTGTGCGCTGTTCTGAAAAAGCCTTCTCCTGTCCTGGTTCAGGTGCCAGGCTGTAGCAAACCAGCTGGTGGACTCTCCCTGAGAGACACCGGGGGCAGTCACGCCATGTGTATATCGCCGATATGGCCTTGGGAGGGAGAGGCAGGAAGGCGGGCACAGGCAGTTGGGCGTGATGAAATTGGGGATGACCCTTGTAGTGTGGTGGTGGGCCACCATGAGGGGCCAGGGAATGATCTCCTCCTTGCCATTGTCAGATTCATCAGTGGGTAAGAGTGCCGCTGAGTGGGGTATTAGCAGTATACAGCCCAGTGCTAAGAGTGATTCTGGGTGCCGGGATGTGCTAGATACCAGGATCCAGGTATCAAGTAATGGGGATAGTGGTTCTTCCCGAATAGTGGTTCTTCTCCAGGGTACCAGAGCTCATGCAGTACCCTGGGATCATTGGGTACCACAGAGGAGTGTCCATGGTACATTGTTAGTACCGATAGTTGGGCAGAGCACTCCTTAAATGAGAGTTTTGCCCAGTACAAAAAGTTTGTTGGTGGCACTTTTTTAGAGACGGTATGGTAATTGTCTCTCCTTGGGTACTGAGGCCACAGATCTTCAGTCTTAGAACACATGTGTTACCATGGGCTCATGTGGAACCACAGAGGAGCGTCTGTAATCAGTATCGATGTCTGGAAAGGTGCAGAACACTTCCTAGATGGGAGTTTTGTTGCACCTGGTACCAAAGGGTTTCTCTGTGCTGCTCTTTTTAGAGATGGTACGGTAACTGTCTCCTCTCCTTAGGGGGCGGTACTATTGCCTCAGCGCACGACTGTGGAAGCCAGTGGTGTCTCGGTGCTGAAGCAGAGTTGAGGGCAGGACTTTTTTGTGCCACTCTTTTAGATATGGTACGGTAACTGTCCTCTCTCCTTAGGGGATGGTACCCTTGCCTCAGGAAGCCTCTGGTGTGTAGGTGCCATAGCAGAATTGACAGCAGGTTTCTCTGTGCCGCTCTTTTAGGGGTGGTACGGTAACTGTGCCCTCTCGGAGCTGTAAGAGCTCACAGCCGAACCGAGGCATCCTTGCAGAGCTTCGGTGCCCACAGTGGGGCAGCTGAGCTCACAGCCGGGGGTTCCTCTGCTGTTATTGTCCTACCGAGGTGGCCGCTCTGGGGAGTCCCCCTGGCTGGCCAGCTACTCGGGGACAGAGATGGCCGCACTGTGGCTGACCAGTTGCTTGGGTACAGTGCCGAGATGGCCGCACTGGGGAAAACACCCCTCTGGCAGACCAGTGCTCGGAGGAGCCTTTCCAGGGGGAGTCTGCAGCAATCTTCTCTTCACGACTCGACCCCTTTTGAAGTGAAGGCTCCGGGGATAATCTGGGGTCAACACCCACCAGAGTCCCCTGCAGGCTGAAGTGTTTTCTCCATAGGGAGGAATTTTTACTTCAGCTCAAAGCTCCTGTGGGGCTGCAGTTTTAGCTGTGGCAAGTAAAGCAGTTCTGTGAGGCTCCCCCAGCACAGTGAGTGTCTGGCCATTACAGCAACCGACTCCTGTCAGGAGAGGCTCCCCTTGGAGCAGAGAGAGCCAGACAAGCCCCTGGGCAGGGGGCTGTCATCCTCAGCAGGGAGGAATGCAGAAGAACGTCCTCTTCCCCTTTTTTTTTAAACTGACAAAGAAAATAATTATGAGTCTACTAGATGCCGGGGGGGGGGGGGGGGGGGGGGGGGGTAGGGGGAAGGAATGCCCCCAGACTGGGCAGGAAAACTGAAGTTCTTTTCCTTTCTCTCTCTCTCTCTCTCTCTTTTAACCAAAGGAATAAAATAAAGAAACACTAGCCTAATTACTTTTAAGGGGAACAAAGGTAACAAAACAAACACTACTTATGCTAATGACACAGATAAGGAAGGGACAACTACTGCTCCTTCCCTCAGAGGCCAAAGGCGTAGAGAAGGAAGTGAGGGGGTTCCCCCCCCCCCCCCAGTGCTAAATAGCCTCCAGGCAGACCACGAGGGAGGGAGGGCACATGCACGGGCTCAATGGGACACTGCTACCAAAAATATCCGAATAGAGGCGCAGGGGCGCACAGACACCTAACGTGGAGCAACCATAGGGACACTACTCAAAGAAGAACAGAAGTTTAGCATCTACAAGCTAATTAGATCACATTGTTAAACTTCTAACAAGATATAGAAAATCAAATACTTGCGGCACCTTAGATTAATTAACAAATTTATTTCAGGTTTAAGTGTAGTAGCCGTGTTAGTCTGTGTCAGCAAAATGAAAATAAGAAAGAAAAACTTGGAGCACCTTAGAGACTAACAAATTTATTTCAGCATAAGCTTTCGTGGGTTAGTACCCACTTCATCGGATGCATGGAATGAAATTATATTTCAGACAGATATTTATACAGTCAGAGAAACATGATGTCTGTTTGTTTGTTCATTTGTTTGTTTGCAGGGCCGTGTGCTGTGGCTGGCAGTTGGAAGCTGTGAGCTTCTACACCAGGGGGCGGGGCTAATCAATCAGGGAGGCCGGGGCTTTATAAAGCCGTCCACAAGCGACCAGGGAGCTTTGCGAACAGGGGAGTTTGGAAGGGGAGTGCGAAGGGGGCAAGCTATCCTTGCCATTCCTAATTCTTTTTACCCAAACTAAAGGGAGAGGCAGAGCAACCAGGTGGCTGCGGACGGGGGAGTGAGTATCTGTTGAGGGGACAGTTTGGCACTTTGACAGTGTGCTAGAGTGTTTGATTTCCTGTTTGAAAAGTGTGATTTGGGAGTGCTTCATTGCAGACTCTTCTAAAAAGACTGTCAGTCAGCTGCGCACCAGCGGAGCAGCGCATAGCAGAGAAGCAAACAGGTGGAGTTAGCCTGGGAGTTCGCCTGGAGAGAACCTACTGAGGCATCCCCCTTGCAGGTTTCCCTGAGTAGCTTCTGCCACAAGTGAGAAAACTCTTCGAAGGAAGGAACTATGGATGCTGAGCGATCCGCTGTCGTGACCTGCACAGGATGTGCCATGTTTGTCTTTCTTCCACAGGATAGAAGCGACTTTGTCTGTACAAAGTGCAAGCTGATCTCTATATTGGAGGAGAAGATTCAAGGTCTGGAGAAACGAGTATCAACCCTGCGTTCCATAAAAGAAAATGAGGAGTTCCTGGATAGACGTCAGGATAGGCTTCAGCGGGCGCAGTGTTGTGAGGATTCAGAGCAGGCTGCGCAGCGGGGACAGAAGGCCAGCGAGGATAATTGGCGGCATGTGACCTCCAGAAGAGGAAAGAGTATGAGACAAGTCCATGTACAAGAAACGCATATTCAGATGAGCAACCGTTTTCATGTTCTCTCCACAGCCACTAGTGCAGAGAGTGGAGTGAATGATGCATCTGAGGGAACAGAGCAGAAGGAGACTCCACTGATTGGAAGGCATGAGATGCACAGTCCTAGGGATGGGGGTTCCACGACCACCACTCCCAAGAGGAGGAGGAGGGTGGTGGTGGTCGGGGACTCTCTCCTCAGGGGGACTGAGTCATCTATCTGCCGCCCTGACCGGGAAAACCGAGAGGTGTGCTGCTTGCCAGGGGCTAGGATTCGTGATGTGACGGAGAGACTGCCGAGACTCATCAAGCCCTCAGATCGCTACCCCTTCCTGCTTCTCCACGTGGGCACCAATGATACTGCCAAGAATGACCTTGAGCGTATTACTGCAGACTACGTGGCTCTGGGAAGAAGGATAAAGGAGTTTGAGGCGCAAGTGGTGTTCTCGTCCATTCTCCCTGTGGCAGGAAAAGGCCGGGGTAGAGACCGTCGAATCGTGGAAGTCAACGAATGGCTACGCAGATGGTGTCGGAGAGAAGGGTTTGGATTCTTTGACCATGGGATGGTGTTCCAAGAAGAAGGAGTGCTAGGCAGAGACGGGCTCCACCTGACGAAGAGAGGGAAGAGCATCTTTGGAAGCAGGCTGGCCAACCTAGTGAGGAGGGCTTTAAACTAGGTTCACCGGGGGAAGGAGACCAAAGCCCCGAGGTAAGTGGGGAAGTGGGATACCGGGAGGAATCACAAGTAGGTGAGTGCAAGAGGGGAGGGCTCCTGCCCCATACTGGGACAGCAGGGCGATCGGTGAGTTATCTTAAATGCCTATACACAAATGCAAGAAGCCTGGGGAACAAGCAGGGAGAACTGGAAGTCCTGGCACAGTCAAGGAATTATGACGTAATTGGAATAACAGAGACTTGGTGGGATAACTCACACGATTGGAGTACTGTCATGGATGGATATAAACTGTTCAGGAAGGATAGGCAGGGCAGAAAAGGTGGGGGAGTTGCGTTGTATGTAAGAGAGCAGTATGATTGCTCAGAGCTCCAGTATGAAACTGCAGAAAAACCTGAGAGTCTCTGGATCAAATTGAGAAGTGTGAGCAACAAGGGTAATGTCGTGGTGGGAGTCTGCTACAGACCACCAGACCAGGCGGATGAGGTGGACGAGGCTTTCTTCCAGCAACTAACAGAAGTTACTAGATCACAGGCCCTGGTTCTCATGGGTGACTTTAATCACCCCGACATCTGCTGGGAGAGCAATACAGCGGTCCACAGACAATCCAGGAAGTTTTTGGAAAGTGTAGGGGACAATTTCCTGGTGCAAGTGCTGGAGGAACCAACTAGGGGAAAAGCTCTTCTTGACCTGCTGCTCACAAACAGGGAAGAAATAGTAGAGGAAGCAATAGTGGATGGGAACCTGGGAGGCAGTGACCATGAGATGGTCGAGTTCAGGATCCTGACACAAGGAAGAAAGGAGAACAGTAGAATACAGAGCCTGGACTTCAGAAAAGCAGACTTTGACTCCCTCAGGGAACTGATGGGCAAGGTCCCCTGGGAGAATAACATGAGGGGGAAAGGAGTCGAGGAAAGCTGGCTGTATTTTAAAGAAACCTTATTGAGGTTGCAGGAACAAACCATCCCGATGTGTAGAAAGAAAAGTAAATATGGCAGGCGACCAGCTTGGCTTAACAGTGAAATCCTTGCTCGTCTTAAACACAAAAAAGCAGCTTACAAGAAGTGGAAGATTGGACAAATGACCAGGGAGGAGTATAAAAATATTGTTCAGGCATGCAGGAGTGAAATTAGGAAGGCCAAATCACACTTGGAGTTGCAGCTAGCTGGAGATGTTAGGAGTAACAAGAAGGGTTTCTTCAGGTATGTTAGCAACAAGAAGAAAGTCAAGGAACGTGTTGGCCCCTTGCTGAATGAGGGAGGGAACCTTGTGACAGAGGATGCGGAGAAAGCTAGTGTACTCAATGCTTTTTTTGCCTCTGTCTTCACAGACAAGGGCAGTTCCCAGATGGCTGCACTCCGCAGCACGGTATGGGGAGGAGGTGACCAGCCCTCTGTGGAGAAAGAAGTAGTTCGGGACTATTTAGAAAAGCTGGACGAACACAAGTCCATGGGGCCGGATGCACTGCATCCGAGGGTACTAAAGGAGTTGGCCAATGTGATTACAGAGCCATTGGCCATTATCTTTGACAAATCATGGCAATCGGGGGAGGTCCCGGATGACTGGAAAAAAGCTAATGTAGTGCCCATCTTTAAAAAAGGGAAGAAGGAAGATCCGGGGAACTACAGGCCAGTCAGTCTCACCTCAATCCCTGGAAAAATCATGGAACAGGTCCTCAAGGAATCAATTTTGAACCACTTAAAGGAGGGGAAAGTGATCAGGAACAGTCAGCATGGATTCACCAAGGGCAAGTCATGCCTGACTAACCTAATTGCCTTCTATGATGAGATAACTGGCTCTGTGGATGAGGGGAAAGCAGTGGATGTGCTATTTCTTGACTTTAGCAAAGCTTTTGATACAGTCTCGCACAGCGTTCTTGCCAGCAAGTTAAAGAAGTATGGGCTGGATGAATGGACGGTAAGGTGGATAGAAAACTGGCTGGATGGTCGTGCTCAACGGGTAGTGATCAATGGCTCCATGTCTAGTTGGCAGCCGGTATCAAGTGGAGTGCCCCAAGGGTCGGTGCTGGGGCCGGTTTTGTTCAATATCTTCATCAACGACCTGGAGGATGGTGTGGACTGCACCCTTAGCAAGTTTGCAGATGACACTAAACTGGGAGGAGTGGTTGATACGCTGGAGGGTAGGGATAGGATACAGAGGGACCTAGACAAATTAGAGGATTGGGCCAAAAGAAATCTGATGAGGTTCAACAAGGACAAGTGCAGAGTCCTGCACTTAGGACGGAAGAATCCCATGCACTGCTACAGACTAGGGACCGAATGGCTGGGCAGCAGTTCTGCAGAAAAGGACCTAGGGGTTACAGTGGACGAAAAGCTGAATATGAGTCAACAGTGTGCCCTTGTTGCCAAGAAGGCTAACGGCATTTTGGGCTGTATAAGTAGGGGCATTTCCAGCAGATCGAGGGATGTGATTATTCCCCTCTATTCGGCACTGGTGAGGCCTCATTTGGAGTACTGTGTCCAGTTTTGGGCCCCACACTACAAGAAGGATGTGGATAAATTGGAAAGAGTCCAACGGAGGGCAACAAAAATGATTAGGGGGCTGGAGCACATGACTTATGAGGAGAGGCTGAGGGAACTGAGATTGTTTAGCCTGCAGAAGAGAAGAGTGAGGGGGGATTTGATAGCTGCTTTCAACTACCTAAAAGGGGGTTCCAAAGAGGATGGATCTAGACTGTTCTCAGTGGTAGAAGATGACAGAACAAGGAGTAATGGTCTCAAGTTGCAGAGGGGGAGGTTTAGGTTGGATATTAGGAAAAACTTTTTCACTAGTAGGGTGGTGAAGCACTGGAATGGGTTACCTAGGGAGGTGGTGGAATCTCCTTCCTTAGAGGTTTTTAAGGTCAGGCTTGACAAAGCCCTGGCTGGGATGATCTAGTTGGGGTTGGTCCTGCTTTGAGCAGGGGGTTGGACTAGATGACCTCCTGAGGTCCCTTCCAACCCTGAGATTCTATGATTCTATGATTCTATGGTCCAGGTGTATAGACCAATTTTAAGAGGCTAATTAGTTGAGAGGAAACATGACAGCAGGGGAAGAAAAAGCTTTTGAAGTGATAAACAAGATGGTCACACAGGTGTGAATGAGGATCGTTAACTTAAGGGAAATAGATTCAATTAACATAATGGCCGAGCCATTCCAAATCACGATTTAATCCGGAGGCATTCCAAATCACGATTTAATCCGGAGGCAACGCAATCTAGTTTGCATATCAATTCGAGTTCAACAGTTTCTCTTTGAAGTCTGCTTTTGGAGTTAATCTGTCGCAACACTGCTATCCTCAAATCTGTCATTGAGTGATCAGGGAGGTTGAAGTGTTCACCTACTGGTTTTTGAATGTTATGATTCCTGATGTCAGATTTATGTCCATTTATTCTTTTGCGTAGAGACTGTCCGGTTTGGCCAATGTACATGGCAGAGGGGCATTGCTGGCACATGATGGCATATATCACATTGGTAGATGTGCAGGTGAATGAGCCCCTGATGGTGTGGCGGATGTGATTAGGCCCTGTGATGGTATCACTTGAATCGATATGTTGACAGAGTTGGCATCGGGCTTTGTTGCAAGGATAGGTTCCTGGGTTGGTGTTTTTGTTGTATGGTGTGTGGTTGCTGGTGAGTAATTGCTTCAGGTTGGGGGGCTGTCTGTAAGCAAGGATTGGTCTGTCGCCCAAGATCTGTGAGAGTGAGGGATCATCTTTTAGGATAGGTTGTAGATCTTTGATGATGCGCTGGAGAGGTTTTAGTTGGGGGCTAAAGGTGACGGCTAGTGGTGTTCTGTTATTTTCTTTTTTGGGCCTGTCTTGTAGTAGGTGACTCCTGGGTACTCTTTTGGCCCTGTCGATCTGTTTTTTCACTTCAGCAGGTGGGTATTGTAGTTGTAAGAATGCTTGATAGAGATCTTGTAGGTGTTTGTCTCTGTCTGAGGGATTGGAGCAAATGCGGTTGTATCTTAGAGCTTGGCTGTAAACAATGGATCGTGTGGTGTGTCCAGGATGGAAGCTGGAAGCATGTAGGTAAGTATAGCGGTCAGTAGGTTTCCGGTATAGGGTGGTGTTAATGTGACCATCACTTATTAGCACAGTGATGTCTAGGAAATGGACCGCTTGTGTGACATTTCCTAGACACCACTGTGCTAATAAGTGATGGTCACATTAACACGTGATTTGGAATGGCTCGGCCATTATGTTAATTGAATCTATTTCCCTTAAGTTAACGATCCTCATTCACACCTGTGTGACCATCTTGTTTATCACTTCAAAAGCTTTTTCTTCCCCTGCTGTCATGTTTCCTCTCAACTAATTAGCCTCTTAAAATTGGTCTATACACCTGGACCATCATGTTTCTCTGACTGTATAAATATCTGTCTGAAATATAATTTCATTCCATGCATCCGATGAAGTGGGTACTAACCCACGAAAGCTTATGCTGAAATAAATGTGTTAGTCTCTAAGGTGCTACAAGTTTTTCTTTCTTAAATTTATTTCAGTATAAGCTTTCGTGGGTTAGAACCCACTTCATCGGATGCATCAACAAGATATAGGTAAACACAGACAAATACAATAAGTATCTACTTCTATTTGTTTAACAATACAGACTTACATTTCAAGAACTCTAGTCTATTTAACATGGATTTGCTAACTATCTTCAAGGAATGGCCCTGTTTACCATTTCAATATTTTTCTATGTCCTTAAAAGGTTGCTTTTAGTTCTATCAGCCGGTTAGTTGCTTAACCCTCGCTGGCTCAGTGTCACAGGGGCGTTCTCCCTAAACATCCACAAAGCTACCTCATTATCTTTCAAATCTCTGGTAAAAACTCCTCTTTTCCATGACGCCTACAAAAAAACTTGGCAACGGTTAGGCTACTGGTATACAGATACTACTGCATATCATGGTGACCAATATTCTCATCATTTCCTTGTGCTCCACCATCTGTCGGCTCTTGTCTTACACTTAAATTGAAAGTTCTTTGGGGCAGGGACTGTCTTTTTGTTCTGTCTTTGTACAGCACCTAGCACAATGGATCCTAGTAGCATGAAAAAATAAGAACCTATGCAATATCGACTTTTTCTCTTAGCGGGGAGGCAAGATGATCCTGTGATTAGAGTAGCAGAGTCAGGAGTCCTGGATCTATTCTTTGTTCTTCCACACATAGGCGCCAACTCCAGGGCTGGAGCACCCATGGGGAAAAAAATAGTGGGTGCTGAACACCCACTGGCAGCCCCCCTATCAGAGCCTCCACATCCCCCCCAGCACCTCTCACCTGCCAGCGGGCCCCATGGATCAGCGCCTCCCCCTCCTTCCCCACACCTCCCACCCACCGCCAACAGCTGTTTCGTGGCATGCAGGAGGCTGGGAGGGTGGGAGGAGGAGTGAGGACGCGGCATGCTTGGGGGATGGGTCAGGGTTGGAGCAGGGGCAGGAAGAGGCAGGGTGGGTGGGGCCTTGGGGAAAGGGGTTGAGCAGGGCGGGAAGAGGCAGGGTGGGGCCTTGGGGAAAGGGGTTGAGCAGGGCGGGAAGAGGCAGGGTGGGGCCTATGGGGAAGGGATGGAGTAGGGGTAGGGCCTGGGGCAGAGCTGGGGGGGTCGAGCACCTGTGCTTCCACATGGTATGCAAGTTGGATAAGTCATTTAACCTCTGTGCGCTTCATTTTCCCCATCTGTACAATGGAAAAATTATGTTCTCCCACCCTTGTAAAGTGTTTTGAGATCTATGAACAAGTGCTGTATAAATGCTGAGGGAGAGTAATATATGTGCCAGCACTGAACAAAGCAACAAATGTGTGCAGGGATAAGAGGGAATTCTGCTGTCAGCTGGAGTTCTCCCATTCATTGAGACCTCAATGAGAGCAGGATCAACCACCCAGGCTAGCCAACAGACACCTAATTGCTATGATTTGTTTTACCTTTGAAAATATTTGTTTCAGTATTTTTAATTATTTTAGAGCTAACAGAATTATTTATTTTTACTGCTTAATACAAGATTATCCTTTTAAAGTGTCATTGTTAACATTTCTGCTACAGCCCCCACTCAGAAATGTCAGGTTACTCAGTAGGCAGGCCACTGTTCCCTCAGGCTATTAGCCAGCTTAATCAGCAACTTCCTTCTATCTCACATTCCCTCAGGGCATTCTGTGTGTCAGAGGCTTACATTAGCTCAACTGATCCAGAGCAGAAAACAGGGAAACATTGATCCTCTACAGTACCACTAACCACTCAGCCCTAAGCCGATTTTGCTGAATCCTCTAGCATTTCGTTCCCTCAGCCCTCCCCCATCTTCAATTTTAGCCACAGCAAACATTTCAGAATTGGGATGAGAGAGAGAGTCAAAAGCCACTGGCCCTAGCCATGAAATGTAGGGTTACTAGAATTAATTGATGGAACCAGGTAACCCCCTGAGGTTCTTAAGCAGAGAATACTTTAGAATAGTCACACACAAATGATCATACAGAAATTGCTTGGGTTGACAAGTATTCTCTTTGGGTTTCGGCAGAAGGCCTGGATATCTGGATTAGATTTTGGAGGGGGAAATCTAATCAGTATCCCTGGTTCACGCAGCATAATCACAGATGCCCTCTCTTACCTCAGACAGGCTCTGTGACTACCACATCAAAACACAATCTGCATTTCAAAAAGTAAACAATGCCCTTCAGGCTAATTATGTTCCCCTACAGGGAATCAGCAACTTTGTCAGTGACTGTCATGGATAACTGGATATTGGAAGATAGCCGCTATCCTTTTCCTAGACCAAGAACCTTGGCAAATAGGCTTTTTGCCTTCTGCTCTAGTAACCAAGATTTTTCATGGAATATCAATACAATCTTCAAAACAAGGGTTTTATTTATCTTTAGAGATAATGCAAGTTATGATCCATTATTCTGACACACATTGCCAGGGTCTCATGTCCCACTGTTTCATGTAATTAGGACTTATAAGAGACACTTGTTCTGCCAGGGTCTTCCATCTCCAGCAGTTCTGACAAACCTGCCTCTGCAGCTCAGAATACTTCAGATGAGGTAAGAAATTCTCCCATTTCTATGATTAATCTTTCCGGTAGGGTTGTTCCCCTGATGTTGGGGGTGGGGGTGGGGGATTCTCCTACTATGTCCCCCCATACCTACTGCAGCAGTGTACAAGAGCTGTAAAAACTCATTAGCCAGCCATGGGAGAACTCCTCCAGCACAGGCATTGTAGGCTGCAAACACCAGCCTAGCAAGCATGGCTGGGACCATGTCTGAGGCTGGAGGGGGTGAGGACATAACACAGTGAACTGGAGAGTGTGGGGCAGCTCTGGGTTGTGTGGAGTACAACCCTGTAAGCCCTGCTATAACTTACAGCAGCTCCTTGGGATACCTGTGACACCAAGGACTATTTTGGCCCCTGCCTGGCTCAGAAACAGGAGAGTGCAAAGATGGCTTTAGGCCACGTTTGGCCTCCTGGAGACAAAGCACACAATATCTCACCCTTTTTTCCCTGCTCTCTCAGAATCATACCTAAAGCTTTTGTTGAAATGAAAATTCAGGCTAGTCTTTGAACTTACTAAACCTGAAAACTAAGTGCCGGTCACCAGAGTATCCAGGCACAAGATGTTCAGGCTGCCCTGACAAAAAAAGACTCCTATCTCTTCACAACCAATAGCTGCAACTAGTTCGGTCCTGATCAGGGCCGGATTATGACATTCTGAGGCCCTTAAATATTTCAAGTGTCAAGAGGCCCCATACCATAAAAAAATGAATATAAACACGAAAGCTTTATATTTGCATATATACAAAGGCAAAGTTTTAAAAATAGAATAATAATCTTCATTTTCAGAAGCCCTCTCTGTAACGATATCATGACAGAAATAAATTTTAGACAAATTCTTTGAATTAATTGCGTATGTAAGTAAAGTAGACGTAAACAATATAAAAAAAATATACAGTAAATAATGCAATTTACTAGAAGAATTCTCAGGAAATTTTTCTTCTCTGTTGGGGAAATTCCTTGTCTGAACACGCAGTGACACTCTTAGAGGAGATAAGATGGCAATAGAGGATACAGGATGTGGAGAACCCACAATCTTAAAGTTCAACTATTAGTTATATTGATATGAATTATATCCAGGTAATAAGCAAACCATAAAAAAATTGTATGCGGGTTGTATTTTTCCAATAAATTGATTTTTGTTTTTATAGACAGTTATGCTGAATTACCTAATATTGGTACTAAAATTAGTAGCAGAAAGGTTTTATTGAAACCAGTAAAAAATTAAATGATATATTATAAATATTGAGATTTATATATCTATAATAGATAGATATGCCAAAAAAACAGTTACTCACTTTCTTGTAACGGTTGTTCTTCAAGATGTGTTGTTCATGTCCACTCCAATCAGGTGTGTGCACGCCATGTTCTCAGTCATCGGAAAGTTTTCCCTTAGCAGCTCCCGTCGGGTCGACTGTGGAGCCCCCTGGAGTGGTGCTTTCGTGGTGCTCAATATATGACCTTGCCAACCTATGAGGTTAGCAAATACTGATCGGCTGGATGCTCCCGGGTGGAAGGCTGAGATAGCAGTGAGATGTACTTTGATGGATGATGCTGCCAGTTCTTATTGTTTCAGGTACAGAAGGTACTCTAGAATGAGTGGTATAGATGCCTGTTGTGGAGGCATACGCTGCTTGGTACACCAACAAGTGAACCTTTTCCACTTAGCTAGATATGTGGCCCTAGTAAATGGTTTCCTACTGCCAAGTAGGACCTCCTTTACTGGTTCTGAGCACAGAAGCTCCATGGGGTTTAACCATGAAGCTTCCAGGCCATGAGTTGGAGGGACTGGAGGTCCAGGTGGTGAAGGCGATGGTGGTCCTAAGTGATCAGATCGGAATGCAGTGGTAAGTCGATCGGAGTGTCCACTGACAGTTCCGGGAGCGTGGTGTACCAGTGTTGTCAGGGCCAAGCTGGGGCCACCACAATTACCTCCGCTCTGTCCCTGCAGACCTTGAGAAGTACCTTGTGCACGAGAGGGATCGGGGGAAAGAGCCTCCCCAGGAAAGCAGAAACGCGTCCGTGATCGAGCCTGGACTGTGATTCTGGAAGGAGCAGAATATTGGACACTTCCTGGTGGCAAACAGGTTGACCTGGGGAAACTCCCACCCTTGGAAGATGGAGTGTAATACATACGGACAGATGGACCACTCATGATTTCCGAACGATCTGCTGAGGAGGTCTGCTAGTTCATTCTGCACTCCTGGGAGATAGGATGCCTTCAGATGAATGGAGTGGGCTATGCAGAACTCACATAGCTGGAGGACTTCTCGACATACGGGGAAGGAACAGCCTCCACCCTGCTTGTTGATGTAAAACATGGCAGTGGTGTTGTCCATCATCACTGTCGCACACTGACCTCGTAGCCAGGCCTGAAAGGTTTGGCATGCTAACCATGCTGCCCTGAGCTCCTTGATGTTGATATGATGGGGAAGCTCCTCATGTGACCATAGGCCCTGTATTTGGAGGTCTCCCAAATGCACGCCCCATCCCAGAGCTGACATCTGTTACAAGGGACAAGGAGAGCTGGGGGCTGTTGAATGGAACTCCCTCGAAGACTGCCCGAGGGTCGAGCCACCATTGGCGGGACTCGAGTACTTGCCCTGGCACCGTGACCACTATGTCCAGGCTGTCGCGTCCCAGGCAGTAGGCTGAAGCGAGTCACGCCTGGAGTGGCCTGAGCCTCAGTCTGGAGGCGGACCACGTAAGTGCAGGCTGCCATGTAGCCAAGGAGACTCAGGCATCTCTTTGCTGTGGTAGTCAGGAATCACCTGAGGCCTTGAATAATGTCTGTCATCGCCTGGAATCAGGTCTCCGGCAAAAACGCTCTTGCCTGCACGGAGTCCAGTAGCGCACCGATTAACTCTATTCTTTGGATCAGTGACAAGGTTGGCTTGTTCACGTTGAGGAGGAGACCCAGTCTCTCGGAAGTGTATCTGACTATCGGACTTGAGATTCCACCTGCTTCCTGGTGTGGCCCCTGAGCAGCCAGTCGTCGAGGTATGGGTATACCTGCACCTGCCTCCTTCGGAAGAAGGCTGCTACGACCGACATGCACTTGGTGAACACTCAGGGGACTTTTGACAGGCCAAAGGGGAGGACCGTGAACTAATAATGTTTTTGGTTGACCACAAACCAGAGAAATCGTCTGTGTGCTGGTCAAATGGCTATGTGAAAATATGCATCTTTCATGTCGAGGGCGGTATACCAGTCCCCTGGATCCAGAGAAGAATAATTGTACTTAGGGAGAACATGCGGAACTTCAACTTTATCATGAATTTGTTGAGTCCTCGCAGGTCTAGGATGGGTCTGAGACACCTCCCCCGCCTTGGCTTTGGGGATTAGGAAATAACGGGAATAGAATCCCTAGCCTCTTAGCTCCTGAGTAATCTCCTCCACTACCCCTGCTGCAAGGAGCGACTACACCTCCTGGATAAGAAGTTGCTCCTAAAAAGGGTCCCTGAAGAGGGATGGGGAAGGGAGATGGGAGGGAGGGAAGGAGCAGAATTGGAGAAAATATCCCACTTCTACCGTGTGGAGAACCCAGTGGCCCGATGTTATTTGGGACCAAGCATGGTAGAAGTGGGATAGATGATTCATAAAACAGGGGGAAGGAACTGATGTTATGGAGGGTGCACTGTCCTCGGGCATCCCTTCAAAAGACCTTTTTAGAGCCCAATGAAGGTTTGGTTGGGCCTTGGCCCTGCTCAGAATGGGGATTGGAAGGTTTGCGCCTGCCGTTCCTGCTCCTATGCCTATAAAAATCCTGCGGTTGGGGCTTGAAATTTTGTCGTTGGGTTGCCAGGGTGTGCATGCCCAACGACTTCATAGTCGCCCGGGAGTCTTTGAGACTGTGCAGCTTGGAGTCTGTTTGCTCCGAAAATAACCCTGCACCATCGAATGATAGGTCCTGCAGGGTTTGCTATAGCTTCGGGGACAACCTGGATGCTTCACCACCCTACTAGTGAAAATTTTTTTCCTAATATCCAACCTAAACCTCCCCCTCTGCAACTTGAGACCATTACTCCTTGTTCTGTCATCTTCTACCACTGAGAACAGTCTAGATCCATCCTCTTTGGAACCCCCTTTTAGGTAGCTGAAAGCAGCTATCAAATCCCCCCTCGCTCTTCTCTTCTGCAGGCTAAACAATCCCAGTTCCCTCAGCCTCTCCTCATAAGTCATGTGCTCCAGCCCCCTAATCATTTTTGTTGCCCTCCGTTGGACTCTTTCCAATTTATCCACATCCTTCTTGTAGTGTGGGGCCCAAAACTGGACACAGTACTCCAAATGAGGCCTCACCAGTGCCGAATAGAGGGGAATAATCACGTCCCTCGATCTGCTGGCAATGCCCCTACTTATACAACCCTTAATGCCGTTAGCCTTCTTGGCAACTAGGGCACACTGTTGACTCATATTCAACTTTTCGTCCACTGTAACCCCTAGGTCCTTTTCTGCAGAACTGCTGCCCAGCCATTCGGTCCCTAGTCTGTAGCAGTGCATGGGATTCTTCCGTCCTAAGTGCAGGACTCTGCACTTGTCCTTGTTGAACCTCATCAGATTTCTTTTGGCCCAATCCTCTAATTTGTCTAGGTCCCTCTGTATCCTGTCCCTACCCTCCAGCGTATCAACCACTCCTCCCTTCATCAATGATAGTTCAGAACTCGGCCCTGGAGTCTGGTGGAATCAGATCCTTAAACTTCAACATGGAGGCCCACGAGTTGAAGTTGTACCTGCTGAGGATAACTTGCTAGTTAGCTATCCTCAGCTGCAGGCCCCCGTTGCCTAGATTTTCCTGCCAAAAAGGTCCATCCTTTGACTCCTTGGTTTTAGGGGCTGGCCCTTGCTGCCCCCGTCTCTTTCTCATTCACCGCTGACACTACGAGGGAGCATGGTTGCGGGTGAAAGAACTGGTACTTGTATCCCTTGGAGGGAACAAAGTACTTGCGCTCTACCCACCTGGTAGTGGGTGGGACTGAGGCAGGGGTCTGCCAGAGAGTCTTAATATTGCTCTGGATAATTTTATTGGTGGCAGAGCTACCCTGGACGGTCCCTCTGTCACAAGGATGTCGACCACAAGGGGTCTTCGTGTTTGACCATCTCCTCCGCCTGTAACACCGTGTTATGGGCAATCCTCCGTAGAAAGTCCTGGTTGGCCCTGTGGTCATTTTGGGGAAGGCCTGAGGTTGAAGCTCCCACCACTGCTTCGTCCAGGGATGAAGATGGGGAGGCCAGAAGTGGTATGGGGTCTTCCTGACCCTCCAGCTGCCTGACCTCTTCCTGTTCAGTGTCTGGGGCCCCTGTGGCTACCATAGCCGAGGTGACAGTAGCCTGGCCTTGCAATGGGTCGTGCCTCGGAGTTGCCTCGGCGGTGATCTGGGAGCCCCTGGAAAAGGAGCCCTGGGCCTGATGGTAAGCCCAGGGGGTCCAAAAGGGCCATTGCGCCAAAGGCTGCCACTGGGGTTGCCATGCAATTGGTGCCTCCCTCCATCGCTTGTCGGATTTATGCCTGCTGCGATGGGAATAGTACGAGTCAACGTCCGAGTCCGAAGACACAGATCTCAACTGAGATGACCACGGTGGCACTGCATGGTACTGAGCCGGGGACCTGTGCCGAGTTGATGATGCGGGGGACCAGTATCGAGATGCCCAGGCCAGAGACCCAGTGTCGGGACCTGGTGCCAAGGGTCCGGTGCTGGGGACCGGTGGTCGATGCTGCCACTCCCTCATTGGTGCCTGGGAGAGTCGTGCCGCTGGTGCCGGAGAACCCCTCGTGAAGTCCGGTGCCAGAGAGTGGTGCCTTGACAATGATTATCTGGAGTGGTGCCAAGGCGAACGGAGCCAGGCAGGAGAGGGTGACCACCGCATCATGGACAGCTTGCCTCTAGATGGCACCTGTGATAAATGAGAGGTGGGGTAGCTCCCTTTTGTGGACACCCAGCCAGCCAGTTAGCTATAGAATCCCTCTTGGTAGCTGTTCTCTACTTGCTTTACCTGTAAAGGGTTAAAAAGTGTGACTGCATGCATAGGTAAAGGGAAGTGAGCACCTGATCAAAAGAGCCAATGGGAGGGCTAGAACTTTTTAAAATTGGGAAAAAAACTTTCCCTTTGTCTGTCTGTTGTTGTTTTCCGGAGAGAGGAGACACATAGCAGCAGTGCTTTAAGAAGCTTTAAGCCAGGTATGGAAAATCATCAGATCATACCTAGGACTACTTATTTGAACCCCAGATATGTAAGTAAATCAGGGAATGTCTAGGAAGATGCGATTAAGGTTATTTCTTTTATATCTTATTGGCTTGTGGACTCCTTTTTGCTAATCCCCAAATGTTTTTGTTTTGCTTGTAACCTTTAAGCTGGACCTCAAGAAAACCATTCTTGATGCTTAATTTATTATATTTTCTCTTTTTAATTCAAGCAATTGCCTAAGTTCCAGATGTATTTTCTTTCTTTTTGTTTGTAATAAAATTTACCTTTTTTAAGAACGGGATTGGTGTTGGGTTTTTTTTGTGTTCTAAGAGGTCAGATGGGGTGTTTTTGCCCCTCAGTTTTATAGTTCAGTCACCCTTTGAAATGCATGTTCCTGAGAGTGACCCGTAGATAAAGTTCTTCCTGGCTGAGAGCAAGGAGACATGGAGTCTGGTGGGGAAGAGCTGCCAGGCTGTTCCTTCTCCCCATGTTTGCTGAAATGCAGATTTTGTCTTCTTTCATTCCCTTCTCACTGTCTGAGGCCTTTGTATACAGCTTATATGCAAATTGAGGTGAAAAAAAATCCTTTTTTTAAAGACAGACCTGCTTGACCAATTCTACCTAATCAGGGATACATGTGCCTTTAACATCATACAGGAAGTATTTCATAACTTTACACATGATATTGCTACACACAAATCACCATGATATTATTGACTAGTAATTTAGTTTTCCAATGATACCTTACAAGGCATATTTTGTACAAAGATTATTACAATAGCACATAGGGTGTGAATAAAGGAGCCCCCAACCTGAACCAGCACAATCCCCTTCATTGTCCAGGAAGAAGAAAGCCTTAGGATATTGTTGTTACCCCAGTTGATCAAATGTCTCATTAACATCACACAAATGGCTCCTGATAAAAAGGGTCTGGGTACACCTTCATTGTGGAAAACCCAACAGGAGATAGGGATGTCCTAGAAAACTCTGCATATATCTTCTTGTGGAGTTTCTGCAGATCATGCAGATTTAATGAGGGGGGCGGGGTTGCAGTCCAATGGCATGTGGGATGAGGCTCTCTAGCACCACTCACTCATATTCTTATTTTCATAAGAAAATTTTACAGCTGTATGAACCTCTGTAGAAATCCCCTCCCCACTAGTCCCTACTGCCATCCTACCTTGGTCTCTCCATCCATGTCTGGCTTATGCTATACCCCTGCAAAGGGTATTGACAGTGCTGATTAGAAACCCACAGGAGTAATATTGCATTAACTCCTGCAGATAAGAGCTACTCTCCTGGATCTGCAATCACCTAAACTTCTGGAGCTCCTTCCATGTAGAGCTTCCACAAGCTTGGTAATGAGACCAAGGGGCTGCTAGTGCTTGGTCTCAGCTCCTCTCCCTTTGACAGACTTGGGGCAATTAATTTATAGGCAGGGCCTGCTGTGTATTCTGTGATTCCATGGCTGTGGGATTGGTTGCAGAAATCTGCTCCAGACTCTCAGCTTTCATTTAAAAACAGTATATTAGCAGCCCTGATGGTTACGGGGAAAAACTTCAAGTACATGAACCAAGTGTAAATCAGTGCTGTGTCCATTTGCCTACATCTGATCAGAGCAAGAACCAATAGTCCTGAGAGGAGTGACCTGCCCCATTTATCTCACTTACAGCCTGATAGACTCCACAATTCGGTGGCTGGATAACTTGAAATTTTCCCAAGATGCCATGGAATTCAGCATCCCTGCCACAGTATTTACCATTTTGCTGAAGCCAATGTTTTGTTTTCTCTGTCACCCTGAGTTAATTGGGGAAGTTAATTGGATTACAGCATATGCTCCTTGCATTGTTCCTTGGAGCCAGGCAGCAGGGGTGTGAGAAGTGGAATCCAACTCCCAGCCAGAGGAAGCAGAAGTGTAGTCTGGCAAACTAGTTTTTCTGGAGAACAGTGCAGCAGCTAAGCCTATGTCTACACTGCACTTTTGTTGGTCATGGGTGTGAAAAAACACACCGACTGACAAAAGTGTTACAGACGAAAAGCGTAAGTGTGGACATAGCTTTGTCGGCAGGAGACAAAGCTACCGCCCCTCAATAGGGGTGGTTTTATTTTGTCGGCAGAAGAGAGAGCTCTCCTGCCAACAAAGAGCGGCTACACTGTGTACCTTACTGCGGCACTGCTGTAGCAGCACAGCTGTGCCGCTGTAAGGTGCGCAGAGTAGACATAGCCGGAGAGCTGGGGAGATAAATTATAGAAGCTGGCTCCCCGCTTCCCTAGCATGTTGGGAGAAAGCAGTTTTGAGCTGGGTCTACTGGACAACGTCATGGGAACTGAGATGGGGATCTGTAGCAGATAGAGAGCGTGATGAAAAACTCATCCTTGAAAACAATAATAATGGTAGCAAAATCAACAATGTTTGTATCAATTAGTGCCTTTGCTGGAGCCTCGCTGTGTGTTTTGGGGGCTGGGAACAAAGGAGATTTCATGATGACTGGACCAGATAGGACAGGATGGGGCACAACACATTTCTTCCACAAGGCCTTTCAATGATAATCCACCAAATATTAACTGCAGATAATTAATTTGTGGGCCAAAGTTTGACCGTCAGCCTTTCATTTAATCATGTGTATGCCTTCTGTTCATTATATGACATTGTTTGATCAATACTGACTGTGTCTGATTTAGAGCCCAATCCCACAAACCATTTCTTATTGACTTTAGTGGGACTACCACTTTTGAGAATGGATGACATACAGCTTAGTCCTGCTTCCAGAGAAGTCAGTGACAACTCCCACTCCATGTCTTCTGTTCTCTTCAGCACTGCTGCCACTCAATAGACATTAAGGATCAGCACAGACATATTATTAATTTTAAAACTAGAAAATAGAGGAGTTGAATAGAGGTTTCCTTTTTGCCAAGCCAAATTGCTACAAATTTGTGTGCTGCAAGCTCAGGAGAGGAGTCTTAGTTCTGGAATTCACTTCCTGTTTGCTAGAGCCCAAGTATGGTTATCTTCAGGGGAGAATGAGAAGAGCCAGAGCCAGGCCAGGCTCAGCTAATCTTTTGTGCCTATTGGTCAGCACGTTGTATAGCTTGTTTTAAAATCAAGTAAATATGACTAGAGAATGTTTAAGGAACTATGAAAAAAAGATTTCAAGCCCTATTGTGATTAAATCAGAGATCCATACTCTTGTTTTGTAGATTATATATTTTTGTGGTCAATTGGTTTTGAGGGAGTCTGGCATATGCTAGAAGTCCACATTTCCAGGCAGTTTTGTTTAGATCTTCTAAAATTTCCATATTTAAGAGAACTTTAAATCATTTCGGAATATGGCAAAGTCTACTATTTTAAAATAGGATGAATTTTAAAAAATCAAAGAAAAAGGCCACATCTAGCACAATGTCTTTAAAGAGATTATAGTAATTAACCTAATGCTCACTGTGACGGTGTACCCCACAAGGCTTTATGGGGAGATGCTTATAAATGTATATATGATATAACTGGAATATGTTTTATGCTACATGTGCCATGTAACATATCTCTGTACAAGTTATGATCTACTGAATCTATTCCTTCTGGTTGTATGCATGTATCATTTTTGTAGTTGAAGTTATGAATATTGGTTGTATATTTGCTGATGTTATTCATAGCCTCTGTAAGAGCATTGGATCAATGTCTGGAGAAAGGAATGTGCAGGTTAAGAGCCCAATCACGAAACTCTTAAACAGACAAAAGAAGTTGCAGACACCAATTCACATCTGAGCTGGGCCAGGAATGTGGCTGGGCTGGTAACTAAGTTGTGCATGGACATGTGACTTGCCCATGTGACCCGAAAACTCCATTTTGTGACTGGATGCTACACAGGGAGAGGGAGGGGTGTCTACCCAGAGGAGAAAGTCTATTTAAACCCCTGGGAGACCCCTCCATCTGGTCTTCAGCTGGCTAAAGAGAGAGCCTCTCCACCCCCCAACAACACACCTGAAAGAGACTGGAACAAAGGACAAGGACAATAGGAGGTGTAAGCGATTGCTGGACCCAGGCTAGGAGGACCATAGCCTGTAAAAGAAAGTTTGCTAGAACTGGTGAGGTTTTATCTGTATTTAGTGTGATTAGACATAGATGTGCGTGTTTTATTTTACTTAGTAATTCACTTTGTTCTGTCTGTTACTACTTGGAACCACTTAAATACTACTTTCTGTACTTATTAAGTAACCTGGAGTACGTGTTAGTACCTGGAGGGGGGCAAACAGCTGTGCACATCTATCTCTGACATAGAGGGCAAACTATTTATGTGCACAGCTGTTTGCCCCCCTTCAGGCACTAACACGTACTCCAGGTTAAACGGATTTATTCAAGGTTTGAACCCTATTGGGAGTTGGGCACCTGGGTGTCGAAGGCAAGAGCACTTCCTAGCTGCTTCCAGGCAAGCCTACAGTTGTTACGGGACGTGGTTCAGACCTGGGTCTGGGTTTACAGCAGGCTAGCAGGTCTGGCTCAAAACAGACAGGATTCTGGAGTCCCAAGGTGGAAAAGGCAGGAAAGCTGGGGCAGTAGTCTTGGCCCACCAGGTGGCAGCTCCTGGTACTCTTGCTAGCTTGATGAGAGCTACTGAGTACATTCAGTAGCAGTACAAGTGGATATTGCTAGGCATCAACTTTGCATTGAGCAACAGAGGCTCAAGTCCCCCTCCCCACATACCCCTTCTGTCTTGTAAATATGCAGAGTGAAAAAGGGGCAGTCTGTGTGTGAATGGCAGTCTGAAAAGACATCCTCACATTGAGTTTTCACTACATATTCCAGTGTAGCCTGCTTGTAGGCAGGAAGCACTTGGCCCTGTCAGTGCACAGCAGCGCTCTCAATGCAGAATTGGGTTCCTCCGCACTCAGCTTTGCTTATCATTTTTTACTTTTCACATACACAACACTCCCTGCATCTACACTGTGCAGGACCAAACCCTATCTCTTGCCCATCCTACTGCCTATAGCGTTAAATGGTTATCTTGAGAAACTTTCGCCTATGTAGCAGTTGTTGGCAGACCTGGGTGACTACTGCAAATGAAGGGTTCAAAAGCATTTGTCCAAATAAAACCCATCAATTTGCTTTTATATTGAAAATCAACTTTGTTTTCTGCAAACATTCATGGGACTGATGTTCTTGCACACAGTAATGTTTAAGTGAAAGTGTTGCCTTGAGTGCAGGGGACTGGACACAATGATCTCTCAAGGTCCCTTGAGATCCATGAGCAGGTGAACACCATCTTAAGTTCAAAGTGTAGACATGGCCCACAAGTCCCTAGTCAGCAGGGCCATTGAGTGCTCTTCAGAAATCCTCTAATAGGCAGCTCTGGGATAACCTGTCCCTAGGGAGTTTCTTAACACCAGCAGTTAGAGGATAGCTTACATTCAGAGGGTTTGTAGCATTTCAAATTTCCTGTTTTAGTATTTATTGCAATTCCAGATATTCCTGTTATGCACAGAACTTTTTTGACCTTAAGCTACTGGCCTCAAGGGTGTTCTTTGGCAGTAAGTTCCAGGATCTGATTAAAACAATGCACAAAGCATCTCCTTTCTTCACTTTTGAATTTGCCACCTGTCAACTTCATTCAACATCCCTCTTGTCTTATAAGGAAGATGAACAGATGTTCCTGGTCTACCCTCAGTAAATATTGCAGGTTGATTTTTGTGTAATTCCATATTCCACAAAAGTGACCCTAGGTCTCACTTATATTAAGGAGAAACTTATTTTAGAGACCAAAGAGAGGGAACAGGTACTGTGAAATGCATAGTTTTAGGTCATCTTCTAAACAGTGGGAAGGAATCAAGATGCCAACTTTACATGGAGCAACAGATCCTGTTGTAGGACATTAATGGTCTCATACAGATGCTAGACAACTTTTTTTTTTTAAATTGCCACAGGATCCCCACTCTGCCAGAGAACTGTGCTTCATAATTTAATTTTGGGGCGGTGGGATTGCTGGTTGCTAACAAGTGTTTCTGAAAGGGGAAGGAGGAGTTCAGGCCATCCATCATCTGCTTGCCAAAACCACCACCCCTGCACACACCTCACAAAAAGAAGCTAGAAATCACTTCTTATGAATGGGGAAGTTATGAATAGATTATTATTTCATTGCAAATTTCTATTGCTCCTGCATATAAAGCATTAGTTATGTGCCAATGCTGTGAACTACCCTAGAAATACCTAAAGTGAATAAACTGTTCAGTAATTGGGGACAATGATTAGGCTCAGACCACCTCAGATTCCTAAATCACCAGGTCCACTGACTGAATTAAACGCATAAAAAAATCTGCATTACTTTAAAATAATCTAAGTGTGAGTTATGCAACATCCTTTATTGGCAGAGGAAACTTGCAGGTGTCAATTACAGAATCCCCATTAATTCTTCCACATCCCTAGGGGTATCTTTTTTGAGAATCTCCCTTCTTTAGACCGTCCCACACTCAAGTTCTTGCTTCACCTACGGTGGATGACACTCCAGAGTAAATGAGCCTTCTTAAAACCAGCCAAAAGGATGCATGGAGATCATGTTTCCTTCCATAAAATGGGAAGAGTTGGTACATTTCTCCTTGCTGCACAAGAGAGTGAGATCCAATTTCAATAGTCCTATACATTAAATTACTTCCAGTAGACCACCCTAAAACATGAGCAATTTAAAATCTTATTTATAAATACTTAAATATGTTCATGAAGACATAGAAAATACATGATACTAAGAATTGAAAACTAAAATGGGTGGAACCAACTGTTCAGTTCACTTGTTTTAGTACTTGAGTTTATAATATTAGCAACAGGTGGCTAAATGTAGGTTAATCTGATCTGAAAACTGCATAAAGGTATTATAGTGAGTGGGATTCCAACTCAGACTCTAGAATGACACCAATGTAGTTTGAGGTATACCAAACATGACAGGAGAAAGGAAAGAGTATTAAATAAAACCGTGTTTAAGGAATTTTTATTAAAGCAAGAATTTTATAATCCAAATTACGTTTCTTTGCTCAGCTATCAATTCTCACTGTTAACTAAAACAGTGGTGATATTCTGAGCTTTTCCACAGTAAAGAATTACAAAATTAAAGAAAGGAATGCTTTAAATTTCTGTACTGTGCTGAAAATTCTTTTCCCCCGGGTTTATAAAACATTAATTTGTATTTTTTATTTTACTATTTTTTTTGTGTTTTAAATCAATAGGTAAATCTAGGACCAGCATTAGTTTTGCTAGCCCTGGCATTTGCTCTGTACATAAGCTTCAAAGTTTCCTTTCCTTTTTTTATTTATTTTATATTTTGCAATGTTTTTCTCAATATTTAATCATTTTTCCATGTTTAGATTTTTTTTCTTCGGTGAAGCGAAGTTCTAGTTTGAAGTCCCGGATCTTTCTGTAAACAAGAACAATATTAGCAGGTGTTAATGTGAAAAAATTAGTAACTTACAGCAATATTCTGCACTTTCATAGCATCTTCTACATAGTGATCTAAAAGACCTTCGCAAACATTACAACTTCGTGTACAGATGTGGAAACATGTACAGAGATGTTGTGCCTCTTCCAAAGGTCATAGCTAGTCAACGAGAGTTGAAACTAATCTCCTATCTTTGTACAATGCTTAGCACAATGGGGCCACAGTCCACGGGGTTATAGTAATACAAATAAATATAGTTTTAATTCAAGTCCTCCCTACTCTAAGCATTGGACTATACTGCCTCATTCTGGGACAACTTTTACCAGACACTTAATTACAGCAATGGATAACACCTAATTTAGTAACTATTTCCAACACCAAGTAGTAATGTGTCATGGAGTCCAAAAAACAGTATCACAGCATTGGCAAGCACATACGCTGCTAAGTAGTGTTGTGATAGTAATAGTGAAGGATCTTTGCAAGTAATACTAATGTTTAACAATGGTAATTTGCTGGACATCAAATCTGATTCTCCTTTAGTAGTGGAGAAGATGCATCAGGTACCCAAGTAGAGCTCCAAGACAACCTACATTAAATATTGAGCAAATTTCCAGGAGAACACTACCAAATAATCCTTTTTCTTCAGATGCTACATACTGAGTTTGGGCCAAAATTAGAATTGAAAGCATATTTTCTTTTCAAGTAGTGTGCACACAGCAACAATTGGCCGTTTAGATAGGGAAGTGAGGAGAGAGAATCAATCTAACCCCCATTTTATGGACCTAGATATAGAATGACTTTCATTTTTTAAAAACATGTCCCTAGCCATTTCCGGTGAAGACAGTTAAAAAAATGTTAATTTATGTTAGGGTGGTCTATTTTTTGTCAAGGTCCAAATTTCTTGGTCAAGGTGTAGTCAAGGTCCAGACCCCACAGAAAATAACAAAAAGCAGTAATAATTACATGAAAATAAAAAGATTTCAGGGTCTGTTCAAAAGCATTAGCGGTCCAGATTTGGCCTGTGGTCCGCCTATTGACTACCCTGATGTATATAAAGTCAGGTAATGTGGTTTAACTGGACTAAACACTGGACTGAACGATGGACCTTCTGCATTGTAATCATGACACTGCGATTCTGTTCCCTTTCTGGACTTGGTCAAGTTATTTAACATTTCTGCCCCCGTTTCTCTCATCTGTAAAATGGAGACAGACAAAAACTTAGCAACCTCATGGGGAGGACAATGTTTAATTGCAATATAAAAACTAAATTAGCCAGCATGTAAAGAAAACCCTGTAGAGTGAATTCTATATTCACAGCTAGTTGGACAACTGTCACTGCTGAGGAAATTCTGCACCAAAAAGTTATGCGCACAATATTTTAAAATGTTGTCAATAAATAGATGTGGTTCCAGCATGGCAGTGGGGAGCACAGGCCACTGGCTACATTAAGGTAGGAGACACTCTGAAGCCCTCTCTTCCCCCAGTACAGGGACTCGGCAATGAGGCTGCATCCAATCCTGACAGTGCAAGGGCTGGGCCTGCCCCAGAAACACCCCGGGGCCCTGCCCCTCTGCACCAAGTGCCTGGGTACTGGAACTAAGGGTGCGGGGGGTGCTGCAGCACCCCCAAGCTTGAAGTGGTTTCCATTATATACAGGGTTTACAGTTTGGTTCAATGGCTCTCAGCATCCCCACTATAAAAACTGTTCCAGCACTCCTGGTCAGGCACACCAGGTGTGGGTGAGTAGGGCAGCCCAGCAGGATCCGAGTGGCCTAGTGTGGGGTGAGAGGTTTCTGTGTGGGGCAATCTGGGTGCGGGCAGCTCAGTGTAAGATCTGGATGCCCAGGGGCTCATTGGGGGGTTCCAGGTGCAGGGGCACTGGGAACTCTGCAGAGGATCTAGGTGAAGGTGGTTGGGGCTCAGCACGGGGTGTTCTAGGTGCAAGCAGATGAGGCTTGGTGGGGAGGTGTCTGGGTGCTGGGGCTTGATGGGGTAGGAGTGGGGGTCCAGGTGCAGCTGGTTGGGGCTCATGGGGTGGGCTCAACAGGAGGGTCCAGATGTAGGGAGGTAGGGCTTGTCAGGATGAGGGTTTGATGGATCTGCTTAACAGGGAAGCCTCAGCTGTTGCCAAGGGAACACCACATGCTGGGCTCCCGCTTCCCCCCAATAATTTCCCATCCCTTTTTCTTCCCCGTCATTCCCCTCCCCATCTTCTCACTCCCACATGCCCCTTCCCTTTCCACCCCCTCTTCCTTCCCCACTGCCTCTTTCCCCCAGCCCCACCGTGGGCATTCACTGTTGCACAGAAAACAGGGAGACTCCCAGCCCACAGAAGGGGAGCACAACTGGCAGTAGACCCAGGAGGCGGCGTTCAGCTACAGAGTCAGCTGAGCAGAGAAGCAACCTCCTTCAGCTGGGCAGCTCTGTACTTGCAGAAATGGGGGGCGGCGGAGGGGGAGAGAAGCCCAGTGGCAGATAACCCTGTGTGCCCCACATGCCCATGGTTCCCCCTCCCCTCCGGGAGGGCATTCTCAGGCATTCTGCGGGGTGGGGGACCTGTAGCATAAATAGCTGAGCTCCATATCTACTGAAAAAAGGGAAGTGTAGGGAAGAACACCGACAAATAAATCCGAGACATACTATGTAAAACAAATCCATCAAGTTTGTGTATCCCAAAGATCATTCTCATCAAACCTCTCCAAAATTCTCAAGCTGCTGTTTGAATAATTATATGGATGTCGATTTATATTAGTCAGCGGTTGTGACTTCCTCTGAAATTCTAATTTATGATGTATTCCTCAATTAACTGTATTTCTGAGGACATTTACATTTCAATTATGGACAGTATCTTCTGTATTGCTAATTATGGATATTCCTTTTACAGTTCCAATTCTAATACCCCTTCCCTTTTTTCCCCCTTATTGAGGGCTTTACAATAGAATCTTGCAGCTGCATTTATGTTCAGGTATTAGTATCTTGTTTCTTTTTATTCTGAAAGTTTCTGAAGTATTTATAAAGTATATGAGTAATTTATGACAGAATTTAGCCTTCACATAGCTGCACATACCTCTTGTTTGAGGAATAAAAAGGCCAATTTTAAGTAGCTCAAGTTTATAAGGTACTAGATTAGGGACAAGCTTTAGTGAAGTCCTGCATCCTAATGGCTCTAGTAAATAGATCAACTTTATTTAAAAATGTAGCTTTAGTTTATTCCCTTCTTTCCAAATTATTGTTGCCAGATCTGTCTATTTAACAGTGGCTTATAACTAGAAACATATTTCTAGGAGTACAGAAACTTTAGCTACTGCAGGTCAGATTAAAACATTCCTGACTAACTATACATACAATAAAATCCTAGTAGAACACCCTGATCAGTTGAGAAAAATTAAGAATGTATTCTGTAGGAAAACTTACATATTAAACACTTGGAACCCCAGTGGGATTGTTAACTGCTTTCTGAGCAGCCTCTTTAGCTTGGTGGGCTTGTAGTACAGCTACAGCTTCATCAACCTAATAGGATAAAACAATTGTTACAAAAGACAATGCTTTACTTAATTTCAGTAAATTTAAGATAGTGAAGCAGCTAAATTGCACACAATACACATGTAATATCAAAAGGAGGGCTTAAATGCCTAACAGTCTATCTACCTTCGAACGAAGAGACTCAGGAGACTCAAGCATATGAAGGAGTTCAGAGTTGTCAATCTCCAACAACATACCGGTGATTTTACCCGCCAGAGTAGGGTGCATAGCTTGAATAAGGGGAAACAGCCGTTCACCTAGAAAAACATTAAAACTCTACAGTCAGCTACAGTGATCAATTTAATTAAAAATTAATTTAGCCTTTAACAATGCTGCTAGATTTCAGTGCCTATGTTTAAGCAATCTACAGACTTGTATCTAAATACCTCAAATTTATTAAAAAGGGCAAGTATATCCTACTCATTTGAATGCTATAAGTTCCTGAATATGACTATAAAACTAGAGTATCAGTCATAAAAACATGATTAAAGGAGCCTTTAAAGTAATCAGCAACTGAGTCTATGCAAAGCAATCACAGACTCAGAAGTTAACTGTAGTATCCATTAAAAGCCTAAATTACGGCAGTATCGACCCACTGCTATGCATTCCATGCCCTCATCTAGTTAAGGCTTTTGCATTAGGTAAACAAATGAGACGGTTATTCACCGTAGTAACTGTTCTTTGAGATGTGTTGCTCATATCTATTCCAATTAGGTATGCGCGCGCGGGGTGTGCACGATCGTCGGAAGACTTTTACCCTAGCAACACTTGGTGGGCCGGCTGGCGCCCCCTGGAGTGGTGTCGTTGCAATGCCTGCTATATACCCCAGCCGGCCCAGCGCCCTCTCAGTTCCTTCTTACCGCCCGTGATGGTCATTGGAACTGTGAAGCGCAGCTTAGCTGATCTCCACCTCCCTAGCGCAGTTAGCACTCGTTTATCTTGTTGATAGTTTTTAAGTACTTCTTAAGTAGTTGTTAATAGTTTACTGATAGTTCGTTTGTTGTAGTTAGTGTAAATAGTAGTGGGAGATAAGGGGTTTGGTACCGGGCCAATGCCTGGCTCTCGGGATTCAAGCCGTGCTCGGCGTGTTTGAAGCCGATGCCCACGGGGGCACACCTAATTGGAATACATATGAGCAATCACTCGAAGAACACTGGTTTATTGGACTAGAAAATATATCAACTGCATAATCCTAATCTAAAGTGGCCTGATATTTCATTCATGTTAAATGACATACTAAAACTTTTCCAGGAAGCAGATCGCTCCATTCTACATCTGCTGAGGATAGACTGAGCAGTGATATAATCAGATATCAAATCCTACAATGTGAAAAGGGGCAAGGACTATCTTAAAAACTCAACCACATATCCTGCAACAGTAACATTCAAAATACTCCTTTACAACTGATTAGAAGCACATATTTTAAAAAGGCTGAAAACTATTTAATCTCTACTACAATTGGCTAGTGGGATCAAATGTACATACCTAACATCTGCTTTTGTTCTTGTGGAGGGGCAGAAGCCAACATGGAAGCAGTCAAGGGTTCCTGACCTTGCACATGGACAGCTGGCTGCAAGTTAATAAAACATTGCACTTTAAAGTTAAATTCTGGAACATTCAAACATATTTTATAACTCCACAACTTAGAACATAAGAACAGCCATACTGAGTCAGACCAATGGTCCATCTAGCCCAGTATCCTGTCTTCAGACAGTGGCCAATACCAGGTGCTTCAGAGGGAATGAACAGAACAGAGAATCTTCAATGTAACAACCATGCCTGCATATTTGTCAAATATTCGAAAAAATTATGGCTGAGTAATTTTCATCAAGAGGCTGGTAAAAGATGACTGATACTGCAAGGCACACAGTGCTGACTCAATCCCTTGCTGAGCATAATTTATACATTAAGCAAAGCTCAAGCCCAGAATGTATCATCAAGCACTTGGGTAGTACAAAACAAGTAGAACAGGGTCATGTCCAGGCTTGCAAATTTGGTGCCACAATTTGGTACCTGAATTTTGGCGCAATGGGGGGGGAAACTAATGCAGAAGCATACAAAAAAAATCTCAATCACATAAGCAAGAAAATGCAAAAATATGTAATATCACAATGGAAAATAAGTTTTGCTCAGACCCTGTGGCTTCAATTATCTCAGTGGTGAAGACAGACTCTTTGCAGTTATGATACAGATTAGGCAAAAGAAAAGTTTCCTCAGCGAAGACATCACTTGGCTACCAAAACCAAGACTACATACCTGCTGCATAGCAACCTGTGGCTGTGTGTTAAGATGTTGTTGAGGATTCCGAACACCTGCAGCATACTTGTACTGTGGAACTGTGCGTACAGCAGGAGCGGCCGCAGCAGCAGCTGCTGCAGGACGTGGACCCATTGTCTGTGTTGATGTATTAGCTGTAAAGATTAACATGATTTATATGTGAATTCAGCTTTCATTAACTTTACATTTTGTACAAGTGCATGAATGGACACTGTTAGGATTATACTGACTATCTTAGTATTGTACTGTATTTGATTACAGCAATGTTAGTAAATAAAAACACCAATTAATGGTCAACCTGTGGGCTCAAAACCAAAAGCATGTTTCTTTTCTCATTATTTTGCTAAATTACTTGCTTTTCTTTAAACACTAAAAAAAAGCACCATGGAAAGAACATCTGCTGTTGATTAAACATGTTTACTTGAATTTCATTCTACCCCAGTCATAATTAAGGCTGATTCTCTTTTTCAATTAAAACATTTTGTCAATTAAATTACTCTAAAAATTACTTTAAATTATTAGATAGTCTGCTATATATTAGTAACCTAATATATAAAGAAAAGCACATTGAGAATGTAACAGTGGTCCCCAGAACCTGGTCTGTACCACTTGCTGCTAATCTCCAGACAGTACTGTCATGTGATAATGGCACTCCTTGTTCCCATCTGCAACAATGTTAAGAGCTAAAAATAAATGCTTTCTCAATATTATTCTTCCACATAATCCACTGCTGTAGTTACCACAGGAATGGTACAGATACAAATGGGAGGGGGAGGCCACCCACGCAATATCATTAAGATGTGGCCCACAGTATGAAAACGTTGAGAACTCCTAGTTAATACTATTAATCTAGTGGGTTAAGTTGATCTATATATTGAGCAACATTTTCTCATAGTTGCAAAAGAATTGGAAAATACAGGTTAAGAGTGAGAAGGATTAAACAAGCAGCTTCCCCTACAGACATTAGGTTAGCCTCAAATGTGCAGTCTTGACAGGGCACATTCCTAAGCAGGAAGAGGGTTTGATACTGGGAGAGGGGTAGGTGGTAGAGAAATCAGTGAGGGAGTAAGAGGACAGCAATCTAACATGTGAGGGAAATACTGAGAAGCATGAAATAGCCATATAGTCATAAGCAGAAGATAAATGGATGGTGCTATGGGGGAGGTAGGAGCCTCCTCAACCTCCCTTATACATGCTGGGCTAACATGTTAGCTGGCTATTAGGAGGTTAGAAACCCCAAGTCAGCTAGGGGCAGGTACAATACGGAGCGAAGTGGTGCCTCTTCTGTATTATTCAGCTTCAAAAGGTATTTGAAATATTATTCTGCATTAACAGAATCTCTGAAGCGTGGCCACAAAATGAGTTACATACCTAAAGAAAGGTGGATATTGGTGCAGCCTGATGAAGGAACATGCAATTTTTAAAACCTGAAACTCACCAACACGTTGTGTTGACATGACTCGGGGAACCTGTGAAGAAGCTGGTCTCATGGTACTAAATGGTGGTCTGGGAGCTGCTGGGCGGATAGCACCAGGCATGTTCTGGAATGCTGCATTTAAAACAATGAGTGTTTAAGTTGCATCATGTAACAATATTGAATGATGACGAAAGACTGTCAGTCTTTTTTCCTTTGCCATCCTCACATGGCATAACTAATATTTATTACAGACAAGGGTAGAAAGGGAAAAAGTCAGCAGTCTAGTTTTTGGGGCGGCTGGAATTCAACTCAATGACAATTTGTGATACAGCTGCTAAACAAAACATAGGTGGTTTATTATAAAAACTCTCTCATGAGTTATACTTTAAAAACCTTAAATTAGGTCTCCTGGCAAACATCTGCAAACAGGAGTCAGAACTGGCATATTACCTTTCTACCAATTACATGTAATGACCATCAAACATTTGTATTTTAGTGCCACATAGTTAACCTTTGCTAGACAATAAGCGTTCCATGAATGTCCCTTTATTTAGAAAGTTATGGAGACTACTTACGATGAGGTCTAGCACCCTGAGCAGTCCAGCGAGGACTTGGTCTGAGTTGAGCAAGTTGGCTAGTTGGATAATATGCAGCACGGTTCTGAGTCTGTCAAAAAAATAAAATGACACGTTTATTAATCTTGATGTACCTGTTCCACCCACCACCCAGACATTTCTAAGTACTTTCTTCTATAAAATTTTCCTAATTCAAATATTTGAAAACAATCCTGATTTATAGAATATAATGTATTGTTCCATCCAGAAATTTAGACATTTTCATAGGTTCTTCAGTACTTAAATTCATAAAGCTGGTGATTTTGGTGTTAACATACTAACATTACAGATGTTTGAGTCGATTTACTGCTAAATCTAAACAGATTCTATCAATGGTATAGAATATGAAATTAATTATTTCTATACATACCGGTGGGAGAGCTGCCATGAAGTAACCTGAAGGAGGTGCTGGTTGGTAGGGGTTGATTACAGGATTAGGTACTGCTCTCACACTTGCCATTCTCTGCATATATTGGTTGGTGAGGTGAGCCTGGCGCTCTTCTTTGCGTTGGGCTAGAGCTACATATAATGGTTTAGTGGCCACAATTCTACCATTCATTTCTGTGACAGCTTTGGTTGCTTCTTCTGGTGAAGAAAAGCATACAAACCCAAACCCTTTGCTGCGACCCCCTTCCATCATGACCTGCCAATAAAAACAAGGTAGTTTTTTAAAACCAGTTTGGAGCAGGAAGCACAACCTAGTACAGGTAAGAATTTACACTTTCTGCAAGTGGAAGGTATATGAAGTATACTGCTTAGTTTTGAGACATAATATACCCAACTGTCAATGCTGCCTTCTGCTAGGGAAAAATAATTGAATCCAGTTGACAGGAAACAGGCAACATCTCAAAATTTGGATCTAACCTACAGTTTTCTAAGAATCAAATAATCTGTTCCATCTTTGAACTGAGGAATATATAATTTAAAAATCCCTTTTGATCAGTTGCTCTGCATAAATGGACCTGCCAGCTCCTGTGCCAGGACCGTGAATGGCACAGGGTGATTTTTATTGTTTTCTTTCTTAGCTGGTTTATCCGATATAAGTCTATCCTCTAGTCACGTCAGGCCTATTAGTGAGGAACAGTATGAATGAACCATTGCATTGAATAAATGTTTGATTTTTTGTTAGTAATGTCAGCATCCATCCATCCATCCCAGATATGGATTGAGATTTCTGGAGTTTTTCTATGGTTGATTGGTCTGAGTTTTTATTGTTAAAGATCTGTGAAAAAATGAGAGAAATAAATACTCATGCAGTGGTTCATGACCATGAATGTGATGCACAAAAAGGAGTAATAAGATACTGCAGACAGTCTTTAATGCGTGCATTTTAAGAACTTATGTATCACTGCATCCAAAAATACAACATGAATACACTTTTAAAAAACGCATGAGTTAAGTTTTTAGTAAGAATCAGTACTCAAATTTGATGATGATAGATGTAGGGGTGGTTATATCATATTGCCATATCTTATTTTTGCCACTTGAAAAGAGTTTGAGAAAAAGTTGAATGCCACTCACTTCTTAGGGGACAAACCATCACTTTCTTTCACACAAGACATTGCAAAACACAAATTAAGTCTAAAATGCTAACTTTACCTTTGCACTAGTGATTGTACCAAATGGGGAGAATTCTTTTCGTAGACGCTCATCATCAATCCCATCATCAAGATTTTTCACATAAAGGTTTACACCCTAAAAAAATAAAACTACCCTCTTTAGAAAAGACAGAATTTCTTTATTTAAAAAGATTAGTAATAAAATAAACTTGTTCATTCAATTTAAAAGTGTAACCTGGTATCTGGTGATCCTGTCCTGCTTCATTTGTTCAAATTTGCGCTTGAGCTCTGTTTGTCTTTCCACTTTTTTCTGAGCTCGGCCAACATAAATTTGCTTTCCATTGAGCTCCTTTCCATTCATTTCATCCACAGCCTTTATAAATAAACAAAGGGTTACCAATGCTCATAGTATATTAAACCTAACATGTTTTTTCAGCCACTGACTAATGCATTTTAAGTGCACAGGTTATATAAAATTTCCCAACAATAAACACTAAATATTTTCCCCACCTACTGTCCCAAACTGATGTCAAATATGGTTAACTGAAACAAGGCCATCTCTAGAACCTCTTGGATCATACTGCATTTAAGTAGAAGATGATACGTACAAGTGTATTTTCTGTCCAGTATATGGACTAAAGAAAAATCAAAGGGGGACAAAAGTAAACATTCATCAATTGTACAGTTAAATGCACTGAAAAGAAAATTAAAGATATCCTCTAAGATATCCTCCAAGCTCCATAGAAAATACTATCAAAAACCCACACCATGTTCATAGCCCTGTTTAACTCAGGGCTAGTCTACATTAAAATTAAGTCGGCCTTACTACATCACTCTGTGGTGTGAAAAATGTCATGCCCTGTGTGACATAGTTAAGCCAACCTACCCCATGGTGTAGACACCACTAGGTTGATGGAAGAATTCTTCAGTCAACCTAACCACAACCTCTGAGAGGTGGGTCAAGTATCTGCAACTACAGCAGCACGCTTGTGCCTCTATAGCATTTCTAGTATAGGCATACTCTGAATCATATGCAAAGATAAGAGGATTAAGGGCCATAAGCTCAAAAATCAGACATATGAATTTTATCCACAACTGTTAAACATGTAAAATTACTGTCACTTAAAGATTTAAGAAAAATGCTCTTTTTTTGTTCACTTCGTGCATTTGACAGCACCATCCATATACTCAATTTCCCTTTTTTCCTCCTGCATCTTTCACACATTTTCAAAATAGGACAATATTGAATGTTAATTCTAAATTGGTAAGGGCACTCTAGCAGAGGCAATACTTGACACTATGATTTTGAATGTACAGTATATCCCCTTCAGTGTGGAACCTTTAGTACAGGTCTGTGTCTACTGATTTAAAAGCTATTTTTAAAATGTGTATTTACCCAATATACCATAATCACTTGTCTACCATTGTGCAAATGCATTAGTTACTAAAGTGAACCATTTTCCATAAGAATGTAATACATATATAGAACACTAGAGAAGTACACTCAGACTAAGAAAATGTGCAAACCTACATGTTTATATATTTATAAGGTGGGATTTATTCTAATCTGTTGTGTACACATTTGTGCTGGTGACAACTGAGGGAAACGAAGATGCTCTTTCTAACTTCCAGCCCTGTAACGTCAGCCTGCGCTCAAAGCAGCATTCTTTGTCTTGCAAATCAATAGTAATAAAGATTATATAGGCCAAATTATGTCCTATTTTTCAATGTGTTTTGCAAAGGTGTAAGTAACTATAATTTAAAGAAATGTCCATGTGTACAATATGGAATAGAGTCCTCAGGTCACTTGTCATAGCTGTGTTGGCACTGCAATGCAAAAAGAAATAAAAAGCAGCACAAACCATATGCTGTTACTAAAGCAAGTAGATATGGCTGAATATGTACGGGAAACAGTTTTGCTGTGTAAAGTTTCCAGTCTTAGTAATTTTTAAAAAACAATACACTCTCCCTGTCCACTTGTCATAGCCACCTGTTGTATCCTGTCTTTCAGATCATAAGCGCTTTGGAGCAGGGGTTACTTACTGTTTCCATAGTGCCTAGCACGAGACCCAAACCCCACTGAGATCTGTAGGCACTATTACAATATAAATGTTAAATAATTTAAAGGCCATATTTCTAGACAGGAATATTTCTGGGGAAGCAGCAAACTTAGTGATATTCTCCAAACATCCAACGCAGAAGTCTGCTCAATGTGAATCAAATAATCAAAAACAAAACAAAAAGCAAAAAAACCCACTACATCATCCAAAATAGCAGATTTCTCTCCTGTTTCCTCACATCTTTTTATAAAAATCAAATCAATAAAAATTTGGAAGGATCTACAGGATGCAAAAAAAGTTTGTATTCAAGACTCAAAATTGTTAGTCTCCCAGAATGATGCATCTAAAAGAAAAAAAATCCTGTGTAAACTTACTTTCTGGGCATCTTCATGTCTTTCAAAGCTAACAAAGCCAAAGCCTTTGGATTTTCCACTCTCATCAGTCATAACTTTCACACTTAAGGCAGGGCCTGAAAAAAGTATGCAATATTTATATTACACATACATTCTATATACCGGTCTGTTTGGTGGTTAAAACTCAGTATTACCTGCAAAATGTAAATCCTAAGAGAACTACAGAATTAGTAATCTGTTCCATTCACAATACCATATGATGTGATGAAATCTTACATACCACTTGAAGACTGGATTTTTATGGAAAACCCACTTTTCCAACCCTCTGCCCACCCTTTTTAAGTTTTACAATGTTCACAGGTTTCCTGGGTGCTTTATAGTACAAAAGGACACTTCTTGTCTTGGAGATTACAATCTAATTTATATTAGTCCGTGTCTAAGGCTTGCGTTATCACTGATGCTATACAGACTGTCTATTGGTGCAGTGGTATGCATACAGCAGATTCCTTTCCTGAAGAATGCCCCAAGTGTGCTGCCATCCTCAGCCCCTAGAAGCACTTTCTACAAACGCCATGTTTACTTAAGACTCTTGGCCAAAACTTTCTCAGTTGCATCAAGTTAGGCTCCTAAATCTACATTTTGGTATTTAAATAGAAGTTGCCTGATTTTCACAAGTACTGGGCATCCACAAATCCTACATATGCCAATTGAAGCTCAGCACCTCTGAGAAATAAGTCACTTGTATTTAGGAGCTTAACATTAGGCACTTGGTGTTTTTCACTTAAGTTGACAGCAAGATTCTGCATAAACAAATGGGGCTTTCCTTGATGAGTTTACCTTAACTGATATAACCCTGAAATTTCTATATAATTTCCTTTGTACAAATGCACAGGCATGGCTGGTAGCCCCACCTATTAAGTTCACCCAATATTTCTCATTATAAAACTGTTTTCATTTCCTTATAATTTTGACAAATCAACAATTTGGGCTGAAAGTTTCCATGCTTGGTGTCTGCCTCAGGCCCAATTTTTCCAGAAAATTCCAGACGAAACAGTCCAGTCATTTCAGAGAACAAGGTTAGGGGAAAATACATTGTTTAGCCCATGCTAAAAAATTCTGGTGACCTTTTCTTTGAAAAGTGTTAGTGACCCATGCTTTGAAGCAGGACTTGAATTTGGCATAGGAGCGGCCTTTCTGTCAAGGACATGCCTTTTGCTGGCCTCATGAAAATCCAGCCAAGTTTGGCCAATTTATAAGCCTTACAAAAACAGGTTGGAGGGGATGGATCAAAAAACAGCTGCCCATTTCTGCAAGCACGAGAGTTTATGCCCACTAGAGCACTTCCAGAGCCTGGAATGTACTTCACTCCACCCTTTCACAAATGAGACAGCTGGCATCATATACGAACTTTAAAAGGACATTAGTCATCAAGCGTGCATGTGAATTATGAAATACTTTTAGAAAACACAAGCAAGATACCTCATGTGACATCTGGAATTAAAACAGTACATGATCCATATAAACCAGAACTTCAAATTTTGTACACTAGACTTTTCTCCATATCTTGCTAAATGTCCTATTTCATCACTCAAGTCAGTAAGTAGAAGATGGCTTGGCAGGTATATTAACATGTTTGGAAAAACCACTTAAGGTTTTAACATCACTAAGTTCAATAGTGATGTCATACAGTATGAATTACTAGGTCATGAATGACAACACCAATACAGACTTCAGGCATTAAACAAAATTGTTATGCAAGATTAAATTTAACATCTTGACATTGATATTGCCAATAGCTTAATTTTCTATATTTCCATCCTTAATTCAGAAGCCAAGCAAACAATTGTGTGGAATAGCAGAAGACCTTCAACAGAGGGAAGAATGCACAGGTGTACCGGCATGGCAATGGAGATGTAAGAAAGGCATCATTCATTTACACATCTTTCAAAGATCCACTATTCAATGGCCATATCAAACCTAAAAGGCTCACTTCCTCATTTCATTTATAACTCCAAGATCCTCAAAACAACGTATATGTATTATTAAAATGTAATGCCCTCCTGTTTTTAACTGGATGAGGACATTTCTGATGGCCAGGTTTTTGTGTGCGCTACTCTGGACAATTGAAATTCTTTAGCGGATATTAATCACTTCTTTGGATCTGAACGCTAACTGACAACTAACTGTTCAGCATACACGCATTTTAATTGTCTCTACACAATGGCCTAAACCCTAATGTTAAAAGGGGTTAACAAGCAAACTGAAGCTTGTCTATTTGTTGTTATATAAACAATGTGGAAAATTAAGACATTACCAAACTTGCCAAAGAGTTCCTTAAGTCTTTCATCATCCATGTCTTCTCCAAAATTCTTGATGTAAACATTGGTGAACTCCTTTGCTCTAGCTCCAAGTTCTGCTTCTCGTTCTTTACGGGATTTAAACCTTCCAACAAATCTAGTTACAGGAAACCAAGGTGACTATAGGGTTAAAGTGAATCTATCCAGGTATAAGGTTTTTCCTAGACTACATACATCAGCACATGGCCAGACAAATAGTCAACCGTGGGTTATTTCTTAAACGCGGTATTGATCAATATAATGATAGACATGAAATTCCCAACAGATAAAATACTTAAGATACAACTTTACAAGAGACAATTAGACTATTCTTTACCATTTAAATCCCTTTTATCATAGTAATTGTGATAGCAATCTTACCAAAGTCTTAATAGGATTGTAATTTTCATTAGTGTAACGCTTACTTTTCAGCATCAGTAATCAGACAATGGGGAAACTAACAGTGGTTTTTGCTACACTAAAAGTTTTTTGTAGCCTTCAAATATTGTTTCCATTGCCCATTGGGCTTTTAGGCGAGGGACACTCACTAAACCCCCAACTTTCCTCATATCTACAGAAGCCTCATATCATGGTGTTCCTCCTTACTAATAAGGAGGTATGGATCTGGCTTGCTCTTGAATTGGCCAATGCCAAAAGCTGACTGAGAACAGTGATGTCAGTTTCTACCACAAGGGGAGGAATGTGCTTTTAGCGCAGCCTTTGGTGGCCCACAGAACCACTTCAGTACAATCACAAATGCTACTACACGAACGATTCAATTTCTGTACCAGTCTTCTTGTCTTTCCAATTATATTTTAAAATTACCCCACTTGCAAACCCACATCCCAAGCAATAAGTTAACATTGCCTTGATTTGGTTTGTAGCTACATTTGGACTTTAATGTTGGTGACGCCTGGTACTCTGCAGATTTTGATAGTCAGGAAAATTGTTAATCTACTTTAAAATGTTCTTCAGGGGACTGGGCTAGATGACCTCTCGAGGTCCCTTCCAGTCCGATGATTCTATGATCTAAATAGAAGCCTGAAGCAAATGTAACTTTTATGATACACTAAATCACGTTTAGTTATTTAAATTACAGTTTTTTTTCAGTGATTAACCTGCTGGAACTATTGGGCTAGTTAAAAAACCACCACCACCTATTAAGTGCCTCAATTCAGCTAAAATCATGGTATAAAACTACTTGGAAGAGCCTCCCATAGCAACCTTTTCAGAGCAGGGCCTCATACCTCTAAAATATGGCCTCTCCCTGGCTGCTGCCTCACTCCCCATTCTCTATGTATAAATGAAGATAACAGGAAAAAAAGAATGCTGATTTTCTATCATTCCCATTTTACCATCCTTAGCCTGCCCTCCAAAAGACTGTTATACAGCCATACTTGTGTCGCACATGCTAAGTTTTAGCAGTACCGTGGTTTGGAACAGGGATCATTATATGTCCTAAGAATCTTTTGTATAACACATTCAAACCTCCATTAGACTAGGAAACAAGAATCCAGAGGTCAAACAAGAGCTTTCGTGTCACAGTTTTTGATAACACCTGCAGTGGGAAAGTAGTATTGTTTTGAATACTTGATGGATTCAATTTTATTCTAGCCTGATCAAAGGGATTTTATTCTGGCCTGAAGACCAGTAACAGGTCCTAGTTTCCAACTGTACTACATTCAGCTGTAAACATCTTAGCTGCAACATTATTTCAACACCATAAATTGAGCTTTAAAGACTTGAAGATGTCAATTTTTATTCACATTCCTCTTACCTTCAGCGTATGTAATCAATATATTTACAGAACAACTGCACTAGATTTTTAATCATTTCAAAATTAGCAACATATTTAGAAAAATCTGCCTTTTCTAGATTAGATTACTTCCTGAAGTTTCTTTAGGTTGAATTAGTCTGTTGAGAGCCCCAGAGTATGTATTTATGTACTTACACTTTGCGGTCATTAAGCAGCATACCGTTCATTTTTTCAATAGCTCTTTCTGCTGCTTCCTGTGTTTCAAAATGTACAAATCCATAGCCCTTGGACCCATTTTCATCACATACTACCTATTAAAGAAAAAATGTCAACTTGTCAAACAGCCCCAGTATAGTTTTGTAGCTTCTAATATCAAATCACTGGGCACATTTGTTACTTTCCACTTACCTTACAGGAGAGGATATTTCCAAAAGCAGAAAATGTATCATACAAAGCTTTATTATCAATTGATTTGTCCAAGTTCTTGATGAAGATGTTTCCGACACCACTTTTGCGTAGAGATGGATCACGCTGAGACCACATGATGCGCACTGGCTTGCCTTTAATGACATCGAAGTTCATGGTATCCAAAGCTCGTTCAGCTGGAAGAGACACTAAAGTTAGCGGGAAGTACTAAATCATTTATCTCATCAACACACTAACATCACTTGAAGTTAATTAATTCTTGGTAAACTCGTAGCCATTAGAGATGTTTTGATAATTACTTTCATACTCCCATTTCAATCACCAAAATAACTTAAATCCCTGAACAAAAAATTAAGTATGGATACTGAATGAACATTAGACGTAATTAACTCCATTCTACTAAAGAGAAAAAGATATAGACTGGATTGCCAAGTGGTAGGATTTTCTCTATTCCTGGGTTAACAAGAGCTATGATCACTGTGGACCCCCTGCACGCCAAGATATAGTATGGAAGAGCAAGGATCACAATGTATCAATTGGTGGCAACCTTTTCTACCCTAGAAAAGATTTCAGCAAACCCTCCTAGTGCAGATATAGCTTATACCAAAAAAGTGCTTTTGCCAATATAACTTATCAGGGTAGAAATAAGTTACAACAGCAAAAGCACTTTTATGCTGACAACTATATCTACATAAAGGCTCTTATTGGTATAAAAAGTTGAAAACATCCTACCTCTAACATACATTACCAGCTGTTTCTTGTGTAGACCTAAGTCTAGTTCCTGAGTAAGTCCAATACAACCCAAGGGGGGATGAGGATGAAAAAGCAAGACTAGGACATATTCGTTTAACCGAATTTAAATTGTTTTCAAATATTCAAAGAAAGAAGGGAACAGAATGAACAATGCATGTGGCAAGCATTTAACTTATTAGCACAGAAATACTATTTGTACTTCTAAACAATGGATTTAAGGGAACATTTTGCCACACTTTAGATATACAAACTGTTTCTACAGATAAAATTTTTTTTTTTTTAGAAAATTTGCAAGATGCATCAAGTATTAAGTATTAAAACAGAAATATGAAATAATGGAGAGAAGGTGGGTACATAATCTTTCATTGGACCAACTTCTGCTAGGAGAGAGACAAGCTTTCAAGCTTACAGTTTACACAAATGTACTACATCTCCCAGACCTGAACAACTCTGTGTAAATGCAAGAGCTTGTCTCACATACCAACGGAAGTTGATCCAAAAAAGACATTACCCACCCACCTTGTCTATCTAATATCTTGGGACCAACACAGCTACAACACTACATATAATATGAAATAATGTAAGTTAGTTTTTAACTACTCCCGCAGAGTAGCTTATCCAGTAGAGGTCCACAGCCAACTTTTTTGGAATAAAGAGCACGATTTCTGATGTTACTATATTTGACATTTCCTTTTTTTAAAAGTAATCCTCAGTGTCCATGGGATGGTAATTCCTAGCAGTAACATGACTAAAAATCACAGGCATGTATGAAAAGAGTGAGAAAAGTTATTTAAGCAAGAAGTAGTGATGGTACTAAATTATGGTGGACATATTTATGATCTCCTGGACTAGCTTCCATCACTGTTAATCTCTTAATACAAGTCTGGAGGGGGAGTTTAAAGCAGAGCCCCAGTAGACGCCTGAAGTCTCAACCAATAGTACTATAGCCTGTTGAACTGCTATCTGCATTCAGAGAAAGCAATGCAATGTAAGCAGCAACCAAACCAGAAAAACCTTTGATACAAATAAAAAGCTTTAATTATCAGGACTAAAATGTTGTTCACTTTCAAAAGAAAAACGTATCAACTCTATGGAATTATCCCTTCTAGCCTATGAGCCCTTATTAGTAAGCCGTTCTTTTAAAAATAGTAATGTCATTTAACCATTTTTTCTAAGTAGAAGGGTCAAACATACAAGTTGTAGAATCTACTGCCAATTTCCATTTCAAAATCTACTTAAAAATTATTTCTAAGATGAATGCTGCCTAAATTACTAATATTTTATGCAGTTTTGAATTGCCATCTCATTTCTATCCAAACAGGTGCATATCCTAACCCAAAGAAAAATGTTTATATCCTGATCATGGCCTTTTTTTTGATAATGCACATGCCTCTGTTACTTCTACCTTATTTTCAGATCTTCACATTAATCTGGATCTGTCTTTGTGTTAAAAGATTTTCTCTGCAGAAAGTAAGTAGGTACATACTACTGATGGGGATCTACTACTTCAAATAAATTGATGGAAAATTGGCTCCACTTAAACTCTCATCCAAACAGACATATTATCCCTATATTCACATATTACAGTATCAGTTATAAAGTGGAAAACAAATAAAATGAGAATAGTATTTGCTCTGGAGAAAATATCAGGCTGCATAAAACACTTCATCAAAATTGTTAAACTGGATAAAAATTAAAACTGTACAAAATGAAAGTTTATTCTCCCACTGAATAAGCGAATGCAATGTATGCACAAATTTAATTATGAATTATGAGTGGGGGAGAATGGACAATTTGGGTTATCAGTAGTGAGAAATGGAGTCTCATCTGAGGCTAATAAAAATCAGAAGTTGTTACCATCAAACCAGTTGGTGGCCAAGTGTAATGAATTGGAGGATTCAGTAAAATCCTCACTGGTACCACATCTGGAGATGATTAGAATCATTGCTGGCAGTCTTAGAAGAGGGGCCAAAAATGAGTTCATTATTTGTTTCTAGTAACACTTAAGGACTTGTGCAAACACATTGTTTGTAAAGGATAGTGTTCCAGGACACATTTCCTAAACATTTGTTCTAGGGTGAGTCCAGACTACCTGTTTACAAACATATTGACCATCATTTAAGATTGTCTACATGGGAAAGTTGCACCAAGGTCAGCATAAAAAATCTGAACCGCTGTTGCTCATGATATACCTGGTCTTGATAAACAGATGATGTCGTTGCCTATCACTGCCAATTTGGCACCTTTCCTGAGCATTGAATTCACAGTAATTCTTAAACAATAACCTTTGTATAGAGAAAGTTTAAATTCCTTTTCCATCTGTAAAACTATAGTCACTTAGCATAAAATGAGGACTGAATACACTTTAATCTCAAACTAGATATCACAATCAGTCACTGGCCTTTTTCCATACCTGTAAAATTATAACTAATAAAACTGACTGCATCCAATATATTTTAGCTTCTTTTCCATTAAGGACTGCATTACTTTGTAAGAGACAAAAATATTAAATAGTTAATTTATTACAAAATGGCCACACCTACTGAGTTTACCCATGTTATACTTTTGCTGATTCTGCTTAAGCATCTATTGAATGAGTCATTAGTTCCCATTTTAGTTGGGAACTGGACAGTCAAAGTGCAGTCACTTCTGAAGCTGTCACTTTATATAGACTCTGCATGGAATATATCCTATAAAAACAGGAATGGTACTGTTACACATATACAGAAATATATTTTAGTACACTAAGCAAAATGCTGCAAACATTTAATCTAGAAATCTTCTGAAAAAACCTGCTGTTTGAGACACTATTTGCCCATAATTATCTCTAGAGTATAGGGATTAGACAATATACCTGTGTTCTAGCCCTGATTGACACTGACTCACTCATTAGATAAATCACAGAATAAAGTGGAGTTACTTGCATACCTCACAAGGGTGTCATCAGATATAATTAGTGTTTGAAAAGAGCTTTGAGTATCCTGGATTATTGGTACTCTATATGTGAAACAAGAATTTCAAAGACCTCTTAAATAGTTACTAACAGTTGTTAATAAAACAAAGATAAAAGCTATGTTAAAGTACAGATAAGAATTAAGCCTAGATTGCGAAAAGGCAGATAATTCAAAATTCATTTTATCCAGTTGAAACTGCAGATAGAATTTAGGCATAAAGCACAATGAAATTACCTATTCAATCAAGTGACTAAAGTGATAAGAACAACCCCTGTAATATACAAGGGCATATTTCAATACAAAATCAGAAAGAAGAGTGGCATATGTTGAACCACCTACAACTTCCTAAAGCATTTACACATGCCATGAAGTTACCACATCAAAGTACTGACTGGTTCAGTCCCAATCCCACCCTTTTTCCTTGTGAGAGCTGTCTGGATCATAACACAAGGGTAATGGTTGTAGGCCTTTGTCAATTTAAAACCAGACAAATTTATGTTAAAAAATAAGCATTTAAATCTTCTCATTTTGAAGTATTAGTCGAATAAAATTAAAAGCTCTGTAAAGTGTGAGAGAATTGTTAAATAGGCTGAAGAGACCATACCTACCATCCAGTAAATAGAGACAGTTAATTAATACATATAGATGCCAGTAAATCAGACTCAGGAATCTGGCCATAGCATATACATAGAAAAACTAATTTCAAACACCAGTTAAGCCACATGCCTGAACAGCTGGGTAATCAAGTGGTGCAGACTCCATAACATTTCTAAAAATACATATTTTGGTATTTGGCAAATTGTGCTTTAATCAAAGCCATTTGAGACAATGACATTTCATAATCAGACGAGTCATTCAATTTCAAATTGGTCAGATGGAGTCTTCAAAAATAGAATTCCAAAGGAAGGCCTGGTATGCCAAGGCTCACCTTGAAGCTCCCTTTACAGATCATTTGTGAACTGCACAAAAATAATTTGTCTTGCTTTGCTTTAACCTAACTTATAGCTGCACCAACATTGTAATGCAAGCTTTTACAACTCAACAGTACACGTTGAGGGATTTATTGCAGACAAATTAAGTACCAAAAGCAAGCCTGCTAGATGCCACAGACTGTAGATGTTCAACACTATATTATTTCAAAAGTAAAACCCTACATTTTGTTCCACAAACCGGCTATATAATGCTTTAACTATTTTTTTCACACCCAATCATTTCCATGGACTGTATGTGACTTCATATCTGACTACTAGGTTATTTCACAATGGCCTGACACTTCCACCTTTTACCACTTCACCACATCATGCCTACACGCCCAAAAATTCCTAGGGCAACACTCAAGGTGCTAATTATGGTGGCATTTCCTTCAAACAGGCTTTAATTCCAGTTCTCTCCGTGTACTCAGCTATTAACCTCGGGAGAAATACCTGGACACACCCTTCCTGGTGATCACCGATACTTTCACGAGCCCAGGTTCTGGAAACCATGGAGTCGCTGCAGCGAGGTTGAAAGTAGTTTTGAGCAGAGCCGGCGGTTACAACTCGGCGAAGTACCGAACGCTCTTCCCGGAGACAGGAGGCCTTTGGGAGGCGAGGCCCATCTCTCGAGTTTGACGGGTTCGCGTTTGCTTTCGGTTCCCGGGTAAGCGCCTCCCCCACGCCACGAGGCGCAGACACAGCCCCAGGCCGCATGTCACCGAGCAGCGGCTCCAACGCACAAACTTCCCCAAGCACCGCGCCAAGTTTTGCTCATGTCCCAACACTCCCCTCCCCCCCAACTTCCAACCGGGAAAATACCGGGAGAAGAGGAGGCCGGAGAGGGGCTTCGGGGCTCTGCAAGGGGAGCACAGCACCAGCCACCCAAGGGGGTGGGGTAGGCAGGCTGAGCCCTCGCGGGATGAGGGACGCATTGCTGCTCGGGGGGAGGGAGCACTCTCCCCGGTGCCGACCCTCCCGTCTCAGGGTGTGGGTCTGCCCCACTGCCTCCCACGGGTGCTCACCGTCGGCGGGTTGCTGGAAGTTGACGTAGGCGTAGCCCAGAGACCTGCGGGTGATCATGTCCCGGCAGACGCGGATGGAGAGGATAGGCCCGGCGGGGCTGAACTTCTCGTAGAGCATGGCCTCGGTGACGTCGGGGTGCAGGTCCCCCACGTACAGGGAGGCCATGGGGTAGCTGGGGGCGCTGGGGTTCATCCTGCCGCCGTCTCCAGCAGGGGAAGGGGTCACACTGACGCGAGGAGGCCGCGGCGGCCCCGGGTTCCGTGAGGGGCGAGTGGAAGATTCGAAACTTAACGGCTCCGGGAGGCGGATTCTCGGCGGGGAGGGCCCGGCTCGCTCGGGGCCGGCCCTGGCGGAGAGCTCGGCAGCTCCTGGTCTAGGCGGGGGTCAGGCTCGTTCGGTGTCTCCTCTCGGCTGTGCCGGGTCCGGGGCTTCGCTTCACCGGGTTATTTTATATCAAACCGGCCGGTTTCGGGGGATTTTTATAGGTTTTTCAGGATTTTTGGATTTTTTTTGGATTTTTTTAGTATTTTTAGTAATAAATGGTGCGGCGGGGCCGGGCCGGCGTGTCCGGGGGGCCGGAGCACACGCACTGCGCACACAGCACCGACAGCGGCCGGGGGACAAGGGGGAGGCCGCCGCCCCGGCCGCGCACTATATATACCCGCCCCGCCCCCGCCCGCCCCCACTGCACTGCACGCCACGCACCGACCGCACGCAGCGCGCAGGCGCCAGCACAGGGGACTGAGGGGACGCACACAACGCCTGAGCGCAACAAGGAGAGTTAGGGAAAGCCGCATGCGCCAAAGAGGGAGCGGATGACAGATTGAACGCAGGAGAAAGGGAGGGGGAGGGGAAGTGGACGAGAGCGCATGCGCTACGTGACAGTGGCGGGGACGACCGTACACGTGCAAAGGGAAGAGAACGAACTAGCTAGAGAGCGCATGCGCAGCAGAAATGTGTGATGACTCTGACGAAACATAAAGCGCGTGCGCCGCTGAAAGTCAAGCTGTCTAGATAGGGATACCTAAGGATCTCGAGAGCGCGTGCATAGTGCTAGAGACAGAAGAGAGCGCATGCGCTACAGAAGTGTGTGTGTTCCCCCCCCACCACCAGGGGAGGTCAGGAAGCTACTGACCGCGCACGCGCTGTGACAGGACTGAGCGCTCGCATCGCATGTGGTGTGTGAGGCAGAAGGCCCTATAGCGCGTGCGCGGGGATCTGTCTCCGCTCTGGGTGGGTAGGAGGCTTCTGCTGAGCTCGTGCCGTTCCCCAGCGCTGCGTGCCTCTCGCGCGCGTCCCAGGAGGGAGGCCGTTTCACGGGGGGAGGGGCCAGGGGTGCTGTTGGTCTCCGAGTTACTTGGCGGGAGGAGGGGCTTTGCGCGTGGCTGAGGCGGTTGCTCTGTGGGAGCATTGAGTGACCTGCAGTGCTCCCGGCCTTTGCTGCTCGGCCGCATCTCTGTCCCCGCCCTGCCCTGGGGCGCGGGAACGGGCTGCGCTGCCTCGCCGTGGGCTGAACGGCAGGGCTGGCTGGCTGGCGGGGCTCCGTCGACTTCCGCTCGCCAGCCTGCGGTGCAAGGCGCTGCCTGGCCGGTGACGTTCGCCTGCAGCAGCCGCTGCCCTGCCACGAGGCCGGGGAGATAATGCCTTGCGAGGGCGTGGGGCTCAAGCTGGCCCATTGCAGGCAGAGACCCGTAATCCGTATCCTCCTTTCCGTCTGTAAACTGCCCCCTCCCTGACCCACCCTGCGCTAGAGTTTGGCCATGCCCGGATTCTGCCCACATTCAACCTGCAAGGCAGCAGTTCTCAGACTCCCAGTCTGCTGGACAGCGGTCCTACCAGGCATGATTAATTATAGGGCACCGCTGTGGTAACTGCGGAATTGATAACACCGAAAATTAAGAGTAGGAAAATAAACTACATTCAAAAGCAGCTAAAACACAGTAACGGGTGGAAACAGCGAAGAGATTTAGAGTTATGTGACCAGCCAGCTGTCTGCTGCTGATCGTTTGCTTTAATATGAGACCTACTCATGCACAATATGAACGCTATAGCCGGGGGCTTGTCTACACATAAAACACTATTGTGGCACTGCTTCTGTGAAGACCAACGGCGTGCACAGGAGTTTAAATTTGACTGCTTTTGGATGGGCATGTTCTGTGGCTCACCACAGCCCCCCAGGGCTGGAGGAGCAGTCAGCTAACGCTGTGGCCCCAGGAGCCAGAGGAGCTCTGTCACCCTGCCTTGGCCCAGGGGTGCTTGCTCTCTCTGCTATGGCCCCAAGGTTGGAGGGGTTTTGTGCCTCCACTGATTATTGGGGGGCCCCGGCCTCTGCTTCCCCCCCCCTTGTGCATGCTCCTGGTGAAGACTCTACCTCTGCGAGTGGGAGTGCTTCTCCCATTGCCGTAAGCAACCTACCTCCCCGAAAAGCTGTAGCTAGGTTGACAGAAGAATCCTCCCATCCACCTAATGCTGTCTAATTTTTTCAACTACCTGAAAGGGGGTTCCAAAGAGGATGGGTCTAGACTGTTCTCAGTGGTGGAAGATGACAGAACAAGGAGAAATGGTCTCAAGTTGCAGAGGGGGAGGTTTAGGTTGGATATTAGGAAAAACTTTTTCACTAGTAGGGTGGTGAAGCACTAGAATGGGTTACCTAGGGAGGTGGTGGAATCTCCTTCCTTAGAGGTTTTTAAGGTCAGGCTTGACAAAGCCCTGGCTGGGATGATTTAGTTGGGGTTGGTCCTGCTTTGAGCAGGGGATTGGACTAGATGACCTCCTGAGGTCCCGTCCAACCCTGAGATTCTATGATTAAAGGATAGGTTAGGTCTGTTCAGAGGTGTGTATGGATTTTTCACACCCCTGGGCAACATAGTTAAACTGACCTAGTTTTCTAATATAGACCAGGCCTAAGTCTCTGTAACTTTAACTGTAACAGTTATGCAAGGGTTCATAAAAAGGCTAAACCCAACAGTTCCTTCAACATTTTGTTGAGGGGAGCAAGGAGGTCTTAGCACAGTCAGCTGAATTATTTAGGACTAATTAAATTAATTGGAGAATAGATGCCTTCATGCAGGGGTGGCCAACCTCAGCCTGAGAAGGAGCCAGAATTTAACAATGTACATTGCCAAAGAACCACAGTAATATGTCAGCAGCCCCCTATCAGCTCCCTCACCCCGCTCCCAGCACCTTCCCTCTCCCCTCTGGCAGCCCTGCCGATCAGCGCCTCCTCCCTCCCCACACCTCCCGATCAGCTGTTTCATGGCATGCAAGAGGCTCTGGAGGGGAGTGGGGAGAAGTGAGGGCATTGCAGGCTCAGGGGAAGGGGTGGAGTTGGGGGCAGGGCCTGTGGCAGAGGCAGGGATTGAGCAGCGAGCACTCTCAGCACATTGGAAAGTTGGCGCCTGTAGCTCCAGTCTTGGAGTCGGTGCCTATACAAGGAGCCGCATATTAACTTCTGAAGAGCTGCATGTGGCTCCGAAGCCACAGGTTGGCCATCCCTGCCTTAATGTTACTTAAATTTTTGTAAGGGTCTGAGTGGCCTACAACTCAAGTTTTTCCTTTGGTCGGGTCTCCACCTAAAACTTAGGTTCACCTAGCTGTGTTACTGAGCGGCATAAAAAATTCACTCCCCCGAGACGTGGTTAAGGTGATCTAAGCCCCAATGTAGACCCTGCTAGGTTGAATGAAAGAATTTATAATTGCAGCGCTGCCGTAGCGCATATGTACCCTGTGTTCATCTACAGCCCAGACATGCCAAACCTGTGAAAAAAAAAACAGAAATTGGGCTTGTTTTTGACTTAATTGGCTTGTGAGTTGCTTGTTGGCTAGTTTTTGGCTTGTTGGGCTTGTAGCTTATTGTTTGTTTGTTTGTTTTTTGATCGGCTCCCATTAAGGGTGGGGAGAGAGAGTCAGGGGTGCACAGCAGGCCCACCACAGTCCCAGACTGCACACTGGAGGGATCTAGTCACAGAGTGTTGTGGTTCTTAGGGATTGGCTTGTTTTGGCCTTGTTTTGAAATGGGAGTCGCTTGATTTTTTGTTTGTTGTGAAAGTTGGGGTGGTTATTTACCATGTGAAAATTGACAGCTGTGCTAAAATTTTTCTTCAATTTAAAGTGCTTTAAGTTGGGCCCTTAACTAGGTGGTCTGATTTTTTTAAGGCATTTGCAGCTCCCGGCACTAAAAATAGACCACTTCTAACTTTATGGTGTTTAACTTTATGCACCCAGGGCTAGAGCTGGTGACTTAGGCATTGCAACACTCAGGGCTGGTCCACACTACCCCCCAAGTTCGAACTAAGATACGCGACTTCAGCTACGTGAATAACGTAGCTGAAGTCGAAGTATCTTATTTCGAACTTAAAAGTACTTACCGCTGGTGCACACGGCGGCGCACAGGCTCCCCCGTCGACTCCGCCTGCTCTGTTCATGGAGCAGGGTTACCGGCGTCGACGGGGAGCACTTCCTGGTTCGATTTATCGCATCTAGACAAGACGCGATAAATCGAACCCAGAAGATCGATTGGACGCCTCCGATGCAGCGGGTAAGTGTAGACCTACCCTCAGAGTTGTAGCACTTTGCTACCTAGTGAAATCCACTGTCCTGAATTAGGCATCCAGGCTCTTTATATAATGCATGGGGAGAGAGGCCTCTAAAAAAGTTTTCCACTAAAGTCAGCAAGCTGAGCAGGGAGCTGCTTCAGCCAGCCAATAGGAAGTGGTGAGGAAAGGGTTAGGACATAAGGTCTGCCTGTCAGAGGGAGTTAGGCCCTATTTCCACCTGGATTCATAGTCATGAAACCTCTCATGGAGTTAGGTGCCTGAGCTGTTTTTTATTTTTTATTTTTCAAGAAATACCAGAAGAGGTGGTGGTGCCTCCTCATAACTTTTAGCTCAGTGGTTAGAGCACTCAGCTGGAATGCGGGAGACCCATATTCCTCCCTGTTCCAGTGAATATTTAATTATTTATACACAGTGGAATAGTTTAACAGGAGAGAATGAGAGATGCCTCCCCAGAATGTCCAATAGTCCTGTGGTTAGAGCGCACTTCTGAGAAGGGGGAGACCCAAGGGCAAATCCCTGCTTCACATTAGGCATAGAGGGAAATTGAACTTGACTCTTCTACATCCCTGGTGAGTGCTTTAATTACTAGATTAAACAAAAAAGGGGGGTGGTGGCACCTCCTGCCCTCGCCATTTTGTGTGGGGTTAGGTTATACTCTGAGTGCTAACCAGATTGGGTTCTACAGGTAAGATAGGCAGGAAAAGGGCCAGTTTGAGGATTTCCACTGAGGCTTACGCTTGAGCTTGGTACCTGAACTGAGGTGGCTGTACTCATGTTCACTGGCAGAATCTTTGGCACCTGCAGAGTTAGATGGCAGCTGAACAGGGATTTTGAAGATCTCAGTGATGCCTAAATGTTGAATTTAGGCACTGAACTGCCACTTTAGGTGCCAAGTCCTTTTGTGGATCTAGACCCAAGTGTGGAGCATTTTGTCCTTTGGATTTACAGTTCTCCACTGCATCATGTTCATAGATTTGCAGGATACAGCAGCCTACCTCATCATTTTTGTTCATAAATGCCTGCTTAAGGAGAAGGAGTTCTTTTCCCTTTGCATGGGACTACAGATAGTTGTTTTCTAGTGATATTCTAATGCTAGCAGATTATTGATAATATCTTCCAGTCTAGAAGCTAAGGGTACGTCTACACTACAGAACTAGGTCGAAATTATAGAAGTCGATATATTAAAACCCGAATTAATGGAATCGATTGTGTGTGTCCCCACTAAAGAGCGTTAAGACCATGAGGTCGATTGTCTGTGTCCACAGTTGCGAGATTAGCATCGACCTTCGAAGCATTGCATTGCGGGTAGCTATCCCACAGTTCCCGCAGTCTCCGCCGCCCATTGGAATTCTGGGTTGCGATCCCAAAGCCTGATGGGGCAGAAAAAAATGTCGCTGGTGGTTCTGGGTACATGTCATCAGGCCATCAAACGTCCCTCCCTCCCTCCTTGAAAGCAATCTTTTTCGCGCCTTGTCTGCGTGCTTTCCATGTTTGCTACAGAAGGCTACAGAAGGCTGCTCAGCTCACAATTACCGTACATCTCCAGCGTACGCCTTCACATTAGGTCTAGTGGAGATTCAGTCACGGTATAATACGGGCAGAGGGATAGCTCAGCGTTCTGAGCGTTGGCCTGCTAAACCCGGGGTTGCGAGTTCAATCCTTGAGGGGGCCATTCCGCCTGAGGCTGGTAGTCGCGGGACTGCACAGCATAAGCTCCTTGCCTTCTAGCTGCAGATCGTGCACTATGCCATAAATGGTTGTGGTCGCGGGACCATACAGGAGAAGCTCCTTGCCTTCTAGCTGCAGATCGTACAATATGCTTGACATTACAGTGCTCCTGGCCGGCGGCCTTTGGTGTGGCTGGCCGGGGGCGCTTTTTTACGTTTTCTTTAAGGGAGATTCAGCACTGCCTGGAACACGGGCAGAGGGATAGCTCAGCGGTATGAGCGTTGACCCGCTAAACCCGGGGTTGCGAGTTCAATCCTTGAGGGGGTCAGTAGAGCTTATTGTACCATCTGCAGCTGGAAGGAAAGGCGCCTAACCCCTGCTCACGGCATATTGTACTATCTGCAGCTAGAAGGAAATGAGCCTAACCCTTGCTCCCCCCTCCCTCCGTGAAAGCACCTGAGGGGGGAGCGAAAAATCCTTTCGCGCCTTTTTTCGTGCGGGCGCCATATTGCTGCCACCATTGTTATCCACCAGCCGCTTCTGCTCCCACTCTGCTGTCCTGCAAACAGTGTACCGGGGGAAGCATGGAGCACGATCAGATCACCGCAACTGTTATGGCCGTTATGAACACCACGCGCATTGTCCAGGAGTATATGGAGACCGAGAACCGGGAGCTGCTAGAGCAACAGGAGGCGAGGACGAGACAGTATCAGCCTGAGGAGAGTGATGAGGACATGGAGACAGACCTCTCTCAGAAAAGGCCCCCCCGCAAGGTGGACATCATGGTGGTAATGGGGCTCGTTGATACAGTGGAACGCCGATTCTGGGCCCGGGAAACAAGCACAGAGTGGTGGGACCACATAGTGCTGCAGGTCTGGGATGAATCCTAGTGGCTGCGAAACTTTCGCATGCGTAAGGGCACTTTCATGGAACTTTGTGAGTTGCTTTCCCCTGCCCTGAAGCGCCAGAACACCAAGATGAGAGCAGCCCTCACAGTAGAGAAGCGACTGGCGATAGCCCTGTGGAAGCTTGCAACGCCAGACAGCTACCGGTCAGTCGCGAATCAATTCGGAGTGGGAAAATCTACAGTGGGGGCTGTTGTCATGCAAGTAGCCAGGGCGATCACCAAGCTGCTTGTACCAAGGGTTGTGAGTCTGGGAAATGTGCAGCTCATACTGGATGGCTTTGCAGCAATGGGCTTCCCGAACTGTGGAGGGGCGATAGACGGAACCCATATCCCTATCTTGGCACCGGACCACCAAGCCAGCGAGTACATAAACCGAAAGGGTTACTTTTCAATAGTGCTGCAAGCACTGGTGGATCACAAGGGGCGTTTCACCAACATCAACGTGGGATGGCCGGGAAAGGTACATGACGCTCGCATCTTCAGGAACTCTGGTCTGTTTCAGCTGCTGCAGCAAGGGACTTTCTTCCCAGACCAGAAAATAACCGTTGGGGATGTTGAGATGCCCATAGTTATCCTTGGGGACCCAGCCTACCCCTTAATGCCATGGCTCATGAAGCCATACACAGGTAGCCTGGACAGTAGTCAGGACCTTTTCAACTATAGGCTGAGCAAGTGCAGAATGGTGGTGGAGTGTGCATTTGGCCGTTTAAAAGCAAGATGGCGAAGTTTATTAACTAGGTTAGATCTCAGCGAAACCAATGTTCCTATTGTTATTACTGCTTGCTGTGCGCTCCACAATATCTGTGAGAGTAAGGGGGAGACGTTTATGGCAGGGTGGGAGGTTGAGGCAAATCGCCTGGCCGCTGGTTATGCGCAGCCAGACACCAGGGCTATTACAAGAGTACAGCAGGGTGCGTTGCGCATCAGGGAAGCTTTGAAAACAAGTTTCATGAATGGCCAGGATGCTGTGTGAAAGTTCTGTTTTTCCCCAGTAATGAAAAGCCCCGCCCCTTCATTCGCTCTACTTCCCTTTACCCAAACCGCCCTGCCCTCCCCCCCTCAATCACCGCTTGCAGAGGAAATAAAGTGATTCTTGTTTAAAAATCATGCATTCTTTATTAATTTGTAAAACACAGAGGGGGGACTATGGTGGTAACTGACACAGTCTCCCGGGATAGGTGGTGGAGGAAGGGAAGCACCAGGATGGGTGGTGGAGGAGGGGATGAGGGAAGGACAAGGACACACAGCACTTTAAAACTTATTGAATGCCAGCCCTTTCTTGCTTGGACTGTTCTCTTGGCTTGAGTGGCTGGGAGCACGGAGGCCACCCAAACGCGTTCTTGGGCGTCTCGGGGATGAGGTTATGGGACTCGGGAAGGAGGGCTGTTGGTTACACAGGGACTGTAGCGGCGGTCTGGGCTCAGGCTGCCTTTCCTGAACCCTACGCCTGTCCTCAGCCATAAGCCGGAGGATTTCCGTTTGATCCTCCAGTAGCCTGAGAATTGCATCCTGCCTTCTCTCTGCACGCTGACGCCACCTACTCTCTTCATCCCGCCGCTGTCTCTCTTCAGCCCGCCAGTCATTGTCCTCAGCACGCCACTTGTCCGCGCGATCAAATTCTGCCTTCCTGGACTCAGACAGTGTCTGCCTCCACGCATTCTGCTGGGCAGCCTCAGAGTGGGAGGATTCCATGAGTTCTGAGAACATATCGTCTCGACTCCTTTTCTTTTTACTTCTTATCTTCGCTAGCCTCTGGGATGGTGATGAAAGGGGTGGCGTTGAAACATTTGTAGCTGTGGGAGGAAGAAAACGGGAGACAAATGTAAAAGACACATTTTGTTTGAACAAAACATTACATATCACATGTGCATTTTGTCCAAGGTTGCACTGGGCCTCTTATATTGAGGGTCTGCCGGTTTGCTGTGAGAGATCACACAAGCAGGTCCGGCGGGCAACAGAATTCGGCTTGCAGACAGCCATGGTAAGACACTCTATAGGCTTCTTTAAGCTTCACAACAGGCGGGAATGTTTTCAAACATCAACCCCCTCATTTCCCATAACAAACATCCCGTGGGCTGGCAATTTAAAACAAATAGCTTAGCAATTGAAAAGTTAGGTGGGGCGGCGGTTTTCGGGTTAACATGCAGGGAGAACCTAATCGCCCCCCCCCCCACACACACCCAGGCAAGATGTTCGCTGTGCCCCCACCCCCCACCGCGTGGGTCCCAGCGGGGAAGATTTCCGTTCAGCCACAGGCAAACAGCCCAGCAGGGACGGAGCCCCTCTGAATGCCCCCGTACTAAAATTCCCCTATTTCAACCAGGTTCCCATGAATGATATCACTCTTCTGAGGATAACACACACAGATAAAGAAAGGATGTTGCTTGAATGCCAGCAAAAACCGGGACCGTACGCCGCCATGCTTTGCAAAGCACTGATTCCAGACTACGTGCTGCTTGCCTGGCGTGGTAGAGTGTGTTACCACGGAGCACAGGATAAGGCTGCCCTCCCCAGAAACCTCATGCACAGGCTTTGGGAGCACATCCAGGAGATCTTTCAGGAGATGTCCCCGGAGGATTTCTGCTCCATCCCCGAACATGTTAACAGACTTTTCGAGTAGCTGTGGCTGTACTGGCCACGAATTAATCATTAAACACGCTTGCTTATAAAACATGTATTAATTAAACAGAGGTACACTCACCAGAGGTCCCTTCTCCTGCATCGAGCACGCCTTGGGAGGGTTCGAACTGTACTTGCTCCAGGGTGAGAAAGAGTTCCTGGCTGTCGGGGAAAAGGGCTTCTCCGCTTCCTTGCTGGGTCTGTGTGCTATTTTCAGCATCATTATCATCATCAGGCTCCTCTGTGGGTTCTGATGATCCACATACGGAGTCAAACCACATGGGAGGGTCTGTGCTGGCTGCACCTCCTAGAATGGCATGCAGCTCATCATAGAAGCGGCATGTCTGGGGCTCTGACCCAGAGCGGTTGTTTGCATCTCTGGTTTTTTGGTAGGCTTGCCTGAGCTCCTTAATTTTCACGCGGCACTGTTGCGCGTCCCTGTTGTAGCCTCTGTCCTGCATGCCCTTGGAGACTTTGGCGTATGTCTTGGCGTTTCTTCTTTTGGACCCTAGCTCTGCTAGCACGGTTTCGTCTCCCCAAACAGCGATCAGATCGAGTACCTCACGCTCGGTCCATGCTGGAGCTCGTCTTCGATTCTGGGACTCCATCATGGTCACCTCTGCTGATGAGATCTGCACTCACCTGCAGCTCACCACGCTGGCCAAACAGGAAATGAAATTCAAAAGTTCGCGGGGCTTTTCCTGTCTACCTGGGAGGAGCATTCGAGCTCAGACCGCTGTCTAGAGCGGTCAGCTGATGCACCGTGGGATAGATTTAGGAGGCCGATACAGTCGAATTGCGTCCTCACTAGCCTACTTCGATTCGGCAATATCGCTTTAAGCGCTAATTCTCTCGTTGGGGGTGGAGTGGCGAGATCGATTTTAAGAGCCCTAGAAGTCGATGGTAAGGGCTTCGTCGTGAGGACGGGTGCACGGATCAATCGAAATAACGCTAATAAATTCGACCTAAACTCGTAGTGTAGACCAGGGCTAAGAATAAATACAGTAGTAGCTGGTTTTGCCAAACTATTTTGCCCCCATCTTGGTACCTAATAAATCTGTTCAAAATAAATTGAATTTTACTTTGGATTCTATTTTAATAGTGCCAGTAGGTATTGTTTTAAAATTTTAAAAATAGATTGGTTTTTAATCCTCAAATTATGGGCTTTTGCCTCATTTTACATAAATCAGTTTTATTGGTTGAGAATTTGTGTTCCAAGCAGGTTGGCTTTCATATTAATGAGGCTTTTAGTTTTACTGCTAGACTTTATCATTCTGTTGTATCACATTATGGCTTGGTTAACACTTTTTTAAAGTTTTGCTGTCACAGCTATGTTGGTTAAGAGTGTGTGTGTGTGTGGGGGGGGGGGAGTGACACTTCTGACTGACATACCTATGCCAGCAAAAGCCCTATGTAGATGCAGTTATACTGGCAAAAAGTCCTTTTGAGGATTGGTATAAACTATACCAGCAAAAGAACTTTGGCAGAATAAGATGTGTGCATAGCAATATTGGCAAACCCTTTCTAGTGTAGGCAAGACATCCGTTTCTGCTCCAGTTGTTCTATATGAGTAGTCTATTGAGTTTACTTAACCTACAGATTTGAATTTTGATCAATTAAGTTAGACTGTTTCACAGAATTTCTGTTGTCACAGTTTGCTGTGTTTCTGAAATAGGTACTGAAGACTTAATACCACATCTGGGCATTTTTGAATGATAAAAAGCAGCTCAGTTCTTTTCTAACTTTTTCATTAGGAGCCTATCACAAACCGCCATCATGATCTTCAACACATAAGAAATTAATTATGGGAAGAAATAACTGGTGCAAACACCATGAATGCCGTTTAGAAAGGCTGTGTGACAGTACTCCTCATAAAAAAATCCAAACTTCCTCTTTATAAACATCCTCCATTTTAGAAGTGGAGGATCTAGCATTCGTTTAGAATTGTATAGTCTTGTCTTTTGTACTCTGTTAAGATAATAAAATAAAATTTCAGATTCTCGGTAAAGAAAAACTGCTTAAATGGACTGCTGTGTTCATTACAGCACACATACCAATAATATCGTAGGCTAAGAAGCATTTGCTTCACAGTAGTCTTAGATATACTACTTGGTTTTTTATCTTTGTTAGATTGCTTCGCTCCCTCCCCCTTCTGAGGCTTCTTACATAGTTTCAGGGAAAAGAGTAAGAGCCCAGGATTTGAAATCTTGTTTTCATTTCCTTTCACCAACATCTGTCATCTTGAGCCCTAAGTAGCTTCAGTGCTTGTAATTTAAGACTTATCTTCCCCGTTCTCAGTTTCATCACACAGCACAATAATGGCCCGGCAGTCAGAAAAAAATGCTAAAAAAATCTGCTTCACCCCAGAGCAGAGTAGTGCTCAGTAGAAATGGAATGTTCACAGCATTTGGTTGCCAGCCTTTAACAAACCTCTACTGAGAATATGCAAGCAGTGATTTTTATAGGTTTACAAGTCCAACTCAGAAGTTTGAGTTGATTTTCACAGGGGCAGTATAAAGAAACCTCTCTGGCCACAGGGTGATCCTCCTCCACATTTCAAATCCTTGCTCCAAAGCATGGATATGCTAGAGCTTCTCAATTAAATAGTTGTAAGAATTTTAATCATCATCAAAACAATTTATTTTCCCCCAGTTCACAGAAACAGCTGAATTATTTTTGCTCTAATGTAAAAATAAATAAAAAGAGGGGAGGGAACCTGTATTAACACTGTTTTATCATATACCACCACTACAAAATATTAAACCGGACAAGCAACTTTTAGCTTCCTCTTTAAAAAGGAAAAACTAACTTTTAGGAAGTGTAGAAATAGGTAGTTAAGGTTACTCAAGCAACATCAGTCGTGCCCCTGTACCACATTAAAGGATCCTATCCAGCATACCTTTACACTTACTTTGTAAGATGTGGTCTAGGTCAGTCACTCTGGGGGAGAAGGCAAGGAATGGTCTTGTGGTTAGGGCACAAGATTAAGCTAAACTCTGAGTTCCATTCCTGGTACTGTCATAGTGCTTTCTTTGTGGCTTTGGACAAGTCACTTAACCTCTGTTCATCATTTTCTCTGTCTGAAAAATAGGAATTATTCCTTGCCTCTCAGGAGTGTTGGGAGACTAAGTTCATTCACATTTGTGAGGTATTCAGGTATTATCATGTTGAGTGCCAAATAAATGCTTGTAAATAACTACAAGAGAAAATAAATGCATTTTGAAAGTTTAATGAGTTTTCAAAAATCAGCAGTTATCTCAAAACTGGAAAAGATAATTAGTTTGGTAAAGCTTGCATATAGATTGTAATAAATGTGAAGCACATGTTTTTATACATACACGTCTTCAATCCTACATGTGATTTTTCACCACTACACTACCTTCTGTTCTCACCAAGTAACTTATGCAGTTCAGGACTTGGTATTTAGGTGTCTAAATACTGTAAACAAGATGGTTATAATTTATATGTCTAACAATACTTTCAGATTCAGAGGAAGTACCTGTACCTTTGGTGATCAGCATAGAACAATTTTCCTCTGTGTGCTTTTCGATTATGGAGTGGTTGTGTGTGTTTACTTCTATGCAGACAGACTGAATTTCCCACATAATATAGGATAACTTCATGGATTTTATTAACACATGATTTACTGAAAGTAGAGAAAGTCATATCAAAACAATACAATGGTTTGAATGTCTCTATAGCCTTAACTTGGGAACGTTAATCTAAGCAGGGTCTGATGTATAGGTAAGAAATGAGAAATTTGAAAATTACCTGCTTGCAACTTTATGGTACGGTGTCAGTCACTTGAGTGCTACTCCGCTAGGCTGCAGCAATGCCCCCTTGTCTTAGGCAGATGTCCCCTATAGATAGAACTTGGAAATGAGACTGCATTATCATATTGACGTGGAGTTCACAGGTGCACTTATCTTGGAGGAAAAAAATGGGTTCCTTTTGGCCTGGGCAAAATAATGTTTGGTTTCATTTTTCTATAAAGATCATTTGTACTTGTTCCAGCTGAAACTAATTAAAACAAATTGTCATGCAACACCCTCAGTCAAGTCATTGAAAGCCTAATTAGTATCCAGAAGGATTTCAGCCAGGAAAGATGGAGATGCCTGAGGGGTGGGAGGTGAAAATGATGTTTTGTTCTCTCACACACCCTTAAGCAAAGATACAGTGCTCCTATTTTCTAATAGTTTTCTCTGAAGAATTATTTCTTCTCTATATCAAATATAAATTGTTGACAGATGATGGTTGATCTGTCACAGAAGCTAGAAGCCATGTTGATTAGCCATGAAAACAGAGATGCAATATATTTTTCACTAGATGGTCATATTCAGTCACTTGTAGGATTATGAATAAGAGAGCCTAGTAAACTGGTGTTAATTTTGGTGGTCACTGATAAAGTGACCCTGTGTTTCACTCTGTGGCTCCTGTAATATATTGTTTCTGGTTGCTGTTGAGACAGATGAAGAATTAAGGTTGCTTTGATGACTAATGGTTTGTCTACATGATGGTTTTAAACCAGATCAAATTGAGTTTATCTGGTTTGAAAATGCTTGTATACACATGACCCCGTCCATCATTGTGCATTAACTCTGCATTTTTCTGGAGTACTCTTACAAAGTGGACTTGGTTTGCTTCAAATTGAATTAGTTTGGTCTGTTGTTTGTGTGGATGTAACTGCTGCGCATCACTTTTTGCATGCTTCCAATAGTTATCTCACAGTGGTTTGCAGGGTGACTTATAGATGTCTGTTTTCCTGTGTGCCCTCCCTGTCCTGGTGTCAAGTTCCTAGGACAACACTACTCCCCCAAGTTTAAAAGCTGGCACAGAGCCAGCTGTGGCCCACTTCCTCCTAATCCCAGTCTATCAGCATTCTTGTGATACAAATGCAATAACATACCGGAAACGCCAGGGCATGCCTGCTTGGAGCCTTGCTGAGCCCCTGGATCTCATTGCCATCCGGGAGAAGTGTCTTTTCAGGAAGCTCTTGTGGCCAGCCACCGAAAAAAATACTTTTCTATGGACATTGCAAAGCAGGTGTCTGAGAGTGGTCACCACTGGGATGTTGACCAGTGCTAGACAAAGAACAAGCAGCTCAGGAGAGAATACATAGAAACAAGGGACAAAGGAGACAGTCCAGCAGGGTACATGTGACCTGTCAGGTTTTTGATGATTTGGACAGTATTCTGCACAATTATAGCAGAACCTACCCCAGGCACAATTTTGAGCCGTCTGCCCTCACTTCACCCTCACCTGAGGCCAACTGGCAAAATCCATCAGGGTCTGAGCGGGAGGATTTCAGAGAGGAGGTGTCCTCTGACAACCAGGATCTTTTTGGGACTCAGGACCCTGACAACGGTCAGCTGGAAAGCCAGCCCTAGACCAGCCCTACTGCATCTGACCCTAATTCCTGCCCTGCATCAGCTGAGCCCAAGTCCCAGCCAGAAACTCAGGCCAGGACCATAGAGGCAGATCCCCTGGAAGGAACCTCAGCATGTTAGTAGCTATCTTTATAATTCATTATTTATTATTATTATTGTGCTATACTGTCATTGTGGCTTCAGTTCTGGTGCCCCAGGACCTAAGTTCCCTCTAAGCTGCACGGCTGCGCAGATGCCTGTTAAGCCGCGCAGGGACTCAGGGCTGTGGTGGGCATGGACCTGCTGCGGCGGGCGGGGAGAGGCGCCCCTCCCTGTCAGCCCCAGGATGGACCTGCTGCGGCAGGGAGAGGCGCCCCTCTCGGCTGGCCCCAGCACAGACCAGTTCCAAACTTGCCGTGGCCGGGAGAGAAGAGCCCCTCCCTCGGCCCAGGCCCACTGGAGCTGCTGAGGAGAAGAGCCCCTCCCCCAGGCCAGGCCCGTTGGAGCTGCTGGAGAGAGGCGCCTCTCCCCCGGCCCCGAGCTGCTGTGGCGAGAGAGGGATGGGGGAAACTCTTCTCTCCCCGCCGCAGCCCTGGGACAGCCTGCACCCCAAACTCCTCCTCCCTGGCCCCACCCCAGGGCCTTCACCTCTAGACGGAGCCCTCACTCCCTGTATGCAACCCTCTGTCTGAGCCCCCTTCTGCACCCCAAGACCCTCATCCCCAGAGCCGGCACCCCAACCCTGAGCCCTCACCTCCCCCCGCACCCCCACCCTGAGCCCCCTCCCACACTCCGAACCCCTCGGCCACAGCCCCACCACATGAATCTTGTTATGTGTACCAATATGAAGGTGATGTCAAAAATTGGAACACTGCACCAGGACCGCTGCCATTGTAGGTGGATGTGAGTAAGGAGCCCTTCAGAGTATCCAGCCCCCATCTCCCTCCCTCCCTCAACCCATGTTGTCTGTTCAGCTCCACCCACCCTCTGCATGTTTTCAAAATGGCAGCTGCTTTACCTGGCAATCGGCCTCTGTGACATGCTAACACCACAGCTATCAGTTGTTTACAGGTCTATGGCATGGAAAATGTTGAAAATTTTGCCCATCTGCCTGTTTTCCTTTCCATCATCTGTCCTGGGAGGTGAAACATCCCCTCCCCTATTCTGCCGTCTCAAAATGGGGGCTGCCATCATGGTGCAGCTGCAGTTTTACACCACAGCACCATCATTTCCTCCAGCAGATTCAAATAACAAAAGCATTCATTTGGGCAAAAGTCAACAGTTTACTGAGACAGTGGTTATGGGAGACGAAGTTTGGTTAGTGAGAGAGAAATTCATATTGCATGTTATACCAATAAAATAAAAACCAGCAGGATCTTTTTAAAGGGGGTAAGACACAATGTCACGTTTATTGTGAATACAAAAAGAATCATAGTAAGCAGTCAGTAATAGCTATAACATTTCATTCAGTTTCACATTCATTCACACACACACACACACACACACACACAGGTTCTGCATAGATGTCATAGTTACCAGCCGAGTCCTTGTCAGATTCATCTGATGCTCCTGGAGGTTGGCAGCAGAACCAGAGACTCAAAGTCCTCAGTTTCTAGAGGCCATTCTTATAGGGATTTATTCCTATGTCAGTCTATGGGAATTGCTTCATCATGCTGTTGCTGAATCAATCAGCAGATGGCACATTCCTGGTGGCATTCCTGGTGGCTCCACGCTGTCCAAAGTTTGTTTTTCTCATCCTTCCAGGTGGTGGGGTGGATCCCATTTTTACCCTCCGGGGGTTGTATCGGTCCACCCGAAACTTTTCTTCGGCCGATGGATACTCCCTTTCTAGGCTGGCACCTCCCTAGCCATTCATGTATATCATGCATTCATCAACATACATTCTATATCTTAATTTACTGTCTCCACCACTTTCGGGGTGTGTGCTAATTCATTTGAGACTCCCGGCCCTTTAATCACAAAGGGTGGGGTGGGGGGGAGTCTGTTTCCAGGAGCTGTTGCTTGTTACAATGAAGTGAAAGTCACTTAACACCTTATAGCGTTTGTTTACATTGTATCAATTACAGAGTAAACTGCCTGAAGCGCAGAGGCAACTAACTTGTTTGTAAGTATTACATAGTAAAAGTATCTTTCAAAAGACAGATGCAATCAATGTTTATACATACAGTAGCTTGTAAGTTTAACAAGCGACCCAAGAGATCTTTTACTTGGTAATGCTATGAGGTTTAAATTGTGGGGGACAAATTATGGGGAGTTACTTTCACTTGGGGAATCACTGCCAGTACCTTCTTTAGTATCCCTACATGCATACCTGGGTAAAGGTGTAAACAATACTATTCCCTGCTGAGATATAAATGCCCTGTAATATGCATTCAAGCTGACAATCATTACAGGACCCTGTCTGTTTTTCTTTGCACTTTCTCCATGTTTGCAGGGGAGATACAGCAGGACTGAAGATTTGCTCCATTTGTTTTGTTTTGCACATGATAGTGCATAGCCATGCACCCCCTCCTCAGTATAGCTTGCAAGGCCCTCCCACTCCTGCACACGTCTAGGGGACCTATCCTGGTGAAAAACTTCACGGTGTATCTTGCTGGTCTGCCTCTTGCCTTTTTGAATAAAACCATTCTGTACTTGCTAGTCACTCGCCTCAGCACAACATTGAGAGCCTAAAGGGGATGTAGAGGGGATTACTATCCAGTTCATCCCCATGCCCCACCATAAATCCCCTTTAATGCCTCATACCATAAAGTGCTTCTAGTGCACAAAAAGAATGGGAACATAACTCCAACCCCTTCACCTCAAAGCAGCATATACAGAAATCCCAATGCACCCAGCACCCTCCTCTTCATATGTAGATCATTTACCATCTGAGAGATTCTCCCAAGACTGGGAAGAGTCTCAGAGAGCTAATCACATGTAGCTATATAAAAATGCCACCATGGCCAGTCTGGAACATGAACAGTAAGCAATTATTTTTTCCAAACTCCCACAGCACCTGCAATGGCCAGACTCTCAGGACACGGTCTCTATGTGCTGCTGAGAGGCTGGCTAACCTAAAGAGGAGAGGGGGGAAGACTTGGGATGAGAAGTTTTCAGAACTCATGGCAGAGTCCCAGAGGAAAACCAGATTGTCTGAGAAGTGAAAGCTGTATATGAGGACCCAGAGGAAGAAAGAAATGCAGTTCACCCAGGAGATTGTGGCATTGGCCAAGGACAGCATGGAAAAAGACAGGGAGCTGTAGTGGTAATTCCTGGATGCCATTTTGAGCCGGAATATGCTATCCTCCAAAACATGCTCTTGCTTGGCCAGCAGGTCCTGCAATCCTGGACCCGGCTGAGTCCATCAGCCTATGGGCAATACTGGGTACTGGAACCAGCAGCAACTCCTTCCCACCAAACTACCCCCACCAGTGTTCCTGATGCTATTCTCCTCTCAGAACCAACCTCTGGGCACCAAGAACTCTACACCTGAAAGCCCAGCTCTTTTGAGCCCTGCCCTGCAATGCCCCTGAAATCTTTGAGACACAACACTCCACTGAAGAACCCTTGTGGCGAAGAAGAGCCAGATAGAAGTCATATATACACTTGTAACTAACTCCCTTCCTCCCTGGTTTTTCTCCTATTTGCAAGGTTCTTATTGTTGCACTTTCAGTTCTGTTTGCACTGTTGCTTTGATTAAAGGTTGGCTTATAGTTGGTTAATTAGTAGATTGTTTAAATTTATTTGCAAAATATATATTTTTCCATTGGTTTCATAAAACCTTTGTTTTGGGTTTATCGTTCTTTCATAATAAAAACAGCTTACAATGCCTCCGTTATGAGTCGTCATTGCATTTAATTGAAATTTCTTTAAATAAAGCTGAAATAATTCATAGGGTTTTACAAAAGTACCTAAGGAATGTTTGACTTCCATCACCCATACACAGCACCCCAGTGCTCGCAATGTATCTTTCCCAACTCTCCCCTCCACATGCTAACATGCTCAGGCATAAGACTCAAAATACAAATGATAGGCATCCCCATCAGCATTTCCCTGGGCGTTAATATTTTCTGTGGGATGCCTAGCTGGCTGCTTGAACTTCCAAGCAAGTCTCAATACCTCTGCCTCCTACTCACCAAGAACATTTTCTCCCTTGCTCTCACAAATATCTTGTAGAACACAACATGCAGTTATAATGGTCAGAATGTTTTTTCTGCCACTTCCAACCTGTTCCATGAACAGTGCCATCTGCCTTTCACACGGCCAAATGCATATTCAACCACCATTCTGCAACTTCTCCAGCAATAGTTAGTGTTTTTTCCTTCTGTCCACCACCAGAACTTAACAGGTGTTCACTCCCTGCACTCTGTAATTCTCCCCATTAACACATTTTTGGGGGGGGACTTCTTTAGTTCCTCATCCCCAGAATTGCTGAGTGACTGGAGTCCACTTGGATTATACTAACTGTACTGGAAGAGGACAATGAGAGTGAAGTAGATTGGGGAGAGGAATGTGCTCATAATAGACCCAGTTCAGCAAGCTAGTTACGGATGTGCTTAACTTAAGTCCCATTTGACTTCATTGGGACTATTAATATGCTTAGTTAGGCACATGCTTAAGTACCTTGCTGACTCAAGACCAAAGTGCTGCATAACTGGAAGGTCCCGGCTATGTAATTTAAGTACAACATGCCACATAGAATGTGGGGCTTTGCTTTGAATAGCGCATTCCTAACAAATCTCATTGGGAAAATTCCTTGTTGATCTTTACTGATGTCATATATGACATCTCCTGGATCCATTTTGGCTCTGATGCTCTTCAACCTCTATATGATGGTTGCTTACCTGCCTGCTGGAGGTTGCTCACCATGATCTCCTTTCCGCCAGGAAGACAATAGAAGACCAGTGCAGCCCCTGTAGGGAGAGGGTATGGTCATGTTGTCCCTATTCAATGCATCCCTTGTCATATATGCTAAGATCAACTGGGTAAACTGAAAGCTCTTCCCCATGCAGAAGCATGGCCACTCTCCAGGGTAAATCTTCCTTTAAAGCAAGGGGTCCAGTTGACATGGGGAGATAATTTACAGCTTCCTTTTGCAGTTTAGATGAATCTAGCCTAACAGGGTAAGGAGCATAAGGAGTGATAATTCTCTCATTATGGGTCCTTGGAACATTGCACAATCCAGATGAAGTTCTGAAGACTTACCAGTGCAGATAGACAAATTGCCTACTGTCAGCTAAATAAGAATGAAACCATTGAACAAGAGAACAAAAGCCAAGTATATTTGCTATATTTCACTAATAGTGGTTGGTCAGCCATTTCAGAATCTTTACTCAGTGCAGAGAGGCCTAACATGAAATTTAATAAAGATCACATATAACTTTAAGCACAGCTGAATTGGTGGAATGGTTATCTCTAGGGCCCTACCAAATTCACAGCCGTGAAAAACGCATCACAGACAGTGAAATTAGGTTTCCACCGTGAAATCTGGTCTTTTGTGTACTTTTACCCTATACAATACAGATTTCACAGGGGAGACAAGCATTTCTCAAAGTAGGGGTCCCGACCCAAAAGGCAGTTCCAGGGGGATTTCAAGGTTATTGTAGGGGGTTTTAGTATTACCACTCTTTCTTCTGCACTGCCTTCAGAGCTGGGTGGCCAGAGAGTGTTGGCTGCTGGCTGGGTGCCCACCCAACTCTGAAGGCAGCAGCACAAAAGTAAGGGTGGCAATACCATACCATGCCATTCTTACTTCTGCACTGCTGCTGGCAGTGGCACTGTCTTCTGAGCTGGGCTTCTTGCCAGCAGCTGCTGCTCTCTGGCTGCCCAGCTCTGAAGGCAGCACCACTGCCAGCAGCAGTACAGAAGTAAGGGTGGCCATACCACGATCCCCCTAAAATAACCTTATGACCCCCCAATTAACCCTTTTTGCATCAGGACCCCTACAGTTACAATACTGTGAAATTTCAGATTTAAATATCTGAAATGAAATTTATTATTTTTAAATTCCTATGTCCATGAAATTGACCAAAATGCACCATGAATTTGGTAGGGCCCTAGTTATCTCTAAACAATTAAGATTTTCCTTGTATCAAAAATGTTATGACTTGTGAATTTACTTATCAATCGTTTTAGATTCCAATGGAAATAATGAAATTGGTTAATACTTTTTAAATGTAGATTTCCCTTTCTGCCCCATAGGAAGTGGGACTGTGAGTGTTAATGCATTAATGTTTATATGGTGAAGTTTACTAAATACTATTTAATCCTTTAAAATGATAAATACAGATCAGACCTTATAATTTGGTTTGGAAAACATTTGTTTTAAATTTGTGTCCAAAATGTGCTAATTCTGGATTTGTATTTCAGGTTTTTTGCTGTTTGTTTGTTTGTCTAGTCATTTGAAAACACAGGTAATACTTGATTTAGAAAATAAAGTCTTGGCATTCAGATGTGTTGCACTGTTGAGCTCAGGTACTGCAAGATCTTTCTTTGCCCTCTTCTAGTTTTTCCCCTCTTAACTAGTTGCAGTGCAATACCATATGCTAAAAATACTATTATGAAAGCTAAAAGGCTGAGGAACTGTGTCAGAGAGATAAGGAAGGAACTGTGGCTTTCACAAGGGAGTATCAGTTACCTTAAACTGAGTATATGGCTGATAATGCTTTGTACTTTGGGTAGCCTATTTAGTTCAGACATGCTTTTCAGTGGCAGATAATCTTTTGGGCAGTGTGGTACCAAATTCCAAGTAATACTTAAAAAAAAATAAGAATCTAAGAGAAAAAACCCCTCCAAAAACTCAAAACTATACATTTGTGGAAATTCTTGTGGCCAACAGCCAAAGCAGTCACTTCACTTACAAAACAGACCTTAAAACAGGGAACTCCTCAACCATTCAAAACGTTGTACTTCTGTTTCTTTAACAAAGTTCAAGAGCGATACAAAGAAGTGATTTTGGAAATAGATAGCAAAAGAGGAGAAATCCTTTCCCTGTCCCCCAAGCAGCCATGCTGCAGAGGAGAGAGACAGTGGTGAGGTTACTTTGTGGGTCTCAAAACATAGTTGGCAAAAAAATTTCCCCAAAGAACAATGTTAATGAAGTATGTCAAGGGTGTGTGCATGTACATACTCTGGTGAATTTTAGATTACTGTGAAGTACTTACTAGTTTGTGTGTCTGCCACTGCCCTCTACCAGCTACAATTAGAACTTCTGAGTTGTGTGTCATATGCCATATACTTCTAACAGCTAAGGGATTTTCTCCTCGAGCTTAAGTAAGAGTATGTGTTTTGGAGCAGAGTACTATGCCTGGTGTTCCTGGGAAGATTTCAGTAGCCATAATATGCCTCACAGTGACTGACAACTGGGAAATCCTAGATGGCCACAGCTTTGTTACAGTATTTTTTATACAAATATCAGGGCTTCAAAATTGATACAATTTTCTGTCTGATAAAGATTTCAGGGAGCAGACCAACAGGACTAAAACAAAATATCCACTAAATCACACATTATTTGCCCTATAGGTTGCATTAATAAGTGAAGTTTCATCATAATGATGTAACGTTGTAAAAACACAGAGTCACGCAACATGTGCTGACACTGCAAAAATATATGCAGACAACAGTGATGGAGAGATCTCAGAAGCTTTGGCATTTGTGAATGGGTTGGCGGGCTCTGGGCTAATCATTCAACAGCTTATATGAATCTATAGCAATCCCTACCATGCCTCATGGCTCTCTGACACACAGCCACCTTGCCCACCCCCAACAGTCACTCTTTGCAGTAGGCAAAGGGCAGATGCCCTCCTCAGGCATTAGGGACAGGCAACTGATTTACTACCCCTCCAGTGGCTTTTTAGTAGTCCCCTCACCGAGGTTTTTCTATCTCACTTCGCTACTCGAATTGGCCTGCACTATGGACAGTGCCTTACAGATATGTGGAGTGAAAACCTCTGGGCCCTGATTCTCCTCTGTGACATATAGCAGCGTCGCTCCACTGACTTCAGCGGACCTATTCTCAGTTTATACCAGTGTGAGGAGAATTGGTCCCTTAGTTGGTGCTAAGTTTGGGTCTCATTCTGTTGCCTGCTGTAGCTTACTCAGGATCTTCCAGCTGCTGCTCTGAGCTAATGCTTACCTGAATGTAACTTCTTAGGTAAAGCTAATGAGTTAGTAAGGCACAAGCAATCTGACCTAGGTAAGTAACTACTGTAGTCAGCAATCAATTCCAAATTCATCATGATTGCTTAATCTGGGCCAGGACATTAACATTGTGCAACATGGGCTGTGTTCCTCAGTGAGCTATTGCAAAAAACCCAAACATCATTCTGGGTGTATTAGCAGGAGTGTTGTAAGCAAGACACGAGAAGTAATTCTTCCACTCTTCTCCACACTGATTAGGCCTCAAGTGGAGTATTGTGTCCAGTTCTAGGCACCACACACGAGGCAAGATGTGGACAAATTGCAGAAAGTTCAAAGAACAGCAACAAAAATGATTAAAGGTCTAGAAAGCATGACCTATGAGGGAAGACTGAAAAAATTGGGTTTGTTTAGTTTGGAGAAGAGAAGACTGAGAGGGGACATGATAACAGTTTTCAAGTACATAAAAGGTGCTACAAGGAGTAGGGAGAAAAATTGTTCTCCTTAACCTCTGAAGATAGGACAAAAAGCAATAGGCTTAAATTGAAGCAAGGGAGGTTTAGTTTGGACATTAGGAAAAACTTCCTAACTGTCAAGGTGGTTAAGCACTGGAATAAATTGCCTAGGGAAGTTGTGGAATCTCCATCATTGGAGATTTTTAAGAGCAGGTTAGACAAACACCTGTCAGGGATGATCTAGATAATACCTAGTCCTGCCATGAGTGCAGGGCACTGGACTAGATGACCTCTCGAGATCCCTTCCAGTCCTATGGTTCAGTTATGCCCCTGTTTCTGTAAACCTGCACTGGAGTTGGACAGTGGATCTGCCAAATGAATGACAATGCAAACTTGGAGAAATGGACTGCTGACCTGCATAGTGAAAATGACAGAACTACCATCAGCCTATGGTCTTCTGGCATCATATCAAACTCAGGAGGGTGCCTTTGCTCAATGCCTTTTATACTTCCCTGTATCTCTTCATGTCCTCTGAAATATTTTCTCTGCTATTTTGTGTTTTTTATACATGTACTAGGTGGTTGTGTATTCCCACCATGCATGGTTGCTCTGCATATATCCTTGCCTTCAACAAAAAGATAGATACATTCAGGGCCCTTGTTTATGCCATGGCAGCTGAGATTCTGAGGCACACTGGGGATACAAAATCTCTGGGCCTCATGTGACTCAGTGGAAAGAACAAATATTGAAGGAGATAGGCAGGAAAATCAGAAGGGTGCTGAGATGGGTGACAGGCAAAGGAGAGAGAAGTCTGGTACACGACTGAGAGAAACCACTTCTGGTGATAAACAAACAGATTAGAAAATTCTTCATCAGTAAAAGTTGCTCTGGCTACTGCACAGTACTGTCTGGATTACAATGACATGAGGTGCTATGAATCAGAATACAAAGAGAGAGTGACAATAACACGCAACTTTGTACAAGAGAGAATACAGACATTTGAAGTTAATTAGCCAGCAGAACCATTTTTTGTAGATGAGTAATGTGTTAGGACAGAAGTGTTCCTATTGGGATGGGTTCTTTTGGACTAGTACGCTGGATTGTTTTTTATTCAATTGTCTCATTTTCTCCTTTGATCTTTGCACCACTGACTAAGTAGGACATTAGAATCAACAGTTTTTGGTAACCCATGTAATTTATGTTCTATCCCTTGCTCTGCTTACCCATGGTGGGGGCAACCACAAGGGGAAAAAGGTGAAATTTGCAATAATTCTGCTCAGGCTTTGTGGTGACTTTTGCAGGGATTTCCCCCAGATCTTAAGAAGTTTGTTTATTTTATACTTTTGCAACATCTCACCCTTGCCCCGTACTGAGAAAATGCCTTGTAATCAGCCTGGTCTGCATTTAAAAGTGTTATAGTATAACTATTTAGGTTAAGGATGTGATTATTTTTAGTGAAATAAGTATACCAGTAAAATCCCTAATGTGGATGCAGTTATACCAGTTTAACAGTGATTTCCCCCTGTATTGTTATTCCCCTGTTCCATAAGGGAATAAGCTATTGCTGGTATAAGCACTTTTACACTGACAAAACTGTGTCTGTATTATGAGGATTGTATGGTAAGCGGCTCAACTTTTATGAGTAGACATGACCTTACAAACCATATTAACAAACACATTTTAACTAGCACAATATTAAACACAACTTTGCCTTTAGCATGGACAAGGACACATGTTTAAAAGCATATTAGCGGTTAGTGGTTAACCCTAGGGCAGTGGTTTTCAATCTTTTTTCATTTGCAGACCCCTAGAAAATTTCAAATGGAGGTGCAGACACCTTTGGAAATTCAACATGTGGTCCGCGAACTCCTACCAAAGAAGTCTTAGACTGAAAAGTGACTGAACAGATTTAAACTATAAATGTTGCTTGTACTCGGCCTGGCATTTGACGCAGCATGAGAAAGGGTGCTAAACTGTGGGCTTCTATAGTAACGGCAGCACCTCCAGGTTTTGACCTGTAGGTGGGAGTATTCACATACTTTTGATTGATTAGAAAAATGGAGTGCTTTTTCTGGGATCTGAAACTTTATTTTCATAGTCATCTTTCACAGACCTCTTAGACATGGTCTGCGGACCACAGATTGGAAAGCAGTGCCCTAGGGGGTTCTGTTAAATCAAATTACATACTGATGCCAATGTACTACCAGTCACTCACCCTCCCCCCCCCGCCCTCCAGGGTAAACCATGACCAGCTAACACATTTTGTAATGTAAGCCTTAGCGCTAGACGGTTTACAGGGATGAAACACTCTGCTCCCTCTAGCGGGGAAAAACTAGCTTTGGCCAGCTTTATTTACATGAATTATAAAGTTGCTTCCCTTTAGTTCCAAATGCTGTGTTTTGTTGCGTTAGTTGGAATTTGTCTGTTCTGACTGTATCAATGAGAACATAGAGCTACATTGCCCAAGTGGAGCACTGGGTGCACAATGCTTCCTGAAGCTCCCAGGATGCAGTGGGAACATGCCCACTATGTCATCCCATGTGGGGGTGCAGCATGTTCTCCTCTATAAAGCTGACCAGTTACTCTAGCTGGTGTGTGGGCGGCAGAGGGTTGAGGCTATAGTCTTGCATCCTCCATGCCCTTTTGGGATGGCTCAAACACCCAAGGAGCAGAGCGCAGTCCTGGTGGACTTCTCATTCTGGCCTCTAACAGCTGCTTCCATCATTATGCTTCAATCCTCATAGCATCCAGGGCTGGCGCTACCATTAGGCAACCCTAGGCGGTCGCCTAGGGCACCAGGATTTGGGGGGCGGCATTTCAGGTCCCTTGGCGGCTGCCAGCAGGAGAGGCTGCCGCCAAAATGCCGCCGAGATCCACACTTCGGCGGCAGCTTCTTCGACTGCCCGGGATTTCAGCAGCATTTCGGTGGAAGCCTCTCCCGCTGGCGCCGCCCCTGATGGCATCGCTTTACCTCACTCCCCCACAATCATCCAGCACGCCAGCCTCTTCTCCCCTGTTGCTTCCGTACTCATCCAGTGACTCCTCCCACTCTCCGCCTTCCCCCATCCTCCATTTTCCCTTCTTTGATCCCAAGCCGAGCGGCTGAGCTCCCTTAACTTCCATTGACATCTGCATTTTGCACAGCTGGGCCCTCTGGCTTGTCTAGATAGAAGGAATATAAACATGCATGCTTCGGGGAACAAACCAACTTGTAACTATTGGGGATTGGAAGGAAACTTTCTCTGGGGGCAGTTTATCCCCTAACTGTATATTGCAGGGGTCTCTTACAGCTTCCTCAGAAGTATCCGTGTCAGTATAATAGACTACATGGACCACACCTCTCTCTTATTGCTTTTGTTTTACTCCCTCTCAACTCCCTCCCCTTAGAAAAAAGTTTACAGTCACCATAAACACAGTGATTTAGAAAGATGACGGGCCAGATCCTGGCTCCATCCCTTTTGCACTTGTCCAGCAGTTCAAAGGGGGAAGGAGAGCTGCTGTGCTAGGGAATTCTCCTGATGAGATGGAATGTCCAGATGGGGTAAGGCTGCTGTAGCCAGCTCTCTGCAACTGAGTCCCATTCCCCCTTCCCATTGTGTAGGGTGTAGGTTGGGGACAGGCCAAGGTAATGAGGAGGGCAGAGAGTGGATAGCGATCCGTGAGCACTTGAGGGGACCTAACAAACAGACACTACTTGAAACACAAGGATGTAACAAATACAAAATAATCACAAGTAGGAGGACTATGTGGCTGCAAATAACCCCCATCCACCCACTACAATCTTGCTGAATCCCTTGAGGGGAAAGTTAAATTGAGACCCCTGAATGATATTCTAGCTTTGTCACTCACCATCAACACCACAAGTCCTTGAGAGGGGACATTCATTGCAAATGTTGTCCTTTTCTCATCAAATACATATTTGCAACCCATGTTTCCATTATGTGGCTAGCTCTGGCCATTAAGGACAAGTTAGCTAGCTTAGAAACAAGCAAAGCAACCCAAACAGATGCTTCAGAACTTTCATTTGCCCATTTTATTCTGAAATATTGTCCATTTGCATATATGAAAGAGCTATAACGTTTCATTGCTGCAGCATCCAGTCTGTGAAGCTTTGCCATTTCTTTGTCATCCACACACTGGAGCGATGTGCTACATTACATATACAATGAGATACTTTTTAAAAAGATACAGCTCAGCCCTATAAATGCATTGTAATGCCGCACATTCTGAAGGAGCAGCACTATTGTGGCTGTACAGTCACTTTGCTGCCACCAGAGAGCAGCCACATAATTTGGAACTGCCAAGGAAACACAAAGGAGAAAACCGCAAAGTGAACAGACTGCAATGTTAACACTTCTAGAATCCTCAGACTGTTATCTTGGTATCAGTTCCACAGTGGTGGAATTTACTTGTCTGTATAGCATTTTGGATACGTAAAGTGCTATAGAAGGGCTGGGTGCTGGTTCCACTTACATTCAGTTCAAGGGGAAAGAGGCCTCTTTTCTTTCCAATTCCAGAAGATGTTTCCTGCAAACTTTGCTTTATTAAATGGTCCCTTCCCTCTGTCCAATATTTTGTTACAAGGTCTGTGGGCATCTGGAAATTATATATCCTTGAGCATTATCCTTTTTTCCTTTGGAAGATGCTCATAAAAAGCCCCCATCCATAATTTTCCTCTTCAAGGAGTCACATTTTTAAAATGCTTTCTAGATAGACTGATTGGATTATATTTTCCTTGGCTTCTTGCCACAGCGATCGTCTTTCAATGAGAAGGTCATTTACAGCCTTTTGGTTATTGTGATGGCTTCCCTCTTCTACCTTGGCTTTCTGAGCTGGTGCAGAAAGTAAAATAAATCATACACAGCATTTTTCTTTCAGAAAGCACTTTTTAAACATGTACTAACTAATCCTCACAGCACTTTGAGAAGTAGATAGTGTTGTTATCTCCATCTTGAAGATGGGGAAACCGAGGCAGAGATATTAAGTGACACGTTAGGCCACAAAGGGAATTAGCAGTGGAGCCAAAATTAGATCTAAAAGGTCCCTTGCTCCCAGTTAAGGTGACAAGTTGTCCGTTATTTGGTGCAGAATGTCCCATATCAAGTCAACATAGCGTATACTTTATTTCATATTTCAGCAATAATCATGAAAAGGATCATATATTGGGATACAAATACATGATTTTATGCTATGCATAATTTTGTATCAGAATTAAAACTTCTGGAGGTTCTGTACCTTAAAAATAAGCTTTGCGCTGTTTTTTCCCCCCAAGAGTTGTCCTCTTTTCTTGAAATGTAGACAATTAACCTGTGCTCAGATGAACAGACCACAGTGCAGACTAAGTTTCATTATTAATTCATTTGTAGAATAGAAGAGGGCACTTTATGAACAAGTACTTGGTGGGAAGTAAAGGCACCATTCAGCACCCCTCATGCAGCATCTGATCTATAACCCATTCAAGCCATTGGAAGTTATTGAACTTAAAAAGAAAATTAATGTACATAGACAAGCTTTGGAATTCCAGCATTTAAGGAGAATGGCTAAATACAAAGGTCAGTGAGTGTCCCTAAGTTTTTTTAAAAAGGGCTGAAACAGTCAAGGCACTATATATTCATTCACAGTTGTGTCTGCCACACTTCCTACAAATTATTACATGCTACAGTGCTGCACATGATCCATTTCTTGGCTATTCATACAAAACCCTTCCTTTAGGGATGAATGAATTTTCAACTGGGGGGAGGGAGGGTCATGAGCACTCTAGAGAGGTTGTGAACCCCCTTCCTGTTCTTTATAGTTAGATGGCAGGTGGTGAGGGGAGGAAAAATTATTTCCTAATGTAACATAGGGTCATAGCATGGAAAGGCAGACAACCACTGTATTATACCTTGTATTCTTAGGGTATGTCTACACTTCAAGCTAGGGGTGTGATTCCCAGCCCCTGGAGACATACTTGCACTAGCTCTGATGGAGACAGCATGCTAAAAATAGAGTCTAACCATGGCAGTGCAAGCAGGGGGAGGGACTAGTCGCCCAAGTACAATCCCAGCCAAGCTGCCTGTAGACATACCCTTAATTGTCAGGACAACTCATTAAAAACAACTAACCTTCTTAGTCTCCCAGCTCTGCCCTTTGAGTCTTTCAGTTATTTTCAGCATTAAAATTGCATTTGCTAACAAAATAAACTCATCTGCTCCTTGCTGGCCTTTTCACTAGGCCCAAGTGTCAGTTTTGTATCTGATGCATCCTCTGTTTGAGGACTATTTCCTGCCCCTGCGGGAGAATGGAATCAGTGAGCTGATAGGTATTTTCCATCTCTAGCTGCTATGATTCCTACCCTTGCTACGTCAGCTTGAACTACAGCCAGAAAGAAGTGGCCAGCAGCAGCGCCAAGTTGCAACTCCCAGGCATTACCACTGCTGCTATTTATAATTCCACCTCAGTCTGTGCCATGTTGATGAGATAATAGGATCGCTGTTTTGCTATGCAAGCCTTATTTTTTGCCACAAATATCTCTCGCTTTGTCATCATTTCCCTGCTTTAATACTAAGCCTTTTTTTGAGCTGCTGCACTTATTTGTATAAATAAGGGAAAAAGTGAGACAGGTGTTAAAGTCAGCTAATATGAAATTCACGATGTCAGAAGTAAACAATCAATTACTTTGACTAGCACCAGTGCTGAGGACACTAGCAGTTCTGTGGCTGTCTCTTAGTAGCATGTTCAGTGCCTGATCTTGCAAGGTGCTAAGTACACTACAGTGATTTCCATGGGACTCCTCACATGCTTAAAGCTAAGCACATGCTTGCTTTGCTAAAGTGGAGCCAAAGTGCTCAGCACCTTGCAGAAATAAGCCTTTAATCTGTAAGGAAAAGCCTTATAATTGAACAGGGATGAAACCAATAAGGTTCTATAGCATGAAATAGAGCTTCAGACATTTATCCTAAAATCCAGTAGGATTCAAAGGAGAATGAGATCCTTTTGACAGACATTTTAGAGGATCCTGTAGACATGAGTAGAGATTTATATCCCTACCACAGAATATGTTGGTTTAGAAATTCCATAGGTTGGTTGTCATTCTCTCTTCTTTTGATGGGTCTTTTCCATAGCGGTTTTCTCTTGTACAAATTATGTACAATAATGGATATTCTGGGAACTGAGGTGCCAATATATCAGGTCAATGATGACTTTGAGAAGCACTGAGCATCCAGAGCTCCCATTGAAAGCTCAGCACCTCTGAAAATCAGGCTCCGAGTTACCTGTCTAAAATCACACAGGGCATCTGGCTCAGAGCCAGGACCTGAACCCAAATCTGAGTTCCACAAGGCCATTCTTCCCCTCTGAAGAGTATTCAGGTGAGATTGAACCACAACCCCCCCTAAAACTCTGGGGAACTTCTGATCTGGATCTGAAATTTGCTACTGTCCCCCAAGTTCTCTAAATCTCAGATCTGAACATCTCAGAACCTGAGGGAAGATCTGATCTCAGGTGGTTTGGATCTGGGGTTTAACTCTTGGCCCATCTCTACTACTACTAATTGAGTCAAAGCCAAATCAAAGTTTATATTATGAAGCGGCAACAGGTGCTTCCCAGGTCAGGCTGTCACTTGCCCTCCATTATGCTCCCAATTTCTCCTACTCCCCATAATTTTTTTAAAAGGTCCTTTCTGCTTCAGATTGTGTTGTGGGAGTGTGGGTGGGTGGCAGCCCTCAGACAACTTATTGTCCAACTGTAATGTGAAATAGAAAAGCTGATTTTGAGATCTGGGACTTTTAAAAAAAGGTATTAATCATGCTTGGAAAATTCTTCCTAACACACTTTGCCCTCTTATCTCCTACACCAGGCAAATGCCTGCAGGGATCTAGATCTGTACATTAAAACAAAGCAAAACCTCTCTGCTCCCTCCCTGATCTCAGTGCACATTCTGGCCTTTATATGCTTGTCTTCCATTTATTTTTCTCCAAAAAGTTGTCATCACACATTGAGTTCAAATTTCAGACATTCGTGGGCTTCCTTTGCCCTGGAGTGCTTCATGCCTTTCAGAGATTGCACATCTGCAGCAGATGGCAGGGTGGGGGAGGAAGTCTTTCAGACCAGTTGGACTCCTTCTGCTGCCAGCTGAATGGTAGTGTGTGTGGAGGGGACAGCTAGATCTCCTAATGACTCTGCCTTCAGGTCCGTTGGAATTTTTGCTGGGCCCCTCATTGATCTGTCTGTCCTTCCATCCATGTATTTCAAAATGTTCACACTTAAATCCAGAACACACCTGATAGTGGATGTCTGGACAGCACTCAAAATCTGATTTCACTGATCTGATTATCAGACTTGCAAATAAGTGCATCTGTGTGCTTTTACCATGCATGCACTCTCTTCTGTTCTATATAGGTTCTTGTGCCTCCCTATCACCATAGTAACTGAGTGCATTCCAATGGTGCATTAAGCAGTGAGACTAACATCTGACACATGTTCATTCTCTCATCTGCTTCATGGGTAACATTGTGTGTGCAATGGAGAGTCCTGTTTTGTTTAGGGTTTTTGTGTTAATGTACATGCTACTCGTGCGTATGTCACAGAAGGCAGATCAAAGAAATGCACTTTGCACTTGGAGCATAAGGTGGTGATGAGGTTTGCAATGGGCCTTAATTTCTGTGGGAGCCAGACCCCAAGAAAGTTCTATCTCTTGCACATATGACATTTATCCTTGTGGTAGAAGGTTCCATTGTACCTGAGCAGAGGAATTATTGGACACGGTCTTCATCTCAGAGCTTCGGGCAGTCTTTTAGATATCCTGGGCTGACACAGTGGAACACCTGGAAGAAAAGGCCTGAGACCTTGTTCTCAGGGTCAAGCCCACAACCTTTCTCTCACCCTCTGACAAGCCACATCCCCCAAGACAATCCTAAAATTCCCTTCTCAGTCTCCCCACACTGACAAACCTACAGCCACCTTCCTGTCACTGAGAAGGCCACATCCTCCTTTCCAGTCCCCCGGAACAAATGAGCAATTCCCATCACAACACTCCGGCTGATAAACCCATGGTCACTGTCTGGATTTCCCCTTTGACTCCTGATAAATCCAGAACCTCCTTCTCACATAGACAAGTCTGATGCCTCCTACTCATGAAGCTGCCATACCCTCCTGGATCCTGTCAGCCAGCTACAATGTGACAAAGACAAAAAGCAAGCTGACACCCCAGCCAGGTGTCAACAAAGCTGATGAGCCGTCACCTACCAAGTGGCCATTCTTGGCAAGAAAGAGGGGCAGGGATAGAGCTTTGCAGCGTAGCAAAGAAACAACATCAAGTCTCCTTCACCAGATGCCCTGTCTCTTGGGTCTCAGTTGGAAATGCTTTTCAAGGAGGGACGAACTATAAGAAGGAGGGGCAAACACTCCAAGACCCCTCCTCCCCGTCCCTCTCACTCTTTGCACCTGAGAAGACAAAAGAAGCAACTGCTGGACTCTGGGGGAGGGGTCCTGATGTGAAGGATTTGGTCAGTAATGCTGCTGGAAGCATATGGTGAGAAACTTTGCTTTGAATCTAAAATAGTTTGTTAGATTAGGCACTAGACAGCACTTTATCTTTATTTTTCTTGTAACCATTTCTGACTTTTAGGCCTCATTGCTTGAACTCACTTAAAATCTACCTCTTTCTAGTTAATAAACTTTTTTTATTGTATTATGTAATCCAGTGTGTTTAAGTTGAAGTGTCTGGGTAACTCCATTTAAGGCAACAAGATAGTGTATATTATTTCCTTAAAGGAATAATGGACTTAATAAATTTGAAACTGTCCAGGAGAGGGCTGGACAGTACAAGACATACATTTTTGGGGGGAAATCTGGGACTCGGAGTGTGTTGGTGTCACCCTGCAGAGGTAACCACGGCTGGTAAAAGTGGGGCTGGCAAGCTGCGGTTATACTCAGATACCCAGGGTGTGGCTTGCATGCTGACAGCAGGGCCAGTGCGCCCACTAGGCGACCCTAGGCGGTCACCTAGGGTGCCACGATTTGGGGGGCGGCTGGCCGCGGCTGCCTCCCGCCTCCGCAGCTGAGCCGGGAGCTGGGGCGGGCAGCTGGCTGCGGCTGAGGTGGGAGCTGGGGGGGCGGCTGGCCGCGGCTGCCTCCCGCTTCCCGGCTCCGCGGCTGAGCCAGGAGCTGGGGAGGTGCCGTGGGTGGGGGGAGGCTGCCGTGGGTGGGGGGTTGAGCTGCCGGCCCGCGGGGGGTGGGGAGCCGCACGGGGGTGGGGTGGGGAGACTGGCTGCCGCGAGGGGTGTGTGTCAGCTGGTGGGTGGGGGTGCAGGGCTGGTGCAAGGAAGTTTTGCCTAGGGCGCGAAACTTCCTTGCACCGGCCCTGGCTGGCAGGCTGTTTGTGAGAGTCCCAGATGGGAGCCACTGCAGCAGGGTATTGTAAGGCATCCCAAGGTTGCAGGGAAGGATGGTACAGCTCTCACTGGTCTGGATTGCACCCTGGTGTGTCACATCCATACACACATCTCATAATGATTATGAGTATCAATAAGTTACAAGACTTCAGTAGAGACCACACATGCTAGCCTTTATGGATACATACCATGAAAGTGGTGTATTGGGTGTAGTGAGTTTGTCAGGTCTGAAACAGGAGTTGCTTGTAATGAACATTGAACCCTTTGCCCATGGGCACCAATGGGCCTATGTGTCACAGTTGTGCCTTCCAACGTGGCCAGTGTAGTAGAGAGAGAGAGAGATGGAGCACTGGGCCTGGTGTACGGTCTGAGGCCTGAACCAGAGGCTGTGAAGCAAAGTCAGGCCATGTATTAAAGCAGATGCTTACAAGTTCACTGTTCAGTACATGAACTTGGCAAAGCTGTTGCAAGTGTACTAGGCACTAGATATTTACCTAAATATATTCCAGGTAGTACAGATACATCTCAATCTAGTACAAGATAAGATGGTTTGACAAAACAATGATTAGGGATGTTTTGTCCAAGATATCAGGAAGAAGGGGAGGTAAAAAACAGATGTCATAAAATACATAAGATCGTGTGTAAGTTTTGTAGGTTAGTTGTTTGTTTTAGTCTATAAATGTAGAGGTACTTTGCCTTAATTCTTTGTTTGGCCGAGAGGGCAGCGGAAAGTTCCACCACTGACTGAGTCGTTCCTTGCCACAGGGCACATCATGTGTTAGTGTACCTGTAACCATGGAGCCAGGGCACAAGGATGGTAAATAAACAGCAATAAACCTGGCCGAGTGCCTTTACCACTAAACCATGCCTGTGGTCTTCCTTTATGAGTAACATCAAAGTCTGCTAAACTAAGATGCTGTGCTATCTACTAATAAAGTTGAAGTTTCAAGGACAGAAGCACTGAGCAGCCTAAACAGCGCTACTGAGGCAACAAGATTTCAGCTGAAACAGCTATCTGCATAGAGCTGGGAAAGCACACGGGAAGAACACAAACACGCAAGCCAACTAACAGCCAGATACTAGAGCAGATTTAAACAGTTAAGGGAATACTTCATCTGGTGCTTTAACTTTGTGTGGGCACCTTGCATTTGGCCATGGTTGAGGCTTGAACTAGAACCTTTGTGGTGGTAGCTGAGCCAAAAAAAGCAAGTCTTGCCATGGCTGAACCACTAGGAACTCTGCTAAACTTGTTGCCACTGGAAGTCATTCATGTACCTTCCATTGATCCTATCATACTGGGCAAGGTGACAAAACATCACACAACATTTATTTTGAAAATCTGGAAGGAAATGGAAGTTATTGAGAGATTTCCTGTCCAATTAACGGACAATCAAAAAGAAGATAGGTACTGTTTCCACTTATCTAACCCCCCTGCATAGCAAACCAACACACCTCATCAACATCACTTCACTTTATTAATGGAAAACAATTGTATTTGGATTGTGAAGCCCATAATAAGCATCTCTGAAGGACTAACTACTGTTCCTCAGTTTCTTGCAGCCATCTTTACCACTCCCTTATTTATTTGTTGAATTCCAACGTGCTTAGACTTGTAAAGAATGTGAAATAGACCTGGGCCATGCCCCAAGGAGCTTACAGTGTAAAATGGCTAACAACAGACCACAATACAGACATCATGCAACCTTTAGGTGACCAGGTGATGACTCCTTATGCAGAAGTGAAGAGTATATATATATATTATAGGGGAGAGCCAGCTCCACTATAGTTTTGGTTTAGCAGCACTTTATGTTTAAAGGAAGACTCATTTAAATCCTCTAAAATCTACATGCTTACTCAGATTATTTTGAAATTTACTGTGCCTCATGGGGGACATGGGCAGTGTCACTGCTCTAAATTTGGGGTAATTTGAACAATGGATCTTGAGTTACAACCTACCCCCAACAAAGCATTTTACAGAATCAACTATGTATATCATTATATAAAATAGGTATGTGCCAAACACTCACATGCCAAAGAGATTGAAACATGCATGTTCAGCAAGATGAGGGCAAGCAATTCCAGGCAGCCTGTTATCACATTACAAGGGTGGCTCAAGTGAACATGCTGGGCCCATTGAAATCTGAGCTAAACCCATGCACTGTAAATCTGAACAACCCTACCTTTGACAGAAGTTTATAGGCATGTTGTTACTATCTGCCTCTGTTAAGGAGTTAAGGTTTTGTGAAATGTGTGCTACTAATTTGTACAGCTAATTTAGAAGGAGCTCTAACCATTTTCTGAAAGATAATAAATTACACATGTTCTATGCACATGAAAGAATGATTGCTCGGCCTATGGCTACTTTTCCCACCTGTGGGAATATCAGCAGAATATCAGCATTAGAATTGCCAACTTTCTGATTGCAGAAAACCAAACACCCTTGCACCACCCTCTACCCCAAGGCCCTGTGTAACGATGCTGGCTTTGGAGGGACCCAACTGAGAGTACCAATTCAGGACAAATTGCTTAAAGCTGGGCAGTTACAGCCCAAGGCTGGGGTTCCTTTGCACACCAAGGCAAACCAAACCAACCAACCAGAGAAGACTTCAGTTTTACCCCACTGGCTAATCATAAGTCACACAAGCAATTCCCTTAGAGACTCCAGTTTCCCACCAGTGCCACTCATTATGGGGACAAATGGTTATGAAAACCAATACCACAGTAAAAGAGAAAAGGTTCTCCTGATCCCAAAGGACCAAATCACGCTGTTGCCAATCCTTTTGAATCTAAAATCTAAAGGTTTATTCATAAAAGGTATAGATGAGAGCTAGAATTGGTTAAATGGAATCAATTACATACAGTAATGGCAAAGTTCTTGGCTCAGGCTTCTAGCAGCGGTGAATAAACTGCAGGTTCAAATCAAGTCTCTGAATTATATCTACAGCTGGGATGGGTCATTCAGTCCTTTGTTTAGCACTTCAGTTTGTAGCAAAGTCCCTCCAGAGGTAAGAAGCAGGATTGAAGACAAAATGGAGGAGTTTTCAAGGCCTTTTATATCCTCTGCCCTGTGGAAGCTCACAGCAGCAAGATGGAGCCTGGAGTCACATGGGCAAGCAATATGTTCATGCATGACTCAGTTCTTTACAGGCGGACGCCAGTGTTTACATGTTAGTTTGAAAGTTCCCAGGAAAGCTCAGATGTGGATTGGCGTCTCCCAAAGTTCATTGTCAGCTAAGTGTTTCTTGATTGGGCACTTACTGAGAATAGTCCCTTCTCAAGAAGCTGACCAAATGCTTCACTGAGGCTGTCACGGAGTGTGGGGGAGTCAGGTCCTGCACCCCTCTTCCCGGGATTCAATGTGACTCTCAGCCAGCCAGTAGAACAGAAGGTTTATTAGGGTTGTCAGGAACGAGTCCAAACAGAGCTTGTAAGTATGACCCGGACCCCTCAGCTGGGCCTTCTGGGGGGGCAGGGAGCTTAGACCCCAGCTATGGGCTCCCTGCGTTTCACCACCCAGCTTAAAACTGACTAAAAACAGCCAAACCTCCAGCAGGCTCGTCCCCTCCCCCGGGGCCCCTCCTCTAGCCTTTTACCATTCTCCCAGCCAAAGGTGTCACCTCCCCACCCCCCGTCCTGGCTCATGTTACAGCCTCAGCCAGATCCATCTCGCTCTCTACTCCGTCACATCGGCTACTTAGAATCAAAACACATAGCCAATATTCATAACTTCAACTACAAAAATGATACACCCATACAGATAGCATAATCATAATCAGCAAATCATAACCTTTCCATAGACACCTTACATGACAACTTTTGTACAATATTTGCTGCAAATATATGACAGTGGTTGCAACAATGGTCTATATGGTTACAGGTTGTCAGTAATGTCACACCCTGCCCCTGCCCCGCCCCTTCTCCAAGGCACTGCCCCCACCCACTCCATCCCCCTTCTGCTGTAATTTGCTCTCCCACACCCTTGCTTACCCACTTATTTTCAAAAGGCTGGGGCAAGGAGTTGGGGTGCGGAAGGGGGTGAGGACTTCGGCTGGGGGTGCTGGCTCTGGGGTGGTGCCAGGGATGAGGGGTTTGGGGAACAAGAGTGGGCTCTGGGCTGGGGCAGGGGGTTGGGGTGTGGGAGGAGGCTCAGGGCTGAGGCAGGGGGATTGGGATGCAGAAGGGTGTTCAGGCTCTGACCGGCACTTACCTTAGGCAGCTCCTGGAAGCACGTGGCATTTCCCCCTGGCTTCTAGGTGCAGGGGCAGGCAGGGGACAATGGGAGCTGTGGAGATGGCACTCGGGGTTTTGGCCGGGAGGGAGTCTGCCTTAGTCCCACTGCACCGCCGAATGGACTTTTAATGGCCCAGTCAGCAATGCTGACCAGAGCCAACAGGGTCCCTTTTCGACCTGGTTTTCTGGTAAAAAATCGGATGCCTGGCAACCCTAATCAGCATTGATTAACTAGAGAGAAGCTGAAAGTCCCCTTCCCCATACCCAGATCTGGGGTAGGGACTCTGCCTCTCCTCTCTCCCACCCCTTCCTGCCTCCAGATGTATACACATGGCTCTCAGTGCCGCCACCTTAACAGGTGCGTGGGGGTGGGGGGACAAAGGTGAGGAGGGGACTTGGGGCAATGGGCACGATGGAGGAATTATAGCAGTGGTAGGGGAGTCTGAATAATATGGAGGGATATAGGGGTTGGAGCAGCAAGGGGGAGTGGTGGAACAGCTCAGGGGAAAGTGGGATGGAAAGGACAGTACAGTGGGGGATGTTGGGGAGGCTTCATCTGCCCCCCTAAAGCTCTCACAGCCATCAAATCAATCAGTGATGGATACTTATATGGCACACATTACTGTAGTGTCTGAGCACCTCACAATCTTTAATGTATTTTTCCTCATAACACTCCTGTGAGGCAGGGAAGTGCTATTATCCGTGTTTACAGATGGGGAACTGAGGCATAAAGAGATTATGTGCCTTTCCCATGGTCACACAGGAAGTCTGCTGCAGATCAGGGAACTGAATCCAGGTTTCCCAAGCCTTGGTCCTATCCACAGGACCACCCTTTCTCTCATGCCTACACTGCGACTATGCCCCCCTTCAAAAATGTCCCCAATGACCCATGCTAGTCTCTGCAGAATTCATACATCCTCTCCCCAGTTTCTCAACCTGTGGATCCCATGCTGATGCCTGCCTCTCCATGGGGTGAACACCTGGGGAGAGAGAAGCAGGCTGTGCTGGACCAGCAGAGAAAAGGCAGTGAGGAGATGATGCAGAGGCAGCGAAGTGGCCATGATACAGCCAGTCCATTTGGTGGTTAATCATTGCCAAGGAGCCAGAGGCAGCAAAGGGGGAGAACTGGGCTGTGGTACATAGGGGTGCTGAGAATTAAAAAAAAATAATCAAGGAAATTAAATGCCCCTGTGGCAGGGCAGGGGTAAAATCCCCCTTTAAAGCCCTGCCAACTGCTCCCTGGCCAGGGGTAGGGCTGCAGTATCCAGCAGGCGGCCCAGCAGCAAACCCTAATGAGGGCAAGTTCAGAGGAACAGGCTGAGCTAAGTGCAGCTAGCTGGGTGGAGTCAGGAGGTCTATAAAGCCCAGGGCAAATCCCAGAGAGGGGTCTAGCCTGGGAGGAGACAGGAAGGTGGTTTAGCTGTCTCCTTATAGTAGAGGGAAACCTCCAAGGGCTAGCAGACCCTGGGGAGGGTCTGAGGGGCACTAACTGTTGGGGGAACTGGGAACTGCACATGCACTATAAATAAAGACACTTGGGTGAACCAGGACAACAGGTGTTGGGACTCTTAATTGCACCAGCCAAACAGGGCGCCGGGACGAGAGAGGGAAACCGGCACAGACCCTGTGACAGCCCCCAAAATTGTAATTAACACAGAGTTAAGGTTGCCCAGAATGTGGAGAGTAGTTAAACTTCAACCTCTGAAAACCAAGAAATACAAAGTTAAAGTACACACCATCCCTATGTGGGTTTAGGCCAAGCCAGAGTGGCGAATCGAGGGAACCAGCTTGGAGCAGGGTTAGATTGGGTGGGCCAGGAACATGGCTGGGGAGGCCTGGCCAGAGTGAGGGCAAGGGGCCAACTGGGGGTGGATAGTAGGGGAGCGGTGCCCAGCTTGGTGTACAGGCCAGCCTACATAACCAACAAAGTGTGTGATCCTTCAGCATGCTGCTGTCTGTGACATGTGTACAAAGCAGCAGTGGGTGCCAAACAGAGAGAGCAACTTTATTGTGCAGGAGGTCAGACTAGATGATCATAATGGTCCCTTCTGACCTTAAAGACTGTACATGCTAATGGCCTCTAAAGTGCTAGTGACTGCATGAGGTGGGAAGAGGAAGGTTAACAAGAAATGTTGAGGGGGGGGGCGGGGAGTGCTCAGTGTTGCAGGGGATGGTGGAGGAGGAAGGTGGAGAGAGAGAAAGACCCATCTTCTCTCACATGTTTAGTTACTGTAACTAACATGGAATAAAACTGTCTAGATTTTGGGACATAGGCCATAGCTGAGATTTCTCTTCCTGCCATCAACAACTTCAGCTTCCAAACATTTCAAAGCATGACCATTATAACTATAAACAGTGTACAGGAGGAGTGGGGAGCATTGAGGAATCAAATAGCATCCTTTACCTTTAGCTAATCACATCAGTGCCTCAGCTGTAAACCTATGTGATAACTACAGCTGCCTAAATAAAGACTGTATCCAGTGTAGGTTAATCCAATTTTAAGCAAACTAAGCTAAACTGCATGAAGGCACTTTTAGTGTGGAATACAAATGTCCACCAGGAGTTAGTGCTGAATAGCCATTGCACTTCAAATTCACACTCTAGGTTATTTTGGATGAACTTGCCTTTGTAGACAAAATATTGGGAAATTCACTGACAAAAAACTTCATTAATGTCAGAGATCAAGTTGCCTCGTACTCCTTCCAGAATGTCGAGTTCAGCAAAATTCAAACCTCTGAAAATCAGGAAATATAGGAGCTAACGTACATACCAATGCAACCTTAACTCTGCCTTCTTTGAGTGATGCCTCATAACACCCAGACTCATTCTCTGCCTTTGCAGACAGTGCAGAATATGCAGTGAAAGAGCACGACAACTTTAGCATAGAGTGTAATGCCTTTTCTTTGCTAAGACAACACTTGTGTTTAGGTGTTCAACTGTACTGAACAGGAGCTACCTATACGTGCCCTACACTCAAATACTTAGCCCACTTTCCAGAAACACCACCATGTCTGCTACATTTTATAATATCTTGTTATCTTCATCTTCTTTTTCAGCCCCTTCACCCTTAGGCACAAGTTGCCATCCAACACTATACTTTCACTTACCCATCATTACACCTACAGATCATTGTTATATTCCACCTTGCTGCCAAGGCCGGCTCTAGCTTTTTTGCTGCCTCAAGCGGCAAAAAAAAAAAAAAAAAAAAAAGCTGTGACCAGAGCTGCCACCAAAGCGCAAAAAAAAAAAAAAAGCTGTGAGCAAAAAAACAACAACAACAAAAACCAAAACCACCCTTGAAATGTGCCGCCTCAGGAATGGCCGGAATGCTGCCCCTTCACATGTGCTGCCCCAAGCACCTGCTTCCTTTGCTGGTGCCTGGAGCCGGCCCTGCTTGCTACTGACAATCCTCATGGTAAGAAGACCCCTGTGCACTGCTTCTGACACAACCTACAAAACTCAACGCCAAGAAAAGGTCTACAGGACCCTTCAATGTACATGTGCCTGTCTTTCCTTTGAACACACAAACAAGGGGAAGGGAGGGAATGGGGCTCAGACCCCCCCAAAGGGCAGGACCCCCCAGATCATTTCAAATCACAATCACAGCTCCTGCCAAGCTGCTCCACTAATCCCTCCACCATTCAATACAGCTACACCTATCCTAGTGACTGCAGCTGGAGTGCATGTAGAGAATTCCTAGCGGCTATTGCCAGTTCCAAGGAGCAGAGTTAAGATTGCATTGACGTGTACCTTAACACTGCATTTCCAGCTGTGAATGGGGAGCCCAGGACTTCATCTGACCTTAATTTGGTTAGCTTCAGGGTAAGCTAGAAAGTCTGTGGGTCACCTCCTCAGTTGATGAGAATCGGAATAGCTCTCTGAAGTCAATGGTTCTATGCTAATTTACAGCAGCTGAGGATCTGGCCCCATTTGTTTAGAGATGGTTTTATAATTAGAGTAAGAGCTGAGGTTTTTTTTTGTTATATCCTGTTGATTTGCAATGGATTGCATTTAACTCACCTTTCCTGGTAATGGGAACCAATATAAATGTCAACATACAGGTGCAAAGGAAAATGTGCGTGTTTGTTGCGTTTGGGCTGAAATGCCTTTGAGAGTTCAGCGTTCAGCTCATCACGGTCTTCTTTTGCATGTTTTGAAGAATCTTGTCACAGTACTAAACATTCAGTGTATCATTACAAAGTGCAGACATGAACCAGTGTGTCTCTTTCTTCTTCACGTATGGTACCTTAGCTGACTCATAGTCCCAATGACATTACTTCATGGCGTGACATGGGAAGTCTCTTTCAGGAATTACCTCTGGTGTGTCTGTCTGTATCCAGGTTGTGGAGGATGTCTGGGAAGCCTGGATGAGTACTGCTGCTCCCCACTCAAGCCTTTCCTATATTTGCTGAAGTGGGAGTTGTATTAGTGCTGGCATAGGGGGATGCTCTTTTCCTATCCTTCAGCTTTTTGGGCATTTGAAACCAAAGGATCTTTGGATTTTGGCCAAACGTCTTATTTGAGCTGGATAAGTTGGGACAAGGTTTGTAGAAGAGTCCTAAATCTAATAGAAGATGGTGGGGTCTGCTGCTCTCTCAGTGCATTGATCAGCACTGTAGTAACTTGGCCTAGTCTGAGCAGAGCCAAGCTAGCAGTGATTGTTAGAGTCCTCTCTGATAGCGCCCTTTGGTAAAGGATCCAGCTGGCATGACTTCTCCTGCCTTCTGACTGATGGAGGAGAAGAGGGTCAGGAAGGAAAGCTAGTTCACCCCTGCTGTCTTCCCAGCCAGGTACAGGATCAGTAGAGGAAAAGGAGGAGAGGTTTCTGCAAAGTTGATTAGTTTGAATAGAAGAGTGGCAAATGGTCGGCAGAATTTTATTTAAATTAAACAAAGCTGGTATGAGTTAGAAATGCAAAAGAGCAGCTGAAACCTAATATCTAGTCATGTCTTCCACACTCTTAACTACGGTCTGGACACACTTTTTTTTTTTTTAATTAGTCCCAGGGCTGAAATGTTTAGCAAAATGTTATGTTTAGTTTATAAAAGTTTACCAGCTGAGCAGCACTGGTAGGCACTGTTGAAATGAGGGTGACTTCTATGACACTGTCTCTGATAACAGCATCCTGCACACCTACCTAGAATACATCCATTAGACTTGTCTTTCGTATCACACTTACTTATAACATCCAGGTTGTATGGCCCCCAAGGTGAATGCTAGAATGAACAATGAAATGTATTTGCTACAATATTTTAAGAATTAAGAGATCCCAAGCTATGATTATCTTCCGTTAAGATATAAGCAGATGAAACACCTTATAATTTATGGTTTCTGTATTAAAATTATATTTTGTACAAGTTGCTGAGCTAGCTGTTTTAAGATCAGATGTCAGGCAGCAGCACGCCAAACAGTTTATAGCAGGCATCAGAGATAAGATCTTCCAGGAATGGTTACAGGCAGGAGTGCCTCCTTCCTTTCCCCCTATTTTTGGATGAAGTTTGGTGTAGTGTAGTGCTCTTCAGCAAAATCCTGGCCCAATTAAGACAAAGGAAGCTTTGCCATTGACATTAATGGGGCTGGAATGTCACCCATGTTACCAGATTTGCCCGTTACTTTGGGGTATGCTCATTTATTAGGGTTACTCTTCTGGGGTGGGGAAGGGCGTGTTTCTGTAATTCTCTCAATGTACTGCTTGTGTCACTTGTGTTTTCATATGGAGCTCTACTTCTCCCTTATGCAAGTCCCCTCCCAATGGAGCTATCCTGCAGGCAGGGTCGAACAGCATTTCCAAGCTGCCACCCTCCTATGCCACAGGTTCAGCATGTCCCTATCCCCACTTTCAGAGTACAATTGTTCTGGTAGTAACCCACTTGATGAGCAAACCCCACAGGATTTTTGGGCACTACAGGGATCTTTAGCTTAGGTAAGAGGAGCATTGCTGCAGAGCAAATAGGGAAGCCAAAAAACAGAGAAAGAGAAAAACAACCAGCTTAACCATAAAAGTTATTTATTGCCAGTAATAACCATACAAAGAGAGCCAAACAAACCAAACAGTTGCAATATTAAAATCTAGCTTAAATTTGATTACAAAAGTCAGGTTTAGAAAACTATACCTGATCACACAAGTCAGGGGTAGAAAGCTATACCTAGAGCGTTTGGGTGGGGGGGGGGGGGTGTGCGTACAGAGAGAGAGAGAGAGAGATGGATTCTCACCACTCTGTGAAGCTTCAACCGGTCAGGGTTCCCACATGGTGGTGGTAGCTGAGGGTCCAGAGTGCTGGAGACAGGAAGAGCCCTGAGCACAATTAGTCAGGAGAAGATGAAGTCCCAATGGAACTGATGCAGATTTTGGATTCAGGCATCAGAACACTTACTTGAGCATCAGTAGGGTGTTGTTGTTTTTTTTTAATAGGGAAACAACAATGGTTCAAGGGAGAACACTAGATTTGTTTATGGGTAAACTGATGGCTCAAGGGAGTATACCAAAGTTGTTTTGTTCAGGCTAGACAATAGGAACTGATCATTCCTGGCTATGGGTGATGTTCCTTCAAGGGAGCTCACAATGCAATTAGGCAGCTTCACTATTTTGGATACCAATAAAGGATTTATTACTAGAATTGATCTGATAACTACTAAGTTGGGTGTGTGCAGGCGTGGGTTCATTAACATCTGGAGCAGAGATTCCCCCTGTCATGCAGTGCTTCCCTGTTTTTCTGGTTCCAGAGTTCAGTGCGGTTTTTGCCTTGGAATTTCTGTTCTCCATTCTGTATGCTAATGGAGATGCCTCTGTCATAAACGTACAGCTAAGGGGTTAAGATTCCTCCTTACCTGTAAAGGGTTAAGAAGCTCAGGTAACCTGGCTGGCATCTGACCAATAAGGGGACAAGATACTTTCAAATCTTGGGAGGGGGAAAGGTTTTGTGTGTGTTCTTTGTCTGGGTCTGTGTTATCTCTTGGGATTAAGAGAGGGACGGGACAGAAATCAATCTCCTCCAACCCAGCCTCCACCAACCCTCCAATATTACAATGTAAGTTAGTCAGGCATTGCAAATAGATTTTGTTTTGTTTTGCTTGTGGAGTTTTCCCTGTGTAAAAAGGGAGGTTTATTCCTGGTTTTCTGTAGCTTGAATTTTCCCTGTGTTAGAGGGAGAGGTTATTCCTGTTTTTCTGTAACTTTAAGGTTTTGTCCAGAGGGGGGAATCCCTCTGAGTTTGGAAATTGAGTACCCTGTAAAATATTTACCATCCTGATTTTACAGAGATGATTTTTACCTTCTTTGCTTTAATAAAATCCTTCTTTTAAGAACCTGACTGTTTTCTATTGTTCTAAGACCCAGGGGTTGAGTCTTTGATCACTTTGTAACCAATTGGTTAGAAGATTAGTCTCAAGCCTCCCCAGGAAAGGGGGTGTACGGGCTTGAGGGGATTTTTTTGGGGGGGGAGGGGAACTTCAAGTGGTCCTTTTCCCTGGTTCTTGTTTAAATCACTTGATGGTGGCAGCAATTACCTTTTCTCAGGGTACAGGGGAGATTTTGTACCTTGGAGTTTTTAACCCAAGCTGGTAAAAATAAGCGTAGGGGGTCTTTCATGCGGGTCCCCACAACTGTACCCTAAAGTTCAAAGTGGAGAGGGAACCCTGACAGCCTCCTTGTCCCATCTTTGATGCAAATGAGGCTAGGGGACTATCCTTAATCCTGTCACCCTTGTCCAGAGGGGTTTAGGTGTGTCTCCCACTTCCTTTTCATTGCCTTTTGTAACTCTTTCTTCTGGTTGGTTTTGGTTCAAGCAGAGGCTGGGGCGGGTGTCCTTTGAGTCAGACAGGCTGGATACTATGCCCTGGTCCCCCAAGAACACAGAGCTGACAGGTAACACCCCTTTATCTTCAAGGGTCTCAATGGTCTGGGCCCAGGATACTTAAAAGATCGCCTGAAGCTCCAGGATGAGGACCACGTCAACAACTCTGTTCCTTAGGTACAATAGAGCTGTCCACGACCAGCATAAATCTGTCTGCATAGGAGACAGAGCTTTCTTTGGGTCGTTTCTAGGCTGTGAAACGTACTCCCACAGGATAGAAGAACCACATCCAACACCAACACTTTCCATTCTAAGGGTAAGAAGTACTTTGACGTGGCCTTCAACAGCCAACATAAAAATCAAACAACTTCTCAATTTTCCCCTTGGTGAGAAAAAGGGAGAAGAGAGAATCACACGTGACAGATGTTAGCCACAGCATTTAATACACTACTGGAAAGCTCTCGGGTACTTCAGTGATTAGGGTGTCATAAGAACCTGAATAGAATAGTGTGCAGGATAATCACATAATTAAAAAAAGCTATGACAGTTGGTATGAAGATACAGCAGGGAGGCATGGCAACCATTCTACTTAGTTGTTTCATTAGCAATAGAGTGAAGCTGAACACACATTAAGATGAACAAATGGAACTTTATTAAACCCTTTGGTCTACTCTGTCCATGTGGCCAAGTTGCTTCCAGCCTAATTCCATGTGTTCTCCAGATGTCGCAACAACAACAGTCCCTCCAGGGAAGGGAACATGGGCCCTTTGATTCCCATTCCACTTCTCATGAGACACACGGGGGAAAAACACACATTAGCTTCTTGTCCACGGATAAGGTATGTTAGTAGGTACATTACATTGGAACATTGTTGTTTCAAAGGAATGCCACTATACTGCTTTGCAGCAAGCAGGGGCTTAAAATTCCTATGTGGGGGAATGATAGCAAATAGAGATACAGTTCTTGCAGCACTGCATACATAATTGTCAGCCTAATTAAAGCCTGGTGATTAGAAATGTAATTCTCTTTATTTAATTATGAGGTAGCACTTTCTTTCTGCCTCAGAAATAACCCTGGAATTATCTTGTAAAGTTACTCAGTTATTACATATTGATGCTGCAGATGCAGTTGAATATCTGGCTAGAGCCTTTGAGAACAGACTCTCTGACCATCAGAAGGAGATGCAAGAGGCAGTGTGGAACACTCAAAGAATCAGGCTAATCCCCACCTTTACCCCTTGCAAGTACCATGACAATGACATAGACAGTGTAGGGCAAATCTTTGCTTTTACGAGCGCCAGGAAAGTGTTAGGAAAATGTATTGCCACATTAAATTAAAGAGATAAGCATGATTTTCAAATGAAGGCAGATTCAGAAGCTGATAAGCCATGTCTGTTATACATAGTCACTTTAGGACTAGAAGATTATGTATATAGTCTTTCAGTGTAAAGTTACTCGGCATAATGATCTCCATAGATTCCAGCTCTCACCATGGAACACTGGGAAAGCTACTCTGATTCTACATTATAGTTAGGTTCCTTCCTGTACCAGTATCAGATTAGCAACTATATGGTCACTTACCCAATGGGGCTTAGGTACCTGTGGCTCTGCAGATGCACTGGGGCCAAAGTAAAGAACTGAATCTTATTGGTGAAGATTTAGGTGAGGCTGCCAAAGAGTTCTCAAGCACCTGTCCTGCTGTGGCCTAGGAGTTCAGATTCCTCTATGGTGAGAGTGTGTGTAAGGGCCTTCCCCTCAGCTTCACTTCTCTGTCTCCTGCAGAGGCTCCTTAGGGCCTCAGTAAGTTCACTCTTCTTAAAAGGGTAGATTTCAGCTCAGACGCTATTTGGCCCCCCTAAACTCCCCAATCCAGACAGCTATTGCAGAAGCTGCCTCCCCTACAGGCCTCCTGTCTACAAACCTTTAAACCAGTTTGGGAACAGGGTATAAACACCCTTCAAGATGAACCAGTTTCTAATGTGGTTTGGCCAGCCAGTATGCATGGAGGGACTGAACCTTGTTAGACCTCTTTTAAATCTCTAAGTCCGTATTGCAGCCTACCCAATTAGGAATCAAGACTCAGTGGTTTCTTATCCGATGTAGTGTTGTAAAATGCATCCCCATTACAGCAGTGCTACTTCCATCATAAACCTTTATAAACTGGATAGCAAAATACAAAAATTGGCTAAAAGGTTCAGCCAAGAAGCAAACATTTTTTAAAATAGTTGAGCTGGGCAAACTAATTTTAAGGGTATAAGACAATTATAAAGCATTGGTCTCTGGTGTTTTATAGGCTGTCGATTAATCAGTTAACTCACGTGATTAAAACTGGGATTAATCGCGATTAATTTTTTTGAGTTACACTGTTAAATTTCAATTGGTATTTTATTGTTTATTAAATATTTTTGGAGGTTTTTCTACATTTTCAAATATATTGATTTCTATTACAATAGAAAATACAAAGTTTACAGTGCTCATTTTATATATTTTTTAGAAATATTTGCACTGTAAAAATGATAAAAGAAATAGTATTTTTCAATTCAGCTCATACAAGTACTGTAGTGCAATCTCTTTATTATGAAAGCACAACTTGCAAATGTAGATTTTTTTGTTACGTAACTGCACTCAAAAACAAAACCATGTAAAACTTCAGAGCCTACAAGTCCACTCAGTCCTGCTTCTTGAGCAGCCTATCTCAGAGAAACAAATTTGTTTACATTTATGTGAGATACTGCTGCCTGCTTCTTATTTACAGTGTCACCTGAAAGAGATCAGACGTTCACATGGCACTTTTGTAGCCGGCATTGCAAGGTATTTACATGCCAGATATGCTAAACATTCGTATGTCCCTTCATGCTTGGCCACCATTGGTTACAGAAATCAAACTGTTGTTTTTATTTTCCTATTTTGATTTATAAAACAAAAAATAAAAATGTATCTGTCACAGTTATGGGTCTGCTTGCACCTCAGTTCCTTTCCTGGTGTCTGAGTGCTGCCCCCCTGCCAGGTGTCAGGCCTTGTCCCATAACCTGTTTGATGAAATTTTGCAGTTCTCTCACTCTTAGGCTGGGATGTGGGTACATCACCCCACCCATGCCAATAGCTTATTACCACACAGGTCCAGCTGGACGCTTCCCTTTGGGAGCCTGTGACCAATGCTGTAATGAAAAGCAGCCCACCTAAAACAAATACGTTTATTAGCAAATAGAACAAAGCATAAGAGATTTTTTTTTATAGAAAAAAAACAGCCTATGTGCATGTTTAGACTCATCTAATTAGATGCCTCGCTACAAGGTATATTAGGTGGGCTTCCCTCGAGTTACAGGAACAGAAAAGACTCAACTTACATTCTTTTTGGAAGCCAAGGAGCTCTTGGGACCCAGTGGGGTCTCTGTTTACCTTCTTTAGAGAGATGTTCCCAGGCTGCTCCCCCCCCCCTCTCAGGGAAACACCCTGTTCTCAAAATCCCACCCTCCCTGGGTGTGCCTGAGCCCAATTACCCTATTGACCAACTATTTTTGTTTGAGGGGCTCTCTCTGAAATCCCTCTTTTTCCTCAGCCAGATTTTTCCCACTTGGCCAGCCAGGTCACCTAAGGTGGTAGTTCCATTGTTTGGCAGTTAGACCCATTCAGCCTTACTGGCCTCCAGCCTCTGGTCTTGTGATGGTGGGAGAAGTGTGCTGAAACTTTTCTTCCCCTGACATCCCACCCCTCCAGCCCTATATCCTAAAGCACAGTTTGGGGTCCAGATCAACGTTCATGTCCATTCACTACAGCACCTCAGACTTTAAGGTCAGAAGGGACCATTATGATCATCTAGTCTGACCTCCTGCACAATGCAGGCCACAGAATCTCACCCACCCACTCCTGCAATAATCCTCTCACCTATGTCTCAGCTATTGAAGTCCTCAAATCATGGTTTAAAGACTTCAGGATGCAGAGAATTCTCCAGTAAGTGACCCATGCCCCATGCTGCAGAGGAAGGTGAAAAACCTCCAGGGCCTCTGCCGATCTACCCTGGAGGAAAATCCACCTCTCCTAAGTGCTCAGCCCCTTTCCAGGATATTTGAAATCACGTTCTTATAAACAGTGGCCTGGCTTTCCACTGCCCAGAGAATGTGTCCATTTTGTGTCACTTGGGGGGCATAAAATAGATGGGTCCTGACTGTAGCTGGCCAGGGGAAACTTCCCCTGATGAAGGGCAGCTCTCTGTTGATAAAGGGTCAGCAGAGGCAGCAGAACCAGTTCCTGTGCAGCCACCCCAGTGGTGTGCAGTGAGGGAATCAGACATGGCAGGATTGTTTTGGGGTGTGTGTGTGAAGGAGTGGAGTTCCGCTTTACCAGTTTTTCACTAGTTAAGTTGAGTAGGCCTCCAGCTGACTTAACTGCCTCTATGACTGTGCAACACAGCTTCCTGCTGCACCCCTTTAACCTTCCTGCTGAGCTTGAACGTGATGGAGAATAGAGCCCCTGGGGAGTCATTTACAGCAGTGCAAGTGAGTTGCACTTTGGGTGTAAAACGCCACCTGTCTGATTTAGTAGCGTTTGACACCCACTTTGCACAGGGCACAGTATATCTAGCCTCACTCACATTACCAGAAAGAGCCACCTGAAGGCTATGCCATCCTCCTCCAAAGATCCACCCTCACCACATGCCTCCATCCCCCGGAGATGGGGGGAAATAGATGGGCTCTGCAATACTTATGCCTAATTTAAACAAACAATGGGCAAAACACATTATACCAGTGTGGTGCATCTGCTAAACAGTGGACTACTATTCCCATCAGCACTCCTTTCCCCACTACACACTTCTCTTCCTCCTGGCCAGGCAAGGGGAAAGGTACTGACCCAGGAAAGGATTTGGCTCTGTGATAGGGCCTGTGGGGGCCAGGTGGCCTAGTGGCTAGATCATTGGTCAGAGACGGTAGTAGTAGGGAGACCTGGGCCCTCCCTCTCCACCAGGTCCCAGCCCAGGGCTCTGTGTAGTTCAATCCCTAAGTAGAGGAGATGGGTCAAGACCAGTTTCTCTGGGCTACTTCCTACTAAAGTCTCTTTAGTTTGGGGCATGGCCCTGCTAGTCCAACTGGGTCTCATCTACAGACTCTTCTTGGCAGAGAAAAGCTTACTTGCTTCCAATAGCTGGTAGGTTGCTGATCCATCCCTTCAGGCAGGCCAACAGAGAGCTCCTGCTTCCTCACCAGTCAGTCCCCCACTGAGCCAGGCTCCCTTCTTTTCTCCCCACTCCAGGCCTGGCACTGGCTGCAGGTATAGCGGGGTGGGGCTAGCTGAACCCAAAGGTTTTCTTTAACCGCTGCTGTGCCAGGCAGCAGTTTCCCTGCTCCATCACAGACCCTTTTGGGAAGTAGCAGCTGCATGGTGAGCTAGGAGCTGCAGAGAAGCGAGATGCAGAGAGGAACTCCTGGAACTGTATGTAGAGCTGCTTGTAGAACTGTGTGTGAGTGCCAGACATCACAGCTAGGTGCAGATCAGTATGGGACTTATAGGGAAGCAGCAGCAGCTGGGCAGGGAGCCAGTGCAGAGGGGCCCCAATGAGAGACCCTAACTGAGTCTGGCCTGGAAACCCACAAGCTCCTATTTGCTTGACTAGAGACTGGGCTGGAGCGACACCCCAAGCACTAGGCCTGAAGAGCCATGACTCTGGATTAAACTGCCCCAGGGGCCCAAACAAGAGCCACTATTGCTCACTTTGAATTGTAACTGTTGAAGCCTCTGTACCTCAGGTCTTTGCAACCTTTTCCTTTCCTGCCAGCCCTAGTAAAATACCCTTTCCCTTAGCCAGACGTCTGAGTGGCTATTGGGATCCACCAGGGCTAATGTCTACAAGGCCTTGCTGCTGAAACACCTACAGTGCTTGCCTCCAAATCACGGAACACTAGTTATATTTCTGGCACTCTACACATTTCAGGGACTCCAGCAGGGAGCAGCCTCAGTAATTACATCAGGTTAAAGAAGGAAGAAATCATGCTCTAGTCCAGGAAGGAATCTAAGGCAAAGTCAAGTACAAACCATGGTTTGACCTCTCCATACTGTCTGGTCAAATCTTATCATAGGGCCACAGCCATGTTTAACGTTTCCAGCACAGGGATTAAACATGGATTTTTGTCTTATGACAGCAGGTCCCTAATTGGTATAAATTCTGTTCTTTAAATCAGCTGGAGCTGCAGTTGGGAAAGGGCCTTGGTCACCAACCAAGCTTCTCCCAGCAAGACAAATTTTTTGGGACCTGGTCACGACCTCTGCTGATTCCTGGTGCTCGGGGTGATCAGTGAGAATAGCACCTGCACCTGGAGTGCCTTTTGTGCCCAGGCTCTCAGCTCATAAATTCTCCTTCCATTCCCCTGAAGGCAGGTACCTGAGGTACCTCTGCTAGGCTGTGAAAGTCACCAGCCCCACAATTCCAGTGGCTTTTGAATGCCCCACCACTTTTGTTTTTTCAAGTGAGCCATTTACCAAGTTTAGTGGCTATTAAATATGGTCATTCATTGTTTATAAAAATAGTCATTTGATCTTCACTTACGAGTCATATTCACTACATAGCCATGGGGCTTTCCTGCAGTATATCATTCGTTATGTTCATTTATTATGCAGTCCCCTGAGACATTGAATAAATCAGTGAATGATTTATGGAACAGTTTAAGTGATTCTCCACTGACATGGCTGCAAATTTGGTCTACCCAACTCACTTGTGCTGTGACTGGGTAAGTGACGGAAACATGGGCCATTATCAAATCATCACATTGTAAACTGTGGAAATCAAATTGTTGGGCCAAATTCTGCTCTGGGTTACATCATTGTAAATCTGGATTTACTCCACTGATTTCCACAGAATCACTCCAGATTTACATTGGTGTGATCCAGAGCTGAATTTGGCTCGCTGTATATAAAGTGAGCTAAACTTCCCCTCTTTCCCTCCTCCCCCCTTCAACCCCCTCCCTTTGCCCCCGCCCCAGTTCTAGTAAATGGTCTCCCTCTCCAGCTCTTAGGATGCTCATGCACAGACTTGGCAGGATTTTGATTGTGCACTGGTAAGGTAAGCAAGGGGATGTCTTGAAACATTGTATTAGACATTGAAGGGAGGTGTATGTCTTTTAGAGAAAAAAAATGCTAGTGGGGAAAAGCATTTCTATTCCATTCACCTTTGAGGAAATGTCGTATGAAAATAGCAAAGCCAAATAACACCAAACTATCCACTATCACACAGGCATCTACTCACGCTGCCCTTCAGAGCTGATGGATTGTGGGGAAAGTGCAAACCCTCCCTGGGGCTTCCATATTCTTGCCTTCAAAGCCCTTTCCAGCTCTGCCCTAACCCTCATCTCAGATCTGATCTTCTATAGTGCATCCCCCCTCAATGGTTCCACTCTGCCTTTGATGCCAGTCTCATTGCCCCATGTGAGTGCTCTGCAGTGGCTGCTTATATACTGTGTGCCAAGAAAAAAACTGCTTTTAATAAATTGAGCCAAACTCAGGTTTTGTGGCAGCAGGTGCCACTCCAACACTAGGTCTGCATTGGGCACTGTGTGTTTTCCTTTAGAAACAGAAAGGTTCCAATTTCTGAGGCAGCTGAAAAGCTAGGAAGTAACCACACCCAAAGCCCTTTGGTGCTGTTGTGTAGCATTATCTTTCATTTCTTCTGTCCACACCTTCACAATCACCAATAATTGGCAGCCCTTTCACAAAGACCAAGAAGTGAATGGGCATGAAGACTGAATTGCCATCTCATCCGCAGATGTGGCTAGTCCTTTCAAATCAGAATTTAGGTATACTGGCAGGGCAGAGGTGAACACATTACCTCTGCATGTTCTGTAGCTAAACAGAGGACTTAATTTTCTGGGGCTGTCAATCCAGCCGCTTGTATGAACATTACATTTATTTCTTATGGCTGGGATTTCCAAAGAAGCCTAAGAGAGCTAAGTGCCTGACTCCCATTGAATTTTAATGAGGGAAGGGTGCCTAACACCCAGAAGTCCCGTCTTGAATCCCAGTGAAAAGCATTTGTGATTCTTATTTATATTAAGCCTTTAACATTTAAGATGTGGCGGGGAAGCCCTACTCTCTGTGGCATGTGAGGATGAGCATTTTCAGAGCAGTGCATGGAATTTTAGTTCCATAACTCCCAGTGACTTCTTTTAATGGAGAATCATGGGGCTCAAATTCTGTGCACAGCTTGGAAAATTCAGGGTGGGGGGAGGTGTTATAGATTGCAGAGTCACATGTCAATGTACAGAAATGGAAATACTAATAGCTTAGCATCAGTAGGTGGCAAACCTGAATCACAGTGTTAGATTCCCTTCCAACCACAGTAATTTAGCAGTGAATTCTGAGCAGGAAATAATAAAAAGTACTTGCAAAACTGAAAAGCTTTTGTGGAGAATGAAAATGTTTATAATAATTTAGAAGGCTTGTTATATAGATGAGGTTTAGAAAACTCTTAGTGTCAAAATTACATGCAGCAAGCTGTAATAGGCATAAAGAGTGCAGAATAAAAGAAACAGAAGCAGTTCACTTGACAAATGTGAAAGCTTTCTTGGTATTATAGAAAGGCTAAATGATCTTAATCATATTAACTACTGGCTTGCAGCCAGAATCTTGGTGAAAGGTATGAACAATGTACTAAATTATCTACAACTTAAAAAACCTCCATAAGACTAAATAGGGTAGAGGTATTCTTTTTATTTTTTTAAGAGATGAAAATAATCACCAGCATATTGTTGCCATGTTCCATTTAGTTTCAAATATGAAACACTCGTTGGATTGAAAATGCATCCAGGTTTGTAAAAATTACAAGTAGGTAATTGGCTAATGGTTAATAATTATTTCAAATACAGTAACTCTCACTTAAAGTCGTCCCGCTTAACGTTGTTTCGTTTTTACGTTGCTGATTAATTAGGGAACATGTTCGTTTACAGTGGTGAAATGCTCCCTTCTAAGGTCGTTTGCAGGTTATCAATGGCAGTTCAGCTGTCCCTTCCCCCACTGCCACAGGAGTCTCCGAGACTCCTGCCTCCTTGCTGTCTGGTGGGGAGGGAAAGAAGAGGGAGGCTCATGTCAGTGTGCCTGCTTGCTGTATGGGGGGGAGGGAAGAAGTTCTGTAGCTTTAGACTGTAGCTTTAGACCTCCCGCGAGCCCTTAGGTCGCTGGTTCAACTCCCGCTCGAAGGAGTTGGCTTTTGTTTCCTTGCTTACATGCTCTTCTTTAGAGCTCCCACTCTGGCCATTGCCGTATTTTACTTCATTCGTGAGAGACTGGCCGTTGGAAATCTGCTGCATTTAAAGCACCACTTGCCACTACTTTCACCTACCACACCTGCTTCCAAGGACCTAGGCCACACTTTACGCCTTTATAGGCGCAGTTCCTTTTTCTTCGCCCTCCCGCACTCACAGCGTAGACATGTAGCTATCGATGTCAGGCTTCAGAGGTGCCATTTATCACCCTGGTAGCGGGGCGCCTTTGTCATAAAATAGACCGGCCGTAGCTATGTCCCCAAGCTGTCTTTGGTGTTTTTTGCATGGGGCAGATGTCCCGGAGGGGACTTCGTTGCCGGTGGCAGGGAGGAGAGGAACGTAGGGGGAAACGAGAAGGCCCTTTAGTCGCTGAGAGTCCCTTGTCCTTCAGGCTCAACCGACTGTGTGCGCTGCTGACGGCGGGCTATTATGCTCATCGTTGTAGCGATGTGTGCTTTTCAATGGTTTGCTCTCTCTTTGTCCATCTTTCCTCCATGTCCTAGAGCTCAGTTTATGGAGTAGTGTGAGGACGCGGTTCCATTTCTTTCCTGTTTGGGCTTTTGTCCATCACATTTGTAGAGGTGGGATTCCTCCTTGGGCAAGCGTGATTGCACAGAGTGCGTAAAAGGCTTCTGGCGGAGAATTGGTAGAAGCCCGATCTCGCGGAATTTCTGTCAAGGAGCTGCCGGGCTATCCGTAGATAATGTGAAGCTTTGCTGTCCTTGGCCTGTGCACCGGATAGGCGGGCAGGGAGGCAACTCGTCCCCTTTACTTTGCGGTTTTTGCTCTTCTTGTTCTCATGAACGGAGGCGTTAGGTATGTGTGGGTGTGCAAGGCATGGGCGTGTGTGATTTTTCTGATGGTCTCTGGAAAGGTGTATTTTGTTTAAAGGCAGGAAAGGGGAGCAGCGTTGTTTGCTACGTCACGTGTCCTTGTTGAGTGGAGGTCCTTTCGCAGGTGCTGGGCAAGAGTAAAGGTAATTTCGTTTTGCGGTGTGAAGAGATCTCTGGATGGGGGTTGGGCTTGAGTGGTGGGTGTTGTGGCTACATGGGGAATTAGCTCAAATGGTAGAGCGCTCGCTTAGCATGTGAGAGGTAGCGGGATCGATGCCCGCATTCTCCAAGCTATTGCCCTTTCCTTTCCACGTGTGTCTCTCTCTCTCTCTCTCTTTTTTTCATCCCCACCCACTTGCACCCGCCTACACCCTTGATGTCTGCGCAGAAAGGCGCGTTCCGGTCCACTCTTGGCTTTGCAGCAAGCTTTTTGTCCGCGGGCAGCCAAAGGGGCAGCTTGTCTTTCAGGAGCGTGTGTGTCTGAGTTCTTTTCTTTTGCGAGTGTCTTTGTGTTTTTTTTCCTGAGGTAGGCGTGGCAGGCCGAGTCGGGTGTGAAAGGGTGGGAGTGGGATTGTGTCAATTATTGACGAAGGGGAAGGGAAATGGGCTGAGAAAATGTTGTGTTTTGAAAGGCCCCTTTCGAGGCAGGCAGGAGGCTCCGGCGTGGGACGGGTTTTCCGTTGCACCACCGTCCCTATTCTGGGTGGGAATCAGGGCTGGGGTCCCAGCGGTGTGCTGCGCGTGCTTGAGACAATCGCGGGTCCCTTGTGGGTCAGCGGAGGGATGCGGCGTCCCGGCTAGCAAGCAGGGCTAGCGTCGCGCCCCCGGCGTTCCGTTCTTCCCTTGCGGCGTTGTCTTCGTGCCATGCCTGTTAGGGAGCCTTTGAGCGGTCTATGTGTGCGGGTTTCCTGTTGGATGAATTGAGGGTAGACTAGGCGGCTACCCAGCACCCGGGGCAGCCATGAGGATGAAGGGATAGGTGTGTGTGGCTTATGCCTTTCAAGGGCTGGGCACGGGCATGACTATAATTAGCAGTTAGTGCCAGTGGCGCTTCTGCCTGACACCTTGAGTCACTCTGGGCCCATGACTCCTGTCTTCCTTCGATAGCTCAGCTGGTAGAGCGGAGGACTGTAGGCTTAGATCTCCCGGGAATCCTTAGGTCGCTGGTTCAACTCCGGCTCGAAGGAGTTGGCTTTTGTTTCCTTGCTTACATGCTCTTCTTTAGAGCTCCCACTCTGGCCATTGCCGTATTTTACTTCATTCGTGAGAGACTGGCCGTTGGAAATCTGCTGCATTTAAAGCACCACTTGCCACTACTTTCACCTACCACACCTGCTTCCAAGGACCTAGGCCACACTTTACGCCTTTATAGGCGCAGTTCCTTTTTCTTCGCCCTCCCGCACTCACAGCGTAGACATGTAGCTATCGATGTCAGGCTTCAGAGGTGCCATTTATCACCCTGGTAGCGGGGCGCCTTTGTCATAAAATAGACCGGCCGTAGCTATGTCCCCAAGCTGTCTTTGGTGTTTTTTGCATGGGGCAGATGTCCCGGAGGGGACTTCGTTGCCGGTGGCAGGGAGGAGGGGAACGTAGGGGGAAATGAGAAGGCCCTTTAGTCGCTGAGAGTCCCTTGTCCTTCAGGCTCAACCGACTGTGTGCGCTGCTGACGGCGAGCTATTATGCTCATCGTTGTAGCGATGTGTGCTTTTCAATGGTTTGCTCTCTCTTTGTCCATCTTTCCTCCATGTCCTAGAGCTCAGTTTATGGAGTAGTGTGAGGACGCGGTTCCATTTCTTTCCTGTTTGGGCTTTTGTCCATCACATTTGTAGAGGTGGGATTCCTCCTTGGGCAAGCGTGATTGCACAGAGTGCGTAAAAGGCTTCTGGCGGAGAATTGGTAGAAGCCCGATCTCGCGGAATTTCTGTCAAGGAGCTGCCGGGCTATCCGTAGATAATGTGAAGCTTTGCTGTCCTTGGCCTGTGCACCGGATAGGCGGGCAGGGAGGCAACTCGTCCCCTTTACTTTGCGGTTTTTGCTCTTCTTGTTCTCATGAACGGAGGCGTTAGGTATGTGTGGGTGTGCAAGGCATGGGCGTGTGTGATTTTTCTGATGGTCTCTGGAAAGGTGTATTTTGTTTAAAGGCAGGAAAGGGGAGCAGCGTTGTTTGCTACGTCACGTGTCCTTGTTGAGTGGAGGTCCTTTCGCAGGTGCTGGGCAAGAGTAAAGGTAATTTCGTTTTGCGGTGTGAAGAGATCTCTGGATGGGGGTTGGGCTTGAGTGGTGGGTGTTGTGGCTACATGGGGAATTAGCTCAAATGGTAGAGCGCTCGCTTAGCATGTGAGAGGTAGCAGGATCGATGCCCGCATTCTCCAAGCTATTGCCCTTTCCTTTCCACGTGTGTCTCTCTCTCTCTCTCTCTTTTTTTCATCCCCACCCACTTGCACCCGCCTACACCCTTGATGTCTGCGCAGAAAGGCGCGTTCCGGTCCACTCTTGGCTTTGCAGCAAGCTTTTTGTCCGCGGGCAGCCAAAGGGGCAGCTTGTCTTTCAGGAGCGTGTGTGTCTGAGTTCTTTTCTTTTGCGAGTGTCTTTGTGTTTTTTTTCCTGAGGTAGGCGTGGCAGGCCGAGTCGGGTGTGAAAGGGTGGGAGTGGGATTGTGTCAATTATTGACGAAGGGGAAGGGAAATGGGCTGAGAAAATGTTGTGTTTTGAAAGGCCCCTTTCGAGGCAGGCAGGAGGCTCCGGCGTGGGACGGGTTTTCCGTTGCACCACCGTCCCTATTCTGGGTGGGAATCAGGGCTGGGGTCCCAGCGGTGTGCTGCGCGTGCTTGAGACAATCGCGGGTCCCTTGTGGGTCAGCGGAGGGATGCGGCGTCCCGGCTAGCAAGCAGGGCTAGCGTCGCGCCCCCGGCGTTCCGTTCTTCCCTTGCGGCGTTGTCTTCGTGCCATGCCTGTTAGGGAGCCTTTGAGCGGTCTATGTGTGCGGGTTTCCTGTTGGATGAATTGAGGGTAGACTAGGCGGCTACCCAGCACCCGGGGCAGCCATGAGGATGAAGGGATAGGTGTGTGTGGCTTATGCCTTTCAAGGGCTGGGCACGGGCATGACTATAATTAGCAGTTAGTGCCAGTGGCGCTTCTGCCTGACACCTTGAGTCACTCTGGGCCCATGACTCCTGTCTTCCTTCGATAGCTCAGCTGGTAGAGCGGAGGACTGTAGGCTTAGATCTCCCGGGAATCCTTAGGTCGCTGGTTCAACTCCGGCTCGAAGGAGTTGGCTTTTGTTTCCTTGCTTACATGCTCTTCTTTAGAGCTCCCACTCTGGCCATTGCCGTATTTTACTTCATTCGTGAGAGACTGGCCGTTGGAAATCTGCTGCATTTAAAGCACCACTTGCCACTACTTTCACCTACCACACCTGCTTCCGAGGACCTAGGCCACACTTTACGCCTTTATAGGCGCAGTTCCTTTTTCTTCGCCCTCCCGCACTCACAGCGTAGACATGTAGCTATCGATGTCAGGCTTCAGAGGTGCCATTTATCACCCTGGTAGCGGGGCGCCTTTGTCATAAAATAGACCGGCCGTAGCTATGTCCCCAAGCTGTCTTTGGTGTTTTTTGCATGGGGCAGATGTCCCGGAGGGGACTTCGTTGCCGGTGGCAGGGAGGAGGGGAACGTAGGGGGAAACGAGAAGGCCCTTTAGTCGCTGAGAGTCCCTTGTCCTTCAGGCTCAACCGACTGTGTGCGCTGCTGACGGCGGGCTATTATGCTCATCGTTGTAGCGATGTGTGCTTTTCAATGGTTTGCTCTCTCTTTGTCCATCTTTCCTCCATGTCCTAGAGCTCAGTTTATGGAGTAGTGTGAGGACGCGGTTCCATTTCTTTCCTGTTTGGGCTTTTGTCCATCACATTTGTAGAGGTGGGATTCCTCCTTGGGCAAGCGTGATTGCACAGAGTGCGTAAAAGGCTTCTGGCGGAGAATTGGTAGAAGCCCGATCTCGCGGAATTTCTGTCAAGGAGCTGCCGGGCTATCCGTAGATAATGTGAAGCTTTGCTGTCCTTGGCCTGTGCACCGGATAGGCGGGCAGGGAGGCAACTCGTCCCCTTTACTTTGCGGTTTTTGCTCTTCTTGTTCTCATGAACGGAGGCGTTAGGTATGTGTGGGTGTGCAAGGCATGGGCGTGTGTGATTTTTCTGATGGTCTCTGGAAAGGTGTATTTTGTTTAAAGGCAGGAAAGGGGAGCAGCGTTGTTTGCTACGTCACGTGTCCTTGTTGAGTGGAGGTCCTTTCGCAGGTGCTGGGCAAGAGTAAAGGTAATTTCGTTTTGCGGTGTGAAGAGATCTCTGGATGGGGGTTGGGCTTGAGTGGTGGGTGTTGTGGCTACATGGGGAATTAGCTCAAATGGTAGAGCGCTCGCTTAGCATGTGAGAGGTAGCGGGATCGATGCCCGCATTCTCTAAGCTATTGCCCTTTCCTTTCCACGTGTGTCTCTCTCTCTCTCTCTCTCTTTTTTCCATCCCCACCCACTTGCTCCCGCATACACCCTTGATGTCTGCGCAGAAAGGCGCGTTCCGGTCCACTCTTGGCTTTGCGGCAAGCTTTTTGTCCGCGGGCAGCCAAAGTGGCAGCTTGTCTTTCAGGAGCGTGTGTGTCTGAGTTCTTTTCTTTTGCGAGTGTCTTTGTGTTTGTTTTTCCCGAGGTAGGCGTGGCAGGCCGAGTAGGGTGTGAAAGGGTGGGAGTGGGATTGTGTCAATTATTGACGAAGGGGAAGGGAAATGGGCTGAGAAAATGTTGTGTTTTGAAAGGCCCCTTTCGAGGCAGGCAGGAGGCTCCGGCGTGGGACTGGTTTTCCGTTGCACCACCGTCCCTATTCTGGGTGGGAATCAGGGCTGGGGTCCCAGCGGTGTGCTGCGCGTGCTTGAGACAATCGCGGGTCCCTTGTGGGTCAGCGGAGGGATGCGGCGTCCCGGCTAACAAGCAGGGCTAGCGTCGCGCCCCCGGCGTTCCGTTCTTCCCTTGCGGCGTTGTCTTCGTGCCATGCCTGTTAGGGAGACTTTGAGCGGTCTATGTGTGCGGGCTTCCCGTTGGATGAATTGAGGGTAGACTAGGCGGCTACCCAGCACCCGGGGCAGCCGTGAGGATGAAGGGATGGGTGTGTGTGGCTTATGCCTTTCAAGGGCTGGGCACGGGCATGCCTATAATTAGCAGTTAGTGCCAGTGGCGCTTCTGCCTGACACCTTGAGTCACTCTGGGCCCATGGTTCCTAACTTCCTTCGATAGCTCAGCTGGTAGAGCGGAGGACTGTAGGCTTAGATCTCCCGGGAATCCTTAGGTCGCTGGTTCAACTCCGGCTCGAAGGAGTTGGCTTTTGTTTCCTTGCTTACATGCTCTTCTTTAGAGCTCCCACTCTGGCCATTGCCGTATTTTACTTCATTCGTGAGAGACTGGCCGTTGGAAATCTGCTGCATTTAAAGCACCACTTGCCACTACTTTCACCTACCACACCTGCTTCCGAGGACCTAGGCCACACTTTACGCCTTTATAGGCGCAGTTCCTTTTTCTTCGCCCTCCCGCACTCACAGCGTAGACATGTAGCTATCGATGTCAGGCTTCAGAGGTGCCATTTATCACCCTGGTAGCGGGGCGCCTTAGTCATAAAATAGACCGGCCGTAGCTATGTCCCCAAGCTGTCTTTGGTGTTTTTTGCATTGGGCAGATGTCCCGGAGGGGACTTCCTTGCCGGTGGTAGGGAGGAGAGGAACGTAGGGGGAAACGAGAAGGCCCTTTAGTCGCTGAGAGTCCCTTGTCCTTCAGGCTCAACCGACTGTGTGCGCTGCTGACGGCGGGCTATTATGCTCATCGTTGTAGCGATGTGTGCTTTTCAATGGTTTGCTCTCTCTTTGTCCATCTTTCCTCCATGTCCTAGAGCTCAGTTTATGGAGTAGTGTGAGGACGCGGTTCCATTTCTTTCCTGTTTGGGCTTTTGTCCATCACATTTGTAGAGGTGGGATTCCTCCTTGGGCAAGCGTGATTGCACAGAGTGCGTAAAAGGCTTCTGGCGGAGAATTGGTAGAAGCCCGATCTCGCGGAATTTCTGTCAAGGAGCTGCCGGGCTATCCGTAGATAATGTGAAGCTTTGCTGTCCTTGGCCTGTGCACCGGATAGGCGGGCAGGGAGGCAACTCGTCCCCTTTACTTTGCGGTTTTTGCTCTTCTTGTTCTCATGAACGGAGGCGTTAGGTATGTGTGGGTGTGCAAGGCATGGGCGTGTGTGATTTTTCTGATGGTCTCTGGAAAGGTGTATTTTGTTTAAAGGCAGGAAAGGGGAGCAGCGTTGTTTGCTACGTCACGTGTCCTTGTTGAGTGGAGGTCCTTTCGCAGGTGCTGGGCAAGAGTAAAGGTAATTTCGTTTTGCGGTGTGAAGAGATCTCTGGATGGGGGTTGGGCTTGAGTGGTGGATTTTGTAGCTACATGGGGAATTAGCTCAAATGGTAGAGCGCTCGCTTAGCATGTGAGAGGTAGCGGGATCGATGCCCGCATTCTCCAAGTTACTACCATTTCCCTCCCACGTGTGTCTCTCTCTCTCTCTCTCTTTTTTTCATCCCCACCCACTTGCTCCCGCATACACCCTTGATATCTGCGCAGAAAGGCGCGTTCCGGTCCACTCTTGGCTTTGCGGCAAGCTTTTTGTCCGCGGGCAGCCAAAGGGGCAGCTTGTCTTTCAGGAGCGTGTGTGTCTGAGTTCTTTTCTTTTGCGAGTGTCTTTGTGTTTGTTTTTCCTGAGGTATCATTCCTGACATGTAGCTATCGATGTCAGGCTTCAGAGGTGCCATTTATCACCCTGGTAGCGGGGTGCCTTTGTCATAAAATAGACCGGCCGTAGCTATGTCCCCAAGCTGTCTTTGGTGTTTTTTGCATGGGGCAGAAGTCCCGGAGGGGACTTCGTTGCCGGTGGCAGGGAGGAGGGGAACGTAGGGGGAAACGAGAAGGCCCTTTAGTCGCTGAGAGTCCCTTGTCCTTCAGGCTCAACCGACTGTGTGCGCTGCTGACGGCGGGCTATTATGCTCATCGTTGTAGCAATGTGTGCGTTTCAATGGTTTGCTCTCTCTTTGTCCATCTTTCGTCCGCGTCCTAGAGCTCAGTTTATGGAGTAGTGTGAGGACGCGGTTCCGTTTCTTTCATGTTTGGGCTTTTGTCCATCACATTTGTAGAGGTGGGATTCCTCCTTGGGCAAGCGTGATTGCACAGAGTGCGTAAAAGTCTTCTGGCGGAGAATTGCTTCAAGCCCGATCTCGCGGAATTTCTGTCAAGGAGCTGCTGGGTTATCCGTAGATAATGTGAAGCTTTGCTGTCCTTGGCCTGTGCACCGGATAGGCGGGCAGGGAGGCAACTCGTCCCCTTTACTTTGCGGTTTTTGCTCTTCTTGTTCTCATGAACGAAGGCGTTAGGTATGTGTGGGTGTGCAAGGCATGGGCATGTGTGAGTTTCTCTGATGGTCTCTGGAAAGGTGTATTTTGTTTAAAGGCAGGAAAGGGGAACAGCGTTGTTTGCTATGTCACGTGTCCTTGTTGAGTGGAGGTCCTTTCGCAGGTGCTGGGCAAGAGTAAAGGTAATTTCGTTTTGTGGTGTGAAGAGATCTCTGGAGGGGGGTTGGGCTTGAGTGGCGGGTGTTGTGGCTACATGGGGAATTAGCTCAAATGGTAGAGCGCTCGCTTAGCATGTGAGAGGTAGCGGGATCCATGCCTGCATTCTCCAAGCTACTGCCCTTTCCCTCCCACGTGTCTCTCTCTCTCTCGCTTTTTTCCATCCCCACCCACTTGCTCCCGCCTACACCCTTGATGTCTGCGCAGAAAGGCGCGTTCCGGTCCACTCTTGGCTTTGCGGCAAGCTTTTTGTCCGCGGGCAGCCAAAGTGGCAGCTTGTCTTTCAGGAGCGTGTGTGTCTGAGTTCTTTTCTTTTGCGAGTGTCTTTGTGTTTGTTTTTCCCGAGGTAGGCGTGGCAGGCCGAGTAGGGTGTGAAAGGGTGGGAGTGGGATTGTGTCAATTATTGACGAAGGGGAAGGGAAATGGGCTGAGAAAATGTTGTGTTTTGAAAGGCCCCTTTCGAGGCAGGCAGGAGGCTCCGGCGTGGGACTGGTTTTCCGTTGCACCACCGTCCCTATTCTGGGTGGGAATCAGGGCTGGGGTCCCAGCGGTGTGCTGCGCGTGCTTGAGACAATCGCGGGTCCCTTGTGGGTCAGCGGAGGGATGCGGCGTCCCGGCTAGCAAGCAGGGCTAGCGTCGCGCCCCCGGCGTTCCGTTCTTCCCTTGCGGCGTTGTCTTCGTGCCATGCCTGTTAGGGAGCCTTTGAGCGGTCTATGTGTGCGGGTTTCCTGTTGGATGAATTGAGGGTAGACTAGGCGGCTACCCAGCACCCGGGACAGCCGTCAGGATGAAGGGATGGGTGTGTGTGGCTTATGCCTTTCAAGGGCTGGGCACGGGCATGCCTATAATTAGCAGTTAGTGCCAGTGGCGCTTCTGCCTGACACCTTGAGTCACTCTGGGCCAATGGTTCCTGACTTCCTTCGATAGCTCAGCTGGTAGAGCGGAGGACTGTAGGCTTAGATCTCCCGGGAATCCTTAGGTCGCTGGTTCAACTCCGGCTCGAAGGAGTTGGCTTTTGTTTCCTTGCTTACATGCTCTTCTTTAGAGCTCTCACTCTGGCCATTGCCGTATTTTACTTCATTCGTGAGAGACTGGCCGTTGGAAATCTGCTGCATTTAAAGGACCACTTGCCACTACTTTCACCTACCACACCTGCTTCCAAGGACCTAGGCCACACTTTACGCCTTTATAGGCGCAGTTCCTTTTTCTTCGCCCTCCCGCACTCACAGCGTAGACATGTAGCTATCGATGTCAGGCTTCAGAGGTGCCATTTATCACCCTGGTAGCGGGGCGCCTTTGTCATAAAATAGACCGGCCGTAGCTATGTCCCCAAGCTGTCTTTGGTGTTTTTTGCATGGGGCAGATGTCCCGGAGGGGACTTCGTTGCCGGTGGCAGGGAGGAGAGGAACGTAGGGGGAAACGAGAAGGCCCTTTAGTCGCTGAGAGTCCCTTGTCCTTCAGGCTCAACCGACTGTGTGCGCTGCTGACGGCGGGCTATTATGCTCATCGTTGTAGCAATGTGTGCTTTTCAATGGTTTGCTCTCTCTTTGTCCATCTTTCCTCCACGTCCTAGAGCTCAGTTTATGGCGTAGTGTTAGGACGCGGTTCCATTTCTTTCCTGTTTGGGCTTTTGTCCATCACATTTGTAGAGGTGGGATTCCTCCTTGGGCAAGCGTGATTGCACAGAGTGCGTAAAAGGCTTCTGGCGGAGAATTGGTAGAAGCCCGATCTCGCGGAATTTCTGTCAAGGAGCTGCCGGGCTATCCGTAGATAATGTGAAGCTTTGCTGTCCTTGGCCTGTGCACCGGATAGGCGGGCAGGGAGGCAACTCGTCCCCTTTACTTTGCGGTTTTTGCTCTTCTTGTTCTCATGAACGGAGGCGTTAGGTATGTGTGGGTGTGCAAGGCATGGGCGTGTATGATTTTTCTGATGGTCTCTGGAAAGGTGTATTTTGTTTAAAGGCAGGAAAGGGGAGCAGCGTTGTTTGCTACGTCACGTGTCCTTGTTGAGTGGAGGTCCTTTCACAGGTGCTGGGCAAGAGTAAAGGTAATTTCGTTTTGCGGTGTGAAGAGATCTCTGGATGGGGGTTGGGCTTGAGTGGTGGGTCTTGTGGCTACATGGGGAATTAGCTCAAATGGTAGAGCGCTCGCTTAGCCTGTGAGAGGTAGCGGGATCGATACCCGCATTCTCCAAGTTACTACCATTTCCCTCCCACGTGTTTCTCTCTCTCTCTTTTTTTCATCCCCACCCACTTGCTCCCGCATACACCCTTGATATCTGCGCAGAAAGGCGCGTTCCGGTCCAGTCTTGGCTTTGCGGCAAGCTTTTTGTCCGCGGGCAGCCAAAGGGGCAGCTTGTCTTTCAGGAGCGTGTGTGTCTGAGTTCTTTTCTTTTGCGAGTGTCTTTGTGTTTGTTTTTCCTGAGGTATTATTCCTGACATGTAGCTATCGATGTCAGGCTTCAGAGGTGCCATTTATCACCCTGGTAGCGGGGTGCCTTTGTCATAAAATAGACTGGCCGTAGCTATGTCCCCAAGCTGTCTTTGGTGTTTTTTGCATGGGGCAGATGTCCCGGAGGGGACTTCGTTGCCGGTGGCAGGGAGGAGGGGAACGTAGGGGGAAACGAGAAGGCCCTTTAGTCGCTGAGAGTCCCTTGTCCTTCAGGCTCAACCGACTGTGTGCGCTGCTGACGGCGGGCTATTATGCTCATCGTTGTAGCAATGTGTGCGTTTCAATGGTTTGCTCTCTCTTTGTCCATCTTTCCTCCGCGTCCTAGAGCTCAGTTTATGGAGTAGTGTGAGGACGCGGTTCCGTTTCTTTCATGTTTGGGCTTTTGTCCATCACATTTGTAGAGGTGGGATTCCTCCTTGGGCAAGCGTGATTGCACAGAGTGCGTAAAAGTCTTCTGGCGGAGAATTGCTACAAGCCCGATCTCGCGGAATTTCTGTCAAGGAGCTGCTGGGTTATCCGTAGATAATGTGAAGCTTTGCTGTCCTTGGCCTGTGCACCGGATAGGCGGGCAGGGAGGCAACTCGTCCCCTTTACTTTGCGGTTTTTGCTCTTCTTGTTCTCATGAACGGAGGCGTTAGGTATGTGTGGGTGTGCAAGGCATGGGCATGTGTGAGTTTCTCTGATGGTCTCTGGAAAGGTGTATTTTGTTTAAAGGCAGGAAAGGGGAACAGCGTTGTTTGCTATGTCACATGTCCTTGTTGAGTGGAGGTCCTTTCGCAGGTGCTGGGCAAGAGTAAAGGTAATTTCGTTTTGCGGTGTTAAGAGATCTCTGGAGGGGGGTTGGGCTTGAGTGGCGGGTGTTGTGGCTACATGGGGAATTAGCTCAAATGGTAGAGCGCTCGCTTAGCATGTGAGAGGTTGCGGGATCGATGCCTGCATTCTCCAAGCTACTGCCCGTTCCCTCCCACGTGTCTCTCTCTCTCTCTCGCTTTTTTCCATCCCCACCCACTTGCTCCCGCCTACACCCTTGATGTCTGCGCAGAAAGGCGCGTTCCGGTCCACTCTTGGCTTTGCGGCAAGCTTTTTGTCCGCGGGTAGCCAAAGTGGCATCTTGTCTTTCAGGAGCGTGTGTGTCTGAGTTCTTTTCTTTTGCGAGTGTCTTTGTGTTTGTTTTTCCCGAGGTAGGCGTGGCAGGCCGAGTAGGGTGTGAAAGGGTGGGAGTGGGATTGTGTCAATTATTGACGAAGGGGAAGGGAAATGGGCTGAGAAAATGTTGTGTTTTGAAAGGCCCCTTTCGAGGCAGGCAGGAGGCTCCGGCGTGGGACGGGTTTTCCGTTGCACCACCGTCCCTATTCTGGGTGGGAATCAGGGCTGGGGTCCCAGCGGTGTGCTGCGCGTGCTTGAGACAATCGCGGGTCCCTTGTGGGTCAGCGGAGGGATGCGGCGTCCCGGCTAGCAAGCAGGGCTAGCGTCGCGCCCCCGGCGTTCCGTTCTTCCCTTGCGGCGTTGTCTTCGTGCCATGCCTGTTAGGGAGCCTTTGAGCGGTCTATGTGTGCGGGTTTCCTGTTGGATGAATTGAGGGTAGACTAGGCGGCTACCCAGCACCCGGGGCTGCCATGAGGATGAAGGGATAGGTGTGTGTGGCTTATGCCTTTCAAGGGCTGGGCACGGGCATGACTATAATTAGCAGTTAGTGCCAGTGGCGCTTCTGCCTGACATCTTGAGTCACTCTGGGCCCATGACTCCTGTCTTCCTTCGATAGCTCAGCTGGTAGAGCGGAGGACTGTAGGCTTAGATTTCCCGGGAATCCTTAGGTCGCTGGTTCAACTCCGGCTCGAAGGAGTTGGCTTTTGTTTCCTTGCTTACATGCTCTTCTTTAGAGCTCCCACTCTGGCCATTGCCGTATTTTACTTCATTCGTGAGAGACTGGCCGTTGGAAATCTGCTGCATTTAAAGGACCACTTGCCACTACTTTCACCTACCACACCTGCTTCCAAGGACCTAGGCCACACTTTACGCCTTTATAGGCGCAGTTCCTTTTTCTTCGCCCTCCCGCACTCACAGCGTAGACATGTAGCTATCGATGTCAGGCTTCAGTGGTGCCATTTATCACCCTGGTAGCGGGGCGCCTTTGTCATAAAATAGAGCGGCCGTAGCTATGTCCCCAAGCTGTCTTTGGTGTTTTTTGCATGGGGCAGATGTCCCGGAGGGGACTTCGTTGCCGGTGGCAGGGAGGAGAGGAACGTAGGGGGAAACGAGAAGGCCCTTTAGTCGCTGAGAGTCCCTTGTCCTTCAGGCTCAACCGACTGTGTGCGCTGCTGACGGCGGGCTATTATGCTCATCGTTGTAGCAATGTGTGCTTTTCAATGGTTTGCTCTCTCTTTGTCCATCTTTCCTCCACGTCCTAGAGCTCAGTTTATGGAGTAGTGTGAGGACGCGGTTCCATTTCTTTCCTGTTTGGGCTTTTGTCCATCACATTTGTAGAGGTGGGATTCCTCCTTGGGCAAGCGTGATTGCACAGAGTGCGTAAAAGGCTTCTGGCGGAGAATTGGTAGAAGCCCGATCTCGCGGAATTTCTGTCAAGGAGCTGCCGGGCTATCCGTAGATAATGTGAAGCTTTGCTGTCCTTGGCCTGTGCACCGGATAGGCGGGCAGGGAGGCAACTCGTCCCCTTTACTTTGCGGTTTTTGCTCTTCTTGTTCTCATGAACGGAGGCGTTAGGTATGTGTGGGTGTGCAAGGCATGGGCGTGTGTGATTTTTCTGATGGTCTCTGGAAAGGTGTATTTTGTTTAAAGGCAGGAAAGGGGAGCAGCGTTGTTTGCTACGTCACGTGTCCTTGTTGAGTGGAGGTCCTTTCGCAGGTGCTGGGCAAGAGTAAAGGTAATTTCGTTTTGCGGTGTGAAGAGATCTCTGGATGGGGGTTGGGCTTGAGTGGTGGGTCTTGTGGCTACATGGGGAATTAGCTCAAATGGTAGAGCGCTCGCTTAGCATGTGAGAGGTAGCGGGATCGATGCTCGCATTCTCCAAGTTACTACCATTTCCCTCCCACGTGTTTCTCTCTCTCTCTCTCTCTCTTTTTTTCATACTCACCCACTTGCTCCCGCATACACCCTTGATATCTGCGCAGAAAGGCGCGTTCCGGTCCACTCTTGGCTTTGCGGCAAGCTTTTTGTCCGCGGGCAGCCAAAGGGGCAGCTTGTCTTTCAGGAGCGTGTGTGTCTGAGTTCTTTTCTTTTGCGAGTGTCTTTGTGTTTGTTTTTCCTGAGGTATCATTCCTGACATGTAGCTATCGATGTCAGGCTTCAGAGGTGCCATTTATCACCCTGGTAGCGGGGTGCCTTTGTCATAAAATAGACCGGCCGTAGCTATGTCCCCAAGCTGTCTTTGGTGTTTTTTGCATGGGGCAGATGTCCCGGAGGGGACTTCGTTGCCGGTGGCAGGGAGGAGGGGAACGTAGGGGGAAACGAGAAGGCCCTTTAGTCGCTGAGAGTCCCTTGTCCTTCAGGCTCAACCGACTGTGTGCGCTGCTGACGGCGGGCTATTATGCTCATCGTTGTAGCAATGTGTGCGTTTCAATGGTTTGCTCTCTCTTTGTCCATCTTTCCTCCGCGTCCTAGAGCTCAGTTTATGGAGTAGTGTGAGGACGCGGTTCCGTTTCTTTCATGTTTGGGCTTTTGTCCATCACATTTGTAGAGGTGGGATTCCTCCTTGGGCAAGCGTGATTGCACAGAGTGCGTAAAAGTCTTCTGGCGGAGAATTGCTACAAGCCCGATCTCGCGGAATTTCTGTCAAGGAGCTGCTGGGTTATCCGTAGATAATGTGAAGCTTTGCTGTCCTTGGCCTGTGCACCGGATAGGCGGGCAGGGAGGCAACTCGTCCCCTTTACTTTGCGGTTTTTGCTCTTCTTGTTCTCATGAACGGAGGCGTTAGGTATGTGTGGGTGTGCAAGGCATGGGCATGTGTGAGTTTCTCTGATGGTCTCTGGAAAGGTGTATTTTGTTTAAAGGCAGGAAAGGGGAACAGCGTTGTTTGCTATGTCACGTGTCCTTGTTGAGTGGAGGTCCTTTCGCAGGTGCTGGGCAAGAGTAAAGGTAATTTCGTTTTGCGGTGTGAAGAGATCTCTGGAGGGGGGTTGGGCTTGAGTGGTGGGTCTTCTGGCTACATGGGGAATTAGCTCAAATGGTAGAGCGCTCGCTTAGCATGTGAGAGGTAGCGGGATCGATGCCTGCATTCTCCAAGCTACTGCCCTTTCCCTCCCACGTGTCTCTCTCTCTCTCGCTTTTTTCCATCCCCACCCACTTGCTCCCGCCTACACCCTTGATGTCTGCGCAGAAAGGCGCGTTCCGGTCCACTCTTGGCTTTGCGGCAAGCTTTTTGTCCGCGGGCAGCCAAAGTGGCAGCTTGTCTTTCAGGAGCGTGTGTGTCTGAGTTCTTTTCTTTTGCGAGTGTCTTTGTGTTTGTTTTTCCCGAGGTAGGCGTGGCAGGCCGAGTAGGGTGTGAAAGGGTGGGAGTGGGATTGTGTCAATTATTGACGAAGGGGAAGGGAAATGGGCTGAGAAAATGTTGTGTTTTGAAAGGCCCCTTTCGAGGCAGGCAGGAGGCTCCGGCGTGGGACGGGTTTTCCGTTGCACCACCGTCCCTATTCTGGGTGGGAATCAGGGCTGGGGTCCCAGCGGTGTGCTGCGCGTGCTTGAGACAATCGCGGGTCCCTTGTGGGTCAGCGGAGGGATGCGGCGTCCCGGCTAGCAAGCAGGGCTAGCGTCGCGCCCCCGGCGTTCCGTTCTTCCCTTGCGGCGTTGTCTTCGTGCCATGCCTGTTAGGGAGCCTTTGAGCGGTCTATGTGTGCGGGTTTCCTGTTGGATGAATTGAGGGTAGACTAGGCGGCTACCCAGCACCCGGGGCAGCCATGAGGATGAAGGGATAGGTGTGTGTGGCTTATGCCTTTCAAGGGCTGGGCACGGGCATGCCTATAATTAGCAGTTAGTGCCAGTGGCGCTTCTGCCTGACACCTTGAGTCACTCTGGGCCCATGACTCCTGTCTTCCTTCGATAGCTCAGCTGGTAGAGCGGAGGACTGTAGGCTTAGATCTCCCGGGAATCCTTAGGTCGCTGGTTCAACTCTGGCTCGAAGGAGTTGGCTTTTGTTTCCTTGCTTACATGCTCTTCTTTAGAGCTCCCACTCTGGCCATTGCCGTATTTTACTTCATTCGTGAGAGACTGGCCGTTGGAAATCTGCTGCATTTAAAGCACCACTTGCCACTACTTTCACCTACCACACCTGCTTCCAAGGACCTAGGCCACACTTTACGCCTTTATAGGCGCAGTTCCTTTTTCTTCGCCCTCCCGCACTCACAGCGTAGACATGTAGCTATCGATGTCAGGCTTCAGTGGTGCCATTTATCACCCTGGTAGCGGGGCGCCTTTGTCATAAAATAGACCGGCCGTAGCTATGTCCCCAAGCTGTCTTTGGTGTTTTTTGCATGGGGCAGATGTCCCGGAGGGGACTTCGTTGCCGGTGGCAGGGAGGAGAGGAACGTAGGGGGAAACGAGAAGGCCCTTTAGTCGCTGAGAGTCCCTTGTCCTTCAGGCTCAACCGACTGTGTGCGCTGCTGACGGCGGGCTATTATGCTCATCGTTGTAGCAATGTGTGCTTTTCAATGGTTTGCTCTCTCTTTGTCCATCTTTCCTCCACGTCCTAGAGCTCAGTTTATGGCGTAGTGTGAGGACGCGGTTCCATTTCTTTCCTGTTTGGGCTTTTGTCCATCACATTTGTAGAGGTGGGATTCCTCCTTGGGCAAGCGTGATTGCACAGAGTGCGTAAAAGGCTTCTGGCGGAGAATTGGTAGAAGCCCGATCTCGCGGAATTTCTGTCAAGGAGCTGCCGGGCTATCCGTAGATAATGTGAAGCTTTGCTGTCCTTGGCCTGTGCACCGGATAGGCGGGCAGGGAGGCAACTCGTCCCCTTTACTTTGCGGTTTTTGCTCTTCTTGTTCTCATGAACGGAGGCGTTAGGTATGTGTGGGTGTGCAAGGCATGGGCGTGTGTGATTTTTCTGATGGTCTCTGGAAAGGTGTATTTTGTTTAAAGGCAGGAAAGGGGAGCAGCGTTGTTTGCTACGTCACGTGTCCTTGTTGAGTGGAGGTCCTTTCACAGGTGCTGGGCAAGAGTAAAGGTAATTTCGTTTTGCGGTGTGAAGAGATCTCTGGATGGGGGTTGGGCTTGAGTGGCGGGTCTTGTGGCTACATGGGGAATTAGCTCAAATGGTAGAGTGCTCGCTTAGCCTGTGAGAGGTAGCGGGATCGATGCCCGCATTCTCCAAGTTACTACCATTTCTCTCCCACGTGTTTCTCTCTCTCTCTTTTTTTCATCCCCACCCACTTGCTCCCGCATACACCCTTGATATCTGTGCAGAAAGGCGCGTTCCGGTCCACTCTTGGCTTTGCGGCAAGCTTTTTGTCCGCGGGCAGCCAAAGGGGCAGCTTGTCTTTCAGGAGCGTGTGTGTCTGAGTTCTTTTCTTTTGCGAGTGTCTTTGTGTTTGTTTTTCCTGAGGTATCATTCCTGACATGTAGCTATCGATGTCAGGCTTCAGAGGTGCCATTTATCACCCTGGTAGCGGGGTGCCTTTGTCATAAAATAGACCGGCCGTAGCTATGTCCCCAAGCTGTCTTTGGTGTTTTTTGCATGGGGCAGATGTCCCGGAGGGGACTTCGTTGCCGGTGGCAGGGAGGAGGGGAACGTCGGGGGAAACGAGAAGGCCCTTTAGTCGCTGAGAGTCCCTTGTCCTTCAGGCTCAACCGACTGTGTGCGCTGCTGACGGCGGGCTATTATGCTCATCGTTGTAGCAATGTGTGCGTTTCAATGGTTTGCTCTCTCTTTGTCCATCTTTCCTCCGCGTCCTAGAGCTCAGTTTATGGAGTAGTGTGAGGACGCGGTTCCGTTTCTTTCATGTTTGGGCTTTTGTCCATCACATTTGTAGAGGTGGGATTCCTCCTTGGGCAAGCGTGATTGCACAGAGTGCGTAAAAGGCTTCTGGCGGAGAATTGGTAGAAGCCCGATCTCGCGGAATTTCTGTCAAGGAGCTGCCGGGCTATCCGTAGATAATGTGAAGCTTTGCTGTCCTTGGCCTGTGCACCGGATAGGCGGGCAGGGAGGCAACTCGTCCCCTTTACTTTGCGGTTTTTGCTCTTCTTGTTCTCATGAACGGAGGCGTTAGGTATGTGTGGGTGTGCAAGGCATGGGCGTGTGTGATTTTTCTGATGGTCTCTGGAAAGGTGTATTTTGTTTAAAGGCAGGAAAGGGGAGCAGCGTTGTTTGCTACGTCACGTGTCCTTGTTGAGTGGAGGTCCTTTCACAGGTGCTGGGCAAGAGTAAAGGTAATTTCGTTTTGCGGTGTGAAGAGATCTCTGGATGGGGGTTGGGCTTGAGTGGTGGGTCTTGTGGCTACATGGGGAATTAGCTCAAATGGTAGAGCGCTCGCTTAGCCTGTGAGAGGTAGCGGGATCGATGCCCGCATTCTCCAAGTTACTACCATTTCTCTCCCACGTGTTTCTCTCTCTCTCTCTTTTTTTCATCCCCACCCACTTGCTCCCGCATACACCCTTGATATCTGTGCAGAAAGGCGCGTTCCGGTCCACTCTTGGCTTTGCGGCAAGCTTTTTGTCCGCGGGCAGCCAAAGGGGCAGCTTGTCTTTCAGGAGCGTGTGTGTCTGAGTTCTTTTCTTTTGCGAGTGTCTTTGTGTTTGTTTTTCCTGAGGTATCATTCCTGACATGTAGCTATCGATGTCAGGCTTCAGAGGTGCCATTTATCACCCTGGTAGCGGGGTGCCTTTGTCATAAAATAGACCGGCCGTAGCTATGTCCCCAAGCTGTCTTTGGTGTTTTTTGCATGGGGCAGATGTCCCGGAGGGGACTTCGTTGCCGGTGGCAGGGAGGAGGGGAACGTCGGGGGAAACGAGAAGGCCCTTTAGTCGCTGAGAGTCCCTTGTCCTTCAGGCTCAACCGACTGTGTGCGCTGCTGACGGCGGGCTATTATGCTCATCGTTGTAGCAATGTGTGCGTTTCAATGGTTTGCTCTCTCTTTGTCCATCTTTCCTCCGCGTCCTAGAGCTCAGTTTATGGAGTAGTGTGAGGACGCGGTTCCGTTTCTTTCATGTTTGGGCTTTTGTCCATCACATTTGTAGAGGTGGGATTCCTCCTTGGGCAAGCGTGATTGCACAGAGTGCGTAAAAGTCTTCTGGCGGAGAATTGCTACAAGCCCGATCTCGCGGAATTTCTGTCAAGGAGCTGCTGGGTTATCCGTAGATAATGTGAAGCTTTGCTGTCCTTGGCCTGTGCACCGGATAGGCGGGCAGGGAGGCAACTCGTCCCCTTTACTTTGCGGTTTTTGCTCTTCTTGTTCTCATGAACGGAGGCGTTAGGTATGTGTGGGTGTGCAAGGCATGGGCATGTGTGAGTTTCTCTGATGGTCTCTGGAAAGGTGTATTTTGTTTAAAGGCAGGAAAGGGGAACAGCGTTGTTTGCTATGTCACGTGTCCTTGTTGAGTGGAGGTCCTTTCGCAGGTGCTGGGCAAGAGTAAAGGTAATTTCGTTTTGCGGTGTGAAGAGATCTCTGGAGGGGGGTTGGGCTTGAGTGGCAGGTGTTGTGGCTACATGGGGAATTAGCTCAAATGGTAGAGCGCTCGCTTAGCATGTGAGAGGTAGCGGGATCGATGCCTGCGTTCTCCAAGCTACTGCCCTTTCCCTCCCACGTGTCTCTCTCTCTCTCGCTTTTTTCCATCCCCACCCACTTGCTCCCGCCTACACCCTTGATGTCTGCGCAGAAAGGCGCGTTCCGGTCCACTCTTGGCTTTGCGGCAAGCTTTTTGTCCGCGGGCAGCCAAAGTGGCAGCTTGTCTTTCAGGAGCGTGTGTGTCTGAGTTCTTTTCTTTTGCGAGTGTCTTTGTGTTTGTTTTTCCCGAGGTAGGCGTGGCAGGCCGAGTAGGGTGTGAAAGGGTGGGAGTGGGATTGTGTCAATTATTGACGAAGGGGAAGGGAAATGGGCTGAGAAAATGTTGTGTTTTGAAAGGCCCCTTTCGAGGCAGGCAGGAGGCTCCGGCGTGGGACGGGTTTTCCGTTGCACCACCGTCCCTATTCTGGGTGGGAATCAGGGCTGGGGTCCCAGCGGTGTGCTGCGCGTGCTTGAGACAATCGCGGGTCCCTTGTGGGTCAGCGGAGGGATGCGGCGTCCCGGCTAGCAAGCAGGGCTAGCGTCGCGCCCCCGGCGTTCCGTTCTTCCCTTGCGGCGTTGTCTTCGTGCCATGCCTGTTAGGGAGCCTTTGAGCGGTCTATGTGTGCGGGTTTCCTGTTGGATGAATTGAGGGTAGACTAGGCGGCTACCCAGCACCCGGGGCAGCCATGAGGATGAAGGGATAGGTGTGTGTGGCTTATGCCTTTCAAGGGCTGGGCACGGGCATGCCTATAATTAGCAGTTAGTGCTAGTGGCGCTTCTGCCTGACACCTTGAGTCACTCTGGGCCCATGACTCCTGTCTTCCTTCGATAGCTCAGCTGGTAGAGCGGAGGACTGTAGGCTTAGATCTCCCGGGAATCCTTAGGTCGCTGGTTCAACTCCGGCTCGAAGGAGTTGGCTTTTGTTTCCTTGCTTACATGCTCTTCTTTAGAGCTCCCACTCTGGCCATTGCCGTATTTTACTTCATTCGTGAGAGACTGGCCGTTGGAAATCTGCTGCATTTAAAGCACCACTTGCCACTACTTTCACCTACCACACCTGCTTCCAAGGACCTAGGCCACACTTTACGCCTTTATAGGCGCAGTTCCTTTTTCTTCGCCCTCCCGCACTCACAGCGTAGACATGTAGCTATCGATGTCAGGCTTCAGAGGTGCCATTTATCACCCTGGTAGCGGGGCGCCTTTGTCATAAAATAGACCGGCCGTAGCTATGTCCCCAAGCTGTCTTTGGTGTTTTTTGCATGGGGCAGATGTCCCGGAGGGGACTTCGTTGCCGGTGGCAGGGAGGAGGGGAACGTCGGGGGAAACAAGAAGGCCCTTTAGTCGCTGAGAGTCCCTTGTCCTTCAGGCTCAACCGACTGTGTGCGCTGCTGACGGCGGGCTATTATGCTCATCGTTGTAGCAATGTGTGCGTTTCAATGGTTTGCTCTCTCTTTGTCCATCTTTCCTCCGCGTCCTAGAGCTCAGTTTATGGAGTAGTGTGAGGACGCGGTTCCGTTTCTTTCATGTTTGGGCTTTTGTCCATCACATTTGTAGAGGTGGGATTCCTCCTTGGGCAAGCGTGATTGCACAGAGTGCGTAAAAGTCTTCTGGCGGAGAATTGCTACAAGCCCGATCTCGCGGAATTTCTGTCAAGGAGCTGCTGGGTTATCCGTAGATAATGTGAAGCTTTGCTGTCCTTGGCCTGTGCACCGGATAGGCGGGCAGGGAGGCAACTCGTCCCCTTTACTTTGCGGTTTTTGCTCTTCTTGTTCTCATGAACGGAGGCGTTAGGTATGTGTAGGTGTGCAAGGCATGGGCATGTGTGAGTTTCTCTGATGGTCTCTGGAAAGGTGTATTTTGTTTAAAGGCAGGAAAGGGGAACAGCGTTGTTTGTTATGTCACGTGTCCTTGTTGAGTGGAGGTCCTTTCGCAGGTGCTGGGCAAGAGTAAAGGTAATTTCGTTTTGCGGTGTGAAGAGATCTCTGGAGGGGGGTTGGGCTTGAGTGGCGGGTGTTGTGGCTACATGGGGAATTAGCTCAAATGGTAGAGCGCTCGCTTAGCAGGTGAGAGGTAGCGGGATCGATGCCTGCGTTCTCCAAGCTACTGCCCTTTCCCTCCCACGTGTCTCTCTCTCTCTCGCTTTTTTCCATCCCCACCCACTTGCTCCCGCCTACACCCTTGATGTCTGCGCAGAAAGGCGCGTTCCGGTCCACTCTTGGCTTTGCGGCAAGCTTTTTGTCCGCGGGCAGCCAAAGTGGCAGCTTGTCTTTCAGGAGCGTGTGTGTCTGAGTTCTTTTCTTTTGCGAGTGTCTTTGTGTTTGTTTTTCCCGAGGTAGGCGTGGCAGGCCGAGTAGGGTGTGAAAGGGTGGGAGTGGGATTGTGTCAATTATTGACGAAGGGGAAGGGAAATGGGCTGAGAAAATGTTGTGTTTTGAAAGGCCCCTTTCGAGGCAGGCAGGAGGCTCCGGCGTGGGACGGGTTTTCCGTTGCACCACCGTCCCTATTCTGGGTGGGAATCAGGGCTGGGGTCCCAGCGGTGTGCTGCGCGTGCTTGAGACAATCGCGGGTCCCTTGTGGGTCAGCGGAGGGATGCGGCGTCCCGGCTAGCAAGCAGGGCTAGCGTCGCGCCCCCGGCGTTCCGTTCTTCCCTTGCGGCGTTGTCTTCGTGCCATGCCTGTTAGGGAGCCTTTGAGCGGTCTATGTGTGCGGGTTTCCTGTTGGATGAATTGAGGGTAGACTAGGCGGCTACCCAGCACCCGGGGCAGCCATGAGGATGAAGGGATAGGTGTGTGTGGCTTATGCCTTTCAAGGGCTGGGCACGGGCATGCCTATAATTAGCAGTTAGTGCCAGTGGCGCTTCTGCCTGACACCTTGAGTCACTCTGGGCCCATGACTCCTGTCTTCCTTCGATAGCTCAGCTGGTAGAGCGGAGGACTGTAGGCTTAGATCTCCCGGGAATCCTTAGGTTGCTGGTTCAACTCCGGCTCGAAGGAGTTGGCTTTTGTTTCCTTGCTTACATGCTCTTCTTTAGAGCTCCCACTCTGGCCATTGCCGTATTTTACTTCATTCGTGAGAGACTGGCCGTTGGAAATCTGCTGCATTTAAAGCACCACTTGCCACTACTTTCACCTACCACACCTGCTTCCGAGGACCTAGGCCACACTTTACGCCTTTATAGGCGCAGTTCCTTTTTCTTCGCCCTCCCGCACTCACAGCGTAGACATGTAGCTATCGATGTCAGGCTTCAGAGGTGCCATTTATCACCCTGGTAGCGGGGCGCCTTTGTCATAAAATAGACCGGCCGTAGCTATGTCCCCAAGCTGTCTTTGGTGTTTTTTGCATGGGGCAGATGTCCCGGAGGGGACTTCGTTGCCGGTGGCAGGGAGGAGGGGAACGTAGGGGGAAACGAGAAGGCCCTTTAGTCGCTGAGAGTCCCTTGTCCTTCAGGCTCAACCGACTGTGTGCGCTGCTGACGGCGGGCTATTATGCTCATCGTTGTAGCAATGTGTGCTTTTCAATGGTTTGCTCTCTCTTTGTCCATCTTTCCTCCACGTCCTAGAGCTCAGTTTATGGCGTAGTGTGAGGACGCGGTTCCATTTCTTTCCTGTTTGGGCTTTTGTCCATCACATTTGTAGAGGTGGGATTCCTCCTTGGGCAAGCGTGATTGCACAGAGTGCGTAAAAGGCTTCTGGCGGAGAATTGGTAGAAGCCCGATCTCGCGGAATTTCTGTCAAGGAGCTGCCGGGCTATCCATAGATAATGTGAAGCTTTGCTGTCCTTGGCCTGTGCACCGGATAGGCGGGCAGGGAGGCAACTCGTCCCCTTTACTTTGCGGTTTTTGCTCTTCTTGTTCTCATGAACGGAGGCGTTAGGTATGTGTGGGTGTGCAAGGCATGGGCGTGTGTGATTTTTCTGATGGTCTCTGGAAAGGTGTATTTTGTTTAAAGGCAGGAAAGGGGAGCAGCGTTGTTTGCTATGTCACGTGTCCTGGTTGAGTGGAGGTCCTTTCGCAGGTGCTGGGCAAGAGTAAAGGTAATTTCGTTTTGCGGTGTGAAGAGATCTCTGGATGGGGGTTGGGCTTGAGTGGTGGGTGTTGTGGCTACATGGGGAATTAGCTCAAATGGTAGAGTGCTCGCTTAGCATGTGAGAGGTAGCGGGATCGATGCCCGCATTCTCCAAGTTACTACCATTTCCCTCCCACGTGTTTCTCTCTCTCTTTCTTTTTTTCATCCCCACCCACTTGCTCCTGCATACACCCTTGGTATCTGCGCAGAAAGGCGCGTTCCGGTCCACTCTTGGCTTTGCGGCAAGCTTTTTGTCCGCGGGCAGCCAAAGGGGCAGCTTGTCTTTCAGGAGCGTGTGTGTCTGAGTTCTTTTCTTTTGCGAGTGTCTTTGTGTTTGTTTTTCCTGAGGTATCATTCCTGACATGTAGCTATCGATGTCAGGCTTCAGAGGTGCCATTTATCACCCTGGTAGCGGGGTGCCTTTGTCATAAAATAGACCGGCCGTAGCTATGTCCCCAAGCTGTCTTTGGTGTTTTTTGCATGGGGCAGATGTCCCGGAGGGGACTTCGTTGCCGGTGGCAGGGAGGAGGGGAACGTAGGGGGAAACGAGAAGGCCCTTTAGTCGCTGAGAGTCCCTTGTCCTTCAGGCTCAACCGACTGTGTGCGCTGCTGACGGCGGGCTATTATGCTCTTCGTTGTAGCAATGTGTGCGTTTCAATGGTTTGCTCTCTCTTTGTCCATCTTTCCTCCGCGTCCTAGAGCTCAGTTTATGGAGTAGTGTGAGGACGCGGTTCCGTTTCTTTCATGTTTGGGCTTTTGTCCATCACATTTGTAGAGGTGGGATTCCTCCTTGGGCAAGCGTGATTGCACAGATTGCGTAAAAGGCTTCTGGCGGAGAATTGGTAGAAGCCCGATCTCGCGGAATTTCTGTCAAGGAGCTGCCGGGCTATCCGTAGATAATGTGAAGCTTTGCTGTCCTTGGCCTGTGCACCGGATAGGCGGGCAGGGAGGCAACTCGTCCCCTTTACTTTGCGGTTTTTGCTCTTCTTGTTCTCATGAACGGAGGCGTTAGGTATGTGTGGGTGTGCAAGGCATGGGCGTGTGTGATTTTTCTGATGGTCTCTGGAAAGGTGTATTTTGTTTAAAGGCAGGAAAGGGGAGCAGCGTTGTTTGCTATGTCACGTGTCCTGGTTGAGTGGAGGTCCTTTCGCAGGTGCTGGGCAAGAGTAAAGGTAATTTCGTTTTGCGGTGTGAAGAGATCTCTGGATGGGGGTTGGGCTTGAGTGGCGGGTGTTGTGGCTACATGGGGAATTAGCTCAAATGGTGGAGCGCTCGCTTAGCCTGTGAGAGGTAGCGGGATCGATGCCTGCATTCTCCAAGCTACTGCCCTTTCCCTCCCACGTGTCTCTCTCTCTCTCGCTTTTTTCCATCCCCACCCACTTGCTCCCGCCTACACCCTTGATGTCTGCGCAGAAAGGCGCGTTCCGGTCCACTCTTGGCTTTGCGGCAAGCTTTTTGTCCGCGGGCAGCCAAAGGGGCAGCTTGTCTTTCAGGAGCGTGTGTGTCTGAGTTCTTTTCTTTTGCGAGTGTCTTTGTGTTTGTTTTTCCTGAGGTAGGCGTGGCAGGCCGAGTCGGGTGTGAAAGGGTGGGAGTGGGATTGTGTCAATTATTGACGAAGGGGAAGGGAAATGGGCTGAGAAAATGTTGTGTTTTGAAAGGCCCCTTTCGAGGCAGGCAGGAGGCTCCTGCATGGGACGGGTTTTCCGTTGCACCACCGTCCCTATTCTGGGTGGGAATCAGGGCTGGGGTCCCAGCGGTGTGCTGCGCGTGCTTGAGACAATCGCGTGTCCCTTGTGGGTCAGCGGAGGGATGCGGCGTCCCGGCTAGCAAGCAGGGCTAGCGTCGCGCCCCCGGCGTTCCGTTCTTCCCTTGCGGCGTTGTCTTCGTGCCATGCCTGTTAGGGAGCCTTTGAGCGGTCTATGTGTGCGGGCTTCCCGTTGGATGAATTGAGGGTAGACTAGGCGGCTACCCAGCACCCGGGGCAGCCGTGAGGATGAAGGGATAGGTGTGTGTGGCTTATGCCTTTCAAGGGCTGGGCACGGGCATGCCTATAATTAGCAGTTAGTGCCAGTGGCGCTTCTGCCTGACACCTTGAGTCACTCTGGGCCCCTGGATCCTGACTTCCTTCGATAGCTCAGCTGGTAGAGCGGAGGACTGTAGGCTTAGATCTCCCGGGAATCCTTAGGTCGCTGGTTCAACTCCGGCTCGAAGGAGTTGGCTTTTGTTTCCTTGCTTACATGCTCTTCTTTAGAGCGCCCACTCTGGCCATTGCCGTATTTTACTTCATTCGTGAGAGACTGGCCGTTGGAAATCTGCTGCATTTAAAGCACCACTTGCCACTACTTTCACCTACCACACCTGCTTCCGAGGACCTAGGCCACACTTTACGCCTTTATAGGCGCAGTTCCTTTTTCTTCGCCCTCCCGCACTCACAGCGTAGACATGTAGCTATCGATGTCAGGCTTCAGAGGTGCCATTTATCACCCTGGTAGCGGGGCGCCTTTGTCATAAAATAGACCGGCCGTAGCTATGTCCCCAAGCTGTCTTTGGTGTTTTTTGCATGGGGCAGATGTCCTGGAGGGGACTTCGTTGCCGGTGGTAGGGAGGAGAGGAACGTAGGGGGAAACGAGAAGGCCCTTTAGTCGCTGAGAGTCCCTTGTCCTTCAGGCTCAACCGACTGTGTGCGCTGCTGACGGCGGGCTATTATGCTCATCGTTGTAGCAATGTGTGCTTTTCAATGGTTTGCTCTCTCTTTGTCCATCTTTCCTCCACGTCCTAGAGCTCAGTTTATGGAGTAGTGTGAGGACGCGGTTCCATTTCTTTCCTGTTTGGGCTTTTGTCCATCACATTTGTAGAGGTGGGATTCCTCCTTGGGCAAGCGTGATTGCACAGAGTGCGTAAAAGGCTTCTGGCGGAGAATTGGTAGAAGCCCGATCTCGCGGAATTTCTGTCAAGGAGCTGCCGGGCTATCCGTAGATAATGTGAAGCTTTGCTGTCCTTGGCCTGTGCACCGGATAGGCGGGCAGGGAGGCAACTCGTCCCCTTTACTTTGCGGTTTTTGCTCTTCTTGTTCTCATGAACGGAGGCGTTAGGTATGTGTGGGTGTGCAAGGCATGGGCGTGTGTGATTTTTCTGATGGTCTCTGGAAAGGTGTATTTTGTTTAAAGGCAGGAAAGGGGAGCAGCGTTGTTTGCTACGTCACGTGTCCTTGTTGAGTGGAGGTCCTTTCGCAGGTGCTGGGCAAGAGTAAAGGTAATTTCGTTTTGCGGTGTGAAGAGATCTCTGGATGGGGGTTGGGCTTGAGTGGTGGGCTTTGTGGCTACATGGGGAATTAGCTCAAATGGTAGAGCGCTCGCTTAGCATGTGAGAGGTAGCGGGATCGATGCCCGCATTCTCCAAGTTACTACCATTTCCCTCCCACGTGTTTCTCTCTCTCTCTCTTGTTTTCATCCCCACCCACTTGCTCCCGCATACACCCTTGATATCTGCGCAGAAAGGCGCGTTCCGGTCCACTCTTGGCTTTGCGGCAAGCTTTTTGTCCGCGGGCAGCCAAAGGGGCAGCTTGTCTTTCAGGAGCGTGTGTGTCTGAGTTCTTTTCTTTTGCGAGTGTCTTTGTGTTTGTTTTTCCTGAGGTATCATTCCTGACATGTAGCTATCGATGTCAGGCTTCAGAGGTGCCATTTATCACCCTGGTAGCGGGGTGCCTTTGTCATAAAATAGACCGGCCGTAGCTATGTCCCCAAGCTGTCTTTGGTGTTTTTTGCATGGGGCAGATGTCCCGGAGGGGACTTCGTTGCCGGTGGCAGGGAGGAGGGGAACGTCGGGGGAAACGAGAAGGCCCTTTAGTCGCTGAGAGTCCCTTGTCCTTCAGGCTCAACCGACTGTGTGCGCTGCTGACGGCGGGCTATTATGCTCATCGTTGTAGCAATGTGTGCGTTTCAATGGTTTGCTCTCTCTTTGTCCATCTTTCCTCCGCGTCCTAGAGCTCAGTTTATGGAGTAGTGTGAGGACGCGGTTCCGTTTCTTTCATGTTTGGGCTTTTGTCCATCACATTTGTAGAGGTGGGATTCCTCCTTGGGCAAGCGTGATTGCACAGAGTGCGTAAAAGTCTTCTGGCGGAGAATTGCTACAAGCCCGATCTCGCGGAATTTCTGTCAAGGAGCTGCTGGGTTATCCGTAGATAATGTGAAGCTTTGCTGTCCTTGGCCTGTGCACCGGATAGGCGGGCAGGGAGGCAACTCGTCCCCTTTACTTTGCGGTTTTTGCTCTTCTTGTTCTCATGAACGGAGGCGTTAGGTATGTGTGGGTGTGCAAGGCATGGGCATGTGTGAGTTTCTCTGATGGTCTCTGGAAAGGTGTATTTTGTTTAAAGGCAGGAAAGGGGAACAGCGTTGTTTGCTATGTCACGTGTCCTTGTTGAGTGGAGGTCCTTTCGCAGGTGCTGGGCAAGAGTAAAGGTAATTTCGTTTTGCGGTGTGAAGAGATCTCTGGAGGGGGGTTGGGCTTGAGTGGCGGGTGTTGTGGCTACATGGGGAATTAGCTCAAATGGTAGAGCGCTCGCTTAGCATGTGAGAGGTAGCGGGATCGATGCCTGCATTCTCCAAGCTACTGCCCTTTCCCTCCCACGTGTCTCTCTCTCTCTTGCTTTTTTCCATCCCCACCCACTTGCTCCCGCCTACACCCTTGATGCCTGCGCAGAAAGGCGCGTTCCGATCCACTCTTGGCTTTGCGGCAAGCTTTTTGTCCGCGGGCAGCCAAAGTGGCAGCTTGTCTTTCAGGAGCGTGTGTGTCTGAGTTCTTTTCTTTTGCGAGTGTCTTTGTGTTTGTTTTTCCTGAGGTAGGCGTGGCAGGCCGAGTAGGGTGTGAAAGGGTGGGAGTGGGATTGTGTCAATTATTGACGAAGGGGAAGGGAAATGGGCTGAGAAAATGTTGTGTTTTGAAAGGCCCCTTTCGAGGCAGGCAGGAGGCTCCGGCGTGGGACGGGTTTTCCGTTGCACCACCGTCCCTATTCTGGGTGGGAATCAGGGCTGGGGTCCCAGCGGTGTGCTGCGCGTGCTTGAGACAATCGCGGGTCCCTTGTGGGTCAGCGGAGGGATGCGGCGTCCCGGCTAGCAAGCAGGGCTAGCGTCGCGCCCCCGGCGTTCCGTTCTTCCCTTGCGGCGTTGTCTTCGTGCCATGCCTGTTAGGGAGCCTTTGAGCGGTCTATGTGTGCGGGTTTCCTGTTGGATGAATTGAGGGTAGACTAGGCGGCTACCCAGCACCCGGGGCAGCCATGAGGATGAAGGGATAGGTGTGTGTGGCTTATGCCTTTCAAGGGCTGGGCACGGGCATGCCTATAATTAGCAGTTAGTGCCAGTGGCGCTTCTGCCTGACACCTTGAGTCACTCTGGGCCCATGACTCCTGTCTTCCTTCGATAGCTCAGCTGGTAGAGCGGAGGACTGTAGGCTTAGATCTCCCGGGAATCCTTAGGTCGCTGGTTCAACTCCGGCTCGAAGGAGTTGGCTTTTGTTTCCTTGCTTACATGCTCTTCTTTAGAGCTCCCATTCTGGCCATTGCCGTATTTTACTTCATTCGTGAGAGACTGGCCGTTGGAAATCTGCTGCATTTAAAGGACCACTTGCCACTACTTTCACCTACCACACCTGCTTCCAAGGACCTAGGCCACACTTTACGCCTTTATAGGCGCAGTTCCTTTTTCTTCGCCCTCCCGCACTCACAGCGTAGACATGTAGCTATCGATGTCAGGCTTCAGTGGTGCCATTTATCACCCTGGTAGCGGGGCGCCTTTGTCATAAAATAGACCGGCCGTAGCTATGTCCCCAAGCTGTCTTTGGTGTTTTTTGCATGGGGCAGATGTCCCGGAGGGGACTTCGTTGCCGGTGGCAGGGAGGAGAGGAACGTAGGGGGAAACGAGAAGGCCCTTTAGTCGCTGAGAGTCCCTTGTCCTTCAGGCTCAACCGACTGTGTGCGCTGCTGACGGCGGGCTATTATGCTCATCGTTGTAGCAATGTGTGCTTTTCAATGGTTTGCTCTCTCTTTGTCCATCTTTCCTCCACGTCCTAGAGCTCAGTTTATGGCGTAGTGTGAGGACGCGGTTCCATTTCTTTCCTGTTTGGGCTTTTGTCCATCACATTTGTAGAGGTGGGATTCCTCCTTGGGCAAGCGTGATTGCACAGAGTGCGTAAAAGGCTTCTGGCGGAGAATTGGTAGAAGCCCGATCTCGCGGAATTTCTGTCAAGGAGCTGCCGGGCTATCCGTAGATAATGTGAAGCTTTGCTGTCCTTGGCCTGTGCACCGGATAGGCGGGCAGGGAGGCAACTCGTCCCCTTTACTTTGCGGTTTTTGCTCTTCTTGTTCTCATGAACGGAGGCGTTAGGTATGTGTGGGTGTGCAAGGCATGGGCGTGTGTGATTTTTCGGATGGTCTCTGGAAAGGTGTATTTTGTTTAAAGGCAGGAAAGGGGAGCAGCGTTGTTTGCTACGTCACGTGTCCTTGTTGAGTGGAGGTCCTTTCACAGGTGCTGGGCAAGAGTAAAGGTAATTTCGTTTTGCGGTGTGAAGAGATCTCTGGATGGGGGTTGGGCTTGAGTGGTGGGTCTTGTGGCTACATGGGGAATTAGCTCAAATGGTAGAGCGCTCGCTTAGCCTGTGAGAGGTAGCGGGATCGATGCCCGCATTCTCCAAGTTACTACCATTTCCCTCCCACGTGTTTCTCTCTCTCTCTCTTTTTTTCATCCCCACCCACTTGCTCCCGCATACACCCTTGATATCTGCGCAGAAAGGCGCGTTCCGGTCCACTCTTGGCTTTGCGGCAAGCTTTTTGTCCGCGGGCAGCCAAAGGGGCAGCTTGTCTTTCAGGAGCGTGTGTGTCTGAGTTCTTTTCTTTTGCGAGTGTCTTTGTGTTTGTTTTTCCTGAGGTATCATTCCTGACATGTAGCTATCGATGTCAGGCTTCAGAGGTGCCATTTATCACCCTGGTAGCGGGGTGCCTTTGTCATAAAATAGACCGGCCGTAGCTATGTCCCCAAGCTGTCTTTGGTGTTTTTTGCATGGGGCAGATGTCCCGGAGGGGACTTCGTTGCCGGTGGCAGGGAGGAGGGGAACGTCGGGGGAAACGAGAAGGCCCTTTAGTCGCTGAGAGTCCCTTGTCCTTCAGGCTCAACCGACTGTGTGCGCTGCTGACGGCGGGCTATTATGCTCATCGTTGTAGCAATGTGTGCGTTTCAATGGTTTGCTCTCTCTTTGTCCATCTTTCCTCCGCGTCCTAGAGCTCAGTTTATGGAGTAGTGTGAGGACGCGGTTCCGTTTCTTTCATGTTTGGGCTTTTGTCCATGACATTTGTAGAGGTGGGATTCCTCCTTGGGCAAGCGTGATTGCACAGAGTGCGTAAAAGGCTTCTGGCGGAGAATTGGTAGAAGCCCGATCTCGCGGAATTTCTGTCAAGGAGCTGCCGGGCTATCCGTAGATAATGTGAAGCTTTGCTGTCCTTGGCCTGTGCACCGGATAGGCGGGCAGGGAGGCAACTCGTCCCCTTTACTTTGCGGTTTTTGCTCTTCTTGTTCTCATGAACGGAGGCGTTAGGTATGTGTGGGTGTGCAAGGCATGGGCGTGTGTGATTTTTCTGATGGTCTCTGGAAAGGTGTATTTTGTTTAAAGGCAGGAAAGGGGAGCAGCGTTGTTTGCTATGTCACGTGTCCTGGTTGAGTGGAGGTCCTTTCGCAGGTGCTGGGCAAGAGTAAAGGTAATTTCGTTTTGCGGTGTGAAGAGATCTCTGGATGGGGGTTGGGCTTGAGTGGCGGGTGTTGTGGCTACATGGGGAATTAGCTCAAATGGTGGAGCGCTCGCTTAGCATGTGAGAGATAGCGGGATCGATGCCTGCATTCTCCAAGCTACTGCCCTTTCCCTCCCACGTGTCTCTCTCTCTCTCGCTTTTTTCCATCCCCACCCACTTGCTCCCGCCTACACCCTTGATGTCTGCGCAGAAAGGCGCGTTCCGGTCCACTCTTGGCTTTGCGGCAAGCTTTTTGTCCGCGGGCAGCCAAAGGGGCAGCTTGTCTTTCAGGAGCGTGTGTGTCTGAGTTCTTTTCTTTTGCGAGTGTCTTTGTGTTTGTTTTTCCTGAGGTAGGCGTGGCAGGCCGAGTCGGGTGTGAAAGGGTGGGAGTGGGATTGTGTCAATTATTGACGAAGGGGAAGGGAAATGGGCTGAGAAAATGTTGTGTTTTGAAAGGCCCCTTTCGAGGCAGGCAGGAGGCTCCTGCATGGGACGGGTTTTCCGTTGCACCACCGTCCCTATTCTGGGTGGGAATCAGGGCTGGGGTCCCAGCGGTGTGCTGCGCGTGCTTGAGACAATCGCGTGTCCCTTGTGGGTCAGCGGAGGGATGCGGCGTCCCGGCTAGCAAGCAGGGCTAGCGTCGCGCCCCCGGCGTTCCGTTCTTCCCTTGCGGCGTTGTCTTCGTGCCATGCCTGTTAGGGAGCCTTTGAGCGGTCTATGTGTGCGGGCTTCCCGTTGGATGAATTGAGGGTAGACTAGGCGGCTACCCAGCACCCGGGGCAGCCGTGAGGATGAAGGGATAGGTGTGTGTGGCTTATGCCTTTCAAGGGCTGGGCACGGGCATGCCTATAATTAGCAGTTAGTGCCAGTGGCGCTTCTGCCTGACACCTTGAGTCACTCTGGGCCCCTGGATCCTGACTTCCTTCGATAGCTCAGCTGGTAGAGCAGAGGACTGTAGGCTTAGATCTCCCGGGAATCCTTAGGTCGCTGGTTCAACTCCGGCTCGAAGGAGTTGGCTTTTGTTTCCTTGCTTACATGCTCTTCTTTAGAGCGCCCACTCTGGCCATTGCCGTATTTTACTTCATTCGTGAGAGACTGGCCGTTGGAAATCTGCTGCATTTAAAGCACCACTTGCCACTACTTTCACCTACCACACCTGCTTCCGAGGACCTAGGCCACACTTTACGCCTTTATAGGCGCAGTTCCTTTTTCTTCGCCCTCCCGCACTCACAGCGTAGACATGTAGCTATCGATGTCAGGCTTCAGAGGTGCCATTTATCACCCTGGTAGCGGGGCGCCTTTGTCATAAAATAGAGCGGCCGTAGCTATGTCCCCAAGCTGTCTTTGGTGTTTTTTGCATGGGGCAGATGTCCTGGAGGGGACTTCGTTGCCGGTGGTAGGGAGGAGAGGAACGTAGGGGGAAACGAGAAGGCCCTTTAGTCGCTGAGAGTCCCTTGTCCTTCAGGCTCAACCGACTGTGTGCGCTGCTGACGGCGGGCTATTATGCTCATCGTTGTAGCAATGTGTGCTTTTCAATGGTTTGCTCTCTCTTTGTCCATCTTTCCTCCACGTCCTAGAGCTCAGTTTATGGAGTAGTGTGAGGACGCGGTTCCATTTCTTTCCTGTTTGGGCTTTTGTCCATCACATTTGTAGAGGTGGGATTCCTCCTTGGGCAAGCGTGATTGCACAGAGTGCGTAAAAGGCTTCTGGCGGAGAATTGGTAGAAGCCCGATCTCGCGGAATTTCTGTCAAGGAGCTGCCGGGCTATCCGTAGATAATGTGAAGCTTTGCTGTCCTTGGCCTGTGCACCGGATAGGCGGGCAGGGAGGCAACTCGTCCCCTTTACTTTGCGGTTTTTGCTCTTCTTGTTCTCATGAACGGAGGCGTTAGGTATGTGTGGGTGTGCAAGGCATGGGCGTGTGTGATTTTTCTGATGGTCTCTGGAAAGGTGTATTTTGTTTAAAGGCAGGAAAGGGGAGCAGCGTTGTTTGCTACGTCACGTGTCCTTGTTGAGTGGAGGTCCTTTCGCAGGTGCTGGGCAAGAGTAAAGGTAATTTCGTTTTGCGGTGTGAAGAGATCTCTGGATGGGGGTTGGGCTTGAGTGGTGGGTTTTGTGGCTACATGGGGAATTAGCTCAAATGGTAGAGCGCTCGCTTAGCATGTGAGAGGTAGCGGGATCGATGCCCGCATTCTCCAAGTTACTACCATTTCCCTCCCACGTGTTTCTCTCTCTCTCTCTTTTTTTCATCCCCACCCACTTGCTCCCGCATACACCCTTGATATCTGCGCAGAAAGGCGCGTTCCGGTCCACTCTTGGCTTTGCGGCAAGCTTTTGGTCCGCGGGCAGCCAAAGGGGCAGCTTGTCTTTCAGGAGCGTGTGTGTCTGAGTTCTTTTCTTTTGCGAGTGTCTTTGTGTTTGTTTTTCCTGAGGTATCATTCCTGACATGTAGCTATCGATGTCAGGCTTCAGAGGTGCCATTTATCACCCTGGTAGCGGGGTGCCTTTGTCATAAAATAGACCGGCCGTAGCTATGTCCCCAAGCTGTCTTTGGTGTTTTTTGCATGGGGCAGATGTCCCGGAGGGGACTTCGTTGCCGGTGGCAGGGAGGAGGGGAACGTAGGGGGAAACGAGAAGGCCCTTTAGTCGCTGAGAGTCCCTTGTCCTTCAGGCTCAACCGACTGTGTGCGCTGCTGACGGCGGGCTATTATGCTCATCGTTGTAGCAATGTGTGCGTTTCAATGGTTTGCTCTCTCTTTGTCCATCTTTCCTCCGCGTCCTAGAGCTCAGTTTATGGAGTAGTGTGAGGACGCGGTTCCGTTTCTTTCATGTTTGGGCTTTTGTCCATCACATTTGTAGAGGTGGGATTCCTCCTTGGGCAAGTGTGATTGCACAGAGTGCGTAAAAGTCTTCTGGCGGAGAATTGCTACAAGCCCGATCTCGCGGAATTTCTGTCAAGGAGCTGCTGGGTTATCCGTAGATAATGTGAAGCTTTGCTGTCCTTGGCCTGTGCACCGGATAGGCGGGCAGGGAGGCAACTCGTCCCCTTTACTTTGCGGTTTTTGCTCTTCTTGTTCTCATGAACGGAGGCGTTAGGTATGTGTGGGTGTGCAAGGCATGGGCATGTGTGAGTTTCTCTGATGGTCTCTGGAAAGGTGTATTTTGTTTAAAGGCAGGAAAGGGGAACAGCGTTGTTTGCTATGTCACGTGTCCTTGTTGAGTGGAGGTCCTTTCGCAGGTGCTGGGCAAGAGTAAAGGTAATTTCGTTTTGCGGTGTGAAGAGATCTCTGGAGGGGGGTTGGGCTTGAGTGGCGGGTGTTGTGGCTACATGGGGAATTAGCTCAAATGGTAGAGCGCTTGCTTAGCATGTGAGAGGTAGCGGGATCGATGCCTGCATTCTCCAAGCTACTGCCCTTTCCCTCCCACGTGTCTCTCTCTCTCTCGCTTTTTTCCATCCCCACCCACTTGCTCCCGCCTACACCCTTGATGTCTGCGCAGAAAGGCGCGTTCCGGTCCACTCTTGGCTTTGCGGCAAGCTTTTTGTCCGCGGGCAGCCAAAGTGGCAGCTTGTCTTTCAGGAGCGTGTGTGTCTGAGTTCTTTTCTTTTGCGAGTGTCTTTGTGTTTGTTTTTCCCGAGGTAGGCGTGGCAGGCCGAGTAGGGTGTGAAAGGGTGGGAGTGGGATTGTGTCAATTATTGACGAAGGGGAAGGGAAATGGGCTGAGAAAATGTTGTGTTTTGAAAGGCCCCTTTCGAGGCAGGCAGGAGGCTCCGGCGTGGGACGGGTTTTCCGTTGCACCACCGTCCCTATTCTGGGTGGGAATCAGGGCTGGGGTCCCAGCGGTGTGCTGCGTGTGCTTGAGACAATCGCGGGTCCCTTGTGGGTCAGCGGAGGGATGCGGCGTCCCGGCTAGCAAGCAGGGCTAGCGTCGCGCCCCCGGCGTTCCGTTCTTCCCTTGCGGCGTTGTCTTCGTGCCATGCCTGTTAGGGAGCCTTTGAGCGGTCTATGTGTGCGGGTTTCCTGTTGGATGAATTGAGGGTAGACTAGGCGGCTACCCAGCACCCGGGGCAGCCATGAGGATGAAGGGATAGGTGTGTGTGGCTTATGCCTTTCAAGGGCTGGGCACGGGCATGCCTATAATTAGCAGTTAGTGCCAGTGGCGCTTCTGCCTGACACCTTGAGTCACTCTGGGCCCATGACTCCTGTCTTCCTTCGATAGCTCAGCTGGTAGAGCGGAGGACTGTAGGCTTAGATCTCCCGGGAATCCTTAGGTCGCTGGTTCAACTCCAGCTCGAAGGAGTTGGCTTTTGTTTCCTTGCTTACATGCTCTTCTTTAGAGCTCCCACTCTGGCCATTGCCGTATTTTACTTCATTCGTGAGAGACTGGCCGTTGGAAATCTGCTGCATTTAAAGCACCACTTGCCACTACTTTCACCTACCACACCTGCTTCCAAGGACCTAGGCCACACTTTACGCCTTTATAGGCGCAGTTCCTTTTTCTTCGCCCTCCCGCACTCACAGCGTAGACATGTAGCTATCGATGTCAGGCTTCAGTGGTGCCATTTATCACCCTGGTAGCGGGGCGCCTTTGTCATAAAATAGACCGGCCGTAGCTATGTCCCCAAGCTGTCTTTGGTGTTTTTTGCATGGGGCAGATGTCCCGGAGGGGACTTCGTTGCCGGTGGCAGGGAGGAGAGGAACGTAGGGGGAAATGAGAAGGCCCTTTAGTCGCTGAGAGTCCCTTGTCCTTCAGGCTCAACCGACTGTGTGCGCTGCTGACGGCGGGCTATTATGCTCATCGTTGTAGCAATGTGTGCTTTTCAATGGTTTGCTCTCTCTTTGTCCATCTTTCCTCCACGTCCTAGAGCTCAGTTTATGGCGTAGTGTGAGGACGCGGTTCCATTTCTTTCCTGTTTGGGCTTTTGTCCATCACATTTGTAGAGGTGGGATTCCTCCTTGGGCAAGCGTGATTGCACAGAGTGCGTAAAAGGCTTCTGGCGGAGAATTGGTAGAAGCCCGATCTCGCGGAATTTCTGTCAAGGAGCTGCCGGGCTATCCGTAGATAATGTGAAGCTTTGCTGTCCTTGGCCTGTGCACCGGATAGGCGGGCAGGGAGGCAACTCGTCCCCTTTACTTTGCGGTTTTTGCTCTTCTTGTTCTCATGAACGGAGGCGTTAGGTATGTGTGGGTGTGCAAGGCATGGGCGTGTGTGATTTTTCTGATGGTCTCTGGAAAGGTGTATTTTGTTTAAAGGCAGGAAAGGGGAGCAGCGTTGTTTGCTACGTCACGTGTCCTTGTTGAGTGGAGGTCCTTTCACAGGTGCTGGGCAAGAGTAAAGGTAATTTCGTTTTGCGGTGTGAAGAGATCTCTGGATGGGGGTTGGGCTTGAGTGGTGGGTCTTGTGGCTACATGGGGAATTAGCTCAAATGGTAGAGCGCTCGCTTAGCATGTGAGAGGTAGCGGGATCGATGCCCGCATTCTCCAAGTTACTACCATTTCTCTCCCACGTGTTTCTCTCTCTCTCTTTTTTTCATCCCCACCCACTTGCTCCCGCATACACCCTTGATATCTGTGCAGAAAGGCGCGTTCCGGTCCACTCTTGGCTTTGCGGCAAGCTTTTTGTCCGCGGGCAGCCAAAGGGGCAGCTTGTCTTTCAGGAGCGTGTGTGTCTGAGTTCTTTTCTTTTGCGAGTGTCTTTGTGTTTGTTTTTCCTGAGGTATCATTCCTGACATGTAGCTATCGATGTCAGGCTTCAGAGGTGCCATTTATCACCCTGGTAGCGGGGTGCCTTTGTCATAAAATAGACCGGCCGTAGCTATGTCCCCAAGCTGTCTTTGGTGTTTTTTGCATGGGGCAGATGTCCCGGAGGGGACTTCGTTGCCGGTGGCAGGGAGGAGGGGAACGTCGGGGGAAACGAGAAGGCCCTTTAGTCGCTGAGAGTCCCTTGTCCTTCAGGCTCAACCGACTGTGTGCGCTGCTGACGGCGGGCTATTATGCTCATCGTTGTAGCAATGTGTGCGTTTCAATGGTTTGCTCTCTCTTTGTCCATCTTTCCTCCGCGTCCTAGAGCTCAGTTTATGGAGTAGTGTGAGGACGCGGTTCCGTTTCTTTCATGTTTGGGCTTTTGTCCATCACATTTGTAGAGGTGGGATTCCTCCTTGGGCAAGCGTGATTGCACAGAGTGCGTAAAAGTCTTCTGGCGGAGAATTGCTACAAGCCCGATCTCGCGGAATTTCTGTCAAGGAGCTGCTGGGTTATCCGTAGATAATGTGAAGCTTTGCTGTCCTTGGCCTGTGCACCGGATAGGCGGGCAGGGAGGCAACTCGTCCCCTTTACTTTGCGGTTTTTGCTCTTCTTGTTCTCATGAACGGAGGCGTTAGGTATGTGTGGGTGTGCAAGGCATGGGCGTGTGTGATTTTTCTGATGGTCTCTGGAAAGGTGTATTTTGTTTAAAGGCAGGAAAGGGGAACAGCGTTGTTTGCTATGTCACGTGTCCTTGTTGAGTGGAGGTCCTTTCGCAGGTGCTGGGCAAGAGTAAAGGTAATTTCGTTTTGCGGTGTGAAGAGATCTCTGGAGGGGGGTTGGGCTTGAGTGGCGGGTGTTGTGGCTACATGGGGAATTAGCTCAAATGGTAGAGCGCTCGCTTAGCATGTGAGAGGTAGCGGGATCGATGCCTGCGTTCTCCAAGCTACTGCCCTTTCCCTCCCACGTGTCTCTCTCTCTCTCGCTTTTTTCCATCCCCACCCACTTGCTCCCGCCTACACCCTTGATGTCTGCGCAGAAAGGCGCGTTCCGGTCCACTCTTGGCTTTGCGGCAAGCTTTTTGTCCGCGGGCAGCCAAAGTGGCAGCTTGTCTTTCAGGAGCGTGTGTGTCTGAGTTCTTTTCTTTTGCGAGTGTCTTTGTGTTTGTTTTTCCCGAGGTAGGCGTGGCAGGCCGAGTAGGGTGTGAAAGGGTGGGAGTGGGATTGTGTCAATTATTGACGAAGGGGAAGGGAAATGGGCTGAGAAAATGTTGTGTTTTGAAAGGCCCCTTTCGAGGCAGGCAGGAGGCTCCGGCGTGGGACGGGTTTTCCGTTGCACCACCGTCCCTATTCTGGGTGGGAATCAGGGCTGGGGTCCCAGCGGTGTGCTGCGCGTGCTTGAGACAATCGCGGGTCCCTTGTGGGTCAGCGGAGGGATGCGGCGTCCCGGCTAGCAAGCAGGGCTAGCGTCGCGCCCCCGGCGTTCCGTTCTTCCCTTGCGGCGTTGTCTTCGTGCCATGCCTGTTAGGGAGCCTTTGAGCGGTCTATGTGTGCGGGTTTCCTGTTGGATGAATTGAGGGTAGACTAGGCGGCTACCCAGCACCCGGGGCAGCCATGAGGATGAAGGGATAGGTGTGTGTGGCTTATGCCTTTCAAGGGCTGGGCACGGGCATGCCTATAATTAGCAGTTAGTGCCAGTGGCGCTTCTGCCTGACACCTTGAGTCACTCTGGGCACATGACTCCTGTCTTCCTTCGATAGCTCAGCTGGTAGAGCGGAGGACTGTAGGCTTAGATCTCCCGGGAATCCTTAGGTCGCTGGTTCAACTCCGGCTCGAAGGAGTTGGCTTTTGTTTCCTTGCTTACATGCTCTTCTTTAGAGCTCCCACTCTGGCCATTGCCGTATTTTACTTCATTCGTGAGAGACTGGCCGTTGGAAATCTGCTGCATTTAAAGCACCACTTGCCACTACTTTCACCTACCACACCTGCTTCCAAGGACCTAGGCCACACTTTACGCCTTTATAGGCGCAGTTCCTTTTTCTTCGCCCTCCCGCACTCACAGCGTAGACATGTAGCTATCGATGTCAGGCTTCAGAGGTGCCATTTATCACCCTGGTAGCGGGGCGCCTTTGTCATAAAATAGACCGGCCGTAGCTATGTCCCCAAGCTGTCTTTGGTGTTTTTTGCATGGGGCAGATGTCCCGGAGGGGACTTCGTTGCCGGTGGCAGGGAGGAGGGGAACGTAGGGGGAAACGAGAAGGCCCTTTAGTCGCTGAGAGTCCCTTGTCCTTCAGGCTCAACCGACTGTGTGCGCTGCTGACGGCGGGCTATTATGCTCATCGTTGTAGCAATGTGTGCTTTTCAATGGTTTGCTCTCTCTTTGTCCATCTTTCCTCCACGTCCTAGAGCTCAGTTTATGGCGTAGTGTGAGGACGCGGTTCCATTTCTTTCCTGTTTGGGCTTTTGTCCATCACATTTGTAGAGGTGGGATTCCTCCTTGGGCAAGCGTGATTGCACAGAGTGCGTAAAAGGCTTCTGGCGGAGAATTGGTAGAAGCCCGATCTCGCGGAATTTCTGTCAAAGAGCTGCCGGGCTATCCGTAGATAATGTGAAGCTTTGCTGTCCTTGGCCTGTGCACCGGATAGGCGGGCAGGGAGGCAACTCGTCCCCTTTACTTTGCGGTTTTTGCTCTTCTTGTTCTCATGAACGGAGGCGTTAGGTATGTGTGGGTGTGCAAGGCATGGGCGTGTGTGATTTTTCTGATGGTCTCTGGAAAGGTGTATTTTGTTTAAAGGCAGGAAAGGGGAGCAGCGTTGTTTGCTATGTCACGTGTCCTGGTTGAGTGGAGGTCCTTTCGCAGGTGCTGGGCAAGAGTAAAGGTAATTTCGTTTTGCGGTGTGAAGAGATCTCTGGATGGGGGTTGGGCTTGAGTGGCGGGTGTTGTGGCTACATGGGGAATTAGCTCAAATGGTAGAGTGCTCGCTTAGCATGTGAGAGGTAGCGGGATCGATGCCCGCATTCTCCAAGTTACTACCATTTCCCTCCCACGTGTTTCTCTCTCTCTCTCTTTTTTTCATCCCCACCCACTTGCTCCCGCATACACCCTTGATATCTGCGCAGAAAGGCGCGTTCCGGTCCACTCTTGGCTTTGCGGCAAGCTTTTTGTCCGCGGGCAGCCAAAGGGGCAGCTTGTCTTTCAGGAGCGTGTGTGTCTGAGTTCTTTTCTTTTGCGAGTGTCTTTGTGTTTGTTTTTCCTGAGGTATCATTCCTGACATGTAGCTATCGATGTCAGGCTTCAGAGGTGCCATTTATCACCCTGGTAGCGGGGTGCCTTTGTCATAAAATAGACCGGCCGTAGCTATGTCCCCAAGCTGTCTTTGGTGTTTTTTGCATGGGGCAGATGTCCCGGAGGGGACTTCGTTGCCGGTGGCAGGGAGGAGGGGAACGTAGGGGGAAACGAGAAGGCCCTTTAGTCGCTGAGAGTCCCTTGTCCTTCAGGCTCAACCGACTGTGTGCGCTGCTGACGGCGGGCTATTATGCTCATCGTTGTAGCAATGTGTGCGTTTCAATGGTTTGCTCTCTCTTTGTCCATCTTTCCTCCGCGTCCTAGAGCTCAGTTTATGGAGTAGTGTGAGGACGCGGTTCCGTTTCTTTCATGTTTGGGCTTTTGTCCATCACATTTGTAGAGGTGGGATTCCTCCTTGGGCAAGCGTGATTGCACAGAGTGCGTAAAAGGCTTCTGGCGGAGAATTGGTAGAAGCCCGATCTCGCGGAATTTCTGTCAAGGAGCTGCCGGGCTATCCGTAGATAATGTGAAGCTTTGCTGTCCTTGGCCTGTGCACCGGATAGGCGGGCAGGGAGGCAACTCGTCCCCTTTACTTTGCGGTTTTTGCTCTTCTTGTTCTCATGAACGGAGGCGTTAGGTATGTGTGGGTGTGCAAGGCATGGGCGTGTGTGATTTTTCTGATGGTCTCTGGAAAGGTGTATTTTGTTTAAAGGCAGGAAAGGGGAACAGCGTTGTTTGCTATGTCACGTGTCCTGGTTGAGTGGAGGTCCTTTCGCAGGTGCTGGGCAAGAGTAAAGGTAATTTCGTTTTGCGGTGTGAAGAGATCTCTGGATGGGGGTTGGGCTTGAGTGGCGGGTGTTGTGGCTACATGGGGAATTAGCTCAAATGGTGGAGCGCTCGCTTAGCATGTGAGAGGTAGCGGGATCGATGCCTGCATTCTCCAAGCTACTGCCCTTTCCCTCCCACGTGTCTCTCTCTCTCTCGCTTTTTTCCATCCCCACCCACTTGCTCCCGCCTACACCCTTGATGTCTGCGCAGAAAGGCGCATTCCGGTCCACTCTTGGCTTTGCGGCAAGCTTTTTGTCCGCGGGCAGCCAAAGTGGCAGCTTGTCTTTCAGGAGCGTGTGTGTCTGAGTTCTTTTCTTTTGCGAGTGTCTTTGTGTTTGTTTTTCCTGAGGTAGGCGTGGCAGGCCGAGTCGGGTGTGAAAGGGTGGGAGTGGGATTGTGTCAATTATTGACGAAGGGGAAGGGAAATGGGCTGAGAAAATGTTGTGTTTTGAAAGGCCCCTTTCGAGGCAGGCAGGAGGCTCCTGCATGGGACGGGTTTTCCGTTGCACCACCGTCCCTATTCTGGGTGGGAATCAGGGCTGGGGTCCCAGCGGTGTGCTGCGCGTGCTTGAGACAATCGCGGGTCCCTTGTGGGTCAGCGGAGGGATGCGGCGTCCCGGCTAGCAAGCAGGGCTAGCGTCGCGCCCCCGGCGTTCCGTTCTTCCCTTGCGGCGTTGTCTTCGTGCCATGCCTGTTAGGGAGCCTTTGAGCGGTCTATGTGTGCGGGCTTCCCGTTGGATGAATTGAGGGTAGACTAGGCGGCTACCCAGCACCCGGGGCAGCCGTGAGGATGAAGGGATGGGTGTGTGTGGCTTATGCCTTTCAAGGGCTGGGCACGGGCATGCCTATAATTAGCAGTTAGTGCCAGTGGCGCTTCTGCCTGACACCTTGAGTCACTCTGGGCCCCTGGATCCTGACTTCCTTCGATAGCTCAGCTGGTAGAGCGGAGGACTGTAGGCTTAGATCTCCCGGGAATCCTTAGGTCGCTGGTTCAACTCCGGCTCGAAGGAGTTGGCTTTTGTTTCCTTGCTTACATGCTCTTCTTTAGAGCGCCCACTCTGGCCATTGCCGTATTTTACTTCATTCGTGAGAGACTGGCCGTTGGAAATCTGCTGCATTTAAAGCACCACTTGCCACTACTTTCACCTACCACACCTGCTTCCGAGGACCTAGGCCACACTTTACGCCTTTATAGGCGCAGTTCCTTTTTCTTCGCCCTCCCGCACTCACAGCGTAGACATGTAGCTATCGATGTCAGGCTTCAGAGGTGCCATTTATCACCCTGGTAGCGGGGCGCCTTTGTCATAAAATAGACCGGCCGTAGCTATGTCCCCAAGCTGTCTTTGGTGTTTTTTGCATGGGGCAGATGTCCCGGAGGGGACTTCGTTGCCGGTGGTAGGGAGGAGAGGAACGTAGGGGGAAACGAGAAGGCCCTTTAGTCGCTGAGAGTCCCTTGTCCTTCAGGCTCAACCGACTGTGTGCGCTGCTGACGGCGGGCTATTATGCTCATCGTTGTAGCAATGTGTGCTTTTCAATGGTTTGCTCTCTCTTTGTCCATCTTTCCTCCACGTCCTAGAGCTCAGTTTATGGAGTAGTGTGAGGACGCGGTTCCATTTCTTTCCTGTTTGGGCTTTTGTCCATCACATTTGTAGAGGTGGGATTCCTCCTTGGGCAAGCGTGATTGCACAGAGTGCGTAAAAGGCTTCTGGCGGAGAATTGGTAGAAGCCCGATCTCGCGGAATTTCTGTCAAGGAGCTGCCGGGCTATCCGTAGATAATGTGAAGCTTTGCTGTCCTTGGCCTGTGCACCGGATAGGCGGGCAGGGAGGCAACTCGTCCCCTTTACTTTGCGGTTTTTGCTCTTCTTGTTCTCATGAACGGAGGCGTTAGGTATGTGTGGGTGTGCAAGGCATGGGCGTGTGTGATTTTTCTGATGGTCTCTGGAAAGGTGTATTTTGTTTAAAGGCAGGAAAGGGGAGCAGCGTTGTTTGCTACGTCACGTGTCCTTGTTGAGTGGAGGTCCTTTCGCAGGTGCTGGGCAAGAGTAAAGGTAATTTCGTTTTGCGGTGTGAAGAGATCTCTGGATGGGGGTTGGGCTTGAGTGGTGGGTTTTGTGGCTACATGGGGAATTAGCTCAAATGGTAGAGCGCTCGCTTAGCATGTGAGAGGTAGCGGGATCGATGCCCGCATTCTCCAAGTTACTACCATTTCCCTCCCACGTGTTTCTCTCTCTCTCTCTTTTTTTCATCCCCACCCACTTGCTCCCGCATACACCCTTGATATCTGCGCAGAAAGGCGCGTTCCGGTCCACTCTTGGCTTTGCGGCAAGCTTTTTGTCCGCGGGCAGCCAAAGGGGCAGCTTGTCTTTCAGGAGCGTGTGTGTCTGAGTTCTTTTCTTTTGCGAGTGTCTTTGTGTTTGTTTTTCCTGAGGTATCATTCCTGACATGTAGCTATCGATGTCAGGCTTCAGAGGTGCCATTTATCACCCTGGTAGCGGGGTGCCTTTGTCATAAAATAGACCGGCCGTAGCTATGTCCCCAAGCTGTCTTTGGTGTTTTTTGCATGGGGCAGATGTCCCGGAGGGGACTTCGTTGCCGGTGGCAGGGAGGAGGGGAACGTCGGGGGAAACGAGAAGGCCCTTTAGTCGCTGAGAGTCCCTTGTCCTTCAGGCTCAACCGACTGTGTGCGCTGCTGACGGCGGGCTATTATGCTCATCGTTGTAGCAATGTGTGCGTTTCAATGGTTTGCTCTCTCTTTGTCCATCTTTCCTCCGCGTCCTAGAGCTCAGTTTATGGAGTAGTGTGAGGACGCGGTTCCGTTTCTTTCATGTTTGGGCTTTTGTCCATCACATTTGTAGAGGTGGGATTCCTCCTTGGGCAAGCGTGATTGCACAGAGTGCGTAAAAGTCTTCTGGCGGAGAATTGCTACAAGCCCGATCTCGCGGAATTTCTGTCAAGGAGCTGCTGGGTTATCCGTAGATAATGTGAAGCTTTGCTGTCCTTGGCCTGTGTACCGGATAGGCGGGCAGGGAGGCAACTCGTCCCCTTTACTTTGCGGTTTTTGCTCTTCTTGTTCTCATGAACGGAGGCGTTAGGTATGTGTGGGTGTGCAAGGCATGGGCATGTGTGAGTTTCTCTGATGGTCTCTGGAAAGGTGTATTTTGTTTAAAGGCAGGAAAGGGGAACAGCGTTGTTTGCTATGTCACGTGTCCTTGTTGAGTGGAGGTCCTTTCGCAGGTGCTGGGCAAGAGTAAAGGTAATTTCGTTTTGCGGTGTGAAGAGATCTCTGGAGGGGGGTTGGGCTTGAGTGGCGGGTGTTGTGGCTACATGGGGAATTAGCTCAAATGGTAGAGCGCTCGCTTAGCATGTGAGAGGTAGCGGGATCGATGCCTGCATTCTCCAAGCTACTGCCCTTTCCCTCCCACGTGTCTCTCTCTCTCTTGCTTTTTTCCATCCCCACCCACTTGCTCCCGCCTACACCCTTGATGTCTGCGCAGAAAGGCGCGTTCCGATCCACTCTTGGCTTTGCGGCAAGCTTTTTGTCCGCGGGCAGCCAAAGTGGCAGCTTGTCTTTCAGGAGCGTGTGTGTCTGAGTTCTTTTCTTTTGCGAGTGTCTTTGTGTTTGTTTTTCCTGAGGTAGGCGTGGCAGGCCGAGTAGGGTGTGAAAGGGTGGGAGTGGGATTGTGTCAATTATTGACGAAGGGGAAGGGAAATGGGCTGAGAAAATGTTGTGTTTTGAAAGGCCCCTTTCGAGGCAGGCAGGAGGCTCCGGCGTGGGACGGGTTTTCCGTTGCACCACCGTCCCTATTCTGGGTGGGAATCAGGGCTGGGGTCCCAGCGGTGTGCTGCGTGTGCTTGAGACAATCGCGGGTCCCTTGTGGGTCAGCGGAGGGATGCGGCGTCCCGGCTAGCAAGCAGGGCTAGCGTCGCGCCCCCGGCGTTCCGTTCTTCCCTTGCGGCGTTGTCTTCGTGCCATGCCTGTTAGGGAGCCTTTGAGCGGTCTATGTGTGCGGGTTTCCTGTTGGATGAATTGAGGGTAGACTAGGCGGCTACCCAGCACCCGGGGCAGCCATGAGGATGAAGGGATAGGTGTGTGTGGCTTATGCCTTTCAAGGGCTGGGCACGGGCATGCCTATAATTAGCAGTTAGTGCCAGTGGCGCTTCTGCCTGACACCTTGAGTCACTCTGGGCCCATGACTCTTGTCTTCCTTCGATAGCTCAGCTGGTAGAGCAGAGGACTGTAGGCTTAGATCTCCCGGGAATCCTTAGGTCGCTGGTTCAACTCCGGCTCGAAGGAGTTGGCTTTTGTTTCCTTGCTTACATGCTCTTCTTTAGAGCTCCCACTCTGGCCATTGCCGTATTTTACTTCATTCGTGAGAGACTGGCCGTTGGAAATCTGCTGCATTTAAAGCACCACTTGCCACTACTTTCACCTACCACACCTGCTTCCAAGGACCTAGGCCACACTTTACGCCTTTATAGGCGCAGTTCCTTTTTCTTCGCCCTCCCGCACTCACAGCGTAGACATGTAGCTATCGATGTCAGGCTTCAGTGGTGCCATTTATCACCCTGGTAGCGGGGCGCCTTTGTCATAAAATAGAGCGGCCGTAGCTATGTCCCCAAGCTGTCTTTGGTGTTTTTTGCATGGGGCAGATGTCCCGGAGGGGACTTCGTTGCCGGTGGCAGGGAGGAGAGGAACGTAGGGGGAAACGAGAAGGCCCTTTAGTCGCTGAGAGTCCCTTGTCCTTCAGGCTCAACCGACTGTGTGCGCTGCTGACGGCGGGCTATTATGCTCATCGTTGTAGCAATGTGTGCTTTTCAATGGTTTGCTCTCTCTTTGTCCATCTTTCCTCCACGTCCTAGAGCTCAGTTTATGGCGTAGTGTGAGGACGCGGTTCCATTTCTTTCCTGTTTGGGCTTTTGTCCATCACATTTGTAGAGGTGGGATTCCTCCTTGGGCAAGCGTGATTGCACAGAGTGCGTAAAAGGCTTCTGGCGGAGAATTGGTAGAAGCCCGATCTCGCGGAATTTCTGTCAAGGAGCTGCCGGGCTATCCGTAGATAATGTGAAGCTTTGCTGTCCTTGGCCTGTGCACCGGATAGGCGGGCAGGGAGGCAACTCATCCCCTTTACTTTGCGGTTTTTGCTCTTCTTGTTCTCATGAACGGAGGCGTTAGGTATGTGTGGGTGTGCAAGGCATGGGCGTGTGTGATTTTTCTGATGGTCTCTGGAAAGGTGTATTTTGTTTAAAGGCAGGAAAGGGGAGCAGTGTTGTTTGCTACGTCACGTGTCCTTGTTGAGTGGAGGTCCTTTCACAGGTGCTGGGCAAGAGTAAAGGTAATTTCGTTTTGCGGTGTGAAGAGATCTCTGGATGGGGGTTGGGCTTGAGTGGCGGGTGTTGTGGCTACATGGGGAATTAGCTCAAATGGTAGAGCGCTCGCTTAGCATGTGAGAGGTAGCGGGATCGATGCCCGCATTCTCCAAGTTACTACCATTTCCCTCCCACGTGTTTCTCTCTCTCTCTCTCTCTCTTTTTTCCATCCCCACCCACTTGCTCCCGCATACACCCTTGATGTCTGCGCAGAAAGGCGCGTTCCGGTCCACTCTTGGCTTTGCGGCAAGCTTTTTGTCCGCGGGCAGCCAAAGTGGCAGCTTGTCTTTCAGGAGCGTGTGTGTCTGAGTTCTTTTCTTTTGCGAGTGTCTTTGTGTTTGTTTTTCCTGAGGGAGGCGTGGCAGGCCGAGTCGGGTGTGAAAGGGTGGGAGTGGGATTGTGTCAATTATTGACGAAGGGGAAGGGAAATGGGCTGAGAAAATGTTGTGTTTTGAAAGGCCCCTTTCGAGGCAGGCAGGAGGCTCCTGCATGGGACGGGTTTTCCGTTGCACCACCGTCCCTATTCTGGGTGGGAATCAGGGCTGGGGTCCCAGCGGTGTGCTGCGCGTGCTTGAGACAATCGCGTGTCCCTTGTGGGTCAGCGGAGGGATGCGGCGTCCCGGCTAGCAAGCAGGGCTAGCGTCGCGCCCCCGGCGTTCCGTTCTTCCCTTGCGGCGTTGTCTTCGTGCCATGCCTGTTAGGGAGCCTTTGAGCGGTCTATGTGTGCGGGCTTCCCGTTGGATGAATTGAGGGTAGACTAGGCGGCTACCCAGCACCCGGGGCAGCCGTGAGGATGAAGGGATGGGTGTGTGTGGCTTATGCCTTTCAAGGGCTGGGCACGGGCATGCCTATAATTAGCAGTTAGTGCCAGTGGCGCTTCTGCCTGACACCTTGAGTCACTCTGGGCCCCTGGATCCTGACTTCCTTCGATAGCTCAGCTGGTAGAGCGGAGGACTGTAGGCTTAGATCTCCCGGGAATCCTTAGGTCGCTGGTTCAACTCCGGCTCGAAGGAGTTGGCTTTTGTTTCCTTGCTTACATGCTCTTCTTTAGAGCGCCCACTCTGGCCATTGCCGTATTTTACTTCATTCGTGAGAGACTGGCCGTTGGAAATCTGCTGCATTTAAAGCACCACTTGCCACTACTTTCACCTACCACACCTGCTTCCGAGGACCTAGGCCACACTTTACGCCTTTATAGGCGCAGTTCCTTTTTCTTCGCCCTCCCGCACTCACAGCGTAGACATGTAGCTATCGATGTCAGGCTTCAGAGGTGCCATTTATCACCCTGGTAGCGGGGCGCCTTTGTCATAAAATAGACCGGCCGTAGCTATGTCCCCAAGCTGTCTTTGGTGTTTTTTGCATGGGGCAGATGTCCCGGAGGGGACTTCGTTGCCGGTGGTAGGGAGGAGAGGAACGTAGGGGGAAACGAGAAGGCCCTTTAGTCGCTGAGAGTCCCTTGTCCTTCAGGCTCAACCGACTGTGTGCGCTGCTGACGGCGGGCTATTATGCTCATCGTTGTAGCAATGTGTGCTTTTCAATGGTTTGCTCTCTCTTTGTCCATCTTTCCTCCACGTCCTAGAGCTCAGTTTATGGAGTAGTGTGAGGACGCGGTTCCATTTCTTTCCTGTTTGGGCTTTTGTCCATCACATTTGTAGAGGTGGGATTCCTCCTTGGGCAAGCGTGATTGCACAGAGTGCGTAAAAGGCTTCTGGCGGAGAATTGGTAGAAGCCCGATCTCGCGGAATTTCTGTCAAGGAGCTGCCGGGCTATCCGTAGATAATGTGAAGCTTTGCTGTCCTTGGCCTGTGCACCGGATAGGCGGGCAGGGAGGCAACTCGTCCCCTTTACTTTGCGGTTTTTGCTCTTCTTGTTCTCATGAACGGAGGCGTTAGGTATGTGTGGGTGTGCAAGGCATGGGCGTGTGTGATTTTTCTGATGGTCTCTGGAAAGGTGTATTTTGTTTAAAGGCAGGAAAGGGGAGCAGCGTTGTTTGCTACGTCACGTGTCCTTGTTGAGTGGAGGTCCTTTCGCAGGTGCTGGGCAAGAGTAAAGGTAATTTCGTTTTGCGGTGTGAAGAGATCTCTGGATGGGGGTTGGGCTTGAGTGGTGGGTTTTGTGGCTACATGGGGAATTAGCTCAAATGGTAGAGCGCTCGCTTAGCATGTGAGAGGTAGCGGGATCGATGCCCGCATTCTCCAAGTTACTACCATTTCCCTCCCACGTGTTTCTCTCTCTCTCTCTTTTTTTCATCCCCACCCACTTGCTCCCGCATACACCCTTGATATCTGCGCAGAAAGGCGCGTTCCGGTCCACTCTTGGCTTTGCGGCAAGCTTTTTGTCCGCGGGCAGCCAAAGGGGCAGCTTGTCTTTCAGGAGCGTGTGTGTCTGAGTTCTTTTCTTTTGCGAGTGTCTTTGTGTTTGTTTTTCCTGAGGTATCATTCCTGACATGTAGCTATCGATGTCAGGCTTCAGAGGTGCCATTTATCACCCTGGTAGCGGGGTGCCTTTGTCATAAAATAGACCGGCCGTAGCTATGTCCCCAAGCTGTCTTTGGTGTTTTTTGCATGGGGCAGATGTCCCGGAGGGGACTTCGTTGCCGGTGGCAGGGAGGAGGGGAACGTCGGGGGAAACGAGAAGGCCCTTTAGTCGCTGAGAGTCCCTTGTCCTTCAGGCTCAACCGACTGTGTGCGCTGCTGACGGCGGGCTATTATGCTCATCGTTGTAGCAATGTGTGCGTTTCAATGGTTTGCTCTCTCTTTGTCCATCTTTCCTCCGCGTCCTAGAGCTCAGTTTATGGAGTAGTGTGAGGACGCGGTTCCGTTTCTTTCATGTTTGGGCTTTTGTCCATCACATTTGTAGAGGTGGGATTCCTCCTTGGGCAAGCGTGATTGCACAGAGTGCGTAAAAGTCTTCTGGCGGAGAATTGCTACAAGCCCGATCTCGCGGAATTTCTGTCAAGGAGCTGCTGGGTTATCCGTAGATAATGTGAAGCTTTGCTGTCCTTGGCCTGTGTACCGGATAGGCGGGCAGGGAGGCAACTCGTCCCCTTTACTTTGCGGTTTTTGCTCTTCTTGTTCTCATGAACGGAGGCGTTAGGTATGTGTGGGTGTGCAAGGCATGGGCATGTGTGAGTTTCTCTGATGGTCTCTGGAAAGGTGTATTTTGTTTAAAGGCAGGAAAGGGGAACAGCGTTGTTTGCTATGTCACGTGTCCTTGTTGAGTGGAGGTCCTTTCGCAGGTGCTGGGCAAGAGTAAAGGTAATTTCGTTTTGCGGTGTGAAGAGATCTCTGGAGGGGGGTTGGGCTTGAGTGGCGGGTGTTGTGGCTACATGGGGAATTAGCTCAAATGGTAGAGCGCTCGCTTAGCATGTGAGAGGTAGCGGGATCGATGCCTGCATTCTCCAAGCTACTGCCCTTTCCCTCCCACGTGTCTCTCTCTCTCTTGCTTTTTTCCATCCCCACCCACTTGCTCCCGCCTACACCCTTGATGTCTGCGCAGAAAGGCGCGTTCCGATCCACTCTTGGCTTTGCGGCAAGCTTTTTGTCCGCGGGCAGCCAAAGTGGCAGCTTGTCTTTCAGGAGCGTGTGTGTCTGAGTTCTTTTCTTTTGCGAGTGTCTTTGTGTTTGTTTTTCCTGAGGTAGGCGTGGCAGGCCGAGTAGGGTGTGAAAGGGTGGGAGTGGGATTGTGTCAATTATTGACGAAGGGGAAGGGAAATGGGCTGAGAAAATGTTGTGTTTTGAAAGGCCCCTTTCGAGGCAGGCAGGAGGCTCCGGCGTGGGACGGGTTTTCCGTTGCACCACCGTCCCTATTCTGGGTGGGAATCAGGGCTGGGGTCCCAGCGGTGTGCTGCGTGTGCTTGAGACAATCGCGGGTCCCTTGTGGGTCAGCGGAGGGATGCGGCGTCCCGGCTAGCAAGCAGGGCTAGCGTCGCGCCCCCGGCGTTCCGTTCTTCCCTTGCGGCGTTGTCTTCGTGCCATGCCTGTTAGGGAGCCTTTGAGCGGTCTATGTGTGCGGGTTTCCTGTTGGATGAATTGAGGGTAGACTAGGCGGCTACCCAGCACCCGGGGCAGCCATGAGGATGAAGGGATAGGTGTGTGTGGCTTATGCCTTTCAAGGGCTGGGCACGGGCATGCCTATAATTAGCAGTTAGTGCCAGTGGCGCTTCTGCCTGACACCTTGAGTCACTCTGGGCCCATGACTCTTGTCTTCCTTCGATAGCTCAGCTGGTAGAGCAGAGGACTGTAGGCTTAGATCTCCCGGGAATCCTTAGGTCGCTGGTTCAACTCCGGCTCGAAGGAGTTGGCTTTTGTTTCCTTGCTTACATGCTCTTCTTTAGAGCTCCCACTCTGGCCATTGCCGTATTTTACTTCATTCGTGAGAGACTGGCCGTTGGAAATCTGCTGCATTTAAAGCACCACTTGCCACTACTTTCACCTACCACACCTGCTTCCAAGGACCTAGGCCACACTTTACGCCTTTATAGGCGCAGTTCCTTTTTCTTCGCCCTCCCGCACTCACAGCGTAGACATGTAGCTATCGATGTCAGGCTTCAGTGGTGCCATTTATCACCCTGGTAGCGGGGCGCCTTTGTCATAAAATAGAGCGGCCGTAGCTATGTCCCCAAGCTGTCTTTGGTGTTTTTTGCATGGGGCAGATGTCCCGGAGGGGACTTCGTTGCCGGTGGCAGGGAGGAGAGGAACGTAGGGGGAAACGAGAAGGCCCTTTAGTCGCTGAGAGTCCCTTGTCCTTCAGGCTCAACCGACTGTGTGCGCTGCTGACGGCGGGCTATTATGCTCATCGTTGTAGCAATGTGTGCTTTTCAATGGTTTGCTCTCTCTTTGTCCATCTTTCCTCCACGTCCTAGAGCTCAGTTTATGGCGTAGTGTGAGGACGCGGTTCCATTTCTTTCCTGTTTGGGCTTTTGTCCATCACATTTGTAGAGGTGGGATTCCTCCTTGGGCAAGCGTGATTGCACAGAGTGCGTAAAAGGCTTCTGGCGGAGAATTGGTAGAAGCCCGATCTCGCGGAATTTCTGTCAAGGAGCTGCCGGGCTATCCGTAGATAATGTGAAGCTTTGCTGTCCTTGGCCTGTGCACCGGATAGGCGGGCAGGGAGGCAACTCATCCCCTTTACTTTGCGGTTTTTGCTCTTCTTGTTCTCATGAACGGAGGCGTTAGGTATGTGTGGGTGTGCAAGGCATGGGCGTGTGTGATTTTTCTGATGGTCTCTGGAAAGGTGTATTTTGTTTAAAGGCAGGAAAGGGGAGCAGTGTTGTTTGCTACGTCACGTGTCCTTGTTGAGTGGAGGTCCTTTCACAGGTGCTGGGCAAGAGTAAAGGTAATTTCGTTTTGCGGTGTGAAGAGATCTCTGGATGGGGGTTGGGCTTGAGTGGTGGACCTTGTGGCTACATGGGGAATTAGCTCAAATGGTAGAGCGCTCGCTTAGCATGTGAGAGGTAGCGGGATCGATGCCCGCATTCTCCAAGTTACTACCATTTCCCTCCCACGTGTTTCTCTCTCTCTCTCTCTCTCTTTTTTCCATCCCCACCCACTTGCTCCCGCATACACCCTTGATGTCTGCGCAGAAAGGCGCGTTCCGGTCCACTCTTGGCTTTGCGGCAAGCTTTTTGTCCGCGGGCAGCCAAAGTGGCAGCTTGTCTTTCAGGAGCGTGTGTGTCTGAGTTCTTTTCTTTTGCGAGTGTCTTTGTGTTTGTTTTTCCTGAGGGAGGCGTGGCAGGCCGAGTCGGGTGTGAAAGGGTGGGAGTGGGATTGTGTCAATTATTGACGAAGGGGAAGGGAAATGGGCTGAGAAAATGTTGTGTTTTGAAAGGCCCCTTTCGAGGCAGGCAGGAGGCTCCGGCGTGGGACGGGTTTTCCGTTGCACCACCGTCCCTATTCTGGGTGGGAATCAGGGCTGGGGTCCCAGCGGTGTGCTGCGCGTGCTTGAGACAATCGCGTGTCCCTTGTGGGTCAGCGGAGGGATGCGGCGTCCCGGCTAGCAAGCAGGGCTAGCGTCGCGCCCCCGGCGTTCCGTTCTTCCCTTGCGGCGTTGTCTTCGTGCCATGCCTGTTAGGGAGCCTTTGAGCGGTCTATGTGTGCGGGCTTCCCGTTGGATGAATTGAGGGTAGACTAGGCGGCTACCCAGCACCCGGGGCAGCCGTGAGGATGAAGGGATGGGTGTGTGTGGCTTATGCCTTTCAAGGGCTGGGCACGGGCATGCCTATAATTAGCAGTTAGTGCCAGTGGCGCTTCTGCCTGACACCTTGAGTCACTCTGGGCCCCTGGATCCTGACTTCCTTCGATAGCTCAGCTGGTAGAGCGGAGGACTGTAGGCTTAGATCTCCCGGGAATCCTTAGGTCGCTGGTTCAACTCCGGCTCGAAGGAGTTGGCTTTTGTTTCCTTGCTTACATGCTCTTCTTTAGAGCGCCCACTCTGGCCATTGCCGTATTTTACTTCATTCGTGAGAGACTGGCCGTTGGAAATCTGCTGCATTTAAAGCACCACTTGCCACTACTTTCACCTACCACACCTGCTTCCGAGGACCTAGGCCACACTTTACGCCTTTATAGGCGCAGTTCCTTTTTCTTCGCCCTCCCGCACTCACAGCGTAGACATGTAGCTATCGATGTCAGGCTTCAGAGGTGCCATTTATCACCCTGGTAGCGGGGCGCCTTTGTCATAAAATAGACCGGCCGTAGCTATGTCCCCAAGCTGTCTTTGGTGTTTTTTGCATGGGGCAGATGTCCCGGAGGGGACTTCGTTGCCGGTGGTAGGGAGGAGAGGAACGTAGGGGGAAACGAGAAGGCCCTTTAGTCGCTGAGAGTCCCTTGTCCTTCAGGCTCAACCGACTGTGTGCGCTGCTGACGGCGGGCTATTATGCTCATCGTTGTAGCAATGTGTGCTTTTCAATGGTTTGCTCTCTCTTTGTCCATCTTTCCTCCACGTCCTAGAGCTCAGTTTATGGAGTAGTGTGAGGACGCGGTTCCATTTCTTTCCTGTTTGGGCTTTTGTCCATCACATTTGTAGAGGTGGGATTCCTCCTTGGGCAAGCGTGATTGCACAGAGTGCGTAAAAGGCTTCTGGCGGAGAATTGGTAGAAGCCCGATCTCGCGGAATTTCTGTCAAGGAGCTGCCGGGCTATCCGTAGATAATGTGAAGCTTTGCTGTCCTTGGCCTGTGCACCGGATAGGCGGGCAGGGAGGCAACTCGTCCCCTTTACTTTGCGGTTTTTGCTCTTCTTGTTCTCATGAACGGAGGCGTTAGGTATGTGTGGGTGTGCAAGGCATGGGCGTGTGTGATTTTTCTGATGGTCTCTGGAAAGGTGTATTTTGTTTAAAGGCAGGAAAGGGGAGCAGCGTTGTTTGCTACGTCACGTGTCCTTGTTGAGTGGAGGTCCTTTCGCAGGTGCTGGGCAAGAGTAAAGGTAATTTCGTTTTGCGGTGTGAAGAGATCTCTGGATGGGGGTTGGGCTTGAGTGGTGGGTTTTGTGGCTACATGGGGAATTAGCTCAAATGGTAGAGCGCTCGCTTAGCATGTGAGAGGTAGCGGGATCGATGCCCGCATTCTCCAAGTTACTACCATTTCCCTCCCACGTGTTTCTCTCTCTCTCTCTTTTTTTCATCCCCACCCACTTGCTCCCGCATACACCCTTGATATCTGCGCAGAAAGGCGCGTTCCGGTCCACTCTTGGCTTTGCGGCAAGCTTTTTGTCCGCGGGCAGCCAAAGGGGCAGCTTGTCTTTCAGGAGCGTGTGTGTCTGAGTTCTTTTCTTTTGCGAGTGTCTTTGTGTTTGTTTTTCCTGAGGTATCATTCCTGACATGTAGCTATCGATGTCAGGCTTCAGAGGTGCCATTTATCACCCTGGTAGCGGGGTGCCTTTGTCATAAAATAGACCGGCCGTAGCTATGTCCCCAAGCTGTCTTTGGTGTTTTTTGCATGGGGCAGATGTCCCGGAGGGGACTTCGTTGCCGGTGGCAGGGAGGAGGGGAACGTCGGGGGAAACGAGAAGGCCCTTTAGTCGCTGAGAGTCCCTTGTCCTTCAGGCTCAACCGACTGTGTGCGCTGCTGACGGCGGGCTATTATGCTCATCGTTGTAGCAATGTGTGCGTTTCAATGGTTTGCTCTCTCTTTGTCCATCTTTCCTCCGCGTCCTAGAGCTCAGTTTATGGAGTAGTGTGAGGACGCGGTTCCGTTTCTTTCATGTTTGGGCTTTTGTCCATCACATTTGTAGAGGTGGGATTCCTCCTTGGGCAAGCGTGATTGCACAGAGTGCGTAAAAGTCTTCTGGCGGAGAATTGCTACAAGCCCGATCTCGCGGAATTTCTGTCAAGGAGCTGCTGGGTTATCCGTAGATAATGTGAAGCTTTGCTGTCCTTGGCCTGTGTACCGGATAGGCGGGCAGGGAGGCAACTCGTCCCCTTTACTTTGCGGTTTTTGCTCTTCTTGTTCTCATGAACGGAGGCGTTAGGTATGTGTGGGTGTGCAAGGCATGGGCATGTGTGAGTTTCTCTGATGGTCTCTGGAAAGGTGTATTTTGTTTAAAGGCAGGAAAGGGGAACAGCGTTGTTTGCTATGTCACGTGTCCTTGTTGAGTGGAGGTCCTTTCGCAGGTGCTGGGCAAGAGTAAAGGTAATTTCGTTTTGCGGTGTGAAGAGATCTCTGGAGGGGGGTTGGGCTTGAGTGGCGGGTGTTGTGGCTACATGGGGAATTAGCTCAAATGGTAGAGCGCTCGCTTAGCATGTGAGAGGTAGCGGGATCGATGCCTGCATTCTCCAAGCTACTGCCCTTTCCCTCCCACGTGTCTCTCTCTCTCTTGCTTTTTTCCATCCCCACCCACTTGCTCCCGCCTACACCCTTGATGTCTGCGCAGAAAGGCGCGTTCCGATCCACTCTTGGCTTTGCGGCAAGCTTTTTGTCCGCGGGCAGCCAAAGTGGCAGCTTGTCTTTCAGGAGCGTGTGTGTCTGAGTTCTTTTCTTTTGCGAGTGTCTTTGTGTTTGTTTTTCCTGAGGTAGGCGTGGCAGGCCGAGTAGGGTGTGAAAGGGTGGGAGTGGGATTGTGTCAATTATTGACGAAGGGGAAGGGAAATGGGCTGAGAAAATGTTGTGTTTTGAAAGGCCCCTTTCGAGGCAGGCAGGAGGCTCCGGCGTGGGACGGGTTTTCCGTTGCACCACCGTCCCTATTCTGGGTGGGAATCAGGGCTGGGGTCCCAGCGGTGTGCTGCGTGTGCTTGAGACAATCGCGGGTCCCTTGTGGGTCAGCGGAGGGATGCGGCGTCCCGGCTAGCAAGCAGGGCTAGCGTCGCGCCCCCGGCGTTCCGTTCTTCCCTTGCGGCGTTGTCTTCGTGCCATGCCTGTTAGGGAGCCTTTGAGCGGTCTATGTGTGCGGGTTTCCTGTTGGATGAATTGAGGGTAGACTAGGCGGCTACCCAGCACCCGGGGCAGCCATGAGGATGAAGGGATAGGTGTGTGTGGCTTATGCCTTTCAAGGGCTGGGCACGGGCATGCCTATAATTAGCAGTTAGTGCCAGTGGCGCTTCTGCCTGACACCTTGAGTCACTCTGGGCCCATGACTCTTGTCTTCCTTCGATAGCTCAGCTGGTAGAGCAGAGGACTGTAGGCTTAGATCTCCCGGGAATCCTTAGGTCGCTGGTTCAACTCCGGCTCGAAGGAGTTGGCTTTTGTTTCCTTGCTTACATGCTCTTCTTTAGAGCTCCCACTCTGGCCATTGCCGTATTTTACTTCATTCGTGAGAGACTGGCCGTTGGAAATCTGCTGCATTTAAAGCACCACTTGCCACTACTTTCACCTACCACACCTGCTTCCAAGGACCTAGGCCACACTTTACGCCTTTATAGGCGCAGTTCCTTTTTCTTCGCCCTCCCGCACTCACAGCGTAGACATGTAGCTATCGATGTCAGGCTTCAGTGGTGCCATTTATCACCCTGGTAGCGGGGCGCCTTTGTCATAAAATAGAGCGGCCGTAGCTATGTCCCCAAGCTGTCTTTGGTGTTTTTTGCATGGGGCAGATGTCCCGGAGGGGACTTCGTTGCCGGTGGCAGGGAGGAGAGGAACGTAGGGGGAAACGAGAAGGCCCTTTAGTCGCTGAGAGTCCCTTGTCCTTCAGGCTCAACCGACTGTGTGCGCTGCTGACGGCGGGCTATTATGCTCATCGTTGTAGCAATGTGTGCTTTTCAATGGTTTGCTCTCTCTTTGTCCATCTTTCCTCCACGTCCTAGAGCTCAGTTTATGGCGTAGTGTGAGGACGCGGTTCCATTTCTTTCCTGTTTGGGCTTTTGTCCATCACATTTGTAGAGGTGGGATTCCTCCTTGGGCAAGCGTGATTGCACAGAGTGCGTAAAAGGCTTCTGGCGGAGAATTGGTAGAAGCCCGATCTCGCGGAATTTCTGTCAAGGAGCTGCCGGGCTATCCGTAGATAATGTGAAGCTTTGCTGTCCTTGGCCTGTGCACCGGATAGGCGGGCAGGGAGGCAACTCGTCCCCTTTACTTTGCGGTTTTTGCTCTTCTTGTTCTCATGAACGGAGGCGTTAGGTATGTGTGGGTGTGCAAGGCATGGGCGTGTGTGATTTTTCTGATGGTCTCTGGAAAGGTGTATTTTGTTTAAAGGCAGGAAAGGGGAGCAGCGTTGTTTGCTACGTCACGTGTCCTTGTTGAGTGGAGGTCCTTTCGCAGGTGCTGGGCAAGAGTAAAGGTAATTTCGTTTTGCGGTGTGAAGAGATCTCTGGATGGGGGTTGGGCTTGAGTGGTGGGTTTTGTGGCTACATGGGGAATTAGCTCAAATGGTAGAGCGCTCGCTTAGCATGTGAGAGGTAGCGGGATCGATGCCCGCATTCTCCAAGTTACTACCATTTCCCTCCCACGTGTTTCTCTCTCTCTCTCTTTTTTTCATCCCCACCCACTTGCTCCCGCATACACCCTTGATATCTGCGCAGAAAGGCGCGTTCCGGTCCACTCTTGGCTTTGCGGCAAGCTTTTTGTCCGCGGGCAGCCAAAGGGGCAGCTTGTCTTTCAGGAGCGTGTGTGTCTGAGTTCTTTTCTTTTGCGAGTGTCTTTGTGTTTGTTTTTCCTGAGGTATCATTCCTGACATGTAGCTATCGATGTCAGGCTTCAGAGGTGCCATTTATCACCCTGGTAGCGGGGTGCCTTTGTCATAAAATAGACCGGCCGTAGCTATGTCCCCAAGCTGTCTTTGGTGTTTTTTGCATGGGGCAGATGTCCCGGAGGGGACTTCGTTGCCGGTGGCAGGGAGGAGGGGAACGTCGGGGGAAACGAGAAGGCCCTTTAGTCGCTGAGAGTCCCTTGTCCTTCAGGCTCAACCGACTGTGTGCGCTGCTGACGGCGGGCTATTATGCTCATCGTTGTAGCAATGTGTGCGTTTCAATGGTTTGCTCTCTCTTTGTCCATCTTTCCTCCGCGTCCTAGAGCTCAGTTTATGGAGTAGTGTGAGGACGCGGTTCCGTTTCTTTCATGTTTGGGCTTTTGTCCATCACATTTGTAGAGGTGGGATTCCTCCTTGGGCAAGCGTGATTGCACAGAGTGCGTAAAAGGCTTCTGGCGGAGAATTGCTACAAGCCCGATCTCGCGGAATTTCTGTCAAGGAGCTGCTGGGTTATCCGTAGATAATGTGAAGCTTTGCTGTCCTTGGCCTGTGTACCGGATAGGCGGGCAGGGAGGCAACTCGTCCCCTTTACTTTGCGGTTTTTGCTCTTCTTGTTCTCATGAACGGAGGCGTTAGGTATGTGTGGGTGTGCAAGGCATGGGCATGTGTGAGTTTCTCTGATGGTCTCTGGAAAGGTGTATTTTGTTTAAAGGCAGGAAAGGGGAACAGCGTTGTTTGCTATGTCACGTGTCCTTGTTGAGTGGAGGTCCTTTCGCAGGTGCTGGGCAAGAGTAAAGGTAATTTCGTTTTGCGGTGTGAAGAGATCTCTGGAGGGGGGTTGGGCTTGAGTGGCGGGTGTTGTGGCTACATGGGGAATTAGCTCAAATGGTAGAGCGCTCGCTTAGCATGTGAGAGGTAGCGGGATCGATGCCTGCATTCTCCAAGCTACTGCCCTTTCCCTCCCACGTGTCTCTCTCTCTCTTGCTTTTTTCCATCCCCACCCACTTGCTCCCGCCTACACCCTTGATGTCTGCGCAGAAAGGCGCGTTCCGATCCACTCTTGGCTTTGCGGCAAGCTTTTTGTCCGCGGGCAGCCAAAGTGGCAGCTTGTCTTTCAGGAGCGTGTGTGTCTGAGTTCTTTTCTTTTGCGAGTGTCTTTGTGTTTGTTTTTCCTGAGGTAGGCGTGGCAGGCCGAGTAGGGTGTGAAAGGGTGGGAGTGGGATTGTGTCAATTATTGACGAAGGGGAAGGGAAATGGGCTGAGAAAATGTTGTGTTTTGAAAGGCCCCTTTCGAGGCAGGCAGGAGGCTCCGGCGTGGGACGGGTTTTCCGTTGCACCACCGTCCCTATTCTGGGTGGGAATCAGGGCTGGGGTCCCAGCGGTGTGCTGCGTGTGCTTGAGACAATCGCGGGTCCCTTGTGGGTCAGCGGAGGGATGCGGCGTCCCGGCTAGCAAGCAGGGCTAGCGTCGCGCCCCCGGCGTTCCGTTCTTCCCTTGCGGCGTTGTCTTCGTGCCATGCCTGTTAGGGAGCCTTTGAGCGGTCTATGTGTGCGGGTTTCCTGTTGGATGAATTGAGGGTAGACTAGGCGGCTACCCAGCACCCGGGGCAGCCATGAGGATGAAGGGATAGGTGTGTGTGGCTTATGCCTTTCAAGGGCTGGGCACGGGCATGCCTATAATTAGCAGTTAGTGCCAGTGGCGCTTCTGCCTGACACCTTGAGTCACTCTGGGCCCATGACTCTTGTCTTCCTTCGATAGCTCAGCTGGTAGAGCAGAGGACTGTAGGCTTAGATCTCCCGGGAATCCTTAGGTCGCTGGTTCAACTCCGGCTCGAAGGAGTTGGCTTTTGTTTCCTTGCTTACATGCTCTTCTTTAGAGCTCCCACTCTGGCCATTGCCGTATTTTACTTCATTCGTGAGAGACTGGCCGTTGGAAATCTGCTGCATTTAAAGCACCACTTGCCACTACTTTCACCTACCACACCTGCTTCCAAGGACCTAGGCCACACTTTACGCCTTTATAGGCGCAGTTCCTTTTTCTTCGCCCTCCCGCACTCACAGCGTAGACATGTAGCTATCGATGTCAGGCTTCAGTGGTGCCATTTATCACCCTGGTAGCGGGGCGCCTTTGTCATAAAATAGAGCGGCCGTAGCTATGTCCCCAAGCTGTCTTTGGTGTTTTTTGCATGGGGCAGATGTCCCGGAGGGGACTTCGTTGCCGGTGGCAGGGAGGAGAGGAACGTAGGGGGAAACGAGAAGGCCCTTTAGTCGCTGAGAGTCCCTTGTCCTTCAGGCTCAACCGACTGTGTGCGCTGCTGACGGCGGGCTATTATGCTCATCGTTGTAGCAATGTGTGCTTTTCAATGGTTTGCTCTCTCTTTGTCCATCTTTCCTCCACGTCCTAGAGCTCAGTTTATGGCGTAGTGTGAGGACGCGGTTCCATTTCTTTCCTGTTTGGGCTTTTGTCCATCACATTTGTAGAGGTGGGATTCCTCCTTGGGCAAGCGTGATTGCACAGAGTGCGTAAAAGGCTTCTGGCGGAGAATTGGTAGAAGCCCGATCTCGCGGAATTTCTGTCAAGGAGCTGCCGGGCTATCCGTAGATAATGTGAAGCTTTGCTGTCCTTGGCCTGTGCACCGGATAGGCGGGCAGGGAGGCAACTCATCCCCTTTACTTTGCGGTTTTTGCTCTTCTTGTTCTCATGAACGGAGGCGTTAGGTATGTGTGGGTGTGCAAGGCATGGGCGTGTGTGATTTTTCTGATGGTCTCTGGAAAGGTGTATTTTGTTTAAAGGCAGGAAAGGGGAGCAGTGTTGTTTGCTACGTCACGTGTCCTTGTTGAGTGGAGGTCCTTTCACAGGTGCTGGGCAAGAGTAAAGGTAATTTCGTTTTGCGGTGTGAAGAGATCTCTGGATGGGGGTTGGGCTTGAGTGGTGGACCTTGTGGCTACATGGGGAATTAGCTCAAATGGTAGAGCGCTCGCTTAGCATGTGAGAGGTAGCGGGATCGATGCCCGCATTCTCCAAGTTACTACCATTTCCCTCCCACGTGTTTCTCTCTCTCTCTCTCTCTCTTTTTTCCATCCCCACCCACTTGCTCCCGCATACACCCTTGATGTCTGCGCAGAAAGGCGCGTTCCGGTCCACTCTTGGCTTTGCGGCAAGCTTTTTGTCCGCGGGCAGCCAAAGTGGCAGCTTGTCTTTCAGGAGCGTGTGTGTCTGAGTTCTTTTCTTTTGCGAGTGTCTTTGTGTTTGTTTTTCCTGAGGGAGGCGTGGCAGGCCGAGTCGGGTGTGAAAGGGTGGGAGTGGGATTGTGTCAATTATTGACGAAGGGGAAGGGAAATGGGCTGAGAAAATGTTGTGTTTTGAAAGGCCCCTTTCGAGGCAGGCAGGAGGCTCCTGCATGGGACGGGTTTTCCGTTGCACCACCGTCCCTATTCTGGGTGGGAATCAGGGCTGGGGTCCCAGCGGTGTGCTGCGCGTGCTTGAGACAATCGCGTGTCCCTTGTGGGTCAGCGGAGGGATGCGGCGTCCCGGCTAGCAAGCAGGGCTAGCGTCGCGCCCCCGGCGTTCCGTTCTTCCCTTGCGGCGTTGTCTTCGTGCCATGCCTGTTAGGGAGCCTTTGAGCGGTCTATGTGTGCGGGCTTCCCGTTGGATGAATTGAGGGTAGACTAGGCGGCTACCCAGCACCCGGGGCAGCCGTGAGGATGAAGGGATGGGTGTGTGTGGCTTATGCCTTTCAAGGGCTGGGCACGGGCATGCCTATAATTAGCAGTTAGTGCCAGTGGCGCTTCTGCCTGACACCTTGAGTCACTCTGGGCCCCTGGATCCTGACTTCCTTCGATAGCTCAGCTGGTAGAGCGGAGGACTGTAGGCTTAGATCTCCCGGGAATCCTTAGGTCGCTGGTTCAACTCCGGCTCGAAGGAGTTGGCTTTTGTTTCCTTGCTTACATGCTCTTCTTTAGAGCGCCCACTCTGGCCATTGCCGTATTTTACTTCATTCGTGAGAGACTGGCCGTTGGAAATCTGCTGCATTTAAAGCACCACTTGCCACTACTTTCACCTACCACACCTGCTTCCGAGGACCTAGGCCACACTTTACGCCTTTATAGGCGCAGTTCCTTTTTCTTCGCCCTCCCGCACTCACAGCGTAGACATGTAGCTATCGATGTCAGGCTTCAGAGGTGCCATTTATCACCCTGGTAGCGGGGCGCCTTTGTCATAAAATAGACCGGCCGTAGCTATGTCCCCAAGCTGTCTTTGGTGTTTTTTGCATGGGGCAGATGTCCCGGAGGGGACTTCGTTGCCGGTGGTAGGGAGGAGAGGAACGTAGGGGGAAACGAGAAGGCCCTTTAGTCGCTGAGAGTCCCTTGTCCTTCAGGCTCAACCGACTGTGTGCGCTGCTGACGGCGGGCTATTATGCTCATCGTTGTAGCAATGTGTGCTTTTCAATGGTTTGCTCTCTCTTTGTCCATCTTTCCTCCACGTCCTAGAGCTCAGTTTATGGAGTAGTGTGAGGACGCGGTTCCATTTCTTTCCTGTTTGGGCTTTTGTCCATCACATTTGTAGAGGTGGGATTCCTCCTTGGGCAAGCGTGATTGCACAGAGTGCGTAAAAGGCTTCTGGCGGAGAATTGGTAGAAGCCCGATCTCGCGGAATTTCTGTCAAGGAGCTGCCGGGCTATCCGTAGATAATGTGAAGCTTTGCTGTCCTTGGCCTGTGCACCGGATAGGCGGGCAGGGAGGCAACTCGTCCCCTTTACTTTGCGGTTTTTGCTCTTCTTGTTCTCATGAACGGAGGCGTTAGGTATGTGTGGGTGTGCAAGGCATGGGCGTGTGTGATTTTTCTGATGGTCTCTGGAAAGGTGTATTTTGTTTAAAGGCAGGAAAGGGGAGCAGCGTTGTTTGCTACGTCACGTGTCCTTGTTGAGTGGAGGTCCTTTCGCAGGTGCTGGGCAAGAGTAAAGGTAATTTCGTTTTGCGGTGTGAAGAGATCTCTGGATGGGGGTTGGGCTTGAGTGGTGGGTTTTGTGGCTACATGGGGAATTAGCTCAAATGGTAGAGCGCTCGCTTAGCATGTGAGAGGTAGCGGGATCGATGCCCGCATTCTCCAAGTTACTACCATTTCCCTCCCACGTGTTTCTCTCTCTCTCTCTTTTTTTCATCCCCACCCACTTGCTCCTGCATACACCCTTGATATCTGCGCAGAAAGGCGCGTTCCGGTCCACTCTTGGCTTTGCGGCAAGCTTTTTGTCCGCGGGCAGCCAAAGGGGCAGCTTGTCTTTCAGGAGCGTGTGTGTCTGAGTTCTTTTCTTTTGCGAGTGTCTTTGTGTTTGTTTTTCCTGAGGTATCATTCCTGACATGTAGCTATCGATGTCAGGCTTCAGAGGTGCCATTTATCACCCTGGTAGCGGGGTGCCTTTGTCATAAAATAGACCGGCCGTAGCTATGTCCCCAAGCTGTCTTTGGTGTTTTTTGCATGGGGCAGATGTCCCGGAGGGGACTTCGTTGCCGGTGGCAGGGAGGAGGGGAACGTCGGGGGAAACGAGAAGGCCCTTTAGTCGCTGAGAGTCCCTTGTCCTTCAGGCTCAACCGACTGTGTGCGCTGCTGACGGCGGGCTATTATGCTCATCGTTGTAGCAATGTGTGCGTTTCAATGGTTTGCTCTCTCTTTGTCCATCTTTCCTCCGCGTCCTAGAGCTCAGTTTATGGAGTAGTGTGAGGACGCGGTTCCGTTTCTTTCATGTTTGGGCTTTTGTCCATCACATTTGTAGAGGTGGGATTCCTCCTTGGGCAAGCGTGATTGCACAGAGTGCGTAAAAGTCTTCTGGCGGAGAATTGCTACAAGCCCGATCTCGCGGAATTTCTGTCAAGGAGCTGCTGGGTTATCCGTAGATAATGTGAAGCTTTGCTGTCCTTGGCCTGTGTACCGGATAGGCGGGCAGGGAGGCAACTCGTCCCCTTTACTTTGCGGTTTTTGCTCTTCTTGTTCTCATGAACGGAGGCGTTAGGTATGTGTGGGTGTGCAAGGCATGGGCATGTGTGAGTTTCTCTGATGGTCTCTGGAAAGGTGTATTTTGTTTAAAGGCAGGAAAGGGGAACAGCGTTGTTTGCTATGTCACGTGTCCTTGTTGAGTGGAGGTCCTTTCGCAGGTGCTGGGCAAGAGTAAAGGTAATTTCGTTTTGCGGTGTGAAGAGATCTCTGGAGGGGGGTTGGGCTTGAGTGGCGGGTGTTGTGGCTACATGGGGAATTAGCTCAAATGGTAGAGCGCTCGCTTAGCATGTGAGAGGTAGCGGGATCGATGCCTGCATTCTCCAAGCTACTGCCCTTTCCCTCCCACGTGTCTCTCTCTCTCTTGCTTTTTTCCATCCCCACCCACTTGCTCCCGCCTACACCCTTGATGTCTGCGCAGAAAGGCGCGTTCCGATCCACTCTTGGCTTTGCGGCAAGCTTTTTGTCCGCGGGCAGCCAAAGTGGCAGCTTGTCTTTCAGGAGCGTGTGTGTCTGAGTTCTTTTCTTTTGCGAGTGTCTTTGTGTTTGTTTTTCCTGAGGTAGGCGTGGCAGGCCGAGTAGGGTGTGAAAGGGTGGGAGTGGGATTGTGTCAATTATTGACGAAGGGGAAGGGAAATGGGCTGAGAAAATGTTGTGTTTTGAAAGGCCCCTTTCGAGGCAGGCAGGAGGCTCCGGCGTGGGACGGGTTTTCCGTTGCACCACCGTCCCTATTCTGGGTGGGAATCAGGGCTGGGGTCCCAGCGGTGTGCTGCGTGTGCTTGAGACAATCGCGGGTCCCTTGTGGGTCAGCGGAGGGATGCGGCGTCCCGGCTAGCAAGCAGGGCTAGCGTCGCGCCCCCGGCGTTCCGTTCTTCCCTTGCGGCGTTGTCTTCGTGCCATGCCTGTTAGGGAGCCTTTGAGCGGTCTATGTGTGCGGGTTTCCTGTTGGATGAATTGAGGGTAGACTAGGCGGCTACCCAGCACCCGGGGCAGCCATGAGGATGAAGGGATAGGTGTGTGTGGCTTATGCCTTTCAAGGGCTGGGCACGGGCATGCCTATAATTAGCAGTTAGTGCCAGTGGCGCTTCTGCCTGACACCTTGAGTCACTCTGGGCCCATGACTCTTGTCTTCCTTCGATAGCTCAGCTGGTAGAGCAGAGGACTGTAGGCTTAGATCTCCCGGGAATCCTTAGGTCGCTGGTTCAACTCCGGCTCGAAGGAGTTGGCTTTTGTTTCCTTGCTTACATGCTCTTCTTTAGAGCTCCCACTCTGGCCATTGCCGTATTTTACTTCATTCGTGAGAGACTGGCCGTTGGAAATCTGCTGCATTTAAAGCACCACTTGCCACTACTTTCACCTACCACACCTGCTTCCAAGGACCTAGGCCACACTTTACGCCTTTATAGGCGCAGTTCCTTTTTCTTCGCCCTCCCGCACTCACAGCGTAGACATGTAGCTATCGATGTCAGGCTTCAGTGGTGCCATTTATCACCCTGGTAGCGGGGCGCCTTTGTCATAAAATAGAGCGGCCGTAGCTATGTCCCCAAGCTGTCTTTGGTGTTTTTTGCATGGGGCAGATGTCCCGGAGGGGACTTCGTTGCCGGTGGCAGGGAGGAGAGGAACGTAGGGGGAAACGAGAAGGCCCTTTAGTCGCTGAGAGTCCCTTGTCCTTCAGGCTCAACCGACTGTGTGCGCTGCTGACGGCGGGCTATTATGCTCATCGTTGTAGCAATGTGTGCTTTTCAATGGTTTGCTCTCTCTTTGTCCATCTTTCCTCCACGTCCTAGAGCTCAGTTTATGGCGTAGTGTGAGGACGCGGTTCCATTTCTTTCCTGTTTGGGCTTTTGTCCATCACATTTGTAGAGGTGGGATTCCTCCTTGGGCAAGCGTGATTGCACAGAGTGCGTAAAAGGCTTCTGGCGGAGAATTGGTAGAAGCCCGATCTCGCGGAATTTCTGTCAAGGAGCTGCCGGGCTATCCGTAGATAATGTGAAGCTTTGCTGTCCTTGGCCTGTGCACCGGATAGGCGGGCAGGGAGGCAACTCATCCCCTTTACTTTGCGGTTTTTGCTCTTCTTGTTCTCATGAACGGAGGCGTTAGGTATGTGTGGGTGTGCAAGGCATGGGCGTGTGTGATTTTTCTGATGGTCTCTGGAAAGGTGTATTTTGTTTAAAGGCAGGAAAGGGGAGCAGTGTTGTTTGCTACGTCACGTGTCCTTGTTGAGTGGAGGTCCTTTCACAGGTGCTGGGCAAGAGTAAAGGTAATTTCGTTTTGCGGTGTGAAGAGATCTCTGGATGGGGGTTGGGCTTGAGTGGTGGACCTTGTGGCTACATGGGGAATTAGCTCAAATGGTAGAGCGCTCGCTTAGCATGTGAGAGGTAGCGGGATCGATGCCCGCATTCTCCAAGTTACTACCATTTCCCTCCCACGTGTTTCTCTCTCTCTCTCTTTTTTCCATCCCCACCCACTTGCTCCCGCATACACCCTTGATGTCTGCGCAGAAAGGCGCGTTCCGGTCCACTCTTGGCTTTGCGGCAAGCTTTTTGTCCGCGGGCAGCCAAAGTGGCAGCTTGTCTTTCAGGAGCGTGTGTGTCTGAGTTCTTTTCTTTTGCGAGTGTCTTTGTGTTTGTTTTTCCTGAGGGAGGCGTGGCAGGCCGAGTCGGGTGTGAAAGGGTGGGAGTGGGATTGTGTCAATTATTGACGAAGGGGAAGGGAAATGGGCTGAGAAAATGTTGTGTTTTGAAAGGCCCCTTTCGAGGCAGGCAGGAGGCTCCTGCATGGGACGGGTTTTCCGTTGCACCACCGTCCCTATTCTGGGTGGGAATCAGGGCTGGGGTCCCAGCGGTGTGCTGCGCGTGCTTGAGACAATCGCGTGTCCCTTGTGGGTCAGCGGAGGGATGCGGCGTCCCGGCTAGCAAGCAGGGCTAGCGTCGCGCCCCCGGCGTTCCGTTCTTCCCTTGCGGCGTTGTCTTCGTGCCATGCCTGTTAGGGAGCCTTTGAGCGGTCTATGTGTGCGGGCTTCCCGTTGGATGAATTGAGGGTAGACTAGGCGGCTACCCAGCACCCGGGGCAGCCGTGAGGATGAAGGGATGGGTGTGTGTGGCTTATGCCTTTCAAGGGCTGGGCACGGGCATGCCTATAATTAGCAGTTAGTGCCAGTGGCGCTTCTGCCTGACACCTTGAGTCACTCTGGGCCCCTGGATCCTGACTTCCTTCGATAGCTCAGCTGGTAGAGCGGAGGACTGTAGGCTTAGATCTCCCGGGAATCCTTAGGTCGCTGGTTCAACTCCGGCTCGAAGGAGTTGGCTTTTGTTTCCTTGCTTACATGCTCTTCTTTAGAGCGCCCACTCTGGCCATTGCCGTATTTTACTTCATTCGTGAGAGACTGGCCGTTGGAAATCTGCTGCATTTAAAGCACCACTTGCCACTACTTTCACCTACCACACCTGCTTCCGAGGACCTAGGCCACACTTTACGCCTTTATAGGCGCAGTTCCTTTTTCTTCGCCCTCCCGCACTCACAGCGTAGACATGTAGCTATCGATGTCAGGCTTCAGAGGTGCCATTTATCACCCTGGTAGCGGGGCGCCTTTGTCATAAAATAGACCGGCCGTAGCTATGTCCCCAAGCTGTCTTTGGTGTTTTTTGCATGGGGCAGATGTCCCGGAGGGGACTTCGTTGCCGGTGGTAGGGAGGAGAGGAACGTAGGGGGAAACGAGAAGGCCCTTTAGTCGCTGAGAGTCCCTTGTCCTTCAGGCTCAACCGACTGTGTGCGCTGCTGACGGCGGGCTATTATGCTCATCGTTGTAGCAATGTGTGCTTTTCAATGGTTTGCTCTCTCTTTGTCCATCTTTCCTCCACGTCCTAGAGCTCAGTTTATGGAGTAGTGTGAGGACGCGGTTCCATTTCTTTCCTGTTTGGGCTTTTGTCCATCACATTTGTAGAGGTGGGATTCCTCCTTGGGCAAGCGTGATTGCACAGAGTGCGTAAAAGGCTTCTGGCGGAGAATTGGTAGAAGCCCGATCTCGCGGAATTTCTGTCAAGGAGCTGCCGGGCTATCCGTAGATAATGTGAAGCTTTGCTGTCCTTGGCCTGTGCACCGGATAGGCGGGCAGGGAGGCAACTCGTCCCCTTTACTTTGCGGTTTTTGCTCTTCTTGTTCTCATGAACGGAGGCGTTAGGTATGTGTGGGTGTGCAAGGCATGGGCGTGTGTGATTTTTCTGATGGTCTCTGGAAAGGTGTATTTTGTTTAAAGGCAGGAAAGGGGAGCAGCGTTGTTTGCTACGTCACGTGTCCTTGTTGAGTGGAGGTCCTTTCGCAGGTGCTGGGCAAGAGTAAAGGTAATTTCGTTTTGCGGTGTGAAGAGATCTCTGGATGGGGGTTGGGCTTGAGTGGTGGGTTTTGTGGCTACATGGGGAATTAGCTCAAATGGTAGAGCGCTCGCTTAGCATGTGAGAGGTAGCGGGATCGATGCCCGCATTCTCCAAGTTACTACCATTTCCCTCCCACGTGTTTCTCTCTCTCTCTCTTTTTTTCATCCCCACCCACTTGCTCCCGCATACACCCTTGATATCTGCGCAGAAAGGCGCGTTCCGGTCCACTCTTGGCTTTGCGGCAAGCTTTTTGTCCGCGGGCAGCCAAAGGGGCAGCTTGTCTTTCAGGAGCGTGTGTGTCTGAGTTCTTTTCTTTTGCGAGTGTCTTTGTGTTTGTTTTTCCTGAGGTATCATTCCTGACATGTAGCTATCGATGTCAGGCTTCAGAGGTGCCATTTATCACCCTGGTAGCGGGGTGCCTTTGTCATAAAATAGACCGGCCGTAGCTATGTCCCCAAGCTGTCTTTGGTGTTTTTTGCATGGGGCAGATGTCCCGGAGGGGACTTCGTTGCCGGTGGCAGGGAGGAGGGGAACGTCGGGGGAAACGAGAAGGCCCTTTAGTCGCTGAGAGTCCCTTGTCCTTCAGGCTCAACCGACTGTGTGCGCTGCTGACGGCGGGCTATTATGCTCATCGTTGTAGCAATGTGTGCGTTTCAATGGTTTGCTCTCTCTTTGTCCATCTTTCCTCCGCGTCCTAGAGCTCAGTTTATGGAGTAGTGTGAGGACGCGGTTCCGTTTCTTTCATGTTTGGGCTTTTGTCCATCACATTTGTAGAGGTGGGATTCCTCCTTGGGCAAGCGTGATTGCACAGAGTGCGTAAAAGTCTTCTGGCGGAGAATTGCTACAAGCCCGATCTCGCGGAATTTCTGTCAAGGAGCTGCTGGGTTATCCGTAGATAATGTGAAGCTTTGCTGTCCTTGGCCTGTGTACCGGATAGGCGGGCAGGGAGGCAACTCGTCCCCTTTACTTTGCGGTTTTTGCTCTTCTTGTTCTCATGAACGGAGGCGTTAGGTATGTGTGGGTGTGCAAGGCATGGGCATGTGTGAGTTTCTCTGATGGTCTCTGGAAAGGTGTATTTTGTTTAAAGGCAGGAAAGGGGAACAGCGTTGTTTGCTATGTCACGTGTCCTTGTTGAGTGGAGGTCCTTTCGCAGGTGCTGGGCAAGAGTAAAGGTAATTTCGTTTTGCGGTGTGAAGAGATCTCTGGAGGGGGGTTGGGCTTGAGTGGCGGGTGTTGTGGCTACATGGGGAATTAGCTCAAATGGTAGAGCGCTCGCTTAGCATGTGAGAGGTAGCGGGATCGATGCCTGCATTCTCCAAGCTACTGCCCTTTCCCTCCCACGTGTCTCTCTCTCTCTTGCTTTTTTCCATCCCCACCCACTTGCTCCCGCCTACACCCTTGATGTCTGCGCAGAAAGGCGCGTTCCGATCCACTCTTGGCTTTGCGGCAAGCTTTTTGTCCGCGGGCAGCCAAAGTGGCAGCTTGTCTTTCAGGAGCGTGTGTGTCTGAGTTCTTTTCTTTTGCGAGTGTCTTTGTGTTTGTTTTTCCTGAGGTAGGCGTGGCAGGCCGAGTAGGGTGTGAAAGGGTGGGAGTGGGATTGTGTCAATTATTGACGAAGGGGAAGGGAAATGGGCTGAGAAAATGTTGTGTTTTGAAAGGCCCCTTTCGAGGCAGGCAGGAGGCTCCGGCGTGGGACGGGTTTTCCGTTGCACCACCGTCCCTATTCTGGGTGGGAATCAGGGCTGGGGTCCCAGCGGTGTGCTGCGTGTGCTTGAGACAATCGCGGGTCCCTTGTGGGTCAGCGGAGGGATGCGGCGTCCCGGCTAGCAAGCAGGGCTAGCGTCGCGCCCCCGGCGTTCCGTTCTTCCCTTGCGGCGTTGTCTTCGTGCCATGCCTGTTAGGGAGCCTTTGAGCGGTCTATGTGTGCGGGTTTCCTGTTGGATGAATTGAGGGTAGACTAGGCGGCTACCCAGCACCCGGGGCAGCCATGAGGATGAAGGGATAGGTGTGTGTGGCTTATGCCTTTCAAGGGCTGGGCACGGGCATGCCTATAATTAGCAGTTAGTGCCAGTGGCGCTTCTGCCTGACACCTTGAGTCACTCTGGGCCCATGACTCTTGTCTTCCTTCGATAGCTCAGCTGGTAGAGCAGAGGACTGTAGGCTTAGATCTCCCGGGAATCCTTAGGTCGCTGGTTCAACTCCGGCTCGAAGGAGTTGGCTTTTGTTTCCTTGCTTACATGCTCTTCTTTAGAGCTCCCACTCTGGCCATTGCCGTATTTTACTTCATTCGTGAGAGACTGGCCGTTGGAAATCTGCTGCATTTAAAGCACCACTTGCCACTACTTTCACCTACCACACCTGCTTCCAAGGACCTAGGCCACACTTTACGCCTTTATAGGCGCAGTTCCTTTTTCTTCGCCCTCCCGCACTCACAGCGTAGACATGTAGCTATCGATGTCAGGCTTCAGTGGTGCCATTTATCACCCTGGTAGCGGGGCGCCTTTGTCATAAAATAGAGCGGCCGTAGCTATGTCCCCAAGCTGTCTTTGGTGTTTTTTGCATGGGGCAGATGTCCCGGAGGGGACTTCGTTGCCGGTGGCAGGGAGGAGAGGAACGTAGGGGGAAACGAGAAGGCCCTTTAGTCGCTGAGAGTCCCTTGTCCTTCAGGCTCAACCGACTGTGTGCGCTGCTGACGGCGGGCTATTATGCTCATCGTTGTAGCAATGTGTGCTTTTCAATGGTTTGCTCTCTCTTTGTCCATCTTTCCTCCACGTCCTAGAGCTCAGTTTATGGCGTAGTGTGAGGACGCGGTTCCATTTCTTTCCTGTTTGGGCTTTTGTCCATCACATTTGTAGAGGTGGGATTCCTCCTTGGGCAAGCGTGATTGCACAGAGTGCGTAAAAGGCTTCTGGCGGAGAATTGGTAGAAGCCCGATCTCGCGGAATTTCTGTCAAGGAGCTGCCGGGCTATCCGTAGATAATGTGAAGCTTTGCTGTCCTTGGCCTGTGCACCGGATAGGCGGGCAGGGAGGCAACTCATCCCCTTTACTTTGCGGTTTTTGCTCTTCTTGTTCTCATGAACGGAGGCGTTAGGTATGTGTGGGTGTGCAAGGCATGGGCGTGTGTGATTTTTCTGATGGTCTCTGGAAAGGTGTATTTTGTTTAAAGGCAGGAAAGGGGAGCAGTGTTGTTTGCTACGTCACGTGTCCTTGTTGAGTGGAGGTCCTTTCACAGGTGCTGGGCAAGAGTAAAGGTAATTTCGTTTTGCGGTGTGAAGAGATCTCTGGATGGGGGTTGGGCTTGAGTGGTGGACCTTGTGGCTACATGGGGAATTAGCTCAAATGGTAGAGCGCTCGCTTAGCATGTGAGAGGTAGCGGGATCGATGCCCGCATTCTCCAAGTTACTACCATTTCCCTCCCACGTGTTTCTCTCTCTCTCTCTCTCTCTTTTTTCCATCCCCACCCACTTGCTCCCGCATACACCCTTGATGTCTGCGCAGAAAGGCGCGTTCCGGTCCACTCTTGGCTTTGCGGCAAGCTTTTTGTCCGCGGGCAGCCAAAGTGGCAGCTTGTCTTTCAGGAGCGTGTGTGTCTGAGTTCTTTTCTTTTGCGAGTGTCTTTGTGTTTGTTTTTCCTGAGGGAGGCGTGGCAGGCCGAGTCGGGTGTGAAAGGGTGGGAGTGGGATTGTGTCAATTATTGACGAAGGGGAAGGGAAATGGGCTGAGAAAATGTTGTGTTTTGAAAGGCCCCTTTCGAGGCAGGCAGGAGGCTCCTGCATGGGACGGGTTTTCCGTTGCACCACCGTCCCTATTCTGGGTGGGAATCAGGGCTGGGGTCCCAGCGGTGTGCTGCGCGTGCTTGAGACAATCGCGTGTCCCTTGTGGGTCAGCGGAGGGATGCGGCGTCCCGGCTAGCAAGCAGGGCTAGCGTCGCGCCCCCGGCGTTCCGTTCTTCCCTTGCGGCGTTGTCTTCGTGCCATGCCTGTTAGGGAGCCTTTGAGCGGTCTATGTGTGCGGGCTTCCCGTTGGATGAATTGAGGGTAGACTAGGCGGCTACCCAGCACCCGGGGCAGCCGTGAGGATGAAGGGATGGGTGTGTGTGGCTTATGCCTTTCAAGGGCTGGGCACGGGCATGCCTATAATTAGCAGTTAGTGCCAGTGGCGCTTCTGCCTGACACCTTGAGTCACTCTGGGCCCCTGGATCCTGACTTCCTTCGATAGCTCAGCTGGTAGAGCGGAGGACTGTAGGCTTAGATCTCCCGGGAATCCTTAGGTCGCTGGTTCAACTCCGGCTCGAAGGAGTTGGCTTTTGTTTCCTTGCTTACATGCTCTTCTTTAGAGCGCCCACTCTGGCCATTGCCGTATTTTACTTCATTCGTGAGAGACTGGCCGTTGGAAATCTGCTGCATTTAAAGCACCACTTGCCACTACTTTCACCTACCACACCTGCTTCCGAGGACCTAGGCCACACTTTACGCCTTTATAGGCGCAGTTCCTTTTTCTTCGCCCTCCCGCACTCACAGCGTAGACATGTAGCTATCGATGTCAGGCTTCAGAGGTGCCATTTATCACCCTGGTAGCGGGGCGCCTTTGTCATAAAATAGACCGGCCGTAGCTATGTCCCCAAGCTGTCTTTGGTGTTTTTTGCATGGGGCAGATGTCCCGGAGGGGACTTCGTTGCCGGTGGCAGGGAGGAGGGGAACGTCGGGGGAAACGAGAAGGCCCTTTAGTCGCTGAGAGTCCCTTGTCCTTCAGGCTCAACCGACTGTGTGCGCTGCTGACGGCGGGCTATTATGCTCATCGTTGTAGCAATGTGTGCTTTTCAATGGTTTGCTCTCTCTTTGTCCATCTTTCCTCCGCGTCCTAGAGCTCAGTTTATGGAGTAGTGTGAGGACGCGGTTCCGTTTCTTTCATGTTTGGGCTTTTGTCCATCACATTTGTAGAGGTGGGATTCCTCCTTGGGCAAGCGTGATTGCACAGAGTGCGTAAAAGTCTTCTGGCGGAGAATTGCTACAAGCCCGATCTCGCGGAATTTCTGTCAAGGAGCTGCTGGGTTATCCGTAGATAATGTGAAGCTTTGCTGTCCTTGGCCTGTGCACCGGATAGGCGGGCAGGGAGGCAACTCGTCCCCTTTACTTTGCGGTTTTTGCTCTTCTTGTTCTCATGAACGGAGGCGTTAGGTATGTGTGGGTGTGCAAGGCATGGGCATGTGTGAGTTTCTCTGATGGTCTCTGGAAAGGTGTATTTTGTTTAAAGGCAGGAAAGGGGAACAGCGTTGTTTGCTATGTCACGTGTCCTTGTTGAGTGGAGGTCCTTTCGCAGGTGCTGGGCAAGAGTAAAGGTAATTTCGTTTTGCGGTGTGAAGAGATCTCTGGAGGGGGGTTGGGCTTGAGTGGCGGGTGTTGTGGCTACATGGGGAATTAGCTCAAATGGTAGAGCGCTCGCTTAGCATGTGAGAGGTAGCGGGATCGATGCCTGCATTCTCCAAGCTACTGCCCTTTCCCTCCCACGTGTCTCTCTCTCTCTTGCTTTTTTCCATCCCCACCCACTTGCTCCCGCCTACACCCTTGATGTCTGCGCAGAAAGGCGCGTTCCGATCCACTCTTGGCTTTGCGGCAAGCTTTTTGTCCGCGGGCAGCCAAAGTGGCAGCTTGTCTTTCAGGAGCGTGTGTGTCTGAGTTCTTTTCTTTTGCGAGTGTCTTTGTGTTTGTTTTTCCTGAGGTAGGCGTGGCAGGCCGAGTAGGGTGTGAAAGGGTGGGAGTGGGATTGTGTCAATTATTGACGAAGGGGAAGGGAAATGGGCTGAGAAAATGTTGTGTTTTGAAAGGCCCCTTTCGAGGCAGGCAGGAGGCTCCGGCGTGGGACGGGTTTTCCGTTGCACCACCGTCCCTATTCTGGGTGGGAATCAGGGCTGGGGTCCCAGCGGTGTGCTGCGTGTGCTTGAGACAATCGCGGGTCCCTTGTGGGTCAGCGGAGGGATGCGGCGTCCCGGCTAGCAAGCAGGGCTAGCGTCGCGCCCCCGGCGTTCCGTTCTTCCCTTGCGGCGTTGTCTTCGTGCCATGCCTGTTAGGGAGCCTTTGAGCGGTCTATGTGTGCGGGTTTCCTGTTGGATGAATTGAGGGTAGACTAGGCGGCTACCCAGCACCCGGGGCAGCCATGAGGATGAAGGGATAGGTGTGTGTGGCTTATGCCTTTCAAGGGCTGGGCATGGGCATGCCTATAATTAGCAGTTAGTGCCAGTGGCGCTTCTGCCTGACACCTTGAGTCACTCTGGGCCCATGACTCTTGTCTTCCTTCGATAGCTCAGCTGGTAGAGCAGAGGACTGTAGGCTTAGATCTCCCGGGAATCCTTAGGTCGCTGGTTCAACTCCGGCTCGAAGGAGTTGGCTTTTGTTTCCTTGCTTACATGCTCTTCTTTAGAGCTCCCACTCTGGCCATTGCCGTATTTTACTTCATTCGTGAGAGACTGGCCGTTGGAAATCTGCTGCATTTAAAGCACCACTTGCCACTACTTTCACCTACCACACCTGCTTCCAAGGACCTAGGCCACACTTTACGCCTTTATAGGCGCAGTTCCTTTTTCTTCGCCCTCCCGCACTCACAGCGTAGACATGTAGCTATCGATGTCAGGCTTCAGTGGTGCCATTTATCACCCTGGTAGCGGGGCGCCTTTGTCATAAAATAGAGCGGCCGTAGCTATGTCCCCAAGCTGTCTTTGGTGTTTTTTGCATGGGGCAGATGTCCCGGAGGGGACTTCGTTGCCGGTGGCAGGGAGGAGAGGAACGTAGGGGGAAACGAGAAGGCCCTTTAGTCGCTGAGAGTCCCTTGTCCTTCAGGCTCAACCGACTGTGTGCGCTGCTGACGGCGGGCTATTATGCTCATCGTTGTAGCAATGTGTGCTTTTCAATGGTTTGCTCTCTCTTTGTCCATCTTTCCTCCACGTCCTAGAGCTCAGTTTATGGCGTAGTGTGAGGACGCGGTTCCATTTCTTTCCTGTTTGGGCTTTTGTCCATCACATTTGTAGAGGTGGGATTCCTCCTTGGGCAAGCGTGATTGCACAGAGTGCGTAAAAGGCTTCTGGCGGAGAATTGGTAGAAGCCCGATCTCGCGGAATTTCTGTCAAGGAGCTGCCGGGCTATCCGTAGATAATGTGAAGCTTTGCTGTCCTTGGCCTGTGCACCGGATAGGCGGGCAGGGAGGCAACTCATCCCCTTTACTTTGCGGTTTTTGCTCTTCTTGTTCTCATGAACGGAGGCGTTAGGTATGTGTGGGTGTGCAAGGCATGGGCGTGTGTGATTTTTCTGATGGTCTCTGGAAAGGTGTATTTTGTTTAAAGGCAGGAAAGGGGAGCAGTGTTGTTTGCTACGTCACGTGTCCTTGTTGAGTGGAGGTCCTTTCACAGGTGCTGGGCAAGAGTAAAGGTAATTTCGTTTTGCGGTGTGAAGAGATCTCTGGATGGGGGTTGGGCTTGAGTGGTGGACCTTGTGGCTACATGGGGAATTAGCTCAAATGGTAGAGCGCTCGCTTAGCATGTGAGAGGTAGCGGGATCGATGCCCGCATTCTCCAAGTTACTACCATTTCCCTCCCACGTGTTTCTCTCTCTCTCTCTCTCTCTTTTTTCCATCCCCACCCACTTGCTCCCGCATACACCCTTGATGTCTGCGCAGAAAGGCGCGTTCCGGTCCACTCTTGGCTTTGCGGCAAGCTTTTTGTCCGCGGGCAGCCAAAGTGGCAGCTTGTCTTTCAGGAGCGTGTGTGTCTGAGTTCTTTTCTTTTGCGAGTGTCTTTGTGTTTGTTTTTCCTGAGGGAGGCGTGGCAGGCCGAGTCGGGTGTGAAAGGGTGGGAGTGGGATTGTGTCAATTATTGACGAAGGGGAAGGGAAATGGGCTGAGAAAATGTTGTGTTTTGAAAGGCCCCTTTCGAGGCAGGCAGGAGGCTCCTGCATGGGACGGGTTTTCCGTTGCACCACCGTCCCTATTCTGGGTGGGAATCAGGGCTGGGGTCCCAGCGGTGTGCTGCGCGTGCTTGAGACAATCGCGTGTCCCTTGTGGGTCAGCGGAGGGATGCGGCGTCCCGGCTAGCAAGCAGGGCTAGCGTCGCGCCCCCGGCGTTCCGTTCTTCCCTTGCGGCGTTGTCTTCGTGCCATGCCTGTTAGGGAGCCTTTGAGCGGTCTATGTGTGCGGGCTTCCCGTTGGATGAATTGAGGGTAGACTAGGCGGCTACCCAGCACCCGGGGCAGCCGTGAGGATGAAGGGATGGGTGTGTGTGGCTTATGCCTTTCAAGGGCTGGGCACGGGCATGCCTATAATTAGCAGTTAGTGCCAGTGGCGCTTCTGCCTGACACCTTGAGTCACTCTGGGCCCCTGGATCCTGACTTCCTTCGATAGCTCAGCTGGTAGAGCGGAGGACTGTAGGCTTAGATCTCCCGGGAATCCTTAGGTCGCTGGTTCAACTCCGGCTCGAAGGAGTTGGCTTTTGTTTCCTTGCTTACATGCTCTTCTTTAGAGCGCCCACTCTGGCCATTGCCGTATTTTACTTCATTCGTGAGAGACTGGCCGTTGGAAATCTGCTGCATTTAAAGCACCACTTGCCACTACTTTCACCTACCACACCTGCTTCCGAGGACCTAGGCCACACTTTACGCCTTTATAGGCGCAGTTCCTTTTTCTTCGCCCTCCCGCACTCACAGCGTAGACATGTAGCTATCGATGTCAGGCTTCAGAGGTGCCATTTATCACCCTGGTAGCGGGGCGCCTTTGTCATAAAATAGACCGGCCGTAGCTATGTCCCCAAGCTGTCTTTGGTGTTTTTTGCATGGGGCAGATGTCCCGGAGGGGACTTCGTTGCCGGTGGTAGGGAGGAGAGGAACGTAGGGGGAAACGAGAAGGCCCTTTAGTCGCTGAGAGTCCCTTGTCCTTCAGGCTCAACCGACTGTGTGCGCTGCTGACGGCGGGCTATTATGCTCATCGTTGTAGCAATGTGTGCTTTTCAATGGTTTGCTCTCTCTTTGTCCATCTTTCCTCCACGTCCTAGAGCTCAGTTTATGGAGTAGTGTGAGGACGCGGTTCCATTTCTTTCCTGTTTGGGCTTTTGTCCATCACATTTGTAGAGGTGGGATTCCTCCTTGGGCAAGCGTGATTGCACAGAGTGCGTAAAAGGCTTCTGGCGGAGAATTGGTAGAAGCCCGATCTCGCGGAATTTCTGTCAAGGAGCTGCCGGGCTATCCGTAGATAATGTGAAGCTTTGCTGTCCTTGGCCTGTGCACCGGATAGGCGGGCAGGGAGGCAACTCGTCCCCTTTACTTTGCGGTTTTTGCTCTTCTTGTTCTCATGAACGGAGGCGTTAGGTATGTGTGGGTGTGCAAGGCATGGGCGTGTGTGATTTTTCTGATGGTCTCTGGAAAGGTGTATTTTGTTTAAAGGCAGGAAAGGGGAGCAGCGTTGTTTGCTACGTCACGTGTCCTTGTTGAGTGGAGGTCCTTTCGCAGGTGCTGGGCAAGAGTAAAGGTAATTTCGTTTTGCGGTGTGAAGAGATCTCTGGATGGGGGTTGGGCTTGAGTGGTGGGTTTTGTGGCTACATGGGGAATTAGCTCAAATGGTAGAGCGCTCGCTTAGCATGTGAGAGGTAGCGGGATCGATGCCCGCATTCTCCAAGTTACTACCATTTCCCTCCCACGTGTTTCTCTCTCTCTCTCTTTTTTTCATCCCCACCCACTTGCTCCCGCATACACCCTTGATATCTGCGCAGAAAGGCGCGTTCCGGTCCACTCTTGGCTTTGCGGCAAGCTTTTTGTCCGCGGGCAGCCAAAGGGGCAGCTTGTCTTTCAGGAGCGTGTGTGTCTGAGTTCTTTTCTTTTGCGAGTGTCTTTGTGTTTGTTTTTCCTGAGGTATCATTCCTGACATGTAGCTATCGATGTCAGGCTTCAGAGGTGCCATTTATCACCCTGGTAGCGGGGTGCCTTTGTCATAAAATAGACCGGCCGTAGCTATGTCCCCAAGCTGTCTTTGGTGTTTTTTGCATGGGGCAGATGTCCCGGAGGGGACTTCGTTGCCGGTGGCAGGGAGGAGGGGAACGTCGGGGGAAACGAGAAGGCCCTTTAGTCGCTGAGAGTCCCTTGTCCTTCAGGCTCAACCGACTGTGTGCGCTGCTGACGGCGAGCTATTATGCTCATCGTTGTAGCAATGTGTGCGTTTCAATGGTTTGCTCTCTCTTTGTCCATCTTTCCTCCGCGTCCTAGAGCTCAGTTTATGGAGTAGTGTGAGGACGCGGTTCCGTTTCTTTCATGTTTGGGCTTTTGTCCATCACATTTGTAGAGGTGGGATTCCTCCTTGGGCAAGCGTGATTGCACAGAGTGCGTAAAAGTCTTCTGGCGGAGAATTGCTACAAGCCCGATCTCGCGGAATTTCTGTCAAGGAGCTGCTGGGTTATCCGTAGATAATGTGAAGCTTTGCTGTCCTTGGCCTGTGTACCGGATAGGCGGGCAGGGAGGCAACTCGTCCCCTTTACTTTGCGGTTTTTGCTCTTCTTGTTCTCATGAACGGAGGCGTTAGGTATGTGTGGGTGTGCAAGGCATGGGCATGTGTGAGTTTCTCTGATGGTCTCTGGAAAGGTGTATTTTGTTTAAAGGCAGGAAAGGGGAACAGCGTTGTTTGCTATGTCACGTGTCCTTGTTGAGTGGAGGTCCTTTCGCAGGTGCTGGGCAAGAGTAAAGGTAATTTCGTTTTGCGGTGTGAAGAGATCTCTGGAGGGGGGTTGGGCTTGAGTGGCGGGTGTTGTGGCTACATGGGGAATTAGCTCAAATGGTAGAGCGCTCGCTTAGCATGTGAGAGGTAGCGGGATCGATGCCTGCATTCTCCAAGCTACTGCCCTTTCCCTCCCACGTGTCTCTCTCTCTCTTGCTTTTTTCCATCCCCACCCACTTGCTCCCGCCTACACCCTTGATGTCTGCGCAGAAAGGCGCGTTCCGATCCACTCTTGGCTTTGCGGCAAGCTTTTTGTCCGCGGGCAGCCAAAGTGGCAGCTTGTCTTTCAGGAGCGTGTGTGTCTGAGTTCTTTTCTTTTGCGAGTGTCTTTGTGTTTGTTTTTCCTGAGGTAGGCGTGGCAGGCCGAGTAGGGTGTGAAAGGGTGGGAGTGGGATTGTGTCAATTATTGACGAAGGGGAAGGGAAATGGGCTGAGAAAATGTTGTGTTTTGAAAGGCCCCTTTCGAGGCAGGCAGGAGGCTCCGGCGTGGGACGGGTTTTCCGTTGCACCACCGTCCCTATTCTGGGTGGGAATCAGGGCTGGGGTCCCAGCGGTGTGCTGCGTGTGCTTGAGACAATCGCGGGTCCCTTGTGGGTCAGCGGAGGGATGCGGCGTCCCGGCTAGCAAGCAGGGCTAGCGTCGCGCCCCCGGCGTTCCGTTCTTCCCTTGCGGCGTTGTCTTCGTGCCATGCCTGTTAGGGAGCCTTTGAGCGGTCTATGTGTGCGGGTTTCCTGTTGGATGAATTGAGGGTAGACTAGGCGGCTACCCAGCACCCGGGGCAGCCATGAGGATGAAGGGATAGGTGTGTGTGGCTTATGCCTTTCAAGGGCTGGGCACGGGCATGCCTATAATTAGCAGTTAGTGCCAGTGGCGCTTCTGCCTGACACCTTGAGTCACTCTGGGCCCATGACTCTTGTCTTCCTTCGATAGCTCAGCTGGTAGAGCAGAGGACTGTAGGCTTAGATCTCCCGGGAATCCTTAGGTCGCTGGTTCAACTCCGGCTCGAAGGAGTTGGCTTTTGTTTCCTTGCTTACATGCTCTTCTTTAGAGCTCCCACTCTGGCCATTGCCGTATTTTACTTCATTCGTGAGAGACTGGCCGTTGGAAATCTGCTGCATTTAAAGCACCACTTGCCACTACTTTCACCTACCACACCTGCTTCCAAGGACCTAGGCCACACTTTACGCCTTTATAGGCGCAGTTCCTTTTTCTTCGCCCTCCCGCACTCACAGCGTAGACATGTAGCTATCGATGTCAGGCTTCAGTGGTGCCATTTATCACCCTGGTAGCGGGGCGCCTTTGTCATAAAATAGAGCGGCCGTAGCTATGTCCCCAAGCTGTCTTTGGTGTTTTTTGCATGGGGCAGATGTCCCGGAGGGGACTTCGTTGCCGGTGGCAGGGAGGAGAGGAACGTAGGGGGAAACGAGAAGGCCCTTTAGTCGCTGAGAGTCCCTTGTCCTTCAGGCTCAACCGACTGTGTGCGCTGCTGACGGCGGGCTATTATGCTCATCGTTGTAGCAATGTGTGCTTTTCAATGGTTTGCTCTCTCTTTGTCCATCTTTCCTCCACGTCCTAGAGCTCAGTTTATGGCGTAGTGTGAGGACGCGGTTCCATTTCTTTCCTGTTTGGGCTTTTGTCCATCACATTTGTAGAGGTGGGATTCCTCCTTGGGCAAGCGTGATTGCACAGAGTGCGTAAAAGGCTTCTGGCGGAGAATTGGTAGAAGCCCGATCTCGCGGAATTTCTGTCAAGGAGCTGCCGGGCTATCCGTAGATAATGTGAAGCTTTGCTGTCCTTGGCCTGTGCACCGGATAGGCGGGCAGGGAGGCAACTCATCCCCTTTACTTTGCGGTTTTTGCTCTTCTTGTTCTCATGAACGGAGGCGTTAGGTATGTGTGGGTGTGCAAGGCATGGGCGTGTGTGATTTTTCTGATGGTCTCTGGAAAGGTGTATTTTGTTTAAAGGCAGGAAAGGGGAGCAGTGTTGTTTGCTACGTCACGTGTCCTTGTTGAGTGGAGGTCCTTTCACAGGTGCTGGGCAAGAGTAAAGGTAATTTCGTTTTGCGGTGTGAAGAGATCTCTGGATGGGGGTTGGGCTTGAGTGGTGGACCTTGTGGCTACATGGGGAATTAGCTCAAATGGTAGAGCGCTCGCTTAGCATGTGAGAGGTAGCGGGATCGATGCCCGCATTCTCCAAGTTACTACCATTTCCCTCCCACGTGTTTCTCTCTCTCTCTCTCTCTCTTTTTTCCATCCCCACCCACTTGCTCCCGCATACACCCTTGATGTCTGCGCAGAAAGGCGCGTTCCGGTCCACTCTTGGCTTTGCGGCAAGCTTTTTGTCCGCGGGCAGCCAAAGTGGCAGCTTGTCTTTCAGGAGCGTGTGTGTCTGAGTTCTTTTCTTTTGCGAGTGTCTTTGTGTTTGTTTTTCCTGAGGGAGGCGTGGCAGGCCGAGTCGGGTGTGAAAGGGTGGGAGTGGGATTGTGTCAATTATTGACGAAGGGGAAGGGAAATGGGCTGAGAAAATGTTGTGTTTTGAAAGGCCCCTTTCGAGGCAGGCAGGAGGCTCCTGCATGGGACGGGTTTTCCGTTGCACCACCGTCCCTATTCTGGGTGGGAATCAGGGCTGGGGTCCCAGCGGTGTGCTGCGCGTGCTTGAGACAATCGCGTGTCCCTTGTGGGTCAGCGGAGGGATGCGGCGTCCCGGCTAGCAAGCAGGGCTAGCGTCGCGCCCCCGGCGTTCCGTTCTTCCCTTGCGGCGTTGTCTTCGTGCCATGCCTGTTAGGGAGCCTTTGAGCGGTCTATGTGTGCGGGCTTCCCGTTGGATGAATTGAGGGTAGACTAGGCGGCTACCCAGCACCCGGGGCAGCCGTGAGGATGAAGGGATGGGTGTGTGTGGCTTATGCCTTTCAAGGGCTGGGCACGGGCATGCCTATAATTAGCAGTTAGTGCCAGTGGCGCTTCTGCCTGACACCTTGAGTCACTCTGGGCCCCTGGATCCTGACTTCCTTCGATAGCTCAGCTGGTAGAGCGGAGGACTGTAGGCTTAGATCTCCCGGGAATCCTTAGGTCGCTGGTTCAACTCCGGCTCGAAGGAGTTGGCTTTTGTTTCCTTGCTTACATGCTCTTCTTTAGAGCGCCCACTCTGGCCATTGCCGTATTTTACTTCATTCGTGAGAGACTGGCCGTTGGAAATCTGCTGCATTTAAAGCACCACTTGCCACTACTTTCACCTACCACACCTGCTTCCGAGGACCTAGGCCACACTTTACGCCTTTATAGGCGCAGTTCCTTTTTCTTCGCCCTCCCGCACTCACAGCGTAGACATGTAGCTATCGATGTCAGGCTTCAGAGGTGCCATTTATCACCCTGGTAGCGGGGCGCCTTTGTCATAAAATAGACCGGCCGTAGCTATGTCCCCAAGCTGTCTTTGGTGTTTTTTGCATGGGGCAGATGTCCCGGAGGGGACTTCGTTGCCGGTGGTAGGGAGGAGAGGAACGTAGGGGGAAACGAGAAGGCCCTTTAGTCGCTGAGAGTCCCTTGTCCTTCAGGCTCAACCGACTGTGTGCGCTGCTGACGGCGGGCTATTATGCTCATCGTTGTAGCAATGTGTGCTTTTCAATGGTTTGCTCTCTCTTTGTCCATCTTTCCTCCACGTCCTAGAGCTCAGTTTATGGAGTAGTGTGAGGACGCGGTTCCATTTCTTTCCTGTTTGGGCTTTTGTCCATCACATTTGTAGAGGTGGGATTCCTCCTTGGGCAAGCGTGATTGCACAGAGTGCGTAAAAGGCTTCTGGCGGAGAATTGGTAGAAGCCCGATCTCGCGGAATTTCTGTCAAGGAGCTGCCGGGCTATCCGTAGATAATGTGAAGCTTTGCTGTCCTTGGCCTGTGCACCGGATAGGCGGGCAGGGAGGCAACTCGTCCCCTTTACTTTGCGGTTTTTGCTCTTCTTGTTCTCATGAACGGAGGCGTTAGGTATGTGTGGGTGTGCAAGGCATGGGCGTGTGTGATTTTTCTGATGGTCTCTGGAAAGGTGTATTTTGTTTAAAGGCAGGAAAGGGGAGCAGCGTTGTTTGCTACGTCACGTGTCCTTGTTGAGTGGAGGTCCTTTCGCAGGTGCTGGGCAAGAGTAAAGGTAATTTCGTTTTGCGGTGTGAAGAGATCTCTGGATGGGGGTTGGGCTTGAGTGGTGGGTTTTGTGGCTACATGGGGAATTAGCTCAAATGGTAGAGCGCTCGCTTAGCATGTGAGAGGTAGCGGGATCGATGCCCGCATTCTCCAAGTTACTACCATTTCCCTCCCACGTGTTTCTCTCTCTCTCTCTTTTTTTCATCCCCACCCACTTGCTCCCGCATACACCCTTGATATCTGCGCAGAAAGGCGCGTTCCGGTCCACTCTTGGCTTTGCGGCAAGCTTTTTGTCCGCGGGCAGCCAAAGGGGCAGCTTGTCTTTCAGGAGCGTGTGTGTCTGAGTTCTTTTCTTTTGCGAGTGTCTTTGTGTTTGTTTTTCCTGAGGTATCATTCCTGACATGTAGCTATCGATGTCAGGCTTCAGAGGTGCCATTTATCACCCTGGTAGCGGGGTGCCTTTGTCATAAAATAGACCGGCCGTAGCTATGTCCCCAAGCTGTCTTTGGTGTTTTTTGCATGGGGCAGATGTCCCGGAGGGGACTTCGTTGCCGGTGGCAGGGAGGAGGGGAACGTCGGGGGAAACGAGAAGGCCCTTTAGTCGCTGAGAGTCCCTTGTCCTTCAGGCTCAACCGACTGTGTGCGCTGCTGACGGCGGGCTATTATGCTCATCGTTGTAGCAATGTGTGCGTTTCAATGGTTTGCTCTCTCTTTGTCCATCTTTCCTCCGCGTCCTAGAGCTCAGTTTATGGAGTAGTGTGAGGACGCGGTTCCGTTTCTTTCATGTTTGGGCTTTTGTCCATCACATTTGTAGAGGTGGGATTCCTCCTTGGGCAAGCGTGATTGCACAGAGTGCGTAAAAGTCTTCTGGCGGAGAATTGCTACAAGCCCGATCTCGCGGAATTTCTGTCAAGGAGCTGCTGGGTTATCCGTAGATAATGTGAAGCTTTGCTGTCCTTGGCCTGTGTACCGGATAGGCGGGCAGGGAGGCAACTCGTCCCCTTTACTTTGCGGTTTTTGCTCTTCTTGTTCTCATGAACGGAGGCGTTAGGTATGTGTGGGTGTGCAAGGCATGGGCATGTGTGAGTTTCTCTGATGGTCTCTGGAAAGGTGTATTTTGTTTAAAGGCAGGAAAGGGGAACAGCGTTGTTTGCTATGTCACGTGTCCTTGTTGAGTGGAGGTCCTTTCGCAGGTGCTGGGCAAGAGTAAAGGTAATTTCGTTTTGCGGTGTGAAGAGATCTCTGGAGGGGGGTTGGGCTTGAGTGGCGGGTGTTGTGGCTACATGGGGAATTAGCTCAAATGGTAGAGCGCTCGCTTAGCATGTGAGAGGTAGCGGGATCGATGCCTGCATTCTCCAAGCTACTGCCCTTTCCCTCCCACGTGTCTCTCTCTCTCTTGCTTTTTTCCATCCCCACCCACTTGCTCCCGCCTACACCCTTGATGTCTGCGCAGAAAGGCGCGTTCCGATCCACTCTTGGCTTTGCGGCAAGCTTTTTGTCCGCGGGCAGCCAAAGTGGCAGCTTGTCTTTCAGGAGCGTGTGTGTCTGAGTTCTTTTCTTTTGCGAGTGTCTTTGTGTTTGTTTTTCCTGAGGTAGGCGTGGCAGGCCGAGTAGGGTGTGAAAGGGTGGGAGTGGGATTGTGTCAATTATTGACGAAGGGGAAGGGAAATGGGCTGAGAAAATGTTGTGTTTTGAAAGGCCCCTTTCGAGGCAGGCAGGAGGCTCCGGCGTGGGACGGGTTTTCCGTTGCACCACCGTCCCTATTCTGGGTGGGAATCAGGGCTGGGGTCCCAGCGGTGTGCTGCGTGTGCTTGAGACAATCGCGGGTCCCTTGTGGGTCAGCGGAGGGATGCGGCGTCCCGGCTAGCAAGCAGGGCTAGCGTCGCGCCCCCGGCGTTCCGTTCTTCCCTTGCGGCGTTGTCTTCGTGCCATGCCTGTTAGGGAGCCTTTGAGCGGTCTATGTGTGCGGGCTTCCCGTTGGATGAATTGAGGGTAGACTAGGCGGCTACCCAGCACCCGGGGCAGCCGTGAGGATGAAGGGATGGGTGTGTGTGGCTTATGCCTTTCAAGGGCTGGGCACGGGCATGCCTATAATTAGCAGTTAGTGCCAGTGGCGCTTCTGCCTGACACCTTGAGTCACTCTGGGCCCATGGTTCCTGACTTCCTTCGATAGCTCAGCTGGTAGAGCGGAGGACTGTAGGGTTAGATCTCCCGGGAATCCTTAGGTCGCTGGTTCAACTCCGGCTCGAAGGAGTTGGCTTTTGTTTCCTTGCTTACATGCTCTTCTTTAGAGCTCCCACTCTGGCCATTGCCGTATTTTACTTCATTCGTGAGAGACTGGCCGTTGGAAATCTGCTGCATTTAAAGCACCACTTGCCACTACTTTCACCTACCACACCTGCTTCCAAGGACCTAGGCCACACTTTACACCTTTATAGGCGCAGTTCCTTTTTCTTCGCCCTCCCTCACTCACAGCGTAGACATGTAGCTATCTATGTCAGGCTTCAGAGGTGCCATTTATGACCCTGGTAGCGGGGTGCCTTTGTCATAAAATAGACCGGCCGTAGCTATGTCCCCAAGCTGTCTTTGGTGTTTTTTGCATGGGGCAGATGTCCCGGAGGGGACTTCGTTGCCGGTGGCAGGGAGGAGGGGAACGTAGGGGGAAACGAGAAGGCCCTTTAGTCGCTGAGAGTCCCTTGTCCTTCAGGCTCAACCGACTGTGTGCGCTGCTGACGGCGGGCTATTATGCTCATCGTTGTAGCAATGTGTGCGTTTCAATGGTTTGCTCTCTCTTTGTCCATCTTTCCTCCGCGTCCTAGAGCTCAGTTTATGGAGTAGTGTGAGGACGCGGTTCCGTTTCTTTCATGTTTGGGCTTTTGTCCATCACATTTGTAGAGGTGGGATTCCTCCTTGGGCAAGCGTGATTGCACAGAGTGCGTAAAAGTCTTCTGGTGGAGAATTGCTACAAGCCCGATCTCGCGGAATTTCTGTCAAGGAGCTGCTGGGTTATCCGTAGATAATGTGAAGCTTTGCTGTCCTTGGCCTGTGCACCGGATAGGCGGGCAGGGAGGCAACTCGTCCCCTTTACTTTGCGGTTTTTGCTCTTCTTGTTCTCATGAACGGAGGCGTTAGGTATGTGTGGGTGTGCAAGGCATGGGCGTGTGTGATTTTTCTGATGGTCTCTGGAAAGGTGTATTTTGTTTAAAGGCAGGAAAGGGGAGCAGCATTGTTTGCTATGTCACGTGTCCTTGTTGAGTGGAGGTCCTTTCGCAGGTGCTGGGCAAGAGTAAAGGTAATTTTGTTTTGCGATGTGAAGACATCTGTGGTGGCGGGGGTTATGGCTACATGGGGAATCAGCTCAAGTGGTAGAGTGCTCGCTTAGTATATGAGAGGTAGCGGGATTGATTCCTGCAGTTTCTATGCTGCTTCCCTGTTTTTCTTTCTCTCTCTTTTTTTTCATCCTCACCCGCTTGCACTCACATACACCTTTGATGTCTGCGCAGAATGGAGAATTCCCGTCCACTCTTGGCTTTGTGCAAGCCTTTTGTCCCCAGGCAGCCAAAGGGGAGTTGAGCATCCTAATGTTACTCTATGCACCATATTCCCAATAGAGATATGCTTTTGATCTGAATATGGCATAATTTATATATTTTTATGCAAGATGCGTGATGTGAGATATCGTTGGAAAGGTTATGATTTACTGAATATTATTATCCACTTGTAAGCATATGTAATTTCTGTATGTCTAGTTAGGAATATTGACTTTGTAAGAGTTATTACTTTGCTTTCACCTGGGGAACGCCCACCAGACAGAAGCAATCAATCTGGATTGGGCCATTAGTGAATATAATAGTACTTTGAAGATACTCATCTGTCTCCTTCCTTAGAAATTTCCTAGTATGCTTCTAAGGTCATGTCTACTCCTGCAAAGTTACAGCGCTGGTAGTTGCAGTGCCTCTCAGAGAGCCCCTAAGGAAAACTGCTGTGGTGTGTTCACACTGACAGCTGCCTTCACAATAGCGTGTTCACACTTGCGGCACTTGCGACACTATTCAGAGCAGTGCACTCTGGGCATCTATCCCACAGAACACCTCTTTCTATTTTGCTGTTAAGACTTGTGGGAAGACGGAAGGGATCAAGGGGCATCCTGGGTCCTGTCCCAATGACCCGTGATGCATTGCTTTCGCATCCCAGCAATCTCTGTGCTTCCGTCCACATTTGGTGACATCTTTCAGTGGTTTGTGTACTGCGTGCCCTGCACTGCCTCTTTCAGGCTGCAGTAATTGATCCCAAACTCTTGACCAGTATGCTGCTTGCACTGATCAACACGTCACGAGTGGCAGTGGAGTTATTCCTTAAAATACAAAGGCAAGAGGAGTGTGACATTGATCTCGCCACACATACTAGCTATGACATGAGATTACTTGTGGCATTCACGGAGGGGCTGACCACAGTGGAACGCTGCTTTTGGGCTTGGGAAACAAGCACTGAGTGGTGGGATCACATCGTCATGCATGTCTGGGATGATGAGCAGTGGCTGCAGAACTTTCGCATGAGGAAACCACATTCATGGGACTGTGTGATGAGCTTGCCCCAGCCCTGCGGCACAAGAACACGAGAATGAGAGCTGCCGTGTCGCTGGAGAAGCGCGTGGCAATTGCACTGTGGAAGCTGGCTGCTCCAGACTGCTACCGATTGGTCACTAACCAGTTCGGAGTGGGAAAGTCGACCATTGGAGTCATGTTGATGGAAGTGTGCAGGGCCATTAATTGCATCCTGCTCCGAAAGACCGTGACTCTGGGCAACGTGCGTGACATTGTGGATGGCTTCCCTAACTGCGGAGGGGCGATCGATGGCACGCACATTCCCATTCTGGCACCAGACCATCTAGCTACCAAATACATTAATCGCAAGGGGTATTTCTCAATGGTTCTCCAGGTGCTTGGGGGATCACCGTGGGTGTTTCACAGACATCAACACAGGCTGGTCTGGACAGGGGCATGATGCACGCATCTTTCGGAACACTGGCCTGTTCAAGAAGCTGCAAGCAGGGACTTTCTTCCCGGACCAGAAGATCACTGTAAGGGAAGTCGAAATGCCCATTGTGATCTTGGGAGACCCCGCCTACCCTTTAATGCTGTGGCTCATGAAGCCATACCCAGGAGCAGTTCAACAACAGGCTGAGCAAGTGCAGAATGACTGTGGAGTGTGCATTTGGCCATTTAAAAGCCTGCTGGTGATGCCTGTATGGGAAGCTGAACATGGCCGATGACAATATTCCTATGCTCATAGCTGTGTGCTGTACGCTCCATAATATTTTTGAAGAGAAAAGTGAAAGCTTCACTGAGGGCTGGACCTCAGATGCTCAGTGCCTAGAGGCTGAGTTTGAATAGCCAGAGACTAGGGTTATTAAAGGGGCACAGCACGGGGCCATAAGGATCAGGGATGCCTTGAGGCAGCATTTTGAAGCTGAAAGCCACAAATATTTGTTGCTATGCTTGGGATTGCATAGGAGGTGATTGGTGCACATGATGCAAAAAGGGGCCTTAACATAATTGTATATTGATTTGCAGTGCTCTTTTTGCTTCCACTTAATAGAATAAAGATTGCTTTCAAACAAACACAATTCTTTTATTGAAAGACAACAACCAGAGGAGAGAGTCAAATGAAAAAAAATCATTAGCAGGGAGGGGAATTGGGGATGGGGGAAGGTAAGGTCTCAAGAGGAGGAGGGGTCCTGGGACGGCTACAGATTTGTGTATGTCCAGGGATCATACACAACTTTCTCCTTTGGAGTACAATGCAATGGATGCTGTATTTTCATGGGAAAGAGTTTTGCGACAGCAGCTGCAGGGGAGGGCGGGCACGGAGCTGCTTGGTTTGAAGAGCTAGTATCACCTGGTGCGTGTCCACTTGGTGCTTCATAACTGTTAACAGCTGCTCTGTGGCTTCTTTCTGGTGTTCCGTTTCTCCTTTTGGTCCCTTTTGGTCCCACTTCTCGCTGTCCCACCACTCCTTTGATTCTTTTTTCTTGGCGGTGGAGTGCATCATAACCTCACGCATAAAGTCCTCCTTAGGTCTTCTTGGACACTTTCTAATTCTGCGCAGCTGATCTGCCACCGATAACAAAGAGGGAGGCTGTGCTCCCAAGGTCATCTCTGTGAAGTTTAAATGCAACATTTTATAGAAGCAGTTTAACACAGACAACATTGTTTCAGTGCTTTAAAACACAGCCAGTAGTCACACACCTGTCACTATCTGGCTGACCTCAGGCAAGCACACATGAGCCACAAGACCCCCAAAATTGTGAGTAGCCGCAGGAGCAGGGTAAGTCACTGTTCCCGGACCCTGCTGTACACTGGGCACGTGGTTCTTGGGCACTTGGGGAGAGACCGCACTGTAGGGTGGGCCTGATAATCATTCCTGTCTCCACACTTTCCAGAGGAGGTGATCATTATGGAAGATATCTCACTGCTGAAGGTGAGAGGTAATCAAGGGAGGGTCTTCTCCAAGCCTTCGGCTTCCGCCTATGTGGCTAGCCTGTGTGCAGCAATGGTCCACCCACCTGTCACGGCAAAGTGGTGTGGGAATGTTACCGTTAATGAGGCAAGAAACAAAGCAGCTCTGCCAAGGAACCTGCGGCAGCGGATTGCCCAGTATCTCCATGAGAGTTTCCTGGAGATCTCTAAGGGAGATTCCCGTGAAGTGAGGGAGTGTATCAACCGCCTGTTCCGCCGCTCAGGCTAGGCATGGGGTGGAAGACAAGCCTGCTTTCTACAACCCTCCTGCCCCCAACAACTCGCTTCAGCAATTCCCAAAATCAGATACACTTACCAGGGGCCTCCTCTCCTGTTTGTGCTTTGCTGCTGTGACTGGCAAGGCTCCTCCAGGGTAGAAAAGAGATCCTGACTGCATGCATCATAGAATCATAGAATCTCAGGGTTGGAAGGGACCTCAGGAGGTCATCTAGTCCAACCCCCTGCTCAAAGCAGGACCACCCCCAACTAAATCATCCCAGCCTGGGCTTTGTCAAGCCTGACCTTAAAAACCTCTAAGGAAGGAGATTCCACCACCTCCCTAGGTAACCCATTCCAGTGCTTCACCACCCTACTAGTGAAAAAGTTTTTCCTAATATCCAACCTAAACCTCCCCCTCTGCAACTTGAGACCATTTCTCCTTGTTCTGTCATCTTCCACCACTGAGAACAGTCTAGATCCATCCTCTTTGGAACCCCCTTCCAGGTAGTTGAAAGCAGCTATCAAATCCCCCCTCATTCTTCTCTTCTGCAGGCTAAACAATCCCAGTTCCCTCAGCCTCTCCTCATAAGTCATGTGCTCCAGCCCCCTAATCATTTTTGTTGCCCTCCGCTGGACTCTTTCCAATTTATCCACATCCTTCTTGTAGTGTGGGGCCCCAAACTGGACACAGTACTCCAAATGAGGCCTCACCAGTGCCGAATAGAGGGGAATGATCACGTCCCTCGATCTGCTGGAAATGCCCCTACTTATACAACCCAAAATGCCATTAGCCTTCTTGACAACAAGGGCACACTGTTGACTCATATTCAGCTTTTCGTCCACTGTAACCCCTAGGTCCTTTTCTGCAGAACTGCTGCCCAGCCATTCGGTCCCTAGTCTGTAGCAGTGCATGGGATTCTTCCGTCCTAAGTGCAGGACTCTGCACTTGTCCTTGTTGAACCTCATCAGATTTCTTTTGGCCCAATCCTCTAATTTGTCTAGGTCCCTCTGTATCCTATCCCTACCCTCCAGTGTATCAACCACTCCTCCCAGTTTAGTGTCATCTGCAAACTTGCTAAGGGTGCAGTCCACACCATCCTCCAGATCGTTAATGAAGATATTGAACAAAACCGGCCCCAGCACCGACCCTTGGGGCACTCCACTTGATACCGGCTGCCAACTAGACATGGAGCCATTGATCACTACCCATTGAGCGCGACCATCCAGCCAGTTTTCTATCCACCTTACCGTCCATTCATCCAGCCCATACTTCTTTAACTTGCTGGCAAGAACACTGTGGGAGACTGTATCAAAAGCTTTGCTAAAGTCAAGAAATAGCACATCTCTGGCCTCCAAGTCATCCTCTGCCTCTGGGTCTCCCTCCCCCTCTCCCTCTTTGTCCAAGATTGCCTCCTCCTGTCTCAGTCCACTCTCGACTGGCATGCAAGCCAACGAAGTATCCACAGGGTCCTTCGCAGTGGAGGTGGGGTCACCACTGAGTATTATGTCCAGCTCTTTGTAGAACCAGTTCCCATTAACCCCACCCTGCTCCTTGTCCCCTGACCACCCCCTCCTGAGACGCCCCCACCCTAACTTTCCCCCAGGACCCCACCACCTACCCAACTCGCCCCGCTCCCTGTCCCCTGACTGCCCTGACCCCATCCACCACCACCCCGACAGACCCCCGGAACTCCCACACCTACCCAACCCCCCCCATTCCCTGTCCCCTGACCGCCCACCCGAACTTCTAACCCCCCACCCTGTCCCGATTTTTCACATGTGCTGTCTGGTCACCCTAGGGTGTGCACATTTGTGGGTCCCAGCTGCTCCCTGCCCCCCTCATTGAAGCAGGTGTGCAGGGTTACTGCCCTGGGAACTGCAGGGCACCAGTGGACATGGGGCCAGCTGGAGACAGAGGCATGGGGCATAGCTAGATGGAGGCATGGGGTGCAGGGCTGGCTGCGGGCAGGGCAGGGGCTGGAGACGGGCTGGCTGTGGGAAGGGGGTGCGGTGTTGGCTGTGGGCAGGGGGTGTGGGGATGGCTATGGGCAGGGCAGGGTCTGGAGACAGGGGATGGCTGTGGGCAGGGGGTGCTGGGATGGCTGCGGGCAGGGCAGGGGCTGGAGACAGGGGTTGGCTGCGGGCAGGGGGTGTGGGGTTGGCTGCAGGCAGGGCAGGGGCTGGAGACAGGGGCTGGCTGTGGGCAGGGGGTGCAGGGTTGGCTGCGGGCAGGGCAGGGGCTGGAGACAGGGGCTGGCTGTGGACAGAGGGTGTGGGGATGGATGCGGGCAGGGGGTGCGGGGATGGCTGCGGGCAGGGCAGGGGCTGGAGTCAGGGGCTGGCTGCGGGCAGGGGGTGTGGGGATGGTTGCGGGCAGGGCAGGGGGTGTGGGGTTGGCTGCGGGCAGGGCAGGGGCTGGAGACAGGGGCTGGCTGCGGGCAGGGGGAGCGGGGCTGGCTGCGGGCAGGGGGTGCGGGGCTGGCTGCGGGCAGGGCAGGGCCTGGAGACAGGGGCTGGCTGCGGACAGGGGGTGCGGGGCTGGCTGCGGGCAGGGCAGGGGCTGGAGACAGGGGCTGGCTGCAGACAGAGGGTGCGGGGATGGCTGTGGAGAGGGGGTGCGGGGATGGCTGTGGACAGGGGGTGCGGGGATGGCTGCGGGCAGGGCGGGGGCTGGAGACAGGGCCTGGCTGCGGGCAGGGGGTGCGGGGCTGGCTGCGGGCAGGGCAGGGCCTGGAGACAGGGCTGGCTGCGGGCAGGGGGTGCGGGGATGGCTGCGGGCAGGGGGTGCGGGGATGGCTGTGGACAGGGGGTGCGGGGATGGCTGCGGACAGGGGGTGCGGGGATGGCTGCGGGCGGGGGTGCGGGGATGGCTGCGGGCGGGGGTGCGGGGATGGCTGTGGGCGGGGGGTGCGGGGATGTCTGTGGACAGGGGGTGCGGGGGTGGCTGCGGGCAGGGGCTGGAGACAGGGGCTGGCTGTGGGCAGGAGGTGCGGGGATGGCTGTGGACAGTGCCGGGGCTGGAGACAGGGGCTGGCTGCGGGCAGGGGGTGCGGGGATGGCTGTGGAGAGGGGGTGCGGGGATGGCTGTGGACAGGGGGTGCGGGGATGGCTGCGGGCAGGGCGGGGGCTGGAGACAGGGCCTGGCTGCGGGCAGGGGGTGCGGGGCTGGCTGTGGGCAGGGCAGGGGCTGGAGACGGGCATGCTGCGGGCAGGGGGTGCGGGGATGGCTGCGGGCAGGGGGTGCGGGGATGGCTGCGGACAGGGGGTGCGGGGATGGCTGCGGACAGGGGGTGCGGGGATGGCTGCGGGCGGGGGTGCGGGGATGGCTGCGGGCGGGGGTGCGGGGATGGCTGTGGGCGGGGGGTGCGGGGATGGCTGCGGACAAGGCCGGGGCTGGAGACAGGGGCTGGCTGCGGGCAGGGGGTGCGGGGATGGCTGTGGACAGGGCAGGGGCTGGAGACAGGGGCTGGCTGCGGACAGGGGGTGCGGGGATGGCTGTGGACAGGGCAGGGGCTGGAGAAAGGGGCTGGCTGCGGGCAGTGGGTGCGGGGATGGCTGTGGGCAGGGCAGGGGCTGGAGACAGGGACTGGCTGCGGGCAGGGGGTGCGGGGATGGCTGTGTGCAGGGCAGGGGCTGGAGACAGGGGCTGGCTGCGGGCAGGCGGTGTGGGGATGGCTGTGTGCAGGGCAGAGGCTGGAGACGGGCTGGCTGTGGGCAGGGGGTGCGGGGATGGCTGTGGGCAGGGCAGGGGCTGGAGACAGGGGCTGGCTGCGGGCAGGGGGTGCGGGGCTGGCTGCGGGCAGGGGGTGCGGGGCTGGCTGCAGGCAGGGGGTGCAGGGCTGGCTGCGGGCAGGGCAGGGGCTGGAGACAGGGGCTGGCTGCGGGCAGGGGGTGCGGGGCTGGCTGCGGGCAGGGGGTGCGGGGCTGGCTGCGGGCAGGGGGTGCGGGGCTGGCTGCGGGCAGGGCAGGGGCTGGAGACAGGGGCTGGCTGCAGACAGAGGGTGCGGGGATGGCTGTGGAGAGGGGGTGCGGGATGGCTGCGGGCAGGGGGTGCGGGGATGGCTGTGGGCAGGGCAGGGGCTGGAGACAGGGCCTGGCTGCGGGCAGGGGGTGCGGGGCTGGCTGCGGGCAGGGCAGGGCCTGGAGACAGGGCTGGCTGCGGGCAGGGGGTGCGGGGCTGGCTGCGGGCAGGGGGTGCAGGGCTGGCTGCGGGCAGGGGGTGCGGGGCTGGCTGCGGGCAGGGCAGGGGCTGGAGACAGGGGCTGGCTGCGGGCAGGGGGTGCGGGGCTGGCTGTGGGCAGGGGGTGCGGGGCTGGCTGCGGGCAGCGGGTGCGGGGCTGGCTGCGGGCAGGGCAGGGCCTGGAGACAGGGGCTGGCTGCGGACAGGGGGTGCGGGGCTGGCTGCGGGCAGGGGGTGCGGGGCTGGCTGCGGACAGGGGGTGCGGGGCTGGCTGCGGGCAGGGCAGGGCCTGGAGACAGGGGCTAGCTGCAGACAGAGGGTGCGGGGATGGCTGTGGAGAGGGGGTGCGGGATGGCTGCGGGCAGGGGGTGCGGGGCTGGCTGCGGGCAGGGGGTGCGGGGCTGGCTGCGGGCAGGGGGTGCGGGGCTGGCTGCGGGCAGGGGGTGCGGGGCTGGCTGCGGACAGGGCAGTGGCTGGAGACAGGGGCTGGCTGCAGTCAGAGGGTGCGGGGATGGCTGTGGAGAGGGGGTGCGGGGATGGCTGTGGACAGGGGGTGCGGGGATGGCTGCGGGCAGGGCGGGGGCTGGAGACAGGGCCTGGCTGCGGGCAGGAGGTGTGGGGCTGGCTGCGGACAGGGCGGGGGCTGGAGACAGGGCCTGGCTGCGGGCAGGGGGTGCGGGGATGGCTGCGGGCAGGGCAGGGCCTGGAGACAGGGGCTGGCTGCAGACAGAGGGTGCGGGGATGGCTGTGGAGAGGGGGTGTGGGATGGCTGCGGGCAGGGCAGGGGCTGGAGACAGGGGCTGGCTGCAGACAGAGGGTGCGGGGCTGGCTGCGGGCAGGGGGTGCGGGGCTGGCTGTGGGCAGGGCAGGGGCTGGAGACAGGGGCTGGCTGCGGGCAGGGGGTGCGGGGCTGGCTGCGGGCAGGGGGTGCGGGGCTGGCTGCGGGCAGGGCAGGGCCTGGAGACAGGGGCTGGCTGCGGACAGGGGGTGCGGGGCTGGCTGCGGGCAGGGCAGGGGCTGGAGACAGGGGCTGGCTGCAGACAGAGGGTGCGGGGATGGCTGTAGAGAGGGGGTGCGGGGATGGCTGTGGACAGGGGGTGCGGGGATGGCTGCGGGCAGGGCGGGGGCTGGAGACAGGGCCTGGCTGCGGGCAGGGGGTGCGGGGCTGGCTGCGGGCAGGGCAGGGCCTGGAGACAGGGCTGGCTGCGGGCAGGGGGTGCGGGGATGTCTGCGGGCAGGGGGTGCGGGGATGGCTGCGGACAGGGGGTGCGGGGATGGCTGCGGACAGCGGGTGCGGGGATGGCTGCGGGCGGGGGTGCGGGGATGGCTGCGGGCGGGGGTGCGGGGATGGCTGTGGGCGGGGGGTGTGGGGATGTCTGTGGGCAGGGGGTGCGGGGATGGCTGCGGGCAGGGGCTGGAGACAGGGGCTGGCTGTGGGCAGGAGGTGCGGGGATGGCTGTGGACAGGGCCGGGGCTGGAGACAGGGGCTGGCTGCAGACAGGGGGTGCGGGGATGGCTGTGGAGAGGGGGTGCGGGGATGGCTGCGGGCAGGGCCGGGGCTGGAGACAGGGGCTGGCTGCGGGCAGGGGGTGCGGGGATGGCTGTGGACAGGGGGTGCGGGGATGGCTGTGGACAGGGGGTGTGGGGCTGGCTGCGGGCAGGGTGGGGGCTGGAGACAGGGCCTGGCTGCGGGCAGGGGGTGCGGGGCTGGCTGAGGGCAGGGCAGGGGCTGGAGACGGGCTGGCTGCGGGCAGGGGGTGCGGGGATGGCTGCGGGCAGGGGGTGCGGGGATGGCTGCGGACAGGGGGTGCGGGGATGGCTGCGGACAGGGGGTGCGGGGATGGCTGCGGGCGGGGGTGCGGGGATGGCTGCGGGCGGGGGTGCGGGGATGGCTGCGGGCGGGGGGTGCGGGGATGTCTGTGGGCAGGGGGTGCGGGGATGGCTGCGGACAGGGGCTGGAGACAGGGGCTGGCTGTGGGCAGGAGGTGCGGGGATGGCTGTGGACAGGGCCGGGGCTGGAGACAGCGGCTGGCTGCGGGCAGGGGGTGCGGGGATGGCTGTGGACAGGGCCGGGGCTGGAGACAGGGGCTGGCTGCGGGCAGTGGGTGCGGGGATGGCTGTGGGCAGGGCAGGGGCTGGAGACAGGGGCTGGCTGCGGGCAGGGGGTGCGGGGATGGCTGTGTGCAGGGCAGGGGCTGGAGACAGGGACTGGCTGCGGGCAGGGGGTGTGGGGATGGCTGTGTGCAGGGCAGGGGCTGGAGACAGGGGCTGGCTTCGGGCAGGCGGTGTGGGGATGGCTGTGTGCAGGGCAGGGGCTGGAGACAGGGACTAGCTGCGGGCAGGGGGTGTGGGGATGGCTGTGTGCAGGGCAGGGGCTGGAGACAGGGGCTGGCTTCGGGCAGGCGGTGTGGGGATGGCTGTGTGCAGGGCAGAGGCTGGAGACAGGGGCTGGCTGTGGGCAGGGGTGCGGGGATGGCTGTGGGCAGGGCAGGGGCTGGAGACAGGGGCTGGCTGCGGGCAGGGGGTGCGGGGCTGGCTGCGGGCAGGGGGTGCGGGGCTGGCTGCGGGCAGGGGGTGCGGGGCTGGCTGCGGGCAGGGCAGGGGCTGGAGACAGGGGCTGGCTGCGGGCAGGGGGTGCGGGGCTGGCTGCGGGCAGGGGGTGCGGGGCTGGCTGCGGGCAGGGCAGGGGCTGGAGACAGGGGCTGGCTGCGGGCAGGGGGTGCGGGGCTGGCTGCGGGCAGGGGGTGCGGGGCTGGCTGCGGGCAGGGGGTGCGGTGCTGGCTGCGGGCAGGGCAGGGCCTGGAGACAGGGGCTGGCTGCGGACAGGGGGTGCGGGGCTGGCTGCGGGCAGGGCAGGGGCTGGAGACAGGGGCTGGCTGCAGACAGAGGGTGCGGGGATGGCTGTGGAGAGGGGGTGCGGGATGGCTGCGGGCAGGGGGTGCGGGGATGGCTGCGGGCAGGGGGTGCGGGGCTGGCTGCGGGCAGGGGGTGCGGGGCTGGCTGCGGGCAGGGGGTGCGGGGCTGGCTGCGGGCAGGGCAGGGGCTGGAGACAGGGGCTGGCTGCAGACAGAGGGTGCGGGGATGGCTGTGGAGAGGGGGTGCGGGGATGGCTGCGGGCAGGGCGGGGGCTGGAGACAGGGCCTGGCTGCGGGCAGGGGGTGTGGGGCTGGCTGCGGACAGGGCAGGGGCTGGAGACAGGGCCTGGCTGCGGGCAGGGGGTGTGGGGCTGGCTGCGGATAGGGCAGGGGCTGGAGACAGGGGCTGGCTGCAGACAGAGGGTGCGGGGATGGCTGTGGAGAGGGGGTGCGGGGATGGCTGTGGACAGGGGGTGCGGGAATGGCTGCGGGCAGGGCGGGGGCTGGAGACAGGGCCTGGCTGCGGGCAGGGGGTGCGGGGATGGCTGTGGAGAGGGGGTGTGGGGATGGCTGTGGACAGGGGGTGCGGGGATGGCTGCGGGCAGGGCGGGGGCTGGAGACAAGGCCTGGCTGCGGGCAGGGGGTGCGGGGCTGGCTGCGGGCAGGGGGTGCGGGGATGGCTGCGGGCAGGGGGTGCGGGGATGGCTGTGGACAGGGCAGGGGCTGGAGACAGGGGCTGGCTGCGGGCAGGGGGTGCGGGGATGGCTGTGGACAGGGCAGGGGCTGGAGACAGGGGCTGGCTGCAGACAGAGGGTGCGGGGATGGCTGTGGAGAGGGGGTGCGGGGATGGCTGTGGACAGGGGGTGCGGGGATGGCTGCGGGCAGGGCGGGGGCTGGAGACAGGGCCTGGCTGCGGGCAGGGGGTGTGGGGCTGGCTGCGGACAGGGCAGGGGCTGGAGACAGGGGCTGGCTGCAGACAGAGGGTGCGGGGATGGCTGTGGAGAGGGGGTGCGGGGATGGCTGTGGACAGGGGGTGCGGGAATGGCTGCGGGCAGGGCGGGGGCTGGAGACAGGGCCTGGCTGCGGGCAGGGGGTGTGGGGCTGGCTGCGGACAGGGCAGGGGCTGGAGACAGGGGCTGGCTGCAGACAGAGGGTGCGGGGATGGCTGTGGAGAGGGGGTGCGGGGATGGCTGTGGACAGGGGGTGCGGGAATGGCTGCGGGCAGGGCAGGGGCTGGAGACAGGGGCTGGCTGCAGACAGGGGGTGCGGGGATGGCTGCGGGCAGGGGGTGTGGGGCTGGCTGCGGAGAGGGGGTGCGGGGATGGCTGCGGGCAGGGGGTGTGGGGCTGGCTGCGGAGAGGGGGTGCGGGGATGGCTGCGGGCAGGGGGTGTGGGGCTGGCTGCGGATAGGGCAGGGGCTGGAGACAGGGGCTGGCTACAGGCACTGGGGCAGGTACTCACAGGTAAAGGGGAGAGCAGCTCGGAGCAGCCCGAGCAGCAGGACGCAGCCCAGCCAGTCCTAGCAGAGCAGCCGGAGACCCAGGCCGCCAGGGGAGCCCCAGGGCCAGGGGAGCAGCAGCAGCAAGAAGGCCCAGGCCAGGGGGCAGCCCACATGGCTCCCGCAGTGCGGCGCCTCCCAGCGGCTGGAGGAGGAATGACACCACTTCCCAGCTGGAGCCCATCAAAGCCGCAGCGCCCCCTCATGGGGAAGCGGGTTAACAACCGGTTCTAAAACTCCAACAAAATTTAACAAGTGGTTCCCGCGAACCGGTGCTAACCAGCTCCAGCTCACCACTGCATAGGTGTCATAATTCCAACGGCTGGAGCGCAGCTGTGACTGCACTGCCTCCTCTCTCCAAATGTCGATGAGGTCCAGCAGCTCGGCATTACTCCAAGCTCAAACCAATGGCCAGAGAGGTGAGAACAGGCATTGTGGGATATCTCACAGAGGCCAATCGCAGCGCTGTAATCACCACGGTGTCTACACTGGCACCGCAGCGCTATAGCCCCAGTGCAGAAACTTCTATGCCTCTCGTCGGGGTGGGTTTTTTAGAGCGCTGCATCTGTGCAGTTTCTGTGCACTAAGTGGCTTGGCAGTGTGTACACCTCGGGAGTTACCGCACTCAAAGCTGTTTTACTGCGCACAAACTTGCCAGACACTGCAGGGTCATGTGATCATGTGACCTGATAGTGGACACCATCTTGGACTGCTGTTATTTTTCCACTAGGAGAGGGGTCAAACTGGGAAATAAAGGATTCCTGCCATATGTGAATCCTATTTAAGGCTGGGGAGTGAGTGAGTTAATCTGGGTTCTTCTCCACTGCCTCCCCACCCAAGAAGGACGACTGCTGAAAACACCTGAATAAACAAAGGAACTAAGATGAGGGCGGTGGGCTGAACCCAGCCTGTGAAAGGAATATCTGGCTATTTTAGCTGCAAGGTGTGCAGTTTACCTTCAAGAAACTCTGCAACCTGCATAAAACAACATTTAGGGTGAAAATGTGCTACTATTAACCAGTTAATTTAGTGTATTAAGCTTAGTTTGCGTGTTTTATTTGCTCAGTAATCTGCTTTGATCTGTTGTCTATCCCTTATAATCACTTTAAATGTATGCTTTGTAGTTAATAAACTTGTTTTGTTTTCTAAAACCCAGTTTGTGGAATTCATAACTGGGGAGGGGAGGGCAAAAAGCTGTGCATATCTTCCTCCACATTGAGGGAGGGAGCGAATTTCATGAGCTTATGCTGTATAGATTTCTGTGCAGTGCAAGACAATATAATTTGGGTTTACACCCCGGGGAGGAGGAGACATGTCACACTGGGAAAACTTGTATTTTGGCACCCGTGGCCCCATCTGCCTTCCCGGGTTCCCCACTGCACCCCACCCTGATCACCCCAGCCTGTCTGCCTCTCTCCCCACCACCCCAAACTCCCTTCCATGACCTCACACTCCAGGTCCACCCTGCTTCTTGCCTCTTAATCACAGCATCCCCCCTGACCACATCACCCACCTGTAGGGCTAGTCTTGCCCTGCAGTGACTCAAATCTGGATGCCACAGTGATGGGCACCATAGGAAACCCCCCCCCCCCCAAGCCAGTGCTACAGGGAAAATCATCTGATCATTGAGCAGGACAGCCAAGACGATGTAGCAAGCAGTCTGCCGCACTCTGACATGGTGAGCAGGCACTGGGGCAAAGCTGTACCTCTCCTGCACCTCCCAACCTCTCCCACTCAGCATGGCATCCATCTTCTCTGCCAGAGCTCAGAGGGTCAGCAGCCCTAGGGGAGGCGCAGTAGGGCAACAGAGGACTGGGGTGGCAGGGGCACACAGTGACATGAGAGCCCCAGAAAGGGACATTGGTGTGGGGATACCAGTGACATGGGGGCTCCAGAAGGGCATGTCTCTCCCCACACCCCAATACTGAGCATCCCCAATATTTAAGTGCCCCTTCCCAGTCCCAGGGAAGGTGGATTACTCGGGCAGGAGGAGGTTAAAATGCTTCAGCATTTAAGGGTAGTTAGAGTGAGTAGAGATGGTGGAAGGTTCACTCCTGAAATATCCCCAACCCCCTGCACTAATACCTCCCTTTGCGATGAGTAGGAAAAAGGGGAGCCCCTGACAGCTGGGGAGCATGGGGAACTGTGGGGTCAGAGTGTGGCATGCAGGAGGGGGACCTTGAAGATGTGAGGGACACCCTGAGAACTGGGGAGAATGGGGGGCCCCTGAGAACTGGAAGGCTAGGACATGTGGGGCAGAGAGAGGGGCCTCCTGGGGGCATGGAGGGGGGCTGGGAGCTGAGGGCACAGAGAGTTGGGAGCTGGGGGCACTGTGAAGGGTCCCCCGGGAGCTGGGGGGAGTGGCTGGGTCATGGGGTCAGGACCCTGTAAGACTTACTGGTCTCTTTGCCCTGCAGTTTTAGTTCCCAGTCCCTTCCTCTTCCAACCTGGAAGAGGCCGGCAACTTCCAGCTCCCATTGGCTGGCTGAGACACCACACTCACTTCCATTGGGTGGCATGGCTTTCATTCAGGCCGCCCATGGAAAGAGGAATGGCAGGGCTGGGACAGTCTTGGGGGAGGAGGAGGGGAAGAGCCCACCGGCTGGCAGTCGCAGAGTGCAGAGGCAGGACTTGGACCCGGGCTGGGACACCAGGTGAGGCCGTGAGAAGGGGGCTTCTGCTCAGGAGCAGAGAAGCGGGTGCTCCTGCCATTCCGGGCTGCACCCCGCAGGCAGAGAGGGAAAGCCTGAGCCCCTGGCCTCTGCACCATGGTGCCCCATGGCTACAGAGCCCTGGGTGGGTGCCCAGATTTCCCTGACCTAAGGCCAGCCCTGTACTCTAGGCTGGGGCTTTCGGGGCCCCTCTACTTGATGGAGAGGGGCATGGGAAGGGAGGAGGATCTCACCCTGTGCATTATGATGTCCAGGAAAAATGCATTATAAGTGGGGAAAGCCTAGCAAGCTACATGGTACACTGGTATTCTGTGAATAGAACTTCTGAGGTAATAAATATCCCTTCTGGAGGTTAGTCACTTATTCCATTTTTATAGATGAGAATTAAACGTACTTTATAAGGATGAGATTTATTCTAATCTTTAATGTCTCTATTTGTTTTTAATTGTTTTAAACCAATTAAAGCTCAGTAAAACATAGTGTACAACACCGTAAAGGATGAGTAGACTGACACTAAACAGTACACAGAGGGCATGAAAGAGAACACGTGGTCTGGGAGTACTATCAGAGACAAACTCTAATATCATCATGTGGGCAGTTCAGGGCTTGTTCCAAAGCTCAGCAAAGTCAATGGGAGGCCATTCTTAAAGAAAACAGAGTGAAGTAACAATCTGAATAACTCAAGAGAAGGGCTGATCAGATGCTGCATTTATATGGCTAATGGGAACACAGCAGAGGCAGATTAAGGGCTAGTCTACACTTACCGGATAGATTGGAGGCGCTGGATCGATCTTCTGGGTTCGATTTATCACGTCTTGTCTAGACGCGATAAATCGAACCAGGAAGTGCTCCCCCGTTGACGCTGGTAATCCAGCTCGACGCGAGGAGTAAACGCCGTCGATGGGGGAGCCTGCGCGCCACGTGTGGACCACAGGTAAGTTCGAACTAAGATACTTCGACTTCAGCTACGTTATTAACGTAGCTGAAGTTGCGTATCTTAGTTCGACATGGGGGGTTAGTGTAGACCAGCCCTAAGATTTATCGGGGCCCTGGGCACAAAGAACATGTGGGCCTACCACATCCTGGGGGCCTAGGGGCATCAGAACCAGGCGGGGCCATGGGCCAGGGCTGCTCTCTGGCACCTGGGCCCCCGCCCAGGGCAGGCGGCGGGTCCGAGAATCCCCACAGCAGCCCAGGCTCCCTGGGCGGCTCTTACCATGGCCTGGCTCCAGCTTCTTGCCTGGCTAGGGGAAGGGCCTTGGAGGGAAGAGGAGGAGCAGAGTACAGGGATACAGTTCTGGTGCTGGTGTCCCCCTTCCTTCCCCCCCACTTCTACCCAGATTCCAGCACTCGTGCAGGACTCCCAACTTGGCTGGGGTCCCTGGGCACGGGTCTCAAAGGCCCGTGCATTAATCCACCACTGGAACATAGAATTACAGTAGTGAGGTTTAAAAAATAAACAGATCTCATAAGCCAATGGTCTGAGCCACTGTGTTAGTTCCCATACCCCTAAAAGATTGTTCACAGACATAAATTGAATTTCATAATGCCTTTGTGACCTGCTGTTGCTCAAGATGGGAGTTACAAGCTCTTTTGGAGCCCAGGATTAGAATTCAAATTGACCTTGACAAATTGGAGAATTGGTCTGAAATCAACAAGATGCCATTCAATAGAGACAAGTGCAAAGTACTTCACTTAGGAAGGAAAAAAAATTGAACACACAAACTACAAAATGGGGAATAAGTGGCTAGGCGTTAGTACTGCAGAAGGGGATCTGGGGGTTATAGTGGATCAGTGATTGAATATGAGTCAACAGTGATGTGGTTGTGAAAAGGGCAAAATAATTCTCTACTTGACAGTGGTGGGGCCTCAGCTGGAGTATTGTGTCCATTTCTGGGTTCCACACTTTAGGAAATATGCGGATAAATTGGAGAGCTTCCAGAGAAGAACAACAAAAATGAGAAGTAGTTTAGGAAATGTGACCTGTGAGGAAAGGTTGAAAGATTGGGCTATGTTTAGTCTAGACAAGGGAAGGCTGAAGGGGGAAATCTGTTAACAGTCTTCAAATATGTAAAAGGTGAGGCTGGTGATAAACTCTTCTCCATGTCAATTTAAAGTAGGACAAGAAGTATTGGTCTTAATCTACAGCAAAGGAGATTTATGTTAGAGATTAGGAAAACCTTGTGTTGATTCCTATTATGGATTTCAGTCCCTCTGTCTTACAGTCATTAATTAAAGAATTGGGTGTCTGTGTGCAAATACATTTTTAAAAAACCTGTGAATTAATGCAGAGCCTTGAACAGCCAATTAATTTATTTTTTCCTCCCTTTCTTTTGAAAATGGAGGGAGTTGACACGAGCTATATATTACATATTATATTACACTATGAGAGAAGGATTCCTAGGCGAAATAAGTAGTTGCCTTATGGTTTTTGCGAACATCTCCCATTTATTAAAATATATTAGTTATGACTAGCTCTGAGGAGTAAATCCATAATTTTATTGCTTAAAGGTCAGAGATTTCATCAGAGTATTGTTAAGTTTAGTATCAAGTAACAATATGACATAAGTATAAGACAGAATTCCTAGTGAAAATATTTTTCCATGCACTGTCATAGAGCAGGGAGAATATAAAATTTATTATGCTTTTCATGGCTGTGACATGTCTCGGGGTGCCTGGGACTGTGAGTCACCTAGTTGCTCTGTGCCTCCAAGGGAAAAGGGAGACTTGCTTGTGCTTAACTGGGTGTCAGCTCCCTGACATCATCAGCTTGTTAGCCACCCAAACAATCTCCTCTGGGCTATGCCAGCCCTTACTTTGCTTTGGTTGCAGATCTCTCAAGATATTTAGACAGACTTATGTGTAGTGCTGCTGAAGAGCCAGTGATCATGGTACATGGTACCAATGACATAGAGTAGGATAGGAGAGAGGTCCTGGAGGCCAAATTTAGGCTGCTAGGTAAGAGATTGAAGTCCAGGACCTCCATGGTAGGATTCTCTGAAATGCTTCCAGTTCCACGCACTGGGCCAGTTAGACAGGCAGATTTGTGGGGTCTCAATGCGTGGATGAGATGATGGTGTAGAGAGGAGGGCTTTAGATTTATTAAGAATTGAGAAACCTTTTGGGAAAGGAGGAGCCTATACAGGAAGGTTGGGCTCCACCTAAACCAAAATGGAACCAGATTTCTGGCACATAAAATTAAAAAGGTCATACAGGAATTTTAAAACTAAGGACTGAGGGAAAGCTAACATGTGGAGAAGCATATGGTTAGGACAGAGACATCTCTTAGGGGAGGATCTATTAATTGGGATTCTCTATATCCTAGTAAGGAGGAGAGGATGGAAGATGATAAAGTACAGGTAGGATCTGACAAGAAATAGTCAAATGAAAAAGAGTCCCATTCAATTACATCACATAATGGTAGCCAGCTAAAAAATGACAAATTTTATAAGTGCTTATATACAAATGCTAGAAGTCTATATTCTAAGGTGGATGAACTTGAGTGCCTCATATTAAATATAGATATTGATATAATAGGCATTACAGAAACTATGTGGAAAGATGATAATCAATGGGACACGATAATACCAGGGTACAAAATATATAGAAATGACAGAATAGGTCATGCTGGTGTGGGAGTGGCACTATATGTGAAAGAAAGCATAGAACCAAATATAGTAAAAATCTTAAATAAACCAAACTGTACTATAGAATCTCTATGGATATAAATTCCATGCTTGAACAATAAGAATAGGGATATACTAGCAACCGCCTTACCAGGATCGTGATGGTGACTGTGAAATGCTCAGGGAGATTAGATAGGCTATAAAAATAGAACACTCAGTAATAAAGGGGGATTTCAACTATCCCCATATTGACATGTTGCCTCAGGACAGGATGCAGAGATAAAGTTTTTGACATCATAAATGACTGCTTCTTGGAGCAGCTAGTCCTGGAACTCACTAGAGGAGAGACAATTCTTGATTTAGTCCTAAGTGGAGCACAGGATCTGATCCAAGAAGTGTATTTATCTGAACCACTTGGTAATAGCGAATATAATATAATTAAATTTAACATCCCTGTGAGCGGAACACCAAAAATGCCCACCACAGTAGCATTTAACTTCAGAAAGGGGAACTACACAAAAATGAGGAAGCTAGTTAAACGGAAATTAAAAGATAAAACTGGATGCAGTACTCCAGATGTGGCCTCACCAGTGCCGAATAGAGGGGAATAATCACTTCCCTCGATCTGCTGGCAATGCTCCTACTAATGCAACCCACTATGCCGTTAGCCTTCTTGGCAACAAGGGTACACTATTGACTCATATCCAACTTCTTGTCCACTGTAATCTCCAGGTCCTTTTCTGCAGAACTGCCACTTAGCCAGTCAGTCCCCAGCCTGTAGCAGTGTATGGGATTCTTCCGTCCTAAGTGCAGGACTCTGAGCTTGTCCTGTTGAACCTCATCAGAGTTCTTTTGGCCCAATCCTCAATTTGTCTAGGTTACTCTGGACCCTATCCCTACCCTCCAGTGTATCTACCTCTCCCCCCAGCTTAGTGTGTGACATTTCACTCCATATTCTTTATTGAAGATATGCTTATGATATGAATATGACATAACTGAGATGTACTTTATGCAAGATGGCTCATGTCAGGTATCATTGGAAAGGTTATGATTTACTGAATGTGTTTATCCAATTTGTATGCATGTATCTTTTTTGTATCTGAAGCTGGGAATATTGACCATGTCTCTGTATTTCAAATGTGGTACATTGGATGAGGCCAAACAATGTTAGTGGCTTATTGAAGAAACGCACACAAGTGCAAGGATCACCCCAGGAACTGTGTCCAATAGAAACCTCTCAGAGATAGCTCTACACAATGGGAACTGTTTGTCCCGGGTCAAATAGCTCTATACCAGTGGTTCTCAAACTTTTGTACTGGTGACCCCTTTCACGTAGCAAGCCTCTGAGTGAGACCCCTCATAAATTAAAAACACTTTAAAATATATTTAACACCATTATAAATGCAGGAGGCAAAGCGGGGTTTGAGGTGGAGGCTGACAGCTCGCGACCTCCCATGTAATAACCTTGCGACCCCCTGAGGGGTCCTGACCCCCCAGTTTGAGAACCCCTGTTTTATACAATGGGAACTGTTTGACCCAGGTCTAAGCAAAAAAAACTTTTCAGCAAGTGAGAGGAAGATATAAAAGAGGGACAATGACAACATGAGGGATTTTCACTCTCCATTTGACAACACACCTGAAAACACCTGAAGAACAAAGACTGAACTGTGAGAAGTGATGGTCCCAGGCTAAGATCTTTAGCATGTGTAAGAAAACCTGGGAAAGCCAAGGCAACTTGTGCCTTAAGAACCTGCCAGCCTGTTTATCACTCAGGGTGAGAATTTGTTAATTTGTATCCTACCTATCTATTGTGTTAAGCTCAGTCTCGGCTTTTGTTTATTTACTAAGGTAATCTGCTTTGTTCTGTTTGCTATCCTTTGAACCACTTTAAATCCACCTTTTGTAATTAATAAACTTATTTCTTGTTTATAATATAACCCAGTTTATGTAATTTCTAACTGGGGGGGACAAGAAGTCGTGCACACCTGTCTTCACATTGAGGAAGAGGGTGGATTTTTATGAGCTTGCGCTGTACAGATATTTCTATACAGTGCAAGACAGCATTATCTTGGGTTTGTCTCCCAAAAGGGGTTGACAGGTGAGTGCTGGGGGAGTCCTCTCATACAGAGATGACTTCAATCTGTGTCTGCAGTGGGGTGTGGCCTTACCTGTGTGTGTGCTGCAAGAGGCCGGAGAGCCTAATTCAGCAAAGCAGGGAGAGGGAGCAGGAACCCAGCTGATTGAACAGGGGAGGCTCAGTTAAACCCCAGCACATCAGGTGGCATCCCAGAAGGGGGGGGGGGGAGGAGTCCAACCTGTCATATAGTGGCATCCACGAGTTTATTGAGGGTGCAATCCATCCCATCATCCAGATCATTAATGAAGATGTTGAACAAAACCGGCCCCAGGACCGACCCCTGGGGCACTCCGCTTAATACCGTCTGCCAACTAGACATCGAGCCATTGATCACTTCCTGTTGAACCCAACAATCTAGCCAGCTTTCTATCCACCTTTTTTATCTTGCTGGCAAGAATACTGTAGGACACCGTATGACAACTTTGCTAAAGTCAAGATATATCATGTCCACTGCTTTCCCCTCATCCACAGAGCCAGTTATCTCATCATAGAAGGCAATAGGCTGGTCAGGCATGACTTGCCGTTGGTGAATCCATGTTGACTGTTCCTGATCACCTTCCCCTCCTCCAAGTGCTTCAAATGGATTCCTTGAGGACCTGCTCCATGATTTTTCCGGGGACTGAGGTGAGGCTGACTTGTTCTGTAGTTCCACGGATTCTTCTTCTTCCCTTTTTTAAAGATGGGCACTATATCTGCCTTTTTGCAATCATCCGGGACCTCCCCTGATCGCCATGAGTGTCACTGTATGAGTGTCCACCCAATCCCTGTGCATCCGGACCCCCCCCACCAGGGCCCCTGCACCTGAATTCCCACCCCACTGAGCTTCACCCTCTGCATCCAGAGCCTCCTTTCACCCAGATCCCCCTGCCAAACTCCACTAAGCCTTTCTCTGAGTGCTCCTGCACCTGAATCCCCACCCCTATGAAGCCTTATCCCCTGCATCCAGAGCCCCCCCACACACCTGGATCCATCGCAGAGCCTCGCCACCTCCCCTTACCCCTCCCCCCCCAAATATAGAAGTCAAACTATGGCTACGGTTTGGGCCCACCAATGAAGGAAGTGGGCTCACCTGCCTTCACAGGAATAAAGTTTTCCCCTTCTCCCAGGTTCCACAGACCTGGAGAAATGCACAGGGGATGGGCAGAGGAGGGAAGGGTTGAAAGTAAGGAGGAGGCGCACATGGGGCCCTACTGGTCCCATAAAGATTCCCTCAGAAAGGCAATGCCCCTCCTCTTCCTCCGATGGCAGGAAACTTATTTAAAGTGAGGTTCTGAGGGCAACCACTAGGTGCAAAAGCTCTGTCAGAACAGTTCTATTGGAGCATTTCTACCAGAGAGCACAGGGCCCACCATGGACAACAGAGCTAGAGCAGAGGCACAGGCGATTTGGTGGGATGGGGGAGGGGAAGGGGTTGATGGCTGCCTTCCTATGTGTACATTTTCTGGAATCATCTGCTCCTGAGCTGAGCACAGGTGTTTTGGGACAACAGCAGATAGATGGCTGAGTGGCTTCAGAGGAGTTATGAGTTGCTTTCCCTGTTCCATAGCAGCAGCGGAACTTACTGCACTAAGAGCTGAGATTTTCTACCTTCCCCTTTTCCTAGCTTCTCCTCCTTAAGGAGGCCAGAGATGCTGTGGAAGCCATTTCTTGGAGCTACTTCTGCACATAGGCCTTTGACCATTGCTGGGGTGGGGTTAGTACCCATGGATATGTGTAGCTCCAAAGAGCATGTGTACCTACCTTCTCTTCTACCCATAGCGACCCACTATTTCTTTTTATTTATTTATTTATCTAAGCCCTGTAAAAAAAAGTTAGTTTAGATCTAGATCTGTGTTGGCACATGCCCTTGATCATAAGTGCTGAAGTTTGTGATACATATAGGTATGAGTCCTATAAGAATGTGTTTAGTATTTAGACGCTATGAAATGCTTGTAAATTGCTGGATTAATCTCACTTGTAATGTCTGAATCCAGGCTGTAAGAAAATATGTAAGTTTCCCTTTATAACTTTGAAAATGTTTGCTCTCAATTTATGAACCCAAGCACAGACTCATCCCCTCCTTCCCCTCAACCAGAACTATCAAAATTTAAGTGGGCCATTTATAAGACAAAAGCTTTGTTAATTGCCACATCCGCCTACTGATGTGAAGATTTTTCATCCGTTTGAACTCTCAGGGAGCCAGATAAACTAAATTGAAGCCAGAGATCCCCAGGGGTTATGTCCTGGGTCCAACCTGAAAGACACTTTGAATTGACAGGTTTCAGAGTAGCAGCCGTGTTAGTCTGTCAGCAAAAAGAACAGGAGTACTTGTGGCACCTTAGAGACTAACAAATTTATTTCAGCATAAGCTTTCGTGGGCTACAGCTCACTTCATCAGACACATGGAATGGAACACACAGTAAGCAGATATTTATACATTCAGAGAAACATGAAAAGGTGGAAGTGCCTATACCAACTGTAAGAGGCTAATTAATTAAGAGGAACTATATCAGCAGGGGAAAAAAACTTTTGAAGTGATAATCAAGATGGCCCATTTCAGACAGTTGACACAAAGCTGTGAGTGAGGATAGTTAACTAGAGGAAATAGATTCCATTAACGTAATGACTGAGCCACTCCCAGTTAGGGAGCCTGTTTTAGTCCTGCTGCACACCACTACCACCCTGGAGCCACTCCAGGTAAGCGGCGCCGGGCCAGAACCTGCATCCCGAACCCCTCCTGCACCCCGCACTCCAACCCCCTGCCCTGAGCTCCCTGCAAAATCCTGCACCCCTCCTGCATCCCAACCCCCTGCCCTGAGCCCCTGCCGCATCCCTCCTCCACTTCAACCCCTTGCCCTGAGCCCCTTTCTGCACACTGCACCCCGTCCCGCACTCTCTTCCATACCCCAACCCCCTACTCCAGCCCAACATTCATGGCCCTGCATGCAAATTTCCCACCCAGATGTGGCCCTTGGGCCAAAAAGTTTGCCCACCCCTGGTGTAGGTTTTAGGTTACCAGTGGATCTGGGGTAAGTGACTGGTTTCATAGAACTGGGAGCTACGTGAATATAATGTGATGTTTGGTGTAAGGGACCATTTATCGCAAAGTCCAGTTTGTCTGAGTGGCAAGATAGACTGGAGAGTCTAAGGGCTGGTCTACACTAACCCCATAATTCGAACTAAGATACGCAACTTCAGCTACGTGAATAACGTAGCTGAAGTCAAACTATCTTAGTTCGAATGAAAAAGCACTTACCCGGGGTACACACGCGGCGCGCAGGCTCCCCCGTCGACTCCGCCTACTCCGTTTGTCGAGCTGGATTACCAGCGTCGATGGCGGAGCACTTCCTGGTTCGATTTATCGCGTCTAGACAAGACGCGATAAATCGAACCCAGAAGATCGATCCAGCACCTCCGACAGGACGCGTGAGTATAGACGTACCCTAAGAGGACTGTCTGTGACTCCATGGTAAGACTGATACAGTGATCCAGGATTTCACATTTGTTACCGGCTTGGTGAAATCTAATTGTAGAACACACCACCAGTTTGGGGTCTCTGCCCTGTTTTTGACAATCTGCCCTGAGATAGGCACTCACAGTCATGAGCTACTCCAGACAGTGTGATAACATGTTTACTGCTACTAATAACACCACTCAATTCCTGGAAGGAAGCTGATTCCCCTAATTAGCTCAGAGAGTCCTGTATCTTCTTGCTACTCTGAGAAGCAGTACAGATATAGATATTACTTCTCCATCATGTCTAGACTCCTGCCTACAGCAGTATGATTGGACATGCGTCGAAGATCCAGCTAGTCATGCACAGCAGTTCTTTTCAGCAATAAATCTAAGTTGCTGCAAAATTAAATTCTGTTTGTTCACTATAAAATCCATAATATTTGAAATTTTTGAAAACATAGATTTTACTTCTCTCTCTAAAATGTCCCTGAAATTAATTTGCATTATTTCATACAATTTTTCAATCTGATTTTTAAAATAATAGGGGCTAGATCTTCAGCTGGGGTAAATTGGTGTAGTTTTACTTATCTATACTAGGTGAGGATCTAACCCATTGTTTTCAAATAGCTTGTTAGAAAAGATGTTTACTAGTACATTTTAAATCTACAATATATTAGTGATTTGGGATCTTGGCCATTTAATTTATTTTTTATTTGGGTAAATATTTGTAATTTATTTTAAGATTAGTACACTAACTAATACGTGTGTGTGTGTGTGTGTGTGTGTGTGTGTGTGTGTGTGTGTGTGTGTGTTAAAGTGGTCTCCCCTCATCTCACTTTGTAGTGCCTAAATATTACAGCACATTAGGTACATGGAAGCTCACACTTTACTTGGACCCCTGCAGTACCTAATGTGACAGGGTCAGGCCCAATGGCTACAGGAGAGTGATCAAAGGTAGATATATTAGCCCCAGATTAAGCAGGTTCCTTTTCCTGAGTAAGATAACGGGCTGTTCCAGAACAATCAGGAAGTTGCTGGAACCAATTAAGGCAGGCAGGCTAATTAGGACACCTGGAGCCAATTAAGAAGCTACTAAAATCAATTAGGACAGGCAGGCTAATCAGAGCACCTGATTTAAAAAGGACTTCACTTTAGTTAGTGAGGTGCATGCGAGGAGAGAGGAGCAAGAGGTGCGCAAGGAGCTGAGAGCGAGAAGATGTACTGCTGGAGGACTGAGGAGTTCAAGCGTTATCAGAAATCAGGAGGAAGGTCCTGTGGTGAGGATAAAGAAGGTGTTGGGAGGAGGCCATGGGGAAGTACCTCAGGGAGTTGTAGCTGTCACGCAGCTGTTACAGGAGACCCTGTAGACAGCTGCAATCCACAGAGCCCTGGGCTGGAACCCAGAGTAGAGGGCGGGCCTGGGTTCCCCTCATATTCCCCAACTCCCTATTTGGTATGAGGAGTTGACCTAGACTGTGGGTCCCACCAGAGGGGAAAGTCTCTGGCCTGTCCCCCGACCCACTAGGTGGGTCAGCAGGGACTTCAGGGATTGTTCTCCTCCTTTTCCCCATGCTGACCAGTGATGAGGTTAGCTGAGTGAACGGCAGGTTTGAGCCACTGGCAAAAGTGGCCAAACTGAGGGTTGCAGTGAATCTCTGAGGTGAGCAAATCCGCCAATAAGCGCAGGACCCACTAAGGCAGAGGAGGAACTTTGTCACACTAAGCACTAACCTCTTGTGAGTTATCAGTCTCCTCTCTCATCACAATAAATATGAGTTATAACCAGGGGTAGGACCAAGCCAGCCTATGGTAATATGGCATTCCAGAAGTTTTTTGGGGCCCCCATACATTTCTGCAAAATTTAAGCTTTCATTTCAAAACAAAAATGAAAGAGCATCAATTGGTGTTCATTCTGAAGCCTAATGACAGAAATTGGAATACCAGCATTGTTCATTATGGGTTTTTTTTGCATAAAGATCCAATCACTCAGTGAGAGTGGGTAGAGTTTAAATAGAATACAAACACATCTTTCTTCCTACTGTGATCCATCTTTATAAAATACTTCACTTGCTTTTGCTCTGTTAGCAAGAGAAATACAAGAGACCATGGCATAATAAGAAATCCTAAAACAAGCTACATGAAAGAAAAGACATAATTAAAGAGAATCGAAAACAATAAAAAGTGATATTACGATTCAGGCTGCAGGGTTGACACTTAAAAGAACAATGTACCATTATTGTGTAACAGACAGTGCTGGAATCAAGAAAAGGTCATTGAGCTCATTCCTTTTGGACATCTCATTTCCTTTTGGAAGCCATCTAACTGGTTCTTTAATTGTGTCTCAAGAACCTTGCTCGGGAGAGCGTGCAGTGGTTCTCAATCAGGGCATTACATGTGGCACAAAGTCTGCTCTTCATGTGACTCTCTTTCATTTCCTCAAATGCATTCATGTTTTTTCTTTGTGCTTAAAATAGCATCTTGACATTCCTTAAACTGTTCTATATTAAACGATTTAATCAAATAGTCATTTAATTTAAAAAACCCAACCTTATGTGCATGTAGTGGTAGTGAAAGATACTAGAATGGCAGCCCTGGAAACCAGCATCCTTCTTTGAGCCACAGAATAGGAACAACATAGGCAGGGTAGCACTGCAAGCCGCCCCATATTCCCTGGCCAACCTGCCTTAGCAGGCATTATCTCTAGGAGTGAGAGAGTTCAGTCTTCACCATCCTGTTCTTCTCAGAAAACTCAATACAGCCATGTCACAGCTCAGGGCAAGTGCACCTGTATTCCCCCTCTGTGGTTCAGCCAGGGCACCTATGTTTAAGCTTCTGGATCTCAGCCATCACCTCTCTTGGATGGAGACCTGTGTGTGTCTCTCTCTCTTCTGACCAGACTTCATAGTTCCCTGCCTACACTGTGATATTCCCAGCAAGCCATGTTGTCAAGACAGGCCAGGCGCTTTGTTTTTGCCTTGGAGGCTATAAACAGCGGAATTGCCCACAGTTATGAGTTACTACACAGCCTTTTTTTTTTTTTTTGAAAAGTACATTTATTCTTAAGGGGAAAACATTACAGAGAAAACATATTAGAAACAATAAAAGAACCTATACACATGCTGAAAAGCTTGTCAGAGATAACCCCAACTCCAGCAGGGCTCTTGTAGGAGTCAGTCCTTCAGACTCCACCGAAGGGTTTTTATGTGGTTACAAGTTTATAACCGCCTCTGCTCAGAACACAGACTGAACAGATCAGCCCGTTTCTTTATATAGTTTAGGCCTTTGATCTCCAACCCTTGGAACAGGTGATCAGCAGACGATAGTTCTCTCCTCAGAGCATAGCTGCAAAAGGCGGGGTTTTTGAATAACTGAGGACAAAGAATTTGCCTTCACCTTCCCCTAGATATTCCCCCAGGAAATCCACTCATATGCATTGATCCAAAAGATCATTCTTGCCAGCCACATTGTTCAATATAGTCTTAATACAATGGACTCCAAAGATCCTTAAACTTCATTCAAGAAGGCTTTTTTCCAGGGTATTGCAAGAAATTGCCACAATCCAGCTACTGGAGATGTGGATACGAGCTGAACTGAGTGGGAGCTGAACTGAGACCATCTAGCTCCTTTCATACAGGCCACCAAATGGTAAATATTCACAGTCACTACCAACCTGGACTGGATGTGAAACTACAACCTAGGAGTAAAAGTCTCTCTCCTATCACCAATCCTCGAAATCCCTCCCGTCCCCTTAATGCATTTTTGCTTTCAGTCACATAACGTTCCCTTACAAAAACAAAATGTAGGGGTCTGGGGCAGAGAGGACCCCCACACCAGCAGAGAAGGAGTTAAGCAGAGCGTATGGGCCCAGCTGGCCCTGCCCTGCTATATCTCACAATGCCAAGCTGGAGGTGGAACAAAAGGAGAGAGCCTGGCTCAGTTGAGGGGTGATTAGCCAGGAAGGAGGATGGAGCTGTGCCTCTCTGCCTGAAGGGAGCTCTGGTTGCAGAGTTGCAGAGGGATGGGCTGCCTAGCCACAGTAGCCACTGGGGCGGAACCGTTAAAGCCCAGAAGGGAGCAATGCACGAGTAAGACTGTTTTGGAGACAAACCTGAAAGGAAGGACGGGGAGCCCCACTGGAAGGCTGGGGGACAGCTCAGTATTGAGTTGGGTTTTTGAACTTTTGGGGGCTGAGCCCCTCCGCCTCCCTGAGCGGGGGATAAGAGTGAAGGGACAGTTATCTGGTCGTCCAAAGCCACACTACAGTGGGCCCTGGATGTGGAATGCCCTCCCCACCCCATGCAGGGATGCCTGGGAGGACCACAAGGCCACGTACTACAGATTTGGTGGGTAACAACTTAGTCCCTCTGGAAAGGAGCCAGCCAATCCTTAAAAGAAAGCGGGGGGGGGAGGGGGGGAGGGGGGAGAGGAACTCTAAAGGATATGTTCTACTCCACCCTCGCCCCCCTCCCCAGTTGTCAGATGGCTATGGATCAACTGATGAAGTGGACGACCAAGCAGAAAGCTCCACATCAGCAACAGCATCTCTTCCAGCAAATGGCCTAACAGCGGCAGCAGTTAATCTGTGATCTAATGGCCCAACAGCAGCAGCTGGTATAACAGGTGGTCACAGTACTGTGACCGCCTGCTACAGCAAGCCCATCAGGTCCATCTGGCAGCAGCCCCAACCCTCACCCCATCAGGATTTCAAAGATGAGGCCTGACAAGAACCCCAAGGTCTTCCTCAAAACCTTCGAGCAGGTGGCCACAGCAGCCTGGTAGCCTCTCAAACAATGGGCAGTGTTGCTGGCCCTGTAATTAACCAGAACTGCGCACACAGCTTAGCATGCTTTGGACCATGTTATTGCCCGAGATGATGGCAGGTCAAAGCAGTCATGCTCTAGACATCTCCAAAGAGATGTTCCAGCAATGTTTCCAGGAGGAGCAGTATCCTCTGGGAATGCAGCCTCGCCTATTCACCCAAAAGCAACAACATTCATGTTGGAGATGGCTCAGACCTGAGACAAAGACAGGAGACCAGGAGACAGAGATAACTTTACTTGAACAGTTAACCCAGATACTCTGCCTTGGTGGGAAGGACTGGTCCTATGGCATCAACCCAAGACAATGGCCAATGTAACTCGCCTCATGGAGAACTATCTGGCAGCCAAGATTGCCGTGATGACACTCCATGAGGGTCCCACTGGGGCCAAGGGACCAGTGCAGGCAAATGAGAAAGCTGGCCGTAGGGGCTCACGTCTTGTGGGGCTCCACTCTGCTCCCTCCTAACCAGCACTCAGGAGGTCTCATGAGTCACAGGGACCATTGATAGCTCAGACCAAAGGTCTGGAGCCATTGACTCAGACCCCAGTTCAAGAAACCACCAACCTACCTGGTCTTAAGAAGATAACAACCATGGAAACCGAAGTAGGGAGATCCCACGCAATGGGACCTCCCAGGGAGACTCCCATCACAATGGCAAAGCCTGAGATTTTTGCATTTCATGTGGCTGTCCTGGGTGTGGGTCTTTCAGTTCCCATTCATGGAGTGCAGCTTTGAGGAAATCGGGATGGTGGAGCCCAAGCTCAAAGATCACAGCCTGAGAAGTTGACCACTCCCTTAAAGGTGAGTGGGGCAGAAGTGGTGGGTCTTGTGAACTCAGGCTGTGCTCAAACCCTGGTGCAGGATTTGAGACCTCCAAATTCTGCATTACCTTGGAGCACCATCCTTCTACAATGTGTACATGGGGATGTGAAACCCTATTCTCATGTCCAAATTAATCTAACTGCAGGGGGAGCATATTAAATCCCTGATGGTCAGCTTGGTCCCGTCCCCTGCCTAGCCGTTTATTATTGGCCATGTCAGGGAAAACATTGGGAATCTGTTGAAGGAGTTCTCCGGACCTTTCCCAAACAATGAGGTTCCCCTGCTGGAATCCCTACCCTCAATTCTTCAACTAGTGAACCTCACTGGTGTGGGAGACGTATCCAATCCTGGCAAAGGGACCTTGTATCAACTGGGCACTGCCAAACAGTGTCAGGCCCAGTTCCAGCCTGACTTGGAGACCCTTCCTATGCCTGAGTCATAGATCCTAACAAAATTCTCCAACTTCATTGAAGAGTAGGAAGTCAATGACATGCTGAGCTGGGCTTATATCCAGGTAGTGGTTGTCAGTGAGGAAATGGTGGAATTTCGACAAGCTAAAGTCTTTCTTCATTTTGAGATTCAGGGCAACTGCCTATATTGCCTTGGAAAAAACTGCTAGACAAAGGAAATCCGAACTGAGCTTCTTGGTGCCCAGGCCCTACTGGAGGAAGGTCATGCAGCTGGCCCATGCCATACACTTTTCAGGGCACCTCGGGAGGGAGAAAACACTAGCTTGAATACTAGCCCAGGTTTTTTTGGCCTGCAGTCTATAAGGATGCCCCCAACTTTTGAGGCTTATGCCCAGAGTGCCAATTTATGGCACCCTGACCAATAGAGAAGGCTCCCTGTTTCCCCTCCAGCTCATGAACATCGCCTTTGAATGTATTGGGATGGTCACAGTCAACCCTGCCAAAAGACCTTGGTTGGATACCGGTACATTTTTGTGCTTGTGGATAAAGGGTATTGGCAGATCCCCTTCACACCTGAGTCCTGAGAAAAAACAGCCTTTTCCACCCCCTTTAGCTTTTTTCAATTCCAGACTACGCCGTTTGGATTACATGGGGCTCAGCCACATTCCAAAGGTTGATGGACCAAGTCCCCCAGCCCCATAATAGGTATGCTGTCGCATACCTGGACAATGTTGTATTCTATAGTCAGATCTGGGAAGACCACCTAAAACACGTAACTGGCATACTCCAGTCCCTCAAGGTGGCCAGCCTGACTGTGAACCCTACTAAATGCCACCGGGGCAAAAATTAGATGACCTATCTCAAGTATACTCTGGCGACGGGTAAGGTGCAACTCTTGTTGGATAAAGTCCAGGCCTTACAAATGTGCCCCATACCAACCTCAAAGAAAGAGGGATACCACTTCTTAGGACTGGCAGTATACTACTGCCAGTTCTCCTCCCTGCCACTTACAGATTTCTATAAAAACAATAGCCCAAAGAAAATTCAGTGGACCAATGATTGTGAAAAGGCCTTTCAAACCCTTAAGGCTCACCTCTGCTGAGACCTGTCTTGTTTAGCCCCAATTTAACCAGTGAATTCCTGATACAGACCAATGCCTCTGATGCTGGATTAGAGGCCATCTTAACCCAATTGGTGGAAGGCAAAGAATATCCCATCCTCTACTTTAGTCAGAAATTATTTCCAAGGGAGAAGGCCTAGTCCGGAATTGAAAAAGAAGTGTTGGTGATGAGGTGGGCAATGGACTCACTCAGATACTACCTTCCTGACAGTCATTTCAACTTAGTCACCAACCATGCTCCACTATGTTGGCTCCACACCTTGGAAGACACCACCCCACAAATTATGAGGTGGGATACCTATCTCTCCCGCCCTTCTCCTTCTGCATCCAGCACAGGGCCAGGAGAGCTAACTGAATGCTGATTATTTTCTCAGGATGGGAGAGAATCGGTAGGAGAGGAACATACCCTAAATGGGGTCATGAAGGCATGTGTGCGTGAGATGGAGCAGAGGGGCCCCATACCAGCAGAGAAGGAATTAAGGAGAGCCTATGGGCTCAGCTATCCCCGCCTCGCTATACCTGCAGCCAGTGCCAAGCCTGGAGGGAGAATAAAAGGAGAGATCCTAGCTCAGTTGAGGGGTGGCTGGCCAGGAAGAAGGACTGAGCTCTGCCTCAAGGGTGCTTTACTTGCAGTGTTGCAGAGGAACAGGCATGCAAGCTGGAGTAGCCACTTGGGAGGAGCAGTTAAACCCCAGAAGTAAGCAACATGAGTAAGATAGTGTTTGGGAGACAAGCCCAAAGGGGAGGATGGAGTACCCCACTGGAAGAATGGAGGATGGCTCAGTATTGAGTTGTTTGCTTTTGTTTTGGAACTTTTTGGGGCTTGGCTCTCTCCCAAAAGTAGAGACCCTCCCAGAGGTGGAGACTTCCCTCCTTTCCCTGGGGAGACCCAGGTAGGGTGACCAGATAGCAAGTGTGAAAAATCGGGACAGGAGGTGGGGGGTAATAGCAGCCTATATAAAAAAAAGCCCCAAATATCAGGACTGTCCCTATAAAATTGGGACATCTGGTCACCCTAGACCCAGGGCTGTATTGGAGCAGCTGGAAGGACCACAAGGGTGCACTGTTCCCACCATGCTACCACAGCAGATCATATCCTTTTTCTGAGTTCAGTCTCACTGGGCTTTCTGGGAGATATTTGAGAGCAAAATATTTGCAATGGTGATCACAGCCATGAAGATCCCATCCTAAGGGATGGTTTCCGTGGTAGTCATTCTGTTTGACTAGCCTAGGCTCCCTTACCTGCTAGTTATTGGCTCCTACAGTTGCTGGACAGGATTTCCAAGCTGTGAACTCATGCTGAATGTAAGTGTTGTTTTGGCTAACCTGTTAGAATGTGTTTAAAATATTTGGAACATATATTTTTGCTGGGAGAAGAGATTTATGTCTTTGTTCCCTAAAGTTAATTAGTTTGATCAGTGTGTCAAAGCAGCTGAACTCAGACAGGGGAGCGTGGAGTTTATAGCATCACTGCTTTAAACAATGTGCAGACTGATCAAAAACATGCTTACTCTGGCAGAAAACTGGGACAGCTTGAAAATCAGGTACTGGACATGCCAGAAATAGCAGAGCTTTTGAACTTTCTACAGAACAGTATAGATTATATGGAAGAATACCAAAGAAGTTCATCTCTATATTGCACAAAGATATCAAACGCATTGTCAGAGGAAAAGGAATAGACAGGATGGTTCTTTGTTACCTTATCTCACCTGTCTTAGAAAGAGATATTGGGGGCAGGGGGGAATTGAAATGTGGAGTGAATAAAATCTTCATTATTCTCTAGTTTTGGTCTCCTCACTTAACCTTGAAGAAAGGTGCCAGACTTTGAAGCAAAATTTCTTGGCTGCAACTGGCTTGGCATCTATTTTTTACTATCAAGTTGCCAGTAATAATTGGGAGAAGGAGATTGTTTAGCAGGAACTGTGGCTCTTCAAGCAGATTGTCAGCATAGCTGGGCACTCTTTGGGTGAGCATGCACACTTGGCACCAAAGTCAGAACCCTTTAAGTCATGACTGTTAGGGCTGCACACACACTTCCTGGCTCTAGCAAATGTTCCCAGTGCCAGAACCCTGATCCCTCTAATTTCCTTTCACTTAATCAGCATCCCCTGCCTCAGTTTCTTCTTCTTCTCCCTACCTTGTGATACTGAAAGGGAAGCTGGCACTAAGCTGTTCTGGGCCTTAGACTGTTTTATTTTTATGAAAAACAGTAAATGGTGGCTCAGCCATAAGGCATGCAATTCACTTATACGTCTCACTGAAGTAATAGATATCAGAAATATGGTCTTCCTGGACAGATGGAATGTAGAGCTTCCCATTGGTTCAAATAGAGGTTTCACCAATTGTGAAAGCACTATTATTCAAATCCCAGAATGGCGTAGGATGTCTGATTGGCAGATAGCGCTTATTAAGACCTTTTAAGTACCTCTTAACTTCACCATGAGTAAAGACCATTTTACTATCCAAAGAATCATGATATGCTGATATGGTTGAAAGGTGAATCTTCATGGAAGATAATGAAAGAACTGCTCTCTTAAGATAAATAGATATCCTAATATGTAACTAAAAGGTGCTGTAAAAGGATCTATATGATACATGGAAACCCACAATAAAAAATGTTTCCATTTATGACGATAACATTTTCATGTGGACTCTTTCCTTGAATTTAATAGTGCAGTGTGCACCTTTAATGAGCAAGACTTTCTTAACAATCCCAGTCTTATTCCCTAGCCTTTTAAATTAAGGGATTGAAGAGATGGGTGCTAGACTTCCCTGTTGTTGTGTCAATTAGTCTGGTACTAATGGTATAGAGGTTCAAGTAACCCTCTGGGCATGTGAATCAAGTCCAGTTACCACTGTTGTCTAGTCCAGGGTGGTGCTATTACATTTATCCTGGCACTGTCTGATTTTTGTATCATTCTCTGACTGAGGGGAAATGCATACCTGAGATCTTGACACCAGTTTATCAGAAACATATCTGATATTCAGTCCCTGTCTTTGCCCACTCTCGAACAAAATCTCTGACTCTTCTTGTTGCTGTTGGATGCCAAAAGATCTATTCCTGGCTTCCCCCACCACCTGAAGAGGTGTTACCGCTTTGTTTTTAAAAGACCATTCATGCATTTGAGAGGTCAATCTGCTCAGACAACCTGCAAGGGTATTTGGTTCTCCTGATACATGAATCACTAGTGGCTGAATGCCTTGTTCTATGCAACAGTTCCAAAGACGCCTCACTTCTTTGCACAATTGTAGAGAATGAGCCCCATCTTGGTTTTTTTACATAATATTATGCAGTAATCTTATCAGTTACCACCTGAACTACTAAGTCAGACCTGATGTAGGAGAGATATGAGAGTCAGCCTGATTGCACTCAGTTCTCACACATTGATATGATGTTTCTTTTCTCCTGGTGACCATGCCCCCTGACCACAAGATTGCTGTTTAAGCGGGCCCCCATCCCAGGATAGATCATCAGAGGTAAGTATTACTGAAGCTATAAGGGAGATTGAATGATACACCCTTAATCACATTTAGCCTGCGTGTCCACTGCATCGGCATTGTTAACACCCGCTGTGGAATTACCAATTTGCTATACATGGTGTCTATGTCTGGTTTGTAACTTCTCGCTAACCAGTGCTGTAGATCCGAACATGCGGGGTCACTGATGTAGTTGATGCTGAGAGACCCATTAATCAGAGACAAAAGAGGACTGACTGTTGAAGAAACTGCAGCAAGAAATGTAAAGATGATTTTATTTTTATAAACCTTTCTTCCAGAATAAAGGCTTTTGCACAGTCGAGTCCAATATCTCCCCTATGGAAGGGATCCTTTGAGTTGGATTTAGGAGTGATTTTTCCCAATTTATGCATAGTCCTAGACTGGCAAAAATAAAACATTTATTTGACAACACTTTTATTAACCAGTTGTCTAGGAAAGGATTTAAATATCTCTCCCCCACTAATTTCTCAGATATGCTGTTACAACAGAGAGGCATTTTGTAAATGCTCTCGGGGCTCTTGATAAACCAAAAAGGAGGACCTTGTACTGGAAATGATCCTTTCCTACCATGAAACAGAGATATTTCTGAAGACATGGCTGTACTGAAATGTGGAAATACACATATTTTAAATCAAGAACTGCAAACCAATCCTGAAAAGAAAGAGAAGAGATTATACAAATTAGAAATAACATGAGGAAATGAAAGTTTTTTATAAAGGTGTTTCATTTCCTGAGATCCAAAATGGGGCAAAGGCCCTCATCTTTTTTTGGAATTAGAAATTAACCTGAATAGATACCTCTCCCTGGATATTTTTGAGGTACTTCCTCTATCACCCCTGATTTTAATAGGGATCGAACCTCTTCTCTGAGCAAACCCAAATGAACCAGGTCCTTGATTGATGATCGGATGGGGAGGGAGGGACTGGTGAGGGGAAGGGGTTTGAACTGTATCAAACAACAGCATGCAATAATCTCTAGAATCCACCTGTCTGATGTTGTTAGTTCCCACTGATGGTAAAAATGGGACAGTTGGTCCCCAAACAGAGAGACAACAGAATCTAACAAGACTGGTTTGAAGCTCTGTGTCCTTATGTCAAATATGTGATCTTGGAGGAGTAGCAGCAGAAGATGAAATTGAAGATTTTCCAATTATTGTGAGGTTTAAATGACCTCTTCTTTTGCTGCTGCTGTTGATGTTGAGAGGAATGATGTTTTTGGTAATAATATTGGTAATATTATTGGTATTATTTGGTAATAATTATTCCTTCTCTAATAGGAGTTAGGTGCTGACGACAAAGAAGGTGGGTATTGTCTCTGGTATCGGAAAAATAGAACAGAGGATGATCTTATTGTATTAAACATCCCTAATGTAGAGTGACATTCTTCATTTTCTCTAGCAAATTGTCTGTCTGTATACTGAACGAACCATTTCCCTCAAAGGGAAGATCCTCAGTTCTCATTCTTACCTCCTGAGGAAGACCCACTGATTTTAGCATGTCTTCTTAATACAATAGCTGAAGCTACTGCTCTAGTAGATACATCTGAAGACTCAAATGTTACTCTCAACTGGTATTTAGCAACATTTTGTCCTTCCACTTGAAGAGCACTTTTATGCTCCTCCAGTAGAGCATTCAGGAACATTACAATTTACACCCCCTAAATGACATTGCTATCTAGCCGCGACAGCTTTGTAATTTGCTATTTGCATACCTAAAGAAGCTGAAGAAAATATTTTCCTCCCAAACACATCCAGTTTTCTTCTTTCTTTATCAGGAGTAGAGTGAACTTCTATACCCTTTGACCTGTGTAGTGTAACCTCTATTAATAACAGGGGGAAGGGATAGCTCAGTGGTTTGAGCATTGGCCTGCTAAACCCAAGGTTGTGAGTTCAATCCTTGAGGGGGCCATTTAGGGATGTGGGGCAAAAATTGGGGATTGGTCTTGCTTTGAGCAGGGGGTTGGACTAGATGACTTCATAAGGTCCCTTCCAACCCTGATATTCTATGATTAGATGAGGAATGAGTATGGAACATAGCAAGACCTTCCTGAGGGAATTGATACAATTTGTCAGTGTTTCTGGACATACACTGAACAGATGAGGTGAGTTTCAGATGGTTAAAACAATCCTTCCACTAAATGGAGCCTGACCCTCTGTCTAGGAGCTGCCCTCAAAATATCAAAAACAGGGTGAAAAGATTCTACAACAGAAACAGAGGGAATAACCAATGTTTTTATCATGAGATCCATGAGCTCATGAAATAATACTGCATCCACTGATGGCCACAAGGCTGGTGTGATCCCCATGTTTTCCTCCAGTCATTCCTCCAGAGTCTGGATCCCAGTCTTGTACATCTGCTAATTCTTCCTCTTCTGACAGTACATCTCTTATCACTGGAGGAGATCTATCCTGACTTCGGGGCAGTGTCGGATCTATGTCTTTCAGATCAGGCACTTGAACGTCCTCTTGGTACCACATCAGTGAATGTCTATTCCCATACATAGGGACATCTCGATGAGGAGCTGGCGATGGCCAAAATGAGATCATTGTACCCAAGGAGGGACTTGCTATTAAGGCCAAAAGGCCATACTCTGCTGGGAATAAGGCCCTGCAGCTGCGCCTGCTCAGTCTCCTGGTGACCTAACAAGCACAGCTGGGTCACATCAGCTAGGCTGCCTGAGGGATTGCCCTGCCTTATTGACTGAGGAAACTATCAGACCTGTTCTTAATCCCAGCTGCAGTAGTAGCTCACTGGCTGCTCAATGCACATGCCCACAGATTCTGTCTCCCTGTATTTGCCTTGCTTTTGCCCTGCTCCAGCCTAGACCCTTCTTGGCATCCAGACTTGTCCAAGTCCTGTCCCAGCATTGCTCCTGCCTTGAAACCACCCCGGCTCCTCCCTTTCCTGACTCCATGTAATCCAGTTCTGACCTTCGGTTCCAATTCCTGACTCTGACTCTTATTCTGACCTTTGCCCCACCACTCACTACACCTGCCGCCTGCTCCAACCACTAGATCTAACTCCTGCTCCAACCACTAGACCACTCAGGAGCCAGTCTCTTGACAGCTGGAAATATCTTTGTCCATATGGAACCAAAGCAAATGCATGAAATTACTGTAATGGTCTTTTTTCCAGATCCAACCTCTAGTCTGTACCCATTCTGCCATCTGAGCCCATTCTTGGTTTGGATGGAAATGGAGATATCATTCTTCTAGGCTGAATAAAGGAGAGTGGAGAAAAACTTTTTCTGGAGATCCAGAAGGAAGTTTAGGTAATGCGAGTAATGGAGAAATCCTGAAATCCTCAACTCTATTTCTCTTCCCGGGGGAAGCATCCAGTTGAATCAGTGCCAAGAAAATGTCTGATTCCTGCTCAGTCGCAACACATGGGTTAATCTCCGATGGAATCGGAAAAGCATCTGATTTATATTCTGCACTATAACTCTATTTATTTTTTGCAGTGCTGTGTCAGTACTGGTTATCGGATCCTTATATTTCCCTCAAACCATCAGTTCCTGAGCTTTAATTTTTGGAACTGGCTCAGCTGGATTTGACAGGACTGGATCTAAAGAAGCAAGTCTCCTGGTTCTACCATGAGAATCTGTACTCTCAGTAGGTTCCTTGAAGATCCTCTGGTCAGGTGTCTCCTCTCATGGATTGGCTTTTTTCAAAGAGGTTGCAACTGACAAGGATGGAGCATTTGTACTTCCCAGAACATCTGAGTCCTTTTCTCAAGGATTGGCTCTAGAAACAAAAGCCGACATCACTCACTCGGTTCCAGATAGTTTTGCTCACAAGAACTTATAGTAAAATCGCTTGAAACACCGTCTGCCTCTCTCATTTTGCTCATATAGTAAAGGTTGAGCATTTTGACAGGGAGTGTCCCTCACCCAAACATCTCAGGAACCTGGCACGTGTGTCAGATGCTTGGAACACAGCCAGGCATGAAATGAACCTTTTTAAATCTGGGCTTTTCAGTCATCAGTTCCACCATCTTTGCACCAAAGAACTTATAAGTAACTTGATCAAAATCTAAAACTATTAATGAACTACCAAAATATTAACTAAGATCAAACTAGCTGTGGATCTGGGAAAACCCCAGAGTGGTTCCTAATCCATTCATCTGGTCATGGCTGGAAGGAACGGAGGTGGCTGGGACACCATGCCTGTTATACCCTCACCCTGGAACATCTGACGTTCACTGAAGGGAGGGGCGAGGGAGGTGCACGAGTGCTCCAACAGCTGCTACTTGATGTCTTGCTCAGATCACCAGAAACTGAGTTACCGTGTACTGCTCAGCCTCAGCAAAAGTGAGTTTTGCTGCTGCTAAGCTGTGTCACTGCCCTGACACACCACCTCGTCTGCCTTGCCAGCAATCTCTACAGCCCGGGTTCTCAACCTTTTTCTTTCTGAGGACCCCCCAACATGCTATAAAAACTCCACGGCCCACCTGTGCCACAACTGTTTTTCTACATATAAAAGCCAGAGCACATGTTAGTGGGTAGCAAGCAGGGCAATTGCCCAGTGTCCCATGCCACTGGGGGACCCACAAAGCTAAGTTCCTTAGGTTTTCGCTACAGCCCTGGATGGCAGGGCTCGGGACCCTGGGCTTCAGCCCCATGTGGTGGTGCTTCAGGTTTCTGCCCTGGGCCCCAGCAAGTCTAATGCCGGCCCTTCTTGGTGGACCCCCTGAAACCTGCTCGCAGCCCCCCCAGGGGGCCCCAGACCCCTGGTTGAGAACCAGTGATCTACATGACTCTGCCATTCCAAACCTTGCCTTGCACGTAACAATCAGTGAACCCCAGTTCCTGAGTTCACCAGAGATGTCTCCCTGCAGTGTCCAGTCCCTCTCACTGGACACATAGGCTACGTCCACACTACCCGCCCGATTCGGCGGGTAGTGATCGATGTTCTGGGATCGATTTATCGCGTCTCGTCTAGACGCAATAAATTGATCCCAGAACTGCTCCCCGTCGACACCGGAACTCCAGCTCGGCGAGCGGAGGAAGCGCTGTCGACGGGGGAGCCTGCCTGCTGCCGTGTGGACCAGGGTAAGTACTTTTAAAAATCAATCTAAGATATTCGACTTCAGCTACGTTATTCACGTAGCTGAAGTTGCGTATCTTAGATCGATCCCACCCCCTAGTGTGGACCAGCCCTTAGGCCAGGTCTACACTACAGACTTACATTGGTATAACTACGTTGCTCGGGGATGTGAAAAATCCACACCCCTGAGTGGCATAGTTATACCGATCTAACCGCCTGTTTAGACAGCGCTATGACAATGGGAGAGCTTCTCCCTTTGACATAGCTACTGCCTCTCAGGGAGGTGGATTAACTACGCAGATGGAAGAAGCTCTCCCATCGGGGTAGTAGCGTCTTCACTAAAGCACTACAGCAGTGCAGCTGTACCACTATAGTGCTGTACGTGAAAGCAAGCCCTTACTGAAGTTATTAAGTTAGCTACCTCCAAAGAAACAGAGTACACAGCAGCCTGTTAGGTTAGCTGAAGACCCACACTTCAATCCAATATGACAGCACTGAGATGGTTTTGTAATAAAACAAGAATAAATTTATTAACATAGAACATGGGATTAAGGGATTTCAAGTAAGAGATATGAAATGTTACGAACAAAACACACTTTCTAGTGACTAACACTTAACTTCAGCAAGTTACAATCCTTGTCTAAGCAGGTTTCTCACCTATAGTCAGTTCTGAGAGACTTCAACTTCTTGGTTGAAGGATCCATCTATAAAGTTGCCTGCAGTGACTCAAGAGCCTGAGTACCACCCTCAGAGCAGACTGTTAAGAACCAGGGCACAAATCCCAAACTGGTTGTGAGTTCTATACTTAGATTTCACCAACCACCAAGTGTAAACTCATCAGGCACTATACCAGACTCACAGACAGTCCCCTTGTGTACTTCGATCTATCTTGCCATCCAGGTGACAGTACCTTTGTGATAGTCACTTACACCAAGAATCACAGCAATATTTAGTTTACTCCCTGTCCCAAAGGACTAGCCACTTACCCCAGGTCAATTGCACGTTAGATCTTACAACAAGGACAACGCTTGTAGCTAATCCTATAATAAACTATATAAAGATTTATTAGTAGGAAATGAAACAAGAGAGTTATTGACAAGGCTAAAGCAGATAAACATACACACAGAAATGAGTTATAATCTTAAATTTCAGAAAGTAATAGAAATTTCTAGAATAAGCAGCTCTAGATGTCCTTTAGGGCTAACCCTGGCTAAGCACTGGGGATCTCTTGTTTATGCCTAGTAAACTTTGCCCCCCAGAGTCCAAGCAGCACAGAGATCCAGTTCCTTCTTATTAGGGGTTTTTAATCCACTCCTCTCTTTGTGCTCTGTGCTGCAAACTCAGCTGATGGGAGGAATCCACTTCCATGACTCATATTTATGTGGTGGAGGGCAAAACAACAAAATCTTTTGCCCTCTTTAATGTCCCACAATAGTCTGTCTGGGGTGGATGGACCTTTCTTGTTGGGCAGGACACAACACCTTTTGTTGAAGATCAGCACTTCACAGTAGTTAATGTCTTTCTCCTGTCTGGTGATTTACAAAGTCACAGAGGCTCATAATACAACCATTCACATATTACCTTGCAGTATGGGATATAGAAGTCTCCCGGAGTGATCACTAAGTGGTCATCTCCCACCCTTGCTAGTCTGACGGCTTTGTTTACCTTCTATGTAAATATACTTCCATTGGAGACACAGGTGAAATTGCATTCCTTTCTCTAGGACAGGCTAGGCTTATGCACTGCTTGCCAAACACACACCTTTTAAGAAGATATTTTCATCACACATCTATAATTGTTTATACTCCACCCATACATGCATCACACAATATTAATGACCAGCATGTTACCAGTTTGCATATGATTTCTTACGTGACACCTTTAGATACGGATTACGACAACAGTGAGGTGGGACAATAAGCGTGTCAGGCCTGATGTGGGTTATGGCATAGTGTGCCCTCAGACAGTTGGCAGTGAGCAGTTCCCTGGGTCACAAATTCTACCATTCAGGCCTCACCAGTTGGAGCAACCCAAGAATGGGCATATGCAGAAGACACTCAAAGAAGAATATCTCATCAATGCTTTGTTATAATATTTTACATAACACCATAAAGAAGGCCTGATAAGACTTTATTTTTAAATTAGACAACAAAAGAACACAAGTGTAATTTATTTCTCTCGGCAGGCAACCTTTAAAGATCCCACACCACTCTTTGCAAGTTTCCTGGTCAATTTCCACTTTTTCATTACATTCTTCCTGATTAAAATCCCCATGAAGTTTCAAATAGATATATTCTTTTTTCATTTCATTTCATAGCCCCTATCATATAGTGTTGCTTGTGCACTTTTTAGCAGCTGCTAGACCCCAGAGGTGGATGCATTTCAGTGGTGGATGAACCTATTCCCACTTTGGTATAGTTTGTGAAGTACTTTTGGGCCCTTCAGGATAACAGGGGCCCTTGGATAAATATATTATTAGTTACCCTAATTAAAGTGTTCAGAATAGTTGTCTTAGAAGGAGGATGGTGTAATCTACTGTGTGCTTTGAGGTTTCACGCTGGCTGCCTAACTTCCCTATCATTCTCAGCATGTTTGCTTATTTCCTTCTTGTTATAGTCTTGGTTGTAACCCTTCACTTGCTCACCTCTTCAGCCATATCACAGAGTTTGTGTTTATATATTTATTGTCAAATAATGCATCTTCCAGCACCCACAGTTCTACACACATTCTCTAGCCCTTAAAAATAAACTTTGTTTTCACATCATACACACTTAAATCATGTTGTAATCACTTGGCCCACTGTTAAATCTTCCATTCTGTCTGGCTGGGATTTAACATGCAATTCTAAGTCTGTTAAGCTAGCAAAGCAAAGAATTGATCGTTCACAAAATTCTTTACACAAAAATATTTTTCTGGCTTGAAGTTCATTGGAGGCCATAGGTGCACCAAAACCTTTCACCCAGGGTAGATCAGGACTCAAGTGCCAGCAATGCTAGAATTACAGACGTGCCACTAGGCAGTTAGATCATCCATTGCCAATATTAGCTGCTGTAGATAATACTCCCACCCTTTTGTTCGCCTATAATGAATATGGGGACCACTGTCTTTCTCTCAAGTGTGTGATCCTCTCACCCTCTAGTGGCTGTAACCTAGGAGGACATATACCTCTAATATGTTTTTCTGTGAATTTTTTAGTGTGCTCAATTACATTGTTCTTAAATAAAGTCACACGTGTATGTATGTGTTTCTGAACAATTAAGCATATGCTCTAGGCTCAAACTATAACAAGAGTTGAATCCTTAGTGCTCAAGTGTTCACATTAGAACAAATGCACTTTACATTATCTTTTAGTGCTGGTAAAATTTCTCCTCCAGACACCAAGGGGTTAAGTTTTCTTTTCCTTCAGAAACGGAGTAAACAACTACAGACTGTAGAACTGAATTTTAACACTTTTCAACAATTACAGGAGCGCTCTTGGGTCTGAAACAGGGTTTCTATAAGCATCTTCCAAGTTTTAGTTCTCCTTCCCTTAGCTCTGCTGGTTGGTATGTGTGGGTTTGTGAAGATACCTGCACTGAGCTACCTTTGGATAGTACCATAATGAAAGCAGGAGAATTATTAAAGGAATCATCTATGAAATATATTGAATTGGGAGTTTTCCATTTTTTTCCTCCTTCCTCATCAATTATATTTGCATTTTACTATTGAAGAAAAATCTGTTTCTTGCTCATTGTGAATGTCATTTTATAAACCTGCCTCTCCCAATGTGTGAAGTCTGAAGTCATACACTGAGAAGGGTCGCGACTGTTTGAAAAGCTGACAGCATCAGGTACACGAAGCAGAATACACTGAGAAACAGAAAATGAAAATGGCCAATAAAGGAAACAAAAAGAAGAGAGTACAAGGTGAGGTGATGGGGCGGGGGGGGGGGGGAAGAGGACAGAGGAAGGGATAGTAGAATGGGAAGGAAAGAGGCAGAGAGAAGCAGCAGAAGGGCAATGGGAGAAGGATATATTGTGCAGCATAACTGCAATCTGGGCCAATGATATGTCAAAGCCTTTAAGTGGAAGTCTCATTTATGAAAAGGAGCGCTCTTGGGTCTGAAACAGAGTGGAACTTTATGGGCAATCCTACCTATCTACTTAGACAAGATTCTCCAGTTCCTTTTGGCAGTGGGAGCTGGAATTAAACATGCTAATGCTAAATGGTTTAGCATTAGTAGCAAGGCAGCTTAACTACCCAGTCCCAAAGGGTTAAACTTCAATGAGTCTCTTAAAAAAAGTGACAGTTGAGTTTTGCTGTGAGGTTAGGCTGGGGGGCAGTTCCTCCTTTTCTCTCAAGGGTCTCATTGGGGGTATCTGCAATACAGCCAGAAACCATGACTCCAGCTCAGAACATGTTTAAATAGTAAAACTGACATTCAGAGGAGAACTTAACCAAGTGGAATTTGACACTTAACTTTGAATAGTATCATTTCATAGAATCTCAGGGTTGGAAGGGACCTTAGGAGGTCATCTAGTCCAACCCCCTGCTCAAAGCAGGACCAATCCCCAATTTTTGCCCCAATCCCTAAATGGTCCCCTCAAGGATTGAACTCACAACCCTGGGCTTAGCAGGCCAATGCTCAAACCACTGAGCTATCCCCCCCCCCATGTCCTGTGATAACTATTTGTTTACATATTGCCTCCCCTGCCCCATGGATCCCAAAGCACTTGGCAAACTTGGGACCTGATTTTACAACTTCTTGTATGCAAACAGCTGCAGTTGCACTGAAGTCATCCAGGGCTCACCAGTCTGCCTATGAGCAAGAAGTTGCAAGACTGGGGCCTTGGTATTGGAAGGGGTGGACTAAGGACGCTCAGAGGTCCGTTCCAGTTTGGATTTCTGTGATTTTACGTAACTGGTGCCTGGATTCTACAGCATACCTCCCAACATTTAAAGTAGCTAACGCAGGATGGGTCCTGCCCCTGTGCAGGGGTTGGGGGGGGGGGGGCGAAGTCTGGGGAGGAAGTTGCAGAGTGAGCCTGCCCGGCCCTTTCCTTGTAAAGGTGACTCCTGGCCTGTGGGGCTGGCTGAGCGTGGCTGCCTGCTCTGTGTGTTGCAACCTGGGGTCACAGCGCTGCTCAGGATTGGCCCGTCCACCTCTGGCCAGAGTGGGAAGCCCAGCCCAGCCAGCCCCACATGACAGACAGGCATGTAAAACTGTTGGGAGATCTGCTATACATACAGATAGATGCCTTATAAACAAATGCTTTCAATATACAGAAATCACATTGCCCACCACTGAAATGTAGCCCCTTCTGGGGCAAAATGCTGCAACTTTTAGAGTGTAGGGTTACAGGACATGAAACAGATTAGAAGGGGGAAGAATGGAGCAGGGAAACAGTGGACAAAAAGGAAAACCAAGATGAAAACAGAACGAGGCAGGAAGAATGAATGAAAGTTCCTCCCACCAAAAACATCATTTCCTCCCAGGAAGCATTGTATAGATTGTTAGGCTGTTTCAGGGGGACATGACACCACTTAGGCAGGAAATATACACAAAGAAAAGGTGATCATAGTAGACACAAAAGGGGCAGTAGAAGAGGAGAGGCCTTCCCTGGTATTAAAACGCTTCCAGTGTGACTAGTTTTCTAGCATTTTTTGGCAGGGCTGTAAGGGACTCCTCTCAGACAGGGGATTCAGAATGTAGCATATTCGACTCCGTCCTTGGAATCTCTGTATCTCCCTCCCTTTCTTCTGTGAATCACAGAGAGCAATAGGGTCTGTGCCAGCCTACAGGTCTCCATCACTGTTCTAACAGAGGACTTCAGTATAGGGACTCAGTGGCTGCCAGCTCCCACTCTCTCCAGGAAAGGCTACTTTCACGCACTAGGGGCTTGCAATAATTGTGGCTGTGGCTGACAAGCTTGGCCACCCCAGTCTAAGCAGTTACACAAGGAACTGAATTCCCAGTTACTATAAAGATTTTTTTTTGGAAACAGAACAGTTCTATAGAAAAGGCCTATGAAATATTTTCATAAAAACAGATCCATTTGTCACAGTTCTAAGGAAAGGTTTTGTAAAATGGAATTCCTTGAGGGCTGACACCAAAGGCAGCTGCCTTTGTGTGTTGCATCTCAACCGGAACGTCACATAGCCTTCCTTTTCCAACTGTTTAGACTCTTGCTGCTTCTCTTTTGGGAACATAATCTGAAGTTGCCAGTTTCCCGCTAGTTTTAAATTGGCTATATAGGCACCTAATATAATTGAATCAAACTTACATTGTGTCTCATCAATTGTCAGGACACTAGACCATGCAGCTGCTGTGACCATTCTGCTCAGTGCAGACCTTGATAGTCAACCAGTGTTGTCCTTTCCAGTCTAGACTACTAGAGTGCTTTCTACTTTGGGCAATCTCTGAAGAAAAACATAGTGGTCTGTCTAATGAGTAGGATAGATTGCTCTGTGCACATAACACTACTGGGCGCAATTCAAAGTATTGATGACAATGTAAAATGTTGGTGAGAGTCTTGTTTACCTGACATAAGACCTCTTACTTCAGATCCCATTATAGCACACCAGCTGGGAAGGATGCTTTTGCTTTCAGCTGTGAGGACTGAAGTTTGCAGGACTGGAGACAGGGTTTCCAGCAGATTCTTCTGACTTTTGGGACTCTGCCCCTTTGATAGCCTGCTAGAAGCAGAGTTTGGGGGCCTTCAAGTACAGTGCAAGGCATATCTGGTTTAGTTTAGATTTCTGAATGATTTTGTTTTCCAGTGATGTAGCAATATGTAATTTGTGCTCCTAAAATACTTCAATAGCACTTAGTTGCTATGGTGATTGGCACTCAGCCTATTCACTGCATGGTTCATGACTGGTGGAGCACCTACTTAAGTTTTACTCATCAAAATCAGCAGTTGCACCTGAGACTTCTTACTACTTTCCATCTGAGCAGAGGGATAGGGAGAAAGGGTAGGGCAGATGAAAGGTATTTCCTCAATTTCACCTAGAAGGCAAATTTGAAGCCTTTGAGCACTTGCTCAAACACTACTGCTCTACAGTTTCTACTACTGTTCAAAATATTTTACACTTCCAGCAACTTCCAAGCAAGAATCTCAAAGTATTTTGTAAAATTTATCTCACATTGTGTGGTAGGTGAAAACACCTTTTTAGAGAACAGATTAAATGACCAGATTTTCAAAGGGGTTGGGCACCCACATCTCTCACTCATATCAGTTAAAGCTGAGTGCTGAGCACTTCTGACAAATCAGGCCAACTAAGGTTACAGAAATTTTTTTTATGAGAGCTGGAAAGAGAGCACAGTTCTCCTGATTTCTAATCCTTTGCCATACTAGAAGAATACCTTCCCTACTATTCAGAGGTTGGTCACCTTAACCTAAAGAAAATTTGTCAGAAGGGACTAAGCATTATTGCAAACAGGGAGATGCATCCAACCCAGAGGTGTCAGCTCTCCAGAAGTCATTTTCTCTCACAGTAGCCAGAGCTTCCAACTTGGGAAGATTTGAAATCCAAGGCAAAAGGTGCTATGGAGAGATGCCACTGGCTAGCTTACAGATGAACTTCTGATAAGCAGGTACTGAGAGCTGATGCAGAAAGGGACTTAACCAGATTCTTTTCCTAGAAGAGAGAAATGCTTTAGTGTGCCTATTGCCATTGTAGGAATCTTTCTCCAGCCCCCTACAGTCAGTCCCAAACTGTTGCTGATGAATAGCCAGTCCAGCCTGTACTATCTTCATTGCAATGATTCAACTTCATTTAAGCACTTTGTTCCATGATTAACTTTATAATTAGTTTAGTTAAATTGAGCTGTCCCATCTGTAGTTTAAGCCTCCTATTAGTTGTACAGCCCTCACCATAACATGTAGTTAACACACCTCTCTTTGTAGACAATTCTCCCCTTTCACTGTCATCTCCATGCCCAAATGTTTAAGGAGCTTTCTTCACCATGTCCCTCTGCTTACACAACAGAACATTCAGCTGATGGGATTCTGGATTCCTGGATGCTGTAGCTGCATCGGTTCTGCTTGTAACACAAGCACCCTTGCAAATTACTGTTCTAATTAGGCAATATGCAGTGCAAATAAAAAAATTAAATAGCTAAATAAGAAAAGAACCTTAGATTGGTGTTAGAGTTTACTTGTACTATAACAGGCAGGAGACTCATTCCATAGAAGCAATTAAATTTCTAATCAAGTGCTGTGGAGAACTCTAGCATCAAGAGTTGGGGTGGGGATCAAGACTCCAGAATAAGCAATCTGTACTAAAGATATTTAGAAAATACAGTTTCACATCTAAACACATTGGATACAATTTCCTATGGATAATGACCTCTTATAAAAAGCTCTGAGATCTATTGACGAAAAGCATTATATAAAACCAGGAATTATATTTATACTCTATTCCTAGGATGATGAAATGGTCTCATTCTATATTACTTGTAACTAGAACATTAAACAAAAAACTGCAGAACTTACTAGTTTAGCATCCTACTTACATTTAACAGGAGGTGGCAACTCTCCTTTGAAAGTTCGATGCAGGGTTAGATTAAAAAAACCTTCAAATGAAACTTTTTCAAGGTCTAAATTAATTCTATTTGTAGATGGGGGGGGGGGGGGGGGGAGGGGGAGAGAAGAGAAAGGGAACAAGGTATGCAACTCTGATGTTAAATTCTACTGCTTTCACAGTGAAGCAGTGTTTTCATCAAAAGTGGATTCCTGCTCAGAAATAGAGCCACCACATATTGCAGATCCCTATCCTTGCTTCATTGTTAAGAAAGTGGTTTTGAAAGTCCTCTTAATGTATTAGCCACCTTCTGCCAGACAGCTCAGTTTACACTTGGATTTCAGGATAGAATTGGGCCCTTTATTTAGTCACGGCAGGAAGCTTAACCAATTACTGCCTTTTCCTTTAGACAGGTATTTGGTTTTTATACAGTTAGTCATAATGCTAGAGAAAAGAATGGAACTGTAAGAAGTTCTCTTGGCAGTGATCTTGGGTGATTTGTCAGCTTTTCCTTTTAATAAGGGAACTTGTTCACACTTACTTTCCCCTGCAGTCTATTTGCTCTGATTTGCATTCTCCCACCTTTGAATTCATCATAGATTTGTATGATTTTGTTCTGAACCCTAATTAGAAAAAGTAGATTCTTAACCTGTGAGCCTAGATACTCTTAACATTTATAAATTTAACATGGAGATTATCCTCCCCACCCTCTTCCATCAGTTTTGTTTGTTATACTGTTGGGTGTGGGTCTCAGCTGTTTCTAGAGATTTCTCAGGCCACTTTGAATTTGCTATTCAGTTGACTAGGATGTAAGACAGCAGAGTAATTTGTAAGAGAAGGAAAAGACAACTGTGCAGGGGAGGATACGTCTACGTAGGCTCTGTCATTTGATAAAATCCAGTGTATTCTAGAAAGACAGCTGGGCTGGAAAGTAGATGTCTAATCTAGCAACTCAGTTCACTTTATCCTTCAAGACCTCACTGTTTCCACCACAATGAGGCATCCATTATTTGGTGTAAAAAATGCTACAAAAAGTGGATGTAAATAGCAAGTTAAGCTGTGCTTACAGATACAGTACTGTTGAGTTTTCTGTGTAGTGTAGTTTTCATCTCCATTTGATTTATTTTAGTTTTTACCCAGCTTCATTCTAAAATATTTTCATTTATTCTATAATTCCACAGAATGTTAGAAATGAAATGAATGTGGTTTCTGCCCTCAGTGGAACAGCAAATGAGGATCAAGAGGTGCTCCTCCTGTCTCAATTATGTCAAGTTCAGACTGACATCCCTGAAGGTAAGGAAGATACTTGCCAGAGGTGTGCTGTCAATGTAGCTCTGACAGGGGGCCTATGCTAGGGGAAGGAAAAGAAAGAATTAGACTCCAGATCCTTTCCCAGAATCAAATAGTAAAGTGCTCTGAGGGTTCAGAGTAACTGTCAAGACTCTCCAAGGCTCCATTTCAGAGCGAGAACACAAAAGCAAATGGAGGGATTCAATGTGTTGGTCAGATTCTGGATCTGCTCCAAATATCAGTTCTGGTCATGCCCTGGTGCACGTGGAATTTTGGGGTCTTGAAGATAGTGTCCCCACTCTCCCAGGTCTTTTCTGTATTAGCTGCACTTTTGTAATATTCTCTTCCATGGCTTTAAATGCCTTTATGGGCATACCATCTGGACACTCACAAGCCTCCTTCAGGTGTGTATTATATTCTTTAGCAGAACAATTCAGTTTCAGCTTTCAAGATAGTTAAGGCAAGCTCTTGATCTTGCTACTTCAATGGAAAGTGAACCAAAATCTGGATACAGAGAATCATTTAATCAGGGGAAAACTGACATTTGAATACTCAAGATATTTCACCATGCCTCTTGTTTTAGTGAAGTTTCTCTAGAATCCCTATTGATACTCTTAAAAAATTCAGAGCAGGAAGACAGATTTACATGAAAGCTACAGAGAAGGTAGTTGAAAAGTCCATTCATAAAACTTTTATTCCACTTACATCAACTTAATACACATGTTCTTAACAGTTATGCTTGGATTGTTCATGAAAATTTCATAAGACATTAAACAAAGCTAGCCATCATCTCAAGTTATTTCCCTGTTAACTATTTTTACAGCACATGCATGTTAGGCAAGTATCAAAAAAATCACAAAAGCAAAAAACCTAAAAAAGTTAAATACATGGGTTTTTGTTTTACTGCTGTGCTCAATATACAGTGTAGTTATGGATATCAAGCATTTCATTTTTACTGCATCTTTACTTGTACATTTGTTCTTAGGTTGCCTAAACCATTTAAATACAAATAAAATGTGTAGCAAAAATAATGAAAGCAACAGCAGGTAACTTTACAAATAATGGAATGTGAACCGTTTCTGCCCTTCTCTAGAGAAAGTTGACTGGGTGATCAAAACTGTCTTAAGGAACGCTTTTCAGCTGCAATTAAAGATGTACACTTGATTATATTCCATAGGATTTCACATGCATGACATGCAATATCCATGGGACATCTCTTCCCCCACAGCCACGGTATGCTTCAGCTTTGAAGTACTCACACTAACTACACCTGTGGCTGCAACTGATTATCCCTTTTTTCCATCCTGACAGACCAATACACAAGCAGTTTTCTTTGCTCAACATAGGAAGCTGTTTAACCCTGGCCACCTTGTGGGAAGCCACAGTGTACCAAAAGTACTATGCCAAACATGTAAAACTTGTATAAAAATTTCACAACCCTTTATTGGCCACCTCAGATGAAAACAGATAAATTCCCCAAATGTTAACTGGCTCTATTCCCCTAATATTAAACATAAAACCACATGGGAAATATAGAAATCCAAATAGAAGTAACATAAACCTGTCATAAATCGTAAACAAAAACTATTTGTGGGACAGCATGAGTGACAAATGGTCTACTGTGTATATTTTAGAATGAGGCAGACGAAAGTTGGAAGGCTGGTTAATTCTCCCCTCCTTCTCCTGCTTCAGCTTCATCTCCTTGGGTATCCGATGTCCACAACTGTTTGAGAGAAAATGGAGTAAAGTGTTTGCATTTGCAAGAAAGCTGAAAACCCACTCCCATTCCGGTTTCTTATTAAATATTATGAGTAGAGTATCAGTAATATTTCTACTTTTCTTCAAGGGGGAAGCTCTTCCTACCTTGAATGGTATTATTTCTTAAAGGCTTTGTCATTGGGAGTTTGCTGCTCCTCTGGGAGTTTAACTATCAGCTGGTCAGCAACCCTCCCTCCCCCCCAAAACAACTGAAACCTGTAGCATTAAGCCTGTAACAAACATCGTCTCGAATTCAGTCCAGGCAGAATTATCCCTTCCCTTAAGACCCTTAATTTGAAGTCAGAAGCCTTTCCTACTACTGAAGATCAAGAGGAAAATTAGACTTAAGTTATCACCAGGCCCACATTCAAGACTCTGTGCACTTCCTTGTGAGATTCAATGCCACGGACAAACATCCCCTCAAATTGGTCCTTTTTAAGGGAGAAGCAATCAGGTCCTGCTCTGAAAAGAAGTGCCAGGTACAGAAAGGTCTCCTCCTAGTTACAGGATAAGGAGTAAGCATCACAAATCTACAGAAAAATGTGTCTCACACAGAGTCCAGATTTCAATTCCCTAGTATCCTGGTGAGGGATCATGTGACTAGGACCGTAGCCAAACTCCAATGCTTTCAGATACAGAACCAGAACAGAGATCACCAATATATTTTGAGTGACAAAGTTTAAATGAGTCTATTTTCCTCCAGGGAAAAGAGATATTATATCACCCACTGTCTCTCTTATTTCTTCTACAGGCAGTGTTTCAAAGTCATTGCTATCACAATATGATTTGGAGCATCCCTCTGCTTTTGCGCTCCAATTGGATCCCTTAGCTGCCAAGGCCCTCACAAGTAGAAAGACCTTTAAGGGTTTAATTCTTCACTGCCTTGCACACATCGTAAATCAACATTCACTCTTGTGCAAAGATAGTATAAAATGTTACAAATTCAGAACAGTAGATGTTTACACTCTCTTTGCATGTGTGTAAATGGTGCAAGGCAGTGGAGAATCCTGTGCAAGATCTGCAGCCTTGTTTCTTGCCTGAATGCAGTGCGGATGCCACATGGCAAATGCTCCTTGCTTAAATATTAAGCAGCAGGAAAATACCTAAAATTGACCAGAAGATAAATGATAGATGTGCTGAGCCATGATATCTACCAGGAAACAATTTCAGAAAACATGCAGGCCAATCTAGATTCATGCTGTGTAGTCAGTTTGACTAACAATGAATTAAAAGCTGCTGTTCTGTGGCTCACCTGCAAATCTTCTGGATAGCATTGATTCTAGAGAAAAGTTTCAAATAAAAAACCGACATGACCAAAAAAGGGTAAACAAGTTTGTTTATATTGGTCTTAGTACTAAGTTCTAGTATATATATCTACCTCACAAAATATTTGTTTGCATAAATATCAAGTAAGCCTGGGGGAAAAAACAACCCTCTGGAACGTGAGCAAGAAAGAACTATTTGGTGGACGAAGAAAAAGGGGAAAAAAACCCCCAAAAACCTTATTGCTGAGGCAACCAACACCTCACTAGATTATACTTGGCCATTTAGAACTATACTAGGAACCCTTCTCTTTTTGGGTCCATGCCTTATGCATATGATCAGGAGGGACCCATTACATAAAGGTGAAGTGTAGCTCTAAAAAAAATAAATAATCCAAACGGATGTAAAGATTGCACTGTTAGTCAAAGCTTCCAATACCTTTTTTAGGGGATATAACAAGGGATATAACTTAGTAAGTGAAAGTTAACCTACACTGCAGCTTGTTTTTAAAAATGCTAGATTCCTTACAGAAAGTGTAGTTATCCAATGATGTAGTGAATTTGCCAATTGAGGGATCAAAGAAAACTGAAAGTTGTGTCAACTGACCTTGGGAGGCAAAAGTGTGAACAAAGTTTCAGTTCAGGAATATAACAACTTGCTGCTAACAAGCATGATTTACCTACATGTTAGGCATAAAATAGTAGCCACCAGTTAACTGCTCATATGCTTTAGTTAGAGTCAAGCAGTGAACAAAATGCTCTATTCATGGTGACATGTAATAAAATTCCTTGCTTAACAAGCAAGTTTTAATGGTACTTACTGTCAAGTTGTCTCTCAGTAATTGCATTATTAGCGTACTGTCTTTGTATGACTCTTCACTTAAAGTATCAAGTTCAGCGATGGCTTCATCAAAAGCCTAGAGGGTTAAAAAAAAAAAAAAAAGTTATTGCCCATATAACAGAGGTTAAATAAAACATTTAAGCTTTTGATTCCTTTTTTAAAACTTACAGTCTTTGCAAGGGAACAGGCTTTCTCCGGGGAATTCAGAATCTCATAGTAAAACACAGAGAAGTTCAGAGCCAGACCTAATCTGATTGGATGTGTTGGTTGCATCTCCTTTTTACTGATTTCAAAAGCTTCTTGATACGCCTGTTGTGACTGCTCCACTATCCCTTCAAGAAAAACAATATGTAAATAATTTAGATGCATTTACACAGCTGTGTTCAAGACCTAGGTTTTTATCATGTAACTAACATGAGTAATATGTTAGGGTTTAGTTTCCTCATTAATAAGGAGATCTTAGCTTTACAAATATTTTCACAGCATAGTACTGTTATAAAAACAGTTTTGCAGAATTAGCCAGTTATCAAAGCAACATAGCCAAATTAGCTTTGGCCCAAAATAAGCATTAAGACTTGGGGCAGATAGCTGGTCAATATGTAAAGCTGAATTTGCCACCCAAGTATTGCAGCATTTTTATAGTATTCAGTAAAGAATGAAGAGGCAAGAAGTTTAGCATAAATTTCAGAATTCTAGTATCTAACCTATATGTATAAGACTACAATTTCATCTGACAGTGTCTCTTTAATGCGGCAAAATATTCCAAATCTACCTTTTATTACAGACAGGGTTGGCAGCATTGCAGATTAATGTTGCTCCCACATTTACCATTATAAGCCCCCATTTGCAATTGCTTATAAAACTTTGTGAAACTATTTCTCCTACACAAATAACTGTCAGGTACTAATATGTAACTTTGGGATCTCTTCTCTTTGTTGAGGGAAGACACAGCTAGTCTCTGGGTACTGTTTTGGTGCCACTGCACTGGCCCCATACACTATTCAGTTAGGGTTCAATGCAAAGTCAGTTCTGAATAGTTTGCGAACAAAGCAGAAGAAACTTACCATGAACTGTTAGGGTACAAGTTTAGAATTAGAAAGACAACCTTTTTTTGGCTAGACTTGCTACAATTCTACAGTATTTAAAAAAATAGCTGACAAACTAGCTGTTTGGACCCTCAAGGACTAAGGCTAGGTCTACACTAACCTCCCCCCCGTCGAACTAAGATACGCAACTTCAGCTACGTTAATAACGTAGCTGAAGTCGAAGTACCTTAGTTCGAACTTACCTGTGGTCCAGACGCGGCGCGCAGGCTCCCCCGTCGACTCCGCCTACTCCGCTCGTCGAGCTGGATTACCAGCGTCGACGGCGGAGCACTTCCTGGTTCGATTTATCGCGTCTTGACAAGACGCGATAAATCGAACCCAGAACATCGATCCCGCGCCTCCGACACGACGGGTAAGTATAGACATACCCAAAGAGACTAAGCTATAGGGGTACTGCTTACCCTTACTAATCTGTCTACTAGGTTGTTACAAGTTTGTATCTATGGAGATACAGTAGACAGGTAAAATCAGTTTCTAAAACAATAAGCAATCCAATTTATGGGATCACAATACAATTCCTAGATCTGGACACTTCACACTGGTGCAGCTACTTGGTTCCCAGTGGTTGAAAGAATTCCGAGACTACTAATAGTGTTTGATGGCAATTGATCACGATCATTAAGTTCCCCAAGCTTAATTCTCACAAGTCAGCATAATATATAGAGAGCCTGTGACAGATTAAATGAGTGTTCCTAGGCTGTAAATTCAATTCACAGATGCAAAATTGTCAAACAGATTTTAACACTGAAGATAAAATTGGTAGGTTCATGAATTAAAGGATACAGAGAGAAGTATCTGAACATTTTTGAACGACTGTTAGAAATGGCCAGCTATATGTACAATTCTACAACCTCCAAGGGTGGGACAATCTGATCTGAGCACCCCATCCAAGGAGTCTATGCTGGAATAATCAAAGCAACTCAGGCCTTGTTCCATCAAGCCTTTAGACCTTTTAGGCAATAGCTCTGGTACCCTTCGCAGGTATTTAGTGAATACATTCCAGTATTTATACGGAAGTTCAGGTGAAGGTAACCAACTACCTGCAGTTTGAGAGGACAAACCAGTTTTATCTGAAGACTCAAGGTGGCTGAGACATTAAAGGTGGCCAGATAAATTGGAGGTTAGGTCTGCCTTAGCTCAAGAAGACAATTCTCATTCCAGTACATCATGAGTCTGGGTCATTAGCCCCTTCCCTTCCAAGGTGGGTTCCAGCCTCCTTGAGGGTCAACACCTAGTTTGTCTGATACTTTTAAAAAATACTGTAGAAGTGTAGCAAGTCTAGCAAAAAAAACTAAATATTAAGCCTTGTGGAGAAAGGTTAGGGTACTGACCCCCCACCCAAGGGCAGAAATATGAATGGAGATGGCTGGAACAAAGGGAATTCATATCTCAGTTCTGAAACTAGGGATATACACATATACAAGCATAATGGTTGACTGCTTCAGGAGTGTTTCATGACAAACCACGTTTTCTACCGTGGGGATCCGCAAAGCACACTTAGAAGCTGACATACTATACCTTTCTTGTCATCCCCAGCAGCAACCTCAGCCAAGTAACGGTAGTAGTCTCCTTTCATTTTCAAATAGAAAACTTTACTTTCTGCTTGAGAAGCGTTAGGAATCAAGAACTTTTCCAACAGAGACTAAAATCAAAACAAAGAATACTCTGTTTTACACAATCATACCTTTCAATAGTATTGTAGATCCATCAAATTAGTTATATTGCAGGTTTTTCAAAAAGTAAAGAAAACTTGGTTCTGATAACAAGCTTTAGTCAGCCTAGCTTTTATCCACTTCTTTGCTGAATATGCCATGTTGTGATCTACAGAAGGAATGTTTTAGGTACAGAATGTTCAGCAGTACAAAATACCTAAATAACTGAAATGTAGGGTAACTGCCTATGAAACTCCACTTTATGAAAGAATAAGCATTACAAACTGGGAGATTTTTTCCCCAGCTACGATAGTATTTGCATTAGCGCTTATGTAGCAACAGTGTGGAGTCACTCCCCCAGGCTACAAAACAATTTTACATTTATTTGAAGTCACTTATTAGAGAGTACCTAAAACTTATTTGTGTAACATGCCATAAGTAATTCTTGACTGTTGTTCTAGCATATTCTTCCTTAACTCTAATTTAAAATGGGTTATCTGGAGGAGGAATGAGTAACAGTACCTTGAAGAGGAGCAATGTATTTATACTTCACATAAGACAGCGATTACAAAAAATTCTAGTTAATGCTTGGTTTTATAACCTCTCTACCTCAATCTGAATATAATTCCATTTTGCTAGTTGTAAATTACTCTAATAATGGAGTCTTAAACTAAGGACAGTATGCCTGCATACACTGCCTAAAAATTTTAACAGAAAGATAGAAACAATGTTACAAACATTGGTTCTAAAATGTTGTTCCAGACATCACTATTAAAAGTTTAGAGTAAATGAGATTCTGATCAGTAGTGGAATAGAAGCACTATTCAAAAACACTACAGTACTTGGCTCAATGCAACTATTCACCGTGACACTTTTGTACCTAGTAGTATTAACTGTATGTTACACTGGGACATTATTATTCTATCAATATTCTATATCTTACATCATTTAATGGTGCATATTTATAATTATGTTAATAAAACACTGTAGCATGTTTTTAGCTGAAGTGTAGCCATTTAGCCAGTTTTATTATGGTGGAAAAGCAAAGACAAATTAGTTATCTCTAGTACTTGTCTCTCTTGACTTTTCAGGACATTTCAGATTTGGCATGGTAGTCAGGTTTCCTCCCCTCAACTTGGGTGCTTAAAGTTAGGCACCTTCATAAATGACTCAGTTTTCTTCTAAGAGTGGAGGCCTCTTCTTTAGGTTTCTAACACCCAAGTTGAAAAAGTTGGGCATAGCATCTGTCTAGCAGTTGAGTGAGATTTTAGAGGCAGTTACACATTATAATTTAAGGATATCTGGGGTACGTAATGTTAAAGTTTGACAAGAGACTATTCACTAACGCTAACTTTTCTGCTACCTAACTTCTACAAAAAGAACCAACGTTTCAACTTTCTCTCACTGTTCTTAGATTATCCTTTCAAACTCATGATAGAATTGGGGGGGGGGGGGTCAAGACTCCAGAACTATGGACAGTTTTGCAGCACTTACTACAACATGACTGAGCTAGGAGACTAGTTGGAGGAAAAGCAACATGCATGTTTCCTTCTTGGGAGGGGCATTATCCCCATATTCAGAACACACTCTTACTGAATTCTCATACTGGCTCCTGTGGTACCAGATTTGGCAAACAGCATGTGAAGTAGCAGGAAAAACCATGCATGTCATTAAGTGGTATGGAAGGAGTGAATCAATTAAAGGATGTAGCAATACTCTTTAAAAGGGTTGCTGTTAATTTTCATGAGTCGTGAAATTTAATACGACTTGAAGACCAACTCCACCCAAATTCAAGATGAAAAACTACTTTAAGGCAAATGCCTTTCCATCCCCCAGCAGATGGGGGTAGCCAGGATGTTGGGTGGGTGGAAGCAAGAGTCAGACCAGAAGGAATGTCTATTGTCTATACAGGGTTAGAGAAAGCCCACTAGTGTAGTTTTAGTACTGCATACTTCCAGCATCTTTCATAAGATTAGTGATTCTCACAGCATCTTCTCAGCTCATGTGAAGTAGGTATCAACTTCTACAGATGCATAATGAGATACGAGAACTGACTGGTGGGTTCTTGCTTCTGGCATGAATGGTCGCAGCAGGGCCAATCCTTGGGCAGAGATCTGACCCAAAAGCAAGTTAGTGTCACAGCGAGGGAGAATACCCTAATCTTTGTTCTAGCCAGGCACCCTTCAAAATTTTAGTCTTCATGACCTGCTTTTCACAAGTGCCAAGAATTTGCAGCTTTCATTTAATTCAGTGGTGATTCCAGGTATTCCAAGAACTAAAAAAAAAGCCAGTCCACTCATTCTTAATTATAGCCCTGAAAAGGTGGTCTACCAGATTAGTTAGTATGCACATAACCCTTTGGTACAAGTCCCCCTCCCACCCTCAGATAAGCCACATTTATACATTCTCAGTTACAAATGTCAAAAAATAGGAATTACCCCCAGAAGTTTTCTGCAATGTGGTTCCATCTATGCAGAAGAATAACTAGCTTCTCTTATGAAGTCTGGCAGTTAGCAACCAGTAGCATTCATATCCCTTTATTAACAACTCCCCGCTGCCACAGCTCCAGGTGAAATTCTCAATCTATAAAAATACCGATTGTTTAATAGTTTTGTTTGCTGACTACCAAGTGATGGGATGGATTTGCACTGGTGGTAGAAAGGATTACTTATTAAGAAAGCCTCTACTACAGCTGAGATGTTAGCAGAGCAGCCAGCTGCTCGGAAAATGAAAATCCTATACCATGAAAAAATTATCCAAGTAAGAGAGGATATCTATCTTTTAAAAAGCATCTTATGCTAATGAGAAATTTATTTAGCTACCAGCGCTCTGGAACAGCATAAGGTTAAAAAGTCTGTCCATGTCTCTAATGGTGAGGTTGAGCGCCTTTTTTAACATCAAGCAGAATGGGCAAAGTACTGCCCGATATACTTCAAGGAAGGCTTTGTTCATGACAAGTACATTAAAGATCACTTAAACATTTTTTAGAAAATGATAGGTATGTTATGGTTTGAAAAACTATTCTCCATTTTAGTAATCTTTCAGTTATCAAATGTTTAGGAAGCTTCACTAGTCTGTATAGTAAGTGTATCCTATTTCTGTGGGTCTTTCACAGCAACAAAGGGAGAAAATTTTAAGCTAAGTTAGCAAGAGGACTCAGGACAGATATGATATCCAAAGCTTTTTAAAAACTGATTAAGCTTTGAGTTTCTTGCCAGTTGATCTATGCCACCATTTTATGACCACAAAGTAGACCTTGTCCAATCTACTAATAAGGCTCTGATAACGGACGGGCCTGGAGAGGCTCTACCAGGACTATCAGAAATGCCAATGAGGAAATTTGCAATTCAAGCATTTGATAGAAGAGCCAGCTCACTGACAACATAAACAGTCTGCTCAATGAAGAAAGGCTGTTACAGCAGTTTCATAAATATTCAAGTTGCAAAACCAATGCCTTTTGCCTAGGTTTTTCTGTTTACTGCCTCAGTGTTAATAGCTCAACATTATGAACTGTTGTCCCTTCAGAATCCCATCTTGTGGCCACAAAATACTTCTGTAATTAAGAGTGCTATTCTTAGGACACAGCTAAGAGTTTGTCTAGCAGCCAGGAGTTTTATGACAGGCAGGCAGAGAATAGAAGACATTGCACCATTCTTTAGGTAAGCATTGCAAGACTCATGAAAGTTTACCATTTCAGGCTCAAGATCTACTTATACACTCTTACTATGATACAAAATATTGTTTGTCCATGGTGAATATCTTTAGATAAATAGAACTTCTTTTGCAAGGCTGAGCTAGGTAGAAGTACAAGATTACATCTCATCAGCCCACTGAACACACTGTTTATCTAAAAGGGATACAGATACTCTGGCATGGAAATTCTTTCGTTCTGGTTCAGGACAGTGGCCATTATAAAATGCCTCAGAAGGTGTAATAATTCCCTCAACACACCCTGAACATGGGAGTTATGCATTGCTCCCCAACCCCTGGCAGTTAATGTATCATAAGTTATCCTATCTAAATAATGTAACCATGGAGCTTATTCTGGGTAAGCATCTAATCCTTTAAATCCTTTGGCTTCAATGTCTTGGGGCAGTGAGTTCCACGTTTAAGCTGAGATAGTACTTCCTTCCATCTGTTTTAAAATGTGTTGCACTTCAATTTCATTGATGTCCCCTTGTTCTTTTATGAGAAAAGTGTCAGGTGCTCCATCCACAGCTGTTGATTCTGTAGACCTCTAACATGGTCCTTATCAGTCTCCTTTCTTAAGGAAACAACCTAATCTTTCCAATTTCTCCTATGACTGTGTTTTCTTTCTGCTGCATCTTTGAGATTATACGATCCTAACTACAAGCAAGGACCATTTAGATAAGATTCCTAAAATACTGACTATTCCATTCTCTACATACCCACTGTCTGCATCTTTTTGGGGCCAGTGCCATGCATTAAGCTATCCACAGTTATAGCTGGGCCTTTCTGGAATGGTTACAGTTCACAAACAACCCAAAAAACATATTAGTTCAAGTTATTCCTTTCAGCATGCATTAACTTGAATGTCTATTAATGTGCTCAGCACTGTACAATCCACAAGTCTATGCATCAACGTTTAGTTTTGCCTATCACTGTTTGCTGTGCAGTCACTAGCTTTGTAAACTGCTTGACTGTCTATCAGATTAGAGATGTATTACCTATGTTGCTATATACCATGGCAAAGTACATAAAATACAAATTCAAGAAATGGCAGTTACTTGCTGTAACTGGAAGTTCTTTGAGATGTGCAGCCCCTGTATGTATTCTACATGTGGGGTATGCATGTGCAACATGCGCTAGAGTCTGGAGATTTTAGCAAGCAGTGTCCATTGGCCCACACATGTGCAATAGATCTCCTTGTGCTCCCGAGATAGGGTATAAGACAGTGCAGGTCGATAGCTCCTCAGTTCCTCCTCTTACGGCAAATCCAATCCAGATCCGAAGCATAAGAGATGGAAGGCAGGTAGTGGAATACAGATAGGGACCACACATCTTGAAGAACTCCCAACAACAGTAAGTAACCTCTTCCTTCTTCGAGCACAGGTCCCTATGCATATTTCACATGTGGGTGACTGACAAGCAGTACTCTGACTGGAGATGGGTGTGAGGAAGTGATAAATAAAAACGCATGCAGTACTGTAGATCCCACTGCTGCATCCACAGCAGAGGCCTGGACTTGAGCATAATGCCTACCAAATGTGCGTATGGAACTCCAAGTAGCTGCTCTGCGTATGTCCAACATTGGGACCTCTTGTAGGAATGCTACCATGGCAGCCTGCACTCTTGTGGAGTGGGCCGTTATACTGCCACAGAAGTGAGCCAGTTTGTAGCATTCGATAATGCAGCCAGAAACCCACTTAGAAATCCTGTAAGAGGATATAGCTTGACCACAGGACCTCTCCACTATCGCAATGAGTCTTAGAGATTGCCTGATAGGCTTGGTTCTTTGCAGGTAAAAGACCAGTGCTTGCCTGACATTGTGGGAATGAAGTCTCTTCTCTTCAGATGAAGGGTGGAATTTTGGAAAAAGAACAGGCAAGTGAATACAGTGGCTAAGGTGGAATTCAGAAACGACCTTGGGTAGAAGTGTAGGGTGAAGGCAAAGGGATACGTTGTCCTTGGGAAATACCATGAAGGGCAGTCCGCCATGAGGGCTTCCAGTTCATTGACCATCCTTGCCAAAGCGATGGCCACTAGAAACTTCAGTTTCATGGATTGGTGGGACATAGAACATGTTACTACAGGTTCAAATGAAGGACCAGAAGCTTTGACAGCACGCAGTTATGATTCCATAGTGGTTGGTGTTGGTTTAATGACTGATGTAAAGGCCTTGATGAGGTCCTTCATGAACTGTATTGTAGTTGGGTAAATAAAGACAGAACACCCTTCCTCCCTCCAGTAGATGGCACTAATGGCTCATTAATGTAATGAGCTGATTGAGAAATCAGGAGTTTTTTAGAGACAGGAAGTAATCTAAAACTATAGGGATGCTTGGCGAGACTGGGTGAGATTGATTTTTTTGCATTCAGGCAAAGAAGTGTTTCCATTTAGCCAAACAGGTATCGATTGATTCTTTTTTATTCTGGGTAAGTATCGCCTGACAGGGGACTAACTAGAGTGCTCTATTTCCGACATCAATCCGAACACCAGGCCGTGAGGTGAAGAGTCTGGATTGGGTGTTGACTCAGGACAAGGGCAGGGTTAAAGAGTTCTGGGAAAGTGTAGATCAGGGGTCTCAAACATGTGGCCCGCGGGCCACATGTGGCCCACGGAATTATTTCCTGCAGCCTGCCATAGGTGCCGACTCCACTGGCAGCCAAGTGTTTCTATTTTATTAAAACCCCTCTTTGCATTACAGTTTTTAAAAAGTTAATACATTGAGTTAATAGAATATTATATTACTCTTCATTTTTTTCGTTTTTGACTATTCTTTTGTATCATTGTATGAAAAGGTTTCAGTGATGCAGCCCTCGGGCCAATTTGCTAGTTCTCATGTGGCCCTCCTGATGATTTGAGTTTGAGATCCCTGGTGTAGATTTTGATTGGAGGACAGGCTGACATGGACAGCTCTTGGAACCAAAAGTGTCCTGGCCAGTAGAATGACATTGGCCTCTTCCACAGGTGCTTTGAAAGATGTTGTGAAGTAGGGGGATGGGATGAAAGGCATATCAGAGACTACTTTTCCATGCTAGCAGGAGAGTGTCACCGCTGGAGTCATGGCTTATGGCTCCTCTGGAACAAAGAGAAAGATTTTTGTTCATCTGAGACACAGAGAGGTCTCCTAGACGGAGGTGAATATGTCTGACAGAATGCAGTCAAGGATTTCCAACTCATGGTCCGTGAGACGTGCCGGCTGATGTTTTCTGCTAAGGCCTCAATATGAACTCCTGGGAGGTATGCCACTTGGATGGTGGTGTTGTGCCTGATGCACCAGTTCCAAAGCTTGACTGTCTCCAAATAAAGCAGGAGCGGTCTCGCACCTTCCTGTTTGTTATGTAGACCAGGGGCTCTCAAGCTGAGGGTCATAAGGTTATAACGGAGGTGGGGGAGGGGGGGGGGAGTCATGAGCTGTCAGCCTTAACTCCCAAACCCTACTTCACCTCCAGCATGTATAAGAGTGTTATTTTTATATTTAAGTGTTTTTAGTTTATAAGGGGGAGGATGTCGCACTCAGAGGCTTGCTGTGTGAAAGGAGTCACCAATACAAAAGTTTGAGAACCACTGATGTAGATGATGGTAGTGATATAGTTCAACATCATTTGAATGTTTGAAGGAAGCGAATGAGTGGGAGGAAGGTCTTGCACGCAAGGTGGACTGCCCACAGCTCCAGAATGTTGAATGTCCCAGCTGTGGGCTGGGAATGGGTTGTGGTTGCAGTGGTAGAGGGGGATGAAAAAGTGGGACTTCTGTGTCTGCAGTCATTTGCAGGGAGGTCTGGCAGGACACTGTAGTAGAGTGCACGAGGAGGAGGAAGTGGTTGTCGTCTTGGGTTATAGTTTTGCCTTTGCTGCTTCCTCCTGGGGACTGGTGGACAGATCCCCAGGGAATAAAGGGTAGACCATCAGAGTCCTTTAACGAGTGGAGGGAGTCATCTCCTTGTTAAAGGAAGGTCTTGGGTGGTATTTTGCACCTCCCTGGGGAAGCCTGAGGATTGCAACTACAAATCCCTCCTCATAACAATATCAGTAGCTAAACCTCTGAATGCTGTATCTGCTGCATTAACTGCATCCTGAAGGGCAGTTTTTGCCACCAGCCTGCCCTCCTCTAAAAGAGGAACTGGGCTCTTTCCTAAGAGGAAAGTTTGTCCAGAAAGGCTTCCAGTATAGAATAGTTATTAAGATCAGACTTGACTAACAGGGTCTGGTAATTGGCAATGCAGAATTGCAAGTCAGCAGTGAAGACCTTTCTGTCCAGGAGCTCATCTCTTGGAACCCGTGTCTGCTGGAATGGAGTCCTTAGGTATTGTGACCTATTTCATTCTGTAGCAGCCTGCACCAACAGGGAGTTGAGAAATTCGGCTCCCCTTTGCCGGGACGAAATAGCGCCTCTTAGGTGTGGGAGCACAGGATGCTGGAGTATGCCAGACCAATCTTGCAAGTTCCAATATGGCCTCATTAACTGGAAGGGCTACCTTACTCGGGGCCTGAGGCTGCAGAATGTTCAACAGTTGGTGGTGTGGGTCTTGGACTTCCTCCAGAGATATCTGGAGATTGTCAGCCACTCTTCGTAATAAGTCCTGGTATTGCTTATGGTCTACTGGTGAGAATGGGGAAGAAGAAACTGCCTCATCTGGAGAAGAGGTGGAGATTCCCGTCGGAACTCATCAGTACCTGCAGTTCCAGTTCAACATCCCCCTCCTCCTCATACACCGATGGAACTGGATGCTGACTGGTTGGGAGGAGAGCGGCAAGACTCCTGTGTGGGGACGACGCGGAATGGGAAACCACTGGTCCCTAGGGAGATTGTTATCCTGGATCAACTGTCTGGGTTTGGCTCTCTGTGGGGATGAAGGAAGGACCAGGCCCTCAGATTCATTCTGAATCTGAAAAAAAAAAAAAAAAAAATTGCTCCTGTTGGAATGGCAGAGCTGTCAGTACTAGGGCAATCCTTCCTGACGGTTCTGAGGTTCCTGGATAACAAAGTAGTATCTTCCGGTTTAGTAATGTCCTTCAGGAGGGCTGGGCCAGACAATAGGGGAGACTGCGGATAGGGGGAAGTAATATATCCTCCAGTGCTAAGTAGATCTCTGTGCACTCCACTGTGCGTGGGTCTCGGTGGTCAGCACTGACGGTACAGGAGCATCCTTTAGACGTGGTGTATTCTTTGGGCAGATGAATTGGTACTGCAGATTCTGGAGCTGTACTCATTGACAGGACCAATGGATGATGGTCCTTACGCTTTGGTACCTGCTTCATCTTCCAGTTTCAGGGTTTTTTGCTGAATCAATTCCTCGGGGTCTGCGAGTAAGGGGTTGCCCAACCTTGGGCTCAGGGAAAGAGCACTTCTCTTATGGAGGGCCTTCAATGGGGTTTGTCCTTGTGCCCATGAGAGTGTCCCTTGCTCTCATGGGAATCCCTGGAGAAAGTCTTTATCCTTAGAAACTGAGAGCTCCACTCAAACATGTGCTTGGAGGGGAGCTGCTTGTTTGGTGAGGCCGATATTCCGGGGCGAGGTGGGGGTGTCACCTTGGCCCAAATCAGAGACACGCCTCATGGCCTTCTCCTCTAAGTGTTTTCTAAGGCGTAGCTCATGGACTTTGAGAGTTCCCACTGGAAACAAGCAACAAATGCTGAACTTTGTCGAAATATGCATCAGAGGCAGCGTTGATGTTCATCACTGATGGAGAAGTACACAAGGCAGGAGAGAGAGTTTTTGAAGCCCAGGACTCTCTGGACATTGCTTCCCCACGGTGAGGGACTATGCCCGGTCTGGGGAAACAAACTACACAAGCTATACTAAAAAACTAACTATACTATGCTAAAAGAATAACTATTTAAAGTCTTATTTACAGGATTTTCTAAAAGGCTGGAGCAGGAGAGGACACTGGATTCACAGTCAGGCCATGTGATGGTAAGAAGCAACTGAGCGAGCATCGACCCACACTGCCTCTTATGACCATACTTAGAAGCGCAAGGAGATCTACTATGCATGTGGGCCCAATGGACACTGCTTGCTAAAATCTTCAGACTTGGGTACATGGTACGCATGGGTACCTCACATGTGGAATACATATAGGAACCAGCACTTAGAAATGTGCCAAGTTTCCTCTTTATCTCAACCCCAAGGAGTCAGCTTCAGCACAAGCTTCACTAATCTGCCAGTGAATCTCAGTCCTGATCTACTTCTAGGCTTATTATGAAACAGCTAAGAACACTTGTTATAATTAAGAGTAATGTCCAGTAATCTGCAGTGGCATACTGCCATTGCATCTTTTTTGCCTATTGGCTTAGGCTAGATTGGAACTAGTGATCTTGGCTAACAAGAATATTTACTGTACCACTCTGAGAAATGACCAAAGCAAGAGATTTAGTTTTCCACTGTTCCCGCTGTTGAGAAACCACCAGCTACTTAGAAGATCAAGGCAAATATATGTATTCAGTATGCACCACTAAAACATCTATACATTGTAAATTTACATGGTAGTTTACAAATGTAGCAGATATGTTCTTTCCCCTGAGGGACTAGTCATTTAACGCATTTGTTCCTATGGTCCAGCAAAATGAAGTTTATTCCAGAGATGCTTACTGTTAAGTTTTATTTATTTATTTAAAAAGTACATTTTGCAACATAAGTGCTTTTCCTTCATGTAGGCAGCATACATACTGGAGTTATGAAGTTGTGGTCTGGACTTCAACCGAAGACTGGAACGCAACCCATAAAGATTAAAATAGTCCTTTGCTGGCATCTGAGGCCTGAACTACCTTTCTACAAAAAGTGTGTTCATTCATATCTTTCGGAGAAACTAACCTGGTAGGAACAGGTTCCTTAATTCAACAGAAGATGTTAAACCAATGTCCTACTTTGGCCAGCTACTTCTAGTTCTGAGTGTGTACACTGATGAAATTGTTGATGAAGCTTTCAGTAAGAGTGAATGTTGCCACCTGGGATTCTGAATAATTAATATTGTACCTGAGGACGGTTTCTGCAATACAGTGTTCTATTTAAAGTATTTCCCTTCTGACAAACAAGGGAAAGCCATTAGGAGCGGGCTCACTTGTCCTAAAGATATCAGCTGCTCATTAACAGCAATATATCTAATTTAAGAGAAAGAATACATAAGTCAGGGTGGATAAAAATAAATGATTTTTTTTTTAAATTGGATTTTTTTTTTATAAAATGCTTTTTGAGGAAAAACTATCTAAAGATAGTTTTAATTAAGATACATTATAGCTCAAATATATCTCATCATGGAATAGAGATAAATTCTATAGTATGAGACAATAAATTCATGTAATACTTAAGAAAAGTTTTGAAAATGAGTTCCAATAGTTTATGGATTAGGGACCCAATCTTATGGGGTTCCAGGGGCTTCTCTATAGATTTAGGTTAATCTTTCTATCTACCAATTGGGACTCAGGGCTCAGTCTAGAAGATACTATCAGAGATGCTTAGTTTTGCAGTTCTCAAACTGTGGATGTGTGTCTCCAGAGATAACATGCTTGTTAACGGCAAACATGAGAGTGGGAGAGAGAGAGAGAGAGAGAGAGAGGTGGGAAATAACAGACCTCAACCCTATTGTCCCTCTGCAAATTTGTGTACAGAGTCAATCCCTTACCTCTGCCTAAAAGTGAAAAGCTTCAAAAAGTTCAACTGGACTGAAATTTGGAAGGAACTGAGTGAGATCTTAAAGAGAAATATGCAATGACAGAATTAAATTACAAGCATTAAAAAAAACAAATGGGACAAGCACTACTCCAGCGCATTTTCTTGCAAATATTCTCAATACTCAGTACTAGGGGTCAAGCCTTAACTGCTGAAGAAGGCGCTGGCTATGAAATGGACATAGATCTGGACAAGGAGAAAAAAATCTGGAGATAGATCTGAGAAAGGAGGGACAGTGAAACTGTTTAAGCAGCATATTCCAGAAGTCTTAAGGTCTGAGTGTAGCCTTCATTGATTTGAGATTGATTTGAGATCTACCATACCGTTCTCTCACTAGAAGGGAAAACCTATAATGGCAGCAGGCTGTAAAAGAGACCCAGTTTGGGAATATTTTAATGAAGTTCCTCTACCTGTGGGTAAGACAGGTATGCGTGCAAAACGCAAACAGCGCAACAAAGAAATGCAAGGCCTGGTTGCCCGAATGAAACATCATTAGAAGTGTTCCTGCTCAGGAGAAAGCTGCGTTGAAGAGGATGAAAGGAACATATCTGAACATGCAGGATCTTCAGGTTAGTAACATTTTATATTTCATACTTCTTTCTTAAGGACTACTTGTCTTCCTTCTGGACTATTATTGAATTCTCATGTTTGAGCAAAAAAATAGTTGTTACTCTATGGTTATATCATTTTAGATGCAGTTGTGATAAAAATAAATAGCTGAAATAGGCAGTTTTTCCTTTTACAATTTCACCTTTAAAGTAGTACTGAGTGTCAGTGAGTGCAAAGAATACTACTAAATGAGCAGTATGGTAATAATAATTAAATAACTGCATTGACTTATTTTGTTTAGGAGAATCCATCCTCAACATACAGGATTCTGGAGACTATCCACCTTCAAGATCACCATCATTTTATACAGTTTCAGAGTTATCTGCCAATGATAATGTTTCAGTCTTAATAAAAAATAATAATAATAATAAATGGAGATATGCCAATCTCCTAGAACTAACTGGAAGGACCTTGAAAGGTCATTGAGTTCAGTCCCCTGCCTTCACTAGCAGGACCAAGTACTGTCCCCTGACAGATTTTTGCCCCAGATCCCTAAGTGGCCCCCTCAAGGATTGAACTCACAACCCTGGGTTTAGCAGGCCAATGCTCAAACCACTGAGCTATCCCTCCCCGCATCACATAGCCACAGTATATCACCTGTAGCAAAAAGAAGAAAAAAATCATCATCCAGAAACAACCACAGATAAAGCGACAAAGAGTCCTGTGGCACCTTATAGACTAACAGACGTATTGGAGCACAAGCTTTCGTGGGTGAATACATGCATGTATCCATCGAAGTGGGTATTCACCCACAAAAGCTTATGCTCCAATACATCTGTTAGTCTACAAGGTGCCACAGGACTCTGTCGCTTCTACAGATCCAGACTAACACGGCTACCCCTCTGATACACAGTCCCAAGCTAATAACATACAGTTGCAGTGCTCATTTGATGCACCTCCTAGTCAAAGACTTCAGTGTTCCAGAAATAAAGGCTAATGTTGTTGAAATTGCAAAATACTTCCATAACAACCACTTTGAAGCAGTTGCTCTGAAAAAACTGGGAGGAACCAAGCTAACTCTCCCACAAGACGTGCAAGGGAACTCAGTAGAGGACTGTTTTGAGCACCATATCAAGAACTGGCCTAATCTGATGGTAGTTTCTGAACAAAAATCGTGAAAAAATAGATGGCACTGCAACAGCCAAAGAGAAATGTTGAACACATGCTGAGTACCCTGAAGCTTATTTCTGTAGCTTTGAACAAAATTCAGGGAAATAGCTGTTTTATTGCTGATGCTATTGAAATTTGGAAGGAACTGAGTGAGATCTTAAAAAAGAGAAATATGCAATGACAGAATTAAATTACAAGCATTAAAAAAAACAAATGGGACAAGCACTATCTCCAGCGCATTTTCTTGCAAATATTCTCAATACTCAGTACTAGGGGTCAAGCCTTAACTGCTGAAGAAGGCGCTGGCTATGAAATGGACATCCAGCAATCATCCCTCCATAATGCCAACTATAAAACTTCAGAGCTAAGGGTGAACCATTCAAGAAATAGATGTTTGCTGATGTTTTAAAGAAAGTCACACCAGTGAACTGATGGAAGTCACTTAAGCACTGGGATTCAGATACTGTTGAAGTGATCATCTCACTTTTAATAGCAGTAGCTTCTTCTGCCGGTGTAGAAAGAATATTTTTTTCCCTTGGACGAATTCATTCCAAATTGAGACCTGTTTGGGACCTGAAAAAGCAGGAAAGCTTGTTTTTCTTTTCCAGATTATGAACAAACAGGAAAAATGAAGATGAAGACGACTGAATTAGCTGCAGAAGCCAATATTTTACGTTTCTCATGTTGACCTGGCTGACAGTTGATTTCATTTAACTATTTTAATTAAAACAATTTTAACAAAAACAAACCTGATTTAAAAAAAAACTTGAATGCTTAACTAAATTCAAAAATTCATATGCTTGTTTTGTTAAAATATTATATGTTTGCTGTTGATGAAAAAAATCCAGAACACATAACGTTGTTTTAGTTAAATAAAACAATTGAAATGTCTATCTGGTGATATTCTCCTCCTAATACAGCATAGCAAGAAAATGCTCCAAATATTAATGATTAACCTGTTGAATTGGAGATCGTTCACCTCCCAATGACTTCATAAATATCTGCTTCAATTACCTTTGGTAAATGAAATAACCAATCATTCATTTTCAGATACCAGTAAAACTAATCTGAAAAGTTTTCAAAATAAATCACTTAAAAAAATGTATAGGGTGTACCTTCTAAAAATGAAATCTACATCGATCTCCGAGTTGTGAAGAATATGTATTAAGGTTATAACAACCACCACCAAGAATGCACTTTTATGTAGAAATCCATGATTAAATAGAGTCTGACTAGTGATTTAAATCCACCCTGTAAGAACTTATCCTTACTTTATGAAAGGTTTCCTTTCTAGAACACTAAAGCCGTTGATTACTGTTAAGATATCCAATGAATGAAAAGCCTAGAAGTACTAATATAAAACTCAGACCTTATGTTGGAAAGACATCAAACTTTAGAAGGACCAAAAATTTGAAGGCCTGCATTTGTAAGTGTGTTGGACGGATAAAACAATTAAGCTAGTTTAAGAACTCAAATCAATCAGTGTCATGTTAGTTTATAGCAAAACTGATGCCAAACTTGTTTATTTTACAATGTTATATTCAAAATTAATTTTACTATGGAATGAAAGGGATAAAAAGTACTGGAGAATAATTTACTGCATTTTACTGATTAAGTCTTACCACACTTGTCTCTCTCAGTCTGAGCCTTCTTTTATGCAACCTATTTCTGAAATGGACCTCTCTATCCCAGGACACTGGAGTCTCATCTTCTATTAAATCCCTCTTGAAAACCCATTTCTATGAGGCCTACAGACAATTCCACACTTTTCCTTTACATAAACAAGTGCTCTATTACCACCTTCTGAGTCTTATTTGATTCTGTATTATAAACTCCTGCAGGCAGGCAATCAGATATATGTCTTGTACAGCATCAAACATTGGTACTTAAATCTGGCTATATTTTGTAGATACTGCCAAGATTATTTCAGTATTATCTAAGTTGCAGTAGCATGTAAGCCCAAATCAGGATCACAGCCCTGTTATGGGAGGTACTGTAACAGGAAGAGTGCCTGCCCAAAAATGCTTTTAGTTTAAAAGGGGATACAAGTAAACTACCACACTTGATGGTAGACCCTTGACATCATATTAATTCCATATGCAAGGTATCGTCTAATACAAAGAAGTTTCATGTTTCTTTAAGAAGGAATAGTAGGGACTGGAGTAAGAAAAGAAAGGAAAAAGAGCAAGAAACATAACAGATAGAAAAAATAAGGGTGGCCGGTTGATGGGTGATTAGTGGCTCTCCATTTGCCCTTCTATGCTGCAAATCAGTGACAGTCCATCAAATCTTTTATAAGATGTAGCACATTTTGGTCTCATTTAAATTTACTTATGTAGTTTTGAGAGATTACAGTTCAGATCTGTAAGACACTTCCGCAATTTCCAGTGTTATTTATTTAAAAAGTATATTTTGCAAGTTCTTTTTCTTAGTGTAGGCAGTGTACATCAATAACTGGTCATGCATAAGATCAAGTGCAACATTATCCAAACTGCCTGAGATCTGGACTCCTTTGAAAGCAATAGCAACTAGGCATTCTACAATAGGCAAGGGTGCCACAAACTGCTTTGCAGCTTAGTGCAAGTTATATTTTATAGCATTATGGATCAAATGCACTGCTTAAGAGGTTTTTCTCCCTACCAATGAAGTAGGGAAAGAACATATGTTAAACAATCTAAGTTGAGTTATTTTTCAGTGCACACAGCACAAGGAGAAAAGATCTCGATCTAGTCTGTGTTCCAAATGGAATTTTATATTAAAAACTAAACTTATGAGCATACCAACAGTGCAGGACCATAGTTGTCCCAGTGATATTCCATTTTAGGACTATACATCTCCTTTTTCAGGGTCTCATCTTGATCAGATTTTATGATAAACTTAGATATTTTCTTCTGCAATATACACTGGATTTGTAGTTATGACTTTTTTCCATCCAGCAACTATTAAATGTCAGTTATGTCTGTGGAGTACGAGAGCCATCACTTACAAAATACAAGTTTTCTGGCTTCTTTCCATACATTTGTCTTTCTCCCTCTGTGGCAGGAGAAAGAAAAGAATTCACACTTGGTATAATTTGATGAACACCAATCAGTGGCAGCATTAAATGATGTTATTAATCAAGCTCTCACAAAAGTTGAAACTATTGCCAATAAAAAGGAATCTTTAAGATATCAGTTTTCTCCTAGTTTGAGGATCACATGGATACTATGTACTTAGCATTCCCTTGCTACAGGCAACTTCTAGGGAGAAGCCTCTTCAGATGCTCTTGATTACAATAATTCTGTCAAGAGCTTTAGGCTACCCTGTCCTTTACTAGTAGAGTAACACTTCCACCCCTTTCAGACTAGTAATTATAACAGGTTAGCCAAACACCTGTTTTATCAGGACTTACTCGTGGAGGTGAGTTTAACCAACGGTAAAAAGCATGAATTAATATGGTTCAGTCCAGACTAAGCCAGAAACATAAACATGTGTGGCAAGTAAAGGGATCTAGTTCTGAGGCACACCTAAGGTATGCTGTTCAAATAGAAATTTATCTGAGCTTAAGCAAAACTGCTTACTAGAGGCAGTGTGGCCTGGAGGAATGAATAAAGGATTATTAGTAAGGCAACTTTATTACAATAATTTCATCAACAATCTGTAGAAAGCTACAAGCAACAGCAGAAGCATGCTTTCCATCCTCTATGGGCTAGGGGTCAGAGGGAAAAGGACAGTCATAGTATTAGGCAACTAACCAAATATGTCATTTTTATTTTGCTGCTGTCAGTTTCCTACTTGTTACTGGCAAGTTCATTTTTAAGTTCTTGCAAAAGTTAAGAAAAGCTTTATTTGGATGCCATCATATAGTACCAAGCACTGTGTGTAGTTCTTGCTATTCATGCTAGACATTAAAGTTAGGTGGGAATTAAAGAGGGGAAAACAACTGGCTTTCAGAAAGATGTGTTCTCATTTCCAAATACTGACTGTTCCATGAAACTTGTACTGGCTTTTTTAATGTTCCTGCTTGCACTTATTAAGGGGATCTCTCACACCTAGCCACTATGGTGACTGGTGCAACAAATACATCTAGCTAGATCAGGGGTCAGCAACCTTTCAGAAGTGGTGTGCTGAGTCTTCATTTAATCACTCTAATTTAAGGTTTCATGTCAGTAATACATTTTCATGTTTTTAGAAGGTCTCTTTCTGTAAGTCTTTAATATATAACTAAACTATTGTTGTATGTAAAGTAAATAAGGTTTTTAAAATGTTTAAGAAGCTTCACTTAAATTAAATTAAAATGGAAAGCCCCCCAGACCAGTGGCCAGGACCCAGGTAGCGTGAGTGCCACTGAAAATCAGCTCACGTGCCACCTTTGGCACCGGTGCCATTGGTTGCCTACCCCTGAGCTAGATCAAGGCCAGAACACACAATATTCACAGTTGTCCTTTCCTTTGTCCATACAGCTTTATTGTTAAGAATGAACCACGTATCTTGACTGTGCTGGAATCCAGACACTTTGCTACCCTGTTAGTGAGCCAAAGTTGCATACATTTGCAGAAGAATTAATAGACAGAATCAAATGTAGTCATTCAGATTTATATTGCACCAAATTGATCTGGGTAGTTAGCAATCTCTCTCAAACTCAAAGTTATCGATGACTGACATGGAGTTTCAGTTCCGCTTTGTGATATTGGAGCTGCTAGCAGCATATTAATAGTTTGACTAGAAGCCTTTTGTTAGAGAATTAAAGGAAAACTATCTTGTTATTTTAGCAAGTTCCTACCCCTTTGTGATGGGAAAAAGAGTTAATTCAGATAGGTGCAGCTACAACCAGGAAGTAATTCTCACAAATTAACAGCGTGAAGTTAGAAGACTCAATGAGTTTGCACCTGCCTCCTATTCAATACTTTGGCAACTATACACTGAAGCCCAATGGAAAGACTGATTGTAGACAGTTAAATCAAGAGACCACCTCATTTAGAGCCTTACTTGAAAACTAAAAATTGAACTATAGCTAGTAATCTCTCTGGAATATACCGGTTATCTTCAATGCATCACTTGTAAATCCAAAAGACTAACAATTTAATTAATTAATTTAGAATTTTAAACATTATTTAGCATATAATAATCTAAACCAGTGGTTCCCAAACTTTAACAACCTGCGAACCCCTTTCACTAAAATGTCAAGTCTTGCGAACCCCCTCCTAAAAATGAATATTTCCAAGGATTTTCTCTTTTACCTGAGTATAAATTATAAAAGCAGTGATCTGGGAAATATAAAATTTGTTCTGATGACATGCTTATTACACACTATCGATTATTTATTATTTATCATTACAGTATTTTTATTACATTATGAAAACGGCAATGCTCTTCCAAGATTTCACTTTCGTAGCTTGTATCACTTTGAATAAGCCTGTTATAAGACAAGGCTCCTGTGTTTTATCAAGGAGTATCAGACGTGAAACAGCATGAAGGTATTTAAGAAGACAACTCAAATCGTTCCTCCTACACAAGCATTCAGGTCTTGAGCAGTCCAGGCAAACAACGCATGTTACAACAAAGCTTAAACTTGTTCTTCGTAATAATTTAAAAACAATACTAGCTGCCTATTTAATTTTAAAAACAGCAAAAAAATATCCACCTCCCTTTCCATTTCTTCTAAGGAGTCTTGAAGTTTAAATCTCCTCAGTGTGATAGAGATGCTGGCTTTGATCTGCTTAGCTTTTGGAAGTCCAGTGGCTCTAGGCTGCTGGACCTGTGCTGCCCAGAGTCACTAGGGACAGCTCTGTCCACCATTAGGGAATTTTTTCCTGAGATCCCCTGTAACATTTCATGAACCCCCGTTTGGGAAGCACTGGTCTAAACTAATGGTTCTAAAACAGGAAAATAGATATATTACAACTGTTAATGACTAAGATTTTTCAAGAGAGCCTAGGGGGACTAGGTATTCAACTCCCACTGAATTGTAATAATTGGAGCACATAACTCTCTTTAGATGCCTTTGAAAATTCAAATGAAGTTCTTGATATGAGTTTTAGCTAAACTCCTGCTGCATACTCCAAAAAGTTTTGAATACAGGACAAAAAATCTGATTTGACATGGAGACTAAATATCAAGTCTACATTTAGAAAAGATGCTAAATGACCATAGAATTACATGCAGCGATCAGTACTTCCATGGAAGTACTGAATATCTTTTCCGGCAAGTTTATTAAAATCTTTCACAGTATAGTGAATTATACTGTATCACAAGAGTTAAGCAATGCAGCTGCTGAAAAATCCACTGAACTCAACCAACTGCTTCACTGTTATTACACCATTAGAGCCCACCAGCAACCCACCAGTCTACATGCCAGAAAAATTATGGCGGTATTCCCTAAAAATTAGTAGGCTCCATAGGCTGGAAGTAGGATACTGTATGTTAGATGCCACTTTTAAAGTGAAAATATAGTCATGTATGTCCATCTGCAAAAGCATTCAATGGTAACTCACTCCCTAGAAAAGCCAAGTGGGGGATGTTAATTTTGCTAATACTACTCATTAACAGCTGATGCAGAAATATGATTAAGTACAGATGGAATGTGATAAATATGAATAGGTGATAGCATATTAATCACTTACACCTATATATCTTTATCAATGGAATATGAAATAGTGTTTTAGAATGGCTAATTCCCACAACTAAGGCAACAGACATCCCTGCTGCAGCACTTTTTGAGAACAAGCAAGACTCACTTGGGTCTGTTCTGATGCTACTTATGCTCCTTCACAAACACATAAAATTTTGGTTTTTTATATATGCATTTCAGAGAACTGTATACCAAAAAAAAAAAAAAAATACAGGTGGATGATTAAATTCTGCCCTCTTCCTTCAGTTCTGCTACTACCCGGCTTCAGTTTACAGTCAGTACTTATAGCAAGTGTAAGTAGATGCACTTCCATGAAGAAGTGCCACTGTAAACCTTTGACCCTGAAATTAGTAAGAAGCATTTGTTTTACAGAAACAGTTTGAGGAAGAAGGCCTCATTACTTCATTCAAGGAGTCCCTGGATAGACCACTTGTCCCTGGATTTTTTGGCTGAGCAAAACAAGGCCCTAAACGCAACTGCATTTTTCTAACAACTTTGGAACATTGCATCGAGCAATTCCAAAATTTCAGGGAGTGTTCTAGGCATCAAGACAACTCTATTGATTTTGATGTAAACAAACACCCCAGACTCCATATTCAGAGAATAATCAGGCTTCCTGATACTGCCTACACATATCAGTGGCAGCAATTTAACTTGCTGTGTGGAGAAGATATTTCCGTCAGAGGCCAGACAAAGAGGGTCTTACAGGGAGGTTTTGTGGGAGAAAACTCTAGCGAGTGGACAAAAGGAGAGACATACAAGGGAACAGAGGTGGGAGTGGTGATGAGGGAAATCAGGGACCCAGAAGAGGAAAAGAGGTAGGGGGCATGGAAACAGTGACCTGCAGTCAGTGGAAGGATTGGGAAAGGGAAAATAGAGCCCGGGGACAGAGGTGCAATGGGGGGATGGAGGACACAGATCCAAGCATGGAAGAGTTGCAGGGACTCCCTGAAATAGAAAAGCAGGGAAGGTGGCACATAAGGAGCTTAAGGGGGCAATGGAGGAATGCAAGGAGCCTCTGATATGTGTAATGTGCTAGGCCCATAGAATCTATGAAGTATGCGTCCCCCAGTACTACTTTCCATTGTAAATTGTCAGCTATTGCTCATGTTTTAAGTGAGCACCTAGCAACTGGCATAGGCCAATGCTTGTCTGAAGCCCTGCATTGCCTTATAGCTGTTAAGTGTTTTGAAAATGCCTGTATCTGTATACATACTATGAAGTGCCAAATCCTATAGAAAGTATTCTAATTTCCCACACTTCCATTTCAGAATAATTCCAGTTTAAATGGAACACTGGTAATACCAGGGTCACAGCAGGTCAGCAGCAGAGCTGGGAACAGAACCCAGGTCTCCCAAATCCCAATCCACTGCCCCAACAAATGGATTGTGTTCGTGCTATTTATTTTAATCTACCACTTTTATATGTTCCCAGCAAATTATAAACCTAGCATCATAAAGCTCCAGCAGCATCAACTGCCGCCACATTCTGGTAACGTCACAAATACATTAGACTAAAGGGCTTCCTCCCCCTCTGCTTTCCTAATCTATCAATTTAGCGATTAGGACATCTAATACTTCCACAGTGAATTATGGTGCAGTATTTCATACCTTGCAGTGTTACCTGAATGAGCCTACAAATACTGAGGGAGAGCAGCATCTTAAAAAAGTCATTTATTTAATGACCAAGTAGAGTGGGAAAGAAAAGCAAATACATTCATTTAAATGGAGCTTGTTAGGGAAGAATAGGGAGCCTGAGTAGTTTTTGCATGGAACTTTGTAAGGGCCATGAACTGTGTATAACTGGAACTTTATTACCCACACTTAACATCCAGTTATCTATATAAAAGCAGAGTCAATAACTACGCTTTCTGGTCAGTTTCATTTCCCTCTGAAGTTATTTAGTTTGCTATGTGGATAGTTGTAGGCTATTCTATAGAGTCCAACTACAAAAACTTGTAATTCAATATCTTTTCATTTTCACTCAGATACTAATATCATGCAGATTCCTATGTTGAATATGCAGCTAATATATGCTGTTGTATTTGATTCTCTTACCTAGTAACATGGGCTAAAATGAATGTGGACTGGATTTTACCCCATTTGCCCATCTCAAGTCATTGAATCTGGTACAGAAACTTCTTGGTACATACTAGTTTAATTAATGAGTCTATGTGGGACATCTGATCAGTCAAGAAACAAGAGTGAGTCTAGCTATAAATGTTAATTCTTTACCCAAAATTTTAACCTTGATAATTAGGTTGCACCTTTGAAAGCATTTTTAAAACCAGTCGCTTGGGTTTTGTTTTTTTTTTAAACCTAGCATTTAGAAGAGCAGTTTTCTTTAAAAAAAAAAAAAAAAAAAAAAAAAAAAAAGGGTCACTGCCAAGGGCATTGTTTCATCTGGATGGTAGCCTATTCCAAAACAGGTTTAGTTTTGATTAAGAATAACTGGACTGGCCACACCCAGATGAGTAAGATTTTAGCTGGCTGAAGTCAGTTTAGATCATTACTACTCAGCATACTTAACAGATAATTTATATTTCTGATCACCAAATACAGCAAACAACTTAAAGTCTCTTCTGAAATCTGAAGAATACTAACAGGCTTTTTTTTTTTTGGCTTGTTTTTCCACACACAGATACCTTAGATTAAAACATGCTGAAATAGTTTAATATTTTAGTTTCCTACTTTATTTTTTACCAGGAACAATGAAAACCTTGTTTCAGAATCTGTTTTTCATGCTTGAGGAAAAAAAATACTTCAGTGTTTGATTGCGAACACTGCTGTCTCCAATAAATCTTTTAGCAGAATTAAGAAATATTTTATGAAACTGTTGGCCTTAAAGCTTTATGAACCTGGTTTACAAGGCTGTTTTGTGTTAAGTCTGCCCAAGCAGTGTCCCTTTCAAAAATGCTGTTCTCTCCCACCAATAGGAGACCTACTGAAATAAAATTAGGAATTAGCAGCTTTGGGTAGTAGTCCTTAATCAGATTGAAGCACACTTCACATTGACAAAGTTGTTTTAATTGTGTTACATCTGTCTAAGCTAGGCAGTCTCAGTTCCATAGGCACTTTAAAGCTATCCTTATATTAATGTTAAGACACATTAAAGCACTGTCTGCATGGGTACTTTTGTGTGCCAATCACCAAGGAAGATAGACCCTTAAAAGAACTAGACACTCAGGATGATGCTGAAATTGCCATATTTTCTTCTTCACCTTTGGAGAAGTTGTATTCCATATGTTTCAGTTCATTCTAAGGGATGATCACATCACATTTCATCTAGTGACTATCCACCAGACAAGATTTAAGGTGAGTCAGTGACCTTAATAGAAGTTTAAAATAAGGGTTCAGCTAAAGCATGCACACCATTTTAATCAACACCTGCACGTATTTTAGCTGATTTTACAACATATACATGTATAACTTGAATCCTTATATCACAAAATTTCAGTGAAGGCCTTGATTTACTGTAGCTGTTATCACCAACAATAGGATTTCTACCTCAGCACACAGGCAAAAGGAAGACACTCACTATACAATGAGTTCATTGTATACCAGTATGTGTGTATTATTGTAAAGTTTGAAAAATGTAAGTAACTAGATATTTCAAAAAGAGTGTTTTTGGCACCCAAATTATCATAATTAGAAACTTAAATATTCAGCCCTCATGTTAACGAGTCTTATTCTATACTGCAAGCCATAGAAGTAGTCTAACTCTAGAGACCACCTTCTTTGTTATAGCTTTATATCACTAAAAGCTGTAACTTGAAGAGGGCATCAGTAGCTTTGCTACTGCCTCCTTGTGCAGACAGTTTTCTGCATGGCTGAGTCATAACTAACATTACATCATCTTACCCAGGGAGGGGCACAATTTCCATACTGAGAATTACAACCTCATACAAGCAGCACAGTATACTGAAGATTCCAGATACTAAAGTCATGTGGGTTATGTGAAAAAAATATTTCTTTGAAAGAAACCAGGTTCAAAGCCCCTTAATTAGTTCATTCATAGATAAGTATTGTGTCAATATTTTTGCTTATACACAAATGCATATAATCAAGAGATCAATGGAATATAAAGTCTATGTACAATAAACAGTTTCAACAAGTTTGCAAATATGTTAGAGTTGATGCCCATGAGGGCTTGTATTAAAGTTTTGGAATTATGTATTTAAGGAAGAGAAGTCACTCAGTTATCTAATTTTGTTTTTCAGAAGTGGTGGTATTGGGGAGATTTTGGATGCTTTCTACAGAATGGCTCAGTTTTTAGCAAGAGACTGAAAAATAGGAGTTTAACAGGGCCAAAACTATTTACACTGCAATATTAAGCAAACACGGATTAAATAGTTTTATTATCTCTCACCAGCACATCATTGCAGATGTCTCTTAGCTCTGTCTCAATTTTCTCTCTGTATTCTCGAGCCATTTGCTGTTTTTTCTCAGCACCTTCCGTCTTTTGTTCAATACTCGAGACGACTCTCCAAGATGACCTACGGGCTCCTACGACATTTTTGTAAGCAACAGAGAGAAGATTCCTCTCCTCATTGGACAACTCAGCTCCTTGCTCAGTCACAGACTTCATGCAGCCTGCCATGTCATCATATCTCTCAGCCTGCTCAGCCAGTTTGGCCTTTTGCACCAGCTCATTTTTATCCATGCTGATTTTTCTGAAGAGGGAAAATAGGAAGGTATTATTCAAACAATATTCATCAAGGGCAAATTAGCCTCATATGTAGAACACGAGTCTTTTAAAAATTATATAATATTCTAGCTTGTCAGTTATGCAACTAAGGCGCACAATGCTTGGACATTTATAAAACCAGTGACTTAAAAAGTCTTCAAGCCCTGGCATTTCTACAAATTCAAACCTTTATTTAATTAGCACTTCTAATCTTTCTTTCAGAGATCACATCACATTTGGAAGGTTAAGGTGCACCATTTCTGTGCTGTCCCAAGTATGTAGACATTTCAAGTGCCTCTTGCCACTGCTCAGTTCTCTTCAGACTACTTCCAAGCAGCATCAGCAGCATCATTAAGTTGGTCAGTTTCATAATTCTGATGATTAGAGAACAAACTGGAACCAGCATCAGTGGCTGACCCTTAAACAGTTCAAAGACCAGCCCAAAAAATAAATGAAAAACAGACATTTAAAAAAACCCAAACTCCTCCAGATTGAAGTAGTAGCACTAAACTCCCAACTCATTCAAGAAGTTGAGGCTCTAGAATGAAGAAAAATAACTCTGCAGCAGCCAGGAGTTTTTAAACTTTCAGATATCAACGTCTGGGTAGTAAGTATCACAGCTTGGGCCCTAATCATACACCCACATACACTCGCAGCCCTCCTAGAAGGGGAGGGGCTGAGCTTCTCACCTGGGCATTGCTATTCCAACTCACTGGTTATGGCTTGATGGGCACATTACATTGCCCAATTTGAGTCAAAACCGTCACTGAGACTCAAGTGTTAGCTGGGTGTGTTTAGCCCTTTGGGTGTGCATCTTAAGCCCTTTCAATCATACTGATCTAAATTGATTAAAATATACCCTTTTGCATGTCAGAATGGTCTGAGCCCACCACCCCCACACTCATTTCACAAGTCTTTGGTTCATAATATCTGGTAATTATTTCAAGCCCTGCAATATGGGGTTGCTATAAGATTCCTTGGTATGTTAACTGATGAGACTAAAAAGTGAAAACTCATGTTAGTCAAGCATATTGTGTTTTTAGATTACTTATTCCAATTGCCATCCCACTGCTCCCCAACAGTTTTGGTTTGGTTTATACAAGTGTAATATTTCACATAAGACTACTGGGAACTGAATTTCTTGTATTTAAACTCAATTTAAAAACATTAGATTTTTTTCCCCAGAGATCAGGTCATATCAAGGGTGAAGAACGTTTCAGTAGCAGTTTCAACCAACACTGGTAGAGAACAGTTGCTCCATTTCTCTGTAATATTTGCTAGGGTGAATTAAGGCCTTGACCACACTGCAAACACTGTTAAGAAGCCATTTTACAGTGGTTTGAGCACTGGTCTGTTTAACCCAAGGTTGTGAGCTACAGCAATGTTACCACCCAGCATAAATTAGACAGGGCAGATGTAGTTAAAACATGATCTGAAAGCCAGCTGATTAAACTGTGGTTACTGGCCAGCCAACGCCAGCAGACTGGCACGGCAGGCTCCTCGACAGCACTGCTGCACTTTAACAGAAGAGAAGCTACTTTCACGAAGCACAGCAATGGTGGGAAAATGCCAGTCAATTCCTCTGTACACTAGATCGCGTCTTGACAGCATAAAATGGTGTATCTGGAGCTCTCCGCAGCGCGCGCTTGAAGCCGGCACGGCTACACCGAGCGCGGGGCTGTGGGGCGGCTATACCATGAAACCGACACGGCGTGGGCGAGGAGGGACAACCGGGCCAGACTCCGCCCGCCGCCCCTCCCGCGCTGCGGCCGCCGTCGCATCCGCCAGGCTCCGAGACAGGCAGCGCCTCCGCTGGGCTCTTTGTCATGGCGGATCCGTGCCAGAGCCCAGCCCACTGTGCGCGCTAACCCCCGCTCACCTCAGCCCAGCGCCGGGGGGGTGGGGGGAGGAGGCGGCCGCGCCCCCGCCCCGACACAGAACGACAGAGGGGAAAGCCGCAGCCCGGCGCCGTCGCCACACGGGCGAGAGGGGGCGAGAACCCCGCTTCGCGGCGCCAGCGCAGTCCCCGCCCTATAGGAGCTGCCGTGGCCGCTCGGGAGCCCGGGCAAAGCGCCCATTACACGCCCCGCGGCCGGGGTCCCCAGCGACACCCCGGCTGCCTCCGCGCCGGGATCCGGGGCGGGGCCACCGCAGCAGAGCGCTCCAGGAACCCCGCTCGGCCAGGCAGAGGCAGCGCTGCCGGCGGGAGACCACACCCAACCCGCGAGCCGCCTGCGTCCTACACGCTACGCGCCCTGCCCCGGGCAGGCGGCCCCCCTGCCGGCAGGGCCCCGCGCGCCCAGCTGCGGAGGGTCGCACCGGACTGCGCCCCCTGCCCCTCCCCGGCCCGAGCCACCGCCCAGCAGCCTCACCTGCCACAGCCTGGCCAGAGGAGCAGCCCCCGCTGACCCCCTGCTCCGGGTCACACGCTGCTGCCCCCGCCTCCCCCAACGGCTCCATCTTCCCCCGCTCCGAGGCAGCAACCCGGCAAGGGGGACTGGGAGGGGCGGCCCCGGCCTCACCTGTGCAGCGGCGGCCACGTCCGCCGCGGCGGAATAGTTACCTGGGGGCCAGCTCCCCCGCGCCCTGCCCGCGGAGCCCGGCCCGGGGAGCCGCCCTGCTGCCTGCGGAAGGACCGGGGGAGGAGGGCGCCGCTACCCCGCCAGCTCCTTCCCCCCTCGCGGGCGCCCCGCAGGACTGACTGTGCCGTGGGCCCCGTTACCTGTGTAAGGAGGAAGCGGCGGCGCGAGTGTCTCTGGGCGGGTAGCCGGCGCGGACTGTACCTCTCTAGCCCTGCTGCTCTCTCCGCTGCAGCCTCTCTCCCAGCGCCGCACACGGGGTCTCCGCCAATCACTGCGCCGCAACGCACGGGCACCACACTGCCCGTGACGTCAAACGGGGCCATGGCAACCGCGAGGGAGCGAGCGCCTGCGCCCGCGCCTTCCCCTCCGCCCCACAGGGCGGGGGCCGCACCAACCGCCGCTGGCGTCGGCGCGCGCAGCACCGCGGGGGGACACGCCTTGCCCCGCCACAGCCCCCGCCGCGGGCGCGCGCCTTTGCCTCCAACTGCAGCGTGTGAGCGAGCAAGCGCCTGCGGGGTCCGCGCCGCTCCCCTGGCGGCAGGGCTGGGAGAGGCCGCGCACCGACTTTCCCTTCCCCCACCCAGACCTGCCACAATGCCGCCTTCCGTCGGGGCGGGGCTCCCGCCTGCCGACCTGTTCGAGGTGCCCTCACTGGGTTGTGGGGGAGAGGAGACGGCCCCAATCCCCTGCCCCGGCTCGCTAGGGCGGCGTATATCAGTTCAAACAGCCCCAAATGTGCGTGGCTGGCGGAAGCCCCCGCTCCCATGTGGCACACCACGTTTCAAAGCAGCCTGAGTAACCGGGCAGCGGCTCTTTAGAGCAGTGGGTTTCAAACTTCTTTTCTGGGGACCCAGTGGAAGAAAACTGTTGATGCCCATGACCCAAGGGCGCTGGGGATGAGGGGTTCGGGGTGTGGGCGGGGCTCAGGCTTGGGGTGGGGAGGTGAGGGCTGCAGGGTGGGCTGGGAATGAGCGGTTCAGGATGCAGGAGGGTGTCTGGGCTGGGGGTGCAGGCTCTGGGGTTTGGGGTGCAGGAAGGGGTTCCAGGTTTAGGTGGGGCTCAGGGCTGGGGTATAGGCTTATCTCCGGCGGCTCCTGGTCAGCAGCGCAGCTGGGGTGCAGGGGCAGGCTTCCTGCCTGTCTTGGCACCGTGCTGCGCCCTGGAAGCAGCCAGCAGCAGGTCCGGCTCCTAGGCAGAGGCGCATGACTCTCGCCCGCAGGCACCCCACCCCCACCCCTGCAGCGCTGCTTGGGGTGGGGGCAGCGCACGGAGCCCTGTGGCCCCCCTGTCTAGAAGCCAGACCCGCTGCTGGCCACTTCCGGGGCACAGCGTGGTGTCGGAACAGGTAGACACTAGCCTGCCTTAGCTGGGCAGCACTGCCAACGAGACTTTTAACGTCCTGGTTGGCGGTGCTGACCAGAGCGACCCAGTGCCTGACATGCTGTGACCCAGTACTGGGTCGCGACCTGAACTTTGAAAAACGCTGCTTTAGAGCACTTAGGAGAGTTGAGCTTGAAGCAGAAAGCTGGTTTTACCCTTCACTCTAGCAAAGCTGGTGCTCTGCTGTCATCCATCGATCTGAGTTTTATGCCGTTGCCCATCACTGGTGGATCTGAGTGCCTTAAACAGAAAATCAATAGCAATAGCAGAGTCCCTAGCGGCCTTCCTGGAGTCTCTGGCACTTCTCCCTTTATGAGGTCAGATCTCTGCTGGAGATAGGACTGGGGCCTTTGGGAGGGGTGTGAGAGGGTTGAGAAGGGTTTTGAGAATAAAAGGTGTGTTTGACTTCTGAGCATTACTTATGATGGAAAGGCTTCCTCTGACAGAAAATTGCAACATTATCTAAAAATGGTCAGACTGGATCCACCCAATCAATTGGTCTACAGCCAGATCACCTTGCCAGAGAATGCTTTGTCCCCTACTTCACAAATTTGTCATCCTGGGCTATGAGGAAAGGTTAAAAGAATGGGGCATGTTTAACCTAGAGAAAAGAATTTTGGGGGAAACAACAGTCTTCAAATATGTCAAAGGTTATAATACTGAGGGAATTCTGCACAAAAACAAATTTCTGTGCATAATATTTTAAAATTCTGCACATTTTATTTTTTGTCAATAAATAAATGTGGATGCTCCAGACTGGCAGTGGGGAGCACAGGCCATTGGCTGAACGGAGGTGGGAGATCACCCTGCAGCCCCTCTCTGCTGCCCCGGGCCATGGACTCAGAGGTGAGACTGCACCGAACCCTGACACAGCGCAAGGGCAGGGCCTGCCCCAGAAATGCCCAGGGCCCTGCCCCTCCGCGCCAGGTGCACCAGGTGTGGCCAGGCAGGCTCAGCCCAGCAGGATCCAAGTGCGGGGTGGGGAATCCACGTGTGGGGGAAAGGGTTCTATGTGGGGCAATCTGAGTGCAGATGGCTCAGTGGCGAATCTGGGTATGGGGGGAATCTGGATGCACAGGGCTCATTTGGGATTCCAGGTAGGGACAATGGGACTCTGCAGGGGGGTCTAGGTGAAGATGGTTGGGGCTCAGAGGGAGAATCTGGGTGAGGGGGGATGGGGCTCAGCACAGGGGTCTGAGTGTGGGGGGGCTTAGCAGGGGGGCCTGGGTGCTGGGGGATTGGGGCTTAGTGGGGAGGGGATCTGGGTGCATGGGGCTCGTCAGGGTGGGGGTTGGAGTGCAGAGGGATCACTGGGAGGGCGGTCTGGATGAAGGGAGTGGGGTTTAGTGGGGAGGGTCTGATTGCAGGAGGTGAGGCTCAGCAGGATGGGGGTTTGGATGCGGGGGGCTCAGTGTGTCGCTTTCTCTGTCCTGTGGATCCATGCACTCCCTAGACAGCTGCTAGGCATGTCCTCTCTCCTTCTCTTTCTCGTCTGGACTGTGGAAATGGCTGTAGACTTGTAAATATAATAAAATGACAGAAGTGAGGATGTTGTCTCTAGATTTGAAGAGCTAAACAAAGTGTACTCATACCAAGGAATATCATTTGTTCATTTTTAGGTGGTGACATTTCTACTGTAGTTTTGACTTTTTCTGATCTGCCACAGCCCCTTCTTTATCACATGCCCTAAGAACTGTAATCAGGTTTGTCAGAGGCTATCGTACATTTTGTTCTATTCTGACCACCCCAATTGCCTTCAGACCTTGTTTTAACTTTACTCTTTCTTGGATTTCCCACAAATTAAAATGTCATCCATTTAAACTTTCAGTTCCCCCAGGACTTACAAAACCTCATTCTTTTTCCTTTGGATGATTTCTGGAACACTTATGAGACCAAATGTTCCAGAATGGGAGGTAACAAAAGTAAGGTGTTGGTATGGTTACTTCCACCTTTTCATGTTTCTCTGAATGTATAAATATCCTCCTACTGTATGTTCCATTCTATGCATCCGACGAAGCGGACTGTAATCCATGAAAGCTTATGCTGAAATAAATTTGTTAGTCTCTAAGGTGCCACAAGTATTCCTTTTCTTTTTGCTGACACAGACTAAGACGGCTAGTACTCTGAAACCAGAATTCACTAGTTACATGTGGTGAGGAAAAATTACTGCTTAAGATAAATTTGAAGAATATACCTTTTTCTCTTTACAGCTTCACTGAAGCTCTGAAGGATTGTGCAGATACAGAGGTCTCATTTTTTTTGGTAACATACATCATAAAGGCACATCACTTTGTTGGTTCCATTACACCATTCTTCTCCATCATATCTAGTTCTTGTTTCAATTTTAGAAGCAATGGGATTAGTTCCTTTGCAGCTGTGATGATCCAAGCAAATATACATTGCTCACCTTTGTGCTGCCTCCCTGAGTCATTTGCTTCAACAAGATATATTCCCACCACCATCCTTTATTATTACATTTCCTGCATGCTTCCACTGGGTTGGCAAACCTCATCTATCCTGTGTTCTATTTTATCATGCCTGTTACATTTCTCTCTAGGGAACTTGGTATTCTTAAAAGACTTATATTAGGGGGTGTGATAGGGTACACCTGGCCTTCATGGCCCTCTGCTGGAGGCCCCACGGTCCTACTACACCCCATCCAAGAAAAGGAGCAGTGAAGGTTGGTCCCCCAGGCTTTCCTAGAGAAGCTGCATTGAGCAGCCAAACAGAGCCCACAGGGCTCAGAAAAAAAATTGCAGTAAGGCCTTAGCAAGTCAATTCCTGGCTGGGATTGGAGGGCTTTCTCTGGCCAAAGAAGCCTGAGCTGGTAGCAAGTCTACTTCTGGCTGCATTTTGCTTAGCTGGGTTTGTAGAGAGATATAGCTATATCTTAAGACCCTTAACCCTGAGGTACAGGTGGAGCAGAAAGGGGCACATAGGAAGAGACCCAGGGAAGCAGCAGCAATGAACTGAAGTGAGTGGTACATGGCTGCTGATAATAGGGACCCTGGGTTGGAACCTAGGCTAGTGGGTGGGCCTGGTTTCCCCTGCTGTTCACAGAAAGTGGTGCAAACCTCCTGAAGGGGGCAGGACTGAGTTGGGAGCCTAAACAAAGGGCTGTATTTAAAGGGGCCCAGAGCTAGGACTGAAGGCCCTACTAAAGGTGAATACATTATTTATCAGAGTTTATAACACCTTGGAAGGGGTTCATTTGGGCTTTGTGACTTGGCTGGAGGGCTGAGCTAGTAAAGAGCTGCCAAGTGAGTTTCACAAGCTACAAGGGGTGCCTGGAGCAGGAAAAGGACTGCAGTGCTGCATGCAACAGCAGGGGGTGCTCAAGAAGTGTGTATCCCCTGTTACAGGGGGCTTCCTTTTTCCTCAGAGATTTTTTTTTTTTTTTTTTTTGCTGCTTTTTTGAACCATGCTTCTGCAGTTTTCTTGCTAGATGACTTGTGTTTTCACTATCTCAGACTGTCAGGCGTACTTATCAACATCCAGGAAGCAAAACCCAGTAGATCATGAATTTGTAAAATTATAGAAACTTGCATACACATATAGATTTGCATAAAAGTACATAAAAACAGAGCAGGTGGGAGAAAGAGGGGGTGGACAGAGAATGACCCCAAAATAGACTTCTCTTTCCCTCATAGAAGATTAGGGTTGGAAGAGACCTCAGGAGGTCATCTAGTCCAACCCCCTGCCCAAAGCAGGACCAACCCCAACTAAATCATCTCAGCCAGAGTTTGTCAAGCCAGGCCTTAAAAACCTCTAAGGATCAAGATTCCACCACCCTCCATCCACAACACATAATTATTTCTTCCCTAATATAATTATTATTCCTCCCTCCAACTGTAACCTTTTAGAAGGTGGATAGGGGAAGCGGGGCAAAGCTATTCACCTCCTTCCAGGCCTCTGGAGGCGGCAACTAGGCAGAGTTTTTTTCCTCCCCTCTCTCCCCTGGGGAAGAAGGGGCGATATAGCAGGGAAAAGGCCTGGTACTGGGGTTGACAGCACAAGAAGCCAGTGGGAGCAGCTGCTTGCCAGCTGGCTCTTGAAACAGAGGGGTCCCACCACATCAGCTGGGAGATAGAAGCATTGCTTTCTCCCTGTGCTAAGGGAGTAAGGAATGCATCAGTCTATGGAGCAGTTTTGATTGACTGCCTTTCTCCAGGGGGCAGGAATATGAGGAATAGCTTATAGCAGCCAATTGGAGGGAATTTCCCCATAGGCTAGGGGTTTTCCCAGCAGCCCCCCAGAAAGGTCTGCAAATCTCTAGTCTATGCGAGAATCCTGTAGTTTCAGCAGGTCTGTCATGCTTTTGTAAAGCTTTTGATACTGTTTCACATGACCTTCTCATAAACAAACTAGATAAATGCAACCTAGATAGAGGTACTATAAGGTGGGTGCAAAACTGGTTGGAAAACCATTCCCAGAGAGTAGTTATCAATCATGCTGGAAGGGCATAATGAGCAGGGATCAGTTCTGGGTCTGGTTCTGTTCAATATTTTCATCAGTGATTTAGATAATGGCATCCAGAGCACACTTATAAAGTTTGCGAACGATACCACGCTGGGAGGGGTTGCAAGTACTTTGGAGGATAGGATTATAATTCAAAATGATCTGGACAAACTAGAGAAATGGTCTGAAGTAAATAGGATGAAATTCAATAAGAACAAATGCAAAGTACTCCACTTAGGAAGGAACAATCAGTTGCACACATACAAAATGGGAAATGACTGCCTAGGAAGGAGTACGGCTGAAAGGGATTTGGGGGTCATAGTGGATCATAAGCTAAATATGAGTCAACAGTGTAATGCTGTTGCAGAAAAAGCAAACATCCTTCTGGGATGTATTAGCAGGAGTGTTGTAAGCAAGACACGAGAAGTAATTCTTCCGCTCTACTATGTGCTGATTAGGCCTCAACTGGAGTATTGCGTCCAGTTCTGGGTGCCACATTTCAGGAAAGATGTGGACAAACTGGAGAGAATCCAGAGAAGAGCAACAAAAATGATGAAAGGTCTAGAGAACATGACCTATGAGGCAAGATTGAAAAAAATAGGTTTGTTTTGTCTGGAAAAGAAAAGACTGAGAGGGAACATGTTAACAGTTTTCAAGTATGTAAAAGGTTGTTACAAGAAGGAGGAAGAAAAATTGTTTTTCTTAACCTCTGCTGATCGGACAAGAAGCAATAGGCTTAAATTGCAGCAAGGGAGGTTTAGGTTGGACATTAGGAAAATCTTCCTAACTGTCATGGTGGTTAAGCACTGGAATGAATTGGCTAGGGAGATTGTGGAGTCTCTATCATTGGAGATTTTTAAGAGCAGGTTAGACAAACACCTGTCAGGGTTGGTCTAGATAATACTTAGTCCTGCCATGAGTGCAGGGGACTGGACTAGATGACCTCTCGAGGTCCCTTCCAGTTCTATGCTTATGGCACTGCCTATTGTAGAGTTAAGTCAGACACTAACTATAATTTTCTGACAGTTCCTTGCTTAAAATCCTAATTACTAGATGGTCTTTTATATGTTCTTTATTGAAATCAAAGTCACAGGGCTGTACTTGTATATTATAGTACCCTTACAAAGGCTTCCATGCATCCTTCAGTAACAGCGTGCCTGTTTGTGTATTACATTCCTTTTTGGAATTGAACATTCATACTTTTTAAGAAGGTGTCATAGTTATTCCAGTCTCCTTCCTCAACAAAGGCTAATGATTTATAAACATTTTCAGCTTCATTCCTCATGATGTAGATTAATGAGCAGACCTGTATTTCATCACTCTCTGTGGCAAGCTTGGCTGTGCCTTGGAATCTACTGACGTGTTCCTTTCTCGCAGGATATTTGGTCAGCTGATCAAACTAAAAAACTTCTGGGGCATTCAATTTTTGAATTTTCTCTTTCTTCTGTTTGTATTTGTCCCAAACCAATCAACTGCAATCACCATGTCATGTGACAATGGTTTAAAAAAATCAAGCAAGAGCTCCTTCTTTACATTTTCCTTGTTCAGTGATGAATTAGGATAAGGTGAGGAGTATTACCGCTAAAGCTATGCACATTCTTGCTCTCTCTGCTTCACTGAAAAGCTTCTGTCTAGGACTCCGTGGGGTCCGCAGACTAAGATTTCCAAAGGGATCCGCATCTTCATTTGACATTTTTTAGGGGTTTGCAAACAAAAAAAGTTTGAAAACCACTGGCCTAGAACCTTCTCCAAACCCCTCTTTCCTGCTTGGCTTCCTCCTGAAGTCTTAAAGAAACAATACATTTATCCTCCTTGGAAGATGCAAAGAACCAGTACAACCTGAAGTCCTGTTTAGGTAATCCTTGTAGTCAGATCTTCAGATGACTTTGAATATGGAGTGATATATTAATGCATATCTTGGTTGCAGATGTTCACATTGAGGATGCTTCAGACATTATCTGATAGGAGGTCAATTTATTTGAATATAAGAACAGCCATACCGGGTCAGACCAAAGGTCCATCTAGCCCAGTATCCTGTCTTCTGACAGTGGCCAATGCCAGGTGCTCCAAAGGGCATGAACAAAACAGGTAATCAAGTGATCCATCCCCTGTCACCCATTCCCAGCTTCTGGCAAACATAGGCTAGGGACAACATCCCTGCCCATCCTGGCTAATCGCCATTGATGGATCTATCCTCCATGAATTTATGTAGTTCTTTTTTGAACCCTGTTATAGTCTTGGCCTTCACAACATCATCTGGCAAAGAGTTCCACAGACTGACTGTGTGTTGTGGGAAAAAATATTTCCTTTTGTTTTAAGCCTGCTGCCTATTAATTTCATTTGGTGGTCCCTAGTTCTTGTGTTATGAGGAGGAGTAAATAACACTTCCTTATTTACTTTCTCCACACCAGTCATAATCTCATAGACTTCTGTCATATCCCCCCTTAGTCTTTTTTTTCCAAGATGAAAAGTTCCAGTCTTATTAATCTCTCCTCATATGGCAGACACTCCATACCCCTAATCATTCTTGTTGCCCTTTTCTTAACCTTTTCCAATTCCAATATTTTTTTTTGAGATGGGGCGACTACATCTGCATGCAGTATTGAAGATGTGGGCGTACCATGGATTTATATAGAGGCAATATCATATTTTCTGTCTTATTATCTATCCCAGGGGTGGCCAACCTGTGTCTCTGGAGCCACATGCAGCTCTTCAGAATTTAATATGCGGCTCCTTGTATAGGCACCGACTCCGGGGCTGGAGCTACAGGTGACAATTTTCCAGTGTGCCAGGGGGTGCTCACTGCTCAACCTCTGGCTCTGCCACAGGCCCTGCCCCCAATCCACCCCTTCCTGCACCCTCCCCTGAGCCTGCCGTGCTCTCGCTCCTCCCCCTCCATCCTGAGCCTCCTGCACACCATGAAACAGCTGATCGGGAGGTGCGGGGAGGGACGGGGAGGTGCTGATCTGTGGGGCTGCTGGTGGGTGGGAGGCACTGGAAGCAGGGGGTGGGAAGCTCTTGCGGGGCTGCTGACATATTACTGTGGCTCTTTGGCAATGTACATTGGTAAATTCTGGCTCCTTCTCAGGCTCATGTTGGCCACCCCGATTTATCCCTTTCTTAATGATTCCCAAGATTCTGTTTGCTTTTTTGACTGCCACTGCACATTGAGTGGATGTTTTCAGAGAACTATCCACAGTGACTCCAAGATCTCTTTCTTGAGTAGGAACAGCTAATTTAGACCCCATCATTTTATGTGTATTTGGGATTGTGTTTTCCAATGTGTATTACTTTGCATTTATCAACATTAAATGTCATCTGCCATTTTGTTGCCCAGTCACCCAGTTTAGAGAGATCCTTTTATAGCTCTTCACAATCTGCCTGGGACTTAACTATCTTGAATAGTTTTGTATCGTCTGCAGATTTTGCCACCTCACTATTTACCCCTTTTCCCAGATCATTTATGAATATGTTGAATAAGACTAGACGCAGTACAGACCCCTATGGGACACCACTATTTACCTCTCTCCATTCTGAAAACTGACAATTTATTCCTACCCTTTGTTTTCTATCTTTTAATCAATTACCAGTCCACGAGAGGAAATATCTTACAAATGTTTGTTTGCAAACAATAGAAAATGATAAAGAAAAATAAATAAAAATTTTAACATACCATTTGAAAACAAAAACAATGAGGAGTCCGGTGGCACCTTAAAGACTAACCGATTTATTTGGGCATAAGCTTTCGTGGGTAAAAAACCCCACTTCTTCAGATACACAGCAAATATTTGCAAACAAATATCATAGAACCCATAAATTGTAACCTTAACATGCAGTTATTTTATTAAAAGAAATGATGTAAAACAACTTCTTACTCAGCTTATCTATAGAAGCGACAAAGAGTCCTGTGGCACCTTATAGACTAACAGACGTATTGGAGCAGAAGCTTTCGTGGGTGAATACCCACTTCTTCATGCATCTGAAGAAGTGGGTATTCACCCACGAAAGCTTATGCTCCAATATGTCTGTTAGTCTATAAGGTTCCACAGGACTCTGTCGCTTCTACAGATCCAGACTAACATGGCTACCCCTCTGATACTCCGATTATCTAGTTGCCTGAGTGACAAAAGTAGGTTTATACTGCTTTTTACTCCTGTTAGAACTGCAGAGCTAACACAGCTGAGAGAGAAAGCTGGATTCTGTTCTTTCTTGTCTTGTGTGTGAAAAGTTCCAATTGGTTACACCTTTGCAAACCCAGTGAAGGCAGTGGGTTTGCAAAGGTGTCACTAAGGGCTTAATTGATCTGCGGAACCTTTGTTAGTGGTGATAAATATGTGAGATGAATAGAACCTCGTTTGAATCTGAGTCCAGGCTGAGTCTGAAGGGCTGCAGGCAAATTTGCAGACTGTGATGAGAAGGAAGAAGAGTCTATAAGTCTCTAATGGGTGTCACATATCGCCTCCATTAGTGCGGTATCTGAGCACCTGCTATATTAAGTTGGGAATTATGCAGCCTGGTGGGTTCTTGGATCCAGTGGAGCTTGGTTTTAAAACCAGGCAGCTTGATGTTGTTTGGGGGTTGTTAACATTCTTGGGGGAGAATCAGTTTATTCCTGTGATTTGAGTCAGTGTGACAACATTAAATGCAAGCTGAGATGCAAAATGGAAGAACAAAGTTCTCTCTCTGGAATTAGATTGACTAAACTAATTAGGCCACTTTGGGGTGTAAATGAAGAACTGGATTTGGGGTGGGTACTGTTACCATTGAAACCATCAAGAAGTCATATAATAGACCTGTCAGTCATAAAAGAGGCTTCCAGTAATTTACTAGTGATCTAAGCTGTAATGTTTGAAAACATGGGTCTAGAATAGATCATATCCCTGTGTAGGAACCAGCATGAGGCCTATGTATCACTTAAATCACACTATTTTATTCTCTTCTGGTTCTTACATGATGCCTGTCACTGTGGTATAGCTATGCCTTCCAAAGATACATAAAACAAATACTAACATGTATCACATGAAATTCTTTCTCCATTTTTCTCCACAGGAGGAAAAGTTTAGTTTTGTCACTGCTTTTGAAAATGACATACAATGTCCTATCACATATGAAGGTGTAATGGCCATCCTGGTAGCTGACACCAACGTTTAAACCAGGGACCTCCAGAACTGAGAACATGAGTCCCTACAGTTTAAGTGAGTAGTATACAGATTTGAGAACCTAATGGTGCATCCACTCCAACCTCAGTTACACTCACGTGAAATACCTCTGGATTTGGTAACTGAGGATGAACTCTTGCCTATTGTTTCTAAGAAGAAAAAGCATTAGGAATTTGGAACTTGGACTTGTTCATTGTTAATAAATACAAAGTGATGCACTTTGGAAGGAAAAAAGTAAACTACTTGTACACATTAGAGTTTTAAATGAACGTATCAGCTCAGGAAAGGATCCTAGGCATCACTGTCTACAACTCAATGAAGACTGTGCTTAATATGCAACTATGCTAAAAAAAAAAAGCAAACAAGATGTTAGGATGCAAACAGAAGGGGATGAGAATAATATGGAGAATAGTATAATACCATCATATAAAATCAGAGGCGTGGCCTCTTTGGGAGTACCGTGTGCAGTACAAGTCACCCCATCTCCAAAAGGATATTGTACAATTAGAGGGGGATAATGCTGCCTGCAGTCAGTGACTCAAGAGCCCGAGTACCAAACTCAGGGCAGAGTGTTAAGAACCAGGGAACAAATCCCAAACTGGTTGTGAGTTCTATACTTAGATTTCACCAACCAATCATCTATTGTAAACTCTTCAGGTACTAAACAGTCTAAACATAGTCACAGATTATGTACACTTGGGTACTCTGATCTATTTTACCACCCAGGTGAATGTACCTTTGTGATAGCTGGTCCCTTACACCAAGAATCATAGCGATATTCCGGTTACTCTCTGTCCCAAAGAACCAGTCACCCCAGATCAATTGCCCCTTAGATCTCACTCCAAAGACAATGCGTGTAGCCAATCCTATAATAAACTATATAAAGATTTATTAAATAGGAAAAGAAAACAAGTTATTTGCAAGGTTAAAGCAGGTAAACATATACACACATGAGTTACAATCTTAAATTTCAAAAGGTAATAGAAGTTTCTATAATAAGTAATCTGTACATGTCCATTAGGCTAGGCAGCTGGGGATGTCTTGCTTATGCCTAGGAAACCTTGCTCTCCCCTCCCTCCACCCGAGTCAAAGCAGCACAGAGATCCAGTTCCTTCTTGTTAGGATCCCCCTCTTTCCTTATGCTCTGAGCTGTAAACTCAGCTGATGGGGAGGAATCCACTTGCATGACTCATCTTCACATGAAGGTCCTCTTCAGTGTCCCACCATAGACGATCTGGTGTCAATGGACTTTTCCCGTTGGGCAGGACATAACACCTTCAGTTGGAGATCTGCACTTCAGACTAGTTTATGTCTCTGTCCTGTCTTGTGACTTATACAGTCACAGATGCTCACAGTACAACCAATTAAATATTACCTTGCAGTATGGGATACAGATGTTATAAGTGAGATTAATGCATGCAGCAACTCACAAGCATTCAGTAAAGTCTAAACATGTTTGTATAATTCTAGTATCTATTTTAACAATACTTAACATACCAGCCAAATTGCTTCGAGCTATATATTTGTCCGTGTTCAATGGATACATGGGAACTTTGGCAAGAGTTGACACCTGGTCTGCTATTATCACAGAGGGCTCTGAGAAGGGTGATGAGAATGATTAGAGGCCTGGGAAATTCTCATATGAAGAGAAATGGAAAAGATTGGGACAGTTTACCTCAGAAAAGAAATGAATCAGAGGGAACATATTAAAAGTATATAAATCAAGTGGCCTAAAGATGAGGTTCTCCCTGTCTCATAGTACAAGAACGTAATTTCAATTAAATGAAAAGGTAGGAATTTCAAAACTGATAAACAAACACCTAATTAAATGGTGGAATTCATTGCCATTAAAGGCCGTAAGGCCTAGGATTTAGTAAAATTCAAATAAGAATCAGACATTTACATGGATAACAAGATTATTCAAAGTTATAATAGCTAATGATAATAAAAAAATTGGAAGGACTATTAAAGCTCATGCTTCAGTGTTTAAGACAATCTTTAGCTATTAGAGGTTAGGATGAAACCTAAAGTGGAGGGCAGATTAGACCCCAGCTGCCTAATGCAGGACTCTTACATCTTTCTCTGAAGCATCTGCTCCAGGTCACTGGCAGAGAGAAGATACTAGATTAGATGGACCTGAGGTCTGATCTTATCTGGCAGTTCTTATGCACTGACATAATATCTAAAGAACTTACTGAGTAATATTGTGGAAAATTACATTGATCCCAATTGTGCACCACTATGGTTGGTGCATGGGTGTGACAGAATCAGTAAAGACCAGCTGGCCACTCATAATATGACTTCAAACAACCAGTGTCCATAGCCACACTAATAGGACATCCACCCCATTTCCCTAACAATAAAGGATTATTCCCTACAGTACTTTGTATAGGGTTTTGTTCAGTCACATTTAAAATGTCCCCAGTGACGGGGCTTTCTCCACTTCTTTTGGGAGTCTGTTCCACAGCCAAATAGATTTGTCATGAAACGTATCCTAAATATGTGCCCTAGTTTTCCCTTTTTCAATTTCATTCCCCCTATTGCTGCAAAAATCCACAAGTTCTGCACCAGTGAGTGACTAGTGAACACCTTTGGCATAGCTTATTGCTATTTTACTTTTTTTTTTTTATAAACCCCTCTTAAGCAGTTTTTGGAATGTATGTGGCATTCTTTATTAGAACCTTTTTCATAGTGTCAGTATAAGAGAAACAAGTAGGGGGGAAAAACACTAAGTACCCATCACTACTTTTTTGAATATTTTTTTTTATTTTTTTTTTCAATCCCTTTCTCTCAATCTCTCTGTTTGTTTGTGGGTGTTTTGTATTTGTTTGTTTGCTCTGCTACCATACACCCTTACCTATTGAAGCTCAGCTGCTATTTGATATCAGTTTGTAAGCCAGCAGCCAACTTGGACTCTTATATACATATACAATGAAATGTGGTATATTGAGCCATTCCCATTTTAGCTAATACAGCTGATTTTGAGTAGAACAACACTTTCAGGGCCACAAATTGCTGCCGAAATGTTAAAGAAGCTACAGGCTTGAAGGGCAGCAGAAATTTAAAACTATCATTTCCCCCCACTTCTGCCCCTCATTTTTTCCTCTCACCCCAAACAACCTCTCTTCACCCCTTCCTCCCCACAGGGCATCTTATCCTTTGTTCTTCCCCTGCCAACATTTTCCAACCCCATACCAATCTACTGAACATAATGGGAGTAGGGATTTTGTTTGTGTGATTTAGTAAGGAAATCCCAGCAGTGCACTGTTGGGAGCCAGTGTTACAGCCATTCACTAGCAGAAAGGTTCAACTGGCCAATTAGAATGTGGCTTCGGATGATCAGTGTCAACAGCCACAACCCATTTCTAGTTGTTATAGCCCCCTGTCCCACCCTAAATCTCCTTCTTCACTAGTTACACTCATCAAATATTTGTGGACTCTTATCATGTCCCGCTTAGTCCTCTGGTATTTTAGTGATCTGGTTGGGAGTATCGGTGGCTCTGATTTGGGGGATTATAGGTATCAGTGAGAATAATGGGTTTGTTAATCTATGTACAAATTTTAAAACTGTTAGTTTCGCCACAAGATAAGAAAATCTTCATAATCTTATATGGAGTGGAGATTTAGAATTGCCTGGAAGTGTCATCTTTATTGCTTTTAAATAATAATATCTGAGGTTGTTTTTCTTTTCCAAGTGAGTTTACTAGTGGAAGATAAAAAAGGAGTGAAGTAATTTCTTTCACCCATCCGATGAAGTGGATACTAACCCACGAAAGCTTATGCTGAAATAAATTTGTTAGTCTCTAAGGTGCTACAAGTTTTTCTTTCTTATTTTCATTTTGCTGACACAGACTAACACGGCTACTACACTTAAACCTAATTTCTTTCTGTGTCTTTTGGCTGTGGGATCCTCGATAAGGTTGAACAGCTTATTCTACAGTGGTCGTTCTTATGGGTGCCGTCTCAAGGCCCTAAATTCAGGGGTAGGTCAGCTGGGAAGGGATGAAGTCAAAATAAGGAATACATGCATACCAGCATGGCAACAAGGTCAAAATCTGGTCTCCCACACTTCTTCCCAGCCAGCTGAATATGTCTCTGTATGATAAAGCCATGGGAAGTATGAAATTAGTGGGAATGTATGCAGTGTAACCATGTTACAATTTTACTGTTTTTTAGAATTTGAAGTTCAGCAGCAGTCTGACAGCTATACCTATTCTCCTGTTCTTGGAGGGACAGGGAGGAGAATCAAGCCTCACAGTAAACAAGATCTAAGTGACTTGCCCATGTCATACAGAAAATCCATGACAGAGCCAGGAATTGCCCATGATTCTGTAGGCTCTAGTCCAGTGCCTTAAATGCAAAAGCATCTTTACCATATCAACCCCTAGATAATTCTCCTAGGACAGATTTTCAAGGCCCAGAGCTTAGTGGCAGATTTTTGGAGTAAGAACTCTAGGCTGCAACTCAGTGGGCTAGTGCTTTTTCTTTTCTAACTACTGGCTTCTACTAGCAGTGCTTCATGGTTCAACCTGAAACAGTTTTAAAGGGGAAGAAAAATAAGTTATTGGAGGAGGCTAACATGCTTATGGACACTATTACCTCTCAAATCGTTAATGTCTCACTTCTCAGTTAAACATTTATTTCTTTTCAAATGAGTTAAAGTTGGCAGGCTTCTGGGCTAGTCAGAACACAAATAGGTAGTAATCATTGGATCACTGCAACTGATAAGCAATATGCAAGAGAAAATAAGAGCAGTAAATTATTTTCTGAATAAAAAGTGTCTCTGTACGTCACAAGTAGAATTATGAAAATAAGAAAGAAAAACTTGTAGCACCTTAGAGACTAACAAATTTATTTCAGCATAAGCTTTCGTGGGTTAGTACCCACTTCATCAGACGCATGGAATGAAATTATATTTCAGACATATTTATACAGTCAGAGAAACATGATGGTCCAGGTGTATAGACCAATCTTAAGAGGCTAATTAGTTGAGAGGAAACATGACAGCAGGGGAAGAAAAAGCTTTTGAAGTGATAAACAAGATGGTTACACAGGTGTGAATGAGGATCGTTAACTTAAGGGAAATAGATTCAATTAACATAATGGCCGAGCCATTCCAAATCACGATTTAATCCGGAGGCAACGCAATCTAGTTTGCATATCAATTCGAGTTCAATAGTTTCTCTTTGAAGTCTGCTTTTGGAGTTAATCTGTCGCAACACTGCTATCCTCAAATCTGTCATTGAGTGATCAGGGAGGTTGAAGTGTTCACCTACTGGTTTTTGAATGTTATGATTCCTGATGTCAGATTTATGTCCATTTATTCTTTTGCGTAGAGACTGTCCGGTTTGGCCAATGTACATGGCAGAGGGGCATTGCTGGCACATGATGGCATATATCACATTGGTAGATGTGCAGGTGAATGAGCCCCTGATGCAACAAAGCCCGATGCCAACTCTGTCAACATATCGATTCAAGTGATACCATCACAGGGCCTAATCACATCCGCCACGCCATCAGGGGCTCATTCACCTGCACATCTACCAATGTGATATATGCCATCATGTGCCAGCAATGCCCCTCTGCCATGTACATTGGCCAAACCGGACAGTCTCTACGCAAAAGAATAAATGGACATAAATCTGACATCAGGAATCATAACATTCAAAAACCAGTAGGTGAACACTTCAACCTCCCTGATCACTCAATGACAGATTTGAGGATAGCAGTGTTGCGACAGATTAACTCCAAAAGCAGACTTCAAAGAGAAACTATTGAACTCGAATTGATATGCAAACTAGATTGCGTTGCCTCCGGATTAAATCGTGATTTGGAATGGCTCGGCCATTATGTTAATTGAATCTATTTCCCTTAAGTTAACGATCCTCATTCACACCTGTGTAACCATCTTGTTTATCACTTCAAAAGCTTTTTCTTCCCCTGCTGTCATGTTTCCTCTCAACTAATTAGCCTCTTAAGATTGGTCTATACACCTGGACCATCATGTTTCTCTGACTGTATAAATATGTCTGAAATATAATTTCATTCCATGCGTCTGATGAAGTGGGTACTAACCCACGAAAGCTTATGCTGAAATAAATTTGTTAGTCTCTAAGGTGCTACAAGTTTTTCTTTCTTATTTTCATTTTGCTGACACAGACTAACACGGCTACTACACTTAAACAAGTAGAATTGTCAGTCAGTTGATCCAGAGTGTTTATACAACACTCTCTTTAGTGTACCTCATTCACACAAAAGGATCACAACATGATACATAGCCAGTTACAGTCCATAAATGCAAATACGAACAATGTGTTCAGGTATCAATATAACATGCAGGAAGACATGATGCGGGTATGATTTTAAAATGAGTACAAAGGCCAAGGTTCAGGGATGATGCCTGAGCCCAGGAAAACTGGGAGGTCAAAGAGCAGGGATTAGTTATTTTGCTAGAGACGGTTTGGAGTTACAGGCCAAAGAGAAGTGAAGTGTTGGGACAGGATCTGAAGAGAAAAGCCACAGGTGTAGAGAATACTCTACTGTGAAGAGACAGGAAAAGGTCAAAAAGAAGTTTGATATTTGAGCAGCTGGGAATTGGGTTAGAGAAAAGGAAGTAATTGGATGGTGTGGTGCAAGTCTATTGAGGGTCTTGAAAAAAAGAGGAAGATTTTTGTACTGGAGTCTGAAAGGATTAGAAAGCCCGTGGACATTTCTGAGGATGGGGTTAATATTTTTATGTACACTTGAGATGACAAGGTGGAGATTTTTCAAATCTTCAACTAAACCCATGCAAAGAGTACTTGTTAGAATGCACTGAACTCCATGGAGGATATGTGCTAGAACTGAATGGTAATGTCAGGGCTGGCGCAAGGATATTTTGCACCCTAGGTGAAACCTCCACCTTGCGCCCCCCCCCTCCAATGTCCAGCCCCCACCTTCCTATGGCCAAGTTCCCCCCAGGGGCCCAGATGTTCACAAAGTGCAGAGAGCATGGGGCGGGGGGGCTCCTCCAGGGGGTGAAGGTGGCAGAGAGGGGGGTGCACGGGATTGTTGCAGGGGGTGGAGGTAGCCAAGAGGTGGAGGGGGCGGCAGTGTAGTGACAGGGAAGAGATTGCACAGAGGCAAAAGGGGCTTGTTGCAGGGGGTGCAGTGGTGGGGAGGGTGTGGCACAAGGGAGAAGTGGGCAGATGGGGATTGTTGCAAGGGGCTGGCAAGCCGGGGGGTGTATGTGCCCGGGGTTGTTGCAGGGGGGTGAAGGTGGCAGGGAGGGGTTTGCACAAGAGAGGAGTGGGCCGGAGAGAGATGGCAGGCGAGGGGGGGTGGTCCCGAGGTTGATGCAAGGGTAGGGCTAGGTACCTTGCAGGCAGAGTAGTAGCTTGCACCCAGCTTCTCTGTCCGAAGAGCAGAGCGCAGCTGCGCCTTCTTCCCCACGCTGCGGGCTGAGCCAGGTGTCCCGCTGCCCCCGGGGCTTTCAGCTGCAGTGCAGGCAGGCAGCCAGCCCTCTCGAGCCGGGCTCCCCACCACCCGCGGGGCTCTCAGCGGCGGTGGTGGCAGCAGCTGCTGAGAACCTCGGGGGCGGCGGGGAGCCCGGCTCGGCCCGCAGTGCAGGGAAGAAGGCATAGCTGCTAGCGCTAGGCCCTCCCCTTCTCTGCTCCCCTGAGGGGAGGGACTGGCCGCATTGCGGGCAGCCCCTCTGGAGCCAGGAGGCATGGAGCAGCGGCAGCCTTGTGCTCCACTGTTTAAAAATTTTTTGGGGGGCACCGCTTTTTGGCACCCCCAACCACTTGGCACCCTAGGCGGTCACCTAGTTCGCCTAGTGGTTGCACCGGCCCTGGGTAATGTAGAGTCAAGCTCTCGTCTCAGTGCTATCCTGAATCATTGTTTTCTGATCCTCTCCATCCAGGCAGCAATAATGAAAAGGCATGGCTAATTATTAGCTTTTTGTGGTGGGGTGTCTGCCCCACACAAGGCCTGAAGGGGTAAATTAGGTCAATTAACCTTAGGCTGCACCTGGAGGAAACCTAGAGCATGCTGTGGCCTAATTACAGATGAAATGCAGCTTGGGGGAGGAGCTGGTCAGGATCTATCAAGAGGGGAAGGTGGCAGGCTAGGGAAGGAGGCCTGCAGTTGTACTTCCTGATACAAAGGGGAAGAGTAGTAAGCAGTCCAGGGAAGGAACAATAAGGGCTGGGAGAGTAAAAACCTATAGCTGCTGGGTTGAGGGTCCCTGGAGTGGAATCAGGTGTAGAGGGTGGGTCTGGATTTCTCTACTAGCCACTAGGGAGCAGACTATCTGGGACAGTTTGCCTCAAAGGTCTTGCAATGCCCCTGAAGTGGGGAGAACTTTAACGTGGCTTGGCTGGAGGGCTAAGCTATGAAAAGGACAGTGCTGTTATTAACAGCGCCTTAGAGACTATGGAGTTACTGAGTGAAATGATGGATTGAGTAACTGCAGGAAGGAATGTTTGAAAGGGTGGCAGAGTTAATTCCCCAGATGAGCCACAAGGAAGTGCCACAGAGCGGTGGGTGGACCACCCCATCACACTTCTCTGAAGCCTCTGAGTTTTAAACTTTAAGTGCACATGCACTTGTTTAAAAACACAAAAGCTTCTCCTCACAACAGGTAAGAACAAAACTAGATTAGTTTGTCCCTCCTTTCAGATTTCCCAGAAACAAACTACATTAAACATTATCAGACACAGAGACTCAGATGTAACTAGGAAAAGCCTTCGTTGACACTTGTACAGTGTGCTGTTCCCAGGAAGAGTTGTGTGGTAGCTGGGCACACCCTACCTTTCTGCTCATGCAATTCATGACCCATTTCCCAGCTCTCGCAGAACCTTTTAGTTCCAAAATCCCAACTTTCTAAGGTTTGTCTACATAGCAAGTTAGTGCACAGTAAGCCAGGATATAAATCTACAGTGCACCAGCTTGCCATGTGCTATTGTAACCCACACACCTTCTGGGTGTGGTGTTCTGTCCTATCTAGTGGCACTGAGACCACTAAGCCCTGGTCTACACTACGAGTTTAGGTCGAATTTATTAGCGTTAGTTCGATTGATCCGTGCACCCGTCCACACGACGAAGCCCTTAACATCGACTTCTAGGGCTCTTAAAATCGATCTCGCCACTCCACCCCCAACGAGAGAATTAGCGCTTAAAGCGATATTGCCGAATCGATGTAGGCTTAGTGAGGACGCAATTCGACAGTATCGGCCTCCTAAATCTATCCCATGGTGCAACAGCTGACCGCTCTGGACAGCGGTCTGAGCTCGAATGCTCCTCCCAGGTAGACAGGAAAAGCCCCGCAAACTTTTGGATTTCATTTCCTGTTTGGCCAGCGTGGTGAGCTGCAGGTGAGTGCAGATCTCATCAGCAGAGGTGACCATGATGGAGTCCCAGAACCGAAGACGAGCTCCAGCATGGACCGAGCGTGAGGTACTCGATCTGATCGCTGTTTGGGGAGACGAAACCGTGCTAGCAGAGCTAGGGTCCAAAAGAAGAAATGCCAAGACATATGCCAAAGTCTCCAAGGGCATGCAGGACAGAGGCTACAACAGGGACGCGCAACAGTGCCGCGTGAAAATTAAGGAGCTCAGGCAAGCCTACCAAAAAACCAGAGATGCAAACAGCCGCTCTGGGTCACAGCCCCAGACATGCCACTTCTATGATGAACTGCATGCCATTCTAGGAGGTGCAGCCAGCACAGACCCTCCCATGTGGTTTGACTCCGTATGTGGATCATCAGAACCCACAGAGGAGCCTGATGATGATAATGATGCTGAAAATAGCACACAGACCCAGCAAGGAAGCGGAGAAGCCCTTTTCCCCGACAGCCAGGAACTCTTTCTCACCCTGGAGCCAGTACAGTTCGAACCCTCCCAAGGCGTGCTCGATGCAGGAGAAGGGACCTCTGGTGAGTGTACCTCTGTTTAATTAATACATGTTTTATAAGCAAGCGTGTTTAATGATTAATTCGTGGCCAGTACAGCCACAGCTACTCGAAAAGTCTGTTAACATGTTCGGGGATGGAGCAGAAATCCTCCGGGGACATCTCCAGAAAGATCTCCTGGATGTGCTCCCAAAGCCTGTGCAAGAGGTTTCTGGGGAGGGCAGCCTTATCCTGTGCTCCGTGGTAACACACTCTGCCACGCCAGGCAAGCAGCACGTAGTCTGGAATCAGTGCTTTGCAAAGCATGGCGGCGTACGGTCCCGGCTTTTGCTGGCATTCAAGCAACATCCTTTCTTTATCTGTGTGTGTTATCCTCAGAAGAGTGATATCATTCATGGTAACCTGGTTGAAATAGGGGAATTTTAGTACGGGGGCATTCAGAGGGGCTCCGTCCCTGCTGGGCTGTTTGCCTGTGGCTGAACGGAAATCTTCCCCGCTGTGACCCATGCGGTGGGGGGAGGGGGCACAGCAAACATCTTGCATGGGTGTGTGTGTGGGGGGGGTGATTAGGTTCTCGCTGCATGTTAACCCGAAAACCGCCGCCCCCCCAACTTTTCAATTGCTAACCTGTTTGTTTTAAATTGCCAGCCCACGGGATGTTTGTTATGGGAAATGAGGGGGTTGCTGTTTGAAAACATTCCCGCCTGTTGTGAAGCTTAAAGAAGCCTATAGAGTGTCTTACCATGGCTGTCTGCAAGCCGAATTCTGTTGCCCGCCGGACCTGCTTGTGTGATCTCTCACAGCAAACCGGCAGACCCTCAATATGAGGCACAGTGCAACCTTGGACCAAATGCACATGTGATATGTAATGTTTTGTTCAAACAAAATGTGTCTTTTACATTTGTCTCCCGTTTGCTTCCTCCCACAGCTGCAAATGTTTCAACGCCACCCCTTTCATCACCATCCCAGAGGCTAGCGAAGATTAGAAGTAAAAAGAAAAGGAGTCGAGACGATATGTTCTCAGAACTCATGGAATCCTCCCACTCTGAGGCTGCCCAGCAGAATGCGTGGAGGCAGACACTGTCTGAGTCCAGGAAGGCAGAATTTGATCGCTTGGACGCGTGGCGTGCTGAAGACAATGACTGGCGGGCTGAAGAGAGACAGCGGCATCAGCGTGCAGAGAGAAGGCAGGATGCAATTCTGAGGCTACTGGAGGATCAAACGGAAATCCTCCGGCTTCTGGCTGAGGACAGGCGTAGGGTTCAGGAAAGGCCGCCTGAGCCCAGACCGCCGCTACAGCCCCTGTCTAACCAACAGCCCTCCTTCCCGAGTCCCATAACCTCATCCCCGAGACGCCCAAGAACGCGTTTGGGTGGCCTCCGTGCTCCCAGCCACTCAAGCCAAGAGAACAGTCCAAGCAAGAAAGGGCTGGCATTCAATAAGTTTTAAAGTGCTGTGTGTCCTTGTCCTTCCCTCATCCCCTCCTCCACCACCCATCCTGGTGCTTCCCTTCCTCCACCATCTATCCCGGGAGACTGTGTCAGTTACCCCCATAGTCCCCCCTCTGTGTTTTATGAATCAATAAAGAATGCATGATTTTTAAGCAACAATTACTTTATTTCCTCTGCAAGTGGTGATTCGAGGGGGGGAGGGCAGGGCGGTTTGGGTAAAGGGAAGTAGAGTGAATGAAGGGGCGGGGCTTTTCATTAGTGGGGAAAAACAGAACTTTCACACAGCATTCTGGCCATTCATGAAACTGGTTTTCAACGCTTCCCTGATGCGCAACGCACCCTGCTGTACTCTTGTAATAGCCCTGGTGTCTGGCTGCGCATAACCAGTGGCCAGGCGATTTGCCTCAACCTCCCACCCCGCCATAAACGTCTCCCCCTTACTCTCACAGATATTGTGGAGCGCACAGCAAGCAGTAATAATAATGGGAACATTGGTTTCGCTGAGATCTAACCTAGTTAATAAACTTCGCCAACGCGCTTTTAAACGGCCAAATGCACACTCCACCACCATTCTGCACTTGCTCAGCCTATAGTTGAAAAGGTCCTGACTACTGTCCAGGCTACCTGTGTATGGCTTCATGAGCCACGGCATTAATGGGTAGGCTGGGTCCCCAAGGATAACTATGGGCATCTCAACATCCCCAACGGTTATTTTCTGGTCTGGGAAGAAAGTCCCTTGGTGCAGCAGCTGAAACAGACCAGAGTTCCTGAAGATGCAAGCGTCATGTACCTTTCCCGGCCATCCCACGTTGATGTTGGTGAAACGCCCCTTGTGATCCACCAGTGCTTGCAGCACTATTGAAAAGTAACCCTTTCGGTTTATGTACTCGCTGGCTTGGTGGTCCGGTGCCAAGATAGGGATATGGGTTCCGTCTATCGCCCCTCCACAGTTCGGGAACCCCATTGCTGCAAAGCCATCCAGTATGAGCTGCACATTTCCCAGACTCACAACCCTTGGTACAAGCAGCTTGGTGATCGCCCTGGCTACTTGCATGACAACAGCCTCCACTGTAGATTTTCCCACTCCGAATTGATTCGCGACTGACCGGTAGCTGTCTGGCGTTGCAAGCTTCCACAGGGCTATCGCCAGTCGCTTCTCTACTGTGAGGGCTGCTCTCATCTTGGTGTTCTGGCGCTTCAGGGCAGGGGAAAGCAACTCACAAAGTTCCAGGAAAGTGCCCTTACGCATGCGAAAGTTTCGCAGCCACTGGGATTCATCCCAGACCTGCAGCACTATGTGGTCCCATGAGTCTGTGCTTGTTTCCCGGGCCCAGAATCGGCGTTCCACTGTATCAACGAGCCCCATTACCACCATGATGTCCACCTTGCGGGGGGGCCTTTTTTGAGAGAGGTCTGTCTCCATGTCCTCATCACTCTCCTCAGGCTGATGCTGTCCCGTCCTTGCCTCCTGTTGCTCTAGCAGCTCCCGGTTCTCGGTCTCCATATACTGCTGGACAATGCGCGTGGTGTTCATAACGGCCATAACAGTTGCGGTGATCTGATCGTGCTCCATGCTTCCCCTGGTACGCTGTTTGCAGGACAGCAGAGTGGGAGCAGAAGCGGCGGGTGGACAACAACGGTGGCAGCAATATGGCGCCCGCACGAAAAAAGGCGCGAAAGGATTTTTCGCTCCCCCCTCAGGTGCTTTCACGGAGGGAGGGGGGAGCAAGGGTTAGGTTCATTTCCTTCTAGCTGCAGATAGTACAATATGCGGTGAGCAGGGGTTAGGTGCCTTTCCTTCCAGCTGCAGATGGTACAATAAGCTCTCCTGACCCCCTCAAGGATTGAACTTGCAACCCCGGGTTTAGCAGGTCAACGCTCATACCGCTGAGCTATCCCTCTGCCCGTGTTCCAGGCAGTGCTGGATCTCCCTTAAAGAAAACGTAAAAAAGCGCCCCCGGCCAGCCACACCAAAGGCCGCCGGCCAGGAGCACTGTAATGTCAAGTATATTGTACGATCTGCAGCTAGAAGGCAAGGAGCTTCTGTTGTATGGTCCCGCGACCACAACCATTTATGGCATATTGCACAATCTGCAGCTAGAAGGCAAGGAGCTTCTGCTATATGGTCCCATGACCACAACCAGTTATGGCATATTGCACCATCTGCAGCTAGAAGGCAAGGAGCTTATGCTGTGCAGTCCCGCGACTACCAGCCTCAGGCAGAATGGCCCCCTCAAGGATTGAACTCGCAACCCCGGGTTTAGCGGGCCAACGCTCAGAACGCTGAGCTATCCCTCTGCCCGTATTATACCGTGACTGAATCTCCACTAGACCTAATGTGAAGGCGTACGCTGGAGATGCACGGTAATTGTGAGCTGAGCAGCCTTCCGTAGCAAACATGGAAAGCACGCAGACAAGGCGCGAAAAAGATTGCTTTCAAGGAGGGAGGGAGGGACGTTTGATGGCCTGATGACATGTACCCAGAACCACCAGCGACATTGTTTTCTGCCCCATCAGGCTTTGGGATCGCAACCCAGAATTCCAATGGGCAGCGGAGACTGCGGGAACTGTGGGATAGCTACCCGCAATGCAATGCTCCGAAGGTCGATGCTAGCCTCGCTACTGTGGACACAGTCAATCGACTTCATGGTCTTAATGCTCTTTAGTGGGGACACACACAATCGATTCCATAAATTCGGGTTTTAATATATCGACTTCTATAATTTCGAACTAATTCTGTAGTGTAGACGTACCCTTAGAGAGAGATTAATGAGTCTGCTCTACAGGAGACATGCCAAACTTGTGAAAAAATACAGAACTTGGGCTTGTTTTTGGCTTAATTGGCTTGTGAGTTGCTTGTTGGATAGTTTTTGCCTTGCAGCTTGTTGCTTGTTTGGCTTGCAGCTTGTTGCTTCTTTATTTTTTTTTTGGATCGGCTCCTGGCAAGCAGGGGCAAGGGGTGGGGGGCAAGAAGGGGAGAGAGTCAGGGATGCGCAGCGGGCCCACCAGAGTCCCAGACTGCACGCCAAGGGGATCTAGTCACATAGAGTGTTGGGGTCCTTGGGGATTGGCTTGTTTTGGCCTTGTTTTGAAATAGGATTAGCTTGATTTTTGGCTTATTGTGAAAATCGGGGGTGCTTATTTACTGCGTGAAAGTTAGCTAAGGCTATAGAGCACAGTTGCCAACAGCCATATGGCTTTTAGCTCATGCAGTAGCGGCTCATGCATTAAGTCCCAGGTTCGATCCTGCCTGTCGACGACCAGGGTCTGTCGATGTTACGCTGTCTCACCATGTGGACACTGCTACAGCACAGTGAAAGTTCCAGACTGTAGCTTAGCAAACTGTGCTTTAAGCTGGTGTGCTGTAGGTTCACACCTTGGCTTGCTGTGCACTAATTTGCTGTGTAGATAAGATCCAAATCAATGAGACAAAATAGCTCCAGGGATATATAGGGACAGCTCTAGCGTTTTTGCTGCACCAAGCCACCGAAGCGTGGAAAAAAAAAGAAGCCACGACCGGAGCTGCCGAAGCAAAAAACAAACAAAACACATGAGATGTGCCGCCCCTTCAGATGTGCCGCCCCAAGCACCTGCTTCCTTTGCTGGTGCCTGGAGCCGGCCTTGGAGATGTAGCAATATTCAGAAAGTTTCTAAACAGAAAGCCGGTGTATGCACAGTATTGAACTGCACCATTCCCGTGCCCTGCTTCTTTTGCCACTCAACCAAACTATGTATGCCACACTTTTCTTACCATCCTTCCCCTCCCCCCATGTATTTCAGTTTCTGTAGCTTGGTTCCATTTCTGCCTGGCCCTACTCCATGCCTAGATATTCAGCACTTTTCACTTTGGAGCCTAACTATTCCTCCTGTGGCAGCAGTAACCCAGGCAGGGCCTCCATTGATTTGTGGGCCCGTCAAACATGAATCCTGGCACTGTGGCTGCTGGGGTATGATTTATACCTCCAGACAGCTCTGTGTCCTTTGAGCTCTAATCTGCTCTGCTGCTTTATTGACAATGTAACAAAGAACAAAGTGTCTGAACCTCCCTTGATTTGTGCCAGGGATCAAAAAATATCTCAACATAGGCATTGGTATTAGAGATGGGTGAATTTCATGAAGTTTGGGAAATTGTAAACTTCTCAAAGGACTTTTTAGGTTCTCAGGGCTTGAAAACTAGTTCCAGTTCATGGTCCTTTTCCCCTCCTGTAACTTAAAACTGTATTATCTTTGGAGGAAAATTCAATTTTTTAAAATGTTTCTACCTCAAAGGGAGCCGGTGTGTTGTACTGGGGATAGCCTAATTTAGGGAAATTCTTCTATTATGTATACAGTATAGTGTTTTTAATTACATATGTTACAGACTTTAAAAAACAGATACCTTCCAATTTAAATACTGTATTTATTAGAATTTTTTCTCTTCCCCTTTCTACTCCTCTTTCAGTTGTTTCTCCTAAGCAAGGAAACAGGGGAGGTTGGACTCTGAGTTCATGAAAATGTACACTCATTGCACATGCAAAAAACAGCATTTGTAAGTAATGTGCCACTTGTGGAAATTATCCATTTACATGTGCATATAGGAGGTTTTGCTGGAACAAGTGCACATGCTCTTTTTGTGGGCACACCTGTTGTGCCTCCCTTTAAACACATGGCCATTAATGTCAGCTAAGCAGCATGCCTCACACATTTAGAATTCCGAGGGGAATGTCTTTTATGGGGAGGAGGAAGGGGAAACAATGAGAGCATTTTTTCCCACAAAGATGAAAATGTCAAGATTGTGCTGGCATGTAGACTTTTTCATGTAAGATCATTTTCTTTTCTTTTGTGATGAAATCAAGAAGTGTTTTGCTATTTATATGATGTGCCATCGGTCTTACCGCTATCTTGGTGCTACCAGATAGATACAATAGAAATTTGACAATCCTCACATTGCTAATCTGCACAATTTATAATTTGCACACAAAAGTAGTGCTGTAGTGAAAGTATCATTCTTTTTACAAAGAACACTAAAAAGCATTTACTAGTACATTAGGAAATAATGCTATCATAAATAATTAACACTAAATGGCAATTGTCAAAATAAATACAGTACATTCTGTGATGCATTAGCCTCACTATTTTATTGTGTTGGATCATTTACAAATTTAGACACTATCAGCAGGTCTCCAAGTTACTGGTGTGTATTAGAAGGATTCTTCTGTTAGTTTTAAATATTTCAAAAAACAAAATGGCAGCTCTCTGAAGCTGCTTGGGGGGTTGGCATGCTAGACTCAGTCCCAGGGAGATGGTTTAGTGGTAAGAGCTGTAAACATATTTATGGGATAAACTGCGTGAAATAGTGTATATAGGCATGTGAGAAATGTATTTATCACATGCCTATGCAATCTATTTATCACAGAAATATCACCTCCAGATATATCGTATGTGATAGTATATACTCCTATTAAATAGATGTTGGCATAGAAATCCTAACCCATTGAAGCTAGTCTCTTAATATGTGTCTCAGATACTAAATTAATAGTGAAAATGATATAGTTTCAGGTTACATCAATTCCATCTGAGCAATGACCAAACTCCTCCTTTCACCTCACTTAGTTTAGAGTCATTTTCTAAAAAGAAATCAATGGGAAAACTGTCCTATTTGAAATCAATGGCAAAGCTCCAATTGACATCACTGGAGCCAGGCTTTCACCCCAAGTCCAGGTGGCTGTCTTAGGGTTTGTCTATACTGCAATGTAAGCCCAGGATCCGCAGGCTCTGGGTATGAAAGCCCAGAGCTTATGTCCACACTCATTTCTGAGCCTGGGTTAAGAATTTTTGAGCCTGGGTCTCACATAAGGACTCTAGCATCCAGACTGCAGTATGCAGACCTGAGTCCATCCAACCATATTTCAGAGTATATTGCATCTTCCTGAAATGTGGTGCTCTAGCCCTTTGTTTATGGTGCAGTGTGGGAAAACTTGACTTTCCACCCTGCATGTTGCAGGAAGTTGTGGCAGCCTGCCAACACATCCTGCTGAGCCATCATTTTGGTCTGTATACTCTCTGCAACCAAACATGGAGGAGTCACCATTTGAAGAATTTCTTTTGCTTGGGCTTTTGCTCCCATTTCATGAAAGAGGCAGAGCTTCCACAAGGTGCTGGTGGACATTTCAGTGGCCTTTTTTGACCCACTAAAAGCACCTGACAGAGCAGGAGGGGGACAATACAGGGATGGAAGACTCAAACTGGCAGCTGCTGCTCATAACTCTTGGTATAGCTGCTGATGTCCCCTATGTAGCCTGGTGCTTCTAGAGCAGGGCCACAAGTGGTGGAGTCACATCATCATGCAGACTTGGGATGACCAGCAGTGGCTCCAGAACGTTTGCATGAAAAAAGCTACATGTTTTGGGGGGAGTCTTGTGAGCAGCATGCCCTGACCCTCTGGTGTCATGACACACGTACAAGGGTAGCCATATTAGTCCAGAAGCAGGTTGCTATAACAGTCTGGAAGCTGGCTACCCCAGACTGCTACAGGTCTGTTACTAGTGTTGGAAAGTCAACTGTGGGTAAAGTGGTGGTGGAGGTTTCTGAGGCAATCAGATGTGTGATTTACCCAATGGTGGTGGGTGTAAACAATATTCCTGAGATGATTGGAAAGCTTATTCTCTCAAAACCAGCAAACTGTGCTGGGGCCATTGATGGGATTCATGTCCACAGTTTGCCCTCCTCAGGGAGCAAATGAGTACATAAACCACAAAGAGCAGTGCTCCATTGTTTATGCAGACCTTTGTGGACCACAGAGGCCAATTTATGGACCTCAAGATGTGCTGTACTGGAAAGTTTCATGATGCAAGAGTTTTCTGTCGGTCAGGAGCCTACCTTTATGGATAGGCTGGGACACTATTACCACCAAATGACATTGTCTTAAATGGAGTAACTGTCCTCACTGTTGTTCTGGGAGACCCTGCATTCTTTGCCTTGGCTTATGAAACTATATCCAGATCTCAGAGGTCCCCGCAAAAGGTTTATTTACATTCTCAGCAGCTGTAGAATGATGGCTGAATGTGCATTTGGCAGACAGTGCCAGTGGAATTTCACTCTATAGATCCATTTGGATTCTAGTGTCATCAACACTGTCTGCATTATTGTGAAGAACACAGCAAGCCACAATATTTGTGAAGCCAAAGATGAGCCTTTTGCCCTTGAACGGGCCTATGACAGTAATGGATTGCTGAACCACTATGCTCAACCAGACAGTGCACCAATCACAGCCGGGGAAGGGTGTTCCTGGGCAACAGAAATCAGGGCTGCTCTGTGCTCCTACATTATGGACTTACACGGGTCTATGGAAAAAGGAGAATAGCACATTTCTGACTGCTTTTGTATGGCATTGTGTACAGTGAATGAGGTACTCATATCACGGGGTGCAATGGGAGTGGGTACTGTCATACACAATAAATGGGAGGAGGTATTGATTGTCATTAATTTTTGTTTTGGATAATGTAACTTAATGTAATGGGGGGTTTGTGTATTTACATTCTTGATACTGAAATTATTTAGATATAACTTGTCTATTGTACCTTACCCTGTTTATCTTTATTATTCAAAATACACATTATAACATGTGATGGCAATAAAGTTTCTTAGTAAAATAAAAGCTTTTATTTGTCTTACAAAAATAACCATATTAAAATATTGCCAGGAAGGCCAGCTGCCACTAGAACACTGAAGCAGTAATAAAAACCAACACCACAACCACTACTAAAACAATGTGCATAAGCCAAACACTGAACAATGCAAACAGTGCCATCAAAAAAAACAACAGCCCCAATTTTGCATGTCCTCCTTTTCCTTTCTTGTGCATTTAGCACAGGCTTGTTGCCCCCGCACAGGAGCCTACAGGGCCATAGCAGAGTGCAAGGGGCAGAGGGTCTGTGCAGGGCTTACTGCATGCAGTGCGGGGGCCCACGGAGGTTGAAATATGCCCTGCCCAGCTGCTAAGTCAAGTCACAGTTGCATGGGCCACTCAACCCTGGAATTGTCTAAAATGTTCCTGGTATGCAGCGCATGGGATCATAGAGGGGACTCAGGCCCCCAGCGTAGGCACAGCACGAATGTGCACTCTTATGGCCATTAGCGAAAGCAGCTGCTTAAACAGGTCTTTCTGCTGTGCTCTCAAACGTCCCTCAACCAACGTTCCTGTTCCGGGAAGTGCTCTGCAGTTCCGTCTTTAGGGTGTGTAGGCCTGGTTGTGCCTTTTGTTGAGATGAGTTCCTGTCTGCTTCCTGTAAAACTTGCCCATACCGGGATTGCCCTGGCCTCTTCTTTTGTCATTCAGTGTTGCACGCATTCTAAAGCAATATGCATTTCCTCACCTTTTGGGGGCGAAGCCAGACTTTGAGGCACCTGCTCCCCTACTTGGTGTTAACTTTGTTTGTGCCAATCAGAAACGAACACAAACAGATTTTGGGCCCTGTCCCCTATGACACTTCTATGATGTCATAATTGGTACTCTATGGGCCTGCCTGCCATGTGCAGGCAGGAAGAGGAGAAAGAAAAACGAATCCTGTGTACACCCGTAACCGAGCCTGATCACCTCGAAGCCTCTCTCTCAGCTCACGTGTTTCAAACAGAGTTTTTACGTTTGCCGGTCGTTATGCATTGGTTTGTATTTGTGAGTATCAGTTATTACTAAATGCTGCATCTTTGTTTATAAATATTGTTAGTAGATATTTTAGTCATTGTGTGTTTTAAGTTTCATTAACTCTATTAGCTAATCTAACGCTGCTCCCTTACCCCTTGTAATTATCCCCAATAAAACTTTAAATTGATTAATTTTAGTTGTGTGTGTGCGTGTCTGCAGTTTGCATCGTGACCCATACTCTCCTTGCATCTCTTACCAATATAGTCTATTGCCACGTGCAGCCTAGTAAATAAAGGCCTTCATTTTCTTTCGCCCCTGCGTGCCCGTGGCAATCCACATGGACCGTGAGGAGGCTGGCATCTTAGCCAAAACGGCCAATTGGGCACGAGGCTTCCCGGGTCATGCTTTATTAAATAATCGCATTTGGCCACTTACCACCCCGGCAGCTGCCATTTTAGCAATGCAAGGCAGTTTTAAAGGATTGTATATCCCCCCGGGAGCCTTAGTTACTCCACACGATTTAATATGGGCAATCGCAGGAGCTTCCATAGCCCTGTGGGATCCACTACAAAACCCACTTAATTTAACTGTTCAACAGCAATTGGTGGCCACACCCTTTATACATGTTACTGATCCCACCCAAATTCCTGTCTCAGCAGAGGCAGTTGATTTAGCATTAGAAGCTGCCCCTGGAGCTGACACCGGTGCCATGCTGCACTTGCATGCGGCTGTTCGCAGATTCATCTTAATGTTATTTGAAGTAGTTAGTAAAATTAAGTTGTCACTGCCGTCCCCGCCTGTTGTCCTCCCAGTTGATTCGCCACCAAAAGACCCTCCAAAGAGTCAGTTTAATCCCCAAAAATATCCTGAGCGAACTAAAGCTGAACGGGCACGATTTGGCTTCCTTCTTAACAAAGGAATCCCCAAAGAAGCCCTGCGTAAAATGTCAGACCAAGAGCAGCAAAATATAGCCAAACAGCTAGGCTGGAAAAATTGGGAGGACTATGTTAGGTCAAAAAACGAATAGGGGCCGGATGCTGCCCAGCCCAAATTAAAGATCCCACCGATGAACGCCCATACGCCACCCTGTTAGTTAACAGTGACACCCCCACCTCCTTTTTATTAGACACTGGAGCTCAAGTTAGCATTATTGAGCCCAATGTTCCCCACTGTCCTACTGGCTCCTTTATGTTTGTTCAAGGCCTCAATGTAGTACAAGAAAAACCCGTGGTTTGGGTTAAAATTGCCCACGAAAAATACGTAAGAAAAATAAAAGCCTTGTTAGGATCAAAAAATCTGCTAGGTGTCTCAGATATTAAAAAATTTAAACTGCATAATCAAATTCTGCAAGCCCTCCCTATAACCGTAGGCGATCATTCGCTCTATACCCCCGAAGTAGTTAACTCCCAGCCATGGAAATTTTCCCCTATCCCCACAAAATCCGAAGGGCTTCCCCTTATTGAAGCTTTGCTCACTCAGCTTCTAGAAGAGAAAAAAATAGAAAGGGTTACTGCATCCACCTTTCTGTCCGCGGGTTGGGGTATTCCCAAGCCCGGCGATCCCTCTAAATATCGCCTTGTCATTGATTATAGACAAGCTAACAGCCGTGTAAAGCCTATTGCATTTTCCAGCTCTGTCACCATTCCAGAAATACAGCGGCAACTAAGCGATGCAAGTAATCAGTGGGCATGTACTCTTGATTTAAAAGATATGTTTTACCAAATCCCACTCCAGGACACACAAGGAATCTTAAATTTTGCTTTTAAGGGCGTCCAATATAAATGGAAAGTCTGCCCACAGGGGTTCTGTAATTCACCTGCACTTGGATCGTCCCATCTCAATATCACATTACAAAAGGTAAAACCCCTACAGGATGTGTCCGTGTTAACCTATGTAGATGATATTGTCATTTGTGGGCCCAATCCACAAGCAGTTCAAAGTACCACCCAAATGATAACACTAGTCTACAATTTTTGAGAAGTCGTCTGCTTCAGAGATAAAATATGCTATTTAGTATGTATTTTGATGTGCTGAATTCAAATATGACAATTAAAACAACTGATTGGCTACTGTTTCTAAGATATTTAAGTTTTTACATTTTAGGTCTATGTATATTGTGTAGATAGTAGAGTTTTAATCATAAATTGTAAACCTAGCTCTTTTCATGTGTTTATGGTTGCTTTACATGATACTATTTCACCTGTCCTGTTTATGTAACACTTTAAAAATCAGCAAAGGGGTTATATAAATAAAATGTATTATGAAACAAAAGGCAAAAAACTATTATGTACATAGTTTAGTCCTATTCAGTGTCTACTCAGCGCTTCTTGGCTTGTCTCTTGTATTCATTAAATGGAGCATCTCTTGTCACTGTCCAGCAATAGTCTGCAAGCATTGATGGGCTCCATTTGCCCTGATAGCGTTTCTCCATTGTTGCAATGTCCTGGTGAAATCGCTCGCCGTGCTCGTCGCTCACTGCTCCACAGTTCGGTGGAAAAAAATCTAGATGAGAGTGCAAAAAATGTATCTTTAGTGACATGTTGCAACTAAGGCTTTTGTATGCCTTGAGGAGGTTTTCCACCAACAACCTGTAGTTGTCTGCTTTGTTGTTTCCGAGAAAATTTATTGCCACTAACTGGAAGGCTTTCCATGCCTTTTTTTTCCTTGCCACGCAGTGCATGGTCAAATGCATCATCTCGAAGAAGTTCACGAATCTCAGGACCAACAAAGACACCTTCCTTTATCTTAGCTTCACTTAACCTTGGACATTTTCCATGGAGGTACTTGAAAGCTGCTTGTGTTTTGTCAATGGCCTTGACAAAGTTCTTCATCAGACCCAGCTTGATGTGTAAGGGTGGTAACAAAATCTTCCTTGATTCAACAAGTGGTGGATGCTGAAAACTTTTCCTCCCAGGCTCCAATGACTGTCGGAGTGGCCAATCTTTCTTGATGTAGTGGGAATCTCTTGCACGACTATCCCATTCGCAGAGAAAACAGCAGTACTTTGTGTATCCAGTCTGCAGACCAAACAAGAGAGCAACAACCTTCAAATCGCCACAAAGCTGCCACTGATGTTGGTCATAGTTTATGCACCTCAAAAGTTGTTTCATGTTGTCATAGGTTTCCTTCATATGGACTGCATGACCAACTGGAATTGATGGCAAAACATTGCCATTATGCAGTAAAACAGCTTTAAGACTCGTCTTCGATGAATCAATGAACAGTCTCCACTCATCTGGATTGTGAACGATGTTGAGGGCTGCCATCACACCATCGATGTTGTTGCAGGCTACAAGATCACCTTCCATGAAGAAGAATGGGACAAGATCCTTTGGACGGTCACGGAACATGGAAACCCTAACATCACCTGCCAGGAGATTCCACTGCTGTAGTCTGGAGCCCAAAAGCTCTGCCTTACTCTTTGGGTAGTTCCAAATCCCTGACAAGGTCATTCAGTTCACCTTGTGTTATGAGGTGTGGTTCAGAGGAGGAGGATGGGAGAAAATGTGGGTCCTGTGACATTGATGGTTCAGGACCAGAAGTTGCATCCTCTTCCTCTTCCTCGTCTGACTCAAGTGAGAATGATTCTGGTGCATCAGGAACCGGCAGTCCTTCTCCGTGGGGTACTGGCCGTATAGCTGATGGAATGTTTGGATAATGCACAGTCCACTTTTTCTTCTTTGACACACCTTTCCCAACTGGAGGCACCATGCAGAAGTAACAATTGCTGGTATGATCTGTTGGCTTTCTCCAAAGCATTGGCACTGCAAAAGGCATAGATTTCCTTTTCCTGTTCAACCACTGGAGAAGATTTGTTGCACAAGTGTTGCAGCATATGTGTGGGGCCCACCTCTTGTCCTGATCTCCAATTTTGCAGCCAAAATAAAGGTGATAGGCTTTCTTAACCATAGTGGTTATACTGCACTTTTGTGATGCAAAAGTCACTTCACCACAAACATAGCAGAACTTATCTGCACTGTTCACACAAGTACGAGGCATCTCTGCTCACTTTGGCTCAACAGAAATGTGTCCCTTTGCAAAATCAAACACTGACAAATAAGAGAGCACGACACTGTATGATTTCTAGAGCTGATATAGGGCAATTTGTTCAGCAGAGTGATGTAAGCTTCGTTATGATTGCATCATCCATGACTTCTAGGAATAACATGATGCAATTCCTATCATGTAGGATGCAATACCAGCTTCAGATTGCATCATTCATTGTTTTGCCTAAAAAGGAAGTACTGTCCAAACCCAGTCATAGATTTATTCATAGATTCAGTCAAAGATGTATTTTAGTCATTTCTGGTTTAAATTGAGATCCCTTCCCTTTATAACTCACTTATCCTCCACCATTCCCAAGTCAAGGGTCGTATATACTGAGCCAATAGCATGTCTTGAAAACTAGAGCCAATCAACAATTTTAAGCATCATTTTCGTTCTCAGTGACCCAGAATTAGTAAAGTTTGACTACATTTATTTCAGAAGCATTTTGGCTGTAGAGCAGTGTAATAGATGCATTAGAAGCAGATGGGTGGCAAATTAACAAAACAAAGAGCGACCTGCAGGCCAGCCAGCAATTCTCATTCTTGGGACTCCATTTCACTCCCACCACTCACACACAAGCCCCAGCCAGCGTATTAGACCCTTGGACAGAAGCCCCTCCAAAAAATAAACAAGAGCTTCAGCAGCTACTAGGTCTCCTTAATTATCACCGCCAATATATTCTGGCGCAATTAATTTCTAACCTAGAAATCCTACAAAGCTCTCTCTCTTCTAAACGCTCCCGAGAAGTGTGGAATGCATCAGCACAAAAAAGCTTAGAGAAGCTCGCTGGCTGGTTCGCCTCTAACCCCCCCTTCGCCCATTTTAATTCCCAAGAACCCCTCAACATTAATTTGTTTATCACAAAACACCATGTAGGGTTTACTGTATTGCAACATGGTAATGCCATTTACAATTGGGCCCATCGCCTGTCTGGACCCCAGTATAACTATGGTCTGGTGGGAAAAATGCTACTGGCTGCGTCCAGTGCTCGTCACTGGTCCCAAGTCCCTATCCCAGGTACCTTGTCTGGACCACGTGTTCATTTAATCCCGTGGCTTACAAGTACCCCTCCACCCAAGTTTCATGGCACTACTCACACCTGGCAGCTTCTATGTTTCCAGGTTGAGGTAGCTTGGCAGGCATGGACCCTAACTCCCAGTGATAACATCTTAGCCCCCCCATCTCACCAACCGTTATGCATTGAAGCAAAATATGATCCCTGGGTTGTGTCTGACGGGGGCACCTCACCATCCCCCTAGGGTGGGAGTTCTTTGTTCCACATGTAATTACTTTAATGAGCAGTTACTGCCCCCCTCCTGCTCCGCACAAGAATGCGAAGTGCAGGGCGTTCTTTTAGCTGCCCAGCATGTTGCTAATGCCCACTCTGCCAACAAGCAAGTTGTTTTAGGCATCGATTCTCAATTTTGTTTAGATATTTTGATTGAGCAAGCCTCTCCCTCAGCTTTTGTTAGAATGTGGGACCAAATTTTTACCCTAATTCATAAATTCTCTCACCCTTGGTTCCTTACGCACTGTCCCTCTCATCGACCAGACTCTAACCCCCTGCATTCCAGTCTTGATCAAAGAATGAGAGAGGTCTCCCAAGTTCATATGGCAAATCCCGCCCCACAGGCCGACCCACTGCTGCGCTGGCTCCATGAAGAATGGGGACACTTACCACCCACAAAATTGTACGGCCTGTTATCCGGCTTTTCTGACCAAAAGCCTGACGTTAGCCGCAGTCAGTGCGAGCTCATTGTTCAGTCCTGCTTGCAGTGTGTGCAGATAAAAACTATGAATCGTCCCCGATATGAGCGCTCTGCATACGCTGCAGAACACTTTGCCCCAGGTAGTACGTGGCAAATTGACTTAATAGGACCCCTGCCAGGTGCTCGTCGTTTTCCAAAAGCCTTGGTTACTGTCGATCTGGGGTCTCGGCAAACTTTTTGTGTCCCTCTTACTAAAACCAATGCTGCTTCTGTCGCTGTAGCTCTTAGGCAAACAGCAGCTGCCTGGGGCACTCCCACTGAAGTCCAAGCAGATGGTGGGCCACCCTTTACCAGCAAAAGCATTGAACAGCTCATTTTTGGATGGGGGTCTTCCCTTCACATCCATACTAAATATCATCCTCAAAGCAATGGTGTGATGGAGCGAAAAATTGCAGTCCTTAAGACTATGCTGCGAACAGCAAACTCCAACCCTGATTTTAAAAACTGGAGCTCATTTTTACCCCAGGTACTTATCGCACTCAACAAAAGTTACTCTCGCTGTCCTCACATTTCACCTACACCTAAGCCGCCTTGGTCCCCCGTGTTTAACACCGGCCAACTGGTTTGGCTTACAGAACCCCAAGCCTCTGGCCATCGAGAACCTATAAAAGCCACCATTCTCTGGGCCGGCAAGTACCCTAACACCTACTTAGTGGCTACAAGTACCCCCGGTGACAAGCTAGTTCATCATAACTGCCTCAGCAAATGTAGTTCTTAATAAACAAACTAATGCCCCTGAGCAGGGTTCATATTATTCTGTTTTACAGGTTATGCTGCTCTCCCTCACAACATCTTTGCCCACGGAGCCCTTAGGAGAAGGAGGACTACAAACCTGGTTCGCCGCCTACTGGGTGCAGGAGGTCAGCGGAAACCAGTCCCTGTCAGCGCTGAGTCCAGAAGATTGTCTTGTTTGCTCCACTCAGTTCTCACCTAAATATCCATTACCCTTTCAATTTGTACCAATAGTTTATAATTTTTCTTCATTTAATATTTCTAGTGTGAATTGTTCTTCCCCCTATGTGCAGTGGGCTGCTTCTAGTGTTTGGAATAATTGTTCCTCACAATTTAATTCTTATGTGTTTCCAGTTCTTAATGCTTCAGGTCGAAGTGATCATAGCTTTCCTTTAATTGAGAGTATTAGAGTTCCAGCATCTCATTGTTGGGTTTTTGTTGGTAATAGTTTAACCCCAGCCCCTACTTGGGTTGGTACTTATTCTAACTGTTCTATGTGGAGTTTCTCTTATGCTAATACCTCCCTAACTAAACCCACTCTTAATTTTACCTATCCCCTGTCCCTGCCAGCAGGTAGGGGATCTTGGGGGACAATTACTGCACGGGTGGGGTGCAAAATAAACTTTATTAAGAGAATATAAAAACAGGGAAAATTCAATAGTGAGGGGTATGGGGTTTGTTAAGGTAGACAATTGGGGAGGGGTTTCTTTTAGTAAACAGGATAGGGGGTTTCAATAGTGGGGTACAGTACAGCGGGGTACAATACAGTAGGTAACCAATTAACACTGAAGTATAAATGTAACAGGTAGCTAACAATTTCTATGTAAAGGGTGTGTCACAGCAGCATATAATCAACTAACAGTTATGGGTAAAATGTGTTAAATAACCAAGAACTTTAGGTAAAAATGGGTCACAGTGGTGTAAATGTAAAATGTGAGGTGTGTTAGAGAGGAAAAGGAAAGTAACCAATGGGGTTTTTATGCTAGCAATTGAGGCTTGGAAAGGCAGTGGTAGAGAAATGAGGTTGGTTGGGGGGGGGGGGGGCGGAAGACACGTGGTGGAGCAGAGACCAGAGGGAGATTTGAACTGAGGGAGAGACAGAGAGCAGACAGGCTGCAAGTTTAAACAGCAGAGAGACTGCAACGAGACTGGGGAGCTCGGGAGGAGACACGGGCGAGCTTGGGGGGTTTGGACAGTGGGAAGACAGACTTAACCACAATTATACAGAACACAGTAAAATCTTATCTATGATTTAACTTAACCAAGACTACACAAGTTAGCAAGTAACACAGAACACAATACAAACAATTCTTTAAAGCAAATTTAACCACAGCTATGCAAAATGAAATTACAATTTATCTAGACTAAAAGCTAAACCTAATACAGACCAAGGAGTCTGCCTGCTGGGGAAAGAAAGCCAGCATTAAAACAAGGGGAAGTGTGCAAGAGGTTTTTCCTTACCACTTTCCAGGACAGCAACAAGCAGAGAAAACTCGATTCGCTTACAATAATCAGGAGATCTTCAGGCACAAATTCGTTGTTCGTGGGAGGGGAGTTTAAAACGGGGGTACGCTCAAAAAACAAACGAGAGCGGGGAGAGGGCCTCCCAAGACCCCTAGCTGATCAGACCAGGTGGCATGGCAAAGAACTTCTCCAGGGGTCTGATCAGAAAATGTCTGGTTTTAAAGGCAAACTTAGGCAGTTTCCCACCAGTACTTTTGATTGGCTTCCCTGGATACAGGGGAGGAGAGAGAGAGCAGGGAAAACTACAGCTAAGCATAGACATGCCTGGGCAAGTTCTGAGCCACAGGTATGACTCATATGCTCAGCTATGTGGCCACTTTAGGTCTTGCATACCTGGGCAGAGCACCCCTACACCGAGCCCGGGTCTGAACAAAGAAGCTAGACAAAGGAGCAAGAAGCCTCCTCCCTAGGCAGAGCAATGGCTCCAGTTAGTCTGTTCAAGCCATTTTCATGAGCAGGGCCAGGCTGACTTTGGTCAGTTCCATGGCCCGGGGGGGGGGGGCCATTATTGAAAAAGAATCCAGCAGGGGGACAGCTGTAACAGACATCCCCCTCCCATTAATTGTTCTTATCATCTTAATTATGATTTTTTTTTGGAACCTTCTATACCTCCATAACACATACGTATCTGTTTCATGCCCAGCATATGCATCATGCTGAGGCGGCATGTGTCAATCGTGCATCCAGCTTTTATTCTGTAACCAATAATGGGTGGAGCCATACCACAGTTTCTTCCTTAAGACCCGGTCATTTTTGGATTTGCGGTAATGTTGCATTTGCTGTGCTTCCTCCCAATCCCCGGGGTATATGCACCATTGGCACCCTGTATCTACAAGGCGGAGGTATTTATACCTTGCCATCTAGCCACCGACACCATCGTAGTACCCACTCTGTTTGGACTCGTTTGCAAACAGCAGCGTCCTTCCTCACCTCCTCTATTGTTAGTTTTAACCCTGTTGGTTATATGATGTTACGTGATCAAATGCTGTTTCAATCCCTTGCTATTGAAATGCTTGCTAATACTACGGGCAAGGGCCTCTCCTTAATTAATCAGCAGTTAAATTCCCTTGTTCAGTATAGTATTCAAAATAGATTAATGATTCAATATTTGTTACAATCTTCCTCATTTTGTACTAAATTTGCTGAAGTATATCCCGACTTTGCTGATAAATGCTGCGTTTCTTTGCCTTCTATTTCTCCTAATTTTTCCTCAATTGTTAAAGACCTGCAAACGTTAAGCTCTACTGTCTGAGAGTCACGAGAGTCCTTCCAGTTTTGGTCATGGCTTGATTGGCTTGGCCTTGCGCCCTACAAATCCTATTTCCAATCCCTGTTTGTGTCCCTTCTAGTTGGGCTCGCTCTTCTGTCTCGGATGTGCCTTCATTAAAACCTGCATTCACAAGTTTGTTGCCTCGGCCTACATCGCTTCCACCCCCGAAGCGCATCCCCTCGTAGGTGGGAATGAGGAGTCGGACTCGGAAGTTTAGGTTCTCGGCCTAACTATTTCGGCCAGGGCACGGGGGCATGTTGAGATGAGTTCCTGTCTGCTTCCTGTAAAACTTGCCCATACCGGGATTGCCCTGGCCTCTTCTTTTGTCATTCAGTGTTGCACGCATTCTAAAGCAATATGCATTTCCTCACCTTTTGGGGGCGAAGCCAGACTTTGAGGCACCTGCTCCCCTACTTGGTTTTAACTTTGCTTGTGCCAATCAGAAACGAACACAAACAGGTTTTGGGCCCTGTCCCCTATGACACTTCTATGATGTCGTAATTGGTACTTTATGGGCCTGCCTGCCATGTGCAGGCAGGAAGAGGAGAAAGAAAAACGAATCCTGTGTATCCTGTGTACACCCGTAACCGAGCCTGATCACCTCGAAGCCTCTCTCTCAGCTCACGTGTTTCAAACAGAGTTTCTACGTTTGCCGGTCGTTATGCGTTGGTTTGTATTTGTGAGTATCAGTTATTACTAAATGCTGCATCTTTGTTTATAAATATTGTTAGTAGATATTTTAGTCATTGTGTGTTTTAAGTTTCATTAACTCTATTAGCTAATCTAACGCTGCTCCCTTACCCCTTGTAATTATCCCCAATAAAACTTTAAATTGATTAATTTTAGTTGTGTGTGTGCGTGTCTGCAGTTTGCATCGTGACCCATACTCTCCTTGCATCTCTTACCAATATAGTCTATTGCCACGTGCAGCCTAGTAAATAACAGGCCTGCATTTTCTTTTGCCCCTGCGTGCCCATGGCAATCCACATCTTTCTTCTTGCCATGAATCTTTCTATCTTTGGTACTGTGACTGCCTGTTGGTCCTGTCCAGAATGTCACCATAAGTTCATCATGGAAATGCTTCCTCTTGGACAGGACCATGAGGGTAGGGAGACCCAGGCTTCTGCTTAGAGATGCCTTCAAGCAGCTATAAAACAGAGCAGTATTTTCTCAGTGATTCATACATGGTTCAGTGCATGGGCACAGAACAAATCCTTGTGCAATTTCAAGGGCAAAATAGGATACTTTGTAAAACTGAACTTCAATGTAGTGTGTGATGTATGCTTCAGATCCTAGAAGCTCCATGGACATAACTGGGTTAGTTGTGGTGAAAAGAGTACGCAGAGAAGGGTAAGTTAAAAATCATTTTTTTTAAATGCAGATCACCTGAGTCTTTGGGGGGAAGGGAGTGGCTGTAGCACACCAGATTTTGGAGGCCATAACAATTCTTGGGGTTCCTGACTGGCAAAGAGATTTTATTCCAAGCTTCTGGTGGAAAGCCAGCTGCATATGTCACCGAAGTATTCAAATTTATGGTCACTGACCAGCGCATTTACGAGTGGAATGGGCTGGTCAACCACTGAGGTAGCCCTGGAAAATACACCAAAATGTTGCTACCTGTGTATAATAGTGGAGTTTGGTGTATAATAGTGGAGTTCCTGCTATAGGAAAAGTTTGCAGCTCTCAGCACTCAGGATTCAGTCAAAATTCATGAGGGAATCAAAAGGATGTTGTTAGCATCCACATGAATTACTGCCTCCTCACGACTTCCACTGCAGCCTTTTATGACTGTATGTGAACACATGCTAATACCACAGCCACACCCATGCCCCCTCCAGCACATTTCTGGACTGCATACAAACCCTCCCCCCCGCCCCCAGCTGTGTTTTGGACAAATGATTTTTGTCACCCAATGACTCCATTTAGCTTTAATGGACTACGTCTGTAAATGGACTACATTTCAATCTCTTCCCCCTGCCCTCCCAACAGTTCACTGTTTACAGGTGTCTCATTACAAGTTGTGTTAGTACAGAGTGGCATAACTTAAGGTTTATTTTTAAAACACCAATACATCTTAGCAAGAATGCACGAGTTTCTAGTAAAGCATTTTAAAATGCTTGTTTCATTGTTTGCACTTACTGGTCTCCATTGTGAGTGCCATGTGGTGGGGGATGAGAAGAGGGGGATGCCAAGGTGCGGGTGTGCAGTTTGCCATTAGTGTACACCTGCTGCTGCCCATGGCTTGTAATTTTTGCATTGGTTCATAACCCAGAAATCCCTCCTATTCCTATATTAATAAAAACAAACATTCAGCCAGCGACTTACCAGGATCCAGGGCAAGTTGTCTTCTGTTTCTGCTGCTATTTCTTTGGCAGGCCATCCTTGATGGGTAGATGGGTAACAAAAGCTCCTCCAAGTAAGGTCCTGGGATATGCTGCAGCTGCTCCAATGGCAAAGCCTCCTCGGGCACCTGGTTCAGTACCAGAGTCTGGCAGAGCCTGATGGGGCACCTGCTGGCTCCCCTCTGGTCCTATTTCCGGATATGGGGGTCAGAAGGTAGCCATCTTGGCTGATCAGGCCAGTGTGAAGCACTGTTAGCCCAGTGCTGGGTGCAGTATCCAGTACCTGATCAAACTCCTTGTAAAAGCGGCAGGATGATAATGAGTTCCCAGAGGTGCAGTTTTCATCCATGGCTTTCTGGTAGTTAGTCTTGAGCTGCTTAATCCACCAGCAGTGGTCATCCACCTAGTGAATTCCCCAGTGCTGCAACCTTCTTTGCTGTCTCCTGGTATGTGTAGTCACTCCTGGTTCTCTTACTAAAATTGAACTTTTTGATTGCCTCACCAGAGACTCACCACAATCTGGCTGTGCTCCCATAATTCAGAAGCGGCATATTTGGAAAAGGACTTCTTCTGGTTGGCGGCCATTGAAAACACAGGAGAAGGTTCACTGTGTTTGCAGCTCAGTGGTCACAATAAAATAGAAGGGCTAAATGCCATTTTTGGGGAGTCAATTAGCTGTTTTGGGGCTAGAGAGAATAAAGAACACTTGCCCATGGGATTGTGGGGTACCGTTGGTGGACTCTGAGGGCCCAAGTCAGGGAGGGCCCAGGCTTGAGCTGCATCTACACTACAAAATAATGGAGTTTGGGCCTGAGTCTCGGTGGGATCTGGGCTTGAACCCACACCCCTTGTAGGGTTCTGGGGCCCAGGTCCGAATCAGCATTGTATGTGTAGACAGAAGGAGGTTTAGGCTCAAGTCTGAGTCTGAGCTCAAGCTTACATTGACATGGAGCCATACCCTTAGAGAGTTGCCAGGGTCAGTCCACATCTTTATTAGTGGGAAAAGGTCTGCTTAAAGAAAGAAAGTAAGCCTTGCATCATTCCCTAAAGTTGTAAAAACTAGGACTCAGCATGATCTGCTGCAGTTATGAACTCCACAGCCGAAGACCTTCCATTAAGAACATTGTGCTTGTGATCTCTTTGAGTTCAACTTGTTAGCCAAAATGTAAGCCGGGCCTTAAAAACCTCTAAGGATGGAGATTCCACCACCTTCTTAGGTAACCCATTCCAGTGTTTCACCACCCTTCTAGTGAAATAGTTTTTCCTAATATCCTAGAACTCCCCCACTGCACCTTGAGACCATTGCTTCTTGTTCTGTCATCTGCCACCACTGAGAACAACCTATCTCCATCCTCTTTGGAACCCCCCTTAGGGTAGTTGAAGGCTGCTATCAAATTCCACCCCCACACACACACACTCTTCTCTTCTGCAGACTAAATAAGCCCAGTTCCCTCAGCCTCTCTTCGTAAGTCATGTGCCCCAGTCCCCTAATCATTTTTGTTGCCCTCCACTGGACTCTCTCTAGTTTGTTCACATCCTTTCTGTAGCGGGGGGCCCAAAACTGGATGCAATACTCCAGATGTGGCCTCACCAGTGCCGAATAGAGGGGAATAATCACTCCCCTCGATCTGCTGGCAATGCTCCTACTAATGCAGCCCAATATGCCATTAGCCTTCTTGGCTACAAGGGCACACTGTTGACTCATATCCAGCTTTTCATCCACTGTAATCCACAGGTCCTTTTCTGCAGAACTGGAGCTTAGCCAGTCAGTCTCCAGCCTGTAGCAGTGCATGGGATTTTTTCGTCCTAAGTGCAAGACTGTGCACTTATTGTTGAACCTCATCAGATTTCTTTTGGCTCAATCCTCCAATTTGTCTAGGTCACTCTGAACCCTATCCCTACCCTCCAGCATTTCCACCTCTTACCACAGCTTAGTGTCATCCATGAACTTGCTGAGGGTGCAATCCATCCCATCATCCAGATCATTAATGAAGATGTTGAACAAAACTGGTCCCAGGACCAGCCCCTGGGGCACTCCGCTTAATACCGTTGAATTGGGGAGTATCCCTTTCTATAGTTTGTGAGCCCTCACTACGTTTCAGAAACCACCAAAACCCTCCAGAGCACCAGTATGTCTATGTAGCTAGACCTGGCATGTTGTATGAAGTTAGTAAATATGGTTATTTGGACCCCACTGTGCCTATATGGTTCTGTCATATTACGTACACTGTGTAAAAAGAAAAGACCCCCCACAATCAATCCCATCTGGAAGGCAGCTGCATATTGAATCAGCTGTAGATCATTATTATTACTACTCTAGTGCCATCAACCAATATTAGGTCCTCATTGTGTGAGGCAGTGGATAAACACAGTGAGAAACTCCCATTCCTGAAGAGCTTTAGACCAGCCAGGCAAAGGTTGCAAGGAGAAACAGGGGGAAAGTGACTTACTCAAGGTGAAACACCAGCTCATTGATAGACCCAGGACTAGAACCCAACATGCAGTTTTCTTGATTCCTAGTTGAGTACCCTGTTCACTAGACTACACTGCCTCCCGGCATGGTTTTTACATTTTATGCTTTCCAGGGTTTGCATAGCTCAGAAGGCTGTGAGTATGACTGGGCTGGATATGAAGCTGTCAGCTCTGAAGAAGACTATAACTATAACACATTAAACAACTGCAGTATGAAGAACAGTTCAATCAAATTTCCAGTTGAAGACAAATTTAGCAAGATTATACTTTAAAAATAGATAGACGCTGCCAGTCATCCTGGAGGACGCCTAACGTAAATGGTATAATCTCTAGCCAGAAAGGGAGACAGGAAACTAGTAGTAAAGCCAGATGTTCCCAGCATAAAATATAATGGGGAAAATGAGTAAAAAAAGTACCTGTTTTCTATCATCTTGTTTTAATTTTCAAATAATAGCAAAATATGGTAGTACAGCATGGAACTGTATAGACACACACACACGAATGATATTTATGAATAGTAAAACCCATATGGACTGATTTTTCAGAGATATTGCGTACTTGGAGCTCTTAGTGCAGTGCTCGGTGAATTTTAAAATATTGTCTCATATTTCCCATTTTTGTTCTTAAGAACTGGTGTGTCAGCTATTTTTAGTAAATATAATGTTCAGGAAAGTTGCTTAATTGGCAGCTCTGGAGACTGAAGTCTTATTTATCCACAAAGCAGGTATAGACTTCTGGGAATGAGAGGGGTTTCAGTCTCTGTGTCCAGACATGCTAGTCTCTCTACCAGTAATGGTTTTGTGATGTGAACACTGGTCCTCTAGGAACTGAACCAAAACCACCAACTCATTTTCTGTAGGCCACTGAACAGCCATCATCAGATGGCATCAGTTTTCAGCCATTGACAAACTAGACCTGAAAGGCTGTATAGGCCATTCGCAATCTCTTGAATCACCCAGTCTTGTCAGAATTATTGCACCCGTTGACAAATTCATGGAAGAATATTTTCCTGCAGTATAAGAAAAACATGATGTTTTGTTTGTACAAAGCTGGTCTCCCTCCAATAGATCCTAAGTTTATTGAATATTCTGGATGCCAATCACAAATCCCCAGGGAATGCTACTAACTAGGCCAGGTCTGCACAACATGTGGCCCGGGGGCCGCATGCGGCCCGCGTGGGCTCACTGTGCAGCCCGCGGGGGGGTGGGTAGGTTGGCTCACTGTGTGGCCCAAAATCTGGGACTGTGTCCATTGGTCCTTTTTGCTGCTTGTCTCTGGGATGGGGGTTGTCCCAATGCTGCAAAGCGGGTGTTCCCAAAGGAAGGTGCTTGCTTCTAACCCCCGAGGCCGTCAGTATGTCTCTTCTCTAGTCACCCCACTTGACAAGTTTGATTGTCCTTGGTCTAGTTCCCATCCCCTCTCCAAGGGTTGGAGCTGTCTGGAGGTGCCTGCCTTCCACACCTTCCTCATTCACACCTCATTCATTCAACAGGGCAATTGAATACAAGGTGTGGGGGGAGATCTTATTCTACTTCTAGCAACAAAAAAAAATTATTTTACCTTAATTATACTACCGTAGGGGCCCACTATAACATATTACCAAGGTTCAATACAAAGTCATATAAAAGTTATACAAAAATGCATAATTCAGAGATTCATCTACAACTGCATTGATTGACTGTTGTGTGCAGTAATATAGTGACCCCTGGGGGACTGAAGAGGGGGGGTGAGGATGGGGCCGAGCGGGGAGGGGGCAGGTCCTATTTTACTGCTGTGATCTGGTCACCCTATGTGACCTATGTTTCTTTCCCCCTCTGCAGGCTTCCATACCCCAGCGCTGGGGAAGGAGGGGTTGTTTCCGCAGTGTGGGTAGCGCTGGGGTGGGGGGTGTTTCCGCAGGGCCGGGGGGTTTCGGCCCTCAGCTGTTTTCTTTGGAGTAATATGGCCCTCGCTGCTTTACGAGTTGTGCAGGCCTGAACTAGGCCATCTTGAATCAGGGGTTCACAGACAGGGCATGGAAAAGCCCAAGATATAACAGCTGATAATGCAAAGGCAGTTAGCAGATAATTGTGTCTTTTTAACTGGCCTATAGCAATTAAGTCAAATGATTCTGCCTCAGAAGGAAATTCTTTCCAAACAAGCTGAAGAACAAAGATGTTCAAGGCATCCTCTGGAAAATAAAGATCTAAATCTAAACAGTGAGCTTTCCTTATATAACCTTACATTTTATTTCCTGATGGAATCTTTTTAGTTGGTTCTTCACTGCTTTGGTTCATGGGTAATATGTACATTGGTTGCAGTACCGAAACCATAAATACCCAGAAAGAGACAACAGTGTATTGAGAAAATGTAGCTAATAAGTCCTTGAGGGATTGTGTATGACTATGGAGAGTGTGCCAAGTAAAAGAGTAGAAATAGATCCTCCTAATGTCTGAATTTATTAAATGTTATTTTGAATGGACAACAAAATGGCATTGAAAGGAGTTTATCATTTGTTTTGGACTTCATTCTTGGAAAAGCAGGATATGAATATTAGACGTGTGAAATTTTCCTCATCTGAGTCAAGTCTTCAGTAGAGATGTACTAACATAGCTGAGGAGAATTTGGCCAAACTGATTTAATGGGAGACATTGGAAGGCCTCAGGGAAAATGAACAGCTCCAGGAAGTAAAAAATGGGAGGAAAATGATTCACTTTCTTTTACAGCAACCCTTATTCTTTCATTGTATGCAGGAGCAGGGGTTCCATTCATCATGAGACAGCTCAAGCAAACGTTAAAAGGATCTACCACTTTTAAAGGGGCGGTGGGAAGGGTGGCATTAGTAGTGATGTTTAACTCCCATCTCTTTCATTCTGACCCAGGGCAGTGAACATTTTATACAGCCTCATCTGTGATACTGTCATGTTTTATCTTTTTCCTCTCCTTGTCAGCCACTGTTACCCAGCAGTATTTATTTATTTTTGCTGAATGCCAGCAGTGCTCTTTGGCTGGCTGAATGGTTTGCTCTCACTGATGGCCTATGTCACGTTACATAGCACCCAGCCCTGGACTTAGTATTCCCAGTACATGTTTGAACTCAGGTATCCCTCTTTCAATACTGAGGTATACTCTACTGGTAAGTAGATTTTTTAAATGTAATTGCACACTAAAATACATGCATCCCTTTTCAAATGTAATACTTTACTGTGATTAACTGTTTTTGGCAAATGCTTTTTCAAAGTTGCTGGAAGCTTGACATTCTCTACTGGTATATTGGCTGTGTGGCTTGCAGACAATCATCACTTTAATTCTCTTCATTAGTTGTCTGCTCATGACCTCAACCATGACCAGCAGGGAACACCCTCCTGGAGACTGAGAGGTTATTCAGTGTGTATGCCAATTCTGGTTTGTAAAAGCCTGGCAAGCCTTGACAAACAGTAGAAATGTTGCTATTAAAAGCATTTATTGGCTAAATCCATGGGTGTTGAAATGATGGCAGCAAAAATCATTGTTTTTTTAATAGAAAACATTATTTGAAAGGTAAAGCTGAGCAGCAAAAATCTCATAAAACATTCACCTGAGGATAGAGCTGTGAGCAGCTGGGGAAAATTAGAATCACTATGAATATTATACAGGATAATACATTAAAGAAAATGTCTGCTTTGAATGGGAGCTCTTATGCAAAGAAAAGAGGGAGGATAAAGAGTGGATTCAGCATCGAAATGGTCACATAAATGCAGAAAGATGAACAAATTCTGACCCCCTTCAGCAGGCCTACGGAATCCAAAAAACGATGGACCACTGTTCTTCTACACAAGGTCAACAGGCTATAAAGAGGTAAAGTGGGAAAATTCCATATCCGCTATGTGCTGCACTACAGTGGTTGCTGTCAGTCTTTGTGTACAAGGGAGGTTAGGGATGAGGCAGGATTGGAGTGGAGTTTGATTAATTGGTCTGTGACTACATAGAACTACTGGCCAATGTCCCCCTGTAGAGGGAGCATAAGAGCAGCAGCCATCACTACAGTATATAGGCTATCGTAATTAGTAACAGCTGTGAAGCAGCTGGGCGTCTAAAATTTGCCAAAGGGGAGGATTCCATTCCCCTGACTCCTGTGTGAAGAAATCCCTGTTTAAAGCTCAGTCACTTGGGCTTGGCACTAGGAATTGTCCCAGACAGAGAAAAAAATTACCATATATATATTTAAAAAAAAAAAGGCAGTAGGGCTATATTTGGTCTAACAAGTAAATGGGTGTTACTTGGCTGAGTTGATTTCACAGAATATTGTGAGAAACAATGACACATTTCTGAGAGGTGATGAATGGCAATCTACTGTAGGGAATATGTACTTCAGCTACAGGAAAAGAAACTTTTACACAGTGGAGGCCGACACAGAGCAAGCTACTTATGCAAAGGCCTAGCAGGGAATGAGTACTTCCTAATCAAGACAGACTGCTACAATGTATGCTGGGATGACTTAAGCAAGTTGATGTTTTACAGTAGCTAACTTGCTGATATTTTGGGTGACTCGCATTGTATCTGGCTGGCCAGCTGTCTCATCATCCAAGTGATTCTTTTTCCCAAACTGTATAATGCAACATGGAAACATTCACAACCAGTAAGGAGTTACTTGGCAAACATACCACTGACAGTGTGGAAAAGACGTATTTCACATGATGAGTGGGCTGGTTTGTACACTCTAGTATTAAAGATTATTGTGAAGAAACTGTGACAATAGTACACGTGGATTTGTAAAAGTCAACAAAGAAATGCAAGGGGTGACAGCAGAATGTGATGCAAGGATCCATGGAACAATACAGAAAAAATATTATACCCTGAAAACATAACAGCTAAATGAACTGATGCCAAAATGAGGATCACATACAGAATGATAATTTTTGCATATATATCCATGCAAAATCATAGTATTCATAGCACTAATCATAGCAACTATTAAATTTAATCCAGCGAGGACCAGATTTTCAAAATTAGTCATAAACAAATGCTTGAATGAGCCTATTTTATGTATGCAACTATTATGTGTGTGCACATGCATATACCTGAATTGTGCACGCACATCTGATATTTCTGTTTGCAAATTTGGGCTTGTCTAGATGGGGTTTTAAACCAGATCAAATTGAGTTAATCCAGTTTAAAAATGCTTGTGAACACACAATGCAATCCATCACTGTGCACTAACTTCACATTTATTGTGTGCTCTGGAATCCTCCTGTAAAGTAGACTGGGATTGCTTCAGATTGAATTAGTTAGATCTATTGTTCGTGTGGATGCATCACATTTTGCACACTTCCAATGGCTATCCCACACTGCTTTGTAGGTCAATTGTTACTGACCTGTCCATTTACCTGTGTGTCCTCTCTGCTTTGGGTGTCAGCTTCCCAAGACAACCCTTGGTGCGAAGCCAGATTTTGCCCATTTGCGCCTAGATCCTAGTGTACTATTCTTGTAGTACAACCACTCTAGCACTCCAGAAGCCCCACTACACGCCTTGTGCAGCTGCATGGAGCCATGCTGAGATCCTGGATCTTATCAATGGGGAGAAGCATTTGTTCAGGAAGCTCTTGTGGCCAGCCACTGAAATAAAGACCTTTTTGTGGACATTGCAAAGCAGATGTCTTGACAGGAATCTACACAATTATAGCACAACTTGTCCCAGACACCATTCAGATCCTGCTGCCTGCACTCTCCCGGCCCCTCCCCAAGGTGAGCCAGCAAAGCCCATCAAAAGATGAACAGGAGGATGCAGGAGATGAGCTGTCCCCTGAGAACCAGGATCTTTTTGGGACTCAGGACCCTGACAACTGGAAAGCCAGCCCCAATCCGGCACTACTGCAATGGAACCCGATTGCTGCTCTACATCAGCTGAGCCCAAGTCCCAGCCAGAAACCCTGGATGGGACTGAAGAGGCAGATCGCGTGGAGGGAGCTTCGGCATGTAATTACCTATCTTTACAATTTATTACTATTGTGCTATGCTGCCATCCTGACTTTGGTTCTGGGAGCCCCATGACCACAGCCATTGTAGGTGGATGTGAAATAGAAGCCCTTTGGAGTATCCAGCCCCTGCCTCCCTTGGCTCACGCTGTCCGTTCAGCCTCTCCCATGCCTGTTTCCAAAATGCTGGCTGCTCCACATGGCAATTGGCCTCTGTGACATACTAAAACCACAGCTATTCACTGTTTAGAGGGCTACAGCATGGAGAACACTTGACCATCTGCCTATTTTCCTATTTCCTTGTCCTCATCTATCCTGGATAGTGAAATACCCCCATCTCCTTTTGGCTGTCTCAAAATGGCAGCCCTCAGCAAGCACAGCTGCAGTCTCTAGCCTGTCCTCCCTCCGGCAACATATTTGAATAACAAAAGCATTAATTTGTGCAAAATTCAACAGCTTATTGAGACCGTGGTTGCTGTGATTAGAGGAAAAGTTTGGTTAGTGCTCATAGCTTGCATGAGGTGTAAATTAACACTGCATGTCCAGTAAAGGCACAAACAATACTGCTCCCAGCTGAGGTACAAATGCCCTGCATCACACATTGCAGCTACAATCATTGCAGGACCTTATCTGTTTTTCTCTGCACTTTTTCTGTGTCTGCAGGGGAGATATAGCAGAGCTTAAGACTGAGGAATTGCTCTGTTTTGTTGGAATAGCCCATCATTCCTGATATAGTTTACAAGCCCCTTCCACTCCAGCAGCACTACTGGGGGGATCATCCCGGTGAATAAGCTCATAGCATCTCTCACTGGTCTGCCCTTTGCCTAAGACCATTCTCTGCCTCCTAGTCACCCGCCTCAGTATAAGACTGAGACCACTTCCCATTCTTGGGGGAATCTCAGAGATGGTAAGCATCTCAGGGAGATAATCACATATACATATGAAAAATGCTATAATAGCCTGTCTGGAAAATGAACAATAATCAACTATTTTTTTCCAAACTCCCACAGCCACAGGGCTTGTAGTGGCCACATCAACAAGGGCCTCTACGAACTGCTGAGAGACAGGCCATCTGAGAGGGTGAAACAGGAAGACTTGGGATGAGATGTTTTCAGAACTCATGGCAGAGTCCCAGAAGAAAACCAGACTGACTGAAAGTTGGAGGCTGTATATGAGGACCCAGAAGGAGAAAGCAATGCAGCGCTCCCAGGAGATCATGGCAGTGGACATGGACAGCTTCACCATGGCCAAGGAGAGCATGAAAAAAGGGAGATGCAGAGGCAACTCCTGGACATTATCCTGAGGCATAATACTTTCCTCCAAAACATGCTTCTGCTCAGCCCTGCAGTCCCGTAATCTGGGACCCAGCCGACTCCTTCAGCCTCTGGACAATACTGGATGCTGGGACCAGCAGCAACTCCTTCCTACTGGATCCCTGCAGCACTGCTCCCTGTGGTCATTCCCCTCTCAGAACCAATCTCCAAAAACACCGGCACTTGGGAGCACAACTCCTTTCAGCCCTGCAACACCTGTGAAAATGTTGAATGACAACACTTAACCCCAGATCCCACATGGACTAGAGGGAAGTCGTATACGTACCTGTAACTTTAGCCACTCCACCAAAAAATTGTTCTATTTGCAGTGTTCTTATTGTTGCACTTTCCGTTTTGTTTGCACTGTTGTTTTAATTAAGGCTGGTTTATAGTTGGTTAGTTAGTAGATTGTGTAGTTCAATTTATTTGCAAATATAACAATATTTTTCCATTGGTTCCATCAAACCTTTATTTGGTTTTTTTTATTATTCTGTCATAATAAACACCAATTACAAAGCATCCGTTATGTGTCATCATTGGCTTTAACTCAGAAATTTCTTTAAATAAAGCTGACATAATTCATAGAGTTTCACAAAAATACATGGGGAACATTCCATTTCCATCACCCATACATACTACACCAGTGCTCGCAATGTATCTATCCCAACACTCCACTCCACATGTTAACATGTTCAGGCATGAGATTCAAAATATGAACAATAGGCTTCCGTGACAGCATTCCCCCAGGTGTTAGTGTTTTCTATGGGACACCTATCTGGCTGCTCAAACCACTGAACAAGTCTAGGCACCTCTGCTTCCCATCCATCCATAAGGCTTTCTCCTTTACTCTCACAAATATTTTGCAGAATGCAACGTGCAATTATAATGGTCAGAATGTTTTTTTGTGCCGCTTCCAACCTATTCCATAAACAGTGCTAAATGCACACTTGACCACCATTCTGCAACTGCTCAGGCAATAGTTAAATCGTTTGTTCCTTCTGCCCAAGCAACCTGTATATGGCTTCATTAGCTAGGGCATGAGAGGATAAACTGGGTATCCCAGAATAATTGGAACAACCTCCACACCATTAATGTCCACAGTAGTCTTTGGGGGCAACCGTTCTTTCTCCATTAATTTAAATAGAAATGAGTTCCAAAAGATCCTAACATTGAGGACCCTTACAGACCACCCTGTATTTATGTCTGTAAACCACCCCCTGCCCACACCCCCTCCTGCGTGATGGCCAACCAGTTCTTGGAGCACCAAAGCAAAATACCTTTTTCTCTTTATAAATTCGGTGCCCTGGCAGGGAAGCAGTGGGGAGGGAGGGTAAGGGGGGCAATGATGGGTATGTGGATTCCATCAGTAGCCCGTGTGCAATTTGGGAACCCCATATGTGCAAAGCCATCAATCTTCTGAACATTACCCAGCTTTATGAGCTGGTTTGACAGTACCTTACCAATGGCTTAGCTGACCTGCATGAGAATGGAATGGCTCCAAAAGTTGATCTCCCCATGTCAAATTCGTTGACTACAGACTGGCAGCAGGTTGGGGTAGGCAGTTTCTTGGTAAAATGGTGACCCGTTTCTCCATGGGTATTGGACACCACATGTTAGGACGCTGTTGCTGAAGCTCCTGAGTCAGCTCTGCATAGATCTCAAGCAAGGTAGCCCTTCCTGTCCTGAAGTTCTTTCACCACTGCTGGTTGTCCCAGGTCTTCAGAACGATCCTCTCCCACTGCTCCATGCTGGCTTCCTGGGCCCAGAAATGGTGCTGAATGCTGTGTAGGTGATCCAGGAACCAGTCCTCTTGTTCCAACATTGTCCTGTTCTTCCTCCTTGTCCTGCTGCCACCAATGCAGAGTATCCCATGTTGCTGGAGGAACTGCACTGCTGCCATAGAATATTCTCCTACACCAGCATCATCCATTTGGTGGTGTAACAGGAGAAATCCAATGCTGAAGTTTTCCAGCTTTGACTGCTGTAATACAGCCTCAAGCAGCCTCTGCATATTCGTGTTTATCACCATAGCAGTGTGGGGCATTGTAGGGTCCGTGCTGGCAGACAGCCATTTGAAAATGGCATGAGCCTGTCCAGAAAGGAAGCACTGGTGGAGACAGCAGAAACATGGGATCTTTTAAAAAAACGTGAACCTTCCTGGCTTCCCACAATTCACAGTGAAAAAAATCCCAACATGTACACTGCTCAGCAGTGAAGCAAGGGACCATGCAATACCCCCTGAGAACTTAACGTTCTCAGTTTGCAGCAAACTGTCACCATGAGTTCACATGTTGTGAACTGACAACAGAACTGGTTCTGGGCACATGCTGTTGATGTGAGTTACATACTGTGAGTTACCTGAAGCACATAAAAAGCTTCAGATTAAACCCCCTGCTTAGACACATTCTTAGGCTTGAGCAAATGTTTGTGTGTACCTACTTAACACTGAAAATCTGTGTATAGAATCATAGGGTTAGAAGGGACCACAAGGGTCAACTAGTCTAATCCCACTACCAAGATGCATGTCTTCCTTTTGTCAATGTCAATATTTTCTAAAACAATTTTTTTTAGGTTGGTCCTGTATCTAACAAAGATTTTTTTCATGTTTTTCCTCAGAACTGTATACGAAAATTGGCAAGACTGGGGGCATTTTATTCCAAAACAGAGTAAAATTTGGTTTTAAATAATACCTTTTCTATCCATGGTATTCCAAACAATCTTACAATAAACAGGTAGACACTGGACGTAGTAGTGTAGTGATATAAAAACATGGTGAGCATTATGTGCTCCATAACAGCATACACAGCCCCTTGGATATTTGAAAAAGTTATTCTGAAAGAAGATATGCTGTCCAGAATCCTTGGGGTTATCCTCAGCACTTTTAAAAAAGTGCCATGGGATCTTTAGCTTCCATCTAGATATTCACTAGAGAGAGGTAGAAGGAGCCTTAGTTCAATATCTTATCTAAAGTCAAAAACTGATAAACTGGACCATAAAGTTACATTATATATATTATTCCACATGTGAATTTCCCTGTTGCAATTTAAATGACATCTGGTCAGCTAAGTTTCAGTCCCAAAATAAAGTAGCTGGAGTCCCCTGTAAGCAGAGCTTACCTTTTCCTCTTCATGTCTTTCCCCCCGACCCATCTGATGTCCATCTTGATTGTTCACAGCGAGGAATTAACTATCCCTCATGTGAAGCCTGTGCTGCTTCACCCCTCACCAGCTCCATGCAACCCATTGAGTGGAAGTAAATCCAGAGTCACTAACTGTCTAAGTAGTATTGTGAGTCTCATGATATTTGGTGTTTTTTCTTAATGCCTTGTCTCCTGCAGCAATGAGACCCTAAATGCGTTTTTTTTTAAATTCATTATTTTTAAGCAAGTCTCATGATTTTGGGGAGCCTAATTCATGATTTTTGAACACATGGGGTTGTCATTATTGTAAATCGCATGCTTTTATTTTTGTTTTCCCTCTAGGATATTAAACACTGTTATTTGCCAGAGTGAGGTCAGCTGTATCTCAGACTCTGCTGTGCCACTGGTCTGGTTCCGGGCCTGATTAACCCCACAGTGGGCTGAGATAGTCACTCAGCGCTTTCCAGCTGGTCAAATCAGACCATGTTACCTGAGTATCCACTCTGGATCTGCTCTCTCATGTTTAAAGCACCTCTCTTCCCCACTAGCATTATACATGGATTTAAATAAGCTACTCAAGCCTTTAGGTTGCTTTACAAAGTAGTGAAATTCCATTGTCAGGCAATGGCAAGCATGGCATGTCTTTGAAACCACTTTAAGACTCAGATCTATTTTTCCCAGAAAGACCCCTTTGTATACTGTGGCAATTAAGTCTTTCACACCTTTCCAATAGCACGGCTAAGCAACTATAAATTGGGTTTCTTGTTTAGCTTTAAAGTAGGATTGTGTCCTCCCCTCACCTCATAGATTAGTGAGCCACGAAAATGGCGTTTACTCAGTATCTGTGAAGGTGGCTATGTAGTACCACTTACAAGGCTTTAGAATGAGGTGTTGAGATTTCCACAGTGATGGGTGGGTGAGAGATCCCTACAGAGACAGGGTCTGATTTTCAAATATTTAGTGTGATGTCCAGATCGCCTATTTACCTGCTCATGTTGGCCCTTTGATGCATAAAACTAACGTTTCCATAGTGAAGGGCTGATCAGGATCCTATTTAGTTACCCGTGTTGAAAATTGGGTTTCTTTTCAGTCAGGCTCTGTCAGAAGGAAAGGGCAGTATGTAAAAGTTAAGTTATTGTTTTAGCTAAGAACTGAGCATGACCAGGAATAATAATTCTTTGTACTTCTCAAACATGTTCCATCTGATCTCAAAGCACTTGGCAAACAGTCATTAATTTAGCCTCACAGTGGCTTAGTCAGGTAGGTAAATTTTATTGTCCTTCAGCTACAGGTGGGGAAACTGAGACACAAAGGCCAGATCCTCAAAGGTATTTAGGTGCCTAACTCCCATTAGCTGTTTATTGAGGATCTGGCTAAAAGGCATTAGGTGACTTACACAATGTAATACCAAAAAAGTCTTGTCGGAGAGCCAGGAATAGAACCTGACACCCACTCATCTACAAAGCCATCCTTAGGGCTCTTATAGCTGCTACTATAATAGGAACTGTATCTTCCTGAGACCACAAAATAAATAAATGTAATGTGCTTTCATTTTGTTTAGCTCCTCTAGTTTATCTGCTCATATCATTTCTAGGAGATGTGTGGTAGAATAAAACTAACGCCTTTTGTAAGTTAGGGAGGAAAAATTAAAACAAATTTAAAATAGATGGTAAATCTGAATGATATTGAAAAAGTTGTATTGAAACTTGGAGCAGTTTCAAATGTTATTTTTAACCATAGACATTTAGCTCTTATGGGAAACAAAACTTAAAAGGACAATTATAATTAGGTCACATATTGAGAAACTTATTACATTTTGCTATAGATGATCCCAAGAGAATGTAACACAAGTGATTTTTTTAAAAATTAAGATTCAGTCACGTTTCTTTACTTATCTACATAGGATACTGTTCAAAAAATAAAATAAAGTAGGATAGAATTGTGTTTTGTATTACTAATTACTTCAGTTTGTGAAGCAACAAATACTGGACAGGAAACTTGAGGACAGAATACAAGATTTATGTTTCATTTTGTGCAGAAATACACAATATTATGCTAGCAGCTGTCCTTGAGTTTGCTGACTATGTAGGCAGACCAGATATACTGACTAGCATTGACATAATGTTTGACATCTTCCAAGCACTACTAATACAAACATTAACCATTTCCTACTGCGTGCTTATGAAGTAGGTATTATTGACATTTCCATTTTAGAGAAGAGGAAACAGAGACAAAGATGTCAAGTGATTTGCTCAAGGCTACAGAACAAGTCAGTATCAGAAGTGCAATTAGGACTCAGAAGCTTCTGGCTTCTATCCCATGGTCACTTCAATAGAACACAGTGCCTCCCACATATGAGAAGTATACATTTCAGAGATAGCCAAGCAGGAAACTCTTTATCTGTCTATAGAAGAGACCATCCGATTGATGACTGATGTGGAGTATTGATATAGTACTGATCTGGAATTTCTAATTTGATTTATTACTTGATTTGTTACTGTAAGACACACTGTCTCTTCTGTTTCTAACTTTAGAGCTGCTGGTTTTCGCAGGAAATTCAGTGGTTTGACTGGGACTCTCAGCAAGTTAGGGAGATTAATTTTTTTAAGTCAGACATGTGAACTGTGACTCCCAATTAAATCTAGTAAAGCAGAGGTGGAATTGGGCCTGCACTACTTAGATAGAATCTGAATCCAAACTTTCACAGAGTTTGGAGGGTGTGGACCTGTGGTTTTGTTTGTTTCTTTTGATTCAGACCCATCTCTATAATAAAACAGAGTGAATTGAATTGAACAAGTCTCCATTTATATCAGACCAGGTCCAGGCCAGGTGCAATGGGAAGGCATGGCCATGCCATCCAGGAGCACTCGGAGAAGATTAGCAAGACATAGTGGCAAAAACACTATGGTCCCAAATACACCGTTTTTTGGAAGTGGGTGCTTGGAAGCTGATTCAGTTGTTCCCCTTCAGAATATAACAGGCATAGATTTGGAGCAAGATCCCGTACTTCTTTGCTGCTCTAAGATACTGCAAGAGATACACACATGGTAAGTCAGTGACAAAAGGAGAATGAGATTTCCCATCTGTCAGCCACAATGCCTGTGTTTCCTATTTGAAAAAATAGGTGGAACAAGACATACATTCCTGAAGTGAACAAATAGCCTGCGCTTGGAGCGTAAGACAATTTGCTCAAGATTAAGTGGTCTGAGTCAATCTACTCCACCTATATCATATAGTAAAAAGTGGATCTGTGTTATCACGAAAGTTACCATCCATGTTATAGCTGCCCATGCTCATGAGCTGACATCGTTTCTGCATTTATACAACTTATTTGACAGAAGAGTGCTGCCACAAGTTCTTTCTGTCAGTCCAAGGAGGATTTATGGCCACTAAATTGTTCATAATTCACTGTAAATGACCATCAGTTAGTGAAACTGTCCTCCACTTTCACACCAATAATTGGTATCCACCCATGGCAATAGGTTCCTACAATAAACCATGTAGCCTGAATTCCCAATGTAAATTGTGTTATTATTTATGTAGTTCATAGAATCATAGATTCCAAGGACAAAAGGGACCATTGTGATTATCTAAACTGACCTCCCGTATAACACAGGCCATAGAAATTACCTGAAATAATTCCTGCTTGAATTATAGAATCATAGGACTGGAAGGGACCCTGAGAGGTCATCTAGTCCAGTCCCCTGCAATCATGGCAGGACTAAGTATTATCTAGACCATCCCTGACAAGTGTTTGTCTAATCTGCTCTTAAAAACCTCCAATGATGGAGATTCCAGAAGCTCCCTAGGCAATTTATTCCAGTGCTTAACCACTCTGACAGTTAGGAAGCTTTTCCTAATGTCCAACCTGAACCTGCCTTGCAGCAATCTTTTTGAAAAATATGCAATCTTGATTTTAAAATTGCCATTGACGCAGAATCCCTTGGTAAATTGTTCCAGTGGTTAACTACCTACAGTAACTCCTCTCTTAACGTTGTAGTTATGTTCCTGAAAAATGCGACTTTAAGCGAAATGATGTTAAGTGAATCCAATTTCTCCATAAGAATTAATGTAAATAGGAGGGGTTAGGTTACAAGGAAATTTTTTTCACCAGACAAAAAAACTATATATACACACACAGTGTAATACGTTTTAAACAAACAATTTAATACTGTAAACAGCAATGATGACTGTGAAGCTTGGTTGAGGTGGCGAAGTTAAAGAGTGTGATATTTCCCAGGGAATACCTTACTGATAAATGATGAACTAGCTTTTGGCTGAGCCGTCAAGGATTAACACATTGTTGTTAATGTAGCCTCACATTCTAAAAGGCAGCATGGCAGACAGACGCACACCGTGTGTGAGAGAGAGATGCGCATTGCCCCTTTAAGTATGCCAACCCCACTCTTAAGTACATTGTCTTTTTAAGTGGATCAGGAAGTTGAGACAGCAGCTGCTGCCCCAAGCTCTCTCTGTCTCCCTCAGTCCGTGTCCCCACCCTACTCTATAGGGAGAAGGGGTAAGTGGGGTGCAGGTGCAGGGGAGAGGGAGACACCCTGACATAAGTCCTTCCCTTTTTCTCTTCCCCTCCTCCCACCCCCACAGCAAGCAGGAGGATCCTGGGAGCAGCTCCAAGGCAGAGGGCAGGAGCAGCACATGCAGTGGGGGAGGGACAGCTGAACTGCCGGCAATTGATAACCTGCTGGGTGGCTGCCACACAGGGAACTTAGGGGAGCGGGCAGCTGATAGGGGGGCTGCCGGTCCACCCTGGTTCCAAGCCCAGCTCGCTCCAACGGGATGCTCTTCCTGCAAGCAGTGGACAAAGCAGGCTGCTGCCAAACGACTTTATAAGGGAGCATTGCACAACTTTAAATGAGTATGTTCCCTAATTGATCAGCAACTTAACATCGAAACAATGTTAACTGGGGCGACTTTAAGTGAGGAGTTACTGTACTCTCACTGTTGAAAATGTGTGCGAGTCTGAATTTCTCTAGCTTCATCTTCCAGCCATTGGATCATGTTATGCCTTTGTCTGCCAGATTGAAGAGCTAATTATCAAATTTTTGTTCCCCCTATAGGTACTTACAGATTGTGATTAAATCACCCCTTAACGTTCTCTTTGTTAAACTAAATAGATTGAGCTATTTGAGTCTTTCACTATATAACGCATGTTTTCTAACCTTTTAATCATTCTCATGGCTCTTCTCTGAACTCTCTCAATTTATCAACATCCTTATTGAATTGTGATCACCAGAACTGGACACAGTATTCCCGCAATGGTCACACCAGTGCCAGATACATAGGTAAAATAACCTCTCTACTCCTACTCAAGATTCCCCTGTTTGTGTATGCAAGAATCCAGTTAGCCCTTTTGGCCACAGTGTTGGACTGGGAGCTCATGTTCAGCTAATTGTCCACCATGACCCCCTTTCTCAGAGTCACTGGTTTTTAGGATAGAGTCCTCCATCTTGTAAGTGTGGCCTACATTCTTTGGTGAATTGCAGCTGTTTTTCCAAGCTGTGTAAACACTTCTAATAGGCTCTAATTCCTAGTAGTGCTTTGCCTACAGAGCTTCCAGTTCAGAGCCAACAAAGGGGACAAATCTCCACAGTGTTTCAAGTGCATAGTGAGTTCTTTGTTAAATGTGGTTCGAACAGTGACTTGTTAATGCCTTAACACATGCATTTTCCTACTAACTCAGTTTATTAATATACAGGTATGCATTGGATAGCAAACAGTCACTGCAGTCCATGTCTTAAGCTAAAGATCTACTCACGGACATCTTCCCTCCCAGCTTCCCCGATCTGGTCCCTTACTTTGTCTCCTGTAGCTATAAAGCTGGTTACATGAAGAAGTATTATTGGGAGGAAAGTATTTAATGAGATAAATGAAAAGAAATTCACTGTAACTTGATGAGTGCGACTACTTAGCTGAATCCCTCTCCCCCATACTTGTTATAAGCTGTGCTGCTTATTTCCTCTCCTGGGTGTGGAGCTTTACATTTATTACAGTTGAGGCCCTGTGTACACTACAAACTTTGGTCAATGCAAATTATGTTGGCATAAAGCTGCCTAAAGTATTGTATCACTCGTGCGTGTGCATACTTGGCTGCTTGCATTGGTGCTGCATGAACTCACCAGGAGTACTTCTGGCAATACAAAGTGCAGTGCACCATGGGTAAGTATACCAGTGTGTCACATGCCGTTGTCCAGCACAAAGCCTTCTAGGAAGTTGTTGCAATGTGTTGTGAGATAGAAATGATTTACCCAGAGATTTCTGGGAACTAGGGGTCAAGTTTTCAGCATGCAATTTTCTCCATCCCATCCATATCCCATCATTTTCACACTTTTTCTTAAATGCCACAAAGCCACACAGCTTCGCTGTCAGCTGTTTTACAGAAGCACAGAGCCCGCACAGATCTCCACTATTCTCATGAATGTTGCAACCACAGGATGAACAATCCTCTGGTATTTGAAGACCTGCAGGAAGACCTGTAACAATGGGGGACATGAGGATTTCTTTGAAGACAGATTGCTAAGGGATACAGTGAAAAACAATTCAAGGTTGACTTGTTGGAGGCGTTCATTGAGCAGCTGCAGACAGCGGAGCGCCGCTTCTGGGATCACACCATAATGCAGGTTTGGGATGAGGAGCAAGGGCTGCAAAACTTTTGAATGTGAAAGGCCACATTCCTGGATCTGTGTGCTGAGCTCGCCCCAACCCTCCAGCACAGGGACAACAGAACGAGAGCTGCACCAACAGTTGAGAAACAAGTGGCAATTGCACTCTGGAAGCTTGGACTGCTGGATTGCTACTGGTCTGTGAGACGTCATTCTGGAGTTGGAAAGGCCACTGTGCAAGGGCTGTTTATCATACAAGTGTGTAGGGCCAGTAATCGTGTCCTGCTGTGCAGGATGTAAATCTTGGCAATGTGCAGGACATAGTGGATGGATTTGCAGCAATGGGGTTCCCTAACTAATGGTGGGGCAATAGACAGAATGCACGTCCTGATTTTGGCTCCAGCCCATCTTGCCACAGAGTACATCAACAGAAAGAGCTATTTTTCTATGGTTATACAAATTTTGGTGGATCACCAGGGATGCTTTACTGACACCAACATTGGCTGGTCAGGGAGGTGCATGATGCTCTCAACTTTAAGAACACAGAAAGCTGCAAGCAGGGACATTTTTTCCCAACCAGTGGATTACCACTGATGATATTGAAATGTCCGTAGTGATTCTGGGGGCCCCAGCTTACCCTGGTTCATGAAGCTGTGTACTGGTCACCTTGACAGCACCAAGGAAAGATTCACCCACCAGCTCAGCAGGTGCAGAATGACAGTTGAATGTGTTTTCGGTAGATTGAAGGGATGATGATTATAGCTTCCTGTTGTGTCCTGCATAATATGTGTGAAGCAACGGTGGGGGGAGGGAGAATTGCCACTGGAGTGGAGGGCAGAGGTGGAGTGGCTATCTGCTGAGTTTGAACAGCCGGACATAAGGGCCATTATAAGAGACCAATAGGAAGATATGCAGTTGGGGGAGGCTTTGAAAGAGCAGTTTAATGGTCAACCACATTAATGTGTTGTGCTTGACTGCTCTCTTGCTCTGAATGTTTGTTGGCTGTTCAGAATTGTGTACTGCTTGGTGTACATCTATACATATAACACTATGTCTTAATGAACCTATGAATTATTTGGTGCTGGCTGTAGATTTATAACTATTAGACTGTTTCAGTGAAACTATTAATTATGCAGTGCTTGCTGTTCAGTTAGACAGATATGCTTGGGTGTTTTCTTGAGCCTATGAGTTCTGTGGTGCTGTACATGTATAACGACTGGCTGCTTTGCGTACTGCTATACATTCTGCAGCATGCGTGGTGAACTAATAAAAGATGGATTTATTTTCAAAAAATAGCATTGAGTGACAAAAGCAGTGCAAAAACACCCATCGTGCAAACAAGAAAAGGACAATACAATACAAACTTCCAAAATAAGTTAATGGAATGGAACTTTAAAATTAGAAAGGCAATAAACATTTCTGTCAGTTTCAGTGCACAAATGCAGTCCATTTTGATTACACATATACTGACCAGTGAGAGGCATGGTTGGTGTATGTGAAGCTGTGGCTGTCCCTCAGTGTGGAGTTGTAGGGGTATGGATGCGACTCATGATGCCATGTGGAATGTTGTGGGGTGTAAGGAGCTGCCACCATGGAGTTCTCCAGGGACTGCAAAAGATGGAGAGTCCATGATTGTTGGACCTGTAGGTCGACTAGAGTCTGTAGCATTTGTTTATTGCTTGAAAATCCCCATTATGTCCTGGTGCATCATCGTCTCCTTTTCTTGCTGGGATCCCTAGGTCTTTCTCCATTTTCTCCTGCCCTCTTTGTTCCTCTGCATGCTGCCTGTCATGTTGGCCCACCAGGTACTTTGTTCACTGTCTGATGCAGCACTGGCTTTTAGGATCTTGCTGAACATATCCTCCCTAGTCCTCTTTCTTTTCCTTCTCAGGGTCAGGTGTTCCCCACATGTGGGTGGGGGGGGGGGCACCTATCAAGGCCATAATGGCAGCAGCTCCAGATAAAACAGACAGATGTATTGTTGGATTTACAGTCGCAATGGAACGTGAAAGATAAGGGAAGGTAGTGCTGAAACTTATGCCCATAAAATGTGTTAATAAGACATGCTTATTGACATTTCAGCTTTGGGGTGCCTCTGCACGGCACTGCTCTCCAGTCCCAGCCATGGTGAGTATGGCCCACCAGGGGACGAGGTGGAAGGGAGAAGGAGAAGGAAGTAAGATTTTTGGTTTCACGGAACAAAGTTTTGGTCCCTATTTCCATGGGTACGAGCATAGGGCAGTGGCACTGAACGTTGGCACCATTCCCCGCTGATGGTGATGGTTTTAGCTGGTATCTCACTCCTGAGAGTAACAAAGGCACAGAGTGCACATCTGCTGCTGGTGTTCCAAAGCTGCCTGGGCCCGTATGCCACTAGCCTGTTTATTGCAATGGTGCCAACCAAAGTTATCACTGAGTGGCTGCCATCCCATGAACCCTTTGGGAGAGGATTGCAGAGTATGTCCATGACGGTTTCATTGAGATGTCTCAGGAGGTTACAGGGGATATCCCTATATAGAAATAAACTGTTCTGCATGTCTCCCCTCGCCCTGGCTAACCCTACAGGGGAATGAAAAGCAGATGGCAACTCTACTCTGTTTGTTGTACCACTACCCCAACTTCTCATATGAGTAAAGCAATGAAAAGTCAATACCTGTGTCTTGTTAACTAGGGGATAGGCCTGGCGCCATCTTTACATTTAAACATTGTAAGGGAAAATGCTTGTACACATTTACCCGAGGTGCCTTCCCCCTCACTGAGCTCATCTCTGCTCAGCTGGTGGGACTGGCTAGACCGCAGCAGTCTCAAACAAATCCTGCCTCACAGCATAGCTAGACCCCCCCGCCCCTGAGTCTCCCACCTTGCCCCCCTCACTGTTCATGGCAGGGGTCCCTGTCTCAGACTCCTCTGAGGTATCCATGGTGTTCTGTAGGGTGGTGGACAAGTAAGGCATGCAGCTCATTGTAAAAGTGTCAGGTCTGCGGCTCAGCACCTGGTCTGTTGTTGGGCTCCTTGGCCTCATGGAATGCCTGGCGCGGCCCCTTCACTTTCACACAGCACTGCTGCTGATTGATCCCTGTCATACCCCTTCACCTGCCTCCCCTGTGCAATCTGTTAGTAGATGTCCATATTTCTACAGCTGGTCTATAGCTGTGCTTGCACAGCTTCATCACCTCACAGGCCCAGGAGACCCAATACCCCCTGTCTACTCCAGGCGGGAGCAAGTCTAGTGCATGGAGCTAGCATGGTCAGTAGCACACAACAAGGGAGAGCTGCTAGGTGTGCTCGTCAAACTGAAAAAGGCATGCACGAGGTGTTTTAAGGAGGGCAATGGCTTCCGGTCTCCATCCCCCCAGGCAACGGAGTTCACAATTGTGACCAGAGCAGTCAGTCTCAGGCATTGTGGGACAGCTGCTGGAGATCTGTAAGGATCGACATAGATCACTAACCACTCGCACGGAGTTGGCATTTGTTGATTGACCACGGCTCAGTGCCATTTGGGGAGAAGGTTTTACTGTGTTGCCTTAAATGGGGCACTTACATTGGCCAGAGACAAATTTGAGTGTAGATACATGCACAAATAGGTGCATCACATGCATCAGCAAGGCAATTTACATCAACCTAAGTTTGTGGTGTAGGCCAGGATTCATCCCCTGGTTCCCTGGATCCACCCCACTGCTCTCTCGCACCAGTCACTTTGCAATTTGCTTCTGACCTCCAGTGTGTTTGCTTGCCTCTCCTTCAGTTCCAGGGATCTGAGAAAATTTGATCTGTTGAAGACTGAGCTGAGCCAAAGACGGTTAAGTTCTGCATTCAGCTCAACAAATGATTTGTAAAGGAGGATTGGTGGTCAGGGAAATCCATAGTCCTGTGCTATAGAGCTTCTTAGGGTGAAATAAACAAAACAAAAAAAGAGCAAAATATGTGCAGAACTTCTACCAAATGCTTAAATCCCATTGATTTTAATTGGCATTGGATGAGGCACTAGCTGCTGAAAGGTCCAGGTTACTGAGTCACAAATCACTATCTTTAAAAAGTGTTCTTCTTTTTGGTATAGTCTATATTTTACCTGGTTTAAATTTAACTCTGTTTTATGGATGTTGTTTCTACCCCATTGTTAATATTTGTAATGTTTGGTATTAATATACCTGTCTTATGTTCTGCAGCAAGAGTGTTGTGTGTAGGTAACTATAGAAAAGCGGACATAGTGCCTCATTGGTCTTTGAAACTTCCTTGATTAAAGCACAAGGCACAGGAAGGATATAATTTTAGTATGTATTTGTTTTTACAGTGTCATGGCATTGTAGAGACAAATAAAAGACAGACTGTAAATTCTTCTAAGCATGGACCAAGGACCCTAATTCACCCAACTGGAAAAATGGGGATTACAGGGTTGTACATCTTTCAGAGCTAGGCCCTAAGTGATGTCACGGAGGGCATAGATCGATGTTCACGTCACACTCCCCATCAGTACCCAGCCCAAGCTGGGAAAGCTAATGATCCAATCAGCGGACCAAATTTGGTGAGGAATCCTGGTCACGTGCCTCCTGAGGCACATTGCGCATACGCTAAGAAGAAGAAGTGATGTCACAGAACTCTACTGGCCTGAGAAATTAAAATAGGCTGAGTGGTGATGGTAGCATATAAATCCAGAAATAAACCCTTCAAAAATATGCTTGTTGATGATGTTTGTGACAGTCCCTTAAGTGAAATTTTAATCAGAAATCTTGATTATGTTTTTACTTAAAAATAAACAATATTTTAAACATATGTGCCTTCCTAACGAGAGTTACCACACATTTGTATTTCTATAAACGGTGCATTCCTTCCACTGACCCTCCTCCCTGGTGTATGTGATACTCTCAATTATTTGTCAAGTTCACCATTTAGGCTCTAAGCTCTTTGGGCCAGAAGTTAATCTTCTATGTCTTTTTCATGAAGAGTATAGCACAGTTTTGGCCCCTATAATAAATAACAATAATTAATTGAGTGTTACTGTCGTAAACTTTTGTGACTCTGCAGAGAGAGGGGTGAAAAATAGTTCTCTTTGTGTATCTGCTAGACCCTAGATTCAGGGTTCTGAGTTTCCCCTGCGATAGCTGATCATACCAACAGCCAAAGAAATGGAAGGAGTGCAGAAGTCAGGCTCTGTTTTAGGTTTTTGTTTTGTAATGTCAGCATAAAGTTTGCCATCAGACAAACTCCAAACGTACGTTTTGGCAGATAAAATCCTCCTCCTGTTCACCACAAAAACACCACAGCTCTCAACAGAGTCAGGACAGCACAACAGAGAGCAGCAGGGGAAAAGGAGGAGCAGCTGACAGATTCTAGCACTTCATTGCAGCACTTTGTGGGTATGTCTACTTTTGACCTCAAGCTAATTGATTGGTTTACACTAGGGCTATGTCTTCACTGCAAAAATATAGCTTATTTTTAAACACTGAATTAGTCACCTTGATATAAAATCCTACTGGAGACAAGGCACAGGTAGCTACTTTGATGTAGCTAGTCGGGGGTGACCCCTGGTAGATTTACAAGCTACACTGAGGTAAAAACTACAGTGCTTTTGTCTCCCCTAGGGTTTTACACTCAGATGGCTATTTCAATGTAAAACCAAAACAAAAGCACTTTTTGCAGTGAAGACATAGCCTAGAACTGGGTCTTCGCTAGGAAAAATAGGTACATTTTAAAGTTGGATTAAACTAATCCATGTTAACTAACCCGTGTGAGTCCTAGTGAAGAAAAAGGAGTTTGTGGTTTTAACATGTTTTAGATACTCATGGTAAACCCTACTGGGGAAACCTAGGGTTTACCTAGATAAGATAACGTGTTAAAACTACAACCTGCCTTGTCTTCACTAGGACTAACATGGGTTAAAAAAATGCCTTTTTTCTCATGCTCAGCATAGGTAAGCCACAAAAGTTTGTATCCTGGAGTAGATGTTTAGGGAGTGTTCAGACTAGATTTTAGGAGCCTATTAACTACCTCAGGTTAATCAGCAATTACTATAAAAAACTCAACTGTAGGCCAGGGATGCTGGAACGGGGGGTCTGGGGACCATGGCCCCAGCACTTAGAACGAGCGACGGTGGGGAGGAGGCGGAGAGGAGTGAGCGGGGGTGGGATCTTTGGGGGTAAGAGGTGGGGAGGGGTCTCAGGGGGAATGGGCGGTGAGAAGGCAGGACCTTGGGGAGAAGGGATGGCATGGGGTGAGGCCTCAGAGAAAGGGCTGGCACAGGGGTGGGGCCACAGTTGGGATGCTGGTGGCCCCTCCACTTTTAGGGAGCTTCTGCAGTTCCTGCTGTAGGCAAGTCTATGAAGTGCAGCCAGAGGCAGATGGGGCTCAGGGCCGGCTCCAGGCAACAGCTTTCCAAGCTGGTGCTTGGGGCAGCAGGCGAGAATGGGGCGGCAGTCCGAGTCCTGCGGTGGCAATTTGGCGGCAGGTCCGCTCTTCCCACCGCCAAATTGCTGCCGAAGGACTCGGACTGCCGCCCCATTCTTGCCCGCCACCACGGCAATGGGGCGGCAGATCCACCGCTCTTCCCACCGCCAAATTGCTGCCGCGGGACTCGGACTGCCGCCCCATTCTCGCCCGCCGTGGCGGCAATGGGGCGGCAGGTCCACCGCTCTTCCCTTGCCGTTGCGGGGCCCTGCATCGGGGGTGGGGCCGCGCAACGTCTGCCTGCGTCGGGGGTGGGGCTGCGGCGACTGCTTGGGGCAGCACAATTGTGAGAGCCGCTCCTGGTGGGGCTGGTAGACATCTGGCCCTAAAATTCCTCCTTCCTCCTCTGAAAGTATGAAGCAGGGCTGAGAGATGCACATGCTGCTCCCAGGCTGCTTCTCCAGTGCTCTTGGGGGCAGTCAGGATAGTCCCAGAATGTGAGTGTAAGGGAGGCACAGACACTCTCCATGAAAGGCTCCACCTCAGGAGCAGTGTTGGGGAGAGCTGAGACAGCAGGTAGGGGCCTGTGACCAAAGAGGAACCTGTGGTTTGACAAGGGAGGGTGAAAACAGGTAGCAGAGTGGAGGGGGGGGGGCTGCCTGTTCTTTCAGAAGGAGTAGGGAAGCACTGCTGTGTCTCACAGAGGAGCTATTGGAGCAGGGGGAGATACCATCCACTATTTAGTTGATTGATCTAAGATATGGAGTGAAATATTTGGGTGAGGAGGGATGGGTTTGAAGTGTCTCTAATTCCCAGCCCCATCACTTATTTTGGGCAGCAGGTATTCACTGGTGCAGGTAGACACTTGTGCCTACATGGATCTGAATTAATCTGGATGCCACATGGGTGCAAGGACTTGTCTAGATGGGTCCCTGTGCAGGATAGGGTCCTAACTCATTGATTAAAGAGGAGCACTCATTGATTAAAGAGGAGCATTGATTGATGGTGTCAAAGGCACAAGCTGAAAAGGGAATGCTTTTTCTTAAATCCCTTTCAGTTATAATGATCTTAGATGTTACTTGCATTGTCCTTTCCTTGTGGAAAAAGCCAGAATGTTCTAGCAAATCCTGTGAGGGAGATGAATGCAGGGCTGGCGTTAGGGGGTAGCAAGTAGGGCAATTGCCTGGGGCCGTACACCACAGGGACCCTGCAAAGCTAAGTTACATGATCAGGCTTTGGCTTCAGCACGGGGCTTGGGCTTTCACTTCTGCTCCAGTCAGCAGGGCTTGGATTTCGGCTCCTTAGTTTCTGCCCTGGGCCCCAGTGAGTCTAATGCTGCCCCTGGATGAATGGGCAAAACCAAAACATTCAAATGACAATGTAGTCAGTTTACTCTCAGAATCCATGCAACATCAAATGATAATGACATGAACAGTCCCTGTTAAAACTTATCTAGAATAAATATATTGCAGAAGTGATAACAAACCAATCTATTTTTCATTCAACCCAGAATCCCTTGTGTTTCATTCTAGATCTACACCAACAGTATACATTTAATGCCAAATTCCACCAGCAGGGTGCTGTTCCATGTGTTTAAAACAGTGACATTAACATAGATAAATTTAAGTTAAGAAATAATATTTTAATAAAAGGCCGTTCTAATAAAAGGCATTACTCCTGGCTTGCATCACCATTATGCTGGACATAGTCAATGCCACAAGAGCCTACGATCTTCAAGAGAGGATTTGATGTCCATAACTGTGAAAGATACAGCTAGTATGAAAAAAGAGGGGGAGTTGAAGTCATCAGTGTTTCAGTCAACATATGGCTGATAGTTAAACAATACTGCTCCTAGCCTGAAGAAGAGTGCTGAATAAGGCTCTTAAACAAAAGAAAGGTGTCGGGGATGGGGTGGGAAAATAATAGCAAAATGGCATAATAATCATAAACAATGTTATCGTGTTACACAATTAGATATTAAGCCTGAATACAAGACAATAGGAAAAACTCCTGGTTTACATTTCTGTGAATTTATGTAAATGTCTGCCCCTGTAATCTTCGCATGCAATTTTGAGAGATTTGCTCTTTTATAAGGCCTGAACATCAATTCCTACCCACGGAATTTATGATGTATCTTATTTTGCAAAAAATAATAATAAAAAACCCACAATTGGAACATGTAACATCCTCATTGTTCTCCAAGCACATTTTCCCTGTGGTAGTTTGCAGAGATTGACACTATAATTATGTTGCCACAACAATTAGCTATCCCTAGATTACAACAAAGCAATCAGTTTTATTTCACAAACACATCAATATATTGAACATGTGTGAGCATGAGAATGAGTGTGCAAGAAAATGAGAACATATGGCGTTTACTATGTTAACAATAGCCATTTATCCCCTTGGTCAATCCCCTTCATTGATGGTTTCAGGCAGGAGCCACGGATCCACAAATATGGGCCTTGGGCTGGGAGGGGTTCCTTGAACCCACAAAATATGAATCCAAGGACTCCTGAGGGAGCTTGATGGGCAGAGAGAGCTGTGGTTCACCCTGAGGACAGGGGGCAGGAGGGGCCATGGTGAGACAGGAAATCACTAGGGTCACTGCCTAGATGCTTCTTGGCCCCCCACCCCCACCTCACAACTTCTTCCCCAGCCTACTCTGGCCCGGCTTGCTCTCAGCCAGAGGGCTGTTGCTGTACTGTGAAGCTGTGTACTGGCTACAGACGGCCAGCACAGACAAGAAGGAGCAGCTGCACTCTCCCTCTCCAGGCCAGTGATGTCGCCTATTCACTAGTATTGACCAATCACAAAAAAGGGGATGATTTGGCCTGCGGTGATGGTTTGTTCCTTCACCCCTCCTGTCACAGTAGGAGTCATCAGTTTGTGGTCATCCTGGTGTTGGAATTATCATTGTTTGTGCAGGGTATTACCACAACACTAATTTCACCATAAATTCCTTTATTAAATCCAACGGCCAAATGGTATTTTATACAATTGCTCTAAACATGCCTAAAAAGCCTAAATAACAAGCACTTTACTACATCTAAACAGTAACAAAACACCTATAAGCGTCTGATCAAGACACTTACAAATGGGCTAAACCCAGGGATGCTTAGACCTATACTGGTTGGCTTCAAAGTGGTCAGGCAGGTATTAGCAATGAACCCTTTAACTCTTTTATAGGCTTAAAAAAAATAAGTGATGTCATTGGCAATTACTGACTTCAGCTAAATACCAATTTGAGACAGTTCACCTTTCTTTCCTGTCTTAATCCAGATAAGAGTTACAACCTCTTTTGTCCCCAAGGTCTTTCCTCTCTAGCTTTCCCCCTCCTTCATGCTGACCAACAGTTTTTCCTTTGCACCTGTGTTCACATAGGCCCTAATTTTTGAGATAGCACTGGTATGTAGGGTGCCAAGGTTCATGTTGGCTCCTTCTAAGACAGATTCTCTTTGTCTTCTTTAAAACCATCTGCCCTCACCCTTATCGGTCAGGGGGCCTTCTTTTTAGAAACGTCTCTTTATTTTACTAGTTATTTGTTTGAACCATTCATCTTCCCTACTTCAGTCCTGCTGTCCCTATAACTCATTATTTTCAAGGCCTTCCTGCCACTTGCTAATCAGGGCCTTTCTTTTCAACACATATTTTCTTAATCAATTTAAGCAAACAAATTATTTAATTTCAGATTTATTCTACCCTGGTGACTTGAGAGGAGGGGGGGGTGCTTCACTCAGCAGCCAACCTAGCTGTATTTGATTGGTCTGGGTATGTAAGTCACAGCACAGGCAGGGGCTAGTGTGTGTGTCTTATGCCTTGCTCTTCACTATCATGAGGAGCCTCAGTCATATGATGTAACCCTTCTGCCAGTCAGAGTCGGCAGCAACAAGGGCCGGGTTCCGTATCTAGGGGTTCCATTCCAATAACACAATGCAAAAACCGGCTCGAGCCCCCACCCAGTGACCTGGGACAAATATATATCACCCCCCCTGGGCGCCTCTAAGAGGCAGTACTTCCCCTCTCGCAAGCACAGAGTCTGAGTGTAGAAAAACCTTTTAATGACAGAGAGAAACAATGCGGCCTTTTGCTGGGGAAACACCACATCTAGGATTTGTAAACCAAACTGTGAGCAATGACCCACCCCAGCAAATTGGCCATGTCCTTTCCCTTTGGTTCTTGAGTCCATCAACCCCAAAAATCACCCAAAGTCCCAAAAGTCCAACAACCCAAAAGTCCAGACCCAGAGTTCAAAAGTTCATCTGCAGAGTGTTACACCCCCTCCAGTCTGGGTAGAAATGGGGAGGGGAGAGGTAAGGGGCACCTTACGTGGCTCGAAGCTGACTGCCCCGTCCCTTCATGGTGCTTCGCTCGGCTCTGATCTGCTCCGCCAGCCATCCCACGAGTCACTCCGTTCAGCCGTCCCGCAAGCCGCTCTGCCAGCAGCTCCGCTCCGTCAGCCGTCCTGCAAGCCGCTCCGGCTGTCCCACCAACCGCTCCGCTCCGCCAGCAGCTCCGCTCCGTCAGCCGGCCTGCAAGCCGCTCCGGCTGTCCCGCCAACTGTCCCGCTCCGCCAGCAGCTCCGCTCCACCAGTCGCTCAGCAATAGATCTTCTGGCTCCCCCACTACTTAACACAGTGCTCAGTGATTTCAGCTCATAACAATTCCAGCTTGTAGTTAGGGGAGCCTTCGTGCTCATTTGCACACTTAGTCCATAGTAATTCCAACTCAGCAACCTGTGAATAGACTCCTAAGGAACTCAAAATTAGCTCTGATATTCCACAGGAGAAAGAGAAGGAGGTGCAATTGACATTTAGGACCCTCAGAAGAGGCCCATGCCACCAGATACAAATACCTGTCCCCAACCTCTCTCAATTCACTGGGTTTTGGAATCCATGTCCCTCGCCTAGCAAGTGCTGCTTAGCTAAGGGCGAGTCCCTTCCTCATAACAAAAGCCCACTGTCCTTGATTCACATAATCAGGGTAACAACACTTTAGTCTTCCTGCCCCAATAACAGAGAAACTGGGGCTCCCACAGCAGTCAAGGTGACCATTTGGGCAAGCGGTCCATCATGCTTTGCAGGGTGGGTGTGTCCATGCAAACAAGATTAGCCCCTGACATCCCTTTCCACAACTCACCACCAGATGTCAGGGTAGAGCTCATCCTGACTCTGCTTACATCCTCCCCCCAGCCGAGAATTTGTCGTCCCGACAAATCGCACTCCCTTTATACCAACTCATTGGTTTCCTCCAAAGGGCCTCAGAAAACCCACTTCAGCTGTCACAAATCTGTGCGCTAAATGTATTGGCTCCTCGCTAATCACCCCAGGTGCATCATAGGTTAACCGTTTTACTGGTCTTATTACCCTGTCCCTTCTATTGAGAGTCTCTGTTGCAGGGGTAGGAGGGACATCTTCTTGAGTGACGGATGGAGAGGTTTCCTTTGAGGATCCCTCGGCTACTGGCATAGGCCCCTGCCTCTCTGGTTCCGACAGCGGAAGGTCCAACGGGTCTAGGGCCCCCTCCACCTGGATGTCCTCACTGTCCAATAACCTGTGTGCATCATCAAAGGGGGGTCCCATCGGCGGCACAGGGGCGCCAGTAACGGGCCTAAATACCTCCGCCATGGGGCTTAGGGCTGAAGAGGGGGAGCTCTCTATTGGCTCAGCTGATCGAGACTGAAATCTTGTCTTCATTCCAGGATACACCAGGGTTGTGTCTTCCTCCTCGGCCTCACTCTCTGACATGCTGAATAGGGGTAGGTTAGCTTCAGAGGGCCCGTTGTCCGTGTTGGATGGCGGCTGTGGCCTGGCACTTCTGTTCTGCCCGGCTGCCCTGTCATGGCCCATCTCATAAGGGGTGCCAACCAACTCCCCCACAGGGAGCAAGAGATTTCTGTGCACCGTCTTTATTTGCCCTGGACCCTCTTCAGGTTTGATCTTGTAGACCGGCAGGTCTCCCAGCTTCTCCATCACCAGGTAAGGTATTGCTTTCCATCTGTCAGCTATCTTGTGTTTGCCAGCAATACCCAAATTTCGCAGCAGGACTCTGTCCCCTGGCTGGAGCTCCTGCAAACGTACCCTAGCATCATATCGATGTTTGTTGCGATCTGCGTTCTTCCGAGCCGCAGATGTAGCCAAGTGATAAGCATCCCGCAGCTTTTCTCGTAGTCGGGCTACATATTGCTGATGAGTTTCGTAGCTATCTCCATCCTCTGATACACCAAAGCACAAGTCTATGGGTAATCTTGGTTCTCTCCCAAACATCAAGAGATATGGGGTGACTCCCGTAGCATCGTTCTTTGTGGCGTTGTAGGCATGCACCAGAAATGCGACATGCTGGCTCCAGGTTGCCTTCTGCTCTGGTCGCAAAGTCCCCAACATATCTAATAGTGTTCGGTTGAACCTCTCTGGCTGAGGATCACCTTGCGGGTGATAAGGCGTTGTCCTAGACTTTTTAATTCCCGCTATCCTCAGCACCTCCTTCAGAAGGTGACTCTCAAAGTCCCGCCCCTGATCCGAGTGTATCCGGGCTGGGAATCCATAAACTGAGAAATATTTCTCCCACAGTACTCGAGCGACAGTGATAGCCCTCTGATCACGTGTGGGATATGCCTGCGCATACCGCGTAAAATGGTCAGTCACTACTAGAATGTTTCCGACATTCCTCTTGTCTACTTCTAGAGACAAGAAATCAATGCATACTAGCTCCAAAGGTTTGGTGCTGGTGATATTCTTGAGATATGCAGCCCTTGTGGGCAGAGTTTTCCTTTGGACACATCGAGCGCATGTCTCACATTTCCTGCGAACATCTTCAGCCATCCGGGGCCAATAGAACCTACTACGAATAAGTTCCAGGGTTCTCTCCATCCCTAGATGTCCGAAATCATCATGCAGGGCCCTCATGGCCAGGGCCCTGTACCCTTTTGGCAGCACTAGCTGTGTTCGCTGCTTTTGTAAAGGGTCCATGGTCACTCGGTGTAGCACTCCCTGAATCAGTTTTAGTTTGGTCCATTCTCTCAATAGTAGTTTACCCTCTGGGCTAGGTGGAACAACCGCAGCTGGGCCTCGCCCCTCCCTTTTGGCAAGTAGTGTATCACGAATGTCAACATCTTGCAGCTGGGCTTCTTGCCAGTCAGCCTCACTGAGCATGGGCAATGGAGATTGGTCCAATGCTATGTAGTTCACCGAAGCAGAAGGCACGCTTTCAGGGGGCAGGCCCAGAGCTTCTGCAACACATCCCTGAAGGCTCCAATGGGCCTCTGGCTCTCGACGACTCACACTGCAAATAGCTCTCACTCCATCCATGGGTATCATAGAGACTTCTGGTGCCTTTGGACGTCTGGACAATGCATCTGCATCCACGTTGCTTCTCCCTGATCGGTATTGAATGCTGAAGTCATAGCTAGCCAAAGCGGCCACCCATCTCTGTCCGGTAGCATCCAGCTTGGCACTTGTTAACACGTAAGTCAGTGGGTTGTTGTCTGTCCACACCTGGAACTGAGCACCATACAAGTAGTCTCGGAATTTCTCAGTGATGGCCCATTTCAAGGCCAAGAACTCCAGCTTGTGAATGGGATAGCGAGTTTCACTGTCCGACAGTCCTCGGCTGGCAAAGGCTACAGGTTTACGTTTGCCTTCCACTTCCTGGTACAGTACTGCTCCCAGACCCTCCAAACTGGCATCAGTATGCAGGATAAACGGTTTGCTGGGGTCAGCAAAGACTAGGACCGGAGCATGAGTTAGGCAAGCAATGATTTCTTGAAATGCCCTCTCACACCTCTCATCCCACCGCGGCCCAAACGGTTCGAAGGGGCCATAGTGTCTCTGCACAGGAGGCTTTCGGGATCCTCCCTTGTTCTTGGTCTTAGATTTGGGTTTTCCAGACTGGTATCCCCTGGTAAGATCATTCAGAGGCTTTACAATCGTAGCATAGTTCTTCACAAATCTGCGGTAATAGCCACTAAATCCAAGAAAGGTCTTGAGTTCTCTGTAGTTACTGGGACGTGGCCAGGTAGTGAGTGCTTCTATTTTGCTGGGATCGGTACTCACACCCTCTTGGGACACGATGTGACCTACATACTTCACTGAGGTTTGGCAGAACTGGCATTTATCTATTGAGAGCTTCAAACCATAGTCCTCCAACCTATTGAGCACTTTAAGTAGTCTTTCTTCATGCTCCTCCAAGGTTCTTCCAAACACAATCAGGTCATCCAAATAAACTAACACTTGCAGTAAATTCATGTCTCCCACTACTTTCTCCATAAGACGTTGAAATGTGGCGGGTGCTCCTGAAATCCCCTGGGGCATGCGTTCGAACTGATAAAACCCTAATGGGCAGATGAAGGCTGTCTTCTCCTTATCTTCTTCTCCCAGGGGGATTTGGTAGTATCCACTCCGGAGATCCAACACAGAGAACCACTGGCTTCCCAGCAAGCAGTCTAAGGCATCTTGGACTCGAGGCATAGTGTACTGGTCAACCACAGAACGGTTGTTTAGGGTGCGGTAGTCAATACACATCCGGATTTTCCCATTCTTTTTACGGACCACCACAATGGGTGAGGCATATGGGCTGCGGGACTCTGTAATGATGCCATTTGCAGCCAGCTCTTGTAGATGACGTCGCACATCTTCCATCTCAGAGAGGGCAATCCTCCTAGATCTCTCCCTAAAAGGTCGAGAGTCATGTAGTCTGATGTTGTGCTCCACTCCTTTTGCACATCCTACATCCCACTCATGCAATGAGAACACTTTGGATCTTTCACAAAGTTTTTTCCTCAGGCGATCTTTCCACTCCTCGGACAATGGTGAGTCTCCAAAGTCAAACTTTGCTGGGTCTATAGCCGGAACTTGAGTTTCACCCCGGGGTTTTACAATTGACTCAGGCTCAAAGAGGTCTGCTATCTTCTGTCCTTGCTTCACAACAACATCACGACTTGTTTCATTAGCAATCAGTATAGTCACCTTTTCCTGAGCTTTAGCAGGTAAGGTTATGATTCCACTGGGGACCAGCACTCCTTCAGGGAGCTCTCCTTTCACCGACTGCTCTACCATTGCTAAGGCCCCATTACTGCCTTTCAGCCAGGTGCTCATGACAAGCACTTCTTGCTCTGTCCTGGCAGGCACTACTAAGGGGGTTGTGCCCGCGTACTTCAGTGATCCAATCGGTAGCTCAGATGTCTCTTTAGCGCTCTCAATTTTCCTATAGGCTTCAGCACAAAGCGTATGGATCATCAGGGTGTTCAGGTATTGGTCCCCAGCCCGTCGTCTGCAGTAATCCGCGAGTACCTTGAATAGGCTGGAGTTGGTCCCTATCAGGGCAGACACATCAGAGGTCCCTTTAGGGTCAGGGCATATTAATGCAGCTGTGTCTATCGCTTCTCTTACCCCCGCAACCTCCTCTGGGAATTCCAGGTGCACTATGACATATCCTTGGTAGGGGTATTCATCCATGCTGAGGCCACATAGGCCAAGGCCAGTCAGTGGCTGTATAGGAAGGTGCCTAAGCATGTGTTGGTAGAATGACTGAAATATAATAGTCACTTGAGATCCAGTGTCAAGCACTGCTTTACACTCCGCCCCTTCAATCCTCACCATGACCTCTGCTCGAGGCCCTATGAGTCCTGTGGGGATCCCAGATGGACAGTCTTTTCTGTGGGAATCTTCAAATCCTGCAGGCCTGGGTGGTCCACGTCCCTGGACCCTCTGGCAGCTACCGGATCTCTCCCAACTGATCCTCAGCTTTCCATACACTAAGGAGGGATTTTCTTCATTCCGGCACCTAGCAGCACTGTGCCCCTCCTGACCGCATCGGTAGCAGAAAATTTGCCCTTTCCCCCTTTGCCTGGATGGGACGGGGGCTTTAAATGCTGACCTCTCCATTGCCCCAGTGTGAGGTTCCTTACCCCTGGAAGCCTTAGCTCGGGCAATGGTGCTTTGCAGCTCAGCTATCCGTTCTGTCAGGACCTGCATTTGTTGAGCAAGTTCTTCTCTGGTGCTCACCATCAATACACTGGCAGTTTGCAGTGGTGTTGTGCTGGCCGGCTCCAATGTTTGGGCTTCCCAAAGCTCACTGGCAGCCTGCCTTTCTTCCTCCTCTCTGACCTCTTTTATTAGCTGGGAGTAACTTGGGGGATGTTCCCGTCGTTCTCTTAGCCGCAGATGAAGTAGAATCGGGTTCAGATACTGAGTTCCTCTTACAATTTGAGCCAGTCTGGTCTGATCCATCTGCTCAGCGGTCACTGCTCCCCTCATGACAGCTTTCTGAAGCAGTCTCTCCAGCCTCTGTATATAGGCTGAAGCCTTCTCGCCCTTTTGCTGTCGGGAATTAAGGAACTTGCAGTAGCTATCTTCAGGGCCCTCTACGTTCCCAAATGTGTGATCAAGAGCCTCTAGACAGTCCCTCACACTGACCCCAGGGTCAATGAGCTTCAGAGTGCGAATCACATCTAATGCTGGGCCGGCAAGGCTCTCTATTAGACATCTTCGCTTTTCTGCATCGGGTACAGCCCACTCCTCCAGCATTTCAGTGGTATGCTCTAACCAGGGTTCAAACTCCTCCCCCCCAGCAAATGACCTTAACTTACGACAAGAGTTTGACATAGCATAGGACAGCACAACCTTTTCCAATGTTTGCCCCAGTGCTTTTGCCCAATCATCGGCCGAGGCTGCAGCCCCTGACCTAGAGGCTGCTGAGCCGGGGCCCAACAAACCCGACATAGTAGCCATTACACAAACAGTAATTTCCTCAAAATATAAACACAATTATTTCCCAATGTAGCGGATCACTCAACAAGTGCTTGCGAGGGGTACTGACCCAGGGATCCCGGACGAGCCCCCAAAAATGTAACCCTTCTGCCAGTCAGAGTCGGCAGCAACAAGGGCCGGGTTCCGTATCTAGGGGTTCCATTCCAATAACACAATGCAAAAACCGGCTCGAGCCCCCACCCAGTGACCTGGGACAAATATATATCACCCCCCCTGGGCGCCTCTAAGAGGCAGTACTTCCCCTCTCGCAAGCACAGAGTCTGAGTGTAGAAAAACCTTTTAATGACAGAGAGAAACAATGCGGCCTTTTGCTGGGGAAACACCACATCTAGGATTTGTAAACCAAACTGTGAGCAATGACCCACCCCAGCAAATTGGCCATGTCCTTTCCCTTTGGTTCTTGAGTCCATCAACCCCAAAAATCACCCAAAGTCCCAAAAGTCCAACAACCCAAAAGTCCAGACCCAGAGTTCAAAAGTTCATCTGCAGAGTGTTACACCCCCTCCAGTCTGGGTAGAAATGGGGAGGGGAGAGGTAAGGGGCACCTTACGTGGCTCGAAGCTGACTGCCCCGTCCCTTCATGGTGCTTCGCTCGGCTCTGATCTGCTCCGCCAGCCATCCCACGAGTCACTCCGTTCAGCCGTCCCGCAAGCCGCTCTGCCAGCAGCTCCGCTCCGTCAGCCGTCCTGCAAGCCGCTCCGCCAGCAGCTCCGCTCCGTCAGCCGGCCTGCAAGCCGCTCCGGCTGTCCCGCCAACTGTCCCGCTCCGCCAGCAGCTCCGCTCCACCAGTCGCTCAGCAATAGATCTTCTGGCTCCCCCACTACTTAACACAGTGCTCAGTGATTTCAGCTCATAACAATTCCAGCTTGTAGTTAGGGGAGCCTTCGTGCTCATTTGCACACTTAGTCCATAGTAATTCCAACTCAGCAACCTGTGAATAGACTCCTAAGGAACTCAAAATTAGCTCTGATATTCCACAGGAGAAAGAGAAGGAGGTGCAATTGACATTTAGGACCCTCAGAAGAGGCCCATGCCACCAGATACAAATACCTGTCCCCAACCTCTCTCAATTCACTGGGTTTTGGAATCCATGTCCCTCGCCTAGCAAGTGCTGCTTAGCTAAGGGCGAGTCCCTTCCTCATAACAAAAGCCCACTGTCCTTGATTCACATAATCAGGGTAACAACACTTTAGTCTTCCTGCCCCAATAACAGAGAAACTGGGGCTCCCACAGCAGTCAAGGTGACCATTTGGGCAAGCGGTCCATCATGCTTTGCAGGGTGGGTGTGTCCATGCAAACAAGATTAGCCCCTGACATCCCTTTCCACAACTCACCACCAGATGTCAGGGTAGAGCTCATCCTGACTCTGCTTACATCACATATAATCCCACCACCCACCCAGGGCAGCAAAGAACATGGCTATCATTGCCAAGAGGAGGAGGATGGGACCTCAGGACAGAGTGAGAGAGAGAGAGAGAGAGAGAGAGGGAGAATAGGAGAAAGGGCCCTCAGTGCTGAAAGGGGCAGCAGAGAAAGAAGAAGAAAGGCATTCATGTATTCCCTATAGTTTAGCTGGAACAATCCCCATCACAGAACTAAAATGGGTGGATGGTTTGTAGATCAGATGGTCCCCTCTTCTCAGAACCTGCCAATGTGCTCCTGAGCCATGCTGACCACATTACCTAGTGCAATCACTGTGTGTTAAACAGCTGCCAGGTTCCACCTCAGAGGTAGCTCCAGTTTAGTTGAGACTATAATTATTACTGTGAATGTGTGCACATGTAATAAAGTTATTACATTTGTGGAGCTCTGAGAAATGGGAGGTTAGTGTGGGAAGACGAGTGATATCAAATTAGCTTGGCCTATAGGAGCTCCATTTGTGTGTACAAAATCAGAACATCAGGACGCCCAAGAAGTGAAGGGAATTAGGAGCTTGCTAGGGGACTAGAAGGTTGCAGTGTGTGTTTCAAGAGTTGGGTGTTGCTGGGTGGTAAGCAGCAGTGATCACTGGGGCATAGCTCTAGTGTTTAGGGCAGGGGTCTCAAACATGCGGCCTGTGGGCCACATGCGGCCCGCGGAGTTATTTCCTGCAGCCCGCCATAGGCGCCGACTCCACTGGCAGCCAAGCTCCAAACATTACTGAGTGTTTATATTTTATTAAAACCCCTCTTTGCATTACAGTTTTTAGAAAGTTAATACATTGACTTTTAATAGAATACTATATTACTCTTCATATTTTTCATTTTTGACTACATTTTTGTATTGTTGTATGAAAAGGTTTCAGTGATGTGGCCCTCATGGTGATTTGAGTTTGAGATCCCTGGTTTAGGGGTTGTGTAGAATCCTTGGGTGAAACCCCGGCTCCACTGAAGTCAATGGGACTTTTGTCATTGTCTACAATGGAGCCAGATTTTCACCCATTGTGTTCTGAAGATGAAAGGAAGAGGTTTCTGGGCCGAGAATCTGCCTTTCTGTGTGTGTATGTGTGATGTAAAACTGAATATTACTGTATATGCACTAATTTAAAAAAGGATTTATACAGACTATGAATGTAATTGTCAAGATCCCAGAGTTATATTTAACAGCATTACATAATACATTAACAATATTCCTGGCTGTGGAGACAGCAGGCATGCTGCTCCATCACACTGTCTTTCAGGAATGGATGGTGAAGAGCGCATGTGAACTCTCAGAGCAGTGCTTGAACATGGTGATGCGGCGTGGTTGGTGCGTGTGAACAGGGCACAGGACCAGTCTGTCCATGGGAACAAACAGAACAAAACACCTTGATGTTTCTCTGATCCCTGGGTTGACATAGGGCCAGCGTGATCTAAGGCATAATCAAGAGCAGCCTCATGGGCGTCCACACAAAAGGAAAAGACAATACGGACTATTTCTCTCTCACTCGGCAGAATTTCTAGTTAGAACTCAGCAAAACCAGAATCACTTCCTGAACACCTAGTATTCTAAAACGCTTCAACTCTGATTTTTTATATCTTGTCTTGCATATGGAGGATTTTAAAATGCTTTAGTGTTTGAGAGAGCAGTCCATGCCCTCGGGTGCTTTCCATCAATCTTCCTGCCCTTTATAGTAGGGACTCTAGTTACAGCAGCTTTGGGGCAGTTCCACTGGACAAGGATCACCAGAGCACAGTGTGCTGACCAGGTGTAGATAAGTTTTCCACTCAGGGGACACGACACAACTCCGGAGTAACCTTTCCTCTTTAAATTCACATCTTACCTTATTCCAGAATAACTTTCATGCTCAGAAAACCCCTGAGAGGCCAGCAGTGGGTGGTTTTGAGCCTGACTATACAGTTTTTTTACTACCAGGAATTCCCCTATGCAAAGGGAATCCTCAATTGCCTTTTAAAGCCAGCTTTTGTCCCGTATGCACTGCAAGAGTGGCCCAAAGGGGAGAAAGCAAGGATGGGGATTTGGCCTAAAAGAAGTAGAGATGGGCCTGAATTGGAATCCAGATCCCCCAAAAAATTAAATTCTGGAAAAATTCCCAGCTTGGGCTCATCTCTTAGGGTATGTCTACACTACGGTACTAGTTCGATTTCTGTGAAACCGAACTTGTGAACCCGATATTTCCATGTCGATTGTTCGAATCCACACCAGGGATGTTTATTCGAATGTCCGAGTCCACAGTAGGGGGGCAAGCGTCGACATTGCAAGCGGTGCACTGTGGGTAGCTATCCCACAGTTCCCGCAGTCCCGCCTGCCCACTGGAATTCTGGGTGTAGCCCCCAGTGCCTTGTGGGAACGAAATTGTGTCAAGGGTCGGTATACGTACATTTCGTCACTCGACCCACACTTCCGCCTTCCCTACGTGAAAGCGCCGGCGGGGAATGAATTCGCGCCCTTTTCCTGTGGCTGATAGCTCGGACGCCACTGGACAGTGAGCATGGAGACCTCCGCGATTATCGCAGATGTTCTGTCCGTAGCCAACAACTCGCGCCTTATAGCGCACCTTTTCCAGACTCTGTTGCAGAGAAATCGGGAGAGGAGACAACGTAATCTCCGGGAGTACTTAGACTTTGAAAGGGGCATTGATCTCTTGCAAAGCACTGGACCCCGGACCCTAGAGATCATGGTGGCAATGGGTCATGTTGATCCCGTGGAACGGCGATGCTGGGCAAGGGAAACAAGCACTGACTGGTGGGACCGCATAGTGATGCAGGTATGGGATGAGTCCCAGTGGCTGCGAAACTTTCGGATGCGTAAGTGCACTTTTATGGAACTTTGTGAGTTGCTGTCCCCTGCCCTGAAGCGCCAGGACACCCGGATGCGAGCTGCCCTCACTATCCAGAAGCGAGTGGCCATAGCCCTGTGGAAGCTTGCAACCCCTGACAGCTACCGGTCAGTAGCGAACCAATTTGGAGTGGGCAAGTCTACCGTGGGGGTTGCTGTGATGCAGGTAGCCCGTGCAATCGTTGACCTGCTGCTCCACAAAGTAGTGACCCTGGGAGACGTGCAGGCGATCATAGATGGCTTCGCTGCAATGGGATTCCCAAACTGCGGTGGGGCCATAGATGGGACACACATCCCTATCCTGGGACCGGAGCACCAGGGTGGCCAGTATATTAACCGGAAGGGCTATTTTTCTATGGTTCTGCAAGCACTAGTGGACCACAAAGGACGTTTTACAAACATCAATGTTGGGTGGCCAGGAAAGGTTCATGATGCTCGTGTTTTCAAGAACTCTGGTCTGTTTAGACGCCTGCAACAGGGGGTTTATTTCCCCGATCACAAAATCACTGTTGGGGAGGTGGAGATGCCAACAGTGATCCTGGGGGACCCTGCCTACCTGCTAATGCCATGGCTCATGAAGCCATACACGGGAGCCCTGGACACTGAAAAGGAACTCTTTAATTACCGCCTGAGCAAGTGCAGAATGGTGGTGGAGTGTGCCTTTGGCCGTCTCAAGGCAAGATGGCGAAGCTTACTTACTCGCTCCGACCTCAGCCCTAAAAATATCCCCATTGTGATTGCGGCGTGCTGTGTGCTCCACAATCTGTGTGAGATCAAGGGGGAGACATTTATGCAGGGCTGGGAGGTTGAGGCAAATCGACTAGCAGCAGATTACGCTCAGCCAGACACCAGAGCCATTCGAAGATCACAGCGGGAGGCGGTCCGCATCCGTGAAGCTTTGAAAGCTCGCTTCCAGACAGAGCGGGTTAACCATTGACTGCTCCACTTCCGTAAACAGATACTGGACCTACCCCTGTCCCTTTACACATGTCCCGTTGCCCATCCTCCCAGTACCAACCACCTTCCCCCTCCTTGGATCAACGCTGTAAAGTCACAGTAAAGGAAAGATTTTTTTGTTTGAACGTGTTCCTGTACTTCTTCTTGGGTAATGATTATCACCGTGTAGGCATACGGCGGTTGGGGGGAGGTTTGGTTGGGGAACACTTCCCTTCAAAGGGGAAGCTGTTGATCCTGCCCAAAGCGCAGTGCCAAGAGGTGTTCCGCTTGCTTATAGGGACCATCAACCTCTTCTAATCCCATGTGTGTGTGGTGGTGTCTATGTGCCTTTTACGTATTGAGTATCGCCAACGGATCACACAGTGCATTGATCTATCCAGCAGGCTACTGTCAGCCGCAAAAGATCAGCGACCACCCTCGCCAAACATACAGTGCACCACCCAACCCCCAACCCCACGTTTAGAACGTAGAAACCAGCACAACGAAGGAAAGGTGTGCTTAATGCATGCAATGTGTACTGTGCTTGTCACTTCAGCAGTTAACCTGTCTGCACCCTCGTTTGTGCTCCCATTCTCTGCACTTAAAAACTATGTTAACCACTACCCAGAGATACAAACTGTCCCGTTTAAAACACTCAGGGAAACATTGGTGAACCAAAAAACAAGATTTATTCAACAAAACAGTAACTTCACATGGAACCTGGGAAGGGAGGTGCTCAGGGGTGCTGCTGGATGGAGAGGAGGGAAAAGTCTATGGTTTTGGGAATGACAGCCTTCTGCTGTTGCAGCGGTCTGCAGGGGTGGATTGAGTATTTCCACGCACCCTGGCTCCCCTTGTCCTAGTGACTTTTGGGGAGGAAGCCACTGGACTTGGTGGCGGGGGAGGGCGGCTTGAAAGAACGTACAGAGGCGCTCTTTCCTCATGTCTCCTGTCCTGGAGAATATCCACCAGGCGCCGGAGCGTGTCTGTTTGCTCCCTCATGATTCCCAGCATTGTTTGGGTCGCCTGCTGATCCTCCTGCCGCCACCTGTCCTCGCGCGCTTCAGCCCTCTGCTCCCGTTCCCTGGCTGCTCGCTCGTACCGTGCGAAGTCCTCTCTGCGCTGTGCCGCCTCCCTCTGTGACAGCATCACTAATTCCGAGAACATGTCGTCCCTGGTTCTCTTTTTGCGCCGCCTTATCTGGACTAGGCCATGGGTGGGAGAAGCACGGGTTGGGTGGGAGACACTCACAGCTGTGGGATAAATGAAAGGGAGTAAATTCCTCAGACAGATACTTTTTCAAGAACAATGACCATACTCTTTCACCGTGAATAGGACCAAAGACAGTGCCTATCACATGTACACGTACTACAAGGTCAAATAATATGCCTTAAGGCTGAGTGAGTGTCTAGGGTCCCGGTATACGGATCCCAGAGGCCTTTCCGTACACAGAAAATCACCTCTCTGAAAACCATGGTAAGCTGCTTACTTACGACTGCTGTGAGATTGCTTCACAGCACTGCTCTACTCCCATGTCTCCCTCAGTGTTCCTGGCGGCGGTCAGTAGCTGCTGCTGGCCAAACCGGTAATCTACGGCGGCTGTCCTAAACCCCCCCCCCCCCCCCCCCCCCGTCCGCGTTGCCGCTGCAGGGAACCAAAAATGCCCGGGAACCGCTCAGCGTGAGCGGCTCGCCTACCCTTCCCCCCCCTCAGCGTGGCCGCTCCAGGGACCCAAAAATGGCCGCGAACTACTCTGCGTGAACGGCTCGCCTACCCTTCCCCCCCCTCAGCGTGGCCGCTCCAGGGAACCAAAAATGCCCGCGAACCGCTCAGCGTGAGCGGCTCGCCTACCCTTCCCCCCCCTCAGCGTGGCCGCTCCAGGGACCCAAAAATGGCCGCGAACCGCTCTGCGTGAACGGCTCGCCTACCCTTCCCCCCCTCCGCGTGGCCGCTCTAGGCAATGTAAAATGCCCGCGAACCGCTCAGCGTGAACGGCTCGCCTACCCTCCCCCCCCTCAGCGTGGCTGCTCTAGGGAATCAAAAATGCCCGCGAACCGCTCAGCATGAACGGCTCGCCTATCCTATCCCCGGTTTAGCGTTGCCGGTCCCCGGGACTGTCACTTCCCGCGCACCGATATGCACTACTGGTTTTGCTCCAGAGCCCCTACCACCACGCGGTAACGTAAACTGCCGGGTGTCTGTCTGTAAGGGGAAAAGGAAGCATGCAGTATACTAATTATACTACTCATTCGAACCAGGACCCCATGACTGATATCACTCTGATGAGGATTACGGAGACAGAGAAAAACTGCATGCTGAGTCAATGCAAGCAAACCCCGGGGCCGTATGCTGCCATGCTATGCAAGGCAATGATACCAGAGTACCTGCTGCTCGCATGGCGCGGGAAAGTATCCTACCATGGAGGAGACAATAAGGCAGCTCTCCCAGTGAACGTGCTAAACAAGCTATCGCTGTACCTTCAAGACAGCTTCTCTGAGATCTCTGCTGGTGATTACACCTCTATCCCCATACATATTGACAGACTTTTCGAATAGTTGCACGGGAAAGCGACTCCAAGGTGAAGCGCATAAGGCCAATGAAGCCACAGTTACAGAGCGCTAACACACCATAACTATTGTATTGAAAATAAATGTCTAAAACACTGACCTGATGATCCCTCTCCTGATTCCTGGTCAGGAATGCTGCCTTGGGAGTGTTCGAAGGGCAGCGCAGTCAGGGTCAGGAATAGTTCCTGGCTGTCGGGGAAATCTCCAGGGTGACCGCTTTCGATTGCCTCGTCCCCCTGCCCTCCTTCCTCTTCTTCGCCGTCAGCGAAAACCTCCTCCGATGTGTCCGTAGAATGGACCCCATCATCGGTGTCCACGGACACTGGTGGGGTAGTTGTTGCCGCACCACCGAGCATGGCGTGCAGTGCCTCGTAAAATCGGCAAGTCTGAGGCGCTGAGCCGGAGCGTCCGTTGGACTCTTTGGTCTTTTGGTACGCCTGACGTAGCTCCTTGATTTTGACGCGGCACTGCGTAGCATCCCGGCTGTACCCTCTCTCCGTCATAGCCTGTGAAATCTTCTCGTAAATTTTTGCATTCCGTCTTTTTGAACGGAGCTCGGCTAGGATCGATTCATCGCCCCACACAGCGATGAGATCCAAAACCTCACGATCACTCCATGTTGGAGCTCTCTTTCTATTCACCGATGGCATCGAAACCACCGCTGTAGAGCTCTGCATCATTGCCAGTGCTGCTGAGCTCGCGACTATGTCCAAAGAGGCAATGTGATTCAAAATGGCCACAGAGGAAAAAGTATTCAAATTTTCGCGGGGATTTCTCTGAGTGGCAGGTCAGAGCATCCGAGTACACAATACTGCCCTGAGCGTCCACCGAGTGGTGCACTGTGGGATAGCTCCCGGAGCTATTAGCGTCGAATTCCGTCCACAGTACCTCGCATTCGACATGCCCATTTCGATTTTGGCGCTACTCCCCTCGTCAGGGTGGAGTACCGAAATCGATTCAAGGAGCCCTTAATGTCGAAATAAACTGCTTCCTAGTGTGGACGGGTGAGGGATTAAATCGAGTTAACGCTGATAAATTCGACATAAAGTCCTAGTGTAGACCTGGCCTTAGAGTCAAATTAGAATTCTGGATCCAAAACCCCTCCAACTTTGGGGGAAATTCAAATTCAGGTCCAACTTCGCACCCAGGCCCATCTTTAAAATTGAGAGGTGAAGTAATAAGGTACTAAAATTTTACGACATAGTTCAGGTTGTCCTGCTTGAAGAAACGTTAACCCCATCTGTGTCCAAAATGATCCATTTCCTTTCCTCTCAGCCCTGCTCCAAAAGTCCAGGGGAGGTAGCCACCATATACAAGCTGGAGGCTTTAATATTGTTCCTGTACCCCAAGTGAGAAAGGCCAGGATAAAGTCTGAGCAACTGTGATCTAAAGAATGCAGAGTCCATTGCAAGTACTGCAGATTGTCAGAAACAAACTTACAGGTGGTGTGGGGGAGGTATAAAATCATTAACATTTTGGGAGCAGTAGCTTTAATGTAATGCAAGAAAGTGAGCCTGAAATTGCTTTTGGAATCTAATACATTTTTGCATATGACCCTTGCCTGTTTTTCAGTAGTCAGTGTGAGTCAGTTACATGACTCTGAATTCAGAACTATTGTTGTTACACTGCCTGAGACAAATAAGGCAGGATTCTATAATACAATAAGAATATAACTTGATATATTATTACCTTTCATACCCCCAGCATTTCAGAGCATTTACAATAATGAAGTAAAAGCTGGTAGTACAGTGACTCTGTAGGCAAGTACAGCAGGCTTTATGCTCTCAGCTAGCGCTCCCATTAGAACCTGGTTTAATGAGGAAAGAAACAGTCCAAGATTCAGAGTAGCAGCCTTATTAGTCTGTGTCAGCAAAAAGAACAGGATTACTTGTGGCACCTTAGAGACTAACAAATTTATTTCGGCATAAGCTTTCGTGGGCTACAGCTCACTTCATCAGATGTTGACATTTATTTCTCTGCTCATCTCAAAAAAGGCAACGAACCTGACTTCCACCTGCACAGCCAACAGAGACGGGCAGAAGGAATCTCATCTTTAAATACTATCCCAGGGTTGGCACCTTTTACAGCACAGTGCCTTGGTATTGCACAACACTGCATATGACAAACACCAGTCTGGAACATGACCTTGTGATTTCCTGGTCTACAAGCTACCGCGGTGCAAATTGATCCAAATATGCCTACTCTAGAGATACAATATTGCATTCGTTTGTACGATAATTGCTGCCCAAGAAAAGTACTGTAAGAATGGCTGATTCATCCTGTGTTTCTAGAGATATGATATAGATAGAGCTGAGGAGATGACAACTCAGATGGGATCCGCTGTGGCCTTAAAAATGGGACATTCTTGCTGGGGGAAAATGTCTAGTATACTAATTCACAATAAAGGTACTTACTCCTACCTTTTGGATCAGTGACTATCAGCGTTTGCTGGCAAAAACCCAAAGCAAAACTCAGCCAGAACCACAAAGCTACATACGGTTTTGACTGAAAACTGTGCAAAAAATGCAGAGTTTCTCACAATTGGAGGTTGAAACTCTAAATCTCTCCCCAGCACCCAGTGGGAAGGCTGTTCACGGGGAAAGTCAGCCCACCGTCACCAGAAAATTAGCCTTGGTTTGCCCAAAAGCTTTGTGAAGCATTTGGGAAACCTGGGCTGAGATTTGGGTTTGTAATGATATAAAAGGCTGGAAAAAGGATTCACATAGTTCTGTTTAGAAGCCACAGCTTCTGTCAAATATAGTTACAGCTCCCTGTGGGTTTAGATCTAGGCCATCTTAAAATGAAGGCAGATTCTATTATATTTAAATACTCACTCCACTAGCAGCTTGCATGGTGAAGGTGCAGCTACTAAACCAGGTCAGTGACTAATTGAGGGTGTTTCATACTAACCCCCCAAAACATGGCAAATATGACACTACTAAAATAGGTCCTAACCTGCAGCCTGACACGCCTTGTGTTGAGGCTCCATACAGGTAGACAGTCAGCACTGGGGCCTGAGGCTTGTGAATAGTTGAGGGTGACCTTTGTCAGATGCTGCATTTGAAGATCATGGAGAGATCTGTATGACTGTAATGAATATTGGGTGTGCCTCTTGTTTGGTTGGTTAGTGTGTTGCTTGCTAAAGGATAACTAGGGTAAGTCAGTCTTCTGTAGTTTTGCACATCTGCAGGGACCAAGGTCAGTGACTTCTGATAACCAAAAAGAACGAGGAGTACTTGGCACCTTAGAGACTAACAAATTTACTTGGGCATAAGCTTTTGTGGGCTAAAACCCACTTCATCAGATGCATGGAGTGGAAAATACAGTAGGAAGATATATATATATATATATATATATACACAGAGAACATGAAAAGATGGGTGTTGCCATACCAACTCTAACAAGACTAATCAATTAAGGCAGTCTATTATCAGCAGGAGAAAAAACGTTTGTAGTGATAATCAGGATGGCCCATTTCAAACAGTTGACAAGAAGGTGTGAGTAACAGTAGGGGGGGGAATTAGCATGAGGAAATAGTTTTTAGTTTGTGTAATGACCCATCCACTCCCAGTCTTTATTCAAGCCTAATTTAATGGTATCCAGTTTGTAAATTAATTCCAGTTCTGCAGTTTCTCGTTGGAGTTTTTTTTGAAGTTTTTTTGTTGAAGAATTGCCACTTTTAGGTCTGTAATTGAGTGTCCAGGGAGGTTGAAGTGTTCTCCGACTGGTTTATGAATGTTATAATTCTTGATGTCTGATTTGTGTCCATTTATTCTTTTGTGTAGAGACTGTCCAGTTTGGCCAATGTACATGGCAGAGGGGCATTGCTGGAACATGATGGCATATATCACATTGATAGATGTGCAGGTGAATGAGCCCCTGATGGCGCAGCTGATAACCAGTCACTGGTACATAACAAACAATACAGGTGTCAATGCTGAAGTTTTACCTCCACTCTGCTCTGATCAACAGACTGGCTGGGGTGGTGGAAGGAGAATCAAAGCAGGGAAAATGAAACATCAAACTTTTGAGGGGTTAAAAACCTCAGTCCTGACGCTGAGAGGGGACAGAAGGAGGTAGTGACTGCTGGGTAGCAGACTGACTCTTCATGCCCAGAGATTGAAGTGTCCGGGATAAGTTAGACCTACCTATAGCTTAGGTAAAACAAGATGCATATTGGCTTGTTTATTGTTTTAGCCTTTTTCTCTGAATGCTATGTTCCTGGTGATCTGGGGAGGTCCCAAATGATTGGAAAAAGGCAAATCTAGTGCCCATTTTTAAAAAAGGGAAGAAGGAGAACCCAGGGTACTACAGACCGGTCAGTCTCATCTCAGTCCCTGGAAAAATCATGGAGCAGGTTCTCAAGGAAACCATTTTGAAGCACTTGGAGGAGAGGAAGGTGATCAGGAACAGTCAACATGGATTCACCCAGGGCAAGTCATGCCTGACCAGCCTATAGCCTTCTATGATGAGATAACTGGCTCTGTGATATGAGAAAAGCAGTGGACATGATATATCTTGACTTTAGCAAAGCTTTTGATATGGTCTCCCACAGTATTCTTGCCAGAAATTTAAAAAGTATGGATTGGATGAATGGATTGTAAGGTGAATAGAAAGCTGGCTAGATTGTCAGGCTCAACAGGTAGTGATCAATGGCTCGATGTCTAGTTGGCAGCTGGTATCAAGTGGAGTGCCCCACGGGTCGGTCCAAGGGCTGGTTTTGTTCAACATCTTTATTAATGATCTGAATGATGGGATGGATTGCACCCTCAACAAGTTCATGGATGACACTAAACTGGGGCAGAGGTAGATGCGCTGGAGGGTAGGGATAGGGTCCAGAGTGACCTAGACAACTTGGAGGATTAGGCCAAAAGAAATCTGATGAGCAGAGCCATAACTAGGAATTTCTGCGCCCGAAGCAGGGGGCGTAGAAATTCCTAGGGGCTTACCCTCCGCCGAATTGCCACCGAAGCCGCAGCACCGGCGGACCTCCCACAGGCAAGCGGAAGCGGCTTTGGCGGCAGGGCAGAAGTGCTGCTAATAATACCCTCCCCTGGCTTCAGTGGAGGGTATTATTAGCAGCACTTTTGCCCTGCCACCCAAGCTGCTTCTGCTTACCTGCGGGAGGGTCCGCCGGTGCCGCGGCTTTGGCGGAGGGGGCCTTCTCCACACACACCGGCGGACTTCCCGCAGGTAAGCGGGGGCGGCTTCGGCGGCGGGGGAGGACAGGCGCACCCCTGGCAGCAGGCTTTTGCACCCCTGCCAGCAGTGCGCCCCGAGGCGAGTGCCTCACTCGCCTCACCCTCGTTACTGCCCTGCTGATGAGGTTCAACAAGGACAAGTGCAGAGTCCTGCACTTAGGATGGAAGAATCCCATGCACTGCTACAGGCTGGGGACCGACTGGCTAAGCGGCAGTTCTGCAAAAAAGGACCCGAGGATTACAGTGGACGAGAAGCTGGATATGAGTCAACAGTGTGCCCTTGTAGCCAAAAAGGCTAACGGCATATTAAACTGCATTAGTAGGAGCATTGCCAGCAGATCGAGGGAAGTGATTATTCCCCTCTATTTGGCACTGGAGAGGCCACAACTGGAGTATTGCATCCAGTTTTGGGCCCCACACTACAGAAAGGACGTGGATAAATTGGAGAGACTCCAGCGGAGGACAACAAAAATGATCCGGGGGCTGGGGCACATGACGTACGAGGAGAGGCTGAGGGAACTGGGCTTGTTTAGTTTGCAGAAGAGAAGAGTGAGGGGGGATTTGATAGCAGCCATCAACTACATAAAGTGGGGTTCCAAAGAGGATGGAGCTCAGCTGTTCTCAGTGGTGGCAGATGACAGAACAAGGAGCAATGGTCTCAAGTTGCAGTGGGGGAGGTCTACGTTGGATATTAGGAAACACTGTTTCACTAGGAGGGTGGTGAAGCACTGGAATGGGTTACCTTGGGAGATGGTGGAATCTGCATCCTTTTAAGGCCTGGCTTGACAAAGCCCTGGCTGGGATAATTTAGTTGGTGTTGGTCCTGCTTTGAGCAGGGGGTTGGACTGGATTACCTGAGGCCCCTTCCAACCCTAATCTTCTATGACTCTATGATTCTATTGATGTAAATGAACATTACTTTGTTTTGGGGAAGCTGTTCTGAGTCACTATATCTCCTATTGGTTACAGGTCCTGAAAGGAATCTGTGAAGGTGTCTGAACACAGTTGGACCTATGGAGTGATCATGATTGTTACACAAGGGTTCTGTAGCATGGAAACTCAGTCTAAAAGGGAGAGTGACCCACACAATTCCTCCTGAGAGAAGTGAAGATGCAGGGCCTGTCACTTGGAAGGGGGCCTTGGAGAGTCAGAGGTTAAAAGGTATAGCTAGTCCTGAACTGACACTCTATCTGCAGGTCCATCCTAAGATCTGCACTATATGCAGGTGTATTCCACTCTTACCCTTACCTCATAAACATTTAGGAAGGAAGCTCATCTCCCTCCTCGCTCTCCGGAGGTCTTTCAGCCCAGGCCTCTTGCCTGGCTCAAACAATCCTTGGAGAATCTCCCCCCTCCCAGCTTCTTCTCTGACCCCAAGACCCTCAGACTCACAGCAGCCAATTCCTTTTATACCAGGAGCCACCTCTGGCCTATACTCATTTGATCTTAATCTCATGACCCTACCCAGAGACATGATGCCTCTAATCAGAGGCTCACCTGGGCTGTCTCAGCCCTATGCTTCAGGGGGAAAACAGGCACAGAGGGAGCTGTGACCCAAACTCCCTCAAGGGGCCAGCTCACTCTGACTGTACAAACACATCTGGGCGGGGAGCATAGCCTTAGAGCTTACAATATAATTTAAGACAAGACACAGCAAGTGAGAGGAACAATAGGAGGGAAGGAAGATGAGAACAGGAAAGTAAGAATTGGAATTCTCAAAGGAGTTATAGTGAAATTCAGTGGGAGTGGGTGCTTAACTCCCGTTGCCTCCTTAGAAAATCCCATAAGATCACATAGTTGCGTAGGTTAGTTATTGCACAAACTGTTAGTTCAAAATCATTTAAGAGTGGTGTTTTTAAAGATACACAATCCCCACTGGCTTCCCACTTAGCCATTATGAGCTATTGATTTCCTGTAGGAATCACAGTACCAGTGGTTCTCAAGGAGGGGTTTGAAGAGCGAAAGGGCAGCGGCCTTGTGAATTAGGTCGGGAAGGGCATGCCACACGTAAGAGATGTGGAGGAAAGCCAAACCCACTTATGAAGAAGTGGCAAGCAGGCAGTTGAGGCCATGGCTGTGGTGGAACAGAGAAGGTGACTCAGTAAGTTCTACTTCTAAGTGCAGTACAATGTTTGTCTGCTAACAACTGCCGCTAGCACGGCCTGGTGGAGAGGTTAAAGTTATTTGACTTGTGTTTATTTTTATTTCCTCAACTGCATTGCTTAATGTTAGCACTTAAATAATCCCAAGTAGTCTTCGAAGTTAACACCTCATTAAAACGAGCAGAATTCATGCTGCTGCCTCTCTTTGTCTGGTTAGAGACAGCTGTTTTCTGAAAGGGCTGGTTTAATAGGGTCAGACGATATATATGGGGGAAACTATCATAACTGACAGGGCTAAATTTAGCCAGAACTCTCAGCTTGGGCCCATCTCTCTAACTTAGATCCAGACAAAAATCCTGAATCCAGTGTCAAATCGTCTATCCAATATGAGGGGTGCAGATGGTTCCCTGCATGCAGATCCCCTTTCCTCTATGGGCAGGGGTCAGATAACATTGTGGAACCTTCCCCTGCTCCCCTCCAACCCTGCAGAATCCCCTCTGTAGCTGGAGATGGGGAGGCCAAGGACACGGGTGGGAGCTCCCCACAAGCTCAGTGGTGAAGTGGTCAGTGTTGACGTGTCTGGGACTGCACTAACTCTTCCCTGGGCCTCTTCCCATGGGGGAAACCCCCAAAGGGCAGCAATGGTTGGGGGAAAATCAGCCATTCCTATGGAAGAGCTGGTGCAGAGAGAGGCCCTAGGCATCTGGGTGAAGGGGCCAACCCCTTTTGGAGTTCCCCCAGGATCCACAGAGTTTGTGGGAGAAACTGCCGCCCATTACATAGGAGGGCAAACCCCAACCTTGGAGGAAACAATCTGAAGGCCCTCTCACTCCTCCCCCTCCCCGCAATTATCCCTGCCAGGTTTCCTGACACCTTTCCCTTGATGACACCCCACTGAGGTGGTGTCAATGGGTCGGGATGACCAGGGCCATTGTTCTTAAAGTGAAGCATTGGTTTGTAGTAACCAGAAGAAGACCCTGAAGCTGTCTATTGGGGACTTTTCTGGGCATACTTTGCACTGGATCTGTCTCAACTTTGTTTTTATATATCTAGAATTGAGCAGTATTATAGTCTTGAGCCTGTGGGCACTTCTGAAACAGGACAGGGGTGTTTGGAAGCTAGATGGAAAGTTGAACTTTGTGTGTGTGTGTGTGTGTGTGTGTGTGTGTGTGTGTGTGTGTGTGTGTGTGTGTTTTAAATTCCTCTTGAATTAGGTGATTCCAAAAAACCACTGTGTAAGTGATGCTTCAGGGTAGACATGCATTATCCACTAATGCTAGCTGGCCGCTGCCAGAAACAATGTCTTTTAAAGGCAATCTTTCTAGGCGTGATGTGATAATACAGTGGCCCTCCAATCCAAATCTCCATATTAATCAGTAAGTGAGAGTTTTGCTTAAGTATCATTAGTAGAATTCAACTCAGCTTTCTTGGGTACCATTAATACAAAGTGGTATTAATAGGGGTATTTTATAACCCTCTCCAATTACCATAGGTGCCAACTCTATGGATGCTCCGGGACTGGAGCACCCATGGAAAACAATAGTGGGTGCCCAGCACCCACCAACCACCCACCAACCACCAAGTGGCTCCCACTGATAAGCTGTTTGGTCCTGGGGGAGGGGGCAGAGCAGAGGAGGGAAGAGGCGGAGCGAGGGCGAGGCATGCCCTGAGAGTGGGTGGAGCAGAGGTAGGAAGAGGTGGAGTGAAGGTGGGGCTTTGGGGGAAAGGGTGGAGGGGTTGGGGCTCGGAGTAGAGAGGGGGGGGTGGAGCACCCACCTAGAAAAATGAGTCAGCACCTGTGCCAATGACTGTCCTTGTGTGGGTATTAAATGTTAAAAAAATGAAAATATTGAAGAAAAATACTGCAGAGCACTTCTTTAAATTTATATATATCTGCTCCAGGAATCATAACCCAAAAGAATATCTTTAGTGTCAAAAGAAGTGGCACAATATATCTTTCCTTCTCTGCAGGATGGTAAATGTCAGTATTATGAATACATCCAGTGCACAATGTTAAATAAAAGGTATTACATATCTCTGTGTGTGGGATTCATTCTTGACTCACATGGCAACTTAATTTATACCGTCTTTGTTATGTGTGCAACATAATCAGACCAGCTGCCTCGATGTCAGCAACTAGAAAACGAAGCTTCTGTGGTTGTGGAAGCCAGTATTGCTGTGACACTAGCTATTACTTAGTCTTGTGCAAAGGTATTTCCTACTGTGAGAAAGAAATGGATGACCTCTGTGCACTGTTTATTTCTTATTTAACTTAAAAGAAACATACAACAAGAAATTACTGTGCAGCAAAGCAGTCATGGGAGGGCTCATCTTTGCTTCCTCTTCAGGGGTAGATTCTCAAGGTGGGGGAACAGCAGTACTTCTCTTATCTCCTTTTGGGAGGTATAACTAGTATATTGTGCACTAGTGCAGGATTTGTAAAGTGCTTGGCGATCCTCAGAGGGGGGGATTTAAATATTAGTATTATCTGAGCATTGCAGGTAGCTCTGAGCCCTAGAGCAGGGCAAACTGAAATCCCAGATTACACCACCACCAAACTTTGCAACTCGGGTCCATCTCCTTTCAGGATGACATTTCAGAGTTTGTAAGAGCAGCAAATTTATACAGCATTTTGAGGCCTGGACCTGAGGATCCGATTATCTTTTTGAGTTCAATAGTGGATTTCTTAAGCCTCATTTCAAAGATGACAAATTTTGTTCCCCAAACACAGTAGCTGGCCAGTTTCATAAGAGATTCTAGATCTCCTAATGTAGCATCGTAAACTAAATCCATCACTTTTGCATTCACAATATGAAATTGTTCTCAATATCTTCCCAACCTTAAACCCAGTGTGCCATCCTTACTCACATTGACTAGTATGCTAATCTGTAGATAATCCTATGGAAATCAATGGGACTACTTGTGAAGTAAAGTACTGTTCATTGTAAGGGTGGTGCTATAGATATAGTTAAGGAAAATTAAGGAATTAGATACACTATCAACATGTTTCTATATTCTCAGGGGCTTTCTCATGAGCCTCTATTTTAGGGCTTGTCTACACTTACCGGGGGGATCAACGCATGGCGATCGATGCATCGGCAGTCGATTTAGCGGGTCTAGTGAAGACCCAGTAAATCAACCGCAGATCGCTCTCCTGTCAACTCCTGTACTCCACCTGAATGAGAAGCGCAAGGGGAGTCGACAGGAGAGCATTTCCTGTTGACATAGAGTAGTGTGGACCCCACGGTAAGTAGATCTAAGTACGTCGACTTCAGCTAGGTTATTCATGTAGCTGAAGTTGTGTAATTTATTAGATCGATCTCCCCCCCGTAGTGTAGACAAGGCTTTAGTTAATGTTGACCAGACATCTATAAGTTAAAGATCCCTCTGATGGACACCTATGAAATGTCCAGTAAGTACTGAGATACTTTACACTGCATATACACTCAGAAATTCCCCCTTCCACTAGGTACCTAATGATATAAAAAGAACAGGAGTACTTGTGGCACCTTAGGGAATGTCTAGCTCAGACCAAAGCTGTCAAACTGTCAGAAAACTCTGAACCTAGGGGTCACATGAAGGCCCATAGCCTCTATGGTCCAACCCCTTCCTCCAGACTTATCTGTGGTTGATGAAGTTACCTCAATTTTCCTTTGGAAGTTTTATTCCAAACAGGAACTCTTTCTCCTACATTTCATTCAGCTGGTTACACCCATTGGTGTGACTGGCACAGATAGGAACGCTAAGGACTTACCTTTTGTGTCATGCACATGGGAATAGCAGGGCTAAATTCAACAAGAAAACCCATTCATCTTGCTATAGGAGCTACATGCTGACTTACAGGCTTGTATATATGTGAACCGCTACCCTCTATTGGATGGACTATAGTAGATCTATTTATGTATAGCAGTTGCTTGTATTGGCTGAGCTACTATAATTCCTTTATCTTTACTTTGGAGATAAAGTCTTGAGTTCTATTCCTGATGCTGCACATATGCACTAAGGGCTTGTCTTCACTACCCGCCGGATCGGCGGGTAGCAATCGATCTTTCGGGGATCGATTTTTCACGTCTCATTTAGACGCGATTAATCGATCCCCGAAAGCGCTCCCCATTGGCTCCGGAAATCCACCTCATTGAAAGGTGGAAGCGGAGTCGACGGGGGAGCGGCAGCGATCGACTCGCCGCCGTCCTCATGGCCAGGTAAGTCGATTACAATACGCCGACTTCAGCTACGTTATTCACGTAGCTGAAGCTGCGTATCATAGATCGACCCCCTCCCCTAGTGTAGCCCTGGGCTTAGATACCATATGATGGTCAGCTATATATAAAGAGAGATGCACATACTGGTGCCGCTACACACACTCATCTACCACCAAGTTTTTCAGGAACACACACCTTACCCTACAAATAAGAAGAAACAGAGTGGGACACAAATATGGAGGAAGGTCTTGATTTACCAATTGCTAAAATACATTGTATTCAGCCATATTGAGTAACTACAGAACTAAGTACTTTCCTCTTCTGGTATATACTAGGAAAATGCCGTTAGTATCTTTAGCACAACCTTACCTCTCTGTTCTGCTCAGGGATATTAAACAGATCCTAAGAACAATATTCCAAAATATATTGGTAAGCCAGAACCCCTTCTAGGACTAACACTTTCATTTAGATCAGGCCTGCACAACTCGTAAAGCGGCGAGGGCCATAATACTCCAAAGAAAACAGCTGAGGGCCTAAACCCCCCGGCCCCACGGAAACACGCGTTGCCCGCCCCGTGGAAACAACCCCTCCTTCCCCAGCGCTGGGGTGTGGAAGCCTGTAGAGGGGGAAAGAAACAACGCGCATAGGGTGACCAGATCACAGCAGTAAAATAGGACCCACCCGCTTCCCACTCGGCCCCACCGTCACACCCCTCTTCACCCCCCTAGGGGTCACTATATTACTGCACACAATAGTCAATCAATGCAGTTGTAGATAAATCTCTGCATTATGCATTTTTGTATAACTTTTATATGACTTTGTATTGAACCTTGGTAATATGTTATAGCGGGCCCCTAAGGTAATATAATTAAGGTAAAAGAAAAATGTCTTTTTGCTAAAAGTAGAATAAGATCTTCCCCGCACTTTGTATTCAATTGCCCTGTTGAATGAATGAGGTGTGAACGAGGAAGGTGTGGAAGGCAGGCACCTCCAGACAGCTGCAACCCTTGGAGAGGGGATGGGAACCAGACCAAGGACAATCAAACTTGTCAAGTGGGGTGACTAGAGAAGAGCAGACATACTAACGGCCTCGGGGGTTAGAAGCAAGCACCTTCCTTTGGGAACACCCTTTTTACAGCATTGGGACAACCCCCATCCCAGAGACAAGCAGCAAAAAGGACCAACGGACACAGTCCCAGATTTTGGGCCACACAGTGAGCCCACCTACTCACCCCCCCGTGGGCCGCATGTTGTGCAGGCCTGATTTAGATTATGTTGTGAATTATGTTTCGACAAAAATTGAATAGAAAGGCTAAAAGAAACATGGCAAATTAAGGACATTTTATTGGCAAAAAGTCACAAAATGTGTAATATTTATGAATATTCATAATCCTTTTGCCAAATTCTATAAATTGGGCAAATAAGTGAAAATATATTAATTTGATTTTTTTTTAAATCACAAAATTAATTGAACAAGTTGTTCAGGACCCTATTCTCCTCTCCTGCCACCATGAATAATCCCACTGAAATTAAGGAGGCTACTTGTGGAGTAAGAAACTACTCACTGTGAGTAACAGTGGCAAAATTGAGTTGTCAATGGTATTTGACCTGTTCTAAATACAGGTAATGTTCACACATTTTTGTGTTCACACATTGAAAGACAGATTTTACTCAGTCCTTTAGCTTTCTAAAATGCTCGTAAAGGTGTCATTTCAAATCGTGCCAACAGCTAAACTGCTTGTTATGGAAGGTGCAAAACTTATCCTTACAGGTGTGAAATAACATATGTACAAAAAGTGAAACACTTCCAAACTTTAAATTATGAATCTGATATGCAACAATGATGTAAAACCTCTACCAGAATATTAAACTGCTAAAGGTTTAGTACCTTACAATGTCACAATGATGAACTGACACTTGAAGACCCAATGTAAGAAAGATAATGTGAAAACATGCCTCAAGAATGTCCCTTGTATTTTGAGAGCACTCTTGTTCTATAGCCATTTGCTGTACAGATCGGATGCTCTCGGTGGTGTCCATTATGAGACATGGATTTAAGGCATTTAACATAACCACAGTCTGACAGTCAGGAAGATATTTATCCCCTTAGGGAAGATATCATCATGAGTACATCTGGATGCAAAAGCAAAGCTTGTCCTTGTTGCCTGATTCAGTAAGTGATGTCAAACCCTTTTTACTTCAGGAGGACTTTACACTTTTGATCCGTAGATATGTCAATAGAGATCAGATAGCAAGAGGGGTGTGTCTGGATCATATGAACTGTATCTGAGAGGGAAAGACTGGACATCCCAGATGGCCTAATGGTAGTTTTCAGAACTGCTGTGAAGGAAATCCTTCTTTTGCTTCTAAGTCCTGATTTCTAGCTGCCTGGGCTAGTAGAGACCAGGTATGCAGACAGTATGTTCAGACCCTCAATGGAAGGGAGAGGTTTACCCAACAGTAACCCAAGTATACTGAGTATTTGGTTTTTGGTCTTCAAAGAATAAGATGTTTTCTTTCTTGCCCCTAATACTAGGGGAAGAATAAACTAAACTCATGCCATCACTAGCGTTATCACAGACATTTGGAGCATCCAGTAAACCAACATCACCATGGCATAAGTGTCATATAAAAACCATGTGGTAAACTGGCCTTAGATTATATAGCGATGGTGAGGAAACCTTAAGAGGTTCAGAGTCTGATTTGAATGTTTACTCAAACTATTTCAGCCTCCAGAGGCCTTGGCCCTTGCACACCCATCTCTTCCTTAAACTGGACCTGCAATAGATTCCTTACAACCTGCATCAGCGCATAGCTTTTCTTTCAGGAAGAAACAACAATACTGTGTATTATGGGAACAACACAAATGTAAGGATAAGGCCATTAAAGAGCTTGTCATTTCCTGTCCCATATTTTGTACGACTCTAGTAATAGCATGTGCTACGCTGATACATGGCAGACACCATGAGATTATGTGCATTACTGCACCCCGATATTCACCCTCCAGAACAGAGACCTGTTTCCTGCTACTGCACTGCTATCATATGAGAGACCTGACAAAGTTAGTTAGGACTCAAATGGCCTATTCACCCTCATCACCACCACCTTGATAGCACTGGCCACCTGCATAAATACCACCTTAACAAAAGCCATTCAGCCACAGAGCACCTTAAAAACCCTTGTGTTCATCTATAGAGGAATGCACTCATCACTGGTGTGCCCCCTCACAGCTGTATGTGGCGGAGTAGGCACTTCTCATCTAGCACCCCTCTCTAGACAGCCACTCCAGCCATGCGTTACTCTGCCTTTCCTCATGGCTCAGCCCTCTGACCAGGTCACTTAGTCTCAACCCTTTCCAGGGTAACAGAATCCAACAGAAAAGGGTCCAATATCTTCACATCACTTACTGTAGAACACTCATTTCCTTTCCTATCCTGTGTATCCATAGGCTCTTGAAACTCCTGCAAATTTAGTTGCAGGGCTGAATACAATTCTTTTAAATGTCAAGCTCTCTTTAGGTGATTAGATAATAAGGGTTCAAATATGAATTCCTTTTTGAGAGGCTTAAATATTTGCAGTCTACTCTGTTACTATTTCCCATCAGAAATGGAGCCTTCTACCTTTAAATCTCGGTGATTAGCATAGTGAATAACAAGCTTTAACTAAGATGGTAGTACTGAGGATGAAATAGTTCTCTGAGGAGCCTTTTCTCTATTTGACTTTTATTCACAAATTATGTATAAATCTGAATCCCTTCACTTCCCTAAGCTTGTCCGAGTTCATTTCTGTAAGGCTTTTATTAATCTTTGGGAACTGGCAATAGAAGCATTTGTCAAATGGCACTTACCAGAGAAATTGGTTCTGTGCTGGGAACATAGTAATTTCTTTTTAACCTACTCATGTCCAAGGAGTGAAGGTTATGCTAATAAAGATGTTAAAATCAGTGTCTGTTTCTGTTACATAGCCCTTGTGTAAGCCAGTATCCAGTCCAACTTTCTCTTTTCTATTACTTTAATGATGACTGTTTTAGAAGTATAAAAGATATGCCTGAGATAACATGATCTGAGAACTGCAGACTAAGATGTATCCAGTTTTAAGTAATTTTCCAGCCTCTAGAAGTGTCATCCTTAGCATATATATAAACTAAACTCATGCCATCACTAGCGTTATCACAGCCATTTGGAGCATCCAGTGTATATATATTAGGGCTGTCATTTAATCACGGTTAACTCTCACGATTAAAATTAATCGTGATTAATCGCACTTATAACAATAGACTGCCAATTGAAATTTATTAAATATTTTTGGATTTTTTCTACATTGTCAATATTGATTTCAATTACAAAACAGAACACAGAGTGCACAGTGCTCACTTTATATTATTATTTTTTATTACAGATATATGCACTTTAAAAATAATAAACAAAAGAAATTGAAAAATACTATTTGCCTCATACAAGAACTGAAGTGCAATCTCTTTATTGTGAAAGTGTAACTTATAAATGCAGATTTTTTTTGGTTACATAACTGCACTCAAAAACAAAACAGTGTAAAACTTTAGAGCCTACAAGTCCACTCAGCCCTACTTCTTGTTCTGCCATTCGCGTTAGTCTCTAAGGTGCTACAAGTTTTTCTTTCTTATTTTCGTTTTTAAGAAAAACAAGTTTGTTTACATTGACGGGCCACTATTCCAGAGGACATGCTTCCATGCTGATGATGCTCATTAAAAAAATAATGCGTCGATTAAATTTGTAACTGAACTCCTTGGGGAGAGAATTATATGTCTCCAACTCTATTTTATCTGCATTCTGCCATATATTTCATGTTATAGCAGTCTCGGATGATGACCCAGCACATGTTCGTTTTAAGAACACTTTCACAGCAGATTTCACAAAACGCAAAGAAGATACTGATGTGAGATTTCTAAAAATAGCTACAGCACTCGACCCAAAGTTTAAGAATCTGAAGTGCCGTCCAAAATCTGAGAGGGACGATGTGTGGAGCATGCTTTCAGAAGTCTTAAAAGAGCAACATTCTGATGCAGAAACTACAACAGAACCCAAACCACCAAAAAAGAAAACCAGCCTTCTGCTGGTGACATCTGACTCAGATGATGAAAATGGACATGTGTCGGTCTGCGCTGCTTTGGATCGTTATCAAGCAGAACCCATCATAAGCATGGATGCATGTCCTCTGGAATTGTGGTTGAAGCATGAAGGGATATATGAATCTTTAGCACATCTGGCACGTAAATATCTTGCAATGCCAGCTACAATAGTGCCATGCAAACACCTGTTCTCACTTTCAGGTGACATTGTGAACAAAAAGCAGGCAGCATTATCTCCTGCAAATTGTAACCAACCTTGTTTGTCTAAGTGATTGGCTGAGCAAGAAGTAGGACTCAGTGGACTTGTAGGCTCTAAAATTTTACACTGTTTTATTTTTGAATGCAGGTTTTTTTTGTACATAATTCTATATTTGTAAGTTCAACTTTCATGATAAAGAGATTGCATTACAGTAATTGTATTAGGTGAATTGAAAAATGCTATTTGATTTGTTTTTTACAGTGCAAATATTTGTAATAACAATATACATAAAGTGAGCACTGTACACTTTGCATTCTGTGTTGTAATTGAAATCAATATATTTGAAAATGTAGAAAACATCCACAAAAATTTAAATAAATGGTATTCTATTGTTGTTTAACAGTGTGATTAATCGCACAATTAATTACGATTAATTTTTTTAGTCGCTTGGCAGCCCTAATATATATAATTTTTTTAACCTTTTTTCATACGTCAGGTTCTCTAAACCTTTTATCATTTTGGTTGCTCTCCTCTGGACTCCACGATTTGTCCACATCTTTCTTAATATGTGGCACCCAGATTAGAACTCATCAATGCTGAGTAGAGCGGGACAGTTTCCTCCCCTGTATTGCTAATGCACCCCAGAATATTAGCCTTTCAGAAACTCCATCACATTGTTGAATCATATTTAATTTGTCATCCGCTAACACTCTGTTTCTTTTCAGCAAAACTACTGCCTAGCTAGGTATTCCCCATTTTGTAGTTGTGCATTGAATTTTTCTTCCTAAGTGAAGTACTTCGCATTTGTCTTTAATGAATTTCATCTTGTTGATTTCAGACCAATTCTCCAATTTGTTACAGTCATTTTGAATTCTCATCCTTTCCTCCAAAGTGCTTGCAACCCCTCCCAGCTTGGTGTCAACTGCAAATTTTATCAGCGTACTCTCTACTCCTTCACCCAAATAATGAATGAAAATATTGACTAGTACTGGATCTAGGACAGACCTCTGTGGGACCCCACTAGATACATCCCCCCCAGTTTGACAGCATACCTTTGATAACTATTTTTCTCAGTACGGTCTTTCAACCAGTTTTGCACCCACCTTATAGTAATTTCATCTATACCACATATCCCTAGTTTGCTTATGAGAATGTCATGTGGGACTTTTTCAAAAGCCTTATGAAATATCTTGATTTTTAGTGTCTACAGCTTCCCCCATACACTAGGCCAGTAATTCTGTCACAGACAGAAATTAGGTTGGTTTGGCATGATTTGTTCTTGACAAATCCATTTTGGCCATTACCTATAAACCTTGTTATCCTCAAGGTGCTTACAAATGGATTGGTTAATAATTTGTTCTAGTATCTTTCCAGATATCGAATTTAGGCTAACTGGGTCTATAATTCACCAGGTCTTCTTTGTTTCCCTTTTTAAAAATAGGTACGTTGTTTGCCCTTCTCCAGTCTTCTGAGACTTCAGCTGTCCCACATGAGTTCTCAAAGGTAATGGCCAAGAATTCCAAGATTGCTTCAGGTAGTTCCTTTTGTACCTTAAGGTGAATTTCATCTTAAGGTGAAGCTCAGCAGTTTCTCTTTGCAAATTTGACACCATCTGCTCAGGATTAAACAAAGACTGTGAATGGCTAGCCAACTACAAAAGCAGTTTCTCCTCCCTTGGTGTTCACACCTCAACTGCTAAAAGAGGGCCTCATCCTCCCTTACTGAACTAACCTTGTTATCTCTAGCCTGACTCTTCCCTGCATATTTATACCTGCCCCTGGACATTTCCACTGCATGCATCTGAAGAAGTGGGTATTCACCCATGAAAGCTTATGCTCCAATACATCTGTTAGTTTATAAGGTGCCACAGGACTCTTTGTCGCTTCTACAGAACAAGAGTATACATTTTTGATATTTAATGTAACACCTCCTCCCCATTTTTCCTGCCTGTCCTTCCTGAAGAAGCTCTACCCCTCTATAGCAGTATTCCAGTCATGGGGTTTATCCCACCAAGTCTGTGAGGTCAGTTAAATCATAAATTAAATTATGTACTAATACTTTGTTCTTCCTGTTTATTGCCAATACTTCTTGGATTGGTGTATAGACAGCTAAGATGTTGAGCAAATTCACCCACTCTTACCAAGACTCTGGGTGCTGGAGCCCTAGAAATGGGCTTAATGTACTTGTGCCCTAATCCAGCCCTGCCAAGGGTGCATCTGAACACCAGTGAATAGGAGGCAGGCCTGAGGGGCCTAACAGAGCCTGTGTGATCATATTTAGAACAACTGCACAATCTGCTGTGAGTGGAGTCTCATTTTGGCATTTAAGTGGGTGGAACTTGGCGTGTGGACAAATCTTAAAGAAGCACCATCACCCTTTTTTCTCCCCCCTCCACCTCCAAATTAAGCTCTGTTTAGCGCCCTTACTTTAGCCTCCTAATTGAAAGTCATGGCCTGGAACCGCTCTATTTTATTCACAAAGGACATAACACACCGCTAACAGTGATCCACGGAAGGCTCTCTAAAGGGTTTTCTGGTTTAATCAAACTGTGCATTACCTGAAAGGTATCAAAAGGGTGGTTCCTTGTGGTGTCTATGGGTGGAGATAATGTATTTTGGCCTTCTATACTCCTCCTGTAAAGTCTTTAGTACACATATGTAAAATTACCTATCCCAGTTCCTCTTTCCTTCCAGTCCCCATCTCTGCTCCTCTCTATTTCCATCCATTTTAATCTTCTCCCCTCTTTCTTCCAGACCCTTGCTCGTCTCTCAGTTTATCATTTGTGTTGTGGTAACCCCTAGAGGTGCCAGCCCCATTGTGCTAGGCTTTGTACCAATTCATAACAAGATAGCAATGAGACACAATTATGGTCCACACGATAACCACCACTCATAGCCCACAGCTGCCTCACCATTGTCATGCTTTGTGAGTTTGTGCACCCCTTGATACTTTCCAAAATCATTCCAATCAGAACAGAACACAAGCTGGACCCATCATGTGTGGGATTCTCCTGAGAGAAGGGAGATGTGTTCCTTTTATAGATTAAAGAAAATCAGAAGGCAGACCCACCCCCTGTCACAGATCCACAGGATATGTGCTATGCCCCAGCTTTTAAACAGTCAGTTGGAGGAACCCCTCCACTATGCCAGAAACTGAACAGGTGACTTCTTGAGGGTAGGCTAGGTGGCCTCAATGACTCAGAGACTGAGCCTCTGGGCTCCAGGATTCCTGTTTCACACCATGAGCACACACATTTATGTGGTTCCAAGTAATAACAGACAGAGCAAAATGAATTACCAAGCAAAATAAAATAAAACACGCAAGTCTAAGCCTAATACAGTAAGAAAATGATTACAGATGAAATCTCACCCTCAGAGATGTTCCAGTAAGTTTCTTTTACAGACTAGCCTCCTTCTAGTCTGGGTCCAGCAATCACTTACACCCTTGTGGTTACTGTCCTTTGTTCCAGTTTCTTTCAGGTATCCTTTAGCGGTGGAGAGGCTATCTCTTGAGCCAAATGAAGACAAAATGGAGGGGTCTCCCAGGGGCTTAAATAGACTCTCTTGTGGGTGGAGACCCACTCCTCTCTCCTATGCAGAATCCAGCTGCAAGCTGGAGTTGTGGAGTCACATGGGCAAGTCATATGTCCATGCATGACTCAGAACTTTACAGGTGGCAGCCATTGTTCACATGCTACCTTGAACGTCCCAAGTAGACTTCTTATGTGGATTGGAGTCTTCCAAGGTTCCATTGTCCGTTAAGTGTTTCTTGATTGGGCACTTAACTTGCAAATTCCTTTCTTAAGAAGCTGACCAAATGCCTTACTAAGGTTACTTAAAATCAAACAAGTACACAGCCAATATTCATATATTCGAATACAAAAATGATACATGCATACAAATAGGATGAATAGATTCAGTAGATCATAACCTTTGCAGAGATATGTTATATGGCATATGTAGCATAAAACATATTCCAGTTATGTCATATATACATTCATAAGCATATTTACATAAAGCATTATGGGGTGCAACGTCACAGAAGTATCTGTAGGGAGAGGTGGGGAGTAGGAGAGTTCACTGCTGGGTCAGCCACAAAAGGGGTGGAGCTTGGTGGGTGCCAGGGGGAGAGTTCTTCTGGTAGAGCCCTAGCAGCAGATGTCTGGTAGGGAGGGAGGGGCTTCCTCTCCTTGGTTGCCCTCTGGGCTGCTCTCGCCGCACCTTTCCCTGTCTGTTATTCCACTGACATGCTCTCCCTTTCTCACCAGTGTCAGGCAGCTCCATCTTTTGCTCTGGATGAGGGGCAGCTCCCAGAGGCCCCTATCCTACAGAAGCGACAAAGAGTTCTGTGGCACCTTATAGACTAACAGACTTATTGGAGTATAAGCTTTCGTGGGTGAATACCCACTTCTTCGGATGCATGCAGTGGAAATGTCATGGGGCAGGTATAAATAAGCAGGGAAGAGCCAGGCTAGCGATAACGAGGTTAGTTCAATCAGGGAGGATGAGGCCTTCTTTTAGCAGTTGAGGTGTGAACACCAAGGGAGGAAAAACTGCTTTTGTAGTTGGCTAGCCATTCATAGTCTTTGTTTTGTAGTTTGCTAGCCATTCATAGTCAAACAAAGACTATGTTGTTACGCCTTTTCTTTTCACTTCTCAGACTGTTATTTTTGGAGGCAACTTTAATTCTTGCATTCAGATACAGGAGAGTATGTGCAGTGAGGCAGATCAGAAGTGGCATCAGTGGTTCAGGGCACAGTTACGTATGTCGGTGCAGAAAGCTAAATCGAAAGATGGCTTTTTTGGAAGACGATTTGGAGGGCTCAACACAGGGGGGAAGGGTGGTGGATATATATATTTTAGAGGGGCAAGGAAGACTAGAATTTATAGGCTGTACATACAGAAGGGAGTGAAGTGTGCAGGGTTTAGGACCGTTGCATTGGAGGTGTCAGATCATTTATTGGTGCAGGTCACTTTGCATTTGGATACAATCATTCGGTTCGGGAAGTGAATTTGAAAGTTGAATCCGAGGCTCTTGGAAGTAATGAGTGGTAGCGACTGGGTGGAGCAGGAGAAAGAGGACTGAATTTTTGACTTCTTCCTTGCTCAGTTTAAGGATTCAGAGATAGTTACTGGGGTATTTCCCTCCTTGACGAGCTGCTGGGTAAATAGGAAGGAGGAAATTAAACTGTTTTTCATGAGCCTTGCCAATGACAGGAGGATTCAGAAAATGGAGAGAGATCAGCTGTACAGCAGAAGTGAGCTCTTTGGCACAGCAAAGGCAGGAAGGTGGGGTAGGAGGCAATGGTAGAGAAGGGAATGGCGGAGTTAAAAGAAATGTTGCATTTGTATCATCAAGAGAGACTGCAGAGTCTCAGAGCGGTCGCCCCCTCACAGCTCTGGCCTTGACCACGCCCTCTTCCTGGTCAGGAACTCAGGAGGTGGGAGAGGAGGGGCAGGAGCACCCTGAGTCAGAAGTCAGGGGTAAGAGTGATAATTGCAGGGATAGGGAGGAGAACATCAGGCACAGTTGCCAACTTTCATGTGGTAAATAAGCACCCCGACTTTCATAATAAGCCCCAAATCAAGCTCATCCACTTTCAAAACAAGGCCAAAACAAGCCAATCCTTAAGAATCCCAACACTCTATGTGACTAGATCCCCCTGGCGTGCAGTCTGGAACTGTGTGGGCCCGTTGTGCACCCGACCCTCTCCCCTCCTTGCCCCTGCTTGCTGGGAGCTGATCAAAAAGAAAGAAGCAACAAGCTGCAACAAGTCAAACAAGCAACAAGCTACAAGCCAAAAACTAGCCAACAAGCAACTCAAAAGCCAATTAAGCCAGAAACAAGCCCAAGTTCTGCGTTTTTTTCCATGGGTTTGGCATGTCTGATCAGGAGCCTTCACGTCGGGGTTAAAAATAATAGTGAAGGGAAAACAGCTGCTGCTAGAGTAAGAGTAAAGACCAATTGGCGCCAGATTTTCACCTATAAAAATGAGGAGGAAGGCTAGGGACATGTTGGGGCTGAGAAATGCAGAAGGGAGATACATCAGAGACCCTGAGGAGATGCTGGATGTGATCCAGGTTTATTATGCCAAGTTACGTGGGGAGAAGAGCAAGAACAGCAGACATCTGTACAAAGGAGAGCGCAGGCGGCATTCTTGAACTCCATGGTTGTCTCTAAAGTTATACTGTCGTAGAAAAGGCAGAAGGTTTGTGCACCCCTGTGCAGTGTCAGGAAGTTTTAGAAGCAATTCAAGCTTTAAAGAAAAAGGTGTCCCCAGGCAGAGATGGGCTGATAAGTGAGTTGTACCAGCCTTGCAAGTGGTTTTTCGCTTGGGTGTTGACAGCTGTGTTGAATCCAGCACTGGGTAGCAGGGAGTTGGAGAGATTATTTAATGAGGGCTTGTTGATCCTGCTGAGCAAAGGAGGGGACAGGTTGTGATTAGAAAACTGGAGACCTCTCACCCTGCTGAATACAGGTTATATGATTTTAGCACAGGTGCTCCTGAAGTGGCATGGTAAGGTGGCTCCAACGCTGATCCATCCGGCCCAGGCCAATGCAACCTAGCCTAGGTTGCTAGCAGATTCATTGTGCGATCTTCAGGAGGTGTTTGAGGCAGGGGCAGCAGGTGATTTGCGAGGGTATGTGCATTCCCTGGATCAAAACAAGGCCTTTGATCGAGAGTGACATGAGTATCTGTGGGGTATGCTACAGGACTATGGGATCCCAAGTACCTTCACCTCTGTGCAAGGGGTACAAAGCTACCTTCTGGTTAATGGCTGGCTAGGGCAGAAGGCTATCCTGCTGAGGTCTGGGGTGAGGCAGGGCTGTCCTGTGAGCCAGACATCATGTCCAGACCTGTTTGTTTCAGCTTAAGTGGAAATGAAAGATATTTTTAAGCCATGTGTTTTCTTGCCTGAGTAAGTTCTGCTGGTGAACAATCCTAAGTGCCAGAGAAGTGATCAAAGAGCTAAGCTTACATCTCTGCTTTCTGCAACATAAATCAGCATGAGGTACATGATGAAACCATTTGTATTATGTGTATATCCATGCTGTGTTGTGCTGTCTTGTTCAGTTTATTTATTTACCATGAGAAAAGACTACAAAAGCTTGAAAAGTACAGACAATTGTGCTAATTAGCTAGGAGAATCCATCCTTCATTTTCTGTTGGAATTTTCAATGAAGGAAGTTTCCAGCTCATGTATATCAAATGGGTAAATGACAGCATCTGCAAGCTGCATTAAGTAGTTACCGCAACACTCCTGCTGTGGTGGAGAAAGCATATATTATAGGGGACTTCTTGCTATATTACACTGGCTCTAGGGAGCTGAATGAATTTTTATTGTGTAGATGTCGGATAGTTGGAAACACTCCATTCATTGGTGACAGGTTTTAGATACCATCCAGAATTCTTCCTCCTATTCGCCTAAAATGAATATCAAACTTACTGGGACAAGTTCTCTTGCTTTCAGGTGGGGCCACATGATTACTCCAGCCCTAGGGCCGCACTCAAGTGGTGGTGAGGCAGGGAATTAAATTGATGGGCCCAGGGGCCCAGATCCACAAAGCGACTTAAGCATTGCAACACCTAAACTTTAGGCACCTAGAAAATCATTGGAACAACAATGGGATGCACAGAGCCTGACTTAGGCTCCCTATATAATGAATGGGGAGAGTTAGGTGCCTAAAAATGGGATCCACAAAGCCATCTCCGCCTAAGCTAACCAATGGGAAATGCCAATGAAAGGGGTGTGTCCTGAGCCCCATCCCTCTCGCAGAATAGACGCCTAAGCCTGTGCTGCAGGAAGGCATCTACCTCTGCTTGTGATCCACAATCAGGAACGCCTCTCCTGGAGTCATGCAGCTTAGGTGTCTAAAGTGTTTCTTGCAAGAAATGCTGGAGGAGGTAGTGGTGGCGGTGCTGTCGCCTGTAAACCTTTCATCCAGTGATTAGAGTACTCCCTAGTATGTGGTAGACTCAGGTTCAATTCCCCCTTCTGCTTGCTGGGGAGAGAATTTGAACAGGGTTCTCTAACTACTACACTATGGGATATTTTAATGTAAACTCCCTCAACCTCGCCTGTTGAAGCTGGTCCACTTTGGCTAATACTTTCATTGCACCGGAGAGAGCAAGTGAGAATGATTCTAGAGCTAGAGCACCCATCTGGGAGGAAGGATTTAAACGGGGTCTCCCATCTCCTTATTAGGCACACAAAATAATTGAATCTGGTCTCCCCCTCCCAGGTGAAGGTTCTAACCATCGGGCTAAAAGTTGTAAGGGAAGTGGCACCCCCTCTTCCTCTGGCCAGATTTTGAATGGGACCCGATCCAGTAGGCTTGCTCAGCGCACACCTACTGGATTGGATCCCATAGACAACATAAGCCAGGGAACGCCTATCTTTCCCTGCTTTGTGGATCACACTGGGGCTTAGGTGAGAGACAGGCACCCGGATGCCTAGCATGAGATAAGTGTATTTAACAGAGGCAGAAACATAGGTACTTAGGGAGCTTTTACCCTGAAAATTTAGGCACCAAGTGAGTTTAGGCACCTACAGGGTTAGGCGGCAGCCAAGCAGGGGTTTTATGGATCACAATAGCAACTACCTCTGAGGTGCCTAAATACCTTTGTGGATCTGGGCCAAGGTGCTCACGGTCTTCAGAGCTGTAAGAATAGGGAAGACTCCCAGCTTCCTGGGTAACAGCGCTCTTGCTGAGACTGGTTTTGGCATATTCTCTGTCTTCAGATGAGCCAATGGGGGAAGAATTAGCATGGCCTTGCTGGGACATCAGGAAGGCACTACTACACTCACCCCCAGTGACACCACCACATATGGTTAGAGGGCTGGGAGAAGTGTAACGCCACCCATGAAACTGAAGGGGAGATGGGTGGCTGGATAAATTGCACCAAGCTGCCTTAGTGTGGGGTGGGTCCCCTAAAAGGGTGTGAGTACATTTTGGTGGCTGTAAAGGCCAGCTGTACCACTGTATTGAATGGGACCTGATATGGCAGGCAATCTCTGAGCACACCTGCTGGCCAGGCCTCATGTGCAAGTTAGACGGAGGAGTGCCTGTATTCCCATGGTCCATGGATTGCTCTGGGGCTTAGGCAGGAGATGGGTGTCTAGACACCAAGAGCGAGGCTGCACTGCCTATGCCCAGAGGGAGAAACTTAGGCACCAAGAGAACTTTTACTGCAAAAATTTAGATGCTGGGAAAGTTTAGGCTCCTACAGCCACAGTGGGAGGTTGTAGATTGCAGTGGAGCCTAAAATTGGGACTTAGATGCCTAGTATCTTTGTGAATCTGGGCCTCAGCCACTTTTAAAGGCAGGTTATTGTGGATTTGGCTTTATCCACACCATCTGCTGTCTTTCACTATTTGTGCAGCTGGTTTTACTGGCTGAGAATCAAAGATTCCCACCTTGCAATGCTGTCCTTCTGACTGGAGGCCATTTGCCTAGCAGGCTGAAAGCTAGCTAGCTGACACCTCTCATCACTGCTGCTTTTCCTCCATCTTTGCTGCAGGCAGACTTCTGACTGGCAACTCACATGTACTTTCACACTTGCTGTCCCCACCCATTAGTCTCTGCAGTGAACAGCTATGAGCTAAGTTCCTTTCAGTGGACCTTGGCTTTCTTAGCAACTTCCAGAAGATATTTAGGTCAATTGCAAGGTGCTTGTTTCTGGCACTTCCCAGTCCTTGTTAGATGCATTTAGAGTACCAGCTTTGCAACCCCGACCAGACACCATCCCACAGCACTGCTGTCAGTATCTAGGCGTGTGACCTTTTTCATCAAAATCTTTCTTCCAAATTCAACTGGAAGTCCACTAGAATGTCAGAACTCATTTGTGATAAAGCACCTTTGCAGGGTGCCTGTGGACATCCTACCTTATTTCTCACAGTGTTATGTGTGACGGGTCCCCCCCGGGGGGTGCAACCTGGAACTAGGGTACCACTGAGCATTCTGACTCACCAGCCTGGGCTTCCTCTCACACTGTCATGCTGTGACGCGCTGAAGACCTGCTCCAGGTCCTACACTTCCACCAGCATTCACACAGGTAGGGATACCCCAGCTGCAGTTATATACAGGCTGACCAGCCACCACATGAACCAACAAGACAGAGGCTACAGCCAAAATAACCACCAGCTTCCCAGCCTAGGAGCTGTACCGTCCTGCCCATGTCAAAACCCCGATGAGTATGAATTTATTATCCAGTTCACCTCCCCCTCAATGTGGAGAGGAAATGCAACAGCCTTTGCCCCCTAAGCTAAGATTTCCAAGCACTTCATTCAAGCTTACTGGTTTAGATAAAGCAAAAACAAGTGTATTAACTACAAAAGATAGATTTTTAAGTGATTATAAGTGATAGCAACAGATCAAAGCAGATTATTTAGTAAATAAACAAAAATGCAAACTAAGCCTAACATACTAGAAGGATAGAATTTGAACTAAATCTCTCACCCTGACTGATGATACAAACAGGATTGCAGATTCTCAAGATACAAGCTGCACTTGCTTTGCAGCTTGAGATTTTCAGGTTTTCATACACAGGCTAGAAATCCCTTTAGCCTGGGTCCAGCACTTCCCTTAGTTCAGTCTTTTGTTCCTTGGGTGTTTCCAGGAGTTTTCTTGTGTGGAGAGTGAAGAACAAGCAATGAGGTCACTCACTGCCTTATATAGCTTTAGCATATGACGGGAAGCCTTTGTTTCAAACTTGGTTCCCAGACCAGTTTGTGGAAAAATACAGACACCCCAAAATGGACTCCAGAGTCACATGGCCTGGTCACATGCCCTTGCATGCCTCGCTGAGTCATAGCAGCCTTTACTTACAGACTGTATGGAGCATTCTCAGGAAGGCTTACCAGGTGGGGGATAAGCTTCTCCTAAGGCCTATTGTTTTTCCTAATGGTCCATTACCTTGAATTGGCCCTTTACAGCCAGCTGTCTAGACTGGGAGCATTTTGCTTAGTGGATGTCGCCCAGGTGTAACTATATTTGAAATACAGATACATAGTCAATATTCATAACTTGAAATACAAAAATGATATATGCATACAAATAAGATAATCATATTCAGCAAGTCATAACTTTTCCAATGACATCTTACATGGCCCTTATTGTACAAAATGCAGCATAATTATGCCATAAAATCATTTCATAATAATATCACTGTGAAGAATAGGGGTGCAGTGTCACAGTATGTACCCAGGTTAATAACAGAAAATGGGCTAGATACAGCTCAGGTTTACCTTGACATAAACCTAGGTGCAAGGACTCCAGCAGCAGGTAAATCTGTCAGGGGAGGAAGTTGCACTTATACAAAGAGCTGGGGAGAGAGTTGGGAGTCAGTCCATCTCAAAAGGTAGGCAGCACAGGCTGTAGGTGGCATGGCTGCATATCTCTTAGCAGCCTCTACCAACAGAGTCCCTGTGAAATTCCAGTCATAAACAGCTTAACCTCCATCCCTACCAGCTATCACAAGAGGGTGGTGGAAGGAATGCCACCCACTGTCCCTTCCTGTGGCACAGAGAGTCGCACAAGAGGTATAAATGACCCAGCTTCTGTGAGTCTGGTATGATATACAACAATCAATCAGATAGCAAAAAAAAAAAAAAAAAAAAAAAAGGAGGGGAAGGGGTTCACACATTTCAGACAAAGCTTATTTACTTTTTGCCATGTCACAGTTTCCTCAAATGGGGGGAAAGGAGTCAAATAAGAACAATATTTTGGGATCTGATTCCCTTTTATAACCATCAAAATGAACAGTTACTGTTATCCTGGGGCCCTGGCCCCAATCATTTACCTCAGTGATGTGTGCTGAGGTACAAAACACGTTCATTCAAAACATTTCCCACCAAACCTTTGCAGTAGCACTCGGCCTGCAGTGATCATCCTTGTTAACTCTTGTTAAATTTGTTATTTTTTATAACTTTTTGCCTGGGTCCAATACAGGAATTACTATAGGTACTTGGAACAGTGATGACGTGGAACATCACACAAATAAATGTGAGCGTCTTGGTGAGTGTTTTATTCAGGGCCGTACCCACATACCATGAATAATAATTAGGGCTTTCAATAAATCACAGTTAACTCACGCAATTAACTTTAAAAAATTAATTGCGATTAATCACAGTTTTAATTGCATTGTTAAACAATAGCATACCAATTGAAATTTATTAAATATTGTGGATGTTTTTCTACATTTTCAAATATATTGATTTCAATTACAATACAGAATAGATAGTGTATACTGCTCACTTTATATTAATATTTTTATTACAAATATTTGCACTATAAAAATGATAAACAAAAGAAAGTATTTTTCAATTCACCTCATACAAGTACTGTAATGTGAACTCTTTATCGTGAAAGTGCAATTTACAAATGTAGATTTTTTTTTTTGGTTACATAACTGCACTCAAAAATAAAATAATGCAAAACCTTACAGTCTACAAGTCCACTCATTCCTACTTCTAGTTCAGCCAATTGCTAAGACAAACAAGTTTGTTTACGGGAGATAATGCTACCCACTTCTTATTTACAATGTCACCAGAAAGTGAGAACAGGCGTTCGCATGGGACTTTTGTAGCCTGCATTGCAAGGTATTTACATGCCAGATATGCTAAACATTGGTATGCCCCTTCATGCTTCAGCCACCATTCCAGAGGACATACTTCCATGGTGATGACGCTCGTTAGAATAATGCGCTAATTAAATTTGTGACTGAGCTCCTTGGGGGAGAATTGTATGTCTCCAACTCTATTTTACCCGCATACTGCCATATATTTCATGTTATAATAGTCTCGGATGATGACTCAGCACATGTTGTTCATTTTAAGAACACTTTCACTGCAGATTTCACAAAACGTAAAGAAGGTACCAACGTGAGATTTATAAAGATAGCTACAGCACTCGACCCAAGGTTTAAGAATCTGAAGTGCCTTCCAAAATCTGAGAGGGATGAGGTAGGGAGCATGCTTTGAGAAGTTTTAAAAGAGGAACACTTCGATGTGGAAACTACAGAACCTGAACCACCAAAAAAGAAAATCAACCTTCTGCTGGTGGCATCTGACTCAGATGATGAAAATGAACATGCGTCAGTCTGCACTGTTTTAGATTGTTATCAAGCAGAACCAGCCATCAGCATGGATGCATGTCCTCTGGAATAGTTGTTGAAGCATGAAGGGACATATGAATCTTTAGCACATCTGGCATGTAAATATCTTGCGATGCCAGCTACAACAGTGCCATGAGAACACCTGTTCTCAATTTCAGGTGAAATTGTGAACAAGAAATGGGCAGCATTATCTCCTGAAAATGTAAACAAACTTGTTTGTCTGAGTGACTGAATAAACAAGAAATAGGACTGAGTGGACTCGTAGGCTCTAAAGTTTTACATTGTTTTATTTTTGAATGTAGATATATTTTCGTTCATAATTCTACATTTGTAAGTTCAACTTTCATTATGAAGACATTGCACTACAGTACTTGTATTAGGTGAATTGAAAAATACTATTTCTTTTGTTTTTTACTGTGAAAATATTTGTAATCAAAGATAAATATAAAGTGAGCGCTGCACACTTTGTATTTTGTGTTATAACTGAAATCAGTATATTTGAAAATGTAGAAAACATCCAAAAATATTTAAATAAATGGTATTCTATTATTGTTTAACCGTGCGATTAATTGCGATTAATTTTTTTAATCGCTTGATGGCCCTAATAATAATAATAGTAGTTACATATTTTAATAAGATTATTTAAGCTCACAGCTAAGACACTGTGATTATACCTGCCTGTGATGGGGTATACAGAGCCCACATTGAACCCGCAGGGGCTAAAGGGCAATACTGGGCCCTGGTAGCCCTGCCCCTCTGGGCCTGCCAAGCATGCTCTGACAGGAGGAGTGGGTTAAAAGGAGTTTAGAACCCCAGGCCAAGAGTGGTGGACAGGCTGCAGGTGAGAATGAGTCCTTCTCTGGGGAGCCAAAGAGGGGGGCTACAGAGTGGGTAAGGCCCCCAGGCAGTGTCTTCTCTGGCCACCATCTCCTTTGAGAACCAGCAGGTCTTGCAGAGCCCTGCTCATTTGGACTTTTTGTTAAACTATTGACTGTTTGCTCTATTTGTCCATGCCCGGAATTTAAGGAGTACATAGGTAGGAAGTAGCCCAGAATAGTGGAACTAAACTTTCTGAGGGAGGCGCCTGTTGGTGTTACTTCCCACAGGGTGCTGGGCTGGAGCCTGGTGGAGAGGGGAGGGTGGGCCTGAGTCCTCCTGCCATGCTCCACTTAAAGGTAAAGACCCAGATGTGAGTGGAGGCCCAAATACTCCTAGCCTAGAGTCAAGAACCAGGCCCCTGACAGAAAGACAAAGGGCTAGAGGTCAGGTGTGCTAATTGCTAGGCCCTCCAAGCGCCCCATCATGCTGCCTATGACAAAAAGTGCAGTTGAGCCACTTCCTGGGACATCAGTTCTAAATACGCGGCTGGTCCCACTATGGTTAAAAGGGTGCTTTCACAATCCCTGTTTATTCTGTGCTGCCATTCTGACCATGTAACATCAGCTGCCCCTTTCCCAGGGAGTATCATCCCATGGCAGCTAGCCAGCTTCTTAGCAGAGCCTGAATTTTAATTTGTCGTGTTTGAGATCTATCAGATACATGATTCTTTGGATGAGATCCGGTGATCACAGATCAGATTTAAAAGTCCTGCCAAATTGAAGATTTGATTCTGCAGCTTCACTCAAGTTGAACAGTAGTTACTCATGCAAGTAATCTCAGGCTTAGTCCAGCAATTAACCGGTGGATCTTCTCACCTGAGAAAGTAGTTTATTGTGCAGAAGGATTGAAGGACTGAGCCCTAAATTAGATGTTGAACACTGACTGATAGTGTTCAGTGTATTGTATAGTATGTTGGATGATGTTTTATTCATCTTTGAGAAGGGGGGAAAGATTATCTTCTTCCATTAACCTAAAGCAATTTCTTGTATAAATTCTATTTAGGAAGCTGTTTGCATCATTAAAGGACCTCAAGTCAACTGAAGTATCAGAGGGGTAGCCGTGTTAGTCTGGATCTGTAGAAGCGACAAAGGGTCCTGTGGCACCTTATAGACTAACAGAGGTATTGGAGCATAAGCTTTCGTGGGTGAATACCCACTTCATCGGATGCAAGCAGTGGAAATGTCCAGGGGCAGATATAAATGTGCAGGGAAGAGTCAGGCTAGAGATAACGAGGTTAGCTCAATCAGGGAGGGTGAGGCCCTCTTCTAGCAGCTGAGGTGTGAATACCAATTCCCTGCACATTTATATCTGTCCCTGGACATTTCCACTGCTTGCATCCGATGAAGTGGGTATTCACCCACGAAAGCGTATGCTCCAATACCTCTGTTAGTCTATAAGGTGCCACAGGACCCTTTGTCAAGTCAACTGAAGTCTACAATAATGTCTGGGGGATTTCAGAAATCATTCCTTATCTCAGGTGGCTCTGCAGATTGGTACCTGTTAAATTAATTCTGCGTGTTGTGGGATGCATAGATCAGGTTGTTCGGTTCCCCATGGAGAGGGTCCTGCAGCCCTATAACACCACACCCTGAGGGAACACAAGGAGGATGCCCCTTCAAACCAGTCAGAGATATGCAGGGTTTTAAAATCCCCCACCCACCCAGGGTTTTCTGAGCTGTAGCTGGGAGAGCCTCCTTGAGCTGATGCAGTCAGGTGTACCTGAACCTAGTTGGGCTGGGACTGTTGATTAATAAGAGTCTGGACTACTCATGAGAACAAGTGATAGGAGGATCTATTGGTCAGAAGCTACTAGGAAAGCACTGGACAAGTCAGAGCCACTTTGTTTGGTGTTTCCCCTTCTGCAACATGAAAATATGTAATGTAGCCAGAAACTTTGCTGACTTCTATTGTTCTGATTGAATAGAAAATCTGTAAATAAGCCAGTCAGTTTTGAGTGGTTGTATGTCATTGCCATGGTTACTGGATACGCTGTGCCTTAGACTCCTTGGGACTGATTTTGCTACTTTCCCCTTCTCTAAGTGGAACTGACTGAATTTTTGGGCTGCAGCCCCTCTCTTAACCTGGCAAGCCAGTTGGGTGTAGCACCTCTAAGCACTTTTACTCTACCCTGAGACAGCAGCAGATTAAAGTGACTCAAAAACAGTTTCTTCAAAACAAAGTGTCATTTATTTGCCAAAAGAACTCTGGTATCTAGGAAAATGGGTTAAAACAACAGAGTCCTATATGCATGAATGGGGGTTTCACAGGTTGTTTTACCCCAAGAGCAGCTAATCATCAACAGGAGCCCTTACCCGGTGTCCTCCTGCTTTGGCTGCAGTGGGTTTCAACGGCTTGGGTTCTTAGCTACTAACTGGTGGTGCCTCCACCTGACTGTTTACAGGAGTCATGAACCCTCCTGTATCTCCCTATGTGGTTTCAACTATCCCTGACCTGGTACTTACCCCTAGTGACTCAGCTCACCAGTTACTAGTGAGCGGCCAGGATGTGAAGGTTGTCTGGGGTCCCGCAGACCTGTTTTCAAGTCTTTTGGATCCTCACAGTGAGTAATGACGGCAACATTCGTTCCATATTTGAATGATGACAGTGTGTTCTGATGACATTGATATGCTGGAAGTTGTTAATGACAGCCACCAATCAGATACCTGGTTGAGTTGATAGGTGTGTTGAGCAACCTTCATTCAAGCTAAACGGTGGAGCGGTTAAATGCTCCTCGGCTCAGTGATAACTGAAACAATAGAAGCCACCCCTCAAGACATAGCCCAGCCTGGGAAGGCTTGGGTAGAAGCTAAGCCTGAGGGGTTTCCTTGGAGACTGATTGCAGATGCAGGCGCTAGGGTATACTTTGCTTACAGCTGTGTGGAGTGACCAAAAAGCAAGTTGAAAGACAGTGCGGAGAAGCAGTGGTGCTTGGCCCTGGGCGGAAGTCAAGAGACAGAGCTGCTTTTGAGCACAGTGCTCATTAAAAAGATAACTGGGATTTCTGATTAAAGAAACTGCATCCTGTGTGTTCCAGCTGTGTTCAGAGAAATAGGACTCTGTACATGTACATTCTTGGTAAATAAACAGGATTGCACCAGAGAAATACCTGACTATCAGCAATTCCTCTTCCTAATGGAAACAACTCAGTCAGGCTCCAAATATTGGCTAACTCTTGGGCCAAGAGTCAATGGCATTTTGCTCTCATCCTGGTGTAACTGTCACAAGGCACGTCTGTCACTACCCAGTGCACTTCACTGCCTGCCCAGTCTATGTGTTTATTCTTACTTTACAAAGCATCACAGTATAATGCAGATTTACAGCAGGAGGAGGCTTCCCCCCAGCTGTCACTCCTCAGCCCAGGGTCAGCTCTGAGCTTCCCCCATTCCTTCCTGTTCCTTCCACTTACATTATTAGCCCACTGATTACCACCCAGGTGCTCACAATCCCCCACAGAAAATGTTTAATGGTTCAGAGCTGAGCCTGCAGCCTTCTTCATGCTGCAGCAACATCAGTGATTGGGGTGCTACTAATAGAGTGAGGAGAATACCAAATACATTGAAATTCTGAGTATATTCTACCAGTTATGATCTGGCTAAGTAAACAGTATGACTCAGATTTTGTTTTGATTCAGTTCTATACTGCATATGCAAAGGCCAAAGACTGTCTTTACAATACACATTTCACACTTCTAATGGCTTTGCTTGTCAGCAATCCGCCCAAGCATACTGTACAGAAAGTGCAGTTTGTTGATCTGATACCGTGTTTACTTGAATTCTGGTGAATCTGCTGCTAAAGGAAGCATCTGGGGAGAGAGGGAGTGGGTGGTTATTCTTGCAGAGGAAGTAGAGTGAGAAAGGTCGTTGCTGTGCAGGCTGCAGGGTTCCCTGGGAGAATCTGTGCTGCTCCGCATGTGTCATCTCCAACTACAACCAGGATTTTCCCTGCTCTTGCTTTACTACCTGAGAAGCTCCCAACAGTCTGGTGGAAAAACTGTAAAACAAATATGTTGACTATGAGGGACTATAGGGTCCTGGGAGGATAATCATGCATTATCCTCCCAGCTACAGCCCCTTTATTTGCTATCTGTATGTAAATGAAAGTTAGGAGTTTTAGAGAGACAAGATGGGTGAGGTAATATCTTTATGTGACCAACTTCTGGTAGTGAGAGAAGTGAGCTTTTGCATCACACACAGCTGTTCTTCAGATCTGGGAAAGATACTCAGGGTGTCACAGAAAAATGCAAGGTGGAACAGATGGTTTAGCGTAAGTAGTTAGCACATATTGTAAGGGACTATTCAAGAGAGAGTGGCACATTTAACACCTCTGCAGTCCTAGGGGCTAGGGGGTTACAGATTGTTGTAATAAACCATAAATTCAGAGTCTCAGGCCTTGGCTACACTCACCGGTTACAGCGCAATAAAACTGCCTGCAGCGCTGTAACTCAGTAACTGTCTACACTTGCAAGGCACGTGCAGCGCTGCATCTCCTCAGGTACAGCGCTGCATGTACTCCACCTCCCCGAGAGGAATAACGTTTGTTGCGCTGCTGCTGGTGCGCTGCAGCTACAGTGTGGCCACCCAATGCTCTGTTATTGGCCTCCAGAAGTATTCGGAAGTATCCCACAACGCCTCTTCTAGACAATCCTTGCCGGCATCCTGGCCGGGGGAGCGGGGCCGCGGGCATGCCGCCCTCCCCGCTGGGGGAGCGGGGCCGCGGGCATGCCGCCCTCCCCGCTGGCATCCCAGCTGGGGGACTGGGGCCGCGGGCATGCTGCCCTGCCCGCCAGCGCCCCGGCCGGGGGAGCCGGGCCACAGGCATGCCGCCCTTCCCGCTGGCGCCCTGGCTGGGGGAGCCGGGCCATGGGCATGCCGCCCTCCCTGCCGGCGCCCCAGTTGGGGGAGCCGGGCCACGGGCATGCTGCCCTCCCTGCCGGCGCCCCGGCCGGGGCAGCAGGGCCACGGGAGGCCGGTTTTTTTTTTGCCTGGGGCGGCAAAAAAGCCAGAGCCGGCCCTGGCTAACTGGTGTCAGCTCCCTGCCACTCCAGTCTGTCAGCCAGCCCAACAAAGTCCTCTGGACTCTGCCAGTCCTTTCCTTGCCTTGCATGTAACTCTTGATTCCCAAACCCCTGGAAGAGTGTTCCTCTGCCATATCCTGTCACTGGATGCTACAGAAATGACCAAGTCTGCTGTCTCTACAAAGGATTGATTGGAGTGCTGTTATAGGGCAGGGGCCCTTTTCTCATGGGCGCTAAAGGGACATAGTCACACTTCTACAGTAAAATCTGCATTAAGCTTTGGTCTCAGGGGGAAACTTTCTAAAAGAGCCCCTGCAGGATGCAGGCCCAGAGCAAGTAACATACACAACACACCTTTTCTGAAAGCTGCCAAGGCTAGGGCTCAGACTCAGGCCTTGGCTACACTCACGAGTTACAGCGCAATAAAACTGCCTGCAGCGCTGTAACTCAGTAACTGTCTACACTCGCAAGGCACGTGCAGCGCTGCATCTCCTCAGGTACAGCGCTGCATGTACTCCACCTCCCCGAGAGGAATAACGTTTGTTGCGCTGCTGCTGGTGCGCTGCGGCTACAGTGTGGCCACCCAATGCGCTGTTATTGGCCTCCAGAAGTATTCGGAAGTATCCCACAACGCCTGTTCTAGCCACTCTGGTCATCAATTAGAACTCTACTGCCCTGGCCTCAGGTGACCAACCGCCACTCCGACCCTTTAAATTCCCTTGGAATTTTAAATATCCCCTTCCTGTTTGCTCAGCCAGGCGTGGAGTGCTCTCAGCGCATCTTTCCAGGTAACCATGCCTCCACGTGCGAGACGAGCCCCAGTATGGAGCAATGGCGAGCTGCTGGACCTCATCGCTGTTTGGGGGGAGGAAGCTGTCCAGTCCCAGCTGCGATCCAGCCGGAGGAATTTCGATACTTTCGGCCAGATATCAAGGGCCATGATTGAAAGGGGCCATGACCAGGACGCAATGCAGTGCAGGATAAAAGTAAAGGAGCTGCGGAGTGCGTACTGCAAAGCCCGCGAGGCAAACAGCCGCTCGGGTGCTCCCCCCAAAACCTGCCGATTCTACAAAGAGCTGGATGCAATACTTGGGGGTGACCCCACTACTGTTCCGAGCACCACCGTGGACACGGGAGAGCGGGATGAGGAGGAGGAGGAGGAGGGGGTTGTGGAAAACAGAAGCGAGGGTGCTGTGGCTGGGGGAGACACCCCTGACTCCCTGGGTACATGCAGCCAGGAGCTCTTCTCGAGCCAGGAGGAAGGGAGCCAGTCGCAGCGGCCGGTACGCGCTGGGAGAGAAAGAGAAGAACAGGTTCGCGGTAAGCAGCTTTTATATTCGGGAAGGAGTTTTTTCGGCTGGGCGAGGAGGGTTTGGGCTGCATGCATGCCTAGATGCGGAAGAACGCATTGATGTGGTCTATCACATCAGAGAAATCAGCCACTGAAATCTCTTCGAAAGTCTCAGCCAGGACGTGGGCAATGCGCTTGCGCAGGTTTATTGGGAGAGCCGCCGTGGTCCTTGTCCCATTCAGGGTAACGTGTCCACGCCACTGTGCCACGAGGGGCGGGGGGGACCATTGCTGCACACAGGCAAGCTGCATATGGGCCAGGGCGGAAGCCGCATTGCAGTAGAAGACCCTCCCTTGCTTCCCCGGTCACCCTCAGCAGCGAGATATCTTCCAGGACGAACTCCTGTGGAAAATGTGGGGATAGTGTTCAGTGTAGGTTCCCCCTGCAGCTGTTGGCTCTCCCCAAGGCACAGAAACCCGTCGGACAGTACATCCGTGAAACAATCAGTCCCCCTTTACCCTGTGCTTACTCACCATTTTGGGGCTCCCGTGGGTTCTGTACGCTCTGTTTGGGATGGGAAAATTGTGCTGTTTTGGAGACTGTGTGCCCTCCTTAAGTGTGGGGGAATCATTGCTCTGTCTGGCATAAAACAATGATGCCTCTGTTAAATGTTGCATTTTGCCTTCAAGATGCAACCTTGAGATCTCCGCCATCCTTCTTATCACCGGCTGAGAGACTCCAAAGGCTCAGGAAGAGGCCCAGAAGAACAAAAGAAGACATGCTGCAGGAAGTTATGAAACAGTCTCTTAAAGAGAATCAAAAGGCTCGGGAGTGGAGGGAGAGTGAAAGCAGGCTCCGCCGGAAAACGCAGCGCAGCGGCAGCAAAGCATGCAGCTCCGGCACGAAAGCACAAAGGAACTGATTAGCATCTTGGCACGCCAAGCAGACTCTATCCAGGCTCTCGTCGCCATGCAGGCGGAGCAGTACTGCCCCCGCCCCCCCGCCCCCCGCAGCCAGTGTCCCAAAACACTTGTGCCCCCATGTCACCACCTGCCCACTTCACCCAACATCCAGGTTCTTATCGCCCACACCAGATGCCCCCAACACCTGTAGCTTCACCAGCCAGCCCTGGAAACTATGACCCTTACCCACTGCACTCAACTCCCATCCCGAATTATAGACATTCTGAAGTGCAGCACTCACTGCACAGCACTCCAGACAGGAAGCCCGAGTATGAAAGCAGGACATACCATACCCTGTGATTGAACCCTTCCCAACACCACCCACCACCCCCTTGCCCTTTCTGTCTCACAAGCAGTTGTGTTTCTTTTTAATACATGTATTTTCTCTGTAATAAACGGATTCTTTGGATGTGCAAACAGTCTTTATTATTGCATAAGGAAAAAAGATACCTTAGCCCAGGAAAGAAACAGGCAACGCAAGTGAGCTGAGCAAACACAAATCAGCTTAGCAAAGACAGATAACTGATAACATTGGAACCACTTCACTTCAGGGTCGTGCAGGGCAGCACAGATTACTGGTGGTTTTCAGCCTCAAATTTCTCCCTCAAGGCATCCCTGATCCTTGCAGCCCCACGCTGGGCCCCTGTAATAGCCCTGCTCTCTGGCTGTGCAAATTCAGCCTCCAGGTGTTGAACCTCTGAGGTCCACGCCTGAGTGAACATTTCACCCTTCCCTTCACGAATATTATGGAGGGTACAGCACGCGGATATAACCGCGGGGATGCTGTGTTCAGCCAAGTCCAGCTTCCCATATAGAGATCGCCAGTGGCCCTTCAAACGGCCAAAAGCACACTCCACAGTCATTCTGCACCGGCTCAGCCTGTAGTTGATCCGTTCCTTGCTGGTGTCAAGGCTCCCTGTGTAGGGTTTCATGAGCCACGGCATTAAAGGGTATGCGGGTTCTCCAAGGATCACAGTGGGCATTTCAATTTCCCCTACCATGATCTTCCGGTCTGGGAAAAAAGTCCCGGACTGCATCTTCCGGAACAGGGCAATGTTCCGAAAGATGCGTGCGTCATGCACCTTTCCGGGCCAGCCTGCGTTGATGTCAATGAAACGCCCACGGTGATCCACAAGCGCCTGGAGAACCATGGAGAAATACCCCTTCTGATTAATGTACTCGGATGCTAGGTGGGGTGGTGCCAGAATAGGAATATGCATCCCATCTATCGCCCCTCCGCAGTTAGGGAAACCCATTTGTTCAAAGCCAGCCACAATGTCCTGCACGCTCCCCGGAGTCACGTTTCTTCTGAGCAGGATGCGATTAATGGCCTTGCAAACTTGCATCAGCACGATTCCAACGGTCGACTTTCCCACTCCAAACTGGTTTGCTACTGATCGATAGCAGTCCGGAGTTGCTAGCTTCCAGATTGCAATAGCCACCCGCTTCTCCACCGTCAGGGCAGCTCTCAATCTTGTGTCCTTGCGCCGCAGGGCGGGGGCGAGCTCCTCACACAGTCCCATGAAAGTAGCTTTTCTCATCCGAAAGTTCTGCACCCACTGCTCATCATCCCAGACTTGCATGACAATGTGATCCCACCACTCTGTGCTGGTTTCCCGAGCCCAAAAGCGGTGTTCCACGGTGCATAGCATGTCCGTGAATGCCACAAGCAAGTTCGTGTCGTACGCGTTTTGCGTGACAATTTCATCATCATCGTAGGACTCCTCGCTGTCACTGTGGATCTTAAGGAAGAGCTCGACTGCCAAACGTGACGTGCTGGCGAGACTCGTCAGTATTTTGCTCACCAGGTCGGGATCCATTTTCCCGCTGACCGAAACGGAGCACAGATTGCGCTACAAAGAAACCGTTGAAAGATGGCGCAAATTGTGGCCGGAAACACAGGGATTGCTGGGATGCGAAGCGATGCATCATGGGGTGTTGGGACAGGACCCAGAATGCACCATACCCCACGCCCCCTTCCCACAACCCACGGCGCCAGAATTGGAAGAGGTGTTCTGTGGGATACCTGCCCATAATGCACCTCTCCCAAAACCGCTGCAAGTGCCGCAAATGTAGCCACGTTAGTGCTCGTTACTGCGCTGGCGGCTGCCAGTGTGGACAGGCTGCAGCGCTTTCCCTACTCAGCTATACGAAGACGGGTTTAACTCACAGCGCTGTACATCTGCAAGTGTAGCCAAGGCCTCAGGTATGTCTACACTGGCAGAGTTTCTTCGCCGGGAGCTACAGCGCCACTCAGAGAGCGCTGAAGGGAAACTGCTGTTGTGTGTTCACACTGTCAGCTGCCTGCGCAATAGCATGTTCACACTTGCGGCACTTGCATCGGCATTCGGAGCGGTGCATTCTGGGCAGCTATCCCACAGAGCATCTCTTCCTCTTCTGCCGCTAAGCGTTGTGGGAAGGTGGAGGGGGTCACGGGGCATCCTGGGTCCTGTCCCAGTGCCCCGTCCCAATACCCCGTGATGCATTGCTTCACATCCCAGCAATCCCTGTGCTTCCGTCCGCATTTGGAGCCATCTTTCAACGGTTTGTGTAGTGTGCACTTTGCCTTTTTGGTCTGCAGGAATGGATCCCGCACTGTTGACCAATATGCTGCTTGCTCTCACTAACTCGTCACAAGTGGCAGTGGAGTTACTCCTTAAACTACAAAGGCAAGAGGTGTCCGACATTGATCTCACCATATGTAGTAGCTATGACATGAGATTGCTTGTGGCATTCACGGAGGGGCTGACCACAGTGGAACACCGCTCTGGGGCTCGGGAAACAAGCACTGAGTGGTGGGATCACATCGTCATGCACATCTAGAATGACGAGCAACGGCTGCAGAACTTTCAGATGAGGAAAGCCACTTTCATGGGACTGTGTGATGAGCTCGCCCCAGGGGCCCTGCGGCACAAGGACATGAGAATGAGAGCTGCCCTGTCGCTGGAGAAGCATGTGGCGATTGCACTGTGGAAGCTGGCTACTCCAGACTGCTATCGATCGGTCACTAACCAGTTCAGAGTGGGAAAGTCGACCATTGAACTTGTGTTGACAGAAGTGTGCAGGGCCATTAAGAGGGACGCTGGGCTCCCAAAGCCATATCTGTGAAGCCAAAATGTAACATTTTACAGAAGCAGTATTGTTTGCAACACACAGACCACTGTATCAATGGTTTTAAAACACAACCACTATTCACATACCTCAAGTATCAGAGGGGTAGCCATGTTAGTCTGGATCTGTAGAAGCGACAAAAGTCCTGTGGCACCTTATAGACTAACAGACGTATTGGAGCATAAGCTTTCATGAGTGAATACCCACTTTGTCGGATGCATGCAGTGGAAATGTCCAGAGGCAGGTATAAATATGCAGGGAAGAGTCAGGCTAGAGATAACGAGGTTATTTCAGTCAGGGAGGGTGAGGCCCTCTTCTAGCAGTTGAGGTGTGAACACCAAGGGAGGAGAAACTGCTTTTGTAGTTGGCTAGCCATTCATAGTCTTTGTTTAATTCTGAGCTGATGGTGTCAAATTTGCAAATGAACTGAAGCTCTACAGTTTCTCTTTGAAGTCTGGTCCTGAAGTTTTTTTGCTGCAGGATGGCTACCTTTAAATCTGCTATTGTGTGTCCAGGGAGATTGACGTGTTCTCCTACAGGTTTTTGTATATTGCCATCTGATATAAGGAATGGCAGTTTCTCCTCCCTTGGTGTTCACACCTCAACTGCTAGAAGAGGGCCTCACCCTCCCTGATTGAACTAACCTCGTTATCTCTAGCCTGTCTCTTCTCTGCATATTTATACCTGCCCCTGGACATTTCCACTGCATGCATCTGACGAAGTGGGTATTCACCCACGAAAGCTTATGCTCCAATACGTCTGTTAGTGTATAAGGTGCCACAGGACTCTTATTCACATACCTATCACTAACTGACTGACCCCAGGCAAACACACATGAGCCACAAGACCCCCAAAATGGTGAGTAGTCGCAGGGGCATAGGAATTCAGTGTTCCAGGACAGTACTGTGCCATGGGCATGTGGCTCTTGGGCAGAGCCAGCACTGTAGGGGGGGGCATTAAAATCATTCCTGTCCCCACATTTTCCACAAGATAGCTCGCTGCTGAGGGTGAGCAGGGAATCAAGGGAAGGTCTTCTCCAAGACTGCGGCTTCCACCCTGGCCCTTATGTGGCTCACCTGTATGCAGCTATGGTCCGTCCCCTCCCAGTGACGGCAGAGTGGTGCAGGAAAGTTACCCTTAATGGGCCAAGAAACAAAGCAGCTCTGCCAAAGAACCTGTGGCAGCGGATTGCCCAGTATCTCCACGAGCGTTTCATGGGTATCTCTGAGGCAGATTCCCGTGAAGCGAGGACGTCTATCAACACCCTGTTCCGCCGCTCTGACTAGGCATGTGGTGGTATGTGCATAACACAGACACAAGCCTGCCTTCCGCAAATCCCTTCCTGCAAGCTCAGCACACAGAAACAAGCCGGCCTTCTGCAACCCTCCTTCCCCCAACAACTCACTTCAGCGATTCCCAAAATCAGAGCCACTTACCAGGGGCCTCCATTCCTGTTTCCACTTCGACAAGTTCCAACAACTGTGGCTGGCTAGCCACCTCCGGGGTAGAGAAGAGCTCCTGGCTGCATGCATCTCTGAACACCGAGTCGTCCTCTGCCTCTGGGTCCCCCTCCACATCCTCGTCCAAGATTTCCTCCTCCTGGCTCGGTTCAATCTTGACTGGCACACGAACCCCTGAAGTATCCAGAGGACTCTTTGCAGTGGAGATGGGGTCGCCACCCAGTATCACATCCAGCTCTTTGTGGAACCAGCAGCTTGTGGCGCAGCACCAGAATCGCAGTTTGCCTCCCGCACCTTGTGGTAGCGTTCCGCAGCTCCTTTACTTTGACCCTGCACTGCATTGTGTCCCAGTCATGGCCCCTTTCTGTCATGCATCGTGAAATCTGTCCGTAGATATCATAATTCCTACAGCTGGAGCAGCTCTGCCTCCTCTCCCCAAATACTGATGAGGTCCAGCAGCTCGGCATTGCTCCAAGTGGGGGATCACCTGGTGCGCAGAGCAGCCATGGTCACCTGGAAAGATGCGCTGAGACCACTGTACATGTTGCCGAGCAAACAGGAAGGGGACTTTCAAAATTCCCAAGGAATTTAAAGGGTGGTGCTGACGGCTGGTCACCTGAGGGCGGGGCAGTAGACTTCAAACTGGTGACCAGAGAGGCGAGAACAGGCATTGTGGGACACCTCCTGGAGGCCAATTGCAGCGCTGTAATCGACCAGGGTGTCTACACTGGCATCACGGCGCTGTAGCCCCGACGCAGAAAGCTGTACACCTCTCGTCATGGTGGGTTGTTTTACAGCGCTGCAACTGCGCAGTTTCTGCACACAAAGTGGCTTGCTAATGTGTACACCTCAGGAGTTTCACCGTAGAAAGCTGCTTAACTGTGGAGAAACTTGCCAGTGTAGACAAGGCCTCAGTTCAGGCCAGGATTTTTAGTGTCTAGATCAGATATAGAGAGATTGCTGTGCATAAAGTGTTCACCCACAGGTGATGGGGTGTTTTTGTCTTATTTTCCTGGGTGAGTTTATTCGCTAGCGTAGTGATTGTGTGGCTTCACCCACATAGTTGTTATTGGGGCATTTAATGCACTGGATGAGGTACCATAGGTGCCGACTTCCCCTCTGCCCGGTGGGTGCTCGACTGCCCCTGTCCCCACCCCATCCTGCCTCTTCCCACCCCTGCACTGCCCTCACCCCGTCCCCATTCCACCACCTTCCCCTATGTCCCCGCCCCTTCTCCACCTCCTCTCCTGAGCATGTCGCATCCCTGCTCCTCCTCCTCCCTCCGGGAAAGTCCTAAGCGCTGCCAAACAGCTGTTAGGCAGCTGCGGGGGGAGGCAGAAAGCGCTGGGAGGGAGGTGGAGGAGCAGGGATGTGGCACGCTTGGGAGGTGGTAGCAGGCGAGGTGGGGGTGGGGGTAGCTTGGCTGCCGGTGGGTGCTAAGCACCCACTAATTTTTCCATGTGGGTGATCCATCCCTGGAGCACCCACGGTGTTGGCACCTATGTGAGGTACGCCACATGTGATAGGCATGTGAAGGATCCAGGGGGCTTGAAAGACGTGTTTCAGTGGGGGTTTCCCAACATGTGTTGTACCTCATCCAGTGCACTAACTGCCCCAGTAACAATTATGTGGATGAAACCATAGGCACCCACTTTACCTGGCGCCGGTGGGGGTTCGCGCCCCCCCGTCCCCGCCCCAACTCCGCCCCTTCCCTGCCCCCATTCCAACCCCTTTCCCAAATCCCTGGCCCTGCCTCCTCCCCCGGGCACGCCGCATTTCCCCTTCTCCTCCCTCTCTCCCTCCCAGGCTTGCCGTGTGCAAGCTTGGGAGGGAGGGGGGAGAAGCGGACTGGCGGCGCGCTCAGGGGAGGTGGCGGAGTGGAGGTGAGCTGGGGCATGGGGGGCATGGGGAGGGCGGCAGTATGTAACCCTCAGGGGGGGGCAGAGGAACCGCTCCCTGCCCCAGCTCACCTCCGCTCCGCCTCCTCCTCTCCTGAGCGCTCTGCCGCCGCACCGCTTCTCCCCCCTCCCTCCCAGGCTTGCCGCGGGAATCAGCTGTTTGGCCGCAAGCCTGGGAGGGAGGGGAAAGAAGCAGGAGGTGGCGGCGCGCTCGGGGAGGAGGAGGTGGAGTGGAGGTGAGCTGGGGCAAGGGGGCTGGCGGGGAGCTGCCGATGGGTGCTCTGCACCCACCAATTTTTCCCCGTGGGTGCTCCACGGAATCAGCTTCTATGGATGAAACCAATCACTATGCTCCCAAGATAAGTTAACTGGCCACTCTACCTGGAATGGTCCCTTACACTATGTGCTAATTACTTATGCTAAACAATCTGCTCCATGTTGCATTTTGTTGTGACACTGGGAAGTACCTTTCCCAGACCTGAAAAAAAGTTCGGTGTGGCTTGAAAGTATGTCTGTCTCACAAGAGAAGTTGGTCCAATAAAGCTATACCTCACCCACCTTGTTTCTTTAGGGGACCAACACAGCTACAACTACACTGCATACGCCAATAGTTAAGAACTTTGGGGTTTTTGTTTTTTTAAAGACTGGAGTTTCAAATAAGCAACCATGATTTATCCAGTAAAATCCAACTAATCTCTGTCTCTTTAAGCAGATGGGACTTCTTCACCCTGTCTGATGAAGTAAAGTGGAATTAAAGCAAATTTTATAACAATGAATAAATGTTTATGTTAATATTACTCTGAACAGCTTCAGTAGGAGCTGCAGCAGGACTTTCAAACAAGAATCTGAGGTGGATGAAAGGGATAGGCTTAGGGGCATGATAATGGACATAGGGCCTTTGACACCTAGTTCTCCATTTCAAATCCAGCTGTGGTCAGTAGTGTCTCAAAGTTATGATCTGAGAGGAGTTTGGCTGCTGTGTGCTTAATGCTTTTGGTTCACTGGGATTCATGTCATGAAAACTGTTATCATAATAGTCAGTATCAACAAAGGGCTAAGGAGTAAATGAGTGCGCAGACGGAAACCAGCCAGCTAGGGCTGAGGCTCATGTGCAGGACAAGTTGCAATACCACTGGCTGTGCTGGCCCTGTTTGGGCAAACACAGGCATTGTACTGGCTCTGATTCCAGCACTAAACTCACTTTAAACATTAAACATGAATGCAAAAAAAACCCAACAAAGCATCTTCTCTCCCTTGGGTTCTGTGAGTGACCTGAAGTGCAACAGCTTTGTTCGAAAAGAATATGCTTCCAGTAGAAATAGCTCCTTTAGAGAAGGATCTTTTCAAAATAGCTCCCAAATCTAACTTTGAGCTTGGAACACATCTTTACCAGTGAGATATAAATTCCTGTAAAAACAGGGTTTACAGTAGACATGCCTTCATCTCTTGTTAAATTGTAAACTTCTTTGAGAAGGGATCATGTTGTCCTATGGGTTTGTATATCACCTGGCACAGGGGGCCCTGATCCTGACTGGAGCTAGTGAGTGCTACTGAAATACAAATATTAATTAATAATAACTGCATACAAGGACTCTGGGATCATAGTGCTAGATGAGGTTTGAGAGATGGATGAATCCCTTCTTCAAGCCAATAATAGAAACACCAGAGGAAAATAAGGAATCTAGCATATGATGAATCAGTCAATCAGCCTGTTCTCTCAGTAGAGAAATAAGCATTTAATGTGCAGTGCATAGATAATTGCATTGGGAAAGAGAGGGGATAGCATGGCATCCACTGGCATGCAATATGCAGTGAGCAGGGTATTAGGTTACATTTATTGCTTCCCCTTTACTCTGCAAAATTACACATTAATTCAGATGAAGAGTATGTGATATGAATAATTCCTTTCTCTCTTCTTGAATCTTTCTGGGCAGCGGGGGTGCAATCTAGCATTATAACAGAGACAGAAAGCAAACTTCAGATGTGAGCCTGCTATGGGGGCTGTGCAGTTAAAGGGGTCACCTTTGTTGAAATTAGAATAGCTATTGAGAGATGCAGTGTTTCTTAATCCGCAGCCTCTAGGATACGGGGCCAAGAGCCTCACTGTCACAACCGTCCCTAATACACAAACCCAGTTTTAATTGGGTTTTGTTCTTTACGGCGATGTATTTCTGAAAGGTTCTATTCAGGTGGGCGTGTCATAAACATCTCAGATGGCCCAAACACTGTCTCAAGAAGCTAGACAGAAGCTGTCATAAAAGCTGAGACCCTTTTATGGATGTGCCTGTAAAGACACCTACAGAAGAGAACAAGTCACATACCTACACCCAAAATTGCTAGCTTCCTTCGTAGGAATACCAGCCAGCTTGCAAATAAGGGAAGAAATGACACAGCAGATTCAATCAATCAACCACAAACTGAAAGTTGCTTGACAGATACTGCACCCGTGAACCATACGGTAGAATGCCAAATCTAAACACTACATGGGAGAAAAATGTGCAGGGAACAGGAAACTCAGTTTCCTCCAAACTGTTCCATTGTGAACGGGCCTGGGATGTGCTTCTCCTAACTCTCAGATCTTCCAAGATCTGTGCAGAGCTTTGGATGATGATGGAAGTCCCTTTCCAAGGAGCCATGGGGGCTTCTTTATTGGCCACTGCCTTCAATTTTCATCAGGGCTGGGAGATTCACTGTGCACTGACCCCATTGTCAGACCTTAATAGTAAATACACTAATAATGCACAGCTGATGCGCTCTGTAGTATCTTTGATTGGGATGGCCTGTGTGGTTGAGTGTGGGAAATCTGGAGAGACCAGTCACCTCTTGGCTCTGTTTCTGCCACCTCTGTGGGTGGGTCTTTTGGCACAGCACACCTGACGTAAGAGCTTCTGTAGGCAACGGTGTGACAATGCCAAAGAGTCACAGCTTCTCTCCTTCCATGTTGTCTGAGGAGATGCACTGGCCTGTGGGTGCTCTCAGCTAACAGAAGCAGAGGGGATGATCCAACCCAAGCTAACTAGTTACAGTCACATCCCTGCACCATGTACGTGAATGGGAATTTTGCTATTGGCTTCAGTGGGAGAAGGATCAAGTCATACTGAACACTATCCAGCAGCTTGGAGCCTTACTGTAGAATGTATTCAGAACCTCCATTTCATTCTCTTTCTTAATTCATGTACAATTCCCATCCGTTTGCTCTTAACTTCAGGTAACAAATCTCTTCTTGATAGTTTGGAATGTATCTGGTCAAATGGGTCCTTGTGAAGGGAGCGAGCATTGGCCTGATAAACCCAGGGTTGTGAGTTCAATCCTTAAGGGGGCCATTTAGGGATCTGGGGCAAAAAATTGGGGATTGGTCCTGCTTTGAGCAGGGGGTTGGACTAGATGACCTCCTGAGGTCCCTTCCAACCCTGGTATTCTATGATTCTAAGCCATGCTATTGTAAGTTATTTGGGGAAGGGACTGTCTGTCACTATTTATCAGTAGAGTGTCTAGCACAATCTGGTTAGGCTCGAAGGATTACCACAATATGCATATTGAACGACAAATTAATTCTGTCACTCACCACCATAAACTCAGATAGGGATTTCCAATCATTTCTCACAGGGAGACCAAATCAGAATTTGAGCCATTAACCACACTTCTTTTCCTATACTTTGTTAAGGTTTGAATTGAGTACCAGAATACTAGGACAGGAATCCTATTAAGAAGCACCTTTGTGTGCCACATAGTGGACTGACCTGCTTCGGTGCGCATTCACTGAAGATTTCCTTTAATGGGATCAGATCAATACTGTGATGCAGACCCACTTCACGCAGTGCTTTTAAATGGGCTCCTATAGAATGGTGGAACCCTCTTTTTAAAAAAAGAACAAAAAAAATTATCACTCCATTTATGAAATTAAAAAGCCCAGGTTTATGTAGGCCCTACAGTTTTGGATTTCTTGTGCTTTGGCTGGCAATGCAATGATAGCCAACAGCGTGAGCACAAGTTAACCAATCATTCCTAGTCCCACAGCTGTGCTGCCATCAAGTCTGGCATCATCCGTGATATTGATTTCCAAACAAGGAAGTTACAAACTATAGCAAGAGCCTATTTAATTTAAGCAGGAAAGAAAAGCTTTTCCCCAAGTTTTTTGTTGTTGTTGTTGAAGTGTGAAATTTGTCAAGGAGGAGTTGTTGGGGAGAACTTTCTAAGAATGTATGCTCTGGCTTGTAGATGAAGCTACAGTGTATAATAAATGGTGAAGCTATTTACTTTTAAAGGTCCTTGACTGTTCCTGCCATAAACACAACCAAGCTGTACATGAGTTAGCACATTTTAAATACAAACCAGCAACATAAGAACAAATCCAAATCTAACCCAACGCCATCTGCCACAGAAGGTACTGCTGCTACATACAAGAATCTCATTAGTATCTTATAAAAGGAAGATCATATCCACAAATGAATGTACTTTCAATACAGTGTATATAAAATGCTGTCAACATTTAAATGACTCATGGAAAAATGGACCTCTGTCTCCTGCTGCAGCCCTGCCAGTAGTGATAGAGAGTCATAGCAGTAGGGGATAGCTGTGCATACATCCATGCTTGTAATCTTTTAAGAAAATATTTTAAACAGCTTCATCGAGCAGACCGAGAAATAAGGATAAATGGCCAACTGCAGACAAGACTGATGTTGGTACAGCCCGAGTCTCCTCTAATTACACCACTATCAATCAGGACTAACTCAGAGAAGTCAATGGACCTATACCCAGGGAAAAGAATGTCAGTGAGAGGGAATCAGCCCCATCAAAATCCATATATCATGTCTCAGGTTCAGGGCGGCCGCGAGAAGTTCTGGGTATAGGAGGAATTAGAAAATCCATGGTCCCTTTGCTTCATGTATCCATGCCTTTCCATTCCTCTGTATGTCCTCTTCCCTGGCCCTCTCAATAAGTGATAATAATCTAATAATGAACTGCCCTTTCCCCTCAGTCCTTCCATGATGGAGAGAGCACAGTTCTTGCTGCCAAATCCATTCCTTGTTACTGTGCTCTACAGCTGCTGTGAAGCTCTGATCTCCGGGATCTGGCAATGCCTGGGCAGTGTCTGCATTGCTCCCAGCACTGCGGCCAAAATGGGGAAGGAGGGATTTAATACTGGCATAAGTTTGATTTAAACAGTTACTTGCAGTTACATGGCCTGGCAAGTTAACCTCATCTGCCCCTTCCTCTCAGTGGCACTGCCCAGGTTTCACTCCATCCAAATCCTTCCTTGACCCTTTTTTCCAGCTTTCAGTTACCATAAGGGCCTTATGCTGACCTCCTCCCACTCCCTGCCCCAGCCACAGTGTAAGGAATGTGCCAGGGATAGGAGGGGACAGATGCATTGCTACAGGGATTCAGGGTGGCAGAGGAGACCATAGCCAGTTTGGGAAAGCTGCTCTGTGGTAGTGTGTGCAGCTACCATCCATAGCAGCCCACAATCCAGATGGCACACAGCCACTTATGCCCTCACTCCCTCTGGTTCGCCTTCTGTGATGCACCTCTCAGACTAGCCCTGTGTCTACGCTGAAGAGTTTACAATACGGAGACCTGATCCTGCAATTAAATCCATGAGGGCAGACTGTTATGCCCATTCGGACTTCCAGTGACACTCCACATGGGTCCGTCCACATGGGTCTGATTGCAAGATCAGGGCCTAAGTAAGATGAGAACAGTCAACAGAGACAATAACATAGGGCAGGGTATAAAAATGAGAAGATAACATGAACTTGCAGTCACTTAGGAGAGCAATGCTGAGGTGGATAATTTCTTATAGACTCATAGACTTTAAGGTCAGAAGGGACCATTATGATCATCTAGTCTGACCTCCTGCATAATGCAGGCCACAGAATCTCATCCACCCACTGCTGGAATAATCCTCTCACCTATGTCTCAGCTATTGAAGTTCTCAAATCATGGTTTAAAGACTTCAAGATGCAGAGAATCCTCCAGTAAGTGACCCGTGCCCCATGCTGCAGAGGAAGGCGAAAAACCTCTAGGACCTCTGCCAATCTACCCTGGAGGAAAATTCCTTCCCGACCCCAAATATGGCGATCAGCTGAACCCCGAGCATGTGGGCAAGACTCACCAGCCAGACACCCTGGAAAAAGTTCTCTGTAGTAACTTCTAACATCCCATCATTGACCATTGGTCCTATTTACCACTGATGGCAATTAATTGACCTTTGACTAAGATCATGTTATCCCATCAAACCATCCCCTCCATAAACGTATCTAGCTTAATCTTGAAGCCAGATAGGTCTTTTGCCCCCACTGCTTCCCTTGGAAGGCTGTTCCAGAACTTCACTCCTCTGATGGTTAGAAACCTTCATCTAATTTCAAGTCTAAACTTCCTGATGGCTTATGATTGATCGATTGAAGTAATGCATAGATGCTAAAAATTAGCTCTGATTTTAGATATATATTTTTAAGGAGAATTACAATTTTATGGAGCTTTTTCTGTTTGTCTCTACCAAAGAGACTTGGGTAGTGGACAGGGTCAGGAGAAGTGCGCCAGGTATAAGGGGCAGCATGAAGGAAGGGATGGAGATTGGCATGGGAACAGGGCAAATGGAATGGAGAAGTAAGAGGGGGATAAGCTGCAGAGGAGCTTGCCAATAAGAACAAGGAGTTTGAGTTTGATGTGGCAGGGGCCAGCAGTGCAACATATAGAGAGCCCGCCACGATCGATCGTAACATTGGGAGAGGAGGATAATCATTGTGGCAGAGGTCTGGATGGGCTGGAGATGGGTGCGGTAGTAAAGGCATGAAATAAATGCCTGGCTCCAGACAAATATCCTCATGTGGGGAAGAAATAGGGTGGGTAGATTTTTGAGATGATATAGAGAGAGAACTAGCAGGATTTACTGATTATGAAGGGGAGTCAAATGTGACATCTAGGCTGCAAAGCTGTTTGAGAGGATGGTGGAATTGTTGATCATAATGGGGAAAGGAGTGGGAGGGAGGAAAAAAGGTGAATTCAACTTCTGCTGTGTTACGTTTGAGCTGGTGGCAGGACTGACTATGTCAGTCAGCCATTTGGAGAGGCGAGTGTAGGCAGATTTGTGTTCTTCCTGCTAAGGCTCAAAATTGGTTCTTTACTCAAAAAATATACTTTGTTTTTATTTATTTGAAACCTTTTAGGTATTCGTTCATTATCCCCTCCTTATGGCCTGAGCCTTCAAAATGCTGAGCACTCACAACACACGGCTGATGTTTACTAGTGGGCCTGGGTTTAATTTCTCCATTTTTTAGATTGTTTTTGTGAACAGTTTTCAAGAATTATAGGCTAAAAATATTGGAACAGACAGACTTTTATACTTTCTGTCTTGCCTCCATAATTGTAATGCTCGTTCTTTTAAAACAATTTAATTAATATAACATTATAAATTCTACATATAACTTCAGACACACAAGGGGATGCATCAGTACAAGTCATTTCCTGCCAAACAGTCCAACTGCAAAGAATACTAATAAAGCTTATTGAAATGTGGTTGAGGCATGAAGCATGCTAATCACTCTGGTGCAGAATTTGAACGCTCAGAATTCCAAAAAAGCATTTAGATGTTTCCTATAACAGATCCATGGTTGCATCCATGTGGATGCTACAATCTCAGCTAAAGTTCATTACTTGAACTGTAGGCTCTTCGCGACAGGGACCATGTTTTCTGGGGCGAAGGTAGGGTGACCAGACAGCAAATGTGAAAAATCGGGACGGGGTGGGGGGTAATAAGAGCCTAAAAAAGAAAAAGACCCAAAAATCAGGACTGTCCCTATAAAATTGGGACATCTGGTCACCCTAGGCGAAGGGGAGTGTCTAGCATATTGGAGCCCTGATCCCTAGCTGGAGCTTCTAGGCACTCCAGCATTACAAACCATAACACTGTCCTTGCATTTTGGGGAACAAAACTTGGGTTGTTAGCCAAGAAAACAAAGCCCTGTAGCACTTCAGCTAAAGGATAAATTGCCAGTTGTTACCACTAGAATTATGTGTGATATCCCATTCATATACTAGCCACAAACATGTATTTATTTAAATGTATGCCTCGTGCATAAATAAACCCTATGACCTTTACACAATATTACATAAAAGCAAAATGGGCTGTCCAGCCACAGCGTACCCACATATCTTAATGAATGATAAAATACTTCTCAACTCCAACCAACTCCCCAAACTCTCCTTCATCTCATCCATCCATCCATCATCATGCCCCAAGGAAAAACCTTGCATTTACGAGGTGCAGTGCACTCTCCCATATGGATAAAAATGTGTGTCCTTGCACTGTATCTTGCAAAGACTTTTGGAATTTAACAGAAAATCATTGCCCCTCTGTGGGCTTTAGCACTATCCCATAGAAATGAGTGAAGCATGATATCCCTGCCACAGAATTCTTCTGTGGGATGGTTTTAAAAACCTAGAGCAAGGACATCATTCTCTATTAAATTCTGTAGGGTTTTAGAGTGATTTTTTTATCCCCTTATTACATCTCTGTAGAATCCTATTGGTTTAATTTCTATTGCTCTACATGAACTTTTCATAAGAGTACAAATCCCCTAGCACTTTTCACAGGAGTAGGGAGTAGGTATGGTACCTAACCAAATTCCAGCTGGCTAATTATTTCTCCTGCTTAACTCTTTGCTGTTTCAGTTGAATACAGCATTCTGTTAAGTATCAGAGGGGTAGCCGTGTTAGTCTGGATCTGTAGAAGCGACAAAGAGTCCTGTGGCACCTTATAGACTAACAGACATATTGGAGCATAAGCTTTCGTGGGTGAATACCCACTTCGTTGGATGCAAAGCATTCTGTTGCGCTTCTTGTCCAGTGTTGCTGTATGCTCGTTGAAGGCTGCTGCCTTTCTTCCTAGAAGTGGCTGCATGTCATTGATGGCTGCAATGATCTCTGAATATGTGGTGTGAAAAGTATGTTAAGTGCTTTGTGATTTTTGGATGAAAGAAGAAACATAGATGCCAGTTATTTTCATCTCAGAAAAACAGTCTGATTACAATGAAAGAACACCCCAATAGATAGACACGTGCATAAGGGGGTTTGCACATGTAAACCAAATAAAGCAGTTTCTGGAGAAGACATACCCAGATTATGAAGAGTGCAGAGGGAGCCTCTCCATTCCTGAAATCCCCCAACAAGTTGCCCCTTCCCTTCATTTCTAGGTTTTGAGTAGATCTGGTTGAAAAATGGGATGTAACTTGTGCAAAAATGTCTGTTTTCATCTAAATTTCAAATGTCAATGACAAAATGTCATTGAAATTATAAATTTCATAAATTTTCAACCAGCTCTAGTTAAGAAGTATCCACACATAAAATAACCTGATAGACCATGACTTTCCTAGCACCAATTTGGATCCTGGAGTGGTGAGAGAATAGTCAAGACAGCTATCTGCTGCTGGCAGTTTCTCAGGACAAGGCAGGAACCAGGGGCGGCTCTAGGAATTTTAATAAGAAAGAAAAACTTGTAGCACCTTAGAGACTAACAAATTTATTTCAGCATAAGCTTTCGTGGGTTAGTACCCACTTCATCAGACGCATGGAATGAAATTATATTTCAGACAGATATTTATACAGTCAGAGAAACATGATGGTCCAGGTGTATAGACCAATCTTAAGAGGCTAATTATTTGAGAGGAAACATGACAGCAGGGGAAGAAAAAGCTTTTGAAGTGATAAACAAGATGGTCACACAGGTGTGAATGAGGATCGTTAACTTAAGGGAAATAGATTCAATTAACATAATGGCCGAGCCATTCCAAATCTCGATTTAATCCGGAGGCAACGCAATCTAGTTTGCATATCAATTCGAGTTCAATAGTTTCTCTTTGAAGTCTGCTTTTGGAGTTAATCTGTCGCAACACTGCTATCCTCAAATCTGTCATTGAGTGATCAGGGAGGTTGAAGTGTTCTCCTACTGGTTTTTGAATGTTATGATTCCTGATGTCAGATTTATGTCCATTTATTCTTTTGCGTAGAGACCGTCCGGTTTGGCCAATGTACACGGCAGTCAGGCGGCCTTCGGCGGGTGGTCCCAGGTCCTGCGGATTCGGCGGTGTTTCTGCGGGAGGTCCACCGGTCCCGCACAGTTGGTGGCAGTGATTTCCCTACACCCCCCCTGAATTTTCCCAACACCCCCCCCTGTTTTGTGAACTAGTTACATGCAGTGTTGCCAATTTAGTGATTGTTTGGGGATTTGAATTTAAATTGAAACATTAATACACACTTTAAAAGCATATAATGTATATGATAAAATATGTGTACCTGAAAATGTATAATAGATTTGAAAAGTATGAACACAGACTAGCTTCCTTATATGGCTTTTGTTTTTTGTGACTGTCAGTGCATTCATTTCGGTGATGTTGGCTAACCTAATAATTTAAAATGATGATTTGTAAGCAAAGTCTAAATGAGCTCTCCCTGACAGCTAGTGATGAGCTGGGAACTGGGGGGAAAGGCTTCAGGACCAGATTGTATTTACATTCACACCTAATCTACCTAGGTATCCAGCAAACAGAGCTGTGTTGCCCAAGTGATAGATTTTGGCTGGGGTTGGGTTACAAATCACTTGAATGTGGGCGGGGGGGGGGGGTAATGAAATGTTGTTGTTTTTATTGTACGAGTAAAGGGCAGTAGAACTGTCCTTAGCCTGTGCTGATTGAGGGCATCAAGAGAGAGGGTGGGGACAGGTGTTTTGCTTTATGGTCTGCCTGAGTCACAAGTACTATTTGACCTGCGCCTCTCCACTGTTTAAAAACAGAGCTGATTAGGCTTCATAGAGAGACTTTTGGTTTGTTAAGTGACCACTAGAGCGGAAATCTCTGATAATCAGGTCTAAGTGCTTAGACCTGCTGTGGGACAGTGTTTCTATGGAAGAGATGCCCCAGTCTGCACTAGCACCAAGGTTTCCCCCACCCCGAAGATCTGAAATCATTGAGAGTCGGGTGGAACTGCGAGAGACCAACTCACAGAGGTCACAATGGCAGGTGGCAGCAGAAGGTGACAGTGTAGGGCTATTGGGGCAGAGCAATTGAGTGAACGGTGGCATGACAAACTACAGCGGCCAGGAGCATTGGACTTAGGGTGACCAGATGTCCTGATTTTATAGGGACAGTCCCGATTTTTGGGTCTTTTTCGTATATAGGCTCCTATTACTCCCCACCCACTGTCCCGATTTTTCACACTTGCTTTCTGATCACCCTAATTGGACTATGTTTTAGTGACCTTTCTCCAGAAGCTATATTTGTGACTGGGAAAGTTATATAAATATATGTTTCCTAGTAGGCCAAGATTTTAAAAATGCATTATTTGCCAAGATCATTATCTCACATCATCGCTATCTCAAGAGGTCATTATCTTGAGGAGTTTCTGTACTAAACTTTTTTATTATTATAATTTTTTATGTAAGAATGGCTATATTGGGTCAGATCTATGGGGTCCATCTATCCCAGTATCCTGTCTTCCGACAGTGACTGTTCCAGGTGCTTCAGAGGGAATGAACAGAACAGGGGACCATTGATTGATCCATCCCCTGTCGTCCACTCCCAGCTTCTGGTCAACAGAGGCTAGGGACATTCAGATCATGATGTTGCATCCCTGCCCGTCCTGGCTAATAGCCATTGATGGACCAATCTTCCATGAACTTACCTAGTTCTTTTTTGAACCCTGTTATAATTTTGGCCTTCACAACATCCCTGGCAAAAAGTTCCATGGGTGACTGTGCGTTGTGTGAAGAAATACTTCCTTTAAAACTTTGTTTTAAACTTACTGCCTATTAATTTCATTGGGTGACCCCTGGTTCTTGTGTTAAGTGAAGGGATAAATAACACTTCCTTATTCATTTTCTCCTCACCAATCAAGATTTTATAAGACTCTATCATATCCACTCTTAGTCATCTCTTTTCGAAGCTGAAAAGGCCCAGTCTTCTCTCCTCATATGGAATCTGCTCCATACCCCTAATCATTTTTGTTGCCCTTCTCTGTACCTTTTTCAATTCCAATATATCTTTTTTGAGATGGTGTGACCAGAACTACACGCAGTATTTAAGATGTGGGCTTGTCATGGATTTATATAGTAAAAGTGGAGGAGCTTGGTTTGCCACACTGATCAGCTAAGCCAATACTGACAACCTATACGAAAAGACTGCAAAACACCATGCTTCTGGACTGCATCAACATGCAGAAAGCCTTATAAGCCAGTCACTGTCAAAGCCAATTTTAGAAGAACTTAATGAGGCTGTTAAGAATGCTGGAGACACAACTCAGTTTATGTGAACCAACATGGCTATTGCATCATACTTTCTATTTAAGCAAGAGATACCACACACTACAAACTAGAGGCCTATGTTAAGTGCATTGTCACTTGTTAATCCTGAAGTTGGACACTGGTTCCGAACAAGACTGGTAAATGCTCACTATCTTTCTGCAAAAAACTCAGCTGACTCTCTTGAAACATGTGGTGCAACAGTGAAAGACTCAGGAGTTGAAAAAGTGAAGAATTCTCTCACTATATTCAAAATATGTGCATACATGGCTGACAAATGCACCAATGCAAATAGGCATCAAGTATTAAGTCATTACGTATGTTATCTTGATGTCCGTGGTAGGCCAGTAGATGCATTCTAGATGTTCAGTTATAGAAGACACATCAGCTGCATCTGTGACATCTTAGAAGAGTTAAATGCTTGTAAACTGAACCCCAAACAGATGGCTGCTTGTGCATTTGATGGAGCTACAAACTTCTCTGGAAGACATAGTGGAGTACAAGCTTTGCTCCGAGAAAAGTGTAACCCTAATTTATCCTGTACACACTGTAGAGGCCATCTACTCCTAGCACTAGTACAAGCTGCAGAATCTTCAAAAGACATTAAAAAGCCACAAATTTAATGGGTTTTTTATACTCTTTTTTTCAGCAAGAGTCCAAAAGGACTGAACATTTTGGAAACAAATAGAAGATACACTGGGATTGAAGTTCAAATGGGTCCAACCTGGGAAAACCTGCTGGCTTTCTCATGAGTAATTCTTGGCAGTTGTCTTAAAATTACTGCAATCGTTATTACTGGCTTCAGAAGGTATCCACCAAGATAGGACAGATCTAAGTAGTGAGGCTGGTGGACTACTTTTGTTACTAAGTTCAGAGAAGACTATCGCCATTCTCTCTCTTGTAAGTCTACTGTTGAAACCACTTGGGTCATTAAACAATGTAATCCAGGCATCTGCTACAACAGTAGTAGATATTTGTCCAGAAATAGAAGCTATCCTTGGATCAGTCAGAGATATCCATTGAAAATGTACTGGAAGAAGCAAAGACTTCAGTCCAGAAGTTGACTAATGAAGGTACTAATATTGACTCCATAAGTGAAGAGGACAAGAAGTGTTTGTTAAGCCACCTGAAAAAGTACAAAGACTTGATTCTTACAAATCTACAATAGAGATTTCTGGATTCTATTCAACCTCCACATAGCTTTTACAGATGCCTGTCTTATAAAACACCTACAGTTGAGTGAAGTGAGGCACTACTAGCAATGGGGCAGCTATGTGATCAGGGCAGAATAGAGAATTCTGAACACAGAGTGGAATATCATACGATGAACGAATGAAGATTTAACTTCAACTTGTTTATCATCACTAGTGGTTCGACCCAGTCTTTGTGCTATATTTCCTGCCATAAAAGTAGGATTCATCTCTTGCTAATCCCAGTCACAACAGCTACAGCTGAACATAATTTTTCTTCATTGAATAGAATTTTGTGTTCTGAAAGAAGTCGCCTTCTGCCTGATCATGGGCATATCATGAAGGACTGGAAGTAACGGACACACAAGAAGACACCAAGGAGTGCAAAATTACAACAAGAAACGAAGACTGATGTACATGTAGTGCTTCATAGTAGGCTTGAATAGCCAACTTTAATTTTTGTGATGCTTTTAAAACATGAGTTAAATCTAATAAAATGGTCGTGAAACATTTTTCAGTTTTTACTATAGTGCCATACAGCCCACCGTTGCCCTCACGGTCTCAGCCCTCATCGGCCCTCACTCCCCCCCTGAATATTTCAACACCCCCCCTAATTTCAATTCCTGGGGAAGACACTGGTTGGTGACCCCGCCGCCGAATTGCCGCCGAAACCGCGGGACCGGCAGACCTCCCGCAGAAACGCCACCGAAGGCTGCCTGACTGCCGCCCTCTCAGCGTCCGTCACGCCGCCCCCCACAGCTTGCTGCCCCAGGCACGCGCTTCCTGCGCTGGTGCCTGGAGCCGGCCCTGGCAGGAACTCACCATATGGAACACTCAAATCACATATCTTTGGGAACATGCCTTCAGAATGCAATTTCTGGAAAAAATGTTACTTATAATTTAACAGCATCTTGAAGCTCCATCAACTCAGCGGTTAAGTAATTTAAGATTGCTCACAGCTTTCTTGAGAGAATGGGAAAAAGTTACATCAGTGTTCCCTTCTCCCACACACCTGCCATCCTCCTCTGCTACTGCAGTGTGCAACCACATGAAGGATCAGAGTCATATAATTGCAATAAGATTTCCTAGCTCATGCCTGTCTCTAATCAGAGATTATTCAAGTGCTTGACAAAAATGTTATATTCTCTCACCCTGGGTTGATGGCGAAGATTTAAACCACACTCCATGCTGTTGCAGCCTGCTAATATGCTATAAATTGGGCCTCCTGCATTCTGGATGTTTCATAGCATGTTTAGAGAGAAGATAAAAATGAAAGAAGAATGTTCTGGGAAAAGTTAGGCCTAACACATGAAAGCTAATAAATACCAGAAATCTATTGGCCAATACATGCTCTTGAATGGCTCAACTGAGCTTTAACACACTCTATGCCAGGGGTCTCAAACTCAAATTACCACGAGGGCTGCATGAGGACTAGTGCCTTGACCTGAGGGCCACATCACTGACCCCGCCCCGTCGCTACCCCCGGCCCCACCCCCCACTCCACCCCTTCCATTAGGCCCCACCCCTTCTCCGCCCCTTCTCAGCCTCCTCCCCTGTGTGCATGGCTTCCTGCTCCTCCCCCCTCCCTCCCAGAAACCGCGACGCTCTTCCCATGAAGCCCACGGAGCTCTTCCCGGCGCCCCCCTCCGCCCCCCACCTTTTTTTTTTTTTTACCCCCAGGCAGTTCCCACCGCCAGGAACTGCCTGGGGGTGAAAAAAAATATATTTTTTTTAAAAGGGGGAGCGGGGGGGCGCGGGGAGCCCGGCGGGCCGCGTGTTTGAGACCCTTGCTCTATGCTGAACCTTGTTGCACCTTCCTTTAAGTTTTCTTACATTTCAGACTGTGCAGCATGGCTGTCATGTGATGTGCTTGTTACCATGGCAACAAACCTTGCTTAGTGAACAGTGTTGAGTAAAATCCCACATAGAGACCATCCTGTTAGAGTCTTAGACCTTTCCACTGGCAGCATTGCTAGCTTTGCACAACAGAACTTCCAACTGATGCATGAGGGGACAAGATGGAACTCCAGTGGTTTCCGTGGTGTGTTACACCAGAGGATTAATTTGCCACTCCACGTTTGTTTTGGGGGGTTTTTTAACAGGGGAAATAGTTGCAAGTTGCTTCTTTGTGTGCTAGAAACGTATCTTTATGTCTGCTGAGCCCTGCCCTATTTTGGAATTCACATTCCCCTCAAAGGGTAAAGGGAAAAAAGACACGAAGGAAAGGATATTAATGCGTTTTCTGCACTGTGTTCTATTCACAGGGTGGGGGCGGGGAGGAATCTGCATTTTGCAGTGCCCACTTCTCCTGTTAATCAGACCCTGTAGTACTATACGTTTTCTCTGCTTAGCACTGTTGGAAATAGCCACTGGAGAAAACAAGCAGGATGCTGATGATATTAATAAACTGTTTTTTGTGCCATATGCAACCACATAGGAGTGCTTTGTGTTACACAGATTAACAGCAGAACCCAGAAACTGCTAACTCATGATCAGAGCTCCACCATCCTCCGCCTTGGAATGCAGTGAAAGGAAATAATGGGTTATTTTCTGCAAAGGGTGGAGATTGTCTCCTTCTGACACATTTTAAACTAGTCAAAAGCACCTCTAAATTGCCCCTGCAGAGACGGATCTGCAAAGAAATGTGCTCACCTTCTCTAAAAGGGATGGGGAACTTGTAAAGGCATGTCAGCCAGGTGTTTCCCTTTCATCTGGATACACTGTGACCCACCAGGTGCCATTAGCTCATCTATTTCTAAAGGAGTCTGCAAGCTCCTCAGTGATGGGAGGGATGAATACCTGAGACAGGCTGGTTAGTAACAGCAATACAAAGAATAAACTAACCCGTTTGGTTCATGCTGGCAGGGTTCGTCTATTGCACTGTTATTCAATTCCACTGACATCTCCTGTGCTACATTTTCTTTTTAAAAAACACGCAGACATTATTTGAAGTGAATTTAGTGCAGGCTCCAGATTGAAAGCACTGGAAAGAACTCTTCTCCCCTCCCTCATTCCCTCTCCCCTTAACCCCCGTTAAAGGTATATAAATGGCAGAGCTTCCTTCCCCACACTGATTTTCCTACGGAATATGTGCCTGAACCATGGCCAGGTAGGGGCCAGCCCTGGAGGTGAGGGGTCCATTTTCAGCTAGAGGAATTAGGGTTCCCAACTTCTGCTTTGTTACCTAATTTATTTACTTCCTCTGAGTGTTTGATAAATATCCTAAGGCATTTTCCACAACGTGTTACCACAAAGGCAACAGGTAAATATTGGCGACACAAGATCTGCGTATAGGTCCTCTCAGACACACAACTAGAATAGTCCCATAAATGTGACAGGTGTTACCTACTATGGAGTATGTAACTGCAGTTCTGGGGGCTCAGTAACTCATTGTTATTCAGTGGAATTTGCCCCACAGGGCAAGATATTAATAAAGGAGAACAAGGTGGAATGTTAACGGAACTGGAAGGTGGTTTTCTAGATGTTGCACCTTAAGAGTAAAATGGTGCCCAAGCCTGTCTGCACAGATGTTCCCTGGGAGTAGTTCAAGACGGCTGCTGCTACAGTGAGTCACACACACCGTGCTCGCTTGTAGGGCCTCTACATTTACATTTTGTTCTATTTAAACTAATTAATGTTAGCCAGACTGAATGTATGTTTGTTCTTTGTTGATGGAAAAACAAAATACATTCAAGTCTTACTACTAATTAAATCATGCGCATCCTGTAAAAAGAGCTCCCTGATTTCTAGGGGAAAGTAGTACTGGCGACATACCCAAGGTCCAATTTGCTATTGCCCTGCACTATGTGTAGTCATGTACACAGTGGAAAGTGAGTGAAAAACACTGCCAGATCAAAATAGGAGCAGCTGACACCTACTTTCCCCTACTGTAAATGACTACACAAGGGGCAGGGTAATGGAGTATCTGGGCCAAAGACTCCAGGGTTGCCCTTTGCAATTGCCTAGTTTGTCCCACTGCAGGATATTCAACATTGCTAGCCTTAAGAAGTGAGAGAGTGGGTCCAACATAAAATATCCATCTTTTGGTTCCCAAGAGCAAGGCTAACATACACAGAGGGCCTGATTCTCATAAAGTGAGACCCTACGGCCACGCCTTCTCCTGCTTATTACTTGCTGCACGTGCATATAAAAATGAGGCCCTTCGTGTCAGTTTTGAATAAAACCAAAGAAATCCCATTTGTACAATGCACAAAGTACAGACAACCTGTTATGAGGGAACAGATGCATTCCATACTGACAAGGAGAGGGTGACAGAGAGCCTTTGGACTCATTCAACACCCCCACCCCTCTTCCCCCCGCCACTAGCCTCTGCTAGAAGGGATGACAGGACTCTGGGGGATTGGTGGAAGCCTAGACTGTTTGGAGATGAACCCCGAATAGAAGGGTGGGGTCCCTCTGAAGGTTTGTTGGATGGCTGTTTTGAGTTGTGTTTGTGATTTCTTTAGGACCTTAACACACTGGAAGTGGTAGGACTGAAGTGTGCTTTGGCTCTCTGGCAAAGCACTGCTACCTCTTGTAATGTAATGTAAAGCCATATTGTAATGTTAAGCCATTAGGTGGCACTGTGTGTAATAGCTAGAGCTGGACAGTACATTAAAGGATCTTATGCGGTGGTTCTCAAACTTTTGTATTGGTGACCCCTTTCAAACAGAAAGCCTATGCGTGCAACCCCTCCATATAAATTAAAAACACATTTTTTTTATATTTAACACTATAAATGCTGGAGGCGAAGCAGGGTTTGGATTGGAGGCTGACAGCTCACAACCTCCCCAAGTAATAACCTTGTGACCCCTGGAGGGGTCATGTCCCCCAGTTTGACAACCCCTGATCTCATGGAATGCACAATTCTAGTATCTCTCTCTATATAAAGGAAGCTCTGTAGCCAGTCCATATCTGGTACAAAAGTCTGACCTGCTAGTAGTAGCCTAGCAGCTCCTTTGCAAGAGATACATCACTTGGTGTCAAAAGTAAAGACAACCTAACTCCCAGAGGAGAACAGAAACAGAAAGTAGCAACAAAGGTCAGTCCTGAGGCCGGTTTTGTTCAATATCTTCATTAATGATATGGAGGATGGTGTGGACTGCACCCTCAGCAAGTTTGCAGATGACACTAAACTGGGAGGAGTGGTAGATACGCTGGAGGCAGGGCCAGCGCTACCACTAGGCAACCCTAGGCAGTCGCCTAGGGTGCCAGGATTTGGTGGGTGGCATTTCAGGTCCCTTGGCGGCCGCCCAGGTCCTCGGCGCCAGGATCTTCGGCCGCCCAGGTCCTCGGCGGCATTTCTGCAGTAGGTTCTTCGGCTGCCCGGGGCGTCTCCTGGAGGCGCCGCCTAGGGCAGCAAAAAAGCTGGCAACGTTCCTGGCTGGATGGTAGGGATAGGATACAGAGGGACCTAGACAAATTAGAGGATTGGGCCAAAAGAAATCCGATGAGGTTCAACAAGGACAAGTGCAGAGTCCTGCACTTAGGATGGAAGAATCCTGTGCACTGCTACAGAGTAGGGACCGAGTGGCTAGGCAGCAGTTCTGCAGAAAAGGACCTGGGGATTACAGTGGATGAGAAGCGGGATATGAGTCAGCAGTGTGCTCTTGTTGCCAAAAAAGCTAACTGCATATTAAGCTGCATTAGTAGAAGCATTGCCAGCAGATCAAGGGAAGTGATTATTCCCCTCTATTCGACACTGGAGAGGCCACATCTGGACTATTGCGTCCAGTTTTGGGCCCCCCACTACAGAAAGGATGTGGAAAAATTGGAAAGAGTCCAGCGGAGGGCAACAAAAATGATTAGGGGGCTGGAGCACATGATTTATGAGGAGAGGCTGAGGGAACTGGGATTATTTAGTCTGCAGAACAGAAGAATGAGGGGGGATTTCATAGCTGCTTTCAACTACCTGAAAGGGGGTTCCAAAGAGGATGGAGCTAGACTGTTCTCAGTGGTACCAGATGACAGAACAAGGAGTAATGGTCTCAAGTTGCAGTGAGGGAGGTTTAGGTTGGATATTAGGAAAAACTTTTTCACTAGGAGGGTGGTAAAGCACTGGAATGGGTTACCTAGGGAGGTGGTGGAATCTCCTTCCTTAGAGGTTTTTAAGGCCTGGCTTGACAAGGTCCTGGCTGGGATGATTTAGTTGGGGATTGGTCCTGCTTTGAGCAGAGGGTTGGACTAGATGACCTCCTGAGGTCCCTTCCAACGCTGATATTCTATGATTCTGTGAACAAAAGTTGCAAGGGGGAGAAGCAACAAAGGCTGCAGGAACTCATCTATATGCCACTCGTCAATGGCCCACAGAACTGCAGTTTTCATAGATCTACAGAAGGAGAAACTGGAGACAAAATTTTGCAAGATTTCAAATTGCAAACAAACTCCACAAGCAAACTGGAGACATTCAGGTATGCTCTTTAATGTATGCTATGGGGAAGCAGGCAGAGCATACCTTTAAATCCTTTGGCTTTACCGAAGACAGTCACAAAGATGCCTATGAAAGGATTCTGGCTATGTTTGATGCAATTCAGGAACCAAGAGAAAATGGTGACATTTTTGATGCATGTTTTGATGACATGTTTGATGCAATTCAGGAACCAAGAGAAAATCAGAGCTTTGCATGCATTATCAGAAAACTGATTTTTGGAAATGCAAAACATGAAAATATCAGCGATTAGTCATCAGGCTTGCAGATAAAAATCTTTTGCAGCAACTACAATTAAAAACAGACTTAACCCTACACACAGATATTCAAAGAACAAAGCAGTCTGAATTGGTGAAACACCAAGAGCAACTTGCCAAACTTGAAAAACAAGAAGCTAGCACTTAGAAGCTGTAGATAGACACAGCATGAGTGCTAAAAATAATTATCATACGATCACTGAGGCTACGAGGAACCAATTCCAGGCTAACTACAAAACATTTCAGACTAAATGCATAAGTTGTAGGAAAATTCATGGCCCAAGTAATATAGGTCCAGCCAAAGATACAAGATGTAATAAATGCACAAAATATGGACTTTTTGCAGCTATTTGCAAAGCAGGCAGAGAGCTGACTTATATTTATAAACAACCAAGAGCCATTGTTTCTGGGATCTATCACATGTGATGAGACAGAGCCTGCCTGGAGAATGAAACTGAATACTCATGGAAAGACTATTGATTTTAAAACTGACTCAGGAGCAGACATCATAGTCATCTCAGAAGGGATTTATAATCACTTTCAACCCCTCCCAGAGCTGAAATAATCTGAAACAGCCTTAACTAGCCTGGGAGATATTCTGAACTGCAAGGGCCCGTTGGGCATGTCTACACTACAAAATTATGTTGACCTAAGTTACATCGATATACAGTAGCCATAGTAATTAAATTGCTTTTGCATGTCTACACTATGCTCCTTGTGTTGGTGGTGCACATCAGTGTGGGGCATTGTGGGACAGCTTCTGAAAGCCAGTAACAGCCGATGTAAGAAATGCAGCACCTACACTAAGGCCTTGTCTACACTGCCACTTTACAGCGCTGCAACTTTCTCGCTCAGGGGTGTGAAAAAACACACCCCTGAGCGCTGTAAGTTTCAGCGTTGTAAAGTGGCAGTGTAGACAGTGCACCAGCACTGGGAGTCATGCTCCCAGTGCTGGTAACTATTCCCCTCGTGCAGGTGGTTTTTTTATAGTGCTGGGAGAACTCTTTCCCAGTGCTGGTGCTGCGACTACACAGCCACATTAAAGCGCTGCCATGGTGGCACTGCTGCGGCAGCGCTTTAACTTTGCTAGTGAAGAAAAACACTAACACTGCGTCGACCTAACTACATCGACACTGACTTTATGCCTCTCGTGGAGGTGGAGTTATCAAGTTGGCGAGCAGAGCAGTTATATCAGCAGAGGTGTGAAATTTTAGCATAGACATTTACATAATTAGGTCAATGTAAACTGCCTTGCGTCAACCTAACTTTCTAGTGTAGACCGCGCCTTACACTCTTAATTCAGAGCCTTTGTCTCTGTGTCTGATCAAAGATCAGCAACCTTCTCAGCCACAACGTAGCAGCCATGATGGGCCTAGGGAGAAAAGTGGAAGAACTCAACAGAGTATTTGGTGATATTGGACTTTGGTGATATTGGATATTGAAAGGAGATCCAGTATAAACCATCTTAAGAGATAATGCTGAATCATGTAGTGTACGTACACCTCACAGTATTCCTGTCCCATTGCTTCATAAAGTGAAAACTGAGTTAATGAGAATCGAGCTGATTGGCATAATCGAGAAAAATCTCTGAGCCAGCAGCATAGTGTGCCTCGATGGGACCGGTTTTAAAGAAAAATAGAAAAATACAAATCTGTATGAATTGTGAAAGACTTAATGAAGCTGTTGTGAGAGAAAAATATATCCTCCCAACACTGGATGACTTCCTCCCCAAAGTGAAGGACCTACAGTATTCTCCAAGCTGCGTGCCTCGAGTGGATTCTGGCAGATTCCAGTGTATAGTTACAGCAACATGAATCAGTGTGGAAGCCAGTTATATTTTCCCCTTGCACACTCGCAGAAGTGGAAAAAACTATTTGCACAGACTGAAAATGAGTGCTTGGCAAGCTGTGACAGGGTTACCAGGCCTTTGCAGCCCCCTGCTGGAGGCCCTTCTGCACGAGGCTCTAGGAAACAGTTCTCTGAGAGGAAAAGAGTAGCAAATATTAGACCTCCTGACGTGCCTAGAGAGGCATCCCGGGAGCACCCATTTTGGAAATCACCAACAGTCAATCAAGACCCAGCAGGCCAAAATAAAAGGAGCTGCCTGCTCTGAGCAAGTCAGTTCCTGGCTGGAGCCAAAGGAGTGAGGCTCCATCAGCTATAACAAGAGGAACCAGGCCTGGCCAGGCCATGCCAGGCCAGGGCCTATTGCTGGCCACAGACTCCACAGTCAGTGGCAGGAGCCCAGAAGGAACCCTGCTGATTCAATTCCAGAGAGGGAATTTAGCTCAGAAGGGTGAGAAACTATTTTGTTTACAGGGGCGGTGAGTTATATGGGCCCGTGGTGCCCGTGCGCCAGGAAGATTCGGGGCCCGGCAGCCCGACTCCACCAATGTTCTGGGCCGGGTCTCACCCCCGGCCCTGCCTGCCGCCCTGTGCACCTCCCCTGGAGCATCTCCCAGCCGCGCCTGCCGCCCCTGGGTGATTTAAAAGCACCCAGGGACCTTCAGCTGCCGCCGCCACCAGCAGCGCAATGGGGGTAAGGTGGCTTCCTGCCCGGCTTTGTTCCGTGCCACTCCCAGAAGCGGCCAGAATGGCCCTACGGCCCCTGGAGCAGGGGAGGTGTCTCTGCACACTGCCCCCGCCTGAGTGCCAACTCCGTAGTTCCCATTGGCCGGAAACTGTGGCCAATGGGAGCTGTGGGGGCAGTGCCTGCGGGGAGTGAAACGTGGAGACCCCCTTAGGAGCCGCTGCCAGAGGGGTGTGCGGGTCGCTTTCGGGAACCACCCGAGGTAAGCGGCACACCCCTCACCCTCTCCCACACCCCAACCCCCTTCCCGAGCCGAGCCTGCACCCCGCACCCAAACTCCCTCCCAGAGCCCACACCCCGCACCTCAACCCCCTACCCCAGCCCAGAGCCCACACCCAAACTCCCTCCCAGAGCCGTAGGCAGGTGGGGGGTTGGGGAGCGGGACTTTGACCTGTTCTGGGCACCACCACAAATTATACAAACCTATCACCCCTGTTTGTTTATAATTGGCCCCAAAGGGCAAGGAACTGCTTCTATTTTAAGTTCGGTATACCCCAGAAGGGCTTATACTGTGTGGCCTGGCCTGGCAGCCTGCAAGGGATGCCAAGAGCTGAAGAGAATGGCAGCACCGTGCCCAGATGGCAAGGGGTTTTTCAGGAGGTAAGCGCAGTCCACCACATAAGTGTTTGGAGATGTGAGAACTTTTACAGAAGTCTGTATGAATTGGATTATTTTACATGGATAACAGACCATAAACTGCTTGTAACCCTCATCAGTGGAAAAGATCTGGATCAAGAACCACTGAGATGCTAATGTCTATCGCTAAGGTTCATGTGATTTAACCCAGTTGCTAAATATGTTCCTGGGAAAAATCCTATCATGGACCCCAGCATTGCATGGAACTACCCATGAGCTCGAAGATGACATAAAGGAGTGTGTGGATGCATACAGACCAATGTCAGAAAAGAGACTACACCAACTATATGTAACCTTGACATAGACATACACCTTAAAGAAGTTCTAAGCTACATTACGGCTGGCTGGTCCAAGTATCTAAAAGACAGTAAGGAAGTTAAAAGAGACTACTTTGTAGAATGTGGGCAATTAAGCAGGTCTAATGGACTCAGGATTAAAGACAATTGCATCATAATTCCAAATGAAATGAAAGGAGAATTTCTAAATTGCATCCATGAAAGACATCAAGGATTAACTAAATGTTGTGAATGGACCAGTCAATGTGGCCAGGTATTATCAAGGAAATAAAGAATAAAGTATCTGCATGTGAATATTGCAGAACTAACAGACCAACACAATTCAAAGAACCTTTAACGAAACCTCTCCTTTGCTTTAAATTAATAATTTATCTTATGCTGGCATAATTTTCCCATGTAGACAAGCTCTTAAACTGATTGGAGTGGGAGACGAGAAAGGAAGGGACACAACAGAAAATTGCTCTTCGGAGAGCATCATTTACAGATTCATTTGTTTGATCATTTTCAATATAAACAGGGACAAGAGAATAGGCAGACAGCCCTGGAGTGGGGACTAAAGAAAGAGTGCTGTTGAGCAGTGAGGAGAGATATGAAGGAGAAGGGAGTAGCTTGATGGGGCACAGGGCAGTATAGATGGTAGCATAAAAAGGCATGAACTGACGACTGGGTGAGTGGACATGGAATGATGACTAGGAGACAAAGGGAGCATTAAGGAAAGAGGAACAGGAAGTGTGGGAGAAACTCTGCTTTAACCTTATATAGAATGCCACCTCATATAAACGGTTTGCCCAAGGGGCTTGGCTCAATGTTCAATAGGTGGGGTTGTTGGCAATTTTTAGAAGGAAGAGAGGAATCTTTGCATATTTTAATTGAGGGTTTTTTCCCAGCATAGAGGCAGTATGGAAAAGGAATGAAGTCAGCAGTGTGTGAAGGAGACAAAGAATCCAGTGAAGCCAATTGCTAGTGTAACTCCATTGACTGCAGCACAATTACACTGGGATGAATTTCACCAAATCCTAAAATTGGAGAGTTCAGATAAAGGACTATATTTATTTATTAGATTTAACTAATAGTACAGAGCTGTACGTAGGTACTGTGATAAATGAAGTGTGTGTGTGTGGGGGGGAGGGAGCTACCTTTTATGGACACCCAGCCAGCAAGTTAGCTATAAAATCCCTGTTAGTAGCTGTTCTCTACTTGCTTTACCTGTAAAGGATTAAAAAGTCTGACTACATGCAGTGAAGTGAAGTGAGTGGGCACCTGGCCAAAAGAGCCATTGGGAAGGCTAGAAATTTTTTAAATTGAAACAAGACACCCCTTTTGTCTGTCTGTTGTTGTTCTCCGGAGAGAAGAGAGACAGAGCAGCAATGCTCTAAGAAGCTTTAAACCAGGTATGAAAAATCATCAAATCATACCTCGAACTACTTATCTGAAACCCCAGATATGTAAGTAGATCAGGGAATGTCTAGGAAGATGCAATTAGGTTTATCTATTTTATTTCTTTATGGCTTGTGGACTCCTCTGTGCTAACCCTAGGCACTTTTGTTTTGCTTGTAACATTTAAGCTGGACCTCAAGAAGACCATTCTTGATTCTTAATTATTATATTTGCTCTTTTTAAATCTAGCAACAGCCTACGTTCCAGATGTATTTTCTTTCTTTTGGCTTTTAATAAAATTTACCTTTTTTAAGAACAGGATTGGGTTTGTGTCCTAAGAGGTTTGTGCACATGTTGTTTAATTAGCTGGTGGCAACAGCTGATTTCCTTTGTTTTCTTTCTCAGCTCTTTCCCGGAGGGGCGGGGGTGAAAGGGCTTGAGGGTACCCCACAGGGAGGAATTCCCAAGTGCGCCTTCCTGGGTTCAAGGGGTTTTTTTACACTTGGGTGGTGGCAGCATCTACCCATCCAAGGTCAGAGAGAAGCTATAACCTGGGGAGTTTAATACCAGCCTGGAGTGGCCAGTATTAATGTTTAGAATCCTTGCGGGCCCCCACCTTCTGCACTCAAAGTGCCAGAGTGGGGAATCAGCTTTGACAGGTACTCTGATACTTAATCTTCCAACAGCATAATACACCCAGCATCACTAAAAACAAACAGTAATACAGGAACAAATTAACTCGGCTCTGCCAGCCAATGAATCAATTACAAAAAAGCTCCTTTCCCTTCTATTGTCTTGAGAACATACCCTCAACCTTCTCCAGAAATCCTATGACATAAACAGCTTCTGCAGCATGTCCGAAAGGTCACCATATGATGTCACAGAGCAAGAGGGAAGAGCAAGTTCCAGAGCCCTGGAGCCCTCTCAGAGATCGCCCTGCTAGCCAATCCCCCATCTTTTGCATAACAAGCTGACTGCAGCCATTCCTGTATAGCAAGGAGAGGGGAGATCCCTCAGATTGCCTGAGCCCAGCTTATTTAGGGTTTTACAGGACATGACCAATGCCTTAAACTCCACATTGAGACCACCAGACAACCAGTGCAGATCCCAAAGTGCTGGTGTCGTGCTCCCAGCATGATGCCCTGTTCTGGATCAGCTTCAGTCTCCAAATGGTTTTAAGGTAAGTCCCATACAGAGCCCAATGCAATAGCAAGGTAACAAAAGCATGGATAACAGTGGCAGGGTATGCATCCAAAAGGAAAGGTTGCAACCTCCCGAACAGACAGATAGTAAAAAGCTGACTGGGTTACTGCTGCAATACTATCATTCAACAGCACCGCTGGTAAATAATGGCAGATGTACTCCTTCCATCAAAGGGATCACTATTACCTCACCATCTCCCCTGATTGCTTCCTCATCCCCACCCACCATCATCACCTCAATTTCATCTGGGCTAAACTTCAGATAGCTCTTCAGCCAGCTCACCCTCATCTGTGCCCTAATCTCAACTAGACACTAGTTAAAGCGTCCGTTACAGGAATTAAGCAAAGATTCCTTTTCTGGAGAATAAAAAGTAAAAAGCCAGATTCTGTGCTGAGTTTAAGGTGACCAGATGAAACCAACAACATATGGGGGAAGCAAAAAAAAAAAAAAGTGGCAGGAGCGAAGTTGCCGAAGCAAAAAAAAAGGTGTCCCGACCATGCATTGGTCGGGACACGGGACAAAGAACTAAAAATCGGGACAGTTCCAGTTTTATTGGGACGTCTGGTCACCTTAGCTGAGCTCGAAATTTGCTTCTCTTCCAGGGCAGAAAGGGGGAAATCAGGAGCAACTGTGTATGTATTTGTGCAGGTAAAGCTATATAATAAGGAAAAGGATAGAGGGCTGGATGCTCACCTTCACAAGGGTGGAAGGTAGCAAAATTGTTATATAAGTGGGACAGGAAACATGATATGTGGGGAACTCAGCAGCTCTGTGGCAAATTTCCCACTTCTTAGAAGTCTACAGAAACTACAGAACTGGTGGTTTGGTGATACAGGTGCAGGCACATATGTGCAAAGGTCTGAAGATCTTGCTCCATTCAGAGTGGGTGGCGTAATTGCTCACTGTGTGACGTGCCAGACTATCAGTCTCTCCTTTAATGAATTGGCTATGCAATGTTTGCTTGTACAGTGCCTTAATGTCGGGCTGTGTGTGTGTGAAGTGCCTCAGATTATGAATCCTTTTCCTGGAGAGGTCCCATGCAGTAGCGTAGGCAGGTCCGGAGCACAGGGGGAGTGGCGCTATAAAAAGGCGCCTCCCCAGGCTCCCCCTGTATTCACCTGACGGCGCTCTAGGTCTTCGGCGGCACTTCGGCGGTGGGTCCTCACTCACTCCGGGTCTTCGGTGGTACCCGCCGCCGAAATGCCGCTGAAGACCCGGAGCGCCGCCGGGTGAGTGCAAGAAGCGGCGCTTAAAAAGAAGCAGCGCCTTTTTTTTGCTTTAGCACTTTAGCTCTTTCTTTTTAAGGCGCCGCTTCTGCTCACAGGGGGAGCGGCCGCTCCCCCTGCTCCCACCCTGGCTACACTACTGTTCCCATGTTCCCAATAGGTTAATAGTCATAGCTTCATTTGCAAAGCTGCATGGTATTCCACTTTTTGAATTTTTGTCATCTGTCAAAATAGGCCAAAATTCTGTGCTGATTTACACCTGTTCACCTTCACTGTTAGATGAGAATGTAAATTACTGCAGAATTTGCCCCAAGAATCTCTATTGTCCAGCACAGAAAATGTGAATAAGTCAAAGCAAATCATTATTATCTGTGTCTTTGCATCGGATTTCTTCCTCTTGTGCACGCATAGTTCTCATAAATGTTATTCACATCAAGAAGGAAAAAGAATCTCTCTTACTCTGCTAAGTTGGCCTTATAAATAATAATGTGTTTTAAGTAGAGGAATTTATGTTACAAAATTTTCCTTTATGAGTTAGAAAAATGGCCTACATGAATGATATAAAAATACCTGCCTTTTAGGAATTACTGGCCTACTTGTATCTGTCTGAGAAAACAGTTGTGGTACAATTACGTCAGGCAGCCTGGTTCTGTCACATGACTGCACATAATCTGACAGAGCAGCATGTGATGTAGCTGAAAAGTTCACTTTCTCACTGTTGGAAGGTGTGTGTATGTGTATATAAAATGCTGGGAAGATGTCCTTCAGATCCTTGAGCAGGATTCTGGAGCCACCCGAAAAACTCCAGCCCAGTTTTTCATCTGAGTCCTGTGTCTGACTGAGACATGACTGCAGAGAGCGGGCCCAGATCCACAGAAGTATTTAGGCATTGCTCTGCTTAGCATTGCAATGCCTATCCCTTAAGTGCCCTGCCACCCAGTGAATTTTCATCCCTGAGGTAGGAACCTAGGCTCCCTATACAATGCCTAGGGAGAGCTGGCACCTAAGGAAAGGATTGTCAGCCAGGGGAGCGGGGAGCAACCTAAGCTAACCAGGAGTGAAATGCTGACGAGCAGGGCAGGAAATGGAGAGGGGCTTAAGCGCCTAAGCAATTGACTTGGTGCACCTGGATAACTGGCCAGAGATAGACACCTCCCTTCACTTGGGATCCTCAGATGCAAATCTTCTCGTGGAATCAGACACTGAAGCCAGGCCAACCACCTAGATAGCCCATGCATTAACAGCCGAAACTGTCTCTCTTTCTCCTACTTGCACTCAATACCTCTCTCGTGCTTGCCCTACGGTTCCCTATATCCCCGGCTATCTTTTGGGAGGATGCTATACTGCCCCTCTCCCCCCGCCTATTTGGTGGCTTGCTTCAGCCCTCTTGCTGCAGGCTCTGTTAGGTATCAGGCATTATGTGGGCTCAGAGCATGCCTAAAGGATCAAACCCCCATTGTCCCCTGCCTAGTTTGAGGATCTTGTTTTGGGGCCTCAGCTTGAGCTATGGCTCTGAGTAGCTAATCTGCTGTGGGGCAGCATCAGTGCCTTGACTGCTTTGCAAATGCTGACAGTGAAATGTAGGTGCCATGGGAACTTAGGTACCTCCAGGGTTAGGTGGCAGCTTAGCAGTGGCTTTGAAAATGAGTGGTGCCTAAAAGGTGGATAGATGCCTAAATACCTTTAAGGATGTAGAACTAGGTGTTCAGAGGATATGAATTGACATAGCTCCATTGACTTCAGCAGAGCTACACCACTGGTGGAGCAATGCCCGTTTACCAGCTGAGAAGCTGGCTCTAGGAGCCCAGTCAGGACCGAGGAGAATTACCCATGCTTGATCCATAAAGCCATGATTCATGTATCTTAATATAAAGGCACAGGCTAAAATGTTCAAATGTGGGTGCCTAAGGTCTGGCTCCTACATACATATTTAGGCACTGTAGTGGGGTGGCACCCCGCTCCTGCCCTGAGGGGCTGGAAACAGCCCTGGGAGAGGGCTGAGGCTGAGAAACCAGGCTGATTGGCAAAGCAGCCACAGCTGTGGCCAGTTGAATCAGGGCCCAGGGGGCAGCCCACAGGTAGGCTGAGGCAGCAGGTCCAAACCCCCTTTGCCTGTGATGAGTGGCTTATACTGCAGTCTTCCCCAGGGCGTGGGGGCTAGCTGGAGACTGGCAGTAGCCTATGACTGAGTGGGGATAGTGGGTTGGGGGCTCCCCTGGGGAGGGGAGACCCAGATCTGGGGGGTACTGCCAGGGGGCAGCACCCCAGTTAAAGGGGCACTGGGTCCTGGGAGGGACACGGGGCCAGAGTGGTCAGGTGGATCACTGGCCTGCAGAGGGCGCTCCAGAGGCTGGTGAGCTAATTCCTGATGACAACCAGCAGGAGGCGCTGCAGGGGTGAGTCCAGCCCCGTCACAGGCACCTAAATAAAAGAGGCCATATTAACAGAGGTGCTGAGCACCAGCAAAATCCCACTGAAGGTAGGAGCTCAGCACTTCTGGCAATAGGGCCACTTTATTTAGGTGCCTAAATATGAATGTTGGAGCCAAACTAGGCACCCAGGTTGGACATTTTTGTCTTGGTGCTGTGACTGAAGGAGCTCTAATAACCTGGGTCACAAAGAGCAGGGTGGGAGCTACAGCTATTTGCTATCACTAATTGTTAAATAGTGCATATAAACCATGCAAGTCACAGAGAATGTGTTAGTTAATGTGGGAATTATAAGACAAATGCTGAATTTCAAATGCATTTAAGTTAAGATTATAAAGTGCATCACCTCCTAGTATCACAAATATCAACAGAAGTTTCAGAGTGGTAGTTGTGTTAGTTTGTAACCACAAAAAGAATGCGGAGTACTTGTGGCACCTTAAAGACTAACAAATGTATTTGTGCATAAGCTTTCGTGAGCTAAAACCCACTTCATCAAATGCATAGAGTAGAACATACAGTAGGAAGATATATATACAGAGAACATGAAAAGATGGGGGATGCCATACCAACTCTAAGGGCTGGTCTACACTAGCCCCGAAGTTCGAAGTAAGATACGCAACTTCAGCTACGTGAATAACGTAGCTGAAGTCGAAGTATCTTATTTCGAACTTAAAAGTACTTACCCCTGGTCCACACGGCGGCGCGCAGGCTCCCCCGTCGACTCCGCCTGCTCTATTCGCAGAGCAGGATTACCAGCGTCGACAGGGGAGCACTTCCTGGTTCGATTTATCACGTCTAGACAAGACGTGATAAATCGAACCCAGAAGATCAATCCGACGCCTCCGACACTGCGGGTAAGTGTAGACCTACCCTAAGAAACTAATCAATTAAGGTGGGCTATTAGCAGCAGGAGAAAAAAAACTTTTGTAGTGATAATCAGGATGGCCCATTTCAAATAGTTGACAAGAAGGCGTGAGTAACAATAGGGGAAATCTTAGCATGGGGAAATAGTTTTCAGTTTGTGTAATGACCCAGCCTATCCCAGTCTTTATTCAAGCCTAATTTAATGGTATCCAGTTTGCAAATTAATTCCAGTTCTGCAGTTTCTCATTGGAGTCTGTTTTTGAAATTCTTTTGTTGAAGAATTGCCACTTTTAGGTCTGTTATTGAGTGACCAGAGAGATTGAAATGTTCTCCTATTTTTGAATGTTATGATTTCTGATGTCAGATTTGTGTCCATTTATTCTTTTGCGTAGACACTGTCCGGTTTGGCCAATGTACATGGCAGAGGGGCATTGCTGGATGTGATATATGCCATCATGTGCCAGCAATGCCCCTCTGCCATATCTCTTAGAGTTGGTATGGCAACCCCCATCTTTTCATGTTCTCTGTATATATGTATATCTTCCTACTGTATGTTCCACTCTATGTATCTAATGAAGTGGGTTTTAGCCCATGAAAGCTTATGCCCAAATAAATTTGTTAGTCTTTAAGGTGCCACTACACTCGTTCTTTCTACAGAAGTTTGTAATTTGACAAAAACATACATATTATACATACCAGTTAGTTACTCCTATTTTATGGAACAACATGCAAATAACCTATTATACAAATCAAAAACATCATTTTTCTGGGAAAAGTGTTTTGCCTCACACATGCCCTCCCATGAGCATTGCTCTGATCAGTTATCCACATGGTTGTAGAATGAGTGTTTGCCATTTTCTGTTCATGCTCCAGTAGCCCCAGCTGATCTTTAAACATGGAAACTAAGTTCATAAACATTTTAATGGAACTCCTCTCTGGTAGTTTAAATTAACCAAAATGTAAACTTGCACAATGCATTAAGGATGGGGTTGCTCTAGGGTCCCGATCCTGTATCATTAAAGTAAATGGGAGATTTTCCATTAATGTCAAAGAGCATAGGATCAAGTCCTACGCACATTCTGTTACCTGGAGTTATCGGAACCCAACACTCTAGTAACTAATCTCTGTCTTCCAGGTGATGTCAGGTATTAAATCAGCGGGGGACACAGCTCCTCTGATAAATTATTGGTGCAAACAGTGCTTTCACTCAAAGCTCCTTTATTAAGTCTCAAGCATACACGCATGTGCAATAGGAATAATCAAGAGCACCCCAGATATAGTTACCCAAAGTCTGAGGTGGTTTCCAGTGATCAGCCATCCTTCCAGCTGCTGGGGAGTAAAATGTCAGTCTGGTAGCTCTTAGAAATCCTCCTTGAACTGCTCCAAATTGCACACTCTCAACTAATCTTTTATAAATTACTCAAAACAAAGTGCATAGTCATAACTTATAGTAACCTCTAATAGGCAAGCAGTTTCCCTAGCAACAGCAACAAATCTCATAATGCTACTTAGCAGAAAAGCAACTCCTAGTCATAACAATAAGACACACAGATACAATGTCAGTTATCCACACTCTTTTATTCTAATAAATTTGTGCAAAGCTTCAGCTATGCAGCTATTTGTCTGCTTTACTCAGACAAAGGCCAACTTCTTTCTAAGTATGTGGTGTTCTCGTTTTCAATTAATGATGGCTGGGTACACAAAATGGCTATGGTTGTATCAAGTTCAGGATATGTCAATTCCAGTTCTCTCATAACAGTACAACCTTAGGAAGCCTCTGATTTCCAGAGACCCCTCAGAGAAAGGAAGGTGTAATATGGAAGAGGCTTTCATTATAGTGTGGAAGGTGAAAGAGTCACTGTTCTGTGCTTGAAGGGGCCCCTTAAGAACTTGGTTGAGTCCTAATTTATCAGAATGAATATTGGGTCATGCTTAAGAGTGCAACAGCAAGAAGACATGAGATCCATACAGGTTTCAGGATTCTAGACGTTGGTACATTTCAAGGTGAAGAACAACCCAGGAGACTCAGTGACTGTGGCCTTTTGATGCAGAGTTTGGAGAAGAGGGTAAATCATTAAATACATCGCACTACATCAAAGTCTCTCAAAGGCTTTCTTGCTAGAACAGCGGAGGTGCCCACGGTGAGGTGTAGGGGGAGAGAGAGATAGCAACTACCAGCCTAGTAATGCAAAATTTCAGTATAAAAACTCCAAACACAATATTTGGCAATAGTATAGTAAGGGCAAAATAATTTTTCAGAGTTGGATGGCAGATTTCAATTCTGAAACCTTGCCCCTTTCATGCATGGAATGCTCACTGATGTCAATGGAAACTTAGTTCCACACATGTACCAAGAGCAGAATATCAAAGTTGAGCTCTGCCATCTATATCTCAGTGGGGAATTTTGTCATTTGTGATGCTGAGCAGCCTCTCCTTGTAAAATGGGAAAAGGCAAATGTTTTGTGAAACTCTTCAAACAACCACAGACATGGTTCTTGCCAGCGAAAGAATACTAAAGGAGAATACATCAAATTAAGAGAGGAAAACTAACCGGAATATTGAGAAAATGGGGCAGCATCCCAGAGTAACACTTGTTCTCCAAATGCATTAACAACACAGAGCCACACATTAGGAACATAGTGCTGGCCATGTAAATACAAAGCAGTACTGACCACTAAGGAGCATGTGTATTTCTCTCATGCCCGACATTCTGCTGACTAAGGCCTTCTAACCACCCCTAAGTTCCTCTCTATCTCCAGAAGTCTTTTAGAACTTGAATTCTGAAATAAAGGAGAGAGGATGGATTAGTATTGCTGAGAAGGGCCTGGCTACACTACAAAATTATGTCGACCTAAATTACATAGACCTACAGCCGCAGCAGTAATTAAATCACTTTTGTGTGTCCACACTATACCCCTTGTGTCAGTGGTGCATGGCTTCACCAGGAGAACTTGTATTGACTGTAACAGTGGATGTAAGCAACTCAGTGTCTACACTAACACTACGTTGACCTAACTACGTTGACATTGACTCTACACCTCTTGTGGAGGTGGAGTTATTAGGTCAGCATAGCAGGGCAGTTACATCAGCGGGAACAAAATTGTAATGTAGACATTTACATAATTAGGTCAACATAAGCTGCCTTGTGTCCACCTAACTCTATAGTGTAGACCAGGCCTTCCACTCTTAATGCATAGCTTTTGTCTTTTTATGTGATCAAAGACCAATAATCACCTCAGCCAGTGTGGCAGCCATGATGGGCTAGTGAGAAAGGTGGCTGACCTCTCTTAACATCAAGAGTGCACAACATGGCTTCCTTTGGAGGACTACCAGGTTTTGAAAAAAATATAGGCAAAGATTGATTTGAAATGAAGATCTGATACTGGGCCTGATTCTGATTTCACACCTGTTTTTAAGCCATAGTAGCACCAATAACTTCAGTGGAGTTACTTCTGATCGGAAGCAGACCCACGATCTTTGTTAGAAATCTAGGATAAGGCCTGTGTACCACCTTGTCCTTATAAAAGATGGTGTAGGATCGATTTTCTATTAATGCCTGCAATTTTGAGACCTGCCCAGATGAAATAATAACCACCAAGCAGTGGAAAAGAGCAAGATATCAACTGGTCCCAGGGCCTTTCCATAAACCTAGCCAACCCCCAAATCCAGCCCCTATGGCTGAACTGACTCACAAATGGGAGGATATAAATTTTAAGAATTTGTTTCAGAAATTGTTTCACCAGAGGACAGGGGAGTGGTATTGTTCCCTTTGCGGGAACCTGGTGGGATGAGATTGCAATCAAACGCTCTGACAATTGTTAAGGGTAATTTGAAGTCACAGACAAGAGAAACCTCAGAAGTATGGTCAGTAGGCAAAATATAGGATCAGGACCCAATGACCAGAACTGTGTCTAGTTGGAGCATAGCACATTCTAGTGTAAAGTCCCACAGAACTTCCTTGATTTCATCAGAAAGGACTAAATACTCAAGTTCTGAAAGTGTCAGACTGGGACTCCCAAGCAAGTAAAGAAGGGGACTTCCAAGGGTGGTTGAGTCCTTGTCCTTCTGCCTTTGTTTCCCTGCTGTACATGGTTTTCTTCTCATGTAAAAGAGAGGGCAGGATATCCAGAACAGCACCGGTCCTGTCAATGAAGCTCTGACAGGCAATGGGAACTTACTCCATTCACTCTCTTCACCTAACTTCTCTTTCTAGGCACTGCAGAAGCATTGCTGCCACTGAAAGGTTCAAAATGGCAACTGTGCTAATCCCTGTTTAATAACTTCTCTTTTCCCTGCCTCTTCTGTGTGCCTCTTTTATTCCCTGCCTCCTTCCTCCAGGTTCTTTTTGGATCTATCCTTCCTCCCACTGAAGCTCTTCTTTTTGTCTCCAGTTCCTGTTTCCTCATCTCTCACTCTCTTTCCACCTACCTTGCACATTCTGCAGTCCCACCTCCACAGCATTCCTCTGCCTGCTCCTCCCACCACTCCACTCTGCTTCCCTCTTTCTACCTCCCCTACACTGCAGAGATAGAGGGCAACAGCAGGGGAGGAGAAGGAGGAAGAAGAGCTGGAGATGGCTGGTGTTGCTGCTACCTGACAGATGAGGCTGTTATAGCAGGTGGCAGCCTCGTTTCTCACATGCTTGATTGAGCCAAGGCTTTACCTTGCCCTCCATTTACAGAGAGACCTGGGACACTTTCCCGCAACCCTATGGACCAGTCCAACCTTTCCCCAAATATAAGAGATTGAAGCATGACAAGAGCTGAAAGGAAGGAAAGGTCCGCAGGGACTGCTTTGACTTGAAAAGCATCAGTAGAATAAGACTGACAAAGGATTGCAAATTCTTACATTACAGGTACAATCATTACTGAGTTTTCTTCACAAATGTTGAGCAGTGTGAGGGATCTATGATCTGATTCTCCTCTCTTTTGCACTACTGTAACTCAGTGGAGTTTCTTCTGCATTACATTGGTCTAAATGAGATCAGAATCAGGCTCCTTGTGTGGGAAAGGCATTGCCATTACATTAATCTCTTAAAAGAGACCGACATCTTATCACCCAAAACAACATCTCTGAGCAATTTCAATTCAAACCTTAATTATACACTCAAACAGGGAGTGTCTACTGTATTTTGTCCACAGTGCAACAACATTATGGTAATGGGAATCTGTCACGTCAAGCTCAGTAAGCTGCATATTATTACATTACCAGGCAGCACTCCTCTACGTAAGGCTATGTCAGTGTGTCTATGACACACCTCATTTTGGGAGGCTGAAACTTGGCATACGCGTTTACAGCCCAAAAGCAGTATTTTTCTTGCTGTTTACAAAGAAAACATGGATATATGAGGAAACTAATCAAATTACCAGCCTGCCCAGTGTGAGCTAAATGTTTTGAGAACACTGAGTGGACTTACTCTTAACTGATTGCGCATTCAGTTAATAAATCTGCTGCACATTCCCTCCAACCAACCTGCCTCCTGCCTGCTAACTAAACATTACATGTTTGGTTAAATCTGATCCTCCATCCAAATATTGTAGTACCTGTTCCAGCTGGACTCTCAAGTGCAAAAATACCAGGAGAGAAGCTGCAATGGCTTGTATTTATGGCCCAACCACAACTAGAACCAGGCAGCACAAGAAAACCCACTAGAAAGTCTGTTCTCACAAGACTGTCAGCAGGGATGAAAGTAAGTCTAGCGACTTATCGGTACGGGGCTGGGCTGGGGGCCAGCTCTGGCCCCCGAAAGGGGCGGGGCTGAGGGGGTCAGAGCCAGCCCCAGCCCATCCTATACGGGTAAGTGCCCCCCCGTCCTCCACCGAGGTAGCAGCAGCAGCCGGGGGCTCCGGCGGGGCCGGGGCAGTAGAAGCAGCGGGAGCTCTAGGCCCTTTAAATCGCTGCCTGAGCCAAGCCGCTGCTACCCCAGGGCTCCAGCAGCGGGGCTCTGGTGGCAATTTAAAGGGCCTGGGAGCAATTTAAAGGGCATTCAGCCCCAGCCAGTTGTCATCCCCCCACCAGCGGGGCTAGTGCAGTGAGGTCCGCCGGGGCTGTTAGCTCTGGTAGGCAGAGCTTGGGCAGGCAGCCCCTGGCCGCTGGGCTTCTGCTTCAGCCCCTGGTGGCAGGAGGCAGAGTTGGGCCCACACCTTAGTTTCTGCCCTGGGCCCAGGCCAGTCTAGGTCCTGGTTGTTGCTTAGCCACTCTTTAATTACAAAAAACCTTACTGAAGCACGAGGAGCACGTGCATAAGGTTTAGCTGGCTGAGAGAAAAAAATGGTGACGCCAAGTACACTGAAAAGCAAAGTGGCAAAAACCACTGCTAAGCAGAGAAGTAGTCAATACCCAAAGGGAACATGATTTAATGAAACTGGTGGGTTGATGTTTTGTACAGTATGTAATGTTCCTGTAGATTACACCCAAAAGGAAGCTGTGAGAAACATATAGAAAGCGCTTTGCATAAACGTAAGGCACAAGAGCTTGAAGCAGGTCCGAGCGAGAAAGCTAAACTACAAAGAACAGTGAGTGAGCTATTTACTGTAAAGACCGAAGAACAGCTGCATCATAAGACAGAAATTTACCGACTTACAGAGGTTTTCTGTACCGCTAACATTCCACTACATGTCCTAGACAACCCTGCTACGAAAAGCTATCTGGAAAGCTCCCTGAAAAACATTGGTGTTATACCAACTTCGGATCATCTTCGAAGAGCATATTTGCCAAAAAGTTTGAAAGACATGTCAGTGACCTGAACGAACTGCTGAATCAATGTTTTGGAATTAGTCTCATAGCAGATGAAACAACTGATGCTGAAAGGCACTACATATTGAATATCCTGGCAGTGCCTTGTTTGTCTTTTACAGACATTTCAAGCCGACAAGGGGAAGGTAGTTTGGAATTGAAGTCTTTGCTAATAGAGTGTATATGTTTGGAGGCTGTTAACTTTAAACTGTGAGTTATGTAGTGGTGGAAACAATTCAGAAATATGGAATTCCTTTTGATAAAATCATTGCCTTTGTCACTGACAATGCTGCATATATGAACAAAAATCTGGGAACGAAGCCTCAAAGCGCTTTTTCTGGATGCAATGCATGTAACATGTACTGCACATCTTCTCAACTTAGTGGGTGATACCTGGAGAAAAACATTTGGAAAAGTAAATGAACTTGTCATTGATATAAAATATGCATTCACTGCCTGCCCTGCCCGCAAAGCATGGTTCCGTCAATCATTGCAGGGGAAAGGGGAAGTGCCTGCAATTCCACCTACCCCAGTAATCACATGGTGGAACTGGTTTGAAGCTGTCCATTTTCATACCAGCCATCTGCAGGATTATGTGGATTTTTTTGAGGAGTGTGAGCAAAGCTGCCGTTCATCTGTTGCAGATGTGGTCACTTTAAGTAAATCAATGGAAATAAAAGTGGATATTGCAGCAATTGAAGCATTTGCACCAAGAATAATGGCAACTCTCATAGCTTATGAAAAACCAAAAATCAGATCACATAAGGTGGTCAATGATTTGGCCGATCTTGCTAGTTGGGCAAAGTCCTTCAGTGGCACAACTGACCACCTGTTAGCTAAGAAAGCCCTTTGCAAAAATAGTGATAAAATCGAAGCCTACATTGACTCATAGACTTTAAGGTCAGAAGGGACCATTATGATCATCTAGTCTGACCTCCTGCACAATGCAGGCCACAGAATCTCACCCACCCACTCCTGGAATAATCCTCTCACCTATGTCTCAGCTACTTGAAGTCCTCAAATCATGGTTTAAAGACTTCAAGATGCAGAGAATCCTCCAGCAAGTTACCCATGCCCCATGCTGCAGAGGAAGGCGAAAAACCTCCAGGACCTCTGCCAATCTACCCTGGAGGAAAATTCCTTCCTAACCCCAAATATGGCGATCAGCTGAACCCCGAGCATGTGGGCAAGACTCACCAGCCAGACACCCAGGAAAAAGTTCTCTGTAGTAACTTCTAACATCCCATCACCGGCCATTGGGCCTATTTACCACTGATCGTCAAAGGTCAATTAATTGCTAAGATCATGTTATCCCATCAAACCATCCTCTCCATAAACTTATCTAACTTAATCTTGAAGCCAGATAGGTCTTTTCCCCCCACTGCTTCCCTTGGAAGGCTGTTCCAGAACTTCACTCCTCTGATGGTTAGAAACCTTCGTCTAATTTCAAGTCTAAACTTCCTGATGGCCAGTTTATATCCATTTGTTCGTGTGTCCACATTGGTACTGAGCTTAAATAATTCCTCTCTCTCCCTGATATTTATCCCTCTGATATATTTAAAGAGAGCAATCATATCTCCCCTCAGCCTTCTTTTGGTTAAGATAAACAAACCAAGCTCCTTGAGTCTCCTTTCATAAGACAGGTTTGCCATTCCTCGGATCATCCTAGTGGCCCTTCTCTGTACCTGTTCCAGTTTGAATTAATCCTTCTTAAACATGGGAGACCAGAACTGCACACAGTATTCCAAATGAGGTCTCACCAATGCCTTGTATAACGGTACTAACACCTCCTTATCTCTACTAGAAATACCTCGCCAAATGCATCCCAAGACCGCATTAGCTTTTTTCACGGCCATATCACATTGACGGCTCATAGTCATCCCGTGATCAACCAGTACTCCGAGGTCCTTCTCCTCTTCCGTTACTTCCACTGCTGCTGCCACCTCCTCCTATTCCATTCATGATGTCTGTTGCCTCCTGGTAGCCACATTGCTCCATGTCAAAACCTAAGTGAAGGCGGTCATGGCCCTCAACCATTATGGTGGAGTCCTTGGTGATTGTGGCAACCTCCAAGAAGTACTGGAAGATTGTCTTCTTCCTGGCATTGGAAGCCACCACCCAGGAAATAGTGGAGAAAGGCATTTTGGTGGGGGGAAGGGACCTCTTTGTCCCCCTCAAGCCCTTGGAGTACCTGGGCATATGGGTGGTGCTCACCTCCCTCCCATCTTTCCTCCCCAATGCTGCTCTGCTTCTTCTCCTCTCTACCCTGGGGAAATTGGTCTCTCCATCTGCCATCTCCTGCTGGGCTGCAAGGACCCCATTATCTGTCATGTCCTCTTATTCTGCTTCAAGTCACCATCCAGCTGCTAGCAGCTGTGTGTGGCAGGGAGAGTCCAGAGGGAATGTCCATCAACCCAACCTTGAGGGGCACTGGATGTCCTCAGGACACAAGAGGGCACCAGCTCTACCACTGCTGGTGTAAATCACAGGCCTAGTAGCTCCCTCTCCTGAGTGGGAAGAGGTCTCCCATAAATCATCTGGGTAGGGGCTGCCACTAAGCCTGCTTCTGTGCCCCTGAGAAAGTCCAGAGAATGGACCTGGCCGAGGAGGTTCTAGCAGTGGAGCAGGGTGACACAATCCCTCTCCTGGAGTCCCTTTTTGAGGGGGGCCTGAGAGACACCTCCCCCGACCCTGCTCTTACATCATCTGTCCCCTTGATTGGCGCTGAGGTAGTACCTGCCTCGGTTCTGATGGGGAGGAGCCTCTTTGTTTGGGGGCCTCCAGGCCATCATCCAGGAGATCAAGGCCCTGGGTCTGATCCCTGTAGTCCAAAGGGATGATGACCCTTTGCCAGTGGCTCTCAGTTTGAGTCCAAAGTCCATCATGATGCCTGCACCCATCTTCCCACTTCCCCAGCCTTCTGCACTGGATGCTCCCTCTGCTTTTCCATCTGGGGTGCCCCCTGCCCTTGCCACCTGCCTGGCTGTTGATGGCACTGTGCTTGGAGCTGCTGAGCCCATCAAGGTGATGGTCAGAGCTGAGCTTAAAGCTTTCTGGGGCACTCCCTCCTGAAATGGGGCTGTTTTTCCTGGAGCATCTTGGGGGTCACAACCTAAGTTCCCTGTAAGCTGCGTGGCTGGGCAGCTTTCCAGCAGGCTATCAAGTGCCATGCAGTTCAGGTGTCCCTCCCCTCACTGCCGTGTGCTGCTCCTGCCCTCTGCCTTGGAGCTGTTCCCAGGAACCTCCTGCTTGCTGTGCAGAGTGCGGGGGGAAGAGGGGTGCTGATGTCAGGGTGTCCCCCTCCATCCCATCTCCACAGAGTGTGGGGGGGACAACAACACAACAGGGCTCAGGATGGAGGAAACTTAGAATCATAGAATATCAGGGTTGGAAGGGACCTTAGGAGGTCATCTAGTCCAACCCCCTGCTCAAAGCAGGACCAATCCCCAATTTTTGCCCCAGATCCCTAAATGGCCCCCTCAAGGATTGAACTCACAACCCTGGGTTTAGCAGGCCAATGCTCAAACCACTGAGCTATCCCTCCCCCGAGGACAGGTTTTTCAGGACCTCTGAGAACCGGAGGGGAGCCAGGGGACCAATCCGAGAAACTTGCTGGCTGCTGCTGCTGTGTTTTCTGAACTTGCTGACCTACTTAAAAGGGCAGCATACTTAAAGTGGCGTCAGCATACTTAAAGGGGCAATGCGCATCTCTGTCACACACACACATAATTGTGTTGTTGTTGTTACTTCTTTCAAAGTGTGTTATTTTAGTTTTTTGATTGCTCTATGCATTTCATCATTTTTATTTCTCTCTTACACTTAAATTTAATTCTTTGAGCAGTGAGTTCTAAAATGCCTTACCCCTGGGTAGGCAACCTATGGCACGGGTGCCAAAGGCGGCACGTGAGCTGATTTTCAGTGGCACTCACACTACCTGGGTCCTGGCCACTGGTCTGGGGGCTTTCCATTTTAATTTAATTTTAAGTGAAGCTCCTTAAACATTTTAAAACCTTATTTACTTTATATACAACAATAGTTTAGTTATATATTAAAGACTTATAGAAAGAGCCCTTCTAAAAACGTTAAAATGTATTACTGGCACGCGAAACCTTAAATTAGAGTGAATAAACGAAGACGGGGCACGCCACTTCTGAAAGGTTGCCCATCCCCGGCCTAACCTGTCCTGGCTGGAGTAATTATCCCTACAGTAACTTTTAAAAAATATATATTATATCTAGGTTTTTTGGTTTCTACTGGTGGCGCACATTTGCACATTACCTCAATATGGTGCACATAACAAAATTCATTCCGCACATGGATGGAAAAAATTAGAGGGAACACTGGTCCCAATCCAGTCCATATTTCACCTGATGCCAAGGCTGTGGGCACTGAGTCTATTGTGGCACAGTGTCACAGAGGGGACCCTTAGCCCTACATCTTTCACCCCTATGCCTGGTGAGCTGCGGGGAGCCCCTAATCCCACTCCTGACCCCACTCCTTCTCCCTATTATGCTACTGCCGCAATTGAAGCTGTCATCATCCCTTCCTTGGGAAGGGAGACTCTCAGGAGGAGGTATTTGGGTTGTCCTTCTCCCTGTTCCACCAGGCGCTGCTGGGCTCCCTCTGCTCTTCATTCTTCTGTCGGGGGCAAGGTGGACCAGGTGGTGCTGTGCCAGTGTTCCGTCACCACTGAGGGATGAGCCGGAGCAGGGGCTGGAGCAGCACGCAGCTGCACAGGGCACCAGGAAACTTGGTGCCCCAAATTTCCTGGTGCCCTACGCAGCTGCGTACTTTGCCTATGGGTAAGGATGGCCCTACATCTCTGAACATCAGGGACTATAGAATAAGTATCCATCGGTGCAGGGCACTCTTGTTCCTTCAGCAGGGGGAAGAGGGGTGTACTCTAATCTTCCTGCAGGATGTTCACAGCCATCCAGCTGCCAAAGCCAGCTAGCGGCTGAAGTGGGGGGACAGGGTTTACTTTAGCCACGTCACTGAGTTATCTGGTGGGATCCTGTTGTTCCCAGCTCTACGGCCCAAGGTGCCGAGTTGCTGAGGTCATGCCAGGATGCCTGCTGCACCTCTGGGGCTGCGTGAAGGGGCTGATCCATCTCGCCCTAGGGACCATCCCTCCGCAGAGAGTGTCAGTAGAATCAGGAGAACATCTGGGCCCTCAACAACCTCTGGGCCCAGGGTACTTTTATTCAATCCTGCATCTAGTTCCTTTAGGAGATGGATTGCAGATCCTGCTTTTTCTATGCACAGGAGAAAAAGAAGGTGCCACAAAGCACATCACCTGCCTCAGCTTCCTGACTCCACCAGCCATGGGCAAAACAAGCACTTCCTTTCCAGCCTATGCAGGCTCCATTGTACCACTGCAGGTTAGCAATAGGCGCACTCCAACCTCGGAGCCCTCCCAGAATCTCTCTGGAGTGACCAACCCCTGTTCCACTGGACAGTCACAGTATTCACAGATCTGCTGTTCCCAAAGCAACAGTACACCACAGCTTACCAAATTCACCACAGGATCACCACTCCACTCAGCTTGCAGCACTTAGATTTGTTTATTGTGAAAACAGGTATATATTTATTTAATAAATAATAGCAAGTACAATAGAATCTCAGAATAATGAATACCTGAGTCATGAAGTGACCGGTCAACCACACACCTCTTTTGGAACTGTAAGTACGCAATCAGGCAACGCGCGGGGGGGGGGGGAGGGGGGGGGGGAGAGAGAGAGAGAGGAAAAGCACACCAAGTAGTGCACATGGCTCTACTGTTGGGTCTCTGAGATCTTACTGTTGGAACTCTGGTTCTTCCTCTCTTTCCCACCTCTCTCTCATGCTCCTCACTTGTTGTGTCATGGCTGAATTTGGGACCTGCCCAGTTCTGGAAATATCCATCGGAGTAATGTGAGTAGTGTCCTACTGACTTGGAGGCTAAGTGTTTGCAAGACTGGGGCCTTAGGCTGGGATCCTGCAATTGACAGCACACGGGCGGAGTGCTGCAATCAGGGGAATGCTGCACAGCGGCAGTAGTCCACCCACACTCTATCTGCAAGCTCAGGGTTGTAGGTTCTTCGGGAAAGAGACCAGGTCTCTACTTGTTTCTGTGAAGCCCCACTTTCACTTCTCAAAAATGGATACATATATGCAGTACTATCACAATGTAACGTCAATCCATAAGATTCCTTACATTGTAAGTAGCTTATATCAGATATTGTAAGCAATTATAGAGCATGTGTATGGGGTTGCTAACAGTCACATCTACAGAAAGATTGTTACACTTGCTATTTTAAAAAAAATTGTAACCTTTTTAAAGAAGCTTTATCCCTTTCTTTGTTTGCAGCAGGTCTTTGATATTCAGCAGGGACAAAGTCTTAAGCTCAGAGAAGTGCTTTGTTTTGCCTCATAAAATTCCATTTAGGTTTGGTGGAGATCTAAACTTTTGAAAAATTATCATTTCCCTTCACCTTCATTCTGGCATTTCCTAACTTTGGAGTGCTTATCTTTGCAACCTAACTAATGCTCTTTTAATGTAGTTTTGTAATAATGATTTATATTGTGGTATTATTTAGATGGCCTTTGCTGATATGCAAAGAAACTGGATGCTTCTGCTCCCAGCTACTAGCAACTTGTCAGTTAGTACTGAGCCTGTGTTGTTTCTTTTGGAAGCAAAATCATCTTTGCAATTCAAACTGAACTGTTGACTGAGCTCCTTCCCCCACCTCCAGTTTTTACACAAGCCCTTCCAGCTTCATCGTGGAGGTAGGAAAAGAAGCAGGTGGTAACATGTAAGGACTGCCTCCTCTCCCCATACTGCCATGTCTTCCCCAAACGGATGAGCAGTGAGTCACACTAGGCTTGCCAATTTTGGTTGGACGTATTCCTGGAGGTTTCATCACATGACACAATCTTTAATTAAAGATTCATTTTTAATTCCTGGAGCCTCCAGGACAATGCTGGAGGGTTGGCAACCCAGTATCCTCTGCTTGGGGGGAAAAAACGGTTAGAGGTTGGCAACTCAGTTTAACCTCCTCTGACTGAAAAAGACTAACACAAGACTACAAAAATACACAACTAGAGAAACAATCTGATAAAAATCAGGAGGAGGTGGCATGGAACAAGCTAGACAAGGACATAATTATTTCATTTGCATTGTAAAGTTCTTTCAAATGTATGGATGAAAAGGTAGTATAAGTGCTAAGCATTACACAGCGCAAAATTTGAAGTGTTTATTGTTGATTAGACTTGCTATTTTCACTGATTTAAAAATAAGTAAAATCCACACTATTTACTTAGCAGCCCATGCAAGCACACCTGGCTATATGTGAAAAACAGTAAGTTCAAATTAAGTTTAAGTTAGAAAGCACATGACGCATACTGTAGATGAGATTTGTCAAATTTTGCAGGATATTTCGATGATGAGGTCTCAGCGTGCTTTCGGTGGGAGCTGGTATCCATTTGTGATCTAAAAGATTTGACAGTCAGTCACATATTGGCAATAGGCATCCAGGGCCATATACAACCATATTGATGTAGCTAGGCATTGTACACCTGAGCTGAGGGCACTACACAATATGGACAGGACCATATTCTAATAAGCCATCATCCATTCTTGTCAAGGCAATTTAAATATAATTGTTTCAGCTTTTCAGTGCATGGATCAGTATTTCCATTCTCAGATGAGTTAATATTAAAAAAAATTCAAATAAGTTAGGTAAAAATAAGAGGGCTCTGGATGTCCACAGTGACATGCATGATTCATTATATTGTCAACTTCTGAAAAACTGCTTCCACAATAGCAGAGACAGGAGTCTTTTGTGTGCTTTGATTCAAATGTCAATAGATATTTAGAGTACAAAAGAATGTTTCTTTGAAACTAAGAGTAGATTTTGCAGACCTTGATTAATTCTCTCTGGCTTGTGAGGGTTGGACAGAACAATTACAACTGTGGACAATTTTATCATGAATAGAAAATGGAAGGGCTACAGATGGAGACACTATTAGATCCCAAATCTCCTTGTTTAATAGTGGAACAAAATGTACTTTTATGCCTGTGCAGTTTGTAGCATCAAGCTTAGGCTCTTTTCCTGTTACCCCAGGGTGCTTTCGTTTGTGCTGTCAGCATGTTACATTTCAGTGCAAAGGTGGACTCTTAATACAGAACGAAACTTGTGTCCTTATTCGTCCCATTTCAATCAAAGGCACTGCTTAGATGAGACGGGAGCAGTTTTTGGCCCCTAGATTTAATTATGTGATTCTTATGAGTCAGTTTTACTCAGATTTAACATTTTTAAATATTGGAAGCTTTGTTGTTCTCATTTTTTTGTAGGTGTGATAATTATTTAATTGATTATCAGCTGATTAGTTTAAAAAAGCAAGGAGGGGGTAATATTTTGATAGCTGCTTAAGGGAGTATTTCCTGTTGGTTTCTCTTCATTTCCAGAGAGAGCTAATATTTAATATATCACTTTATCAAATAAGGTCATGATTAAAAATAGTTAAAGTCTATAATACACTCAATGGGAGAACAAACATACATCAAAAGTAGCCATCTTTATAAGTAGTTCGGAAAGTTGAATCCAATCCTGCTCCCATTATAGTTAACTAGGCATCTAGTACACATTTTTGACAACTTTTGGGCCCTGTACAAAGGAATATATTAATTATAATCATGGTAAAGCTCTCACTTATTTGAGGGACTGCAGGAAAAGGTTCTTAGTGGCTAAAAAGTAGCCGCACTATAGAAAATAAATAATATAGCTAGAAAAGGGTTTTGAAGACGCAGATTAGAATTTCTTCTGACATTTATAACTGTTTATAAGGTTTTGGAGAACTAATGATCAGTAGACGGTTCTAAGAGAGGGGTAGAAAATGTTCTTTAAAAATAAATTCAATGGCTGCAATAAAGAGCTCAGCTTACAATATACATTTAAGGGATTTATATATATAATATAAGGGATAAAAACTAAGGGTCAAATAATGCAACCTTTACTCATGTAATTAGTCGCATGTGTAAAGGTTTGCAGGGTCAAGCCAGCTAAATGCTCACGCTGAATAATTTGGTTCACTCTTACAGACTGTGCATTGCCAGTTCTTGTTTTGCTTCATGCCTGTGTGTTTTTTCATAATCATTTCCTTTCATGTACAATACTTGTCTCCTGCCGACAGAGAGCATTAAATGGAGAATAAATGAGATGAGGCATTGTGAGGGTGGAGAAACAAATATGGGTTGGTTAGAAGGTGGAGTTTGCAATACTGGTTTTCTGCAATTAAACTTGTATTAGACATTTAGCAAAACACAGTCTGAAGGGGCTAGTAGCTGAAATGTGAAATGAAAGCTTTCATCCTAGAGCCAATTATTTTAAATAAATGCAGCAGGGAACCAGACCCATGTTTTTGGTTCGTTAGTTGTGTCATCAGTTATAAAACAATAAAGCTCAATATGGTGAATGTTTTAAGCATGGAGATAGTGTGCCAGTTGCTGCTTCTGGGACTCCCTTTAAGGGCTGATGCTTTCACAGCCATGGCTGGGGGGTGCATTGCAGAAACAGTTATATAGCCTTACCTTTCCCAAGCATTCTGCAAGAAGCTTAAGGGCAGAAGGGCATGGGTACAAGACATACACCCACCACTGGTTCTGTCCCGAGTCCTTCCCCCATACACTCTGCCTTCCCCTGGGGATCCCTGTCCCTACAAAAGATTTTCTGTATGGTCCAGCCAGGGAGGAAAGGTACCAGAGAGAGAGAACGGTGGGCATGAATCAGGGCTGGCTCTAGGTTTTTTGCCGCCCCAAGCAAAAAAAAATTTGGCTGCCCCCCACCCCACTCCTGGGCTCCCCCCCCCCCCCCCGCACCCCTGCTGCCCCAGCCCTGGGCTCTCACCACCCCCCCCACAGTGCTCTCCCTCACCCACACTCCCTGCCGCCCCAGCCCTGGGCGCTGTCTCCCCTCCCCGCACCCTCTGCCGCCCCAGCCCTGGGCTCCCTCCGCCACCAGTGCTGACTCTGCCTACTCCCCCCTCACCTCCAGCCTGTCCGGCGCTGGCAGGGTCGGGGTAAGCAGCGGGGCTCCCAGGCCCCTCCAGCCGGGGCTCCCACCTCCAGGATCAGCCGGGACCCGGGAGGGCAGAGCCGGGGTAACCGCCCCGGCAGGGGGCTGAGGAGCTGGGGCAGGACAGCCCCAGAGGCAGTGAAGCCCTGGAGAGCGGGATGCAGGCCCCGCACGGCAGCACCCCGGGCACCGGGCACCGGTCCCCTCTATGGCCCCGCTGCTGCTCCTGGCCGCCCTGCTGCAGCCGCTGGGTGGCTGGGGGGGTGGCCGCCCTGCCGCAGCTCCTGAGCAGCTCGGACGCTTCACCCAGCCTCAGCTGCGGCGCTGGGGGGCAGCTGCCCTGCGGCACTTGCGGGTAGCTCCATGCGCCCTGCAGGACGGCCCCCAGCCCGAGTGTCCCAGTCCTTACCCAGTCCTTTTGCTGCCCCAAGCCAAAAAAAAAAAAAAAAAAGGATGGCCAGAATGCTGCCCCTGGAATTGTGCTGCCCCAAGCATGTGCTTGGTTTGCTGGTGCCTAGAGCCGGCCCTGGCATGAATGGAGTGTTTCTGCATGAGCTAGGGTGTGGAGGGCCAAGAAATATTCCCAGATTACTAAAATTATAGTCCTCCAGAGAAGCAAACATCTGCTGGGCCAGCTTATTAATAATTCTTTCTTATGATAGAAATTCAGGGATGTGACGCCACTCTTGGTCCCACAAAAGTTCTCACTTTGCGTTAGGGAACATCAGGATTTAGACAAGTGAGGGCACTTGCAGCTTTTACTAATTTATTCTATAAATAAAAGTAAAAGAGTGTGTGAGTTCAGCAGAGATGACAACTTCTATGGGAGCAAAACATATTTTCTGTATGGGACACTCTTCTCTAAGTGAATTGTGACAAAGAAATGAATTATTCCCAAAATTAATAAGTGGAATACTCCATACAGTTGATTGATGGGGAAAGGAGTTTGTTTAAAAGTAGGTGAGTCCTGCTTTATTTTAGTTGAACTAAAACAGTTTATGAATGCACATAAATGATTTTATGCAGCATTGTTGTAGCCATGTTGGACCCGAATATTAGACACACAAGGTGGGTAGGTAATATCTTGTTTTGGACCAACTTCTGTTAGTGAGAGAGACAAGCTTTCAAGCTTACACCAAGCTCTTCTTCCGGTCTGGGAAATGTACTCAGAGTGTCACAGTGAAATACAAGATGGAGCAAACTCCTTTGGCGTAAGGAGTTAACACATATTTCAATGATAAACCTGAGATACATTGATGATATTTTCATCCTCTGGGCAGATGACCTAAACACCCTCACCCTTTCCACCACTACTTCAACATCCACCATCCATCTATTAAACTCTCTCTAGAACACGCCCATACTTGCATCAACTTCCTGGATACCACAATCAGTTTCAGCAATGGAACCCTACAGACAACTATACACAAGAAACCCACAGATGGCCAGACCTACCTCCACAGATCCAGTAACCAGCCTAAACACACCAAGAAATCGGTTATCTACAGCCAGGCACTCAGATACCACAGAATATGCTCCAGACAGAAAGTCGGAAATGCACCTTAACACACTTAAAGCCTCTTTCACCAAACAAGGATACTCCACCAGAGAAGTAGATTGCATCATGGAAAGGCCACTCATCTAACCTGAGAGAATCTGCTTCAATATGGAAATAAAACCTCTGGTTGTCACCTGCTGGAACCCCACACTGGGACCCATATGGGGTTTTATTAAACAATTATAACCCATGCTGGATGGGGACCACATCCTGAAAGAAAACTTTCCTGACACTCCTCTTCTGGCTTTCAAACAACCCCCCAGCCAAGTGGCATAATAGCCACTGGGCTAATGGGGTCTGTGCCCAGGGCCCCCCGCCAGTTGAGGGGCTCAGGAAAAAAATCTGCCGCTGGGCAGTGGAAGCACCGGCCACTGTGTGGGGAGGGCAGGGGAAGCCGCAGGGACCCCTGACCCCGTCCTTGGCAGAAGCCATGGGGCAGCGGGGGAAGCCTCCTGCACCCCCCAAACCCGTCAGAAGCCACGGGGCAGCGGGAGGGGGGCACAGCACACTGACCCTAGTCCCCCACAGAAGCATTGGGAGTGGGGGGAGAAGTCCCAGCACCTGGACCCCCGCTGCAGTCCCAGGACTGGAGGATCTCTCACTCCCCACTGCGCCCTGAGGCTGTGGCACGGGGATGAGCTTCTCCTGTCTTGGGGGCAGGGCAGAAAGGAGCAAACAGGTTGTGGGGGCTGCAGTGTGGGAGCAGAGTGGGGCGAGGGCTGCGTGGAACAGGGGCAGACCCCAGGGAAGGGGCAGAAAGGGGGGGGCCGCAGGTGGAAGGGGTGGAGCAGGGGCGGGAGCGCAGGCAGAAGGGGTGGGGAGGGGTCCCCCACTTGCTCTGGTCCAGGGCCCCAAGAAAGCTTAATCCGCCTCTGCCCCAGTCTCTCCAAGCTCATCATCAGAAGCAAGCTTCCAACAGACCAGGACACACCAACTCAAAGCAGCACCAGACCCTGCCAGAACAACAGATGAAAAACCTGCAGACATAGCTCCACTGCTGTGATGATCAACACCCACCACAACACACCTTTCAAGATCCCTGGGTCCCATCCATGCCGATCACACCATGTAGTGGACCTCATCCAATACACTACATGCCCTAATAACAATTATGTGGGTGAAACCAGACAATCACTATGCTCTTGAATGAACTCTCTCTCACACAAAAATGTTAAAAGACAAATACACCATATCACCCATGGGTGAACACTTTTCACAAAACAATCACTCTGTATCTGACCTCCCAGTCCTTATCCTCAAAGGCAACCTGCACAACACTTTCCAAAGATGAGCCTTGAAGCTTAAATTCTTAACGTTGGTAGATACTAAAACTCATGGACCCAATAGCGACACTGACAATGTAACCCACTAACAACCCCCGTGCCCCAGCTGCCTTTTGTTATTCTCTCCCTTCCTTTCCCCCCTATGACTAGAGGGATGTTAGTGGGCCAATTCACCTTACCAGTCCTTTGAAATATGTGCTAACTACTTACACTAAACAATCTGTTCCACCTTGTATTTAGCTGTGATGCTCTGAGTACATTTCCCAGGCCTGAAGAGCAGCTCTGTGTAAGCTCCTCTCTCTAACTGGATCAGAGATAGGATCCCCCTGAATGAATGCTTTCCTTCAAAACCTTTTCCAATTCATTTGATCCGATAACCATATCCCTTCCCAACAAGTACCTGCACTGGAATCTGCCATGGGTTTTACATACTAACCTGCCTGCTACACCTCTTCAGGTCCCAGCCCTGCTGTGGGGAAAGGGAAAAAGCCCACCCCACCTAAGTCAACCTAGCAGTGAGGGAAAAATTATTTCCCATCTCCCAAAGAAAAGGGCAACTAGCGTAACACCCATAGTGAGTCATGAGGATACCAGGTCCTTTTACAGATTTCATGGGTGAGAGCTGCTAGCCCAATCCAGGTAAGAGAGGGATTTTCCAGGACTGCACGAGGTATAAAACCCCCCATATACTCTTCTGATTAGCAGGAAGGACAGTGCCCTGCCCCTGACCTGTTCCAGCTCCTTCCTGCTCTGTCTCTGTAAGCATCTCCCCATCCCCCCACTACCCATTGTAAGGGACAGGCTCCCTTAAAGAAGGCAAGAACCCCTTTTCCTCTGGAAAGCCGGACAAAGGCTCCCCACACCAATGCTGAAGGGAGCACAATTTCAGTCAATTTTCAGTCAATAAAGGCAGTGCTTACTTTGTGCCAGGGCTTGCAACGGCTGAGCACCGCTCAGCTCCAGGTTAGCAGCCACCACTCTCTGGCCTCTCAGCTATGAAGGCAGCGCTGTCGCCAGCGGCAGCACAGAAGAGCGGCAATATACTATGCCACGCCATCCTTACTTCTGAGCTGCTGCTTCCTTCAGAGCTTGGCGCTCAGCTGCCCAGCTTGAGCCCCAGCACTTCTTTCATTATAAATTAAGCACTGAACAAAGGCAACCTAGTTCATTGCAGTGCCTAAGCAGGACTCTGTAACCTGCTTGAGGTCTGAAACCTTGTAGAGATGTGCTGGGGAAGGATTCTCTCTGGCTGTTGGGCCCATTGCTGGTCTTTGCTTTGGCTGAGTTTACAGTTTTGGTTCATGGTCCTGTCCTTTTGTACTCTCCTCTTAACCTAAATCTGTTTCAATGAGCATTTTTTGTTCATTTTCTTCCTCATAGTTAATTGAAGATGGTGTGCTCTCCCCTTAGGGTACGTCTACACTGCAATCCAACACCTGCAGCTGGCCTCTGTCAGCTGACTCAGGCTCAGGCTGCAGAGCTATTTAAGATTGCAATGTAGATGTTCAGGCTCAGGCTGGAGTCTGGGCTCTGGGACCCTCCTCCCTCATGAGGTCCAAGAGCCTGGACTTCAGCTGGAACCCAAACATCTACACTGCAATTTTATGGCCCTGCAGCCCGAGCCCCACAAGCTCAGGATAGCGGACACAGTCAGCTGAGGGAGTTGTATTGCAATGTAGACATATCCTTAGGGGCTTGACTGGATTCACATTAACAGTGTTTGTTCTCCACTGGCACAGTCCCACTAATTTATTCAGGTCATGGCTATGCAGTTAGAAACAAATTCTTGTCAAACGGTATTTGGAAGTTTCTTTACCGACAGTAATGGCTCTTTGCGTCAATTTGAAATTTTACTTTGTCTTTTTAGTCCATTTTCTGAAATATCAATTGCATGCCACCAGTGCAGTACTTAGTTTGGGCCAGTGCTTAGCCCCTGCACCTCTAGGCTTGCCACATCAGTTATGAAATCACTTATCATAATCTTTGGTTATGTTTGTTTGGTGCGTGTCATTTAATTTGTGTATTCATTTTAGATTTGTACCCACAGAAGAGAACTGTCTTTGACCGGGTGAGGTGGTGGTCGGGACAGGAGAAGAAAGGGGGGGGGGGGGGAGAGAGAGAGAGAGAGAGAGAAGCAGGCACAAATATTTATTACTTTGTTTTATGACTTACGATATCAGAGAGTTTGCCAGGTAATAGCAGTTTTACTGTTTTATTTGGAATTTCTGATTGCATCCCTTAAGAATAAATTTTAGGTGGTATTTGTTGTGTCTGTCCTTGAGAAAAATCTCTTTTGTGGGTGCCACAAAACACAAACTTTTGGAGAGACACTTACTTTGCCTCTTGAATAGGCATCATTAATGATCCCATGGCCATCATTCATGATCAATCCTGAGTTCTTATAAGAGCTTAAAAGCAAACATTTTACATAAGGAAATACACATACTTATTCATATTGCAGTAGTGCTTAGGGGCCCCAGGAATCAGGGCCCCATTGTGCCAGACACCCTGCAAAAAGAAACTAAATATTTTCTTTCATAATACAACATAAGCAAATAGAAATATAAAGTATTTGGATAGCAGAGCGTAAGCTAAATGGAACAGCTGTAGGTTTGTTTAAAATGATGAAAACACAAAGCCAAGATTATCAAGAGTGTTCAGCAATTATGGGTAACCAACTTAGGACATGTTAAAGGAACTAGAATTTCAAAAAGGTACTGAACGCCCACTTTCTGAAGTAGCTCAGGTTGGATGCTCAAGAACTGGAATATCCAAAATCACTAGTCACTTTGGTCACAAACCTTTGACCAAGATTTTCAAATGTATTTTCTTATTAGTGTTCGCAAGGACACAGGTGTTAATGGAGGATCTATGCATGGCACTTTTAAACAAACAAAACATACTAGGAACAAAGTCCAAAAGGAATTCCTTCATCCTAGTTCTATTTTCATTTCATAACTTAAATAAATAAACAATAAGTTAATATAACCCATTAGTATGTGTTTAAATATGTGATTGTGTGCATCTCTTTAAACTCACTAAACATTGTTAGGCTAACAATAACTCAAAATAGAAATTTTAACCAAATCACTTTTATCAATTAACCATTTTACATTTATCTGACAATTTCACTCTCTCTCATGACTCTTACCACAACCACCCCCATCCCAATCCCCGCACAATTTCAAATCGGATCTCACTGGGTTGGGGGAGGACACATGACACTTGGGCCTTGTGAAATCATGCAGTGAGTCCATGAGACGTTATTAAGTTAAATCAAATTTAGGAATTGTCTAAACCTTTTATTTCGTCTTTTGAGTAATGGCTTGTGAAATATGCCAGATGTGCCCTTGTTCATTTAGAATGGGTGTCCTCAGATCAGCTTCTCAAGACATGTCTCACACAATATTGTGTAAATATTGAACTAGGGATTAGTACAACTATTTCTCTCTTATGTACCATAAAGATGACAGCTTATGTCTTCTTTGGGGTAAGAAGCGTGCTTGAATTAATCTTTGTAATACAGAGGACATTACATCTAATTCACAGAAACCTGACAAAGTAGTTGGGGGAGAGGTAGAATGGAAATTTTACAAGAGTATCAGAGCTACTGCCTTTCTGTGTTTGTCAAATGCTGAACCATTTAAATACATGCAATGATTTTGGTTGCTCAATGTACATTTGAAAAAGTTATTCTCTCTTCAACACAGAGTTTAGAGAATATTGTATTATTGAAGTCTGACTCTGTGCCTACTGAAGTCAATGGCAAAACTCTCACTGATTTCAGTGGTGCAGGATCAAACTCTTACTTGGGTAGAAATGTAAGTACATAGCATAAGCCAGTTTAGGAGACACCCTAGCTGAAGTTAAAGAGTTTTCCTCAATACAAAATTGCAAAGCTGTGTTCAGTGTCTTTCAGGTGACTCTACAAGGATTTATATTAGCAATATATAGCTCACTCTTGTATCAAATATATTATTTAAGCGAAAACAACCATGGTATTTCTTCAATGGAGGCATCATTGCATAAAATATTTCTTAGCTCTCTTCAAAAAACCCTCTTTATGGCTGACTTACAAGAGCCAACACGAGTCCAGCAGAATCTATTTACCAAAAAACCCAAACCATAAATACTTATACTCTAAGTATTACAATATTTATAATACTGTAAAATAGTTAAATAAGCTAAACATAACTCCTAAGTAAGAAACTCAGTAAACCAAAACCATTCTTAGTTTAATAATATAAAAACTTCTTCCTCAACGAAGATGAGGAGCTTTACCATCCTCAAATCCTGTATGGAGAGAAAACACACTTCCATTCGTAAGGAAGTTATTCTATTCAGGTTCTTACACTGCACCCATTCTCAAGATATCTGATCCAAGTTACAACACAGAGCACAATGGCACCTTTGTCTCTAAAACAGGGGTCTCAAACATGCGGCCCGCGGGGTTATTTCCTGTGGCCCACCAAGCTCCCCGCACCCCCCGTATTATTTCCTGTGGCCACCAAGCTCCCCTCCCCCAGCGCACCACGTCCAAGCTCCTCTGCCTACCTCCAGGCACTTGGCAGCGCTTAGTGCTTTCCAGGAGGGAGGGGGGGAGAGCGGGGAGCAACACGCTCAGGGTAAGAGGTGGAGAAGAGGCAGGGCAGGAGCAGGGATTTGGGAAAGGGGGTGGAATGGGAGCAAGGAGGGGGCAGAGTTGGGGTGGGGACTTTGGGGAAGGGGTTGGAATGGGCAGGGCCTCACAGAAAGGATGGAGTGGGGGCAGGGCTGGGGCAGCGAGGAGGGGGGTCAGTGATGCAGCCCTCGGGCCAATGCACTAGTCCTCATGTGGCCCTCATGGTCATTTGAGTTTGAGATCCCTGCTCTAAAGTGTCACCAGAATACAGATAATTTATCATAATTGCATACAGAACTCCACAAGCCAACACAATATTAGCAAACATTCTAAAACTTTCTCCAGTAGACATATTAACTATTCTTTTGGTTGGAAAAAGACTGATACCCAATTTTTTTCCATCCTTAAGATCCATAAATACCTCAAAGTAAAACATGCTTTTCAAAGTTTTATTCAAAAACATAAAATGACTATTACACCACGTACGTATGTACGTGTGTGTAGATATATATGGAAATGATTGACATAACAGCAACTGGTATTTTTAGATACATCAGGAATTAAATAGATTTAAAAAAGAAAACCCTATTCTCTTCAAACAGAAAATAAGTTGTGTATAATTAACTTTAATTTATATTCCAGTAGTTCTCCCAGTGTACTAGGCACTGTACAAAACACTTAGGAAGGCTTGGTTTGTGCCCAATTCAGACAAAGGATAGAGGAGCGACACACACAACATACAAACGAAATGGGGAAGGTATTGATTAACCATATCTCGATATTAGCATTTATTATATAAATTACCTCCCCCCCGCATTTCCACTCAACCGTAACATTAATACTTGGTTAATTTGCTAGAAGCATCCTGGTAGAACTAGACCTTTCTAGGAGTGGTGGGGCAAATTTAGCATGAGGAGAAGGTAGTAGCCTTGGAGACCAATTAGGAAAGACATTTCATGCCTAAGGAGTGGCATGGAAGGAGGCATACAGATGACTGTGGGGGAGACAGACAAGGGGTGTATTGAGGCTGGCGTCACTAGGGTGGAAGGACCTGTGTCAAGTGAAAAGAAAGAAGGATGGATAAGTAGGAAGGGGTAAGGTTATGCAGGGCTTTGAAAGCCAGGGGAGGGATTTAAGGAAATATGGTCATAATGACATACACTGAGAATGAAATTAGAACCACATTTAATTCAGATTCTGAACAAATCAGTGCTATACAGTGTTGGAGAGTACATAACCGTTACTGAACGCACAACAGATTTATTAGAACAGTCTTGTCCAGGATGCATTCTCTTGCCCTGCAAATGCTCTCATACGCCCTACTCCCTTATATGTTGAAATGTAGCCATCCCCAGAATGTAGAGTAAATGCTTAGCACAGCTTAAAGCTTTGTGGGAAAGTTTGCAGCTTTGACTTTTTATTTGCCATAGATTTTTATCATAATAAAGTGGTTATGGCTTTAATACCTTACAGTGGAAAAAACATTCAAGGAGAAAGAGGCAGGGCAGTCACATAAACTGCTCTGCTGCTTGATTTATTAGACCCAATACCACTTCAAGGGCAGTGTGTTGATGCTATAGCCCTCTCTAGACTGGCTCTGAGATCCACCTTTAGAGAACTGAACATTGTTCCAGCTAAATCTGTATCAAACATACGTTGGCTCCCTGCCTTGCACAGGGCTAGAAACTTTTAAAAAGGCATGGTCAGAGCCTGCTTTTAATATGGTTTAAGCAGAGTTTGTGTCTGTCCAGACTGGAGGATCAAATTAGGAAATACAGCATCATAACTAACATTTAGCCAGTTTAGAAGTCAATATAGTTAGGATCATCTTCTGCATAAGCAAAATTCTTGATAATTTACATGCTCACCACTGACAGCTAAGCACATGGAAGACACTTCAGCCATGTTCACGCTGGAGAAGTTTTTCCAAGGACTAGTGATTTTTGAAATATCTTTAAAGAAAGGTTTATTTTTAAAGGATAGGTGGTCAACACTTTTGAAAATTAGACCCCATATTTAAGATGTCTCAGGTTTGACCCCATAAAATTGAGACATCCAAAAAAATAACTAATCACTTTTGAGCAGCTTTGTGAGTGGCTTTTAACCCCATCGAAAAGTTTTAAAACATGATTTGGGGCACCAAGGTTTTTTTAAATACAAAACCCCCACAGCTCTCTATTAATACAGATAGACATATCTAGATTATTTTAAAACAGCTGTTGCTAGAAAAACTTCAGCTACTGCATAGACAGGGCCTTTAATATCCTTTTTGAATGACGGGACCTCTCTGGAGATACCACTTAATATGTAATAATTACACTAAATGTGTAAATCCGAAATTAGAAGCCTACACCACTTGGTTGAAGGTACAGCCATTGCAAGAACGCCTTAAAGGTGCTAAATGGGTAAACTAGCCAGGAGGCTCTAGTACAAAAACACTTTGCAGTAGTGAACTGAGTAGACATAATTCAAGCTGACCTTTCACTCTGTATTCTTTAACAAAGTAGTCAGCTTGCTGGTCAGAACTTTCTGATTTAAATGGTGTCAGCATTCAACCCTTTACTATGCTTTGACTTTTAATTGATAAACACATTGCAACTTGTCAATCTTCACTCTGCTACACTTTTTAGATCTGCATTAGAACTTGACTCATGTTTAAAGATATGTAAATTCTATTTACTACATGATTTTAGTGATATTGCATACGTTTCAAAAGTAAAATTTGGAGGAGCCCAGATCTTCATTACTATGTAACTTTCAAATATAACTAACTCTCTTGGTCAATCTTGTAGTGAAGAGCACTCTGCTTCACAGGAGAATTAAGAGATGGGGAAGTCTTCAAAGAGAGATTGCCAGAACATTGCACAAAACACAAATACTGCTTTGTTAAGGTTACATATTAAGTGTCCTTGATTTTTTTTGTTGCAGAGATTCTTCAACATCCTCAGAGGTAGGTCTCTAAAGGGAAGAAAGAGATAGTCCCTGCATAGAGACAAGTCAGACTTGCAGGATGAAGGTGGGAAGTTTGTCCTGCCACAGCTAGTTTTTGTAGCTGGATAGCATCAAGATTTAGAGCTGTCCAGCCAGCATCAAATTCATTTAATAAAAATGCAGGAATACTTGCTTTTAACTGGCAGGAAATATTACATTTTACACTTTAGTTTTTTTAACTTGCTCTTTAATCAGACACAGTACAATGCACAATTGTGTCTTTTTAGCCAGAGTTAACAGGGTGCCATCCACAAGTTTAGACGTGAGGAGAGGAAACTCCTATTCCTTACCCCCCACACAACTCTTTAAATCCATACATTGAGTATTTGCAGACAATACTAAATGAGGACAATTCCCCCACTAGTCCTGCATTCCCCCCATAGTTTTGGGTTCAATTTATTAGAAAATGTTACAGTATTTCAGATTGCAACAGCTGTAAATAGGGAGTTTATTAGTGTATAAAACTGAAGATCACCCTGGTCTTTACCAGTATCAACTGATGGTTATGTAGTTATACAGTTTTCAAAATGCAACAAAATTCTTATGAAAGTAGGTTAATTTGTCCTACCAGTATGATGCCACTTTCCAGCCACCTTATTTGCTCATTAACTACATTTGCTACACAATCTGTAAATTAAAGTAACAAAAACAAGTCTTTCAGCTTAGGGCCTTTTTTGGGTGGGGGGGTGGATGAGGATGCATCCCAGAGCCTTCTCCTGAGTAAGGCTAGATTACCAAATATCAGTCAACGTAAGGAACATTTTGCTCAGGGTATACTCATCTTATTTTTGATGAAATTACAGTATCAGAACATTTAGGTACCCCTCAGCACCAAATTCAAAGGCAAATTTCTTATCTTGTGGGAGTGAGGCTGTCAGAACGCAGTTATTGAATTAACTTCTAACATTAAGAAAAAATGAAGGGCTACATTCTAATGTCAGTACTAGTGCAGTTCTGGATTATTTTCAGCAGGCGAACAGGGTACCTATAAAAGTTCAGTGGTATACAGATTATGTCAGAGTGGGTATATTACAATGAAACTTTAGGCCAAAGTGAACATTTACAGAGAGATACAACTTAATGTCACAGTAAAGAGGGTGGGAGGCTAGCCCGACACAAGTAATTCATTAAAAGGGAAAGTAAGTGAACATAGAAAGAGGCTATATTTGACTTGATATACCAAAAATACCACTTATTTCAAGTGAATTTCAATAAATCAAAGAATGTGTTCAACATGTACCAAGGGTTACTTGGTCTGTCAGAAATAAGAGATTAGTTATTGTGGCTGCAGTGTGTTGTAACCAACTTCTCAGTATTCATAGCATTTCCCCTCTATCTAACCAATTTCAGAAGGTCTGTTCTTTGGCAGTACCACCTGAAATATATTTAGGATGGCTACTATATCGCAGACTCTCCAGCACAATTCAAATACACCAGTTTTAGATTCTGCCCCCCCCCCCACCCCACTTTTGTGGTCTGAGATTAGAATCCAGTCCATGGTACACTTTATGAAGGTTAAATCTATCCTCAAGTGCTCTCATCTAAGGGTTTTAGGTAAAGCTTAAAAATTTCCCCTGGTAATGTTGGTAAGTCAGGACTGATTTAAGTTTAACTAGCTACATCACTTCCAGTTAGTCATTTGGCTTGTGCGCTTTCCAACAGGCTTATTTTAAGTTCATTGTCAAATAAGTAGATCATTAGAGTTTGATTACTTTGCACACTTTTTGAAAAAAGTTGCCACTAAGATAGCCAGAGACTTTGGAGGGCAGGGGGTGAGACCTGTAGTTGACTGCTCATGTGCATTTACAATCTTTCCAACTGAATTTTACAATGAAGTGCTGAGTTACTTTAACTTGATATAGCATTTGTGAACATTATTCAGATAAGCATGTCCAGAAATATTAAATTCTATTGTCTCTCATCTTTGCCAGCCATCTATCAAACATTAAGGTTCACTTGTCTAACAAGAATCTTTTCAGTGCATGAATAGAAGGAACAAGTTCCCTTACAGCAAAGGAAACCTGTTTTAAATGGCTTGTATTAGACACACACTAATAAACAGAACAAAAACGGAGGAAGCCCCATGATTCTAATGCAGCTTCTAAGAAGTTGGCTATGCCTCTTGAGTCAAGAAATTAAATTTTAGTAACCGAGCTCAAGCAGGCAGAACATTGGAAGGTAAACATAAGCAGTTTCCCTCTTAGGTTAGCTTTAGCTTAGCTTATCGTAATGCACATTACTTTCAACGGAATAAAACTGCTCAAGTTTCTGGCAGGATGGAGAGAATTCCACTTTGTCCTCATTAGGATTTTATAAGGCAGATAATGTGGAAAGTTGAAACAGAACCTCTACAAGCATTTAACCTGTGATATTGTAAAAATCAAAATACTACTTTATTAAATGAGTTATTTTACACAATATGAACATCAGTATAATTACAATTGTAAAAAATGTTTATAACAAGTATGGACTGGTTTTCAGGATTTCCAAATAGGGCACAACTGTACATTTACACAGAATCGTCTTTACATGAAGCTCAAGAGGGAACAGCATAAAAATATGAATGTTTCTGTAACCCTTTCATTTTTGTTGATCAACAGTTTGTTAGAAAAGCAGCTGCAGATTTGTTATGTAAGGTCTGACTGTAGATGAGTCAATAGGTGCCATGAATTCACCTATTAAAAAAAACAAACCAGGAATTAAGTTAAACTGAACTGCTGCACAACACTGCTCAGCTTCCAATCAATGAAAAATGATACTGAACTAATTACAAACCAAAGGTTTTTGGGGGGCATTGGTTTAGCTACCCTGCAAATATTCTCAAAAGATTAGTATCTTCATAAATAATTTCTCTACCCATGCCAAACAGTATATTTTTTTACGTTGTGTAACAAAGCCTAAATATTTGGTCATGTTCTAAACAGCTCTAAAACTTAATGAAGTCTTGTATGGCAAGAAGCAAATAAAGTATTCTTTGAAAATAGTATTTATAATAATTTATGCTTCTAATCTAAATACCTGAATAATACTTCGCATTCATTCATTTGTATCAACCCCATGGGCAAGCCTCTCACCTAGGGTTGTATTTTTTCCTTTAAGTTAGTATCAATCATTCAATCAAGGGCCAGGCCTCCTGCTGCGGCAGTAGTAGTAATGATTAAATTGCTTCTCATGCTTAGTGATCTGAGGAGGTGTTTTTAGTTTCAAGCTAACTTTCACTTTGGAGAAAATGAAGTAATTCTCAGATAGCCAGTGAGTAAGGTTAATTCATTATGATAAACAGTACAACTCAGATTTAGTTTTAAAAAAGTATATGTAATGACCTGTAAACAACTTTATGCCTGAACATCAGCCAATTCTGGAGGAAGTGGAGTCTTAGGATGCTTGCTCTCAAAGTGCTGTTTGAAGGTCTTGGGGTCCGGCATTTGTGTCTGATTTAAAAAGAAAAATTATCTTTATGCATGGCAGAAGAGCGTTAGGTAAAATCTTTACACGGAAATGTTCTCCCCATTTCAAACCTTAATTTTCTTCACCAAGGTCAACACAAGGCTTGACTTTTCGCATTGACGAATGCAACATGTGTATATATCACCAATCTTAGCCTGTCTGCTGGAAGTATTATGGATCTATCAAGATGCTATTGTGCATTACTATGCTAGTTTTAGAGAATCTCTGGCTCTATATTAACTACAATCCTCTGCTTAACTCCTGTTTTTCAGCATATCATCACCATATACTTGTTTTATGCCACCTGCCAAGAATGCACTGAAAGATGTGTGTTCATTTTTATTAGAAACCTCCTTGCAGAAGTCAAGTTTATTTAATCTAGGATTTTACAAATAAATTAGGTGGGAAGCCTACTCACTTCAAAACTCAGCCAAAGGATAAATATCTATTTTGTATACTATGAAGCCAATTCATTTTCATTATAGCCTCACTGGTACACTGAGGCCCAAAGAGTTATTTGTAGTCTCTCAACCCATTGTTTCTAGAAATGTGTAGACTGCAACTTCTGATTGCATTAGTATGAAAGCTGGCTTATTTTGCAGAAAAGAATGGGGGTGCATGCATCTGAGTGAGCTGTCCTCCATTGGGAAGATTTTCATTACAGTTTATTACAAGTGACAGGTGTGTTCTAGGACTGGCCCTTTAAATGAATGCACTCTATAAGAGGAAAGGCAGGATTCAGGAGAGTCAGTCAGGAGGAAAGTCAGAATCTGATTAGGTGCTTAAATTTCTGTTCTCTTGTCAAGAGAATTACTCTGGCAGAAATATATAACTATTTATTAAACCCTGGCTACAGCTCTTAGCATCATGCTCAACAGTATCAGCCACCAATGATGGCAAGGCAGGAGCATCTTTTAATTTAAAGATGAAGTAAAATAAACAGAAAAGTGATCTCAGACCTCTAGAGAAGCCTTGTACTGCATACCAACTGCAAATATGAAGACTTGCAATTAAGCAGTCTGGTCTACAAGGTGCTGATCTTTACATGTAACCACAGGAAGCCATCTTCCCTCTTTCTAATCTATCTATGTAGCTAAGGTTATATCTACAACCTAACAAAGTAATATGGTTTCATATTATATGCACATAAACTACAAATATGCCTGGAGCAACTACTCAGTTAACCCACTATTACCACAGAAATATTTACTTTGTGGTTTCCACAACTTCTTCCTATAAAAGTCCTACTCTATGCTGGAAGAGTTGCCCACTGTAATGCGTTGTCTTCTGTTCCCCCTTACCCTACAGACAGTGCAGGTATATATTAAGGCAGCTTTGGCTGCAGCCTTCTGATCATGTCCTTGTTTCTTTTTCTGTCCAGCTTGCTTTTTGGCATTTTTCTGCTGCGACTGAATCTTCTGCTGTCCACGAGCCATATCTACAAACAAAGAAGGATGTTTAGTCTAAGTGAGAGAGAGAGAGAGAGAGAGAGACTGTTGTGGCTACCGACTCAGAAGGTATCCTTATGAGAAAAGAGGCATATGCTCTCTCCATATGGCCTACTCAATTCACATGAGGCAGACAAGTGGACATCTCTGTTCAGGTTCCTTGAATAAATACCTCTGTACTCCAAGTATTTTTAATATGAAAAGTGGTTAGTAGGTTCCATTCTAAAGCTTCCTCCTAAATGACACTTCAAAGCCCGTCTTTTAGAGAGGTATTTACAGTGGATAAACAGTAAAACCAATTTGTTTCCTTTTATATGCACTTATTTTTTAATTCCCGCCTAGGTAAAGAAATTCAGGTTTAAAGATCTCACTTTGGTTTAATCACTTGATTTTCTAAGCAGTAAAACCCTAAACATTTCCAGATGAAACCTGAATTGGGCCATAGGTGTCAAGACAGTGATTATTGAACTGTTGTCCATGGATCACTGGTTTCTATGCTAGGGATCTGTGGAAAGCTGGGTAACATGGTGCGGCCTCTGTTTTACAGGTGTCCAGGCTTTTTCCTAACAAGGAGCACAGGACAATAAAATCAGATCCAAGGGAGCCAGGCTAGCTGCCTCCATCAGAAGCCACTACTACATATAGAATGACAAGAGGAGGAGATAGGAGCTGCCCTGAGGGACTGAAGTCATCCACCATCAGGGAAAAGATGTCTATGAGACATGGGAATAGGATTAATTGTCTATATAGTGGAGCAGGGAATGCTTCATGGAAAATGTGCTTCCAAATTTCTACTCTAGCTGCTAATTCCTCATCTAAAGTATTTTTTAAAAATCTGTTATTTTTGTATTGTAGAAGTACTGGAAACCCACTCCCATAGTGCTAGTCACTATATGAATATAAAAAGACAGTCCCTGCCCTAAAGTTTTTACAGACCATGTAATTCTATAGCTACCAGCTGTAAAAAAGGATTACAAAGTCAGAAAGTGAGAGAAAAAAAGCATTAAGTGAAAATTCCATGCAAGTTTTCTTAGAAACTTGCATGGAATTTACAGATACAGAAGATCAGAAATGCAATAGATTTATGTTCAACAACTTCCATGAAATAGATTATTTTAAACAAAAATCTAAGGAGCTGGCTTTAATTATTTCTGTACCAAAACTATTTAAAGAAAAGCTATAGTGATTTTATCGCAATAAACAAACAAACACTATATTAGCAATGAGTTTTCAGGATGTTAGAAATACCTGTCAGTTTCACTATTAATGGTTTCAATTGAAGCTGACATTACACTGATACATGCTATACTCCTGGAGAATTCTGTGCCACTGCACGCACACAGAATTCATGTCCCCCACAGATTTCTTTGCTTCCCTGCAGAAAAAAGATTTCGACAGGGAAGCAAAGGGAAGCCGTAAGAGCAGTCATGCACCCCTCCCCAGAACCGTGGGTGTGTCATTTTGGGCACCCAGAGCAGCCAGCAGTGAAGTAAATCACCACAGCATGTGTGTGTGTGTGTATGGTGGGGGAGCTAGGGACACTCTGGCCAGTGGCTCCTACCCTGTGTTGGGCTCAGCTGCTAGTCCCGACTGGGTGAGGACTGGATTTCCTCTTTCCCTGCAGGGAGCGGCCAGGACCAGGTCAGACCCACCCTCAGAAACCTCCCCATGGCTGCAGGAAGCTCCACACTGCCCTTCCCCTGCTTCCTACTCCCCCATCTGCCCAACCCCCCCATACATCCAGAGACCCCTGTACCCAGACCCTCCCTCCCCCCCCTGCATTCCCCCACACACCCAGAACCTCTGGCACCTGAACCCCCTCCTCCATTTCCTACTTCCTGCATCCTGAAGTTCCCCCCGCTGAGCCCCACCCCCTTAGCACCCAGCCCCCCACCCCTGCACCCAGACCACCTCCCACTGAGCCGATCCCTCACGCTGCTCAGCCTCATCTACCCCCACACCACCCCTGGAGCCCTGCCCCCCGCACCAAATCTCACATCCCCGCATCCAAACCCCATACCTTGCTGAGCCTTACCCCCTGCATCCAGAGCCCCCCTGCACCCAGACCACCCACCGAACCCCACCTCCTTGCGCTTGGACCCTATCCCCCTGCACCTAGACCAACCCCTGCTGAGCTCCCCTGGAGCACTCGAACCCCCACCCCGACGAGCCTCACCCCCCCCCCCCCCCAACACCTGAACAACTCCCTCCCACACCCAGACCCCCATCTCACCCAGCCACAAGACACATCCCCACGCTGAGCCCCAACCACCTTCAACAGGACCCCACTGCTGAGTCCCACTGCCCCTGCACCCAGAACCCCCACAACGAGACCCTGTGAATCCAGTCACCCCTGCACCCAGACCCTCCCACTGAGCTGCCCACATGCAGATTGCTTCACCTAGAACCCTCTCATCCCACACCAAGTCCCTTCACACTTGGAACCTACCGGACTGAGCCTGCCTGCTCATACCTGGGGCGGAGGGGCAGGGCCCGAGGGTGTTTCTGGGACAGACCCAGCCCTTGCAGTGTTAGGGTTGGGCTTCAGCCTCACTGCCAAGTGAAGGGTGATCTCCCACCTCCGTGCACCCAGTGGCCTGTGCCCCCCACTGCCATGCCGGAACCTCCACATTTATTGACAAATAAAATTTGCAGAATTTTAAAATATTGTGCGAGAATTTTTAAATGTTCTGGTGCAGAATTCCCTCAGGAGTAATCCCAGCAAGGGCCTCGAACTGTTTATGTAGAGTACACTGAAAAATGTGCACTTCCTGTTTCAAAAGCAAGGGAGATTAAACTTTCAGTAAACTCTAAAAATATTTTAAATTAACTAGGAAATTATAGAAGACTTCATTAATCTAAATTCTGCTCCACACTAGTGTCAAGATTGTTTTAAAACAAATAGGGAGACAAAAACATCCAGATGTGGGAAACAGAGTGGGTTTTCCACTGCTTGCATCCGAAGAAGTGGGTATTCACCCACGAAAGCTTATGCTCCAATACCTCTGTTAGTCTATAAGGTGCCACAGGACCCTTTGTCGCTTCTACAAATCCAGACTAAACACGGCTACCCCTCTGATACATAGAGTGGGTTTTAGTAATCTCAGTTATTTCTCCTGACAACAGTTGCACCTCAATTAGAAAGTGTTACAATATGTTTTAGTTAGTGCCTTGATATTGGTTTGCTAAAAAAGCCACTAGACAAGCACACTGGCTTATTATATTGAGGTTGCCCATAAGTCTGGAGGTATTATTTTTGTCTAGTTAACTAAAAAAAAAAAAAAAAAAAGGATTTCTTTGAAAAATATGGGGCTTTCAGATTTGGCCCAGCCAGACTTTTAGTTTTAAAGTACTGTACATTACACAACGTAATTCCAATATGTGAAATTTGAATATTAAGTGTATTGGCAAGCTAAATATTTCTAACTCTCTTGGAATACTACTATGTTGTCACTTTCAGAGTTTGCTTAAAACAATTACATTCAGCCACAACAAAGCCAATTCCACATTTCAGAGTTAGGTGTAACATATTATGACAATTTTCCTGTTTTCTTAATCACAGAAACACCCTTCAAGAACCTAGCAAACTGGCCCCAAACCTTGATTTAATACAGACGTGCATGACAGGACACACAAGAAACTTTTAAAAGCTTGTTAGAGATTCTTAACACTGAAGCAGTCACAGTTAAGTTAGAAGATGCTAATGCTAAATAGCGCAACTCAATTGTCGCCCATGCTATTGCAATACACGTCACGCTAAGTTGTTTTCGTGTAAAACAACAAGGATTACAAGTAACCAAAACCGGAAAGTCATGCTAGAAGCAGAATGTTCATATCCCGAGACTGGACAGCAGCAGCAGCTGCTTCCTCTGATACTTTCAGAGGCTACAAATAGGTTAAAATTGTCCAGTTTAGTTTCTAGCAAGATCGCCAAGAGCCCTAGGCTCAAACCCTTTGTGATGAAGCAGAGCCTGGCAGCAGCCTGGTTTGAGACCGAGAACTCAGTCCGGCACAGCGCGTAGCCTACAAGTACTTCAACCCCTTCGGGGGGACCCTGAAGAGTGGAGGGCCGGGGAGAAGCCAGCGGCTGCCGGGCTCCAAGCAGCAAAGCGCAGCCAGGGACGGGACGAGCCGGGGAGTGGAGCCCGTGGGCACCGGGACAGCGCTGCGCTCGGCCGCGCTCCCTGACCCCTGGCAGGGCCCAGGCGGGCAGGGGCCGGGAGCGCGGAGTCCACCTCCATGGTCAGGTTTCGACACCGTCCAGCCACCGTGAATGCAGCGTGCGGGCACCGCCTGTTTCCTCTACCGGGAGAAGCGCCCCCACCCCCAGCCAAGGGCCGCCGCCTCCTCCGGCCCTCAGGGCCCGGCCAGGCCTCCCGCCGCCCCGGGGAATAGCCCCGGACACCACCTCGGGCCTCGCCCTCCCGGCAGAGAGCGGCCGCGGCACCGGCCCGGATCAGGCCCCAGCCTCACCCCGGGGCCAGCGCCCGCCTCCTCTCCCCTCGCGCCTGGGGCTCCCACCGCCAGCAGCGCCCTGCCCCGCCGGGTCCCCGCTTACCCGGACTAGCCGGCCGGCCCAGGCGCGAGCGAGCGGGTGGAGAAGGCTCCGTGCGGCCCCGCAGCAGCCGCGGCCGCCGCCTGCCCGAGAGGAGGATGGAGGAGTCGGCGCCCCCCCTCCACTGCGCACGCGCGCCGCCTCTCCCCGCCGGCAGGTCCCGGCCGCCCCGATCCCGCCGGCCAATGGCGGCGCCGCCCTCTTACACAACGCAGGCAAAGGAGCGGGGCCGCCCCAGAGCAGGGGGCGGAGCCGCAGACCCTCCCCCGGTGCCCGGATGCTGCAGCCTCCCGCCCTCGGGAGGAGCCGAGGCCATCTGCGTCTGCCAGTCCCAGCCCTTGCTGCCCTCCGCCGGGGACTGGAGAAACCCGCCGCCTGCGCGGGCCCCCGTCACCATGGGCGGGGGAAGAAACCCCCCCGCCGCCGGTCCCATCCCCTCCCCCGATGGGCGGGCAGGGCCGCAGAGCGCGCCTGGAAATCCCGCCCCTCTGGGCTTTCATTGAGCAAATGGGGGCGTAGGGGCCTGGCCTCCTGTCAGGTGTTTGAGGGAGCGAGAGGAGAGCCCGCTGCCGAGTCACGTGGGGACGGAGCCTGGGGTAGCTTCCCCGGCCTAAACCTTCAACCGCGTGCTAATCCCCTCACCCTCACCCCACAAAACCCGAGCCGAGAACGGGGAGCCAAGAAAGGGACTTGCTGAGCATGGGAACCCTCTTAACTCCACCCCCTGTTCACACCCCACAGGCGGCCTGATGCGCTACCATCTCCTCCATCCCCTTTGTCAGCTGTCCCTGTGAACTCAAACCACCCTTAGCAGCGCTTTAAATAGACGCCACTTCATCCAGACACTTTGGCTGCAGCTACATTGAGGATTTGAGGGAAATCTCCCACTATTGCTGTAGCATCAGTGCAGCTCCACTAGTGCTGGTTTGAAAGGCCCCGGTGCCGTGGTCTATTGTGCACTGCCAGTAAATGGAGACAGGCGCACAGAGGGATCCCATAAAGCACAGAGACATTGGGACTCAAGGATTAAGCTCCCCCTTTCACATAGGGCCTGTCTCACTAACAGCGCCACCCAAACCAGTAAGTCAATTGCAAATGGAACCAGAGTTGCCTGGACACTGACAAAGCAAAAGAGCTATAAATTATAGTGCTCAGACTCCAGTAAGGATGAGGGCTCCACTGTACAAACACAGATAAATACTCCTGAGGACATCCTGTGCCAAAACAATTAAAAATTATGCACATGATATTTTAAAATTCTGCAAGTTTTATTTGTCAAATGGAGAGGCTCCAGCAAGGCAGTGTGTAGCACAGGCCACTGGCTGCACAAAGGTGGGAGATCACCCTGTAGCTTCCCCACCCCTGGGACATGAACTCAGCAGTGAGGCTGCACCCAACCCTGACACAGCAAAAGGCCTGGGCCTTCCTCAGAAACACCCTGGGGCCCTGTCCCTCTGCACCAGGTCCTATTGGGTTCCGGGAAGTGGGCGGGCAGAAGCCCGCCCACTGCTAAAGGACCCTCCCGCCCCCAGCCTAAGGGGAGGATCCACAGGACCTGGAATCCAAATGAGTTCGGGGGACAACTAATGAGATAACAGTGTCAGGGGTGCAGTCACAGGGTTAAAAGAAGGGAGCCTGATGGGGACACCGAGCAGAGAACCCCGGACAGCGCCCACTGCTCCTCAAAGGCGTCAAGGGAGCCAGTGGACGCCGCCCAGAGGAACTCTGCTCGGATGCGTGAACGGACAAAGGATCGGAAACAGGCCCCACAGGCACCGGAGCCTCCATCGGCCAACCTCCTCTCCCTCCCTCTGCACCAGGTGTCGGGCAGGCAGGCTCAACCAGGCAGGATCCAAGAATGGACTTTTATGTAGAAACCTATGATTAAATCAAGTCTTCCTAACTAGTCATTTAAATCATGATTTAAATCAAATCCACCCTGCCCGCTGTACTCTTGCTCCTGGCCTCTTCATTCCCCAGGGGGGCCCACAAATATGTTTGGTGCCGGGCCCACAAAAAGTTAATCTGGCCCTGGTTCTGTGTGGGACAATCTGGGTGCAGGCAGGTCTAGGTGTGGGGGATCTGGATAAACAGAGGCTCATTTGGGGGGTTCCAGGTGCAGGGGCAATGTGACTCTGTAGGGACTTCCAGGTGAAGGTGGTTGGGCTCAGTGGAGGGATCTGGGTGTGGGGGTCTCAGTGGGGGACTTTGGGTGCCAGGGGAGTGGGGCTTGGTGGGGGTCTGGGTGCAGCTAATTGGGGGTCAGTGGTGTGGGGGTCTGGATGTGGGGGCTCAGGTTGATGCAGGGGGGTAGGGCTCATCAGGGTGGAGGTTTGAGTGCAGGGAGCTCAGTGGTTGTGGTCTGGGGTGGGGGTCTGGAGGCAGGAGATCTGGGTGCAGGGGGCTCCAGATGCAGGGGTTGAGGTTCAGTGGGGTGGGGTTTGGGTATGAAGTGCTAGGGGGGTTCTGGGTGTATGGGGTAAGGCTTGGCAGGGGTGTCTGGGTATGGAAGGTCTGGATGCACAGGGTTTGGGAGGATGGGGGAGCAGCTTCCCATACAGTGACCCCTCCCTCCTGCAGCTGAGGAGTGATGGGGGCAGGAAGCAGGGGAGGATGTTGAGCTTCCTGCAGCTGGGGGAGGTTTCTGCATCACATACAGGCATCTTGTCCTTCACAATTTAATCCATCCCTAACTAGCTGATTGAGTAAAGTCAACCCTGATATCTTCACTCCACTGGTGTTCCCATCCTTTAACACCTGTTCGCTTCTCCCAAAAACACCTTTGTGCCTCTCTCATGCCCTTACTAACTCTCATGTTCTTCTCTACCCTTTCTTGTGCATAAGGAAAACCCCTTTTAAAATCTATACAGCCACTACCTTACTCCCTCTCAAATCCCTTCTTAAATCTACACCATTCTGCCTACAGAATCTTACCAGCTGACCATGGCTAAACAAAAGATGATCTGTGATTGTCCTCCTCCTTTCTTTTTCTATTCACTCTTACTAACTCTCATGTTCTTCTCTACCCTTTCATTGTACCTCTAACGCCCCCCCCACCACACACACACTTAAAAATACAAAAAAATCCAACAGCAAAAATGTAATTATCAAAATTGTGCCGTCACCATATTCATTTGCTTCCCTGTCCTAAACCCTTCATCTGTTAAGGATAGTTTCTTTATCTTACTCCTGGGGGAATTCTGCACCACTGTGCCTGCGCAGAAATCATGTCCCCTGCAGATTTCTTTGTTTCCCTGCAGAAAAATGACTTTCTGACAGAGAAGAAAAGGGAAGCTGCAAGAGCAGTCACACACCACTCCCTAGCAGCACAGGTACATCATTTCAGGCACCCGGAACACACGGCAGAGATGTAAATCACTGCAGGGCTGGGGACACCCCAGCCAGTTGCTCCTACCCTGAGTCAGGAGCAGCTGCTAGTCCCGGCTCTGCTAAACTTTAATTTTGTTTTACTATGGATATGTCTGAATGCCTTGTGTTAAGGAGTGTTAAACTAAGATGGAACTGGGGCTGCACTGCTTCTGTGGAGACAGCAGATTGGTGCGTATAGTATGTGTGGAGAAGATAGCAGCTTGGGCACTTGAGTGACAGAATGGGCTATGTAAATTGGTAGCCTACAGAGGGAATGAATGGGGCTTGTGGAGCCTGGAGTGGAATGCTTGTGTTGCTAGCAGCTAGGGAGCTTCTTCCGGGAGGGGTAGATGGGGCTTTCTCTTGGTGTGAGCAGGTGGTAGCTATTCACCCCCAACACCTTTGGTAACCCCAAAAGTCTCATCCAGTTCCTGAGTGTCTGTGTGACCCTCAGAGCATGTCTACACTGCAACGGAAGGGTACACTGGGTAGGCACAGCTAGTCCAGGTACAACCTAGCGAGCATGGGTAACAATAGTAGTGTAGATATAGAAGCATGGACTAGCAACTAGAGTTGCCTGTGGGCTCATACTCTGATTGGGCTTCAGCAGAGGCTAGCATGCGGCCATTCTACACAGCAGCTGGAAGATGTAATTCCCAACATGGCTAGAAATACACGTGCTAGCTGTGTTTGAACTAGCACCTAAAAATAGCAGTATGGTCATGTGGGGCAGGTAGCCTGAGTTGCTGCAAGTATATACCCAGGGGGGTTCGGTGGGATTGTATTCTGGCAGTTAGCCTGAGCCACTGGCCATGCTGCTGTGGCCATACTGCTATTTTTAGCATGCTAGTTCAAGCAAACTGCCAGAGTACAATTCTGCCCAACTCCCCCTCTGGTACCTTCTCGTGGCAGCTTGGGCTCACTGCCTGTGTGCAGCTGTGGCCACCCGGCTATTTTTAGGTGCCAGCTTGAGGGGAGCTAGGGCATGTATGTCTATCTGCACTGGCAGTAATGTCTCCCAGCTGCTGCACAGACATGCCAGAGTGTAGCCCATTCTTTGGGGTGCAGCCCATGCTTTGGGGTGCACCTTTGAGCACAGCAGTATAGCCACCTTCACGAGGTATGTCTACGCAATTGTAGCACAGGTAAGCAAACTGTGATAGCTCTAATCTAGCTAGCACTGATAATAGTAGTTAGGATATGTCTACTCTTTAGATGGGGTGTGTGATTATAGCATGCATAGATAGATAGATATACCTGAGTTAGGCTTGATCTATCTAGCAGGGTACCAGTAGCAGTGAAGCTGTGGCAGCATGGGCTTCAGTGCAGGCTAGCTGCCCGAGTAAATTACCCAGGGTGCATTCTAGCTAGATTAAAGCTAGCACACCTACGCCTACTTGTGCTGTAAGCTGTTAGGGCCTCATTCTTTCCTTAGTCACCCATTCTAGGTGGGCAGGCTCTGCTACCCAGTCAGACCCCGATGGTGAAATAGCATTCCATTATACAGTATATGCAGAAACACCATGGCAATGACAGATGAGATAAAATATTAATTAGAGCACCCCCACGCCTGTCAGTCACTTTCTTCTAACATTTTGTCTAGAGTAGGATAAAAGGTGTGGTGTTCTAAAGACATTCTAAGTCTACTGTAGACAAAGCAACGTATGTTTTAGCAGGTAGTGAAGTGGGTGTGTTAAAGCCTAAATTCCCAATTGATTTGGCTCATAACTGTTCAAGTTTGTGAAACTGTCCCTCTTAAAGCACCAGGTCCATAGATTCCTGGTTTGGACTCTAGTGTACTAACAGCAAACATGCTAGTTAGAATGCAATAACACACCCCAACACTGCTTTTCACCTTGTCTACATAAGACCTAACTCTGAATGAGGAACATTAATAGAATAAGGATTGCTGTTATCTTTCGTTACTGTGTCTCGCTCTCCTATTCTGCATTGAGCTTCTGCTTAGAACTTTCCTATCCCCTCCTTCTTGCTACCAATTGAAAGAAACAGTACACAACCTCAGAATGAGTGTCCTGCTTCTGAGGTGGATGTCCTGCTTCTGAGGTGAAGAGCTGACCTCAGACGTTAAATATAAGTGGACAGAACTTGGTCCACTGCATCAGTTTATCCAATAAATGTATACAGCAACACACTTTTCACACAGTTGAAGTCTTAATGTATAATTGTAGGCAATAGATGTCAGTGATCAATGTTATCCATAAATATCTGTGGAAATATACATAAAGGTCCTTCTTATCCCAGATTTAGAACACCTGAAATAATAGGCTGCATTACCAAGAAGTATTTATAGGAGAGCAATCCTGTGATACTATGGATTAAATCTTCACTAGTACAAATGGGCACAATTCCATTGACTTCAGGAGAGGTACAGACACTTAGGGTATGTCTACACTACGAGAGTAGTTCGATTTTACTTAAACTGAATTTGTGAAACCGATATTACAAAGTCGAACGTGTGTATCCACACTAAGGACAGTAATTCGACTTTGTGAGTCCACACTAACGGGGCAAGCATCGACATTGCAAGCAGTGCGCTGTGGGTAACTATCCCACAGTTCCCGCAGTCCCCGCTGCCCATTGGAATTCTGGGTCAAGGCCCCAATGCCTGCTGGGGCAAAAAATGTGTCGCGGGTGGTTTTGGGTAACTGTCATCATTCAACCCTCACTCCCGCCCTCCCTCCGTAAAAGCGCCGGTGGGCAATCAGTTTGCGCCCTTTTCTACTGATTGACAGTGCGGACGCCACAGAACCGCAAGCATGGAGCCCGCTGCAATCATCGCTGCAGTTATGTCCGTTGTCAACACCTCGCGCCTTATCGTCCACCTGTTTCAGAGGCAGATGCTGAGAAATCGGGCGAGGAGGCTACGGCAGCGTGGTGAAGACATTGACTCTGAGATGGTTACAGACCTCTCACAAAGCACAGGACCCCGCACCCTGGACATCATGGTGGCAATGGGTCATGTTGATGCTGTGGAACGGCGGTTTTGGGCCCGGGAAACAAGCACGGACTGGTGGGACCGCATAGTGCTGCAGGTCTGGGATGAATCACAGTGGCTGCGAAACTTTCAAATGCGTAAGAGCACTTTCCTGGAACTTTGTGACTTGCTGTCCTCTGCCCTGAAGCACCAGGACACCCGGATGCAAGCAGCCCTGACTATCCAGAAGCAAGTGGCCATAGCCCTCTGGAAGCTTGCAACGCCTGACAGCTACCGGTCAGTCGCGAATCAATTCGGAGTGGGCAAATCTACAGTGGGGGTTGCTGTGATGCAAGTAGCCAAGGCAATCGTTAAGCTGCTGCTCTCAAAGGTAGTGACCCTGGGAAACGTGCAGGTGATCATAGATGGCTTCGCTGTGATGGGATTCCCAAACTGCGGTGGGGCTATTGATGAGACTCACATCCCTATCCTGGGACCGGGCCACCAGGGCAGCCAGTACATTAACCGAAAGGGCTACTTTTCAATGGTGCTTCAAGCACTGGTGGACCATAAGGGATGCTTTACCAACATCAACGTCGGGTGGCCGGGCAAGGTTCATGACGCTCGCGTTTTCAGGAACTCTGGTCTGTTTAGACGGCTACAGGAAGGTATTTACTTCCCGGAGCACAAAATAACTGTTGGGGATGTGGAGATGCCTATAGTGATCCTCGGGGACCCAGCCTACCCGCTAATGCCCTGGCTCATGAAGCCGTACACAGGCGCCCTGGACAGTGAAAAGGAGCTCTTCAACTACTGTCTGAGCAAGTACAGAATGGTGGTGGAGTGTGCTTTTGGACGTCTGAAGGGGAGATGGAGAAGCTTGCTGACTCGCTCTGATCTCAGCGAAACCAATATCCCCATTGTGATTGCAGGTTGCTGTGTGCTCCACAATCTCTGTGAGAGCAAGGGGGAGATGTTTATGGCGGGGTGGGAGGTTGAGGCAAATCGCCTGGCTGCTGATTACGTGCAGCCAGACACCCGGGCAATTAGAATAGCACAGCGGGATGCGCTGCGCATCCGGGAAGCTTTGAAAGCTAGCTTCCAGACTGACCAGGGTAACCTGTGACTATTACGTTTGTTTAAGCAGAAGCTGAACCTGCCTCCGTTTCTTTACCTGGTTACTGTTGCCTATCCTCTGCAATTACCAAACCTCTTCCCCCCCTTCCCACACACCCTTAAAAATAAAATAAATGAAACATTGTTCATTAAAACCGTCTTCTTAATTAAGGATTTCTCAATAAAGGGTTGAAACTGGGACGCACACTGCGGTTGGGGAGCGGGTGGAGTGATGGAAAGGATGCTTCTAAACTCGGGGAATGAAAGGCTCCTGTTCCTAGAGCAGTCCGCAGTGGTGGACCGGTTGTTTCAACGGAGCCTGCCACCCCTCCTTTTTGGGACTCTGTGTGGTGGGGCTATGTGACTTTGTGGCGGGAGAGGGCGGTTACAGATCCCCTGCTGCATGGCTCTGTCATCCAGGCTACAGACCGCTGCATAAGATCTGTAACCGCCATCCCCCACCGCAAACCCACAGAGCCCCCCCACACAGAACATGAAAACCACCTCCCAAACTGACCAGGGTGCCTAATGGCTGCAATGTGAGTGTGACCTTCTGGTGAACCTGCACCCCTGTCTTTACCCTGCTAAAGGCGCCTATTGTCTCTAATTACCAACCCACTTCCCCCACTTCAGATACACCATCCTTTACAAGAAAATCAAGGAAACAATACCTAACAGAAAAGTAATTTTTATTAAGGACTTCACAGTTATGGGATGGAACTGGGAGGGTGGCTAAGACGGGGTGCGGTTGGAGGGAAGAATAGGACCCATCAAATCTTGGGGAATGAGAGCCTTCTGCTGCTTGAGCAGTCCGCAGGGGTGAAGTGATTGTTTCCACGGCCCCTGCCGCCCCTCCGTCTTGGGACTTTGGGTGAGGGTGGGGATGGGACTTTGTGGCGGGGGAGGGTGGTTAGTGATAGAATGAAGCGGGGCTCTTTCCTCCTGCCTCCGGTCCTGCAGAACATCTACAAGGCGCCGGAGCGTGTCCGTTTGCTCCCGCATTAGCCCAATCAGCGTCTGAGTAGCCCGCTGGTCTTCCTGCTGCCACCTGCCCTAACGAGCTTCAGTCCTCTCCTCCCGTTCACTGGATGCTCGCCGGTACTGAGAGATGTTCTCTCTCCGCTGTGCCGCCTCAGTTCAGGAACTGACCATAAGTTCCGAGAACATCTCGTCCCGTGTTCTTTTTTTGCGCAGCCTGATCAGCGCCAGCCTCTGGGAGGGGGATGCCGGGGTAGCCCGGGAGACACTCACAGCTGTGGGATGGGAAAAAGGGAGTGAATTCCTCAGAAAGATAAATTTTCGCGAACAATGAATATACTCTTTCCCTGTGAACTAGACCATGCACACTACCTATCACATGTGCAGTCAGTACAAGGTCGAATTTTCTGTCTTTATATTGAGTGCCTGTGGTCTTGCTGTACAGATCACACAAGCGGGGCCGGACAATGGAATTTGGCTAGCAGGAGGCCATGGTAAGCCGTAGACTTTTGGCTGCTGAAAGCTTAATTTACAGCAGCGCCCTCCTTTCACGTTTCAAGCACTGCTCCTATCGTTGGCCATTTCCTGCTGCCGGCGAACCGCTCAGCATGAACTGTTCGCCTCCCTGCCCCCACTGCGTGGCTGTGCTCGGGAAAGATCCCTCCATGCTGCCGGCGAACCGCTCAGCATGAACGGTTCGCCTCCCCGCCCCCACCGCGTGGCTGTGCTCGGGAAAGATCCCTGCATGCTGCCGGCGAACTGCTCAGCATGAACGGTTCGCCTCCCCGCCCCCGCCGCGTGGCTGGAAACCGCCGGCTAGAGTTATTTAAAGGAACAGGCAACCAGTCCCCATACTAAAATTCCCCTAATTCAAACCAGGAAACCATGACTGATATCACTCTGATGAGGATTGCGGAGACAGAGAAAGACCGTATGCTGCGTGAATGCCAGCAAACACCGGGGCCATATGCTGCCATGCTTTGCCAGGCAATGATACCAGAGTACCAGCTACTAGCCTGGCGCGGAAAAGTTTCCTATTATGGAGGAGGCCATAAGGCCGCTCTCCCCAGGAACCTGATGCAAAGGCTGGCACATTACCTCCAGGAGAGCTTCATAGAGATGTCCCAGGAGGATTTCTCCTCTACCCCCAGACATGTTGACAGACTTTTCGAGTAGCTGCACTGGCAACGACTAAAAACTAAAGCGCCTAGGGCTAAATAATCATGAGAAACCCATTGCTAACATACCATGCCAATTCTATTCAAAATAAATGTTTAAAACACTTACCTACTGATCCTTCCCCTGATTCACGGTCTGGGTTACCACCTTGGGAGGGTTGGTAGGGGATCTCAGTCAGGGTGATGAAAAGATCCTGGCTGTCGGGGAAATCAGCGTTGAAAGCGCTGTCGACTGCCTCGTCCTCCTCATCTCCTTCCTCATCTTCCCCATCCGCGAAAACCTCCGAGGAAGTGGCCGTAGATAAGACCCCATCGTCGGAGTCCACGGACACTGGTGGGGTAGTGGTGGCGGCCCCTCCTAGAATTGCATGCAGTGCCTTGTAGAAACGGCATGTTTGGGGCTGGGATCCGGAGCGTCCGTTTGACTCTTTGGTCTTCTGATATGCTTGCCGCAGCTCCTTGATTTTCATGCGGCACTGCGTTGCATCCCAGCTGTATCCTCTCTCCGTCATGGCTTTTGAGGTCTTTTTGTAGATCTTCGCATTCCGTTTTTTCGATCGCAGCTCCGAAAGCACGGACTCATCGCCCCACACAGCGATCAGATCCAAGACTTCCCGTTCAGTCCATGCTGGGGCCCTCTTTCTATTCTGCGATTGCATGGTCACCTCTGCTGGAGAGCTCTGCATCGTTGCCAGTGCTGCTGAGCTCGCCACGATGTCCAAACAGGAAATGAGATTCAAACTGCCCAGACAGGAAAAGGAATTCAAATTTTCTCGGGGCTTTTCCTGTCTGACTGTTCAGAGCATCCGAGCTCGGACTGCTATCCAGAGCGTCCATGGAGTGGTGCACTCTGGGATAGCTCCCGGAGCTATTGGCATTGAATTCAGTCCACACTAACCGTAATTCGACATGGCCATGTCGAATTTAGCGCTTCTCCCCTCGTCGGGGAGGAGTACAGAAATCGATTTAAAGAGCACTTTATGTCGAAATAAATAACTTCGTTGTGTGGACGGGTGCACGGTTAATTCAAGTTAACGCTGCTAAATTCGACATAAACTCCTAGTGTAGACCAGGCCTTAGGCCTGGTCTACATTACAAAATTAAGTTGACTTAAGTTATGCTGTTGTACAGCCACCACAGTAATTAAACTGCTGTTGCATGTCCACAGCACGCTCCTTGTGTTGCCAGTATGTTTCCACATTAGTAGCGCTTGCATCAATGCAGAGAGCAGGGCACCATGGGTAGCTAGGGGCTTGTCTACATTACCCACTGGATCGACGGGCAGTGATTGATCCAGTGGGGTCGATTTATCACGTCTAGTCTAGATGTGATAAATCGAGCGCCGAGCGTTCTCCCGTCAACTCTGGTACTCCACCAGGGCAAGAGGCACAGGCGGAGTCGACGGGAGAGCGTCAACTGTCAATTTGCCGCAGTGAAGACACCGTGGTAAGTAGATTTAAGTACGTCGACTTCAGCTATGTTACTTAGATCTATTCCCCTCCCCCCCATCCCCCCAGTGTAGACCGGGCCCTCATGTGCACCTTACCACCATCTAGCATGGTGTGTTTTGGGAAGGGTTTGCAATGTCACAGGGGTGGCTGGGAACATGTGTTTAGCATCCCATGATGCAGTTTTCTCCATCCCATCATTCCATGAACATAAGAACGGCCATACTGGGTCAGACCAAAGGTCCATCAAGCCCAGTATCCTGTCCTCTGACAGTGGCCAATAGCAGGTGCCCCAAAGGGAATGAACAGACAGGTTATCATCAAGTGATCCATGTCCTATCACCAAATCCCAGCTTCTGGCAAACAGAGGCTAGGGACACCATTCCTGCCCATCCTGGCTAAATAGCCATTGATGGACCTATCTTCCGTGAATCTATCTAGCTCCCTTTTGAAACCCGTTATAGTATTGGCCTACACAACACCCTCTGGCAAGGAGTTCCAGAGGTTGACAGTGCATTGCATGAAAAAATACTTTCTTGTGTTTGTTTTAAACCTGCTACCTATTAATTTCATTTGGTGGCCCCTTGTTCTTGAGTTATGAGAAGGAGTAAATAACACTTCCTTATTTACTTTCTCTATACCACTCATGATTTTATAGACCTCTATCATATCCCCCCTTAGTCACCTCTTTTCCAAGCTGAAAATTCCCAGTTTTATTAATCTCTCCTCATATGCAAGCCGTTCCATACACCTAATCATTTTTGTTGCCCTTTTCTGAACCTTTTCCAACTCCAATATATCTTTTTTGAGATGAGGCGACCACATCTGCACGCAGTATTCAAGGTGTGGGCGTACCATGGATTTATACAGAGGCAATATGATATTTTCTGTCTTATTATCTCTCTCTTTCTTGATGATTCCCAACATTCTGTTTGCTTTTTTGACTGCTGCTGCACACTGAGTGGATGATTTCAGAGAACTATCCACAATGACTCCAAGATCTCTTTCTTGAGTGGTAATAACTAATTTAGACCCCATCATTGTATATGTATAGTTAGGATTATGTTTTCCAATGTGCATTACTTTGCATTTATCAACATTAAATTTAATCTGTCCTTTTGGTGCCCAGTCACCCAGTTTTGTGAGATCCTTTTGTAGCTCTTCGCAGTCTGCCTGGGACTTAACTATCTTGAGTAGTTTTGGACATTCTATTATGTTTTGTGCCACTTTTCAAAAGCACAACTAGCTTGCAGGTCCACCATCTCTGTGAGAAGCATGGAGTCAACACTGCTCTTCAGTACTGCAACAAACACAATGCTCTTGATCCTGTAATATTTCATGAACTGCGAGTCTGATGATGATGATGCCTTGGTGGCTGTCTTGCTGTGCGCCATGGAAAGAAACAATTCAAGATTACTGTTAGCATTCATGGAGCAGCTGCACATGATGGACCGCTGGTTCTGGGCCTGAGAAACAAGCACTGAGTGGTGGGATCGTATCATTATGCAGGTATAGGATGATGAGCAGCGGCTGCAGAACTTTCGGATGCGCAAGACCACATTCCTAGGACTGTGTGCGGAACTTGCCCCAGCCCTCCGGCACAGCGACACCAAAATGAGAGCTGCACTCATGGTGGAGAAAAGAGTGGTGATTGCTTTGTGGAAGCTGGCAACACCAGATTGCTACCAATCAGTCGGGAATCAATTTGGAGTCAGTAAATCCACCATTGTGATGCAAGTGTGCAGGCCCATTAATCGCATCCTGTTATGCAGGACTGTAATTCTGGGCGATGTGCGGGAAATAGTGGATGGTTTTGCAGCAATGGGGTTCCCAAACTGAGGTAGATGGCACACATATCTGTATCTTGGCACCAGACCACCTTGCCACAGAGTACATTAACAGAAAGGGCTACTTTTCTATGGTGTTGCAAGCACTGGTGGATCACTGGGGTCATTTCACCGACATCAGTATGGGCTGGTCAGGGAAGATGCATGATGCACACATCTTTAGGAACACAAGCCTGTACAGAAAGCTGCAAGCAAGGACTTTCTTTCCAGACCAAAGGATTACCATTGGGAATGTTTTAAATGCCAATAGTGATTTTGGGAGACTCTGCCTACCCCTTACTTCTGTGGCTCATGAAGCTGTATTAAGGCCATCTTGACAGCACCAAGAAGCACTTCAACAACAGGCTCAGCAGATGCAGAATGACAATTGAATGTGCCTTTGGACGTTTGAAGGGCCGCTGGTGCTGTCTACTCAAGAGAATAGACCTCAGTGAGGAAAATATCCCCATGGTCCTAGTTTCCTGCTGTGCGCTTGATAATATCTGTGAAGCAAAGGGGGAGAAGTTTCTGCAGGGGTGGCGCACGGAGGTGGATTGTCTGTCTGCTGATTTTGAGCAGCCAGATACAAGCTATAAGAAGGGCTCAACAGGGACCTATTCAGCTCATGGAGGCTTTGAAGGAGCATTTTAACAATGAGCCTCAGTAATGTGTGTTGCTGTAGAGTGCTGTGCCAGGCATTGTTTTTTGCACCATGCTATGAACCTTGTAATGAGTGTTTGTGCACTAATATAACAATTCAATGCAACTGTTGCTGTTTATAATATCTTTGAATGTTCGGCGCAGCCACCATATATTGGAGACGAATAAAGATTGATTAATATTTCAAAAATAGATTTTTATTCTACACCCATGCAAATATTACTATTCAAAGCTGAAATACTTTTACCTGAATGTATGAAGTTTATCTTTAAAGGGGAAGGAACAGGGAATTTTCAAATGCATACACCAATGTAGTTTCTCACAGCTGGGCATATGTACGTCTGTTGTTGTGTATACTGTCTTGCAAGGTGGAGTGGCTGGGGTACTGCTGTGGCCCCGGAAGAGATGTGGAATGTGTAGGGGGAGAGTTTGGGAGGTCCTGGAATGCAGTTCTATATGGGCTGCAGGGGGAGGTGAGCATGGATGTATTCAGTCTGATGTTTGATCAGGGACCGCAGCATGTTTGTTTGCTCCCTAAGCAGCGCTATCATCTCTTGCGGCCCGTTTTTCCTGTCCTCATTATCCTTCTGCATTTTGTCATTGATCATGACCCTCCAAGCCTTCTGCTCACAATCCAAAGTGCCAGAGGCTTGCGAGACATCCTGGAACATGTCTTCCCTTGTCCTCCTTTTTCTCCTCCTTATCTGGCTGAGCTGCTCCACTGATGTGGATGGAGAGATCCTCAAGGTCACTTTTGCAGCTGCTAAAGAAACAATGGACAGAGGTACTTCTGTGAGTGCATTCACTTCCCTTGATCTGCACAAGTTACAAGCACAACATTCTTACTTCCCCTTGGGATTCATACAGCATGGTGGCAGTACCAGCCATGGTGAGTCTGCCTTGGCAGGGAAGAGGCGATTCGGGACAATAAAGTGGGGGTAGCACTCTAGCATCAGTACAAGCAGATAGGGCAGTCAGGGCCGGCTCTAACCTTTTTGCTGCCCTGTGACAGGGCTTAGTGATGAACAAGTAGGATTCTGTTTGTGCTTTCCAGTCATTTGTTGGGAGTGGTGGAGGCACTCTGTGTGAGGGCTTTAAATGGTTAAAGGTATGCTACCTTATGACAGGGCTCGGACTCACCCGGCGGCACCTCCTGCTGGTTTCTCCAGGGAATTAGCTCACCAGCCTCTGGAGCGCCCTCTGCCGGCCAGTGATCCGCCTGACCACTCTGGCACGTGTCCCTCCCAGGACCCGGTGCCCTTTTAACTGGGGTGCTGCCCCCTGGCAGTACCCCTAGATCTGGGTCTCCCCTCCCCAGGGGAACCCCCAACCCACTATCCCCACCTCGCCTCAGTCGTAGGCTACTGCCAGTCACCAGCTAGCCCCCACGCCCTGGGGCAGACTGCAGTATAAGCCACTCATCACAGGCAAAGGGGGTTTGGACCTGCTGCCTCAGCCTACCTGTGGGCTGCCTCCTGCAACCCCTGTACCCAGTTGGCCACAGCCTGGGGTTTTCTCAGGCCAGAGCTTCCCCAGCTCCCTTAGTCTTTCCCCAGCCCTGCGCCACTCAAGGTACCCTGCTTAGCCCTTGCAACCAGACCCTTCTCCCTCTAAAGGCAGAGAGAGACTCTGCTCCAGGCCCACTGCCCTCTTATAAGGGCCAGCTGGGCCCTGATTAAACTAGCCCCAGCTGTGGCTGCTCTGAATCAGCCCAGCTTTCAGCCTCAGCCCTCTCCCAGGGCTCTTTTCAACCCTTCAGGGCAGGAGCGGGTATCCACCCCGCTACACGCCCCAAGCAACAAAAAAAAAACAACCACACGCCCTCAGGAAAAAAAACACACACCGAGCACCGCCCCGCTGAAACAACCCCCCGTCCCCCGAGCCCCGTGCTACCCCGCCTAAACAACCCTCCCCTGAGTCCCGCACCGCCAAGCCAAAACAACCACGCCCCAGAACCCCGCACCGCCGAGCCGAAACAACCCCCCCTCCCCCGAGCCCCGCACCGCCGAGCCGAAACAACTGCCCCCCTCCCCTGAGCCCCGCCGAAACAACCCCCCTCCGCTCCCCTCCCCTCCCCCGAGCCCCGCACTGCCACGCCGAAACAACCTCCCCCTCCCCTCCCCCGAGCCCCACGCCGCCCCACCAAAACAACCCACACTCCCCTGAGCCCCGCACCGCCGAGCCGAAACAACTGCCCCCTCCCCCGAGTCCCGCTGAAACAACCCCCCCCGCTCCCCTCCCCTCCACACCGCCGAAACAACCCCCTTCCCTCCCCTCCCCCAAGCCTCGCGCTGCCCCGCCGAAACAACCACCCCCTCCGGTCCCCCGAGTCCCGCGCCGCCCCGCTGAAACAACACCCCCTCCCCGAGCCCCGCGCCGCCGCAGAAGTAAAAAAACAAAAAACAAACCCCAAGCGCCGCCCCTTGCAAGGTGCCACCCCAAGCACGTGCTTGGTCGGCTGGTGCCTGGAGCCGGCCCTGAGGGCAGTAGAACTGAATACTGGCACCATTCTCCACAGGTGGTGGTGATTTTTGCTGATATTTCATTCATGAGAATAACTGAGGCTGAAAGGGAACAGCTGCTGCACGTGTCCGGCTACAGACTGGCTCCGTATGCTGCTAGCCTGTGTGCTGCAATGGTGCCCATTGAAATAATTGCTGACTGGCTTGGGAAAGTGTCCTACCTCAGGGGAAGAAGTAAGGCAACCCTCTCCAGAAACCTTTGACAGATGATTGCAGACTACCTCCAGGAAATTTTCTTAGAGATTTCTATGGAGGATTCACGGGACATCCCAGTGCACGTAAACAAAGTGTTCTGCAGGGCCCACTCTGCCCAGCTGAACAGAGGAATGAGAAGCAGATAGCAACTGTGCCTCTATCGGTTATTTCACTACCTCTTCTAGCCTGATCTTTTAAAAAGATGTGTCCCTGCTATTTTGAAGCAAACTGATTACTTACCAGAGGTTCCCTCTCCTGCATCAGGCTTGCTGATGCTGAACTACTGGGGGTGGCTTGACTGCTCAGGAGTCAAAAACAGGTCCTGGCTCACCACACCACTGGATCTCCCAGTAACCTATTCCTTATATGCCGCCTCATTCTGCACCTCATCTTCCAGGTTCACTGAAGTGCCCTGTGACTCCATCTCCCCTGATTAAGGTTGCCAACCCTCCAGGATTGTCCTGGAGTCTCCAGGAATTAAAGATAAATCTTTAATTGACGATTAAGGCATGTAATGAAACCTCCAGGAATACATCTAACCAAAACTGGCAGTCCTACCCCTGAGGTATTCATGGGGTGCTTGGCGGTGGAGGTGAGATCACCATCAAGGATGCCATGCAGCTCCTTGTAGAAGCAGCATGTTTGCGGCTCTGCACCAGAGAGACTGTTTGCCTCCCTTGCCTTCTAGTACGCCTGCCTCAGCTCCTTGATTTTTCACACAGTACTTCTGCATGTCCATGTTGTAGCCCTTTTCCTTGAGTGATCTGCCCATAGATATTGAAGTATGACTGACTGCACAGCCTCCTTTCCCCACAGATCCAGGAGATCCATCACCTCTGGTGCACTCCAGGAAGGAACGTGTTTGCTGCATGGAGCCGGCATGGTCAGCTGGGCAGTAGCTATGTTAGCTCTCCATGCTGAGCAAACAGAAAATGGAATTTCAGAAATTCCCAGGGCTTTACAAGGGGAGGGGCGTGCAGCTGTGTACCTGGCCACTGGGCAGCGGAGTTCAAAAAGGTGACCAGAGTGGTCATGGTGGAGCATTATTGGACAGTTCCTGGAGGCCACTAAAATTGACGTAAGCAATGCAGTGTTTACACTGACACTGAGTCATCCCAACAATGTTGACCTAAGTGCTACGCCTCTTGCTGAGGCGGATTTATTAGGTCAGTGGAGCAGGCGAGTTACAGTGGTGGGAGGAACATTATAGTGTAGACACCTACATAATTAGGTCAACGTAAGTTGCCTGACATAGCCCTAACTCTGTAGTGTAGACCAAGCCTTAGACTGATGGTGAAATTTGGTCTGATATATTTTTCTCTATAAGGATGAGTAACTCACTTAACTGGTCCAACCAATTAAATGGAAATATTGAGAGAACTTCCTCCTACCTTTTGCTCAACGTTTTGTGCATGACTTCTCCCAGAAGGCCTGTACATGTGCCTCTTAACATTCCCATTGAAAAATTGTTCACTTACTTCTGTCTCTCTCTCTAACGAATGCAAAGCCAGGTCCAGTGTTCCTTACCTGTGTAACTTGTCACAGTTTACTGCTGATCTTTGGATTTCCCTGCCACTCATGTTCATGGTCTGCTAGTTCCTGTGTTTGAGGTGGAGCTTGATCCTTTGCATTTAAAGCTATAGGGCTCAATTCATTTCTAGTGCAACACCACTGGAGTTACTGTGGGGTGAACTAACCCATACAGTGTAATTTCTAACTCAGAAGTAGCTCTAATTCCTGCTGTCAATAGACAGGCTACAACTAAGATAAGTGTCTATACAGTATTTTTGAGGACTTTCTTTTCAAGAGAAATTTGGTATCTTGTGACTGGTTGCTATTCTCAGAGGAGACATTATGGATATTGGGGGTACTTTAACCCCATTACATTCATAAAGTAAAATTTGTCTATTTACATAATGGCTCCCTTCCAGCCTCAAATCTGATGAACTTTCATTTACTTAACCTTTGGTCTGGAACCATGTCCTTAGAATTACTTTTGCTTATTGGCATAACTAGTCCTATTAATGAAATGCAACAGATTGACAATGTATATTTAAGTACATTGACATGTATGCTGTGAGTTCAGTTGACCTCTTGCATGTTTGCTCTATGTACTCTTTTTTGTTACTGTTCAGTTACTTGTAGAACAAATAAGTTTTAAAGTCATGTGAAAATTTGGCCCTCATTTCAACTACTGAAGTCAATGGAATTGTGAGTAATAGAGAAACTATGTTCTGTGCTCAGTCTGGAGTAGAATCAGCATCTGAAATAACTCCATCTAAGATCCTTTTCTGATGAAATTGAGCTGAATACATGTTAAATATCATAAAAGGGGAAGAGTCTGGGGTCTGAGCTTGCAAAATATGGGTCCACTGGCTTTGGCAGGAGTTGAGTATTCACCAGCTCACAGGAGGCATTCAGCTTGTAGGAATAGACCCTTATTTATTACTTTTGTTGGGGTACAGTGCTCTCTTCCATTAACTTGTGTCTCCATATAGTATTTCTCCCTGGCCTACATAATTGAAACAACCTTCCTGTTAACATACTGTGCTTCCAACTTATCCATCTTCTGTAAAGTGTTCTGTTCACATTCTCCTGGGCACACCCCACTTGACATGTTTTGTTCTGTCTTCACTTCTAAACTATAAACCTTTCAGGGCAGAGGCTGTCTGGTACCTGTCTGTGTGTACAAAACACTGTACATTTCTGACCCTAATTGGGCAAGTAATAGTAATTGTCTGACAGATACCTGCTCCAATCCTAGCTTGCTCAGTCTGCTTTCCCATTGCTAACCATGATCGGGGGTGGGGGATGGGCATTCATATCTGGGCACTGCAGCATGTGTCCACACAACTTGCAATCAGTGAAACCCAAATCTGTGACTACAGCTGGTACCCCTCAGCTACAACATTACTATGCAGTGTCTAAAGAGGATTGCTTGGATGTGCAATCAGTAATAATCATGTGGTGGGATTTCTCTAGAGTCTAGGGATATCCCTTGACTTTAGTGGGGCTAGGGTTGCACTCCAGGTCTTGTGAGCGACACCGGGACCCATCATGTTGACTTTGATTCGTTCAGAAAAGCATAATGTCTTGCTTTCCTTGGATATTAATGAGCATTGGACACAACTAGCTCCCCAGTATAAAAACCATGGAGTTTTGCTATTGGCCTCCCTGCTATCTGTGACTTTTGTGCCTGATTTTTTTTTTCTGTGATTCAAAAATAAAAATGTATTAAACATTGAAGTGAACTCAGGCTCAGCTGCAGTTATTCACTTCCTTATGCCGCCTGGTGGATCATAGCTGTAACACACACAATTTGGACTGCCATTGCAATTGTGTGACTAGCCTTGTGTTGATATCTAGTGAAACCTCATAACACACATCACGTGCCCTAAAATTATGATGCCTTAAAAAGATGCCTTTAAGTTATCGGATGCCAAGCCAATTTGTGGCAGCTTCATCATCAAAGTGCAGCGCTCTCAGACCACCATCAAATCTGGTCAGAGGGCAGCCATCAGAGACATTGTCTGTCTTTGGCCGCAGCAGCACCTGGGATCCTCTCACTGGCCCCACGTGTGAAGGCAGGCTGCACATTGACCCTGGTCCATTCAAAATCGGTTCCGAAGGGCCCATGAGCAGCAGGGCAAATCAAAGCTGGGTATGTGCATGGTCAGGTCAGTTATAGGAGACTGGTTTCTGACATCAGCTGCAGACCATTCTTCACACACATCAATGTCGCAGAAACCTGGGCAGGGCAAGTGATATGAGATGAATGGAGACAGACTGGAGCACAGTATTCCACGGCAGAGCCATGGGGCTAAACTGGATGATTGGAGAGTTGGAGCATTTGCTCCCCATGAAGTGCCAGCTAATGTGCTTAGAAGGTTGTCATGCAACCTCAACTTAACTGCAGCTTTCCTCCGGTGGTTGAGCTGCGAGAGCACTATCTGGGGTTATTCTGAGGTAGACTAGATGGGATTTGTTTCAAGTAATGTCCATTGTAAGAGATTCTGTTCTTGGGCTGCTCTGCCATTGGAAAGATGAAACACACTCAAAACTGTCTTGGTCACACTTGGCTGTAAATGCCACTGACTTCAGTGTTTGGCTATCTTAATCAAATCAGTGTTTGGGGTGTCTTCAGGTTCTGGGAATGATCATGCTTGGATGCCTAGGCAAATGTCATCTTGTCACATAAACAGCAAGGAGTCCGGTGGCACCTTAAAGACTAACAGAAGTGGGTTTTTTACCCACAAAAGCTTATGCCCACATACATTTGTTAGTCTTTAAGGTGCCACCAGACTCCTTGTTGTTTTTGTGGATACAGACTAACATGCTACCCCCTGATATCTTGTCACATGTAAACTTGTAGGTCTAGGTAAGCAGAAACTCATTTGAATACAGGTTGAAAAGCATTGGTGCCAGCAATGGATTAGCCTGTGCGTACCTGGTTCATATCAGGGAAACTGATGATCCAACCAGTGGACTGAATTTAGTCCTTTCTGGGACTAAATCTTGGTCACTCACCAGCTGATGTTCCTGGTGCAATTCCACCCCCCACCTCCCAAGTTCAAGCTATTAGGCTGGCCCTGGGAATGCTGTGGCTCAATGTTGAGGGAATGACTGCATTATTATCAGCAACTTTAAGTACAAGCACACAGATAGGAATAGTCATTTAACTACATAAGTAATCCTGATTGTTCAGAGTGGTGGCTTTGTGAGACAGTGATTGGTTATTGTTGCTAATAGAGTTTTAGAGACATTTTTTTTTAAAGGTGAATCTAGGAATGAGTTCCTTAACTTAACAGAACTACATAGACTCTGAATGAAAGAGCTAATCTCCCCCTCTCTGAGACAACACCTGACTCTGCATTTGATTCTGGATGCCTCATTACCAGATGGATGTAAGGCCAAGTCCAGTCCTCCTCATTCTTCTAACTCCAGTGGAGTTACATGAGTCCCTTATTTTTGAGGGAAGGTCTCATTTTCATTGAGCTAAATGTATGTAGTTTGGGTAAGTGACACCTTAAAGGGAATATATAATATTTCAAAGGATGGTTAAGTATTAGCGTGGGAAGGGGAGGTCTGACTAGGAATAGTGAGATAAAATTAAGAAATAGAATGTTTAAGACACAGATGATGAAAGTAGCATGATACTGAATGAATATGGTATAGTTTCCTCCGGGAAACTAGGGAAGCCCACTGTGAAACCCTTAAAACTAGACTGGACAACGCACTGGAAGTGTACAGTAGTAGATAATCCCATGTGGAGTGGAGAATGGAGTAGTGCAGATGGCCAAATAACTCTCTTCCATCTCTGCCATGCTAAGGATAAAACTTTTATGTGGGCTAGAAGTATAACTGTATTGGGCTGACGACACAAGTAAAAGGAGCAAATAACAAGATCTAGAATGGTACCAAGTCAAACTACACACTTTGGATCTGCTTTTACCAAAATTATCATTTGGGCATCTCTGCAACTTTCTGAGCCTCTAAAATTATGGATAGTTCTTGTCTTCATCTCAACTATAGTTTGTAAGTTGTGATATTGTAGCCAATTAACTGACTTAAGAGCATGTCTGAAAGACATGAATCAGATTTGTCAAAGTCCCAGTATCACATGACCAAACATGGTATAAAAAAAAAGCCTGTTTTCTAAATGCATTAATTATGATGGTTGCTGATTTGACACTGTAAATTTATGCAGAGAAGCTCTCCAGTGAAGAACTTGTTAGAATTCAGAAGAATAATTAGATATAAGGATATGCCTGTATTAAGCTTTCAACTCAAAATCCAACTTCAAAAACATCCATTTGACTCAAAGTAAACAACTAAACACAGCCTTCCTCTTCATTAAAACACTAGATAATGGGTTTGCAACATGTTCCAAAGGACAGCAGCCTTGGGCCCACATGGACAAGAGTAGTAAGTTTCAGAGAAGACGGCCCCTTCAGTGGGATCACCTGGCCTCCAGCCAAACATACCTTGGGACTGTCCACTCAAATGTCTCAGCTAATTTCAATTGATGGGACAAGACACGAACAGAGGCTGCCCTTGGGATATATAGGACCCAAATATTGTAGAGTTTTATATTTGAATTGTACCCAGAAATAAACAGGATTCCAGTGCAGTCTTCATAGAATGGGTAATGTACGAAGGGATCCCTGCTTGTTTACTGGAGATGGGATTCAGATTGATGTCACGTCTCTTTAAGCTAATTGGCACAACACAGTACAAGGTCCTCTGCTGACACTTGGAAGATTTGGCCTGTTTATTATCCTAGATGGAAGAAGCTTTGACCTCAGTCTTCTGTTTTTGTCTGAATTGACTGATTTCTTTGGCCCCATCTACGTCAGCTGGTATTGTATAGCCTTACTATCCAGGCTCTGGAAGAGCTGCTATTGCTATCTTTATATGGCAGGGAGCCCTTGTAGAACCTTCTTTATGTTCTGTACATATAGTTCTGACCCAAGTTCCCTCTAAGCTGTGCTGCTGCGCAGCCGGCCATAAAGGGCCGCGCAGCCACAGGGGCCTAGAGAGGTAGGGGGTGGATGGGGACCGGGGAGTGTGACATTATTGACAATAACTGGGACCGTATAGAACATTGTTGCAACCAAGGTCCTGTAGTGGCACCAAATCTTATATAAAGAGGGTCAAATGAGGTGTCTAAGACCAGGTTATGCTTGACTGGTTATGATTATGCCATTTATATGTATGTATCTGTTTTGTAGTTGAAGTTATGAATATTGGCAATATACTGTCTGTATTTCAAATTTGTGCTGTGCTTCTAAGGGAAGCCACAGACAAGTTGGTCTCAAGATCTGGTAACCTGTTTGATGGCCCATTAAGGGCCATCGACTATACAATTGGCCCATTGAGAGGAGGCAGACACACCTTATGACTCAGTAAGGTAGGCAGGGACAGGCCTATGGACCGAACTCTAAGGGTTTTCTTGCCATGTGCTCCAATGCTTGTCTTGGGAACAAAGAAAGGGAGGCCACATGATGAAAGAATATAAAAAGACTGCTGCAGCTCCTCCATCTTGTCTTCTTTCCTGCTTCTTACCTCTGGAGGGACTGTGCTACAAATGGAAGCTCCGAACAAAGGACTGAATGACCCATCCCAGCTGTGGATATATTCCAGAGACTTGATTTGAACCTGCAGTTTATTCCATCTCTGCTGCAAGCCTGAACCAAGAACTTTGCCATTACTGTATGTAATTGATTCCTTTTAACCAATGCTAGCTCTCACCTATACCTTTTTCCTTTTATGAATAAACCTTTAGATTTTAGATTCTAAAGGATTGGCAACGGCGTGATTTGTGGGTAAGATCTGAGTTATATATTGACCTCGCTCTGGGGTTCGGTCCGTTGGGATCGAAGAGGGATGGGGAGATTTCAAGATTGAGCTATTGCTTGGACCATAAAGGTAACAGTTGCCTAGTCATACTATATTGCCTTATCCATTGTCATCAGTTACATTATTTCTTCAGGTACTTGAATCATACAGACCAGATAAATCAGCCTGGATCTGCCTTTAAAATTGAACAGATTAATATTTGGGAGCCATGTGTTTTCCTCTGCCTCGATCCATAGCACAACAAGTATTTGGGGATGGGAGGGTAGGTGTGTGGAGGAAAAATGTGCCACACACAACCGCTCTTTCCTTCTGCCATGGTGATTGTGCAGAGGTCCTGCACTGAAAAGGAGCTGTGGTCTGAGGAATGGGGTGGAGTTGAGGAATGGGAGCATTCTATGCAGCCTGATCTCCCTGAGGTATTACGTACCTTTTGGCCCCGAAGGTTTGATACTGCTTCGGTGTGCAGCAGTGACTGATTTTGAACATTGTAGCCCCCCGTGTCTGTCAGCATATTTTAATGGCTGGAAGCTCATAATAGAGTCACTGTACAGTCAATGCAGGTGAAGAGCAAGATCCAGGACTTTTCTCAGCCCTATGTATGGCTCTTTTGGTCCTTTTGTTGTAAGCAGAGTCTGAATGAGCTCTCCCCTGACATCTAATGATGAGCTGTGGAAGAGGACTTCAGGAGCTGATCTCATTTGCATGGGCACACCCACCCTGCCTAAGTGCCCAGCATGATGGGATTGTTTGCCCACATGATCACTTTAGGCTGGTGTTGGATCCCAAGTATCCTTGTTATTGGGGCAGGAGTAATAAAAGGTTGTTATCCTTGTTGTGTGAATTGAGGGCAGCAGAACTGTACCTCCTGGCATACCCTAATGGAGGGACTCACCCTCAACTAAACGGGACTCGCTAGGCAGAGGACACGGGTTCCAAAGCCTAGGGAGTTGAGAGAGGGTGTGGGCCCTGTTTAAGGGTCCCAGATACCATATGACCCTTCCTCTCTCCACTGTGTAATAAAAGAGCTAATCTAGACTTAATTGAGAGTCTTTTTTACAGGCTGAAGATCTGAAATCACTAATATGTAGGTCTAAGCATTAGACTTATTTTGGGACAGTGTTTCTGATGCAAGAGATGCCCCAAAGTACACTAGCAGTGAGGCTCTCCCACTAACAACTGAAATCACTGAGAGCTGTGTTAAGTGGTGGGCCCTGAAGACATCTTGGTGAGCGGATAGTGGAGAGGCATGGCCAGCAGGGTGGGGAGTGAGTGCCCGAGAAGTGGAGCATGTAAGGTGTCTCCTTACCGCCCCTTCTTCCACCCATGGTGGGAGGTGAACTCTGCAGGTGAACCTCTGAACTCTAGGGCTGCACTGACCAAGGACAGCAACTGTGAGGTGGGGTGCAGAGAAGGGATGGGCACGTTAAAGGGACTTTTTGGCTGCTGGACTTAGGATCCTGAGGGGAAAAGGACACTGCCCAACTTACTTGGGAGTGGGTCTTTTGCTTATGGCTTATGTTTATGAACCCTAGTTGCGGTGTTTTCCCAAATTAATGCTGAGTTACTTCCCGCCTCTTATTAAAAGTTTTTTTTCTACACTCAGACTCTGTGCTTGTGAGAGGGGAAGTATTGCCTCTTAGGGGTGCCCAGGGCGTGGTGTGTAATTGTCCCAGGACACTGGGTGGGGGCTCGAGCTGATTTTTTGTTGTATTGTTGAAAGGGAACCCCTAGATACCGAACCTGGCCCTTGTTGCTGCCAACTTTGCCTGGCAGAAGGGTTACACCCATGTCTCTTCAAATCCTCACTTGCATCACAGCATCCACTCAAGATGGAGACAACAGCATGTCCAAAACCACAGTACTTCTAAAACTGGTAAAACTACTCCTGGATCTCTTCAAGACCTCGTAGTTGAGATCAGCTGAGGTCTTTCTTGTGAGATACACTCTGGAAGATATGGTGTAATGGAACTGATACAGGCAAAACTAGATTCTGTAGTGCTATGCTTTGTGGGAATACAGTCCATGAGCTGTTGATTTCATCTTTGTTTCAGGATGAGTGTGTTGTGCAAGCAAATCAATAGTAAAATATCTGCTGTATAAATCTCATTCAGAATTAGTTATTCTGCGTTATTGCACATAAGCAAGAGCCTCTTTCAGCCCTGCCTGGGCTGTAGGGTCTTCTGCATCCCAACACTGACTCCTAACTGACATGTTGCTCTTCAGTTGGAAGGAGAAAACAATAAGAAACAAGGCAAAATATTCATGAAGCATAACAATTAACACTCAGCATCACCAGCAACTGCCTTAGGCACAACACCTACGCCTGGAAAGCGAAGATTACACTGAGTACTCTCTCTGGTGGATTAAAGTCTTACTAAGATCCACATGATGCATTTTAAGTTTTGGGTGTATTAGTTTGCAGCTGCTGACACTGACATCCTCAATCTAACGAGCAGATATAGCTTGGACAGTAGCAAAAGCAGTTGCATGGCCTTCCCTTCCACATTGATCTCTCATGGTGGTCCATCCCTGTTCTGAAGCCAGTTCACTCACCAGGACCCTTTCAGTCCCTAGGCTTTTTTTCTGAGATTGCCAGTTAACCTTCCTTATAGTAATGTATTACTCTTGGCTTACAGATAGTTAAAGAAAGGGACTTGCTCCTTAGCGAAAATCAGGAATGGCCTTGTTGCCAAATGCTGAAGTAATAGGATAACACTCACTAAGTGGGAAGCTAGGTTTGGAATTTCTCCTGGAACTAGTGCTCCTCAGGGATTTTTATCCTGGAGTATTTCTTGTGGCGATAATGTAGAAGCTCACAGATGAATATAGTATTAGTTTGGTGTAAGGGCTAGAAAACTTGGGCCCCAAACCTGCGAATACATACACCCCATCTTTATGCATGTGAATGATGTCACTGTGTCAGCGAGGCTACTTGTGTGCACAAAGTAAATTGTGGGTAGTTGGAACGTTGGCGTCAGAATATGGTTCTCTGGTGCTGAAGCATGTGAGGATGCTTTCTCAGGATGAGTAAGAACGTCTCTCCCTTGATCTGCATGCAGAATTCCTATGCATGTTGAAAATTCCTCACCTGAAATGAGTATAATATGGCTCAGGTCAGGAGGTGAGGTGAAACCACAGAGCTAAAATATGGATAAGGTTGCTAATGGTTCTTATTGTAGCTAAGCACTTTCTAGAGGGGAAGATAGGAGTAGACAGTGTGAATAACTGATTTTTTTTTCAGTTTCTTGGTAGCTTTGAAAAATTGCCAAGAAGGGGGATAATGGAGATAGGTATATCTCAAAGAGCTGGAAGGACCTTGAAAGGTCATCGAGTCCAGTGCCCTGTCTTCATTAGCAGGACCAAGTACTGTCCTTGACAGATTTTTGCCCCAGATCCCTAAATGGCCCCCTTGAAGACTAAGCTCACAACCCTGGGTTTAGCAGGCCAATGCTCAAACCACTGAGCTATCCCTCCCTCCTTGGTTTGGATTGAACTGAAACCAAATTATTTTGGCAAATCAATCCTTTTCAGGTCAAATGAAATATTTTTGTTTGACCCAAAATTTAATGTTTCATTTTGTTTTGAGGCACTTAACTTCTTTTTAAAAACAATAAAATAAGGGGCTAGATTCCCCAAACAGAGGAGCTCACCCCCGGCAACCTTTAGCCAAGTGGGTTGGAGCACAAACCTGGGGCTCCCCCATCCCAGGGGAGAATTCCCATTATGGAGCAGGACTTGAAGTCAGGGTCCCACCTCTACACAGGTGCCCTGGTCATCAGGCTATTGTCATTCTCTCTGGCCTACTGGTTATTCAGGCACTTTTGACACAAGCTTGGCAGGATTTGATTTGAAATTGGCCGATGTCAGGAACCATTGACTTCAGCTGACACACAAACAGTTGATTGGTAACAGTGGGTAGGAGTGCAGCCTCTCTCTTGTGCCTTCAGGGACTGGGTGCTTGGAGCCCTGCAGGAAGCCCTTCTGTCATGGCCCCACTCACTCACCAAAGAGGAGTGGGGAGCTGGCCCTGGGCAGGCACAGTTCAGCCGCACCCCGCGGCTGGGGGCTCATTGTCCTCCCTTGCAGCCCTGGCTGGGGAACTCTACTCTGCTCGGCCAGGACCATAGCTTGCCCTGCGCCTTGTGTGTGAGTATGTTGGCCCCTTGGCCACCCAGGGAGCCCTCTGCACCCCTGCTGTCAGCACTTCCATAACCCCACCCCCTTAAGTTCCAAAAAAACTCCTAGAGCAGATCTCTTGGAAAAAATGCAGCCTTGATTTTAAAATTCTCAATGATGGAGAATCTACCATGACCCTTAACTGTCAGTGATTAATTAACCTTATTTCCAGTGTGAATTTGTCTAGCTTCAATTTCCAGCCACTGGATAGCGTTATACCTGTCTCTGATATTTGCTCCTCATGTAGGTACTTATAGACTGATCAAGTCACCCACTAACGTCTTTGTTAGATTATACTCAAAGATCTTATTTTATCACGCTGGCATGTTTTTCTAATCCTTTAATCATTCTCATGGCTCTTCTTTGAGCTCTCTCCAATATAGTCACATCTTTCTTGAATTGTGGACACCAGAATTCCAGCAGTGGTTGCACCAGTGCCCAGTACAGAGGTAAAATAATCTTTATTCCTGCTTGAGGTTTCCCTGTTTGTGCAGCCAAGTATCACATTAGCTGTCTTTGCCACCACATTATACTGGGAGCTCATGTTCAGCTGACTATCTACTGCAGTGCCCAACAGAGTCACTTCTTCCCAGGATAGAGTCCCCCATCCCGTAGGTATAGCCTACATTTTGTTCCTATCACTGTACATTAGCACTAAGCCATAGTAAAACACATTGTCGACTTGTGCCCAGTTTACCAAGCAATGCTCTCTATCAATAAGCTGTCCTCATTATTTACCACTCCCACGATTTTTGTTACTTGCAAACATTCTCGTTTATTTTTGCTTTCTTCCAGGTCACTGAAAAATGTTAAATAGCATAGGGCCAAGAACTGTTCCCTCCAGGACCTCACTGGAGAAACACCCTATTGAGTTCCTGTTCACAATTACATTCTGAGCATATTATAGGAGCAAGGTGCTGTGACAGGGTGTAGATAACAAAAATGTGAACACTCATCTGAGTAATATGAGGACTTGGTGTGAGGTGCCAGAAGATCTTGTTGCTGTAAGTTTGGGTTGGCTCCATCACCACCAAGTGACTCTTACATTTCAAGATCACAAAAGCAAAGGGCCAGTTTTTCAAATGTGGGCAATTAAAACATGCATCTGCTGTGTGTGAAAGGGACACTGTCACAAGTGAATAGAAATTTGTAAATGCCTATTGCGCTGAAACTGCAAATGGATTTTTGTCTGGGTGCATCTTCTGTAGCACTGATTTATCCTTCATACTCAGAATTGCTCCTCTCCAACCTTCAAACCTGCTAGTGCAGGGGTGGGCAAGATTTTTGGCCCCAGGGCCACACCCAAGTGGGGAAATTGCATGCAGGGCCATGAATGTAGGGCTGGGGCAAGGGGTTGGGGCAAAGGGAGGGGTGTGGGGTGTATGAGGGGGCTCATGGCAGGGGGTTGGGGTGCAGGAGGGGGTGCGGAGTGCGAGAGGGGGCTCAGAGCAGGGTGTTGGGGGCTCAGGGCAGGGGTTTGAGGTGCAGGAAGGGTGTGGGGTGCGGCAGGGGGATCAAGCAGGGGGATGGGGTACAGGAGGGGTGCGGGATGTGTCAGGGGGCTCAAGGCAGGGGGTTGGGGGCTCAGGGCAGGGGGTTGGGGTGCAGGAGGAAGTGCGTGTGGTGTGCAGGAAGGGGCTCAGGGCAAGGGGTTGGGTGTAGGAGCAGTGCAGGACGAGGCCCAGGGCAGGGAGTTGGGGTGCAGGAGGGGTTCGGGTGCGGGCTCCGGCCTGGCACCGCTAGGGTGCCAGATGTCCCAATTTTGGGGGTCTTTTTCTTATATAGGCTCCTATATTCCCCCACCCCCTGTCCTAATTTTTCACATTTGATGTCTGGTAACCCTAGGCCAGGGATCTCAAACTCAAATCACCATGAGGGCCACATGAGAACTAGTAAATTGGCCCGAGGGCCACATCACTGAAACCTTTTCATACAATGATACAAAAGTATAGTCAAAAATGAAAAAAATGAAGAGTAATATAGTATTCTATTAAAAGTCAATGTATTACCTTTTTAAAAATTGTAATGCAAAGAGGGGTTTTAATAAAATATAAACACTCAGTAATGTTTGGAGCTTGGCTGCCAGTGGAGTCGGCGCCTATGGCGGGCCGCAGGAAATAACTCCGCGGGCTGCATGTGGCCCACGGGCCCCGTGTTTGAGACTCCTGCCCTACGTGCAACTTACCTTGAGCGGCTCCAGGGTGGCAGCAGCGGTTCCCCATTTCCAGCCAATGGGAGCAGCGGGGGGTGGTGCCTACAGACGAGGGCAGTACACGGAGCCCTCTGCCCCAGGGGCGGCAGAGACGTGGTGCCAGCCGCTTCTGGGAGCCTGCCTTAGCCCTGCGGTGCCACTGGGGTGGCAATCCCATGGGCCAGATCCAAAGCTCTGACAGGCCGGATCTGGCCCGTGGACTGTAGTTTGCCCACTTCTGTGCTAGTGTGACAGCAGCAATTGATGTATGTCAATGACTAAAATGTGAAACACCTGTATTATCTTGTTACACCATAACTTACAGGTAGGTTTGACCATAAAAACAGTTTTAAAATTGTCTCCTAGCTGTCTGGATAAATAAACTGGAAACTGCTTACCACATGTGGCCAGAAGTGTCTCCCCACCCCTATAGGTCATTGGCAGAGTTTGTGACCTAGATCTTCAAATCCCCACCACATACCTCTGCTACTTGAACTACAGTAGTAATGAGTCTCTGCTGTGTGGGCCAGCCACTATAAGGGGACACTTAATGCACACTTAGCCAGGGGCTTACGTGTCTGTTTGCTAGACAGCACTAGAGTACTGGTGATAGGAATACAGGATTCCATTTGTGGCTCTGGGAGAGGAGTAGGTCAGTGGTTAGACACAGGCTAACAAAGCTGATCTGGCACATTCAATCTGAAAGGCAGTGTGGGCTCAGTGGATAAGAGTTGGGCTTGTCATGTGAGATGGGTTCGGTTCCTATTTCTGCCTGAGGTGACTTTGTTCAACATCTGTTAACTAATTTTTAAATGGTGGGGCTAATACTCGACTGCTTCCAGGGTTGAGCTGAGGCCATGGTCAATAAAAGCTGAAGTGAATGGAAATATAAAAAGCATCATGTGAAACTTTGAACTTGTGAGCTCTTAGCTCCTAGTTTGGAGCACTTTCTGCTGGGCTATGGGGTATTTAGATGAGACTGTCCCACATATGTGTATATTCTGGCAGTGTTCTGGATTTCCGGGTGATGATGGAATCACAGGCATGGGACCAGAAGGATTCTAGTCTGAAGCTTTCAATAGATGGCAGTTATGGTGTGGTTGGAAAGTTGTAGATGATCAAAGTAATTACCGCTTCTACATCTGTGTTATCACTTGCATCAAATTCATAATCAAGGTTTACACAAGCAATGAGACTATACACTGCAATGTAAACACAAGCTCACCTTGGGGTGGCTTGGGCTCTAGCCTTCTATCCACACACATCTTACTCGGGCCAGTAAACACTCCGGACCTGGGCCCTAGGACCCAGAAAAGGGGTTAGAGCCAAAATACATCATTTTGCAGCGTAGACACAGCTCAGGCCCCACTCCTCCAGACGAGTGCCCTGAGAGTCTGCCAACACTACCCCAAAGGCCCTATTCTTATCCTTTTCTATCTCCAAACTAGCCAATCAACTCCCAGGAAACAGGCACACACCCCTGGTTCAAGTACAGCAGCTCAGCATTTAACCCTTCAATCTTATTCTCATCACTGAGCTGCCAACAGAATTAAAAGTCTCCTGCATTAGCTATGGCCACTGACAAGAAGTCAGTTGTCAAGCGCACAGCTATCTGGTCACGGGACAACAATCAGATTCTGGTAAATCTGTGGTGCAAGGTAATGAAGGTCTTTCTCTTAACTAAGAATACCAGAAATGACCATGCGTACCAAGAAATAGCAGACAAGCTGGCAGCATTGGGGATTCAACAGATGGGTGACCAGGGCAGGGAGCAGATTAAGTAGCTGTAGATTGACTACTGGAAAGCCAGTGATGAGAATTGCACTTCTGGGAACCCCTCCCCACACATCATCCTGCCTCTTTATGAGGACTTTGCCCCACAGTGGTTCACAACATCCTGGTCAGCTGGGATGGAGATTTTCTGACTCCTGAATGTGGTACAGGACCAGAGGGGAACCAGCAGGTGCCAGATCAGGCCAGCGAAGTGACCTAGTGCTCACACCACCCCCTGAGGAGACTTTACTGCCAGAGCAACTGCAGCATGTCCTCTTTGTTTAACACCCTGTCCTTTGCACCCCCCCCCTTTTTCCTGAGAAACAATCCCCTGCAGAAACAGAAGAGATGGTAGTAACCCAGGAGGCTGGTAAGATCCTGGCTCTGTTTGATATACAAATGGGAGGGATTTCTGGTTTATGACCAAATGCAATTTTTATTAGGAGCTGCAGGTAGCAGCATGTATCTGCTAATAGCAGACTGCATGCTTGTGCCTTGCTGTCTCTGCCTCCCACCATGTGGAATTCACTTCCTTGTCTCCATTAATGCTTGTTTAACACTCAATTTTTACAAGGTGTACTCTCATTCTTATGAAGATGTACTGGAGTGTTAAAAGTAAAGTGTATATTGCCTTCCCATTTAGAGAGAGAGAGAGAGAGAGAGAGAGAGAGAGAGAGAGAGAGAGTGTGTGTGTGTGTGTGTGTGAGAGAGAGAGAGAGAGAGAGAGAGAATAAGGGAAAAATGCAGTGCCTGGGTGACAAAATCAATGTCTGAAATACAACACGCACCTCCTGCTGCCCCCTGCTGTATGCAGTCCAGAAACGAGGTGGGAAGGCTGGCTGTGCAGCTCTTTGGGAGTCAAGTGTGTTTGCATGTAGCCCATAGGTAGTTGTACTCAAAGCAGGCTGTTATAAGCCATAGGGAGATGCTAATCCAGGGGTGGACAAACTATGGCCCGGGTGCTGCATCCGGCCCTTCAGACATTTTAATCCAGCCCTCGAGCACCTGCCAGGGAGCAGGGTCCGGGGCTTACGCCACTCCGGCGCTCTAGTCAGGGAGCGGGGTCGGGGGCTTGCCGCTCTCTGTGTGTACCGTGGCTCCGTGTGGCTCCTGGAAGCAGCAGCATGTCCCCCCTCCAGCTCCTACATGTAGGGGCAGCCAAGGGGCTCTGCACGCTGCACCCGCTCCAAGCACTGCCCCTGCAACTGCTATTGGCTGGGAGTCATGGCCAATGGGAGCTGCGGGGGCAGCACCTGCAGACGGGGCAGCATGTAGAGCTGTCTGGCTGTGCCGCCATGTAGGAGCCGGAGGGGGGACATGCCACTGCTTCTGGAAGCTGCTTGAGGTACGCACCACCCAGAGCCTGCACCCCTGACCCCCTTCCTGACACTGATCCCCCTCCTGCCCTCTGAACCCATTGGTCCCAGCCTGGAGCACTCTCCTGCACCACAAACCCTCATTCCCAGAGCCCATACCCCCAGCTGGAGCCCTCACCCCCACTCCCGCACCCCAGCCCTGTGCCCCAGCCCAGAGTCCTCACCCCCGCACACTGAACATCTCATTTCTGGACCCACAGAGTCCTCATCCCCAGCCGGAGTCTTCACCCCCTCCGACACCCCAACTCCCAATTTTGTGAGCATTCATGGCCTGCTGTACAATTTCCATACCCAGATGGGGCCCTCAGGCCAAAAAGTTTGCCCACCTCTGTGCTAATCATAGAATCTCAGGGTTGGAAGGGACCTCAGGAGGTCATCTAGTCCAACCCCCTGCTCAAAGCAGGACCAACCCCAACTAAATCATCCCAGCCAGGGCTTTGTCAAGCCTGACCTTAAAAACCTCTAAGGAAGGAGATTCCACCACCTCCCTAGGTAACCCATTCCAGTTCTTCACCACCCTACTAGTGAAAAAGTTTTTCCTACTATCCAACCTAAACCTCCCCCTCTGCAACTTGAGACCATTACTCCTTGTTCTGTCATCTTCTACCACTGAGAATAGTCTAGATCCATCCTCTTTGGAACCCCCTTTCAGGTAGTTGAAAGCAGCTATCAAATCCCCCCTCACTCTTCTCTTCTGCAGGCTAAACAATCCCAGTTCCCTCAGCCTCTCCTCATACGTCATGTGCTCCAGCCCCCTAGTCATTTTTGTTGCCCTCTGCTGGACTCTTTCCAATTTATCCACATCCTTCTTGTAGTGTGGGGCCCAAAACTGGACACAGTACTCCAAATGAGGCCTCACCAGTGCCGAATAGAGGGGAATAATCACGTCCCTCGATCTGCTGGAAATGCCCCTACTTATACAGCCCAAAATGCCGTTAGCCTTCTTGGCAACAAGGGCACACTGTTGACTCATATTCAGCTTTTCGTCCACTGTAACCCCTAGGTCCTTTTCTGTAGAACTGCTGCCCAGCCATTCGGTCCCTAGTCTGTAGCAGTGCATGGGATTCTTCCATCCTAGGTGCAGGACTCTGCACTTGTCCTTGTTGAACCTCATCATATTTCTTTTGGCCCAATTCTCTAATTTGTCTAGGTCCCTCTGTATCCTATCCCTACCCTCCAGCGTATCAACCACTCCTCCCAGTTTAGTGTCATCTGCAAACTTGCTAAGGGTGCAGTCCACACCATTCTCCAGATCATTAATGAAGATATTGAACAAAACCGGCCCCAGCACCGACCCTTGGGGCACTCCACTTGATACCGGCTGCCAACTAGACATGGAGCCATTGATCACTACCCGTTGAGCGCAACCATCCAGCCAGTTTTCTATCCACCTTACCGTCCATTCATCCAGCCCATACTTCTTTAACTTGCTGGCAAGAACACTGTGGGAGACTGTATCAAAAGCTTTGCTAAAGTCAAGAAATAGCACATCCACTGCTTTCCCCTCATCCACAGAGCCAGTTATCTCATCATGTGGACACTAATGCAGCATCCCGTTGATTCCATTATGAGTTTTAACCAAATCCTGGATGATAGCTGCAAACTTTTCCTGCAGCAGGACACCAGCTAGGTAATCACCTTTTGGGGAGGGGAGTGTTTTCTGGGCCCTCTTCAATAGGACACAGCCCACTTAACTCATAGCTGGATTGTGCAGTCACCACCTGCTTGAAAAGCTGTGTGGCATACACAGGTGGCTTGCCATTGATAGCTTGGAATAGAATGTCACTTTGCCATTCAGGAACCTCCAGGATTATGTTCTCCAGAATGTAAATCCTTTCAGGCATTCCACTTCTGAGTGTGATCAAATGCACCCCTATATTTACACACTGCACACACGGTAGTAATCTTTTTACAAAATATGCCCTGTGAGGTATCATTTGAAACTAATAATTCACTGGTCACTATCAGGGTAAAATGTGTGTAGCAATATTATATGTAAAGTTCTGACTTCCCCCTGTATGAGCGCGCATGTTCAAACCTATGTAGCCCCGACGAGGCAGAAGTTGTTGTTAAACAGGTCTATCCTAGACAAAAATGCGTTTACTTCAATTTACATATAAGTAGTAAACAGAGTCCTCAGGGCAGCAAGAAGGGGTAAACTAGTTCCTCAAAGACAAAAGACAAGCTGATGCCTCTAGCCAGGTGTCATCTAAGCTAATTGGCAGTCACTAGTCAAGTGACCATTCTTTGGCAGCAAAGGGGGGCAGGAACAGATCAATCTGCATTTTAACAAACAACATGAAACCTTTTTCACCACGAGACTCCATGTCTCTGTCCTCATAGCAGGAAGGAACTTTATCAAGGGGTAACCTCAGGACAATGCATGTCAAAGGATGACTGGACTATAAAAGGGAGGGGTAAAAACACCCCGGGGGTCTCTTTTTCTTCTTAGGTGACAGAGAAGGAGGAAGGAACCAGCCCTTTGATTTTGGGGGAAATTCCTGATCTAGGAACTTGGTCAGCAATGTTGCTTGGAGCCTGTGGGAAAGATTTTATCTTGAACCAAATCTAGTCTGTTTTTAGCTACTAGAAAGTGTTTTTTCTTGTATCCCTTTCTGGCTTTAATGCCTTATACTTGTACTCACTTAAAATCTCTCGCTTTGCAGTTTAAAATTGTTTTATAAATCTAAACCAATCCAGTGTTGTGTTTAAACTGAACTGTTTGGGTAACTCTAGTTAAAGGAGCAAACTGCTGCATATTGACTCCTTAGGGGGCAACAGACCTGTGATATCTGAACTGCCCAGGAAAGAGCTTGACAGAGTAGAAGACACGTTTGGGGGGAAATTCAGGACTGGGAGTGTGTAGGGGTCACCCTGCAAATAGTAACCAAGGCTGGTGGAAGCTCGTGTGTGACTGGAGTGTTGCTGACAGGCTGCTGGGATAGAGCTGTTGTACCAGGGCTGCAGCTCTACAGACACTTAAGGTGTGATCTGCCTGCTGTTTTATAGCTCCCAACCAGGGCTGCTCCCACTGCAAAGTTTGTGAGGTACCTGAGGGCAGGTGGTAACAACCCCTCACTGGTCTGGATTGCACCCAGGAATGTGATTGGTGACATGCTAGAAAGGGGATGTGCAAAAGTAGGGAATTGATTTGTTTGGACTGGTTCACTGTTTTGAAGTGTTCAATGCACTTTATTTTATTCCTGGTGTTGCAAGGCAGGCCAGCTGCCATCACAGTACTTGAATATTATTTTTGTTATACAGGCATGTTTCCAAAATAAGGCTTTTACTTTGTCAAAAAAGCTTCATTACTATCATTGCTCATCACTTCGTATAAACTGTATTTCAAAGAATAAGAAAAGGCACAACTGGGAAGCTATATTCAAATGCAATTTTTCAATACAGCTACTCAAATCAATCCATAATGAACATCCACAATTCAGGTCTCAAACCACTGTCCTCGGCCATTGTATAAGCAGTCATTTCATCCACAATTAACAATTCATGACAATCACCCCCTTTGCAGTGTACAGGAAGAGTGCTTCATTTACTGTAAAAAGTGCTGTACAAATACATCAGACATGCTATTCTCCCTCAACTACTGGTCCATGGAAGTTCATAATATGGGTGCAGAAATCATCCCTGATCTCTGTTGTCAGTGAGCTCTGACAGGGGTGCTTTTCTGGTTGGGGGTACCAGTTCTGCAATGCATTGCTGTCCTATGTCTATTCAGGGGCAAATGGTTCATCTTTGTATTCTCAAAGATTGAGTGGGGGACAGCAAGCCACAATAATGCAGACAGCACTGATGACACCAGAAACCAAATGGTTCTGTAAACAGCACCAGTGGGATTTCAGTCTGCCAAAGGCACATTCAGCCACCATTATATACTTGCTGAGTGTAATTCAACCTTTTGTCAGGTGCTCTGAGATCAGGATATGGTTTCATAAGCCAAGGGAAAAGGGAGGTAAGCAGGATTACTTAGAATAAGCGTGGAGACAGTAACTCCACTTATGACAAGTCATATGATAATAGTGTTTCAACCTGTTCATGGGGGGTAGACTCCAGCTTGGCAGAAAATCCTGGCAGCATAAACTTTTCCAGTGCAGTCCATGTTGGTGTCCAAAAATCAGGCTGTGGTTCGCAAGGGCCTACATAATGGAGTAGTACGCTTTGTGGTTTATGGACTTGTGCCCCTTCAGGAGGGCAAACTATGGCCACATGAGTCCCACCAATGGCCTTGGTGCAGGTTGGAAACCCCGTTCTCTAAAAGCCAGTAATTATTTCAGAGATGTTGCTTATGCCCACCACCTTTGGGTGAATCACACACCTGATCACCTCAAACCTCCATCACCACTTTACCCACATCTAACTTTCCAACATCAAACTGGGCCTAGGGTTGCCAGCTTCCAGATGGCTATTGCAATCTGCTTCATGACTGGCTTGGCTGCCCCCATACATGTGTCAACTCTGGAGGGTTGGAACAAGCTGCTGCCAAGCCTCAGCACTGTAGCTAACTTTATGCAAAAGTTCTGGAGCCACTGCTGGTCATCTCAGGCCTGCATGGGGATGTGACCCTACCAGACTATGCTTGTGACCCTGCACCAGAAGTGCCAACCTCTAATGGGGGCATGAGTAGCTATACCCCGATTCACGAGGGGCATCAGCCAGTTCAAGTCTGTCTTGTTCTCCTTCTCCAGATACCTTTGGTAGGTCAGAAAATGCCTCTGAAAAGTCCACCCACATCTCAGGGATGTTCTGTCAGTTTCTTCAAAGGGGAGTTAAAGCCCAAGCAGGACAGTTCTTCAAATGGTGACTCCTCATTGCTGGCTCCAGCTGCTGGGATTGTGCAGACCCAAAACACTACTCAGCGGGATGTGTTGGCAGGCTGTTTCCAGTCAATTTTTCCCCCCACAGTGCACCATGACTAGAGTGGCTATAGCTAGGAAGCCTAGCATAGGCTGGTTTGACTCAGGTCTGTGTAATGCAGTGTAGACATCAAGTGCAGATGTGAGACTTGGGTCCAGAAATTCTAAAGAAAGAGCCAATAGTCAGTGTGGACGCACAAGACCTGGCTTACAAGCCCTGAGCCTGCAGGCTTGAGTCCTGCAGACCCTGGGCTTGTATTGCAATGTAGACATACTCCATCTGGTCTGCCTGTTTCTTCATTTGACTCTGCTCCCTCCTGAAAGATAGGTGTGAGACTTCAGCAGATGAGTCTTTTGTCATTAAAGTTAATACTTCCACTTCTGGGCGGGAGCAGTGTCTGGGGAAATTTATAACACTGTCTATATAATCTGAAGCCAATTTTCAGTGTTTATAGGGGGGAAACCTCAACAAAATGTCTGCACTTTAGACAATGCTTTTCATTAGGGTATTAGAAGGTTAATCTGTGCTCTTTATTTTATGTAATAAGTCTATTAACATTCCTATTCAAATGAAATGTAAATCCTTTGAAAAAGAGCTCTAATGCCAGCTACAGGCATCAAGAACTGGCGAGAACCAGCAAGCATGACACTAGAAACTGTTTTCAAGTTTGGCAAGATAATAAACGCCTAAAGGAACTGGCATGATATAGCTAGACTTCAATGCGATTAAGCAACAGTGCTGCAATAGAAACATCATAAAAGCTATCTGTTTTATGAGTGTTATGTAATAAAAATCAAAGCTGAATAAAAATCAATTCAGCATATTTCTTCTTACATTGTTAACATAGCTATTAAAATCTTGGGAAGGGCTTTCCAAATGGTATTGCCTCACAAAAGCACTTTAAATACAGTATTAGGCATCCATCACCCATAATGCATCAAAAACCCAACTTTGAGACTTCTCATTCTGAATTGAAAGTTTCTGCATGATGACCACCATGCAGATCAAGATTATTTTGAAAACTTTGGACTTCTCAAACAAGACAGCATTGGAGATGCTACTACCCAGTAAGAAACGGGAGAATTCGTACCTATGAACGTTGCTTTTGCCTTGGGCTCCTTACGGAGAAGGATGCAGTGGGAGAAACTAAATAGAATGTCTGCTTCTTTCACTAGTCTATGATGCAAGTCGTACTAAGGTGGCCTGTCTGCTCTAGCAGAGGCTTAATGATGCACCTGGAGGTTTAGTTTCAATCCTGCATCTGGCATAGAGGGGGAATGTATTGAGACCGCAATGGGGATGTCCATGAGGAGCTATTGAGCTCTGTGCTGTAGTGTACGCTATGCCTGGAGGCTGATGGAGCAGCATGGCACCAGCTGTACTGCTGCTCCCACAAGACATGTTTTCCTGGCCAATGGCTGTTGAGTACCTCACTATCATAGTGCGAAGAGAGGCTCTGATACTATTGTCGTAGGAACGTCCAGTCCCTTCATGCCTTTTGATTGCTGCACACCCATGCCGAAGGTAGTGTGCACACAGGTGCTGACACACCATGCTTGGCACTGTGTGACTTTCTTTGTCTGCACTGGGTGGTTACCACCTACACAACAGCTGAGCACATGAGGAGAGAGAGCTCAGGAAACCTTCCACACCCTTCTGCAAGAAATAGGATTGATCACTGGGTCATTCTCCTGCCCTCATTTCCAGTGTAAATTTGGAACACAATTGAGCCCAAAGGCAGTTTGACATTGGCTTTAATGGACGCAGAGCATAGGCTTGATAATTTTCAAATAAAAAAGAGGGACAAAGTTATGATTACATTAGCCTGACTTCCCTCTATTGATTTAATGCTGTATCCCTAGACAATACTTCTTGTGAGGCTCTCTTGGGGCATCCTGAACTATGGGTTACCTGTTACGTTTCAGCAAGAGAGATTTTCTGCTGCTAACTGCAGGGGAGGCGCCAGGCGCCAGAGCAGCAAGTGCATGCCTGGGGCGGCAATCCACAGGGGGCGGCGCTCTTCCCCGCCGGCGCCCCGGCCGGGACAGCAGGGCCACGGGCATGCCGCCCTACCCACCTGTGCCCCGGCCGGAGCAGCGGACATGGTGCCCTCCCTGCCGGCATCCTGGCCGGGGGAGCTGGGCCGCGGGCATGCCGCCCTCCCCACTGGCGTCCCGGCTGGGGGAGCCGGGCCACGGGCATGCCGCCCTCCCCGCTGGCGTCCCGGCTGGGGGAGTGGGGCCGCAGGCATGCTGCCCTCCCAGCCAGCGCCCCGGTCGGGGGAGCTGGGCCACGGGCATGCTGCCCTCCCCGCCGGCGCCCCGGCTGGGGGAGCGGGGCCACGGGCATGCTGCCCTCCCCGCTGGCGTCCCGGCTGGGGGAGCGAGGCCGCGGGCATGCTGCCCTCCCAGCCAGCGCCCCAGTCGGGGGAGCCGGGCCACGGGCATGCCGCCCTCCCCACCGGCGCCCCGGCTGGGGGAGCTGGGCCACGGGCATGCCGCAACTCCCCGCCGGCGCCCCAGCTGGGGGAGCCGGGCCACGGGCATGCTGCCCTCCCCACCGGCGCCCCGGCCAGGGCAGCGGGGCCGCGGGGTGCCGCCCTCCCCGGCAGCGCCCCGGCCGGGGCAGCAGGGCCGCGGGCATGCCGCCCTCCCCGGCAGCGCCCCGGCCGGGGCAGCAGGGCCGCGGGAGGCTGGTTTTTTTTTTTGCCTGGGGCGGCAAAAAAGCCAGAGCCGGCCCTGGCTAACTGGTGTCAGCTCCCTGCCACTCCAGTCTGTCAGCCAGCCCAACAAAGTCCTCTGGACTCTGCCAGTCCTTTCCTTGCCTTGCATGTAACTCTTGATTCCCAAACCCCTGGAAGAGTGTTCCTCTGCCGTATCCTGTCACTGGACGCTACAGAAATGACCAAGTCTGCTGTCTCTACAAAGGATTGGTTGGAGTGCTGTTATAGGGCAGGGGCCCTTTTCTCATGGGCGCTGAAGGGACATAGTCACACTTCTACAGTAAAATCTGCATTAAGCTTTGGTCTCAGGGGGAAACTTTCTAAAAGAGCCCCTGCAGGATGCAGGCCCAGAGCAAGTAACATACACAACACACCTTTTCTGAAAGCTGCCAAGGCTAGGGCTCAGACTCACACTGCATAGGTGCTCAGTTTTAAGGACTACAGTTTGTTACCTTGAGCCACCCACTTACTGTAACAATAGACTGCCTGCAAATCCCCTGGCTGCAACAGAGCCCTAGTCTTGCTGCACATGTGAATTTCACTCTTTGGCATGTCTGGGTCAACCATGTTGGAGTTTGTGATAAGGTACATCCCCCGCATCTTCCCAGACAGCCACTCTGTGATATGACAAGTGCACCTGCCTCAGCTTCCCCTCAGAGTCCCTAGGAACTCCACACAAGCTTTCTTGACTCACTAATACCCTCCTTGGGTACTAGGTATTACTAAATATCCATAAAACAGAAGTCCCAAACAGTCTACTTCTCACACCCAGTGTACATACTGTAGTTCTTTAATCTATTGACATGGCACAGAACAGTGGTTCTCAACCTTTCTTTAACCAGAGACCCCTAAACTTAAATAGACAAACCTGCCAACCTCCAAATGCATCCTCATTATTTTGTTGTTCATAATTTATTTCTTTCACATTACTTTAATAGTTATCACAAATATTACTGTAGAGAAACTATCTGAACAGATCAACAAAAAACACAGCAAATTAAAATATTGACTGCTTACCTGATACTAATGCGATCCTTGGGCTTGTTTGGCAGCAGTTGAGGAGTAATTTCAGTTGGGCCAGTGAGAAGGTCATCTTCAACATTTATTCTTGAACGGTGTTTGTTTTTAATGCTGATGAAGGCTGAGAATCCATTTTCACAAAGGTAAGTGGTAGCAAATGGAAGGAGGACTCTCAGAGCATGGTTAGCAAATTCGAGAAATTCACTACATATGTGCAACCAGAATTCAGCAACAGGCATAGTTTTATGGGCACATTTCATATTGGTGTTGTTTCCCAGCTCAGTAAACTCCTCCTCCTCCTTAGGAATCATTTCAAGCAATTCCACATCAGCAGATAAAAAGGGATTTGTGATCCATATCATGTCAGTATCGTTTACCATGTTGCTGAAGAACATTCAAACTGGTAAATAAGGGACTCCATGTGTTCAGTCATAATAGCACACAGTCAGGTGGGTGGCCTTGACTTCATCAAAGTTCCAAAATTTTGGAAGGAGTGGAAACATGCTCACGTTCCCTTTGTGCACTCACTCCTGCCATACATCCAGTTTCCTCAAGGAAGGCAGTCACTTTGACAGTGTGATAAGAGTTGACTGGTGCCCTTGCATGCTAATATAAATTTGATTCAGGTGAACAAAGATATCAGCAAGCCGAGCAAGCCAGTTCTCCTCTGAGAATCTACCTGCTGCTTTGTGTATTTTCTCTTCCAAAAATACCTTCAGAAACTCATGAAGCTCAAAAACGGAATTCAAAACCTTTCCCTTGGAAGCAATCTGACCTCTGTGCATAGCCAGTGTGTGAGTCTTCCATTTGGGGAGGCTTACATGCGAGTGCTGGAAGCTCCCTAGAAGTGGCGGGGGCCATCAGCACCCAGAACGTGGCTCTGGCCCCAAGGCTCCACCACTTCCCTGAGGCCCTGCCCTTGCTCCGCCTCTTTCCCCGCCCTCCTCTCTGCCTCTTCCTCCCGAGGCCTGCCTACTGGCCAGCCAGCTGCTCACTTGCTTCTCTCGAGAGGAGCGAGCAGTGGGCGGGGAACACCTAGGAGGAAGAGGCGGAGTGAGGGCGGAGCCATGGGGGAAGAGGCCAAGTAGGGGCAGAGCACAGGTGGGGCCATGGTCCAGATGTCAGTGGTGCGCCCAGCCCACCGCACTTCTAGGGAGTTTCGCCTCCAGCATTCCACAACATTTGACTTCCTGCATGGCCAGCCTCTTTTGGAGAGGCTTAGACTTCCCAAGCCTCTTATAAACACCGCCCATGCCTTACTATGCGGATGATGGTTGTCATGCAATTCATCCATTTCTGCACCACACTGATGAAAAAGTACATGCATGCAATGGTTGTGCTTTGATAAAGTTAGCAACTTTTATTGTCTCATCAAGTACATCTTTCAGGTCATCTGGCATCTTTCTCTTGACTAGGTTCTCCCGGTGAAGCATGCAACACGTTACTTTTGCGAATGGTGCAACATCCCTGTAATTTTTTTTTGCAACCCCATTATGCCTCCCATCATTGCAGCAGCATTGTCTGTGCACACACCATACCACTGCTCTCAGTCTAAGTTGTTGTGCTCATCGTGAAATTATCCGGACACTTAAAAATCTTATCACTTGTTGTTTTTGTCAGTAGTGATCTGCAAAACAGATCTATTTTCCCATCACAGATGTATCGCACATAAACCAAACAGCTGAACCTCACCTGACACATCCAGAGATTCGTCCAGTTGTAAGCTTTATTTCCCACTTGCTTGAATCCTGTGTAACAACTGGTCTTTGCATCAGCTGCAACATCTGTAATTCACCTTTTAATGATGTTGTTTGATACTAGCACATTCTTCAGTTTATTAACAGCTTCGTAATATTTCATGACACATATCAATTGCAGCTGGCACCAGCAAAGTTTCAGCAATTGTATGTGGCTTTCTGTTTTTAGCAATTCTAATTGCAACCTTGTAGGATGCTTTGAGAGCCTTTTCTTGTACAGTTACACAGTTTGTATAGTCTTTTTGTTTGTTTGTTTTTAGTAGGCAATTCCGCTTCCTTTCAAAGTACTCCACTGGCTTGTCAATGCTTTCCTCATGCAAAGACCTCAGATGTCTTGTAAGTTTTGCCGGCTTAAGTGCTTCATTAGAAAGTACTTCTCCACAAATTACACACTGTAGTCTTGATTCTCTACCGACACATACACACACAAAACCGAGTTTAATGTAGCAGTCATCATATTTCCTCAAGGTTTTTTTTTAAAGGGGTTCAGTTTTGCTTCTTTCTTTCTCTTCTTTCTTATTTTAGATGTTTTCAACTTTATGGACTGTCAAAGTAGACTGAGTCGTTTTACAAATAGCAAACTTATCCATTATAGAAATTAAATGAATTAATTATATTTCACAGTTGCAGCTGAAATGATCAGTAGCGTTTTTCACCCTGCACTGAATTACAAGATCCACGTCAAACCGATGTGTACAACAAAACTGGCGTAAACCAGATAGGTGATTGGCACATGACAGATAAAAAATGTGGAACCTCAGCTTTTACTTCAGTAATTTAAAAACATCAGATTTGTATTCCTGTGCATCGTTCTCAAATTATTTTCACAAATTGATGTTTTAAATGACAAATTACAGCGTTGCTAGGTGATATATGAACAGTGCCAAGTCGCTATCAACTTGGAATGTGCAACTGAAAGTGTCAGCATGGTGTGTCATTTATTATTATGTAGTTGCTGGCACATTTTCAGACCCCCTTGATTATACTGGCGGACCCCTAAGGGTCTGTAGACAACAGGTTGAGAAACACTGGTATATACCATGTTCCAGCAGCTTCTGCCATAGCAAGGCTCTTGAGGCCTCGTCTGGTCTTCTGGCAGGACAGGCCCCCAGCGTTTCCAGGTGGAATGCAACCCCTCTTATGGGTGGTGGGTATAATAGGCCAGCGGAGGCTAAGACTCCCCTGGTGCAGCTGCCGCCGACTCGCCACTGCATGCCTGGGCCGTGGTGGCCCCGCCTGCGCTCTGCCTCTTCCCAGAGGCCTCCACCACCTGCTGCTACCTGGTGAGCAGGGCTGGCTTTAGGAAGTGTGGGGCCCCATGCCAACAGTGTCAATTGGGAGGAGGGGATAGCTCAGTGGTTTGAGCATTGGCCTGCTAAACCCAGGGTTGTGAGTTCAATCCTTGAGGGGGCAATTTAGGGATCTGGGGCAAGAATCTAATATTTAAAAAAAATGTCATGACTTATGACTAGTGGCTGAGGGAACTGGGATTGTTTAGCCTGCAGAATGAGGGGGGATTTGATAGCTGCTTTCAACTACCTGAAAGGGGGTTCCAAAGAGGATGGATCTAGACTGTTCTCAGTGGTAGAAGATGACAGAACAAGGAGTAATGGTCTCAAGTTGCAGAGAGGGAGGTTTAGGTTGGATATTAGGAAAAACTTTTTCACTAGTAGGGTGGTGAAGCACTGGAATGGGTTACCTAGGGAGGTGGTGGAATCTCCTTCCTTAGAGGTTTTTAAGGTCAGGCTTGACAAAGCCCTGGCTGGGATGATTTAGTTGGGGTTGGTCCTGCTTTGAGCAGGGGGTTGGACTAGATGACCTCCTGAGGTCCCTTCCAACCCTGAGATTCTATGATTTTATGATGGGGCCTCTCCGTTGAAGCACCGCCGATGTGACTGACGTTGTGGGGCTCCAACACGGACGTTGCGGGGCCTTCTTAGGCGAATTCACCCCTCCTGTCCTCCACCACCACCACCCCCTGTCCCAGCAAGGCCACCTGCCATGTCCCTCTTCTCCTCCATTCCCTCCCCATGAGACCCCCCTGCCGCTCGCGGTGTCCCTCCACTCCATCACCCCCTCAAGACTCTCCACCGCCATGTCCCTCATCTCCACTCCCCTCCCTCTTGGGGGAAGGGGGGTGAGCAGGGATGCAGGGAGCAGTGAGCAGGGGGCACCTCGTGATGGAGGGGAGAGGAGGGATGTGGCAAGCAGCAGTGTGTGGGGGGGCGGTGGTGGCTGGAGCAGAGTGGGGCGAACCGGGGGTGGGGCTGTGGGCAGAAGAGGTGGGACAGGGGGCTAGCCTCCCCCAGGGGAAGCTTCACCTGCTGCCACCCATGCCCTCTCTTCAGGGGTGCTGGAACCATTTTTATAGTGGGGGGTGCTGAGAGCCATTGAACCAAACTGTAGACACTCTATATAACAGAATCCACTTCAAACCAGGGAGTGCTGCAGCACCCCCAGCACCTCTGCCTCTCTTCCCAGCAGGAACCTCCACAGCTTCTCTGCTAGGAGTTCATCCTCACCGGGGAGCATCCCTCACTCCCGGCCCTCAGCAGTCCACTGGCTCCAGCTCTACAGCATGGAGATGTCAGCAGGCAAGCCCCTCTCCTCCTTCGGTCTTCTTTGGTCCTCAGCTTCAGCTCTCCAGCTTAAGTTAGCCAGCAAACCCCTCTGCTGCTCTCTTGCCTTCCCCCAGGAACCACCGCCACCTTCTTTCTGGGGTCTCCTGGCCTCTGGCAGCTCTCCCTGCCAATCGTTCACTTTCAGGTAGCTTTCTCCTGTTCTTTTCCTGACTGAACCCCCACTTCTTGTTTTTATGGCATAACAGACTCACATTCTGAGTCTATAACTGCCAAGCTGGATTTAATGATATAGTCAGTCTTTTTTTCTCACTATTTAAAAAAGATTGTAATATTGCTTTCTTAATGGTGCCCCATTTTTCTGATGCTCTTACCAGCCATTTTAGCATAACCGTTGTCACTTTTAGGTGCCTGAGTTTGTCATACAGAATTCCCCAATCAGTATTATACTCTTTACACTCCCACAGGATGTGATCAAACATTTCTTTGATCTTGCATGTCTCTCAGAGCCTATCTTTGTGTTTATTAATGAAGGGCAAGTTACTGTTTAAGCCACAATATCTGGCAATTATGTGGAGTAGAACTACCTCACTCTCTCCCTGGTTCTTTCAATATGTCAGCGTTTTTGATTCTAGGGCATACTTCCTGGAATCTTCCCCCCATCTCCTTTGTCCATACTTCCTGCTACTCCTTAGTTAATGTTTAATGAGGTTTTTAAACTCCTGTCTACTTAAAGGAATCAGTCAATGTTTTCCCCAGCATTTTTTGCTGCTGCCTCTGCCACCTACCTTCCTGCTATCCCAACCTGCGCGGATATCCATGGTATTTCAGCGTTTACTCCCATCTGGGCCAATTCTGTTTGTAACGATGTTCATTAATTATATAACTTCTGCTACCTGAATTCTGATTTGATTTCTAGTCATTCTGATAAGGAATCTGACAAGATGACAATGGAAGTAGGTTGCACATCGAGTATCCACTAAAATGCCAACATTATCTATGCTAGTTTGTCCACCAAAAGAGCTACAGATTTTGATAGTCTAATGGATTTCTATATTCCAAGTGCTGGGATACAGAATGCTGTGAGGCTTTCTCATCTTTAGACCCATCTGTAAATATTTGGCAATGTTTGTCCCATTTATTAGTTTTAAATCAATTTGCTGTACTTCATACATTTAGCTCTCTTTTTCTCCTTTCAATTTCATTATACAGTTCCACATTTCAGGTTTTTTTCCACCTGTAACATTTTCCCCATGGCTATTTATGCTAGTTTCTTCTAGGTCTTTCTTTCCTCGTAGTTCCTTTGTCCATACTTTAATCCTATTAACATGAGGCATGTTTTGTCGTCCCCCGCACCACAGTGTTGTTCACTGAATTTCCAGAATTCTTCGTATATTTGTTTAGTGTTTTTCCATCTTCCCTGTTTCCAATTACTTTTTGTTTCCCAAAAGGTTAAGTCCAATGATTTCATTCTTAACATTACAAGCATTTCACCGGCAGCTATCTGCATTACAAAAGGGGTCATGATGAAGGCACCACATAAGATGCATAATGCCTGGGCTTGGATTGAGTCTAGCTTCCTTGGGTTCATTTTTGAGGGTGAACTGAACGCTTGGTGTCCATATTCAATGTTTAGTCTTATTAATGCTTTATAAAGTATTACATTGCTTTCTTATCCACAACACAGCTAATTCCAGAGGTACTTTAAAGTGGATTGATTTTACCTTTACATTTATCTACAATATTTAAAATGATCCTTCCATGTTAGCTTGCTGTCAAACATCACAACCAAGGAATTTGTAGCTTTTAACTATACCAACATGCTATCCTGTAGCGAAGGGGGGTGGTCTCTCGCCCTGACAGATGGGGAGAGAGCTGAGACTGACCCCTGGTGGGCAGAACCAGGATACCCGCGGCCACCCCACTGGAAGCAGAGGGGCAGGGCAGGAACAGGAACTATAAAAGGCCGTCCCTCTAGCTTAGTTGAGGCAGAGCTGCCAGAGAAGCAGGATGTCTCTCTCCCACTGCTGGAGCCCAGATCTGATGGCAGCTACTACAGTGTCAGAGACCCAGAAGGATTGCTGGAGCTGCCAAACACCAGGGACCCCCAAGGAGCTGTTGGGGCTGTTGCTAGCCGTTTACCTCAGCGATACCAACAACAACCCCAGAACCCAGGTACCCCTGGACTGGGAGTGTAGGAAGGAGCCCAGGGAAGACAAATAGGGTTTGGCTGTGTGACTGATTGTAAGCCGGCCAGCATCTTGTGGTTGGATTTCCCCGCTGACCCAGTGGCGGATGACTCTGCCACTCTTAGGGCCCTGGGCTGGGAAGAAGTGGAGCAGGAGGAGGAGGAAAGCGGGAGCGAGGGTGCTGAGGAGGAGGGAGACAGCCCTGCATCCCTAGATGCATGCAGCCAGGAGCTGTTCTCAAGCCAAGAGGAAGGTAGCCAGTCGCAGCGGACGGTGCTTGGGGAAGGACAAACATCAGAGGAGATTCCCGGTAAGCAGCTTTTATTTTGGGAAGGAAGTTGTTTGGTGCTGGCTCTTGAGGCAAGGAGGGTCAGGGCTGCATGCATGCCTAGATGCGGACTAGGGCGTTGATGTGCTCTCTCACATCGCGGTAATCGGCCTCGGTGATCTCTTCAAAGGTCTCATGCAGAAACTGGGCAATCCGCTTGCGCAGGTTCCTTGGCAGAACTACTGTAGTCCTTGTCTCAGTAAGGCTAACATGTCCGTGCCACTGTACCGTGAGGGGCGCGGGGACCATTGCTGCACACAGGCAAGCTGCATACGGGCCAGGGCAGAAGCCGCATTGCAGTAGAAGACCCTCCCTTGCTTCCCAGGTTACCCTCAGCAGCGAGATATCTTCCAGGACAAACTCATCCTGTGGAAAACGTGGGGACAGTGTTCAGTATAGGAGCCCCCTGCAGTTGTTGGCTCTCCCCAAGGCACAGAAACCCAGAGGACAGTATGACCATGAAACAATCAGTCCCCCTTGATCCTGTGGTTACTCACCATTTTGGGGCTCCTGTGGGTTATGTGCTTCCACTTTTTCTTCATTAGAGCTTTTTATCCCTTTGCCTTCTACAATGAGGTCTGGCATAAAATTACTCTTACTCTGTATTAAATGTGTTGTCCTAATATGCCTACATACCTCTGTTTTAGTATCTTTACTTTCCCACAGTACTTTCTTCACCTTTCTCTTTTTGCCTTTTTAATAGTCCTTTGCACAATTGCCTTGTTTCTTTTATATTTCATTAAGTCCTCATTATTAGTTGTATTTTTTTGCTTTCTTATGTGCCTTGTTTCTTTAATTGCTTTTTTACACGCCTCATTCTACCATGATACATGACTTCTACCTTTCTGGGGTGGCTTGATGTCTTAGGTATAGCTAATTTTTCTGCCATTGTGATTTCCTTAGTTATATTGCTACTAACCTCCTCAACGTCATGGCTCATACATTGTTCATTAATATTTTCATTACATTTGCTTCTAAATAGTTCCCAGTTTAATATTTGTAAATATTCTAAGTTGGGGGGCCTTGCTCCATCCTCAACATTGCCTTTACCTTGATGTACTAGAAGTACAGGGAAGTGGTCACTTCCCAATCCCTCCTCTTTATCGACTTCCCAGCTGCATTTGCTTGCTATGCTATTTGACACAATTCCCAGGTTTAGACAGGAGAGATTTCCATTGGCTGCATTAAACCTACTGAGAGTGCCATCATTCACGATCACTATCTATTTTCATTAATGAATTGTTCTAGACATTTGCTGCTGTTATTTCTTCCACTTCCCAACCTGTAATGGCTGTTTAGGTCTCCACATATCCTATACCGGCCTGTTGCATCTTCAGCAATCTCTGTTCATTCCTTAATCTCCAGTTTTCCACAGGGGATGTACTTTATGTTCTCAAAGATGCAGATTTATTTTCCATTGGAATCTCAATAGAATTGTTTGCTATTTAGTTTCATCACCTCAATTTCAAGATGATTTAGATTTTCCTTAATGAATGTAAAAACGTCCCCTTCCCTTCCTATTTCTGTCTATCTATATATATCCTAGTATTCATATTAGTCATGTTCCTTGTATGCAAATGATATCAGGTTTAGTAGCCTTATCAAGGATATATTTTCTTTAGTTCATGTGCTATTAGGCTACGTGTGTTCCAACACTAAATAGTTAGTGCCATTCTATTTATCCTTCAGTATTTCCATCATTTAAAGCAGCAGAAAAGTACCTATGTGTTAATAACTTACCAGTAGAACAATTCCATGCTTTAACTATAATTTTCATTGTTTTTTCCTGTCTGATGTGTAGTTTATTACTTCAATCATAAAAGCTATAAACCTCTGCCTATACATAATGTCTTCTATTTTCCCTGTATTACTCAATTAGATCCTTTGGATTTATTCTATTGTATCTGTCTTTCTCCTTACTGAGTTTCTCCTTCCCTTACATGCCTCCTAGTATCTTCTGCATGATATATACTGTGACGGGTTCCCCCCCTTGGGGTGCCACCTGGAACTGGGGTGCCACTGAGCCCACTGGACCCACTAGCCTGGGCTCCCACTCACCCTGTAATGCTGTGACAAGCTGCAGACATGCTCCCGGTCACACACTTTCACCAGCACACACCCAGCTATAAGAACATGCAAACACGCTTTCTGACTAGCCCCTGCATGGGAAGGCTATACAGCTAGGGCACTAACCAGATTCACAGGTGCACACCCCCTCTAGAGGGTGGACCCAAAATGATACCGTTTTGCACTGCACAGAGAACTGTATAGCGTAAGCTCATGAAATTCACCCCTTCCCTCAATGTGGAGAAGAATATACACAGCGTTCTGCCCCAAGTTATGATTTTCCACACACTGGTTTTAGACAAAACAAAAAAGTTTATTAACTACAAAAGATAGATTTGAAGTGATTACCCTAAGCAAATTCTCACCCTAATTGTTGGTTTAGGGCAGTAGTGGGCAATCTGCAGCTCATGGGTCGTATGCGGCCCATCAGGGTAATCCACTGGCGGGCCGCAAGACAGTGTTTACATTGACCGTCCGCAGGCACGGCCGCCCACAGATCCCAGTGGCTGTGGTTCGCCGTTCCCAGCCAATGGGAGCTGCGGGAAGCAGTGGTCAGCATGTCCGTAGTTTGCAGATTCTTGAGGGCAAGTTGTACTTGCTTGCAGCTTAAAACCCCAGGTATACCTTTCACAGGCTAGAAATCCCTCTAGCCTGGGTTCAGCCCTTCTCCCCCAGTTCAGTCCTTGTTTCTCAGGCATTTCCAAGCATCTCCTTTGGGCAGGGGAGTCAGTGAAGAACGAACCTTGATGATGTCACTCTCCTGTTTTAAATAGCTTTTGCATAGGGCGGAAACCCTTTGTCTCCAACTTTAGTTCTCACGCCTTTCAGTGGAAAAACACTAGTATTCTATGATGGAGTCCAGTACCAGGTGACTTGGTCACATGTCTGTGTAGGGCCATAGCAGCCATGACTCGGAGGCTGTTTGTAGCATCATCAGGAGGGCTCCCTGGTGGGAGATTGGCATTTTCTAAGACCTAATGTTTTCCCTAATGGCCCTTCCGAGCCAGCTAGACTGATTGCATTCTGTCTAGTGGGCATTCCCCAGATGTAAACACATTTGTAACAGATGCATAGACAATATTCCTGTCTTCAGATACCAAAATGATACATGCATGCAAATAGAATAATCATATTCAGTAAATCACAACCTTTTCAATGATATCTCACATGACCTATCTTGCATAAAGTACCTCATAGTTATGCCATAATTATATCACAATAATATCTCTATGAAGAATATGGGGCATAGTGTCACATGTACTATTTCACTTTTTGTATCTCTTGCTCAGTTTGTTGCTATACAATGTCCATATGCTGCCCACCAGCTCAGCTCCAGCCAAACCCTCCACTATCTCTGTCGTTCCCACTCATATGGCCGGGTGCCGTCTTTTAACCCCATGCGAGTAGCCTGAGTCATAGGTGCACTGGCCTCTTTGTTCTTAAAGGGCCAGTGCCACCCTCTGTCAGAGTCCCCAACTGTACCTTCTGTAACTCTTGAAATACTGCTTCCGCAAACGGGCAGCCGGTGCTGCACACTGTCCAAGAGAAATCCTGACAAGGTGATAGCAGTTTGGGGAGGGTGAGTTAGTCTCAGCTCCAGGTGTGCTCAAACATGGCCTTTTTGGGGGGTGGGAGGGACACTATATTTCAAGAACTCCTTGCTCAAAATACCCCAAATTTTAACCACTAACCCTACCCAACACCTCTATAAGGCACAGCAAAGTTCAAGGCAGTCTAAATATGCATGTGGACTTAGAACACTTAGAAAAGCCATCTGTTAATCAATAAGTTACTCAACTTTAACTGTAGCAGAGTTGCTGCAACACTACAATCCTGAGTTGTTAGCCTCTCCCAGAAGGCAGCAATGTAAATTCCCTACACTTTACAGTCCCTGTGCTTCCATTCTGGATGACTTAATTGTGTTTTCTGGGCTGCTATAGCATTTGGCTTTGGTGTGTACTATGGAGGATTGCTGCACTGTGGTATGGATTATCAGCAAATCCAGGATCTGCCAGCTGGAACAATTTACCACCTGGCATAGAGTTTCCTATGATAGCATGGTGCCATCTTTGCAAACTGCATAACTGGCAAGTGGAGGCAACCACTGGTACAGTAACTTCCAAACTGACAGCTCTGCCATTGGAATACACCTCCCAGATGTTATGATTTAGGCTGGAACCTCCTATTGGATCACAGACATCTTTGCAGACAGGGCAAAGCTGCCAGACATGGACTGCTACCTGAAACTGTGCCTGAAGACCAAATTCCTACTTTCCAGTAAAGTGCAAGTTGACTCCTGCCACGCCGTGCAAAAGAATGCTGCAGCATTGACTTGAGCAACTAGGCAAATCCATGCAGTCCTTGGTTCGTAGCTGAAAAATGATGGCATGCAGCATATCCGGCACAAAAAAATTACTGCCAGGGACCCCTCACTATACAAAACAGATGGGACTTGCCTCTTGGCCAAAGGTCTGTTTCTTTTGGGATGGCATTTGAGATGCTCTTGAACATGTTGTGGGAAGTTTTCCTTCACCCTAAGGGAAAAAAGAGCTCTTTTGAGCTACCCCCCTGCATCGGTTTTTCCCCACCAGTTGTCATATTTCCAGATCACTTCTATAGTACACAATACTTCATATTTCACTCAGTCCACTCTCCCACATTCTTCTTCCTCTCCCCCCGGTCCCTCACGCCAGACAGCACGATAAGAAACTCTCTCCAGTGTCTGTCATACTAGTCTGCAGCCCTCAGACCCTCTGTATATGTTACTGTTGTTCAACAGCTCCAGCTCTGTGGATGGTGGAAGGAAGAAAGCTGGACTAGCATGGGTGTATAGAGATAAGATGTATGGCGCCCTTGGCTGGCAAATGCAGGTGTTCAAGGAGTCAGGGCCTCATCATAAGAACATCAGAATGGCCATGCTGTATCAGACCAATGCATCTAGCCCAGTATCCTGTCTTCTGATAGTGCCTGGTGCCAGATGCTTCAGAGAGAGTGAACAGAACAGGGCAATTATCAAGTGATCCATCCCCTGCCATCCAGTCCTAGCTTCTATCAGTCAGAGGCTTAGGGACACCCAGAGCATGGAGTTCTGTCCCTGACCATCTTGGCTAATAGCCATTGACAGACCTATCCTCCCTGAACTTCTCATTCTTTTTTGAGCCCACTTACACTTTTGGCCTTTCACAACATCCCATGGCAATGAGTTCCACAGGTGTACTGTCGTGCATTGTGTAAACAAGTACTTCCTTCTGTTTGTTAAATCTGTTGCCTATTGATTTAATTGGGTGAGCGCTGGTTCTTGTGCTATGTGAAGGGGTAAATAACACTTTCTCCAAACCATTAATGATTTTATAATTCATCATATTCCCGCCCACTTCGTTGTCTCTTTTCTAAGCTGAACAGTTCCCCTCTCTTTTTAATTTTTCCACCTATGGAAGTTGTTCCATACCCCTAATTATTTTTGTTCCCCTTCTGTGTACTCTTTCCAATTCTTGTATCTTTTCTGAGATGGAGCAACCAGAACTGCACACAGTATTCAAGGTATGGGCATACCATGGTTTTATATAGTGGCATTATGATACATACTGTCTTATTATCTATCCCTTTCCTAATGGTTCCTAACAACTTTTTTGACTGCAACGCCTAGCACATGATAAAAATACTATCCCTCAAAGAGCATACACTCCAAGAAAAGGACTCAGTCTATATTGTGATTCAGTAAAGTAAACCAGGACTCTGAATTTGTGGACCATACAATTCCAAACACATCTTTCAAAATTCTATTAAAACTTGTCATTTCTTATTAAGATTTTAGAAGTGGCCCCTGGCTTTACTGAACGCCAATCCTCTCTATCCTCTACTCATTTTTAAAAATATGTTGTATCCAGAACCTCTGATTACTGAAGTGCCATAGTCTTGGGCATCATATAAGAATCTAGGAAGAGGCTGGTACTGCAGAAAATACCTGTCTTGCTCACTGACCTGTGGTTCCAGAAATCCACAGCTACCAGCTGAAGAAATTTTTTCCAGCTGTTGTACAGTTAACACCATATAGCTAGCTTGTAGCTTAATTTTATCCCCTGTTCTTTGCAGGAATGTAAAGTAAGTTATTTTGCATATCAGAGAAGCAGAACCTCCCTGATGGATTTAGAAACTAAATTAAGCTGAGAGCATCACAATTTGTAGTTGACTGGAGCCCATTTTATTTCACTTCTTTTCATTTCATTATGACTTCCCAAAGCTCAGTCTGTTGACTGACACAGACTGCAGGCCACCTGCTGCAGAATAACAGCTGAAATCAAAGCAACTCTTTCTGGTTTTCTATTAGCCCCCTTAGACTAAATGAGATTTCATATCTCCTTTTATTGTGTTGAAATTTTGTCATTTTTTCTTCCACATTTATCTTTACCCCTCTTACTCCTTTATCTTCATCTCACTCCTTAAATCTTCCTTCCCACCTGCATATTTTCTATCCTCTGTTCCACTGCTCTCACTTTGTCTGCCTAGCCCCTTTCAATTATCACACCCTTCAGTAACTGGCGTTCTACCTTTTTCATCTGGTACTCCAGTTTGGCCTCTTAATTTCTAATCTCTTTATACACAGTAAGCACATCATTTATACACTGTAAGCACATAGACTCCCCACTACAGTTAACAAAACAATGCACACATCCTATTGGCTTTTATCTTCACTTTCCCTTCTTTTCATCTTTTCTTTGTGCATTGGACTCCTTCGAGCCTGTTTCCTTAACTGGACTCAGATCCAGAGCCATCACATTGCTTGACCTCATTTCCCACTTCCAGCTGTATTTTATAGATGAACTTCAATTTTGCCATTAAAATGTAGACATCACCTCTCAGTTTCCTTAATTCTAAAGCAATGCCCTCAGAATGGGGTAATAAATAAGCTTATACTTACACAAGGGAGCCTCCTTCAATCTGTGGACATCTATAATTTTAAAAAAATATTAAAATTGTTGCCTTGACTCCCCAGCAGTAACTGAGGCTTGAGTAGGTCAGCCTTACTTCTCATGTCTGACAAAAGAAGGGCGGGGGGAATCAATAGTGATGTCCTGGTAGGGGTCTAGTATAGACCACCAAATCAAGAGTGGGGAGAGGGGCATGAGGCATTTCTAGAACAAATTGTGGAAATATCCAAAATACAAGCCCTGGTAGTAATGGAGGACTCTACCTACCCAGACATCTGTTAGAAAAGTAATATGGAAAAACACAAAGTGTCCAATAAGTTCTGGAATGTGTTAGGGAAAGCTTTGCTTCAGAAGGTGGAGGAAATAACAAGGGAACAGCCATTTTAGACCAACAGGGGCACATTTGAAAGTTAAAGGCAATTTGGGTGAAACTGGTCATGAAATGATAGATGTCATGGTTCTAAGGAAAGGAGGAGTGAGAGGAGCAGAACAAGGACAACAGAATTCAGAAAAGCAGACTTTCTTAAACTCCAGACTGGTAGGTAAGGTCCCATAAGAAGAAAATTCAAGGGATAAAGGAGTATAGCAGAGCTGGCAGTTTCTCAAAGAGACGGTATTAGAGGTACAACAATAAACTACCTCAATAGCAAGGAAGGATAAGAAGAATAATGAGAGGCCAATATGGATGCATCAGAGCTCCTTAATTACTCAAAAATAAAAAAGGAATCCTACAAGAAGTAGAACCATGGACAAATATCAAAGGATGACTACAAAGAATAGCACACACATGTAGGGAAAGGCTAAGGCACAAAATGAGTTACAATTACAAGGGACATTAAAGGCAACAATCAGTGATTCTAAAAGTACATTGGCAATAACAGAAAGATGAAAGAAAGTGTAGGCCCACTACTTAACAGGGAAGGAGCACTAACAACACTAAGAAGGCTGAGTTGCATATTTTGCTTTGGTCTACACTAAAAGGTAAATTGTGACCAGATACTTAACACAGTTAATATTAAAAACAAGGGCCAAGGAACACATTTCAGAATAGGGAAAGAACGGGATAAAGAATATTTAGATGTATTCAAGTTGGCAAAGCCTGACAAAAGTCACCATAGAATACTTAAGGGACTAGCTGAAGTAATCTCAGAACCACTACCAATTATCTTTGATAACTCATGGAAGACAGGTGTCATCCCACAGGACTGGAAAAGGGTAAATATTTTACCTCTTTCTAATGATGGGCACTAAGAGGATCTGGAGAATTATATACCAGACAGCCTAACTTTGATACCTGGAAAGATACTGGAACAAATGATTAAACAATCAATTTATCCTAGAGGGTAATAGGGTTATAAGGAATAGCTAACATGGATTTGTCAAGAACTAATCATGCCAAATCACAACCTAGTTTCCTTCTTTGACAGGTTTACTAGCCTAATGGATAAAGGGGAAGCTGTAGATGTGATATCTTGATTTCAGTAAGACTTCTGACACAATCCTACATGATACTCTCATAAAGCAAACTAGGGATATGTAGTGTAGATGAAATTACTGTAGGATGGGTACACAACTGATAGAAAGACAATATTCATGGGAGGTAATTGTTATGCTCTACTTGGCACTGGTGAAGCTTTCAGATGACGTACTATGCCTTGTTTTGGACACCACACTAAAAAAAAGTAGACAAATTGGAGAGAGCCCAGAGGAGAGCAACAAAAAATATAAAAGGTTTAGAAAACCTGACTTATGAGAAAAGGTTAAAAAATCTGGGCACGTTTAGTCTTGAGAAAAGAAGACGGAGGGAGACCTGATAAGTCTTCAGATATGTTGAGGGATATTATAAAGAGGACTGTGACCAATTGTTCTCAATATCCGCTGACAGTAGGATAAGTAGTAAGAGGCTTAGTCTGCAGCAAGGGAGATTTAGATTTGATATTAGGGAAAACGTTAACTAGAAGTATACTTACATATTAGGATAGGCTTCCAAGGGAGGCTGTGGAATCTCCATCTGGAGGTTTTCTAAGAACAGCTTAGACAAACACCTGTAGGGATGGTCTAAGTATAGTAGGCCCTGCCTTAGCTCAGGGGGCTGGAGTAAATAACTTCCTGATGTCCCTTCTGGCCCTACATGTCTATGATTCCATGCCCGCTGGGAGATTGTACCAATATGTAAATTAGCCCCAGAATCAACCTTAGCTCCACCCAAAATATTTTCCCACTAGCTCATAGGTGGCCAAACCACAGTTTGTGAGCCTCACCCATCCCCTAGGGATGGCCCGGCCATTAGGCATGCCTGGCTCTTAATGTTCTGAAGGTTATCGTATGAGGCTCGGAGGGTCAGTAAGTTTGGCCACCCCTGCACTAGCTATTAATTCTTTTAGTTAGAAAAGGCAGGATAGATCCTGGGCAGTAGCTTGCAAGGTCACTAATATTGAGGGAATTTTTTTAAGCACTAGTCAGACTTTCACATTTTAGGGTGGGGCAGGTAGATTCCCCATATGAAAGGAAGGGATGACAATCTCTGGTAGGTGTTCTCTCTTATTGTACACCATCCTGGAAGGGCAGATAGCTTCCCCGACTTCTTGTGTAAAATGTATTGAATGGTGGGAAGGACAGCATTGTTTATAGCCCTGCTTTCAGTTTGGGGACCTGTGAAATCATCCTGAGTGCCAGTGATCCTCTCTGAAATAAAAGCTCTTGTTCAGCAGCATTACAGAGGTGGTGACACAGTGGATGTAAAGCAGAGTTCAGAGTCCAGGAGAATGACAAAGTTATGGAGTGTTGATTCACCTTAAGGAGAGAGATGAAGCTGTGTTTGCAGAGCTTCCTCTTATAGTACCAATTTAGCCTGTGAGCCTATGTTCAAGCCCTTTATTCTTTTAAAAACAAAACAACCCTCCCCTCCCCCCCAAAACCCCACCTGAGCATAGTCAAATGTTTTATACTGGATCTTTAATTTATTGAATAATCTTAAAGTGGTATTTAAATTCTTTTAAAGTCCCATTACATTTAGCACATGGTGTGTGGTAAGTGGACTGCTGAGCTTTGGCAGCCAGACAGTCAGGTACACTATTTAGAAATACTTACAGAAGTTAGACAAGCAAGGTCAGATGTTAATGATTCCACACAATTGTCTCAGGGATATGTAGAGACAACTGTGACAATGCTAACTTCTCACATAATAGGGAAAGTAGCTGATTAATTTATCCACTTCTGAAGGTCATATAATTAGATTCTTCTTCAGTTTGACTACAGTGGAATTTGAAAATAGAGCCAAATTTTTACTTTACCATCTTGCCCTGAAATGCTGCAACTGTAGTGTTTTAACTGGGGGGAGGGATAGCTCAGTGGTTTGAGAATTGGCCTGTTAAACCCAGGGTTGTGAGTTCAATCCTTGAGGGGACCATTTAGGGGTCTAGGCCAAAAATTGGAGACTGGTCCTGCTTTGAGCAAGGGGTTGGACTAGATGACCTCCTAAGGTCCCTTCTAACCCTGATATTCTATGAACGTGCTCTGGCTCCCATATGGATGATGCAGGTGCAATCTGTGTGGGGGGAGGTTTTGTAGATTACATTACCAGGCCATGATGTATAAGTGTTAAAACCGAGGGATGTTGCCTTCTGCTGCAGAGCACCATGCCACTGCTCTGGTTGTGGATGGACTATAGAGTTGATTCCCTCTAGATTTGGAAGGTAGCCACAATTGGAGGCCAAAAAATTTCCATCCCATGCTGCCACTTAATCTGTGACCGCTCTGGTATGTGCATAGATATAACCATAAGATAGAACATGGCCCCTCTTCATAAAAATCTTCATAAAATGCATAACATATGCTATGAGAAAAAATTGTGAAAGGACTTTGCTTTTAGCCTCCATACTCTATGATGTCAACATGACAAATGTTTTTCTCATGCATAAAATACAGTACAGGCCAAGGCACTGGGACTGCGATGAAATAGCTAAACATTGAAGAGTTTACCACAGGGGTGTCCAACCTGAGCCTGAGAAGGAGCCAGAATTTACCAATGTACATTGCCAAAGAGCCACAGTAATATGTCAGCAGCCCCACATCAGCTCCCATCCCCCCGCTCCCAGCACCTCCCTCCCACCGACAGCCCTACCAATCAGCACCTCCCCGTCCTTCCCCGCATCTCCCGATCAGCTGTTTTGTGGCATGCAGGAGGCTTAGGGGAGAGGGGAGCGAGGGCATGGTAGGCTCAGGGGAGGGTGCGGGAAGGGGTGGAGTGGGGGCAGGGCCTGTGGCAGAGCCAGGGGTTGAGCAGTGAGCACCCCCCGGCACTTTGGAAAGTTGGCACCTGTAGCTCCAGCCCCGGAGTTGGTGCCTATACAAGGAGCCGCATATTAACTTCTGAAGAGCTGCATGTGGCTCTGGAGCCACAGGTTGGCCATCCCTGGCATACCGTGTATCTAAATGTAGATACTGTGTATCTAAATGCAGGAGCTACAAGTGTCCTGTAGCAGGACTGCCAAAACGAGTACAGAGCCGTTCTTCTGAAACAGAAGCACTCCCATTTGGTGCCATGCAGGATTTTCAGGCTCCTGAATGCGATTGGAGCTGTCATTAATGCATTCATGAAACTTAAGAAAAAATGACTAAAACCTTGTGTTTTAGGTCACTGCCTGTCCATTAGATTGTACTCTCTGGCAGGGCCCTGTCTCATTGCTAGGCTTAGAAGGATTGGATTTTTATCAGGCAATGTCAATTTCACCATACACAAGAGTCCACTGATAGTAATTGAAATTTACAGCTAAGCAGAGGCGGCTTGAGAACTTAAGGTATGTCTACACAGCAAAAAAACAAAACCCCTCCATGGCAGTGAGTCTGCCTGGCTCAACTGACTTGGGCTCACACTGTAGGGCTAAAAATAACCGTGTAGACGTTCACGCTCGGACTGGAGCCCAGGCTTTGGCATTCAGTAAGGAGGAAGGGTCTGGGAGCCCAGGCTCTAGTCCAAGCCTGAATGTCTACACTGCTATTTTTAGCCCCACAGTATGAGCCTGAGTCAGCTGACCGGGCTCTGAGAGTCGCTGCCATGGGCTAGGGGTTTGTTTTTGCTGTGCAGATGAATTCTTAGAGTTTGATTTAAGGATATCGACTTTGTATATTTTGATGTGTGGTGTTGACAATTAATGGATATAAACCTTAACATTTTGAATCTGTCTGTCTTTAAATAATTCAGACCCCTATAATGTCCTGCCACTATGAAAATATAAATTGATAAACAGGAAAAAGTTGACACTTATCCTTCAAAATTATGAAAAAATTGTAAAGGCTCAAATTTGGCCAAGCCTACTCATTATATGTGTAAAGCCCTTACCATACTTAAGCATTATGGCTGCAATTTTCAAAACTTGGAGCCTTAAGTTAGATACCTGTGGTGGGGCGGGTGCCCCACCCCCTTGCATGAGTGGGCTAAGACAGGCCAGAGAGGCTGCGCAACGCTGCAGCCAATCAGGGAGGGCCTGTTAGGGAGCCAATCAGGGCCCAAATTGGAGACAGCCAATCAGGGCCAGGCTCAGCCCTATAAAAAGGCTGCTCAGGAGCGGCGCAAGGAGTCTCTCCTGTTTAGAAGATCAGCACCTGGGACAGCGCAGTGCTGGGCAGGCTCAGGGGAGCATAAGAGGGCTCCAGCCCGTAGCCTGCAGGCCCTGAGTGGAAGGGCCTAGCTGGGTGCAAGAGGGGGCCGAACGGGAAGCGGCCCAGGGACGAGAGATGGACAAGGGGAGAGAAGGAGGGCAGGAAGGCTGCCGTCTGAGAGTCCCTGGGTCGGGACCCAGAGTAGAAGGTGGGCCTGGGTCCTCCCCTTTCCCCTTGGTACAAGCGCCCAGCCATGGGACGTGGCGCTAACAGACTGCACCAGACCCTTGACAGAAGGGGTTAGACTTTGGAGCGTGGTGAGCCGCTGGGGCACTGAGAGGAACTGCTGATAAACCCCACCACCACCACCAGAAGGCAGTGAATGTGGACTAGGGGGCACTGCCGGAGGACAGTGACCTGAAGAGGACGCCGCAAGCTGTGAGCAACGCGGGTCCGGACGCCAGCAAGGCAGCAGCGGACGGAACACCACCAGCGGAGGGTGCTCCAGGACTGCCGAGAGCTAATTCCCAGACAGACCGGCAGGGGGCGCCGCGGTGGTGAGTCGTAACCCTGTCACAATACCAAAAAAGGGTAGTTTTCATGCATGCTGGGCAGTCACAACTGACTTTGACGTCAAAGGACATGCTGTATACAGAGGATTGTCAGGGTTGGGCTCACTGTAAGATTCAAAACAAAGCAAAACTTTCAGCTATTAACAAGCATCTGAGAGCTGGGAAACTTTGGCTTTATTTTTGGAGTACATTGCAGCAATAAGCATCTCTCTGCTCCCCTACTGGCTGATATTTTAAAGTCAATTATTTTAAGGTCCCTTTGCACTGGCTATTGATGGTGGATGCAAATATGAATTGCATCTCTGCCACAGTGCAAATGCAAATTTTACAGGTGCAAAGCAGGCCCCTCGCACCCCCAAATACAGAGGCTGGGTTTCAGTCTGACCATCTAGCTCTTATTAGGAAATAAAACTGTTGGATCCCTTGAAAAATGACCGTAGTTATACAGATGGAGAATTGTTTGCTCAATCACTGTGGGCCAGAATTCAATAGCCTTGCTGTTGAATAGTACTTTGCCACACACGTCCCATTGACTGCAAAGGGTTTATGCAGTGTGAGTAAGGATATCACAATCTGGCCCTATAGATACTGTATAATTTTATGAGTGTGCTGAAATGGAAAGATTACACATCCTGGTTGAGTTACTATGGTAATAAGTACAGACTGTAGGGCTTTGCGCTTATACATTGAATTTCATTTATGCACCAGCCTGAAAGACTTGTAAATTTGAGGATACATTTTGTAGTGTTAATCAACTCAGGTATCCATGTGACAATAATAGCTGGTATTCTAGGGCACCGTCTCAGGATCTTAAGCACTTTGGGGCTTGTGAAGCAACTGGTACACAGATGTTGGTTTCTTTTGCTGGATAGGCCCTTCAAAGCTCAAGCAAAAATTCTTTTACAGCTGCAGAAACTCCTGTTTGGCTTGGCTTATGGAAATGCTTTAAGAGACAAATCAGTGCATTTATTTCAGCATTAGAATTGTCATCTTCCAGTTGGAAATTGCTTTTTGTGATGCAGTAACTACCCCACACTCACCCTGCAGGGTTTAATGCTAGCCAGATGGGCCAATTAACCCTTCAGGCTCAACTGGGCAGGAATAGGCAGGGCCTCTAAAGCCCAGGAGCTGAAAGGAGAAGTGGCTTTTAGAAAAGGGCAGACACTCCCAGGAGAAAGGGAGGCATGAGTGGGCACTGCAGGCTGCAGTCACTCCCTGGGAAGAGGCTTTGGGAACTGGTAGTAGGGAGCAGCCCAGGGATAGAGCAGTGAGGCCAGAGAAAAGGAAGGAGAACAATCCCCGCAGTCTCTGTTGTCCCACCTAGTGGGTTGGGGACAGGCCAGAGACCTTCCCCTCTGATATGACTCTCAGTCCAGGTCAACTCCTCTAGTATCAAATAGGGAGTTAGGGGGAACCCGGGCCTGCCCTCTACTCTGGGTTCCAGCCCAGGGCCCTGTGGATTGCAGCTGTCTACAATGTCTCCTGTAACAGCTACAACTCCCTGGGCCACTTCCCCATGACTCCCCACAACACCTTCTTTGTCCTTACCGTAGGACCTTCTTCCTGATGGTGTTTGTATTCCTCAGTCCTCCAGCAGCACATCCTCTCACTCCCAGCTCCTTACATGCCTCTTTCTAACTGAACAGAGGTCTTCCTTTTAACCAGGTGCCCTGATTAGCCTACCTGCCTTAATTGGTTCTAGTAGCTTTCCAATTGGCTCCACGTGTCCTAATTTATATAATATTAATGGAGGTATGCCTGTCTCCTAGAACTGGAAGGACCTTGAAAGGTCATTGAGTCCAGTCTCCTGCCTTCACTAGCAGGACCAAGCACTGTGCCCTGACAGATTTTTGCCCCAGATCCCTAAATGGCCCCCTCAAGGATTGAACTCACAACCCTGGGTTTAGCAGGCCAATGCTCAAACCACTGAGCTATCCCTCCCCCCTGCCTGCCTTAATTGGTTCTAGCAGGTTCTTGATTGTTCTGGAAAAATCCCTGTTATCTTACCCAGGGAAAAGGGACCTGCTTAATCTGGGACACCACTCTGCTGTAGTTCCCTAGTTTTGGCCCTTTGACCCCCATGCCTATCCCCGTTCTTGCATTTGTTGTCCCCTGAACTCAGTTGGGTTCTGGGTTTAGTGGCCCCTCCCTAGGCTGGGGAGGGGCTTTTAGCAATGAGCGAGCTAGCGCTCACCCACATCCCGGTGCTCAAAAGGACCACTCTCCTGTAGTCATCTGGCCTGACCCTGTCACAATACATACACACACCTTTCTGCTGTTAGAGGACCAACTCGGGCATATAATATAGTATTTCCAAGTGCACTGGCTTACTCTTCAGTAAATGTGATTCTGTTTTGACATAGTCCACAAGATGTTTATTTTTGATCTGTTGTGTAAGCAGAGTCAGGATGAGCTCTACCCTGACATCTGGTGGTGAGTTGTGGAAAGGGATGTCAGGGGCTAATCTTGTTTGCATGGACACACCCACCCTGCAAAGCATGATGGACCGCTTGTCCAAATGGTCATTTTGGCTGCTGTGGGAGCCCCAGTTTCTCTGTTATTGGGGCAGGAAGAATAAAGTGTTGTTACCCTGATTATGTGAATCAAGGACAGTGGGCTTTTGTTATGATGAAGGGTCTCACCATTAGCTAAGCAGCACTGTCCTTGATTCACATAATCAGGGTAACAACACTTTATTCTTCCTGCTCCAATAACAGAGAAACTGGGGCTCCCACAGCAGCCAAAATGACCATTTGGACAAGCGGTCCATCATGCTTTGCAGGGTGGGTGTGTCCATGCAAACAAGATTAGCCCCTGACATTCCTGACATCCCTTTCCACAATTCACCACCAGATGTCAGGGTAGAGCTCATCCTGACTCTGCTTACAGTTGGAATGACAATTTATCAAATCTCTGGGCACATTTAAGACATGTATATTATGGATATGCATTGGTATATTGACACTATCTGTAAGAAGAGAAGAAAGTGACAGAAAGCAGCAGCACTAGCTATCAATTCACTTCAGCATTTGGTTGAAGCACAAATGTGTGAATTCTAGGGCAGCTGAAGTGCCTGCATCTCACCAAGGGATGGGGTTGGCTGTACAGCCTAACCCAAGAATCATAGAATCATAGAATCTCAGGGTTGGAAGGGACCTCAGGAGGTCATCTAGTCCAACCCCCTGCTCAAAGCAGGACCAACCCCAACTAGATCATCCCAGCCAGGGCTTTGTCAAGCCTGACCTTAAAAACCTCTAAGGAAGGAGATTCCACCACCTCCCTAGGTAACCCATTACAGTGCTTCACAACCCTACTAGTGAAAAAGTTTTTCCTACTATCCAACCTAAACCTCCCCCTCTGCAACTTGAGACCATTACTCCTTGTTCTGTCATCTTCTACCACTGAGAACAGTCTAGATCCATCCTCTTTGGAACCCCCTTTTAGGTAGTTGAAAGCAGCTATCAAATCCCCCCTCACTCTTCTCTTCTGCAGGCTAAACAATCCCAGTTCCCTCAGCCTCTCCTCATAAGTCATGTGCTCCAGCCCCCTAATCATTTTTGTTGCCCTCCGTTGGACTCTTTTTCCAATTTATCCACATCCTTCTTGTAGTGTGGGGCCCAAAACTGGACACAGTACTCCAAATGAGGCCTCACCAGTGCCGAATAGAGGGGAATAATCACGTCCCTCGATCTGCTGGAAATGCCCCTACTTATACAGCCCAAAATGCCATTAGCCTTCTTGGCAACAAGGGCACACTGTTGACTCATATTCAGCTTTTCGTCCACTGTAACCCCTAGGTCCTTTTCTGCAGAACTGCTGCCCAGCCATTCGGTCCCTAGTCTGTAGCAGTGCATGGGATTCTTCCGTCCTAAGTGCAGGACTCTGCACTTGTCCTTGTTGAACCTCATCAGATTTCTTTTGGCCAAATCCTCTAATTTGTCTAGGTCCCTCTGTATCCTGTCCCTACCCTCCAGCGTATCAACCACTCCTCCCAGTTTAGTGTCATCTGCAAACTTGCTAAGGGTGCAGTCCACACCATCCTCCAGGTCGTTGATGAAGATATTGAACAAAACCGGCCCCAGCACCAACCCTTGGGGCACTCCACTTGATACCGGCTGCCATCTAGACATGGAGCCATTGATCACTACCCGTTGAGCACGACCATCCAGCCAGTTTTCTATCCACCTTACCGTCCATTCATCCAGCCCATACTTCTTTAACTTGCTGGCAAGAACACTGTGGGAGACTGTATCAAAAGCTTTGCAAAAGTCAAGAAATAGCACATCCACTGCTTTCCCCTCATCCACAGAGCCAGTTATCTCATCATAGAAGGCAATTAGGTTAGTGAGGCATGACTTGCCCTTGGTGAATCCATGCTGACTGTTCCTGATCACTTTCCCCTCCTTTAAGTGGTTCAGAATTGATTCCTTGAGGACCTGTTCCATGATTTTTCCAGGGACTGAGGTGAGACTGACTGGCCTGTAGTTCCCCGGATCTTCCTTCTTCCCTTTTTTAAAGATGGGCACTACATTAGCTTTTTTCCAGTCATCCGGGACCGCCCCCGATTGCCATGATTTGTCAAAGATAATGGCCAATGGCTCTGCAATCACATCGGCCAACTCCTTTAGCACCCTCGGATGCAGTGCATCCGGCCCCATGGACTTGTGTTCGTCCAGCTTTTCTAAATAGTCCCGAACTACTTCTTTCTCCACAGAGGGCTGGTCACCTCCTCCCCATACCGTGCTGCGGAGTGCAGCCGCCTGGGAGCTGACCTTGTCTGTGAAGACAGAGGCAAAAAAAGCATTGAGTACACTAGCTTTCTCCACATCCTCGGTCACTAGGTTCCCTCCCTCATTCAGTAAGGGGCCCACACTTTCCTTGACCTTCTTCTTGTTGCTCACATACCTGAAGAAACCCTTCTTGTTACTCCTAACATCTCCGGCTAGCTGCAACTCCAAGTGTGATTTGGCCTTCCTAATTTCACTCCTGCATGCCTGAACAATATTTTTATACTCCTCCCTGGTCATTTGTCCAATCTTCCACTTCTTGTAAGCTGCTTTTTTGTGTTTAAGACGAGCAAGGATTTCACTGTTAAGCCAAGCTGGTCGCCTGCCATATTTACTTTTCTTTCTACACATGGGGATGGTTTGTTCCTGCAACCTCAATAAGGTTTCTTTAAAATACAGCCAGCTTTCCTCGACTCCTTTCCCCCTCATGTTATTCTCCCAGGGGACCTTGCCCATCAGTTCCCTGAGGGAGTCAAAGTCTGCTTTTCTGAAGTCCAGGCTCTGTATTCTACTGCTCTCCTTTCTTCCTTGTGTCAGGATCCTGAACTCAGCCATCTCATGGTCACTGCCTCCCAGGTTCCCATCCACTATTGCTTCCTCTACTATTTCTTCCCTGTTTGTGAGCAGCAGGTCAAGAAGAGCTTTTCCCCTAGTTGGTTCCTCCAGCACTTGCACCAGGAAATTGTCCCCTACACTTTCCAAAAACTTCCTGGATTGTCTGTGGACCACTGTATTGCTCTCCCAGCAGATATCGGGGTGATTAAAGTCACCCATGAGAACCAGGGCCTGTGATCTAGTAACTTCTGTTAGTTGCTGGAAGAAAGCCTCGTCCACCTCATCCCCCTGGTCTGGTGGTCTGTAGCAGACTCCCACGACGACATTACCCTTGTTGCTCACACTTCTCAATTTAATCCAGAGACTCTCAGGTTTTTCTGCAGTTTCATACTGGAGCTCTGAGCAGTCATACTGCTCTCTTACATACAACGCAACTCCCCCACCTTTTCTGCCCTGCCTATCCTTCCTGAACAGTTTATATCCATCCATGACAGTACTCCAATCGTGTGAGTTATCCCACCAAGTCTCTGTTATTCCAATTACGTCATAATTCCTTGACTGTGCCAGGACTTCCAGTTCTCCCTGCTTGTTCCCCAGGCTTCTTGCATTTGTGTATAGGCATTTAAGATAACTCACCGATTGTCCTGCTGTCCCAGTATGGGGCAGGAGCCCTCCCCTCTTGCACTCATCTACTTGTGCTTCCTCCCGGTATCCCACTTCCCCACTTACCTCGGGGCTTTGGTCTCCTTCCCCCGGTGAACCAAGTTTAAAGCCCTCCTCACTAGGTTGGCCAGCCTGCTTCCAAAGATGCTCTTCCCTCTCTTCGTCAGGTGGAGCCCGTCTCTGCCTAGCACTCCTTCTTCTTGGAACACCATCCCATGGTCAAAGAATCCAAACCCTTCTCTCCGACACCATCTGCGTAGCCATTCGTTGACTTCCACGATTCGACGGTCTCTACCCCGGCCTTTTCCTGCCACAGGGAGAATGGACGAGAACACCACTTGCGCCTCAAACGCCTTTATCCTTCTTCCCAGAGCCACGTAGTCTGCAGTAATATGCTCAAGGTCATTCTTGGCAGTATCATTGGTGCCCACGTGGAGAAGCAGGAAGGGGTAGCGATCTGAGGGCTTGATGAGTCTCGGCAGTCTCTCAGTCACATCACGAATCCTAGCCCCTGGCAAGCAGCACACCTCTCGGTTTTCCCGGTCAGGGCGGCAGATAGATGACTCAGTCCCCCTGAGGAGAGAGTCCCCGACCACCACCACCCTCCTCCTCCTCCTCTTGGGAGTGGTGGTCGTGGAACCCCCATCCCTAGGACTGTGCATCTCATGCCTTCCAATCAGTGGAGTCTCCTTCTGCTCTGTTCCCTCAGATGCATCATTCACTCCACTCTCTGCACTAGTGCCTGTGGAGAGAACATGAAAACGGTTGCTCATCTGAATATGCGTTTCTTGTACATGGACTTGTCTCATACTCTTTCCTCTTCTGGAGGTCACATGTCGCCAATTATTCTCGCTGGTCTTCTGTTCCCGCTGCGCAGCCTGCTCTGAATCCTCACAACACTGTGCCTGCTGAAGCCTATCCTGATGTCTATCCAGGAACTCCTCATTTTCTTTTATAGAACGCAGGGTTGATACTCGTTTCTCCAGACCTTGAATCTTCTCCTCCAATATGGAGATCAGCTTGCACTTTGTACAGACAAAGTCGCTTCTATCCTGTGGAAGAAAGACAAACATGGCACATCCTGTGCAGGTCACGACAGCGGATCGCTCAGCATCCATAGTTCCTTCCTTCGAAGAGTTTCCTCACTTGTGGCAGAAGCTACTCAGGGAAACCTGCAAGGGGGATGCCTCAGTAGGCTCTCTCCAGGCGAACTCCCAGGCTCACTCCACCTGTTTGCTTCTCTGCTATGCGCTGCTCCGCTGGTGCGCAGCTGACTGACAGTCTTTTTAGAAGAGCCTGAAATGAAGCACTCCCAAATCACACTATTCAAACAGGAAATCAAACACTCAAGCACACGGTCAAAGTGCCAAACTGTCCCCTCAACAGATACTCACTCCCCCGTCTGCAGCCACCTGGTTGCTCTGCCTCTCCCTTTAGTTTGGGTAAAAAGAATTACGAATGGCAAGGATAGCTTGCCCCCTTCGCGCTCCCCTTCCAAACTCCCTCTCAAACTCCCCTGTTTGCAGCCCCTGTTTGCAAAGCTCCCTGGTCGCTTGCTCACTGCTTTATAAAGCCCTGGCCTGCCTGATTGATTAGCCCCGCCCCCTGGTGTAGAAGCTCACAGCTTCCAACTGCCAGCCACAGCACACGGTCCTGCAAACAAACAAATGAATGAACACACAGACAGACACAAGTACCCCCAAACACACACTACAGACAGCCACTTACCCCAAGGGTCCTGTATTTGCTCCTGCTTTACCTGGAGCAATTCCTCTCAAACTCCCCTGTTTGCAGCCCCTGTTCGCAAAAATGAGTGTGGCTTTTTTTTAGATAAATACATGTTGGGTTCTTTTCACTTGCCTTCTTGTTTCTGAGTCTTAAGGAGGCACTCGCTTCCTGTTTTCAAGCTCCTTTCTGCAACCATGAGTGCTAGATACTTTTAAACAAAAAGCAGAGTCTCACACCATCATTTAGCTTCAGCAGTTGGCACTCTAGGAAAAACACCAAATATGAGGCTTGTGATAAAATTCTGAAAACTGGTAAAGGTGCATAAAAATGGCGTGAGTTGGCAACACTGGGGAGAAAGGCATCTGTACAGAGTAAACTGAGCCTGGCAAGCGCCTCTTCAAACACAAACACCTCTACTGTTGTAGGAGAAATTTGGAGGCCCATGTGTGCTGAGCATTCACTCCAGGCCTTGAGGCTGCTCAGACCGTAACACAGGACTGGAAAAAGCAGGGATGATAGATTAGATTCATACAAGATGCCATAGCAGGGCTCACTCCATTCCTGCCTTTTCACACCACAGAAACTGGTTCAGATTCCAGTGGCTGTGTATCTATTGTGCTATTTATTTGAGTTCCCTCCACCAACATCTTCATAGTTTTGTGCACCAGTACTACCTAAAATATCCTCAGTGCTTTCCAGCCTTCTTGGGAAAGCCAGCCCAAATGGCACTCCAAGCAAGGAGTATCTTTGGCGCCCTCCCTCCAATTGTTAATCTTTTGAATACCTCATTTTTATTGCACTCGTAGCCCATTTCAAGACTTTGCACAATTTGCATGCATGATTTAACCCTGTCATACAAGATGATAAATTTGCATGCTAGGATTTGTAAATCTACATTTATTCATGCCAGATACAAGCAAATAAAAAATTTCTTCTAATCTTGTGGAAACTTGTTTTTAATTTTAAGAATAAGTAAAATGTACTAATATCAAGAAATTGAACTGTGGACCAGTATTAAGCACTGTTACAGTAGGTGACAGCCTTAGAATGTTAACCCTAGACCTTTAGTTCAAAGGGTCGCCTTTCTCACCTTTGCCCTCGCAAACTAAAGCACAGTTGTCAAGGTTCCCTCCCCACTCTAAACTCTAGGGTAAAGATGTGGGGACCCGCATTAAGAGCCCCTAAGCTTATTTTTACCAGCTTAGGTTAAAACCCCCAAGGTACAAAATTCCCTGCACCCTGAGAAATGCTTCTTTCGCTGCCACCATCAAATGTCTAACAGGAATCCAGGACAGGAATCACTTGAACTTCCCTCCCCCGCCCCCAAACTACCCCCTCAAGCCGTACACCCCCTTTCCTGGGAAGCTTGAGAACAATCTCCCAACCAATTGGTTACACAGTGATCTAAAAACCCACCCCCTTGGTTTTAACACCATAGAAAACAGTCAGCTTCTTAAAAGAAGGATTTTATTAAAAATAAAGAAGGTAAAATCATCTCTGTAAAATCAGGATGGTAACTAGTTTACAGGGCACTTAATTTCCAAACTCAGAGAGATTTCCCCCTCTGGACAAAACCTTAAAGTTACAGAAAACCATGAATAACACCCCCCCTTTGCCCCTTCTAACACAGGGAATACACCAAGCAAAATTAAACAGAAATCTATTCGCTATGCTATCTAAACTTACTTCAGAAAAGGGAGGGTTGATTTTCTGTAGGTTCCTTCTGTCTTCCAAGATCACTCTGACTCAGACAAAGACACACACAAAAACCTTCCCCCCTCCCAAAGTTTGAAAGTATCTTGTCCCCTTATTGGTCAGATGCCAGCCAGGTCAGGTGTCAGTCTGGCTACCTGCATTTCTTAACCCTTTACTGGAAAGAGGATTTTATAGCACTGCATCCGACCCTCTCCCCCTTCCCTTCATATTTATGACAGTGTCAGAGATCAATGGCATTTTCAAGTGATAAAATAGCAAGCGATGTCAGTCTCTCATTGGCCATTGTCAATCAGAGATATGTTTTAATAAGCCTGAGCTTTGAAAAGCTGCGCTGCACTCACCGCTTGCGACTGTGACCAGCAGCATGAGCAGAATCCTCAAAGCTATCCACACACTAGGAAAAGTGTCCTTCACTCTGATCATGAATGAATTGGAGAACTTGGAGTGGAGAGTGCTTCCTCTGTTGCAAAATGTGATGGATGTTGTCCAGTTCAACATAGAGGTGTTTATCATTGATGTCTGAACATTCCCCATGAGTCCATGTCTGGTGAAGCTCTGTACAATTGTTCAAGAGTGTTTTCCTGTCTGCTGGCAGCTTACTAAATTCATACAAAATCCCCCAGGTCTTTTCGTGGTGCTTCGTTTGTCCAAACCTTTGTTCAATGGACACTTGCACAGTGTCAATGAGCGAGCAAAAAACTCCCTCTTGAATTTTAATTCAGAGCTCCCATCACCTCGTCTCTGCCCTTGTAACCAAACTCTCTCTTCTTCGATGAATACGTATTTCCTTGAAGACAGGCTTAACTTCTACGTTTTCTACCATTTCTTCGTCAGCAGTGATGGCATCTTCAAATCCGTTGTCTCTGTAGGCCATAACTAAATCAAGACAGCTTCTCATCAAAGTAATTGCAGTCATGATGTCCACTGACTGAGTTTGTAATGCCTTGCTTACAAAGTTTACTTGGAACAGGATATTGTGCCAGACCACAACTGAGACCAGGAATTTGAAGTCCGTGATCTGCACCTCGTGTCAGATTCTGGCCTCAGCTTTACTCGACTGCGTCAGTTCCATCAGGGCATCACAAACCTCAGTCCATGACCATCCTTACCCATACACAAACTACGCAGCTGCATAGGGCTCCAGGAAATTTGGGGCACCAAATTGCCCCAAATTTCCTGGTGCCCTAGTGGGCAGCCCGATTCCCCCGGCCGGTTGAGTGGGCCAGGAAATCTGTCCCCACCCCTTCTGCCTGTGCCCTGCCTCTTCCCCAAAGCCTCCATCCCGCCTCTTCCCACCTGTGCTCTATCCCAGCCCCACTCCACCCCTTCCCCTGAGCTATGTCCCGGGGGACTGCAGAAGGGATCGGGCACACCCTGCACTCACCAGGCGGTGGGAAGTGGAGCGACCTGGCCCCAGCCTGCTCCGCTCCACCGGCTCCCAGCTGCGCCACCAGTGAGTGCTGGGGGGAAGTTCCCCCCTGCCCTCCCAAGGCTGGGAGCCAGGGAGCAGAGCAGAGTAGGCTGGGGCCGGGTCACTCCACTTCCTGCTGCCCGGTGAGTGTGGGGTCAGGCCTGTCCTGTAATCACCAGGTAGCAGGAAGTGGAGCAACCCGGCCCCAACCTGCTCTGCCGGCTCATGCAGGGGGGCAGTTTCCCCCCCGGTCCCCCAAGCGTGCTCCTCCCCCCCCCCTGCGGAGGCCTGGGGATGCCTCCCCCACCCCCGGATGCCTGGGGCTAGCCCCACCACCACCACCACAGGGCGGCTGCGTAGGGCACCAAAATGTCTAGGGACCGCCCTACCTCAGTCACTTGATACCTCACTGACCTCATGCTGTCAATATGGCTCTCCCAGTTAGTGTCACTTCGCCGTTTCACATTCAGATTTGTAACATTGTCCGTGAGCAGGGCTGGCTCCAGGCACCAACAGACCAAGCACATGCTTGGGGCGGCACCCGGGCAAGGGGGGCGGCGCTCAAGGGTTGGTGTTTTTTTTTTAATTTTTTTTTTATTTGAAAAAAAAAAACCTCTTCCCGGTCTGCGTGCCCCGCTGGTGCCCGGCCAGCGCCCCGGCTTGGGGGAGTGGGGCAGCCGGCGGCTTTTTTGCCTGGGGCGGCAAAAAAGCCAGAGCCGTCCCTGTCCTTGAGGATCTTCCACATGATAGTTGATGATGCTGAAAACAGGACGTATATCCTTTGCAGTAGAGTTGCTGCATCTGACACAACCAGATTGAGGGAATGGCAGCCACAAGGCATGAAGAAAGGTCTTGGATTCAGTGCAAGGATCCTTGCCTGTATGCCACTGTTTTTTCCCTTCATGTTTGCATTGTTGGCATAGCCTTGGCAGTCCTGAAGCTTTATTTTATTCTCATTTAAAATGTTCATAAACAGTTCTGTTAGGCCATTTCCAGTAAAATCATCCGCAGACCAGAAACGGCTAAAGCGTTCCTTCACTTCGATACAGCAGTCCTCAGCAACAAATCTTACTGTAAATGACATCTTTTCACTGTGACTAATATCAGGAGTGCAGTCCATTATCACATTATTAGCCTTGCAGAGCTGCATCAATATCTTATCAAGCACCTTCCTTGCCATAAGGTCAGTCAATTCATTTTGAGTTGCTTTGCTGCAGTCATGGTCCATAGCTTTTTTACGAACTACTCAGCGTGGGTGCTCATGCATGACTTCGTCGTATTTCCCCAGGAGCTCTACCAAAGGAAATTACCATTATGTTCAGTGAACAACTTATCCAACGAGGCCCAGAAAGCCAAATTATTCTTTGCAAGGAAGAGGGTAATTGAGATCAGACACTTGAGCATGTTCCTCCAATGGTAGGTTTCTACATTAATAATGCGCTGGTTTTCTGCATCTATGCATTTATTCAGCTTGAGCCTGGGCTTGACCTTCATCCATTTGGAGTAGGCTGTAAAATGGCCGGGTGACTCTTCATGTTGCTTTAGAGCATCCACTAAGTTATGCCAATTATGCCCAGAAAGTGCAAGCAGCGATTTGGCATTCTTGTCAAGTATTTTGCAACAAAAACACAACACTGTCAGTTGATTTCGAGTAAGCTAGCCAACACTGATTCAGTTTCTCACCATTCTCAAGCACTCTTTCAGTGTGACTTTTTGAGACGTTTTGCTTCTGCTCATTTACAGGAAATGTTATAACCTCGATTTTGCCCAGCCCATTCGAAATTGTACAATCAATATCAGCAGAATTTAGGATTGCCAACCATAAAGCAGGATCTGATATATCTATTTGTGATGTGCAATTTTTCTCACTGCTGTTTCTGTCATTGTGCGAGGCTGATTCTTCTTTTTCTCCCATTTTCATGTAAACCAGATTTTTCTTTATTACTCTTCTTTTCATGTGAGACACATTCTTCTTGTATTATTGCTCTTCTTTACGCCACCATGAAATCTGGACAACTACATCACTTTCCTCACATTTACCAGAAGAGAAGGAATGGAAATCTGCTAATTCTTTAGTAATAGGACTTCCATCATTTATGCTTTGCTCCTCAATTTCTTCTGCACTGGAATGATCACTACTGCCTAAAGCCTGTTCTATGTTGTTCTGTTTCAGATATTTTCCCATCAAATTTCCCCCTTGTTGCAAACTAGATTGCAGTTGAGCTTTTCTCTTCCTATACTGAGCTCCTGACGACTTCTGTGAGGGCATCTTTCATATCTTATTTTTTATGCGGGGGGGGGAGGAGAAAATAACCGCATTGGAGAGCAAAAAGTCTGTTCCACAGTCTTAAAGAAATCATCAAACATTATGTGTTAAGCATGGCAAAAGAAGTAAGGTTTTTTTTTTATATATTGTTGCGTAGAGAGGGGTTCAATAGATATCTCCGACATCTCATTAAATGTCCTTTATTAGTCACTATTTATACTCTTCCAGTCTTAAAACACAAGTACACTTTCACAATTACACAATAAAACAAGGTTCACAATATCGCAGCTGGGCTCTCACTTCACTTCATTCTCATATCTCACTGACTGGCCCCTTATATACCCGCAAGGGCATGGCGGACAACATTCTAGGAGGTTCAAGGAAAATGTAGCTCTCAAAGACTAGAAGGCTCCACGAGATTCTACAAAGGTCCAGAACATTGTAGAAGGTTACTGAAAAATGAATCTACCTATGGAATACCTGAAACATATATTTTACTTTAAACATACTATTTTCCATTTTGTCACTAACAACAAAAACAGCACTCTGAGGTCAGCACCCCCCCCCATGCCCGGCACCCCAGGAAGTTGGTTGAGTCTCCTGCCCCTAAATCTGGCCCTGCCTCAGGATATGAGAGGAGCAGAGGTCTCCCGGCCACTGAGTTCAGCTAGACTCATTCTTCCTCCTCTCCACTTCCTTCCTGTGCCTCTTTATCAGTCTTGAGCTAAGGAGATACTTAGCTTGTTAGCTCATCCAGCCTGATTGGGATAATTAAAGATAATTAGCTAATCAGCTTTCTCTGGGGGAGCTAATGGGTGTCAGAGTGCAGGCTCATCTGTTAACTCCCTGCACTCTGTTGCAGAAACCCACAACCTTTTCCTCGCCCCTACGAGGACATGTTCACAGCTGGCCAGAACAGCCCCGCAACACTCTCTGCAATACCAGAGAGTCATGGCCTTCACAGAGGGATGGGATGATTCAGAGCCTCCTCTCATAGCACTCCTCAGGAATTCTAAGCAGCACTTGAAACCACCCTCCACCCACTCTGATAGAAAAGTAGGGCAGACACCGTAGCACCAGCTGCAGCTGCCTTTCAGATGTTTTTCTCCTTTCCTTCACCTCCTCCCACAACTGTGGAATAAGAGGCCAGGTTTTCACAAGAAGGCACCTTCCAGCGCCAGCACCAAAGAACTTGGCCCAAGCAGTCAGAGCCTCTGTCTAACTATCTTATATCACATGGACCACATGGTTAGGGTGACCAGACGTCCCGATAAAATCGGGACCGTCCTGATTTTTAGCTCTTTGTCCTGCGGCCGGACCGATGCACGGTCGGGACGCCATTTGTCCCAATATTATGGCTTCGGCTTTTTTTTTTTTTGCTTTGGCAACTTCGCTCCTGCCGTTTTTTGTTTTGTTTTCTGTTTTGCTTCCCCCATGTGTCCTGATAGTTTGTTGGTTTCATCTGGTCACCCTACACATGGTACAGTTTGAGACAAAAGTGTAACGGGAGTGAGCCCTAGGAAAGAGCTGGGGAACATTTAGCTGAATGTTCAACTAGCAAAAAATAGCTACAAGCTGTCACTGCTGCAGCAGGCAAGCTATCGTGTATCCAATGAATGACATAACCATATCTGTACAGTAGTGGGGGACTACATTTGCACCTAAATGAATTTTAAAGCATTTTCTTGTTAAGCATTTCCTGTTGGGATGGAAATGTCTGCAAAATTTGCAAGCTAATAATGTATCCACAGAGTATTCCAAGTCCTGAAAGGTCATATTGTGCACATCAGTCTGTTTATCAAATTAAGCTTTCTGTTTGGAGGAAGTGGGATTATTGGTGTTCAAAAGGTTACTAGAAGAATTGATTGTCTGACAGCTCTGTGATTTAGAATAATAGCTTCAGAAACCTTAGTGATACAACTGAAACAGTTTTTCCTCCTGGAGGAAATGCAGAACAATCTCATCTCCTAGACACAGGCACAAAATAATGACAAAACTAAACACTTCTGTAATATTGATTATAGGTTTTGTAAACACTTGGCTAAAATACAAACCTCTTTTGGTTACCAGAGGCTGAAATCACTAAAAACATAGGGCCTTGCCCTGCAATTGATCTTGAGTAGATGAGGATGGATCTGTATAGAAATATCCTGGTTTGTGGGTTTTTATTTTGGGGCACAAAATATTCTGCATTGGGGCTGAGATTGGCCTAGTTTTCATGTTTCAGTGAATTACAAGGCTGTGTGTGTTGACAAAAATAAGTAGTTCACATGCCCCCTCTTGTCCTTCTGCAGCTGCCTTATGAGTAGAGCTCACTGCTGATTGGTAGCATTCAGACATTGCAGGTGATTTGCCCACAGTTCCTTCCCTCCCTTTTTCTAATTCATTTCTGCATTGCAGTCCTATTGACTGAGTCAGCAGGGAGTGCACAGCTGGACAAACCACCAATCATATGTACTCCAATGTACAGGTTCAAAACATATGCAAATTCACAAGAGCAGTCCAGTGAGCGATGGGTGCTGATCTCTTTGTGTCATATGAAATATAAGCAAACATGTACACACCAGGGTTACTGGTTCTCAGTCCACTGCTAGTCTTAAACACAGGCAATGGCACTTTTATATACAGATTACATTTATGTGATGCCTTAGGCCATGTCTACACTATAAACTTTGGTCAACACAAGTTACATCAGCGTACAACGACCAAAGTTTATATATTGCTTGGGTGCGTGCATACTCGGCTTCTTGCATTAGCTCTGTGTGAGATACATGTGATGCAGCACACTTTGCATCGACACACAGGTAAGTATCCCAATGTGTCATGCTGTTGCTGTTGCAATGACTTTTGGGAGCTTTTGCAATGTGCTGTGGGGAAGAAATGAGTCGCCCAGGGATCTCTGAGAGGTGGGGGTCAAGTTCCACGCATGCAATTTTCTCCATCCCAGAATGCCATCCAGATCCCTTAATTTTTGTCCCTTGTGTTTTACATCTCATAAACCCATGCAGCACTTTTTTATGTCCACCATCTCTGACAGAAGCCTGGGGCTCACAGAGCACTGCACTATTCTCATGAACGTTGCAAATACAGGACTAACAACCCTCTGGTAGTTGCAGACCCACAGGAAGAACCGCGACAATGAGGGACATGAAGATTTCTTCTAGAACAATTTGTTGAGCGACATAGCGAAAAACCATTCAAAGTTGTTGGTGGCATTCGCAGACCAGCCGCAGACAATAGAGCGCCACTTCTGGGTTCAAGAAATGAGCACTGCTCAGTGGGATTGCATTGTAATGCAGATTTGGGATGATAAGACATGGCTGCAGAAATTTTGGATGTGAAAGACTACATTCTGGAATCTGTGTGCTGAGTTCCTTCTAGCCCTCCAGTGCAGGGACAGCAGAATGAGAGCAGCACTGACACTGGAAGTGAGTGGCGATCGCACTCGAGAAGCTTGCAATGCCAGATTATTATTGGTCAGTGGGAAATCATTTTGGAGTTGGAAAATCCACATTGGGGACCATTGTCATGCAAGTGTGTAGGACCACTAAGTTTTTTCCACTACACAGGACTGTGACTCTCTGCAACATGCAGTAGATAGTGGATGGATTTTCAGCAATGAGGTTCATAGGCACTGATTTCCTGGGGGGTGCTTGATCCCCTGTCCATCCTAGGCCCCACCCCCACTTCACCCCTTCCCCCAATGCCCCACCTCCACCCCACTTCTTCCCACCCCTGCTCCACCCCCTCCCCTGAAGGTGTCCCATGTTCAATTGGTGCCTCCCCATAGTGGGGGGGGGCACGAGCAAAAGGGCAGGTCACGTGTGTGTCTCCCAGCCCCAGGGCCCCCGCACTCTTCCCCCCCCCCATTACTTGCAGGGGGAGCGCTTTGTCCTCCTGCTGAGCCTGCCCTCCCGGCACATTCTGCTACACTCCCTGCTCCCCAGGAACCCAGGCGGGGAGCAGGAGGGAGCCGCTTTTAGCACCGACCCCTCACGGTCACTTCTCTGCAGCCCTGCCCGGCAGCTGCCTGAGAGAGCCTGGCTGGGGAGAAAGTGGCTTACGCTTCCCATCTGGCTCAGCTGCCAGGGACCCCGGCACCCGAGCCCAGGCAGGCAGGGGAGTTACTTCCCCAGCCATGCTCTCTCAGGCAACTGCCATGCAGGGCTGCAGAGCAGCATCTCAGTGGCTGGTCAGCGCTGGTCCCCGCCCCTTCCACTCCAAGAGTCTGGGCCATGCGTCGCCCAGGCCTGCCCCCGTTCCTCCCCAGCATGCCGCCAAACAGCTGATGGCGGCTGGTGGGAGTCACTGTGGGGGACGAGCTGATCGGCGGGGCCTGGTGCTGGGGCGGGGGGAGAGGGGACTACCAGTGGATGCTCAGCACCCACTATATTTTTTTTCCGTGGGTGCCCCAGCCTCAGAGCACCCACGGAGTCGGCGCCTGTCATAAATATAAAGGGAAATGGTTAAGAAGCTGATACACTACTATAAAATTCTCTTACCTGCAAAGGGTTAAGACTCAGGTAACCTGGCTGGCATCTGACCAATAAGGGGACAAGATACTTTCAAATCTTGGGTGGGGGGAAGGTTTTGTGTGTGGCTCTTTGTCTGAGTCAGTGTGATCTCTGGGGACTAAAAGGACCTGCAGAAAATCAGTCTCCTCCAACCCAACCTCATCAAACCTTCACTATTTTACGTAAGTGAGTCAGGCATTGCGAATAGGTTTTGTTTGTTTTTGCTTGTGGAGCTTTCCCTGTGTTAGAGGGAGGGGTTATTCCTGTTTTTTCTGTAACTTTAAGGTTTTGTCCAGAGGGGGAATCCCTCTGAGTTTGGAAATTGAGTACCCTGTAAAATAATTACTATTCTGATTTTACAGAGATGATTTTTACCTTCTTTGTTTTAATAAAATCCTTCTTTTAAGAAGCTGACTGGTTTCTATGGTTCTAAGACCCCAGGGGTGGGTTTTTGGATCACTGTTTAACCAATTGGTTAGGAGATTATTCTCAAGCTCCCCAGGAAAGGGGGTGTATGGGTTTGAGAGGGTATTTTGGGGGGAAGGGGAACTTCAAGTGGTTCCTTTCCTTGGTTCCTGTTTAAAACACTTGATGGTGGCAGTGAGAGAAGCATTTCTCAGGGTGCAGGGAATTTTGTACCTTGGGGGTTTTAACCTAAGCTGGTAGAAATAAGCTTAGGGGGTCTTTTATGCGGGTCCCCACATCTGTACCCTAGAGTTCAGAGTGGGGGAGGGAATCCTGACAGCGCCTATGATGAGGTTCCCAACTGCAACAGGGTGACGGATGGCACATACATCCCTATTTTGGCACTAGCCCATCTTGCCACTGAATAAATCAACAGAAAGGGCTACTTTTCTATGGTTTATGCAATCATTGGTGGATGACTGGGGTCACTTCACCAAGATAAGCATGGGCTCGTCAGGGAAGGCGCATAATGCCCACATCTTTAAAATTGCAGGACATTATCTGCCAGTTGGGAAAGAACCATTCGTGATATTGAAATGCCAATAGTGATTCTGGGGAACTCGGCCTACTCTTGTCTCATGAAGCCGTACACTGGCCACCTCGACACCGTAAAGGAAAGATTTAACTGCTGGCTCAGCAGGTGTAGAATGACTGACTGTGCTTGTGGTAGATTGAAGGGATGCTGGCATTGTTTACTTACAGGATAAGATCTCAGTGAGACAAATATCCCAAAGGCTATAGCTGCCTGTTGTGTCCTGCATCCCATCTGTGAGGCAAAGGGGGACAAGCTCTCATTAGGGTGGAGGGCAGAAGTGGAGCAGCTGTCTGCTGACTTTGGACATGCTCTGTTAGAAAAGCTCGGGATGGAGCGGTGCACTTGAGGGAGGTTTTGAAAGACCATTTTAACAGTCCGCCACAGTGTTCTGTGCTGGACTGTTCTCTGGGTCTGGAGGTTTGAGTTCAGTTAGGAACTATATAGGGCTTGCTGTATATTTATAAATGACTGTTTTCCTGGAGCTCTGAATTATGTGGCCTTTGCTGTACATTTACAAGCACTGTGTTCTTTCAGTACTATGATGCATTCTGCAGTATGTGTTGTGAACGAATAAAAACAAATTTATTCTCCAAAAATAGACATTTGAGTGGCAAAAACAGTACAGAAAAACAATGCGCAAAATGCAGGCAATACAGACTTTTAAAATAAATTAACAGAATGGAACTTGAAAATTGGAAAGGCAGCAAACATTCCTCTCCATTACATTGCAGAAATGTATTCCAGTGTAGCTACACATACACCAGCTGTGGTTCTCAAATAGGGTGACCAGATGTCCCCATTTTATAGGGACAGTCCTGATTTTGGGGTCTTTTTCTTATATGTGCTCCTATTACCCCCCCACCCCCATCCCGATTTTTCACATTTGCTGTCTGGTCACCCTATTCTCACAGGACAGACTATGTGGAGCCGTGGTTTTCCTTGCTGTCCCCAGCATGGAGTGGTAGGGGGTTAGGACGTGGCCTGTGATGCCACATGGAATATTGGGGGCTGTAGGGAACTGCTACCATGGAGTTCTCCAGGGATTGCAAAGGATTTTTGGACTTGTAGGTCAACCAGGATTTGCAGCATTTGGTTTGTTGCCGGAAAAGACCCATTGTGTCCTGCTGTATCTCCCTCTCCTGTTGCTTCGAGGGCTTTCTCCTGTCTGATCTTTCCTTCTCTATGCCATGTGAAATGTCTGCCCTCTTTGTTTGTGATCTCATGCTGCAGGATCTTGCTGAACACGTCCTCCCTAGTCCTCTTCTTTCTCTCCCCCTCTCCACCCTCCCACCCCCCATCAGGGTCAGGAATTGTACAGGTGTGGAAGGGACACCCTCAAGGCTGCAATGGCAGAAGCCTCTGATAAATAGATGTATCAGTGGATTTAACGGTCACTACGGAAAAGGAAAGATGAGTTTCAGACCTCACTTCCCTTATTCTCTCAAACATTTTAGTAAGATATGCTTATTGACACTTCAGCTTTGGAGTACCTCTACACAGTGCCAGCCACGGTGAGTAAGGCCCACAAGGAGGCTCTGGGAGGAAGGAATTTTGAGGGTATGAAGTTATAAACTATTGGTCCGTATTCCATGGGTACGAGCATAGGGCCCTGGCACTGAATACTTGCATTGTTTTCCATAGGCAGTGGTGGTTTCACTCCTGAGGGTAACAAAGGCACAGACAACACAGCAGTTGTTGGTGTCCCAAAGCTGACCAGCGCTTATGCTGCTAACTTGTTTACTGCTGTGTTGCCAGCCGAACTCATTGCAGAGTGGTGTGAGAAAGGGCCCTACCTCAGAGAAAGAAATAAGGCAGCAATCCCTAGAAACACTCTGCAATCCTCTCCAGAAGATCTCCATGAAAGTTTCATCAGGATGTCTCAGGAGGATAGAAGGGACATCCCTATCTATAGCTATAGCTATAAACGGCTCTGCATGTCTCCCCTCTCCCCCCTCCGGTCCAGTCCAACAGGGGAATGAAAAGCAGATAACTCTACCTTTGTCTGTTGTACTTCTACCTCTTCTCATACAAGTGAAACAATGAAAAGTTGATACATTTGCCTTATTAACTTGGGGATGGGATGGGTGCCGTCTTCAAATTTAAAAATTGTAAGGAAAAATACATGGATACACTTACCTGAAGTCCCTGCTCATTCATCAGACTCATCCCATGCTTCACTAGTGGGACTGGATAGACTGTGGTGGAGTCTTGAACACATCCTGGCTCATGGCAAGGCTGGACTCCCAGGTCGTGTCTCCCCCTTTCTTCTCCTCCTTGCTGTTCATGGCGGCGGTGCCCATCTTGGGATTTTCGGAGGTATCCATGGTGGTCTGCAGGGTGGGAGTGGGGTCTATGCCAAGTAAGGCATGCAGCTCGCTATCAAAGCAGTAGGTCTGCTGCTTCACACCCGATCTATTGTTGGGCTCCCTGGCCTTGTGGCAAGCCTGGCACAGTTCATTTGCTTTCATGCAGCATTACTGCTGATCCCTGATGCCTGCATCCCCCATGCAATCTTTTCATAGATGTCCACATTTCTACGCCTGGTCTGTAGCTGTGCCTGCACAGCCTCTTCTCTGCACAGGCCCAGGAGATCTAATGCCTCCTGTGTGCTGATAGACAATGGCGCTGGCATCGCTGTTTGGACGGTTGAGCACAACAAGGGAGAGCGGTGTGCTTGTCAAACTGGCAATCGAGAAAAGGCATTTCAAAAATGGCTGATGGTTCAAAAAGGGGATTTTAAAGCGGGAGAGTGGCTTCTGGTCTCTGTGACCCCTTGGCAGTGGAGTTTACAGTTGTGATCAGAGAAGGCACTGTCGCGGGGAATGGGGCATTGTGGGACAACTGCTGGAGGACTGTTAAGGTCAACACTGGTCATGCACTGTCAACACTAGCACTGAGACCGGCTCAGTAGGTCAGCAATGGCTCCATGCCATTTGGGGAGATAGCTATACTCTGTCACCATAAAAGGGGCCCCTTTGTCATCTAGAGACACATTTGTGTGTAGACTCATACACAAATAAGTTGATGGAAGACTACTTACATTGACCTAACTGTGTAGTGTAGATCAGGTCTTAGTGTCATAATAGCAAGGCAGACCTGGAGAAACTAGGCCAGTGTAGATTCACGGTGCAGTCATACATTTTAGGTAAGTTAAAGCAAATTAATAATCATATTGATAGGTACTTTGCTTCCATCAATGGGAGCTTGCGGATGAATGCTAAGAATCTCTTAACACAGGAACTACAACTCTTACTCTTGCTATAATTAACCAGCACTATGAGAAATATTTTTTTCTCAGATATAATTCCTAGACAATCTTAAGATCTTTGTTCTTTCTTAAAAGGGAAGGAGATTATACAAATAATGAACAACATTTGTAATGGTAGTGCTGAGAGATTCCAGCCAAAATTGGGGTATCATGGTGCTAGGCACTGTACTGAGACCTTATTCTTAGGCAAAAATGGATTTATCATCTGCCCCTCAAATCCACTCCAAACACTTTGCATTCCTGTGGTGCCTTCTTTTCCAGGATCTCAAAGCACCTAGCAAATACTAATCGAGATATGCCTCTCAAACACCTCTGTCAGTGTTGTTTATTTTACAGATGGGTAAACAGGCACAGAGAGGCTGAGGTGTGATGAAGTGTACTCAACACGCTGATCTGCTTTCACTGCATGGTGGGGAACTGTTCACTGGATATGGGATCAAGTTGATGACAAGCCCAAAAAGGTTCAGAGAGAGGGGAGTGTGGAGACAGAATTTCTCTACATGAGCGAGGAAGTCAGTTCTTAAACATAAAACCTCTTGTGAAAAGTAGGCAGCATTAACTTGTTCATTGCTACCACAAAAGTGACCCAAATCTCGCTGCCTAAGGGTTAATGTTGGATAATTTCTTGAAACCAGCAAGGCTTTTCTTCACCAGCAGATGTGCATGCCTTTATTTTTTACAGCATTTTTAATTACATTTTGCAAACATTTGTGGTTAAAGAAAACATAGTTCTCCATTTACCTCTAAGTTATTGTATGTCCTTCCCACTATCCATCAGGATATTGATAGCATGGGATCATGTGCTCTCCACATGGTGTTAATAGTTCCAGAGGCACATGTGTAGTTTATCTCTTGGGGACAGCTTCCTGGCCAGGGAATAAACATACTGTGACCCCAAAAAGAGAAGCAGCAACAGAAATTGAGACCTATGAGCCTCAACCTGAGTTGACACTTGATTAGTCAGCTCTGTCCCTTCCACTCTGAAATCATACTGTCCCTGTCCTATCTGCTATTGAAGACCGTTTTTTAAAAATATATTTCTACAATAAAGCATTGTCTGTCTGTTTTTCGACTTGCATAGCTCTCATGTAGTGAAAAGGAAATGCCTTTTCTCCATGATATAATGCTGTCATGATACGAATATGCTCTGGATGATGGGATGAACTGTACCCTAAGCAAGTTCAGATGACACTAAGATGTGGGGAGAGGTAGAAATGCTGGGGGGTAGGGATAGGATCCAGAGTGACCTAGACAAATTGGAGGATTGGGCCAAAAGAAATCCTTGTTGAACCTCATCAGATAAGTGCACAGTCCTGCACTTAGGATGGAATCCTATACACTGCTACAAGTTGGGAACCGACTGGCTCAGCAGCAGTTCTGCAGAAAAGGACCTGGGGATTACAGTGGATGAGAAGCTGGATACAAGTCAGCAGTGTGCCCTTGTAGCCAAGAAGGCTGACAGCATATTGTGCTGCATTAGTAGGAGCATTGCCAGCCGATCGAGGGAAGTGATTATTCTCCTCTATTTGGCACTGGTGAGGCCACAGCTGGAGTACTGCATTCAGTTTTGGGCCCCCCACTACAGAAAGGATGGTGGACAAATTGGAGAGAGTCCAGTGGAGGGCAACGAAAATTAAGGGGGTGGGGCACATGACTTACGAGGAGAGGCTGAGGGAACTGGGCTAACTTAGTCTGCAGAAGAGAAGAGTGAGGGGGGATTTGATAGTAATCGTCAACTACCTGAAGGGGGGTTCCAAAGAGGATGGAGCTCAGCTGTTCTCAGTGGTGGGAGATGACAGAACAAGAAGTAATGGTCTCAAGTTGCAGTGGGGGAGAACTAGGTTAGATATTAGGAAAAACTATTTCACTAGGAGGGTGGTGAAGCACTGGAATGGGTTATCTAGGGAGGTGGAATCTCTATCCTTAGAGATTTTTAAGACCCGTCTTGACAAAGCCCTGGCTGGGATGATTTAGTTGGGGTTGGTCCTGCTTTGAGCAGGGGGTTGGACTAGATGACCTCCTGAGGTCTCTTCCAACCTTAATCTTCTATGATTCTATGTTCAAGTATATTTCATATGTTGGTTTATTTAAAATCTTATTGGCTGTGTAGCCTATGTATCCATTCTACTGTAATAGGTCTGCCATGTGGGAGCCGATAAATTGTTCTGTTATAAAATACCTGAGGATATGTTATATGTACTTTAAAGATTGTGATGCACTTTGAGGTCTGCTGATGAAAAGTACTATATAAGAGGTAGGTATTGTATACTAGCAAAAAGCCATAGGTTAAAGAGATGGCATTTGTAGTTCCTAGGAGTCTTTGAATTCCAGCTTCTAATCCCTTTACAGGATTCAGAATATAAAGACTAAGCTCTTGTCAAACATCCTCAACAACAATGGTAAACATTCCAGATGGTGTTTGGTTCCAAAGCTCAGTTCCCAGAATCCCTGAGCAGTCTTGTGTCTGGAGTCAGGAATTGGTCCAATTCCACCCTTTCATCTTGACTAGTTCTTGACTTTGATGCTCTGGAAAGAGATTTGTTGCAAGTACTAAGCTGCACATAGTGTACATGAAATTAGGCTACTAAAATAGCTTTGTTTTCATTGCAGTGTATCCCTTTTATGAAGAAGGCGCTATACAAAAATGGATCTTGGCTAGGGAGAAAGGACCGAAATAATCCATGAGTAGCTATTTGCAGAAGGCTTCAAATAGATGAATCTCTTTGCTTACCTGTAGTTAAATAACAGGCACTCATCTGAAAAGGAAAAAAGAGTGTGAAAAGTGTTAGATGTATGGACTGTAATGTGTGATTCCTTTCCTATGAGTCACTATGATCTCATCTAAGACATGTTAGACATTCTTCAATAGTATTCATATAAATTACATACTTTTGTGCCATGTGGAGGTTTGAGCCACATTCCTCTAGATGAGCAATTTTTTTGATGAGTTCATTTAATACATTATGAAAGCCTGTTTACTCTGGAGTTTTAAGAGGCAACAAATAGGAAAATGAACATTACGGTCCCAGAGAGTAGAGTCTCACCTAGTGGTTCTGTTAGTTGCTCTTAGTCACAGTGCTTCAGGAAGAAAAAAATCTTAAAATCGTTGCCAATCATCATGCTCATTTGTCAGGGTGGAATTGTTGCTGCTGGGATAAATGACAGTATGCATTCAGCAGCACTTCCCAGTAGCTAGCTAAAGAGCAGCATTACAGTACTTGAAAGCACCATCAATTTTTTCAGATACAAGGTTAGCACCACTGTATAGCTGCACATGTATGAGATAAAGGGAGAGGATCCTAAAACTGGAAATGGTAGCTACAGGTGAGGAGGTGGATAATAATGCGCAGGAGCAAATTCAAATTGGGATTACTTATGTTGTAAGTGCCTTGGGAATTTAGCTAGGTTAATTGGGTGAGGTAGAGCCTCCACAAATAATTCTGGCACCTCTTATTGGATCATAGAAAAATAACATGCAGAAAAACTGTTTGCTGTAGTCCCTCTACACCTTCCCTGACTTCTAGGGAACCTGAGAGTTTATCACATTCTCATAATGCCACAGACAACAATTCTGACACTTCTGAGGAAATTGCACTGTGATCGCACTCTAAGATTAAGTCCTCAAATGTACAAACAGAAATGTGAAGATTACTGTTAATGCTTTTTACTTATTTGTACTCCATCCTTCAATGAGTCAGAAGTGAACATGAGTCTTATAGAGAGTACTTGGCACTTTGCCTACTGTAAATTGTACTTTGCTGTTGGAAATAAAATCTTTTTGGAGAAAACCATGAAACAGGATATTTTAATAGTACAAATTGGGAACTCTACACTAACTTCTGTTACTGTTATAGGGCTGAGTTCTGCCCTTTTGTTACACTGGTTTAAATCCAGAGTAACATGGAGGAACCAAAAATAGAGTAGCTGAGGGTGTTATTTGACTCTCAGAGTGAGCCTCTATTTAAATGGAGAGTTGTAGCCTATATATAGGCTTTTTTTTAAAAAAAATCCACCATGAGAAACTGAGGCAAAACCTCCTGCATTTGCAGCTGAGGGCCCCATTCTGTTCCTCTCTGAAGTTAATGAGTCTTACTTGCAATAGCAGAGAGTCTGGCTGGATGGCGATCTATTTAGAGGCACAACTGATTTTCAACATCACTTACTTACATGCTTTGCTCCTATTTTTAAATGACACTCCCATTTAGAGGATGTAGGGACAAATAAAAGTCTTGGGTGAGGGTGGGGGAAAAAACTTTTTTGCAAAACGCAGCCCAAAAAACTGATGTGCTAGATTTTTCACCCTCCTTGAGCAGCTCTGCTCAGAGCCAGGGGCTTGGGCAGGGAGTAGGGTGACCAGACAGCAAGTGTGAAAAACCGGGACAGGGGGTTGGGGGTAATAGGAGCCTATATAAGAAAAAGTCCCAAAAATCGGGACTGTCCCTATAAAATCGGGACATCTGGTCACCCTAGCAGGGAGATGCAGGAAACGGGCTGTAGCTCCTTAAGCCCCTGTCACCTGACTCTGCCATAGCTAGAGCTGTTAAGAAGCAGTTCCTCCTTATACCGCCAGCATAAAGTCCTTCAGATGTTAGCCCAATGAAGGACTGAATGTAGCTTTTCTCCATTCTCCCCTTACTCCAGGGATGGGAAGGGTGGGACAGGAGCCAGCTCCCCTACTAATGGAGAACCCCCAGGCATGAGAGCAGTTCTCCGCTGGCCAGTCCAGGCTAGTGTAAGTCCACTTTGTGCAACTTAAACCACAGAATCCACCCCTGAAGAATCGGGTTGTAATGAAAATAACTGAGATTTTAGGCGGTGTTGAGGGTTTGATCAAGGGAAGTCTCTTGAGTTCCTTCCCCCAGGGAGCTATGGCCGGAGAGGTGCCAAACGCGCCCAGATCTTCACTTGCACACTTAAATCTCAGAGTGGTATAGTGCCTTCATCCCAGAAATGTGTTTTACACCCTAGACTCTTGCTCAGCACTGTCTTTCCTCTCAGGGTCTGGCCTCTTCCACCACAGGCTTTAGTGCTCCAGCTTTAACTTCCTGCCCTCCTGGCCTCAAATCCGTGCTGTCTTTACCTTGTTGACAGGGGTGGCTGTACCAGTTCAAAAAGTGTCAGAATTGGGGGAACCAACACCCACTATCTATTACATGTTCGCAGCCCTGGTTCTAAACAATTGGGCTGTCTACCCCAGGCCTCAGCCTCTTCCTTCATCCCCAGTCTCTTCATTGGCCCTTTCCTGGCTGGTCTCCCACTCTTAAATGGAGTGCGCACAAATCTGCTTTCCTCCTGATTTAACACAAGCTTCCTTGAATTTCCCAGCAGGCCTGGGTCTAGTCACATGCTCTTGTCATATGACCTTGTGCCTTCATTCCCTTCCTCTAGGTAGGTGAGCTAATTCTGGCACAGGTGTGACACTACCCAGGGTTGTGAGGCATCTCACCATCACCTGCCCTTAGCTTGAGCAAGTCTTGCCTGTGCCTGCTGTGGATCCGCTCCTTGACTCCACCAGCTACTAGCAACATGAGCACTATCTTCCAGGCTTCTCTACAGCTTACAAATAGGCACACACCAACCTTGGAGTCCTCCAAGCATCCCACTGGAGTGCCCAGCCCCGTTCCACTGAACACTCACAGAGCTCTTAGCTCCTCTACTCCCAGAGGAATAGTAGACACCAGCTTACTAGATTCAGCCCTGGTTCACCATTCTGCTTAACACACTGCACTTAGCTATATTTATCATCAAACCCAGAATCCGTCTAATTTCAAAGAACAGAGATTCAAATGATAGAAAGCCAGAATATTGGAAACAAATGGTTATCTATAAAATAAGGTCGTAACGTGCTTTCTAGAGCCTAAACTTTACTCAGTCACCAGACAGTCCTGTTTCCTACAGGACAGCTTGCCCCAAGTCTTTTCCCTGAGATGGCTGAAATCCCCCTTTAATAAGATCAAGCCTGCTGGCAGCCTGTCTTCACAGACTGAAGGATGCCGGAGTGTGTCTCTGCACCCCCAGCTATATCAGATCATTAATCTTCACCTAATAACTTGGTTCGCCCTCTGCCGCTGTTTACCTCTTCCTGTTAATTTTAGTATGAAGTCTGCACAAACTCTTTGTTTGACTCAGTAAGCTAATAGACTTCTGTTATAAAACACACATTGCATCGTGGTCCACCAAGGAGATAAGGGTATGTCTACTCTGTAATAAAAAACCCACAGCACTGAGTCTCAGAGCCCAGGTCAGCTGACTTAGGCTCATGGGGCTCAGGCTGTGGGGCTGTAAAATTGCAGTGTAGACACTTGGGCTTGGGCTGGAGCCCAGGCTCTGGTACCTCCTTGCCTGCGGGGTCTCAGAGGCCAGGCCAGGCCAGAACATCTACACTGCAATTTTATAGCCCTGCAACCTGAGTCCGCTGACACAGGCCAGCCATGGCTGTGCTGTGGTATCAGTGTAGACATACCCAAAGTGTCTCCTACCTCCTCTCTGGAGAAGTTTCTAAAGGCAGGCTGACTTTGAGTGATCTACCTTTAACTGCAAGGCCTAGAGAACATAGTTTTCAGCATATCTGCATAATGAGTCTGATGACCAGTGTGCCACAGGCTTTCGTTAGAGACTTTACATAACCCTGTCTGATAAACACAGGAGATGCCTGAACCCCTGTGCCCTCTGCCAGTTGGCATCAAGAGTTCTGTGGGTCACAACAGGTGAGGCTGAGCCCCAACCCACTTAAAGGGCCAGCTCACCCTGTGACATGGCACATCTGTATTATTCCACCCAGGATTGTTATGAACTGGTTTTGAGGTGCCTTATCAGTGCTACTCATTTGAATTAATGCTGAATTACTAAAGGCTGAGTTTTGTGATTCCTAAGACTGAGTCAACTAAAAATCCTGAAGAGTTTAAGTGATGCCAAGATTTATGCTCACTAAAGTGACATCTAAACAGCACTAGAAGTTTTGACTTGCTGCTAGAGATGGGCCTATGCCAAGGACTATGGTTACAGATCTGAATCTTAATGTCCCCTAAAGTTTGGGATGTTTGGATCCATTTCTACCATTAATACTTTTTCCAATCTGTATTCCTTCCCACCACCCTTTGTCTTGTATATTGTACGTTGGTTTTTTTTCAGGCCAGGAACTCTCTTCTCTGTTTATCCTGTACCCAGCATGATGGGTCTCAGTTGCAGCTGGCACCTCTTGATGCTACTTGAATGCAAATAAAAATGTAACAGAGGTTCCTAAAGAGCCAGGCCTACAGACTGAGGGGACCTGATGCAGCAATAAGTCAGCAGAAAACCAAGAATCTATTGGAGCAACTGGGAAGAAAGATCCAGGAAGCCAGAGGGAGGGAGAGAGAGTCTAGGAAGCAGGAAGAAGTGGGGACTGGAGGGTGGGTGTACTACTAAATGGAAGAGTCTGCAGGGGTGAGTATGACCTTTGCCGTGTGGTGAGAGGAAGGAGCAACACTTACTCATCCAGCCCATGATGCCGATTGGCCTAGTGCCCTTTATCCTGGAACAATTACACTGAATCCTCGTGAATAAGACAGCCCTCTCGTAGAGGTAGTACTCGAGCAAGAGGAGAGGAGTTACTTTTATAATGTGCCAGGAAACGCAGGGAAGCTGCTCTTTGTTTTGCCAGGCGATATCCTCTTCTTAACACACAGTCCCAATTACTGGCATGAGTAATCTAGTGATGCTGATCTAGTTATGGGACAAGAGCTACCACAGGATCATCTCTGGGAAGAGTGATCATGCCAAAAGGCATTTTGAACTAGCCCTCTTCTTAGTGCCAGTATTTTAATGCAATATAGAAATACAATCCTTGTTCTAGCCTAAATCGCTTTGCTGTTTTACAAGTGTAGAAACCTAATTCTCAATTTTGGAGCTGAAAAGAGAACTGAAGACTCCTGCTGACTCAAGGCGGAATATGTTGTGTGCACAAAGCTCCAAGGACGGTGTTGGCAAAATACTTGTGCGAGCTTAAATGTCAGGAGATAAAGCCTTTAGTTTATGGCAGGGCAAGCGACAGGTTGATATTTGTTTGTGAGAGGCAGCAGGTTCTAGTGGATAAGGCAGAAAACAAGCAGGCAAGAACCTTCAGACTCAATTCTGATGTTGACTCTGAAGGGGTTTGGGCAAATCACTTATTAGGCTTCAAGTCAAGGGCTTTTCGTGAGTTTGTTTTATTCTATTATAGAAATATTAACTGCTGCTCTTAATTAAAGAAGACTTGGATGGGTACAGGTCTTGTACTGTGAAGTGCATGAATGTACATTTGTATGCAGCCTAGTTCCAGTCTATCCTAGAGATTCTACAGTACATGTTCCTTAAACAATACCCCTTGATCTGACTTCTCAGAGCTTATCTCTCAGTTATAAGAGCCCTGCATAATGAATGTGCTAATTACACCAGGAGACACAATTCTTAAATACACTCCGTGTTTTGAGTGCACATAATCAAGAATGTCAGAAAAATCCCAGCACCTACCACTCTCTTATACAATGGGGAAAGGTGTCTCCCCATTTCCACAGGTTTAGGTTCAATGCCAGTCTGCAGTGGCTGATCTTTGATCATTCATCTGTTGCTAATTTGGTGAATAATTACATCAGCTGGTGAACTATTCTAAGAATTAATGTGCCATTCTGAATGTATACCTTAGCTTTGTTTACCTTTGGCTGAGTAAAGTATAGGTACTGTGTGTGAAGTCTTATGTATTCAGACCATCTGGAAGTCCTCACTAGTATGTGTGAGAATAATATATTAACTAGTTAATAGAATGTTATACTTAATTCAAAGGTTCCTAAATTACTTAAATACATCAAAATTCCGAGTACTTTGGCACTCATACACTGAAAGGGACTGTACAGTAATGTTGATGAGAGAGTAACAGTGGCTTGAGCCTAGCATGAAGGAGTAAGCGCTGTGTAAATTCACATCTGCAGTTTTTCCAGTGCATCTCATTCTTTACTTGCAATAAGTACTGCAGCAGTTCTGGCCCTAAATTGCTCAATGGACCGCTTGATGTGCTGGACTGCATGGGAGTGCTGAGATACATAAAAGGGGATGAGGAGGAGACCACATTAATTTTCATTTATGACTTGCTGTGAACAGTGTTCAAGGTCAGGTCTTTCCTTGGTTGCTGCCATCATAGAGTTGTTCCTCAGTCAAACGGCAGTATGGGAGATTCTCCTACTCTTGTTGGTTTTGGTGCAATAATGGATCCAGTGGGCTGAAAGCAGTCTAGTGACAGACATGACATGCTTAACCTGTATCCCACTGAAGATTAAGTAGATTATCTATCAATTTGGCCTTTGATCCAAGTTTCCCTCCTGAAACACAATGTGGGTTTTGTCAGTTCACAAAAATCTGTTTATTTTAGATTCCAAACTTATTGTAGCAAGTTAACAATGTGCAACCTAGAGTCCTATTTTGGGTGGCATACATGTGGAGCAAAGTATTTGGCTATATTTTTGGTACCGCCCACATGGCAGTCGCAGATGGAGAAAAGGGGAGAGAGAGAGAGAGACAACATGACATCTGAACAGTTAACAATGGGTTGGTTATGCTTTAGGTGTGAATGCACCTGCTTACTGATCTCCAAAGGGAGCAGAATAAATTCCTAAGAAAGGAGAGCATCATAATGACATAATTCAGCTGTATCACTTGCATGCCTTGTTTAGCACAAATATTAGAGTCAACTGTCCGTTGAATTATTTATCATTTATATTCTAGTAGCACCTAGAGGCTCCAACTGAGGTCACAACCACATTGTGCTAGGAGTTCTACAAACACACAACAAGAGTCAGCTCCTGCCCCAAAAAACTTGCAATTAAAACTGACAAATTGTGCGAGGGGAAACCCAGCATAGAGAGGTGAAGTGATTTTGCCCAAGGGCACACAGAAGGTCAGTTGAAAAGCAAGGGACAGAGCCTAGCTTTTCTGACTCCCAGCCCAGCACCCTAACTAGTGTGACCAGATAGCATGTGTGAAAAATCGAGACGGAGGTGTGGGGTAATAGGTGCCTATATAAGAAAAAGCCCTGAATATCGGGACTGTCCCTATAAAATGGGGACATCGGGTCATCCTAACCCTAATCACTGGCAAACACTGCCTCTCAATGTTACCTCTTTAGTAGGAAAAATGTAGAGAAATTAATTATTTTACTAGTTTTACCCAAGAGTTCTAAAGGAACTCAAATATGAAATTGCAGAACGACTATGATATCGCTTAAATCAGCCTCTGTACCAGATGACTGGAGGATCGCTAATGTAACGCTGATTTTTGAAAGGCTCCAGAGGCAATCCTAGCAATTACAGGCCTGTAAACCTAACTTCAGTACCAGGCAAACTGGTTGAAACTATAGTAAAGAACAGACTTATCAGACACATAGCTGAACATGACATGGGGAAGAGTCAACATGACTTTTGTAAAGGGAAATCATGCCTCACCAATCTATTAGAATTCTTTAAGGGTGTCAACAAATGAGGGTGATCCAGTGGATATTGTGTGCTTGGACTTTCAGACAGACTTTGACAATGTCCCTCACTAAAGGCTCTTTAGCAAAATAGACAGTCATGGGATAAGAGGGAAGGTCCTCTCATGGATCAGTAACTGGTTAAAAGATGGGGAAACAAAGGCTAGGAATAAATGGTCAGTTTTCACAGTGGAGAGAGATAAACAGGGGGTTCCCCAATGGTCTGTACTGGAACCAGTGCTGTTTAACATATTCATAAATGATGTGGGGGAAAAGGAGAAAACAGTGAGGTGTCACAGTTTGCAGATGATACAAAATTACTCAAGATAGTTAAGTCCAAATCTTACTGTGAAGAGTTACAAAGGGATCTCACAAAACTGGGTGACTGGCAGATGAAATGATGGGTGACAGATGAAAATGACCAATTTTATTTAATCTTTTTATTACTGACCTCGACACCAAAAGTGGGAGTGTGCTAATAAAGTTTGCAGATGACACAAAGTTGGGAGGTATTGCCAATTCAGAAAAGGATCGGGATATCCTACAGGAAGATCTGGATGACCTTGTAAACTGGAGTAATAGTAATAGGATGAAATTTAATAGTGAGAAGTGTAAGGTTATGCATTTAGGGATTAATAACAAGAATTTTAGTTATAAGCTGGGGACGCATCAGTTGGAAGTAACGGAAGAGGAGAAGGACCTCGGAGTCCTGGTTGATCACAGGATGACTATGAGTCGCCAATGTGATGTGGCCGTGAAAAACGCTAATGCGGTCTTGGGATGCATTAGGCGAGGTATTTCTAGTAGAGATAAGGAGGTGTTAGTACCGTTATACAAGGCATTGGTAAGACCTCATTTGGAATACTGTGTGCAGTTCTGGTCTCCCATGTTTAAGAAGGATGAATTCAAACTGGAACAGGTACAAAGAAGGGCCACTAGGATGATCCGAGGAATGGAAAACCTGTCGTATGAAAGGAGACTCAAGGAGCTTGGTTTGTTTACCTTAACCAAAAGAAGGCTGAGGGGAGATATGATTGCTCTCTTTAAATATATCAGAGGGATAAATACCAGGGAGGGAGAGGAATTATTTCAGCTCAGTACCAATGTGGACACAAGAACAAATGGATATAAACTGGCCATCAGGAAGTTTAGACTTGAAATTAGACGAAGGTTTCTAACCATCAGAGGAGTGAAGTTCTGGAACAGCCTTCCAAGGGAAGCAGTGGGGGCAAAAGACCTAACTGGCTTCAAGATTAAGCTAGATACGTTTATGGAGGGGATGGTTTGATGGGATAACATGATCTTAGTCAAAGGTCAATTAATTGCCATCAGTGGTAAATAGGACCAATGGTCAATGATGGGATGTTAGAAGTTACTACAGAGAACTTTTTCCTGGGTGTCTGGCTGGTGAGTCTTGCCCACATGCTCGGGGTTCAGCTGATCGCCATATTTGGGGTCGGGAAGGAATTTTCCTCCAGGGTAGATTGGCAGCGGCCCTGGAGGTTTTTTTGCCTTCCTCTGCAGCATGGGGCACGGGTCACTTACCGGAGGATTCTCTGCATCTTGAAGTCTTTAAACCATGATTTGAGGACTTCAATAGCTGAGACATAGGTGAGAGGATTATTCCAGGAGTGGGTGGGTGAGATTCTGTGGCCTGCATTGTGCAGGAGGTCAGACTAGATGATCATAATGGTCCCTTCTGACCTTAAAGTCTATGAGTCTATGAGTCTATAAATGCAAGGTAATGCACATTGGAAAACATAATCCCAATTACACATACAAAATGATGGGGTCTAAATTAGCTGTTAGCACTCAAGAAAGAGACCTTGGAGTCCTCAAGGATAGTTCTCTGAAAATATCTGCTCAATGTGCAGTGGCAGTCAAAAAAGCTAACAGAATGTTAGGAACCAGTAGGAAAGGGATAGATAAGAAGACCGAAAATATCATAATGCCACTATATAAATCCATGGTACGCCCACACCTTGAAAACCGTGTGCAGTTCTGGTCGTCCCATCTTAAGAGTATATTAGAATGGGAAAAAGTACAGACAAGGGCAACAAAAATGTTTTAAGGGAATGGAACAGGTTCCATGAGGAAAGATTAAAAAGATTGGGGCTGGTCATCTTAGAAAAGAGATGACTGAAGGGGGATATGATAGAGGTCTACAAAATCATAAATGGTGTGGAGAAAGTAACTAAGGAAGTGTTTGTTTATCCCTTCATAGCACAAGAACAAGGGGTCACCCAATGAAATTAATAGGCAGCAGGTTTAAACCTAACATAAAGGAGTACTTCTTCACACACAGCACAATCAACCGGTGGAACTCATGGCTGGGGATGCTGTGAAGGCTACAAGTGTAACTGGGTTCAAAAAATGAAGTATATAAGTTCATGAAGGATAGGTCTATCAATGGCTATTAGCCAAGATGGTAAGGGATGGAACTCCATGCTCCACATGTCCCTAAGCCTCTGACTGCCAGAAGGTGGGACTGGATGAGAGGGGATAGAGCACTTGATAAATTTGCCCTGTTCTGTTCATTCCCTCTGAAACGTCTGGCACCGGCCACTGTCAGAAGACAGGATACTGGGCTAGATGGACCATTGGTCTGACTCAGTACAGCCATTCTGATGTTCTTTATTTTAAGCTCTTGCTTAAATCTGTTTGGAAATGCATGAAAAAGGGCAGATCCCGCATCTTGGTGGAAGGTCTGACTGGCATATGCAGTTCAAACAGAAGTGAGTTGGGTTCTTCTAGAATCCGTCTCACTTTATCTGGTCTTGGAAGGCTTGCCTGCTTTTTATAGCAAATGCTTTCCTACCCCATATGCTGTCCTTTTAAAGTGAGAGAGTCCTTCCAATAATAACACAAACTAAGTTTTAAAAAAAAGTCACTTTTGGGAGTTTTCCCTACTATTATAATTGAGCTGTCATGTAAACTCCATGGTAACATGAATATATGAATTTGGTTGAAAGGGAGTCTGTTTTCTAGCATCAGTATGAAAGAGTATTAAGCTCTTCAGTGTGTGCCCCATAAAGCATTCTCATAAGACTTTTTGTGCATGGAAGCATAGCATGCTGCATTCTCTTACACATGCAGGGGGTGGGGAGGGAGGGAGCTGTTTTGAATGGCTTCATATTAGGTCTTGGGTGACCCTCAAAATTAAAAAAAAAATCACCACAGGTTCTAAGTTTCTTCTTAAGTGAAGGAGCAAGGTAGATCCTACCAGAATGTGGCATTTGCTTGTAATGAATGTACGTTGGCTCTTCCTGACAAAAAAAAGTTATATGTGCCACAGGACCTGTTCTTTTACTCCATGGATCGTACCCTCATGGATCAGTAGCCAACAGCCTCTTTAGCTTTGCAGTTTCCCTTAGCCCAGCAACAGAACAGACTTCTCTTCAGATAACCAGTGAGCTTATTCCTGCTAATCAAGTTATTTTCCTAGGACCAGATATTCCTTAAGAGTTCTCTTTTGCAAAATTTTCAGTCAAGGTCAATCATCATTCTTCTCCTTTCAACCTTATGAAAGGTAGTCCTTTTCCCCACCCCATGCCATGTAGCTCTTTAATCCCTCGCTGACTGTGTAGGTTAGGAGGAGGCTTACACGTATATCCATCTCGCTTTTTTCTGAAAACATCTTTGAATTTTGATTAACCAAAGAGAGAACAAAACTCACTATTCTGTTTGTTTGTTCGTTCAGTAGAATGTTGTTACCGATCTTAAGGTTCCATGATCAAATTCAAGCCAATAAGGATATGTCTCAGAGCCCAACCTACACAGGCCTCCTGGGAAGGCAAATACATTTGTATTGTAAACTAAACAAAAAAAATCTTACGCTAATTACAATGAACATGGTTTTTATTTTGCAGAAAATTGTTTCTTCTAACCTTACATGTTTGGGGCTTGATGTTAACCTCAGATATGACGGCATGTGTCATCCTGTAAACTCGTCTATCTTGCTTATGCATTCATGTACAGTGCCAGTTTTACAAGCGTGGTGGTGATGCATCACACCCATCCATGAACGGGCAGGGTTGTGTCCTTAGGTGTGCATTGTATCTGAGACACTGTTCATCCAGAAATACTAAGCAGTACAGATTCCCAGTTCCGTAAAAGCAGCTTCAATTGGGACAATACGATACAATTTATTATTGTGCAGGGCTTCAGTCATTCTTTGTGGAGCTGAGGGTAAACTTTAGAAGTGGGCCCTTGATAAATCTAACGGGGGTCCAATGAGGCAGTGTAGGGTTGGGACACTTAAGGAAGTGAGTAGCCAAACTGACACAGGGGGCCAGGTCTTGCAAAATGCTGAGCACCCTCAACTCCTATTGACTTCAAAGGCTATTGAGTAGCTCACCCCTGTCAGAAAGAGCCCCTGAAGGCTCAGTTCCATAATGGTGAGCTCGGAACCTAACACAAGTGAGTATTGTAATGCAGGTTGCAGAGAGGTCCTGGAGCATGTGGCAATAGGTGGAAGCAATGTAGGAAATTTGGCACAAAAATTCTTAGTATTGATGAGGCCTCAGAATATTCTTCATGCTGCTCAGAGAAGCTTAAACCCTATGTATGCTGATGGGCCTGGTGAATCAATCCTGTAGAGTTTCACACTGTACACGGAATTACACATACAAAACTATATGTTAAAAGAACATTGAGGTTGCCCAGTCAAGCACTCTCAAGTGGATAAATGCCAGAATTAAAACTGCCCATGAAAAGTTTGATGTAAATTATTTGCCCAGTATCAGACAGGAACTCTGGGGAAGAGGCAAGGACAGAATCCAGAGCTCCAGAGCAGCATTTGACTGCCTCAACCATGAAACCATCCTTTCTCTTTCTGCAGTCCCCTGCCTCATTTACCACACGCCTTCCAACTTCTGCAACAAATGAAGCAGGGATCTTCCAGACAACAGCCTCCCTTACCACACAACCCTGCTTCATTCCCAGATCACCATCCATCCTGTGTGCTGAATGAGGCAGGGAATCTTGTGGAAAAAATAGTATGCAGGGCTGGCGCTAGCACTAGGCAACCCTAGGCGGTCGCCTAGGGCGCCAGGATTTGGGGGGCAGCGGGTGGCTGCCTCCTCCCTCCCAGCTCCCCGCTCAACTGCTGAGCGGGGAACCGGGAGGCAGCCGCGGGGAGCCACCCCCTGCCTCCCCTCTCAGCCGCACAGCGGGGAGCTGGGAGGCAGCCGCGGCGAGCTGCCCTCCTGCCTCCCCGCTCAGCTGCTGAGCAGGGAGCCGGGAGGCAGCCACGGTGAGCCACCCCCCTGCCTCTCGGTTCCACACTGAGCTCCCACGGCCCGCGGGCAGGCTGGCTGGGGGCGGGGGGGCGCAGGGCTGGTGCAAGGAAGTTTTGTCTAGAGTGCAAAACTTCCTTGCACCGGCCCTGATAGTATGTGATCATATAATTAAAGATGGTATCCAAATGCATATGCGGGTCAAATTAAGGTTGCACAAGCACCTTAATTCTGACATTTCCTAACTCATTTGGCATCATATTGATACACACAAGGCTCATGAGTAGGGTTGGAACCCTTAGATCTACTGCACAGGTCTCTGCCACTTGAGCTAATGGAGGAGCTGGCAGCAGTAGTAGGTTGCCATCCTCTGTGTGGACTGGCTACTAGAGGAGGAAGCAGCACATAGATTGCCAGGGGATTTCACAGCTATTTGCTGACTGCAGGGGAATGGTGAGACTCCAGAATCTTTGGTTCCATTTCAGGGTCTACAGGGGGATGTGCTGAAGTGGCCATGGACCCTTCTGCTCCTCAAGCCTGACCCCTTCTGCCTGTTTCCCCTCCAGCTGTCCTTGTGCTAGTTCTATCTCTTCCCTCATCACCCAGGTTCTTATACCAGTCCGTTTCCTCACCTAGCCTGTCCATTCCCCAGGCTCCTCGTCCCAGTATCCTTGCCCAGCCAGTCCCAGTCTTCCCCTCCAGACTCCATAGCTGAGCCTCTGTTCCCATCCCACTAAACTCCTCATGCAATTTCAGTCTTCCCATCTGCTCCCAGTCTTCACATCCGGCTCTTTGTCCAGCCAGTACCTGTTATCTCACCATGCTGGTTTCTTGTCCCAGTCTCCCACCCTTCTACTTGGTTCTCAGTCTTTTCGCCATCCACTAACTCCCAGTCTCCTTGTCCAACCAGAACCAGTCTCCCCTTTTAGCCAGCTCTGCTCCCTGGGCTCCTTGCCCCAGTCTACTACCTTCAACACCCAAAATGTCCCCTCTGTATTCTACTCAGGTTGTATTGTTCTCCATGCTGCCTAGGTGCCAGCAAGAGAAACACTTTGAGTACAGGAGAGACAGTCTCCTTGCTCTCAGTTCTGATGCCCAGCACCACAGTGGCCTCCAACAGTCAGGAACAGCAATTGCAGAGAGAGTCCTGCTCAGACTCAGTAGCCTTGGGCTGGAGCATGCTCCATGAATGCTCAGGCACATGCTTCACAGGATTTAGCTGCCAAACTCCAACAAGTCTCTACCGACGATGTGTGAACTGAGATTTTTCGAAGGCTTATAACTTGGGCAAATTTGAGAGGCTTTTTTATGGGAACAGTAAAAACACCGATCCCTGACACCTGCAAATTTCAAGTCTCATGCTCCAAAGCATGAAGGACATTTTTTGAACACCGGCAAAAAAAATTATTTTTCCCTTAATTAGTTCAGCAGAAATGGTTCAGCCATTTCCATGAAACTTTCAAGAAAATATACAGATATACACCCAGCATAGGAAACTTCAGCCCAAACATTTTAAGTTTGACAAAGTTATGTGTAACTGAAAATGGGAACTTATAATGGGAAGTGTCAAGCAACTACCTGCTCTGCCTGTAATAAAATGCAAATGTATTTGGCTGTTGTGTAATCAGTGGAGTGAAAAATCTCCCCCCCCACCCCCAAAAAAGTCAGTGAAAATTTTGACATTTATCCTCAGTTTTGGGGTTCTGAGGTTTTTGACTAAAACCTGACAAAAATAAAATAAAGGAACACAGGCATTTTCCAGGAAATTTTATTTTTACAAAAAATTAATTTATTGCCAAATTAGCTCTTTGAATGAAAAAAATTGACCAGCTCTAATAATCAGTAGTGCCTACATCTATAATGTATATAATTAATAATAATATGGCAGCAATCATCTCTAAAGCACTTACCGTCCTTCATTTCTGGCATTTCCTCTTCTCCATTTGATTTCCTTTTCTTCTGTATCTGGTTGTGTCGCCCTGGCTGCAGACTTGCTAAAATCATACAGGGTAGGAATACATTCTGTACAGTGTTGGATTTAGTGTGTGACTGTTAAGATGAATAGGATGGTTTAGAGAAACATATAATGACCATCAGCTAGATAAACAAGCTGGGTGAGTCACTCTTTTATCGGCCCAACTTCTGTTAATGAGAGAGACAAGCTTTCGAGAGAGTCTCTCTAACCAACACAAGTTGATCCAATAAAAGAGATTACCTCACCCACCTTGTCTCTTGAATATCCCGGTACCAATACAGCTACAACTACACTGAATGCATCAACTAGAACTAGTCTTAGGATGAGTCCATTTTGTTATGTAGCAGTGAACATGTGCTGCACTTCTTTAGCCAGAAGATGGCACCATTGTGCCACGAGGAATGCTCAGTCACTGTTTTACCTTAAATTGGGGAGGCAGGTAGGTAGCTGGGAGATTGAGATGGGTTTTGTTTCCATAACCATTCCTCTGTGGACATACTGCTTCAAAACAGATCACCTAAGTCGGTCTTCACATATAATATGGAAATAGCTCTGTAGATGTTCTAGTCTTTGTTGCTAAAATCATCTAGGTTTCTTTCATTATAAGTTATGGGAGTGACTCATCCTCCTTGAGCACTGATTGCTGTGTGACTTTTCTAAATCAGCATTTGATCACATCCAAGTCCGTGCTGGCAGAGAATTCTTTCAGCTACACTGTGTGCATGCAAGTGGCAACCAGTAATGCAGTCACATTTTATCACAAGCCGTGTTAAAAGACTGAACTTTTCATAGACTGCATGATCATTTACAAATTATGTGCCTGTGCAGCGACACAACTAGCTCCTCTCCATTTCTGCTGCTAGTTGCAGTTTAAGTCACTTAAACGCGACCATTTTTGCTACTGCTCCGGACTTGCTGCCCACGTGTGCTGCCCACGTGGTCCAAGGGTTGCGGATTTGGATGGGTGGGGTTTTGTGGTCGGAAACAATCGGAATTTTACTCCCTCCTTGCTAATGTGTGCAAAATTCATTTATTGCATGTGAGTACATTAAACTTGGGGGTATGGAGCACGGACATGCCCCCCCCCCAGTGATAGCAGAGTGCCCTGTTGGATTTTTTTCATTGGCTCCCCGCCCCCCCCCTTCTTTGCAATGACTTTCCTGCCCATCCACCTGTCACCGGTCCAAGGGTTGCGGATTTGGATGGGTGGGGTTTTGTGGTCGGAAACAATCAGAATTTAATCCCGCGGGGTCACTGTTCCCCCCTTTCCCCCTCCCTAAACGAGGCTTTTGTCCCCGCACAGGGTCTGGCAACGTCTCCCCCCCGGACTTAACCCCGGTTCCCACCCCCACCCCCGATTTTTCCCCTTCAGCCCTTCTTCTGCCGCTACCTAGAGTAGCTTTATCCCCCCTGGCCAGTAAATTTCTGCCCACTGCTCAAACCCTGACACCCCCCCCCCCCGCTGCAATGTGCCCCCCTTGATCCTTTTAAACCCCTCCAAAGAGGAGGCAGCAAATTGTAAGTAGAAGAAAGGGCAGAGAGAGGGCAGTGGCAACAGCGAAGGTTACTGAGCATGCTCAGTTCGGGTGAGCATGCTCAGTGTAACCAAAGTTGCTACTTTGGAGAAGCAGCTAGTTCTGTCGCTACACCTGCTCTTTTAATCAAAGATTTATGTGAAACGTTGTGAAAATGTTTAATAAATAGTGGGCTTGAGCTCAGGAGGAAAACCTGTGAATGCCTGCCTGTACCTGCAGCTGTTTTGGAGAGGTTCCCATGAGAAAAAGACCCAAAGGCAGGTAAAGATATATTTCTATTAGACTGGGTCACTTCAGCAAACAGCCGGCTCAGAAAGGGTGAAGTTCACTCCTGTGCAGAGGGTCAGTGCAAGGCCTATGAACCACTTAAGCCCTCAAAATAGGACTGAAGTTGGATTTAAATGATGCAGGCCTTGTGCTACCTTTCTTTACATTGGTGAGTGTCATCCTATTGGAATATTTCCCATTATAATGGCGTGGGAGTGGTTTCCAGTGCTTTTCCAGAGGTAGTGTGATCCCTAGAACTAAAAATTGTGTTACAAGTAGGAAGTCCTGAGTTCTAATTGTAGCTCTGCCACTAGCTTGCCACATGGCCTTTGTCAAGTCATTTCGGCTCTGTCTCACTTTCCTTAGCTGTACAATGTAGATACTAATACTACTTCCTCCTGGGGGTGTTTGAGGAATAATCAGTCAGGGTTTGTGCAGTATTTTGAGCACATAAGGCACTATACAAGTGCTAAGTGTCATTACTGCTGTTACCTGTAGCTGACCCATGTGTGTACCTGAGTGGAATGAACCAGCTGAGCAGACCAAGAAATAAATGAAAAGCACATAGTGAATGTGAGAGGGGCACTGAGAGCAGGTCAGAAACTCCTTTCTTGCATCAGAAAAAATAACCTGTGCCTGGATCAGAAGTAGGTCATTTCCCAAACTTCTGCTCAAGGAGAGGGGAAAAAGCCCAATCAACTCCAGAAACCCCTAGTGGCCAGAAGGAGGAGCTGCAACATAAAGCACTAGTTCTAAATGATCTGCAGAGGAGATACTGAAGGGGAGAGGATGTTTTCTATACCTGTGTACAGTACTTTAATTGAGGGTTTGAGAAAGAAAGTGATTTCCTGCTATTATCACATTAAGACTTTCCACTAAAAATCAGTGAGAAAAACTGCACAACCCCATGGGAAAAGAAAGAGGCATCATACAGCATTGCTGTCTGGCTCAGCCAATAATGCCAGCCCCAGGTATCTCCCTCTTCTTTCTTCCCCCCGATCCCCCCACCCACCATGAGGCCCTGTGTTTGGTGGATGCTTGCTGTACTAAAACTACCCCAATGGAGGCCTGAAGTTTGTGTCCGTCCTATACTCTGGCAATTCTTAGCCTGTCATGCCAGTAATGTTGGATCAAATTACAGTATGAATCATCCCAGAGATTCCTCTAACAGAAGCCGTTTGAAATTTTTTGACTTTTTTGTTGAAAAAATGTAATTTCACCTAAACGTCCAATGGAAACAGATCCGTTTCAACACCTTTCCATTTTTCAATGAAACAATTCAAAACAAATTTTCATTTTGTTCAGAAGTTTTAATTAAAAAATCAAGTTTCCATGAAAGTGTTGAAATGAAATCATTTTATCAACATTTATCCTGGAAATAAAATACTATTTTTAATAGTTTTACCTACAACCTCTCTGCTTATGTCTGTTTAACTATGAAATAACATTGTGTGTTTTGCTCTGACTATGAGTTCATTTAACTCCAGCATGGTTCAGCTGAGCTTTTCCTGTTCTGTACATAAAGCACTTTCCCGTGATTGCCATTCCTTCTTGACTCAGGGCCTGACCCTGCAGGGTGCTGACAATGCCTACGAGGTACTGAGAGCCTTCAATTCCCACTGAATTCTGTGGCAGTTCAGAACATTCTGCACCTCTTAAGGGCTCAGCACACTTCAAGAGTGAGCCATTAGTTTGTGGCAGTTTTAAGAGCAGAAGTAAAACAAACAGGCCTTAAATAGCATGGAGGGGGGCCACCCCCTTTGCAAATCTAAAGGGCAAGAGCTGTATAGTGCAAGAGTTAGCTAGCGTCAACTGGTCTTGTCCGTCATATGTGTTGTATGCGTTTGGGGTGTGTTGTGTGTGTCTAGTCATGGAAGGGGCTGAGTCAGGGGTGTGGTTTGGAGCTGAAGACTGTAACAATAGTAAACGTGCATTTCAGATGACAGAGGAGCTTTGTTTGAAATGCCAGTAACCTTCAGTATATAGACAGATGTAATCAAGGCTTATTTTAGGTGAATTTTAGATAATTTCCTTGTGTGACTGTTTGTATTCTGTTAGCTTTTATGGAAAGTGAAGCTGTCTATTAGGGCTGGTTGATGGTGGTGGAAAAGCTCCTGCTTCAGGAGTAGTAAACGGAGTATGGACAATTCCTTAGAGTTACTATGGCCATTTGGCTACAAAAACATTTAAAAATAAATACCATGATGGCCAAAAACCAGTTTTAATTAATAATCATTTAGCCCAATCAAACATGCTGATTTTAAAGAGTCTAATACTAGAAATATGCTTTTCCGGGGTTGTTGTTTATGTATATGCAGTCAGCAGAGTTAGAGAGAGTTGGAGAGGGGAAAAAAAAGACTCTCAAGCACATCTGCTGCATACTATGAATTTCCTTCCAGTTGAGCCACTTTATCTCTTCTGGAATAGATGCTGATTGGCTGGAAGCTGCTCCTGTATTAGAATACATCCAGATGTTGTTTAATAACCACATTCAGAAATAAAAACAGCAGTGGCTGACTCAGCATTCTAATGGCAGCACAAGAGTGTCCTATGTAGGGATACAGTTGTAGGGTCCCTTGCAAACACATGGGTTCCATTGCGTTCACCAGGTCTATTCACATGCACAAAGCGTTTGCAGGATTGGAACTAAGCTGGGTCCCTGGCTTTAAGAAACAGAAGGGATAGGGAGAGCTGTTGCTTTCCAAATTTTAGCAGAAGGGCTGCTACTGAAGTTGGCACCATTTCTATTTGCTATTTCATTTTACAGAGAAAACATTATGTATGAAACAGCACCTGACATGTCCTTAGAGCTGTAAGCACAGAGCTTGTGTGTATTGTGAGGTCTGAGGTTAACAGCACCTAAGACGTGTCTACATCTTTATGAACACACATTTATAAAGTGGGTTTGTACACTTCCCCCTACATGTACTCTTTTATATATATTTTATTAAGCATATATTAATACATGCATTTAATTTCCTTTTAAAAAAGAATGTATCCATTTAAAATTAAAATGAATATAAATTATGTGCAACTATTGGGATGTGTGACAATGGTGGAAGAGTTGCTGCTTCAAGAGTAGCAAACAGAGGGTGCTCAGGGTCTGGAAGAATTCTGTCGTTTGTGTAGTCATTTGGCTAGAAAACTGCATGTAACTTTCAAACTGCTAGGTACTGTAATTGTGTGCTGTTAGAGAGTTGACACATTCCACCCCAGAGGTGGCTGCTCTTCAGTGGTGGGTGAAATGTTTCCTGAATTTGGGGCACAGTCCTATGACCATGGCAGTCCAAAGGAGCAGGCGCAGGCCCTTGTTTGTAAAGCACTTTTGGATCCATCAGAATCAAAATTATTTTATAAAAGTGAGATATTATCAGCTGTTAAAGAATATTGAAACAAGATGGGGAGCCCTTGCCACACCTGCCAACAAGGCGGGGAGTGTGGGGAAAGCACTGCATAGCCAAATCAAGCCAGGAATAGGAGAGGGAAGCTTTCTTCCCTCCTTTTGTCAGAGGAGGGAGAGCTGTGTTCCTGTCCAGCTCCCCCTTACTTTCACCCCTGATTATTATTATTAAGAAGACTCTAAATCAAAGCTGCTCCTGTATTAGATGGGCATTGTTTGATGTTATTAAACACTGTGACAAAAGAATTGACTGGCCCAGCTCTTTATGGCAGTGCAAGGATCTTCTATATGGGGTGGTGGGAGAAAGTCTGTTAAAGTGAAGGATCATGTTGTCTCTGGACAGTGAGTGAACCCCTGGCATCCTCTCCCATTAACTTGCTGTCTTCAGAGATGAGGGAAATCTAGCCACAAATGACTTCCCCTCCTGCCTTTTAACTTCCTCCTCCGGATTTTGCCTTGAACCCTGATCCAGATCCGAGAGTCAATGGAAAGTAAAAAGAATTCTTACTGTACCAATGTTTAAGTGCTTTTCTATTTTGCATTTTCTTTCAGTTGCTTATAGTGCACTTTGATAAGATGGAAGTAACTTCTTTCCTGTGCATTTTATATGTCCCTCCAATTTATTTCATGGATATCTCCACCACATATAATAATACCTACCTCTCATATAGCACATTTCACCCACAGGTCTCAAAGCACTTTACAAAGGAGGCAAGTATAACATTCCCATTTTACAGAGGGGGAAACTGAGAGGTGAAGTGACTTGGCCAAGGTCACCCAGCAGGCCGGTGGCAGAGCCAGGAATAAAATCTAGGTCTCTTGAGTCAGGGAGTATGTTCACTAGAACTGGAGGTGTACATTCCAGCTTGAGGAGTCATACTCATGCTAACTCTGATCAAGCTAGCTGCTCCAAGGATAATCCTGTTCAAGACCATTGGTTTGTACTTGGGGCAGCTAGCCCCTCCCACTGCCCTCATCATCACGGCTACACTTCTATTTTTAGTGCACCTGCTCAATCAGCTCTTGTGTGCCTATGTCTCCATGACCTGGAATTTACACCTTCTGTCTCCAGTGGAGACATATTCACAGTGCAATCCAGGGATCAGTCCACTAGGCCACACTCTGTGGGGCGGGCACTGTATTCGCTACACAAACACTGACTTGGACTCTAAATACATTCTGTGGGTGGCATACCCAAGATCACTTATCCAGTGATGCTTTAAAAACTCCCACACCCCAATCTGGGTCTATACTGGTTATGTACTATGTATGTACCATGTAACCGATACTAGTAACCGCTCATAACTCATGCCTGACCCCAGATGTACAGCACCTTCCTTCTTAACTTGTGTAAATTTGATTTTAAACATTAGCTTTAATAACATTTTTCTCTCTTTGATGGAACTGGTCCTTGTCATATATTGAAGCATTTCCCTTTTCCTACACATGAAGAGATTTTTGTACTGTTTCCCAGTTCTCCTCCCTCTGTGCAAACATGCAGTAAGCCAAACATATTTCTGGGCTTTGAAAGCAAAGGAGTGACAATGGGAATAAATTCAATATATTATGTGAAACCTTACTTTTTAAAAATGGGATTCATTGAGCTGTCCTTGAGAGGTGATTACTTTTGTCTTTACCAGTTGAGCCCCTGGGCTTTAAAAAAAAAAAAGATGCAAACACAGGATTTGAAAAATTATTGAAAGGTTTACAATATTTGCCTTCCTGCGTTTAACTTGGATTCATTTAAAATTCCCTTTATTCTATTTCCACCTCATATAGTCCAATAAAACAAGACACTTGATTGCTCTCATTTTCCATGTCTTACTGAGAGAATTTTAGGTCACTGTAAAATAGTCTTGTTGAGTTAATTGTTTGACCAGTCACTAAGGGCCTAATCCTGCAAAAGCAATCCTTTCATGAGAACCCTGGTGTGTAGGCAGGATCAGGGCTCTATTACCTGAGTTGTCTTGAAGGTTTTGTGGGGCTATTGCATTAATGTTTGCAAACAAAGTTAAGGTCCCTCTCCTGAAGATCTGTAGTGAGACAAAAGCAAGAAGAACAGGGACAACCACTGGAGAGGATCTATATAATCTAAGGGGGAGATTTTCATACTCAGTGAGACGTGAGCACCTTACTCTCCTTTGAGCTTTTGAAAATCTCCACCTAAGTATTCAGAGTGCACTCATCACTGTACTTAATTTGCATGGCACTGAGATAATATCACTTATATAATATAAAATCCTTCTTGTGGTCTGATTTTTCCTCCTCCCATGGAAACAGCTGTTAACTCTTCCCTTTCCCCCCCTCCCTCTCCCCCCCTCCCCGATGAAGGGCACAGGAGAAGAGGGGTCTAGAATGCTCAGATAATGCTAGTGATACTAATGAACAAATTTTGAGCCGTTAATATCACAGACAAATCTCAGACAAAAATCTATCTTCTTCTTTCCTTCACATACATATGCACATGCAGGCACACGCACACACAGATGCAGGTACCAAGATGGGAGGCTTAGGTTTCCGCGGGCCTTGCCAGCAAAGTGTGTTTTTCCAGGAGAGGATGGAGGTGAAAACCGAGGCATCTGCAACCTTATCGATATCCCTGTCCTCCACTAACAAATATCTGCTCTTTCCTATCAGATTAAGAACAATTAAAACAACTTTCCGGCAAGAGGGAGACCATTAAAACTCAAGTATCAGAGGGGTAGCCGTGTTAGTCTGGATCTGCAGAAGCGACAAAGGTTCCTGTGGCACCTTATAGACTAACAGAGGTATTGGAGCATAAGCTTTCGTGGGTCAATACCCACTTCTTCGGATGCAGCTCAGGACTAAACAAAGACTATGAATGGCTAGCCAACTACAAAAGCAGTTTCTCCCTTGGTGTTCACACCTCAACTGCTAGAAGAGGGCCTCACCCTCCCTGATTAGCTTACCTCGTTATCTCTAGCCTGAATCTTCCCTGCACATTTATATCTGCCCCTGGACATTTCCACTGCTTGCATCCGAAGAAGTGGGTATTTACCCACGAAAGCTTATGCTTCAATACCTCTGTTAGTCTATAAGGTGCCACAGGAACCTTTGTCGCTTCATTAAAACTCAACGCATCCAAACCCCTGGTCATACCTGTTGCATGTTTTATACCATTGCCTCTTTTTTATAAAATATTTTATGGAGGGTAACAACCCCCGCCCCCAGTGCAGAGGGCTAACATGAGGCTTAGGTACCACTGAAGTCTTATTTTGAGGGTGCAAGTGGGATCTAAGATGTGCATGGGCCTTGTGCTGGCCCTTTGTATGACTATATATCCCTTGTCTTAAGTCTAGAAAATGAATATAGAGTAGAACCTCTTTTTCCTGAACTAATTGAAGATCATAATATTGAACATCTCCCACGTACAGCCAGTACAGTAATGTATTGTTCAGTGATAGTGTACAGAATGAATGGTGACAAATGTATACAGTGTGCCTGATTTGTCTTTCTTTGAGAGAGCTACATCTCTTCTTTGCTGCCAGAATGCTGTCTTTTCAAATCTGTATGGCTGCTTGAACACGAGCTGAAGGATTGAAGTTATGTTTGGTGACAGAAAGATGACTTCAGTGGCAGAAAAATCAGTTGTTGATCAGATCGATGTTGATAAAATCAGGGTTTTACTGTACTGCATTTATTTATTTACTGGGCCAAATCACTCTCTTGGACAGTTCTCCTAGACTGTCCTAATCCTAGCTCCCAATGGAAGAGGAAGATCTGTGCACCACCTTCCGCCCCATGGCAAAACATGTACACTGCATCAATTCAGAGTTACTGATCTTGACATGCAGTCACTTACTGAAATGTAACTTACACCCCCACTGCACATCATCTTCAATGGGGGCGGTGGGTGTTCAGCACCTTTGAAAACCAGGCCACTTATTTAGGTGCCTAATATAATGCCAGGCACCCATATCTGGAAAACCCTGAGTCTCCATTTCTGTAAAATAGGAAACCTTAGGCCAGAACATTATCCATATGGAGGGAACTCTTTGCACAGAACTTCCTGTTCTGTTGGAAGATTTGGGGAGCGGAGAGGCTTTCCATGGCATGGTTCCCCCTCGCACTCACTCCCATTTGCCAAACCCCATTAAGAGCCCTTTGTGGGGTCAAGGACCTGTAGCTGGGAAGGAGGAGGTTGAGTGGTGCATATCATTAGATGTGGATGCCCACAGAAAAGCTAAAAGAAAGTTGGTGTAGCCTGGGATCTCGGTGCTGGGGGAACCTGAGGAGGGCCCAGAAGGAAGGGTGACTGGAGTATAGCTGGGATGGTAGCTCCAATGGAGCTTTTCTGCAAGGAATCCCAGGCTGCAAAGGGCAGACTATAGCACCTCCCTCTGGATGCTCCATAGAAGTAAGATTGCTGAATCTTTGGGACAGGGACTTCCAATGTGTTTGTACACCATCCACAGTGTCCTGTTTGAGGCATTTAGGCACTACAACAATAGGAATGTTTGATAATACTCCTGAGCATGAGAAATATTCTCAAGCAGCACTTTTCATTAATCTTTGTGGATACAGTTATGTGTGGTGTTGCTGCTAAGTCTGTACATTTATTTTGCTTAACGTAGCATTTGTCTCCTTAATTGGGTGGTAAAGACAGGCTAGATTAGATTAGAATATGAAGTTCTGCAAGCTGATGTCTTCAGTTCAGAGTAAATTAATAAATTTATGACTGGTTGTTCTGCTGGAAAGGCGACTTCATTGTTCTGCCCTATTTCAGCCACGCTGGAGCATACATGTTACTTTGCTGTAAGTGCACCATGTCTGTTGGCCTCTTTATTTTTCTTCTGTGGGGGGCATTGATATGCAGCAGGGGCAGCTGTCACCTCTGAAAATCAGGCCTCTTATTTAGGTGTTTAATTTTTGACTGAGGAGTCTAAATTGAGGCCCCCATTTTTGAGAATCTTGGCCTAAGAAAAGAGCAAATGGAGAAAATAATTAAGAATGAGTATTTCATACTGCACAGTAATTCTCTGCCAGGAGCATCCTTCACTTTTGGTAATCCCATTGCTTGAGTTTCACTTTAACAAATAATCTTTATAAATTCCATACTTAAACATTTGACTACTAGGTGCCTGATAAATTACTGTATAATTTGATATTCCATGAGAAACACTTAAAAAGTCACATCTATTACAGCAGGGGCAAGCTAGTTGAGAAAGTGCTGAAGAAAAGCTGTGTAATGGTTGGTGGTCAAATAGCAAGCTATGGCGCTCACAAGAAGAAATGATAGACAATAGTTAGACTTTTAAATAACAGGTATAGAAGTCTGAGTCCTCAGCGAAATGTAGATTCCTTGTGTCACCATTTCTGCAGAGGGGTAGGATTTGCCCCATAAATCTCAAGTAAATGGGCTTTGCACAAGTTTTCTGTGGAAGTTGAGGAAGATGAAATCACATCTCCTCCAGGGCTACAGCGCACCAACTGTATTAGTACCCACAAGTCCCGTTTCCCCCTTACTCACGCACACATACATACATATATGAAGTTTCCAGCCAGTGGATCCATGTAGTCAGAGAACCATTGGCTGTGCTCCTGGTTCTCCTCCAGACCACTCCAACCCCACACCCTGGCACACTAGTATGGAGAGAACCACCACAGAGCATTGCTCTGCACGTGGAGGGATTCAGACTTTCCCTGCTTGCATTCTCTCAGGAACACACTCAGCCAGAGGTTAGGGGTCTATTACAGGAGCAAGTGGATGAGATTCTGTGGCTTGCAATGTACAGGAGATCAGACTAGATGATCATGATGGTCCCTTCTGACCTTAAAGCCTATGAGCCTGTCCATTCTGTGGAATCAGTTGCCTTTTGGGACCTTCTGCAGATCTTGTGACCTGGCTATGAGGAAAACGTCCATGTAGAGATGGAAAAGTAGGTCTAGAAAAATATGATTCACTGAATTACATGTGTCTGATGCTCCTTGTCCATTTGGCAGAATTTAAAAATAAAACTTTAGTAATACTGGAATAAATAATAGAAATCAGGGGCCAATCCTCAGCTGGTGTATATCAGCATAGCTGACTTTACAGATTTCCATGAAATGATGCTAACATACACCCACTGAGCCTTGGTCCCTGCATTTTTAATCTGCATTAACTCACTGGGAATGAGAGATATTTCTGGGAGGTACCATGGAGGGCATACCCTGTAACAAGCAGCAAAAGTGTGCCAGATACTTTAAAGTGACCTCAATGCACAGTTCCAGCCTTTTCCCTTCTGCATTTCTCCCCTTTATCTTCCTCTGCATAGTTCGTTGTTGTTTTTTAAATCTTTTGAAATTAAAGTTTGGGTTTTCCCCTGTGACAGATACTGCAACCACATGCAATATCTTGATCAAACTGTATTCTGCTCCATGGTAGGAGGGGTTATGACAGCTCCTCCAGGAACTAAAAACTAAGGGGGTTACTATGCCAGGTCACTGAGGCTGGAAACTCCTCCAGAGAAATACCATCCCCAAGGGTGGTTTGAATATACTGGTTTGGACTAGAAGAGAGGCAAGAAACAAAGAATGAACTTGGGATATAAAGACTGAGTTTAAACAGACACTAGGCTTTCTTTCTGATCCAGCAAACTGACATGATGTTTTGCCCAAAGGGTCTCCCTAATCCTTGCTGAAGAGTTGGAAGGACTTTGGCTTACCAGGGCCCCATAAAACTGATGGGCGGCTGCTGGTACATTTAGTATCTATAAATGTATAGATCCATTTATTGTTTGTTTTCTCTGTCTGCCTTTGTCCTTAAATAAATATACTCCGCTTTGAAAGAGCTGTATGGTCCTTGGTAAAAACACTTATTGTTCTTGGAGAGAAACTAGAGAGCAGAGGTCTAGATATGTGTCACACATGCTGGGGATAACTACAGTAAAGAGCAGAGTGCTGCCTCCTAAAATGCCAGGTCATAGGAAGAGAGATAAAAGTCCTTGCCCAGAGAGCAGTGATGGCTAGAGGTCTGAGATCTGAGCCGGCATTCCTTGAGCAGATCACAGAGGAGGGTTAAAGGTGCAGTTACTCTGAAACTGTGACATCCCATCACAAAAGCATATACAGCAAGCAACTCTTGTTGCCATGGCCCTGCATAAACTGGAAATCATCACTGAAATTGAAGTTTTGTATTAAGCCAAATACCTGGAGTGGGCCGTGGCCATATTTGCTACAAAATATAATGGGATACTAGCAGTACAGGAACCTATCAAGCTAGAACGTGGTCCTAGAACTGTTACTCACATAAGCAGTCAATTGACTTCTGCAAGACTACTTATGTGAATAAAGACTGCTTGCATGAGTAAGAGTTGCAGGATCAGGACTTTGGACCTTACATATTTTCAATCCTTCTCCAATCTACCCAGGCTCATATACATAATCAGATACTATAATTGAAACAAGAATTTTACTGTTAAAGCCCCGGATTTTGCAATGTGTGTCTGTACCTAGTCCACTGGAGTCAATGGGACTCCATCTTAGCTGAGAGGTTGTGCTAACATAGTCTGTTAGAGTATTGGGCTCTTTTTCTAATTCTATTAAACAGGAATAAAAGAAACCCATGTCTGTGTGGTTTCTGCAGCCTGACTAATTTTCCTCTTGTACTCTTTTCTCCTAGTATCTACTGCTTCATTTTCAGCATATTCACTAATTATGCAGTTAGCTATTTCTCTCTAAAATATCATTTGGCACTGTTGCTCATCTAAAACATCTACAAAAATAGGACTCTCTCTTGCTACCATACATAGAACAACTACACAATATCTGCTTGGGAAAGATCCCCTTTCAAACTTGGCACTAAAGAGTTAATTTATATGGCTTAGCAAAATCATGATTTCCAAGGGACCAGGATAGACTGATTATAAAGCTCAGCGGGCTCTGAGGGTGTTTTGGATGAGCCATGTCCTTTATGGAGATGAATGCACACTTATGCTCTTTTACTAAATGTTATAGTCACATTGTTGACAGTTGTGTGTACTGTTTTAAATGAAATGGCATAACAAAGCTGGTAAATTGTAGATGGCACTAGCTGCAGTTGTTTTATAAATGTTTTTGTAGAAAACCAGAGCCAACTGTTTATTACACAAAGATCTTTCCCAGTGTTATTGCATTGGATTCTTTGAAATCTGTGTGCTGTTTCATTTTTGTTTGACATTATCTGAATAGAACACCAAGAATGATGGATCAACTCCACTTAGGAAAGTGAGACAGACAAAATAATGTTTGGATAGAAGTAGTTTTATATTTCTTCTCTGTTTGAGCAAGAAAGAATCAACATCTTAGTCTCGTGGTGAGAAAGAAAAATATTTTATTCTCATTACATTTTAGGTTTCCTTGGCTCAAACAAAGATTTATGGATGATTTAATTTTATAAGTGCTTTAAAATGTGATTGTTTCTTCGTGATCGGTTATAAAATCTTAGCTCATAAAAAGGTGAAGTCAGGGTTTGGATTTTTTATTATCTATATGTGCAGACTACTTGGAAGAGTTTGAGCTGATGAAAAGTTAATGAAATATGCATTGGGTGTTTAGTAATTTTTTCTAGCCTTAGACTGTTTTTCCCAGACATTTTGACTCCTATGAAATGCCTCTGGGGGAGGGAGCTGTAAATCATATTCCATACACATAGCAGACAGGTAGAGAGGAAGAACGGTAGCAACATGTTCAATGAAGATCTGAGGACATAATTCTGTAGTTGCCAAGTGCCTGTTCAGTGAGGGTTCACTGAAGAACCAGGAGATGTGCAGTTGTACTTTCAATAGGTAACATCCTTTGTTTAAAACATTAGCATATTGATACAGAGCTTCTTTGCTCATCAAGCTCTGCAGCCATACTATGCAATCACTCTCTTGCTTGGGACATAGCTTACTCATGTGCTTTCTTTAATTCTTCGCCTCCTCATAGAGTAGGTAGAAAAAGTGGTCTATATCTACAGAGCTTCACAAGAGGATCCCTGTTCTTGGGAATAGGATACATTGTGGAGGTTTATTATGCTATACACACCAGGGCTTTCAGTTCAGAGTCCATGCTGTGCTTGAATGGATCATGCTCTGTGAGGACAGTGTGTATAGTCGTCAGCAGGCTCTGCTTCGGGGTAACAGGGACACTTCCCATCATGGGAAGGGCAAAAGGGTGGGAAAGCTTATGCACTGGGGAGCCTACCAAGCGGGGGCCGTTCTTGGTATTGTCATACTTCATAAGATTTCCCAGGAATGCATTATCTACAGCAATGAAGTAAATGCAGAAATCAGGCACGCAATGGCTACCAGCACCAAGCTCATCCCTGGAGAAGAGTGTAGAGCCAGTGGATTATTATGAGAACACATCAGTGGCCATGCTAGAACAGACCAGTGGTTCGTCTGCTGTTGTATCCTCTCCCTGACAGCAGCCAAATGTTTTAAAGAAAATTGTTAAACCTGCAGATTGCACCTAATTGTGCAATACTATACCAAAGAGTTCAGATCTTCCTAACGCCAGCTAGAGGTCAGTTTCACACTGTCCTCATAGAACATGATCCAGTCAAGCACAGGATCCTGGTAGGAAGGATGCATTGTCATAGCACTCCAATGGAAGAACACCATGGCCCTGATTCACCCTATTTCAGTTTTACACCAGTCTATCTCCATCCATTCCAACAGTTATATCCCCATAAACCTGGAGAGGAGCACAGTGGGGAGTCCAGGCCCCTGGATTTAGTATTATCCTCTAAACCTCTGTCCCTTTATCCCTCTACTTACCTTCTGGAAATCAGAGAGCTAGTCTGACCTAGTAATTAACTATATATCCATGCTGTGCAAAAGATGGGTTCATGCTACAGTGACCTATATGCTACCGAGACCTGCTTCATTACAATATTACCACACCACAAAGAAGATTATTAGGAATGTTAAGGTCTATCTGCATCCTGTCTGATACCGGTTGCCTGATCTATTGATTGTGTATTAATTATTCAAGAATTTCCAATTGACAAATTTAACACTCTGAGGTTTGACAGGTTCCAGTTCTAAGGAAAGGCCCAGAGTTACTAGAATTACAGTTAAATTGGAAACCCCATGTGCACAGTTGCAACACTCACACTTACGAAAAAGCTTTTGGCTTTTTAGTAGTTTTATTAACATGGTTGGTAAATACACAAATGTTCCAATCCAAACAAGAATGTAACAGTAGTGCACTATTAACGTTATATCCAGCTTTATATTCTATGCATACTCACACAATCCTTGCAGAGATGTAGGAGTAGGGAGATAGGCGGTGATCCACAATGGCCCCATCCTATGGCATGCTAAACCATTCCAATGGTTGAAGTTTCAATGGTCTCTAGGCCGTGGTTAGCTCTATTATAGGATCTGATGGCTGCCATCAATAGTCATAAGAGTGTTCAGCCCTCTTTGCCCATAACTCACTTCCTCACCCTAGTAATATGGGGTGTCCTTATTCTGTAGGTCAGTATATTAATGATCACAAATTCATTAGAATATACATCCTTTGGTTACTATAGCAATCCTGCTGTTAAGCATCTGCTGATATTCCTATCCTAAAATACCCAAACTGACACCAAGTGACTCTTTGCAGTTACCTGTCAGCATTTTATGCAAAATTTCTGCAGAATTTTTTATTGCAAAATTATATCTCATGCCATCTTGTGACTAAGGGTCACTGTTGGTCAACTTCCTTACACTAAGGGTTAATAGGCCTAACTTCCTTATGCTAAATGCTTAAGCTAATGTTTTTCAGTTTGGGCCTGTAGGCTTCTTGCATTACTGCCTTATAGCTTTTAAGTATAAGATATAGATAACTTTAAACCTATAGTAGTCCAACCCACAGGCCACGCACCTAGACTGAGAGTTCTGGGAGGCAGGGACTGTGTTCTTTGATACTTTTCTGAACAGCACCTAGCACAATGGGGACCTGATCTTTGACTGGGTTTCCTATTGTGATATAAATAATAATTGTATAACTAGATATTATGTGGTTGTGAAAAGGGAGATTGAGTCTCTAATTTCTTCATGCTAAGGTCCATAGTGCTGTTTCAATGGGTACTGCAGCCTACTTGCAGCATGGTACCAGAGCCAGACCTGTCAGTCACTGGGTGCAGGGGAATACTGTGCCCCCAGAGTTCCCGCCATTTTCTCTGCCTGGCCAATGGCTCAGGCAGCCCTGCCTGCTGCAGTGCTGTTTGGAGGGAAATCCCAGACTTGAGTTCAGAATTCTGACTGACAGTTCTGCTCAATGACGTGTCCCATCCATTTCCCAGGGCTGCATTTGCCTTTTGGGGAGATCACCACCTCAGCTCCACTTCCCTCTCGGAGACGTTTGCAGTGGCCGGTGACCTGCAGGCTTCAGGGAGCGAGCCAGGCAGAGAAAAAACAGAGGCCACAAGGAAAGGGCTGTGTCTCCTGCCCCTCCTCCCCCCCCGCTTCCCCTCTGATCAAGTGTCCCATGGGGAGTTCAGCTGGCTCTGTGGCAGCAGTGTCCCCCTCACAGCCCATTCTGGGTGGGGTTACCTCAGCCCCCTGTCCTCATGGCACTGGAATTGCCTGCTCCAGGCAGCCTCACCCCTCCAGGAGGGCAGTGAAGCCAGGAGAGCATCATGCCACATGGAAGATTGCCCTTGACCCCCTATAGCCTTCACCAGCAGCCATGCCTTTGACTGCAGCACTCAGCTGCCTCCTCCATCCCCCTTCACTTCCCCACGGGCCATGGATGGAAGAGCACAGCACAGACATGGCCAACACCACAGAGTGTGATAAAGGGGCCTTCAGACCCAGCTTCCTCCCTTTGCCACCACCTCTGTAACAGGCCTCCCAAGGGATCCCTACTGTACCCCAAGCTGGGGCCCATGTGAGACACATCTAGAACCTATACAGTAGAAAGGAATAGAGCCCGTGAGAAGCCAATTTCGTGACATTTCTACGCTGGCAAAAGCCATAGTATACACAGTTATAGCTGCTAAAAGTGCTTTTGTTAGTATAGTTTATTTTGCTCAGGAAGCCAGTATAAGCTCTATCTACACTAGGAAGGTTTCCTTGGTATAGCTATACAGACACACCTTTTCTAGTATAGATTAGGCCAAAGAAAGAAGTTTGCAGGTAAGCACAGATAGTTTTAGGAATTGGGAAAACTTTACTCCCCTAGGCGCTTTCAATGGTCTTCTCCGTCATTCCATATGAATGTAAATGTTCTATTGATCCCATCATAGTCACTTGTGGTGTTTCTGCCAACTGGCCACACCTAGTTTAGCTCACAACCCTTATGGTGCAGCTGTTCTGAAATGAAAGATGAAATGTAAACAAAGACATTTGCCTCAGGGAGATTGGCTCAGATTTAATAGAGGATGTTCGCAGGCTTTCAGTCCTGCTCAGCCCACAAGGCTTGGCTTAACTATACAAACTAAACTGGTGCACTAGAGTCAAATTGTTTGCTTAGATTTATTTACTTAATTCTGTTTTGAGGCAGGTGGCCTTTGTATTGGTCACTAAATTACCATATAGAAAATGTCTAGTTTATTATATGGATGGCCACTCTGAATATTTTATTATACCTACCAGCCCCGCCTATTATTAAGGTTGCCTGACCCTTCCCATTATAAGATCCTGTTTTCAGTTGCTTATAACTTTGCCAGACTTCATCCATTAGGCTGAAGTTTGCCATGCCAGGAGTCTGCCTCGGGCTGAATTTATTTTGAAATTTCAGCCAAGACAGTTTGGCGATCTCCAAGAATGAGGCTAGTGAAAAATACATTGTTTTTGTCTCTGTTAAAACAGGAATGCAGCAAGGCCCTGAAGGGCCCTGATCCAAAAATAGGTTCGGGACCACCTTACCAATTCCAAAATCTAAAATTTTGCTTTCATTTACCATCTTGGAAAATCAGAACATATCCATGATGTACACACAGAAAAATTCTGTTTACAAATGTATACAAACTTCTCACTGGCAGTGATGTAGTGCTAAATTTTATAGTGCATGAACCCTGCAAAAATGATCCTAAGTTGATAATTCTGTCACATGTGAGAGAGCATCCAAAAAAGTTATCTTTGAAGTGATATCATATCATCATCATCATCATAAGACAGATTTTGAATAGAGATGCTTTAACATTTTACCAGTAAATTTTAGCTAATGTACAGATTTTTCAACAGCAATTATGAGACTTCATACATTAGTAATAAATACACATCATATCAGCACGAAAATATGCACTCAGCTATTATATGACAAACTTTAAACTAAGTCACCAGGTACATCCAAAGCACACATGTAGTCAACCAAAAAGCCCAAGGGCTTGAGTCACCATTGTTGTTCCAGTTTCAAGTTGGTGTAACTCTACTGAAACTAAATGAATGGAGTTACACCATTGTAAAACCAGAGTAACACAGTGGGGAAATCTAGCCTGACATCTTATACCTGAACTCACAATTTTGCTCATGGAAAAACTTGCAATTTGAGCACAAACAGCATCTGTTTTATATTCACCAATCACATGACTGGGCATGATGTGCAAACAAGGTTTGTCAGATATACAGACCATTCTTGAAAATGTGGTCTCTGTGCCACAGAAACTAAACACAAAGATCCATGCTGCCGAGCAATTAAAATAAAATAAATTTAAAACAACTGCATCCTCATTTAAGGAACCAGGGCATAGGTGGTCTGGCCTAGCAGTCACAGCTGGGCTGGTGTCCCCACATCAAGGACAGCCACAAGATGGTAGTCAGTGAGCAGAGGAATTGCTAGAGAAGGGATCAATAAGCAAGATTCAGGGTCAGACTGGATCAGAGGTAGCACCAGGCTGGAAGCAGGAGGCCAGGGTCAGAGACTGGAGACCAGAAGGCACAGTGTGCTCTGGAGTCACAGCAGCCCAGAAGTCGCTGTGCTTGCCTAGACAACTTCCTGGGGTACTCTCCAGGTTACATAGTGTGCTTGGCCAGTCAGAGGGCTGCAGGGTACCATCACTCTGGATCCTTTGGGCATTACTTCCCTCAGTATCTAATCTCCATAGTGCTCCATGGTTGTGACTCTGAATGGCACACTCCCCTGTCATGGGCTCTGCAGACCTGGGTTATAGGTCCACTGATCCTTATACCTCAATGCTTTGCAAAGATCCCAATACCTAATCTATTTTTACATTGCTATCTAAAGTCAGTAATGGTATGTCTGCTTCCATATGATAGAAGTGTAAATACCTCTAAGATACACACACTTTTTGTATAGCGTTTGATCCTCTCCCAGATGAGGCAAGGTTCACTGGTATGCTCCAGCTACGTTTGGGCCACTGCATAAACACAATTAAACTAGCTGATCAGACAAGGTTGACAATAGCTTTCCAGTGAATCTAGTTTGGTTAGTAGAAACAAAGTAAAGAGTTTAATTCTCATCGGGGACTGCTCCCCATCTGCCTCCCACAACCCTTCCTCTGGAGCTGCTCAGCTCAACCACAATGGGACACAAGCATCCCCCATCCTGCTCCTGCACTCCCCATCACCTGCCCGACCCCTGCACTCCACACCACCCACCTGTGTCCCCCATCTGATCCCCCACACTCCCAGGCCAACCCAGCTCTCACCCCCTACGTTGCCCCCCCCATGCCCCATAGTCTACCCACCCCCACCTTTCCAGACGAACTCCTTGCTGTTGATGCAGCAGCTGGGGCAGGGAACTGCCAAGGTAGCAGGGCCCATGGGGGCCAGGTACAGAGTGGCAAGTGCAGCCTGGGTGCTGACATGAAGCCCTGGCAGTGCTGATGGTGTTGCCAGGAGCAGTCCCAAGCTACTCAGTGCCTAAGCCTTGGCTGTGTTCTTACCTGCACCAAGGGTGGGGCTTTGCTGGGAAGGGGGCAGGAGTGCTTCCCTGGCAAGCTGGCATGGGGCCACTTCCTGCGGCTTGGAGCCAGGCTGGTAAGCAGCTGCCTATGTTACATTTCCAGACCAGGGTAGTTTTAAAACCAGTTTTACTATAACTTAGTATAAAATAACCAAATATGACATGCACAAGTCCTGTTGCTGCGCAGTCCTTTTAGAGCACACACAATTCTGCTGCTGCAGCAAGAGTTATCCCCTTTGAGCCCCTCATCAGATAAGGTTGCCAACTTTCTAATTGCACAAAACCGAACACCCTTGCCCCGCCCCTTCCCTGAGGCCCCGCTCCCACTCACTCCAGCCCTCCTCCCTCTGTTGCTCACTCTCCCCCACCCTCACTCACTTTCACTGGGCTGGGGCAGGGGTTTGAGGTCCAGGAGTGGATGAGGGCTCTAGCTGGGGGTGCAGGCTCTGGGGTGGGGCCAGAAATGAGGGGTTCAGGATTTGGGAAGGGGAAGGACACAAGTAAATCTAACCCTGATGTTCCCTGATGAGTGTGCTCCCCTCTCATAACTATAATGTTATCCTGACCTTTCTATTAACAAAATGTAACATACAGTCCATCCATTTGACTTATTAGCAGTAGTCTGAGTTCCACAAGCTCATAACTTTCCTTCTCAATTGACTCTTTGATCAATGGTATAACCATCTAACTCCAAATCACTGGGCATATGGCAAGCTATTTAGAAAATGTACTCAGTTAACATAATTACAAACTATCCCAAACTATAAAACACTTAATGTAGAGTAATAGCCATACCATAAGTCGATATCACTTTATTTACCAATAATCAGTCTTGGCTAGAAAGCAGGGTAAGTTACAGGAATAGGCACTTGGTATGGCATGTGATAAATAACCCCATGGTGCATTCACCAGTAGGATTTAGACACTGATAAGTAGGTGTCCCTGAGTGTTTGTGTCAGTGTCTGTGGGGCTCTTGTAGCTTAGTCGGACAACCTCGCCTGTCAGTGGATTGTTCTGGTGATCTTTCCTCTTGTGCACTACTGGTTTCAAGTTCAGTGATCTTGTTTTGGCATTCGTGTCTTTCTACAGCTGGTCTGAATGCCATATCAGTGTGATCAGCAGTTTCCAAGTTTACAGGATCAACAACATCTTCATTTCTTATGCATGGGTGAAATGTTTCAGACTCTGGATTCAGAGTCTCTGTGCCATGGGTAGTATCTGGTACCATTACATAATGTAGTTCATCTTCATTCTTGCTATAAGAATTACTGGAGTCCAAACTCCTGTACTCGTTTTCATCTTTTATTTCATGAGTTTATCTTGTTCTCTGTGTCTTCCACTGTGGTGGTTTTAGTGGATGGTGTTGTATCCAAGGGTAAGGAGTCACAAGAAAGAAAAAGACTGCAGTGAAGAACTCTAACACCTCTTTTCCATCTTCTGCTTTTACTTCATAGACTGGTCTATCCCCTTTCTTTTCAGTTTCCTACATGAATCTTATCTTCCTGACAGAATCTTAATTTGCCTGTTCCCCCTCTCTCTGAAAGATTCCCGACAAGAATGTGGTCACCTGCAAAGAGGGCAGCACTATGCACTTTTTGATCATGATTCTTTCTGTGAGCAGGAGATTTTTTGAGAACATTTTGATAGCAGTTCTTAAGCTTCTTTCATCTTCTGTTTCCATTTAGCAGTGTTTCCATTTATCCAGTGTTTCTATTTATCAGTGAAATCTTTATGGTCCCCAGCTGCAGACTCAGCATTTATAGGTAAAGTAATTTGTGATATCAATGGGCAAATATGGTGATCCTCCATATAATAAAAGGATGAGAATCTTGTAGCCTCATTTCAGGTACAATTGTAGGCATAGATTACCCTATTAAGAGAGTCCTTCCAGTTTGACTTTTGTTCTTCTGGCAAGGTTCTTAACATATCCAGTCTTTCTGCTTGCGCATTGCCCTGGGGCTGATATGGGGCTGTGCAAGATGTTTCAGTTTTAACAGTAGTGCAGTAACCATCTGAATAGATTATTTTCAAACTCTGCCCCATGATGGATCCTCTTGGGGAAATCAAATTTTTAAAACAAGGTAATTGAAGATCTTGTCTTCCACAGTCTTGCCTGATTGCTGGTGGTGAGGTAGGCTTGGAGAAATCTAGTGAAGTGATCCACTGTGACTAAGATGCATTCATATCCTCCTTTACTTTGCTCTAGATGCAAAAAGCTCAAATAGTTCGGTTGTAATTGTTAGTTAATGGAGCTCGGGCTGGCTGGTGAGGTTGGTTGGTTAGTTTTTTACTTGCTTGATCATGCACAGACTCTAGTGACATAATGTTTGATGTCCCTCTTCATCTGTGCCCAATAAAACTGATCTCTTGCAAGATTGATTACTAGCTCTGCTCCTAAATGTCCTATCTCTTCATAAAGTTCTTGATATACCTGCCTTTTGTATTTCTCAGGTAATACTAGTTGATTTTGTAACTTGGTTTTCCAATGAAGTATTCCATCTGTATCCTCATGCATCTGTTATCATTTATGCATCAAGGCAGAGATCTTGCCACAGCCTTCTGTTTTCTCTTGATCATTTGTTTTGCACCCCAGAGATTTATAATGAAGAACTTTATCTGTAGCTGGATCTTTTTTCTGAGCTGGCAAAATGTCTTTTCATGGAATCAGCTTTGGATTTAATAACCTGGAGAAGTCTTCTGCTGCCAAAGAGTTGGTACTAATAACTGCTAACCAAGAAACCTTATTACCATCTAGTTATACATCCAAGGATGGTAAAACAGCATTAACAACATCTTTGCTTGTCTCTTCTGTGCACTTGCCATATTTTTCCATACCAACGGGCATTCTGGATTAAGTATCTGCCTCCACATTGGAGTTTCCTGGATGATATCTAATTTTGCAGTTAAACTCAGCTAATTCTGCAGCCCACTGGTATGCTGTGGCATTCAGCCTGGCAGAGATGAAAGAGTAGATTAGCATGTGATTATCACTGTAAACCATGAAGTACTATGCATAGTAGAGGTAGTCATGGGATTTCTCAGTTACAGCTCATTTCAAAGTTAGAAACTCCAGCTTTCCTAAATGAAGGTGATAATTTTTCCTGAGCTGCATAGTTAGTGTCCTTGACCCATAACCCGTGACTTGCATTTTATCTTTTTGATGTTGGTGTAAGACTGCACCTATCTCTTATTGGAAGCATCTACAAGAATGATAATGGGTAAGGCAAAATCAGTATAGGCTATTAACGGTGGCTGTACTGGGCAGTTAATCAGCTGGTTTAAAACCTTTTGATGTTGCTCAGACCTAGCAGCTTGCAAAGTTCCCCTATGGTTTTGATGGTTGCTCTGAAAGAGCACAAACAGCCAATGTGTTAGCAGGATCCATCTTAACCTTCAGCTTGGGTATCCTTTCCAAGTAGTAATATATCTCTCTCTTAACGAGTTCACATTCAGAAGCTTTCAGTTTAAGTCCATACTTCTGTAACTGTTGCAATATTCTCATTACATTCTCCACATGTTCTTCAAAAGTGTCCATGTACACAAGAGCATTGTCCAGCTAGGGAATACACCTCTCATCCCTATGTTCTGCAGGGCACTCTTCCACACACCGCTAGAAGGCTGCAAGTGCATTTGTTAAACCAAATGTGATTCTAACCCATTTATGTGATCGCACGTGGTAATGCAGTGGTGAGGTGACCGCTTTCTTTAGTCATGAATTGTTAATGTTAGGCCTTCTCTTGATCCAAGATGGAAAACCAAGATTTACCTCCTAATCAGTTCAGAACATCTTGATATTTGGCAGAGGTTGGCTTTTGTGTCAGGCATGTGCCCTTTGTCATTCCCATAAAAATCTGCCCACATTTGGCCAAGTTGTAAGCCTTTAAAAAAGTCTAGTTCACACATGTTCAGCAGAGGATTGCTAGACCTTCGCAGATAAAATGTTTGAATGGTTCCATCTGCACTGCACATTGCCCGGCCTGGGGCTGAGCAGGACTTTCCCTGCAATTGCAACTCTGAGCAGTTGTGGGCCATGCTGGGTCAAGGCCAAGGCATCAAAAGTGAGAGCAGGGAGTCTCTCTTCTGGATTCTCAGTGTCCATCCTGCTGAGCTCAGGCAACCTGAAGGAGGAAGCTGCCTGATTCAAATGCAAAGAGGATAAGAGCCAGACCAGGAGGCAGGGGGAATAGATTGGGGCAAAGTGCAGGGTGTGTGGAATGGGGATCGGAGACTGGTGGGAGAGGGAAAGTAGAAACTGGGAGTTGGGGTGGGAGTGGAGATTTGGACTTGCTAGGCAAGGAGACTGGGACTAGGAGCCATGGGGAAAAGTAGACCGACTGGTTGGGCAAGGAGACTGGGACTCCATCAGAAATTTTAGGTGCTAAAATCTACCAAAAAAAAGTCTACTGAGCATGTGCAAACTGCAGTTTGTCAAAGGTTTATAACTTGGCCAAATTTGGGCAGACTTTCACTAGGACAGAAAAAGGCACTTCCATGCTACAAAGGCCACCCCCTGCCAAGTTTCAAATCCCTGTGTCAAAGCATGGGGGTGCTACAGCTTTTAAGTGAAAAGGTTGCCAGAATTTTTTTTTTAACATGGGCAAAATAATGTATTTCTCTCTAGCCTCATTCTCGTAAATAGGTGAATGATTTTGGCTGAATTTTTTTTTTTTTTTTTAATCAGCCTGAGGCAGACACCACGTTGGAAAATTTCACCCCAAACAATTAAAGCTTGGCAAAGCTATAAGCAGCTTGAAAACAGTGTTGTAATGGGAAGTGTCAGGCAACCTTAGTATTAGGTGGAGCTCTCAGCTCTGCCTATAGCACACACGTACATGCACCTTTTGTGTATGTATAAAAATATTTTGTACTATATAAAGAGAGCCTCTACTTTCACATCCATAGCTGTAGTCATTACTTTTCAAATATTTTATGGACACTGTAACGATGCTGGTTCTGGCGGGACCCAACTGAGAGTGCCAGTTCAGGACAAATTGCTTCAAACAGGGCAGCTACAGCCCAAGGCTGGGGTTTTTCCACCTCTAAGGCAAACCAAACCAGCCAGACAGAGGAGACTTTGGTTTTACCCCACTGGCTAACCACAAGTCATCCCAAGCAATCCCCTTAGACACTCCAGTTTCCCAGTCGCATCACCAGTGCCACTCGTTATGGGGACAACTGGTCATGAAAACCAATGCCCCAGTAAAAGAAAAAAGGTCCTCCCAATCCCAATGGACCAAGCCCCCAGATCCAGGTCAATATACAAATCAGATCTTACCCACAAATCATGCTGTTGCCAATCCTTTAGAATCTAAAATCTAAAGGTTTATTCATAAAAGGAAAAAGGTATAGGTGAGAGCTAGAATTGGTTAAAAAGAATCAATTACATACAGTAATGGCAAAGTTCTTGGTTCAGGCTTGCAGTGATGGAATAAACTGCAGGTTCACATTCAAATTAAGTCTCTGGAATACATCCACAGCTGGGATGGGTCCTTCAGTCCTTTGTTCAAAGCTTCCATTTGTAGAAAGGTTCTTCCAGAAGTAAGAAGCAGGAGTGAAGACCAAATGGAGACGAGGCAGCTGCCTTTTATAATTTCTTCCAGGTGTAAAGACACCTCTTTGTCCTTACTGTGGAAAATCACAGCCAAATGGAGTCTGGAGTCACATGGGCAAAGTCCCTGCATATCTTGTTAAATCACAGGCGTGTCTGCCATCTCTCAATGGGTCCATTGTATCGCTAATGGCCCTTAATGGGCCATCCAGCAGGCCTGGCAGAGCTGATAGCTTGTCCTGGGTCCCAGAAGCCCAGCCCCAGTTTGAAATACAGACAGTATAAATCCAATGTTCATAACTTCAACTACAAAACTGATACATACATATAAATGGCATAATCATAACCAGCCAAGCATAACCCAGTCTTAGACACCTCATTTGACCCCCTTTAGATAAGATTTGGTGCCACTACAGGATCTTGGTTGTAACAATGATCTATATGGTCCCAGTTATTGTCAATAACGTCAGACACCACCAATTCTCTCACCTAGTAAAGGAATTTTGTCTGCTGGATCAAGTTTGTTGTACACTCCTTATTCATTTTGTCTCTATTTTTCCTTAAAGTTTTAGCTTAAGGAAGGTTGCCCGGATGCAGAAGAGGGGGGAGGGTGTAAAAATTTGAGCAGAGAGGCACCAGCAGCATAGACCTCTTTCCCTATCTCCTTACTCACTCAGTGGGTAGGGAAGCTTGCAAAGGCAAAAGTGCAAATATCATACTAGATTCTTTATTATTCAAATTCAGCAGGGCAAAGTTTTATAATGTTATTTACCAGTTTCTTCAGTGAACATATTAGATGCTTCTCCTCGGAGGATCAGGCTTCATTTATCTCCTTTCATTATTACTGGAGACCTTTAGGCTTCATCCCCAAAATGCCTATGCAGACAGCTGGGAATTTTTAAAAGCAGTCTCTCTCACCGAAGTCTAACTTACAGTATATTTATAGCGCACAGTTTATTTATTATTGATGCTTTGTCTTTTACATTGGTGGCTCTCTATAAACTTTGTTATAACCTAGGGTGTATTTTAGATTCTAAATGCTGTGTATAGTCTTGAGACCCAACAAATTATATAATTCCACAGTTTGATCTCAGACACTTTCCACTTTCAAAGACTGAAAGGGGATTGTTTCACTTTTTTGTCCCATTTCTCTTTCTCTACAGAGTTATAGGATCATAAGAATTGCCATATCCGATCAGGCTGATGGTCCATCTAGTTCAATATCCTGCCTCTGACAGAAGCCAGTACCAGATTGCTTCAAATGAAGGTGCAACTAGCAATCCTACAATGGACAGTTCTGGAATAACTTGCCCATAGGAGAAATTTCATCCTACTCCCGATAAGAGAGTAGCTGGCTTAAGCCATAAAGCATGAGGATTTGTATTCTATCTAATGTCTTGAGTAGGAATGATGGTCTAGAGATCAGGGCACTGGATTAGTACTTCCAAGACTGAAGTTCATTTCTCACCTCAACCACAGACTTCCTTTGCGACCTTGGGCAAGTCACTGAATCTACCCTGTGCCTCACTTTCCCATTTGTAAAATGGGGATGATACTTCCCTACCTCATAGAGGCATAGTTAAGATAAAATCCATTACTGACCACAAGACAGTCAGATATTATGGTGATGGAGGCCATGTAAGTACCCGGATAGTCATCATGATGACAAGAAAAAATGTCATTATGTTATCACTCTGCTGTGACTCAGTCTCACAGTATGAGAACTTCATATCTGTCCTGATTATATTTTACGCATATTAAGTCTTCCAGTTACAGCACTTTCAAAGTCAGGATGGGTAGCAGTTCTACCCATAACATCCTACCAACATGCTTCCACCATGACCGAGAGAGAACTCTTCAAGGGGCAAGAGAAGAATTCTCTCTCCATGCCCACTGAATCCATGACCTCTTTCTCAAAGCTGCCAGTTATTGCCACTTGAGTTGTGGCTTCTGTGATGTTGACACCAGTCCCATAGGAACTGCTTAGAAACTCAAATTTATTTCAAATAGGCCACCAAATAGCTGTCAGCTGTGTAATGATTTTTTATCATTACTCACCTGAGCTGAATTCAAACTGGTGACTTAGAGTTAATGGATTTTGTATTACCGATTTCATAGACTCATAGAAGATTAGGGTTGGAAGAGACCTCAGGAGGCCATCCAATCCAATCCCCTGCCCAAAGCAGGACCAACCCCAACTAAATCGTCCCAGCTGGGGCTTTGTCAAGCCAGGCCTTCAAAACCTCTAAGAATGGAGATTTCACCACCTCCCTAGGTAATCCATTCCAGGTCTTCACCACCCTCCTAGTGAAATAGGTTTTCCTAATATCCAGCCTAGACCTCCCCCACTGCAACTTGAGACCATTGCTCCTTGTTCTGTCATCTGCCACCACTGAGAACAGCCTAGCTCCATCCTCTTTGGAACCCCCCTTCAGGTAGTTGAAGGCTGCTATCAAATTCCCCCCCCCCACACACACACTCTTCTATTTTGCAGACTAAATAAACCCAGTTCCCTCAGCCTCTCCTCATAAATCATGTGCCCCAGCCCCCTAATCCTTTTCGTTGCCCTCCGCTGGACTCTCTCCAATTTGTCCACATCCTTTCTGTAGTGAGGGGCCCAAAACTGGATGCAGTACTCCAGATGTGGCCTCACCAATGTCAAATAGAGGGGAATAATCATATCCCTCAATCTGCTGGCAATGCTCCTACTAATGCAACCTAATATGCCGTTAGCCTTCTTGGCAACAAGGGCACACTGCTGACTTGTATCCAGCTTCTCATCCACTGTAATCCCCAGGTCCTTTTCTGCAGAACTGCTGCTTAGCCAGTCGGTCCCCAGCCTGTAGCAGTGTATGGGATTTTTCCATCCAAAGTGCAGGACTCTACACTTGTCCTTGTAGAACCTCATCAGATTTCTTTTGGCCCAATCCTCCAATTTGTCTAGGTCGCTCTGGACCCTATCCCTACCCTCCAGCATATCTACCTCTCCCCCCATCTTAGTGTCATCCGTGAACTTGTTGAGGGTGCAATCCATCCCATTATCCTGATCATTAATGAAGATGTTGAACAAAACCAACCCCAGGACTGACCCCGGGGCACTCCGCTTGATAATGGCTGCCAACTAGACATCAGGCTGTTGATTACTACCTGTTGAGCCCGACAATCTAGCCAGCTTTCTGTCCACCTTATAGTCCACCTTGTATTTCATGAACTGTCCCCGAGATAGCATTTATTATGTATCTGTCCCACCCAATTTATAAGCAGAACATGTGTTTAGGTAACTAATCACAAGATATTCCCTAGGTTTTTCCATAGCTTGATTAAGGCAAAATATGGATGTGTCTTGGGCTACAAATACTGCAGCTTTCATGTAAACACATCAGATTTGCATCTTCCATATCTTTGTTATTTACTGATAATAAATGAGCTGTAGAAGAAAAAACATGTGCGTACATTACACAGCACGGTCTCCTCCAATTTTTTGAATAGCCTTCTCTTTCCATAAAGACTAAGGGAAGCTGGTTTTCCTAAGGTGGGCCTCTTACAGGGCCCTCCACAAAGATATAAGTGATCCATCAAGAAGCAGCGTGGTCCAGTGAATAGGGCACTACACTGGGAGTTGAGAAATCTGGGTTCTACTCTGTGCCCCTGTTTTCGCACCCATTGCCTGACTGTCTGTTCTGTTTAGACTGTAAGATATCGGGGGCAGGGTCACTCTTCTGTGTTTGTACAGCACCTAGCGCAACAGGGCCTCAATCTCAGTTGGGGCTTATTGGCACTACTGTAATATCAATAGTAATTCTTACCCAAAAAGTCTTGAAGACAATGCTTCTTCAATGGGGGCTTTTGATCTTATCACATCACATAAGCTAAGTAGGGTTGTGGCCGATCAATACTTTGAGTGGAAATGTTCAATGAGAAGCTAGAATGGTGCAAGAAGTGATGCTGAGGATTCAGTAGGAGGCACTCTTCCCGCTAGTATACTTTACCCTGGAGTATTGCATTGTTACATCTTAAAATGGTTCAACTGAATTGTTGTAAGTTGTAATGATGTAGTGTATCAATATAAAACAGTCTTGCTACTATAAACTTCTCTGGTGTCTCCACACACAGCACTCTTTCCAGCCGTTGCAGTAAAGTGGGTAATTATTTCCAGCACAGGTTCCTGAAGCAAAGATTTATAGGAGTAACAATTCTCAACAAGAGAAGTGCTGTACAAAATATTTTTTTAAATGTGAACCATGTACATTAGCTTTTTTACTTGTATAAAACAGAATATATTTATAAGACAACATTGAATACAAATATTCAGTAACCAGAAAGATAATGGAGTAAATAATTAATCAATTTGCAAACACTTAGAAGATAATAAGGTGATAAGTAACAGTCTGCATGGATTTGTCAAGAACAAATCATGTCAAACCAACCTAGTAGCAGTGGCACTGGAACAGTTTTTGGAGTGGGGGTGCTGAGCTGCATCCCTCTTACCCCTGTCCGTGTCCCTCACCTCCTCCTAGAGCTGGGGCTGGGAGCAGGGCTGTGGTTCCAGGAGAGGGGGGACACACAGACGGGTAAGGGAATGGAGGCTAGGACCACAGCTAGGGGCAGGTGCGAAGCCCTGGGCGTGGGTCTGTTGGTCAGGACCCCATATGTGGGGCTGGTGGCCGGGTGGGACCCTGGGGCTGGCAGGGGAGCCCCTGGGCACAGGGCCGGTGGCTGGGTGGGACCTGGAGCCGGTAGTGGAGCCCCTGGGCTGGCCACTGAGTAGGACCCTGGGCTGGCAGTGGAGCCCCCGGGCACAGGGCCGGTGGTTGAGTGGGACCCAGAGTCGAGCGGGACCCAGGGCCGGCAGCAGGGCTGGCGGCCGGGAACCCGGGCACCAGGACTCTGGGGCTGAGATGCTGGACGCAAAACCTGGGGATGCTGCAGCACCCCTATACCCCTACTTCCCGTGCCTATGCCTCGTAGCTTTCTTTGAGAGGGTAACTAGCCTTGTGGATGGGAGGAAGTGGTAAATGTCATATATCTTGACTTTAGTAAAGCTTTTGATACTCTCTCGCATGACCTTATCATAAACAAACTAGGAAAATACAGCCTAGATGGAGCTACTATAAGGTGGGTGCATAACTAGCTGGAAAACTGTTCCCAGAAAGTAGTTATCAATAGTTCATAGTCAAGCTGGAAGTGCATATCAAGTGGGGTTCTGCAGGGATCAGTTCTGGTCTGGTTTTGTTCAATATCTTCATCAATGATTTAGATAATGGCATAGAGAGTACAGTTGTAAAGTTTGCAGGTGATACCAAGCTTGGAGGGATTGCAAGTACTTTGGAGGATAGGATTAAAATTCAAAATGATCTGGACAAACTGGAGAAATGGTCTGAAGTAAATAGGATGAAATTCAATAAGGACAAATGCAAATTACTCCACTTAGGAAGGAACAATTAGTTGCACCCATACAAAATGGGAAATGGCTGCCTAGGAAGGAGTACGGCTGAAAGGGATCTGGGGGTCATAGTGGATTACAAGTTAAATGAGTCAACAGTGTAACACTGTCACAAAAAAACCGAACATCATTCTGGGATGTATTAGCAGGAATGTTGTAAGCAAGACACGAGAAGTGATGCTTCCGCTCTGATTAGGCCTCAACTGGAGTATTGTATCCAGATCTGGGCACCACATTTCAGGAAAGATGTGAACAAACTTGAGAAAGTCCAGAGAAGAGCAACAAAAATGATTAAATGTCTAGAAAACATGACCTATGAAGGAAAGGTTGAAAAAAAGGGTTTGTTTAATCGAGAGAAGACTAGGGCAGGGACGGGGAGACATGACAGTTTTCAAGTTCAGAAAAGGCTGTTACAAGGAGGAAGGGAAAAAATTGTTCTCCTTAACCCTGGAGTATAGGACAAGAAGCAATGGGTTTAAATTGCAGCAAGGGTGGTTTAGGTTGGACATTAGGAAAAACTTCCTTGCTGTCACTGATCGGTCCATCAGCCCTCACAGAGAGAGCAACGATCACAACACATCTGATGTGTTGTTCTAGCCAGTCCTCCAACTACCCAAGCTGTCAGTAGCACCGGACACCCGATTGACATAGCGCACAGCAGCCTAGAACTCCTGAGTGATCCTCCAACTGCAGCCTCCCAACCAGCTGGGATTACAGGCGTGCACGACCACACTGGGTCTCCTTGCTGTCAGGGTGGTTAAACACTGGAATAAATTGCCTAGGGAGGTTGTGGAATCTCTGTCATTGGAGATTTTTAAGAGCAGGTTAGAGAAACACCTGTCAGGGATAGAGTCCTGTAGCACCTTATAGACTAACAGACATATTGGAGCATAAGCTTTCGTGGGTGAATACCCACTTCTTCAGATGCATGTATTCACCCACGAAAGCTTATGCTCCAATATGTCTGTTACTCTATAAGGTGCTACAGGACTCTTTGCCGCTTTTACAGATCCAGACAAACACGGCTACCCCTCTGATACCTGTCAGGGATAGTAGATAATACTTAGTCCTGCCATGAGTACAGTAGACTGGACTAGATGACCTCTTCAAGTCCCTTCCAGTTCCATGATTCTTTGGGTCTTTAGTGTTTTAGAAACAAAAAATGTCTTACAATTGCTGTACCTTATAAAAGAGAACTCCTGTGCATAAGACTACAGAAGCTGACAGAATACAGGAGATCTTGCACAGTGTGGTCTTAAAGGGCTTGCAGGAGCATTGTGGGATCATGCTGAAAGGCCCAATTGAGTGGTGCAGCTGCAATACTGGAATGCAACCCAGTGTGGGATTGCAGCATCGGTGAGCCTTGCACCAAGCTATTGCAGTGATGATAATACTTGTATACCATTGCAAACACCTTGATCATATGGCATGTTACAAGCATGGCTGGTATTTGTAGTGCCAGAACTCTGTAGTGTAGACAAGGCTTCTGGGCAGTGCTAAACATGCTGCAGGTGGCAATTGAAGCTTCCAAGGCATTTTGTGAAAGAGTTACAGCTACTAGGATAGGTATCCTGGTTGTATTCTAATTTGGGTAACTACATTTTACCTAAAACAGTTTTCTGTGTATTGAAGGGGATTTTTTTCTTTTTGTTAAATCTACCTTATGCTCCAGATAACAATCTGTAAAATCCCCTCTTTTTGTGCTATTGATTTAGTAGGCCTTAATTATTGTATTTAGAGAATAATTTAAAAATCTGTGGTTATCATTAGTATCTATATTAATTTATTTATATTCCCAGATTAGTAGTTTCAAACTGTTTGTATCGCTTATTTTCAAACATTCTCTAATTAAATTTTAAATCTTGCCTTCAGAGCATTATAAGTAGAAGTAACTATGAACTGAACTTTGGTTTTAAAACCTAGATCTTAAATCAGATAAAGGCCTTCTACCCTTGAGGGTAAACCCAATACAAGTACAGCATTATTACTTTAAAATATCTTTTGATCTGTATTTGAATAATAAATGTACTAAACAGTGTGGCTGGGCTCTCAGTGCAAATCATTATGTCAGAGTTAACTATGAACTCTCCTCTTGGAAAGGCCTAAATGGAACATTCCATCCATTCTGAGGACAACTAAGGTACTTACCAGGCAATCAGCCAATCAGGAAACCCAGTGTTATGAAAGCTGCAGAGACAACACTCTTAATTAATTAAGGGTGCTTCAGAATTCCTTAGAATTCTGAGCAGTGATTAGATCACACAAGTAAGGATTCTTTAAAGAGAAATAAATGCTATGCAAATATTGTTTACATTGACATATAGCATTCCAGTCCTATCATTTCTAGGACTCGTTATTCACCTTTTGCTTTGGCAACTTCTGTTTGGCTAAAGTCCACAGATGAGCTATCACTGCTAACATCTAACTTTGTCTTGGGCTGAAAAGTGTGTCTGTGGTTTCTAATGCATCATCTTAACAGACAGGATTAATGTAGGTTTATTGCTGTAAATAATGCACCTCTTAATTTCTAGGAGGAGCAGGCACTGAAATAATACCACTTATTTCACTGATCAGAAGTTCAAGAGAATAACAGAGAGTCATAATAAATAAGAAACATACACATGCAACATGGATCAACACACCCTGTATGTTTGGTGTGTGCATTTAATTTAACTGAAAATACACACTTGATAGCAGCAGCAGTGAAATGGTTAAGAAAATGAGCAGCAACTGAAGCAGGTTTTTCAGGTGCAATAACATTGGAAGGCAGTAATTTAATCTGAATAATATCAGATAAACAAACTGATCTCTTAATCAAGGAAAACTGAGTCCAACACCTTAAACCAATAAGTGGAAAATTAAATAGCACATCCAAGTGTTGAGGTAATCATTTCATTTTGAACAAAGCTGGATAAACAAGATGTTCTACAGGATAATCCCATACTTGATTATAATAATAGTGGAATATTAGCCAAAGGCTCCTCGTCCTTGGGGTGCAAAGGATAAGAGTTAGGGAACAGGGCTATAATTCCATGCTGGGACATCTAAAGATCATTTAATTTTTACCCCATAATTAACCATTAGATTAAAGGAGGCTTCAGCGCCTAGTGAACTAGATGATTCTATTAAAGACACGCCTTTCAAAAAGGCCACATTTCCAATATTTAATGTGCACAGGCCCTAGTCACTTCAAATGTGATCTCCACTCACATTAATGATACAGAGAAGCCATCCTCAATAAACAGTCACTTAGTTCACAATTCAGCAGCCAATAGTAGAGCAGTGGAGACCTATATAGCAAAAATATTAGTAGTGGAAAGTGCATCCATCAATGTGAAACTCAAACAACCTCTTGACCCACTATCCACCTCAATTCAATCCACTCCACTTACTCAGACAGAAACTGCTTCGAGCTATGCAAATAGTCCGTTCTATCTGTCTTATTGGCCTTTCCTCCACCTGACCTAATTTGTGTGGGGAGTAAATAGAAGCATGGGGTCAAATACAGGGCTGAAGTTTCCTTCAAATGATTCCAGAACTGACCATGCTGCTGAATAGCTATTGACATCCAAGAGGCTGGGGATAAAGGCTGCAGCATTTGGATGTTTGGAGGTGGAAATAAGAAGAACGGGAGACTGGCCTAGAAAAGTTACAAACACCTGAAAATTAGGGTTCAGTATACAAACCCATAGTATCAGTACAAATAATGAATATAAGTGGTGTAAGTAGCCTTTGACTTCACATAGATTCCATTGCTTCATGTGCATTTTGTGAGCAAACTAAAGCATTATCTATCACCGTGACTTTTTTAAAAAACCATTTCAGGTGCCAGGTGATTTAAAAAAAATGTTTAATCATGAAAACAAGATTACCACAATCAGGATAGTCTATTACTAGGGTAGGCAAGCCTAGTCAGGCAACTCACATGTTCTTTCCATGGTATGAATCCAAATCGTGGAGTTTTCCAAGAATTTTAATGAGCATGTTCGACTTTTATTAACTTTAAATGCCCTTTTCTTTTGGCATTTCTAGCTGTTATGCTACAGGAAAGATCAGACCACATTCCAGTGCTTTTCCAGATTATTTAACCACAAGCTATATTTTGCACTGATCAGGTCCCATGATCTACTTGTGGGTTTCTGGGGGAAGTTTAAGGTGTTCCTTTCCATTCAATATAGATTTTTATACCGCGCTCATTACTTAGCAAGTGAGTGCTTTGCGGTAGTGCAGTAACTATTAAGTGACTACACATCTGTCATGTGTTTGTTCTCTCATCCGCTCCCAAGAGAGAAATGTATTCTGTGGACTGTCTTCTTTTGAAAGGGTTTTAGGGTTTTTTGTTGCTATGTATTTATCTTAGAGCTGGCAAGATCAAAAAAATGTGCCTTGAACTTTAAGTGGAAGGTGGTGAGGTTTGTGAGGGTCCTTAGTTCCTGGAGGTGTTTATTCCACAGTCTTGGACTGGCCCCTAAAACTTCTGTCTCTCATACAGATGCACTTTACCCTTATTATAGAGAATTCCATTGTGTCAGAGGAGCATAGCTGCCAACCACAGTTTTCATTCTGGAGCTTTTAGACAGTCTTCTAGATATCCTGGGCCCAGGCCATGGAGCATGTTGGAGGTAAGGACCAAGACCTTGAATGTGATCCATAATTCTTTGGGAAGTCAGTGTAAGGTGGAGAACAGGTTTGGTGTCCTCACTGTAGCTTGTGTTGCTAAGATGTACTGCACAAGCTGGAATTTCCTAAGTGCTGAAGGCTTCATCTCATTGCTATAGTCCAGCAGAGAAGTGACAAAGGCATGAATAACTGAGGCCAGGTCATCGTTCACTAGGATGGGACAGAGTCTCCTAGCCAACCAGAAATGGTAGAAAGCATTCCTCATGGATGCTGCTATGTGAGAACTTGGCATCTGTGAGGAATCCAAGAGTACTCCTAAAACCATGGACTGAATTGACCAATTGTGAGGATACACCTTCCATCAAAGGAGACTGCATCATGGCTGCAAACTCATTAAAAAATGCTTTCCTCTGCCCACTAGAATCACGCCTATTGCTCAGGTCCAGCTTTAACCAGCTGATTTTCATCCATGAGCTGATCTCATCCAAGCATTAGGTCATTTAGTGGTAGTGATGTGGCTGTATGTGGCATACATACAGATACAGATATGTGTTCTCGGCATATTACTGGCATTTGAGTCCATATCCTCTGACCAGTTCACATAGTGGTTGCATGTAGATGCTGAAAAGGACTGGAAAGAAAACTGATCCTTGTGGGACTCTACGGATGAGGGATGTAGTGGTGGAGGTGCAGCTTTCCATCACTACTTGTTGGGTGTGTGTCTCCAGGACAGATTCAAACCATTTTAGTACATTACCCTGGGCCCATGTCACCTCTGTAAGGCAGGACAGCAGTATCTCATGGTCAGGTGTCAAGTGCTGCAGAGAAATCCAGGAATGTGAGAATGTATGTCTATCCTCTATCTATTGACAGGAGATCATCCATCAGTGCCACTGAAGTGGTTTCATTTCCATGTCCTGGCCTGAATACAGGTTGTGCCAGGTGTACCATATTAGCTTCAATTAGATGAGTATGGAGTTAGTCTTTGGCTACCTTTTCTACAGGTTTGCTCAAGAATGGGAGCTTTGACACTGGGCAGGTGCTGGCTAGAACCCATGTATGCAGGTTGGGTTCCTTCTGTGTTGGTCAGACTATTGCATGTTCAAAGGAGAAAGGAAAGAATCCTTCTCTGAATGATGCATTGGCTGTTTCAGTCAGGATTATAGAATCATAGAATATCAGGGTTGGACGGGACCTCAGAAGATCATCTAGTCCAGCCCCCTGCTCAAAGCAGGACCAATCCCCAACTAAATCATCCCAGCCAGGGCTTTGTCAAGCCTGACCTTAAAAACAACTAAGGAAGGAGATTCCACCACATTGACACAAGGTGTTCATAACTCTTTCACAAGCCAGTAAGGGCATGAGTTGAATTAATTAATCTTGGGTTGAGATTCCTTTAGGGGGTCCAGAACTTCTTGCTGAGTGGGAACGCAGCTGGGCTGTTTGTTGGTGGGTATAGGTGGAATGGATCCATACTGTTTGAGAAAGTTTCCTAAATGTTCATGATCTTTTCAATGAAATAGTTCTTAACAAATCTTGGTGCTCAGTTCTGATGCAGCCTGTAAGTAATCAGGATTGATGAAGCAGTTTACCACCCTGGATAGATCTTTGTGGTGGGCTTTGGTAGCCTGCCTCTTCCTGCCTCTTCCTGCCCTGATGCCAGTGGAGATAGGCAGAGGTGCGCAATTTGGAGTCCCATTGATGTAAAAAAGGGACTGCTTGCTGGGCATTGTCTGGAGCGGCCTCATGTCTTTTGGAATTCCAACCATCTTCAACCTTGGTCTGAAATAGCCAGACTCAGATGATCTTCAGGGCACATTAACACCTCCTTTTCTGCAGGCTTTTGAGAAGTGGTGAGCAGTTTGGGAATTATTGGGGAGGATGAGGAATGAGCCCATGAGTTGCCTGGTTTGTTGGTGGGGTTTTTGGTTTAGGGCCTACTCTTTTTTTAATTTGATAAATTTACTCCCATTCTTAAACACATTATATTAAAGACATTTTCTCCTAACATTTCCCAAATCAGTCCTCTGTGCATGATCTTAACAAGCACTTCCAATAAAGACAAGCTAGTCTGGATTCGACTTCCATTTGTCACTTCAGGTTGCTACCCAACTCCTGTGAGTCATCTACTGTTTTACCTGCTGCAAGTAATTTCAAATCAGGATGAGACTCTTCCCAAATCTGATCAACCCCACAGCTCTTCACTCATCCTTCTATTGGTCAGCATCATCTGATCATGCCTGGGCCCAATGTTCCTGCATTTCTTCCACCTACAGCTGGATGGCGCTAAGCCCTTGGTTAAAATTATTTCTTGCTACTGGGTTCCATGGGCTCATTTTCTGAGGAGTCCACTAGAACACACCGCGCATCCACACACACAAATACTCCCCTTTGGAAAGGCTTTCTGAGGGGTTATATGAAGAGTCATTCTATTACTTGCCATGTGGGTGGAAAGGAGAGTAGGTCTGAGTTCCTTTCTCTGGTAAAATTAGCCAGTTGGAGTTTCCATTAAGAGCAGTGCTGGATCAGACTCCAGGATTTGTAAACTCTATCTTTCATAATAGAACATGCAACATGCATTCGGGATTCAACTGAAAAAAATCTAGCTCCATCAAGCCATGCAAGGATGTTTGTTGATAGGCTATTGGTGCATGTCTTGGGTGCATTGCGAAGCAGCTTCTCCAGTTGTAATATTGAGTAATAGACTAAGGACTTATCTACACACAGTAAGTTGTTCCACTTTCAGTATAGTTAAAGTGGTATACCCTCCACCGCCAGGGGGGTTGCTAAAGGTGCTTATATTGGTATAGCTTATTTATACATTTATATCGATATGACTGCATCCACCGTACAGGTTGTACCAGTAAAAAATCACACCGCTAACCAGAATAGTTATACTGGTGCAAAATCTTTCTATAGACCAGGCCTAAGTAATGCTTGAAATTGTTATGGGTAAGCAAATTATCCTTGTGGATTCTCACTGGCTGTTTCAAATGAGTCAAGGAATATGAAGTCTTTGTATAAAAGATTTCCACTAATTGCAGGCTGGTATGGGGAATATTTTCATCTGTATCTGATTACCCTGAATTATAGAAATGTATCGCCGGAAGGGACTTCAAGAGGTCATTTCATCTACACCCCTTTGTCCAACCCTCCACCCCTCCTCCAAAGCAGAATTAAGTAAACCTAGACCATCCCTGACAGGTGTTTGTCTAACTGTTCTTAAAAACATCTGAGGACAGGGATTCCACAACCTCCCTCGGTAGCCTATTCTGGTGCTTAGCTATCTTTATAGTTATTTAGGTTTTCCTATTAGCTGACCTGAATCTCCCTTGTTGCAAACTATAAAACAATTACTTCTTGTCCTACCCTCAGAGGAAATTGGTTGCATTCATAAATCTAATATTGTCTAACAGGATTATTCCAATCCTCATTGAATTCCTGCATCTCATATCACCTATAGCAGGGTGGTCACTACCCAAGTACCCCATTCTGGTCAGATTTAGGTCTGCAGTGCCCTGCCTCAATTTCCCTCCTAGGACTCCCGATATACACAAGAGATATTCATGACTCCACTAACAGCCTTTCCTGGAGTCTGGTTTATTAGCATAAATTTTAAAAATAAATACACAAAGTCTTCCAGCCATAAGCTGGGCACAGCCCATCCTCCCTGAGGTGCTATCTCTTACTGCTCACTGAGCCGCTTGAGAAGTCACGAGCCTTTTTGCTATCTCTGAAAGGACAATTAAACTTCCAAGCTGGGCTTTCTACCCAACCACAACTCACTTTCTCAGGGATGGCTGCAGAAGACTCTCTCTCTCTCTTCCTGCATCTTCACTCTGCAGTCCTCATTTTGGCTGTCCGCCAGCATCTCTTTTTCGATACTCCTCCCCGCAGCCTGGTTCAGTCACATGAATGTCATAACATAAGAACGGCCATACTGTGTCAGACCAAAGGTCCATCAAGCCCAGTATCCTGTCCTCTGACACTGGCCAATGGCAGGTGCCCCAAATGGAATGAACAGACAGGTAATCCTCAAGTGATCCATGCCCTGTCACCCAATCCCAGCTTTGGCAAACAAAGGCTAGGGACACCATGTCTGCCCATCCTGGCTAATAGCCATTGATGGATCTATCTTCCATGAATCTATCATTTAATTCCTTCTCTACACTTGGGGAGGTAAATCAGCTGCATCACAGGTGGACTGAGACCTATCTCCCTTTAGGGTGACCAGATGAGAAGACCTGAAAATCGGAACTTCCCACCCGAAGCTGTTGAGCAAAAAAAAAAAAAAAACGGAAGAGCCTCTTCCGCCCGAATCTGTTGAGCAAAAAAACCACAAAAATGGAGTGGGCTCTTCCGCCGGAACTTGTTTCAAAAATCGGGATGGTCCTGATTTTATCGGGACATCTGGTCACCCTATCTCCCTTTAAAAGGGCCAGCCACCTTGTGGCCTCACCATAGAAATTAGACAGAATAAGACATATTCTATGATATTATCCTTTCCTCTTCCGATGCAAGATTGCTAGAAAGGTCTAATACATCAGTATTGGGGCTTGCAGCCAACCAAGAACTCCCAAACTCTAATCTCACCACCATTGAGTTTCTATGCAGTCTTTAGCAAGTCACTTTACCTCACTACCTCAATTCTTCTCATTTCAAAAATGTAGACAAGAATTTGTATCGCCTCTACAGGAGTTTTGTGAGGATTGGTGTTTTACAGGAAATGTATTAATATAATTATTTAAGTGTATTCTTGAGTGCTTTGTCCAGCTCAGGCACCTTTAAATTGAGTTTCCAGTGCTTCCCCAGCATATTCATTTCACAGTTAGGAAATGTTTTCCACTATCCTGCCTAGATTTTCTGTTGCTCATTTCCTGTTTCTTCTGCTTATGCCTCTTCAGTCCCCTCAAACAAGTTCTCTTCCTCTTAGGTATTTCAACACTTTAAATACATGTAGGTCATCATATTCAGCTTTAGTCAACACTTAGCCAATATTTTAGTTCTCGTAATAGTTCCTCATACTAGCTCCTTACACATTTTAGTTGCTGTTATCAGAGTTTCCTCTAATTTTTCAATATCTCTCTGGTATTAAAGTGCCCAGAACTGAACACAGTATTTGAGATGGAGCCTGCTCTGATATGGCACCCCGGGCCAGACCACAACATTTTGGCACCTGAGGCGGGGAGCTCAAATGATGCCCCCATGTCCCCTCACTTGGGCCAAAACTTTGAAAGGTCTCAATTCTGCCTTCTCCCTGTTCTACTCCTCTCATGTTACTGCTCTGCTACCTACCCCAATAAAGGAGAACTAACAACTTAAAATGCCTTGTTCAAAAATTTTAAGTAACACTTAACTTTCAAACGCCTGAACAGAAAATGTAACTTTTCTTGTCTGCATAGTAAACACTGGCATTTTTATGTGTTTGAATAATTAAAGTGGTGCTTTCCTTGCCTTCTTGGTTGCAAAGATTTTGAACTGCTTCCTGAAGGTCCACAGTCTGGGTCAGCTCATGCTCTATTGAGATGGTTGCAAGGCCAACCAGCCTCTCCTGTGTCATTGTGGAGTTTAGATGTGTTTTTATTAACTTCAGCTTGGAGAAGCTGCGTTCTCCATTGGCAACTGTTATAGGAAGTGTTAGAAGTATGCGCAGAGCAACAAAAGCATTTGGAAAAAGGGTGGTCCTCTTATTTGTACACATATATTTCAGAACAGCCTTTGGAGTTGATCCTGCTGAAATGTATCTTGAAAGGGCTTTCAGTTCATTACCTAAATCACTCGCATCAATATCGCGCATATCATCATGTGTCAGCACTGTCTCTAGTGCCCTGCATTGCTGGTGTAGGTCTTCTTCAGGTATAGTGAGGAGTTTTGGAATATCATACAACATCCCAAATATACTGCTGTCTTCCTTGAGCTGCATGAAACGTTCTTCAACTGACTGTATTGCACAATTTAGCACCTGGTTAAAGAATTCAACTTTGAATTGTTGTTTGGGGTCTCTTATGGGATTATCCCATGCCTCGTAATCAAAATGTCGTCTTCTTCAATGACTCTTGTATTCTTGAATGGGTGGGAAAATAGCTTCAATGTGAAGTTCCTCTGCCAACTTCTGTGCATTCTTCAGAATGTTTTGAAATCCCTCATTTGACCAGTAAGACTGTAGGTATGACTTTGCTTTGTGCAGTTGTTCCATTGCTCCAGATATATCAAGGTCAACACCTTGGAGTCTCTTGCTTTCAAACAGTATGTCATGCCACAACCCTATGCCACACAGAAATTTGAAGTTATGTATGTTTCTGGTGATTCCATTTCCCTTTGCCACTGTTCTCCTATGAACAGTTCCTGTCATAGCATTATCCTCCATAATGGTAACTATGGCATCATCTATCTTCCCAGTTTGGTGTTTGATAGGTTTTATCGCCTCCACTCAATTTTCCCATCACGTGGCACTCCGTGGTTTCAGAGTCAGAGAGAATGTTCCCAGATGTTGCTTCAAAATTTGCCATTGATGAGTTGATGCAGAGGAAAATACATAGATGCTTTGAATTACATTTAAAAAATTCAGCAGCCTCACTAGAAGCTGATGCTGCATCACTGACCACCAAGTTCAATGAATGAGAACTGCATGGAACAAAAAAAGCTCAATGGTTTAACTCTCGGATCCGTGTTTGCACTCCTCTGTTCTTTCCTCTCATGTTGGCACCATTATCGTAGCCGTGACCTCTCATGTCAGTTATTGCAATTCCCGTATCTTCCAGCTTTTTAAGAAGCACATTTGTCATACCAGCTTCTGTAGTATCACTAATGTCAATACAGTCTATAAAATGCTCTCTGACAGTCACCATTGCAGGGACATTTTCACTAGGTTCTGTTGTTGTTGTTACAAAACGCACTATTAAAGTCATTTGTTCCATATGGCTGATGTCAGGTGTGCAGTCCAGAATAACAGAGTAATATCTTGCTGACTTCAGATCTGCCACAATCTTCTGCTTGACTTCTGTTGCCAGTAACTGTATGATCTCATTTTGAATTATTTTTCCAAGGTAGTGGTGTGTGTACATTTCTTGGGTGGTGACTCTTCTTAGATGCCCCTGGAGTACAGCATCAAACTTAGCCATCAGCTCCACAATTTTAAGGAAGTTTCTATTGTTTGGCACATACAGCTGATCTGAAGTGTCATGCAGTGCTAGGTTTTGGGTAGCAAGCATTCTCACAATGGCAATGAACCTTTTCAGAACATTTTGCCAGTAAAGAGATTCTGATGCAATCTTCTCTTGATGCTGATCATCTATGGTGGCCTTTAACCTTAGTCTCATGTCAAGCTCTTTCCACATATGGAATGCTCTCTGGTGATTTGCTGCCTTCTCATGGCATGCCAGATTTCTAGCCAGATTTTTCCAGTCCTTTGTTCCTGTAGAACCCAATCTGGCTGGAACATTAGACTGGAAGAGTTTGCAACAAAAACAGTATGCAGCATTCTGGGTTTTTGAGTACATAAGCCATGGCCTCTTCACTTTGTCACCATTGGGGATTTCACGCCAGTAGTGTGTTGGATGGAAAATTCTATTTTCATTGTCTTTGGGGAACATGAATTTTTTCACTTGCTGTGGCCCATGCAGTACAAGGAAGTCCCTCAGGCTACTGCTCAAGAGGGTCCACGGTCCTGGATCATGTAGACTGAAGGAACTAAACTCAGCAGCAGCTGTTTCTTGCGCCTCCACCACACTCTTCTCTGATCTACACTTTTCTTCAGGAATGTGCATGGTTACATCCATTTGAGATGGAGATATGGATGCTGCAGTAGCTGCCAGGTCACCTGCACTCTGACTAACCAGACGATCAGGCATCTCCTCACCACTCACATCCTCACTGGGACCGGAGGCTCACCGTGAACATTTGTGTCTATGTATCTCAGGAGAGCTCGTTCCTGCTTAGATAGAAAAGCTTCCTTTGCTTGCTTTCTTTTTCTGAATGCTGCCCAGAGGGACGTTTTCTTCTTTTACTCATGACTGCTGTTCTGTGCCAGCTATAGTGGCTCTCAACACTCAGTTGAAGGGGACAAATAAGCAGGCTGGTAGCAGGGCGTGAGGGAAAATATCAGTATCTTAAGGGCCTAACTGGCTCCTACTACTTCATTGACTGCCTGTTCTCCTTAAGTAGATTCAGGGAAGCAGCAGGAAACAGGAAGCTCCCTGAAAAGCTGGTGTTAATCAGTCCAGGCTCCTGTGAATGCTAGAGACGTACATAAGAGGCTCCTCCTCCTCTCTCTCCTTACAGCTCCTGCTGCCTTCTGTTATTCCCTCTCACCTTTTCTCCCACCTGCCTGTTATGTCTCTTGTGCCCTCCTTCCTCCAGCACAGCACTCCACCATTTCTGTGCATCTAGAGCGGAGAGAATACATATGCACCTACAGCAGACACAATTTTCTACATTCTGGGTCATAGTGCCCCCCCCCCCCCCGCAGTCAGGCACCTGAGGTGGCTGCCTCAGTTTGCCTCATGGTAAGGCCAGCCCTGATGACACCCCTGTATATAGCTCAAAAACATATTGGCCTTGGTGGCTTCTCTTATTGCAAGCTCATATCTAAATTACAATCCCCTGGGTCTCTTTCAGTATAACTGCTGTCTAAGTATGTGTCGTCTTTTGAATATTTAGGACTTAGAATATTTCTTCCCTGAAATATTGGAGTCCATTTTTCCATGGTGTTTCCATTTTATTCCCTGTCCTTTTCTTTAATGTCCATACGTCCATTTGTGTTATGTCTTTGTTCTCACTGGAGTTTTTTAATACTTCTCCATTATTTTTTGTTATTCCTTTTTGGGGCTATTGAAAAGATTTTAAATAAAACCAGCCCCTAATAATAATCTCTGTAGCAACCCATTTGATATCCCCCTGAAAAATCTATACTAATATGTATTGAAGAATCATATAGTAACACTTGTTTTACTTAAGAAATACAGTCTAGGAGCCAGCACTCTTTCCACTCGTAGCTCTTAGTTTGTTTTTCTACACAGCTCTTACAGCAGATTAATTAAACACAGATGCCGTTTAGAACACTAATTGCAACAACATCTTTATTGTTCCAAAGCATTTATTGCCAATAAAAAAAAAGTAACTTACGTTGATTGCAGCTTAGCCAAGTGTGGTCACTGTGAGATAATCAATAAGTTACTGTTTTAATATATTGTTCAAAGCACATATTTATTCTGCTGCCTGTTTTATTTCCTTCTGTTTATAGTCCTTCAGCTCAGTTTTCAGTCCATAGGACAGTGATCATCTGTTTTTATTTGAATTAATATTGAAACTAGGATGTTGTGAGGATAAGCTATTGGGGTGTTTGAGCAGAAACAGAACACAGCAACAGTCAGGTCTGTTCAGCAGGTCAGAATCTATATAACTACAAGCCAAATAAGACCATGTAAGCTAAAAGAACAACTAACAAAATTCTCCCCAACCAGGGATGAATCTTGCCTTCCCTGAGGCATGTTCTTTTTCCTGCTTCTCCAACAGCCCTTCTTATAGCTCTTCCCTTCACAGGTGTGCAGGGAGGGAAGGAAGCTGGGGTTAACCCCTTGTGTTCTGTGCCCCTGCACCCTGCCCCAATAAGGCAGTGGTTCTCAAACTTTTGTACTAGTGACCCTTTTCACATAGCAAGCCTCTGAGTGAGAGAGACCCCCTTAAAAATTTGCTAATATTTATTTTTTGTCCAGTCCTCTGGTACCTTCTTTATTGGCCCCTTTTAAAAAATAATTTCCAGGCTAATCATCTGTACATACATTTGTTTCACAAATACTAAATATTCTGTGCACTATTTAAAACTTTTATATATCCTGCCAGTAGCAATTTCAGTGAATTCTAGCAATTTAGTAAGGTTGGCTGGTTTAAGCCAGGGCCAGGCTTTTTCAAGTATCACCCCAACTTGATCCTTAAAGAATCTTAAGACTTTCCAACAATGGATTTCAAACTGACTAGTCTGTAGCTCTTAATGTGCCCCAGGCTGCTTTTCCCCAGCAATAGCATGTTGTTACATTTTCCAGTTCCTAGGAATTTCTCTTGAACTATGAAAAGGTTTGCTAAAGCGTCTCTAATTTCTTTCCCCATTTCCTTCAACACACTTGGATATGGGCTTTCTGTTTTATCAGTTTTAAGGATCTCATGTTTTTATTAACCATTTCTGATCTTATCACCTGGTTTCCTAATTCTTCATAATCCATTCACAGTAATCAGATTCCTGATTAGGAAAATACCTTTTCTCTGGTACATAGAGATGCAAAGTATATGTTTAATATTTTCTTTGCCCTTATCGTTTCTTTCTGATTACCTTTAACATGCTAACTAAAGAAATTGCTTTCCCCCCCTTTATCTTTTGCCCTCTGCTAATTTTTTGTGTTAATTTAGATGATCTAGATTGATCTAAGTGCAGCTGGATCCTCCAACTATACTTTGCAAATGGTTGTTTTCTGCTTATCCGTGGGATAAGGGTCTATCCAACTCTCACATTTACAAAGCATGGCTGCATTGTAAAATGATTTCCATTTTTTTTCTGGATGCCTCCTTACCTGTTGATTGAATCACATCCACATTTGTATTCCATTCACTTCTAAATGTGCAAACAGATATGTGAGGCCCAGTTGCACAAGGTCTCTGTGCATAGAACACATACGGAAATGATCGGTGGTAGTTCCATGCATACAGAGCTGGCTGTTGCTTTAGCTGAAGGAGTAGAATCTAGTCAAACTTAAAAGCTGATTTTTGTGGGCAGCACTGGATAGAGGAATTTTAGGTGAAGTGGGTGGTTGGTGTGCTCATTTGCACATCAGTATCCATAGTTCCCTTTCAGTTCACATCTGGTTTATACCGTGGTTGTAGTTTGGGGGAGATATGGAGGGCACTGCAGTCTTGGGCAGGTGTGGAATTTGCCCCCTCCCCGCCAGCTTGCTCTGACTGGAGCTGCTCCCCCAAATACAGAAGTCAAACTACACCTGTGGTTTATACTGTATGGTGGTTATTGAATTGATCAAAACTGCATGGCCTGTGCATGTTTGTGTGTGTGCATGTTGTGTGGCTTGTGTTTGTCGGTGCGCATGTTGTGTGACTTGACCAGAATGAATGTAACATGCACTGTCACATTCTAGTAAATTTACAATGAGGTTTGATTCAGCAATTGGTTTTCGCTGATTCATTCTGTATTATCTTGCAATGCTTTTTTTAATTGTTTAAACTGTCACTTTATACATATCTGATTTATTCATGATTATTAGCCCCTATGCAACTATAATTAATATATTACATATTACCAAAAGTAAATCCAAAATAGTATTGGGCAGTTACTCAAAATGCTGTTCCCAGGAATGAACCTGCGTTAGCTCAATGTACCTTGCTTTGGATATTTGTAATTTGTATTCCAGATGGTATCAGCATCTTAACTTTCACATAATCGGTATGCTGGCAATTTTATGGAGCTCTTTGATTTGCATAAATATTTCCTGATGGTCCTATGCCTTGAGTCCTGGAGAACTAACATTTGATCATGATCTTGTACCATCCAGTCGTGTTGCTTTTATCTCCATCTATACCATTCTTTGCTGCAGTAACTTCATATGCTTCTTTTCTTTTCTCAGAAATACTGTTCAGCCCCAGTAATAAGTTTCACTGAAGCTCCTGCTTTTCTGCTCCATCTAGTTTACCCTTTGCCATATTAGATGATGGGATCATAGCATCCTCAGACAGTTTACTGATATATTCAAGTTTCATGGTTGCACTGCAGATCATATTTGACTGCGAACATGTGGTAACACTAATAACTTTCTTGGCCTTTTGTCTTCAGAACATTAGTTTACAAACACTTGCTTTTATTACACTCTCCTCTCAAAGCTTTGAGGCTTCCGCTATACTGTATCTGCTTGTACATTGCTCTCCCCTCCCTAAGAATAGTGGTACCCATATGTTCCCTGCGCTCCATGTACACAACATACTAGCTTCCCTTCTAAAGTAAAGGGTCTGCCACCATCTGTACCTTAGTATACATCACATACTGCTCGCCTCACACTGTTACCAGCTTTGCCCGTTACTTTGGGGTATGCTCATTTATTAGGGTTACTCTTCGGGGGGGGGGGTTGTATTTCTATCAATGTACTGCTTGTGTCACTTGTGTTCTTATACACACACACACACACACACATACAGTAACAGAGCACATCTGAGAAGACTGGGTTAATTAGCACCCCCAAGCTGACCCTTTGTATGTCCTTGGACTCAGCAGGCTGGGTCAAGCAGCAGTTCCAAGCTGCCACCCTCATATGTCCCTGGTTCAGCACGCCTCTATCCCCACTTTCATGTTACAATTGCTCTGGTAGTAACCCACTTGATGAGCAAACCCCACAGGATTTTGGTCGCTCCAGGGATCTTTTGGCTCAGGTATGAGTAGCTTTCTGCAGAGCAAATGAGGAAACCAAAAAAAACCCCACAGGGGGAGGGGAGAGAGAGAGAGAGAGAGAGAGAGAGAGAGAGAAACCCCACTTAATCATGAAAGTTATTTATTGCCAGGTAATGACCATAGGGGAACCAACCAAACAAAACAGCTATAATATTAAATCTAACTTAAATTTGATTATAAAAGTCAGGTTTACAAAACTATAACTGATCACACAAGTCAGGGTCAGAAGAAGGAGGGAGAGATTGATTTCTCACCACTCCATGAAGCGTGAATCGTTCAGGGATCCCAGGTTGTGGTGGCAGCCAAGGGGCTGGAGTCAGGCAGAGCCCCCAGCATGATCAGTCAGGCAAAGATGAAATCCCAATGGAACTGATGCAGATGTTGGATCCAGACATCAGAACACTTACTTGAGCATGGGTAGGGGTTTTTGTAGAGAAACAGCAATGGTTCAAGGGAGAACACTAGATTTGTTCAGGCTAGAAACCATAGAAGCTGATCATTCCTGGCTATGGGCAGTGTTCCTTGGAGGGAGCTCACAATGCAATTAGGGGGCTTCACTATTTTGGATACCAATAAAGGATTTATTACTAGAATTGGTCTGATAACTACTGAGTTGGGTGTGTGCAAGCGTGGGTTCATTAACATCTGGAGCAGCAATCCCCTATCATGCAGTGATTTCCTGCTTTTCTGGTCCCAGAGTTCCGTGCAGTTCTTGCTTTGGAATCTCTGTTCTCCATTCTGTATGCCAATGGAGATGCCTCCTTGTCCCATCTTCGATGCAAATGAGGCTAGGGAAGTTTCTTTAATCCTGTCACCCTTGTCCCGGGGGTTTAGGTGTGTCTCCCACTTCCTTTTTATTGCTTTTTGTAAGTCTTTCTTCTGATGTAGATTTGGTTCAAGCAGAGGCTGGGTAGGAGGGTGTCTTTTGTGAGCCAGACAAGTTGGGTACTGCACCCTGGTTCCCCAAGAACACAGAGCTGCTAGGTAACAACACCATCTGTGGGAAACTGAAATGTTTAATTTTCTCCCCTTTGGCCATAGGACAAACAAAAATGAATGTTTTTATGTTTTTAATCATGAAAATAATACATTCCCTGATTCTGAGTGATTTCAGAGACAATGGTGAGACTGAAGAAATCAAGAACTGACTTCTTTTCAGCCTGGCTCCCGCCTGTCTCTCCTGTCTTTGTTCGAGTCTAGTTATTTTTACAGCGCTGGCACTAAAAATCCTTTGATGGGGCAGGGGAGGCCTGAAATCCTTCTGGAGCAAAGGCCTGAACCTTGGGCCAAAAGCCAAGACTCCCCCCTAAACACTGAATGACTCATTTATTGTACCTGCTTATAATAAACTACCAGTGCACCACCAAGTGTACCACATGATGATGATGCCTGATCTGTTACTAGAGGAGCTCACTACAAAAGAAGTCACTTTCAGTTCCATCATATGATCTCTCCATGGTTTCTCTGCACTGCAAAGGCCATTTAATTTTGTCTCTAAAGCTCTGCTTACACTAGGGATGTTAAAAAAACCATCTTGGTTCTTTTGCACAGTGACCAGCTGACAATATTGTGTTGCAAACATCAGAATGTTTTGACACAATGAATGTGTCACAGAGTGCAAATGTATACAGGGGCTACCACTTTTTTGGCTGGGTATGAGATTAATATCACAGCAAATAAGTGATTATCCACGGTCTATATATGGTTTGCTTTGTAAGAGTGGGGATTTTCACTTCAGAAGAGTAATTAAAACTAGCTGAAGTGATTCTACAAACTCTTATAAATGGTAAACACAAAGTATGGGAAAGAGACTTTGTTGTTTTCTCTTTTAGGTACCAGAAGCTTGACCAAGTAGCTTAACCTCGTTAATAGCTAAGTAAATATTATTTTAGTGGAGTGGGATTATTGGATAAGAGTGATCCTAGTTTATAAGGTCTATTACCCATAAAAAACTGAGTTCAAAGTACATGATTAAAGTTGCAAGTCCAGCACTTAAAAGTTAGAAAACATCTTTGAAGATCCATGGGTCCTACCCATGGCTATCGCAACATGGGGTGCACCTCATCCAGTGCACTAAATGCCCCAATAATAACTATGTGGGTGAAACCAAAGAATCACTGTGCTCTCAAATGAACTCTCACAGGAAAATGATAAAGGACAAAAACACTCTATCACCTGTGGGTAAACACTTTTTACAAAACAACCACTCCATATCTGACCTCTCAGTCCTCGTCCTAAAAGGAAATCTGTACAACACCTTCACAAAATGAGTCTGGGAGCTTAAATTCATAACTTAGGTAGACACTGAAAATCATGGACTTCATAAGGACACTGAATTTATGGCTTATTACAACAATCTGTAACCCACTAACCCCTTTTCCCCCCCTATGACTACAGAGGTATTAATGGTCCACTCTACCCTGAATGTTCCCTTACAGTATTTAACTACTTATGCTGCACAATCTGTTCTACCTTGTATTGTTCTGTGACACTTTGGCCATGTCTACACTACCACATATGTTGGCAAAACGTACGGCGCTGAGGGCTCTGAAAAAACACCCCACTGAGCAACATAATTTTGCTGGCACAAGTAGAAGTGTGAACAGAGCTATGTCAGCAGGAGAGCTTCTCCTGCCGACATAGCTACCACCGCTCGTTGGGGATGGTTTAATTATGTCAACAGAAGAGCTCTCTCCCATCAGCATAGAGCGGCTACACGAGAGATCTTACAGTGGCGCAGCTGCTTTGTTACAGCTATCCTGCTGTAAATTCTCTAGTGTAGACATAGCCTCTGAATACCTTTCCCAGATCTGAAGAGCTCTGTGTAGCTCAAAAGCTTGTCTCTTTCCCCAAAAGAAGATGGTCCAATAAAAGATATTACCTCATCCACCTTGTCTCTCTAATATCCTGGAACAACTCTGCAAACAAAGTGTTAATCAGAGCTTTGACACCTGGTAATGGGGTGTACCAGGCACTTGCTGCCCCCTGCCAGAGTACCTGCTTCCTTGTTGCACCCCAATGTAAGAAGCAGTCCCTTAAAAAGAGAAGGGCAGCGAGTTTGGATCTCCAGGGGTTGCCTAGAACCCCAGAGTTCCCAGGGTCAGCTGCTGGTGGAACCAGTAAGACTTGATCCACCAGCTGCTAGAAGGGCTGAGAGCTGACAGAGGCCAGTCAAGACCCAGCAGGCCAGATAAAAAGGGCTAGCTGCTTCTATCAAATGGCAGTTCTGGGTGAAGCCAGGAGATGGGAGGACGTATCCTCCCTCTGCCTTAGCCCAACTTGGCCAGAGCCTACTCCTGGCTGCACTTTGTGTTTAGGTCAGTGAGAGACTTATGATTTATTTTGTGAAGTGTCAGGCCCAGGCAGGCAATCCTGAGTTAGATATTAATTGGACGCTGAGAAGTAGGTAAGTTCACTTCACAGTACACCCACGGGCTCAGGTGAGCCAGTGATACACCCTTTTACCTTGAGCTATTTAGTCATCTCAGAGGGCTGCGCTAATAAAATATGCTGCCAGAAGCCCTGGCTGCTCTTTCTTGCCTTTCTAGTGGGAAGAAGCATGTTCTAGCTATTATTGTAACCCTGATGTTCTAACTTCCTGGTGTTCCCCTAGAAGTGGATGCATGATTTATAACTTCAGTTTCATTTAAAATCTATTTTGAGTTACTGTTTTTTAAAAATAGTAAATGTACATCATCACAGTTAATTGTATATGAATGAATGTGTTTAGAATACATAGCGTCCAAACCTGACTCCAGTGAGAGCAGAACTGGGCTCAGAGTCAAACATCATATTGTAATGAACAAATTCATTTGTGTGTCTAGCACTGCCTTCTGCAGGACGGAATCAGAACTGCTCAACTGTGTGTCACAGACCCTAAACTACCAACAGCTAATGGAGAGTGCAAAGTGCAAGGCCTGCGCTTTTGTAGCAGTAGGATCTGAGTTCTAGATCTGCTTGTGTGGCAAGGTTCTCTGCCTCCGTAGTGCGCAGCACTATGACTATTTGAAGTCCTAGGTGCCAAAAATTTGTTGCCGTAGATATAGAACAGAATGAAAAGGATACATTTTGGGTCTCCTGAGCTACCTCGATTTACACTAGCTGTGGATCCAACTTGACAGATCTAGCAGACTGCTGTATGAAAAATATTCAGTCACTGGATTCCAGGTATAAGGCCAGGTCTACACTACAGACCTGTATAAGTGAAACTACATTGCTATGAGGTTTGAAAAATCCACTCCCTGAGCAACATAGTTACACCGACCTAACTCCCTGTGTAAACAGTACTATGTCAGCAGGAGAGCTTCTTCCGTCCACATATCTACCGCCTTTTGGGGGATGAGGATTAACTACACCGACGGGAGAAGCTCATTTTCACTAAAGCGCTACAGCCCTGCAGCTGCACTGGTACGGCGCTCTATGTGAAAACAAGCCCTGATAAAACAAGTGTCTGAGACCTATATTTTTCATAGGGTTAGACTGATTGAAGTTGGTGGTAGATTTTAACATTTTTTAATTGTTCTGATACACTTGTAAATAAAACTGAGCTATAACACTCATTTTTAAAAAAAAATTGTTAACTATAACTTATTAATATTCCTTACACTATATCTCAGTTTGCTGAGTGTATAACAGTAAGCAAGGGAAAGGAGAGTTGAAGACATTTGTAGTTCTAAATGAATTATAACCAATCTGAAAATATTTCTGAACTTCTAGCACTTGAAGGAAGTTTTTTTCAATTGGAAATTACTCTGAGTGCCATAAAACCACCCATTAAGTAATTAAGTGTTCTTCTCTTCTCATGGAATTGAAAAAAAAAAAATCTTGTTCACATCCTAATAGCTGTATGAGTATTCTGGCACTAGATCCCTCTCCATTTGGCTTCAGCCAATAGCTGGACAGTTCCCTGCGGTAGAGAGGTGAACTTGTTCTTAAACTTCCTTCTTGCTTCATTCAGCTTTTTAAAAAGTGCATTTGTAAGGGAACATGAGCCTCAAGAGGGTGTCTTAGCAGGACATTTTGAATGTCTGAGGTTCTAGTGGGTTAGTAAGTTGTGCAGTCATTGGCCCTAAGACTTGATTTTTACGATAACATTCTGAAGAAAAAGGGCACTGGGTTGATGAGGAAATTGGTAGTGGGAAATGGAGACTTTAATCTTCAAGTCACCAGTTTGAAACTAGCTTGAGTCAACAGAGATCAAACCAGATAATACTGCTTCAAAGACCAGATGAAATGTGGGCCTTAAATACCAAAACTGGGTTTGAAAACTGCCCTCCCAAGGACAACCCAGGCACCCTCAGGGCCACAGTACTCTCGTAATCTATTGCGCTTTTGGAGGAAGATTGTATGTTAACTTTCTGCCTGGGCTTGTTTTAGCCATTGTGGAATATGTGCTGTAGCATGTCAAGTGATTCCTCAGGCTACCTAGGAATCTTCCATCCTGTATCCTTAGTGTAAGAATAACTATGAGATCACTGGCTATTAAATACTTGACATGATGTCCCAAGGGATCCCCATTATACCATAAGTACTGTGGTAATATTGTCAGTGCCCTTGGTAAGGCTGACAAAAGAGCTGAAATATTCTTTGAAGCATTTAGATGGGGGGAGATTTCACTTTGTTCATGCCTGTGGAGAAGTGCTGCAAAACTCAACCCTCCTTCTTAAACAGTTCCTTTCATAATAACAATGTTTAATTCTTAGGTAGATCCTACATTTCCCTCCAGAAGCCATCCAACCGGCTAGTTCCCTCTCCTGGGTACAGAGAGCTGGATGCTTCACTTTCTGACACTCTGTGGATGGGATGGGGGAGGGAGGGAGTTCTAGAATAGAGAATATGTGCAGAGCTGAGGGAGGAAGTTATTAGAAGATTTGAAGAGGATAAGTTGGCCTTGCATTTTGATGTGCTAGAATGTATGGTATTAATGTGTGGTCGATTTTCATAATTTGATTAGTAGATCTTCATTTTTTAAGTGTTTAGACGGTGGTGTATATACAGTGAGTGAACTCACATATTCTGAAATGTCATAGGAAGTAAAATATAATTCACAATTGAACCTCTGTTTACAACAAAGTTATTCTGGGGGCGGGGAATTACCTCAATAGAACAGGAATCTTGTGACAGAGGGTCCACTCTCAAGGGGCGGGGGGGAAGTGTGCGCGCACAGGGAAATCTTTCTGTCTTACGACATCTTGTCCTCATCCTAAGAGAAGCATCAACAACTGTTTCAGAACAGAGCTCCTCTGCTGACCTACATAATCAACAAGACCAGATGGCTCTCATTACTCCCATTGATTCAGCAGATATGAAAGTCTGAAGTGCCAAGGGAAGGGGGAGCAAATCCTTCAATGGAAAACCCTGGGACTAGCTGTTTTAAGAGGGAGCTTGGACCATGTTTGCACTGGTGTAGTTTTGAAGTATGTTTCTGCTCCAGGGCTTTGTCTGAATTAAGTAATTGAGGAAGTTGAATAAAAGCAGCTACTAGAACAGGAGTTGAGTTGTATAAGAACCTACCTGGTGTGTGCTGTATTTGTTTTGCTGTGTGGACTCCTGCCTACTCACAGTTTGAATCTATTCCAAAGAGACTGTGTTGGACAAATTCTAAATACATATTATACTCAAAAAAATTCTCCAAAACCTAAGTTTCCTCCATCACAAAACATTTCTTAGGAAGAGGTTATTACTTTATATAGATTGTCTCACCCTGAGAGAGCAGCTATTCAATTGCAGTGATTCTTCAGTGCATGCTTTACATTAAAGGCCAGATACAAAAGCTGAGGTCTACCATTCACAGACACCTTGTCATTGCTAACTGAGTTGTAGTCTAAGAGCAAACCATTTGCCTTGTTCCAGTCAGTCTTGGTTTGAGCCAAGAAGCAGGGCCGGCTCTAGGCACCAGCAAAACAAGCATTTGCTTGGGGCGGCGAATTTGCGGGGGCGGCAGGGAGCCCTGGGAGCTGTAGTTCCTTGGTTAGCTCCCTGCCTATAGAGTCAGCCGTGGAGCCTGGAAAGAACTACATTTCCCAGCATTTCTTGGCAGCTATCAACAGGAAAGGGAGGGGGAGGGAGTGACGTAGCTGAGACATGCTGCTGCACGTTGCTGTGAATGGAAAGCTGGGCTGGCTGCTGTGAACCGTAGGGTTTTTAACATTAAAAAAAAAGAAAAATAAAAAAGAGAGGACACTCCACTGGTGTGCAGTGTACCTCACCTTGCAACCCCCGAAGAAAGAACTGGGTGAACGAAATGGACAGTACACATCTCTATCTGAAGCCTAGTAAGGGAGGTACATGGATCCCACTAGAATTTAAAATGAAAAGTAAGGGAGGGGAGGCTCTACTAGAGGACCTGGGCAGCTTTAGATACAGTACCGGGCATGTGGGAGGATTTCCACTTCTGAGCCATGGAAGCAGAAATTGACTTTTCCTTTCCAGATTTAGCTAATATTCAGAAAGGGAATCTAGCCCCTGCCTTCCAGATTTGAACACCTCAAAATTCAGGAGTGCTCAAGCTCATTTTGGGCAGCTGTTACTTCATTTCTCCCAAATCAAATATACTGATCCGCTGTAACTTGCTGTAGAAAAAGTAAGATAAAATTGAGCAAGAAATGCTTCCCAGTGGTTATTAGGACTGGAATTGCTATTTTCAACAGCCATTGTTTTGTTTTGTTTTGTTTTTAAGTTTTATTTGTTTAAAAGGAAGACAGTGATATTGCATTAGCAAATTCCCCATAGAAACAAAGAGTGGAACAAAAGAATAATAAAGGCACCTCAACTTTTCCTATTTAATGTAGGACAGTCTTATAATATGCATCCAGATATCCCTCTATCACACAAGCTGAAAATTGTTCCACTTTACTGCAGTTCTGTAACCATATGGGAACCAATCCTGTCTGTGTTCTGAGCACATCCAAAATTCCTACTGAATGACCTGCCCTGGGACCGAGTTACCAGTGACCCAGGGCTGGGGCGGCAGGAGGGTGCAGTTGGGGTGGGAGAGCCCAGGACTGGGATTGTAGGGGGGAGGGGAGAGCCCAGGGCTGGGGCGGTAGGGAGTGCGCGTGGGCGGGGGGGGGGAATCCCAGGGCTGGGGTGGCAGGCAGTGGCGTAGCCAGGTTTAGACCACAGGGGAGTGGCACTATAAAAAGGCGCCTCCCCGCTCCCCCTGTACTCACCCGGTGGCGCTTTAAAGGGCCCGGGGCTCCAGCTGCTGTGGAGCCCCTGGGCCTTTTAAATCCCCGCCCGAGCCCAGCTCCGGCAGTGGGGCTCGGGGGGTGCTTTAAAGGGCCCACGGCTCCCTGCAGCAGCAGGAGCCGCCGACCTTTTAAAGCACCCCCCACCCCCAACCCCGCTGCCGGAGCCAGGCTGTGGGGGCGGGGGCGCTTTAAAAGGCCGGCGGCTCCTGCCACTGCAGGGAGCCGCGGGCCCTTTAAAGCACCCCCCGAGCCCGGCTCCCGCAGCCAGGCTCGGGTGGCGCCTTAGCGCCGCTTCTCCTCACGGGGAGCAGCCGCTCCCCCTGCTCCCCCCTGGCTATGCTACTGGTGGCAGGGGGTGGGTGGGAGACCAGGGCTGGAGTGGGGGTCAGCCAAAATTTTTTTTGCTTGGGGCGGTAAAAAACCTAGAGCCAGCCCTGCCAAGAAGTACTGCATGCCAGTACCTAATCACTGACAGTAACATACTATTTTTCTTCTTAAGCACAAACAACATTACTGTACTTTAAACTATCTGTCAAAGGGCTTCCTCTTTGTTCTGCTAAGCTGCTGCTAATGTACAATTAGGTTTGTGTGCGAACCACCTTATTTTTTGGATTTAAATATCTGACAGCTGCAGAAGTTTCAGTAGATTTATTAATATTACACACACACATTATATTGAAATAACATTATTAAGGTTGCAAAGTTAAGCACTCAAAAGTTAGGAAATTGCAGAATTAAAGTTAGCTATGCAACCTTAATTTGTTTCCCTTGTGCATTATGATATAGTCTTTAATTACATGATCACATACTGTTTTTTCCATAAGACCTCTGCCTCATTCAGTGCACAGAATGGATGGTGCTAACTAAAGGATCGTTCTCCTCATTGTTCAATGTGTGGCTCTAAGCCTTATTTACTGCATATAATTCAAGCCATGCTCTAAAGACAGAATTATTAACTTCTTCGTGGGATTACTATGACATTCATCACTATAGTATCTGAGTGAGTGCTTCACAAACATTAATGAATTTATTTCAACAACACCCTTGTGAGGTGAGAGGGTTGCATTATTATCCACATTTTACAGATGGGGAACTGAGGCACCGAAACATTAAAGTCAAAAGTATCCAATAATTTGTGGTTTAAGTGATTTTTGCTTAGCATCCAGTCTGTCCTTGTCCTGGTCTTGTCTCTTCCCCTCCCCAGGCTCCTTGTCTCAGTCCCATTCTTCTCACCTAGCTTGTCCATTCTCCACTCTTGAGGCTTCTTATCCCACTAGTCTCCTTGCCTAGTCAGTCCTAGTTCCCTCACCCTCCCTCCTGCCTTGGCTCGTCAATCAACCTGTCTCTCGCCCCCACCCTTGCCTCCAGTCACCAATCCCATGTTCCCTGTTCCCAATCTCCCTCCCCAGGCTCCTCATCCAATGTCAGTGCCCTCCAACCCCCTTTCACCCAGTCTCTTTGTCCAGCTTATGTCCATTCTGTCTCTACGCCCTGATTCCTCATCAAATTGGTCTTCCCTTTCCTCCTTCACCTCCTTCCTCCACCCCACTGGTTCTCAGTCCCAGTCTCCTTTGCCAACTAGTTCCAGTCTTCCCCAGCCCCTCCTCTGAGCTCAGTCTCTCCCACGCGCCTACTAGCTTCCAGTCCCCACACCCCAACTCCCAGTCCAGTTTCCCTCCCCAACCCTGCCAGTCTCCAGTCCCCATCTCCATCCTTCAGGCTCCTCATGCAATCAATTCCCCCTCCCCTGTAGGTCCAGTTCTTGTCTCAAATGTCTTGGATTTGAATCAGGCAGATTCCTCCTCTATGCTGTCTGGGCCCATCAGGGGAGTCATTGAGAGCACAGGAGAGTCCGTTTCCTTGCTTTGGGTTCAGGTGCCCAGATCAGGCACATCCCACAGCAGCCCAGAACTGCAATTGCAGATAAAATCCTCCTGAGGCCCAGGCCAGTGCAGGCCCCAAGTAAAGGGAAAATCGATGCACTTTACCAGGGCCCGGTTGGTCCAAGGGGCTCAGCCAGAGGGCCACAAGCCTATTACCATGAGAAAAAAATTCAAGCAACATTGTGGTTTAGCATTCCAAGGAAATAATAATCCACACAACAGCAACTTCCTTGGAACTCTTGAGTTACTAGCTCATTATGACAGCATAAGTGTTTCAAGACAGTGGTGCATTTAACATTTAAGAAAGATTTCTTGAATTTATAAACTTTGGTCAAAAAACTGAAGAACCGATAGCCAAAATGCAAATTGCCAGCATGAAATGACATAACATTCACCTTGATGATTGTAAAGGTTAAGGATTTGCTAATGGATCTCATATCTCAGGAAAATTAAAAAGCTTTCAGGCCTGCATTATGTCCACAAATTATCTTGCTGTGTAGTCTCCTTGCCCTTCCCATTCATTTAATCCCGTAGGAGTTAATGTTGCTGCTGCATGTACTGAAACAGTAAAAATTTTTGGCTGCGTGCAGGTATGTTTCATGTCCTGTTTGGTGGAAGATTGTATCAACTAAGCTACACTGGTGACTCCATTCTCAATCAGACACATGATGGAGTGCATGTGCTGACGCTGTCCATCCAATGGCAAAGCGTCTCCCAGGTATTCTGGAGATGCTGGAATGCGCTCCTCAATTAAATTTGACACACGAAGCTTGATTAGAAGTGGAAGCGCTGAAACAGACTTCAGCTCATTTTCATGCCTTTTGTTGGCTGGCTTCTGGTATAAAGTTCTTTGAAGTATTGATGAAATCAACAAGATTTTACAAGCCTGAGGAATCTCTCTTGATTCAATCAGCTCTCATCGCAGTTATTATTGAAGAATTAAAGCAACTTTGAGATCAGTGGCCCAAAGTTCTATTGGAAACACACCTTGTGGCAGAAGCTATGGGAATTTTCTCACAATTACTGCAGAAAAGAGGTTGGAAATGGAAAAGATTTCATGAGACACCTGAATAATCATGTTCTATCGCCTCTGAAGGGGAAACAATCTATTTATTCAGAAGAAATGTGTTCTATGCAACTTTGGACAATGTTATCTATGAGTTGGAGCACTAATTCAGAACAACCAGACATTAGTTTTACATTCCAGTCAGTCCTAAAATGTGTCACGTTGAAGCCTGAGGAACTGGAACACATGTCTAGTTCTCAAGTATCCTATGGATTTTTTGGAGAACTTACCATGCAAAATCTTACATCTGAAAAAACATTTCAAGTCTACTTTTGGAAAAGAACTTGAACTCCCACCACTTACCTTACTTAATGAGATTTACAACAAATAACTACAGCTAATTTTCAGTGTGCATAGTCCTGTGGGGAAAAAAAATATTTTCTGCACATTGCCAGTGACTGTGGCAGAAGTTGAAAAAAATTGCAACAAGCTGGCACTAATCAAAAACTGCAGGTGATCTCCTATCATGCAGGAACACTTAGGTCATCTTGCTATTGTTTTGTCTATAGAGTGTGAACTCACAAAAAAAAATGTACTTTTGTGAGGTCATTCATGATTTTGCAACAAAAAAGCTTGGAAAAATAAAGTTGTAAAGTGTTGAGGCCTATCTATGACATTTCAAAAACAACATATACATTTTTCTTTGATTAATTAGTGTGTCTCTGTGGGATGGGATAAGGGACCATGTTATGACTTTGCCCCAGGCCCAGTGAAATGTTGATTGGGGCCTGGGCTAGCGCACGCTTAGTGTGGATGAAATCTTTGTGGAATTTAGCTGCTAAAATCTAAGAATTTTTTACAGAGCATGTGCAAACTGTGATTTTCAAAGGTTTATAACTTAGTCAAATTTGGGCAGATGTTCACAGGAATGGCTAAAAACACATCCCTGACACCAAGGCCACACTGTGCTAAATTTCAATTCCCTGCCTCGAAGCATAGGCGTGCTAGTCCTGTTCTAAAAAGGTCAGATTTTTTTCCCATGGACAAAAGTATGCATTTTCCCTAGCCTCGTTCTCAGAAATGGTTGAACCATTTAGGCTGAAATATTCCAGAATAATTCCGTTTGAGGCAGACACTCAGCATGGAAAATTTGAGTCCAAACAGTTACAATTTGGCAAAGTTAAAAGTAACTGAAATCCACATCTTATAATGGGAGAAGGATGTCTCTTTCCCCTGTTTCTGCTCCTTCTCTCTAGGAGCAAGTTCCTTTAAACTAATCTCTGTGCACTGGATTCTGAAGGTTTGGCATCATGGCTTTTCCTTCCAGCCTTTCAAATTCTTCTTGATTTCACACATCTTGACTCCTCTCTTGAAATGTTTAGAAAACCTGTTAGACAGTTACAGCTTAGACGCTGTTAAGGTGTGAAGCAGCATCAGTGTGGATGAGCAAATCAGATTGAAGGATTAAATTCCTTAATGTTCATGTTCACAAAAAAGTGTTTAAGAAAATTAATGGATATGCAAATCTCTGTCATAGGGACACTGTAACACCTTTAACACCAGCTTCACCTCTCTTCAGAAGGTAATGAGTCTGTTCTCCCTGCTAGTGTGAAAATTGCAGTTCACAGACACATCTACACTGGAATAAAAGACCCACTGGCTCAGCTGACTTGGGTTCATGGGGCTCAGGATGTGGGGTTAAAAATTGTGGTGTAGAAGTTTGGGCTCAGGTGGAGCCTGGGCTATGGGACCCTCCCCATTCATGGGGTCCCAGAGCTCGGGCTCCTGCCTGAGGCTGAATATCTATGCAACAATTTTACAGCTTGGGCCCTGCGAGCCCGAGTCAGCTGACCCGGGTCAGCTGTGCGTGTTTAAGTGTTGCGTAGATGTACTCTTAAAGAGCATATTATTCAATGCTAAGCAAGGTCCAAATTCTCCACTCAGATCTCCGTCCACATTAATGGGAGATGATCACATGGTCTCCAATCCAATTCTCCTTGAAGTGTGTGGGTCTTTTTCCACTAACTTAAGTGGATCAGACTCAGGTAAAGAGAGAAAAACACCTAAGCTAAGTACTGCGGTGCAGAGGGGACAGGAGGATTTTGCTCTTAGAATCATAGAATCATAGAATCTCAGGGTTGGAAGGGACCTCAGGAGGTCATCTAGTCCAACCCCCTGCTCAAAGCAGGACCAACCCCAACTAGAAACTCTTGGTTTTGGTGCTCTGCATTTCTGCTTCTGGAGACATTTCTTTACTCAATAAGTCGGGGGGGAGGGGGGGCGGTTCTCCTCTTTAAGTGAAAAGGGTTGCATTGGATGTAATGAAGAGAAGAATGTGGCCCTATAGGTGGACCAATCACAATATTCCCTTTTCCATACAGGCACTTCACACAAACTGTTATTTGTTTTAAACAATAGCACATCAACAATTATTCCTTTTCCCAACCTACCCCAACCACTCATTCCTTCTGACCATTACTATTATTAAATGTTTATATTGTGGTTGTGCTCAGAGGCCCCAAGCACAAGTGGGGCCCCATTGTGCTAGGGGCTGCACAAGCACAGAATGAGACAGCCCCTCCCCCAAAGAGCTAGCTATGCCCTGACTATCCCAGTAGTGCAATAGTCAAGAAAGAGATGGCAGCGCAGCACTTCCAAACATATTTATTTTTCTGTTATGGTTTGTTCCAGGATGTAACAGGAATGATCTCTATTACGTTGTCGTATACTTACAATAAACAGCTCTTGAGAATGATTAAACACCTCCTCTTCACTTCAGCTGTTAATCATTCTCACCAGACATTTATTGCTTCATAGGCAATATAGATTATCCTTTGATTAAGATCATATTAAACTGCAGTATAACCATCAACTTTTAAAGGCTGGGAGCATTGCTGGCTCCTACAAGGACAAGACAAATGCTTTCATGTTGTACCTGATTTATGTGGATTTTTTTCTTCAAACAATGACTGACCACTAGTATGCTTTCCTTTGCAGTAGAGAGTCATGTTAGTTGATAAAAATATTATTTATATTCAACATATGAAAGTGTGGTATGAAATGACTGGGTGAAATAAGCCTTATTTCCATGGAGTTGGATCATGGATTAATTTGGCCCATCACATATTGATAATACAATAATAATTAGCATGATTCATCCATGTCTCCCAGGGCTTTACAAAGATGGGAATCCCTCTCCGTGCTCTACTGATTAGAAATGGAGACTCGGAGATGAAGTGACTTGCCCAGGGTAATACTACAACAGTTCAGTTGTCAAGTATGAAACAGGAAAATCTAAACACACAAACACAAGCGCCTTTTCCCAAATGTAAAAATCTTCTTTGAAAACCCATTCATCTTGCTGCTCATGGAACTGCAGGTACCATTCCGATGGTAGCATGGTGCTGTACAGAGTATGGAAATATCAATGTTTTCAAAACACGACATGTACAATTATTAATTGTCTACATAGTTGATAAGAGACCAGTTTTGTCAGACCCTCTCACTGGAACAAAATGGTATCGTATATTGAAGCTGGGGACTCTGATGGTCTGCTTGGTAGAAGACTATCATTGGGAGTTGACAGTAGTGCTATTTACCATTGACAAGGTGATTTTCCTTTAAAGTGAGGTTCCTCTTTCAAAACATGTTGTTTGTTGGCATGTGTGCCACTGGTGAGCAAATGCTAAAGAAAATTAAGCTCCATTCTTCTAGCAGCCTGCTCAGCCTACGGAAAGCCAGTAAGTGCTGCCAGGCCCATTAGACAGAGAAGGAGGAAACGGGCACAACTCCACTCAGGTAATATCTACACTGAGATTCCCCACAACTTTTGACATCTTTGTCTAGCACCCCTGACATTTTATGTGTATTTAATTTACCATTTGTTAGGATCTCTGATCAATAATCAAACATTCTTGTCACCTGACAAATGGAAAGAGGAAGAAAAAGGGCCAAATGCTCCTTGCAGTCTTTTCCTTGGCTTGTCTTCTCTGATACTATTTATTTTGCTTCTTCGCCTTGCAAATAGCTAACGTCTTCAAGCCAGGGCTAAGCCCAGTCCTTTTGTGCCCTACAGTCGTTGCTGTATCTTTAAGAGAAAACTGATTCTCTGGAATGCTGTGCGTGCACATACCTATCTGAGCTCTACAGCCCACACCTGCCTAACAGGTAAACCAGATCCTCAGTGCTGGGCCTCAGCAGCAACATTCCAGCTAGGCAAGCTATTACTCTCTAATTGTTACCTGTCAAACAGGTAAACTAAGCTCTTGGGCCAAGTCCAAACAAGCATATATTCCCACGAAATCCTAAACCTGCAAACCTTTGACCTTTTCACAGTCCCGCAGATGATTTTAACCAGGACTGACTTAAAATACGATTATATCTTTGGCTGGCAGCAAGAGAGTAGCATTTTCAGCCATTTTTACTGTGACAAAGCTTTCCTCTACGTGTTAATACCTGCACTGGTGCCCAGGATTACCACAACATGGCAGAGGAACAATCAGCCCAATAAACACACTAATAACCAATGACTCTGAAACCGCCCGCATCTCTTTATCTGTGTGGTGGCTTTTCAATGATCTCAGCAATAAGATGTTGATCCCAAAACTGGTTCGATGACTTTGTGGTGCTAATATAGAAAGTTTCCTGAGCCTGAACAAGTTTGTGTTCAAAGCAGCCCAGAGCCATTTTGAAGAGCTGGAACTGGCACTTCCTGATCGTTTGTTCCAGTTCAGACTTGCTCTGCGGAGCGTAACAGGATCAACTTGCTTACAACGAGAGGGTCTCCAAACACAGACTACTACAATACCCAGTCACTGCTGTCCAGCTCGTCCATATCAGTTATCACCATTGCTCCCTTCTACATTTTATGAAAAGGCAAGGAAATGCCAGCTAGGAGAAATGGCTCAGGCTCAATTACATCAGCAAACAAGGCTGAAGTTTTTTTGGGTAATTTCACTAGAAAGCCATTTTCATTGGCTCTTCTGTAAATGCACATGCAAAGGAAGTCTTCTGCCACTGTGACATCCTTAAAATCTCACAGGCTTCTACATTGAAACATGCTATCACAAGAAAAAAAATTGCTGTTACTTTATTGAGATTTTATAAATTGTACCAAATATTTAACACACAACAGAAATGACAAGTACCAGCAAAATAACAGGCATAATACACAAGGCATCTTCACGTAGTCTCTAAGGACTTGTCTACTCTTGTTTGAAAGTGGGGTAGGTCAAAGCGCACTACAGAGCGTTTTGTGCATGGCAGTGGGGTCCACATGGACACTTAGTGTGCAGCAGGCTAGTGCAGGGTAGACTTACTCCAGCTTGCCATGAATTGTGTTCATGTAGACAAGCCCCGAGGCTCTTTTCGCAAGGCAAACAGACCACTCCATCCACAAATGTCTTGGCGCTTTGTTCCACATCACCTGTTACATATGGAAGGCTCTCCTTGAATGATCTTGAGGATCCTCCCTCAAATTCCTTCCCAGGACCCACTTCTGCCATGACTTACAAGGAGTCAGCCACAACCGAATAGCAGGCTGAGGCGAGGTGGGGGAAAGCCAATATCTAGCTACGTAATAAAACAGCTAAAAATAAATACAATTTTAAAAAGTCAATGTGTATAAACAAACATTGTAGATATTTGACTCTCCCTCCACTCACGCCCCCCCCCCCTTTAACACTCTCCTCGTCTTCTTAGATTTTAAGCGTTTTGGAACAAAGACTATATTCACCAACATGCCTGTAGTACCTAGCACAATGTGATGCCATTTCTGCTAAATAACAACACCCAAAATGTAGTCACAGCCCAAAGAAAAGGGAGGGGAAGGAAAAGACCTAAAACATTATTATTAGTGAGAGATTCATGATCTTGACTGTGAGATGGTAAGCTCTCTCCAGGAAAGTAGCTTTCCATTATAAACCTGATTTTGACCTCATCTCACCCTAACTTCACCAAAATTAACCAAATCTAGTGATTTTATACTACAGGGGATTTTATTTTGAAAGTGCGTCAGATAAATTGGACAAGACATTAGTTGGAAATGATGGTTTGAAAAATTAGTAGTTTTTCACTTTACCAAAAGCGTTTTAATTTTTTGAACTTAAGTTCCAGATTGGGTTTTATTGGTTTTCTTTGGCAAACACTTGTGGCTTTGTCTAATTTTTTTTTTTTAAAGTTCATGGTTTATGTGGTGATATGAGGTTTGTTTGTACTCCTACAAGTCTTCATGATGCTTTTGCTGAGCTGTGAGGGATTTGAATGACTCTTTGTAGGGTTAGGAAGTCAAAAGAGATCCTGAAGTCCAGGGCCGGCTCCAGGCACCACCCTACCAAGCACGTGCTTGGGGCGGCACCTGGAGGGGGGCGGCACTCATGGGTTTTTTATATATAAATAAATAAATAAATAAAAATTAATCTTCGGCTGGTGCCCCAGGGGAGTGGGGCGGTGGGTGAGCTGGCGCCCTCGCCGGGGCCGCAGGGGTGCCACCCTCCCCACCGGCGCCCCCGCCGGGGGAGCTGAGCGGTGGGCGTGCAGCACTCCCCCCTGGCGCCCTGGCTGGGGGAGCGGGGCGGCAGGCGTGCCGCGCTGCCGGCCTGGGCAGTGGGGCGGTGGACCTGCCGCCCTCCCCACCAGCGCCCCGGCCGGGGGAGCGGGGTGGCGGGCATGCCGTGCTCCCTGCCGGCACTCTGGCCGGGGCAGCCAGGCCGCAGGCATGGCACCCTCCCCACTGGCCCCCCGGGCATTTCGGCGGGGTGGCGGTGTTGGGGGGGGGGTTGTTTTGGTCGCCGTTGGGGGGGGTGGCGCTTGGGTTTTTTGGTTTTTTTTTGCTTGGGGTGGCTAAAAAGTTAGGGCGAGCTACGAGGGATCATAGGGTTTATCAGAGCTTTGGATCATGAGTGGACTCCTCCTGTAGGGCCTGGGAACCCCTCACTGACTCCTACAGAGCTTATAACCACTCAAAAACTCCTGCAGTGTTATCATACCACATTAATACTTCACAAATGTAGACACAACATTGTGATAGGGTGGATGTCCTTCAAGGTGATGAAGGGGTTAACCAACTCTCTGTAAAGGGAGAGAGAGCTCTACCACAGCCCCAGGGCTGTTGGCAAGCTGTCAATCATAGAGGGAGGAGCATATAAGGGGCATATAAAAGGAGGAGTGTGGCTATTTGGAGAGGCTCTTGCCTTGTTAAGGGTGTATCTTCCTCAGGACCTGGACCTTGATGGCAGAGGAGCTGTTGTGAGGGCTCAGTAGGATGCAGCAAAGGACAAGAATTTAGACTCATGGTAGTAAATAACATTATGAGACTGTGATCTCTTCTTAACGGAAGCTGTTAATCCAACAAGCCCAGGCTGGCTGTTAGGAGTTCAGAACCAGTCCAGTCCTGGGTACACCAGAGGATGTGCAAACAAAGCCTTAGAAACCAACATCTGAGTAATTCTTGAAAACACCTCTTTTAAAACCAAGGCTTGATCTACACTACCAACGTATATTGGTACAACTACACCGTTATACTACCACCAGTGTAGACAGCGCTGTGTCGATGGGAGGGCTTCTCCCATCCACATAACTACCACCTCTCGTGAAGGTGTATTAACCGCCGACGGGAGAAACTCTTCTGTTGGTGTAGGCAGTGTTTTCACTAAGCATGACAGTGGCACAGCTGCACCGCTGTGTAGACAAGATCTAAGGAAACATGCAGGTAAAAATCTTTTAAGATGGATCGAAGGCCGTTAATGTATCAACTAGCTGGGGTCCCACACTTTGTTTCATTTATAGGCTTGGCTCATTGAATGCACTGGGGGCACCTTGCATTTCCCCCCACAAGCTCCCTTCCTGAATGCCACCCTCCCATCCCCCCTATTTCAGGGGCTCTGTGGGTTCTCCTTGGCTTCCCCCCACCATTCTCATTTCTTTTCTGTTTTGGCGGGAGAAGTATTTCAGGGTGTCAGAATTTTAAACTACATTGGGAGGCACAGCATAGCCAAGATTTTGTGGGGGAGGGGAGGGTGTGGTATTGTTATGCTGAAAGATGCTAACGGCTGCCATCAGCAGTTCTTTGATCTATAGACAATTACTGAGGTGCTTGAGGCTGATGGCTGTGCTAAGCAGATGCTAGGGGCTGTGTGTGTCAGTTTCCCTCTTGTATTTTTTTCTAATTGTCACCATAATCAATACAGTTCTGGACATCCGTGCCTACATAGAACAGTCTCTGAATTCTTGGAATTGATCAGATGAACTGTTCAGAAGTTATCGTATTGCAGACAGACAAATGCCACTTAGTTGAGTGTCAGACTCACTTATGCTTGGCGAGTTACTTAGGAAAAGTAACCCTAAAAGAACATTGCAGTTTAAATAAATAAAATACTGGACAGCAAGGAAACGGATGCAAAGTTAAGGTTACAATTCCTAAAAATGTAGGAAAGTATGGAAACAGCGTGTAAGTACCCAAATAACATCCACGCTGACCCCAGGCCCTCCTGCCCAAGAGCATGAGGTAGCTAGAGCTGGCTCCAATTTTCTGAATTTTGATTGTGTGTGTGGCTGGCATGTTTGTTTGTTTTGGAGACTTTTGCTCCATCCAGGAAACTGACCCTCAGAGCCCCAAATCCTGCCTCTGCTTGGCAAAGGGGCAGCAGAACCCTTTCTCAGCACCTAAAGTTCATAGCTCTTATAAAAGTCCATACAAAAGCTATTCAAACACAGGGAGGTACCTTAACAAGCTCCATTCCACTGAATGTTCCTTTTTGCCTTTCCCACTTCATAATCAGCATACTTGGTCATTAAATAGGTGCCTTATTATCTGCCTCCAGTTTTCTGTCAGGCTCCTAATCTCACAGTTTGCAGTGTTTCATCCCAAGGAAGACATTGTTGTCAAGACTTGGTCAATTTAGTGATTATCTGTTTATCCAGATTCCTTTACTGATGCCCAACACCATAGTGTCTGAGCAACTTTGTTGTATCTGAGGCCAATAGTAATATTTCAGGTCAATATTTCTATTTAGCACAAAATGCAAGACATTTCCAAAAGAAGTTTAATGCAGAACAGGCAAAGGATGCCAATTTCAAACGACCATTCTATGAAAATTGACACATTCATTATTAATACACGCCTCTTTTACTGCATAATGGTCATTTTTGAAAATATTCTTAACAATAGCTTTAAACATCTTTCTTGGTCAATCCAATACTGAAAAGCTGAGGAATAAAAGACTATACTATATCAGACATCACAAGAGCAATCTAATGGTAGAAAATGAAAGATCTTCGATAAATCAAATACTGAGAGATAATGTCTTTTCCATAACACTATTTTTCATTTTATTTAGGGTCCTGGCTATTGCCAGCTTATCCAGTGGTTTTTTGTTTGGTTGCACCCACCGAGGATTCCTTGCGTTGTTGGTTTTTTTAAGCATGAGCACTCTAACATTTTAGTCCTGCTATGCTGACATAGCACGCTTTTTACCAATAGAGATTTAGTCACATAAATCTTCTGGACAGGGCTAGAGACCTTTAAGTATGGTTTATTTTTTTCATACTAGTAAATTTTGGTATGCTCTCTTGATGTGCAAAGATGTGAGAACACAGGGTTCTGTGCATCTAAATGTGAATATACTGCGCACACACGCGCGCACACACACACACACACACATAGGACACCAAGCTGTGAGTTTCTCTGGTGGTGAGCACCCTCAATTTGTAGAGCTCCCGACAGCAGCATTTTACAGGATCAGGTTGCTGTTCCTTGCACAGTGATTAAAGAGGAGTTTTATGTGGGCAGTTGGGAGCACACACCCATTGCTTTCCCAGATTTATGTTCCCAGCACAATGGTTCCTAAGGATGATCAAAAAAATCTAGACTGAACAAATCTAGATAATGGTTGATGTTTTCATTACACAAATGAACTGAAACTTGTTTCTTAAAAATTTACAGGTGCAATGAGAATTAAATTACTGATGCGATTTCTCAAATAAGAGAAATAATCTTAAAACCACACAAATCTTTAGTTCTTAATTGCTGCTGGGTAAGAAGAATAAATACACTAGTACGGCCACATCCCTGCACTGAAGGGCATTACTCATGTTTATGAAAGTAATGTGTTTTAACTTGAACTTCATAAAATGACCTAAATCAACTAGCCGATGACTTGGACAAATGAAACCTAGTCAAAATTTTATCTGACGGGATGTTGCTTCATAGTTATGTCTCGTAATAATGGTGAAATCACTTAAACACGGAGGCAAATACGAGCTTAAAAGGGAGTTCAGTACTTCGAATAAAAAATGGAAAGGTTTGAACCAAATTCAGCCCCGTAAAGAGGCATAACTATTGACTTCAGCAGAGTTGTGGCAAAACTATATCTTCTCTCTCTCCATTTGTTTATGTATTTATCTTTCAATCAACGATTAATACTAAAAAGGTGCTTGTGGCAGTGGATTACCATCTCTCCATGTGAATGCTGCTGCCTCAGTCTCCTTTATTAGTATGTTAATATAGCCCTCTAGTTGAGCCCAGAAGGAGTAGGGTTTTCATTTAACAGTTCTGAAACAACCGGGAAGTTTCTAGGTCAGCCCGTGTTTTAGATGTGGTGTGGCAAATATGGAAAACTTCTCCAAGTGCCAACTCTTGACTTTTCAAAACCAGACTTTTTCCAATTACTTCTCTCTCTCTCTCTCTGTATATATTGTTACTATAAGTTGCATGTATGTAGTTTCTGTTGTTAGCGCGCCATACCAGCTATTTCAGGCAGCTTGGTGTAAGGTATTGGTTTTAACCTAAGAAATCCCATGCAATACTGCCATGGTAAAGATTAATGGAGGCTCTTGAGCTGGAGCCCCATTATCTTAACCTGGAGAGGGTTGATGTTCTCCAAGAAGGAGCTTTGACTTTGTATCTAGCTTTGCTTTTTGTCTGTAAGCTTGGATTTCTTTGGTGGGCCTCTCTCCTACCCATAAAATTCTCTCTGCTCCTGTCAGTGACTGAGTCGTAGGTGGCCTGACCTAGTGGTTGGAGAAAGAGTCCAGCCTCCCACCTAAAGCTGGATTCAGGTGGGGCAGATCCAGGAGCGAAGCCAAGGATCAAGGCTTTGTCAGAAACCAACACCTAAGCCGAAGGGTTAATCGGAGTTGCAGTCAGAAGGTGTAACTAGCAGAGGGTCAAAGCTGGGAGTCAGGAAGAAGCTGGGGGCTGGAGCAAGTATGGACTGGAGCAAAGCTAGAGATAGCAAAGGCAGGGACAGGATCAAGTACAGCTGTGGTCTAGGAATCCATTGAACAGCCACTGGACTGCTGCTGCTACTCAGCTTAAGTATCAGTCGTCTGACTCCTTCAACCAATGAGGTGGCACCGTCAATCAGAGAGCTATTATTAGGGCTCATTAGGTTGCCAGGAGACAGGCTGGCCCCTGGCAGCTCCTGAGTGGGGGAAGGAGAACTCTGTCTGCCTCCTGCAGCAATCCTGATTGGCTGCTCTTTCCCAGGAGGCAGGCAAGTAAGAAAGGCAGCCAGTCAGAGGGGGCATTCCCCCCCTCCCCCAGGCAGAGTTGAAATTTGCAAGAGGGCTGGAGCATCTTGGCTTGTGATCAGACTGACTCCAGCCCCAGCCAAAACTGTGTTGTTCACAAAAAACTCGCAAGAGTTGGCAACACTGAGAAATTTATGTTTCACTTCCAAATATTTAGAATGCAGGTGATTTCCTCCCTGTGAATTAAAAAAATTCCAAAATGAGTCAAATTAGATGATTAAAATGAAACCATCAAGGATTTTAATGTTGTTTTTATCTTTTTTTTGTCTTTAAATCTGAATAACTTTATATTTCTCCCCATCCCTTTGCTTTTTAAAGAACAATCTTCATGCACTGAAATAATAAAGCAAAAGGATTTTGCAAATGTTATCCAGAGTTCAGAAAAATAGCTTAGTGCCCAATGATGCAGGCACTTACTACCGTAAACAGAGACACGGGAGACATAGCCAACTCCTGCAATGTTATCACAAGTTTCACAATAATTGGTGCTTTTCTTAAAGCCCCAGCTACTGGATTCATGTTACTTTTGAGAATCTCAACTTTTTTTTCTTCTTTGTTTTTGAAGTGTGATGGGCCATACAAGCCCCACACTGGTAAGGAGGGGGTTAATGAGGGCCTGTGCAGTGCACCCAATTGGCCCTGCACCTAGGGTGACCAGACAGCAAATGTGAAAAATCGGGATGGGGGTGGGGGGTAATAGGAGCCTATATAAGAAAAAGACCCAAAAATCGGGACTGTCCCTATAAAATCGGGACATCTGGTCACCCTACCTGCACCACTACACCTGTAGTAGATGTCAGATGCGGAGAGAGGAGTTAAAAGGAGGAGACCAAGCTCAGTCTGGGGGCTGACCAGGAAGAACACAGCTCTTCAGCTAAGACAGCTGGCTGCGTGGATGAACTTGTGGATGGGATGACTCAGTCCAGGAAGGCTGGCTAAATGAACAGGCTGCATGAGTAGAAGGGTGCGGTCTGCCAAAAGATGATCCTGGTTTTGAATTTGCAGCATCCCTTTATCTTCGGACTTTGATACCTTGCAAGGGATGGATCTCAAGTATGCCTTAGGTGGAGGGCTATAGCACCACTGTACTGGTCCCATGAGAAGCAGCAACCACTTCTGGAGACCCCAGGTGCCTTCCTGGGCTGAGTGTCTTGTTGGGCTACAAGGGAGCACCATGGAGGCAGGCCCTGTCACAGTAAATTTCTATATACAGGTGATTTTCTAGGGTAGCTTTAAAATGACACCTAAAAGCTCTGATACCAGAAGCCAAATAGCCTCCCAATCATTTTTTAAAAAATCTCATGATTAGGGGGCGGGAGGGGGGGGGCGCTTGTTCATAATTTAACATTTGGGTCTGGCAACATTTGGGCTGCTCACAGTAGTATGCCCATGTTCAGTAATGTTTGCAGGACTGGCTGTCATGCTCATGTCACTCGGGTAGTGCTCAGTGTTTTCTGTGCCCTGCACTCTTGAATCTAGCATATGTTTTGAGGTGCCTCCTGTCCATATTTTGCATGTGCTCTTCCTGTGCTATGAACTTGCTGTGGAAAAAATGGAAATAGGAATAAGAAGACTTATGCATTTGCAGAAAGACAGCTTGCACTCGCTAATGTGACCTAGGACTTGACAAGCTGTTCATACTGGAGGGCCTTTAACATGGTGTCTAATTATACTGCTTATTGTTTTGGGAGTTTGGTTCTGTAATGCTGTTTAAATAGTCACATACCCACTCTCGCTTTCTGTTGCCAAATATCATTATTTAATTGCTCCAAGCAATGGTAACAGTTGATCACATGGGACAGCTCTGATTATTTTCAGTTTGCCATAGGTGGGGATTGGGAGGAGTGCACTTCAACTGTCAGTCACTAATTAGACACTAATCCCACAGAGTGAAATTCCCACACATGGCAAAGGCATCGTTTGGTGACTCTCCCAATTAGCATTATAATACCCCAAGCTTTTGAACAGTTTGTGTATATTTATCTTTCTTTTTAAATTTCATAGGCTGCCATAGATTAAACCAATTTAACACTATACACAAGCCTATTGTCTGGCAGCTGTTAGCCTAAATCACCCTAGCCCTCCTCCTAGCTAATGGTTAGAAGCAAATTTATGTTAAAGTGGGTATAATTTGTGTTCTGGCTTTGAATTTGCTTGTAATCTATGGCGGTATTGCTATAAAACTGGACTTAAATTTACCATCTAAAGGGACCGTTTTTGCCCTTCCTCTCTAGGCATGCAGGACCTAATGGACAGTGGAGTCAGTGCAGTTCTGCTGTGAGGGTGAGCGTGCGACAGGAGGAAGGGAGGAAAGGACAACCTGGGAGGAGCCCAGACTCCATAGGAGCTGAATACATGGCAGAGGGGATTGAGGCAGAGGCAAGAACATGACCACTGGAGAAGAGCCTACATGAATCCATGGGGCTGAAGTACCCTTCTGAAAAGGGAGACAGTGGCTGGGAAGCCTTCCGCAGCCCTGAACATTCAGTTACCTTCCAGTGAGGCCAGAACTCACCTGCCAACTGACTTATGCACAGGACCAGGTGTTTGACTCTATGGGTCTTGAGTAGGGTGACCAGACAGCAAGTGTGAAAAATCGGGACAGAGGGTGGGGGGGTAATAGGAGCCTATATAAGAAAAAGACCCCAAAATCGGGACTGTCCCTATAAAATCGGGACATCTGGTCACCCTAGTCTTGAGCCATAGCCCATGGAAGTGAATGGAAAAATTCTCATTGACTACCACAGACTTTGGATCAGATCCTAAGAGCAAGTGGTTTAAAGAGAAGAAATTGCAAGCTCTTCAGACGGCTGGGATAGTCTCTTTGTGTTTGTACAGCACCTGGCACAACAGAATGCTGACCCTGATTGGGCACAACCACAGTACAAATGTTCAGTCTTCACATTTCTAATTCCTGGGAAGTCTGCAGGTAGTGGTTATGTCACTGTATCCTGTCTTTAAACTGTAAAAAGCATTTACTTCTGTGTTCAGCAATGTGTAGGAGAGAGCAAAGGGAAATAGTCCAAAAGTGCCCCCAAAGAATTCCCCCTGATCTTACTAGTTATGAGGCAGAACAAAGTAATGCATTGAATAAAAGAAGGCTACACCACATTCATACATGGAAATTCCAAGAACTAGCCCCAACTGTGGTCTAAATCATGAACAGCTAGGTACAATTACGTCACTTATTTCATACATTCTCCCCTGAGCTAAAGGAAGCTGCAGATCCATCATGAGATATAGCCAATGAATTAGAGGCCAACGTTCCAGAGGTGTCCAGGTCCTTACCTATCAATTCCCAGATTCACAAAGCAACCCTCCACTGTCCATCCCTCACTGCTACCAGCATTAGCAATGCTGCCAGGCCAGAAGCCATGCTACCATTAGCTAATGACCCATGACTGATGCCATTTAACTGCTGTATCATCTATCCCTGTCTAAATTCATTTCCAATCTACACAACTCCTAGCCCTGGTCTACACTGAGAGGGGGGGGGGGGGGGGGAAGGGATTGACCTAAGATATTCTCGTAGCTGAAGTCAATGTATCTTAGGTCGACTTACCTCGCGTCCTCACGGTGCGGGGTTGACCACTGCTGCTCCCCCGTTGACTGTTTCCGCCTCTCACCGCGGTGGAGTACAGGAGTAGATGGCAGAATGATCGGGCATCGATGTATCGTGTCTACACTAGACACGATAAATCGATCCCCGATAGATCGATCACTGCCCGCCAATCCGGCAGGTAGTGTAGATGTACCCTTAGAGAGCTTTGCCATTTTTGTTGCCAGCAAACTCTAGTCAACAGAGGCCAACAGCTGCTAACTTCAGAACTCTGTAGCATCCTGTTAAACTGGTTCTTTGCTGCAATTTTGAGCAAAGGCTGCTCAAGCACTTTAAAGTATTGTCTTAAAGATCAGTTATCTCCATCATGCTTTAATTGCTTGTTTACAATTAAGTAATCTAAATGTGTGACATCCCAGCAGAGCAGCCTCTTCAGTTGGTTTTGTATGCAATGACAATTTTCAGAAATTCTCCCACTTTTGCTGTAGCATCCATGCTTCCTAAAGTTGGGAAGTTTTAGAACCTGAAGAGAATAGCATAGAGCAAGGGCTAGATGGTACAGTGGAATAACACCTGCATCCACCTGACATGCGTTCACTGATGCTAGACCTTTAGGTGCTACCACAGTATAAAAATAACCAACTGTGGGATAACTTCTAACTTAATCAGTGAAGATGCAATCCTAGAGTGACCTAAAATGCCATGCTCCTCGATTGTACTGTATATAATCTTCTAGGAGTTGTGCTTTCTGCATGTATGTTCCTTACAGGTCAGTGAGAGTGGCCATACTTACCTGTTGCTTAGTCATGCCCTTGTATATACATCCACAGATCCTGCTGACTTCAGCAGGTCCATCTGCATTAGAGAATTGCACTGAGCATGTGCACTTAGAACAGTGTTGGCAACACTTGTGCCCTGTTACAACAACTTGTGTGAGTGGAACATGAAATGTCCAATAAGCAGGGGCTTCCAAAGGCTCTAGCAATGCTGAATTTCCCTTAAATAGATTGACTTGAAGTGAGCCACGTGTCTCCAAGTGAAGAATTTGGCCCTATAAATCCTGTAATTAATTTGCTTTGTTGTACAACCTAGAAGACTTTTTTTTCTGAACAAAAGACATCTTAGTTGTACTGTCAGATCTAGTTAGTGCTTGATGTTTGCCATAGTTCAAGTCGTCATGTTACAGCTACAGGCACGGCACATCTGCATTATACAGACCCTTAACAAAACTGCTTTAAAGTATGCACTGCAAATATCTGAAGGGACCTTATTTTGGTTTCAGCTTAAAATGCTGAGTTGCAAATGTTGTCACAAGTAATGGAACCACATTCATATTGCAAGAATTTGTTGTCCTTCCGCAACCACTTCCATCATCATGGGCAACATACTTGCTATTAGTCTAATCAGTCGTTGGCCTTGATGCTTGAGAATGGTGCCTGAACTACTCTTCCATCCCTAGAGCTGGTCTCTCCAGGGCTGGATTGAGGGCTGTTGCTGAAAAGGCTGCATCTGTAAGTAATATCCAGCAAAACACTTAAGAATGTGCACATGGGTAGAGTGGGAGTACCTAAATGCTCTGCTGAAGTGGAGCAAGAGTGCTCATCACCTTGCAGCATCAAGCACTATAAGGGTATGTCTATACTTACCCGTCTTGTCAAGACGTGATAAATCGAACCAGGAAGTGCTCCCTCGTCGACGCTGGTAATCCAGCTCGACGAGTGGAGTAGGCGGAGTCGACGGGGGAGCCTGCGCGCCGCGTCTGGACCATAGGTAAGTTCGAACTAAGGTACTTCGACTTCAGCTACGTTATTAACGTAGCTGAAGTTGCGTATCTTAGTTCGACAGGGGGGGTTAGTGTAGACCTGGGCTAAGAGGAAGATCTTGTCTATTTGGTCCATAAGCTTTTCATGGCAGCAACAGTCTGTTACTATGAGTGTGTACAGGGCCTATGGGGTCTTGAGTGGCCCTATGATAATACAAAATGTTTCTGGGTTGTGGTTAGAAGACCTCAGTCTGTCAATCTAGCATCCTTCATGAGCAGAGCTCATTAAAAGAAATTATCCATGTACACTAGTTCAGGAATGGCACTGACAAAGCACTTGTTTTCACTGTCCCACCTAAACTGCTCTTAACTACCTTTTAAAGACTTTAGCTCAGATCGGCTTCCCTCCCCAGACCTGAAGAAGAGCTCTATGTAGCTTGAAAGCTTGTACTTTCCACCTACAGAAGTTGGCCCAATAAAATGTATTACCTCATCCATCTTGTCTCTCTCAGATCCTGGAATCAACGCGACTACAACATTGCAACACTGAAAACAACTTAACTATGTTTCCAGCTTACAGGGCGGTGATTTGTCCCCAGAATGACAGCAGTGCTGGATTTGCATCCCCCTACAGAGTGTTAATACGCCAAGTTAGTTTGTGGTAAAACAGAAACACACTCATTCCCTGCACCTTCAAGGCTATTGCTGATGTGTGGGAGCAAGAGAAGAAGTGGCAAAGAAATTGAAATGTAAATCTTGCTGCTTTACACCTCACAACTATATGCATTAGATAAACAAACAGCCATCTCCACCTACTTTGTTTTTCTAGCCGAACAAAGACAGGCAAATCCTTAGAATGTTTGTACATCTTGGAGCCACATGAAACTAACTTCTGCAGTAAAATGTACTTTCAACTCACTTAGTGAAAAGAAAATGCTTCCATGTAGGTGGAAATGAGAAAAACAATCCAAGAAAAAGTAGAATGAAGCAGAAAGAAAAAATACAGGCATTGTAAATAAACCTGTTTATTCTGCGCTGTTTGCTTTCCATACTGGAATTAAGGAAGCAAAATCTCCAATACAACCCTCATTTGTTTACAAAGTGTCTCGAGGCATTACACAGTATGAAGAGTTTGCAGAGCTCAAACTGCCTGAAAGGCTTGAGAAAACATAGATACCTCATCTCTCGCTGAAACCCTGGAACTAAGGAAACAGATGTAATGTCATTACACAGTGTATCCCATAGCTCCGAAGCAGGTAAAAAAGGCTCTGGTACCCACTATTTACAAACTTTATTAAAGAACAGTTGTTAAACTTGTGCCAGTTCTTGCAGTATAGGAACATAGGGGTTCACCTAGATAAGCATCTGGTCTTGCAAGAGGATAAATAAGGCACAAAGCTACTCCATGCTGCCTGTCCTGGTAGCAGCCTGCTTTCAACACAACGAGCCTGATTCTTGGATCCGGACATGCTGTGATCATTGCTGCCTTCCTCCAGCTCCTATGTCCTGCAAAGTGACTGTTAGGGAACCATTTGGGAATCTAGTAGTTTCTTCACTGCAAGCCAAGAGAAAACTAAAATTAGTTCCAGTGGGGGTCTAAATATGAGAAATAAAATCTCCTGGTGTGTGCTCTGTGTGTGTGTGTATCATATAAACACACACTGTCACCTAGATTGTGAGCCGTTTGGGACAGGCAACTGAGTCTGTCGCTGCAGGGGATCCCAAGCTAGGGTCTTCCTGAATCGGTGGGACCGAGTGCTCTTAAAGCTAATGAGCATTTAAAAAAAATACCCAGACAATAACCTGGAACCGATAAGCAGCCCTGAGGAAGGCTGAAGGTTATCGCAGCAGGCTCTGATGGTCCAGTGTACTCAGTCTGGCTTGTTGAGCAGATTTATTTCACTTTTAACCCAGCAAAAATTGTTTATATGCTCTCTTCTTAGAAACTCCCTGTCTGAATAAATAGAAATAGACAATGAAAAGTGATAATATTATGCACATATCAAACTGACATAAAAACAAAACTTACATAGAAACTCAGATGTGGGCTATTGACCCTGCTATAGGACTAGGAGCCAGGGCCTCCAGAGTTCTCCTCTGGCTCTAACTCCCTTTAACATTCAACAAGTCACTTAACTCTCCTGCCTCGGCTTCCCTGTAAGTAAAATAACAATTAACTACTTCACACAGCTGTTGTGAGGACTTACCGTGTAACATTATAAAGTCATCTGAAGATTATAAATGCAGAGCTGGTATTATCCTGACATTCCTTGAAAGTTGCTATTCTATTTATAAAAATGCCATTTTCTAATACTTCTGTATTAACACTGAAGTGCTCCCTGCCATCTACTTGATTAAAATATTATTGATAATTTTCAAGCATCATTTTCTATAATTTTCATAGTATTGATTTACATTGATAGTTGGGGCCAATTCCAGTGCAAGTAAAGCTTTATTTCCTGAGGCTAGGTCTACACTACCCCCGCCCTGTCGAACTAAGGTACGCAACTTCAGCTACGTGAATAACGTAGCTGAAGTCGAAGTACCTTAGTTCGAATGAAAAAGCACTTACCCGGGATCCACACGCGGCGCGCAGGCTCCCCCGTCGACTCCGCCTACTCCGTTCGTCGAGCTGGATTACCAGTGTCGACGACGGAGCACTAAGACGCGATAAATCGAACCCAGAACATCGATCGCGCGCCTCCGACGGGACGCGTAAGTATAGACCTACCCTGAAACTCTTTGGACTGAGTTTACTATGGTTCCTGGAGTGTGGAGAAGGTAAATAAACTTTGTTTAGAATCCATCCTTTCTGTTAATCTACTGAATTAAAGATTGCAGAATGCTGGGAAGTATTCTGAATAAAACAGCTTGAACAGGTATATCTATTACCTTTAGGATGATAAAGTAGAGCAAAAAGAGATCCTGAGAAAACACACTGAACAGTTTTTGAGTCATTATAAAATATCCACTTGAAATGATAATCTGAATTTTCTAAAATTTACAGCAGCTTTACCATTTTTGCAAACTGGTTGGAAATTCAGTCAGAGGCCCAGCTCTGTAAAAGTCCAGGCGTCCACCTGCACAGAGCTCACTACAGGATTGGGGCATTAGCATGCACTGTGTCCTGAATTATGTTGAGTGTAGTAGAACCAGGAAAAAAACAGTTTTCATTTAAAAAAACAAAAACAAAAAAAAACACGAGGAGTCCTTGTGGCACCTTAGAGACTAACAAATTCATTTGGGCATAAGCTTTCTCCTCGTTGTTTTTGCTGATACAGACTAACACGGCTACCACCCTGAAACTGTTTTCATTTGTACAACTGAAGGAATTCTTTGGCATAAAACCATTTTAATTTGGAAATTTCGGAAAAGGAGACTGAGGTTAAACTAATAATGGCAAATTTTAAAAAAATGAAATTTTCCTGCCATTAACAAAAAACGGAGGTCCACATTTTAGTGTCGCCTCCGTCTGAGGTTCGATAAAGGCTTGTCACACACGAGACCAAATAATAGCATTTTTTGTGTCTCCCCAAGACAGCAAAAACTAAGATCTCAGATGAAGTTAATCCATGAATTTGAAGATTCTCCCCATGATGATTTAGAAAGATTCCCACGGATTTATATGGGAGCTGGATCAAGCCCTAAAACTGGTGCCTTGATAGCATTTTCTCATTCACCTCCCACTCTGGCCCATTTATTCTTCAGATTGCACTACCAACTGCCATATTAACTATAAATTCCTGGAAACCAGAGACTCAATTATTGGGAATGGACTTCCAACATTTTTGTGTTGGGGAGGAACGGAGGAAAAGAAAGTTCCATGTGTCTTGTTAAAAGAAAATCACCTGAGCTTGTTGGAACTCTCAGGGGGCAAACTGTGGGCCAGATCTTCAGCTAGTATAAACTGGCAGAGCTCCACTGAAGTCAGCTGGGGATCAGGTCCTACATATATTTAGCCTAAAATAAAAAAATTGAACGAAACAATCAAATAATGTTTCAGCAGGGAGAAGTTTGATACAGAAGATGACTACAAAGAAGAGCCTATAGAAGGGCTTAACGTTAAGTGCTACATGTCACAAAATTAGTAGGTAAGCAACTTATTGTGAGTGCACGCAGTCTGGATCAACAACTGACAATGACACAGCAGTACACAAGTGAAAATAGAGGGTAATCCTTTCAAACTAAGGGCATGGCTACACTTGCAGACGTAGAGCACCGGGAGTTAAACCAGCCCTCGGAGACCAGAGCAGGGAAAGCGCTACCATGGGTTCACACTGTCAGCTCCAAGCGCAATGGCGTGGCCACATTTGCAGCACTTGCAGTGGCTTTGGGAGCGGTACATTATGGGCAGCTATCCCACAGAGCACCTCTTCCCATTCTGGAGGTGTGGCTTGTGGGATGGGGGAGGGGAAGTGCAGGGCATCCTGGGCCCCGTGATGCATCGCTTCGCATCCCAGCAATCCCTGTGCTTCCATCCACATTTGGCGCCATCTTTCAGTGGATTTTTTACTGCGTGCTCTGTCTTCCCTTTCGGTCTGCGGGAATGGATCCCGAACTACTTAGGAATATGCTGATGGGTCTCACCAACATGTCATGAATTGCAGTCGAGTTACTCGTTAAGCTACAAAGTGACAGTGAGGAGTCCGACGATGATGTCGATTCGCGTAACACATACAACACGAGATTGCTTCTGGCATTCACAGACATGCTCACCACAATGGAACGCTGCTTTTGGGTTTGGGAAACAAGCACTGAATGGTGGGATCATATTGTCCTGCAAGTCTGGGTTGATGAGCAGTGGCTGCAGAACTTTCAGATGAGGAAAGTTACTTTTATGGGTCCACCCTGCAGCACAAGGACAGGAGATTGAGAGCTGCCCTGCCGGTGGAGAAGTGGGTGGCTATTGCAATCTTGAAGCTGGCAACTCCAGACAGCTACTGATCGGTTGCTAACCAGTTTGGAGTGGGAAAATCGACTGTTGGAATCGGAAGCTTATGCTCCAATACCTCTGTTAGTCTATAAGGTGCCACAGGACCCTTTGTCGCTTCTGTTGGAATCGTGTTGATGCAAGTGTGCAGTGCCATTAATTGCATCCTGCTCAGAAGAACTGTGACTCTGGGCAACGTGCGTAACATTGTGGATGGCTTTGCACAAATGGGTTTCCCTAGCTGCAGAGAGGTGATAGATGGGACGCATATTCCAATTCTGGCACCAGACCACTTAGCCTCCAAGTACATAAATTGGAAGGGGTATTTCTCTATGGTTCTCCAGATGCTTGTGGATCACCGTGGGCATTTCATGGACATTAACGCAGGCTGGTCTGGAAAGGTGCATGGCCGGGACTTTCTTCCCAGACCAGAAGATCACCGTAGGGGAAGTTGAAATGCCCATTGTGATCTTGGAGACCCTGCCTACCCTTTAAAGCCACGGCTCATGAAACCCTACACAGGGAGACTTGACAGCAGCAAGGAGCGGTTCAACAACAGGCTGAGCTGGTGCAGAATGACTGTGGAGTGTGCTTTTGGCCATTTAAAAGGCCGCTAGCGCTCTCTGTATGGGAAGCTGGACCTGGCCGATGACAACATCCCCGCGGTTATATCCACGTGCTGTACCCTCCATAACATTTGTGAAGGGAAGCGTGAAAGCTTCACTCAGGCATGGACCATGGGAGTGAAGTGCAGTGGTTCCAATGCTAGTAGGCATCTGTGTTTGCTACGTATGATGCACTGACTTGCAGTGCCTGTTGCTTTCCTGGGCTACACTTCTTTTACTTAATGCAATGTTTGCAAAGCCAAAAAATTCATTTATTGAAAAGAAACACAACTGCTGGGGAAACACACATGGCATGACACATCTGTGCTGTGTGGGAGGAGGGAAGGGAAGGGGTGGGGAATGGAACAATCACAGATTTGTGTATGTCCTGTTATCATATTCAGCCTTCCTGTCTGGAGTGGGCAACAAAATGGCATAATTCCTATGGCTGGAGCGCAGTTGGGACTGGACAGCTTCCTCCCCCCAAATACCGATGAGGTCCAGCACCTCGCCATTGTTCCATACTGGGGATCGCCTGGCGCGTGGAGGCATAGTCACCTGGAAAGATGCGCTGAGAGAACTACACACCTTGCTGAGCAAAGAGGAAGGGAAATTTCAAAATTCCCGGAGAACTTAAAGGGTGGGTCTGACAGTTGGTCACCTGAGGACAGGGCAGTAGAGTTCAAAATGCTGACCAGAGTGGCTAGAACCAGCATTGTGGGACACTTCATGGAGGCCGATCTAAGAGCATTAATAGACCAGGGCATCCACACTGGCACTGTGGCGCTCCAGCTGGGGCGCAGCAAGCTCTATGCTTCTCGTGGAGGTGGATTACCAGGGGCGCTCCAGCTGCGGAGTCCAGGCGCTCTGCGTGTCCTGACAGTGTGGAGACCTCAGGAGTTAGGGTGCCCGGGGCTGATTTAATGTGCTCCAACTCGCAAGTGTAGCCAAGGCCTAAGAGAAGGGGTTGTCAAACATCTGCTGTGTCACTGAACTTCTTTGTAGCATTGTTTTGATATAAATATAAACCTTTAACACCCTTTATCTCACAGACTTCTTTTAGTAGTTTTCAGAAAACCATTTTAGGTACTTACCCCAATTAGTAACCCTAGTTAAACCTTATTTGCAATTCCTATTTTCTCTGCCCAGTACTGGCAAGTTGAAACAATGCTAATATTAGCTGTAAAGGAGAAAATAATGCAAACATGAGGTAAGTTCTTAGTTGAATTCTATGCTGGTTCTTTATAGGAGTAATTCCATAGTAAAACTAGTGGCTGCTATGCAAACAAGCAAGCCAAAGCAAAGTATGAAAAACAGTGGTTGACTGGAACAGTAAATAAAACTGTCGTTTTAATTGTTCTTGTAAGCTCCAAAGATAAGCCATAGATTTTAAAATATATGCCACATGTCCATAGCGTTTTAGCTCACTCACTGTTTATACTACAAGGGAGGGAAATTGCTCTGGTCAGAAGATACTGTTAGCTGATTTTGCAACTGATTCAATGACACACAAACAAATACAGGTTACCGAGATTTTGTAGATCACGGAGAATGAGCAGCAGGTTGGACCAGACAGGACTTGTTTGACTTGCTCAACTAGAGCTTGACTCCAGCGCTTTAAGATGTATTTCAGTCTGCTAGATGTAGCAGAAAAACTCCATCCAAACAAAGAAATCCCCACCAAATATAGTCAGATGATTTCCAGGATCTATTTTCCTTCTCCCACACCTCCAGGCTGGGGAATAAGGATATCACCAGACCTCTCCAATATCCACAAAACAGAAAGGGACACTACCCTATAATTTTCTACTCTTGTCCCTAGTTTTGACCTTGAACCACTTTCTTTGAGGTTGAAAGCTTATTCAGTCTCCAGGTTAGTTCATGCTAAGGGAATCTCCTGAGATCAGACTGCCAAAAACAGTTTTGTGTTGTGATCTGTGTACTAGTACAACAAACTTCAGTTCAGATTACAAATTGGGTTTGATCCAGAATTGCGGATGTGATGAGAATGTTTTTCTTATAAAGTCACCCAACCTTCCATGTCAACACTCCTACCTCATTACAGGTGGGATTTTCAAAAGTGCTCATCAATAGCCTTACTCTGCTTTTATAGACTTCATTAGGAAAATGAAAAATCACATCCTAAATGTTATCGTACTGTTAAAAATAAAGGGAAAGAAAGGATTAGCCCTGCTATGGGAACCATCTATTTGCCTTACTCATACAAATAGTCCTTTTTGGCCTAATACTGTAGTTTCTTTCAGGATAACTAAAATATGAGGATTTGGGATGAAATCCTGACCCTATTGAACTTAATGGGAGTGTTCACACTGACTTCAATAGAGCCAGCATTTCACCATTTATTTTTCCAAAAAAAGCTACTGAAGAATTGTACCCTTAGGTCCTCAAGTGGTTTTAAGGTGGCACCATAATTCCTTATTAGAAATGAGCAAATATTTTGTAATGAATAATTTATTCAATGAACTGGCTTTTTTCTGTTCAAATTTTGACTTTCTCAGATTTGTTACACACAACTACTCATAGAATCATTTTTATGAATAATTCTTGGTCTATAGATTGTTTGAGCAGTTTATTGCCAGCATTTGTTATTCAAAATTCAAGCTGTTACTTAGTTTTGACTGGACATGTAGGTTGCAAGATATTGTTTTTGTCCCCTAATAATTAGGCCCTGTCTATATTCAAAGCTCTACTGGTGTAGCTAAAATAATTTTAAAATCTATTTAGCTAAACCAATGCAAACTTTTAGCGGACACTCTTAAATCAATTTAAATCTAGTTTATATTGATTTGAGCTTAATTGGCTAGTAACTTTGAATACAGACTAAGGTTTGTGCAAATATTTATGCGCCTGATTCTGATATGCTGATTTTTACATGATTGAAATCCCATTTAATTAAAGAGAGCTAAGCCTTATTTAAACTGGGGTGAGAGGAGAATCAGGCCCCACAAATTCAAAATGTTCTGTATTTGAACATATTTACTAAAAAATTTACTGTTTCAGTGAATGTTCCTACCAGTGAATGCCTTTAAGAACTAAAAAGGCATGTGAGCAGAGCTGAAAATGAAATACCAAGCTCTTAGGTGCCTTATGAATAGCTGTTCATCTAGTGAACTACCTTTTACTTGATTAATTAATTAATCCTGCTGTGAAATAGGACAACTATTTAATAGTCTATTTAATAGACTAAGTAAATATTATCCCATGTGAAAAAGTATATCATATAATGGCCTAGCTTTATACACTATTTAGGATATAAAAGATTATGATTTTATAAAGCACAGCAAGCTTTTGTCTCTAAGCTTTTCTAGCTCTTACTTTTCCTAGGACTTCTGTGCTTGCAGTCTATATCTTGCCAGATGTGCCACACCATTTGCTACCACTAGCTCTTAAGTTCTGATGGTGGGTGTCATCTTCAGGCATCATGTATCTGTCTTCACTATGAAATGTTTTCTTCACTGACAAATCCGCCAATTTAAAATTCAATTCATTCCAGCCTCATGAAGTATCTATTTTAAGCTTGAAGAATTGAGCATCTGTCTAATTCTTGTTTCTGTGGAGTTACAGGGCAAATGTTGATGCTTCTCTGGAGAACTTCAAATTACAGTAACAAAATGAAACACAGAAACAGCCAATAGATGTTGGTGTGATACTGACAGGGCTCAGGAATTGCAAGAATGGGTGGGTAGGGGGTGCAGGTTACTAGTAGACAGGTTTTGGTTGGGAAAAATCCTAAGGCATAGACATTAAATTTCCCTACCATGTACTTAATGCCAAAACAAAAGCTGGACAATGCTGTTTACCTGAGCAGAAATCTCACAAGTGCCCTTTTATAGTCCTGATCAGGATTGTAAATCTTGTATGGGTAAAACTGGTACAATGTATTTATGTAATAGATACACTTGTCTCTAAGGTAGCTGTAGACTAATTACGTATTTCTGCCAACCATCCCTCTTTACGAGACAATAAATGTTCTTGTTTATTGTTCTCAGCCATACCCCATTGGTCATCCAGGGCTCTATATCTCTGAATTCAATAACGTTGGCCTTTTCTCCTACTCGGCTGGCATTTCAGCTGTGTGCGGGTGGGGGTGGGGCCGATTGTTAAACAGCCCTAAGGAAAAAGTTGCGCGGAGGGCAGAGAGCTCTGATGGGCCCTCGCTCGGGCCTCCGGGCTCCTGGACCATCAGGTCTCTCCCCTAGCTCAGCTCAGCTTCCTGCAGCCAGCCCCGTGCAGCTCTTTTCTCAGCTCTCCCCAGCCAGCCCCGTGCTGCCCTGCTCCGCAGCGAGTTGCCTGGAGTTAAGCAGGGGCCTTACCTGAGCGCGCCTCTTCCAATGGCAGCTCACCTGAGAGCCACCTCCATCCAATCAGCTCCCAGCTCGTCCCTCTGCCTTGTATCCTTGAGTGAAAGAATCCAGCTCCTCTCGAGAAAGTTACCTGTGGGCGCCTAGGTCTGCTGCTTTCCGCTCTGTGCCTCCCACTGCCCCAGCACCACGGGAGAGAGCCCAGCACCCAGCCTCTGCCCACATGTGAGGGGGGAGGGGGCTCTACCTGTCCTACCTCTGGGGCTGGCGGAGGGGGGGGGGGGGGAGGAGGAAAGCAGAATTACCAGTAGCTCTGGTTCTCCCGTCCCGGGCGCTCACACACACCTTCACCTGCACAGACTTGAAAGTCCAGTTTCACCAGAGAGACTGAGGCAGCAGGAAAAGGGGAGAGAGTTCATTGGATCAAACATGTCACAAGAGACGGACAAGTAAGTGATCACAGACATCCTGCTGCTCCTGCCGCTTTGGGCTGCTCAGACCAACTGGTTTGTTGTGTTTTGCTGGTGGTGGCTCTGGACCTGCTGGGATTACGATTCTGCCTCGATAAAAGGCACTAGACTGAGGAGGTTGAATAAATCTCAGGGCTGCTGAGCACAAAGCTGCAGCGTAACGTTTCTCCTCTCGCTCTTTTTTTAAATTCCTGTTCCCTTTCGCTGAGCTTTCTTCCGTGTGGGGGGCTCTTTCTTTTCGCCCTGGAGCAGAGCGAGCAGCTCCCTCCACTGGCCTCAGGCCCGGGCCGAAAAGTGCCTCTTGGCTTTTGTGTGAATGCAACAAAGAGCTTTTATATTGGCTCACAAACGGCCATCTTCTTCCCCCTTCTCCTTGCACTGGTTCGTGTGGCCGAGAGCAGGGGGGAGCTCTGAAATCTCTCCTGGGGAGTGTCTGGGGAGGGACCCCACTCCAGCTCCTGGCTGGGGACGTTGTGAGGAAGGGGAGGGGGGGTGTTTGAAAAATGGCTTTTGTGGGATTTTGTTTCCTCCCAACGGGCGTCCACGCACAGTCTTGTCGGCACAGTCTTGTCCGACCGTTGTTCTCTGGGCTGCTTGTCACTTTTAATTGCTACCTGCATAGATCTATTTTCCAGTCTCTAGGATCTGAAATTGTTTTTTAACCAGGACGTTTGCAGCGCCTAGGCCTCGCGCCCCAGCCTGCGTGCGATCCCAGAGGCTACAACAGTAACTTTTACAGCCAATTGCCCCAAGAAGCGCCACAATTAGTATTATTTTTAAACAGTGCGGAATTAAAACAAACCTGTCCACGTGTATTTAACGCAGGGACACTTAGACGCCCCCGGTGACAGGCACTTTACCATGCCCGGGTTCTTGTTAAACACGAAAACAAATCCCCAAAGGACGAACTTTGAAAAAGTTTCATCGAACTTTTTACGCGTGAGTTTCGAAGGCCACGAGACGGCAGCTTGTGTGCTGGGGGGCTGGTGTGTGCACGGGCGTAGAGTACCTGTCCGGGCAGCAGCCTCCGCTCGCCCGAGCCAGGGTGCGGGGCAGGGGGGTGAATCTCTCGGGGAGCTGGTTTTCCCCGCGGGATTACATTCCTCCTTTCAGCTGCGTGACAGCCCGCTGGCTCCTCGTAGCTTTGTCTGGTGCCTTCAGATCAGGCAGCAGCCGCCGGGCCTGCAGAGCCCGCCGACGCAGGGCCAGGGGCCAGGAGGCTGGGGCTCGGGATCGGGAGTAGGAGCCGATTCTGCTCCGGCCAGAATGTACCTTCTTCTTCCGGGCATGTGCAGGCGCAAAGTGCGTGGCGCTGGGAAAGTCACGTCTCGCTGAAGTGGCGGCCCTGGCTGGGTCAGGACCGGGGGCGGGTTTGGATCCGGATGGAGGAACCCGGAGGAGAGACGTTTGGGGGTGGGGAGGGACACCAGAGCAGGGGAGGGCGCGGAATGGAGGGACCTAGGGCAAGAGGAGAGGAGCAAGCCAGGGGTGAGGGAAGGCTGGGGCAGGACTAGTGATGGGGGGAACGGGGGTGGCACCCAGGTTGTGCGGACGAAGGGAGAGCAGGAGGCTGTGTGGCTGGAGCGATGCCATTCCAGTGGGGGGGGGGGTGTCAGGTATCGGGCCCCTGGGGCGCGGGGGTGGAACTTACAATGTGAGGACACCACGGGCAAGGCTTGGCCGTGTGGACAGAGCAGAGGGAGGGCCAGATTTTAGAGACGCTGAACTGGAAAAACCCACAGGACGCGGCGACAGGCTGCCTGGCTGCGTGGGGTGAAACAGGAGCTGACGCGGAGACTAGCAGGGCTGGTGGCAGAGAGGGAGAGGGAGGGACGGTTTAGAGGGGAGAGGTGACAATTTTAGTCTTGGCCACTTCGATCATCACCTGGCAGGAGGATTCTGGAACGGTAGATGCTGAGGAGCCATTAGAGAAGGGGAGGGATTGTAGTGGAGATTTGGGAGTCACCAGAGCACAGATGGGAACTGAAGCCAAAGGAGCAGATGAGGTCAGTAGTGTAAGCTAAGGGATAAGATATAGAGAGAGGAACAAGGACAGAGCCCCGAGCGATGCTGGTGTTGAGGGAGGAGCAGCTGAAAGAGAAACGATTGGGGGGAGGGGGAGGGACGGGACCAGATGACTACAGTGTTCCGAAAGCTCAGGGACAAGAGGGAGTGAATGATTCTGTTAAAAACAATGGGTATGTTAAGGAAGATGAGAAGGGAGAAGAGGCTGTTATGTTTGACAAAGAGAATGATAGTGATAGTGATTTCACTGGAGTAGGGGCAGAGCCAGGTTTCAGTGGATCAAGAAGAAAATTGGAGTGGGGAAGTCAGGTGAGGTGAGGGACAAGTCTGTCTGCTCCAGAAGCTCCGAGGCAAAAGAAAGGAAGATGGTGGAGTAGGTGCAGAAGTATGCACTTGTCATTACTGTTGCCTGCTAACCACACGGTGGGGAACACCAGAGGGATAGAGAAGTTGCAGGAGCCATGTACCTCAGACATCAACATCTGCCCTCTGCAAGTGTCTGTGAAAGATCCTGGGTGAAGGGAAAGGAGGGTTTGAAGAGGAAAAACGTCACTGGTCTTTGTAGACAGAGGTGTGAATCAAGAAGGAAAAGTAAAGTTGTTTATCAAGGACGATGGCAGGGCTGAAGAAAGAATTTTTGTGTGTGAAGGAAGTCTGTTAATTTAGTTTTAATATATTCAGACTATAATTGTATCTAATTGAAACCTAACATGCAGCATCATCTCCATGTGGCATCTCCCTTTACTTTATACAACTATATCTTATATCTGTATCTATCTATATCTCTCTCTATATATCTCCCAGGGGCAAAACAAGACAGAGATAGACTCATAGACTTTAAGGTCAGAAGGGACCATTATGATCATCTAGTCTGACCTCCTGCACAATGCAGGCCACAGAATCTCACCCACCCACTCCTGGAATAATCCTCTAACCAATGTCTCAGCTATTGAAGTCCTCAAATCATGGTTTAAAGACTTCAAGATGCAGAGAATCCTCCAGTAAGTGACCCGTGCCCCATGCTGCAGAGGAAGGCGAAAAACCTCCAGGGCCTCTGCCGATCTACCCTGGAGGAAAATTCCTTCTCGACCCCAAATATGGTGATCAGCTGAACCCTGAGCATGTGGGCAAGACTCACCAGCCAGAAACCCAGGAAAAAGTTCTCTGTAGTAACTTCTAACATCCCATCATTGACCATTGGTCCTATTTACCACTGATGGCAATTAATTGACCTTTGACTAAGATCATGTTATCCCATCAAACCATCCCCTCCATAACCTTATCTAGTTTAATCTTGAAGCCAGATAGGTCTTTTGCCCCCACTGCTTCCCTTGGAAGGCTGTTCCAGAACTTCACTCCTCTGATGGTTAGAAACCTTCATCTAATTTCAAGTCTAAACTTCCTGATGGCCAGTTTATATCCATTTGTTCTTGTATCCACATTGGTACTGAGCTGAAATAATTCCTCTCCCTCCCTGGTATTTATCCCTCTGATATATTTAAAGAGAGCAATCATATCTCCCCTCAGCCTTCTTTTGGTTAAGGTAAAGAAACCAAGCTCCTTGAGTCTCCTTTCATACGACAGGTTTTCCATTCCTCGGATCATCCTAGTGGCCCTTCTTTGTACCTGTTCCAGTTTGAATTAATCCTTCTTAAACATGGGAGACCAGAACTGCAGACACTATTCCAAATGAGGTCTCACCAATGCCTTGTATAACGGTACTAACACCTCCTTATCTCTACTAGAAATACCTCGCCTAATGCATCCCAAGACCGCATTAGCTTTTTTCACGGCCACATCACATTGACGACTCATAGTCATCCTGTGATCAACCAGGACTCCGAGGTCCTTCTCCTCTTCCGTTACTTCCAACTGATGTGTCCCCAGCTTATAACTAAAATTCTTGTTATTAATCCCTAAATGCATAACCTTACATTTCTCACTATTAAATTTCATCCTATTACTATTACTCCAGTGTACAAGGTCATCCAGATCTTCCTGTATGATATCCCGATCCTTTTCTGAATTGGCAATACCTCCCAACTTTGTGTCATCTGCAAACTTTATTAGCACACTCCCACTTTTGATGCTGAGGTCAGTAATAAATAGATTAAATAAAATTGGTCCCAAAACTGAATCTTGAGGAGCTCCACTAGTAACCTCCCTCCAACCTGACAGTTCACCTTTCAGTATGACCCGCTGTAGTCTCCCCTTTAACCAGTTCCTTATCCACCTCTCAATTTTCATATTGATTCCCATCTTTTCCAATTTAACCAATAATTCCTCATGTGGTACTGTATCAAACGCCTTACTGAAATCAAGGTAGATTAGATCCACTGCATTTCCTTTAGCTAAAAAATCTGTTACTTTCTCAAAGAAGAAGATCGGGTTGGTTTGGCATGATCTACCTTTTGTAAAACCATGTTGTAATTTGTCCCAATTGCCATTGACCTCAATGTCCTTAACTGCTTTCTCCTTCAAATTTTTTTCCAAGACCTTGCATACTACAGATGTCAAACTAACAGGCCTGTAGTTACCCGGGTCACTTTTTTTCCATTTCTTAAAAATAGGAACTATATTAGCTATTCTTCAGTCAAATGGTACAACCCCTGAGTTTAGAGATTCATTAAAATTTTTTGCTAATGGGCTTGCAATTTCATGTGCCAGTTCCTTTAATATTCTTGGATGAAGATTATCTTGGCCGCCCGATTTACTCCCAAACCCGAGCTGTTCGAGTTTGGCTTCTACCTCGGATATGGTAATATCTACCCCCACATCCTTATTCCCATTTGTCATGCTGCCACTATCCCTAAGCTCCTCATTAGCCTCATTAAAGACTGAGGCAAAGTATTTGTTTAGATATTGGGCCATGCCTAGATTATCCTTAACCTCCTCTCCATCCTCAGTGTTTAGCGGTCCCACTTCTTCTTTCTTTGTTTTCTTCCTATTTATATGGCTATAAAACCTTTTACTATTGGTTTTAATTCCCTTTGCAAGGTCCATTCTAAATGTTCATTATTATGATGTGAATTAATTCCTGTCATTTTAATTGGACATTTTTTTGGTTTAAAACAAACGAAAGGAAGTATTTCTTCACACAACGCACAGTCAATCTGTGGAACTCCTTGCCAGAGGATGTTGTGAAGGCCAAGACTATAACAGGGTTAAAAAATAACTAGTTAAGTTCATGGAGAATAGGTCCATGAATGACTATTAGCCAGGATGGGCAGGGATGGTGTCCCTAGCCTCTGTTTGCCAGAAGGTGGGAATGAGCAACAGGGGATGGATCACTTGATGATTACCTGTTCTGTTCATTCCCTCTTGAGCACCTGGCATTGGCCACTGTTAGAAGACAGGATACTGGGCTAGATGGATCTTAGGTCTGACCCAGTATGGCCATTTTTATGTGCAGGATTTGCATGGCCCATGCAGAGGGTCTACAGAATCTCTGCAGCACAGCTCTATGGGCACTTCATGCACCTCAGTGTTCAATTGAGTTTAGTGGAAGAAGCGGATCCAGTGGATTTACAACTATTCTATGTGGATCCAGTGGCTAGTCTCTCTTAAGGGAAGGTGTATATCAGCAGTCATGTGACAACAGTAAATAACACTGAACACAAAACTTTTTTACAATAAGTAAAAAACCCAGTATTATTCCTGAAGATATTCTCTCTCTCTCTCTCTCTCTCTCTCTGCTTCATTGTACCCTTCTGCCTAGATCCTGTCCTGCCTGTCTTCCTTCTACAGATTTAAAGAAACAGTACACATACTTGTACCAGCCAGAAGGGCCAACAGTAGTGGTTGCTGTGTGGCCCGGGGGTACAGGATTTCTGTTCCCCCAGCTGCCATGGAGCACCCCTTTGCACAGTCTCTTTATTAGCACTGTGCACAGATTTCAGGATTTTCTTCTACATTAATAAATTAAAACATTTTAGTATTCATATATTCTTGCTGCAGAATATATAATGTAATATATAATTCCTAGGCTAGTGATATTAAGTGCACTAGTGATACTGAATAATGCTGGCCTCAGTTTTCATGGGATTTAACTGGTTCATAGGGGCAGATTCATTGTTGCCCTACTACTCCATAGCCAGTGCAGGAGGGCTGTAGGCCAAATATAAAGTAGGCATAATGAATAGCATTAGTGCAGTGTCCCCTTTGACCAGGCACACAGCCCCTGCTATAAAGGGTTTTGGGCAGGTGGAGGCAGAGCTGGGTCCCCCCTGTGCCCTAGTTATTGCCCTTTACCCCAAAGCCCATAAGGACTGTGGCACTAGACTGGGATCTGATACAGCCCCAGCCATAGGCGCCGACTTCGTGGGTGCTCCGGGGCTGGAGCACCCACGGGGAAAAATTGGTGGGTGCTGAGCACCCACCGGCAGCTCCCCGCCATCCCCGGGACCCGCGGCCAGCTCCCCGCCATCCCCGGGACCCGCGGCCAGCTCCCCGCCAACCCCGGGGCCCGCCGCCATCTTACCTTAGCACCGGGAGACGTTGCGGGGCCCCGCCCCCGACGCTGGGCGACGTTGTGTCGGCGTCGGGGGCGGGGCCCCGCAACGTCACCCGGCGTTGGGGGCGGGGCCCCGCAACGTCACCCGGTGTCGGGGGCGGGGCCCGGCGTCGGGAGCGGGGCCCCGCCCCCGACGCTGGGCGTGAGCTCCCACCAGCGCCAGAGAAAGTCGGCGCCTGTGGCCCCAGCAGCCCTTAAACTTGGGAGACAAGCTGCTTCCCCTCTGTCTTTGTGCCAGCCCTAGTGCTGGGGCAGACTGATGGTCTATAGTTTAGTATTTCATGGTTTGGATGTCTGAAGCCTTCCTTGCACTCTTTACAGCTTAGCAGAAAGATCGAGCCTCTCATGTTCCTTCCTGAGTAACTGTATCTAAGGGTATTTTGTTTTATTTGTTCCCTTTGTCATAGTTAAGTTAGGAAGTTTAACAGTATGATTATCTCAGCCTTTATTTCTGATCTACTGAATCTCTCTCCTGGCAAGTTGTAATCCTTTCCATATAAGGCCCAAGTCTTAAACTGGTCGCAAGCTGTTACAGTAGAACCTCAGAGTTACGAACGCCTCGGGAATAGAGGTTTTGTTCGTAACTCTGAAATGTTCATAACTCTGAACAAAACGTTATGGTTGTTCTTTCAGAAGTTTACTACTGAACAATGGCTTAATACTCCTTTGAAACTTTACTATGCAGAAGAAAAATACTGCTTTTAACCATATGAATTTAAATGAACCAAGCGCAGAAACAGTTCCCTTGTCAAATCTTTTTTTTAAAATTTTCTCTTTATTTTTTTAGTAGTTTACTTTTAACACAATGCTGTACTGTATTTGCTATTGTTTTGGTCTCTGCTGCTGCCTGATTGCATAGTCCTGGTTCCAAATGAGGTGTGTGGTTGACCAGTCAGTTTGTAACTCTGAGGTTTTACTCTATAATATTACCTGTTCCTCAGCTATTAAATACTTATTTAGGCCATATTTTCAAAGGTATCCATTAGTTTTGAATGCCTCAAATGCCCCTGCGTAAGACATCACTGGGCCTGATTTTCAAATGGTGAGCATCCAGCAACTCCAAGAGAAGCCAATGGGAGGTGCAGGTGTTCAGTACCTGCATTTTTCAAAATATTGCTCTTATCTATTTCAGTGTCCCTTGAAAAGTGTCTGACTTTGTGTCAGGGAAGCAAGCAGATAGATGAGTGGTTGCTATTCTGAGGAATGTACAGAATTTTCACACTTAGATTTTCTTGCCACCAATAAAGTTAGCTAACAGACACATTATGATTAAGGTTGTGTGTCTGTCACAGAGTTCATGGAAGTCACGGATTCCGTGACTTTCCGTGATCTCCGTGACTTCTGCAGCAGCTGGTGCTAGCTCGGGCAGCCCCTGGGCCAGCAGCAGCAGTTTGGGTTTGTGGGAGGGGGCTCAGGGCTGGGGCAGGGGGTTGGGGTGCATGGTCGTGCTTACCTGGGAGAAGGGGAGGGCTCCCTGGCTCCCACTGGCATGTCCCTGCAGCTCCTAGGCAGAAGGTCTGGGTAGGGAGCCTGCCGGCCCCGTCAACTGTTCCCTTCCTCCCTCCCAGCAGGGGTCCTGCTGCCCAGCCCCCCCTCCCAGCACCAGCGTGGTTCCTGGGCTGTACGTCACCGCCAGGCCTTCCCTCCCAGCACCAGCGGGGGTCCCGGGCCGCCCGTCCCGCTTCCCAGCACCAGCGGGGTGCTGGGCTGCACACCGTCACCCGCCTCTCCCCCAGCACTAGTGGGGGTCCCAGGTCACCCCACCATCACTTACGGCTCCCCTGGACCGCCTCCCCTTTCTTGCCCCCCAAGCACCCGTGACCCCGGCCCAAGTTTTAGTTCAGGGTATATAGTAAAAGTCATGGACAGGTCACAGGCCATGAATTTTTGTTTACTGCCTGTGACCTGTCCATGACTTTTACTAAAAATACCCGTGACTAAAGCGTAGCCTTAATTATGATCTAAGGCAAATGTTATTGTTACACTTGTGCCCCTTCATAGGGCTGGGGACTGAGGCCCCCACCTAAAATGAAATGTCAAATATGGAGGGAATACTTCTGAAAGGCAATTGTTATTGCAGAAGAAACCTTGATAGGAATGGTCACCTGCCCTCTCTGAACTGGGGAAGGATTATGGAGGCAGGCCAGTGGGGATGTGCTCTTACCCTAGCCACATTAAAAAGCTCATCGTCATTGCTATGGATGGGGCATCTGAATGTGAAATCACCTGAAACCAGTTGACACTAGATGTCTTTTGAAAAATATCAATTCAGTGCACTATTAGAGAGTCCTTTGCTTGTATCATATTCTCCAGTAGTCATGGAGAAGATGGTCTGGGCTGTCTTATATTGCTCAAAATAAAACTTCCAAACATTCACCAAGATTCTGGGATTCACCACTGTATGAATCTGTTAGCTTAGTAATGCCCCTCTGAAAAAGCAGTGGCTAAATATGATTTGTGGGTAATGGTAGATAATCAGCTGAACATGAGCTCCCAGAGTGACACCCCAAAAGGGCTGAAGCAATCCTTGGATGCATAAACAAGCAAATCTTGAATAGGAGTAAAGACGTTATTTTACCTCTGTATTTGGTACTGGTATGACCACTTCTGGAATACTGTGTCCAGTTCTGGTGTCCACAATTCAAGAAGGATGTTGATAAATGGAGGGTGTTCAGAGAAGAGCCATAACAATGATAAAGGATTAGAAGTGTTGTGGTAGTTGTGTTGGTCCCAGGATATTAGAGAGACAAGGTAGGCGAGGTCATATCTCTTATTGGACCAACTTCTGTTGGTGAGAGAGACACAGAGCCCTATGTAAGCTCGAAAGCTTGTCTCTCTCACCAACAGAAGTTGGTTCAATAAAATATATTACCTCACCCACCGTGTCTCTCTAAAGGAATAGAAAACATGCCTTAAAGTGATAGAGCTCAATCTATTTAGCTTAACATAGAAAAGGTTAAGCTGTGACTTGATTAGTCTATAAGTACCTACATAGGAAACAACTCTGGTAATGGGCTCTTCAATATAACAGAGAAAGGTATATCAATCCAATGGCTGGAAATGGAAGTGAGACAAATTCAGATTGGAAATAAGGCATACATTTTTAACAGTGAGGGTAATTAAGCATTGGGACATTTACCAAGGGTTAGGCTGGAATCTCCATCATTGGCAATTTTAAAATAAACATTAGATGTTTTTTCTAAAAGATACTCTCTAGGAATTATTGTGGGGACATGCTATGGTCTGTGCTACACAGGAGGTCGAACTCGATAATCACAGTGGTCCCTTCTGGCTTTGGAATCTATATCACAGGCTTCTAATCAATGACTGGAAGAGTAACAGCTAATCAGCAAAGAACAGCTAACAGCAATAACTAACTAACTCTGATTTCCCAACAGATTCGGTACACTATCCTTCTTTTCTCTAACGATATCAAATATGTAAAGAGGAAGATAAATCTTCCTTCTGCAAGAGTGACTAATTAAATCATATTAAGAGTGTTTGAACTGTGGAGAAATCAAATATTGCAACATCCCTGTAATTTGTGAATATATTCCTAATAACTATTGCCTCAAATGAGAGACTCACTCACAGACTTGCTATTTTCCCTAGTAGTAGTACAATGCAATTCTGTCTCTAGTATTGAAGAATTTATCTATTTTATGTTTGAAATAAACTAAGATTTTATGATAATATTCTCTTTTTCCATTATGAGAAGTCGTGGCTCGAAAGAGATTAGGACTATTGCATTTGTGCTTTCCATATGATTGTTTCACCTTCAGAATAGAAAGTCTCTTTAGTGATCTGCATTGCTGATGCTATAATTATTGCATTCCTATTAACTTCAGTGAGAGTGCTGAGTGAACCAGGGCTGCAGGAACAAGCCTTAAAATGCAACAAGTCCAAGAAGCTTTGTCATTGCTACTTGGAGATTAAAGAAGTGCTGCGGGGCCACCTGCACAGAGAAGTCTGTTAAACAATCTCATATGATATTTCCTGTCAAAAGAATCACAATACAGAGACAGACCCGGATACAGGTCCTGATACAAAACCCATTTAAAGAAATGGAAATACTCCTGTTGACTTCATTAGGCCTTGAATCAAGCCCACTGTGCAAATCCAGAAAGTCCTCCAGTTCTTTGAAGATATGCCACATAATATTGTCCTACTTAATGCAGTGAAACCTTCCTTCTGTAACTACCCAAAGGTCAACAAAAATTGGTTGCGTAATAGAAATTCTTTTTACTAAGTCAAACAAAACTGTATTTGAAACCACAGAGATACTTTAACGTCTTTGCTTAAGACAGGAAACTGATTATTATAGGTGGACCTTAGTTCAGGTTTTACTGTATATTTTTTACCCTTCCTTTCTGTGTCAAATGCTTTTCTATAGCTGCCTTTGGCACATTTAATAACATATCCGTGTTCGCAATATACTTAACTTTGTCTCAGAGATTAGTGTAGGCAATATAATTGCTTTTAGTCATTCAGCATGTTTGATCTTGTTGAGATTTGTCATTATATTGAAAAAGAAAAAATTACCTAGAATTACAAAAGAGTCCCAAACTAGCACTCCTTAGTAGGCAAACTCCCATTGCCTTCAATAGGAGTGTTGTTTGATGGAGGAAGAACTGCCGATTGGGCCAGAGGTCTGTATCTTCTTACCTGTAATTACCAAGTAGTCTAAACACTTGTATTTTACTCTACTTTGAAGTTATTTGTGTACATACATTTTTGCAGGGTTGGGATGAAGTATATTATAAGAGATAGGAAGTGTCTTCCTCTGAAGCTTTAGTATTGTCCATTACTAGACATAAATCCTCTGACTAAATAGACCATTTTCTTATTTGAGTACAGAAATTCTTATGCTTCTTTATAACTTTGGACACTGCCATCTAATTGAGGCCCAGATTTTACTGGCTATTAAACTGTAATTTCTGGGACAAGTTCTCTGGATTCCAACATATCTATTAAATAAATTTAAAAGTCACAGTGAGACAATGGTATATTTTATTCTTCACCTCCTGCCCACAAAAATATATTGTGAGTAGAGTTTGGGCTGAGCGAGAATTCTCAATTCAAATCTCTTCAAGTTCTAGGAAAGTGAGGACAACGATCAGAACTTTGTGGCTTATGCTTATTTCTGTAATGGGCACAAACTAGAACTCCAGTTTTAAACACTCTCAAACTCGTAGAAAATTTAGATCTGGATCTTAAAGCTGTGAACTGGGCCTATCACAAAAGAGAATTTTTGTTGTCATTTACCTACACTCTGAAATTTGTTCAGGATGTATCCTTCCTTTAGCTACATGTCACTCAAGCAAGGCTTTCCTTGCACCTTAACTAAGGCCCCAGCCACAGACAAAGTTGTACCAGTTTTAACTAAATATGTGATTTTTATAGTGATTTAATTAAACCCATGCAACTTGTGTGTGGAACCTCGGTTTAAATCTAGTTTATATCAGCTTCACAAATTTACAAGCACAAGCTAAACTGATCTAATCAGTTTTAAAGTGATGTAAGAGAATCCACACACAAAGGCTTTGGCTACACTTGAAACTTCAAAGCGCTGCCACTGGAGCGCTTCCGCAGCAGCGCTTTGAAGTGCGAGTGTGGTCGAGTGTGGTCGCGCACCAGTGCTGGGAGAGAACTCTACCAGCGCTGCAGGTACTCCACCTCCACAAGGGGATTAGTTTACAGCGCTGGGAGTGCTGCTACCAGTGTGGGGGCACTCTTTACACTGGCGCTTTACAGCGCTGTAACTTGCCGCGCTCAGGGAGGTGTTTTTTCACCCCCCTGAGCGAGAAAGTTGCAGCGCTGTAAAGTGCCAGTGTAGCCATAGCCAAAAATTGCACTGGTTTAACTAAACCAAATTAAATTAAACTGGCACAATGTCTGTGTTGAGACAAGCCCTCGTTTAGTATCTTTTCACACTTCTACATAGTGGCATGTTGCCTGCAGCCTAGAAATTTGGTGACTTATTTAACAGCTGCTACAAGCTGCCACATAGATCATATCCTGTTCTGAGCGTGTCTCTCAGCCTACTTGCATCATATTGTATCATTTGAATCAAATATTTATTTGAAATGCAGTTGTAAATGTGACAGGTTTGTTGATCTACACATTTATTCATATCCATCTAGAAAGCAACTACACAACAGCTCATAACAAGAATCAGCATATCAGAGAGAAACTCTCAATAAGGGCAAGTCTGTACTTGAAACTTGTTGCAGATTTTGTGTATCCGCATTAGGTAATCTGCAACAACTGTTGTGCAAGCAGTTTGTATACACCACACTGTTATCCTACAGTTAAGGTACTTTCACCTTGTGTCCTTGCGGCCACATAGCACTGTTTTGTTTCTAAATAAACGCTCAGCATTCTGGTCAGCCATCCCATGATGCATTGCTGTGTAGCTGTGCTGTATGCATTTTTCGCACTGTGCATTGTGGGGTATCTATTGGCAGACAATGGAATTGTGGGGCTGAGGGACAAACTAAATAATTACTGTGATTCCTTTTATTTCATCCCATCATCCACCTGGCTTTTGCGAGCTAGCCAGCACCGTTTTCAAAGCACTGTCAGGCGTCAGAGTAGAGGATACATATGAGAGCACTATTTTCATCACCAATGTTCCCTCTAATTTTTGACAGGCCGTGTGCACAAAAAATTTCTTCTGTGCAAATTTTTGACAGGCCATGTGCGCAAAAAATTTCTTCTGTGCATACTGTTGTGCTTCTGTGCAAATTTTCGCCATGTGCGCGGGGTTTAGGATCTCTGTGCGTGCGCACGCGCACAGCTTAGAGGGAACAGTGTTCATCCAGTATTCTTTAGAACCAGGGCAACAGAGGCCCTGTTGAGAGGGTGACATTGAACAGACATTTCTCCTAGATCTCTTCCCGGGGTGGCTTCGCTTGACGGAAAGCTGCTTTTGGGAGCAGACAGATAGCACTTACTGGTGAGACGGGGTAATGATGCAGACCTGGGATGACTAACAGCAGCGGCAGATCTTCAAGATATCAAAAGTCACTTTCCTAGAAATTTGATAGAGCTGGAGCTGCAGTGGCAGAACACTGACACGAGAGCTCTTGTCAGTGTGGAGACGCGCACGGCCACTGCTGTCTGGAAGCTCAACCATTGATTGCTACTGGTCAGCAGCTAAGAAGTTTGGTGTTGTTAAATCAACGGTCTGGGCTATTGTCATGGAGATGTGTACGGTCCTGGGCATCAGTCTGGGCTATGCACAGGAGGTTATTAATGAGTTTGCATTGTTTGGAGTTCCCAAATTGTGCTGCGCACATTGATACGACCTGTGTGCTTATTCTTTGCCTCCTCACCCTCCAGCCTTGGAGTTAATTAACAGGAAGGGATATTTCTTGATGGTTCCACAAAGCCTAGTTGATCACTGTCAACGATTCACTAATATTGACATTGGGTGGTCTGGGGAAGGTCCATGATGCCAGGATCTTTAGAATCTCTGGAGTTTTTTCATGCAATGAGAAATGGAGTTTTTGCTCCCATGGTCTCAACGGACATTGATGGTGTTTGCAGTGTCATTGTAGCCATGTTGGTCCTGGGATATGAGAGAGACCAGGTAATACCTTTTATTGGACCAACTTTTGTTGGTGCAAGGGACAAGATTCCACCAGTTATTCTAGAGACTCAGATTTATCATATGCTCCCCAGGCTTTTGAAGCCTTTTACTCTACACATGGATAGGAGAAAGGAACCGTTTAACTATAGGAAAAAGGAACCGTTTAACTATACTGTGACAGGGTGCACTCACTACTGGTGGCGCCTCTTCCTGGCCATCCTGGGAATTAGCTCTGTCAGGTGATGTGCCCCCCTTCCAGTGGTGTCTTCACCCATCCTGTCTCATCCTGCGGCCCCTCTTGCTCCAGGAACTGCAGCCTCCCCTTTGTGACTTGTCCCTCTAATGAGGTCACTAGGTGGTTTCCCTTTCCGGGGGTAGGTAAGTCTCTTCTCGCAACAGGCTCAGGCAGTTTTCCTGTTCACTGCCCTGCCAGTGCCACTTCCCTAATGGCTGGTTGGGGAACCCAGGCCCACCCTCTACTCTGGGTTCTGGCGCAGGGACCCTCTATTTAGCAGTCAAGGCCTGTTCCACCCCATACCTTGCTGCATTTCCCTGAGCCCTTTCCTAACATTCCGGTTCTCTCTTCCTTCTCTGGATCTGTCAGCTTCATCACTCCCTCCTCCCAGGAAGCAAGTGCAGGCTACATATCTCTGCAGCCTCTAAACACTCCTCCCTCCTTCCAGAGAGTGACTGCAGCCTTTCCCATCAGCCCCCTTCTGTTGCCAGCTTCCTGGCTTCATAAAGCCAGGACAGCTCCTCCTCCAGCTGGACTTCATCAGCAAATTAGGCCTTAGCACTACCTGGCTCTCCTCCAGGTGTGGCCTATACATTAATTGGCCCAATTTACCCCATCAGGCCTTGTGTGGGGTGGACACCCCATCACCTGTACCTTGAGTGTTGCAGAATGACAGTGGAGTGTGCATTTGGGAGATCGATAGATAGATAGAGGGGTTTACTGTCTAGGCTAGCGACTGATGAGAAATAGCTGCTACTTATGACAGCTGCTTGCTGTGTTTTTGCACAGCCTTTGTGAGAGCAAGGGAGAGAGCCTTGCAAATGGATGGGAGGAGGAGGTTGGCACACTTGGTGAACATTTTCAACAGCCTGAGAAGATGCTTCTGTGAAATGCTGCAGCTACTGAGGAGCACAGTCCAAGATGCATTGTGTTCCTACTATGAGGCTAGGGGTCACTTGTGAACAATGTATATGCTTTTGTATATCGTATTGCTTCTATATAAATCCATGGTACACCTCATCTAGAGTACTGTGTGCAGATCTGGTTGCCCCATCTCAAAAAGGATATATTGGAATTGGAAAAGGTTCAGAAAAGGGCAACAAAAATGATTAGGGGTATGGAACAGCTTCCGTATGAGGAGAGATTAGTAAGACTGGGACTTTTCAGCTTGGAAAAGAAACAACTAAGGGAGGTATGATAGAGATCTATAAAACCATGACTGGTGTGGAGAAAGTAAATAAGGAAGTGTTATTTACTCCTCATAACACAAGAACTAGGGGTCACCCAATGAAATGCATAGGCAGCAGGTTTAAAACAAACAAAAGGAAGTATTTCTTCACACAACACACAGTCAACATATGGAACTCTGCCAGAAGATGTGAAGGCGAAGACTATAACAGCGTTCAAAAAGAACTAGATAAGTTCATGGAGGATAGGTCCATGAATGGCTACTAGCCAGGATAGACAGAGATGGTGTCCAGAGCCTCAGTTTGCCAGAAGCCGGGAATGGGCGACAGGGGATGGATCACTTGATGATTCCCTGTTCTGTTCATTCCCTCTGGGGCACCTAACTTTGGCCACTGTTGGAAAATAGGATACTGGGCTAGATGGACCTTTGGTCTGACCCAGTATGACTGTTCTTATGTATATGGCTTAAATCAGGATCACTGTGCTTGTATTAATGTGTATGTACAGTGCTTTTTGCTTTTGACATTCTGCATATTGGGATTCTAGTATACTGTATGTGGGAATTTTTAATATAGCATATGGATGGATTTTATTATAGTGCATGTGAAGGTGAGCATTCCTATGAATTAGGTAAGTGGACATATGCATTTTCATGAATTGTTCTAGATTCAAAACCATGCAAGACATTTTCAATAATTTTTTAATAAATAACAATAAATACACCAATTTGAAAGTTGTGATCAGTAAAAAAGTATTCAGCATTCATAAGATTGTGTAAATTGAAAAACACTTTAAAGACCTTTAAGTTATAAAGTATAGTGTGCAAATAAGTTGGTGCTTTCAAAGTCATAAATGTATGTACATAGGGCACGCAATACTGCTGTCTGCATCTTGGAATATGGGATGATGGTAGAAGGGAATCTCCCTGTGGCTCACGGACCATGATTTTCTTTATCTTTTGCCATAGACTGCCTAAAAAAAGACCTTTCCTGGCATTGTTGCAGTGAATGGTGTGTCCCAAAATGTGGAGGTTTCAGAGGTTGAGGGCTGCAGAGGTGCATAGGCTGTGACTTAGGCCTTGACCAGAGAGCCACTATGCTCTACAGGACAGTTGTTTCCCTTTCCATCTGCAGCAGCTGTGTCTATATGGACTTAGCCATGTCCCTGTCCTTTTCTTTCTCCTTTTCTGTCATGCTGCAGGAACCCTTCCCTCCACTCCTCTGTCATTTATCCCTCTCTTGGGATGTTCTTTGAACATGTCATGCCATGTCATCTCTTGAGCTCCTTTTCCTCCTATGCAGATTGGACAGATGTTCACTCAGTGTTAGCACCCTGTTGGCGTCCGTTAGTCTCGAGAGACGATGAATATGCGCCCATGGGGAATGTTTAGTTGATGGTTGTGCAGCGTCTCTTGTGAGTGTAGAGCCCCACACAAGAGTGGCAGTCTCGACTGCATTTGCTGCATTTGAAGGCGGTGTCAGCTGTGGGTTGGAGCCGCTGCTTCCTTTTCCGTTGAACCGGCTTTTCCTCAGCAAGCTGCCACAGCTCTGACTACTGGATTGAAAACTAGTGAAGACAAGCTGCGATTAGCACCCTATCCCTGCTCATTATAAGGTGTCTGCTGCTATGGCAAAAGAAAAAAAAAAAAGAAAGAAAGAGAAAAAGGACAACTAGTTACTGTTCAAATTGAAGTCTCCATGTCAACAGTAACCAAATGTTGCTTTTTCCTTGATTTTGGAATTCTATTCCTGAATCCCTTCCCAGTCTTGGGTGAGCTTGGAGATGGTAGGATGTCTTCACAATATCTTATCTGTTTTTATAGGACACCTTTACCTGTGATATGAGGGGGGTGGTTTGTTTAGCCAACTTGGGGAAAGGGGTAATAAATACATGGTGGACTGTGGGTGTTGGGATGGGGGCTCTCTAAAGATGGTGCAGAAGAGGCAGGGTAGTAATTACACGTGCACCTCTGCAGGCTGTCCTTACTTTGGAGGATGTTACTCTGAGGCATGTCACCAAAAGACAGAGAAGGATTCTGTTCAAAAAGGCCATGGGCAAAGCAGAAAAAACACGCTGTGCTGCTGTTTATCAGGATGGTGCCCACAGAGCTGGGGTACAACTAATAAGGAACCACAAACTGTGGGCAGTGAGAGAAGAGTTGCATTGCTGTGCAATCTTCTTACCAAAGCAGAACACTATCTTTGGCTTAGGTTCTGTTTTTAAAACACCCATGAATCAGCACAAAGTGCCCTATAAAATAAATAGAATGCTGCAGTAGCCCAAAGGGAGCTGAAATCCTTACAGTGCCTTACAAGAATTTTATTTTTGGAAATGTTTATGTCCCATTACTTTTCTGATTTAGCTCAGAATACCACGCGTTGGCTAAAAGCTGAGGGCATTAACGAAACTGTGAGCAAGATACATGATTCCGGTGTTTTTCTTCTTGGTGTCTGCCACTACAATAAAAATGCCTTTACTTTATACCATCTGCTTTTTAACCCATGCGGTGCCGCCATCTTGGCCGGGGGTGGGGGAGAAGAGGAGTTGATTGGGTGGGGGAAGAAGAAAGACCAGGCAGGAGAGAGAGCAATAGACACTGCAGTGGGGAACTTGAGGGGGTGGACAGGACACAGCAAGCTTAAGTGCTAGTTGTGTTTTTTGTTTTGTTTTTATTTTTAAATTGATACAAAGGACACACCAATTTGTACACTCTCTCTGGTGTGGCCGCCATTTTGAGCAACAGGTGCATGGGGCTAGATAGACCAACTGAGTGACACTCGGATGGTCCGTGGAACTAAGCTGTTTGATATATCATAGAATAATAACTGGAACTGGTCCTCTCCACAGATTGGGGCTCTGCCCATGATCCCCATGGTTTCTCCAGATGTGATTCAGGCAGTTCCTGAGTCTCCAGGACTTTTGTCTGCTTCTTAGTTCACTGGCCCAGTGAGATCAGGGATTTCATTGTCATTCTCCTCCTGGTCTACATTATGGTTGACAGTGCATTGGTGTCGTTGGTGGTGTCCACAAAATGCAGTGGTTGAGTGGTGGGATCTCTCATAAATATACAGTCCAACTCATCAGAAAAACTGCAGACTCTGTGAGCTCTCCCAGAGGTCCTATTATTGTCCTGCATGCTCTTAACCTAGCCCGAGTTCCTTGTTGTGGCACTGCTTAGGTCCCGATTGTACCCTTTTCCTTCATTTGTTTGGACAGCCATATGTGCATTGTGGTGGCTAGAATTCAGAAGGCAATGAAGCCCAGGCCCTCAGCATGAGGCCATACTGAAGTAAAAGGCATGACTCTTAAACAATCAGGAGTATGACACAGGTATGGGAATGCCCCACAAGCTGGATTCACAAAGCTAGCATTTAAACAAGGAGGTGACATCTGGTCAGGATGACCATGGTGTAGTAAAGGACATACAGGTAGACAGATGGGCCAACCCAGATGCCCAGCAAAGCAATGTGGGATACCAGTAGGAGGACTTGGCAGATGAGCAACAGTTGCTTAGGGATGGGGATTCAGCCACACCTACTTTGCTGTGGTTAATTCTTCCGCATCTCAGTAAATCTGCTTCCAAAGTAGGCTTATTAGCACACATTAAAACAGCAGATGATTCGCAACAACAAAATAATCTTGTTTGTGGATGCAAGGCACTTTAAAGCAACATAACTCCAACTAACCTGCTATACATTTCAGATGTAGGCAAGCCCTAACCAAAGGCATTATCTTCATTAGTCATAAAAATCAAGCTTGAGGCTACCAAAACCCATAGCCAGGAAACATAGGCAATGTTAAGAAGTCCAACAACTTGCCAACCAAAACCCCACTGAATAAGTCAAAACTCACTCAGACCACACAATAGCTCCAAGGGGTAAGAAAGTTCAAGAAGACATACAATGATGGAGAATCACATGAAGTTGGGCGTCTCTCTCTGGTACAGACAGAATAGGTGGTTGGCTGGAGCAACAAAATGTCCGCTAACTATTTGTGTCTGTGTGTGTCTCCAATCTGGAGGAGTTGGACATTTTCTGTTTGCCCAGAGCAGCAGAAACCTCTCGAGCCAGCCCCACTCAAAGGCCTGGTGCTTAGCCACTAGGTGTAGCTTCTTGGTGTAGAGGAAACATATTAATGAAAATGGTGACTTGCTGACATGAAGCAGACTGCAGGGCCCTGGAGCAAGATGCCCCAATGCAAGTCAGTCCTGGTTTACACCTGTTCACTTGGCCTACGTTAATAGGAGTCAGTAGCAGTGCACCATGTACTGATGTAGCTGTACCAGTGGCTAAAACAAGAAAAAAAGAAAAGGAACTGAACTCTGTCCAGATGTACAGCCAAAAGTGAAAACAAAGGAACTGTGCATAGACTGTGCACATAGAAAGTGTGCATCACACTTTCTTCCTGGTCATTTCAATCAATTATTTTAAACCCCCCTGATTACAGCCTTTTCTGCTCTGCCAGTGCAACCAGTGGCCAGAGAACACCTATTGGCAACCTTTTCTTTTTTACCAACATACCCAACCACCTCAGGCCAATGTTCTGCTCCCCCTCAAAGAAGACCAGAAGAGCATATTCACAGCTCTGCCAACTGGAAAGAAAATGTACTGCAGACGAGTCATAAACAGCATCATGTCAAATGGGCTTGAGGAGAGCCAAGTGGTGCCAGGAATTGGGAAAGGAGCCTGCAAAAGTGCCTCGCGTGACCCACGTGCAGAAAGAATTTAGCCGAGAGGGATAGAGGAGATTGTGAAATCCTGTCTATTAGGGAAGGAACGGTTTGTACCTGGGAGGGCCAGATGAACTGTTTAGTCCTTGTAATGTTTCAGAAACCAGATCCCAGGGATGAGGGAACTTTATCTGAAGCATGTTGGCTGTATGCATTCCTTGGAGAGTCAGAGGGCAAAGTGTAGCCTGGACAACCCAATGATGGGACAGGCTAGAGTGAGCCTTCCACATTTGCTGCAATCTCGTCAACCTGTGCCTAGCTTTTGGTGCTTAACAGCGGAATTATGTTATCGTGACATGAAGTTTCTGTGGCCATTCTGAATCTCATGGTATTTGGGAACTCCATATGGGCCCAATGCGAGTGGCCATGCTCTGGGGAATAGCTTACAGGAAATCAAATATGAGAGCAGGAGAGAAGCAGACACATGGATGGAAAGTGGATGCTATTGCTATTAATAATGCCTTGTGCCACTCCAGATGCCTCATACTAGGATTGCCAATTTTGGTTGGACATGTTGGGGAGGGATAGCTCAGTGGTTTGAGCATTGGCCTGCTAAACCCAGGGTTGTGAGTTCAATCCTTGAGGGGGCCATTTGGGGATCTGGGGCAAAAATTGGGGATTGGTCCTGCTTTGAGCAGGGGGTTGGAGTAGATGACCTACTAAGGTCCCTTCCAACCCTGATATTCTATGATTCTATGTCCCTGGAGGTTTCATCACATGACATAATCTTTAATCAAATATGAATCTTTAATTCATGGAGACTCCAGGACAATCCTGGAGGGTTGGCAACCATACTTACTATCTCAAAATGAGTTCTTTAGGGGGAGGTGCTAGTTCAGTTTAATTTAAACCTGTTCCGAGTTTACTTAAGCTAAACTGGCAAAACCCACCTTTGACCTTTACAATAAGAGTTTTCACATAGTTTAAGTATATCGGTTCAAATTCATACCTTTGGTTGTAGTTGTGCAACTTTCCTGTGTAGACAAGGCCTTAGACTAGGCTCATGGAGAGCAATTTGCTGCAGTGTATAAACATTTTGTTGTACTAAACCCGACCAACGAGTAATGTGATAGTGTTGCTGTTCTTCATAAGCTTGTATCCCTTCCTTCCACCTCACTCCCATCCTTCCTCCCCATCAAAAAATTGGTGAGTTCCGCGCAGTGCTGACAGGCTATGTAAGCAATGCAGTGTCTACACAGACACTTTGTTGCCGTAACTACATTGACCTAAGCGCTATGCCTCTCATGGAGGTAGAGTTATTAGGTTGGTGTAGTGGGGGACTTACATCATCAGCAGGAACCCTGTAGTGTAGACACTTACAGAGTTAGATCGATGTAACCTTATGTCGACCTAACTCTGTAGTGTAGACTAGGGCTAATACTGCATTCTGCCCATGACTAGCTCTTCTGACAACAATCAATTGGTTGAAACAATTTCACAATGCTTAACTGGTGATAATTAGGTCTCAGCATTAACTCCTCTGTGAGCTGACTGCAGGGCTCAGGGTAGGGAAGAAGTTTTTATTTCTGTTAGTATTATGTTTCAGTTTGTTTTCAAGCTCCATAAAATGACAGTGCTTTTGTTTACATGCTGCAGGCCATCTCTATAACCAAAGGAGACAGGCATTTTATTTTTAAATATGAAAGCATAGAATCTAGAGAAAATGTGTTCAATTCAATCTGAAGGAACACCCTAAATCCTAGTCTATTGATCTCTGCTGCCATGAATTTTTACCTCCCCAGGCTATTTTATTATTGACAGGCAATTAAATTACACTCATCACCTTAGTGTCTGAGTGCCCTCCAAAATGATAGTTGTATCACTTATAGAACTCTTCTTTCTTACCCCTTTAAGATTGGTTCTCTCTAGGACTGAGTGCTTGGAGGCTGATTCCTTCTGGTTTGGATGTCTAACATTTCTCAAGACAAGCGTGTTATAATTTTTAAACAGGTGCATCTTGTGATAAGCCTGTAGCATGCAAACTATGAAATCAGTTATGATTGTCAAATGCAAGAGCTACAAGGGACAGAAGAGTGAATGTCTGTAGTTTTTGATTATGAGCTAAGATCACTACAGAGGAGAATGTATGTGGTATTGGTGTTGCTCACAATGGGCAGTTGCCATGTCATAAAACCATCATGTGTTTAGTTAAAGGAGAGCATTGTTCAGGAAAGAAGAATCCGAAGGGAATAATTACCTCTTAGCTGGAAAGAAGTGGCTCTTCCAGGGCGGGAACAAGGTTTCAATCACCTCTTAAGCACAAAGAAGGAGGTTATTGCAAACCTGAGTTGAGGGTCACTAACAATACAAAGCTGAAAAGGAAAGCAGGCCTTGCAGTTCCTTACATCTGTCTCTTGTATTATAAATAAATGCTTTAGTTTCCCTCACTGTGGCTGTAGGTACGCAATTATACATATCGAAATGAGAGGGGGCAGCCCTAGAATAGTGCAAAAGGCCAGATGACCGTGGAAAGGCACTGCAAAAAGGAAAGGAGTACTGTATCTTAAAGTCAAGATATTTTAACCAGAAAGAAAAAATAATCGGAGATAATTATTCTGGTTATTTGTGTAATGAAGTTATGAAATTCTCTCTCCTGCAGCTCATAAAGTTTTGATCCATGTACTGGCTGATTATTTTGTTTTTCGTTAAACAAAGTAACATGCAAACAGTGCTGTATTCTGGAGAGATGATAATCTCTACCCCCAAAAATCCCTTCATTATTCAACAAGAAAATGCACTTTACAAAGCCCATTCAACCATAAGTAGCATTCAATGTGAAGTTTGTGCTTATCAGTACATTCACAGTAGAATTCACTGTAACTGGAAAATTGTGGGGCAGGGCATATCCCAGGGGAGTAAGGTAAGGGAAGCACTTATTAGGATTGTGAATTCAGTTGGACCTTTATTGTCTCCTATTTCTCAAATCAAATATAGGACTTGATTGTACAGTCAGTGTTTGTGTTAACAGAAGTCCCACTAACTTCAATTAAAGTTTTGCCTGCTTAAGAACTGTAGGATTAGGCCAACGGTAATTAGAGGAGAACCAACAAATCTAAAATGAGCAGTTTTTACATAAATGTAAAAGATTGTAAGGAATTTTTAAAATAACTTCACAAGAAAGGCTAGTCAAGTAAATAGGCTGGCAAATGAAGAGATCACATTCAATTCTAAGTAATTTTTACCCAATTTGATTCTTCCTCAGAGAGTTGATAAATTTTTTGAAGAGGAAATGCATAAAAGAGATTTCATCAGGTGCATAGTTTGAACAATCAAACTGACTCAGTGCTTCCAATGAACAATGGGATTATCCGCCTTTTAATCCAGATAAAACACTTCCCTCCCAGTGCTGGGTTACTTCTAATTTTTTGTGTAGTAATAATACTTTGCATTTATATAGCTGTTTATCTGTTGGATCACAAAGCACATTATAAAGGTGATCATTGTTATTTCCATTTCCAGTAACTGAGGCTTGTCTGAAATGGAGATTTCAGCTATTAGTAGTCAGCCATCAGTGTAGTTGCATCAATGCAAATCCGTGATGTATGTGAGCAAACCCACTATAATGCCACAATTCACACAGGTTCCGTGTATCCCAGTTTCAAGCAAGGGCAAACTACACATGTGCAAATCATAGCTTATAGTGGTTTTGCCTGTCTATGCCAAGGGTTTACAGCTATATTGGAGGCTGAAGTCCCCTGCATATACAATGCCCGAGACTCAGAGAGGTTAAATGATTTGTCCACAGTAGGTCAGTGGCAGAGGTGAGAATAGAATCCAGGTCTCCTGATTTCCACCCCACTGGACCACAGATGCCCCAATTATTGAAAGGCAATCTGAAATCACTGTCAAATTACCGTCCAAATAAGCAAGAAGGGAGAAAAATAGTTCTGCTATAAAACAGGCATATTTCTTAAATGGAACAATATTACCTATTGTTTTACAACAATTTGAAAATTATTTTAATAGATACAGCAATATACATAGTACAGTGTGAGGAAAACAATGTACACAAACCATTGGGCTGCAGATGCACACCAGTTTGGTCTTCTGGATGTATAGATACATATTGTTAAGGTCTGAGGATATCTATCTAATATTGATGCATGTTTTAACTGCAAGTTTAGTACCAAAGTCTTTGCTTGACACTGTTAGATCAATTTTACTCCATTTTGTCTTATTTTTTGCTCATCCTCTCTTGAAAAGATTATTCAATAGAAAATTGTAAGGTGGTTTGTGGATCTGAAAGGAAAAATCTCTGGTGAATTACCATTGTGTGCCTTGTGTTTTTACAGTAACAAACGGCTTGTGGCCTTAGTACCAAATGAGACTCCATTCAATACCAGACGAGCCTACACAAGTGAAGATGAAGCTTGGAAATCATACCTGGAAAATCCCCTAACAGCAGCTACCAAGGCTATGATGAGCATAAATGGAGATGAGGACAGTGCTGCTGCTCTCGGCCTATTGTATGATTATTATAAAGTAGGTAACTTGATTGATATATCTTCCAATCCTGCTAATTAGCAGGGGTCTGTTTTTAAGGCATATTAAGAGAGAGAATCATGCTGCTGAACAATTTCCAAATAAGTTTCTTCCCACTGACACTAGCATTAAACTCCCTCTCCATTTCAAGAAGACAATTTCAAGGCCTTTTGATTTAGCTACAACTGGGGATTAAAGTAAAATTACAAACCTTAAAAGAACCCAGCACCCACTATTTTGTTCAGCAGAGTATTCATGCTTTTCTTCATTTCTAAAAGCCTCTGATGGATATAATTAAGTTTTCTTTTGATTTACAAACCTGGAGTATTCTTTAAAAAGCAGAGACCTTGCTCATCAGGAGGTTTTTCTATGGTATCACGACTCATTTTGGTTAAATTGAAACTTTTTAGTTTTGCCCACTCTTTAACTAGGTTCTCTCTCTTAATGGCAGTTCCATTTGTTATTGTTGTTGTTATTTATTTGTATTAAAGTAGTGCCTAGAGGCCCCACTGGGCTCAGACCCCATTGTGCTAGGAGCTGTACAGGCACAGAATAAGAGTCAATCTCTGCCCTAAGGAGTTTACAATCTAAATAAACAATGAGAGACAAACGGTGGAAAAAAGGAAGCAGTATTACGCTGTTTACAGATAGGGAACTGAGGCGCAGAAAGATTAAGGGATTTAATCAAACTCACATAGGAAACCTGTGACAAAGTCATGATTTGAGAACTGAGTTCCAGTCCAGTAGCTTAACCATGAAGCCATCTTTGTTCTTGTATCTCTGATAATGTCTACGTATGGCTGCTGCTAAGACTCTGGCCCTGATTTCTGGCTCCAACTGAAGTCAAAGCAAAACCATGGAACGCTTCTTACCAACTTTGCCATGCAGTACCTGTGTGAGAAATACCATTTTAACCCCTGCAGCGATCATCCCCTGCGCTAAAGCATGAGACTCAATGCTGATTCCCCTTTGTGTAATCTGAAGTTCTTGTTATTTCACTTAAATTGTCTTGATCTCAATGTCTCTGATGTCTTGTGTGACATTTTTTTACATTACTTTTACAATGAATGTGCATTTTCACATTCAAGCGTGTTTCATTGAGGTTTCTTTTTCATGTTTGGTTTTTAACTAACCAAACAATATTCACCTCAAAAATTTAAAATCTCTTGCAAGTATAAAAATTATCTAAATTGATCAGAGAGGTAGCCATGTTAGTCTGTATCCACAAAAACAATGAGGAGTCCGGTGGCACCTTAAAGACTAATAGATTTATCTGGGCATAAGCTTTCTTGCGCAAAAACCCACTTCTTCAGATGCATGGAGTGAAAATTACAGATACAGGCATATATATAATGACACATGAAGAGAAGGGAGTTACCTTACAAGTGGAGAACCGTTGATGACAAGACCAATTCAGTCAGGGTGGATGTGGTCCACTCCCAATAGTCGATGAGGAGGTGTCTATGCCAAGAGAGGGAAAATTGCTTTTGTAGTGAGCCAGCCACTCCCAGGCTTGTTCAAGCCCAAATTAATGGTGTTAAGTTTGCAAATGAAGTGTAGCTCAGCAATTTCTCTTTGAAGTCTGTTTTTGAAGTTTTTTTGTTGTATGTATGTATGTATGTAAAAGTAGTATGGCTACTTTTAAGTCTGTTATTGAATGTCCAGGGAGATTGAAGTGTTCTCCTACTGGCTTTTGTATGTTACCATTCCTGATGTCTGATTTGTGTCCATTTATTCTTTTACGTAGAGACTGTCTGGTTTGGCCAATGTACATGGCAGAGGGGCATTGCTGGCACATGATGGCATATATCACATTAGTAGATGTGCAGGTGAATGAGCCCCTGATGGTGTGGCTGATGTGCTTGGGTCCTATGATGGTGTTGCTAGAGTAGATATGGGGACAGAGTAGGCAACAGAGTTTGTTGCCATTTACAATGCACACTTTACTTCTCCACAGAGGAAAAAGGACAGTAAACTATCTAAACTCCTACATGCCACAAGGGGTTACAACAGTGATACCCTTAACTCACCCAACAATATTGTTAATCTATCCAACCACACACTTAGCCCAGCAGAAGAGTCTGTCCTATCTCGGGGTCTCTCTTTCTGCCCCACCATCCCCACGCACATGATACAGTTCTGCGGTGATCTGGACGCCTACTTTCGCCGTCTCTGACTCAAGGAATATTTTCAACACACCACTGAACAGTGCACTGATCCACAGGAATCCTCCTACCAACACTACACTGACAGTCGAAATGACAGTGCTTCCTCAGATGTGCACAGGCTAAAATTGTGAACAAACAGCATCACTTGCCCCATAATCTCAGCCATACAGAACGCAATGCCATCCACAGCCTCAGAAACAACTCTGACATTATAATCAAAGGTGCTGACAAAGGAGGTGCTGTAGTCATCATGAACAGGTCGGATTATGAACAGGAGGCTGCCAGGCAACTCTCCAACACCACATTCTATAGGCCACTATCCTCCAATCCCACTGAGGAGTACCAAAAGAAACTATACCAGCTGCTCAAGAAACTCCCTGCTGCATCACGGGAACAAATCTACACAGACACACCCCTAGAGCCCCACCAGGGGTATTCTATCTGCTAGCCAAGATCCATAAACCTGGAAATCCTGGATGCCCCATCATCTCAAGTATTGGCACTCTTACAGCAGGATTATCTGGCTATTTGGACTCTCTCCTCAGACCCTATGGGTACGTCTACACTACAGAACTAGGTCGAAATTATAGAAGTCGATATATTAAAACCCGAATTAAAGGAATCGATTGTGTGTGTCCCCACTAAAGAGCGTTAAGACCATGAGGTCGATTGTCTGTGTCCACAGTTGCGAGATTAGCATCGACCTTCGAAGCATTGCATTGCGGGTAGCTATCCCACAGTTCCCGCAGTCTCCGCCGCCCATTGGAATTCTGGGTTGCGATCCCAAAGCCTGATGGGGCAGAAAAAAATGTCGCTGGTGGTTCTGGGTACATGTCATCAGGCCATCAAACGTCCCTCCCTCCCTCCTTGAAAGCAATCTTTTTCGCGCCTTGTCTGCGTGCTTTCCATGTTTGCTACAGAAGGCTACAGAAGGCTGCTCAGCTCACAATTACCGTACATCTCCAGCGTACGCCTTCACATTAGGTCTAGTGGAGATTCAGTCACGGTATAATACGGGCAGAGGGATAGCTCAGCGTTCTGAGCGTTGGCCCGCTAAACCCGGGGTTGCGAGTTCAATCCTTGAGGGGGCCATTCCGCCTGAGGCTGGTAGTTGCGGGACTGCACAGCATAAGCTCCTTGCCTTCTAGCTGCAGATCGTGCACTATGCCATAAATGGTTGTGGTCGCGGGACCATACAGGAGAAGCTCCTTGCCTTCTAGCTGCAGATCGTACAATATGCTTGACATTACAGTGCTCCTGGCCGGCGGCCTTTGGTGTGGCTGGCCGGGGGCGCTTTTTTACGTTTTCTTTAAGGGAGATTCAGCACTGCCTGGAACACGGGCAGAGGGATAGCTCAGCGGTATGAGCGTTGACCCGCTAAACCCGGGGTTGCGAGTTCAATCCTTGAGGGGGTCAGTAGAGCTTATTGTACCATCTGCAGCTGGAAGGAAAGGCGCCTAACCCCTGCTCACGGCATATTGTACTATCTGCGGCTAGAAGGAAATGAGCCTAACCCTTGCTCCCCCCTCCCTCTGTGAAAGCACCTGAGGGGGGAGCGAAAAATCCTTTCGCGCCTTTTTTCGTGCGGGCGCCATATTGCTGCCACCATTGTTATCCACCAGCCGCTTCTGCTCCCACTCTGCTGTCCTGCAAACAGCGTACCGGGGGAAGCATGGAGCACGATCAGATCACCGCAACTGTTATGGCCGTTATGAACACCACGCGCATTGTCCAGGAGTATATGGAGACCGAGAACCGGGAGCTGCTAGAGCAACAGGAGGCGAGGACGAGACAGTATCAGCCTGAGGAGAGTGATGAGGACATGGAGACAGACCTCTCTCAGAAAAGGCCCCCCCGCAAGGTGGACATCATGGTGGTAATGGGGCTCGTTGATACAGTGGAACGCCGATTCTGGGCCCGGGAAACAAGCACAGAGTGGTGGGACCACATAGTGCTGCAGGTCTGGGATGAATCCCAGTGGCTGCGAAACTTTCGCATGCGTAAGGGCACTTTCATGGAACTTTGTGAGTTGCTTTCCCCTTCCCTGAAGCGCCAGAACACCAAGATGAGAGCAGCCCTCACAGTAGAGAAGCGACTGGCGATAGCCCTGTGGAAGCTTGCAACGCCAGACAGCTACCGGTCAGTCGCGAATCAATTCGGAGTGGGAAAATCTACAGTGGGGGCTGTTGTCATGCAAGTAGCCAGGGCGATCACCAAGCTGCTTGTACCAAGGGTTGTGAGTCTGGGAAATGTGCAGCTCATACTGGATGGCTTTGCAGCAATGGGCTTCCCGAACTGTGGAGGGGCGATAGACGGAACCCATATCCCTATCTTGGCACCGGACCACCAAGCCAGCGAGTACATAAACCGAAAGGGTTACTTTTCAATAGTGCTGCAAGCACTGGTGGATCACAAGGGGCGTTTCACCAACATCAACGTGGGATGGCCGGGAAAGGTACATGACGCTCGCATCTTCAGGAACTCTGGTCTGTTTCAGCTGCTGCAGCAAGGGACTTTCTTCCCAGACCAGAAAATAACCGTTGGGGATGTTGAGATGCCCATAGTTATCCTTGGGGACCCAGCCTACCCCTTAATGCCATGGCTCATGAAGCCATACACAGGTAGCCTGGACAGTAGTCAGGACCTTTTCAACTATAGGCTGAGCAAGTGCAGAATGGTGGTGGAGTGTGCATTTGGCCGTTTAAAAGCAAGATGGCGAAGTTTATTAACTAGGTTAGATCTCAGCGAAACCAATGTTCCTATTGTTATTACTGCTTGCTGTGCGCTCCACAATATCTGTGAGAGTAAGGGGGAGACGTTTATGGCAGGGTGGGAGGTTGAGGCAAATCGCCTGGCCGCTGGTTATGCGCAGCCAGACACCAGGGCTATTACAAGAGTACAGCAGGGTGCGTTGCGCATCAGGGAAGCTTTGAAAACAAGTTTCATGAATGGCCAGGATGCTGTGTGAAAGTTCTGTTTTTCCCCAGTAATGAAAAGCCCCGCCCCTTCATTCGCTCTACTTCCCTTTACCCAAACCGCCCTGCCCTCCCCCCCTCAATCACCGCTTGCAGAGGAAATAAAGTGATTCTTGTTTAAAAATCATGCATTCTTTATTAATTTGTAAAACACAGAGGGGGGACTATGGTGGTAACTGACACAGTCTCCCGGGATAGGTGGTGGAGGAAGGGAAGCACCAGGATGGGTGGTGGAGGAGGGGATGAGGGAAGGACAAGGACACACAGCACTTTAAAACTTATTGAATGCCAGCCCTTTCTTGCTTGGACTGTTCTCTTGGCTTGAGTGGCTGGGAGCACGGAGGCCACCCAAACGCGTTCTTGGGCGTCTCGGGGATGAGGTTATGGGACTCGGGAAGGAGGGCTGTTGGTTACACAGGGGCTGTAGCGGCGGTCTGGGCTCAGGCGGCCTTTCCTGAACCCTACGCCTGTCCTCAGCCATAAGCCGGAGGATTTCCGTTTGATCCTCCAGTAGCCTGAGAATTGCATCCTGCCTTCTCTCTGCACGCTGACGCCACCTACTCTCTTCATCCCGCCGCTGTCTCTCTTCAGCCCGCCAGTCATTGTCCTCAGCACGCCACTTGTCCGCGCGATCAAATTCTGCCTTCCTGGACTCAGACAGTGTCTGCCTCCACGCATTCTGCTGGGCAGCCTCAGAGTGGGAGGATTCCATGAGTTCTGAGAACATATCGTCTCGACTCCTTTTCTTTTTACTTCTTATCTTCGCTAGCCTCTGGGATGGTGATGAAAGGGGTGGCGTTGAAACATTTGTAGCTGTGGGAGGAAGCAAACGGGAGACAAATGTAAAAGACACATTTTGTTTGAACAAAACATTACATATCACATGTGCATTTTGTCCAAGGTTGCACTGGGCCTCTTATATTGAGGGTCTGCCGGTTTGCTGTGAGAGATCACACAAGCAGGTCCGGCGGGCAACAGAATTCGGCTTGCAGACAGCCATGGTAAGACACTCTATAGGCTTCTTTAAGCTTCACAACAGGCGGGAATGTTTTCAAACAGCAACCCCCTCATTTCCCATAACAAACATCCCGTGGGCTGGCAATTTAAAACAAATAGGTTAGCAATTGAAAAGTTAGGTGGGGCGGCGGTTTTCGGGTTAACATGCAGGGAGAACCTAATCGCCCCCCCCCCCCCACACACACACCCAGGCAAGATGTTCGCTGTGCCCCCTCCCCCCACCGCGTGGGTCCCAGCGGGGAAGATTTCCGTTCAGCCACAGGCAAACAGCCCAGCAGGGACGGAGCCCCTCTGAATGCCCCCGTACTAAAATTCCCCTATTTCAACCAGGTTCCCATGAATGATATCACTCTTCTGAGGATAACACACACAGATAAAGAAAGGATGTTGCTTGAATGCCAGCAAAAACCGGGACCGTACGCCGCCATGCTTTGCAAAGCACTGATTCCAGACTACGTGCTGCTTGCCTGGCGTGGTAGAGTGTGTTACCACGGAGCACAGGATAAGGCTGCCCTCCCCAGAAACCTCATGCACAGGCTTTGGGAGCACATCCAGGAGATCTTTCTGGAGATGTCCCCGGAGGATTTCTGCTCCATCCCCGAACATGTTAACAGACTTTTCGAGTAGCTGTGGCTGTACTGGCCACGAATTAATCATTAAACACGCTTGCTTATAAAACATGTATTAATTAAACAGAGGTACACTCACCAGAGGTCCCTTCTCCTGCATCGAGCACGCCTTGGGAGGGTTCGAACTGTACTTGCTCCAGGGTGAGAAAGAGTTCCTGGCTGTCGGGGAAAAGGGCTTCTCCGCTTCCTTGCTGGGTCTGTGTGCTATTTTCAGCATCATTATCATCATCAGGCTCCTCTGTGGGTTCTGATGATCCACATACGGAGTCAAACCACATGGGAGGGTCTGTGCTGGCTGCACCTCCTAGAATGGCATGCAGCTCATCATAGAAGCGGCATGTCTGGGGCTCTGACCCAGAGCGGTTGTTTGCATCTCTGGTTTTTTGGTAGGCTTGCCTGAGCTCCTTAATTTTCACGCGGCACTGTTGCGCGTCCCTGTTGTAGCCTCTGTCCTGCATGCCCTTGGAGACTTTGGCGTATGTCTTGGCGTTTCTTCTTTTGGACCCTAGCTCTGCTAGCACAGTTTCGTCTCCCCAAACAGCGATCAGATCGAGTACCTCACGCTCGGTCCATGCTGGAGCTCGTCTTCGGTTCTGGGACTCCATCATGGTCACCTCTGCTGATGAGATCTGCACTCACCTGCAGCTCACCACGCTGGCCAAACAGGAAATGAAATTCAAAAGTTCGCGGGGCTTTTCCTGTCTACCTGGGAGGAGCATTCGAGCTCAGACCGCTGTCTAGAGCGGTCAGCTGATGCACCGTGGGATAGATTTAGGAGGCCGATACTGTCGAATTGCGTCCTCACTAGCCTACATCGATTCGGCAATATCGCTTTAAGCGCTAATTCTCTCGTTGGGGGTGGAGTGGCGAGATCGATTTTAAGAGCCCTAGAAGTCGATGGTAAGGGCTTCGTCGTGAGGACGGGTGCACGGATCAATCGAAATAACGCTAATAAATTCGACCTAAACTCGTAGTGTAGACCAGGGCTATGTTACCAGCATTCCTAGATATCTTCGAGACAGCACCGACTTCTTGAGGAAACTACAATGCATTGGTGATCTTCCTGAAAACACCATCCCAGCCACCATGGATGTAGAAGCTCTTTACACCAATATTCCACACGAGGATGGACTACAAGTTGCCAGGAACAGTATCCCTGATAAGGCCACAGCACTCCTGGTGGTTGAGCTTTGTAACTTTGTCCTCATCCAAAACTATTTCAGATTTGGGGACAATTTATACCTTCAAGGCAGAGACACTGCTATGGGTACCCGCATGGCCCCACAGTTTGCCAACATTTTTATGGCTGACTTAGAACAACGCTTCCTCAGCTCTCGTCCCCTAGCGTCCCTCCTCTACTTGCGCTACATTGATGACATCTTCATCATATGGACCCATGGGAAAGAGGCCCTGGAACAATTTCCACACCACCATCAACCTCAACCTGGACCAGTCCACACAAGAGATCCACTTCCTGGACACTACAGTGCAGATAAGCAATGGTCACATAAACACCACCCTATACCGGAAACCTACTGACCACTATTCTTACCTACATGCCTCCAGCTTCCATCGAGGACACATCACATGATCCATTGTCTACAGCCAAGCCCTAAGATACAACTGCATTTGCTACAATCCCTCAGACAGAGACAAACACCTACAAGATCTTTATCAAGTGCTCTTAAAACTACAATACCGACCTGGGGAAGTGAGGAAACAGATTGACAGAGCAAGACGGGTACCCAGAAGTCACCTACTACAGGACTGGCCCAACAAGGAAAATAACAGAACACCACTGGCCATCACGTACAGCCACCAGCTAAAACCTCTCCAGCACATCATCAACGATCTACAACCTATCCTGGAAAACAATCCCTCACTCTCACAGACCTTGTGAGGCAGGCCAGTCCTCGCTTACAGACAGTCCCCGAACCTTAAGCAAATACTCACCAGCAACTACACACCACACCACAGAAACACTAACCAAGGAACCAATCCCTGTAACAAACCCCATTGCCTACTCTGTCCCCATATCTACTCTAGCAACACCATCATAGGACCCAACTACATCAGCCACACCATCGGGCTCATTCACCTGCACATCTCCTAATGTGATATATGCCATCATGTGCCAGCAATGCTCGTCTGTCATGTACATTGGCCAAACCGGACAGTCTCTATGTAAAAGAATAAATGGACACAAATCAGACATCAGGAATGGTAACATACAAAAGCCAGTAGAAGAACACTTCAATCTCCCTGGACATTCAATAACAAACTTAAAAGTAGCCATACTACAACAAAAAAACTTCAAAAACAGACTTCAAAGAGAAACTGCTGAGCTACACTTCATTTGCAAACTTAACACCATTAATTTGGGCTTGAACAGGGACTGGGAGTGGCTGGCTCACTACAAAAGCAATTTTCCCTCTCTTGGTATTGACACCCCCTCATCAATTATTGGGAGTGGACCACACCCACCCTGACTGAATTGGCCTTGTCATCACTGGTTCTCCACTTGTAAGGTAACTCCCTTCTCTTCATGTGCCAGTATATATATGCCTGTGTCTGTAATTTTCACTCCATATGTCTGAAGGAGTGGGTTTTTACGCAAGAAAGCTTATGCCCAAAAAAATCTTAGTCAGTCTTTAAGGTGCCACTGGATTCCTCATTGTTTTTATCTAAATTGAGGGTGTCAGAACATGTAGGCAGTGGACTGGAGCTAGGGTGACCAGATGTCCCGGTTTTATAGGGACAGTCCCGATTTTTGGGTCTTTTTCTTATACAGGCTCCTATTATCCCCCACCCCCGTCCCAATTTTTCACACTTGCTGTCTGGTCACCCTAACTGGAGCCAACCTCTGAGATACATCAAACAGGCCTGTCAACCAACAGAGCACGTTAGTACAGATATGACACCTCCAAGTGAAGATCAGATGCCAGTCTTCTGTGTCTCTGTTGTTGTCTTAGAAAGATACTTTATGTTAATTTTGACTACAGGAGGACAGGTGCTTATTGGGTTTTTTTCTACGCCTGAATGTCTCCTGATTTTTCTTTGGTGCTTTAAAGGCAGTAAACACAATTTTGATTTGGTTTCAAGCCTGTCCTTGCTCTGTTGCATTGGACCACCATGACCATGATGAACTGAAAATAGCTTCCTTCTTCTGTAAGAAATAGCTTAGAAGTGCTGCTTCCATAAACTGCTTATTCAGCCGGAGAAAAGAGGCCTGGCAAGAACTTGGGGCCTTGACATTTTATTAAAAGTCTGAAGAACTATTTGGGATAATAAAAACATGAGGACTGTCTGAGGAAGGTAGGAAGGCCCCCACAGTCTTAGAATTCAAACAACAGAGCCAAGAGAGTCTAACTGTAAAGTAAAAATGGGTTTATGTCCTTTTTCACATTCTTTGGGATGTGTTAAGAAAGCCTTTTGTTCTCATTGTTTCTACATTAGAAATTCAGATATTGTCTACCTTGTTTTTCCTGGAAGACTCTATGGAAACCTACTTGATTTATGACATCATAGAAATCATGCAAGTGAAACTTTGTTAAGTGAAATAGGAAAGGTTTTTTATTCAGACCGTTTAAAACTCTTTGGGTCTCATTCCTGTGCTTGAGTCAGGGAAGGCTGGGGTGGGGCCAACATGGCTTTAAATTACCTTGAGTGTCACATAATCTGGGTCTATAGAGGGGCCTGCTTTGACTTTCATTCTGCATCTCATGGTGCCCTATAGATCCAGGGAAGCAGAGACTAGCTTAGTTCAATGTTGTCTGGTGATGTCCCAACATGTCGCCACCCGTACCCCTGATGTGGAAGCAGGGCTGGGGCACAGCCCCTGAACCACCTCTAGATCAGCCAGGGATGCTCTTTGAGCAGGGGATATTCTCAGGGGACGGTTTCCTCCCACATTAAGGCCCCATTATGCTGCCAGCCTACTGTAAAAGGGCCTTGGGATAACTGAGAATTAGGCCCTTTGTGTTTTTTAACACCATTTAATTCAAAAGGATGAGGCGAATGCCTCTTAGTTAAAGATTCAGCACCTCCATGCACTCCAATTAAGGAGTGAGATAGTTCCTGATCCACACCTCTCAGTAATTCAAGGAGTTCTGTAAAAACAGTAACTAAGTGCTGGTCTACACACAAATTTGCCCAGATTGAATCAAATTGGTTTTCGGAAACCAATTTACTGTGGTGCAAGTCAATGGGCATGTCTATATTACAGAGACTGTACCGTCATAACTATGTTGGGGTAGCTGTGCCAGCATATCCCAATGGTGTAGTCACAACCTACACCGACCTAAGGGTTTTTCTGTGAGCACAGGAACACTACCCCCACAGACAAAGTTAGCTATGTCGGTGGAAGCATTCTTCCATCAACATAGCTGCAACTACACTGCAGGGTAAGTTGACATAGGGTAAGTCGTCTACATTACAAGCGCTACAGTGGCACAACTATAGTGCTAAAGCTACACTGCTATAGTGTAGACACTTGCTACAGTGATGGAAGGGGTTTTTCCATCAGTGTAATAAATCCATCTCCTTAAAGGGTGGTAGCTAGGCGATGGAAGAATTCTTTTGTTGACCAGTGGTGACTACACTGGGGCCTAGGTTGGCTTACCTGCGTCTTACAGGGGTATGAGTTTTTCACATCCCTAAGTGCTGTAGCAAGGTCAGTCTAAGTTTTAGGTGTAGTCTAAGCCATAGCTACATTAGTTAGATGTGTGTTTTTTCACACCCTTGACTGATATAGCTATGTCAGCCTAACTTTTAAGTGTAGACCAAGCCAATATTTGAAGACTTTTAGTTTGGAATAAAAGTAGATATGGGCTTGTCTACACGGTGGGGCAATGCATACTACAGGGATGTGACTTCTAAAGCGCACTAACATGTTGCACTTTAATTGGTCCATATAGACCCTATTGATGTGCTAAAGGTTCCCTAGTGTGCAATTAATGCATAGCATGTTAGTGTGCTTCATAAATCACACCTCTGTAGTGCACATTGCTACACCATGTAGACCAGCCCTCCGTCTGATTTAGCTAAAGCTAGATTTTTACTCATCTGAGCTAAATTGACTTCAATCATTTTATTCTCAACTAAGACTATCTACACACAGATGTGTGCCAAAATAGCTAAATTGGTTTTAATTCACTCCTTTTATTATTTTTGTGCAAACTGTATATATACACCAAACCTGGAACGTGATATTCCTGGTATTTCAAAGGTAAAAAGCAAGCAGAATAAAACTTTATTTTGGGGAAATAAAACCAAAAATCTTTCCACGCCTTCTTTACACATCCAAGATCCAAAGGAGAGAACAATTCCTGTATTTTTTTCCTAGTGGGGAGAGAGGGAGCGGGAGGGGAGTCATCTTTAAGGTTACTGTCAATATAATAGAAAAAAGTAAGCCCTGACATCCATGAGTTTGACATTCTTGGTCTAAATAAACCTTACCTTTTGTTAGACTATATTAATCTGAAGTTGCAAATACAAACTGTTACACTTGCCTGACCAATGCCTGATACTTTTCTCAGGTTCCCAGAGATAAAAGGCTGTTGTCTGTTAACAAAGTGAGTGACAATCAAGAAGACCAAGATAAAAGGTATAGTATAATTTAAAATTAATATATTAATACACGGCAGCTAAAAGAAACTTTGATCAGACGTGAATCAAAAGAATTGTTATGGCCTCTGACTTCCTTCTACAAGAAAAAAGAACAAAGTCTAGTGTGGGAAGCAACCATTACACATCTCTACGTATTAAAAAAATTAAATGGGATTTTTAAAAAATGTGATTTGCAAAGTAATAAAGAATCCCAGTGAAGCTGTCATGTTATTTGAAAAAATAAACCAGAAAAAAATATTGACATTAGAAATACTGCTTTTTGTTGGTAACAAAAGCCGTTGTTTGGCTTTAGTAAACTGATTTAGGTAGTTATACTTAGCCTAATCTCATCTCTGTCAGGGAGCAAATAACTTTACATAACACCTTCTTCATTAAAACTACCTTCTGTCAAATATTTTCTTCCCCCCACACCTGTCAAATTATAGCTTTTGCTGTGTCTGGAGTCAAAGTTGCTAAAGGGTCCTGTGTGGCAGGTTAAGAAAAAAAACCTGACTTTATTGAGACTCATGAGCAGGAGAGAGTGAGGCTATATCTTCACTGCAAAAAATAGGTATGTTTGTACATCGAGTTAGCTATCTCAATGTAAAATCCTAGTGGAGAGAAGGCACAGGTAACTTTTACCTTAGTTAGTCAAGGTCATAGCTATGCCCCAAAGTGGGGTTTGGCTCAGCTGGTTACATTGTGGTAAAAACTAACAGTGCTTTGTCGCCACTATGATTTACATAAAACTAGCTATCTTGATGCACAAAAAGCTCCTTTTTGACAGTGAAGATATAACCTGAAACTTCTTCAGTCTGCATCTGGAGAGAGAGTTCCACTTCCATCTGACTCCAGAGAAATTCCACAGCAGGACTGGCAAAACATCCATCCAACGGAAAGCCAAGATGGCCGCCATTTTCTCATCAGAGCAACTCTCATTAGTTATTGAAAATGAGAATAAAACATGTAGCAGGTGCAGCTGTTGGAAGCTGAAAGCTTTATGAATTAACCATTTCATGTGTGTGACGACTGCACCTTTAGTTAGAGATAGGGTGGTGCTCCTGAAAGCTACAGTGCACCCGCAACAATTACTGTCCTGCTCTGTTATGATGGAATTCCTGGAAGTACTTCTTCAGGAATTACATCAGTAAACATAGTCACCACCGTGTGGCTGTTTGAAAGGGCAGATAGCAAAATATTAATCTCATTATTGACAATTCACTCTCTCTATTCCACATGCAAATTGTTCTATTGTCAGTAATATATATTATTTAATGTAAAACCCTCAATATTTATTTTGGTCAATAGGCTTTTGTATTGATCTGTTAACTATGAATACAAATAGTAGTCTAAGGAGAATGAAAAATAGGTCACATAGGATTTGTCATACTAGATCAGATCATTCATTCACTGGGTCCTGCATTCTAATTCCTGCAGTGGCCAATACCTGATGTTTCAGAGGAAGGTAACCTCTCCTGGTCCTCAATACATGATCCATGAAAGTTTTGCACTGCGGGTGTATTTTCTTCCTGACTTCTGTAGCAATCAGCCTACTCCCTAAACGAGGAAATTTGATGCCAGTTTCTATTAGGATAATTCACAGTTTTTTGTTTGTTTCACAGAAATTGTCTTGGTAGTAATGAAGCTCAGAGTAATTTGAGTGGAGGAGAGAACAGAGTTCAAGTCTTGAAGACAGTGCCAGTTAATCTTTCCTTAAACCAAGAACATCTGGAGTCTTCCAAAAGGGAATACAGCACAAATGTATCTGGGAGCCCAACGCCAATCTCGGTGACTGGAGTTACTGTGGTAAAGGCAGAAGAGTTCACACCAGTTTTTATGGCCCCACAAGTGCATTATGCTAGGAGCGAAAATGAGGAGCACCGGGGGGTTATCTTCGAACAGACTCAGTATGAAGTGCCCAATATTGCCCCCCATACAAACTATCTCAAAGATGACCAGCGTAGTACTCCTGATAGTACTTACAGTGACACTTTCAAAGATGGGGGAACAGAAGTAAGTTTTTCATTTATGAACTAGTATCCTGGAACTCATTAAATGGAATCATACAGTGTGACTCTGTGTTGTACAGCACCGAGCACAGTGGGGGCTTGGTTCTTGACTGGTGTTCATAGTTACTACTACAGTAATAATAATAATTAATAATAATAAATAAATAACACAAGCAGCATATTTTACCTCTCTGCAGAACAGAGGAGCAGGTGAATGACCATGACCATCTTTAGTAAATTCAGCTGCTCTTCACAGTGCTCTTCACTGCCTTCTGACAGCATAGGGGAACACCATCTTCCTAGAGGGTAGTTTGGTTTCTTACCTATTGGAAACAATGAGAGGTGAAGGGTATTTTAATAGAGGGCATCTTGTGGCCTCAGTCCCATTGAGAATAAAGTGGGTAGGGATGGCTTATTTTGAAAGAGGGCAAGTTAACTATTAGCAGGCTGTAGCTTCACTCCTGTTCAGAACAATAGGAGATGGCAGCCATTTTGAAAGTGGGTAATTGTTCATGAGCATCTCTTAAGGGGAGGAATTTATGCACCAATCTCTGTTGATGGATACATTTTTTAGTTGTGAAAAGTAATGGCAAAAAATTACCATTAATCCTAAATAGTTCATTTCAAAAGCTACATATTGCACCAGATCTGCTCATCAAGAAGGGCAAGCGGGGGGAAACGGGTGGCATTAGGAGGGTGCAAGGGAATGTAAAGGTGAAAAGCTAGGGGGAAGATGGGGTATGTGGGTTTGTACAGAGGACTGTTGAGGACAGGCGGGAGGGAAGAACTGGTGTGTGCTCTGGCTGCTATGCACTGCTCTGGCAATGCAAAGCAGCTGTAGATTCAGTTTAACTGGCCAGTATGCTGTTGCTCTGTGCTGCTGTAGAGTGCCTGACCCGAGAGGTTAAAATTTTAAAAATAATTTAAGGTTGATACTACATATCTTCAAATCACATAGTAACATTCACCTTTGGTGTCCTGATTCCTGTTAATGTATGAAATTATTAATAATTTAAAAAACCCAAGGAAACTCCCAGACAAAAACTATGGTAAGATGGAGTTAAGGTTGAGCGTATGTATGACTCATTTAGGGGGAAAAATTACAGGGATGTAATTATCTCCAAAACAAGTATTCAAACCCAGGAAATGCAGAATTAAAATTAAACTTAACAGAAATACAAATATGGTAAGGTATGGAAATGCATATTTAGGGCACCTATACAACCTGAATTCTCTCTGTGATGACATAATGAGGAAATCTATTGTGCCTTTAAAAATCAGTTTAAACTAAACTGGGAGCACAAGCACTATTATGACTTAATTATAATTATATGGCTTCAACCCTTATGCTAGGACACTGGTAAATACCCTCTTGTAGGAGCTGGGGAGTAGTGTGCACATAGGCTTTCCCTAGGATAGTTCATGGCACTGATCCCATCATGCCAGTACATGCTGTTGGAGAGGGAACTGAACTTTCACAGAACAGTGAATCCATCCTATAAAGTGCTGTCAAATGGACAAAATTTACAAACTGGAGAAAAAGAGCGAATATATATATTTGCTAATACTCAGTGACATCAGTAATATTTTATCACATGTTTTTTTTTTAAATATTCTCTGTCATTTATATTACCAGTTTAAAATTAGGCATTATGCACTGTCTACTGTAACTTTCAAACATGGCTCAAGTCTACCAACATTCCTGCATATAAGCAACTTCACACATGTAAATATTCTCGGGGCATTCAATAAGATTACTCATATGAGTTAAGAACATAAGAATGGCCGTACTGGGTCAGACCAAAGGTCCATCCAGCCCAGTATCCTGTCTACTGACAGTGGCCAATACCAGGTGCCCCAGAGTGAGTGAACCTAACAGGTAATGATCAAGTGATCTTTCTCCTGCCATCCATCACCCCCTTCTGACAAACAGAGGCTAGGGTCACCATTCCTTAACCATCCTGGCTAATAGCAGGGAGACAAAAACAAGTTATGACTCTTGTTTTTGAAAATGTGTGCAGGATAGGCCCAGTCCAGCTCTCTTATTCATGTGAACAATCTCTTTTAAATCAATGTGAATATTCATGTGAGTAAGAGCTATGTATGTGAATGAGTTTGCAGGGCCTTGGACCGATTGTCTCAAATATGAAGTATAAGTTTGTAAAAAGTAATTTTTCCCCCAACAAGATTGCCTCCCCACATTGCATTGCCCTATGCACATACATTTGTTATAAAAGTGCGAGTGCAGATACCTTTTAGAAAAGTCATCTTGATGTACATTCTTTTAATCAGCCAAGGCAGAATGCAAGAGAATTACATATAACATTCCATATAAATTACAGTACTATGATCATGATTTTTTCATAATATTATAAAAGTGGTAATTTCTTCTATCTAATTGTTGCCTGATTTTAATATGGATTTAAATAACTGATCAGGTTTTAAATTGTGTCTCAGATGGATTAAATAAAATAGCTTAATTACACACTAATTAATATAAACTAGTTGTATTTATCTAACAAAAACATCGATTAATATTAAAGTTGCTTATCTTCCGGAGACATTCTTGGCATCACTACACCAAGCCATACATGAAAATATCACATAAAATGATATAAAAATAAGACCAGTCAACTGCAAATCTATAGCCATGTGCCATGGTAAAAACACTCTGTAATAAACTGGCATCTCTTAAACAGGTTTCAAGTCTTTTTATTACAGAGCATTTTTATCATGGCACATCAATATGTAATTAACCTTGAGTGGTGACAAAATAGTAATAGTAATAATTAATAATCCATGAGATTATATCTAATGATCCATCAGAGAGGCTTTAGAAACAGTGTATTATGGCCACAAAGGTAAACTAAAAAGAAGAAAAAGAAAGGATCTCATAGAATATCATTTTCTCTGCTCTATAATGTAGTGTATAATTCTTTATTCAATCTATGCAGTGGACATCATTTTCATAATTCAGCCTCTTGATGTATTATATTTCACATTTTTCATCTATATCTTTTTATAGATCTGTTTTAATTTTGTCAAATGAATCTATTATTCTAACATGATCTTGTATTACGTGCAGAATACTTCCTTAGCCTATGTTCATACTCCCATCCAAATGAGATGATACAATAATATGAATTTTTATGAGCCTCAGTGCGTGGGTTGTGGAGGACAATTAGAAACAGATTCACATAAACCCTCTTTAAAAACATAGACACCGTAAAAGCTTTCATTTAATTTGCAGTTTAGGACATGCTTGTAATTGTGAGTGATGCATGTTATTACAGGTTTCTTTTAAACATGTGATAATGTAAGGGCAAGCAGAACACACAAATACCTGCCACTTTACTGATATGGTTATAATGAGCTAGCTAGACTGACAAAATCCAAACACTCGGTGCAAATAATTTCTCTGTGTCAACTCTAGAAGTGAAACCACATAGGGACTACTCACGCTAATAGGTATTTTGAGTCTTAACTACCTGATAGTTTATTATAAGGGTTCCCTAACTAGAAAAGTTTTCATATGATCTTGTCAGTAATTTTAATTTTCTTTGTATCCAATAATTCCTCATGTTTTTTGTTTGTTTTTTATTTGTATAACTTTCAGAAGTACCGCAGTGCGTCAGTAGGGGCTGAGGAATACATTTACGAACAAACAACAAGGTAGGTTACTGAAAGACGATGGGGACTAGATGGAGCTGATTGGCCTCATATTAAAATATAGTATGGAGAACCCCACTTTGCCACCATTAGGGGGTGTACTGTGCTCCCCTGGCATGGAAGTTCAGCTACTGCTGCTTCCCTCCATTGCTCTGCACATTGGCTTTAAAATCTGACTAGTGTCTTCACTGAGGGCACATCTACACTTACCGTGGATCAACGCTGCGGCGATCAATCCACCAGGGGTTGATTTAGCGGGTCTAGTGAAGACCTGCTAAATCGACCGCCGATTACTCTCCCATTGACTCCATTGGAACAAGAAGCATAAGATAAGTCGACAGAAGAGTTTTTCCCATTGACCCAGCGCAGTGTAGACACTGCAATAAATTGACCTAAGCTACGTCGACTCCAGCTATGTTATTCACGTAGCTCGAGTTGCGTAATTTAGGTCGACATAACCCCGTAGTGCAGACCAGCCCTGAGTGTCAGGGCCTGATTCTCTTCCTACTTGCACAAGTTTAAATCAAAAATGATTTCGCTTAAGTCAATGGCGCTGTACAAATGTAAAACTGGTGTGAGGAGAACCAGGCTCTCCGTACCCCACGTACAGAGCACAGATTGCCAGCCTGCTCCTGGAAAATCTTCATTGCCTTCCAAAACAGGAGGATGCAGAGTGCACATGTCTGAGGCTGTTAAGTCAGCTCCCCCAATTTAATGAAATTCCCATTTTGTTTTGTTTTGTAACAATTGGTTTTGGTGGAGATCTTTGTCACTTTATATTGTGGTACGTTTCTGTGTATTTTGTATTATTTGATCTGTTGGGTGTCTGTCACCACCCAGCTAAGTACTGCACAATAAAACTAAAGTTTTGGAGAAATAACCAGTCATTGCTGCTAGCTACTAAACACAGCAAAACATAGGCGCCGACTCCGTGGGTGCTCCGGGGCTGGAGCACCCATGGGGAAAAATTGGTGGGTGCAGAGCACCCACCGGTAGCTCCCCGCCATCCCCGGGGCTCATGCCCAGCTCCCTGCCAGCCCCGGGACCCACGGCAAACTCACCTCAGCACCGGAAGACGTTGCGGGGCCCCGCCCCTGACGCTGGGCGACGTTGCGTCGGCGTCAGGGGCGGGGCCCCGCAATGTCACCCGGCGTTGGGGGCGGGGCCCCGCCCCTGACGCCGGGCGTCAGCCCCCACCGGCGCCACCGGAAGTTGGCGCCTATGCAGCAAAATACATACATATAAATGGGCAAGAGCTAGATTAGTCATTGACTCATATTAGCTCTGATCCAGGAAAACACTTAAGCATGTACTTAACTTTAACTATGTGAGTAGTTAAATTTATATCAGTGAGACTATTCCTGTGCTTAAAGTTAGACATATGCTTAAAGATTTTTCCTGGATTGGGGCCCTCATGCATGGGGCTTTTTTTCTATGGTGTAGCTTTCTTAAGGCCCAGTCTCTTTCTGATGAAGTCAATGGCAAACCCCCCATTATCCTCAATGGGATCAGGACTGAGTCCGTAGACAGGAGTATATCTGCAGCATCAATGCAGCAGAGTTTCCGTTTCCTGTGTTGAGTATTTTTGAAACATAATCCAGGAGTGTTTGTATTGTCAGCATTTCTGTGAAGGTGAAAAACTTTAGTATAAGAGCCAAGGGTAACTTCAGATGATAATTTACCATTCAGAAAGGAAATGCCTCCCCTCTGTGAATTATATAGCATTCTGCTAAGTGTTCCGTACCTTGTATGTACAGAAATGAATGCTTCAGATAAATAACATCAACATAACTTAGGGCCTGGTCCAAGACCCACTGAAGTAGATTGAAGTATCAGAGGGGTAGCCGTGTTAGTCTGGATCTGCAGAAGCGACAAAGGGTCCTGTGGCACCTTATAGACTAACAGAGGTATTGAAGCATAAGCTTTCGTGGGTCAGTACCCACTTCTTCGGATGCAAGCAGTGGAAATGTCCAGAGGGAGATATCTGGACCCAGATGTCCAGATATCTGCCTCTGGACATTTCCACTGCTTGCATCCGAAGAAGTGGGTACTGACCCACGAAAGCTTATGCTTCAATACCTCTGTTAGTCTATAAGGTGCCACAGGACCCTTTGTCGCTGAAGTAGATTGAAAGATTCCCATTGATTTCAAAGGGCTTTTTGATCAGACAGTTGATGAGATTCAAAACAGGCTGAGAAAGTTTTCTGAATAATAACTGCAGTTACATTTGCCCGGGTGAAAATGACAAGTGGTAGCAATGCTCATGCTTTAGGGCATAAACTGATTGCCAACTGGAATCTGGAAGAAATTTCCACTACGGTATAGTACAGATATTACACAATTGGCCAGGTGCAGTATATCTGATATTTTGAGTTTTTTTAACACCTTCTGAAACATCCAGAGTAGGAAACCTCATACACAGGAGAACAAACTAAGGCACATGGACTATTAGTTGTATTATGGCACTTTCTGGGTCTGATTTTGATTCACACTAAAATCCATTTTAGATTCCTTTATACACTGACTGATGTCAAGGAGCCTTAATGTCAATGAGAATATGGCTTTCTGTATTTAAAATACCCTTCTATCATAAACAAAATGTATACTGTACATACAGTAGTCTTTTCAAAGCAATGCAAAATTTAGCACAAAAACACCAAACTTTTTTCTTTTTAACATTAAAACAGAATAGATTTTAGAGTAGAGTAACGTAATTAGGAACACCTTTAAAATGTAGCCTTCATTTCAAATTATAAAAATTACTACTAAACTATATTGAAACTAAACAGTTTCTGAACGTTCTTTCATCAGATGGAGGAAAGATGCTATGGAAGCATCTTTTTCATCTCTTTGGGTGCGATTGGAAAATAAATTCTTGTTATTACTGAATTTTAGTTTTGTTTTTTTTATTTGGTGGCTAAAAATAAGAAAATAGTGTTTTGGTCTTTGCCTTATTTCCTTTTCATATTGCCATAGGCAATGGTATGACATCAGAGTACCATTTGGTTTAGACTAGAAATTCAAGGACACCATAACCTTTTGGTTTAGCATGTTCTTGCTTTTGGCCCTGATTCAGCAGTGCTTAAATGCTTTGTTGAATTCAGACCTTTGAGAAGGTATTATTTTCTTCAATTTGTGGCAATAACCTATAAATGACTCTTTCCATTATGGGGTCTGTAAAAGTATTGTTAAGGGAAACGTTTATTCAGCAAGTGTGATGAGGATGAATATACTGAATTGTCGTAATGCAGCGTGGTAGGATGCCAACAGACAATGTTCTGTGAAGGGTGTGTTTAGGGAAGGAGTCTATAGGACAGAGATTCTCAAACTTTTTCATAGTGTGCACCACAGATAAAGGTGCAGTTTCTCTTATGGAACATCTCCCCTTCCAAAATCCTAATTCCCATATGGTGACATCACTAATATCGTGTCTTTTTTTTTTCCTAATTGTATTATTCATCAATTGCACTACCAATGAAATCTAGGCATTCTGCACTGTCAGGTTCATTTCTAAAGATACCTGTACAAACTAGATTCTAATTTGTCTTTAAAAAAATTAACCCCACTCTGCCGTTCCCCGTTCCCATCTCCTCAAACAGTAGTCAGAGTCCTGTTCCTCCCCCACACAGTTGCAGCAGCTTCTGTGTTCCTCTTATTGGACTCTTCTTCCTGTGCCAGCTGCAGGTTCAAATGTTCATGGAGGCAGCTTAGTTCCCCTTACTAGCAGTGAATGAAGCTCTATTCCCACATGTTAGTCAGCCCCCTCATCATTGGGGTGTATATAGAGTCCCATAGTTGACCATAGTTATGTACAGAGAAACTAAAGAGACAGTCCCTGCCCAAAGAGGCTTACAATCTAGCTAGTCTATTCTTAATTAATTCCAAATTTGATGGATTTAAAGGAAGAAAATTTTAGTTACTGAATCACTTGTCTCTGTTTTTATGTATTTTGACCTTTTCCCATCATTATTGCTATTTAGTTTCCTGTTAGTTTTATGCCAATAAAACTGTACGCATATGAAATGTATAAATAAATAAGGACAAAAAGTAATGGAAAAATCATGGAGATTGTTTGATCTCTCTCTCTCTCTCTCTCTCTCTCTCTCTCTCACAGCAGTACTTTTCAGTATACTCTAGAAGCTACCAAATCTCTGCGTCAAAAGCAAGGGGAAGGACCGATGACCTATTTGAACAAAGGACAGTTTTATGCCATTACTCTGAGCGAGACGGGTGACAACAAGTGTTTCCGACATCCCATCAGCAAAGTCAGGGTATGGCAGCCTTTGCTAGAGAGAACAGAACTCTGCCAAAACGTTCAGGGGGTTGCTCATGGTTTGTTTTATTTTTCTTGGGGAACAGCAGAAACACTTGGCTACAACAACAGAAATATGGGGAAAGGTTATCAGCTATGAACACTTGCTGTATATATTTTTTAGTCCTTTTTCAGTCCCATCTCATGAGCTGCCCAGTTGCGTATATATCTGTCTAAGGCCATGATTCAGCAAGACACTTAAGCACGTGTTTAACTTTAAGCACGAGTACTCCCATTGACTTCAGTGGAACCATTCATGGGCCTGATTCAGCAAAGCACCTATTCCTCTGCTTAACTTTAAGCACATGCTTAAGTTGCACTGACATCCAATGTTAAGCACCTGCTTGAGTCCTCCTGGCCCAAACCTGTGAGGTGCTGAGTGAGCTCTCCCAGCTCCCACTCAAGTCATGGGAAGTTGATGGCATTAGCAGCTTGCAGGATTGGGCCATTAATTTACTAATGATCTGTTTTAAAAACCAAAACAAGTGTGGTGTATGCGTGAGAGCTGTTTTATATTCAAGAAGAAAACAACCTTTATGGAGATTTCCAGCTTGGAAATCAGATTTACGGCTTCATCTCAGTTCTCAGCTTCTGAAGCAGAGCTGTGATAATCAAACTGTGGTGAACACACTGGGCTCATCCGATAATGTTTCAGATTAACTGGTGATCACCCATTAGACTTGAAATGAAAAACGAGCCTCAAAGCTGCGCCCTGAGAATGGCACTGTCCCCTGAAGCTCAAAGTGCAGCAAGCATGTGAAGCAGATGAAATACTACTAGGTTGAGAACGCTGTGGCCAGTGTAGTCCAATCTCATTCTCAACATGTTTTTCTTGCTGTGTGTCAGAGAACAGTGGGGGATTAAAGCACAATGAAATAAATCTGTTTATTGAGGCTCGTAGATGATTAGATCTCTTACAGGGGTTACCAGATTTATTACATAACCCCTTCTCAGACAGTTTGGGGACAATCCTCAGGCCCTGCTAGAAGGGAGAAAATGTGAATATAATCCCAGAACAAATGCCTGATGCGAAGTCAATTGCAGTTAGCGGGAGGCTATTCAGCGATGTCATTGCACTGGATCAGGTCCTAGGGAGCACCATAAATTGTGCTCTTTATCTCACACGTAGTTTTGGGAGACATCACATACAGAGGCAGCAATTTTTTAAAATAGTTTGTTAATTCAAGGTGGGAGGTTATTTATGGGGAATTTGTGTGGAGATTGGGAAAAGCTTCTTCAGCTGAGAACAAAAAGAACACATTGAAGGGGCTATTTTTTGTTTTCCATAATTTCAGATTACCTTGGCATGCAGCGTTTGTGACTTCAGAGAGAATTTCTTTTAAAATCTGTTTAAATAGTCAATTTTTCCCCTGAGCTTTTATGACTCCAAAGTTAGGATGTAGAGTGAATGTACAGTTTGTTTTGGTTTGGTTTTTGGTATCACATAATTAGAGCAAAATGAATCCAGAACTTGAAATGAAAACTCAAATGAGGCTCAGTAAAAAACCCATATAGCTTTGTGGTAAAAATAAAAATATATGCAAGACTTCTGACCAGAGGATGGGTGCTTCTGGCCATAGGATGGGTGCTTCTGACCATAAGATGGGTGCTAAGGCAGTGGTCCCCAAATGTGCGGCATGCCTCTCCCTGGGGTGTGTGTGGAGGAATGTTCGGGGGCAGAGAGGGAGCGCTACCCAGCCCCACTCTGGCCCCACCCCTGGCCGCAGCTCCTGCCTCAACCCCAGACCCACCCCCAGCTGCACCCCAGCCTTGGCCCCCTTGCCTCTGTCTATGCCCTCACCTCTCCTCCGACCCCGGGGAGCCATGGCTCTGCTCTCAGCCCTGGCTCCTGGGGAGGGGCATGGACAGGGGTAAGAGGAGGTGTGTCACAGGGTCTGTGCAGGTTTCTCCCTCTTGTCCCTGCGCCCTGTGTTTGGACTGGTGCCATAAAGAGTCCCAACACCCTCTGTTGCCGTTTCACCCAAGTGTCTTTATTTATAGTGCTTGTGCAGTTCCCAGATCCCCCAACAGTTCGTGCCCCAGGGTCTCCTAGCCCATTGAGGCTTCCCTCTACTGTAAGGAGACAGCTAAACCACCTTCCTGTCTCCTCCCAGGCTAGCCCCCTTGCTGAGGTTTGCCCTGGGCTTTATAGCCCACATGGCTCAGCCCAGCTGCTGGCACCTAGCTCAGCCTGTTGCTCTGAGCTGGCCCTCATTAGGGCTTGCAGCTGGGCTGCCTGCTGGATACCTGCAGCCCTACCCCTGGCCTCCTGGCTCGAGAGCAGGCTGCAGCCAGCAGTTTGGCAGGGCTTTAAAGGGGGATTTTACCCCTGCCCTGCCACAGGGTGCTACTCTGAAAAGGACCACTGGACTTAGGGTACGTCTATACTTACTTCCTGGTTCGGCGGGAAGCAATCGATCTTCTGGGATCAATTTATCGCGTCTTGTCTAGATGCGATAAATCGATCCCAGAAGCGCTCCCCGTCGACACCGGTACGCCTGCTCCGCGAGAGGAGTACGCGGAGTCGACGGGGGAGCCTGCCTGCTGCGTCTGGACCCGCGGTAAGTACCTTTTAGTTTGAACTAAGATACTTCGACTTCAGCTACGTTATTTACGTAGCTGAAGTTGCGTATCTTAGTTCGAACCGGGGGGTTAGTGTGGACCAGCCCTAAGAGATATATAAAGTGGTATATCCGCAAATGCAGACAAAGAACACTTTTTTTAATGATTGCTGCTCATCACATAGGAAAACATCTATTTGAAAGTAGCTCAAACATTAAACATTATAGGCTGTAATTTGTCTGGATTGTTGACTGCTGCAGGCACTAAAATATTATGTTTTTGTTAGGGTGTATTTTCAGCTGTGTTAAATCAATTTGTGGCTATATATTTTTTAAAATCAACCAACAAGAACGTTCCCAGTAATATTTCCTGCTGCACTTCTGATTTTCCTGTGGTGCTGTCCCCAGTCCTGCTCCCCTCCCCCACTTAGTTGCTTGCAGCATTATAGGAACTTTTTCTGTATGTTTCTTTTACCCAAAGAGCTACTATCATACAGAGCATATCATTTCTACTTTTATATAATCTTCTAAAGGCCAATGAGTCCAAATGACTTATTTCAAGTATCTCAGTCAGAATTAGAATCTGGGTTGCTTTTGCTTTTGAGATCACCACTTTTAGCACTATGAAACACAGCCCTCTTAAATTTAAATACTCAGTCACATTTTATTCAAACTCCAGAAAAAGCATCATCATTGTCCCTGATTTATTTTTAAAATACCTTTCTATTGCACACAAAAATTAAATGCATCACACATGTAGGGCGAGAATACAAAACACTGAATGGTACCCTTCAAGGACAGATTTTCTAGTGGCAATGGAGGCGGGTGGGAGTTTCTAGTATTTAGGCATCTCAGAATTAATTAAACGTGAGGTACTGCCAGTAATGTAGTCTCCACTCCCCTTTTCTGTAGAGTGTGGTCATGGTTGTATTCAGTGAAGATAAAAACCGAGAGGAACAGCTGAAGTACTGGAAATACTGGCATTCTCGGCAGCACACAGCTAAACAGAGGGTCCTTGACATTGGTAAGTGAGTAGTTCTATGAATTTATATTCTCCTCCATACTCCATATTGAAATGTTATTATGTGAGGGAATAGAGCATTCAAAGAGGGAAAAATCAACTCTGTAAAAAGTAGATGCAATTGATATGTGAACAGCATTGCAAATACTGTACAAAATTACCATAGGTGGTGGAACTTTTTAACACCTGGACGACCTAATGATTACAGGTAAAAGCTTTGTGACACAACTGTTAGAAATTGCTGAGCCCCATTGAGGATTGGGCTGAGGGGAAGAGGATGCAACAAAAGAACCAGTGAAAGAGCTGTCTTGTCATGTGAGACTCAGAGAATATCATGCCCACAACTCCTCCATTGATGAGAAACCTATGCCCCATGCACTCCAAGTCTTCTACGTGGGGAAAACTCTTCTTGACAGAAAGGATGATAGTTGTATAAGATAAGGTGTGAATTTAAACCACTCTAGTTATATGGGTATAACCTCCTGTGTGGACACTCTTATTCCAGTATAAGAATGTCTTTTCCTGATTTAATTTACGTTTCCTTGTAAGATGTTTAAACTAAGCCCCCCCCCCCCCCCAAAAGCCCCACTTATTCAGGAATAGGAATGCCCCCTTGAGGAGTTCTACCAGTATAATTACAGTGGTTTAACTATACCAGTATAATTATACTGGTGTCACTGGTGAAACTTTTCCATGTAGACAAATGCCTACACTTAAGTATGTGCTTAAGTGCGTTGTTGAAAAAGGATGGGGTTACTCACATGCTTAACTTTAAGCATGGGCTTAAGTCCTATTGAAGTCACTGGGACTTGAGCACATGCTTAGGTGCTTTGCTGAATCAGGGCATCTGTGTATGCTTGTTTCATTAATCTTTAATCTTTAATTAGAACACTAATGAGGACTCATAATTAGCTTGTAAAGATTGCCTCTTAAAAGCTTTCTCCTATTTATTTCTTGACATTAATTTTGAAAATAAGTAGCTTTATCAATTGTTTTCATAATGTCTACACTCCAGTCAACAGCTGAATGTTCAATGTATTAAATAATAGTGATTGGTGGGCAGGGGTGTTGTTTTAGTCGGAAGAAATTCCAGAAATCGTCATTAATCATCTAATAGTGTCCAAACTCATGGAATCATGTTTGGTCCTGGGAAAATAAGGCTTCCAATAATAGTACAGCTGAATGCTGTCTCTGGGAAATTCACTATTTGGTTTCAAGGGAATGAATCCATATTCCAGTTTATTTGCTGGCCTTGTTTTCTTGAGTGGTATTCTTACAAGGTTAGACTTACCCCCAAATTGTGCCTCCTGTATTTCTCAGATGTTTTCGTTCAGCAGCAGGTTAAGGCAAGCAACCATAGCATGACTAATGTGAAAAAATTCCATGTTTCTAGTAAATCTCCACTGATACTGTCCAAGACAAGGTTCTTTATTTTTTTTAAAAAGAAGGTTCATTGACCAAGGCACGATTTTTCACCCAATACTGTTATAGACTCTTTCCAAAGCCTGAATCTTTAAAGATAGTGAACTGGTGGATTGCTACATCCACACAGGGCCCCTTCAAAATCAAATAAGAAGTCTCTGTGCAGATAGAGCAGTCCATTTGCACCCTGTCTGTTGTAGGATTAGGGCTCAAGATGCTACAACGTCATGTCCATTCAGCACTTCATATATGACGCCCTAGAAAATGTGAAAAAGGGAAACATACAGAAACTCCATTCCTAAATCTAAATGGATCCTGCTACGAAGATGTCCATTACTATAAAACATTCCTGCTATTAGAAAGCAGTGCTGTAAAACAATATACATGTGCAAATATCCATTCTTGGTGTCTGCTCAGGAGCTCAGAGTCTGCATGAGTGACTGCTAATGAGCACTCAGCACTCCCCATCACCCTTTGTTTTCTGCTTTTAACTGTTTGTCTCACCAAAAACTGGGAATAAAGCTGTTTGAATCCTGACGAGTTATCCTGATAAGCTCGTTTATTACTCATCCTAACACCGGCATTTACGAGAGTCTCTGAGAGCCTGCAACTGCCCTCCCCATGTGCTTGGGAAGGGGAGGGATAGCTCAGTGGTTTGAGCATTGGCCTGCTAAACCCAGGGTTGTGAGTTCAATCCTTGAGGGGGCCGTTTAGGGATCTGGGGCAAAAATTGGGGATTGGTCCTGCTTTGAGCAGGGGGTTGGACTAGATGACCTTCTAAGGTCCCTTCCAACTCTGAGATTCTATGATTCTATGATCTCATCACTGGCAGAGCTTCCACCTGCTGCTTTCCACCTTCCACCTAAAGTCCAAATCTGTGGGAGTGTCTTGACTTCAAAAGTTCTCTCCACCCCCCTCATGTGCAGTTTACATACCGGGCAGCAGATTCCGGCCTAAGGAGTTTGCTAGACCAAAGCAGGCAGCGCTCACCTTGTTTTGACTGCCTGAGGGGACCAAACAATTGAGTGCAGGGAGGAAGGGAGGCAGGGGCGGGGAATGAGAAAAGCAGGACTTGGAGATGACAGAGAAAATAGCATTGCTAAAAACAAAGGGGTAATCAAAGATCACCTGTACTGGGAGCAGTTCCCAGGCTCTCAGCCCAGACAGAGAACATCAGGTTTGCCCGTCCACTTTCCGATGTTGCCAGCCTCTACTGGGGCCAGGTCTACACCACAGAATTAGGTCGACGTAAAGCAGTTTACGTTGACCTACTCTGTAAGCGTACACACTACAGTGTTCCTCTCGCCGCTGTAACTCGCCCGCTACGCTGACTTAATATATACACCTTGGCAAGAGGTGTAAGACTTAGGTCGATGTAGTTCATAGTTCGTAGTTACTTGCATTGCTGAGAATGTCAGTTTCACTGCTGGTAGGGTCCCTGTTTTGAAACTGAGCCCCCAGGGCAGGGCAGGTGTTCCATCTGTGAGCCCTGCAATGCTGACAGCTGAGCCTCGCTGCCTGTGCTGAGAACCCGGGCTGTGGGCTCCACACACAGCTCACAGCTGGAGTCTCCCTGCCTGGCACTGAGAGCCCAGACTCTCAGCTCCCCCAGAGCTCCCAGCTGGGAGCCCGACTGCCGGGTGCCAACTCCCCACACTGCCCTTCATAAATCAGTGAAGGGCTCCTCGTGAGGATGCGCGCCACCGGCAGAGGGAGGGTAGTGTGGACATGAAAAAATGGAGTAATTACTGCAGTGTAATTGTGTAGTATAGACAAGGCCTCAGACTAGGATTGTTTAGAAACCTATTTGGTGAGAACTACTAAAGTGCTGTTACTGAGTTCCTTCCTACCACCCTAGTCCCAGTGACTCAAGTTGAAAACTGTCCATCTGTTGAGGAAGATTAATTAAAAATTCCCTTTCAGCTCCCAGGCCAAATAAATCTGTTTATTGTCATAGGAAATACACTGACAGAGCAAATGTAGAGATAAGTTGTATCATGTCACAACTATTGTTTAAAGCTGTATAGTTTGGCACTAGTACATACATGCTGCAGTACCAATGTTCATACCTTTGCACCTTTGATGACATGGGGTGAAATTCCTACTGACTTCAATGGACCAGGATTTCACAATGGTTTAATTGGTACATTTTAGGCCCCTTGTCCAAACAAGTAAATCTACAGTGTGTGCTCAATATACACATGTACAGCAAAATGAATGCTGTGCATAAACTGTGTTATATATGCTAAAATTAATGTATTTTACATTTGTATTAATTAGAAGAGAAATAGGCCGGCACTAACTTCCAGGCACTCCTCCTATCTGTAGATTTTATTTAGACTGTAAACTTGAATGAAGCCTGGAATAACTAGGTTTAATGATACAATGTTCAGTGTCAAACAGGAGAACTATTTAATAGGGATCTAAACTTTGCCAAAACATTTCTTAGGAATAAGCTCTAGCACTCTAGGCACTCCTGTATGATATTTCAGCTAAGTGCAATTGAAATAAGCTCTTTGGTGGTTATCATTGCCAAATAAAATGTTTACCAAACAGATTTTCCTTTAATCAAGAATTAAAACTTTGGATATTGGGCTTCGAAACTGCTGGTGTCACAAGTGATGCTGCCACTTTGGAACAAAATGATTGTCAAGTATAGTTCATATGTGAGCTTTCAAACGCCGTGCTCTGCAAAACAGCTGCACTTTTCTTTTTCATGGGACAATAATAACTCAGTGCTTAGTGTGTGCTCTATTCCACACAGAGGGCCAAGTAGTGACAGAGACAGAAGACATTATGCAACATTGTGTCTAATTTTCATGAAATTGTATTTGCATACAGATCTGGATGTTAACTAATGAACACACTTTGATCTTTGTAGTGCTTATTATTTATAGTCAGTTTATTATTCCTCATGCTTGTGTTTCTGTTGCATCTAGAGTACAATATCAGGGCCTTCTTAAAGATAATTCAATAGCTACCAGCTTCCTCTTGGAGTGGAAGAATGCTCTTTCTCCAGAGTGCTAACATAACAATAAACTGGCTTAGTGTTTGTGATCATGTCTCCTGCTAGTGCCTGGTCCAAGAAACTCTTTTCTGGTCTGTTCGCATACTAAGTGGCTGGGTCATTTCTATATTCCAGCTTGTAAGCACTTTGAGGCAGGGCATTGTCTAGCTATCTTTCCTGAGGCACCTACAACACCTTTAGGCATGGTACAAGTAATGCATTTTGCACACACTTCCTATTAAAAATACAGGATAGTTTATAAAGGATTAAGAAATGATTAATTTATGTTGTAGTTAATTGCCATAGATTGTTATAACCAACTATATCACCTTGTACTGATGTGCTTATAGCTAATGCTAAGTTTTTGTCATGGATATTTTTAGTAAAAGTCACCGACAGGTCACAGGCAATAATGAAAAAATCATGGAAGCCCATGACCTGACCTTGACTTTTACTAAAAATACCAATGACAAAATGGGTAGCCTGGGCAGCTGGGGGAAGAAAGGGTTGGGAACTCCAAGATTCCTTCCCGCCGGGTCCCCCCTGCTGCCCGGGGTGGCGCGAGCAGCGGGGGTACCCCACAGCTCCCTGCCTCCACAGGTGGCAGGGGACCCTGCAGCTCTCAGCCAGCACTGGCTGAAGTCACAGAGGTCTTTGGAAGTCACGGTGATCTCCATGATTGAATTACAGCCTTACTTATAGCCCTCTATGTCACATATTATTCATGCCTGTTACATGCTTATAACCTGTATTAATCATTCAATAATCCTTTATAAACTATTCATTAATATATCCTTAATATAAAGCATGGCCTACAGAGCAACAATGGTGCTCAGAGCTAAAGGAGTAATTCTATTAGCTCACATAATAGGGGCTGGTGCTGAAGGCTTCAGCTGTGATACCCGCTAGCTGCAGTGGCGTCCATGTGTCTGTGCCAATATTCCATCACGTGTTTGTAGATGCTCCTGTTATCAGCTTCTGTGCACTGTTCTGCTTCTTTAACTTAGAGATGGGCTTGAGCTGCAAACTGCAGATGTGGAGCCAACTTTTACCCAAATTCAGGAGAATCCAGATCTGGGGATTTGGCTTGGGCTCATCTCTACTGTGAAGTTTGCAGAAAAGCATCATCTACTGATCATGTGTGAAAGAACTAAGGTTCCATGGCAGGTTGATGTCTCAGTCTCAGTGTTCAGGTTGGCGTCAGTATTGAGAGCATGGAGTGAAGCCAGAGCACAGCTGTTCACAGGTGAACAGCTTGTGACTCCCTTTTTGTCTTCCATTAAAAGAAGATATGTGTGTTAGCACAATAAATCAAATGCTGAAATGGTGCAAATTTGTATTGACAACCCCTGGAACTTTCAAGATGTCGGTTTTCCTGCTCCTCAGTTATGCACCTCAAGGCTGGAGAGACGAAACAGAGGCAGAGGGAGTCTGAAGAAAACACTCTGGACACTTTGCAGAACTGAAAACTCCTTTCCCCCACCCTCACTGCTGAAAAGATGAGCCTTTTGAAGGATAACTGTAAGCACTGCCTCACCTTAAGCAGTGCGGTGCGTCATACTTGCTGATTTCCCGTGGGTCTAACTGTTGAACAGCTAGCAGTGGGAAGGATCCTTAGCTGATATTGGGACTAGCAGTGAGAGGGAGAATCAGTTGATATTTGGATGATGTCTGTATTCAGGAGTCCAAATATTTAGATGACATTCAGACACATACCCAGCTCCAAAATAGAAATGGCTTCTGATAGCCTCAGTATCCTTTCTCTGCCTTCCCCTATGACTTAGGGCTGACCCTGAAGAACACTTTTCTCTCTTTGATGTAAGGTTGTCTTCTTGGAGCAAGGGGGAAGCTGGGTAGCCTGCTCCAGCTCACTCCAGATACATAGGGGTGGCTACCTTGGTACACTTTGATTAGTGCATCAGCTAGGGTGGAAGAGTGGTCCAATGGTTAAGGTGTTAAGTGGGGACTTTCGAGACCTTTGTTCAATTCCCTGTTCCATCACAGACTTATGACCTTGGCCAAATCACTTAACTCTCTGTGACTCATCTGTAAAATGGGGCTAAGAGCACTTCCCTACTACACAGTGTGTTGGGAGGATAAGTATGCTAAAGATTGTGAGATATTTAGATTCTGCAGCAATGGGAGCCCAGTATAATACCTTAGAGTTCTATCTCCCCATCCAAAGTCCCTAAGCATATACTTAACTCTAAGTATAAGCTTGAGTCCTAATTACTTTAATGGGCCAAGCACATGCTTAAACTTAAGCAGTTGCTTAAGTACTATTCTAAATAAGAAAGGATTTAAGGGCTTAAGCCCTTAATTAGCAGGGAGCAAAGGAGCTTTGCAAAATCAAGGCTAAATGTAGGTATGGATTTTTGCGGAAAAGGAGGTAGGCACTTCCACCTCACCTCTTTCCTTCTGTAGGAGGACTGGGAAATATTTCTGACCTTTTAACACTTACATGCTGAGATATCCCATAGTGCACTGACTTTCTCTTCAAAAACAACGGAGCATAGAAGCGGATTACATTACAACATGCTGTAATCATTTGGCCAGTATTGATACCATAATATGACCAACAGTGGTACAGTTTTACCTATATTTTACCTAATATTGGTATCATTTGGATGCTTAAAACAAAAACAGCTACCCATAGCATATAATCCATGCAAGCTTGTACCCAAATAATGAATTTATAGTGTTTTAATAGACTGCAAATTTCAATATTGGTTTCATATAGAATTTTCCAAACAAAATGGAAATAATTCTTGCAGAGCCATTTTCTTGCATATCAAAGAACCCCAATTTTCTCTTTCTGTTAAAGCAGTAGCAGCTTGAGAGGAGAAAGTATAATGATGGCAACTTTCCAATATCCATGGAAATGATTTCTAAATGACGGTTTATCATTAGTTAACATTTATACCGAGGTAGCACCTAGAGGCCTCAACCAGATTGATGCTTAAAACAGCTACAGTAAGTCATTTTCAAAACCAAGAATGCTGATTTATCTGCTCTGGCTTCTTTAGTTATCTTTGAGCTGAAAGGAATGATGAGCAGCTCTGCTTTTAAATGGCATGTCACACATTTCTTGAGATTTGTGTATGGCAATTAAGGAAATGGGGGGGGTGTTTTGGGGGAAGAGAGATATTGGTGGGATGGTGGGTACTTATTGTCTTTTACATGAAGAAAACATATGTCTTTACAAGACATCTTGTTCACCCCTTTCCAAGATACACCTACACAGCATGCTCATGTGCAGCAATCATTTGCACAAGGCATTTTTGGGTGAATCATAAATCGAAGGGGTGGGTGGGAAGGTGGGTGCATGTGCATATTAAACTACATATGTATATCTCCTAATTCTTCTTGCTTACACTCTCCTTATAAACAGGAAAGCCAATGTGTTCATTTAGAAAGATGACCTGTGTTCACAGTGGGGATAAAAAAAGCCCAGAGACCATCTCTGTACATATTCACTGTGTCCAATTGCTTGACTTCACTGAAAGTTTCGTGCCATGCCTGTGGTCTGAACGTTCTGGATTCTTTGATCCAAACTGTTTCAAGCATTCCAGGCATGTTGTTTCACTAGTCCAGACAGCATCCCTGTTCTTCAAAGCAAAGAAATGTATATGAATTATACTTCTCTCCCTCATCACACCCACAACACTGGCATTTTTGCCATGCAAGCGTACTTGAAATTATTGTTGCTTCTTAATTATTTTTTGAAAACCTAGATAATGTTCATTTTTCTTAACGGAATAACAAGGTTGAGAAAAAGAATACCAAATTCATATAGGGCCATCACTTACAGAATGTAAAACATTCTCTTTATGCAACTGAGTACAAAGCTATGAATCAACATACTTTTGAAGTGCAGATGCAGGTAAAAGTTAAGATAAAGGTTATTACATTGAGTAATCTCAGCCCTCTGGTACTGAGTCCAGTTATAGCTCTCAAGGGATTCTCGGGCAGCGTATGCCTCATGGAGGATCGACACATTTTCTCTTTAAAGAATATGAAAGCTTTTAATCTGTGATTAGATATTGAGCAGAAATATTAAAGGATACTGGCAAAGGAGAAAAATGGGTTATTGTCCCTTTTTGCTTCTCTGTGATGTATAAAGAAAAGCTGAAATCTCCCATATTCTTGCTTCCTTCTCCCACAATTTTTTTCCTGCTGTTTTCTACATTAGAAATTCAGGTCTCACTTACATTGGGTTTTTCCCTTTCAATACTCTTTGGATGACTAGAGTATTGATAGGGTTATGACATTATAGGTCCCAAGGAAGCAAAAACCAATTAATTGAGAGGGGATATGTTTGGTTACTTTTGTTTTTGTTTGTTCTTAAACACTCATGGGTTTTGTTTGTTTGTTTGTTTGTTTTTGTTAATGCCAATTATATTTTTGGAAGAAAAGATCACTTTGTTAAAAATCCAATGCCCTGCACCTTCAGTTATCAGAAAGCAGAGAGAGTTTGTAACCACTGCACTGGGGACACCACTGGACACATTCCTGTTATATCTAACATAAAAACAAGCAGGATTTTTTGATTGTCAGTTGGTGGTGAATGATTTTGTTTATTTATTTAAATTGCAAAAGAAACAAAACTTTCTGGTCAAATTGGAAAGAAGCTATTTATAATATCTATATGCCTTTTCTTTGATGATCACCTGAGCTTGCTTGTTTGTTAAAGTGATCATGTCTTTAAATGTATTCAGACACTGTAGAAACTTAGTACCAGGAAAGCTTGTTTGTTAAGAGGAATTATCATCCTTTGATCAATGAATAGTAAAAATAAAATTATTCAGGCTGTGGTGGTCTAATAGTTGGGTCCCAATATAAGATACATTCATGCTGTAGGCCTGGATTTAGAAATGGGTTCATCCTTTTTATTCTACAGAAAAGTAAAAGCTGGATCTGCTGTAGAGCAGGCCTTGCTTCTGCTTTCAATGAATCTATCAGAGCTTTAAAAAAAAAAAATCAGGTAAAGTAGCATCTGACAGTAAGGGCGCCAGGAGACCAGTGGCAACCTCTTGTTGATTTCACTGGAAGCAAAAGTGGATCCCAAGGGCTTAATCCAAAGCCCACTGAAGCCAGCAGAAAGACTGCCACTGACTTCAGGGGGCTTTGGATCAGGCCCTCAATGACTAGAAATAGACAAAAATCTTTCTCCTTCAAATTCCTCCCTAAACCCCAGTTATTACTTCAGAGATTCCTTCCTGCTCAAGGCCTTATCTGGAGAGAATCTGAGTGGTCTCGAGAGGGGCTGAGCATCCTTAACTCCCATTGACTCAAAGGAAATGAGATGGGACCATTTGCAGAACTGGGGCCCCAGGAATCGGCATATCATCTTGGCTGGGTAACCTGTAAATGCTCAAACTGACTTCAGCAGGACTCCATGAGGTACAGCCGTCCACCTGCATAGAATCATAGAATCATAGAATCTCAGGGTTGGAAGGGACCTCAGGAGGTCATCTAGTCCAACCCCCTGCTCAAAGCAGGACCAAACCCAACTAAATCATCCCAGCCAGGGCTTTGTCAAGCCTGACCTTAAAAACCTCTAAGGAAGGAGATTCCACCACCTCCCTAGGTAACCCGTTCCAGTGCTTCACCACCCTACTAGTGAAAAAGTTTTTCCTAATATCCAACCTAAACCTCCCCCTCTGCAACTTGAGACCATTACTCCTTGTTCTGTCATCTTCTACCACTGAGAACAGTCTAGATCCATCCTCTTTGGAACCCCCTTTCAGGTAGTTGAAAGCAGCTATCAAATCCCCCCTCATTCTTCTCTTCTGCAGGCTAAACAATCCCAGTTCCCTCAGCCTCTCCTCATAAGTCATGTGCTCCAGCCCCCTAATCATTTTTGTTGCCCTCCGTTGGACTCTTTCCAATTTATCCACATCCTTCTTGTAGTGTGGGGCCCAAAACTGGACACAGTACTCCAAATGAGGCCTCACCAGTGCCGAATAGAGGGGAATGATCACGTCCCTCGATCTGCTGGAAATGCCCCTACTTATACAACCCAAAATGCCATTAGCCTTCTTGGCAACAAGGGCACACTGTTGACTCATATTCAGCTTTTCGTCCACCGTAACCCCTAGGTCCTTTTCTGCAGAACTGCTGCCCAGCCATTCGGTCCCTAGTCTGTAGCAGTGCATGGGATTCTTCCATCCTAAGTGCAGGACTCTGCACTTGTCCTTGTTGAACCTCATCAGATTTCTTTTGGCCCAATCCTCTAATTTGTCTAGGTCCCTCTGTATCCTATCCCTACCCTCCAGCGTATCAACCACTCCTCCCAGTTTAGTGTCATCTGCAAACTTGCTAAGGGTGCAGTCCACACCATCCTCCAGATCGTTAATGAAGATATTGAACAAAACTGGCCCCAGCACCGACCCTTGGGGCACTCCACTTGATACCGGCTGCCAACTAGACATGGAACCATTGATCAGTACCCATTGAGCCCGACCATCTAGCCAGTTTTCTATCCATCTTACCGTCCATTCATCCAGCCCATACTTCTTTAACTTGCTGGCAAGAATACTGTGGGAGACTGTATCAAAAGCTTTGCTAAAGTTAAGAAATAGCACATCCACTGCTTTCCCCTCATCCACAGAGCCGGTTATCTCATCATAGAAGGCAATTAGGTTAGTCAGGCATGACTTGCCCTTGGTGAATCCATGCTGACTGTTCCTGATCATTTCCCCCTCCTTTAAGTGGTTCAGAATTGATTCCTTGAGGACCTGTTCCATGATTTTTCCAGGGACTGAGGTGAGACTGACTGGCCTGTAGTTCCCCGGATCTTCCTTCTTCCCCTTTTTAAAGATGGGCACTACATTAGCTTTTTTCTAGTCATCCGGGACCTTCCCCGATTGCCATGATTTTTCAAAGATAATGGCCAATGGCTCTGCAATCACATCGGCCAACTCCTTTAGCACCCTCGGATGCAGTGCATCCGGACCCATGGACTTGTGCTCGTCCAGCTTTTCTAAATAGTCCCGAACTATTTCTTTCTCCACAGAGGGCTGGTCACCTCCTCCCCATACCGTGCTGCGGAGTGCAGCTGTCTGGGAGCTGACCTTGTCTGTGAAGACAGAGGCAAAAAAAACATTGAGTACACTAGCTTTCTCCACATCCTCTGTCACTAGGTTCCCTCCCTCATTCAGCAAGGGGCCCACACTTTCCTTGACTTTCTTCTTGTTGCTAACATACCTGAAGAAGCCCTTCTTGTTACTCCTAACATCTCCAGCTAGCTGCAACTCCAAGTGTGATTTGGCCTTCCTAATTTCACTCCTGCATGCCTGAGCAATACTTTTATACTCCTCCCTGGTCATTAGTCCAATCTTCCACTTCTTGTAAGCTGCTTTTTTGTGTTTAAGATGAGCAAGGATTTCACTGTTAAGCCAAGCTGGTCGCCTGCCATATTTGCTTTTCTTCCTACACATCGGGATGGTTTGTTCCTGCAACCTCAATAAGGATTCTTTAAAATACAGCCAGCTTTCCTCGACTCCTTTCCCCGTCATGTTATTCTCCCAGGGGACCTTGCCCATCAGTTCCCTGAGGGAGTCGAAGTCTGCTTTTCTGAAGTCCAGGGTTTTCATGCCACACAACAACCGATTTATTGAAGTCTTGTGGTATCTCAACTACAGTAGTGGCTTGATTCTGCTTACACTGAAGTCCCTGACTACGCTCCCTTTTCCTTAGAGGAGTGGAAGATCAGGTCCTAGTTTTTCTCACATCTCCACTATAAACTATAAACAGTGTTCCTAGTTACAAAAATCAGTAGAAATGTTTTGTTTGTTTGCATTTTTAGAATTTAATTGTCTTTTTAACCAGAAATTCAAAACCATTTTACCTTCCTCCTCTGAGGATTTCTTATCTAGATAAATTATAGCTTTAGAGAGTTTAAGCCCAGATGGATCATTAGATCATACAATCTGACCTCCTATAAATCACAGGCCATTCAGTTTCACCCATTTATCCCTGTATTGAGCCCAGCCACTTGTGTTTGACTAAAGCGAACTTGTGTTTATCGAAAGCAGATATTCCAAAATAGTTTGATAATAAAAGAGCATGTGTTTGTTTAACAAATAAGCTTCTTCATTATAGCCTAAATAGTGCATTGTTACTTATTCCGAACAATCGCTGCTAAACTTCCCCACAGTATAGGAAGAAGGGTTTAGAGGAAGAGAAACCACAGGGAGGCTGCATTGCAAACTATAAATGTGAAGAATCACACTGCCCCCCCGATAAAGGCATTTTGCTTTGTATCTTACTTCCCCATTGAGCTCTTTCTTCCCAGACAGTCAGAGTATTATATACCTCTGGAGTTGAGATGTGAGTTCTCTGGCGACGTGATTTTTCCTGAACTTTGAAAGAAAAGTTCCTTTGCAAAGTCCGCAGTGCAGGAGAGTGGAGAAAGGAGAGAACACTACTTCCTCCCTCCCCCATCCCCCAAAAATGCTGGCAGATCGATGCCTGACTAATACTTGCATAGCATGTTGCAAGCCTTCCTTAAACTTTGTTGCAAGGCTCATTGGTCTCCTCGGCTCCATGCATTTCCATAAAGGATTAAATGTTCCTTTTAATGTTCCCATTACCTTGTTTAACTTCCCAGTTTCAGGCTTTCCTTCCTACTGCCAAGTTAACAAGCACACACACACACACATTCCCAATACAGAAACATGGGTTCCGCATTAGCAATAAAACCTCCAGTAAAAATCCAGCTAGCTCAGTGTAATAAAGAGTACGGCTCCAGGAAGATTTATTACTCTGAACAGCTGAAAGCTTACATCTTTGTAAATCAGATTTTTAATAATGAAACATGAGCAGCACCATAGATTTTCCTTACCCCCTAGACATACTTGCATGAAAAGGCAAAGGATAACCTTGCAGAAGAATCTGTGAACTATGAAGATAAATGATAGAATCCTGTTCTTAAAGTCATCTGTATTGGTTGTGTCTTACAGCTGATTACAAGGAGAGCTTTAACACCATTGGGAATATTGAAGAAATTGCATACAATGCTGTGTCCTTTACTTGGGACGTCAATGACGAAGCCAAGGTGAGTTGCAGCACAGAATGAATGTATTGTTATTTTGCTATTTATAAATATCACCTTCCACCCCCATTCCCCATGAATAAGCATACGAAAGACAGAAGTGAGCAAGCTCCACATCCTCAAAGCCAGCACAGTAAAAGCTTGGTCACTCACTGACTTATGGTGTGATGGTGGAATCTCTACAAGGCCAGGTGATGTGTGAGAGAAGGAGTCCATCAGGAGGAGACTCCTGGAGGAATGTTTCAAACATAGCCAGGTCCCTGTCTACTAAAGTGAGGTTCAGTGCAAAAAAGTGACTATAAAAATGGCATAACGTGGGTCCATATTTACTGACTTTCAATAATTTCCATATAAAATATTCTCAGTTTTACACATAACTGCCAGATCTGCCAGCCCAAGCTGAGATCTGAGATTCAAGCTGGGATCTTCCCTTCTCAAGAATCATCACCAGTAAGAAAGATTCTGCAAGCCAAATTATGCCCTTCATGATCTGTGTGCCATTGTTTTCAGTGGGGTTGTGGATGCATATGAGTATAGTATACCGCTTCTGCCTCATAAGTGGTGTCATCATAAGGCTTAATTAATCTTTGTTAAGCTCTTTACATTTCTGGGGAATCCATCATCCAAGACTGTCAAAGTATTTATCGTTATAATTCAGACACATTTAGGAACTTGATACAGTACTTAAAGGATGAATGAGTGGCACAGGGGCACTTCCCTATAGTATACCCCTTGTGGTCTCTCATGGCTCTGCAGGTGCATTGCATTCAAAGCTCACTTGGGGTTTTCAATCAGTTACCAAGACTATGGTTCAAAACATGTACCCCCTTGGTGGGGTCTGATTGGTTACGTCTTTCTCCAAAGTGTAACTCAGTTCATTAGGTGCCCCAGTTCACGCCCCACTTTGGATCCACATGAGAGTCCTGATCAGGAGGCCTCCCCAGTCCCTTCCTGAAGCTTGGGCTGTACTTCAAATGGTTACTGTTTCTTAGGCCAGGAGTCCCCAGCTCTCTTCCCTGGAGCTGGGTTGTAACTTAGGCCAGCTGTAGGGCCTTAGCCAGCTTCTCCCTCAGCTGGCTCCTTTTCCTTAATTAGACCTCAAGCTCAGAGGGTTCAGCAGGCAGCCTTCTCCTGCTGATGTCTGCCCCGCTATGAGGGAGGAGGCAGGTGGCATTATGCCAGTTCCCTTCTCCCAACTCATCCCCAATTGGCTGGGTGAGAGGGGAGCTTTGCCCAGCCCACTCTACAAGGTTCCTGGGCCCCTAGAGAAACAGTAATGGATTTTTCTCCCAAACACTGCTTATTCCTGGCACTGCTTCTTTTCCACCAGTACCTCTTATTTCCTGTCTTTGCATACATCCAAACCTCCCAAAATCTTAAAGGGTCATGCCACATGATGGGAGGGTCTGGACTCTTGGGCCCCACTACCCTGTCACATACTGATACAACATGCAATCATATGGCCATGTAAAACTGAAGAAAATAGCTTTAGAACCAGTGAAGGTGACCCAGTATGAGTGCAGGAATCTGACCATCCATCAGGGGTAACTATGAATGAATGTGAGAAGGGCAAGTGATATTTTTTTCCTGAGTTTTCTGTTTCAAAGGAGGTGGATTTTGCTATTGAGAACAAAAGCTACTGCTACAGCTGGTGAACATTTTTCATTTACAACTTTTCTGTGTGGAGGGCGGGGGGAGGGAAGGGAAACAAAAAATGGGCTTTTTTCTTCAACTGATCAGAAATTATTTTTTCCTAAATGTTGTTGTGTAGGAATATTCTAATTCTTTTTGTTTTCATTCTGTTTCAAAACCGAAAAACATTCAAAACTGTGGATTTTTGTGCAAAATGAAAAATCTGGTTCCTTCACAGCTCTCTTAGGTGGGAGCATTACAGTCTGCAGAAATAGATGTAAATTCTGACTAACATAATTTATTCATGGAGATACAGTTAATCAGAGATTGAACTGAGTGCGTATTCATGTAGAGATTATATGGCTACCTAAATCAGTGTGAGTTTATCTAAACTTTCACCTATTAATGCTTAGCTGGATTTCAACTGGCAATTTCTGGGATTTTCCAATTTTGTATTGGCATGCGGTCATTACATTATTAAGCTGTACAGATGCAATGATGTGTGCAGTGTAAAAAAGCTTTTTAGAGATCTAGAAATAATAATAAATATTGAACACTGTCAATGCTTAATAGATTCTGGGCCCAGCTTCATTTTAAATACAAACCACACTGTACTAATGTAGCACAAAGGGTCTGACAAACCCAGAAGGACAGATACACTCACAGCCTAGGTCACGACCAATGTTCCCTCTAATTTTTGACAGGCCCTGTGCACAAAAAATTTCTTCTGTGCAAATTTTTGAAGCAGAGTTCAAATTTGTGCGCCATGAGGCAAATGTGCCCAAGCAAGTAAAATGCTTATACAAGGAGATGTGTGGGTCCCGGCCGTTCCGACGTGATCAACATTCCACATTCGAAATGCTGGAGGGGAGGGGTACAATTCATTGCCCTCCTTTCCCTTTCCCCCACCTTGCCAGCTATTAGAATCTGGCTGTGTTGATAGATGGCGGGCGAACAATGTCAAAAGTTGCCCGTAAATGATATTTCGGCCTTCTCCAATGTAGTATTTCATTTTTTGTGCGCGCGGTGTTTCGCCGTGTGTGCAGCGTTTAGGATCTGTGTGCGCGCACACACACGCACAGCTTAGAGGGAACAGTGGTCACCACTGCATCCTACCATAGCAGCGTTCTACTCATAGCAGACTGCACTCAGAACTGAGCAGCAGTCTTAGCCTCCGTTCCCCCAGCTGTTTGTGAATTTAACTGGGAACACTGAGATTATTTTAAAAGAGATTTTTATATGTAATCCATTGTAGAAGAAAAAATACAGTCAACACATCTTTAAAACAAAAGTGCTGAAAAGCTCCCGAGTTTCTTCAGACCCTGGGCCTTGTTAAATGATATAATTGTACTCGGCCTAGTTGCCATGAAAAATTCCTGTAGGACTTCCAACCCAACCTGCCTTCGCCTCATGCCCAAGAAAAGTAGGTGACTCCAGCAAGATGTCAAAGAAAATCCAAGGTGGGAAGGGAGAGCCAGAGCTTCATGGACCCCTCATAGAGAGACTCTCTCTTGTTGGCACCCTTGTGTATATGGTAGTAGCATGATAACGGTAAGGACACTGGCCAGGGGAAATTGGTGTCCAAAGTAAGTGGTGGGGCTGGCAACTAGATACCCCCCTGCCCTTCAAAAATATTTGACACCCCATCACACACACCTCCAAAATCATTTCTGACCCTGCATCTTCCTGCAAATAAAGATCAACTAATCAACTTGGGCTCTTCCTACAATGAAGGCTAGAATCTGCCTCCTTCCCCTCCTGCTCCCTCCATCAAGGAGAGAAGGGGAAAAAGAAAGGCAGCTGCCACAAGGGCTCTTTGTTTAATGAAGGAGAGAGGATTAAAGACCTGGGTATCATAGTCCATACTTACAGGATGGGGAACTTTATACTAGGAAGCAGTGGCTCTGAAAAAGATGTAGGGGTTGTGGTGAATTATCAGCTGAACATGATCTCCCAGTATGATGTGGCCAAAAGGACTAACATGATCCTTTGGTGCATAAACAGGGGACTCTCAAGTAGGAGTAGAGAGGTTGTTTTACCTCTGTATTTGTCAGTGGTGTGACTGCTGCTAGAACACTGTATCCAGACCTGGTGCCCACAATTCAAGAAGGATGTTGATAAATTGGAGATCTACAAGAATGAGTAGAGGATAGAAAAGATGCCTTGTAGTGATAGACTCAAGGAGCTCAATCTACTTAAGTTAACAAAGAGGTTGACGGGTAACTTGATTACTGTGTGTGAGTACCTACATGGGGAACAAATATTTGATAATGGGCTTTTAAGCTGGCAGACAAAGGTATAACATGAGCCAATGGCTTGAAGTTGAAGATAGACAAATTCAGACTGGAAATAAAGCATACATTTTAAATAGTAAGAGTAATTAACAATTGGAACAACTTACCAAGGGTTGTGGCAGTTTCTCCATCACTGACAACTTTTCAGTCAAGGTATGCCCTAGAAATTATTTTGGCCTGTGTTAAACAGAAGGTCAGATAAGATGATCATAATGGTGCCCTCTGCCTTTGGAATCTATGAAATGTATTATTTTATTAAAACTCATTATTTGAAAGCCAATCTCATGATTTCTGAGTGCCTGGCTCCTGATTTTTAGCTACTTGGGGTTGGCAATTCTTTAATCAGCCACAACTGATATTGCCAAACCATACCCAGCCAGCACACCAGGGGTTTTTAGAGTGGTAAGGGCTCTGTCATTCCATGTGAGATAAGAGCAGAATGGCCAAGGAAGCTTTCTCCCACTACGCCACTCCAGTCACTCCCTCTCCGTAATGTTAAGAAGGCAACTCTCACTTAAATCACTGGGGATTTAAAATAATAGACGCTAATGAGTCTTTTTAGGACAAAACAGTGCTGCCATGCTGTTATGCATGAAGTCTAGGAAACCTGTTTCCTGCAGGAGTTGCTCATTGAAATGCATGGCAGCCTGTGCTTATGCATTGACATGATCATCAAATATTTGACTCAAAGTGGACTTGAAATCTATGTGTATTGACAACAATGAGATGGTTAGTGATAAATGTGGGGGATGCAGTTAGCAGGTTATATGATAACATGATAGGTACAACTTCCTGCAAGTTACCACCATACACTAAAACGTATTGGCCAGCACACACACACTATGAGCTCAGGGTGTGATTCCCTTGCTTGTGTACACATGCTCGCTCTAGCTCTCAGTGAGCTAGCATGAGTTTAAACGGCAGTGCAACTGCGGTACCGCTGGTAGCAGAAGCACAGGCACTGGTGAGCCGTGCCAAGTACAAACCGGCCTGAAACCAGTGGGTATGTACTCAGCCAGGCTCAGACATGCCCTATCTCCAGAGTTAGATCTTTCCTTTCTCCATCATTGCCTGCTCCACCTGGTGGGCAGCTGATTTAGAGCCACATCTTCCCTCCCATATTCCAGCTGAGTGGAACAATTTGAGGAGAAAGATACTACTCAGCCTGAGTAAGGGAGTCAAGATCTGGCCATCAGCAAGGGAAAGCTGTCCAAAACTTTCACACAGAATCTCAGGTCAGTCTTATGTAAAAGGAACAAACACAAACACAAAGAATTCAAGCAGAGACTTCTTTTATCTCCTCAGTTATAAGAGAATTACAGCTTCAATAAAGCCAGCTCATCTTGCTGTAATCCTTGATTTTCCCACTGTTCCTTAGTGTAGGTCGGAAGAGGGAGAGGAATCATTCTCCATGAACCCGATACATAGCCCACTGAATTCAGTGGGCATCTGTCCACCAACTTTAGAGGGCTTTGGATCCGGCTCCATGGCAGAAGAATCATTTTCTTTTGCCAATTAAGATCCTTCAGGATTCGATCCTACTGCCACTGAAGTCAACAGCAACAGTCTTACTTGGTTGAGTGAAAGCAGGAGTAGGTCCTCAGTCAGCACACACTTCCTCCTCCTTCTCGATGGTGACTTTTCTTACCTATTTAGGCTAAATCCATGGGATTTATTGGCTAGATCTGGGGCCCAGGGGAGTCAGAAGAGATTTTCAGTCATGTTAAGCCTCATCTCCAGCTTCCTCAGAAGAAAGACAGTGTAGGTATTAAGGGAGTGTCACTAGAATGGGAAAAAAGGGGTTTATCTTGCAAGTAACCCATCTCACTTTCATTCCCCACTTGCTCTTTATGCACAGAATATCTATATTTAAGAGCAAGGTGATTAGCTGGTTTCTCACCTACATTAACATGAAGGCAGCCTTTAATGTTGGTAAAGGACAATGAAAAATAAATAACTAAGCATGGAGTGGCTGTGTGATTATAAAAAGCTAATATTTCTGCAGTGTCTGTCCTGCTGTATTAAAGATGTGCTGAAGTCACCGCTTGGTTGGATAACAAAGATCTAGTGGAACTTTGGTGACAACATAACTCTTTTTTTTCCTTGGTAACAGTTACATTTTCAGTTTTGACTCAAAATAAAATTTGAACTTTCAGGGAAAGTAATTAAAAACAAGACCAGAGACCACACTAGCTTCATGGAAACATTTTTTCCTAAGCTGCACAAACTCTTAAGATGTAGCTGAAAAGAAATTGGTGCCATGAGCTTGATTAATAGAAAACAAATTTGAACAGTTAGGACTGAGCTACATCTGAGTTTTCTCCATGATGAAAAGAACATGCATACAGGCAATTTACTTCCAGTGATTATTTTATATGAACATCGAAGCACCAATTCAGTGCACAGTTCATGAAGAAAAATATCACTTTAATGCAGATGCAACCCAAACAATTGGGTTGAGGTGGTTGCATTGTGCTGACCTATGCATTTCTGTATACTCAATATAGATACTGTGTTTTGTTTATCTTGTGAGCAGTGTAGGATTTATGATGGCCTTACCTATTCATATCCTTGCTATCGCTACATCAAATTCCATTTCACTGGGGAAGAAATTAATTATTAATGATTAATTATTGTTATTATTTTTTTGTATTACTGGAGCACCTAGGAGCCCCAGGCCTGGACCAGGACCCCACTGGGCTAAGGGCTGCACAAACACAGAACAAAAAGAAGTCCCTTCCCCCAAAGATTAGTCTTTTTCAAACTTTTTTTTAAATTTAAAGTTGGAAGGAATAGACATTTTGTATTTGAGGACTGGTACCAGAACTTCTGTAGTATTAGGCTTGAAGCCACGTTTAATAAATCATCCCTCTGTATATGCATAAAGAGGATAATAAAACAGCTTGTGGTAGCAAGCAAGGTTGAAATTTCATTGTATACAAATGGTTCAGTAAATATGCAGCTAGGATTAAGGGCAAATGGCATTTTTATGTAGTTGCTGGGGTGTGGTGTGGGTTAAGGAAGCTTCAAAAGAGAAATGTAAACATTCTCTGGAGACATTGGTATTGAACTAAATCAAAGGCCTTACCTTTGTGTAGGATTTATAAGGTAATGCATGGCAAGAAAAACTATAAAGCTGCACTTATGGTGTGTATAAAAGGGATGATGGGATTGATTTTTTTTTCCAGTGAACAGACATGTAGTTTAACTCTTTGGTGTCACAGTATGGAATGTGGTGTTTCAAAAACTGAAGACTGATCAGTCCTCTAAAGAACAGAGCTCTGGGTTTAGACTCCATGTAGTGGTAGCAACATATAGGGAAATGGTTTCACAGTTTTTAAATCTTTTGTTGTGGAAAAACTGCTATCAGTTCTTTTTAAGATGATGAAAACAAGAAATGCAAACAATAATAAAAGTTTTATATGTTACAGATTTAATGACTAAAGACCTTTACAATGTATAAAACAGCAGATTGAGGTAGGAGTCATGTTGGCTGGAATAAATGATAAAGGGGAAATTAATCCCTGAGCCTTGCATTCTCTCCTGGCAGGTAGCTGTGTTTCTTGTAAGCACTAATTACCCAGCCATTGTTATCAAATGATAAGTAATCCTCATCATTGCTGCACAAGAGAGGAACTCCTCCCTGAAAAGAGGTAGAGATTTTGGCTATAGGCAGGGGTGAAAGTAAAATTTTTCTCTTACTGGTATGGGGGGCAGCTTTGCCCCCCTTCCTCGCCCCCGGAAGGGGTGGGGCCTCAGGAGGAAGGGGCGGGGCTGGAGGGATCAGCATCCCCCTGCCAGCCCGCCTGCGCTGCCCGGGGCTCCAGCCCCAGAGTAGTTGCTCCTCCCCCCACCCGGTCAGTGGCCCGGGGGGGGAGGGGGGGCAAAAGAGGCAGGGATGTTAAAGCGCTACCGCAGCAGCACTTTAAGCAGGGTCCTTTTGCCGCAGCAGCGCTTTAAAATAAGGCGGTAGGGGCCGGTACAGGCGGCCACTTTTTACCGGTATGCCATACTGGCCCGTACTGCCTTACTTTCACCCCTGGCTACAGGTTCCCTATATGAAACAATATAGGCTGGTCTCAGTTTCTTACTTGTTTTAGGCCAGTTCTGTCGGCTTCTCATGCATCAAACATTTCTCCAGTTTAATTTTTCATTCTCAAAGTTCACTTGATCCCCCAGTAGCTCAGGTGAGCAGATAGATGAAATACCATCATTGTCTTATTGCTCAAACGTGTTCCTCACATCCAGCGGAACCCTAGCTAAAGTTCTCTCTGCATCAAAGATATAACCAAGGCTCTTTCCTGGTTGCAGAACATAGTTAAGTTCCAATCTACACTACATATTGGAGTCATATTTGTAAATGAATTGGGGGACAAGTGCCTGTAGTCAGAATCCCAAATACAGTTGTATATGGAATATTAGACAGGACCTTAGGAAAAACAGCAGTACTGCTATTGCAGCTTTTTCCAAGTCTATGTTGTCCAACCATACGACTCTACCATGGAGGAGGCCAGGGCAAGAAGGCTCTGGTAACAGAGAGTATCTTTGAATGTGACACTCTCCCAACTGTCAGTGTGTTAGGAAGAATGGGCCTGGGAGCCTGGTATGAGTTAATCTTTTGCACCCTTTCATGGCTAGTTGTGATGTGTGTTCTGTTACCTCAGAAGAGGCTGTTTGCGCCCTCAGCCTCAGACAAGAGTAAGATTTACATGGGTAGTATACAGGGAAATGTGGACCCCACTTGAAGGGGCAACTGAAATCACTGTTGATCAGAATAGCCCACATTCCTCAGTCATTGCCTCCGGGACTGGGGAGATGAGCATGGGTCAATATTAGGAAGAGGAAGGAGAATCTTCACTAGGTTAGTTGGGTTCCTTTCACTGCAGAGATATGCTACAATAACCATTATGGCCAGTGCTAAATTCATCTAGAGGGGAAAGGAGAGTAACAATGTAGGATGTCAGAGGAGGCTATAAGGGAGAAGGATGGTACTGTAGAGGCTGGGTGATCAAACAGAAGAGGTTCAGCAGATTCTTTTTCCATGTTGTTGCTTTCCCCCTCATACTAAATTCCAAACTTGTCTTCCTCTGTTCTGAGGAACAGCATATATGGGATGGTGTGTAATGCACTTTAAGAAGGGATCAAAGCTAGAAGCTGAATTCATAGTTATCAATAGGATAAGTGGAAAGACTGGAGTATGGTTCAGCTTTTATGATTTTATAGAACATATATAACAGAAAAGGCATCTGCTATAGAATAATTTGTTTGCCAAGAGCAATTCTACTGTCTGGAGCAAAATAGTCCATGTTTCAATTTCTAGTCCTGCTACATGTGGTAGTTTGATTTCTTGTTGTGCTCTCTGCTGCCTGCCTATCTACCAATCTGTTTCTAGAGCACTATGGTATCTAAGTGCCATCCTGTCTAGGGCCGATCAGTGGAGTCAAAAACTCTGTAAAGATTGAAAATGTGCTGAGAAATAATTTAAGGACCCCCCCACCCCCACCCGAGCATTCAAATAATTAATGACTGGTCAGATAAGTCTTCCAGAGGCAAACCCGAAGGGTGCACCTTGTCATCTTCAGTGATGCAAAATAAGAAAATAAAATAAACTCCAATAAGCTGTATAGTCTTCCCACCCTACCACGTTGTAAATTGCTTTTCCAGATCAAAAGCCTGCTTTAAAGGGAAGCTAATAGAAAAGTGTTCTGAGATACAAAACTCTTCTGAAAATCAATGATCTGTGTTAATTCTAATCCACCTACCTCTCCACATGGTTCAAATGACACAACATTAAGCACAGTATGGCAGTCCTCACCTTCATATGTGTGCCATGAATGTACAACCATTGACCATTGGAGTGATGAAATATCACTATGCAACATTAGGATATTTAATTTGATTGCGTCCATCTATTATTTTCATTAAATGATATCCGTCTCTGTACAGGGACCTTTGTAACGTTACAGAAAAATGAAAGACCGTTGCAGCCGTTAGCCTATCTTCTCTGATATCTCTTACTATTTCTCCTACCTCCAGAAATGTAGGCCAGAGAGAAGACACAGGGCATGGAATTGGATAAGATGGGGGCAGTGCTTATGGCTCATGTGAGCACACTGTGTGCTTCAGCGTGCCTCCATGAGCAACCTGTTGAGCAAACATGAAGTGCAAATGTGGCGTGGGTTTCCCCTCACATTTTTGATGTTGCCTTCGGTTCCTTCCAGTGCAAAAATATAGACTAAAATATATCAAGACCAGATTCTCACCTCTTAAGGCCCTTTATCATGCTCTAGCAATGTAAAGCGGTGTTTACGTTCTCTATAAGGCACTGTCAGAACAGTGTAACGGAGACTTAAGGTAAATGAGTGTAAGGCCCCCTGTGTTTCCAAGAAATTTGCACCCATGTCCACCCCTAATCTAGGGAACTGGACAGGCTGGGCTCTAAACTGAAGCAGAATAGCACTATCAGTTTCAAAATCAGTTTCAGCTAGGGCCCTTCCCTGATGCCTTCCCCTCATTTCAGTTAAAGTTCAACTACTTGATTTGTAAATGCAGCAGTGTGATACAATCAAGTGCAGAAATGCTGCTGTGCCATTAGCTCAGTCAGGCAAACAAGCTGTGCCAACTCCATCATAAACTACCTGGCGGTAATATTAACTCCTGCAGTTAGAGGAAAGTGCCCCTCCCCCCAAAGCGACACCAGCACTGCTCTTGTCTCTGGATGCAAGCTAGCACAGAGATACGAGGGGCTGGGCTTTAGGAAAATGTTCCCTGTTAAACAAAATTCTTTCCTTCTGTGAGCGGGGAGAGGCCTCTGCGATTCCCTGATGTCTCTAATTCTTATACCATCCTGTGGATTCCCACCACCTACAAGTCTCTCCTCTACACTCTCAAAGTTCCACAGCCACAGCTTGTGTCCCTGCAGATGAGCAGGACTTCGGGCTCTCTATGGAGACCATCAAAGTTCTTCCTCTAGGAGTCAGTACATTTTACTCCAGAAGGTTTCATTGCCATAACGTAGGCAATTTGTATTGGCAGTTTTCCTTTGTATCCTCTTAGATGAAAACTAAGCACTTTATACTGTGGGAAAGAGCTAAATCTAATCAAGTTAAAATGTAATCAGCACAAATGAATATATGATGCACAGGTACTTCAATGGGAAATAACTAAAAGCAACTGGATTTTTTAGTATCACATTTTCATCTTTAAAATCCCATGTGGGTTATTCTGGATTGGGAGAAATCAGTATTTCGGAGCAAAACTAATAATTTATTATTTGTATTGTGCTAGCACTTAGGAATGCCAGTCATGGACCAGGACCGTACTCTGCTAGTTGCTGTCCAAACACGGAACAAAAAAATGGTCCCTCCCCAAAGATCTTACAATCTAAGTATAAGGCAAGAGATAGCAGGCAGATAGACCAGGGGAATACAAGGACACAATAAGACAATATTCGTCAGCACAGCAGCTGCCTAACTGTTCTCAAGTTTTATGTAAACTTTTAATGGCAAAGAAGAGTGCTAAGAAAGGATTTGAAGAAGGAGAATGAGGGAGCTTCACGGATGTTTATGAGGAGTTTGTCCCAAGTGTTTGGGGCAGCAAGATTTTTTAAAATTAACAACGTGTAGAGATAGGCCATGAAAGTGAAGACAAGTAGCTTATGTTTGATGGAGAAAGGGAAGCCAGTGGAGGGGTGCAAAGAGAGGGGTGCCATGGTCAAAGCAACGGGCTAGCAAAATGATCTTTGCAGCAGCATTCTGAATGGATATGAACAAAGCAAGGTGGACTTGTCCAGAAGAAGAGGACTTCGCTGTAATTGAGACACAAGGTGATGAGATCCTAGACGAGAGTTTTAGGTGTGTGGATGGATAGGAAAGGCCATATTTTAGAGAAGTTATGCAGAAAGAATCAGCAAGATTTTGATGTAGCCTGGGTGTGAGAGAAGATGACCCACAGGTTATGGGCCTGAGTGACAGGGAGCATGTTGGTCGTGTCCACATGATAGAGAGGAGAGAGGGCTTGGGGAAAACAGTGGGGGCTCTGTTTTGGCCATGTTGAGCATGAATTGATGGCTGGACATCCACAAGGAGATGTCAGAGAGACGGGCCAAGATTTTAGTTCAGCCCGAAAGAGAGAGATGCAGAGTAGAGAGGTAGATTGGCAGCACTGAGATAGTAGTTAACTTTAATAACAGTATCTTTTTTGGATATATGGTTTGTGTTGGTTTGGTTTTTAAATGAGATAACCCTTGCTGTAATCTTTGCCAGACAGTCCCAAGTGTCCTACATTTCGTAGCGATTTCAGAATAACAGTTTGCACAGCATTTGAAGGTAACTTCTGATCTTCATCTCTCTGCTTCAGATTTTCATCACGGTGAATTGCCTGAGCACGGATTTCTCCTCACAAAAAGGAGTGAAGGGGCTTCCTTTGATGATTCAGATAGACACATACAGCTACAATAATCGCAGCAATAAACCCATCCACCGGGCCTACTGCCAGATCAAGGTCTTCTGTGACAAAGTGAGTGAAGATAAGATTGTGAAAGATGGAGGGAGCCCATATCCAAGGTCTCCTTTTTCTCTCTTAGGTGCTATCACCAATATTTGGAGTGGCTTCTCCCCTCTCCTCGTATGGGTTGGGGCCTGGGTTCTTTTATTTTTTCATGGAGCCTCCACACAAAGTGACTCCTCACTGTGCCCTATACACAGGGGTGCAGTCCCTTGAGAAATCAATGGTCTACAAGCTGGAAAGGAATATAAATCCCAGGACACAGGGGACAATAAGGTAAATAATACCAGCGCAGAAACACCCCTTCAAAAATAACAGTGTAACAAAGGGAGGGGGGAACTTTACTGGGAACAGGAACATAGGATCTGGGGAAGGAAGGGATTAAGGTTAACTAATAAACATTTATAAATAAGCCATTTTCCGCCTCCTTATACTCACAAACTCCTCCAACCACACCTCTCTCCCTGGCACCTTAGCAAGGTTAACCAAGGCTGCCTGTGCCGAGATGGAGAGCTGCAGCGCAGTGACATTGACCAGCTTAACCAGAAGTCACCTTACTTTTACTTCACCCCTTGTTGGGCCGGGGCCTCTCCTGATTCCAGCCAGGCTCGCTGGCTTCCTGGTCTGTAATTCTCCCAGGGTCTTGGTTGGCTGTCGGTAGCTGACATTTCTCTGGATGTTTTTCACCATAGTGCTGCTGCTGCTTGATCTAGGCAGCTAAAGTCTCAGAGCATGCAAACGCCCTTCCAGGAAAGGGGGAATTCAGCAGGAACTCCCTGAGCTGCAGCCTCTCTCTCCCAGCTCCACAACTCAACAAAAACCCCAAAGCCGCCTTTCTCGGTCAGTCTGTCCCTTACCCAGTTCACAGGCTGGAAGCTGTTCAGCCCTGGCTTGTCACTGGTCCAGTGGACTGTTTGTCCACATTACCCCATGAAGAAGCTTCCCTAACGGGTCCCAGCAGGCAGGGCCGGCTCCAGGCACCAGGCTACCAAGCACGTGCTTGGGGCGGCACCTGTAGGGGGGCGGCACCTGCAGGGAGGCGGCGCTCAGGGTTTTTTTAAAAAAAAACCACAACATATTGGCGGGCTGTTGGGGCGCCCTGCGGCGCTCCGGCCAGAGAGCGGGACCGCGGCTGGGCTCGCCGCCCTCCCTCCGGCCGCCGGGGAGAGCGGGGCCGCACCCAGGCTCGGCGCCCTCCCCGTGGCGCTCCGGCCGCTGGGGAGAGCGGGACCACAGCTGGGCTCGGTGCCCTCCCCGCAGCGCTCCGGCCGCTGGGGAGAGTGAGGTCGCGGTTGGGCTCAGTGCTCTCCCCGCTCCAGGGCTGGAGCACCCATGGGGAAAAATTGGTGGGTGCTGAGCACCCACCGGCAGCTCCCCGCTGGCCCCCCCACTCACCTGCGCCCAACTCACCTTCTGGGGTTCTCGCCGGAGGGAGGCGCCTCCCGCCGAAAAGGCGCAGCTTTGTTTTAGCCCAGCCGCCCACCTCTCAGCTGTGCGGCGGGGGAAAGCGCAGCAGGGCGGCGCCTCGGGGGAGGGGACAGAAACTTAGGCTTTGAGGGGACTTTTACCCTGAAAACTTAAGTGCCAAGTGAGTTTAGGTGCTTACAGGGTTCATCTGGAGTTTTGTGGATTATAGTGGCGCCTCAAACTGGAATTTAGGCACCTGAACAAACCTGAGATGTGGGTGCCTAAGTCCGGCAGTTGAGTGCCTAAGTACCTTTGTGGATCCTGCCCTCAGTGACTTAGGCACCTAAGCACCATTGAAAATCAATAGGTCTCAGGCAACTAAATCATTTAGGTGCTTTTGAAAACGTTACTCAGAATTCTGATTGCCATTTTACAGATGGGGGCAGAAAGGTTAGAGGCATGCCCAAGCCACACAGAGTCAGCTTTTAAAGTGAGAGTAAGATCTCAAGTGCTCCAGGTTTCTAGGCCTCTTCTCAGATCACTATACTACTCCCTCTCCTTTTTTCCACTACCTCCCTCTCAAATTCCCCCCTCTTGGCACCCTCTTGGCAACAAAATCTTTGAAGGCTAATCAGGCAGTTTTAAGAGAGAAGAAAAAATGTTGAAAGTAATGAATGTAAATGTATGCGCTGAAGTCATCTTAAGGCCTAAGTGCTATATTTTTAATTGTAACTTTGAATGTCAAATATTTACAGAGATTTGAAGCTACAGCTGGCTGTTAAAAGCTCAGTAAATATCAAAGGAATGAGTGTTTTTCATCTGCCCATTTTTAAAAAGCAATTAGAAAAATCTGAACTATTAAAAAAGAAAGAAAGACATCTAGAGCACAACCTCATCAAGGATGACCTGCAGATTTGAATTATAAATGTTCATTACTTTGACTATCTAGCCACCTAATTGATACTTCACATTTCCAGGCTAGGAAGCAGGAAATGAACGCTGAGACATTTAATCAAAGCCATCTTAAAGTAGGAGAAAACATCACGAGGGTAGTTAAAATGTTACACACATCAAAACTATGTTAAAGGTGCAGGCTGGAGAGCTCAGGGGGATTGGGAATAGGATATAAAACCTTTTCACTGTAGGTTGTCCCAAAGGCTGGTAATGACTGAGATTCATCCCTCTCTGAAGGATGTTTAGTGGCCTATGTGAAATGATTTGGTGGGGTCTCAGTCCAGTTCTTAATGTACAAGAGTTCACTTCACTAAACTCAACCTCACCATTGGTGCTCACTGGCACTTTGTGTAGAGATTGGGGCCTGATTCGCCATTACACAGGTGTAAATCAAGATTATCTCCACTACGGTCAGTTTGAGTTACACTGATGTAAAATGCTTGTAAGTGAAAGGAGAATCAGGTCCCAAGTATTGGATGGGCAAGGAGATTCAACTACCCTCTGTGCTCTCGCCTATAGATATATATGTAGTACTCATAACCACCTGGTTACCTCCTTCAGCATCAATCTCCTTATGAGATTTGATGGATAGGCCTGGGTTCTTTTGGTTCCCACCTCCCACTCAGCAGGGTGTAACTTCTTTATTTTCTTCCCATATGAATTTAGTTGGCAGTGCCTACACCCCCCTTGCTCCTTTCTGGCAGGTCAGCTTGGGAGGAAAATTCTAAGCACTGGGAAATCCCCACTTACTTGTCAGATAGTTGGAGCCGCCCAAGAAACAACAAACACACAATATATATATTCAACAGAGTAATACGGGAAGTAAATATAACATAACAGGGTAAAACACTACTCTTAGGGTCACTGCTGCCCACCCTGATAATACCCAGGAATTTCCCAGTCCCGTGACCTGATAGAGCAAAAGTAAAATTTAGCATCCCATTGGTATGTGTACGTTGTAGGGGCCCTTGATGACCTGTGATGCTTCTGTAGTCCCAAAGCAACTTGGCTGATTGGGTTCAGTACAGCCCACAAAATTAACACATGGGATAAGGTGGTAAGTCCCTCCAAAGGTTTAATAGGCAGCAGGAAATAAAATCCCCCAACCCTTACCCCTCAGCTGGAGGACACAGTTCAGGGAATAGGTGGTTCCCCAAACAATTTCCCGGACTAGCTAACTAAAAGATGGTGCACTCACAACTCCATGAATGGACTCTGGATTCCTCAGCAACAGCAGAGAGGCTGATGATCACTGCTGTCAGGAATCCTCTTCCTGCAGGAATGAGGCTGATTCTGTTCCCGAGATTTCCCCTTACCACTAAGGGATGCAACGCTCAAGGTGCAAATTATAATAACTCAAACTCTAATCTCCTGCCCTAGCGCTCAGATACACTCACAGCAGGCAGGCAGCCTGGCACTAGCAGCAAGAGCAGCACTTGCCACGTGGTAGCTGCATTTATCTAGGAGCTGGAGGGCTAACCCAGTCTGGCGGGGTAGGAATTTTCCCAACAGAATTCCATACACTGGGGAGTTACCTTGAAGAGGGAAAGGGCCAGGTTTACGGCTGTTGCTTCCAGGTACCCAGAAGCTAGTTCTCAGGGGAACCCTGCATGCAGGTCGGGGACTCAGGAGCTCACCCCACAGCCAGTCCTTCCCTTTCAGTGGCTGGCTCCAGACTCCTCCAAAAATGGCTTCTCCCTGTGACGGTGTTCCCCATAAAACTTTATGGGGAGATGCTTATAAATGTATATATGTAACTAGAATATGTTTTATGCTACATGTGCCATGTAACATATCTCTGTGAAAGTTATGACCTACTGAATTTATTCCTCCTGTTTGTATGCATGTATCATTGTTGTAGTTGGAGTTATGAAGATTGGTTTTATATTTGCTGGGTTTGTACATAGCCTTTGTAAGTGCATGGGATCATCTTTGAAGCAAAGAGTGTGCCTGTTAAGGACGAGCACTTAACAGACAAAAGACGTTGCAGACCCCAATCCACATTGGGGCCGGGTCTGGAATGCAACTGGTTGGGCTGGTTGCCGAAGGGTGCATGGACAGGTGACTGGCCCAGGTGATCCCAAAACTCCATGGTAACAGGATGTTACACAGGGAGGGGGAAAAGACTATAAAAGCCCGGGGCAGACCCTTCCATTTTGTCTTCAGCTGGCTAAAGAAAGAAGCTCTCCACCCGCCAAGGAGACCTGAAAGAGACTGAACAAAGGACAAAGACATTAGGGGGGTGAGTGATTGCTGGACCCAGGCTAGAAGGAAGATAGCCTGTTTACTGGACCTAGTGAGGTTTTTATCTCTACACAGGGTGATTAGACATAGAACTGCGTGTTCTATTTTATTTTATTTAGTAATTCACTTTGCTCTGTCTGTCACTACTTGAAATCACTTAAATCCTATTTTCTGTACTTATTAAAATCACTTTTTACTTATTAAGTTTCCTGGAGTACGAGTTGTTACCTGGGAGAAGGCAAACGGCTGTGCATATCTTTCTATCTTTGAAATAGAAGGCGAACTATTTATGAGTTTACCCTGTATGAGCTTTATACAGGGTAAAACGGATGTATTAAGGGTTTAGACCGCTTAGGGAGCTGGGCACCTGGGTGTCAAAGGCAAGAGCGCTTCCAGGAGCCTTACAGTTGTTAGTGGACTTGGCTCGGACCTGGGTCTGTGTTTGTAGCAGATCAGTGGAATCTGGCTCAAAACAGACAGGATTCGGGAGTCCCAAGCTGGAAAAGGCCTGGAAGCAGGGGCAGAAGTAGCCTTGGCACACCAGGTGGCAGCACCAAGCAGGTCTCTGTGGTCCCAACCTGTCACAGTGGCGTAGTCGAGCAGGATCTGTGCACAGCTGATTGCTTTGAGATACTGGTAGTGATTTTAAGTGAGTTTTAAGTGTGGTGGCTGGAAAACAGACAAAGTGGTTACTGTTTTGTTATTTTCTGTTTGCTTATTTCGGGTAAGGGACGTAGGGACAGAAAAAGAAACAAAATAAGTTAGAGTGAAGATCAGGGGAGCTGGGAAAGTCTGTTAACTGAAAAACTTCTGAGCGGAGGGCAGTCCAGTTTCAGTGAACTGCAGAGGGGCGTGGCCTAGCACTAGACAGCAATAAGATGTCTGTAAGCGAAACCACGGTAAAACTGGATCTTGCCAGACTCGAAATAACAGAGAAAGAAAACGAACATCGGAGACGTATCGAATTACGTACGTTGGAAATTAGTGCAGAAAAAGAAAGAGAGGAGGTGGCCCACAAGAGAGCTATGGAAGCAGAGGAGCTGGCCCACCAGAGAGCTATGGAAGCAGAAAGAATCAGGGAGGAGGTGGCCCACAAGAGAGCTATGGAGGCCCAGAAACATGAACTGGCCATTGCAGAGTTGAAGAGTCGAAACCCTTCAGCTTCTGGCTCCACTTCCCCAAAAATCCACAAATGGGAGCATGTATGCCCCCAGTATGATGAATCCAAGGATATAGCTGAATATTTTATCACCTTCGAGACACTGTGCTCCCTCCATGCGATCCCTGAAGATCAAAAAATGACCACCTTGATAGCCAAATTGACTGGCAGAGCTCTGGACGTATTCAATAAGATGCCCATTGGGGATGCCTCCAATTATGGTAAATTTAAGGAACTGGTTTTGAAACAGTTTCAGGTTACACCTGAAACCTACAGGGTTAAATTCAGGAGTCTTAAGAGGGGAGATGGATTAAGTAATGTGGCTTATGCAAATGAAATGACAGTTCTGGTAGATAAGTGGGTGAGGGGAAAAGACATTACAAGCTTTGAAGGGATGTGTGATTTGGTTGCTCAGGAACAATTCCTGAATATGTGCAGTGATGATGTAAAACAGTACTTGTGGGACAAACAGGTAAAAGCAGTTAGTGAATTAGCTGGGTTTGCAGACTCTTATGAGCAGGCGCAAGCTGCAATTAAGCATAAACCACAGGCAGAGGGGTACAGGGTCGAAAGAAAACAGAGTCACTGTGTTACCCCTGGGAAAAAGGAGGCTGGGCGCTCACCTCCCCATTCCCCTAGTACTCATCCCAAATTCCCTGTACAATCAGAGGAACCCAGGAGGTACTATCAATGTAAGTCCACCGAGCACCTGAGAGATAAGTGTCCCCTGCTGAGTGAAAACAGGCATCAAGTGGCCCATGAAGCTGCTGCCTCTTTCCACACAGGGTTTGTGAAGTTGACTTCTACACCACCAAGCAGTGAGCATGTGCATGCTGTTAAACTGAATGGGAAGGTAATCACTGGGTTGAGAGATACAGGTGCTGAAATTTCTATAGTCAGGAGGGACCTGATCCAAGAGAAGGATTGGTTGCCGGGTAAAGTGGAGGAATTGGAGCTGGTGGGTGGCTACAAAGTCATTGCACCTTTGGCAAAAGTACACATGCAAACGGAAAACTTGCAGGCTAAGCTAACTGTGGCAACAGTGTCACACAATTTTGCACCGTTTCTACTGGGAAATGATTTCTTTGCTGTGGCAGAATCTGTCCCAGGGCTAGGTGGCAGCAAGGAGGAACCCGGTGCTGAAAACCCCGTTGGGGGGGGGCGAAGTCACAGGGACTGCAGCTGTGGCGGCAGGGGTGGCTGTGGCCAGTTCCTGTCCTGTAATTATCTCCCGGGGGGAGGGGAATGTTCTACCTCATAGCAAGGGGGGAATTTTGCGGGCCACTGAAGGGTCTATCTTAGCTTGCAGCTGTGAGCCCACAGCTGGACCACGGTCCCCTTCTCTTCGGGGGGACACGGGAGTGTCTGGCCCAGAGGGAGGCCCAGGGAGGGAAGGTAAGGGGGGGCCGGAGAGCCCGCCCACCTTTTGGCAGGAGGATCTTGCCCAGGAGGAGGGTGAAAAGTCTGCATTTCAGATGCCAGACCCCTCTCCTGTGGATCAGGTTAGAAGGGGAAGCTGGGGGTCAGACCTCCTGGAGGTGGGAGTCCGTCCAGCTGACCTGTTGGGAACAGATACTGGGGTGTCCAAGAAAGAGGTTGTTCTTGCTACACGGGTAGGAGGTAAACCTCTCTCTTCAAAGCAGAAGGGAGCGAGTCTCTGCATGGGTGAAGCCACACAAGGGGATGGGAACCAGCCCAGAGAAATTCCAGAGGGAGGGGCCGAGGGCAGGCCGGGTTGCAGTACACCCTTTCCTTGCCAGAACCTCAAACGCATGCCTGATTCAGGAGCCTGCTCCAAAGAGGCAGAAGAATCTGCATCAGAGTGCCTACCAGGATACACAGACGGGTGGGTAATCCTGTGTCTTTCCCTACTTCATCTGTGGGTTATAACAAAGGAGTTAACACTGAGGGTCAACCCTTTCAAGATGGGGAACATACCTGATTGGTGGGAAAAACTGTTGTACATGCTTGGGATGGTGACCTCACGGTCATACAAGCATGTTACCTGTTGGCCTATATCAGGTAACCGGCTGGAAGCTTGGCACAACAGCAAAAGCATAACAGGCCCAGGCTGCTGTGTGAAAGGGGAAACTGAGGCACGCCGCCTCATGGCACTGAGAGCTAAATGCCGAGGTTCCTACGCCTTAACAGGTATTGCTATCTGTATCCTGTTAGCAATACTACACCCCAACCCGTTTTCAGGCACCCGGGGACCAGGAACCTCGCATTTTGCTAAAACCATTACGAACGACACCATGTGGTGTGCCGGTACTGAAAAGGGGTGTGACCAAAGACAAACAGGGGCTTTATGTGTACTGCCTCCACCATGGACAGTGTCCAAGTCTCTGGCAGTAAGTTCAGGAGGAGGGTGTGACGGTGTTCCCCATAAAACTTTATGGGGAGATGCTTATAAATGTATATATGTAACTAGAATATGTTTTATGCTACATGTGCCATGTAACATATCTCTGTGAAAGTTATGACCTACTGCATTTATTCCTCCTGTTTGTATGCATGTATCATTGTTGTAGTTGGAGTTATGAAGATTGGTTTTATATTTGCTGGGTTTGTACATAGCCTTTGTAAGTGCATGGGATCATCTTTGAAGCAAAGAATGTGCCTGTTAAGGACGAGCACTTAACAGACAAAAGACGTTGCAGACCCCAATCCACATTGGGGCCGGGTCTGGAATGCAACTGGTTGGGCTGGTTGCCGAAGGGTGCATGGACAGGTGACTGGCCCAGGTGATCCCAAAACTCCATGGTAACAGGATGTTACACAGGGAGGGGGAAAAGACTATAAAAGCCCGGGGGAGACCCTTCCATTTTGTCTTCAGCTGGCTAAAGAAAGAAGCTCTCCACCCGCCAAGGAGACCTGAAAGAGACTGAACAAAGGACAAAGACATTAGGGGGGTGAGTGATTGCTGGACCCAGGCTAGAAGGAAGATAGCCTGTTTACTGGACCTAGTGAGGTTTTTATCTGTACACAGGGTGATTAGACATAGAACTGCGTGTTCTATTTTATTTTATTTAGTAATTCACTTTGCTCTGTCTGTCACTACTTGAAATCACTTAAATCCTATTTTCTGTACTTATTAAAATCACTTTTTACTTATTAAGTTTCCTGGAGTACGAGTTGTTACCTGGGAGAAGGCAAACGGCTGTGCATATCTTTCTATCTTTGAAATAGAAGGCGAACTATTTATGAGTTTACCCTGTATGAGCTTTATACAGGGTAAAACGGATGTATTAAGGGTTTAGACCGCTTAGGGAGCTGGGCACCTGGGTGTCAAAGGCAAGAGCGCTTCCAGGAGCCTTACAGTTGTTAGTGGACTTGGCTCGGACCTGGGTCTGTGTTTATAGCAGATCAGTGGAATCTGGCTCAAAACAGACAGGATTCGGGAGTCCCAAGCTGGAAAAGGCCTGGAAGCAGGGGCAGAAGTAGCCTTGGCACACCAGGTGGCAGCACCAAGCAGGTCTCTGTGGTCCTAACCCGTCACACTTCCCACTCACAACATTCCTAGGGGCAAGTATCTCACTTCCTGTTGGTCAGGCTCTCTCTTCTTCGAGGGCTTTTACTTGTCAATCATTCAACTCTACTCCACCCCCTCTCCGCTTTCTCTCAGGCACTGCTCTTCCTTTGAACAGGCACGTAGGTGACCATCCAGGCACCCTTCTCTCTCCCCCCACCCACCTCCCACCCCGAGCCAACAGGGGCCCCTATTGCTCAAAATAGTCTCTTTCCCTCTTGGTTGCTCAGCAGACTTTGAGTCTGCCCTTGGCCCCCCCCTTGTGAGCAGGGACAGCGCCTCCCGCTGAGTGACAAGCACACAGACCCAGGAACCAAGTAAGCTCCCTGGGGGGTTACAGATAGTCATTCTGTGCTTCTTGCAACTGGGCAGCCAGACCTTCCTGAGGATTTAAACCGACTGTTTCAGAGTGACCACAGACCAAAGTACTCAGTGGGGATTGCAGCAGCAGCAGATGCCCTTTGCATCCCGCTGAGGCAATCAGAGAAATTCAGGCAGCACAAAGGAAGAAGGAGAGCCGGTATGAGCAGATCAGAACAGCAAAATAGACAGAGATACTGGATTTTTACTACCAACTTTCTAACTAGAGCGTCTCTGGCTGAGTTTCTCTTACAATTCAGTTATGCACTGCCTAGTGATACAGAAAGGAAAGGAAGAAAAGGAAATTTCTTTGTGCCTTTTGTTGCTCCTTCCCACAATTAAAAATAATTACCATGAAAACAGTTTTTAAAAAGATAAACACACAACCCCGATGTATTTGCAAAACAAGCATTGCAGCATCATGCTGGGGAGCAGATAGCCAGAAAATGAAAGTGACTAGAAAGTGATTGGGTTATTTTCATTGTCCAAATAGGGGGAATTGCGAAGTGAAATTCTCCTTCTAGCATAAACAGTGAGATGCAAATACATTTTAATCATCTACGGCAGTGGTGGGCAACCTGCGGCCCGTGGGCCGCACGCGGCCCATCAGGGTAATCCACTGGTGAGCCGCATGACCGTGTTTACATTATTTGAGCCGCCCACAGCTCCCAGTGGCTACGGTTCGCCGTTCCTGGCCAATGGGAGCTGCGGGAAGCACCGCGGGCCGCAGGGACATTTTACCTGCCAGTGTTGTAAATAGCTGTCTGTGGTTACCGTGCCTCTTCAGAGCCCATAGAAGTCTGATATATTAACTAAGCATATGTCCACACTACAGCCACTACAACAGCACAGCTGTGGCACTGCAGTTTTGCTGCTGTAGTGTGGACACTTCCTACATTGACAGCAGGGTTTTTTCCATCGATGTAGGTAATTCATCTCTCCGAGAGGCCATAGCTAGATCAACAGAAGGAGTCTCCTGTCAACCCAGCCGCATCTACGCTGTGGGTTAGGTTGATCAAATAATGGTTGTAGGATGTGAAATTTTTCACAGCTCTGAGTGATGTAGCTAGCTAGGCTGATCTAAGTTTTTAGGTGTAGACCAGGCCTTAGTCAAATCACAGATAAATGTGGCTAATTTTCAAGGCAAACTTCTAATTGAACGAAGACACTATAACTGAAACTCAGTATCAAAGTACTATAAAAAGAATCCTCAAAGAAATAAAATTATATCCAAGATATGTACATTTTATGTACAGCAATATTATTTACCAAGTATTGCATTTATTTTGTGTATCAGTTATGTAGGACCTGATCTATCCTGTGGTTTACTTGAAGCATAACAGTATGAACAAAACTGCTGCAAAATCCTATCTCAGCGCCTCAACGTGGTGCAGCGGTGACCTTGGCCGTCTGACAGCTATGGTAGCGGGGCGTATGCCCTGGTAGGTTTTACCATGCTACAAAGGTGTCGGACTATCCAATCCAGGGAGGAGGGTTGCTCTCTCAGAGGAAAGAGCGCTTTTCCTTCTCCTTAGAGGTTGAAGGCTAGCTAAGCTTGAGGAGGTACGCATGCCTGCCCACCTAGCCAGTGGGATGGCTTGAAGTTAACGGCTAAAACAACACGAGTAAATGCACGTTCTATGGTGGCGGAGTGGAAATTGAGCGACAAGAGGTTGCTAAAAATGTCAGGTGCTAGGCCAACATGGAAAAGGACAATCCTCGCTGTGTGTACTTACAATTGTAGGTCACTGGCAAAGGAGGAAACTTTAAACCATCTGATGGAGGAGAAGAAAAGGATAAAATGCGATATTCTCGGTGTCTGCGCAACCCGACGAAAGAAGGAGTTGGAAGTCAACTGGAAGGATGGAAGTGCTGTGAGGCTTGGAAAGGGAGATGGCGATAGAAATGTTGGAGGAGTTGGATTTATCGTCAATAAAGATTGGTCTTCTAAAGTTATATCATGCCAGCTAACATCATCACGTATCGGTGTGCTGCATCTTCAGATGAAGTCAAAAGCTACCCTCAAGGTCATCCAGGCCTACGCTCCCACAAGTGCAAGTGAGGACAAAGAAGTGGAAGAATTCTACCGAGAGCTTGAAAGAGCTCTCGCGCAAAAGTCCACTTACACTGTCACGATGGGAGATTTCAACGCCAAGGTCGGGCGAGGGAAAGCTGGTGAAAAGTTCATAGGGAGATACGGCAGCAGCGAAAGGAATGAAAGAGGAGAGAGGCTGGTAGCGATGGCAGAAATGAAAGAACTGTACGTGGCAAACACCTGGTACAAAAAGAAGATCTCAGGAAGGTGGACATGGATCGCACCAAATGCGAAGAGTAAGAATGAAATCGACTATATTTTAGTCAATAAAAGGCGCATCATTCAAGATGTCTCTGTGGTGCAGCCATTCAACACAGGCAGTGACCATCGCCTGCTTAGAGCGAAGTTGATTTTCGACAAAGCGGTGGAAAAGAAGGCGTTACAGATGGCAAACAGGAAACAGCAGCCGAAGACATTCGATGAAGCAAAGCTGAAAAAAGCGATTTCTGGGTTTGAGTGGAGCCAGATGGAAAAGTGTGATGAGGACTATAGTATCTTTGCTGACAAGTTGAGATGTTGCATAAAAGCAGCTGAAATTAAAAAGCAGCTGAAATTAGCTGAAGAAGGCGAAGGGAAGAATCTCGATTGAAACGAAAAGCTTGTTGGAGAAGCAGAGAAACATGAAAAGGAGCTCGGATAACAACCTCGAGTACTCCATTCTGTGCAAGCTTATACGGCGAAAACTGAAGGATGACTTCGAGAACTTCCGGAAAGAAAAGCTCCTTAAAACAGCTGAATCACGCAAGAGCCTCAGGACATGCAAGCGGGAATTGACGCAGTATAGATTGAGCGTAACAGCATTGAAGAACAAGGATGGAGAGACAGTAATCGACAGAGCAGGGATGGAGGAGGTCTGCAAGGACTTCTATACAGAACTGTTCAAATCAAGAATCAACGTCCCCCTCCCAACCCTCGAAGAGTCAGAAGAACGCGTCCCCCCAATAATCGTTAGCGAAGTCCGAAGCGCACTACACCAGATGAAGAAGGGAAAAGCTCCAGGCAAAGATGGAATAACGTCAGAAATGATTTATGCAGGAGGCAAAAAACTTTGGAAGGCCCTCGCTTTAAGATTCAGTCAATATCTTGAAGAAGGAAAAATACCATCAAGCTGGAAGGTGTCGAATACCATCTTGCTGCACAAGAAGGGTGATCGAGAAAATCTTAAGAACTACCGCCCTATATGCCTGCTCTCTCACATCTACAAGCTCTTCACAAAGGTGATAACGAATCGACTTTCGCAGAGTCTGGATGAACAACAGCCGAGAGAGCAGGCAGGGTTTCGAAGAAATTTCAGTACAATCGACCATATATTTACCCATAGCCAGCTCCTAGAAAGAGCGAGGGAATACAAACTCCCGCTGTGCATTGCTTTTGTCGACTATAAAAAGGCCTTCGATAGCGTTGAGTTTAACGCAATATTAAAGGCGCTCGCAGAGCAGGGCATTAACACGCAGTACATTAGTTTGTTGAAGGAAGCGAATACTGGATGTACAACAGACATTACTCTCCTTGAAACTCCCCTCCGCATTCCAATTGAGAAAGGCGTAAAGCAAGGAGATACAATTTCACCAAAACTATTCACCGCCTGCCTCGAAATGGTTACGAACAAGATCAATTGGAGGAGTGGTGTCAACATAAACGGAGAGAGATTATCTCATCTCAGATTTGCAGATGACATTGTACTAATTGCCGAAAGCACCAACCAACTGCAGAGCATGCTACGAAGACTCGACAAGAAAAGTAGTCAGGTCGGCCTGAAAATGAACCGCTGCAAAACGAAATATATGCGATCAGACGTCTTACGAAAAGCCCAAATTACGGTAACAGGAGAAGACATCGAAGAAGTGGAACAATACATATATTTGGGCCAAGAAGTTAATATGCGCCAAGACCTGAATGGAGAACTCTCGCGAAGGATTCGGGCAGGATGGTGTGCGTTTAATTCCATCAAGGACGTCCTCAAAGGAAAAATTGACAAGACCACACGTAAAAATATTTTCAATTCAGCAGTGCTGCCAGCCATGCTGTATGGCAGTGAAACGTGGGCACTGACGAAGAGAGAAGAGCAACGGCTGTTGGTAGCTGAAAGGGCAATGGAACGAGCTATGTTGGGAATCTCCCTTCTGGATCATATACCAAATGAAATCATCAGAGAACGCAGCGGTGTGAAAGATATTGTCATGGAAAGCAGACATAACAAGATGCAATGGGCGGGCCACACAGCATGGCTCACGGATAACAGGTGGACCGCAATCATTGCTGAGTGGTACCCGCGAGAACAGAAAAGACCCCCTGGTCGGCCTCCAAGAAGATGGGAAGATGACATCGTTAAACGTTTCGGACGAACGTGGAGAAGAAAGGCAAGAGTGCGAGAAGAATGGCAGACGTGTTGTGATCGGCGCAGTCTTAACGACAGCTGAAGTCCGATCGATCCAGGTGATCCAGGTGATAACAGTAAAATGGTAAACATGGCAAAGGCATAACTGGTGATCCCTACATATTCTCCAATGCTTTGTCCATGGTGTTGTCCACCAAGTACTCTTCAAGCAACCTTTATAGAGTTTCATTTTCCTACATGTTAATCCTGCTACCCTTAATGCTCCTTTACCGTATGCAGAACATTCATGCCTTCTTATCATAAAATGATGTAATTTTTATGCCTTAATAAAATTACATAGGTTGTCAGGGAAACTTGCCACCAAGTCTATTTATATTCATGAATTGCAATGTGCTTTTACCACACAGAATTAGGGCTCCAGAAAGGTTTGATTCTTTATGTTACAGTTCTGTTAAAATAGTTGAAGAAGCATTTGACTCAGGGCATTTGCTTTACAGTACAACACTATGTTTTCCATAGGCATCAACTCCATGGGTGCTCTGGGGCTGGAGCACCCACAGAAAAAAATAGTGGGTGCTCTGCACCAACCAGCTACCCGCCGATCAGCTGTTTGGCGGGTCCTGCCGATCAGCTCCTCCTCCTCCCCCCCACGAGCACCTCCCGCCCACCACCGATCAGCTGTTCAGCGGGGGCAGGAAGAGGCGGGGCAAGGGCAGGGTGCCCCTGGGGGAGGACAGCAGCGGGGGTGGGAAGAGATGGGGTGGGGGCGGAGGCTCGGGAGCAGGGGCGGGAAGAAGCAGAGCGAAGGTGGCCGTGGGGAAAAGGGTGCAGTGGGGGCGGGGCCTCAGGGCAGAGCGGGGGTGGAGTACCCCCGGGGAAAGCTGAAAGTCAGCGCCTGTGATGTTTTCTTCCAAAGTCAAGAGACCTGATCCCATATTCCTTACATCGATTGTTGTTCCTATTCTTCCCCCTGCTCTCTACTTTGACACCAGTCCAATGGGTGGAAATGTATTTCCCTTCAAACATTATTACAGTACATCAACCTTCAATGCTAAATAGAGGAAATTTGGTTTCTGTGGGCTTGATCCTACCAGGCACTGAGCATTCTGGCCCTGGTCCAGCAAAGCATTTAAGCATATGCTTAACTTTGAACAGGGGAATATTGGCCAGGCACTCACTGTCATCGATCGGTCTATCAGCCCTCACCGAGAGAGCACCGATCACAACACACCAGATGTATCGTTCTAGCCAGTCCTCCAACTACCCTCTGGCCAGGCTGTCAGTAGCACCGGACACCCGATTGACATAGCGCACAGCAGCCTAGAACTCCTGAGCGATCCGCCAACCGCAGCCTCCCAAGCAACTGGGATTCCAGGCATGCGCCACCACACCGGGCATTGGCCAATAGGTTACAATTTTAAGTACTTTTCTGGATCAGGGCGAGAGTGCTCAGCACCTTTCAGGATAGAACCTTTTGTGAATTTCAGATTTTGGGGAGCAGACATACATTTCAGATAATCTGAAATTCACATACTGGGATTTGCCTGTATTATTAATAACTAGGGGCCTAGAAAATTCACAGTCCATTTTGTTCAATTTCATGGTCAGAGGATTTTAAAAATCATAAATGTCATGATTTCAGCTGTTTAAATCTGAAATGTCACAGTGTTGTAATTGTAGGGGTCTTGACCAAAAAAGGAGTTGTGGAGGGGTCACAAGGTTATCGTAGGGGGGGTTATGGTATTGCTACCCTTACTTCTGCGCTGCTTCCGGCAGCGATGCTGCCTTCAGAGCTGGGCAGCTGGAGAGCAGCGGCTACTGGCCAGAAGCCCAGCTCTGAAGGCAAAGCCGTCGCCAGGAACAGCGCAGAAGTAAGGGTGGCATGGGATGGTATTGCCACCCTTACTTCTGCACTGCTGCCTGCGGGGCGCTGCCTTCAGAGCTGGGCGCTCGGCAAACAACTGCCGCTCTCTGGATGCCCAGCTCTGAAGGCAGCGCAGAAGTAAGGGTGGCAAGATCACAACCCCCCTAAAATAACCTTTTCAATTCCCCTTCAACTTCCTTTTGAGTCAGGGCCCCCAGTTTGAGAAACGCTGGTCTCCCACATGAAATCTGTATAGTATAGGGTAAAAGCACACAAAAGATCAGATTTTACGGCAGGAGACCAGATTTCACGGTCCATGACATGTTTTTCAGGCCGTGAATTTGGTAGGGCCCTATTAATAAATAACAGAAGAAGTAATGAGCATGTTGCTGCCATACAGAACTATGTAACTATGCTTGTCTGGGTGAATCCATTTAGAGAAAAAGGCCAACGGCATTAATGTTACTAAGAAATGCAGGTATATGGGCCAAAAGCTCCAAAGTCACATACGGATCCAAACTTCCCCCAAATGGAGGCGTTTGGAACAGATGTTATGCTTCAGGACCATGTCTCCAAAGAAGGGAGGGAGCCAGGGTGGAAATAATCCAGCCTATGTTGTTGCCTTTTCATCCAGCTAGCAGTAGAGGGAGAAAATAAATCTAGTAAGGGATGCATGTTCATGTATTTGATTTGTCTGGTTATAGCCTGGTTTTTAGCCCAGCATTTCTGTGCTGAGGACTGTTTCCACTACAGAGAATCATTCAGTGAATATTAATGCTCTGGTTTATCAAATATCAATATTAGGAGATTCAGCCACAGAAATCCACCATCAGGAACCGTATGCTCAGGGCCGGCTCTAGCTTTTTTGCTGCCCCAAGCGGCAAAAAAAAAGCCGTGGCCGGAGCTCCGGAAGTGGGGGAAAAAAAAAAAAAGCCTGTCTCCCTGTCCAGCCCCTGAGCTCGCTGGGGAGGCTCCCCTGGTTCCTCCCCCGCTGTCCCTCCGCAACACACCTCCGCGCGGGCAGTGCTCTGGGCGCGGGCGGCAGGGGCAGCTCTACCAATTTGGCCACCCCAAGCTGCTGCCGCTGGACACGGACTGCCGCCCCTTCCTGGATGCCACCCCAAGCACCAGCTTGGAAAGCTGGTGCCTGGACCCGGCCCTGCGTATGCTCTGCTAAAACTCCAGCCTGGCTCATTGTCTCAGCATCTAAAGCAAAGACAAACAGAACAGGTCTGATTCACCACTGCTTTGCACTTTGTCTCATCAATGTCACTTCTGCTAAGTGAGTGCAGAATGCTAACAAATCCGAATAGTCGTTGTTTTTACATTCATTTTGCATGCACATATGTGACAATGCAAGGTGCAAAGCAATGGAGAATTGTACCCAATGATGTGCTGTTAAATAACAGGTTCATTTCAGTGGTAGGCAAAGTTGCTCTTGTTAGCTCAATCCTGCAAGGTGCTAAGTTCCTAGGTCCTATCCAATGCTCACTGAAGTCAATGGGAATCTTTCAATTTCTTTCTGTGAGTGTTGGCTCAAACCTTACTGCAAAGTACTGAATGCCCTAAAGTCAATGTATTTGTAAAGCACATTTGGCGCCGTCTAGATGAAAGGCACCAAATCAATGCAAGCTACACAGAAGAGATGCCTTTTCTGAAACTGTCTCTGTCCTTGAAAGTTTGGATGTCTTATCCTGACACCAGTAACATTTAGCTTAAAAGGCAAAGCCTTCCCAGGCTCAGACCTTTCAGAAAATATTAAAGGAAAGCACTGAAATGTATGTTGCTCATAGTGTGATAAATTTCAATCAGGATAATGAGGGGAAAACCACCTCTAACTTTTAAAAATAATTGGCTTCAAATTTGACAAGCGGATAAAGTATATTGAGAAAATGTTTACATGCTGAATTAAAATAGCAGTGTTGTGTTTTAGCCTGCTGATGTCAATACAGAATTTGAAGGTGCACAGCCAGATTCCAGTGAACTCAATGGAGTTACTCTGGATTTATACCTGTTATAACTGAGATCAGAATCTGCTGTGCCATTTTCAGTCAGATTGTAATGTTACAGTGGAACTGAGCTATACAGCTGTTTTAGCCCCCTACTTTATATTTTGAACATTTTCCCATTTTTGTTGTACCATTTGTCCATTCACTAATAGTACTAGTGGATCTGTGAGGAAGGAGCCACTTGAGTGCCAGTGAGCACTCTGACTTCTCCATACGTCTTCCACCTGCAGCAAGTGTGGAGAGAAGATCTATTTTAATAGTCAACTGAGTTTAAAACATAGGGGCCATTTTGAGTCTATATAGATGAATTGCTGTGCTCTCTGCTACCACTCATTTTCAGTGTGCTTACATGGCCAATTTTTACAGGAAAGTGCTGCTGTTAAAAAAAAGCAGGTCAACAGACAGACATGATAAGAGTCTCCATCCTTAGAGGTTTTTAAGGCCCATCTTGACAAAGACCTGGGTGGGATGATTTAGTTGGGGTTGGTCCCAGTTTCAGCAGGGGGTTGGACAAGATGACCTCCTGAGGTCTCTTCCAACCCTAATCTTCTATGATTTTATGATTCTCAGCCTCCAGAATCATTTCATTCTCTCTTACTTTCTTTTGTAGCTTGATTCATTTAGTTCTGAATAAGTACATGTAAATTTTACTGGCTCCAAGTGAACATCTCCCACTTTGATTAAAATAAAAAAGAGGAACTTCTATTTTTAAGGTGAAAAAACGGGGATATTTAATATCGAATGAGAACTGTCTTGGAGCATATGGATTTTTATTTTGCTTAACAATATGTCTGTATTTCTATTTATACAATAAATTTGAATAGCTTCAAAGGAGGTTTTGCTGCTTGTTATGTCAATAAGGCTTATTTTATAAACTCCTTAGGAATGTATTTACATAACAGCCCAGTGACTGCAAAGGAGCTGTTAGGGCCTATTAGGTCAACACTATGCATCTTCAAAGTCTGTATGTACTTCTCCATGTCTTTAAATGTCTATAAATATCTGTTTACATGCTTGAAGGCTGTGGCCTGTACACTCTTATCGGGGCTACATTAGCTTTCCCACCATTGCTAATAATAATAATACCTAACTCTTATATAGCGCTTTTCATCAGTACGTCTCAAGGCGCTTTACAAAGCTAGCACCTGTAGAGCTGCTGTGCTAATGCAAACCTAGGAGATCCTAAAGGAAAGCTCAGTGTAGACAAGGTTTAAAGGAATGCCAGTCTGCAGCGTTCTCAGTTTAGTGCATAATGGAATGAAGCATCTAGGCACTGTGAAATGATACAGAGTTGGCCATTAGATTGAGTTTTCACTTGCTTTAGTTTATTTCACATTAACTTGGTTCTCTCTTTCTGTTTAAGCATTGCTAATGCACCCATGACCGTGGTGTCTAGGCATCACATGCAGTAGTTTTATTAGCGGATCCCTGTAGGGTAATATCTGTATTTTTGGTCTCAGGGAGCAGAAAGGAAAATCCGTGATGAAGAGAGGAAGCAGAACAGGAAGAAAGGGAAAGGCCAAGCATCACACGCCTCATGCAATAATTGTGAGTAAGGAAAGGCCAGTCCAGATTACTCCAAGTCATGCTCATTATGCCTTCTATCATAATAACACTGTTTTGTGATCCTTATTAGCAGCTGAAGGGAAATTGTCTGCTCTCCCTCTACAAAAAAAGAGTGACATCACCTACTTCAAAACAATGACGGACCTGGATTCCCAGCCAGTTCTCTTCATACCAGATATTCACTTTGGAAACCTACAAAGGACTGGACAGGTAGGAAACAACAATGAGAAGCACAGGTGTCTGATAGTTATCCAGCTACCTATGCTGTAAGACATACTTCATAGACTCAAAGCAGCGATTTGGTGACAGGGTTTTTTGTTTTTGTTTTTATTTTAATTTAATGTTGCTCTTGAGTAGCCCTGTGGTACAGATACACCAGGGAGACCTCAGAAGAGGGGGGAAACATTGTTCATAGTTCTACAGGGAAAGGAAGGAGTTAATTTAATATTTCTAGATTTTTTTAAGGTAACTATGAAGGGAGCAAATAGGAACTTCAGAATAGGAAGTTGGCATGTGACTGAGAGAAACAATTGTTTCTTGTCTGTGCTGATTCTCTTTAGAGAGACTAGGTGAGTGAGGTAATATCTTTAATTGGACCAACTTCTTCTAGTGAAAGAGACAAGCTTTTGAGTTTACACAGAGCTCTTCTTCGGGTCCAGGAAAGGTACTCAAGTGTCCCAGATAAATCCAAGGTGGAACAGATTGTTTAGCATAAGTAGTTAACACATATTGTGAGAGATTTTAAGAGATAATGTGCCCCCTTGTGGTAGAAGAGACACCCAGTCCCGGGATGATTTAAAACAATGACCAACGTGATCAAACGTTAACTCCATGTCAGTCTGTCAGGTTTTTGCTGTCTTTAAAAGTAGTCACAAGGAACAAGCTCCCCAAACGCTATTACATATGATGCCTGTCACAGTGGTATCTGTATTTCCTTAGAAGAGTCTTGAACTCATATAGGTAGTGATTAGGGTGACCAGATGTCTCGATTTTATAGGGACAGTCCCGATTTTTGGGTCTTTTTCTTATATAGGCTCCTATTCTCCCCCCCCCCCACCCCCTATCCCGATTTTTCACACGTGTTGTCTGGTCACCCTAGTAGTGATAATGAAACTCTGAAGATTGAGGGTAATGCTCATAATCATGACTTCTATTGTTCACAAGCATGATTTACCTTTTTGCAAGACCTGTGAATTAAACACAACAGAGTCTTTGCTGGCTTGAGATGTTAGAGCCACCTCTTTAGCTCCTTGGGAAAGCTGCAAACCTGAATTCTAGCTCCATCAGTGGCTTTTTCCTAAACATGGATATATTAACTGTGTACTGCTTAGTGGATGGAGTGAAAACTTAGTAATAGGGACTGCCAAATCTGTGTCTAGGTATATGCACATCTCACTAGAAATGTAAAAGAAACAAAGACTAAAGTGACATTGAGTATGAGTTTATCATTAATTTTTAAAGCAGCCAGCATTGCAGAAGAGATTATGAAAAGCACATAGATCTTAGGCGTCATGATCACAGCTGCCACTAAAATTATTCACCAGGAATGGAAAGATTCCCACTTATATGTCAGCGTTGGGTACCTTCTATTCTTGTGACTTTCAAATGTGAATGTGTATTTGCATCAAAATGTAAGAAGATAGAATTATTCCTTACTACATGGAATGTAAATAATTTTCCAAATTAAAATGGAATACATTATATTCTTTCTGACTGCATGCTCATAGATAAGATTTATCCCTATTCTATACTGCTGTATGCTAGGATTTTCTGGGTATCCTAATGTTTTTATCCTTAGCTATTTTTTGTGTTTTGTATTTTACAAAACCTCCTATTTCTTGGTTCCAAAATGTTTTATTAGAACAATATTTTGGCGTTATACAGCATCTTTCATCTGATGATCTTATACTACTTTACAGATATTAATGGATTTAGCCTCACCACACTTCTCTGAGGTAGGGTCAGTATAATCCGCCCGATGGTACAGCCACAGGGAGTTAAAAGTCCACTCCTGCAAGATGGCAAGTGCCCCCATCTCCCACTGAAAGTTTCAGTCGGAGTGCAGTGCAATCAGCACCTTGCACATTCAAACCATAGGAGACGTGTCCAAGGTCCGTCAGGAAGTCTGTGGCAGAACTGGGACTAGAACACAGGTTTTTAGTTCTGTGCTTTAGTTCCTAGTTTTCAATGTTAGTAGAACAAGTGAGCATTCTTACCTATCTACCTACTTACCTGCCTTGCAGGGGGGTTGTGAGGACTATGATTGATCTAGTGTCTTATACAGCACCTGAAACATGGAGAATGCTCTGAAAATACTGAGCATTATTTGTATCTCTGCTACGGACTGTAGTCCAGGACCCTGGCTGGTTTAAATTGGTGCCACTGAATTAAAGCTATGCTAATTTACAGGAGCTGAGTATGTGGCCCTGTATATAGGTGCATCATGCTAGAAACAGATGTGTACCATATATACTAATACTATTTGCATACCCATTAGTGCCTTTGTTTTCTTTTATCAGTTTTTATATTTTAATTAGCTTCCTCGACATCTGTTTTATATTTAAAGCTCGTGACTGCTGTGATTTAAATCACATTGGGGTTATTTAGGCAAGTAGTAATCTGATTTTCAGGATCGTTATACTTTCCTAACGATTGGAAGAATGATGTAAACCAGACTGGAGAAGATTCTTGTCAAAATGCATTGAGGTACCTCCATTGTGGCATACACAATAGCAGTTGTTCTAATCCACATTTTCTTCAGGTCACAATTAAAATCTTAGACAATTGTTTTATACAAGGGGGAAAAAAATTAACAGATGCAAAATTCAAACTGTGTCTCTTCTCCTATTTTGAGCTCTTCCATACAGCAGGTATCCATGCTGCAACAATAAACTTGTTCCTTTTCCACCCCTACAGGTTTGCTATAACATAGACGATGAGAGAGAAGGGTAAGACATTTATTGCTTTGCAATAAAGTTTTGCAGCCAGTAGTCCAAACCCTTGAAAATCAGGCACGCAACCAGAGAGTCAAATAAACATGAACCATTTTTTCCTTCCTGTTCTGTGTTCATAACTTGTGGAGTTGAGAAGGCAACGTTTTTTTATTTTGACTACTGTTTTCCACCACATGGGCTGGCTTCTTTTTATATCTGTTTATTTTTACAGTCCATAATAAAATAGTGAATTAAGCAGGAATGGTCAACACAGGGTCAATACAATGTATTGGATCATAACATAAAATAATAATTTTACATTTATAGTAGTACCTTACACTGTAAGGAACCCCAAACCTCTTTAAAATTTTTCCATGTAGGAATTGCTTAAAGCACCATTGAAAATCAGGAAGTTCTTGGATGGAACATAGAAGCTCTTTAATAGTGCAGAGCAACATGTGACACAACTGTGTAGGAGAAGAAGTGGATCCATATCCAATACAAATGCAGAAGGATTTTAAGTCGGCCGAATATAGCTAGGTCAGCATGTTGGGGCCGACTCCCCTACTCTTGCAAACAAAATGGAATTTTTAATGGTACCAAGTGGCCCAGTCTCAGTTTTCACTATCCTTAGGGTGACCAGACAGCAAGTGTGAAAAATTGGGACAGGGGTGGGGGGTAATAGGAGCCTATATAAGAAAAAGCCCCAAATATCGGGACTGTTCCTATAAAATCGGGACATCTGGTCACCCTACTTATCCTGAAGATTGTAGTTCCACTATCATAGTGCCCCCTAGCAGCATGCAGAGGCATTAGCTCACTTAGAGCATAGAGGAAGAATGCCACCTACTTAATCACCATAATCATTTCCTGCAGTACCTTTGGTTTCTCTGGTGGTCTCCCAGCCAGTTACTGACTGTTTGAGCCTGTTTAAATATGGGAAGATCACAGTCAGAAGTTTAAAGGTTGCAGACTGTGATCACAAACCCTTTCCATTCTACAAGTTATGAATTCTCTGCATTAACTTCATGTTCCTCTTCCTTTTCTGTCTTCTTTACAAATGAGCATGGTGTTGCCTTTTAAACAAGTGTAAAGAACAGGAGTTTGGAATACTATTGAGCAAAGCTCAGCCATATAAATTACAGGGTATTATTGGCATTTCTCTTTCTGTCTGTTTGTCTGTTTGGATATAATGCAATAATGCTTCCAATAACACATTCAACCAGGTCTGTAATTGTCTACAGATCAAAACATTGGTTGATGGCAGCCATGAATAGCTTCCAGCATAACAATACCCCGGTCCCATTTCTGCCTATCTTCCCAACAGAGTTTCACATGTTGACACCTTTGGTGATTTATCTCCCAAACAGAAGAAAAGGAATAAAATGTGGGGCAGGGGAGGGGAGATGGGGGCATACAGAATCCCGGGAGGGAAGGAGAATGGAGAACCTGGTATGGGGAATGAGGGAGAACACTGAGATCTTGCATGGGAGTAAAGGGGGATGTGGTGCATAGAATCCCTGGAGGGGGAAATGAGGGGACAGTGGGGGGCATACCCTGGCATGGTGGAGGGGGAGGGGTGTTTCAGAGAGTCCTTGATATAGAGGAAGGTGGGAGAGTGACTATAGTGACATCAGCAGCTAGGTCTTTCTTTTTTCATGCTTCTTCCTCATATGTTTAAACAGATATTGGCCTTTGTAATTTGTATTTAATATTGGGAAACATTTACTTAGCATAGTCATTTTAGGCAATTCAAGAGGCTTGGATAGTTCAGGGAAGGATCAGGATCTAAATCCTTGCAGTTCTTGCTCTACCATTCCTTGAGAAGCTAGTGGGAGTTTTGCTTGAGTATGGAGTGAGATATAAACTGTCACTGTTGTCTCCTCTCTTGTTGAGAGGACAGTATGATGACAGAAGGTCTGTGTTGTTTTTTCTAGTAGCAGCATCCTGGTTAAAAGGATGTTCCGGCCTGTGGAGGAGGAGTTTGGCCCGTTGCCTTTGAAACAAATGAAAGAAGAAGGACTGAAAAGAGGTAATAATTATCAGGAAAATAAATGCACTGGGCTGCATTCTTCACTCATGCAGTCTAGGGTGAACCAGAAATTACTCAAATGAAAAAATCAGTGGAGTTACAATGGTGTAAAAATAGAGTAAGTGACAGGAGAATCAGGCCCACTGTTACCACACCAACTATTATACCAGGAGACTTCCTAGAACATGCTAAGTGTAATAGGTACTAGTTTGCATGCTGTTTTGAGACGGGATAGACAAATGTGACTGTATAAAATATAAACTGTCCAGAACGTTTCCCAACCCTTGAAACAGACTTTGAGGTTCAAAAAGTTCCTCTGACAAATCCTTCACTATTTATTTTTCATTTGCATTCATCTTGGCACTTTCTTGTTCTGGCCAGGGCCGGCGCGCCCATTAGGCGACCCTAGGCGGTTGCCTAGGGCGCCAAGATTTGGGAGGGGCGGCGGGCAGCTGCCTCCCGGCTCCCCACTGGGGGCAGCCGCTGCAAGCTGCCCCACTGCCCCCCCCTCCGCTCAGGCGCTGAGCGGGGAGCTGGGGGCAGCCGCTCCCCCGCTCAGCGCCCTAGCGGGGAGCCGCAGGGCAGCCGCCGCAAGCCGCCCCGCCGCCCCCCCCGCCCAGCGCCTGAGCGGGGAGCTGCGGGACGGAGCCGCCCTGCCACCCCCCCACTCAGCGCCCCAGCGGGGAGCCGCCGGAGCCGCCCTGCCACCCCCCTGCTCAGCGCCTGAGTGGGGAGCCACGGGTCAGCCTCCGGGAGCCATCCCCGCTGCCCCGGGCTCCCTGCTCAGCTTCTGCGGCCGGTGAGTCGGAGGGCTGAGAGCCCACGGGCGGGGAGAGCTGGCGGGGAGGGCGGCTTTGTCGGGAGGGGGGAGGCTGCGCTCCCATGGGCGGGAGAGCTGGCTGGGGGGCCGGGGGGAGCTGGCGGAGGGAGGGCGGGCGCAGGGCTGGTGCAAGGAAGTTTCGCGTAGGGCGTGAAACTTCCTTGCACCGGCCCTGGTTCTGGCTAGGACCACAATACAGAGGACACAATACACTGGATCAGATACAGAGATCCAAGCTCCTGCTGACTTTATTGGGAGATTAGCCTGAGTAAAAACTTTGTAAGGATTAAGGATTTAGTCCAATGAGAGAGCTGCTTTCATAAGACTTTCAGTCAAATATTGCTGAAGACTCCAGAGGTTTGAATAGTTCAGATCAATCAAACCTGCCAATGTGTTGAGATTGTGAGTGTGTGTGTGTGTCTATCCTTGACAATATTAAGACAACAAAACACAGAGACGTGCTACACATCGGTGTCCTTTCACCTTTTCAGGAATGTCTCTTCACATGCTTAGATGATATGTGATCGTTCTTTGTTGGCCATGGTGGTGATGTACATGAATCTGTGAAGGGTACCAGGTGGATGCTGTTGTCTGCTTAGAATTAATGAGCAGGAAGATTTTTAAAAATCAAAACGAAAATGTGAGATAAGCCCCAGTCAAAGACCCAGATCTGACCAAACTAAAACCCTGGTCAGTTCAGATTTGGGGGTGTTAGCACCACCCATTGAAAGCAGAGGGTCCAGCTGCCAGGGCTGGGTGTGAAACCCTTTTCTCCCTACCCACTGGTCCCAACAAAGAATTCCCAGCTAACAGCATGGTAAACTGGCATGAGAGAGACACTTGCTTTGATTCCTTCAGTCGAGTGATTAATTTATAATATGGTTCAGGAAGATCACACAGGCATGCACATAGGAGCCATTGTTGTAAAGATCAAAGACACCTGTGTAATTCAGTTCTTGTTCTGTGATTTGTTGTTTTAACATTATTCAGGATTCACAGCTACGTCAGGGTGAAGAATTCAAAACATAAAACATTTTAATGGTGACAAAATTTGAACTAATTAAAGCCAGCAGCCTCCAGCTGCCCTATTCACACCCCCTTTCATGCAGTGCTACCCACAGGTTTTACTTTGCTCATCCCAAGCCAGGCCTCTTCCATCTTGCCTTTCTGTTCTGGCAGACTTTCTGCAACCTGTCTGATTCTCCACCCTGAAGAATGCCTTGTCTTTCTAATTTATATCTCTCAAGAAAATCACTATAAATTACTCAAAAATAGTTTGGATTTGTAGGGTCACATGGAACACAAAACCCACCCTAAAGTCTTGTCTACACTGAGAATTTCCACTGATATAGCTGCACTGGTACAAATCCCAAGTGTAGACGTGGAAATTCATGATAATACGTACTAGTGGAATTCACCCCCTTCTTGAAACTGGGGTAAGGTCCACCAGCGCAAAGCACGTCTTTACTTGTGTAAACCGCTTCTCCCTCTTTTTTGTCGCATAAATCACATCTCTCTCCATTGTCAATTATCCATAACCCGCAACACAACACAACACATTGTACTAATTTGTCACAGCTTGGTTACTTGTATCATACCTTGGCAGGTTTGAAGGCTGAGAGGCATGAGGCGAAGATTTTCAAAGTGGGTGCCCTAAATTCCTTTTTTCCTTCTTATGTGGCATCAACATGGTTTGCCACCATGTTAGCTCATTCTGTACAGCCCTCTGCTAATCAATTTGTGGATGATCAGTCCTTTTGATCCACACAGGGTACCACATCGTCCATCCAAGATCGTCTTTGCTTGCCTCATGTTCTTCTGCCAACTACTTTCCCTTCCAGTTCCCATAAACATGCATCACCTGCTGAACTCCTTAAAATGCGCCCTGCAAATTTAATCTTTCTTTTCATAAGGTCTCAGTATTTGCTGAGTTCCAGTCATCTCCAGTAGTTTTTCGTTGATTATGCAATCTATCCATTATATTTTTCAGAATTCTTCTATAACATCATAATTCAAATTCATATTTAGACAGCTAAATTAGTGGTCTGATTTTTCAAAAGTGCTGAACATCCCAGCATCTTTGCTTGAGTTCAGGGGAGCTCCTGGGTGCTCGGCATTTTTGAAAATCGGGCTGTTTATTTAGGCACCTAAATATAGATTTAGGACTCTACCCTTAGGGACCATATTTGAAACTCTTGGTCTTAGAGCATTAAGTAACACAGTGCAATCCAGAGCTGGGAAGACAGTAGGTACTGAATATTTAGAGCTGGAGACAGATAGCTTAGAAGCTACAGTTTTTCTGATTTGTCCCTACACACAGCTCACTATCTAGTACTATATGTAGTCTGTCTCTAACACTGTGATTTATCCTTTGTAAGAGAGACTGGCTAGATGCCATGGAAATAGTGACAGTATGATGGACACTTAATCAGATGTGATAAGAGAGGTTTGAATCACATAACCGAGTGAATCAATGACAGAATTCCAGCCACACCATTAAAACACCATTATTTATAACTACATGTTCTGTGTATGCATAGGAATGATTCAGGTTCCCCATGATCCCTGTAATGGATCTTTCGTTCAACATAATGTTCTTTGATATTCTCAGTACAGCAAAGAGATTTCACTTTAACTAACCGAACGTTCACATTTCATTGAACGATTTCCCCTATTTCGGATGTAAGCTGAAGGTTACATGGGAACTGTTTCGAGTCACCAAAAAGCCAATAGTGTTACTACATACCATCAGATAGATTAGGCTCCCTACATTTCATTATTACATGGATTTTTAAGGCTTGTACCCATCCCTGGGTGCACTTTATGTGGTTCTATAGTAGGGTCCTTAACACTGCTAAATACGAGGAGCAAAAACCTCATGATCCTCTGAAGCCCACAGTTTTAAGGCAGAGAATGCACAGCGATCTTGACAGCTAAGTATGAGTTCATTTCAGTCACCTGAAAGCGTGGGCAAAGAAGTTACAATTCTTTCTAATGTGTCCATGTTCACACTTAAACATATTTCCAGTGGGAATTAAAGCCAGTGGCACTGGCTTGCTATGTCAAATACCCTTCTGCCTCTGTCTTGGAGTGGAGGTAATTCTATTGTAAAATTAATATAATCTGATGGAAAATACCCTCCAGACTTTAAGGGTTAAAAACTAGTCTCCCTATTTTGCATTTCCAATTTGTAGGTACAAATAATGGCTGGTGCAGTTTGTCACATGAACCTCTAAATATCTGATGGAATATGTACATGTGCATGTAATATACATTAATTGATACTGAATTTCCTGGTCGTTTGAAATAAACTGTCCCATAAGAAAAAAAATTATCAATATCTTACATTTCTGTCTAAAAAAGTTTAACCTACTGCAGTTACAAGTAACACCTAAGATTCATATAAGTGAAAGAGATTAGACAAAGAAATGCGTTTTTCTAATTTTCTGTTTGTTTACTTTGTACCTGTGTCAGCACTTTGCGTAGAGTCTGTTTCACCATTTCCCCTGAATATCCAGCCAATCGGTTTCCCCTTTTATCTGTGTGGGTGTTTAGCACAGCAAGAGGGGAGAATAAAAACATCTAGCTCAGACAGGAAACTATGATTGCAAACCCTCAAAAATTGGCAGGGGTCTGAGGAGGAGATTTTCAAAGGCACAAAGGGCAGGTGAAAATCAATGGGAAATAAGTGCCTAACTGTCATTTGTGCCTTTGAATAACTCCCCTGTAGTGCCTGAAATTACTTTTAACTCATTCTGTGAAATTGACTAGATTTTATTTTGAGGGTGCACATTTAAGGTTGCCAAAATGGTAACATCAAAGAATGTTTCTTTTTTTTAAATTACTTTTTTCTCAGGGTATTGGCTAAAGGCAAATTTAAGTTACGAAGTAGACTTGCCTTTTCTGAATTCCTTTCCCTAGCCTTTTGGCTAAGGTTAGAGAGGTTCAAATCTTATAAATAGGTTGCAGAGAGAACTGGTTATAATTTCGGTTGTTTGATCCCACGATTCAGTCCAGGGGCTGAAAATCTACAAAGCAATAGCTCAAATGCTCTTCAACTGGGACTTCCCATATTTCAGTAAAACTATTAACTAATCTTAAATTCACAAAAACATGGATTCCTCGAAAATTTAATGTAATTGGTTTAATTTTCTTTGTGTGTTTCTAGAGCAGCCAATATGCCTCTTAAGTTTACATCAGTGTTTACAGGAGATGGTGTTATTTTTTAACAACAACTTCTGGCTTTCATTATTTGTGTTGATTCGTCATTGATTCAAGCTTAATATTTGGCTTCCTATTTAATAAGGCGTATTTTATCTGTTTAGTTGTCTGTGCCTGCTCCAAATTTGATCCTTGCTCTTTCAGTGCTCCTGTATGTAAGGAAAGAGACCGATGAAGTGTTTGATGCTTTGATGCTAAAGTCACCCACCGTAAAAGGGCTAATGGAAGCGGTAAGTATCTCACATCCCTACCTCATTAATCTTCCACTGAAAGAAAAATCTTGAGATTCTCAAAGTATTACTTAGACAGAACACACAGTGCACACACAAAGGCATCCTCATACATATTTAACTGCTTCATAAAGACTTTCTGGAGCATGTCTCCTTATCTGAAATTCAGTACTGTCAGCAGGTCAATGAGATAAGACTAATTCGTACAGCTGATTTATGGGTCTTGAGTCTTGAGAAACTGAGTAATTAACAAATGCCTGAAGAAGAAAATAGGGTCAGACTGCATGTTCCGACATGCCTCCCTATGCAAGAGAGATTCAGAGCTCTTTAAACCTTTGCCTGTAGCAACTGCAGTTGTGTCCACTGCTAACGCTTTTTAACCTTAGGATACTGACTGTGAATATCCCTTTTCCTAGGGCTTTTGTGGGATTGCTCTGCTGGGGGTGAAAGGATTGTTAAATGGTTACTTGCCAAGAGCCAGTCCTCTCCTCTCCTCGATACCTTCTGCCAGCAACTCCCTTTCTTTTCCAGCCTTCCAAAGTGACCTGCCTTCCCTTTATGAACTGCCTGCGCCCGCTCTGCTTCTTCTCTGATTTGGCTTTGCTGCTATTTGCAATCCAATGATCCCTGATCAGCAGTGGACACCTCCAAATTTAATCCTAGTTTGATGACCTGGCACCAGTCAGGGTCACGTTGTGAAGTCTGGTGAGGTGCAGGGAAGACCCCAGAGTGGAAAGGGGGATGGGAAATGTCAGATTGCCAGTGAGCTGTGGGTGGGGTGGCTGGGTGAGGCAGAGAGGTTAGAATTTGGGAGGTTAGAATTTAGTTAAGAAGAGAAACAGGAAGGGAACAGGAGCACCAATTTAGAGCTTGTTTCCAGGTCCTCAGCTATGAGCACTAAAAAAAGTACACTGGGACTGTCAGGGTTAATGTTGGGCTTGTTCTTGTCTACTGCCCAACAGCAGAGGCCTAGAATGAAATGTGCTGGGTTACAGTCCCCTGTAGCATGCCAGTAGCAGAGGAGAACAGACGGCTGGCTAATGAAGTAGTTCTAAGGGCCCTGAAGAGTTTGCTGTCTAATTAATAATGTCATAACAGGATTTGATCTTGTCGTTGTAGCTGGGCTCCAGGTGTGTTATAATCATGCTACAGCCCTTCATTCTGACAATAAATTTAGACCTAAATGTCCTCTTCATCTCTGTGCCTCACTAGGCAATGTGCATTAGAAAAGATAGAAGAAGTAGCTCAGAGACAGAAGTCTCTGTTTCCTGTCCACGGGCATGGCTGTGGGTTCAGTAATATGTTTTTAGCGCTGATGGAATCTAGTCTGGGAGTGAAATGTTCATTTTAGTGATCTTGAATACATTCGAAAACAGACATTCTCGTTGGTAGGCAGAATGGTGGTATGATGGGGGAATCCATACCAAACTCTGTTTATTTGCATGCACCATGTATTCTCCCTGCAGTCTTTCCAGCAGTTCTTTTATGAGAAGGTCATTTGAATTTTTATACACTGTAAACTCAGTAATAAGGTTTGAAAGAATAAGGCTCAAACACATGAATAATGAAGGGTTCCCTGAGTGATCCTAATTCAAACTCTGCTTTTGTGTTTACAAGATATACATTTTTCTTGTTTATCACACTTCCTGGTCTTTGGCGTTCTCCACATTTTCCATGACACTTGACAGTATTTTCTCAGACTTAGGGTTTGTTTTATTCTTCTCCTTCCTACCACTTTCCAAAAGAACAGTCAATTTCCTACTCATATTACTCTTTTCTGGGGAATAGCTCCTGGTATCAGGTTTCAAAGGTAGGCGGACTCAAAGACATGATGCAAATATTCGTCCTTTCTATGCTTGCCTTTTACTTGAGGCACTCGCGGTCAGCAGAAAACAGTTACATGTATCAGTAGTGTCTAGAAAAAAAGATCAGCAATCACAAAACACTGCATTCCTGCTGATTGCTGACCGTCAGGGGCCTAATTCTGCTTTTGCTTGAGTTGATTTTAAATCAATGTAATTCCGTTGATTTCAATAGAGTACTTCCAGAATTACACTATGTAGGACCAGATGGGGCCATTTGCTTTATTCTAGCTGCAGAGGGAAAAAAATCAGGCATCTCCCAAGCAGTGAATATCTCATGTTTACTGAAAAGTAACAAATGAATCCTGTGGAGTCTGTTTAGACAAAAATGGGAATATAATGGGTCAGATGTACCGTCTGAGTGCAACTTCCCCATGAAGTCAGTTGCGCTGCAGAGAGAGGGCAGTAATTTTAACTCCCAGCCAGAGAGGAATCAGTACACCTCCCAGCCAGCCGGCCCTCCTGCACTGGCCTGCATGCTTTGTGGGCTGTGCTGGTAATCTCCAAGACCCCAGTAGAGCAGGAATTGCATGTTGCTTGTGCCACTGTATCCCTGATACCTGCTGCTACAGGATGGCTTTCCCCTGCTGGGTACCTGCAGCCCAGGGAGTCAACAGAGTCCAGTTAGCTGTAGTGAAATTCTCCTCTCCCTGTGAACTCCAGACCAAAGAAGTGTTTTGCAGGAAACCGAACAGGACAGGGGTGGGCAAACTTTTTGGCCCAAGGGCCATATCAGGGTATGGAAATTGTATGGCAGACCATGAATGCTTACGAAATTGGGGGTTGGGGTGCAGGAGAGGGTGAGGGCTCCAGGGTGGGGCCAGAAATGAGGAGTTCAGGTGTGGGAGGGGGCTCTGGGCTGGGGAAAGGGGTTGGGATGTGGGGGGGTGAGGGCTCTGTCTGGGGGTACAGGCTCCGGGGTGGGGATGAGGGGTTTGGGGTGTAGGAGGGTGCTCCGGGCTGGGACCGAGGGGTTTGGAGGGCAGGAGGGGGATCAGGGCTGAGGCAGAGGGTTGGGGCATGGGAGGAGGTCAGGGTGCAGGCTCCAGGTGGTGCTTACCTCAAACAGCTCCCGGAAGCAGCAGCATGTTCCCCCTCCGGCTCCTACACAGAGGCGCAGCGCCGGCCAGGCAGTTCTGCATGCTGCCCCGTCCACAGGCACCGCCCCCGCAGTTCTCATTGGCCGCAGTTCCTGGCCAATGGGAACTGCGGGGGCGGCACTTGGGGTCGGGGCTGCGTGTGGAGCTCCTTGGCTCCCCCTACGCATGGGAGCTGGAGGGGAGACATGCCACTGCTTTTGGGAGCACACGCGGAGTGGACCAAGCCCCTGGCCCCACTCTACAGCTGGAGCGGGACAAGCCCCAGACCCCACTCCCCAGGCCTGATGGGCCGGACGTGGCCCGCAGGCCATAGTTTGCCTACCCCTGGAACAGGGATTGGTGGAGTGAGCAGATATAATCCACTGCACAGGCAGGGGACAGGCTGCAGGAAGAGAAAGATTAAACAAAAACAACCAAAATCTCTAAACTAACATCATCCTCAGGGCTTCTCCCTTTGTCCCATGTCTTATGTCAATTTACATCATTCAGACAGCAAACTCCTCCGAGCAGGGACCCCGTCTTTCTTTATGTAAGCACAGAGGGAGCTATTTGTGCTTAACAAATTAGTAATAGAAAGAAAGATGTTTAAAGATAGTGTTTTAGGCCAATATCAGCCTATGTGATATCAGCAGATCGCTTACTCAAAAGACTATAAAATGCCAGTGCCATCAAAGTACCACATCCACACGCTCCATTGCTGCCTGCGAACTATCCAGACATACTACTTACAGTACCTCTCAAAATAAGATCTTGGAGTCCAGCCAGCTTCCACTTTGCATTCCACCATATCTATTGATCCTCTCCAAAGATGGTTTAAAGCCATTACAGTTAATCATGGCAATCCCATGGATGTGGTGCATCAGGGGAGATGTAGTCTGTCCAGGGAGCCCAGCCTGTAGAAGAGAATGGGAGCATGAGGCACCCAAACTACAACTCCCATGAGGCAATGTGGTCGCTCAGGAGGATGTGGTTTAATGTCAAACAGAGTCAAACAAAACATTTTTATTTGGGAAAGCTAAAACATTTTGTTTAGATTAAAAATCTCAAAACAAAAATGTTTCAGCATTGCCAAAAGGAAAGTTTCAGTTTTCAGTGGAAATCATTTGGCTGAATGTTTTCTATTTTCAAACAAATATTAAAAACTTTTTGTTTTTCAGGTGTTTGGGTTTTTTTGATAAAAGTTGAAATTTTCCATGGAAACAATACAGAAATTGCAGAAAATTTTGTTTAATCGAAAATCCAATTTTCTATGAAAAAGTGGTTTTGTTGGAAAATTTTTGACTGCCCCTACACAACATGCTTCAGCTCTGTGCCATTCCACATCAGACAACACCTGGCCCTCCAACATGACCTCCAACATGCATGGGACAGGCATGGGTCGCATATAGTCAGGCGTGACACAAAGGGCTGGAGCAGTTACTCAAGGATTTGGTCTTTAGTCTCTTTTTCTATTATAGCTATTTTTCCTGTGTTCAGCTCAACATAAGACCATCACTACTGGTCACATGACAGAGATTTTTTTAGCTATTTAGGAGTCTCGTTCATTGTTATAGTAAAGAAAGGATAGCTCTCACTATTGGTTCAAAAGTTAGCATTTTCTGTTAAATTTCAAATACTGAAGTTAATTCACTCAGGGCTTGTTCACATGGTGTGTTAGTCCACACTAGAGGGGTGTAAATTCTAGTGCGCACTAGCATGTAGTACAGCAGCTGGCAAAGTGGACATGCTCGTGCACACTAAAAGTTCCCAAGTGCTCATTAATGTAGTCCCATTTCAAACAGTCCTACGTTAGCTGGCATTCAGAAACTTTTAGTACGCGCCAGCAGGGTCTATGTCGGCCAGTTAGTGCACAACATGCTAGTGCACACTAGAATTTACATGCCTCTAGTGCGGACTAACATGCCACATGGACAAGCCCTTAGTTATCTGAGGCAACTGGCCAATATTCTAAGGGTGACCACTCGAACTAGGAGCAATGAGATGAAATACAGGAAGGGAATATGAAGGCTGAATGTTAGGAAAATGTTCCTAACAGAGAGATCTATTCTAATGTATTATAGTCTCCCTGAGGAAAGGGTAGAAGTCCTGTTGTTTGGGTTATTTATAATGAGACTGGTGATAGCTCCGGAGAATATTCTGTATACTAGCCTGCTTTGGAAGGATCCCCACTCCCAACTATCCTGCTTTGGAAGAGGGTGTTAAATGAGATGCCCAGTACATCTCTAAATTCTCTGATTCTATAACAGGACTTTAGGATTCTAGCACGTTTGCTGTGACTGATCATTTTCAGAGCCTTCTGCATCAGAGGCTTTCCCATAAGCCCCCTCTGAGCCCTGCCTCCAGAGTTTACTATTCTAAGTAGTTAGCAGAATCTTTAGTGGTTCCTGAGAAATGTGCTTAACTCAATCAACTTCAGGTATTTCCCAAAGCCCAGTAATCCGGACATGTTTTATAAATCCTGCACCTGCCCTAGGATTCGGCAAACAAGGCATTCCCCAAAGTATCTCCTAATAATATACTTAGAATGGGACATCCCAAACCACTTCCAAAAACATGTGGTATGTGTCTTAGGTCCACTGAGGTTTCCCAGGAAAGCTTTGCCTTGGTATGTGCAGTATGCTGTGCATTAGCTGCTGTCAAACGGCCTTGGGACAAGGAGATTTTCTTTTACATGTTTGCTTGACGTTTTCGATAAACATTGCCATGGGACAGAGATACAAATTCAGCAACTCTTTCATGTAGCTGTGTTAATAGCCTGTTAAAATATTGACATTTAAGTCATCATTAGGCTTCAGAGTCAGCTCCCTAATGAGGTAAAAGGGGCAGTCCTTATCTATCACAAAGCTATTATTTGAGCCTGTCTGCAGACCCAGGCAGACACTGCTGCACCACTTTACATTTGAGTAACATGTTCAAGGAATTCTTCACAACTAACAGGGATAGAGCCTTAATGCTTTTTTTCAAATGAAAGTGTTTGTACAGTGCCTAGCAAAATGGGTCCATGACTCGAGCTCCTAGGCGCAATAGTAATACAGATAATTAATAATAAGGGGGAAGTAAAAGGAGGAAATAGGAATATCTCTGAGAATTTAATGCCTGGAAATGGCAGCTACTCTTACGGATTTTCTTGCCTCTTCTTGAGTTACAGTGACAGGGCAATTTGTCTTGAGTGTACTTTTAAACCTCCCCTCCCCCCTCTTTAGCAGTCAGACTTAGACACTTTTTCTATCCCTTCTGTTTTTCATTACAGCTAAATTACTTTTAGAGCTTCACCTTTTAGCCTTAATCTGCTGTCTCTCTTTCTTCCCTCCTCTCCCAGACAGTGTGCACACATATAGGTATGTTCCCCTCTTGACGCATGTAACCCCCCTCGTTGGATGCCTCTTTGGATGAGAATAAAAAGCAGTTAAAGAGCTTTCCCGAGTAGCAATACTGACTGTGATTAGTTTGATAAGGATACTGTCTAAGACTCCGACTGCGTGCCTGCAGCAGCCCACCTGCTTAGATCACAACGCAGGATTGGAGTCTAACTTTGCAAGCAGTTACATGCTGTTAACTATGGATTCTGTATAGGCATAAACCTCATCTCTCAAGCCTTCTTCACGTTAGCAGAGTGTTAACTGGTTTTTAATGCAAATCAGTTTAGAACATCTTCACCATCCTTCTATGAACAATGGGCCTGACCCTGCAAACTGCTGCGTGGCCCTGGGAGATACTGAGAACCCCCACTCCCCTGGAAACGGGTGGGAATTGAGAGTGCTCAGAATCTTGCATGATCTTATCAGCATTACCCTTGTCCTTTCTCTCTCCCATTCCTCCTCATGTTTGATAACACACCTGTTATGTTTTGTTTACATTAGATTGTGTGCTCTTTGGGACAGGGACTGTGCTTTACTACATGGCTGTAAAGTGCCTAGCACAATGGGTCCTTGATCCTCGTGGAGGCCTCTTGGCATTATTGTAATATGAATGATAATATGGGGCCAGGCCTAGCATTAGCACATCCAGCCATTTCCAGAGGCAATGAACCATGTCAGAGCCATGACTGAGAGCACCAGCCTGACAAAGCACAACCCTAATAAAATTGACAGTTTGCAAATTTCACATGGAAACCACACTGCCAAAATTTAAACTGCATCACATTCCTTATGGGGTGTAAAACCAGAAGTGTGGATGGCACCTGAATCTCTTATCAAATCTCCCTGATCTAGTCTTGCAGTTCCTACCAGGCCCATTGTCAGAGAGGTCAGATACAGCCATTTGCAGTGCCCAACACGTTTTATTGGTCCTGCAAAATCCAGGAATTATACTATATATTCTTGAGCGCCATCTGTTGGTGCCTTATCTATTAGCTTCTACACAGCACCCATCATGTCCAAGCACTTCTCAGATAAATTAGATCAGTCTTTCAATGTCCCTAAAGACTTCCTAAGAGGCTCTGGTCTTGACCACTTCTTGATGTTAAGAAGTCATGTTTGGATTTTTGTAGTAGCATTTTCCTTTACTTCTGAGACTGCCCTTGGTGCTGGAGTATGGGGTATTTGTTGCTCTTCTCCATTTCACAGCAATTATTCTCATTTACTTTATGAAAACATTCCATTTTCTCAGTCATGCTGAACACACACACGTGCGCACATGCACACACACACACACGCGCACGCACACCCACACACACCCCTACCTAGGGCTTTCTAGTGGCTGATGTCTGACAGTCTTTACTCAAAATGAATTTTTAATTGTGCATGTCACTTCTCTAATACAGCAGACAATGAACTATTTAGTAACAACATAATTTAATTTCACCTGGGAGAGGGCAAATAGTTTGCTTGGATGTGTGCAGCATCCTCTTGCCTGGAACAGTCTGTGACAGAGACACTCCCTTTGACATAATTATTTTCCCTTTTGGAACAATCTGCTTTTGCCCTTCCTTTAAAGGAAAAAAGAGACACAGAGAACTCCTCCCCAAAGAACAAAGTAATAATTCTGAAATGAAATTGGTATGAGATTGATGAATACTAAAATTACTATCTCCGTAAACATTAAATGGGCTTATCGTGGCATGGTTTATGCTATTATAATGAGTATCAAAGGAATTACCAGTGAACTGCCACATACTGCAAAGGACAATGGAGTGGATTTGGCCTGGGTAATTTCAGTTAGCTAAGATGTCATCCTGCAAAAGTTCTCTTGTACGTTCTGGTTCACCCATGGACACATATCAAAGGATGTTTTTGAAAGCCCTCTAGTTTCCTGATGTGCCTCAGGGAGTCAGACTATAGCTGGTTGGAAAATTTCAACAAAAAATGAAATGTTGATGAAAATGTGCAGACATTTTTTTCATTGGTCAGCCAGTTCTAATCCAGGTTGTGGGTGATCCAGTGACGGCCCATCTTTCATTCTGTGGTTAGGGTGTCCCTGCAAACTTGTGCTCCAGGAATAGGTGCCAGGAGCATGAGCCCCCTGCAAGGAGAACCACCACTGTCAGCAGAATGAGAAATTGCATTTGATTATATGGAAGATATATTAATGGCCTTGCCAAATGCACAAATGTGACCAGTGGCAAGAAATGTTAGCTGCTGGAGCATAGCATTAGGAGGAACTCTCAAACTGCTTTGGTGGGTCGCACTGAAAGGTGTTTATAGTTACCCTGTTTCTTGGTAACACTGATGAGTGTTTTTATAAAAATCTAGTTATTTAGGATTATCCCTCTCCAGAGCACAACAGTCTTCAATTAGGCCACATTGGCCATGAAAGTAGGTTGGCGATAACCCTTTTAACATGGGAAAAAAAAAAAATATATATATATATATATTTGCTAAAAGAGTCTCCATGAGTTGATGCTTCAATATCTTATCCTAAAGGTACAGAATGTTTTTCCTGTTCCTCATTTGTTTTTAAATCTTGTTGTTGTCATTGTTTAATTATTTCAGATATCTGAGAAATATGGGCTTCCAGTAGAAAAGATTGCAAAACTTTACAAGAAAAGCAAAAAGGGGTAAGAGAAAGTAAAACCTTAATTAATCATTATGCTTTTTTGGTACAGTAGTGCCCAGGGACTGCAGCTAAGATCATGGCCCCATTGTGCTCTGTGCTGTACAAATACTTAACCCAAATAGATAACTAAGGGTGAAAGATATGGAAAAAGTTGATCTCTAGTCTGTGTCTGGAGCACGTAGTTTCAGTATTTATGGACTGAATGGGGTACAGCTGGGTATCAAGCCCATAATGGGGTGAGAGCAGAGTCCTGTGCAGACCATATATGTAATCTTTATGATTTACTGGCCTATTGGTTCTCCAGCCTTTAACTAGTTGGTGCATTCAGCATTGACTTGGCAGGATGTAGAGTTTCTTGGAATAGTCTATGGCCCCGGAGCTGAAAGTTTGACAGGGTGCTGATAGTTGAGGGAAGGGCAGAGCTACGTTCAATATTAAACCGTTAGCTGAGTAAATGTAGACCTTTTACAATGATTCAAATGTACCAATATTTTAAAAACAACCAACTTCCAACACCCCCAAACCTTAATGTCCTGACTTCCAATGTTTACTTTAAAATGACAACATTCTAGTAATGTCATTTAAAATTAATTGGCATCTATTTGCAGCCTTAATTCTACCTGAACAAAGTGTTTTGTGGGCTTCTAAAGAAATTCCAGTTTGCCTTTTAAGTTAGCTTCTTCCTAACACCATATTCAGCTGTTACATTTCTTAGAAGAAGCTATTTTTGTCGAAAAGAATGAGGAAACGTTATATTCTCAAATACAAGCTGACCTTTACGCCAGCCCGCCACATGTGGTGTAGCTCAGACTTCACACCCAACTACAAATCATTTCCAAAAGATCATTGACTCACACAGAATTAACCCTCCGTGTGTATATACAGCAGGCTGGGAGTAGCAAGATGCAGGGGTGAAAGTAACTTAAAGGACTTACCGGTACTCCGGAGTCCTGAGGAGGGGGCGGGGCCTCAACTGGAAGAGGTGGGGCCTCTACTGGAAGGGGCGGGGCCTTTAAATCCCTGGGCCCTTTAAATCACCCCCGAGCTCCCAGCTGCAGAGGCGGCTGGGAGCCCTGGGGTTCGGGGGTGATTTAAAGGGAGTGATTTAAAGGGCCCAGGGCTTTAGCTACCGCTACCGCAGCAGAGCCCTGGTCCCTTTAAATTGCTGACGGAGCTCGCGACCCCCGGGGCTCCAGCAGCAGGGCTCAGGCGGCGATTTAAAGGGCCCCGTAGCTCCGACTGCTGCTACCCTCTGGGGCCCTCTAAATCATCCCCAGAGCCCTGCTGCCAGAGCCCTGGGGTAGCGGCAGCAGGGCTCTGGTGGCGATTTAAAGGGTGTGGGGCGGTAGCGGCGGCAGGAGCCCCGGGCTCTTTAAATCGCCACCCGAGCCCCGCCGCCGGTACCCCAGGGCTCCGGCAGCAGGGCTCTGGTGGCAATTTAAAGGGCCCGGGGTTCCATCCGCTGCTGGGAGCCCCAGGTTCTTTAAATTGCCGCCTGGGGAAGCCGGTCCGCTCCGGTACGACGCACCAGCTCTTGCTGGTACACCGTACCGGGACGTACCAGCTTACTTTCACCTCTGGCAAGATGCATCTGGGCAGCCCAACATCTGTGCAGGCAAATATGAGCTACCGGGGCAGGGAGAGTGGGGAAGCTTCAGTAGAGTTGCATGATGCAGAAGCTTTGGCTGTAGTTCTACTTCTAGGCAGTTTATAAACTCCACAGATGTCCTGCCCCTGGCAGCTCTCTTTTGTCCTGCAGAGCTTATAAGTGCTACAGAAGTCCTAGCTCTGGCAGCTTCCGCTAGTCCAGAGGCTAGAAGTAAAGAAAATAAAGCAAACAAACTAAATCCATTCTCCCACCCCCATTGAGATTTCACAGTGCATGGCTGGAGGAGGGCGGGGGGAGAGGAGGAGGAGGGGGATATTCTGTTCTCTTCAGGAAGTGGAAGAGATTTCACCAGTGGGTCTCTGAAAGAGATCTCTGAATGCCCCTTGTAGCCTCCCGCCCACGCAGTTTGGGGTCAATCAGGATTAGGAAGTGAGAGCACCTTGCCAGGCAGCATTGCTTTGGGCAAATGTGCAGAATCTTCCCTTTGATTGGCCATGTATGTAAGAATACTGATTTCTTCATTTTTCACCAGTATCTTGGTAAACATGGATGATAACATCATTGAGCACTACTCCAACGAGGACACTTTCATCCTGAACATGGAGAGCACAGTGGAAGGCTTCAAGATCACGCTGACTGAGATCTAGCCCAGCTCAGGGCCCTTTCCTGAGGAACCACAGCATTTCATCCTTGTTGTGAAGAAGAACATTCCCCAGGAACCTTGCAGACTTGTCGATGCTGATCAGAGAAGCTGTTACAAAAATGCATTGAAAATATCACCCACTCTGTTATTCAACACTAAAAACAAACCCAACAAACAGTGACTTGAGTCTGTCAAGCATGAGGCCACACATGTTCACTTGACCCCTTATTTATTGCTCCCCTCTCTTCAATGTACAAGCGATTACCAGAGCAGTCACCCCCAGCTCATGTGAAATAGCAACTTTCGAACCCAGATGTTAAAACAGCACAAGTGCCTCCTAAATTAAGGAAAGGAATTGTATTGGTCCAACTTGGGAAATTGGGTTGAAATCGCTTTAACGATAGCCACCTCCACAATCAATTGCCAGAAAATCTGATGCTACCAATTTGTGCAGTGCTAAAGATGGGGAAAGTGGCCAACTGAATTCACCAGCTCAAAATGATGCCTGTTGCTCTGTAGTGCATAGTCTTGCCAAATACCTCTGGTAGTTCTCCGCATCTAGCAATGAGGACGTGTAAGTAAGGCATTCATCTATATTGTAATTTGTAAGTACGCTGGAAAAAAATACCATTTTAACCTTGTATATAATGTTTATAATATGCAATAATATATTTTAACCTACTGTACATGGGCGTGTTTACTGCCACTATGTTTTTTTGTGTTGGGATTAAGGGTGAACCGAGTCTCTCCTCTCCAGGAGGTTTAGATTTCTGCAAACTGCTGAGGGGTGAGGCTGTGCTGGGAAGCTAATATTCACATCTGATTCATGGGTTTGGTTCAGTATTTATACTGGAATATTTACAAGTATCAGGCCAAATTCCTCTCTGGTGTAACTCTATTAACTTCAAAGGGCTAAATTTGGGGATGAATTTGGTCCATTGCCTCTAAAAGTTGAATGCACTGCAATTGTTTGGTAGGTCTATTGGTTTGTGTCTATTTTTTTCCTCCAAAATCCTTTCCTTTCTGTCTCAATGCTGGTCCATTTCAGTCATGTTATTGCAATAGCCACCTACAGAAATGTTTGCCCAGGTTAATGGGCCTGATTCTCTATTGCGTTGCACCTCAAGTTGTCACTTCCATCTGTGCAAAGGTGGGTGTAAAATGCTGGCAGTCTGATCTGGTGGTATTGTTTTAACACTTGCTTTGGACAGATGTAAGCTCCCAACCCTGCACATATGCTTAACTGTACTCATGTATGTAGTCCTATTGAAATCAATACTATGCAATAGTAGTTCAGCATGTACATAATCATTTGCAGGACTGGAACCCAGGCAAGGTTCAGGGGAGAATCAAACCCAACATATCCAGAATCTGCTTTTTGCTGTATTTCTGTCTGCACTGTAGAGCTTCTATTTTTTCTATTTCCCCTCCACATTTGCAGCTCGCTCTCCATTAAGTAGTGCTGAATGGTGTGTCATGGCCTTTTCATACCACACACAGTCCTACATGGCTGCTTTTCTGACCCACCTGTGAGGAGGTATAAGAGTGGACACTGAGGAATAGGAATCTTGTGGTATTTGAATTTGGCTTTTGTTTGGAGCAAGGATCTACCCTGACTTGGGCCAGATCTTTATTTCTGACTCTATATAAAAAGAAGTGAATTCTGGCAGGTTAGATTCAGGCCTGGGTATGATGCACAGTCCTACTGAGTTGTGGGATTTGTTCTTGTATTTTTCTTTTTTAAATGGAAGAAATGTTTGGAATTCTAAGATAGCTCAACAGGATCTTTCAGTCAGTCACAAGGGCCCAGTGGGGCTACTCATGTGCTTAAAATTAAGCCTGTGGGTAAATGTAAACAAGCATATGAGCCCTTTGATATCAGGCAAGCTCTTTTATCTATTTTAACCACCTGTGGCTTTTGATACTAGACTGTTTAGCAATACACATCATTGGCCGATGTCGATGGGGATTCTGGATTCACCACATAGTTGACATAGATAAAGAAAGGCTCAGCAAAGCCTGCACATGTAGCAGCAGCGCTTGGGTTAATAGTGGACTTTGCATTCCCTCCCCCAGGAATGTGTTTATTCCTTCTCGCCTGCATAACTGATATGATGTGCATGTCCTGTGGGTTGCAGTGTGTCCCGTTGTCCTGGAGCACTGCTGCTTGCTAGTTTAGGAGGGGTGAGAACTGCAGGCTTTTAGGAAATGTGAACAGGGGTGAGACAAAAAAATCCCAGGCTCAGGAGCTGCATCTTGTGCACAATCTGCGAAAGGGAAGGTGCATCCAAGATTAACTAAAAAGATTTTGTAAAATACACTTTAAAATAAACTGTTTAAGATCCCATGACTGTGACAGAACAGCCAAATCCTTCTGGCTTTACTCACACAGATAACCTTACTGAAGCTAAAGGCCTCTTTGGATGAGTACGGCAAGCAGGATTTGGCCCGATATAGAGACAGGTTTAACAATGACTAATATAGCTACATTAAGCAAATCTGCTAGTCATTTCTTCTTTAGATCTGAAGTGTAGGGGGCTCCAGTGGATGGCATCACAAGCACCGAAAGCCTTACAGAGAACACAGCTTGCTGCCCTGCTTTAGGTTTTAGTGATAGCATGAGCTGTGGAAGGAGAACCACAGGACCCTGAACTCTGGTCTTGACAGGTTAAAAGCGTGCTGGTTCACCTTTAAGGGTTGCTAGTCAAAAGGAGGAGTTCAAGTCACAGGAAGGCCCAGTGCCAGTAACTCATGCTCCTAGAACAATGGGAGAGCTCCTCTGTCCAGTCTAAATATCCATTACACATTGGTTCAAAGGCGTCAGCTGGCCGGAAAAAATACCATGCATTTATTTACATTCATACTGGTTAAAACATGTATGTCACTTATCCTTCATCAAATCCTATGAAGAATAATGTATCTTACATTTAAGATTTGCTCCTAATTTAAACGGGAGTGAGATTTGGCAATGGTGCAACAGAGGACAAAAATGCCTGTTAGCTTGCTGGTCTTTTTTTTTTTTGGCACTTTGTGGTTATTGGTTTAAAAGAACAAAAATCTCCTCCTGCAAGTGAGGAGTCCTGCATATTAACTAGTGGAGTCTGAAAGGCAGCTGGTTCATGGAGCACTTTACACTAAGGCCAGCTTCGTGTTTACAGATGTTCCACTAGTTTTTTAACATTCCAGCAGGACTGTGTGTAGAAGCTGTCCCACAAAAGACCAACGCTATAATGCAACAAGTAGTAATTCCTGAACTGTCAGTGGATCGTTCCATAAATTTGTTTGTATAGCCGTCCATGCCTTATTATGAAAGCCAAACTATGCAATAAAAATCTAAAGTCTGATGCTGCTCCAACATATTTCAGCTGCTTATAGCCCAAAGCAAATGCATAGAATTGTAACCCATTTTGAAGGCTACATTTTCTGGTGGTGGGTGGTGGGGAAAGGGCACCCCCCTCTTCTTCCCGGCCACTCCCCCCCCCCCCCAAGTTTAGCGATAACTACAGTTTGGTGCGGTTTGGAGAATTTTTGCTACTGAAGGTCACACGCTCAGAAAAAAAATGACTTTTCTTCCTTGTGTGTATCTCCTGCTCTCTCTTCTCTTGCACAACGTGTTGATCAAGGAACTACAGATGATATTGTTTCAGACACCATTCCTGTTTATTTTCCTCTATTTAAAGCTATGGATTGTTTAAAAGTTGCATGTTGAGTGGAACTGATGGCTTCAGTGCTATCAGTAAAAACGACGCTGCACTGCTGTTCTGAATGCAGCATGTAGCATGACGTGGAACTGGAAATGAATGCTCTTCCCGAGACTGTTCAAGTGTAAAGTATGTAAAAATGTTTATTCCCTTCCCCACTTCCTTTAAATTGTGATAAGATACAAACAAGTGTGTTTGTGCCAAATTTTGTGACAGCCCTTCTCTCTGGCAAGCAAGGAAGCTTTATGTATAAACAGTGTGTGTTTATGTTAAGGTAATAGCTCATGTAACTTAATAGTGTTGTAAATGGGAGAGGGGATTGATAAACTATAAATACAGGTACTTTATTTTTTTGTACATTTTTCAGAAGGAAAATAAATATTCATATGTAAGAGAGACTGGTGTCCAATAGGTTCATTGATGTATAGATACTGTTTTTCCATATCCTCTTTCTGTCTCTAAGAAACTTTCCAAAAAAGGAGAAGCAACAATTATTATGAAGGAATCAAGAGGGTCTGGTGAATATACAAATTGCTCAAGCTCTGGAGTCAATACTCATGTATTTATAAGTAGGGACTGGAAGTCACTATATCAGCCTTAAGCCATGGGAAGCAAACCACAGTATTACACTGGTGTAGTGTTTGATTCATGCATTGAGGCCCCATGAGTTTCATAAAACAAAGGCAGCAAATGTGGACTAATTGCATGGGGCAATGCCCCAAGCTCCATAGCAAACAGACACACATTTTCAAAGCTAATTGTCATGCTGGATCTGCTAAGCAGGTGACTTGTGGGTGTGCGTGCATTCCCCCATCCCACATAGCCAGTGCGTAATGGCGGATTGGGGCGGGGGGGGACCTAAACCTCCCCAAACTTTGTGCCATCGTGGGGGTGGGGAGGGAGGCAGTGGCAGATGAATGCATCGGCCCGTGGGGGTGGGGTGGGGAGCAGGAGCATGGCCTCGGCCAGAAGAGGCGGGGCCTCAGCCGGAAGAGGCAGGACAGGGGCTAGCCTCCCCAAGGGGAAGCTTCACCCGCCGCCCATGGTCTCCCGCCTCTCAGGAGAGTGTGCAAACCACTGAACATGGGGCTATTCTGATGTGGGGGCTCCCTTAAACTCTCCTGTTGACGCCATTCCATTGCAGCTAACTAATTAAAGAGTCACTGGGCCAGCAAGTGAGCCTGCCTCCAGCCTGGGTTGGAGGGGGAGGGGGCATCTCTAGCAGGTGGAAGACCCACGATCCAGTGGCCCTGCTCCAATGACACTAATTAATTAGCCAAAGTGCAATAGGTTCCAAAGGTGAGCCTGAGGTTGCTCCACATCAGATTATCCCATAGCTCAGTGGCTAGAGCACTCATCTGACAGATGGCAGAGCCCTGCTTAAATCCCTTCTCTTTATTAGGTGTGGGGGAGACCTGACTGGGGTGGAAGGGTGGCTCCCATCTCAGGTCAGTGGTCTAACCCCCTGGGCTCAAGGTTATGCAGGCGCTCCCCTTGGGCGGTTCTGTGTGGCATTAGGAGGTCTCTGAGCATGCCCACATCAAGCCCTGCAGGCAAGTCAGGTGGAGGCACATCTTTGACACTTGCTCTGAGGCGCAGGCCTCTGGCCGCCTGGAGGGGGCGCTGCAGAGCACAAGCCTAGGGGCAGAACCATTGGTGAACGGGAAAATTTTACAGCAAAAAAACGTAGGCGCTGGCCGGGTTGGGCGGCAGCTCAGCAGGGATGCCAGTGACTCAGGGACTTAGGTGCCTAATATGGCAGGTGGGTGCCGAAGGCCCTTTGTGATGCTAGCCCTTAGTTCTGCTGTGCCTTAGTGCCACCTTTGTAAAATGGGGATAACAGCACTGCCCGGCCTCATGGCAGGGTGGTGAGCATAAATACATTAAAGACTGAGGTGCTCAGCTACTAGGGTAATGGGGGGCGGGGGCTGTCAGTACCTACGGTAGTGCTAGCAATGACTAGAATTATGTGCATAAATGCAGCAACACGGGCACATAAACATCACCTAGAGCCTTAGACTGCCTTGATGAGGGTTATTGCAATGAATTTACTGCCCTGTAAAGCAGCTGCATGTTGTGGATGTATAAGCTGCTTAGCAGCTTTCACACTAGGCCCAATCCAGCTTGTGTCTACTATAAGGCCAAGAGAAGCTGTTGACTGCGTCCTAACTCCCCACCCCCCCCACCCCCCCCGCCGACCCCCCACGCAATACAGCAGCCCTGAGTCACCTTTCACACTGGTATGCACTGGGTCACAGGGACGCTAAATTTTCCCCCTTCATGCCCTTCTGACCGTGCAGCAGCGGAGTGGGGAGGGGCGGCGGGGGGGAGGGGAAGACGCGAAGTCACACCACCCCCCCTCTGATTTCTGCCTTCCATTTAGCAACAGCTAAATGTTCTGAGGGGACCCACTCAAAGGGGCTGCTGCAGCGTGACCCACAGAGAAGTGGGGGTGAGCAAGGCCTCAGGCTGTCTCTGGCCAGGACGCCCAGCACCGAGGAGGCAGCAGCTCCCCCTGGTGGCAGCATGGTCCGTGTGTCGGGCCACACGGGGAGGGAGGCAGCAACAGGGTGGCTGGCTGCAAGCTGAGTCATACCCCCCCACAGCTACTTGGGGCTGCTTCTCCTTCCCTACTGCAGGTGGGGCAAATGCGGCGTGCCCGTTCTCGGTGCAGAAGCCGCCCTCCCATTCCTATAGTAGGGGCTCTGCCCGGGGGAACTGCTCCCCTCGCACTGCAGTGGGGCTTGCACTGCCTTCCATTTAGCAACAGGTTCTGTGGTGAGTCAGGAGGTGGAGATGCTGCTCCCTTCCCCACACAGGGCTGGCCCGAGCCCCCTGGCATCGCTGCTGCCCCCTCAATCCCCCGACCGTTCGTCTGTGCCTTCCCCAAGGAGACCCGTCCCACAGATTGAAAACCTCTGTTCTAGAGCCAGATGCAATGCATGGGGTGATCATATCCCCCCCCACACCCCAACCCTTTAAATTGTGCCCCACTCCCACTAGCAACAGTTACATGTTGTCTCTGTGCTAGTGTAACAATCGAACCTTCACCTTCAAAGGCAAACAACTTGCAACCACTGTGCCAGCCATATTGAAAGTGTTGAAACAATCACTTTCAGTGTTCATTGTCTGCAGAAGATAAGATACTGAGGTGAGGCTCTGTTATAGCAAAAATACTGCCTCTTGCTTGGCCAACTGGGCATTTTCAGTCCTGGCTCCAAAGTGTGAAAGGAGCTGGCCTGATGAACTGGAAACATGAGACGACGGAAAACCTCTACTCACCCTGCCTGCTTGGCTTCCTATGTTCAAACTACACCTTTTTAAGGGGCTGAAAACATCCTCCTTACTGGCCCTTACTTCAGGCCAGGAATAGAACAGAACACCACGTGAGAGGCTGGTTTTGTGATACTATTGCCAGCTGTGACCGAAAGGGAAATGCCCAGGGATATTTGAGAAAGGCTGTTCTCCTAAAATTTCTACTCCGGTTTGTAGACTTCAGCGATTTGGATCATACAGCTCCACCGCTGATCTACTGGAAGCTGATCCATGCCAAACCCCAGCCACGTTCACCCAGCTCCATTGGTGAGAGCCCTTCCATTTGCCATTTTCAGAGGATTATTGCTGCACATTTGGTATCTTCCAATATTTTGAATGTTATTTATTAATCCGTCAGTTTATTTAGTGGCACCCTACAACAGGGACAGTTGGGAAAGTAATGGGCTGATTGTTAAATTAGTCTGAAGGAATTATAATACCAGAAGAGCTTAAATGCTACTGAATCTCCAGCTGCCCCCTTTCCTTTACACATTTACAGCAGTGTGATGCCGTGATGACACAGACCCTGCCTCGCTTTGGCCGACTACCTGGTCCCAACCGCTATCCTTTGTGCAGGGGAGCCCATCTTATAGGAACATTTGTTCCCAGCATGCTTTTTTGAAGCTGGTCCTTTAAATATGACAGAGCCAAGTAGGCGTAACCCTAATGTGGCCATTTTGCACCTGGCAGATGTTTGCTGTCTCTGTCTCTCCCAGCTGATAAGCATTCTCTGGTCCCCATGTTTCCTCCTCCCTTTTCAGTTCCTGAGGAGATAGTACAAATACTCCTAATGTTTCTTCTCTCTTTTACAAAACTGCTCTTTAGCTGTTTCATCTAGTGCTGGGGTACAGGCAGGGACATTGTACCCAAAATGTTTCAAATAGTTCATCTGGCCTGTAGGGAATAATTTCAGTCTAAAAATAGTTTTAAGGGGGACTTAGAGATGCACAGACTACACTGGCCCTGTGCCCTCCGATGAATTCCACCCTAAATGCATTAGTAGGAAATTCCCAATTCTAATATCCCCACCCCATATAGTATTTAAACTCTGGAACATCATAAAAACTTTACTTAAACTTAAGTTCCACTGTGTACAGATTGTGAAAAGAGCCACTCTATCTCATTTCTCTATAGAAAGCTTAAGAAAGGCTTAAGAAAGGAATCGGATTAAATAAATAGTTCAACCTTGCTGCACAGACCATTTTAATTAAGGTTATTTATTCTCTTTATCAGTGCGAACTCTATGCTTTTCCCAACAGGAAAATTCCAAGCCCAGTCATCCCAACTGGGTCCAACTGTAGCGGCACAGTGTTTAATCCTTTTTGGAGGCTGCTGGTTTCACAGCAGGACTGCAGGAGGCAGGCAGGTTTTAACTCTGCATAACTGTATGTTGTAAAACCAATATAGCCTGGAAATTCTTGTTCATTGCTTCCTCTCACATGTGTAGAAAGCTCTCAGCCACTGAAATCACATATCTGTGACTAAGACCCAAATTGAGGGACACAACTGAAATGGGCCAGAAGGAAACTTGCAACAATGCAGAGACGTGTAGTTTCCTCTAAACCTAGCTTCACGGATTGTCATTTCTGATGTCAATAACTCATAGCAACAAACAGAGAGGTGAAGTCAGTCTTGTGAGAGAAGGAGATAGGTTTGAATTTAAAATGACTAACATTTCATTTCTGTCAAGCAGCTACTGGTGGGGGAGGGTGAGTTTTTGTGGCAGGGGATTGTTTAAACAGTGACCATAGGTCACCTTATCATATTTCTTCCAGTTTGTGAGTAAGAAACAGTGCTTCCAATGGCAGTGCAATATTGATTCAGTACTTTGAACTAGTGCTAGTTCCAACTGGAATGGACAGGCACTTCTGAAAAGTGAAGACAGAGACAGTATTAGGAAAAGAATTCATAGTGAATCTGGGCACTGAGGTTTTTTCTCTAAGCCTTATGGCTAACTCGCTCAATTTTCTTCAGGAGCAATACAATAGCACTTTCCAGAAAACTAGCTGCAGCAGAATATTTATTAGTAGGCAGGAACATTTAGGGGCTTCAATAGGGAAATTTCTTTGTGAACCTTGGTATTCACCATACACTGATATTCATAAAGACTGTTCAAGGTTATGCATTTATATAAGAAAAATAATTCAGAGTTCGGTGCAATCAGTAATTCCAGTATGAAAAAGCACCATGTCACAAAACAGTTTACAATACAAAATTCTTCAAAAATCTAACATTTAAAAAACAATATTTGTTCAACACAAATAATACAGTAACAAATTCTTATTTCCCTTCAAACAATACTGCTCATATGTTTGGCACTGAAAAAGAAACTGTCACAAATGTATCTTTTTTAACCACACAATGCTGTTTTGTGTGTGTTTGTATAACAAGGTGTGACGGAGTAGAGAGCGAGATGGATCTGGCTGAGGCTGTAACATGAGCCAGGACGGGGGTGGGGAGGTGACACCTTTGGCTGGGAGAATGGACAGGCTAGAGGAGGGGCCCCGGGGGAGGGGAAGAGCCTGCTGGAGGTTTGGCTGTTTTTTAGTCAGTTTTAAGCTGGGTGGTGAAACGCAGGGAGCCCCATAGCTGGGGTCTAAGCTCCCTGCCCCCCCAGAAGGCCCAGCTGAGGGGTCCGGGTCATACTTACAAGCTCTGTTTGGACTCGTTCCTGACAACCCTAATAAACCTTCTGTTCTACTGGCTGGCTGAGAGTCACATTGAATCCTGGGAAGAGGGGTGCAGGACCTGACTCCCCCACACTCCGTGACAACTGGTGGCAGCGGTGGGATCTTCTGCACCCCATGAACGGCACTTCCTGCAGTAAGTGACTAGAGAGCAGTACAACGAAGGGGGATTGACGGGGAGCAGGTTGCTGAAGAGGCAGAGAGAAGCGGTTTCGGGGGGCGGAGGAGTTACGCTTAACCCTGAGGGGTGTGACCAGTGAGAAGGGCTGGCACACTAGGGGTTCCCCCTGGAAGCCGTGGGGGCCAAGACCGCACAGGCCTGCGAGTGGCCAGCAGGAAGATGTATGCTAAGCGCCGTAAGAACGACCTGGTGGAGCTGTGCAGGCAGAGGGGGCTGCGCGTTGGGAGGTCCACCAAAGACCAGCTGATTGCACAGCTGGAGGAGAAGGATCGCTTGGACGACCCGATCCCTGCCCCTGGGGGAAGCCGCCCGACAGACGCAGCATGGGCCCCAGGGCCTGACCTGGCTGGGAGGGGTCAGACTGCTGCCGAGGACATCCCAAGACCCCTCTCACCTCTGCACAGGGGAGAGGTTGGGGAAAGCCCAGCAAATACCGAGGGCACCTTGACCCCGGCGGCCAGCAGGGGATCTTCCCGGCGGAGCTCCCCATCCCAGCAGTGGAGGCGGCTGGATTGGGAGAGGGAGATAAAACTGAAAGAGCTCGAGTTGAGACAGCAGGAACTGAAGGAGGAGCGGGAAGAACGGGAAAAACAACGTCAGCATGAGCTGGAGGAGAAGGAGAAACAACGCCAGCATGAGGTGCAGGAGAAGGAGAAACAACGCCAGCATGAGCTGGAGCTGGCCAGACTGAGGAGCAGTGAGGCCCCGGCTGCGGTGAGTGAGGGGGAACCCAAGACTACAGGGAAGTTTGATCGTAACTTCCTGGCCCGGCGTAAGGAAGGGGAAGATATAGACAGCTTCCTGGCGGCCTTTGAGAATGCCTGCAGGTTGCACAAGGTTGACCCTGCAGACAAGATCCAGTATCTCACCCCCTTACTAGACCCTGCAAGCCTGGACGTGTACGGCCGAATGAAAGAGACGGAGACTGGGGACTATGAACTGTTCAAAAAGGCCCTGCTCTGCGAGCTTGGGCTGACTCCCGAGATGTACCGTCAAAGGTTCCGGGATCAGCGAAAAACCCCTGAGATCACGTACCTACAACTGGCCAACCGGATACATGGATACGCCCGCAAGTGGACCGCTGGGGCCCAAACTATGGAGGACCTGCTCGAACTATTCGTACTGGAACAACTGTATGAACTGTGCCCATCAGACCTGAAGGTATGGTTGATGGACAAAAATCCAGGGAGCCCGCAGCACGCAGGGCGGCTGGCCGACCAGTTCATGAACAGTCGGTCAAGGGGTGGCAGGGAGGAATCCCAAAGGAGCAGGCCCACCCTGAGGCAGCAAGAGAGTCACCACGGGACCCACCAAAGGGGAAATAGGGAGAACCCCCTCCCGAGGGGAACCTCCGACACCAGAACCAACCGACCTGCTCGAGGGGACCAACGGGACATGAGCTGCTATCACTGTGGCCAGAGGGGCCACTTACGGTCCCAATGCCCCAAGATCAGAGACAGACTGAGCAGACCAAACCCACACCGGGTTAACTGGGTAGGGACCCAGCCGGACGAGGGGCCGACAGCCCAGAAGAGGGGGGCTGGCAGCTTATCAACGGCTCCGGAGGGAGGAAGGCCCCAGACCAGCTCCTCGGGGGGGCTGGACGCCCCGGACTCAGGGTTCTCGGTTTATAGGGTGGCCGCGGGGCTGTCCCTTCGGAGAGAGTGCCTTGTTCCCCTGGAGATAGATGGGAGGAAGGTCACTGGATACTGGGATACGGGCGCGGAGGTGACGCTGGCCCGGCCCGAGGTGGTGGCCCCAGATCGGGTGGTACCCAACACCTACCTGACCCTAACAGGGGTGGGCGGGACCCCGTTCAAGGTACCTGTGGCGAGGGTACACCTGAAATGGGGGGCCAAGGAGGGCCCCAAGGACATTGGGGTGCACCAGCATTTGCCCACTGAGGTACTGATGGGGGGGGACCTAGAAGACTGGCCCAGTGAATCCCGGGACACCCTAGTCGTGACCCGTAGCCAGAGCCGGCAAGGGGCGCTACGCCCGGGCCTCGGAGAGGGTGCCTTGCACGGGGCGCAAGACCCTGGCCCAGTGGGGAGGGAGTACCCCAGGACCAGGCGCAGAGAGGCTGTGGCCTCAGACACAGACAGCACGAGGGAACAGGTTCCCATTCCTTCCCCAGCGGCTGAGTTCCAGGCCGAGTTACAGAGAGATCCCTCCTTGCGGAAGCTCAGGGACCTGGCCGACCGCAGGGAGGTGCGGACCATGTGGAGAGGTTGCCAGGAGAGGTTCCTGTGGGAGAAGGGGTTCCTGTACCGGGAATGGGCTCCCCCCGGTGAGATGGAGACGTGGGGGATCAGGAGGCAGCTGGTGGTTCCCCAGAAGTATCGCCGCAAGCTACTGTACCTAGCCCATGACATCCCTTTCGCAGGGCACCAGGGAATCCGGCGCACCAGGCAGAGGCTGCTACAGAACTTTTACTGGCCTGGGGTCTTTACAACTGTCCATCAGTACTGCCGGTCCTGTGACCCCTGCCAGCGGGTGGGGAAGGCCCGGGACAAGTGGAAAGCGGCTTTGAGGCCTTTGCCCATCATAGAGGAGCCCTTCCAGAAGGTGGCCATGGACATAGTGGGGCCTCTCAACAAGACAACCCGGTCGGGGAAGAAATACATTCTGGTGGTGGTAGATTTCGCCACCCGTTACCCCGAGGCGGTGCCCTTATCCTCCATTGAAGCAGACACCGTGGCGGATGCGCTGCTGACCATTTTCAGCCGAGTGGGGTTCCCCAAGGAAGTCCTGACAGACCAAGGGTCCAACTTCATGTCGGCCCTGCTCCGGTGCTTGTGGGAAAAATGTGGGGTCCGGCACAGCTGGGCCTCAGCATATCACCCCCAGTCCAATGGGCTGGTGGAGAGGTTCAATGGGACGCTAAAGATGATGCTGAAAACCTTTATGAACCAGCACCCGCAGGACTGGGACAAATACCTACCGCACCTGCTGTTCGCGTACAGGGAAGTGCCCCAGGAGTCTACTGGATTCTCGCCCTTCGAACTGTTATACGGCAGGAGGGTACGGGGGCCCCTAGACCTGATGAGAGACGAATGGGAGGGGGAGGCGGCCCCCGAGGGAGAGTCAGTGGTGGAGTATGTCCTGACCTTCCGAGAGAGACTTACTGAGCTCATGGGCCTGGCCAAGGGAAATCTGGCCAGAGCCCAGAGGAAGCAAAAGGTCTGGTATGACCGCACGGCGCGGGCCCGCGCCTACGCCACGGGGGATCAGGTGATGGTTCTCATTCCCGTGAGGAAAAACAAGCTGCAGGCCGCTTGGGAAGGCCCTTTCAAGGTTGTCAAGCAGCTAAATGAGGTAAATTATGTGGTGGAGCTGTCTAACCGGGCACACCACTGCCGGGTCTACCATGTCAATATGATGAAGCCATATTATGACAGGGGGAATGTGGTGCTGGCCGTGTGTGGACATTGGGAGGAGCAGGGAAGTGACCCTCTAGTAGATCTATTCCCTGAGACAGGAGCTGGCTCCTCCCAAGAAACGATCCCCCTCTCTGATCAGCTAACCCCTGCCCAGCAAGCTGAGATCAGAGGGGTGCTGCATCGGTACCAACAGCTGTTTTCCAACCAGCCGGGTCGCACTAATCTGACTGTTCACCGGGTGCAGACAGGAGCGCACCAACCTATAAGATGCTCCCCCTTCCGAGTCACAGGGAAGACAGCTCGGGACCTGGAAAGAGAGGTCAAGGACATGCTGGCTTTGGGGGTGATCCAGCCGTCGTCCAGCCCTTGGGCCTCGCCGGTGGTGCTGGTCCCCAAAAAGGATGGGTCGATCCGGTTCTGTGTGGACTATCGGAAGCTCAATGCCATCACTGTATCTGATGCCTACCCCATGCCCCGGCCGGACGAGCTCCTAGACAAGCTGGGAGGGGCTCGGTACCTTACCACCATGGATCTTACAAAGGGCTACTGGCAAGTGCCACTGGATGCAGATGCCCGGCTGAAATCTGCCTTCATTACCCCTCTGGGGCTCTACGAGTTCCTGACCCTGCCTTTCGGCCTCAAGGGAGCGCCAGCCACCTTCCAGCACCTGGTGGATCGGCTACTGAAGGGGATGGAGAGCTTCGCTGTGGCGTATATCGATGACATCTGTGTCTTTAGCCAGACATGGGAGGACCATGTGTCCCAAGTTAAACAAGTGCTGGACCGACTCCGGGAGGCTGGGCTGACCGTAAAAGCGGAGAAGTGCAAGGTGGGGATGGCTGAAGTATCCTACCTGGGACACCGGGTGGGGAGCGGCCACCTAAAGCCAGAACCAGCCAAGGTGGAGGTGATCCGGGACTGGCCCGCTCCACAAACTAAGAAGCAGGTCCAGGCCTTTATTGGGATGGCGGGGTACTATCGAAGATTTGTGCCCCACTTTAGCGCCATAGCCACCCCCATCACTGAGCTATGCAAGAAAGGGAAGCCAGACAAGGTGGTCTGGACCGAGGAGTGCCAGAGGGCTCTCTGTGCACTGAAGGAGGCTTTGATCAGGGGCCCGGTTCTGGCAAACCCAGACTTTGACAAGCCCTTTCTGGTGTTCACCGACGCCTCAGACATGGGACTGGGGGCGGTGTTAATGCAGGAGGATGAAACGGGGCAGAGACACCCCATCGCGTATTTAAGCAAGAAGCTGCTACCCCGGGAGCAGAATTATGCGGCCATCGAGAAGGAATGCCTGGCCATGGTGTGGGCCCTCAAGAAACTAGAGCCATATCTATTCGGGCGACACTTCACTGTGTACACCGACCACTCGCCCCTGACCTGGCTACACCAGATGAAAGGGGCCAACGCCAAGCTCCTGAGGTGGAGCCTGCTCCTGCAGGATTACGACATGGACGTGGTCCATGTGAAGGGAAGCGCCAACCTGATAGCGGATGCGTTGTCCCGGAGAGGGGGCCCTGAACTTCCCCAGGCCACTGGTCAGAGTGACCTCGCTCAGTTCGGTCTCGAAGGGGGGAGAGATGTGACGGAGTAGAGAGCGAGATGGATCTGGCTGAGGCTGTAACATGAGCCAGGACGGGGGTGGGGAGGTGACACCTTTGGCTGGGAGAATGGACAGGCTAGAGGAGGGGCCCCGGGGGAGGGGAAGAGCCTGCTGGAGGTTTGGCTGTTTTTTAGTCAGTTTTAAGCTGGGTGGTGAAACGCAGGGAGCCCCATAGCTGGGGTCTAAGCTCCCTGCCCCCCCAGAAGGCCCAGCTGAGGGGTCCGGGTCATACTTACAAGCTCTGTTTGGACTCGTTCCTGACAACCCTAATAAACCTTCTGTTCTACTGGCTGGCTGAGAGTCACATTGAATCCTGGGAAGAGGGGTGCAGGACCTGACTCCCCCACACTCCGTGACACAAGGAAAAACAGTTGCTAAATTTATCATTTTGCCAGGTGCATTTTAAACTGTTTTCTCATAAAAACATCCGTAAGATGCAGTGGCACAGTATGCAAAATGGATCCATATTCCTCTCAGAAAATTCGTTAAATATCGAGATTGGCCCATCCCAAAATCCTGGATCTGAGCACCCCATAAACTTTAAAGGAATGTGGATCTAAACTTCATAATTGGTCCCATCTGGGTAATGGGCTGAACCTAAACCCTAGCTCAATCCAAACACCCTGAGTAGGATTCAGACCCAGAATTAGCAGTTCAGACTCATTCTTATTTAAATGATACAGTTTTTAAGTCAGTTACCCACATCAGCATGAAAAAAGGCCTACGCTAGGCTAAGCTAAGGTTGTAGCTCATTAATTTTGTTTTGACATAGCCAATAAAGTGTGAGGGGAAAGTGATAGCAAAAGTGACTGATCAATCTGTCTTGTGGGGATAAAGGCCTGAGTGATCATGACATCATGCTTGAAAAATTGAGACAGCTGAGCACTCCTCACTGCTATTTTATCACCAGTGTCAAATGGGGAGTGGGGCATAAGTCTATGGGGAAGACTTCCGAGTCTTGCCCTCATGCAGACCTGGCCACAGGCATGTAGCACTGGGAGCAGCACAGAATGTGTGATCAAAAAAGCTTGAAGCTGAGAGAGAAATACACAAAAATAGACTTTTCAGGAAAAGTCTGTGAGAGTTTTAAACTAACCCCTATTAAAAATAAGGATGCAGATTTTGTACACGATGTAAATCAAATGCATCATTATAATGACTGTCCGCAGCTGCACAAAGGAAAAGTGAACAAGAACATGCATTTCTTAGTGCTGTTTCTATGAACAACAATAAAAGAAGTCAGTTTAAATAGTTTGTACATCTTACAACAAAGATGCCATTTCTAAACCACATTACCACACATTAGTACAGTCTTTAAAAAATGCAAACTAATGCTGCTAAGACTTCCATAAAACTGCGTGTCATATATACAGAAGTAAATGTCTGACATATTGGAAAGGATAGTCAATAAAGAAATAATACAGAATGCAGGTACATTAGCAGAATAAGAAAAGTTTACTCCTTTCACATTAAAAATTCCAGAAATGTCCTAAACATTTATAAAATAGCAAACAGTGATCATGCTTAGAAACACAGACTATATACACTAGTGCCTATCAAACTCCTTCTCCCTTTTAATTTAATTGGCTGTTTACCGATTTCATTTCAGAGGTTTGGTTTAAGCACTGACCCCGGGCATTTCTAATACATACCTATGAATAATACCCAGGGCCCAAATCCTGAAGTCTTTCCACTGGCAAAGCTCCCACTGACGTTACTTTCATTGACTTTTGTCTGTGTAAGAACTGAGTAAAGTCTCACAATGTGGCCAAATGAGTTTGCAGCAGAAACAGAAAAGGTGACCCACAACATTCTGATGTGAATATACATGAGAGACCAGTGATTTCAGACAGCTGTAATAAAACACTGCAGATTGCACTAGTTTAATTAATATTCACCCTTCTTTCGGAATTTAACATTTCTTCCTTGGGTTATATCGATTAGTTTACAAAGGGTTCATCCAAGGGGTATTTCAATTTTCCAACCTAAGAGATGGCAAGTGGTTGACTTATGGAAAGCCACTGAATTCAATGTGTGTGTGTGTGTGGGGGGGGGAGATATGTATAGTGTGCATACACAATTGAGCCCTAAATTTTTACCCTACATCAAGATGTAGACCTGTATGTTCATAACTGGTAATGTTATTAAACTGATCAGCCTCAAGTGTTTTTGTCAAAGTATAATACTGATCACCTCTTTAAAGTTAAAGTTAAATAGGACTGAATCTGCAGAACCATAAAAGGGAAAAGTGGAAAACCCAGAGAGGCTGGCATGGATGAATGGAGGAATTAGCAAGTGCTAATACAAGAAACAAGTCAAACCAATCACAAGTTCAACCCTATGCAGCAAATATTGTGCAGACAAAAACAAACAAACAACCACCAAACAAACAAAAACAATCCGTAGATCAATTTAAAACTCAATTTTTACTACACACAACCCACTTCTGTTACTCAGGCAAAGCTACCACTGGGATCAATAGAAGTTTTGCTGGAGTAAGAACTAAAAATAAAAACAGCAGGACTGGATCTAGTAAAATGGATTTCACTCTGTTTCAAAATTGCTATGAGAGAAAACAACACAATAAACAGAAATGTTAATAAAGAAATTAAATAATAAAATAAAACAGAACACTATCATCTCAAGCATTAAAATGGCCAACATGAGATGCAAAATAGTCCATTGGCCTCTTTGGATCTTGTTGTTTTTTTCCCTCCAAACACTTTACAAATCACGGTTTGGCTGTAGTGGAAATGCTAATAGTTTAATTGCAGAGAATACGTGAGAAAATAAAAAAACACAATCTCCCAACAAATGATTGTGTAGGGCTCCACTAATCATCACACAGCGGGTATCCAAGTTGTAGGGCAAATGCAGGTTAGCATTAAAGTGGATTTTCTCAGACAGTTTTGCTAATCATCATCATCTGCTCCTTCAGTGTTCAAGGTGGCCATCAAACCAATCAAGTTACTGTGGCATGGCTCTTTGGGCAGATGGGCTGAGAATTCTCTGAAGTGCTCAACGTTGGTCTAACTCTGCCTTTGTTGAAATCACTAGTAAAACTCCATCAACTTCAACAGGCATAGAGCTAGGCCAATGCTGAGTACACTTGAAAATGCCATCCACACTCTTCACTTCAATGTTCTTATGGGGGGAGAACAGCAAAGAAAATATCTTTAATATGTAGCTTTGAGATTGTGTCCGAGTACGTGTTAGCATTAAATCATTATCGAAGGCTCAGAAGGCCCAGTTACAATCAGGGCTCTCTAGTGCTAGATCCTGACACTAGAGCTATACAACTAACTGATTATTTTTTGTGTGTTTGGTGTCTGAACTGAAAGGAAAAAAATTGGTGTGGGTCAAACAAGCTGTTTTGTTTTGGCATTGAGTTTTTTTTTTTTTAAGATTAATGAAATTGTAGTGTCAAAACAAAAAGGCATTTTACGGGAAAAATCCAAATGTTTTGTTTTAAAAATGTCAAACAAAACATAACATTTAGATTTTTTTCAGAATGTTGGTTGTGTTTTTTGACTGAAACAGTTTGGCACAAATCGATGAAATGTTTCAGTCAACCCAAATCTTCATTTTTCAGTGGGAAAAGTTTCTGATGAAAAATTTTGTCCAGCTCTACCTGACATGTAGGAAGACATTGTCCCTACCTTGAAGAAATCATTACTCTATAAGCCACGGGAATGGCTAACAAAACTGACTAGCTTCAGTTTGCAGCAGAGAAACAAAATAATTTAACCCACAAATTGTTTCAGATTATTAGAGTTTTGTTCAATATTTAATAATAAATAATATGGTGGTTTGGTGAGCAGCACATAACAACACTAGCTCCCAAACCTGGGCCTGCTCAACAAAAGTCGACCTATAGAGATGCAGCAGTACCAGAACTTCCAGATGTCAGCGGCATAGGGGTAGTGCCTCATATTCACTGACTGGGAGGGGAAGAGTTGTCAAATGGATAATGGTAATTAAGTACTGTATGTAGGTGAGAACCCAAACCCAGTTATTTGACTCAGCCTAATAGAGCCTAATGCTCTGAGTGCCTGTGCTGAGGAAGCTTATTTGGGATTACATCGGGGTGGATAGGGGAATATCCATTTACCTCACAGTTAATGAACACAACTAAAAGGTGGGCAAAACGTTACCTCAGAATATGGAACTAACCAACTGAATTGAAAAATTCTCCAGTGAGGGACACAGAATTCTCACTTTTTGTACATTGATTTTCCAGGGTCTTTCGGTCTTAACTAGGACTGAAGTGGTGCAAAGGTTCTGCATGGCCTTTAGTCCAGGAGTGAATATCACCTGTAGTGAATTCAAACCTCGATCTCTGGACAAAGGCACAATTAATATCTGTTCATTTTTCTGATCTTTTCATATTGTTCACTATACATGAGAGCTCTCATTTGTCTTGTTCATTGCGTATTAAACATTTTAGGAGGGATTTCTTAATCCCTACTATACGATTAAATAATAATACTATGCTCTGGGGCAGGACTGTAGGAATTTAATATGTGCATTCCCACAGAAATGCATCAAATCTATATGGATATTACTTTGCTACATAGACTAACATAATTAAAGGCAGGCAGAGCAGGACCTGAAAAGTTTATGCATCTTATACCTCTACAATGTGGCACCAGTCTCAGCTCCAAAACTATCTCCATCTCAAACAATACAGATTCTTAGAAACCCAACACCACCAGCCAAAGTCACACTGAAAGGAGAGATACAGTGAGATAGTAATATGTATTCTAGTCAGATACAATCTCATAGGGTAGGAGTGGTGGAAAGGCATAGATCCACCTTTCAAAATGACCTGAATACATATATAACATCTCCTGCAGTGTTCTTCATTTCTAGAGTGTGAATGTATTTCATGCTGATTTGCAGGCCCTTCTTCACTTTTTTCCTTATGTTTTTAAAAATAACTGTTTACTTTAAGTGCAATACGTCTCTGAAAAATTTCTGTAAAATAGGCATCATGGGGTTCTATGCCCATTGCCTCATAATCATTGTATATATAAAATGTTCTCAATTTACAAGTAAAGATTTTTTTCAAGGCCAGCTTGAAAACTAAAGCTGGCCTTCAAAAGTCAAGCTGAGTTCTTTCCTTCTTGTGTATCATGACGGGGAACAAAGTTCTGCAGGCCAAATTATGCCCTCAGTAACACCTGTGAAATGCCATTATCTTCCAATTATGCCCTTAGTGACATCTGCTAACCTGGCTGGAGTTCTAATTGGAGCACAGTAAACAATTCTGTTGATGATGCACATGAAGGCACAAAATCCACCTGTCTCTCCTCCAGACGTGGACTCTGAGGCAAAAAGTATTAAAAACCTATTTATGTCACTGCAGTCAAGTCAGTAGCTCTGACTCTGACTAGACACGGGGAGCAGATCTGCTGAGTTAGAAGGTGCCATTTTTTACGTAGTAATATCTAGGGTTGGAAGGATTTGATTTTATATATATATATATATATATTATATATATATATATATTTCTATTGATAAGGAAAATTTACCGATAGGCAACGTAAGAAAAATGCTGCTTGTGAACTTAGAGTTTGATTTAAGGATATTTACTTTGTCTATTTTTGACATGTGATGTTGACAGTTTGTGTTTTTAACAGTTATAAAGCTTTAACATTTTGACTGTCAACATCTGCTGTCATTAAATAATTATTGCCTGGCCACCCATATTGTCTGATTCCATCCCGCCAATTTCCCACAACTGTGAAAATTTCAAGAGAAAAATAAATCAACATAGAAAAAAATCTTAAAAATAAGCATCGATCAGTCAAAATTATATACAAAAATTCAAAATTCTGCCAAGCCTAGTTGAATCTCAGTGCGAGATCACACTTTGGGCCTGATTCTCCACTGCTTTGCAGCTTGGGTAGCCATTGTCAGCTGTGCAAAGTGAATGGAGAACTATACAATTCTGATCTGGAAGCAGTGTACACCCAGTTTGCACAAGTGTAAATAGGGTGACCAGACAGCAAGTGTGAAAAATCAGGACAGGGTTGGGGGGGTGGGGGTAATAGGAGCCTATATAAGAAAAAGACCCAAAAATCGGGACTGTCCCTATAAAATCAGGACATCTGGTCACCCTAGGTGTAAATGACAACACAATATTCAAGGCAGGGCCCTTTGTCTTTAAAACAGCTAGTAAATAACACACAGATATAACAAAAATGTACCAGTGGACCCTGGGGAAAATATTAGAGAAGCAGAACTAATTATCTCACTCTTCTCACAAGCACCTGCTGTGATCCTGTAGCTTGTTGGAAATATACTTGGTTTTGGTGGTAGACACAATAAGGTTCCAATCTACTGTTCTACCGTTGTCCCTCCGCCCTTGAGTGTTGTTTGTCCAGTGTTTGCAAAGCTTACTTATGCTTTTATAATTATATAGTGTCCTTAACATCTATAAAAAACAATTTCCCCTTCTTTAAATGTACAATGAAACACAGAGCAAAGAAAGAATACTTAGGGTTAGAAGGGACCACAAAGGTCATCTAGTTTAACCCCCTGCAAAGATGCAGGATTTGTTGTGGCTAAACCATCCAAGACAAATGGCTATCCAGCCTGCTTTTGAAAACCTTCAGCGAAGAAGCTTCCACAACTTCCCGAGGTGTCTGTTCCATTGCCCTACACTTAGGAAGTTTTTCCTGAGATTTAATCTAAATCTGCTATTCTGTAGTTTGAAGCCCTACTTAGAAACAGTGAATAAAATATTCCTTTCAGCAGGTCTTGCACCTGCCACTTCATCTTGCAGCCAAAAGACCAACCCACCACAGGTACCAACTGAATCAGCAGAGTTATGTAGAAATGGTGGTTCTGTAACAGTGATTCGTTAGAAAAACGACCCTCACGCTTCCACCAGCATAGGGTGTAACTACACCCTACTCTAGTGTTAGCACACCAGGCTGCAATATGAAACATCTAAGAATTATGGCTGGCTGGTGGCCTCTGCTACTGACGTTTCCCTTACCTTGTCTGGGCTGCTCTGCTCATGTTGCTGTGCTTTTTCCTGAGTTCACAAAATAAGCATTGTTTTAGAAAAAGGGATGCATCTCAGAGCTTACAAAGTTAGCTTTGAATGTACAGGTTTACCTCATACAGTCACAGACTTTAAAGATCAGAAGGGACCATTGTAATCATCTAGTGGGACCTCCTGCACATTGCAGGCCACAGAACTTCACCAAGTACCACATTAGCAAGTACACTTGTACTGAGAGAGGTGCGGGGAACAGTTAGGTTCTTAGATCATCATAGTATAATTGTCTCCAGGTGCACATCTTGTACATTTCAAGGTGCGCTTACACATCTTCCATTTAAAGTAGTTATATACATAGTTTACTGTTGTTCTAAAACAATGGTAATGTTTAGGCTATTTAAACATGAGAGAGTGTAGAGGTCAAATGGTATAACAGAAAATAATGAAACATGAGGCAACTCTACAATGATGGTGACAAATGTTCAAAAGTCATAAGCTTAGTAGGAAGTATGCTACAACTTTACCTGAAGGTCTCAGAGGACCTCCAAATCCTTTGGGTTCATGGGGTTTCAGATGTTGGAAGAGGGTTGTGCTTCATTTCCCTCAAACCCAGAGTGCCCAAAAGAGTATGCTAGCTGGCTTTATAGGGGCTATGTTCCAAGTTCCCAACCTCAGAGCTCAGTAAAATGAATACTGAATGGCTTTACAGCCTGGCTGCTATAGCTTCTGTACACCAGTTAGTCTGCACAGATGACTAGTACTCTCCTTCAAGGGCAAGCCCTCAGCAAGGAACTACCACAACTTCTGTTCACTAGGAATTCCATGTAAATAGAGTTCTAATTTTTGTACTTTTACAGTTGCTAGGTCTACATGCTAGACACAAAATACTAAACATTTTTGGATGCCAGATCAGTCAAGTTTACCTATCAAACATACACAAGTATTATTGAAAATGTATCTACAAAGTTACAGTAAGTAGTATCAAGCAGCCTGTACTGTCTACAGTCTGAGATTCAGATATTTTAATTCATTCCCTTAAAAATGGCTATGCTGCTGTGACATTTTGTTTTGGTCATTCTTTTTTTGAGAGATCACTGAAGGTAATAATGACAGTTAGCAAGACAATAAAGAATTTATGCATTCCAGTACTATGTTTGTTTTGTTAACCAATAAACTGCAGATATTCATTTAACAAATTCAATTATCGATCATTTTTAAAATATCTAAAAATTTTACTTGCAGAGTAAGAAAGGAACAGTTAATATTTTGAAACAAAATAAATTGTGAAAGGCAGGCAGGAATAAGGAATAATCTTCATGCATTTTGTAAATGTTTATACAATAACCATATCTCCAGTTATTTATGTCCTCTGCAGCTGTGGGTTACATTCCTAGTCTTTCAGTGGAAAGAATTACAACTCCACTGGCCTGGGGTCATATCACAGGTTGCGTTTTCAAGCACATAGTTTAAAGTACTAATACACAAATTGATTCTGTCAAAAAACAGCCAAACACCAAATTGAGGAACTAGGTTCTGGGCCAAAGGATTCTCATAATACAAAAAAAGAGATGGAACGCAGCTGCTTAAAAAAGGCAAAATTTTAATAGTTTCAGTCACATGCAACTGCTTTCACTGTATTAAAAACAAATTAATTGTAGGAGCTATCCACTTTGCATACTTTACTTCAACTTTAATAAATGTCAATTTTTCTAGCTTGTCTGCTTTTGATTCACAAGCCTGCAATGATGCCTGGGATTGGAATTTTCCAATGTGTATTCAGATTTCTAAGAACATTTATATTCCAATTTATTTTCAGACGTAGTGGATGTGATGAAGTGACCCAAAGAAGGGCTTTGATACAGTGGCACTGATTGCTCATGTTTGATGAAGGAGCAGCTCCTCAGTGGGTGTAAATCAGTGTAGATCCATTCACCTTAATGCAGCAATCTACAACCACCAAGGATCTAGCCAGATTTGTCCAAATGAAAAGTGACCCTTCAGGCAACAAGGAGAGAACTGACCTTTGACTTAGCATGAGGAGATCTCTGTAGATTTCTTCTAGGGCCAAGGCCTCTCTGAGGTCTATTTCTGGCAAACACAGAAAATTATCTTGAAGAGCACAAGTGCTTTAAAGGTTCTGTTTTGTGCATAGTATCTCCAATGGGGTGTGGATAAGACAGAGATGGGAAATAAGCAAAACCATTTCAGCCAACCAGAAAATTTCACTGTAGTATTTCCAGTGCCTATGCTAAAAGCTAAAAAAGTTATGTATTGAACCTGCACTTGTGTGTGCCTCTGTCTGTCTGTCTGTTTGTCTCACACACAACTCTGTCTAGTCTTTTAGCTCATTTAGCAGGAGAATTACATCAATGGCATTTCTGTAACCACTTTACATTGAAATTGATTCTGGATAAGCCCTTTAGGTCATCTGAGACAAAGAAATGGGCCTGATGACCTTTTATTCAGGATTGCTTTGCCACTTATAGTAAATCTGGAAGAACTTACTAACTATGTTATCTATAATTAATTTTCACTATGCTCCTTATGTTAAGCATGACAGAGCAAAATGGTATTGAGAATTAAGTCAAGGATCTTTTTCCTTCTTAAATTACTGTATATATGTTCTCCTAGCTAGTGATCAGCAAAAACTTAATATATTCTACTGCTTTTTCCGGATGGTTAATCAGCATTTAACTAGTTTGTAGCAACAGATCTAACCTATTTTACTCAGTTTATTTTAAATTAAGGCTAGTTAAGGTTTAGTGTCTACAAGGTCACTTAATAGAATATCAACCTCGCCCCTCAGACAATGATTATACTATAGCAGTCTCACAAGTTCCTGATATTGGACAGTGACTGCAGTGATATATCACCTACCATATCACAAAGCAGACTCAATAAATGACAGGTTATCTCAAACTCGGTCAGCATAATACCTCCCGTTGCTAAGCTTTTTTTGCCAAAGCAGTGCTTGCAAATTCCTTAAGAGATCCCAAACATACACACTGCTTGGAATATAGTGACCCTGACCAAATGAAAGAATTTTGCAGCAGCAAGTTTCAGAAATCCTTTTGCATCCAAGTGAAAAGATAAACATTCAACAGTTTTCTCTTGCATCTAATTTTTAAAAAACATTTATATATATATATATATATAAATATATCATTAAGCGTACCATTTCCTTGTTTCAGTACAGATCTTTCAACCCCACTAAAGTAAATGAAGTATGAATTCTACAATTCTAGCTTTAAAACAGTTTGTGATAGTAGCTCTCCAACCTTTAGAAGCAGACACAGGAACCTCATTATCTATGTGTAGAGAGAGAGAGAGAGAGAAAAAAGTCCAATCTAGACAAGAACATTCATAACAGAGGACGTGTCTCAGTGTCAGCTGCTTAAAGTTGCACAATGTTATTTCTTAGCTCAACTCCCAGTCTCCTGCAGTAGAAACTGCTTTATCACTAATCTGAAAATCTCCCATTCAACACACATCTCCCTTAAATTTGTGTTCAATACTCAGTTTGTAATATAAACAACTACACTTACTAATTCCAAATGGCAACAGGTAACATCCACCTGTTTTTTTGTTTTAATCAGGATTGTAAATTGTGTTTGATTTTCAGATAAAACCATGTTAAATCAACCAGCATAAGCCTGTTAAAAAACAGCTGATCATTTCCCCCCCTTCTCAATGCACCTTAAAAACTTTCACAGTATTGAAACAACGTGGCATTGTAAGGAGATTGAAGTAGGCTAGAACTTGCTAATTTATTGTATTAACACTTCTTACTCATCCTGTCTTGTAGTTTCACTTGTGCCTGCTGGATAAAAAAAGACTGTACAAATCAAATACTGCACCTGTTGTAACACTTTGCACTTCAACCACTATTGTGCTTCAGATCCTGTGGGTGAATTTTCAGCTATTAAAGCAGCATTCTAAAATCTGGCAATAATGTGTTGCTGAAGGTTTCTTCCTTCTTGTTGTTTACTTTTGAGAACAGACAAATTGAACAAAATAAAATCTTCTAAACAAGTTAACACCACAATGTCCATTTAAACCAGTATTCTGTCTGTGTTCTGGACAAACTATTAAGAGCATTCAGCATTCTTATAATTAATCCACAACAAAAGAAGCTAAAAGATGCCACAAAAGAAGGCATAATTGGTCATACAGAGGCAACACCACCATGAATGTTGTTTGGCAAAAAAACAAAAAGCAGATACACAATTCATCCAAAGAACTGTTTTAGAATTGCCCTGCACTGCTAGGATCACACTGAAGGAGACGGACTATGGATGGATCACTCTTGGCCCCTCGGATGAACTCTTCCAGAGACAGTTTGCCTAATAAAAAAAATAAATAAATGTTTGTTTAGCATTATAAAATGCACTAATCAAACAGCACATATGCAATGCTTTAACACTATGGAAACATATGGAAATTTATAAATTGTCATTACAAGGAAAGCATAGGGAAATGGTTAGGTCTTGCAGCCTGCCTGAAAGTAGCATAATCCAGGCTCTGGTAAATCAATATTGTGGGGAGAGACTTTCAGATTTGAAGAACCCTCTCTGAGGGCAAGTCTACACTACGGGGTTAAGTCGACCTAAGTTACGCAACTCCACATACGTGAATAACATAGCTGGAGTTGACGTATCTTAGGTCGACTTATTGCGGCGTCTACACCGCGCTGGGTTGATGGGAGAAACTCTCCTGTCGACTTAACTTAGGCTTCTACTTCCGGTTGTGTACTAGTGTCAACGGGAGAGCGATCTGTGATCGATTTAGTGGTCTTCACTAGACCGTCTAAATCAACCCCCAGTGGATCGATTGCCACAGCATCGAGCCATGGTAAGTGTAGACATGCTCTGAGAATGCTCCCTCCATTTAAACGTGAGGGCTGGTGGCACAAGTGCTTTGGTTCCTTGCAATAGACCCAGAATCACAGGAGGAGACAGGCAGGCTCTAAAAGCTATGGACGTGCTTTGAGTACACACAAGTACCTTTTCCAAATGTATGTTTGAATTAAGGACCCATATCTGTCTATTCATCTGGGGTTTCTTTAGAGTGCCCATTACAGTAGTATCTAGGTGCTGAGCAGGAAATTTGTAACTGCAGGTTTTATCACTACAGGGCAACCTGAGAAGCTTGTGTGCAATAGAGCAGATAGAAAAACTTCCACTGGAATGGAGAATTGGTCTGAATTCAACAAGATGAAATTCGGTAAAGACAAATGCAAAGGGCTTCACTTAGGAAGGAAAAAATCAAATGCACAGCTAAAAAATGGGGAATAACTGGCTAGGTGGTAGTACTGCTGAAAAAGATCTGGGGGTTATAGTGGATCACAAATTGAATATGAGATAATGTGACGCAATTGCTAATAAGGCTGATATTCTGGAGGTGTATTAACAGGAGTGTCATATGTAAGACACATAATTGTCCTGCTCTTCTCAGCACTGCTGAAGCCTCAGCTGGAGTACTGTGGCCAATTCTGGGTGCCATTCTTTGGGAAAGTTGTGGACAAATTGGAGAGAGTCCAGAGGAGAGCAACAAAAAGGGTAAAAGGTTTAGAAAACCTGATTTATGAGGAAAGGTTAAGAAAACTGGGCATGGTTAATCTTCAGAAAAGGACGCTTGAGGGGACACCTGATAAGTTTTCAAATACATGAAGTTGTATTTGTTGTTATAAAGAGGACGGTAATCAATTGTTCTCCATGTGTCCCCTCAAGATAGGATGAGTAGTAATGGGCTTGATCTGCAGCAAGGGAGATTTAGGCTAGATATTAGGAAAAACTTTTTAACTATGAAGATAGTTATGCTCTGGAATAGGCTTCCAAGAGAGGTTGTGGGATGCACATCATTGGAGGTTTTTAAGAACAGGTTGGAGAAACACCTGTCAAGGATGGTCTGCATTTACTTATCCAGCTCAGGGGACTGGGCTGGGTGACTTCTTGATGTCCCTTCCAGCCCCACATTTCTATGATTCTATGATATTCTGGCAAAAATAAATAAATTATAATCTGTTTCTGCAAAATCAAAATTTTCTATGGGAAAAATCTTGATTTTGCTGAAAATTTGACTTTCCATTTGGAAACACTGAAATCAAATATTTCAGATTGGGTCGAGTTGACCAGAATCAGATATTTTGTTTTGTTGAACTGACCCAAAACATTTTGTTTTGTTCAATAAAGCATTGAACTGCATTTCCCTCTCAGCACATTGTCATATGGGATTTGTCGTTTGGGCCCCTATTCTCTCCTATTGTGTGAGCTCCCTGGAGAAATACCTCTCCCATAATACAGTGTGGATTTGTCTCTCTCCCAGGGGCAGCTCTAACAATTTTGCTGCCCCACGCAGGGGCGGCGGCCCCGCCCCCCGACGCAGGCAGACATAGCAGGGCCCCGCCCCCGACTGCTTGCATCTGCTTGCGTCTGCTTGTCGGGGGTAGAGCCCCGCTACATCTGCCTGCATCGGGGGTGGAACCCTGCCCCCGACGCAGGCAATCCCAGTCCGTGGCGGCAAGGTAAGAGCGGTGGACCTGCCCTCCCCCATTGCTGCCGCAGCGGGCGAGAATGGGGCGGCAGTCCGAGTCCCGCGGCAGCAATTTGGCGGCAGGAAGAGTGGACCTGCTGCCAAATTGCCGCCGCGGGACTCGGACTGCCGCCCCATTCTCGATGCCGCCCCAAGCACCAGCTTGGAAAGCTGGTGCCTGGAGCCGGCCCTGCTCTCTCCTGAACTCCTACGAGGTAATATGCCACAATGGGAAATGTAATTTACTGTTGGACTGACTTCAAACAAAGCATTTTAATTGGGGAGTGTCAAAAAGTTTCATTTGGACTGTACATGTCAAAAAGAAACATTTCTACATTTCCAAATCAAAACACTTCAGTATTTTTGTTCCCCCCCCACAAAAAAATTATTCCTACAAAATTTCAATTTCTTGTCCTAATTTGGGATGAAAACAAATGCTGAAATGTTGGAATTCCCTGTGGGACAGACATTCTGAATTTTGCTCAGCTCTAATTTGCATCTTCTCCAAAGGACATTGCCGACGCTGCTCTGCAAACCAGATGGGCCTCTACTCTCCCATGGCAGTGAATGAGTAACTCCTATTGCAGCCACAGAGTATTACTTGTATCCTACCACCAGAAAGCAGGGACCCAGGACAGCACTTGCTGAATGACTTGCATATACCTTTGACATTCTGGTTCTACGTTGTTGTTGGGTTTCCCCCTCTCTTTTCTAGAAAAGCCACAATCCTGCAAAGGTTTAAGCATGTGCTTAATAGAAAACCATGGGATTACTCATGGTGCACACAGATAAGCAAGGTTTCAGTGTAGTAGCCGTGTTAGTCTGTGTCAGCAAAACGAAAATAAGAAAGAAAAACTTGTAGCACCTTAGAGACTAGCAAATTTATTTCAGCATAAGCTTTTGTGGGTTAGTACCCACTTCATCGGATGCATGGAATGAAACATACAGTAGACAGATATTTATACAGTCAGAGAAACATGATAAGGTGGAGGTGCATAGACCAACCTTAAGAGGCTAATTAATTGAGAGGAACCATAACAGCAGGGGAAGAAAAACCTTTGAAGTGATAAACAAGATGGTCACACAGGTGTGAATGAGGATCGTAAACTTAAGGGAAATAGATTCAATTAACGTAATGGCCGAGCCATTCCAAGTCCCGATTTAATCCAAATATCTAAGTCTTTCAGGGACTGGGCCTGTAGCATGTAAGCTCTTTGGGGCAGGCACTGTCTACTGCTATATGGTTGCACAGTGCCTAGCACAATGGGTCTTCTATCCGGACTGCTGCGTTTAAGTGTGATCCCAATACTAATAAATCAGAATAAGTAATGAAGACCAAATGTATCTGCTCAACAGGCAGTACAGTAGAACCTCAGAGTTACGAGCTGACTGGTCAACCACGGGAACTGGGAGTACACAATCAGGCAGCAGCAGAGACCAAAAAACCCCCAAACCCCTCACCAAATTCAGTACAGCATTGTGCTAAATGTAAACTACTACAAAAATAAAGGGAAAGTTTAAAAAAAAGATTTGTCAAGGTAAGGAAACTGTTTCTGTGACTTTAAATTTAAATGGTTAAAAGCAGCATTTTCCTTCTGCATAGTAAAGTTTCAAAGTTGTATTAAATCAATGTTCAATTGTAAACTTTTGGGGAAAAAAACCACGTTTTGTTCAGCTTTATGAACAACCTCCATTCCTGAGGTGTTCACAACTAGGAGGTTCTACTATACTGCCGTTTTTCCCCAAAAGAATGAGATTCCTAACACGTTTGATCAAAGCTCCTAATTCAACACACTCTTCCAGAGCCAGCTATCCTAGACAGGGAATTTTAAAGGAGACTAAATGAAGCTCGTGGCTTAGTTCCCACCAAACTTCCTTAGGCTCCTTTGAACATCCCAGCCCTGGTCTGTCTATTAGAGTGGCAAGGTGCAGTGGTCTGAGGAGCCAGGCATACCTGGGTTTTAAACCCATCTCTCTCACTGAAAGTCTCCACAACAATGAGCACCCGTAAAAAATCCTACAATTGATAGTCTCCCATCAGAAAAATAGTGTTAATATTTTCTTTAAATTAACCTACTAACTTTACAAGGTTTTGTGGGGAGCCATATTCAACGTCTGTAAAGTTCTGTGAAGATGACGAAAGCTATACTGTCTAAGCCCAACGTACTTTTTTTAAAAGAACCACTAAAACTTAGCTGTTTAAGATCTAACACAAAGATTTAAAAAAAAACCCAAAAATTAAAATCCAGCCGCAGCCCAAATGTACACCACACCTTTTTCCATGAAATGTTGTGTACATGACTTCCCTTTTGCAAACACTTCTGCACATTAATTAAAAGAAAAATCAGAACATAGGTTTCTAAGCAACAATTCTGCAGCATCAAGTCCCCTTTAAAAAGTCTGACCAATTTTAGAACTCTCTCACTTCACTTTAATGAGGTTACATTTCCATAGCCATGGTAGTCTGTTAATTTCCTTTCTTTAAAACAAAATTAAACCCTGAAGTTCTCAAATATGAAACATAAGATAAGGCCCTCAGTTGTCACACAGCCTCTTGGTTAGCTGTATAATTAGCGGAGATAAATTAAATCTTCTTTCCCTCCCTGCAAGATGGATGTTGCAGGGCTGCTTGAAAGCCGTAGGTGTCTGCTAAGCAAGACCGTACAGAAGAAAGTAAACCTTAGTATTATATTTACAATAAGGCGATGACACGAGTTAAATAGAAAAGACTCTAGACGGGACACTTTTCCAATAGGTAATGGATTTTCATTCTTTATTCCTTTCCTAGCTTTGTAATGATTTTTTTCCCCACTCAACTGCTAACAACATTGCAGAGGGTTATTTTAGCACAAAGGTACTGCGTATACTGATGTGAGAGAGATCCCCAAGAGATTTCATACCTTGGATTCTTCACTTTCCTTCACCTTGTACAATTATTTACACTAATGTGCTGGTTCTCCAGCATAACGTAGATGGTTTAAAGTTTGTTTCTACATTACTATAGCTGCCAGTGCCTCAACATGGCAGCCATACCTGCTAGACACCAGAGACACATGGGGTGTCCCAGACATGCCCCTTTTCTTCTGGCCATGACCTCTCAGCTGACAACAGGTAGGGGTGGTGTCATAGGAATATCAGTACTACCTCTATGACACTGGAGGATCCCTCTGGGCTGGGGCAGTCTTCCTCTAGCTGGTTGTACCCCAAATCTGCCAGGAGTGCAATGTAAAGCAACCACATACCCCAAAATCAGGGTTGTTTATGGCTAGATTCACAAAGAGGCAATAATGGCCCCATCAGGCACTTAAATCCAGCATTTAGGCATCACTGACATTCTCAAAACCACAGCTCAGATGCTGCCTAACTGTCCAGGCACCTAGGTTTTGCCTGGCAGGCACACACAAAGCTGCCCAAGTCCTAACACTGCCTCACAGTGCATACCAAAGCTCCAGCAGGATTCTCAGACTAGGTGTCTCCCGCACTTATTTTGCCTGTAGAACCTGATCCTGTTCTTACAGCACGCCTACCGGCTTGAGCCTTGGGTGAAAGATAGCTGGGGGTGAGCAGGCAGGGAATTTTTCATGTGTCCAGAACACCCAATAGCCCAGAGCGCTCACCTGGGATGTGGGAAACGTGAGCTCTGCCCGACTTGAGCTCACAGCACCCACATTCCAGGAGAGGGCTCTAAAGAGCAGGCTCGTGATACTCAGGGGGCTCATTCTACCTCTCCTGAGGAAGTGTTCTACAAATAATTAAACATTGATTGGGCCAGAATAAAAGACAGCAAGAGACTGACTCTATAGTCCACTGGTTAGGGGCTCACCTGGGATGTGGGAGTGTCCTCTTCAAGTGCCTGCTCCACTGACTATTTAATTATTTATACCAAGCGGAACAGCTTCAACAGGAGAGACAGAGCGAGACCTGCCCCAGCATACCCCGCAGCCTGGTGGTTACGGCCCTCGCATGGAGACCCGAGTTCATGTCCCTGCTCCAAAGAATCTGAGTCTCCCACATCCCAGGTGCGTGCCCTGGCTAAGGGCTATAACTGGGGGGGGTGTTCTTTCTCTCTGTGTGTTTTCACAAGAAAGGGCTGGCCTGGTTTAGGCATCTAACTCCAGGAGAGGTTTTTACAGCTGAGAATCCCGAGCAGAGATAGGCATCTTCCACCAGCTCATCAATCTGGTGCCTAGAGGGCCCAATCTGGGCCCTAAGCCCCACCCCTTTCTTCTGCATTTCACTCCTGGGTAGTTTAGGCAGCGCCCTGCTCAGCTTGCTGGCTTCAGAAGATCCCTCTCTTACGTGCCTAACTTTCCCCATGTGCAATATGGGAAGACTGGGCACCTAACCTGGGGCTGAGGTTTCCACTAGGCAGCCTAGGAGTTAGGAGTTACAACGTCAAAGTCCCTTTGTGATCTAGCCCTTCATGTTTTCATCTTCAAGGCATTTTATAAACATTAACTAATAAACCCTCCCCAAACCTTCTGTGAGGTAGTTAAATGGAGAAACTGCAGCAGAGAGGTTAAAGGGCCAAGTTCTGCTTTCAGTTGCACTGGTAGAATCCAGAGCCTCTCTGCACTGAAGTCAGCAGAGCTAGAGCATAATCAGGTCCTAAGTGACTTCCCCAAGGCCATAGAAGGAGTCACTGCTTTAAAAATCCTTAGGGGAGAGATTGAAATCACTGACTGTCTTGACATCAGAGTGATCTCTCTCTACTTCCTCAATCAGTCTAGCTCTTTGATGGAAAACCAGCTGTCAGTAACTGCAAAGTAGAGAGTGTTAAAGGGAAATGCCTAAGATTCCTACCATCTCGATTGGTGTCCATCTGACGGAAGATTTTCTCTGTTCTTTTCTCTGGTGTTGACTCATCTTCTGGCATCTTCATTACCGAAGAAACCATCTTATAGATTGCCTAAGTGAGGTGAGAGAAGCAAAATGTTGATAATAGATATCTGACCTGAATAGAATGTGGCAATTATTAGATGCTGAAAACAACAAACATGGGATCACGTAAACCTCAGCCTGGATTCTCACCACAGATTCCTAGTGAGAGTTGCAATGCACAGATCTATACATACATTTGCTTTGCACTGGAGACTTTCTGATAAATAACCTTGTTTTCTTATCTAGTTGCTGTTGAATATAGTTCTGGCTTTGGACTGAGGTTGTATTTTTCCCTATTACAATATACTTCAGAACAATTTATCATACTTACAGCACATTACTACAAATCATCAAAATACATTAGATCAGTAAACTAATGAATGGATGGTTCCACAGATAACATGATGCACAGTGTACCACTCAGGCAACCCTTTAATCTTTTTGCACATCCCTTCCCCAACCTCCCACTCCATTCCCGTTCCCCATTATTTACTTTGCCCCAATTCTGCTTTCTTTCCTCACTCTTTTGTCAGTTATTTTGTCTGTTTATACCATAACCTTCCCAAGGGAGGGGGACCTATCTTACTGCATGCCTCTGAAGTGCCTTACAAAATAAGATATTTTACCGCACCAAGTTTTATATGTGCGTACACTGACTTAGATACAACAACCTCATCTGGGTCATTCCACAGAGAAGAGAAATCCTGGTGCCACACCAAAATTGTATTGTTTTATGTATTTACTCTTCTATTTGTGATATATTATGTTCCTCTGCTATTCCTCCTATTAAGAGAGAGAGATTAGAGAATTTTAATCTTATGACAAAAAGAGCCATATTTTCTAAATTGGCTCCCTGAATTGTGGCTGCAAAATGTGGACACACTGAGTGTGCATGTAAACCCTGTATTTGCACATGCAAACTGGTATTTTTGCATGCAATACAGGTAATTGTGCACCTAAGTCCTGATTTGCACATGCACAAATACATATTTTCCAGATACCACAGGTGAACATGCAAAATTTGTAGCAGCCATTTTATAAATTTGGCCCAAGGCATCACCACTTCGGTTATTTCCTCTCCCCTTCTGAGTTTTTTGTCCTGGGTGTAGGCCCAAGATCACTTAATTTAATTCCGCTTTCTAGTTTGCCATCTGCCCCTTCATGAAGGCCCTTTGCCCTGGAGGTTTTAACCATCAAGTCAAAGGGGACTCAAGAGAACTGCGTCTGGAGCACAGCAACACAGCTTCATCACCTGGAGGATACTGTTAGGCAATGCAAGGCACTTCCTTCTCTGAATGATGAATGTCCTGCTTTCCCAGCATTCACAACTACTTCCTTTTGTCGACAAAACCTGCTCACCTTTCAGAGCTCATAAGTTCTAAATAACATACAGAATTACACCTTGAGAAAGACATTTGCCTGTTTAATTAAATATTCATCTGTTTGATGAATGCAATCAAACATCTGTCCCCTAGATTATGTCACTAACGTTATGGCAACAGATTGTGCTGGGGGACCTCTATTAGTTCCTTGACTCAAGTTATAAAAATGACTGTAGGATCAGAAAAGAATGTTTCGATATTAATTGACAACTGAATAGGGAAAGTGATGAGCACCTGATTCATTATCATCATGAAGTGCCCAACGGCGCCAATGAGGATTGGAGTCTCACACTGCAAGACAATGTCTAAACACAGGAGAAGACACAGTGCCTATCCCAGAGAGGTTACAATGTAACAGGCACAAGAAAATGGGATAACACACAAGGACATGAACATGGTGATGGCAGGAATGGGGAGTGAAGAGGAAAAGGAAAGAAGGTGAAGAAGGACACTCAGTGCTTACACCTGCCTACCTCTGGTTTGCAGGGATCACAGCAGCACTGATCCTTAGAAATCTGTCATTCATTAAATAGCTAAACTTTTATTTAGAGAGGAGGTTAGTCCATCCCAGCATGTTAGAGAGCCATATAGCATAAAGTGAAAGCGTGGGGCAAAATTACATTAGCTGGGCTCACAGGCATGGTTACACTCCAAGTAACCATAGTAAGAAAATGCAGATTTTTAGAACAAAATTGTTTAAAGATGTCCTCAATCTACAGGGTCCCTTTAACAGAAGAGTGTTAAGAGAATAATACATGAGATGTTCTAGGAGAGCCAGAGCATGATGGGAATAATATAATGTTCCTTTTGTGCTGAAAATGATGTTTCTGATCAAATCTTAATGGCCTTACTCAGTTGTTCAGTGGGAAGTTTTCCTATGTAATGGCCAAATGAAAACCGATTAAAAAAACTCAGGATTTGCCCCTGTATTAACTGAGTGTAATTATACTGTGTTTTTAAATGAGAAAGCTCTTAAGGAAGCAGGTTTATGTAATAACGTGAAAATGTTCGGATAGTCCCTAATCTGGGACCAAATGCTACATGGGCATGCAAGGGTGCAGGAGTCTTCTCTACTCCCGTGCCTCTGGCGTGGGACAGAGCATAACGGGAGTCCTTGGGCTCTTGAAACGGTCACTGGTACTAATCACTGCTGATTGCTGACTATACACAAAGGGGAGCACAGATGAAGGTTGCAATAGCACAAGGTATCTGTGCAGACTGTCCCTCACAGGCCCATGGCGCTGGTTAGGGCAGCTAAAGTTGACATAACTCTGGAGTAAAGAAAATCATGATGGGGACCAAACTGAGTCCTGAGAGAAGCGGGCGCAGCTCTTTCGGAGGCCAATGGGACATACGCCAGGTATATATTTTATAACTTCATACATTTTAAAAGCCAGAAGGGACCATCATGATCATTTAGTCTGACCTCCTACATAACACAGCCCAGAGACCTTCACCCAGTAATCCCTGCATCAGACATGTAGGGGTGGATTGCATAGGAGAGGAGAGCCAGGGTGAGGGGAGGGGGAAGTACACCAGCTTTATCTTACTCTGCTGTTGGCTGATCTTCCTGCTAAACTCGCTCTCCCTCAGCTTTCCACATTTGCTGAGTGACAAATGGGTGCAAATTTCACTGCTTTGCCACTTACCCACCTGTTTATGACCAATTGACACCCAGCATGTAACTGGCGCCATCAATTTGACACAGCAACTTCCATGGGGGCTGCACCTGCTCCCTGCATTTGACAAAGTGTCTGAGAGCCAGTGGTGGGGGTAGTGATGACAGCATGAATTTCTAGGGAATGTTTTTAACTGTACTAGAATCAAACAGAATGCTATTCTTTCTATTGGACTTTAGTGCAGGGCATCTAATGAAGAGAACAAGGGCTTGACCCACCACACACTGAAGTCCCATTGGGAGTTTTGCTACTGCCTTTACAGGAAGCCACATCAAGCTCAGTTTCTCCCCGGCTTACAGATGAGTTAGCTCAGTAAGGGCTTGTCTTCACTACCAGCTAAATTGGTGCTGCTGCAATTGATGCAGCGGTGTCAATTTAGTGGGTTTGGTGAAGACACGATAAGTCAATGGCAGAGCACTCTCCCGTTGACTTCAGTACTCCACCTCCCCGAGAGGTGGAAGCTATGTGGCCGGGAGATGCTCTCCCGTCGACATAGCGCAGTGTAGACACCGCTGTAAGTCGATCTAAGCTACGTCAATTTAAGTTACATAATTCACGTAACTTAAGTAGTCTAACTTAGATCAACTGACCTCATTAGTGTAGACCAGGCTTAAGAGGGCTGGCCAAAGCCACTTCTGTTGTTTTTGTGTGACAGCTGAAAGTGCTACACTTGTCCCTTGGATAAGTATTGGGAAGATGCCCTAGCAGCTCAACAGGATAAGGCTGTGTTGAAGTTTTACACTTACTTATGACAAGGTTTAAATCTCTTCACTTAAACCCTTAATTTTACTCAGGTCCTCTCCAAATATGTACTAGTTCAGCAAGGGGGCGGACTCAAACTCTTTAGCTGGATTTCAGCTTTAGCTTGAATGGAGTTGTTTGTACTGTGGGCGGATGTATGCTGGAAATGAAAAGGAGTTTGTTAGGCAGGCGAGGAGTCGGAGAGGGCATATGGCATTGTAACTTTTGGGTGGTAAAGCACTGTGACCCCAGTGGGAAACTGGGATGGAAGGAATCTTCCCACAAAGCTTTGTGGAAGTTCCATGCCTGCTCCTGCACCCAAGAGACTTCAGTAGCCCATACATTTGCTGTGATCCTGCTCCAGTGTGAGCAATAGTTACTCCAGCCATCAGCCCCTCCCCCCCAACCTAGCCACAACATGCTGCCAACATGCCATGCAGGGCCAGACGGGGTCTTCCAGATCATGCCACCACGTTGGGGGAACTTCAATCCAAAATTCCTTTGGGGATGTCAGGGACAGACAAAAGTCATGACACTCAAAATTAAGCCTCAAACTCCATCCTTACAGCAAAAATGAATCACTGCAGCTTAATCTGAAGGACTGGAGTTCTCACTCCCAAAGCGTATAGATTAAAACACGTCATTTTCCAAATATACTTTAGAAATAACCATCTGGTTTAATAACTCCATAGCTGTGGCTAGTTCCAGAGTCTCTCACAACAGGACTTAATTGAGGTACACAGAGGCTCTTTGTACAGGGGTGAATTTCACCCTGTGTGAGTCACTTGCTATGTGTTTCATGCAGCATGCTATAAATAGGCTTCAACATGAAAAAAGAGCTTTGCCAGCCAAACCCATCAGCCTGAAGGGAATCTGGAATTCTACAGGCTGATCTGCATTGTCAGTGGCGTTCACCCCTTGGCGGATGGTCTGCACAAAGGTGCCTCAAGGCCTGGGAGCCCCACGGTGCCCCTAGGACCTGGCTGAACGGGGGTAACATGGGATTTCTGTGTCTAGTGGGAACTAAGGTCATGGTCTCCATGGTGGCTCTGAAGAGGCTGAAACATATGGGAGCATGGGAGCACAGGCTTGGGGCAGGGCCATGAGATCAGCGCTTATAGATCCAGCAGCCAGGAACCTCCTCACAGGGGTGGGGGAAGCAGCTTCGATTGCAGCACCTAGGTGAGAGTAGCTGCTGTGCAGGGGCTGCAGTATTGATTTTATTCCCTCTCCAAACCATAGCTCCCCACAGAGCCTGCTAAGTTAGGTATTTGCAGGGCTGAAATGTCACCCAAAGATAATTGGCAATTGGCTGGAGATGCTATTTACAAAAGACTTAGAAATTTATCACGTCCAGACATAGGCACCGACTCCGTGGGTGATCTGGGGCTGGAGCACCCACGGGGGAAAAAAAGTGGATGCTCAGCACCCACCAGTCACCCGCTGATCAGCTGTTTGGTGGGCTGCACTGATCAGTTCCTTCCCCTTCCCCACAGCACCTCCCACCCGCTGCCGATCAGCGGTTTGGCGGAGGAGCGGGGGGCAGGAAGAGGCGGGGTGGAGCCTGGGGGGGAAGGAGCGGAGTGGGAGCGGGGCTTCGAGGCCCAGCAGGGGTGCAGCACCCCCCGGGAAAGCTGAAAGTCGACGTCTGTGCATCCAGACACACACTGTAACTAAAATTATATCCTCTTCTTTCTCTGTGCACAGATCTGCCCAGTGTCTCTTCAGTTTCAGCTCCGCTGCTGCGGCTATTGGTAAACGCCTTCTTACAGAGCGTGTGCAAGAGCATGCACGTGAGCTTCCCTTCTCCCCACCCAAGCACTGCACCGTGACCAGTAATAATCCCTAGCACTTTTCATCAGTCCAGCACGTCACATTCCAGGCTACACTGCTATTTACGCCCACGCTAGCTCGATGAGCGCTCGTGCGAGTATGTGTACACGGGCAGGGGGTCACCCCCCTACCTCGTAGTGCACACATTGCCTAATAGCCAGGTGCTGCAGCAACTAAGTCCCTTTGTGGCTCTGCGCCCAAGTGCTCTAAAGTATATGAAGTCGGCAGACTGACAAAAAGAGAAACTAAATGTTTCTCCTCTTCTTGATTTCACTTCTAGGAATCCCTGGGGCTCCTGGTAAGAACAGTGGAGGGGGGCGTTATTTCCAATTAAATGATTTTTCACATTGACGGTGTCCTTTTATGCATTAGCTTGCTGCGTTGTCTCATGCAGAAAGTCAGCCTAGAATATAATAAATCCTACTGTATCAATATGCAAACGTATCATAGATCAGAGACTTGTAATAGGTTCCTGAGGGATATAGCAACGATGCAAGCATAGCTTTTTTTTTTCTTCCCACAAAGAGAAGGATCCTGATGACTTATGTCCAAGTGGAACACACTTGATCCTCTATTCCCACAATTAAAATACAACCAAACAGCCCCCAACTGCCCGCACACACCACACACACAATCTGAATTACAGCTCAGATTGTTAAAGTACATTTCTTATCAACTCAACCACTAAAAATTAATATCCAGTAAGACAACAAAACATCCACATCAGTCTCAGTTTCACATGCCCTTGCCACTCAAACACACTCACAGAGCCCTCCCCATCACGCCTCAGCCATCTGAAATATACAGATGAGAAGTGCTATAGAAGTATTATTATTAACGATGAGGCATGAAGCAAACTAGGGAAATGTGATCTAGATTAAATTACTATTAGGTGGGTGCACAACTGTAGAAAGCCCACACTCAAAGAGTAGTTATCAATGGTTTGCCTTCAAAGTAGGAGGATGTATCTAGTGGGGTCCCGCAACGGGCTGTTCTAGGTCCGGTACTTTTAAACATTTTCATTCATGACTGGGATAATGAGTGGAGAGCATACTGATAACATTTGCAGATGACAAATCTGGGAGGGGTTGCAAGCACTTTGGAGGACATGATTAGAATTCAAAAAGAACTTGACAAATTGGAGAATTTGTCTGAAATCAACAAAATGAAATTCAATATAGACAAGTGCAAAGAACTTCACTTTGGAAAGAAAAATGAAACGTACAACTACAAAATGGGGAATAACTGGCTAGGCGGCAGTACTGCTGAAAAGGATGTGGGGGTTATGGTGGATTGCAAAATTAAATATGAGCCAAAACTGTGATGCAGTTGCAAAAAAAACCGACTATCACTCTGGGGTTCATTAACAGGAGTGTCATATGTAAGACATGGGAGATTAATGTCCTGCCCTATTCAGCACTGCTCTATCGAACCTGGGTGCAGGGGGCTGGACTAGATGACCTCTCAAGGTCCTTCAGCCCTACATTTCTATGGTTCGTGAATTGGGATGGACAGGGGGACACTTGCAGGCAAAGTTGCCTGACAAGCAGAACTTATAGCTGCATTATGTAGCAGGCAGCTTCTCTATTTGGGAAGTTCCCTTTAGTCTGCAACAGGGGAGCAGCTGCTGAACAAAACTTACCGGGTTTCTTAGATTGAGATTCTCACTGTCAAACCTTAGAAAGTTCCTCATAATTTTGGCAGGAGGGGGAGAGTTGGAAGCGTAGACACAGGTAGAATGAGGAGCTGTCAAGGTCTATCATCATCTAAGCAGATATGAGCAGGGGAACCAGAGCAGCAGGTCAAGGGTGCCAATCAGGGTTGGCCCTAGAAAGACCAAATGGCACTCCAAGCGAGGAGCATCTTCAGCGCCCACCCCACTCCATGTGTTAAACTTTTGAATACCTACTTTTTTATTGCATGTGTAACCCATTTCACAGATTTGATGCACAATTTGCATGCATGATTTATCCCTGTCATATAAGAAGATAAATTTGTACGCTAGGATCTGTAAAACTGTATTTATTCATGCTGTATATAAGCAAATATGAAATACCTAAAACATGTGACTTTCAACATTCTATTTTCCCTTTTGTCACTGATAACAAAAACACATCCTCAGCCCGGCATCCCCCACGCCCGGCACCCCAAGCAGTCCCCTGGATGACCTTCCCTATATTTGGCCCTGGTGCTAATACTGAATGGTTGTTGAATACATTAATTAATGGAATTTTTCCCTAAAAATCCAGTGCTTTGTTGGCGTACGTGATGAAAAACAACACAGGTGAAAGGAAGAGGTATCATATTTTTAATGCATTTAAATTTTTTCCTCCAGTGATGTGATGTATCTTGCAGCAAAATGTGTTTTGTGAAATTTCAAGACTGTGTGTTACTATTATAGAAGGAGTCTGAAGAGAAAAAAAAGAGAAAAAGAGGAAAGGAGTCTGTCTGTACAAATTTCAAAAAAGGTCTGATACTGTATTCAATTCTCTCTGTTTTTAATGCTAGGGCTAGTTGGAGTCCGACACTGATTCTTGAGTGGTCATCTTGACCACCTTCTAACCTATTTGTCAGTTTTATTTGTTTTGCAGTTTTTTGTGTTTTGTTATTTGCCTTGAGAGCCACATTTTTTTTCAACTGCAGTACAGTGGCCCATGGAGGCGGAAGTGGGGGAGGGGGGAGATGTGTGCAGTCTCAAGTATGCATAAAATAACTATGGTTGTACATGCCCCCCCCACACGAGGTGGTAAACAGCCCCCATAATTCTCCATCTAGCAGTTAATGCAGGGATCTCAAACTCAAATTACCACGAGGGCCATATGAGAACTAGTAAATTGGCCTGAGTGCCGCATCACTGAAACCTTTTCATACAATGATACAAAAGTATAGTAAAAAATGAAGAGTAATATGGTATTCTATTAAAAGTCAATGTATTAACTTTTTAAAAACTGTAATGCAAAGAGGGGTTTTAATAAAATATAAACACTCAGTAATGTTTGGAGCTTGGCTGCCAGTGGAGTCGGCGCCTATGGCAGGCCGCAGGAAATAACTCCGCAGGCCGCATGTTTGAGACCCCTGAGTTAGTGCACAAGTTTTCTGTAATGAGTTGTACAGTCACATTGATATGAGTGAAGAGACACTCTTCATCCTTACTTTTTTGAAGTATAAATGGATAAAATCTGATCTCAGTTTCATCCCTTCAATGCCCCTTGATTTCAGTGGTGCTTTATGGGTGTAAATGAGACCAGAATTTGGTGCTTACATGACTAAAGAGGAGCCAAAAAGTCAGTTAATATCTAAGCAATCTGATTAGCAGACCTGTGGCAACTGAAAATATAGTAGTTTCCTTGTTAGGAAAACTACAAATTTTGTGAACAACATTCTCCATATTTTTAAATCTATTTTAGAGTTTTATATTGCTGGCCATCACCAAAGTGTCTGCAATCCTTCCTTGTCTAATAGATTGGCAATAGTTAGGTCCCGAGTGTGCTTTATGGTGTTTCATGATCTTTTCAATTTTCAGGGATAAAAAGTTTTTTTGGATGTGGGACAATTTTTATTTGTTTTTACTCTTTTTGTTTGTTTTTCAAGGGAAAATTTGTAAGGGGGGCAATATCTTCTCACTAGAATATTTCATATAGTTTATTATGGCACACAGGCAAGATTATGTGCATGTCTTTGAAAGGAAAAAAAGTGATTGCCTTGGCTAAGGAAAGCATGTTTTATTGGTCCAATGAAGTGTAATGCTCTAGTCCACTTTCAAAATTATTTTAGCAGCTATAGAGTCAAATTCAGAAGAAGTGACACATTGGTCAGCTGGTGAAAATGACTATAAATGGGTGCCAATTACACACTGAGGGGATGTAAAGAGAGGTGAAACCAGTCAACAACTCATAGGAGATGTAAGAAGCTCCAAGATAAAGCAGATTCTCTGCATACACTTTTATACCCTCCTATTAGTTGCTTTTCCTGCTACAACCCTGCCTTTCTGTCCCCTCATCATGAATTTCTGTCCACTTGCCATTATTCATACTTCTTCTGAATGTCCCCTCTAAGCAGATGTAACTTCACTGATGGTGTTGTTGTTGTTGTACCATTTATACCAGTCTGAATTTGGCAGACAGTTGTTTAAATATTCATTCATGCCCCTCAGAGTTAGCTACATGAAGTCCTGTTTAACTCTCAAACAAGCACACAACATTCAAAAAATAAAAGAAGACGAAGGTGGTTGCAACTGAGTCAAGCATATGGTCTGATGTATATGGAATAGAACGAGTGCCATCACTGGTTACTGTTGGAAGGATGTTCAAAGACAGACTAATAAAAAGGAGCAGGATGGCATGCATTATAATGATTCTACCATCATAAATTGTAATTTGTATGCATTCCATTCCCTCCATTTCTATCAGATTTTTAAATATGAATAAGTATCGTATCTAGTTAGTACTTCAATATCTCCAGTGATGAGGAGACAGGCGCGTCCTTAGCAGAGGTGGATTACACAGATTAAAACTATGCAAGTGTACTATAACAAAAAAAAAAATGAAGCTTTCAATGAATTTGATGTGCCCACAAGGGGAAAGACACATTAAAGAAAGATGAAAATGGGGAAGAACTCATAAGTGCAACATTAGATAATATACCTGAAGCCATGCATGGAATCACAACAGAGAGCTTGTCTACACTGGAAACTAACTAACACAATCTAAAGCGCTCAGGCCATGTCCGGGTTAGGAAAAGAGCTTTCAAACATTTTAGCTATTTCTTCGTACTCAATATGATTTTAAAGAGGACTTTGCTTTTAGGTAGACAGGGCCAGTCCTGTTTAAAAATGTGTTAGCTGGTCTTGGTTAACCCAAGGTCTCCCCCCTAGGATGACCCACTAGCAGCTGACATAATGTTAAATCTGACAGTCCTTGTCTACATGGAGTTATTTGTAATATTTATCATCATGTTAGTTACCGTGTTCAAACTCAAGGTAATTTCCCAGCATAGGGAAGCCCACAGAGAATCAGCATGGCTACTCAGTAAAGCTTCAAGGAGCTATAAACATCTCCATTTCTACTCTGATTGGTGTTCCACCTTTGCCAAATTTAACAGTATCTTTTTATGTTCAAGCAAACATAGTAGACTAAAAACATGGGAGCAGATATCACAATAACCTTTTTCACACCCTACATTCACAATATTGCCCCCACAATTTAATCAGAGTGAAAGAGAAAACGTAAAACTCTCCTGAACAGTACATACCTGCACTATCTCCAGCATTTCTGACTTACTGATGTATCCATTTCCATCCAGATCATACATGCTGAATGCCCACTTCAGCTTTTGCTCCAGTTTACCTCTAGATGTTACACTCAAGGCTATGATAAATTCTCTAAAGTCTATTGTTCCATCGCCGTTAGCATCGAAAGTGCGGAATACGTGTTCCGCAAATTTAGAAGCGTCCCCATAAGGAAAAAAGTTCCCATATATTTTCTTAAACTCCTCCATAGATAAATGTCCACTTGGACAGTCTCTCAAAAAGCCTTTGTACCACTCCTGGATCTCATGTTCTGTAAAGTCTGTACTTTCTAGCAAATCTTGCATGACCTCAGGACGTAGTTTGCTGTTCTGTTTTCCCATCTTGGTGTCAAAATTTTTATCTGAGGAGGAAAAAAAACACAAATTAATTTTGTTTTTAATTTGGGGGGTGGGGTGGGGAGAGAAAGGGAAGAACAAAGATTCTGAATTTTCTGAGACTGGTTGACTTCAGTGCAGTTACTCTAAACTTTTGCCAGTGTAAGCTAGATCAAAATGAGGGACAGTAAGTAAATTTATCATCTTTCCTGCTTTGAAAAATGCCATCATTTTTACTACCAGTAAACACTGACCTATACACTGATTTCTGAGTCTTTTAATAGGAGTTACAGTGACATCAAATTCAATTCTGATCGATCTTTTAATGCTAGTTCACTCTAGAAGCAAATTCTGCTCTTCAGTGGAATGCCAGCCATGCTGCTCACAGCAGCTTATGAGATACCTTTCTTGTTAGGTATGGATCTGCATAAGTCCCTTTTTTAGTTAACATTAAAATTATAGGGGGGTGGAATCTGGATAGAAGCCAGGGGTGGATTCTTTTGCATACACCATTACATGTATTTTCGATACTCTTTTGTAGCCAGGAATCAGAGCTATCAGATAATTGTAAATTTATTTAGCTAAGGTCCTTTCAAAATCTCTTATGGGGAAAAAAAAGTGACCTGCTAATCACCTCATTTACAATATTGGAAAGTCACTTCCCTTACATTAACCATGAAGAAATATTCCTGAATACAACTCGTATGTCCACCTTTCAATTAAATCACCGTAGTTACATTTTGTTAAAGGCAAATTGTTATGTTCTGTATTGTGCTATAGGTGCAGTAAGGATTAATGGCCTTTGGTTTTAAAATACCGTTTCAGAGCCTGATCATGCTACTCCAAAGGACAGTATCATTAATTTTACTGGAAGCTTAAAAAAGCACATCTCCAAAAGGAAACCCACCTCATTTTCATGGTTAAAAAGGCTTCTCCTTTTAATTACTGTGCATTTATAGCCAGATTCCCCAGCTCTTACTAAGTTCTAGCGCATGACTGAATTGTGGAAAGCCATTCTTTACAAACAAAAATTAGCACAAATGATCAGATTCATTATGCAAATGAAAGCCATAAAACATGATTTATGAAAATGTAACTTAAATGGGTCATGGCTGTGATTTAATCTGTAAAAGCCTTCAACATTGTTATGCCGTGGTAGAGTCACTATTTCATAGGGTCAAACTTGTGAAAAATATCTGTAATGGCTAATGAACTTCTAACAAAATATCTCTGTAGGTTCAAGATACAAATTTCTTCTTCTTCACCTATTTAAAATGTATAACAATAGTCAGTGGGAAATGTAATGTTCGGGGGAGTTTATATCCTGCCTCTCCCCCTTCATCCCTGGGAAGAGGAGGTGAAAATGTAGGGCCTGTCCTCAGTGGTGCTGAGCATTTCCTGTGTGCTGCTGAGCTTCTGCAACTCCCACTGAAATCAATGGGAGATATTTTTCAGGATTGGGCCCTTAAAATCAAATGCTTATAGACCTGAACAACAAAACCAAACTGGCCTTTAAAAGAGAAAATGTCTGTGAAATACTTTGAAGATGGAAAATGCCATTTTAATGGTAAATATTGCGCCCACCTTTTCCTCACTCGCCCTTGTCAAGTGATGCATTATAAAGCCCTCACGGGGTCCAAGGCCTGAATTCCTTGGAGATGGTGCAAACGCCATTGATTTATGGGCCAGATCTAATATTCACGAGGTCAGTGGAAGGACTCTCAGTGATTTCAAATGGACGTTGGATTGGGTCCATAATGAACAACCTGGGAGTTTTCAGAGTGAATGGATTACATTAAAGCAACCAGACATTTTCAAGCTTGCAATCTTGGAGTTTATATCAGGAAAAATGACACATGCAGATTCTGGGAGCAGCATGGAGGATCAAACAGCCAAGTGAAATGATGAAGTGAAATGATGTAGATCAGTTTAAAGCAGTATTGCTTTAATTGAAAAACAAAACCCCAAACCCCTTTGGTGGTTTGGCCCCATTCGTACCCGCAGCCTGCCATTATTACACAGTTCTGTAGGTTCTGCTATTTTCAGGGCATAAAACTAGAGATGTAAGTGCTACTCTCATCTGAGCTATTAGAACACTACACAAGAAAGCTGCAGGAAAGGATGTGTTAGCATTTATAATCATTATAATCCCTAGTTTGTGATGTTTAATATCTCAGACATTTGACTGAAACTTGGAATGAACATTTTCAGTCCAAAGGCTTTATCAAACCAAATGTTAATAAATGGAGAGAGCGGCCTTCAACAGATGGCTTTTGCAATTGTGCCTCATTCTGGGGTTACAGAAGTACAAACATTAATCTTTTATAAATTTATATTAAGATGCATGTGAAATATACTTGCACCAGACAATAAAAACACAGCATAAAATAGCACACACACACAAAAGTTATAACAGTAATTACTGAGCATCATGATTAGAACAACTAGCATTCTTTTGCAGGGCCAGATTTCGCACTAGGCATAGTAGGCGCATTCTAGGAGTGCCTAAACATTCAAATTTTGCCATGCCCAGGTCCCAGCAGGGGGTGAGGCTTGCTGAGGGGGAGGGGGCCCCAAACAGCCCTGCTGGAGTGCTCCTCACTCAGCCTGGTGGACAGAGTCACCTCCCAGCTAGGCCGATGAGTGCAGCCGGGAAGGGGGTAGGGCGTGGGAAAGTGGGTTTGTGGGGGGGCTCTGGACAGCAAGGGGATGGGGGTGCTTGGCAGTGGGAGGTTTGTGTGGGGCGCTTGGCAGTTGTAGTGGGACTGTGCGGGGGGGACTGGGCAGTGGGGTGCCTAAAAGTTAAAAGTGGCAGGTTACCCCCGCTGCCCACGGTGGTTCAGAGCTCCCGGCACAAGACGGTATAATTTTAGGTTTATACTCCAGAGGGGATGTGTGCCTGAGAAGGTGGGAGCTGCCCTAGCTGTCACCTTCTCATGCAGGGGCTGGTCAAAGTGTCTGCATGTAACTGCAGCTGGATGTGTCCCTACCTGCGTGTGTGCTGGTGAAAGTGCAGGCTGAAGCCTAGAGGGCTTTGCAGCTGGTCACAGCAGTACAGTGTCAGAGGGAGCCCAGGCTGGTGGGTCGGGGTGCTCAGTGGTACTCCAGTTCCAGGTGGCACCCCAGAGGGAACCCGTCACACCTTCCTCTTCTTCTGCTATCATTCTAATGAGTGCAAAGGAGAGCCATGACCTTCTTAATTTGGGGGAGGGTAGTTTAAAACTGGAGGGAAGGATAAGGTTGAAAGGATGAGAAGGGAGAGTATAATGAGGGGTGGGCTACTGGACTAAAGAGGAGAGATGAGGTGCAGGCAGGGCCGGCTCCAGGCACCAGCTTTCCAAGCTGGTGCTTGGGGCGGCAGGCGAGAATGGGGCGGCAGTCCGAGTCTCACGGCGGCAATTCGGCGGCAGGTCCGCTCTTCCCGCCGCCGAATTGCCACCGCGGGACTCGGACTGCCGCCCCATTCTCGCCTGCCGCGGCAGCAATGGGGCGGCAGGTCTGCCACCCTTCCCTTGCCACTGCAGACTGAGATTGCCTGTGTCAGGGGCGGGGCCCCGCCCCCCACGCAGGCAGACGTAGCGGGGCCCCGCCCCTGCTTGGGGCGGCAAAATTGTAAGAGCCGCCCCTGTGTGCAGGCAGAATGGAAAGACAGGCTCGGTGGGCGCTCGGCACCTGACAAGGGAGATATAACTGTCTACAAAGTTTGAAAGGCGTGAAGAGCCAGTTATGAAACAGGAACTCCTTGGAGTGTTCAAAGTGGCGATAACAAGGCCAATCATGAGAAAATACAGACTTGATGATTAAGCCCATATTTAAAACAGTGAGTACTGTTAGTGTGGAAACCCCTCCCAGAGAGTTTATGTGAGCCCCATTTCACAAGCTATTTAAAACCAGAATGAACAAAACAATTAAGAATATACCTTAGGGAACAATCCTGCACCGACGGTGGGATGAACAAGATAACTGAGTGGGGTTTTACAGCTTTAATTTCTACAGTGCTATGAATACAGGATTTACATGTTGAGAGTTTCTGGTATATGAAGGTGGAAAGTTTCAGCAACATGGGGCTAACTGTGAAGAATATTTCCCCACCATATCTGAGCTGAAGGCATCTTATACAGAGGCCAGCAGAAATCATGGGACAGAACCACATGAGCAAAACAACTTGACTGGTATCAGCTCAAAATTCATATAAATTAGTGAAAAGCCTATGAAGCCACCTAATCCATCCTTCTGTCACTGCAGCATGGGCCTCTGGTCTCTGCAATATAGTATAGAACACTTTCTCTTCCTACATTTCCTTCTCTCTCATTACTTCTGGTAATAGCCCCATTTATCACCCTATATAATTCCTGTCCTTTGGATCTCGCTTCATAGAAGGAGGATCTTCGCTCTGTTCTGGACTGACTCATCCCTATAGGATGGGGCTTGGTAACAGGGGGGCTCAGTGTGGGCAACCCTCCCCCCTCCCACACATGTGGAGAATGAGAACTGAGAAGTGTCTGTAGCATCCTGTGACTTTCCCACCATCCACTTCCTCTTTTTGGAAGAGAGGGCCTGTCTTAGGCCTGATGGGCCCCTGGCCTTATGTTTGGCAGCTTCATGACACAGGGTAGCAGTTGGTGCAGGGGAAAGAAGTGGAGTTGTTTAGCTCCTTCACTGTTTGCTCGCCTACCCGGGTATACTGGGGAAGCACAGCCTCCTTCCGGTATCACTTTCCAGTGATCCCATTGCCAGGCACGGCAGTAAGTGTGGGTGGGAATTCTCGGACCCTACTCTAGGGGATGGGTTGGAACTGGGCATTCACGGACCAGGTCTGTAAGAACAATGCACAGCAGGTTATAGCACTCTGCTGGGCTCCATAGCCATGGAGCCACAGGGTCAGGATTTGTCTCTTGCTGTCAACACCTTTCAGATACAGTATGTGTGTTATTACACCCGTCCCTACCCTGCCCCAACTGCTGTCATTGCTTAGTGAAATGCTACATATTTACTTCTACTCTTTCCTTCATATAGCGTGTCAGGTCTCCAGTCCCCAATCCATCATATGCATGCACGTCTCTCTTCCTTCCTCCTAAAATCCCTTGCAGGACACAGAAAGGTGAATATTTACCTAAGCCAGCCTATTAATGCACACACTCCTGTAAGGCATGTTTTCCTTGTAGCATCACTTATTCCTTTACACTTTAGAATCATAGAATCATAGAATCTCAGGGTTGGAAGGGACCTCAGGAGGTCATCTAGTCCAACCCCCTGCTCAAAGCAGGACCAACCCCAACTAGATCATCCCAGCCAGGGCTTTGTCAAGCCTGACCTTAAAAACCTCTAAGGAAGGAGATTCCACCACCTCCCTAGGTAACCCATTCCAGTGCTTCACCACCCTACTAGTGAAAAAGTTTTTCCTAATATCCAACCTAAACCTCCCCCTCTGCAACTTGAGACCATTACTCCTTGTTCTGTCATCTTCTACCACTGAGAACAGTCTAGATCCATCCTCTTTGGAACCCCCTTTTAGGTAGTTGAAAGCAGCTATCAAATCCCCCCTCACTCTTCTCTTCTGCAGGCTAAACAATCTCAGTTCCCTCAGCCTCTCCTCATAAGTCATGTGCTCCAGCCCCCTAATCATTTTTGTTGCCCTCCGTTGGACTCTTTCCAATTTATCCACATCCTTTTTGTAGTGTGGAGCCCAAAACTGGACACAGTACTCAAATGAGGCCTCACCAGTGCAGCTAGCAGCTAAACTTTCATACGTTTAGCTGCTAGCCATGCTTTAGAATAATCAGGCGTCTCTCTTCAAAGAAGCAGCTAGCTAACATAACACGTTTTCTTCCCATCTGCGTATTTTGTTTCTCTCTGTGCCCCCATCACTGACGGCTGGCTGGAAGGTTGGTGTTGCCATGGCCTGATAATTAATGCAAATCCAACAGTAAATATGACAGTATGTGGGCAATGTGCTGTGTGTCATCTTGTAAATCACACAAATGTGTCACATGAGGCACCAGTTGCCAAGATAAGAACTTGTGTTCAGTAATTACCGCAGTGCACAGTCATGGAGAGCTGTGTAAATACTCACTGGTATCTCCACAACAGGTTACCCCTGAGCATTTTTCTTCCTCAGCCTCTCTCAAATGTCGCCATTTTTTTCTTTGTGTAGTTCACAACCTCATGACCTTTCTCAGCTGCCCTCTCCTCTTTCAGGTGTAGGTGAACTAAAGATAGGTCTGCACTGCAATAAGACACCCGTGACTGGAACACGTCAACTGACGGGCTCGTAGGGCTCTGGCGCTATAAAATTGCAGTGTAGACATTGGGCCCAGGCTCCAGCCCAAGCCCAAATACTCACACTGCAATTGTATAGCCCCGCCAGCCGGAGTCACCCGACACAAGCCAGCTGCAGGTGTATTCTTGCAGTCGTAGACTCACCATAAGTGAACAAACTGCAAGTGAATATCACACACAGTCCCAGCCTTGGTAGGCCAAATTATATTCTCAGCTCGAGGGATTTAACTTCTTCAGTAAATCCACTGGCATCAATGGAATTACTCAGACTTTATCCCCCTACAATTAAGAGCAAAATCTGGTTGGGTCAAGCTTCTCCCCCACCCCTAGTGCCACAATTCAAGGAGAAGGAATCTCCTGGAATCTTGTGATTTGTTTCCTTACTACCATTTCTGTTTTGCGTTCATACTGTTTGTTTAACTACTGCAGCAGTACTCATAAGTGCTGGGCAACAGGCTGCTTCTTTTTTTAAAGCAACATCTCTGCAGCATTTGTTTTGAAGGAAAAACCAACTTATTCAAAGCTACCCAGGCTTTGCAAACAGCCGGGGGGTGGGGTGGTGGGGGAGATACAGAAATAAGAATTGGGCTTACCCACCCTGACTATATCCCTTTAAACTGTCAAACTGCAAACTTTGTAAAATTCATAGGAAGGATGCATTTTACAAAAATCTGATTCTTTTTGAGGCTATGCACAAGTAATTTCAGCAAATAGACTGCAATATAACAAAAGGAGTGCACCATACAAAGGAGGTAGAATATGCAGAAATATGCTAGATAAAACTCAATTGTGTAATGACCAGGAAGTAAAAACAGTGCATGAAGGAGGAGCAAAAAGAACAGAAGAAAAGGAAGAAGATCTGCAATCAGGAGCATTATTAAACACTTATACTTTATTTATTAACATAAGATACTGCCCTCATATACTATCAGATTGTCCTTTGCTATTTAGTAAAACCAAACTTCGCTCCCCTTGATAATCTGTACCTTATTCCCTGATAACCAGAAACTTCTACGCTTAAACTCTGTACTATTGTTTTTATTTTTAACATTATCTTCATAAAATTCTTAAATCTATTGTAATTCCCCTTTACAAAGCTAGTTTAGTGAATGATACCATTCTCTCTTTCATGGTAGCCTTGTAGTCTTATCCAATGTCCTAACGTTTTTGTTGCTTGGGGTTTTTTTGCAAGCATATTTACCATATTACACATAAGAATCCTTCCCAAATACAGGGTGCTCTCAATCGCTACTTAGACAACATGGTGATGTGCTCTACCTTTATATCATATAAACCCTCCAAAAGCTAAAGACAAAAATCCTAAATTTGTAGCAATGTCTTGTGAGAGAGGTTGTGCAGCTGCTGGTCCTATTTGGGCTGCCCAAGTTAATGTGTTAAGAGCTTAGAAATTCTTATGGATATCAAACATCAAAAGAGTAGTCAGTCCCTAGTCCCTTTAGGTTTATTCTGGCACAGAAGGGCTGCAGCTGCAACCGTGTTGTCTCCTGTTTCTTTTTGTCATAATTCCTTTGTACTGTCTCGAAGACTGGGGGCGGGGGAAAGGAGGCGGCATGGGGAGGCAGTGCTCCTGTCAATAATTGCTAATTTATTATTATCAGGATAGTCAGCATCAATGGTTAACTGGATAACCACCTATTGTATGTCATGTTATGAGCAGCTGTGCTCTTTGTTCCACTCTGGAATCTTTTAGAGACAGACATACATATGGCAGTTATGTGTCCGGAGCTGGACTGCAATAGGAATGCCCTCACACATTCCCACTGTTGCACGGGCTTCAGTTTAATCAGAGATGCCAGAATGACGGTCTCCTGATTCCACTGTGTTTCATGTAAGGCCGATGGTGAAATATGACCAAGCATGAATATTTACAGCACTGGAAGGAGGGGGACAAGTCCATATTATGTCGATTCATACTCTGCAGAGCTGCATGTTATACTGTGACTCCACTCTAGTTCATAGTCTGTCACCCAGCGCATTCCAAACACCTGTACTTAGGAGGTCATAGCTTGGTCATAAAAACAGTGCCCAGGTGATATTGGCATCTATCGATTGATCGATTGTTCGTTCTTTAACCCCACCTTAGTATCTGATGGCATGCAAAATCTCAGACATTTAGGATGCAGTGCAGCCAGGTACAGAGCACACTAGGAGTGCCTTCTACATCACTTATGGCCCAATTCCTCTCCATAAGGACCAGTACAGGTGCAGCAGATACCTGGGACCTGCTGCATCACCCTGAATAGGCTTGGCAAAAAGGGCTGATGATGTGGGTCGGGGAATGGCTAACTCAATCTATACATACACCAATCCAATGCCTCAAAATCCCACAAACAGAGGTGTGGGATGGGCTGAAACAGCGGATGTGGTGATTCAGCCTGTGATCTGCCCACACATGGGGAGAGTGGATCCGATCCTGCCCCTCCGGTTATTTTGGCTTTTGGAGGTGTGCGGTTTTCACTCTATGAACATGTAAGAAAAATTATGCAAAAAATGTTGGTTAAGCATTTATTACCCAGATCATTTACTCAGTGCTGAGTGGGAAGAGCTTCAGATACACAGCACAATTCAGACATAATATTTCCCCCTCTTAGTTACAAATAGTAAGATAAAATGAAAGCCAAAGGAAAATAAAAAAAACACAGAAAGTCCATGTTGCTAAAATCGGAGGTTAATTCACAAAAGCAGAGTCCAGCTGGTATCCCTAACCTACTACTTGGGCATGTTATTTCATATAATCTTTCCTTCTTTATCAAGAGTATACTGAAGTCAAAATAACATCAGTCTTCATATTGCTTTTTGTTCTTTAATTATTCCAAAACAACACTATTGAAGAACAATATTTTATCATAGGCTTTATTAATAAATGTAGTAAAATATTCATGTAATTTATCAGAACCATCCATGGCCTTTAAAGCAACTAACTCCTTGTCCCAGAAGACTTCAGATGAGTCTTGTAGGAATGAAATATGTTTTTCTACCTTTTGTGGGGCTGCATTTTGGAAAACAGCAATTTTATAAAATATTTGCTGCTTCCTAATAATTATGAACCGAAATGGGAATAAAGAGTTTGCTATCACTGCACATTAGGATATCCGTTCTTCTAAGGGAAAATTTCCAGCTTCTACTGCATTCAACTGTTTCACTGAGCATAGGGTATACCTAGTATTTATCAACACTGGTGTTAAGTGAACAGCCGGGGAACTGGCAAAATCTCCCCGCTGGTTCCAGCTGGGGGTGACTTTATCTAGTGGCATTCTTTCAAAAGGAGGCCATATATTAAGAACACGATGACAGATATGTTCTGCAGTGAACCTGGCTTCTATTATGAGAGTAACTTGGGAGCCTGAAGTTTCTTTGTTGAAAAAGCTTGGTATGGGCCATATTTTCAAGTGCTTAGCACCCACAACTGGAGCCAGATTTTTCAAAAAGACACTCAGCTCCAATTAGGCACTTAAGTAAGGGCCAGAGTTTAATGAGAAATCAGCACTCAACATGTGGAGATCCTCTGAAAATCTCACCATTCATTTTTGTGCCTAACTGGGATCTGAGCACATTTGAAAGTCTGGCCCTAGCAGCATGTCTGTTATTTTGGTTTTGTTCTAATATTCACATACCAAATTATATTAAAACAATTTCTCTTCTCCTGAGACAGCTCTCTTTTGTACAAGGAACTCACTGATGGCGACAAAAACCACCCAAGTACACAAAAACATTCCAGGCATTGGAAGCATTTAGCAACAACTTGATCAGGCTTCTAATCTGGCCTACATCTAGTTCAGTCCTCTTTGTAACCATATATGTAGTAAACTTGTTGAATAATGGTGGAGACTGAAACAGAATGTGCACCAGAAGCTGCCTGGCCCTACGTAATATGAGAAGCCAATATTCCAGTGTGAATTCATGATCTTTTTTCTGTCTAAATAAATAGCATATGACTCTCACAAAGAGCAACATTTGATCTTAGACTATCCCTTAAAAAAAATTGTTAACAGATGCTCTCTCATCCCATAGCTGCGAATTAGTGTTGAGAAGTTACAACAAAAGCATGACATCGTAAAAACTGGCGCAATGGATTCTGATAAGGGTCCATGGGTAATGTAAAATATTCAATAATAAAACAAGAATTTTAAAATAATTTTCATAAAGCAATGTTTTTAAAATATAGAAATACTGCATGTAACACATGCATAATGAAACACTATTTCCAAGAAGTCTTAGCATCTTGAATTTACACGCTGAGGATAATGTATCACTGGATCCTCAACAATCAAACTGATTGAAAATTTTGGATTGATCCAGTTTCCAATCGGAAAATCAAAACATTTTGCAGGAATGAATCAGTTTTGACAAAAGTTTTCCCCAATAATGTGGAAATGAATCATTTCAACTTTATTATGTCACTCTGAAAATGTCAAAATGTTTTGGTTTTGACTTTATCATTTCTATTTATTTTGTTTCAACTTTTATATTATCAAAACAAAACCATTTAACATTATTGAAATCATTCGATGGCTCCAAATCAAATTTGGGGGGAATTTCTGTTCTGCAGGAGATTTTGAAAAAATGGACTTTTTGCTATGTTTCAAAATGAAAACAAATGTCAAAATATTGGACTTTTCTACAGAATGGAAATTCTAGTCTACGACCAGCTTTACTCAACAATAAAGCCAACTGCTTACTAGTATGACTTAGGGCAATATACTGTACTGACTGATATGCAGTGTAGCTTATTAAAGTCAATGCCATCTAGCAAGTCTCCACCTCTTAGTAGTCTAGGTGAAGTTCAAGGCCAGCCATTCTGATTGTACAGATAGAAGTGTCAGATCATGACACGGAATTCACATGTGAAATCCAAAACTCTACTGAGAGTCTATGGGAAAATATCGTTCCAATAACTTGTTGCACAGCCTACAACTTCTAATAGTCTACTTTAGAGAGAGCAGTTGTCCAGCCATTCATATAAATATTAGAATCCCCAAACTGTATGTGCAATTAGTCACCATTATCTATAATTTACTCCACAAAAATATTAAATTCAACCAATATTAAAAGAGAATATTTGTTATCTGTCTCTACTACAAATTGTCACTTCTGTACAGTAACTGCTAAATGGACATTGAAATGGAAGATAAACCTATTTATAAAATTTAATTTTATACTACTATCAAAATTATTATTTTACTAAAATGACATTCAGAATTGTGTATGTATCTTGATACCTCATATTGACATAATGGAATATATGGATAAAATGTGTGTGATAGAATATAACAGAAATTGGTTTAACACAGTATACTGTATGTCATATCCTGCCTGAATACTCTTCTCTGTCTTTTGAGATATATTCTATGTAAAGTTTACACAGAGCACATAATTCACACTGAATTCAAGTACACATAGGAGACTTCAGAAGAACATCAGCCTTTATAGCCTTCTACATCAGATTTAACTGACTGAAACAACAATGGTTTGATTTTTCTTTTCTGCTAGTTTGTTTCACTAGGTCACAGCTTTCTAAGCGAGGTACAGTAATTAGTTTTCTTATAATGAAATAGACTCATTTCTGAAAAATGCAAACCCAAGAATTTTATAATGTAAAGTTTTTTAAAAATTAAGTAGCAACATTTATCTATTAATTTTGAAAATAATGACGACATCCAGTTCTGATTTCACATGCAAGGACAGGCACAGACATGTTTCTTATCCAACTGCTAATACATGCATGGGCACTAAGACCAAACCTGATATGCAGCGATATCTACCTGTATGAGCTGAGGTTTGGACAACATCCTGCGAGTCAATACACTGACTCTTGCAAAAGGAGTTTAAATACATTTTTTACAAATTACTTGCTGTGACTCTCTCTCTCTGTGTATGCAGTGGCTTCTCTCTCTTATTTTTTATCATTAGATAATGTAATGCTGACACACACAGAAGCGTCAGCAGCAGGACCACTTGGGCTTAAATGCATGAGCCACAAGACACATCTCTGTTATACAGGGCTGTAGTGGGCTCATCAATCTCTAGCTGGCCTAGCCACCACTAGAGGGAGATAGTGTGCCATTCCGAGCAAGCAGGGGTTAGGTGCAGAGAAGCACGTCCCCAAGCTTCAGGGACTTCCCAGTTGAATTGCCTGAAATCCCTGTACAGGGCACCACTTGTAACGCTGACCCACTTGGGGCATTGTCAGCGGGGACCAAATCTGGGACCTCTTGAGCTTAAATGCATGAGCCTCCTGCATGAGCGACAAGACACATCTCTGTTTTACAGGGCTATAGTAGGCTCATCAACCTCTAGCTGACCTCGCCACTGCTAGAGGGGACAAAGTGCCGCACCAAGCAAGCAGGGGTTACAATAAGGTACTGACAGAATTCACCATTCTAAGCTGAGGGACTAGCAGCTCACATAGATTAGTATTGTTTTACCTAACAGTATGAAGGTAAAAGGAAACTTTCTAACAGCATCCATTCATAATTTAGACAGTAATAAAACATATTAGGGGTGACGTTTCAGTCAAGAAACATTTACATAGTTATAGCCGAGAGACAAGAGAGATAATAGCTTATATTGGACCAACTTCTGTTGACGGAAGGGACAAACGTTCAGGCTACACAGCTCTTCAGGTTTGGGAACGGAAAGTAGAATGTCTAAGCTAAGTACAAGCATAAGGGGCAATGCCTGTTGTAGGAGGCCACTTAAAATCATCTTTCAGTACTTGCCCAACACCTTCAAAAGGTGAGCGTGAGAACTTAAATTTATAACGCTGCTAGACACTAAAAACTATGGACTTAGCAGGGACACTGGTTTCATGGCTCATTACAATGATTTGTAACACACACACCTTCCTGTTAACCCTTAAGAGTCCCTTCAAACCCCTTGTCCATAACAGTCTGACCCTTATTGCGCATTCCATTTCAAGTGGCCCCCTACAACATGTGACCCCTGCTGCTTAACTATCTGTCAGCTTGTATTTATCTCAGACACTCTTCTTCCTTCCCCAGACCTGAAGAAGAGCTCTGGGTAGCTCAAAAGCTTGTCCCTCCTACCGACAGAAGTCAGTCCAATAAAATATATTACCTCACTCACCTTGTCTGTCTGTCATGCCCTGGGACCAGCACAGCTACAGCAATACTGCAAACCATATTCACAGCTGCTCATATAGGACAGTAATGGCCACAGCTAAAAACCTAGATTGAGTATCTGATGTTTGCTCAGTCTTCACTGAATATTATTATTTCCTCTAAACCCACCAGCATGCACTCATTTGCATTGGATGAGTTAACATCATTTCAGTGTTTATTATTACTGACCACTGAGGAAATGAACAGAAATGCATCAGATAACTGTTTTCAGACAAACAAACAAACCATTTTTTCTCATGTAAGTACAAACAATTTTTATTGTTGGCGAAAGTTTAAGTGGGAAAGCCAGAAAATATTCTGACCCTTATTTCCAGGGTTTAGCTTTAGAAATGCCAGAATGTATTCAACATGGCATAACAAAAGTCATGTTTCATAATCCCTTAGCAGTCCTAAATAAATAAAAAATGCTAGCTCCAGTTATATTTTCTGTGCCTGTTTACTTTTTGCCTCCTTCCTGTGCTCCATGTGGCAGCTTCCCTGAGATTTCAGTTTGCCATTCTCCAGTTCTCCCCTATCTTTTCATTTCCCAGGCACTTTATTTCATTCTGTACTTTTATTAAACTCAGTACTGCTAACTCTGTTATTTCTTTCATTCTTTATTCTCTTGACTTCTGTTTTTGCTCTGTTTTCCCTCTCTTTCGTTCTCTAATCCTTTAGACCTAACCTCTTTTTCTTTCTTTTTATATTATCTTTGGCCATGTCCCTTTTACTTTTTTCTTCTCCTCCTTTTTGCTTTATTTTCTAACTCAATCTCAGTATATGGTCTGTGAAGCACCATTTCTCTGTGGTGACAGCTCTGGTCATGTAAACAATGAAATATTTTGAGACCCAAACAACAGGGCATTGGAAATATTGAAGGGGAGGTCTTCTGTGGTAGCATCTCTCTTTTATGAAATGGTCTGCAAAAGAAATTAGTGGGAGAACCCATGCTCGAGAAGTCTTCTCTTTCCTCCCAACCACTTCCCTCAGTTATTTCTCACCTCACTTCTGCTCTGCTGCCTTTGTCTTGCTATAGGTGGATTGCTGCCTAGCTGCCAGTTGAAACAGTTCCCTATGCTGGTTTTCACAGCATTATCAGTAGAGTCCATCAGTAATCTGTTTTGTTTGTACTGGAAACCGCAAGCTCCAAAGCTGGAATATGGTTGGTTGGGGGGTATATGTGTTCATTTCACAAGTTACAGGCTGGAGAACACTTCAGATTATTCATCAAATGTACAGAATCATAATCTGACCTCCACCTGATCTCATTTCCTCCCTCCTCCTTTCTTGCGTTCTGTGCTACTCACACTCCTCTTTCTTTACTGGTCTCAATCTTCTGGTACTCTCAACTTCGTGTCTTCGGCAATGTAGCCCCCTACCTTTGGAACCATCTCTCATTCCTTGTCTGCCAGATACCCCTTAAAAGCCTACATTTTAAGCAACCCTTCTTTGTAATTCTCACCACTACTTTCTCCTTAGTGTCCCCTACCTTAACATCCCACACTGTGTCTGGTGTCTGTGCCTTACATTGTAAGATCTTTTGGCAGAAAATGTTTCTTAATCTATGGGCCTGGTTCTTCACTGTGTTACATCAATTTTATGCCAATGTAACTATTGAAATCAGTGGAGTAACAGCAATGTGGAACTGGCATAACACACTGGAGAACTGGCCCAGTATTTGTAAAGTGCCATGTAAATTTACATCACTTTATAAATGACTTGCTGAATATTAAAAAATAATAGACGCAACAGAATTGTTCAACAGAACTCATCTGATGCTTTATGCCCTAACATTTTGATGACTTCTGTGAAAAGCCACACAAATCAGCAAGAAACATAGGATTGCCAAAGGAATCCAGCAGGAGAGAGAAAGATATCCATAACAATTTCAAAAGAAAAGTGGACTTCTGGTTTTCTATGTGTTTTTTCTTTATTAAAAAGCATTATTAACCAGGAAGTTACTCATGAGACTAACCACTTCTAATGAATGGGTGTTCTAGGAAAAATACACAAGTATTATACCATACATTTAGAAGCAATACACATCAGTTATACACCGCAGTCCATTACTTTGCTAGTTTAAAATGGGGAATGTATCTACACTTTTTTACATTGTTCCCTCACTATTAGCTTAGAGGACATTCATTTTTCAACCATTTACCAATAGGCATTCAATTTGATCTTTGTATAGATTAAAGATTTGACCAATCTGCATCATCCCTCATCATATAACATGCACAATTTACACTCATGTGATGTTCAATCATTCATGCTCAGATGAACAGTTGTTTCAATTAACTGCTAGTGATTTGTGAAATCAAATGTCACTAAATCTTGCTTGAAAAAGGTGAGTTAATGTGAAACTTCTGCTCTCCCCTCCTCATGGTCCAGTATTACGTGAAATCCTAAATGTTTATCCAAAAGAACAAGCTTCAACATAAAAATAAACATCAGAATGGATGTTTGTAATTGTGTTTGATCATAGCTCCTATAAAAATATTGTACAAATCACGTCTTATTCAGAACAGCACTTGATACTACTATTTCCTATTTGTGTTAAACTTTCCCACCAAGTATTACAACCAAATTAGACTATAACATCTATTTCTCATTCTATACCATCAGTCTGAGTGAGGTATGTTCTGCTGCATTTTGTTTATGTGCAGGCTAAAATAATTAAAGAACTCCACAGTTTTTAAATTTACTATGTATGAGCTATAAACAGCTGGCAGCTTCCAGAACCTTGTATGAAAGAAGGCTCCTCCTCTGAATGGCTCTGAGCGCAGGTGAAAAGATGGCACTGTGGATAAGCACTGGATTGGGACTCAGGAGATGTGGATTCTTTTCCTGGCTCTGCCACAGAAGTCCTGTGTGATCTTGGGCAAGTTACTTAAATCTCTCTCGATCAAAGTTCCCCATTTATAAAGTCTGGATAATTCTTTTTCCTTCCATTCTTACTTAGATCCAGCTGTTTAGACTGCAAGCTCTTCACGACAGGACAGGACTATGCACCCAGCACAATATGGTCCCTATTTTGGTGGAGTTTCTAGGTACAGTTATAATTCAAATAATCATGACAGAACACTGTATAATGATACAGAGTTATTACTAATGACTCATTCAGGCAGGAGGATTTTGTTAGTGCCAGAAAGGATGAGACAGTAACTGCTACCAACAATGCAACTGCACTAGTGTAAGCAATGGTGTCAGTGGAGCGCCCCTGTGTTTACCACTGTCTCAATACAATGGGGAAAATGGCTGAGCTCTGACCACACCCACTGGTGGATGTTGCTTACATAGAGGTAATGTTTATAGGAAGTCAATGGGAGTTGTGGGTACTCGGTACCTCTCAAGATTTAGTGAAATAATTTAGGAAGATGTAGCTAATCAAGTGTGATCAGCTACCACAGAACTTATAGCTGGAAGAGATCCATTAAGTCTGTGGCAAAGCAGAGTACAACGAAGGTGGAGGAGAGCAGAGAACTGCTGCATGTACTACTGTTGGAGCAGATCTGGGCATTTCAACAGCCACTGAAGCTCATTCTGCAGCTAACTCAGCTCACCACTCTCTGCAGGGCTTCACACTTTGTTAAGTCTGAAGATGCTTCTTGAGTCTCCAGTGTTGCCAGCAGTAATCGTTTTACTGCAAGTCTTGCAATATATGGTGTTCTTCCACAAGCCCCAGCCGCTGTCGTCAGATGGTTAGCTGAGAATCTCAACCTTCATTTAAAAAAAAGTAAGTTTCTCGCTCTCGTGGTTGCAAAAAATAGATTGAAAATGTTGCTTGTCAAGTCTAAAAAACCAGAAGGCGACTGAAAAGAGACCCAAATGTATTATTTTTGAAAATATTTAAGCCAATCGTATGATTTTAAATGCTTGGAGTTGGCTATGCTGCTCACAACAGCTGGCAAACTTTTCCAGTACCTGAAATCAATATATTAAACTTGGAAGAGAGCAGAGAACTTTGGTTGTAATTGCAGAGGGGCGTGCAAGGGAGCAGTAGGCCTTGCTTTTGGCAGCAAACTTTTCCACAGGCAGCTTCATCAAATGAGCATTCCCACTTTCCAAGAGAGACTCAAAAGTTCTGACTGTGACAGCTGCCTCTGTGCTGAAAGGGGCAGAGACATCAAAAATTGCTTGATTAATTGTTCAGAAATATCCAAAGAGGCAAATTATGGGCAAGTTATTTATAGGCCCCTCTGATGCTGCACTTGAAGCAGCTGAGGCCAAAGTTCAGCTAAAAGTAACGGACTTAAAATGATGCGATCCCCTCTACTCTGAGTTTTGTGCACCAAAGAAATCTAATGCACTTTTGTAAATGCCTGCCAAATGACAGAGAACCTGAGTACATAAGAGGGTTGCATACATGCGTGAGCCTCTTGATATGTGCAGAAATTCATAAACGGGCCTTTTGTATTAGTGATGCAAAAATTGTGCACCACAATTCAGTACCACAGATACAATTTTCAATACAGAAGGGATAAGTACCATTGTCACATACTACGTTTGGCGTCTATACCCACTTTCCGATTGTCATAGCGAAGTCTAATGTGTTCCGGAAGGAACCAGGAAGGAAGCCCATTACTTCTATAATGGTTCTGAACTTGGACATCTAACAACTGAAGTTTGACTCAATTTGGAGGTGTCTTACTATTGCCAGCAGGTTGGCAGCTAAAAGATGTTTGAGATCAGTAGCGTAGCCAGGGGGGGGAGCAGGGGGAGCAGCCGCTCCCCCTTGAGCAGAAGTGGCAGAAGCGGCACCTTTTTTTAGCAGCACTAAAAAAGGCGCCGCTTCTTTTTAAGCGCCGCTTCTTACACTCACCCGGCGGCGCTCCGGGTCTTCGGCGGTGGGTACCACCGAAGACCCGGAGTGAGCCGCCGAAGTGCCGCCGAAGACCCGGCGTGCCGCCGGGTGAGTACAGGGGGAGGCACCTTTGAAGCACAGGCTTATGTTTGTCACTGGAAACAATTGGCGCTCCCAGAGGGTTAAACAGCTCACAATTATTACAAATTAATTTGTTTTCCAGAAGACTGGTGGTATTCCAAGAGGAAGAAGCCCCAATGCTTGATAACTAGACTGGAAAAAGTACCAAAAAAAACCCCCAAAACCCCCCAACTATAGGGAAAAGTCCTACATTAGTAAGGGGCTGGACTAAATGACGTATTTGGGCTTTTCCATCTCTAATTTCTATGATTCACCCTATATGCACATACTACATTACTGACGCACATTAATGACCATGGATTTAAAAAGATTAGGTTGTTTTAAATTTGTGTAATACCCTGCTTTGTTACATGTACACATACACTTTACAGAAGACCATACGCAGACCGGTTTTTCCAACAGTGTTTCCAAATCTAATCTTTTTGTTTTAAGCAAAGCAAAGAAACAAAAAACAAAACAAAGAAAAACTAAAAATCATCATGTTATGCAATGTTTGCTTTGAAAATAAATCCATACAAAAGAAAAATACTTGTTCTTTTTTTTTTTCCCTCCGGAAGTATATCTCAATGGATTACGACTCTTGCTTCCTGCTTCTAGCACATGATCAGATTTGAACTCACATAGCTTTGAAAGATCTGAATCAGGAAGTCTTGCATATACATTAGTCAGTGATGTAGACTGCTGCAATACATTCCAAAATCATTTGCAAAATCAGCTAACTCCCAAATAAAAGCCGATTAAAATGACAGAAAATATATAGAAAGTGTTAGTGCAAAATGAAGAGAGATGCTAAGGGCTAGATCCACAAAGGAATTTAGTCACCTAATTCCCAACTTTAGAGCCTCAAAACCGCAGCTCAGCTGCTGCCTAACCCTGCAGGTGCCTAAAGTTCCTTGTCACCTAAGTTACCACGAGTGAAGTCCTCATCAGAGGACTTCACTGATGGGCATGCACAGAGCCACCTAAGGCTTGGTGCTGTCAAGCTGCTCAGTGACTAAGCCCCAGAGGGATCATCAAACTAGGTGTTGCTGTGCCAATCTCACCGGTGGGGCCCAATCCGGTAGGCAGTCTCAGAGGCTGTCTAAGAGCACAGCTACCAGATAGGGTCCCACCTGAAACAGAGCTGATGAGGTAGTTCCCCCCTCTTCCTCTTACCTAATACTCCAGTAATTCAAGCATTCAGCAGGGACGAAGACCCAGGTTCAAATCCCCACCTTGCCTGGGTTGGAGTAGGAATTTAAACAGAGACCTCTCAGAGGAGTGCCCTAATCTGGCTATTCTGGGGTTGGTTTGCTCTCAATAGCTCCTTTCGAAACTGTTCCACTTTGTCTAAAATACTTAGTGGCAGATGCATCTTGTTAACTCTAAGCAGCGGAGAGTACTGGAGGGACTGTCAGTTACAGAAAAGGTTTTGTAGGTGTGTTTTGTGTGAGTATATTCTGTTCAAAGCAAGGTTGGGAACTCTACCTGTTTATAGTTACACAATCTTTCACATTCTGAGGAGAAGATGACTGGTGATCTACTGAGGTGAGTAGCTTCAAAGAACAAGAATTACAGGTAAATAAGTATTTGTCTTCTCCCAAAAAGACCCATCTAATGGAGGTCCCACTCTTGGAAACTTACTATCAAAGCTCAAGGGATAGGTAAAAAAGAAAGCACAACTGAAAAACTTCCTGATGCTATAGCAGTAAAGAAAAAACAAGGCTAACAGAGTTCAAAAGATGAAAGCACAGGCAACCTTAGTTCTGGCATTTCCGAACTTTTGAGTGCATGACTCAAACCTTAATGTTCAATTCTTTAAAGTAATAACATGCATAGATTTAAGTGTAGTAGCCGTGTTAGTCTGTGTCAGCAAAATGAAAATAAGAAAGAAAAACTTGTAGCACCTTAGAGACTTAGAGATGCTGAAATAAATTTGTTAGTCTCTAAGGTGCTACAAGTTTTTCTTTCTTATTTTCAACATGCATAGATAGTATCAAGTGTATGGGAAAGGTGAAGTACTTTCACAAGGTGAGAAAACAGAGTCCTGAATAGAGTAACATTCTAAAGTGCAAGAAACTTTGAATAGTGAGAAATAGGTTCTGGATTCCTGACTAGATGCCAAAACTAAGCAATAATGCTTTACACATGTGTGAGGAGAAATCCATGTGGCTTCTCTGCAAATCTCCTGGCTAGGGGCAGATCTGAGGTCAGCAGCCAAAGCTGCTTTGACCAGAATTTACTGAGCCTTGACATGACCTTCAAGCTGCAGGCATGCCTAGCTCTTGCAGTGAGATGCAATCAGATATCCATTGAGGGATATACTGTGATTTAACAATATGCCTTGAGTAACAGGCAGCACGTGTTCTGTTGCATAGGCAGTGCAACTATTTCCTGGTTCTCTTCCTTGCCCCATGGAAACAATCTGTGATTGGTCTATGCCAGTAGCAGATTATTTCCCCCTCTTCACCAGGTCTCCTGTGCAGGATGGCACTAAAGCACGTAAAAAGTTGGCATTTCCATTCAGCGGAAACTCCTGAAATTCTGAAAAACATTTTGTTCTGAAACAGAACTAAAAGAAGCATGAAAAATTTCACAGGGAAGGGGAAAAAAAGTTGTTTAGAAAATCAGCTTGTTTCATTTAAAAAATTCAAATTAATCTGACACTGGGGGTACGTCTACACTGCAATTAGAAGCCCATGGCTGGCCTGTGCCAACTGACTCTGGTTCGTGGGGCTCGGGCTAAGGGGCTGTTTAATGTGGTGTAGATGTTTGGGCTTGGGCTGGAGTCTGGGCTCTAGGACCTTGCGAGGTGGGAGGGTCCCAGAACCCAGGCTGCAGCCCGAGCCCGAATGTCTACACTGCAATTAAGCCGTCCCTTAGCCTGAGCCCAAATCAGCTGGCATGGACCTGTCATATGTCAACACTGCAGTTAGACACCCACATTTATAGCCCAAGTGGCAAGGCTTGCAGCTCAGCCAAAAACTGATTTTGGGTCAACTGAAACATTATGTGAATTCATGTCAAGTTCAACAAACAGTTTTGGCCAAGGGGAAAAAAACATTGGCAATTTTTAAATAAAACTTTGATTTCTTTGATTTAAAACAACTTTTCGTTTAGAATTTTCCCTTAAAAAAAGGGGGAAATCTCAAATGAGGTTTGTTTTTTTTAACTTCCATTTTGCTGAAAATAATTTTAAAAATAGTTTCCGGTTGACCCAGAACATTTTTTTTTCTCCAATTTGGCCACCAAACCAAGAGATCAGTTATTCACACATCCCCTCCTGAGAGTTCCCAGGGATTCCCCACTCCTCAGCACAAACCCTGGAAACTGAGGTCCCTGGCCCTAGGGCAGGCCGCATGATGGAGCCACAGACTCTGGAAGTCTTAGGGTCCCGAGCAGCCCACCAGGTGAGCTGGCAAGAAACCAAGTTGTCAGAACGTTGTTGAACCAACTAACTGGAATTTTTCAATGAAACAGTGCGCTAGCCCAACCAACCAGCTCTAGGACCACAGTTTGGGGCATGATTCTGTAACATCACCTAATCAATATAAAATATAGTATAAAAAGTCACTAGAGCCTGAAGCTCAAGCACTTTATGAGCTGAACTTGCTGCCACTAGGAAAATGACCCTTCTAAGACGCTTCTGCATGAAATCAAGAGTGGGAAACTAGTGAACAGTTCTACTAATACAAGTAGATAGGACCATACTGAGAGGAGGTTTCACCTACATTACGTAAAGGATACACACAAATGAAGCCTTTGCAGTACCAATGCATTAGAACGTCAAGAGCTAGATACTGTTATCAACCAAAATAAGGAGAAAAAAATAGATCATGTCATTGATTCTGTTATCATCCACAGAGACCTGAAGATTAAGCCAGACTAAACCCATAATGATGAAATGAAGCAGATCCTAGCTATACACTCCCCTTCCCTCTATTATTGTAATGCTTGCTGTCTGCCTGGCTACTGCTCTTCCCATTCCGAGATGGCTGCATTTCAGTGTTGTATGCACTATGTAAGAGTTTGCAAAATGCTTTAATCTGCAAATTGATATATACTGAGCACAACGCTCTTGTCATGGAATTTTGCCACGGAATCCAGCCTTTACCAGGGAGTTGTGTGTTAGAACAAAGCTTTAATTACTTAAAAAAAAAATCTAGCCTTCATGTTTGTGAAGAGAAATCTTCCAGAGAGGAACTGAATGCAAACCAAAGCAGTGTTTCCAGATGTGTGACTTGCCTGATCTCAGTGGGGTGTTATCTGTGAAGCCCACTGATGACAGTTACTGAAGAAGTAACTACTTCACTCCTGATTATTTCAGCAGACCTGAAAATTGTGGTCCAGACCTGAAGAAGAGTTCTGTGTAAGTTGGAAAGCTTGTCTCTTTCATCAACAGAAGTTGGTCCAGTAAAAGATATTACCTCACCCACCTTGTGTCTCTAATATCCTGGGACCAACGTGGCTACACCACCACTGCATATTTCAGCAGAAACATCCAACTAATTTGCTCATCCATCTTGTTGGCTGCAGTATCAGACAGTGGGGATGTGGCAGGCCGCTGGTTAGAGCAAGGATTGCTGAGACAGGGAAAAGGAAGGTCAAGCCCTCCACACCACCATCATCTTCTCCCCTGCCCAAAAACGGGGAGAGCAAGAGGCAATGCATTTTCTTCCTAGTGCCAAAAAACAAAATCACTTCGACCTTGGGAGGTCCAAAACCTGAATCAGCTCCTATGCCTTGTCCCAGATGTCCTCAGTTCAGCTGTCAAAACCTCTGGCTCCTCCATCCTCCTCTCAACAATATCCAAAATGCAATCACTACAAAAATATGTAACGCTTTGAACACTGAAAATATAGGGGCAATCTGAGCTGTTTGGGGCAGGAGCTGGGCCTTCCCATATGTTTGTAAAATGCCTAGTGTATTATAGGCACCACCAGAAATGCAAAATAGCAAACTATAACAATGGAAATAAGAAAAATGCTTGTGGCACCTTAGAGACTAACAAATTTATTTCAGCATAAGCTTTTGTGGGTTAAGAACCCACTTCATCAGACGCATGGAATGGAACATACAGTAAGCAGATATTTATACATTCAGAGAAACATGAAAAGGTGGGAGTGTCTATATCAACGTTAAGAGGCTAATTAATTGAAAGGAACTGTTATCAGTAGGAAAGAAACTTTTGAAGTGATAATCAACACGGCCCATTACAGACAGTTGACACAAAGGTGTTAAGGGTATTTAAGGAGGGGAAATAAATTCAATTAATGTAATGACTGAGCCATTCACAGTTAATATTCAAGCCTAAGGTAATGGTATGTAGTTTGCATATTAATTCCAGTTCTGCAGTTTCTCATTGGAGTCTGTTTTTGAAGTTTTGCTGTTGCAAAATTGCCACTTTTAAATCTGCCATTGAGTGATTAGAGAGGTTGAAGTGTTCACCTACTGGCTTTTGAATGGGATGATTCCTGATGTCAGATTTGTGTCCATTTATTCTTTTGCATAGAGACTGTCCAGTTTGGCCAATGTACATGGCAGAGGGGCATTGCTGGCACATGATGGCATATATCACATTGGTAGATGTGCAGGTGAACGAGCCCCTGATGGCATGGCGGATGTGATTAGGTCCTATGATGGTGTCACTTGAATAGATATGTGGACAGAGTTGGCATCGGGCTTTGTTGCAAGAATAGGTTCCTGGGATAGTGTTTTTGTTGTATGGTGTGTGGTTGCTGGTGAGTATTTGCTTCAGGTTGCGGGGCTGTCTGTAAGCAAGGACTGGTCTGTCTCCCAAGATCTGTGAGAGTGAGGGATCATCTTTCAGGATAGGTTGTAGATGGAATTACTCCAGATTTACGGTGGACTCGCTGAACAGAATTTGCCCCACTGCGTTTAATATAAGAATAAATAACCAATGGTGGTGTTTGAGCAGGGAGTTAAAAGAAATAGCCCTAATTAAACAGAAGTCGAGATGTGTGAACCACTTACTAAAAAAGAATGATGCAATTTTACTAATGTAACTTTGTCCTTCTACTCTTTCCCTCCTCCCCTCCTTTTGTTTGGTTAGATGCGCCTCCTTTGTCTGGTTCAGTTTGATGTTAGATTGTAAAGGCTCTGGTGTAAGGTCTAATGTCCCACCTTATTTCCATTACGTGCCTAACCACTTATGGGTCCTCAAAAATAAGTAATAATTAGTAATGTTCATATTGAATTCAGTAAAACCCTCCGTCTTGAGTGCACATGAAGCTGCTGCAGGATTTTCAGTTTGCTGCAGGGATCCAGCAGCAGAGCACTGCTGAAACAAGGGACCATCTTGCAGAATTCAGGTCCTGCTTTCTGCATACTACACAGGACTATGGCTGAAAATATGAAAACTCTCATGAGATGAAGAATGTCAGTTATCTGCAATGGGATGCTTTTCTTTGTTTTGTCCTAAGGAGTTCCCAGATTATTTCTCCATTTGGCTCCCCCTTTCTGTTGTTGTGAATTGTGTTTATGAGTAACTACTCTGTCAAAACAACCATCTGCTACATTTGATCATTTATGGGTTTTGTCTGGCTTGATCTTTGGGTCACTACCATCTGATTTTTGTAGCTTATACCTGCTTCAATGACTTGATTTCTTTTTCTTTTGGTTGGCTATTCTGCTATTGCACTGAATGCTTTAATGTACTGGTATTGTAGAGTCCTTTTGAGTGCACATTCTTTATATAAGGTAGATATCTTATTTTGCTTCTCTTGCTATGTGTGCACATTCTCTATTCATGCTCTATTCATTCTCTATACATGCTTCGGTGTAATAATTGTATAGTGGTGGTGCAGAAGTTACATAATCTTTAAAAAAGGGCAAAATAAATTATTTTTACCAAACGTTTCAGTAACACTTTTCAATAGAATTTCTTTACTCTGGAATCCTTAGCCAATTAAAAACCTTTTGTGATTCCTTTTGGGGCGTGAAGGCACTGTCATTTACCCTATTCTTTAAAATGTATACATTAAGATTAATCACATCACCATAACCTGCTCTATCAAACACAGTCTAGCCACTATCATAAATTATATAGCATTTTAACACCAAAGGACTAGACAAGGCAACAACAAAAACGCAAGGGAAAGGGAAATTAGCAGGGATCCCACCATCACCATCACTTTCTCAGCAGCTAGGTGGCTCTGGGTCAGAAAGAGAAAGGACACAGACAGTTACTAAAAAGTTACATAGAAAGCTGACTGACAATGTGACAATTAAATATAGCACATGACTGGCTTATTTTGTTGCACTGCAGGGAACACTGCAGCACAGTTATTTTCATACTGGCTCATGAGTGGGCTTAGTCCTCAGGTTAGCAGGGTAAATTTTCAAGACCGGTCTAATAGCAGCACCATTACTGCAATGTGTTTTCAAAGTGCAGCACATATAGCTCCATTCCTCACCTATCATTGTGGCATAAGAAAGTATTCTTATCTCTATTTTACAGACAGGGTAATACACTTCTCTGTTGAAATGGCTAAACCACAACTACGCAGTGAATCAGTGGCCGAGATGGGATTCTGATCTGAGATATAGCACTGTCAGTCTGGCGTAACTCCGTTGAAGTCAGTGGAGTTATATTGGTGTAAAACTGGCCGCAGTTTCTAACCCAAAGCTCAAATGCAGACAGTGCTGCAGATATATCTGCACATTCACCATGTTCAGTAGAAGCTAGTACACCAATATTGCCCACCTTCAGAAAAAGAAGGCTAAAAACGTCTACATTCACAGGATCCAGAATGCCAGCAAAAGAGAGCACAATGTGAAAACAAATCAAGGCTGCCCCAAAACTATCCAATCATGTTATACACAATCTATTTGTCCTTCCTCTCCCTTTCACTTCACTCCCTTCCCAGATAAACCTTTTAACCTCATCGTACCCAAGATACTTATATGGGCCCCACCTCACCGTAGTATCTGAGGAGCTCATGATCTTCAGTGTATTTATCCTCACAACACTTCAGTATGGCAGGGAAGTATTATCTGCGGAACTGAGGCATAGGAGACAAAGTTACTTAGCCAAGGTCACACTAGAAATTGGTGGCAGAACAGGGACTTGAACCCAGGTCTCCTGAAGCCCATCCTTTCTCTCTCAGAGTGTCTATATGGGGCTACAGGCAGCTAGCTCTGTGAGCTCCCCCGGAGATTAACTAGCACAGATCCATTATCTGCAAAAGGCAAACAGCTGCCAGACCCCACCTTGTCATAGGAAAAGAAGCAATTCCTTTCCGTGACTTGTCTGGAATTTTGGTCTGGGAAACCCGAGACATAAACCCAGTACTAAGTCAGGTCAATCGCATAGAGAACGCTTTGTGTTCTAACCAGCAGGCCAGTGCCTGACAGCTGAATGATTTTTAAATAAATTCTTATTACTTTACATACTTAATGAAACACTCAGTACACAACAAAGATAGGGAATAATGCAACATCAGAAGTCTACCATGTTCTCTTGCGTAAGTGTACCTTGTGCTGGGGGTGTTTCAATTAGGCAGTTATGTCCAGGAAAGCCCGGCAGATTAAGTACAAGAGTATTATAAAAATACATCATTTAAATACTCTGCTCAAACAGTGGCACTCAAACTGCCTCTAGAGGTTATTGCTTTCATAGCTCAGATGTCCATCCAAAGTAACTCATTTACTCAAACAAAACAAATGCAACCAAACAAATAAAAAGCACTCACATGCTACATAAAATTAATGGGTCTTATGTTATGCACTGAAGCTCGCCAAGCTCAGGTCTGTTAAGCTATCGAGGGAAGGGTGTTCCAAAGACAGCAACTGCAACTAGAAAACCTCTGCCATAACCTTCAAATTTATTCTAGGAACTAAAAGAAGGGATATCCCAACTTCAACTGCGGTAATAGGTGATTTACCAATGTTCTCATGGAAACGGTCTCAGTAGTAACCCCAGTGCCTGTCAGATCAGACTTGTAGAATGTGCAGTTCTCCTGTCTCCTACGGGTGTTACATATGAGCAGAGTTGCAATTCGCCCTGCTAAAATCTCAGCCAGTGCCACTGATCATACTCAGAAGTGATTTTTTTCAAATCCATTTAAACCTTATTTTCCAATTCTTCTCCCTTCACCTGAAGTTTGCAAACAAGTTTCCTCCTTATAACAAAATGCCAAGTGTGGTGTTTTTTGTTCAGCCACTTTTTCAGTAATCTGTAGGGGAAAAAATTCAGTGCTGTATCCTCAGAGGCTATAAATTCTCCTAGCAACTCTGAAGTCCAACTTTGCTGAAATCAACGGAGCTAGGCTGATTTACATTAGAGGAAAACCTTGCTCTTCTTTTTCCAACTGAGAATTTCTCTCTCTCTCTCCACTCAAAAATGGCTGAATTTTTTTTAACCTTTCCAGAACCGTTTGCTTTCGGGCTCAGACCAAACATCAGCCCCAAAGAAAAATTTAGTTCTGGGCATGTGAAAAAGAAAAAAGAGGGTAGTAATAGTCTAAATGCAGCTTTCTCTATTAAGAAAGCTCTAAAGTAGTCACGATGTATGCTGTGTAATACACTGATGTAGTAACATTATGTAAGTGAATAGCATCAGACCAAGGGAAAGGTAAGTAAGCGGGGTGTGTTATAATAGTCCTAGTGATGAAATAATTTTCCTGATTACTTCTTCTGTTCATACATCAAAAATATCACAACGCAGAGGAGAAGACATTGCATGCAAGGTCCCCAGTTTTACAAACATTGAGATTTCCAATAGTTTATTAAACAATATTTTCTTTTTTGTTTCAACACTGGAATTACATCCATAAACGTGCTTAATAGGAAAAAAGCTACTAGTAAAACTGTTCTTCTCTTTTTTAAATATATAGAAATATAAATATAGAGATATAGAGATAGATATATAGAGATATAGATAGATATAAAATTGCAGTAGCATCTAGGAGCATGTCTACATTGCAGTTGGGAGCAAGCCGCACAGGCCAGGAAGACAGACTTGTGTGAGCGGGGCTCAAGCTAGCATGCTAAAAATAGCAATGTGAAGGTTGCGGCTTGGGCTTTCAAGGCCACCCAACTGGGGTTGTCAACACAATATTTCAAAAATAAGAGATTGTTTTCTTAGCACCTCACCCCATCCCTCCGCCCAATATTATCATCAATCATCACCATCATTAATACTACTACTAAGAAGCAGTACTCACCTACATTCCCCAGCGGTATTCCTTGCTGCTTTTCGCAGCACTCAGCAACTCCCGATCTTGTTGTACAGAGATGAAAAATTAAGAGACGTTCCTTGTAATAAGGGACTGTTGGCAACCCTACACCTGACCCAGACGCTGTGTCCACACTGTTATTTTTAATGCACTAGCTTAAGCCCCACTAGCATGAGTGAGTCTTTCTACCCAGAGCATCACTCCCCACTGCAAGGTAGACATACCCTACAGGTCCTACCCAAGACTGGGGCCTCCTTGTTCCAGGCACTAAAAAAAACACATAGTAAGAAACTGTCCCTGCTGTAAAGAGCTTCCCTCTGGGAGGGAAAACGGGCACAAAGAGGTGTAATGATTTGCTCAAAGTCACGCAGCAGGTCAGAGACTGAGACTAGAGCTAGAACTTACCCTTCTGACTGCCAGTCCCAGTATCCTATTTATTAGGCCATGCTACTGGTTCTCTTTTGATTACTTTTCTCAAAAGGTGTATAATTTTTCTTTGTGTGTTCCTCACCCCCATTTCACTGTGTATGAATTCTTCTGTGTGTGTTTGTCCTAAAAGAATTATCTTCCCATATCCGTTGCTAGGAAAATGATAAACAGTAAAAATATTTTTTTTTAAACTGAAAAGGTTTTAGAAGTGTCAACTGCAATTTGGTGGATTGAATAAGAATAGCATAATTATACATCTGCTCTCTTACTCCTATTAATGAATGTAAAATAACTGGAATATTCTGAAGACTGTCGTCATGGTAACAGACATACTAGCCTAGCAAAAACGGAAAAAACTGCAGTTATAATTCAAGGTAAAAATCTTATCTCTTTACCAGAGCTGGAAAATATCAAAGATTTAATGCATGCTCTTGTCCTTCTATTGTAATCTCTGTTAAAACATATGATGCATGGTTATTGGGAGAAGGCAATATTTTCCACACAACAGTCTCTCTCAAAGGCTGCTCTAACTAATCGGAAATTGTAGTCTCTCTGATATCATATTGTGGAAATTGTTCGTAAAGGTTGACTTTGAAAATAGTAATATGGTTTCAGTGATCAGATCCTCATCTGATGTAAAGTGGTGTAGCTTCCTTTAAATCAGTGGAGTTATACAGTTTACACCAACGGAGGATCTAGTGCGATAGGCATAAAATTGCATTGCCAGACATATCGGCGTAGTCTATATCCAGAGTTCCTTACTCCAACAGAGGGAGTACTAATGGAAATCATTACTTTTGATGACACCATTGAGAAAATCGCTGGGAAACTTTAAGGCTTCTTTAAGAATGTAATAAAAGTCCCTCCCAACTATACCCCTCATCTTCAAGAGATCTGCGCTGTCCCCCTTGGCTTGTGCTATACCACCAAGATTACGCATCAGATATTCTAATCCGAAGTGTAAATTGCCATGCATGCAGCATGCCGATCATGCACAACTGGAGAGGAAAAGGATCAATAGTAAAATCAATGTTATTAGTTAGAATAAAAGTTGTAACAGAGTGGCAAGATGGCCTCAGACACTGGCAGCAAGTGACTATACAAACCTGGTCCTCACAAAACAATTGGGATCAGGACTCATGGAAGTGAAAAATACTTACAGACAAAAGATTGTTGACATGGACTGCACTGAGGGAAAGCACGTAGGCTAGCAATGAACCTCAGCCTGCTCAGGTATTGTACCAGACCTGTCTTATGCCACAGTCCATTAAGAAACCTCTCTCCAATTTAACTGGCAAACAAGGTGTATATAAATCATAATATCCATAATTCCACCGAGAGACAAGGTTGAAAGTATGCTTCCACAGAGTCCAGCTAATATCCAACCCCAATATTATACTTTCTACCATTTGGGATTTGAAAAGGTATGTTTGGTAAAGAAGGTCTAGGAATAAACAGGTAAGGGGAGACAAGGGGAGCTGGGGGCTTGTTACTTAAATATAAACCTCAACCCATACCCCTGAACTTTTTGAGAACATGGTCTGAGGTTCATATGTGCAACCCAGTCAAACCCCTGCCTATGTCTGAGCAGGTCGGGGCTTGTCTCCATCTTAGGCTCAAGCAAACGGTCAGACAACTTGCTAGATAGGCAGGAACGACAGTTAGTAAGAGTGTGACATTTTGGGGTTCAACCCAGACCAGCAGGGGCTGTGTCACTGCCTGCCCTGAAACATTGCGTGCCTTAAAGGACATGCTTCTGTGGCTCACAGCCCTGACGCCAGCATCCAGCATCCAGGTCACACCTTGGCTTCCACCACAGAGTTACTTTTTGCAAAGTGAGGCCAGAACCCTCCAAGTCCCAAATTTCCCCAGAACCATCTGCCAACGCGACAGTCTGCTGAGGTTCCCAGAATTGAGAGTTATTATATTACCCCCTCAGCCTCAGCAAGTGAGAGTTTTTCTACTGATGAGCTGTGTGGCAAAACCTTGACACACCAGCTCGTCTGTCTTGCCCGCAAATTCTTCAGGATTCTGCCAGTCCAAACCTTGCCGTGCAGGCTACAAAACAGTGAACCACAACTTCCAAGTTCCCCAGAGATGTCTTCCTGCAGCATCCAGCCCTCTCCTGGGACAGTCACAGAAGTTATTAGGTTTGTTGTTCCTTTAAAGAGGACGATTATTAATTTAACTGGGGTTTGACAAACATTGCTATTTTAATCACAGCACTGCATTGGTTTATAATAAAAGTAAAACAAGTTTATTAAACAAAAAGTCATAGGTTCAAGTGATACCAAGTATGAGGAATAAAGATAGGAAGGGTTACAAAGTAAACAGAAGTAAAAACATTCTTCTAAAATAAACTTAATTTCAGCAAGTTACTCTCTCTGCTTAAGCAGGTTTCTCACCTAAACTCAGTTCCCAGAGATTTCAACCCCCTTGGCTGACGGACCCATTTTTTCCTCAGATTACAAGAGCTCTGGCTGGGTCCAGTGGTGGATAACTTTATGTCTTTTTGCCCCCCCTTATCACCCCAAAATTCATTTTCTCTCTGTTTCAGGAGGCAGGAAGGCTTCTTACTGTTCTTTCCTTTTTGTGGACTTCCTATCTCCCTGCTGAGTCATATGTAAATGGAGCTTCCATTGTTTTGATTTCACACTGCTTAATTTACACTGGGGACAGGTAGACAGCTGCTTTCCCTCCTCTCTGGGAGAAAACCGGTTTCTCCCTGTGCTTGGTCATAAGCTTTAAACCATAATATCCACAATTCCACATATAGTATTAATGCAGATATTTCACAATGATGTTAATCACCAGTGTGTTACCAGCATTCATAAAAGACCTTATTTTTTTAATACAGTAATATTGTATACAATCAGTTGATACCATTGCTTATCATTTGAAGTTCAGACCCCCTGTTTTTACAGCTTAGAGGCGCTCTCCCCCACTTGCTCGTTTGATGGCTTTGTTGACCTTTTATGTAAATGTATCTTCATTGTCTCTGCCTGATGACCAGGCTGGTCAGACAAGCAAAAGCACATTCCATTGTCTAAGGCAGTGGGTGTCAAATGTATTTGATCATGCCCCCCTTCTTTGTGTCTGTAGTCGTTTACGCCTCACTTCTTTGGATGCTCGGCCAGCAACTGCTGCCACTCTCCAGCCACCCAGCTCTGAATGTGCACAGCAAGTTTTTTTCCCCTAAAGGTCCCCCCCCCCAATACATTCTGCACCCCCCCCAGAGGGGTGTGCCCCAGTTTGAGAACCTCTGGTCTAAGGCAGACTGTGCTTATGCTCTGCTTGCCAAACACATTTTAAGAACATAATTCTAGCACATATTTATAACTCTTTGTACATACCTTATGCAAGAATATTAATTATCACTGAGTTATCAGTTTTCCAATGCTATATTATGTTACTTTTTAGGTATATATCATGACAACAGTGCATTGGGTGCAGTGAGTATGGCAGGCCTGACAAGAGTTGCTGACACAGAGTTGTTGCCAATGGGCCTTTGTATCACAAAAAGTTTTAAGCCTCTTTTGATTTCCCCATGGATTGTGATGAGTTATGAACACTCAGACAGTATATACAAGAGTAATTCATTGGGATTCTGGTGACAATTAAATAATGAGCTTTATTTGTTGCGGGGGGGGGGGGGGGGAGAGTAAGGGAGGTTCTTCTCTTGGAGTTGGTCATGTCAACAAGACTCCAACAGGCACTTTTTAATATGCAGTTATATGTACACTGGACATTTGATCTTGTATAAAGAAAGCACAAACCAACAAATCATCTCATATATAGTGATTATAGTTCAGAACCAGTGTCAGAATAGTACCTACAAGGAACATTACTAAAGTCTACGATATAAATATTACCTTTTAAAATGTAAAGCTGGTTTGGGGGAAGGGAAAGTTCAGCTTAGCTTGCAACCAACCCAAATGTGGCCAAAACAGATAGAACCACAAACATCAACTTCACCTGGAGGCCAAGTCTGTGGTTTTTACCAGCACTTCCCTAAGAGTCTGGCCAAATAAAGAGTTTAATGCATTTAAAGTTACAAATGGAAAATCAGCCCTATTTACCATACAAGACAGTCTAATCATAGATGAAAATAAACCAGCTATTAAGACCTGAAGATGTCTTTGTGAAAGGGCAACACGGGGGTCCAAGAAACTAGGAAGGAGGGAAAATTTTTAAGCCACAGAACATACATTAGATGGGTTGGAGTCTAAACTTACATACCCCACCCGCTTTCCACAACCACCCTACATACATCTAGCCACCTCCTTTTCCACAACATGTGTTACTGGCTCCATTCCCCCACACCTCTAGTTGTGAGGCTCTGCTGAGGACAAGCAAGTTTGGCAGCCTCTCTGCTGAGCTCCAAGCTGATGCGTCTCAATTTGAAACTCCCAGCACGTTGGGGCTTTCCTGTCAATTATACCCCAAGTGCAGAGCAGATCTCCCAAGCCCCAGAACAGACAAGATTTAGATTTGCTCATATCGATTGCTCTATAGCTTCAGAAGTATCCTTGATGTAGCCAATCAGAATTGGATCCCCACTGTGCCATGAACATTCGGGGCAATTCCTGCCCCAGTTAGCTTACATACTAGAAAGACAAGGAACAAATTGGGAGGGAAGAAGGTGGACTGGGATACAATATGAAAGCAAAGTGTATATTGTATCCCAGTGTGACAATATGCACAGTTAGTCTTGGTTAGTTCCAATAGCTGTTCCTTTTTTACCCCAAAACAAGCAACATTCAGGGAGGGGGAGAAGGAAATGATTTGCACAATACTTAGATCCATTAGTTATGCAAATACACATTATAGATACACTTTTAATGTGCAGCAAGTACACACAACTGCCCCTGAGCCTGGATTGCAAATGAAGTGAAGTGGGGAATTGGTAGAGTACTGGGAGTCCTATAACCAGGGATTGCTCAGTGGCTTTGCAAGATTTGCTGTGTTCTTTGGATATTTAAACACACAAGAAAGGGGAGGTCAATGGGAGCTGGTGGTTGGGCGTGTTAGGGGAAGGGGAAAGGAAAGGCAAATGGATGGAAAGGGCAGGAGTAGGGGTGACTTTTTCTGAGCCTGAAACAATATTTCATTTTGGCTCAGTGGGCGTACAAAGATTTGGGATGGTTTTTATTTTGCTCAAACCATTTCTCCCATCCCTACTTTGTATTTACTTTCACATTAGGGCTGTGAAAAGTTTGAACAGATGTTAGATGCAGGCGGAGGGAAGTTTTAGTGCTGCTCTATTTACTTCCTCTTGCAAGATCTGCTTACATTTGCCTATGTTGTGAAAAGTAGAACATTCTAGCAGCTTAACAGCTACCTGGGGGAGATCTTAATTTACTGTTCATCTGAAGCATTATGAATTAAGAAAGGAATGTATTGTGCCACGAAACCTCACTTAACTGGAGCTTTTAGGTTTCTCAAAATTAGGCCAGCAAATTTATTGGTACAGTAGCTTAATCTCCTAGTACATTAACTATGCATGTGATGGACTGAAATCTGAACTCATTCTGTCAATAACGTGACTTTTTGAATCTTGATTTTGCCAGATACAAAGCATATCAACACAAAGACCAAGTTCTAAGTAGTTCCACTCTCCTGTCAAAACCCCAAAATTCTAGGCTTGATTCTTCCCTGTATCTGAGCTTTGCTCAGTACAAGGAAGGGAAGGAGGGATCTTCAAGAACTGGCTACAGCTTTGGTTCTGCACCAGCCCAGCCCCAATCTCAGTGGCGTGGTGCTATAAAGATTAGGGGCTTCTCTAACTGATGCCACTGGTATAAAGTCCATTGGGGACCTCACATCAGTAGTGGAGGGGTGGCTGGTGCAGGGGCTGCCTCCTCTGGGTGTATGCTTGCAGGGAGTTCCCACCATGAGGGGAATCCTCAGTTATTCATTTACAGCCATAATCCAACCCCTTGTGCTGCCTGAACAGTGCAACAGGGCCAAGTATAGGAGACGATATGTTGGCTCAGTCTAAAGCTGGGACCCGCGACATTTCAAGGATTATACAGTCCAAGACTCAATAGCCCCTCCTTCCTCTATTTGCAACTGGACAAGACACAACTCAGTTTTCAGGCTCTTGTGATCCATCCATGTCCTCCAAAGCCCTTCAACATAAAGAGGGAAGGAAATCAGTTTTTGTTGGGGGGGGGGGGTCGTGTTACAATTTTAGTGAAAGAAATAGCTGAAAAATAATTTTACTATTGTGACCCATAGGTCTCAAGTCCCTCCCCCCTCCCCCCCCCCCCGATAGGAGCAGCAATGCTCCAACCCTCTACCTAGCAACCTGCTGACAACAGCTCACCTGAGACCCACAAAGCCCAGCCCCACAGTGAAGCTCCTCCCTTGAGGTATGATTGGCAGAGTCCTAGAGTGGCTGTTTCGCCCACTGGCCCTACTTAAGCTAGCAGCAGGAACAGGAAACTGCTGAATCATTGGGTTCCATTTTGCTCTGGACTGGGTGCCTTGTGCTACCTATTATCCACTCCTGCTTCCCTGGCTTGATTTTCTGGCATCTGACTTGTGGTTCCGAACCTTCAGTTTGGCTCCTGCCTCTGACCCCCAGATATCCTGACCTGGCCTGACTCTGGTTCCCAACTCGTGGTTCTGATTTACAGTCTGTGTTCCTGCTTCTGACCTCCAGAATTCCTGCCCAGCTGACTCTTGACTCCTGTCTTGTGACTGTGGTTTCTGGCTCTGACTACTAGTCTGGCCACCCATGACCTGGCCATGACATTTAGGAATATACAAGATTAGTGAAGGACAACCACCATGTTTTGTTTCTGCTCTGCAGTTCAACAAGATCTCCGCACCATAGTCCAGAGCATGAAAGAATTTTCACTCCTATATCCAAATTCTCAAAAGATTGACCCTGAATAATGAGTTTAGTAATCTGAATCTAGAATGTAGCTTTAAACCACACCTCTGACATAAGAACGTACGCAGAGCAAAATCCATATCATCTAACACCCAATTTATATCTCCACAATTCACAAGTTTTGTTTAAGAGAGGTCCCACATTGAAGTTGTAGAGATGTTGCCGGTCAGAAGTGAAGTGTCTTGGCAGAACTACCTGATATGGAAACCTCGATAGACCCTGCTTGTAATAAGCTTCAAATTAGTGCAGTGGCCCTTCACTTTATTAGCTATAATACAAACATTTAGGTACATTTAAAAAAACAAATCAAACAAAACCAAGTGTAAATCTGAAGTCAACAATTCCCATAGGGGGTGTAGGTTGGGGAGTGAGTTTGACAGATGCCTCCTTTTTCAGGCCATGAAGTAGCACTTTCAAAAACAGCTGGTACCTTGCAAAAGAAGGAGCTATCCAAACTGTCCAGTGCTTACTGCATCCAGTGCAGAAAATGTTATCAATATTCACCCCAAAGCCAGTAATGTAAAGGGATTGTATTTATTGTATCTCAACCTTAATCTGCAGTAGATAACATTTGATCGTTACAAATCAATACTCCATTGCACCAAAAGTGTAAAACAGATTGTTGTGTAAGAGGATGATCACATACCGTAATGAATTGGATGGGTCAAAAGAGTCAGTAAGCTATGTCAGTTCAAGCATTAGAGAGCATTAGAAGCAACAATACAATTAGTGCAAAATTTAATTGAAATTAGGATTTAAAGGTAATCTGAATAAAAAACACAGCCAATAGAATTTAACCTTAAAACCAAGAGGCTTTGCTTAGTATGTTGTTCAAATCTGTTAAACAGTATGTTTTCTCTGTAAGCGAAATCATTTATCTAATGTTCCATTCAGTACCCACAGGACATATTCATTCTTCATATAAAATCTGTCTTTGTAAAAATGTTGTATTTACCTGCACTATGTAATGCAATAAGAATACTTTGTATTTATGTAACTTAGCACTTTTCATCTGAAGATCTCAGAGCACTCTATAGCAATTGGTAAGTGTTGTCCCTATTGCAGAGGTGAAGAAAATGAAACACACAGATTAAGAATGGGGTTTTCAAAAAGCACCTAATTTTCAAAGTCAGTGGGACCTGTGCTCCTAAATTATTTTGGCTCAGATTTTCAAAGATGTGCATTCCCCAATAGGTGCAGATAGACACCTAGTAAGTTTTTCAGTCTGCACCATTAGGTACCTAAAAACATATGAAAGTGAGGTCTCTAGGCAATTTTGAAAATCTCACATCGAGCGATTGCCCAAGGCCCCAGGAAAGACAGTAGAGTCAGGCCTACAACCTGCATCTCCTTACTCCCCTGTCTGTGCTCTAACTAGAAGACCTAGCTGCTGCCTAGCTTGCTGTTTGTGGGCCAGATTCTGCTGTCACCAACTAGTGAAGCCTCACTTTCTTTACATTTAGAAATAAAAATGAACCCAAATAATTAATATTTGAAAAGTGCTTTGTATATGGCAGTAATAAGTAAATAGCAGAACATTCCATGTGTAGCACTTTAGTAGAAGAGCACAAATGTTTACCTTTCCATGTGCCTTCTCACTCCCTGTATCCCTCAAATAATGTGAACGTTCATTTTAATCAGGAGAGGCACTGTTATAAATCATTTACATTCTTCAGATGCTGCAGCATACGGTATATACGTCCGGCTGAGCTCCATAGCAATTACGTGATTATTTACAAATAGAGGTTAACCTGTTTGAAGGGTTGCCATTGGTCAAATAATGCAGGGTAGAACAAGGCTGGGAGGGAGTCATAGCTCCAGGAGGCAACTGTGGATTGAGCTTCTCGTTCTGCCCTCTGAAATTCCCTGTCCTGGATTTGAAATATCAGCACACCACGATGAGCTAGCAAGTGCTACCAATGTATCTCACCATGTTTCTTTTAAGTGGAACACACTCCAAAAGTCTTCAAATGAAAAGAGATTTGCAGCTACCTTACTGGGACATGGGAGCAAAGCCTAATAAAATGAAACTGTCTTCTTCAAAATGAGAGCGATAGATACATTACCCATCAGCTGAACTCACTGCCTGCATTTTGACTATATTATGAATATCTTCAGGGCAGAAAAAAAAGTGTTGATTCTTATCTGTTCAGTAAGAGCTGTTATCAGAAAACCTAAATGAAATAATCTGATGCCAATTTCTCTCAGGGGAAGTGTAATTCGATTATCCAGTGTTCCCATTAGAAACCCTAAACCCAATTAGTTTACATAAGCATGTTTTCTGGAGAAGGTCTATGTTGTTAAAACTTGTATAATAGATCTTGCTGTTGTCTACTTCACAGTAAACTTATGATCTTTGGAGGTTAGATACAGTGACTTAAAATGAAAAGCAATAAAGGTTTTCACAGTGCATTGCATTTTTCTTAACAAATTTAACCAATTTAAACCAGTCTTCTATTGACACTTTTTCCTTGCAGTGGGGGATTTTTTATTTTTTTTAAAGAAATAAATGTATTTTTACAGGCATGACAAGCCATCCAATTACCCAGAGCTTGTCAAGGCTAATGCATTCAGGAATAAGCGTGTCAGACAACATTATCGTTTTGAATCCTTTTGTGCTAGACACCTGTGGAAATTCTAAATGTCTGCCTAAATGGCAGCTATTATTAAGCTTTCCAGAAAGGGAAGAAAAACTTTTCGTAATCTAATCTTCATAATAACAGAGAAAAGCGTGTTACTATTTGTTTACATGAACAAATTTAGCAGCGCTTGTGAAGTCTTGAACAAAATTATCCATCAGCAAAATCTGATAACCAACTTAATTAGTAAGGAATAGTGAATTATGTGCAGTTGAGCAATGGCAATTTGGAGAACACTGACAGCTTAATAGAACAATCTTAGCAAAATGCAAAGGCTAAAGAACAATCAGTACAAACACTGATGAAATATAAGGCCAGCTGAATAGTGTTTATTACCAAATTTATCAGCTGTCTTATTGTGCAGTACAGGAGCACATTTTGTTTCCAGAATTTCCCTCGTTCCCACGGAGCTACTCCAAAGAACTACACTAGATTCGGGCCAGAGGCTGTACTGTTAATGGGAATGTAAATCTTCAGAAAAAATGTTTACATTTTGAAGCATTTACCTGATAGTGTCTTCTTTTGCTACTTCGTGGAGGAAAAACTTGTGTTCAGTTGTTTATTTAATTAAAACAACTATTACACGTTGTGCAGTTTCCAGTTTCCGTGGAAATACATTTCACTCAGACACATCAACCCTTCACCACAGAGAGCAGTTTGTGTTGTGTGAAAGACAATATTTAATCATTGTGGAAAAATGACAGACTTACTTCCAAGAAGCCCCCTAAATTAGTTAGAGGAATGCAGAACACCGCAGTTTCTGTTTTCAGACGGAAGTTTTGAACATTTTCATGGGTTCATGCACCTGGTTTTGGTTTCAACAAACCCTGTCAAAATGTAGCTCAACCAAAAATCACTGACTTTCACAAGACTTTGATGTAAGACCATGAATAAAAACAAGGAGCACAGATACAGGGCTTTCCATGCAACAAAACTGAAAGCACTTGATAAATGTTATCTTCACTGCAAAGGCTATAGAGATTAATTCACTGGTCTAAGGTCAAAAAGCAAGTCAGGGTAAGAGCTGGGCCTAGAACCCAAACTTGAAGACACCTAGTCAAACATCCTAGCCACCAACCCACACTACCTCTCCTGAACGCATCCTCTTCATGCACCTTAACAAACCTTTTAGTGACTCTGATCCAAGTTTCCAGTCTGCAAAAAAGCCTAAAACCAGGCCAGTTTTGTGACTTGTAGGATTAATGACATGCCTGCTGTAAAGGAGGCTGCCACACCGTTAGGGCAGGAGGGGCACGTCATTGGAGGAGGGTTGATTTTACTGGGAAATTTGAGGGAGGGAGAAAATGGCCCATCTCAGTTCCATGTCAAACATGAAATATAATAATGGAATCAAGCAGTCTTAAAAAGAGTTCTGCAATGAACAGCAATAGGTAAGTGCTCCCCACACAAGACTCTCCTTAGAACTACATTCAATTTAAGTTACACCCCAATGCTGAAAACATAAGGGTTGAGTTCAATAAACCAGGAGCAATGAGTGTAAATTGCAGCCAGAACTCTTTTCTTTTTCCTCAGTCAATGCCATAAGAGAGCATCCTGACATTACCTCATGGCATCCCTCCCTGGACTGAAATACAAATACTGCAAAGCATTGCAAAGACACAGCCATTATCATGTACTGCACTGTGTCAAGCTGTTGTCTGAGACATTAAGCCAATTTTTCATGTGATACAGTACAGACCTGTTGACCCATAGCAGGAAGATGTCAAAAAGTGGGTCCTTTCACTGTCTTAACAATTCTTTTGGGGGGAAAAAAAGGCATCATGTCAATCTATAATTGAGATGATTAATATGGACAAAAGCCATATACTCATTCTAGAGAGATTACAAAAAACAAAACAAAATGAGAGTTTTGTACACCTGTCTGCACATTTTCACGTATTTATAAGCTATTAAAATGGATACCTGATAAACAAGAAAACCCTAAAACTGAGTGAAACCTGTATATCAAATTATCATCAAAGTGGATAAACCTATTCTGCACAAGCTTAAGTCAATGGAATACATGATACTATCCTTCTACTAATATACCTGCTGAGACCACTGTCTATCATGCTGACCAATATTGTCTCATTGTTTCCTTGAATTCCCCCATCTGTCTTTATCCATCTGATGTCTCTTATACTTCAAGTGTAAGCTTTCATCTTTTTATTCTGTGTTTGTACAGTGCCTACCACAAGGAGGTCCTGGTCTATGACTAAGGTAGGGCTTCTAGATGCTATGATAATACAAATTATAAACAATAAGAGGGCCAACTCATTTACAGAATAACTATCCTGAAATATCTGTGTTTAGTCATTCCGTGGTTTGTTGCTATTTTTCCTAATCATGTTCTATTCATCACATCTTTCACTTAATCCACATTTTAAAAGGTTCGTCATTATATTTTTGGTGACTTGAACTGCCTCTCTTCCAGGCTTGCCTTGGCTACTTATACTCGAGTAGGAGGAAGTGGCAGATTTGCTGTGTGGTAGCCACTGTAAGGGACTGGACCCACCTGACTGTTGAGTTTCAGAAAAACTTGTAGTTTCTCTGAGGTTTCCCATTTTGCTAGAAGAGAGGCCCTCGAGTATGGGGAGAATCGTCTTAGTAGCAGTCAGGTAGTCTTTCAAGTGGACAAACAATTAGAGGCTCATATTATCAAACCCAAGATATGGAGGATCATGACTTTGGTGATGAAGCTTTATCCTCCACTATTTTAACTCTGTATCAGGGTGGAAATGGTGTTGTATTATTAACTGCACTTTTGATGCCTAAAGTCACTTTAGCTGGCATGATTTTAGAGAAGGGCCCACACTCTGTTCCTGTTGTGAATTGTGGTGGTACCGGTGGTGATGTTTTGGAGTGCTCTGAAGTTACCAGCAATAACTGACAAATTCCTAGAGCTAAATTCCCTTCTCCCTTTTAGCCAGCCGGCAGAAAAAACCCAGCAGCAAAATGCATGAAAAGGCATGCATGACAAGCAAAATGCATGGAAGTTGAGGAGGGGGGAAATGGCCACAATTTCTTCTCTTCTGGGAGGAGGGAATGCCATAGGGCCTGTACAACCCAACCTTGGCTGGTGCTCGCCAGGAAAGAGGCATGGCTAACGGATGTACAGATTCAACACATCACCACATCAGCCTCTAATGGCAGAGGTCCTCACAGAACCTTCATCAAGAATTTAATGCACTCTCCCCTGACAGAAGCACTAAGGGAGAGTAGGCTGGGGGTACCAGTCACGGCCCTTCCACTCAGTGAATCCTCCCCTCTAGGGCAGGGGGCCATGCTGTTGCACAGGGGTGTCAGTTATACCTCTTTTTGCCACCTGCAGTGAATCTGAGCCAAACCTGGGCTTGGTTTGCCAGTATGCTAGTAGTATGGGTGATTCCACAGTGGCATATGGGGGCGCTGGGTGAGTGATGGTGATGGGCTGGCCTGTCTGATCTACCAAAGCATCACATTCAGCAGGAATCTGTTGCTGTTTTTAATCCTAGGGTACATCTATGCTGCAGACTGAGGTGTGACTGTGGTACTGTAAACACACCTGAACTTTGATCAGGCTAGCTTGAACAACAATAGCAGTGAAACTGCTGCAGCATGGGTTATACCAGGGATCGGCAACCTTTGGCACACGGCCCGTCAGGGAAATCCGCTGGCAGGCCGGGACGGTTTCTTTATCTGCAGCATCTGCAGGTTCGGCCGATCACAGCTCCCACTGGCCGCGGTTCACCGTTCCAGGCCAGTAGGGGCTGCGGGAAGCGGCGTGGGCCAAGGGATGTGCTGGCTGGCTGCTGCTTCCCGCAGCCCCTATTGGCCTGGAACGCTGAACCGCAGCCAGTGGAAGCTGCGATCAGCCGAACCTGCAGATGCTGCAGGTAAACAAACCATCCCGGCCCGCCAAGGTTGCCGATCCCTGGGCTATATAAACCCACTCGGGGTCCTGAGTGTGCACTGGAGTGGCTAGCCTGTGGCTTCACTGCTATTGTTATTTGAGCTAGGTAGATCAAAGCTAGCTCAGGTGTGTCTACATTTGCTGCAGTAACACTTTTGACTGTGGCGTAGACATACCCTAAGTGGTAAGTGAATCAACACTTCCATGACAGCAAGGCAACAACAAAGAGAGATCCTTTATACATGGGGATGGGAAGCCATTGCTATGGCATTCGTTTTTTCATCTTTGGCTCATCACCGGATTTCCTTGGCCTCCCTCCAGTATAGCTAGCTAGCAAGGACTGCATAGTTCATATGGCTAGGTCTCCTCCTATCCATGACACACACGCCCACTCTAGGGGCTAATGGATGGTTGGCATACACTGGCTCTACGCCATCTGGCTGTTTCCCTTTATAATGGGAAATCCCAGCTGTCCTCTTGGAGATACAGTGAGAACTGAAGATAGGTTTCAGTAAGATTAACGCAGTGAGGGCTATCTGCCTGGCTCCATGGTTATGTTTCTTTGCCATTATTTCTCCACACAAAAAACCCTTTCTGTCCCTAATTGTTGCATCAAGCAGCAATGGTTCTAGTCAACTGCAAACACAAAGGTGCCCTACAGGAGATATACATGATCCCGCAGCGCAGCTTCGTACTATGTACAGTAAATACACCTTTTTTGTAGCTAGAAACCATTCACACTTGTTAAAGGTTCTATTTTTTAAAAAGTTACTTACATCTCTATTACATCATTTTATGGAGTTAGAGCAATTGTAGCTGTGCATGCAAAATATCAATATAGCCATGGAAACCCAACTGTAGACTAGGGGAATGAGAACTATCAAGCTTATTCTGGGGATATGAAAATGGCCAGTTGTTTTATCATCTCCAATTAAAACTAAAATAACAGTGCAGAATTTGCCCTTACACTGACACACCAGACATACAGCTGTCCAATTTGGCTACGTGTTCCCCTCTTCTTCAAGTTCAAGCAATTCCTCCTGTTAAAAATGTTATTTTGGGCAAGAAATGAGTAATGGGAAAAATACTGTAAAAGTACAGGAAAACTAAGTGAACAAAAGGAATAAATGTCAATCTGGAAAATGCTGTAACCCTTTACAATGTTAACAATAAATCTTTTTACCATTTTGCTTCTCCTCCTCTCCTGCGACTGTGCAACCAGCACATTGCTCAAGTTTGCAGTTTCTACTAAAATCACAATGGAGCATTGTGCTGAAAAGTGTACCAAGAACAATGTGCATTTTACCTTACATACCTGGCATGTTAGAAGCTGTATGTGACAATTAATTACACACTAAAATTTGCCTTTCATTGAGATCCTTAAAATAATGTAAAGCAGAGTTTTCCACAAAGACTCCAGTGTTTAATGAAGGGCTGAGCAAATGCTGAATAAACAGCCACACACACCAGCAACTCTTCTATCACCTTCCTTTAAAAATAACTTTGTTTTTTAATTAACATGGTTTGCTCAAATATTCACATACATTCTATAGGCATGTTGAGAGGTGGATAACACCACTACAGGCCAACTCACAGTCAGTGGTCTTGACTGGACTGCAAAGGAAAGTTTTCTTTTCTGTGTTCAGATGGCACTTAATCCAACAAAAACTGCAAAATTCACATAATTGTCTGGCATCATTTATTAATAAATTCAACAAAATCTCCCAGCCCCCTGGACCACATATGTATCAGGTTCACTGCAGTTCCTTTAACTCTCATCTGCATTTACCACCAATATTCCCAAGCATTTTGCAAGCTTTTTCTTTTTAATACACACACAACACTGGTAAATTTTTGAGAAGCAGCAATAGCAACTTCCTCAGAATTCTAATATACATGGGAACTTTTACCAAAAGAAAGTATAGGTGACCTTTGGGGATGCCTTTGCAGCCAGCACAGCATGCCACCCTGCCAGAGAGGAAAGGCCCCAGCAAAGCAAAATGAAAGTTCCATGTTGTGGAGTTTCTCTAGGGATGCTGGAGGAGGAAGAACTTATGTATTGAGGTACTGCAGTTCGTCATCCTGAATCTGACCCACTCCACCCCCAACCCCAGTCGGGGATGCACACACTGGAACTGCCACAAGCATTACAATATAATGAACAACATTGTCAGGGATTGGGGCACGAAGAGATGCCAGGAATGTTGTGTTTAACTAAACTTTGTGAGTTGGTAGGTGAGGAATCCTCCATCTCAGGACAGTTATGGGAGTTGGGAGCTCCTTCCCCCGATTGCTAGAGGCTGAGGGTGTGGGGAGAGGGACGGTCTTCCTCAATCCAGGTAGGAGACACCTCACTCCTTCCTTATTGTCTGGATGGAGGGAAAAAACCTTTAGCATAGAAGAAGTTGTAATCCAGGAAAGAAACTCCGTCCCCACCCCATGTCGGGGACAAGACATCAGGGGCACACATCAAGCTCACTATCCATTCCTATAGTAGCTAAGGAGGATGTTAAACAGTAGCGCCTAAAGTTGGACATTTTTAAAATCAGCAGGTCTGAATAACTTGCATCCAATAATTTTTTTAAAAGCTGGCTGAGGCACTCACTAAACCATTCATGCTAATTTTTAATAACTCTGGGAACACTGGAAGAAAGCTAATGCTGTGTCAATATTTTAAAAGGATAAAACAGGACAACCTAGTTAATTATAGGCTCATCTGCCTGACACTGATCCTGGGCAAAATAATGGAGCAGCTGACATGGGACTCAAAGAAGGAGGTAAATATAATTAATGCCAATCAACATGGGTTTATGGAAAACAGATCTGGTCAAAATAATATATATATTTTAGGCTATTACAAAATTGATTGATAAAGGTAATAGTGTTGATGTAATATATTTAAACCTCTGTAAGGCATTTGACATGGTACCACACACTATTATGATTTAAAAAACGAGAACAGTACAAAATCAACACGGCACACGAATGGATTAAAAACTGGCTAGCTGACAGGTCTTAAAACGTAACTGTAAACAGGGAATCATTTTCAAGCGGGTGTGTATCTAGTGGGCTCCTGCCAGGATCAATTCTTGGCCATGCGCTATGGAACATTTTTTATCAATGACCTGGCAGAAAACAAAATCACTAATAAAGTTTGTAGATGACATAAAAATTGGGGGAGTGGTAAATAATGAAGGGGATAGGTCACTGACACAGAGCTATCTGAATCATTTGGTAAGCTGGGTACAAGCAAATGTGTTTTAATACAGCTAACTATACATCTATACATCAGGGAACAAACAAAGGCCAGACTTGCAGTACAGACGACTCTATCCTAGGAAGCAGTGACTCTGAAAAAGACTTAGGGGTTCCTGGTGGATAATTTGCTTTTGACACTGTCTGCTGCAAGGACTTGCTGCAGAATGATTTTATCAGGTAATTCTTGGCTAATCCAATAATTGAACAACCCAATCAATATGTCAGAATTAGAGGGGATGTAACATAGTGTGTCATGAAACACTACTCACTCTGCCACATATTTCTGGATTTTCGGGTATGAAAGACCTCCAGCATACCAGAACGAAACAGCAAGTTTTTATAACATTGTGACATTCTTAGCACTTAGCTGAGGTCAGTAGGCATTGAGGGTTCTCAGCACCTCTTAAGATCAGACCTACATGATGACATACAAGCAAGGAGTAGACCAAAAACAGGTTTCAAGATTCATTCCAAGCCAGCTATAATTTCGTACTCTGCTCTAATGCACCACAGCCCATATACACATGGAAATGAACCCTTAACTGTCAATACATTAGCAGGGTCCATGTGGGTTTATATATAAACTCACACATAAAACAGTTGTGATTAGAAAACGTGACAGACATATACAGAAGACAGCAGACATCTCTGCTGAATTATAATTGCTTTATGTAAGGGGACTGTTATCCCCTTACTAACATTCAAAGCTCCCAGTACCAAAAGGGAAAGGGTTGATGGGACTGATAGTCCCCAGGGGCAATGGGGAGAGGCCAATGCTCCAGGTCAGCTCTGATTGACAGGGCGGGCAGGCGAATCAGGGAGTCAGGAGGTCAGGGTGGATCCCGTCCTCCGTGGGAGCTGGAGCTGCCTGAGTCAGAGAGAGTGGGGCTGAGCTAAGGAGAGGGCAGAGGTCAGAGCTGAGCTGGGCCAGATAAGCAGCCCTGAGAGACAGACCTGCCCTGGGAGCAGAGGTGCAGCCCCAAAGCCAGAGCAGAGCTCAGAGAGACAGACCTGCCCTAGAAGGGAGAAGCTGCAGCAGCCAGAGGGGCCAGGGCAGCAGCCCAGGGAGCTGGAGGCAGAGCAGCAGCAGCCGTGCAGAGGCAGAGGAGCTGGAGCTGAGGCAGAGCTGTGGAGCTGGGGCTGGAGCAGTCCGGAGCCGGGTGCGGTGAGCAGCTGGGGAGAGCGAGGGGGACCTGGGCAGTGAGCCCAACGCAGGGAGACGCCTCAGCCAAGGGGCCCTGCAGGCCAGACTTGCAGGTGGATCTAAACCCCGACAGGGCAGGGGCGACGCTGGGAAGAAAGGTCCTGCCACCCAGAGCCTGCGAGCGTGTGGCCACCACCGGAGCAAGTATCCAAGCTACAGCGTCCCTGCAGCACAGCCAGGGCCTGAGAAGGAGCCTGGGACTTACAAAGGAAGAGACTGAACTGCCCTGACATTTCAGAGACACTGTTGGGATGTTCCCTGCCACAGAGGGGGGTGATGTGTTTTCTTAACCTTTCCCATTTTTCCTTATTCATTTTAAAATTAATTGTTGATTAAATAATTTGCATTTGCTTTAAATTGTGTGCAATGATCTGTGGGTTAGGGAAGTGCAGAGAGAGTACCCCAGAGTGGGGACACCCTAGCCCCTGACCTAGGTGACCACAGCAAGGTTGGGGGTCGAGCCCCCCAGGAATCCTGGGCCCAGCCTTGTTGGGGTTACGAGGACTGCCAGACAGGAGAGTGCAAGGGGAGTCCTCGAGGTCAGGGAGGCCTCTGGGTAAAGGAAGTGGAAGCGAGGACTCAGATCCTTCCACTAGCCCATTTCACCGGCGTAGTGCAGAAGCCAGGAAAGTTCCCCACAACAGCGGGACTATTCCCCCGCTTACATTTAATTGGACCTTTGCTTACTAAATTGGCAAAGCTAGAGAGAATTCCTCAATCGTGCTACCATTCTACACAAAAGAGTAACGCTGTGAAACAGGCATAAATGAGTTGTAGAAATAAACAGCTTCAAGTTCATTCCCCTGCCGCTCCCCCAACATCTTGGAGTTGGCCATCAGGAATATTCATACAACATAAACTCAAGCAGAATATTTCTTTTGGAACGAAACATTTTCAGGATTGTGTCACAGTTTAAATGACTATGAGTGTGCCGTTTAAGTTAGACACTTCAAGTGAGATGTGCCCACTATGTTTTAGTAACTTTGGAAGAGCTACAAATGAGCTCTCAATTAACTAGGAATAGTTGCTTCATTCTACTGCCTTCAGTGATTGAGGGAATCCCATGAATGAAGAATCTAGCTGAGATTTATTTTGAAATGTTTCTGCTTTAAAATTCTTTGGAACGCAAGTGCTAGCACTTAAATTATCTTATATGCTTGTCTAACAAAACCTCACAGATACTTAATCTTGTGTTCTTTCAAACTCCACTCTTCTCTGACAGCCACCTTGAAGAACAAACTCTTGATTCTTCAGCAGCACCTGCTTGTGTGTTTCTTCAGCCCCCAAAAAACTGCTAGCATTTCTATTTTACGTATCTTCCGAAAGACAAATCAATTTTTTTAGCTATTTTTAAAGGACAGGAAAAGTTACAAACGTTTACTAGTTTCAGAAGTCTTTTGTTTTCCTGTATTTTTCAAACAGCTTTGTTCTCCACATGGGGTTCAGCAGGCCCATAGCACACCCTAGTAAACACAGCGAGTACAGTTTTCAAAAGTGCCAAAGGCTCACTAAAATTTTACCCAGTATAACTATGCTGTGATTTAAAAAAATTAAACAGCAGTTACGGACATTTAAAAGCACATACCAAATAGGCCTAATGACTGCGGCAAAGGTTTTTAACCACAGACTGAATCTGGTTTAGGGTTGCCAACCCTCCAGGATTGTCCTGGAGTCTCCAGGAATTAAAGATTAAGCTTTAATTAAAGATGTCATGTGACAAAACCTCCGGGAATACATCCAATTAAAATTGGCAACCCTATAATTCCATGCATATTCAAAGTGAACTTCTCTGTGGGCTGGAATAGTGACAGCTGCTCCTCCTGTATCCCCTATCCAAATTCAGGCCCAATGAGCGCTCCCTTCTATGCCAGACTAACAGAGTAGACAAAAAGGGGCTGTGCAATCTGCATGCATTCCCAATCCCCTCTGTGCTCCACTACCATGAAGCCTCGACAGCGGGAAGGGTCATTTATCTGTAATGAAAACTCTTTTCCAGTAGACACCGTGGTGTATGCTGTGATTACTTATTAAATATAATGAAATAGAGCCAGATAATGGCACGTGCATTGCTCTAAATAGTAACTATGATACAAATTCTCTCCCCTGTGCCAAGCAGAAGTATATGGACAGTCATGGTGGAAAGGTGTCCCAGGGCTGTCACAGGAGCAGAATCCTATTCCTCAGAACACTCTATAGCTGCAGTAGTGTCACCAGTCACCGGGCTCAACATACGCACATGTAACAAGTTTGCTCATTATCCGCACTGTCACAGATCCACAGGAACCTTTTCTATTCTTTTGTCCCACTTCTGCCCCATTTTTAAAGCTTCATCTGGTGGAGGACAGGGAATTTATGTGACGCACAGGTGAGTGGTGTGCAGAGTGTCTGTGCACTGAATATATTCTCCATTTCCTGGAGCCCACCCTCTACGAAGTGAGACTGCTCTGGTTCTGCCGTATACCTAAAGTAGTGGGCAGGATTTGTTCCTTGAAGCACACTCCAAAGGGATGAGCTGAGTAAACTCAGAGGGTATCTCAACATGAATCCAGATCTAAAGATACTTTGAACCTTTAGTATTTCAAAGATGCATGTTTTCATTTCCAGTTAATAGCAGGGCAATCTTAAAAACAACAACAAGTTTCAATAACTTCAGGGATTGAAATCAGTGAGACTCACGCAATTACATTGTGAATACGTACTACTAAGTCTTAAACTTCCAGAAGCAAACAACTACTGAGTAAAGCCTGGAACTCCATCCTTTACTCATCCCACTGAGACTAGATGTTGCTGGGGATTCCTGACACTGGGTCATTTTATGGCATTGCCGCTGGGGCAGATTAAAGGCAACATTTTAGTCCTGGCTTTTCTGGGTGTAAGTCAGATTCTTAACATTATCTCAATGTCATTTTGTGGTTGAAAAATATTCAGTAACTCATCGCAGTGTCAGGCTGAAATCCTACAGAACAGGGACTGGGCACTTTTGCTTTAAACGATTAGATGTTTTTGTGGAAGTGAATCTCACAAAAAATGAAGTTCAGCCGAAAGTCAAAAGGAGAGTTGAGACCACAGAAATGAAAGGAACTCTACAACTATATGTTCATATTTTCCAAAAATAGGATTTCACCATCAGCTACAGTTTTAACAAGAGCAGCTTCTTTTCTGTGCTCCATTTGGGAAAATGTTGCATTCAGTGATTTGAGCTGCAGTTTCTAATTATATTTTGATACTGTAATGCTGACTGAAATGCAAATTTGATGACAGAACAATTCGATCCATGTGAAATAATCACAAAATTACTGTTTCTCAAACCTCAACTCTTACTCCCTGCTATTTAAGAAGATAAATTTAACAGCAGCAAGAGTGGAGCCAAAACACACTATTTTTAACTGTTATCTGACTATAGTTGTCTGCACAGATTTCAGCTTGTTGCAAATGGTTCCTTTTGAAATGTGAATACCAAAAACATTCCAGAGTTTGGCTTTTGTACTTGAACTTGGTACAAATCATGGAGTAATCATTTACTTTGCCTTCCCAATATCATATGCATGGCATCTGGGTTTAGTTAAAAAAGCAACTGTTGATTAAAAAAAGCAACTGTTGATTAAAAGGCTAAATCTCCACTGTTACTCAGTTGTCACTTTAACTGTTTCTTGCTAATGTGGGTGAGAGACATTATCACGATTTAGTTATTTTTCACAGGCGTGAAACTAACTTCTGCAAAAAATGTGATATAAGGGCATGGTGCTCCACTGGTTTTCCCTTGGTGTGATTCCACTGACTACAATGCAGTTACACTGGTTTTATGGTGGTGTAACAGAGTGGAACATTGGGCCCTTAAAATGCCAGCAGAATTGGCACTCTTGAAAGGTTTTCAGATCCATATAAGAAGATTCAGAGTATTGCAAGTAGAAAGCTTTTATTAAAAAGGTGGCTTCGATTGTACAGGCAAAAAGTGACTTATCTTTCTAGTCTATTTTTAGATTGTCATTGTCCATCAACTCAGGCAGATCAAGGAACAATACACTAAAACAATAAAGACATTTACTCTAGAAATAAATCAACAATCTGAGCATGTTTTTTTAATTTTACTAGTTGAATCCAGTTTTGCAATGAGCTTTATATTCCATTTTTAGCCAAGATCTCTCTTAAGGTGAAGTACTCTGATTCTACGGTAATTACCAATCAGTTCACTCTTCTTTATGGATAAAGAGACAAGACTGTACAAAGGGATAGTCTCCTGATGTGTGCAAGGGATTGTCCTGTGTAACTCTTATTAAAGACTAATGGGAGTTACACGTGTCAATCCCCATACAACCAGATAGGATGTAATGTCACCTAAGGGTGTAAGCAATTCACTGTAAGAAAGATTTGTGAGTTTCAAGTATGAGTAAGTTTACATTTTAAAGTCTCTGTCTCCACAAATATTGCATGGGACAGAATATGGAGAAGTGATCTAAATTGTGGGTTCTCAACCACCCTCCTATTCAGGAAGGGGAAGCCTACATTCCCCCCCCCCCCCTGTGGGTGTGGTAACATGGTTGAGAAATCAAATTCTAAATTATCTTGTGAACGTCACAAACACAGAAGAAGATAAAACAAGTGTTAGTCAGAAAAATGCTTCATAATATACAGGATTAACCAGACTTAAAATACACTGTCCCTGGGAGCTGTGCATAGCATTAGGGACCTTCATCACTTTTCACATGAAGCAAGGATGTGTGCATTTTCCACAGTTTCTGCATTCTGAACTCAAGGTCGGTCTATCAAATAACCAACTTTCTCACTATTGGATTCTTAATAGTAGATAAAAACAAGGCATTCTTCTGATATTCATATAGGGCCCAATGCTGAGAGGGACTGAGTGTCTTTAGATCCCACTGAAGTCGATGAGAGACGATAGGTAACCTTGCAGGGTTGGACAACACTTGGTTCACTCAGTTTAACCAATACTCTTGTACTTCACACCTTTTGTAATAATATTGCTAGAACCATTTTGGTCCACTGGGAAACTGTTTGTCTTCCTTCCACAGATCAATCTAATCCTTTTATTAAGATTTGGTTATTATTGCTAAAGTAAAACATATCTTTAAAAGATGGAACTGATGAGTCCATTTTAAAATTATTTTAAATGAATGGCACATGGGCAACCACTACATGAATGATTTTTCGCCAAGCAGGTATTTCTAATGATATTAAGCACAATATAATCTATGGGAAATTTTATTCATGCTATAAATTAATGTGATTGTGCCTCAGCATTCATTGTATGGCACTAGTGAAACAGTAAACAAAGCTTGTTAGATAATGGTTTACATACATGGGACAGATCCTGAAAATGTGAATACAAATAATTTGTTGTCCTACTCAATGCAAGTAAGTAATTGACTGGTGTACATAATTGCTTTCAGATTCTGGCCCGGTCACTATACATGAGTCAACATATGTGCCTTTAAACATTTAGGGCTAGATTCTGCCACTACTTGTTGTGTAGTACCTTACTCAATGAGTAAGTCTCCTTGATTTCAGTGAGCCAGATTTTTGTAATCTCTCTTCATACATGGATATATGGTGAGCAGTTACTCATAAAAGAGTAGTCCGAATGGCTCACCTGTGTACTGGGTTCACAATCTAATGCAACAGGACAACAGGCAGAGTAACTATGCATTGTGAATAAGAGTGGTATTAGAAAGTCTTGTTCACTCGAAGGAGGAACAAACTTTCATGTAAGATTTTAAATGATCGTGAAGTTAATGAAAATATATTAACCATATAGTATTTCAGAGTAGTTGCAACATTATAGATCTTAATTAAATTTGCATACATAAAAAAGTAGAGTGTACATAAAATCTGATGCTTTACCATTAGGTGAAAACAATTTTTTAAATGTAGTTTAAAAATATAGAATTTTTTGACAAAAGATTTAAACTCCAAAGTATTGATTTAATACCAAATACAACTGTTTTAAGATTTTAGATGCATTTATTTCTGGTGTTCTGTTTAAGCAAATGTATTCTAGACTAGTCTTTTCAGAGGTGCTTTCAGTCTTAATATCTATTGGTTCACTTTTAAAAACAATTATTAATGCCACCATACTTGGAAATGTATCTGTTTCTATATAGTTATCTTTCTTACTGCATTGTATTTTAAATTGTTGCACAGCTCCTTGAGTGCTTCAGCAGAGGGGAAGGTTAAAAAAAATATCAAAGTGTGAAGGTTTTATTGTTAGCTAGGGAACAGGGAATGGTGGCACATAGACATGCTAGAATTATCAAAAAAAAATTCCAGGAAATAACACACACTGCTTCATCTGTGATCTATTCTTGGAATTAATAATATATATGTACCCACACACTAATGTAGCCAAAGATTTACAACTTTAAGAAGTGATAAATTCTGCTCTTGGTGACGACTTCCTTTCAAGAAATGTAATTTAAAAAAAACTTTCAGAAAAAAATGGCTAATGTAGCATTTTACTTTTCAATTATTACTGTTCATGCTGTAATTGTTCATGCTGTAATTTTGTTCATGCTGTAATTGTTTTTTTTAAGCAAATCTAACCACTCTTTATCCCACAAAGAGAAACAGAAAAGAAAAGCTCTGTGTGCGCATGTGTAGGGGAGAAAAGAGGTAGGAGCATACATTACAGTTATCTTGGTATCTTGTCATATTTCAGATTATTTTTCAGGAAGCTGTTGACCTATTTCTCCATAAACATAATACAGTCAATCTATCATATGCCTCAAGGCTCTGATAAAAGGCTTTAACATTGTATGATTGCAGCGTGTGCTGGGAGCATGCATGAACACAGATGATTTAACAGAGAACTCAAACTTTTGGAGTCTGGTAGCATAATGTTCCTATCCATGTCTATTGTTGGCTTGTTAAACACATTGGGAATTAAAAAAAGAAAACTGATTCTCAGTTTAATCTGAACAAAACAGCAATTTTAGAAAGTTCCAACAATACACAAAGCTGTACTGATGCCTAAACCAACAAAATTCCCAACAAAATTATTTTTGTGTACACCAAAAAGGAATATTTTGCTGATGTTCCTCTATATTGCTATGTAGTGGTTTAAAGTGTCAAGCAAGAACTACTTACTATATTTTATTTTCCCTTCACGGACCATTAATCCAAATTTAACTTTGCTTTGCTGTCTGCACACAGAATTAGTAACTGGAAGCTGCTTTGCTGTTGTCTGTAGTTGCTCATCAAGGCAAACGTGCAGCCAAAACAAACCAGCAAAAAGAAAACCCAACCACAACACGCCTTAAAAAAAAAAAAAAAGGTAATACCTGATTAGAGCATAAAGCAAGCCGGCAGCCTCCCACGGTAGAAACGCAAGGCGTTAGTAGTCCATGCCCTGGCAGCCCCTGGGAACCAGCAGTAGCAGCAGCAAGGGGGATAAGTCCAGCATCCACCAGATTCTCACAAGCCTTTGGCTGTGTGGACTAACCCCACAGACTCTGCCTCCAGCTGACGTCAAAGTCACTGTCACATGGCCAGATGAAAGCCAAGAGAGCATTGGTTGTCGTAGCAACCCCGGCACGGCTCTGAAATTATTTCAATAGGTCATCTGTCATACTGTGTGCACATTTGAACCATCACGGGCTCCCTGACAACCCAAACACCACGAGCTCATTGCAGTTCGCTAGGAGGAGGAGTCGGGGCCACCTTTGCTCGGGGGGGGGGGTAGTTTTACTCCTGTCCCTTTAGGAAAAGGCACTTTACTAAACAAAATTAAACCCTCCTCTCCAAACCCCACTTCGATGCCCAACATCAGCCAGATGAAAAAAGCATCTCCCCCTCGCCCCCCCACTCCAATAAATCAGCCGCCGCCCTCAAAGCACGTGGAGACTCTGTCTCCGCGCTTAGTTCGCAGGCTGCTCCGCGCAGTGACCGGCCTTTGCCAACGCCCAGGCGAGGGTTTGCACAACGCGGTGGGCGAAATTAGCATATCGGGAGAGTGCAGCCGGCTGAGCTGTTACTGACAGACAGCCACGGGCGCTTCTGGGTGTCAGCGGCTCAGCCTCTCTGGCCGGCAGCTGTCTAGGGAAGCCCAGCTCCGCGGCAAAGCGCAGCGCGGCGAGCAGATCCCCGCAGCGAGGCAAACTCCGCCTGGCAGCGTAGCTAATCAACATTGTGCGAGTCTGAGGGAGAACAGCTGTAGGACCCAGCTACGCTCCCCGCTAACATCCGAATGACCTGGGGAACCCCCCCGCCTTGCCATCCTCCTCCTACTCCAAGCATATTGTTTAGAGAAAAGAAATGCGGTATTTTTCCCGCTGCTCTGGATAGAAATGTCGTGGGAAGAAAAAAAAAAGCCTTACAAACACTGATCCAGTCTTTACCCACCTCCTAAAGCCCCAGATACAGCGCCAGACTCCGACTTTCTTGAAACTTTAGAGCAGCTCAAATCGGCTCTTTTACTCAAATTGCCACTTTCCTTCTGTCTATACATCGCGCCACACACCCAGAGCGTTGTAGCTGCTACAGAAGAGGCAGGGTGGGAGAACTTCGCCTTTCGTAAGTGGCAAGGAGAAAGAGGGGTTGTAACTAGACATTATTTTTATGCTCATCTGAAGGAAGGAAGATGACGGTCAGTGCACAAGAGCAGATTAAGACAAACAAACCCCCCCATACACATAGGATGCATTATCATCAATGGAGACAGAATATCTTGCAGAATGGGGACAGCATACCAAACAACGGAAGTCCCTCTGGAGTTAGTTTTAGCCACCTCACACAAAGCTATAGCAGAAATGGAAGAGACCTAGGAAAGGATAACAAAGAGCATTAGCGGAAAGGCTTTCATCCATGTAGGGGAGAGACTACAAAAGGTTTAGTATGGGAAAGAGGAGAGCTAGAGGGGAGATGACTGAAGTAAACAGAGTTATGAAGGGACTGTTGAAAACTGACGAGCCCTCCTTTTCACTCTGTTATAGAGCAAGACACTTGATGAAATTAAAGGACACTAATCTTTAGAACATAAGAAAAACTCCTATTTTATTCAGTTTTTAGGAAGCATTAATTTCTTTTCTGGAAGAGGTTATCAGCCATTCAAATACTGTGGTTAGATTTAAAATACACCTACATAATTTCGCTACCAGAAATACTTGTGCGATTGAAGCTGAGATAATAGCGAGTAATCAAATTTCATGCTTCAGGGCATACAATTATTGCCTCCAGCGGCCAGGGAAGAATCTCTCGCCAAGAACAACACTATGGCACAACTGCTAGGTGCCTTCTCAAGGAGATGTTGCCTTCCTTTTCAACAGCTACCATTAGCCACTACCAGCACCAGGAGATGAGGCTGATCCAGTATCAAGGTGCTCCCTGGTGCTCAGGGGATCAAAGTTCAGGGGTTTTTTTCTCCACCAGTTCTTTCCCTATGTGATCTTAGGCAAGTAATTTAGTCTCTTTCTCCCTCAGTTCCTCATCTGTAAAATGAGGTAAGAGCACTTCCCTACCTCATGGGAGTGTTGTGAGAATAAATGCAAAAAAGACAGATGCTCAGATGTAAAATTTTCTATAAAAACTAATGTTAAAATTATATAATACACAGGTTAAGGAAAGAGTGTTTGTACATCTGGGTGTAGTGCTTAGATTATCCAAAAGTACAAAATCTTGTTTAAATGTCCTAAAATACATATAGTAGATAATCTGCAATAACCCAAATGTAGGTGAATAAATTTTACGATACAGGTTAGGTATCAAAATCTGAATACTCGGGTACATCACTCATGAAAAGTTATACAGAGAGTTAGTTGTAGAAAACAAATATAGGAATGAGTATAGATTGTCCCTCAGTAATTTAGCAGTTACGATAGGTTGTCCCTTAGTAGATATAATCCATCAGAGAAGTATTTCAGTTACTTTCCGATTTCCCTTCTCATCAGCACTCTAGCTCATCTCTCCTGGTATTGCTGATATCCAGATGTGTTCTAGATAGATGTCTCTTGACCATCTGATGGCATCTGACACCATGAGTTGCCACATCACCCGAGTGTAGCGTTGATCGATTCCACATTCTCTCTACATTCGCTCGTTACTGGAGCCCCATTCGCCCAGGGCTCCAACGATCAGCACATAAGTTTGAACCTCTTGCCCCTAGCTCTCAAGGTGGCAGCCAGTGGAGCATATTTCTCCAGCTTTTGAGATCGGGCATCATGGAAGGCCGGAATCCTGTTTTCAAAGGGAACTGAGACATCCATCATGATGATCTTCTTCGGTTCCTCATTGGTGATGACGATGTCCGGTCGCAGTTGGCTGTCCGTTCGAGGGAGTTCACGACCACCTTCCCCATGGGTGGCGGGATGGCTCTGACTACGTGATCTTGGATGGCATTGTGACACAGCTGCTAGGCTCTGGAATGGGGCTTGCAGCTACACAGGACATGGGGTAATGTCTCATTGGCATAGCCACACTTCCTGCATCGCTTGTCCCGATTCCCGTGGCGGATGGCTCCATTCAGCGGGATGCAGTTGAGCTGGGGCCTGTGGCTGAATCTCCAGTCAGCAAACTGGGTGAAGCTGCTCCCGGGGAGGAAGTGGTTGCTGGCATCCCACTTGCACATCACCTCAAAGGCCTTGCCCTGGTCCAGCTTCCATTTCAGGTTTTCCACGTACTGGCAGCAGCTGGCATCCTTCAGCGTCTTCACCTGTGGCACTAGGACTCCCAGCTCCTGGAGTTCCTCGCACCACGTCCAGTGGCAGCCAATATGCTTCTCCAACTGTCGCGTGGCATTGTTGTCTGAGCCATGTGGAAGATAGAGGTTGTTCTTTAATTCTATCAGCAAAAGCCCTGAATAGTCTGAGCATGTTCCTATATGATTTTGTTGTCTTGACATAAAAAGAAAGTGCCCTCACTGCATCTAGTGTTTGAAGTTTAGCTTCCCCTGGGGTTGAACAAGGTTTGGGAAAGAAAATTGGGAGGTGATGGATTGACTGATATGGAACTGAGACAACCTTGAGCAGAAACTAGGGGAGTGGGGGGTGTGGTGGAGGGGAAGGGAAGCCTAAGAGTGACTCTGTCCGTATGAAACAGTTATAAATGGGCTAGGAAGGGTTAAATTTTTATCAGTAAACATCAATTTCACTGTACACACACAAATCCATGAAAACATATTTCCACTGATAGCAATCAAAATTTACAAATAGGCAAGGTAAAAAAAAATTCTTACAAAAGAATTCTGCATAAGAACTCAGAGTGAAAATCTAGTGATTTGGACTTCTGAATTAGGTTTATTAAAAATGGACTAGCAAATGAATAGTAAAAGTAGGTATGATTTGTTGATTTGATTTGATTTAAGGATATTTACTTGTGTATTATATATTTTGTATACATTTACTTTTTATAGGTGATACCGACCATTTCTGTTTAACAGTTTACTAAACTTTAATTGTTTGAATCTCAATGTCTGTCATTAAATAAATGTCTGACTTCCACCACCATAATTTCCTGCAACTGTGAAAATTTAAAAATATATAAAAATCTAAAATAAATGTTTAAAATAAACATTGATTATATCCATTGAAATTATAAAAAAAATAAAAATTTAATTCTGCCAAGTCTAGTTATAATGAGAACCTGCCCTGAAGGCCTGAATCTCACCTACCCTTTGAGCTGATGTAATGGCTATCAGAAAGGCAGTCTTCACTGATGGGTGGTACAATGAATAGGGTGCTAAGGGCTCAAAGTGGGGACCCATTACCCTGAAAATATGATATCAAAGTCCCAAGCAGGAAGGGACTCCCAAACTAAGGCAAAAATATGTACGAGACCCTTAAGGAATCTTGCCATTATAGGCTCCTAGATAGGAGGGTGATGCTAGATGAATCCTTATGGAGCTGATGGAAAGCCCAGAATGTTTCAGGGCTAGCAAATAGTCCAATATTGCTGAAACTGGTGATGGTCATGGGAGAAAGCTGGTGCAGAGATGCCCAAATAGAAAAATTATTCTGTTTAGCTTTGTAAGTAACTCTGGTTGAAGGTTTCCTGCTTTGGAGCAGAATGCTCTGAACCTCTGCTGAACAGCTTCTTTTGGTGGACATCATCCAGCCAAGATCCAGGCTGTCAGCTGTAATGAAACTTGGTCCGAGTGTAGGATCTGACTGTTGTTCTGTGAGACTTTGTCGGGTCTCACAGAACAGATGGGGGGCTGTATTGCAAGGGTCATCAGATCTGAGTATCCAAACTGCCTAGCTCATGCTGGGGCTATCAGAATCATTAGTCCTGCATGTAGCTTCAGTGTCTTTGGTATCATGGAAAGGCATACATTAGTCCTGGTGTCCAGGGGATCATAAAGGCATCTGTCAGGGAGCCTGGACTGGAGCCCACTCTGAAACAGAGCATCTGATATGTGTTGTTCTGGTCTGCGGCAAACAAGTCTATTTCTGGGAATCCCCACTTGTGAAAGATGTTCTGTAGGACTGAGTTGGAGAACTGCCTGCTAAATTGATCTGACAAGTTGTTTTGAAGGCTGGGAAGGTGCAGAACCACCAGTGTGAATTGGTTTGGAATGAATCAATTCCACAGGCGCATAGTTTCTAATCCTGACAGAATGGGGATAATCTTGCTTCCCCCCTTGCTTGCATAGCTGTGGTGTTGTCTGTCAGACTTTTATATTGTGAATCCCTAAAGTGGAGGTAGGAATGTTGGCACGGCAGGAGGATGGCTTCAAGTTCTAAGATATTTATGTGGAGGTGAGCTTCTTGAGGGGATCATGGGTCCTGAATTTGAAGGTAATCTAAATGAGCCTGCATGCCAGCGTGGAGACGTCTATCACCACAGTCTGGATAGACAGAGGTACACAGAAGGGTACTTGGTTGCACACCTGAAGTGCTTCTGTCCCAGTTTAATGAGGAGAGGACTTTGTGAGGGACTGTGACCATCATGTCCTTTAAGTGTCTAATGGATAGTTATACTGAGTTCAACCATCTTTGCATGCAGTGTAGATGAAGTCTGGCATGCTGGGTGATGTAAGTGCAGAAAGCCGTGTAACCTAGAAGTCTGAGACATGTTCTCGCTGATGTTTTCAGGTAAGCTTGAAAATGGTTGATGAGAACTACTCTTGTTTGGAATTGCTCTTGTGGAAGGTAAGCTCTCACTAGCCTGGGGCTAGATTCACAAAGGGACTTAGATACCTAACTGCCACTTCAGGACCTAAATCCAACATTTAGGCACTACTGGCATTCAACTAACTTAATCCTGGAAGTGTCTAAAGTCCCTAAGTGTTAAAATTTTCCGTTGTTAAAGTCCCCAAAGTGCCTAAATTTCAGTGGCTGAGCATGAGCATGGGTGCCTCCGTCTTGACCAGCAGCTTGGCACCTATCTCATACCTAAGACTCAGCAGGATCCTCAGAGTAAGCATTCCCCTGCCCATTTTGCCTGCAGGGCCCAATCCAGTAGGTGTTCTCAGAGCACATCTAATTCCACACAAAATGTCTGAGGCGTGGCAGCTGCTACCCTTATAATCTTTAGCCCAGTGGCGAGGGCACTCACCTGGGATGTGGGAGACACCAGTTCAATCCCCGCACTGCCTGATATGGAGCACCTCAGAGTGGGGTCCACAAAAGCTAGCACACTAGGCAGGGAGCTGCCTACATTAGCCCATAGCTGATGCTGACAAAAGGGATGTGTCTTAAGCCCCACCCCATCAGGGAATTAGGCACTTAAGTCCCTGCTGGAAGGAGGCAACCATTGCCGGTTGGGATCCAGAGCTGGGAACTCTCTCTTCCCAGGTGCCTAAGCTGTTTCTTGATAGAAGAGTGGCAATGCCCTCCCAACTCCACACAAAATGAGAGGAGGATTCCCCCTCTACTCAGTGATGAGGGCACTCACCCAGGATGTGGAAGTTTTCAGTTCAGTTCCCCCCTTCTATCTGATGAGAAGTCAGGATTTGAATACTCATCTCCCACCTCTCAGGTGAATGTCCTAACCTCCAGACTGTGGAATATTCTGCTGTGGTTCTCTCTCAGCCTCTCCTGTTAAAGCTGTTCCACTCTGTGTGAAATAATTAAATGTGCATTAGGCCAGGGGTGTGCTTTTTTCACACCCCCTAGCAACATAAGTTTTCCCAACAAAAGTGCTAGTGTAGACATAGCCTAAGACACAGTGAGCACCGGAAGTGCCTGTCATTAATGGGCATCGAAGCATTATTTGCACAGTGATTCCAACCCAAAAACACAAAATGGGTTTAACAAACAATGTTTGATTAGATGAAAGTAGATCATTATGTTTAAACAAGCTCTTATCTTTGAAAAATTCCATTGCCGACTCCTCATTTTATTGTAATCATATCTACGCTTTTTGTTTCGGCAACTACAATTTAATCTACAGTACCAAGCAACACAGGTCTTTATAGTAACAGCAGCTACGGTCACTGTCTTCAGGTGAAATTCACCTGTGTGCAGAAGGCCAGCACAAGGCCTAAACCACATTTAAGTTCCACTTAAGCTCTATTTTTCTGTCTCCGGCCCAACTGATATGTCTCCATCGTATCTTGCTCTTCTAATGTAAAATGAACCCTTCCTACCCATTCCCACTCCTTTTTAAAATGTATTCCTTCTGCAGATATTCAGAAAGGGAGAATGACAACCTGCAGCAAAGTTCTTTAAATATGGATATTGTTTATTAGGATATGCTAATTATATGTATGTGAATATTATAATTATTTTTCAGTCAGCTCAAAGATATATAAAAGTGTGAAGGGTGCAGGGGACAGAGACATTCTGCCACAGAAAATAACAGAAGCCTAAAAGTCAACCTTTCTATTTTACAGGGCTCAGCTGAAATCCTGTCAGGCCTGCCTCCAACAATGACTGGAAAAGAGCTTCCACACAACAATGTGACTGAAAGCTTCACTTCTCCCCAGTGCTTTATGTAATTCAAAACCGTTTTCCAGCATCACTGACAAGCTTTAAATCAGTAAACCACACAGAAAAGGAAACACAACAGCATTCACCCTTTGGAGGTCGCACAGCATATCTACTTGCAAGCACTGGTAAAAAAATTGTCATTCCCTTGACTTACAATTTTAACTATTACATGGTAAAATCCCCAACTCCAAATTAGTTTTGCTCATAAGGTCAGCATAGCAGCAGCTGGATGCTACACAGCAAGAGATACACCGAGTGAGGAAAAATGGGAAAAAAAAATTGGAAACCAAAATGTCTTTAAAAAAACAGCTTCTTTTACCCTGGCACCACAAACACTATGATGCCTTAATCATAAGCATATCCTTATTGCTGGGTGTCATTACAGGGCAGAAGGTTGTTTGGATGCTTTACCTGTGCATTTCCATACCTTAACATGTTTGGCTTCCTTTTAATTGTAACCTTAACTCTAAATTTCCTGAATGTGGTTTTGAGATAATTACAGCAGCCTTGTAATGGTTTTTACCCTTGTGTTATTGATACAGCCTTAATTCCACCGTAACATCCTTTTCCTTCTTGGAATTTAGAGTGGGCTATTAACTGTAGTATCTAGGTGCAAATGAAAGAAAGTTGTAGTGACTGGTATCATGACAAGAAAGAAGAGGGTAGGGCTTTGGGGATGTTAAAAGGGAATAAAGATATTAGCCAGGGCTCCAGAAATGCCAGGTGATCAGAAACTATAGGGATAGACACTAATGTAAAAAGCTAAACAGTCCATGCAATAGAAGTTGATCACAACAAAATTTTAGGGCTTAAATAATTTGCTGAAATGTAAATGCCATCCCAAAAGCAACCAATCCTTCTGAGAGCTGACTCAGAGCTCTCCCTCTATTGTTCAGGCCAGGTCTGCAATGCTATGCAACTCAACCCACTGTAACCCTTGGAAATAACTATATGCACATTTGTTCTGTGCTAGCAGTTCTTGCTGCCTTATATTCCAGCTCTTTCATGTAAGACGCTTGGAGAGGCAGTGACTCTCAGTCAGAGCCTTCCAGACTCCACAACCCCAGATGCTACTGCAAGACTCGAGCTCTACCTCCCCACACATTCAATGTGACTGCAGAGCAATTCCTTGGACTCCCAACCTGTCCAGCTCCCTGGGGAAATAAATGTTCATACTTTGCCCCATCTGATTGTCCTATGTAACAATTTCCTCCATGGGAATATCACCTCCCTGACCTCCCAACAGGAATGGGTGTGGGGTTCTGATGACAGCACTGGAGAATGCAGGGACAGGGATGAAGCTAGCATGTTGAGGTGAAGAAATCTAGCCTTCCACAATTAGGAGGAAGGGAAGGAAGACCCAACCATCTCAAAACTAAATTAGAGACCGTGGTGCTCTCTCTCCTCTTTGCTGGAATAGTAGTACAGAGTCTGTTGCACCAGCAGATTCCCGCACCATAAATTAGCAAGGAAAGATGACACCAGGATCGGTGGTGTATAGCTGCTCAGTTCTGGGGGGGATTTTGGGATTGAAGATCTCCTACTTACTGAAGGTGTGATACAAAAGGAATGGCTAGATAAGTTCATGGAGGATAGGTCCATCAATGGCTATTAGCCAGGATGGGCAGGGATGGTGTCCCTAGCCTCTGTTTGCCAGAAGCTGAGAATGGGCGACAGGAGATGGATCACTTGATGATTACGTTTTCTGTTCATTCCCTCTGGGGCACCTGGCATTGGCCACTGTCGGAAGACAGGATACTGGGCTAGATGGACCTTTGGTCTGACCCAGTATGGCCGTTCTTATGTAATGGTTACAACTCATCTCCTCTCAGAGCCATAGATTCCAAGGCCAGAAGGGACCACTGTGATCATCTAGTCCGACCTACTGTGTAACACAGGCCATAGAACTTCCCCAAAATAATTCCTAGAGCAGATTTTTTTAAAAACATTGAATAATCCATCATTCTTTGATTTGTGATGAAGTGAATATATAAACTGGGCCTGCTGTATCATCAGCCAGGAATCATTAATGCAAGCCAGATCAGCCATCTCGTGCCTGATAAGATCCTGGGTGTTAGAGAGGTCTAAGCTGCACCTTGAACTCCACGAGTAGAAGGTCAGAGCATCACTAGAAAGTCTCTGCTTGCTTCTGTCACCAAAGATCCTGGCTGAACACCATGCAGAGACTCCATTTCAAACGTCCTCCGCTTGCAACTACATTAATTAGTTTTCTAACTTCTGGAGCTGTAAGCTCCCCTTGTGATCTGTGTTCTTTCTGCCTTTTATATCATCACCACCAGTAATAAGATTCGGCAACCAGAGCTTAGCTGATTGTTGATGGAACAGGAGGAGGAATAGAATCCAGTTCATTCTCCCATCGCTGTACTGGCTTTGCAGTGCTAACAATAGATCCACTTTATTTCAGCTGTAAACTAAGTAGAATACATACAGGGTGCAGGTATGCTGCACAAGATGACATTTGTACATACAGAAGTCCAATGTAAACCAGCATAGCAACTTTTTACAACAATACACACCAGATGAGGATCTGGCAACCCTCTTCGCCCCCCTACCCCGCTTTTTTTTTTTTTTTTTTTAACTATAACTACATCTGAAAATTGTCATGGAAGTTCTTACATATTTAAAGTCCTTTTTAAAATATCCACAATTCTATTGCTTTAAAAAAGCAAACAAAACAAAAAAGGTACCATACCAAAACCAACACATTTAGCTTTGTATTTAAAAGAGCTGTTTATGTTCCTATTGGCACCAACAAAGTAGATACAGAAAGAGAGACAGACAGAGCTCAGCAAATGTAGTCATGTTAACTTCTGCTCTCTCTGACAAATAGGATGGACAAAACCCATGGGAAAAGACATTTTATTTTTCAAACAGCTAAGAGGCATTACAAGCAGCGGAGGTTTTGAAATGAAAACCATAAAACAAAAGTGGTTCACTACTTCCCATGCACAAATGATGGGCTAGTGAAAGAATTATTGTTCAGGTCAAATCAGGTGGAAGACGGTTTCTCATGAATGCAGCATTATAAGAAAATCCCAAGCTCTCCATTTTTGTTATAGCCGTTAGCCCCAGTAATTTCTGTTCTCAAGAAGCAATAATGATTCAGTTCTCAAGAACCAACAATTTGTGCTCTTAATTGTGGAATGGTCAGATAACTTTGATTACAGCTTTGGGGTTTTTTATGGAGCTGTCTTTTCAAGCAGTGAGAAGACCCAGAAAATATAAGGTTTATAGTATGAGCAATAGCACCTAGTATTAATTCCCAAGCTAAAGTTCTCTAATATGTGTTATAGGGAAATTGTAGAGACCTCCAGAAACTCCAGCAGACCTATAAACTGTTTTGACGTAATGTCTCAGAGAAGGGATTATTTGATTAACAAGAATAATTCTAGCATTTTGTCATCACCTACCTTTAGAGCTGTTGATTTATGTGAACAGACTGGGACAAATTGGGATCAGCACAATAGCCAAAATATGTGCAGGTTTTGGCTTGCACCTGGCTGTGGCTCTGTAAGCACAATTCAAAAGTTAGTGTATTTGTATGGCACAATTCAGCGTCTATGCTCTGAAGCAGGGAACCCAAGGTTAAAAAAACAGTGAGCTTTCTCTCTGAATCATGCAGAACAGGTCATAGCGCACACTCAAATGCAGGGCCGGCTCTAAGCACCAGCCTACCAAGCACGTGCTTGGGGCGGCACCTGGAGGGGGGCGGCGCTCAGGTTTAAAAAACAAAAAAACAAAAAAAAAACCCACTCCAGCGCTCGCGCCCCGGCTGGGGCAGCGGAGCCACGGGCATGCTGTCCTCCCCGCCGGCGCAGCGGCCGGGGCAGCAGGGCAGCGGGCATGCCGCCCTCCCCACCGGCGCCCGGCCGGGGGAACGGGGCCACGGGCATGTCGCCCTCCCCACCGGCACCCCGCAGGCATTTTGGCGGGGTGGCGGCGCTGAGGAGGGGTTGTTTTGGCAGGGGTTGGGGGGGTGTTTTTTTTGTTTGGCAGGGCGGTGCTTGGGGGTTTTTTTTTGCTTGGGGCGGCAAAAAAGTTAGAGCCGCCCCTGCTCAAATGTAAGTGATATTTACTGCTTTGCTATTTCCCTCTTTCAGCCTAATAGTCTTGGTGTACATTATCCTTCATTCTTTATGCTTCGGTGTATTTGGTTTATTTGTTTTGGTGAATTTAGCCTACAGATTGCAGTATAGTTACAGGGATGAATCAGATTCCTTATATTTAAATAGCGAGATTTTTTTGATAGATGAATTGTGTTCTTCAGTTATGTTTTAAAAATATCCCAGCAATAATTTTAATTCCAGCCCTGCAGCTGAGACCTGTACTGGGATATGAAAATACAAACTCCACCAGCTTATCACTAAGTACCAAATCCTGCCCCCACGTCTATGCATGGAAATGATGCATTTACACTGCAGAAATTGGGGAGAAGGAATAGGTTTGGGGGGCCTCCACCTATGATGCTCTGCTCCACGGTGGTCTCTGCCCGCTGGCATACACATTTTTTTGAAGAGCAAGACAAGGAAGGGACAGTAGGTTTGTGGTTTCGCAAATACTCTATGCAAATACAAGCTGCCTGGCTTCTATAGCTCTGAAGCTGCAGTGACATCTTAGAAGAGGCTCTGCTATTGCTCTGAGGCCAGGGGACTGAGAATTCTTTCCTCCCCAGTCCTGCCCCCCAGAGTAGGTCATTGCAGATCCCTGTTGCTAGGAATTGGCCCTGGAGCAGTAGCAGCTGTGCTGAACTGGAAAGCATGAACTCTTGCATGAATTCCACACTGCTGTCACTGTAATACCAGGACACACTGTTAATATTTACAACAGATAAAAAACCTTAGTGCTAATTGCTGGAAAAATGCCATAATTTATTAATCCCATCAGTAAATCCTATAACATTATCCAAAATGCTTAATTCATTGTTGAATTTGGATATCTTTAGGGGTAATATATACAAGGGATATAGCTAGTTAATTACATATATGTGTTACAAGTACTTTCAGGTACTGCACTTGTCCTGGAGTCCTCCTGCCAATATTTTTGTGGTTTTACATCATATTTTCCAATTTTCTAAATATTTTTCTCTCTTTTTACTGTGTGGAAGACCCACATAAACAGCAGGGAAAACTAGGACCTTGATCCTGCAATCATCTAAGTGCATGGATAACCTTACTCTCATTGGGACTTCTCAGGTGAGTAAAGTTAAACAGGTACACTTAAGTATTTGCAGGATCAGAGCCTTACGGACTGACAACTACAGTGGAAACCGACTATACGCAAAGTGCCATCAAGTACACCAAAGAAAGAAAGAAAGAAAATAGGTATTTTTCTCTCAAAGCTCCTTCAGTTACAATGATCTCAAATGCTGCTTGCAACAAGAGTTCATTGAAAAAAAAATCATAATATTTTAGTTCCAAAGTTTTGAACAGGAACAACTTTTGTTTATTCAAAGTTTTTCATAATTTTTTCAAAGTAACTTCTGGATTGCAAGCGTTTTTATTTTTGAAAATTTTTGTTTTTCCTTCCCCTCCATTCTCTCCCCTGCATTTTCCTTCTTTATTTCTATTCCCTCTTTTTCCATTTTGTCACTGAAAAAGGGTGAGGAAAAAGGAGAGGGGGGGGGGGGAATAAGAAACCTCCAAACAAAAAACCAAACCAAAACAAAAAAAACCCCAAACATCCTAAGCCAAAAAAAAACAAAAAAAACCCAGTGACCAAATGTATCCCGGTATTCACACCCTACACACTATTGTAATAATCTCTGTACAAAATATGCCTTGTGAGGTATCATTTGAAAAATAATAACTCACTGGTCAATAATATCATGGTGAAATGTGTGTAAGCAACATGATGAACATAAGCTGAAATTATAACTGAAATGTGTTTACCAGACAGGTCTGGGGAGGGGGTGAATTTCTTTCTCAAAAACAAAGAACGAGCTGCCACCTCTAGCCAGGTGTCATCAAAGCTGATTGGCAGTCACCGGTCAAGTAGGAATTCTTTGGCAGCAAAGGGGGGCAGAAACAGATCGATCTGCATTTTAACAATCAAAAACATGGAACCCCTTTCACCATGAGACTCTATGTTTCCGTCCTCACAGCTGGAAGGAACTTTATCAAGGGGTAACCCTCAGGAAAAGGCATTTCAAAGGGTGTCTGGACTATAAAAGGGAGGGGCAAATACCCCAGGTATTCTCTCTTTCTTTCTCTCCCTATCGCTCTCACTCTCTTTCACTTAAGACAACAAAGGAATCAGACTTTGGACTTTGGGAGGGGTTCTGAGGTGAGAATTTGGTCAGCCCTGTTGCTGGGAATATGTGGTAAGGATTTTACCTTGAACAGAGTCTAGTTTGCTAAGTTTTAGTTACTAGAAAATGTTTTCTCTCTATTTTTATTGTAACCATTTCTGACTGTAATACCTTGTACTTGTACTCACGCAAAATCTTTCTCTTTGTAGTTAAATAAACTTGTTTTATTCTTTAATCAAAACTGATCCAGTGTTTGGGTAACTCCAGTTAAAAAGCAAACAATTGAATATTGATTGACCCCTTACAAGGGCAATGAACCTCTAACATCTGGACACCACAGAACACACATTTTTGGGAAAATTCAGGACTGGGAGTGTGTTGTGGGTCACCCTGCAATTGGTAACCAAGGCTGGTGGAAGCCAGAGTGTGACTGGAGTGTTCCTGGCAGGCTGCAGCTATACACAGACACTCAGGGTGTGCTCTGCATGCTGTTTGGATGTTTGTGAGGGGCCCAGGTTTGGAGCTACAGCAGCAAAGAATTGTGGAGGACCCACGGTTGCAGGCAGGTGGTGACACAACCTCTTACTAGTCTGGGTTGCACCCCAGAATGTGATACCCCCTCCCAAATATATATTAGGGTAAAAAAATCACACAGGAGCTTGATTTTAAAGTAGATGACAACACTTAAATAATCCTCAGCTCAAAACTTGCTCACTGCAAGTCTCCATTTATAAATAAAGGTATATGGAACAGAGCTGGAAGTTTTCTGAGGCTGCTATTGTCGACTCTTGTACAGTTTATCTTATTCAAATAACTGCTGTTAGTTAATATTATAATAGCTAATTAATACTCAGGGGTTTTCTCTTTTGTTTTTTGAGAGGGTTTTTTTTTTGCCAGCATTGAGACCTCTCATATAAGCAACACTCAATGTCATTGTTACATGAACTGGCTCATGATGAGTAGCCTGTTTTATTTTTGAAAAATGAGTCGACAGCATATTTGACATTATGTTTCATCGTCCACATTCAGAAAACAGTCTGTTGAATTATTTTTTCCCCGCTTGGAATTTTCTTGATTCTGGCACAATTATTTCCATTACACTGAAGTACTTAAAGGCAGATTAGCTTTTGGCAATGGGAAACTGTTTTCCTTTGTAAATGACTGTAGTATTTTGCAACCCGTTCATGGGTGGCCAATTGCAGCATATTTCCACACCCTTAACTGGTGAAAATAAGATACAGAAACCATCTCAGAGAGACAAGCCCCTAGTAACCATACAAAGCATGAAAAGCTAATCACAGGATTCACAAAGTTTGTTTTTAAATGTCACCTGATTTCAGTGCCTTGGTAAATATAAGAAATGTAGAGCTGTTAGTAAGTGTGCATTCTCATACAAACAGAAATGTCTCCAAGACAAATATTGAGCGTACCTGACCCAAACTTCCTTATACAGTCAATGACGTGGCTGCTCTGTGTGACAGAGGAAATAGTTCACAGTTGGCATTCTGGATACTCTTTATCAACACTTCATTTTTACATGTAACATTGGGCCCCATTGTTTAAAACTCCTATGCCAAGTCTGTTGGACTAGTACATGGGCAAGGATTTCAGCCAATCATCTCTAGATGGTTCTATGCTTTTTAGAGTTACCATGACAGAAACATATAGTGTGTGAACATCCAGGGGGCCTTCAGAATGAGGAAATGGGCTAATCGTCCACACTCTGTTGACTGTCACGCCCCCTTCTTCCCCCACTCTCAATGCTCCTCCTAAGCCATTATTTAGCTGAGGAAAAAATATCATCTGTATTGAATTTGGACACAATAAACAACTAACTATTTCCTTTCCCTGCTGGTACTGAATATGACATCACTGTATCTCTTGCCTTTAAATCAGGAGTGGCCAACTTGTGGCTCCGGACCCACATGCAGCTCTTCAGAAGTTATTATGCGGCTCCTTATGTAGGCGTCAACTCTGGGGTTGGAGCTACAGGCGCCAACTTTCCAATGTGCTAGGAGTGCTCACTGCTCAACCCCTGGCTCTGTCACAGGCCCTGCCTCCACTCCACCCCTTCCCTCCCCTGAGCCTGCCGTGCTTTCGCTCCTCTCCCCCACCAGACCCCGAGCCTCCTGCACACCACGAAATGCCACAAAACAGCTGATCGGGAAGTGCGGGGAGGGAGGGGGAGGTGCTGATCGGCAGGGCTGCTGGTGGGCGAGAGGTGCTGGGAGTGGGGGGTGGGGAGCTGATAGGGGGCTGCTGACGTATTATTGTGGCTCTTTGGCAATGTACATTGGTAAATACTGGCTCCTTCTCAGGCTCAGGCTGGCCACCCCTGCTTTAAATCATTGTCCAACTCACCACCACCAGCTAATTTGTGCCTCACATGGTTGGATGGATAAACTGTAATTGTCAGATTAAATTGCCAGAGTTAGTTGCTTGCCTTCCCTTTTACTACAGGAGAAGCACAATTCAGATCAGAATAAAAAGAATGGCTCACCAGAGAGGGTGCTTCATAGTTTCACAGGAATGTGCTGTTCTAGTACACATTGTTATGCCATATTTCTGGCAGATGCTTCATTAACTTTTTCCTCCAGAGATAATAGAGAAAGGTCTCATAGTGTTAGTCTTCATAGAAGAGACAGTATGAAAACCCTCTGGCATCTGTTTTCTGGCTTAGACCAGACAGCTTTCCCCATTCTTTGGTAATAAGCTCTTCTCACCTTTCTCTCCCTCCGATACTCAAAAGTTGCTAAATTAGAGTGAAAGTTTTTTTAAAATGCACTGTGGGAGTAATTTCTATGGGTTTAGCCATCATGGGGCTGATCCTGCTGGCTTGACACAGGCAAGACTCCTATTGACTTCAATTGGCGGCAAGGACCGCAGGATCTGGTCATGTATGAAAATAGGTGAAAATAACCACTTTCCTTGACAAGTGAGTTTCTATTATTACCTTTTTACAAATCTGAACTGTTACAGTCTTTATCTGTAACAGCCTCAATCGCCATAGACCAAAGCAGCCTTAACTCATTCTCTAAACTTGCATTTCCATCTTTTCACATGCTTTAAAACACTGATTTTTGGACATCTATACCATGAATGTGTTTTGCTTGCATAAATCCAAGCACAGAGGCTGCTTTCATAGTAGAACTTACACATCTTGCATTGCCTTGACACTGAGCCATACATTAGTCACTACTACAATATTAGCAACTATTACTTCCCCATGCATTTGCAGCATAAAACAAATAGCATTGCCCCACAGAGATAGAAAACAAAAAAAATTGCCTCTCTTCCTTTCTCTACCCCACCCCTGAAAAAGGTTTAGGTGACAATAGGGACTATCATGATCCCCTCTCACACTGTGCCAAACTCTTAATCTGGATTGTATAAATACACAGATCTGCATTAAGCTCTCAAGAGGTGATATTTTGTACCACTTTTTATCATCAATCCCTAAAAAAAGAAATAGAATTATGACTTGTTTGCCTCAAGTGGCAATTCATAGGTAGAGATATACACAATACAACTCTCCAATCCCGCAAACCCTTATGCACATGCTTAACTTTACTCTGTGAATAGTTCAATTGAATTCAATGCCTAAATGATGCTAAGTGCCCATTGCTATACCCAGAGAAGTCAATAGGAGTCTATTAACTTCTGTGGGCCTTGGACTCGCCAAAGGTAAATGAAAGACAGCAGGCAGCAGCCAGTGGATTTGCACTGATGATGTAAAAATTGGTGGGTGCTCCGCACCCACTGGCAGCTCCCCACCAACCCCAGGGCCCGCCGCCATCTTACCTTAGCACCGGGAGACGTTGCGGGGCCCCGCCCCCGACGCTGGGCGACGTTGCGTCGGCGTCTGGGGCAGGGCCCCGCAACGTCACCCGGCGTCGGGGGCGGGGCCCGGCATCGGGGGCGGGGCCCCGCAACATCACCCGGCGTCGAGGGCGGGGCCCGGCGTCGGGAGCGGGGCCCCGCCCCCGACGCTGGGTGTGAGCTCCCACCGGCGCCAGAGAAAGTCGGCGCCTGTGGCATGGAGCTGCTATGATCCAGGTGACTGGACAGGGAAGCAGGAGACCAGAGCTCTATTTCCAGTGCTTACACTCACTTGCTTTGTGACACTGGGCACGTCACTTAGAACAAAATGGTCCTTGTTTGGGGCCTGAAGTTCATAGAATCATAGAATCTCAGGGTTGGAAGGGACCTCAGGAGGTCATCTAGTCCAACCCCCTGCTCAAAACAGGACCAACCCCAACTAAATCATCCCAGCCAGGGCTTTGTCAAGCCTGACCTTAAAAACCTCTAAGGAAGGAGATTCCACCACCTCCCTAGGTAACCCATTACAGTGCTTCACCACCCTACTAGTGAAAAAGTTTTTCCTAATATCCAACCTAAACCTCCCCCTCTGCAACTTGAGACTATTACTCCTTGTTCTGTCATCTTCTACCACTGAGAACAGTCTAGATCCATCCTCTTTGGAACCCCCTTTCAGGTAGTTGAAAGCAGCTATCAAATCCCCCCCTCATTCTTCTCTTCTGCAGGCTAAACAATCCCAGTTCCCTCAGCCTCTCCTCATAAGTCATGTGCTCCAGCCCCCTAATCATTTTTGTTGCCCTCCACTGGACTCTTTCCAATTTATCCACATCCTTCTTGTAGTGTGGGGCCCAAAACTGGACACAGTACTCCAAATGAGGCCTCACCAGTGCCGAATAGAGGGGAATAATCACGTCCCTCGATCTGCTGGAAATGCCCCTAAAGTTCAGCCTTGTGCTGTCCCTCTGAACAGGGGAGAATTTCATCCCTGGAGGTTAGGGACTGAGTAACAGTAACAGGTACCAACAGTGGCATTTAACACCATTAAAGGATGTGGAGAGAAGACAAATAAGGGCAAAGCTGTGTCCCTGCCCTCCCTCAACATTGGGCAGTGGGGCTGAGCCCACAAAAGCTGCACCCTTTCACAGTACGTATCAGGGGCGCTCTGCCCATATCTTGCTGGTGCTCTAGAGGCAATTTATCTGCCTCACACACAATGACCAAGGGACATCATCTGGGGTGATGTGGTTCCACACACACCCTACAACTGGGCTGTGGCCTTACACCCACAATCTGCCTTTATTCTCTTTTAAATTGTGAAACTTTGCTTTTAATAACGTGTCATATCAGCCTTTGCAGTGGGCAAACTACGGCCCATGGGCTGGATTTGGCCCACCAGCCATTTTAATTTGGCCCTCAAACTCCCGTTGGGGATCAGGGTCTGGAGCTTGCCCCACTCCGGCGCTCCAGCCGGGGAGCAGGGTCGGAGGCCGCTCCACACGGCTCCCAGAAGCAGTGGCATAGCCCCTCTCTGCCTCCTACATGTCAGGGCAGCGAGGGGACTCCACTCTGCATGTTGCCCCCGCAGCTCCCATTGGCCGGGAATCGCAGCCAATGGGAGCTGCAGGGGCATGCCTGTGGACGGGGCAGCGTGCAGAGCTGCCTGGCCGCGCCTCTGTGTAGGAGCTGGAGAAGGGAGGTGCTGCTGCTTCCAGGAGATCCTTGAGGTAAGTGCAACCTAGAGCCTGCACCCCTGAGCCTCTCCCCACACCTCAACCCCCTGCCCCAGCCCATATCCCCCTCCCACCCTCCGAACCCCTCGGTCCCAGCCCAGAGCACCCTCCTATACCCCAAACTCCTCATCCCCAGCCAGATCCCTCACCCCCACCCCTGCACCCCACTCTCCCACCCAGGGCCGGTACAAGGAAGTTTCATGCCCTAGGCGAAACTTCCTTGCACCTGCCCTGCACCCCACCCCAGCGAACACCACCCCCCCACAGCCAACACTGCTCCCCTGCAGCCAATCCACCCCCCTGCGCCCCCCCACCCAGCTAACACCTCCCCCCACTGCAGCTCAGCCCCCCGCCTGGCAGCCTCCTCCCGCCCGCGGCACCCCCCGGCTCCTGGCAGCCACGGCCAGCCACCCCCCGGCTCAGCTGCGAAGGTGGGCGGCGGGCGGCAGCCGCGGTCAGCAGCCCCCCTGGCTCCTGGCTTAGCCGCGGAGCCAGGAGGGCGGGCTGCAGCCGCGACCAGGAGCCCCCCCCGGCTCCCGGCTCAGCTGCGGAGCTGGGCGGCGGGCAACAGCTGCGGCCTAGGGGACCGCCTAGGGTTGCCTAGTGGGTGCGCCAGCCCGGCTCCCACCCCAGCCCGGAGCCCTCTCCAGGACCCTGAACTCCTCATTTCTGGCCCCACCCCGGAGCCCACACCCCCAACCAGAGCCTTCACCCCCTCCCGCACCCCAACCCCAATTTTGTGAACATTCATGGCCTGCCATACAATCTCTATTCCCAGATGTGGAAGTTTGCCCACACCTGATCTACTGTCTACCCTAAATCATTCAAGAGAGAACATAACTTTTCTTATATACATACCGCCTGCTGTACACTGCCTCTTGAATAGTTCCTCTTTTGTTTACTGTGTGTACTCTACTTCTGTCCTGGAAAAGGCAGGAAAGCACAAATTCATAAAAAGCCAGGTAGATAAATTGCACTCTTTAATATCCTGCAGGGCAACATATAACTAGGCAATGCAACAACACAGCACTATAACATGAGACTGGATTCACCCACTGGAAAGTCCATGCTGGAAAATGAATCCAATGAGAGAGAGAGAGTTTCATGTTGCTAAGAGGAAAAATTATTGGGATCTTTGGATGATTAGCAACAATAAATATGGAACAAGACCGCATAAAATAGGCAGGCTGAAGGTATACAGTAAACAGTATCCAAATAGCACATAAAACAAAAATGAGTCAGTGCCACCCCGGACACTGCAAAGCAAACAGGAAATCTTATACAGCTATTTATAGTATGGGACGCAGCCTAATAGGAAAGAATAAAGACAATGCTCATATTTATGCATTATTTAACTGCTTCTCTGTTTATGGCCAGCTAAACAGAGAAGCAATTAAAAACAAAGATCCACACTGAAAACATACTAAGGGAACACTGTCTAAATCAGTCTTTAGGATCAATGAGGATTGTCACAGTGTCTATCTGGCTGTCAAAGCAAACTCACCATTAAAGAAAAACTACTGCACAAAAAAATGTGTTCTTTGGCATCTGCCATTAAGTGTGGCCAATAAAATTGAAACACTGTAAAATGTTAACCTAGCTGTCTATTTACAAAGGCAAGAGTTTGACCATACAATTTGCCCAGCTACAAGAAATTTGAGCTTAAAAATGAGCTATTCCTGCACTCGTAGAACCTCAGTCTGTTAGCCAATGTGGCCAAATGCCTATAGGCCTAACTTGTGTTAATGATAGCAAAATTCTATTTAAAATTCATTAGAAAACAAATTGAAATGATTTAAGAAATGCAGTTCAACCTCATTTGAGGATAATTCAGCCAAATTAGCCCATTCAAATTCATTTTTTTAAAATTATATACTGCAGACCCAGCAGCAAAACTTTAAAATAGTGAGATGGCAAGAAAACAGAAGCAGAATAGATGCAGTTTTTCATTTAAATCAAATACATGTTTGCAGATGGTATAATATTCACTGCAACTATTTAAAAGCTTAAGACAAATAGCTAATATTAAACTGATACAAAACCCCACCTACAATAGAGAATTTTCTAACACATACTGCTCTGTCAGCTCCCTTATTCTCACATTTATTATTTTGTTCTTCCATGAAATGTGTAGTATCTTCTTCTGCTATCTGTGATGGGCAGCCTCCAATAATTTTTTTTTGTTAGTCACTGTCATCAGCTAAGTCTCTGTTCCATACAGTAGTGGGCTCAGTACAATCACACGGTGTAATCTGACCCTTAGTTTGGTGTGGTTTGACCAGATGTTGTTCATACTTCCAGACGTGGTGTTTGCTTTTCCTAATCTCGTATGAATATCTTTATCACAGCCATCATTAAATGTCATCACTCTCCACAGGCAGCAGAACTCTTCTACCTGTTCAATTTCTTTTCCATCCACGTACAACTTTACAGCTTATGTCCAGTTTCCTACCTTCATTATCTTGGTTTTCTCTGCATTTACTTGCAGTCCAATTTTCACTGCTTCTTGTTCTACCTCTGATGTATTGGCAATCTTTCTGTTCCGTGTCATTCTTAGTAAAGCAAAATTAAAAACAGAAGATGGACTGATAACACCCAATGAAATTAGAGCAGCCATCAAAGGCCTCTGTGATGGGGTGTATAAAACCTACACTGGGACAGAAGTGGTTAAGGAGCAGTTCTTCCCCAGGTGACTACGCTCCACTGCACCTGCAGAGCCTGGTCCTCCTGGAGGAGAAGCTTGAAAGGAAGCCACGACCGGTCAGAAGGGGGGCAGACAGGATAGGAGGATAGACCTAACTTGAGAGCTCCTGAGTAAGGGCACAGCAGAAGTCCTTACTGCATGGGAGGGATCTGCAAGCGGCAGCTATCCCAGGCCCTAGAGGAGGGGCCAAAGAGACCCAAGTGAGAGGTAGTTGGGAGCTTTCGCTCTTGAGCTGAGAGGCTGAGCCCTGAGCTGGGAGCCTGACTGGAAACAGGGGCCTATCAGGAGCCTGCCTGAAACCCTGGGGAGAGGGAGAGCATGACAGCTTCGGGCAATGGGAGGGAAACCCAGGAACCTGGGCCACTTTGAAGCTGGGGCAAACCTGCAAAGGAGAAGGTTACCCGCTGAGCCCCAAATGGGCAGAAGATTTGGTTGTTTTTGCTATTTTCTGTTGGACTTTAAGGGAAGGACTTTGAGGCCTTGTGGGGAAGCAAGTGGTAGGAAGTGACCCAGAAAGGCAGCCCCAAAACACTCCAGGGTGTTTGCTATCACTGCCTTTCGTTGGGCCCTGAGCTAGAGCCCAATAGAAAGGGAGGGCCCAGGTTCCCTTACCAACCTCCCTGTTGTGGAAGGGGCATAAAACTCTTCCTCCTACATCTCCCCAATGAGGAAGAGATGATAGAGGCATTGTAAGTTCCGAGTCAAGAGCGTGCCATCCCCCAGGGACTGGAGGGGGCTGAAGACTCTTTCTTTTGTGGGACTGTTGGGCTGTATATATTTTGTTGGACTCAAAGGAAAGGGAAGGGGGCTAACTCAACTGGACATCTGGCTGAGATGTCCAGTTGACACCTACTGAGAGGTGGATCGCCATAGCATTGGAGTGATTACTGGTGAGGAACTCCGGAGACAGGGAGAGCTGGGATCCATTGACCTAACCATTGGGCCGCATGACAGTGGGACTGCAAAAGGCTCCCTGCGCTGCTGCAGGGCGGGTGATCCCGCATTTTTGCAGGCATGAAGTGAGCGGGGGAGGCTGTGGTCAGGGCCGGCTCCTGGCACCAGCAAAGGAAGCAAGTGCTTGGGGCGGCACATCTGAAGGGATGGCATTCCAGCCATTCCTGGCGCGGCATATTTCAAGGGCGGTTTTTTTGTTTGTTTGTTTTGCTTCTGCAGCTCCGGTCGCAGCTTCTTTTTTTTTTTGCCTTGGAGCTTGGGGCAGCAAAAAAGCTAGAGCCGGCCCTTGCTGTGGTCCTGGTGGGGCAGAGCAGAGACCCTGGCCAGGACTCCGCTCTGCCCAGCCTGGACTGCAGCCTTTCCTGCACCTTGCGCCTTCAGGAATCAGGAATCACCAGCCCCATGGTCGTGGCCCCGCTCACTCACACACGACAGTGGGGCTGCAGAGGCCCCCTTCATGGCTGCAGAAGCCATTCAGCACTGAGGTGGCCTCTTCCACTGCTGGGAGCTCCTCCTCCTCACAGTCTTGGCCAGTGAGCTCTGTCCTATTATCCAAACATCCACATTATCCGAATCCCTTCCTCATCCTCCAGCAGGAGATATATGGGAGACAAGGAATATAGTCAGATAATATGGAGGTCCAGATAACAGGGTTTCAGATAAACAGGAGTATACTGTGTTTACTCTTTGATAGATCATCGAAAAAGCTATTGTGTGGCAAAAACCCATCTTAGTCAACTTTAAGAAAGCATTCAGTGGTGCACCCAGAGAACCCAGGGACTACTGCTAGAAGGGATACCAGATACCAGACAAGTTGACCAGCATAAGGAGTTTACATGCTGGAAGTAGATGTGCAGTGAGATCGGATACAGGCCTGGGTGAGAGGTTTGATACTGTGACTGAAGTTAGGCAAGGGGGTGAGTCATCACCAATCCTCTTCGCTTTAGCAATAGACTGGGTGTTGAAGCAGGCAACATAAAGCATAGTGGACTGTGTAAAATGGATTAGCAGAGAGGAGTTCTGTGATCTTGACTTGCCGACGACAATAAGGATGCCACAATACCCTTAACACTGCCTCAGCGTGTGGGGTTATTCCACCTAGTGTCTACTTAAAACATCAGCTCTTCAGCAGGGCAGGGACAGCCTCTTCCTATGAGCCTAGCACATTTTGGGCATCAGTGTAATAACAATGGCACAAGTCGGGATGTTTAGAACAACAACACTATTCCACTCCTCAGAGTATTTTATAGACCGCAGTGCTATTATATGAATGATGTCCAGGCCAGATTCGCCCCTGTATATACATAGGATACCATTTTTCACTGTCCCTATGCTCATTAGCGGTGGGGGGATTGAGCCCCAGAGGAGATTGGAAGACAATATAGCCACCTCCTGCACTCTTGAGAGTTCTGCTACACAAAGGTCCAGCTCTCTAGGAGCTGCACCCCTAGCAGAGGCTGCCCAGGGTTGGCGCTGAATCCTGTCGTGTATTCATCTTGGAGAAATTTTCTCTTTTGTATTGGACATAGCAACATTCAGACCTCATCCTGCAAGGTATGGGGCCCTTCTACCAAAGCCAGTGGGAGTTTAGACTCCTCAGCATCTTGCAGGAACAGGTCCTTTAATCTTATGGGACTCTGAAAGAGCAAAACATGTTGTAAATCAGACTATATTGTTGTGGGTTGGGCTAAATGAGTATTTGACTGTTCTTACAGCAACATTACCAGGTTAACCACATCCATTTTGTGGGTGTTTTGTCCTCAGACTTTGTCCTTTCTTTTGAGGGGGGACTTGTTACCTTCAATTCTAGATGGAAGTGAGGTTTGCATTATATTGTATTGCATTGCATTGCCAGAACAACTATTGGAAGGTACAACTTTATCAACCAAAGAAGCAGTTCCTGCAACTGCCATTCTAATGAAAGGCCATGCCAGAAAATAAAAACAGGTCACCGTTATAACAGAACTCCAGGCCTGCAGACTCTGAAAGATTGATGCTGGAGCTCTTCTTTTGTGTTCATTACAAACCCTGCCTGCAGCTGCAATAGCTTGAAACTGACATACATCATGCCCAGTTAGCAGCCTGTTTTAAAAACATTAACAGAGAAAGTGCTTTGATCTAGCTCAGAGGGCATTCTCGTTTGTCGCATTGGTTAGAAGATTAGCTCCCATTATTTCTGTGCTAAACAAGATGTTTAATTTCACATCTGAAGTTACAGTTTTTATCCTACCTGGTGTATTAGGAAGACTGGAAAGAGCTAAGGATCCTTATATATAACCACTGTGTTTTATTTTTTGCATGATAGCCATTCAACTTTTAAAAATACACATACACAATTTAGAGCCTGATTCTGATCTCACTTACATTACTTCAAATCAGGAGTAACTTGACAAAAGTCAGTATTTCACTGGTGTGTAAAACGTGTAAGCAGGATCAGAACCAGGCCATTAAAGAATTCAGAGTGTATTACACCTCACAAATTCTGAGTAGAAAAAAAATGGTTCAGTTTGGGTGTGCTAAAATTCCTACTCCATTGCCAGTTGTGCTCCCTGTTATAATGCAAATGACTTTTATAGCAGTACTGGAGAGACTATAGTATAGTATTAAATCGTGTAGTTACTTTGATTGGTGATACCACCAGAGACACTATTACATGAATATAGAAGAATGTAATGTAGCTCTAACACTGTCACTATGTCTGAAGTATCTTCAACATGCACAGTTAATTCCTTCACTTATTAAATTTCCCTGAACAATGCAGCTTGTCCAGCTGTAATCAATAAATAATTAAGAGAATTATGAGACAGAGACAAGACTTTTCTAAAGGATCCAATAACCCTTCCTTATGGCAAACAAAAATTAGTTATTTTAGAGGTTAGTAGTAAAGGACTAGAGTTATTTATGAGAGACCTCTTTATATGGTCAGTGTTTATGAGCAGACTTTTAACAACTGGAAATGACCTGCTTTCCACAAATACATACGACAAAGCTCATCAAAGATAGGGACAGATGTTGGACTGGGGGAATAGGGAGAAGGGAGAAGTACTTAGTCAAATTTCATTGCATTCCTACCAATTATTTATCCATGCCCCCTGGCAATATAGCAATATGCTGTTATATTATTTTACTATGTCCCACACTTACTATACCTTCTAGACATTATTTGCCACATTCTGCTATCCTTATTCACGCTATCTTATGCCTCAAACAATTCAATTGAAACCACTTGGGAAATTAATGGATTAAGGACCACTCAGCATGTGTAAGGGTAGCAAAATCTGGAGCACAGGAATTGTCATACTGGATCAGACTCATGGGCCTACCATTCCAGCAGTAGATATTGAAAAGAAAGTACAAGAACCCCTGCAGTAAGCAGATGTGGCATAGTCTGCCTCCCAGGAAACACCTAAGAAGCCCCAAGCCCCTAAAAGGTCCCTTACCCCTCAGTTCTTGTCTACACTACAAATGCTTTGCAGGTTTTCAGGTATAGCTGTTCCGCTCAAGTTCCCTAGTGTAGAGGCAGTCTATGCCAACAGAAAAAGTTTTCCTGCTGATACAGTAGCACCACCTCCACAAATGACATTAGCCATGCCAACAGAAGAGAGCTTCTGTTGGCATAGCTGCATCAACACTGGGGGTTTTGCTGGCATAGTTGTTGGTTTTTTAGCTATGTTTTTTCCCCCCCATCCTTCACTGACATCGCTATTTTGACAAAACTTTGTAGTGTAGACCTGAACTAATAGTCAGAGATTGCGTAAGCGCTGAAGCATGAGGTTTTATATCCCTTCCTAACCTTTTAAAAATATTTACTATTATAACTATGGTTATTCTTTTATTAGTCATAAAAATGTCCAATCCCTCCTTGAATCTTGCTAAATTCTTGAGCCTGTGGTTGTATTATTGCTTTAAGCTCTGAGACATCACATCTGTTCTGGTACAGTTATTTCTTATATTGGTACGTGTGGAAGGTCCTTAAACAAAGGGTTTACTTTTTTCAGATGCTGTCCATGAAACATTCTCCCACACCAAAAAGGGCACTGCCTTGGAGAAATCCCAAGCCCTGAGGATCCATCAAACATTGAAATCCTCCTACTGAAGGGATTGCCTCCATAAAAAAGTTATCACTGAAAAGTTTTACTGGAAAATTGTTTTGCACTTTTGGAGACTAAGCCATGAAGAATGCTTAATATAGCGATGTACTATCACATGTACGTTCTTATCCTTTAGGAGGGCTGTCTCCTTCCCCATCCTTGAAGCAATGCTGTTGATGAAGGGGAATATTACCCATCCCAAGGTACCTCCTATTCTTGCTGAGATGGCTAATTTTTCAAATGCTATTAGATCTTATTAGTGTTAGTGCAGGCAAGACTTTACAGGACCTGAGCCTTTGCCCAAAATCTAACCAGCCCAAAGGCAACTGAGCCAATTAAGGGCCAGAAAATGTGGTTTTTAAAAAAGTTTTAAAATGTGATCACTATTCATTTTTGCCACCTTCGGCAGAACCTGATTCCACCTTGACCAAAAGCACTAAAATGCTGTAAGAGAAGGCTGCTCTTGTTGGATTCCCGGGCCAAATAGAAACAGGATGTATTTGAATGACAAACTCCAAAACCTGCTTTCATGAGAATTTATGGCCAATTTTGTAGATGTAGGCACTCCTCCTGCAAATACATATTCACATGCTCAACTTTAAGAACAAACTGTCTATTGAATTCAATTTAATCACTCACTTGTTTAAAGTTAAACCATATACAAAAGTGTTTGCGGAACGGGAGACCTAAAAGATTTACATATAAGGTTTAGATTAGAATCTGAGCTTCACTGTATAAAAGTATTATTTTTATTATTTTTAATTATATTCTTATTATTTTGGATGCTAAACTGAACCTACAGTCCCTTTAAAGGAGAGTCTATCATAGAGTAACAAACACTAGAAGAGTAAAAGATTTAAAAGGAGATATCACTTTACAAATTTAAAGTGCCACAAATAAGCAGCACACCACTAGTGTGTACACCAGAATGGGAGGTGGACAGCAGCAACATACCTGGGCTCAGCACAGAAGATGGATCACAGTTTTATCACTATAATGTAGGAACTGGAAGTGGTGACTGGCTGGAAAAAAAATGGGGAGGTTGCTAGCTCATACCCGTACGTCTTTGTGTGGCAAACTGGTACAGTTACTCAAAAAGGTAACAGCCAGTGCCCTGGCATCAGATGCATGTGCAACACACTCTAGTTTTATCACTGGGATCTTCTGAAGATGGTAAAACCAACAAACTGACCTTTATACTCCATAAAATGTAAAAGTTTTTTGCATTACCGTCATCAAGTTGTGATGCAGAACCATGTGCTCTCTATTTTACTTTTTAATGCAAAATGTAAAGTTTTCTGCCAAATTACAGGAAATCTTAGAAATCAGTCACAGCTTAAGAAAAATTAAGAAAAATTCAAGCAAAACCAAGTATAGTCTAGCACTAGGGCTGTGATAAAATATAATTATTGAAAGCCAGTAACAGAGGAGCTACACTTTCACACATTTGCTGCTCTTCAGGAAAGACTTGACAACATCCTTTTAGATCCTATATTAGGCATTTGCTAGCTCATGGTTCTGCCTATACACCATCAACTGCTGCTCAAGAAACGTGTCCTCCAGTAAACATCTTTGATCTACTTAATCACTGCCGTACATGGATGTTTTTGAGGCTCATAACAGAATCTTTTACTAAGGTTTTAGTGGGTCTGCCAACTGGACTGTAAAATTGACAGTCTGTGCTTCATATTTGTTACTTTTATTTTGGTAGTCATGGATGAGAAACTATCATTATGGAAGAATCAAATAACCAAGAATGGGCCCAAGCCAGTGTAATACTAATCAGAGCAGTTTAAAAAAAAAAAGTCATGCAAGTCATACAAAATCCTACGGTATTTTAGGGCTTCAGCGAACTCCCACTGAAGTCAATGTTCTATTGACATTAATAGGAATTGGATCAGGTCCTGAGGGACTAACAAGTATAATATTTGAAACAGAGGTGTGGAAAATATTTCTAAGAAAATGAAAAGCTATTGAAAATGTTTTTGTTTTTTAATTAACTCAAAGATGTGTCCAATTTCAGATAAACTTTTGCTAACATACTGAATTTGAAAATGTTGAACAAAATTTTGCCTGTTTCTGGGTGAAACAATAGCCCATCTGACCTAAGAGGAAATGAGTGTGCTAAAGTTTTAGATGACAAAAATCATCAATTGGTCAAAAATGTAAATAAAGACAGAAATGGGAAAGAGTTCAAAGCTATGAAAAATGAAAAAAATATTTCATGTGAATTTCCATAAACTAAAAATTGTGAATTTGGCACTGCTCTAGTTTGGAAACAGCTTGGTTGAGATTATTTAAGGATGTTCATGGTTTACCAGATTGTAGTTCACCACTAATGTACCCAAATAGATTTTAAACACTTTGAAAAGTAGAAATAACTACTTTGTGCTTCATAACTGACATTAAATTTACTCCAGTGGATTCTGACATTTTACTTTAACTCTGTATAGTATAATGATGTATAAACTGGTGTCTGGTTTCAGTGTCTGCATTCTCTTGCCTCATTTTAAAAGTCCTGACCATCAGTTTTCTACTGAGAGGCAAAAAGTGAAGGAGCTGGTCAGTCTGGGGGCCACATGGGAGACTTAGTTTAGGGCAAAAAGAAGACTCTTTTCCAAACCACTCGAGCGCCAGAGGATTCCAGAAGTAAGGTGCACAGTCTCCTAGGAGAAGCAAAAGGGAAGGGGAGGGGCAGTGAAAGTCCATCTAATGGCAGTTGTCTTATAGATGACAGGTTGATGAGGAGACTACAGGGGAAATACTGGTTGGTTGTTTAAAACCCAAGGGTTTTTGAACAAGGAACAGATTGGTCAGGCTAGATATGGCAGGAGGCACCCCACAATCAGATGTCAAGAATCTTCATCACAAAATAATTATGCTACTACTAATACAAGGGTGTCCACACTATGGGACAGAAGGACTACGGGCCAGGAGCTTTGGCCCACAACTAATTTGAATATCTATTTACATATTATAAAAACTTTATCTTTCTTGGCTTTCCAGATTTGATAGGAAATCATTATTTTCAAATAAAATATAAATGCTTCCAGCCATAAAATGGGGTTGTACTTTTACCTGTCCCTTACAGAAATTGCTTTGTTGGCTTCACCAGCATTAATACACCTGCAGTGAATCCACTTTGTCTTCACTCTGAAGTTATAGGGTAAGAGCAGCTGTAGGCTAATTTTTAGGACTCTATAACTATAACCTATACTTTAGGCACCTGTGCAATAGCAGGCCCTTGTTCCAAAGTAGTCAACAAGACCTATGAACTCTTCACAAAAGTAAGGCATAGAATGAACACGACAATGGACACAATATTATATAAACACATCTTGCTCCGCTCTTGTAGATAAGGCTACTAAAAAATGGATGCCTTCTCTTTATTTTCTGACCTACTGTATAATTTTCAAACATTGGCCTTGCCACCCACGTATTTGTTAGACACTAGCTTCACTGTTATTTAATTTATCGAAGCTGACAAGGATGGCGGGGAGGGAGATGAATGCAAATTTGGAAAGCTCTGCTCCTGTGCTCTTCATGAGCAGAATGGGAATATCAAGTTAAAGAGTTTTAAGGTGCCCTGTCAACAAAATGGTTCACAATATGCCAGTTTCTTAGGATTTTGATAGCATGGGTATAATGTGGAGAATCTCTGGGTTGATGACATGTTTACAGTTTAGTAAAAGCAATAAGTGGGATTTGTTGTTTTTTGTCATACAGTAATAATGTCATTTCTGTTTATCAGAGCACACTGTGAGGAGAGAAGTAACAAGACAATTCAGAACTGCTGCAGTGGCACTGCCAGAACACACAATTATATCTGAAAGGTTGAATGTCAATAACACAACCATCATTGTGTTGACATGTGACATTTAGGAGTCATACTTCAAACCCTGGGAGAGGTTCTAATTAGGGCTGTCGGGCAATTAAAAATTAATCTCAATTAATCGCACGATAAAAAAATAATTGCAATTAATCACACAATTAATCGCACTGTTAAACAATAATAGAATACCATTTATTTAAATAGTTTTGGATGTTTTCTACATTTTCAAATATATTGATTTCAGTTACAACACAGAATACAAAGTGTACAGTGCTCACTTCCTATTTACTTTTTAATACAAATATTTGCACTATAAAAACAAAAGAAATAGTATTTCAATTCACCTCATACAAGTACTGAAGTGCAATCTCTTTGTCATGAAAGTTGAACTTACAAATGTCGAATTATGTACAAAAAAATAACTGCATTCAAAAATAAAACAATGTAAAATTGTAGAGCCAACAAGTCCACTCAGTCCTACTTCAGCCAATCGCTCAGACAAACAAGTTTAGTTACATTTGCAGGAGATAATGGTGCCTGATTTTTGTTTACAATGTCACCTGAAAGTGAGAATAGGCATTCGCAAGATATTTACGTGCCTGATGCGCTAAAAATTCATATGTCCCTTCATGCTTCAACCACCATTCCAGAGGATATGCGTCCATTCCAGAGGAAATGCTCCTGCATTTTTTTTCCAGCACTCACTCACCTGCTCTGGCTTATCTTTTCTGTTTTCTCTTCAAGCACCACCAGCCCAACAGCTCCTGAAGGAGGTCACACCTCACATGCAGATATCTTTCCCAGGCATTTCATTTTTAGCACAGCCTCTCTCCACAGTGTCTCTGTGATGTATGTATGTGTCTCTCTCTCACAAATGCGCACACACGCGCTCCCCCAGAAATATATGTTTTACCAACCCACCTCACTTTTAAAAGTCCAGCCAGAGAGGAGGAGGAGGAAGCAGGAGAATCACCTCCCTCCCAAGCCACGATGGGGGCAGAAGCAATGCAGGATCCTCAATCCTTTTCCAAGTGTCAAAGGTGGGGCAAGAACAGATGGAGTCACGGTCTACTACACCTAAAACTTAGGTCAACCTAGCCACATTATTCAGAGACGTAGTTAAGCCAACGTAGGTCCCCATGTGAACACCGCTAAGTCGATGGAGGAATTCTTCTGTCGAACTAGCTACTGCCTCTCAAGGGGATGGATTATTACAGTGATGAAAAAACCCCTTTCATCACTGTAGCAAGTGTCTACACTACGCGGCGTAGCTGTACCACTGTAGCATTTGTAGTGTAAACATCCCCCAAGAAGGGGCCAGAGATTGCTGCAGAGCCAGGAGATGCTGCTCAGGTGTCACAAAGAGAGAGAGAGTGCAAAGAGCTCATCCAGAAAACAAAGCTAAATGAATATTCATTTCCCATTGCCTGGAAAAATGTTACATGCGTGTTCTTGGTGGGAGACATCTTGGTAGGAGACTTGTTGCAAGCCAAAATACAGCTGATGTGTAGCATGAGAAGATCATTCTACTTACTAACAGGCAGAAATGGAGCAACATATTGTGGAACATTCAGCTGGCTCTTCCCTCCTGAGGAGACAATTAAGTCCCATCTACGTAACATTCCAGGCAAGACCTAAAAGTATCCTAATTAACTACTTTTCCACCAACCCAGCATGAAATACAGAAAAAGCCTGTTCAAGGTTTATGCCCTCACAGCCTGAATATCATGGGAGACTCCCAGATGACCTCAGGTCACCATACAAGACATACCAGAAGAAGGCAAAAGAAAGGTCTTCTGAGAGAGAATAGTTCAGATGTTCTAAATGTGAAGGATATAACATCTGCTCCTCTCTGGCATAAATGGCAGGAGATAGACAGGGGGACTAATATCAGAGGTGTTTTAAAAGATTGTTTCAGCCACTATTTAGATAGAAACATTCTCGGTGTGAAAGGACATTGCTTGAATAAAAGGAACAAGAGCTGGCCAGAGCTGACCTGGACTGAAACCGAAAAGGAGCATTTGGAATTGTGAAAGCACAAAGTACGTTTCAGTAGAAGTGAAGGCATTAGGGAAGGGGTGAGGAAGGGGTAGGAGAAATGCATCAATCCCAGCAAAGCAAATATCTCCATATGTGTACTTCATGTTAAGAGAGAAATGCAAACAGAGCTCTTTCCAAAATAAATACCTGAACAAAATAAACACACCATGTCAATATATTAAACATAAATAATGAGTGAGGCACAATGGAAAGTCTCAATAGCCAGTCACAAGTTCGAGGTAATTATGCAAAGAGAAATTATTTTTCCTCTCATTCCATTTTCTCTTGAAAGGGCAACCTCAATAAACAATAACACTTTGCACTTCCAGAGTAGTGATTTTCAACCTTTTTTCATTTGTGGACCCTTACAAAGTTTTGATGGAGGTGCGGACCCCTTTGGAAATCTTAGTCTATAGATCCCCAGGAGTCTGCAGACCACAGGCTGAAAACCACTGTTCTATGCAAGAACCTTTCATAGACCCCTTAGACATAGTCTGTGAACCCCCAGAGGCTGCGGACCACAGGCTGAAAACCACTGTTTTAAAGGATCTTACAGTGCTTTTAAAAGCAACGAATTAATTAATTAAGGCTCACAGCCTCCCTGTGAGGCAGTTAAAGGATATGAGATGCACTAGTTCAGCCATCAGTAAGATACACAGCCACCTCTTGGGAAGAACATGACAGCTGTTTATGCACCCAATTCTGAGAGGTGCTGAGCACCCACATTTCCCTGGTCCTAATGGCACAGTAACAATACACAACAATTTTAGCACAAGCAGTGAAGTATCCAACTTAAACTGCAAGGTGGATTTAGGTAGAGAAAATATAACCAACCAAATCAGAATTTGGCCAGGACATCAAGATTAAACATTCCAGCTCACACAAAAAAGTTCCTCAATGGCCACAAATGTTCAGGGCCTCAGGTTTACATATCTTCCAAAAAACCAGCATCTCCAGCAGCACAGTACCCACTAAAAGCATGCTGGGACTCATTCCATACCTACTCACAGGGAAGTATGACATTTTATTGTGTCGCCAATCACCTTTTTCTGCAGTACCTAAATGTTTCTTGGCATACATCTACACAGCGAAGAAAAACCTATGGCTGGCCCCTGCCCGCTAGCTCAGGCTCGGGCTGTGGGACTGTTTCATTGCTGTGTAGACTTCCACACTTAGGGTGGCGCCTGGTCTCAAGGACCCTGCGGGGCGGGAGGGTCCCACAGCTTGGGCTCCAGTCCAAGCCTGGTGTGATACTCTATACCTCGGGGGAGCGCACTGTAACCCCATATTCCTCATCTATATATAATTGTGATATTGCATATAAAGCATGCCATGTGAAGTATCAGGGGAAAGGTTATGATCTGCTGAAACCCATGCTTCCATCTAAATATGTATATCATTATTGCATATGAAGTTATGAGAATTGTGTTGTAGGATTGTCACCAAAATATGCAGTGGGTTTGGGAAGCACCCAGATACTAACTCTCCAGAGACAACGACAAGGGAGGTAACCAACGCCCGGGTGGGTGCTGAACAGACATCACCAGCCATTCTCCAGCAGAGGAGTTACAATTCAATGATTCACTCACAGGAGATACACCGGGGGTATTGCTTCACCTTGTGACTCAGCAATGCCCACCAGACATGCCTGGCTCCAAGCACATGGACTAAGGCTATAAAATAGAACACAGTGGCCCCACACTTTGCCTTTTCTCCTGCCCCCATCTATGCTGCAAGCAACAAGGATGCTCAGAAGACTGAAGACTTCAACAGAGGAGACTGGTCCAGGTTTCGAGGGTAAAACCTGTGTATTATGAACTTGAACATCCAGTGGGGTAAGAAAACTGCTTGATCTAAATTCTGCCTAGTGTCTTACAGGTTTAAGATTCAGATTGTGCACTTATTTTGTTTTCTTTGGTAATTTAATCTGACTTTTTGCCTATCACTTATAATCACTTAAAATCTATCCTTTGTAATCAATAACCTTGTTTGACTGTTTATCTTTACCAGTGAGTTTGCCTGAAGTGCTTGGTAAATCTGCTCAGGTTTACAAAGGCTGGTGTATATCCACTTTCCATTGCTGAAATGGTGAACCAATTGCTCAAGAAAGGGTCTTGAGCAGTGCAAGACGGTATATTCCTGAAGTACAAGGCTGGGAGTTGGGGGGATTTGGCTGGTGCCTTTCTCTGTGTGATTCATGAGTGGTTCTGGGAGCAGTCATGCAATCTAGCTGGTTGGGGGGGCTCCACATGTGGTTGTATTGAGTGGTAACAGCGCCTGGAAGGGTGTGCTGCTAATCATTAGCAAAGCATTGTGAGAGACGGCCCAGGCTGGAGAGTTAAGGGGGCACAGCAGTCCCATAGTTCCAGGCTGCACCCCGGGAATCCCGTCACACTTGGAAGAGTACACAGCAATGAAACACCCCCACAAGCCCAAGTCACATGGGCCAGCCGCAGGTTTTTCTTTCCTGTGTATACATACCCTTGTAGGTCTCCCATCCAGCACAACCCTGTTTAATTTGTGAAAGTTAATGGGATCACAGCATATAGTGGTACAGCATCAGGCCTAAAGAAATTTGAGTGAAATCACTCTTCTTCTTTTGTTTCCATGTAAATGTGAGATTTAAACTTCCTGAATTCAGAATCCAGCAATCAAAACAAAACAAAATGTTGTGCATTCCCAGGTTTAAATCTCATGTATTCCCAAATAGCAATTTCATTCCCATCGCAACAAGGATATTTGCTAATGAGTTGTATTTCTGTAAACATATCTGGGCGGCAAAGGTTTTCTTATGTACAGCAGACCGACAACTCATTACGGGAGCTGCAAACATGGTTATATCCACTAACCGCTGGCAAAAGTTATATATGGAAGGAAAGCAGATCTTGTTTGACAACTTCTCTGCAACCTGCCAGAATCTGCCAACATTATTCGGCCCACTCAGATGCATATTTTTAAATAAAGAAGTGAGCAATGGTAGGGCAGCAACTTTAACAAAGATTACTTCCTCAAAGAAAGTCTGAGCAAACGTTCAGAGGCTTTTCTGCTACTTCCTCCATGAGCGGGCTTGTGAGAGACACACACATAGATTGTCTGACCACAGGAGAAGCAAAAGCAGCCCCTTTGGAAGCAACTTAGCTGACAGCTTCCATTGTGATTTGTAGAAGAGACCCGTCTTCTCATTTACTATTTTTTTCTCCCATGGTGCAATATGGATTCTATTCTGCAGGGTTCTCCCCAAACACAGCAATGATCCAAGCAAGACTCTTTGCTCCCTTTCAAGGTCTTTTTTTAAAAGTACATTTTAAAGAGCATGTAGTGCTGTGCTGGAGATTGACGGCAGGCACAAATATAGGCAGCAGCACATCCTAGAACAACCTGTCTCAACCCTGACCTGGAGAACTACTTCTTCAGGAATCGGCGTACATCAGGCTCCATTCCCATTCTCCCCCTAAGAACCTTCTTCACTAGGTTTATGAACCATGAGTCAATATACATTAAGCTTGGTCACACAGGTTAGTGAAGACTGTTTAGAAGGTACAAGTTTGTAGAACGTGGAGAATTTGCTACAGCAATTCTAAGATGAGGGGACGTGTGCCTCAAAATTCACGTTATCACTTTCATGTTAACTTGATTCCATGGCTCAAAGGTCATGCAATGAATGGATGTTCCAGATCTATCCATCTAAAGGTTTTTCATAGTGCCCACCAACACAGTATCAAAGCCCCCAGCAGGAAATCCAAGCCTGCAAGCTTTATTTTTATGGGCTGCCTTTACCTCCAGTTGTTCTTCTACCACTTCTCTCCACTAGTAAGGCGACCTTTGCAACAAGAAACTTCCATTTGCCTGTTTGCATCATCTGCAAAGGCCATTGGAGATCCTGCTCTACAAACCAGCTAGAGTCCTTGGGACTGTCTCTTGCTCTCTGTTTGGATAGACCCCAACATGAGGGCCCAATCCTGCCTGGAGCTTTTGTCTGTATTATGGTCACTTTCAATACATTTAACTTGCTTTCTGGTGCATCAGGTTAGCTAATAAGAGGCAGAATAGTTCAAGTTTTGAGCACGGGTAGGAACATCTCAAAAGTTAGATACCCAGTTTGTTTTTTGCTTTCCATAAAATTGGCTGAAGAATTAAAACATCATGAACATTTTTTCTGGGGTTGATCTCAGGCTGCAGTGAATAGTTTATGAAGAGACTTATTCTTTGCCTTTAGTGTTTGACAAGATACATGATGGTTTATAAGTATTATAGTCAACTAGATTACGTCTGGGACTACTCAAGGATTTCAGGGTTGGGAGCTGTCCCTGTAAATGGCATTTAGAAAAGCTAACTCCCCATATCTTGTTTGGCAAGTTAGCTAATGAAATGAGTTAGTTTATTAATTCATTTAAAAATAATCCTTCCTACAGCAAATGCCATTAAAAGGAAGAATTGATTTTATCATGATATTAACAAATCACAATAAGTCAGAATATTTTTCTTATTTCCTTATTTTTCATATCGTGGTGAGCTATTTATACTGTAATCCAATAAGGGAGAGGTTTCCTTTTCATTGCAACCCCTTTAACTCCCTTTTTACTGAGCACACAGAGCCATCAAAATCATGAGTCTGCCAACATGCTCTCTCCTGACACAAGATGGTTAAGTATAATAACTTATGTAACAGAGGTTGTATCTTCTCTACTTCCATTCAAAAGCAATTCAAAGTGAAGAATGCTTCTCTCAGATGTGTCCCTCATATCTCTGAGTATATGTACACAAGACCAGCCCCAATGCTCATTTCACCAAACAGACTAGCGGATAAAGATGGCTTTATCACCGTCTTTAGAGTTTTCATATTTGAATATATTGTCTACCTTTGTCCACATGTTCCATATAAAGCAAAATATCATCTACTATTTGTTGAAGTAAATAAATAAAAGAATCTGGAAACACAAAAATAACAGCAGCAGGTGATGTCTAGGTTTGACCACTGTGTGTATCCAATCAGGAGTTTAATTTGGCATCCTCTGGTTAAAAATACTACTTAAAGACACAGATGTGTCAATGTGGGACCTCCTGAAATAAACTTCAACAGGGATTTTAAAAAAGAAGTACAAACACTGAATACATTAGGAGGGATGCCCGGTTTTTATTTTTAAAAAGCCATACTGTACTTTTTGATCTCTGAACACAAAAGTAGTCTTTAAAAGGGAATGGCTTAGTAGTTAGACTGCATTAGAATACAAATCACATTTATACTCACTGAAATGCAATACTGAAGAAAAAGTATCACTTTTCAAACTCTTTGTAGTAGGTGCTGATCAAAGAGTCTGAGCCGTCACTGTCACCCTTGTTCAGAAGGAGATGTTCTTTGTGACCCTGAGCCAGATAAAGCATTATCATGTTCTCAGGGTATGAGGTGAATTTTGCAAAAATGTGATCAAACTCCCCAACAATGTCCACCCCCTTTTCAATTTTCAGAACAAGGATTTATATACCTGGAAACAAATGCCAAAGTATCCTTGCTGAGCTAGACAGATGGCAATGTTGACATTAACATGGTTGAATAAACTTAGTGTAATTAAAAACAACCTTCTCCCTAGTCTACACTGCACACTGCTTGACGTATTATGTAAAATCACTCTAATTAAGGACAGAAAAGTGTAATACAAAAGTATCTTCAACCTTCCTGCAATCAAGCAGAAATGAATTTCTATTTTTGAAATGAATGTTATATAGCGTCTGTCTATTCCAAGCATTATTGTCTTTACTGGATCTACAGTAATCCAGGGAAGAGAAGGGAGGGATAATTCAGTGGTTTGAGCATTGGCCTGCTAAACCCAGGGTTGTAAGTTCAATCCTTGAAAGGGCCACTTAGGGATCTGGGGCAAAAAACTGTCAGGGGACAGTACTTGGTCCTGCTAGTGAAGGCAGGGGACTGGACTCAACTCAATGACCTTTCCAGTTCTAGGAGATTGGCATATCTCCATTTATTAATAATAATCAATTCTTCCAAGGTTATCATCACCATAGTATCTTGAGCATTTCACAAATATTAATGAATTTAGCCTCAATACACTCATATGAGATAAGGAATTATTCTTCCCATTGCCACAGGGTGTTGCTATGTGATGCACATGCATGGATCCTAGTGTGCCTATTCCCACCCTTGGAAGAATATTCTGGGAGAGGTAGTTATGGGATGGATGGATGGATGGGAGATGAAGTCCCAGAAGGGTCATATGACTATACTAGGACCATATAATGAACAGCCTGGGCTCAAAAGAGAGAGAGACCTGCAGGAAGCGTGGGGAGGCTCTCTAGCAGCAGGATTCTGGAGTTTGACTGTGGCAGTTTGGGGAAAGCTCCAAGGTGTTAGGTGGTTTTCTGATGGAGCCTGTGAGGTGCTCAATGGAGGAGGCCTGAAGAGGATGGAGGAGGAGTCAGGGTGCATAGGAAGTGTCCCAGAGAGGAGCAGAGTAGGTTAAACAAAAGGGACACATCACAACAGCACTTTAATGTCTCTGGGTTGGAGTCTGAAGTTGAGGGAGGAACCAGGCTCCCCTACACAACAGCTACGCTGGCAGAAGGGTGAGAGGACACCCCTGCCATGCAGGGCAAAGGCTATGGAGCCCAGAGAGGGCAGCGACACACTACTTGTGATTTGGCACTTCATTTTGTTAATCCCCCAAAAAGGTGGTCTTAAAGTGAGGATTGGCTGGAGGGCTAACTGCTCAAACTCTGAATTGCCCATCCACAAGGGGAAGATGGTGGCCCTCCAGCCTAAAGAGGTGGGGAAGCTGAAGTACAGTTAAGTACCTTGATGTGGAGGTGTAGCAACTCCACAACACACAATTTACAGTTGGGAAATCACGGGAGTCCCCAAGAGATTAATTGACTGGTGCCCAACATCATACATGAAATCTCTCACGGAATCAGGAAAAGAACCCAATTCTTGAGTCCTTGTCATCTTTCCTCATAGTCACATAGCTTCCGGAAAGATTTTGCAATGAACAGAAAATATATTCTACAGGAGTCCTGCCTCTTCCTCATCTGTGGAGGACCTTAGCTGTAGAGTTGCCACAGTGGTTTCACTGTGCATGGGGGGAACAAGACTTGAGAGGGTAGCATAGGCTGATACAAAACCACCACCAAGTAGAGTGGGCTCCTCTGAGAAATGAAAAATGGTGAATAAAATAATGACTGGGACAGAGAAGGCAAATCAAGTGCTCTCCCATAATACAAGAACAAGGAAATAGGCAATTAAATTGAAAGGCCCAAAGGAAATACTTTTTTTTTTTTTTTAAACACAACGCATATCTAACCTGTGGAACTCACTTTCACAAGATATCACTAAGTCTAAGAGCTTAGCAGGACTCAAAGGATTGGACATTTACATATAACTATGAATGTTCTCATTATCATTAAGTCTCATTAGATAGGACTTAAACAAATACAGAATATAAGCCCTTATGCTTCTGGGCTTAAGCCAACGTCCTATAGTTAGGGATATATTTCATTTATGAGCAGGTTATTCTATAATTGCCCCTTACTAGGACACTTGGGTCTTCTGGAAACATCTGGAAATTGTCACTGTTGAGGACTGGATCCTGGACTAGATTTATCACTGCTCTGAAGCTGTATGACAATTCCTACATTCCTAATATTGTGCATATATTATACACACTACAGCATCATTGGATAAACAGTGGAAAAAGGATTCCCTGGCACCTGAATTTAGAATCTTTTGCATTTGTGGGTTGTTGTTGCAGCCTTATTGTTATTGTAATGGAGAGTTTCTGCTTTTAATTTCCTTGGGGGTTTTGAACAGTAGTATGATATAATATGGCATCTATTTACTGGAATAGGAACCAAACGTAAATATTGAGAAATTGAATAAACAAAACTTTAAATGTAGAGCTTCACAAAAAGGCATTAGAAACCAAGTCCAAAAACAGTTTACAAAGCTCCGTTAACGAGGCCTGGTGGGCCAAACTCACCCTGACGTAACTCTACAAAAATCACTAAAGTTACATCTGGGATGAATCTGGTCCAAGGACTTTAAACAGGGGCAGTGGAGGGAGGAGAACAAAAACGACTTTTGCATTTGGGTTCACATCTTTCATAGTCTGCTAAGACAACACAAAACATCCACCTGGACATAAATGAACTGCTGTAAAAGAGTCTTGCACTGTTTGAATTCTTATTGTGCCCTTTGCCCTGATGGGTTTGGGCTGTTTGAGAGTGTGTGACTGTAAAGGGATAAAAATGTTGGTGAAAGCTTCTGAATTAGACTTTCCTTAAAGATGTTTTCCTATCAGCTACCACCTGAACTTAGAGGGGGGGGGGAAAAAAGGATGTAGGGCTTGTCTACATGGGGAAATTGCCTGGCACAGCTACATACCGGTATAATTATTCCACTATAGTTATATCAGTGTAAGTGCCCCAGTGGACACACTTATTCTGGAATCAGAGTGCTTTTTTATGGTTAGCTTATGTCGCTTTGAAAGTGGTATACAGTACATTGGAAAACGGCACTCATTCTGGGATAAGAGTGTCTACAGGGGGATATATTCTGGTATTGTCCTTTATGTACAGTTATACTGTTATAGTTAGGCCAGTACATTTTTCCATGTAGACAAGCCTTGTTTCCTTTTTTCTGCCTATACACGGTGATTAATGGAAGTTCTGTAAGCATATTAAGGGAAGAAGCCATTTAGGGTCAGGGTGCATTTTGCTACTGTTTTCACAGTGTATATTGATTTTGACACTCAAAGCCAAAAGTGCTTTTTTCTAGCTGTTCCTAACAGGATATTGGGACCTTTGCTTTTGGATGAGCCTTTTCCCAAAGCTATTTATCCTTTTGTCACCTTCAGAGTGGATTACTGCAGTAAACTCTCTCTAAGCTGAATCCCACCCATGGAAACCTCAGCTGGCCCAGGGTGAGGATGCCTGCTTGCTTTGTGGTCTTCTCCTTGAGCGTGCATGTGTGCCGTTATCTGATTAAAATATGACCATATAGATCATTGTTGCAACTACTGTTATATATTTGCAACAAATCTTGTACAAAATGTGGCGTGTAAGATGTCTATGGAAAGGTTGTGATTTGCTGAATATGATTATGCTATTGGTGTGCATGTAACATTTTTGTATATGAAGTTATGAGTATTGGCTCTATTTCAAATGTTTGCTCCTGGGGTAACGCCCACAAGGTATTTAGCCTGCACATCTTGAAGGAACTATTCAAGTAGAATGGCCCATTAAAGGACACTTAACTTACAATGGAAGACACCTATCTACTCTTAATGGACTTTCCTGCTGTAACTGGGCGAAATCATGCATGGACATGTGATTTATCCGTGAGACTCCAAACACCATCTTGTTACTGTAATTTTCCACAGTAAGAACAATGGGACTCCCTCCACATGGCAGAAGATATAAAAAGCCCCGGAAAAACCTCCATTTTGCCTTTTTCCTGCTCAAACCTCTGGACTATGGACTTATACTAATGGGAGCATTCTAACCAAGGGACTGAGGTCCTTCCAATGATTTGGAAGCAACCAGAGACTTATCAAGCCAGCAGTTTATTCCATCACTGCTACAAGCCTGATCCAAGAACTTTGCAATTACTGTATGGATTTGATTCCTTTAACGAATTTTAACTCACCTTTCTTTTTATGAATAAACCTTTAGATTCTAGATATTAAAGGATTGGCAACAGCGAGATATTTGGGTAAGATCTGAGTTGTATTGACCTGGGTGTGTGGCTGGTCCTTTGGGATCAGAAGAACCTTTTATTTGAAGAGATTGATTTTAAAGAACCACTTATCTTTAAGTCTAGTGTTTTTGATGGTGATACAAGGACTGCAATGCCTAAGGAAACTGCTTTTATGACTTCTTGTTAGCCAGTGTGATGAAACAGAAGTTTACTTTTGTTGCTGGTTTGGTATATCTCATGGGAGAATAAACTCCAGTTTTGGGGTGTGTCTGCACTATTTCTCAGAAGTTTGTCCTGAATTTGGTACTCTCAGTTGTGACCCACAAAGGCACAGTTACAGTATGACACTAAGTTCCAGAGGCTGTACTAGCTTCTAGTTTGTTGCCAAGTGAAATTCAAGGTACTGGTTTTGATTTTCAAAGCACTTAGACCTATAGTTCCCTGAGGCTGGGATGCCCAAGTTGGCACCTCTGTTAGGTGTCCATCTGTGGGTGGGTGGTAGAGGGCCCATAGCTCTAGACACAGGGCCCTACACCTGTGGAATTCACTCTCCCTTTGATGCAGCATAGCCCTAGTTTGCTAATAACGGAGCATAGCCTATGCCAAATAGGTGTTGCTTTTATTTATGATAACTGGAATTGATTGTAGAATCTTACATTGCAGACAACTGCTGTTGGATGCCCACAAGAGAAAGAAACTCCCTTCTAACCTTGAGGGAGGCCACCACAGTCCTAGATAATGGCTCGGGTACTTAGACACATGCATTGCTATTACTGATCATGTCTAGCTCTTCTATGGTACCTTTCATTCATAGATCTCACAGTTCTCTACAAAGAGGGATAATTGTCAGTATCCTCATTTTATACACAGGGAAATTGAGGCACCAAGAGATTAAGGATATGTCTGCAGTGAGGATTTTTTCACTAGTGTAGCCACACTAAAGTAGCTGCAGCACTGCAAACTCTTCACTGGGAAAAATGGTGTGTCCTCGTCTTGCATTAGCTAACAGGAGGTAAAATCCTAGCGACAATTAAGCAGCTTGTGGTTCTCACACATGGTAACAGGTTGATGTAAAGATTATGAGAAAGCTAGGCTTTACCTTGCTTGACCTGCTAACACATGTTTTGTCTTTACACACTGAAAAACTGCATTGTCTTTACTCACATTTAACGTGTGTTAGCTAACACAAAGGGAGAACATACCTCTTTTCCTAGTGAAGGGGCACCCTTTGTGTAGACACGCTGCACTGGGACAGGCTGCTTTATACACTGGTGCAGATGCATTGGTATAGACAAGCTCACAGGGACTTGCCTAAGGTCACAAAGGGAGTCATGGGCAGAGCAAGGGACTGACTCCCAGATAACCTGAGGCCCATTCCAGCTGCCGAACAACAAAACTCCTCTTCATGAGAGATGGCAGTGGTACACATTCAGCTGCTGATTGACCAGGTTGTTCATGGAGGTGGAGCTGAACTGCCATTGGAAATGGTGTGAAGTTTTTCCAGAATGTCCCAATCAGAGGTCGTGATTCAGTGTGGACATGGCTTTAGGGATTACTTGTAACAACAGTAGGAACCAAGTGTTCACATGGAAACGTGAGTTCAAGCGGAGAGGGGCACCTTTAATTACACTTAAGCCAAAGGGGTCACTGTAGGGGGGCGGCTGCCCCACTCCTGGAGAACAGGGGTTAAAAGCAGCTAAGCTAGGCTGATTGGGGAAGCAGCCACAGCTCTGGCCAGCTCAATCAGGGCCTAGCTGGCCCTTATAAGAGGGCTGTGGTCCAGGAGCTGAGGGAGTCTCTCTCTAGCCTTGGAGTGCGAAGGGCTAGCTGCCTGAGAGCAAGGTACCTGAGGTAGAGTAGTGCTAGGGAAAGGCAAGAGGAGCTGGGGAGCGCCAGCCTGGAAAAACCCTGGACTGCAGGCCTTGGTGAAGGCCTACAAAGGGGCAGCCCGGGGATAGGCAAAGGCAGCAGGTCCTAACCCCTTGCCAATGATGAGTGGCCATTACACTGCAGTCTTCCCCAGTCAGCAGGGGCTAGATGATGACTGGCAGTAGCCACTGAGGCAAGGTGGGTTTAGAGGGTTGGGGGTTCCCCTGGGAGGGGAGACCCAGAGCATGGGAGTACTGCTGGGGGCAGAACCCTGAAGTAAAGGGGCACCGGGGTCCGGGAGGGACACGGGGCCAGCAGCAAGCGAGACACTGGCCTGCAGAGGGCACTCCATACACTGGAAAAGAGCTAATTGCCAGACCACCAGCAGGAGGCGCCGTGTCAGTGAGTCTTCGCTTCGCTACAGTCACCAAATGAAATTAATAGGCAGCAGGTTTAAAACAAAGAAAAGAGTATTTTTTCATTCAATGCACAGTCAGTCTGTGGAACTCTTTGCCAGAGGATGTTGTGAAGGCCAAGACTAACAGGGTTCAAAAAAGAACTAGATAAATTCATGGAGGATAGGTCCATCAATGGCTATTAGCCAGAATGGGCAGAGATGGTGTCCCTACCCTCTGTTTGCCAGAAGCTGGGAATGGGTGACGGGGTGGATCACATGATGATTACCTGTTCTGTTCATTCCCTCTGGGGCACCTGGCATTGGCCACTGTTAGAAGACAGGACACTGGGCTAGATGGACCTTTGGTCTGACCCGGTATGGCTGTTCTTATCAGTAGTGTAGCCAGGGGGGAGCAGGGGGAGAGGCCGCTCCCGCACTGAGCAGAAGCGGCGCCTTTTTTGTGCTCCGACGCCTTTTGCTCCTACGCTGCAGCCAGAGCAGAGCATTTTGTTTTTGCTCCTGGCGCCTTTTTTGCTCCCGACACTTTTTGCTCCCAACGCCTTTTTTTTAGCTCCACTCCCCCTGTGCTCTAAACCTCGCTACGCCACTGGTTCTTATGTTATGTTCTTATGAAAAAAAGTTCAACTTTGGCATTTATTGGATGATTCCAGAAGGGCTGAAGAACTGTAGGTGAGTCAGGGGACAGAAAAGAGGAAGTAATGGGAATTGGGGAGGGAAAGGGCATCCCTTATGCAAACCTTAAAATGGGTGAGTTTGAATGAGAGAGATGGAAGCACATTCAGGCTGGTTCTTATTTGTCCTAAATGTATTTGTTACTGTCTGCCCTACCTACTCGTCACTGACAAGATGAAATTATAATGCAGTCTAGTGTACTTCAGAAGGGTTCTGCAAGAGCCCGGTATAGAGTGCAAGGTAACACCAGCGGGAGGGTTATAACATTATGGTGCTTCTATTATTAGAGCTGTATGTTTCTGTTTTGGATAAACAGGCTTAAAAGTGTTCACATTTAACAAGGCCAAGCCAGACTTTGAAGTTAGCACTATATTAACATTAGTGGTGGAAAGTTCACACCTCTCTTCTACTTGGCTGGCTTCACAGCAAACAAGAGAGTAGTGCAGAGAGCAGCATTACAAGTCACTTTCACAACCAGATTAGTGAGAAACTGTGTTTACACAGGGCTTGAGAAACTTATGACACCTACAAATTCAAGGACTAAATGCATTAGCTAGGCGAAAGATACCTGTGCTGCTATGCTAAGAGACTCCAATCACTATCAGAGCTTCACAATGCTAGACATTGTACAATACTGTAGATGCTGTCCCCGCCCCAAACAGCATACAGTCTAGGGCTTGTCTCCATGGGGAACTGACTAGAATAGTGTTGAGGAACAGCTCCCCATGTAAGCACTGTATTCCAGAATAAAAGTCCACACAGGCAGCTATTCCAGAAAAGTGACAACAAAATAGCTTAGTACATTATATCTATTCTGGTCAGTTTCCCTATGCTTGACTAGCCTTTAAAAACTGAGCAACATGCAAAGATGGAGACGAGCCGAACACCCAAATACAAATACACACTTTCCCCTTCCCTCCCGCGCCAAGCCCAGAGGCCCTTTGTTGGCAGACTTCTTTGTCAATATCACCGCTATTCACAAGGCTCCCAGTAGCATGACTGAATGCTGACTAGTCTCTGGACAGTTTTCATGCTGTTGCAGTTTAGGGAAACTAGAGCAGTGGCAGGAGCAATTAATCTGTGCCCATCTGCAGACTCAGGCAAAAAGTCCTATGTTGAGTGAGGTTTGGAAGGTTCTTTCCTCAAACAAACTGTCTAAGCTTTCATTTGAACACAAAAATTAGACAGTGCAGTGCTTGATAACAATTGCCAGGGGAAAATTGCTACTGCCCTAGGCAAGCAATTTTTTCAAGTCCTGTGTTTACCTATATATGTTTAGGTCCTGCAAAATGTAGATAGTAAATCTTCAAGTAGGGAATGTGTCTCCACATATGTCTGCACAGCACCTAGCACTATAGGGTCCTTATCCTGACTGGGGTCTTTTGGCACTGCTGCAAAATAAATGTGACATAATAGGGCAGCAACTCCACCATGCCCTGCTACGCTATGTGCTTGTCTTTGCTGAATGCTCTTCAGTTTATCAACATCCTTCTTGAATTGTGGGCACCAGAACTGGACACAGTATTCCAGCAGCGGTCCTGCCAGTGTCAAATACAGAGGCAAAATAAACTCTGAACTACTCAGGATTCCCTGTTTATGCATCTCAGGATTGCAGCAATTCGTTTGGTCACAGCGTCACATTGGGAGCTCACATTCAGCTGATGGTGTGGCACAACCCCCGCTGCTTCCCATGCTAGATTACCTCATTCTATAAGTATGGCCTACATTCTTTTATTTTTTTATATATATACATACATACATACATACATACATACATATATATATATATATATATATATACATACAGCTAAATGTAAATGTAAATGTAAAAGTAAAATATATATATATATTTTACATTTACATTTACATTTAGCTGTATTTAAAAAAAACACCTATTATTTGTTTGGCCCAGTTTATCAAGCAATCCAGATCACTCTGAATTAGTGACCTGTCCTCTTCATTATTTACCACTCCCACTACTTTTGGGTCATCTGCAAATGTTATCAGTGATGACTTTGTTTTCTTTCAGGTAATTGATAAAAACATTAAAATAACAGAGCCAAGAACTGATCCCCATGGGACCCCATTGGAAACACACCTGCTCTATGACATTTCCCCATTTACAATTACATTTTGAGATTGGTCAGTCAGCTGGGTTTGAATCCATTGATATGGTACACATTAAAAGTTAAACATGTTACAGAAGGCTTTTATGTCAATACTATTATCTTTATCAACCAAACTTGTAATCTCACAAAAAATATCAAGTTAGTTTGACAGGATCTATTGTCCACACACCCATGTAGATTTGCATTACTTACATTGCATTAAATTGCCCTCATTTAATTCTTTATTAATCAAGTTCCATATCAGTCACTCCATTATCTTGTCTGGGACTGATGTCAGGCTAGCAGGCCTATAATTATCCAAACCATCCCATTTGCCCTTTTAAAATATTGCCCTAACATTAGATTTCTTCCAGTTTTCTGAAACTTCCTCAGTGCTCCAAGCCTTTTTGAAAAATCAACATTATCCATCCAGTGAGCTCCTCAGCCAGCTCTTTAAAACTCTTGGATTCCAGTAATTTGGACCTGCTCATTTTAAAATGTCTAACTTTAGTAGCTTCTGTTTAACATCCTCCAGAGATACTAGTGGAATGGAAAGAGCTATCACCATATGATGAGACTATATCATCTGTTTTCCCCCAAATATAGATTAGAAATATTTATTGAGCACTTCTGCCTTTTCTACATTATTACTGATAATTCTACTATGTCCATTTAGTAATGGACCAATACCATTGTCAGGATTCTTTTTGTTCCCAATATATTTTTAAAACTTTTTTTATTGCTGATTTATATTCATTACTACCAACTTCCCCTTTCTTCCATTTGTTATATTTTTTTTACAACTACCTTCACTTCCTCCCTGAACCAAGTTGGGTTTTTTTAAAGCATAGCCTTATTCCTCAATTGTGGCTTTCTGAGAATTTAGTAAGGTGTTGTTAAATTATTCCCAATCATCAATCACATTTTTCTGATTAAATTCTTCCTTCCAACTGACTTGGCTCAATTGTTTTCAGGTTTGTTAATTGGCCCTATTACAGCACATTATATATATATATATATATATATATATACATACACACACACACACACATACATACATATATACATATACATACATATACATACATACATATACACATACACACACATATACATACATATATACATACATATACATATACATATACATATATATATATATATTTTTAACTGGTCTGGCCTTTATTCTACTTCCACTTTATAACTGTGATCAAGTCATGATCACTTGTATCTGTTCATGTAGACAAGCCCTATGTCTCCTTTATCATGCCCAGTTTCTCTTCCTTTTGCTTTTTTCTTTCTCCTGGCCATTTTTTCTTTCCTGTGTATTTGTCTTTCACATTTGCATTTCTTTTTGGCACTTTTGTATGTTTTTGTTGACTTTGCCCCTTCTGCCTTTTCTCCCCATAGTAGCCCATCTCAGTAGCTCACCAAAGGCTACAGCTGGGGGGGGGGGGGGGGGTTGCAGGCATTGGTTTCAACCTAAGCTGGCCACAGGAGCAGAGATGATAAGCTTGGGCTGGTGGACAGCCGACTGCACTTGCAGCCCTATGCATGTAAGGTGCCAGCAACCTCAGGATTCACAATGGGAGCAGTGAGGGGAAGAATAGGTGACTTTCACTTTACCTGGAAACGTGGTGGCGGTGTGTTTGCGTTGGATCAGAGGTCCTGCTGTTTCCATGCCTGCAGTAATTTTCACCAATGCACTAGCCCACTCCTTGGTCGCAGCACACTGAATTATGGTCTTCTCTCCCGTAGAATTTCATTCGGTGTCATTACAACCAGTTCCCTCGGCGTGAGAGGCTTCCCTTTTATACACCATCCCTTTCTTCACGGCATAGTGTTTATTCCGTTCCCCTACTAATCTATTACATTGATCCTCACCCTCTTAATTACCCTTCTGTTACTAAGGCAACAGCCACCCAAACAGTTGTCTTGCTGTTTTCCTTGCCATTACTTTTTTTCTGTCTTTTCTGGCACCTTCCTTTTTGGATGCTCTCTCTTATTTAAGTCAGTGTAGAGCTATTTTCCAAAACATTTAATTAACAGAAGTGCACAAGACACAAGGGTTGAGATTTAGCCAAACATTATGGCTGGTTCTCATTTCATCAGAACCATTGCTTGCACAAACACCAAAACAAGTATTCACCTGTGGTTCCTGGACATGTCAAGCTACTAATTAGTCACAAAAGGCTGGATTAGGCTCTGTAGGCACCTAAAGATGCAGATGTGCCTAGCGGGATTTTCAAAAGTGCCTAACTACATTAGGTGTCGATTTTTGGAGTTAGGTGCCTCAATCCCACTAGATGTCTCTCTCACTTAGCCACATCTTTAGATGCTTAAATATATTTGAAAATCTGGCTCTATGGCCCTGCCTAAACTAGGGAAAAGAGTGATGCTTGTTTAAAACACATGCCATCTGTTTTTACTGAAGCTAGGTCTCACTTAAAGGGTAGGTCAACCCAGCTACACCACTATGGGGTGTGAAAAATCCACACTCATGAGCGACATAGTTATACTGACCTAACCCCAGTGTAGAAAGTGCTAGGTTACATAAGAATGGCCATACTGGGTCAGACCAAAGGTCCATCTAGCCCAGTATCCTGTCTTCCAACAGTGGCCAATGCCAGGTGCCCCAGAGGGAATAAACAGAACAGGTAATCATCAAGTGATCCATCCCCTGTTGCTCATTCCCAGCTTCTGGCAAACAGAGGCTAGGGACACCATCCCTGCCCATCCTGGCTAATAGTCATTGATGGACCTATCCTCCATGAATTTATGAGTTCTTTTTGTAACCCTGTTATAGTCTGATAGAAGAATTCTTCTGTCAACCTAGCTCCCCCACTTGGGGAGGTGGATTAATTACAGAGATGAGAGAATCCCTCCTGTCGCTCCAGCGAGTGGCTACACTGAAGCACTACAACAGTGCAGCTGCAGCTGTGCCACTGTAGCGGTTTAAGTGTAGACATAGCCTTGAGGGGTGTTAGCACCTAGCATACACATGCCTTTAAAAACATGTATGGCTACACTAGGGCCTTGCCTTGTTTGTTGTGTTAGTTGACACAATTTTAAATGCCATTTAGAACCTAGTATAGCCAATCTGGCACCAAAATAACTAAATCAATGTCACTTACACCTTTTTGTTATTTTTGGTAAGGAATTGGGGTATATGCTAAATCAAAATCAGGCTTGTATTCCAAACTCAGAGTGCCCTCACACCAACGTGCCTTGCAAGAACAGCAGGTGTGAATTACAACTGATTTAGTTATTTTGGTGCAAGTTTGGGTGTAGACAAGCTTACAAGCCTAACACCTTCAGAATTACGTTAGCTGGCCATGTTGTGGCCTGCTCCTCGTCCTAGGGTTAAACATTAGCTGCTAATATATTTTTAAATAGACCAACAAAGCATATAACCCAAATCTCCTCTGTCACCATGCCCCTATGCAGACAACTGAACTATTACCATTATGCAATGCCTCCCACATGTTCCTAGGAAGTGACAGAATGGAAGTTTCCCATATACCTAAAAGCACTTGCAATTTGTCTTTAGTCACAGTTGTGACTTGTGTGTCTTCTGCTTCTTGGGCCTGAAACTTGCTGGATGTGTTCCAGGGAATTAAAATGTCAAAGGAAGGAACTTCTGCTGACTAACTGTAAATAAAGGTGGGGAGCATGGTCACACCCAGTCCCACTAAAAAGTTGTCCTTCATTGTCTTCAGTGCTGCGACCTCCCTCATAATAAACATTTGGGGAGAAGCATGACAGAGCAACTTATCTGGCTGACTGAAGCAAAGAGTTTGACTCCAGTGTTCTCCATTTGAACCTCATCCGGAGAGAGGAGGGGGTCAACCAAAAGTTCAACTTTCATTAAGGGAGTAGTTCTTTCCCCAGAAGGTACTTATAACAAAGAGAAATGTGCACTGTCTAAAAAATCCCCACTGCGGTCAGGATTTTCCATTTTTATCAGAAGCACTAACATTTCAAATAAATGAGATGTTGTCAGGTTTGACACTATTCTACTGAGTTGTCATTAATTATAGATGTGGTAGTACAATGTATGTTCTTGAACAATGACAAATGTTCTATGGAAATCAGATGGTATACTGAAGGTGAAAAATGTGGGGGAAAAAAATCCCGATTTTCATTTGTTTGATCTCTTTAGCACAGTGAGGTTTTTTTATCAGCTATGGAGTTTATGCAAATCTGAAGCCAGTTGCGCGCTAAAAGATTTAATCAAAATGAAAGGTAGCATAATTTTGTCCTAACTCTAGAAAAAGTATGAAATATATGTTTAAATGTAATTTTCAAGCCATTAATTATCTCCACTGAGTGATCCCTTCAGAATAAGCATTATAATGAATTGTCACTCATCTAACCCACATCATAACTGCTATGTATCTCATAGGAAAAGAGGTACAAGAGGATACTTAAAGTAGCTTTGTGTAGATTTTTAAATAATTACACAAATACATTTTGCTGACATGCCTGCCCGAGTGTTTCCTTTAAAGACTTCCTTGCACATGTGAATAGATAAACAAAATGAGTAAAATGTATAAGTTAATATTGTTACCCCCTTTGACTCGAGCAATTAGCCAAAATTCAGGATCCTGGGGGTTATTTCCATGAGGAGGAGAAATTCATGATGGAATCAGGTATATGTTTACAAAAAATATACTAAAAGTCCCGTTTCCCTGAACAGCGCTGGAATCAAACAGCAGGAGCTCATTTCTTTGCTCATAATTCCAAGTCTTTTTCCAGCCACCAATTTACCCAAAAGCCCGGACTCTGACACACACATGAAAACCCCGCCCATGGCCTGAATAGCTCAACTCCTACTCCAGCCTTGCATATTGGTCTGATTTGAATGGAGCCACCCCCATTGGTCCAACTTTCTAGTCCATAGAAGAGCTGGATCGTGAACAAAGGGTTGTTGTTACACCTGCCAGCTTTAATGAGGTTTCGCCCAACCTATACATAAATCCCCCACAATAAGCTTGTTGGGGTTTACCTCCTTCCTTGGTTAGGAGAGGAGCATTTTTGCATAAATATGAAAACAAATCAATTGATTTCCCAAGCCCTTTTCTTTGTAAATATATGCACACTTGGTACTCAGCTATTAACACAAGCTAAGAGGGGGAAATTATTGGAGGGGCCCTTAATAATGGCAGCATTAAAATAATGGCAGCATATCACTGTTGTGTTTGGTTTCCTACAAGCAAATGGTTCTGTTCATGGAGATATCCACAAAGGCAGCTACACTGTCTAGGATAGCTGGTTTATATGGCCTGTTTGGGATTCCCCTCACACAGAAGAATTCCTGGGAGGCATAAAGCCAGCTGTACATCACCCACTCTTGGCCCCCTGGCAAGAGGGTGTCCTGAAGATGTACCAGGGCAGTAAGGAGCATCACTAGAGTGTGCTTAATAATGGCAATACTGGGCCAGTGGAACAGCCCATAGGAAGCCACTATTGTCAGCACAAGTTATAGGGGTGCTGTGGAAGATCTATTTTGGAATGGAGATCAAAACAATCCCAGCTGCCCACAACACCAGAGGAATGGAAAGGTTGCAAAAAAGTACTTTTTACCCTGTCCTCCGGTGAGATTCTGGTTTCATGTGTTTAAACTATTCATGGGTGGGAGATTAAATTATTGATTGGGTCTTGAGCAGAAAAAAAGATTCCTTGATCTCGGGGCCTAAAGTATGCATTGAGGCTGATTGGGAACGGAATAGGACTTCTCTGGATACAGGACTGCATGTACCTATTTGAAAATAAATTAACCTAACACCGAGGAGACAGTCCAGTTAATACAGTATTACCCTTCCTTCATGCTCATCTAACTGATTTGCTACACTTCAGAACTGAATCTCTTCATCTTGAAACAGAGTTTTTAATAACTCTCAAACAGCTGTGAAATATTAGTTCAAGATCGAGTTAACCTAGTGAATGTGCCTTTGCTATATACATTTCAATCACTGCAGTATAATAGAAAGGCTTTTTTCTGAAGATCAAACCATGCCTTCCCTTAAAAGTTATTTTAAAATAGATCTTTGAGCATTGCAGAGACGTGGAGAATGCATTCTCCCTTTTGTCAGAAAACTTTGATTCCACCAGCACATTTAGAGCATATTAATGGAAGATATAAATGCAATTGTTTGCAATGAAATTGCAAGCACCATACCCAAAGACCACAATAGTTATATTTCTCTCTGTATCCCATTAGGCCAGAATTGATGTCATTACATGTATCCCATTTAAGTATTTGAGTCCTCAAAATTGTATTACATTTTCTAGTCAACTAAATTAGAGCCTTCTGTTCCATGAAAGAGATCTGACTCATACCTGTTGCAAAAAAGAGTGTTTATTAAACAGATGGGTGAGATTTTATTATTTTCTTGATCTGAACAAAGAAGAATTAAATTATTCAAAATATACTACAATTACCAGTCTCAGCAGGTGGACCTGTACTCCCAAATGAGTATAGAGATATCTCTTTACTAAACTGCTGGATAAGCTAACAACAAAATCTATGGGCTAGATCCTCAGCTGATGTGAATCAGTGGAGATAAATCATATGGCTGGTTTGGGAATCCCTTTGAAGTCAATGGAGCTACATGGATTTACACTAGCTTTGCATCTGGCCTTATCTTGTTTTCCAGTACAAGTACCTACACAAAATACAAACCTACCATGAACACACGTGACATAATTTAGGTAAAATATTTACCATAAGTATAGGACTCAAAACTCTTTGAAAGTCTGGGGAGTGTGGGAGGAGGAGGAGAAAATCACTTAAGGCTGCATTATGGATCTGATCCTGCACCACTGCAAATCAATGGAAGTTTTATCATTGAAATCAATGGGAGCAAGACTTGGGGCCTCGTGAAATGCTGAATGATTTGTAAGACCCATACAAATACCTCCCCCATGCTCTCTGCTTCTTAACACCTAGAACTACCCCTCACATTACAAAATACCATAACTAAGCAGCAGAAATCACAAGAGTCTTTCCAAAGAAAAGATCACCCTTAAAATAAAGTATTTAAGGTGCTGAAATGATTTGATAAATGTTACAGAATTTCAAAACTACCTAGAACTCCTAGTCAGTACTTATCTGAAAATGTCCTTTCTCCACAGATCCATTACAATAGTAAATGATCTTGCTTGCAGGCTGGATACAGAACAAGACTTGTTAGTGGCAGCAGAGAAATGCCCTGCCCCCTCAAAGTTCTCTCCAGTTGAGAACTTTCACATCCCGATTAATTAAATTCTACTTTCCAAATTACAGATTGTGTTAAATATATTTTGAGTTGAAAGCACAACAACTTCTCCTAGGACAGAGCATGAGGAATTCCCAGTAATGAAAAACTCAAATCTCTGGAGGTCAATTTCCCTTTCTCTTGTGGATGTTCCATTTCTCTCCAGCATGGGTCAGATTTATGGATCATATTATTCAAAGAACGAAATTTTTCAGGAAAACAGGAGAATTTTCCATTTCTTCATCATGCTAAGGTCCACAGATCTGTTACAATGGGACATTCATAGTGGTGTGCCTCCACAATGGGAAGCAGGATCATCCTTGAAATATGGACATCCCAAATGAGATATATTATTTATATATATCCTCCTCTTTCCCCTGGGCACTAAGATATGGAGAAGATTTCTTCCCCAAAATGTCATTGCGAATAATTGGATGACTAATTGGTAGAATTTGATGAATGTATGTATTGATGGCCATGTGGCCACCTAGGAGATCTCAGTAGTGGAGACATGACTACTCTACCCTGAGATTGTCAGTGTTCCTAAGGACTGGACTTCGACACTTAACTGAAGGAAGAATGTTTCTTGAATTTACTCTAGGAATGACTTCCACGACAGGAGTGAGGATTGCTTGTCTGAATTTAAAGTACAATACTGGGTCTCATCAGAGAAAGCTGCCAACTTCCAAAACTCGTCGGATTGGAGAGAGCAGTCATTGGGAGGTATATTTGAATGAATATGAAGTATAATGCCACCTCCACAGGTTGTACTCTATGATCTTGTGGGGCTCCCTTAAGGAAGGCTTTAATGTTAGATTTGTACAAAACTTCCTTTTCTGGAACATGTTAACAACATTACACTCTAGAGACCTGACATTTTTCCTTGAACCCTCTTGTAAACCCACTTTAAGGCTCTCCTGGAGAAACTCAAGGCTGTTTCATTTGTTTGACATGCACCAGACAATAGATGTTTAGTGGCTAGAAAGCATGGTATGATTTTGTTTCATATATAACCTTTTGTTTCCATTACCTTTACTCACTGTCTCTTGAACCCTGAATCTTTGGTAACAACCGTAACCTTGTTTCACTATAAATACACCTCAGCACTGTGATGTTAAGCCAAGTGCTGATCCTGAGTTGAATCATACAAGCTGGAGTGTACACTTTTCCCTAGGGGGAAAGGAGAGCTGGTATTTCTGTGAGTGTTCAATGGATAACGAGTTGGACTCTACAGGGGAATGCTTCGAAGAGACTCGGGGACTGGGGAACAGCCATTATTGACCTGCAAGATAAAGTAAGGGCTGGCATAGCCTAGAGGAGCGTGCTTGGATGGCTAACAGGCTGGTGGTCTCCCTCACGCTGGATACAGGGGGTAACAAGGTGAATCACAGTCCAGGGAACCCTGAGAATGGTCACAGAGGTAGCAGGGAGGGAGTGGAGGGAAATATGAATAGCTCTGTTTTAGCCACATGAAGCTTCAGCTGACACATCCACAAGGAGACGTCAGAGCGACAGGTTGAGATTTTAGTAGTGGCACGGCTACTATGCTACCTAGAGCACTTACTGCAGAGGTCTGCCTCTGCATTGCCCATATGTGGGACTGGGGCTAAATGCCTCCATTTATTCCAATTAATGGGGGGCATTGATCAGCGTTCATGTCACATTCCCCATCAGTATCCAGGCCAGGTAGGGGAAGCTAATGATCCAACCGGTGGCCCAAATTCAGTGATGAATCCTGGTCATAGGCCACCTGAGGCACATTGCGCATACGCTAAGAAGATTCCAATACATACAGAAAAATAGAAGGTGCATGCGAACAGCGTCCCTTTCATCTTCCCTAGTATGCACCTTAGGGCAAGCCATGGAAGCATAAAGAGGCTGGGAGAACTGAATATAATTGGGAAAGTGCAGTTCTTTTGAATACCATTCCTAAGAGCTACTACAAAGGGATTGGAGCGAAGTTCCTTCCTAAAGCAGACATATTGGCTGCATACTTCAAGTAACATTTGCTTCGGACTCCATAAAAAATCTTGCAAACTTAACTAATGTAGTGAATGGTCTCCTAAATGAAATCATCCAACTTTTGGTACACACATGTTACAATACTGTTAGTACCACATCTTAGTCTTGAATTTAGTTTAGAAATCACAGCTGCCCAAGTATGATACCAAATTATTAAGGTTAAGAAAGGTTATGCTACAGGGGATATAGAAATATGTATTGAATACTATTTCAACAGGGTGTCAGATTCCAAGACCCTACATATTTGTTACCAATAAAGCAGAGCTTTTTTGCTGACTCACTGATGTCAGAGCAGGTGGGCATGGGCGGCGGGTAACATAGGCTGAGGGAGGCTGTGCCTCCCCAAACAGCCAGGCATTGCCCCACCTACGCTCCACCCTCAGGGCCCCCTCCTGCTTCCCTCTCTGTGGCTGGAGTCCAGTGTCCTTCTGGGGTGGCCCCAGCTCGGGCTCTGCTGCCTGCCCTCCCTCCCGGCACTCAGGGACTGGGGCCGCACTGCCCGCCCAACCTCACGGTGTTCCAGGGCTAGGGGGGTTGTGGCTGCGCTGCCTGCTCTCCCTTCACTCCAGAGCTGGGGGGGGGGTGGGCTGCAGCCATGCCCCCCACCAGTGGCGTAGCCAGGTTTAGAGCACAGGGGGAGCGGAGCTAAAAAAAGGCACCGGGAGCAAAAAGCGTGGGGAGCAACAAAAAAAAAAAGCTCTGGCTGTAGCATAGGAGCAAAAGGCGTCGGGAGCAAAAAAAAAAAAAAAAGCTCCGCTCTGGCTGTAGCGTAGGAGCAAAAGGCGTCGGGAGCAAAAAAAGGCTCCGCTTCTGCTCAGTGGGGAATTTAAGATCAACCCAGGATCTACCCCACCCCTTCCCCGAGGCCCCGCCCCACTCACTCCACTAAACACTCCATTCCCCCCCGGCTATGCTACTGCCCCCCACCCTCCTGGTGTTTCGGGCTGCGGGGAGCTAGCCTGGGGTGGGGGCCAGTGGCTGCAGTGGGGGGGGAGGGGCCCTCATCTCCGGTGTGGGGTATGGAAGGGGCGGTGCCTCAGGCAGAAGGGACAGAGCTGGGGGTTAGCGTCCCTCAGCCCGCAGTTCACACACCGCCCATGCAGGTGGATACTATTAGCTCCAACCCAGATGCATAAAAGGGTTTGGGTGTCTCTTTGGCAGAAAGAACAGAATTCTGCAGGGATAAACACTATCAATAAGGCTACATTTTAGTCACAGGTATTTTTAGTAAAAGTCATGGACAGGTCACGGGCAGTGAACAAAACTTCATGGCCCGTGACCTGTCCATGACTTGTATTATATACCCCTGCCTAAACCTTGGATGGGAGGAGGCAGCCTGGGGGTGTCGTGGGGAAGTGGCCCGGGGGCACAACCCCTCTGGTGCTGCAGGGGAGGGGGCAGTTGGCGGGGCTGGCAGGCTCCATACCTGGTTTCGCGCCTCCCCAGAAGCGGTGACATCCCTCTCCCTCAGCTCCTCTATGCAGAGGCATGGCCAGGTAGCTCTGCGCGCTGCCTCCACCCTGAGTGCCGGCTCCACAGCTCCCATTGGCCAGGAACCACGGCCAATGGGAGCTGCAAGGGTGGTGCCTACAGGCAGAGACAGCACACAGAGCTGCATGGCCATGCCGCTGCCTAGGAGTTGATGGATGTCTCTGCTTCCAGGGAGCCCCCTTCCCCCTGAGGGAAGTACCTGCAAAAGTCCGAGGTCCCAGAAAGTCACGGAATCCTTGACTTCCGTGACATCCGTGAAAAACTCACAGCCTTACCTATGAACAACAAACCTCAGGAGAATGCTTAGGCTGAGGTTTATGGTTTTACTGTTATTTAAGATCACAATAAAGGCAAACCATGGGATAGGGGACTTGGGACAAGATCAAATGTGTGTGTACTTGGCTTGGTCTACAGTCAAAAGATATGTCAGTATAGCCACATCAGTCAGGGGTGAGAAAAAACACACCCTGACCAACAATAGCTATGTCAACCACAGCACTCCCCCACCACTCCCCCCATAGATGCAGCTGTGCTCACAGAAAAGTGCTTCTGTTGATGTAGCTAATGTCATTCAGGGAGATGATCTTCCTACAATCACAGAAAAACTCCTTCTGTTTGTGTAGGATGCCTCTACACTGGGGGGGTCATGTTAACATAGGCTCCATAGTGTAGACCAGTGGTCTCCAACACAAGATCACTTTTTGAATTTAAGATCAACCTAGGATCTACCCCACCCCTTCCCCGAGGCCCCGCCCCACTCCCTCCATTCCCCTCCCTCCGTTGCTTACTCTCCTCCACCCTCACTCACTTTCACCGGGCTGGGGCAGAGGGTTGGGGTGCAGGAGTGAGGGGTACAAGCTCTGGGAGGGAGGTTGGGTGCAGGGGTCATATGGTCACATTGCACCTAATCTCATAGAATCCACTGGACATTTCATGAGTTTTACTTTTTATTAATTAGTGTCATTTGTGGGTTATAGATCCAAAATCCTTCAGGGATTGTCACAAACCAGTATAACATTCTCAACTGTGGGGTGTGCATTGGCTGAGCCTGGGGCAACGCGTTGGGGTGCAGGAGTGAGGGGTGCAGGCTCTGGGAGGGATTTTGGGTGCAGGAGGGGGCTCTGGGGTGCAGGAGGGGGCTCCGGGGTACAGGCTCTGCAAGGGAATTTAGGTGCAGGAGGGGGCTCCAGGTTGGGGCGGTCGGTTGGGGTGCAGGAGGGGGTGCGAAGTGCAAGCTCCGGCTGGGAGGCGCTTACCACAGGTGGCTCCCGGTCGGCGGCACAGCGGGGCTCAGGCAGGCTGCCTGCCTGCCCCGGCCTCATGCCGCTCCTGGAAGCAGCTGGCTGCTGGCACATTGCTGTGGCCCCTGGGAGGGGGGCAGCGGGTCTCCATGCACTGCCCACACCCACAAGCGCCACCCCCGCAGCTCCTCTTGGCCGGTTTCTGGCCAATTGGAGCTGCGGGGACAGTGCTGGGGGCAGGGGCAGCGTGCGGAGCCGCCTCCCTCCTCCTCCCCCCAGGGCCTTCAGGGATGTGCAGCAGCCGGCTGCTTCTGGGAGCGGCATGAGGCCAGGGCAGGCAGGCAGTGTGCCTGAGCCCCGCTGTGCCACCAGACTTTTAGCGGCCAGAGATCGCGATCGACTGGCAGAAACTCCAGGATCGACCAGTCGATTGCGATCGACCAATTGGTGACCACTGGTGTAAATACAACCTGTATGAAGAACAGGGTGAGAACTCCACTTGCTTACAATCACTTAAACCACTAGTCATCTAAACTGCCAATGGACAACATCAATTTACCAAATAAACTGAGACAGGTAACAATCCTCACACCTGTAACACAACATGCTAGCATAGCTTGTGGTTATACATCAGTTCATATACACTGACATTGTTCCTTCTGCAACTTCCTGTTCTGCATGCTTCCTATGTCTTCCAGTGCTGTTCATGAAGTCAAAATAAAGCAACTTAGCTATGCAAGTGGTGTTCCTTAGGCAACCTTAGGGCTTATCTACACTAAGGGTATGTCTATACTTACCCGTCGCGTCGGAGGCGCGGGATCAATGTTCTGGGTTCGATTTATCGCGTCTTGTCAAGTTCAATAGGGGGGGGTTAGTGTAGACCTGGGCTAACAGTGCTGCACTGGCATAGCTGTACTGGTGCAGCTGCACTGCTGTAGCACTTAGTGAAGACACTACCTATGGGAGAGCTTCTCCCATCAGTGGAGGAACTCCACCTCCCCAAGGGGCAGTTGCTGTATCAACAGGAGAAGCCCTCCCGTGGACATAGTCCAGTCCACACTAGGAGTTAGGTTGGTATAACTGTCATTCAAGGGTGTGGATTTTCCCAGACCCTGAGAGATGTAGTTATACTGACATAATTTTGTAGCTCAGGCATAACCAATGGCTAACCCTAATGAGCTGCTTCATGTCCACTAGCACGCCATTGGTGTCTGGAGAATTTGCACAGGTAATTCCCATTAATGAGTTATACATGTAAATACCACGTACTACAAGAGCTATAAAATCACAACAACTGCTAAGAGCATCTGCTTATGCTGACATTTAAACTTGACCCAAATATATTTTATGGCAAAATTATATGTATATACTATACAAACGAAAACATTGTGTTTTGTTACTTTGTCATTGTTCCAGAAACTGTAAGTATGTAGTATGGCCAAGCAGAAGGAATTCAAGACACAGTATATTTTTCTATGGCCCTCAGTAATATTCAGTACTCGTTAGTAAATCACATTGAAATTGCCACAGTGCAAAAATCAAAAAACCCAAACAAGCAGGTCTTTCTTGCAGACGTTATGCAAGAGGAGTCAAAAGGAGTTTGCTTGAGTGAGGCAGAGTAAAAATTGACTAAGGACCTTGGAATTTGGCCCAGAGTGTTTGTTTAATTCATGGGAAAACAGTTCAAAGAAATGAACATTCTTTATTCTGTATACTGCGACATTCTTTATCTTAATAAGCTGCTTTTGATTTCATTCATTTATGATGATAATGATGCTCCTGTCCTAATCGGGAATCTAGTTTTGATTATGCTAATATACTAATTATACAGCCATGGAATTTCAAAAGGCTAAATCTTAAGAAAAACTATAAAGGTAGGGCCAGATTCCAAAACAAATATTTTTTTTAATCTACAGCTAGGTTTTGTGTGTCAAGTGAGAAAAATGTTGATTGTGATTAAGAAAATTTATAGCTTGCTTTCAGGAAGCAGCCAGCTAGTTTCAAGGATCGTTTCAAAATCTCTTAAGTCTTTGTTGTAAGTCACAGGAAGCCAAATAAAACTTCTCCCTAAGTGGCATCTCCGCAGGAAGATCACCTTGGAATGGGAATTAGAAATAAGAAAGCTATCAAGCTGGTTGGGGAAGGGCTTGCTCTCTTCCCTCCCCAATCAGCAATTTAACTACGGATTGCTAGTCAATTGGTTCCTTGCCCAGTGCTCTGAAAATGAAGACAGTTCCTAGCCACTAAAAATAGAAAAATCACAGAAACAGCACTAAGCAGTAATTTATTTCTATTGTAAGCAGCTAGTTTTCTTTCCCCAGTTTACTTATTAAAAAGTAATATCCTACAGACTATAAAAGTTCACTCACAGATCCAGCTGGAGATCCTGAATCTTTCCAAGAAATCAGATGCTATCTTGTCACAAGATCCAGTGCACCAATAGCCACCCTGCAAATGAGATCAGTCAAAAGTGAATATTTAACTTTACAATGGGTAGATTAATGAAACATTAAAACATGTTTTAAATACCATGCTGTTCTTTTGCAAGCATGAAATAACAAATGTATTGACAGATGAACAGCTGCTAATTATTAGCATATAAACAGCACATAGAATGGGTTTTTACACTGTCCAGGCATTCTTTAAAAATGGCTGCTAACCCATCAGTTTAAGAGCTATGCACAGAATGATGCTCATATTTTTGGTCCAAATTTTGATGATACATTAATTTTCCTAAGTGTGAAATTTCATCCAAGAGAGACGCACAGGCTAATAAAAATACCAATAAGACTTTTGAACAGAGGATCCAAGTGAAATAGAAAAGATAAAGAAAGACTACTGTAGTTTTCATGAATAGCATTCTCCTCTCATTCACCTGAAGCTCACATGGATCCTTGAATTTTAGGTCACAGAGAAAAAAAATTTGGACTTGCCTCAGAGGAAACTAGCTTGATTACCACTCCCCCCTCCCGTTTGTAATCAACTTTCTCCCAGAGAGCTACTGGACCAGCCCAATGGACACTATAGAACAGATCTGGATGCAAGACAGGAACCTGCATCTCAAGAAGGCACATGGGTCCAGATTTTTAAATGGTATTTAGGACCTAAAGATGCAGCGAGGCGCCCTTTTGGATTTTCAAAAGCGTCTAGGCACCTAACTCCCAGGCGCTTGCATGATTTTGAAAATCCCACTAGGTGCCTCTCCGCATCTTTAGGTTCCTAAATACCTTTTAAAGTTAGTTCCATGGCCTCTATGACAGAGTTTAATTATTTTATGTAATTTTGTTTGTCCCAAGTCTATTGAGCCACCAGTAACTGGACCAGTTAGGACACAGGGCACCAGACTTCCTACTTCCTCTGAAATTTAGTTTTGCCTGGGAAGTTGACAGGCCCAGGACTAAAGTCCTGGGAGAAGAAAACCAAATATTCTGGAAAAAGACAAGAGTTCAGGTTGATTCATACTGGACAAGAATGCTAGGCCCATTATACAGTTATTTGTCCATGAATAAGAAGCACCTTCAATTTATCACCTCTTTATAACTCTAATTAGTGAAACCATTTATGATTTAATGTTTACATGGAACATACGGTGTTGCTGCTCTAAGCAGTAAAGGGATGGCGAAACCAATTTGCAGTTAATAAGAACTAGCCTGAACCTCAGTCCCCATATTGAATATTTTTGAAGGATCCAATTGTCTTGGACAGAACCCTAAATATAAGGATAGAATAAAAGAAAAGCAAACTGAAGCAGGAAAGGACAGGTCGTGTTAGTGAGCCTGATTCAGATCTCTATTTACATGGGTACTTTACCATTGCAACTCCATTGATTTCCACAGAGCTACTCCCTACTTAAAGGATCAGAATCAGGCCCAGTCGGTCTAGCTCAGAAGAATTAGCTAGAATGGTGATTTGTACTCAGGTGGTTTGAAGGGACTGAGCAAGGTCAGGAATGAGTTATTGGGGAGAGGAGAGAAGGATATAATTGGAGCATTGAATGCAGAAAAGGAGCAGAACAAACTTCAGAGATCCAACTGGATTTGGGTATGTAACCAAACTTTAGGAGAGCTTTTCCAAAGTTAACCTCTGAACATTTTGAGGATTAGTCATCATTATTAAGCAAGTCACTTCTCAGTATAATTGAAAGGTGCTTGAAACTAAGTTCAGAGTTACATAGATACCTCCAAATATTGCTATGGCAATACCATGTTTTAGTAACCACACAGCACCTACTGGTTATCATGTTAGGGAGTTCAGACTATTAATGTAACCAACTCTTCAGTGTGGATTGAAAATTTGTATTACAGTATCATTTAGAGGCCCCAATGAGGGATCAGGGCCCCAATATAAAGACAATATACAACCATGTAGTAAAACAGCCCTACCTGAGAGAGCTTACAGTCTTAGTGACAAGATACAACAAACAGGTGGAGAGAAAAGGATGAGGTAACAGAAATAGAAGCATATTTTGCAGAGACTAGCTGTGGATACAAATATAACTTGTTACTGCCTAGCCATTATCAATAAGCAGAAATAGAACTGTAGTTGGCAGGATTTGATCCTGATCAAGGATAGACTAGGAATCCATTGGGTTATGCCTTCACCATTTGGCCTACAACACCTGTTTAGCTTAAACAATTCCTTCTTTGTGACTCAAGCTTCTTGTTGTGTGACAGTTCTGTTAATCTGTGTAGTGCTAAATTGGGAGAAAGGAAAAATAAAAAACCAAACAAAAATACCACTTAAGATCTTACAAAAACCCAAGAAATTTACCAGTGTTTTATTTTAAAGCATTTTGAGTAGTTTTGTGCAGAAAGGGCAACAATGTCAGTGGCGTTTCTAGCTAATCAAGATTTGTGGTCTAGGATATTCTCACCCCACCCCACACTCCAATATTAGTTTATCTTCTTCCTTCCCCTCTTAAATCAGAGATTCAGCCAGTGCTTCCCCCTTGCTCAATCAGCTGGTTTGGTTTTATTTTACATTGAAAAATTCAAACAAGAGCTAACAGCTTCTGACTGACTATTTCCTTTCTAATAGAACCTGAACAGCTGATCCAGAGGAAAGAAATAGGAAGGAGAGAGATGGGGTGACTGCTGGTAGAAGGGGTGGAGGTGTTAAAAAGTACTACTAATAAAAATCTTGTTTTTATTTTTCATTGTGGCCTAGAGACTTTTGATTTTCGTGGCTATTCTTGGTCTGCTCTGAAACTTGTGTGATGATTTATAGCTCAAAGCAAACGAACAACACAAACCTGTCCATGTTCTCTGTGAGCCCAGAGCAGGGATTTTTAATCTTGCACTGTACATCTTTTCTGGCAAATTAGCTCAGTGACTCCACAGTCAGTACAGATCCCTAACAGACTAGAGAGAGGAGACAAAGATAACGGCTTTGGCTATTTTTCAAATTAAGTACATTGGGCCTGAAATTAAATTTTCATTGCTGCTGTTCTGATGATTATCTCTGCGGTGCTGGCCACCAAGAGAATGAGGACCAAGAGAACAGCAACAACGATGAGTGAGAAAATCAGCTATATGCACTATTCAGTGGCACCCAGGATTGCACTAGCATTCTATCCCTGCCTCCTCTTCCTCCCCCACTAAACTATTAAAAGACTAAGACAAGCTGTTGTAGAGATAGCAAGTGCTAAAGAGCTTGTAGTCTTAAAAGGTTGGGGGAAAGTGAGAGCAGTAGCTCTGGCTCAGGAACTGAGCCTGTTATGAAAGAGGATTACTATTATTAGTGTGAATTTACTGCTCCCTCACTGTTTGAGAAACCATTGCAGGCAATATCCCCTCAACAAACCAGGAGGAGACAAAACGCAAGAGTTGGCCAGAGGAACTTTGAAGGGTACTTAGTTGTGTGGAGTATTTCAGGCTAGCCTGATCTCTGATTCATTGACTTTTGTGCCAAAATATCAGGTACTGTTACCATAACCCCAGACATTCCTTCCTTCAGTTCTGTCTGTATCTGTGCACAATTCCAACCTTGTGTATGTGGGGAACAGCATCACATGGAAATATCCCAGCCCAGCTCAGGAGTGATATAAATGGTGGGTTTCAGTGTAGTAGCCGTGTTAGTCTGTGTCAGCAAAACGAAAATAAGAAAGAAAAACTTGTAGCACCTTAGAGACTAACAAATTTATTTCAGCATAAGCTTTCGTGGGTTAATACCCACTTCATCGGATGCATGGAATGAAACATACAGTAGACAGATATTTATACAGTCAGAGAAACATGATAAGGTGGAGGTGCATAGACCAACCTTAAGAGGCTAATTAGTTGAGAGGAACCATAACAGCAGGGGAAGAAAAACCTTTGAAGTGATAAACAAGATGGTCACACAGGTGTGAATGAGGATCGTTAACTTAAGGGAAATAGATTCAATTAACGTAATGGCCGAGCCATTCCAAATCCTTATTTAATCCGGAGGCAATGCAACCTAGTTTGCATATCCATTCGAGTTCAATAGTTTCTCTTTGAAGTCTGCTTTTGGAGTTAATCTGTCGCAACACTGCTATCCTCAAGTCTGTCACTGAGTGATTAGGGAGGTTGAAGTGTTCTCCTACTGGTTTTTGAATGTTATGATTCCTGATGTCAGATTTATGTCCATTTATTCTTTTGCGTAGAGACTGTCCGGTTTGGCCAATCTACATGGCAGAGGGGCATTGCTGGCACATGATGGCATATATCACATTGGTAGATGTGCAGGTGAATGAGCCCCTGATGGCGTGGCGGATGTGATTAGGCCCTGTGATGGTATCACTTGAATCGATATGTTGACAGAGTTGGCATCGGGCTTTGTTGCAAGGATAGGTTCCTGGGTTAGTGTTTTTGTTGTATGGTGTGTGGTTGCTGGTGAGTATTTGCTTCAGGTTGGGGGGCTGTCTGTAAGCAAGGATTGGTCTGTCCTCCAAAATCTGTGAGAGTGAGGGATCATCTTTTAGGATAGGTTGTAGATCTTTGATGATGCACTGGAGAGGTTTTAGTTGGGGGCTAAAGGTGACGGCTAGTGGTGTTCTGTTATTTTCTTTTTTGGGCCTGTCTTGTAGTAGGTGACTCCTGGGTATTGCCATGATTTTTCAAAGATAATGGCCAATGGCTCTGCAATCACATCGGCCAACTCCTTTAGCACCCTCGGATGCAGTGCATCTGGCCCCATGGACTTGTGCTCGTCCAGTTTTTCTAAATAGTCCCGAACTACTTCTTTCTCCACAGAGAGCTGGTCACAGAGGGTCAATGCTCAAACCACTGAGCTATTCCTCCCCACCTTAAAAATGATTCATTTAAAAAAAACAACAGTGTTGTGTTATTTAAAGGCAATTTTTACATTGGCTTTTATTGAGTTCTCTTACCCTGACACATATGTTGGCCTCTAACAAATGGGGACAAACCTAAAAACAGAATAGGAATATATGTAATATAGACATCAATATAGTCACACTATCCTAAGTGCCTGTTTACTTTACAAGATGCCAAAAAAAAATCTAGGTTCAAGTTGATTGCCCTCAAACTAGGAAAGATTAAAATAACAAATCTATTTTTTAAAGCATACCAACAAGGAAGTTGAATGTCCTCAGTTACAGGATGAAACATTTAAAGATTTGTTTTGTGACTAATTTCACAATGTAGCAGAATGTGTATTGGCCAGAGCACTAAGAGAGACTATTCTATTGTCAGTCATAGCACCAAACAAAATCCCTATACATGTACGTCAATGTGCATTAATATTTTAGACCAAACCATACATCCTGCGTTGTCTTCATAAATTCTATTGTCTCAAGAACTGTTTCTTTTCAAGAACCCTTTCTTTATATATCCTTGTTATATTTTTAGACTAAAACATCCAGAATGAAATGCCTCTAAATGCAATCAGTTCTTCAATGGTTACTGAATTTGAATTTAAAGAATGGTTTTATAGCATGCCAGCCAAAGCCAACAGCTAAATTATCAAAACTTTTGGACAATGTTAAAATAGTAGAATGTATAAAAGTAATTTTTATATACTCATGATAGAAAGTGATACTTCGGTCTCAGCAAAACACAATTGTAACATTACATAGATAGCAAAATTACAAAAATGAAGGGCCTTTGTAGTCTTTGGTTTTTTAAGCTTTCCTTTCATCCGGTTTTTCTTTTTCTTTGATCTGCTTTTAAGGACTATCACACTTCCTAGATTATTTCTGAAGCCATACAGGTGTGCTTCTTGCTGTATAGTCACATAAGTAATCGTCCTGTCCCAGAGAAGCTAACAGTCTTGGGCCCAGTCTACACACACAGTTGTACAGATTTAACTAAAATCAATTTTTAAATAGATTTAGTTAAACTGGTGCAAACTTGTGTGGAGAACCTCTTCTATAGATTTAAACCTGGCTTATACTGATCTACCTTATAAATCCATTTACATTTTGTGCAAAGAAAAGCTCTAAGGCCCCAGTCCTGATCACTTGACTCAAGTCAAGTCAGTGGGATGACTAGTGAGAACAGGATGAGCCAGAGCGGACTCTAAATTAAGGATAAATCAAGGTGAACAAGGAAGAAAAATGTGTGATTGTTTCTGTTAGTCATGCATCTTGTTAGCTGGGATTTCTTTTTCTTTTTATATGCAAGGTATTTTAGGAGTAGGTCATGCATGACAGCATAGGCATATAACACAGAAGAGGAGTTTAGCTGATAGATGGTCTTGTGGTTAAGACATAGACTTCCTGTATGGTGAATCACATAAACCTATCTGTGCCACAGTTCCCCATCTGTAAAATGGGACTATAATACTTCCCTACCTCACAGGCATGTTGAGGACAGATTTATCAATATGCATGTGGTGCTCAAATACTATGGAGATAAGCTGTGTAGAAGAGTTTATAAATAAAATGGATGACCAACTTTTTGGCAGCTTTCTCAGACTATCTTGATGGGTGCTCAGCTTGGGCCTTCCTGCCAGTAGAACAGCAAGATGATGGATGTTATAAGTGGTCTTGGGATAGATGTAAAATTATAAATTAATACTCCAATTTCAATTTAATATATTAAAAGTCATATTATAAGCAAGTAACACATTTTAAAAAGTTTTAGAAACAAACATTTAAGACTAGTAATGTGTTCTTAAACAACATTTTTATTGTGTTCTATGCTTTATTTTAGTAAGTTTTTATATGCCCTAAAACATGTAGTTTGGGGGCAGATAATGTTCTTGAAACATTTTAAATAAATTTCTCATACCTAGAAGGGCCAGTTCATCTTTGCTCATCCTTTTCTGCGATGGACAATTTACCCTGACATTAGCACTAGTACAGATGTCCCCCTCTGTAGCAGCTTTTTATAGTCACTTTTGGGGACATGTTTGGTTTCTGAAATTTTAGGTTTTTTAAAATAAATGTGAAAATTGTCAAAACAGTATGCCTTCTGAGTTCCAGCAGCACCAGGACCCAGCACATCATGGGAGGGTAGGGAAGCCTATTAAACAGAGGAGTAGGAATATATGTTGTGGCTGTAACCAGCCAAAAATATGCAAAGACTTCTGAGCCAAGGATGCTGGTGGCACAGCAGGCCAGACGATTCAAGGGAAAGGTCAAACTGATGCTCAACGCCAGAAAAGGGGTGGGGGGAAGGGAATTACAAAGCAGCTTGGAGGAAGGGAATGCATGGTGATCTCTTTTATGCCTCCTATTTATTATTATTAACATTACTGTAGTACCTAGGAGTCAGTCACGGGCCAGGACCCATTGTGCTAGGTGATGTACAAACACCGAACAAAAAGATGGTGCCTGCTCCAAAAAGCTTATAATCTATGAATAAGACAAGAGACAACAAATGGATACAGACAGACCAGAGAATAAGCAAACAATGAGACAATAGTGGTCAGCACGATAGGCTGGGTATCAGCATGCCAGCAACCTAGCGGTCGTCAAATGTTTTGTACGACTCATGGCAAAGGAGAGTTTTAACAAGGATTTTGAAGGGAATTAATATGTGAGTTTTGTGGATGTTTCTGAAGAGCTCCTCCCACGTGTGACAAATAGCTTGGTAGAAAGCACCAAGGTGCTTGTTTAAAACTTTAACAAGTGGGGGATGGAGGTTGGCGTCATGGACTGAGCTGAGACAAGAGTTGACTTCTCAGTAGTGAATAAGCGATAACGTAGGGTGGAGATAGGCTGCGAAGAGTCATGAAAGTGAAGACAAGAAGCTTATTTTTGATGTAATAGAGAAGAAGGAGCTAGTGAAAGGATGCAAAGATGGGAATCGCATAGTCAAAGCAAAGGACTAGGCTGTGGTTCGCAGTTCCCAGCCAATGGAAGCTGCGGGAAGCAGAGCGGGCCAGGCCACTGCTTCCCACAGCTCCCATTGGCTGGGAATGGCAAACCGCAGCCACTTGGAGCTGCGAGCGGTCGTACCTGGGGATGCTCCAGGTAAACAAAGAGTCTTGCAGCCCTCCAGGGGCTTACCCTGAGCAAGCCGTGGACCGACTTTGGGAACCACTGGCCTAGCAATTCCCTACCCCACTCCATGAGGACGGTACAAGCACAGAGGCTGAGGGAGCCAGTATCACAAAGAGAGACACCTTCCCCTCCGTTCTCCCAAACACATGTGCCCAGCCTGATTCAACAAATCTAAGTCTATTCATGAATACCAAGGAGATGATATGGCCCTTGAATTGATAAATAGCCTAAACCGGTTTTAGATATGAACAAGGCATAGTAAGTCTGATATAGGTAACAAAGCCAATCCTCTTTCTGTCACCTCCTTTAAAATAGATATAAAAACATTGCATTCCTCCATATAATTTGCATCCATACACACATTTTACTTGTTTCCTAAAATAAAAACTTTCCTATGTAATTATTTATATTTTGAAGGAGAAAAATAATGTGCTATAAACGGGTGCTGAGTACTGTACACTTAGAACACACGCAAAAAATGGTGTTCTAAGTGTAGGGCACCAGGATTTGGGGGCGGCTCGCCGCGGCTGCCTCCTGGCTCAGTGGCTGAGCCGGGGAGGCGCCGCAGGCGGGGGAAGGCTGCCGCGGCCCGAGCTGCCGGCCCGCAGCCCGCGGGGGGCGGGGGGGGGGGGAAAAGAGAGACTGGCTGCTGCGGGGGGGGGGCGGTGTTAGCTGGGCGGGGGGCGCAGGGCGGACTGGCTGCTGCGGGGGGGGGGGGGCGGGGCGGTGTTAGCTAGGCAGAGAGGGGCACAGGGCTGGTGCAAGGAAGTTTAGCCTAGGGCGCGAAACTTCCTTGCACTGGCCCTGGTTGTAATCGTTTGAACAATGAATAACTAACTAAATCTCCACTTGGGTGTTGATGCATGCAAAATTAGCCTCTATGTGCTGCTATTTCCAGTCTAACCATGAGCTAGACAAACAGGACATGGTGGTACATGTAACCTTCAGGGATTAGCCACATTCCTCACTTACAAGATTAAGAAAGCAGGAAGCCTTAAATCACTGACATTGCATCGCCTGGGTTGCTCGTCATGAATATGAGGTTACTTTTATATACCTTAACTTAATCATATCTGTGAAGCGCCAAATCCAGCTTCTTCTCACAGATAGTCCCCTTCAAGTCAATGAGAGTTAAGATGCAGGCCAAAATAAAGATATGAACCTTTCCCCCCACCCCCCTCAGTTCTGAAAAACGTAGGTTCCAAACGTTTTGCTAGGCAAAGTATATGGCACCTACATAACAGCTGCTTGATATGATATTCCAAAGTTTTAATTACATTTGGATGGGGTGAGTTGATCTTTCCTAAAACACCACAACATGTAGTAAGATATTCTTGTAATTAAATTTCTTGTATTTGTATAAAATGCACTAAAACTCCAACTGATGTTTATCTGGTCTTATACCGAGACAAAATTTACAGCAGTCCCTTTTCACACTCCTTTAATGAAATGCATGTCTGGGCATTTCAATATTTATCATCTGCTCATCCTTAGCCTGGCATCTTGGTAAGTGAGCATGATATGTAGAGAAAACTTGTAGACATTCATTAACGCCAAACAGTGACAGTTGTCTTCACAGGAATGCTGTACTGGAGAAACTATCATAACAAATGTTTGGTATAGTATTGACAGTACCATACATTTCTGTGATTGTTTCCTGAATGAATACTGTATTTCAAAGAATTCAGTATTCTCACCTTATTCCTGTCAAGCATGTGTGACAATTTATCGTGGAAAAAAAATCAAAGTGATAATGGAGAGCCCTCTGCAGAAGTACAGAAGATACAGGTTTTGGAAAAAATCTACTTATTTTTATTGCATCTTTTCCAGGCCAGGCAACAGTCCTGCTTCTCTTACAGTCACTTCCATTGTCGGCACTTTACAAACTTTGCAAGTTACATCTATTCTACACCTTTAATGTTCTTTACCAAACTAAACTATTCTTCTGCTGGTCTCTCAGTTTATTTTGAAAGATGCACACTTGCAAAGTCCAGTGTTTTATCAGCAGGGCTGTAGGCTTGGTTCAATAAATTTGAGGAAGTGGCATGGTGATGATGTTATAAATCACTCAAGTCTTGACAAAAATTATTCATATTATTCAGTAAACACTCTTCACATAACTATTCCAGCCTGGAAGTTCACACCCTATTTCCCTTTTTCCAGCACTCAGAGGCATTGTTGGTTTCCAGCATATCAAACTGTTATCCACATTGTGAAGTGTGCTTGTATCTATGTTTTTATATTTATATTTATTATGGAGGCTTCGGTTGCAAGTCCATAATTAGGTTGAGTTTTCAACTTAAAGTAGGCATTTAACTCTTTGTTATGTATTAGTAGTATAACATATCCTCTCCTAATGTACAGAATACACTGAGTACAGAATGAATATACAGAATGTGTACACCCACCTACACACTTTATACAGATGCATCCTCGAAGGATGCTGCTGTATTTACCTTCCTTTTGAGAAGTTACATTTTTGGATTTTGCAAAGAGGTTGATGCTTTCCTTTTAAGATGTACAATTTTTTTTTCATTGACATTTAACTCATCACCTCAACAATATTTTAACCATTTTGTACAAGTTTAAGTAGCTGTAATTGAAAAGACTTTGGCAGGATGTCATCTACATTAACAGGGTTTTCTTTGCTCTAATTTCTGAGACACGGAAAAATCCAAAGAGTCAACTTCATCCCTAATGCCACTCTACTTATTTCATTGGAGTTCCATAAGAGGTGGATTTGGCCCCATATTTTTATTACTAGACAATAAATTTATTGAGTATCTGCAAAAAAATTCAAGTTAAAATGTTTTGATTACACAAAATATTAAGCATATAATCCAAAACTTGTTGAAATCAATTGAAACATTCCCATGGGCTCTGGATCAGGTCCAAAGAGTTGAGGAACAAATCTGGTGAACCGGGTGAATGTGGGGCTTAGAGGATAGCAAAGAACAAGTATGTGCCCATCAAAATCCATTGTTGTTGATAGAACATTGGAGTACAATGGTACAAGATACAAATCTGAAAATTCTAATGGCCATGACCCCATCTTACTTACGTTTAAACAAAACTATTGTATATTGCAGCTCAGTTTCACCAAAACTCCTTCACTTTGTCTTCTTCTGCTACTCTGACAGGGAAAGACTTCCACTATTGCTTCAACATGGCTGGGGGGCAAAAAATAAGAGGGCTGAAGAACAGTCAGATTCAAAATTGTCAGGCAGTTTTTTTCTTAAACCTGAGCCTTTCATGACAGGAAAGTGGTAAAACAAAAGGAGAAAGACTGACTCTTGCCATTGTACAGAAAATTAATAATGTAAGCTAAGGTCCATCACACAAAAGCACTTGGGGTGAAATCCCCCCCCCCCACCTTACTGGAGTCAATAAAAACTTTGCTATAGACTTCAATGGGGGCCAAGAGTTCACCCCTGATCTCCAGAGGCAGGTGGTGAAAGTCATCCTATCATACTGGCAAAGGTAATGCTCTTTATCTAGCACTCAAAAGACAGTGTAGCCTAGTGGATGGTGCACTGGCCTAGGGAGCAGAACTGGGTTCCATTCCTGGTTTTGCCACCAGACTGCTAGGGCCATGACTACACTACAAAATTATGTAAACTTAATTTACATCAGCATACAGCTGCCGCAGTAATTAAATCATTTTTGCACATCCACACTATGCTCCTTGTGTGGGCAGTGCACGTCCTCACTAGCCACACTTGCATTGATGCGGAGAGCAGTGCACTGTGGGTAGCTATCCCACTGTGCAACTCGCCACTCACTAGCGCAGGGTGTTTTGGGAACATTTTGCAATGCCTGATGGGGCTGAAACAAGTCGCACTAGGATGACTGGGAACATGAATCCAATGTCCCATAATGCAGTGCTCTTCATCCAATAATTTCTTTCAAAATTCCCCACAAACCCATGCACCCCTTCTCGCTGTCTGCGATCTGTGTCAGAAGCTTGGATGCTGCACAGCTCTGCACTATTGTGATGAGCGATGCGTGCATGGGGGGCGGGGGGGGGGACGCGATCCTGAAGTATTTGCAGAGTTGCCAGAGGAGCCTCAAGGAACACAATGATTCCTGGAGGCTAGATAGCTGTGGGACATAGACAGAAATAATTCAAAGTTGTTGACGGCATTCACAGAGCAGCTGTAGCTGGTGGAGCACCAGTTCTGGGTCCAAGAAACAAGCTCTGGCTGGTGGGATCGCATAGTCATGCAGATTTGGGGTGACAAGCAGCGGCTGCAGAACGTTCAGACCTGGATCTGTGTGCAGAGCTCACCCCAGCCCTCCAGCGCAGTGACATCAAAGTGAGGTCTGCACTGACCGTGGAGAAGCGAGTGGTGATTGCTTTGTGGAAATTTGCAACACCCGATGGCTACCGATCAGTCAGGAATCAATTTGAAGTTGGGAAATCCACTGTGGAGGTTGTTCTGATGCAAGTGTCCAGGGCCATTAATTGCCTCCTGCTATGAAGGACTGGGCAATGTGCAGGACATAGTGGATGGTTTTGCAGCAATGGGGTTACCAAACTGCGGTGGGATGATAGACAGCACACATATCCCTATTTTGGCATCAGACCACCTTGCCATAGAGTACATTAACAGAAAGGGCTATTTTCTATGGTATTGCAAGTGTTGGTGAATCACCGGGGACACTTTACCAGCATCAGTGTGGACTGGTCAGGGAAGGTAAATGATGCATGCATCTTTAAGAACACATGGCTGTTCAGAAAGCTGCAAGCAGGGACTCTTTCCGGACTAGTGGATTACGATTTGGGGATGTTGAAATGCCAATAGTGATCCTGGGAGACTCAGCCTACCCCTTACTCCCGCTGCTCATGAAGCCGCATTGACAGGACCAAGGAGCACTTCAACAACAGGCTAAACAGCTGTAGAATTACAGTTGAATGGACCTTTGGGCGTTTGAAAGGTCACTGGTGCTGTCTACTCATGAGATTGGACCTCAGTGAAAAAAAAATCCCAATGGCTATAGCTGCCTGCTGTGTCCTGCATAATATCTGAAGCAAAAGAGCAAACATTTCTGCCAGGGTGGAGGTGGAATGGCTGGCTGCTGATTTTGAACAGCTGGATACCAGGGCTATAAGAAGAGCTCAACTCAGAACTATTTGGCACAGGAAGGCTTTGAAAGACCATCTGAAATTGAGTCACAGTAATGTGTATTGCTGTGCTCTACAAGGTTCATACTGAGGTGGAAAAGAGCAATACCAGGTAATGAGTGCTGTGTGTGTAGTACTATAAAATTGCAAATGCACCTATTACTATTATCTGAGAATGATGTCAGCCCCAGTCAGCATATGTTGTGAACTAATAAAGATGAATTAAGTTTCCAAAAAAAGACTGATTCCATACCCAGGCAAACAGACACATTTATAAGTGAATAAAACTTAAAGGGGAAAGAATTTTTGAAGGGGAAACAGTCATTTCCATTTCACAAACAGACACCAACTGGGTCTTTCACATGTCAGTGTATGTGCAGCTGTGATTGCCTGTACTCTCCTCTGGGATGGAGTGGTAGGGATTGTGCAGCGGCCCCAAACATCATGTGGAACACAGGGAGGGGTGTTGGGGCAAGGGGAGGAATGCAGGTCTCTAGGGGCTGCATAGGGAGGTGAGCACAGAACTGTTGAACCTGAAGGTCAACAAGGGTCTGCAGCATCTGTTTGCTGCTTGAGAAGCGCTAGCATCTGGCTGCACATCCCCTCTCCTTTTCCTGTGCATTTCTCATCTCCACTCTGCTCTATCCCTGGCCATGCTGTCTGAAAGTGTCATCCTCTAATCACTGTCCTCAGTATCCAAAGCAGTAGAGGAATGCAGGATTTCTTCAAACATGTCATCCCATGTCCTCTTACTTCTCCTTATCTGGCTGAGCCACTCCACCGGTGTGCCAGCTGCAAAAGATACAATACACAGAGGTACTATTGAGAGTGTATTCACAAGATAAATGGAAACCTGGTATACTAAACTCACTCCCCTTGATCCACACAAGTTGCAAGCGCTACTTTCTCACTTCTCCTAGGGATTAGAGCACAGTGACAGTCCCAGCCATGGTGAGTGCAGCCTGGGGAATGGAGAGGGAAAGTTGGAAAAGTAAGGGGGGATAGCTTACAGCCATGACTATATGTGTATAGGGCAATTGAACTGAATACTGGCCATTTTCCACAGGTGGTGGCGATTTTAGCTGATCTCTCACTACTATGGGTAACAGAGGCTGAATGGAACAGCTCCTGCAGGTGTCCAACTGCAAACCAGTGCCATATGCTGCTAGAATGTGTGTTGCAATGGTGTCTGCTGAAGTAAATCGCTCAGTGGCATGGGAAAGTGTCCTACCATGGCAGAAGAAGTAAGGCAGCACCCCCAGAAACCTTTGGTAGAGGATTGCAAACTGCCTCCAGGAAAGTTTCTTCCGTGAATCCTCCGTAGAGACCCTGGACATCTTGGTGCACCTAAACAAACTGTTCTGTGCCTAACTCTAGGGGGGAAATGAGGAGCAGATAGCAACTCTACCTCTGTGGTTGTTTCACTACCTCTTCCAGCATAAGTAAAAAAAATTAAATCAACAGATGTGTCCTGCTACTTTGAGGGTCCCATCCCTGCAATTTCAAAGCAAACTGTATACTTACCAGAGATTCTTTCTATTGTTTCAAGCTCACCCGTGCAGGACTGGCTGGACTGCCCAGGACTCAAAAACAGGTCCTGGCTAGCTGCACCACTGGATCCCCCGGTCGCCTATCCCCCATACTCCTCCTCTTCCATCTCCTCCTCCTCACTGTTCATGGTGGGGGCCTGTGACTTGTGCTCCCCTGAAGTATCCAGAGGGCTCTTGGGGAGGGGACCGGTCTCCGCTGAGGAAGGCGTGCAGGTCTTTTTAAGAGCGGCACGTCTGCAGCTTTGCACCAGAGCGATTGTTAGACTTCTTTGCCTTCTGATATGGCTGCTGCAGCTCCTTGGCCTTCAAGCAGCACTGCTGCTGGTCCCTCTTGTGGCCCTTCTCCATGCCCCAAGTAATCTGCTCATAGATGTTGCTGTTTCTACAGCTGGATTGGAGCTGTGCCTGCACACAGACCCAGGAGATCCATTACCTCCTGTATGCTCCAGGCAGGAGAGCATCTGCAGCATGTAGCCGCAATGGTCAACTGGGCAGTTACTAGGTGAGCTTTCCAAGGCAGGCAACCAGGAAATGGAATTTCAAAAAGTCACAGGGCTTTAAAAGGGGAAGAGCGTGTACCTGGCCACTTGGCAGTGGAATTCAAAATGATGACCAGAGAACAGTCAAGGTGGAGCATTGTGGGACACCTCCTGGAGGCCACTAAAGTCAAAGTAATTAACTACATTACCCTAAACTCTATCCTTCTCATGGCAGTGGAATTATTAATTTGGCATAGCAGGTGAGTTATGTTGGTGGGAGCAAAATTTTAGTGTAGATGTAAGCTGCCTTGTTTGGACCTAACGCTGTAGCGTAGACTAGGCCTAAGTGACCTTACACAAGCCACTTACCTCTCTATGCCTCAATTTCCCCATCTCTAAAATAGGGATACTGATACTGCCATCCTCTGTAAAGTGCTTTGAGATCTGATGAAAAAGTGCTATACAAGAGCTAGTTATTATTATTAATAATAAAAATAAAACTCATACACTACTATATACAATGCAATGTTTTGAAATTAAACTGCATTTAATTTTGTATTTTCAAGAATTTCTAGTGAGATAATTATTGGCTTAATCTTAATGACATGATATCTAGTTACAGCATGCCAAGGTTCTCTTGATAAATACACTGAAACCACTGTAATGGACAACAGCTAGGCTGCTGGTGTGCTAAGACCACTGCCTATCATTTACCAACATTGTCTCGTTAGACCCTACAAAAGGCCATACTGGGTGACACCAATGGTCCATCTAGCCCAGTATCCTGTCTTCCAACAGCTGCCAGTGCCAGATGATTCAGAAGGAATAGACAGAGAAATTTATCAGGTGATCCATCTCATCATCCAGTCCCAGCTTTTGGCAGTTGGAAGTTCAAGGACCCAGAGCATGCTGTGCATCCTTTACCATCTTGGGTAACAGCCATTGATGGACCTATCCTCCATTAAACTTTTTGAACCCAGTTGTACTTTTGGCCTTCACAGCATCCCCTGGCAACCAGTGGCCCAACCATGTGTTGTGTGAAGTAGCATTTCCTTCTGTTTGTTCTAAACCTGCTGCCTCTTAACACAAGATCCAGGGGTCACACAATGAAATTATGTGAAGAGGTAAATAACACTTTCCTATTTATTTTCTCAATACCATTGATGATTTTATAGACTTCTACCATAACCCCCCTTCATCATCTCTTTTCTAAACTAAGTCCCAACATTTGTAATTTCTCCTCCTATGGAAGCTGTTCCACATACCTAATCATTTTTGTTGCCCTTCTCTGTACTTTTTTTTTTTTTTTTTAAGATGGGATGACCAGAAATGTATGCCATATTCAAGGTGTGGGCATGACATAGATTTGTATAGTGGCATTATGGATTTTCTGTTTTATTAACTATCCTTTTCCTAATGGTTCCTAACCTTCTGTTAGTTTTTTGACTGCTGCTGCATATTGAATGGAGTTTTTCAGAGAAGCATCCACAATGACTCCAAAATCTCTTTGAGTGAAACAGCTAATTTAGACCCATTGTTTTTCCATGTATAGTTGGGATTTCCCCTCCCCCTCCCAACGTGCATTACTTTGCCCTTATCAGCACTGAATTTCATCTGCCATTTTCTTGCCCAGCCACCCAGTTTTGTGAGATCCCTTTGTGACTCTTTGCAGTTAACTATATTGAGTATTTTGTAAGTCCAAAGCTATCTTTTGTAAATTTTGCCACCTCACTGCTCACCCCTTTTTCATATCATTTATGAATATGTTGAACAGGACTGGTCCCAGTATAGATCATTGGGAGACACCACTATTTGCCTCTCCATTGTGAGAGCTGACCATTTATTCCTATCCTTTGTTTCCTGTCTTTTAACCAGTTACTGATCCATGAGAGGACCTTCCCTCTTATCCTATGACGGCTTACTTTGCTTAAGAGCCTTTGGTGAGGGACCTTGTCAAAGGCTTTCTGAAAGTCCATGTGCACTATGTCCACTGGATCACCCTTATCCACATGCTTGTTGACTCTCTCAAAGAATTATAATAGATTGGTGAGGCACGATTTCCCTTTACAAAAGCCATCTTGACTCTTCCACAACATATCATGTTCATCTGTGTGTCTGATAATTCTATTCTTTACTATATTTCAGCCAATTTGTCTGGTACTGAAGTCAGGCTTACTAGCCTGTAATTGCCAAGATCACCTCTGGAGCCCTTTTTAAAAGTTAGCATGACATTAGCTCTCCTCCAGTCATCTGGCCAGAGGATGGATTTAAGCAATAGGTTATAGATCACAGTTAGCAGTTCTGCAATTTCATATTTGAATTCCTTCAGAAGTCTTGGGTGAAGACCATCTGGTCCTGGTGACTCATTACTGCTTAATTGATCAATATGTTCCAAAACCTTCTCTATTGATACCTCAATCTTGGACAGGTCCTCAGATTGGTCGCCTAAAAAGAACGGCTAAGGTGTGGGAATATTCCTCACATCCTCTGCAGCAAAGACAGATGCATACACGTTGCCAGTTCTCATAATTTTAAATCGCAACTGTCATAATACTTGGTGGGTTTCTTACAGCTGGAGTCATGTGAATGTGAGACTCTTAGCTTTCATTTGTAAAAATTATATACATTTTTTAAAAAGTTTCTAGCCCTTGTGATTGTAAAGAAAACTCTACAAACGTGACCCTAGTGCACTCTAAAGGTTCAAAAATTATCAGGTAAATAAAGAAATCGAAAATGCACTTTTAAAAACCTCATGATTTTTACACCAATATCATGATTTTTGGGACTTCCTCATGATTTTTTTAAAATGCTTGGAATAGCAGTACAATACAAGCACAAAGCTAACGCTCATAACTTCAGATATAAAAATGATACATGCATACGAATAGGATGAATATATTCAGTAGAACATAACCTTTGCAAAGATATTACATGGCATATCTAGCATAAAACAGATTCCAGTTATGTCATATTTACACTCATAAGCATATTTCTATAAAGCATTATGGAGTGCAACGTCACACAGGTCACTCATGAAGAGTTGAAAAAAAATTGGTCTTAACATCAGTTTTTCTATAGAATTGTAGGACTGGAAGGGATCTCAAGAGGTCAACTAGTGCAGTCCCCTGCACTCAAGGCAGGGCTAAGTATTATCTAGACCATCCCTGACAAGTGTTTATCCAACCTGCTCTTAAAAATCTCCAGTGATGGAGATTCCACAGCCTCCCTGGGCAATTTATTCCAGTGCTTAACCACTCTGACAGTTAGGAAGTTTTTCCTTAACATTCAGCCTAAACTCCTCTTGCTGCCATTTAAGCCCATTGCTTCTTGTACTATCCTCAGAAGTTAACAGGAACAATTTTTCTCCCTTCTTTTAGGGTACATCCACACTACCCGCCCGATTCGGCGGGTAGCGATCGATGTTCTGGGATCGATTTACCGCGTTTCATGTAGATGCGATAAATCGATCCCAGAAGCGCTCCCCGTCGACTCCGAAACTCCAGCTCGGCGCGAGGAGTAAGCGGAATCGACGGGGGAGCCTGCCTGCGCCGTGTGGACCCGAGGTAAGTAGTTTGTAATTCAATCCAAGATACTTCAACTTCAGCTACGCTATTCATGTAGCTGAAGTTGCGTATCTTAGATCAATCCCGCCCCCTAGTGTGGGCCAGCCCTTAGTAACAACCTTTTATGGACTTGAAAACTGTTATGTCCCATCCCCACCCCGCTCAGTCTTCTCTTATCCACACTAAACAAACCCAGTTTTTTCAATCTTCCTTCATAGTTCATGTTTTCTAGACTTTTAATCATTTTTGTTGCTCTTTTCTGGACTGTCTCCAATTTGTCCACATCTTTCCTGATATGTCGCATCCAGAACTGGACACAATACTCCACGCTGATTAGGCCTCAGCTGGAATAGAGCAAAGAATTACTTCTCATGTCTTGCTTATAACACTCCTGCTAATACATCCCAGAATCATGTTTGTTTGTTGTTGTTTTTTAAAGCAAAAAGTGTTACACTGTTGACTCATATTTAGCTTGTGATCCTCTAGGACCCCCAAATCCCTTTCTGCAGTACTCCTTCCATGTATGTGTGTGACTGTTCCCTCCTAACTGGACTACTTTGCATTGGTCCTTATTGAATTTCATCCTATTTACTTCAGACTGCAATAGAAAGAAAGCCTGAACCATGCTGTGTTGAGAATAAACCTGGCTGAGTGATTTCACTACTGAACCAAGTCTGTGGTCCTTTTAGGCAGTTCAATTGGAGCCTGCTGTACAGAGCCAGTCCAGCATGCAGAGAGCAGACACATTCAGCAACAATTGATGACAGACCATTCCTCCAGTTTGTCCAGATAATTTAGAGCTAGAATCCTATCCTCCAAAGCATTCATAACCCCTCCCAGCTTGGTATCATCTGCACACCAAGTTACAAGTGTGCGCTCTATGCCATTATCTAAATCATTGATGAAGATATTGAACAGAATCAGACCCAGAACTGATCCCAGCAGGACCCCATTTGATATGCCCTTCCAGCTTGACTATGAACCACTGATAACTACTGGGAATGGTTTTCCAACCAGTTATGCACCCACCTTATAGTAGCTCCATCTAGTTCCCTCTTTGTTTATTAGAGGGTCATGCGAGACAAAGAATAGCAAATATGGCAGGCGACCAGCTTGGCTTAACAGAGAAATCTTCAGTGAGCTTAAACACAAAAAGGAAGCATACAAGAAGTGGAAACTTGGACAGATCACTAGGTTAGAGTATAAAAATATTGCTTGAACATGCAGCGGTGTAATCAGGAAGGCCAAAGCACAATTGGAGTTGCAGCTAGCAAGGGATGTGAAGGGTAACAAGGGGGGTTTCTACAGGTATGTTAGCAACAAGAAGGTGGTCAGGGAAAGGGTGGGACCCTTACTGAATGGAGGAGGCAACCTAGTGAGAGATGAGGTGGAAAAAGCTGAAGTACTCATTGCTTTTTTTGCCTCAGTCTTCACAGACAAGGTCAGCTCCCAGACTGCTGCACTGGGCAACACAGTATGGAGAGGAGGGGAGCAGCCCACAGAATGAACAGGTTAAGGACTATTTAGAAAAGCTGAACATGGACAAGTTCATGGGTCTGGATCTAATGCATCTGAGGGTGCTGAGGGAGTAGGCTGATGTGATTGCAGGGCCATTGGCCATTATCTTTGAAAACTTGTGGCGACTTTCCGCACAATTGGAAAAAGGTAAATATAGTGCCCATCCTTAAAAAAGGGAAGAAGGAGAATCCAGACTAGTCAGTCTCACCTCAGTCCCTGGAAAAATCATAGAGCAGGTCCTCAAGGAATCCATTTTGAAGCACTTGGAGAGGAAGGTGACCAGGAACAGTCAACATGGATTTACCAAGGTCAAGTCATGCTTGACCAACCTGATTGCCTTCTATGAGGAGAAAACTGGCTCTGTGGATATGGGGAAAGCAATGGACATGATATATCTCGACTTTAGCAAAGCTTTTGATATGGTCTCCAACTATATTCTTGCCAGCAAGTTAAAAAAAGTAAGGATTGGATGAATGGACTGTAAGGTGGATAGAAAGCTGGCTAGATCGTTGGCTCAACGGGAATTGATCAACGGCTTGATATCTAGTTGGCAGCTGGTATCAAATGGAGTGCCCCAGGGATCGGTCCTGGGGGTGGTTTTGTTCATCATCTTCATTAATGATCTGGATGATGGGATGGATTGCACCCTCAGCAAGTTTGCGGATGACATGAAGCTGCGGGGAGAGATCGATATGCTGGAGAGTAGGGATAGGATCCAGAGTGACCTAGACAAGTTGGAGGATTGGGCCAAAAGAAATCTGATGAGGTTCAACAAGGACAAGTGCAGAGTCCTGCATGTAGGATGGAAGAATCCCATGCACGGCTACAGGCTGGGGACCGACTGGTTCTGCAGAAAAGGACCTGGGGATTACAGTGGATGAGAAGCTGGATATGAGTCAGTGTGCCCTTGTTGCCAAGAAGGCTAATGGCATGTTGGGCTGCATTAGTAGGAGCACTGCCAGCAGATCGAGGGAAGTGATTATTCCCCTCTATTCAGCACTGGTGAGGCCACATCTGGAGTACTGTATCCAGTTTTGGGGCCCCCCCACTACAGAAAGGATGTGGACAAATTGGAGAGAGAGTCCAGCAGAGGGCAACAAAAATGATTACGGGGCTGGGGCACATGACTTATGAGGAGAGGCTGAGGGAACTGGGTACATTTAGTCTGCAGAAGAGAAGAGTGAGCTGGGATTTGATAGCAGCCTTCAACTACCTGAAGAGGGGTTCCAAAGAGGATGGAGCTAGGCTGTTCTCAATGGTGGCAGATGGCAGAACAAGAAGCAATGGTCTCATGTTGCAGTGGGGGAGATCTAGATTGCATATTAGGAAAAACTATTTCACTAGGAGGATGGTGAAGCACTGGAATGGGTTACCTAGGGAGGTGGTGGAATCTCCATACTTGGAGGTTTAAGGCCCAGCTTGACAAAGCCCTGGCTGGGATGATTTAGATGGGTTTGGTCCTGGTTTGAGCAGGGGGTTGGACTAGACCTCCTGAGGTTTCTTCCAACCTTAATTTTCTATGATTCTAGGATAGTATCAAAAGACTTACTAAAGTCAAGATATACCACATACCACTTCCCTCCTATCCACAAAGCTTGTTACCCTGTCAAAGAAAGCTACTAGGTTGGTTTTACATGACTCGTTCTTGACAAATCCATGCTGATGGTTACTTACCACCATATTATCTTGTAGGTGTTTGCAAATTAAATGTTTAATTATTTGCTCCATTATCTTTCCAGGTACTGAAGTTAAGCTGACTGGTCTGTAATTCCCCAGATTGTCCTTATTTCCCATTTTATAGACTGGCACTATATTTGCCCTTTTCCACTATATTTGCTCATTTGGTGACATCCCAGAGGGTATCCCCCTCAATTCAATACATTCCTGTCATTCTCTTTTGTTTATGGTTTACAGTCCGTTTTCATTCCATGTGGCAATCCACATATACTAAATTACATGCAAAGGATTTCACCTGTCTTTCAGCCATGTTTGGAAAAATCCTATTAACCCACATTCAGTGACAAATTAATAACTGTATTGTTGGTGGGGAAAAAGTGAAATTTAATCATTTTTCACCACTCAAGTTGTTACTCTGCACCTGAGTCGAACTGGCCAGCACATCTGATCTGAGGCTGGAAAAACTGCTCACCTGCCTTGTAAATGCTACCAATTCCCCGGGTGAGGGGGACAAAACAAAAACAAAGAAAAAAACCACCCTGATGATTTGCCCATCTGGCCCATTATTTTGCTAGCTTCCTTGGCTTTGCTCAGCCATGCATGGCTGATTTACTACATGCTCTCCATAAAGAGACATATGAGACGCAACTGACTGTTTACAAGGAAGCTGAACAAAAGGATAAGTGACAATGACTGATAATCCAACAATGAAAACATAGCTCCATAAATATAAAATATCAACCAACAACGTTAGTTTAAAGACACTCAAACACCTAATTGTTACAACCATATTCTGTCAGGCTTCTCTGAGATTTGAGCCCCATCCTGAATATTGATAACAGGCAGACCGAAGAGTTTGCAGAATTAGAGCTTTAGAGTGCAGTCCTTGGATAAGTCACTTTAAAAAGTGGAGCAGGAATCGTGTCTATTAAATGTAGAAATGCACACAACCATAGAGGAATTTTTTTTAAAAAAAACTCACATGCACTGGCAAAGCAGGTTTTTTTGGCGGTGGGGGCGGGGAAGGAGAAGAGAAATTAAGAAAGGGGAACTGAGGGACAATAAAATCAATTGGATAGGCATTCTTCATGCCTGATCATGCATGAAGATTCACCAATAATTTTAGCTCTATGTGCATGAGGATTTTTTTTTCTATTTTTAAAAAGGCAAAATACGTTTCTTCTCTACCAGCAATGCGCCCTGAGATGCTCAAACTGCATTTTTTGTAACCAAAGCTAAGACCTAATGCTAGTGAGCCTGTAACTAGGTTAAAGGAGCATGCAGTTCTACATGATCGTTACCCATACTTTGAACTGATAAGTCCACATGGATATTTCTGAAGCTTAAAGAACTTCAGATGTTTGCAGTTTTATTTGAGTTCTCTCTCTCTCAACCAGGATTTGCCTGCTGAAAAAGACGCCATTACTGCTTCAGAAGGTAGCCTTATGGACAGGGCCGGCTCCAGGCACCAGCTTGCCAAGCTGGTGCTTGGGGCGGCAGGTGAGAAGGGGGCGGCAGTCCGAGTCCCGCGGCGGCAATTCGGCGGCAGGTCTGCTCTTCCCGCCGGCGAATTGCCGCCGCAGGACTCGGACTGCCGCCCCAGTCTCGCCTGCCGCGGCGGCAAAGGGGCGGCAGGTCCGCCGCTGTCCCCTTGCCGCTCCGGAATGGGACTGCCTGCGTCGGGCCCCGCCCCCGACGCAGGCAGACGTGGCGGGGCCCCGCCCCCGACGCAGGCAGACGTGGCGGCGCCCCGCCCCCGACGCAGGCAGACGTGGCGGCGCCCCGCCCCCGACGCAGGCAGACGTGGCGGCGCCCCGCCCCCGACGCAGGCAGACATGGCGGCGCCCCGCTACGTCTGCCTGCGTCGGGGGCGGGGCGCCGCCACCCCTGCTTGGGGCGGCAGAATTGTAAGAGCCGCCCCTGCTTATGGACTTCATCTTCCTTCAAATATCAGTTCAAAACTGACCAAATCTTTAAAAAGAAGTGCTGCAATGGACTTTAGGATACTTTTAGTACTATCACTCAGTACGAGCACACACACACACACACACGTGACAGAACAGTGTTCCAGCACAATTCAAGCTCGGATTCAAAACAGAAAGAAGGGATCATTTTAAAAATACTTGTACTGTTAAGCAAGGTACATGCTCTACAGTAACATCAAGCAGCAATGTGACTCCCCCCACAGGCTCATTGTCATTATCTTGCTGTTCACTTCACAGAACTTCCACCAAATAATTGCTAGAGCTACCTTTTAGGCTAGGTCTACACTGGCAATTGAACGACAAAACGTGTGTCTTTCAAAGGTGTTAAGCCCCACCCCTCCAAAAGACCAAAGTTTTGCTGTGACAAGCGCCAGTGTGAACAGCAACACAAACGCCACTTGTTGGGGATGGAAGTTTGTCAGCAGGAGAGCTGACAAACAGCAGCTACACTGCAAGCCTTTTAGCGGCACGGCTGTAGTGACACAGCCATGTCGCTAAAAGCTGTGTAGTGTAGCCAGAGCTTACAAAAACATCCAATCTTGATTTAAAAGTTGTCAGTGATGGAGAATCCACCAGCATCCTTGGTAAATTGTTCCAATCATTAATTACTTTCATTATTAAAAAGTTACTTTATTTCAAGTCTGACTTTGTCTAAGCTTCAACTTCCAGCCATTGGATTGTATTATACCTTGTTCTGCTAGATTGAAGAGCCCATTATTAAATATGTTTGTTCCCCCTGTAGATACTTACAGACTGATCAAGTACCCCTTAATTGGCTCTTTGTTAAACTAAATAGATAGACTCAAGGAACTCAATCACTATAAGGCATGTTTTCTAATCCATTAATCATTCTTGTGGCTCTTCTCTGAATCCTCTTCAAATGTTCAGTTCTGGTGCCCACAATTCAAGAGGGATGTTGGACTCAGTGGACACCAGCAGTCATGCCAGTGCCAAATACAGAGGCAAAATAACCCCCTCTACTCAAGAGTCTCTATTTATGCATCCCAGGATCATATTAGCTGTTTTGGCCACAGTGTCACACTGGGAGCTTATGCTCAGTTGATTATACAACACAACACCTAAATTTCTTTCAGACTCACTGCTTTCCAGGATAGAGTCCCCCATCCTGTAAGCATGGCCTACATTCTTTGTTTTGAGAGGTAAACATTTACATTTAGCCATATTAAAATGCACATTGTTTCCTTGCACCCAGTTTACAGAGTGATTCAGAGTGATCTGAATCAGTGACCTGTCCTTTTCATTATTTACCACTCCCCCATCTGCAAACTTTCAAGGATAACTGTTTTCTTCCAGGTCATTGATGCATATGTTAAATAGCATAGGGCCAAGAATGGATCCCTCTGGGACCCACCCTGGAAACACACCCACTTAATGACAATTCCTTATTTACAATTACATCAGTTAGCCTGTTTTTAATCCATTTGTGTGCCATGTTAGCTTTAGAAAGCAACAATATCATCAAAATGTTGTTACAGAAGTTTAAGTATTTTACATCAAACACCATTACCTTTATCAACTAAACTTGTAATCTCAACAAAAGAGATGTCAAGCTGGTTTGACAGGCTCTATTTTTCAGAAAACCATGTTTGGCATTAAATTCCCCCCAGAGTGAAGGGATGGTCAACTAGTGCAGAAACAGCATAGCTGGCCCATCCACCATTATTCTTTCAGCTGTAGCACGGCAGGGAATGTTGGAGTTGGGATTGATATTGCAGGCATGTGGCTCTGCCCTGGTCACGCTTAGCTGGCATAAATTAGACCAGCTCTCAGACTGAACTACCTGTGTCAGGTATCCCCTGATGCAGTGCTGCATCCCCACCCTGAAAACCAGGAAACTAATCAGTTCCCTGATGGCCCCTCCATCTGAAGAGTGGAAAAAAATCACAGTAGAAAAACCTCCCTTCAAATTGGGTGCTTGCAGGCCAAACTGTTCTGGAGATCTAACAAGACCAAAAAACAATAAGGGAAATTTTCCAAAAGTGAAACCCAGCTCATTCTTTCAAACTTCATATCTTCCAACCAACTTGCCCAATTTGATCCAAAAGCTTCAGAAAAAAAGTTTACCAGGTGCTCATGTGAAATGTCAGGTGATTGGTCTGGTTTTGGTGAAGTTACAGTTGACGGAAAGGGAAAAGCCTTTCAAAATTAATTGTATAATGAGAAACTAATTTCAACCTTAACAAGAGCATATATTAAAATGCCTACTGTACAAAGTTATAGTGATCTAGGAATTCACTCGTTACCGGGTTGGTGAAATCTAATTATAAAACACACAACCAGTTTGGGGTGTGTGCCCTGCTTGTTGAGTCTGCGCTGAGCTTTTTAATAAAGGTATTATTAGGTTCACACTGAAGATTAAAATAGCTGTTAATGACATCTAGTGTTGCCCTCTAAGATTACCATTGTGCTCCATGAAAAACAGCACTATCATAAAAAAAAAAAAAAAAACAACCAAACCATTGTAGCTAGATACTCTGAGAAAAAACACACAGTCTGCAGCTGTTCCTTGGCTTTAAACCTCCAACACTTAAGCATAACTCTGGGTTATTCTGAAAATACAGACAAATCAAATTAATTGGCAGTGTAACTCCACTGAAGTAGGATAAATTGGCCCAATTTCTTTTAGTAAGAGCACAACAGAATTTTTCAAGTACTGTATTCAATTGAGAGCGAGAGAGAATATCAAGTTCTGGATACAGATTTGAATTTCTTGCTTAGTATGGAAACAAAAAATGCAAATACAAAGCACAATAATGCACTGAAGAGGACTTAATCCTCAAGACTTGGGTACATAAAAGGACTTGTCATGTCTTGAGAACTAGCAAGACAAACTTAATGTAAACACCATATGCACAACTGGGTTTGTGAAATCTTGGGGACAGCTCTCTCAATAAAAAGTGCCAGGCCAACAAATAATCCAAAACCAGAATCTGACAAGCCTGAGTAATAGACAAAGGATACTACAGCTGTTCCTTCAGCAATACATCACACTACATAGAACAAACTGCAAGGAACTTCACTGGTCAGCTGATGAAGCCAAAATGCAGACAAAAGATTAACTGAGCCCTAAAAAAATAGCACATTGTGGACAGCAGGTTTTCTATGCCCTAAACAGTAACACATTTGAAACTGTCCAATCTTATTGATAAACAACGGGGACCCCAAATAGCAAATTCTGTGGTCTAGTGTAACCTTTTGATAACCCTAAAATAGAATATTTCAAAATGTAAACACTCAAAAGAGTATTTAAATACACATAAAGTGGGCATATATTGTACTATCTGAATGCATCATACTTGCACACTAAACAAAGATATGGCAGCCCCTCACCCCCCACATCTTGTCCACGTCAGCTTTAGGCACTCCTAGGATTCATTAGCAGAGTGTTAAATAACTGGAGAAGTCAAATCCCTAACAGCTTTTCCATATCTAAAAGTATCACAGCTTAAGACTAGTATCTCCTGTTCTTGTAGGGCTAGAAATGGTAGCTGTATACCATCAGGCAGGGATAATTCCAAGCCTCCCAGTGAACCTAGCACTCACTTCACTTATAGCCTTGGAAGGGCCAGAGGAGGTGGACTTTTGTGATTTCTAGGTACAAACAAAAGCTATTTTAGGTCATGTTTAGAGATTTTTATGCCTCCCAGTTGATCTCATGACGACTAGGACAATGGTATTACACAGAGGATAAGAAAAATAGTCACAATAAATTGTTTTAAAACTCTACAGGCTTCTGAAAATAGTCTTGTAGAATATATGATGCATATATAGAATCCATGCAAGGGTGGTGTGGCATAGAGGCACATTGGTAGAACCTGCATAATTCATTCATGGCTTCAGAGTTTATAAGCTCTTTTGGCTTTGCTAACAGTGTTTGTGGAGTTCCTTGATCTGGAACTTACAGGCTTTGCCAGCGTAGCTTGTAAGTTCTTAGTCATCACTGCACTTCAATGTAGCTTAGAAGTTGTGCAGGAGCAAGGATGTGGTCCTCCAGAGCTTCAGAACTCCACATCCTTGTGAACTAATCAAGGCCTTCTGAACTCTGGTATTCTTAAGAGCTTGCAGGGCTTCAACTTCAAGCTCCACCTTAAATCACCAAACTCTAAAACTGGCTTATAGAGTTATGGCTGCATAATGGGATCCTTAACTGCAGAGCAGCTTTTAAGAGCCAAAACGTCATAGGCAGTTAAGATCACTTCATAATTAAAGGGACTCCACTTGTGTTCACTCTGCTAACCCACTTTAAAAGGGCCCTCCCCCTCCAAAATGAATAGAAGTGTTCTAATGTGAAAGCACTAAAATGCCAGTTTTATAAATTCAACTTTGAAACGTCAACTAGTTTTCCTACTTACAGCTTTTTAACATTGGAGATAATGGCGCACAGTCTCTGCCTGTCTGCCAGCCTCACACACAGGTATTTTCACAGTCATAACTCACATAGCTCAGATGATTTTACTGAAAAATATCAAAATATTCAGATGGGAGGCGAGCAAGCAAAAATTATAACAAATTGAGTGAAATTCCTTTTCTTAAGATCTGTCCTGTCACCTTGGGAATGCAAACTCCATGAGCCTTGGATGATTTTCAGTCAAAAAATCCTGAGATTGTAGTATCGTCATTCTTCGGATTTCAGGACATAGTCCTGAGGTTACACAAAGAAACTGCAAGAGTGGAGAGAACTAAGAGTGAGGGAAGTGCGTGTACTTGAAAATGAAATCCTAGATTCATTTTTCATTGTCTGTTCCATGAATCAAGCTCATACTAAGCAATAGTCTGACCAATATGAACTTTGGAGGTGAACCCCTTGCTCTGCTGAAAAGAAATTGAAATTCACCCTGTTTCTGATCTGGAGTCATTCTGATCAATTGGTAAGGGAGGGTAAGAATGGCAAGCACAAGCTGTACACAAACAGACTATGAGGAGAAACCTGAGGAGTTGGACCAAGTTTTGAAAAAGTGAGTGATCTAGGTCCACATGCAAAAATTCTCACATTTGCACCCACACAAAAAACTGCACACACCAATAGCTATTTGTAGCTAATTGTGCATGCAGTTGTCCAATTTGCATGTATAACTGATAGTTGCTCTTGCAAATGAGGCTGCACCTTTGTACCTTCGATTTTGCATTTGGCCTTCATTTTTTAAAAGTTTGCTCTGTAAGAAGTATGGCCAGTCTGAAACACAAAAATCGTGCTCACAAATTCAGAAGATAAGCAGCAATTCTATCAAAGGACTTGTGTATCTATCTATCTATCTATATATATATATATATATATCCAAAAGCAAAAAACTCTACATTGATATTTTAAAAAGTTTCAATTAAAGCAAGAGGCTTCATACTTGTAGCAGTTTAAGAACTAGAAAGCAAACAAACAAAAAGGCAAAATGACATTTTACTATGTTAATAAGTTATTTTAGGTTTCTCCCAGCTATAATGCCCTAAATAATAGTTTGGGATGGTCTTCACTAAAGTATTTTACACCGCACCTGATGCACAAACTCTTAAACAGAGAAGTTTCCCTACCATGCCAAAATGATCAAATTCTATGCAAATACATTTGGGCTACAGCAGGAAAGTGCATTACTTAAAAATTCAGCAGCTATTTCAAGAGAGAAATAAAATATTCCATTTATCTTTTGAGGACTGCATATGAGCAAAGAGCAGCCAGTATATGAGCATTAGTATTTACAATCCTGAGCAGCATTTCTGAAGCTTAAATCTAGTGTTTGGTCACGCTGGTGTTACACTAGTGCAAGGAAAGTTACACAGTGTGGCTTGGCACTGAAAAAAAATATGACAGAGCCAAATTCTGCTCTTTTACACCAGCATAATTCTGGAGCAGTTAAAGTTCAATAGAATTGCTCAGGATTTATCCTGGTGCAACCGAGAGCAGAATTTGGCCGCCTATTTTTTATCACTACAGATGGGGTCAGTGTCATGACAAAAGTTGGTAAACCAATTCCTGCTGGGCAGCAGTTTGGATTTGTCAATGGAAAACAGTTAGGTGCGTCTGCTGTAGGGCAATTCTGGCTATCCTTAGGGAGAGTTAGAGTGTGAGGCACCTCACTATTACCTTTCCTTAACGAAAAGCAATTTTGTCTGTGCCTGCTGTGGATCAGCTCCCTGAAACCACCAGCCTCTGGCAGCAGAAGCCTCACTCTCTATACAGGTAGTGAACGCATACAGCAACGCCAAGTCCTCAGAGCATTTCCTGCAGTGTCCAGTCCCTTATCCACTGAATGCTGTCAGAGTTACCAGGCCCGCTGTTCCCAAAAGGAAAAAGTGTACAAGAGCTTGTAAGATTCAATGCCAGATCATCCCTTTGCTTAACACCACACCATTTAGATATATCTGTGGTGAAAACAAGAATACATTGATCAAAGACTCAAGATTCAAGTGATAGTAAGTAAGAATATTGGAAACAAAGGGTTACACGTAAAACAAAATCACAACATACTTTCTGGAGACTAAACTCAACTAGCTGGTTATCCTCCTCTGTAGAGGAGGATCTCTCACCCAAAGTCCACTCCTGCATTTTCCAACCAGGCCTTGTTGAGACCCCCCCCCCCATGAAACAAAATCGTTGTCTTTTCACTACCTCAGTGAAGGGTGCATAGGCATCTCCTTTGACACCACCACCCCCTGCCCAATATATTCAAGCAAACCTTTGATGTGCACATCAAGTTATGGTTCTCTCCCCTCCCCCCACCTCCCCAAATGTTATTTTCTTCCTGAAGTCCCCAAAATCCTTCATTAACATTCAGTTCAGACAGGTGATAGACGCATTGTGAATAAGACAGTGTTTAATTTAGATGTAAACAGATAGATGGATAAACCTCTCGTCTGAACGAAAACCCATTTGTCACCTCGCCAGTCCCTAAACACAGACTTTAACATCAGTATACATACATACCACTCCTTACATAGTACCTTTACATATATTTCACAATGATATTGATGACCAGAGTGACACAGGCATTTATTCAAGACCTCACATGACACTTTTGGTGAGCAAGAATTTAAATACCAGAGTCAAGAGATTCCTGTAACCCTTATGCACCCCCCTCCGGTGCCCCTTGCCAGCTGGCAGTAAAAGATTCTTGGGTCAGACAGACACACACACACAGTGAGCCCTTCTGCTGCTATGTGTAAGGATGCAGGAACTACAAGCTGGGTCTTCAGAGCCTAGGACAGGTGATGTTCCCACAGTGCCACCAGGAGGCAATGCCACAGCCAGGCAGCACTGTGGAGAATAAGTGCTGCAGGAAGTACTGCCCAAGGGACCCAGAGTGACAGTACCCTGTGGCCCTCCAATGAGCCAACCACCCTATTTAACCTTGGAGGGTGCCCCAGTAACACCAGACTTTGGGCCTGCTGCAACTCCAGACCTCGGGCCTGCTGCAACTCCAGACCTCACCTCATCTCTGGTCTCCAATCCCAGCCTGACCTGGACTCTGGACTCCAGATTCTAGCCTGTACTAACTCTAATTGCCAGTCTCCGACTCTGGACGGAGACGCTGACCCCGATTCCTGCCTCTCAACTCCCCAGCCTGGTACCACTTCTGCTTTCGGTCTCTGACTCTGACCCATTTCTGATCCTGACTCTTACTTATTGAGCCCAACTCTAGCAATTCCTCCAATCCCAGCTCGCCAACTACTGTCCCGGACATGTAGACTCCTGCGCCCAGCTGTGACTGCTAGGCCAACTGCCTACGCCCCAGTCCCTTACGATATGGAAAAGATTGAAAATAGAGGATTGGTGCAAAGTCTTAAAACAAAGTGATCAGACAGTGATGAGGCATAACATTTTTATAACAGCTTTTGAGTCTACAAAAGCGTATAAATCATTACTGGCTCCTAAGCTGTCATACTATGAACCTTTTGACTGAAAGATTGAGAGAATCTTTGGTCTTTTCAGATGCTCCACAACCAAAATGCTATTTTTCAAAAATGTGAGCTCCAAAAATTGAGAAGAATTTGCTTTGTTTATGGATTCTGAAACATGCTTTATCCCAACATTGGAAAGGTTCCTTATTTTAAAGATCTCGGTCTGAAAAATCACGTATTGAATTAAAATCCTCAATCATGTTCTTTAAGGCAGGGTTAAATTTAACTTCAAAGATTATTGCTGCACTTTAGCCCATCAAATTGGCTGTGAAAGTCTTATGATGCCATCATTCCATCCTTTTAACTGCTGATGGTTACAGTGAATAAAATAATTGAGGGTTCCTCTAGAAAGGATTTTAAGCGAAGTAAGCTGTCATGGGATAAGAGGAGTCCTCTCATGGATTGGTAACTGGTTAAAAGATAGGAAACAAAGGGTAGGAATAAATGGTCAGTTTTCAGAATGCAGAGAGGTAAATAGTGGTGTCCCCCAGGGGTCTGTACTGGGACCAGTCCTGTTCAACATATTCATAAATGATCTGGAAAAAGGGGTAAACAGTGAGGTGGCAAAATTTGCAGATGACAGAAAACTACTGAAGCTAGTGAAGTCCCAGGGAGACTACAAAGAGCTACAAAAGGATTTCTCAAAACTAGGTGACTGGGCAACAAAATGGCAGATGAAATTCAATGTTGTTAAATGCAAACTAATGCACATTGGAAAACAATCTCAACTATACATATAAAATGATGGGGTCTAAATTAGCTGTTGTCACTCAAGAAAGATCTTGGAGTCATTGTGGATAGCGACAGTCAAAAACGTGAACGGAATGTTAGGAATCATTAAGAAAGGGATAGATAAGACAGAAAATATCATATTGCCTCTATATAAATCCATCGTACGCCCACATCTTGAATACTGCATGCAGATATGGTCGCCCCATCTCAAAAAAAGACACATTGGAATTGGAAAAGGTTCCAAAAAATGGAAACAAAAATGATCAGAGGTATGGAACGACTTCCATATGATCAGAGATTAATAAGATTGGGACTTTTCAGCTTGGAAAAGAGACGACTAAGGATTGGGGGAGGTGATAAAGGTCTATAAAATCATGACTGGTGTGGAGAAAGTAAATAAGGAAGAGTTATTTACTTCTTCTCATAACACAAGAACTAGGGGTCACCAAATGAAATTAATAGGCAACTGGCTTAGAAAAAACAAAAGGATGTGTTTCTTCACACAATGTACAGTCAACTTGTGGAACTCTTTGCCAGAGGATGTTGTGAAGGCCAAGACTATAACAGGGTTCAAAAAAGAACTAGATAATTTCATGGAGAATAGGTCTATCAATGGCTATTAGCAAGGATGGGCAGGGATAATGTCCTTAGCTTCTGTTTGCCACTTAATCACTTGATTACATGTTCAGTTTAGTCCCTCTGGGGCTCCTGGCATTGGCCACTGTCAGAAGACAGGATACTGGGCTAGATGGACCTTTGATCTGACCCAGTATGGACATTCTTATGTTCTTAATTAAGCCAGAAACTGGCAAAACCCATGATTTATCATAGTAAGCAATTAATCTGCAGTGGACTGATTGGGCTGGAGCTCTGAAGAATCAGTATAATGAATCATCATCATTTGACATGTGGAAAAGGTAATTCCATTCCCAACTATGCATACAAAATGATGGGATCTAAATTAGCTGTTACCACTCAAGAAAGATCTTGAGTCATTGTGGATAGTTCTCTGAAAACATCTTTCAAGGTGAGGCACCAGTCAAAAAAAGCTAACAATGTCAGGAACCATTAGGAAAGGGATAATATGGTTAATACCATAATGCTGCTATATAAATCCCTGGGTGACCAGAACTGCATGCAGTATTCAAGATGTGGACATACCATCTCAAAAAAAGATAATTAGAATTGGAAAAGGTACAGAGAAGGGCAACAAAAATGAATAAAGGTAAGATAAATTTACAGGTAAGAAAAATTGTCCTGTTCTCATCACACAGGGAATCTGTCAGTTCAGAGAGAAGACTTCTGGGAATTAGCAAGCAATCAAGAAATGAAGAAGGGGGCAAAATTAGTAAGATAGAGCAAGGAAGGATGGTAGAATGCAGAATCCGAAAACCTAAAGCAGCATCCACTGATGAGTGAGACGCTTTCTTGGGGGTGCCCAGGACTGAGTCACCATGTTACCTCCCTGCCTCAGAGAGACAGACAGACAGACTTGCTGGTGCTAAACTTGGTGTCAGCTCCGTGACACCCACCAGTCTGACAGACAAACTCTTCAGGGCTCTGACAATCCTTACTTTGCCTGGCAGGTTAACACTTGGTGTATCCCAGTCCCTGAGCTCCTCTGAATAGTCCGGCCTGTCACTGGACACTCACTGTAAACTACCACGTTCTCTCTTCCCAAGGGAACAGTATACACACAATTTGACTGGTACAACTCAGGATCATGTCCTTAATAACAATCACAGCACTGAGATACATTTATAGTGAAAACAATCCTAAATTTATTATCAAAGGCTCAGATTTAAGATATGAATAAGGATAATGGAAACAAATGGTTACACATAACACAAAAGTATAACATGCTTCTTAGAGTTAACAGGCTAATAAACTGGTTTACACAAGACTATCACCTAAAGCTTTCTGGCAGTGTTTCCAACCTACATGGCTGGGATCACTATTCATGGATACAAAAAGCGCTGTCCTTTTTACTCCCTCGGTGATGGACAACAGGGCGCGGTCCCTGGTCCCCCAGTTAAAGTCTAATAAACCTTTGAAATGCACCTCTAGACAAAGCTAGTCTCCCACTGTTCTTCTCTTCCTTTTGGCTTGTATGTTAATAGGGCTTCCTTTGCTTTTTGGCTTATAAAGCTTAATCTACATATAAGAGAAACACAGCTTCTCCTGTCTGGAAAAAAAAAAAAAGCTTGTTTGTCAGCTCTGCCTGGGACACAGTTTCTAACATATTTAAGGAGTTTTGTGTATGTACTGAAAATATCAGCTGTACATTCATCTCAAAATGATTACGAAGATCAGCATTATAAGCTTTTTAGATACCTTGACGTGATATTCTTTATCTCTAAAGAATATGAAAGTGGTGTGCAAGGGGTAGTGAGTTTGTCAGGCCTGTTAGGAGTTGCTGACAGAGTAATGAAGCCTTTGCCAGCAAGCATCAGTGGGTCTCTGCATCACAGGGATCCGATCCAATCCAATTTCTCTTGTTAAGGACTGGATAGATGTCTGGGTCATTGCTTTGCAGATTTCCTCATTCCTCATTTTTCTCTGTGCACAAAATAAAAATTTGATATTACTGAGTGAGCTTTTTCCCTGAAGGAGGAGTTTTGCCTGATTCCTCATCTGCTTAACATTTTGAATAGCTGCTTGAACCCACCTGGATATGGTGGCCTTAAGAAGGTCAGATATATTTTTCCTGCATACATGACAAATAAGGTATTGGTTGTTCTGAGTGGCTTGGCTCTGACAAAATAATGCTTAGTCATTCATCTCATGTAAAAGGCAATATATATTGACTTCCCTTATGGTGAGATGGTTTTGCACATGAAGATGGTAAAAAGTTGCCTTGACTAATATCAAATGAGATCTCTTTAGAGAAAAATTCTGAGCAATCCAAGATACCTTTTTAGAAGAAAAACTTGTACAAATGATCCTGTATTAGACAACACATTAAGTTCAATTACTCTTCTAGACAATGCAATTGCCACCAAGTAGCTTCATTATATGACCCAGTACCAAGTCTGAATCCCAGGTAGAAAATGGGACTTTAATCAATGTAGTTTGGCCACTGTTTTAGTGACCCTCAACATGGAAGTGTGATACCTTCCCTCTAGAAAGCCTAAGATCCCCAAGGGGGCAAAAACACTGGGCCTGTTATACAAATTTCTTCATTTTGAGAGGCAGAGCAGGGGGAAGTCACCAAAAGTTTCCAGCATAGCTGCCTACCTCCATAACAGCTGGGAGGCATGGTTACCCCCAAAGACTCCTCTCTAAACTGACAAATTCTATTTGTGAGAACAAGCCATTGACTTCTACACCACTGAGACTGCAGAGCACAAAAAGATAGCAAAAAAGCAATAGTAAGTCCTGCCCCTCCAAATGCACAAACACTTTACTCCACAAAATATAGCAATAACTCAGACATTGTCAACCTGCAACTTTTAAAGTTCTTTACTGCTGTGTCTTGTACTGAATTTTGTTTAAACAAATAATTTAAAAAATTTTTTTTGCAGTGTATACTGTTATTTCACTCTGCTCAGATGTTGGGCAGTTTTTCTTTCTGGTTCCCACACACTAGCATAATGCTGTTTGGGCTTTGCAAAACTACAAGGGGAACATTTAAATAAACTGGTTTTGACTGAGTTTAAATATTCAAAAATCTTTCAAAATTCTATTATGTATAGAAAAGTCTCTTCAAAAATGAAGAAATCTTAGTATTTGAACCTGTAATTAATGGACAATGGCCAAGATTTTCAAAAGCAACTAGTTATTTTGTGTATTCAACTTGAGACACCTGATTTTCAGAAGTGCTGAGCAACATCTCTGACAAGTAGATCTCATTAAGGTGTCGCAGGTTGGGCACCCACTGTCACTAGTTACTTCTGAAAATCTTGGCCAGTATTCCTGAAATTGCTCCTTAGAAAGGAAGAGGATCACCTGTGCTTTACTTGCAGCTAATACAAACCTACAAAACTTCTATTATACCTATTAGGTGGAGTCAAAAGGGGCTTCTGGTGCAGTTAGCAGCTTATGAGTGTACTGAAAACAGGAGGATGAGTTATTGGGTTGTTTCCTTCATGCATTTTATCAGAGATCACCAGACGGACATTCAAGAGCTGATGAAGGACTGACTCCATGTAAATAAAGGCAAGATAACAGAAAAGCTTATGTCACTGAACTGGTATAAAATATAAATTAAAAAGCAATATTTTACAGTGCTTTTCCCCCTCCTCCTTGAGGTGTTTTAGTTTTCTGTGATAAATTTGACAGATAAAAATCTTGCTGCTTAACTTATTCCATGTTTAATTCCCTATTTTTATCTCTGCTATTATCTTGTTTTCAATAGCATTGGTTATGTAACTGACAAGAATGGTTGAAGTACCCGAGGTGAAAAGATTAAAATCAGTCTAATGATTGAAGCAGATGGGAGGCACTCCCTATAAAAATCCACATAGCTAATCTATTACCTTGCATCAAATTCCTCCTTGAAAATCAGCCAGTGAGAATTACAGAACAGTCAATAATAGCTAGACAGACTATGTGCCACAGCTGCTACTTTTTGCACTAAATACAATTATTTCTGTACTGTATCCTTCCCTCCCTGCCTTTTGCTGACTGGTCCACTGTTCTGCTGTTAAGTGTGCCTATGGTTTCCAGCACAGTAAGTTCCTGATATGTGATGTTTGCACCTCAAACAGTAATGAAGTGCAGGTGGATCCTGAAATCACAGGATGGCAGAATTGTTTGGGGATTGCATTACCTTTTGTTATCCAGTGTTTAGCCAATACACATTTTTACATGCTAATTTCTCTCTCTCTCCAAGCATCAACTCATAACTTACACCATCTTTCTTGTCATACATCCCCATTTATTAACATAAAAGACAACATGGAACAAACAAAACTTTTGCCCAAATATCTTAGCTGGATGACCTGGTCTTTGTTATCCATTTGTCACCCATTGGAGTTAAGTGTTTGCCTCTCTCCAGGGCTTCTCCCCATTCCCGTCTCTACTTTGGTACAGACAAGAGGCCTGACACCATGGGCAAAGTCCTTCTCAGTAGTCAGGGTTCCAGAAAGATCCATCCACTGTGACTCTTCTCCAGTGACAGCAGGTGATCCTTGCCAGGCCATGCTTCCAGCCTGTATCTGGGAGACCACCAGGCTGAGACCAGGCTCTCTTGGATGCCTGCCAACTGCAGCACTATCTAAGTGCTCCTAGAGAGGGAGCTTCCTCTATAAGAGATGTCTCACCCTCTGACCCCTCCACCTCAACCAAGCTCTATAAGAAAAATGATTTTAAGGTGCCTGGTAAAAGACAACCATAATGTTTTTAGAGATGAGAGGTTTATAATTTAACTCGTCATGATCACAGAGTTAGCTGCGCCTCTGACCCCTTTTCTGGTCTGTCAGCGCACTCTCCTCATGTCTCCGATTTTAGGCCTTCAGCTTTCTTAGTGTGGAATCCTGCAATTTTCCCACTCAGACTGGACCCAGGACTACAGCACCCTGTGTACCAACGCTGCTTACCCAGTAGGTCCAACTGGACCCCATACCTGACAAAACCAGCCTTCTTGAACCAAAATAATTGTTCCAGTAGGAACAAAGCATTGCATAAGAGAAAAAGGATCTTACAAACAGATGGTCTACAATGCATGTCTTACCCAAAGCCCTACCACCCTGTCATGGGAGCATAGGAAGGTCTAGCTTCTTCAGACATCCTAGTCTGTTTCCCCTAAACAGCTTCCAGACAACAGCATCTCCCTGCTGCTTGAGGAAATCCTTAAAAATTGCCATAACCTTTGTTCTCCTCAGCTTCCCAGGCTTAGACCCTCTGCCCAAGATGAGTTTGGTGAGGTCGAGCCAAACCCCTCCAAGCCAGCTGTTCTATTGTCTCATTACAACCCCCCACAAGGGTTGGCTCATCTTGAGTCACAGTGTCATTTCCAACAAGCTGCTACTAAACTAAACCACTATAAACATACACCGGTACTCCCTCAGTAACTGTGGCATTTACAGCATGCATACATTATTACAGAACAGGGCCACAGCCTGGATAGGGATTATGGAAGGTTTAAAATACTGTGGCACAGCAGTTAATGAAAAATGGCTTGGTTAGTGTTATGTCCTCCAGCTGCTATACACCATTGTTTTTAATGGGCAGTCTGCAGTAATCAAGTCACACAGATGCTACCCTAGCCTTGAGGCAGAAACAATTAGCACAGTAAGATCTGTAAGGTAGAATCTGGTGAATATGCCCAGCCAAATTCCACTCTGTTATATCAGTCCAAATCCAGGGTAATGCCATCAATTTCAACATTGCGGTCCTCTCCATTGATTTCAATAGTTACTAGACCTACAATGGGATTTAACGCTGCACAGTTTGGGGTTTGCAGTTTTTCCCCCACTACTACACTGGAAAGTGAGGAGAGATTGCTGGGAAGCAGGGCTTTTTATTTGTTATTGGCCATATTGTACCATACATTTTTAACTGGAAGCCCCAGTGAAACTAATTAAGAGTTCTGCCTAACAGTTAATAGCACAATGTGATCCTCCAGTAGCACCAGGTATTCATTAGATTCTCTGTCTAAACAATGACATTTTAGCCCCACATTGGAGATAGTGTTTCCAATCCCAACCAATTAAATCAATCAAGTGAGTCTATGCTCATGGTACTATTTCACTGCACCAAATTTTGCTATATTTAATTCCACTCTGCTTTCTTTAGAGCAGACTACATTCCTTCACAGACTCCTAATTTATTTTATATCTTAAAATTTGTTATGGAACATCAAGTAGTTTTCAAAGAACATAAAATGCGCAATGTACTTTCTCCCCAATTAAATCTGACTATCAAACTGTAACCAATGCAGTTCAGCAAAGATATAATGATGTGATAAAACAAACAACGCATTTTAAAATACAAAAGTGATTTATCCAGAGGACTGAGCAAACTGCAAAAGAAGAGAAGGGAAAAGAGCAAAATGATGCAAGTTAAATTAGAAATGTTTTCCTCATGTAACAGTGAAAAATAGTGAAAGAAAATATTGTTTCTCAGAACAATGGCAGGAAATGAAATTATTAAAAACACTAAATACCATCAGTTTACAAAAGTACACAAACCCTAGGGATGGAGGTCATCTAAAATCAGGAATCAGATTACCACAGATAACTGATGCCCAAAGACCATCATAAGAGAATTACTGAAAACAACACACACTATATTTTGAGAATATACAGGGTCACTGAAGGCTGCTGAGGCTTTCACAGATACTACAGGCAATGTTCTGTAACAAAGCATAATGATATCCTGCAGCAATAGGCAGCATCACAGTCTTCTTTGTATGTGCAACTGTGTAAAAATAAGTTGAAGGGGAACATGAATGGAAATTTGTTACAAAAGAATTTCAGAGACCTCAGATTATATAACTGTTTGGTTTAAAGCAAAATAAAAAGGCATAATGAACAAGAGACAGGTCAAGGAGGCGATGCTCTGATCTGGATTAGGTTTAGGGTAGGAATCAAGATATAGGTTTAAGGTTGACTCAGGGCTAGGGTTTAGATTCAGCCGCATTGAAATATCACAAGATTTCAACTCAAAATAGCAGAAGCCTCAAACTGTTCATACAGGAACTCCTCACTTAACGTTGTAGTTATTATGTTCCTGAAAAATGCAACTTTAAGCGAAACGATGTTAAGCTAATCAAATTTCCCCATAAGAATGAATGTAAATGAGGGGGTTAGGTTCCAGGGAAATGTTTTTCATCAGACAAATATAAGTTTTAAGCAATTAAATACTGGTACACAGTATTGTGATGATTGTGAAGCTTGGTTGAGGTGGAGGAGTCAGAGGGTGAGATATTTCCCAGGGAATGCCTTACTGCTAAATGATGAACTAGCAAATTGGCTGAGCCCTGAAGGGTTAACTCTCACACTTTACAAGGCAGCAGGAAAGGAGGGAGGGCAGACAGAGACACACCCTGTGTGTGTTTGTGAAATAGAGATACGCATTTCCCCTTTAAGTATGAAGAGTGGGGTCAGAAGTACACTGCCTTGTTAATTAGATCAGAAAGCTGAGACCAGACCACAGCTGCTCCCTCTGTCTGTCCATGTGTCCCCCCTGCTCTATGGAAGATGGGGTAAGTGTGGAGCAGGGAGAGGGGGGACACCCTGACATTAGGCCCCCTCTTCTTCCCCTCCCCGCCCCCACACAGCAAGCAGGAGTCTCGGGGAGCAGCTCCAAGGCAGAGGGCAGGAGCAGCACATGGCAGTGGCGGGAGGGACAGCTGAACTGAGGCAATTGATAGCCTGCTGGGCAGCTGCTGCACAGGGAACATAGGGGAGCTGCTAGGGGGCTGCCGGTCCACCCTGGTTCCAACCACCCACCAGCTAGCTGCAACGGGCTGCTCTTCCTGCAAGCAGTGGACAAAGCAGGCGGCTGCCAAACAACGTTAGAAGGGAGCATTGCAGAACTTTAAACGAGCATGTTCCCTAATTGATCAGCAAAGTAACTACAAAACAATGTTAACTGGGATGACTAAGGGTAGGTCTATACTTACGCGTCCGGTCGGAGGCGCGCGATCGATGTTCTGGGTTCGATTTATCGCGTCTTGTCAAGATGCGATAAATTGAACCAGGAAGTGCTCCGTCGTCGACGCTGGTAATCCAGCTCGACGAACGGAGTAGGCGGAGTCGACGGGGGAGCCTGCGCGCCGCGTGTGGACCCCGGGTAAGTGCTTTTTCATTCGAACTAAGGTACTTCGACTTCAGCTACGTTATTCACGTAGCTGAAGTTGCGTACCTTAGTTCGACAGGGGGGGGGGTAGTGTAGACCTGGCCTAAGTGAGGAGTTCCTGTACAAGATTTCCTCCATCATTCATGGAAGGAACTGTGCAAGCTTAACTGTTAAATACTTTTCACCTGTAGGATTTAAAGTACTTTACAAAAAGCACTTTCCCCAATTTTATCTATGGGGAAACTGAGGCACGGAGCAGTGACATCACATAGCAAATAAGTGGCAGGGTATAGAATAATCCATGTCCCTGATGCATGCTCCTATCTGCTAGGAGCGCACAAGTTTTTTGATGTCTTGTGCCAAATCTCACAAGACTAGTTATTTTTATGAAGTTTTGGCTCCATCTAAAGCAAAACCAGAAAGTCAGTCCTTTCTAATTCCGAATTCAACATGGAATCAAAACTACAGCGCAGCATCAGAACTGAGGATTGAAATAAGCCCCTTTAAAAAAAAAAATCAGAGGTATACAGATTCTATGTTCCTGTTTTGGGTAATTTCTAGAATTAAAAAAAAGAATCAGTCAATGAAGTCTGGTGTAGGACTAATCAGTTATTTTAAAAGGATGAGAAGCAGCACAGCGCTGACACAGCCATCACAGTTCCAGAAAGGAAGGTTCAGGCCTGACTAATTTACCAAAACTCTACAATAGAATTGCTGCCATGTTAGACAAAAAGAATGTAATCACATATACAGCACTTACATTTTCAAAATCAGTTGACAGAAGTTCACTACACAGCCTACATTCCAAAGTCAAAGAAATAGCAGGAAATTGAAAAATCTAGATTTGAAAACAAGGAGATAATTTATGGTAAATTAGTTAAGCAGGAAGGTTACCTGAGGGTGAAGCTTGCTCTGATTTGTGTAGGTGATTTTGATTATACAATATTGAAGAAGCAAATTCTTTAGTTCTGCATGTATTCTAAATTGAGATTAAAAAAACAGCTGCAATGCAAGGGCTCTGCATGGATAGCTCTAGCATGAAGAATTAAAAAAAAACAATTTATTAAGTATTAATATTTATCATATCAAGTGAGGGACCTTGGTGATAAAATATTGTGACATTTGCCTAGCAAATTAAAGAGATATCACAAAAATTGACCTAGCTTAAACAATTTTATTATCTGTGAGGAAATTTCTCTAGATTCTAAATATATTTAAAAAACAAAAACAAACCATGATGCATCCACCAGTCTGTCATCTAGAATTTAAAAAAGTAATGGCCCCTACTTGCTATACAAAACCTATATAATACTTTGTGTTCTTCTGTATTCTCTGAAACAGCAGTTAACAAACAACCCCTGTACTTGCAACATGCAGGAACTGAAGAATACAGGTAGGAACTGAAGAGAAACAGTCAAATGAAGAGTCCCCATTTAATTACATCACATAATGGCAGGAGGCTAAAAAGTGACAAATTCGATAAGTACTTGTATACTGATGCTAGAAATCTAAATACTAAAATGGGTGAACCTGAGTGTCTGGTATTAAAATAGGATATTTATATAATAGGCATCACAGAAAGTTGGTGGAATGATGATAATCAATGGGATACGGTAATGCCAGGGTACAAAATATATAATAATGACAAAGCTGATGGGGGAAAAAGGCACTATATGTGAAAGAAAGCAGAGTCAAATATAGTAAATATCTTAAATGAATCTAACTGTACCATAGAAACGCTACGGAAGAAATTCCATGCTTGAATAATAAGAATATATCAATAGGAATCTATCAACCACCTGACCAGGATGGGGATTGTGAAATGCTCTGGGAGATTAGAGAGGCTATAAAAAAAACCCAGAAGACTCAATAATAATGGGAGATTTCAACTATCCCTGTATTGATTGGGTACGTGTCACCTCAGGATGAGATACAGAGATGTTTCTAGATACCATAAATGACTGCTTCTTGAAGCAGCTATTCCTGGAACCCAGAAGGGGAGAGGCAATTCTTGATTTGAGCTTAAGTGGAACATGGGATCTGGTCCAAGCAGTGAATATAGCTGAACCACTTGATAATAGCAACCATAAATATAATTACATGTAAACATCTTTGGGAGAGAGGAGGAAAAGCCAAAGAAGTCCACCACAGTAGCATTTAACTTCAGAAAGGGGAACTACACCAAAATTAGGAAGCTAATTAAATGAAAATTAAAACGGCGTAGTCACAAAAGTGAAATACCTGAAAACTGCATGCAAGCTTTTAAAAATACCATAAAAAGACTCAAATTAAATGAAGACCCCCAAATTAAAAAACATAGTAAGAGGACCAAACAAGTGTCACCATGGCTAAACAAAGTAAAAGAAGCAGTTAGAGGCAAAATGGCATCCTTTAAAAATTGGAAGTCAAATCTTATGAGGAACATAGAAAGGAGCATATACTCTTACACTTTACTTGCCAGGCAGTGACACCAAACTGAGTTACATGAATGATCTCCCAGCCACTCATGAACCATCAGTAGAGAGGCTCCTTCCAATTCCCCCCAGCTCCAGCCATCTTACACTGCTCACGGCTCCTTTGGGCAGTGCAAGTTCACCACCCCCTCAGTGTGGAATGGACACACACTAGCCTTTGTAATATGTGCTGAGATTTCCCAAGTACTTCAACCAAAACACTCTGTTTTAGGTAAAATATAAAACAGATTAACTACAGAGAGATTTTAAATGATTATAAGTAGCAAGCACAGAGATCAAAGTTGGTTACCTAAGAAACAAAATTAAATTCAGTCTAAATTCTAACTTAAACAGACTAAGCAGGATTTGAATCAAGAAGTGTCTCATTCTAACATGATACAAGCAGCTTACAGTTCCTCAATACATAGCCTGGGATCAAACTCCCTCAGTTCAAAGTCTTTTTCTTCCAGATGTTGAGATGGGCTGGCGGGGGGGGGGGGGGGGGGGGGAGGAGAGAGAGAGAGAAAGGCCAAGTGATGTCACTGTTCCTCTTTTATAGTTTCTTCCAGCTTTCTGGAAAGATCCTTGCTGTTACATGGGTTAGTCCATACTCATGGCTTACATACTTCTCAAGAAGTCTCTGGGATAGTGGATTGGGTGTTGAGCTATTAACGCCTGGCTGGCAGGTGATGGCTATAACTTTGTTACAACTGAAAGGCTGTCCATGGGCATTCCCAACCTCACAACATATTTCAGTAACACCTATAGCAATACTTCATAACTTCACATACAATGAGAGTACATACAGTCCAACAGAATATAAATGTTCAACAGATCAAGACTTAAAATGACACTTCACAAGACATGCATTTGTACCAAACATATCAATCATATGGTGGTTCCAGGATGCTGCTTTGAGGTACAGAGTGTCACACCCTTCTGGACTAAATTCCCTCTGGAACTAGGTCAACAGGGTTCCCTCTAAACTCCTGCCACTTATCATGGACAGCAATGGGCTTGGGCTCTAGTCTAGGAAGCACCCCCTTCTCTGGCTTCAGCCAGGAACCAACTTGCTGACAGCAGGTAACTCCTTTTATTTCAGCCTGCTGGACCTTGATTGGCTGTTGCTGGTACCCAGCTCTTCTAGCTGCTGGAAGACCAGAGCGCACTGGTTTCCAAAATGGCTGCTACCAAGATGCCTTTCTAGGCATCTTGGGAGGTCTAATATTCACCATTCTTCTCTTCTCAAAGAATGGTGGCAGGGTACCAGCAATGGGGCCTCCAGGGGGGCACGAAGGCCTGGTACATACCATGAGTCATATTACAGAAAATCCAATGCTTGAAGAAGGTAGCTATAAGCAAATACAGTCTTGTATGTTCCTGGTTTGTCATGTCTTTTTGTTTAAAAAAAACAAAAACACAAAAAAAAAAAACACACCTCTACCAGTCTAGGTTTTATAAAGTACCCATCACCATGATATCTGAGCAACTGTTACTGTGCACTGTAAAAACAGCTCCACACATGTAATATTCCCTTTGCAGGGGGCAAAAAACAACTTACAAGTATATACTGCCTTCACTATGGAAATATACCAAGTTTGCTAATGGATGTCAGCCACATAAAGTGGGCACTCCCTCAACTGGTAGTGAGGAAGCTGACTCATTGATGTGGACAAGCTCAACCAAGTTCTATACCACAATAGCAAAGCAAGGTGAGTGTTTACCATATTTTCCTGCCATGGGTTTTGACTTCCACTGACTCCATTCACACCAATGAGACAATTATACTCCCACTATAGGAGTACTGATGTGGGAGCTGTATTGGAGAGCCATTAGCAAGACATAGTAGGTGATGTAATATCTTTTATTGGACAAACTTCTGTTGGTAAAAGACAAGCTTTCATGCTGCACAAGCTCTTCTTCATATCACTTAAGATCCTGTCTCTTAATATCCTGGGATCAAAATGGCTACAACACTGCAAACAACTTTGAGAGCAATTGTCAAACACAGCTTATTTTCAAATTGCACACAAAGCCTATAGGAGGACAGCAGCCAACTTCGGCTTTCTTTTAAAGAAACTGACAAAAGAAACCAAAATCTTCTTTCCCCTTTAGAGAGACCAGCAGCAGACTTCCTTTTAGCACCTCTTCTGTGATTCAGAGTCTGGGAACCATTCCAGGGATTCACAGAATGCTACGGGGCTATCCTTAGGAATATGGCCATTACCATGCATAACATGACCTGCAAGCCCTTTGGAAAAAGTTAGACTGCTTTAATGAAACATGGTTTACTGGACAGAGTAGGGGATTGGAAGTCAAGATTCTGGATTTATTTTCTTGGATCGATCCAAATAAAACACACAACACAACACTTCCCATAAACTTTCAAGTGAAGAGCAAGTATTAATTAAAAACAAACAAACACCTAAATCACACATGAGAGTTGAGAGAAGGAATAAAATCCATTGGACAAAAACATTTCCAATTTTGAAATAGTTTAGCCAGGACTGAGTTCTCTCATGAGAAGAATTGATATACAGAGGGAAGGGGAATTTTGTGTTAAAATGTTTTGTTTATTTTTAATATTATGCTTTTATTACCTTGTAGCTCTTCTAAACAGTTTTCCAAAAAGCTAACCACACTTGTTTTTCAATAGGGCTACTGGCAAGTAAAAAATGACTGAAGTTTGAACACTGAAACTTGGCATGTTCTTAATGAGTTGTGCTAGTTTTAAAATAGTTATTAGGCTCCTTTCAAGACTGCATAATGAGCACTCATAGAACACAATTTCACTGATGTGGGCATTATGGGAGAGGCGTACTTGGCAGGGAAGTGCCCACCTTTGATGCTAGGTGTGGAGAGGTGGGAAATATTTGTATTTTATAACAGTCATATACTGTATCCCTCAGTCTATCTGTGCGATATTATCCTGCCTGAATGCAGAGTTAGATCAAAAAGGCTTGTCAGAAGAAATCAGGCAGAAATGGCCTAGATAAAGTGCAGTTCCTTAATCAATAGCCAGGTTTATAGCGGTGAAGGAAGATTCCTCAGCCTTAACACTGGCAACAGGCCCACTGGGCCAAAGCTAAGAAAACAGGTCAAAAAGACACTGGTCTGTTAAATTGTGCCCTGGCAGAAAGGGAGCCCTAGCCACATGGCTCCCAACAGTCTCTCATTAAAAGGAGCACCCCACATTTTTTCCATCTCTGTACAACAAAAATCAGGAGTGGCTGAGTGCTGCAAAAAGGAGCAAGAAATACCCCTTGTGAAGGTAGGTAAGTAGTGCTTATTATTAATGCTAATAAATGGTAGTAGAAGGAGGAGGGATGGGGCTGGGGTGCTAGGAAAACAGTCCCTTATTTTTGAAATACAATGTTGGCAACCCTACATGCAGCACACACTCACACAGAATGGTTGGGAGTCTAGGACTTTCAGCAGGCAAGTTGTAACTTGGTGCCCAGGAAGAATGGGGGAAACCCAGGCTAAGTCATGTCTCCCTAGCCCGCGACACTTCCCGCAGTTCCCATTGGCCAGGAATGGCGAATCATGGCCACTGGGAGCTGCTGGGGGCCGTGCCTGCAGATGGTCAATGTAAACAAAGTGTCGTGCGGCCCACCAGTGGGTTACCCTGATGGGCCATATGCCGAAGGTTGCTGACCCCTGCCCTAGGGGCTCAAGAGGAATGTTCATCTCATTATCATCAGCTGTGCCACTGCATACTCTTACTGACCTAAGCAGGCCACTCATCCAGTATTAAACCAGACAGTCCGGTTTTTCTAGAATTTGTCCCCTATCCAGTACTCAGACAAAACCGGACGTGGTTGTGTCTGACATTGGATGGGGGAATACCATGTTTAAGAATACGCTGCTCCACTCCCACGGGTGTGGCCTCACAGACAAGGTCACACCAGCAGGGTTGGAAAGTGGCACCACCCGTGTGGCATGACCTCGCACATAAGATGTATGCAAGATCACACTGCACAGGAGGCATCATGGTGAAGAGCATCCCACCCCCATGCAGCCTGACCTTACACGCACCATGTGTCTGAGGTCAAGCTGGCAAGGGCAAGGTCCTGGCGTTCCCATTTGTACCAAAGTGTCCAGTATTCCGGAAACATGTACGTGACCTCTACTGACCACAGGCTCCTGGAGGAAAATGCTTGCAGGTGCAAGTCCATCAGGCTTGCTAAGCAGCGTGACTGCACACCGGTGTGTGTGTGTGCGCGCGCACATGTAGCCAGGGCCAGCACGCCCACTAGGTGACCCTAGGCGGTCACCTAGGGCACCAGGATTTGGGGGGTGCCTCCGCACACTGAGCTGGGAGCCGAGGGGAGGGGAGGAGAGGGGGGGGCCCCGCTGGCCGTGGCTCCCTCCTGCCTCCACAATAGCCGGGGGCTGGAAGTGAGCTCGGCGCTGGGCGCACCCGGGCAGTGACCGCGCCGGGCCGGGGCACTGGGGGAGTTGGGCTTGCTGCCTCCCTCCGGGCCGTGGCGCGCAGGGCTGGGCTCCTGCTGCTGCTCCAGGCTGCTGCTGTGCGGCGCTGCGGCGCTGAGCCGGGCGCCTCGGGAAGCGGAGCCCCGTGCCACCGGGTAGGGCCATGAGCGACCCCTCCGGGCAGTACTGGCGGTATCTGGCCTCCGGCTGTGGCGGGAGGGCTGCGAGCAGCCGCAGGGTGAGGAGCTGCCTTGTCTCCCTGCCCTAGAGCGGGCAGCCCACGTGGGGCGTTCTGTGCACGGCACCTCGCCCTCTCCCAGGCCGCCAGACCACAGCGGGGGGAGCTGCCTGCGGGGGGATCTTTGGGCTACCAGAACGGCTCTGCCAATGCTGGGGGAGTGAAGGGGCTGCAGAGGAGCTACGGCCCGGACCCTCAGCTCGTCTTAGTCCCATCCCATCACACCCCCTTACAGCAGCTGAGGATCTGGGCCAGGGTCTTTTTATGTTCCCACAATTAATAAGAGGTGTTGTGATCGGTTGCGCAAATGCCCATGTCACAGATAGCTGTGCATGTAAGAGATAGTGACAGGCTTCTTTTGCGTGTGTCTCCTATTTAATTCCTGTAGCTGTCAGTCACATGTAGGGTGACCAGATAGCAAATGTGAAAAATTGGAATAGGAGTGGGGGGGAGGGGGTAATAGGCGCCTATATAAAGACAAAGCCCCAAATATTGGGACCATCCCTATAAAATCGGGACATCTGGTCACTGTAATCATGTGAGTTTTCATTGCTGTCTTCTGTACCTGTCAGCACAACCCGCGTGGGGAGAGCTCTTGCAGTAAGCAGACACTTCTGAGCCAGGCTGTGAAATTGGATTCATTTGTATGGGATCTTAAAAGGTTGCATCCAAGCCAAGAGACATCCCCTTGGGGAGAGTTGGTGTCCCCTCTCCAGTGGGATTAGTGATTTCCCAGCCCAAGTCCCTAGCACAGGGGTGTGTGATGGGGATCTCTATTTTGACAGAGTGCCCTTCCCCGATGTGTGTAATTATGGTCAGTAATTGTGTGGCTGAGCCAGAAGGGGGGGGGGGGGGGGGGGGGGGGGGGGGGGGGAGAGAGAGAGAGGCGGCTGCCTCCTGCCTCCACGGCTGAGCCGGGAGCTGGGGAGGCACCGCAGCTCACGGGCGGGGGGCCGAGCTGCTGCGGCCCATGGGGGCGTGAGGAGCCGTGGGATGTGGGTGGGGGGGGGAGCTGGCTGCCACGGGGGGCGGGGGGGGGGGTGGCGTTAGCTGAGGGCGGCGCAGGGCTGGTGCAAGGAAGTTTCACCTAGGGTGCGAAACGTCCTTGCACCAGCCCTGTGTGTAGCCCAATTGCAATGGTTGGACCATGAGGACCCATCCCCAGAAGTAGTAGAGGCAAGAACCTGCCACTCAGGTTTAGAAAAAGGGCAGGTCTTTAGCCAACCCAGGGACTGAAAACAAGGACCAAAACAGCAGTTCAGCTAGACTAACAGGATTTTAAAAATTTTGCCTTGGCTGTTTTTCAAAATAACTTCAGTGGGAGTTAGGTGCCTAGGTGCTTTTGAAGACCCAACTAGGCACCTATTTGCACGTTTAGATTACCTACTTTAAAAATCTGGCTCTATCAGACAGATTCATACACAGGAACCTCCATTTTTACTTTCTATGAACCAGTGCGTGAAAAGTGGTTTGCAATTCTTCTAAGCCAACAAAAGCCAAATGCAGTCTCATGACAACCTAATCTCTACCACCCCAGGAGACCATAGGACAATATACCTTTAAGTATCTCATATGGAAGTGCAAGAATATTTCAGGCTTGCAAAACTGATAATTCTATCATTTGTATTGCAGTAGTGCCTAGGGCCCCCATCAGTACTGGGGCTCCATTGCACTAAAAGGATGTAGTGCCTGCCCACAAAGACTTTGTGCAGCACACAGAAACCATACAAGCCAACTGTCAATTAGGCAGATATCTTATATACAAATGACCCACTCTATTTCTGCCTGTATTTCAGCAAGGGCTTGATCCTGCTCCCACTGAAACCAATGTCAAAACTCCTACTGGCTTCAGTGGAGGAGGCTCAAGCCCAAAGACATTCAAACAGACATCCATTTTGCAGATGCTGGAAAACAATGTGATAGAGCTTTCTACGTTTACCCCCGAGCCTCTCCTTCCTCATTAAGGGATCCATTGCATTCATCTACTACTGTAAGCTTCAGCTTCCGGATTCATTTAGTTTATCTCTGATAAAACACGGATTTCAGGGTCACAGGTGCAGAACAATGGAAAATATTCATATACAATCCAAGGCAATATTAAAGGCTAAAGGAGGGAAGTGACACTCCTCATCCATTTTTCTTATTCCAGTGTACATGGACAGCAGTATACAGCAGCTCAGTAAGGAACATGGGTTGTAAGCCTGCAGGATTTGAACATTGAATTTACCTTGATTTCTCCAGTTCTCATCCTAGTTCTCTGTATATCCTCATTCAATGGTCAACAGAAGTAAGCCTATATACAAGCTTAGCAAAGTTCAATTTTGTAAATAATTTTGATGGATAATATCCATGTTTATTTAAGCAATTTTTTAAATGTATATCTATTTAAATTTTAACAACTTTGCAAAATTATGGGCAGGTGTCAGAGAATTGTTTAATGACAGATGTTGACATTCAAAAAATTAGAGCTTTATAACAGTTAAAACACAAATTGTCAACATCACATGTCAAAACATACAAAGTCAATATCATTAAATCAATCTAAGCTCTCAAGTAGGATTTTTCTTATTTTGCTTATCTGTAATTTTTGATCATCAGTGGAATTCCTCCATCGCCTTCAGTGTGTACAGTAAAATCAAGGTTAACCAACATTTACTGATAGTCTAATCCTTCCAAGCCTACCTATATGCAGAACATATACTTAACTAATTTCCTGTACCTGGAACGGCCTTAGTAGGGGTTCAGAAAATTATTTTTAGAGCCACTTTCCAAAGTCTCTTGAAAGCCATGCTGATTATTACCTACCATGTAAGAAAGGCACCATGTAATTATTGCAAATGTCACCTGGAGAAAAAAATCACTTCTAGTCAATCATCTCACCCAGAAGTCAACTGCTCTGCAGCAAGTTAAACAAAAAGGGATGGGGGGCTACAGCCTTTCCCTTCAGTACTGCACTTTCTTCCAAACATTATAATCGGATTCCCAGCCTGTTAAATTACAAAGAAGCTTGTCCCAAGATACTCTATTTATACAGTATTTTCATATTGCTGTGTAATATAGTACATTAGTCCCACTTTGTGTAGTCTTCATATTGGGCAAATATTTGTTTAAGTCAAAGTACTTTAATAGCAGCCACAGGGATTAGCAGACCTGTGGTCTATACTCCACCTATTGATTGTAATAAGTGCCAAAGAATAGCCAAATACAGTTCCTCTAGACAACCACAGAACAGGCACCTCAGTGAGGTTATACAGAATTAACTTCTGATGCAAGAGTAAAGTAGTAGAAATATCTTGAAATAGCTCTTGTACTACACCAATGCTTCTGTTGCCCTGGAAATATACTTGCACATCCTATACAGCAGTGACCCCCAAACTTTTTACCTCATGCCCACCATTACCCCTGTGCCCCCTGGAGCCGCGGCCCTGGGTGCAGGGCCAGCAGCTGGGAGCAGAGCTGGATGTCACTCCCCACCCCCCGCATGGGAGTTGGCCCAGGCCCCAGCCATGCCCCCCGAATGTTCCTCCATGCCCCACAGTTTGGGGACCTCTGCTATACAGGATGATACTCATATGGCTATACGATGTACTTTGTGGCTATGCTGTATACATTTGGCATTCCAGCAAACTTGCTAAAGACTTGGGTCGTTACTCTCAATAGAAGTCAATGGAGTTACAATGATGTACAATCAGGGCCAGTGCAAGGAAGTTTCACGCACTAGGCGAAACTTCCCTACACCCCCCCAGGTAACTACACCCCCCCCCACCCCACGGACCGGCAGCTCAGCCCCCCACCCGCGGCAGCCTCGCCCCACCCACAGCACACACCCTACCCCCCAGCTCAGCTGCGGAGCCGGGAGGGCGGCAGGCAGCCGCGGCCAGCCGCCCCCCCGCCCTAGGCAACTGCCTAGGGTCCCCTAGTGGGCGCGCCAACCCTGTGTACAATCAGATAGGAGTTCATACTCCATTTAGAACAAATTGAGCTGACCAGCGGAGTTTGAAATGTAAAGACTCAGACCCTCATGCAAAGCTTATTTTCAATTATCATAAATCCCAATGATAAGAAAGTTTCTGGTGTCCCCAATGAAACAGCCAAAATGTATGTGAAGCACCTATAAACATAAAGTAGCACTAAAGACTGCTTATTGGTAAGGTTGCAAAATTGTTTCCATTGTAAAACTGTTTTCATTCATTCATAACTGACAAACTTGCACTCTTCTGAGCTGAAATTTGCCACATCTGCTCAGTGCCTGAAGGAGAATTTTTTTTTTAATAAAGCATTAAACAAAAATGGCTCAGCTACTTGTCACAGATATGACAGTTCCTTGGAGGACCTTATTACATTAAGATTACATATTATTGTGGGCCAAGATTGTATATAACCTCTCATATTTCATCTTGCCCCTAGAGAGACCTGGGAGTTCAAAAGATTATACTGAAAGTGTGCCAGGAAAGTATGGACTTGGGGGACAATAAGTGTTAAGTGGATTTCCTGGAGAATTCCTAGGGAGAGGTTAATGCAAATTCCCCACCTCTGGTTATGCAAAATCTCAGTCTTTTGAAGCTATGCTCTGAGGAGAGGGTTACTGTCTGCTGATTTCCTATTACAGAAGGCCAAGATCAAAGGCCTAAGCTGTATAAAGAAACATCTGACCTGCCCAGTCTCTGTTCTGGAGGCAAGATGGATGAACTTGTAATCACAGGGAAAACCCATTTGTGGGTTCTGGAGGAGTAAAACCTACCAGAACCTTAGGCTGGAGTTGGGGGTGACCTCTGGTAAGCTTTTTATCATTGTAAAAAGTTCTGTGGTGCTTTCACCTGAATAATAAATGTGCTTGTTCGGAAGGAGCTGTGTAGTAACTTGTAACTGCAGGCAATACATTGGTCATAGTCCTTGGAGAGAAAGCAAAGTGCACATGTGGGCCTTTTAGGCAGTCTGACTTGCTGGGAAGATCACAGTATATGGCAGGGTACTGTAGAGACTTAAAATCCAAAGTCATGAGATGCGGGTCATAAAAACAGCCTTACTATGTCAGACCAAAGGTCCATCTAGCACAGTATCCTATCTTCCGACAGTGGCCAATGCCAGATGCTTCAGAGGGAATGATCAGAACAGGTAATCACTGAGTGATCCATCCCGTCACCCATTCCCAGCTTGGCATCCAAGAAGTGATGGCTGGAAGCTGAAACCTTTAAGTGGATGTCTGTGGGGGACCACAAAGGAGGAAATAGAGATACCATAATCTTGAAACTTGACATCACTTTTGACTGCAGTTGACATGGGGAGAAAGCGGGAAGAGCACCCACACACTTCTCCCATTATAAAATGTTTCTGGTGACCTGTTTTGAACAGCCTCATAACATAAGCAGCTGGAGGGTAAGCATTAAAATAGACCTTGTTGAGAAGCAGTGCCTAGTAATCAGATACTATGGAGATAGGCACCAATACACGAACCTGGTTAGGCAGATAAGTTATTTCCTCTAGAACAAGACTTTGATTTGACCAGTATGTGGGGTTTTGAAATATCAGGTTTTGTACATATTTCCTCCCCAACCCGGTAATGAAGCAAAGAAGCACTGCAGATGTGCATGGAGCTAACTTAGCTGGTCACAAATGTCTAGTCAAAAAAAAATATTACTGCAAATTGATAGGAGGCTCTTGGCTGGAGAAAAGGTTGGCAGGAACCCTTTTAAGGAGTGAAGCAGCTGAGGAAAACCTCTTGCAGCTTTTGAAAGGTGTATAGGGGGATCAGCCAAGGGGCTAAAAACATTTGAGAAGCAGTTGCAGCCATATAAATAAAGGCTGTATGCCTCCTAGTGCAGATACATTATGAAGAGTTAAGATTGCAAATACAACTAACTTTTGCATTTCCTGTCGTCTGATTTCTTATTTGTGCACTGTTGATGTATTTTGTCCTGTGGAACAATACCAAAGCCCCATCTGACAATACTTGGAGTGAAGGTGACACAAGCAGCAACATCCCTATAGAGCAAGGGGGAAAAAAATATTTCTTTAACAGGTTTTCCCTCTGTAAATTTACACGATACTGTAGGTGAGACTATTGAAAGTGTCACAGCAAAATATTCAAAGATATTGGGAAAATACATTCCCCCAAAATCAAACTCACAGCACCATAATCCAGAAATAAATACTAACGCACATGTAATTCGCAGGCAGAATGATGCTATTTGTAATTATATAAACCTATATCATTTTTACAGTGATTCACAAACAGCACTATGCATGTTAAATGAGAAAAGCCACCCACAAGACGCTTGGATGGCCATGGAAATCTCTTTGCAGAACAGTATATAATGAGAATCAATTGAAGTATTTCATATACAGAAAAAAATTAGAGCTTCCAGATCAGCTGCTGTGAAGTTACAGTATGCAATAGGATTGAATTACATGCATTTGTTACCTGTTTTGGTGATAAAACAGCATTTAACATGACCCTAGCAATCCCAGCAGATCTTTTATAAACTGTTATGACAGTGAACAGGAATTGCTAAGGAAGTTTTGACATTTCCTGTGTTGCAAAGATAAAATCAGTAGATCAGGCTTTCAATACACTGTTAGATTTAGACAATCCTACAGTTCTTTTTCCTCTCAAACAGATCAATGTTTACATTGCATGCCAAATGCCAACAGGTTTCTCATGCTGGATTTCTAACTTGATTTAAGCAAGAAGCTGAACTAACACAGTAGGAGACCTTGCTCCAAAACCTGTATTAGGCACACATGAAGAGTATTTTTAGTGTGTGTCATTGGCAATTCACACCCCATTTTATACAGTATAAGAATCAAAAGAAAGCTTCCTGTATGAACCCTGTGACCTGCTGAGAGTGTTTATACAGGGGAAATGAGTTCGCAGTCTTTTTTAGACCCTATATACTAGGGTGATGGTGCTTTAGAAATTCCCAAGACAGTCTCTTTCTGATTCAGGGTCATCATGGTCCGCAGTTGTTCACATCACAAAAACACCACACATTCTCTGCTTCTGTTCCATCAGGCCTGTTTTGAGGAATTACAATTAGCTGTGCAAACCCTGAGGGACTGCAATATGCCCAAGGACCCAAAGGAATGTGGAGAACTAGTTTAGTTCATTTGTGACCCAAACCACATTTGAACTAAGGTCTCTAAGTTCTCCCCATGGGAGAGAAGCTATGTCGCAAGATCCTCTAGCCTGCAATTAAAACCCACGGCTGGCCCATGCCAGCTGACTTGGGCTCCCAGGTCTCAGGCTAAGGGGCTGTTTAACTGCAGTGTAGATGTTCAGGCTTGGTCTGCAGCCTGGGCTCTGGGACCCTCCCACCTCAGAGTCCCAAGCCCAAATGTCTACCCTACAATTAAACTAGCTCCTTGCCATGAGCCTGAGTTAGCTGGCACAGGCCAGCTTCATGTGTCTAATTGCAGGGTAGACATACCCTACGTTCCCTTCATACCCCCTGGTCCTCTCCACTGTGTGGAAACTTGTCTACTCAGTGATCAGGGCCCCACATTGGTACTAGCTATGTGGTTTGCCTCAGAGAACAACTAGCTTGTGAAGATCTGTACTGTTTCTTTAAATCAGTAAGCAGGAAGCCATACGGGACAGGGCTGAGGACAGTTCTAAGTTGCTGGATAGTGAAGCCAGAGATACATTTTTTAGCTATAATACTGTTTTCCTTATTCTGATAAGGGCCACTGGGATGGGCGGGCAGCCAACCAGAGGGCTAAAATTCACTAGAAGACTAGAGTACAACATCGAGAGACCAGCTTCAGCCCCAGCTAAAATCATGTCACTGGAAAAAATCATGAGTTGGCAATACTGTCCTGATGCGGGCCACAGGAACATATAGTGAGCAGTAGGGCTCTCTGCACCTCAAAAACGCAAAGAGCTCTTCACTGCCTTGATAACTCACAAGATTCATCTGGGATTCAAAGATGCCACACTTTTAAAATGTTGCAGTCGGTCTTTTGTTTTATTTGGCTAAGTCAACTGACCAGCATTGTCAAGCCCTGCATCACAGCAATGAGGAAATGACAGTAATAAATTCTACCTACATTTTGTAAGACAACAGAAAACTTCAGAGTATAGTATGTGTAACTTCCATAATTTACTGGCATCGTGCAGTTGCCTTAAACAATGGACCCCTGCCATAGGATACTTAAAGGAAAAAAGCATGCTACTGAAAGAACTTCAAATGAGGGGAACGCCACTCTGCCTCCTTCATCAGCATGAAAATGAAACTCATCCTTAAAGCAGCAAGACGCACAGTTGTGCAAAGGCTATTACCAGAGGACAGGACTAAACTGCAGCCTTCTCAGGCTTGAAGCAACTCTGCTGTTGCGTGTTGCTGCTGCCTGGCCCCAGCCAGAAGAGAAGGGTGCTGTTTTTTACCATGGCAGGAGGCACACATCACTGCCCTCCCTAGGTCTGAGGAGAGGAGAGGAAAAACTAAATAAATGCCACACCTCTGCCCTCCTCAGACCAAGGAGGGAGGGAGTTGGGGTGCCACTGAGCTCTGCTCCTGCCCCCCCGTCCCCATTCCTGGGAGAGTTTAAATTCCACACTCACAGGGGTAGGGAACTACAATGATGGTCCCAGATAGATTCAGATTCCCCCAACCATGGCAGGGGAGAGTGGTCTGAAGATCCTCATGGGTCTGTTCTGGGTTGTGGAGAAAAGAGGAGAGAAGCTAGGTCATAAGATCCTCTTCACGCCTTTGCTGTTTGCTAGGAAAGGCTGGCATAAATCAACGTGATGGGCCTAGGTGCAGACTCCGTGGGTGCTCCAGGGCTGGAGCACCCACAGGGAAAAAATGGTGGGTACTGAGCACCCACCAGCAGACCCCTATCAGCTCCCCTCCACCCTCTAGCGCCTTCCACCCTCCAGTGAGCACCTCTTGCCCGCCGTGGACAGCTATTTCGTGGCATTCAGGAGGCTGGGAGGGACAGGGGAGGAGCGAGGATGCAGTGCACTCGGAGGAGGGGCAGAACTGGGTGGGAAGAGGTGGGGAGGCAGAAAGAGGTAGGGTAGGGGTGGAGTGGGGACAGGGCCTGGGACAGAGCTGGGGGGTCAAGCACTCCCTGGCGCTTTGGAAAATCGGTGCCTGTGGTGATGGGGGAAGGTGTTTTGTACTGATCAGTCAGAACTTGGGTAGGAAAGTGAAGAAAGTTTTTCTAATATGTAGCCCTGACTACACTAGCCCATCAAACTGTTAAAACTCCATCACACTTCAATAAACCTGGGTAGAAGAGGCCATAGATTGAAGGTACTTAGTTTGACCACCACCACACCTGTATTTTGTTCTAACTGGCTTAGTGTAACAAATGCCCTTGAAGAGTTCAGCTTTTTGCTGAAAAACAAACATACATACATTTGGGTTGCCATAAGGCAAATAAAAGAATTTTATCATATCTCAGTGCATCTAGGGTAAATGTAAGTGGGCCTGGGACATATAAGGCAGCACTTTGTATTTAATCAGACCAACCACCTATATTTACAAATCTCTGCTTAAAGTGAAGAGTATATTATTTGCTTTCCTTTAGAACACAGTTTTTTCAAAATGAGATTCTGAGACAGATCTTTCTTTTATATTTTAGATTATTTCGCTGAGCAATAAAATAGGCTTGTTAAAGTAAATTTGGTTTCAATCAGGTAGAATTTCATCTGTGCCTGTTAATTTGATTATGTACTATTTAAAATAAATATTCCATTAAAGGCCATAGATGTAAAATCTCAGAGGATCTACTGTACATTGTATTCTGGCAGATGCATTAATCTCTCTTATGTGCTTCAGAGTTCTAAAATACTTTACAGATGGCCACTGGCCAGATACCAGCTTCTACTGCACATAGTCTCTTCTCTCATTAAAGGGATAGACCCTATTGTAAAGGTTCAGGGCCTGATTTTCAGCCCAGCTTTTACCAGGCCTCCTTTTCTGCTCACAAATGACGGCACCTGCAAGTTTTAAAAATCTGACCCTAAATTTATTTTGCTTGGTATATTGCGCAATGACCATTTTTTCCAGTACATTTCCAATTTGGTTTAAATTCAGCAATTTGTTCTTGGATTACAGGTATAAAATTACTGCACTGCCATGGTTGGCAGCCAATTAGCCAATGACAACAGTATTCTGTTTTTTCAGTGTCTATGTGCAAAGACCAGTAATCAGCCAGTAAGCTGCAAAGAGAAGGTACTCACCACAGGCAAGTTCATGGACAAGGAAAATGAAATAAAAGTAAAGGAAAGGCCACCTTTATTTATTCAGCATATCATAGGTTACACTGTTTTTACATCTGTCTTGAAAGTTTTTGTATACTAGTATTGGTGGGGGGAGGAACAATTCCCCTCTTCTCTTTGCTGTTAGGGAGCTAACTTGGGCTGATCTCTCTACAGAGCAGAAAGGGGCAAAGTTGAATTGTGAAACAGTGGTGAAGTAATATTAAAAAAGCCTCACTGACATTTGTCTCTTATCCTTTTCCACCCCTGTGTAAAGGGGTCCTTTCCTAAGATGGAAGATCAACTATCTACTCATATCTTGGTTTTAATTGTTTTTAGAAAGAAAATTGCAATGTATTAGACCATCATTGCTCTCTGCAGTACTTTTTTTTAATGCTTTGCCCAGTTGAGTAAGTCCCAAGCTAGGAGACTTGCATCCTGGGACACTATTCCACACCTGTCTCTTCACCAGTGAGAAGGTAAGAATTATGTAATATGCATGACAGGGTTGAGAGAAAGACTCAGGTGTTTCACAGATAAGTTTTAGGGTCCATCTGTTAGTGGTGGAATGGGTCCAGGACCTGAGGGAAAAAATGCAGCCAATTTGCTGGGGCGTAATGAGAGGCCCTGTGATTTGTTGGTACTGCTGTGGACAGACAGGATGGTTTAGTTTTAGACTTCTCAAAGGATAATTGTAGTAGCCTTTGGCCTTTAAAGGTGCAATAGGAATAATAAGGGATTCCACAGCTTTGACTAGAGGTCTCCCTAGATGTCCTGAACGAGGGAATCAGTGGCAGAAGAATTTTTCTTCAGTTGTTAATGGTCGCTTCCTTACAGGCTGTGTAAAAGGTCTACCTAAAGCAGTGGTTCTCAAGTCATGGGGCAGGCCTCCCAAGAAAGGTGCAGGAATAGGTCAAGGGAGGTGCAAGCAGTGTGGTTTTTTGTTTTGTTAAGAGCTCTGTCAGCCCCAGGTGGCTGGGGCTCATGCATAAGGCCCATGCGTATCCAGAAGGCAGGAATAAAGGGGACAGCTGGAGACCCGCCACCCTGGGGCTGAGAGCTCAAGCTCTGCCACCTGGGCTCGGGCTCTCCTCCTGCCCGAACCCCTCAGGGGGAAACAGCCTGGTTCTCCTTCCCTCCCACCAAATCCCTCACCTGGAGGCTGCGGGGCTCTGGCTGTCAGCCCTGGGTTGGCAGCAGCAGCACAGAAGTGAGGGTGGCAATGGGGCACTAAACCTGCTGTGAAAAGTGATATTGACAAATTTTCACATTGTCACCCTTCTGTGCTGCTGCTGGCGTGGCAGTGCCTTCAGAGCTGGGTGCTCAACCAGCAGCCGCTGCTCTCCGCTCTGCCCTCACAGCTGGGTGGCGGTATATGTATGGGGGGGGGCGGGAAGTGGGAGTGTAAATGACTATAGACACAAAGAAGGGGGTCTGATCAAATAAGTGTGTGTTACTGTTAAAAGCAGCATAAATAAAAAATACTTTGGATCTCATGGCTGTAGCCAGATGCTGCATTCCTCCATCACAGAGCAAAATGAGGAGTCTCCTCAGTCTCTCCTCTATCCCCTCTAATATGTTAACCTCTGGCATACAGTGTTTATCACAGGCTAAGGGCAGGTGGAGAACATCTTTGTGAGACCCCCTATTAAAATACAACACTGCCTTTGTTTAGGTATGATGATGAGGAGGTTTTCTGGACTGACTGGAAGTTGGCAGCCTAGTTTTCCTGCCTAGCAAACTCCTCCACATGTTCTGGGTGTACCCCAAAGCTGGAGGACAAAAGATTGATGGTTGGCCTGTAGGGAAGCTGCTGAAAGAGGGGCCTGATGGAATTGGAAGTGAGCACTGAGCCAGGGCCATAGAGGAATCCCCACCAACTGTGGAAGATAGCTAGTTGGAGGCTGGGAGTTCAAAGAACTGCTTAAAGGAGAACTGCAGTCATTGTATTTGCCATTCTGCTTTGGGGCTCCAGCCTCCCCGCCTCCTTTTTTTAAACCACTCTAAAGAGGTGGTTGTAGAGCAGTACACCAATCCAACCACAGACAGTTAGTTAGGTATTTAGTTTGGGAATTTAGTGCCCAAGAACCCAAAAGTGAAATTTTATAGAAATTGATTAAAAATAAAAGCATTTCTGAAAAGTCAGAATCCAAGTTGTAAGAAATGAAACACAAACAAATAGCATATATAGTAGGGAAAACACATCTGGAAGACGATCTCAGGGTTAACAATCTCTAGGTGCTGTTAAGTAACAGGTAAGGAACACAAGGTCCCCGTCTCCACCCCGGGTTCTCTTGTTTGGGACAGCCAGAACCAGTCCTTCCCACTCCCTTGCTGTTCCCTGAGCTACTGCCTACCTCTGTAGTCTGTTCCTGCTTCTCCCTCTTTGGTGGGCTGGTTTGTCTGGCAGCTTCTCACCAGTCTGCTGGAAAAGTCCTCTCTCCACAATCCCTCTGACAGCCAACGCACCCACCTACTTACAGCCCTTTTATCCTCACAGCTGCTGTGGGGCTGCCAATCAGCCCTGGCTGAGCAGGCAGGCAGTTGCTTTGTTAACCCTTTGGCTGCTAAACCAGCATGTGGTATATAGACCCCATGATATTATCCTTATAGTTAGGGAAACTTTCTAATAACTAACCTAAGTGTCCCTTGCTGCAGACTAAGCCTATTACTTCTTGCCCTCGTTATAACAGCCCTTAACATATTTGAAGACATTTATCAGGTCCCCCCTCAGTCTTCTTTTCTTAACAGTAAACATGCCCAGTTTCTTAACCTTTCCCCATAGGTCAGGTTTTCTAAACCTTTTATCATTTTTGTTGCTCTCCTCTGGACTCTCTCCAATTTGACCACATCTTTCCTAAAGTGCGGTGCCTAGAATTGGACAGGGTACTCCAGCTAGGCCTCACCAGGGCCAAGTAGAGCAGCACAATTATCTCCTATGTCTCGCATACAACATTCCTGTTAATACACCCCAGATTGATATTAGCCTTTTTTGCACCTGCATCACTGTGATGTACTGGACCTCAAAGTAGCACCTTGTAATCCCCGTAATCATAATTTGTATATGGCTGTGATATCTCAGACAAAGCATGCCATGTAAGATACCATACGAAAGGTCATGATCTGCTGAAACACATTGTTCTGTCAAAATGTGTACATCATTAGGGTGCATGAAGTTATGAGATTTTGCTATATGGTTGTTATTGAAATATGTTGTGAGTTTGGGAGATACCCACACCTAGCTCTCCAGTGGCAACAAAAGAGGTGGCCCACAATCATTGATCACTTACATTCAATTTATGATCCAGGATAATTGCCACCTCCTTTTCAGCAATACTACTGCCTAGCCAGTTACTTCCCATTTTGTAATTGTGAATTTGATTTTTCCTTCCTAAGTGAAGTACTTTGCACTTTAATGACTTTCACCTTGATGAATTCAGACCAATTCGTCAAGATGCTTTTGAATTCTAATCCTCTCCTCCAAATCTAATCCCCACCTCACTTGATATTATTTGCAAAATGTATCAGCATATTGTCTACCCCATTATCCAAGTCATTAATGAAAATATTGACTAGTACCAGAACAGGACTGACCCCTGGGGAACCCCACAAGATATGCCCTTCCAGTTTGACCTTGAACCATTGATAACTACTCTGAGTACGGTCTTTCAACCAGTTTTATACCCACCTTACAGTAATTTCATCTAGACCACATTTCCCTAGTTTGCTTATGAGAATGTCATGTGGGACTATGTCAAATGCCTTACTAAAAATCAAGATATATCATGTCCGCTGTTTCCCCCTTATCCACTAGGCCAGTAACCCTGTCAAAGAGCAAAATTAGGTTGGTTTGGCATGATTTGTTCTTGACAAATCAATGCTGGCTATTCCTTATAATCCTGTTATCCTCTAGGTGCTTAGAAAATGATTTGTAGTAAGTTGTTCCAGTATCTTTCCAGATATCAAAGTTAGGCTGACTGGTCTATAATTCCCCACATATGCGCCAACTCCGTGGATGCTCCAGGGCTGGAGCACCAATGGAAAAAAAATAGTGGGTGCTCAGCACCCACCAGCAGCCCCACGGATCAGCTCTTCCCCCTCACCAGCTCTCCTCCTCACGGGCGGGCCCTGCCGATCAACTCCTGCCCGGGCGGGGGAGGAGTAGGGGCAGGAGGTGCTGGGGGTAGGGAGCAGAATGGGGCAGGAAGAAGCAGGGCAGGAGCAAGGGCTTGGGGGAAGGGTGGAGTGACGGCTGGGCCTGGGATGGAGCAGGGTGGGTGGGGGAGGTCAAGAACCCCCCAGGAACTTAGTAAGTCGGCACCTCTGATTCTCCAGGTCCTCGGTGTTTCCCTTTTGAAAAACTGGTACTGTTTTCCCTTCTCAGTTCCTCTGGGACCTCACCTGTCCTCCAGGAGCTCATGAAGATAGATGAAGCAATCTTGGAACCATTAGCAACTAGGATTAATTTCATCAGGCCCTGCAGACTTAATACACCTCATTATTCTTTAACCTGTTATTTCCTTATTTTGGCTTGTGTTCCTTCCCTCTTGTTCTTAATTGCATTGAGTATCATTACCTTTAATGAAGACTGCTGCAGTTTTAATACATTACAGCAGATCCTGGGGCCCAGCCTAAGCGCAGCCAGTGTAGATTGTAGGTCAGTGGTTGTGGTGGGGGCAGAGGGGAGTTTGCCTTTGCATTGCTGATCTTTGATCTGTTTGCAAGCTGAGGGGCTGGTCCCCTGGGCAAAGGGTACAACAGTATTATCTGATGGTAGAAGTTGTTGGAGCCACAGCTGGGGAGGAGGATGTCCTCAGGAACACCCATGTGCCAGTACCAGGGAGAGGTAGTGGCATGGAGTCTCTATGGCAGATCTGTGTCACTAGAGGATCCTTCTTGCACTGGGATGCTCATGGGACTAGATGCTCCCGCTCTACGAATGAGTCTGCTGGCAGTGCAGCACAAAGTGGCAGGATTGCACCAGAAAAATCTGCTGCGTGTCTTAAGAAAAAACATAAGATGTGTTGACCAAAATATTAATAAGGCACTGTGATGGGGTGAGACTCACCTGCTAGCACCTCCTGCTGGTCATCTTGTGGATCAGCGCCACAGTCAGTATACCTGAGTATGCCAACTCTTGGGGATGTCTCACCCACAGTCACTTCTGCTCCTGGACTTATGTCACGCCAAGGACCACGGCATCTCTTCAGGGCGCAGCACTCTGGCTGTCCTTACTTTGTGCTTTCCCCTTCCAGGGGACAGTACTGCAATTCAACAGACCAGCCACTTGGTCAGTGGTGGGGGGACCTGGGCCCACACACTACGCCCGGTCCTGGCCCAGGGACCCAGTAAATGGCAGTCACGTGCTGCATCCCCTCCAACCTATCAATCTGTTTCCCTGGGCCACTTCCCCGCAACCCCAGCACCTTCTCCGCTCTTATCTCACGGCCTTAGCATGCCAGTCTTTGTCAGACAGGATCTCACTCCCCTGATCCTGCCCAGCACTGCTCTGTCCAAGGTGCTAGCTGTCTTCCTCCTGCAAGGCAGCCAGCAATCCCTCCTCAAGTGCCAGGAAGTAACTGAAGCTGCTGTGCTCTGCAGCCCTTCTTATATGGGCCTGCCTGACCCTGATTGGCTGCTCCTTGTAGCCCCTCTCTAATTGGCTGCCTACCTTGCAGCCTCCCTAGGGCCCTCTCTAATTGGCTGCCTCCTGCGCAGATTACCCCATATAAACCAGTGTGGGGCATATGCTCCATCACAGGCACCTACAAATTCAGCATACTAACAGGAATAGAAACAAGTTAGAGGAATGTGAGCGATTCAAGAAAAAGAAAATTTAAAGTAATATATTTTTTTCTGGATCCTAGCCCTGTTTTTTTCAGCAATACATGCCTTCCAGCAGGATTTACATGAACGAAGTTCTCTCTTCTCCCCCTCCCCCCACTGCATATCTTACTTTAAAATATATTATTCTGGAGGATGTTGCAAAGGATATTCTGCATAAGAGAGCCTGGTACCACTTCTTGGCTTTTAAACCCTCTCCCACACAGCACCACCACCAAATTTAGCATTTCTTGATTTCATTTTTCACCTCTTAATTGTAGAAGTAGGTACAGGGAGCTCCCATTCCTTACTGATCAGAAGGGGTACAGCATCTCTCCACTTTCAGTAATACAATAATTCAATAAATTAGTTATGTATGAATGAGCCAAGCTCCTTATAGTGCTGTATATAAAACTGACACGTGATCAAGAAGAAACAAATAGAAAGGCAAGAATGGAAATAACATTCACAGTGTTGAGAATGAGCCTCAGGGCATTCTAACTATCTGTCTTTCTGGCACCAATGACCTATTTTTCCTACTGGATTTAACAAAGCATTGAACATCCTTCTAACGAATAGATGATATACTGTAGCAGAAACTGGAAAGGGAGCAATAAATAGCTCATTCAGGGCTGTGTTATGGCCACTTGGAGAAATTAGATCATAAAGTCACTTTCTGAACACTTCACTTTTGCCACATCCATTGTAGCAGTCAGTTCATTTGCTATACTCAATAGCTAGGCTCACTGCTGTGATAACCAACCACATGCTCTGGTCAGTTTTCTATTTCCTCACTGGACAAGTACACGTACATTGTAAACTGAATTCTTCCAAAAGTTGACAAAAATGTCTGTGCTTCCAGGTGCTAATTTATGTTGAGTAGAAATAGTGTATTTACAGTAAGATATATTCACAAAGGACAATGGATAGTGATGTGGTCACTGAAAATAGTTAAAATAGCTTAATTCTAAACCACTATGCATGCTGGCATATTTTCCACTATTGCTCAATATTGTTATATTTCATCCACAGTATATTGTCCAGGCACTGTGTACTGTATACTTTTCAAACACATCCCTTCATGGAGTCTATCTAGCATAGAAGGAGTAGAACACAGCACTGCTATGTCTTATTACACGTTATCTAAGTATACTATACTTTTTTCTAAGTATGAGTATCATGATCATCTAGTTAATCAGTATCTTAATGCATATCTGATTTGGTATCAGGTGTGTTACCTGATTTGAGTGCTTAACCCTACCACTATAACGTTACGTGAATGTAGTTATCGGATTTATTTCTATAGCGCCAACAGCATACAGGTAAATAGGAAGACATGGTCCTGATGTGAAGAGCCTTAAGGGCTTTATTGTGGCTTTTTACCACTGACCTGTGCTATGAGCAGTGCTGAGCCCACACTGCCCAAGCAGGAATACCAAGAGGCACTGTGCCTAGGCAGTACATATCGGGTGAACAGTCTGGAAGGTACCTTCTGCTTCCTTTTTGAGAGAGTACAGCAAATGCTCCCTTGTACCGGCCATCACTTCTCCCGGCTCATGTGAAGGAGGCAGGTGCGGGAGGGGACACTATACTCACCTGCCAGGATGCACATGGTTCCATGCCTGACAAGTATATAATGTGCACTGAAACAGGTGAGGAAGAGAATGTAGTGACACCAGCAGCTGTACAGCATCATGTACTAAAGCATAAACAAATTCTAGATGAAATGGGGAAAGATTGAGCTTATAAAAGGATTGACTACAAGAGAATGGGGAAAACCAAGTCACTACAGCACAGCAGATTTGAGAACAAACAGCGATTTACTGGGAAAACAATTTAATGCCTAAAAATTCAACAGGTTATTGCACTGAGTGCTACTTGCAACGTTAAGTATGCCGACATTTAAAAGTCCATGAGTATCCTGAAGCAGTTTTCATTTTATAAGAAACTGTAAAGGGGAGGCTTCCCAGGAAGTGGCCACCCATGGCTGAGAGTCTCAGAGCCTGGGTCAACAGATTTGGGCTAGTGGGCCTTGCACTACATCACAAAAAATAGCTTTCTAGACATTTGGGCTCAGGCTCTGAAGCCTAGGGAGGAGGTTGGCTTCAGCCCCCAAGCTTCAGCTCAACCCTGAACACCTATACAGTTATTTTTAGGGCCATGGTGCAAAGTCTGTGAGCCCAAATCTGTAGACCCAGGCTCTGAGACTTGCTACCGTGGACTGCTGCTTGCTGTGTAGACATAATCAAAGACATCAGAAGGTGAGGTGCCATCTTCTTTTGGCCAGAAAGCATTAGGTGGCACCATCTACTCCTGTGATTCAGATAGCTATATTAGATGTGTCCTAGAGCAAATTAATTCTAATACAGCTTGAACTAAAATATCTATAGCCATTATAATGGATGCTAAACTGGTTAAGTTAACAGCACAAGTCAACAACTTAGATACAAGTGGGTAGGAACTAACAAAAAATGGAATGGAGATAAAACCTGATACCCTAATCCAGAGATTCTCAAACTGTGGTTCCCGAGCCCCATTCTGGTGGTCCGTGGATAGCTCCCTCTAAGGTGAGTGCCTGGGCGGCCGCACAGAAGAGAATAAAGGGCCACCCACCTAATTAGTGGAGCCGCGCAGGCGGTGGGGGGGATTTGGGACATGCAGGGCTGCAGCAGTCAGAGAAAGAGGCGACTTTCCCCAGCTCCAGGGCTGCAGCTGCCAGGGAGAGACTCCCCCCTCCTTCCCAGCCCCAGCTCGGGGGCTGCTGCGGTGTGGGAGAGAGGGCACATCCATCGCATTAGAAAGGTAAGACTACTGATATTAAAATAGGAGTTGTGTGCTTTTATCTGTAGAACAAAAAAAGTTTATTATTATTAAGGTTTTTTTATATAGCGCTTTTATCCAAAGTCCTTTACAATACTTAGCTAAGGGTACAAACAACATTTGAAAAGATTATTAAGTGGTCCGCCGAGACCCTCAGCAATTTTCAAGTGGTCCATGAAAAGAAAAGTTTGAGAACCACTGCCCTAACCTATTCAATGCAAGAGGGAAACAAACAATGGGATACTGCACGCGAATATCAGAAAGCCAATGATGTAGTTGTAAAAACACCAGTCAATATTCCAGATGGAGCAATATTTGGACACCCGATAGGTTCCTGAGTAACTGAATACCAGTGACCTTGCAGCTGGACTTGGAAGACAACCACATCTCCACTGAAAGGGCCTCAAGGATCCCAGCCAGAAACACTGGTAAAAGCTCTGCTGACATAAGCACAAAAACCCCTCTGCTTCTCATGCCTGAGAGATCAGGACAGTATGTTAGCTTCTGCCAGAAAAGAAACCCCCTCCCCCCTTTTTTAACACAATGGAATTACTAGATTTTATTCTTACCAGACATATACCTTAAAACTGAAGCCAAGAGAAGTATCCCCTCCTTATTGAAAGAGACTTCCGACCTTGAAGTAGAAACAGTCACTCTACACTCAGCCAAACTTTAGATCAAGCAAGCTTGCAAATAATACCTCCTTTGAGACATTGCGTCTTTGAAAGCAACTGTTAAGCAAGATGAGAGTTGCTTCCACAATGAACCAATGTTGGGTCAGACTGAATAGTAAACAAGCTATATCTATTGTTTTACTTTACTGTTCTTATAAACTAAGGGCCCAGTTCTGCAATCTTCACACATGGTGAGGTGCACCACACTTTGCAAGTGGTCCTACTGAAATATATGGGATAAGACACAAAATAATGGTGGCAGTCTTAAATGGCTAGTGAAACATGTGGTCTTGTGGACACCTTTTCATGTTATATTGAATATTTGGATTGTCATTGAATTTCTATCACCTATATTATGTGACCAAAGTTCCATGCCATTTAGGAATGTAATCAGTTGCACGATATCAACAGGTTTCATTCCTCTCTTTGAGATATGAAATTAATTAAAATAATCTTGAAATTGCTGGACTCTCTCTAAGAGAATGCCAAGCTAAGTCCCTAGGAGGAACTTACATATATATATAATGTGTGTGTGTATTACACACGTATATATACACACAGAGAGAGTTCAGTAATTCCCACTAAAAACTACATTAAAAGAACATTTAGGTTGCAAAAAAATCAAGAACTCAAAAGTTAGGGAAGTGTTAAAATTAAGGTTGCCTGTGCAACTTTAATTCACTCCTCTTGTGTATGCGCATTATGGTACAGTAAGGTCTTTAATTACATAATCACATATTATTTTGGGGGGAGATCCCTGCATTATTCAGTGCATAGGATGGATACTGCTCATTTTGTGAGCAGCTATTCAATATTTTGTTTTATACTCACTGTTCTATGTTTGGCCCCAGCCTTATTTACTGCACACTAGCTCTGAAGACAAAATTATTAATTTCCTTGTGGTGTTTTCTATGGCTAAAAAAATCTACAGTATCTGAGTGCTTCACAAACATCAATTAATTTATCTTCACAATACCCTGGTGACGTGAGAAGATGATATATCCCCGTTTTACAGATGGGGAACTGATGCACAGAGAAATTAAGTAAAAATATGCGCTAATTTTGGGTGCCCACTTTGGGGGGTCAGGGCATTTGGAACAATGCAGGATGGGGCCCTGAAATGGGGCTTCCCTCCCCCCCCCACAAAAAACAAAACAAAAACCAAAACTGGAACTTGCTCTGCACAACTCTGTAGGGATAATAACTGTCTGGTTTAAAAGCACTCCTGTCGAAGCAGATTTATGTGTGCTTCCCATCTATGGAGTGCCTTACCTGATTGATTAGGTTTCTTTCATGTATTTAAAAAGCCCTCAAACAGAAAGGGTAATATTTAACAGCACTGAGTCCAAGAATGTTTTAAAAAAATCTTGATTTTGTGTGTGTTATAAGAATGAGGGGGAAAGGTTATGTTTCTTAAGATATTTACAGTTTATTGAACCCTTCCAATCTATTTTAATGAAACTCCAAGTTACAAATATGTTCCAACTATCACCTTGGGGATACAAATAATTGTGTGAAGCCCCCTTTCAATGTATCACAAAAATTGAGACTAAATTCCCCTTTCAATTTATCACAAAAATTGAAACTAAATAGAGATTATTTCAGAGGACAAAATGCAAACAAATCCTATACTGCAATATGAAGGAATATTAGTATCCAGTCACTGCCAATATTTCTTTTCCTACATAAGAATTGGCAGACTGATAATATCTGGAAAGGAAATAAAGTGAGCTGATACAAGTTAAGCCTCACAGGAAACCTACCATCATATCTACACTTGCTGTCTAGACTGAGCAAAATTTTTTAACCATTTAAGGTCCTTGTGATAAGTGGTGAAAGGGTCATAACTTAATATAGAAAATACTACATTATACATTTGTTACTATTGTTGCTAACTTATAAAATATGCACTCACCAAAAACACTGAGTACACTTACAATTTTAAAACATCAAAACCAAAACTGACATCTCCACTGATCTCTCACTCCCAACCAGAGTGATAGTTTCTTCTATATCAGTTAGGCCCTCGCATCTGAAGATGGGGTGTTGAGCCTGAACCTAAGGGTTCAACTCTTAGAGAGGAAGGCTGGCCTTCTGGTTGACACAATTGGTTAGGACTCAAGATACCTGTATTCAACTCCCAGCTCTACTACAGACTGTGTGTGACCCTGGGCAAGTCATTTAATATCTGTGTTTCCATTCCCCATCTGTAAAATCAGGGCCGGCTCTACTGTTTCTGCCACCCCAAGCAGCGCGCCAAATTGCCGCCGTGGGCGGCTGAAGAGAGGAGTTGCCGCGAGTAGCTGAAGACAGGGACCTGCCGCCGAATTGCCGCCCCCAGCAGCTGAAGAGAGGAGTTGTTGCCGAATTGCCACCATGGGTGGCGCGTGCCGCCCATACGGCACACGGACTGCCGCCCCTTTCAAATTGCTGCCCCAAGCACCAGCTTGGAATGCTGGTGCCTGGAGCTGGCCCTCTGTAAAATGGAGATGACACCATATTTACTATTTCCCCCTTTTTGTGTCTGTCTTTAGACTGCAGGTTCTTCAGAGCAGGGACTGCTCTTATTATATGTATAGCACAATGAGGGCCTGATCTTGGTTGGGGCCTCTAGGTTCTATCATAACACAACAATAATCCTACTAGGTGCTGAGACCCCTCAGGTTCATTTACCTTCAATTGGAGACTAAGGCACTCATCACTGTGCATGATCAGATCCTAAAAGAAGGAAACAAGAGGATGGGTCTCATAGATACCCCCAACCCTGCATGAAAACCCTCCTGACTAATTAAATGACACTACCAGAGATATACTACTGATGCCCTAGCAATACTCATTCTTGCTTCCACAAATTAGGATGCTAGGCCAGCTGGTACAGAAAAGAGTATGCCCCAATCTCAGACTTATGCCTGTAAGCATTCCTACCATAGTCAGTGTGATTCCTGAGGTGTTGTTATGGGGTGGCATCCATCTCTGATGAGTGCCCCCTTGGCCAAGTGATGTGCCTGCACACTCTAATTGCAGTAGGTCTTCCATGACTCAGCCCTCCAGCCAAGTCACACACAGTCTGAATGTGAAGTATAACCCCCTTCCAGGGTAAATAGTCCAAAAGGGGCCTATCCCAGTATTCCTCAGTTGGCCTCTTTCTGTAGCCCTCCCTGGGCTCAGGCCTTAAGCAGTCCCAGTCTTTTAACATCCCAGCCCTGGTATCAAGCCATGCCTCCAGGGCTCTCTCCCTGTAGGCAAGGTCTTCACCCCCTCTGGGTCTTTCTGGTCCAGCTCTCCAGTTGGGCGACTAAACAGTTCAGGTCCCCACCCAGGGGGGTATCACAGTTCACTATTCAGGCCACTTCCCCAGTAGCTAATGGGGGGAGGAGGGGGAGGAATCCAGGCCCACCCACTACTCTAGGTCCCAGACCAAGGACCGTACGAATAGCAGCCGTCTGCTGTATCCCTTTAACTAAACTGTGTGACTGCTATGATTCCCCATGGTCCCAGCGTCTTTCATGAACACTTCACCCTTACCATAAGGCTGAAGTCTTTAAATTTCTCTACTGTCCTGGCCCCTGCCAGCAAGCTCCAGGCAACAACTGCTCTCTGCTCTGCACTGCTGCTCCTTTTATATGGGCCTGCTGGGCCAGGACTGGCTGCTCCATGCAGCCTCTCTCTGATTGGCTGCATCTCACGCAGCCTCTCTAGGCCTCTTGGAGGACTCACCTCCAACTGCTCCATTTGGGAATGGAGTGTGGTAGGATCACAAACGGGGGCCTCAGGGCCTGGTACACCCTGTCACGGGTGTATAAAGTTAAACATGTGTAAATCTTTGTAGAACCGAGCCTTACATTTGTACCATGAAGTTAGGGCATGGAGATGGCAGGAGCTCGAGTTACTATAAGTGGCTGTTTTTAGGTTGCCTTTTTTTTAAATTGATTTTATTTTACTTGCATTCAACATGGCAAGTAGGAAGCGAAAGAGATGTGGCTTTTCATAGCTGCATAAGATTAAGGTGAAGCAGGTGAAGTATCACATCAGGTATGTGTCACAGAGAGAGATTAACATAGCCTTGGAGAGAGATCCAACAGCAGTGCAAAATAATATAGGGAGTGTACATTTTTCAAAAATTTAACTCATTTAGCTTCATGACAGCTTAAGTAAATAAGTCATGCACAGGAAACCTAACTTCTGGTATTTCCAAACTTTTGAATACTTAACTTTAGTACCTTAACATAATTACACACAATAAAACTATGTATGAGGTAGATTAGATGAAGCTCTCAGAAGACAGGCCTTCAAGTCTGAAATCTACACTCCCAGGGTAGGTGCTGTGTGGGTATAAGTGTAGGTGTGACCCAAGAACCCCAACTGGCAAGGGGCTTACAGGAACGTAATGTTTCTGGTAGGTACATGCTAGTTCACCAAAAAAATGTCACGAGGTCATAAATGAAAGCCAGGGTCGCACTGGTTATTAATATCATTGTGAAATGTATGTACAAATATTATGTAAGGAGTCATGTACGTAAACTGAAAATGTTTTAAAGTCTGTATTAAGGCAGTTGACAAACAGATTTTCTGTCAGAAAGGGGGATCTTATTCACCTGTCTCATTCACAATGGGTCTCCCATCACCCATCTAAGCTGAATGCTGATGAAGGATGGCAAGAATTTCAGAAAGGAACTAACAGGTATAGAAATGCAACAGGGGAAAGAGAAACTTTTCTTGAGATGTACCTCAAAGGTTTGCTGGACTATATTTGGTGAACAAAGAAGACACCCGGTCTTCCTGCACCTAGGAAGTAAATGGGCAATGCATTTACGTTCATGAAAATGAGATCACAACCAGACATGTCTGCAGATGCTGCAAAAGGCTTTGGGTGAAATAAACTTCTTTAGACAGGAGGGTTGCCTGTTAAGTTTAATCGTGACAAAGCATGTTATGATTTTGTTTTATATTTAACCTTGTGTTTCCCTAATCCTTGCTCACTATCTCTTGATTTCAATGTGAATTAGGTGCCTAAATACCTTTGAGGCTCTGGGCCTTTGTGCATCTCCTGTTCTGGGTTTAGCAGGACTTGTTAAGCCCCCAGTGAAGGTTAGAGCAGCCTCAGGAGTTGTTCTCTCTCGTGTTCAGTTGTCTATGTCCCTGTTCCCCAAGGAACTCACCTGATATGCCCCCTATGCTGCTACAGCCATTATGCCAGCTCTGTGCTACCCAGGAGCTCCTCAACAGCACAAAGAGGATGCAGTGCAATGATAAATTTGGCCCTTATTCTTCTGTCTCCACCCCAAACTGCTACTCGCACAAAAGGCAGCACAGTGACGGAATCCAAGAGCAGAATTGTGTCAATGGAAGCAGGGGAATGAGGAGGGGGTGAATATCTGTGTGTTAGCCTTGCAAAACTTGAAAAAAGTAAAATATTTTGGCAAAAGTTTGCACCTATAAGCACTTACATGAGAAACTTTGAGGGTCAGATCATACAGTCCTGGTAGGCCTCGGCCCATAGTAAATAATCACATTTTAAAACAAAAGCTCTGGAGTTCCCCGTGCTTACAATGCAACTCTCTCTAAGTAAGCCTTCATTTTGTAAAAGCTGCTTTCAGAAGTCATGATCAGCCAGTGGCATGCCCGATAGCAGCCTTCCAGGGAGGGCTCAGCACATGTGGGAGTTGGGATGCATTGCCCTACTGAACATCTATCAACAGTACTGCACTTTCACTAACCAATTACTAGTTCAGGATCACAAATAGTAACCAACTTGGTAAGCTCCAACCTATGTAAAGGAGAATTTGTACTCAGCCTTAAGAAACTGATTACACTGGTACTGTCACTTAGCAGTAACAGATCTCACTAGTTGCAGCAAGTATTATTATGCAATAAGATGTCCATTACTTGGATCTATGGCGATACAAATAGCAGGATGACATTGCATTCCTATATTTAAAGTATTCAGCTCAATGTGATAGAGCCCTGGAGAATGCAATTTTCCAGTTTCTTTACTGTTTCTAACCATAAGTACTAGTGCGCTAGGGAAATCTTTTAAAATCAGATGAGTACCTCTCTAGGGCTTACCAGTTAGCAGTGTAAGGAAGCAGACAGTTTTGAATGGCAGTTTGATAAAAGCTTCCAAGCAAGTGTGTGGATTGAGATTTCTAGCAAGACACAACCACACACAGTGTAACAAAATGATAGTTGGATTGACCTGTTGATGCTTAAACTGAATTGAGAGTGATCACAGAAGGGCCAATTACCTCCAGACTGCCAGTTTTCTGGACAAAATAATATGTCTGCCCTATATTACAAGACAATGAATCATTGTATTGATTCTTCTTGTTAAATAATATCTAAGCATGTCAGATGCTGGAAATTACAATACAATATTTTATTTCCAATCTCTTTTAATCCCTCTGGACAGAATTAATCATTTATTGTTAAATCTACAACAATTTAACTCAATCTATTGCTTTTGCAAGATTTTTGGCAAATGGATTAACAGACGCTACAGACAAGTCGCTATCTTCATCACAGTCTAAAATGGCTTTTTGTAACCTATAGCTCCACTGGATTAAACACAAACAAATGTTATATCTTAAATTCAGTTACAATTATCTACAGTCTTTGCAAATTTATAATATTTAACATTTTACTTAAGTGAACAAAACATGCCTTTATCACCAAACAAACAAACAAAACCACTGAGATGTTCCATCGGTGATTTAAAAATAGGCAGGCCATTCATCCTGTTTTAAGCCAGACAATCCCTCTTTTTCTATGGTTTTGACCCATCTGGTATTGAGACAAAAATCGGGTGTGCATTTGTCCAGAGTATCATGGATGAGGGACATCATTTTGAAGAGCATGCTTCGCCACTCCTGCCGGCATGATCTTGCATGCACCGTGCATGTGAGGTCACACCAGCAGGGGCAGGATGGCACGCTCTTCAAAATGGCAACCTCCTTGCAGCATGACCTCGGAAGTACTGGAATGTCCTTTATTCTGAGGATGTGGCAGTGGCCATCCTATCTGAACTAATTATACTCTTTCAATATTATTTTCATTCAAAACAGACTCAAACCAAAACCATGGATCTGAGAAACTGCAAACATTTATTTTATTTATTTGTTTATTTATATATATGTATTTATTTACGTATTTATTTATTTATTTAGGCAGGGAAGGTGTTTTGAAATCTATACCCAGATTTGAATTTCCCAATTTGAGGTCATCTCTAGTTATGACATATTGTTTTCCAGTGATCATGAGTTGCAAAGCATGGTTAATGCCACTTCTGTCTGGAAATGCCATAGACCTGAATAAGAGCTCTGACAGGATACTGAGCTAGATGGAACATTCGTCTGACCCAGTAGGGCCATTCTGATGTTCTTATGTACTGGAAGGGGATTCTTTAAAGTGAATCCGTTAAATTTGGGTTGAATGCCAAATCATCATTTGGCTAATGCTCCCCCAAATTCCCAACTGGCCATGTGTATAGTGCTGTGATCATTGGGGATGGGAGTCAGCTATGTTTGGAGGAGGGAAGGCACCAAGAAGTTGTTGAAAATGCTGCTTTAAAGTAGACACATTTATAAAATCAATACACAGTACATCTGGAAGGAAACAAAATTAAAGAAGATATGCAAAAAATAGAAGAAAAAAAAGAAACAGTCTTATCTGCTAACAGGTCTTTGACTTGGCCAACGACCATGGGCAATGGATAATTCCATTTCTCTGATGCGAGTCAGGCAAGAAAAGAATGATCATACCCCTCCCTCCAAACCCCATTTCTTTAAGGCACTCTAGGACAGATCCTTGACCCCTGCCCTGGCCTGAAGTTTGCTTTGTTCTACCAACACACAACAAAGTTAAAAGTGGCTACAGTCATCTGATGAGGATTCCTTTGGCCCAGAGGAATCTCCAGTGTCATAGAGCCAGTTTAGCTTGTCCTTCATCATATCCCTTTGCAACCCATGCATAGGAGTGCACTGGGCTTGTGGCTGGGAAAAGGTGAATAGCCAGAGCACTGCTGTGCTCCTCCATTCCCCAGTTTCTAGCACAGCCTTTTGAGGGATACTGCAGCTAGGTGCAGATTAGAGAAGCCCTATAGCTGCTATAAATTACACTGGGGCCTAACCAACACTCAGCCAGCCCCAGGATTATGGGAACATAAAGGTGGTTTAAAGCCCTCTTTGACTCCCAGCTGTTCCTCTCCACCAGTGGATTCTACACCATATAGAGCTCAGCAAGCCTGAAGATCTAGCCACCTATGTCCAGGCTCCAGTCCTCTGTCTCTAGGTTCCCTAGTCAAAAGCTGTCAAACAGCCTGATTAGGCTACAGTACACTCTGGCAGAGGTGGGAAGTGAACCTGGACCTTCTACCTCCCAAGTCTCAAATACACATTTTTGGCCATGTCTTTCAGACAATTTCTCAATGCACTGTGCCATACTATTCCACCACTGACTATGATCATTCGCACAAGTCCTCTTCACTGCTCGCTCAAGATGTTTCTTTTCATGTGTTGTCCATTTCTTTCTCTCTTCACTGACTCAATTCTGACTTTCCTGTGTATCTATTCTGCACTGCGCCTCTTCTTTTTCTTTCCCATAACTTGATGGTGTCATCTGTAATCGATTTTAGAGTAGCAGACGTGTTAGTCTGTATCTGCATAAAGAACGAGGAGTACTTGTGGCACCTTTGAGTACTTCTTGTTCTTTTATCTGTAATCCAGTGTTGCTTTTTCAGTCTCCTTAGTCCCAGTTCTCCAGCAATCTATGTGATAGAATCCTACAATAAAGGCCACTCTTCCTTAATGGTAGACAGCTGGTCATCCAATATAGAATACTTGTTGGAATTTGCAATCACATAACCATTAGCACTCCCTTCATTATGAAGCTTATCACACTGAGGAGTGGGAGGAAAGTGACCAGAACCCTTACCTGGATCCAGAGTGGGCACAGATTTGAGTGGCTAAAGAAGTGAGTTACACTCTGTAGACAGAGTTAATAAACCAGACCCCTTGAATGTGGGTCTATGTTTGAACTAATCTGGTCTGCATAATGACTGAAAGAATTGAGGTGGTGTGTTGCAGAGCCACAGCTGCGCGACTGCCCCCACCTTTACAGGCAGGCCAGATGTAGGAATGGATCTGATGGGAAACTAGTTGATGAGATTTTAAGTCCCTAGTGGGAACCTAGTAAGAGGGAGTGGGAATTTCTGGACTTCGCTGCTTAAGAAAAGTAGGATTTCAAGGCCTTATAGAAATCCAAGCAGTGCCAAAAGATTCCCTTCTGTGCCTTGGGGTTTGCTGCAGAAGTTGGGGAAGGAGAGGAATCTCCTGATCAAGGTGAAAAGAGGTGGCAAATTTAGCAAGGGAGCTATGACAAGTGCAAAGCACTGTTTTTCCTTATGAAAGCTGAGGCACGGGGGAGCCCATGCCACCACCATTAGCCTAACTGGGCTGTGATGCTACTAACAGCACTGTTCTCCAGGAAAGCAGGTTGAGGGACTCTGTGGCAGGGTATGTTATTGCACAGGTTTTGTTTCCAGTTCTCCTGCTTCCTTAACCACAAGCCCATTCTTCGTTATAAGTGATACACCTGAGTAACAGTAATAGAGGTGTGAGTACATTCATATTGTTTGTACATAGCAACTAATGTACAGAAAGCCATATGCATTTTGGGAAGCCTACCTCCATTAAAGCATAACCTACACAAAGTTGTACTGGTTTAAATAGAAGTATGATGTTAAAGTGAGTTCGTTAAAGTAGCACAATTTTGTATGTGAACACTCTTGCATTTTCTTTTTTAATCTGTTTTATAAAAAGTGTTCACACACAAAGTTGTCCTGCTTTAACTAAAATCACTTTAACATCACACTTGAATTCAACTAGTGTTATTTCTGCATTTAAACACATAATGTCACTTGCTGAGTTACCAGGAGTAGCATTAATGTGAGCAACCACAGTTTGGATTCACTTTGCCACTCCTGTAAAGTATTGAAATTCATTGCACATCTCACACCAATGAGAAAAGAAAACAATTTTGCATCTCTATGGTAACCTGCAATGAACAGCATATTAACTGTCTCTGAAGAGATAGACAATTGCATTATTCTTGCATTACACTGATTGGCAGTAATATCAACTTACAATTTTGCTTACAATTTGGAACATTGGAGCGTGAAGCCACTGAACTTAAAACCAAATATTTGATATAGCAAACATTAGCTTTTTATTCTATAATCCTTATTTGCATAATACTACTGTCACCCCACTGCTTGCCATCACCAACATTTCTGCACACAGTTCCCACTGAATGGCACAAAATCAATGTCCTCTCAAAATGTTGAGGATTTTTGATGAAAGCATGAGAACAAAGCCAGTTGCTTCTCCTTCCTTTCCCTTCTCCCCTTTATCTTTGGTCTGCTAAAGGGCTCACCTCTCCTGCATTGTGACAACACTGAAATATCACATTGGATGTTTCTATTCCTTCCCCTGAATTTAGATCATCAGGAAAAGGGAGATGTACATTTATAAGCACACAAGTTTACATACTAAACTGAAAATCATAGACTTCTGAAATAAATTTTGTGGAGGGTGGACCAGCTGAGAAGATCAAGTGTGGAAAAAAGATTGCTTTGTCTAAAGAAACATAGCATGCATGTGAAAGAAAGCATTAATTAATCAGAAAATAATACCATAGAAAAAGAGAGACAGATTACACAGCAACAGAAATCAGAAGAGGTCCCAAAAGTTTCTGAAGTTTCACTGTACACCACCAGTGAAGAACTGGTTTGTTGATTAGAAATAACACTTTTCAAGATATTTGGAATCTATATATGTTTGTAAAATCTCAGCCCAGCGAGATATAGTAAGATTCTCCGAGGTTCCCTGTATACCCAATTCAATAAACCTTCATGATTTTAGGGCATAAATCAGCCTCTAGTGGTGATTATGTAGAAACATTCTCTGTGAGCACGTTATTACATAACTGCCTATCGCATGGTTTGTGCGCCTTCCTCAAAAGCTTGTGGAAGTGGCTACTGTTAAAGACAGGATACTGGACAAGATGGACCGCTGGTCCAAATATATGGCCATTCCTATGTTCTTAAAGAAATGCTTTTTTAAAAGAGGTCTGATTTGAGGGCAGTGTATTTGAAGAGTCTGTTGTGATGAACTATCTTCATGTTGTGACCTATCCAAGACATTCCATACACATGAGAAGAAACCTCTAATTTTCCATTAGTGTAATCTCCTGCATCTACAGCCATCTTGTACTCACTGATAATAAGGACATGGTCCAGAACTATTGCCAGTAGTATGTTTTCAGCTACCTTTCACAGAGTTGGAGGACAGCAGCGGCTGAGACGTGATCCTTGTGGGTTTCTCCATTTTATTTAAATTGGTAGAAGCATTTTTAAAATTTTCCTTTTAAAATCTATATTTGAGACCATGGGTTGGAACTCCCCCTTCCCCATCCTCCCTGTTTATCTGCAGGAATAGTAAGTGTTCTCTGGCTCTGTTTAGAATGAATAATTGATGTAGAATGCCTTTCTGCATATTTAAAACACAACCCGCTATATTTTCTATTTAGTTCCAGCAAAAAAATTATGGAGTAAGTCAAAAAAAGGCCACACTAAAAAACCCTATCACGCTTGTACGTTAGGCAACAATGAAAAAACCTTAACACACAATATAATTATGTGCCTTCAAACTAGAATCAATGATACTTCCTCTACAATTGCTTATAGTTAGATTATTATGTTAATTAGCCTCTTAGAGACTGCACCCAGTAAACGGAGCTATACATAGCTCATAGCAAACCAGCACTTTAACAGCACCACTTCGGTACAAATTAATGGAAAAGCAATTCATTTTTAAATCCAATAAGACTTCTGCTCTAAAGCAATTTGATTTGATAGTCAATTTAACTTGCTTAATTTATATTCATCCATTCCTCAATGGCTGAATTTCATAGTCTGTACACTCAGAATAGCAGACGACCTACTTTGAAATATTATTGTTATTACTGGTTTAGGCAGAATTCTTCACAGGTGGGTGTGTGGGCGGGGGGAAGGACTGATAGTATGCTTGTATAACATATACATTTGGTACTTTACTGATGATGGAATTAGAGAGGAAACAGATAATCTTCAGTATGATGATGGAGGACTAAATATTTTAAATCTGGTAACTTCAATTGCAAACTAACAATTACATTTGCTTATCACACACTGATTTCCACAGAGTCATCTCAGGAAACAAAAAATAAAAGCAGCCTCAGGTCACCTTGCTCCCGAAAGCCAAGGACTTTTGGGTGTACTGAAAGTCCTTGTTGTGGCCATTTCCCTCAGGTGCAGACCCAGCTGTGATCCAGGCCCTTACCACCTCATGGCTAGATCATTGCAGCGTGCGCACGTGAGGTTACATTTTAAATGAACATAGAAAAGTAAAGGAGTGTAGAATGCAGCAGGCTGTTTATTAAGCAATGATTCTTGGTTTCCAAGTAGAGTTTGAGGTGTTGGTTTTGCCTTGGTTTGGGAACTTCTTACCTGAAAGACCAGCACTGGCCCCATGCGATGCTGTCAGAAACAGAGATCACTGAGGTGGGTCAGGGGCACTGGGGAGAGGAGGGAATATCAGAGGTACATGTGGAAGTAGTGCACATGGGATGATCAAGGGATCAGAGGCACATGGGAGGATTTGGGGTTAGATACACATGAGGCATCAGAGGCACACAGGGGCACTGGAAGGGTCAGAGGTATATGTGGGGGGACGATCAGGGCTGGGTGGTCCCCCAGCAGCAGCCTGCTGGGAGGCGTGTTGAAGACTCTGGGGACCTGGCTGTTTGTGATGGCATGTGTGCACAGAATGAATGGATGTGAAGCGTAGGTGGGGCGTGTGTGCACAGAACGACTGGGTAGAGAATGAATGGGTGTGTGGAGTGGGCATGGGTGCATGTAGAATGGATGGACGTAGAGTGTGAGGATGAGTGTACAGAATGAGTTCACTCAGTGTGTTTGTAGGCTGCATGAGTGGTAAGGTGAATGAGGAATGAATGGGATAGGTACTGGATTAAGCTGTGTCTGGGAAGTACATGCATAATGAGGCTGTGGTAAAACAGGTTGGAGTGAAAGTGGACATGGAATGAAAGCTAGTTGAAATGAATGCATGGAATGGGTATAAATAGGACAAACAGCCAACATGTCTGCAAATGTTTGCAAAGTAGAAAGAATGATTTCTTACCTTACGGTAACTGGGATTTTCCAAGATGGTCTGTGCATGTGGATCCCACTCATGGTGCACTTGTACCCTACACAAGACAATGTAAAACTTCTCTAAAAGCATCCACTAGGGGGTCACACATACACCCTGCATGCTCTTGTTCTTCTCCCTTCTGACAGCATGAGGGGCCGGGTGACCCCAACCACCAATCAGCTCCTTTGTCTCACAGATAAGACTTGGATCTGTGAGAAAGTAGGCCAAGTCCTGGGATCCACAAGTAACACTTCTTTCTTTGAGCTCCTGTGCTTGTGGATCTCACTCATGATGACTAACAAGCAGTTTGACTCTTCAGGAGGTGGAAGCTAGGAGTTTAGCTGAACAAAGAATGAAGGACCACTCTCCCAACTTGAGCATCTATCCTCCAGGAATAACGTCTAGTAAATGTGTGAACTGATGACCATGTAGCTGTTCCACATACGTCTATCAATGGGAACCTGTTGAAACATGCTGTTGAGGAAGCCAATTCAATTGATATTTTTGGATGGAGATTATCCGGGCCTCCAAATTTAGTCCCATTAAGATGTTTGAGTTTAACTTCCACCTTGACTGTAGTAATTTCTACTTCCATATTCTTGTTCCCATTAGCCACCCTGCCACTACTCCTACGCTCTTCATTAGTCTTATTAAAAACTGAGGCAGAGTATTGGTTTAGGTGTTGGGCCATGCCTAGATTATCTTTAAACTCCATCCGATCCTCAGTGTTTAGCGGTCCCACTTCTTCTTTCCTTATTTTCTTTTTACTTATATGGCTATAGAACCTTCTACTATTGGTTTTAATTCCCTTTGCAAGATCCAACTCTGCTTTACTTTTGGCAGTTCTCACTTTATCCCTACATTGTCTGACCTCCAAGAGGTAGCTTTCCTTAATGATCCATCCCACCTTCTATTCCTTGTAGGCTTTCTGTTGTCCCTTAATCACCCATTTGAGATGCTTGTTCATCCAGCTTGGTCTGTAACCAAATTTTTATCCCTTGCTTGGGATGCAGGCTTCAGATTCTGCAACTTTGACTTAAAGTAATTCCAAGCCTCCTTCACATTCAGATCTGTGCATTCTTCAGTCCAGTCCATTTCCCTAATTCCCTTAAATCTGCCCCTTTGAAATTAAGGACCCTAGTTGCAGATCACTTGTTTTCACTCTACAAGGTCACCTCCAGTTTACCTAGCCACAAAATGGGTACCTGATCTATAGGGTTGAGAAGCCCCTTCACACCCTAGTGTCGCATCAGCTATGGAAACTGGCATGCCAAACTGCATCAATCTGATGAGCCATCTATGCCTCAGGGCAAACTTTGACTATTATTATCCAGGTGCTTACAAACTGATTGTTTAAAATCTCTCCTGAGGAAGAAAAGCTCTTGCTGTTTTGGAGTCCAGAACAACTCCAGTAAATTCAGTTGTCTGGGATGGAAATGAATTTGATTTATTTTTAAAGTTGACAATTAGCCAGTTTCAAGAAAAGAATTAACTCTAAGTTGATTTGCCTAAGTACCTGAATTAATCAGTTATAGAGATAAACATGTATGCCCTAACAATGAAGATGGGCAGCAATGAAAGATAGATGCTTTGTTAGAACTTAAGGTGCGGTTGATAGACCGAACAAGAGAACTTTGAACTGATTATGTTTGTCTAGTGCCACAAAAAGAAACTTTGTGGATGCTCAGTGAATCTGTAATTGAAAAGTATGCATCTTCTAAGTCAAGGGTACTGAATCCAGTCCATGTGATCAGAGAGGGTGTAACAGAAGTGACAGTTACTGTGCACAATTTGATATGGCACACATATAAGCATTGAGTAGCCTGAGGTCCAGAATTGGTCTCCAATCCCCCTTCTTTTACAGAATCAGAAAGTATGGAGAATAAAAACCTCTTCATACAAATTCAGGAGAAACTATCTCTATCATATCCTGTTCCATCAGAGTCTTTCTCTTGCTTCATGAGAGTCTCTTCTCCCTAAAAAGGGAATGGGATGGAGGGAAAGAGGGTGGGGAGGAGGAATGGTCTGGAATTGTATGGTGTAACCTTTGTGAATGACCCGAAGTACCCATTGGTCTGTAGTTATTCTCACACAAGCCTCCTTGAAAAAAGAGAGGCAGGAACCAAAAAGAGTGGGGAGGAAGGGTATAGATCTATGAACACTGAATCCGTATCCTTGACCATGGTTTCAAAATTGCTTCTTTTGAGCATGACCAGACTGAGTTGAGATATTGGAAGAACTGGACAATTTCCTCTTCTAGAATCTAGGCCTCTGTCTACTCCAATCAAAAGGTTTCTGATTAAGAAAAATAGTTAGAAGCAGAAGGTTTAGACCTCTATTTGAAAGCTACTTGAGGTCTATACTGCTCTCTCTCGAAAGACGCGGTATAGAGATCCAACAATCGTCATATGACTCCTGAATCCTTTAGAGAAGGCAATGTGTCACCTGTCTTGGCATTAAAAAGCTCCTGAACATTATAAAGGTGAGTTCTGTACTGCAGTCTGGACCCCCTCTAGGCAAGCCCAATGCAGAGAGCCAAGAATCTCTTCAAATGACAATGCCAGTTGCCAGTGAGCATGCTCCTGCAGCCACTGAATCTAATGCTGCTTTCAGAGATATTTTTGAAGCTAACATACCTTTAGAACAGATGGGCATAAATTTGTCTCTTAATTCTGCAGGAGTTTACCTTGAAAACAGAAACTTCAAAATGAGCACATTGGAAATATCAATACCACTTTGTCCTGTTATATGTAGTTATGCTGAGCAAGCATTGCTTGATAGTTAGAAATTCTAACCTGAAGGGAAGCAAAGGATTCAAAAAAATACAATTATTTGTGGTTCTCTCTCTTTCTCTCAGGGTAGATCTCAAAGCCTGCTTAGATTTTCCATTAACAGCAGTGACTACTAGCAATGAAGGAGCTAGGTCAGTATAAAAATACTCAAAGCCCTTGGGGGAACTTGATATTTCCAATCTGTTCACTTTGAAGTTGCCGTTATATAAGCTAGTGTTGCCCACAATTCTTTAGCTGGCTTGAAAACACCCTCATTAATGGGTAGGGCGATCCTATTTTGAGGATAAGGCTGCAGAATATCAAACAGTTTAGTATACTTTTCCTGCACCAGTTGCTGGGGAATTTCTAATGTCTCTGCCATCCTCTTTAAAAGATCCCTGAAAAGCCTTAAAATCATTGTGACCATAAGAACCCCTCAATGCCAACTGGCAAAAGGTTCAGTGTTCTGTAACAGCAATTCCTATCAGGCCTGACAAACTTACGACATCTAACACACTGCTTTTATAGTATTTATTCAAAAAGGGTCAGGTGAGGTGTCTAATGAAAACTTATGTCATACTGATCCTCATAATCACTGTGAGATGTATGTATGCAAATATATTTTAGCATCTGTGTCCAGGCAGGATTGACAAACAGGCTTTGCCAGACAAAAGGATATCTGCCTAGCTTCATGTATAGATTACGGATTGTAAATCAAGACAATGGAAGCCCCTTTTTTGCATATGGAGTCGACACAAGTATGTAAAGACAACTTGGAGCCAGCACACCAGGAAAGGAACCCCTGGGGTGTGGAGTCATCCTGACTCTGTGGACAATACAATGAAATTTGGGAATATAAGAAGATGGAAACAGGACACATCTTTATCCATCTCTAAGGGAGTAAAAAGGATGGTGCTTTTTGCATTCGTGAAAGGTGGGATTCCAGTCATGTTGGCTGCTGATGCTGGGAAATTGCTCTAGGTGAGAAACTACTTAGACAAGGATTTTAGCCTGTTAAAGTTGAGTTTAGACGCTAAGAAGCATGTTATACTTTTTGTTTTATATGTAACCATTTCATTTTTCATTATCCTTATTCACGAATCTCTTAAATCTGAGCCTTTAATAATAAATGTATTGTTTTTACAATAAATGGATCTCACTGCTGTGATGTTACAAAGGACCTGATCCTGAGTTGTACCAGTCAAGCTGTGTGTACACTGTTCCCTTAGAAACAGCAAACCTGGTAATTTCTGTGAGTGTCCAGTGACAGAGGCTGGATATTACAGGGTGATACTTCAGAAGGGCTCAGGGGCTGGGGTATACTTACTGTTAACCTGCAAGGCACAGTAAAGCCTGGTAGAGGCTTGAGGAGATTGTTTGGGTGACTAACAGATTAGTGGTATCCGGGAACTGACATCAAATTAAGCACAAGCGAATTTTCCTCTCACTGGAGGCGAAGATAACAAGGAGACTCACAGTCCTGGGCACCCCAGGAAGCACCATAGCACCCTACTGTCAGAGGAGCAGACGTCCCTATGGTTTCTTCAGGAGGAGAAAAAAACTTGCTGGAGAAGGCTCATCCTGGGTCTGCTCTACCTCCTCCTCAGACAGAGGTTGCTGTGTTTCCAAAACTGTAGATTTGGGGGAAGAATGGGCAAGTAGAGGGTGTTTCTGAAGCTCTGGTACCAAGGCGGACAGGGCCAATCATGAGCCACTCAAAGTTGCTTGTGTCGAAGGCAAGGATGTGCTGTGCACTGGTACTGACACCAAAGCTGATGTCACTGAATGTGGTTTCGGTGCATGGCGAACAGAGTGCCTCAGTGCCATCACAGACTCCTTTAGCACCAGTTTCTGTCTTTTTCTTCATGGATGGCAAGTGAACAAGCTGGTCGGGGAGGCTAGCCCCCGGCCCCTCCCCCTCTGCCCAAAGCCCTGCCCATCCCCTTCCGTGGCCACTCTCCCGCCGGACCCCAGAGCATCCACCCCACGCTGCCACCACCCCTGCCCCCATGCACCCACACACCCCAGTCCCAGAGTGACAGGCAGGCAGCGCGGCGGGAGCGCCCCCAGCCCTGGAGGGCCCCCAACCCCAGTGCCAGGTGGGTGGCATGGCATAGCCTGAGCCCCATAGCCCCCGAGCTCCAGGTCTTGTGAGCATTGGCCCCAGCCTGCCTGCCCCAGCCTCTCGAACACAGAAGAGTGGGAAGGGAAATGGAAGCAGGCAAGAGGGGACCTGGGGGAAGAACGTGGGTGGGGCCCCTTGACCTCTGCTACCTGTCACCCATGTAGTTCCAGGGATTCAGGTCAGTAGCGGGACGGCTCCTTGGAGCCATGGTCCTTTCTCCTGAGGGCAGGAGGGGTTTCTGATTGCTCCAGCGGGATGTTTGCCTGCTGTGGCAAGCTCTTATTAGATTTGTGAGGTTTCTCTTGAATCTCTAATCCAGTTCCCTCAGCGTGATTTCTCATCTCCAGCGAATTCGAGGTGTGACCAGAACAGAAATGGGCTGCTTTCCCATGGCCTTTCAAAGTCTCTGATTCAGCAGCTGCTGCCATGGATTTCTCCATCAGGAAAATCTTGAGCCTTGACTCACTAGACTTCTGTGTGCGTTTCTTGAATGCCTTACAAATCTCACACTTAGAAATTATGTGGCCTTCCCCAAGGCACTATAAATATACGTTGTGTCAGTCTTCCAGTGGCAGCATTCTTCTGCATGATGGACAAGATTTAAAATTCAGTGAGCATAGCTGAGGCTTAACTGTCACAATCTGGCATCAGCAACTAATTACCAAAAAAAACCCTACCAACAGCCAATTGTTTTTTAAGTTAATGGGCATAAAATAAAAGGCCTATAAAAATGATCTGTCCAAGAAGGAGGGACACAAAGCAGTTCTAATTCTCTATCAGAGCAGCCAGAAGGAGCTGGCTAGCAGTTGGGACTGCCCTGCCCCTTATGCTCTCAGGAGAGAGAACATGAGAGTATGAGAGATGCATCCACAACCCCTAGTGGACACTGCTGGGGATGTTTTCAGAACTCCTGTGCAGGGCACAAGTGCACCATGAATGGGATCCATGTGCACAGGAGCTTGAGGAAGAATCGCCTACTTGTGTTTGCAAATGTTGGCAGGTATATGTTTCACTGAATCTTCTAGCTAAATTACAAAAACCTCAATTTCTTCCAATCTAAGTGGGATTCCAAATCATAACAATGGCTCCACAAACCTCTGATGAAAGAGGTTGGGTTAAATTTTGTTGAAGCTGGTGGGCTCATCAGTCACCCTTCATTCTGGATAAATGTAAGTAGTTAAGCTAGCTGAAACCACCACTCTGAGCCACTGCTCAAAACACAGGCCACGTCCAAGACCAGTCAGAGACCAAGCTATTTGGGCAGAGGGGTTTTGCTTGATGGAGTTGTCTGTCTGGGAGCAGAAGCAGCCAGAGAACAGGCAAAGAGCAGCATCCAAAAAGCCAAGCAGACAGCAAGAAAAGGACTAAGAAACGTGGCCGGGAGAGAAAAAGCTCTGGCTGGAAAGAGGCTTGGAACTGTGAGCAAAGAAACTGCCTCCTGTTTTATTCCAACTGTGTTTGGGAAAACAAGAATGTATGTACATTCTTTGTAAATAAACAGGATTGCATCAAAGATTGCACCCGATTGTCACAATTTCTCCTCCTAATGAAACAAACCACAAGACCCCAAATACTGGTAATCACTTGGGCCAAAAGTGGTAACAAGCCATTCTTCACTCTCTTGAGGCATCAAGATATAGCCTCTTGATGCAGGGGAGGGAACTACTAGCCTGGAACCCCTAAACAAAAAGGCAAGGGCCAATCTCAGGCCTCAAACCCACACTGCTTCTTTAGCCCCAGGCAGCTTCCTTTGCCCACTTTCTAGCACAAGTCCAAACCTACACCCCATGGTGCTGGGTGGTGGTCTTTTCACAAATGTACAACTTTTTCCATTCCATGGACCATATTCTTCTGCATGCCTCTACGCCTTGCCCTCTGCCCATTCTCAGGCTCCTTTCCACAGCTCCTCCCAGGGTGCACTCTGCAGAGGAGCACGCCCTTCAGATCTCTTGTCTTTGTGAAAGAAGGGAACTTATTTATGCCTCTCACCTTATCCTAGTATGTATTGCTGCCCAGCCTACAACTCCCATGGTCCCGCTAGAACTACAAGCCCAGAATTCCTCACACCTTGAGAAGGTTTGTGTCAAGCGGTAACCCTGCTTTCAAGGGCTTAGCATTCCCTGTTACAAAAGGATTAGCTGCTCGTTTCAGCCTACTTTTTTTGTAATTTATCTCAGATGCACTTAGCATGCTAGATAGGTATTTTTGCATACTTTTATAAACAAGAATAATCAATTATAATAACAACAGCTGCTGAAAATCAGTCTGCTTAATTTGGTGCCTAAATATGGATTTAAGCACCTAACTTTAGACACACTAGTGTGAAATGCTGGCCTTAACTTTTTTGATTCTGCTAGAGGAAAGGATTGAAGAAGTGGTTGGGCAAAAGGATGGGAATTAGGAATTTCTAAATCTAATCCTTGCTTGACATCAACTCCCTCTCAGGCCTCAGACAGGTCAGTTAGCTCCCAATCCTGTAAAGCAATAAGCATGTTCTTTAAGCACATGAATAATCCACTGGTGACTCAGTTTCTCCATGGGTAAAATGTGGATGATAATAATATTAACTGCCTCTCAAGCTTGTTGTGAAAGTTCTTTGAACAGGGCAAGTGCTAATTACTATTACCAGAAAGATGTGCATGCATTTTGTAGCTGGGAGAGGCAACGGTTTTTGGCATAAGTTTATTTAATGTTTGTATCAGTTATTTCAGCTATCTATAGAAGAAGTCAAATGAAATTCTTGCTGAAGTGCTGTGAGAGAGAATGCCTCTGGCAGGAAAAAGGCTAAATGTCCATTAGTCTGCCTGTCATTCACCAAGCAGGTGGAAAGCCCATCATTTCACACTGTTGGGTATGATGAGCAAAAGTGGGGGGGGGGGGGAGAGATGATGTGAGGAGGTCTGTGTTTTACTATTCAACCAAATTTCACAATAATCAGACCCAAGACACCAGCGTTGAATATAGTCCAATGTCACTAGTAATTTACAATCCATTTACACAGAATCCCACAAGAGAGACCACTGGTGCTGACTGATTAGAATGATCCTTGCTAACCTCAAACAGTAGTTTCTTAAAATTATAACCACCTTTGTAAAATTAAAGAGACAGAAAGACAGACAAGGCACACACTTGACATACAAAGAAAAAGACAACAACATCCATACACCTCTTCATAAACATGTCATCAAGAGTCAGTTTCAAGCCTAAATTTAGTGGAGGGCCTTCTGTGGAGGGCCAAATTTAGTGGAGGGCCATAATACAGTGCATCTTGCAGGAGAACTACACCTTAAGAAAAGAGAGGATGACATTTTAAATAGAGCTCTAATTACAAGGAAGCCATTTGGCTTGAGTTTTGTAAAGGCGTAAGAGGGGATGTTTGTTATTTATCATCTTGCAATGAACTCATGTCTGTTGCTCGGAACTGCAATAAAAGACTGAGAAGAATTAGATTAACATCAAAGAAGCAGAGCAGAGCCATACAAGTCTTCATCAAAGAAAGAAAGCAGACCTGTAACTATATGTTCAAAATGAGTTCAGTATCTGGTACTCAGTCACAATAGATCAGGAGCTCTAATGCACCTAGCATAGTATGAACTGAACTAAAGGTTTCTTGGAAAAAGTCTCTTATTTCCATATTTCAGAGAAGACCCTTCTAATGTCTGCACGATCATTTGCTGCCTGGCTTCCTCACTGTTCCTTGTCAGCAGAAGTAATTAACTTGAATGATTAGCTTGAATGCTGAAAGGCCCCATGTGCCTATAAAGGGACAACACTGTGTCTCTTAGCATACAGCAGCTCATTAACTAACATGAATTTCTGATACAGTGTGGATTCAAACAGCATATGGCCTTGCCATGTAGTTTTCCCCAACAGATAGCAAAATCCAATAATACTCCCTCTAAATTATTTTCCATCTACAATTTTGATTAGAGTGGTTGCAAAAAATTAACAAACTGCATATTGTGCATCTGCCTTTCATGTATTAAAGAGAAAATTCAATCACTTCAGTGTAATTGTTTTATTTACATCAGATTAACTAAAAAAATGGTTACTTTTTTCAACAGAGTACGAAATTATGCAATTCACAGCAGGAGACTAATCACCAGTGAAAATGAATATTTTAGTGAAGAAGCTGGAAACTGGTAAGTGCCTCTGGGATGGGCAGGAAGCCAAGTATTAAAATAATCTTGAACAATTCCATTTACAATTTAAACCTGACAACAGTGGTTATCATGAAGTAATATTTTATTCATTCTCCCCTTCCATACGTCAGCCTTTCAGATGAATAAAGTCCAGGTGATCAGCCTCTGTTCTGAGAGCAAGCAGTGGAAATAGAATTTATTTTCCTCTGAATCAGCACTTGACCCATCACAGAGATGTCTTGTGGACGTGCTTCTGCTCTTAGTGTTTAAAGCACCAAAATTTCTGAATGAGCTTGACAGGAATGAACTCAAATGTCAACCATATCTGCTATAAATGTAATATTATATGACAGAGGGTTGACTGGACACCACATAATGTCATTTCTTCTAATTAAGCTGCTCACAAGGAAAGAATAGCTATAACAGTACTGTCAGAACCATAATAAATAACAACAATTAGCTGTCAATTCAATAATTCTTTTCTGTATTGCTTGCAGACCGAGCACAGGGGATTTATCACACTTTTCAAATTAGCTTAAAAACAGTTGCCCAAAAGACAAGTGTCTTACCAGTAGCTGAACTTCTTCATTTCATTGCCTGAATCTTCTAGAAAACCCATGACCATTGGGACCACGTGAGTGCCCCCTAATTGCATGGAACATTCAGAGTTGCATTCACAAGAGGCTGTCGCTGTCCTCAGCAGCCTCAATTCTTCCTATTATACCCCAGAGTTATTCACAGTACAACCTGCAGGAGGGATGGAAAGTGGACAGTTAGTGTGAATATGCAGAGGCAAAATTATGAACTACACTTACTAGTGACTAAACTTACTTTCTTCTTCAAGGTGGCTTTTGTATATTCCCTGTGAAGGTGAAATATTCTAGTTCAACAAGGACTGTAGAATTGCCCTTCCAAAGTGAGCATAAGAACTAATACCAATTCATGGAAGAAGTGCTGTCTAAATGTGTACACAGAACTCCGGGGACCAGTCCTACAATTTTTTTGTGATGCAAATATTACAGAAGCAAACTACTAATGCTGCCTTAGCCATAGAAGAGTAAGCACTAAAACTTGGATCTGTGGAGAAGTTTCTTCTTTTTCTTCTGTGATGGTACCAAGTCTCCACAACAGGTGACGGTCTCTGACCTCTTTCCTCTTAACATGGGCAAAGTATAACACCAAAGCCTCCACAAATGTTGGGCTTGTCTGAGACCCTGGTTTCAATGAAGTTAACTACTGCCCACTTACTGATTGAGCTAATGTACTAAAAATAGAATGTAGCCACCGAGGCGCAAACAGCAGGAGGGGCTAACTATTCTGAGTATATAACCATCCATGATGCTAGTCAGGTACTTGGGGCAGCTAGCCCCTTCCACCACTCAGGACACTGTGACTCCATTCTATTTCTAGCATGCTAGCTTGATGAGAACTAGTGCAAGTATGTCTGCCCGAGCTGGGAATTACATCCCCACCTCAAAAGAGTAGATAATACCTTAAGAGTCCTCCTCAGTACCAAACAGGTGCCAGCACTGAGGAAATTGTGACAGCTTTAATGGCTGGCACCAGTCTAGAGGAAGCACCACTGAAGTCTCCAGCACCAAGAATACCCTAGTACCAACACATAGACGATAGTGCAAGTCTCGTTGAAGCAGCCCTGGAAACAAATGCCAGAGTTGCACGGAACTTGGAGCAAGATGAAAGTTCTGGTCTTGTACTCCCACTTTAGAGGGCTTCAAAGCTGATGCAGGTCTACACAAGAACCAGGCCCTGGGCAGAGGATGGATCAAAAATCTAGCTTGTAGGGCTTTCTTTATGAATAAGGCCTGGAGCAAAATATCTTTATAAAGGCCCAGGCATCAAACAACAACTCGGGAGATGTCCTTCCCCCTGACACCTCTGACAGCTTGTATGTGCATTCAACTCAAGGAACATGGAGGCATACAGACTACTCCTTGGAAACTTGGTCTTTTTTCCTCATTCTTAGGTTCTGGATCAGCCATAACGCCTCAGAATAGAACCACAGACAGGAAATGAAACTGTATAATGGCACAGAAACTACTTTAAATTGCCAATCTAAAACCTTTTTAATAATCACAGACTCATACAAGTGTAGGACTGGAAGGGGCCTCAATAGATCATCTAGTCCAGTCCCCTGCACTCAAGGACTGCATAATAACTAGGCCTTTCTTGACATGTGTTTATCTAACCTGTTCTTAAAAACCTCCAATGACGGAAATTCCACAGCCTCACTAGGCAAATTGTTTCAGTGCTTAACCACCCTGACAATTAGCAAGTTTTTCCTAATGTCCAACCTAAACCTCCTTTTCTGCAATTTAAGCCCATTGCTTCTTGTCCTATCCTCAGAGGTTAACAAGAAATTTTTCATCTTTCTCCTTGTAACAACCTTTTTATGTACTTGAAAACTGTTATGACCCCCCTCAGTCTTTTCTTCTCCAGACAACAAACCCAATCTTTTCAATTTTTCTTCATGTTTTCTATACCTTTAATCATTTTGCTGCTCTCCTCTGGGCTTTCTCCAATTTGTTCACATCTTTCCTGAAACGTGGAGCCCAGAACTGGACACAATACTCCAGCTGAGGCCTTATCAGCACCTCTGTATCTGAAATACAACAGCAAGAAATTCCTTGTGATGAAGACAAGGAAAAAATTCTCTATACCTGCAGCATTTTCCTCTGGGGCTAGTAGCTGCATTTTGCCATCTGGGATTGCTAGGTGCATCACTGTTGAGGTTGCTGAGGGAAATGTGCTGAATTTCGGCAGTACTGGGACCCTCCACTATTCTTCATACGACCTCGGCCTGTGTTGGCAGAAGCTGACAGATTTTAGGGAAAAGTTTGCCCTCTCTATTTTCAAATAGGTAGAACTGGCTGTAGCATGTTGGGATGTGCCTGTGTCCCTCTTCTCCCGCCCCTCACCAAAAAATTAACCAGATCATGTCTACCATGATCACAACCCAATGCACAAGGCCAGTCTCAGGACTTTGGGGGAGGAGTCAGTAAGATGACTGTCCAGGCTACAAGCAATCTTCTCTGCTGGAGCACAAGGGGAGTACAGGTGGCTTGGCTCTGTGCCTAGTTGCCAACATTTAAAAGTGTTTTTTATAAAGGACAATTCTTCAAATAAGTTAGTGATCTGGAGTCATGAGTCCCCTACTATGTGTGTTTTTTCCTCTTCCTCTAATTAGCCAGCCAGAGTAGCAGGTAGGGTGACCAGATGTCCAGATTTTATAGGGATATTTGGGGCTTTTTCTTATATAGACGCCTATTACCCCCCCACTCCCTGTCCTGATTTTTCATACTTGCTATCTGGTCATCCTAGTAGCAAGCAATAATGTTAAGGTAACATGAGTTCAAAATAACCAAACTGTCCTGTTCCTGAAAACATACGGGGCATGTGCCAGAGTAGTACAGTAACATTAGAGAAAATAAATTACATTACATTCATTAACCTAGACATTGCATGTCTTTTATTGCCATTTCTATTCTCCTGTTTCTCTATCATCTTTCTCTCCTTCCAAGTCCAACCCATTCTTTCCTCTCTTCTTTTTTTGAAAGGTATCTTCTCCTTTTCTCGCCTACTTCCTGTTTCATATTCCCCCACATCCTGTTGGCTGTTCTTTGTCCTCTAATATGTAAAGTTGTTACTTTCCTCTGGCTCGCCTTTCTCTGCTCCTCCTGTCTCTCACCTCTATTCCAGCACACCTCCACAGCCCTTTCTGCCTCTCATTATTATATACAGCACTTTACTAATATTAATAACCATCAGAATACACACATGGAGGTCCAAAAGTAAGTTTTTTCATCACAACGTTACAGCTGGGGGACACTAAGGCAGAAAGGTTCAGTGACAGTAGCGTAGCCAGGGGGGAGCAGGGGGAGCAGCCGCTCCCCCACTGAGCAGAAACGGCGCCTTTTTTGTGCTCCGACGCCTTTTGCTCCTGCGCTGCAGCCAGAGCGGAGCATTTTTTTTTGCTCCTGGCGCCTTTTTTTTGCTCCCGACACTTTTTGCTCCCGGTGCCTTTTTTTAGCTCCGCTCCCCCTATGCTCTAAACCTGGCTACGCCACTGTTCAGTGACTGACTAAGGCCACAGAGGTCATGGTTGAGATTAGAATATAGGAGTGAGTGCCTGACCTCAATTCCAAACTTAATCCACTAGACCACACTGCCTCATGTGCTACTGAGCTTTTGTGTCACCATCTCCATGATCAAAGCCCAAAATGGGTGTTCACCAAAGGAGCCAGCTCATCAGCAGACAGTCAGGAACAGCCAGGGAGCTTGTGGTGGCTCCAACATCATTAGCAGCAGCCCAGCTGGCAAATCTCCTCCTCCATAGCTGCCGATTGGTCTGACTTTTACCACCTCTCCAAAATCAGGGACCCACAGCTGTGGGTTTAACAAGCCCCAGAGACAGCCTGATGGCTGTAAGAGGAACTGTGAATAACTCCTAATTTTTAGCAAAAGTCACTCTGACAGCCAGCCCTAGTGACTGGCTGACATTTTCAAGCCTATCTTTTCCATGAAAATGGCTAAGAAATTACTTGTTTTAAAATGAAATCTGAGATTAGCCTTAACAATTACAGATTCACCCAAATCAGAGAGGAATCACAGGATTCATGGGCCTCTAAACATTGGCTGTGACGGCAGGAGCAGAAATTGGCTCTACAGGTGCAGAATATGTTTAATTAAATAAACAAGATAGTCTAAGCTGTTAAAACACATATCTACAATTCAGGAGACCTGGTTTCTATGCCTAGCTATGCCACAGCCCTGTTCTACACCCTTTAGGCCAGTCACTTGGAAGGGATCCAAGAAGGTATTTAGTCCCCTAATCCCCAGATTTAAGCACTTAAGTCTTGAGTTGGGGAGCCTAAATCCCAGTTTTGGCTCTACTATGATCCACAAAACTCCTATAGGTGCCTAAACTCATTCTGTGCCTAAGTTTTCAGAGTAAAAGTTCCCTAGGTGCCTATGTCTCTGCCTCTGGTCTCTGCACTGCTGCTCTACTCTAGGCAGCCAGACACCTGCTACAGAGCAATTCATGAACCAGTGAAAGACAGGCGTTTGGCCACCTAGGCCACATGTGGGCCCTGATCCAATTGGAGTGCTCAGAGGCCACTTACAGGATCAGATCCCATTCAAAATTTGCCATCGCTGGCTGCAGATCATTCACAGTGGAATCAGTCATTTGGGGGTTGCAAGGTGGGGAGAAGGAGGAGAGAGACTGCTAGAAAATAACTCTGTAGTCCTGTGGTTTGGGTACCCACCTGAGAGGTGGGAGACCCAGAGTCCAGTCCCCCTGCCCCAATTGCTCTGTCATTATTTGTCCACAGTGGAAAAGCTTCAACAGGAGAGACTGAGGGAGCCCCCATCAGAATATCCCATAGCTCAGTGATTAGAGCACTCTCCTGTGAGGTGGGAGACCCCTCTTCAAATCCTTTTTCCTCCAGCAGAAAGTAGGGCACTAAACCTGGGTTTCTGACATCCCAGGTCAGTGCTCTAATCACTAGGCTGGAAGTTATAAGGTGGGTGATGGTGACAGCAGCACCACCTCCTCTCCTGCCCATTCTGTGTGGAGCAAGGCAGCACTCGTGGCTTAGGCACCTAGGCCATGTGACTCTAGGCAGCTGGTTCCCATTCATGGACCGCTAAGCAGAAACAGACTTCTCCCTGCAGCCTGGATTTAGGAGCCTATCTCCGAGAGAGGGGCAGGCTTAGCAGACACCCCTCTGGTTGGCATCTCCCATTGGCTAGCTTAGTTGCGGAGCCACCTAACATGCTGGCTTTTGTGGATATTATCCATAGGTGCCTATCCTCCCCATTCATTGTATAAGAGCCTAGGCACCTAACTCAGGCTTTGTGAATTGCAGTGTGTTCCTGTGATTCTCTGGGTGCCTAAAAGTTAAGTGCTGTGACGCTCAGCACTGCAACCCCTTAGTCTCTCCGTGGATTCCATCTCTGTGCCTCGTTTCCCCATCTTTAAAATGGGAATAGCAATGCATACGTAAGGTAATTCACAAAGGCACCAAGGCACTCTTAGATAGAAGGTTCTATAGTAGTGACCAATATAATTAGAAAGTGTAATTTGTACTTCCAAAACTACCTAAATGTCTTTGGAAATGCTTTAACCAAAAGGCTTTTGCAAAGACTCAGGGATAGCATCAATAATGAAAATGCCAGCGATACATTGTACGTTTTTTCTGTACTCCTACACTTGCCATGTTATGTGTTCAATTTGTTTTACTCTCAGGCAAAATAAGCTAATCACTGCAGCTGCAGGGGGGAAAAAAGCTTTGCTAATTGAAAGATAAGCACACTCCAGAGGAGCCTCCTCCAGAAAGCAGCTGACAACACAGAAAATAGCGGGTGAGAAGTCACACAGTGCTTAGCTAATAAAGATAAATTATTTTGTTAACAATTTAAAAACTCAAACTGAGCTACACACATTTTAAAAATTATTATATTTACTGTCTTATTATCTATCCCTTTCCTCATGGTTCCTAACATTGTTAGCTTTTTTGACTGCCATTGTACATTGAGCAGATGTTTTCAGAGGACTTCTCACCCTGACTCCAAGATCTCTTTCTTGAGTGGTAACAGCTAATTTAGACCCCATCATTTTGTATTTATAGTTGGGAATAAGTTTTTCCAATTTGGAGTACTTTGCATTTATAAACACTGACTTTCATCAGCCATTTCGTTGCCCAGTCACGCAGTTATGTGAGATCCCTTCGTAACTCTTCAGTCTGTTTTAGACTATCTTGAGTAATTTTGTATCATCTGCAAACTTTGCCACCTCACTGTTTACCTCCTTTTCAAGATCATTTATGAATATGTTGAACAGTACTGGTCTCACTACGAGGTACTGGTCTCGTAGGTTCCTACGAGACACCATTATTTACCTCTCACCACTGTGAAAACAGATAATTTATTTCCACCCTTTGTTTCCTGTCTTTTAACCAGTTACTCATCCATGAAAGGACCTTTCCTCTTATTCCATGACTGCCTACTTTGCATAAGAGCCTTTAGTAAGGGACCTTGTCAAAGGCTGTCTGAAAGTCCAGGTACACTATATCCACTGGATCACTCTTGTCCACATGTTTGCTGACACCCTCAAAGAATTCTAATAGATTGGTCAGGAATGATTTCCCTTTACAAAAGGGGTGTGAAGTCTTCCCCCAGCAAATCGTGTTTATATATGTGTCTGATAATTCTGTTTGTTACTATAGTTTCAACCAATTTGCCTCGTACTGAAGTTAGGCTTCCCAGCCTGTAATTGTCAGAATTGCCTCTGGAACCCTTTTTAAACATTGGCATCACATTACCTATCCTCAAGTCATCTGGTACAGAAGCTGATTTAAGTGATAGCTTACATACCATAGCTAGTAGTTTTGAAATTTCGTATTTGAATTCCTTCAGAATTCTTGGATGAATACCATCTGGTCCTGGTGACTTATTACTCAATCTGAGACAGTTCTTTGGATTTGTCATCTAAAAAGAATGGCTCAGGTATGGGAATATCCCTCCCATCCTCTGCAGTGAGGACCAATGCAAACAATTCATTTAGCTTCTCTGCAATGGCCTTGTCTTCCTTGAGTGCTCCTTTAGCACCTCGATCATTAAGTGGCCCCACTGATTGTTTGGCAGGCTTCCTGCTTCTGATGTATTTACAATTTTTTTTGCTGTTGGTTTGAGTGTTTTGCTAGCTGCTCTTCAAATACTTTTTTGGACTGCCTGACTATACTTTTACACTTGACTTGCCAGCATTTATACACCTTTATATTTTCCTCAGTAGGATTAGCCTGCCGCTTTTTAAAGCATGCCTTTTTGCCTCTAACAGCTTCTTGTATTCTATTTAGCCATGGTTGCCATTTTTTTGTCCTCTTACTTTTTTGTTTAATATGGGCTATACATTTAATTTGAGCCTCTGTAGTGATGTTTTAAAAAAGTTTCCATGCAGCCTGCAGGTATTTCACTCTTATATACTCATATACAATGAGTTCACAGGCACAATGTATAACAAATGTGTGTTTAGTTTGTGTGTGTGTAATTTTGTCAGTGTGTGTAATATTATATAATTACATACACACACATACATACTGTCACAGTTTCAGGTTAACTGCAACTATATCCTTCCCACCACCGAACCCCCACGAGTGCCCAATCAGGTGTCAGGTCTCCAGCCATCACTACCTCTGGGTAGGGACCCTTGTACCACTCCCTTCTGATCAAGGGGGTTTTAAGGCTGCACATTACAGTGTAAGGCAGAGAACTATCCCCAGAAACCCAATCTACCTAAAGGCCAGCACCTGTGCTTTGCTTTCTCTCTGAGGGCTATAAGCAGTGAAGTTGAGTGCCAAGTTACCACACTGCTTTTTCTAAGCAAAAACCTCTATTCTTAAGGTAGAAGCATTACAGAGACAATATATATATTTTTTAAAAAGTTCCTATACACATGCTAAAAGCTTACCAGAGGTCACCCATTAGTTTTATGGGGCCCTGCTAGCTCAGAGTCATTCCAATCTTTCTGCAGTCCCCTGGGACAGAAGGGCCTGTCCATCTGCTAAGTCACAAAGAAGGCATTGAGGTGATTCAAGCTCATACTTTTATCCAAAAGCCCTTTCTTTGTCTCTAGTCTCTGGAAAACCTAGCTTGAATCAGTACGTGTAAACTACTCCAGTGGGTGATACCTCTCCACTGCTTTATTTATATTGTCTGTTGGCTGTCAGCCCCGCACAGGGCTGTCAGTTGGAGCCACACACCTCCTGCCCTGGCATTGACAACCTGAGCTGTCAGCCCAGCACTGGGCTCACAGCAGGAGTCCCCACCCTGCCTTGGGGCTGACAGCCAAAGCTGTGAGCCCAGCACAGGGCTCAATTTCACAGCAGAGAGCTGACCAGCAGTGAAACCGATATTCTTGTCAGTTTCATGGCTGCTATTATTTCACATTTCCTCTCTGACTGGGGCAGCAGGAGGGACTCCAGTTGTGAGCCCCACAAAGCTGTCAGTGCCCTTCAAAAGCTCCTTGTCAGGACCCACACCACCAGCAGAAAGAAGGTAGTGTGGACACCAACAGCTGATTTAATTGCTGTGGTGACTATAGGTCAACCTAACTTAAGTCAACCTAATTTTGTAGTGTAGACAACCCTTTAATCCCCTTCCATTGGTTTTAGTTCCTGTAGAGTTGTGGTAACCCTGCCACATGGAGAAGAATACAATTATCCATAAATCATTCTCAAATTTAATACAGCATTGCATGTAACTGCAATATCTGTCTGATCTCCCCCATAAAGAAGTGGTTGTAACTAGAGTGCTCAACTATCAATGTTGGGGAACCCTCTGGTTTATACCCTGTGTGACAGGACAGCCGATACCTTTTATAATTTCAAATCACAACACACCACATAATAAACATTCTTCCCCACAGCCCAGTTCCTTTCTCTGTCCCACCTCCTTGAAGGGTCAGAGCTTGAGGATCAATGTGGCATAACCTCAGGTTCTCTGGGGGGAGATGGAAGAGTATTGAATCCCACCCCCACGCACACATACACGGGGTTTGCCTTTTGTTCCCCACACACTGAGTCAAGATGAGCAGCAGTTCCTCTCCCACCCAGCTCAGGGTCCTTTACATTTTCATAGACCATCAGATGGGGTGGGAGGGGGGAAGGGGGACTTCACCCTCCTTTCTGGCTATCTCTGGTATCAGTATTTGTTACCTGCAGGGAGGATCCTACCTCCCTTCTCCCTGACAGCTATTCTATTTGCATTTCTGACTGGCTGACACCTCCCTCTAAATGTTTTCATGTTTTCAGTCAACGGAGGAAGTTTGATTCACCTTCTCCCCTTTTCCAGAGGCAAAAGCTGGATTTGGTTTTAAAGCCCCAGTTTTATTTCCCAAAATAACATACCACAAGACACAGTCTCCCATATTCCCACAGAGATACCCAGAACCTTCTTTGGTGTCCATATTGACTCAGGCCACAGGCAGAGAGCTGAGGTTCATTGCACCCACCATCTATATGCCTGCCAGCCCCTGAGTTTATACACTCTCATGTCTTTCCTCCTGGGTCCCATGAGCATGACTTGATCCTCTTCTCCTGTTCAAGTCAGCAGAGTTTGTCCTGGTCAGCAGCAGGCTTCTGTCGCTCTAACTTGCCTCCAGCAAATCATGGCCCTGCAAGCCACTGGTGTGCCTGTGTATACCAGGACTGCTGAACATCTGCCAGCTCCCCTTCCATGGCCCCATCCAGATGTCACCTCTAATTCTGCTCCTGTATGGTTTGACTAGTAACAAGAGGTTCCTTACACCTTCTCCTCCCATCTAGCTCCTCCATAAAGAACAAGCCATAATTTAGCCTTTAGTTTATGTTTTTCAGACAGCAAATAACATTCCCCAGTGAAGATATAGGTTCCTGGCTAACAGTATATATGCCCACACCCTTTGTAATACAGTGCCCAAATCAATGCATTCATGTGTTTATTGTTATGAGCTGGGAGATGTTTTCATATTTATATGGCAAAATAATGAGAAATATAAGAACATAAGAACAGTCATACTGGGTCAGACCAAAGGTCCATCTAGACCAGTAGCCTGTCTTCTGACAGTGGCCAATGCCAGGTGCCCCAGAGAGAATGAACAGAACAAGTAACCATCAAGTGATCCATCCCATCACCCATTCCCAGTGTCTGGCAAACAGAGGCTAGGGGCACCATCCCTGCCCATCCTGGCTAACAGCCACTGATGAACCTATCCCCCATGAATTTATTTATCTAGTTCTTTTTTTAACCCTGTCGAACCCTGTCTTGCCATGTTGAGCGTACCAAGGCAGATTTATGGATATCAAATATCTTAAGTGGTATCTTTATTTATATACCCTTGAACCCTCATTTTGAGTAGTTTTACAAAATATTCGGTCTACAGGCAGAAAGATCTCTTGCCATTTGTTAGAGCTGAGCAAATATCAGAATGTCCATCCCACTGGAAATTGCAGCATTTCAACATTTGTTTTCATCCTGCATTGAAACAAAAAGTTGAAATATTGACTTTTTTTACGGAATGAAAAGTTCAGAAAAATTTCAATTCATAAATATTGAGACATTTAGTTTTGAGGCAGCTCAGCATTAAACTGTATCAGTCTGTGGTGTCATAATGCCTCATGGGAGCTGTTGTTTGAGTGCCTCATACCCTCTTTCCTACCTGTGGGCTGAGCTCCCAGGTCAGACTACACCTCCCATATGACTAAGAATGATCAGACATTTTTCATATGATATCCTCCAACATACTAAAACCAAATGTCCTAGAACTTACTTTGAAAGAATTCTACTAGAGTATCTCCTGGCAGAGACATTCCTATTTAATCTAGCAGTTGATGCTACATTTTAAAAAATACCTGGGTAATATCATTGCTTTAGTAGCTGAGATATAAAGTTATATACCCATCAAAGGGCTCCGATGGTATCAAACTGTGTTTGATAACATCAGCCCTGAAATGTTACTGTTTTCTTGTACACATTTTTTTAAAATCATTCCGTTATCTCTGTATATTGGTTAATTACCATATCATCCTTTGTTTTCCTTATTTCTCTGTCATGTGCTGGATACTTCTGCTACCTTCTTTTGTTCATTTGAAAAACAAAATCAGTAAAAAAGAATTTACAAGTAGCTATGTTTGCTTGGCAAACAGTCTTGCTTTGGGGAATAACAATTTTAACTTTACAGTTTTGTGGTGAATAGCCTACATTCAGAATATTGTTCATTAACAAGTTGGATATAGTTCTACTAAATACTTAAAACATTTCCTTTTCCACAAAAGACTTTAAAGCTGAATAAAAGTGTTGCAAACAAAGAAAAATGGAAGAATTATGAGGTTCTCAGTTCTAGGAATCAAGCATGACTGCAAAGGATAAACGATTTGACCTAAAACCCATTTATATAATTGGGAGTCTTTCCATAGAATCATAGAATCTCAGGGTTAGAAGGGACCTCAGGAGGTCATCTAGTCCAACCCCCTACTCAAAGCAGGACCAACCCCAACTAAATCATCCCAGCCACGGCTTTGTCAAGCCTGACCTTAAAAACCTCTAAGGAAGGAGATTCCACCACCTCCCTACGTAACCCATTCCAGTGCTTCACCACCCTACTAGTGAAAAAGTTTTTCCTAATATCCAACCTAAACCTCCCCCTCTGCAACTTGAGACCATTACTCCTTGTTCTGTCATCTTCTACCACTGAGAACAGTCTAGATCCATCCTCTTTGGAACCCCCTTTCAGGTAGTTGAAAGCAGCTATCAAATCCCCCCTCACTCTTCTCTTCTGCAGGCTAAACAATCCCAGTTCCCTCAGCCTCTCCTCATAAGTCATGTGCTCCAGCCCCCTAATCATTTTTGTTGCCCTCCGTTGGACTCTTTCCAATTTATCCACATCCTTTTTGTAGTGTGGGGCCCAAAACTGGACACAGTACTTCAAATGAGGCCTCACCAGTGCCGAATAGAGGGGAATAATCACGTCCCTCGATCTGCTGGAAATGCCCCTACTTATACATCCCAAAATGCCGTTAGCCTTCTTGGCAACAAGGGCACACTGTTGACTCATATTCAGCTTTTCGTCCACTGTAACCCCTAGGTCCTTTTCTGCAGAACCGCTGCCCAGCCATTCGGTCCCTAGTCTATAGCAGTGCGTGGGATTCTTCTGTCCTAAGTGCAGGACTCTGCACTTGTCCTTGTTGAACCTCATCAGATTTCTTTTGGCCCAATCCTCTCATTTGTCTAGGTCCCTCTGTATCCTATCCCTACCCTCCAGCGTCAACCACTCCTCCCAGTTTAGTGTCATCTGCAAACTTGCTAAGGGTGCAGTCAACACCATCCTCCAGATCGTTGATGAAGATATTGAACAAAACAGGCCCCAGCACCGACCCTTGGGGCACTCCACTTGATACCAGCTGCCAACTAGATATCAAGCCGTTGATCACTACCCGTTGAGCGCGACCATCCAGCCAGTTTTCTCTCCACCTTACCGTCCATTCATCCAGCCCATACTTCTTTAACTTGCTGGCAAGAACACTGTGGGAGACTGTATCTAAAGCTTTGCTAAAGTCAAGAAATAGCACATCCACTGCTTTCCCCTCATCCACAGAGCCAGTTATCTCATCATAGAAGGCAATTAGGTTAGTCAGGCATGACTTGCCCTTGGTGAATCGATGCTGACTGTTCCTGATCACTTTCCCCTCCTTTAAGTGGTTCAGAATTGATTCCTTGAGGACCTGTTCCATGATTTTTCCAGGGACTGAGGTGAGACTGACTGGCCTGTAGTTCCCCGGATCTTCCTTCTTCCCTTTTTTAAAGATTGGCACTACATTAGCTTTTTTCCAGTCATTTGGGACCTCCCCCGATTGCCATGATTTGTCAAAGATAATGGCCAATGGCTCTGCAATCACATCAGCCAACTCCTTTAGCACCCTCGGATGCAGTGCATCCGGCCCCATGGACTTGTGCTGATCCAGCTTTTCTAAATAGTCCCGAACTACTTCTTTCTCAACAGAGGGCTGGTCACCTCCTCCCCATACCGTGCTGCGGAGTGCAGCCGCCTGGGAGCTGACCTTGTCTGTGAAGACAGAGGCAAAAAAAGCATTAAGTACACTAGCTTTCTCCACATCCTCTGTCACTAGGTTCCCTCCCTCATTCAACAAGGGGCCCACACTTTCCTTGACTTTCTTCTTGTTGCTCACATACCTGAAGAAACCCTTCCTGTTACTCCTAACATCTCCAGCTAGCTGCAACTCCAAGTGTGATTTGGCCTTCCTAATTTCACTCCTGCATGCCTGAACAATATTTTTATACTCCTCCCTAGTCATTTGTCCAGTCTTCCACTTCTTGTAAGCTGCTTTTTTGTGTTTAAGATGAGCAAGGATGTCACTGTTAAGCCAAGCTGGTCACCTGCCATATTTACTTTTCTTTCTACACATCGGGATGGTTTGTTCCTGCAACCTCAATAAGGATTCTTTAAAATACAGCCAGCTTTCCTCGACTCCTTTCCCCCTCATGTTATTCTCCCAGGGGACCTTGCCCATCAGTTCCCTGAGGGAGTCAAAGTCTGCTTTTCTGAAGTCCAGGGTCTCTGTTCTACTGCTCTCCTTTCTTCCTTGTGTCAGGATCCTGAACTCGACCATCTCATGGTCACTGCCTCCCAGGTTCCCATCCACTATTGCTTCCTCTACTATTTCTTCCCTGTTTGTGAGCAGCAGGTCAAGAAGAGCTTTTCCCCTAGTTGGTTCCTCCAGCACTTGCACCAGGAAATTGTCCCCTACACTTTCCAAAAACTTCCATTGACTTCAGTGGGCCGTGGGTGAGTCCCAAATTCCAATTATTAGGTTAATTTCAGATATAACAGTACTAGAAGGCACCAAAATTTATCTGAACTAAAGATGCACACCACAGTGATCACTGCAACTCTGTGACACTTTGTTCCTCTGTCAGGAGCAGGCACTACAAACATACTATGGACCAAATCCTGCTTCCACTGAAGTCAATGATAAAATGTTCTCTAACCATTAGGAGGATCCTACGCTGTGCTGTACACACCATGAGGGGAGCACATTCTGTGCTGCACAGAGGCAATATGCAGAGAAATGAAGAGATGGGAGAACCATACTCTGGGGTACAAAAACATTCTTGTTCACAAAACAAAAATAAAAGTTGGTTACAAGTTGTTATTACTATCAGGTGTCCTTAAGTGAGAAATAGTGTGTTTTATGACTAAATAGACCAGGGATCGGCAACCTTTGGCCCGCGGCCCACCAGGGGGGCCGGTTTGTTTACCTGTCGCATCTGCAGATTCGGCCAATCGCAGCTCCCACTGGTCGCGGTTCGCCACTCCAGGCCAATGCGGGATGCGGGAAGCGGCATGGGCTGAGGGATGTGCTGGCCGCAGCTACCCGCAGCCCCCATTGGCCTAGAGTGGCGAACCGCGGCCAGTGGGACCTGCGATCAGCCGAACCTGTGGATGCAGCAGGTAAACAAACCGGCCTGGCCCACCAGGGGGCTTACCCTGGCGGGCCGCAGGCCAAAGGTTGCTGATCCCTGAAATAGACACTACACTTTCTGGCATGAGTAAATTTTTTAAAAAGGTAAATATTCGGACTCACAGAGTCATCTATTAGAAGCTCTGAGAGGCACCTTTGCGTATTCCCATCCACTGTCAGTTTTCAAACCCACAGGGGACTCATTTTTCCACTATTAACTCCAAGCAACATCTCTCTCTGCTATGATCTTTATTTGTTATCACAGTATGGGCTATTACAAATGTTGTTTTGATTCAACTATTTTGATGGGCAAAGTTTGACATCCATTTAGCCATTCTTTTCTGTGGAGCACTTGACAAACATTTTCCAGAAACTGGGTCCAGGAATGGCTAAATGGTCTGTATATCATGGAAGATGCCTATGTTCTTACCGTAAGTGAACTGCAAGCATCAGAGAGAGAAGTTGCACTCTCATCTTTTGCTCCTCCCTCCTCTCTCATGCTTTGTGTGCGTGTGTCTTGTTTCTTCTTAAGGATCACAGAAATTAAAGCCAGAATGGACCATCAGATCATCTAGTCCGACCTCCTGTTTATCACAGGCCACAAACACCACCCAGCACCCACACACTAAACCCAACAACTGAAATTAGACCAAAGTATTACAACCCTCAGGAGACTAAGCGATTGCATGCCCTAGGCAGAGAATAGGAGGGACCGAGGTGCACCAATCCCTGAGGCCCCCGCAGTGGGAGGGAATTGATGGTGATATATACCTGGATGATGCTGGCAAATGACTCGTGCCCCACACTGCAAAGGAAGGTGAAAAAACCCAAGGTCACTGCCAATCTGACTGGGGAGGAGGGGGGAAATCTTTACTGACTGCCCCCCCCATATGGCAACTAGTTAGACTCTGAGCATGCGAACAAAAACCAGCCAGCCAAGCACCTGAGAGAGAGAATTCTTAGTACCAGCTCAGAGCATCGGCTCACCTCGTCTGATGTCCCATCTCCAGTCATGGACATCCCTGAAGCTTCAGAGGAAAGAGACAAAAATGAAAAATAAAAGCAGAATACACCGGGGGGTGGGGAGAATGGGGTTCCTCCCTGAGCCTTGCAGGTGACCAGCTGAAGCCCTAAAGCATGAGATTTTAGCACCAGCTGACCAAGCACGTGGTTGGGGCGGCACCTTCTAAGGGGTGGCCAATCTTGGGGTGGCGGGGCAGCGCTCGGGGGTTTTTTTGTTTTGTTTTTTTTACTTTAGCAGGGCGGCACTCGGGGGGGGGTTGTTTCGGGGGGGCGGCGCTCTTTTTTTATTGTTGTTGTTTCGGTGGGGCAGCGCTGGGAAGGGGTGGGGTTTTTTTGTTTCAGCGGGGCGGCGCTTGGGTTTTTTTTGTTATTGTTGGGTTTTTTGCTTGGGGTGGCAAAAATTTAGAGCCGGCCCTGCATACCGGAAGGGACCCCTAGGTTGCCATGCCCTGCCTCCCACTATCACAAGCAACCCCACCATACAATCTCACTCTTAAATCTGTCCAACTCTCTCTTCAAATTAATTAAGTTGCTTGCCCCCACAACTCCTACTGAGGGGTTATTCTAGAACCCCACTCCTTTGAGAGTTAGAAACCTTCAAATTTCATGAACAGTGAATACCCATTTGTTCTAAAGCCAACATAGTTTTTATCTTAAATAGCTCTTCACCCTCTCTGGTGTTTACCTCCCTGATGAATTTAGAAAGAAAAAACAAAGCCAGACTTTGACAATAGAGTTTAAGAGCTACCACCTAAACTGACAGTTCCTTTCCCTACACTAGAAGGGCATTTGATGCTATCTGAGAAATGATCCAGCAAATATTTTTCTCTTTAAAAGGCTCTATACAGATGATGGGATGGGGGATGGGGGAGAGGAGTGAGTTTGTTAAAGTGAAGATTTACTTTATTTTTTCTGTTTAAAAATGATTTGTTTAAAATTACTTTGTCTTCCTAGGTGTTTATTAAAATAATTTATTGTTTGATGAAACACAAGTGAAACCAAGTCCCTAACAACAAAAACCCAATCCCAAAGTATCAGTGATGTTCTGGCAGTAAGAAAATTAACAAACAGTGTAACAAGAAAACTATAACACCCTAAAAACCCTAGCCAATCTTCAGAGTGAAACAAAAGTAAGGTATAGTCCCTGCTTGAATTTATGGTCTGGACTAGTCCACTAAGTTACGTGAGGTATATTTTATGAGAAGAAATAAGACATACAGTATTGGTAAAATTCTTCAATCCTCTAGATTCCCAAAGGAATACCCAGTTCTATTCTAGGAAGCACAGACCTTCATACAAGTTAATTAAAATTGCATTACATTTTTAAGGAAATGTTTGGTGCCACAATGCCTACAATGTCAATTCAATTTAACCATTATAGTCTACAATAATAATTAGTGGGAACTCCAGGAAACCATACAACACTAAGTCTGCTTGCGAAAAGACTTACAAGAATATAAATTACACTTTTTTCCCTGCAACAAGGAACAAATAACCCTTACCAAGGATCATTCATTCCCTATCACAAGAAAACTCGGATTGCTAAAATAAAATAGACCAAAAAACCGAACAATGGAAACTAAGAAAGAATAAGTTACAAGAAAATGTCACAAGCCTTTCCAAGGGTGTTTTTATCCAACTTTGTGGTTGGTTCTATTATGTGTGCTTGGTCAAGAGCAACTAAGCTTGACAATTATTTCAGCTCAGACATCTGCAAAGGTTCCGTGTTGACAGAAAATCTGATGTTCTACAAGTAAAACTTGTAACGTTAAAACTTTGGGCCTGTCAGGCTGTGTGAAATGAAAGCCGTGCGTGAACATTGTATATGCTGAGACAAACACAGACAATCAAAAGCAGAGATGAGAAAAGCCTTCCTTGGCAATTTACAGTACTGTAACTGCATTTTGAAACAGCACAGGCCACACAATGTATTTTAATAAAACTCATTTGTTCCCCCCCCAAAAAGCATGGACATCAGTCACATAATTAACATTAATCACACTTTTCTTCTAAACATTTAGTTAGAGATACTTACCATGGTACATATAGCACAACCTCAGAAAAAAATATTAAACTGCCAATTATTTCAACCAAACATAAAATAGTTATGCAACCATGTTTGGTATCCCTATCCAAGACTACCTACTAGACTGAATCAGTGTACTATACAGGAACAAGACATTTTGTCAGGACTATTAATACCAAATCTTTCAGGAAAAGGTGGACTATTTTGGCAGAGTAAACGCATTTCCAGGCAAGAATAGTCCAAAAGGAAGTAAGAGAGCCGGATGCCAAATACAAAACAAGGAACATTTGTAAACAGTACATATTTCCATTCCTTGGAGGGTGTACTTGGATTCTTTAAAGTGTGTGTGTGTGTGTGTTCTTTAAAGTGTGTGTGTGTGTGTGTGTGTGTTCTTTAAAGTGTGTGTGTGTACACACCTATAATGGCAGTCCATTCAAAACTTTAAACAAATGTAATGTAACTGTTTTGAAAAGGTTCCTCACTTAACAATAGACCAGGCTCAATGACTGCCTTTCTGCTTACTGCTCCATTTGTTTCCTGGTTCCTGCTCCCCAAATTCAGTGTCCCAGTTCGTGTATGTGTGTGTGTTTGTGTACATAGACATAGATGGGTGAATGTGGTTACTCAGGACCTGCTGCTACATACCAGCCCTTTGGACTATGATTATGTTTTATTCAGACTGTTGCTGACTTAACTGGTGATTACATGTTTTGATTGATGTACCTACCTGCATGTCTTGCTTCAATTTCTGGGGAACATCAGAGCGTAACACAAGGAGTTAAATGTTCTTACCAGCAATATGAGCCAGTCTGTAATCATCCACAAGTACAGAAGCCGGTCCTGCTCTCAGGGAAGAGAGAGTGGGAGTTTAGTCATTGACTTAAATGGAAGCAGGATTATGCCCCCTTATTTTGTTGTACTAATAGAGTTCTTGCTCCACACACAGAAGGATGATATCAGCATATCAGCTCAGATAGCTAGTACAGTGCTCTATGCCTCAAATAGGACTCCTCAATAACAAACATGAGGAAAGGGTTTTTCATAAAGGGTGTGGATAGGACGGTGTATTGGGGAAAAAAATCTTTTATTTCAGATAGACCCACCTTCAGTAGCTGAGGGCATACCTGGAAAAAAATTTAAAACGTTTTAAAGGCGCTAAAATCTTTAAACCACTTTTGGCCTTTAAGGGTATATTGACACTGCAATAAAAGACCTGTGGCACGGCCGCAGCTGGCCTAGGTCAGCTGACTCATGTTTTCAAGGCTAAGAACTGCAGTGCAGACATTGGGTTCAAGGTGGCGCCTGGGCTCTGGAACCCCGGAAGGGGGTTAGACCTCAGAGCCCAATCTCCAGCCTGAGCCCAAAGGTCTACACGTATGGAGGCCATACTTCAGGTTCCCAAAGAGAGGACATTGCTGGAGGGGAGACCTGGGGGGGCTCTGGAGGGGTGTGTACTGGGAGCAGTAGCTGAGGGGTGCTGGAGGGGCATTTGGGGGGCACTGGAGGGGGTACTCCAGCGGGGGTACTCATTGGAGGTGAGGGGCAGTATCGCTCCCTGTGATGGTGGCAGGGTGGCTGGTGCAAGCCCAGAATGCAGCAACAGTTGTCCATCAGCAACTCCCTACGGGACCCCTTCCCCAGGGCTGGAAGCCAGGGCCTGGTTGGGCAGTATCCCGCAACCATAGGCGCCGACTTCGTGGGTGCTCCGGGGCTGGAGCACCCACGGGGAAAAATTGGTGGGTGCTCCGCACCCACCAGCAACTCCCCGCCCGCCCTGGACCTGCAGCAAACTCACCGGAGCACCGGGAGACGTTGCGGGGCCCCGCCCCTGACGCTGGGCAATGTTGCGTTGGCGTCGGGTGCGGGGCCCCGCAACGTCACCCGGCATTGTGGGCGGGGCCTGGTGTCGGGGGCGGGGCCCCACAACGTCACCCGGCGTCGGGGGCGGGGCCCAGCATCGGGGGCGGGACCCCGCCCCTGACACCGGGTATCAGCCCCCACCGACGTAACAGGAAGTTGGCGGCTGTGCCCGCAACTGTGGCTGCAGGGGAATGAACCAATTGGCTGAGGATGCAGGGAGGGACCGTTGGGAAGCGGACCAATCGAGGCTCTTTCTGAACTGCAACATGTGCTCTGCAAAAATCCTGGACATTGCCTGTTATTTGAAAAATCCACCTGGACAGAAAATGAAGGATCAAAAGAGAGGCAATGTCCAGGAAAACCCAGATGTTTCATAACCCTATCTACACTGCAATTTTTAGCCCCACAAGCCTGGATCAGCTGACCTGGGCCGTGAGATTCAGTGCCATGGATTTTCTATTGCAATGTAGATGTAACGGTAATTTTTAAAGCTGGCTGTTATCTGGCTAAATCTGAGCTGAATATATTGTGTCTCTGTATTCAGTAAAAAGAACAGGATTACTTGTGGCACTTTAGAGACTAACAAATTTATTTCAGCATAATCCTGTTCTTTTTGCTGACACAGACTAACACGGCTGCTACTCTGAAATCTGTATTCAGTGGTGACAACAACGGGTGGTGCCGCCTTGCAAAATTCTAATTATTCACCTCACCTGGAGTATGTAATTTTTTTTATGGGCAAGTAAAATATCATTCTTCTCTTTTATGATCATGGTAAACATAGCAGGCAGTAGACTGTGTTCCTGAATGTCATGACAACTGTGCAAGGCTGTAGTATTCTCAGCATGCATTACTGTCTATACTCCCTGTGTACTGGATGATTGTACAAGATGTGGGAGATACAGCATTTGAAATTTGGTGCACTGATTACACAAAGAAAGGAAGAGAGGTTTTGTTGTTATTAAAAAGATTTCCTTTTCCTACAACATCACTAGTAGTTAAATCACTTATCATTATCACAAAATAAAAAAGGAAAAAATAACTTCATGTTGTTGTTTGAAAGTTTTGTATATTCTCAATATACATCCTTTCACTTTAAAAGCGAGGGGCGCCCATAGTGCAAGCAACCTTCACTCAAAATGACAGAAATGATGACAGATGCTAGCATGCTAGCTATGCCATTTTAAAATTGATGAGGTAAGGACACAAAGGGAGAGATGTTATCATTCTGTGTCCTGCATCTTTAAATTCCCATCTTAAAAAAAAATCTTAGTTAACCGAGTTAAAGTTGCTCTGAAGCATTTCCTGTGAACACAATTACAAAAATTCAAGTAAATCACCAGTTAAGGTAATATTAACATCTATATCAACCTTAATCTACACCACTTATATATCATAATACCCAAACTCACCCTTTCCTCCGCAACACACTTTCCTTCATGTTCAGTATAAAACTACCCACCGTACAGACATCCTATTCCTCTAAATGGCACTAAAATGCACCGCCTTAAAGATAACATCAAGAAGATATCTTATAAACGTATGTTTTCTTACTTCCAATATCTATTATTATTAGTCGCAAACTGGAGACTAAACACTTTTTGGTGGGGAGGCTGAGTACTGTATGTCATTTGAGAATGGAGGATCTTACAGGTTGAAAGAAAAAACTACACTGTGCCCTCTCTCCAGGAGAGATTGGTTGGTTAATTTTTTGTTATTGTTTTCATGAATCTGAAAGAACAAGTACTCCAGATGAAAGGTACATGTTATGCTCTTTGTGTATGGAAAACATAACAAGTGCCTCTTTTGTTTTAATGAGCTGATATTGTAATACAGTCACGATCTCATGCTGCAGCTCATACACATTTTAGTTTCCTCACCAAGTAGAAATATAACATGACTAACAATAACCCATGGTAATAAGCCTTTTATGCTTGTGAAGTCGCATGAACATTTATACCAGTGATGGGCAACCTGCAGCCTGCAGGCTGCATGCGGCCCCTCAGGGTAATCTGCTGGTGGGACGCAAGACAGTTTGTTTACATTGACTGTCCACAGGCACGGCCGCCCGCAGCTCCCAGTGGCTGCAGTTTGCCATTCCCGGCTAATGGGAGCTGCGGGAGGCTGTGCCTGGGGACGGTCAATGTAAACAAACTGCCTCGTGACCTGCCAGCGGATTACCCTCATGGGCCGCAGGTTGCCCACCACTGATTTATACTGTCTCCAGGCTGCAGCCAATATAGGGTGACATGGTCACACATAGTAAGCAGCTCTGCCATTCTGTCCAATATGAGCTATAGTGTAGAATCATGTTGTGAAAGGACAAGTAGCTACACAAACATACCATATTACGTAGAAAATATGCACTAGTTCTTATAAAGGACAAATTTCTAAAAGAGTAGCAGCAAGTCCATCAGTTGATACACATTCCTAATGCTGATTCTTAAATTTTAAATTTGGCCTCTGTTCAAACGGAATTCTCACACACACACACACATGCCCTCCCACCCCCTAAAATCATTTATTGAGGACCTTCTGATGCCACCATTTTAAAAAAAGTTGGGTCGACAGGTCACACAGAAGCTATGCATAGGCCATACCTGTCAAGTGACGGCATTGCACAGTGCACAAAATAGATCTTACCACAACATGTTCTTATTTTATTTTTGTGCAGCACCTTGGTCTCTGGGTGCTACTGTAATAACATTATTAATAATGTATCATGAACTACAGCAATTGCAAAGGAAAAAAGCACACGGTACAAGGTATTTGCATATTCTTGTAATGAGGGAAGTTGTGGGAGTTTCCATTTAGCAACTAAAACCGATAGCTGGTGTTTTGGGTTCTCAGTACAAGTCCCTGTCTACAGGCTCCAATGAGGGAGATTACATAGAAGAAAACCTTACCAAGAAGAGAACAAGATCACAAGAGAGCAAGTTGGCTACTTGTGTGGCTGCTTCTGCTCCATGTTAAGTTCATCTCATGAAACTGAACATCTCTATGGAACATCAAGGAACACACTAGAGACTTTATGAAATAACACCACGCACATTGACACAGCCAGTAAAAGCGGTAGTATTTCTGTCATTTCTCCACTGCCTCTGCCACTCTGGGGCAAAGGGGAGACCTCAGATTTTCTTTCAGAACCCCAAATGTCAGTGTTTCCACCACCACCCTTTCCTAGTAACCATCTCAGGCAGAATACCACCAACAGGGGCCTGCACCACTACCCCAGCTTATACCAGTGCAGACCCCTGGAGTGAATCTGGACCCATCACCAGAAGAGATCATCAGAGAGCAATGTAGGGCACATCCCCCATTCCAAACAAGAGAGTCAAACTAGGCTGAATCATCTGCAAGATTCACAGTTCAAACTATAGACAGTGTTGACCTTTTCATATTGAGGACTGGGTAACCCAAGCCAGGCAAACTCAATGAGCCTCCCTGTCAGTGGAAGTTACAGTGGCAGACATATGGTAGGAAAGGCTGATGGTGGAAGCAGAAGGCAGGCTGTGGCCACCTGCAGCAAAGATGGCCAATTGCTACCTGTTCACAGGCCAGAGTATTCTCTCAGCATAAAGCCAGGGCTGGCTTTGTAACAACCCAAAGCGTCCTGCTTAACAGAGGTAATGTTGAGCATGTCACTTTAGTACCTTTGGTATTCTACTGATCTACTGTATAGAATATATCCATGATTCTACACATATAGCATACATCCAAGACACTACAGATAGAGAATGAGCAGAAATCCACAAATATATACACCCTGTCACCAGCACATTTCATAGCAGTTCTAATGAACAGTGGAATTTCCTGCCGATAGAACTGTAAACCATTGTTTTCAACCCACTAGCACTCGTAGGCTTTGAAACATGAACATTCTGAAGTCCTTGCTGTATTTACGAAGTGCTTCTCATTAGGTGACTATCTTTTTATCAAACAAAAGCTCTACTCATATGATAGACAATCATAATATTTAGTGAGATAAAGGAATGTAAATAGTTACTAACAAAGCTTCATTCATAAGAGACTGCACAAGCAAATTGTTTAATTTGTTTTGAAAATCAGATTCATAGTGTTAAAGCTCATTCTTTACAGTGTTAAAGCTCAGGGTTTATATAACAGCACTAACTGGAACTCCCTCTTCCTAATTACACTAGGTGTTATTTGTACTGTAAATTATACAGTGTTGCTGTAAAAATGTGACAGTGTTTGAAAATCAGCTCTGTGTCGGAGCCATGTTAAAGCCGATAATCTCCAAACACCATTCCAACCTTTTCTTAAGCCTTATTGAGTTTGGACGTTGCCTGTGTATACACAAGCATCACATGCATCTTGCAGCGCTTTACAGTCTATGTGTGTGTGTACTTTATACGCACACACAGAGAGCAGGAGTATATATATGTACTCTAAATGCAGACAGCCTCCATCTCTTCTGATGCTTTGCCCAGGGGCAGGCACAACCAGAAACTGCAGCAGAGGGGCTGCACAGTTCAGCCCCTCCCTCTCAGGACATCACCATTTGATACTTGTTAAACTTCTGTTTATGTTGTCATAGTAATTGCAACCTACAGCTCGAACACTCACTGCCCGGCCACTCCTCCACACCCCTGACTCACCAACCGATCCAGCTCATTGCCACCCGGCCACTCCTCCGTAGCTCTGACTCTCACCACCCAATCCAGCTCATTGCCACCTGCCGCTCCTCCACGGCTCTGACTCTCACCAACCGATCCAGCTCATTGCCACCTGCCGCTCCTCCACGGCTCTGACTCTCACCAACCGATCCAGCTCATTGCCACCCGGCCGCTCCTCCATGGCTCTGACTCTCACCAACCGATCCAGCTCATTGCCACCGGCCGCTCCTCCATGGCTCTGACTCTCACCAACCGATCCAGCTCATTGCCACCCGGCCACTCCCCCGTGGCTCTGACTCTCACCAACCGATCCAGCTCATTGCCACCCGGCCACTCCCCCGTGGCTCTGACTCTCACCAACCGATCCAGCTCATTGCCACCCGGCCACTCCTCCATGGCTCTGACTCTCACCAACCGATCCAGCTCATTGCCACCTGCCGCTCCTCCATGGCTCTGACTCTCACCAACCGATCCAGCTCATTGCCACCTGCCGCTCCTCCATGGCTCTGACTCTCACCAACCGATCCAGCTCATTGCCACCCGGCCACTCCCCCGTGGCTCTGACTCTCACCAACCGATCCAGCTCATTGCCACCCGGCCACTCCCCCGTGGCTCTGACTCTCACCAACCGATCCAGCTCATTGCCACCCGGCCACTCCTCCATGGCTCTGACTCTCACCAACCGATCCAGCTCATTGCCACCTGCCGCTCCTCCATGGCTCTGACTCTCACCAACCGATCCAGCTCATTGCCACTCGGCCACTCCTCCATGGCTCTGACTCTCACCAACCGATCCAGCTCATTGCCACCTGCCGCTCCTCCATGGCTCTGACTCTCACCAACCGATCCAGCTCATTGCCACCTGCCACTCCTCCATGGCTCTGACTCTCACCAACCGATCCAGCTCATTGCCACCCGGCCACTCCCCCGTGGCTCTGACTCTCACCAACTGATCCAGCTCTCTGCCACTTGACTGCTGTCTTTTCCACTTCCTCTCATTTCCCCTTTTTCTTCTACCACCAGCTCCACCTCCTTTCTCCCTCTCCCCTCTGCCCATTCTCTGACCCAACAAACCTAGCCCAGCTCCAGTGGACCCTGTCTCTCAACCCTGTTGGGTTGTCTGGGTGGACCTAGTGATAGGAGAGAGCAAAGGAGAAGAGATTCAGCAAATGAGTTGATGGAGGAGAGGGAAGAGAGGGCTGGGAAGAAGGCAGGAAATGGGATATTTCAAATCATCAGCAGCACAGTATTATCACCTACAAAAGCCACAAATCAAAAAGATGCTGGCAAGCTACAACTAGTGATAACTCATGTGGTATTAAACTAAGGCCTATACTGAAGGGTCAATATCAACTCACTGTAAAACTGTATTGGAGGGAAAGTAAAATGAGTGCAAACTTGCAATAGTAATATTCCTATATGAGTAAAACTAAAATAGGAATTACCTTCCCATACTCTCTCCACCACCCCTTCTCCATCTCCATCAATAATTCCACCACCCTCTCCTTTGCCCAGGCTCATTACCTCATTTACTGTCCCCTTGACTCAATATCCATCCACTGCATAGTTTTCACATTGCGACTTAGGTCACATCTGAATCTGGCTATAGAGTGTCATACAGGGCTGGGTATAGGGGCAGGCGACCCAGGTAACCGCCTGGGGTGCCGGACTTAGAAAGCGCAGGGCTCAGGGTGCTGGTTTTGTTGTTAGCCACAAAAGGGAAAATAGAATCTTTGGTTTGGTAGAGCTCCTTGGGAAATACGATGATGTCCTGCGAGAGCACCTACATCGTGTAGTCCATAAAGAAGCTATGGACCATTACTGCAGCAAAACAATTCAAAACTAATTGATTGACCTTATGACAAGAAAGATGCTTGATAGCATATTGATCGGCTCAGCAAAGTGAAGTATTTCGCTGTAATAATGGACTGCACTCCCAACATTAGTCATACTGAAAAGATGTCATTTACAGTAAGATTTGTTGACGCCGAGGATGGCTGTTTCCAAGTACAGGAACACTTGATCTGTTTCCAGTCATAGAATCATAGAATCATAGAATCTCAGGGTTGGAAGGGACCTCAGGAGGTCATCTAGTCCAACCCCCTGCTCAAAGCAGGACCAACCCCAGTCTGTGGACAACTACTAAAAAAGGCCCAGCAGAATTGTTTGTGAGTGTTTTGAATGAGAATAAAATAAAGCTTCAGGACTTCCTCGGCCAAGGCTACAACAATGGCACAAAAATGAAAGGAAGAAACAGTGGTGTCCAACATGGGCGACGGGTGAACCCCCCCTTTGGGGAAGCTAGCCCCTGGGCCTTGCCCCTTCTGCCTGAGACCCTGACCCCTGCCCGCTGGAGCCCATGCCCCCCACCTCCGCGGCCAGACCCCTGAGCCCCCCGCAGCCAGAGGAGCCCCGGCCGGCCCGCCCCAGCCTCGCCGGCCTAGCCCGAGCACCAGCCCAACCCCAGGACCAGCCCGAGCCACCAGCCTGACCCCCAGGCCGGCCCGAGCCACCCCGGGCTTCCCAAGTCCTTGGCCACTGGCCCAACCCCCAAGATCCAGGCTGACGGCTGGAGCTGAGCCCCTGCTGGCTTCAGGGGAGAGAGGGAGTGAGGGCAGGGCCTTAAGGTGGAGTGTGGGTGGGGCTATGGCCTGTGTTAGGTGAGTCTTAGCCTCCCCTGGCTTTTAATACCCGCTTTCTATGGTGTCTAGGTAAGGATCCTTGCACTGAATCCAAGAGCTTTTTCCATGCCTTGTGGCTGCCATTCCCTCAACCTGGCTGTGTCAGATGCAGTGGCATCTTCTTTAGATTCAGTATCTCTCTTTGGAATACTGCAAAGGATATACGTCCTGTTTTCAGCATCAACTATCATGTGGAAGATCCTCATGGACAATGTTACAAATCTGACCATGAAGCCGCTAAGTGACCCTCACTGGGAGAGCCACATGGACAGTGTAAGGCCAGTGAGGTACCAAGTGGCTGAGGAGTACGATGCCCTGATGGAACTGGCACAGTCAAGTACAGCCGAGGCTGGAATCCAACACGAGGCACAAAGCCTGGCAAACCAGATCACTGACTTCAAATGTTTGATCTCAGTTGTGGTTTGGCACTATATCCTATTCCAAGTAAACATTGTGAGCAAGGCATGGACTCAGTCAATGGACATCATGACTGCTACTACTTTGATAAGATGCTGCCTTGATTTTATTGTAGCCTACAGAGACAATGGATTTAAAGATGCCATAATGTCTGCGAAATAAATGGCGGAAAACTTAGGAGTTGAGCCTGTCTTCAAGGTAACATGTAGTCATCAGAAGAACAGACGGTTTGGTTACGAGGGCACAGATAAGGCGATGGCAAGCTCAAATAAAAACTCAAGAGAGAGGTTTTTTTGCTTGCTCATTGACACTACTTGAATGTCCATTGAAGAAAGTTTGGACAAATGAAGCACCATGAAAAGAACTGGGGTTTTTTGTATGACCTTAGTGAGCTGCCAGTGAACAGGAAAATGCTCTTGAACAATTGTACACACCTTCACTGGACACTGACACATGGGGAATGTTCGGATATCAATGATAAAGACCTCTATGTCAAACTGGACAACATATGTCAAATGTTGCCACACAGGAAGAATTCTCCACTTCAAGTTCTCCAATTCATTCATGATGCAGAGCTGAAGGACACTTTTCCTATTGTGTGGATAGCTTTGAGGATTCTGCTCATGTTGCCAATCACAGTCATGAGTGGTGAGCACAACTTTTTGAAGCTCATTAAAACATATCTTCAATTGATGATGACTGATGACAGAGTGACACTGCTTCAGTGTGCGAGGGCAAAGGTGAGAAAAGCAACTTTTTGAACTAAAGGACTAGGGTTTTCACCTACTGTAACACTATTTAATACTTGTCCACCCCATGTTGGTGCATAGCTCAATTTCTTGATGTGAGTACATTTCAGTTATTATTAAAATTAAAAGGTTTCTAAAAGATTAGAGGAAAAGAATTTTTGTTTATATATGGCATGAATAAATACAAATTTACAGATCCTAGAGTGCAAATTTATCATCTTATATGACAGGGATGAATCATGCATGCAAATCGTGCATCGAAGTCATAAAATAGGCTAAAAATGCAATAAAAAATAAGGTATTCAAAAGTTTTTAACAAATGGAGGGTGGACATCAAAGATCCTCCTTGCCTGGAGCGCCATTTGGTCTAGGGCCAGCCCTGGTGTCATACACTGCACTATGTTTAATGAAACCTAATGGTTTTTGGTTGGGAGCCATGTTTTCCATAGTCCAGAGATCAGAGCAGGAAAGAGGCAAAATGGAGATGTTTCCAGGGCCTTTTATACTTTCTGCCATATGGCAGATCTGCTCTCAGTGCAGTCAGTGTAAAAGTACAGGCACAAGATGGAGTCCAGTGTCACATGAGTTGGTCACATGTCCTTCCATGCTTCAATGAATCATAGCAGGGGCCACTGCCCATATTCTGGCTAAAACGTCCACAGGAAAGTCCATCAGGTGGGGATAAGCTTCTGCCATGGCCCATTGTGTTCGTTGATGGGCCATCAACTTGAATAGTCCATTCACAATGTGCTGGCTAGACTAGATGTAAACTACCTTGTGGGTGTTACCACAGCAGCAAACACATTTGAAAAACTGGTACATAATCAATATTTATAACTTCATATACAAAAATGAGAGATGCATACAAACACAATAATCATAGCAAACCAAAACTTTTCCATTGACTCCTTACATTACATACTTTGCATAAGATTTGTTGCAATTGTATAACAGTGATAGCAACAATGATATACATGGTTATATTTTGATCAGATAACGTCATAGTTTGTTCTTTGCACTGTCTGCAGAGAAGAGAAAATGAGGCTATGTTTCACCAACCTCTCTCTATTTCTCAGAGCAGGGTATTCTGGCAAACCTTCACCTTTGACTGTGTAGGAGAAATTAGTGGTTAAGGAGAAGGGATCTTCTAATCTTTCCTCACAGATCAATCCCTCCAGCTGCCTAATCTTTTAATTGCTGGTCCTGGATCTCCCTCCAGTTTCTCTACGTCTTTCTAGGATTGGGGTATCCAGAACTAAATAGAGGTTCCACTGAAGACTTACGCAGCCATGCAGAAGGGTCCGTTAACTCACTCCTCCAGGATACGATACCTCTGCAAGCAGCCGAACATCATATGGACTTTCTTGTTGACATGTTGTCTTGTACGCTCATGTACAGTTTGGTTTTCTCTTTCATCCCTATGGTAGCTTCTTAAGCACAACTCATTTTTAAGTTTCCCCCCTGTAGCAGGACAGTCTGTCCCTTTAAGGGCCTGAAGAATCATGGAACAGCAAACCCTGGCCTAAGGAGAAGCCTAACAGGCAGGAGTTGGGAATCAGCTGATCCAGCTAAGCAGCAGCTAATGATTGGCTGATTCCCAGCTGGAACATATAAATAAAGACCCAGTTCTCAAAGGGAGGGAGGGTCAGGAGAGGTACACTTTCCTGAGCAGCAGTTTTCTTATTTGGCATATGCAATCCAAGCCAAGCCACAGTGTTCTTAATGATGTTCAAGGCCCAAAAACCTCCAGGAATTTGAGTCATTTTGCAGTCCTCAACAAATGTGTGTCATGGTTTGTGACTGTCCACACTGACTGTCTCTAAAACACCACTGAAATTCCACTGCAGCACAAATTCCATGTCCGGTACAAAATCTTTTCAGAAGGTTCCATTGCCTTTACGGTAAATCAAATGCAGGTTGACATTGAGTGGAGTCCGAGACAAGATAATTATTTGTCACTTTCTCTGTGGACCATGAAGCCCGCCACCTGTCCTTTACCATAAATCCCTCACCCGGTAAACTTATCCACAACAGCCAATGTGAGGGCAGACAACCATGTGGTGGATTAAACAAGATCCTAAGAGTGACAGAGTTGTAGTTGACCTGTCAATGTAAAGTGTCTTTCAGAGCAGATCCAGGGTAACCTCTGGGGATCTTCTGCCTCAGTTTAGAGTCTCTGGCCCAGTCAGAGTTCAAACATCAAAGAGAGAGATGGAAATTTTTCCTGTGACTTTATTTCCTTCATTCAGCTTCCAAGTCCACATTACAAACTTCCTTGCAGATAGCATTTTCAAGGTGAGACAGGTCCATTAACCAATCCTTTGTGTTGTGATGCTCCTTGATGGTCCATCTGATTTTGATCATCCTTCTGGATGGATGAGTGGGAGGGATGATTCCTGTGCCTGAGTTCACAAGTTCAGAGCAAACATTTTCAAAGTTATAAACCAAAACTTACATATTTTCTTAAGCCTGGAACACAGACATTACAAGTGAGATTAACGCATACAGCCACTCACAAGCATTTCATAGAGTCTAAATACTAAATAGGACTCATACCTATTTTGAGCAAAACTAACATACAGGTAAACTAGTCTGGTCTCTAACTATGTCTTTGTCAGTTCTTAGCTAATGCCTGCAGTCTTGGCAAGAGCCAGCATCACACCTATTTCATATTTCTAACGTCTGTTGGACAATTTCGTTATTTCTCTTAGTCACTTAGCATCATTTGCATAATTTACTTCACACACTTTTAAACCCCTCTTCCAGATCGTTAATAAAGTTGTAAAATAACATCAGTCTCTTTGGCACCTCACTAGACACCTCCTTCCAGCTTGATTCATTGCAGTAAATCACTACACTTTGTTTACAATCCCTCAGCCAATTTTCAGTCCACATGAAACTGCTCATATGAAAGCCAGTTTGAATTAATTCTGCAAGCAGGATTTCCTGAGATCCTACGCCAAATTCATCCCTGATGAAACTCAGCTGGCTTCAATGGATTCATACAAGGAATGAATTCGACCCAATGTGACAAATACTTTACTACAATCCAGATACTCTGAATTACAAAATAAATACTATCAATTAATTCTCGTTATAGACAAAGGTTTGGAAAAATCCATCAGAATTAACAGACAACTCATATTTGCCACAACGATGACCCATTGCTGAGCTTTGGCAGTGCAAGCACAGATGCAGGCAGCTGTTCATGGTACCTGTTGCTAGTTAGCAGGCTGGCAGTGCCACCACATGTCCCACACTGGAGACTTCTTACTGCCTACCAATAAGCTGCCCAGCCATAGTTGGCCATTGCTTGCACTGACTGCTAAATAGTGTGAATAAGAAACCAGGCCCCAGGGCCTCCAGGACGCACCCTCAAAGGTTAGGAGGAGAAGGGACTGTTAGGAATTAGGGCCGGCAGCTGGGCCTGGGATGACCGAGCTAACTGCAGTTGAAGCTCCTAGTTGACCAGATCACCTCGCTGGGTGAGCAGCGTTGCCAGGACTCCTCTTAAGTCCAGCATTAGCATTTGGTCTGTCACTGGTCAATGCCCTCGGCTACAGCTGGAATCTCTCCTGTGTCTGCCTTGCTCCCAGCTCTACTCCAACTCTTGCCCTAGCCTTGTCCCCAGCGATGCTCTTGTGGGGGCACCATTGGAGCACATTGCCATTGATGTTCATGGGCCCTTGCCTGGGACCCAGACTCGCAATCAATACTTGGAGAAAGCTACTAGAGGAGAGGCTGTTCTAGACTTGATTTTGACAAATAGGGAGGAACTGGTTGAGAATTTGAAACTGGAAGGCAGCTTGGATGAAAGTGATCATGAAATGGTAGAGTTCATGATTCTAAGGAATGGTAGGAGGGAGAACAGCAAAATAAAGACAATGGATTTTAAGAAGGCAGACTTTAGCAAACTCAGGGATTTGGTAAGATCCCATGGGAAGCAAGTCTAAGGGGAAAAACAATTGAAGACAGTTGGCAGTTTTTGAGAGACATTATTAAGGGCACAAGAGCAAACTATCCCACTCTGTAGGAAAGATAGGAATAATGGCAAGAGACCACCTTGGCTTATCCAGGAAATCTTCAATGATCTAAAAATCAAAAAAGGGGGCTATAAAAAGTGGAGAAACTAGGTCAAATTACAAAGGATGAATAAAAACAAATAACACAATATGTAGGGACAAAATTAGAAAGGCCAAGGCACAAAATGAGATCGAACTAGCTAGAGACATAAAGGGTAACAAGAAAACATTCTACAAATACATTAAAAGCAAGAGGAAGAGCAAGGACAGAGTCCAGAGAAGAGCAACAAAAATGATTAAAGATCTAGAAAACATGACCTTTGAGGCAAGATTGAAAAAATTGGGTTTGTTTAGTTTGGAAAAGAGAAGACTGAGAGGGGACATGTTAACAGTTTTCAAGTATGTAAAAGGTTGTTACAAGGAGGAAGAAAAATTGTTTCTTAACCTCTGAGGATAGGACAAGAAGCAATGGGCTTAAACTGCAGCAAAGGAGGTTTAGGTTGGACATTAGGAAAAACTTCCTAACTGTCAGGGTGGTTAAGCACTGGAATAAATTGCCCAGGGAGGTTGTGGCATCTCCCTCATTGGAGATTTTTAAGAGCAGGTTGGACAAACACCTGTCAGGGATGTTCAGATAATACTTAGTCCTGCCATGAGTGCAGGGAACTGGACTAAATGACCTCTCAAGGTCTCTTCCAGTCCTATGTTTCTATGATAGCTATGGACTACTTCACAAAATGGCCTGAGTCTTATCCAATCAGAAATCTAGAGGCAGTGACTGTAGCAAGGGTCCTTATGAATGAATTTTTCACTACATTTGGGGTCCCAGGTGAGTTACACATAGCTCAAGGGAGAAACTTTGAATCCAAAGTGTTTCAACAAGTTTTAGACACTATGCTGCAGAGGTTCACAGGTGTGGGGTGAATAAGATTGTGTATGTATACACATACACACACAGCGTGTGTTTGCAGAGGTATATATTATACCCACATTAGCAATTTAAAATCTCCATTCTGAATGAAGTCAAAAATAGGTACATTCACTGAAACTATAATTAAATTATATTGGTATATTTGCAAATGTAAAAATGCGTTAAAATTATATACTGCACCTCTTTAAATACAACATGCTTCTTAATATTCCTCACTGTGCCTACATGGTAACTTAAACTACATTTTTTTGCTTAACTATTTTCACTTAAGGAGTTTTGTTGGGTGAATTGTATTTGAGACCAATCCTATAATATTAGTGAAAACAAAGCCTCTGAATCATATCCACCTATTCCCTATCCTCATAAACAAAATATTAGTATTACTGTAGTTTATGGCAAAATAAATCTTTAGACATTCCTATGACACTAAAACCATTTTTTCTACTCTTTCTTATCTCCCCTCATTTCTCTGCCCGTCTAATGATTACTGCTCTGTCATCACAGCTCTGCCATGCCTTTTCTAAAGATTGTCTCTATAGCTCTCTGCTTTTCATGAAACCAATTATTTCTGACAGCATCTTGTCTCAAAGAAAGCAACTTTCATTAAATCTGGTGTACTGAGTAGCAAAGAAGAAGCTGGACAGAAAGCAGCAAGCCAGAAATGGAAAGATTCTTTAACTACTTCACTTTTGCTGTACAAACAGGTATGCCTGATATAACACACACACTTAAAATTTGGGGCTGAGTCCATCTTTGGCTTATAAATGTATCACACTCTCATCTACATCCACTTCCCACTGTGTGCGCACAAATCCCACATCTGAAATGTGCATGCATAAACCCAATTAGCTCACACTCACACCTCTCTTCAAAAATATGAACTCTAGTGCATCTCTTATGCTGCTTTTCATGCGTGTTGTATCAGGGTTGCCAACCCTCCAGGATTGTCCTGGAGTCTCCAGGAATTAAAGATTAATGTTTAATTAAAGATTGCCATGTGAGGAACCCGCCAGGAATATGTCCAACCAAAATTGGCAACCCTAGTTATATCCAGCTGTTCTTTAGATTTCACAGGAATACCCATTTAAAAACAAGGCACAGGATTGCGTAGGAGGTAGGATGTTGCAATGTCTTAGCTACATAGGAAACAACCATCAACAATACTCTTAGAAAGCAAGGGTCTGTAGTGCCGAATGTCCATGACCACATTGTACAGCGGTATTCCAGGTGTCTAAAAGCTCCACACAGTTATTACTGACCTGTTGCAGCCAGGTTAATCATGTACGACCACGTGGCAGCCGCCAGTCCATGGCAGGCAATGTCCCCTCCTGACCTCAAGTCTGCTGTTTGGGAACTTTATATCCATGGTGACCTATATGACCGAAGAATGCCAGCCAGCAGTGACTAATGACAACTTCAGTCCTCCCAAGGCCAATTCTAAATAATACATCCCTATTACTGATAAAATTAAACTGTCATATGCCCAATAGTTGCTACAGACAACACACATGAAATGCCTCCAGCCTCCTCATGTCTTTTTAAAGCAACTTCCATGTTTCAGATCCATATAGAAGGATCATAAGTACACAGATTTGATCAATCCATATTTTTGTATATAATTTCACCGTTTTTTGGCTCCAGACCGTATGCAGGCCCTTCATGTCTGAGGCTGCTAAACCAATTCTCCTTAGGATGGATGGATGGCTGTGACCATTTGATGACAATTTATTGCCTAGATCAGGGATCGGCAACCTTTGGTACGCTGCCCGTCAGGGAAAGACACTGGCAGGCCAGGATGGTTTGTTTATCTGCAGCGTCCACAGGTTTGGCCAATCGCAGCTCTCACTGGCCGCGGTTTTCCATTCCAGGCCAATGGGGGCTGCGGGAAGCGGTGGCCAGCACATCCCTCGGCCCACGTCACTTCCCACAGACCCCATTGGCCTGGAACGGCGAACCGTGGCCAGTGGGAGCTGCCATCGGCCGAACCTACGGAAGCTGCAGGTAAACAAATTGTCCAGGTCTGCCAGCTGCTTTCCATGATGGGCAGTGTGCTAAAGGTTGCCAATCCCTGGTCTAGACAGATGAAATCATCCACTACTTCAGGGGTCTCAAACACACGGCCCGCGGAGCTCTTCCCTGCAGCCCGCTGGGCTCCCAGCGTCCGTCCGTCCCCCTTTAAAAAAAAAATTTTTTTTTTTACAGACAGTTGTTCTGGCAGCGGGAACTGCCTGGGGGTTAAAAAAATAAAAATAAATAGGGGGGCAGGGGTGGGGCGCAGGGAGCCCGGCAGGCCACAGGGAAGAGCTCCGTGGGCCGCATGGGAAGAGCTTCGCGGTTTCTGGGAGGGAGGGGGGAGGAGCGGGAAGCCGTGCGCACAGGGGAGGAGGTGGAGAAGGGGCGGAGAATGGACGTGGCCTAATGGAAGGGGTGGAGTGGGGGCGGGGCCGGAGGCAGCGAGGGGGCGGGGTCAGTGATGCGGCCCTCAGGCCAATGCACTAGTCCTCATGCGGCCCTCGTGGTAATTTGAGTTTGAGACCCCTGCACTACTTCCATGGTCTGTCCAGCAGCATGGATGTCTTGTAGTACAACTTTTGCGCCAACACTCTGGATTTTTGTTTTTGCCCCAGAAACTCTAAGCCACTCTCCCTGACTACTGAAATGCAGCCACCTCAGAAGGTGGAATGTGGCAACCCTTCTGAGTCAGTAACACTACACAACAGTGTGGTTTATTTTGTAGGGGCAGAAGTGGAAAATAACTAACTAGAGAAACAATGTAAACAGAAGATAAGAGGTTCCTATGGAAAGCTGTCTTTAATTCACCGAAAGTTCATCGAACATGAAATGTTTCTGCAAAACATTTCAGGTTCTGTGAGTTGGCACTTTGTCATAAAAATTATGAACAACTCTAGTAGCAAGGCACCATTTATCAGAAGCACTAGAGGCTAAGAAGTCAGTTTCATCAGGAAGTTGCTGTGGAATTCCCAGTGCAACAGCAGTGTTAAGTGTTGCTTTGCAGAGTATTTTGCAAGAGCTACACAGAAACAAGCCAGTAATTCCACTTAAAACAGTGTTGTTAATAATACAGTAACTGTACAATATTATCTTGTGATAACCTTAAATAAAGATTAAATAGCATGTGTCACCTCTGTCCATCCAACTACCTTGTCTTACTAGGTACAAATGAGAGTTACTGAAGCAAAGAATTTTGACACTTGGCTTGAGTTAGGGCTAAAAGCTTCTGTTTGACAGCCCAAACTTCACTATATTTAGCACAGCACAATTTTCTTAACCCCTTAACAGGACCATCTCTAATGCTTAAGTTACAGGAAGTAGCCTCAGCAAAAGCTCTCCAACAGAACTGACACCATTAAGCTTAATATTTGTTCCTGAAGTCTCTTGAATAAGCTATGCAGTCGTTATTTACACTAAGGGGTCTCCGAAAGCTTTTAGAAAGCCATCAAGAAAATGGTTTATTTTCAACTCCATATTCATTCACACTGTTCAATAAATGGCAGAGCTCTCATACACATTTATACAAATATGTGTACTATACACAGCAATTACATACAAAAAAAGTATGCATAAATGATAAAGGTTGCAAAGTCAAGCAAGCAAATGTTAGGAAATGCCAGAATTAAGACTCCCCATGCAACATTAATTCATCCACCCTTCATAGAATCATAGAATCTCAGGGTTGGAAGGGGCCTCAGGAGGTCATCTAATCCACCCCCCTGCTCAAAGCAGGACTAATCCCCAGCTAAATCATCCCAGTCAGGGCTTTGTCAAGCCTGACCTTAAAAGGCTCTAAGGAAGGAGATTCCACCACCTCCCTAGGTAACCCAATCCAGTGCTTCACCACCCTCCTAGTGAAAAAGTTTTTCCTAATATCCAACCTAAACCTCCCCCACTGCAACTTGAGACCTTTACTCCTTGTTCTGTCAGATGCATTCTGATACTGCCTAATTACATGATCACATACTATTTTTTCCATGGGACCTCATGCTCTGTTAAGAGCATAAAATGGATAGTTCTCAGGGAATGAATCAGGGGATGTGTAGTGAAGGAGGCTGTTGTCTGCAGGACCCCTGCAGCAATTGTATGATATGTAATGAATCAGGCAGGACTTGCAGGAAGAGAAGACATGGTCTCCTGAATAAGGCAATTGAATGCTGCCTTGAAGTATTGGGTTCTGTCTCTGCTACAGAGTTTACACATGATGCTGGGAAAGTCACTTAAGCCAAACTCTTAACAGGTGGCCACTAATTGTACATTCCTCATTTTCTAGGTGTCCCACTTGAAACACCTAGGGCCTGATTTGCAGAAGTTCTCAGCACTCACAACTGCAACTAGAGTAGGTGCAAGCTGTGCCTTGAATATAAAAATGCTAAGTACTCAGAAAAATCTGACAACAGGGGCTATAATTGGGCACCCAATATTAGGGGACAATGACAATTTTGGCCTTAATGTCTGTGCCTCATCCCATTTTACTGATGTGGTACAAATACTATTTTACCTCACAAGGTTTTTGTTTAGATAAATTCATTAATGTCCATGAACCATTCATACACTACAGTTATGATTGTCCGTTATGATGGGGTGTTATGAAGGGAAGGGGTTAACGTGGCTCAGAAGGGGTTAATTAACCTGGCAGGATTACTCTGGGGGCAGAGGTAGGGCTTGTCAGTCAAGCCTAATTGAAGATGAAGCCCACCAGGGCCAGGGTAGGCTGGGCTTATATAAAGCCCTGTCATCCTGACCCTGAGGAAAGAGTTTACCCGAAGGGTGATGAAGAAAGCCTGCAGCAGGCAGAGTAAGAAGAAGCCCAGGGAAATGGCAGCAAAGGTTGAGATAGTGTAAATGTTGGCTGCTGATTGTAAGGTCCATGGGCTGGAACCCAGAGTAGCTGGCGGGACCAGATTCCCATTCTATCCACTTGGAAAGTGGCACAGTCTGGATTGGGAAGACAACTGTATCACGGCCTGGCTGGAGGGCCAAGCCACGAACAGGAAGCACTGTGACTCCTAAAGAGCAAGAGGGGCCCGACCTGAGCTGAGAGAAGGAATGGGGTGTCTGATGAGGCAGAGCTAATCCCCAGATGCAGGCATGAGGAGATGTCCCAGTGGGGAGTGTACCCTGTGACATGCATGATGAGAAAAGCCCTTAAAGAAATTAATAATTCCATATTCAGTGCAATGTTTGGATGGTGTGCAGGTAAAGGCATGGGGGCATACCTGGAGGGATGACAATACTGAATAGCTTCCCATTTAATGAGCACTTGACAGACTTTGTGTTTTTAGGGGTTTTTAAAGTAATTTTTTCAAAAGTTTTTTAAAAAGCAAACTGAAAAAACCCCAGAAATTTCAACACGTGGAACCATATTGACCCTTACGTGGTTCATCAGCAGACCTAGAACCTTTAGAATGACTGCACAGACCTCTAACACTCGACCTAGCAGGGTAATTGGTAGCAGTAGAAGATAGTATCAGAGGGGTAGCCGTGTTAGTCTGGATCTGCAGAAGCGACAAAGGGTCCTGTGGCACCTTATAGACTAACAGAGGTATTGAAGCATAAGCTTTCGTGGGTCAATACCAGTAGCAGTAGAAGATAGTCATCCTCAATGGGGACCAGTCATCAGAGGCAGATGAAACATGCTCTGGCAATGTTTTTCACAGCTATTTACTGACAACAGAGGAATGTTGGGAATATTCCAGGTTCTGGAAGGGAATGTACTGTAGAGTTATGGATCCTTCTGTTCCCTCTCTCTAAACCTGTCCCTATCTCCTTCTGTTTATATCTCTCCCCCTCACCCCCGACACACACAGCCTGTCCCTCTCCCCCCTCTTCTTCCATTACCTCAGCCTACAACCTCTAGGCTGCCCCATCTATCCGAGCCTCTCTGCCCTTCTACTCCTGTCCCCCAGCCAACACCTCTTAGCTCACCCCTATCTTGCCCTGTCCTGCTCTGCTGCCTCCTTACCCTTGCTCATTTCAGAAGGTGAGGTTATATTCTCCTCCTCCATGCTGTCTTGATGCCAGCCAAAGGAACAATGAGACCACATAAGAGATGGTCTTTTGATCTCAGTTCTGGTGCCTGCTTCCAAGAGTAACAATGGTATGAAAAAGTCCTGCTCGGTCTCTACATCCCTGAGATGGAGCATGCTCAGTGCAGCTGGAATCTTCAGATAATAATGCTGCTAGTTTCTTATATGCTTCTACTGAGCATATGCAAACAGATTTTCAGAGACTTACAAGTTGGCCAACTTTGGGTGGACCACAAAAGACATTTCAGAAACCACAGCCTTATAATGGTGGGTGTTAGACAACCTTAACTATAGGTGTCAAATTAATACTGGTAGCATTTCATATACAATACACTAATTGTGATGTATACACTTTTTTGGAGTATACAGATTGTTTTGAATATCCTAATCTAATTAACATCAAATAAATAAGTGGTGTTGGCCATATTTTTGGATTTTACTGATGAAAAAGTGGGGTTTTTTACCCACGAAAGCTTATGCCCAAATAAATCTGTTCATCTTTAAGGTGTCACTGGACTCCTCATTGTTTTTTACTTAGCTTTAATCACCTATGTAGTCCAACTGGCAATCGCATGCTTAAAGTTAAAAATGTACTTATGTGACTTACTGGGGCCCTAGAGAAGCAGATGGACAGCCTTGTGGTTAAGACACTAGACAGGGACTCAGGAGCTGTGAATACAGTTTGCAGCTCTACCATGGACTAGTCTCTCTGTGCCTCAGTTCCCTATGTGTAAAATGGGGATAATAATACTTCCTTTCTCCCACCGTTTGCCAATCTTGTCTGTTTAGATTGTAAGCTCTTTGGGACTTGTCTCTTATATGTTTGTGCTCAGCACTCTACAATAAGGTCTCGATATCAGTTGGACATCCTAGATGCCTCTGTAATACACATATACAATAATCAATCAAATTGGTAGGGAGCAGCTGGTAGAAGCTTATTCCCAACAAGGTATTGTTGGTGGAGTGAAGGAAGAATCATGAGTGTATGTATGGCAAGGATGACACCTTCTCACTATTCTGTGGTTGTGACCATCCTTCATCAGTAGGGTTCATAATGTCGGGGTCCTTCTAGACCCCTTAGCTGTTCCTAGAGTCCCAGATGGTCTATGGGCAAAAGGTCCTTTCCCACCCGCACAGTGCTTGGTGCAACAGTTGTAGTTTTTTTATCTCAGATGTGGACTTTGCCTCAATCTAGCCCCAACTGTTGACTGTGGTCTTTATAAGGCATGTATTTTTCAGGACCTTGCTACCTAAAAGATTCTCCCCAACCCCTCTCCTAATGCCTCACCATGACAGTAGAAATCAGCAGAGGCACACTGCTAAGAATCCCTACATTTACATAACTGTGGACAAAGCAAAAACACTCTGAGCTCTGCTATTCACTTCCACTGTTGATCCAATAATGCCTGAGTTTGTTAACCTTCAGGACATCATGCAAAGCCAGTCTGTTCATTCTGGCTTCTTGCATTAGCTGGAATGGGTGTTTTATTTTTAAGATTGGCAATGGATTAGAGATGGTACCCTTTTGTCTGTGTATTTATTATGGCAGGGGGAAGTTGTATTTTTCAGGAGTATTTTTGTTGCTGGCAACATAATATTTGCTTGTGTTTTATTAATGTAAATACACCCAGAGGCTGAGGCTTGGGCAATGGTTGCATGTTTTTGTAAATCAAATTGCAGTATAAATCAAACAAATCAGAGTTGTAAAACAGCTGATTAATTTTATTCATTTGCTTAAGGGGAGTAAGCCCAAGTGTATCCACAGCTATTGCTCTGTATGAAACAGACTTTTCAGACACAGGATTAGAAGAAACTAGTCAGTAAACAATTTTCATTCTCATGTAGCAGGGAAGGATGCTATTTAAAGCATCACACAAAGGTAGACATCAGGCCAGGGTACAGACCCTCTGTTCTGTAACACAGCCATATCTTGTGGTCTGTACCTGCCACTAAGATCACACATTTTTCACAATGCATTTCAAAAAGAAACTGAAGTGTTCATCACAATACTCTATACAGCCTGCTGTTAAAGAAAGTCAAGGCTACTGGGATGGCATCAGCCTCTTGAGAGGGCAACTTCAGTTCATAGAAAATCTATCCTATTGGCGGGTCTGTCTCAACACATGTGTACTTTAAAGACTTTATGGCACTATTGAATAGATTTTTGGCTGTGTGCAGTGGAAATCAATTCTTCAAATTTCTTATGTGGAATAAACATGTTTCATTAGAGAAGCTTCTGCTGGATATTTATTTATATAAGCCCTGGCCAGAGATATAAGAATGAATGCAGTATCATTCCATCCTAGGACACTGCATATTTGAAAGGAAATCCACACTATCAGCCAGTAAATAACCATTCTGAAGAAAGATTTTACAAAAATGGGATGGAGAAGCTCTGGTAATTACTTCTTTGAATTATTTCCTCAAATTTTCCCAAAACCTCAAGAAAAACAAAAAACACAAAAAGTAAAAGGTCAAGGGAAGAAGGATTTTTTTTTATAAAGAGCATTAAAAGTTGCGGTTAGAGTAACCTACTGAGAATAGGTGGGGTATAGAACCATCAGTGTGGAAGGCTGGCAAGGTCATGGCCCTAGTCACCAAAGTTCCTTTCCTGGGCCACCCCATGCACTCTGGGTGGGCCCCAACATTTACCCAGGCTGATATTCTCTGATATCTGGGTGGTTTTGATGCTCCAGTTCTTATACTAAGAGGCTGAGCCCTCCAGCTGGGCCCCAGATTGACAACCGCAGAAGGAATTAACACAAAGGAACCATCCCAAAACGGGGTTAAGACATTCTTCCTTCAGGAAGCCTTATCAGGCTGTGATCTTAAACTGAGTTTACAGGTAACTAAAGAGGAATGACCCCCTCTCAAAGTGAGACAGCATTCAGGGAGGGACCGTTGGGCAGCAATTGTCCAAGGAGCTCTGGCCTTCATTCGGCCTTCTCTCCAGAAGAGGACTGAAAGTCTGCTCACCTCCTAGGTCTGCCCTCAACTGAGCTGGGTTTCTCACTTTTAAGTTCCTCCCTCCAATCTTGACATCTCTTCCAGGTGTGATGGGGTGGGGCCACCTGAGCCCACATAGCTCGTTAAACCCATGTTGCCCAGTGTGGGTATGTATACTCCATCACTAGATACTCTCCATCCCCTTTGCAGAGGCTACTGTTCACAGTAGTGGTAGGACACAGAACTTGTGCTCCCTAAGTGCAAGGACCCTCACTGTACTAGGCCCCTGCATAGGGGATGTTAGGAATAGGTGGGTATATAAAAGGGGCTCCTTGTTCACTCTCCTTTCCTTGAGAGTGCACAACCGGGCTATAGGCAATAATCTAGAGTAACATTTAACTCAACTATGAAATTGCTATGTTAGCACCTTTAATGGCTCTGATGACTATTGAAACCAGGAGAAGCCTCCACTTCCTGGTTTCAGGAAGGTCAGCAGGTGCCATGTTGATGACATGTGGTAAAGAACTGTCTCTGGAGTGTTCCTGTAGTGTGTGGGAAGTGGGTAGTATCCTTTAAATAGTTTGTGAACCCTCGAGTGGCCCTCAATGTCTTCTTTGTTCCAGTAGTCACCAACCCTGCAAGAGCAACAGTCTATATATGTAGCTAGATTTCTGTGTTGTATGTAGTTAGTTTGGATTCCACTGTGTCTGTGTGGTTCCTTCATATTACATATGTTATGAAAGTGCAAAGGACACAACAGTTCCATTAAATTTAAAAACAATTCAAGTACAGGCTAGAATCCAAAGCAGTCTCAAGGAAAAGGGAAAGGGAGAGATCCAAGGAAGGACTGGGGCTGGGAGGACACTTTTACAGTACTAGCAATCCCAAGGAGTCAAAAAATCACAAATTAGGTTGAAAAAATCATGAAATTAAAAAATTCGAATGTGAAGTTCTTTTTATTTGTGTTTTGAGTCTTTAGGGTACACCTGGTCATGTTTTCAAGCTTCTTACACAACCATGAGCGCTAGACACTTATTTTTGTTTTATGAAAGCTGAAAATCTCAAGATTCCAGGAGCTGACAAAATGTACAAGTGCTTATATATAAATGCTAGAAGTCTAAATACTAAGATGGCTGAATGACAGTGCCTGGACTTAAATTAGGATATTGATATAGTAGGCATCATGGAAACGTGGTAGAATGATGATAATCAATGGAATGTGGTAATACTAGGGTACAAAATATATAGGAATGACAGAGCAGGTCAAGCGGGCAGGAGAATAGCACTATATGTGACAGAAAGCATAGAGTCAAATACAGTAAATATCTTAAATTAATCAAACTGTCCCATAGATGGGGTTTGCCAATTTTGGTTGGATGAATTCCTGGAGATTTCATCACATGACATAATCTTTAATTAAAGATTAATCTTTAATTCCTGGAGACTCCAGGACAATCCTGGAGAGTTGGCAACCCTAACCATAGAATCTCTATGGCTAGAAATTCCATGATTGAACAATAAGAGTATAACAGTAGAAATATACTACTGACCCTCTTGATCAGAGTAATGACAATGAATGTGAAATCTTCAGGGACATTAGAGAGGCTAGAAAAGCAGAAAATTCAATAATAATGGGAGATTTCAACTATTCTCATATTGACTGTGTGTGTGTGTGTCACCTCAGGAAGGGAAGCAGAGATAAAATTTCTAGACACATGAAATGACTGCTTCTTGGAGCAACTTGTCCTGGAACCTACAAGGGGAGAGGCAGTTCTTGATTTAGTCCTAAGTGAAACACAGCATCTGGTCCAGGAGGTGAATATTGATGAACTGCTTGGTAATAGCGACCATACTGTAATTAAATTTAACATCCTTATAAGGGGAAAACGCCAAAGATACCTACTACAGTAGCATTTAACTTCAAAAAAGAGGAACTACACAAAATTGAGGAAGCTAGTTAAATGGCAATTAAAAGGGTGATAAGATGGGTGAGGTAATATCTTTTATTGGACCAACTTCTGTTGGTGAGAAAGACAAGATTTCTAGCTTACACAGAGCTCTTCTTCAGGTGTGGGAGAAGTCTAATGGCAAAAATACTTTTAAATACATCAGAAGAAGGAAGCCTGCCAGTCAGTGGGGCCACTGGACTATTGAGGTGCTCAAGGAGCACTGAAGGAAGATAAATTTAAGAAAGGTATAAAAAAAACCCTGAAAATAGGGATTAAGAATGGAAGTGTCAACTCATCCTCAGCATAATTCAACAATGTGCCGTGCATCTCTTGTCTTATATGCCCAGAAGAACTGAAACAAAGATCAAATAGCATTCAATACAAGTTGATATATGGATATATGGAAATGAATAAATACATTGTTCATCCTCACAAATGAACTTTTTTGTGAGGATCAGCTTTCCAGTGAAAATTGGCTTTTGCAAATTCAGTGTTCCCAAAATACTGAACCTTGAAAATACATAGAAATTCTTAACAGATTTTACAGTTATTTTTCAGCTAGAATTAAGTCTAGGGTCATATTCATGATGAAATTGCTAGGGCAAGATCATTGGATTGCAAAGTAGTACATTGTGACCCAGGGACCCCTGGAGGCCAACTGACAGAGGGCACATCATTTTTACAAGAATCTCCTGGGTCAGATATATACATAATAATTCACCAACGAGTGGCATGTGAGGTCTCTGCCAACAGCCCGCTGGTTATCAATCATTATGAAATGTGTGTATGAATAGCATTTAAGGAGTTATGTATTTATACTGAAAATTATGTTCTTAAGGTCTTGGAGTTAAGGCACGTCACCAGGAGGTAACATGCCTTGGATATGTTCCTTTCAGGCAGGAGGTAAGACACCTATCTCCCTATCTGCTCATTTGTGTATTGTATGCTTCACAATGTATGTCTATTTGCAAAATAAGATATTGCAAAATCTACAAGACAGGAAATCTACATGACAAAACAAACAGCAAGGGGTGTCCTGTTTATGAAAGAAGACAAGGCTGAGCCTGGGCAACCAAGAAACAAACTGAATCATTCACCTAGGTGGCAAGCTGACACTATGTCTGTCTCATGGAAGGAGGGTCGCAGCCAAACCTGGCTGTAAAGTGCTGCAAGGATTTTGGGTGACCATTACTCAACAAGACATGAGTATCTAGTAAATAAAGTCTAGACTCTAGATACATGTACTGCTTCTTTGGAAGCAGCAAATCTGTGAATATTGTGAGTGTCCACTGGACTAGGGGGTGCACATCTGGGGAGATGCTCAAAGGGCTCAAGTGTTGGAGTGTACCTATTGCTAAGCTATAGAGAGACAGCAGGGCCTGCAAGACCTAGAGGGGGGGCTTGTGTTGCCTGTGGCCAGTGGAGTTGGGGAGCTGATCCCCAGCAGGCATAGACACAGCTTCCTCATGCTAAGGGCAAGTGGTAGTAAGGTGTCTCAGAACCCTGGTGTGACGGGTTGGAGTCACAGAGACCTGCTTGGTGCTGCCACCTGGTGTGCCAAGGCTACTTCTGCCCCTGCTTCCAGGCCTTTTCCAGCTTGGGACGCCCGAATCCTGTCTGTTTTGAGCCAGATTCCACTGATCTGCTGCAAAGACAGACCCAGGTCCGAACCAAGTCTACTCACAACTGTAAGGCTCCTGGAAGCGCTCTTGCCTTTGACACCCAGGTGTCCAACTCCCAAGGAGGTTCAAACCCTTAATAAATCCGTTTTACCCTGTATAAAGCTTATACAGGGCAAACTCATAAATAGTTCGCCTTCTATTTCAAAGATAGAAAGATATGCACAGCTGTTTCCCGCCCCTTCCCCCCCCCCCCCCCCCAGGTACCAACTCGTACACCAGGAAACTTAATGAGTAATAAGTGATTTTAAGAAGTACAGAAAGTAGGATTTAGGTGATTCCAAGTAGTGACAGACAGAACAAAGTGAATTACTAAATAAAATAAAATAGAACATGCAGTTCTAGGTCTAATCGCCCTGTGTACAGATAAAAACCTCACTAGGTCCAGTAAACAGGCTGTTTTTCTTCTAGCCTGGGTCCAGCAATCACTTACCCCCCCTAATGTCTTTGTCCTTTGTTCAGTCTCTTTCAGGTGTCCTTGGGGGGTGGAGAGTCTTTCTCTTTAACCAGCTGAAAACAAAATGGAGGGGTTTCCTAGGGGTTTAAATAGATTTTCTCCTCTGGGTGGACACCCCTCCCTCTCCCTGTGTAGCATCCAGTTACCAAATGGAGTTGGGGTCACATGGACAAGTCACCTGTCCATGCACAACTCAGTTCCTTCTCAGACCAGCCACATTCCTGGCAACGCTCAGATGTGGACTGGTGTCTGCAAGTTCTATTGTCTGTTAAGTGCTTCTTGATTGGGCACTTAACCTGCACATTCCTTTCTCAAGAAATACAACCAATATTCATAACTTCAACTACAACAATGATACATGCATATAAACGGGAGGAATAAATTCAGTAGGTCATAACTTTCACAGAGATATGTTACATGGCACATGTAGCATAAAACATAGTCCAGTTACATCATGTATACATTTATAAGCATCTCCCCATAAAGTTTTATGGGGTACACCGTCACACCTGGGTACTCCTGGGAAGCATCACATATGTCTTATACACACAAAAAGAATGTTCTGCTATGGGATCACCATGCCTGATGTCACTAGTTACACACATAATCTGTCTCCCATTCATATCATAATGCAAAACTTGTTACTTTCCATACTGATCCATTTCAGAATATCAAACCCCAACTTGTATCCTCCGCTTTGTACTAGAATAAGAATAGCCAAACTGGAGGCCCAGAGGCAAGGATAAGTGACTCACAATGATTCTTAAATGTGTGGTCCTCCAGCAACCCTCTCCCCTCACATAAACATTGAATTCTGGCCCAGCTATGTAAAGTGTCTGCTCAGGCCCAGGAAGATGCATCCCCCATGAACTGCTAAATCTTATAATGCACCGTAGGACCTTCAAATCCTTGGGGAATATCTACACAAACCCTTACTGCACAACAAGCTTGAAGTATAAATCTACAGTTCTGCAGTGTGCTGTGTACTAACTGTCCACGTGGACCCTGCTGCTACGCACTAAAGGTTTCCTAGTGTGCACTGACATACTGTGGTTTGAAATGGCAGTACGTCAAAGGGAACTTTTAGTGCTCCTGAATTCAGAAAAATGCACACTCTATTGTATACTTAATTCAGATCGAAAATGCCCAAGGACCGAAATACTGTAGCAGGGCCCCAAAAGTTTAGCTTTTAAGATAAGGAGGGTGTCACTGAGGATCAGTAAGGAGGAATCTGGGTGCCTGTAGACATGGCATTCCAGAGGAAGGTACTGGTGGTGAGACCAAAAAGTTGAATGGCTACATCAGCATCTGCCAGTGATAAACACTTACTCCATCCTCACCTCCCAAATGCCAAAACTTTCTCACATTCAACAACAAGAGCCTGAACTCTATCAACCCAAGCTCATTTTCCTGACCCATCATCCTGCCTGCCAACCTGAACCCCATAGTTGCCAAAATCATCTTGCATCCTTCTCCATGAAAACCCTACCTTTTCACTTTATTTTAGTTGTGGTCTTCAGTATTATTACAATATGGTGCCATAATATGGAAAGCTATAACTACAGTCACCTGGCTCCTCAGTTAGATGGGAGAGAAATGACAGCAGTGTATGCAGGAGGGCCATTGGAATGCATGCCAGCCGGTTCCTGCAGTTTACAGAGTATTCTACGAACAGTCCACTTGAAAAAAAAATAAGCAAGGTGGATCTATTTCATGAAACTTCAACAGAGTCTTCAGTGGTGGTATCTCAATGCAAGAACCAGAATCTGCCAGCCTGAAAAGAGATAATCAGAAGTAGTCTCACTGTAAACCTGTTCAGGGATTGCATCTTGTACAAAAGTAAGGCTAAAGCACACTGTTTGTCTAGGAATGTAGTCTGTCAGGAGAATCCGACATGCATTGAATGATTCATGGAAATACTGCACATTATAACTACAGGGAACCATCAAAAGAATCCAGGTGATCAATAGAACACACTGTGGTGTTTTCAGGAAGAAAATAAATTATTTTTAAAAGCAGAGGGTGCATTTCAAAGGGTTGGGTTGAAATCAAAGATATTGTGTTATCAGGCCTGAACAGAAGCGTCAAATTCTTGCGTGAGATCCAAAGTAAAGATGTGTAAGCGGCATTACAATTGACAGATGTGGATCTGTCAGAACTCTTTTTGCTAAGCCATATTTATTTGAATGCTAAATGAAACCTGCCACAATTTTTTTTAAAGTAAAAACTATCAGACTTTCAGAGGGTGGGAAAAATGAGAAGTAGTGGATGCAATGTGAATTGTAGCACAAAGATTGTTTCTTTTGGATCCTAGAAGAACCCTGCTTCGCCTCACACACCCTTTACAGATGCACATTGCTTGCAAACAAGACAATGGTAGTGTGACGGGTTTCCTCCGGGGTGCCACTTGGAATTGGGGTACCATTGAGCCCGCCTGACCCACCAGCCTGGACTCCCTTTACACAGTACTGCTGGCGCAAGCCAGCAAAGCCCTCCCTCAGGCTTCAGACTGCACTTAACTGGCACACATACAGGTAGGGACATACCCAGCTGCAGCTTTACACACAGATGCTGAGATCAGCTAAGGAACTGCCCAGTACTCAAGTGCACACCCACCTCTGGAGTGCAAACCCCAAATTATACCATCTGGTGCTGCACAGAGAACTGTACAGCGTAAGCTCATTAAATTCATCCTCTCCCTCAATGTGGAGAGAGATATGCAACAACTTTTTGCCCTCCAGTTATGAGTTCCACACACAGGGTTTTAGAGAAAACAAAAACAAGTTTATTAACCACAAAAAATAGATTTTAAGTGATTATAAGGGATAGCAAACAGATCAAAGCAGATTACCCAGCAAATAAAACAAAATGCAATCTAAGATTAATATACTAAAGAAATTGGTTACAAGTAGCAAATTCTCACCCTAAATGATGTTTTAGGCAATTTGAACAAATTCTTGAAGGCAAGCTGCCCTTGCTTGCAACTTAAAACTTCAGATATTCCTTTTACAGGACAGACACCCTCTAGCCTGGGCTCAGCCCTCCCTCCCTCCCTCCCTCCCTCCCTCCTCCCCCACCCCAGCTCAATCTCTTTATTTCTCAAGTGTTTCCAGCAGCCTTCTTTCTTGGGTAGGGAGTTAGTGAAGAACGAACCACAATGATGCCACTCCCCTGCCTTAAATAGTTTTTGTATATGGAGGGTATCCTTTGTCTCCCAGTGTGGTTCTGACCCCCAGTTAGTGGAAAAATACTAGTATTATCATGGAGTCCAGTACCAGGTGACTTGATCACATTACCCTGCAGCCATAACTCAGAGGCTGTTTGTAGTATCCCCAGGAAGACTTCTCACTGGGTGACTAGCATCTTCATAGACCTCTTGTTTTCCCTATTGGCCCTTCCCAACCAGCCATCCAGACTGATTGCATTCTGTCTAGTGGGCGTTCCCCAGGCAACAACTTTTTGCCCTCCAGTTATGAGTTCCACACACAGGGTTTTAGAGAAAACAAAAACAAGTTTATTAACCACAAAAAATAGATTTTAAGTGATTATAAGGGATAGCAAACAGATCAAAGCAGATTACCCAGCAAATAAAACAAAATGCAATCTAAGATTAATATACTAAAGAAATTGGTTACAAGTAGCAAATTCTCACCCTAAATGATGTTTTAGGCAATTTGAACAAATTCTTGAAGGCAAGCTGCCCTTGCTTGCAACTTAAAACTTCAGATATTCCTTTTACAGGACAGACACCCTCTAGCCTGGGCTCAGCCCTCCCTCCCTCACCCCAGCTCAATCTCTTTATTTCTCAAGTGTTTCCAGCAGCCTTCTTTCTTGGGTAGGGAGTTAGTGAAGAACGAACCACAATGATGCCACTCCCCTGCCTTAAATAGTTTTTGTATATGGAGGGTATCCTTTGTCTCCCAGTGTGGTTCTGACCCCCAGTTAGTGGAAAAATACTAGTATTATCATGGAGTCCAGTACCAGGTGACTTGATCACATTACCCTGCAGCCATAACTCAGAGGCTGTTTGTAGTATCCCCAGGAAGACTTCTCACTGGGTGACTAGCATCTTCATAGACCTCTTGTTTTCCCTATTGGCCCTTCCCAACCAGCCATCCAGACTGATTGCATTCTGTCTAGTGGGCGTTCCCCAGGTTTAAACACATTTGTAATAGATGCATAGACAATATTCCTAACTTCAGATACAAAAATGATACATGCATAGAAATAGGATAATCATATTTAGTAAATCCTAGCCTTTTCAATTATACTGCCTCACATGACCTATCTGGTATAAAATACATCATAGTTACGCCATAATCATATCATAACAATATCTCTATGAAGAATATGGGGGCATAGTGTCACAGGTTGGAGTTTATGCTGCCCAATGAGAATGATCCTCTATGATATAAGAAATCAGACTAGGGTTATGTAAAGTCCATGGAAGCTGCTCTAGCTCCTACATAGACCTCAGACTTTTATTTTTCTTCTATTATTTAATTTTTAACAAAACAAATTAAGATGCCGAAATAACTTGCTCTGGAAAAGAGCAAATGATTCTGTCATCTGGGGAGAATATTTATGGCTAGGGATGAGAGTACTGAAAGTTTTGTCTTTGCTTACTGGGAACTAGGAGTATTTTTTCACTCTCCCCCATTAGCAATGCACAGATCCCTTTTACCATTTTCAGAGATGCTAGGCACCCCAAACACCCACTGAAATCAATGGGAACCATGGTGCTCACCACGTCTACAATTCATACCCACACTGTGCATAATGTGTCCCTACACAGATGGGGTTAAACATTCTTCAGTTTGCCAGTTCTTTTAGGGGTGAAGGGACCAACGCAGAGTCAATGTTTGCCAAGACTCCCAGTCCCTGAGAAGTTTACATTGTTCCTTGTTATTGCTTATATGCCCATTGTTATTGCAATATACAGCACCTAGTAATACTTTTCTTTGGGAATTGTGAGGCGTTAGACACAAGTCCTAGTTTAACAAAACAAGCATGTGAATTTGCACTAAACACACACTGCTTTGCAAATGTAACACTCCATTAAAATATATTGTGTTTTTACACACAGCATGCCCATTCTGTGAAATTAAATTATATGAAGGGTAAAAATATTTTATGTTTTGTAAGTCCCTTCCCCAGTCCCCGCAGAAATCCCCACTGCCATGCCCAGCTATACTGGGTACAGGATTTGCCCCAACATCGATAGGAATTGTTAACAGACATCTGACAGCTCATTGCACTACTGCTGCTGTTCCTCTATTCCTGCCCTGTCTCTCTTTCCACACAAAAAAATTTTAATTAATAAAATAAAGCATTTGTATTTTTCTTAAATAAACATTGAGAACAATATTTCTAATCCATAGCTAACTTTGGATGCTATAAATATGAATGTTGTGCTCTGTGCCATGATCTGATTAGGATTCAAAAAGTTATTTATAAGCTTTTCTGGCTAGCTGAGCACAATTACGTGCACAGAGATGAAAATGCATTACAGGAAGTTCAAACTTCAGTTCTTATTTTATTCTAAAAAAAAAAAGTATGTAGGTGTTTGCTTTTAAAGTTGTCAACCTCCTCACCCTGAACAACTTCTCTTTCCTCTCCTCTACCAAGATGATGATGGTTTTTTATCCTACATAAAGAGTAGGTAAAATACATTATTATCCAGTTCTCCAAATGTACTCTGTTCTTTAAAGTTAGCCTCAGGGCACTGACTCAAATTGTCAGTTTTCCTGCTCCATTAGAATGATGTCACTTCTGATTTGATTTTTTCTTTATTAACTTTATATTGCACACCTATAGACTTTATTAACTGCAGGCCCACAGCAACCCTGCCTCTCAACACACTCTAGATCTGTGCATGCAAAAGGTTGTATGAGTTGTAAAGGGAAGACCCATTATTTTCCTTATTTCTCTTTGCAGTCCTCTTTGTGCTCTTTTGCAGGACATATACTGAGGAACCAGAGGCAATAAAAGAATTGAAAAATTATAAAGCCATTAGCGGTACCAGAGATTGTAGAAATCGGTTATATACAAATGATAGTTAACCAGTAATTAAAATTAGACAGACTCTTAATATTGCAGTAATAACAGCCCAGTGCCTCAAATGCAAAGAAATTCAAAGTTAAGTATTAGGGGTGAAACCCTGGCCCCACTGAAATCAATGGGAGTTTTCCCACTGACTTCATTGGGGCTAGGATTTCACCATAGATATCCACTAACAGGACCTAGATAGCAAAGAGCTCACCCTAAGTAACAGACATGATAATTTTATCACTGATTTAAATGGGAGTAGGAGCAGGAACAGACTTTAAGAAAATTTAAAGCTTTGCTGTTAGTGCATGTTATTTGCGAGATTGCATTTTTGTTACAACTATCCCAAATGTATTATTTTAGTCCATTGTCATTGGACTGTCATGATTCCTCTCACAACAGTATTTACTGTAATTATATCAAACTACTTCTTATTATATATTGAGGGTCAGCAATGTGCTTGGGGCCGTATAGGGAGACGTGATCCATGAGCAGCTTACAATCTAGAATAGACACAGACAAAACAGTTCAGATACTGGTACAAAATATGCTCTGCAATATGTAACAGGTTGAGTAGGTGTCAGAGTCTTGCAGATGTCATTATACAAACTTTGCAGAAGAAATTTATCTGGAGGAGGTATCTGAAGGATGAGTGTGACCTTTTTAGGCACACTAGAAGGTAACAGAAGGAATTAAGATCAGAGTGGGAGAGGGAAACAAAAGAGAGGTTAAAAAGACTAAGCAGGGTAAATTTGATTTAAATCAAAGCAATTTAAATCAGTGATTTAAGTCACCAAGTGGAAAGCCTCAATTTAAATCAATTTTAATCAACTTTTCCATTTGCACTTCAGTAATTTTCTAAAGAAAGGTGCATTCTTGTTGGTTGATATAACCATTAAAACATGTTGATTTACAACTAAATAGAGCCTTTACACTACATTTGGTACATCTTTTGCTATCTAGGAGAGTTCACGATAACTATATACATTTATTTAAGCAATTAAACATAGCTTAATATTTTTGGATTCTTATTAATTAGTAGAATATGGTCAATGATATATTGCTTATTTACTTGATAATTAACTTTTTGCTCATGATTTGTGTCAAGCTGTACTAGGATGGTAACTGGAGTTTAATTAAACATACAAAACAGCATATAAAATTTATTTTTATTAAACAAAACAAGCACTTGATAGAGTACATGACCTATTGTTCCATATTTATAAAGCTTGATCTCAAAAGTTAGAATCTGGGGAGAGAAATATATTTATATAGAAAAAGCAGCTTTTAACTCAAAGTTTTTGATAGAGGACCATGGAGTCAACATATTTATTTTTTTAAAATATTTGAAGATAATAATAAATTTAAGCCTTAACATATTTTGAACAAACTTCAGATTTTATTTTTAGGTTTATTTAAAAAAAAACTTTTAATGTAAACATAATTTAAAAAAAATCCAACTTAAATAAAACCCATTTAAATTAAAAGAATCCAATTTTGTGTTGTTTTTCCCCCAAAAAATCATTAATTTTATCCACCCTGAGACTAAGAAGAATGAGATCTGAGATATAAGCAGTTCAGGACTTTGAAGGTGAAGATAAGAATCTTTAACTTGATGCGGAAGACAAGGGAAAGCAAACAAAGAGATTCTTGTCCCTGCCAGCAGGTAGGGGATCTTGGGGGACAATTACTGCACGGGTGGGGTGCAAAATAAACTTTATTAAGAGAATATAAAAACAGGGAAAATTCAATAGTGAGGGGTATGGGGTTCGTTAAGGTAGACAATTGGGGAGGGGTTTCTTTTAGTAAACAGGATAGGGGGTTTCAATAGTGGGGTACAGTACAGCGGGGTACAATACAGTTGGTAACCAATTAACACTGAAGTATAAATGTAACAGGTAGCTAACAATTTCTATGTAAAGGGTGTGTCACTGCAGCATATAACCAACTAACAGTTATGGGTAAAATGTGTTAAATAACCAACAACTTTAGGTAAAAATGGGTCACAGTGGTGTAAATGTAAAATGTGAGGTGTGTTAGAGAGAAAAAGGAAAGTAACCAATGGGGTTTTTATGCTAGACTTTAGTAATGCAATTGAGGCTTGGAAAGGCAGTGGTAGAGAAATGAGGTTGGGGGGGGGGAAAGACACGTGGTGGAGCAGAGACCAAAGGCAGAGGCGCTGCGGAGGGAGATTTGAACTGAGGGAGACACAGAGAGCAGACAGGCTGCAAGTTTAAACAGCAGAGAGACTGCAACGAGACTGGGGAGCTCGGGGGGAGACATGGGCGAACTTGGGGGGTTTGGGCAGTGGGAAGACAGACTTAACCACAATTATACAGAACACAGTAAAATCTTATCTATGATTTAACTTAACCAAGACTACACAAGTTAGCAAGTAACAGAACACAATACAAACAATTCTTTAAAGCAAATTTAACCACAGCTATGCAAAATGAAACTACAATTTATCTAGACTAAACGCTAAACCTAATACAGACCAAGGAGTCTGCCTGCTGGGGAAAGAAAGCCAGCATTAAAACAAGGGGAAGTGCGCAAGAGGTTTTTCCTTACCACTTTCCAGGACAGCAACAAGCAGAGAAAACTCGATTCGCTTACAATAATCAGGAGATCTTCAGGCACAAATTCGTTGTTCATGGGAGGGGAGTTTAAAATGGGGGTACGCTCAAAAAACAAACGAGAGCGGGGAGAGGGCCTCCCAAGACCCCTAGCTGATCAGACCAGGTGGCAAGGCAAGGAACTTCTCCAGGGGTCTGATCAGAAAATGTCTGGTTTTAAAGGCAAACTTAGGCAGTTTCTCACCAGTACTTTTGATTGGCTTCTTTGGATACAGGGGAGGAGGGAGAGAGCAGGGAAAGACAGCTAAGCATAGGCATGCCTGGGCAAGTTCTGAGCCACAGGTATGACTCATATGCTCAGCTATGTGGCCACTTTAGGTCTTGCATACCTGGACAGAGCACCCCTACACCGAGCCGGGGTCTGAACAAAGGAACCAAACAAAGGAGAAAGAAGCCTCCTCCCTAGGCAGAGCAATGGCTCCAGTTAGTCTGTACAAGCCATTTTCATGAGCAGGGCCAGGCTGACTTTGGTCAGTTCCATGGCCCGGGGGGGCGGCCACTATTGAAAAAGAATCCAGCAGGGGGACAGCTGTAACAGACAATTCTCAGGAGAGTGACATGATCAGAGCAGAAGGAGAAAAAGATGTTTACAGCAGCAGCCTTTTTGAGGGAGAAGGGGAACAAGAGGATAGGCCACGAAGGAAGTGGTCTTGGTAATCAGGACAAGTGATGGCCAAGATGTAGACAAGGGTTCTGGCTGTAGAGATAGAGAAGAAAGGATTTCATTTAATATATTGTTTGATACATGTATAAGGCATCTATCGCACCTTACAATTAAATCAGTACAAAATATTGAACTTAGAAATAAAGATTAAGAAGCCAGAACAGACCAATAACCGGCACTGTAAGGTGTGACACAAGCGCAAGCCCACTAGCCCTCAGGCAAACCAGTTAGACAAACAAAAGGATACAAGTCCCATTTCAGAGCCACCGTTCAGCACAAGTTGTCAATTTTTTTCAGAGAGTTTAACAGAGAGACTGCACCCTGAACAACCTCCTCTCCCATTCATGACGGCACAAATCAATTCCCCTCCCACCTGATCACATAATACCCGCTACAACTGCAGCAATTGCTTATGTGATAAAGTAACATTCAGAAAGTATTTAATGTATTTTTAGATGTTATTTATCACAGTTTAGCACAGGGGTTCTCAGACTGGGGTCTTGACCCCCCAGGGAGTCGTGAGGTTATTACGTGGGGTTCGCAAGCTTTCAGCCTCCAATCCCAAAGCCCGCTTCACCTCCACCATTTATAATAGTGTTAAATATTTTAAAAGAGTTTTTCATTTATAAGGGGGGGTCGCACTCAGAGGCTTGCTGTGTGAAAGGGGTCACCAATACAAAAGTTTGAGAATCACTGAGCAGCTGAAAGCAAGCAGGGGAGCCAAGTAGATGGTCACAAGCTCCTCCAGTCAAGGCTAGCCATAAACATTTGCAGGGCATTTAGCCTGGTACAAGCAGACACTGTCCCTATTGAATTCAGTGGGAGAAGCACCCTCTTACATCAGCCTTGAATTTGGTACATTTTAAAAAAAATCCTTTAAAAATACCTTTAATTTCAGAGAAGCCATTTAGGAATCCTAGTTCTGGCCGAGTTTTACAGACCCAATTGGAGTCTTCAGAATTCTTACAAGGAGTGCCTCACTTTTGAAGTACATGGGAAAGATAAATAGCCTTCATTTTACTAGAGCAGGGGATATAAAGTCCCTGCAAAGACCAGCACACACATCTTGTGGTTGCTCTTTTAAATTCTCCCCATCTGTAGAGGCAGTCCCCAGGGCAGCTTTTGAAGCTGTAAGAGCCTCAGGCATTTTCTTCTCAGAGGGAAAATGTGCCATGACAAAGCTCTTGAGCAAACTGACAGCACAAATATTGCCCAAAGACTTCAAAAACTACATGGTAATGGGTCAAGTATCAGAGGGGTAGCCGTGTTTGTTGCTTCTACAGATCCAGACTAAGGGTCCTGTGGCACCTTATAGACTAACAGAGGTATTGGAGCATAAGCTTTCGTGGGTGAAAGGCTTGCATCCGACGAAGTGGGTATTCACCCACGAAAGCTTATGCTCCAATACCTCTGTTAGTCTATAAGGTGCCACAGGACCCTTTGTCGCTTCTCATGGTAATGGGTGTATACAATGAGGACACTGAAGTTCTTGCCAAGCACTGCCCTTACCTATGAACAGGATGTGGATTTTTTGGGAAAGGATTGTCACACATGTTAAGGAAGATGCTCATAGCAATGACTGACAAAAAGCTAGCGCATCTGGCATGGCCCAGCAGGAGTTTCTCAATTAAATGAACAGGGGGCTTGAGAGTGAACTTGCTGCAGCTTCACCAGACCCTGCTGCTTTCCAGCTGTCAGCACTGTGCACAGAGACGGTCTGATCGTGCAAGCTTTGTTCCTGGGTTACACCCTTTACCACAAGGCTCCTCTTTTTAAAGAAAGCATTGTCTGTTCTGGGAATTCAAACCTTTTGCTTTAGCAGCTTCTTGCAGACAGAGACCTCCCCAATTCCCAGCCTATACTTGCTGCGGCAGCACACCCACAGCACACACTAGCCTCTACGGTAGCCCACTCTGTGTGCATCCTATTCTTAAAGGGGCATCTCCCAGTTCTCTTATTACATTATTTATACCAATATGAACAAAAATATATGTGATGGTTCTCAGGGCACCCAGGACTGAGAGTCACCTAGTTATCCATTGCCTACAGCAAGAGGGCATCTTGTTTGTGGGAGCTGGGTGTCAACTTCCTGACACTGCCATCCCTTCAGGCACTCTTCTTTGGGCTTATGCCAGCCCTTTCTTCACCTTGCAGGTTAACAATAGGTCACCCTAATCCCATCCCTTTAAATTGTACCAGCCCCTGACCCTGGCCCCTGATATCCAGACCCTGACACTGGCTACTCACAGCAATTCCAGATTCTTTGCACCCAAAGGTTCAGAATACCACGGTTTACCTGTTGTACTTACACAACCAGTCCTGAAAACCACACAGCGCTTGTAATAAAACAAAGAAGGTTTATTTAAGAAAGAGTAAAGATTTATCTAGAAATAAGAGAGGGGCGGAAACAAGTGTTTAAAATACAAAACAAAATCATAAAATGCAAACTTGGGCCTACATGTATTAATAGTTCCCTTTCCTATCTAATGCAGTAGATTTCCCTCCCAAAGTTCAATCTGTTGCAGAGCTAGCTGGTTTCGCAAGAACCCTGAGCAAAACGTTTGTGGAAGCACACCCCTCCTCCACCCGGGGTTTCCTCAGTGAATGGATACAAAGTGTTTCTCCCTCCTGTGTTGCATTGAAAACAGCCTTTTGTTTCTATTCGCAGTGAAGGCCGGCCTTGTTATAAAGTTTCTTTTCTACCTTTAAGTGGTTTTGATCGTTTGTCATTGTCTCTGATGGTTTCCCATTGACTGTTCTGGGATGTGGCCAGGATAGACAATAGAACTGTGCATTACCTCACTGGCTGATTAGAGAGGGGTGACAACTCCCTCTTGCTTGAATGAGTCATCAAGACACATTACCACCTGGTGACTAATTTCTACTCCAAGTCCATAAAGCATAATTTCAATATTAATACATTATTCCTGAAATATTACCCATACATACATCTTGCAGTGATTATAAGCTCGACATGTTATGAACTTTCTGTAAACACTTTACATGTTACTCTTTATGGATAAATATCCTGTAAGACATGGTAGGTGTAGTGATTTTGTCAAGTCTTAGATGAGAACTGTTTGCAAAGAATTGTAGACCCTTTGCCAAGGGGTCTCTGTGTCACAATATACAATAATAAACAAAAATTCAAAATGACTTAATATAAACAATATGAATCTATTTCTAAAACATCCATTCCATGACCTCATACATACAAAGTGTCCTTAGTCATATGCATAGCCCTGTTCACAACAACGGGATGAGTCACAAACCAGAACAGCGGGAGCCTGATTCGTGGATGCCCCTTGCTACCCAGTACAAATAATAACCACCATGAGAAAATGTATATATGTTTTATAACTTCTGACTGCATCCCCTGACTCTGGGAGCCAGGCTATATGCAGGTGTCTATTGTACCTAGGGCTTAATCTGGCTCTGTCCATGGTGTATCTAAATTACATGGAGGAGATGCCAACCCTGGAGAAGCCAGCAGAGCCCATAGGATCACATTTTGAGCACCTGCACAATCTGCTGCAAGTGGCATCTCAAGCGGGTAGAACCTGGGAAAGTATCACCTCCATCTCCCCACAACAATGTGAGCCCTGGCTGATGTATAGAACTGCATACGGCTGCCATATCTCTTAGTACCCTTAAGACAGGGGCACCATAAAATGGAAAGGACATAAATGTGATTATACATACGAGCGTCTGTAAATAAAATGCTTATGACATAATTTATAAAAGACTGGCTTTAACAACAGGAGTGGAGTCACTTAGCAAAACCCCTTCCTGAATGCAGGACTCTTAGATTGCTAAGAATCCCTGTTTCTCACCAAAGAATAAGAAGCCCACCAGAATATAGTTTTCATAGATTTGTATTAGTTTAATGGGAGAAAATAATATTTTGGTGATAATCTCATGAAAATGAGCTGAGTGATGAGACAATGTGAATGGGGGTTAACTACATAGTCAGCAAAATAGCATACACAATAAACCACACTGTGTGAGAGTCTGCTATTCGTTCCCTTTATGCCATCACACCTTTTTTCAATTCTGCACAGTTGCTACACAGAAGATAGTGTTCTTAGTGTTCTTGAGCAATATCTGATGGTTTCATATCCTCTATCAAATTGTTCTTTCAATAGAGCAAGTGAAACTGTCAGCCGCTGGGCAGGCACTGTGCTGGGATATGAATGAAGGGAATTCAACTCAGGTCTTTTTCTTCTGTGTCACAGGACAAGGCAAGAGACTGCACATGTCACCTCTAGATGAAGAAAGTCAGACCCCTGCCTACTCGGATGGTCAGACAAGCATCACTAGTATTTCCAGGGGCATTTTCTTCACATTTCCTCATAGCTGGAAGAAACACCATAAGAATAAGCCATTACAGAAATAAACTCTTACCACCCCATAGCATTCAGCAGTAAAAGTCATTTAGCTAGCAGCACACCCTGCAGTTCTATTCTAGGCCCATATTCTCCTCTCACTTTAACCAGCTATTCACCCTGGTGAATCTCTTCAATGGAGCTACTCCTGATTTGCACTATTTTAAATAAGAAAAGCCTCTTTATCTAATTTTAATTCTTCTGATTAAATGAGAAACTGACGTTTGATTCTTCTCCCAGAGGATGAATAATTCCACTTTCAACCTCCCATAACCCTGTCAATCCATTCCCCTCCCTCATCACACTGGCTTTTTAGAAGGACATTATTTCATACTCTGCACTTGAGGTAAGCTAAACAAATGAAAAAGATTCCTTTCCTATCATCTCTTGACACAATGACCCTTGGAAAAACATCCAGCAAACACTGAATTTCCTCTTGCCTCTTTGCATTTGGAGACATCGTTAATACTATTTAAATGTGTGGTATACCCTAACATCAGAAGGCAGCAGCCTTGCACTACTGGATAATGATCAGGCTGATACAATTTAAATTAGAGAGCCCCAGCTCACATGAGCATTGGAAGTTAAGCTGCTTTCTGAGTCACTTGGTGGCTACTGTTGCATAAAATACTTCATGTAGAATAATATTCTTTAGGTGTGTAATACAGATAAGCCCGAGATCAATGTACTTAAAAATTCAATAGCTAAGGGCCCTGTACTCCTTGGTGTAGATGGGGTGCAGAGGATCAGGGCAATGGAGTACAAAGGGCCCATAAACCACAGAAGGGAAGGCGGGTAGGACCAAGAAGCCATGCATCTAAATTTCCCCTAAGACCATGGATGCTTCTCTGCATGAACTCCATACAGCTGGAGCTCCATGCAAGGTGAGAGATGTCAGGATGGGAATTAAACTAGTAGGACACATTCCACGAGGTAATCCAGTGGTATCGCTGCTGGAAAAACCAGCAGAAGTCAATTATGCAGGAGCAGCAGTATTTCCTACTCTGCACTGTATATTCTCCTCAGAAAGAGAGTGGGAAATCATAGTGTCAGTAGGGCAAAGATCTCAGACGCCACAGTGATAGGTGCAGTACAGATGCCTAGATAAAGTGAGATATGGATGGTGCCAGCCAATGGCACTATAGTTCATGAGGTACCCTGTTGTCAGTGGCACCCAGAGGTGGGGTAGAGAGGTGAAGGACACGGGGATCCAGAGAGTTGGATTTTCCCTTCCACACAATTATTTGGGCTACTTTTGGGTCTGGAGGTTCTGCCCCATCCACAAGACTGCAAACTGAGAGGTGTGGAAGATATATGAGGAGAACATCAGCATTTTCCTGAGTCTCTCTCTCACTCACAGGTTTTAATCACAGATCTGCTTTTTTAAAACCCCTGGATACAATTGTCAATATCACATCTCTGATTTTGAATTATTCCTAAACTGTTAAGTGAAAGAAGCTGAAGATTTAACTATAGAAGCTTGGAAGGACAAATAATTCCTTATTTAAGTAGTTTAAAAAACTACTTGATATACATGAAATATTTGAGACCTTCTCATCGTGGAATAAAAATACATGACCAAACTTTTTTTTAAAAAGGGAAATTAGACAAGTGACTGTTCCACAAACCAATACACAGATAATTCAAAAAGCAGCTTTGAAACACAGTGCCTATTTTGGAGAGCAGTTGCAATCAAGTCTGAAAAAAACTGGCTGAATAATAAAATTATATGTGATTGGAGAAACCACTTCTGAGCATGGACAGTAGGCATCTGAAATATTTAGCAGCACCTAATGAAGTCTCTCCTTTGTGACTTCACATTGCACATTCTCCTTACACATACACAGAACACAATACTTCAAAAACGCCCAATCTTACTACCTTCAGGAACAGAAGAAAGCTGTGGTTGTTAAAAAAAACACACAACCAATGATTTCACAATTGTAGTATACCTACACAATTTCTGCTTAGGATCATCAGCTTTGCCACACTGAATATAATGGTGGTCTATCTAATCCCTTATCCTTTCTCCAACAGTAGCCCAGTGAAGTCAAGGGGGCCTTGCAAGGCCACAGGAATACACCCAGGCAGAGTCAATTACAGGATTGGTGCCCAAACGCTTAATCCTTTTTAAAATCCTGCTAAATTCTTGGACTAAGTTTGTCTGCATGCCTCATTGTTAGTGAACTTGGCACCTAACCACCTTTCACCCTATCCAAGGCCAAGGCTGGCACATGATTGCCTTCTTAGTACAAGTAAACTGCTTTTTGTTTGCAAAGCAGAAAGGAAGCCCTAATGATGTTTGTGTAACCAGTGTGGTTGACTCATCTCCTCATCTAGGGCAGAGTATAGTCTACCCACGGTTCCAACTTCTGAACACAAAAAAACTGTAAACTTGATAGAAAGCAACTAGCTGAGACTTGCCACCTTCAGGAAACAATGCAAGTCTCATGTCTGGTGCAGGCATTTTCCTAACTAAGAGACATCCAAATGATACAGCACCTCCTGGCTCTGATGCTATTTAAGAAAGTGATGATGACAAAGAAGGAGAGGAGAATTTACATTCCACTTAGAAATATTTCTGGATTCTAAGTTACCTGGAATCAACTTACTGCAGAATTCTGTAAGGAGTGCAAAGATAATACAGTGGTGGGGCCCTCAAAAACGTTGGAAATAAATAATAAACTAAATGCACAACTTTTTTTTAAATTTAAATGTAATTTTCTTTTAATACATCAGAAGCAGAAAGCCTGCTAAACAACCAGTGGGGCCATTGGACGACCGAGATGCTAAAGGAGCACTCAAAGACGATAAGGCCATTGCGGAGAAACTAAATGAATTATTTGCATCAGTCTTCACTGTTAAGGATGTGAGGGAGATTCCCAAACCTGAGCCATTCTTTTTGGGTGACAGATCTGAGGAACTGTCCCAAATGAGGTGTCATTAGAGGAGGTTTTGGAAGACATTGATAAACTAAATAGTAATAAGTCTCCAGGACGTGATGGTATTCACCCAAGAGTTCTGAAGGAACTCAAATGTGAAATTGCAGGACTACTAATTGTCATCTGCAACCTATCATTTAAATCAGCTTCTGTATCAAATGACTGGAGGATAGCTAATGTGACGCCAATTTTTTAAAAGGGCTCCAGAGGTGACCCTGGCAACTACAGGCCAGTAAGCCTCACTTCAGTACCGGGCAAATTGGTTGAAACTATAGTAAAGAACAAAATTGTCAGACACATAGATGAACATAATTTGTTGGGAAATAGTCAACATGGTTTTTGTAAAGGGATATCATGCTTCACCAATCTACTAGAATTCTTTGAGGGGGTCAACAAGCATGCGGACAAAGGAGATCCAGTGTATATAGTGTATTTAGATTTCAGAAAGCCTTTGACAAGGTCCCCTACCAAAGGCTCTTAAGCAAAATAAGCAGTCATGGAATAAGAGGGAAGGTTCTCTCATGGATTGGTAATTGGTTAAAAGATAGGAAACAAAGGGTAGGAATAAATGGTGAGTTTTCAGAATGGAGAGAGGTAAATCATAGAATCATAGAATCTCAGGTTGGAAGGGACCTCAGGAGGTCATCTAGTCCAACCCCCTGCTCAAAGCAGGACCAACCCCAACTAGATCATCCCAGCCAGGGCTTTGTCAAGCCTGACCTTAAAAACCTCTAAGGAAGGAGATTCCACCACCTCCCTAGGTAACCCATTCCAGTGCTTCACCACCCTACTAGTGAAAAAGTTTTTCCTAATATCCAACCTAAACCTCCCCCTCTGCAACTTGAGACCATTGCTCCTTGTTCTGTCATCTTCTACCACTGAGAACAGTCTAGATCCATCCTCTTTGGAACCCCCTTTTAGGTAGTTGAAAGCAGCTATCAAATCCCCCCTCACTCTTCTCTTCTGCAGGCTAAACAATCCCAGTTCCCTCAGCCTCTCCTCATAAGTCATGTGCTCCAGCCCCCTAATCATTTTTGTTGCCCTCCGTTGGACTCTTTCCAATTTATCCACATCCTTTTTGTAGTGTGGGGCCCAAAACTGGACACAGTACTCCAAATGAGGCCTCACCAGTGCCGAATAGAGGGGAATAATCACGTCCCTCGATCTGCTGGAAATGCCCCTACTTATACAGCCCAAAATGCCGTTAGCCTTCTTGGCAACAAGGGCACACTGTTGACTCATATTCAGCTTTTCGTCCACTGTAACCCCTAGGTCCTTTTCTGCAGAACTGCTGCCCAGCCATTCGGTCCCTAGTCTGTAACAGTGCATGGGATTCTTCCGTCCTAAGTGCAGGACTCTGCACTTGTCCTTGTTGAACCTCATCAGATTTCTTTTGGCCCAATCCTCTAATTTGTCTAGGTCCCTCTGTATCCTATCCCTACCCTCCAGCGTATCAACCACTCCTCCCAGTTTAGTGTCCTCTGCAAACTTGCTAAGGGTGCAGTCCACACCATCCTCCAGGTCGTTGATGAAGATATTGAACAAAACCGGCCCCAGCACCGACCCTTGGGGCACTCCACTTGATACCGGCTGCCAACTAGACATGGAGCCATTGATCACTACCCGTTGAGCACGACCATCCAGCCAGTTTTCTATCCACCTTACCATCCATTCATCCAGCTCATACTTCTTTAACTTGCTGGCAAGAACACTGTGCGAGACTGTATCAAAAGCTTTGCTAAAGTCAAGAAATAGCACATCCACTGCTTTCCCCTCATCCACAGAGCCAGTTATCTCATCATAGATAGTGGTATCCCCCAGGGATCTGTACTGGGCCCAGTCCTATTTAACATATTCATAAACGATCTGGAAAAAGGGGTAAATAGTGAGGTGGCAAAATTTGCAGATGATACAAAACTACTCAATATAGGTAAGTCCCAGGCAGACTGCGAAGAGCTACAAAAGGATCTCACAAAACTGGGTGACTGGGCAACAAAATTGGCAGATGAAATTTAATGTTGATAAATGCAAAGTAATGCACATTGGAAAACATAATCCTAACTATACATATACAATTGGGTATAAATTAGCTGTTACCACACAAGAAAGAGATCTTGGAGTCATTGTGGACAGTTCTCTGAAATCATCCACTCAATGTGCAGCGGCAGTCAAAAAAGCAAACAGAATGTTGGGAATCATCAAGAAAGGGATAGCTAATAAGACAGAAAATATCATATTGTCTCTATATAAATCCACGGTACGCCCATGGATACTTGAATACTGCATGCAGATGTAGTCGCCCCATCTCAAAAAAGACATATTAGAATTGGAAAAGGTTCAGAAAAGGACAACAAAAATGATTAGGGGTATAGAACAGCTTCCGTATGAGGAGAGATTAATAAGACTAGGACTTTTCAGCTTGGACAAGAGGCGACTAAGGGGGGATATGATAGAGGTCTATAAAATCATGAGTGGTATAGAGAAAGTAAATAAGGAAGTGTTATTTACTCCTTCTCATAATACAAGAACAAGAGGCCACCAAATGAAATTAATAGGTAGCAGGTTTAAAACAAACACAAGAAAGTATTTTTTCACACAATGCATTGTCAACCTCTGGAACTCCTTGCCAGAGGGTGTTGTGAAGGCCAATACTATAACGGGTTTCAAAAGGGAGCTAGATAGATTCACGGAAGAAAGGTCCATCAATGACTATTAGCCAGGATGGGCAGGAATGGTGTCCCTAGCCTCTGTTTGCCAGAAGCTGGGATTGGGTGACAGGGCATGGATCACTTGATGATAACCTGTCTGTTCATCCCCTTTGGGGCACCTGCCATTGGCAATTGTCAGAGGACAGGATACTGGGCTTGACAGACCTTTGGTCTGACCCGGTATGGCCGTTCTAACTGATTGCACAGAGGCTTTTAAATCAACTGTTGACTGCAAAAGTAGCTAATTCATACCAGTTTTTTTACTGTGATTTTCTGCACAGGTATTCATATATAAAATACACACATTTTTGAGCCAAAGGACTTTTCATTTTGAAAGATGGGCATAGACTCTTCAAATTAGGAACTTTGAAATGGAGTTTCAAGGTAGTTCATTTCTTAGGCCTAATTACCCCCAAAAATGTCTCTTTAATAACACAGAGGATACACTCTGATAAACTTATTTTACACTACTGTTCATAATCACTTGGACTAAACAGCAGTTTTTTTCTCTTGTTTATTTAAGTCTATATATAATATCAAAATCTAAAATATACCAAAAACATTTTATGTTTTTCCTTTTATCAGATTTTAGGAAGCAAAAAGTCGCAATTACACCCTGCTATGTAAGATGCAATGTATCTGTTTGGGCAAGCCTAATTCAAATCATCTAAATTTACAGGCATCGCATTGGACTCCACATGCCATTTCCAGATATTGTTCATGTCATCAAATGCATATAATTGTAATTGTCATGGCCATGGGCCTGAACCTGTCCCATGAAAATCAGTGGGGGTTTCGCTGCTTGTTTCAGAAAGAGAAAGATTGAGCGTCTATTTTGCATATTTCTGAAAGTAAACTCCATTTTGTCTTGAGCTCAGCTGCTCTATGGAACTCATGCTGAGAAAAGCTTTTTCACCTTTACAGGGATGTCAGCCCTGTACAGGTAGGAATCCTAACAGTGTTTCACCTCCCTTCTGAGACCAAGGAGGGAGATTTGAAGCCATCAAGGTACAATTGCAGCTTGAAATTTTTGTTATATTCAAATCTGGGCTGAAGAGAGTGAGGCCTTGGCTACACTCACGAGTTACAGCGCAATAAAACTGCCTGCAGCGCTGCAACTCACTAACTGGCTACACTCGCAAGGCACGTGCAGCGCTGCATCTCCTCAGGTACAGCGCTGCATGTACTCCACCTCCCCGAGAGGAATAACGTTTGTTGCGCTGCTGCTGGTGCGCTGCGGCTACAGTGTGGTCACCCAATGCGCTGTTATTGGCCTCCAGAAGTATTTGGAAGTATCCCACAACGCCTGTTCTAGCCACTCTGGTCATCAATTAGCACTCTACTGCCCTGGCCTCAGGTGACCAAGCGCCACTCCGACCCTTTAAATTCCTTTGGAATTTTAAATATCCCCTTCCTGTTTGCTCAGCCAGGCGTGGAGTGCTCTCAGCGCATCTTTCCAGGTAACCATGCCTCCACGTGCGAGACGAGCCCCAGTATGGAGCAATGGCGAGCTGCTGGACCTCATCGCTGTTTGGGGGGAGGAAGCTGTCCAGTCCCAGCTGCGATCCAGCCAGAGGAATTTCGATACTTTCGGCCAGATATCAAGGGCCATGATTGAAAGGGGCCATGACCGGGACGCAATGCAGTGCAGGATAAAAGTAAAGGAGCTGCGGAGTGCGTACCACAAAGCCCACGAGGCAAACAAGCGCTCGGGTGCTCCCCCCAAAACCTGCCGATTCTACAAAGAGCTGGATGCAATACTTGGGGTTGACCCCACTACTCTTCCGAGCACCACCGTGGACACGGGAGAGCGGGATGAGGAGGAGGAGGAGGAGGAGGAGGAGGAGGGGGTTGAAGAAAACAGAAGCGAGGGTGCTGTGGCTGGGGGAGACACCCCTGACTCCCTGGGTGCATGCAGCCAGGAGTTCTTCTCGAGCCAGGAGGAAGGGAGCCAGTCGCAGCAGCCGGTACGCGCTGGGAGAGAAAGAGAAGAACAGGTTCGCGGTAAGCAGCTTTTATTTTCGGGAAGGAGTTTTTTCGGTGTGGGGTCCTTGGGCGAGGAGGGTTTGGGCTGCATGCATGCCTAGATGCGGAAGAGCGCATTGATGTGGTCTATCACATCGGAGAAATCGGCCACTGTAATCTCTTCGAAAGTCTCAGCCAGGACGTAGGCAATGTGCTTGCGCAGGTTCATTGGGAGAGCCGCCGTGGTCCTTGTCCCAGTCAGGGTAACGTGTCCGCGCCACTGTGCCGCGAGGGGCGGGGGGACCATTGCTGCACACAGGCAAGCTGCATATGGGCCAGGGCGGAAGCCGCATTGCAGTAGAAGACCCTCCCTTGCTTCTCCGGACACCCTCAGCAGCGAGATATCTTCCAGGATGAACTCCTGTGGAAAATCTGGGGATAGTGTTCAGTGTAGGTTCCCCCTGCAGCTGTTGGCTCTCCCCAAGGCACAGAAACCCATCGGACAGTACATCCGTGAAACAATCAGTCCCCCTTTACCCTGTGCTTACTCACCATTTTGGGGCTCCCGTGGGTTCTGTGCGCTCTGTTTGGGACGGGAAAATTGTGCTGTTTTGGAGACTGTGTGCCCCCTCCTTAAGTGTGGGGGAATCATTGCTCTGTCTGGCATAAAACAATGATGCCTCTGTTAAATGTTGCATTTTGCCTTCCAGATGCAACCTTGAGATCTCCGCCATCCTTCTTATCACCGGCTGAGAGACTCCAAAGGCTCAGGAAGAGGCCCAGAAGAACGAAAGAAGACATGCTGCAGGAAGTTATGAAACAGTCTCTTAAAGAGAATCAAAAGGCTCGGGAGTGGAGGGAGAGTGAAAGCAGGCTCCGCCAGGAAAACGCAGCGCAGCGGCAGCAAAGCATGCAGCTCCGGCGGAGCAGTACTGCACCCGCCCCCCCTGCAGCCAGTGTCCCAGGAAACCCGAGTATGAAAGCAGGACATACCATAACCTGTGATTGAACCCTTCCCCACACCACCCACCACCCCCTTGCCCTTTCTGTCTCACAAACAGTTGTGTTTCTTTTTAATACATGTATTTTCTCTGTAATAAACGGATTCTTTGCATGTGCAAACAGTCTTTATTATTGCATAAGGAAAAAAAGATACCTTAGCCCAGGAAAGAAACAGGCAACGCAAGTGAGCTGAGCAAACACAAATCAGCTTAGCAAAGACAGATAACTGATAACATTGGAACCACTTCACTTCAGGGTCGTGCAGGGCAGCACACATTAGTGGTGGTTGTCAGCCTCAAATTTCTCCCTCAAGGCATCCCTAATCCTTGCAGCCCCACGCTGGGCCCCTGTAATAGCCCTGCTCTCTGGCTGTGCAAATTCAGCCTCCAGGTGTTGAACCTCTGAGGTCCACGCCTGAGTGAACATTTCACCCTTCCCTTCACAAATATTATGGAGGGTACAGCACGCGGATATAACCGCGGGGATGCTGTGTTCAGCCAAGTCCAGCTTCCCATATAGAGATCGCCAGCGGCCCTTCAAACGGCCAAAAGCACACTCCACAGTCATTCGGCACGGGCTCAGCCTGTGGTTGAACCGTTCCTTGCTGGTGTCAAGGCTCCCTGTGTAGGGTTTCATGAGCCATGGCATTAAAGGGTACGCGGGGTCTCCAAGGATCACAGTGGGCATTTCAATTTCCCCTACCGTGATCTTCCGGTCTGGGGAAAAAAGTCCCGGACTGCATCTTCCGGAACAGGGCAGTGTTCCGAAAGATGCGTGCATCATGCACCTTTCCGGGCCAGCCTGCGTTGATGTCAATGAAATGCCCACGGTGATCCACAAGCGCCTGGAGAACCATAGAGAAATACCCCTTCCGATTAATGTACTCGGATGCTAGGTGGGGTGGTGCCAGTATAGGAATATGCGTCCCATCTATAGCCCCTCCGCAGTTAGGGAAACTCATTTGTTCAAAGCCAGCCACAATGTCCTGCACATTACCCGGAGTCACGGTTCTTCTGAGCAGGATGCGATTAATGGCCTTGCAAACTTGCATCAGCACGATCCCAACGGTCGACTTTCCCACTCCAAACTGGTTCGCTACTGATCGATAGCAGTCCGGAGTTACGAGCTTCCAGATTGCAATAGCCACCCGCTTCTCCACCGTCAGGGCAGCTCTCAATCTCGTGTCCTTGCGCCGCAGGGCGGGGGCGAGCTCCTCACACAGTCCCATGAAAGTAGCTTTTCTCATTCGAAAGTTCTGCACCCACTGCTCGTCATCCCAGACTTGCATGACAATGTGATCCCACCACTCTGTGCTGGTTTCCCGAGCCCAAAAGCGGCGTTCCACGGTGCATAGCATGTCCGTGAATGCCACAAGCAAGTTAGTGTCGTACGCGTTTTGCGTGACAATTTCATCGTCATCGTCAGACTCCTCGCTGTCACTGTGGATCTTAAGGAACAGCTCGACTGCCAAACGTGACGTGCTGGTGAGACTCGTCAGTATTTTGCTCACCAGGTCGGGATCCATTTTCCCGCTGACCGAAACGGAGCACAGATCGCGCTACAAAGAAACCGTTGAAAGATGGCGCAAATTGTGGCCGGAAACACAGGGATTGCTGGGATGCGAAGCGATGCATGACGGGGCATTGGGACAGGACCCAGAATGCACCATACCCCACGCCCCCTTCCCACAACCCACAGCGCCAGAATTGGAAGAGTTGTTCTATGGGATACCTGCCCATAATGCACCTCTCCCAAAACTGTTGCAAGTGCCGCAAATGTAGCCACGTTAGTGCTCGTTACTGCGCTGGCGGCTGCCAGTGTGGACAGGCTGCAGCGCTTTCCCTACTCAGCTGTACGAACACGGGTTTAACTAACAGCGCTGTACATCTGCAAGTGTAGCCAAGGCCTTAGAGTATAAGGACTACTGTACTGTCAACAATCCACATAAATTAGCTCCAGTAAGAGCTTTTGCATTATAATACTACAAAACCTATTTCAGCAGATGTTTAAAATTAGAATTCTTAGTTTCATGAAATTTTGTATTAATATTGCAAACCCTATTATGGAGTTAAAATACCTAATCGATGACACAGAATTCTGTGTGGGAATTGCTCCATTGCATTAAAAAAAAATCATTATTCAGTGAGGGCCCATTCCTGTAAGGGGAAGAATACCTTCAAATCTTAATAAAGCTGTGGTTGAGGGTGCCCAGTGCTACTCAGGAGAACTCAATATACCATATAGCATAGAAACACAGGCTAATTTTCATAAAAATCAATGCAGCGGGAGAGATACTGTAGAAAAGAACATAACAGGAGTTCAGTCAAGGACTTAATTAAATAACAAAGGGAATGGATAACAAATCAGGTTAGGCAGGTATTCAAACTACTATTACTATTTGTTTTACTTGGAACTACCAGATTTTAATGTCAATATCAAGTAGCAGGTAATAATTAGGGGGAGACAGATAGCTCAGTGGTTTGAGCATTGGCCTGCTAAACCCAAGGTTATGAATTCAATCCTTGAGGGGGCCATCTGGGGCAAAAATCCATACTTGGTCCTGCTAGGGGACTGGACTTGAAGACCTTTCAAGGTCCTTCCAGTTCTATGAGATGATAATAATATATATGGAGATATGCCTATTCTCTAATTCCTTGTTTATTACTACTAGTGAGTAAACCAAAAAACATTCTGCTTTTCTAGGAGAATGTCAATTTAGGAAGCATGCCAAATTGGAAAGAGTCAAGATTTTCACACACACATATACAGTAACATTAGCCAGTAATACTCCATGGTTTGTTTGTTTTTCACATGGACATTCAATAACAGCACATTCGAAGATTCAATAGTATTTTGCCAATAGTGCTGTTCAATCTGTCTTCACACACCTATTTGGAGCTCAGATTACAAAGGAGCACTGGGATCACTGACACTTCAGATTAGCAAGAGCCAACCATAGGCCTGCAAGGAAGACAAGGCATCCTGAAATAGTTCTGAGATCTGCAATCCAGTCCATCACCATGTTGCAACCTCCTTCTTCCTTATCTTTACTTTCAAAGATAACAGAGTCCAGCTGTGTTGACTATGTACCAGCACAGATATATGTGAGATAACATTTTATTTTGAAGATAAGGAAGGGAGCATGAGGAGGTGCTGAAAATGAAAGCGGGGGAAGGGAAGAGGCTGTCACTGTGTAGGGGAAGAGACTGGAAGACCAAGTTATAGTAAGAGGCAAGAAGGAAAACTCATATTGGGGGGCAGCTCTGGCTACAGACACCCTCAACCCAAATCACTCCATAGCCCAGATCATTTCAGGTCTCCATTACAACAAGCACACTGAGCACGTTGTCACTTTACAGATTTCTGAAGCAGGCAGATGTTGCTTGTCTTCTTGTGAGGTAAGATACAGGCATAAATATATTGCACATGAAGAGAAGGGAGTTACCTTACAAGTGGAGAACCAGTGATATATGCCATCATGTGCCAGCAATGCCCCTCTGCCATGTACATTGGCCAAACTGGACAGTCTCTACATAAAAAAATAAATGGACACAAACCAAACATCAGGAATGATAACATACAAAAGCCAGTAGGAGAACACTTCAATCTCCCTGGACACTGAATAACAGATTTAAAAGTAGCCAGCCATCCTTCAACAAAAAAACAGACTTCAAAGAGAAACTGCAGAGATACAATTCATTTGCAAACTTAACACCATTTATTTGGGGTTGAATAGGGACTGGGAGTGGTTGGCTCACTACAAAAGCAATTTTCCCTCTCTTGGTATTGACACCTTCTCATCAGTTATTGGGAGTGGACCACACCCACCCTGACTGAATTGGCCTTGTCAACACTGGTTCTCCACTTGTAAGGTAACTCCCTTCTCTTCATGTGCCAGTATATTTATGCCTGTGTCTGTAATTTTCACTCCATGTGTCTGAAGAAGTAGGGTTTATTACCCACGAAAGCTTATGCCCAAATAAATCTGTTAGTCTTTAAGGTGCCACCGGACTCCTCATTGTTTTTATGGAACCTTAAGCAGATCTGAGATTACAGAATCAGGACCCAAGGATCTTTTATACAATTTCATGTCCTCTTTGACAAAGGAAAAACGGTTACTAACCTTTCATAACTGTTGTTCTTCTAGATGTGTTGCTCATGTCCATTCCATGACCCACCCTCCTTCCTCTCTGTTGGAGTTCTGGCAAGAAGGAACTCTCATGGTGAGTTGCAACAGGAGGAAGTTTCCAGTCCAGCAAGAGGCTCCTCTGCAGACACAATGTTAAATGGGGGAGCACAAGCAGCCAAGGCCCCTCCACTGTCCAGCAACTGCTTCACATGCAGGCAACCAGGCCACTTCCAATTACATTGCCCATACATGGACTATAATTACGGGTGTGGGTGGCAGAAGCCAGACCCACAAGACGGGACCAAAGAAATTGGTGGTTCCAGTGCAGGTTAATGGTGTCAGGATCTAAACCTTAAAAGACATGGGGTGTAGTCAAATGATAGTCAGAGAATGTTTGGCCAGGGTTGAGGGAGAGCCCCTCAGGTATCATATTTCTACAGTGCATACACAGGGATGTGCACTTCTTTCTCTTGAAATGGGTGCACTTAATAATACAGAACCTGCAGGAATAATAATAATAATAATATAGCCCACAGGAAGGTAGGCACAAATGTGGCCTACCCCATAACAATTGGATGGGACTGGAAGTTCTTTCAGGAATTTCTAGAGGCAGAGAGAGGGAAGTCCCCAGAGAAAGAAAGAGGGAACACTGTGGACAGGTTGATAGGAGAACCTATCCACAGTTCTCCTATCAACTAGGGAATAGTTGGGCGGGGGGAGGGGGGGGACAATGAGCCAGGGAAAGGGATGTCTGCATCCCCAGTTAAAGGTCCTCACCCCTACTGATGAACTATACCCCACGGGGACTCAAGCCAATGACACACATCACACTCCCTGACACCGACCTGTTCTTGAGCCAAGTTGATTTTGTCACAGAACAACAAAACAATTTGAGGCTGAAGCAAGTCAGTGATGAAGTAAGGGAATGGTGGCTAGTAAAGCAATGGCCACACTTTGTATTTCAAGGAGAAAAAATATACTGAGCTGTGAAGGATGCTCAGATTGGGGAGGTTAGGATGCAACTCTTTGTCCCCAAGTGGTCCTGAAGGGAGCTAATAAGCTGGCTCATGTGATACCTCTTGGAAGGCAACTCAGGCAGGAGAAAATGCTTGAAAGGGTGAACCTGACATCCACAAGAATGTGCAGGATTATTGCGCTTCATGCCCCGAATGTCAGTGGACAAGCCCAAGAAAGGTCCCTAAGGCTCCTCTAATGTCTACCTCCATGGTGAGGTCCCCATTCAAATGCGTAGGAATGGACTTAATAGGTCAACTGGAAAAGAGTGCAGCAGGATACCAATATATTTTGGTGATCATGGACTATGCCATCTGCTATCCTGAATCTCCTCCAATGCACAAAGGTGGCAACCATCGCCGCAGAGCTTATGAACGCATTTGCCTGAGTTGGAATCCCTACAAAAATAATCACCAACCCAGGGTCCAATTTTATGTCACAGTTAATGAGGGAGATGTGCAGCTTACTAAAGGCAAGAGGAAGGCATGGATCTCATGGTGGGGGGACAATTTAAAGGAGCATTGGCAGCCCAAGTGGAAGGAGACTCAGGCTGAAGCTTGGGCTGTGAGGCACAGGGAACAGGTGGGTTTCAGAGCCCAAGCCAGAATGTCTACACATTGCATGAGTCCTGTGAGTGCAGGACTGTAGACTCAAGCTCTGAGACTCGCTGCCATGAGAGGGTTTTTTTGCCATGTAGACATACCCATTGACACTGGAAGCACAGAGACCGAAGGGGGCACAAATACGTTACTAAGTAATATTCTCTCTCTTAATTTATAGCACCTAGTGCTCATGCCAAAAAGAGAGACTTGCTCAACTTTGACTTTTTTTGAAAGTGAAGACTTAAAAGCTTGGTTTTCCTTAACCTCTGAAGTAGGGTGACCAGATAGCAAGTGTGAAAAATCGGGACAAGGGGTGGGGGGTAATCAGGGCCGGCTCCAGCAAAACAAGCTGGTGCTTGGGGCGGCACGTTTCTAGGGGCGGCATTGTGGTGCCAGCCATGCCGCCCCTAAAAATGTGCCCCGGCCGCCCTAGCTCACCTCCGCTGCCACCGCTGGCTCGCGCGCCGCTGCTGGAGGGGGAGATCCCGAGCGGCCGCAGCGCGCGAACCAGCTGATTCGCACGCCGCTGCTCCCCCTCCCTCCTAGGCTTGAGAGCCTGGGAGGGAGGGGAAGATCCTGAGCAGCCGTGGCGCGCGAAACAGCTGATTCGCGTGCCGCTTCTCCCCCTCCCTCCCTCCCTCCTTCCTAGGCTTGAGATCCTGGGGGGAGGAGGCAGGGCTGGGGATTTGGGGAAGGGGCGGAGTTGAGCGGGTGTGGGGTAAGAAAAAAACGGGGGGGTGGCCAAATTTGTTTTTGCTTGGGGCGGCAAAAATCCTAGAGCTGGCCCTGGGGGTAATAGGTGCCTATATGAGAAAAAGCCCCCAAAATCGGGACTGTCCCTATAAAATCGGGACATCTGGTCACCCTACTCTGAAGCCCTAACAATGAGCCAAAAGCTCGCTTCCTTTATGCAACAAATAGTCCCCTTGGTCCATCCGTTTTCAGTTTGCTTACAATGTTGCTATGTAGTGACCAGCTACTGCCTCTCGGGGTGGTGGAGTGCCTACGCTGATGGAAGAAGTTCTCCTGTCGGTGTACTCGTGTCTCTTCACTAAGCGCTACAGTGGTGCATTTGCAGCTGTAAGTGTAGACAAGCCTTCAGTGGGGAAGGAAAAATCCCGAAGATCCTGTGCTCCCAATGATCCTAGTTAACACAGCTGCAGACTTCAATTGAGTGACCCCTGTTTTTACACTCATGTGAGACCAAAATCTGGCCCTCAATAAAGCCCTTGATTTGGCCCATAACTAAACGCCCCCTGATTGCATATTATTTGGGGGGAAGGGGGAAGGGATGTGTGTGTATTAAACCCTGATCGGAAATTTGAACGCGCAATCTTACAGCTGGACAATCTCCCAGACATGGGGCCGCGATCCGCTCAAGCCTCCGGCACTTCCTGCGGCCGGCGCCCAGCACAACCGCCGCGACGGCTGCACACCGGCGTTACACATCCCGCTCCCCCGGCGGCCCTCTAAGCACAGCCGCCAGGGCCACGGTCCCTTTCAGCGGCTCAGCCCAGCCCGCCCCGCAAGTCCCAGCGCCCGCCGAACCCGCTCCTTCCCGCCGCCTGCAGCGCGCACGCCGGGCCGCGCCTCGGGCCCGGCGGCGGGGACAGGCGGCTTGGCCCGCGGGGTGCGGGGCAGAAGGCTCCGCGCAAAGCGGCCATGCGGCAAGGCAGCCCCCACACGGCGCTATGAGCCGCTGCAGCTGGGACTGGGGCGGCCGGGGACGCTCGCAGGGCTCTGGCTCCGCCCGGGCCGGGCTGCAGGGGCAGCGCCTGCCGCGCTTCCGGCCCGGGTCTGTGCGGGCAGCGCTCCGGGCAGGGAGAGCGGCGGCATGCGCGCCGCAGCGGCCGCCTCAAGGAGGGACCGCGGGAGGAGGCGGTGGGTCTCTGAGCGGCCGGGGCCAGGCGCTGGCGGCGCGGCTGATGCCAGGTAGCGCCGGGCTGCACGTCCCGCAGTGGCAGGGGGTAGGTCCGGGGTTCCCGCAGCGCGCCCGTCCCGCCAGGAGCTGCGGTTCAGCTGAGCCCCTCCATCCTCCCGCCACCCCGGGGAGCTGGGACAGCGGCCCGGGACTCCTCTGGGGATCCCGCCGGCCGAGCAGAGGCTCAGGAAACCCTGCGATGGGGCCCACTTGAAGGGCTCCGTGACAACCTGGAGGACCCACGGGTGGCGGCCGAGCCCCGGGGAGCTTCAGTAGGAAGTGGAAATTTTGACTAACAGGTTCATTGAAAAATGAGAAATAAGAAAAATTCCAGCCAGTTCTAGCCTGTATCCCGTGTTCAGAGGGTCCCCACAGCCTCTCAGTGGGTCTCCAGAGGTTTCAGCCTCTTGACCCTGGTCTACACATTATAACTATTTCCTTGGGGGGGTGTTTTAAGGGCATGTCTACACTTGCCATTTAAAGCAGAAAAAGTCCCTTTTTTGCGCAACAACCATGGAAGCGTCTACACTTGCCAATGACTTTTTGTGGTGAAACTCAGAAGTTTTACTGCAAAAAGAAAACCACCTCCAGGCGAGGCATACCGCTCTTACAGGTGATATGCAAGTAAAGACACGCTCTTCCTGTCTACACAGCTTTTGGCCTCAGGGATATCCCACACTGACCACTGTGACCTAGGTGACCACTGGCCAGCAGCTCTGCCGCTCTGACTCCAGGTAAACAGACATACACACATCCACCCTTCCCCCTGTAAAGCCCGGGGAATTTTGAAACTCCCCTTCCTGTTTTCTTGGCAAGTGCTCACTTATCATCTGGCCAGGTGACAATGCCTGCTTCACAGAGCAAACAATCCCCTGCTTGGAGCAATGCTGAGCTACTGGAGCTGATCAGTGTTTTGGATAGAGTGACCAGACAGCAAATGTGAAAAATCGGGACAGGGGGAGGGGGTAATAGGAGCCTATATAAGAAAAAGACCCCAAAATCGGGACTGTCCCTATAAAATCGGGACATCCGGTCACCCTAGTTTTGGAAGAGGAGGCTGTGTAATGCTGGGGACCCAGGATGCCACGTGATCACACACACACACCCCGCTTCCCACAATACGTATTGTCAAAATGGAGAGAATTGCACTGTGGGATTGCTGCCCTCAGTACGCTGCTCTCATTGGCAATGGAAGTGCAGCAAATGTAAACATTCTCTGACGCCTGTAGAAGTGAGTGAGTACACAAACCAGCACTTTTCTTTCACCAGTTCACTATCACCATTGAAACTGACAGCACAAAAACTTTGCAAGTGTAGACGTAGCCTTGTGCTGCCTCCACGCTAGGGGTACGTCTACAGCAAAAGCTGTGCATGGGCACTTGAATCTTTCTAGTTGGCTTTCAGGCTTGGTCTATACTTAAAAGTTAAGTTGATATAGCAGTTAAGTTGATATAGCCACAGTACTTGCTGTAGTTAAGCCAACCCAGGGCCGGCTCTGGCTTTTTTGCCGCCCCAGGCAAAAAAGCCACCCGCTGCTGCCCCCCTGCCGGAGTGCCGGAGGGGAGTGCGGCAGACCCTGCTGCCCCGGCTGGGGCGCCGGCGGGGAGCACGCAGGGGAGGGTGCCGAGCCCGGCCGCAGCGCCGCTCTCCCCGGCGGCCGGAGGGAGGGTGCCAAGCTCGGCCGCAGCACCGCTCTCCCCTGCGGCCGGAGCGCTGCGAGGCGGGCGGCAAGCCCGTCCACGGCGCCGCTCTCCCCGGCAGCCAGGGGGAGGGCGGCCAGCCCGGCCGTGGCGCCGCTCTCCCCGGCGGCCAGGGGGTGGGCGGCGAGCCCGGCCACGGTGCCACTCTCCCCGGCGGCCAGGGGGAGGGCGGCGAGCCCGGCCGCGGCGCCGCTCTTCCCGGTGGCCGGAGGGAGGGCGCCGAGCTCGGCCGCAGCCCCCCTCTCCCTGGCGGCCGGAGTGCCGGGGGGAGGGCGCTGAGCCCGGCTGCGGCCCCGCTCTCCCCGGCGGCCGGAGTGCGGCAGGGGAGGGCGCCGAGCCCGGCTGTGGCGCCGCTCTCCCCGGTGGCCGGAGGGAGGGCGCCGAGCTCGGCCGCGGCCCCGCTCTCCCCGGCGGCCGGAGGGGAGGGCGGCGAGCCCGGCCGCGGTCACGCTCTCCCAGCCGGGCTCGCCGCCCTCAACGGCCGGGGCCCTGCTCTCAGGCCGGAGCGCCGCTGCGCCCCAACAGCCCACCAATATGTTTATTTAAAAAAACAACAAAACCTGAGCGTCGCCCCCCTCCAGGTGCCGCCCCAAGCACGTGCTTGGTAGGCTGGTGCCTGGAGCCGGCCCTGAGCCAACCTAACCTTTCAGTGTAGACCTGACTGTCAATGGCAGAATTCTTTCATTGACCGGGGAGTTGGATTACCTACATGCAGGGGTGAAAGTAAGGCGGTACAGGCCGGTACGGTGTACCGGTAAAAAGTGGCTGCCTGTACCCTACTGCCTTACTTTAAAGCGCTGCCACAGCAGTGCTTTAAAGGACCATGCTTAAAGCCGCAGCAGCACTTTAACATCGCTGCTCTTTTTGCGCTCCCTCATCAGCGGCCCTACCAGGTCCCTACCGGGATTAGGTAGTTGCTTCTTTTGCCCCCCCGTCGGCAGTTGGGGGGGCCCAAAAGGGACAGGGACGTTAAAGCACTGCTGCGGCAGCGCTTTAAGCAAGGTCCTTTTGCCGCAGCAGCGCTTTAAAGGACCCTGCTTAAAGCGCTGCCCCTTTGGTGCCCCACCGGCCACTGATGGGGGGGGGCGCAAAAGGAGCAGCTACCCAGCCCTGGGTGGCACGGGGGGGCGGAGGATTGGGGGGGTGCTGATTCCCAGCCCCACCCCTTCTGCCTGAGGCCCCAGCTCTTCGGGGGCGGGGAGCTGCCCCCCGTAACGGTAAGAGACAAATTTTACTTTCACCCCTGCCTACATGGATGGAAAAAAATCTCTTCTATTGCTACAGAAACGTCTATAGAATGAAGCTACAGCGGCAGAGCTGCAGCTGTGTCTCTGTGGCGTCAGTAGTGTAGACATGGCCTTATAATATGAATACTGTTCATTTAGTGATTGGGTGTCAAAGGAATGCAGAAATCAGTTCTCCCAGTGAAGTCAGTGAGTCAGGCACAGGGCTTCTGGATTTCTTACTGGGACAGTGTACCTCCATATCTTTATTAGCATGAAGCCACAATCTTGCCCCAATGTGAGAATCTTTCCTATGTTTTATTTTCTTGTACTGTATGAGAAAAAAAAAGAGGTTCTTTTGAACCCTAGTCAGATTATTAACCTTTCAATCATTCAACCAAACTTTTTATAAGGTCATTTTTGTCACTTTAACTGATGCTTGTTTTCACCTTTACTATTGAAACCTGCACCATTATACTTTTCTACAGCATTCCAATTACATTTTTGCAACAGGGATTGGTTATTCAGAGATCCTGCAGTATTCAGTGCTTCAAGTGACCCTATTATTTTCAGTCTGTAATATGCCTGCTAGTCTCTTTTACAGTTACCCTACTTTTCATGTTCAGCAAATTTAGCAACATTTGTATGTGATACCCAGCTTCCATAACTCTGCCACTTGCTTCTTAGACAGTATTCCACTGAAAATATTTAATGGAAAATGTTCTTGTAAATATATTAAGGGGGGGGGAGGGGAGTCCTGTCTATGCAATTGGTGATTTGGGGAAATAAAGTCCCTCTTTGCTGGAATAATGCAGTTAGAATTGTTTTGCAAGTACACATAACAGTAACATTACTGTCTAGTTTTGTATGGAAAGACCTTTATTCAACAGTTTTGGATTTACATTTCCAAGCTCCGCCCTATCTTCTGTTTTGTTCCAGCACTCAAATTGTACAAGCTAAAGGAAAAAACACCAGAGCACAATGGAGTCGTCATTAACCTTTATTATGGTAGCTTTTGAGTAGTTGCCACCAGGAGAAAAGAGACACTAAATACAAAATCTGGAATTAATTTGTTCTTCAATATCCCACCCACTACAAAACTATTTTAGGAGTGTTATGATCACTTTCACATCCCCAGAATGCATATTAAATTCACCTTCAGGTCATTAATCAATTAAGTCTAATATTTCTCCATAACTTCTATTACAGCCAGATACTTCAGGGTATTTCAACTTGTTTGGCCTCCGGGAGGTGTCCCAGAGTGCTCCAGTGTGTCCGCTCTGGACAGCACTTTCAACTCCACAGCACTTCAGCCAAGTAAATAGGAAAAACCCCGGGAATTTCATTTCCTGTTTGTTCAGCGTGGAGAGCGCACCACTACAGCTGACCATGGCTGCCCAGGTACGCAAACGTGCTCCAGCGTGGAGCATACAGGAGACACTGGATCTGATTGCTGGGTGGGGAGAAGAGTTTGTGCAGGCAGAGCTCCAAACCAGCAGAAGAAATGCTGACATCTGTGCCAAAATCGCACAGGGCATGGGGGAAAAAGGCTACACCAGGGACACACAGCAGTGCCATGTGAAAATAAAGGACCTCAGGCAAACCGAAATCTACTGCCCAGCGCTCTGCCATGTGTTGTACCTTACTGGCAGGCTCTTCTTTTAAAACACAAAATTTGGCCGAGTACCTCAGGGAATGTATTTCCTGCTGTGAATTGTTTCATTAATTGCAATAGTTAACCTTTTGGGGGTTTTTTCAACAATGTATGGTTTTTCTTGCAGATGCAATATGTTCTCTGGGTGCTTCCTCCACTCCAGCACAAAGGCTATCCCAGATTAGAAGGCAAAAAAAGCGGACAAGGGGAAGACATGTTCTGTGATTTGATGCATTCTTCCGAGGCTGACAGGGCCCAGCTCCATGCATGGAGGCTCACACTCTCAGAGGGCATGCACAAAGGGCAGGAAAGCAAGCAGGGAACAAGAGCTAACATGCAAGAGGAGATGTTGCGGCTTATGGGGGAGCAAACAGACATGTTGAGGCATCTGGTTGAGGTATATGAAAGGCAGCTAGACCCAGGGTCGGCTCTAATAATTTTGCCGCCCCAAGCAGGGGCGGCAGCCCCGCCCCTGATGCAGGCAGATGTAGCGGGGCCCCGCCCCAGACGCATGCTTGCGTCGGGGGCGGGGCCCCGCTATGTCTGCCTGCGTCGGGGGTGGGGCCCCGCTACGTCTGCCTGCGTCGGGGGCGGGGCCCCGCTACGTCTGCTTGCGTCGGGGGCGGGGCCCCGCTATGTCTGCCTGCGTCGGGGGCGGGGCCCCGCTACGTCTGCCTGTGTCGGGGGCGGGGCCCTGCTATGTCTGCCTGTGTCGGGGGCGGGGCCCCGCCCCCGACGCAGGCAGTCCCAGTCCGCGGCAGCAAGGGGCGAGCGGCAGACCTGCCGCCCCATTGCCGCCGTGGCAGGCAAGAATGGGGCGGCAGTCCGAGTCCCGCGGCGGCAGTCCAAGTCCCACGGCAGCAATTTGGCGGCGGGAAGAGCGGACCTGCCGCCGAATTGCCGCCACAGGACTCGGACTGCCGCCCCATTCTCGCCTACTGCCCCAAGCACCAGCTTGGAAAGCTGGTGCCTGGAGCTGGCCCTGGCTAGACCTTAGAGTCCCGCTGAACCCAATGATGAACCAGCTGCCTTCCTCACCTAGAATGCGGGGGAGAGGGAGAGGAGAGTTTAATTATCCCTTGAACTCAACTCCAGGAGATGGTTCATGGAGCAGAAAGCTCTCATTCCCACAGCTTTGGTTGCTAGACAGTGCAATTGTAATAAGCTATGTGTCCTTGCCCCTCCCTCCCTGTGTTATCAGGCCCTTATCTGATTATCATTGCTATTCATTACTGTCTGTCAGTGTTTGTTAGCATAATAAAAATGCATGAATTGAGTACAAGAGGCTCTTCATTCACTGTGCACACTGTGGTTGGTGGGGGTTTAGTTTACAGGGCAGTACATGCGAAAAGGGGGGCAGGTTGGTAAGGAACAACACACAGAACTATCACATCAGTGTTGGATCATTAATGAAACTGGTTTTCAAAGCCTCTCGGAGTTCGATGTGCTCTTCTTATTGCCCTGGTGTCTGGCTGCTCATAATTGGCATCCAGGAGATCTGCCTCAACCCCCCCACTCCGCCAGAAACTTTCCCCCCTTACTTTCACAGATATTATGTAGAACATAGCAAACAGCAACAACAATAAGAATATTGCTTTCACTGAGGTTTAACCTAGTGAATAAATTGTACCAGTGCTCCTTTAGACATCCAAAGGCACATTCTACCCCCATTCTGCACTTGCTCAGCCTATGGTTGAACTGCTCCTTACTGCTGTCCAAGCTGCCTGTGTACGGCTTCATGAGCCACGGGAGCAAGGGGTAGGCTGGGTCTCCAAGGATAACTATTGGCATTTCAACATCACCAATGGTAATTTTGTGGTCTAGGAAGAAAGTTCCTTCTTGCAGCTTTCTGAAGAGACCGGAGTTCCTAAAGATGTGCGTGTCATGTACCTTTCCTGACCATCCCATGTTGATGTCTGTGAAACGACCCCTGTGATCCACTAGCGCTTGCAACACCATTGAGAAGGAGCCCTTCCGGTTTATGTACTCTTTGGCAAGGTGGTCTGGTGCCAAGATAGGGATGTGTGTTCCGTCTATTGCCCCACCACAGTTAGGGAACCCCATTGCTGCAAAGCCATCCACTATGACCTGCACATTTCCCAGAGTCACTACCCTTGTTAGCAGAAGGTCAGTGATTGCATGTTTTCCAGAGTCACTACCCTTCTTAGCAGAAGTAAATTAATTGCCCTGGCTACTTGGATCACAGCAGCCCCCACGGTAGATTTACCCACTCCAAACTGATTCCCGACTGACCGGTAGCTGTCTGGCATTGCAAGCTTCCACAGGGCTATCACCACTCGCTTCTCAACTGTCAGAGCAGGTCTCATTTTTGGTATTTCTGTGCTTCAGGGCTGGGGAAAGCAATTTGCAAAGTTCCATGAAAGTGGCCTTAAGCATTCGAAAGTTATGCAGCCACTGCCCCTCATCCCATACCTGCATCACAATGTGGTCCCACCAGTCTGTGCTTGTTTCCCTGGCCCAGAAGCGGCGGTCCACTGTGTCAACAAGCCTGGCTGCTGCTGCCAGTATATACGAATTGCTCCGTTCCATGGCTTCCAGCACGGCTATTTGCGTGGCAGCACATTCTTCCACACGGCGGCTCCTGGCTAGGCTCTGGAAATACCTCAGGACGATGTGCGAGGTGCATAGCTATGATAGCTATCCCACAGTTCCTGCTCCCGATTGGAATTCTGGGTTAGGCTCCCAATGCCTGATGGGACAAAAACGTTTTTGTGAGGTGTTTTGGGTACGTATCCTCAGCTTCCTGTGATGCACTAGCTCCTCCTTCTCTCCCTCCCCATTTTCGCGCCTAAGCCTGGGTTACTTGTGCAGACGCCATAGCACAGCAAGTATGGAGCCCGCTCAGCTGTACGCTGTTGTGAGCATCACAAACACCTCGCGCATCGTCCTGAGGTATTTCCAGAGCCCATAGTGCATCGCTCCATTAGTCGATGCTACCCATGGTAGTGGGAATGCGCTCCGCTGATGGGATGTACATAATGGGGACATACACCATCAATTTTGTAAAACTGGAGGCTACAGGTCGACTTTAATAAATTCGAACTAATTTTGTAGTGTAGACAAGCCCATAGTATAATTTAGCTATTCCAGGATAACTTTAATCTAGAATAAAGAGTTTCCACAGTAAAAAATTTCCCCAGGTGTGCCCTCACACCGCCTACCCTTTCATGTGTGCTTAGCATGCCTGCCTACAAACCTTATTACATGACAGGTCAAAGATTTATTTATTTATTTATTTTGTGATTAAGACTTCCATTTGTCATTTAACATTATGTAATCATACCGATACACACTGGTGGGCTGTTCATGTAAAGATACATATAATCATTTTTACAATGCTGATAGAATAAATCTGAAAGTGTGTAGGAAGAAGTGCTGTAGAAAGTATTTCACATCATCTCACTGAACAAGCAGTAGGGTAGCATGGGGGTGTAAAACTAGGTTAACATTAACAACACATAGTTGCATGTAATCCTAAAAGTGCTAATGAAATAGCTTGTAATTTCCTGCAGTTCAATGATGAAAATGGCACTTTTGTGTTAATGTCTGAGGTCTGCTTTTAATAGCTGCCCTTTCAGTTTGGTTATATTTATCAAGCTCGGAAGCTGAAGGGAAAGTAAAATGCAACTAATTTGCATCAAGGCAGAGTTATGAGAAAACTTTCACCTACCAGGCAGTATTATGTAAGATTTGTTTTTCTTCAGATCACTTGCCAGCTGCAGAAAACAAATATTATTTGTTATATAGGTTAGTTCTTTATTGGCTGTTACCCTCACTGAACACATTTCCTACAATTATTCTTTGCCTTTTCCTGGCCTGGGAATTAACTTCTGTGCTGGTTAAAAGCATATGCACTTGGCTCGTGCTGGTTAGAAGTGTAGGGTCCTGTAGGCTGAACCGACTTGAGTACTCCCACCACTCGGGGCCCACTTGTTGTGGGTGCAAAAGGAGGGGCAGAGAACAAGGAATCCTCCCTGCCCACTGTACAGCAGCTGGGCACTATTGCAGTCCCTGCAATCCCTGATGCACAGGACTGCTCACTCCATCCAGTGGAGTGGATTGCATATGCACCTCCTAAGACAAAAGACCCCTCTCCCCCAAAGGAGTGGGAAGGAAAGGAGGTAGGTCAATGGCCCTCTCACTTCATGAACTCACAGTAGAGCTGGCTGGCCATAGAGGAGGGCATATGCTGCACCCCCCCAAACAATTGTCATAGAAAATGTTCTCCCCTCACCCACTGGAAAAAATTCCTGAAGAAACTGTTCCTCCCAAAGACCTCCCAGCCATAGGCGCCAACTCCATGGGTGCTCTGGGGCTGGAGCACCCACGGGAAAAATTGGTGGGTGCTGAGCACCCACCGGCAGCTCCCCGCCAGCCCCGCCCCCGCCCAACTCACCTTCCGCGTTCTGGGTTCCCTGGCCGGAGGCGCCTCCCACCAAGGTGCTTTTTTTAGCCACAACAGCTGCCTCTCAGCTGTGCGGCCACGGGGGGTGGTGCGGGGCAGCGCCTCGGGTGGTGGGGGTGGGGCAGCAGCGGTGGCCGCCCCGCGCTGGGATTGGCCGTCCCGGATGCCACTCAGTTTCTCTTTGGGCCTGAGAGGTGGGGCTTGGACGTGTGGAAAGGGACGTGGCCGGGCCCGGGGGTGGGGGCCTGTGTCGGCGCTGCCTCCCGCCCCCCACGTCGTGGTCAGTCGGAATCGGGTGGCGGCAAGAGACAGGTCCGCCGGGTTGAGGAGCGGATGCAGCGCGGGATCCTGGTGTGCAGCGGGCGGGCACTGTGCGGTGAGTGGGGCGTGAGGCAGTAGCGTAGCCGGCGGGGGGAGCAGGGGGAGAAGCCACTCCCCCTCTGGCTGAAGCAACGCCTTCAAAAGCACCGCCCGAGCCCTGCTCCAGCAGCGGGGCTCAGGCGGCCCTTTAAAAGGCCCGCGGCTCCCTGGGGGTGGAGTGGGGGGGATCTGGGGGGGTGCGAGCACCCACCGGCACCGACAAAAGTCGACACCTATGCTCCCAGCTATCCACTGTCCCCGCTGCAGCATAGAGGCTAAATAGCACTATTATGCCCAGAAATGCAAGCAGTCCCAGAAACATGCAGAGTAAGGGCTGTAGGATCACAGGCATCAAAGTTTGTTCATTTGTTTGTTTCTCCTGTTTCACATGCTTCCTACCTTCTCCTGTCCCCTTTGCACTATCTGCTATCACAGCGCTTTCAGGCCCATCAGGAAATGGCTTTCATCAGCATTAGTGTTATTAAAATACAGCTATGCTCTCTGAATTGGCAGTACAGCAGCTCTTCACACCACCAAACCCCCTCTCTTGAAGCCAGATGGTGGCTGTCCTTTGCATGGGTGCACAAGAATGGTGCAAAGCTATTCCCTTTCTTTGGAACCCCTCCCCTCTGTGCAGGGACTGGCCACAGTTGCAGTCTTTGCACTCCCTTGAGTACAATGACTGCTCCTACAGCAGTGCCCCAACAGGGACAGTAAGGAGGTACTTCTCTGTAACTGCCGCATGGGCTTTCCAGCTGCAGAGAGGAGTGTGCATGGCACTCTCAGTAAAGGTGATGAGGCATTTTTAGCGTGCAAGCTCAAGCCCGCTCGCGTGAGTCTGTCTGCCCAGACTGGGAGGCTCACTCCCAGCCGCAGTGTAGACATATCTCAGGAGACATTGTGGCTCCCTAAGGGATGGCTTTAGAGCTCATGCTGAGACCCAATGCCACAATTTAACCTGTGTTTTACACTAACTTGTAAACACTTTTACACTATTGTACCTTTGCTCCGTAGAAAACAGCTCAGTTCACTGTACAAATTGCTGTGGTTATTTTATCAAGCCTGCTTCTTACTGCAACTCATACCAAATACCATCGGGGCAAATTCATCCAAGATGTAATCCCACACAGAAGTCACTTTGCAATTCCTCAAAAGTTATTTCATAAAGTATAAAATGCTCATTTCCCCTGTTAAATTAGTGTTTCTACCTCTTCTGGAAAAAATAAAAGGAATTGTGTCACCTACACTAGGAGGAAATGGATTCCAGTGGTTAAAGCAAGGGACTATGAGTGAGATTTTCCAAACGCTCAGTATTGGCCCAGTTCTGTTCCCACTGAATACAATTGTGTGGACTTCAGTGCAAGCAGAGATGAGCACTTGACTTCAGTGGAAGCAGAGTCAGACCAGAACTGAGTGCTTTTGCAAATCCCACCCCAAAATTCAGAGCTCCTGGGGCTCTGGTTCCAACTCTACCTCAGACTTGCTGTGTCTCAGTTTGCCCATTTGTAATATTGGCATTACATTTGCCTTTCCCAGCAGTGCTCACGGGGCTTTAAAATCATCAAGATCCTCAAATACAAAGTACAAATAAAATGCGAAGTATTATTTTATTATTACTGAATCAAGATAAAAAAAACCCAGTCATTTAATAAATGTTATTTGATGCTGCTTATTATTTCTAAAGCCATCTATAGTAATTTATGAGCTACCCTATATTTACATACGTAGGTATAAATGGTTTGCTAAGTAGCAACAGCTATTACACTCAGTATGTGTATTATAAATTGTCACTGAAAAGATAAACAGCTCTAACATTAATTAAATATCAGTAAAAAGAAAGGCACTCTGATCTTCAGGGTCACATAGGAAGGCGATGGTATTATGTCATTCTTCTTGCCTGCATTATAGGTGCAGAATGTTTTCATCCCCACCGACTTCTTTTAACCTTCACTCTCTCCTAACATAGATAGGTCTCTCATTCTATACTAAAAGCTATGGCATACGGTTTTACAGCTGTTACAGCTTAATGGAAAAAATATGTTTGCATTCTGCTAAAGGTCAAGGTCCTAATACAGATGTAAGTCAACAACAGCCTCATACGTGTGGTTTCCATACATAGTTATACTTAGTTATTCTCTCAGCAAGATACTTTTTGTTTCCTGTTTCTCCTATTCTGCATCTGAACTGGTGGTTTAGACTCTAGAAACAAATGAGTTGCTCACCTTTAAATTGTTACACACATCAAACTATTCCTTGTCATTAGCTGACTGATTAAAGTCATACAATCGGTCAGTTAGTTTCAGTCTTGGTCATCAACAGTAACATTCACCAAATTTGACTTTAGAGATCAGTAGCTAAAGTCAACGGTAGCTTCATTTGCTCAGCACCTCAGAAAATGAGGTCACTTAGGTGGCTAAATATGGATTTAGATAACCAACATTAGACATCTGGTTTTGAATATTTTTGGCCTAACTTCATTGACATAATGATCCAGCATATTTTTATTGACAATATTTTCAATAATTAGTTTAATCTCTCTATGGTAATGGTATATATTCTGCTGCTGTTAAGGTGATCCATCCTCCCTGTGAAGGGCTGTGGGTTTCAAGAGGCTTTCTCTAAAGGTGTAGCACTGCATTCACATAGCCAGGCATGTGGTCTTTTAATATCAGTGTTAATTTGTTTGGGGCTGAGTTGATTGGTTCCAAAGACTAACTCGCCTTTCTTAAGGCGAAGAGTCAGGCAAGTCTTTCAGTTGTGTAAAAATCTGAAGAAGGAAAAAAAGAGAATGTAAGTTGTGGAATGGGGAAATAGAACATTTCCCAAATACAGGTTCTGGGAAGCAATATTACAAGGTTAATAGTCTCTCTGGGAGGTGGTTGCACTAGACTAGAGGATCTGAACAGCAGAGATTCCTGACTTGGGGGGCAGGGGTCATTCCCACAGCAGGGTTCTCAGCTCCTATCTTAGAATGAGAGAATCTGGTATGAGGATTAGGTGTTGTCTCTGGACATAGGTGAAGGGTAATATGCAAGACCTTTTCTTATAACTGGAGAGGAGACTGGCTGAGGGTTGGTGGGGAACTAGTTAGTACTGTCTGTAGAATGTGGATGTGGAGTGTAGCGGTCTGTGGATCATACTAGAGAGTAGATTGGATAGAGTGGTATCAATTTAATTCTGTGATAACTCCAGACAGCATATGATATTTTCTGTCTAGTTTGGCTATTGCAGCACACTGCTCAAGATAACCTTCACGTCCGTTGGAATGTCTGTATAAAATCATCTAGACTAGAGGAACAATTCTGCAAGGTGCTGAGCGCCTCCTAAGAGGCGCTGCGTGCTTTGTGGAGGGAGCACAGCACACTGCAGGATCCAGCCATGTATGAGTCTCTGCATTAGTTATCTAGCAGGATCCAGAGATGTCACCCAAACAAAATGGGAGCACCATGGCCTTCAGGTTAGAGCAGTGGTTCCCAAACTGGGGTTCGTGAACCCCTGGGGGTTCACAAAATGTTACAGGGGGTTCCCAGTAAAAAATTCCCTAATGGCGGACAGAGCTGTCCCTAGGGCCCAGGGCAGCACGGGGCCAGCAGCCCCTAGACTTCCAAGAGCTAAGCAGATCAAAGCAAGCATATCTATCACACTGAGGAGATTTAAACTTCGAGACGCCATAAAAAATGGAAAGGAAGGTGGATATTTGTTGCTGTTTTTAAAATGAAATAGGCAGCTAGTATTGTTTTTTAAATTATTATGAAGAACAAGTTTAAGCTTTGTTGTAACGTGAGCTGTTTGCTTGGACTGCTCAAGACCTGAATACTAGTGTAGGAGGACCTCTTTGAGTTGGCTTCTTAAATACCTTCATGCTGTTTCACATCTGATACTCCTTGGTGAAACACAGGAGCCTTGTCTTACAACAGACTTATTCAAACTGATACAAGCTACGAAAGTGAGATCTTGGAAGAGTGTTGCCGTTTTCATATTGTAATACAAATACTGTAATGATAAATAATAATAAATAGTGTGTAATAAGCATGTCACAAAAACAAATTTTATATTTCCAAGATCACTGCTTTTATAATTTATACTCCAGTAAAGGAGAAAATCCCTGGAAATATTCATTTTTAAGAGGGGGTTTGCGAGACTTGACATTTTAGTGAAAGGGGTTCATAAGTTGTTAAAGTTTGGGGACCACTGGGTTAGAGGTTAAGAAGTCGTGTTGTTCAGTCTTATCTTTGTGTGTGTCTTTTATAAAAAATATCTGTTTTGATCCCTGGGCTGTTATGGATTTCTGGGGAGCTTTCATCCGCTATAGCCATTGTAAATAGTTTCTTTCTAGCCTAATTTTTCATAACGACCCTTCCATGTCTGTCTCCCTTGTGTTAACTATGCCTCCAACTCCATTCCTCTAATACATTTAAGACAGCATTTGAAGTTTGCAAGTAGAGGGAGGAACAACTATTAAACCGTGCATATGAGCATGTACCGCATTATTTTATGCTGACTGATATATGTGTACCACTCATACATGCATATAAGCATGCACAGAGTATATCGGGGGAAGAGGATGACTATGGAGAATGACCTTCAAAGGTAAAAAAATGAACTTACTGGTTTTGGGTAAAGCCATTTAGCATCAGTGATTATTCAGTAACAGAAGTGCAGACTCCACACTAATGATAATGTAATAGAAAATACAAAAAAGCATGGAGTAAATAACTAATATGCAAAAAGACATCTGGCCCTTTATGAGATCCTACCTCACATTGTCTTTAATCATTACCCAGCAGGGATGTCATGCAGTGTTCTACTTCTTCGACTTCATTTAGGATTTACATGACAAAGTCTTATCAAAATAGAACCCTACAGGCTGGAAAACAAACTCTTAATTAAAGCACAGTGTTTCTAATTACATACACCAGGACAAACTCATTACAATGAATGTCATTTTCAATAGTGTCCCGAGAAATGACAAAACAAAGTCATTGTCAAATGCACACCCAGCAGATTTATGCTATGTGTGCTCACAGAACTGATGGCTGTTTCCATTAGAGACACCAGCACCGGCTGCGAGTAGGCCTAATTTAGTGTTGGATGGTACAGTGGTCTATCTCTACATAGAGCTCTCTCCATGTGGTGGCAATTGTAACATGCATTATTGTACAGGAAAAGCAGGTTCAGGAGGTAGGGTGGGAGAGGGACAAAAACTAATCTGGGGTTGGAATCTAGCTTCAACTGAAGTCAATGGAGATGTCTTTCCATTGCCTTCAATGGGAGCTGAATCAAAGTCTTGGTTGGTGGAAATCAGATGCATTTTAACAGGAGCAGCTGTCCACCAGGTTACAGGTGTACATATTCGGGTTACATAAATGTTTCTATCTAATCCCCTGTTTTCAGCGACTTATAACTTTTATAAACTTTCAAGTTCTGCACTGACATTTTCTAGGCATGGTCTCTGCACAAAAGGTTGCTCAAAGCTGGTTCAATAACTTGAATATGAAGAGGGTGTAAAAATGCTTCACCATTACATAAAATAATTACAACTTTTTTTGAATGCCTCTACAGCCAAATTGGTTTGGGGAGAAGTTGGAAATTATGATTATTCATTAAATGCACAAAGTTTGCTGGAGAGGCTGAAGTAGAGGTTCTAACTCTCTATAGAGCAGTGGTCTCCAACCTTTTTGTGCCCCTTCCCCGAGGCCCCGCCCCTTCCCCAAAGCCCTGTCCTGCTCACTCCTTCCCCCCATCCCTCACTCTCCCCCACCCTCGCTCACTTTCACCAGGCTGGGAGGGGATTGGGGTTCGGGAGGGGGTGCGGGCTCTGGGCTGGGGGCCAAGGGGTTTGCAGTGTGGGAGGGGTCTCTGGACTGAGCCTGGGGCAGGAAGTTGGGGTACAGGAGGGGGTGAGGGGTGCAAGCTCTGGGAGGGCATTTGGGTGCAGGAGGGGGCTCTGGGCTGGGGCAGAGTGTTGGGGTGCAAGAGGGGGTGTGGGCTCTGGAAGGGAGTTTGGGTGCAGAAGGGGGCTCTGGGTGGGGGCAGAGTGTAGGAGTGAAGGAGGGGGGTCAGAGCTGAGGCAGGGGGGTTGGGTGCAGGAGGGGGTATGGGGTGCTGGCTCTGGGAGGGGGGTCAGGGCTGGGGCTTGGGGTGCAGGAGGGGGTTTGGGGTGCAGGAGGGGGTATGGGGTGCTGGCTCTGGGAGGTGGCTCAGGGCTGGGGCTTGGGGTGCAGGAGGGGGTTTGGCTCAAGGAGGGGGCTCAGGGCTGAGGGTTGGGTTGCGGCTTCCCACTGAGCAGCACTTACCTCCAGCGGCTCCCAGTTAGTGGTGTAGCATGGCTGGAGCTAAGGCAATCTCCCTGCCTACCCTGGCCCCATGCCGCTCCTGGGGTGTGTGTGTGTGTGTGCAGGAAGCACATGGCTCTGCATGCTTACTCTCTCTGCAAGCACCACCCACCGAGCTCCCATTGGCCACAGCTCCCCATTCCCGGCCAATGGGAGCTGCGGGGACGGTGCTTGCAGGCAGGAGCAGCATGCGGAGCAACGTGGGGCCGGGGCAGGCAAGGACCATGCCTTAGCAGCATCGCTGCTGCACCGCCGGAGATTGCGATCAACTAGGGGATGAGAGATGGAGAAATCTATTTGTTTCCCTGTGTAGACAAAATGGCTCAGACAAAACACTCGGTGAACAAACTTGTGTTAAGTGCACTCAGCTGGAAACATTTACGCTGTGTTCCAGAAAAAGACACTGAGTGTGTATTGATAGACTCCGAGACGTGATCTGCTTGGGGAAAGTGAGCTGGATGGAGACCTTGTACGGGGAGGCTGCCCCAGGAAGAGTTTTGGAAAATACCCGACACATGGTGCAGCTTCAAAGGTAAAATATTTCTCTGCTCAGAATAATTCCTCTGAGACCCAGGGATGAGAGTCGCCTCTGAACTGGGTGAGTCAGTAGTGTCCAGAGGGGGTGAACTCCATCAAAAATCACCCCAACCCATCCTTCAATTTGTTGGTGGGATTTTAGCAGAGGGCTTCGGAAGCCCCTCTCCTCTTAGCGCATCACAGCTTGGGGAAACCAACCCAGGCTGCAAGGTGCTCTCTCTGTCTCTTAGGATAAGGCCCAAAGTCAGGGTCATGGTGAGTTATACCAACCCCCCCCCCCTTTTTTTTTTTTTAATTTGTTTTGTGTCCTCCCCCAGTTTAATTTTCTACTTTTCTTGCTGGTTCTTAGAACAAGTCACACCCGCTCCCTCATACCAAGGTTGCTTATTATACTATTAGTAATGGGAGGCTGCACCAAAAGTCTCACCAGCCACTAGGGCTAAAAGTGAATGCTGGCTAGCACTGGAAAGCTGGCATTTCTAGCCTGGACGGGTCTTGGGATGTTGACAACCTACTAGGCAGCTAAGAATGGGGACTCTGGAATGGCTGTAACCGAGGAACCTCTTGGTGCTAACTGGTAGAGGGCACACAGGGTTCATATAGTTTTAAAGGGATCCCCTGGGTTGGATATATGCATAATGATTCACTAAGAGGTGGTATGTGAGGTCTCTCTAGCAAGAGCCAGTAGCCCACTGGTCATGCAAAATGTATGTACGGGTAATATCTAAGGAGTTATGTGCCTGTACTGAAAATTATGTTCTTAAGGAAGGTAACCAGAAGGTGACATGTCTTGGGGAGGTTCCTTTCAGACAGGGGGTAGCAGACAGTATCTCCCTGTCTGGTCACTGTGTATTGTGTCCCCCAGTGTATGTCTATTTGTATACTGAGCCAGATGCTGATTAAGAGATTGTAAAATCAACAAGAAAGTGGTATACAGGAAAAAACAATGCAGGGGAGGGGGAGTGGGAGGGGAATGCTTATGAATAATAGTGGATTATTCTGATATGTCTGGGGGTGCAAACAGACATCCAGGATTTTCCACCGAGGAGGCAAGCTGACAGCATGACTTGTCTCATGAATGGAAGGTCACAACCAAGCCTGGCTGTAAAATGCTGGAAGGACCTTGAGTGAACATTGCTCTATAAGACAAGAAAATGTCAAGTTAAATAAGTCTAGATTCTAGAAGGCAGCTTCTGATGTTATAGGTAACAATTTGCTTCCAATACTTTACTTGCTATTACTTGAATCTCTGTACTTTGTTTAATAAACTTTTACTTGTTTTCACTATAAAGATATCTAAGTGCTGTGTGTTAAGCGGCACGGTGATCCGTGATGGAAATGGTAAGATGGGGTATACTGCTTCTTTGGAACTGGCAAATCTGTGAATACAGCATTTGTCCAGTGAAACAGGGGCTGCGCACTCCAGGGAGACACTTGGAGATCTGAAGGGTTGGTGTATTCCTATCACTAACCAACAGAGAGACAACAGGGCCTGTGAGGTCTACAGGGGCATTGCTTGTGTTGCCTGTGGAGTTAGGGAGCTGACCCCGGCAGGCACCGACAATGCTTCTTTATGCTATGGACAGGTGGTAGCAAGGTGCCCCATTCCCTTGGGTACTCCCTGGGAAGTGTCACAATGGCACCATATATACTATTCATTTCTAGCCTTGTGGCTTGTCATCTATTGGACCTTAATATAGTTACTGGTGCCTGGGACTAGCAGCACCTTCTGAAGTAGCAGCCTGTTTTCCCCCTGCAGTGCCAAGTGCTGCCTCCTCCTTCCTCTTCCTCACTGCTGCTATTAAACCTGCTACTAGGCAGGAGTAGCTTGGCAGCCACACAGCAGCTCTCTCATTAATGCATGATCAGTTTCTCCCTGTATTTCCTGATCTGCGTATCACTTTTCACTTTAAGCTTATGAATTTTGCAACACTGCATTTGTGCTGTGTAAAGATCAAGTGGCATGGTGGCCACTTATCTGCCAGGATGTCAGTGGTACTTGAGCATACTGCATTGATTTATGCCTTATTTGTATTACTATAAAAAGACTTAGAGAGAGAGATATTTATAGGGAGCAAGAAAGAGAATATTCTTGCAAATTGGCAGCGCATTACAATTCAAAATAAAACAAAACCCAGAGGAAGAATTTTTACTCCTGCTAAAACAGGGCCAAATCCTCCTTGCTTTAGGCAATCACTAGGCAGTGAGTCCACTCAAATATGTCAGGGAAGCAGGAGTTGGCCCACAACTCCTGTAGGTGCAGCACAGAGTTCAACCTTGATGAGAATACCTTGGATAGTTCCTATGATCATCACTGAGAGGAGTGCACACCAGAAACAGAACCTTAGCGGCCACAACTGATAAGTTAAAAATGAGCATTAATCCATTTCAACGATTTCACTTTGTAAGTTGGCTGCTGAGATGCTGAGCAGTGCTCTCACCTCCTTGTCTCTTCATTAGAAAAATTAATTCACCATTTTTATAAATCAGTACAAGGGATTAAACCAAACAAAATGTCTGCAAAAGATTTATGGCAATTGAGGTTAAGTAAGACTGTAAGAAGCAAACACCCAAGATCTCTCTCCTTCAAACCTTAAGGATCCAAACTGGAACGGGTAAACTTGACAAGGACAATGGGGTTTCTGGCAGGTCATCCAGAACTACCTGAAAAGTGTTAATCGCAGGGAAGAGGAAACTGGAAAGTTCTTTGTGGTGGTGATTATTTTAAATAATAAATAACTATTTGTGACATGTTTACACAAAGTGAAGTCCAGCCCTTGAGACAAGAGAGGTCAAACAATGGTAGTTGTTGTGGAACATAATGCAAGATAGGTCTCACAGGGCTTCATAAAATGTGTTCTATACACCACAAAGTGCTGGCTATAGCAGGTTTACTCAATGCTTGTGCAGTTACAGGGAAAGGACTACATGATGAGCATTAAAAAGAACAGCTGCTGGACACCAGCACTCTGATTCACACTGCCGCGCTGCAATGTTAATGATTAGTCATGTTCTACAATACATTGAGCCAGCAATGTATTGAGAACAGAATTTGGCCCTGTCGCTTCTTATGATTAAGGCTTTTTGGTACAAAGCTGCCCTTTATGCAAAGTTATCCTCCCGTGGCATACAACTTGACCAAAATCCATCATAAAGATTTGTGTGGCATTCACTGCTATACAGCGTAACACATACAATCTTTGGCTATTTAGAACCATTTGTAACCCTCCCCATGAGTTCTAATTTCAGAGTTCTTCCAGTGAATGTCATCTTATCAATACAACCAGAGCAGATTTATGATTAAAAGACGGCAGCAGATTTTGGGCAGCCCCCACACCATAATTATAGGCTTTCTGGCTGAGTACACTGTCTCAAGACTGAGATACAGACTATTTATTTGCAAATTGCAGTAATAATCCCACTTTGTGTTTGGATTTTTTCCTCTTGCTTTTATATAATTTTCTTTTCTACCATGTTATTTCCCTTGTGATACAAGGTGTAATTTTCTTGCCTCTTCCACAGTATATTGTTTTAGTCACTGATGGTTTATCTTTTCTTGGTCTATTCCACACCTTTGAATTTTTTTAGCCCAAAGCAAAACCCTGGTCACTGCTAGAAAATTACTACTATATGTTCTTTAGAGGACCACTGAATTGTTACAGTTGGACAAGATCCATGGAATAGATTCTAATCCCCACATCTGCTTATTTTGCAGGATTCTTGGGGCCAAATTCTCAAAAGGTCTGAGTCTTATGCATGCAAAAATCTCTGTTTATACATGCAAATAGTTATTCCCATGTGCAAATTGTAAATTAGATGCAAAACAGATAATTATGTATGTGTAGATACCCATTTGCACTCTCAAATGGATGCATGGGCACAAAACAGAGGCCATTTAAAAAGTTGCCATTGCTGAATAAGAACCTACCTACTGTTAAAACTAGAAGATGATAGCATAAAGCAACATAACTTGGGGGAAATGATTTTACTCTTCTCAATGACATGAACACCTGAAAAATATGTTAATATGAGCTAGAGAGCGCCGATTTACAAAGCATGAACAGTATGAAAATTGAATTAATTTTCCTTTAAGAAAAAAGATTATTTTCCCCCATTTTCATTTTGTTTTTCTGCCTGTTTTCCTGACATCACACACACACACACACACACACACACACACACACACATACACACATGCTACAGTATTCCTGGTTTGTAAACTCCATAGGTCAGTTTCTGATCTTAGTTGGAATAATATAAATCTAGAGTAACTCCACTGACTTTACACCAACATTACTGAGAATCTGGTTGTCGATTTCCATCACTAGTGACCATATTCTTATTTCTGTCTTTTCTATTTCTTAATTCTCTTTTTTCCTCTTTGATTATTTTCTCTTTCTCACTGCTTCTCCTTTTCCTTCCTGTTTGATTCATGCAGTAGCACCGGCAAAAATAACTTGGGAAATTAATCTGTATTTTTAAATTACTCTGACCCCTCACGCTTCCCTTTCTGTTCCCTTATGAAAAGGCAACAGCAAGGTTTCTGTAGCAATTCCTTGAAAAGCTGGTTCCATCTGCTAGAGTTATTAGCTATAAAGAGCCAGATTCATCCTCGGTGGAAGAAGGTTCCATTTGCATGGAGGGTGTGTGAATTTGGTTCATGGATACCAGGAGGTGAAACGGTAAATACCTACCTATAGGAGATGCCTGTGTTGCAACCTGACCATCAGATACCATCAGGGGCTCTTCTCTTAAAAGAATCCACGCTGGATGGAACAGGCTTGGTAGTCTATCAAAGTACTGTATGCCTGAGTTCGGTGTTTCATAGCTGTGCTTTGGAAAGGATACTCTTCAAGATCAAAACTCTCACATCAGCTGGGGTGGCATCTTTGAGGAACCTGCTTTAGGTTATAGGAAGTTTAGTTCTGTGAATTCAGGTTATTCTCTTCATACTTATGGGTATTAAAGTTGTACAATACGTGTTAGGTGCAAAATTGCTGAAATACATAATTCTTGCCCACCAAAAATAAACATGCAAGAGAACTGCTGTATTTTGAAAAATTGTAATCATCTGTTCATATTTTCTCCTTTGTTTCACAACATGCGGCTATAATTCAGTGGCATTGGCATTTAAAGTTTTAACTTGTTGACAGGCATTTTGATATGTACAGTAGCATATCAGAGCTAGATTTCTTACAGCTGTTGCATATGACCTTTATTTGGCTACTGCAGACTGCCTGTTATTCAACCTTTTATGTTTTTTGTGAAAGTCACTTAAATGTTCTAGTTCTACTTGCTCTGAAAGAGGAAGTTATTTACCTTGTGCAGTAATGATGGTTCTTTGAGATGTGTCCCCCTATGGTGTTACCCCAAAATGTGGACCCAAGACACCCAATAGTGGCCTGCCTGTAACTGTAAACTGTAAACCAACTGTCAATTTGGCCCACTTCAATGGGTAACAAGCAGTGCAAGTAGATTTTAACTCTTACCAGTATGGTACCAACCCCAAACCCCCTCACAAAAAATGTTCCATGACTAGAGCCCTGTGCGGATACAATTTATACCCGGGGATGTGGATATCCGTGGATAGAAATAAGTATCCGCTGACCTGCAGGGCTCTCCCAGGAACTCTGCTCCTTTCGCTGTTGCAAAGTGGGACCGCCACTCCCAGGAGCCAGCGCCCTGCACCGGTAGCTTCTCCGGCGCTGCTGTACCACCTCAGCCCCTTACATGCAGCCGTGTGTCCTGTCTGAGGTCTGTACAGCCCCGCTGGAGGACAGGGCTGGGGGCAACACTCAGGTTGTGGTAAGCAGTTTCACTGCTTTCTGCTGTTAGCGGTGGTGGTGTATAACTTGCACCTCATGTTGTCAACAGCCTGAATCAATTGTGATGGCTTAATCGTGGGACTTTCCCCAGTGCCTGTCAACTGTGTGTTCTTGAACCTCATAGCCTCTTCGGTTCGCTGCGCCTGTTCAGTGTGCAGTCCAGGGATTCTATTTAGGCTCTCGATTCTCTGCAAATACATTTTCATCAGGTTGTCTGCGTTTGGGATCGTCAGTTCTCGGTCTTGTAAGAGTTCAGACAAATTCATGAGCTCAGTTAGGACATCTAACATATTTTTCACAAAGTTGACTGAACACAGTTTTGAAAGGAGAACTTGGAGTTTCACTCATTCCCTTCTATCTCTTGACTGGTTATGTAAGGCTTCCTCAAAATGTTTAGCTAATGCTGGGTAAGTCTGCCAGACTGCATTCACAGCTCTCCACATTGAAGCTACCAATCATACACTGAAAACTCTGCCAATTTTTTAAAGTATGATATGCAGTTTGTTGGCATGTGCACTGAGCTCATGGGCGTTTTTTGGTGACTGACTGTAAAGTGAGTATAGGCTGTCTAAAAATGCCCTGAAATCGTTTGTACCCCCAGTAATAGCCAGTGCTTGATCAACGGCCAGTTCAAGTCTATGGTTAAGGAAATGCCACAGAATGAGATTTGGGAAGTCTTTTTGTAGGAGTTTGCCCACCCCAGCTTTGACTCCTAGCATGACATTTGCACCATCACTTCAAAAACTGACTAAGACCTTGGTCAGTATTCCATAGCGAATCCATAGCATAGTAAACACTTGATTATGTCTCACTTTATGTTCTCAGCTGATGCGTTGTCTAACTCAATTAAATCCAAAGGAAATACTACTGAATTCATAACACCATCAAAAAACTGGCTTTTAAAAAAAATATTTAAGTTGATTTTCGAGCAAGGGTATTAGATTTGTCAACTAGTATAGTGATCTTGGATTTGGTCTCGATCATCTGCAAGACAATTTTTTTCTCCATTTCTGCAGAGACATGCTCTATGATATCACCGCCAGACAGGGTGGTTCTGCTTTGAAGCAATTGCCCCATCTCAATGGGTTGCTCAATCAAGCTCTCATGGTCAGTATATGGCTGATTCATTTTCTCAATGTAGTAAGCTGTCCTGAACATGAGCAGTGATTTCAAATGCTGCTTCTTCACTTTTTGCATTGATGTTTATCAGAATGTCTTTCTTAGCTGTTTCTAGACTTTTTGTAGCTTCAGTGTGAGCAGCTGACTTTTTGTATTCTTTTTTTTTTTCCAAAGTGATGTGAGCTCTGTTTCTTTATTTTTCCCAAAAGATGAAATACCAGCAAATACCAATTTCTATCCACGGATATACATTTGTAACCGTGCAGGGCTCTAAAAATCATTCTTGAAAATGTGTCTTTCCAGTATGGCATACCGGCAATAAATGTCTTAATGGTACGGCATACCTGATCGTACCAGCTTACTTGCATCACTGGTAACAAGGAGTGGCCCACCCTAGAGGAATTTCTGGGGTTTTACCAGGTGTTTGTCTCTGACTCTCAGAGAACTCCCCGGAACAGATCGGTTCTGTTAACCCATCGGAGGACATGGATACAGCCTTCCGCTCAAAGGATGGACACTCAACCAGTAATTTTTTGAAAACACAACAACATTTATTCAAAGAAAATAATCAGTTACAATACTCGTAATAATCAAGAAAGAATACACTGTAATACATGACACAGTTTAACACAGTGGTATTGCATTTAGAAATCATGTTCTAAGGCAACACAATAGACTACACAGACTATATAGCGCAGGAGGGGCAAGGGGTGTGGCAGGGGGTTCAGGGCAGGAAGTACAGGAGGTGTGCAGGGGGCTCAGAGCAGGGAGTTGGGGTGTGGGGTGCAGGAGGGGTGAGGGGTATGGCAGGGGGTTCAGGGCAGGAAGTACAGGAGGTGTGCAGGGGGCTCAGAGCAGGGAGTTGGGGTGCAGGGTGCAGCAGGGGTGTCAGGGCAGGGGGTTGGGGTGCAGGAGGGGTGAGGGGTGCAGCAGGGGGTTGGGCTGCAGGGTGTGGTGGGGACTCAGGGCAGGGACTTGGGGTGTGAGAGGGGTGTGGGCAGAGCCATTCCTAGCTATTTTGGTGCCCTATGCAGGCCTTCCCCTGTGGGGGGGGCTGTGTGGGGCCCCAGGCCTCCACATGGGGGAAGTGGGGGGGGGGTGGCTGGAGGGCAGGCTGGGGCCAGGTCACTTCCCGCAGGAAGTGGCCAGCCCCCGTCCTCCACGGAGGCCTGGGGACAGCTTCCCCCCTCCCGCCCGCGGAGGCCTGGGGCCCCAGCCTGGTCTGCTCCCCTGGCTCCCAGGCTTGGAGGAGGGGAGAACTGCCCCCCAGCACTCACCGGTGGCACGGCTGGGAGCCAGGGGAGTGGAACAGGCTGGGGCCGGGTCACTCCACTTAACATGCGGTGAGTGCAGGGTCCAGCCTGGCTGCAGTCTTCAGAGGAGTGGGGGCGGGGCTGGGGCAGAGCAGGGGCTGGAGCAGCATGCAGCTGCCCAGGGCACCAGGAAATGTGGTGCCCCAGATTTCCTGGTGCTGTACACAGCTGCTCACAGTGCCACGGGGTAGGCAGAGGGGTGGGGGGGCACGGGGCACTTGGTGGGCCACATGTTTGAGACCCCTGCCCTAGCCTCTGTTTGCCAGAAGCTGGGAATGAGTGATAGGGGATGGATCGCTTGATGATAACCTGTTCATTCCCTCTGGGACACCTGGCACTGGCCACTGTCGGAAGACAGGATACTGGGTTGGATGGACCTTTGGTCTGACCCAGTAGGGCCATTCTTACATTATAACCCCCCATATGGACACACTTCTTCTGGGATAAGAATGCCTTTTCCAGTTTAAATTTATCACTATGGAAGGGATTTAAGCTAAACTGAAAGCAGCCACTCTTATTCCAGAGTAAGAATGTCCACACAGGGAATTATACTGGTATAATTATACCAGTATAACTAGGAAAACTTTCCTGTATAGACCAACTCCTCAGAAGTGGCATTCCATCCTTTGAATCAATACTGAATCAGCTCTTCAACATGGTGTTAGGAGCTACAGTAATATTCGAGTTGCCATCTTTTGATTATGTGGCATTGTTAACATTTCCATGGAAATATATGTAAGAGCGGTAGATAGACTGGGTTTAACCAGTCACGACCAAGATCCAATTTGGTTAATCCTGCCTATTTAGCCTCTCCTGGAAGTTTCAAGTGTAAAATTGAGTAGTGTGTTTGTGCACTTGTTAATGGGTTGCCACATTTCACCTAATCCACTTTGTTTCAGTGAATGCAGTTATGCCTATAAAGAGTATATCAGTTTGTAAAATACATCAGGATCCTTTTGAGATGAAAGGAAGAATATAAATGAGCATTAGCGTCAGCCCAAACGAAGAGAGTGGCATTTTATTCTTGTGCAAGTAAGTGAATAGTCTATGATTCCTCTGGCTCTGTTGCTATACTTGATTAACTAATACTCTGTATGCCCTGTGTTTTGTGTGGGGAGTGTTTTTATATTACATCTCAGAAAGACAGATAGTGTGGAAGATGAAGCACAGTGACTTGAGATTAGTTTCACAGGAATATGGAAATTATTTGAAGTCTGACCAGAAATGAAATTACGTATCACTAATGCAATTCTGTCTTGTAATACAGTACATGCAGTTCTGTAAAATTTAATAAAATACAGATATTGAACTTAAAAAAAAGATGTTATTTGCTAAGGGCCGGATTGAGACATTGCTTCAAGCCAATAGAAGCTGTGCTGCCTCAGGAGCAATCCAGGGAAGGAATTGTATCTCTGAGACAATGTAAAAAACCCAAAGGTTAAGGGCCTGATTTTCATTTACACTAAGACCCCTTTTCACTGGTCTGGTAATATAAAGAAGCCTTAAAATGAGACTAAATTACATGACACCCACGCTAAGGCCACCCCCTCTATAGGCTGCAAGAGCAGTATAAAGGGGCCTAAGCGTGAATGAGAATCAGGCCCTTAATCCAGAAGTGATCAGTTAAAGGATTCAACCAGTTCCCCCCTACTATAAATTCCTGCATCACTCACCATCATCCCACCCTCCTTATATCACCCATCCAACATTTGCCACCTACAATTAAAAAAAGTAAATGCAAAGGTCAAAACAACAACAAATTACTAAAGGATTCTAAGAATCTTATTTTCTATTCAAGGAATCCATTTCTAGTAATCTCCTTGTGAAATGCTATTTTGAACACAGTTATTCTGTATAGAATCTTTTATATGCAGCAACGCAAGATAAGGGATTTACCTTTTTTTTTTTTTTTTTTTTTGGGTGCTTGAAAAGCATTCTTGACTTTGTGTGAAAGATAACCTGTCTCATTAGCAATTATCTGTCTCCTATGCATAGCCAGGACATATATAGCAGACAATTATTGCTTCTAGGTACAATGGCAGTTACTAGAGTGCATTCAGGACCTTTTAAAGTTGATTTGCTGTTGGGGAGTTGTGTCACAGTTTCCAAGAACTTAGTTGAGGCATCCTTGACAACATCATTGTGAGCCTCTTTCTGTTTATGAAAGTTTCTGGCTAGATGGTCGGGCTCAACGGGTAGTGATCAATGGCTCCATGTCTAGTTGGCAGCCCGTATCAAGTGGAGTGCCCCAAGGGTCGGTGCTGGGGCTGGTTTTGTTCAATATCTTCATTAACGATCTGGAGGATGGTGTGGACTGCACCCTTAGCAAGTTTGCAGATGACACAAAACTGGGAGGAGTGGTTGATATGCTGGAGGGTAGGGATAGGATACAGAGGGACCTAGACAAATTAGAGGATTGGGCCAAAAGAAATCTAATGAGGTTCAACAAGGACAAGTGCAGAGTCCTGCATTTAGGGCGGAAGAATCCCATGCACTGCTACAGACTAGGGACCGAATGGCTGGGCAGCAGTTCTGCAGAAAAGGACCTAGGGGTTACAGTGGACGAAAAGCTGAATATGAGTCAACAGTGTGCCCTTGTTGCCAAGAAGGCTAACGGCATTTTGGGTTGTATAAGTAGGGGCATTTCCAGCAGATCGAGGAACGTGATCATTCCCCTCTATTCGGCACTGGTGAGGCCTCATTTGGAGTACTGTGTCCAGTTTTGGGGCCCACACTACAAGAAGGATGTGGATAAATTGGAAAGAGTCCAGCGGAGGGCAACAAAAATGATTAGGGGGCTGGAGCACATGACTTATGAGGAGAGGCTGAGGGAACTGGGATTGTTTAGCCTGCAGAAGAGAAGAATGAGGGGGGATTTGATAGCTGCTTTCAACTACCTGAAAGGGGGTTCCAGAGAGGATGGATCTAGACTGTTCTCAGTGGTAGAAGATGACAGAATAAGAAGTAATGGTCTCAAGTTGCAGAGGGGGAGGTTTAGGTTGGATATTAGGAAAAACTTTTTCACTAGTAGGGTGGTGAATGGGTTTCCGAGGGAGGTGGAATGGGCTACCGAGGGAGGTGGTGGAATCTCCTTCCTTAGAGGTTTTTAAGGTCAGGCTTGACAAAGCCCTGGCTGGGATGATTTAGTTGGGGTTGGTCCTGCTTTGAGCAGGGGGTTGGACTAGATGACCTCCTGAGGTCCCTTCCAACCTGATTCTATTCATAGATTCATACATTTTAAAGCCAGAAAGTACCACTGTGATTATTGAGTCTGGTTTCCTACATAATCCAGGCCACAGAATTCCATCCAGTAATTCCCACATTGTGTCCAATAACATGTGGTTAAACTATAGGATTTTTTTACAAAGGCATCCAGCCTTGATTTAAAGACCTAAAATGACAAGACATGCCTTAGTATGCTGTTCCAGTAGGTAATTACCCTCACTTCAAAAATTGCACTTATTTCCCAGTTGAGTTTGTTTGTCTCATTTCAACTTCCAGCTCTTGGATCTCATTATGCCTTTTCCTGCTTGAGCTCTCTAGTGTCAGATATCATTTCCCTCTGTAGATACTTATAGACCATGATCAATTCACCTCTTGACCTTCTTTTCAATAATCTAAATCTATCCTGGTATATAGGACTAGCAATTATTTGCCTCCATATTGCCTAAAAGTAGGTGTTGCTGAAACCTAGATTTATTACTGTAGGGGCAGAGAGAAGTAACCAAGTAACTAGGTCTACACTACCCGCCCCCTGTCGAACTAAGGTACGCAACTTCAGCTACGTGAATAACGTAGCTGAAGTCGAAGTACCTTAGTTCGAATGAAAAAGCACTTACCCGGGGTCCAGACGCAGCGCGCAGGCTCCCCCGTCGACTCCGCCTACTCCGTTCGTCGAGCTGGATTACCAGCGTCGACGACGGAGCACTTCCTGGTTCGATTTATCGCGTCTTGACAAGACGCGATAAATCGAACCCAGAACATCGATCGCGCGCCTCCGACGGGACGCGTAAGTATAGACCTAAGAAGGTCTAATTCTAGTAGTTCTGACTTGATCCCCGTGGAATAGCTGTGTCTGTTTGGACAACTGTATTTAATATCCATAGCTCTCATGGAACTATTTACTTGAGAAAATCTGTAGGACGTCTACAAGGGTTCCTATCTATCTACCCTCTTTTGCCATTTTTATGAATGGTGAGAAAGCTTTGCCACCTGACTCTTTAAAATGAGATCCCTATGGTATAGTCACCAGCTTAAACGTTTCTAAAACACAATATTGAAAAAAACTCTCTCCGTGTTTAAGTAGTGAACAATACAGGCATGCTGGCAAATCCATGAGATTTACAGGTTCAGAGTTAACTATGTATCTGTAGAGTAAAGTCCTGGCTTCAGACAGCCTTTCAGAGGGCTCCCACTGACATATGCACCCAAAGCTGGAATATGGTCCTTATCCCTTCCTGGGTTTCATAGAGATGCAGGAATAAATTTAGAGAGGAGTCTGGGTTAATCTAAGGGAGGCTAACTTGATGTAATTTAACCTTCTGGCTTTCTCAGTTTACACGTTACACTAAATTGATTGGTCACGGTGTAATTTACACCAGGAACCTATACTGGTGTTGCTGGTATGTGGAGGATTTGGAAGAGAGGTGTAGCAGGAAAAGCAACTAACAGGAGAGAACAGAAAGGTGTAAATTAGAATAATCATAAACTGGCCTATTTTAATTTAGAGAGACAAAGTGGGTGAGGTAATATCATTTATTGGACCAACTTCTGTTGGTGAGACAGACAAGCTTTAGAGCTTACACAGGTCTGAAAAAAGAGCTTTTTGTAGCTCAAAAAGTTGGTCCAATAAAAGGTATTATCTCACCCACCTTGTTTCTCTAATGTCCTGAAACCAACACAGCTACAACACTACTGCATACAAAGACACACAAAGCAATGATTTTGTACAAGGTCTATAACAGGATCTGAAGCAGAGAACCTTATTAAAAAGAGCTGGAGGGGAGAGAGAGAGACAGACTCGTTATTTTTCCCTGGTTTCAAAATACAACTTAATTGTGTTGTCCTCATAAAGCAGGAAAAGTTGACAGATATTAATTCCACTCCTGAGCAGCTAGATGTAGCCCTCCAGCACAGAGGTATCCAGGTCTACTTAACAGCAATGTGAAAAATGAATGAGTCACTGATATGAGATTGACAGTATATATTGGAGCTTCCAATCAAGCCAACAGGCTGCTGCTGAGCAACTGTTTTATAGAAAATTATTATCCCCAAATAGGAAATCCTAAGAGTTGCCCTTCCCCCTCCCTGCTACACGATATTTACATAGTAAGGAGGCAGCCCAGTAATGCTATGAGGCTCACCTGACAGAACAAGGAGTAATGGTCTCAAGTTGCATGACAGAACAAGGAGTAATGGTCTCAAGTTGCAGAGGGGGAGGTTTAGGTTGGATATTAGGAAAAACTTTTTCACTAGTAGGGTGGTGAAGCACTGGAATGGGTTACCTAGGGAGGTGGTGGAATCTCCTTCCTTAGAGGTTTTTAAGGTCAGGCTTGACAAAGCCCTGGCTGGGATGATCTAGTTGGGGTTGGTCCTGCTTTGAGCAGGGGGTTGGACTAGATGACCTCCTGAGGTCCCTTCCAACCCTGAGATTCTATGATTCTATGATTCTATGATAAAAAGCTAATAAGTAATATACATTGGTCCCACCAGATCAGGTCATAGCACAGAATATCTCCCCCTTAAATATTCCTAGCCCAGACTGCATTCTAATGTTTATTACAGATGTCTCACTGATGGCCCTGCATTTTCCTGAGGCAATACTCCCCTTTCATTAACACCAGCCCTAGAAACCAATCAGGTAACATCACAGGCACTTACCCATTTGTACTACTTCTGTCTATTTATAGTTCAGCACAAACAATCACATTCATTTAGTGACTAGTCCATTAATCACTTGCACAGTCCTAGGTCATCATGCATCTAACTACAGAGAAAAACCATGGGCGATGCGGGCAATTTTCAGGACGAAATGTATGTTTGTGCTACACAGCAGTGCACAGTCCTATAGAGAGCCAATCAACAGATTTAAGAAAACCCTCCCAACATGGTAATTTGCTTGCAAGTTGTTACCCTGCCATGGAAATACCCACTGGGAAGTAAGGAGGCAGCCCAGTAATGCTATGAGGCTCACCTGATGATTCTCTATCAAATTTTCGCCTCAAGAGGGGCCAGGGGAGCTGTGGAAAAGGCTCAGGGTGCAGCCTCTCCATCACGTGGATCCCCAAGATTTAGGGAATAGCACTTCCAATCCGTGAAGGGCCAAGCTTTTCCGTGAAACAGCTCTGGTTCTTCATTTCCTTCACTGCTGCATAGTAGCAGCTGCAGATGGTATCCACTGGAATAGCCATGGGGCCAACAGAGGATGCCAGGCATAATACCCCTTTTCTGTTCCCAAAATTCCATTGCACCCACTCCTGCTATTATGTCTGGGAGGAAAAGGATGCTATGGAGTCATGGCTCCCCTTTACTGCAACCAACAACCTAGGATCCCCTGGAGTACACTCCCAATCCACTGACAGCAGCGCAGGGATTGATTGAGGTCTTATGGCTTTCAACCTGGTTGCCCAAAATGGGATTCTGATGCCTTACTGTGCATGAGTAGGGGTATTTGTCTCACCATCAGATAGTGTCATGGGCATGGCAGATGTTCACATACCTGTTATTTACATGGGATCGGTGGGAAAGGGATCTCTGTGCCCTTTTCTATTATTTATTATTAAAGATTTTGCAAGCATCTGACTAGATGACCTCTTGAGGTCTCTTCCAGCCCTACATTTCTATGATTGCGTGTATAATTTAATTATTTCAGCACTGGTGTGGATACCGTGTGCATGCTGAATATGAGGAGTGACAGAATAGGATGCCACGTAAGAGTCTTCAGGACACTTATGAAGCTACCCAAAACTTCTGTCCCTTATGTCTCTGAAAGAAAGTGGAGCTATTCAAAAACTTTCTGTATATCCTTTCCAGCACCTGCAAACCTGCTACCACCACCTCAGTCAGGAGTAATGCTACTGAAATCTCTAGAATACACCACCATACAACTGTAGTAAGTCAGAGAAGAATCAAATTTCTTGACTTCAACAGAAGTCGCACAAAGTTGGGACATGTGTTTCTCTATCATCGTGATACAGGCACCAGAGTTTGTATACACTAACCCCTGAATCTGAGTAGTCAAATTATATAGGGGGGGAAAACAAAGAGGAAAAAAAAGACTTATCCCAACAAGCTGTAGAAGAAGAGGTGGACCACTAACTCCCCCCACTCCAAAATTACCATTTGTACCCTTTCCCACTGTCCTCCAGCCGGGGTTTTCCCTGGGTATATTTAGGCAAAAAGGATTGGCAGCAGCTGACATGGCACCTTGTTTTGATATGACAATTTGAGATTAGTGTGCCACCATGGGCGTTAGCTACCACTGAATTTGATTATGGCATTGTGTGTGCTCAAGTCTTGCATTTTGTTTTGGTTATAGAATTAACAGCTGAGCTGGCTGGCTGCCACCGCTGCAGATATGGTCTCCAGAACGACCACAGAAATAACTGAATCCATTTGACCAATTTTATGGAAATCTTTGCTAGCACTAGCCCTCCCACTCCTTCGTTTCTATAGTCTGCACTCTCATGGGCCTGCTCCGGGGCATACAACTGATCAGAGAAGACAACAGCTTCACTGTTCTGCTTTAAGAAATAGCATCACACACCTTCACCTTAGTTTGCAACAAGACTTTACATTTCATACTGAATTCACTCTGCAAATAGAGGACATCTGAACAGTCCTTGGTTTTATAAACAACTGGCAGGCACACACATTCTATAACACTTTAACATACTTCTGGGTGCTGTGGTTTGGTTGCAACATTTCTAATATAGTGGAAATTATGCTTAGTCCTAAAATTCCCCTCAACATCTACTTCACCCCAGAGGGGGCAAGGGCTGGTAGTAGGGGAGAGAGGACATGAAAAGTGAAAAGGATGGAACATAGCTGGGCTATGGGAGTTTACCACAACACCCATGCTCCTCCTGACCCTTGTTGCAACATGCCAGTAATGGATGGCCCATATCCTCTGCTTACATAAATCAATGTTCTACTGAATTCTGTGGTGCCCACCAATCAGCTGAAGATCTGAGCCATAGCGTGTGATATTTCATTCCATCTGGAAGAACATGGAAAGTGCCTCGCCCGTAGGCCAGAGACTGTACTGTACAACAGTTTAGGGATGGTATGGTGACCTCTTGATATCCCTTCCAGCCCTACATTTCCATGAGTCTGATTTATTGTACAATGTCTATTCAAAAAAGCGTTGCTGAAACACATACAACATAACCTAACAGTCTTTCCAGTTTATTACCTAGAATGGTAAATGATCTGAAAAGACAATCTCACCTTTTTCTAGGCAAAAATTAGTCTATTTTTTGTTGGCTTGAGACTGCCTAGATCCCCTTAATTCAGAGCTGTGCTTACATTAACAGCTGTGACCCAAAGAAAATAAAAATGGCAACTGCTCTCTGCTTGGCAGTTGCTCCTGCTTCATGTGGTATCATTTGGATTTTGTAATCCAGCCAGCATGTGTTAATGTTTCCAATTACATAGAACAGATGCAGGAGAGAAAGATGATATATTGCTAAGTACAGTGGCATTGAGGACATGTTCATAAGTACTATCAATAGCCAAAGAGTGGGTTTGGAAGAGCGGAAAAACCTACCTGTCATGATGTTCTGTTTCTTAAAGCTTGCCAGTCTAATGGGCTGGAGAAGAATTAAATCAGCCAATAGAAGAAATGCAAGTGGAGAGATTAAGGACAGGATGACAAAAATAGTTATTTCATAATTATGCAGATGGATCTCTGCCTAATGGATTCCTCCTGAAAACAGATACAGTAATTAGCCAAATTTCTAGCATGACATCTTTTACAATAGCTCAGCAACTGTGCACAAAATTTCCCCTATGTATTTTGACTGAGCTTTGTGTTGGACTAGTAGCCTGTGGCAGTGAGTTAGGGAAATGACACCATGATGGGATACAGGATACAGTAAATACAGCATTAAAGCAAACCCAGTGACTAATCACATCAGTGATGATTATTTTATCATCATATGTTTCCTAAGGGCTGTATGTTGCCCTCCAGCATACAATGGCATAGAAGGCTGGTTGCACACAAAGAGTTGTGATGAGAAAAGGAAACCAAACAAGGTGCCCTGCCTGCCCTCAAAAAAACTGTAGTTAGATGAAGCAGAGGATGTGACTGTAAAAAAGCAGTGGAAGAAGAAATGAGGAGGAAATATAGTGCACAACCACTGTACACAAGGAAACACGAGAGGGTAGATTTTCTTCCACATTACCTTGGCCTCCTTTTTTAAATCTTGCCATATGTTCCCTTAGTGTAATGATCTTGTCCTTAGGAATCCAAGCTTCCTGTGTCAGTGTCAAGTTCAATATGTAAATAAGCAATAGTGGTCCCGTCCTTGTGGAACACTGAGCTTGTCCATGAGATTAAGAAATGGCCCAGCAATGCCTGACATTGCCCACGTCCTTGGGGGCCCATGAAAAGGAAATCACCCAACTAATGTGCCAGGGATATCAAGTGCCACCTCTTGCCCCCCAACTCTAGGAACGTGTTGAAGGCTGCAAATGTGAGAACAGCTCACAGGCATCGTTCTATCAAAATTCATCTGGGGGTTTCCTCAAAGACTATGCCCAGCAAGGAAACTCACAGTGGAGAGATGGGGAGGGATGTAAAAGACCTGCTGTTTTACCAGCTCCCTCATGGTTTTTCTTCCAATCATTTTAGGAAGAATAATGGGCCTGCTGTCCATACAACAGCTCTAGTCACAATGAGCCTCTGGCCATTCGGTAAGGATAACTGTAGAGGAGACTCTGGCAGCCTAATGGGTGGGGCTTTTTTTTCTTCTAAAAGCTCTGGGCTCTTCCATCAAGGCCTCACCTTGTTAACTGCCTTTCTTCCCCCCTCCTGGGTCCCCACCCTTCCAGCAGTTGATATTTCTGTGCTGACCCTGCTCTTGGATCATCAAAGAGGACACAGGGAATTATAGACCAATCAGCCTAACTTTGATACCTGGAAAAATACTGGAACACATTATTAAATAATCAGTTTGTAAGCACCCACAGGATAATAGGGTTATTAGGAATAGCCAGCATTGATTTGTCAAGAACAAATCATGCCAAACCAACCTAATTTCCTTCTTTGACAAAGTTACTGGCCTAATGGATGGGGGTGGGGAAAGCAATAGACATGATATATCTTGATTGTAGTAAGGCTTTTGATAGTGTCTCACATGACATTCTCATAAGCAAACTAGGGAAATGTGGTCTAGATGCAACTACTGTAAGGTCCGTGCACTGCTGGCTGAAAAACAGTACTCAAAGAGTAGTTATCAGTGGCTTGCAGTCAAACTGGGAGGGTGCATTTAGTGGGGTTCTGTGGGGGCATATCTAGTGGGGTTCCACAGTCCTGGGTTCAGTACTATTCAATATTTTCATTATTAACTTGGATAATGGAGTGGAGAGTATGCTTATAAAATATGTAGATAACACCAAGCTGGAGGAGTTGCAAGCACTTTTGAGGACAGGATTCGATTTCAAAGAGACCTTAACAAATGGGAGAACTGGTCTGAAATCAACATGATGAAATTTAATAAAGATAAGTGCAAAGGGGGCGGGGGGGAATCAAATGCACAACTACAAAGTGGGGAATAACTGGCCAGGTGGCAGTACTGTTGAAAAAGGTTCTGGGGGTTATAGTGGATCACAAATTGAATATGAGTCAATGCGATTCAGTTGCGAAAATGGCTAATATTCTGGGGAATATTAAGAGAAGTGTCCTATGTAAGATATGGGAGGCAACTGCCCTGCTCTAGTAGGAGCTGGTGAGGCCTCAGCTGGAGTACTGTATCCAATTCTGGGTACCACACTCCAGGAAAGATGTGGACAAACTGGAGAGAGTCCAGAGAAGAGCAACAGAAATAATAAAAGTTTTATAAAACCTGACCTATGAGGAAAAGTTTTAAAAAAACTGGGCATGTTGAGTCTTGAGGAAAGACGACTCAGGGGGACCTGATAACAGTCTTCAAACATGTTAAGGACTGTTACAAACAGGATGAGGACCAATTGTTCTCCGTGCCCACTGATGATAGGACAAGTAGTAATGGGTTTAATCTGCAGCAAGGCAGATTTAGGTTAGATATTAGGAAAAGCTTTCTAACTATAAGCATAATTAAGCTCTGGAATAGGCATCCAAGGGAGGTTGTGGAATCCCCATCACCTGAAGTTTTTAAGCACAGGCTGGAAAAACACCTGTCCTGCCTCAAAGCAAGGACCTGATGGACTTGATGACCTCTTGTGGTCCCTCCCAGCCCTACATTTTGTTTCGTTTCTATGCCAGACCTCCAGTGCTGTTTTGCACACACTCCCCTCTGGCATGCTCAGTAGCACTGTTTATCCTCCTCAGCAGACTCTGGCAATGAAAAGCTGTTGTCAGTGTTCTGCAGAGGAACCAGCCAAAACAGGGTCAACATGCAGCAGAACCTAGAGCATCCCTGCATTTTGTCAGCATCACTGCCAACCTGCACTGTAAAGGCTCATCATGGCAAGCCACAACTTTGGCCCAAAGGCTTCTGTGCACCGAGAAGCCTTTGGGCCAGAAGCCAGTTAAAAATGGGGCAAGACATAGAAGGCCTCTTTGTTGCCTCCACGATATATATATTGTGTATGAGACTTGGGAGGACAGATTTTTAGACATGAGAATGAGGTAGGGTCGAAAGGGTGAAGTAGACTGCACCAGAGTAAAGGTCAGCCATAGAAATGTAGCTGGAGGAAGTGGGTTTCAAGGACACCAAGTCACCTAGAAATGAATTGGGAAAGGTCTCCTCCAGAGTGTTTAGCTGAGAATGTGACCTATACATTAATGACAATTTCTAATACATGTTAAAAACAAACTCCCTACAAACAATTCCATTAACGTATTGAGTGATGAGTAAACACGGGAAACCATTATAAGGAGTGAAACAACTTAAGGAGGGGTTATACAAATAAAAATATCCTCTGCTTCAGGAAGACAATTACACATAATATGAATGAGAGGTGGAACTGCTCAGTAAGCACATTCAAGACTATGGGCAGCCTATTAAGCTATTGTTTAACTCCTTACCTCTTAAGCGCTCAAGGAATCAATAAATGATGAGTAAGTCCCTCATCAAATGGCAGGAATATTTCCTATTATAGCGCAGAAACATCACCACCTTTTATAACCTGTTCTATTTAAGATGTCTTGAATGGGCTGAAGTTCATTTCTGTAATATACCTCTTATTTTTAATTCATTGTCTCAGGTTAGCCTCTAATAAAGAATGCAGAGCTCAAAATAGCATTTATATTCCTCTCCAAAGGCATTTGCTTTACATAATGAGAATAATTTTATATTGGATCTGACCCTGCAAGGCTTGAAGTTGTTGGTAGCTGCTTGTAGACTTTCAAGTTCCCTGCTGGACTTTGGGATTCCCTAAAGAATTCCTTTTGCTGTTCTGGTCCTGGGAAATGAGGGGGCTTGACACACAGTGATAGACTGAGACTATCTGTAAATTAATATTTTGTAACTATCTATTAATCAAACAGGCTGCACCACTATTTTAAATTTTTAAATTTAAATTTAAATTAAGTTTAGCTAATCAGTAGCTCTCTCTTTTCCCCCTCTGTCCAATTTTCAACCAAGGATTGAACTTCTTTACCAAACTGCTGTCAGAATAAATTAACTCCTCCATTCACTAACATATATTAGATTAATTCAAGCCAACTCACAGCCACAGCTAACTAACTGTACTGAAGAAAATTCCTTACCCGAGACACATCTTCCCATCATGCTTTCCCAACCCAAGTTTCTTTTTATCTTAGCCCAGAACTCGAAAGAGAAATTCTCTCCAAACCCCTGCTTTCCTGGCAGCCTTCTGCCCTAACAGAAGGAAGAGACACTCCCACCTTGAACTCAGTACATCTGACTCTCCTCTTGTTTGTACGGAGATGAATCAGAAATTGCTCCACTGGAATTAAAGGAGATGCACTGGCTTAGAATTACTATGCGAACGAGGAAAATCCGGCCCAATGGCTCGATTCTCCCATCTGCTAAATCCTACAGTGAAAAATGGATTAAAAATGGCTAGAGATGGGCTGGGAAGAATTTCCCCTGTGAATGGCCTGCTCTGGACAATGTTCAGCCCCGGCTCGGGGCTCTGTGCCACTATACCAGTGGCTGGCAGGGGAACCCAGGCGTGTCTGCTAAACCAAGTTCCAGCTCAGGGACCCTATCACCAGCAATCCAGGTCTGCTCAATCCTTGTCCATATTGCTGTTTCCCTGAGCTCCTTCTTACACAGCTTTCTGTCGTCACTTGTCTATTTCTGGGTTTACCATGGGCACCTACTCGACTGCCCACGGTTACTTCACCCCCTCCTAGCCTCTTGCTAAACTCCATACTCCCAGGCAGGATCTCAGGACTTCCTCCTTGTCCCTGATGATCTCCCTCACCACAAGGAGTGACTGCAGCTTTCTTCTGTTTTCAGCCTCCTGGCTTTACAGTGCTGTCCCAGCTGGGCTTCTCTCTTAATTAACTCTGGCCTTCCCTCTTGCAGGTGACTCCAGATAAGGGCCTAAGAAGGCCAACTGGGTTATTAACTCCATCAGGACTAGTGTGGAGTGCACACCCTATCACACACCCTTACGGAAAACTTAATTTAACAGGCACTAAACCAATATAGTTCTATAGAGCTGTAATGAGGTTCTATAAAAACTACTCTAAAACCTAGAGTGTAGTAGAGAATATTATTTTTAGAGGTTTTTAATTATCTAATAGAAGGGATTTAATTCTGTAAATTCTGCAGCATAGTTAAAAAGACATAGAAAACATTTATCATTTCCTACGTAATTCTATAGACCATCCCATATGGACAGACAGTCAGAAAACTGAATCTATCCCAGCCTAATGAGCCTCAGTAAAACCCTTCGCAGCAACACTGAGTCTGATGTTCAAATGCCAGTTCTTTTTGTATGCACCTCAAGTCTCCTCTTTTTAAGAATGTGGCCCTTCCTGTCATATCGTAGAAACAACTAGTGTTCTTGTACCAGAGGACGAGACTACAGGTCTGCTAAACAAGCCTTCTTCCTTTCTGCCACAGCTTTCCAGCTGGAGTAACAGCATTTCAAAAGACAATTAACCCTAAGACCATTCGAACCATGGAGTTCTCACACAGAATAATTTATCTACAACTTTAGCCAAAAGAAATGGCTGCCTAAGCAGGAGCGCCAACTCCGTGGGTGCTCCGGTGCTGGAGCACCCATGGAGAAAAATTGGTGGGTGCTCTGCACCCACCGGCAACTCCCCGCCCGCCCCGGACCCGCGGCAAACTTACCGGGCACCGGGAGATGTTGCGGGGCCCCGCCTCCGACGCTGGGCAACGTTGCGTCGGGGGCAGGGCCCCGCAACGTCGCCCGGCGTCGGGGCCCAGCGTCGGGCTGGGCCCCGCCCCCGACGCCGGGTGACAGCACCCACGGGCGGGGCCGGAAGTCAGCCCCTGTGCCCTAGTTATGGCACCTATAATTCAAACTGTCTCAGTGGAGAGACCTTGCCACAGCCCCTACTATCCAAAAGTCACAAGGTTGAGAGGGGTGGGAGGGAATAGAAGTGGTGAAAATAGCAGTTGAGAATGCTCAGGGCAGACAAAACTATGTCCTCAGTCCAAGCCTTGGAAGGGTTAGAAAACTCCAGTTAGCTTTTAAAGCGAGCACTCCTGAGTCCTTAGCAAAAGGGACCAAATAATCTAACCATTACCACAACCATGAGACTCACATGGAGAAAGCAGGGGGAAGTATAACAACGTTCCCTGATTGTATCTGGTGCTTGTATAATATAAAACTTCAGATCTGCAGTGAACAAAACTAATTACATGTCATGTAACTGGGGAGATAGAAATGCTCATTTTTATATATATATATATATATATATATATATATATATATATATATATATATATATATATATATAAAAAATAAAAATATCTCTGGATGACAGATGAGAGACTACAATGGGAATAAAACAAACAAAGGAAACCAAAAAGCCCTTTGACCATATGACATTTGAACATATTTCATATGGACCTTATCGCATGCTGGAAGACCATATGGCATGTGTGTGTCACTGCCCTGTACTGGATGGAATCAGAACTGATCAACTGAGTTGCATAGCTTCAGCCCTCATAGTACCGGAGGTAAAGGATTCTCCTGTAGCTGAAGTTGTAGGTGCTACACACCACTGGAGCAGAACCATCTGTGGTCAATCCTTGTTGTTGCTATGAAGTTCTGAGTGGCCACACTGTGCAATAGAGCAAAGTCCTAGGGAGTCAGAAATCTATTGCAGCTGGCTGATCTGTATTTCTGTGAACCCCAGATGCTCAAGAATAAGCTTTGCTTAAGTGTGGGGAATATATAAAATATTGTATCATGTGTATGTGTATTGCGGCCCTCTCCTGGATGGAATTAAACCTGAACACTTGTGTTGTAAGTCTTAATACTACTACAGTTAAAGAAGCTTTATCTCAAGTGCTAAGGGTTGTGCTTTTAAAGCAGAAGAATCCGAGTCCTAACCCTAATATCACTGTAAAATTCTGCGTGGCCAGTAGGTACACTTTAGTAATAACTATGTAGTCTTATGGGAGCACACATTTTTTAGACCCCACATCCCTAGTGGATGCTGGTTTGTGATGCAGTATTCCTTTCTCTGCCTAAACTTTGCTCAGGACTGGGTGGTATTGCTGATTTGCCAGGAGTCCCACAACTGCAGTGACGTCATTTGCAATGGAGTGGATGGCAGCCTCCCATAATTATTATTTAATATTTATACCATAGTAGCACCCAAAACCTTCTATCAAGACCCCATTATGCTGGACACTGGACACCGTCCAAAAGGCAGTCCCTGCACCAAGGAATTTACAATCTAAATAAATGAGACAAAGAAGGGATGCCCAATGGCCAAGATGACTGGCAAATAGGATTTTGGTTCTACAAAGAGAGTTTATGCCACCCTCAGTGAATGGCAGCATTAACTCTGCCACTACCATGCGTGTCACCGGTGGGCCATATTAAACTAAGCTCCTGACTTACATAAAAGGAAGTGGGGACCTGAACTACATTTACGTACACCCACGGTCAGTGTGCACACAAAGACACGCAAGAACTCTGCCTTCACTTCACGAAAAACAGGCCATAAACAAAGATGCCGAGCAACCAAAACCAGGACCAACCAAACGAAGCATGATTAACATAGAACTAAAGGAAATTAAACCAAAGTCCATTGAAACATTATCCTAACATGCTATAAACTCAAACAAGAGAGCTGGCCTAGTGCACAAGAACCAGGAGAGAGATTCAACTAGAAGCAAACATGATACTGGCCTGTTGGTTTCATTGACCAAGTGAGTTGCAAAGAGTAAATAAACAAAGAAAGAATGATTTTAAAGAGTTTTAGGTTCAATCATCTAAGGTGTCACTAGTAACAGAGTAAGAATATTTTTCTACATTGTAGGTGTGATGGTTTTCTCAGATTATAAAGCCAGACAGGACCGCTGCGACTGAGCTTGTCATCTATATTTACTCTTTGTTACATCATGAGAGCGTACTGGTCATGTTGTGGGAGTTGATAGAATAGCTTCTCCATTTACACATTAGGAGGCTGAACAGTGACTTTTCTCTCTCCCAACCAAATTGAAAACAGTGTTACTCTTCCTAGCAGCAAACACATACTGGGTATAGTACAATTTTACCCCCATCCTGGAGTATGCCTTTATTCTAAACTGAAATAAACTTAGGTTAAGATTCTTCCCTTACCTTGGCAATTCCTAGGGTTTCTCCCAGCAGGATTCCTATGTCTAGCTCCTATTTCCCCTGCCTCAGACATTAAACTCCTTTTATACTTGTTGGTCAAAAAATAATATAATGGTCTGGCTGGGTGATTCAGCCAAATAGCTCTCCATCTCTGCCCAGGTCCTAGCACTTCACATGAATGCAGTAGGAACATCTGTCTCCAATACCCAGATACCCAGTTCCCAATGGGATCCAAACCCCAAATAAATCAGTTTTACTCTGTATAAAGCTTATACAGGGTAAACTCATAAATTGTTCGCCCTCTATAATACTGATAGAGTTCCTGTCAATAACGTCACAGACACAATTAACATCATTTGTCTCTTTTGGTTGATACGGTGATTTGTTTCCCAGGCATTGGACTTGTGCTTTGACATCTTGATTTTTATTACTCACATATTACTAGCACTGCACAACATGTGATGTAAGTAGAAAATTCTTTGATTGTTCAATAGCCATTTCATGTAAAGCAATATGATTGGTGATGACAGTTCAGTAACAAACACTGTTGTGACCTACAGCTGTTAATCATAAAATAGCATTTCTTAATACCAAAAGGTTTATGTGCTGTGTTGATTAGTACTGACTTCTTGTTTTGTTTCATGACTTTCTACACCTCCCTTCTCATCCAAATTTGTCAGGGTATGAACTTCCTTAACTGATATAGTTTCCAACATCACTTTTCACTCTACTATTAGGGTCAAAAGCAAACACCAATCCTTTTGGTCACACTTTAAGATGCTCAATTTGCTTTAAAAAAAACCACCCAAATTAGTGAACCCTGAACTACTTCGAATTTAAATTTTTATTAGACTATTAAATGCTTCTCTCTCTACATGAGAACTAACCCAGAGACTCTCACTGACTGAGACACCAATATTTATTAGCTCAAGTGCTCCACCATAAGGAAAAACTGAACATAATTCATTGGCTGAACATATGAAGAAGGGCCAGGGCCCAGGAAGAACACTGTTCGCATCTAGTGGAGGCTAGGGAGCAGTTGTCAACGATGCCAGACAGGTGGTCTAACATGCAAAAACAGGAAGATCTGATAGCATGACACAAGGAAACTGGAGTGTTTTGTCAGGAATTCCTGTCACACTGCATTCACAGAGGATACAGCACACCTTAGAAGTGCAGCTGTATATGTTTAAAATCCTGATATTCTGTTAAAGCTTTAAAACAAATAAAGACAACACAGTGTAGCAGCATAAATTGGGTTAGGAACCATCTTCTTGTTGTATGCATACGGCACAGTACAATGGAGCCATGATACTGGATTAGGGCCAGTGGGCACCACTATAATACATATAATGATAAATTTACTGCTTAATCTTACAAGTAAGGGGGAAGGTTAGTCTATAAAATGGTGGCAACTGGAGGGAACTAGATACATTGCTCCGTACCACCTCCCTTTAATTAAAATAACCTCCCGGGCTCTTTCAGTTATATTAAAAATGCTGTTGTGTCAAATAGTTTTAAATGGACACACTTGAAAACCAATTCAATCCCTCTGTGGAACATGCTGTCATTAACCCCTTAGCTCCTGTCAGTGATAATTTATTTGGCTTTAATGTGTCACTTCTGGGTCATTAGTTCATATTGTAAAATATAATGCAACAGTAACTAAGGGCCAAATGATCCTGCCTGCTGCACAGTATGGAAAGACAGTGTGCAGAAAGACTATGCTCTATGCATTTAACATACAGCAGAGGACAGCAGCCCACGTAATGGCAGCATGGCAGGGATATAGACTATGTTGCAATATGTTGATCATGTGTGTGTGTGGCTGTGCTAGGTCTGGGCACTGCTTCATTCTGCTGTCACCCACACCTGCTGCACGGGAACTTGCATCAGAGCAAAAGTGGCTGAACGAGCTGTCTAGGCACCATATTGATTCATCACTGCTGTATCCAAGTCTGAGGCCTTCCCTTCCAGGGCTTTCTACACACAAAAAGGGGAGAACAGGGCCCTGCATCTTCACAAATTCTCTCCATTATTGCATACAGGGACATTAAAAAAATTATCTTACATTACGACTGATTAAATGCCTATACTGGCCTAAATTTAACCTCTTGTCCCTTTCCTCCTTACCAGTCACAGACCTAGAAATTAACCACAAGGGCAAAGAAGTGTACATTAGCGAGATAAACTGAACCAGGGAATAGCCACAGATACCAGGAGAATTACTACCTTCAGGTCAGCAGTCTATAACATCTTGCTGTCTTGGGAGTGTTCTTTTGGTTGACAATACAATGTCTAGAGATCCAGCTGGAACCTGGAATGGCTCTGATAGGCCAATGCTACCGTACCTTTAAAGCCAATAATATGCTCTCATTGGTTAGTACAGCAAACTATCACACACACTAGAAGAACTTATTGTCCAAGTCCTTTTTAGCTTTCAAATTTAGAAGGGTTGGAAAAAAGTGAACATTTATTTGCAAAAGTGAGAGGATTTGGGCATGTACAAGGCAAAAACCTTGTTTTCAGTTTTAGAAGCTTTCAAAGTGTCTAAAAAAAAAATCCATAACTGACTCACTGGCAAGCAGAGGTTTATGCACTGCAATGCAGTAGAACTAGGCTCTGCAGTAATCTTGCTTCCTACACAAACAGAAAATGGAATGTATTTTAAGTGCCACAGGGACTTATGGAACCAGTGTTAATAAGTGATCTTGGGATCCAGTCTCCTCTCCATGCACTCAGGTAGTTTTCAATAATATTAAACAGGTTTCATGTACATGTATATACAAATTTGGGAGAATATGTTTCATTATCTCAAAGGCCAATTCCCAGAGAGACATAAGGGCCAGGTTACTAAGGGCAGGGGTTTATTCAATAGCTATCAATGGTTGCAGGGAGAACAAAATATGAAAAGGAATGTGGGTAGATTCCTAAAGGAATCTAGTGCAGACTTATCAGCTCTGGAGCCCTAAAGACTCAGCTACAGAGACTATGTCAAATACTCCTAGTAGGGAACAAACAGTGAGTAACATTACCATCCTCCACTAGGTAGTAATGAGGGTAACACACTGTGCCCAAGAAGCCAAGACACTCATATAGATGCTGGGGGAGCAGTGGCTCTACTGCATTTTCTCCGACCCCAAACACCACAGAGACCAGTGGGATGGGATCTTTGGCTCTAGGGGACTGAGGGAGAAGCCACTCTATCTTACATGTTTCCCTCAGCTCTTGGTAGATTTCCAAGAATGCTAACCCCCTGGCAGCAGGTATCCAAAGCTCTGCACAGCTTTTGGGACATCCATAAGTTTAAAGGATAAAACCCCTTGCCAGATGCAGAGAGAGCAAACCCCGCCCGGCACAACAGAATGATTCTGAGAAAATGCGGGGAGTGTATTTTCTGTTTCCTATCATGAGTCAAGGTATGGAGGCTAAGCTTCCCTCTACAAAATAAAACTGAGAACTCCAAAGACACTAGATTACATTGTTCAGACATGGTTTATTTAAATCATTTTAGGCTTTGCAATAAAACAAGGAACTAGCAAGTCATAGACATTTCCCCGTCCATTTCTTTAGGAAGTCTGGCATGGCCAGGACCATCTTTTGAACCGTGTTACTGAAACTATACAAATATTTCACACATTACTTGAATAAAGATTGTAACAGGACTTTGGTATCTTATGTTTATGTAGGGGACCTGAGCAAATCCATATAAAAACAGTAAATCTGGACTAAAAATCAAGTGCAGTATCTTAATTTAAATTATAACACTGGATAAATGCTTTAAAAATAATCTCCTCATACCACCAAGTTGATAATGATACAAGCAGAAAGGAGGTTGCCTTTCCGCAAACAGGTCACATTCAGGTTGTAACATTTTCTCCTTCCATGTGAATGTACTGCTCATGAAACATGCTGGATTGAGAGCTCCAGAATGTGTAGTTCTCTATTTAATCAAAGACCAGGTAGAGCGATAGCTGCAAGCTTTGCCTCAATGCCCCACCAATGTGTCTCCCTCCAGACTGGACAGGGCATCTCTAGGAGAAAGAGTAGTTCTACTTCCATGTCTGCTAAATCCTTGACCTGTTTGCTCAGACTCTGAAAAAGGGGTTGTTGAACTATTATTCTGATAGTTTTTGTGATGTGGACACCTGTCCACCAGTAACTAGACTGACATGACTGACTTACTTCACATAGTTCAGATGGTAACTACAGTAGAACTCCGTTTATCTGACCCTCCATTATCCAGCATTCCTATTAACTGAACAACCAGCCCACACCGGTCCAGAAGCGGGAGATCTCACCTGTGGCTGCTAGAAGGCGCTGCAGCCTTGTACTTTCCCATTCTCTGGATTACCCAAATTTTCTGATCTGGCCCCAGATCCCAATTAAATCAGATAAACGGGATTCTGCTGTACTTTGTCACTGCCAATCTGGGCTGGATTGTTACTGTTATTCCTTCTACACCAAATGTCACTATGTCAAATTATAAAGCCATCCCTTCAATTTGTGCCTATATTGTAGCAGTTACCTGTGATATAAACAACTAAAATACACACACACACACACATGCTAGATTTTATTACAGATCACACATTACCATTTATGCAGCACTCACTAGTTAGGGGTTGATAGTCACAATATACTACTGTGTTGATAGAATAATTTAAAAACACAGTAGTATATTGTGACTATCTATGGTCTGACAATTCTATTGTAATGCTGTGATGTTGCACATTGAGCATGCTATTCTACAGATGACCATCACCATAGTATCTAGGTTCTCAATAGTATAAGGCTCAAGTAAAAAAAATATACCTCAAGGGGGAAAATACCAGAACAATACACCATCTTACATTGCAAGTATACTGGTGAAATTCACAAGGATGGGAGAGTACAGAATATCCAGCGGAATGAATAAAATAAAGAAGATATGTAGAAATTGATATTTCAGTGTCAGATGCTGATCACAACCCCAGTGGAATAAGGGGTTAGAGCTGGTGTAAGTCTGCTTACTGTTAAGGCACTTATATGTAAGCAGCATCAATTTGATTAAACAATAAAGTAGGTTGAGATTTTAACACCACCGAAGACTTTTTCCTCCACAGTCTGCTACAGGCTCAAATTTTAAATACAGATCCACCTGATGTATAATATTACAAATCAAATCTTATATGAAGGATATTTTCCCTTGAACGCTTGCTGCTATTACTGATAGGCCAGGTTTGTCATCTGTTATGAAAGCTGCTTGGCCTAGATCACAGGTTAACAGGGAAATCCAAGCAAATTGTATCACTTGAACTGGTTAAGATCATACCATAATCATACTGTATTACCCCACTAAACACACACACTCCTTCCTCTACTACTGTTTTTGAAGCAGTGGAGAAGTGTACTCTATCATAGGGACAAAGTGGAAGCACTGTTCTAGATTCACAAATTTACATTTTAAAACAGTTGTCAGAAAAGTTTATAGGAACATATTTACATGCAGTGTTACCTCATCTGGGTTCAAGATTAAAATACTACAAAGTGAGGCACAGATGCAAATTAAGAGATAATTAACTTAACTAAAGCACAGTAAAACACTTATTGCAGCCATTTAAAAAAAGTCACCAGTCCAGTTTTATCCAATGGTCACAACAACATGACTCAAACAAGCTCTTTAAGTATATCCCTTTAAGAAGCCGCATGAATTTCTAAGAGGACATTTTTACATGGTGAAAGCAAAAAGATATATACACTATAGATTATAACCTACATATTGTACAGCTAAATTATAGTCTATTCAAGTGTAAATTTATAACTTCACACGAAGTAGGAAGCCAGGGGGGAAAAAAAAACAAAAAAAAAAAACACAAAAAACCAAAAAAAAAACTTAGTAGACTCCAGAAGAAATACAAAACTTCCCACAAAAAGTGAGATGGGGGAGGGAGAAAGAGTCAAGATGCTCTCTGAAGAGAGATTAGAAATCTGCATCCAGAGTGAAAACATTGTCCGTTGTTTCTGCCATAACTGCAAAACGCTGATACTCTGAAACCCGCTTCTCAAAGAAATTTGTTTTTCCTTCCAGTGAAATATTCTCCATGAAATCAAAAGGGTTTTCTGCTTGAAAGACCTGAGAAAAGCAAACTTTATTAATCTGGAGTTCCTGAAATGACAATATGATGCTCCTATGAATTCCCACATGAATAATCCACAAAATGATGTTATGTACCTGTAACTGGGGGTTCTTTGAGATGTGTGGGCCCCATGTATATTCCACACATGGGTATGCATGTGCTTCATGTACCTGAAACTGGAGATCTGTTCGTTGGTCCATGCATGCATAGTTGCTCTCCTTGTGCTCCAAACCGAGGGCAGAAAGGGTGGCATGGGCAGAAAGGAGGGCATGGGCAGACACCTTTCCAGTTCCTTCTCTTACCATGAATTAGATAATATCCAAAGCAGAGGGGAAGGAGGGCGAGTAGTGGAAAGCAGATAGGGACCACACATCTCAAAGAACCTCCAGTTAAAGGTAAGTAACTTCCATTTCTTCTTCCATTTCTACCACACATAAGTGACTGGTAAGCAATATTCAAACAGGAGGAAAGTGCGAGGATACAGTTGGTATGGATATCTAGAACATTACTGTGCCCACAGCTGCATCTACCAAGGAAGCCAGGTCTAGGGCAAAATGCTTTGTAAAGGTGTGGCTGGAGCCCCAGGTAGCCACTTTACAAACGTCCAGCATTGATACAACTCAGAGATGCTATTGAGGTTGCTTGTGCTCTCATAACATGGGCTCTCATACCTGTCTGGGCGAGTTACACATGCCAACTGATGAGACAGAATAATACATCCAGAGATCCACTTAATGGGTCACTGGGTCAATAACATTTGTCCTTGTGAGCGCTCTGTTATGGCAACAAATATTCTTGGTGTTTTCCCATTCAATTTAGTTCTTTGCAGATAAAAGACCAAGGCCTGTTTGACATTCAGAGAGTGCAGTCTGTTTTTGTCTTTTTTTTTTTTTGCTGGAAACATGAGGTTTTGGGAATAACACTGGTAAGTGAATAAGTTGGTTCATGTGAAACTCTGAAGAGAGACTCTCTCTGTGATATATGGTATATGGCAAGTCAGCCATGAGTGCGCCCCATTCGTTCACCCGTCCGGCTGACTTGATGGCAAAGAAGGCGGCAACCTTCATGGAAAGATGTTACATGGAACATGTGACCATCATTTTGAAGGTAAGAGCTGAGAGTACCAAGCTGAGGTCCCATGTAGTGTGGGTACTGTCACTGGTGGGAAAGTCCTAATGAGTCCTTTGAGGAATCAAATTGTGGCAGGGTGAGTAAAGATAATGTGGCTTTTCACTAGATGAGGGAAGGCACTGACTGCTGTCAGGTGGACTTTCAGCTAGCCAGTGGAAACACCTGACATCTTGAGGGACTGGAGATGGTCTAAAATGGCGTGATACCTGCCAATTCTGGTGAATGCTGTTTACATTGTGACTAGATAGAGAAATGCCTCCATTTAGCTAGAGAGCATTTTCTAGTGGAGATTTTTCTGCTGTGATTGAGAATATTTCAGATGGCCTCTGAATATGAATGTTTCAGGTCTGATAACCATCCAAATACCAGGCCGAGAGACGAAGAGGGCTCTGGATTGCAATCTCTGATCCTGCCCTTTTCCTGATCCAGAAAAGATCATATATAGGTAGGAGGATGGGATGACATTCATAGGTGGTCCACAAGCAAAAATGGGCCAATTGGAAACAACGAGGATAACCTTGGCCCTGTTGTGGCGAATTTTCTATAGAACCCAAGGAAGTGGGGGATGGGAGGAAAGACGCACCTTAGATGGTCAGTCCAGGATAACAGAAGGGCATCACCCCTGGAGTCTCAGCCTAATGTCGCTCTGCAACTGTAGAGATTGAATTTCTTGTTTGTCTGGGAGGCAAACAGGTCCCAAGATGGTGTTTCCCACTGGGTGAAGATTTCAGTCAAGACAGAATTGTGTATTTCTCACTCATGGCCTTCTGAGATTTTCTGCCAATCTTCTGCACACCTGGTAAGTATGTCACCTACAGCAAGATGCTCTTCTTGATGCACCAGTCTCATAAATTCACTGCCTCTAAACACAAAGGAAGCGATCTCGCTCCAGCCTGTTTATTTACACAAAAGACGGTCAATCATGTTGTTTGACATTAGCTGGATATGACAGAACCATATGAGGGGGAGGACTGCATTACAGGCATGGTGAACTGCCCCCCCTCTCCAGTAGATTTATATGCATTTATATGCATTCTGGTCTCACATGGGAACCATGTGCCTTGTGCAGTGTGACTGTCCATATGGGCTCCCCATCTTAGGAGGGATGCATCTATGATTATGATTGCATCCGGTAAGGGTAGAAGAAAGGGGACTCCTGCTCACATCTGGTCCGATTTTGTCCACCATACAAGAAAGGCTCTGGCCTTTTACAGTATTGTTACCCTGGTATTCATGTTGTCCTTGTCCAGTGAATAAACAGATCAAAACCAGGCCTGCAGGCATCACAGATGGAGTCTGACGAATGGTGTTAAACACACACACGCTGCCATGCAGCTTAGTAGGGAAAGACACACTCCTCAATGTAGTGCGAGGTCTGAGGGCGACTGCTCATGGCCTCAAATCTGTTTATAGGGAGATAGCCTTTACTGAGGACGAGTGTAAGGTCAATCCTATGAAATCTATAGTGTGGGAGTGGAATTTTCTTTATTTATACAGACCCCCAACGATGTCAGAAATGGAGTAAGGACAGGGTCACCGACTGGGCTTCCTGACTTGTTCAGCATGTTAGCAGCCAGTCATGCAGCTTTGGGAAGATGATGTAGCTGTTGTGACTCATCTGGGCTGTCACCACTGAGGAGACTTTCGGGAAGACCTTGGGTGTGGTCACCAGCCCATATGGGAGAACTCTAAACTGGTAGTGTACTTGTCCTACCATGAATCTTAAGACACCTTCTGTAGTACCGGTGAATATCCACATGAAAGTAAAGATCTTTCATGTCAAGGGCTGCAAACAATGTGTTCTTCTCCAGAGAGGGAATTATTGATGCCAGTGTTACCAGTGAATTTTGATTTGTGAATAAAGACATTTAGTTGGCATAGATCGAGAATTGGTCTCTATGCTCCATATTTCTTGGGAACTACAAAATATGGGGAGTAGACCCTCTTTCCTTGATGTTGGAATGGCACCTGTTCTATGGTGCCTCTCTGAAGGACAAAGTTCACCTCCTGTCGAAGGAGCTTCTTGCGAGAGTGATCCCTGAAAAGATGATTTGTGATAGGGAGGTGAGACAAACTATATTGGATAACATGCGTAGATGATCTAATACCCACTTGTCTGTTATTGCCCTCCAGTTGTGTTTGAAGCGGGTAGTAGCCACCAAAGGTCTGCGGGGCAGTACGGCATGGCATCAATATCAGCATGCAATTCTCAATGAAACCCTTGGATAATGGGCGAGGGTAGACATTGATTGCAGAGTCGGAGGGAGTTGTATACCTGGATCTTTGAACCCTGTCATTTGTGAGGTGATTTGTGAGGGCACTGGTGATAAAGTGCCAGGGGAGGGGAGTGGAGAAGTTTGGGGCTGTAGGTTTGCTTGTGGTGCTCTCTCTTCAGGGCCGGGGTATAAATCTCCAGGAAGCAGAGAGTTGTTCTAGAGTCCTTAAGAGAGCATAGTGTAGCCATAGGGCTAACCTGCTGACTCATTGCTCTTCTTACTGAAGAGATTATACTCAAAAGGCAAATCCTCAGTGGTATTATGGACCTCTGTGGAGGAGAACTAAGAAGCAAAAATATGATCCAGAGAGATAAAGGTTTCAGTTCTTCCTGGAGTTCAAGGAGTCCCTGAGGTGGGGACCGATGGATCTGGGGCCAGACTTCCAATGCTGTTGAACTCAGAGTGCGCCAGAATCACTGACTCCCAGGTGTGCAGTGTAAAGCTCCCAGACAGGGCCAATCTGTCCTGTGGGAAGGAGTCGGAACTGGAACTGTTAGATCCTTCTTCCTTTGCACCTTTCCTTCTTGGACAGAAGGTTTGTGCAGACCTAATCCCTAAAGACCAGCGAATGAGAACTTACCTGACTTAGACCAAGATGGGAAGGGATCCTTTTTCACAGAGGCAAATCTGGATGGAGATCTCTCCTTATGCCTATATTTATGTTCCCTACTTTTATGAGAAGGTTTCTTAGGCTTAAGTGTTTTGACCCCTAGTCCAGCGCTTGTACTCATGAGGGAAACAACTTGCAACGAGGCCACTATACCGAGCTTCTCCCCAGCCTGCATCCAACTGGGGTCTCATGGCCAGCTCCATGAGGTTCTTCCACAGAGAGAGCTCTCATCCCTCACAGGTTTGAGGAGGGAAACTGAGGCCAATGCTGCACTTGGCGGTGAGCCTCCCCAAGTCAGTAAAGGAAGTGCTAGTGTTCATTGCTGAAACAGAAGGAACCAGGGTGGGAGATACAGTTCTTAAACTCTGGGACTCTTGGCATAGTCCTTTTCCATGGGGAGAACTAAACTAACTATACTAGCTATGAAAATACTAACACACTTAAATACTAGGTCTAAACTTACTAAAAACTATTTACAATATATAATTACAGATATTGTAAGCAGAGGAAGATCAAAGTGGACACAAAGAATTCAAACCAGGCAGTGGTAAGAAGGAATTGGAGAGGCACTGGTCCATGCCACCCTTTATGCCCTCAGCTTGTAGCATGAGGAGAGCAACTGCAAATGTGAGGACCAACAGACGCTACTTACTACAAATCTCCGGTCTCAGGTGCTGGAAGCACATGTGTGCTCATGTGTGAAACACACATAAGGACCAGCACTCGAAGCAGCAGCACCCACTTACTGATAACCTCCCTTGGTAAAAATACAGCAGGAATTCTCCAGCTTCTCATAGGTAATATCTAGATGGGTTCTCTCCTCCTCAACCCACCAACCCTGGCAACCAGCACTCAGCAAGGGAGCATGAAAGCTCAGGACACAAGATACTAGAATAGACTTGGCTCTCACTCCACTAAAGCAGTGCAATATAAATGTTTACTTTTCACACCCTGAGAGCGCCACTCTACTTTTTGTTTTTTTTACTTGGGGTTTGTACCAATGAAGACATCCAGCACAAAAAACTCTACGCAACCCTTAACTTATTTCTCAGAGGTTCACTTCTTTCTATGTGTAATTAAAGGGTTTATCCTTAAAAAGTTCTCCTGTCAGCATTATTAATAGATCTGTTTTCCTCAGAGTAACAGTATTTTTCAAGTATCAGAGGGGTAGCCGTGTTAGTCTGGATCTGTAGAAGCGACAAAGAGTCCTGTGGCACCTTACAGACTAATAGAGGTATTGAAGCATAAGCGTTTGTGGGTGAATACCCACTTCTTCGGATGCAAGCAGTGGAAATGTCCAGGGGAAGATATAAATGTGCAGGGAAGAGTCAGGCTAGAGATAACGAGGTTAGCTCAATCAGGGAGGGTGAGGCCCTCTTCTAGCAGTTGAGGTGTGAACACCAAGGGAGGAGAAACTGCTTTTGTAGTTGGCTAGCCATTCATAGTCTTTGTTTAGTCCTGAGCTGATGGTGTCAAATTTGCAAATGAACTGAAGCTCTACAGTTTCTCTTTGGAGTCTAGTCCTGAAGTTTTTTTGCTGCAGGATGGCTACCTTTAAGTCTGCTATCGTGTGTCCAGGGAGGTTGAAGTGTTCTCCTACAGGCTTTTGTATATTGCCATTCCTTATATCTGATTTGTGTCCATTTATCCTTTTGCATAAGGACTGTCCAGTTTGACCGATGTACATAGCAGAGGGGCATTGCTGGCACATTATGGCATATATTACATTGGTGGATGTGCAGGTGAATGAACCGGTGATGGTGTGGCTGATCTGGTTAGGTCCTGTGATGGTGTTCCTGGTGTAGATATGTGGGCAAAGTTGGCATCGAGGTTTGTTGCATGGATTGGTTCCGGAGTTAGAGTTATTATTGTGCGGTGTGTAGTGGCTGGTGAGAATATGCTTCAGGTTGGCGGGTTGTCTGCGGGCGAGGACTGGCCTGCCTCCCAAGGCCTGTGAAAGTGAGGGATCGTTGTTCAGGATGGGTTGTAGATCACTGATGATCCACTGGAGAGGTTTTAGCTGAGGACTGTAAGTGATGGCCAGAGGAGTTCTGTTGGTTTCCTTCTTCGGTTTGTCTTGCAGCAGGAGGCTTCTGGGTACACGTCTGGCCCTGTTGATCTGTTTTCTTATTTCCTCGTGTGGGTATCGTAGTTTTGAGAATGCTTGGTGAAGATCTTGTAGGTGTTGATCTCTGTCAGAGGGGTTGGAGCAAATACGGTTGTATCTCAGTGCTTGGCTGTAGACAATGGATCGTGTGATGTGTCCGGGATGGAAGCTAGAGGCATGTAGGTAGGCATGGCGGTCGGTGGCTTTTCGGTATAGGGTTGTGTTAAGGTGACCATAGACACCACGGTGCAAATAAGCGATGAAGTGGACTTCCCGTGTAGACTGGTCCAGGCTGAGGTTGATGGTGGGGTGGAAGCTGTTGAAATCATGGTGGAATTCTTCCAGAGTTTCTTTCCCATGGGTCCAGATGATGAAGATGTCATCAATGTAGCGTAGATAGAGAAGGGGCGTGAGTGGACGAGAGCTGAGGAAGCATTGTTCCAGGTCAGCCATAAAAATGTTGGCATATTGTGGGGCCATGTGGGTGCCCATAGCAGTGCCACTGGTCTGGAGGTATATTTTTCAAGGTCACTTGCTTACATCTAAGCAAATTCAGCATTATATTGACCACCCAAGGGATGGGCATGCTAATCTGTTAACCTTGTGCAATGAATATAAATGGTTCTACTTCATTATAGCCTCGTAGAACCAGAGCACCTGAATGCAACCCACACTTCCAATTTACATCCAAGTAGTAATTACATGGCAACCCTGGCCAGAGAAACATCTGTTTCATCTGTTCCAAATAATGAAATCTGTATATTGACATTGTTCTCTGTGTGAGACACAGCAGAACGCTTAAGTACAGCATAAGTGCGATACCCACACCTGTGGTAAATTAGTGCAGCACACAGACAACTTTGCGTGGCCTTTTTAACAGGCCAGTATTTCTTGGAAGTGTCATCTCTCTTAACTTTCTTACCTTAGAGAACCCAAGTTCTGTAAGTAACCGGTCTGCCACAAATTCAATGTACCGTTTCATCAAAGTGCAATTCATTCCAATCAGCCCTACTGGTAAAGCCTCTGTTAAAAACTCCTGGAGTAAAACACAACAGTGACATTTAAAGAAGGGACAGTGTAACTTAAGGGGAACAAATGGTATCTACTTGGTGTATCATTTGTGATGTTTTTATGAAATCAGACTCAGCGGTGGTTTACTTCTTAAATAACTTGCATCACAAGAAACACAGCAAATGTCTCCTGTTTTGATCAGCTCTTTGCAACTTTCTATATTTTAGTATTTGTTTTGTGAAAGTCAGTGAGAATTTTCACTGGTGTTTTTATTATGTGACAGATCCAATTCTCACTAACAATCAATGGAAGTTTTGCCATTGAATTCAATGGGAGCTGGATCAGATCCTATGTGTAGCAACAAAAAAAATCTTACCTGTAGGTAAATGTGACTGAACATAAAAGAGAAAACCCACCTGTGCTGGCTTTAGCTTGTACTAATCACTTGGCTAGTACTGTCAAAAATCATCTCTGCCTTCTATTCTCTGCAACAAGCAAGAGTACCAAGAGACTGACTGTAGGTGTTGCGTTGGAATTTTACAGTGGCTCACACATGTGGACTAGTCATTTATTAGGAATTCCAGAAATTCTACTAGAGCATCACCTTCTTTATACAAGAAAATCCTCTTGTGCCATCAGTGACACTGTACTGATCAGTCTTGTCTGCTCACCTGCTCAATTTCAACTGCATTAAAAATGATCTCCTTGACCCTCTCTTCTGAAGGCTTGTTCACTAAATAATGAAATATTAGGCAAGCAAAGTCACAGTGCAGACCCTGAAATACAAAAGAATGAAAGTAGTTTAGTTTCTCCTGCCCCTCATGATTTGCTATTTAAAGCCTTGTACTGATAATTGTCTCTCTGAGAGGAATAAGCTTCTTAACTTCCTGCTTCATGGCAATCAGGGTGGATAAAAATCAATGATAAAAAAAAATCTTTTTTTTTTTTTATTTAAATTGGATGTTTTCAATAAAATGCTTTTTGAGAAAAAAAAACCTATCTAAAGATAGTTATAATTAAGATACATTATAGCTCAAAGATATCTCATCATAGAATAGGGATTATAAATTCTAATTCTATATATAGTATGAGACAATATTTACAAAACTTTTCTTAAACATTACATGAATATGAGTTCCACTAGCTCATGGATTAGGGACCCAATCTTATGGGATTCCAGGGGTTTCTGTATAGATTATTTAGGTTAATCTTTCTATCTACCCAATGGGACTCAGTTAGGGTGACCAGACAGCACATGTGAAAAATTGGGACGGGGGTAATAGGAGCATATATAAGAAAGACCCACAAATCGGGACTGTCCCTATAAAATCAGGACATCTGGTCACCCTAGACTCAGTACTCAGTCTAGAAGATACCATCAAAGATGCTTAGTTTTGCAGTTCTCAAACTGTAGATTTGTGTCTCCAGAGAGAACATACTTGTTAACAGCAAAAATGTTTTTAAATACATAAATAAATATAGAGAGGTGAGAAATAACAGACCTCAACCCTATTTTCCCTCTGCAAATTTGTGTACACAGAGTCAATCCCTTACCTCTCTCTAGTCTAAAAGTGCAAAGTTTCAAAAAGTTCAATGAATAGAAGATTGTTGGGGGCAGAATAGATCTGGACAAGGAGATGTCATCTGGAGATAAATGTGAGAAGGGGGGGACAGGCAGGAGAAACAAAAGTGAAACTGTTTGACCAGCATATTCCAGAAGTCTTGAGGTCTTTCTGAGTGTAGCCTTCATTGATTTGAGATCTACCATACCATTCTCTCACTAGAAGGGAAAACCTATAATGCCAGCAGGCCATAAAAGAGACCCAGTTTGAGAATATTTTAATTACATTACTCTACCTGTGGGTAAGACAGGCATGCGTGCAAAACGCAAACAGTGAAACAGTGCAACAAAGAAATGCAAGGCCTGGTTGCCCGAATGAAACAACATCATGAGAAGTGCTCCTTCTCAGGAGGAAGCTGCATTGAAGATGATGAAAGGAACATGTCTGAACATGCAGGATCTTCAAGTTGGTAAACTTTTTTATTTATTTTAACTTCTTTCTTAAGGACTGCCTGTCTTCCTTCTGGACTATTCTTGAATTCTCACTTTTGAGCAAAAAATATAGTTGTTACTCTATGGTACTATCAGTTTATATACAGTTGTGATAAAAGATAAATAGCTGAAATAGGCAGATCTTCCTTTTACTATTTCACCTTTAAAGTAGTACTGTCAGCGAATGCAATGAGTAATACTAAATGAGCAGTATGGTAATAATAATTAAATAACCGCATTGACTAATTTTGTTTAGGAGACTCCATCCTCAACATACAGGATGCTGAAGACTATTCACCTTCAAGATCACCATCATTTTCTATAGTTTCAGAGTTATCTGCCAATGATAGTGTTTCAGTCACATCATGTATGTCACATAGCCACAGCATATCACCTGTAGCAAAAAGAAAAAAAAATCTCTATCATCCAGAAACAACCATAGATAAGTTTGTGATAAAAACCAGAAGATTACAAAACAAGGTAATTGATGGAAAAATTGCCCGGTTTGTTTATGCAACAAACTCGCCTTTCCGTATGATTGAGAACGCACACTTCATTAACACGGTTCAGTCATTAAGACCAGGACACAGTCCACCCGACAGACTTGCAAATTGCTGGATAAAGTGTATGAAAAGAAACTGAGCAATGTGCAAAAGGTCTAGAGAGTAAAATTGTTAACCTGAGTCTTGATGGGTGGAGCAATGTCCACAATGAGCCTGTTGTATGTGCTTGTGTGATAACAGAAGAAGGGAATGTCTTCCTTAAGAAACAGTTGATACATCAGGAAATGCACACACAGCAGAATATTTACAAGAAGTAGCTGTAAAAGCTATAACAAACTGTGAAAAAAAATTCAAATGTCTAGTACGCAGCTTGGTCACAGACAATGCTGAAAATGTATCCATGATGAGAAGAAATTTAGAAGAGAGTCCCAAGCTAATAACACGGTTGCAGTGCTCATTTGATGCACCTTCTAGTCAAAGACTTCAGTGGTCCAGAAATAAAGGCTAATGTTGCTGACATTGCAAAATACTTCCGTAATAACCACTTTGCAGCAGCTGCTCTGAAAAAAGTGGGAGGAACCAAGCTAACTCTCCCACAAGAGGTGCGATGGAATTTGGTAGTGGACTGTTTTGAGCACGATATCAAGAATGGCCTAATCTGATGACAGTTTGTGAACAAAACTGTGAAAAAATAGATGACACTGTCACAGCCAAAGTTCTCAACACTGGGCTTAAGAGAAATGTTGAAAAACATGCTGAGTACCCTTAAGCCTATTTCTGTAGCCTTGAACAAAATGCACGGAAATAGCTATTTTGTTGCTGACTGCTGAAATTTGGAAGGAACTGAGTGAGATCTTAAAAAGAGAAATATGCAATGACAGAGTTAAACTACAAGCATTAAAAAAATGAATAGGACAAGCACCATCTCCAGCTCATTTTCTTGCAAATATTCTCAATACTCGGTACTAGGGTGAAACCTTAACTACTGAAGAAGAGGAGTTGGCTGTGACATGGACATCCAGCAATCATCCCTCCATAATGCCAACTATAATAAACTTCAGACCATTCAAGAAAGATATGTTTGCTGATGATGTTTTAAAGAAAGTCACACCAGTGAACTGGTGGAAGTCACTTAAGCACTTCGATTCAGAGACTGTTGAAGTGATAATCTCACTTTTAACAGCAGTAGCTTCTTCTGCCGGCATAGAAAGAATATTTTCTTCCTTTGGACTAATTCATTCCAAATTGAGAAATCATTTGGGACCTGAAAAAGCAGGAAAGCTTGTTTTTCTTTTGCAGATTATGAACAAACAGGAAAATGAAGGTAAAGCGACTGAGGTAGCTGCAGAAGCCAATATTTTAAGTTTCTCATGTTGACCTGGTTGACATAGTCTATTTAATTTTTTTTAAAATATTTAATTTAACTATTTTAGTTAAAAACTATTTTAACAAAACAAATCTGATTTTAAAAAACTTGAATGTTTAACTAAATTCAAAAATTCATATGCTTGTTTTGTTAAAATATTATATGTTTGCTGTTGAAGAAAAAAATCCAGAATAACGTTGTAGTTTTAGTTAAATAAAACAATTCTAATGTCTGTCTGGTGATGTTCTCCTCCTGAGACCTTGGCTACACTTACGAGTTACAGCGCAATAAAACTGCCTGCAGCGCTGTAACTCACTAACTGGCTACACTTGCAAGGCACGTGCAGCGCTGTATCTCCTCAGATACAGCGCTGCATGTACTCCACCTCCCCGAGAGGAATAACCACTGTTGTGAAGTGGGTGGAACGTTGGTCTTTCAGTGTAGCCGAGGAACAACACAGTTACTGATCTCCGGAAGCTGCCTTTGTTTTGAAACGGCACCTCCGGGTTAGAGTTCAGAGCTCCGTTGTTGAGGTGCTTTACAAAAAACCAAACACAGCTACTGTTTGCAGGCGGGGGGGGGGGGGGGGGGGGGGAAGGGGGGGCTCCGTTAGGAATGCCGGCAGCAAAGTTGCCTTGGACAGAGACGGGGGGGGGGGGGGAACGGCGGGAGGGGAGGGGGAAGGCTCCGTTTCACCAAGTTCTCTCTTATCTGCTCTTTAAAAACAAACAAAGCCCCTGCTGTTTGCTTTCAGTGATTGAGAGAGAGGCAGGGGATGTGGAGGTGTGGAAATAATGAGCTGACACTCTGTGGATACCCCCAAAATCCACTCTCTCTCCCAAAACCCTCCCTGTCAAAGTCCCCCTCACCCCCCCATTTGAAAAGCACGTTGCAGCCACTTGAATGCCCATAATGCACCGCTCCCAATACAGCTGCAAATGCCTCAAATGTAGCCACCTTACTGCGCTGGCAGCTGCCAGTGTGGACAGGCTGCAGCGCTTTCCCTACTCAGCTGTACGAACACGGGTTTAACTAACAGCGCTGTACATCTGCAAGTTTGGCCAAGGCCTGATACAGCATGGCAAGAAAAACCTCCAAAAATTAATCATTAACCTGTTGAATTGGAGATAGTTCACCTCCCAATGACTTCATAAATGTCTGCTTCAATTACCTTTAGTAAAATTAAATAACCAAACAATCATTCATTTTCTGATATAGCTGTAAAACTAATCTGAAAAGTTTTCAAAATAAATCACTTAAAAAATGTATAGTGTGTACCTTCTAAAAAAATTAAACCTACATCTATCTCTGAGTTGTGAAGAATATGTATTAAGGTTATAACAACCAACAAGAATGCACTTTTATCTAGAAATCCATGATTAAATCAAGTCTTCCTGACTAGATTCAATCAAATTCACCCTGATGGCAATGTTGATGTAATTGTATTTCTCAAATCTTAAAGGGGCACTCATCTATACTGGGCAGAAATATAATTATTTAAAATCTACAAATCATTATGTTGAAAAACAGAAGACAGGAAAAAGCAGTTGACTTTTTTCGATTTGCTGATATTAAATATTTTTGGACAATCTTTTAATACAAAGGGTATTTATGTGGAACCAAATTTAGTACTATCCTCCTGTTATGGATGATACTTGTTATAGTACCAGACATTAGAAGTAGTTTTGTGAACACTCATGGTTTCAAGATATTTTAATTATCTTTATTAAGATTTTTTCCTCCTCTCACGTGATCTCCGAGCTCTCGCAGAAAGGAGGAGGTTAATTTAACAAAACAAGTTCCATTACTGGGATCAAATCTAAAACTGAAAAATACTTTTGCATGCAACATGCAGTAGTGTGTAGGTCTCGTTGCCACAAGATTTCATCAAGGACATTAAAAATAAAAATAAAAGAGGATTGGATAGAATATGGACAATAAGAAAACCCAGAGTGACAGCAGTAAAGATTAAAACAAATCAGCCAACCAAGAGTTTTGGAAGGGTTATAAACCCTCAGAAGCCAACCTCAAATGGGCATTAGAAATAAAATTCCCGGAAGAAAATTTCTCTCTTAACTGCCTGCTGCAGGATTTCTTGCACATTCCTTTGGTTCCACAGTTGCTGCCCACTGTCAGAGAGAGAATATTGCACTAGATGGACCACTAGCATGAGCCAGTCTGGCACTTTCATTATGTTACCTGATATTTTAATGGGATTTTGGCAAATTTTTAAAATCTGTGGCTCTCCTGCTTAAAAGAGAATGACTGCTTGTGCATCCCCCAAATAACCATGCATTAGGTGGTGCCCACAATCTATCTAACTAGGTTCATCAGAAAACAATTCACATTTTCTTTTCTTTACAGGATTTTATATTGATGTTTTATCATTTTTGTTTTGTGCTGAGCCTCTCTCAATACAGATGCCTTGTGCACTTAGTTTATTGCAATAAAAGTACAATCTATTTAGTTACAATTATGCCATTGGAAATTGAACTGGAAAACTATGGGTTTGTTTGGTGCTGAATGACATGCCATGAAAGGGCAGTTGGGTCCTATTGTATTTAGCATCCTACATCACATTAACCTGAAAGTGAGTTTTATAGAAAACTTCTGCTGAAAACCACATACATATTGATTGCATGAAAAAGGTTACAATGACTTTTAGGAATAGAAAATGAAACTGGATCTTATTAGTGGATGTGAAGTAGAATTTATTTTCCAAAGCATTAAAGTTGCCTCAAGCCTGAGCCGTACCTTGCTTTATTTTCCAGTCCTATCATGTACTTCAACAATTCTATCATCATAATATAGCTTCCTTCTAAATGAAGAGTAAATGAGAGCTACTGGCTATTTTCCCTTGTGATGGAATCCTTTACCATTTTAAGCCAGTGCCAGTAGATTCAACCATTGCTATGTTTATCTTACAAATTAATCTGTCCTTCGGGTTCTACAGTGCTCCAGATTTTAAACATGATGTATTTTTTCCAATAGCACCTTAATTGTGCAGGGCCCCGCCCATGAGGAGCTGTCACTACAAGATGGGGTGAGGAGGGAGTAGAAGGATACATGTTAGTACAGGGATTGGTATATTTAATACCAGAAAGATACTGGCAGGTGCAGCCTTACAAATATATTACAAGCAACCATACTTTTTAATCTCTTAAGAAGTATTTTAAATTAAAAAAAAGTGTTCCTCACCAACAGTGCCAGTAAGACAAAACAACAGCTGTTCCACTCCACAAGATATATTTACAGTACGTTACTAGAGGAACAAGAAGGGGAGCAAGGTCAGCCACTTCTGTAGAAGTACCCCCTACACTGGACCAAGCACTGCAGAAGGCCCTCTGCAAGTACTGTGTTCTGTAACTGGAGAGAGCTACAGAAGGGGACAAGGCAACCTCTACCACCCACCACCTGAGTGCTGGGGTAGAAGCCAGTGCAAAGCCAATTGCATTCATATACACTGTAGGACCCTAGGATGAGCAGGCTGCAACTCCATTCTAAAGCTAGGGGGGACAGGCTGCACTGTAGAATCTCATGTATGTGGCTGCCCCTGGCTAGCAGTGCAGTCCAGTACATGTGAACACCTGGTGCTCTCTGCTGGCTATTTAACTTCTGTTGCCCTCAGTGCTGGAAGCTGAGCACTGTGCTGGCTCAAGACTGCTCTCTCCCATTATTAACCATCACTTTGTTTCTTGTGCCATGTGTCTCCAGTTCATTCCTTGCTCACACTGTGAATTGGGATTTTTTTTTCACTTTATTTCTTTTCCCTTTAAGATGATTTAGGTGAATAGCTTTATTCAGGATGCTGATTATTCTTGCCTAGGAACAAGTTCTCCTACATTCATTTAACATTTGCCCAGTGGTAATTTATTTCTCAACCCTGTTCCTACCCCTTCTCCCTTTAAACGTGTTCTAAAAATAGCCTACTCCCTCACAGGATTTCAGTGCTCCTGCAGTTCCCAGTAATGTCAAGGTTTGCAGACTCAGGGCTACATGCTGCACTGTGTGGAAGGGTGCCCACCAGCAGAGGGGGCGGGTCTTCCTGGTGCTGCCACTATCCACTGCCTGCGTCACTGCCTCAGCTGAGCTATGGCTGAACGTGTGAGAGGATACTGTGGGTGTGGCTTAAAGTTAATAGGCAGATCAACCAGTTCCTTCCCCCAGTCAAGATGCTGCACCAGTCCATGTGACAAACTCTGGAAGAATCCTACTTTGTATGTCAGGGTAGGCTGGGTTTCAGAGAGCTGACTCAGGCCTTTGCCCTCTTCCAATCCCATCAGCAGTAACATGTCAAAACAGCTCCATCTTGCCAGCAACTCACCCTCTCTGCCCTGCTGGATTTCCCCTTCCTTCACTGATGTTTGCACCCCCCAAACTTCTGCATCCACTTACCTGATTTCTCCCTTTTCCCCAGTGAAAACCCTACCTCTTCAGCACCTGACACAATTCTCCCCTTTCCTCTCCCACAGCTGCTGACAGAGGTGGATGAAGTATTGCCCTTATTGGCATGGCTATGAGGCCCTACTCAAAGTGTGTGTGGGCAGCAGCTCTAGAGGGAGAGGGGAACACGCAGAAAAAATTGTGCCTCTCCCCTCTGGCCTGGGGATTCACTGAGAGCCCAGCCACACACTACTCGCAGCTAGAGGAGCATTCTACCCCCAAACAAATGTAACCTTCCACATATTACCTCATCTCGGCTAATGAGCTCGTTGGAGAATGTCAGTCCAGGCATCAGACCCCTCTTCTTCAGCCAAAATATAGCAGCAAAAGAACCTGAGAAGAAGATCCCTTCCACTGCAGCAAAGGCAACCACTCTCTCCCCTGTTTAATACAATACACTGGCAATTAAGATTCAGAAAAATCAAACTTGCTTCTAGTTTGTCAGGTGTGCAGCTTACATTAGACACACACTGATACTGAACAGCACTAAATCATCATCAACTTAGGCACCATATTTTATATTTTATCACATAGGATCCCATAGCACGCATGTACGTGCACACATCATCATTTACACACCAATGAAATGCAGCCACTTTTGGGGTGAAACAGGACAGCTACTAAAAGTGTTCAACACACAACAGTTTAGACTAGGAAGAGAGGAAAAATAGCACATCCAATTGGAAGTAAAGGGAGCATTTTGGAAGGAAGAATTTAATTGCCCAAACTGACATCTGGCCAGGACATCAGGCCTAATACCCCTGTTCCTCTTAGTAGAAGGTGGTTGTGACTAATTCACAAGATTGGAAGATACAGACTTCCTGTGCGAGCCTGTCTGGGTCTCAGGTTCCTACATAAAGGGAAAAGTATTCTCCTACCTGATAGAGGCAAGACAGGATGCAATTCATTCAGATTTGTAAAGTACTCCGCTTTCTATAGCTTCTTCCATCTAGGAAGTTGGAGCATTATTATCCTGACTCTTGCAAAAATAGCTGAAAATCTTTAATGACCACAAAATGATCTGAATCTGTTTTATGCCTTAGCCTAATGACAGCACCTCCCACTGACCAGTAGCCACTGACTCCACAAAGGCTATTGATGTTAACTGCAGAGAAGAGTGCCACCTACTGAATCCCCAGCACCACTTCCTGCAACATCAGGAGTGCTTCTTGGAAATCTCTCATCCAGGTAATGACTAGCCTAAGCCTGTTCAGCCTCTGAGATTTAACAAGTTCACAGCCCAAGGAGTTATAGCTGTGCATGTAAACCCATACACTGAGAGGCTTAAAGGCATTTACCCAGAAAAAATCTACACAAGTGCAGGAGATTTAGTATAATCTCAAGAGCAAATACAGCAATACTTAATGATTTGTTATGTTCCAAATTCACCAGAACACTTTAATCTTAAAAAGGCCTATTCAGAGCTGAATTAATGGTGAAATCCTATAAGGCACTGTACTTTGACATCCACATTATCAGCAGATGTATTTACAATTAGAGTTGTTACAACTAACGCTAAAGGAATTCATAATCACTGGGTTGTGATTTTTGAAGTCTAACAGAAAAAGTATTAATATATAACTTGGATGCAGAAAATGTTTTCCTTGTCTACCCTTTTAAGAGGTGCTCACTTATAAATGTTCCATTTTAGGAAATACATTTGCATTTGGTACAATGGAAGTGCAAATATTCCTTTTCTATTACTTAATGCTTATGATGACCAAACAGGCTAATCTCTTCAGCAGCCATTCATCTGAAATGGTTCCACTGCCTTTTTAGCATATAGGTTTAGTTTGCTGTACAAGAAGAGTTATTCTTTTAACTGGTAAATTCCTTTCAACCATTTTCTTTTTCCAAGTGAAAGCAAAGGAACCAGAAAGACAAACAATGGAAGTGACTTGGGGAGGTCCACCAAGGTCCCTGCAAGGGGAATGCAGAGCAGGGTGATTATGGACTCCCGTGAGGAAAGCTCATGATAACGACAACCTGCACAATTCTAGTAATCAAGGTGCCTTGCAAACCAATCAGTGGAGCGTATGGAGGGTAAAAGGCATAACAGAGGTGGAATATTTTTCGTAATGGAGCCATCACCCTGCAGCGAGCAATGGGGGAACGGCTAAAGGAAGAGGGTCTACGATGAGTCTTGAACCGCTACTCTATTTGCAATACCCCTTTAATCACAATAATGTATTTGTAACACATTCTGTGCATTAGCTAGATGGCATGATGACTCAACTTGTTTTCCACATGGGGGGGAGGGACAGCTCAGTGGTTTGAGCATTGGCCTGCTAAACCCAGGGTTGCGAGTTCAATCCTTGAGGGGGCCATTTAGGGATCTGGGGCAAAAACTGGGGATTGGTCCTGCTTTGAGCAGGGGTTGGATTAGATGACCTCCTAAGGTCCCTTCCAAACCTGATATTCTATGATTCTCTGATAGACCCAAACTTTCCTTCTCACATTACCTTCCAGCCAAAAATATACACCATAATATTCCTCACGGCATTGCTCTCCTAAGATTTAATCATAAAAGTCTTAGCAAGTTCTCTGGAAAGTGTCCCAAGGCAGGGCTCTTTCATTGGAGATCAAATAGCAGCCTGTCTAAATAAGCAAAATAATCTGTGTATCTGCACTATTAAGATCAGTAACGTCGGTGTAGAAACCTCAGCTGAGGAGGGCCAACTAGACCATACTGTGTCATACATAAGAAAGTGGAGCTGAGCCCTCAGTCTGGGGTTATCAATTATTCTCTTGTGAGACCTATTAAGTCATCTAGCTCCATCCCCCACCACTGTGAAATTCCTTGCACTAGTGCTTTGGCCAGCCTTGTTTTAAGTAAGTCCCAATTATGGAGCTGCCTCTACTTAAAGCAAGCAGCGGAGTCCTACAGACAGCCAAGGAGAGCAGAAAGCACTTACCATTAGCCTAGGTACTAGTGGCCTTCCTGAAGGGTTTGTACTGGAAGTTAAAAAGATACACACTACAATACATCAATACCAGGGTATGGAATCTGCACCTGCCCCTCAACACCAGAGCTACTGTGGTGCAGGCTAGTGAAGTTGTGATCTCTATGGCTCTATAAGTTTAGGCTTGGAATTAGAAGGTTTCTAAACATCTGAAGAATGAGGTTTTGAAACATCTTCCCAATAGGAGCCGTGGGGGCAGACAATCCAGCTAGATTCAAGATGGGGATATAAATAACGTGTAAAAAACCCCAGTAACCGTATAACCATCCCTGCGCCTGGAGTCCCTTCGGGCTGCCAGAGGGACCCTGGGTGTGCTGGGATGCCGGGCGGCAGCCAGGATGCTGGGCACACAGGGATGCCAGGTGGCAGCAGAGTCCCGGGTGTGCAGGGCAGCGGCCAGGAGGGACCCCGGGCGAAGTTTAATCATTAACAGAAACCAATAAGCATCAAGCTTGTTGGCTAACCAGTTAAACTCTTACATCTCTAATTCAAGATGATAAATTTATTAACAGGATTATATGACAGAGTTGTCTGTGATAGCCGGGGAGGGAACCGTATGATCCAAGAGATCTCTTCCAGTTCTATGTCCCCAAATTCACTCCTTCTGCCTCCCATTGCTGCTGTCATCTCTTCTTAACCCCACCTTGGGCCATCCCTTACTCTGCCTCTCTTCCTCCCACTCTACACCCCAGTGCCTTCACGCCCATGTACTCCTCCCCACCAAAGCCCTGTTTCCATAGAAATGCATATTGTTTTTTAAAGCATCCTGATGATGTATATAGATAAATATCCAGAGGTGCGAGGTCTGTGCATTAAACTCTGGCACCTTTGCTCCCTGTGCCACGCAGATCATTTTAAGAAAAGGACATTTATTTTTCTACTCCAATGAATGGAATGCAGGCGCCATCTGCTGGTTTATTTAGGGAAAGGTCATATGGAGAAAAGAATTAAAAGACAAATAGCATGTTTACTGTATTACTGTAGTTCACGTGGAAGAAATATACATGACAACTCTAAAAACATACCAGACAATCCTAAAAAATAAGTGTCCATAAAGCTAACAATTACATGCAATACCTGATATTAAAATCCATAAAGCAAAATTTCTTGCTGAATGCCTACTGGCTGGCTCTTGCATACTGAAATATGTAACAAAGTTTTTAATATGCTCATTGGAAATCTCAAATCAGGAGTGTCTATTTCTGAATGCTCCTGAAAAAACCATAATGAAGTTGGGCTAATGGGTTCTTTTCACCCCCTAGCAATCACTCTGCATGAAGAAGAGACAACAGGGTCCTGCTGTACTTTGAAATGAACATACTGAGCAGTCAGCTGACAAAGTCAGAGCTAGTGAAACATCTATGCAACAAACATCTGGCAATGTGTCTGGTAAAATGTGAAAAAAATGTATAGAAAATACAGGTTGACAGAGCTACTAATAGGAAAATAAGGTATAAATACCTATGTTATATCTGGCCAAGGCAGCTCTACCAGCAGATTGCAGGAAAGGAAATGGTTCCCCCAACAACTGACATTTGGAACTTGACTCACTGAAACATTTTCAGCAAAGCCACCAATAATCACTATGTGGTCTAAATTTTACCAAAGAAAAACCGTACTTGGGATGATCCCTCCTTCCCCACCAAATACACGATGTAACCTGCACCTCACTTCTTCCCACCCAAAACAAGAGTGTCTACATTAGTGAATCAAACAAGTTCTCGCAATAAGATTATTTCATTTTTAGTGGGAGGGGAGGGGTGCTTGGACATGCTCACATACCCAGAGTATTAGTTGAACCCATGTTAAAGTCATAATTGCCTTTTTATCCCTTATTCATAACACAAGAACCCCGCAGAACTTTTATATCTATGATCCCCACTGGACCTCGACATTGGCACACATCATTAGCTCAGGATTAAGATCTACACACTGATCTGAATTTTTCTTTTTTTAGAAATCACAGTTGGACTTGAAACTCAAGATACACGTAACCCTTAAACTTTGGAGAAATTCTGCTCTGGAAAGTTGCAACTCAGACCCAGAAAACTACCCTTTGTTAATCTGAGGTATATATAATGGAATCACCTAATTAAAAAGCTACATACCAAAAGTTGAGTCTCTGTCTGCTATCCACCTCAAGGCCCAATCTGCTTTCTTCTTGACACAAGGCATTGTTTCAATTGCATTAAATAAAAATTCTCTATAGAATGAAACAAAGGTAATATTACAAACACTTATAATTTATTTGTATTATATTAGTACCTAGAGACCCCAGCTGAGATTGGGATCCCACTGTGCTTGACACTATACAAACACAGAGAGAGAGACAGTCTTTGCCCCAAAGTTTTTACAATCTAACAGACAGAGAGAGGAAAAGTCACTTATCCAAGCTCACACAGCAGGTACATGGCAGCGCCAAGAATAGAACCCAGGTTTCTCAACTACCAAATCAGTGTCCTATCCACTAGAGTATGGTGCATCTCACACTATGAGCCAGATAGTGGCCAGTTCCTGCTCAGGGAGACTCCCCATCCCGGCTCCCCTCGCAGGCCCCACACAGGAGATGGGTACAATTTCAGCCCCTGTAGAATACAACTGCTGATTCTGGCTAGCACAGTTAACTTTACTAAGTACCCTCAAAGGTTGTAGGGACATGTAAGCTTACAAGAGTTCCAGGAGATACTGAGCTTCCCCAGTGTAGGATGCTGCCCTGGAAATGCAGCTCTGCATGACCCTCACTACAGGACCATGGTATCTCCACACATCTGCAGCCAGACTAACTTTTTGCTATTGTTAATATTACTGTTAATATTTAAACTAGAGAGACTCTCTTGTTGACATATAGGGCAAAACTGATAGTCAAAGGTCACGACATTTCAATTTATGAATAACTAACTGGCTAGGGTAGTTTTAAAGGAACGTTTTGAAAAATAATAGCAACAAACAAGTTGTATGATAAATAGCATTATTACCAAACCAAGATCAGTAAATAGCATTAAATTCCTAGAACAATCCATAACCAAAGTGTTTCAATCTATCAATTATATTGCACTGTACAAATATTAATTAACCCTCACAACACTCCTGTGTAGTAGGTATTATTATTACTCCATTTTATAGATGAGGAACACAGAGCAGGAAATGTTAAGTGATTTTCCTAAGGCCACCCAGAGAGTCAGTATGGAAAAGAAGGCAGATGATACTGGCATGTGCCACATGACTAGTCCTCTACACTGCACAACCAGTACTGAGGTAATATGTTCAACAGCTTTGTGACAACTTTGGGATTTACCGTTTCTTGGGATTTTTGATGTAAGTGTCTATTAGCAAACTGTACATCTCCGAGTGAACATTCTCAATTAGAATCTGAAATCCATAGAAACAGCGAGCCTCCGGGATTTGCACTTCCTGGCTGAATCGCTCCACCTACCAAAAAAAGTGCCAGTTAGGGTAATAACACTACTCGAGAGAATATTTTCAAGCCCTGAGATAAACAAAAGCAACCCCCATGTCATGGAGAAAGGATGGGGGGCAGTTGGATTGAAACATTTCACAAACATGCATGCAAATAGCTAGCAGATTGTGGAATTATTCTTTGAGAGAGAAAGTGAAATAAAGCTGCTGTATATGTAGCTTATAAAACTGTAATCAAGAGTATACTGCAGAATACAGCAACACTGAAAACTTCACATTGCTTACACAACTTACACAAACACTCAGGATTTTGGTTTGATATTAAATAAAATGAACTAGTACTTCACAAAAATCCCTATGTCATAGAATGTGTGTCTTTCTCCAACCTCACCCCATACTATAATGTATAATTTCCTAGATGTGTGCCCAGAAGTTATACATGCACATGGTCCAGGATGGGCCATTTTCAGGCCTACACCACTGATGGTTTAAGGTCAGATATCTTGCAGCCCCAGCGTGACTACAAATGGCAAATCCATATAATCAGAAAGGGGAGATCCATCACTTCCTTGTAGACTTGGTAGATTCAGAGATATCCCCAAAAAGTCACCTTAGTAAACACAGGTCCTTAGAATCGGTTTTACTGAGATAAGGAACACTGGCCAGGACCACTGGCCTATGTTCTTTTAAAAGTGCTATGCTAGGGAGAGATAGTATGATTTTAATCAACTCAAAGGGAAACACTGATGACACCACTGGAGAAGTTCACTCCCATCTTCCATTCCTAAAGAGCCAAAAATGAACATAGTGAAACCCCGCTATAACGCGATAATTGGGGTCCAAAAAATTCCATCGCGATAAATGCGGGGTCGCGTTATAGCGGGGTTACGAAAATTTACTGTTTCAAGCCGGTCTCTTCTCGCCAAAGCGGAGAAGTTTCAAGCTGGTCAGTTTCAAGCTGGTCTCTTCTCTTCTGGCCAAAGTGGAGAAGTTTGACCAGCTTGAAACTTCTCAGCTTTGGGGAGAAGAGAAGAGACCAGCTTGAAACTGACCGGCTTGAAATTGCCCAGCTTGAGTTTCAAGCCGGTCTCTTCTCTTCTCGCCAAAAGGGGAAGCGGGGGCAGAGGGGAAGAGGCGGGGGGAAGGAACGGGGGAGATGGGGAGCAGATGGAGCCAGGGTTGGCTCCAGGCGAGGAAGCACGCTCTGAATGCTTTTTTTTTTTTGTTGTTGCTTGGGGCTGAGGGAGCCACCTTATGATTGTGTTATAGCCGAATTCGCGTTATCGCAGGGTGCGCTATAGGGGGGTTTCACTGTAGTTCACTGGAAGGGAGGACTTAAAAGATTGTTTCCAGGAATGGAGTGGGTGGAATCCTTCAGACTATACTGGTGTGAGCCTTGTGACATTTCACTCCATATTCTTTATGAAAATATGCTTATATGAATATGACACAACTGAGATATACTTTATGCAAGATGGGTCTTGTAAGATATCACTGGAAAGGTTATAATTTACTGAATGTGATTAACCAATTTGTATGCCTGTATCATTTCTGTATCTGAAGTGAGGAATATTGACTATGTATCTGTATTTCAACTATGCTACTTTGGGTGATGCCCACTGCTAACACTTGAGGTACAACAATGAAAAAAATCAGACAGGGCCGATGGCCCATCAGCGAGGACAATGGACTCTGAAAAGGGTTGGCCTTCCTGTGGACCCTCAATACTGCCACTGACTCATGGACACTGTGATACTAGAGAGTCAGGTGGTCTTGTCACCTGATAATAAACATTACCTGGGACTTCTTGTAACTTTCCACTGGAAGAGAAGGGGGGTCAAGTTTGGGAAACAAAGGATTCCCACCTTATGTAAATCCTATTTAAGGGTGGGGAGGAAGGCAAACGGGACTCCTCCTCTCCATGACCTGTCTGCTCAAGAAGAAAGACTGTTAAAGCCACCTGAAGGGAAGGCAGGAGGAGTGTCCAGACTGAGACAGGGGTCCAGTCTGCAAAGGAATATAACTGGAACTCTGAACCACAGAAACTTTTCAACCTGCCTAAAATAACATTTAGGGTGAGAATTTACATTTCGTAACCTGTTTCTTAAGTATATTGAGCTTAGCTTGCCTATTTTGTTTTATTTGGTCAGTAATCTGCTTTGTTCTGTCTGTTCTCTCTTATATTCACTTAAAATTCACCTTTTGTAGTTGTTCAACTTATTTCTTGTTTGTAATATAACCCAGTTTAGATCATTTCTAACTGGGAGGGCAAGAAGTTGTGTACATCTCCCTCCACATTGAGGGAGGGGGCAAATTTCATAAAACCTTTGGGTTTGTACCCCTTAAAAGGAGTGGGCACCAGAGCATTGGAGCAAGTCCCTAAGGATGAATCTTTCCAGAGTGGATCTCTGTCTCTCTGTGCAGCTGGGTGTAGCCCTGCCTGTGTGCCTGGCTGGAAGAGGCTTGTGAGCCTAACCCAGCAAGGCCAGGTAAAGGAGACCCAGGCTGGCAGAATAGGCTGACTCAGTGGCATCCCAGCACATGAGGTGACACCCCAAAGGGCCCAAACCCGTCACAGGCCTAATCTGTCTTAAATATTGGCCCAGGGAGAACAGATTGCTCCGATGTCTAAGCAAAACTGAGATTATGTGGAAGAGAGAAAATGCAACTAATAAACAATAAACAGTCTCTTGATTATATTAAGTCAAAATTGAAATGAAGAGTTTTTGCTAGCCAGATGAATGGAAACTCGTGAGAAATGGTCTCATTGTAAAGATGCCTTACCAAATTTTCATTTACAATTCCATCGCTGGCTGCAAAAAAAGCCAGGACATGAGAGATGAAGTATTTTTCTTCTGATTTCAGCTTGTTCCAGTGAGGAAAGTCCTTTGATAAATCAACCTTATGGTAAAAAAGAAAGAAAAATACAGTATTATTGTCCTTTAATGTTGATAACTCATGAAGAAAAATAGACGAAGCTTAAGCAAATCAGTGATGCTGGGAGTTATTTGAGACCAAACTTGAAAATGTTTAGAGAATTTTACTACATTTGTAATTGAAAATTACAAACACAGTGAAAGCATTGAAGTGAAAAATCAAACACAGCGAAAGCATTGAAGTACGGTAGTGTATCTGCACCATAACATAATTTAATTGCTTTGCAGCTTATAAATGACACCCCCCCACACAAATACAGATCTTTGGAAACTCAGAGAATATGCACACCATTTAGAGTCACTAGAATGACCACTAGATGTCTGAAACTATAGTGTGTTCACAAAGATATTACTAATAGGAGAGTAGAAGAATTTACTTTTACATAGCACCCTTCATCGGTCTGTGAAGCACTTTAGGATGAAAGACACTATAGAAATGGAAAACGACTTTATATATTGAACCATACAACACTGGAAGTGAAAAAACATTTCCTCACTGTAAAGCAGCAGGATTTAAAAACCTCAACATGTGTCAAAAAACAGAGACCCTTTCCAATGTGTTTTTAATGATACTTGCAATTAAAGACAGCATTTTGCAGCGAGCCCTTAAAATGACAAGGATTTTCTATATGTGACATCTAATTTCTTCTACAAGACTACTGTTGGACAATAAGCAAGCATTACATGTCTGCTCTTCTATATGACAGTGAATTCTGGCTGGGGTAGAAACCATAGCTTCCTTAGCGGGGGTTGTGTTGTTTTTTTTTAAAACCACAGCAGCAGTTAGGTAGGGCCAGATGTGAAAACCAATGAGACACCAAAATCTTTATTCTTACAGTTAGATTCCCAGTTCAGTCAGGCAGGGCACTGGTGCTAAAATGACAGTGAGTGGGAGGAACTGGTAGGATAGTTAAGTCCAAAGCAGACTGCAAAGCATTACAAAGGGACCTCACAAAACTGGGTGACTGGGCAACAAAATGGCAGGTGAAATTCAAGCTTGATAAATGCAAAGTAATGCATATTGGAAAACATAATCTCAACTATTACATTATAAAATGATGGGGTCTAAATTAGCTGTTACCACTCAAGAAAAAGATCTTGGAGTCATTGTGGATAGTTCTCTGAAATCATCCACTCAATATGCAGTGGCAGTCAAAAAAAGCAATCAGAATGTTGGGAATCATTAGGAAAGGAATAGAGAATAAGACAGAAAATATCATATTGCCTCTATAAATCCATGGGATGCCCACACCTTGAATACTACGTGCAGATCTGGTCGGCCCATCTCAAAAAAGATATACTGGAGTTGGAAAAGGTACAGAGAAGGGCAACAAAAATTATTAAGGATATGTAACAACTTCCATATGAGGAGAGATTAATAAAACTAACAAATTTATTTCAGCATAAGCTTTCGTGGGTTAGAACCCACTTCATCAGACGCATGGAATGGAACACACAGTGAGCAGATATTTATACGTTCAGAGAAACATGAAAAGGTGGAAGTGCCTATACCAACTTTAAGAGGCTAATTAATTAAGAGGACCTATATCAGCAGGGGAAAAAAAAACTTTTGAAGTGATAATCAAGCTGGCCCATTGCAGACAGTTGACACAAAGGTGTGAGTGAGGATAGTTAATTTAAGGGAAATAGATTCAATTAACGTAATGGCCAAGCCATTCCCAGTCTTTGTTCAACCCTGAGTTGATGGTATCTAGTTTGCATAACAATTCAAGTTTCACAGTTTCTCGTTGAAGTCTGTTTTTGAAGTTTTTCTGTTGCAAAATTGCCACCTTTAAGTCTCACTGAGTGATTAGGAAGGTTGAAATGTTCTCCTACTGGTTTTTGAATGTTATGATTCCTGATGTCAGATTTGTGTCCGTTTATTCTTTTGGATAGAGACTGTCCGGTTTGGCCAATGTACATGGCAGAGGGGCATTGTTGGCACATGATGGCATATATCACATTGGTAGATGTGCAGGTGAACGAGCCCCTGATGGCATGGCGGATGTGATTAGGTCCTATGATGGTGTCACTTGAATAGATATGTGGACAGAGTTGGCAACGGGCTTTGTTGCAAGGATAGGTTCCTGGGTTAGTGTTTTTGTTGTATGGTGTGTGGTTGCTGGTGAGTATTTGAAGCTATTTCCCTTAAATTAACTATCCTCACTCACACCTCTGTGTCAACTGTCCGCAATGGGCCAGCTTGATTATCACTTCAAAAGTTTTTTTCCCCTGCTGATATAGTGCCTCTTAATTAATTAGCCTCAAAGTTGGTATAGGCACTTCCACCTTTTCATGTTTCTCTGAATGTATAAATATCTGCTCACTGTGTGTTCCATTCCATGCGTCTGATGAAGTGGGTTCTAACCCACAAAAGCTTATGCTGAAATAAATGTGTTAGTCTCTAAGGTGCCACAAGTACTCCTGTTCTTTTTGCTGACACAGACGAACATGGCTGCTACTCTGAAACCTGTCATTAATAAGACTGGGACTTTTCAGCTTGGAAAAGAGATGACTAAGGGAGGATATGATAGAGTCTATAAAATCATGACTGGTGTGGAGAAAGTGGGGGAGGGGGGACAGGGCTGACGAGCAAGTGAACGTCTGAGGTCTGAATGAGCCTTATGGGCGGTGAGTGCCTTAAAGAGACAGTGCACGGTCTCTCAGAGACTTCCCCAGCAGCCACCACACACAATCTCTCCCTTTCTCTCTCTCATACACACATTCTGTCTCTCCCCCCATCCCCCGCCCCGCCCCCATGTGCCCCATCTCCACAGAGCGGGGAAGAGGGGACAGGGCTCAGAAGCAGGAGAGCTGCTGGCAGCTGCTACAGTCTTAACCACCAGCTTTCTGGTGACTGGGTGCCTTAAAGAGACAGTGCACGGTCTCTCAGACTTCCCCAACAGCAAGCACACACACGTACATACTGTCTCTGTGTCTCTCACACACACACACACACACACTGTCTCTGAGACACACACTCTTTCACACTCACCTCCCAACACATACTTGTGTTGTTGTTGTTACTTCTTGGTATTTCCTGCAATGCACTTACTTTCTCTGTAATTTTATTCTTTCAAAGTACTGTTATTTTAGTTTGACTGGTCTATGCATTTCAAAATTGTATTTCTCTTATGCTTAAATTTAATTATTTGAGTAGTGAGTTCTAAAATGCCTAACCTGTCCTGGCTGGAGTAATTATCCCTATGGCAACTTTTTAAAAACATATATTATATCTAGGTTTTTTGTTTCTACTGGTGGCGCACATCTGCACATTACCTCGATATTGGTGCACATAACAAAATTAATTCCGCACATAGATGGAAAAATGAAAAGGAACATTGGCATTAGCCACTTTCGGAAGACAGGATACTGGGCTAGATGGACCTTTGGTCTGACCCAGTATGGCCGTTCTTATGATATGAGAGCATTTCACCTCTGGTCACTAGTTCAAATACAACCCATGGCCCAAATCTGCATCCTCAGAAGAAACAGAATAGCTAAAACTACTATTTACTTCCATGGCTGTAAGACTGGTCCAGCAGAAACCAAAAATCATTCCTATTCAAGATTGTTCGCTGGCCTATTTGAAATGAGTCAATACTTTCAGTCCATTTCTCAGCAGTCAGATCTAAATCACAAAAGCCACCAACATAATGGGCACCCTTGCTGTAGTCTTATCAGGAGTCCAAATACTGAACAAACATGGAATCTGGACAATCCTTCCACTCTTTTAGGTAATTCCTCTGGGGCACTAGGCAGGGGAATGTAGAGAAGCCTGCACTGCAGCAACCTTCGGTTTGTAATAGATATAAGATATTGTCCAGGGCTGTCTATCCAAACCTTCAATGAGAACTAAACATGTTAACTAAGAGCTAAGGAGTATCATTAGGTAGGAAGGAGTACTTAACCAATTCAACTTGGAGTAAACTACATGTATCTTTAACAGCTGTCACCGTTTACAATCATCTGCCTGAAAAAATAAACAATAGTGCCTAGCACTTCAATAGAGCATTTTAATCCATATATCTCAAAGCATTTTACAAGTGAGGAAACTGAAGCACAGAGTGTGTAAGTGTCCCATCAAAGATCACATGCAGCAAGTCAACTGCAGAGCCTGAAATAAAAGTCAGGTCTCCTGACTCCTAAATTGTGGGCCTTGTCCACTGGACCATAGTACTCACTGTATTACTCACTAAGACACAACACTGCAACGCATATCAGGCCTGACACACTCACTAACCCCAACACACTGTTATCATAATATGTATTTAAAAGGTGTCTTGTAAGGTATAATATTTAAACTGATCATACGCCAGTCCTGAAAATCATTATGTGATGTATGTATGGGTTGTGTATAATTACATGTGTGTACTAGAAATACATTCTTAAAATGTGTTTGGAAGGCAGTGCACAAACCTTGTCTGCCCTAGATAAAGAAATGTGTATTTACCTGTCTGACTTGCTTGATTACAGGCAGAGGACAATAAGAGAACATTTACACATAAGGTAAGCAAAGCTATCAAGCTAACAACCATGGAGGAGAGAGTTTAGTGAACAGGCCAGGGGACAGACTTCCTGGCTTTTGAGGCAGAGACAATGGACTTCAGGAAATATAAGGGTAACAAAAAGCCATTAATCCATCACATAAGGGACAAGAGACCAGAGCTCTTGGAATCTGTGAAAGGTGGATCCTTCAACCATGTGGACTGAAGTCTCTGGAACCTGACAATAGATGAGAAATTGCCTCAGACCAAGATTGTAATCTGTTAAACTTTAGACACTAGAAAGCATGTGTGTTGGGTTTTTTTTGGTCTGCAATCATACCTGTCTTTCTCTTGCTTAGTATCATAGAATCATAGGGTTAGAAGGGACCACAAGGGTCATCTAGTCTAACCCCCGGCCAAAGATGCATGATTTGTTGCATCTAAACCATCCAATACAGATGGCTATCCAGCCTGCTTTTGAAAACCTCCAGTGAAGAAGCTTCTACAACCTCCTGAGGCAGTCTGTTCCATTGCCCTACTGTTCTTACACTTAGGAATTTTTTCCTGAGATTTAATCTAAATCTGCTATGCTGTAGTTTGAACCCATTGCCTGTTGTCCTGGCTTCTGTGGCAAAAGAGAACAACTTTTCTCCATCTTTTTGGTGGCAGCCTTTCAAGTATCTGAAGACCACTCTCATATCCCTCCCTTAATCTCCTCTTTTCCAAACTAAACATACCCATATCCCTTCAGCCTTTGCTCGTATGGCTTCCATTCCTTTGAACATCCCTTTGATCATCTTTGTTGCTGGCCTCTAGATCCTTTCCAGTTTCTCTACATCCTTTCTATACATTGATGACCAAAATTGGACACAGTACTCCAGCTGAGGCCTAACCAGCTCTGAGTAGAACAGAACTATCACCTCCCATGACTTGCATGCTATGCCTCTGTTAATGAAACCTAAAATTGCATTTGCTTTTTTTGCCTCAACATCTCATTTTTTACTCATGTTGAGACTGTGATTCACCACACTTCCAGATCCTTCTCAGCAGTGCTGCAGCCAAGCCAGTTTTCCCCCATTCTGTATTTGTGCATTTGTTTTTTCTTCCCCAAGTGCAGCACCTTACATTTGCCATTGCTGAATTTCATTTTGTTGTTTATAGCCCAGTTCTCCAATTTATCAAGATACTTCTGAATTCTAGCTCTATCCTCCAAAGTATTGGCAACCCCACCTCCCACCCCACCAAACTTTGTCTCATCTGCAAACTTGATCAGTATGCTCTCTCTACCTATATCCAAGTCTTTATTAAAGATGTTCAACAACATTGGACCCAGAGCAGATCCCTGTGAACCCCCACTTGAATCACTTAAATCTCTGTTCTTTACTAATAAACTCATTCTTGTTGTATTACAAAACAATATCAGTGGTGTATGTTAAAGTGAAGTGTGAGTCTTCAGCTAACCTAACAGGCTGGCGTGCACACTCTCTCTTTGGAGGCAGCAAACTTAATAATTTCTGTGACCATCACAGTGAGATGTCTCTGAGGTTAACTAACTGTTCATTGCATGGGCAAGGTTTAGACCAGCAGAGTCTCAAGGACAGACTGGAGTGGCAGGGAGTTGACAATCTAATCTCCAAAAAGGCTGAGACTTGCTGAAGGCAGAGAGATCACACCGTGGCTTACTGTTCTGACTGTTCCGAACAGAACATCACACTCACCTCTTCTGCTGTCCAGAAGGAAGCTTGTGCCTTTTTATACATGTTCCATATATCCGGGTATTGGAGTGGGAAGATGACAAATCTACGAGGATTTTTTCTGAGAAGAGGCTCTTCATCTGGTTTAAAATCATTTTCAATGGCATCTGAAGAGAAACCCTAAAGAAAAAGCAGTGTAATTTCAGAGGATTATTTCCCCGTTATTACTCTACCACTTACTTCCTTTTAAAAATAATTCATCTGAGAAAGATTAAAAACTCCTTTGAATTAAACCACTGAGATATGCACATGCCTGAACCAAGTAACCGGAGGATCTTCTGCTGTAACCCTTGCTCTTACGTCCACCATTCCTACTATTTGTTGTCATATCTTATTGCTTTGTCTTTCTGCCTGGCTCTACCTAGAACAATTTTGAGTGCTGTAAATTAATACATACCACCACCAGAAATTTGCCTTGTACTAGGTGCAGCAATGTCAGGAAAGGTCTGATTCTTCACAGCAAAAAAAGCCTCCGAGCAGTATGATGGAGAAACCCAACTTGCATTGCCAAGATTCATGGGGCAAGCAACATTGAACTGAATGCACATGCAAGGTCACATAACCCCACTACCAGCTTGTGTCTAGCACAGCTACTCAGGGCTTGTCCACACAGGGATGCTACATCTGATTAGCTCTGGTTTGCTCCCATTAAAGTCCTTGTGTCCACACATACTGTTTTTAAGTACATTATTCGGCATCTCAGGTTGCAGTAATTAACAGTTTGGAACAGGAAAAACTTTACAGTGAGGTTTCCCTCAGCCCACCACTTTAGCGTTTGTGTGGGTGCATTCCTAACTACTCCAATTCTGGCAGCCCTCTCACTGCTACCAGACTGCAATGCTTCATACCTGCATCAGCCTGTCTGAGTACCTGTGTGCCTTCGACTGCTCGGATTTCATCTTCCTATTTAAATGCTGATGGGCAGCCAGGTGTGCCCCTCTTTGATACCAGGAAGTAGTGAGTTCACGCTCCCAGGTTCATATTCCCATTATAGCAGTCATGCACCTTGGTCCTTCTGCGTGGACCCCTGCAGAGCTCCTGGACTTGACTGCCCTCTTTGGAGAGCTGCACATCCAGTTCTATCTGCATAAGAGTCATCAGAATGCAAACATCTACAAGCCATTGTCATAGCAAATGACTGCGAGGGACACTCCAACACTTGGTTCCAGTGCCATATCAAAGCAAAGAAGCTCTGGCAAAAGTATTTGAAGACAAGGGACAAGAACAGGACCACTGGTAATGCTCCTACCACCTCGCCCATACTATGAGCCACTGGACGGCATTTTTTCAAACAATGCCACCTGCCAGAATTGGAGTAGTTAGGAATGCACCCACACAAATGCTAAAGTGGTGGGCTGAGGGGAACCTCACTGTAAAGTTTTTCCTGTTTCAAACGGTTAATTACTGCAACCTGAGATGCCGAATAATGTACTTAAAAACAGTTTGTGCGGACACAAGGACTTTACATCAGGGAGGTGTCCCACAATGCCTGTTCTTGCCTCTCTGGTCATCTGTTTGAACTCTATTGCCCTGCCCTCAGGTGACCAACCGTCATTCTCACCCTGTAAATCCCTTGGGAATTTTGAAAGTCCCCTTCCTGTTTGCTGAGTGATGCATGCAATGGTCTCAGTGCATCTTTCCAGGTGGCCATGCCTGCTCCACGCACCAGGCAATCCCCGGCTTGGAGCAATGACATGCTGCTGGACCTCATCAGCATTTGGGGAGAGGAGGCTATCCAGTCCCAGCTGCGCTAAAGCCGTAAGAATTATAATACCTACAGACAGATTTCATGATGCATGACAAAAAGGGGCCATGACCGAGACACACTACAGTGCAGGGTCAAGATGAAGGAACTGGGGAACGACTACCACAAGGCATGGAGGCAAACGGCCATTCCGGTGCTGCGCCCATGAGCTGTCGGTTCTACAAAGAGCTGGACGTGATACTCGGTGGCGACACTACCTCCACTGCGAAGTCCACTGTGGATACTTCAGTGGCTCGCGTGCAGTCAAGAGTGGACCGAGCCAGGAGGATGAAATCTTGGACGAGGATGTGGAGGGGGACCCAGAGGCAGAGGACGACTCGGAGGCCAGAGATGCATGCAGCCAAGAGCTCTCCTCTACCCTGGAGGAGGCTAGCCAGTCACAGCTGTCGGAGCTTGGTGAAGCGTAAACAGGAGAGGAGGCCCCTGGTAAGTGGCTTTGATTTTGTGAATTGCTGAAGCGACTTGTTGGGGGCAGAAGGGTTGCAGAAAGCAGGCTTGTGTCTGTATGATGCGCATACCACCACGTGCCTAGTCTGAGCGGTGGAACAGGCTGTTGATTAACTCCCTCACTTCACAGGAATCTGCCTCAGAGATCTCCAGGAAACTCTCATGGAGATACTGGGCACTCCACTACCACAGGTCCTTTGGCAGAGCTCCTTTGTTTCTTAACCCCGTTAAGTGTAACTTTCCCGTGACACATTGCCTTGCCATCACTGGCGGAGGGGAGGGGGGGGGGAGGGGGGGGGGAGAGACAGACACCATTGCTGAACCCAGGCGAGCCGCATAAGGGCCAGGGTGGAAGCCGCAGTCTTGGAGAAGACCCTCCCTTGATTCCCTGCTCACCCTCAGCAGCCAGATATCTTCCATAATTAACACTGCCTGTGGAAAATGTGGGGTCCCAAGACCCATGGTGCCCAGTGTACAGTAGGATCTGGGAACACTGATTTCCCTGCCCCTGCGGCTACTCACCATTTTTGGGGTTTTGTGACTCATATGTGCTTGCCTGGGGTCAGCCAATTAGTGACAGGTATGTGAATAGTGGCTGTGTTTTAAATCACTGAATCAGTGGTCTGTGTTGCAAACAATACTGCTTCTGTAAAATGTTACGTTTTCGCTTCACAGATATGACCTTGGGAGCCCAGTGTCCATTTTTGTTATTGCCGGCTGAACGGCTGCGCAGAATTAGAAAGCAGCCACGAAGAACTAAGGAGGACTTTCCGTGTGAGGTCACGATGCACTCCACGGCCGAAAAACAGGAACTGAAGGAGTGGCAGGACAGCAAGAAGAGGGACCGAAAGGAGAAAGCGGCACGCCAGAATGAAGCCAGGGAGCGGCTCTTAAACGTTATGGTGCACCAAGCGGACATGCTCCAGGTTCTACTAGCACTGCAACCGAGCAGCTCCGCGCCCGCCATCCCCTGCAGGCACAAAACTCTTTCCCATGCCCCTGCCCTCCCCCCCGGACACTGCCAACACACTCTTATCAACTCCTGGCTCCAGTCTGTATCCACAGCATTCCACTCCTCCCTTGTCACAGCACTGCAGACTCCCAGTACCCACTGCACTCAACACCTGTCCCTCTGCAGTTTAGCCCTGCTGAAGTACAGTACCCTTTGCACTGTACACCAAAGGACAAGGTTGCATATGATGCCTGGACATACACAAATCTTTAACCATCCTGGGACCCCACCTCCTCCTGGGACCTTCCCGTCCCCCATCCCCCTCAGTGCTGATGTGATTTTTTGTTTGTCTCTCTCCTCTGGTGGTTGTTTCTTAATAAAAGAGTTGTGTTGGTTTGAAAGCAATCTTTATTCCATTAATTGAAAGCAAACAGAGCCCTGCAAAGCAACAGGAAATTTTCTTAAACCTTCATAGTGCATCATCTGCAACAATCACAATCACCTCCTAGCATATAAGCACTGCACTCCTGAGCATAGCAACAAATATTAGTGGCTTTCAGCTTCGAATTGCTGCTTCAAGGCATCCCTGATCATTATGGCCCCGTGCTGCGCCCCTCTAATAGCCCTGGTCTCTGACTGTTCAAATTCAGCCTCCAGGCACTGAGACTCAGCAGTCCAGCCCTGAGTGAAGGTTTCACCCGTCCCTTCACAAATATTATGGAGCATACAGCACATGGACATAAGCATAGGAATATTAGAGGGGTAGCCGTGTTAGTCTGGATCTGCAGAAGTGACAAAGGGTCCTGTGGCACCTTATAGACTAATACCTCTGTTAGTCTATAAGGTGCCACAGGACCCTTTGTCGCTTTCATAGGAATATTGTCATCGGCCAGGTCCAGCCTCCCATATAGGCAGCGCCAGCGGGCCTTTAAATGGCCAAATGCACACTCCACAGTCATTCTGCACTTGCTCAGCCTGTTGTTGAATCACTCCTTGCTGCTGTCAAGGTGCCCCTTGTATGGCTTCATAAGCCATGGCATTAAAGGATAGGCAGAGTCTCCCAGGATTACAATGGACATTTCTACTTCCCCTATGGTGATCTTGTGGTCTGGGAAGAAAGTCCCTGCTTGCAGCTTCCTGAACAGGCCAGTGTTCCAAAAGATGCCTGCGTCATGCACCTTTCCGAATCAGCCTGCGTTAATGTCCATGAAACGCCCACAGTGATCCACAAGCGCCTGGAGAACCATAAAGAAATACCACTTGTGATTAATATACTTGGTGGCTAGGTGGTCTGGTGCCAGAATTGGAATACGCCTGCGATCTATTGCCCCTCTGCAGTTAGGGAAGCCCATTTGTGCAAAGCCATTCACAATGTCATTCACATTGCTCAGAGTCACAGTCTTTAGGAGCAGGATGCGATTAATGGCCCTGCACACTTCCGTCAACACGAGTCCAACGGTTGACTTTCCCACTCTGAACTGGTTAGTGACCAATCAGCAGCAGTCTGGAGTAGTGCAATCGCCACGTGCTTCTCCAGAAAAGAGGGCAGCTCTCATTCTTGTGTCCTTGCGCCGCAGGGCTGGGGCGAGCTCATCACAGTGTCCTATGAATGTGGCTTTCCTCATCCGAAAGTTCTGCAGCCACTGCTTGTCATCCCAGACATGCATCACGATGTGATCTCACTACTCAGTGCTTGTTTCCCGAGCCCAAAAGCGGCATTCCACTGTGGTCAACACCTCCGTGAATACTACAAGCAATCTTGTGTCGTAGCTATTACGCATGGCAAGATCAATGTCGCACTCCTCGTCTTTGTAGTTTAACTCCACTGCCACGCCTGACGTATTAGTCAGAGCGAGCAGCATACTGGTCAACAATGCGCGATCCATTCCTGCAGACCGAACAGGCAGAGCGTGCAGTACACAAACCATTGAAAGATGGCACCAAATGCGGACGGAAGCACAGGGATTGCTGGGATGCGAAGCAACGCATCACGGGGAATTGGGACAGGACCCCCCGCGACTCCCTCTGCCTTCCCACAACTCTTAGCGGCAGAAAAGGAAGAGATGCTCTGTGGGATAGCTGCCCAGAGTGCATTGCTCCGATTATCACTGCAAGTGCAGCAAATGTGAATACACTATTGCGCAGGCAGCTGACAGTGTGAACACACAACAGCAGTTTTCCTTCAGCCCTCACTGAGCGGTGCTGTAATTGCCAGCACTGTAACTCTGCCAGCGTAGACACACCAGAAGGAATACTGGCTACAAATAATTTCTTACCCTACATATTGTTTCAAGCAGGTTGCAGAGTTTCTTGAAGGTAAACTGCACTGCTTGCAGCTTAAGTCTCCAGGAATTCCTTGACCTTTCTTGCCTGGGCTCAGCCCCTGCCTCCCCCAGCTTAGTTCCTTTGATCCTTCAGGTGTTTTCAGCAGTCTTCCTTCTTGGGCGGGGAGGCAGCGGAGAAGAGCCCTGATTAACTCATTCCCCAGTCTTAAATAAGATTTGCATATGGTGGGAATCTTGTTTTCTAGTTTGACACCTAGCCCCTCCCATGGAAAAGTACCAGCATTTCAATATGGTATCCTGTACCAGGTGACATGATCACATGACCCTGCAGTGTCAATGCAGCATCCCAGGAAACTTCTCAGGAAGGAGGGAGATTAGTATCTTCAAAGTCCTATTGTCCTTCCCAATGGCCCATTCAGGCTGATTGCATACTGTCTAGCGGGCGTTCTCCAGTTGAAAATACAGTTGTAATTATTACATAGTTAATATTTCTAACTCCAGATACAGAAATAATACATGCATACAAATGGATTACATTCAGTAAATTATAACCTTTTCAATGATACCTCCCATGACCCATCTTGCACAAAACATATCTTAGTTATGCCATATTCATATAATAAGCATATCTCTATGAAGAATATGGGGTATAGGGTCACATTAGGTACATTAAATTTTATGGAGGTACATTACCAAAAATCAGCCTACAGAGGCATTCCACAATGCACAGAGATTGCAAGGTGTAAGATATTACCTCATCCACTTTGTCTGTTAGAGATTGCAAGGGATTTTAAATCATTTCCTCAAAGCTGGTAATGCTTTGTGTCCAAACCAATTCTTGAAAAAGTTTATTTTGCAGTGCACGCTGCTGATCTACAGGTGTTTATTAAAGAATTTCAGTCAGAGTGAGCTCTATTTTAGCATGCACATTGTAAGGCACAGCAGCTCTCAGGACTGTCCACATAGCTAGTGTTTTCCTTCTCCTCCGGCACGAGCTAAAAGACACCATCCTGGCAAACAGAGGTGCAGCTTATTTTCCCAGTTTGCCCATAGCTGGGGAGTTTTTTAACAATATCAGGGTAACATCCTCCAGTGCAAGGACAGCCTGCAGGAGTGAACATGCAATTACTAACCTGCCCCTCACTGTCTTCTACCCCTTCACCCCACAACTCCCCACCCTCCTAGCTTTGGTACAGGGGGGATATACAAGAGGGAAGTAACCTGGAAAACGATGGAGATCTTAAAGCAAATCCCAGAGTGGGAAGAGATGAGAAGGACATTCCAAAACAGTGGGAACAATAACATTTTATCAGCAGTAGCATGGAGACTAGCCTTGGCACAATAAGTACTTGTCCTTTTTCTGATTTCTCTCAGCACCTGTAGGACCATGACCTGGGCATACAAGGGCCTTATCTACTAAAACTATTATTTTCTAGTTACCAATAGCCTTCTACTGAAAGAAGCAGAGAGCTCAGCTGTTTGCTTGGTGTCGGGATGGTTCTGTGACTAAGGTAATGACTGGGATTCAGAGGACCTAAATTATAATCCGGTGTAGGATAAATATGAAATTAAAGAATGAGAGTTTGATTAAGGACATATGTGTGTTGTAAAGAAAGGCCCTGACTAGCAAGTACAAGGAAGGCCTTGAAAATAATACGTTACAAGGCCAGAAGTAATAAAGTAGGGAGGATGTCTGGTTGAAAGAATAACTAATGAGTAAGGTTAACATTTTGTCAATTATTTTTAGTAAAAGTCTGGGATAGGTCACAGGAAACAAACAAAAATCCACAGACGCCCATGACCTGTCCCTGACTTTTACTAAAAATAACTGACAAAATGGGGCTGATGGTGGGAGCCTGAGCCCTCCTGCAGTTGGGATCTAAGGGGGACCCCCCCATCAGCTGACAGTTACAGCCCCACCACCCTGGGGCTGAAACAGAAAATGTTTCAGAAGTCTCTGGAAGTCATGGAATCCGTGACATAATCTTAGCTTTACTAATGAGATAAGGGGAAGTTTCTATAAAAAAAAGGCCTCTGACCCATAGTGGTGACTGGAGATGGTTTTAAATAAAACAAAAATAATCTGTTTTCAAATGAGCCAACATGGCCCATCCCAACTTGTACACCTGTGTTAAAATCTGTGTGATCCCAAGAGCAATGAAAAAACTACTGAGAAGCAAGGAGGAGGAGAGGAAAGGCCATGGGAAGAAAGGCAGTTGTCAACCTTATCTGGGTTAAGACTAGAAATGAGGGTGAACGGTCTCAAATAGGCTTTCGGCTGAAGTCAGTAATTGGCAATGACATCATTTGTTTGTTAAAGGGCATAAGAAAGAAAACTCTTAGAGGGTTTATTGCTAATACCTGCATGACCGCAGTGGAGCCAACCAATGTGGGTCTAATAACTAGGGCTACGATTATGTCACAGAAGTCACAGAATCTGTGACTTCCAGAGACACCTCTGACATTTTCTGCCCCGGGTCTGGACTGCTGTCAGCAGGCAGCCCCACAGCTCTCAGCTGATGCTTGTGGAGGCTCCTAGCTGCTGGGCAGCAGGGGGACCCCAGAGCTCCCTGTGGGTCCCCCAGAGCTCCCACTCACCGCAGATCACTGAGATCCCCACAGCTGCCCAGCCACAGAGGTTGGCAGGAGCCTCCCACCCCCACCCCAGCACCCCGGCAGGGGGAAACCACAGCAGCCCAGCTGAGGCGGGTAGCAAGGGGACCCCTGCAGCAGCCCAGTCGCCAGGGTGGGGATTGGACCCCGCAGCAGCACAGCCACTGTGGGTGCCGGACCCTCCTCATTTTGTCAAGGATATTTTTAGTAAAAATCATGAACAGATCATGGGCTTCTGTGAATTTTTATTGATTGCCCGTGACCTGTCCGTGATTTTTACTAAAAATATCCGGGACAAAATTTGAGCCTTACTAATAACCCCTGGATTTAGCCTGTTTGTAAGTATCTTGATCAAATGCTTATAAATGTTTTGTAACTGTTTAGATGTAGTAAACTGATTATTTAGGCTTTTTAGCCATGTTTAGAGCAATTGTACTGGCCATTGGATTTAATAAAGGTATCAAAGCCATGCGAACTTATCCATACTGCACTATCGCAGACCTTTTGATTTGGATCTGCAGTTTGACTTGCGTCCACACTGCAAAATGACAAGGCTTGGATCTGAGATACAGCAGGACTCGAGCTCGGTCTCCCCGAGCAGGATCCTAGAATCCCAAGACCAGAGTTCTTGCGACCCAAGTTAGACTGAGGCCTTGGCTACACTCACGAGTTACAGCGCAATAAACCTGCCTGCAGCGCTGTAACTAACCGTCTACACTCGCAAGGCACGTACAGCACTGCATCTCCTCAGGTACAGCGCTGCAGGTACTCCACCTCCCCGAGAGGAATAACGTTTGTTGTGCTGCCGCTGGTGCACTGCGGCTCCAGTGTGGCCACCCAATGTGCTCTTATTGGCCTCCAGAAGTATTCGGAAGTATCCCACAATGCCTGTTCTAGCCACTCTGGTCATCAATTAGAACTCTACTGCCCTGGCCTCAGGTGACCAACCGCCACTCCCAGCCTTTAAATTCCCTTGGAATTTTAAATATCCCCTTCCTGTTTGCTCAGCCAGCCGTGGAGTGCTCTCAGCGCATCTTTCCAGGTAACCATGCCTCCACGTGCAAGACGAGCCCCAGTATGGCACAATACCGAGTTACTGGACCTCATCGCTGTTTGAGGGGAGGAAGCTGTGCAGTCCCAGCTGCGATCCAGCCGGAGGAATTTCAATACTTTCGGCCAGATATCAAGGGCCATGATGGAAAGGGGCCATGACCGGGATGCAATGCAGTGCAGGATAAAAGTAAAGGAGCTGCGGAGTGCGTACCGCAAAGCCCACGAGGCAAACAGCCGCTCGGGTGCTCCCCCCAAAACCTGCCGATTCTACAAAGAGCTGGACGCATTACTTGGGGGTGACCCCACTGCCGTTCTGAGCACCACCATGGACACGGGAGAGCGGGACGAGGAGGAGGAGGAGGGTGCTGTGGCTGGGGGAGACACCCCTGACTCCCTGGGGACATGCAGCCAGGAGCTCTTCTCGAGCCAGGAGGAAGGGAGCCAGTCGCAGCGGCCGGTACGTGTTGGAGGAGAAAGAGAAGAGCAGGTTTGCGGTAAGCAGCTTTTATTTTCGGGAAGGAGTTTTTTCGGTGCGGGGTCCTTGGGCGAGGAGGGTTTGGGCTGCATGCATGCCTAGATGCGGAAGAGCGCATTGATGTAGTCTATCACATCGTGGAAATCGGCCACTGTAATCTCTTCGAAAGTCTCAGTCAGAACGTGGGCAATGTGCTTGCGCAGGTTTATTGGGAGAGCCGCCGTGGTCCTTGTCCCAATCAGGGTAACGTGTCCGCGCCACTGTGCCGCGAGGGGCGGGGGGACCATTGCTGCACACAGGCAAGCTGCATATGGGCCAGGGAGGAAGCCGCACTGCAGTAGAAGACCCTCCCTTGCTTCCCCGGTCACCCTCACCAGCGAGATATCTTCCAGGACGAACTCCTGTGGAAAATGTGGGGATAGTGTTCAGTGTAGGTTCCCCCTGCAGCTGTTGGCTCTCCCCAAGGTACAGAAACCCGTCGGACAGTACATCCATGAAACAATCAGTCCCCCTTTACCCTGTGCTTACTCACCATTTTGGGGCTCCCGTGGGTTCTGTGCGCTCTGTTTGGGACGGGAAAATTGTGCTGTTTTGGAGACTCTAGGCGCCCTCCTTAAGTGTGGGGGAATCATTGCTCTGTCTGGCATAAAACAATGATGCCTCTGTTAAATGTTGCATTTTGCCTTCCAGATGCAACCTTGAGATCTCTGCCGTCCTTCTTATCACCGGCTGAGAGACTCCAAAGGCTCAGGAAGAGGCCCAGAAGAACGAAAGAAGACATGATGCAGGAAGTTATGAACCAGTCTCTTAAAGAGAATCAAAAGGCTCGGGAGTGGAGGGAGAGCGAAAGCAGGCTCCGCCAGGAAAACGCAGCGCATTGGCGGCAAAGCATGCAGCTCCGGCAGGAAAGCACAAAGGAACTGATTAGCATCATGGTGCGCCAAGCGGACTCTATCCAGGCTCCCGTCGCCATGCAGGCGGAGCAGTACCGCGCCCGCCCCCCACTGCAGCCAGTGTCCCAAAACACTTTCCCTTGTCCCCCCATGTCACCACCTGCCCACTTCACCCAACATCCAGGTTCTTATCGCCCACACCAGATGCCCCCAACACCTGTAGCTTCACCAGACAGCCCTGGAAACTATGACCCTTACCCACTGCACTCAACTCCCATCCCGAATTATAGACATCCTGAAGTCCAGCACTCACTGCACAGCACTCCAGACGAAGCCCGAGTATAAAAGCAGGACATACCATAACCTGTGATTGAACCGCTCCCCACACCACCCACCACACCCTTGCCCTTTCTGTCTCACAAGCAGTTGTTTCTTTTTAAGACATGTATTTTCTCTTTAATAAACGGATTCTTTGGATGTGAAAACCGTCTTTATTATTGCATAAGGAAAAAAGATACCTTAGCCCAGGAAAGAAACAGGCAACGCAAGTGAGCTGAGCAAACACAAATCAGCTTAGCAAAGACAGATTACTAACAACACTGGAACCACTTCACTTCAGGGTCATGCAGGGCAGCAAACATTACGGGTGGTTTTCAGCCTCAAATTTCTCCCTCAAGGCATCCCTAATCCTTGCAGCCCCACGCTGGGCCCCTCCAATAGCCCTGCTCTCTGGCTGTGCAAATTCAGCCTCCAGGTGTTGAACCTCTGAGGTCCACGCCTGAGTGAACATTTCACCCTTCCCTTCACAAATATTATGGAGGGTACAGCACGCAGATATAGCCGCGGGGATGCTGTGTTCGGCCCTTCAAACGGCCAAAAGCACACTCCACAGTCATTCAGCACCGGCTCAGCCTGTAGTTGAACCGTTCCTTGCTGGTGTTAAGGCTCCCTGTGTAGGGTTTCATGAGCCACGGCATTAAAGGATACGCAGGGTCTCCAAGGATCACAGTGGGCATTTCAATTTCCCCTACCGTGATCTTCCGGTCTGGGAAAAAAGTCCCGGACTGCATCTTCCGGAACAGGGCAGTGTTACGAAAGATGCATGCATCATGCACCTTTCCGGGCCAGCCTGCGTTGATGTCAATGAAACGCCCACGGTGATCCACAAGCACCTGGAGAACCATAGAGAAATACCCCTTTCGATTAATGTACTCGGATGCTAGGTGGGGTGGTGCCAGAATAGGAATATGCGTCCCATCTACTGCCCCTCCGCAGTTAGGGAAACCCATTTGTTCAAAGCCAGCCACAATGTCCTGCACATTACCCGGAGTGACGGTTCTTCTGAGCAGGATGCGATTAATGGCCTTGCAAACTTGCATCAGCACGATTCCAACGGTCGACTTTCCCACTCCAAACTGGTTCGCTACTGATCGATAGCAGTCCGGAGTTGCGAGTTTCCAGATTGCAATAGCCACCCGCTTCTCTACCGTCAGGGCAGCTCTCAATCTCGTGTCCTTGCGCCGCAGGGCGGGGGCGAGCTCCTCACACAGTCCCATGAAAGTAGCTTTTCTCATCCGAAAGTTCTGCACCCACTGCTCGTCATCCCAGACTTGCATGACAATGTGATCCCACCACTCTGTGCTGGTTTCCTGAGCCCAAAAGCAGTGTTCCACGGTGCATAGCATGTCCGTGAATGCCACAAGCAGGTTCGTGTCGTACGCGTTACGCGTGACAATTTCATTGTCGGACTCCTCGCTGTCACTGTGGATCTTAAGGAAGAGCTCAACTGCCAAACGTGACGTGCTGGCGAGACTCGTCAGTATTTTTCTCAACAGGTCAGGGTCCATTTCCCGCTGACCGAAACGGAGCACAGATCGTGCTACAAAGAAACCGTTGAAAGATGGCGCCAAATGTGTCTGGAAACACAGGGATTGCCAGGATGCGAAGTGATGCATCACGGGGCATGGGACAGGACCCAGAATGCACCATACCCCACGCCCCCTTCCCACAACCCACAGCGCCAGAATGGGAAGAGGTGTTCTGTGGGATACCTGCCCATAATGCACCACTCCCAAAACCGCTGCAAGTGCCGCAAACGTAGCTACATTAGTGCGCTGGCAGCTGCCAGTGTGGACAGGCTGCAGCGCTTTCCCTACTCAGCTGTACGAAGACGGGTTTAACTCACAGCGCTGTACATCTGCAAGTGTAGCCAAGGCCTGATTTGTTGTGGACAGAAGGGGGGCTTGGGCTCAAACCTGATCAGAGCCTGGACGCAATGTGCCATGTAGATATACCTTAAGTGTTTGTACAGTACCTAGCACAACGGGATCCTGATCTTGTTTGGGGCCTCTAGGCACTACTCCAATATAAATAACCAACAAATTGTGCTGGGATCCCTGCATAGCTATCAATATCTAAACAGTGGGGTAACAGACAAATCACTAAATATACTTGGCCTCCAACTGCTGGAGGATTTTGTTCAGGTTCTAGTGAATTTCAGCACTTACAGAGTGCGTTACAAGCAAATTAATTATCACAACCCTCTCAAGAGAAGATAGGTTAAATACTATCTTTTTAAGTCAAACCCCTTAACATCACTTTAAGGGGACGGCTTAACCAAATTTCCTTATTTAAATTTAGAAAAGAAAAAATACACGTAAACACTTAAAATTTATTTGATATTTCCCTAGAATTTAGCCACTACTATATGATAGAGTTCAAATGCTCCCCAAGGACCTATATATCCCTGGTGTAGCCAGAACTCCCCCTGAAATCAAGGAGTGCATGCTCAGACTCAGATCAACAGCTATCCCATATTTTAAAAGCAAAATGTTTTATTATTAACTTTGTCAAACTAAGGAAACTAAACCAAAGTATGTTTGACTGCCCTGATGTCCATTTTTGATACATTTTTGCATAGAAAAAAGTATTTCATTACACAGATGCTGTCAAATTAAAAAACAAAACACAGTTTTGTCTGAATAACTTTACCAGTTATTGTTAGCATTAACACCCTAGTCACTAGGTCCAAGAACAGAATGCTTCAATACTTTACAATGATACTGAAACAACAGAGGACAGCACTGTGTCAGCACAACTGTTGTCCTTGGGAATCATTCACACAAGAGAGAAGAGAACTACATTAAAAAACACACACAGATAATTTCAGGAAGATGTGGCTGCAAAAAAACAACAAAAAAAATCAAAAAGTAGTGACTGAGGCTTGGTCTACATTAGCAACAATACGCTGGTATAACTACGGTGAAAACCGATGCAGGCAGTGGTATGTCAACAGGAGGGCCTCTCCGGGCTCCCACCTCTCCCATCAGCAGGTATTGTCTTCACTGAAGCGCTACAGCTGCCCTGCTGTGGCATTTTAAGTGTAGACAAGCCCTGAGAGCGGGAGTGCCCATTGGACCCTATGAGCATAGCGCTGCCAACCCCAGGCACTCAGACACCGCAAGCCCCCGTTCACCCGCACCAGTCAGGAGAGAGAGTTTTTAAGCCAGTGAGACTGTCTGGCCCTAGGCCCTGGGCTTTTCAGGGCTGCCTCCGGGGCACCTTTCCCAGCTTCTCTTCACAATCACAACCCGAGGCTGCGCGGGGCGGGCGCCAGGCGAGTCTCGCGAAGCTCATGGCTCCGGGAACGGGCGCTTCAGAAGAACACACCCGAAGCCAGGGGAGCCGGGAGCCCCGGCTCACTCCCCCCCCCCGAAGAGCCGCACTTGAGACGGACGCTGACCCCTCGCCAGCCCCAGCGGCCGGGTGAGTAACGAACGAACGAACGAACCAACCGGCGGGGGGGGGGGGGGGGGGGGGGAGAATCCCGGCTCACCGAGCACCTGCCGCAGGGCGCTGCCCCGCCCCCCGCGGTAGGCCTGGCCCCGCCGCTCAGGGGTCATGGCTGAGCCCGACCCGCCCCCAGGCTGGTAGGGGCCGGCCACAGCGCGCTCCCTGCCCCGAAGACAGCGCGAGCCAGCTGGGCGCCCCGGCAGCGCTTACCCGCTCCGGCCCTACGGCCTCCTGCGGCGGAGCGCGGCCCCGGCGCTCGCCCATGGCGCGCGGCGGCGGAGCGGGGCTGCGCCACTGGCCGGAGGGACACGCTCAACCGGCGCTGCGGAGCCGCTGGAACGTTACAAACGGCGCGGCTGAGCTGTTGGTACGGAGCATGCGCGTTCCGACCGAGCATGCTCAGTGAACTCGGCTGAAGCCGCTGCCCTCCCTCGGGCGGGGAGTCAGCTCACGGGGGCGGAGCGGAGGCGCGAAGGGTCCCTGAGCGGGCGGGTGAATCCGTGAAATATTTTACCGCCCCCCCCCACCCAAAAGTGACACGGGCCTGGCCGGGTTTGCTGCTTCCAGGAGCGCCCGGCCCGGCCCGGCCCATGGCTGCAGGCGGCCTCCTGCCGCTGTCGAGCTGGGCTCTGCTCCGGCTGCCCTGGGCCTGTCGCCCCTGCAAAGGGAGAGGCCGGTCCTGAAGTTACTTACTTCTTCAACTAAGAATAAACGGACATAAAACGGACAAAAGAATAAACGGACACAAATCTGACATCAGGAATCATAACATTCAAAAACCAGTAGGAGAACACTTCAACCTCCCTAATCACTCAGTGACAGACTTGAGGGTGGTAATTTTGCACCAAATAAACGTCAAAAACAGACTACAACGAGAAGCTGTTGAATTTGAATTGATATGCAAATTAGATACCATCAACTCGGGATTAAATAGAGATTTGGAATGACTTGGCCATTACATTAATTGAATCTATTTCCCTTAAATTAACAATCCTCATTCACACCTGTGTGTCAACTGTCCCCATTAGCCATCTTGTTTATCACTTCAAAGGTTTTTCTTCCCCTGCTGTTATGGTTCCTCTCCTCTTAGGTTTGGTATTCGCACTTCCATCTTATGTTTCTCTGACTGTATAAATATCTGTCTACTGTATATTCCATTCATCCGATGAAGTGGGTTCTAGCCCACGCAAGCTTATGCTGAAATAAATGTGTTAGTCTCTAAGGTGCCACAAGTATTTGATTTTCTTTTTGCTGACACAGACTAACACGGCTACTACACTGTAACAGTTCTTCAACTGTTATTACTGCGTTAGCTGGAGGCAGCCTGCTCTTGAGCTGACCTTTTCATAGCCAGTAATCCTGGGGGGTAACTTACGGGCTGCGGGTAGTGTGGTTCTAGGCCAGCACCTGCTGCTTGCAGCATTAGTTTTTAAGTCTTAAATTTTTGTTCTCTCATACACGTTTGTTCTCGGGGATCATGTGGCAGATAGCAGTGCAGAATGAGTTCCTGGTTTAACGTCAAAACTTCTCCAGCTTCCTTTGATTGCCTCCATCGGCTGTCATTTTGCCTCTTTCTCCAGCAGCCTAGTGCTTTTTCACATATCACCATGTCTGTGTAGCTGAACCTGCATCCCATATGTTCACCACAGGCCAGATTTTTAAAGGGGAAAGTACCTAGTTCATGCTTTTGAAAATTAGTTGCCTAAATAGCTTTAAAAATCTGGCCCTATACTATCATATAATCACAGAATATTAGTGGTGGAAGGGACCTCAGGAGGTCATATGGTCCAACCCCCTGCTCAAAGCAGGACCAATCCCCAATTAAATCATCCGAGCCAGGGCTTTGTCAAGCCTGACCTTAGAAACTCGAATGGAATCCTCTTAAAAGGCAAATATCTACTGTATTTTTATAATTATACAACATACTTATACAACCATGAGAGAGACTGACAACCACAAGTATTCAAATATCATGAGTTCTACACACAAAAGTTATGAAATTGAAATACATACATGTGGGTTTCTCTTACTTCACCATTCTGTTTCTGAGCCTTTGGGGCAGGGGTGGACAAACTACAGCCCGTGAGCTCTCGCTGGGGAGCGGGATCTGGGGCTTACCCCGCTCCGGCACTCCAGCCAGGGCGCAGGGTTGGGGGTCACTCCATGCAGCTCCCAGGTGTGGCATGGCCCTGTCCCGAGCTCCAGCCGGGGCGCAGGCTGCTCCATGTGGCTTCCGGAAGCCGCAGCATTGCCCCGCCCTGATTCCTACACACTCCAATGGGAGCTGTAGGGGCGGTGCCTGCGGACAGGGCAGGATGCACAGCCGCCTGGCCGTGCCTCCGCACAGGAGCCGGAGAAGGGACATGCTGCTGCTCCTCCCTGGAGCCGCTTGAGTTAAGCGCCGCTCAGAGCCTCTGAAGCCCAGAGTCTCTCCCCAACCCTCTGCCCCAGCCCTGATCTCTCCTCCCGCCCTCCAACCCTCTCAATCCCAGCCCAGAGCACCCTCCTGCCCCCAAAACTTCTCATCCCCAGCCCCACCCCAGAGCCCGCAACCCCAGCTGGAGCCTGCCCCCCTTCCCACACTCCTGCCCCAGCCCAGAGCGCCCTCCTGCACCCTGAACTCCTCATTTCTGGCCCCATCCTGGAGCCTGCACCTGCAACCAGAGCCCTTCCTCCCTCCCATACCCCAACCCCAATTTTGTTAGCATTCATGGCCCGCCATACAATTTCTATTCACAGATGTTGCCCTCAGGCCAAAAAGTTTGTCCCCCCCTTGCTTTAGGGTAGACTAGCTTCATATTTTTGCTGTCGTTTCCCAAAGAATCCATATATCTAAAACAGGTCTACATTTCTATAACATTTTTGACTTCCAGTAACATGCAATTTCCCCCTACTTTTAATAATTGAAAACGTATTAAAAATCCCTACGGCTATAAGTGATTCCCCATCCTGCAAACATCAAAGTGCACACTTTACTCCATTTGTTGCATACAGAAAAGTCAATTTTTCTACTGAAGTGTGTATCCTTCTAATTGCATATTTTAATTTTGTAGCCTTTGTGTGCTATATATTTGTTATGATACATTTCAGTGATGTTCTTTATTCTGACAAGTTTATTGTTGTGTCTTGCCAAAATCAATAATTTTCTGAGATAAATTATCTCGTTACTCCTTTGCATTGGCTGCCTTTTGGAGAAACTAAAGTGCCTTTTCTTCACTATGTTTTTGTTAGCTAATGCATTAGTTATCCCATGGTAAAAATACACATTTCTCAACCCTGAGGGGACAGATTATAATACTGACTCAGATGTTAAATTAACCATTATGCATAGCTTGACACCTCTGATACTGATTGTGTGGCTCACACTGCTCCTTTGCCATCGGAGGCAGGGGTGGCTCTAATAATTTTGCCGCCCCCAGCAGGGGCGGCGGCCCCGCCCCCGACACAGGCAGTCCCAGTCCACGGCGGCAAGGGGAGAGCGGCGGACCTGCCACCCCATTGCCGCCGCGGCAGGCAAGAATGGGGCGGCAGTCCGAGTCCCGCGGCGGCAATTCGGCAGCGGGAAGAGCGGACCTGCCGCCGAATTGCCGCCGCGGAACTCGGACTGCCGCCCCATTCTCGCCTGCCGCCCCAAGCACCAGCTTGGAAAGCTGGTGCCTGGAGCCAGCCCTGATCAGAGGCATTTGCTCGGAATGTCCGCAGTCCCACCCTCCATTTGTGTGCTTGTCATGGAAAAACAGTTTAAAACATATTAGCTAAAGGAATTAACAGGCTCCCTGCCAACCCTCCCATTTTCCCTTATTAAGGGCATTTCTAGATAGTGTGATACTTAAGGTACAAAGTTAATGCAAATACCTCCCAGCACCTTAAACCCCTGTGTATGGATGCTTTCATTCAAAAGTAAATTGGTGTTAGTTTTGACAATAGTAGTCTGGGCCCCATGGAAGATTTTATGAGTCCTTCCACGAAACACTATTAATCAGCAGACCTTTGACCTGCCTTGAACATTTTTTAAAGTTTGTATATATTCCACATCCATCATACCTTGCCACCCATGGACCAGAGAACAAGGAAGTTGAGAGGCAGCAAATTGTGACCGTCACAATTTGCTACCTCTGGACCAGAGGCTAGGGCAGGGGTAGGCAAGGCGGCATGCGAGCTGATTTTCAGTGACACTCACACTGCCCCCGGTCCTGGCCACCGGTCTGAGGGGCTCTGCATTTTAATTTAATTTTAAATGAAGTTTCTTAAACATTTTAAAAACCTTATTTACATATAATAGTTTAGTTATACATTGTAGACTTATAGAAAGAGACCTTCTAAAAACATTAAAATATATTACTGGCATACGAAACCTTAAATTAGAGTGAATAAATGAAGACTCGGCACACCACTTCTGAAAGGTTGCCGACCCCTGGGCTGGGGTAAGGCAGGGGCATTAAATTGTGACAGGACAGCAAAAAAGAACACCTAGATGTCAGTAACTGTGACTGATAGCAAACATTGCAGCCTCTTTGTGTGTAATTCCGTCACTGCATGTGCAAGCTAAGCAATCAACCTGTGCGCAAGAGGCGGGTGAGGTCTGAGACTGAGGAATGGTCTGTCCCCATTAAAGTAAAACTGAAAACTCCATCTTTGAGCAGGGGGTTGGACTACATGACCTCCTGAGGTCCCTTCCAACCCTGAGATTCTATGACCTGGAAAGAGCAAATGTTCCTTTAAAAGCCTTTCTTTGAATAACACCAGGTTTTGGGGAAGTTTGTTTGGAAATTGTAACAAATGATTAAAAATATTTTAATCCTGTAACTAAGTGTGCACCACACACACATATGCTGCTCCTATTAATCTGCCAAACCCCAGTTTACACTGGGGAAAAACAGGACACCCTCCAACTAAAAAAGGGGAAAGAAAATAGAAAAATCCTGTGCCAGACCCCAGAGCAACCTTATCCCTTCCTACACACCAGAGCAATCTGACCTGGAGTTGCAAGCATTTATGAGGAGCAGAAGCCTTGTTATGTACAGAAACCAGAAAAAGCTACCAGTGTCCAAACTTCATGTAAAACCCAAATAGGTTTTTGGATTAAACAATAAAAGAGTTCTGAAAGGGCAAAATACTGAACACTTCACTCCACTGTTCTCTCTGGCACCTGGACCTGTAATCTTGGTGTTGACTCATTTATCTTTTTCTCACTTCTGTGATCAGGCTGTTGCCAAATCCTGCCAGTTCTTCCTGGCCCATCCACACACATTCAAACTGTGCCCTTGCTAGCCAGCTGTGACATTCATGTGACCCATTCACAGCATGTACAGCTGAGTTGTGTCATAAGAGAACAAAGAGGGGTCAAGGACCATGCCCACGTACGTGGCTGTACAGCACCTCGCACAATATGGGTACTACTGCACATCCACACCTGCCACAGTGTTTTGCTGTTTGAGTTGGTGCATTCGGGGAAGATTTAGGCAGTTACCTGTAACACCTCAGCAGTAAGCAGATTGATTGGAGGACATGCATATAGAGCAGCACCACTAGTACCTGGGTAATGCACACAGGGATGTCCTCCCAGAGATAGCTGGAAGGGAGGAGGAGCAGCCAAACTGGTTGCAAAGGCAGGATAGCTAGGGGCATTCCTGTCCAACCTGCAGAACAGCAGGTGTTACTAAGGGCATGTCTACACGTACAGCACTGCAGCAGTGCAATTGTACCAATGCAGCTGTGCCATTGCAGTGTGTCTGGTGAAGACGCTCTATGCTGACGGGAGAGAGCTCTGGGCCCTGGCCCTTTAGTGTATTAGGTCTGATCTTTTTTATTTGTCCAGTCCAGACTGTAAACTCCTTGGGGCAGGGACAGTATTTCCATCTGTTTTGAATAGCACTAAACTCCCTGTCAGCACTCAGTAACTGTCTATCTTGAACCTTGCATCGAAACAAGACACAAACTCTGAAAAGTCAGGTGTTCCCCATCTGCTTCAGATCACCAGGCAGATGGGAGGCAGCTGCTAAGCCACAGGAATAACTACAGTGTAATCGCCAAGGAACTCAAGCCCAGAAATGTGACACAAATGAGAGAGATTTAGGATCATTTTGTGTGAAATACAGGATTACAGCAGAGCTCAGTGAGCAATTCTAAATTATGATCAATTCCTTCATTACTTTTTCCTGTAGAGCAAGAACAAGAGGTAATTCAATTACACTGATCACCACCACTTTTAGACAAAGTGTAAAAGGAAATATTACACAAATATCAAGTTAGCCTGTGAAATTCACTGCCACAGGAAACCAAGTCAAACACTATGGCCACTAAAGTTGGCGGGCTTGATAATTTTATGTAACTACGAATGGTATTAACTACCATTGGTACGAATTAACCACCATTAACTACGAATGGTATGTGAACATAATGGAAATCAGAAGGATGTGTCTAACCTGTTTTTGAATACCTCTAAAATCCCTAGGTGGTAGTTCACCTGACTGAGTTCTGCATTGATTTTTGCCTCTCCAGAAATTTAGGAGAGCAACAGACACCTCCACCCAATCATCCTCCGTTAGCTCCATGCGGTTTGTCCATTCAGCTGCTTCATTATGAATATTTACTAAAGCGTGTGTCCCTGAAACAGGCTTGAACATAATCTTCTGTTGATATGTTGATATCACAACAATAAGTAGCTGAAGGTGTCCCTCAGTTAGTTTCAAAGCTAGTCTCTGCTTTGACAAAGAAACGGGGGATGGTCCCTCTAGGAACAGGGTCAGCGCTAGCACTAGGCGACCCTAGGCGGTTGCCTAGGGTGCCAGGATTTGGGGGGCGGCTCGCCACACCCCTGCCTCCCAGCTCCATGCTCAGCTCCCGCGGCCCGGGTGACGTTAACTTGGGAGGGGCGCAGGGCTGATGCAAGGAAGTTTCACCTAGGGCGCGAAACTTCCTTGCATCAGCCCCGTGTAGGAAAACCAGAAAGTTTGGCCTTCCTGAGCCAACACAGCCATAAAAATTCTCTTCAAATGTTTGCACAGGAAAACATTTGTCTTAATCAGCCGTTACATTTTTTCCTGCCTCTTCACTCAGGGATTGTTTACATGGGTTTTTCACAATGGAATAGCTGAACTGATGCAAACCCCTCACATGGATGTGTTACACTGATGTACTGGCAGGTGTACTGCACTGGTGTAAAAATGATTTGTACTAGCACAGCTTACCCCAGTTTCAGTAAACAGCTCTGATGCAAGTCACTTTTTACACTAGTGCAGTACATCTGCCATAGGGGTTTGCATCAGCCCCAGGCCCAAACCCCAGTGTAGACAAGCCCTGAGGTCATAGTAAGAGTGAGGTGCTGGGAAGCATTTCCAGCTAGCAGAAGTGGGCATTCAGCAGGCAGATCAAAAGACCTTGAGAGCATGTACTATGGCCCAGGCTGTTGAAAAAAGGTTAAACAAAGTTAGGCCCCAGCACTAGGGGGAAACCAAACAGCAATGATATTTTAAGGCTTACAAACATTGCAGGGGGTTGACTTACCAAGCACAGACAGAACTAGGACTAAGATGACCTTTAATGGTACAGGGAGGAGGAAGGGGCGGTGGGGAGGCATCACTGCCAAATATTCCTAGCCAATGCCCAATATTCCTAGCCAACAAAAGGCTTGTGTGGAATTGTAAATATGACCTTTCAGAATTTCTATTTATTTTCCAGAAATTTAACCTTCATTTAGAATTTCTTGGCTCTCAGGGGTGTGTATTTTTTAAAATAACAATAGCCTAATAAGGACTGTTGTAGCAGACACACAATAACTGATAAGTCTTCACAGTCCCAGCTGTATCACAGTGAAATTCTTACTCTAGGGATTCTGGCCTTTTGTTTGAGCTCCATATATCCACTGGATTCTTACTCATGCTTGCCATACATGCAGTCTCTCCCTCTATGAAAGGCTCATAAGAGGGCATCCAGGTATCCCCAATGGTTGATAAGTAGAAGAGATGGGGAGAAATGCCTGTGCAGCATCCAAGAACACATTTCTTCTAGATGTGGAACAATTTTCCTCTGCTTAAGTGAATTTTTTTTATGAGAACAATAACTAGCCTATAGTCTTCAGTACTTCACAGACTGCACCAGGGATTTACTAACAGGCATCTATTAAGGAAGCAAGGCTGGTGTTCTCTAGCTGAAAACAGGTGGATAACAGCACATATAAGGTTCTCTTTATATCTTGGCTGGCGAAGACACTTCTATTAGCCAACACTGCTCCTACAAATAAATGACTTGGTCTTAGGACAATGGTTCTCCCAACTACTTCACTTCATAACAAAACCTTCAGTGGAGCACTTCTCTTCCCAAAGCCCTTTCTCACGGATTGGTTTGCTAAAGGTTTCATTTTGTGGACCAAGAAAAATGGAGTCCATAGCCAGTCTGAGAACCACTGATGAACAAGGGCAAGACTCAGTGGCCCAGTAGAAACCCTGTCAATTAACTACATGCTCACTCACTGTCCAGAGCATACTGGTGGCTTAATGGTACAGTTTTCCTCCTTAAAACACCCTACTTTTTTTTTCATTTAAATCTGCACTCTTTAATTGAGTTAACTTATGTATCAGCTGCTTGTTGTTGGGCCCCTACCCCTAAGCACTGCCTGTTCTTCGACTGAAAGCTCCTCAAAGCAGACACCATCGCTAAGAGTTTAGGAAATGCCTATTGCCCAGCAAATAGTGGGTGCTACTATAAATGAATCATGAACATATTTAACAATTCAAAATGTATTTTGGATTTTTTAAAAAAAGATAAATACATTGAACTAAAAACTTTCCTTCTACAAGTGCAACAGTAACCATCTGGCAATACAGCACCCACCAGTACCTCATACTATGGTGAGCATTGCAATCTCTCAATAAATGAATCCTGAGAGAGAAACACGTTAATGAAGTCTGGTGCTTTTCTCCATAGGTAATACCTTAAAAAATTCCATTAACTAATGCTAACCATATTTAATAAAGTATATGAAGCTTATACCATGGGAGTATGGAAAAGAATGTGTAGGATTATAAAACAAGTCATTTATGCTTTTGGCTTTATACAATCCAATTATTTCAGTAAGCCCACTCAAATGAATACAACATTCTAAAGTACCTGGCATATCTGGTCATATTGATCATATTGTGGGTTTAGAACAACAAGGTGGGTGAGGTAATCTCTTTTACTCAACCAACTTGTGTTGGTGAGAGAAACTTTGAAGCTTACACAGAGCTCTTAAACTCAAAAGCTTGTCTCACTCACCAACAGAAATTGGTCCAATAAAAGAGATTACCTCACCCGTGTCTCTCTAATGTCCTGGGAGTGACACAGCTACAACAACATGCATACATATTGCTGGTTTGTCATTCAGCATGACAGAGGCTGAGGTATAAATCTCTCTGAAATTTTTTTTTAAATCTTGGTACACTAGTGGCAGCTACAATAGAGAACAAATTACTTTGACAGTCCTTATAATGCACTGCCATTCACATCATATAATTGAGCTAATCACAGGGCATATTACTTAGTTCTATGGGTCATTACTAAAGCTATGATTTGGTCATGGGTAATTTTTAGTAAAAGTCATGGACAGGTCATGGGCAATTAAAAATTCACAGGCTGTGACCTGTCCATGACTTCTTATAAATACCTGACTAAATCTTGGGGGGCCACTGCTGGGGGGGTGCCCTGGGGACTGCTGCTGAGGGGGAGCCAGGGGGCCCCTGCTCAGGGGGAAGGGCCAGCAACACTAGCTGCCAGCGGCTGCTCCAGCCGCCCCGGGACAGCTGCTCAGGCAGTCCCTGGCGCCAGCTGGTACTGGCTGCTGCTCGGGCGGTCCTGGGGCCAGCTGGCCCCGGGGACTGCCTGACCAGCAGCTGGCCCCAGGGGACATCCGAGTAGCTGGCCCTGGAGCCAGCTGCTTGGGCAGCCCTGGGGTCAGCCACACTGGCCGCTGCAGAAGTCACAGAAAGTCACAGAATCCGTGACTTCCATGACAAACATGGAGCCCTAGTCATTACTACTGAACAAAATAAAATGTGTGGATATGGTTACCACATATGAAAATACGTTACAGTTCTACAGCACTTTCCATCAGCTCTAAAAGGGCTTTATTGGGTTATTGAATTAAATATAACAGAATCATAGGACTGTAAGGGACTTTGATAGGTCATCTAGTCCAGTCCCTGCACTCATGACAGGACTATCATCCAGACCATTCCTAGTAGGTGTTTACCTAACCTGCTCTTAAAAATCTCCAATGATGGAGATTCCACAACCTCCCTAGGCTCTTTATTCCAGTGCTTAACCACCCTGACAGGAAGTTTTTCCTAATGTCCAACCTAAATCGCCCTTGCTTCAATTTAAGCCCATTGCTTCTTGTCCTATCCTCGCAGGTTAAGAACAATTTTTCTCCCTCCTCCTTGTAACAACCTTTTACGTACTTGAAAACTATTGTGTCCCCTCTCAGTCGTCTCTTTTCCAAACTAAACAAACCCAATTTTTTCAATTTTCCCTCATAGGCCATGTTTTCTAGACCTTTAATCATTTTTGTTGCTCTTCTCTGGACTTTCTCCAATTTGTTCACATCCTTCCTGAAATGTAGTGCCCAGAACTGGACACACTACTCCAGTTAGGCCTAATCAGCATGGAGTTGAGCAGCAGAATTACTTCTCATGTCTTGCTTACAACACTCTGGCTAATACATCCCAGAAGGATGTTTGCTTTTTTTGCGACAGTGTTACACTGTTGACTCATATTTAGCTTGTGGTCCACTATGACCCCCAGATCCCTTTCCGCAGTACTCCTTCCTAGGCAGTCATTTCCCATTTCCTATGCGAGGTAAGGAAGTATTCTCAATTCTACAGATGAGAAAATGGAGACAGATGTGTGTAGAATGTTACAAAGAAAGCCCATGGTGGAATTGGGTATAAAATCCAGGTTGCTCTTGGCTTCCAGTTCTATACTTTAACCACACAAGCATCTTCCCTCCCAAATCAGTCTTTAGGGATTTCCCCGAACCCCGCCCCCCACAACAATTCTCAATTACTCCCTTGATGTATTTCACAGAAAACCTTCCGAAATCAAAAGCTGAAAATCCATGGAAAGTAACTTTTCAGTTATCTAACAGTTTTTCTCACCGCTAGTGGACTGGCTCTGGTCCCTGAGATCTCCCTGACAGTTTAGGAAGGCAGCAAGCTGGTCCCTGGTATCAAAAAGGTTGAGAAACACTGATCTAACACATAAGGAATTCAACATGTCTGAGTCATTTGTTCAGTGACAAAATTTGCAAGACAGGTTCAACACAAAACAATAGGAAATTAAAACTAGGATAGGTATGCTAACAACATTGGGGAAAATATGACGCACCCAACGAGAGAGGGAGAATCCAGTGTTAGAAGATGTCTACTGTAGGGAATAGTTTTACAATGTAATTGGTGGCAACAAAAAAGGCTGCCAGAGTTTTGGGACGCACAGAAACATTTCACAAATCAGGAATGTACAGTCTTCTCTATACAGGTCTGGTGCAGCTGCATCAGGAACATGATTCCATTTCAATTATCCAGAGGTCTTGGAGGGCCCTCTAGAAACTTCATATGATCAGTTTAAGATAAACAAATTTAAATTTTAACATTTGGATTTGGGAGAAATGTCAGATAAACTGAAATTTGGATAACTGGGGATTTGACTATATTGCAATCAGTCCGGGGCAAACCACTAGTAGAAAGACAAACTAGAGGGAGTTCAGAGAAAAGCAGCAACAATTTTAAGAGGGCTGGAAGGACTGACGAATGAGGAAAAAATTAAAAGTTAAACATACATAACTTGGTCAAGAGAAAAAGGGAGGTGTAGTAAGAGGAGACCCTGAAACAAACTTTTATATCAGAGGCCTAGTCTGAGGCCTGAAGCCTGAACCAAAGTACTTCTAGGCATTGTTACGCAAAAGCTGAGCTGAGCCAGAGGCAGGTCCCACTCACAGAAGTTGTCAAGAAAAGGTTGTTATAAGCACATGCATATACACACATAAGGGCTAACGAGAGGAACTTGTGCCAAGGCAGCATCAGAACACTCCACAGACACAACAAGGAACGGGCAGGTGCATCTTAAAGACAGGGTCAAAAGGACAGCATGATGGATAGATTCGTTTGAACTATGATGAAGTAATGTGTCCTGAACAGTATAAAAGTAGGTCCCGGAGCGAACATCTTTGTCCAGCCTAGGGGGCAGTGGAAAGTCCCACCACTGACTGAGCTGTGTCCATTGCCAGGGAGCACAAATTCGTAGTATGCCCTGTAGAGTCTATAGAGGAACTATTACTGTGCTTCGTTTGACAATAAACCTGGCTCTGGTTCCTTCGTATCTTACTGGAGTCTGTGGTGTTTGGGGGTTCTCTCGGGGTCTGCTGTGTTAGCTATCTGCGCAGAGCTGGGGCAGCACACAGAGGGAACACGCGCGCAGCCGACTGTTATCATCGAACAAGAGCGGAGCACCACACCGGTAGCTACCGACAACAGGAGGGAGAGAGAGAAATCTAAAGAGTGTAAACAGAATGGAAAGGAGCACTTTAGGGTAGTAGATGATGATATATATTACATATTGGTTATGACAGGATGACATTACAAAAGGAAATTGTAGGTAGAATAGCAGGGAAAGCTTCCTGACTCTGGGATATATTAGACTGTGGAATGGTATTCCAAAGTTGTTACAAAAGATCCCATCAATAGATACCTAGAAGATGTACCTACCATAGATAACAGTACAGCAGCTACAGGGAGATGGACTGGATGACCTACATCATTTTTTCCCCCATTTGAATGATAGAATTAAAGATGAAGGGCATTTTAACATTTTCTGGCCTCGCTCATCTTTGTATGGGTGAATTTTAAGTAAATCAGAATACCCCATTAGTTTTGTATATAGTCCATGCTTTTACAATTAAAAAACCCCCCACACTTATCTTTGGAAGGGAAGAGTAAAGTCCAGTTTCTCATGTCTGTTTGAAATTACTAAACTTCTGCAAGAAATACATTTGCTTTTGCTTGCAAATTTTCTAGTCTATTGCTCCTCTCCACTTTTAGATTTAATGAACAGAAATCTCACTTCCAATAGCAAAAAAGAGTTATTTCAAAGCCAAACAGGGAAATTAAACCAGCTAAGTATAAGAAAAAAACCCAGATCATTTTTTAAAATCTAGAATCCCAGAACAGGGTTACAACATGGAATTTAACTTAGGCGAAGTGTATGATTATTTGAACAACAGTGACTACCATTAAAATCCAGAATTCGCCAGGTTACCATGATGTGGTCTATCATTACAATAGGAACCAACTATTGACCTGTTGGCAAATGTTGACATTTTATTGGAGGCTGCTGTACTACTTAGAGAATTATGAACACTTGAGGAATTAGGCCATAAAACTGAAATATTACAAACTTCTCTTTTTTTTTCCTTTTATTTCTCTACCGCATCTTAAAAATAAACTAACAGAAGGGCTTAAGTCAAAGGGAAACAAGGTGTATGATTTTAATAAACATTTTTCTTATTAAAAACCTTGATATTGCTTAAATATACCATACAGAGAAAAGCTATTTTATAAAGCAACATACACATTTCAAGTCAATGATGGCAACATAAATTATTCTGGCTTACCCCTCTGCTTATGTCATCAGAGTGCCTTGGTTGTGTATATATGGTGAACTACTGTATAAGACTAGTTACCTGTGTAGTTTCTGCCTAGCTATACAGTACAGGTTTTAAAAAATGTTTATGCTATATACAGAAATATATATACATATAACATATATTTATATGTTATACATACACATACATTTTTATACATATACACACAATACATATATACACAATACTTTACACTTACATACGGCCTTTGATCAGAGGATCTTGGATGAGTTTTACATCATTAAGCCTCACAAAGCTTTTGTGAGGGAGGCAGCTTCTTTATTTTATGGACTGTGAATCTGAGGCCTGATCTACAGTTTTTGTACCAGTATGAACTATTTCAGTTAGGGCTGCGATTTTTTTACTTAAGTATTTATACTGGTACAACCCCTAGTATGGACAGTTATACTGGTTTAAGATGCCATGTACCTGTATAGTGTATTCCCTTCCCATACAGGAATAGCTATACTGGTATAAAGCACCTTTATACCAATATATAACTGCAGCCACATCAGGGAGGTTGTACTGCTTTAACTACACACCACTCTAGTAAAAGCAGTACAGCTCGTGTTTAAGTCTTTGAGCTGAGGGTTTGTCTAAAATAACTTGCTGAAGGTCACAGTGGCAGATTCAGGAACGGAATCCAAAATGCCAGACTCTCAGTCCCCATTACCTAGCCACTTGAAACCTCCCCCCGCCTATGAGGGCTGTTCTTGGGAATGGTATTATTTCATTAATACATGTGGAAATATTTCTACTGGTTTACTTGATGCATCTGCAGTTTAACTATGCAAGTCTAGAAGAGTTAGCCTAATAAAACAATCTTCAGAGTCAAAGTGGCACACATGGTGATCAGAATTATGGTCCCAAGCCTTCCTCCATGCATGCAAGAGTTAGAGGTGCTACAGAAGCACAATGCTGCATTTTTAGGTAGGGTGGAAAAAGGAAGGTGTTTATGTCACTTTTGGCCATCCACCTCCACTTGGCACTCAAAGTGGCATTGACCAATTTTGGTAGAAAACCAGTTTAGCACCCCTCAGCAAGGAAAGGTCATTGCAATATGGAGTCACACCGTGCAGGGAAAAGTAGGAGAACAACAAAGTCTCATCAAAACCCATCATCATCAGTCTAGTCTATTAAATCTTAGTAAGCATCAGAATTTGATAGCAAGGGCAGCCAAAGTCGCTCCTTTCTTTACTAATGGCCTTCCAACATTTATAAAGGAAATCATTAAAGCATTAAGAATTTAATGACAAAAGTACTGGGCTACTATATGTTCGAAGATTACCCTTGTAAAACCAATAATCGCTTTATTAAAAAGAGTGCACATACAGTAGGTCCCACTGCAATGAATCTGCAGATCTTTTCCATCATAATCAATTTTGATTATTGGGGAGAAACTTTCCCTTAAATTCTGCATTTTTGTGAAGAGAAGGGGTTGCCTGGCTCGCTCCATTTAGGATTCTCTGCTAACTGTAAAATGTGGGCTGAATTGCTTCTATTATTTATTATTTATTTGTTATATAGTGCAGATGCAGATCAATTTTTCACTTAAGAAATTGAGATTTTTAAATGGACAACTGTGTCTGGTGTAGGCTGTTAAGCTAAAATATTCAGAGTTACATAAATAAAAACTATTGTGTCTTCAATATGACTTGGTATTTTGTCTATAATTTCTTTATTAAAAAACTGTAACAAGATACTTAAAAAAGGCTAGATACAAAAGTAGTTAAGCTGCTCACGAACATTAAAATTTTCCAAAATGTATCTTCAATAATCATGATCTTATAAACATTTTACAGTTACCAGAAAGTGCCCAGGCTGAGTTTACACAGTTGAGATACCGCAGTACAAGTGTCTGGTTAGAACTGGAAGTGGAACAATCTCCTGACTGTCTGCTTATTGAAATAGGGATACAAAAATGTTGATTGTGAACTATGAAATAATGTGCATTGGCCTCATCATATGTACAAAAAACCTCACTAAAGGTACAGATTACATGCAAAATATTAGTGATGCGATCTAATGTGCCAGAGTTCAATGCAATCAGAACAGAAATTGCAATGAAAGTGGTTTCATAAGTAAAAGTGAATGATTCCAACTCTTAGATCTGAACTGTGAAGAACTTTTTACAAGTTCAATATACATGATACACAACTGCAGCCAACCACAAATTAAACACCATAAAAAAAGTTAAAATAAAACACAGAACATACTTAATTTTTTATTTTGAAATTCCCTACTCCCTCTATACAAGAACCTTTGCTGAAACACTTTTCACAAAGGCAGCAGTGAATCTTCTGAACATTTTACATATTTTCCCTCAGCAAAAAGATAAATCACAGTGTAAATTATATTGTTCTGCTGTCATCTTTGGCTGGGGTTAGGCCAAGAAGTTATTGACTAGCGAACTGTTACAGTCAAACATTGCTAGTGCTCCTTAGGCCTGTAGGTTACAAACTTAGTACAGGAATGTTTGCATTTAATCAATAAAGTACCACCAGGGGTATGACAGCATTAACTTTCATAAACTTTTATAGACAAATGGAAAAATCTACAAAACTTAGCTAGTAATATTACACAGCAATACACACTTTTTATACTCTACACAAAACCAAAATTCTTGGTCTTAATGGCGAGTAACAATTTCTGTTTCAGAATCTGTTTAGAGGAATAGAGTGGGACATAAAGGCGAGAAATGCAAGTGTTTGCTGTAGGAAGATGTTGGTCATCTGGTGGTCTTATTGTGATAGATGGCATAGGCTGGAATCCCTCCTCACTGGCAGGCAATGATGGGCTTGATGTCCAAAAGTAAACCTAAAAGAATAGAAAGTAGGCTGTAACTTTTGCTGGTCTAGAAATATTTAAACTGACCCCATGGTACAAACATTGGCATCACATACTGATCATTATTTTGACATGAGTAAAACAGAGCAGTCATGGTGCTTAATCATAAAACATTCCTTGTAGTGTAGAGACTCAGTGGTTGCACTGTGTACTATTACGACAATGTTATACTCCTAGTCATTTCCTCTTCTCTCAACTACAAATATATAATACCACATTTATCAAAGCAACTTATCAAAAGAAGCAACACTCTCCAAATGATATTAACCACATCTTGGTGCAGAAAGTTGGGATTTCCCGTCCTTTTGGGAAGAGGATAATGTCTGTGTATCAAACTTTTTTATATAAATCCAATTAGCCATTTTATATCAAATTACTATAAAATACAGCACTGGTACCAAATGAATTAATAGCTAGCAATTGCAGTACCAAGAGTTTACTTGAAAAGTATTAGAAGTGTGAAATATTCTCTTACAGAGCAAAATGAATACTGCATTGCACCCTGAGTTCTCTGCCTAAACCAATCTGCTCTAGATTTTCCTCTTTCTACACCAGTCCGTGTTTTCTTTTTTGTGGAGTTCACTCAAAAATGAGAAGGTTCACATCTCTGAGGTGATCAAAAAAGACAGTTACCTTTTCCCTAACTGATGTTCTTCAAGATGTGTTGCTCATGTCCATTTCACAATAGGTGTGTGTGCTCGCCACATGCACCGGTGTCGGAATTGTTTCCCCTAGCAGTACCCGTAGGGAAGCGCCCATAGCGACCCCTGGATTGGTGTTTCCATGGCACGGTATAAGGGGTGCTGCGCGCTCCCCCCACCCTCAGTTCCTTCTTGCCAGACAACTCCGACAGAGGGGAAGGAGGGCAGGATGTGGAATAGACATGAGCAACACATCTCGAAGAACACCAGTTAGGGAAAAGATAACTGTCTTTTCTTCTTCGAGTGATTGCTTGTGTATATTCCACAACAGGTGATTCCAAGCTATATCTGTTGGAGGTGGGTAGAAGTTCGCAAATTTTCGGGACGGAGCACAGCCCTGCCGAACCCGGTGTCCTCCCTGATTTGGGAGACAATCACATAATGCGAGGTGAAAGTGTGAACTGAAGACCAACAGGTCCAGTGACACACGTGGACAGGAGCGCCACATGATCCCGCACCTGCGACCGGGGAGCTGCCCTTGACCAGCCAGTCATAAGAACGTAAGAATGGCCATACTGGGTCAGACCAAAGGTCCATCCAGCCCAGTATCCTGTCTACTGACCATGGCCAATGCCAGGTTCACTCCCTCTGGGGCACCTAACAGGTAATGATCAAGTGATCTCTCTCCTGCCATCTATCTCCACCCTCTGACAAACAGAGGCTAGGGACACCATTCCTTACCCATCCTGGCTAACAGCCATTAATGGACTTAACCTCCATGAATTTATCTAGTTCTCTTTTAAACCCTGTTATAGCCCTAGCCTTCACAACCTCCTCAGGCAAGGAGTTCCACAGGTTGACTGTGCGCTGTGTGAAGAAGAACTTCCTTTTATTTGTTTTAAACCTGCTGCCCACTAATTTCATTTGGTGGCCCCTAGTTCTTATATTATGGGAACAAGTAAATAACTTTTCCCGATTCATTTTCTCCACACCACTCATGATTTTATATACCTCTATCATATCCCCCCTTAGTCTCTTTTCCAAGCTGAAAAGTCCTAGCCTCTTTAATCTCTCCATATATGGGACCTGCTCCAAACCCCTAATCATTTTAGTTGCCCTTCTCTGAACCTTTTCTAATGCCAGTGTATTTATTTTGAGATGAGGAGACCACATCTATACGCAGTATTCAAGATGTCAGCGTACCATGGATTTATATAAGGGCAATAAGATATTCTCCGTCTTAGTCTCTATCCCTTTTTAAATGATTCCTATCATCTTGTTTGCTTTTTTGACTGCCGCTGCACACTGCGTGGACATCTTCAGAGAACTATCCACGATGACTCCAAGATCTCTTTCCTGATTAGTTGTAGCTAAATTAGCCCCCATCATATTGTGTGTATAGTTGGGGTTATTTTTTCCAATGTGCATTACTTTACATTTATCCACAAATCAGAAGCCATTAGTACTTCAGAAACTATTTATTACATTCTAAATTGCTACAATCTGTATCACAGGTATCGCCTTTGATAGAGACAGAAGATTAACTAATGAGGTACTAGGAATAAAAAACATCATTCCCAACAAGGATGAGATCTCGGCTGCTTTTGAAGTAATTGAAAATGGAGAGGTAGGTTAATGACTTTTACTTCAAAAATATTTGGTTTTCTCTTACCACATTATTATTGGTTTCTTTTGGAACGTTAACCAAATCAAAACTCCATAGTTCTTCTTCGAGTGATGAAGAACTATGGAGTTCTGATCTCATTAACTTTAGGGGAATAGGGGAAGATCTGGACCCCACGGCGCCTGAGATAGGCCGCCACCACCGAGGAGGAAGCGTCTGTGCCCCTCGAATATATGAACGTGGAAGTACGCATCCTGCAGATCGAGGGTGGCGTACCAGTCCCTGGGATCCAGGGATGGGATGATGGAAGCCAGGGAGACCATGCGGAACTTGAGCTTTACCATGTACTGGTTCAGGCCTCGCAGGATAAGGAAATAGTGGGAGTAGTACCCCTTGCGTTTGAACTCGGTTGGCACCCTTTCCACCGCTCCTAGGCCAAGGAGCTGCCCCACCTCCTGCTCGAGCAGAACCTCGTGAGAGGGGTCCCCCAGGAGGGACGGGGGCAGAGGGTGGTTGGGTGAAGTGGAGGTAAACTGGAGGGTATAACCCCGGGAGATGGTGTTGAGGACCCATCAGTCCGAAGTCAGCCGCGACCATTCCGGGAAGAAAGCACACAACCAGTTGGAGAAGGAAATCTTATTGTGGGTGGATCCCTGATGAGAACTGGCAGGGCGCCCCCGGGCGCCCTGTCAAAACCACTGTTCCCCTGCCTGTTTGCCCTTGGAGGACCCAGGCTGGGGGGGCAGGCCAAGACTGCCTCTGCAGGCGCTTATAAAAAGTTGTGGGACTATAAGAAGGGGGCTCGTATTTAGAGTGGGTGGCCTGGGCAGGAGCCTGCTGTGGCTTAAACTTAGGTTTAGCCGGAGCCAGAACATAGAGACCCAGAATCTGAAGTGTGGGAGTCTTTCAGGCCATGCAGTTTTATATCCATTTGTTCCGCAAACAGAGCTTTGCCGTCAAACGGGAGGTCCTGCAAGCAGGTCTGTGCCTCACTGGCCAGCCCAGAGAGCAGGAGCCATGAACACCGCGGAGGCCATAGACCACGTGGCCATGTCCGCCGCTGCCTGCAGCCGCTGTACCCTCCTCCACCAGCGCTTTGAACAACTTCCTGTCACACTCCTGGAAGGAGTCCTCAAACTTTGGCAGAGATCCCCACAGATTGAACTCATACTGGCCCAGGCGAGCCTGATGGTTTGCCACCCATAACTGGAAGCTCGAGAACGAATAAATCTCTCCCAAATGAATCCAGCCTCCTTAAATCCTTATTTTTCGGAGTAGGGGTCGGTTGGCCCTGCCGTTCTCTGTGGTTGACCGACTCGACCACCAGGGAGTTAGGAGCAGGGTGGCTATATAGGCATTCATGCCCTTTGGCGGGCACAAAATATTAGCGTTCCACTCTCTTAGAGATGGGGGGCAATGAGGCCGGGGTTTGCCACAGGGCATTTGAAATTTTCGCCACTCCTTCATGGAGAGGAAAGGCCATCCTGCCCGATACCGAGGCGGCCAGGACGTTAAAAAGGGAGACCGAGCACTCTTCCACCTCCTCTGCGATCGACGCCCGTGGCTACAGGAGCGGTGTCGTGGCGGGGTTCCAGAGTGAGATGACGAACGGGAACGGCGTCGACGTCCGTGTCGCGACCGGCTACGATAGCCCCTCCGAGACGAGGACCTTCGGCTACGTCTGCCTCGGTCCCGTCGGTGTCCGCTCCTCCAGGCAGAGCAGTGCCTGGAGTCTCTGTCAGACAGAACCCAACCAGACAATGGGGAGTCGACAGTGACCCACGTGGGTCACGCACGGAATGGTCGCTGAGCGGCGAACGGCATCAGGAACATTCCCTCAATCGTGACCGGTACCGAGTCGGGGGCGACTGCAGAGATCCCAGGGGCGGCTTGCCTCTGGACCGCGGGGCTAACATTGGCAGTGCTCCTGGTACCAGCATGGACATAACATCCCGGGCCGCTTGCAGGGCCTCTGGCGTGGAGGGCATCCAGAGAAGCTTGCTCCGAACAGGCCGGGCTACTCCGCTCAACCTGAGTCAAAGGACTAGAGGCCGATGGGGACCAAGGACTGCCCAACATGGGTCTAACCTCTCCCCCACTCTTGCCGTGGCAGAGAAGGCCTCTTTTTAGCCTTCTTGGCGTGCCCCATAGATGGGGAGCGGTGCCGACTGGTAAATGGCGCCAGGAGGTCACCGCACACCGATACCACGGTTCCAACTCAGAGCGGCACGCAGGAGTCAGAGTCAACACCAACTCCATCAGGATGGCCCGGAACCTACTCTCTCTCTCTTGGTCTGAGGCTTGAACGACTTGCAAATCTTGCAGCGATCGCTGAGATGGGTTTCTACACAAACAGCGTAAACAGTCCGTGTGCGGATCACTCACTGGCACTGGTCACCTACAAGTGTCGCACGAATTAAAACCCGGGGCATAGAACATGCCCCGGCCTGGGTGCACAAACTAAACTAAATTAAAACTAATCAAACTACTAACTACAGGTACCATACACTGAACGAACAAGAGTTCTGGGGACGAGCTGGAGCAAAGCTGGAGCAGAGCAGTTCCGAAGCACCTTCACTGGCGGCAAGAAGGAACTGAGGGTGGGGGGAGCACGCAGCGCCCCTTATACTGCGCCATGGAGGCGCCACTCCAGGGGTCGCTAAGGGCGCTCTCTTACGGGTACTGCTAGGGGAAAAACGTCCGGTGCACGTGGCGCGCACACACACCTATTGTGGAATACACATGAGCAATCACTCGAAGAAGACGACGACGACGACGAAGACCAGCACATTTTTAAAAAGTGGGTGAATACAGTGCACAACAAGCAAACTTTTTCAATCCTCTATAAATGCAATTCAAACCTGATCTTCTGGCCACCTGTTACTCAGTGTGAAACCTCTCAAACAGGGACTGCATATGTGCTTGAGAGTTCTGAGATATGGACAATGAAAGATACACCAATATTAATTTTCTTGTGACCAAAGCTAGGGTTCATATTCAGTCTCCAGAGTTGAAAGCCTAGTGCACTAACTCCCTAGTACTTACTTTGCCACTCTACCAGTGTAGAAAACCTTTCCATATTAAAACAAAAAAATACTGGAAAGCAATACTGATTGTTGAAAAACAGTCTGAAGCAACCTTTTACAGGGGAAGGACAACTTACTAGATCTTGTCTTTCTGTCATACTCATCTTCTCAACTATGGACCAAAACCAACGCTTGAACTGCAAAAGCTTCTCTGCATTTTCTCCTGTTTGAAACAGAATAATTAAATTAAATGCATTTGACAATGAACATTTAGAGCACACGTTTTATACACACCAGCAAGTAAAACCTAGTGTCACTACCCCTCCCCACAAAACCTGTACACCAGGAACAAGGACAATTCTATGTCAAACACACATTTAAAAGTATTTGCATTAAAGGACTAGACTGAAAAACACTGGTGTAAACAACTAATAAAATTAAGACACCGTATGATTTACTAACTAGTTGTATCTAAGTTTGTAACAGGTCAATGAAATATTGCTTAAAAAAATTACACTACATCAATCATTACTCTAAATATATGGTCAGGCCAGGATTTGACTGGAAAAAAAAATCTCAGAACCCATAATTTGCTCTCCTTGCATTCTGATGGATTATTTATATAATGATACTGAGGTTGTACCCTGGAAAGAGTTGTGTATTGTACTCTTCCAGTTTGAGGTAAAGATTCTTAAAACAGGCAAATAATAGGTCCGGCACACTGAAAATCCTTTTAACATATTATATTTAGAGCCATTCATTAAGGTCAATTAACAGAGCTGGTTTTAATCTTAGGAAAAGCTGAAAAAATTATCTTTACTATCCATCTCATAGACTCTAAGGTCAGAAGGGACCATTATGATCATCTAGTCTGACCTCCTGCACAATGCAGGCCACAGAATCTCACCCACCCACTCCTGGAATAATTCTCTCCCCTATGTCTCAGCTATTGAAGTCCTCAAATCATGGTTTAAAGACTTCAAGATGCAGAGAATCCTCCAGCAAGTGACCCGTGCCCCACGCTGCAGAGGAAGGCGAAAAACCTCCTTTATCTCTACATAAAGGAGAGACAGGTGAATAATGCTAAGTTTCTAGCTGTACAGCTCATTTCCTAAACAGACTACATATTTCATACCTGACTCATCATTGAAAGAGGTAAAGCTGATCAGCATTTGCACGTTTACTTCACCACAGCCGTTTACCAAAAGCCTGAAGTCTTCTGCTGTCAAGTCTTCTAATGAATTCTTTGGAAGCACATCCAGCAGACCTTTCCTCATTGCCTGAAAAAGAGTCACACGATTCACTTTATACTGACCACCTTTGCTACTGTTTAAGTGCATCTCTGAGAAGTTCACAGCTCACAAATATCAGTTAATTTTCCTCTTGGCCCTTCACCTCTTCTACATTCAATCTCAAAATAGTAAAAACGTCTTTTTGAATGGAAGCTATATGGGCCCACGGTCTAGAACAGGGAACAGCAACCTTTGTCACACGGCCCACCAAGGTAAGCCCCCTGGCGGGCCGGGCTGTTTACCTGCCGTGTCCACAGGTTCAGCTGATCGCGGCTCCCACTGGCTGTGGTTCGCTGTCCCAGGCCAATGGGGGCTGCAGGAAGCGGCGTGGGCAGAGGGATGTGCTGGCCCCCGCTTCCCACAGCCCCCCTTGGCCTGGAGCGGCGAACTGCAACCAGTGGGAGCCGCAATCGGCTGAACCCGCAGACATGGCAGGTAAACAAACCAGCCTTGCCCGCCAGGGGGCTTACCCTGGCAGGCCACGTGCCAAAAGTTGCCGATCCCTGGTCTAGAACTTGCAATATTCAGGCCTAGACCAGTAATAAGCATTGCTAGACTGAGGGAACCAGTGACAATTATTTTTAAAGTTGGTACCTTGCAAACCACTGGTAGTACAAACAAGTGCTCTCTCTCTTTCACTGGAATTTGAACTTTTCAATATAACCATTTTTTCTATGCTCTAGTCAGTTACAATATATCCACAATTCTTATTACCTTGCTGCCCTCTACCCCAAATTCCCACTTCCTTGAATTATGATACTGCTTTAAAAATCTGCCACTTTGAGAACCACTAGACCTAGAAACTAATGCTGTAGTTGCATCTCATTAGAAAGCCACTAAAATGAGAAGGGGTATGGACAGCTTCCATATGAGAAGAGATTAAAAAGAGTGGAACTGTTCATCTTAGAAAAGAGACAACTAAGGGGCGGGGGGATATGAGAGAGGTCTATAATATCATGAATGGGGTGGACAAAGTCAATAGGGAAGTGTTATTTACCCTCTTCACAGAACATGTGAATCAGAGGTCACTTCATGAAATTAATAGGCAGCCAATTTTAAAACAAACATACGGAAGTACTTCTTCACATAATGCAGTCAACTCATAGCACTCGTTGCCAGGGGATTTCGAAGGTCAAAAGTATAACTGGGTTAAAAAAGAACTAGATAATTTCACAAAGAACAGGTCCATCAACGGCTGTTAGCCAAAATAGTCAGGGGCGCAACCCCATGCTCTGGGTGTCCCTAAACCTCTGACTGCCAGAAGCCAGGACTGGATGACAGGGGATGGATCACTACAGCCCCTGTTCTGTTCACTCCTTCTGAAGCATCTGGCAGCAGACACTGTTGGATAATGGGATACCGGGCTAGATAATACATTTGTCTGACCTAGTATGGCCATTATTATGTTTTTGAAATGAATATTCAGGAGATACTAACTGATAAATCATGTCAGAACTGCAATTTGGGGCACGGGAAGGTGGGGAGGCAAATGACAGTAAGGACAATATAATTTCAAAGTCTAATATCCCATGGCCTACAATGGTTGGAAGCAATTTAGCAGTCCAGTAAATTGCCCTAAACACTGGTCTCTGAATCAGTGATCACAAAGCAAATATTTTTATATCTAATCTTTTATTTCAAAACAGGCTTCTAAAAACAAGACCAAGTTTTACTTGTAATATAATTTTTGACAGATTCTGGTCACGTTTCTTGTTAAAAAAAACAAACCCAACAATGGTAAGAACAAAAATTCTGCTATCACTAGCCACACTGATCTTGCCCAGAGCAGGCATAAGGAGGCCAGAAGCTCCAGTGACTTTATGCTGTCAGAGTTTGGCTTGTTAAATCTCTGAGCTAAGAGGTTAAATAAATCTAGGCCGACAAAGAAATATAGAAAAATGGAAGATTTTACAGAATCCATGTCTTTGACGATAAGCATTTCCCCTGTATACATGTTATGTAAACTCAAGATATGAATCTTTTTTTAATCTATATGTAAATGCTGAAGTTTAACTAGTCATTGAGAGAACTTTAATTCATCCTTTGAATTTATATCCTTCTGTCTATTCAAATTAGCTTTTAGGGTAATCAAGGTCTCCACATAATTAAGTTAGCAACTGTGTAACAAGAAACAAAGATTAATACCCTTCAGAAGTTGGACAACTTGGAATGGAACGCAGCATATGCAGAAATTGACAATATCATTCCAAAACACTACAAAGCACTTACATGTAGAGGTTGTTCTGCTACTACCAACATTCGGTGTTCTGCATATTTCCGGACATATTCATAAACATTCTGAGGGGTGACGGGTATATTTACACCATTGGAGATAAGTTCAACCTATGATGAAGTAGCAAAAGGGGAGAGGATTTAAAAACATACTTTAAAGCAGAAAAAAGCAACAGTTAAAACAAGAGTATCATTTCTATTACTGTATGCTGTAAATATATTGTGGTGTTATACAGCTTTTTCACTCTTAAAACAAGTTTTCAGTGGGTTACTGGTTCAGACTATTACCATGAACAGAAGTTTTATATTTAAATATTTTATATTTATATTTACCAGTCCTCATGATGAGACCGATAATTCTGGTACTGCTGATTTCTCATTTAGATTATATTAAACAGCCCACAAATACTAGGGGTGGGATATTCAAACACACTTAAGTGACTTAGGAACACAAATCCCACAGACTTTCAATGGGTCTTGTGCTCCTGAACACTTAAGCAGTTTAGAAAATCTCACCCTAAATCTACAGTCTGGGGTTTGACAGGCTATGAACAAGTAACATTAAACTGTAAAGTCAAGTTCAGCTGGCACCTACCTGCCCTCCACCCTCCTCCTTGCACAGGTCTATTGCAAATGCTAAATCCATTGCTGCAAAAACAGCATCAGCATCCGTGCTCTGGGAGGCTAGGATAAGTTGCCGCAAGCTCTCATACATAACCGGATCAAAAAAAGCAAAGTCATGCCAGTTCACCTAAAATAAGGTAGATGTTTGATATGTAGCATTGTTTTTATAAATATATTCAACATAATGAGATCTAGAACGGATACAATATGTACACTAGCATAAGGCACCTAAATAGCCAGGTAATGAGGCATTCACTCAAACATTCGTAAAGGTAATTTCCATTCTCATCCTGATTTTCTGAGGTGCAGGAACATAACACCAGATTGAAGTGCACTGGCAAAGCACCGAGAAGGTTGTAAAGCATTTGCCCACACTAAGAATGACTATAGCTCTAGGCAACTGAACTCTTGGAACATATCCTTTCCATAAATCAGCTTGGGTCAGAACAGATCTTGGTGGATTTTTCAATAGGATTTGAAAATGGGGTCACATGTGTCACCACTCCTTTTCCCCATCTTCACACTCCCTAAAACTCTGGAAAGAAATTCACCTGCACCTTCACAGAGAGGAAGCTTCTTCCCAGCAGCTGTAAATTCCTTTAGGTGGAGGTTATTTGTGCCCAGTAGTTGCCCTCCTCACCCTCAACAAGCAGATCTTTTGAACAGATCCTTGCCTTTTTTGCCACATTTTGGGGGCTTCTGCTTGATCGATTATCTGTCTTTCCAGCTAAGACAGTACTTTGTGGTGCCCCTAAACTCAGCTACGGGGAATTTTGGTGCGTCTCATTTTCCCATGTTGCCCACTCCTCTGCTGTCGTCATGAGGGAACCCTAGGAGGCTTTTACTCAGATGGTAGAGCAGGGAGAATGTCCTTCTGTTTGGAAAGGGATTGGGGTGTTCTTGTGCGTCCATAACCTCTTGCTCCTTTGTCACCATTCCCCTGCCCCATTTGTTAAAATCACATCCATTTTGGACAATGACTGGCTGATTTTTTTAAAAAATTTTTTTTAACCAAAATGAAGGCCAGGGATAATGGAAAACTTTGTTCAGTTTGTTGCATAAAGGCACCATATTGAGAGGTATATTGCCAAAAGATCATTAAAATGTGGTCTTGACCTAAAATAGTTAAACATAGGCAATTGCTGGACTGCATTTAAATTTTATGTCTACACCTGAAGCAGAATTTGAAATCTGATTAAAGAATTCTCTCAATCGTTAAACAAAATGCCTTTTTGTAAATAGTAACATAGAAAGAGCAAGAGAGAACTAATGCTACAGCAAAACGAAAATAAGAAATGCTAATGCTACAGCACTGGTTCTTCAACTTCACGAGCAGAAAAAAGAAGGAAGATCAACCCTGTCCCATTTTAAATATGTAATTAATAGAGATAGATAGATCGATAGAGAGAGCGAGAGAGCGCGCATATTATGTCATTGGAAACCCTTGTCAGTCAATTCCTTGGCATCCACTTGGCAAAATCAGCCTAATTGTAAGACAACAAAAAAATCACAACTGTTTTAATTAAATTTAGTGTTATCAAAACATATACTTCGTGTAAAAAAAAAAATTATTTTAAAAACTAAATCTTATGTACTTAAAGGCAATTCAGATGTCAGTGATCAACTTACTTTTCTGCCCAGAAGAACTTTGATAACATGTCTGTTTAACGTGATGGGACATAGTTCATTCTGCAGTAAGCACAACCCTAGAATTCTGAGAACAAAAAGAGTACTATTAGAAAATCACAAAAGGAAATTGTTTAAAAAAAGTGGGATTCAAGAGTTTCCTGAATATTTTAACATGAAAAAAAAATTAACTCTGGAATTCAGGTTGAAGCTAGCTTCCAATTATAAAACCTCATATTTAAATCTTCCCAATGCCAACATCCCCAAAAAGAAATCTGTTTCTGAAATGGTGCATGCAGTACCTCATCCCATGGGGAGAGTTTTTCTAGGAAGCTTGGTTAAAAAATAATCCGCTATTTTTCCTGAAAAACTGTTTCTACAAAAAGGCTGTTAAAATGAATTTTGATAGCTGCCTTCTGGCTGAGCAATTACACTTCGTAAAGATGTGAAAAGAACTCTACCTACACCTGCCCTATAAATCTGTTTGGAAAATTATGAGTCTGGCTGTGTAAGTAAATATCAAATGACTGAATGAGCTTTGAAGTTATGGGTTCGGCTAGTTGTTACAATAAAAAACGCAGTCAGACAAAACAGACATGGTTCTTCTGGAATCAGGAGAATCTGCTGTACTAGAGTGAAAACAATCAAGAAGTGAGTGGATTTTTAAGGGTGTCATTCTTCTCCAGACATAAGGACTTGGACTTCGACAAATTCGCTCTAAAAAGTGCCTCAGCAGAGCAATCCTGCATGTTTTTCTCATGATCACCTACTTCACAGTCAGGTGCAAGGAGTCCATTAGTGCCAGTGGGGTGCAAAAACATTCACTGACTTATTCAAGAGAGCAAACGCTGGTCACAAGCCTTGTTCTGAAGCACATGATCCCACAAAGGAATGGTGTGGTCCAATGATAGATGTCAGAAGCAACCTTCTGTCACATACATTTTCAGTGGAGATGAAGCAATGTGGTAGGAAGACAACACCAGGTCCCACAATATATTCAGAACTGAAAAGTTACCTTTACTGTATGAAATGGTGTAATTGGAGGATTTAATCCTATCCTACAATAGGTTCTTATTCTGCCCTTATCAACATAGTTTTGAGAACCATCAAGCAGTGTGTTAGGCAACACGACTAAATTCTGTCATATGTCATTTAGTCTCCTTCTCTCATCACTCCCCAGGGGGAGAAGTTGTGCAGTGTAGTGTTTTGTTTAACATACACACACTACGATGTGTGTAGGTCAGAGAAGACAAGGTGAAAGAAGAACACCTTGCATTTGGAGTTGAACGTGGTGAGGTTTGTGACAGCCCTTAATTTGTGACATAGTTAATTCCACAGTCACACTAGTCACTGAGAAAGCTGTGTCTCCTGCGCAGACAAGCTTTATCCCTGTGGTAGAATGTTCCACTGTGCCACAGAAATCAAGTTTTTGACCATGGTCCTCATCCTGGAGCTTTAAGCGGTCTCTTTAAACACTTTGGGCCCATGCCACTAAGAGCTCCTTGAAAGTAAGGACTGAGACTTTGAACTTTACTCAATAGTCTCTGGAAAGCCAACATATAGAGCAGAGGCCAGGTCTGATGGGCTCAAAGTAGCCAGCGTTGCTGAGGAATGCAGTGTAGGGTTCTGTACTAGTTGGAGTTTCTCCAAGGACTGGTGTCTTCACACCCAAGTACACTGCTATCATACAGACAGAAGGTGATGAAGGCATATATAAGAACACTTGAGAACATGTCTTGAGAAGTCTAGGGAAGTGAAATGTCTTTGGAGTGAGTTCTACTTTATAAACGCCTTGTTTTCTTGGGAAGAGAAGGCCTTGTTTTTAAGTCAGTGCCCAACATGAGCAGGGTCCTGGAGTCCATTGTGGAAACACAGCTTGAGAGCCTATTTTGTAAGAGCTTCACCGATGCGAGAAATATTGATAGTCGAGCATCCTTGCTGGACATCACAACTGTTTATTTGAGGACTGTTTCCCTATGAAAACTGGGAAAACTCTGTGTGTTGGGGGGGGAGGGGGAGGAGGAGGGAGGGAGAAGAAAGAAGAGAGGGAGAACCAGGAACGATATCAGGGAAACTCACTTTTGAACTTAAGAGCCCATGGTGACATCTGGACATAGATATCAAAGCCAAGACAGTTATTGTCTGTTCTGCTGGCTGTGCATGTGCAACTTAGACATAACGTGGATAGTACTGGGGCACTTTAAGGTCCTGCTTCTCTGACATACTTGCAAAATAAAAAGGGGGCAGGGAAAGCAAAAGCACAAAGATACAAGTTTTAGCTTAAGAAATCAGCAAAATATGTGCCTTTGACAGAAAGTTTATCTCCTCAGAGACCAGGGAGTCATGGGACCTGAAATGCCAATGGTGCAATAAATCTGATGCTACTAACATTTTATGTTCTCTCTCTCTCACACACACACACACACACGTACATTGAGGGGTACTAGGGCAAATTTCAACAAACATTGAAGATTTCTCTCGAGATGTAATAGACTGAGTTGTTCAAGTTCCCTCACATGATTTCAAACCCAAGATGAATGACCTCTATTACAGCTTTTATCTTTGGAGAAATATAAGCTATCAAAATATCCTAAATGCCAAGAGAACACAAGACTAGCAAACTAGCTTAATATTATACCTGCCAATGTTTCTGAAACAGTTCAACCTTGCCTCTGTGTTTTTGCCAGGCCTTGGTGTATAAAAACCTCGTTTCCCAGGTTGGTAGAATAGTGGTGCATTATCATCACCATCATCTGTATCATCTAATTCCATGTCCACCACACTACGACTGGAGCCATGTCGCTTTCTGTTTTCCTAGTATAAAAGATTAAGCAGCTAATTTAGAATCTCAGTTAAAAATAAAACATCTATCCTCTTTGTTACCTATTTAATACTGAAACCTGCTCACTACTGGACCAAAAGATTTTGGAGTCTCACCATTTCAAAAGACAGGTAATATTTGGCAATGGTGGATTTTTAAATAATTGAGCAGTTACTTCATTATTTTGAAAAACAAATAATTAAAGAAGCAGATCCTTTCAGCAAAGTATCAGTAAAAGACACCTTTCATTTTATTAGGGCTGTCGATGAATAACTCAGAAAAATTAATCGCGATTAATCGCACTGTTAACCAATAGAATACCAATTGAAATGTATTAAATATTTTTCAGTGTTTTTCTACATTTTCAAATATTGATTTCTATTACAACAGAGTATAGAAAGTGTACAGTGCTCACTTTATATTATGCACTAATTAAATTTCTGACTGAACTTCTTGGGGGGAGAACTGTATGTCTCCTGTTCTGTTTTACCTGCATTCTGCCATATATTTTATGTTATAGCAGTTTCAGATGATGACCCAGCACACGTTTGCTTTAAGAACACTTTCACAGCAGATTTGACAAAACACAAAGGTGGTACCAATGTGAGATTTCTAAAAATAGCTACAGCATTCGACCTAAAGTTTAAGAATCTGAAGTGCCATCCAAAAATCTGAGAGGGATGAGGTGTAGAGCATGCTTTCAGAAATCTTAAAAGAGCAACATTCCAATGTAGAAACTACAGAACCCGAACCACCAAAAAAGAAAATCAACCTTTTGCTGGTGGCATCTGACTCAGATGATGAAAATGAACATGCATCAATTTGCTCTGCTGTGGATCGTTATTGAGCAGAACTAGTCATCAGCATGGATGCATGTCTTATAAAGTGAGCACTATACACTTTATATTCTGTGTTGTAACTGAAATCAATAAATTTGAAAAATGTAGAAATCATCCAAAAATATTTAAATAAATGGTATTCTATTATTGTTTAATCGAGTGAGTAATCTTTGTAATCACGTGAGTAATCACGATTAATTTTTTTAATCACTTGACAGCCCTACATTTTATGTGACAAGAGGAGATAACTGAGGCAAAATGGCAGGTCACTTACAGGTTGTTACATTTATTTTAAAAAACACATCTTTTTATGACAACCCAATATAACTGGATCTTAAATTTCCTTCGTTTCACACGTGAACCCAATGCAAAACAAATCCCTTACCTGTACCTTATCTGAGGAGTCTAGCAACCCAAGATCCAGGATACTGTCAGCTCCATTTTCCCTGGGGGAGAAGAGAGAGGAGAAGAGAAGAGGCAAGCCAAGATTTAATTTAACATTATCAATTAATAGTCACATTCTGAGCTGGAACTAGAAAAGTTATATTTTTTAATGAAAAGTCAAAATAATAAAACTAGATATGATTCTGAAAACAGAATTTAGTAAAGAAAAATTTGAAAGGAACAAGACTGCCAATTCTTTATTATGCATGTATACAGATGAGTTTCCTCAACCAATCTCTACAGATGGACAGGAGGAACACTGTAAGCGATTGTAACCAGGTTCTGAAAACAAACTGTGCGAAGTGCAGTTTCTTGCCAATTTGGCAAGAATACCACATTATTATGTATATTACAGCGGGACCTAGATGCCTAACCAAGATAATGGTACCATTGTGCTAGGCATTGCATATACACAATGTAAGAAGTAGCCCTTGCCTCAAAGTGTTTACAATCTAAACATTCAAGGTAGACATTGTGGGGAAAAGGAAGTACTTTCTTATTTTCCAAATGGGAAACTGAGGGTACTAAAATCAGGTGACCTGCCCAAGGCAAACAGGACATCTGTGACAGAGCAGGGAACTGAACCCAGATCTGCTGGGTCCTAGATCACTGTCTTAACCACAAGACCAGCCTTCCTTTTTTATCTGAATCCTTATTTAATCCTTTACCTTCCATGTGCAATAATAAGTTCCATAGCCTCATCAACTCTTGCTCTAAGGGAATCTTCGCTTGCTAGTAATAGAAGCAGCTGAGCAGGGGACAACTCCAGTAGCATACCTGTGATTTTGCTTGCAAATGCCTGGAAATAAGAATTCAAGATCTTACTGTCCCATCATTCCTTCAGTGGTTTTATGAAGATCTTCATATCTTAACACACCCAAGATTTAAAACGAATTTGTGAGTCAAATGACAAGTTGTAGAAATACAAACTAGAGAAAGTCACGAAAGAGATACAAAAAATACCCTTAGAGAATTCAACTATTTTAATAAGTCATAAATTTCACAAGCGAAGGATAAAGAAAAGAAATCTTAAGTGAAAGATACCCATATAGCAACAATAGACTTAAGAGTACTGCGCAGATTGGTCTTACTGGTTGCATTGCTTGTACACGAGGGTAAAGCCTTTCTCCAAGGGCCTGTCGATGTGCTGGAAGAGGATCAGGATCATCACTAGGATTCCCTTCTGAGGCTGGTCTAAAGGGCCTTGTGTCAATGGAAAGTTGTCTTCTAAAGTCCCTTTAAAAATGACAGTTTACATCCCTCTTGGTTTATATTTAGTGAAACTTGAGAAGACTATGTTAGTTGCAAAGGAAATGTACAAAGCTCTTGGATAATATTATTTATGTACAGATAAAATAGTACGGATCAGTCTGTGCAATTGTAATAGTCCATGTAGTTAGTTGGATATAAAGGTTTGGGAAGGGAACAGAGTTGAATTCTGTCAGTCATTTGGGGAAACAAGGTGGACAACCCACCAAGTAACAATGGTGTTGTTTGTAATGCATTTCTTGTCTTGGCTACTGCAATGACAGGAGTGATGTGTGAGATGGGGTTGAACAATGGTCTAGTGATGCTGAAATGGGCATATTCATCAGAGCATGTACTTATATTCAAAAGTAATATGGAAGTTATTCAAAATAAGTGCTCTACTATCTTGAAAGAGAGAAGCGTAGTATCCTCTCAGTTTGAAGAAAGGAGAGTCCAAATTTTAGAACAGACATTCATCTATTTCAGTGGTTCTCAATCTTATTTGATCAGATCCCTCAAATACATATACCACCACCAGGCTCTGAAGGCAGAGCAGAGAGTAGCAGCTGCGGGCTGGGCGCCCAGTTCTGAAAGCATTGCCGCGCCAGCTGCCACACAGGATGGAAATATCATTTTTTAACAGCAGGCTTAATGCCCCATTGCCACCCTTACTTCTGTGCTGCAGCTACCCCAAGGCTGACAGCTGGAGCCCTGCCACCTCCAAGTGAGGGATGTGGGGGGAAGGAAAGCCTGAGCCTGGGCTGCCTACCCATGAGGGATGGGGTGAGAGCTCAAGCCACCTCCTCATGAGGGATGGGGGAGAGGGAGGGAGGGAGGAGAGCCTCAGCCCAGGTGGCGGGGCTAGGGCTGTCAGCCCTGGGGCAGCAGGGCTCCAGCTGTCCCCTTTATCCCTGCCTTCTGGGTGTGTGCGGCCCTTCTGCATGAGACCCAGCTGCCCGGGGCTGAAAGCCAGAGCTCTTTTAAAAAAACAAAACACAAGAAAACCCACACAGCTCACGCCTCCCTTGACACATTCCCACACCTCCCTTGGGAGGCCCACCCCATCGCTGATCTATTTCATAAAATACTTGTGACCAGGACATAATTACAGATAAATCACGTACCTATCCCTGTCTCTTCGAGAACCAGCTCGTAAGCCACTACTCCTCCTCATTTCCCTTTCTCGCTCTCTCTCCCGATCTCTCTCCCCTCTATTTCGCAATCTCTGCATCAGACCTGAAAAAGAAAAAAAAATGTATGAGAAAAAACTTCTCATACTTATACAATGCAGTGTACTTCCAGCTCTTTATTGCATAGCTTGTGCAGGAAAAGAGCACAATTTTAGTGGACTGGATGGCTTAGCAGATCGCAATGGGATTCAAAACTTCAATCTAGTTAATAGTTTATTTTACAACTTATGAAGTCTTATGCCAGGTATATGCTTTCAAATACTAAGGATGTGTTTTCTATGTCACAGACTCGGTGATTAAGTTGTTTCAAATGGTTGCATCCTGTTAAAGAGAGTTAATCATTATTATATGTACTCCAAGGCCTGGTCTACACTACAGCATTAGGTCGACATGTAAGCTGCCTTACGTCGACCTAATTATGTTAGGTACACACTACGGCCTTGCTCCTACCAATGTAAGTGCCCTGCTACACCGACATAACCACTCCACCACCACGAGAGGCGTAGGGCAGGCCTGCATAACTCAAAGCGGCGAGGGCCATATTACTCCAAAGAAAACAGCTGAGGGCCGAAACCCCCGGCCCCACCTCTCCCTCCACCCCCAAGCGCTGCCTGCCCCGCGGAAACAACCCCTCTTTCCCCAGCGCTGGGGTATGGAAGCCTGTAGAGGGGGAAGGAAACAGCTCCCAGCTCCCCCCGCTGCCAGCTCACCTGCCTGCCTGCTGCCCCCTGCCGCTGGCTCACCCTCACTCCCCAGCCTGCCACTGGCTCTTCACCAGCCGGCCGTTGGCTTGCCCCACCCCGCCACTTGCCTGCTCACCACCCCGCGGGCCGCACAGTGAGCCCACACGGGCCACATGTTGTGCCGGCCTGGCGTAGGGCTTATGTTGGTATAGTTAAGGCGACGCACTGTCCCTGTAGACTCTGTGTGGCTTACATCTATTGGCTGTAATTCTTGTAAATTTACAAGAAAGCTGGCTCCACAGCTGGTCTCCCGCCTGGTCTCCGCTCCAAGGTGGGCTGCTGCCCAGGCTCCCCATTACCACCGGGGAACGGGGAGCTGAGGGGGATGAGGCAGTCAGGCATCCTGCAGGAAGCAGGACACGGAGCTGAGAGCCCTGGCTCTCAGTCCCCCACACTGCCACTCTTAAGTCAGGGAACGCACTCCTGGTAAGGACGCACACCACCCACAGAAGAACATCAGTGTGGACATGAACCACCCGCAATAATTACTACAGTGGCTGTAAGCTGACTTAACATAGGTTGATTTAAGTTTATAGTGTAGATATGCCCCGAGAGACTTTAAAATATTGGGGTTAGGCAGAAACAACAGTTATGGAGATGGAAGAGGTGATATTTCATTCAGACTGTACACAAATCCAGAGCAGCTGGATGTTTCTGCTAAAGCGATCAATGAATTTTTGACATGGACTTTAAGATGTTATTAGGAATCAGTTAACACACAATTAAGATAAACAGAGAAAGTTCATACATTCCGATCAAACATAGAACTCTACACAAACTCCAACTAAAGTGATCTGAGCAGAGGTTCTAAGAGGGATTGTGGGGAAATAGAGCCATTCTTATCAGAACTGGAAGGGACCTCGAGAGGTCATCTAGTCCAGTCCCCTGCACTCATGGCAGGACTAAGTATTCGTCTTCTATTATCCTGGCCCCCCAAATAGTGTGTAGGTGAGGAACAGCTCTATAGTGACTCCAATGCCACTACTATTAACTCCACAGACTTCAGTAGTAGAGGATTAGAATCTGAATCTCTCAGTGATGTTCTCCACTGCTCCAGGCACACCAAACTGTCCAAGTACAGTTGCCATGTGACCTGCTCCCACCACAGCAAACCCACAGTTGCTCCATTACATTTAGGATCTCTTACCTCAGCTATGATGGTAAGCATGTAGCTCCTAGAGTTATTTTAGTCTTCCTGAAGACTCAGCATTGCACCAGCACACCTTCAAAATCTCTAGGCAACTGCAAGAACTATATATTCCGCTCCCCGCCATGAAAAATGTAGTTTCTGCAGAAACTGAACTTGAAATTTCTACAAGAAAAGTGCTGGTAGAGCATACCGCTTCACTTATATCTCAGGGACGAAGTGGGACTGGATGGGATAGTTATGGGCTATAGAGCCTTTCACATTTCAGTTGTCTGTTCATGACCATACTGGCAATGTTAAAATATAGTGGATACTCATGGCTAATTTATATTCTAAGTGAAGTAAGTTAACTGTTTTGATCTAGTTCTAAGTGGACAAGTATCTAGCTCTCAAAAAATACTAAATCAGTATCCCTTTTTGGCAATTTTAACCAAGAGGCAAAGAATTTAATGGATGTATCTTTTCAGCTGGGAGGAAGTTCCTTCAGGTCAAGGCTGATGCACATTTTCAGGGAATCGAGGGGAGAAGTTATAACCATTAGTTATTTACCATCTTTATGGTTTTTCTAAAGTATAGTGAACTTTTAAGCTCCCTGATGGCATAACAGAGTTAATATTCCAAAGTGAAAAGCGTGTCCAAAGTTATGATTAATGGTAGCCACAGAATACCTTCTCTATGGTACTTACTTGTATGGGTACCCTTGTTGGCATTCTGGATGCAGTCTAGGTTTGGGAGTTTCTCATTTGATAGAAAAGCCTGTGCAATGGCAGTATAAAAACTTCGTGCCACACCACTGCCTTCTCCTGGCTCATCCTTAAATGTAACTTTTACTCTGTGAACAGCCATTGGAGTTGTAGCACATCTGCGACCAAAATGATTGTTGAGTTGCCTCATCGTCTGCTGAATTAGAAGATCTCGATCTCGATCAACCTAGCAAATACATAGGCTACATTAAGTGTTTACCCATCTGTAATGATTGCCATAGCAAAAGATCAAATATTAATTTCAGCTTTAAATGCTATTTCAAGAGGATTTTTAATATTTCATAACAACAGTTCCCATGAAATACTATGATAGGAAGGAGTCACCGGAAGGAGGAATCCATAACACTACACAGTAATTGCAACGCAGCATTATTCAGTGCACCGGAGTCCCTGCCTTGCAAAGTGTTCCAAAACGTTTGCCTACAGAGTTTGAAACTCAACTTCTTATATCAAATTACTAAAACACAGATTACTGTAGTGTGTGTTAAACCTTTAACAGAATATAAAACTATATTATGATGTTTTCATTGCATTCAACTTTTAATTAAGTTATAAATCAGGAAAATAAAACTAATTTTTTACCTCCAATGTTAAATCCCTGGATTGCTGGTTTCTAAGTTTTTCCATTTCTCTGCGGAATTTTGATTCTTTTACTTCAAAGCCACCTAATTCAGTCAAGATCTTTAAAAAACCAAAATAATAAATTAGCTGTAAAATTTAATTATACAAAATGCGGTCTATGGTCTTCCACACAGAAAATACATACCGATCCAGGCTCTGCTCCAACATCTTCCATGAACACTCTGCCAAACAATTCTAAAGAAAGGCGCCAGCGTCCTAGCAACATATCATGAGAAATAACCATTCCCATGAAACTACACTGGGGCCTGGTAGAACAGGGAGGAAAAAAAAAATGCAAACATTAAGTTAAACCTCTGATAGTACTCAGTTGTATATTTTTACTTTTGTTTAATCACTGCATTCAGAATAATGTCCTGATTTTCTAGCACCTAGAAATAGGAGCCTCAGGACGGCTCATGTTCTGGTTTGAACTGAAAGTTTAAATGTAGATACTCAGATACCAAACATGAAATCATTTGTTGTTAAGATCTGGACAAAATGTAAACTTTAAGTGGCACTGTAAATTATTATTGACAGCCACCACCTATAAAAAAGTGTTAAGTGATAAAACTGAAAGCTACAATAAGGGATATGATTTTGTTGTAAGAGCTCCTGAAAAATACAGCTCAGAACACATGCAACTTATGGCATTTCTCCTAGTTAAGTAATACATAGGACATGGAGTAGATGAGCTTTCACAAATTACTATTCATCGCACAAAGCTAGCAAGAAATAACTTCAAAGCTTGCCCAATTAAATAAATCCATGCCTACCAAGTTGGTAATTACCATTTATTTATTTTTTAAAATAATGGAGGAGTAAGCAGATGTCCATTTTATGCCTAATTTTCAAATCCTTCTCAATTTCTCCAAAGAGACACCACTCTTCCTGAAATTCTGCATGCTGCATCTCATCTCAGGATACACTTTTTCAGGAAGTTGTGGAAAAGTCAGAGTTTTAAAGTTACGTTGTTATGAAAGTTTAGCTTTGTTCACTTCTCCGACGTTATTCTAATACTTTTTCCCATTCATCATCTCTTCAGATGAGCTGGCCTAGAAACTCCAGATTTGTTTTGCTCATCTAACTGAGGACTGCCTTTTAGGATTTTTTTTTTTTTTTTTTTTTGAGGGCGTATATGTGAGATGAGTCAGGAGTGTTAAACTGAATTTAAGTGCAAAAAGAGCATCATTTTTAAAGAACACTTACAGATATATAAAAATGCCCTTCTGACTCCAGCTGCTGAGATAAGCCAGAAGAAAGAGTGTGGCAGTGGAGAGGGGGCATATGGAGGGGGTGACAAGGAAACAATTTCAGATTTAGGAATGGAGGTTTTGGGAGAGGGGGTTGACAGAAGGGGTGATATGTAGAGGAGAGAAAAAGTGGTGCATCATGGGAAAATGAAAGGGATAGCAAAAACACAAAGAACACAGAAGATGGCATGAAAATGGGTGCAGGAAAATATGGATGCTACAGAATGCACATTCAAGGAATCTGTCTTACTTGCCAACCCAATCTAACCATATGGCACCCAAAACTACACAAACAATTCATTAACAAAAACGTCACTATTTCCTAATCGAGGCTAAGGCATGCATCAGCAGAGTCTTATCACTTAGAAAATGTATTCTGTCTTCAAGTAGTTCTTCTACTTCAAAACCCCCTCAAAAATAGGAAAGTCCTGAGGTGAACCACTTTCCTCATGCCATATAGTCCTTTACTTTCTATCTTACCATGCAAGTAACTTCCCCCTACCCAGTCTCAGCAATGCCCGCTTTGCATATATACACACAAAGTTAGAATTACTAGGGAATTGGAAGATTCCTTTCCTTTATGAAGGAATCTGTTTCCAAGGCACTTTAAAATACAGTATGTTATTACTATTACTCATTATAAACAGTAAACATACCAATTAGCCATGTCTACATATATTTAAATAACATATATTGACTATATTTCATAATTCCAAGGAGAAATTTTTATCAAGGCACAGGTAAACAATTACTCAAACATAAAATGTATGGAGCTCTGATCTATGCTAATGAATCCTGTGAATTATGTAGTTATGAAATATTTAGCTCTAAGTTTCATATTATTTCATTATATATATATAAATAAATAAACAAACACACACATACACACACACAGATATTATTTCAGAGCACAGCAAAGGGGCACAATTTAGGTTCAATGGGGAGTTGCAACTTGCATGGTGTGATAGGAAGAAAAGGAGTATGAGCAAAGCTGCTGCATCCCTTAGCTGTTCATTTCTAAACTTATGTATTTTATTTAAATTAATTTAAATAAAATTTAAAAAACCAACACCACCACCACATAAGTAGAGGAATTATTCTATGGAAAGTATAACATTTTTAGGTGTTAAGCAGACTCCACTGTTACACACTTCAACATTAATTTCCTAATAACGTGGTTTTTGTGGATTTTTTCCCCCAAGGATGCTTTTAGTGCTTATAAAAAGGCGCTGGATCATTACTTTAGAAACCAAAGTCCCATGTAGAAGAGGTAGCAAAACAAACAGTGAGCACCAGCTTGTCCACCCTTCCTATGTACCTCAATCTTCTCTTCTGGAGGGGACTAATAATGAAGGCAGTTCAATCTCTAAGCCCATCAAATGACCTTTGGTACCCAGCTGAGACTCCCAGCACAGATGGTAATAGTGCCAATTCCCGCATGGAACTTGGCTACCTAGAAAGTCAATTAATCCTCCTCTGGATACAAACTATGTAACAAGTAAAAGGCTTCCACTCCAGTTCACCCATCTTCCTATCCACCCCTTCTCAATTGTCTGCACTACTTTGCATCCAACCAACTTTGAAACTGTTTTGGAAGCGTCCTGAATATTTTTCAGTCTCTTAAGTACTTCCAAAAGTTTCTTACTAAAAGTTTGAAACGCCATAAGATTATATGCTAATTTAGTACTATTTTATAAAACAATTCAATTTTACTCCTTGAGTACCTGAATGATGTAAGAGGTGGCCCTTCACTCTCCGTCAGTCCTATCTCTGCCAGCAAGCTGCTTTTCAGCTGTGCTGCAAGATCATGGGCTGAAGGCCCTGGTTTTGAAGTCTCAGATTCTTCTGTTGGCACATTTTGTTCCTCTCCTTCCTTCTTTTGCCGATTTTGCATGCTCATAACATTTTTTAAATTGGCTGCATAAGACATTTTGGTTGGAAGAACCTAAACAAGGAGATGTCATTTAATTACATTTTAAAAGCAGACCATGAACCTTTTCAAATTAGACATCCTGAATAAAAAAAATTGAACACTGTCCTTCATGAGCAGATGAATATGCTTCTACCACAATTTCAGTGTGTAAAACTTAATTTTCCTGTTGATTTTTTTTTTAATTTATACAGAACTGCACTTAATGTATGATAGACTTAGGTTGTCCACAGACCACACACTGCAGAATTTCAAGCACAAAGGCACTTCAAGATGGCAGCAGTTCAGGCTCTGGGTAATCTTAATAAGACATTCTAGAGGTGGGAATTTTTTATACCTGTTCTCTCTCAAACTGAAATGCTAATAAATCAGGACTATTAAATCCCCCAAAAGTACTGTAGCCTTGAAAAAATAATCAGAGCATGCATTTGATTATTAAAGGTATCTGTTTAAAATAAGTTATTTTTTCAAACAGATACAAAAGTATGTTCAAAATATATTTTTAAGTTTTAAAATTTTACCAGGCTATTTTAGACCCACCACTATTTTAAAAGTTATCTTCATGCTTTCCCTGTGGTGAAGCATTCACAACACCTGTCTTATTTGTTTTAAACAGATTACACTGTATTATTAGCTTTCATAAGCCACACACTGTGAAATAAAACAAAATTCCTATAACTATACCTCAAGGCAGTTTCTATCCACTGTCACTTCCATTAAGCACTTCCCACTGTTGGCAGAGGATGAATATAAACCCTGACTTGGACGGCCAAATAGATCTTCTTTTCTAGCATTTGGCTGAAAATTAATAGAAGCATGCTGAGTAAATAACATACGTTAGTTAGAAATGAAAAACAAACTACAAATAAGTGTCCTCAAGCATACAGTCTCTGGTGTCACCTGTAGAAGATGTGGCTGGTCTGCCAGGGGGATGGCTTCTGCCAGAGGAACTTCAAATGGATTGGGTGGAATACAACCAAGGAATGTCATAGAGTCTGACCGTCGGAAGAATGGATGGTTTTGGCCAGTTTCTGCTGGGAGGGAGTCATCATCCTTGTCATTAAGTGTAGCACCTAAATATCAGAAAAGTTTTTACTCTTAAAAAACCTTAGGAAAGGTTACACAAAATTTACCTTAAGAGTACACTAAGGATGAGAAGTGAAGGTTTTAAAAGCCAAGAAATGCCAGAGTTGAAATTAAATATACTAGAGGATCACACATTTCATAGCTTATGTAAGCTGAACTGGCAGTTGGTGGGAGGGACAAGAACACAGTCTCTATCCCTAAACCTGTAGTAATTTTACAGGATACTGCCAGTAGACCTAAATTTTATTAAGTCCTCTGAGCTGCTCCTCTTTGTTGTTCCCCTTGACAGAGCCATTTGGTGCTGTAGGCAGAAGAGTCTGAGCAGTAGCACTGTTACATCAGAGGTAACTCAACCAGTCACTCCTTTCATTCCCTCCAGTTATCCTAAACCTAACCCTGCTGGGCTGCTTTGGTCACCTCTCCCTTTGACTGTGCCCATTTGGTGCTGCCACTGTTTAGATGAATCAGAACAGTTTTGATTGGGCAAAGATAAATGATCTTACCTGAGTCAGGAATAGTGTGGAGGGGCTACAGTGCAAATCCTCACCCTCACTTCTACTGAGCTAGTGTAGCTTCTCATCTGAAGCAGCCCCTGCTCTTCCAGTCCTAAACCCCTGGGTACCCCCAATTCTGTTGAAGCACTTCAGTCCTGACCTGCAGTTTCATTTGCTAACTCATTTCAACCAATGGGATTGAAGTATGCAAATGAGCTGGCATGAATCAGTGAGAGATACATACATACATATTACAATTCCTCCTTTATACTCCTGCCAAAACTCAATATAAGGACTGCATATTTCCCCTGGAGGAGCTGATAAGTATCAAAAAAAGTGCATTCTTCTGCATTCCCCAAAATGTTCTTTGGTGCACATGTCAACTCCTACAGTGGAAACAGAACCCTAAACTTGCTGATGGCCATATTCCGATGTTGATGAAGAAGTTCTACTGATGTCAGCAGAGTTCAATTTATAGAAGAGGATTATACCCCCAAATTGTAATTTTTATTTAAAAAGCCAAAAAAAAACCCCATCTTGAACCTTCTTGGACTTTCACCTGAGTACATTCATCAAGGCCTCTTAAATTCCATCACTTGAAAGTCACACACACATGTAGGGATCACCATGAAGAAGCCTAGTATATCAGACTTCCTGATCTTTTAACAAATTGAATACAATAGGCAGAGAAAAGTGAAGCAACTTCCCCATGGGTCACAAGTCAGTTGCAGGGCTGGAAATACATCCCAGATCTCCTATCTTCCCAGTCTGGAGTCATGTCAGTTGAACCACACAATATCTAACTGGTATTTAAATGGCACCACACAGTATCTGAGCACTGGTATTTTAAATTGGGTGCAGAACAACAAGCCTGCACCTTCTCTCCCCGCACTCATTCACTTGGGAAAATAATTCAGAACAATCACTCAGTTTATGGATTCTGTGCTCTTGCACAATAATACTTTCCCAGTTGTGCTAGCAACAGTTTGTACCAACTTGGAATCATGAGTCCTGATCAAGTTCAAACTTTTGCTGCCACTGTAAAAACATTACTGTGCAGAAATATAGAAATAATTAAGCTGCAATCATCTCTCTCTCTCCTGTGAGGGGCATCAACTAGGAAGACGAAGACGAAGACGAAGACACACACACACACACACACACAGAAGATGGAGGACGAAGGATAAAAGAAAGGGAGAAAATTTTTTGTAAAGTGATACATGTAAGTGGATTATTACTAAAACCAAAGAGCTTTACTCCAAATATTTGTGTGTTCCTTCCCGCCATTTACATAGTATATTGGAGTAGAAAAATTCCCACCCAGAAAAAAAAAGTGTAGTTAAAGCTTTATTAAGTAAAACCCTGCACAGATACAAAATTTGTATCTGCAACCAATCCGCAAAAACGGTCTGCGGATATCCATATACGCAGATATCCGTGGATATAAAGCGGATAGCCACGGATTTGCAGGGTTACACTATTAAGTCAAAGGGGGAAAAGCATAGAGGATGTCCCATCTTGGTATATGGCAGAAATTCTCTCTCATACTAACTTTGATTTGTGTCATCATCATTTTCATGTTCTGAATCTTCATTGTCAAGACCCAGTTCCAAGAGCTCCCGAGTCCTGTAAGAGAATAATCAGTCAGTCCTCTTCAAGAAATCATTTTGAAAATATAACACTAATATCATGCAATAAAAGTGATAGAATAATTAAAGGGTGGTTAGCCTACCATGCGTGTAGTTCTCTGAAGAAGGTGCCCTGCTAATGTCAGCCTAACTGGCCTCCACTGTGTTACACTGGGAGTTGACTCAAAGTTTGAAGGTATTTCTTAACTACTTTTCCACACACACACACACACACACACACACACACACACACACACACACACACACACACACACACACACACACACACACACACACACACACACACACACACACACACACACACACCCCACCCTCCACTGATGCACTCCTTCTGATTAATACCTAAACTGAGCTGTAGTTTCAAAAATTCAACTTGGGGGGAGGAGGAGTACAGAAAGAGGAGGGGTTCAATTGTTTCTATAAAGAGAACAGGAATTATCACTTGAGTTAGGTTAGAAAAGAGTTGTACAGTGGATACCACTGTCAGAATTATCACAGATCAGATACCTTCTGTAGAAAGCTAAGCTCTATAAATCCTTTCTCTGGGACATTTTAGTACTAAAAAATTGCATCTACAGGACACAGTTAAAAATGTACTCAAAATGTACTCTTTTGGCATGTAACTTAAAAAGTATGTCAATCAGTGGCAAATACTTGACCTATTCTTGTTAATTGATAGTAATCCTACCAATAACTTTCCAAATACATTTCAGTGTGCAGTATGCCAAAGAAGTGGAGCTAAAATGGGGAAAGTGTGAAATGTTATAGCGTCTACCCTCTTTTTTAAATCTGAGGGAGAATTCAAAGCTCATTAAATGTACTGGATGAGAGACTTGGAAGAAGTGCAATAATGAAAACGAAGAGAAGAATGGTACACTACAAGGACAGAGATTTATGTTTTATCTCCATATATCTGGCAACCATAAGCAAGTGTCATCACCACAAAACTCAAAAGGGAAAAGGAATTGATGGGTGAAGGCTATCATTTATACTCCCTCTAGGATAATGAATTATTCCTTCAAATGGGAGATTTCTAAAAAAACCAAAAAAACCCTGTTAGGTTTGAAAGCTAACTCTTTGTTCCACGTTGGAGGTCACATGACCCAAGTAGTGAGAGGTCAATAGAGAACACACACCTTTGTAAAATATTTAACTATTATCAAACGCCAACATTTCTAACTAATTACTACTCTTTCGTCAAGCAATGAGACTGAACAGCCATTAAAGAAAGCCACACAGGCACCTGGAAGGCAGAGATCTCTAATTTAAATCCAACATTTCCTACTACTAACATTTCTTACTACTAGCCATATGCTTATATTGGTTATTTTTTGGCTCCAGTTCCTGCAAACCTTTTTGTATCAATACCTTGTACTATGCAGTGCTTCTCTGATGTGCCTTATGTCTGAGGAGCTTTAGGTGCCTACACCAAATGGAATTAACTGCTGTGCAAATTGTGTCAGTGTCACATGGCTCTATCGAATGCCACAAACCATTTTTAAAGTTCAGGTAGATTATTCAGTATCTCTTAGCACAATTAAAGCTAGCAGAATAATAAAGCAGCTTGGAAAAATTCTACTTGACCAGAATATTATTTTTGAAAGTAAAATATTTTTTCATCACCAACATTATGAGAAAGATGTGGAGTAGACTGCATGTGTGAGCTGGTAAGTTTTCAAGCCAACTTTATACGGGTGCTTTAAGAATGCTTCAAGGTTTTGTATATTTGTTTCAGTGACACGGTGCAGTGGTGAGCATAATGATTGCCAAACACTGCTACCACAAAAGAGCAAACCTTTTGAATTTTCAAGCTCACAGCACACTAGATTTCTGCCACTCTAGTATTTGTTTTTGCTAGAGCTGGCTTAAATACCTTTTCCGTTCTAGCTGAGGAGTGTCCAATGTTGTCTGTTGGTTCATTGCTTTAATCCAATAAATAAGGGCCTGAAAAACATATGCTACGTGCTTCAGTGAGCAGACATCCAGAACAGGAAGAACATCTGAGTGCTCATCATTGTGAGAACGCATCAGAGAGAGGGCATAATTTAGAAAGTCTCCACGTGCCGACATCATTCCTTGACGGGCACTGAGCAAAGTAGCACGCCTGTTAGGGGAAAAAATGATATATAAATGGTGCTTAGATAGTACAGTGGTAAGGTGCCTTAGAAATTCATATATTAGTTATGTAAAGTATATGAATGTATATCCTCTAATACCTGTAATTCAAAGATACTGCAATTCTACCAGTATTGGGAAATGAAGTACAATAATTATAAGACAAAACCTTAAGTTTAATATGTATAAATAGCCAAATAATTAAATCTGTGACTCTTGTTTTTAAGAAAGGATGAATTTTAGGGTTATGACAAAAACCAGTCTAGCTGTCAGCAAGGAAAGAATCTCATTTACCAAAATATATATTCATATTGAAGATAGTAATAATTAAGGAAGCCTCGTGCTACATTACAAAAATGTCACAGTTAGTAAAGAAGTTAAACTACAAAATGAACAAATGCATACAATTGAAACATGAAATGAAATTTCACACCTTCTACCCTCAAGTGTTCTTAAACTAGCCTCCTCACGTGCTGTCATCCTCTCCCTTCTCGTTGAGTTCTGGGAAGCATGCAGGGGATGGTTTGGATGTCCAGGGTCACCAGCAGATGCTAGTGCAGAACCATAACGCAGTTGAGCTTCAGTGGAGTCCATGATGCTAACCATCCAATTCCAAGTGGGAATAAGCTTTTCCTCTACATAGTTCTGAACAAAGATGAGACATAATGAGTTAGTGGCATCACAAGCAAAAACAAAAATGAAGGCAAAGTATGAGGTATTGGCACGACATTTTTAATTCACTCAGATTTACTGTAAATACTTAAATCTCTCTATCATCTGCCATCTCTCTCCACGAGGACTCCCACTCCTGGAGATGGTTATGAAAGCCGCCAGAGAGATCCACTCTGCTGTTAGCTGATTCCCATAAACATCACTACTCTAAAGAAGCCTGGAGCTCCCACCATGCAACACCTACTTATTCACCACCTCAGAATCTTTCAAGGTAATCTTCACCAAACACTCTGACCTCAATCTTGGAGATCCGCATCTTGTGTCATTCGATACTGATCACACACAACCCACCTCCCAGATGCATATTTTTCAGAGTTCCATCCAAACTCTGATATTTCTGTTGCTTTGTAAGAACCATCTTCCCCCTCCAGTCTCCCTCTCTTCTGTGGACTCCACAATCTTTATCTTCAACTCCAGTTTACCATTGTGCACTTGAGTCCTTGACTCTATCCTACAGCTCTGTGGTGTCATTTTCTAATCCCTCAATCTGTTCCCTTGACTCCACCTCGCCTAATATCTCATTCCCTTACTCACTGCCCCCCTCTTTTTCACACTCTCTCCCTCCCTGCAGACTTCAAACATGTTCTTGTGTCTGTTATGCTAACAGGACCCTCCCCTTGACCCCTTTTGTGTATCCAAACAGCCCAACTCAAAAACTTCTCAAGTCTGGTCTATATACTCACTGCCTGACTACATCATTTCTACATCACTTGAATGGCCCATCACCATTTCAAACTCGACAGTCAAAACTGTAACCTTCGCAAAACATCTCAGTTCACTGTAAACAACGTCACTATACTACTGAGTTTCACCATATTAGTGCAATATTCAACTCCTCTCTGGCTTCCACCCTTCTCCCTCCACCCACCCAAGCTGTTACCGGGTCCTCTCTTTTCTTCCAATCCATTTATAATGGCACCAATTACCAAAGTACCTAAGCATTATTTCTCCTCCACAACTAAGACAGTCAGCTTTCTCCTCTTGTGTCCCACTACAGAAACTCCTTTCCACAACCTGAGCATCTTTGCCTCAATTTCTGAAGCTCCTTCATCTCTGCAGTCCCCATATCCCACCACACTGCATTGTGGCATGCAGAAAATAGCATAGCTAAAAATCATCTTACTGTCCAGCTCCTCATCTAGTGTCACTCCTCTCTGTGACTTCCTCTCACCTTTTGTATCAAGTTCAAAGTTCCTCATCTTCATCTCCAAATTACTGCTCCCTATTCCCATTGCCTATGCTCCTCAAGCCTTCCTCCTGTAAGACCCATGTTTATTTTCCAAGCATTCTTTAAGTCTTCTTCCATGGTGCCTCTTAGACTTTGAACTCCCTTTCTCCCCACGTGTCAGCTGTCATCCTTCTAAAAGAATGCCTTTTAAATCCTTCCTTATAGCTCACTTCTTCTATGAGTACCACTAGAAACTGATGTGCAACACTCCAGGGCCTAAATTAAACCTGCAACATCAGGGAGACCTGAAGAGTAGAACACTGAATGGATCTCTCAGACTGAAGACCTAAGTGGATGGCTGAAGGAGGATAAGGGGTTGGTCCAGAAGAGATGTTCCCTGAAGAGGGACAGGACTCAAAAGCAGGGAGGCCTGGGGAATGGAACACTGTGGGGAGCTCTCTTACGGGACACCTGACTTGGGGGCCAAGGCAAGAGTCAGGAGACTCGCCTGGAGAGTGGGGCCCCAGCGCAGAGGCTAAAGGAACTGGGAACACAATGTTGCTATTGACTCTTGAGTGGGTGACTTGGAGTGTTCTCCCTGAAGAGGGGAGTGGGAAAAAACTGTGGTTTCTACGTATGTTTATCGTGGGTTTGTTCCTGCATAGGTTGACTGGAGTTTGTTGAGAATGATTTTACTGCAAGGTGTTTTGGTTTTGTTTGCGGGCAGGGGAGGGAAACTACTGCACCAGTGTACACAAATGATGCCCAGAGATGAGTTTTGCAAGCCATAATACATTATTTCAAAGCATTCAAACACGGACGGAAAGAGCTACAAACATGCCAAGTAGCAATAATGCAAAGTTTGTGGGCACAATTTCAACTTTAAGATCAGAAAATTTTACCCTAAATGGTTTTACAGAGAAATTAGATCACTCTTTCTGTGTGAAATATGGATAATTCAATGTGTTAAAAACATTTAAAGTTCTACAGCAATTAACTGGAATGCAAATACAAGTATTTTATTTTAAAAAAATGTTAGCACTGAAACCAGCATTAATGTTTAGAATGTTTTAGATGCACCATACCTGCAAGTTTACTGCATCCTGATAAGTCAGTTTCACTGCAGCGGGGATCTGGGAGTATACCAGATGATTGTATTTGGGAATCAAACCCATCAAATCAGATATCTGTCGGATCACAATACTGTATGCCCTCGCTAAGCTGCTTGCAGATGTTAAATAGCTGCTTGCATTGCTAGCTTCTAAAGCTGCCGCTGCTGCTGCAGCACTTGTGCTGATGGTGCCACTTCGACGTAAGTTTGATGGATCAATATAAATCAAACCTGCTGAACTTGCTAAAGATAAGAGAAAGTATGACACCATTAATGATTTTATATACCCTTTACTAATTTGTGTGTTTGACAACAAAAAAAGTTATTAAAATAAACTTGTAAGTGATTAAACATGAATGTACCTGCATTGGCCCTGCAGCTCTAACTAATAAAACTTAATATTAATATCTTCTTGGAGCAGGAGTAAATACTGTATTCTACTAATTTCTTAACTAAAGCTTAAACAGGCAAAGCACTTTAAGACTGCACATGTTCCTCTTAAGCTAAAGCAAAATGCTAATATGTGGGTAAAAAAAACATACTTAACACTTAATCCTATGGTCTGGTCTACACTAATGCTGCAAGTTGACCTATGTTATGCTACTTGTTATGTAAGTTACATAACTGAAGTTCAGAAAACGTAGGGTCAACTTACAGCAGTATCTATACCGCACTATGTTGAATGGAGACGCTCGCCCGGCAATTTACATTCCGCCTCTCGGGGAGGTGGAGTACCGACGTCGACGGGAGAGCACTCTGCCATCGACTTAGCTTGTCTTCGCTAAACCTGCTAAGTCGACACCGCTGCATAGATCGCAGCACTGCTGATTTAGCAGGAAGCATAGACAAGCTTTATTAAACAGCAAAAACAAAGAACAAAACCATTTATAAATGATGTACATGCATTCCCTTTGCTGAGACTTGCCTGCTGGGGCGGATGTACTTGATGGAGCCGTGCTAGTTGTTCTCTGATTTTGGGTGTTACGTACAGCCCACTGCATTGAACGGGGAGCTTGGGCAGCACCGTTGGCATGAGAGCTATTTGTGGTTCGCTCTAGAGGCTCGTCAAGCATGAAGGTCTCCTGCTCTATGTCATCACTCTGGCTACTGCTGCTGTCTGAATCACTGGAGTCATTTGACTGAGAATCATCCTCAGAAAAAAATGCTGGAACACTGCTAGCACCTATGTAGGAAAACAGTGTTTATTGTAATTTACTTATAAACAGTGATGCACAGCCCGACTACTGTACATATATAATAAGTGTTTGAAAAAGTCTTCCTGAAAAACAACTACACTTGTAACATTCAAGTACCATGCTTACAGAACATCCAGAAATGCATTCTAACAAATTGTCCTTAAAATACTAGTGCTAACTTTCCACAACAGTTTTATGGAAAGGCAATCAAATTAGTTTTACTTGTTTTGAAAGAAAGTTAAATGATTAAGGAATGTTTTAATTAAAACCACAGTCCTTTTCACTAACAGGTAATAGAGCAGAAAGTCAATGTACGAATTTGACCTTCAGATGACTTCAACTCGGATTTAGAAGGATCCTGCTCCCAAACAAGAAAGCAGAACAGTTGCTCTCAAAAAGACTTAAAAGTAGTGTTCAAGTTACATAAGGAAAAGAAACATTAAAACATTTTAAGCTGACTTTTACAACACTCCCAGGTATTTTCACACTGATGCTAACAGCTGCGTGGCAACAGAACATAGGCAGAAAGCCATACTACAAGAGCCCAATAGAGGGCTGCACACTGCTGTCTCACTGTGGACAAACACAAGACATTAAGTGAGAAAAACAGAGGAGGAGAAGCTTCAGAGAGAAGATTACAGGAGGAAAAGTCTCATTTAAGTGTTAAGGGTCTCCCCTACAAATTGGGGGTAGAACTATCTCCCCACATTACCCCTGCATTTGTTCCCTGCCCTTTACTGCCTTTGGCACTAGGCAGCATGTGACCGTTCAAAGATGTTGTACTAGAAGCTGACAAGTAAAGTCTCTCCCAACCTGTATTTAATCAGTTGGGTACTTTCCTTTCTCACATATGCCTAAATCTTGGCTTTCAAGTTTAAATGAAGAATGATGCAAGAGGAGATGAAATGGTGTACCTGCTTCTGATCCTGCAGTAGCTGCAGTGACGACACTTCTACGCCCACTAGCATTGTCCTGGTTGCTGTGGTTACTCTCACTGTCACTTTCTGTTTCAGCTGCTGCTAGTAGATCCAGCTCCATGTCACTACCTGTAAAAATGAAAAAATACAATATTAACATCTAATGCTTACAGGAAAATAATTTAATATCAAAGGAATTTGTGTAGTCCTGTATATTTACTACACCTCATGCTTATAACAGAGCACTAAGCATCTTAAAGCCATCTCACTTCTACACTTTTATTTCTTCTAAGTTTTGAGAATTAAGAACTCATTATTAAGAACTCAAGCCATAAGATTCTACATTTAAAGTGGCACTTCCAGCCTTAATTCTGCTCCCTGTGCATATGTATTACATAGTCTCTAATTACAGGATCATGTTCTGTTTCAAGAAATAAAATGTACATATAAACTGAATATCTTGGGAGCACCTGAAGCCTTCAGGTAATCACAGTTTGATAGTTTCTAGTCACATTTCAGTTTTGGACAAACCCAAATCTGGATAATCAGGATTACCTGCAAATAAAATGGTTCAAAAGGAAAAGCCAGGGCAATCCTTTAGAAACATAGAAAATGCCATATTTCATCAGACCTTTGGTCCATCTAGGCTGGCATACGGTCTCTGACAATGGCTGGTGCCAGACAATTCAGATAAAAGTGCAACAGACAATTATGGAACAGTTTGCCATAGGAAGAAATCTTTCCTAACTAACAGTTCATGGTTGTCTTAAGACCTCAAACATAAAAGGTTTATATCCCTCTTATTTTTCTCTGATATAAATGTATGGTAGCAGTTCAAATTATTCTTTCCAACCTGTATTACTTAGCTTTTGGTAATACTGTATTTTGTTTGACATCATGCTATTCATTTGCCTCGCTTTATGATGTCTCCCCAGCAGTCCTGTCTTCTCTAGTCTTGACTAACCTAAGTAACTGTCACCTAAATTTTTTGCCATCTCCCTGTTCACTCCACTTATTACATCATTAATAACGGTACTGAATAAAAACAGGTTCTTTTATGAATCCTTGGGGCACCTCACCTAATCTTTTCTCATATTTAATACTGCCTATTTCTACTCATTTTTTAATCTATGCCAGTTTCTAGCCCGTAACTCTTGAGGGACTTTGTTCAAATGCTTTTTGAAATTTCAAATAAATGTATTTCAAATTATACACATCAGTTCTTTTTTCCTACTATTTTGCTGACATGCTTAAAAGAATTGTAATACATTGGAGAGGCATGATTTTCCTTTGCAAAAGTCCCTTTCACATCTTGTTCATCTAAGTGTTCTATAACTCTCTCTAATGAGTGTTTCAAAACAGTTTCTCAAATACTGAAGTCAGTCTCACTGTTCTGGAATTTCCATGAGCTTCCACAGCATCCTTGAAAAAAAGGGGTACAGCACTTGCTATCCTCTAGTATAGCAACTGATTTTAATGTGAAACGGAGTACCTTTATTAGCAACTCAATCATTTCATTCTGAAGCTCCTTCAGAACTCTTGGATCATCATCATCAGGGCCTAGAGCGATTTGTTAGTCTAACTGTCAATTTGTTCCATCACTGTGAAAGCTCAATCTGCTAGTGTCCCATTTACAAAATTCTCTGTGGTGAACACCAATGCTAAGAAGCCGTTAGCTTCTTTGCAATACCTTAGCCTCCTTAATTGCTCCCTTTATTCCTTGGTAGTTCAGCAAACTCATCTATTCTTTCATAGGCTTCCTGGCTCTGATGTATTCAAATTTTAATTTATTACTTTCTTTATGCTGTTATTGCTAACTGTACCATTGTTAACTGGTTTGTCCAAAATCTTGTCTTTTAAAAGGGTGGGAGAGGGAGGAAGAGGAAGGAGAGATGAATGAAAAGTGTATACCATCTTCATCATGCTCATCGTGTTGTCCTTCTGCTTCAGCATTTTCTTCTCCATGTTCTTCTTGTTCATCATGGTGGTCTTCTTCTCCAGCTACTCCCTCAACCACTTCAACCTGGAAAATGCTTTTTATTTTTATGCTGAAACATGTATATTTATCTTAGTTCTATTCAAGTACAAGCTGTCTGCTGTTTCCTGAATCATACTGCAAAGTGACAATTCTGTTTCCTGCAGCAATACCAGTATAAAATGAGCATATAATTCTGGTAGAGGTGAGGAGGAGGAAGACATTTATTTGCACTGGTTTGTATAGCAGCTCATTTGACAGTTCACAAATGAAGTGTTATGGAACAGACAAGGCACGCAAAAATAAAGTTGCCTTGGACATCAGAATCTAATATTGAAAAGGAAATGGCCATAAACACCAGGATTAACTAATCCTTTCTGAGTTTATAGATTTTTTTTTTTTAAATCATCCACCTAGAAAACTAGAAAGGATCTTATCCAAAGGACAACATCTCTTGGTGGACCTATGCTCTGAAAACTACATATGTTAACAGATTGGTACAACAAAATATCACCCAGCACACTTGAAACATGCAGTGTGTAAAGGACTAAGTGTTACTTTAACAGCGTTCTGAATCATGTTCTAGTTTTGCAAAATTCAAACTTTTAAGAACATGTCTACAACACCATTCAGTCCAATCCCATTTCTGTAGCAAGACTGAACCATGTTGTAATCATATCAGGCACTACTGTCTCGTAACACAGACCTTCACCACACTTTTTTCCAGTGTATAGCAGACCTTACTTGCAGCATTCCTGGAGGCCACTGCAGTCTCAATATTATGTATATGCTCAAGTACTGAATTTGTGACTTTCTAGCTCAGAGGGGAGTGTCATTGATTATGCACTGATATTTAAACAGCAAAATGCACATTATGTATCTAATTGAGAAAAATTAAGAAAATAACCTCTTCCACATCTGCTGATACAATATCATCTTGCTCTTCATCTCTGCCACGAACTGGCTGTGACTGGCTGATCCGTCTTTGCTGAGGATTCCTTATAATGTAGGAAGACTGAGACTGACTGGAACTACAACAAAATAGAAAAGTAAACTACTGCAACAGAAAAAATTACAGTATAAATATTTTTAACAAAGTAGTAGTCGTCATTCACTTCCCTTCTCACAACAGAGCTAATCTAAAAAATAGTGGAAGTGTGAGGATGGAAGAACAAAAGGACTTCCTCAGATTTATCATCAAATTAGGAGGATCAGCTTTTTCCTTTCCTTTCTTCCAGATGAGAAACACACTTTCAAATTAGACTAAAATGGACAGTTAGATTGTCACTTACTCAGCACATGTTCACCTTTCCACTAACATACCCAAACAGCAGGAATTAATCAGTGTGTTCATGTACGTGAGAGGGGATGACAGCACTAGTCAGTGAAGAAAGGAAAGTACCATGGGCACTGGCAAATTGCTCCTTTTACCCAGCCATTAGCACTTCTCCAGTACTGCTGGACACCAGCATTTTTTCTACTTATCTTCTGGGTAAAGTTACTTGATCTAGTGTGTCTCCCTGTGATTGAGCTTCAATATCATTACCCCTTACTGCACTTGGGCTGGAATCAAGACTGTCTTCATCTCTCTGTGTTTCCAATATAGTCAGAGATTTGCTCTCTTGCTCATTGGGGGTCTCCAGCAGCAGTGCATTTCTCTGGACTCATCCAAACACCAGATTACCCTCAGAACAACTGATTATGTTTTTTCCTGCCTCCCATGCATTGTAAAAAGCATCCTGTATTCACACACTGACAGCTCCAGATGCAAAGTACACAGGACAGTTATTCTTTTATTATGTTCCGGTGGATGCTGCCACACAATTTTTTGTGATTTATATACTCGTGGCCAAGTATTCTGAAAACATTTACTTGTAATATGGAGCCTCTACATTCCACTACTAAATATATAACAATGATTCTTTAAAGAACATTCCAAAGCCATATTTTAGCAAGCACATAACGAGATGAATAGAATAAGTAGTTAATTTTACCTGCTAGATTGATCAGATGATGGTCTTGGTGGTAGAGGCTCCACAGAGAATAGTTCTTCACTGCCTTGCATGGCATCTATACTAGTGCTAGCAAGAGTAAATGGTGCAGTAGGACGCGCAATACCCATCCTGACTGGAATAATTAGGGATTCTGCTACATTACACAACTCCTCCACAGCATAGGGTAACAATGCTTGGAATACACGTTTACATTTTCCAATTGGTTGTGGAATAAAGTTGCTAGAAAAAAAAATGTGGAAAAAAGAATCAAATAGGTCATCTTTTGAAAAGTGTTTATAAGCTATATATGGGTAAAAATTATTAACCAATGATAGAATACGAGACAATGTATGTGTAATGCATTCTCAAAACAAAAAACAAAACACTCAGTTACACTACAAGTGAAGCAAGTCAAGATACAGAAATTGCAATAATTTATGATGTTGGTCAAAAGAGGGTTAGAATTAGAGCTATTGGGGGAACCGCCTTCCCATCCTTCAAAGTTTTCAGAGACTGCACCAGTACAAACAAACAAAAAAACAAAGAAAAACACAACAGAGACTCTCACACCTCTCCCAGAACAGCCAACCACAATCCATGGGGATTAGGGCATTAACATGGGATGAGAGATGCCCAGGTACAAATCCCTGCTCTGCCAGTCTCCTACATCCCAAGTCAGCATACTAACCATAAGCCAATAGCTATTCTGACGTGTAGGGTCTCCGTCTTTTCTGTTGGAATAGTTCTATTTAGTAGACATTTGCATTCGAGCAGGTACTTGAACCTAAGTCTCCCACACCCCAGATGAGCAGCCAACCACTGAATATTTGGGGGAGGCCTCCCTGCCTCCCTCCCTCAACAAAAAGTTTGCTTTAGCTTTTATCAGCATTTATTGAAAAATTCTCAACTAGTTCTAGTTTGACTACTTCTTGTTAATGCCTCAAAAATGAGGCGGCACATATAGGTGTACTGTTGACAGAACAAAGTTGGTCAAGGCAGTACATACTGTATAAAAAACAGAACCCATTCAACATTCACATTTAAGGTTCCTTTTATATCTTAACTAGAGTAAGTTCAGCACACAATTTATAAAAGCTCGGGTCCAATGCAGTACTGTGTAGGGCCATGTGTGATGTAAACGTCACAATTCCACCAACACCCCTCATCTTTGACCTGTGACACCTGATATCATAAGTCTGGAGACACTACAAGAAACTGCCAATTGTGCTGAACTGTGTGACTATGTTATGCATGTTGTTGTAGCTGTGTTGGTCCTAGGATATTAGAGAGACAAGATGAGTAAGGTAATATCTTTTATTGGACCAACTTCTGTGGGTGAAAGAGACAAGCTTTCGAGCTACACAGAGCTCTTGTTCAGGGAAAGCTTAAAAGCGAAGTTGGTCCTATAAAAGATATTACCTCACCCAGCTTATCTCTCTAATTATGTTATGGGAAAAGAGACTAAAATAAGAGTCAAACCATTCTTTTTATATGAAACTTAACTATCATATGAATCCAGATCTCCAGAGGTAAAAGGCTAGTTTCAGAAGCGTTATGCATCACCTATCCCCACAAGACCATTTTAAGTGTTTTCCTTATTAATGACCAACACCAGTTCATACACATGTATTTATGTAATAAGTAAAACACAATCCTTACTTTTTCTTTTTGGATGAAGCCATTTCCACACTAAGAATAACAAAAACTCTTGCTACAGAACGCAGAAATCTCATTGTAACAGCAATAGCTTCTTCTCTACGCCCTGGAGTGTATTTATTTTGTAGCTCCTTTACAAGAGTACCCAGCAAAGTATCTAAAAGCTATGGAAACAACATTATAATGTATTATTTATGTGGTAAGAAATCACACTAGAAATGCTTAATGCATTTTGTTTTAAGTGTCTACATTGAAGATTCACAGAAAACTGGTATCTACAAATGTGCTAGTTCCTTAATGTAAAAAAAAGGCATACTTAGTAGATCACGCAAGAGCAGAATTGGGTGGAAAACCCCATGCCCTTATATTTGAAATGGAATTAAAAACCAACTCTTAAACCTATCAATATCTAATGGATATTGCATCATGTACAAAATTAATTTAAAACATGGCTAAGAGCGCTTACCAAAATGTCTGCTGTGCACTTGACAATAAGGCAATGTGTAAAACAGTCCAACCGAATTGTACCACTTTGCTGATTAAGGTAAACTTGTTCTTCAGGCAAAAGATGACCTATTCTACTGCTTGCACTAAGACTTGGAAAAAACAAAGCAAAATGAAAAAAATTTATATAAGTTGAGATCTCAAAAACAACAGTTTAAAAAAAATTAATTGAAACAATATTTGCAAATACACACGGGTCTTTATTCTCCTGGGAGCCAAACATGATCATAGATTTCAATGCGTTCCAGTCTTGTAAAACACGTTCCAAAGCAAGCTGAGCAAATCGTGGAGGTTCTAAATCGTGATCAGGCATATCAGAATCTAAAGAGAAAACAAGACAAGAGTGGCATGTGAGAAAGGTAGTGAAATCCAGAGACCTACATATTTTTCTTTTCATTGAAAAAAGGCTCACCTTCAGGATTTGCAGTTTTACGATTACGATCTTCCCTAATTCTAGGCGGTCTGTACTGGCAGTGTTCTACAGTTTGTCTGGCAACTGTCTGTACTAAAAATAATAGAAGATGTTCCCCCCTGTAATGCAAAATACATTAGTAAGAAAAATATTTTAAAACAAACCTGTCATATATATTATTCCTTCCACTCCCCCGCCCCAAGTCACTACAAATACAAACTTACCTGCTATTTGGCATTGTGACCAGATTTGTAGTGGTAAGCAGTCTGTAAAGTAGATCAAGACGAGCAGACTTCTGTCCTGCAATTAATGTTTTACACTTGCATTTTTCCCAGCAATCACAGTAGGCTGTTGGGGATGTTCGCTTGAGCCTGAAACAAATAAAAACCTTTAACATCACTGTTCAGAAATTCATTTTTAAACTATTTACTGAAGAGGGCTTTTCGGGTTTTGTTTTTTTAAATAAATTTCATTTTCTAAAACAAACTTTTTGAAATAACAGTAAACAAACAAAACTCATTTAAGAGAAAAAAAAATTACAATTCCTAAATAACTCAACTTCAGTTTATTGGTGTTCTGTTCTACTATTGATTTAGCATGACAGTTTCACTATACAGCTTTTCACATTTCAAATTACTTTTTTTTAAAAAGTAAAAGGGGTCTCCAAAGCATCAAAAAGTTAAACTGAAAATCCTTTTTTCCTACTGAAGAAAAATCAAAGATTCTTAAAAATGACAAGCACACATTTGTGGGTATAAGATGATAACTTGTTAGTTTATATATGTTTGATATTAATGAAGCTGAGCTTAAGCTGTTTAATGAAGTTACCTAGCTTCAAATTTGTAGCAATAAAATATTTTGGATGTATATTTGGTTTCTAGCTCATTTATCCCTTGCTCAGGGCTAGTTTTTAGGGGGAACATACATTAAATTTGTTTTGATGCTTCATAGCTTTGGTTCACATTTTATTCCGATATAAGCAAACTTTGGAGATTGTGGTTGAATATGCTAACCATTTACTCTGTATACCACTGCCTCCAGTCAAATAGCCGAAAGACTAAAAACATTTATGGATGTAAAAAAATGTATGGATATAGACTGGTTCATATTAAGTTAATTTTTAATAGCTTATTAATTTGCAAGTATTTTGTAGCATAAACTAATGAATATGAAGCAACAACTAATCAGAAGAGAAAGCTGTTAGTATACTGAACCAATTAAGACATCAGTTTGTCTGACTGTAAGATAGTGAACGCAGTGTGTACTTACTTGCAATCATGACCTTTGTGACAAACCCTTGCACATTCTGTGCAACAACAAAGAGATTCCAGTAAGCCACACGTTCGGCATTCAAAAATATCCTAGAATGAAAAAAAATCACCATTTTATAAACATGCTGTTATATGCATAATTTCCCCCCTCACAATGGATATCTAGTATCAATATTCACTTCTTACAAAAATTCAATACAATATCAAAAATGTAGGGTTGGAAGAGACCTCGAAAGTTCATCTGGTCCACCTCAATCTTCTACAATGATACAGGATTAAGTATATTACAGTATACTTAAATACAGTAAAAGCTGTTTTATCCAGCATGTTGGGAGAATGGGGGGTGCCACTAAGTGAAAAATGCCGGTTAACTAAGAGGAAGGGAGTTTGGGTGTGGGAGGGGGCTCGGGGAAGTGGGTTGGGGCATGGGGGGCTCTCACCTCGGGTGGCTCCCTCCAAGCGGTGACCTGTCCCAGCTGCTCCTAGGCAAAGGCGGGCAGGCAGCTCCACGCGCTGCCTCTGCCCGCTGGCGCCGCCCCCACAGCTCCCATTGGCCATGGTTCCCAGCCAATGGGCACTGCAGAGCTAGTGCTTGGGGCAGGGGCAGCATGCAGAGCCACCTGCTGTGCCTCCGCCTAGGAGCAGCCGGGACAAGTCGCCGCTTGCAGGGAGCTGCCCGAGGTGAGTGCCCCCCACATCTGGGACCCAACACCCCCTCCCGCACCCCAACCTGCTGCCCCAAGCCCCCCCACCCAAATTCCCTCCCAGAGCCTGCACTCCACACCCCCTTCCCGCACCCCAGCCCCATGCCAGACTATAAACCCCCTGCCAGACTATAAACCAGAATTTCAATGAAGGTCAGAAATGCCAGTTTATAGAGCTTTCCGGTTGGTGAAGTGCCGGATAAAACAGCTTTTACTGTGCATTGCTTTCCTTTGGTATTCTTTCAGTAAAAGTGAAGCTATTAAAACTGAATGTTAAACTAAGGCAAGACTGAGCAACAGGACAGTTATGGGGAATAAAAGCAAGCTGAAAGGAAGACAACCTCTATTTTTAGAGATGCATTAAGTCTTAAAGGGTGGCTGTAGTGGCCCCAGGGTAAAAACTGACTTTAAAAATTGCTGAGTAGGTGCATTTTTGTTGGTTAATCAAAGACTGCAATGCCTCTAAAACCTTGCTTTTAAAAATATTCCTTTAACACACAGTAGAACTACTGTGAAACATTTCTGCTAGTTAATCCGTCAGACTATAGAATACGCTGCTCACCTACAAATCTATGTCCAAACTGTTCAGGGAAACAGCCCTAGAACTCTACTAGCAACAAGGTTTTGACCAAAAACAGCTACCGATTTATGTTTTCCATTTTAAGAAGTGGAAATAGATAAAGACGACTATAGCACAACTCCAAACTGTTCAAATGAATTATTAGATGAAATTCATCTATACAAGAATAGGGTCGGTGGTGTTCAGTAACACTAACTCTAAAGCAAAGACAATGCATAGTTGAAACACAATCCCATTTAACTTATTAAAAAGTGTTGAACTTACCTGATTAATGTGCTCTGCTCCAGTCCATGTAAAGCTGCATGTATCATTACAACACAGAACATATAAAGGAGAATCATCTGGGTTTGTGCCAGATGGGCAAACCATTCCCATGAACACATCTTCCTCTTTTTCACTAGAAGTTGCCTCAGCTAGAAAAATTCAAGCATAAGTGTTTTATAACAAAGTTTTTCATGGTAAAATCCATTTTAAAAGCATTAGAAATATGAATGATAAAATGCTCTCAATAATATTTAGAAGACTTCTTCCCCAACACACTATAGGTCTTCCGTGAAAAGAACACGTGCAGATAACTATGATAGGAAATTAAGCAGGTGCCTAAGTCTTTGCAGGAATGGGACCTAAATATGTGTACAGTTGCATCAGATATTGTATTCCAAACCAGAAAGAATAACCTTAAGTAGTGGATCAAGTGATCCCTTTATAGTAAAGCAACAAGATCCTTGAATGAAAGGCCTTGTATAGAGTAAAGTAGTAGTATTAACAAAACTCCATTGTTACTATTAATACACACATTACACTGCTCTACAGCCAAAATGCTTCTGAAATAAATGTAGTCAAACTTTACTAATTCTGGGTCACTGAGAACGAAAATGATGCTTAAAATTGTTGATTGGCTCTAGTTTTCAAGACATGCTATTGGGTCAGTATATACGACCCTTGACTTGGGAATGGCGGAGGAGAAGTGAGTTATAAAGGGAAGGGATCTCAATTTAAACCAGAAATGACTAAAATACATCTTTGACTGGATCTATGAATAAATCTATGACTGGGTTTGGACAGCACTTGCTTTTTAGGCAAAACAACGAATGATGCAATCTGAAGCTGGTATTGCGTCATACATGATATGAATTGCATCATGTTATTCCTAGAAGCCATGGATGATGCAATCATAATGAAGCTTACATCACTCTGCTGAACAAATTGCCCTATATCAGCTCTAGAAATCATACAGTGTCGTGCTCTTATTTGTCAGTGTTTGATTTTGCAAACGGACACATTTCTGTTTAGCCAAAGTGAGTAGAGATGCCTTGTACTTGTGTGAACAGTGCAGATAACTTCTGCTATGTTTGCGGTGAAGTGACTTTTGCATCACAAAAGCGCAGTATAACCACTATGGTTAAGAAAGCCTATCACCTTTCTTTTGGCTGCAAAATTGGAGATCAGGACAAGAGGTGGGCCCCACACATATGCTGCAACACTTGTGCAACAAATCTTCGCCAGTGGTTGAACAGGAAAAGGAAATCTATGCCTTTTGCAGTGCCAATGATTTGGAGAGAGCCAACAGATCATACCAGCAATTGTTACTTCTGCATGGTGCCTCCAGTTGGGAATGGTGTGTCAAAGAAGAAAAAGTGGACTGTGCATTATCCAAACATTCCATCAGCTATACGCCCAGTACCCCACGGAGAAGGACTGCCGGTTCCTGATGCACCAGAATCATTCTCACTTGAGTCAGACGAGGAAGAGGAAGAGGATGAAACTTCTGGTCCTGAACCATCAATGTCACGGGACCCACATTTTCTCCCATCCTCCTCCTCTGAACCACACCTCATAACACAAGGTGAACTGAATGACCTTGTCAGGGATTTGGAACTACCCAAGAGTAAGGCAGAGCTTTTGGGCTCCAGACTACAGCAGTGGAATCTCCTGGCAGGTGATGGTAGGGTTTCCATGTTCCGTGACCATCAAAAGGATTTTGTCCCATTCTTCTTCATGGAAGGTGACCTTGTAGCCTGCAACAACATCGATGGTGTGATGGCAGCCCTCAACATCGTTCACGAACCAGATGAGTGGAGACTGTTCATTGATTCATCAAAGACGAGTCTTAAAGCTGTTTTACTGCATAATGGCAATGTTTTGCCATCAGTTCCAGTTGGTCATACAGTCCATATGAAGGAAACCTATGACAACATGAAACAACTTTTGAGGTGCATAAACTATGACCAACATCAGTGGCAGCTTTGTGGCGATTTAAAGGTTGTTGCTCTCTTGCTTGGTCTGCAGATTGGATACACAAAGTACTGCTGTTTTCTCTGCGAATGGGATAGTCGTGAAAGAGATTCCCACTACATCAAGAAAGATTGGCCACTCCGACAGTCATTGGAGCCTGGAAGGAAAAGTGTTCAGCATCCACCACTTGTTGAATCAAGGAAGATTTTGTTACTACCCTTACACATCAAGCTGGGTCTGATGAAGAACTTTGTCAAGGCCATTGACAAAACACAAGCACCTTTCAAGTACCTCCGTGGAAAATTTCCAAGGTTAAGTGAAGCTAAGATAAAGGAAGGTGTCTTTGTTGGTACTCAGATTCGTGAACTTCTTTGAGATGATGCATTTGACCATGCACTGCGTGGCAAGGAAAAAAAGGCATGGAAAGCCTTCCAGTTAGTGGCAATAAATTTTCTCGGAAACAACAAGGCAGACAACTACAGGTTGTTGGTGGAAAACCTCCTCAAGGCATACAAAAGCCTTGGTTGCAACATGTCACTAAAGATACATTTGTTGCACACTCATCTAGATTTTTTTCCACTGAACTGCGGAGCAGTGAGCGACGAGCACGGCGAGCAATTTCACCAGGACATTGCAACAATGGAGAAACGCTATCAGGGCAAATGGAGCCCATCAATGCTTGCAGACTATTGCTGGACAGTGACAAGAGATGCTCCATTTAATGAATACAAGAGACAAGCCAAGAAGTGCCGAGTAGACACTGAATAGGACTAAACTATGGACATAATAGTTTTTTGCCTTTTGTTTCATAATACATTTTATTTATAGAACTCCTTTGCTGATTTTTAAAGTGTTACATAAACAGGACAGGTGAAATAGTATCATGTAAAGGAACCATAAACACATGAAAAGACCTAGGTTTACAATTTATGATTAAAACTCTACTATCTACACAATATACATAGACATTAAATGTAAAAACTTAAATATCTTAGAAACAGTAGCCAATCAGTTGTTTTAATTGTCATATTTGAATTCAGCACATCAAAATACATACTAAATAGCACATTTTATCTCTGAAGCAGACGACGTCTCAAAAATTGTAGACCAGTGTTATTAGTACATGTTCTGAAATAGCAAATTATCCATGACACAGGCACCATATTTTGGGAGGGGGTAAACTTTGAACACCAGCATTTACTCAAACATATGCAATTTTACATAAAAGAATGTTTGTTAGTTATGCATTCAATTACTGTCTTTGTATGTATACCAAAACCAAAATTTAAAAAAAAAGGTAACAGCTTGGTATGCATAAAACGTATTTGAAACTCATTTACCTTTGGCAATTTTCTGTGCAGTTTCCAGAATGGTAATTGCAGCAGGGTACGCTCTGCCACTAACAGCAGACATAAATGGTGTCATACCTCTTGCATCTCTAGTAAACAAATTTGTAAAGTTATTACCAAATAAGTCAAAAAATGCTGAACTTTTAGTTGCAATAGAAAGCTATGAAATAGGCCAACTTAAACCTACATAAACAGGAATTAGTCTGGATAAATGGGGCTGCTTAATATTGGTACATATAAAGTAATAACCAAAAAGAACGAATTTTTTTGTATAACAGAACAAAACTGGGAAGATTAAAAAATGGAAGTTAGTATAGCGCAGACACTAAGGACAAGCAGAGAGTGGATAATTTAATAATTTACCATATATTTAAAACTTTGTCATGTTGATTAAAGGGAGAAATTCAACTAACTAGGAGCATTTTTTTTTACTGTAATAATCTAAATAGTCTTTCTTGAGAAAAGAATTCAAATGTTTGACTCCTTATAATCTTTGCTTCAGTCCTCTTTGGCATCTTATAACAAACCTTTATTGCACAAAGGGCAATATGTCTGTCAAAGTTCCAGAGTTTCCTGACACTTAAGTAGTGTCCCTTTGTTTCTGAATTCCTCCCTAGTATGAATAGTGTATCAATTATATCAATCTCGTCAATTGTGAAAATTTAGCTACTTTCAAAGCCTTGTCTTCTCCGAAGATATTAAGTTGGATTCCATTTCATCTTTCTTCAGAAAGAATCTCTAGAACCTGGTGTTGATTTCCTATGATACACCCTTCTCCAATACAGCATTATCACAGTGTAAGGGTACGTCTATACTACCCGCAAAATTGGCGGGTAGTAATCGATCTACTGGGGATCGATTTATCGCGTCTCATCTAGACGCGATAAATCAATCCCAGAAGCGCTCCCCATAGACACTGGAAGTCCTGCTCGACGAGAGGAGAAAGCGCAGTCGACGGGGGAGCGAGCCTGCGCCGCGTGGACCCGATGTAAGTACAATTACTTTCGATCTAGGAAACGTCGACTTCAGCTACGCTCTTCTCGTAGCTGAAGTTGCGTATCCTAGATCAACACCGCACCCCTCCCCCCCAGAGTAGACCAGCCCTAAATGCCTAGATTAAATATCCTCAAAGGGATTACTTGAGAAGTAAAGTACTTTATAATCCATGTATCTGTGTGCACACAGTCTTGCAGACATTCTGCAGTAATTCTAGTTTAATATACCGTTTCATATTTAAAATTTGCCTACATATTGAAGACATTTTAACCCAGATGTTCATGAGTAAGTTTCAGCTCATGTCCCATCTTAAGGGAACATTTGTTTTAAACAATGCTGGCATTTTTCATTTGAAAACCCTTACTTGGCTGATAGTAGTTCTCGAAGATACGGTTGTAAAACGACACTATCACATAACAATTTCAGTATAAAATGAGCATTTGCCTTCCGATCCTTTGATTCCACTACAGACGGTTCAGTAGAAGGACCTGCAATTAGAAAAAAATACTTCTGTGGAAACAATCCCCAAAGTGGGTCCCTATTACATTGGGTCATTTAATAAAAATAATTTCATCAAAAAGAGGTAGCTGTATTAAGGTTATCATCAATCATCACGTTGACTATGACAGTCTTGGCAGTTTCGGCAACACATTATGCATTTCACTGTATATAAACGATTGTATATTTGAGAATGTGAAATGTTATGAGCTGAAACAGATAGTAAGCACAATTTCATATTACTACTGACATTTTTCACATGCACAAAATTTGCAAGTAAATAAACGTTTGTGTGATGTTCTATTGAGCTGTGCTTTACATAAAAATAAGTTTAAGAATAGTGGTAAAATGCTGCTTCAAGCCAAAGCTATCTGTATTTACAAAGAAGGAGCAGTTGGGATACACAAAAACCTATCAAAAGGTAGCTTTTGTGATTCCCCTTCCCCCCCTTCTAAAGCATATCCAGATAAAGAGCAGGTTCTCACCTGGTATGGTAGAGGTGCTAGGTCCTGGGCCAGTGCCAGTCGCTGCTGTGGTAAGAGATCCCACAGCGGGGGCCAGGATAAAATCAATGTCACCATCTTTCAGTAAACAGAACAGCAGGATGTACATCAATATATAAAAAACATCCCTAACAACAAGCTTTTTCTGCAGTATCTAGCTACACTATTCACCTATTCTTTATATTTAACTGACACTTTGCTTTTAGCAAAAAGTCATGTCATTAGGCTGACATCAATGTAGCCAACATTATAGCAAACACTTTAAAAAAAGTTTGGCAACAGCATTTTAAACAAATTTTGTTTATTGTACCAGTTTGAGTAAGTGCTTTTAAATTCTAAATCACTGCTTCCATACAAAAAGTACATCTCACTACTCCATTACTAACATTACTTACTCTTCAGGACATTTTTAACCATCTATACATTTCAGTCTCATACACTAAATTTTAAAGTCATTAGTTTGTTGTTGTTGTTTTTTTTTTAAAAACATGTCTAGTTTTACACTCACATCAATTGATACATTAGCAATCTTACCAGGATCCATTGCAGGAGGATCAGGAACCCAGCTGGGAGGAGCTATTGGTGGAGAAACTGGGTCCTGGTGATCACTAGATGAAGCTCCAGCTTCATGTCTACCCAATCCAGCTGCTCGCAAGGATCTTCTCATCATCTCCCTTAATCTCAAACTGAATACAAACCAAAACAGAACAAATTCACTTCCACATTAAGTATATTACCTAATTATAAATCAAAGAAAAACTTTTGTAGTTAAAGGCAAACCAAACTTTTTATTCCTATAATTGTCTTAGGTAGAGAGAGAACATCAGTAAAACAATCATTTTAAATTTCCTCCCAACATTCTCTTATAGTAGGATATATTGGCCCTTCAAGGGCAGTTGTGGCCCAGTACTTCTGTTATTGGGTCTTGTTCCCTTTAAAAGGGAACAAGTGAGAAAGCAAAGCTAATTGGGAAGCAGGCTAAAAAGCACAGGACCTATTCCTCAGCAAGAAAAGACCAGCAATAAGACAAAACATGGAGTTGGTCTCTCCATTAAGAGAAAGACTAAGGAGAAAGAGGCTAGGAGGAGGAGGAACCCCAAGGAGAGAAGTTGTTCAACCCCTGAAGGAGAAGGAGATGTAGGATCTGTTTAATGAAGAAAGGGCACACATCTATTACCCCCACTGCATCATCAGGGCTGAAGCTGGATACCCAGTGGTGGTGGTGGGTGGAGGGGGGGCGGAAAGGTGGTAATAGAGGCCTGTGATGGAAGCAGTAGAAGGACACCATGTCTGATAAGAAGTGGTATGAATTCGAGTCCTTGTATATGCACCTGTTCTTATTTAGAGGCTGCAAGGTTGGGGATTCCAGAGAGGGTAAGAGGAAGGCTCCACCTTTTACTCCCCTGCATCAAAAGGGAAGACTGTATGGATATGGAGTAGAGGACTGTGGCCCAGGGATGGCAAAGGACTGGTTTATTTCATGTGGATTTATGCTTTGGCGAGAGAGCCAAAGCATGATCATCATACAGACTCCCCATCCAGTCAAAGGAAAACTGAGGAATAGCTCTGGAACCTGATACTTGAAAGATAGGAACTCACTACACCTATCTATAAGTTCTGTCCTAAACATCTACCAATGTAGATACCACTCAGATCTGATGGCTTGTGGGGGGGGAGCACTTAATGAAATTAGAGGTCTTGCAGTGGGCAAATAAATAGGCACGTCTTCTGAGTTTATCAGTGACCTAGAGCAATATAGGTACCATACCCTTTCACCCCCACCAATCCCTCAACAGCAATGATTGGTTGTGGGGAAAAGGGGAAGAAGAGGTGAAAGAATCTAAAAAGCTTTCAGAATGGATCACTATAAACGATATTAGGAATATCAATTTCAATACAGGCACTCCTCACTTAAAGTCGTTCCGGTTAATGTTGTTTCGTTGCTGACCAATTAGGGAACATACTCGTTTAAAGTTGTGCAATGCTCCCTTCTAATGTCATTTGGCAGCCGCCTGCTTTGTCCACTGCTTGCAGGAAGAGCAGCCCGTTGCAGCTAGCTGGTGGGGGCTTGGCACCATGGTTGACCGGCAACCCCCTATCAGCTCCCGGCTCCTCTATTATATATAATATTATATAATATACAATATATAATATAATATTATAGGCAGCCCCTAAGTTCCCTGTGCAGCAGCTGGCAAGCAGGCTATCAATTGCCAGTAGTTCAGCTGTCCCTCTTGCCACAGCCATGTACTGCTCCTGCCTTCGAGCTGCTCCCCAAGACTCCTGCTTGCTGTGTGTGGGGGGTTAGGGGGAAGAAGGGGGCTAATGTCAGGGTGTCCCCCTGCTCCTGCACCCCGCTTACCCCATCTTCCATAGGCAGGGACACCCGACAGGGCTCAGGAGGGAGCTTGCCCTGGTAGCAGCTGCGGCTCAGCTTGCTGATCTAATTAACAAGGCAGTGTACTTAAAAGGGGAAATGCGCATTTCTCTCTCACACACAGTGTGTCTGTCTCTGTCTGCCCTCCCTCTTTTCCTGCTGCCTTGTAGAGTGAGAGAGTTAACCCTTGAGGGCTCAGCCAATTGCTAGTTCATCATTTAGCAGTAAGGCATTCCCTGGGAAATATCCCACCCTCTGACTCCTCCACCTCAACCAAGCTTCACAATCATCATCACTGTGTACCAGTAATTGTTTGTTTAAAACTGTGTGTGTGCGCGCGTGCGATAGTCGTTTGTTTGGTGAAAAAAATTTCCCTGGAACTTAATCCCCTCATTTACATTAATTCTTATGGGGAATTTGGAGTCTCTTAACATCGTTTCGCTTAAAGTCGCATTTTTCAGGAACATCATAACTACAACGTTAAATGAGGAGTTCCTGTATTACTCATTTACTTTGCCACCACAGAAATTACACTCGAATATATACAGACCACAGACACTCAAATCATATGCCTATCCTAGAAGTTCTCAAGATGTAAATATATGTAGCAATTTTCAAACACTTCTATAACACTTTTATTCCTAGTGTCGCGGGGTGGCACCCCGCTCAGGCCCTGAAGGGGCTTGAAACAGCCCACGAGAGGGCTGAGGCTGAAAGCTGGGCTGTTTGGCAAAGCAGCCACAGCTGTGGCCAGTTTAATCAGGGCCCAGCTGGCCCTTATAAAAGGGCAGTGGGCCTGGAGCAGACTCTCTCTGCCTTTAGAGGGAGAAGGGCTTGGCTGCAGGGACCTGAGCAGGTACCTAGGGTGGAGCAGGGCTGGGGAAGGCCAGAGGAGCTGGGGAGCTCCGGCCTGAGAGAACCCCAGGCTGTGGCCTAGGGTTAGGCCCATCTAGGTATTGGGGTTGCGGGGGCAGCCCACAGGTAGGCTGAGGCAGCAGGTCCAAACCCCCTTTGCCTGTGATGAGTGGCTTATACTGCAGTCTGCCCCAGGGTGTGGGGGCTATCTGGTGACTGGCAGTAGCCTACAACTGAGGCAAGGTGGGGATAGTGGGTTGGGGGTCCCCTGGGGAGGGGAGACCCAGATCTGTGGGGTACTGCCAGGGGGCAGCACCCCAGTTAAAGGGGCGACTGGGTCCTGGGAGGGACTCGTGGGCCCGAGTGGTCAGGCGGATCACCGGCCTGCAGAGGGCGCCCCAGAGGCTGGTGAGCTAATTCCCAGAAGAAACCAGCAGGAGGTGCCGCGGTGGTGAGTCCCGACCCTGTTACACCTAGACTCTCAAAGCACATTATAAACAGCAATTAATTAAAGCCTCAAAATCTCTAGGTTGTAGGTAAGTACTAATGCCACTTTACAGTTGAGGAAGCTGAAGGCCAGAGTAGTTAAGAGACATGCCCACAAGTCCATGCTAGAGCTAAAAACAGAACCAAGACTGTCTGGCCCTCACTCCTGCACTTTAATCACTACGTCCCCCACTTCCTTCTCCTGAATCTGACAACAGCACCCCATGCTTGACCAAAGCTAAAAGGCTCCCCCCCCCCCAAAAAAAAACCTCTTCTAGGATAGGCTTATGATTTCAGAGTGTGTGTGTGTGTGTGTGTGTGGATTGTGTACATTAGAGCGTAATTTCTGTGATGGCAAAGTAAATGAGACTATTGACATTGATATTCCTAATATCACCTTTTATAGTTTCATTAACATACAAGGGGTACTCAAAGTACAAAACAAGCTTGTTAAAACCAGTTTATACCTTCTGCTGCTTGATGAGCCTGCCCGATTTCCTGGACCATTACTTGATACTACTGAGATTGCATTTGCAATAGCCTCGACTGCAGAAAGCCTTTCAGCAAATGTATTCCTTTCAGAGCGCTCTGCTTCTGAAACATTAAGAAAAACATTTGGTGCCAAATTTTAAATAAAGTATTATAAAGAAAGGAGTTAAAACAGGGAACTTTATTACATCATAAAAAAAACTCTCCTGCAAACTCTAATTTGAATTTAAAAACAAACAAAAAAAAATTAAGTCTTCCAGTTGCAAATGATTGCATAGAATATGCTTTATGGTCTGCAAAACATGGATCTTATGTTTTTCATTTTGCAAGTGGTCTCCAGATATTACTCCTGTGTGCCTTATACGTGTGTGTAATAATTATTGGAATAAGACTCTGGATTCAATGGATAAGGTGTAGAACTATTAGTATCTTTATATATGACAACCCAAAGAGTCTTAAATCTCCTCTAATGACTGTACAAACATACAAAGGGCATGAGTGCCAAAGGGAACCAGCATTTGGAAAGTCACCACAAAAGAAACAATTGCACAGCACTCCCCCCTGAAATTTCTCTGAGGTGTCAACCCAATAAAGTTCATCAAGATACTGACAACAAAACAATATCATGCAGGCAATCATGATAAAAATCTATGGTACAGCAAATAAGATCAGTAAGACATTTTCATTGCTTTGTGTATTAGAAAAAAAGCCTTACAAAAAGAATTGTATAATTTAGTATAAAAGAGAACTGTTTTGTCTGGATTACAACATTCCTGTGAAACAGCAAGCCATCTAAACACTACAACACTGTGGTAAATAAAAATCTAGAAATGACTAAGGGCGTGTCTTCATTAGCAATGTTAAAGCGCTGCCCCGGCAGCGCTTTAACGTGGCTGTGTAGTTGCGGCACCAGCTCTCTCCCAGCACTATAAAATAAAAAACCCACCTCCACAAGGGGAATAGCTACCCGCTCCCAGCACCGGTGCAGTGTCTACACTGGCACTTTACAGCACTGAAACTTGCAGCGCTCAGGGGTGTGGTTTTTCACACCCCTGAGCGAGAAAGTTGCAGCGCTGTAAAGTGCCAGTGTAGACAAGCCTTAAGTCATTTACTTTTAGTGTTTCTATCTGGATAATGAAAAATTATATCTACTATATTCTTCTATAGCCCTTTACTTACTTCCCTTTGAAATATTCTAGTTCAGAATCTCAGAAAATAGGCATCAATAAAAGTCATTAGAAATACTGTTCAGCAAGATACAAGCGAACAACAAAACATTTCAAGTTAAGTAGTTAATGCAGTTTACAAGGTCATTTTCTGAGTTTATTTTATTCAGGCACATAATGTGAAAATGTAAAAAACCACCACACTGGATTTATATTCTGAGTTACAAAATTTCACAAAGCATTTCTGTACCAGCATTTAACTAGAATTGCTTAAGGTTTCTACTTCAATATGATCAAAGTTCTGAGGTTACAGTATTGGTACTGTCTATATAATAAAAGCATACATAGCATTATAAATGGGACCGGTATTAACACGTATATTTATCTTTGCCTGACGTTTTCCATTATAAGACCCTGTTTCAGCTGCTTATAACTTTGCCAAACTCGAATAATTTGGACTGAAACTTCATGCTGATTGCCTTAGGCTTATGTCTTTTTCAAAAGTTTAAGTCAAATTGGTTCATCTGTTTCTCAGAAAGAGATGAACAGTTTAGTCCATGTTAAAAATTTTGTAACTACCCTCTTCAGAACCTGGAATTGAACCCATTATTCCTGAGTCAACATTCCTTTGCTGCCATCCCTGTCTAGTGGCAGGTCAACAGAAGATAACCTTCTACCACTACTGCTACTGTTAGCTCAAGTAGGGAGGACTGTGCATGGGAACTAAAGAGCCCAACCCTACTTACAAGGAGGGGAGGAGTCAATATGACTCCACATGATGGCATTTTTATCTTTTTGGATTTTAAGTTTTAAGGAGACCTGGTAAATTACATTTAAAAAAAAAAAAAAAAAAACCTTTGACAAAAGAATGTCAAGGTTGCACAGTCAAGTATTCAAAATTAGAAAGAGACAGAATTAAGGTTGCCAGCCAATGCAACCTTATTTCAGTCCTCTTGTGGATACGCATTTTAATACAGTCTTTAATTACATGATCACATAGTATTTTTTCCCACAGGACCACTGCCTCAATCAGTGCACATGATGGACGGTGCTTTGGGAATCAGTGTTGTGTAGTGAATGAGGCTGTCATCTGTAGGACCCCTGCCTCATTTTTGTCACAGAAATTGGAAGGTGTGTAATGAATGAGACAGGGAACTGCAGGAAGAAAAAGGATGGTCTTGCAGTTAAGGCAGCTCTATGCCACTCTAGAGAATTGGATTCTATTTCTGCCTCCCCTGGTACCATATAGAAACTCTGTGGCAAAGTCACAAACCAAAATTTTAACTGGCGATCACTATGTGCTCCTTGGGTAACCAGAGACATGTGGGGTTTGACTTGTGAGTGATCCACACTTCTACAACTGAGATTAATGGAAGTTGTGCTCTGAACGTATAGAGTGCTATAAATTGCTAAATACTTTGAAAAAAATCAGGCCCATGACTTCTCAAACTGGGCACCCAAAATTAGTTGGCACTTCTGGATTTAATCTCTATGCTTCAACTCCTCATGCGTAAAATAGTGATAATACCACCCGGTCACCACAGTGGCATTATGAAGATAAGTTCATTTATATCTGTAAAGAACCAAGATACTACTATGAGAGCACCACAGTAAAGCCCATGAGGAAGTTAAATCTTTATTCAGTGCAGGGTTTGGATGGTGTACAATAAATAAGGAATGGGGCCACACATTGAATGATGAGGATAAAATAAATATTGAATAGCTACCCATTTGGTGAGCACTGTCCATCTTGTGCACTGAATGAAGTAGCCCTGTGGAAACAATAGTATGTGATCATGTAATTAAAGACTGTATCAGAACGCATATGCAGAAGGGGGCTGAATTAAAATTGCAAGAGTAGTCTTAATTCTGGCATTTCCTATCTTTTGAGCATTTAACTTTGCAAACTTAATGTTCTTTTCATGTGGTTTCTTTTTTAAAATGCAATATTTTAAAAGCTATAAAAAATGTGATTCCTTTACATCAACAGAAAGCCCTTTGTTCACATTTTCCAATACAGATTTCTCAAAAGGAAGAAATACCAAAGACACCACTAAACACTAGACAAGGTATTTGATAATCCTGGAAAGAAAATTTAAACAACTCTGTGTGTGTGTAAAAAAACCAAAACAACCCCAAGCTAACAGTGACAAAGGGACAATCTACAATTTTCAGATCTGGGTGCTCTAAGTTTGTCCTAAAACCATAGTTAGGCACCTAAATAAAGTTGTACTGAGCTCCCACAAATCCCAATGAAGTAAGTGGGAGCTGCATATGCTCCACACCTTTGAAAAGTTAGGCCATTTATTTTAGGTGCTACATTTTAGGCACTGGTTTTCAAAATTTTGGCTCCCCTCCAAATATTCTTGAAACTGTATTAAAAAAAGGTAGTTTCAAAAAGACTCATGATACATTGCTCACCCTCTTCCTCTTTAGTTTCTTTGTTACTGGTTGGGAAGCATACAGATACACAAGCATGCAGAATATTGCGATTTCCATCGCATCTGTGGCTGAGGAACGTCTGCAGCATTTGTAGATTCTGATCCAAGACAACAGCTTGTTCAAGATTCATCAGGTATTGTCTGCAGGCCTCATAATCACATCGGAGAATATGCTGCATTAAAGTCTGTTTCTGTGCTCAGAAAAAGGAAGAAAGACTTTAATAAAATGGAATAAAAAATGTAGACAGATAAATAATTCTAGATACTTCTGGCTTCGCACAGAAAAATGAAAATGCAAAACTTAAGTCTAAGATGTTCTCTAGTAACACAGGAAATGCTGAATACAAATATACCAGAAGAACTTTTTTTTTTTAAATGTTATGATCTCAACATCATCTCATATTGAGTCTGTCGTTTCTACTATAACCAAATAAAAAGGAAATTAAAGAAAAAGGACATGCTGAAATACCAAGCATGTCAAACCTACAAAAGCCTGGCTCTTGGCATCATACCTGGTTACATCAATTCAAAAGACACAGGATTTCTATGATTCATGACTAAGTAACACAGCAAAATGGTAGGATTCAAGGAACACAGCAAGTGGTCTGTATGAACTGGCTTTTATAGGGTTCTCTCAATGATTAGTAGAACTGGGATGGGAAGGTTGAAATTGTCTGGGTGACCCCTTTTCCTCCTAAAGATGTGGAGGACCCCAATGCGAGACTCAATATAGGTCTAGTATGATGTGCAGCAGTAAAGCACACATGATAAATTCATCCTTTAGGGAATCTGCTAACACACCACACTAACCATTTAAGAGGAAGTAGTGGAGGTTCTTCCAGCATGTTTGGCATTTTGCATAAACTAGTGTACAATATATTGTATAATTATTTATACGGTGCTATAGGTGTATATGGCACTCTACAGAGGATTCAAGCAAGAGGTCCTTCCCCAAAGATTTTATACATCACAACAGTGGAGATTCACAAGAAATCACTCCTACAATTGCTCCTTTAACATTTCCTGCACTAGTTCAAATTACAAGCAAACCATAGTGCATTTACAGTAAGATGGCAAACGTCTGATCACTTGAGAAAATACATACATTCATAATAGAATACAGTATTATGCAAGACACACTAGTCAATATTTTAAACTTTAGAAGCATAATCCCCAATAATTTTATAATTGTTAGAAGAATAATTTAAAAATCTCATACTGGAGTCGCGTCAAAGACCTTTTGGTTTACTAAATAGTTGTGTTTGGTTTTCATGTCTATAAAAGATTACTTAATTTAAAATGACAGAAGAGTAGAAATGCAATGGTAATTTAAAAAGAGTTAAATATCAAGATGCTTTACGTTACCATTTTTAAAAAGCAGTTATTAAGATTACCACGTAGTAATGAAGTAAGCAAAACACAGAACATTACCTCAACAGCCATGATGATGATAGCAGCTTTCTTTTTGATGGTTGAGTTAGCAGGAAGATTTGTTAAGGAATGAACACCCATTCCAAGACTACTAATAGGTGGAAGATCAAGCCAGTCGGGATCCCTTATTCCACCCATGCAATCTTTTGCCATTGGATAGATAGTTCCATTTCCATCTCTAAGAATAATAGGAGATTCCTACATAAAAAAGAATTAACACCAGATCACTATTTTGCAAAATCATACAATATGTATTTCCACATTTAAATCGCTCCTAAAGACTCACTTCTGTTATGATGCCTACAGGAAACCTAGTGGATTTGAAATTCTTAACCTCTTCTCTTCTTAGATTGAGCTCCTTGGGGCAAGAACCACCCCTTCTTGAATGACTGGGAAGTGCCTAGCACAGCACAGGCACTAGCACAAATAAGTGTCAATTTACTTTAAAAAATGAAAATGAAACAAAGTGAAATATGCATCGATCCTAATACAAACACCTGAATCTTTGACACCATAATTTATTGAAAAATACTTACAAACTTGAATGGAACTCTACAAATTCTCAGAGTGCCTTTGACAAATTTTCTTACACATCTTTACTAAAGGTGTGGCTCATACAAAAGCTTGCAGAAATTACTGAAAATTATTTTTTCTGTTTCTTCTTCTAAACACCTATGTATGCCTGCAGATCCATTATTCACGTGTGTCACCTAAGCAAGGCTACAGTCACGGACTGCCTACACTACACAGAAACAATATCGAGAGAGAGAGAGAGAGAGAGAGAGACAGTGTGTGTGTGTGTGCGCGCGCGCTTTATTTTCTCTATAGCCTTTATATAATAATCTGCATTAAGAAATAAGGGATATACAGTTAAAGATGGCCACCTTACATATGCATTACAATACTGAGCTAAGTCTGCATATTCAACCTTAAATTTGGGATTACCAGACTTGTGTATTTAGCCATGTTAAATTCTACACTGATTTAACATACTTTTGACCCATAGTTTCTATTATTTTAAAAGGGGAAGGGGAATGACAAACTTAAAAGAAGCAGATTAACATCACAGGACTTAAAAGCTCTGACTTGCAAAATATTGCAAACAAAGCATGCAATTCCACAGCCAGACCTATTCATCTTTACACCACCACTGGAATCTGATCAACCTTGATGCCACAGGAACCTAAAGAGTAGGCTCTATTTAATAAGATTGTGGGTCTTAGAACATTCAAGAAGTTTCAGGCTTCTAGAAGTACCCCAAGGGAACTTAGTAGTTCAGAATACTCCTGAGAGAGGATGTGCTGCACAGGCATGTGTCCATTATTAACTGTTCATTAAGCTCCTTATAGACACATGCACTTCATATCCTATTAGATAGATGCTTAACAAGCTTAACACACTGAGCATGAAATAGTTTTTGCTATTTTCAAATGTTCAGAAATGGGTCAGATGAAAATCTACTTTCCTCCTGAACAAAGCCATATCTGCTGTTCACTGAAGTCTTCACTGAAGCAGCGGCTGCTTCCTCTGTAATAAAAATACTTTGCGCCTTCCACCCAAGGATTTAAAAGTACTAATATGTGATTTTCAGACATGCTTAAAAGTGTTTAAGTGCCTAACTTTCAATGAAAGTCAAGGGAGTTAGATGCCTAGCTTTCTTAAACCATTTAAAAATCCCAGCCCTTCCGAACCTTAAACGAGTTTTAGAAAAGTAAGCGGCATTCCCATTTTACAGATTAGGAAAACTAAAGCACTGAGAAGTTAAACGACTAAATTCTAACAGAGAAATTAACAAGAGAACCCAAACAAACCTGTCCAGCTGTAAAAATGGCAACGCTTCTCTCATTCTGACCCAGGAAAGCAATGCTGCTAGTGGGGAAGTTATTTTCTTGCTCAGCTTTCCCTGTAGCAAGGTCAAATATGCAGTATCGAACCCAGTTCCCAGTCTTCAGGACAGCATGCACTCCTTTATGGGTACATGAACAAGAAAAAAATTAACATCTCTCATTGGTGGCATTCTGTAATACAACAGAACACACATACAAACTATTGCATCTGTAATAATTTGTTAATCAACACAGAGAAGCATGCACCTTAATTTGACAGTTGAAATGTTTTCCACAAGGGGAAAAACACTTCTTAGAAGTGCAGCAGGGTAGTTTACAGAAAACACTTACCTTTTGAATCTACATTCACTGCTAGAATCTCTGTTTTTTCAGGAATACATAGCTTTTTAGGAGTCCTTTGGAAGCAGTCTGGAACTTTTGGAGTCCCGCCAGTTTTGACTACCTAAAAAACAAGAGTAAGATTTCAGTATGCAAACAGTATGAGGACATTTCAAATTTCTGTTTTTTATTTCTCCATCCAACATACCTGGAGTTCATCTATTCTGAGCAGCCTACAATCTTGGAGAAGGGAAGAAGGATCGGGATCTGAACCAGAGCTGCTCTGACAGTTTGCATTACTGGATGTGCCTGGAAATTTCACAGCAACATAGGCACCATCCACTTTTAGTACCTACAAGCAGAACACATTAAATATAATCGATGTGTTACTAAAAACTTTGAGATAAAGCTGAAAAGTAGTTTTATGTACCCTGAACCTTTTTCTCAGAGCACAGAAGTTTGGTCTGAGATGGTAAGTCTTAACTCCGAGGCCCCTATTAGAGGCATTTTTCTTCTGCAGTTACTGGGCTCCTGTGTATTTCTATTTGTTTAGGTGGATTTCTTAATGCCTCTATTTATTTAGCTGGATTTCTTAATGCCTACCCCTAATCCAGTATTTGAAATGACTACGAAAAGGAGTCACATGACAGTAACCGGTGAACAGAGTGGTCTTACTTATCTACCCCAATCCAATCTCAAAAATAGTTTACTAAAACTCTTGAGTTTAACGATGCAGCCAGAGTACTCAGGAACATTTACACTACATGCATCTTTCCCCTTACAAAGCAGTCAAAAGCCACTCAGACACTTCTTCTGAAATTCTAAGTGGTACTTGTCCTTGAAGAGCTGTTCATTATGTATGCATGACTGGTATGCTTGTAGAACAAGTTCCTCAGTTTAGCATTGCGTTCATGAATCGCCAAACTGCAAAGCCATAGTGTCCCTTGGTCATTCCGGCTGCAGTCACCAGTCTCTCAAAAGTACAGAGAAAAATTACCGGGAAAAGTGTCACGTTCCTTTAACTTTTGAAGCTTCTAGGATGAATGAAGGTCCAATAACACTTTCACCTTTTGGTCAAAACCAGGTGACGAGACCCACCTTCAGATTTACTAAGGCCTTCATCTCAAGGAATAATGGTAACTCTGGATCTTTTGCTAGCCTCTAAATTAATGAGATAGGTACCCTGCCTGCAAGGAAAGAAAAGAAATATTTTGTTCACTAGTCAACTGCTGCACTCTCCTCTACTCCTACGGAGTCCCTCTAAATCTTCAGGCTAACAGAGACTCCTATGGACTCCCAACCCTTCTCCCAACCAGCCTTAGGCCACCATGTGCTCTGGGGAAGTGGATGCATTGATGGAGAAAGAATGCTTTAACACCCTGTATCAAGAGAGATGGCACCAAGGATGGCGACAATGTAACCAGTAGTGTCATAGGCACTGGTGCCAAAGCATAAGGCACACTCACCCAGAGATGGGAGTGAGCTTGATGCCCTATTCCGCGTCAATTAATACAGAGCGTATAGGATTGACAAGTAGTAAGAACGTGGTGTAAAGCCACAAACCTGGCCCTGCCAAAAGAGAACATGTTCTAGACCAGAGTTTAGATAGCAGGAATGGTAATAAAATAATGTTGTTGCATGGAGGACTCAAGCAGTTTGATCCAGGTATTCCAGGGAAAAACTATGCATAGGAAGTGTCAGTAAATAATCTACACTTTAAGGGAGGCTTCAGTGCCAGTTTCTCCAGTGATCAGTGCTGTAGACTGAGTATTTGAGACCACACTGAAGCCTTGGCATAACCATTGCTCTAACGTATAAGAACTCACCAATGACTAAGTGTTGCTATGGAAATTTTGATTTGTGCCTTTTCTGAAAACAGATGGCTCTGTACAGTCTTAACTTCTATCAGGAGCACTGAGAGCTATGAGGCTATCTTCCATATTGCCTTCTTTCCCATCTTCAAGACTTACATAACCTGCTACGTGGAAAAAGTTGGAGCTCTCCCCAGCATCTAACAGATCAACACATCTTCCTAAAGCAAATCTGCTCTAGACTTCTTCTGATCACACTTCAGTCACCATTTAAAGCAACTGAGCTGCTTTTCATATAGTCAGTAAAAAAGAAAAACTGACAGAATAAGAAAAATGCAGTGACCCTAGAAGGAAACTGTTTTTTAAAGGAGATGCACCAAAACTGAAAATCTTTATTTAGAAAGAAACTAAGTCATTCAGAGTTGATTTAGGAAAACCTTCATTCAAGAAGATTTGGGAGAGAAGGGATGAGAAGTGAGCTCCTGAAAAAAGACCACTAAGGTAGCTCCTTCATTGACAGATGCTACAGTAGTTATTGGCTTGTGTGTGTCAGACTAGTCGGGATAGACCACCCACTGACAAATCAAGCAACCAACTGGGAAGTAAAGACTGGATGCTCTGATCCCAGTTATACACAGAGAACACAGACCCAAGAGTTTGGATCTATTATATATTTGCCTTTAGAGAAAGATTAGTTGACCAGTATACAACAGCAAAAATTTTCTTAAAACTAGTCAAGTAGCTCAGATTCATTTTTATTCCCAGTTTATTTTAGACTCAGTTCGATGAAAGAACCTCACTATTAAGCCCTGGTGTTTTATTATTTTATTCTTTTTAATAAAAACACTTGACTTAGACATATCTTTCAGAAACAGAATTGTTTACTAGACATTCCACACTGCTAGTGCAACTTCTCACAATTTGTGCAAATTCCATCAAAAGCTAAAATACAATATTCACTTTACAATTTTAGTAAAAGAATATATGCATATATTGTACATAGTCATACATTCAGTAAGAGTTAGCCTCTAGGAGTTGTCATTAAATAGACAAAGACAAGCAGATAAAAATGCTGAAGTTTAAATATATTTCCAAAAGCAAAATTCCATGGCATCTGCTCACTTTCACTATTCTCTCTTGATTCTACACTCCACCTATATTCCACCTTAGTTTTTCAGTATTTTAAAATTTGGTTGAAAAGGAAATATTTTAGTAAATTTGCCACCTACCATACATAAAGATATGCATTTACTAACATTGAACACACACACATTTTATTGTGCATTTCATTAAGTTATACTACAAAAGCAAAGTGGAGAACAATATTCTAAATGATCAGGAAAAAAAACAAACTTTCAATGGTAAATTCTGTTCTTCAGCAACAGATGGAGGCAATTCTGCTGAGGGTCTTCTCCTTAGGGCTCAGCATAGAAGACTATGTTAGACTAACACTCCCCAGTATTAAAGAACGTGGAAGACGACTATTACAGAGCTGATCCTTTCAGAAATTACAATTTTGGGGGTCTACTGGTAATCTGCATAAATATTCCATCTCTCTGGGGTGACTGGATTTCCTCTCCAGAAAGCAGCACAGCTTGCCAAGTGAAAGTGCAATTTTACACTTTTTACCAATTCACCCTCGGACTGAACAGGACCAGTTTAATAGCTTGCCCTATTTCAATATAACCCATAATTACTTTATGTAAAGAGAAGACTACTTCCTTACCCTCAGAGCATGTACAAAAGGCCATGCCTAAAGGAATAATGGATTAAGACAGGTACAGCCATGAAAAGGAGCTACATATCTTTTCGGGGACTGTGTTAGATGTATCAGAGGGGTAGCCGTGTTAGTCTGGATCTGCAGAAGCGACAAAGGGTCCTGTGGCACCTTATAGACTAACAGAGGTATTGAAGCATAAGCTTTCATGGGTCAATACCCACTTCTTCGGATGCAAAACTTCTTCGGATGTGTTAGATGTGAGCACCTCTAAAGACATCTTTCCTATGGGGCTGAGGCCCAAGGCAAAAATTCCAGAAACTAAGACAAAGACTAAATGAATTTGAAGCACTGCCTAAAAAGATACATCCCAATCTTCTGGTCAAGCTTTTTTACCCATTCAATCTAATGTGAGTATTACACACAAGATCCCCTAGAATTAGAAGAAAATTTTGGTTTATGAACTTAGAAATGGACACTATCCTGAACTCTCATCTGATCCAGGATATGTTTGATGGACTGAAGCTGTTTGGGGAAGCCCTGGACACTGCCAATAGGAAGCTTCAGACCAAATGGAACTGCAGCTGCCAAAGTACAAGACAGAAGGAGCTTCAACCCAATTTTCCTACACTTCTGATTTTAACCATTCCAAGCAGAAGTCTCTAATAGTTAAAATAGCAGGTGCAAGACTTTGGTGCTGAATAATATTCACTCCCTGTTCCTGTATCCATCTGTTTTCACCATCTTGGCAACCTTCTAATTAGGATCTCCTTGACTCATAGGGTTTTGAGGAATATGCTTTGGATTCCATTCTAAACCCATGAGGATTAGGATTAAAGTGGAATGTCAAGACTAGGAAACAATACGGGTCTGGGAAATAGCCTGAACCTACACCCAAGAGCTTCCATCTGACAAGTTCTGCTTCTCTCCTGTCTTCCAATGTCTTTTAAGGATACAATAAACTAGGAGTTACTGCACTCAGACCATCCTTTTGTGTAGTACCAAAGGAACAAATACACATCAGTATATTCCTGCCAATTCCATCAGATCTGTTTCTATAACATATTTGCTGTTCAAACTATGGGGGAAACTGACAGAGCCCAGTATTAATATAATCACTGCAGAGGCCAAGCAATGGGACAAGGGGACCAATGTGAGGATTGTATCTTACTAGGATTAGAGGCAGAGTCTGCACCACACTCCTTCACCCACCCCACCCCTCAAAAAAACAGCTGGTCAGAGCTGTCATTGCCTGCTTACTAAGCAGTATTTCTCAAATAGGTCACATTAGTCCTGTGCCTCATGAGATTCACCAGAAGCCAAATTAAGAGAATGAAGTTTAAGGTGTTCTGGTTTTGACCCTCAAAGCCTCAAAATGGGTTTGCGTTTTGGCTACTTGAGGGACTGCTTCATCCCCTCTCCAGTTATCTGAGGTTTCTAAGGTAGCAGACCTTCGGAGACGATTTTCATTGAAGTTTCCTCAAGCTTTGGAAGTCTCACAAACCCTGATCTGTCAGAGCCCTGATTTCATACTGCAGGAGGTTGTACAAGACATCTACTTTTCCAAAGATGGTAGTGGCACAGAGAGGGATGACTAGGTTTTTTTTTTTTTTTTTTGGTGATGGGGGAGGAGAAGAGAAATAGGAAAGAATAGGATTGAGTTCATTCCAAAATTGGGCAGGTCATCTTGTCTTTTTGACATGTTTGATAACTCTTCGCGATTTGGAAGTCTGTATGCATCTAAAAATTAATGATACATGCAATGTATACATCTAAAATATGAGGACCCAAATCCTCTTTCCACTCAATAAAGAGTTAAAAAAGGTTAAACAATTACCAAGACTACTGTTGCAAGATGAACAAGACTGGCTATTGTGGAGACTTGCAAGACAGATGCATAATGAACAGTATTTTTCCAATGGATATTAAGAGGGTCCCCAACTTGTTCTACGCAACTTCATGGGCAGAAAGAAGCTAAGCAATCTGAATCAGTAAGGTTGCAACTTACATTTCTTTGTCCTCTTTCACTGGACATTACAAGTGCATGTCTATTTATTCTGGAAGCTACTGTTTATCTAAATCTTTATTTTATCATCTATTTTTATATTATTGCTTGCAATTTAAAATTGGCTGACATTTACATTGCATTGTACAGGAACTCCTCACTTGAAGTCATCCTGGTTAATGTTGTTTCGTTGTTACATTGCTGATCAATTAGGGAACATGCTCGTTTAAAGTTGTGCAATGCTCCCTTCTAACGTCATTTGGCAGCTGCCTGCTTTGTCCACTGCTTGCAGGAAGAGCAGCCCGTTGCAGCTAGCTGGTGGGGGCTTGGAACCAGGGTGGACCGGCAGCCCCCTAGCAGCTCCTCCTCCCCTAAGTTCCCTGTGCAGCAGCTGCCCAGCAGGCTATCAATTGCCAGCAGTTCAGCTGTCCCTCCCCCAGCCTTGGAGCTGCTCCCCGAGCCTCCCACTTGCTGTGCAAAGGGGGGAAGGGGGGAGAGGAGAAAGTGGGGGAGGGAGAAGGGGGCTAATGTCAGGGTGTCCCCCTCCCTCCCGCTTACGCCATCTTCCATAATGCAGGGGAGACACACGACTGTCCCAGAGGGAGCTTCCTGGTCTCAGCTTGCTGATCTAATTAACAAGGCAGTGTACTTAGGCTAGGTCTACACTAACCCCCCCTGTCGAACTAAGATACGCAACTTCAGCTACGTTAATAACGTAGCTGAAGTCGAAGTATCTTAGTTCGAACTTACCTGTGGTCCACACGCGGCGCGCAGGCTCCCCCGTCGACTCCGCCTGCTCCGTTCGCAGAGCAGGATTACCGGCGTCGACGGGGGAGCACTTCCTGGTTCGATTTATCGCGTCTAGACAAGTTGCGATAAATCGAACCCAGAACATCGATCCCGCGCCTCCGACGCGACGGGTAAGTATAGACGTACCCTTAGAGGGGAAATGTGCATGTCTCTCTCTCACACACAGACACACAGTGTGTCTGTCTGCCCTCCCTCCTTTCCTGCTGCCTTGTAGAGTGAGAGAGTTAATCCTTGAGGGCTCAGCCAATCGCTAGCTCATTATTTAGCTGTAAGGCATTCCTTGGGAAATATCCCACCCTCTGACTTCACCGCCTCAACCAAGCTTCCCAATCATCATTGCTGTGTACCAGTATTAAATTGTTTGTTTAAAACTTATAGTTAGAGAGAGTGAGTGAGTGTGTGTCCATGTGATATCTTATAATCTTTTATCTGGTGAAATAAAATGTCCCTGGAACCTAAACTCCCCTCCCCTTTACATTAATTCTTATGGGGAAATTGGATTCGCTTAACATCGTTTCGCTTGAAGTCGCATTTTTCAGGAACATAACTACAACTGAGTGAGGAGTTCCTGTATATTTTACAGTGCTATATAAATATATAAGTAGTAATGTTTCCCTACCTAAAGAATCTACAATCTAAGAGATATTTATGGTACTGTTTTAATATCCATTTATGAGTATCATGCGTAAAATACATTCCTGGCCACCCAGAGTTCACATTCTAAAGTAAGTCAACTTGATAGCTCATGATTTGAAAACCGAGGGCAAAAGGACGGACATGAATAACAGCAGTACAATTGTGATTGTTTTGGTTGGTGATACAAGAATTAGAGACTGAGAATTATTTTTTCCCAACTGTTAGTTCATGCCTGATACCATTTCTTAGAAGAGAGGAATAGGTTTTGTAGGCTTCACTTCTATTCAGACAAAGGAGAGTCTGCAGAGATTACTGCAGATGGTGGGATGCATTCTTGAGAGCAGTGGGATTGGTGGGTTGTCCCTTTCTTTTTGATAGCTTGAACATTTTACAGTTTTACTTTTAGAAACATTGTTTGCATTATTATGGTGCCATCTAGCCTTCTATACTTTAAAAAAAAAAAAAAAAAAAAAAAAAATCAGCAAAGGTGACTGAGTAGTCCTGAGGGGTGGGCCTCCTTACTAGCAATCGGTGGACATTTGTAAGGGTACGTCTATACTTACTTCCTGGTTCGGCGGGAAGAAATCGATCTTCTGGGATCAATCGATCCCGGAAGTGCTCGCCGTCGACACCGGTACTCCTGCTCTGCGAGAGGAGTACGCGGAGTCGACGGGGGAGCCTGCCTGCCGCGTGTGGACCCGCGGTAAGTACCTTTTAGTTTGAACTAAGATACTTCGACTTCAGCTACATTATTAACGTAGCTGAAGTTGCGTATCTTAGTTCGAACCGGGGGGTTAGTGTGGACCAGCCCAAAGTTGTAAACATTTACAGGCAGAAAGATTGCTATATTTGCACATCACAAAAACTGTGTGCACAAAACAAATTCAACCTCATTTATTTTATTTGTATTACAGTGGCACCTAGAGGTCTCACCCCCAGATTTACCACCATTGTGCCAAGTACTATACAGAGGCAGTGAGAAACCGTCCCTACCCTGAAGAGCTTACAATCTAAATGGAAGAGACAGACAAAAGACAAATAGATTATATGGCTTTCGCAAAGTCACAGACCACACCAGTGGCAGAAACAGTAACAGAAACCAAGTATCCTGACTCCCAGTCCAGTGCCCTATCCACTAGAACAAACTGTCTCCCCAAGAAAAACCTGCAAATGCTTTCGGGTGTTCTTAGATAAACTACTCAATGCTCCCCAATGCAGCAATAATCCATACAAGGAAGTGGAAATTCATCATGGAATCTTCCCCTTTCAGAAAGGGAAGCAGTGCAAGTTTCTGCAGTTTACTACAAATTGTGCTGGCTTTTCTGCAAGTTTGGAGAACACAGCAGAAACATGCCCGACTGACTTAATTCCTCCCAACTAATTTCACAAAGCCAGAACCAAAGAAGTGTTGGAAACAAAGGGCAGTACAGTGTAGAGACAGTACCTCTCTTTTGGCACTCTTGATCCTGTGCAAGATCTCTGAAGGCATGTTCACCTTCACAAGTGGGTACAGAGGGAAGCTTGGGGTCCTGAGATGTATAGGACCAGACAAACTGGTGTTCTTGAATAAAGTAAAATGTCCTGATGGTGCCATTTAGTAAAAAGTGAAATAAAATTATTCCCAGTCTCCAGTAAACATGTCTGTTTATTTCTACTCCGAACCTTGTTCTTGTTTGTTTTCCGGGGTCCCATTTCTCCAACAGATTTGTCCAAGCAAATTTTCAGGTGATGCTGCCTCAAAAATATAGTTTATTTGACCCACCATGATTTTGCTAGACGGACCAGGGGGCTACTGTTCCTTCCAGTGTAAGAACTTTTGAGCAAGGCCAAATCTTTGTGCTTTTCTTGCAATGCTAGGCTTGGATCAAGTCCAGGGAAAATCAAAGATTACTTCTTTCATAGTCAGCATTTTGGACTCACTGTGTTTGCAGTTGATGAGCATCACTGATTGTGTTAAGAACAAATGTTAAAATATGACAAAAATTGTGCTGGGAAGAAGCACGGCAAACAATACTCCCATCTGTCCCCAAAACTGGGTCACTTTACAGTCAAAGTAAAACCAACTGTACCAACTGTGCCAATCGAAAGGAAAGGTTGTTTCACAGCAATTAAAAGGAAAGCAATCAGAACTCATTTTAAACAAACCTTGCCAACAGGAACATTCTTAACATCTTCTACAAACACGACTTCCCTAAGAGACCACTGCTCTTCATTCACTTTCTCTTCTTCTTTCGGAGCAGGAGTGGACCGTCGTCGTTCTTAAATGACAACAAAATAATAAGTACCAAAAAACCTGAAACTTGAAACATTTCGTCTAAATATAGCAGAGATCTTACTTTATGCCTAACACACACACACACACTCTTTGCAAAAGTGTATCATTACTCAAATCAAAATTTAAATCAAAGTAAAATTTAGTTTGATTCTAACACTGTCTGAAGTCAGAGTAACATGACAGAATTTCTCAATGCCACTTAAATGTTTTGCTAATAAATCTGTACCAAACAGTAAAGCTGTTCCATATCAACCAAAAAGAAAAAAAAAAAAAAAAAAATCTATTAAAGCTATGACTTCCTTAGTCATGTTAATTCATTCCTAGCCACATTTGTTTATTCCATATGTTAAATATTCCGAGTATTCTGAAGTACCAAAAAACTGTTCTTGTAATGTTATGGTAATTATGATAAAGGACCTAAAAAGTTGAAGTTAGCATAGGATCCTTAATTCAGACATGTTAAATATGCTGCATTTATGACAGCCTTTCAAAACTCTGCCACTAGCCCAGGGCAATATTTGACAGATGAATAAAACAGTATTACTGTGGTAAAGGCTATAGAACACATTTTGGACCTGGGTTGCAATGTATTCATGGCAGTCTTATAATTTTGTTTTGCTCTTCAGATGTTGATCTTTAAGTGTTAAGATGCACATTTGTATTCTTGTTAATAGTGTAACACGGCTGAGTTAGCATTAATATGAGACCCTTTGCTTCCTTACTTCTAAGAGTTCATATTAACCAACACTACATGAACATATGATTTTGTATTTTTTTAAATAAAGAAACAGGAAAGGTTTATAAACTCCACACACACACACCCCTGCACTTACATTTGTGTGGAATTTTAAAGCTGTATAAGCACAGGGCTGAAAACATGGGGTCTTTTAATAGCTGGAACATAACTATGTAAACACTGAAAGATTTTAGTGCTTAAACTTTTCTATGAAAAAAAGATTAAACAGACAGCTGTGGCCTGAAGTCTTTTAAGTCAAAAAACAGTTATTGCATTCAAAACTGATCAATAAAAGAGTTTTCCATTTTGAAAGCTTTTTATTTAGATACTGGCTATAACAAAATTAGTATTGTAGTTCTGAACCTAAAAGTTCTCTAATCTAGATAGTTATGTGACCCTTCAGTACACTCTGGTATGTGTATAACTGGAGGGACAGAGTCAAAATGAGGAAGTTGTTGAAATTATAGTATCAGAATAAGAATCCATTATGGCTATACTGATTAAAAGTCACAAAGGTGGTACGGTAGGGACAACTGCTTTTGAGATTTTAATGTGGTATATTTGGTATTCTGAGAACTGTTGATGCAAATAGCAAACAGTTTAATAGCATATATGCAATACTGAACTTCTAAATTTTAAAAACTGTTACTTTGGGTACGCGCACATAAGAGTGGAAGAAGGTCCTCAGTGGAAGACTATCCAATTGGAAGCTTGCTCTAGTTAAGATGCCTGTGCAAATTACATAGAAATGTTTTAAAATAATCTGGAAGTGAATAAGGTATATTTCTGCCACCCTTGCACACTTCAAAAACTGAAGAATGGATTTTGCTAAATTTTTCAAAACCAGTTCAATTCTAGGTTGAAACCAACCATGGAAAATTTCATTCCAGGAAGTTCTAAACATATGAAAATGGTTATAATGGAAGTCTCTGTATAACTAACTACAGTATAGTGTTTCTACCAAATGAGCATCATATAGTTATTGGCTTTTGTATAAATCTACAACAAGCTCCATGACTGAAATTTACTATATTTACTTTAAAGATACCCAGCACTAAACTCCCACTGTTATTCTAATAAATTCTACATTAGAAGAACACTGGCAAATCTGAACTTTCAGCATCTGTGGATTAAAGACTACTGTGACTTTTCTTTTCTTTTTTTTTTTTCTTTTTTTTAAGTGAACTGCAGTTAGGATAGAAGAGCCAGAATGCATTTTGCCAGTCAGAAAGTTACATTTTCAAAGATTTCTGTTAACTACACTATCCATAAAACATCTCCCATTTACTGATTTTAAATTACTTGTCAAAAGCACTCTTCAATGCTAGAGATAAATAAAAACAAACATACATCGTGATAGACTTAGTATAACTGTGATATATAGCAATTATATAGACGGTGCACTATTAAAGTAAAACTTACTGTACGGCATTGATGCACTGCTTGCAATTGAAGATGCATCACTACAGGTAGAAGCTGGGGATGGTGGTGGACCCATTTCAGTTTTCACTGGCTCCTGTTTGCTTTCAGGCCTAGGATTTAAGAATTTAATTATATTTATGGAAAAAAAACATTAACAGAAAGAAAAGTCTATTTCAAGGTTTGGACAAACAGTTTCTTGGGCTTGTTTTGCTGAACAAAGCGCTAATCTAGCCAAGCATTTCATATTGCAATTTGTGCAAGAGCTAAAAATACTTTTCTTATTGCAAACACTTAACCAGATTTCTTAATTTAGAATGAAACAGTAAAAATCTTAATAGAAATATAGATTTCTATGCTTTTAACATATCCCATTATAGAGCTACTAGGATAAAGTTATAATGTCTAGATGATGCTATGTTCCTTACTCAGGGTCTGGCTGTATAATTGTTCTCAATGAAAAGTTGAAATATAACATTTTGGAATGTTAAAACATCCCCAAATGTGAACTAACTTGGGAGGATAGGGTGGGAAGAAGAGGAAGGTGTTTACTTATTAAAGTGACCTATAACTCAAAATAGTTTGACGGTTTTCTTACAACTTAACAGAAACAGTTTGCTTTTAAGAATAAGTGAAAATATTCAGGCCAAACCAGTTTTTTCAAATCAGAATTATCAGAGGGCTAACAGGACTTTTTAATGGAAGCTGGATGCAACCCTAACTTTGGAGAGACTACCCAAAACAGCTTTTCACAATATAATTAGTACCAAGACTGAAGCAATGTCCAGCTTACTAAAATACATAATAGTGCAAGTAAAGTTTTACTACCACTATGAAACAACACAGTAGACAAAAGAGTCTCCATCTTCACATAACACTCCTATTGCTTAAATGTCCATAGTTTCAAACACTTGTAGCGACATCTTTATTGCAATTAAAATGTCTGCACATTTAGGCAATTTGAAAATGCAGGCTTTACCAGTAAATCTGAGTCTCATTCTGAGACGGAATAATAAAAAACACTCCAGATTTCGCTCAACCCCACACTCCTTACGTAAGGTCTGACCACTTCCAAGTATTTTCCTTTATATTTTGGCATCACCAATTCAAAGCTCTCTCAAGTAAAATATTCAACAACCTATCTAGCTGATAAAGTAACTGAATCACCCCTTTTGGATTGTTTCCCCCCCCCCCCCCAACTGTGTGATGTCGAGTTATAACAAGATGTTACAAGCTAGCGAACATGTTCTGTTAAAAAATATCAATAGCTTACCTAATTAAAAATCTCCTGCAATAATATACAGTACATAAGAGCATCATTTATTGCTCTAGCCAAGCAATAATACCAGCTGGAAATGATATTCAGCCAAAAGCAAATAAAAGCTAAAGAAAAATATGGTCACATGTATTAAACAATACATCAATAATTCAGTAACACAAACCAAAAGCAATACAGTCAAGTCAGCTAACACCTCTCAAAACAGGGCATCAGCAAGACATTTTTCTTTCAAATTGTGTTAACTTGATATTTGCTATCCAAAATTATAGAATAAGTACTGTAGATCTATGTACTTTTAATTGCAACAGATGTGGTGCAATTTCAATCCCTCACCAATAATAATTAAAAGCTATTATTCTAATTTGGAAAGTAAATATATTCAAAAAAAGTTTGTTTGTTTTTTCTCTCTCAAAAATAAAAATGTGGACTAATGTCCTCTGGAAACTATGAGAACTTTAAAATAAGCAAGAACATTCAAGGTACTGCTGTGATTTTCAACCTTTTTTCATCTGAAGATCCCTAAAAAGTTTCAAATGGAGGCGTGAACCCCTTTGGAAATCTTAAACACAGTCGGTGGACCCTCAAGGGTCCGCAAACCACAGGTTGAAAACCACTGTTTTACTGAATTTCCCTTGAGATTTCCTTCACTCTTTACATCTGAGCTATACTAGCGATCACTCTGAGGAGGAAATGACAGTCAAAAGCAGGAGGAGGATATGGGAAAGAGGAATGGTAGTGGAAACATCTGACCCAGCATTAGGACAAAGGAAAAAGTAGCGGCCAATGCTGTGAGGAGTGGCCAGGGCACCAGTGACATCTGGCAAGTTATATCAGTTGATCTATCCAGGAGGAAGTAATGGCTAAGCTGGCCATTTGGTAGGTACCATAGGGAGGGAGAAAAGGGGTCTTAATTTTTTATTTGAAAGAAGTCATTTAGACAAAGCTGGATTTCTGATTGTTAGTGGACATAAGGCTAAATACCTATTAGATGTCAACTTTCCAGAAAAGGGTCTGATTAAGAACCGAGGAAACATCCAAACAATTTAGCAACTACACACTTCTACAGCAAATTCACTAAGGCAAACTCAAAACTTCATAAAAAATGATAAGTCCCTTAATTCTGGAAATTTTCAAATAAGTACTATGAAGTTAAAAAAATATATTAACATATTGATTTTCAAGGTGAGCAGGGTAAAGAGAAGAGACAAGCACAGTCAAGTGACCCAATAGGTACATAGGGCACTCTCTTCCACTCACTAATTCCAGAATAAAATTTACTGGCTGAACTAGACTGAAGCATAAATATGGTGCTCAGTAACCCTGTGGACTTTTAGTCAGGCTGCCTGACGTTAACAACTCAGTTATGCCAACAATCTGTTTTCCCCTCTGACATCAAGCAATCCTACTGATACCAGAGAACACTGGAATCACCAGATAACTGCCCTATACAAATCTCTTTTAGTGACCAATAGAGTTTTTTTTTTTTAATGGTTTAGTAGTTTCAACAAGTGGTACTGTCATGCCTCTGTTTGCTTGCCTGCCTACCCTAATCCCCATCACTCATAATTCCTCCTTTAGATTCAGTTATCCTGAGATTCTTCACAAGACAGTCCTCTTTTCCATATGCTGCTGTATTTCTAAACCTCATCAATTTAACGTTAAAGAGTACAGTAAAACCTGAGTGTTACATACACCAGAGTTACGAACTGACCAGTCAACCCCACACCTAATTTGAAACCAGAAGTACACAATCAGGAAGCAGAAGAGACCAAAAAAAAAAAAAAAGGCAAATACAGTACAGTACTGTGTTAAACGTAAACTACTAAAAAATGGAAGGGAAAGCAGACTTTTTCTTCTGCATAGTAAAAGTTTCAAAGCTGTATTAAGTCAATGTTCAGTTGTAAACTTTTGAAAGAATCATAACGTTTATTTAGAGTTAGGAACATTTCAGAGTTACAAACAACCTTCATTCCCGAGGTGTTCATAATGCAGAGGTTCTACTATATAAGTGGTTCGTGTCACTCACTCATTACCCCTAAAATAATCTATTTTACTAAATAGTTATTTGCCAGGTAATCTCCATCAGTGACGTCAGGAAAGAGCTCACCCTGAAGAATCTATAGGGATTTTGTTTAATTTCTTCAGAGTCTGCCATAAACTTCATGTAAGCTTGATGAAAACTTGTGACTGCCAGTATCAATTAATCGGTATCTCAATTAATATCACACAATATTTTGCTAAACTAGTAAATTTTCACTCCAAAAACATATACCAGATTCTTTTTAGTGCACTTACTTTGCCTCAGTAGTTTTGCTAGCTTTCTCCATGTTTTTCAAGCTCTCTGGTGATCGAAGCTGGAACCTACAGCTATCGTTCATATTCCAAACAGATTCCATTAAGACACCCACTTTAGGAATTCCAGCGCTAATTGAAAAAGCCACGGCTCCGGCATGATAAAGGGGATTATTTCTCAGGCACACCTACAGACAAGAGTTCGAAATAGCTGAATATTTCTATGTAAGATCAGACAAAGAATGATATTGATTCAGATTGCAAACATTGAATATACATATCTCTCTGTGAACGTGTCTCATTTCCTCAGCAATTAGAAGAGGAAAACTTTAGAGTAGGACTGGACACAACAGGTACAGTTAAGGTGACCAGACAGCAAATGTAAAAAATCAGGACAGGGTGTGGGGGGTAATAGGTGCCTATATAAGAAAAAGCCCCCCAAAATCGGGACTGTCCCTATAAAATCGGAACATCTGGGTCACCCTAGCTACAGATGCAACCAGCAGTTGCCAGTTGCAAAATGGTCATTTCAAATATGACTTTACCAAGCAACTACAACCTTAAAGGGCCAGCCTCAGAAAAGAATGCTAGGAAAAAATGTTCCAAGAAAAGTGCCACCCTCCCCTGGGGAGTCAATAAGGACCAAGCAGCAGCTCCTTGGAAAGAGGCTGTTCTGGAGGTGTGACTAGCACCATTATCATAATCACATAGCACATGATGCTGAGAGTCTTAGGTTGTTTTCAGACCTTTTCAGGCCCCAATCTGGAAAATGCTTATATGAGTAAACTAAGCATTTGCCAGATCAGAGCCTAATACTTGAATTACTTATAAAGCAGTATTCTCAATAGAGTACATCAAGTGTTTAGTCCTACAGCCTATAATACATTCTTTACTGCTTTTTAAAGCAATTCAAATTGAATTATGGACAAATAGCTACCCCTTGGGCAAAGCTCATGTACATAGAGTTTAAAGAGATAAAACAGTTATAGATTAAGCTACCTCATCTGTACTGTTTGTTCTATACTCCTAATGAATGTGTAGAGTGCAATTAGTTAAAATAATTTTTAAAAAACCAAAAAAACAAAAATGGTTGCCTACCTTTTGTAACTGCTGTTCTTCGAGATGTCTTGCTCATGTCCATTCCATTCGAGGTGTGTGCGCGACCATGTGCACAGAGACTTTTGCCTTCCGATATCCGTAGCGTCAGCTGCGGTGCCCTCTTGACTGCCACGCTCATGCGCCAGTATATTAGGTGCTGACAACCTTACACCCTCTTAGTTCCTTCTTGCCAGGAACTCTGACAGAGGGGCAGGAGGGCGCATAACGGAATGGACATGAGCAACACATCTCCAAGAACAGTTATGAAAAGTAGGAAAAGTAGGAAACCATTTTTCTTCTTCGAGTGCTTGCTCATGTCAATTCCATTCTAGGGGACACACAAGCAGTATCCTCCGAGGTGGGCTCGGAGTTCACGGACTTGCAGCTTGCAACATTGCTCCACTAAAACCAGCATTTTCCCAGGCCAGCTGGATAAGCGTGTAATGGAATGTTAGCATGTGGATTGACAACCAGGTGGCCGCCTTACAGATGACCTGGATAGACACTTGGGCTAGGAAAGCTGCCAAAGAGGCTTGCCCTCTGGTTGAATGGGCGATCACAGTCGCCGGAGGTGGCATCCTTGCCTGATTGTAGCAGCAGCAAATGCAGGCAGTAACCCAAAAAGAAATTCTTTGAACGGACACTGGACAACCTTTCATCTTGTCTGCCACCATGACGAACAATTGCGCCAACTTGCGGAATGGCTTAGTCCTTTCAATGTAGAAGGCTAGCACCCTCCTGACATCTAGGGAATGCAACCTATGCGCCTCCTCCTGACTTATGCGGCTTTGGGGAAAACACAGGTAAGTAGATGTCTTGGCCCGTATGAAACGGAGACCACCTTGGGCAGGAAAGCTGGGTGTGGCCGTAGCTGGATTTTGTCTTTGTAAAAGACCGTATAAGGCAGTTCTGAGGTAAGAGCCCTAATCTCAGAGACCAGGCAGGAAGATGTTATTGCAACCAAGAACGTGACTTTCCAGGAAAGGAAAAGGAGAGAGCAGGAAGCCAGAGGCTCGAAGGGGGGTCCCATGAGCAGCGACAGCACAAGATTCAGGTCCCACGGAGGGACAGGGCCTGACGTGCGGGTAGAGGTGCTCGAGGCCCTTGAGGAACCTGGTAGTCATGTCCTGGGTGAAAACCGACCTGCCCTCGAGCAGCAGATGGAAGGCTCAGAGAGCGGCCAAGTGGACCTCCAACGCCAATGCAGAATTTTTCCACCATGCAAGTGACAACAGGATGTGGTCTGGGACCTTGACCACATGGTCTGTGCTGTGTCTATTGGGGACGTAGACTGACGCCAGCCACGCCTATAGCGGCCTGAGGTGGAGCCATACATGCCGAACCATGTAAGTACAGGCTGCCATGTGGCTCAACAACCACAAGCACGTATGAGCGGTGGTAAGAAGGTGGGCTTGCACCCACGAGATCAGGTCTGCCATGGCCTGGAACCGGGTCTGGGGGAGGAAGGCCCTGACCCGAGTAGAGTCAAGGACTGCTCCAATGAACTCTAAGCTGTGTGCTGGAACTAAGGTTGACTTTTTCTCATTTATTAACCGCCGCAGGTCACGATTGGTGGCGCAAACCAGGTCAAGAGGACACCGCACCTGATCCCGGGATCAGCCCTTTAGTAATTAACCAGTCGTAGAGGTATGGATAAACGTGCACACCTCGGCGCCTCAGATAAGGAGGCGCTAGCGCTATTGACTTTGTAAACACTCTTGGGGCTGATGAGAGACCGAAGGGCAGTGCATGAACTGAAAATGGCGGTGGCCCAACACAAAACGGAGGAAACGCCTGTGCCCCGAGAAAATGGAAACATGAAAATACACGCCCTTTAAGTCGAAGGCAGCGTACCAGTCTCCGGGATCCTCAAAATGCCTGCTTCTGGCTTCCTTGGCCTCTGGAAGAATCAGGCTGAGCAGAGGAATGGGAAGACGAAGGGTGCCGCCACTTAAACCCTTTGTCTCTGTCTCTGTCCTTCTTCCTGTAGGAGCTGGACTGGGGGGACACCTCAGGACCTCAACGGAGGAGGCAGGAGACGGAACTGCTTTCTAACCTACTGAAGCGTTCGCAGGTCCAAGGGACAGAAGGTGGCACGGGAGTCTTTAAAGCTGTGGAGCTATGCATCAGTCAGCTCTGAGAAGAGCCCTGCTCTTTCAGACGGGAGATCCTGAAGGGTAGTCTGCATCTCCTGGGACAGGCCAGAGGACTGCAACCAGGAGCTGCAGCTGATGACCACCACAGAGGCAACTATCCTGGCCCCCAACTCTGTAGCATCCCAGACCATCTGGAGAGCGTCTCTCGCCACCACCAAGGTGGCGAACTCCTGTGGAAGGCCCTCCTTGAACTTGCTAATGGAGTACCACAGTTTGACATTGTGCCTGCCTAGCAGGGCCTGATTGTTAAGACACCCAAAATTGCAGGCTGGCTGTTGAATAAATTTTCCTGCCAAACAAGTCCAGCCTCCTGGCATCTTTATTTTTCTGTCCCCCAATCACCTGGCCCTTTTGTTGATGGCGAACATGACCAGGGACCCCGCTGGAAGGTGGGCATACAGGTATTCAAATCCCTTTGCTGGGACATAGTACTTCTTTTCCACATTCTTGTAGGAAGGCGGAACGGAAGAGGAGGGTCTCCACAAAGACTTAACAATTTTCAGGACCCCTGGGTGGACGGGCAACGGGCCGGGGTGGAGGAGGGTACGATATTAAACAGGTCGTCAGACTCCTCCGCTAGCTCCTTGACCTCCAAGTTCAGGTTGACCTCCAAGTCGTCGGGTGGGCTGCTCGTTTGGGAGGGGCCTGCCACCGCTTTGTCCAGAGATGACGAAGATGATTGCACCACAGGGGTAAGAGCAGCATCCCCTTGCTCATCTGGGGACAGCTCCTTGGACGTTGGGGCCAAGGGACAGGGGGCTGTGTCACCCGCACATTGGATTCTGCACTGTGCTCTGACTCGGGTGTCGGCTGTGCTGGGGGCAGTTTGTCCAACGTGGCCTGGGAGGAACGATGGGAGTACGAGACCAGCATAACAGGTACACCCCACGGGTTCCAGTACTGGCAACGAGTGTGCCACTGCCCCAATCTCCACATCGCCACCACAGGAGGCACACCGATGACGATTCACCTTTTATAGGTATGGGGCTGAACTCCCCGTCTGACTAGGACCATTGCATTCCCGGTGACCAGGGTGGAGCTGTAGATGCCTGAGTCTGCCAACAGACCCTCATCGGCAACCGGTAAGGAGAGGGTGAGGATCTGTGCCTGCCCGAAGAGCAGTACTGGCGAGATGCAGACTGGTGCAAAGACTAGGAACAATCCTGCACCAGGGGAGGGAGGAGGGAAATCGATGCCTGGGAACACCCAGTTGATGGTGATCTGCGCCGTGGTGATCTCTGGTGGGAGGCCCGACAGTACTATGAGTACGGGGATCGGCCTCGTGACTCAGGAGTCCTTTGCCCTGTAGGTAGAGATCTTGGCATCAGGGACCTGGGTCGTCTAACTGACGCTGCGGTGCCAGAGTCCTAGACCGTGGTGATGGGGATCAACACCTGCGGTCGGGCACGCTCCACTTCTCCCTTACATACCGGGGACCTTAGCCAGGTCCATCACCTGGCTTGGCGTCTGCAGTGCCGTCCAGCCTACTTGCTCTTTGGCTGCCGGGATCACTTTGGGCTCAGATGGCCCTACGAGGGGCTGGAACTCCCTGCTATTCCCGGGAGTCAGAGGTGGATCCTTGGCTGGGCTAGGGGGGTCTGACCACAGCAGTACACCCAAGTAGCTCCAGGGAAGGCATGTGGCCTAACACAGGTCCTTTGCCCAAAGCCCCCTTTTCCTGCAGTGCCGGCAGGCCTAAAGACTTCAGATGCTTCTTAGGCACGGGTGAGGGGGGGGAACAGTACTGGGCGGATTCCGGTGAAGTGCCGGGCATGGAGTCCAATTGAGAGGTCTCAGAGGCAGGACGAAGCGCAGTCTCCATGAGGAGGACCCTCAAGTGAATATCCCACTCCTTTTGAGTTTGAGGGCGAAAGTTTTACAGATCCTTCACTTATCCTTTCTGTGGGACTCTCCCAAACACCTCTCATGGGGGTTGCTAATGGGCATCGGCCAGCTGCACAATGAGCATGGCTTAAAGCTTGGCGAACTGGGCATGCCATGTGCGGAGGCGAAGTCCCCAGCCGGGAATCTAACTCCTAAACTACTACTCTAACACTTAACTTAATGGTCTAAGTACCTATCAACTAAATACAAAGGAGACAGAACAATGGACTGTAAGAACCGCTAACGTTCTTGCCATGCAAGACAAAGCGCTCCAACCAAACGTCAAGGGCAGTAAGAAGGAACAGAAGGTGTAGGGTTAGTGGCGTCTTATATACCAACGCATAAGTGCGGCACTCAAGGGGGCGCCACAGCTGACTCTATGGATACCACTAAGGCAAAAGTCTCCGATGACTGTACACATGGGCGCGCACACACCTAGAATGGAATTGACATGAGCAAGCACTCGAAGAACTGATGTTCAGAGCTGGGTAGCAAGGACTCCAATACACTATTACAGAGTTGCACACAGCTGTTAAGAAATGTAGGTGATCCCAACACCTACCTACTTGGGTTTCAGAGAACAGTGTAAAGGGACCTTGGGCCAGGTCTACACAGTTTTTGGATTGACTTAATTATTTTGGTGTTTAAAAAAAAAATAATAAAATCAGTTTCCAAGGTCAGAAGGGATCGCTGTGATCATCTATTCTGATCTCCTGTATGACACAGGTCATAGAACTTCCCCCAAAACAATTCTTTTTTGAACTACAGTATATCTTTAAAAAAAAAATCCAATCTTGATTTAAAAATCACCAGTGTTCGAGATTCCACGACGACACTTGATAAAATTGTTTCAGAGGCTAGTTACCCTCACTTTAAAAAGTATGACTTATTTCCAATCTGAATGTGTCTCGCTTCAACATCCCGCCATTATTATACCTTTGTGTGCTAGAAAGAAGAATCCATTATCAAATGTTTGTTCCCCATATAAATATTTATAGGCTGTGATCGAGTCACCCCTTAGCCTTTCCTCTGTTTAAATGGTAGGGCTGTCCAGCATTAAAAAAGAGTATTTCAATTAACTGTGCTGTTAAACAACAATAGAACACTATTTATATAAATATTTGTGGATGTTTTCCACATTTTCAAATACATTGATTTCAATTACAACACAGAATACAAATGTACAGTGCTCACTATTTTTTATTATAAATATTTGCACTGTAAAAATAAAATAGTATTTTTCAATTCACTTAACACAAGTACTGTAGTGCAATCTCTTTTCAACTTTCATGATACTTACAAATATAGATTTATGTACAAAAAAATAACTGCATTCAAAAATAGAACAATGCAAAACTTTAGAGCCTACAAGTCCACTCGGTCCTACTTCTTTGTTCAATCAATCGCTCAAATAAGTTTGTTTACATTTGCAGGAGGTAATGCTGCCCACTTCTTGTTTACAATGTCACCTCAAAGTGGAGGAATTTGCATGGCACTGTTGTAGCTGCCATTGCAAGATATTTACCTGCCAGATGCACTAAAGATTCATATGTCCCTTCATGCTTCAACCACCATTCCAGAATACAAGCTTCCATGCTGATGACGTGATCTGCTCAACAACAATCCAAAGCAGTGCAAACCGACGCATGTTCATTTTCATCATCTGAGTCAGATGCCACCAGCAGAAGGTTGATTTTCTTTTTTGGTGGTTCAGGTTCGAGAGTTTCCACATCGGAGTACTGCTTTTTAAAAAGTCTCAAAACATGCTCCAGATCCCGTCCCAATCAGATTTTGGAAGGCACTTCAGATTCTTAAACCTTGGGTCAAGTGCTGTAGGTATCTTTAGAAATCTCACATTGGTACTTTCTTTGCGTTTTGTCAAATCTGTAGTGAAAGTGTTCTTGAAATGAACAACATGTGCTGGGTCATCATCCGAGATTGCTATAACATTAAATATATGGCAGAATACGGGTAAAATACAGAGCAGGAGACATACAATTCTCCCTCAAGGAGTTCAGTCACAAATTTAATTAAAGCATTATTTTTTTTAACGAGCGTCATCAGCATGGAAGCATGTCTTCTGGAATGGTGGCCAAAGCATGAAGGGGCATACAAATGTTTAGCATATCTGGCACGTACATACCTTGCAATGCCAGCTACAAAAGTGTCATGTGAACGTCTCTTCTCACTTTCAGGTGACGTAAATAAGTGACCAGCATTAACTCCCCTAAATGTAAACAAACTTGTCTGTCTTAGCGATTGACTGAACAAGAAGTAGGACTGAGTGAACTTGTAGGCTCTGAAGTTTTACTTTTTTTTTTTTTTTTTTTTTGAGTGCAGTTCTGTAACAAAAAAAAAAATCTACATTTTTAAGTTGCGCTTTCACAATAAAGAGCGTGCACTACGGTATTTGTATGCGGTGCATTGAAAAATACTATTTCCTTTATTGCTTTTACAGTGTAAATATTTAAAAATAAAGCAAGCACTATACACTTTGTATTCTGTATTGTAATTGAAATAAATATTTGAAAAATATCCAAAATATTTAAGAAATTTCAGTTGGCATTCTATTTTTTTTAACAGTGCAATTGAAACAGCCATTAATCATAATTTATTTTTTTGAGTTAATCGTGTGAGTTCACTGCGATTAATCAACAGCCCAAGAAAATAGAGTTCCTTGAGCCTATCACTGTAAGACAGGTTTTCTAATCCTTTAATATCATTCACGTGACTTTTCTCTGAGCCCTCTCCAATTTATCAACATTCTTATTGAATTATGGACATCAAAACTGGACACTGCATTCCAGCAGTGGCTGCACCAGTAACAAACACAAAGGCATAATAACCTCTTTACTCCTACTCGAGCATCTCCAGTTTACACATCCAAGGATCATATTTTTCCCCATGGACACAGCATTGCATTGGGAGATCATGTTCAGTTAATTATCCACTATGACCCCCAAATCTTTTTCAGATCCACTACTTCCCAGGATAGAGTCCCCAATTCTATAAGTATGGCTTACATTCTTTGTTCCTAGATGTATACGTTCCATTTAACCATATTAAAACACATTACTTGTGCTCTGCTTACCAAGCAATCCAAGCCCCTCTCTACCAGTAACCTGACCACTCCCCCCCCCCATTTGTGTCTCGTCTGCAAACTATCAATAATGAATTTATGTTTTCTTCCAGATCATTGATAAAAAATGTTAAATAGCATAGGGCCAAGAATTGATCTCTGTAGGACCTCTGCAAAAACAGACATTCAATGATGATTCCCTATTTACAATTACATTTCGAGACCCAGAATTCTCCAGTTTTTAAATCTATTCAATGTGTATGCCGTGTTAATTTTGTACCCTTCTACTTTTTTAATCCACCTTTCTCAACAAAAGTGATAAAATCTATACAACCCCTTCACTGGATGGAGTTATACCGGTATAAAGGTACCTTATATTGGTATAGCTTATGTGACACGTGATGCTTTAGAAACACTGAGTATTAAAAGCCTAATGCTAGGGCCCTATCACGGCCGTGAAAAACGTGTCAGGGACTGTGAAATCTGGTCTCCTCTGAGAAATGTGGCTATTTGTAGGGGGCTCACAGTATTGCCATCCTTACTTCTGCGCTGCCTTTAGAGCTCAGTGGCTGCTGGCCGAGTGTCCAGCTCTGAAGGCAGCACTGCCACCAGCAGCAGTGCAGAACTAAGGATGGCAATACCGCAACCCCACCCCTAACAATGGCCTTGTGAGCCCCCCACAGCCTCCTTTTGGGTCGGGACCCCCACTGTTATAACACTGGTAACTTGCAGATTTAAATATGTGAAACCACAAAATTTAAGATTTTTTAAATCCGATGACCGTGAACTTTACCAAAATGGACCATGAATTTGGTAGGGCCCTACCTATTGCATTGAGATGTAACAAATGTTATGGATACATGGAATATTCAAAAACAGCTGCATCAATTTTAAATGTTATTTGTATTCCTGGATCAACAGGTGAACTAAAGGGTTTTCTGCAAGAACTGAAGTCACTGAGGGATAACACATGCTAATCCTCACCAGTGAAACAAGACAAGTAACAAGGCTGTGGAAGTTTCGCCCCATCTCCCTCAAGGGAAATAGCATATACTGGTTTGACCTGGTAAGAAGCCTGGGAGACGAATTTGAAACTATATAAAAGATCAGCCATGAACAGAGGAGAGGAGTCACTCACACTCAAACCAAGAACAAACATGAGACGGTGAACAAGAGAGGCAGGCCCTGCGGAAAAGGCCTAAAGTATGTTAGTTCTATTAGAGTCCCTTTGTGGGAGATTAACTGACCAGGAAGTCACCAGACATGCATATAAGATGTTTTCTTTGTAAAGCTTTTATTCTGAATAAACAGTACTTAGCTTTATGAGAGCTGTCTGATCACCGGTTAACCCTGTCATTGTCCCTGAAACAGGACTGCAAGTGATGAACTAAAGTCAGACCTACGGAGATAGGCTGCAGATTTCTGCAATTGTGATTAAGTCCCCAGTCTGGGAAGAAAGGATGATGGGAGCACATCCTGAGACAGGTCTCAGGCCTCTATCCATTCCTCTAAATTTACAGGAATAAGCTATACCAGCATCGACACATAGGGGGTTGCAGCACTTTATAGTAAAAATGATACAACAGGCAAGGCCTTAGTGTAAATGGAGAATGGAGCCGGATATGTTTTTGACAACCTGTATCCTCCTCCCAAAACACTTAAGACTGCTCACAATACAGTGGTTGTACTTACTTGCGTGCCAACTGTGATATTTGGCATTGAAGAGATGCCAGCACTAGACTTGGGCTTTTTATTTTTCGCTCTGGCCTTTTCTAGCATCTTCTTCCTTTGGCTAAAAGGAACTACTCCCCTAAGGAAAGAAAACAAATTATTAAACCAAGAACTACAAAAGAAGTGTCTGTTCCATAGTCTTGAGCTTCTCAAGTCTACAATTTAGGGCTTGTCTACACTGGCAAGTTTTGTTGCCAAAAACTGCCTTTTGGCAACAAAACAGCAAGAGCGTACACACTACAATGGGACTTGTCGCGGAAAAACGCTCAGTTTTGGTAACAAAAAACTTCCACCCCTACAAGAGACTTGTCTTTTTCCCTTTTTTGGTCGACAAAGAGCCACTGTAGACACTGCTGATTGTTATGTGGACAGAACTGGCTTCCGCCAGTATCCCACAATGCCTGACCTGATTGCTCTGCTCAGTGTTTTGATCTCTGCTGCCCTGCAGGCATGCGCCCCTCCTCTTTTAAAAGCTCTGGGAAGTATCTGTGTGCTAATCATTGGAAAGCTCCTGTTCTGCCTTGCACTAGGAACACAGCAGCAGGCAGACTGCTGCTGCAGGGGGAGGGGGACAGACTGCTGTGGTGCTTTGCCATTCCTCAGCACTGAGAGCTCAGAGCTGCTCATGATGCTGCTCTCCACAGCTGGGGGCGCTGTGGGAGAACTTGGGAGAGAATCCCAAGATGCGCAGCGATCAGCTCTTCCTTCCCACAACACTGCACTGTGGGATATATAGCCACAGTGCATTGCTCACCCTGTCGATGATGGTGTCCCCAATGTGGGCATGATCTGTCAACAGAGGGAGCAAGTGTGAACATCCTTTGGAGATTTTTGGGTGTCAACGTAAGTTTTGTCAACAAAACTTGGTAGTGTACACAACCCCTTAAACAGAAGACATGGTAAAACACAACTCTGCCAAAAGCCCTCAGCAAAAGTGACATCTTGCTGTCCCATATTCACTCCACCTCACTCTCAAATGCTCTTGTATCAAAATGCTCACTTTACAAATTAATTTTTTTTAAACTGCCTGTACTGAAAACTCAACATGTTATTTAAAAATCTAAACTTTTTATCCTGCTTTCTATACCACAGGCCTGCACAACATGCGGCCCAGGGGCCACATGCGGCCCGCGTGGGCTCACTGTGCGGCCCGTGGGGGGGGCGAGTAGGCAAGCGGCGGGGTGGGGCAAGCCAATGGCCGGCTGGCCGGCCGGCGGGGTGGTGAAGAGGCCAGTGGCAGGCTGGGGAGTGAGGGTGAGCCAGCGGCAGGGGGAGGGGGCAGCGGCAGAAGGTAAAAGGCCAGCAGTGGGCAGGCAGGTGAGCTGGCGGCGGGGGGGTTGAGGAGGCAAGTGGGCAGCGGGGGGTGAGTAGGCAAGCTGAGTGGGCAAGCAGTGGCGGGGGGGCAGGTGAGCCGACGGGGGGGAGGGGCTGAGGAGGCAAGTGGGCGGCAGGGGATGAGTGGGTAAGCCGGGAGGGTGGAGGGATGACGAGCTGAGCAGACAGTGGCAGCGAGGCTTTATACTGGGGTGGGGGTGAGGAGGCGAGTGGTGAGTCAGTGGCTGGATGGGGGCAAATCTCCCAGATTCAAAAACTGGGACTGTGTCCGTTGGTCCTTTTTGTTGCTTGTCTCTGGGCTGGGGGTTGTCCCAATGCTGCAAAGACCGTGTTCCCAAAGGAAGGTGCTTGCTTCTAACCCCCAAGGCCGTCAGTATATCTGCTCTTCTCTAGTCAGCCCACTTGACACTTGTCTGGCTCCCATCCTCTCTCCAAGGGTTGCAGCTGTCTGGAGGTGCCTGCCTTCCACGCCTTCCTCATTTACACCTCATTCATTCAACAGGGCAACTGAATACAAAGTGGGGAGGAGATCTTATTCTACTTCTAGCAAAAAGACATTTTTCTTTTACCTTAATTATACTACCTTAGGGGCCCGCTATAACATACTACCAAGGTTCAATACAAAGTCATATAAAAGTTATACAAAAATGCATAATCTAGAGATTTATCTACAACTGCATTGATTGACTGTTGTGTGCAGTAATATAGTGACCCCGGGGGGGGGGGGGGGGGGGGGGGGGGGGGGGGGGGGGAGGGCGCGAGGTGAAGAGGGGTGTGATGGTGGGGCCGAGCGGGGAGGGGGCGGGTCCTATTTTACTGCTGTGATCTGGTCACCCTATGCGCGCCGTTTCATTCCCCCTCTACAGGCTTCCACCCCCCAGCGCTGGGGAAGGAGGGGTTGTTTCCATGGGGCGGGCGGCGTTGGGCGGGAGGGTGTTTCGGCGGGGCCAGGGGGTTTCAGCCCTCAGCTGTTTTCTTTGGAGTAATATGGCCCTCGCCGCTTTACGAGTTGTGCAGGCCTGCTATACCAGAATAGAGCATCTAGAATCAAACTCACTTTGCAATTCTGCTAAAGAAACAAGGAAAAAACCACCACTTGCAGCACTTTCAATGTTAAATGCTGATATAATTTGCACTATACAGAGATACATTCAGGAAAAAGGGGACAATTTCAAGTCATCTGATCATAATGGCATTTTGGATCTAGCTCAAGAGAAGCTTGAAACAATTTTATTGAAATGCAAAAACAATTAACTAGCAAATACCAACTCTCTTTGGAAATCGGTCCCTAAACATATTGAGGCTGTCCTCACCATGACTGGCAACAATTCCCTAAGCCCATGGCCTTTTCCTTACTGGAGAAAGGAGTGGTGTTGGGAGGTTGTATTTTTTTTAAAAGCATGGATTAAAAACACTTTGTCCTCGTGTGGCCATGACCTAAGTGTGATTTCCAAGTCATCATATGTTTTCCTCATCTAGATACTTTCTCCCCTCCTCCCCCCGCCCCCAACTGAGTTAGACTGACCCAGCTACAACCCAAATGAAAACCCTAACACCCTTACCTTGATTTTAGCAAGTCAAGTTATAACCTCAGACTATAAAGCTAGAGGTGGTAAACTGTGTGTACACCGATACGAAGTGTGGTTTTCAAAGAGTTAAGCCAATTTTATTTAGATAATATGATTTACATAGAAGACACCTTTTTACCATAGCCTAGCCACAGAATAAACAGCATGGGATGCTCTCTCTACCATGCCTGTCAGCAATTTAAATTTTTTTGGAAAAAGAATTATCATGATTAATAGACACTTATTTCTCCATAATCGGATGACAAACACATGGTTATCAATTTTAAAGTTAAGCATACCCAACTAGTGAAGGGCTGGTTGCCATGCTGAGTGATGCTCTAGAACAGGGGTAGGCAACCTATGGCATGGGTGCCAAAGGCAGCACATGAGCTGATTTTCAGTGGCACTCACACTACCTGGGTCCTGGCCACCGGTCTGGGGGCTTTCCATTTTAATTTAATTTTAAGTGAAGCTTCTTAATATTTTAAAAACCTTATTTACTTTACATACAACAATAGTTTAGTTATATATTAAAGACTTATAGAAAGAGACCTTCTAAAAACGTTAAAATGTATTACTGGCACGCAAAACCTTAAATTAGAGTGAATAAACGAAGACTCGGCACGCCACTTCTGAAAGGTTGCCGACCCTTGCTCTAGAATGAACTGTGTTCACGATTACATTAGTCAACAGTTGGTTTTACAGTTAAGAGGGGGGAAAAAATCAGAAAGTTGTGATTTCTACAACCACTCTGCCCCAAATTTCAAAATTAGGAGTAAAACACAGTTTCCTCGTATATCTGGCTGTGATTTTGTTTGGCTTCTGGTCAACCTTTAGGAAATACCCCAATCAGAAAGATATTTAGTATCTCAAATTTTCAGTGCTTGCAAGTAACTGGTCGGTGAGTATTTAACCCCACTATAACAAAAGCTACACTGTAAGCAAGATCCCTGCCACTGTAAGCAAGTCTTGTTTAGATTTAGCATAACTCTTAAGTGAAGCACAGATAAAACAGGGTGGGCACTGAAAATGGCATGAATATGCATGTCAACTCATTGTAATTAGAAATGTATTTTCATTTTTTACATGCTTGAAAAAATCATCAACTTCTACCTTTTTATGTCCAGAAAACTTGCCATTCTAAAAATTCAATGAAGTTTTACAAATAGAAATGTTTTAACAATTTATGGGGGGTTGTTTCAGCCAATTTTTCAGCATGCATTTAAGCAAACAATATAGTTTGTGAATCAGACTGCCTAACATTCTAGCCACAGAGCCCTATTAGAGAAAAATGACAGTGTACACAGCTAAGTTTGTTTTCTATATTATTTGAAAAGGCCTGAAAGGTACAAAATATATTAAAACTACATAACACTGGGGGGAAAACACTCAGCCAACCAGCATTTATTTCCCCAATAACAACTCTATTATCTGGATCTGCAGATGACAACCCAACTTGACAAGCCAATTTTTTTCATTATCTATATTGCACAGTCTCAGTCTAATGTCCTAAATTTTGCAGCTCTTAGCAAGGCTTTCATACTCTATGCAGTCAGTAATCAGAATCCAATGATGAAAGTACATCTTTACAGGCATGTCTAGACCCTTGATCCCTCAGTCAGTGGCTCCTCAGCAGCAATACAATAATGGTATCAGTTTTACAGCGTTCACTATGTTTCACAGCACGATTAGCAAAAACAGTCTTCTCTATAATCATTTCTTTATCAACTTTTCTATCACTATCCTATCTGAATACAAATGAACTTAACTTCGTTGTAATGGGTATCAATATCCCATTTTACAAAATAAAAAAAATACATAAATTTCAATTACTTCCTCAAGGTCACACAGGAAGCTTGCAGCCGAGCCAGGAATAAAACCCAGATCTCTTGATTCCCACCAGGTCCAATGCTTTAGGCACAATATCTTTCCTCTTTTTTAATCACAGTATGCAATAATACAAATACTTCCCTCAAGGATAGTATAAGCCATGAAAGCAGAGTTACAGAACTTCATCACTAGAACGATAACAGGAAGCTTCCTTGCAGTGCACGTCATTATAATGGGGTTGCAGATACTTTTGGACTAATGTATTCAATACCATATATACTTACCACCAGTACAAGTTGTTCTCTAGCTGAGCACAGGTATAAAGAGCGCAACAATGTAATGAAACTATCCGTTCTCCCTGCAGCTCTGAGTATGTCTGTGCAGTGTGTTCCAATTTAGAAGCTACAGAGCTTAAAGTTTCATCCACCCAAGTAGCAACCTAAAAGGAAGGGGAAGGAAAAAAACGAACACTGCATCCTAAACAATCTCTTTACATTTTTCAGGATGAATCAGTTTGGGAAAGTATCATCACCCCAACCTTCACTCCAGTTTTAGAACTGGCCCTTTAAAGTTTTGATCTATCTGGATAATTTTCCCTTCTAGTTCTGGTCTCAGCCAGAAAATGAAAGTACCAAAACACTGAAGGGGTACTGCTGTCAAAGCATTTCAGCAAATTTGGATATTTAACCAAACTGCACTTGAACTCTAAACCTTTTGAGATTCATCTATTATTGGTCAGAACAAACTTACTGTTTGTATAATCTGTTTTACTGTATTTGGAGCTCAAAAAAAAATCTTTAAATCCTTAATATTTTTTGCTACAACTCCATTCCAGAATTAGGCCTCTCTAACCTTAGATTTCAGCGCAGCAGAAAAAAATTAACAGTGTTTAGACATTTGATAAGATAGCCTTTCATTGCTTAGGAGTCACTGGAGGTTGGGACTACCTTTTAATCTTTGCTCACAGAAAGACCTCAGAACTGCTTTTGATTTAAATTGCTATAGTACAAAAGACGACAATTATGAAAGATGAACCCGTCAACAAAAATTATTCAATAGGATCTTTATAATGAAATTAATTTGTACTACTGACTTATAGCTGCAGACTTTGGTTTACTTATTCTTCATAGAGCAAAACAGTGGCTGAAAAAACCCCAAAAGTTTCATCAAACTCAACAACAAAGAAAAGGATATCATACCTTGTTATTTTCTGTGGCTACAGTTGCTCTGATACTATTTGCAGAAAGGAGCACTATCTTTTCATTGGTTAACCCCAAAAACATTGCTCGTGGATGATGTAATGAAGGATTCTTTGAAAGCATAAAAGAGGTTATTTTATAAATTTATACATACAGAATTATTTTAAAGATAGATTTAAGGATGTACAGTACCTGTGCATTTCTATAAGGCTCTGATTCACTCCATTTCCACTGATAAAGTTCCCCTTTACTGCTAACTGCCACAAGCTCAGAATATAGAGCTCCAATAGAAATAAATTTTGTTCCATCCTACAAATGAAAAAGATGAAGTCTAAAATGGCAGTGCTATATACTAAAACCTTTTGAGTAACAGCAGATTTTAACAAACATAAAAAATGTCAAGTGTACAATACAGAGCTTATAATGGTTCCTGAAATTTTAATCAACTCATCTGTACTATTAGCTTCTTTTTTTACTACTGAATTTTAAATTCAATGGAACTCTATCTAATGTGCTGCCTGAAGCTGATCATGCTTTCAGAAACAAATAATGAAATATTCAAGATCTTTTATTCAGGAAGTTATTTTCTTTCAGTTCAGTAATATCACAATTTGCCAATCACATTCAAAAAAATTCAATTCACAGCCACAAAATATTTATGACAGTGTGGTTTTTGGCTTAAAGATACAAAAGGAAGGCTATTTAAACATTACAGATAAACTCTGCCCCAATAGGACACTTATCAGTTTGGAAAGTCCCATTTCCATGTGGAAATTTTTGCACCCATTACTGTTATCAGTGACTACTAAAAATATCAACCACAAGATTCGAGAAAAATATATTTGAAGTCTCTTTTACATTATACATTGACAGCACCTCTCTGTACAATCAATTACATTTTTGGTGATTGAAAGTGCCTTTCTTCACACCCTGCTGGAGTATGGTGATGAGTAATGGGAAGAGAGTTGAATGGACAACAAGTAGCAGGCAGATGTGTGCACACAGAAAAGGGGAGCTGAAAACAAAGATAGGCATGAGCATTTTTGTTATTGCTCTCATAGCCTCTGAGCCTCTCACCCTTCTACACGTTTGTCTGCATCTGTATTTACTTTTAAAGTTGTTTTTTTAAAATTCAAAATACATCATTTAAAGGGTGATCAATATTTTTTAAAAAATAATAAACATACACCCAAGTTGTCAGTGATCCCTTAATTTTAAATTCTGTTAGTGTCTCAGTACCACAACCCAGTACGTGCACCTTTACACGCTATTACTTAAAGGCGGAGTTCTTATCTGGTTTACCCCATTTTCTTTAGTTTGTCAAGGCTCCCATCTTTTGGGACTAAAATTTTCATGTTCTGTATCATCCCTGAAAATTTTTATTTGTATTTTAAGTGCAAGTTTCAGCAAAATTTGTTTGGCTATTTTTAAATTATACAAGCATGGCTGGAGAGGGAGGGAGAAGGGACAAGATACACTATCTTATCCTAATTTTTTTGTTAAAAGTCAAAATATTTTAAGAAATCATCACACTTGACTTTTACATAGCTCAGGGTGTAAGGCTCAAGACATTAAAAGAAAGACATTCAGCAGTTTTAAAGTAATAGACATTTTAAGACTTGGATCCTGCAGTCAAAGCCACATGGGTGGACTTCTGTGTCCACATGGATCCCCAGTGTCTAGAAAGGGAACTCCATGCAGGTAAAGAAGACCTGCCTATGCAGATCTGACTACAGGATCAGGGCCTTAATTTGTCAGTTTCATGCACAGGGTGGTAGAATTTAAAAAACAGTGGGATTTAAGACCTTCTCAGTTCAGGATAGTCTTCCAACTTTAAAATTAAGATTAATTTTCTTTGAATTTAGCTTGTTTTGCAAAACTAAGGTTTTAAAGATCAAACTGGTTTTGATTCGGTTTGGGGTTTTGGGGGAGGGGGGGACATTTTGGGGACAGGTTGATTTGGTTAAATTGGTTCTGACAGTTTTAAAATCAGTTCCTCAACTGGAAAAATCAGTTCTTCCAACATTTTTAAGATGGAGCCATTAAGAAATGGCTCCATTTTAGCAGACAAACTGAGTAGCTCAGATTTCTCTCTCTCAAAAGCATTTCCCCACTCCCCAAAGAGCAAAAACAACAATAAGGATGAGGCAGTCAGAGGTTAAGGCTGGACATTAAAGCCACCACACTCCCCCTTTTTGCATATGCTTTAAAAGTTGTATCTTTATAGTATTATATACATTTATGAATGCATAAATATAAATTTAAAAAACTGTATACATCATGTGAATATATGGAGATATGCCTATCTCATAGAACTGGAAAGACCTTGAAAGATCGAGTCCAGTCCCCTGCCTTCACTAGCAGGACCAAGTACTGTCCCCCGACAGATTTTTGCCCCAGATCCCTAAATGACCCCCTCAAGGATTGAACTCTCAACCCTGGGTTTAGCAGGCCAATGCTCAAACCACTGGGCTATCCCTCCCACCCAAAAAATGCAATTTGTATAGTAATACACTATTACGTAACACAGATTCAGCACATGATCTGATCTTTTTTTCTCCCCTTTATATGAAAAACCAAAAATTCTTCCAAAAGATCAAGTGGTTTCTTTCATCGGATACTGATTGCAAATTAACTGCCATGTTGTGAGTTCCTATATCCATTTAGATTTTAGTAGTTTAAAAAGACTAGTTCCCCCCCCCCCACCCCCCCAGAACAGTCAAGCACATTAAATTGCCAGAGGAATTGTTTAGAAAACACACAAGTGTATAAAATGAGCACTGAGCAACAATTCACTCTTATTTTCATAACTTATCCCTAATTTTGTGCATTATTCCTCAAATTAATGTTTTAAAATCCTTAGGGAAGAAATGTCTAAAATGTGTTTTGTGATGTGCCCTACACACACAGAAAGCCATAAGTAACATGGTATAATGATGTCATTTATAAAATGTAGATGAAACATTTATAAATATTCCAAGGTTTAGAGACCTTCAAAGTGTATATATATACTCTTTGGATTTACACACTCATACTGTGGCTAGAGGGGCCATCATATTATGTAGGTTAGACCCAGAACCAGACAAGAACAGAACTTTTAAATGTACCTATATTGCTGGCAGTATCTGTTTTTTTAATTCAGGCTTCCCAAAATGTTCATGGATAGTCTTCATTCATGTGAAACAAAAAACTGCAAGAGCTATTTATCTGATATCATTACAAAATTTGCTTTAAAAAAAGATACAATTTCATATAGATTGCCATTTCATAGTTATATTTATAAACAGAGGCTCAAATAGCCACTCCAAGAGGACTCTGGATTAATGAAATATTATATGCTATGTTGACTTAAGGTAGGCGTCCTCAAAAATTGTAAATAAGTTTCACTTTTGTGATAATTGTATTAAAAACAAGACCCTAACCCTAAGCTACGAATTGGGTACACCTTATATTTATTACCCTGTCACCTTCACTCCCTATACCACAGCCTGTACCGTCACTCCCTATGCCTCAGCCTGCTTGTTTGTCTCATACATCTGTCATGTCCTGTCTTTTATATTGCAAGCTCCATAAAGGAAGGACTCAAGTTTATTAAAGACTGAACAGCTAAATAGCATGGAACACCAACGCATTGTGGCCTTCAGGTGCTACAGCAATCTAAATGTATAGTAATAAAATAATAAATATAAAGCCTGTACGGAATCCCAGTGAGTTTATATAATTTGCTAAATATTTTCTCTTCATGACTTTCTTCATCCTACTGTTAAGACAAGTCAGAGGGCCAAAAGCACTGATTTAACAATTTTCAGAGTTGCATGTTTAGGTTATACTTTAGAATTCCAGGCATGGGTTGAAATGCACTTATTCAAACATGAACAGTTTTTCCAAGTATCCACACTGTTCAGCCTGAGTACCAGGATGGAGGAAGTGGTAGTCAAGGTCAGCAGATAGACACAGAAAGTGACAAACATCTGCAAGCTCTTTACCGCTAGCCTGGCAAAAGGGCAAATAAACCAGAGAAGTGGGAAGCCCAAAAATAGATCATCAAAAGAACTGCTAAGCAAGGAAGACAGGAGAGAATGGGTAAAGGAAGAAGACAGACTGAAATTGCAGGCTGACACAGAGCTGTTGAATTGCCTGGAAGCAGTCGGTTGGCAGGAACATTATCAACCTCGTGGAATCTAACAGAGCCTCAATTACCTTGATTTTTTGAGTTGGAGCCAAGGTTGACTTTGCGATGTTTAAAATGAGTCTCAGACAGTCGAGCAAACGCAACATGGTGTTGATGTGGTGAAAAGCTCCTCTCTGGAACCACCTTCACAACCACTTGTAAAATGTCCACCAGTTTGTGCGTGTTCTCTTGGAGGAACTGCGCTTGGATGCCCTTGGATGCAGCTACGTGGCATAAAAGATCCTAGTATGCCTTACAATCCTCCGGGACAGAATAAGACTATGAACCAGGCAGCACAGCATCATCCGGTGAGGACGACAAAGGTCTTGGGTGAGCCAAAACCATCCCCCACTTCCACCCCCCACCCCGGGAAAAAGTACCCAGGAGGGAAGACTCTGCCAGTTCTGCAGGAAGGAAGACCATAGATGCCAGGGCTTGTGGTTGAGCTGAAACCTCCGTCAACCTAGCACATGACTTTGACTTTGAACAGAACGAAGAGCAGTACACAGATTGGGCACTGGTGACCAGTATGGACCGGGCCACGGACCTCCATCCCAGCCATGAGGCACACACCAATTGTGGGAGCCATACTGATCCACTGGCAGCTCCCAGAGTTCATCGGGTGATGTGGTGCAGGCAGATGATGCCTCCAACTTGGAATCAGAGCCTCTGGACCTCAGTGACATGGGCAGAGCAACCCCAACGGAGCCAGGAGATCATATTCATCCATCGCCCAGAAAGAGACCGGAATCGGCATCTCCGATTAAGGCAGTACCGTTGGTACAGAGCATGACGGTGCCACAGGCAGTATTGGTCCCAGTGCAAACAACAGTAGGGGAGCGCTCGAATACGTTAACGTCAAAGGTGGTGAGAACCGCTATGGGAGCACTTGTGGCATCAAATGCAGCAAGGCCGAGGTCCCCCGCACGATTCTGGTACCATCTCCATCCCCACCATGGGGAGGGGAGCGTCTGGATGTAGTGTTGACCAACATGAAGGTTCAGCAGCTCGCTCCATTAGAGGGGTTATACGTGAGGCAGCCCAGGGAAAGTCCTGGGCCAACAGTGAGGTTGGGACCAAAAGGCAGAGGAGGTCTGCAGCTGTCATAAGCGTACAAGGCATCAACACATTCGGTACTGGTATCTCCTGAACTCAACGGATGCCCAGAGGCCAGAATCAGAGTCAACAATATGGGGTTTCTGCTCTTCCCACTCAGTAACAGGGAAGCGATTCCATGCTGGTCCACGTTTTTCCTGGGGGAGGTGGAGGAGTTGCCCTGCGACCTGGAGCAGGACCGAATGGTCTTATAGGACCTCTTCCTTAGCACCGATGACTGAGAACATCTTCTCTGCCTCTCTGGCAAGGTGCCTACCCTGAAACAAGGGGTAATAGTGCTCTCCGAGCCCAATGGTGATCTTTGGCCTAACAGGGTCTTGGTACAAGATCAGGTTGCATGGCCTGTTCAAGTAGGGGATGCTTGAGGCAAAGGTCCTGCGCCACCTGAGTCCTCTTTTTAAATGATTTACAAATCTAACAGTGCTCGTTAAGGTGTGTTTTGCCGAGACCAAGTGGGGGGTCACTGTGGGGATCACACCTACACACGAAGAACAGTTTTTAACCCCAGTGAGGGCTTCACCAGGGACACTATCAATTAACATTAACTACTTACTATATACAAATAAACTAGGCTAAGACTAAAGAAGAAGTTGTGAGACGTCAACCACACAAAGCTCTAGCTCCAGCCATGGGCTCTGAGAAGAAACTGGGTGGTGGTGGTGTGTGTGTGTGTGTGTCAGGACAGCACTGCCTCATATAGACAGGGGAGGGGCCACAGCCATGAGCACTGCCCCTCTAGAGGTACAGCTAAGAAACAAACAGTCTCCAGCTCCAGTGCGCTGGGCACGCACACACCTAGGTGGAATACACACACTGCATCTACTCGAAGAATACCTGACATTTTAGCCTGGGCTCCCATGGAGATAGACTATGGGGTGCAAGTGGGTCCAGCTACCAAAGCCAGACAGATACTTAATTACTATTTGTGCAGCTCTTGATCTTCACTTATTTAAATAACCAAGCATGACAAAACAGGATAAATGTAAACAAAACTGAACAAAATACAAGCCTCTTTTAAAGGAGCTGGACATGAATATGACCATTCACTCCAATGCATAAATGCAACTCAACAGTAAACAGGAAATTGTTTCGTGGAAGAGAGAGCTTAAGTTCTTTGAGATTTCTCTGGCTGTTGCTCGCATGAGTGGTAGCCACACAGATGAAATAGGTCAGAATAGAAGTGGCAATTGAAGCTCAGTTGTAAGGGCATGAATAGCAATAATATAAACAAAACTAAACAAGCGTATTAAGAATCATTTTACTTCTTCAATATCACACTTATGAAAAAAATCAAGATTTCTCCAGGGAAATCAGAAGTACAGACATTTCTATGGAAAAATAAGATCAGTTGCATGCAATGTAATAAGCATATAAAGGAGCCAAAAAAATTCTCAGTACCTTATCTGGCCACCATTGCAAGTCCTCTCCTAACGAGACTGGGCTTTGAACAGGTGTATTCTTCTTATCCAGGTTTGGCTCCCCTTCCTTGCTTGTAGAGCCTCTTTCATTATCAAATGAGGCTCCATCAAGCCACCTTCGTTCACGCAAACGTAAAACGGACTCACGTTCACGCAACAGCTCAGAGTCTCTCTCTAAGGGAAGAAGGAGAACTGGTATGCAATTGGGTCACACCAGTGGGATAAAAGTAAGCCACTCTCTAGTAAAGACCCTTCAGGATGCAACTAACAGCAGTTAAATCTATTCACAAAAATTTAAAATACCGATATATAAAAAAATCCTGACATGCAACATTCAATATATTAACCCTTTCAAGCATATGTACTTATTACTACAATATAAAACACATGAATGATATTTCTAGAAATAACGTTATTTCTAGTTTAAGAAAATCAGGTAGTTTGTGCACTACTGAAAGCATAATGCTTCATTTTTTACTCATAGTGGTAAAAAGCCAAAATGTGTTTAACAAGGTAATTTAAGGCTTTATAATATGATATGCCCTGAAGTTTTACCATATGATGGTTTATCTAATAACAAAATCATCTAATTAATCTATAACATCTGTTAGATACATTTAAGCAAGCCAAAAAAGAGTATTTATTAGAGAGTCTCATAACAAGTTTCCCAAAAATAATAACTTGAAAAGGTTAAAGACAAAGCAATCTTTTAAAAAGGCTCTTGTAAAAATTTGATAATCCAACCCCTTTTGTTTAAAGCAACGTTTTACAGGACTGGATTTAATAAATTAAAGCATATCTGGTAGTGTTTTTGTTGTTGTTGTTTTCTGTTTTGTTTTTTAAGTATTCAAATGAAAACTTTTCAAGAGTCAGACAAGTTTTAAAAAGGATCCTTGTAGGAAAGTGTTCCTTACCAAAATGCTTCCCTTCCAATTGGCCTACAAACTGTCTAAAGCCAGTACTCTGCAGTTCGCGCATGCAGATACATTTTTAAAATCAGGTAATCAAACTAACTTTCCAAGAGTCAACTATGCATGGAAAATAAGGATTATAAAATTCGTGGTAACGTCTTACATAGAATAACCTTAGGAAAGGAAAAAAAAGGAGGGATTTAGAAGGAGTTATGTCAAATGTTGAATATTTGTACATGCACATAATGCATTTAACCGACTAAGTACCTCATTTATGTTCATAAAATTCAATTGGAATTACATGTATGAAATGGTCACACTACTGTATCATCCTTTCAATAAATTCCTCAAAATCTTGGGTCTTTTGCTACACTAGACAAACAGGAACAAGTTTTTACATAAGCCAAACATGACACCTTGCCCTGTAGGTAAAGTTCACATAACACTGAACCTGCTCATTAGGAAACATACTGACCCTTGACTGATAATTTGTATCAAGCAATTATATGTTCAGCAGTTAATATACTAATGAAGAAAACAGAATTATGAAACAGGTTAGAGCTGTACTAAATGAGCAATCATGGCAGAGGTTGGATTAACAGTTTGTAAAATGCTCTGGGCATCTATTGAGTAGACTTATCTTGAAGAAGCTATGAAGAAAAAGCTACAGATTCTGTGTCATAAATATTAAGTTTTAATATGCTTTTCTAAGCATTTGTAATTACTTCCTACTATTCAAAGTGTTCATTAACCTTAGACAGTTACTAGCCCATTTCCGAAAATGCTTCAAAAGGAGCACAGTTTAGCTCTCATCTCCCTCCCCTGAATTTAAAATGGCCTTCACTCATTTATTTGTGTGTCATGGAATAAGTTAACTAGTTAAGAAAATTAGAAGAGCACTGCATACTGAGCAACCTAAACCAAAGAAACTAGCTTTCAGAATGCTGCATGTCATATCAAATTTGAGTATTACTTTTAATCAGAATTAACATTCTCAGATAGATACATGAAGATAATTAATAGACATTTGTGGTTTAAAAAAATAATTAGTAGGTATTTGTGATTTTAAAAATTTCATGCAAAATTTCTAACACAAAATTATTATCAGACAAACTTCAAAGTTGCTCTTGTGATTTTTTGCAGAACTTACCTGTTCATATTCCAAATATTTTACTATTGATTTCATCAAAACTATTAGAGACTTAATGTTTAACAATCAATTTGTGCACACAAATCAAAGACTAAATAACTAGTGTGTACTATCACTAGCTTTTTGCACAGCAAACTACTTATTACAAAGAAAAAAAAAGATGCAAAATTACCTCGGGATGAGCCTAGCCTGGAAAGTGATGAACGCCGAAAGGATGGATAACCAAAGTAACTAATATCTTCTGAAAACATAGCATCAGCATCAATAATGACACTTGGGTGAGCAGAATGTATGTCAGCATCCAGAAGAGACATAAGATCCTCTATAAGAGGAGACAAGGGTCTTAAGTGAATAATCAGCTACTTAAAACATCAACTAGAGAGACCATCACCAAACAAACATCAAAACAAAAAAATTCCTACTTATAAGTTGAATTTCTGCTCTTCAGATTCACCAGTGCAAACTGATGTGCCTCCTATGCACCCACATTTACAATCAAGCACAGTGGTCCAATGTATGCAGCCAATTTTCCCTACAGGAACTGCTCTGTCACTTGTCTAACCAAGTTTTCCGGACAAATCTTACCACAAAACAAAAAAATTTCCACACCCCATAAATTCAAATCTTAGTCACACACTTGGGAAGAGCAAAGCATCAATTAAAATAAACAGCCAAATTCCATAAATGAGTTACCTAGAATTAGAAAAGACTAGTATTGCTATTAGGTAAAAGCTGTCCCTCCAAAGATCCTGCAGCCTTTCCCCTCTGGTGCCAACCAAAAAAACTATACACATTTCCAAGTGGCTGCCCAGCAAGTTTGCTTCAGAGATCAAGAAATTTCTTCACTCCCGGAAACAGTCGCTGTGCCTTCAGAATAAGCTTTGAGGTCAGGCATAAGGTTCACTATCTATATTAAAATGAATAGAAGGATGTCTACAAAAAATAGTCACTATTTCAAATCTATACAATAAAAATTAAGAGCTAATTTGAAATACCATGGGTCTAATCCCAATCACTACTCGAAAAATCTTAGGACCCTAAATACAGACATTCACAATGTTTCCTCTACGAGTCCCTATTATCAAATGAGTCTAATATAAGGTAGGGACACCAAATCCCATAATAAAAAAATATATAGCGCTAACATGTCAAACTTAATCATCATGTAATACAATACACCCAGCTTCTTCAGCCATGACCTCGCCTATTATGGAATTTGTAAAGCCTCTAAATTATCATACACCAAAAAAAAAAAAAATGCAGCAACAGTCTAGATTTAGTGGAATTAATTTGAGAGTTAAATAATAAAAGCTCTGAACCCTGGCTGGAAGATAGCAATTTCTACTTGGACTTTCGGAATTAAGAGTAAACCTAGATGATATGGTGTCCAAAAACTGAAAAGAAGCAGACATCCAGTGTTATAACTTCTAGGCATCTGTCCACTGCAAATGTTTCATTTCTTGACAGTGAAAAGGTCAGTCAGTGAACCTTAGTCCCTAAAGACCAGAAGGACCACACTAACATGTTCTTAAGCCAAATAGTCCAGCATCCCACAACAGCAACTTGCTTTCTCAGCAGTGGCAAGATATTTCACATAAATGGACATTTACTGATGACAGTCATAAGAACATAAAAATGGCCTACTGGGGGCATAAATAGAACAGGGCAAGTATCGAGTGATCCATCCCACCATCCAGTCCCAGCTTCTGGCAGTCAAGAGGGTTAGGGACACCTGGAGAATGGAGTTGCATCCCTGACCATCTTGGCTAATAAGACATTGATGGACCTATCTTCCAGGAATTTATCCAATTATTTTTTGAACCCAGTTATACTTTTGGTCTTCAGAGCATTCTCTGGCAGAGTTCCACAGGTTGACTGTGCATTGTGTGAAGACGTACTTCCTTCTGTTTGTTTTAAACCTGCTGTCTATTAATTTCATTGGGTGACCCCTGGTTCTTGTGAAAGGGTAAATAACACTTCCCTATTCATTTTCTCCACACCATTTAGGATTTTATAGACCCCTGTCATATTCCCTCCCACACACACACACATTTAATAGTCTCTTTTCTAAGATGACGATTCCCAGTCTTTTTAATCTCTCCTCATATGGGAGTTATTCCATACCTCTAATCTGTAACTTGTCCAATTCTTTTTTCTTTTTTTTAATAAGATGAGGAAACCAGACCAGCCTATATTGTCAGACCATCCAAGTATATACAATGGTGTAGGAAAAAGCAATGACCTTGCTGTCCAAATGTCTACCAGATCCTTCCACAGACACACCAGAGCAGCCTAACCTCATTGTACCTGCTGGCAGCTCTCCACAAAGGAACAGGGTGGTCTAAATCCACCACCAGTCTGTCACTGTCCATCCAAATGGCTGCAGTGCAAACCACCCCAGCCCCTTTCAACAGAATTAAGCTATAGGCAACATCTCTTGGAGAAAGCTCTCAAGCATTGATCCGAGTTGAATAACCTGCTTCCTCAGCTCAGCTCTTCTACCAGGGATGGAAATTTCCTATACAGGACATCTACAATTTAACAGGCATCCCTCCAGCCATCTTGTTCATCTGCAGATGGGAAATATTTTTCAGTAGATGAGTTACAAGTCAGCACAACTCCTCCAAAAATTTGAACAAATCTTTTAACTCAAACATCATACATTTTTGGCTCCCGAGTCATTAAGAAAAATGGGAGAAGGGCACAATATCAAACATATCTTTCCTCCTGTAGGATTAGTTCCACTTCAAAAGATAAAATTTCATAAAATGACATTTTAAAACCTGAAGGAGTCCTTTCTTTCTTCCATTCTCTATGCCATCAAATATATGTATTACATAAAATTTTGGATTTAGGAGCCAAATCCAGTATCTTTCAAAGATCATTCAGGTTGTTTTTTTTAATTCTGTGGAGATACAAATAGATGCAGCAAGACTAAAACTTAGCCTAAGAAGCTTGGGTCAGAACACACAATATTCCATTACTTATTGAAGAAATTCTGCCACATGACTTTATGCTCCACTGTTCTCAAGAATCCTATCAGATTTGGTCACTCATGTTTCCAACAATGTTAACTCACGATCATATATTTCTCACTGTTGAGCAAGATATTATGATCCTGATAGCTCTGTCCAGGTAAGAAGGGATTTATACCTACTTAATCTGAATGAACTACCAGTGAAAACTGTGGTAAAAAGAAAACTATTTTTGACCAAGCCCAAATAGTTCAATAACTGCACCAGCAGCAATCTATAACTTTAGAAAACAACTCATCACCACACACAATTATTGGTATCATGTCTGGATATTCTCCATCTTGGAGATCATTGGAGGGCGGGGGGGTTGTTATTCTCCAAGTAGGAAAATTTCTAGGGACCCAACTTTTCATCTTTTCCTTATGTTCTGCTCAGGGAGCTATCTCCCAACATCACTAACTCATACTCACTATGATGTAATACAAATACACCAGACAGTGCTGCACCTCTAAATCCTCCACATTTCTTTTTTCTGAACAATCAGAACTTTAAGGAACACATTATTTTATGTCCCACTATCCAAAGCAATAAGTAATGTCACTTCAAATATGTTTCACAAGTTTCCCTAGAATCAATGTATTTTTCACGCTGAAAATGAGAACCAGGTATGTGTGTCTCATATAAATTGCTAGGGAGGAACAAAATAAAAATCTAATTAACTAGGCTACCAGGATCTTTTTACGTTCTGGAGAATCACAGCACTTTATTAGAACATAAAGCCCCAGACAAGATTCCAAGCTGGCTCATTTGCCATGAGTTGCCAGCTAGCAGCTGAACCTGGACATCTGATCATGCCTCTGCCAAATGGTATCCTCTTTTCTATAGTCTCATTTACATTGCTTCATTTTACTTATTAGTAATGTATTCAATGGAGTCTCTTTACTTTGCCACCAACAAACAAGACTAGATTTTTAAAACTAAGTCATGAAAGCAAGCATGCATACATAAGAAAAGCAAAAACATTCATTAAAGGTGACCTGAAAAGGAAAAACAAATTGGGCTTATACTCCTTTTTTGCTTTTTTTATGATGTTTTAAAAATGTCTGAAAGTACAGCCAAGTGTTTTCTGCTCCCCTTTTCTTAACATTAAAAATTCAAGTAAACTCTTATATTACCTAAAAAACTATGGCGATTAAAGTACTAGTGAAATTATGACAATTAATATACAGGAAGCTGCAAATTGCATAAATGAGGGGGGAAAAGGGATTTTCTACTCAGATTTTAGAATTGTTTTGTTTTTTAAACACTTATTTAACTCTAATGAGCACTTTAAAAAAAAAAAAAGGCACTTCCATGCTTCACTGATGTGGAGGAATAACCAGCTATAATGGATCACTGAGCACCAGGTGCCCATGAGGGAAAAAGGAGCAATATGTGGAAGTTTCAATACCATATCCTTATAATTAAGGGCCAGAGCTCAAAAGAAACACGTCTGAAGAACTCAAGAAGCCCTCCAGCCTTGACATTCCTGCTTTTCCAAGGTTTAAAAACAAGCAGAAACCCACGACTTTCAAGCATTCATTCTACATCATAAAAAACTAAAGGCTGGTCTACACTAGCCCCGAAATTCAAAGTAAGATACGCGACTTCAGCTACGTGAATAACGTAGCTGAAGTCGAAGTATCTTATTTCGAACTTAAAAGTACTCACCCCTGGTCCACACCACGGCGCAGGCTCCCCCGTCGACTCTGCCTGCTCCGTTCGTGGAGCAGGATTACCAGCGTCGACGGGGGAGCACTTCCTGGTTCGATTTATCGCGTCTAGACAAGACGCGATAAATCGAACCCAGAACATCGATCCGTCGCCTCCGACGCGACTGGTAAGTGCAGACCTACCCTTTGAGGCAAACCCCACTTTAAAAAAAAAAAAAAAACTATTCGGGATCACCTTTAAAAAAAGTTACTTGGAGTTATCACTTGAGAGACTGCATCGTAAATGTTGATTTTCTTGTAATTTTTTTCCTCTTCAAGCCTATAGTGCTGTAAGTTCAAAAGAATATCCAGAGGCAAGAGGAGAGGAACAATTTCAGAAAATAAAGAAGGTTCAGAAGACTTAGGGCAAGGTTATGCTCCGTGTGAATGAGAAATCAGACAATCAAACATTCAATTTGTATCTGTTATGGAGTCTTCTGAAGGAGAGTGTCATTATTTTTTACAAGAGATGCTGGGAAGGTATTTTGGTCCACCATTTTTCCTGGAGCCTATACTTTATCCTAATCCTAACAAATAACTTGACTCTGAAGAGCTAGAAGAAATGCTAAATTTGTAAGCAAAATTCAATATACAAAAGAATAGCGTCACAGGCATAGTCATCATATTTTCAAGTTGGCCTTCTGCCATGTCCAGATCTCGACTATACTTAAACACTCTTTGAAGGGTGACAAATCTTAGCTATTAACTTTAGTCCGTAAAAATCTAATGTAGTTTATGAAAGACAAGGAAAAGCATATTCTGAGAACTGGTAATTCTGGATTATTTTCTTCCAGACTGGAACTGAAGGGTGTCAAAAGTGCCATTTTGGTTGTCATTTCCAATCCCTTTCCCCACTAAAAATTTGAAAATAAATCAATTTTCTCAGGGGTGGGGTGGGATGGAGAGTAAAATGATGAGAAAGATTACAATTTTATGTCAGGAAGTTGCAGTCTTCTCTGGAAAGGTTTGGTCTTTCCAAAGGGAGGATCATAAAAAAAAGTTAGCTAAGGAAGAAACTGTTTTCTAGGCATTTACTGAAAGCTTAGACATTGTGCTCATGACTAATTATCTTACATTGATTCAAGACAGTTTAGTCATCAACTGAAGTCATAGTACTTGCAAACAGACGTGTTACAAGTCATAGATTGTCCCTGCAAATTTGCCGCTATAATCTGTAGTAGTACTAAATCAAGGCCTGGTCTACACTAAGAGTTTATCTCGAATTTAGCAGCGTTAAATCGAATTAACCCTGCACCCGTCCACACAACGAAGCCATTTATTTCGATATAAAGGGCTCTTAAAATCGATTTCTGTACTATAATCCCAACGAGGGGGTTAGCGTTAAAATCGATATTGCCGTGTCGAATTAGGGTTAGTGTGGACGGAATTCGACGCTAATAGCTCCGGGAGCTATCCCACAGTGCACCACTGCGACCTCTCTGGACAGCAGTCCCAGCTCGGATGCTCTGGCCAGGTAAAGCCCCGGGAACATTTGAATTTCATTTCCTGTTTGGCCAGCATGGCGAGCTCAGCACCACAGGTAATGATGCAGAGCTCTTCAGCAGAGGTGACCATGCAATCCCAGAATAGAAAGAGGGCTCCAGCATGGACAGAACGGGAGGTGTTAGACCTGATAGCAGTCTGGGGTGATGAATCCGTGCTAGCAGAGCTACAATTTAAAAGACGTAATGCAAAAATCTATGAAAAAAATCGCCAAGGCCATGACGGAAAGAGGATGCAATGCAGGGATGCAATGCAGTGCCGTGTTAAAATTAAGGAGCTGAGACAAGCGTACCAGAAGACCAAAGAATCAAATGGACGCTCTGGGTCAGATCCCCAGACATGCCGCTTCTACGCTGCGCTGCATGCCATCCTAGGGGAGGACGCCACCACTACCCCACCCATGTCCGTGGACTCCGAGGATGGGGTATTCTCATCACTTGCTTCCTCTGAGGTTTTTGCGGATGGGGAAGATGACGACGGGGATGATGAGGATGAGGTAGTTGACAGCGCTCTGCAGGGCGATTTCCCCGAAAGCCAGGAACTTTACCTCACCTTGACAGAGATCCCCCCCTCCCAACCCTCCCAAGGCGGTATCCCGGACCGTGAAGCCGGAGAAGGCACATCAGGTGAGTGTATCTTTTCAATCGAAAAGACATGGTTGTAAAGCAATTGGGTTTTAATGGTTACTTTGCCCTGAGGACTTGGGATGCATTCGTGGCCAGTAGAGCTACTGGAAAAGTCTGTTAACATGTCCCTGGAGGATTTCCGCTCCATCCCCAGACATCTCCATGAAGCTCTCCTGTAGGTACTCTAAAAGCCTTTGCAGAAGGTTTCTGGGGAGAGCAGACTTATTGCATCCTCCATGGTAGGAAACTTTACCACGCCAGGCCAGTAGCAAGTACTCTGGTATCATTGCACGGCAAAGACTGGCAGCATACGGCCCCGGAGTTTGCTGGCATTCAAGCAACATGCATTCTTTCTCTGTCTGTCTTATCCTCATCAGAGTGATATTATTCATGGTGACCTGTTTGAAATACGGGAATTTAATTACGGGGACCGTCAGAGGTGGCCATTTCTACTGGGCCATTTGCCTGTTCCTGAAAAAAAATCCTCCCCACAGTTTCCAGCCACGCGGTGGGGGAGTGGAAGGTGATCGTTCATGCTGGGCAGTTGGCGTTCGGCTAGCAGGGAGCTTCCCTGATACCAGCCATGCTTTTGGGTGATGGCGAAAGCTAGCATCCCAGAGAATGGGATGGCTGGAGTTACTTTGTTTTGAGTTACTTGGCTTTGAGCGTGAAAGGAGGGTGCTGCTGTTAATTAAGGTTTCCGAAGCCGAAAGTCTATGGCTTACCATGGCCGCCCGCTAGCCGAATTCCGTTGCCCAGCCCTGCGTGTGTGATCTGTACACCAAAGCCCCCAGGCACTCAATATAAAGATGCAAAATGCGACCTTGTACTGAAAGTATATTTGGTAGGTACTGTGAATGGTGCGGTTCATCGCGAAAGAGTATATGCATTGTTCTGTAAAATGCATCTATTTAAAAAATTCACTCCCTTTTTTTCATCCCACAGCTGCAACTGTCCCTAGGCTTCCCCCGGCATCTCCCTCCCAAAGGCTGTCGCAGATAAGGCGGAGAAAGAAACGCACACGTGACAAGATGTTCTCTGAGCTAATGCAGTGCTCCCGCACTGAAGTAGCTCAGCAGAATCTGTGGAGGGAGACAATTTCCCAATACAAACAAGAGGGCAGTGCTCCAGCTGAGAGGTGGTGGCAGGAAGACCAGAGGGTGACAGAGGCGATGCTTGGGCTACTGCGGGAGCAAACCGACACGTTCCGGCGTCTGGTGGATGTTCTGCAGAAACGCAGGCAGGATGACAGACCGCTGCTGCAGCACATATGTAACCGCCCTCTCCCCTCCCCAAGTCCCATAGCCTCCTCACCCAGAGTCCCCAAAACTTGGTGGGGGGGGGGGGGGGGCAACGTGCGAACAACCACTCCACCCCTGCGGATTGCTCAAGCAGCAGAAGGCTATCATTCCCCAAGTTTTGAAACTGCCTTTCCTTCCCTCCTTCCTCCACCCGCACCCCACCCTGGCCACCATGCCAGTTCTCTCCCTGTCTTCCCCAATCTTGAATAAAAAATTGCTGTTTGTGAAACAATGGTGTCTTTATTTCCTTTCAAAGCAAGGTGCGCTGGAAGGGGGGGAAGGGGGGTTGGACGGGGGTTGGTGATTAGAGAGGATAGGCCATATAAACAGAGTAAACAAATGGGGGCAGGTTCTCATCAAGGAGACTCAAACGTAAGAGTCACTGGTTACCCTGGTCAGTCTGGAAGCTAGTTTTCAAAGCTTCCCTGATGGGCACTGCGTCCTGCTGTGCTCTTCTAATCGCCCTGGTGTCTGGCTGCGCGTAAGCTGATGCCAGGCGATTTGCTTCAACCTCCCACCCTGCCATAAACATCTCCCCCTTACTCTCACAGAGATTGAGGAGCACACAGCAAGCAGCAACAACAATGGGTATATTGGTTTCGCTGAGATCTGAGCAAGTCAGTAAGCTTCTCCAGCGCCCTTTCAAACGTCCAAATGCACACTCCACCACCATTCTGCATTTGCTCAGCCTGTAGTTGAACAGCTCCTTACTACTGTCCAGCGCGCCCGTGTATGGCTTCATGAGCCAGGGCATTAACGGGTAGGCTGGGTCCCCAAGAATCACTATAGGCATCTCCACATCCCCAACTGTTATTTTCTGGTCCGGGAAGTAAATACTTTCCTGCAGCTGTCTAAACAGACCAGAGTTCCTGAAGACGCGAGCGTCATGAACTTTTCCCGGCCATCCAACGTTGATGTTGGTGAAACGTCCCTTGTGATCCACCAGTGTTTGCTGCACCATTGAAAAGTAGCCCTTTCGGTTAATGTACTGGCTGCCCTGGTGGTCTAGTCCCAAGATAGGGATGTGAGTTCTGTCTATAGCCCCACCACAGTTTGGGAATCCCATCGCAGCGAAGCCATTTACTATCACCTGCACATTTCCCAGGGTCACTACCTTTGACAGCAGCAGCTCAACGATTGCATTGGCTACTTGCATCACAACAACCCTCACAGTAGATTTGCCCACTCCAAATTGATTCACGAGCAACCAGTAGCTGTCAGGCGTAGCAAGCTTCCAGAGGGCTATCGCCACTCACTTCTCAACTGTCAGGGCTGCTCTCATCCTGGTGTCCTGCGCTTCAGTGCAGGGGACAGCAAGTCACAAAGTTCCAGGAAAGTACTCTTATGCATGCAAAAGTTTCGCAGCCACTGGGATTCATCCCAGACCTGCAGCACTATGCGGTCCCACCAGTCTGTGCTCGTTTCCCGGGCCCAGAATCGGCGTCCCACGGCATGAGCTTGCCCCATTGCCACCAGGATGTCTAATTTGCGGGGTCCAGTTCTCTGACAGAGGTCTGTGTCCATGTCCTCATCACTCTCCTCACCGCACTGACTACTCTCCTGATTTCTCAAGTTCCAGTTCTGGATAAAGCGCACGATAATGCGCGAGGTGTTGACAACGGCCATAACTGCTGCGATGATCTCCCTGGGCTCCATGCTCGCCACACTATGGCGTCCGCGCTTTCAATCCAGGGAAAAGGGCGCGAAACCATTGTCTGCCGTTGCTTTCCCGGGGGGGGGGGGGGGGGTGACCGTTGAATGACGACATGTACCCATAACCACCCACTACAAATTTCTTGGCCCATCAGGCATCGGGAGCTCGACCCATAATTCCAATGGGCAGCGGGGACTGCGGGAACTGTGGGTTAGCTACCCACAGTGCACCGCTTGGAATGTCGACGCTTGCCACGATACTGTGGACTCACAAGGCCGATTTAATGTACTTAGTATAGACACACACGTTTGACTTCATAATATCGGTTCACAAAAATCGATTTTGGTAAAATCGGACTACAGTCCGAGTGTAGACATACCCCAAGAGAATCGTGAACTCAGCACAGGATTGGGTTGGAAAGAAACACTGGTCTAAACAGTGACCAAGAGTGCTTACCTACAAAGCTGAAGGCAATTTCAGGATTGATGCATCCTTGTTTTCTCAGGAGTAAGAATATTTACCTCAAATAATCTGGGAAGGGAGTAAAATGAACTTATTTCCTCAACTACATCTCTGGCAGATAGATTGTGCATCTAATTACTAGAGAAAGGTGGAACAAAAGTGCCTTAATTTGCTTTCTCTGTGCCTACAGGTTTAACCAAAGGACTCTTGATTCTAAAGCAAAAGAAAGAAGTTTGTCAGATGCAAATGCAGGAAAACACACTTTGTCCAATCACATGGTAGACAAGATAGAGATGAAGGAAGCCCATGAGCTTCTTGGTGAACCAGATGAGCAGAAAAACCCATTTATTAGAAAAATATACTAAAATGTCATTCTATCATACAAAAAGAAAAAGTACTATGCACTCAGAGTTTAGACGTTTGATTTTCATACTATGCACCTAGCCAGAACATACAAACATTAGACTTGGCTACTACATATTTTCAAGCATGTTTACTCAGTAAGAAAAGTCCAATTATGGAAATATTAGTCAATACAAAAAAAGGCTGAAGGACTTTTAAAAGCAATTACACAGGAAAGACACTATTTCGAAAAAGGCTCAACCAGCACAACAGCAACACTCCAGCACTTCTATAAGATTTAGTTATGAGGATATTTGGGGGCTAAAGAATAGAAGTTGTCAATAAAACTGTCAAAGACTATCAAGCTAGATCCTAGTCAGCTCTTCCACAAAATAATATCTTAATAGAAAGCTGTACACATTTTTCTCTTTAAAAAATGCATCTTAAAAGTTCACATTACCATATAAAGACTAAAATGCAAAAATTTGAAGAATTAATTTCTTCATTAGAATTAGCATCTATGGCAAACTGCATGGCAGTCATCATAATTTGTAATGCTGCTGATACGAAGCTCAGCATCCAAAAGACTCACTTATGTGTTACCCACAAGTTAGTAAAGACAATAGCTAGTTTTTTTAAAACATCAAAGCTATTCCCTTCTCCGGACTTCTCAGTGCAACCCAATCCATATCTTAGACTGCAATCTCCTGGATGCAAGGACTATCTTCATTGTGTAACTTGCACACAGCACATTGTTGATGTTCAAATAGAGAGAACTGAGAACTTGTTTGCATTTTCAGATAACCCTTTTGAGACAGGAGAGCTCAACAGTATTTAAAAGATGGGAAAAAGGTAAGTATCACAAAATACAAACCTCCAGGTAGATACGATTCACTTGCTGTGTCATCTCCATCATCCCCATCTTCATCATCACGGCTCAGCAAATTATTTACAGCAAGATTTACATCAAGATTTGTCCGCTGGAGTTCTCGTATAATGACACTTCTGGACTTTCCTTGTAAAACAACTTGTGCCTGTAAAATGCAGAACACTGTTATTTCTCATTCCCAATTCACCAACCATCACTCTGAGTGATTTCTCTCTACAAGAGCAAAACTTTCTGAAGTAATGAAAAGTTGGAGCGCTACTGCGGAGTTCTCAAAAAGTCAAGCATAGTGTATGAAGGCCAATGGTCAACATTTTGATTCACCAGTACATGGAAATCAAGTCTCCAAATGAAAAGCAGGATTTGGGTTTTGTAAGTCCCAAAAAGCTACATGCTTTGCATACAGTAATGAAGAACGCCAAGGTGAAGAAGCTAATGAACAAAAGTAATACAGCTGAAAGATAACTTGTTATATGGGAGCGAAGACTGCATTTTCATTCCTTTGCCCCACATACTTTCCCCAATACAATATCTTCCAAATTCCTTTAAAAAAAAAAAAAAAGCTGCCTTTTCACCTGTCACAATATCACCTTCCAAAGATGCAGTTATATACAGATGTTATGCAATATTATTGCTTGATTTCATTCTATATTCCCAGATAAAAAACCCATTAAGATGGTGTTAAGGTTAAAAGTACACATAGTAATTTAGAGTATTACGTATTTTACTCTAAAAATTACTGTGTGTACTTTCAACCTTAACTCCGTCTTAATTTGGTTTTTATCTGGGAATATAGAAAAAAATGGGAATGTAGTAGGAATGTAGTAATTATCTCATAACCAAGAGTGCTAAGATCAGGACATTCGTAATTAAACTTAAAAAAAAAAATACAAATGGATTAAATGTTCAGTTGGGGCACAGGATCAACCTTAACTCTGCCCTATAACATCATGTAATAACAGAATTATGATTAAAACTTTTTAAAATTTGTTCTCCTAGATTAGATTCAACCAATTTTTAAAGAAAGATCCCCGTCCCCCATTTCTTCCCTTCAGGATGCAAAGGGGGGGGGGGGGGGGAGCATTAAGGTTGTCTGGGTACCCTCACTATGCATTCACATATACCATAACAGAATTAATTTCTTTTAAGTTTAAACTTTGGAAACTCAGGAAAAACAAAAGTAAAATGTTTGTTTTGGGGATAATTCATTTCTTATAATATAGCTTTACCCTAAATTACTGATCTGTACGTTGAACCAAAATCCTGTTTTAAGAAGTTTGTGTCTAGAAATATTCTGGGGGGTCTTTAATTGGAAATTTCCATACATTAAAAACTAAACAAGAAACCTAAGTGTGCTCACATGATATTTCTGTGATTTGAAGATACAAAGTAACAACCTTAAATCATTTATTTTTTTAATTAACTTTTATGGCCAAAAATCACCACTATGCTCTGACTGCTTTATGCCACTCAGGCGCAGCACAAAGCAGCCAGAGCATACTGACTGGTTGAGAGAGTTTACAGGTGCTTTCTTGCATCAGAGCAGTGCAAAGTAGCTAGGGTATACATCTCAGTTCCTCCGCCCTTCTGTACCCACTGCACTCCCCTAAGCACATACTCACACTTCTCCCTTTCCCCTGCAACCTTCTCTGTTGAATAGATCTGGTACAACAGCTTTTGGAAGGGAATATTTAGGATTACTGGATTTTTGGTCAATATTTTTCATAACCCAAAAGTTTTTCTGTAGGAAGAGGGTGGTACATAAAGTCTTCTCTTTCAGAGACCCTCAAGAAAAAAACCCATTGGTTCAAATGAGAAAGAAGTCAAGATGCTCTTGGATAAGAGTGTCACCCTATGCTGTCAGGAGGCTTAGAGGACCACCCATCCCACTGAGAACAAAGGGAGACGGTGATCATTATGGAGAGCCCAGGTTCTTCAGAGTCTGAAGAAACTCAGTTATGAAGAACAGGAAAAAAAATACCATCAACCATAAAAAAGTTTTTTAAATGCAGACTGTATACCCAGATTGGTCACTGGGTGCTAGATTTCTTAAAGGACACATTTTAAATTTAATTTAAACTACTGAACTATCTAATGGATTTACTTGTAAATTCTCAAAAAAATCATTTTATACTCAAAGAGTAAGGAAAGAATATACTATATTTTTCTGTACATAAAGATGTTTAATCCCTGCTGTAAATGAAAATCTCAATTTAACCTTAACTAAGGAGCTGCAACTGGTTCCATACTGTTATTAATCCCTTCCTTTCTGCCAACAGTGGCTCTTTCCCACTTCTGTCTCATTCAAACACATGGGCTGCTATGCCCTCCTATACAGACTTTTAAAAACTGAATTCTCAACCTGCTGCTGGCTCTATTTTTAAAACAAAAAATAGTCTACCCTCCTTTGCTTATGCATCTTTTCCTTTCTCTTTGTTGAACCAGGTCTTGTAAAACTCCCTCAATCACTAATGACAAACAGCAATTAAGCTTTTATTAAAAAAAAAAAAAAATCTAATGAAAAGTAAGCTTTCCAAATGTGAAATGAACGTAAGTGGATGACATGCTGTCGTCTTAAGTCTGCAGGTAGCAGTAAAACTTGCAAGAATCAGGTCAATTTCAATCTGTTGCCTACTGCTTTGATCCTTGAGGAAAGCAAAGAGCATGCCCAGGACAGCCTCTGATGACTATGGGAGTCTGGTGACTCATTGTCAGTACATTCTTACTACTTACCCAATTGCTCTTAGAATTCCACTGGGTAAGGCGGGCACAAACTTACTTTCTTCCATCTGTATTGGACACTGAGTGTGTTACAGTTTCTAATGTGGACATGAGCACAGTTACCCAGGGCTTTGTGATCCGTGGGGATTGTGACCCAAGTGTTTCTATTGGACAAATAAAGCAATCCCAACCAACTCCATCTCCTTTACCCTCCTTAACAGAGACTCATTTGCCTCTACTGTCAATAACCTTGACATCCATTCGTGAACATGAACTCTCCTCCTGCAACATCCCCTGTATCTGCAGATTACCAACTCTATAACATTGTGTATGTATGCCATGCCTCATCTCCGCCTCTAAGTTCTTGTCCTTGCCTTCAACTCCCTCATGTGCAGACTCTCAGATCCAAAGTCACCACCTCCCCATATCTACCATTCTCATCACTCATTCCATTATGAGGAAACTGGCACTAGTGTGCCCTTGAAAATCAACTTGATAAATCTAAAAATAAAAAAATTCAGCTAGACAAGGTCAGGTTTTTCAGATAAGAGGAAATTAAAAGGCAAAGAGAACACACAATACCAAATTGTACCCCACCAACTATCAATCTACAAGCAGTTTCCAAAGGTTTATCAACAGAGACAAAGTTCTGCCAGCAAACCTACCTGTGAAATGAGTTCCTCTGGAATTACTGATGCTGGAATCACTGGCTGTGGCTGACTACCCAACAGTCCAGATCCTCTATCACGTCCAGTGCGAATAACTCTGGTTTGCCTTCGGGAATCCCGAGCTCCAGCTGATGATCTACCAGAGGATCCTCCTCCACTTCCACCAACCCCTGAACTCCAGCGGCTTCTAAGGGATTTACATTTTTATTATTATTATTTTAAACAGATCTCTACATTTTCTGAGCTATTTTTAAAGGGTAAAATGTATTGGATTTTATTCACTGGAATCTCCACAGACACCTTATGGGATACATTTCATTTATATCAAGTTGAGAAAAGTACAACGGAGGCTGAGCCATGTCACCTCCACGTAAAAGAGAGAAGAGCTTGTCAGCTTGAATTCTCAGTTCATTTCTCCAGAGCAGTGATCTCTAACACTAATAAAGCATAAACAATGTAAACCACAGTAAAACTAGCCAATTCAGAAGAACTGAAAGTGTAAGCTTGGACTGTACAGAAGAAATTGTAAGAACCAGAATTTTGGGGTAATACATTTTATTGTTCATGACTCTACACCAGTCATGAATCTTGGCGTTTCTAAAAGCAACAATATCAACAAGAAAGTATTACACCTAACTGTGCAGAGCAATGTACTGAGAAGTGCACATCAAAGGAGGTTGCCACATTCAGCCAACAGAGCTTCAGAGACGGTCACGACACTCAGATGGCTGCCTTACAAATATCTAACTGCTCTTCTGACCTGTCCATCTAGAAGAGGCCACTTGAAGCATTCAGTCATTTCCCTGATCCTAAAGCCTTGTCTACACTACGGGGGTAAGTCGACCTAAGTTACGCAAATCCAGCTACATGAATAACATAGCTGGAGTCGACGTAGCTTAGGTCGACTTACTGCAGTGTCTACACTGTGCTGGGTCGACAGGGGACACTCTTCCGTTGACTTAGCTTACAATTCTCGTTCCGGTGGAGTACCAAGTCAATGGGAGAGCAATCTGCGGTTGATTTAGCGGATCTTCACGAGACCCGCTAAATCGACCCCGCCGCAGTGTCAATCCCCGATAAGTGTAGACATGCCCTTAGACAAGCCTGTCCAACTACTTCTCTAGTCTATCTGCAGTGGGCAGATGCTACCCAGTCTGAACCTATTCCATTTGGAATAGTTACTAAAGCTTGGTAATTATTCCTGTATATTACTCCCAGGGGAATTCTGTGCCATTGTGCAATGCAGAATTTGCACAGAACCAGGGCCAGCTTTAGGAAGTGCAGGGCCCGATTCGAACAATTTTGACCGGGCCCCCCCTCCACCGAAATACCGCCGAAGACAGCAGCAGCGATTGAGCTGCTGCCGAAGACACGTTGCGGGGCCCCTCTTAGGCGCGGGGCCCAATTTGGAGGAATCGGGGGAATTGGCCTAAAGCTGGCCCTGCAGAGAATTAATGTTCTACCCAGAATTTCCTTTCTCCTCCACAGAATTGGTGTTGCAGAGCTGCTGGCTGCCACTAGGGGCCGCTGGACGTGGGGTGTGCGAGTGTCAGGACTTGGGGGCGGGGGAGGGGGCGCTGCTGGGCATGAGGGAGGAGGTGGAGTAAGGAAGTGAAAGTGTCTGGCTGAGGCGACACTCAGCAGCTGGGCTGGGGCGGGGGGCAGAGAAACAGGAGCTAGGTTGTCATAGGGATTTCTTTAACTCTACTCCTGGGGGAGGTTTTTGTGCGTCTATTATTACAGACATAGTTGTTCACAGGTACTTAGTAATACATTACCAAAATAATTGAAACTGGCATGATTAGATAGTGTTATTTTAACAAATAAAATATGCAGAATTTTAAAATATTGTGCACAGAATTTTGTGGTTTTTTGGAGCACGATTTCCCCAGGAGTAGTATGTGTCACTTCACAAGGGTGAGTAAACAGTCTCATTTTACTAGGGCCCTACCAAATTCATGATCCATTTTGGTCAATTTTATGGTCATAGGGTTTTAAAAATAATAAATGTCATCATTTCTGCTATTTTAATCGGAAATTTCAGGGTACTGTAATTGTAGGGGTCCTGACCCAAAATGGAGTTTTGGAGGGAGGCTGCAAGGTAATTGTAAGGGGGATTGTGGTATTGCTACTCTTACTTCTGAGATGATGCTGGCGGCAGCACTGCCTTCAGAGCTGGGCAGCTGGAGAGCGCGCTGGGATCCCAGCTCTGAAGGCAGAGCCTCTGTCAGCAGCAGTGCAGAAGTAAGGGTGGCATGGTATGGTATTGCCACACTTACTTCTGCACTGCTGCCTGCGGGGCGCTGCCTTCAGAGCTGGATGCCTGGCCAACAGCCACCGCTCTCCAGCCCCCCAGCTCTGAATGCAGTACACAAGTAAGGGTGGCAATACTGCGATCCCCTTAAAATAACTTTGCAATCCCCCTGCAACTCCCTTTTGGGTCAGGACCCACAATTTGAGAACCATTGGGCTCTCCTGTAAAATCTGTATCGTACAGGGGAAAAGCATACAAAAGACCATATTTCATGGGGGAGACCAGATTTCACGGTCCATGACACGTTTTTCATAGCCGTGGATTTGGTAGGGTCCTACATTTTATAGATAGGGTAATTGAGGATAACAGAAGTGACTTGTTCAATGTTAATGCCAAAAAAGGAACAAAACCAGATCTTCCAATTTCTAGATCCATCCTCAATCCACTCGATCACAGCTACCTTTTAACAGTTTAAAGCAGCCACAGAATTCCTTCAGACAGATCTATGCTGGAGTAAACCTAGGTAATTCGCAGCATGCTGAGAATCTGAAAGTCTCTCTAGTTTATCATTAGATAAGATCAGGCTTTGGAGGATAAATCAGCCATCCATTCCTTCAGAAAGAGAGCTTTTCTGACCAATATGTAGATGCTGTCATATTGCACACTGAGGCTTAAGGACATCAGATATAGCATCATTGACAATGTAATCAACATATGAACAGAACTAGTTAGGAAGGACCAGCCTAATCTTTAACATAGTTTCAAGAAGAGAAAATACAGAAGACCAAACTTCTGATTGATAAAAATAAATATATATGCTATCTGAAGTAGCAGCTGCTAAAAAGATTCCTAGGAAAGCAGTTCAGACACTAACAGTTGCTGGATTTAAAAAAAAAGGACTGGATGTCTAAACTACAATTTTGTAGCCCCATAGCACGAGCCCAAATCAGCTGACTGAGTCAGCTGTGGGAGTTATATTGAGTGTAGATACATATCTTTTTTTTTTCACCTTCACTTGTGCAGTCCTATACTCCAAGATACAAGGAATTAGTCTGAATTATAATAGGCATATATTGTCTACATGGTTCAAATAGTCAAGTTATTTCTATCAATGCACTAAGACCACAGTTCTCAAACTGTACACAGTGGACTACTGATGGTCTGTCACAATAAAGAAAAAGGACACAATTGAAACACATCATCCCAGAAAATAGAAAGCCTGTTAACAAGGCTCTGTTGGGTATTCCTTTGGTGTAAGCATCGACCATGAATTTCTTAATGGCAGCAAAATTGGAGAGACAGCAAAAACACAAGTGAACAGAAGCAACCATGCAATAACTTGGACAAATAAGAGCAGAGGCTTTGAAGCAGCAAGGAGAGATCTGATACTCATATGTATAAAATTGTACATTCCAGGAGATAAAAATATAGAGACGGTGCAATATTGGAGGAAAGGGGACTGGACGCAAGTTAGTACTGAATTAGACAAAGTTTATATTCACCTAATTTCTAGAGCTCCTGTCTATACTGCACTTTCCCCTAGCTAGGAAACTATTTTTAAACAATTGCACAAAACAGTGTTTCTGCAAACAGAGTTATTCTGGCTAATGTGGGCTGGTTATAACTTTGTTAACTCCAGTTTTAGTAGATATGGGAGGTGGATCATCAGAGGATTTATAGTTTAAGTATTCCATAATTTGAAAAAGTTGGAGAACCAATGTAGTACGGTAAATACAGCAGTTAACATTTACTTTTGTTGTGATTTGGCATCCTTCAATTATCCACTTTTGAATTGTTCCAGGGAATGTCTGAAGCTCCTTAGGGTTGTTGTCCTGTTCATACAGCAGCATCAAGCACACTGACAGTGCTCAATTGAGAATATAATATAAAAATTCAATGTAGTGCTCTCTAGATCCCAGCTAGAAGCTACATGCCTTAAGCTACAGAAGAACTCTTCCAACACCAAGTTTCTACATATTTACATACACATTTTTTAGCTTGCCTTAAAAATAAAATTGGGACAAAAGGCTCAGACTCTAACTGTGTTCCCTGTAAGCTGCACACTTGGGCAGCCGCGCAGGAGATTTAAGTGCCGCCCAGCTGATTAGCTGAGTGCGCACAGCCGGCAGCATGCGTTCAGGTGCCGCCCCCACCCACACGTTTCTCCATCCTGCAGCTGCTCCCAGGACTCTCCTGATGGCTGCACAGAGTGGGGGGTGGGAGGTGGGGGAGGGTGTTGATGTCAGGGTGTCCCCCTTCCCCCACCCCTGTACCCCATCTCTGCAGAGCAGGGCAGAGGGGACACAGCTTGGCTCAGGAGGACTCAGAGCTGCTGCAGTCTGAGGTCTGAATGGTGAGTGGCTGAGTTCCTTTCTTAAAGAGACAGTGCACTGTTTCTGAGATTTCCCCAGCAGCCAGCTCACAGTCGGTCTCTCGCGCGCACACACACTCCCCCTCTTCCCCATGTACCCAATCTCCACAGAGCAGAGGAGGGGAGACAACAAGGCTCAGGACAGAGCAGGAGAGCTTTCAATGAGTGTCTTAGACAGTGCATGGCTTTCACCAGCAGCCAGCACACACAGTCTCTTTCACACTCACCTCCCAACACATACTTGTATTATTATTGTTGTTACTTCTTGGTACTTCCTGCAATGCATATATATTCTCTGACTGCTTGCATCTGATGAAGTGGGTATTCACCCACGAAAGCTTATGCTCCAATACCTCTGTTAGTCTATAAGGTGCCACAGGACCCTTTGTCGCTTCTACAGATCCAGACTATCCCGGCTACCCCTCTCATATATATTCTCTGTAATTTTATTCTTTCAAAGTGTGTTATTTTAGTGTTTTGACTGGTCTATGCATTTCATAATTTTTATTTCTCTTACACTTACATTTAATTGTTTGAGTAGTGAGTTCTAAAATGCCTATTCTGTCCTGGCTGGAGTAATTATCCCTATAGTAACTTTTAAAAAATATCTATTGTATCTAGGTTTTGTGTTCCTACTGGTGGCGCACATAGGCACATACCTTGGTGCACATATTTATTTCGCACATGGATGGAAAAAATTAGAGGGAACATTGCTCTCTACATAAATTTCATAGGGTTGCATTTCTTTCATTTTAATCATACAAAGCACTACCTAAAATTTGTTTATTCTTTGACATAGTAAGGCACAAATTTCACTTTGGTCAAAAGCCATTGCCTCTCCTCTGTTTAACCATGCTGCAAAAATTTCCCACATATTCAGGGACTATGATTACAGAATTTCATAATATCCACTGAAATATTCACTAACAAAATGTGGCAGTGTTCAAAATGTCTTTAAAAAGTCACAGAATTCAAAATCTATGATGATTAAATAGTGAAGACTAATTTACATGGATATATAAAAATTTGACTTCAATGGAACACCCATCAATTTGAAATCTAGTCAATTTGAAATAATTAAAACTAATGTAGTATTCCTCCAAATTCCTCTCACAGTTTGTGTGGTTTTGCAATCAACACTTTCCTTTTTATTAATTGTTATTATTAAAGGAGTTTGTCTCCCCTTACTGTGTGAAAGACCTACACAAACATGGAAAACCAACTAAGGTACACAGAAGGGCAAAACAATAAAACTGACTACGAACAGAATGTTGCCAAATGCACAAAATAAACCACAATTTTTTCCCTCTGTAATCCCTTTCCTTTAAAAATTTTAAGTATTACTTTAATTACTAGTAGTCTAAAAGGTTTCCAGCAGAAGTGTGGTGTTTAAATAGACAGTGTCCCTCTAAAAATTAGTCATGACCCAAAATTCAAACACTAATACTTTTTAAAGGACAACACAACCAACAATACGAGTTTAGTTTTGGTTGTGTGAATTCTGAATTGGTTTCATCCTGAATACAGGATATCTTCAAATCTTAGGTTCTGAATGAGGAGTTGTGATTTAATAAACAGGATTTTTTAGTTGTGCCCTAGCTAAACAATTGCTGCATTTTAACTTCTTTCATACAAATTGTATACAATTTATATATGTGTATACACACATACCCAAATATGGTACAAAAAGATTGCAGCCTCAATCCTATCAAAACTTACCCAAGGGTGTTGCCTGCCAGTCTGCCCAGAGTTTCAGAACCAGACAGAAACCATGGGGAGTCACTAGTCCTGCCTGGCCTGGATGTCCTTCCTGCCCCTGAGCCACTGCTCAACTTTGAACTGAAAGTAAAAGATGGTAAATCAGTCACAAAACAATCCCAAATGGGTTAAGAACAAAACCTGGAATCCCAGGTCTAAAGTCTCAGGGACGTAGTCTGGTAACATGCCAGCTTAAGCAACACCCTTGGGGAATACTCCAAACTAGTCTAACTGCAAAATAGCAAGGTGTATACTGAGATATGGAAAACATGCCTAATAGATATTCATGTCAGCGATCCATTGTTTTCTTCTTACAAAAAAACTCTTTTCAATAGAATAACTGCAAACACATTATTCTAATTACTTTGAATTGAGGTAGCCTCTGAACTTCATGTTTAATTTAAGGTATATGTATAGATTGCAATTGTCAATGTTATTTCTGTAAACCAGAGACAACAACTTACTATTTTAGCATTAAAAATGTTGTTTTAAGTGCAAATTTGAGTTATTTTGATAGTAGTCCTATCAAGGGCACTTACCTGGGCTAAAGTTAATGCAAGTCCTTCCAGTCGGGACTACTGTCAGAGTAGGTTCAATATGGGGCTTAAACATGTAAGTCTGTTCCTTTCAGAAAGTTATTTTTTTATTATTATGTTAAAGAGATTGTGTAGGACTTTTATCATCATTTTGGTACTAGGTATGGCATTTCTTTCAACACAAAAACATAACTATCAAGCTAGAACTGAACTGTTCGGCTATATCATCACAACCATTGTAGCATACCTAATGATTTCCTACATGGTACTAGCATTCATTTTAAATTTTGAAGCTAGATTTCAAATACAAATATACAAGAAAATCCAGATGTATCCATTTCAAAATACAAAAAAAAAAAGTATTTCTTACCCATCATTATTGTCAGGTTTACCCAATTCCAGTCTGTCTGGCTGAACTGAAAAGCCAATCCTGCAGACTCTACCGTCCTATTTTTAAAATAAGAAAAACAAGTGTCCAAAATTGAAATGCAAGGCAGAATTAAAGAAAAATCAAGTCTTCGGTTGCGGATTAATTTAATGTTAAAAAGGATTATGTTTAATCGTATGGTTTCAAATTTGTTCCGAGAACAGAATTGAGTAATTTACCTCAAGAAGAAATGCAGCATGATTTGGTCCCACCACACACTGTTTAATAGTAGCCTGTTCCAATACATTCAAAGGGGGGTGGCTGAAAATAAAAAGTGAGCATGTATAACATTTTTAAACTTTTGAACTCTGAACAAAAATTAAATAAGTGGTATATGGAAGAAGCAACGTGCAATGATGGTTACTGATATAAAGCATTTTAAATGACTAAAAATGTACATTAGTTGAAGCAACTATGATGTATTTTCAGTAATTAAGCATAGAAAAGGCAAAACAAAACCTTAAAAGGAGATAAAGGAATATTGTATATTTTATTTCAGTCAGCAATAAAAAGTGGAGCCTATACGCCAAATTAAATTCATTTTATGAGGTGGGTGCTTACTAATAGATAATAATCAACAGCTAGAACTTCCTACCTAGACATAAGTTACCATTTTCAGAAATATATCAAAAAAGTAAACGTTAGTAGTAGAAATGTACATCTACAATGTAAACGTTTGCTTGTCAGTCAGAAAAACTGTTTTGCTGAATGGTTTTACGGCAATGGCTAATATGTCTTACCTATTTAAATTGTATTTGTTCAGCTTCTCTGAAACTTCCCTTAACCTGCAAAAAAAAAAGTGCATGCTATATGAAAGATATCCTGTATTATATGCAAAGTTCACTTAAGCAGCATATTTGTTTTGTGACATGATTTATTCTGCTCAACCTCTTACTATTGTATGGCTTCTCTAACATACTACACAACTTGCAATCACCACAGCAGCAGAACTCTACTTGAAAGCATGGACTGCCACTTAATAATCAAATTACATTTCAGAACACAAGTCATCAGACAAATTGTGCAATTCAGTGTTGGACACTACATCAGTAGGCAACAAAGTTATATTATAGCAACGACTCACTACTACATAGTGATGAAACCCAGTACAAACACTACAAGGTGCCAGGACACTGCACTACAGTTTTATGGAGTCCAGCCTCAATTCAACAATCTACTTTAGGATTTTATGCTGCCACCCATTAGCATAGAATCCAAGTACAATACCTTTTTGCTCCCATTTCCCACTCATTTTTGGTTGTTGGAAAGAAAAGGGCATTCATTACTCCTGTCTTGTCACCATACCCTTCCTAGCCAATACATATAAAGTAATGCAGGTGAACAATGATTAAGGCTGCGATTTAGTCACGGAATCCGTGACTTCCAAATACCATCGTGACTTCACCCAGCGCTGCCACTGCTGGCTGCCCCCCTGCCACCAGGAGGGATGACACTACCACCACTCTTGGCCATCAGTGGAGGGGGGGGGGGGGGGGGGGACGGAGCTCCAAGCCCCACGGGTGGTGGGGGCCCCCAGAGCCTGCACCCAGCTGCCCAGGCTCCCCATTTTGTCATGGATATTTTTAGTAAAAGTCAGGGACAGGTCCCGGGCTTCCCTGATTTTTACTAAAAATATCCGTGTGGGATCTTGGAAGATTTAAAACAGTGGTCCCCAACGTGGTGCCCACGGGGCCATGGCGCCCGCCAGGGCATTTATGTGCGCCCGTCGTCAGGGCCGGCGCCAAGGAAGGAAGAGGAGAGGAGCATCCGCCGTAGAAGCATTGCCACTGAAATGCTGCTGCGCAGCACTTCCGGCGGAGAAGCTTTCGCTGAAATGCCGCCGAGGAGCGCTTCGGGCGGCGAAGCTTTTGCTGAAATGCCGCCGAGGAGCGCTTCGGGCGGAGAACCATCGCCACTGACATGCCGCCAAGAAGTGTCACTGCCCACCACACTCTGATGAAGGCATGAATGTGCTCTTGGCCACAGAAAGGTTGGAGACCACTGATTTAAAACAAACACATGATTCTCAAATAAAAGAAAGTGAGGGGAGGGGAGAAAGCTCAAATACAAAAAAAAGTGTCAAATAAACGGACAAACAACAAATGCAACTTGATGTAGAAGAAAATAGGTAGACAATTCAGAGAAATCAGAAATATTTATTATTCAATAGTGCCTAAGATATGGACTCAGCTCCAAAAAGCTTGAAGTCTAACATTTACACAAATATCTCTGAGACACTCTTTATGACACCTAATTGATTGAAAGATCTGAGCTTGAAAGATCTGAGTTTGAACAGAACACACAATAGCATGTACCCAAGGACTGCTCCACAGATGGGACAGAGTCCTCAGGGACCATGCAGTGACTTCCATTCTCTCCTCCTCCTTCCCCTCTCCCCCAACAAAGTTTGCTTCTAGGCAGTGAGGCACTCTCAGATTGAAGATGCTTACAGTGCAATTTAGCTAACAGATAAGCAGGAGTTCAGAGAGTGCTTGCTCTGATTCTCTCTCCTCAATGATCTGGACAAGGTGCCTGAAGCCTCAGAATAAGAAGATTCAAAGACTTGAGACCAAAGTGTGTAGATCCTAAATGTCTCCCAGATTTAAAGGTAATATTTTAATTTGGCTGGGAACCAAAACCACAGGAACGCTTACCCTATCAACACTGTACAAACACTGCCTGGATAAGGAAAAACTCAATGCATATAACAGTCTTTATGGAGAAAAGGGGTAAGTCTGGTACAGAGAGCATCTTCTCTGTAAGTAACAGTCTCCTAAGCGTTTCAGAGCGCAGGAACACTTGAACGCCTACACTGCAATAGGGAGGTGTGATTGCAGCACATGTAGATATAGTTAAGTGAGCTGCAGCAAGCTCTATGGCCCTCACCCCAACAGGCACCTTGGATTCATGATCCCCAATCTCTACACCAGGATCTTATGGGGCCCTGAGGAAGCAGCAAAATGGCGATCCTCCCGCAGCTGGATACAGGGCATTTAAGGTCTCTTTACACCACACTTCAGATCTTTTATGCAGCATAAAGGAAATGAAGCAGAGGTGAAGATCTCTCCCTCAATGTTTAATTACAACCCATGAATGGGCTGAGGTATAGATCAGGACTATATACTCCCACAATGCTCACTGACATGCCAACTTGTATCAGTAGGATTAGCACAAAGATCAAGGGTACAATATGACCTTTATGTAATTCAACATTTAACTATTATAGGAGAGCTAGTAGTACCTCCTATAGTTAAGTTTGCCTAAAATTTTCATTATAAGACCCTCTTTTCAGTTGCTTATAACTCTGCCAAACTTAAAATGTTCAAGCTGCAATTCTCCATGACAGGTGTTTGCCTAAAAAAAAGAAGTTTCATTTTTATTTACTACTTAATTTTTTAAAGTTTCAAATAGAACTGTTCAGATATTTCCAAGCAACAAGATTAGGAAAAAAATATTTTTAGACCATCTTACAATAATTCTTGCAACTCTTTTGTTGAAAAGCTCTAGCACACACATGCTTTGGAGACAATGGGGAGGGGGGACGATGCCTCTCGCACTCTGGTGTGAAGGATGTGCCTTTTGCCACCCCTATGAAAATTCACTCAAATTTGGCCAAGTTATGAACCTTCAACAAATGACAATTCACACATCCTCAGTAGAGACTTGTTAAAGTTTGACAGTGGTATACAATCACCAACCACCTGACCAGAATGGTGATGATAAGATTAGCGGGGCTATGAAAGTAGAAAACTCAATAATAATTGGAGATTTTAAACTATCTCCATATTGACATATCACCTCAAGACAGAATGCAGAAATAAAGTTTCTTGACACCACAAATGACTGCTTCTTGGAGCAGCTAGTCCTGGAACCCACAAAAGGAGAGGCAATACTTGATTTAGTCGTAAGTGGAGCCCAGGATCTGGTTCAAGAGGTGAATATAGCTGAACTTCTTGGTAATAGCAACCATAATATAATTAAATGTAGCATGCTTGTGGGGGGCAGAAAAACACCAAAGAATCCCACCACAGTAGCATTTAACTTCAGAAAGGGGAACAACACTAAAAATGAGGAGGCCGGTTAAACAGAAATTAAAAAGGTACAGTCACAAGAGTGAAATGCCCGCAAGCTGCACATAAACTTTTTAAATATGCCATAACAGAGGCTCAACTTAAATGTATTTCCCAAATTAAAAAACATACTAAGAGAACCAAAAAAGTGCCACGATGGCTAAACAAAGTAAAAGAAATCGTTAAGAGACAAAAAGGCATCCTTTAAAAATTGGAAGTTAAATCCTACTAAGGAAAACAGAAAGAACCATATACTCTGGCAAGTCAACTGTAAAAGTATAATTAGGGAGACCAAAAAGGAATGTGAAGAGCAACAAGCCAAAGACTCAAAATCTAACAGCAAAAAAATGTTTAAATACATCAGAAACAGGAAGCCTGCCAAACAATCAGTGGGGCCACTGGAAGATTGAGGTGCTTAAAGGAGCACTCAAGGAAGACATGGCCATTGTGGAGAAGCTAAATGAATTATCTGCATAAGTGTTCACTGAAAAGGATATGAGCCATTCCTTTTAGGTGACAAATCTGGAAATTGTCCTAGATTGAGGTGTCAGTAGAGGAGGTTTTGGAATAAACTGATAAATTAAACAGCAATAAGTCACCAGGACCAGATGGTATTCACACAAAAGTTCTGAAGGAACTCAGATATGAAACTGCATAACTACTTACTAACTGTGCTATGTAAGCTATCACTTAAATCATCTTCTGTACTAGATGACTGGAGGATAGCTAGTGAGACAGATTTTTATTTATTTATTTTTATAAAAGGCTCCAGAGGTGATCCTGGCAATTATAGGCCGGAATGCCTAACTTCAGTACCAGGAAAACTGGTTGAAACTACAGTAAAGAACAGAATTATCAGACACAGATGAACATGATTTGTTGGGCAAGAGAACTTTGTTTTTGTAAAGGGATATCATGCCTCACCAATCTATTAGAATTCTTTGAAGGAGTCAAGCAAACAGGTGGACAAGGGTGATCCAATGGACATAGTGTATTTGGACTTTCAGACAGCCTTTGACAAGGTCCCTTACCAAAAGGTCTTAAGCAAACTAAGAAGTCATGGGATAAGAGTGAAGGCCCTCTTGTGGATCAGTAACTGGTTAAAAAGACAGAAAACAAAGAGTAGGAATAAATGGTCAGTTTTCAGAAAAGAGAGAAGTAAATAGTGGTGTCCCCCAAGGATCTGCACTGGGACCGTGCTGTTCAACATTCATAAATAATCTGGAAAATGGAGTAAATAGTTGGCAAAATCTGCAGGTGATACAAAATTACTCAAGCTAGTTAAGTCCAAAGCAGACTGTGAAGAGTCACAAAGGGATCTCACAAAACTAGGTGACTGGGCAACAAAATGGTAGATGAAATTCAATGTTGGTAAATGCAAAGTACTACATACTGGAAATCATAATCCCAATTATACATACAAAATGATGGGGTCTAATTTAGCTACCACCACTCAAAAAAAAGAGATCTTGGAGTCATTGTGAATAGTTCTCTGAAAACATTGGGTCAATGTGCAGCAGAAGTCAAATAAGCTAACAAAGTTAGGAATCATTAATTAAGGGATAGATTTAAATTTTTTTAAAAAGATAATTATGCCACTATGTAAATTCAGTGGACGCCCACACTACTATACCACATGCCCAATACTATGTGCAATTCTGGTCATCCCACCACAAAAACAATATACTAGAATTAGAAAAGGTACAGAGAAGGGCAACAAAAATGATCAAAGATAAGGAACAGTTTCCATATGAGGAAAGATTAAAACAATAGACTGTTCAGCTGGGAATAGAGATGACAAAGAGAGGATATGATAGAGGTCTATGAAATTGTGACCGGTGTGGAGAAAGTGAATAAGGAAGTGTTATTTACTCCTTCACATAAAACAAGAACCAGGAATCACCCAATGAAATTAATAGGCAGCAAGTTTAAAACAAACAAAAGGAAGGACTTGTTCACACAACACACAGTCAACCTGTAAAACTCGTTGCCAAGGGATGTTGTGAAGACCAAAAGTATAAGTGGGTTCAAAAAAGAATGAGGTAAGTTTCTGGAAATTAGATCCATCAATGACTATTAGCCAAGATGGTCAGGGATGCAACCCTATGCCCCGGGTGTCCCTAGCCTCTGATTGCCAGAAGCTAAGTGTGGATGTCCAGGGATGGATCATTCTCTGATTGCCCGCTCTGTTCAATCCCTCTCAAGCAACTGGCATTGACCACTGTTGAAAGACAGGATACTGGGCTAGATGGATCATGGCCATGCTTATGTTCTTATGAAAATTCTGAGGAGTCCATCTGCACCAAGTGTGCTCCAATCCAGCAGGGGCTGCAGGGACAAAGCAGTACATTCCCTACAATTGCTGTTCCAGGCTGCTGTGGTTTCAGAAAATGGAACTGAGAGCAGGAAGACAGTTTCTCTTGTGTTCCCATTTCTAGCATCCAAGCAGACTGGAAAAAAAGGAGGAACAGTCTGACTGGAATGCAGATAGGTGAGGAATTTGGAAGGTGGTGGAAGGAGAGTGTATAGAATCTATTGGGGAGAAGAGCAGAAGGGGAAAGGAGGCGGTTAAAGAGGTTGTACAGATGCAGAGGGGAGGGTATTGGGACACAAAAAAAGGTGCGAAAAGGAGATAGGAGCAAAAGACAGGATAGATTGGTTGGCTAAAAGCAGGGAGGACGCATAAACAAGAGGTAGATAGGTTGCATAGAAGAGGGGAAGAGACAGACAGGCTGGGGGCACATTGGTCTATAAATACTACAGAACAGTCACCTCTAGAACCTGGAATTGAATCAATTCTTATCAAGTCTCAACATTCCTCTGATGTCAGCAAATAGCTGTAATACCCAACAGCAAAGTATGTGCCTCCATCCCCGTCTAGTAGCAGGTCCACGTGGCCTCTACCACTTACCCCATATGATCAAGAAGAGACAGAGGACTGTACTGTGGATCTTAAGATCCAAAACCTGCTTATGACCTAGGATCACTATTGTTCCATATGATGGTGTGGTTTTTTAAATGTTTACATATAAAAAAGCTAGGAAGTTATGTTAAAAAACCTAACATTAAAAGAATGTTAAGATTTTCAAACAACTGATTTAGCAGTTAGGAAATCCCAAACAATTGATTTAGCAGTTAGGAAATCCCAAAAGTAAGGTTGCCTGTGTAACCTTAATTCAACCTCCTTGTGCATAGGCATTACGATGTATAGTCTTTAAGCATATGATCACATACTAATTTTACTCAGGACCCCTGTCTCGTTTAGTACACAGTATGGACAACACTTTGGGAAAGAATCCAAGCTGTGTAGTGAATATCTGTTTCTTTAGGACCTCTGCCTCACTTGTTGCAGAAGTTTGAAGGTGGATAGTGAATGAGGCAAGAGACTGCAGGAGGAAATAGGACTGCCTCACTGTTAAGGAATTTGAATGTCACACTGCAGAACTGGATTCTAACCCTGCCCCTGCTACAGAGTTCCTATGCGACTCTGGCCAAGTCACTCACACTTAAACCAAACTTTTCATGGGGGATCACTAATTGGGTTCCTAGAAAATGAGGAGCGCACAACTTGAGACACCTGGGGCCAGATTTGCTGAAGTGCTGAGCACTCACAATTGCAACTTAGGTCAATGGGATCTGTGCTTTGAACATATAAAATACTAAGTACTCTGAAAAAAATCAGGCCCTAGGCTTCTCAAATTGGGAACCCAGAATTAATGGGCCCTTCACTCAATCTTTTCTCTCTCTTTGCCTCAGTTCCCCAGCTGTAAAATGATAATACCACCTAATCTCAGTGGGGTGATATAAAGATCAATTCATTAAATGATACTATGGGGAGAATACCAGAGAAATAATTTTGTATTCAGTGGATGGTGTGTGTTAAATAAGGTCTGGGGCCACACAATGAATGATGAAAATAAAGAGAAATATTGAATACCTATTCATTTGTAGAATAAGGAGGGGGTTCTATGGAAAAAATAATATGCGATTGTGTAATTAAAGACTAACAACGAGTATGCACAGACAACCTTAATTCTATCATTCCAATCTTTTGAGTGTTTGACTTGGCAACCTTACTTTTAAGTATAGTTTTTAATGTAAATTTCTTTAGTGTCCTATTCACATACATTACTTATTGTAAAATACGATTCCCTTTAGGACCACCACTATCTCGGTTTTGTTTCTCTTCTTTCCCTATCCTCCTTTGTCTGTTTCGCTCCACTTCCGCATATTTACCAGTCTTCTGTAATTTTCTCAGCATTTCCATCCCACAAGAAACTCCCAATTTTCAGCCAACTGTGCTCCTCCATTCCACTTCACTACTGCCCACTCCAGTCCATCCACCAAAATGATCAGTGATTAGATGGCTAATGTTGAAACTGAAGTGTCATTACTGGGCTTTAATCTGAATATCAACTTGGACGATGGGGGAAGCAGCTCACACCTTTAAGTTATGGTTTCAAGCTATCCACAGAATTACGCCAACATCAAAGCATCAGTTACACTTAGTTCACATTTGGAAGGTTCTCTCTGTAGACAGTAGGGCTAGAGACTTGGGGTTTTTTTAAATGAAAGCTTAGATGATAGAGAATCTGAATGTCATGTAGGCCAATAAATACATTGTGTGTGTTGTATGTTTGATAACACTGCTCTAAGAGAACACTCCAGGAAGGAGGCTTATGAAAGGGACAACACCTTGAACTAAATTCATCCTTCGTTCAATCCCCACTGAAGTCAAAAACACAAGGCATAAGTTGGTCCCTGAACTACTGACATAATGGAGCCATTTAGAACTGCACAGGTACTTATGTGGTATATTTGACAGACTATTTAACTTTCTGACTCCACCTTTTCTTTAGCACACAGTACAGAAATTATTTCCCAAAAGGGAAAACAGATAAGATCACTTATATCAACATCTGTATACACCACACTAAATAAAACAATCTTCTTTATAGATCTATAGTCAATATAAAACCTTATTCCATCAGATGGCATCCTTTCTTTCACAGCTGTCAGTGAGCTTCAGTATTAGAGTGCCGTTAGTAACAAGAACACAGTGGCAATTGGTTTAGGGAAAAGCAGGCTTTTCAAGATCTCCTCAAATAGAGTACACATGCAGTTTTCAATTATGAGAGTGCTACAGTGCCACAGGGAAACAAGATACTGGTTCAGGGAAGGACCAAACTTTCAAGTCTCCCCCCACTTTCTGGAGGTGACATGGGTGCAAAGAATTGAATAAGTTACTGAGGACTACAGTAACCCCCAGCAGTCTGAATGTCAAGTGGTGTACTTGTGACATATGGAGTCTGGTGGCCTGGGGCTAAATGTGTGTGAGAAACCTCAGAAGCCAGGATCCACCCTCAGATACACTTTGAAGATCCAGTAATAGGGAAATTATGTATATCCAATTTTTTCACATCCACACCTAAGTCTTTGGTAGGAGAAGGCATGTTTATGGATTATTTTAACATCATTCCAAAAATGTACTAAAACCCCATACCCCGTGAAACTTACAAACTACTTTAGGACATGATGCAACAAGGAGGGTAACAAAACACCTTGATGAAAGGTATGAGGAAGAACAGACAAAGGTAACATCAGTAAGGCAATGTGGATACTCAGCAAAGCCTAGTGCATAGCATAGGGTATATGCAAATAGAGAGGTTTCTTTCCCCTCACCCCTTCTAAAAATAAATTAGCAAATGATTTGTTCAGCTACTTTCCTCTAGCCACTAGAGAGAGCATAAAAGTGTGTATCCAGTAGGTTTTTAAACAGCGAGAGGGCAGTGGATTTACAGACCACATTCTTCAAGCTAGAAGATAATCTTGAGAGTACTGGTCCTGCAAGCATGGTGGTCTTGACACTGGTTGGATTTTCACAGGAACTCTATAACGGGGTGGTCTTCCTCTTCAGGGGCTGGGAGCCTGAGGCAAGCCTGTACAGTTCTGAGGCACAGTTCTTTTAGAATAGGTGATTGGGCCTGGCAGAGAGGGATCATCAGACCAAGCTAGGAATGGGTCAGGTGACTGCCCGATGAGCATCTGATTCCTATAAAGGCTGAAAGAGCTCACTCTTGGGGCATATCTACACTACCCGCCGGATCGGTGGACAGAGATCGATCCAGCGGGGATCGATTTATCATGTTCGCTGAGCACTCTCCCGTCAACTCTGGTACTCCACCAAAATGAGAAGCGCAAGCGGAGTCGACGGGAGTACGTCAGCAGTCGACTTACCACAGTGAAGACACCGCGGTAAGTAGATCTAAGTACGTCGACTTCAGCTACTCTATTCATGTAGCTGAAGTTGCGTATCTTAGATTGACCTGGCGCAGTAGCGTAGACAAGCCCTGAGAAGAGGGACCCACAGAAAGCAGGCTAGTTCTAGGGACAGGCCCTGGAGAAGGTGGACTGCCATGCAGATGCTCTATAGGAGAACTTGGGAAGTGCTGCCAGGAGTAGGGAAGCTCTGGAGAGAAAGCCTCTGGGTCAGGGGAAAGGCAGCTGTTGGATTTATGCTGAACTGTTTTACTATTGGTGTTTGCTAAAGATTGTCAGTATAATCAATAAATTGTGCCTAAAGAAAGGGACTGAACAGACCCAGGGCATAGCATTTAATCATTCCAGGATTAGGGAGACAGAACAGCACCCTACACACACACAATCACTAAATGGGAGACATCACATCCTCTTCTGGATCAGATGTCAGGTCAATACACAACCATAATCCAGTCCAACAATATTATCTTAAAGGTATATTCTGAAATAGTATAGAATGAAAAGTCAGTTCTACTTCTCAGATGAGCAAAATCCTCCAAATCCAAAATTAACCACCTCAACTCCACTTTCTCAACACCAAAAGCAGGTGCAAAAGCCTCTAGTCTTCCCAATTTACAAATACAATAACACAATTGTCAATACAAAATACAGCAGCACATAGATGATAAAATGTAAGAACATTCCAAAGTTAAATTTATCAAATTAAACCCACGGAACATTGTTCTGACTGCAATATTACATTTGAAAATCAATTCAGTAAGTTTCACATTTTTAATTTGCTTTAAAATGCAGCCAAAATACAATAGCCAGTATTTTTATGCTGCAGGAATTAGGGAGACTTGTTGCATAATGTGCATTCGGGAAGCTACAGGCTACATAGTGCCTTGCTTGTATAACTAAAATCTCTTTCAATTGCTAACAGTAAAACTTTAAAAATTCTATATTTAGATGATGAAGAACAAAAATCATTTGTATCTATCATCAGTTGTATCTATCATCAGATATTGCAACCTTGTTTTAGGAGGGAACCAAGGGAAAAACTGTTTAGGAGACAGTGCTAGGCCACAAAAACACGCAGCCATACTTTTATCAGAAGTGGGATTTCAGGCTGAATAACTCAAAACTGAAAAGCCAGTCAGCCTGTGGGATGGCTAGGTCACCATATCACTTTGCCTGCATTTCCCAAAAACTGATTATTTCCCCCCTCCATCTACAGGTACAGCAGCCACAACATTTCCAGGTGCTTCCCCCACAGTCTATCCAGACTTTTGGTTTTATGCTGAGAAACTCATTAAGTTTAGCTCTTGCTTCATATTGTGCCTGAAGCCATACTATTTAGGGTAGCAATCTTGTCAGATATAAGCTGCCTGACCCTGCTCTGACTGAATCACTGGCTCTGCCCGGTGGTGCAGTTTTTCAGCAGATATTAAAAACTGAGGTACTGGTCACTTACCTTTTTGCAGGAGTGGGACTGTTCTGATCACATTACAGTCTGGCTGACTATTTTCCCCCCGTAACAACATACGGTATTGGATATCTTAAAATTGTTTGCAACATTTCTATGTGCTGTTAAATAGCTCCAGAGTTCTATCCTAGAGATGGGCACATTTCAGAAGTGGATGAAACAGTCCTGACAGCAAAGTCTGTGAAATGCTATATAAGTAATCTATTTTCACAAAAGGAAAAAAATATACAAATGTGATGGACCACTGTGTGTCCAGTAAGAAGGAAGAAGAGGGAGCCTCTAAAAAACCCTCTGCCATTATATCACTGAATAAAAACAATAAATTTTTAAAAAGTACTTTTTAAAAAGGTGACCAGGAAAGGTGGTGGTGGAAGAAAAGGTCCCCACACTTTGCTTCTTTATGCAGTATAAAGGAAGCCTGAAATTTGGGGCAGGGTACTTTTTTTTCCATTAGAAATTCAGATTTTTGTCTACCCTCTTTAATCTGGAAGACTCTACAGGCAATTGTTATGAATAAGAAATCAGACAATATAAATGAAAACTGAGAGGGGAAGCTATTTTTATTTGGAATGTTTAAACCATGTTGTGTTTGGATGACAGTTAAGAAGCACTAGAGAAAAGTATCAAAGACTTGACATCTTGAACCCCTTAATATTAAAAAATGAGAAAGCTCGTAATCCATATTTCAGACCTGTAAGGGCAGCAAAATCAGAGAAGCAGAGACTTGATATTTTTGGTATTTCAAAAGAACAAGCAGCAGGTTTTGGGGTCTTCTTTGAGGTGGGGGTTAAGTTTTCAGGAACTTTACACAAAATACAGAAGCCAATTTCCCCCCCCTTTTGCATGTCACCTATGAAGAGTGATTTAAAGTTTAATCTAGTTGTAAAAATTGAACAATTTTTAAATAATTTTGTAGGAAATTTTCATTTTACCTGTTATGTGGCCAGATCCTTCTCTTACCTAAATAAATAGCAAAACTCATGGACTTCAATGGTGGCAGAATCAGGACAATAGCTTGTGACCAAGGAAGTGCCACTCAGGTAAATGCATTAAGGTGGCTAAGCATTTTGATGATTGTCTTAAGATAAGTTATTAGAAAATTTAGTGCAACACAGACACTTATTTGTACATATTAAGTAGTGTCAAACTGCAAGAGGGGTGAAGTTTAATATTAGACTCCAATTAAATTATTTGTTTAGACTGTGATCGCTCCCAACCAGCATCAGGGCCTCATTGCACTAAGAGTTTGTAGAAACATATAGAAAGACAACTTCGGTCTCAAAGAACTTACAAAAAGACAAGAGATCTAAAATGTGGGTGAAAGGGATATAGCATATAAGTAGTCAGGGCAATGACAGGCATAAGTCTTGTACATTTTTATATACTGTATATAAAAACTGAACGAAGACTTGGACCTATATTGCTCTGATGATTTTATTTATATGCTATATCCTTCTCCCTGACCTTTTATCTTTTTTGTCATCTATTTTTAATGGCAAGAACGTCATTTTAGGTTTAAGGATATTTTGAGAGAGTTTCATTCCAGCTGGATAGAAAAAATGTGTTTCATTCCAGGGGCTAGTGGGGGGGAAGGAGGTGGGATAGGAAAGAACTGTTGAAGCAGGAGTGGATAAAGTGCAAGAGAACCTGAGGGGGAAGAGAGAAGATGGCAAGCAAAATAATAAGCAGGGAGAATTAGATTGGGCAGATGAAGAGATGCTGCAGTGGGAGAGGTTCAAGATGAAGGGGCCAACAACTACTAGCAATACAGCACATGACAAAAGAAATCCAGAGTCTAAATTTGAGCTGAGTGAATGATGTCAAGAGGCAATGCAGGATCCTCCTGTCTATTACTGCTGATTCCCATTAGGAGGGGAGGTTGTCAAGGCTGGTGTCCTGGGAAGTGGTGAAGATGTCTGTTATACATTAAATCACTACTGTAATACAGTAATAATGCTCCTAAATTACCCACATGTTTGGGTGAAGCAATATATTTACATTTATGTAAATATTTCTTTCATTTTTGTATCTACTATATCCCTCTTAATAGTCTTTCTAGTTAAGAACATATGATCACACACAAAATCTGTTTTAAGCCTAACTTGTGGATTTAAGGCACCAAATTTATCAAGTTACAAATTCATTCAGCTTGGCAACTAAAGCAACTGTCATCAAAAATTATTTAAACATATGACTATATACTTAGTATGTTGAAACTAACCACATTAGTTATATGTTAGTTGGTTATAGGTTTTAAGTTTTACAATTAATTAAAAAACATTGCAAAAATATCTGTACTAGTCACAAAAATCCTACTTTTGTATATGACCAAAAACTGAGTATATTTCTGACTTACATATCTATCCTCAAGATGTGGCCAATATAATCTCAATCCATTGGGCTAATCTAGCAAGACTAGTAAACACAAAGTCTGATTCCAAAGGCAATCCTAAAACTGGAGGGTAAAGGGGAGGGAGGACGAGGGACTGCAGAATATGTGTGACCAGCCTGTTACCCTGATAAATTCTTCCGGTGGCTCTGCTCAGCCCACTTGCACCTTAGATCACACTTCAGGAAGTGTATGTATGGCCAATTATGCATGTGCTGCCCTCGAAGTCAAGTTTGGGGTGCAGTGGCTGAGCAGAGCCTATTACTACTGACATTTAAGAAGAGGCCTTCTCCCTCCAAACCATCCAGTCCCATTTTCAATCCCAGGTTTGAGATGCCACTCAGAAAAAGAATTCACAGTTTGTATATGAACATCAGATCAGAAGTTTGTCCTTGAGAAAGGTACACAAAGTATGCATACAATGCAACTTCACTTTAAATAATCTTTAACAATCGAAGTGCTAACATGAATGCAGAAAAGTTGCCTCAACCATACTTATTTGACAACTGAACTAGAGAACCCAGTAGTCCATGGTCATGTGTCAACTAAAAAAAATATATTTTTTTGTAGTCTGAGGCTATGTCTACACTAGAAACTTCAAAGTGCTGCCACTGGAACGCTCCCACGGCAGCTCCTAGCTCTCGGAGCCTGTCCACACTAGAACTCTTGCTGCGCTCAGGGGGGTGATTTTTCACCCTCTTGAGCCTGCAAGTTAGAGCGCTATAAAACGTAAGTGTGGACAAGCCCTGAGCTTCTGTACAAGTCCTTTACATAGTAAATTTTGAGACTACACAACTAAAAAAAGTGCAGACAGAGCTTTCTGAATATTTTAACTACAGTGCATTCTGTCAAGAGTATAGCCAATAACAGCTAAAACTGAGAAGTTGGTGAACTTGCTACATGACTTACCCTTAAAAGAAAAAGCTGAAATAAAAAGAACATAATCCCTAATGCATCAGTGCATAAGTCAACAATAGTTTTCAACCTGAGGTCCACGGACCTCTAGGGGTCTGCAGACTATGTAAGATTTCCACCTCATTCAACACTTTTTAGAGGTCCACAACCGAAAGAAAAAGGTTGAAAAAAAATCGCTGCACTAACAGCTTGGAGTTTGGACAAAACTTCTCCTATTAACAGGCTATTCCACAATTGTACATTATAGAGATTCTTGCAATTTTCTTCTCGAGTATCTGGTACTGTCTGGCCACTGTCATAGACAAGATACAGTATAGACAGACACAGACCAAAGATCTCAACTGGTACAGAAAGGGCTCAATAGCACAAAGGTTCTCATACTGCTGCCTGCAGACCACAAGCAGTCTGAAGAGCTGATGGTCATACGGCTTCTTGTCTCAACCTCCTAAATTGCATTAGGGACAACTACAAATAAACTGAATATGTTCTAAGTCAGCAATTGCTATAGTTGCCGCAGAGATGTTGTGTAATCATGAATGGATGAGGAGACGATCGAAATGAGTATCTCTATTAAAACACAGTTTACCCTATGAAAGAGCTCAAGAATTCCTTCTACAAACATTACAGAGTTTCAAGAATTTTATCTCATCTTCAAGATAGTTTGATTATGCAGTAGTTTGTAATTAAGTACGGTTAAACCTTTTGGGATAAAAATGGTGGATTTGGGCAACAAAGACTGGTAAAGGAAAAAAATTCTACAGGTATGCAAAGATAGCTTTGTTTCCAGAAAGTGATTAGTATCAAATTAATCCTCATATAATCAATTACATACAAACTTGGGTCTGTTACGGAGAGGAGTATACAAGTTTTAGTTTATTGCCTAGAAACATAAGCTACAATCAATGGCCAATACCTAAAAATGTGTATGAAGCTCTGCTCCCGGTTTCAGCCCCCCCCCCCCCCCCCCCCCAAGTGCTGGGGCTGAAACCGGCATTCCCTTTGTAGCTAAAGCCCTGATGCCCAGCGCACTCCACCCCCACCTGAAACCAGGAGCAGAGCTGTAGGGCTGAAGCCCCAGCACTCCCCGCTTCCTCCCCTGGATCTAAAGCCCTGAGCCCCACCTCCATCTGTAGTCCTGACTCCAAACACACACCCTGCAGCCACAGCCCCAACCCTCCTGTGGCTGAAGTCCCGATGCAGTACAGTATTTGCTTTTTTCAGTCTGCACTGCTGCCTCATTGAGGACTTCAGGTTTCACAGGGTGTCCGGTAGGCCAGTAAATCCATAACTCTGGTGTTCATATATTTTAAATACAGTAGACCCTCAATGTTATATCGTAACTTATTACAGGAGGCAGACATGTCGTTCCCATTAAAACTTCTGGATTAAGTTTTAATCCCATATGCATTTAAGAGACTAAATCATTAAAACAAAATCCCAACACACTTACTTGTAACTAAAGTCTTGTCTACACAAGAAAGTGACAATGGGAAAAAGGCTAATTAGAGGTCATGGATCCACCAGTTCCCTGCCTCTCCCCAGATACCCTCTCTGCATCAGTGAAGGAGCGCCTGCGGAGCTATACTGCATCGATGGTGTCCAGCCCTGCACACATTAAAACCTTACAAAGCAAAGGGCACAGTTTACCCCAAGTATATTAATATCTTTACTGCCAATTGTCACAGTAGCTAGGCACTTCGGTTTTAAAAACTAAAGCCATAAACTATTGTGTCGCCTGTACTCTGCAGAAAGAAAATTTCTAGATCAAGTTGCAGACTGAACTTCACATTTTAATTTTTCCTATTTGGTCTGCAGAGGAGAAATTGTTTGGGAAAATCTCCAAGTCACCTATTTTTCTAACAAATATACTGCTGCTCTGGAGAAGCTTCATTAGTTCAATTCATCCTAAACAAAAGTGAGCAGATCAGTTAACCATTTCAAAAAATGAATCCAAATACAAGCCCCATATATTGCCTTCCTTTTACACACCATCTTGTACTTTGTTTTCTGCAGAATAAACAGCTTCTAGACAACTACTGAATACCTTGAATAAGTTATTTTAACAATAGTTAAACTTCTATGAGACAGTACTAAGGGACACCATCAAGGAGGACTCTAGTTATTTTCAAAATCAGTTTCAGGTACTACATCTGTTCAAGTCCCCTTCCCAATTTTTGTGGGTTCTACAATCATTTCTTTAAAAGATGTTTTCCTTTCCCCCATTATTGAGTGAAATGCCTACTCAGATAAAGGGGAAACTAATTATGTTGGGGGAAATTAGTGCAAACTATACACTAACTGCAGTCAAATTCAAAAAGTGAGAAGATTTTTCCTCAAATTTCAGGTGTTATTTGTAACAATAGAAGGTAAAACATTTTCAGAAAACTGTGCTTTTTTAATTGACTTTGCCTCTTTCATACATTATACTTGCTGCTCTAAATGTACACTGGTTAAATGCCTTATTTTAAGATCTGAGGCCATCCAATATATTGATTCACAGGAGAGTTATATGTGTAAATTCCTCATGCTTCAACAGGTAAATATATCCCAAATATAAAATTTAAACACTTGATACTTGTCCATTTATGATTTCAGGAGACCAACACAATGTAGGGGGTTTTTTGCACCCAGTATTACAGTGGGCTGTCAAAATGGAATTCTGCTCCCAGATCAAGAAGCAATTAGAAGCTGCAGTGGGGATGGAGAAAAGTGACTTTGCCTGCTGACAGTATTCATGGTAGAATGAATAGCAAGTCAATAAAAAGAAAAGCAAACTCTATAAAATGGGGGGAAAAGATGTGGAAAAGCATCTTACAGCTCAACAGGAATTTCTAAATGCATATTTATGTGAAATCACAAGTATAATGCTATCTAGGCCCTGTTATATCATCACATTACAGCGATAAGTAGTACTGCTAGAAACAAAAATGAATGGGCATTTCCTGAATAACACCCACCACGCAAACCCTATTTATGAACCCCTTTGAATTCAGAGTTACGAGTGCTGATACACATTTACCACATTTTCAGTAAAATTATGTTTGTGAAGAGGATACTTATGATTTTCTGCTCAGATCAAGACGACACTTGATTCAACAGAAGTCACTATTTAATAGCACTTTTACAGCTTTTTTTCCTATATATTAATTACCACATTTTTGTGACGCTTCCTTTATCAAATAAAAGTCTTAAGGGCTGGTTCTGTGGTAAAATAAATTTAGGAAGTGCAAAGACTGAAGTGTCATATTCAGTACAGATAACTGGGGGGGTGGGGGGAAAGGGGACACACACTTTGTAATTCTTGTAGGCCAAGGTTATTACATTTGCACATACCAGGGGCTTCTTGAATTCCTTCATTCCAGGCCACAGGCTCCCCGTGTGCAATTCTGCCATCTCTCTCTTTCAGAAGCTCCACACAACTTCCCCCAATCCCTCCCTCATGTTGGGACTCTGTGTACCCTCCTATTCTACCACTACAACACACCAGGGTCCCTCAACCTCCTCCCTGTCAGGGATCTATGTGCCTCCCATTCTCCATCTTCCCATACCACAGTTCCCCAATCTTCTCCCCATGCCAGCAGTCAGTTCTCTGTGACCTCCCATTACTCCTTCCCCCTGTCAGAGGTTGTGTGTTCTCCCCATACCCGGGTCTCCCAGTCTCCCCACACCAGAGGGTCCTGTACGCGCTCCCCATTCATCCTCCCACATTCCAGAATCTCCCATTCTACCACCCATAGGCATTGTGCACATCTGCTTTCTCCATTCCTCCTCTCTCACCATAGCAGGGTACTCCACACTTCACGCCAGAAGAGGTTGTGTCCCGTCCCCCCCACTTCCCCTCCCATTCCAGTGTCCCCCATTCCCCCCACCCCCAGGGGCTGTGCTCACACTCCTATTCCCCCCACTTTTATTTTTCCTTGCCTGGAAGGAAAGTCATTCAAGGTATTAAGATGTTAAACTCTGCTGGAAGGACACACAGAGATGAGCCTGGGATATTGTTATGCTGGAAGGCATTAATGGGTGCCATCAACCTGTTTGATCTATAAATAATTGCAGAGGTGCTTTTCTACCTGGTTAGCTGAGAAGCCATATATCCGCCATTTTTCCAATTTTCCCCCAAATCACTAGAATTCTGGCAATTGACCCCAGCACTTTTCCTGTTATTTTGGAATTGATCAAGTACTCCTGTTCTTTTTTTAGAGAAATGCAGGTTAGTTGAATGTAAGGCCTTCACAAGCTCAGGCAATAAACAAGACAGGTGATGCGTTAAGAAAAACCTGGAGCATTCCTTCAATACACTTGGGGCAATGTGCGTAATTACATGCTAAATAACGATCTCGTCATATTTTTTAAAAACACGCTGGCTCTTTCAAGATCAAAAATCTTCATAAACCAGAAGTTAGGTGAAGAAATGGAAATACCCCAGCACAGTATCAGTGCTCACCATTTTCCTCCTCCTGCAGAAAGAAACTGCATGCCATACATAAAAGCATTACTGTGAAGGAGGTCAATCTCCCAGCAGTAGTTAGGCCGCCTCTTTTGGGAAGCACATGACAGTGTCCTGTAAGATGTGTCACTAGGTCACTCCAAAAAAGTTACACCCAACTGACAAGCTTCAGGTCACGGCCTGTTTTATCACTACAAATTGTTTGTGGTTAATAATAGAGAAGTGCTAGATTTAGTTATAGGGTGGAAATCCAAGTAATCTTCTTTCTAATCAGGCTGTATGGGCCTTTGGATATGGACTTCCGTCCTTTCCTGCCTCCCAGGTTTGAGCATAGATCTAGGCTGCTTCCATGATGTCTCGCTGAGTAATTTGGAGTAGGAAAAAAGAGAGAGGGCTGAAATGCCTCTATTAAACCACATCTGAGATTCAGGGGGCTTAATGTTTACAATGAGCAAAGTAAGTCATTGTAAGAATCATATTTCACCCAAACTGCTTCATCTTTGACCTTAAACAATGACTTACTTGGATTTCCACCCTATAACTAAATCTAGCACTTCTCTATTATTAACCACAAACAATTTGACAGGGAATTAATATAAGCTGAGAATTTATCAATTCAGATCCTATTAAGATTTTATATTTGTGAAATATACTAGCTGCAGAAAACTCTATTCATGATTACAGAGGAAGACAACAGAGAATTCTAAGATATCTCACACCTCTTGAGATTTAAATAAAAGGTTTGTTTCCTTCCTTCCCCAGGCCTGTTTTAGTTTCTTCATAAACTGGCATTTTTCTCACTGTAATCTAAAATATAATTGTAAAGTTTCCAAACACCACACTCAAAGATGCAATGTGTTTCCATGTCTCTCTCCTGTCTCTCTTCCCTGCCTGAGCCACCTCCAGTCAGCACTTTATAGAACAGCCCTTTTCAAAATAAAAGCCTATAACCTAGTACAGACATTTATATTTACCCCACTTTATACTTCCCTCAACGTCCTTGTGTATGTTCCTTCATTTTCACCCTCTACGTCCCAACTGCATCGTCTGTCAATTCATCACTGATGTATATGGACACATTTTTGCTCAGCCTCAGCACAGGAGTAATTATAACACACTTCGCAGATGGGGAGCCTGGTACAACCCCGGTGTCCCCTGACCAGTGAAAGCTAGGCGGAGAGACCGGGAAGGGAGAGAGACACTCGCAGAGATCACGATCTCCCAGGACCCAGAGTTTGCGGTGTCCGGGGAGTAGAAGGAAATGACCATGCTTTAAACAGTGCGGCTAGACGCGTCCCCTCACTGTCCCCGCAGAGGGGGGCGGGGGCACCACCCACTGGCTATGGGGGTGGGGAGGAGAGAGTTGACCCACCCCTCGGATACATGGGACACCGGCCCGAGAAGCGGGTTAACTCTTCACCGGCCCCGCGGACACCCACACGGCGAGGCTTCCTCCCCTTCTTCCCGGAGCCCCGCCACACGCCGCGCTCCGGCCGCCAGACACATGGGCCCGGCCCCTCCCCTCGCACACGGGGCCGGGCCGCGCCCCTCCCCTCTCCGTCCTGCGTCCCCCTCAGCCACATGGGCCTCCCCTCACCGGTCATTGAGCTGATCCTCGGTGCCCGGCAGCGGGTGCACCACGAAGTGGATCGATGTCATGTTGCGCTCCCCCCGCAGAGGCCGGGCACACAATGGGGGTGGGGGGGAGCTCGGCGTCTCCCCCGGGGCGGCGGGGGCGCTCGCACCCGCAGGCAGAGTCCTTCCCTCAGCACAGCGATGCGACGCGGAGTGCGAGGGCCCGCGACCGTAGCGTCAGGAAGAGACTCGCTCCGCGCCGCACTCACACACGCACCGCCATCTTAACTTCCAGCGGCCCCTTCTCCCTCCTCCCTCCCCGCTCCTTGCGCCGCGCCGGGTTGGGCGGGGCGACGACTGACGGACCGCGATGTAAGGCGCGCGCTTACTGGCGCGTGGGAAGCCCATCGGCGGTGTGTCTGTAAGGACGTAGCGGATTGGGCCAGCGAGTCTGTAAAGCGCGACTACGTCGGACGTGAATTACGTAGAGACCACGTGCTCCTAGGAGATGCTGCGGGGGGGCGGGTGTGGGGTTGCGGCGCGGTGCCCGCTCCAGCGCGGGGGAGGGGAAGAGGGCGCGGCTGCGCGCCGCAGCCCGGCGGGGGGGAGCGGCCGCCCGGAGTGGCTCGCTATGGCGGATGGGAGGCCCCATGCTCGGTTCACGGCGGCAGCAGCTTGAGGCCGCCTTCCGGCCGGGACTGGCGTGTCTGGGCGCTGGGTCCGCCGCGGTCCTGCTGGGAGGGCGGCACAGGCAGGCCGGGGATCGGAGCCTCCGCTCTGCATCTGCCTCGGGCGGCGTCTACCGGGGAACGCTGGGCACCCAGGCCGGCGGCGGCAGGACGGCGTTGCCGTACGGGAGTCTGCTGCCCGTGAGGGGCGGTCTGCCCGCAGCAGGGGCCGGGCTCACGGTCCCCTCTGCCCGCCGGGGTCAGGCGGCGCGGGGGGGGTCTAACATCTCACTAACGGCGGTGGTCTGGACGCTTAAATACTTGTGAGTGGACCTGGCTAGCGATTGCAGTCGCGTTTGCCAGCTAACCACTAGCTAATAGAGCCGACAACGGAGTCCCGAAGAGGCCTACACTCTGCCTTGGGGTGTCTTGAAGACTTTTCCAGCTATCAGGGTAGCAGGAAGAATACCCTTTCTTTCCTGGCCCCAAGCAGCTGTAGTGTGGTGACAGCTAAGCCCTGTTTCGGTCATGTTAGCTGGACTGGGAGGGTGAGACGGAAACATAACTGAAGTGGTGGTAGAAGCCATCCACAGCTGCTTTGGGGAGGGGCGCGATATTCGCTGTTGACTGTGGATTGAGCCTGTGACGTTGCCTTTCAGCATCTAGCCTAAACTTGCTGTACCCATTTATAAGGATCGATAACTGCACTTTGCAAAGACAGCAAGAGGGCTACTTTCACCAGCACTAAATTCAGTTACATAGGATTTCCCTCCCACTATTACAGACTACATGTATTTTCAACTTGTGTAGTCAAGTGCACTGACTTGTCACAATTTACAAAGCATTTGTTTAAAACATTTAGATCATTAACACCCTGGATTACCAACACAGAAAATTGTAATTTAGTTGGTCAGCAGTTATAGTGCTTGCTATTTTGTTTGATCAAAACAAGTTTCACTTTGGTTTATTTTTTTTAATTGATCATGCTTCTGCACACCAGAACAATGTTGCAATGTGTAGTTGCAAAATCACCAGGTTTTGGGGGGTTTTTGAATAGGAATTTCCACAATGGAATAAATGTGGTTTCTAATAGTCTAGTGTGCTATTTCCAACAGCAGCCAGAGCTACCTGTTTCAGAGAGTGGTGTAAGAACCCTGCAGTAAGCATATGGGGGGGGGGGGGGGGGAGAGATTCTATATAGTTCTCAGCCTGATCTGTTAGGTATTGACTTACAAAAAACTTTAAAACACAAGGTTTAATGTCCCCTTCCAAAAATTCTTTAGTGATAACTGGATATTCTTGATCTCCATGAATATCCAGTCCTTTGTGCATATTAAAACACCCTTCCTCCAGCATTTAACAAAAGGGTGTTATAAAAACTATCTTTACAAAACCAAAGTTTTGTCCAACTCTTTAACATCTCATCTACACAATGATTATAACAGTCTTGGAGAGCCCGGTTGTAACATAGTGATTCACTAATTTGATATATATTTTGAACAATGTTACAATATTTTCAAGAGAATCAGTAATGGTAGATAAGGTCAATTTCTTAATAGGATATACATTTCCACAACATTTCAGATGCATAACCAACTGCACTAAGTTATAACAAGTGATTCTAGATCAGATGTCTGAAGAAAACGTTTAAAGATTCCCTAAAATTGAATATTTCAGAAACATTGATACGATGAAATCTTAGTGAAGTCTGTGGTTCGGTTTTCTTCAGTAATGTCACCTTAAATTAAAGAGCAGTCTTGGTTACATCTTAAAGTTCTGTTCTTTTGCCTTTTTCCATCCTTTTCTCTCTCAGTGCAGGAGGGAAATTTCCTTTTTTGTCTCTTCCCCTCCCCCCCCCCCCTTTGAAGGGCTCATGCTTCAAGGAGTGGGGGGAAATGTTGGAAATGGAAGACTATAAGAAGAAAGCACAGTGCACCTGATCATTTTCTAGAGAGAACTGGCTCTCTACTAGTTAACTTGTTTTTTCAGCAGGAACACTGACTCCCCTCCTCTGCTGATATCTGGTGGAGTGGGGAGGTGTCAGACCAATGGGGAGCAGAGAGATCACATCTCTGCTTTGGGCATGAGCTGTCTTCTAGTAATGCTACTGTGTTTTTAAAGGGAGTGGAATGTGGGTGCTGCAGTGAACCTGACAGTGACCGCTTGGCCTGGTCTAGCTCCCATACCTCTCCACCACATCAGTTGTTTGTGGCATTAGCCTGCCACTGCTTATCAGTCTCCCTGAACTTGGTGTGAGGGGGAAAATTCAGCAGTGTGCTACCAATGCTATATTATATATTTGCTTTCTCTGCATTTCTGTTTTTTATAATGTGTACTGCATGGTATTGAGCATGTTATCAGTGCTAAACAAATACCTGTTTTAAGGAATGAAGGCACAGCACAGTAGACCTAGTTTCTATTCCTGGGTCTCCCACAGACTTCCTGTGTGACCTAAGTTCTAGTAATAAACTTCGTATCCACTTGATTTCCTCATTGTATGTTTGACCTCATGAGACTGCCAGATCAAAAATTCGGGAACTCAGCTTGTTTGGATAGGCTGTTGAAAAGCAAGCTATGTGAAGAATTTTCAGTTGATCAGCCAGCAACACTACTCCTGAGGGAATTCTGTGTCACAAAATTAAAAATTCTGCACACATTTTAAAATTCTGAAAATTTTATTTGTCAGAATAACACAATAGAATCACATCATTTCAGTTATTTTGGTAATTTATTTCAAAATACCTGACAGCAAGTATGTCTGTAACAATAGAGATTCAGGAAATGCTTTTTCACAAGATTCCTTACTAAGCATATTAGCATATTTATAGGGTTCCAACTGAGCGAGCAGGACCAAATCTCACACGCAAGTCCAGTCCTGCCCCCTGCTCCAGGTGTGGGGTAAGCTGGCTCAACCCAGCAGGATTCAAATGTGGAGGGGCTTAGTGGGTGTGGGCTACTCAGTGGGGTATCCAGGTGCGGATCTGAATGCACAGGGGCTTGGTGGGGGGTTCCAGGTGCAGAGAGAATAGGACTTGCAGGGAAGTCCAGGTGAAGGTGGTTGGAGATCTGCAGGGGGGTTCTGGAGGGAGAGTCTGGGTGCTGGGGGAGTGGAGCTTGGTGGGCTCCAGGTGCAGCTGGTTGGTACTCAGTGGGGTGGGAGTCCAGGTGTGGGGTGCTTGGTGGGATGATCCAAGTGCAGGGGGGTAGGGTTCAGCAGGGTGGGGATTTGAGTGGGGGGGGACACAGAGGGAGATGGTCTGGGTGCAGGAGGGTGGGCCTCTGTGGGGGCAGAATCTGGGGGAGGTTGGGATGCACCAGGGTTGGGCAGCTCCCTGTACACTGACCCCTTCCCCCTGCAATTGGGGAGCAATGGAGGCAGGGGGCAGTGCGGAACATCCTGCAGCAGTGGGAGGTTCCTGGGGGTGGTCTGACCCGACCCCGGCAGCAGCCCATGCAGGGGAAGAGGAAGTCCTGTCCCTCGACAAGCCAGCTGGAACTAGCAGCTGGAGTCCAGCGCGTGATAGGAGTCACCGGCCAGGATGTCCCCAGCCCTGCCCCTCCCTGGCTCTGGGTGCATGGCGATAGTGAGCAGGAGGGATAGAGAAAGCCAAGCTCCGCCCCCTGAGGTGGTGATTTACATCTTCCCCAGCTGCTTCTTATGCCAGAACCTGATGCATCTCACTTCCTTCCCCCAGACCACTGTCCAGGAGGGCCGTGTGAATCAGTTTTTTCTGCAGGAAGAGTAAATTCTGTGGGAGACATTAAGGGAAAGTGTGGGACCCTTACTGAATGGGGGCAGCAACCTAGTGACAGATGAGGTGGAAAAAGCTGAAGTATTCAATGCTTTTTTTGCCCTGGTCTTCACAGACAAGGTCAGCTCCCAGACTGATGCACTGGGCAGCACAGTAGGGGGAAGAGGGGAGCATCTCTCAGTGGTGAAAGAACAGGTTAAGGACTATTTAGAAAAGCTGGACATGCACAAGTCCAGGGGGTCCGGATCTAATGCATCTGAGGGTGCTGAGGGAGTTGGCTGAAGTGATTACAGAGCCATTGGCCATTATCTTTGAAAACTTGTGGCAATCAGGGGAGGTCCCGCACGATTGGAAAAAAGCAAATATAGTACCCATCTTTAACAAAGGGAAGAAGGAGAATCCAGGGAACTATAGATCGGTCAGTCTCACCTCAGTCCCTGGAAAAATCATGGAGCAGTTCCTCAAGAAATCTGTTTTCAAGCACTTGGAGGAGAGGAAGGTGATGAGGAACAATCAAGATGGATTCACCAAGGGTAAGTCATGCCTTACCAACCTGATTGCCTTCTATGATGAGATAACTGGCTCTGTGGATATGGGGAAAGCAGTGGACATGATATACCTTGACTTTAGCAAAGCTTTTGATATCGTCTCCCACAGTATTCTTGCCAGCAAGTTAAAAAATGTATGGATTGGATGAATGGACTATAAGGTGAATACAAAGCTGGCTAGATCGCCGGGCTCAATGGGTAGTGCTCAATGGCTCGATGTCTACTTGGCAGCCAGTATCAAGCAGAGTGCCCCAGAGATCGGTCCTGGGGCTGGTTTTGTTCAACATCTTCATTAATGATCTGGATGATGGGATGGATTGCACCCTCAGTAAGTTCATGGATGGCACTAAACTGGGGGGAGACGTAGATACGCTGGAGGGTAGGGATAGGGTCCAGAGTGACCTAGACAAATTGGAGGATTGGGTCAAAAGAAATCTGAGGAGGTTCAACAAGGAAAAGGGCAGAGTTCTGCACTTAGGATGGAAGAATCCCATGCACTACTACAGGCTGGGGACCGACTGGCTAAGTGGCAGTTCTGCAGAAAAGGACATGTGGATTACAGTGCATGAGAAGCTGGATATGAGTCAGCCTTCTTGACAACAAGAGCACATTGTTAATGGCATATTGGGCTGCATTAGTTGGAGCATTGCCAGCCAATCGAGGGAAGTGATTATTCCCCTCTATTTGGCACTGGTGAGGCCACATCTGGAGTACTGTGTCCAGTTTTGGGCCCCACACTACAAGAAAGATGTGGAAAAATTGGAAAGAGTCCAGCAGAGGGCAACGAAAATAATTAAGGGGCTGGGGTATATGACTTATGAGGAGAGACTGAGGAAACGGCTTATTGAGTCTGCAGAAGAGAAGAGTGAGGGGGGATTTGATAGCAGCCTTCAACTACCTGAAGGGCGGGTTCCAAAGAGGATGGAGCTAGACTGTTCTCAGTGGTGGGAGAAGACAGAACAAGGAACAATGGTCTCAAGTTGCAGTAAGGGAGGTCTAGGTTGGGTATTAGGAAAAACTATTTCACTAGGAGGGTGGTGAAGCACTGGAATGGGTTACCTAGGGAGGTGGTGGAATCTCCATCCTTAGAGGTTTTTAAGGCTCAGTTTGACAAAACCCTGGCTAAGATGATTTAGTTGGGGTTGGGACTGCTTTGAGCGGGGGATTGGAGCAGGTCTCTTCCAATCTTAATCTTCTGTGATTCTAATTCTTTGCTTGCACAGTGGTGCAGAATTCCCCCAGGAGTACAACATGGATTGCCCTTTAATAGATCTCACCAAGTGTAGCACATAAACAAATCCTGCAGTCCTTACTCAGACATAAGTACAGTAAATTGGAATGGAAATTTTGTCCGGGTAAAAGATGGCAGGATTAGATTGAAAAGAGAGGGTTTCTAATTATGGCAGAAGTACAATATATGATCAAACAATTTTAAAGAGAGGGTACCTTCCAGAATGGACCAGCTTCTATTACCAACAACCATCCCACTCTAATTTTTCTGAAAAAAACCGTACACATTGTGTTTTATAATGGAGTTGACACCAATCTTTGTCTTTGAAGGGACCTTAACATCTGTGTGTAATTCAGCCTGTTTCCTATATTTTGTTTTCTAAAAATAGCAAACATGCAGGTTGTATTATTTTAGAACCTCTCCAACACTGACAAGTACACCCTTGATAAGGTTAAAAAAAAGCCATTCCCTTTTTGTAAAGTCTAGGATAGGGAGTTTCACCTCTGCATTTCTGCAGCTACATAACCCCAATCCTTAGACATCCCAACTTGCCCTCTCCTCCTGGTGCTCTCCTGTCATCAGATAGAGGTGAGATTCTAAACTTTGCAAATTTGAAACTTCTCCCTTTTTTCAGCACAGCTGCAATGAGCTATGCCAAGAAGGAGCCCGCATAGCTCACTGCTTTAGGATTTGGTGAACCTGTTTTCCAAATTCCAGAATTTCTTTCATAACATGAATCAGTGTAGTAAGGGTAGTAGCTATTATCAAACTATCTGAGTATAGCACAACTTTGTTCTGCATTTATTCCCAAGATGGTAGATGCCTACCTTATTATTTTTGTTATTACCCTCTTGTATTTATTTCCAGACAATAACTGCATTAACAATGGAGTTAGCTGAGAGTGCAAATCTGTAATTTAGAGCAGAAAAACATTACAGTGATGTTGCAGTTATCCCAATACATGCATTATTGACCCAGCATATTCGATGTTAAGGTTAAACTTAAAAGAAATCCTAATATGTTAATGTGGAAATGCACAATTACAACACCCAAATAACTTTAATTCTCTCCTGTAGTGACACTATGCAATTATCATACATTTTGAATAAGGAATTTTAGTGTTTGTAGTCCCAGTTTAGATGGATTTTTTTCATTTTTTACACTGTTTTTCCTCCTGCTGTCTCTACAGGGTAGAGTTAAGATTGTTTGGATGCCTAGTGCTGCATTCCCTTATCACTCTTTGTTATTTCTGCAAATATTCTCCAGATCAAGCTCCCAGGCAATTGGAATCTGTTATTTACATCAGTTAGTACAGCTGAATGTTCTTTAAATCAGAATGACTGAAGTTGAAAGAGCAAGATCTTCTACATCTGTTAATAATTCTGTCTGGATGGTTTACAGCTCAGATGTCATTGATTTTATTTCAGATAATTCTCATATACTGTCTTCATTTCAGACATATTCCCATTCTCCATTGTACTGTGTTTGTGAGTACAACATTGGCTCATGGGGTGTTCTGCCACGGAGCTTGCTGCTTCTCTTAGGAAAGATCTTGTTACTAGCAATGTGTTTATATACAGATGTTTGGAGGTCTCCAGACACTAGTTAATTGGGGTCTCCTGGTTCTCTGAATCATTTAAGTTGGCAAATGCAAAGACTGATGCAGTGAAGCACTCTTAAGGAGCAGTCAGCTTGTCACCTGCTTCCTTCCTCTCTCTCACATGCACTATTTGGAATTTAGGAGTTTATGAAACACATTAGATAAAAGACAGTCGAGGGGAGAGGGGGGCAGGGAGGCTGGAAACCCCCCTAAGGGAGCCTGTCTCTTCTGAGTCCTCCTGGTGGAATTCCATGTGGGCATTTTCTGTAGCCCTGTTTATATTTGGTATTATCTGAGAACATAAAAACGGCCATACTGGGTCAGACCAAATGTCCATCTAGCCCAGTATCCTGCCTTCCAACAGTGGCCAAAGCCAGGTGCTTCAGAGGGAATGAACAGAACAGATAATCATCAAGTGATCCATCCCCTGTCGCCCACTCCCAGCTTCTGGCAAACAGAGGCTAGGGACACTATCACTGCCCATCCTGGCTAATAGGAATTGATGGACCTATCCTCCATGAATTTATCTAGTTCTTTTTTGAACCCTGTCATAGGCTTCTCTGGCAAAGAGTTCCATAAGTTGACTGTGCGTTGTGTGAAGAAATACTTCCTTTTGTTTGTTTAAACCTGCTGCCTATTAATTTTAGCCATTGGTGTAGCTGCATTAGGGTAAACCCCTGGTGTAGACAAGGAAAGTCATGATTTGCTCCAGAGGAATTTACCCCACTTGAAACCAAGATAAGCTCCACTAACAGGGTGGATACAAATCAATTATTATTTTTTTTAAAAATCAGATTTTTAAAATTTAAATCAGATTTTATTTATAAAATGTTTTTTGAGGAAAAAACTTATCTAAAGAGTTTTAATTAAGACACATTATAGCTCAAGTATATCTCATCATAGAATAGGGATTATAAATTATAATTCTATAGTATGAGACAATATATTCATGTAATGTTTAAGAAAAGTTTTGTAAATGAGTTCCAATAGTTCATTGATTAGGGACCCAATCTTATGGAGTTCCACAGGCTTCTGTATAGATTATTTAGGTTAATCTATCTACCCACTGGGACTCAGTGCTCAGTCTAGAACAGGCCTGCACAACAGGGCCCCCGTGGTCCCACTGTGTGACCTGCGGGCGAGGGGTGGGGGTGAGTTCCCATCCCCTCTCCAAGGGTTGCAGTTGTCTGGAGGTGCCTGCCTTCCACGCCTTCCTCATTCACACCTCATTCATTTAACAGGGCAATTGAATACAAAGTGGGGGGAAGATCTTATTCTACTTCTAGCAAAAAGACATTTTTCTTTTACTTTAATTATACTACCTTAAGGGCCCGCTATAACATTAGCAAGGTTCAATACAAAGTCATATAAAAGTTATACAAAAATGCATAATGCAGAGATTTATCTACAACTGCATTGATTGACTGTTGTGTGCAGTAATATAGTGACCCCTTGGGGGGGGTGTGAAGATGGGGCTGAGCTGGGAGGGGGCGGGTCCTATTTTACTGCTGTGATCTGGTCATCCTATGTGCGCTGTTTCTTTCCCCCCTACAGGCTTCCACACCCCAGCGCTGGGGAAGGAGGGATTGTTTCCGCAGGGCGGGCGGTGCTGGGGGGGTGGGGGGTGTTTCTGTGGGGCCGGGGGGGTTTCGGCCCTCAGCTGTTTTCTTTGGAGTAATATGGCCCTCGCTGCTTTACAAGTTGTGCAGGCCTGGTCTAGAAGATACCATCAGAGATGCTTAGTTTTGCAGTTCTCAAACTGTGAATTTGTGTCTCCAGAGGTAACATGCTTGTTAACAGCAAAAATGTTTTTAAATAAATAATATATAGAGGTCAGAAATAACAGACCTGAACTCTATTGTCCCTCTACAAATTTGTGTACAGAGTCAATCCCTTACCTCTCTCTAAAAGTGCAAAGTTTCAAAAAGTTCAATTAATATAAGATTGTTGGGAGCAGAATAGATCTGGACAAGGAGAAGAAGTCTGGATATAAATGTGAGAAGTGAGGGACATATGTTTGTTTTGGTAAAATATTGTATGTTTGCTGTTGAAGAAAAAAGTCCAGAATACTTAACGTTGTTGTTTTAGTTAAATAAAACAATTTAAATGTCTGTCCAGTGATGTTCTCCTCTTAATACAGCATGGCAAGAAAATCCTCCAAATATTAATGATTAACCTGTTGAATTGGAGATAGTTCACCTCCCAATGACTTCTTAAATATCTGCTTCAATTACCTTTGGTAAATGAAATAACCAAATAATCATTCATTTTCCGATATAGCTGTAAAACTAATCTGGAAAGTTTTCAAAATAAATCACTGTTTAAAAATGTATAGTATGTACCTTCTAAAAGTGAAACCTACATCTAACTATGAGATGTGAAGAATATGTAGTAAGGTTATAACAACCAACAAGAATGAACTTTTATGTAGAAAACCATGATTAAATTGAGTCTTCCTGACTAGTGATTTAAATCATGATTTAAATCAATTTGATTTAAATCAAATCCACCCTGTCCACTAGTGCAAATATCAGTTTGCTTTCTTCACAGTAGGGGTTTGCACTGATGCTGCTACGCTGATTGCTAAAAAAAAAAAATGTAACTAATTCCAAGCATAGACAATACTTAAGAGTGCTTCATCCATCAGAGAAAACCAGCAGTTTACGGACTATTTTGTTGTTCTGATATTCTTTTGGAACAATGAACACAAATGGAATTTCCGACTGGCTGGCAGTAGTGTCCCTTATTTATCAATGAGGCCTAATTAATGTATAGCACTGAGTCAATTTTCTTATTTTTTTTTATAAATTCAGTTTCAGGATAGCCGTAAGATCCAGATCCACAAAGGTACATAAATGCTTAAGTCCCAGATTTGACTCCACACCGATTCACAGAACTCCAACCAACCTCTGTCGGTGAATAAACTCTCTCTGCACCTAAATTTTCAGGGTAAAAGTTCCCTAGGCATCTATGTTGCTCCCTTACTCTAGGTGTCCAGATGCCTATTTCCCCTCAGCAAGCCCCAGAGTGATTCACAATCCTGGGGAAGATGAGCATTCATCTGCCAATGTCGCATGTGGGGCCCAACCCGGTAGGAGTGCTTAGACTAGAGGCTGCCTAGCTGCTCAGGTTCCATTCAAATACAGGCTGCCAGAAGTGGAGATGGTAGGGCCAATTTATAACTTTTATCCCAGTGGTTAGAGCACTTGTTTGGGGTGTGGGAGATGCAGGTTCAATTCCCCCCTCTCTCTGCCAGAGGGGGAGAAAGGATGTAAACAGGGTGTGACCCAGGGCAGTCCTCACTGAGAATGCCAAGGTTAGGACAGGCTGCAAAAGGGAGAGCAGATACTTCCAAAAATGATGGTTAACACTGAAGTTAAACTCACCAACCAGCCACACACTGTGCTTCTGATCTCCCACACTGGTTATCAAGAAGTTTAAAAAAAAGAAATCACACAGCCCCCTTTTTGCATTCCACTTTGCTGGCTCCTAATCAGCACCTAGGTCCAGTACACTGAGAAGTTATTTAAAAACTCTGCTCACAATACAAAATGTTCTTCTGACCCCAAAGGGTCAGCCACATTACCAGGTCAATATTAGTTTGGATCTTACCCTAAATACCACGCTGCCAGCCAATCCTTTAGTGTCTAAAACTAAAGGTTTATTACAAAGAAAAAAAAGAGAGAACAAGAATAGAGTTATTAAATGGAAAAGTAATCAGCTACATACAGAAACTTCAAAGTCTATACATCAGGTTCTTAGCAGTATTGGTGAATTTGCTGTCTTGAAAGTTCCTCTGGAACACATCCACAGGTTGGATGCGTCATTCAGTCTTTTGTTCAGAGCTTCGTTTGTAGAAAAGTTACTCCACAAGTAAGAAGCAGGAATGAAGACAAATTGGAGAAGATGCAGCTACCTTTTGTAGTCTTTTGCCACGCGGCTTGTACTTCCTTTATCCCAAACACAAACTTCCAGCGCATGGCACATAGGCGCCGACTTCATGGTGCTTCAGGGCTGGAGCACCCACGAGGAAAAATTGGTGGGTGCAGAGCACCCACTGGCAGCTCCCCGCCAGCCCCCCTGCGCCCAGCTAACTTCCGCTTCCGCGTTCCGCCTCCAGGGGCGCCACCCCGCCAAGCCACTTTTCCTGGCTTATAGGCTTGCCGCCCGTCAGCTGTTTGGCGGGCGGCAAGCCTGTGAGCTAGGAAAAGCGGCTAGGCAGGGCAGCGCTGCCGGAGGCGGAAGCGGAGGTTAGCTGGGCGCGGGCGGGGGGCTGGCGGGGAGCTGCCGGTGGGCATGCTGCATTTCCCCTCCCCGCTCCCTCCCAGGCTTGCAAGCCTGGGGGGGGGGCGGGGAAGGGGAAATACAGCGAGCCCAGGGGAGGTGGCGGAGGTGGGGATTTGGGGAAGGGGTGGAATGGGGGTAGGGCTGGGGGCAGGGCCGGGGGTGAGAGCACCCAGCGGCACCAACTAAAGTTGGTGCCTATGGCATGGCATGGAAAAGAGTTCTGTGTCCATAGGCATATCACATGCCTTGCAGACTCATAAGGTGTATTCCCTCATTCCTTTCAATGGGTTCATTGTACAGTTGATGACCCTTGATGGACCATCAAACGGGATAGGCAGTGCTGATGCCAATCTTTCTGAGAGTGTCACCCAGAAACACAGCCCAAGTTTTGAAATACAGATATACCCTACATATCTATAACTCATAATACACAGGTGATACAAACATATAAACAGGATTATCATACTTGGAAAAGCATAACATTTTCACAGATATCTTTCATGGCATATCTGGTCAGATTTCTTGCAATTTTATAATATTGGTGTTAACAATATCATAAAGTGTCTCCTATATTTCATACAGCATCACACAGGGGTCTGCCACTGCCAGCTCTTAGGAGAGTGATGTAACCACAGAGCTAGGGGATACTGTGGTGTAGGGCTTCCTCAGTCTCTCTTGTTGAAACTGTTCCGCTATGGCTAAATAATGAAAGAGCAATTGATTCGGGGACTGGACCTGACTCTCCCAGGGGGGTAAACACTGGACTACGGAGTCATTCTTGCTTTCTGTCCAGCCAAGTGACTATTTATCCACAGTGGAACAGTCATGCCTCTCTCTCTGAGACAGGCAGGGCTTAAGACACACCATTCTCCTCATCATCTTCCATTGGCTAGCTTAGGCATGGAGCCAACTACCATGCTGTTTTTGTGGATTGCATTCTAAGGCACCTCTCTCTCCCCAGTCAAAATTTGTGTAGGACGCATAACTCAGCTTTGTGGATCGCAGTATTGTTCCCGTGTTTTCTAGGTGCCTAAAAGTTAGGTGCTGTGATTCTCAACAGTGCAAGCCCTAAATCCCTGAAGTCACCATATCTTTCATATTTTTGTCGTGCCATGCACATATTTCTCAGTAAAGAATGATGTGTATAGATGGATGACAGCATTTAAGAGTCTCTCGGCTGAGTAGAAGTGAATCTTTCTGATGCCAGTACAACTACCACCCATAAGGGCAAGCGACAGGGAGAGAGGGCAGAGAGGAGCAAGCGGGGAGTGGGGCAATGGGGGAAAGAGGCAGTGCAGTTGTAAGGCCTTGTGAGGAAGGGGTGGTGTGAGGGCAGGGGCTCTGGGCAAGTGGGCCATCTGAGATCAGGGCTATGGGGAGAAGTGGTGGCCATGGTTTGGGCACTGGTGGACCCCCACTTGTAGGGAGCTTCTGCCGCTCCTGATTCCCACCATTCTCGCATTTTAAGGACATCAAAAAGACATTAAGGAAAACTTCAATAATGTAAGATGTACTCTAATCACTATATCTGATTACAAAATAAATTTAATTAAAAAAAAGTAAAAAATGCATTTACTAACTCATGAAACAAATTAAAATATGCCTTAAATATAATTTTCTTAAAAAAATTAACAATCACAGTAACTCTGATGGAGTAGGTTAGACACAGGAAATATATCTCACTATGTCACACTTCCCCTATCTGTATAACTGTAAATGATGCCACTGGGTACCTTAGGCCTAGTTTACACTAGAAAAGGTTTGCTAGTATAGTCATACTGGCATAACTATACCAGCAAATTCTTCTAGTATAAGCACACAGTACATTATACTGGCCAAAAAAAATAATGGTTTTTCCTGGGTCCTCAAACAAAATAAGCTATACTGGTGTCATAGGATGGCCAGCTCCAGAGTGCCTCCTCTTGGCCTCAGGGTGGCCCTGCATGCAACCCCCTTCCTCCATGTCCCTCTTCCGGAAGTTCCAGAGGCCTCAATAACACCACACAAACTTTCAGAGTAGAAATATCCTTTTGTGGGGTTAATTTATTACAGAACTCCCACAACCATAATCCAGAATTTCCCAGCACAGTTTAAACAATACAGTTTTTTTATTTCAAGTTCCAATAGTCCGTTAACAGACCCCTTACCACTTTGACATGTCTTACCACACCTCACCCCAGCCCCTCTGGCTAGGGTGTTCTCTGCTCTGTTTCCTTCTCAGGTATGGCTCCAGCTTTTACCCAGAGACATCAGCAGATCATCCCCATCATCTTTCTGAGCACCTTTTGGGTAGCTGGGTTGGTTTGTTTGTCTTTCTTTCTCCTCCTCCTTCAGGTTCTGAACTTTCCTTTGCCCTTGGGCTGTCTCTTGTCTAACTCCCAGGGGCAACCCTGTCCTCCTCATTAACCAAATCAGGGCACATCTGGACTGGAACAAGAGAGGTGGGCCTGATTTCATTTAAGGGGCCATTTATCCTGTTGTGACTGGCACAAACACTTTTTGCCAGTTTAACTATGTCTACACTACAGTTTTTGCTAATGTAGAACTATTGAGGGGAGGAGGGGGAAATCACACGGTTAGCAGCACTGAAATACTGTACCAGCAAAAGTTTCTAGTGAAGACCTGTCTGTAGCAGGAGCTGCTGTTTTTCTGACACCTCATCAAAAGTATGCAGTGTAGTCATAGCTGTGTTGGTCCCAAGTTCGAGAGACAAAGTGGGTGAGGTAATATCTTTCTTTGGACCAACTTCTGTTGGTGAGTGAGACAAGCATTTGTGCCACATGGACCTGAAGCAGAGCTCTATGTGGCTCAAAAGCTTGTCTCCAGTCTCACCAACAGAAGTATGTCCAATAAAAGACTCGTCCACCCTGTACCTCATCACAAGGGCTTTCTGTTAAATTAAGGCACATGGAATGCAGCTTACCAATGGATACGATTACCACCTAGCTGGTATTTGACCAGCCTGGCTATACATTCAAGTATATAGTTAAAATATCAAATCAATGCAGTATAGAAAAAATAATCTTAGCGAAGACAGGCACAAACAAAGCAGCTTGGAGAAACTCGATCAAGGTAAGATTGATAACATCATTTTCTTATCTATATGTGTTAACTCTCTAGATACTGTAAGTGGCTGTTGAAGGAGAGGGGGTTGTGGAGTTGCCTTGTGGTCAGGGTTGCCGCAGGCTTGCTTTGTGTGGGAGGTGGGTGCCAGTTTTTGTTGGTTGCTTGTTGGTTTTTTTGCATTTCAAAAAGGTGGTAACCCTCAGGCCCTCTCAGAGGTCCAGAGTGGCCCAGCCCAATTCCAGCATTTTAGGCCCCCTAGCCACAATAAAAATAAAAAATGACGACACATGAAAACAAAGTAAGACAGCACAAAAAGATTGAGACATAATTTGATTTTTTTTTTTATTTAATAAATGCTTTTATGGCCTTTTTCTGTGCAAATGCACTAATTATTGAGGAAAAAAATCTAGCTTACGTGCAATGACACTATTGATATTAAGCATGGTGAGCCCGTTCAAATGCTCTTGCCCCATAGTGGAATGGTCATAGTTCTTTACCTGCTTCAACACGTTGAAGGTGTGTTTACCTGAAGTCACTGATGCAGGCAAACTGACCAAAATACGCAATGCAATTGTGATACAGTAACTCCTCACTTAAAGTCGTCCCAGGTAATGTTGTTTCATTCTTACGTTGCTGATCAGTTAGGGAACATGCTCATTTAGTTGTGAAATGCTCCATTCTAACCTCGTTTGCAGGCTATCAATGGCAGTTGAGCTGTCCCTTCCCCCACTGCCATGTGCTGCTCTCTGAGACTCCTGCCTGCTTGCTGTGGGGGAGGGGGAGGAAGAAGAGGAGGACTAATGTCCCCCTGCACCTTGCTTACCCCATCTTCCATAGAACATGGGGGACACACGAGGGAGAGAGCTGCTGCCTTAGGCAGAAGCTGCAGCTGTGGGGCTTGCTGATCTAATTAACAAGGCAGTGCACTTCTGACCCCACTCTTGATACCTAATTGGAAATGTGCGTCTATCTCTGGTTTCCTGCTGGCTTGTATAGTGTGAGAGCGAACCCTTGAGGGCTCAGTGGAGTGCTAGTTCATCCTTCCTAAGGCATTCCCTGGGAAATTCCCACCCTCTAATTCCTCCACCTCAACCAAGCTTCACTATCATCATTGCTGTGTACCAGTATTCAATTGTTTGTTTACAACTTATAGTGTGTGTGTGTGTGTGTGTATAATATAGTCTTTTGTCTGGTGAAAAAAATTTCCCTGGAACCTAACCCCCTTATTTACAGTAATTCTTATGGGGAAATTGGATTAGTTTAACATCGTTTCGTTTAAAGTCGCATTTTTCAGGAACATAACATTGTAGTTAAGTGAGGAGTTACTGTATTAGAAAACACCCCGGAGAGTCCAAGTTTGAGTATTTCTTGAAGCAATTCCTTTGGCTTGCAAACCAATTTAAAGTTCGTGGAATATATTAGTTTGAGAAAGATGACCTCATCGCTGAGATCTTTCGAGATTTCTTTGTTGTACTGTTGCTGAAATTGTTCAGCTGCAGAAAGTAGATCTTCATTACTCAGTCTGTTGAACTGCCAAAGAAATCCCAAAAGGGTACAAATTAGTCGTAGTGACTCAAATCGACGTGTAAGACCTGATTGAATAGAGTCAATGATGACAAGGAAGACATTGACCCTATAATGCTTCTTGGCATCAGATTCAGTAGTTAAGTTGCGACTGGTGGAGAACTCAGATGAAATGCCAATATTCTGTGCTATTAATTTGGACTCAGTCAGAATTGCATCCCATTGTTCATGAATCTGTTGAATGTCATTGATAAGACTTTCAATGTTATCCCTCTCAACATCAAGTGTAGCATTGCATGCTTCAATTACTAGATTAGTTTGAGAGTAGCAGCCGTGTTAGTCTGTGTCAGCAAAAAGAAAAGGAGTACTTGTGGCAATTTAGAGACTAACAAATGTATTTCAGTAGATTGTAGTCCATGAAAGCTTATGCTGAAATAAATGTGTTAGTCTCTAAAGTGCCACAAGTACTTCTTTTCTTTTAGATTAGTTTGGTGGATCATGGTAAGTAGCTTCATCCACAAAGATGACATCAGAATGTATTCAAATTTGGACATGTGCTTCTGAATAAACTGAAGTTCAGTTCAAGCCTATGCAGTGAGATTGAGATATTCAGGCTCATTTAAAGCCTTTCTCACTGAATTCAAATGCTGCGCAACTGGTGGAACACCATCAATCCGTGCAGACCATCTAGTTTTCAATATCCCATGCAGTGAAATAGGAAGATACTGCTTCAGAATTTCCCACCTTTGTGGACTGCTACTGAAGAGATTGTACATTTGCTGAACCGTTCCAAACTAAGTAATTGCCTCCTTGCATGATTCAGCACAGTCAACACCTACAAGGTTTAGTGTGTGGTTTCCACAGCTGGAGAAAATACAGTTTGAATTATGTTCAAGTAGAACTGCCTGTACACATTTGTACTTCCCAGCCATATTAGATCCATTGTCATAGATTTTTCAAGTCTGCATTGGTCAAGCCTAACTTAAAACCTTCTAGAATTGCTAGTACTCGAGCAGCAATTATGGACTGACTTTACAAAAACTAGACAAGCCATTTACAACACAAGCTTTGCTTCTTTACAAAAGAAAAAGGACACTAAGCTATCTAAACTGCTGCATGCTACAAGGAACCACAACAGCAGTTCCCTTACCCCACCCAACAATATTGTTAATCTTTCCAGCTATACTCTCAGCCCAGCAGAAGAATCTGTCCTTTCTCGGGGCCTCTCCTTTTGTCCCTCCAGACCCACGAACATGATACAGTTCTGCGGTGACCTACAATCCTACTTTCGACGTCTCCGATTCAAAGAATTTTTCCAACAGACCTCTGTACAACATACTAACCCACAGAATCCTTCCTACCAAAACTACAAAAAGAAGGATTCTGCATGGACTCCTCCTGAAGGTCGAAACAACAAATTGGACTTCTACATAGACTGCTTCCGTCGCCGTGCTCGAGCTGAAATTGTAGAAAAGCAAAATCACTTGCCCCATAACCTCAGCCGTGCAGAACACAATGCCGTCAACAGCCTCAGGAACAACTCTAACATAATAATCAAAAAGGCTGACAAAGGAGGAGCTGTCGTCATCATGAATAAGTTGGAATATGAACAAGAAGCTGTCAGGCAGCTCTGTAACTCCACATTCTACAGGCCTTTATCCTCTGACCCCACTGAGGAGTACCAAAAGAAACTGCACCGTCTGCTCCAGAAACTCCCTGGAAAAGCACAAGAACAAATTTGTACAGACACGTGCCTAGAACCCCGACCAGGTACATTCTATCTGCTACCCAAGATCCATAAACCTGGAAATCCTGGACGCCCCATCATCTCAGGCATTGGCACCCTAACAGCAGGATTGTCTGGCTATGTAGACTCTCTCCTCAGGCCCTATGCTACCAGCACTCCCAGCTATCTTCGCGACACCACTGACTTCCTGAGGAAACTACAATCCATCGGTGATCTTCCAGACAACACCATCCTGGCCACTATGGATGTAGAAGCCCTCTACACTAACATTCCACACAACGATGGACTACAAGCTGTCAGGAACAGTATCCCCGATACTACCACGGCTAACCTGGTGGCCGAACTTTGTGATTTTGTCCTCACCCACAACTATTTCACATTTGGGGACAATATTTACCTTCAAGTCAGTAGCACTGCTATGGGTACCCGTATGGCCCCACAGTATGCCAACATTTTTATGGCTGACTTAGAACAACGCTTCCTCAGCTCCCGTCACCTAACACCCCTACTCTACATTGATGATATCTTCATCATTTGGACCCATGGAAAAGAAGCCCTTGAGGAATTCCACCATGATTTCAACAATTTCCATCCCACCATCAACCTCAGCCTAGACCAGTCCACACAAGCGGTCCATTTCCTAGACACCACTGTGCTAATAAGTGATGGTCACATAAACACCACCCTATACCGGAAACCTACTGACCGCTATACTTACCTGCATGCTTCCAGCTTCCATCCTGGACACACCACACGATCCATTGTTTACAGCCAAGCTCTAAGATACAACCGCATTTGCTCCAATCCCTCAGACAGAGACAAACACCTACAAGATCTCTATCAAGCATTCTTACAACTACAATACCCACCTGCTGAAGTGAAAAAACAGATTGTCAGGGCCAAAAGAGTACCCAGGAGTCACCTACTACAAGACAGGCCCAAAAAAGAAAATAACAGAACACCACTAGCCGTCACCTTTAGCCCCCAACTAAAACCTCTCCAGCGCATCATCAAAGATCTACAACCTATCCTAAAAGATGATCCCTCACTCTCACAGATCTTGGAGGACAGACCAATCCTTGCTTACAGACAGCCCCCCAACCTGAAGCAAATACTCACCAGCAACCACACACCATACAACAAAAACACCAACCCAGGAACCTATCCTTGCAACAAAGCCCGATGCCAACTCTGTCAACATATCGATTCAAGTGATACCATCACAGGGCCTAATCACATCCGCCACGCCATCAGGGGCTCATTCACCTGCACATCTACCAATGTGATATATGCCATCATGTGCCAGCAATGCCCCTCTGCCATGTACATTGGCCAAACCGGACAGTCTCTACGCAAAAGAATAAATGGACATAAATCTGACATCAGGAATCCTAACATTCAAAAACCAGTAGGAGAACACTTCAACCTCCCTAATCACTCAGTGACAGACTTGAGGATAGCAGTGTTGCGACAGATTAACTCCAAAAGCAGACTTCAAAGAGAAACTATTGAACTCGAATTGATATGCAAACTAGGTTGCATTGCCTCCGGATTAAATAGAGATTTGGAATGGCTCGGCCAATACGTTAATTGAATCTATTTCCCTTAAGTTAACGATCCTCATTCACACCTGTGTGACCATCTTGTTTATCACTTCAAAGGTTTTTCTTCCCCTGCTGTTATGGTTCCTCTCAACTAATTAGCCTCTTAAGGTTGGTCTATGCACCTCCACCTTATCATGTTTCTCTGACTGTATAAATATCTGTCTACTGTATGTTTCATTCCATGCATCCGATGAAGTGGGTATTAACCCACGAAAGCTTATGCTGAAATAAATTTGTTAGTCTCTAAGGTGCTACAAGTTTTTCTCTCTTATTTTCAATTTCCTTTCTAGTTTTTCTTGTGAAATTATCAAACAAAATAAACCCTTCTTCAATGGAAAATGTTGAGCTGTCTACAATCTTAACATATCGAATAACCATAGCAGTTTATTCCTTCTTAGAACAATCTGTAGCGGCATCAACAATGATTGAAAAATACTGGACATTTCAAATCTCATCAAGAATTGTTGTTTGTACGAACGACTCACATAGCTCAATAAACTTTTGTATGTGTGTGAAGAGATAATGGACTTGTATGTGCTTTTGACTCTCTTGCGATTCTTGAACACATTTAACATGCTCTGATCAAAGTGGGTCATATTTGCTGAGGAGCTGAACTATGCCTTGAAAGTTTCCATTTGCACAATCATCAATATGTTGACCAAAACCAAAGAAAACCAATCCCCGCTCAGAAAGAAAAAGGATGACATTTAGGATGCACTCGAAGTTTTTTCCAGTTATTAGTTTCTATATAGAGTTCAGTCAAGAGTAAATTCTCAACTGAACTTTCAGCTGATGCTGCCCTACTGGCTGATTTCCATGCAACATAGTTTTCTTTGTGTGACGTTGAATTCTCATGTGATGGTATTCGGTCTTTCAACTTCCTCCAACCTCTGTTGATGCTCCATCCTGATTGATCAGAGAGAACTGATGCATTTGCAGCACTTCATTTCAAAATGAAGCAGGGTGCACAGTACAAAGATTGTTTTTCCATACTCCAGCATAACCAGTCTCTTGTGCAGGTCTCACCATTTGGAAGAGTTTTTGTCAGCAGACGAGTAGGGAAAACATGATTATCAGCATTTCATGGAATGTTACTTGGAATTTCAAAACAACTAATTTGAAGACAAGATTGCATTTGGGCAGCATTGCTTTTGTCAATAATTCCAATGTCAGTCACAGTCAAACCTGTAGTACTCATGAATTGCTCTTGCTGTGTAAGAGCTACATCTTCCTGTTGCTGTTGGTACACAGGATCTTCTGCTGCACCTGTTACTGTTGGCACATCTCCTTCTTGACTACTGTCCTCATGTTCATGTATTGGCATTGAAATATCACCTGTTGCAGTTGCAGAGTTTTCATTATTTGTAGCATTGTTTGTTGGGTAAGGTGTGTTTTCTAGTGGCTTGAGAAATGAAGTTATTGTCTTTGAGCTCTTAGCTGGTGCTTCACTCAGTTGTTTTCGCCATGCGCCATCTCTTGCTTGCACCACTTTCAAATCTCTTCTTCATAGTGATCTATCTGGTTAATAGGTAGCCTATCCACACTTGAAATATTCTGCTGTAAATAAGTAGCTTATCTACGCTTGAAATCTTCTACTGTAAACATGTACACAAATGCTGAACGGTACACAATGCTGAAAAGTCTTAAAATGAAGGAATACTAGTTAAGAACACAAAGTGAAACAGACAGGTTATTATCATTATCACTGAATCAAAACTCAAGCATGCAAGGTATAATATAACAGGCTGAGCTGAAGACAAAGGAATGACATATATATAGTAAACACAGACATGGATACACACAGAGGGATAATGTCCAAAAATTTCAAATGTGCATCCTCACGAAACTCACTGTACAAGACTGTCCTCACAAATTTTCACCTTAAATCTGGGCCTATAGACTACAAAAGCCTATGATGATGACCAACCTACCAAGCTAGGGCTCCAGCAACCAACCTGTCACCTCTTTTAGCTACCATATGAAGATAATAACGAGGAATTCTCACACACAAATAATTCCTTAGTCAACTAGACGTAAAACTATAAAGACACTAAAATGTAACAATTCTCTACCTTTCAACATGCAATTGATCCAGCACCAGTCACTAATAGTGGTTTGTTTATATAATCAGCTGATCTGAGAGGATATGTTCATCACGGTCTAATCTTGTGCCATCAGAACCAATATATTTGTATTAGTATTTATGAACATTTTTAGCTCTTTAATATGACAAAATCTATATCATTTAACAAAACAATTATGTGTTTTACCAAATCACATCTCTTATTTGCTTAAATTTGCAGCTCTAAGATGAGAGAGTGTGTCATATTTTGGTCCGATAGGTATACACATAAAAACAAGTTGTGAAACTTATCAAATGCCAAAAAATTAACCAGTGTCTAAATTTGAGGCCCCCTTTGAGCTTGAGGCCCAGGCCAAATGGCCCTCCTGCCCCTGCCCCCTCCTCCCCCGATTGGCCCTGGTAACCCTATCAACGGAATGCATGGGAAAGACAAAGATTCTTTCAAGTTGCTGTTAGGTAAGATATATTATTTCTGGGAGTGACTTCAACAGAGCCAGGATTTAACTCCTTACTCTTAATCTACTTCCCAGCCCAAAGCATTGTAACATGTCATCTACTATTGAGAGAGACAGTAGTGTCATTTATAGTACAGATCGAAAGGTAGGATGACATGTATTTCTAAAATCTATTAAATCAATTTTTAAAAATTGCAGTTACTTTGTAACCAAGTCAAATATGCTCATTGCAGAAACAGAGATATTTTCACTAACTGCCAGTTCTGCAAACTCAGCCTGGGATCTGAAAGTCAAACTGTTTTGTGGTTCTGTTTTGTTTGTTTTGGCTTTTTTAAACATACCACTAATTAAGATTATGTAATCTAAATTCTATCCTCATTTACACCTGTGCAACCAAGTTGTCTTCCAGGGTTTAGCACAAGTATATGGGAAGACAGAGTTTGGTATCACAATAGGAATTTAATTACAGTTACCATTGATAATGCATGTGCTGGAATATAGTCAAACTCATTATCCCAGAGTTGTTTTGGGGTTCCAAAGGGCTAACAGGAGTGTGTGTGTGTGTGTGTATTGTGACGGGGCAAGGCCAGAGGGCTATAGGAAAGTGGTAAGGAACCAGTATGTTCCTATTGGAATCCGGGAAGCCCACTGCTAAAGGCTCCCCCGCTTCAGTCAGAGGGGAGGGATCCACAGGACCTGGATACCAAGTGATTCCGGGGGACAAAAAATGAAAAAACAGGAACGGGAGTGCGGTCAAAGGGTCAAACGAAGTGAACCAGATGGGGACACCGAGCAGAGAACCCCGGACAGCGCCCACTGCTCCTCAAAGGCGTCAAGGGAGCCAGTGGACGCTGCCCAGAGGAACTCTGCCCGGATGCGTGAACGAACAGAGGATCGAAAATAGGCCCCACAGTCACAGGAGCCTCCATCGGCAAACCTCCCCACCCTGGTTTTGTAGATGGCCAGTTTAGCCAGGGCCAGGAGGAGGTTGACCAGGAGGTCCCGTGACTTCGTGGGGCCGCGGATTGGAAGTGCATAAATAAAAAGGTGAGGGGAAAAGTGCAACCAAAACCTCAACAAAATGTCTAAGAGGAGCCGGAACAGGGGCTGCAGCCTGGCGCACTCCAGATAAATGTGCGCCAGGGTCTCCCTCACGCCGCAAAAGGGACATGTGTTGGGGATAGGGGTGAACCGCGCCAAGTACACGCCCGTGCTCACGGCTCCGTGAAGGAGCCGCCAACTGACATCCCCGGCGGGCCTTGGGACTAAGGAGGAGTAAAGGCTGGCCCACCGGGGCTTCTCACCCTCTAGAGGTGGCAGGAGGTCCCACCATTTCGTATCCGGGTGGGACGTGAGGGTGAGGAGATGAAGGGTGTGGAGCACGAGCGTGTATAGATGTTTCCTTGGCGCGGTCTGGAAGCGGACCGGCTGCAGTTCATGCAGCCGGCTCACCATGAAGGGACAGGGAACCCGGTTGGGTCCACGGGGCAGGGGCCCAATAAAAAGGTCTGGAGGGCTTGGGGTGAAGGGAGGCCGGGGCGTACCCTCTCGCAGGACCCAGTCGAGGTAAACCCGAGCAGCGGGCGGCAAAGCAGCCTTCACCTCCTGAAGTACGCGCCGGGGAGTACAAGGTCTGGAGAGCCCCATGCGCTGAGCAAGCGTCAGAGGATCCAGCCAGTCTCCCCGGTCGTAGTCCAGGAGGTCACCGACCCTAGTGACTTCTGCCAGGACCAACCTCTGGCGTACTGAGGGGGACTCCGCCACCTACACACGGAGCTGGGGGTTGTGTAGCAGGGGCTCCGCGAGGAGATCTGCCCCCTCGGTGGCCGCCATGGACCTGGTCGCTGAGAATAGCTTCCAGGTCCGGAGGAGGTCCTGGTAGAAAACCAGCAGCCCGTAGAGGTCTCGCAGAAGACCTCTCGGATGGAGATAAAGGAGCTGCCGGTCATATCGGAGCCCTCGGACGCGGCGTAGGAAGGCGTGCGCCAATACGCTCCACGCCGGACTACCTGCACCATAAAGGAGCCTCTGCAGGGCCTGGAGACGGAAGACATGGACCTGAGTGTGTGGACCCTTCAGGCCCTGCCCACCCTCCTCCAGAGGAAGATGGAGAACCCCTGCAGAGACCCAGTGCAGTCCTGACCAAAAGAACTCCAGAATCGACGTCCGGAGGTTGGCCAGGAAACCCGGGGCCGGGACCAGGGTGTTGAGCCGGTACCAGAGCATGGACAGGACTAATTGATTGATTACCAGTGCCCTCCCTCAAAAGGAGAGGCACCAGAGTAGTCCTGTCCATCTCCGGATCCGCTCTGTCACCCTGCCCTCTAAACCTTGCCAGTTCTCCGGCGGGGATGGATGCGTGGCAGAAAGGTAAACGCCGAGATAGAGCAGCAGACCCGCGCTCCACCTGATGGCCTGAAGCGCGGGTGGGAGAGAGCTTGCCTGCCACCCGTCCCCTACCACCAGGCCAGAGCTCTTGACCCAGTTGACCCGGGCAGAGGAGGCCGCCGAGTAGATCGCCTGGCAAGCCTCCACCCGCACCAAGTCGCCCGGGTTCTGGACCACGAGGAGCACATCGTCGGCGTATGCCAACAGGACCAGCCGCAGCTCTGGCTCTCGGAGCACCAACCCCGTCAACCTCCTGCGGAGGAGACAGAGGAAGGGCTCGATTGCCAGAGCGTACAGCTGGCCCGAGAGGGGGCACCCCTGCCGTACTCCTCGCCCGAAGCTGACCGGCTCGGTCAGGGTCCAGTTGAGCCTGACCAGACAGACACTCTGCGGAGGCGTACAGCACCTGGAGAAAACCCACAAACTGGGGCCCAAAGCCAAACGCTCGCAGAGTGCTCAGGAGGTACCCGTGATCCACCCTGTCGAACGACTTCTCCTGATCCAGAGACAGGAGGGCGAATGACAGACCATCCCTACACCCAAGCTCCAAGAGATCCCGGACCAGATACAGGTTGTCGAGAATGGTGCGGCCCGGGACGGTGTAGGTCTGGTCTGGGTGGACCACGTCCGCCAGCACGGACCCAAGCCGCAGCGAGATGACCTTTGCTATGACTTTATAGTCCGTGCAGAGGAGCGAGACGGGACGCCAATTCCGTAAATCACGGAGGTCCCCCTTCTTCAGCAATAAGGCGAGCACGGCTCGCCTGCACGAAAGAGGGAGGACCCCGCCCTGTAAGGACTCGGCCCAGACGGTGACAAGGTCTGGGCCGAGGACGTCCCAGAACACGCGGTAGAACTCCACGGTCAGCCCGTCCATGCCCGGAGATTTATTAGTTGGCATGCGACGGAGGGCTTCCGAGAACTCGGCCAGAGTGAGAGGCAGCTCTAGCCGGTCTCGGTCGCCCCCCTCTTTTTCTCCAGGGCGTAGAAGAAGCGGGAGCCGCGATCCATCTCCCGAAGGAGACGGATGCGGGATCGAACGAAGGCACCCCGGGCCCGATGATCTTCGAGTTCCCGGAGCTCCTCCCGCTTCTCCCGGCACGCCCCACAGAGGGATGGATCCTCAGGGCTGGCGGCCAGACGCCTCTCCAGCTCCAAGACCTCCCGTTCCAACTGCTCTATCGTCGCATCCCTCCGTCGGCTGGTGCCCCGGGTGTAGTCACGGCACAAGAGCCGGGCGCGTACCTTCCCTAGATCCCACCATCGCCGCGCCGAGGGAAAGGCGTGCCGCTGCCCTCGCCAGGCCAGCCAGAACTCCCGGAAGGACGCCACGAAACCCACATCCTCCAGCAAACTGTTATTAAAATGCCAATAGGCCGGCCCCAGCCTCTCCGCGCAGAGAGAGGCTGTCACGGTAGCGAGATGATGATCAGAGAACGGGGCCAGCCGGACGCTGGAGGAGTGGGCCCGCGAAAGGTGAAAACGTGATAAATAGATGCGGTCCTACCGGGAGTGGTGCGACCGATGGGCCTCCACCCGGACAAAGGTGAAGGTTGAGCTTTCGTCCGGGTGGTGGTCGCGCCAGACGTCCACCAGGGAGTGATGTTCGACAATCTCCCTGAGGACGTCCGCGGCGGCCGGGCACTGCTCGATCCCCAAGCGGTCCCGTTTTTCAAGGGTGTTGTTAAAGTCCCCGCCCAGGACCAGGCACTCGCGAGGATCCAAGGTGCCGAGGAAGGTGGACGCCTGCTGATAGAAACGAAGTTGTTCCGGGCCCGGTGTCGGGGCATAATGTTGACGAGATTGACCACGAGCCCCTCCATACGGACCCGTAGGTGCAGCAGGCGGCCTGGCACAGCCTCGGCAACCCCCAGCACCTCAGGCCGTAGGTCGGGGGGAGAACAAGGTCGCCACTCCAGCCTGGCGAACAGAGAGATGGCTGAAGTAGACTCTGTCCCCCCATTCCAGCCGCCAGCTGTCTTCAGCGGCTGGATCCGTATGGGTCTCCTGCAGGAATACTACAGAGTACCCCCCCTCCCGAAGGAAGGAGAGCACCTGGCTCCTGCGGAGACCCATCCTACAGCCCCGGGTGTTCAATGTTGCGAAGAGAAGAGATGCCATGAGGAGGGCTGGGGGGGATCCTCGCTGGCAGAGTCACTCACGGCCCCCATCGGGCCGCGTAACAATCTGTGACCCACCCCGTAGGTGAGTAGTGAGTCACGGAAAAGGCGGACCCGTTGGTAGGCTGCGGCGGCCTGCTTCCCAGTCCCTTTACTCTCCCCCATGAGGGCCCTCGCGGCCCAGAGGATTTGGTGGAAATCCCCGCATCGCTGGAGAGCGAGCTGTACTTTGTTGCGGGAGCCCCGGACGTCCTCCAGGAACTCCCGCAGCTCCTCTCGCAGCGTATGGGGGGCCGGGGTTACTGGCTCCCGGCTATCAAAAGAAGGGGCCCCTGACACAGCCCTATGGCCCACCGAAACAGACAGGCAAGGGGCGGACCCTCGACGCAGCTCCTGCTGGGCCGGCACCTTAGGGCCTAACCCAAAATTCGGCTTAGTTGGGGGAGGCGGCGGAGGGAGAAGAGCAGCCTCTGGTGGGTCGGGACGAGGAAATACTGGAGCCGCTCCCGGGGGTCATCCTCTGTTAAGGGGAGGGAGACAGCCCCAGGGGCGGCAGTGTCATCATGGGAGGTGTAGGAGATTGGGACAGCATCAGGGGCAGGGCAGGGATCAGAAGTAGGGGCAGGGAGAGGGACATGAGCAGGGCCGGGCTGAGGAACGGGTAGAGGATCCTGAGCCGCAGGAGCTGGGCCACTGGGAGGTGGCCTCTCTTGGTGTGGCTGAGGGATCTGGGAATTGGGAAGGGGACCCCCCACGATGCTGGGCTCTAGTATGATGGCTCGTGTTACAGCCACGGCATTGGGAGGTGGACAGATATTTGCGGGGTCCCCGCCTGGGAAGGAGAACCGTTGTCCCACCCCCATGAGGGGTACCCCCTGGGATTCGGGTCCCGGCCGCAGGGCACTGGCCGTTGCTTCAGGAGGCTTGGCGGCCGTCAGCGAGGTGTCACTTGCGACCGGGCAGGTGGAAGAGCCCAGGGGATCCTCGGAGGTGGGAGCGGAACCGGCGGTCAAGGGGAGGGAGCATGGGGAGAGGGGGGGAAAGGGGCACCGGGGTGAGGTCATTGAGATCGAGGCCTGCTGGTAAAGGGTCGTCCTCCCCCTGGGTGATTGGGGTCAGACCCAGGGCCTCGATCTCCTCGTAGATGGAGGGCAGGTCACCTTCTGCCACCCCGGGGTTCTCTCCGCCGGCACCTGAAGCGATGCTCGGGTCAGGGCGCGCAGGGTCGACAAAGGGGGCAGAAGGGACTCTATCGGGGGCTTCCGAGGGAGGGGCGGTAATACCTTTCGGTGCTGCCACGTCTTTCCCAGCCGGTTCTGGCGGACAAAAGCCACTCGGGGGGCAAAGCGGAAGGCTCGGCATCAGTGCCCCCCTTCCTGGTCTTCCGGGGGGCTTCCGCATCAGTGGAAAGGAGCGGGGCTCGAGCCTTCCGCTTGCCCCGCTTCCCCTGTACTAAGGCCCAGTCCTCCATGGCTTCAGCTGGGGGCTGGCTAGTATGGGTCGGGTCAAGGGGCAGGGGCAATTTCTTAGGGACTCGGGGAGGTAGTGGTGGGGCAGCATAAGGGAGAGAAAAATCTCTTTGGGGCGGGCCCTCTCCCACGCCCGGCGGTATCCCTGCCTCACCCTCCTCCACAGGCCTCAGCAGACTGTTCGCGGCGGGCCTCTCCCACTCGTCTGGGCACACTGGGGGAGGTACTCCCAGGGCCCGAGTGGGAGCAGCGGTGGACTGGGAAGGAGGAGGGGTGGCTCTGGGCACCGGGCATTCAGGGGCGCCGGCGATGACAGGGCCGACGCCCTGCCGGGCCTCGGGGGTCTCGGATGCTCCTCCTTGCTGGGCCAAGGGACAGTCCCTCCGGACGTGTCCCATCGCCCGGCAGAGGTAGCACCGAGCCTCCCCCGTGGAATAGTATACCCGGTAACGGGCCTCGTGATAGGGGACCATAAAGGACCCCTCGAGCGCCTCCCCGTCACGTGCAGCCGGCGGCATTTGGAGCTGCACCTGCCGGCCGAACGAGAGGATGTGACGGAGGGCGGGGTCTTTGCAGCCCAGTGGGAGAGGGCTGACTACAGAGATGGGTCTCCCCAGGGCGGAGAGGGCAGGTAACAGGGCGGCATTGGGGAGAAAGGGAGGGACGGAAGTGAGGACTAGGCGGACGCCTAAGTCCTCCAGCGGCTCTAATGGGACGAACACGCCCCCCACCGCCAGGCCCTTCTCCGCCGCCTCTTGGGCCGCGGCCTCCGATGCGAGGAAGAAGACTACTTTCCCGTACATTTTGGAGGCCGCTACGATGGCTGTGGGCCCCACCACCCTCGCCAACGCCCGCACATAGGTTTCTACGTGGGGCGAGGCGGGTACCAGGAGGCAACGGACGCCATGCCTCCTGGTCAAGGTGGGAAAGGGGCCCCGGCCGCTATAGATGGTAGCTGAGGCGGTGGGCGGGTTAGGCGACGTTGCGGCAGGTGGGGGGGTTGCCGCCACCTGGGCGTATGCTCTGGGGGCTGGGGGTGGGACACCCGCAGAGCTGGTAGAGGGAACAGCAGGGAAGGATGCCGTGGCAGTAGTGGCTGCCTCTGTCATGGAGGGCTTGGCCTTTGTCGCGGGGCCCTTACCCTTCTTTTTACCCTGGCCCTTCCTGCCGGCTGGGGGGGCTCCCCCAGGATCGTGGGGGGCGAGGGACGTGGCAGCAGCGGAGGTCTTTTCAGTGTGCGCCGCTGCTGGTGCTCCAGCGGGGGCGAGAGCAGGTGGTTCAGCAGCGGCGGTTAAGGTAGAGGCTTGGGGGGGTGACGGGGGAACAGGCAGAGGAGGGGAGGCCGTGCCGTCTGGAGGGGCTTCTCCCTCCATATCGCCCGCCATGATGAGCAGGGGAGGAAGGGAAAAACTCTTGAGGGGGGGGGGGGGAGAGGAATTGGGGGTGACCACTCCTCCCTGCTAGGCTGCAGGCAGGTGAGGAGGGCACAAAAGTAGGGACAGGGTTTAGGGTTGTCTCGGACTAGTGCGGGGATAGGGCTCAGTCACCAACTCAAGCTGGGAAATCCGGCTCCTCTTGTTGCACTAGGGGAGGGGATGATATAACAGCATGGGGGTGCAGTGAGATAGGGTCAAAATTAAACAGGGGAGGGGCACAAGCGCATGGGAGGGGGCATGGGTTCACAAAAGCGGGGGGCTAATCAGGGCAAACGGAGCTTCAGGGGGAGGGAGACAACCAACTGGGAATGGGGCAGAAAACCAAGGGACTAGTTTCAGGGCTAGGGCAGGGCAAACAAACAAGGCTGCAGAGGGAGAGGGGCGGGGCAGGCAAAACTGAAACTAGCAAGGGGCTGGGACCAAAAAAGGAGAGGGGCCCAGATAGCTGCAAGGGGAAATGGGGCAGGTGGCAAGGGACAAAGCATGGGGCGTGCTGATGGAGGGGGAGGGTCAGTCCAAGGGGAATGGGGAGGGGCACGTGCACCCACGTGCGCTTGTGCAAAGTCAATTGTTGGGCTGGCTGCTGCTTCAGGCCCAAAAGGTGGAAACAGGCTTGGCTAGCCAGGCAAGCGGCTGAGTCCAGGGACAGGAACCAGGACAGACGGTGAGCAGGCAGCAGAGGTGGTGGTGGTGGAGGAGGGGGCAGCGGTGGTGGTGGGGGTTGGAGGGGCACAGATGAACCAGGGGGCAGGCTCTACCCCCTGTGCCCCTACAAACACAGTCAATACCCCCACCACTAGAGTACAGTTCGAAAAATTACTCAGTTCTTGGAGGCCCCCTCCACGGTGGTCTGCAGAGTCTCCGCCGACTGTCTTCCGGGTCTTCCTCCTCTGGGTACCAGCAGCTTCCTGGCAGCGAACAGGGCAGCAGCAGCAGCTCCAGCAACTCCAGGCGTTGGTCCGGTGGTCAGGCAGGACCCCTCACAGATGGTGGTGGTGGTCACAGCAGCGGCTGGAGCAGGGGTCCCTCACACCCCTCCTCTGGGGAGAGGGCCAGCAGGGCCCCCCCCCAGGGGTTGCTTCAGCAGCAGGAGTAGCAGCAACCAAGGTGTTAGGGGAGGAGGGGTTCAGCTGCCAGGCAGCCAGCAACCAGAGAGTAGAGTAATGGGAGGGGTGCCTGGCCCAGCCAGGGGAGAAGCTGGAGTAGCAGCAAACAGCAGCTGGGAGGGCCCAGGGCCTAGCAGCAGCCCCAGAAAGATGAGCAGGAGCAGCAGTCCCCTACCTCCTTCCCAGCCAGAGGGCTATAGGGAAGTGGTAAGGAACCAGTATGTTCGCCCCAGGCTAAACAAATCCCTGATACCTTATGGCAGTTGCTCCAGGTTAATCAAGACACCTGGGGCCAATTAAGAACTTTCCAGAAGGCAGGGAGGTTGATTGAGACACCTGCAGCCAATCAGGGGCTGGCTGAAACTAGTTAAAAGCCTCCCAGTGAGTCAGTGAGGGGCGCATGTCAGGAGCTGTGGAAGGAGGTTGCGTGTGAGGAGCTGGGAGCAAGAGGCACTAGGAGCTGAGAGTAAGAGGGCGTACTGCTGGAAGATCCTGTGGTGAGGATAAAGAAGGTGTTGGGAGGAGTCCATGGGGAAGTAGCCCAGGGAGTTGTAGCTGTTGTGCAGCTGTTCCAGGAGGCACTCTAAACAGCTGCAGTCCACAGGGCCCTGGGCTGGAACCCGGAGTAGAAGGCGGGCCCGGGTTCCCCCCAAAACTCCCAACTCCTGATCAGACACAGGAGGAGTTAACCTGGACTGTGGATTCTACTAGAGGGGAAGATCTCTGAGGCAAGCAAAATCCGCCAATAAGCGCAGGACCCACTGAGGTAGAGGAGGAACTTTGTCACAGTATATACACACACACACTCTGAAGTTAGCACAAGTTGTTAATTTTACATAACCCTTTTGTAGAGTAGAAAGGCATTAATAATATTTTTATTTAACTACGGTACCTAAAATATAACAACTAATGACTGTAGTTTTTCTTTAAAGAACCAAGACATTAAAGTGTTGTTATGCACATTACAACTTCTGTAATGGTTTTTAATGTCATTCAGAATTGAGGCTTCCTGTGCTCAGAAGAATTTATGTGAACAAGAGCATACAAAAAAAAAGTGCCATAAAGATTCTCTCTGGTCCTCTCATAGAAAACTTTGAAATAAATTCTATTCAGAGAGCATTCTAATTATAGTCACATTGGAAAACTCTAATGGAGTGGACATTTCTAAAGAAACAGATGTGTGACAGATTTCTCTTTTGAATGGTTGAATATTTTGAAGCACTTTAGAAGGAATCTGAGTTCATTGTGAAGAGAGTGCGGTTCTGTCACTGTTTCCCTAACTTTAAACTTGCTCTTAAGGGAATCATTAAAGTGTTTTCTATGAGGTGTAGGAGAAGCTGCGGGTGATTTTGGAGCTCTTTTTTTGCTGATTATGTTGTATTGCTAAATAAAACAGCACTTTGAAAGATTTTAATTAACTTAGTGCTGGTGAAAAACTAGCCTGGCGGCCCTGCATATTGAGACTTTCTGTCTTCATGGGTACCTGTGTGGGCAACATCAGAAGTTTCCCCTAACACTAACTTGCCACTGTGCTTCAATTCCTAGCCAGAAGGAGCACCTTGAAGGCTTAGAGAGTAGTTCAGTCTCCATAACACAATGGTGGGCAATCTGCGGGCCGCCCGCCACCTATCAGAGCAATCTGCTTCCCGCAGCTCCCATTGGCTGGGAACAGTGAAATGTGGCCACTGGGAGCTGCGGGCAGCCATGCCAATGTAAACAAACTGTCTCACGGCCCACTAGCGAATTACCCTGACGGGCAGCGGGCGGCTCACAGGCCGCAAATTGCCCACCACTGCCATAACCCTATTCAGTCTCTGGCTTCTTCAGAGACTGCTGATTATGTGCATACCTAGGCCCCAATGCTGCAAAGCCTTATGCACATGTTTAACTTTAAACATCTGCCTAGTGCCACTAATTCCAATAAAGTTGATCATGGGGGTAAGGCTTTGCAGGATTGGGGCTCTATCCATTCAGAATTGGATAAGACCACAAAAGTCTTTGCACAGAAGCCATCAACCAACAACTTTCAATTATTGCCAGCCAGGGATGGTTTGGAATCAACTATCTGGAAATGAAAGCTCTATAGTCTCATTGCCAATCACCTGAACCATCCAGTTCCCTTTAAAATGATGATTTTTGCTTCCCGGAAAGAGCCCACTGTTCATCTGCTACCTTACACTGCTTTTTTTAATCACCAGGGAGATTTACATGAAAACAGAATCTTTGTTCTTTAAACATTCATCTGTTCTCTTGTGGTTTATTTCCAGCCTGAGGTCATAATCCTGCTAGGACAGCACAACTAGTTGCTGTGGAAATGATTAAATTGCCAAAAGTAGATTATGACCTCAAGTAGGATAGAGACAGCACTAATAGATGAGCTCTTAAAAAATAAAGGTCCTTTCATGGAAATGCAACTACAGTACTCAAAAAAACAAGAGAAGAAAACAGTGAGATAGCCAGGTTTAGAGCACAGTTAAAAATAGAATACCATTTATTTAAATAGTTTTGGATATTTTCTATATTTTTAAATATATTGATTTCACTTACAACACAGAATACAAAGTGTACAGTGCTCATTTTATTTTTTTTATTACAAATATTTGCACTGTAAAAAACAAAAGAAATAGTATTTTTCAATTCACCTAATACAAGTACTGTACTGAAATATCTTTATCATGAAAGTTGAACTTACAAATGTAGAATTATGCATTCAAAAGTTTGTTTACATTTGCAGGAGACAATGCTTGTGTCAGGGTTCCCTCCCCACTCTGAACTCTGGGGTACAGATGTGGGGACCCACATGAAAGACCCCCTAGGCTTATTTTTACCAACTTAGGTTAAAAACTTCCCCAAGGCACAAATCCTTTCCTTGTCCTTGGACAGTATTGCTACCACCACCAAGTGATTTAGACAAAAATTTAGGAAAAGAGTCACTTGGAGTCCCTTGTTCCCCAAAATATTCCCACAAACCTTTTCACCCCCTTTCCTGGGGAGGCTTGAGAATAATGTGAGTACCGACCAGACCCTTTGTCCGTAGGACACTGAAAATCAAACAAGTTCTTAAAGGAAGAACTTTATTTAAAGAAAAAGGAAAATAATCACACCCGCAAAATCAGGATGGAAGGTAACTTTACAGGGTAATAAAAAGATTTAAACACAGAGGATTCCCCTCTAGGCTCAGCTTCAAAGTTACAAAAAAAACCCCAGGAATAAAACTCCCTCTTAGCATAGGGAAAATTCACAAGCGAAAATAAAAGATAATCTAACGCATTTCCTTGCCTTTACTTACAGTTTTTGTAATTGTAGATGTATCATTTCAGGTATGTTTTCAGGAGATGTTTTATCTGCTTGGTCTTTCTCTCCATCCAGAGAGGGAACAAAACAAAGAGAGCACCAACAAAACCTCTCCCCCACCCTCCCACCACCAGATTTGAAAGTATCTTCTTTCCTTATTGGTCCTTTTGGTCAGGTGCCGACCAGGTTATTTGAGCTTGTTAACCCCTTACAGGCAAAGTGATTCTGTACCTCTGACCAGGGGGGATTTTATGTTACTGCATACATAAAGGTTGTTACACTTCCCTTTATATTTATGACAGCTTGTTTACAATATTACCTGAAAGTGAGAACAGGCGTTCTCATGGCATTGTTGTAGCCAGCATCACAAGATATTTATGTGCCAGATGCACTAAAGATTCATATGTCCTTTCATGCTTCAACCACCATTCCAGAGGACATGTGTCCATGCTGATAACGGGTTCTTATCGATAATGATCCAAAGCAGTGCGGACTGACGCATGTTCCTTTTCATCGTCTGAGTCAGATGCCATCAGCAGAAGGTTGATTTTCTTTTTTGATGGTTCGGGTTCTGTAGTTTCCGCATTGGAGTGTTTCTCTTTTAAGGCTTCTGAAAGCATGCTCCACACCTCGTCCCTCTCCGATTTTGGAAGGCACTTCCAGGGGCGGTGAGTTACATGGGCCTGTGGTGCCCGGGCTCCAGGAATATTCAGGGCCAGGGGCCCTGCTCCACCAATGTTTGGAGCTGGGTCTCTCCCCAAGCCTGGAGCGGCCCCTAGCCCCTGCCTGCCACCCCCCTCCCCCCACGCGCCTCCCTGGGCCCCAGAGCATCCCCCCCAGCCCGGAGCATCCCTGCCTGACTGAAAGTGGCGAGCGGCTCCTCTCCCTCGCCTGTGCTGCCAGCTGCTGCTGCTGCCTAAGGCTACAGAACAAGAGCAGCACCGGGGGCAGATGAGGCAGCTGGTGGCGGCTGCTGCTGCACTTCAGGAGGGGGAGGAGGGGAGGAGGCACACACATGCTTGGCAGCCCTCCCCTCCCCCGGCACCCACCAGGAGGAGACTCCCAGGCTGAGGGGTCTTCCAGCGGGAGACCCTGGAGTGGACCTCACTCACCTGAGCAGCTGCTGGGGCATCGGTGAGTGTTTGACCCTGTGATCCGTGCCCCCCCACAGCCATCACTCCTGTCCCACACTGGGCAAGGGGAAGACCCATCCCCCACCCCCAGTGAGACTATGGTGAGGGACAGCAGGAGAGGAAAGAAGCCACATGTGATGGCAGTCTCCTCCCCCCCCCAGCACCCACCCACCACAGGAGAGACAGGGGGCTTCCTGGACCTGAACAGCTGGGACTTGGGTGAATTTTGTGACATCCTGCCTCCCCCCAGCTACCACTCCTGCCCCACGCTGGGCAAGGGGCAGCCACATCCCCCACCCCTAGTGAGGCAATAAAGGGAAACTGTTAAACACTTACAGTTTCCAGTCCATTTTTTACATTATTTAATAAAATATATATTTGCTTACAAGGTGGGCGGGGCGTGGGAACTTAGACCCATTTTGTGCACCACCAAAAATTATACAAATCTGCCACCCCTGGGCACTTCAGGTTCTTAAACCTTGGGTCAAGTGCTGTAGCTATCTTTAGAAATCTCACACTGGTACCTTCTTTGCGTTTTGTGAACTCTGCAGTAAAAGTGTTCTTAAAACGAACAACATGTGCTGGGTTAACATCTGAGACTGCTATAACATGAAATATATGGCAGAATGTGGGTAAAACAAAGGAGACATACAATTCTCCCCCAAGGAGTTCAGCCACAAATTTAATTAATGCATGATTTTTTAACAGGCATCATCAGCATGGAAGCATGTCTTCTGGAATGGTGGCCAAAGCATGAAGGGGCATATGAATGTTTAGCATATCTGGCACGTGCAATGCAAGCTACAAAAGTACCCTGCAAAGGCCTGTTCTCACTTTCAGGTGACATTGTAAATAAGAAGTGGCCAGCATTATCTCCCCTAAATGTAAACAAACTTGTCTGTCTTAGCGATTGGCTGAACAAGAAGTAGGACTGAGTGGACTTTGTTTTGTTTTTGAGTGCAGTTACGTAAGAAAAAAATCGACATTTGTAAGTTGCACTTTCACGATAGAGATTGCACTACATTACTTGTATGAGGTGAATTGAAAAATACTATTTCTTTTGTTTGCCATTTTTACAGTGCAAATATTTGTAATAAAAAATAATATAAAGTGATTGTCTACTTTGTATACTGTGTTGTAATTGAAATCAATATATTTGCAAATATAGAATAACACCCAAAAATATTTAATAAATTTCAATTGGTATTCTATTGTTTAACAGTGTGAGTAAAACTGCGATTAAGTGTGATTCGTTTTTTTAAAATCGCAATTAATTTTTTTGTGTTAATCACATGAGTTAACTGCAATTAATTGACAGCCCTATTACAAATTAAGCATTGCTCTTACTGTTATAGTTAAATGTAGATTTTGGGCTAGTCTACACTGGCAACGTTAAAGCGCTGCCACAGAGTGCCTTGTGTGGCGTGCCTTAAGGTGCCCAACGCTGGTGCTTTACAGTGCTGAAACTTGCTGCACTCAGGGGTGTGTTTTTTCACACCCCTGAGCTAGAAAGTTGAAACGCTGTAAATTGTCAACGTAGATAAGCCTTCTGTAACAAAAGAACTACGACTTTAAATTCTTTTCAGTCCCTTGGATTCCTTTGGATTCTCTAATAAGCTTTATTAAGGCAGGATATGATGGAATGAATTAGGCTAACCCTTGTGCAAATACCCAATTTACAATCAGTGGCCTGGACCTTTTGCCCTTTGAACATTCAAAGAAGCTTCTAAAATTTTGACTGAACTATCTCTGTCTTGGGCTCTTTGCTCCAACCCTCCCTCTCCCTCACAGTCTTTGCACCTTGGCTTCACTCCACATCTGCCCTTCTTACCCTTTTCTCCTCTGTCCTTTCCCCCGTCCACTTTGCTTCCAATTTAGCTGATCCCCTCCTCAATGAACATAACTCCCCCTCCCAAAAAAATCGTGGAATTAACATGCTGTTTGCTGCCATCACATTGTTCACTCTGCTTGTGTGTTATACACCTTTCCCCCCACCCTGCCTGTCTTATCTATTACAATTTTAAACTCTTTGGGGCAGGGACCATCGACTACTCTGTGTTTGCACAGCATCTAGAATAATGGGGTCCTATTCTTGGTTGGCCCTTAGACACTCATGTATAAAAACATGATTAGTAACAACAATCATATGCGGATTATGTTTATGGTGAAGCTAAGGCCTTGGCTACACTCACGAGTTACAGCACAATAAAACTGCCTGCAGCGCTGCAACTCACTAACTGGCTACACTCGTAAGGCACGTGCAGCGCTGCATCTCCTCAGGTACAGCGCTGCATGTACTCCACCTCTCCGAGAAGAATAACGTTTGTTGCGCTGCTGCTGGTGCGCTGCGGCTACTGTGTGGTCACCCAATGCGCTGTTATTGGCCTCCAGAAGTATTCGGAAATATCCCACAACGCCTGTTCTAGCCACTCTGGTCATCAATTAGCACTCTACTGCCCTGGCCTCAGGTGACCAACCGCCACTCCGACCCTTTAAATTCCTTTGGAATTTTAAATATCCCCTTCCTGTTTGCTCAGCCAGGCGTGGAGTGCTCTCAGCGCATCTTTCCAGGTAACCATGCCTCCACGTGCGAGACGAGCCCCAGTATGGAGCAATGGCGAGCTGCTGGACCTCATCGCTGTTTGGGGGGAGGAAGCTGTCCAGTCCCAGCTGCGATCCAGCCGGAGGAATTTCGATACTTTCGGCCAGATATCAAGGGCCATGATTGAAAGGGGCCATGACCGGGACGCAATGCAGTGCAGGATAAAAGTAAAGAAGCTGCGGAGTGCGTACCGCAAAGCCCGTGAGGCAAACAAGCGCTCGGGTGCTCCCCCCAAAACCTGCCGATTCTACAAAGAGCTGGATGCAATACTTGGGGTTGACCCCACTACTCTTCCGAGCACCACCGTGGACACGGGAGAGCGGGAGGAGGGAGAGGTGGAGGAGGAGGAGGAGAGAGAGAAGGAGGAGGAGGAGGGGGTTGAAGAAAACAGAAGCGAGGGTTCTGTGGCTGGGGGAGACACCCCTGACTCCCTGGGTGCATGCAGCCAGGAGCTCTTCTCGAGCCAGGAGGAAGAGAGCCAGTCGCAGCAGCCGGTACGCGCTGGGAGAGAAAGAGAAGAACAGGTTCGCGGTAAGCAGCTTTTATTTTCGGGAAGGAGTTTTTTCGGTGTGGGGTCCTTGGGCAAAGAGGGTTTGGGCTGCATGCATGCCTAGATGCAGAAGAGCGCATTGATGTGGTCTATCACATCGGAGAAATCGGCCACTGTAATCTCTTCGAAAGTCTCAGCCAGAACGTGGGCACTGCGCTTGCGCAGGTTTATTGGGAGAGCCGCCGTGGTCCTTGTCCCATTCAGGGTAACGTGTCCGTGTCACTGTGCCGCGAGGGGCGGGGGGACCATTGCTGCACACAGGCAAGCTGCATATGGGCCAGGGAGGAAGCCGCATTGCAGTAGAAGACCCTCCTTTGCTTCCCTGGACACCCTCAGCAGCGAGATATCTTCCAGGACGAACTCCTGTGGAAAATGTGGGGATAGTGTTCAGTGTAGGTTCCCCCTGCAGCTGTTGGCTCTCCCCAAGGCACAGAAACCCGTCGGACAGTACATCCGTGAAACAATCAGTCCCCCTTTACCCTGTGCTTACTCACCATTTTGGGGCTCCCGTGGGTTCTGTGCGCTCTGTTTGGGACGGGAAAATTGTGCTGTTTTGGAGACTCTGCGCGCCCTCCTTAAGTGTGGGGGAATCATTGCTCTGTCTGGCATAAAACAATGATGCCTCTGTTAAATGTTGCATGTTGCCTTCAAGATACAACCTTGAGATCTCCACCGTCCTTCTTATCACCAGCTGAGAGACTCCAAAGGCTCAGGAGGAGGCCCAGAAGAACGAAAGAAGACATGCTGCAGGAAGTTATGAAACAGTCTCTTAAAGAGAATCAAAAGGCTCGGGAGTGGAGGGAGAGTGAAAGCAGGCTCTGCCAGGAAAACGCAGCGCACCGGCGGCAAAGCATGCAGCTCCGGCACAAAAGCACAAAGGAACTGATTAGCATCATGGCGCGCCAAGCGGACTCTATCCAGGCGCTCGTCGCCATGCAGGCGGAGCAGTACCGCACCCGCGCCCCCCCCCCCCACCTGCAGGCAGTGTCCTAAAACACTTTCCCTTGTGCCCCCATGTCACCCCCTGCCCACTTCACCCAACATCCAGGTTCTTATCGCCCACACCAGATGCCCCCAACACCTGTAGCTTCACCAGCCAGCCCTGGAAACTATGACCCTTACCCACTGCACTCAACTCCCATCCCGAATTATAGACATTCTGAAGTGCAGCACTCACTGCACAGCACTCCAGACAGGAAGCCCGAGTATGAAAGCAGGACATACCATACCCTGTGATTGAACCCTTCCCAACACCACCCACCACCCCCTTGCCCTTTCTGTCTCACAAGCAGTTGTGTTTCTTTTTAATACATGTATTTTCTCTGTAATAAACGGATTCTTTGGATGTGAAAACAGTCTTTATTATTGCATAAGGAAAAAAGATACCTTAGCCCAGGAAAGAAACAGGCAACGCAAGTGAGCTGAGCAAACACAAATCAGCTTAGCAAAGACAGATTACTGATAACATTGGAACCACTTCACTTCAGGGTCGTGCAGGGCAGCACACATTACTGGTAGTTTTCAGCCTCAAATTTCTCCCTCAAGGCATCCGTAATCCTTGCAGCCCCACGCTGGGCCCCTGTAATAGCCCTGCTCTCTGGCTGTGCAAATTCAGCCTCCAGGTGTTGAACCTCTGAGGTCCACGCCTGCGTGAACATTTCACCCTTCCCTTCACAAATATTATGGAGGGTACAGCACGCGGATATAACCGCGGGGATGCTGTGTTCGGCCAAGTCCAGCTTCCCATATAGAGATCGCCAGCGGCCCTTCAAACGGCCAAAAGCACACTCCACAGTCATTCTGCACCAGCTCAGCCTGTAGTTGAACCGTTCCTTGCTGGTGTCAAGGCTCCCTGTGTAGGGTTTCATGAGCCACGGCATTAAAGGGTACGCGGGGTCTCCAAGGATCACAGTGAGCATTTCAATTTCCCCTACCGTGATCTTCCGGTCTGGGAAAAAAGTCCTGGACTGCATCTTCCGGAACAGGGCAGTGTTCCGAAAGATGCGTGCATCATGCACCTTTCTGGGCCAGCCTGCGTTGATGTCAATGAAACGCCCACGGTGATCCACAAGTGCCTGGAGAACCATGGAGAAATACCCCTTCCAATTAATGTACTCGGATGCTAGGTGGGGTGGTGCCAGAATAGGAATATGTGTCCCATCTATCGCCCCTCCGCAGTTAGGGAAACCCATTTGTTCAAAGCCAGCCACAATGTCCTGCACGTTACCCAGAGTCACGGTTCTTCTAAGCAGGATACGATTAATGGCCTTGCAAACTTGCATCAGCACGATTCCAGCGGTCGACTTTCCCACTCCAAACTGGTTCGCTACTGATCAATAGCAGTGCAGAGTTGCGAGATTGCAATAGCCACCCGCTTCTCCACAGTCAGGGCAGCTCTCAATCTCGTGTCCTTGCGCCGCAGGGCGGGGGCAAGCTCCTCACACAGTCCCATGAAAGTAGCTTTTCTCATCCGAAAGTTCTGCACCCACTGCTCATCATCCCAGACTTGCATGACAATGTGATCCCACCACTCTGTGCTGGTTTCCCGAGCCCAAAAGCGGCGTTCCACAGTGCATAGCATGTCCGTGAATGCCACAAGCAAGTTCGTGTCGTACGCATTTCGTGTGACAATTTCATCGTCATCGTTGGACTCCTCGCTGTCACTGTGGATCTTAAGGAAGAGCTCGACTGCCAAACGTGACGTGCTGGCGAGACTCGTCATATTTTGCTCACCAGGTCGGAATCCATTTTCCCGCTGACCGAAACGGAGCACAGATTGCGCTACAAAGAAACCGTTGAAAGATGGCGCCAAATGTGGCCGGAAACACAGGGATTGCTGGGATGCAAAGCGATACATCACGGGGCGTTGGGACAGGACCCAGAATACACCATACCCCACGCCCCCTTCCCACAACCCACGGTGCCAGAATTGGAAGAGGTGTTCTGTGGGATACCTGCCCATAATGCACTTCTCCCAAAACCGCCGCAAGTGCCGCAAATGTAGCCACGTCAGTGCTAGTTACTGCGCTGGCGGCTGCCAGTGTGGACAGGCTGCAGCGCTTTCCCTACTCAGCTGTATGAACACGGGTTTAACTAACAGCGCTGTACATCTGCAAGTGTAGCCAAGGCCTAAACTGTGCTTTCTTGCCCAGAACTTGCAGTACAATTCTGCCTTGAGCATGGATGTCTTGGGAAGCAGGAGCAGTGTGGCTGCCAGCGAGTCACTGTTTGTTTCCAAGTGGTGTGAAGTGACTACCATGGGAGAAAGTATTCAGTTGCTTTCCAAATGCCATTACTGCCCCAGCACTTTAAAAGGAATTGATGTTGTCAACTGGAAGCTGACATAAAGCTCTTTGAAATAACTGGTACACAAGATACAATAAAAACGATCACTTTCTAGGGGAGAGGGTTATTTAAAGAGCTAAGTGTTATGCTAATTGATGGATCCAATTAGCTCATTATGGCACCCAGGTATAAGTGAGGTTGGAGTTACCCTCAGCCAGGAACAGAGGAGTTTTGATAGAAAGGGCTCTAAGGCCTTAGCTGTTTTGAAAATTTACTCTGATTCCAGCAGCTGATGGGCAGTCAGTGATATAGCTGCACCAATGCAAACCCCATGTCTATATGAAGAAAGCCAATATTTGTACCAGTGGAAGGAGCAGATTGCTGAGATCAAGACAAATTCCTTGTATACTCAAGGTTAAATGTAGCCAAGCTGGAGGAGAGGTCTTATGCCAAGATAAAGTAATCAAAGGGGTAGCTAAGCTTGAGGAGAAGGCAGGGCTGGCTTTAGGAAGTGCAGGGCCTCATTCGAACAGTTTCGATGGGGCCCCTCCGCCGAAGTGCTACCGATGACAGCGGCAGCAATTGAGCTGCCGCCGAAGTGCTGCCAAAGAGATAAATGTTGCGGGGCCCTCTTAGGCGTGGGGCCCGATTCTGGAGAATTGGCCTAAAGCCAGCCCTGGGAGAAGGCTTGGGCTGGCATTTCATATAAAATTATTTTGGCATGACGTTTTTGTTTATATTCCAAACCCCGGGAGAGGTGATTTATATTGTGACTTCATAAAGGTGTGGCTTGTTCAGAATGGGATGGAAATGGCCCCTGCCAATGTGAAGTATGAGACTGGATGCAGCATACAAAGGCTTCGGAGGAGTTTCATATTTACTCTGGTCCTTCAGTGGCTCTTGGTTGCCCTATAAGAGAAAACTTGCTGAGATTCAGGACAAGGGAAGGCTCCAAGGAAAACCAAGATATTTGAAATTCATTTATCAAATCCGAAGTAATGTTTCTATTTTGTCTGTTGGGTTTGAAGATCTTGAAGAAATATGAATAATGTACTTCCTGTTACAATAAATAATTTGACTTGATGCTAATTCATGGATTTAAGGTGTTTACGTTAATCTGGATCTTGGTTCTGCATTCCTTCTGTACCCCTAGCTTGCATTATTTTAGGCCTGCTCTGCCCACAAAGTTGCACCAGTTTATTAAAAGATGCAATGTTAAAGTGACTTAGTTAAACCAATACCAAATCCCGTGTGGATGCTCTTACACCTGGATTCCATCTATTTAGATAGCATCAGTAAATTTACACAAACTATACAGATATAGCCAGATTTAAACCAGTATCACGGTGTGCAAAGAGGGATTTGCGTTGGTTTAGCTAACTTGGGTTTTGTACTGATTTTGATTAAAACATGTGAGTTCTGCATTTAGACGAGGCCTTATGTGGGAGTGTTGGATGCTCAAGGATTGAAGGAGCCTGGGTGACAGATTTGTCAGGTCCTTGTGTTGCTGTTCTGATGGCAAACAGCTATCTAGTGGGAAAGATGGTCCACTGCATATAAGCAACATAGACTGGTTTTGAAAATGCAAAAGGATTTGATCAGTGATGTGAAAGGGCACAGACAAAAGGGAATATTGTGCCCACTTTAAAAAAAAAACTTTTTCAAATGCTGCAGTTTGAGCAAGAGATCTTTTATCTCGGCAGAGGAAAAGTAGCAACAAACTCTTTTAGAGAGTCTTGGCTTTATTATTATTTTAGGAGGGAACAGCTGCAGAGTATATTAGTCAACAGATGCTAAGGCTGTCACCACACTTGCCTTGCCAATTTAAAAGAACCAGACAACTATTTAAATAAGTAGGAATAATATTTTGTGCTATACCACTTCTCAAAACAGATCTGAGTGTAGATACTGTGAAAGAAAGTTGCTAGGAAACATGCATGCTGCATTGGGCTAATTTTGCAGTTAATGTGCCTATCAAAGACAGAATTGTATCCAATTCCAAGTCTCTTTGTTTCACAAGAAATGAAGTACAAAATTGCAGCCAACATGCACCCTCCTTAAATGAAATGCCTCATAGGCCATTTAAAATCTAAAACTCAGTCAGAACAAAATGCAGAGGAACAGAGACCATTCCAGGAGCCCTGCTGAAGGGTAGAAGTTAAGGTCCTGTTAGGGTGACCAGATATCCTGATTTCATAGGGATAGTTCCGATATTGAGGCTTTTTCTTATCTAGGCGTCTATTTCCCCCCGCCGCCCCGCCGACCTCCGTCCCAATTTTTCACACTTGCTATCTGGTCACCCTACCCTAGGTCCTGTCCACATTACTGATACAATCAAGTCAACAACTTCTGTGCTCAGACAAGATGTGATCACTCGTCTCTCTTACCATCTGTGATACATTCATAACTAGGTTATCAGAAAAGACTCTCTTCATGCTGTTCAGGGAAATCATGATACAGCCTTGCTAGCTGTTTAAATGTAGTCATTGCTGGCACCGTTCTTACTATGGTGAAGGCAGGGTTTAAGGTCCCATCTCTATTGCCATTATAACCATATTGGAGCTCCAGCAATGTTTTGACATGGTTTGTTAGGAGAATTCAACAGCAATTTAAAATTAAGTCAAGATAGTAAGCATAGCAATTCTCTACTACCTTTCAGCTCTTTTATGGATGTACTAATTTAGATATGGGTAGCAGGGTCCCTTGCTATGAATTGTGCTTTTTGTAGGCATAGTTGGCTGGGAAACTTGCCATTCAATCAGACTCTTTAATTTCTCCACTCAATTTATAATAAAATAAATTAAAATTACCTTTCTCTCCTCATAAGAGAGTTTGCATGGCTTTCTTGGGGAAGGAAACCATGTTCTGGGTTACATTATTTTCTCTGACGAAATATTTGTCTAATTTCTATTATTAAGCCATGTAACTTGATGATTACTCCCAGAAGAAGAAAAAAATCACTTGAATTAACCCTGAATAGTAACACTTCATACAGCAGTTTCAGGCTGTTTTTCCCACCAGTCCAGTAACACATTGATATAATTAGCCATTTTAAATTCACCTGGCTTTGCCTTAGAGGTACCTCCCTTTCACTGTGTGGTCTTGAGCAAGTTGCTTAGGGCCAAAGTTTCAGAAATGGAGTTTTGTATTTTTAGCTTTCGACATCCCAGTGTCTAAAAGTAGGAACCCAAAATTAGAGGTGTCTTAAAAATGTTGGGCTTGCCATGATGGCAACATCTCTAAAATGGGGACCACAGTACTTAGCAATGCATATGGGTGTTGTGAGCATTAGTTAATTATGTAAAGTGCTATGATTATGAAGATGTTTACCCCAAGTAACCATTCTGGAATGAACCTGACACTGTTCTCCTGGAAGTACCACCAGGATCTGATCACACTGGCCAGGTCTAGAATAGACTTTGTTCCTTAATGTTGCCTACCATTGCTACCACTGCTGCTCCATTGGTGGTGACCATGATAGCACTAGAGCAGACCAGGCACTAGAAGCTGTTGCACTTTAATCACCATGTTGTCTAGATCTGTTTTGAGGCTAGTGTAGATATGGGCTAAAACTAAGGCCTGTGGATAAACTATGTTATAACAGGGATTGTTCATGGCTGTGTGAACAGGAAAGAAAAGTTATAACCACATAAAGGAACCAGAGACTAAACAGGTTTCTCTAACAGAATTATAACGTGTATCTTTTTCTGTCTACACAGGAGGAAGCAGACATATTGTAACATGGTTTGAATGCAAATATTACAGAAAATGGCTAAATGAGGGAGAGGGGAATTATCCCTTTGAAGGAATATCCCTTTAATTTTGTAGAGTGTCCAATTACTGCGATGAAGAATGACATTGTAATAGGTGGTAACTAATAATTCATCTTCATTAGAGTTGGTGGAAAATGCTGATTTGATTAAATTGAAACTTTTTGCGGGAATGTATCAATTTTTGTCAACTTTTGATGAAAAATTAGGGAAGTGTTTCATTTAGACATTACCATTTAGACTTTTATAATACAATATAATTGAAATGACAAAGTTGAAATGAAGCTCTTTGACCTTACAGAAGGGGAACATTTCATAAGGTCGTTCTGATATTTTTGAAATGAATTTTTTGGAAACATCATTCTATGGGAAATGTTGACATTTTGTTTCAATTTGGGAATGAAAGGAGATTGGAATTATGGGAACTTCCCATGGAACAGAACTGCTATGATTCAACCAGCTCTAATCATCACCATATAAATACAAAGTACCATTATAACTAACTGGTGAACTTTCTGATCAGGGATGCTGACACCAGCCTAGCAAGCCCTCCGCCCCCACAAAATTCTCCTTCACATCCCCTCAGATGCTGATGACAGTCTTCCAGGAGAGCAGTGATAGCTGTCTGAGGACATTACTGTTTGAAGAATCTCCTTCATAAACATAGTAATTTATATCCAAAGCACTCTGCAGATATTGACTAATCCTCACAACCCCCCTGGTAAGTGGGGAAGCATTAGCATCCCCATGTTACAGATGGGAAAACAAAAAGCCATGGGAATTCGATGTGTGGAGGGCTTGCATGATTAGGTCCATAGCCATTTCCCCCCTGCTAAAATAAGTATATCTACTGTAGAAAACAGATACGGCCTGATCCTCATTTAGAATCATAGAATATCAGGGTTGGAAGGGACCTTAGCAGGTCATCTAGTCCAACCCCCTGCTCAAAGCAGGACCAAGCCCCAAATCCCTAAATGGCCCCCCCTTGAGGATTGAACTCACAACCCTGAATTTAGCAGGCCAATGCTCAAACCACTGAGCTATCCCTCCCCCCAAGGGTCCTTTTATACTGTTTGGCCAGCATGTCTTATTTACATCCACTTTAAGGGCCTTTTACGTTACCAGAGCAGGGTAAAGGGGCCTTAATGTAAATGAGAATCAAGCCTTTATTTTAACAGTAAAAATATGTATTTTGGCAGTACAAAAATTACACTTTGCAGAGTAAAGGTTCCTCTCTTAGTACTTTTCAAAAACGAATCTTTTTATTTGTCTCTATTTGAATTTAAAGACATAACCCATTACATTGATAAATGAAAAAACAAGATACAGGGAACATGTTGAGTCATTATGGAACAGTTCAGTAGTTGGTGGCTCTTGGCATTTGGTCTCATGCCCAAGAATTAACCTACCATGTCATTATTGCACAGGCACACACAAGAGGTTATGTCTCATTGTTTCACCTGGAAACAACAAGAAAACAACATATAAATGGCATTAGTGCTTAGACACTCGACCATGTGTGTCTCTTCTTGTACGTCGGCAGGGTGCCAGACTCACTCAGTTTGCTAAATTGTCTGAATTAAAAAAGATGTTGTCAGGGTTCCCTCCCCACTCTGAACTCTGGGGTACCATATGTGGGGACCCGCATGAAAGACCCCCCTAAGCTTATTTCTACCAGCTTAGGTTAAAACTTCCCCAAGGCACAAATCCTTTCCTTGTCTTTGGACGGTATTGCTGCCACCATCAAGTGATTTAGACAAAAATTCAGGAAAAAGGGCCACTTGAAGTCTCTGTTTCCCCAAAATATTCCCCCAAGCCCCTTCACCCCCGTTCCTGGGGAGGCTTGAGAATAATATACTAACCAATTGATTACAATGTTAGCACAGACCAAACCCCTTGGTTTTTAGGACACTGAAAATCAATCAGGTTCTTAAAATAATTTTATTTAAAAAAAAAAGTAACTGAATCACACCTGCAAAATCAGGATGGAAGGTAACTTTACAGGGCAAATAAAAAGATTTAAAACACAGAGGATTCCCCTCTGACTCTACTTTCCAGTTACAAAACAGGAATAAAATTACCTCTTAGCATAGGGAAAATTCACAAGCTAAAACAAAAGATAATCTAATACATTTCCTTGCCTTACTTACAATTTTTGTAATGTAATGTAAACCTCATTTCAGGTAGGTTTTCAGGAGTTTTTCCTGCCTGGTCCCTCTCTCCGTCCAGAGAGGTAACAAAACAAAGAGGGCACTAACAACGCCCCCCCCCCCCCCGATTTGAAAGTATCTTCTTTCCCCATTGGTCCTTCCGGTAAGGTGCCAACTAGGTTAATTGGACTGATTAACCCCTTACAGGTAAGGCAATTCAGTACAACTTCCCTGTGTATATTTATGACAGAGGTCATCCAAGCACCAACAGGACAAGGGTGTATGTAGGAGCTTGGGGGGATCTCCTCCTATCATTTATTTTAACATATAGCTGTCTCTCATACATTAAAGGTCACTTGCTGGCTACAGAGAGGAAGTTTGTGGATGCTGGTGGCAGAGCTTTTTGGCAGTGGGGCCACAATTCCAGAATTCACTCTCTGCAGATATATGATCAAACACAACCAGGGCCATGTCTAGAAAGTCCTCCAAATATTACCTCTTTCCCAGGCCTTCCCAAATGATTAAACACCTGGTTTCCTGACTCACTGGCAAAACCGCAGGGGAGCACAGTCTTTGGTCTCTCTTCTTGCGATTTGAATGTCTCAATTTAAATCTAGCGAGGCCTTAAAATAACCTAACGAATGATCGTAACCTATCAATCAAATAAATAATGGGTATTCGTTCTAATGGCCAGTAAGATCTCAGTCCCCACAAGAGCTCCATTTCATGGACCACCAATTAGAAACATATCAGTACCTTTGATGCCTTTTGACAGGTTTCAAGTTTTCAACTAATCTCTTTAGATTGGTTTGCAGGAGGGTACAAATTGGTCTATTGTATAGTAGTCTAGTGGGCTACCAAAGGTTTATTTTAGTAGTTCACATCTAACCTTTGGTTGCATGCTCTTAGGACAACTGCTGTTATTTCTGCTGTATCCTTTCTTTGTCTTTCCCTGCTCTTCCTTCTTTGCCTGGATTGGTGGTTCCTTCTCAGTTCCTTCTTCAGCTTTTTCTGTCTGGTCACTGGTTCAGGATCAGTGCTTAGAAATATTTACTTTGCCTGAAAGCATTTGTACTAGCCTCCAGCATTTCTAGCCCTGGCAGGACATGAGATATGGGAACTTACAGCTGTGGTATTCTAACAACTTTTCCTTTTCTTCCACTTCATTTCTGTGGTGGTTTAAGTGTAGATGTCCGAACCACTAGAACTAGAAACCCATGCTTTATACCATGTCAAAGCATCTTGGAACTCCAGCGTTCAAAGGTTTAAAGCATTAGAGACAAACCCAGACTTGATGTAAGTGGTGAAACTCCACTGAGTTCAGTAGGAGTTTCATCTCATATTAGTAATCTGTAATTTTAGTAGTTTGTGAGAGTGACTGCCAATATTTTAAATGAAGAGGAGGGGGGGAAAGGAAGATGATAATTAGAATCATGTGATTTCTGAGTTAGATGTATCCATGACCTGACAGGGCTAGAAGGGAATGATTTATATATTTGGCAAGCTGAGATTCTCAGCATTCCAGTGGTATAAAGCATGGTCAATAGGATACCCTTGTCCCTCACTCTGGCAGTTCTTGCATGGCACTTGTCCAAGGCTGAATATCGAAAATCCCAGACTTTAGACCAGCTTAATTTTCATTTCCTGCTTCTTTTTCTCTTTTTCTCTGTCTGGGTAAGGCTGCTATCCACAGCAAAAGAGTAGCATTGGGCTGTGAGCAGCAGTGCTTTATTTGTGGAGGGGCTTCTGAGGGAAACTGACCAGGATCATACGAGCCTAACAGCTTTATGACTGTTGCTGATGCTGGTTATTGTAATAGTCCCCCCTTGGTGTGCAGTGGACTGTTGACTGAATGTTGTGGCAGGGGCCAAGATGCCACACAGAAGCATTTCATTTTTTCATATGTGGAATAGTTCAAATCATCAACACAATAAGTTATATGAGATTCCATTAGACTGCGTTAGAGCTTAAGACATATTCCAGTGGAATTCTCACGCTGCGTAAAAACATCTTATATGAAGAAACGATCCTTTTTATTAAGCAGCATTTCGTAAGGTGATTTATTTAGTGCAACGTGTGCTGTAATGTAACAAGTTACATGTCTAAGACAATTAAATTAACTATTTTTTTTTAAATGTGAAAATATTGTTCATGGCTTAAACTCACAACAGCAAGGTCCTTTACATTAGCTACAGCACTCTTCATTCAATCCCATTGGGTCTAGGCACTTTAGCACTCCATAGCCATAAAGAAGCATTCTGGGTAGGCAGTGGTGGTTGCCCAGAGGTCCAGGACCTTCTGGTAAAGTAGTACGGGCTAGATTCTGCTTGTCGAGGGAGTGGGTCTAGATAAATGGAAAATCGGCCAGATGAGGAAGCTGTGTCAGCAGAAAGCACCAGCAATCACCCTTTTGTGGGGTGTGTATAACAGGTGGGGAGCCCGCCTAGCCCAAAAAGTGGACGGTGCTGGTTGGGAGGGGGTATGGCAGGAGATGTGCTGATTCAGCATATCCACAGCAGCTTCTACTGGCAAGGCTCATGTGGAGTCCTGGCTGTACACTAATGCTGCTCCTCTTCCTCATGAGAATGCTGAGGGAGGATGGGATCAGTGGCATCACTGGCCCCGCTTCATGGGGAATACTCCCCCAGACTAGAATAGGGAGGTGGGGTTTACCTGCCTGTGCCAGGTTCATTGAGTCTGGGCCTGTATGTATTGTAATGTACCTAGTCCCGGTTATTGAAATGAATCAAGGCAGGTTTAACTCCAGTTATTTTTGCATTTGAGATTTTTCATGCACAGATGCAATGTTATTTTAACACATGTTCATTAGTTCCGTTTCCTTCATTAAAATTAGCGTGTGATGGCTGCATCCCTAGGATTCTGTCAGGAAGATTTTGCTCAGTACTTTGTTTGAATGGTTTGTTCCAGTTCTCATCACTTCAGATGTGCCTTGGCAAAGAAAACCTCCTGTATGAAATAAATTACAGGCGAGTCTCATCTTATGCTGGGGTTACGTTCCACAGTCAGCGCATAAAGCGAAAATCGCGTATAGTCAAAATTACATTGAGTGTAATGGCGGGTGGAATCGCCCGCACTACAGGTACAGTATTTAAATTGCTGTTTTTCTTGTTTTTTGCCGACCGCACAAAGCTGAATTCGCGCATGTTAAATGCGCGTAAGATGAGACTCGCCTGTATTCAAATTCTTACCATGCAAGACAGAACTCCTGACAGAATCTTTCAAGTGAAGTCAAAGATGCTGGAGAATGTTGGAATTGTAAAGAAAAAAAAATCAAGTCATAAAGGTAAAGAAATAGGGATTGTTCACACATTGGCTGTCTTTGAATGAAGTTATAACCTAAATAAAATATAAGGAAAGTGTTGTGGATAAAAATCACCCTTAAAATTAAAATTACCATAAAATTATCCCACTCTTTAGATTTATTGCAAAGCCAACCTTGAGAAAATAACACGTCATACAGCTCACATTGATGTTGCTGAGGCAGAGTTAAGGCTTTCTATTATAGCGTAAAGTCAGGGAATATGGTCCATGCATAGTGCTGCTGTACATATTGGAGGTGATGGAACATATATAGCGGGAGGGGTGAGTGACTCTGGTAAATGTGATATTTGGGAATTATGGTGTATTGAATAAGTTTTCATTAACTGTACATTTCCTCACTTTTAAGGGTTTGTGTGGGTAGGTGTTCCCCTTAAATAACCTTAACTGTTTTTTAACAAAGTTTTTTCTTTGTAGTTTTAGCATTGAACATTGAAGTTTAACTAATATAATAGCTGGGAAAACAAGAGTAACATGTGCTACAGAAAATCCTGTAGGTTGCAGTGTGTCCACATAGATGGTTTGGTTCTCTGTGCTGCTCCTCAGGCCCCCTTTCTATTCACATTGCCTCTTTGACCACTGCTGTGCATAATATCCTCCCACAAGTGAGGCGTTAACCCTGAATTGTTTTATCCTAATTAGATTGTAGGCTTTGGGGTAGAAAACATTTCTCTTTCAATGCATACAAAGTACTACAGAAATGTACAATGCCTATTATAGTAATAGTCATTCATATCCTTCAAATTGTAGGGAAACGTGACTCTCAAAGCAGGTCTACACTTAAAACGCTGCATCAGCAGTGCAACTGTGCCTCTGTAGCGCTTAGGTGAAGCTACTATGCTGATGGAAGAGCTTTTCCCATTGGCGTAGTTAATTCACCTCCCACCAGCATAGTGTTGTCTACATGGGGGGGCTAGGTCCGTATAAATTCACACCCCAAGCAATGTAGTTACACCAATATAAATCTGTAGTGTAGTCCTGGCCTAAACTAGAGAATTTCACAGCAACATAGTAAACAATGGGAGCACTTTATACATCTTTCACCAAATAAATATTGTCCTTGACAGAGGCTGCTGGCAAAATATTAGCATGCCCACTTTAGAGAGTCTTATCAACAGGTGAGTGTCCATTGCCAAAGATATACTCAGATACTGTTTACTTTTCTATTGTGACATCTTCTGGTCTGATACTATTTTGGCCATTAGTCACAAAGGAATAACCATGGTGGGCAGTAGTAAAATGTCTTTCCCATGCGCAGGTTCATCCCTTAGGTCTTTTTTTCCACTGGCATGAGTGGATTTCAGGAAAAGCCTGTTAAAGCCCTGCCATAATCTGGAGAAGGTTGCCCTCTGCTGAGAAAGGAAACTTCTTGCCTGAGACATTTGGTCTTTGTGATGGCCATGCAGTCTAGCAGTAGCACAGCATATGACTCTAACTTCACTACCGAAACTCAGTCTCTAGTTCTTCGGCTGACAGAAATAGAGAGGCAAACACTCATCCTCAAGGAGGATGGAGTGCAACAACCACTCTGGCCAACCAAAAGCAGCCTTGACACACTCCAGAAGGAGATGGTTGTGACCCGCTGCTACAAACAGTCATTCAGTTACAAATGCAGAAGCAAAGGGTATGAGGGTGTCAGACACCGTTGTGCTCAGTAAGACTGTTGTAGACTGATAAGCTTCTTTATATTTCAATAAGTTGGTATATAAACAGATCTAAGTAACATATGGAGAAGCCTGCAGAATATGGCCTCACGCCCTTCTTACATCCTCTTGTTAGCTGCTTTTCTTGCTATACTCCTCTCTTCAGAACGTTCAGCAGATGGGTTACAGCAGTTTTGATGCTCTTATCCTCAGAACATCAGATTCAGAGGCAATGTGTAAGGGGTGTGTGTAAGTTAGATATTGATCAGTGGTGATGAGTGTAGCGAGAGTCTAAACTGGTGCAATATACATGCTGGGGGGAGGGGAGGGCTGAAAGAAGGTGTAAATTATTCCAATTTAGGTTCCCTCTGGACTTACTTAAACTCTACTTGGCTATGGCTATACTTGCAGCTGTAGAGCGCTTTGGGTTAAACCAGCCTTCGGAGAGCGCACTAGGGAAAGCGCTGCAGTCTGTCCACACTGACAGCTGCAAGTACACTGGTATGGCCACATTTGCAGCACTTGCAGCGGCATTGGGAGCGGTTAATTATGGGCAGCTATCCCAGCGTTCAAGTGGCTGCAACATGCTTATCAAATGAGGGGGGTAGGGGGGGGAGTGTGTTGTGTGTATGTGGGGGAGAGAGGGGGGGGGTTTGGAGTGCTGAGAGTGTGTCAGCAAGCTATCTTGTAAGTTCAGACCCCCCTTCCCCCCGCCTCTCACTCACTCACAGCAAACATTTACTGTTGCAGATAAGCAGCCAGGAGCAGATAAGCAGCCGGCTGTTTGAAACGGAGCTTTGAAATGGCACTTCCGCATTCCTCTGCCGATTTCACAACAAAGAGAAGAGAGGCCACTTGGTTTAATGGGATTATGGGACGGTCCGTAGGTCAATCAAAGTGTAATAACTTAACTCCTCATTCACACTGGCCCCGGGGCATCTCAGCCAAGACGCAACAGCCGTTATCGCTCTCGTGGAAGTGGAGTATACCAGGAGCGCTCCAGCCAGGGAGTCAGAGTGTTCTACGTGCCTTGCCAATGTGGACGGGGAGTAAGATAGAGCGCTCTAGTAGGATTTATTGCAGTATAAAGTGCAAGTGTAGCCAAGCCCTTAGATTCACCTTTGAATTTGGCCCAAGATTTGGAGGGTGGAGTTGTCAAAGGGAAAAGGTTGTGAACCTTGGATGGCATATTCAGAAGAGTTCAGCACTGGCCTAACTCTGCTCCCATTTTAGTCAACGGGATCTGTACCATTGAGCTCAATGGGGAGTAGAATTGGGCCACTGCTGAGCTCTTGTGAATATCCTATCCCAGGAAAGTCTAGAGGATTTAGACTAGGTAGCCTGAGGGCTGAGTGCAGTAACCACCCAAGAAGGGACAATACCCGAGCATGACACATCTTGGCAGGACCGGCCCTAGACCAAATGGCATCCCAGGTGAAGAGCGTCTTCAGCACCCCCCCTCCCATTGTTAAACTATCAAATACCTTATTTGTCACCCATTTCATGACTTTGATGCACAATTTGCATGCATGATTTATCCCTGTCATATAAGACGATAAATTTGCATGCTAGGATCAGTAAATCTGTATTTATTCATGCCTGTAGGGGTTTCAGGCCCTCTCTGGGGCGGCTGGGGACCAGACCGCCCCGCTATATCGTCACGGTTTCAGGGAATAAGCACAGTTAACAGTGAGCCCGGGCCCTTGGTCAGGGCGGGGCAAGAAGCAGTTCACAGCTCGGGCCCTTAAGCAGGGGCTGAGCAATCATTAAGTCAGTATGCCCTGGCCCTTGGTCAGGGCAGGGCAAGAAGCAGTTCACAGCTCAGGCCCTTAAGCAGGGGCTGAGCAATCAGTAAGTCAGTAGCAAGCCCAGGTCCTGGCTCTGGAGAACCTGGGAGAGGGGGAGACTGCCACCCACACGTTGGGTGGCAGGGGGGGACGCAGGCCCATCCACTCCACTGCGTCCCAGCCCGGGGCCCTAGCAGCGGCAGAAAAACCCGCTGCTGAGTCAGTGGGGATCCTGGCCGCAACACACTGACCTGGGCTCTGGCAGTGCTGCAGCCAGACTAGAGTTGGCTGCCCCCGGGCTACTTCCACCTTCCCCATCTCCGGGTACCTGGACCAGGGGGGCATCCTCCAGGAGGTCGCAGACCATCGGCACCTCGGCGTCATCTGCGAGTGGCAGGCTCGTCGGCTCGTCAGGTAGCGGGCTGGCAGCAGGCCTGGCAGCTCCTCGGGGTAGCGGGCTGGCGGCAGGCCTGGCAGCTCCTCGGGGTAGCGGGCTGGCGGCAGGCCTGGCTGGCCCGGCCAGGCCTCCGGTCGGCTGCTGGGCGCTGGGCGCTGGGGTCTCCCAGCGGGGAGCTGTACCTCTGGCGTCCAGCCTCTCCAGTGGCTGCCGCCCAACTGCGGTCTGAGGGCCGGCTTTTCTACTTCCTGTGCCGCCCCCTGACCCTTGGGGGGCGGGACCAGGATTCTCCGGCTCCGCCCACTTAGGCGTCCGGGGAGGTTTCTCTCTCTCTGGGGCGGCTGGGGACCAGACCGCCTCGCTACAATGCCATATATACGCAAATACAAAAAATTCATTTCCCATCAGATTTACCCCTTTCTGCAAACTAGATTGCAACTGAACTTTTTGCTTCCAATACTGAGCACCTGAAGGCTTCTTCGGGGGTATCTTTATTTTCTACCGGGAAAAACAGAAAGTATTAGTGAGAGCAAAAGTCTATGTTCCTCTGTCTTAGAAATACTTTCGAAGTATTTATGTCTAAGACATCAAGTGTTAAGCATGGCAAAAGAAGTAACAGTATTTATTTTATATTGTTACGTAGATTGGGGTTCAGTAGATATCTCTGGCATCTCATTAAATATGTCCTTGATTAGTCGCTATGTACACACTTCAAGTCTTAAAACACAAGTACACTTTCACAATTACACAATAAAACAAGGTTCACAACATCACAGCTGGCTCTCACTTCGCTTGGTTCTTATATCTCACTGACTGACTGGTGATGCCCTGCGCCTTACATCCGTGCGAGGGCCTGGCTCACAACATTCTAGGATGGTTCAAGAAAAATGTAATTCTCAGAAAGTCTGGAGGGTTTCATGAGATTCTATAAATGTCCAGAACATTCTGGGAGGTTAGTGAAAAATGAATCCACATGTGGAATACCTGAAACATTTTACTTCAAACATTCTATTTTCCCTTTTGTCACTAACAACAAAAACAGCACACTGAGCCTGGCACCCCCCAAGTCTGGCACCCCAGCCCATCACATGAGTTGCCTGATGCTAATTCCAGTCCTGCACCCTGGAGTATCTTACTACAGTTACAAAATATCTGTGTGTAAACCGGAATTTGGTTTTTATAAACAAATACATTTTATTTTTGAAATGGTCATATTACAGCAGGAATACTCTAAAAATATACAGAAACAATTAGCAGGCCAACCAATGCATCCATTATTAGAGCTTTCAGGGGCGGCAAAAGCCTTTTCAAAAGTGGGGGACTTAGGAACCCTCGCCCCCTCTGTGGCCTCACCCCTGCCCTTCCTCTCCTCCTCTGAGCCCTACCCCAAGCCAAGCTGGATGCTGGACATGGGCCGGGGAGCCCAGGCCCCTCCCCCTGCCCTGGGTGGGGGGCCCCCAAGAGCAGCCCCTGGCCAGTGTCCCCACTCCCTGGGCCCCCCGCTGAGGGCAGGTGGAGTGTCCGTGGTCAGATGGTGGAGCTGCAGTCCAGCCATGGTAAGAGCCATGCAGGCAGCTGTGGGGAGCTGCAGACCCTCCACCTGCCCTGGGTGGGGTCCTGGAGGGCAGGGACACAGGCTGGGGACTGCTCTTGGGCTCCCCACCTCAGGCAGGTAGAGGGTCCGCAGTTCCTCACAGCTGCCCGGGCTCCCCAGATGGGCTCCAGCCAGTGATTTCCCTACACCCCTCCCTGAATTTTCCCAACACCCCCCCCCCCCAGTTTTGTGAACTAGTTACATGCAGTGTTGCCACTTTAGTGATTGTTTGGAAATTTGAATTGAAATTGAAACATTAATACACACTTTAAAAGCATACATGTATTTTATCATACACTTTATACCTGAAAAAGTATAATAGATTTGAAAAGTATGAACACAGACTAGCTTCCTTATACAGCTTTTGTTTTTTGTGACTGTCAGTGCATTCATTTCGGTGATGTTGGCCAACCTAATAATTTCAAGAAGCAACAAAGAGTCCTGTGGCACCTTATAGACTAACAGACGTATTGGAGCATAAGCTTTCGTGGGTGAATACTCACTTCGTCGGATGCAAGAAGTGCATCCAATGAAGTGGGTTTCACCCATGAAATCTTATGCTCCAATACGTCTGTTAGTCTATAAGGTGCCACAGGACTCTTTGTCGCTTCTACAGATCCAGACTAACACGGCTACCCCTCTGATACTAATAATTTCAAATGATGATTTGTAAGCAAAGTCTAAATGAGCTCTCCCTGACAGCTAGTGATGAGCTCGGGTCTGGGGGGAAAGGCTTCAGGACCAGATTGTATTTACATTCATACTTAATCTACCTAGGTATCCAGCAAACAGAGCTGTGTTGCCCAAGTGATAGATTTTGGCTGGGGTTGGGTTACAAATCACTTGCATGCGGGGGGGGTGGGGGGGCGGGAATGAAATGTTGTTGTTTTTATTGTACAAGTAAAGGGCAGTAGAAGTGTCCTTAGCCTGTGCTGATTGAGGGCATGAAGAGAGAGGGTGGGGACAGGTGTTTTGCTTGATGGTCTGCCTGAGTCACAAGTACTATTTGACCTGCACCTCTCCACTGCTTAAAGACAGAGCTGATTAGGCTTCATAGAGAGTCTTTTGGTTTGTTAAGTGACCACTAGAGCTGAAATCTCTGATAATCAGGTCTAAGTGCTTAGACCTGCTGTGGGACAGTGTTTCTGTGGAAGAGATGCCCCAGTCTTCACTAGCACCGAGGTTCCCTCCACCCCGAAGAGCTGAAATCACTGAGAGTCGGGTGGAACCACAAGAGACCGACTCACAGAGATCACAGTGGCAGGTGGCAGCAGAAGATGCCAGTGTAGGGCTATTGGGGCAGAGCAATAGAGTGAACGGTGGTCATGACAAACAACAGCAGTCAGAGCATTGGACTTAGAGTGACCAGATGTCCCGATTTTATAGGAACAGTCCCAATTTTCGGGTCTTTTTCTTATATTGGCTCCTATTACTCCCTACCCCTTGTCCCCATGTTTCACACTTGCTTTCTGGTCATCCTAATTGGACTATGATTTAGTGACCTTTTTCCAGAAGCTATATTTGTGACTGGAAAACATATATAAATATATGTTTCCTAGTAGGCTAAGATTTTAAAAATGCATTATTTGCCAAGATCATTATCTCACATCATTGCTATCTCAAGAGGTCATGATCTTGGGGAGTTTCTGTACTAAACTTTTTTATTATAATAATTACTTTTTATGTAAGAATGGCTATATTGGGTCAGATCAATGGTCCATCTAGCCCAGTATCCTGTCTTCTGACAGTGACTGTTCCAGGTGCTTCAGAGGGAATGAACAGAACACGGAATCATAGATTGATCCATCCCCTGTCATCCACTCCCAGCTTCTGGTCAATAGAGGCTAGGGACATTCAGATCATGATGTTGCATCCCTGCTAAAGTCATTGATGGACCAATCCTCCATGAACTTATCTAGTTATTTTTTGAACCCTGTTATAATTTTGGCCTTCACAACATCCCTGGCAAAAAGTTCCACAGGTGATTGTGCATTGTGTGAAGAAATACTTCCTTTAAAACTTTGTTTTAAACTTACTGCCTATTAATTTCATTGGGTGACCCCTGGTTCTTGTGTTAAGAGAAGGGATAAATAACACTTCCTTATTCATTTTCTCCTCACCAATCAAGATTTTATAAGACTATCATATCCACTCTTAGTCATCTCTTTTCCAAGCTGAAAAGGCCCAGTCTTCTCTCCTCACTAGGCAAGATGTGTAGCTTTAAGAGCATAGCTGGAAAAAAATTGGAATCTGCTCTATACCCCTAATCATTTTTGTTGCCCTTCTCTGCACCTTTTTCAATTCCAAGATATCTTTTTTGAGATGATGTGACCAGAACTACACGCAGTATTTAAGATGTGGGCTTGTCATGGATTTATATAGTAAAAGTGGAAGAGCTTGGTTTGCCAGACTGATCAGCTAAGCTAATACTGACAACCTATAAGAAAAGGATTTCTGGATTCTATTCAACCTCCACGTAGCTTTTAAAGATGCCTGTCTTATAAAACACCTACAGTTGAGTGGAGTGAGGTACTACCAGCAATGGGGCTGCGATGTGATCAGGGCAGAATAGAGAATTTTGAACACAGAGTGGAATATCATACGATGAACGAATGAAGATTTAACTTCAACTTCTTTATCATTACTAATGGTTCGACCCAATCTTTGTGCTATGTTTCCTGGGATGAAAGTAGGAATTCATCTCTTGCTAATCCCAGTCACAACAGCTACAGTTGAACATATTTTTTCCTCATTGAATAGAATTTTGTGTTCTGAAAGAAGTCGCCTTCTGCCTGATCATGAGCATATCATGAAGGACTGGAAGTAACGGACACACAAGAAGACACCAAAAAGTGCAAAATTACAACAAGAAACCAAGACTGATGTAGATGTAGTGCTTCATAGTAGGCTTGAGTAGCCAACTTTAAGTTTTGTGATGGTTTTAAAACATGAGTTAAATCTAATAAAATGGTCATGAAACATTTTTCAGTTTTTACTATGGTGCCATATAGCCCACCTTCACCCTCACAGTCTCACCCCTCATAGGCCCTGACACACACACCCCCCCCCGTAAATTCGAACACCCCCCCGCTAATTTCAATTCCTGGGGAAACCACTGGCTCCAGCTGCCATGGGGCTTCGGGGGGAAGAATAGGGGCAGGGGTGGGTCCTGTGGCAGAAAGAGGATGGGCCAGGCCTGTCCACTTTCAAAAAGTGGGAGGGCCATGGTCTCCTGCCCGTCCACCCACCCCCGTTCCAGCTGGATCTGATTTTTAGGGCTGATCTCTCACCGTCTGGGGTGCAAAGGCCAGAAGTATAGAGAGGCAGAGGACACAGTCTGTGAAGCCAAAAGAGCACTGTGCATCATTCAGCAGTGATGAAAGGAGACGAAGCACTGACGGAAAAAATGAGATTCTATTTGGAGCCTTTTTTTGGACAACAAAGGCATCCTTAAGATGAGGCCCTGAGGGACAAAAGGGGGAAGAAGTCCTGAGAGCCAAAATAAAGTTTCAAGGATTTTATTTTCCTGCTTTTAACAACTTTCCTCCACTCGGGCTGTCCTGTTGCACCTCATCTTCTGCTAGACAAGGATTTCCCCCTCAGTCATCTGACTGACATGCAGGGATATGGTATTAAATTTGCTCAGCGCATGGGAGGAGGTCAGCTCACCTCCATCTGGTGCAACAATGAGTGGCTTTGGAAGCAAACTCTTGCATCAGGTGGCAGCTCTCCATGGTAAGCTGGCATTTGTTTCCCTGAAGTGCTTGAAGCTGGAGTAAAACCCAGACAGGTGTTAACTTGTGTGGGTCCTTAAGCCCTGTTTTTAAACCATTTTCTTTTGAAAATCAAGTGACCACTTAGGGCCTAATTCTCCAGTGTCTTGCACCTTGTCCTGTGATTGACCTGGATGCAGAGGGAGTGCAGTGTGGGTCCGAAAGATAGCCCTGGACATGCACTTTGCACAGCTGTAAGTGAGAACACAGAGTGCAGGACAGTGGAGAAGTAGGCCCACTCTGTTATCCCATTTTTCAGTTCTTCCTCCTGTAACACTGGCACCTGGCATTAGTCACCTCTCTGAATATGCTCATCAAGGTCAATGCATTCCAGCATATGGTTGATTACAGGGAAGTGTTCTGATATTTCCATGATTAATATCTGGTGGCATCAGTTCTTCAGGTTCAATCAGCCCAGCTTCATTCTAGCATCTGGGGAAAGGGATGTTTTGTCAGACACCTCCTAAAGGAACATGTTCCACTTCTTTTGATAAGGCCTCAGTCAACTTCTTAACAATGCAGGAGTATAAATTCCTAGTGATACTTCATCCTATTATAAGCAGTTATTTTCAGAGGTGCTGAGCACTCACAACTCCAGGTCATGTCAACAGAAAGTGTGACTTTTCAGCACCTTTGAAAATCAGGCCCTAAAGAAGTAATGTGACTTAAGAGTCCTTTTGTGGTTTCCATCCACATGTTCAGCAGGGCTCTTCTAGAACAGCAGAAAATGGCTTTCAGTTAGATGTCATGTTCAGTATCTGATAGACTTCTGCTGTGGCAATTCCTGAGCTATTTTCTCAGTCACATAGAAGAACTGATCTAGAAAATGCCCTGCAGAGTGGAATAAACCGTTGTGGACTGATGCTAATTAACTAGCAGTATTAGCTTTAAACCTTCTTTGAGTTATGCTGCTCGCAGTTACTTTTAGCTATGCCAGTGGGTTTTTTCCCCCTGTGAGTCAGGCAAATCTATAGCAATGCTAGTGGCATCCAGGTGAGATTAGGACTCATAGGTGTCATTTTCAGTAATAACTGATGCAACAACGTGAGAGGAAGATCGTAGTTGCAAAAGTCCTGAAAGGCAACAGCTTGTGACTCACAAACATTTGTCATCATAATGCTGCTTCAGAAAATTGCCCCAAAGTTCACTGAGCAAATGGACATTACTATTCATCATACTGTTGTACTGAAAAGATAAAACTGTCATCTCAAATAAATGCTTCAACATTATTCTGAATGGGTTATACATGTGCTGCAGTTTGTTCCTTGTTCTCTTGTTGACTGAAATATTATGTACTCTTACTATGTTACTAATTGTTGATGTGGTACTTTGAGTAAGAAAAAGCCTGTGATGCAAGAGCTGTAAAGGTCAGGTACAACAAGTGAGTACCTAGATCAGCTGATATTAGTTGAACTATTTAGGTACTAGTGTCAGGAATCAAAGCCAGTCTCTGGGCAACCTGAAAAATGCAGCTCGCCTATAATAGGCTGCCTGATTGGCTACACTGCCTGACTGATAAAAAAGGTCAGCAAACTGGCTCTTAATCCCAACAGCAGTTTAGCTGCTGCTCAGAATGCTTGCCCACAGCTGCAGTAGCCCCTTGTTCCCAGTCTTGCCCCTGCCTTGTCTCACTTCAGAGAATTCAGTGCTGACCCTTGGCTCTGATTTCTGGCTTCAGATCTGGCTTCTGACTCTGGGTTCTGACTCCAGCTATGAGCATTTGCTCAGGAGGCTGGTCTGTGACTCCAGGCTCCAACCACTAGGCACTACCACCCACATCCCGGTCACTGACAATAAGGTAGATGAGTGTAAAAACAATCAATGATCATTTTATTTTTCAAGGCCAAAATTTTCAATCTTGAGTGTCTGAACTAAGCCACCTTAATGACTCCTATAGATTTAGGAACTAAATGAAGGCATCCATGTCTGAACATTTTGACAATTTGAAAAGTGCCTCTCCTACTAAGACATGCAGACATGCACAGAGCGTTAACATACAGAAAACGGGAAACTATTTACAATAACAATAAAGTAGCCTTTTCCAGTTAGTACAAAAGTATTAAACCTAGATAATTGAACTCCAAATAATACAAACTGAAAGTCTCCAAATAACCAATAAAAAGGGCCAGTTTCTCAATTATGGTCACGTTGTGCTCAGCATAGGCCCTGATGGAGGTGACAAAAGTGGTTTGATGCCACTTTTGCATCTCTTCATATTCTCAGGCCAGCCAGGGCCCTGTTTAATCCTAGGTGTAAGTCAGAGCAGCCTCAGGGATATTCTAATTTACACTTGGCTGCCCTCAGCCCCAACAGGCTGTTCTGGCAGCTGACAATAGCTGGAGTGCACTTAGCCATTCCCCCTTGACCCTGCCACATCCTGGCTACACGCCCTAGGCTGTAGAGCTGTTACCAACCCTATGCCACATACAAAATCCACCTATGCTAGATATTCGCTAGGGTTTGGGGCTCCCTAGCTTTACTCTGGCATAAAGGGGCTATATCAATCTGGGCCATAATCTCTTTTTCAGATACTGTAGGAATGAGCACATATGCAGCAAGGCAGTGTGGTTCCCCGCTGCCCTGGAGAGGGACAAGCCTCTCCGGACACCGAAGTAGCGGAGCCAGTGAATCCTGTGCCTGTCCCCCAAAGGTCAAGGTGCAGGACAGGAAGTATAAAATCCCAACCCCAGAGCTCACTAGGAAAACAGCCGCTGGAGAGGCCAGACGCCTGTGGCCTACCTTCTGGTTGGGAGACCCCGGTAATCAGCGGCCGACCCGAGGACTGCCCGGACTGGCCGATGCCAGATGCCAACCAGAGCCCAGAGTAGCTACCAAGCCTACCCCTTGCAAGTTACCCTGAAGAGCTGCCAAGCGTGCCCCTCGCCAGCTACCCTGAGGAGCCCATGGTGCTTGACCCCTTGGAGGACACCGTCCGGATCCAGGTACCTCTAGAGGGGGCGTTAGGAAGTAGCCCGGGGGCAGCCGACCCTAATCTGGCTGCAGCACTGCCAGAGCCTATGTCAGTGTGTTGCGGCCAGGATCCCCACTGACTCAGCAGCAGGCCTTCTGCTGCTGCAAGGGGGCCCCGGGCTGGGACGCAGTGGAGTGGGTGGGCCTGCGTCTCCCCCCTGCCACCCAACTTGTGGGTGGCAGTCTCCCCCTCTCCCAGGGCCTTCAGAGCCAGAGGCCTGGGCTTGCTGTTTACCTGTTTGCTCAGCCCCTGCCTGAGGGTCTGAGCTACTGACTCTTTGCTACCACACCCTGCCCCAGGGCCTGGGCCAGCTGAATACCTGTTTGCTCAGCCCCCGCCTGAGGGCGTGAGCCATAGACTCACTACTACCCGCCGACCGGGTGTGAATAACTGTTGTGTTTTGACTCTACTGCTGCTGGGATGCGAGAACCACATTGAGAAGTGCTTGCATTGTATCTTCAAGTATCACTTTGACAATGGAATCAATCCACTGTAACTCTAAGCAATAACCACATTGTCTTAAATCAGCATACACAGTACATCTCTCTTTAATTTAATTTTTTTTCTTTTTCTTGATTATGGTAAGTGAAGCAACAACAAAAGTACTAAGTAGGTGAACATTGATGGAATAATTTTTTAAGAGGGATAGTAATTGTGTTACTGTTCAGGCAAAGTTCCTTTCACACTTTTAACTCACTGCTTACTCAAGTGAGGCTCTGAAGGCAAGGGGAATTTTGACTGAGTAAGGATTGAGTTGAAATTCCAACAAGTTCAGTGGGCTGGGCTTGTAGTTACAATGACACAAGCTAAGCCTCTCTTGGGAGGACAACCTTAGGGTATTCATCCTCATGGCCAGCCAATGAGAACATGCATGAAGAATATTGAGGAAGACCTAAGAGCTCTTTATGTGCATTACCATCCATGGGGAAAATATGGCATTGATAGACAGAGGTGGGGGCAAATTGTGACAATGACAATGACCAAGACCTCCATGGTCTATAAAGCCAAGTGTAGTAGGAAGAAAGCCTGAGATATAAGCCCTTGTATGAGGCCTTAGCTAAAGTAGTGGGCAAGCTTTGCTAATATAAAGCAAAGTTAGCAAAAATTAGGCTGTAAGCAAACGTCAGGCTCTGCCTACTTGCAAGTTTACAGAATCTGGCAAGAACAGGGCTGATATTGCAGAAACACACATTTTTAAGACTTGCTAGGCACAAAGTACTTGCGCAAACAAATTTCAGAAGAGTGGTAACAAAACATCCCGATATAAAGGATGGTACAAAAACATTCCCCCAGGATAACAGGAACACACTGACCCCTTCTAAAAGATAAGGTTAGCATAACAGTGTGATAAATAAAAATGCTTTAATTAAATCATGTTTAAACCACGTTAATAAAAATGTTTTAATTAAACCATATTAATTAAACTAGTTATTAACAAAAAAAATGGGTAATAACTAGCCACGTCAGGTGGCAGTAACTAACTATGTCAGAGGGGCAGTACATAACTGGTTTGTATCAGGGTATATAAAGGTATCTCTAAGAGTGTCTTGGTCCAGCCAAGGGAGGAATGGAAAGTCCCACCATTTATTGAGCTGCATCCATTGTCACAGACATATGTGTCTTAGTATCCTCGTAGAGTTTGCCAGGTGCTATTACTGTGCTTTGTCAACAATAAACCTGGCTGGGTGCCTTCGTACCTTAACGGATCTTGTGGTCATTGGGTGGTTCACTCGAGGTCTGCTGTGCCAGCTGTCTGTGCAGAGCTGGGGCACCACACGGGGAAAAACACACACACGCAGCCAAACATGTAACCACACTGGTGACCCCCGACTACTGTTCTAGTATGTAAGCAAGCTGTCCTCTGTAAAAATCACAATCTAACGTAACAAAAAACTACATGCTAGAAAACCCCCTTAACCCCTTCCTGCAAATCCCCACAGAGTGTAATAAGGTATGAACATGCTGGGTTGCTAGCAAAAGATCCATATAAAATTTAAAAATATAGTGGGGGGGGAGGGGAAACATAAAATAAAGTCTGTAAGGCTAGGGCAAAAAATGTAGGCTTAAAATGTAAAATATTGCAAACTATAACAATGGCTGTTAAATGGTTCAAACAACATGCCGCAAAATTGGGGGAGCAAGAAACAAAAACAAAAAAAGTTTTAAAAGGCAAAAAAAGCTACAAAGCCCTAAAATGATCCCACTTTCCTAGCATGGCGGCAAGCAGTCCAAAACCAGCAAACACCAAAACAAAACATTAAAAACAGCTATAAAACCCTACAAAAATGTGCTGTCCCGTTATAAATATTTGTGGTCAACAGCAGGCTTCAGGTAGCACATCTAACCACGCCGGGGATTGAATATCTAAGTAAAGTCTGAGTTAAAAAGTGAATAAAGACTTCAGGATTTGATCCACAGAGTATTTTGCCTATATAAGGGCTGAGAACACCTGTGCACATTCTCCCAGCTTTGGTTCATATGTTGTATTTTTAAAAAGAGGAAATTAATGTGAATAAATATATCAATGCAATATTGTGATTGAAACTTTACCTATGAGTGAGAAAATACTCTATTATAGCATGCAGTAGAAGCTGACACCATACACAGTGACACAAAATAATATGTATGTACAATGGGGCCAAGTTACAGTTGCTGGGGAATCCATAAATTATCCAAAATGTTGAATTGACTATCTTATGTGGGTATGAAATACCAACCAGAGTGTTTAATCCATGTAGTGTTTTGCATTTAATAGCTTTCTGGGAGACAGCCACTGATTGCAGTTCCCATGCCAACTGCAGGATTGTGACACATTTGCAGGTTGATGATGTCATAAAATGCCTGCTGGAATATAGCTAAAGCATCTGCAGTTTGTTTTTTAAAACTAACTTCTGGCCAGAGCTTGGAAGACAATTTTTTCCCACACGAGTGCAAGCTATCAAAAGTTGTACTCGTACGCTAATATGGTTTAAAGCTTTAAGATGTCTTTGTGCTGCCGCTTTTTGGAAGATGCCAAGCGAGATTTGAGAAAGGCAGATAGAGAAATAAGGAGGCAGATAAGGCTGATGGACATGCATCCACACTGCCTGTGTGATATACATCTGCATCCACACTGCCTGTGTGATATACATCTGCATCCACACTGTGGGTGTGAAGTACACCCATATCCACATTGCCTGTGTGCTATACATCCACACTGTCATCCACCATCATGCCTCACAGTTTGGGAGAGGAAAGCCATTAAAGCAAAACTGGAGGCAGAGCGAGAACTGGACAGGTAAATGAGCTTATTTATTAGCCTTCTATAGCCAGTAGTACTCTTTAAACTGAATTAAAGAAAGGAATTTGACAGCTGAATTTTGAATAATGTTGAAATGGGTAAATGGGATAATAGACAAAGCTCAACTTCAGGGAAATGTAGGGAACTGTAAGAGTCCGAAAAAAAACTGCAATGATGTAGTCTAGAAGGTATGGAGGTAATTATCTAAGCAGTGCCTGAGTGTTAAATATTGTAGTCTTACTATGGAAAAGAAATAGGATATAATTTAAAAATATTTAAGGCAACAAATTAAATGTCAGACTACATGTAAAACTAAATGAGAATACATAGATCTAGTCTTGGGCCAGATTCCGATTTTACTGTAAACCCAGAGTAACTCAATCTATTAAGAGTTGGGTATTATTTATTATGAAATTGAATTCAATGGAGCTCCAGATTTACACTGGTATAAAGAGAATCAGAATCTAGTTCTAAATGAGAAGCTGTGATAAATGATAAAAAAACTTGTCATTTGGGTTAAGGGTTAACGAGCAATCTGAAACAAGAAGGGATAAGAAATCCTTTGCCAGTGAGACAGAATCATATTCATTAAGAGGTGGGGACTTTGGTAGTTTTTACTTAATAAATTATTTTAGTATATCTTATTTAACTGCAGTTTTTTCCCCCTACACAAAATTTAAATTTCTGTTGAACATTGTGCTTGGAGGTGAGTTTTTGATTTTGCCGGTTAAAAATGTGATGCTGTCAGTACACACTGAGGATTGAATATTGGCTTATATTCTCTGCTGTGCTCAATCTCCACTGGATGTGACAGCGCTGGAGGAGAGGGAAGCCCCTGGGAGCTGTATAGTGATCCTTGATCTCTGGGTTGGGTTTTACACTAACCCTAGAAGAAGTGAGAGCAGCCTAGGGACTGCTCTAAATTCTCTCCATTGTAACAGCTCCTCCATCTTAGAATAACTGTAGTGCAGTCACAGCCCTTTTGCACGTCCTATGCCAAAGGCTGCAGGAGGAGGTGGAGGAGGTGCTGGAACATGAAGATATTCTGGATTTTCACTAGCTGAATTAAAGTCAGAATTTGATGCATAACATAACATTTTGAAGTTGCTACTCATGCAAAACCCGGTGAAGTTAATGAAAGTTTTGCCTGAATAAAAACAGATTGAGGGCTCCAGGATCTGGGCCAATGACTTCAGTGAGAGTTTTGCCCAAGTATCAGGTCCATAGTGTAATCCTTGCCACCCTGTTTCTGAAATTGGCTACATTTTTATTATGCATCTGCTTGCACTGCTCTAACTACAGTCACCATATGAGAGAAGAATTTCAGCCTACAAGTCTAGACAAATCAAATCATCCTCTCTCAAAGAACACTGAAACCCATATGGATGCTGTAAATTTCCAATCATATCACTCTTTTTCCACAACATTTATTCACCTAAGATTAAGTCTCCCTAAGTGATTTAATAGAAAGGCCAAGGAGGCAGCAGCACAGAATTCATGAACTCTCACAAAGGAAGAAAAATATATTTCTAAATGTTGTGCTAAGTTGAATCATCTTAGTTTTGTATAATAGGAATAATACTCCTGGAGTTGGACTATACTGGTAATAAACTGCTAAACTCCTCTGACTTGCTGTGTCTAGTTTATCATTTATTGTCCTATATACTCCTACATCACACATATTATCTATTGAATTTGGTATCTTATGTCCCATTCAGTCTGTTACAATTGAGACTGGAACCTTCTATTGGATATTTTGCAAATGGTTTGAATGAGAGTCCTGTTTTTGATTGATTATAGTGTCATTTCACATTGTAAATTGTTATTTTAATGGCCCAATTAGCCACCATCCTAGCTCTGCACAGGAGACATTTAATTTTGTGTGTGCATACCAAAAGTGTCTCTAATGTATATATCACATTTAACAAAATTTCTCACTTGAAAATGTAATTAGTTATAACCATTCATTTGAAAATTTAGGATGATTTGTTAAGTGGACACGCATTGGTGTCTATTGGCTAATGAGGAGTGCTGGCTGTTGTGTGTTTAGGGTGACAGAACTCTTCATCTTGACAGTTGTCTCATCCTAAGAACACACCTTGATTACTGAAGCACATGGATGTTTGTTCATTGATGGTGTAGCCAATTCCACAAGTAGTGTGCAGCAAAATATGCACCTATCTCCATTAATATATGAGAATAGACCCTACACTTTGATTTACTTTTTTGTCATCAAATGTGTTCTTATTCCATGCTGTATGCAAAATTCATCTTAAATCTGTTCTTGTTTTTTTTTAAATTGTTTGGAACTTTTTATTAAGGCAATGTTACAATAAAATGTTAATAATACTACAGCATATATTACTTATTCAAATAACCTGGTAAAGATTTTGGCTTGCTGGGTGGGGAGCCCACCTCGCTTTACTATGCTAGAAGGGGTGACCAAATTTCTAAATGCCTATCCTCTTTTTAGTGCTCCTCTTGTGTGTGTACATGAGGTTTTCTATTACAAAGATAGTCTATATTTTTCTATACCACAATTCCATAGGAGGAGGAGGGAGTGTCACATTTGTAATAATGTGGCATACAAAGTTAGCTGCTAACAATAAAAAAGAAATTAATTTGTCATTCTGTTTAAAGTGTTGATCCTTTTGTGGAGTATTAAGTAACCAAGTCAGGGGATCTCCAGGAAGCCAGCATTTTATCATAACATGAATCTCTTTAATAATTTCCTCCCAAAACCATCTAATTCCTGCATACAACCACCACATGTACAAGCACATTCCTCTTTCCCCACAAGCCTTCCAACGGAGTGCCTCTCTAATAGCAAAAATATGATGGATCTTAACTGGAGTCAAATGCCATCTATACAGTAATTTATTTAAAAATTCTTTATGTGCTGCACAAATCGAAGCTGTTTATCCCATTTCCCACATAGAGACCCACTCAACCGGATCAATTTCTTTGTCCAAATCTCTCTCCCATCTTTTCATCTTGGTTGTTTTCTTATCAACATCTTTTCCAATCAAAATTATAGATATCTTAGAAATTGAACCTTTTGTTCCAGCTTACTCCTAGGTCAACTCCTGAAATGTGGTTGAAGGTCTAGATAAAGCTACCTCATATCCATATTTGACAATACAATATTTTACTCGTAAATATTGAAAATATGGGATCTTTATATTATTTACATTATTATATACCTCTTGGTATGATTTCAAACCAGGACCCAGGCACAGATGTCTGAATTAAGTAGACTCCGCTCTTAGTCTCAACAAAGAATCACTTTGATACTTCCTAGGGATAAATTCCTGATTATAAATGAAAGTAGCTAAGGGAGAGGACCTCAGCAACAGGCATTTCAAAAATTTGTCCAAAGCTTCTAAGGTGGTCTGGATGAATGGGTGACTTTTTATTTTCGGTGACCTAAATTTCTTTTCTTGTTTTTATTTTTTTATGACAGCATGCGAAGAAGAGTTAATAGGATGTTGAACTCATGCCATGACCATAAGCTTTTAGCTCTGATGGATGTTAAGGGGTTTGACCCAGAGGAAGTTACAGTGAAGGTGAAAGATGGGAAAGTTAAAGTGTCAGCTGAACATGAGGAGGAGCATAGAACCCTAAGAGGGAAGGAATACAACTACACAAACCTTACCAAGGAGATCAGCTTGCCTCCAGGGGTACATGAAGAGGAGGTGATGTATACTGTAGGACCTAACAGTTTGGTGAAGATTGAAACTCCACGCAAGTGTTTTCCTTGCCTCCTGAGTCTGATTTGAAGACAGTGGACTCTGAGCAGCAGTAGTACTGTACATGTACATAGTATAAGCAACTCCTCCAGTGTTTTTTAACTCTACCTTTTAAGCATAAGTTGGCAATTGTTCTGACCGGTTTAGAAACAAACGATAGTGCTGCAGAACTACTTGTTTGAGTGCAAATCTTTTGGTTTCATTTTGAAGGGTTTCTTGTGACTTTGTCAGCAGTCAAAAGACATAGGGACATTATCCAATATGAAGATAAAAAATTGTTTAGAACTTGTTAGGTAATAAAAGACCCATATAGGTATAGCATAATTCCAGAAGCTGACATTGCCACTGCTCATTGTTTCAGAGATTAAGTCTAGAAGGGACCATTATGATCATCTAGTCTGACCTTCTGCATAACACAGGCCATAGAATTTCACCCAATAATTCCTCCATCAAGTCCATAATTTCTGTCTGAGCTATAGCATACCTTGTAGAAAAACATGCAATCTTGATTTAAAAGCATCAAGTGATGGGAAATCCACCATATCCCTAGGTAAGTTGTTCCAATGGCTATGTCTAATGGTTATTTCTAGTCTGAATATGTAGCTTCAGCTTTCAGCCTATGGATCTCACTATGCCTTTTGCTGTTAAAAAGCCATCTACTATCAGAAATCTTTTCACTACATAGGTGATCAAGTCACCTCTTAACTTCTGTTTGGGTAATTTAAATAGACAGTTTCCTAAGTTTCTTACTATAAGGCATATTTTCCAGACCTTGAATCATTCTTATAGCTCTTTCCTGAACCCTTTCCAATTTGTCAACATTATTTTTGAAGTGTGGACACAAGACATGGACCATTCCACTAATGATCTCACTAATACCACTTCTCCACTGTTCATGTTGTACATGATACGTTCTCCATTCTCTAGCACTGTCAACTGCCTTTGCGTTACATTCACTAAGAAAGGGGGTGAAATAAAATAGTCCGTTCCATTCAGACATTTATGGGGCATTATGGACGTGAATATTTATACACTTTCATTTTCTAGGTTATACCATATGTGTGTCCGTATATTTTTAGGAACACAAATAAACAAAAACTAGGACTAGTTGCAAATTTTCTATTGAAATTGTTTCCATTGAAAGAGGAGCAAAAGTGGTGCATTCAAAATGGTGCTGTGGTGCCTTATTGAGGTTGTAGTTTTAGGTGCTTTATGCCCATTCTCCTCTATAGGCTGGGGTTCCTGGTAGGATTACATATTCCATGATGCACCACTTTCTCCTCTCTTCGTGGGAGTGTACCCACAGGCCATGGTTCATCATGGGAGATACAGGCCAGTCAGAGAGCCAAGCCCATACAGGAAAATGGGAGTATAAGGCATGGAACTACAACTCCAATGAGGCATTGCAATGCTCTTTTACGGCCACAAGAGTCTCACAGACAGAATGCCCAAGAAGATGCATGGAATTGATGCATTTCCTAGATGACATGATCCTGCCCCTCCCAGGCCAGCTCCACCCTCTTTCTGGGTTGTGCCAGAGGATCTGGACTGCCTCAGCAGAAGAGAAGTTGTAAGCAATTTGTGCCACTGTTCCCCTGCTCCTGGCAAACTTTCAGAGACCTTAAGCAGACGTGAATAATACTTCCTTGCGTCACAGGTGTGTTGTGGGGGGTTGTGTTTATAAAGCATCTTGACTAGATCTGGGCAAAAAAAATTGAAATTTTTTTTTTTTTTTGGCCAAAAAAATGCATGTTCAGTTTGATTGAAACATTTCATTTCAAAAAATTCATTTAGAATTTGCCTATTTGTTTCAATTGAAAATCAGAACATTTCATTTCAACATTTTCAAATTGAAACATTTTGATTTTTCAATTCACAATTACTTTTCTTTTTGAATTTTACTGCCATTTTATTTTTTATAGAAAGTAAAGAAACTTGAGAACCCAAACATTTTGAGTTGAACAAAATGTGTCGATCAACCCCAAAACAATTTTTTTTTTTTACTTCTTAGTTTTACCAAAAATTTTGAAAAATGTTAACTTCAGGTTAACTTGGAAGGAATTTATATTTTTTGGTTCAGCCACTAAATCACAACATTGATTATTTGCACAGCTCTCCCTTTGCTATCGCCACACATGCAGGCTTTACTCATGGTTAGGTGACACAATGTTGAACACAACTTGTCCTTGTCTACACTGTCCCAAAAGTCATGGTCAGTATCCTGTCAGCTAACTCAATTCTTTACTGCTGCATTCAAACAAGGCAAAGTTCTATAAGGAAGACAAGCCCTCCAAGATGGATTCACCTACCTCAGCCAGGCATGAGGGATCCTGGAGAGTGTGTATGTGTAAACCAGCCCCAATCTGCCCTCTCTGACAGCAGCAGACCCAGAACTGCCAAGAGGGATTGTTGGTCAGATGCTCTCAGCTCTGCAGATACAGGAGCAGCGAGTTTAGCCCTCAATACCAAGATTGCTGTACCAGCCTCTAAGCTCCCTACCCTTTGAGGGAGGGGCTGTTTCCTTCTTCACATCCCTCGTGCTGGCTTGCTGCATTTTCGCGCGGGGGGGGGGGGGGGGGGACACTAAGCTGCTGTCCTCCTTGCCACCTTCAACTTGTCTTTTCCTTCTTTGGAGGGAGATGAAGCACTTCCATTTGCCCTCAGATTACTAGCTTCTTGAGAGAGGAGGCGCACAGGTCTCCTCGGTCATCACCCAGGCTATTTCTGATCCTCTGGCCCTCCCTCATTTTTTTTCCACATGGGGCTCTATACTACCTCTATGAGGTTCATTGGGGGAGGGGGAATGCAGGTAGCTCCCCGTATCTAGGCCTCATAGGACTGTGGGGGCCTTTGAAACAGCAACAGGAGATTCCACATACAGTCAGTTGTGGCAGCCCTATCAGCCAGATAGACTCATAGTCTTTAAGGTCAGAAGGGACCATCATGATCATCCAGTCTCAACTCCTGTACTTTGCAGGCCACAGAATCTCACCCACTCCTGTGATTAGGGTGACCAGATGTCCCGATAAAATCAGGACTGTCCCGATTTTTCCTCCTTTGTCCCATGTCCCGACCAATGCATGGTCGGGACGCCATTTGTCCCGATATCGGGGCTTCGGGTTTTTGTTTTTTTTCTCTGAGATCTCTGGCGGGGCTTGGAGAACTCCGGCGGGGTTTTTTTTTTCTTTTCCTTTTTCCCTCGGAGATCTCCGGCGGGTTGGTTTTTTGGTTTTTTTTGCTCGGAGATTTCCGCCGGGGCTCGTGTTTGTTTAACAAGCTGCTTCCGGTCTCGGGTGAGAGCCGGGCGGCAGGAACTGCCCCACCTGCCGGGGGGAGCGCATGGGGTATGGCTGGGCTAGAGAAGACGCACGGGGAACTCTGGGTGCTTCCAGGGCCCTGTCCCCCAGCCCAGCAGCCAGCCAAGGAGTGGGATGGGGGCGCTAGGGACAGAGCAGAGCCCTGGGAATGTGGCTCTGGCGAGAGGCTGCAGCCCCTGGCCTAGGTGCAGGGACCCTCCAGCCATAGAGCAGCTGCAGCCAGGGAAGCCACGTTGTCAACAGGACTCTGCCTTGTGGCCCCCCTTGAGCCCTTAGCCTCTCTCCTGGGCTACCAGCAAAAGGAACTATCCAGGGTGGGCGTGTGCAACAGAGCTCACTGAGCCAGCAGGTTTCCATCCCATGTGAGAAATGAAGCACAGCACAGACCTTGGAGAACTCTGGCGAGAGGTTTTTTTTTGCTCAGACAAGTCCTGATTTTTGGGTCCTTTCATCTGGTCACCAGTAGCGCAGCCAGGTCTGGAGCGCAGGGGGAGTGGTGCTATAAAAAGGCGCCTCCCCCTGTACTCACTGGGCAGCGCTCCGGGTCTTTGGTGGCACTTCGGCGGCGGGTCCTCACTCACTCCGGCCGCAATGCCACCGAAGACCCGGAGCGCTGCCGGGTGAGTGCAAGAAGTGGCGCTTAAAAAGAAGCGGCGCCTTTTTTTAGCGCTACTAAAAAAAAGCGCCACTTCTGCTCACAGGGGGAGCGGCTGCTCCCCCTGTTCCCCCCCTGGCTATGCTACTGCTGGTCACTCTATCTGTGATAGACCCATAACTTCTGGCTGAGTTACTGAAGTCCTCAAATAATTATTTAAAGACTTCAAGTTACAGAGAATCTACCATTTGCACTAGTTTAAATCTGCAACTGACCCCTGCCCCATGCTGCAGATGATGGCAAAAAACCTCGACTCTCTGCCAATCTGACCTGGGGAAAATTCCTTCCTGACCCCAAATATGGCGATTAGTTAGACGTTGAGCATGTGGGCAAGACCCACTTGCTAGACACCTGGGAAACAACGATCTGTAGTAAGCCAGAGCCCGCCCCATCTACTATCCCATCACTAGCCATTGGAGATATTGCTGCTAGCAGTCGCAGATCAGCTACATGCCATTGTAGGCAGTCTCATCACACCATCCCTTCCATAAACTTATTAAGCTCAGTCTTGAAGCCAGTTAGTTTTTTTGCCCCCTTGGCTGTTGATGATGTAGGAGTCTACTTGGGTGAGATTTCCACCTGCTCTTACAAAGAAAAAGGAGATGGGGGAGTCCAACAACATTATTCTCCCTGCCTCACATTTTACAAAAAAGTAACACTCTAGGGTGGTGCAGCACCTGAAGGACAAAGCACTTTTATTTCCAAGGCTCCCACACGTATTGAACAGCAGTTACCAGCAGATGTAAGGACAACTAAAAGCATTTCCTGCTTTAGGATAGAACCGAATCGATAGCCTGGGACTTGATGGAAACATTTTCATATTGAAAGAGGCAGAAAGGCATCAATACACACTTTTAGCAAAGTGTTAACAAAATATTGAGACCAGTTGCCTAGCAGCTTGGTAGGTATTTGCCACAGCAGATCTCACATAGCTCTCTGGTTTTCTGACTGTCGTGTATCGTCACTAAAATCCTAGAGCTCTTTGTAGAGGCAGGAGGATTTGGGAGATATAGTGGTCTTGAAATACTGGGACTGCAGATCTGCTCAGGGATTGCATGTGCTGCATGCATCAGATTCATGCCCCCTGCATCCCAAGTGGAATTCACCCCTAGGGAAAGCCAGGCTGCATTTCCACTCCCTTACAGGTTATGCCTGGACAGGGCAGCTTTATTTTACATTAGGACTCCATAGGAGCAGGTGCAGGTAGGTGGCAATATTCCTGGCTGCCTGGTTAAGGCCACTCCCCAAACAGCACCACCTTGTTTTCAGGCTGAACTGGTCCCCAGTAAGCCTCCTGGAGGAGGGAAGAAAAGGTGGCAACCTCTTTCTGCTGCAACCTCCCTCCCCGCCGCCCCCCAGCCTCCTTGCCGCAATGCAACCCCTCAAGCAGGGTGTCCTGTTCACTCTGAAGAAGCAACAAAGGGTCCTGTGGCACCTTATAGACTAACAGAGGTATTGAAGCATAAGCTTTCGTGGGTCAATACCCACTTCTTGATTTATGCTGGAATAAAGCAGGAATTAATCTGGGCCTCTATGTTAACTGAACCAGCAACGTGAGTGGTAGATTGGGTGGCAGTGTCACTAGGCAAGATGTGTAGCTTTAAGAGCATAACTGGAAAAAAATTGCATACTAATGAGCCTTCCCTAATAGTCACATGAGATGTGACTGGTTGAGCAGCCTACTCTATCCATAGTACAGATGCAGAATGGACAGCAGCAGTGCAAGCTGCCTACCTTGCCCTGCTGGCAACATGCCTCTTGAGCAACTCTGGCGTTTGTGAGCCTGGAAGCTTCGTCTCTGTCCTTTTATTGTTACAGCTGGTTTCCCAGAGATACTCAAGTATAGAAAACAAAGTCCTGTCTCGATGTTCAGAAGCAGGTTAAGGTTCTACAGATTACACTATTGCCATTCAGGGAGAACAAAGGTTACAAGGGGACTGAGTAAACAACTACCTATTTCACCATGGAGTTCAGAGAACACCCCACCCCATTGTAACCCTATCTCCTCAGGCTAGTCACACGCCCTGCAGGAAAGGTGCTAAAAAGAGACAAAGGCTTCTGCTATAATACACTCCCAAAAGGTCCAGCCATTCCACTGGTCTGATTTGATTTGGCTTGGAGAGTGCTAGTCTTTCCAGCCTTGTGCTCGGATATGTTGTTCCAGAAGCATCTTTAGCGAAGGCACAGAATTCCGGAGACCAACCTGCTAGGGCTGAGGGGTTGGGAGCTTGTTCCTTGGAACTGGATGAGAGTTATTTTGCCCTTGACACACTAGATGATTTAGTGTCAATTAGATTTATGTGCCTCCTCTAGCGTACACTCAGCATCCCAGGTATCATATAAGAAGTTGTTGAAATGGAACTTTAAACTGTACATAAAGCTTGATGCAAAATTGCCAACCCCACAGGTTCAAAAATCATGAGACTTTAAAAAAAAAAGATTATATTGTATTTTTTGCTCTGCCTTTTGATTTTTGAATGTCCCCTGCCCATCCCCTGTGTGTGTGTGTGCCAACTCTCCAGAATGTATTGGGTATGATGATTTTGGCCTCCACTCCAGGAACTCTCAGTCCTATCTGTGCCTGTCCCCTGCACAGCAGTTAATTCTGTCCCCCAGTCTCCAAATCAATCCTGCCCCCCGGTCCCCACATCAGTTCTGCCGCCCAGACCCCTAGCGACTCAGCTTCCATTCATCCCCCCATGGGTCCTGCACCCCAAAACCCCACCCATCCCCTGGATCAATTCTGTCCCTCATATCAATTCAACACCCACCACCATCACCATCACCATGAAGCCTCACCTCTGCTCCTCCTGAGGGTCTCTACATCCCCCTTCCAGGACTTGGGGGAAGGGTGGCTGTAGCAGGGTCCCTTCTTCCCCTTTCAGGCTGGGGGAGCAGCTGTAGGGGTTCTTCCCACATACCCCTGCCCCTTCCTAGGCTGGGTGCTGCATGGGGGGAGGGGGAGGAGCAGAGGCCTTGTCTGGTTGCTCACAGGATGGGAGAGGGGAGCAGAGCCATTCTGAGCTGCTCCATCCTCCCCTGCCTTCCTGTGAGAGTGGTATTCAGTTCCCTTCCCCACCCCACCCTCCTCCACACACTTATTGGGTTTTATTCATCAATTCACACAGCTGAGTCATTAAATGGATCCAGTTCCCCAGAGCCAAGCACCATCTCACACAAGTGCCTCTTCCACCCATCCCTCATGCCAGGACCTCAGTCTCACCAGGCTCCTGTGTCTCCAGTGCCTGCCGGGTGTTTGCCTGGCATAGCTGCACCAGATCTGTTGGGGGTCTGGCCTGCCAGATTCTGGGCCATCATGTCTGCCCTGCACAGCGTCAGCGTCTTAATGATCTTGTAGTGGCTGAGCTGCCTTGCGTCATGCAGAGTACTGTGACCCTCCCTTTTCTGGGAGTTCACATCCACACCAGTGTTGATCAGATGCTCCATGACATCCGCCTGCCCCATCCGGGTCACCATGTGCAGAGGCGTGCTCATTAGCTTACCTTTCAGGTCTTCAGCAGCCCTGATTGGCTGTTCTACCCCAGGATGCAAGCAGGTGGGAAAAGCAGCCGATCAGAGGGGGTTTCCCCCAGGCAAGGCTGAAATTCGCTAGAGGACTGGAGCGTCTCCTGCTATCCCCAGACAGGCTCCAGCACTGCCTGTAATCCGTCACTTATGAAAAAACTCACAAGAGCTGGCAACACTGTTGTGTGTTGTGACACATGGCCAGAAAGGGTTAAGCAGCTTGCAGGCTAATTGACACAGATTCAACCCTAATCAATTCAAGATTAGGGCCATATCGGTAGATAATGTTTGTGTTTTTGTGTGTTTACATATATATTGTTAGAGGTTAACAATGTAATCAGACAGTCCTGTCTATGCTGTATTCTGTTAATTCAGAGATCAAAAGGAAATCTTAATATTTAAATGAACTGTAAACATAGACATATCACTGTAGTCATCTCTTTTTGAAATGTATAGCAAATCACCTGCAAATGGTGGAAAACAGGCAATTGCCTTATGTTAATCCTTGTTGCTAATTATGAGTGATGCTTAAGAAATAGGTCTACTTCAAAGTCTCCATGATTGCCTATTGTTCATCTAAGGACTCCGAGCTGTCAAAAGAAGGCCTGACACTGTATAAAGATGTCTTGGGTCCTGATCCTTTTTATCTCAGATCTGCTTGACACTTCATGTAAGGGAAGCTTAAGTCTTAAGACTGAGATCTCCAGTCCTATCTGGATCACCATGAATATGAATATTGGACTATAACCTGTGGACTAATTCTAAAAGAACTCTTTGCAACTACAAAGTTCACCATCTCTACTATGAATCTGATCTCAGAACTCTACTCATGTACTGATCTTTTAACCAATACTCTCTCTCTCTCTTCTTTTTTAATAAATTTTAGTTTAGTTAATAAGGACTGGCTGTAAGCGTGTATTTGGGTAAGATCTGGAATATTCATTAACCTGGGCGGTAATGTGTCCAATCCTTTTGGATTGGTAGAACTTTCTTATATGATGAATAAGATTTTCGATAATCCTCATCATATTTGACTTGGGTGTCTGGGTGGAGGCCTAAGGCTGGGTTGCTTTAAGGGAACTGTATTGTTGGCTTCTGGGTAACCAGTAAGGTATTATAGAAGCTGTTTTGTGCTGGTTTGGTAAATCTAAGTATTGGAATATCCACCAGCTTTGGGGATTGTCTGCCCCATTCTTTGCAGTTCACCCTAATTGAGTAACTTCAGTGCGGCTCCCCTGGGATTCCGGTCACATGTGTGCACATGGATTGTTCTGGTAACATGGTTCTCACACTGTTGTCTGTGGACATCCAGTGTTGTGCTAAGCCCTGCCTGATGGTCCACAGTGTGAAACATGTTGAGAAACCCAGGGAAGGGCACTGGGTTGTTGGGAGTCTGAGTCCATAAGAGACTCTCTCTCTTACAAAGCAGTCCACAGAGTGAAAAGCTGGAAAGCCATTGCACTCATTCTGTGATGACAGCTCTTTTTAACAGGAATTACTTGGTGGGCACAAGAGAAGAGTATGTTTCAATGAATCCCATAGATCAGCAACTTCAGGTTTTCAAAGTGTTTATAATCTTACAAGAACCAATAGCACAACTATCTCTGCCTGCTCCTTATTCTCACTGCTAGTCTCAATCTTTTAACATTATGGCCAGCAGGTTCAAACTCAGATACCTATATCCATATTTAAAATACCTAAATAAAAATAATCTTGTTTTCAGAGGTATTTTTCATTCATGAAATCTGTCAGTTAGCCAGTTCTTAATCCATTTAACATGTGTTTTATTGATATGGTATAATGTTAAATTTTTTTACATCAGAATGTCGTACACCACTAAGTCAAACACCTTATAAAAATCTAGTATATTAAAATATGCCCAGTTACCCTTATCAGCCAAACTTGTAGTCTTTCATGAAAAAGAAAACACGTTTGACAAAACCTACTTTACATAAAAACATGTTGACTGACATTATATCCCCATCCTTTAATTCTTTATGAATTGTAGCTCATATCAGCTTTTCCATTATTTTGCATAGGATTGATGTCAGGGTAACGGCCCTATTTTTTACCCAGGTCAACTTACTTACCTTTTTTGAATATTGCATGACATTAGCACTCTTCCAGTTTTCCAGAATTTCCCCAGTATTCCAAGATTTATTAAAAATTAACATCAATGAGCCAGAAGTCTCCTCAGCCAACTCTTTTAGAACTTGAGTACAAATTATCCAGCTGATTTAAAAATGTTTATCCCTAGATGATGTTGTTTAACATCTTGGTAACTAATGGACTAGAAAATACTTCTTTATCCTCATATTATACAAGTACATCATCCTGCTTTTTTCAAAACATTTATTGAACACTTTTGCCTTTTCTGTTTCATTAACAATTTTAGCATCTTCATCTTGTACGGTAGTTCTCAAACTTTTGTACTGGTGACCCCTTTCACATAGCAAGCCTCTGAGTGCAACCCCCCTTATAAATTAAAAACACTTTTAAATATATTTAGCACCATTATAAATGCTGGATGCAAAGCCGGGCTTGGGGTGGAGGATGACAGTTTGCAACCCCCCATGTAATAACCTTGCGACCCCCTGAGGCAGTGGTCCCCAACGCGGTGCCCGTGGGCGCCATGGCGCCCGCCGGGGCATTTATGGGCACCCGCGCCGGTGATCTCTGTCCCCGGCAGGCTCAGGGCTGCCGCTTCTCTCCATGCTGCCCCGGCCTGCCGGGGACAGAGAACTCCGGGGCTGCGGGCGCCAGTGTTCTCTGTCCCCGGCAGGCCGGGGCAGCGCGGAGAGAAGCCGCAGCCCCGCGCCTGCCGGGGACAGAGAACACTGGAGCCTGCAGCCCCGGCAAGCCACCCCTTGTCTCCCCGTTCAGCAGCTCAGCGGGGAGACAAGGAGCAGCCAGCCAAGGCAAGCCGCCCTTGTCTCCCCACTCAGCAGCTTAGCAGGGAGACAAGGGGCAGCCGCAGCGAGTCGCCCCTTGTCTCCCCGCTCAGCAGCTCAGCGGGGAGACAAGGAGCAGCCAGCCAAGGCAAGCCGCCCTTGTCTCCCCACTCAGCAGCTTAGCAGGGAGACAAGGGGCAGCCGCGGTGAGTCGCCCCTTGTCTCCCCGCTCAGCAGCTCAGCGGGGAGACAAGGGGCAGCCGCAGCGAGCCGCCCCTTGTCTCCCCGCTGAGCTGCTGAGCGGGGAGACAAGGGGCAGCCGCAGCGAGCCGCCCCTTGTCTCCCCGCTGAGCTGCTGAGCGGAGACACAAGGAGCAGCCAGGCAGGGCAAGCCGCCCCTTGTCTCCCCACTCAGCAGCTCAGCCAATGAGCGGGGAGTCAGCGGGCAGCTACCCGCTGCCCCCCAAATCTTGGCGCCCTAGGCGACCGCCTAGGGTCGCCTAGTGGGCGCACCGGCCCTGCCAGCTGCTCGTGCGGCTGGGGAGCGGCGGGCCTTTTAAAGGGCTGCCGGAGCCCCGCTGCCGGAGCTCCGGCAGCGGCACTTTAAAGGTCCCGGGGCTCCGCGGCGGCTGGAGCCCCGGGCCCTTTAAAGTGTCCCAGGGTGAGTACGGGGGAGGGGGAGGGGGAGGCGCCTTTTTATAGTGCCGCTCCCCCTGTGCTCAAGACCTGGCTACACTACTGCAGAGAACTCCGGGGCTGCAGGCGCCGGTGTTCTCTGTCCCCAGCAGGCGGGGGGCTGCGGCTTCCCTCTCCACTGCCCAGAACTACTCCCCCCCACAAAAAAGGTAAATAAAAAAAGAGCACATTCACATGGTAAGGTGAAAGAATAATTGTTGAATAATTTAATTAATACCTTTTACATGTAAAATTACCTTTTGTATCTTATGGATTCATATATTATGTAATATTAAATATGATGGTTTTCATATTATTTAATGTACAAATACAAAATAAGTATTGAAAAATTGTTGGCGCCCGCCACACTCTTCTGAAAACATGAATGTGCTCTTCGCCACAAAAAGGTTGGGGACCACTGCCCTGAGGGGTCTCGACCCCCTGTTTGAGAACCCCTGATCTAGTAATGGGTGTATATCATTACTAGGATATCTAGCAATTGCTCACCCCATCTTGCACACCTGCAGCTTCCGTTGACTTCAATGGGTGCTCAGCACTTGAAAATCCAGTCTATTATTCAGGTATGTAACCTGGGATTTAGGAGCCTATCTTTAGCAACCCAAATTTGAATATATGTCCTGGAAGATTTTGTTTATCTACTGTACAGGTGCAGCAGGGATAGCAAGAGCACAAGCTTTTCCTCACTGTTCTGTTAATATGGCTTAAACCTGACCTAGAGGGCCCCGCTCTAGGGTCAGAGTTTATTTCACTCCCCATTCCCACTCACTGCTTGGCCTTTCTGTTGACAACCACCACAAAACTGCCATCAACTTTTAGTCACTATTGACATGGAATGGATTTGAACCAGTAACCTAGACATGAAACGTGCACAGTTCAATAGGGAATCACATTTCAGTGATTAAAACAGGTAGTAAGATAAACTGACTGGTTTTCTGTGTTTGACTTACACATTATGAGCTCCAGAATAGCCATTTTTCTATTGATTAGTGTGACGGGGCATCTGCCCCACACTGGCCCTGATACGGTTAAAACCCAGCCTGGAGGGCTGCAAGGAAACAACCAATTAAGACAGTGGCTGCAGCCAATTAGGGCGGCAGCTAGACCAGACTATCAAGGCCCAGCCAGCCCACATAAAAAGAAGCTGCAGGCCAGAGCAAGTCAGTCTGCTGCAGGAAGCCTAAGCAAGGGGACTGGTTTCCAAGAGGCCTGCACTGTGAACAGGGCTGCTAGGACTTGCAGGCCCTGGGAAGAGGGTGAAGGAGCCAGAGGCAGGAGTCAAAGGAGCTGGAGCTGAGGGGAAATGGCCTAAGGGATTGAGACAGACTGGTGGAGAAAGAAAGGAGGGGCAGCAGGAAGCTGTTTACAGGGTCCCTGGCTGGGACCCAGAGTAGTGGGTGGGTTTCCCCCCACCACTCGCTGCTGCAGAAGCAGCCAGGCTATGGACTGCCAAGCTGCTGCGAGGAGTGGCTAGACTCTTGTGGAAGGAGTCCCCCAGAAGGTGGGAACCCCCGTTTGTGACATGGCCGGAGGGCTATGCCAGGAAGCGGAGGCAGTGAGACTGGAACTGTTGTGGGTCTGCAGGCGGAGACAAAGATGGGAGAGCCACCACCGCCACCACCACCTGCTGACCAGAGCTAATTCCCAAAACACCCAGCAGGAGGCCCCAGTGTGGTGAGTGACCCCCGTGACAATTAGCCTGTCCCTGTGCCCATAAGTGCTGACTTATTTTTCCCTGGCGGTGCTCCACCACGAGGCCCTGCCCTCATTCTGCCTCTTCTCCAACTCCTCCCGAGACCCCTACCTGTCCTCCCCTCTCAGTCCTCCTAAATGCACCTCCCCGAGCTGCCAAACAGCTGATTGGCGGCGGCGCCAAACAGTTGTGGCTGATGGAAGCTGAGCACCCACTATTTTTTTTTCCCCATGGGTGCTTGAGCCCTGGAGCACTCAAGGAGTCGGTGCCTATGCCTCTTATTGTTTAAACTCAAAGATGACATCAGAGTTGAGAGACAGATTAAGATCTATATTCTAAAGAAAATTCCTTAGTGCATTTTGTATGCTTAAAAAAAGTTAGTCCAGACTGTGTCCTTATGCCTCATAGTAGCATCTCTATTACCTTCTCGGCAATATAAATTAATCATTCTGGAAGTCTTTTGGTCCTGGTAGCTTGTCTTGTGAAACAGTTTTTGGCCACACACAAGTGCTCTGACTAGAGCTCATGCATACCAAATTCTGCTTGGATTCTGCTTTGCTAAATAAACATATCTTTGGAAACCTACTGTACTAGCGCATAATTAGGTGCAGTTATATAAATGTTTCTTCTAAAAAGATATGATTTTACCACTAGGTGGCATATGTTTTATAAAACTAGCATCACAGTATGTGTCTACAGATTTTTTTTTTTTTTTTTTAAACCTTCAGAAAATAATAAAGAACTTCTTTTTGAGCATCAGTATAAGCTGGTAAAAATTACAATTTATATTTTTCTCATGTAACATTAACAGCAACTGTTCCGGGTTGAGCTAAACCCTGTTATGGGTCAGGTGTAGCTGCCACCTTCCATTCAGAATAAATACGAAGATTCTATAGTAATCAGTGCCATTGTTTCAGAATCTAACACTCAAAACAGGCACACATGGAAAGGCTGAATCACTGTAGTCCAAGAGTTTTAAAATTCAGGGTCTGGGACTTTGTGCGCGTACACACACACACACACCACACAAGCTGGAGGAAGGCAGACAGGAAGAGTCGTGGTACAGCCTGAACAAGCATGTTTTCTAACTAGACTTGGTAGAATTTGATTATTTAAAAAAAATAATTTTGATGGATAACAGCGATACTTATTTTAAGCAAAAAAGTTATTGTGGAGTGGGGAAATCAGAAAAATGATTTCATTGCAGTAGATGCTGAGATTCAGAAAGTTAAAACTATCTAAATGGCACCCCGCTTCAGCTCCACCAAAAGCAGCAAAATAACATGTTTTGTACACATTAAAAGGAGGGACTCTAAGTTCTCAAGCAGCATTTCTTTTACTCTGCTAAACAGTACATTTCCATTATTACTGATGGAAATATTTTTCTGGTGCTTTGAATGTGTACATAAAAATACATGTTCACCAACATTTACTGACAAAAATTTAATCCTTCCAAGCCTACGTATGACCCTGCAAGAAGTTTGACAGAGAGAGCTTTCTGGGTCTGGTGCTGGCAGAAGAGGCTTGGGGTTATAATTAAGGCTATGATTTTGGCATGACATTTTTAGTAGAAGTCAAGGACAGGTCACGAGCAGACTTCTGCATTATCAGAAGTTTATAAATATAGTACAAAGTACTTTTAGTGAAAGGTCACTTAAGGATATTGCCTCAGAGTATTTTGTGGTTGATTTATGGGTATGTAGTTTTTCTATTGTGGTGCAGTTATATGGAGAGCTATGTAGATACGATTCCACTTTAATTTCACTCAAACATTTTTAATTATGGGGTGAATTATATGACCACGTGAAGGTACAGGCAGGTACAATAGCTTCTCCTGATGTAGCTCTGCCAATGCACCTCAGTCCGGCCAGTAATACCCGCTCCTACAGTCCTGGGCAGGCACCCCTCTCTCTCTCTCTCTCTCTCTCTAGTTGAGACTAAAGTTGCACTAGATTGGATGGGATTTTTGTAAGTGGGCAAATGCCCAAGAAAGCTATCCCTCCCCAAATTCACTGGACAGTCCTATCCTTTATAGATCTGCCTTTCATCCTGCACGTATAGGTAGAGTCCTGGATTTATTTCAGGCCTTATGAGGCCTGATGATATTGTGCAACAATGTGAGAGTGTGTTGTCATCCTGCACTGATACATTTTGAGGTAAAAATTTTGGGGGGAGGGATAGCTCAGTGGTTTGAGCACTGGCCTGCTAAACCCAGGGTTGTGAGTTCAATCCTTGAGGGGGCCATTTGGGGATCTGGGGCAAAAATTGGGGATTGGTCCTGCTTTGAGCAGGGGGTTGGACTAGATGACCTACTAAGGTCCCTTCCAACCCTGATATTCTATGATTTATGAAGTAGCATCAGGATTTGATTATTTTCCCTGCAGGGTAAAGTCAAGTAGAAATAGGTGGGAAGCTTAGTTCAATCATTTGATTTGTGATTAAAGTCAAATTTAACTCACAGGTGAAAGAGTAAAGTAATGGGTTAACATTTCATCCTTTTGGCTCCCTAAACTTGCATGTTCTCCTCCAACACCCATAGATAAAAACACTATAATTTAAAAGACAGTTGCTTGTAGATTCAAACACACACAACTGGAAGGGATTAAGGTAACCAGGTCTATTAACTGTCCAAGCTTCACTGGATGAGAAGCCAGGGAGGGCTGGGACCTAATTGCTGATAGTACTCAGCTGAAGAGGAAGCAGCAGGACCTCAAAAGCCAGCAACAGAAAGGGGCTGCAGTCACTCCCTGGGAAGAGGGTTTGGAGCTGGTACTCTGAGAGGGGAACCAGGAGTTGTAGGAAGCAGTCCAGGAAAGGAGCAGTGAGGATGGAGAGTAAAGCCCAGAACTGTTGGGTTGAGGATCCCTGGACTGGAACCCAGAGTAGTAGGTGGGTCTGGGTTCCCCTACTGGCCACTGGGGAAGTGGCACCATCAGGGCAGCACTGGAGAAGACCGCCTGGGACAGTTTGTGCAGAATGACTCTGGGTAAACCCCCAAGAAAGGAAACCACATAGTGGCCTGGCTGGAGTGCCAAGTCACAAAGGGGAGTCTGCAGTTCCTGGAGTGAGAGGGGCCACAGGGTGAGATGACAAGAGATGCCACCAGAGGGGGGGGGGGTGCAGCACCTGGCAGAGCTAATCCCCAGGAGGAGGTGCCAGCTGTGGTGAGTGAGCCCTGTGACAACTGGTGGAGAATGTGGGCACATAGTCACCCCGATACAAAGGGAGGTTGAGAGACTGTGAATAAACGGAATAAGGCAGTCACTGGGGAGTGCAAAAGGCCACAACAGGAAAAGAAAGAAAGAAGAGACAATGGAGCTGTAGTGTTGGGAAGCCTTTTTTGCAGAGTGCTCTTATACCCTCCTAGGCTGGACTGCAGAGTTGTTGCAGAAGGGGGGATGACAAACAACAGGGACGGATCCAGGCTCTGCTGAGGCAGGTGCTGGAGAACCAGCAGACACAGTGGGAGGCCCAGATGTACCTGCAAAACTACTTGGTACAACTGACTGACCAGCAGCTGCATTTATTTAACTTCCTGCAGGAAGACGTTGGAGGCTGCAGAGAGTGAAATTGTAAAGGAGGTAGCTGGGTCAGGAGGCCAGAGGCCCAGCCCAAGGAATGTTATGTCTGTGGGTGGAGGGGACACCTGGAAGACTATGCCCCTATCTGTACAGAATCCTGCAGGAAAGAAGCAGGAGTTATCGTAAGGGGTGCTGGGAAAGGCTGCAGTCACTCCCTGGGAAAAGGGAGGTGTTTGGGGGACTGCAGAGATGAGCTGCCTAATGTTACTCCCTAGAAGGAGGGAGGGAAGAGAGCCCTCCCCACTCCTCTGGGTTTGCTTAGGAAGTATGGAAACAGCTCACAGAAAGGCAGCAAGGTGCAGAGAACAGACCTTGGCTGTTGTGTAGAGTGTCCCTGAGGTGAAACCCAGAGTAGAAGGTGGGCCCAGAGAAGTGGAAGACTGCCTGAGACTGCTGGAGACCAGGAAACTGGATTACCTCTCTCCAACCCCTTGCCCCAGAAGGGGAAACCACAATAATGACCTGGATGGAGAGCTAGGTCACCAAGAGGCTGTAACAGTTCCTAGAGTGAGAGGGGGGGCTGCAGACAAAGAGGTGGAAGGATGGAATGCAGCTGTGGGAAGGGGTGTTGACCTGGTGTGTTAATCCCCAGAACGGCCAGGAGGAGGTGCCATACTTATGGTGAGTAGAGCGTTCCCCCATCAGACACCAATGGGATTTTGGATTTGTTGCCATCCTGGGCTTTGGCCTTCTTTTGAAGGTGAGACTATATTTGTCATGAATGATCTTGTACTGGCTTTAGATTGAGTCAAAATTGGCCCTCATTGGCTTTTGATATGACTATGAGGTGCTACTTCAACTACTAAGGCATTGGGCCTGATTCTCCACTGGTTTGCTACTTGCATAGTCACTTATATCTTTGCAAAGGTGTGTAAAGTTGTGCCATGAGCGAATGGAGAGTTCTGACCTGGGAGCATTTTACACTTTCTGTATTTGCAAAGATGTAGGTAATTATGTGAAGCAAGTCAGTGGGAAAGTCAGGCCCCTTTCCAGTGACCAGTTTTTATTGCTCAGCCCCTCCTTAAATTCCTTCAGAACTCTTGGATGCATCAGGTCTTGGTGACATTGCAATTTACATTATCAGTTTGTTCCAATACATCCCCTTTGACACTTCAGTCTCTGTAGCAGGTGAAGACTAACAAAGTCATTTATCTTCTTTGCAATTTCCTTCCTTCCCTCTTTATGTATTCCCTTTACTCCTTGGTAGTTTAGCAGATCCATTGACTCTCTTGTAGGCTTCCTGTTTCTGATAAAAAACAAAATGAGAGATTCTTTATATCTTTTGGTTATTTGCTTTTCAAATTCCCACTCTCCCCTCCTAGTTTTCATCTAGCATTTTAATTGCTGTAGTTTGTTCTTTTTGACATTGTAACGATGCTGGTTCTGGCAAGACCCAACTGAGAGTGCCAGTTCAGGACAAATTGCTTCAAACAGGGCAACTACAGCCCAAGGCTGGGGTTTTTCCACCTCTAAGGCAAACCAAACCAGCCAGACAGAGGAGACTTTGGTTTTACCCCACTGGCTAACCACAAGTCACACAAGCAATTCCCTTAGACACTCCAGTTTCCCAGTCTCACCACCAGAGCCACTCGTTATGGGGACAAATGGTCATGAAAACCAATGCCCCAGTAAAAGAAAATAGGTTCTCCCGATCCCAGCGGACCGAACCTCAGAGCCAGGTCAATATACAACTTAAATCTTACCCACAAATCACGCTGTTGCCAATCCTTTAGAATCTAAAATCTAAAGGTTTATTCATAAAAGGAAAAAGGTATAGGTGAGAGCTAGAATTGGTTAAAAGGAATCAATTACATACAGTAATGGCAAAGTTCTTGGGTCAGGCTTGCAGAGATGGAATACTGCAGGTTCAAATCAAGTCTCTGGATTACATCCCCAGCTGGGATGGGTCCTTCAGTCCTTTGTCCAGAGCTTCCATTTGTAGAAAGGTTCCTCCAGAGGTAAGAAGCAGGAAATGAAGACCAAATGGAGATGAGGCAGCTGCCTTTTATAGTTTCTTCCAGGTGTAAAGGCACCTCTTTGTCCTTACTGTGGAAAATCACAGCAAAAATGGAGTCTGGAGTCACATGGGCAAGTCCCTGCATAATTTGCTGAGTCACAGGCGTGTCTGCCTTCTCTCAATGGGCCCATTGTATCGCTGATGGCTCTTAATGGGTCATCAAGCCGGCCTAGCAGAGCTGATAGCTTGTCCTGGGTCCCAGAAGCCCAGCCCCAGTTTGAAATACAGACATACATATAAAGCCATTGAACTACAGACAGTATAAAGCCAATATTCGTAACTTCAACTACAAAACTGATACATGCATATAAGTGGCATAATCATAACCAGCCAAGCATAACCCGGTCTTAGACACCTCATTTGACCCCCTTTATACAAGATTTGGTGCCACTACAGGACCTTGGTTGTAACAATGATCTATATGGTCCCAGTTATTGTCAATAACGTCACAGACATCACTTGGGCTCGATTTCCACTTCTTGAAAGATACTCTTCTCTTGAATAAAACATTTGTACTGGGCTGTTTAACCATACTGACTTTCTTCTTGCCTTTCTGTTTCCATTTTTGTTACGTGATCAGAATACTTCATGTGACTGTAGTTGGGAGTGCTTACCCAGCCTCCATGCTCCATATAAATGTTTTAATTAAAAAGAATCTAAAGACAAAATTAAGTTCCCTTTTTAAAATTCCCTTTCCTAAAGGCTCCACTCCTCACTAAAGCTCCCAGTAGTGCAGTTAGATCAGTGCAGCATCAGAGAGTATACATTGACTGTTACAGTTTACTTCCTCCTTGGAGCAGCCAGGAGACCAGAAGGCAGATTGTGATTTGGGGAGTTATAATCTTCCTCCCAGTCTGCCCCAGGGATATCCAACCAACTGCCCTTCATTAACGGTTATATCACAAGCTGATGATTAGCTCAAAAGTACCAATGTAAATTTACATTGTGTGGCTTCCTGATGCTTTTGTGTTGCTAAATGATAAAAATGCCCTGTAATGTGTTCTGTTTATAACATTAATTTGAGAAGCGGCGACTAAGGTGGGATATGATAGAGGTCTATAAAATCATTACTGGTATAGAGAAAGTAAATAAGGAAGTGTGATTTACTCCTTCTCATAACACAAGAACTAGCAGGCACCAAATGAAATTAATAGGCAGCAGGTTTAAAACAAGGAAGTATTTTTTTCACACAGCACAGTCAACCTGTGGAACTCCTTGTCAGAGGATGTTGTGAAGGCCAGACTATAACAGGATTCAAAAAAGAACTAGATAAATTCATGGAGGATATGGTTGTTCAATGGTTTTTAACCAGGATGGACAGGAATGGTGTCCCTAGCCTCTGTTTGCCAGAAGCTGGGAATGTGTAATGGGGATGGATCACTTGATTACCTGTTCTGTTTATTCCCTCTGGGGCACTTGGCATTGTCCACTGCCAGAAGACAGGATACTGGGCTAGGTGGACCTCTGGTCTGACCCAGTATATCCATTCTTATGTTCTTAATCTAAGGTCTTTAATGTCAGTCTTTTCTCCCATCACACCGAGCCCTCAGCTGGAACATCTCCTGGAGGCAATGCTTGATTGCAAGTGAAAGTTATTATATTAAAAATAAATGGCAGACAATCTGTCAAACTATGGGCCAGATCTTGCAGTGTCCTCAGTACCTCACTGGGTTGGACCTTACCTTATTAGAAAAAAAATGCAGTCTCTAGTTAGTTTTGTGCATCTGTGTTCCTGTATCTGAGAGATGTATTTGCCAGAACTATTATTCACATAAATTGACATGTTACTTTACAACATGTAAAATGGTTTAAAGAGAGAACAAAATCCCTTCCCCAATGAGTTTACAGCCCAGAGCCTCAAGTGGGCACAATATAACTAACAAAGTGGCATATAGCATCAGCAGTGTGCAACCAAAGCAGAGAATACATTTGTGTTGGGTCAGCTTTCCTTAACATTCTATTTGCTGCTTTCAATTCCAGCATAAACCCTGTCACTGCTTCCTATAGCAAACCTCACAAGAATTAGTGAGCAAATAATTAGGACTAATTTAGTCTCATTCTTAGCTGAATGCAAAACAGTAGAAATAATTGTAGTAGTCTCTAAAAAATATCTGAACACAAACAAAGGCACCTGCAGGAATAATGAAAGATTACAATTTGAGTTTCCATTCTTTCAGTTATTTTAAATGTGGCAAGCCAAGCTGTCTGCTTTTTAATTTAAACCACATGTGCACCATGACTCAGATAATAGGAAGTTTCAAAATCCATGTAGACAAGTCAGGCATGTCTCCTAGCTTTCATGGTAACCAGGTCTCTGACCACATCCAAGACCTTTATCTCCAGTTTGGGGATGCATCTCAAAGTAATGAACAATGCAGCATACTTGGACAGACCTGTGCCTCCTCAGAACAAAGGCTAGTGTAGCATTTCCCAAATTCTTGAAAGCTGATGGCCCACTTCAGGAAGTGAGAGCTAATCATGCCCCCTTTAGTCCTGCCCATGTGTTGTTAATGGGTTCATATATACATTTATTTATTTTTTCACTTCCCCCCTGCTCCACTTGTCTTTTTTGTGCCCCCGTTCCCATAGGTGCACACTCCATGTTTTGAAAACACTGGATTAGAGGGACTCATCCTTGTCTCTTCAATAAATCAGCCAAACAAGTTCATCCCCAGAAGCTTTTGATCCGGGGGGGGGGGGGGGAGTTACAGAAGATTCTAGTTGGGAAACCACCCAACCAAAACACTGAGCTTTGATTAACTAAAAACACTTCAACCAGCTGCTGATTAAAACTTAGTGATCTAGTCCCAAAGAAATCCATGCTCCTGTGATGATTCTTGAGGCACCCATGATTGAGAGTCACTTGTTACCCACTGCCTCTAGCAGGAGGGCATCTTGCTTGTGCCTGGCTGGGTGGCAGCTCTCTATCACCACCAGCCTTCAGCCACTCAAGCACTCTCCTCTGGGCTATAGCAGCCCTGTCTCTTCCATGCAGGTTCACCAAGTCCCTTTGAATTCTTCCCCTGCTATATCCAGCTCCTGATACTGGCTGCTCTCAGCAATCCCAGATCCTCTTCCCCCAAAAGGTGCAGTGTACCCTAGTTTACCTTAAACCACTGCTCCTTTAAACCACACAGCACTTGTTAGCAGTGTCACTTATAATAAAACATAACTAGAAACAAGGGAGGGAGACAAATGGTTATAATACAAAATAAAAATATCAAGACATGACTCTGGGTCTATATTTATCAATAATTCCCTTTCCTAACTAATCAAGTAACATTCCCCCCGCCCACCCAGTTCAGTCTGTTGCAGAGCTGGTTGGGTTCTCAGGAACCAGGATCCAAATGTTCATGAAAATGCCCCTGCTCCACCAGGGGTTTCCTCACTGAAAGGATACAAAGTGCTTCTCCCTCTGTTGTACTGAAAACAGCCTTTTGTTTCTATTCACACACAGGGCAAACCCCTACCATGTTGTAAAGTTCCTTTTTTACCTTTACAGTGGTTTCAATCATTTGCACTTGCTTTTGATCGTTTCCCATTCAAAACCCTTAGTATTGTGCAAGGCTAAATAATTGAGCCTTGCAGTGCATCCCTGCCTAAACAGGGCTGGGTGGCAACTCCCCCTTGCACGAATGGGCCATCGCTGAGGCACATTATGGCTGTGGAATAGAAATTAGTCACCTGGAGATAAAGTGTATTTCCTTAAGTATTAGCCATACATACTGTAATACTCTATACCTCAGGGAGCATCATGTAACCCCCGTATTCTTCATTTATATATAATTGTGATATTGCATATAAAGCAGGCCACGTGAGGTATCGGGGGAAAGGTTATGATCTGCTGAAAGTCATTTTTATATCTAATTATGTATATCATTAATGCATATGAAGTTATGAGAATGTGTTGTTTGGTTGTCACTAAAATATGCTGTGGTTTGAGAAGAGCCCAGATACTCTCTCTTCAGAGACAATGCCAAGGAAAGTAACCAACACCCGGGCAGGTGTCAAACAGCCATTTTCCAGCAAGGAAGCTACAATTCAATGAGTCGCCTGCATGACTCACCTGCATGAGGCCGCACCAGGGGAAATGCTTCACCTTGCCTGGGAACTCAGCAATGCCCTTGGGTTGTCCAAGCACATGGGACTGAGGGTATAAAACAGAACACAGGCCAAGCATAGGTCTTCTGCCCCCACCCCTGCTTCAAGCAACAAAGACTCTGAGAAGACTGAAGACTCTAACAGAGGAGACTGGCCCAGGTTTAAGGGACAAACATGTATATTAAGTACTACAGTATCTAGAGGGGTGAGAAACTGCTTAATCTAGATGTTGCCCAGTCTAATAGAGTTTAGAGTGGCTTATATTTTATTTTGGTAACTAACTGACTTTTTGCTTAACACTTATAATCACTTAAACAGTTAAATTTATTGACTACAAAAGATAGATTATCTTTACCAGTGAGTTTGTCTGCAGTGTTTGGTAATCTGCTGGTGTATATCCACTTTCCATTGATTAAGTAGTGAACCAATTAATAAATCTGCTCTGCTTGTCTTGAGCAATGCAAGATGGTATATTCCTGAGGTACAAGGCTGGGATCTGAGGGCATGGGGCTGTTTCCTTTCTCTGATTCATGAGTGGCTCTGGAAGCATTCATGCAATCTAGCTTGGTGGAGGGTTCACATGCAGTTGTGCTGAGTGATAACATCCAGAGGGGTTTGCTGCTTGTCACTAGCAAAGCATTGTGAGAGACAGCCCAGGCTGGAGAGTTAAGGGGGCACAGTGGTCCCATGGTCCTAGGCTGCACCCTGGGCATCCTGTCACACATACATCTTGCAATGATTATGAATCTTGACAAATTAGAAGCCTCCTGTTGCTACTCTGTATGGATAAATACCCGCCAAGACATATGCGTGGTGTAGTGAGTTTGTCAGGGCTGAGATAAGAGTGGTTTGCAAAGAACCAGAGACCTTTTGCCAAGGGGCCTCTGTCACATACTATTCCTTCAGGTCACAGTGGTTCTCTGACAAACGGCAGACAATAAATAAAGGGCAGAAGACCAGAGTGCTTATGGCTCAGAACTCACTCAGGCCTAGTCTATGAAATCTCAGTCACTGGCAGACATACAGAATACTTTAGGTCTACAGGAAGCTAAACGAACAGACACCACTGCATCAGCTAGTTCATTATCAGCTGAACAGTTGACTGTAGTACACTAGCTGATAGGCCCAGATGTCTACACACAAACTCCGACCCAAATCTTGCCTGCTTCAAAGAGTTTTCCTTCTTTGCAGATAAAATCAACCCAAACTGGCTAGGGCTTCCTGTGACAGAACTACCCACGTGTGAATGGGGTACCGCATAGACAACATATGGCTTGCTTGCATTTGGAGTGTGGATGAATTTGGAGGAGAAGGAGCGAGGTCAAAAGTTATCTTAGTAAGAAGGGAGAAACATTTGAGGAACTGGTCAATAGGCTCACCACAGCAACAACCAGAAGCAGATCACCGACTGTCAATGGAGTGCAAAGCATTGGGATCCTGCTGACTCATTGCTACTCATTGTCAGAGAGATTGCCACAATTGGCAAGCCCATCTTCCCTGGACAGCCCACACAAGGGCCAGTCATACTGTACCCCTTGCACGTGGAAGTCAGAGTTTAAGGCCAGAGCGACCACCAGATCATCTAATCTGACCTCCTGTGTACCCCAGGCCACCCACCCACTAAACCCTACAAACAGGGTTATTATTGCCAACAGAAGACCAGACTGTTAAAAGCCAGAGAGAGATAATAGGAGGGACAAAGTTGCACCAAGGCCTGAAGCCCCTGCAAGGGCAGGGAACTGATTAAGTGAGATATACCCAGATACTCCTGGAAAGTAAACTGCACCCCATTCAGCAGAGGAAGACAAAAAAACCCTAAACTCACTGCTAGTCTGACTTTAGGAAAATTCCTTCATGACCCCCACATATGGGAATCAGTTAGATCCTGAGCATAGGAGCAGGAATCAGCCAGCTGAGCACACTTGTGCATTCCTCCAAAGAGGATAAGGATGGACAAGGAAAGGGAAAGAGGACCAGAGGCCCCTATCCTCTCCACATTGGTCCATGGCACAGGCCAGCAGCACTGAGTAAGTTAGCATAGGCACAATCTCTCCCTGAGCTCCAATGGGACAGTGCAGTTCTTCACCATCTAGCCTGGGCAATAGCTAAATATCACAGCTCAGCCCTCTGTTAGCAGCAACTTTCCTCTTACGTCTGTTCCAGGATAAACTCTACCTTTTGATTAATTCTTTTTAACATATACGCAACATGCCTTGGGTGGCATGTGACCAGGATTCATCACCGAAGATCATTTGCTTCCCTGGCCTGGCTACTGATGGGGAGTGTGATAACGCTGATCCATGCCCCCTTTAGTTAATTGTTAAAAGACTCTTCCCTATAAACAACTAGCTGGATGCAGTGCAGAAGACTGATGTCACAAACAGAAGATTTAGGCAACAGATGGAGAATGTGCAGATAAACTCTTAAAAACCTAGAGCCTCTTTTAATGTAACAGTTCCTGGTAGTAAAAGAGAAGGATGGGGGGGAAATAAAATGTGGTATGCAATAAGAGTAGAATATAATTTTTAAAGAGAACATTATTGTGGCTTTTATGCTATTTCAATGAATGTAAAATAGAGTGAGGTTTAGAGAAGTTGAAGAAACAGGCACAAATAATGGGAGATTTGGGGCCTGGTCCTGCAAGGTGCTGAGCACTCTCAGTTCCCACTAAATTCACTGGGAGATGTTCAGAACTTGGCAGAACTGGGCCATTAATTTGAATACATGCAGAGCAGTTTCACTTGAGAAAAGCCCCCCAAACAAACACACATGTCTACAGTAGGAGAATGTTGGCCAGGAAACAATATTACAGAAACAAATCCAGGGAGTTAGTAGAAAGCATATTGCACAAGAGCATATAAGACAACAAATGCTGAAATGGGATATATAAACAGCTACTATACACCAAAGCAGTGAGGTCCTTATTACTAAGGCCACAGCTAGGGTATGGCATGCAGTTTTGGCATCCATACAAAAATGAGCAAAAGATTTAGAAAACATATTATTACCGATAGATGACAATGAAGCTTTTTTGTCATGTTAAATAGTTTGTGCCATGAATAGTGGAGGATGTTTAAAGCCATAAGTTCTTTCTGAAATGTATGAAGTTTTAATACAATTAATTGTCTCTGTCTTCCTCCTTGCCAGATCATCGTGACCTAAGACTCAGACAGTCACTCTAAATCCTGGGCTGCCACCCAAAGATATTTACTCTTGGTAATGCAGTAGTGTAATATGACCCTATCATTTAAAAATAGCCCAAGGGATTGGCCCACTTAGTCTGTGAAATTTCTAGCTTAGCTTGTGCTCCTGTTTTGGATGATGTTATTTTAGAGCATGATGCAGTTCATTGAATGACAATACAGATGTAAGTGTGAATAAAAAACAATATTTTGTATTAAATCAAGAAGGCAAAACAAAATAAACTACAGTAAGCACTGTTTTGTACAGGGCCTAGCACAGAGTGGGGTCCTGGTTCGTGATTAGGGGCTTGACTCTTAGGTGCTATACTAATACAAATAATAAATATGTTCCCCAGAGTAGAATTATTCAATAAAAGGGAGAAATATATATGTTATACTCTTCAGCATTGCATAAGCAGTTAGGTATAAGTCTCACACTTAAAAATAAGTTTCAGAGTAGCAGCCGTGTTAGTCTGTATCTGCAAAAAGAACAGGAATACTTGTGGCACCTAAGGTGCCACAAGAACTTAAAAATAAGGTGGCAGCTCACAAAACCAAACAATAGCTTACTGCACATATGCAGTGCGATGGGGTAAGAGGAGCAGTAGATATATTAAAGAATATGTTAGTGCGCAGAGTCGCAGTCAGCTGGACAAGGTACAGCCATAGAAAAGCTAGCACAGATATGCCTACCCAACTGCAATCGCACCTTTGGGCATGGCTACACTTGCGAGTTAGAGCGCATTAAAGCAGCCCCATGCGCTCTAACTCATGATGCGTCCACACTGGCAAGGCACATAGAGTGCCCAGACTCTGCAGCTAGAGCGCTCCTGATACTCAACCTCTGTGAGTGGAATAACGTTTGATGCGCCCTCGCTGGAGTGGCGCCAGGCCCTGGTCTGTTAATGTGCTCTGATCGGCCTCCAGAAGTGTCCCACAATGCCTGTTCTAGCCACTCTGATCATCATTTTGAACTCTACTGCCCTGCCCTCAGGTGACCAACCATCAGACCCGCCCTTTAAATTCCCTGGAAATTTTTTTAATCCCCTTCCTGTTTACTCAGCCAGGTGTGGAGTGCTCTCAGCGAATCTTTCCAGGTGACCAGGCTTCCACACGCCAGGCGATCCCCAGTATGGAGCAATGGCGAGGTGCTGGACCCCATCAGTGTTTGGGGGGGAGGAAGCTGTCCAGTCCCAGCTGCGCTCCAACCGTAGGAATTACAATACCTTTGGGCAGATATCAAGGGTCATGATGGAAAGGGGCCATAACCGGGATGCAGTGTAGTGCAGGGTTAAAGTGAAGGAGCTGCAGAATGCCTACCGCAAAGCCCGTGAGACAAACCACCACTCCAATGGTGCCCCCACAACCTGCCATTTCTACAAAGAACTGGACACAATACTTGGGGGCGACCCCACCTCCACTCCGAGGACCACCATGGACACTTCAGAGGCCAGTTCAACAAGGCAGCAGGAGGAGGAGGAAAGCGGGAGCGAGGGTGCTGGAGGAAGACACCCCGGAATCCCTGGATGCATGCAGCTAGGAGCTCTTCTCAAACCAGGAGGAAGGTAGCCAGTCACGGCGGCCGGTACTTGGGGAAGGACAAACACCAGAGGAGGTTCCCGGTAAGCAGCTTTTATTTTGGGAAGGAAGTTATTCAGTGCAGGCTCTTGAGACGAGGAGGGTTAGGGTTGCATTCATGCCTAGATGCGGAATAGGGCGTTGATGTGCTCTCTCACATCACAGTAATCGGCCTGAGTGATTTCCTCAAAGGGCTCATCCAGAACTTGGGCAATGTGCTTGCGCAGGTTTGTTGGGAGAGCCACTGTGGTCCTTGTCAAAGTCAGGCTAACATGTCCGTGCCACTGTGCCATGAGGGCCGGGGGAACCATTGCTGCACACAGGCAAGCTGCATATGGGCCAGGGCAGAAGCCGCATTTTAGTAGAAGACCCTCCCTTGCTTCCCAGGTCACCCTCAGCAGTGAGATATCTTCCAGGACGAACTCATCCTGTGGAAAATGTGGGGACAGTGTTCAGTATAGGGGCCCCCTGAAGCTGTTGGCTCTCCCCAAGGCACAGAAACCCAGAGGACAGTACAGCTGTGAAACAATCAGTTCTCCTTGACCCTGTGCTTACTCACCATTTTGGGGCTCCCGTGGGTTCTATGCGCTCGCTTTGGGACAGACAAATTATGTTATTGTGTAGACTGTGCTTGCCCTTAAGTATGGGGGAATCATTTCTCTGTCTGGTGTGAACAATGCTGCCTCTGTTAAGTGTTGCATTTTGCCTTTACAGATGCAACCTTGAGATCTCAGCCGTTTGAGCTATCACCAGCCGAGAGACTGCAAAGAATTAGGAAGAGGCCACGTAGAAGCAAAAAAGACATGCTGCATGAAGTAATGCAGCAGTCCCTTAACGAGAATCTAAAAGCACAGGAGTGGAGGGAGAGTGAAAGGAGGATCCGGCAGCAGAATGAGGAGCGCTGGCACAAAAGCGCAGAGCTCCGTCAGCAAAGCACGGATCGGCTGATAAGCATCATGGAGTGCCAAGCGGACTCTATCCAGGCGCTTGTAGCCATGCAGGTGGAGCACTACCACGCCCTCACCCCCCTGCAACCCTTATCCCAAAACTCTTTCCCTTGTGCCCCCGTGTCACCTCCAACCCACTTTCCCCAACACCCGGGTTCTTATCGCCACCAGCTGCCTCCAACACCTGTAGCTTCACCACCCAGCCCTGAAAACTACGACCCTTACCCACTGCACTCAACCCCCCTCACCATACATTATAGCCAGCCTGAAGTGCAGCACTCATTGCACAGCACTCCAAACAAGAAGGCTGAATATGATAACAGGACATACGCAAATCTGTGCTTGTACCATTCCCCACCCCACCCCACTCCCAGCCCTGTTTCCCAAGCAGTTGTGTTTCTTTTCAATAAATGGATTTTTGGGGTTTGAAAACATTCTTTATTATTGCATAAAGTAAAAAATACCTTAGCCCAGAAAAGCAACAGGCACTGCAAGTCAGTGTAGCAAACACAGATTCCTACTAACATTAGAACCACTGCACTTCACTCCCATGCAGGGCACCAAACATTACTGGTGGTTTTCAGCCTCAAATTGTTCCCTCAAGGCTTCCCTAATCCTTGCAGCCCCATGCTGGGCCCTTCTAATAGCCCTACTCTCTGGCTGTTCAAATTCAGCCTCCAGGTGTTGAAACTTCGAATTCCATGCCTGAGTGAATCCCCTTCCCTTCACAAATGTTATGGAAGGTACAGCACACAGATACAACCGTGGGGATGTTGTCATCGGCCAGGTCCAGCTTCCCATACAGAGAGCACCAGCGGCACTTTAAACGGCCAAAAGCACACTCCACAGTCATTCTGCACCAGCTCAGCCTGTTGTTGAACCGCTCCTTGGTGCTGTCAAGGCTCCCTGTGTAGGGTTTCATGAGCCACGGCATTAAAGGGTATGCGGGGTCTCCAAGGATCACAATGGACATTTCAACTTTCCCTACCGTGATCTTCTGGTCTAGGAAAAACGTCCCAGCTTGCAGCTTCCTGAACAGGCCTGTGTTCCGAAAGATGTGTGCGTCATGCACCTTTCTGGGCTAGCCTGCGTTAATGTCAATGAAACGCCCACGGCGATCCACAAGCACCTGAAGAACCATAGAGAAATACCCCTTCCGATTAACGTACTCGGAGGCTACATGGGCTGGTGCCAGAATTGGAATATGCGTCCCATCTATCGCCCCTCTGCAATTACGGAAACCCATTTGTGCAAAGCTAGCCACAATGTCATGCACATTAGCCAGAGTCACAGTTCTTCTGAGCAGGATGTGATTAATGGCCTTGCAAACTTGCATCAACACGATTTCAACGGTCAACTTTTTCACTCCAAACTGGTTAGCGACCGATTGCTAGCTGTGTGGAGTTGACAGCTTCCAAATTGCGATAGCCACCTGCTTCTCCACCGGCAGGGCAGCTCTCAATCTCGTGTCCTTGTGCCGCAGGGTGGGGGCAAGCTCATCACACAATCCCATGAAAGTGGCTTTTCTCATCCGAAAGTTCTGCAGCCAATGCTCGTCATCCCAGACTTGCATGACGATGTTATCCCACCACTCAGTGCTTGTTTTCTGAGTCCAAAAGTGGCGTTCCACAGTGGTGAGCATGTCCGTGAATGCCACAAGCAATCTCGTGTCGTATGCGTTACTCGAGTCGATATCATTGTCAAAGTCCTCACTGTCAGTTTGGATCTTAAGGAGTAACTCGACTACCAAACGTGACGTGCTGGCGAGATTCGTCAGCATATTCCTCAGCAGTTCGGGCTCCATTCCCACAGACCGAAAGGGAAGACAGAGCGTGCAGTACAAAAAACATTGAAAGATGGCACCAAATGTGAACGGAAGCACAGGGATTGCTGGGATGCGAACTGATGCATCACGGAGCATTGGGACAGGACCCAGAATGCACCTGCACTCCCCACACCCTTTCCACAAGCCACAGCGCCAGAATGAGAAGAGGTGCTCTGTGGGCTAGCTGCCCATAATGCACCACTCCCAAAGCCACTTCACGTGCCGCAAATGTGGCCACTCAGTGCGCTTGCAGCTGTCAGTGTGGACAGACTGCAGCGCTTTCCCTACTGCGCTCTCCAAGGGCTGGTTTAACTCACAGCGCTCTTCATCTGCAAGTGTAGCCATGCCCTTTGATTGCACTGTAGACACACCCATATGAGGCAAGAGTCCCAGCAGCTGTCTCCTGGAGTGGGAGCAGCAGGAGCTCCAGCTGATGCTGAACAGCAGTGGGAGCATTTCTATGTGTCTAGCAGCTGCTTTGGTACTTTATAAATAGTGAAACAAGAATAAAGAATGGACATCCTTGTTGACTGGGTCGAAAGAAGCCAAGCGCAGGTGGAGGCAATTGGCAAAGGATGTGGAAGAGCATTGCACTGCCCATGCGGCATCTGCTCTGTGTCCGGGTGTTATAGCAATAAAATAAAAACCAGCAGGATCTTATTAAAGGGGATAAGACAAAATGTCATATTTATTGTGAATGCAAAAAGAATTATAGTAAGCAGTCAGTTATAGCTATAACATTTCATTCAGTTTCATATTCATTTATACACACACACAGGCGCTGCACATTTGTTATAGTTACCAGTCCTGAATGTAGCTTGAGTTCGTGGCTTGGGTTCACAGCTTGTGGCGGCTAACTGGCCAGGAAAGTGAGGCACAAGGAAGGGCTGGGTCTCTGTTAGGCATGCACTGATGCCCTTCCATGTTGGCAGCAGAATGTTACCCTCCAAGTCTTTCATCTCACCCATCTTTTCTATCCTAGGCTTTTAGTTTGAATCCAGAGTTTATAGGTCTTGCTGTGTCATGCTGCCTCTGGGGTCAGTGTGATTGATCACCCGTCAATTGCAGATATGAGTTTCAGCCTTGGACCTGGCTTTGATGTTCCTTCAATTGTACCTTTATTCTTTTCTCTTTAGGGTGGACTCTTCTTGCTTTGTCAGGGCTGTTGTCTGCATCTTCAGCCGTTGGTGTTTATGCTTTATTTAATCAGGACAGGCTGGGGCTGGAGGTTGATTCCATCATCCATATATACCTCATTCACACATCTAAACTACACTAATAAGATTACATCAGGGTTTTTCAAAATGAAGGTTGCAGCAGGTTTTTACAAAATGGAGTGAGCATTTTAAAATGGAGTTTGAGTTACAATATGGCCAAGTGTAAGGAATGGCAAACCATGAGCAGAAGTTACAATATAGATAAGTATAATGAATGGCAAACAGTGAGCAGAAGTTACAATGTTGAAACAGTGCAAGTTCCAGTGATTTAAGCAGTAATTGGATTGAAAGTGAAACTTACAAGGGCAGCTGGCTGAACAGCTATGGTGCTTAACAAGCAGCTTAATTGTCAAGTGCCAGTTAGTTATTGGGGTACCCAGTTTTATGAATGAATGTAGTTTCATTCATAAAACTTTACTTATGAAGTTATATTAATAAAGTGAACAGTTACACACAATTTCATTTATCAGTTCTACACGGGGTGTCAGTCTGCAAACTTTCACAGGACTAAATGGACATTTCAGGCATTTGTCCATCAAATCAGTTGTATCCCTTTTCCAGGGTTGGGGGCGCGGGGGGTGGGGGGAAACCACCACTGCCCCCCAAACCATTTGTTACTGCAGTTTCATATATACAGTACTACACACAACAGTTGCCAAGTCATGCTGTGAGTTGGCCACCTCCTGTGCACCCCCTCATGGCCAGGATGCCTGTGCAGTGCATGCTTCTTCCAGGCCCCTTTCCCAGACACCACACACTTTGCTTACCCACTCACAACATCCTTTTGGGGGAGGGGAGAGAGCTGAGTTTATTCAGACAAAATAAACTCAAAAATCTGTCCCAGGGCATGGCTCTTACCTCAGAGCCTGGGTGAGCAGAGAGGTTCCTTCACAAAGTCTTTTACCAGTTCTTAGGAAGTAACCTGCTCTGAGGTTTTGGTTGCAACTATTCTGCTCAGACCCAATTCCCTTGCAGACTTCCCCAAATTAGTTCCCCCTCCCCAGGGGAGGCTTCATGCTCTCTTATTGCGAAGGTACCAACACTTTCACTGGTCCAGGTGTCTCTGGTTGGCACCTAAGGACCTAGGGGTTACAGTCAATATGAAGCTGGATATGAGTCAACAGTGTGCCCTTGTTGCCAAGAAGGCTAACGGCATTTTGGGATGTATAAATAGGAGCATTGCCAGCAGATAGAGGGACGTGATCATTCCCCTGTATTTGGCATTGGTGAGGCTTCATTTGGAGTACTGTGTCCAGTTTTGGGCCCCACACTACAAAAAAGATGTGGAAAAATTGGAAAGAGTCCAGTGGAGGGCAACAAAAATTATTAGGGGGCTGGAACACATGATTTATGAGGACAGGCTGAGGGGACTGGGATTATTTAGTCTGCAGAAGAGAAGAATGAGGGGGGATTTGATAGCTGCTTTCAACTACCTGAAAGGGGGTTCCAAAGAGGAAGGATCTAGACTGTTATCACTGATACCAGATGACAGAACAAGGAGTAATGGTCTCAAGTTGCAGTGGGGGAGGTCTAGGTTGGATATTAGGAAACACTATTTCACTTAGAGGGTGGTGAAGCACTGGAATGGGTTACCTAGGGAGGTGGTGGAATCTCCTTCCTTAGAGGTTTATAAGGCCCGGCTTGACAAAGCCCTGGCTGGGATGATTTAGTTGGTGTTGGTCCTGCTTTGAGCAGGGGGTTGGACTAGATGACCTCCTGAGGTCCCTTCCAACGCTGATAGTCTATGATTCCATGATTCTTTAGGAAGCTTGCTCCAGGCTGTAAGACTCCTGCCTAGCAGCTCCCTCACTGCCTCTCGCTACTTTGCTCTCTCACACATAGGGTGACCAGATGTCCCGATTTTATAGGGACAGTCCCGATTTTTGGGTCTTTCTTATATAGGCTTCTATTTACCCTCAGCCCCTGTACCAAATTTTCACACTTGCTGTCTGGTCACCCTACTCACTCATGCACTCAAAAGTTAGGAAATATCAGACTTGTGATTCCCTATGCAACTTTAACTTGGCTCCTATTTGCAACAGATACCACACTGATAAGTTGTGTGAAAAAAGATATATTTCCTGTGACATTTCTTGGAGCTGCAAAGACTGCTCTGTCTCTGTACTTATTTCCAGGTCTGATTCAAAGTGTTGAAAATAATCTTTAATGTTCTAGTGGCCTGATCCAAAGACCACTGAAGTCAATGGAAAGATTCCTATTGACTTCAATGTACTTTGAATCAAGACCTATATGTCTGGTTTCCTGCTACACAAGAAACCACCTCTCCTTCTGCACCACTGGAGTTCTCCCAGTGTTTAGCTTTGAATGTCTTGGGGCTAAGAAAGTATTTTTGATAGAGGACCATGGACTCTGGAAGTCACTTCTGCATTGATCACACCGAGATTATCTATAGGGTGTGTGTGTGTGTGTGTGTGTGTGAGAGAGAGAGAGAGAGAGAGAGAGAGATGATGGGTTATAAAGTTATTATTATGATCAAATTTCTCATGAGTGTACATATATTCTGGAAAGGCTCTGATTTGTTCCTTTGTCATCATTCTAGGACACAAAAGGAATATAAAATCAATCCCAGTGCAGTTGCTACAGCAACTGGAATCCTATTTCAATTTGCTTTGTATAAGATGATTTGTTTATTTCAAAGCTAAGATAAACAAAATGACCATTTTAACATATTTAATCATCACATGCTGTAAATAGCTCGTAACTAGACCCAGGCTTTACTAAGCAAATCTAGCTATGTTATCAGTAATATTGCATATCACTGGGGGAGGGGGACATGGACAGAAAATGCCAGTCTAGGATTTCCCATTGACTGCTACTGGTGGAGTGATAATTAAATGTATTCTAAGTGATGGAGACTGTTTGAGCTAACACCAATGCAGATTTCTTTGACTTGCTATTTATGCTAGTTTTTCTTGGATAAAAAAAAACTCACTACTAAGAGTCAAAGGTAAATCCAGATGTTTGTCATATCTTCTCACTTCTTGACTGAAACAGACTTATTCAAACTCTTTTATAATCATTATTCATAAACCATTTTCTGTTTTATAGAAACAGTGTAAAATTCACTACTGTTCATGTAACTGATTAGAAGTAATTTATCAAGCATCATTTAACATTATGTAAATGCCCAGTGAAGTACTGGTCCTTTTGTAATAGCATTAGTTTGTTCTTTTGCATATACATTCACCATACTTCTACTCTTCCACTGTGCCTATGAAAAGAAAGTAAGCACCTTTAAAAGGTGTTGTTCTTGATGTACCAGGATCATGTAAACGAGCTAAATGAGGTTGGAGAGCTGTGCATCAGTGGCTTGAGTAGCAGGCTCCCTAGGGAGTTACATTCTAAAATTTTCTAGAGGCACAATGGAGAATTTAGACCTTTAGCTGCAAAGGAGCATTGCAGAAAATAATGAAGAAATCAAGGCACGTAAGTAAAAATCCACCTTCGCGGCCAAATAAAGAGTGACACTTGTGACGGCAACAGCTTTGATCCTTCTGACCTTCTCCTAGAATAATTATGCTAGAATCATGGCAGATAGCAAGGGAAGGAATGAAGAGCGGGAGCAAGGTAGCTTTTCAGCAGGAGCTGCAACTGGTCTAGAGAACACAAGGAACATATTTTGGCTGACCTAGCCTCATAGTCACTGATCAGACAAAGAACTAATTTTAAAGGATACAATTAAAGAAAAACAAAGATGAAAGAAAGCAGAGTGTCACCTCTTGTATCTAATACATTGAGTGATGCCAGAAGCAATTTATAATCTACTAAGTCAGGAGCTCTTTACTTAAACCAATATAAATAGCCCAACTGGTAAATCACTTGAAACCAAAGCTGAAGCAGTGGATTTGTTAAAGATTTCTGGCTGTAAAAGCAAGACTGGCAAAAGCACTTTTAAAAAAAAAAACCAAAAATATTAAGTGAAATATCCTTTAGTTCTAGTCAACTCCCCACCTTAGTGCGGATTAATTAGGGTTTCCCATAGCTTTAGTTATAGTTATAGTTAGTTATTAGTTAGAGGAGGTAACTGGTGCAGAGTCTGGATTATTCATTGTCATAGATAAATGACAGGCAGTTTAGATCTTGGTTTGGCATTTGTTTACAAAGGAGGAGCATAAGAAAACTCTGGCCACACACAATGCTTTTCTATTTAGTATGCTTTCCTTCGCTACCTGTAAGACAGTTGCTAGTGGCTCAAATTTATCACAGGGCCAAAATTCATACCAGTGTAACTACAGGAAAATCAATGGTGCTGCTCGAGGTCTCCAGGACTCTGCATATTCTGTTGGAATACCTAGTAGTTGACTGGATAGTACATTACTTAGTCTAAAAGCTTCCTGTGGCACATGCTCTTTCTCTACGCAGGGGACCTGATTCTCATTTTTATTAATTATGTCCTTTTAAAGGCCCCTTTAAACTGCCAGGATGTAAGGGAGAATCAGGCCCTAGACTTTTTCTGAAAGTTTTGGACTCATTTTTGCTTCTGCATTTTACACACGTAGAACAGGAGAGAGGAAGAAAACCAAGGGCATCTCCAGAGACTTATGGTAACATTCAGTGGAACAGAGGATGTTTACTTGGCTGTCTAAACAAGAGACCTCAAGTACCCACATTAACACAGGAACCACTCAGAATTCAAATCAGATCCGTCAACTCTACCAAGAATAACAATTTGACTATCTAATGCCAAAAGGAAAATGAATACAAGCAGCTTTCCTCTGATTTTTTGGAATTGCAAAATAGAATATCACATGGCAAATATAAGCCCAGGAGGGATGCTGTCACACATCAAAATATCACGCTGATTGATTTTAAAAGTTGTTCTGAATGCTGAGAAGAGGCCCTTTTTTAGCAAGACCTGAAATAAGATACCTAAGCATACAAGAGGGTGCACTATGGTAGAGAGACAGGAATAGCGCTCCTCCCCCCCGCCCGCATCCACAACTCTTCTATGCCCTGCCCTTTTCACCATTCACTCAGCATGTTCATCTCAGCTGCCCTCCAGCCCTCATGGGCCTGGTAGCTCTGTCCTTCACCTCCACCTTGTGGTGACTTGACTCATTCCCATTAGAGGTTGGCAAAAAAGGCCATTGCTGTCTGCTGCTCCCCTGGGCAGATGCCAACTGCTTTGCCAGAAATATATACTCCTCCCATGCCTGGCTCCTTGTGGGACTGCTTCAAGGTAGATTGATGGGTGGTGAGTGAGTGAGTTGCTTAAACCAGCTGCTTTCCCTGCTCAGCAGCAGGAGATTCTTGCAGTGGCAGTGGCTGCTTTCTCCCCCTTTGCCTCCTCTGGGTAGTCCTAGCTGTTTCTTTCCACCCCTCGCCATCTACAGACTCCTCAAGAAGAGGGGACGGGCATTGCCTGGAGCCTGTGATAGCAGCTCCAACAGGGCCTCCTGGATGCCTGGATTCCAAACAGCTCTGGGGAATGCTGGAGAAACATTTGTGTCCCTGAGTTTGTCACTCCAAACAGGGGGAAAGGAAGAATATTCTCTGGACTACAATCCTTAGTTTATGTTCCCTCTAGTACAAAACCATTTGGGATTAGGGATGGGTCTGAACCAAAGCCCAGGATCCACATGAGACGGGCTGAATAACCCCTGCACTAGAACTGACGGGGTTAAGGAGCAACTTGGGGCCCAAGTGATCCTGCCCAACGACACCTGCAGAGCCTGTTCCAGCTGGACCTGGAGCTTAAAAGGGAGACATACAGCTCAAAGGGGGTCTGATGAGGTGGGGAGAAGGATCTGCCCTAAGAGTGCCTGTAACTGGGAAAGCTAGGCTGATCAAGGAAGCAGCTGCAGCAGTAGCCAGTTTAATCAGGGCCCAGCTGGCCCTTATAAGAGTGCCCAAAGAAAGATGCTTCTGAAAGCTTCTCTGGTAGAGGAAGAGGCCTGCTGAGCCTAGAGGAGCTGAAGGGGAAGTCGGTACCTTTTCTCTTATGATTTTGTGACAGGCTGCAAGACTTTGACAAGGGTGGTGGGAGGCAGCCTTAAGATACTCCTTGGTGCTAGACATTTGGTAACCCTTATAGGCTCTGGGCTGGAGTCTGGTGGAATGGGAAGGCCTGGGCACCCCACCAAACCCTCACCTTCTGGACTCCTCCCTGGAGGGAAGGAAGGAAGGAAAGAATTAATACCTCTTGCACCCCACGCCCCCCCAGCTGGGATCAGACACTCATGGATGTGGTGGGAGGGGTCCATAGACAAACCCTGTACCTCCCAGAAACCCTGTCACACAGGGGGAAGATAGGACTGAGTGATAACCTAACTAGAGGATCAAGGCAACCCCCAGTAAAAGACAAACTAGCACCAGGTATGAAGGTGGTCCAGGGGAAGATTTGAGATGTGGTAGCTGTGACATTCTGTACCTTGGGGGAACGTATTGTAACCCCCATATTCCTCATTTTCATATAATGTGATCTCATGTATAAAGCATGCCTTGTAAGGTATCAGGGGAAAGGTTATGATCTGCTGAAAGTCATTTCTCTATCCATATCTGTGTATTGTCAATGCATATGAAGTTATGAGAATTGTGTTGTATGGTGGTCACCGAAGCATGCTGTAAGTTGGGGAATCAGCCAGATATTAGTTCCCCACAGGCAACAGCCAGGAAAGTAACCAACACCCAGGCGGGGTGTCAAATAAGCCCATCAACAGCCATTGTCTAGCAAGGTAGCTACAATCCAATGACTCACCTTCATGAGGCCCCACCAGGGGAATTGCTCAACCTTGCTTGAAGAGACTCAGCAATGCCCCACAGATGTACCTGGACTTGTGTTCTACAAGCACATGGACTGAGAGTATAAAACAGACAGAGTGGACACATACTATGCCCTTCTCCTGCCCCCACCTTTGCAGCAAGCAGCTAAGACACTGAGAAGAAAAGACTCCAACACAGGAGATTGGCCCAGGTTTAAGGAACAAGGCTCTATATTAAGGACTGTACTATCTGGTGGGGTCAGAAAAACTGCTTAATCTAGTTGCTGCTCAGTCTAATAGGGTTGAGAGTTTAGACTGTGTGCTTATATTTACTTGTTATGCTTTGCCTTATAATCACTTAAAATCTATCTTTATAGCTAATAAATCTGTTCGTTTATTCTACCTGAAGCAGTGCGTTTGGTTTGAAGCGTGTCAGAGGCTCCCCTTGGGATAACAAGCCTGGTACATATCAATTTCTTTGTTAAATTGACTAACTTATATAAGCTTGCAGCATCCAGCGGGCATAACTGGACACTGCAAGACAGATTGGGTTGTGTCTGGGACCGGAGATATTGGTTAGTGTCATTCGCTTGCAAGTAGCTGGGAGCAGCTTGCATGCCAGAGGCTGTGCGTGAACAGCCCAGGAGTGGGGGGGTTCTCTCAGCTGAGCAGGGTAAGGCTATCTCCCAGAGTCAAGGATTGGAGTGACCGACCAGACCACTGGTCCAGATAACACCAGAGTGACATTGCCCAGTAGGTAATGGGGAATAAACATACAGAGAGCTCATAATATTTAACAGAATTAATAAATTGTACAGATTCCCCAAATTGTTCCACTAAAGCAAAGCTGTGACAGTAGCCAGGGGCCTAAACCCCTAACCATGGGGCAATGTCACCTGCCCATCACGCCAAACACTGTGAAATTTGGATCTAACCCCTAACTCTAATGGGTCGAACCAATATCCTGGATCTGAACATCCCCAAACCTTGAGAAAGTTCAGCTCTAGCTCTGAACTTTGAGGGTCAGGCGTGTCTTGCTCAGGTTATCTTGATCCTGAGTAATATAAGGAAAGTGTGGAGTATGGAAATGAAAATATTCTCTGTGCTTCTTAATGGGACTATTGTCACAGCTTTGCTTTAGTGGAACAATTTGGGGAATCTACAATTTATGAATTCTGTTAAATATTATGAGCTCTCTGTATGTTTATGCCCTTATTACTCCTGGTGAAATTCTGCACCACTGTGCATGCGCAGAATTCATGTTTTCTGAAGATTTTTCACCCTATAGAAAATAGATTCTGCTGGGCTTTCACCAGCAGGGGCTGCTGTGGCACCAGAACAGAGGGCAGCTGGTTCATAGGCTGGAGCAGTTAGCTGCAGATAGGGAGGGAGCAGTGGCTGCATTCCTCACAGTGCCCTGTCTGCAGGGCCAGGTGAGGAGGCATGGGATATGGAGGGGGGACACACACAACAAAGTGGGGCAAATGGGGCTTCTGGAGGGGTGGGTCACACAGACTGGGGTTCAGAAGGGCTAATGTGGGTGGACAGACTGGAGTGGGGGCACAGGAGCTAGTGGAGTGACAGCATTGAGCCAGGAATTGAATGGGAGTGGGGGTGCAGGGCCACATAGGGATGGGGGCAAGGAGGGGTTGCTGAATGGGGGTGCAGAGCAGCATGGGGACAGGGGGTGCAGGGCCACATGGGGAGGGGGAAGACGGGTGGCTGAGTGGGGATGGGGGAGGGGGGTTCTGGGACACTTGGGGACAGGGCAGTTGTGCATAACTGAATGGGAGAGGCTAGGAGTCAGCCAGGGTCTGCATTGGGGAAGCTCCCAACTCCCTAACAATTTCCCCTCCTCCCCCACCCCCCAAAAAAACCCTGTTCCATACTTCTCCCATCCACACCCAACAATCCTCCAAGTTCATTCCCAGGCTCCGTCCCAGCAATTACTTCCCTCATCCTCTCCTCCTCAATGACTCCAGACACACCCAAGCCTTTGTTCTGCTTCTGAGGAGTGCGGGAAATATATTTCTGTATTGTAGTTTAAATGAATTACTCAAAGTTCTGTATTAATGTGCCTAGCAAGGAATTTATTTGTCAAAAACATTTCCTGAATCTATCTTGTTGTCTGTATTGTTACAGCCATATTTGCTGAAAGGTATTTTGAAATAAATTACCAAAATAATTGTATGGGGTGTGACTATATTTGACAAAATATGCAGAATTTTAAAATATTGTGCACAGAATGTTTGTTTTTTTGGTGCAGAATTCTCCCCAGAAGTACCTTATGACTTTATTGTTGCACCACCCTTCTTGTGCTCAGATGATGGGGGGTGGTGCCTGGGTGTCTGTCTCTGAACGGGACAGTCCTTAAAGAACATCAACAACTGAATAAAGCTTGCCCTAGCAGAACAATGTGCTGGCTACAACCTAGGTGAAACTAGTTCTCTACAGAGGACAGAGTGAAAATCCCCTCAAAAAGGGAAAAAGACAGGAGTGAGTACAGGCCTTTAAAACCCCAGCTTAGAAGATGGTCAGAGATTGAGACAAAGGGGCATGCTGTCTGAGCAAGAGGAACCTTCAGCTGCAGGGTCAGAGAGCAGAATCAGTGACCTAGAAGAGACGCCTGAGCTGAAGGAGTGAGGTCCAGGAAAGGTGACTGGGGATCCTAAAGGGCACTGTCCAAAGAACACTCAAGAGTGGTGAGGAAACTGAGGCAGGGAATGGTGTACAGGTGTTCATTGTTTTGACTAGATGTATCTCTCTTGTGCTGTCTAAAAGAGAAGAGTGTTTGTTTTGTGGAAACCCTTCTGCAAAGGCTGAGGCTTTTTTGCTTCAACTATCATGTATCCCTGAAGGGTTAAACTATAAATCACAGTATCTGTGAGGGTGGAGCTCTGAGGAAGGTGTGCTTAAGCTAGTGGTGGGATCTCATGGAGGGAGGGGGAAGTTCAGCACTGGTCTCAGGTTTAAGGCAGCTGGACCACAGGGTCTCCTGAGAAGGGGTACAAGACAGAGTTTGTGCACCCAGAAAGTATGCAAAAGGGGCTGGAGCCTGCTCTGGCCGAGGGAAGCTTAAAAGCACATGAATCCTGCATCTGGATCCAAGCACAGCAGCCTGGTGAGTGTCCAACAAGTGGGAGCTCAGCCAGGTCTGTGACAAAAGAATAAAAGGTGGCTTTGAACTGTGGAGGCTTTGAAGGGAAAAAAACACCGCAAAAGAAAAATATTCCATCTCCTCCTCCCCCAAACTTGTAACAAAAAAGTAATCAGAAAATTGAGCAACATCTAATCTTGTAACTTCTAGGACTCTTGTGTATTGCCATAGCAAATAACCATAGTCACCAACTTCTCCATGCTGAACAGGTAAAGGTTAACAGAATTCAGAACCTGATCCTCAAATTAATAACAGCTAAGCTATAGGAGTATTTTCATTAGTTATCACTAATATATTCTCTCATAAGCTGATCATGAATAGAAACTGCCAAATCATTTAAAGCCACATCTGCATAGGCCAGATTGCTAAGGGTTTGAAAGATGTTTGGATATGGTGTTACAATACATGGTATTTGTCCCTTTCATGCACATACTTGTTCAAAGTTGTGCAGTTACCTATCTGGAGTGAATCTTTAAGCCAAAGCTATTTTGGCTGTTCTTCAAAAAACAAAATAAAATAAAACAAAAACCTACTATACACAGCTCTTTGAAAAACAAGATATAACCAGTAGGTTTTCTTTCTGTTGCACCAGTAATATTAGAATGTAAAGTGTTTTTAAACAAGAAAACCCTTTGTTTGAACAGAGCAGCGGGAGAAAAGAAAAAAAGGTTAATTTTCTTTCTGCTTTCTTTAAGTCTGGAGAGCTTCCCAAGATTTCCTTACAAAAGAGGAATGTCATGAGAACTGAAGTGTGGGGGAATTTTAAATATTGAAGAATCAATGGATAAATAAGAGAAGGGGAGGACCAGTAGCGTAGCCGGGGGGGAGAAGGGGGAGCGGCGCCTTTTTTTGCTCCCGACGCCTTTTGCTGCGGAGCCTTTTTTTTTTGCTCCTGACGCTTTTTGCTCCCGGCGCCTTTTTTTAGCTCCGCTCTCCCTGTGCTCTAAACCTGGCTACGCCACTGGGGAGGACACCACTGTGCTGACAGAAGTCCAGTTTAAATGACTGAAGATAAATTCTTCCGTGCTTGTCTTATGATGGTGTGAAGATTAATTTTCAGGACAGTTAGGCCTGCAGCTGCTGTTCAGTTCAGCACTTCACACTATCAAGTTTCCAGATTTAAAATTCATCGGTGCACGCTTCCTGGAAGACGGGTGAAATCAGTCCATGTCACTTCCAAAAGCCTAGCTGATTTGGATCTCTGCCAGAGCAATGTGTGACTTGTTGGAAGAGTTCTTGTGCTTGTGGTCACCTTTACTAGCAACACTAATAAATCATACTTTTCAGGGCTTTAGATCACGGCTAATAAATTTAGCTAGCAACGTTTTTATAGCAAAAATATTCTTAGAGCATAACTTTGCCTTTCTATAGGCTTTTGCAAACTGCTGGAATTAGCCATAAAAAAGAATGGTATCTGCTAGGAGAGCTGCTGAGGATGACCACTTTTCATTTATCTTATGTTTCTAGAGTGATTTTAGTACTGGTGAAAGGACCTGCTTCATCACCCAAGAGGACAAAGTCCCTCATTTAGCCACAGAACTGTTACAGCAGTGGTAGCAACAGGTTTCAACCCATACCACCCATCCCTGACAATGTGCCTCCCCCATGAGGGACCACCACTAGGGGAGGGAAAAGGTAGCTGCTTCTGCTAAGAGTCTTTTGTGATGGTATTGTTTGTGACATGGATAGGGTCACTGGCAGTGGTTCCATTCACTGCCATAGCACCCCCTGACATCAGAGCATGGCATTGCAGGGGTGTTCACCTCTAGCATCTCCTATTGACCACTTCTTTGGCCCTGCAATGGCCTGTTTCTGTCTACATCTTCCATGGCCCAGCCCTCCAGCCAGGTCGTCTATTTCCAGTTCTGTCCCATTCTGGGTAACAAGAGTGCCACTAAAGAATCCACACCAACATCCAAACAGAAGATCCTTCTTCCTCTCTCAGGAAACATTGACGTTTACTGCTCTTCACTCTCCCAGGGAATACAGAGTTCCTTCTTCATTTCCTTGGCTGTGCACTCCCATCAATGGCATTTTTCCTGGAGCAGGAGGCCCTTCTTCCTAGCAGGTTTCCCCACTGCATCATCTGCTCAGGGACTCTGGCAGCTTTTTCCAGGCACCTCTTTGCTTCTTCCAGGCCCTGTGTCAAGGCTTCCCCCAGGAGCCTGACCTGCTCCCTGTAGTTCTCTTCAGCCTGGCTTCAGAATGCCTTTCCCAGAGAGAGGGAGGGAATGCCCCATGCTTCTCATTCCTGGGTCTACTCCTTACTGAGTTCTCCCTGAGCTTTCAGAACAGGGTTCATTAATTGTAATTGGGTAACTGTAACATTTTGGTGGATCACTCAGATTAGCACAAGGTTCTGTCACTGCATGCCCTGTGGCCCGGGTGCCTTAATGCTGTACTGCTATGGGTCAGAGTCCTGACTCCAGTAGCCAGCCTACAGGCAGAAAGGTCCTGAGTCTCCCCAAACCCATCTACCCCAAGTATTTAACTACTAAACACTTTTCCCCAAAGGAGTGAAACCTGCCCCCTGTTATCAGTTCACTTGGGCATGTGCACACTTCACACAGTTTGTACTATAGAGACCTGCCTGGGGTGGTAATAAACAAAAAGTTTATTCAATAGAAAAATCAGATTCAGAGATGAAATAGTAAGTTACACAGAAAATAAACATGAAGACAAAATTTCAGGCTTTACACTTTTATTAGCTAAATTCCCTTTTCTAATATGTTACCTATTGCCTCTGAAGAGTTTCTCCGCATACCCACAACACAGAGGGGCTTCAGCATTTCACAAACAGTACCCTGCCTAGATACTGCCCCCTCAGTTTCTGGATGTCCTTCACTTTGAACCTCTTCTCTTCTAAGGGTTTGCATTTTTTTTCTTTCTCTCAGACTATAGTGATTCATGGTGGGAGAAATGATTTCCTCTTAATTTTTCAAGACAGGGGTTTTCTTTTCAGTTTCAAGTTGATTCGGTGTTTTCCCATTAATTCTAGTGGTCCACCATTATCTCTTCCTGGCTGGATAATGGATAGGTATTAAAAGTTAATCTCATGTAAACAAATAGTGTGGGAGTTCCTCTCTCCGTGCAGTGAAGCGCACTTGAAATTATAGTACCAGTTATGAGCATACTATTCTATATACACAAACACATCCTTCATAACCATAACATTGACCATTACAAACTTTCATACAAGCCCTTACTTGATACACTTTTTCATAGCACAAGAACATTGTATACAATCAGTTGAGTCAGCTGCTTACTCTTTGGGGTTCAGACCCCTGTTCTGCCCTGTCTGGGCCCTGATTGACACAGACACCCAATCAGGATCAGCTGGGGGGCTGTTTGTGACATACCAGGGTACAAGGCAGACTAATGACTAGTTGTGTCATGCCTGCTCTCTATCTTGGGATGCCCTTTACAATGCTTTGTAACCTCCAGCCTGGACTGCTCACAAACAGCCTCCAGCATGTAAGTCACTCCCAGATCTGTCTCTTACCAGCCTTGGTTGTACTTCAGGGTGACCCCAACACACCCCCAGTCTCAGATTTTCCTTCAGATATGTATATACTAATGTAGCGGGGTGGCTACCCCCGGTCCTGCCCTGAGGGGCTTGAAACAGCTCTGGGAGAGGGCTGTAACTGGGAAAGCTAGGCTGATCAAGGAAGCAGCTGCAGCCAGTTTAATCGGGGCCCAGCTGGCCCTTATAAGAAGGCAGTGGGCCTGGAACAGACAGACTCTCACTCTAGGAAAGGATCTGGCTGCAGAAGGTACCTAGATTGGAGCTGGGGAGCACCGGCCTGGGAAACTCTCAGGCTGCAGGGACTAGAGTAAGGCCCAACAGTATTGGGGTTGAAGGGGACAGCCCAAGGTTAGATAGAGGCACCAGGTCCAAACCCAACCTTGCCTGTGATGAGTGACTAATACACTGCAGTCTGCCCCAGTGCATGGGGCTAGGTGGTGACTGGCAGTAGCCTATACTGAGGTGAGGTGGGGATAGTGGGTGGGGGGTCCCCAGGGAGGGGACACCCTGAGACTGAGGGGGTACTGCCAGGGGGCAGTACCCCAGTTAAAGGGGCATTGTGGTCCGGGAGGGACACAGGGGCCCAGCAGTAGCGGATCACCGGCTGACAGAGGGTGCTCCAGAGAACTGGTGAGCTAATTCCCTGAGAATACCAGCAGGAGGTGCTACCGGGTGAGTCATTGCCTGCTTACACCTGACAATACAAGTGTGTATATAAAGTCCATTATTTCTTTAATAAAATAATATGCATACAACTTGCCATCCCAAATACTTCAATTTAAACACACTGGATTAGATAAAACAAGTTTAACTACAAAGAGATTTTAAGTGAGTACATGTAATGATGCATAAAAGTCAAATGGTTACAAGAAAATAAAGTTAAAATGTTATTGGTGCTTAACTTAACAAACTGTATCAGATTCAAATAAAGTTTCTTACCATATGCTTTCAGGGGTCTTACTGACCAAAACCTCTAGGTCAGGATCCCTTTTCCCGAAACCAATGAAAGCTTCTTCTGTTGCTTCAGGGCCAGAGAATCAATAGAGAGAAAGGGGGTGTTTTCCCCTCCTTTTTATAGTTTCAGTCCCGCTTTTGAAAAATACTTCCTGCTGGGTGCTAGAAGACACAAGTCTATGTGGAAGGATGTTCCCTGCTACGTTTTACTCACTTGTTTGAGCTTCTTTTGTCTCCCCTTCCTGCTTGATGACTCTGTTTATTGATTAGAAACAAATTAAGCAGAGTACACATTCCTTTGTTTGAGACAGACCTGTTTGCCAACCTCTGTTTGGATCATGTGTTAATAACACCAGAGAGTGGAAACTTATAACTTCACATACAATGTTGCTCCACACATTGTATTTTATCAGGACAATATTGACCAGCAAATTATGAGTTTTCAAATGATAGACTTTGTACAAAGATTATTGCAATGGTATGTAGGGTAAGGACCCAGGGGTACATTCAGTCACGCTGCTACTGAACAGACAAGGCTGAGACTGACTCTCTTTAAAGGGCCAACTAGCCTATGACCGTCATCAATGCACAAGGGGTGGGGAGGATGCATGGGCTCTTTACAGTTGTGGGTGGAACCCCTTCCTTCCCCTTGCAGCCAGCCCAGAAAACTGCAATACTCCATTGCAGCTGTCCAAACACTCCCCAGTTTCTACCCACTTAGAAGTATCCTGACTCCCCGTACTGTCTCAGCTACAGTGATTCTCCCCAATCCACACTGACAAGCAAGTGATGGCTGCTCATGCACCTCTTCCCAGCTGTCAAAACTCACTCTGACATGCCCCCTTCTCCAGTTTGCCCAAACCCTCTCTGATTCCTCCCCACTGGCAAACACCCCAGCAAGCCTCCCACTTAAACCTGTCCTAAACCCTACCTGCCCAATGAGATGCCCTCTCAAAACTCCCTTCCAACCTTTCTGCTCTGCCTCCCTAACTCTGACCCCTGTCCCAAGTGCCCTCTTTCCCATCAAGTTCCCTCATAAGAAGCAGCCCAACCACCCTCAGCTTCCTAAAACTACTCCAGTTCACAATGACAAGCACTCAATGCACTCCACTCTCGCTCGTATCCCATTTTCAACTGCCTAAACTCTTGGATTGCCCCCAAATGGCCCATCCACACACCACAGTTGTGCAAACCTTCGGTTAAACCCCAACGTACTTTATTCTCCCCTTCTATATCCCCTGACCATAAACCTAGTCTGTAACCTCCCTCTTTTCCATCCACCCACAAAACTGTTCTGACCTTTTTTCCTGATGCCTAAATCCTCAACAGCTAAAAACCAGAAGCTATTAACAATATTGCTTATATACCATGTGCCTTTTGCTGAACTTGTGTAAATGAATTATTGTAACTGAGTTTTCAATTATCAACATTCTATTTGATAAAGTGTTGATTGACTGATTTAGCAACACTCCTCACACATAACAAGATACTCTACAATATGGTATATGCAGATAACTTTTCCTGCCAATGAAATATAAACACTTCTAAAGATGAGATGCAGCAACCATTCTATTCTAGCAACACTTCCCAACATATCTGAAGACCAAGAGAATAACTTATTCTGTTGAACAAAAGGGAGAATTTAGTGAAAGAGTGTAATCATCCAAGTAGGAATTTGCAGGACAATGTTGCTATCACCTCCACTCTGCTGAGAAACATCATGGGATCTTTAATGTCTCATCTACGGTGAAAAAAGCTGTTCACAAAAGCAGTTGATATTGTATATTTGTGTCTTTTTCTTTCAAAATGAGATGATGTTCAGTGTATGTGTATCCTTGTATTATTGTTGCCATAGTAAATATCAGTGTTTTTGTGACTACTGTCAAATATAATCCAGTATAAGGCAGCACTCTGTTTTCCTCCTGAGCTGAGCTTATACAACAGTTAGAGAGAGAAAAAAGAATCCTCAGAGCCTGTTCCATGGTATCTGAGTGCCTGGCTGTAGATAACAGATTTCTGGGCGTGTTTGGGGTGGTTACTGGCTTAATGAAGGTAGGTGTGGTGATCCATGGGTTTCTTGTATGTAGTTGTTTGTAGCGTTCCATTAATGGACCACTTCACCTTGAATGGTCCCTTGAAATACATGTTAATAATTTATGCAAAAAATTCTCTTCCACCTTCTATTTAGCTGTGACACACTGAGTAAGTGTCCCACTTAGCGGCAGAAGAGGAAGAGATGCTCTGTGGGATAGCTGCCCAGAGTGCATTGCTCCGAATACCACTGCAAGTGCCGCAAGTGTGAACACGCTATTGCACAGGCAGTTGACAGTGTGAACACACAACAGCGGTTTCCCTTCAGCGCTCTCTGAGCGGTGCTGTAACTGCCAGCGATGTAACTCTGCCAGTGTAGACATATCCTTAGCTGCAAAAACAAAGATTATGTAGTATAGGCCAGGAAAGGAAGTGCAAAGCCTTTTTTTTTTTAAATGATTGGCGTATTACATTGAAAAATGAGCAGGCTGCTTGAATAGCCAAAACTGAGACCTCATTAAAATTAAAGCGGCAAATACTGAAATGCTTTAATCCTCATTTAGATGCATACAAATGTTTTGCTGTTAGACTTTTCAACACCTCAGGCATGCCATTTGCATTCTCAACAACCTTTTTTCATACAGATGTGATGCTGGAAGGTTAAACTTATTTGAGAGCTTGAAATGCCAAAATCCAGTAAGGGTTCGTGGTAACTGTCTGGTGTTCTGGTTCCAGGACTGCTGTGCTAACGTGCTTGAAAATGCTACTATTATCATACGCACTTTTAAAGGTAATTTCAAGCAATTTTTAGAGAAGCTGTAATTTCCACGGCCTTCTGCTATGCAAAACCAGGCTCCAACAATAGATGCTTCTGTATTGCTTCACCACTGAGACCATACACCAACCTGTCATAAAGGGTGACAAGGTGAATGAGGTAATATCTTTTATTGGACCAACTTCTGTTGGTGAGCTTTTGAGCTGTACAGAAATTCTCTTCTTCGTCAAAAAGGGTGTCATTTAACTCACAAATTCAGCATTAAGCCAACATTTTAAGACTATCCCAAAACATTGAACTTTTCCCCCTCTTCTTCTTGGTTTCTCTTATGAAACCAGAATCCCTCTGCAGCCATTAGTAACAGTGAAGCAAAATGTGTTTGAAATACTTGTACAATTTCCGTATGTTCTGATGAGTTTGCTACCATCAGACTACATAATGCTATAAAGTGGAAGGTTTGCCCCACACTCAGGAGAGTGGGTATAGTTGGATTCACAGGAGTAGCATTTGCAACTGCACTGAACATTTTTAGTATTTTGTAGGAAGTCCATATTCTCATCCAAATGGCCAGGAGGTCCTATCACAGCTGCCATTTAAATTAATATCTTCAATCTGTCCCTCCTTTCCTCTCTGGGAGTTTTACTTTCTCATTCCAGGGCATGAGAATACACAACTCAGCAAAATAGGTTTGATTCACCTACTAGATCCCCTGCATCTAAAAAATACTTTTTATATTTAAAAAAAAAAAAAAAGTCCAGTTGTCCTGTGGCTTTTTTTTCCTGATGATTCATAGTAGAATCATCAGACTTGTCACCTATATTAAACCTGGAACTTAGAGACTGTCACATCAATGAGAAAATTTACCAGCAGCAGGTCAGCAACCAACTATTTATGATGTTCTCTTGTACAGAAAGATCTAAAATAATTTCTGCCATCCCATCATTTCAAGGTATATTGTTAAATTTAACTATGCATTCTGTGCAGTCACGCAACACTATCTAATCTATCATAGGTACTTATATGGGCCCAATCATTATAAGTTCCAACCCACTCTCTTTTTTGCTTCCCAATTTATAGGAGAAAATTTGCTTCCCAATTTATAATTTATTGATGGGTATTTTTGTTTTGATTTATTTTAAGTGAGAAGAGCTTGTTTCAGGGACGTGAAACCCATGGAATGAGTTTTCCATTTAGCTCTGAAAATTGTAAGTTATTTTTATTTCATCTAGTTTCAAGTTCTGTTTTCTAGCTCCTATGAATGTTCCCTCTCCCATGCTCACAAGCGGCCCCATACTGATTGACAGTTGCATTGTTCCAGTTGGCACTGGAAGAGACAATCTCTCAGGTAGCTAGGGCTAGTCCCAAGGAGAGGGTTGTTTATTTGGACAGAGACTTTGAACAGGATTCTGTATTTAGTGAGGAGTCAATACAGAGAATGGAGCATGGGGATGATGTGTTTGTGACGCTGGCAAACCAGGCGCCAGCTCTTGCCAAGACTGCAGGCGTTAGCTAAGAACTGACAAGCTCATAGCTGGAGACCAGGCCAGTTCACCTATATGTTAGTTTTGCTCAAATAGGTATTAGTCTCATAAGAATGTATTTAGACTCTATGAAGTGCTTGTAAGGTGCTGCATGCATTAATCTCACTTGCAATGTCTGTATTCCAGGCTATAAGAAAATATGTACATTTTGCTTTATAACTTTGAAAATGTTTGTTCTCAACTTGTTAACCCAGGCACAAAAATCATCCACCCCCCTTCCCATTCAGAAGGATTAGCAGGTGCGGAGCCCCACGTCAACAGCGACGACGGGCCCCCTCCGCCGAAATGCCGCCGAAAGTAGCGGCCGCATACAGTGCCCCCTGCTGAGCCTCCGTCCCGCAAATAAGACGGCGGCGGCAGTGACGAAGCTCTCACCGCAGTTCCTCCAAATACAGCAGTGGCAAGCAAATGCCGAAGTGCCACTGAAGCGCTAGATGTTGCGGGGCCCCGACACGGACGTTGCGGGGCCCCTTTAGGCACGGGGCCCAATTCCAGGGAATCGGCCAAATCGGCTTAAAGCCGGCCCTGGACATCACGATACAAAGGATTGGTTAATGGCCCTATCACACCTGGGAAATACTGTGTGCCAGGAAGCTTGTCCTGTGGACTTGGAAGCTAAATGAAGGAAATAAAAGAAAGTCACAGAAAATTTTCCATCTTTTTTTGCTGGTTGAACTCTGACAGGGCTAGACACACCAAACTGAAGCCAGAGATCCCCAGGTGCTGCCCCATATATCCACCCTGAAAGACTTGACAGATCCCTACAACTCTGTCCCTTAGGATTTAGATGATAGCTCATTTGTGTGTATGTTTGCTTGCTTTAACCTTGTAATATAATTCTCTCATTTCTTTTCTTAGTTAGACTGTCCTTTCCTGAACCCCCCTCTTCTGGCTTTCAAATTACCTTCATTGGAAGCAAGCTCCCCACAAACCAAGACACAGTCACCAACTCAAAGCGACACCAGACCCTTTCAGAACAACAGATGCAAAACCTGCTGACATATCTCCACTGGTACAATGATCAATACCCCCCACAACATAACTCTCAAAAGGCATGTGTAGAATCCACTGATATCACAATATGTGGTGTACCTCACCCAGTGCACTAAATGCCCCATAGCAACTATGTGGGTGAAACCAGCCAATCACTATGCTCTCGAATGAACTCGCACAGGAAAACGATAAAAGACCAAAATACCCCATCACCTGTGGGTGAACATTTTTCACAAAGCCATCACTCTATCTGTCCTCATCCTCAAAGGCAACCTGCACAACACTTTCAAAAGATGTGCCTGGGAGCTTAAATTCATAACTTTGCTAGACACTAAAGATCAGGGACTAAATAGCAACACTGGATTTATGGCTTATTACAACAATCTCTAAACCACTAAAGGCTTGTCTAAACTGGCACTTTACAGCACTGCAACTTTCTCGCTCAGGGGTGTGAAAAAACACCCCCCTGAGCGCTGCAAGTTCTCCCCTCGTGGAGGTGGGTTTTTTAGAGCACTGGGAGAGCTCTCTCCCAACGCTATGCTGTGAGTACACAAGCCACATTAAAGCACTGCAGTGAAGACATGCCCTATCACAGCTTCACCCCATCCCCAGCTGCTTTCCGCCCCCTTTCTTTCCTCCATAGGACTGGAGAGGTATTACTGGGCCACTTCACTTTGAATGGTCCCTTGAAATATGTGTTAATTACTTATGCTAAACAATCTGTTCAAACCTTGTATTTAGCTGTGACACTCTGAATACATTCCCCAGACCCGAAGAAGAGCTCTGTGTGAGGGCACGTCTTCACTGGCAAAGTTAAAGCACTAGTTCTGTGGCAGCACTTTAACGTGGCTTGTATGGTCATGGAAGACAGTGCTCTAAAAACACCACCTCCATGAGGGGTGTAGCTCCCAGCGCTGGTGCCCTGTCTACACTGCCACTTTACAGCGCTGAAACTTGCAGCGCTAAGGGGGGGGTGTTTTTTCACACCCCCGAGTGAGAAAGTTGAAGCGCTTTAAAGTGGCAGTGTAGACAAGGCATTAAAAAGCTACTTTTCTCTTGCAGGTTTCTTTCTTTCTTTCTATATCTGAAATTCCTGCACAGAACAAATAGTCTGTAGTTGCCAGTCACCCAGTAGTTGCCAGTCACTTAGCAATCAATTTTCAAAATCACATTAAATAAATAATGACAGCTAGGTGGAATGCAGCCCAGACAGGATTAATGAAATAAGTTTGTGAAAAGTTTTTTTAAAAAACAGACTTGATATATATTTGGTTCTACTTGTAATGTTTCATAAGCACTCAGGAGTCAGGTTGGTTAGACTGAAACTTTATTTAAAAGTGCACTACCTTTCAGTTCAGTTTGATTTTGCTTAGGCTTCTGTGACTATTTAGCTGACACTGGGCATGCTCAGAAGCTTAACACAGCTGTTAACATTCAGTCTCTAGCTAATTCTAATTCAACTTATTTGATAATCACTGCAGAACTAATAATGTGATACCTATCAGCAAAGTACTGAAGCCTTCAAAATGGATGAAAAAAATACACGCACCAGAATTCTTTCTGCAAGGAAATTAGCATGTTTTTCACAGCAACACACAAGTAAAGCTAGACACAGCATAAAACAGGCTTCTGGACTTTTACTTTGATACTTTTATTACCAGTGCCATTTCATGAAATATCAGATTTCCTAGCAAATCTAACCTCTTTATAGGTAGGGCACCAATTATTACAGTATGTAGGTACTGCAAATAGAGAAAATGGGGAGGTATGAAGGTGGGCTATGTTCTTGCTGTCCTGATGATTCACTGCTTAAACATTTTACAATTTCCTTCAATGAAAACAAAACAAAATTCCGGATCAAAATATACTCTAGAAAAAAAATCGTATAGTCTATTAAAGAGCAAGACATTTTCCAGCAAAATGTTTTGTGGCATTTGAGTACCAGCTGTCTGACCTCATTTGACCCTGGCCCCACACACATGCTCTCACTTCCCCCTCAGGTAAACTCAGGGTTGCGGTGGAGAATAGCAGGAATGGTGGGCTTTTAATTGACTTCTGCATTCATCATTTATCCTGCCTTGCATAATTGTTTTCACTTTTCTGAGGACTTGTGAGATTCTGCTAAGTGGTGCAAATTTCCTGGCAAAGCAGCCAGTAAGTAGCTTATTTACAGCACAAATGTCAAGGTAAGAGAGGAACCCTATGTTTCTTCATATTTTGTATATGTCTAAGACCAAATCCTCCAATCGACTCCACAGGCTGATGCCACGTCTGCATTGTGGCATCCAGCCTGGCAGCCAGAAGGAATGCTAGTTTCTGCCAAGACGATAGATCTGTTTGGTTAAGGGAGGTTTGAAATAACACCGTTTAACTGTAAACTCCAGCAGCAACAACCTCAAGAGGATCAGGGTCCAGTGGTCTCGACTGTGATACAGGAAGTGCTGTGTTCTAATCTTAGCTGTGTGGCTTGGGACAAATTGCTTAACCCCACTGTCTCCTCATATGAAATAAAGGGATTTTAAATTATTTGTATAGCACCTATTGTTCCAGCAAATAGCTCTCCAGTCTCAAAAATTACCAGTGAGCCATCTGTAAAATGGGAAAATTATACTCCTTTCTCCTACCCTTTGTTTTGTCTAAATAGACTGAAGTCTCCAGGGGAAGGACACAGTGTGTATGTTGTAAAGTACGTGGCCCCATACTCAAGTGAGTCTGGGGTTACTTAACTGTTCAGCACTAAATAAAATTAGTTTGATAGAAATGTTAAAGCAGTTTTGTGTCTTTACGTTAGAGGGTGCTGAGGTAAGCTATGGACTTGCATCGAGGTGGGGCTCTCAGAGACATTTCTTTAATTTCTTGCCTAGTAACAGTCATGAGTTATTATGTGTGAGAATGGCTGACAAGTCGCTAATTATTTTTAAATAAATGAAGTGTGGGCCCTAAGTCCATCACCCCGAGCAGAAGTCTGTTGGCACTCCCTCCAGCAGGAGCCCCACACGTGTCCTGGTTTTGATATTCTTGGAAGAGCCCTAGTCTTTGGGTCAGCACAGTGGATCTTGCAAGACTGAAATTTTACATGATGACTGAAGACCTAGAAACTGCCAAAGCCTTGGGCCACATCAATCATATCTAGCATGCAGGGACCATCTAACTAGCCTTTGAAGATACAACGGTGATCCCTGAAGTGAATGGGATATTGACCCCTACAAAAATTAAGACCATGAAAATTAAATGTCTCGAGACATTAGCAACACCAGATGCTACATGCCTTTGTCCTTTCTCTATGCCCCTTGTCCAAGCCATCCAGAGAAGACGAGGTGAAAGACCTAGGCCTTTGGCCATGCCATACTCACTAGTCTGCAACCAAATGAGACTCCCCACATACACACATACCATGTGCCTGAAAGTACCTTATGAGTTCTGACAGCTGTTCTATCACCTGCTTCCAGTTAACAACAAAAGAAACCAAGTTAAAGACACCAAGTTAAAGACACCAAGAAACAAAGAAGTGAGAATTCTTCTATGGCATGAGGGACTCCTCAAATCCCCAGCACTACATCAGTGTGTGTGTTTTTGTAGGAAAACAGCTCCTTTTTAATAGTTCCCCAGAAGTGAATATTAAACTGTCTGTTATCTAGTCATAGATTTTCCTGGGTTAAAAGGGGGTGTTTAGTCTGAAGCTCCTACTGTGTGTGGTTTAACACCACCTCTGTGTAAAACCTGTTAAAAAGATGCTGTGCTATTGTGTGAAAGGGTGGGGGGAGAGATGTAAGAAAAGTGGAACAATTGTTTGTAATTAACAATGCGACTCAAGGACTAAGGTGAATTACAAGAAAATCATTCTAATGGCTTGTCTACAGTACAAAATTAAGTTGACCTAACTTACATCAGCATACAGCCACTGCAGTGATTAAATCACTTTGGTGTGTCTACACTTTGCTCCTTGTGTCGGCAGTGTGCACCCTCACCAGGAACGCTTGCACTGACTTAACTGTCAATGTGGGGCATTGTGAGATGGCTTCGGAAAGTCAATGTAAGCAACACAGTGTCTACACCAGTGGTGGGCGACCTGCGGCCCGCACGCGGCCCGTCAGGGTAATCCTCTGGCGGGCCGCCAGACAGTTTGTTTACATCGACCGTTCGCAGGCACGGCCAACCCATGCCACTTCCCGCAGGTCCCATTGGCTGGTAATGGCGAACTGCGGCCACTGGGAGCTGAGACCGGCTGTGCCTGTGGACGGTCGATGTGAACAAACTGTCTCACGGCCCACCAGCGGATTATCCTGACGGGCCGCAGGTTGCCCACCATTGGTCTACACTGATACTGTGTCGACCTAACTACGTCAACATTGACTCCATGTCTCCCATGGAGGTGGAGTTATTAAATTGTGTAGTGGGCGAGTTACATTGGCGGGAGCAATATCTTAATGTAGCTCTTACAGAGTTAGGTGTACGTAAGATGCCTCATGTTGATCTAATTCTGTAGTGTAGACCAGGGCTTAGAGCTTTACTTCCTTAAAACGATCCAAGACAAGAACATTGTCTGCTTTGAACAGTCTCATTTGGTTGGGGTCTCAGATCAGAGAGAAACCTTAACTCTGGTTAACAAAGAAATTCTTTCTATCAGCCTCATAATTTGATTGCATTACTTGTATTAATTGGTTTTTATTTCAATTGTAACTTTGATCATTGCATTGTTCTATTAATTAATATAGAGAAATGATAGTAACTTAGGGATTTGATTGTTTAGTTTTATATTTGCTTGCTTATTCTCTTAATAAAATCCACAGAAAGTACACCAAGCTGGTTTCTCTCTCAAAACTGCAACACAGCTTCTCCCACCCTGAGAACAAAGGTACTTTTAACACCCTGAGAACAAAGGTACTTTTAATTAAAACATAATTAATTCCTAGATGGCTCGTACAGTTTACAGAGCCTAGGTTGGGGCTTTTAGATGCAACTGTAATATACATAATCACAAACACATATAAAATATTTATCTCACCAGGAATTGTGAAAATTAATTAGATGAGGCCAATCTTGAACACTGTTGAGCACCCTCAACTGTCTTCTGCGGGGATTGAAGGCATCCATGATCTTGAACGAAGTACTCCACAGCCTGCAGGATCAAGCCTTTGTATGCTCTTTGGTCCAGAGAATGTCTCTTTCTCTGATCTGTAAAATCTATGTTCTCAATAGACAAATGATATAAATGTTCAGAAATCACTTTAAAGATAATTGCTAAACAGTAAAATGGAAGTTTTATAGGTTCTTTAGAAATCTGCATCCAATAGTGAATGTTATGGCCTCACAGTAACTATACAACAGAAGCAATATTAGACAGCTACAACTAGAGAAACATCTTACTCATGTAAGAATTGACATTAACATACTGCAGACATCTGATGCCTCCGGCTGTATTGATTTTATCTCTTACATTTATTAATTTTTAAAAATATTGTTTAATCTAGATATTTTGAAAGCCAATGGCTTTCTAGTATAAATTATTTGACATAGTTTAAACCATAAAATCACAAATAATTTAATGGGCTTCACATTTACGAATTAGCCAACACTTGGATTTTCAAGGGGTGTAGGGTTAGGATTGCACGGTAGCGGTCATTTCTAGATATTTCTTGAATTTTGTAAAAATATTGGGTTTCTATTTACAATACACAATTAGAATGAAAAATGGTAATAAATACTGGAGGGATTTTTGTTTTGTTTTTAAATTGTCAAGCAGGATTGGATGGCTTACAATATTGGTAGATAAGGAGATCCAAAAGCTATTATTTCCATCTAACAGCTCTGCAGTGACTCATGTGAAAAAAAGGGATGGTATTAGTTCAGTATCTAGTAAGAGGGGCATTTATATAACAAGTCATCATTGAAACTGGCACTCTTTTGGTGGTCCCAGCAAAGCTCAATGAATATGGAGACCGCCCTTCATTCACAGCCAGAGATAGCTTCTTTACCATATTGGATGGTTTGGATGTGGATGTTTTTTATCCAAAAAAATGTATTTTTGCTGAGGTGTTCCCCCCCCCCCCCTCCCCCCAGTATTTCTGTCCTACTTGGTCTCTTCCGTAAAGGCTAAGACACGAGGAAAATGATGAATGGTTTTCTTTTTAGTTTTCCCTTGCTGCTCTCTGTCACTCCAGCCAGAAATCAATAGAAAATGATAAAAATCTTGAGGGGAAAAAATCTAAGGTTTCCCACCAAGCAACAGATTTTGGTTGCAAAATAAATGAACATCCTAAATTATGTGTCATTTAACAATGAAATGGTGGTGGGGGGCTATGGCTTGGAGCAGGCTGATTGGGGAAGCAGCCACAGCTGGGCCACACCCCAATCAGGCTGCAGCAGGTCCTTATAAAAGGGCTGCTAGCCAGGTGCTTAGACAGTCTCCCTTTGCCTGTAGAGGGAGAAGGGCCTGGCTGCAGGTGCTAAGCAGGGTAGCTGGGGCAGCCCAAGCCCAAGGGAGCTTCGGCCTAGGAAAGCCCCAGGCTGCAGGCCTGGTAAGGCCAGAATAGGTACTGGGGTTGCAGGGGCAAAGCACGGGTAGGCATAGGCAGCAGGTCCAAACCCCCTTTGCCTATGATGAGTGGCTTACACTGCAGTCTGCCCCAGTGAGCGGGGGGGCTGGATGGGGACTGGCAGTAACTGTACACTGAGGCAAAGTGGGGATAGTGGGTAGGGGTTCCCCTGGGAGGGGGAGACCCTGAGATTAAGGCTGTGGGGGTATTGCCAGGGGGCAGCACCCCAGAGAAAGGGGCACTGGGTCCTGGGAGGGACACGGGGGGGGGGGGTCCAGAGGGGTAAGGCAGATCACTGGCCTGCAGAGGGTTCTCCGGAGGCTGGATGAGCTAATTCCTGACGACTACCAGCAGGAGGCGCCGCAGGGGTGAGTCCGACCCGCTTATAGGTGGATATTTATTGTCCTGGATTTCAGCTAAACTTTTCCTATTTTGGGTGTCTAGAGAAAGGCACTTAAATAATTGGCTTCATTTCCAAGTTTGGCTTCCATAATTAAGCTTAAAAATGACATGTGTGGAGATGTGTGTGTTAAATTCATAGATCATAGTTCTCCTTTGTCTGCACATGCAAAAAATCAGTGCATGTGTTTATATTCAAAAGACTGCATTTATAGCAAGAAATGACTGTTTATTTGTGACGTTATTAACACAAACTGTGACCGTATAGATCATTGTTGCAACCCAGGTCCTATAGTTGCACCAAATCTTGTACAAAGGAGGTCCAGTAAGGTGTCTATGGAAAGGTTATGATTTGCTGGTTATGATTATGCTATCTGTATGTGTGTATCATTTTTGTAGTTGAAGTAATGAATATTGGCTATGTACTTGTATCTCAATGTGTTTTGATTCTATGTAGCTGCAGTGATGCATTTGGTCAGCTTCTTGAGACAGGACTATTCTCAGTAAGTGCCCAATCAAGAAACACTTAACTGACAATGAACTTTAGGTGACACCAGTCCACATCTGAGCTTTCCTGGGAATGTTCAAACTAACATGTATACAATGGCATTGGTCTGTAAAGAACTGTGTCAAGTATCAGAGGGGTAGTCATGTCAGTCTGGATCTGCAAGAGTGACAGAGTCCTGTAGCACCTTAGAGATGAACAGATATATTGGAGCATAAGCTTTCGTGGGCGAAGACATGCGTCTGACGAAGTGGGTCTTTGCCCACGAAAGCTTATGCTCCAATATATCTGTTCGTCTATAAGGTGCTGCAGGACTCTTTGTCGCTCTTGTAAAGAGCTGAGTCATGCATGGACATATGACTTGCCCATGTGACTCCAAACTCCATCTTGTTGCTGTGATTTTGCACAGAAGAACCAAGGGGTTTCTGCCTACAAGAGAGAGAATATAAAAGACCCTGGAAACCCCTCCACTTTGTTTTCAATCCTGCTTCTAACCTCTGGAGGAACCTTGCTGCAAACTGAAGTGCTGAACAAAGGACTGAATGACCCATCCCAGCTGTGGATGTACTCCAGAGACTTGATTTGAGCCTGCAATTTATTCCATTACTGCTACAAGCCTGAACCAAGAACTTTGCCATTATTGTATGTAATTGATTCCATTTAATGAATTTTAGCCCTCTATCTTTTTCTTTTATGAATAAACCTTTAGATTTTAGATTCTAAAGGATTGGCAACAGCATGATTTGTGGATAAGATCTGACTTGTATATTGACCTGGGTCTGGGGCTCTGTCCTTTGCGATCGGGAGAACCTTTTTTCTTTTACTGAGGCATTGGTTTTCATAACCATTCATCCCCATAACGAGTGGCACTGGTGGTGATACTGGGAAACTGGAGTGTCTAAGGGAATTGCTTGTATGATTTATGGTTAGCTAGTGGGGTGAGACCGAAGTCCTCTCTGTTTGGCTGGTTTAGTATGCCTTAGAGGTGGAGAACCACCAGCCTGGGGCTGTGACTGCCCTGTTCTAAGCAATTTGCCCTGAATTGACACCCTCGGTTGTGTCTCCCCAAAGGTAGCATCGTTACATTAATACAGAAAGAAACCTTAGATTTTGGAGAAATTTGTCGGAATGCTTCCACTTCGCCATACTCTATAGAAGTCTGCTGTCCAATTTTTAGTACTACTTGGTGAGCCAAAAACTCAGCTGGTGTAAGTCAGTGTAGATCCACTGAGCTGCTGTTAATCAGCATCGTTTCATTAACTTCAATGGACTTCTACCAACTGAGGATTTGGCCTAATGTATTTATCTGAAAAAGAAAAACTTTACACAGTTGGAGTAAGATGTCAGCCCAACTGTCTGATAGAAGCCCAGCTCAATATGTTTGCAGATATTAACAGCTAAAGGATAGGTATGTGTTGGAGGAAATTGTCTGGAATCTAGATTAATCCACACAAAAGGCCATGAGTGTCGGTGACACACAGATTGTGTATAAATTAGATTTTGGGCAGAAGTTTCCCATTACCCATCAGTTCAGCCCCAGCAACACTACAATTATCATACACAATGCTCCAAATTGCCACTTATACTTTTCCTGTATCATGTCTTCTAATCCTGTTCACAGCAAGTTTACACAACATAGTACTTGAAATATTAGAGGCTTCTGGCACCTTATCTACACTAGCTCACTTACTCTTGCTATCACTGTAGCCACTCCGCCATTGGTAGAAGTTTTAGCAGGAAATTTTAGCAAGAATTTCTTAGGCTATGTCTACACTACAAAGTTTTCCTGAAGCAAGTTACGTTGGCATACGACCACCACAGTTAGCATATCACTTTTGTGTGGGCATACTTGGCTCCTTGCATCAGCGTTGCATGTGCTCACCAGAAGTGCTTGAGTAGGGGCACCATGGGTAGGTATCCCACAGTGCAACCCACCACTGTTCAGTCTTTTGGGTAGTTTTGACAATGCATGGTGGGGTGGAAATGAGTCACAAAGGGGTGACTGGGAGCAAGGGGTCAACTTCCCATGATGCAATGTTGTCTGTCCCATAATATCAGCTATAGCCCATCATTTTTGAGACAGAGACATTGTTCTTTGACTGACCAAGGAGGTAGCAGTCTTCTATGAGAGCAAGATATATTGGAATAGGAAAAGGTACAGAAAAGGGCAACAGAGGATTAATGGAACAGCTTCCATACAAAGACAGATTAATAAGACTGGGACTTTTCAGCTTGGAAAAGGGACAACTAAGTGGGGGATTTGACAGAGGTCTATAAAATCATGACTGGTGTGGAGAAAGTAAAGAAGTGTTGTTTACTGCTTCTCATAACACAAGAACTAAGGGTTATCAAATGAAATTAATAGGCAGCAAGTTTAAAACAAACAAGTATTTCTTCACACAGCGCAGTCAACCTGTGGAACTCTTCGCCAGAGGATGTTGTGAAGGCCAAGACTATAACAGTGTTCAAAAAAGAACTAGATAAGTTCATGGAGGATAATCCATCAGTGGCTATTAGCCAGGATGGGTAGGGATGCAAAACCATGCTCTGAAGTGGCCCTAGCCTGTTTGCCAGGAGCTGGAATGGGCAACGGGATGGATCACTTGATTATCTGTTCTGTTCATTCCCTCTGGGGGACCTGGCATTGGCCACTGTCAGAAGGCAGGATACTGGGCTAGATGGACCATAGGTCTGACCCAGAATGCCGTTCTTACGTTTTTATCTCCATACAAAAGGCTAATAGGAGCTAGGGAAGAACAAATTCATAGGAAAGGCTAAATTGATCTAAGACCTCCCCCTGCCCCCCCCCCCATGCAGATTACCATCAACCCTAGTCCCTTGAGACTTACAGCCACTTAGCAACTGTAACTCTCTCCATACATTCAGTACTTTTACGCTGCTTTCCAGTCTAGAGTTGCTTTCTGTGATGTGTGTGTTTAATTTTCTCTGTTTCTGTAAAATTGCCAGTTAAGACTTTAGTTTGTCTTAAAGCAAAGAACTGTTGGCTGGCTGCACAAAACAGTTAAGTGCCGAGATGCTGAACATCATTGTGCTTAACTTTTAGGTATGTAAGAAAACACTGATTCACAAAGCCTGAGTTAAGCACATAGGTGCTTTTGACTGCAATTCACAAAAGACAGTATGCTAGGCAGGAAGCCACCTAAACTATCCAGGAGATGCTGACCAGAGGGGTGTGTGCGCTAAGCCCTGCCCCTCTATAGTGGTAGTAGCTAAAGTCCAGGCTGGTGCCTAGCTCTGCCAGCGATTTTTTTTTTTTTTTTTTTTTTTTTTTTTTTTTTTTTTCCAACTGTGAACCCTCTCCTGGAGCCAGGCGCCTAGGCTCTTTTAGCAAAAAGCCAGCAGCAGGGAAGGACCTCAACTTTTATCCCAGTGGTTAGGGTATTCAGCTGGGATGTGGGAGAACCCCAGTTTAAGTCCCTCTCTCCTTGACAGGGAGAAGGGTTTTTGAACTGGGACCTGTCACCTCTCAGATGAGCGCTCTAACCACTGGGCTATGGGATATTTTGATATGGTGCTCCCTCACTCTCTCCTCTTAAAGCTGTTGCACTGTGGATAAAGAGTCATTGGAGCTGGGGGACTGGATCCTACTAGATTGGGGTCCGCACATGACTTAGGGGGCCAAATGTCTCTCTTACCTAAGCCCCAGAACTATTCACAAACTGGGGTATCTGGAGGCCTTTAGGGGAAAGCAGTACACACATTGAGAGGCAGAAATCTAAGTGCCTAGGGAATGTATACTGCAAAAACTTAGGCGTTGAGTGAATTTAGATACTTGCAGGGTTACTCATAGACTTTAAGGTCAGAAGGGACCATTATGATCATCTAGTCTGACCTCCTGCACAATGCAGGCCACAGCATCTCACCCACCCACTCCTGGAATAATCCTCTCACCTATGTCTCAGCTATTGAAGTCCTCAAATCATGGTTTAAAGACTTCAAGATGCGGACAATCCTCCGGTAAGTGACCCGTGCCCCATGCTGCAGAGGAAGGCAAAAAACCTCCAGGGCCTCTGCCAATCTACCCTGGAGGAAAATTCCTTCCCGACCCCAAATATGGTGATCAGCTGAACCCCGAGCATGTGGGCAAGACTCACCAGCCAGACACCCAGGAAAAAGTTCTCTGGAGTAACTTCTAACATCCCATCATGTTCAGAAGGAGTTTTGTGCATCGCAGTGGCCCAAGGGACTTAGGCACCTACCTCCTTTTGAGCATCCAGGCCTTTGTACCTGACTTATGTGAGCCAGATTTTGGTTGATGCACTCTGAGCTGGTCTACGTGGGGAAATTTACAAACAAATATAATTTTACGGCTATAGTCATATCGGTATAACTGCCTACATAGACACTTATGATGGAATAAGAGTGTCTTGGGAAAAGAGGGCACAAAAGAAGGCTTCTAGAAGCCTTCATGTTTAACTGTATATTCAAGTTAGTTTTACAAGGTTTATAAATAAGAGGGTAACACCTAGTCCATCACTAATCGAGACTAATGCTGATGGGCATTGTTGCACTTGCTTGGGTTATTTGCTTACAAAACACAGCAACATGCATCACATGGAGGTCTGTATTAAAATTGTTCTTTATTGTAAACAAGGTATAAAGTACGACATAAGAAGTATTGTGCAAAATTTTAAAGTAGTCATAAAATTATCTAGCACACTATTATCCAACTGTTAAGTTGTTATTTGTGTACTCAACATAGTAAGATACAATAAAAATATGGTTAGTGAAAGTTGATGCATTATTTGTCACAATCTACAGTATTAATTCAAGGCTGGTGTTTTTACTGCCTTATTTTTACTTTACAAATAACTCCTAACTTTCTAATTTAATACAGTATAGATTATATCCTCATTACATAAAAACCATTTATCTCTAACAAATCTTCAAAAGTGACCTCCACATCAAGTAGCCTAGCATAACATACTTGTTCTTGCTTTCTTAATAAACCCACATAATTATTATTATGGTTACATTTAAACACCCATACTGTCTCAGTGTTTATGAAAAATGCAGTGGTATGGAATTTTGAAAGGTATAAAGGAAACCATACGCAACTTGAAAGCAGAAGCATCATAGTATGCCTAAATATAACCAATTGTAATAATCATGAGCTTTCAAGAGGAATAGCAAAAATAGTATTAGCATTCTATATTATAATAAATTAATGGGATTTAGGTACTTTTGGCTCTGAGTGCTGCCATGTGGCTAGAATTGATTCCATATTTGGACAGTAATGTAAAACTGGCATGACTGACATACTTGATACATTAAATACTGTATCAAGAGGTGCTGAGCCTCAATGCACATCTCTCAAGATTGGGCCCCAATGTAAATGTATAAATTTCCTATCAAGGAAAGGTGACAGCGGTAGGATAACTGTTTTATACTATCTCGTACAGATGCATTTCTGATCTACAAGTCTGTACCATACATTGGTATTTCTCTCTAGTCTGTGCTCTACTGAAAACTCACATCTTTGAAAGCTGTAATTTCAGTTGGTTTCAAGCATTAACATCAGCCAACAGCTCTGCATGACTTATGTCTGACCACTCTATAGCACATACAAATAATCTGCATACATTCAAAACCCTTCACTAGCTATGCTGCTCTGCTCTCAAACCTTCAACCTCTTTCTCTTTTCAGCAAGTCGAAAAGAAACCTGACATTCCATTATTAGTCACTGGTTCTCTCAGTAGCATTTCCTGTGACCAAGCACAGACTGCCTTTGCCTCTCTGCTGTAGTGCCATCAACAGCTGCCACTGAAGAACTACAGACCTGGAGAAGGAGCTTTTATACATCACTGGTGGTATACCATAGTGACAACAGTTAGTTCCGGTAACTTTTCAGGAGTTCTTTCACTGTGCAGGTGTGGATGCAGGTGGCACAACAATGTCATTTAGCTTGCTCACTTCCATTTGCCAGTTTGGTAGCTTCTTAGCTGACAAATGCCGCCGTGCATGCTTTGTTAAATGGTCACTCCTCATGAACCGCCGATCACACATCGGGCAAGCAAACTTCTTCTCACCAGTATGCGTTCTGCGATGCCGAGACAGTTCATCAGATCGTGCAAATCTCCTGTCACAGCCTTTCCAACTACAGCTAAAAGGCTTTTCTCCTGAAACAAAATAGAGACATGAGCATTTTATTTAGCAACAATTTGCTTTTGACTGGTAATATTTGTTTGACTTTTTAGAACCAATTTCTACTGCGACAATCAAGACAAACACAGACATACAATATTAAGATAGTTTTGACTGTGCTAAGTTGAAGTCACCATCAGGTAGCCAGCTGTACAAAAAGTCAGTGCACTAGCCTTTCATCACTGGAAAGTAGAGTTCAGCTTGTGCTTTGTTTCAAAACAGTTATATTCCCATCCTTATCTTCATTTATATACACTACAAAACCATGACAGTTTTGTGTGACCAGCACCTACTGCTGAAAATGAAGTCTGTACTAAAAAAGCAGGAGGAATGTTACATGACAAGGCTGAAGTGCGCTAATAGAGCTGGGTAAACATACATAGCCCCTTATCCTTTGCTAGTGTGATTCACTACCAGGTTTGGGTGGTTTTTTTAAAGAACTGCCAGACACCTGAAGGAACGACTCTCTGGGGTGTTAATGTTGAAGGTGAGAATACTAGTCACCTCTCCTTTTTGAGGCATCCTACCAAAGATTATGCCATGTATTAACACCTACTGGCAAAAGCAAGCAATAGCACTCTGGGACTGCCCCACAATGCTAGATTATGTTCAGTCAAGACAAAAAAAATCTTGAGATGTACAATGTTAAGATAACATTGACTGAGGTAACTAGAAAGGTCACCATTATCAGGAAACCAGCTGTACAAAGGATTAGTGCATTAGCCTTTCACCTCTGGAAAGCAGCAAACGTGAACAAAATCACAACTCACTGAACATTGATAAACATTAGCATAAATATACATGAAAAGCTTTCTTTGAAATTCCTACTGTCCACTGATTAATGACTTACCTGTGTGTGTTCTCACATGGGCCTTCAAATGAGAGCTTTTGAAATAAGTCTTTCCACATCCTGGATAGTTGCAGATGTGGCTTCTTATTCTTGATGAGTCAACTGGTGGAGTGATTTTTGCTGCAGAAGGTGTAAAACCTGGAGCAGGAGCAATAGGAGAGAGTCTAGTGCCATTTGGACTAATGATTGGAGCCTTTGTGTTCTGCACAACTGGCTGGGGCACAACAAACATAACAGCACCTTTAGGAACTTGAGCTCCCATGAACATCATAGGCTGGCAAAGGGTTGATTGTTGGCTAGAAGGAGCATTGGGCACTATTGCTGTCACAACAGAGTTGTTAGTAGACAGAGGAACCATCTGGCAAATTACTGGCACAGGTGAGACACCACTTGCTTGCACAGCAGGTGAAGATACTATCATCGATGACTGCTGTACTGATCCAGGAACAGGCTGAGGTCTACTGGTTGAAGTCTGGATTCGGGACAATGGACCGACAGCTAGTGCTGTACTTGTTTTTTCTTCTAAAACTGGCAGTTTGTCACTTTTGTAAGTTGCTCTGTTCGGTGACACAATTGCACAAGGTGGATTTTGTTTTGCAGTTCCATTACTCTGTATATTTATTTCCCTTGAAGTATTGTTCTGATACTTCAACACACTAGCTGCTCTCACTGGACATGTTCTGTGATTACAAAGCTGAGCATCAGCTGTATGGCGAATAACACTTGTTGCTTGAGCTTTCATTGGTCTTGGTGCTGGAGACATTTCAGTCTCTTTAAAAGTTGCTGAAGGAACAGGCTTTAACACATCCGAGAATAATCTGCATTGTACAGCAGATGGCGCTGCTACTGGCAGATGAATTACTTGAGACATCTCAAAATCAGAAGGGCTGTAGGGTGGAGTCAAGCACTAAAAAGGGAAAAAAGATGCAAGTAATGAGACATCTATTCAGCACGATTACTTCTCACAGTTAATGTGATCTAAAAAACTGTAATAATGCATGCACAATAGAATAAAGCTTACAAATGCTGGTATTGCATGAAAGTCAGCTGCACCAGGTAGCAGGCTATCATCAGTTTCTTCTGACATATCAGATGCTGGTGTTATGGGTCTCAGTTCGGCATATTTTTTGAAGTCTGATTTCCAGTTGCAGCTCATGGACATAAGGGCTTCTACGGCTTCAAAATCACTCTTTTCAGCAGTATTGTTCCAGGAACGTCTATTGTTTTGCTTTTCAGTAATCATCTCTATTCCTTCCTCCTAAAAAGAAAAAAAGGAATATTTTTCAGTTTACTGTTAATTAGTTAAATTAACAGTACTTATTTAAAGAAAAACTACAAATTTAATTTAAATGTAATCTGTAAAACATATCATACTTCACACAGCCAATTCACTATTTTAAGACACTCTACATTCCGGTTTCCTCTCCTATTATATAACTTTCATTAAAAGGTTAATATGAAAGAGAGAATCAGACAATCTGATGAATATTGTGTCTGCACAGTTGTCTAGTGAAATTATTTGGAACAAAATACACAACAGTTTTTGAAAAGCAACGGTAAGTTACTCCCTTACTGCACGTTTGAATGACTGAAAGAAAGCATGTTCCTTAAACTTTGCTCTGAGTTACTTTGTACTTGCTGTTCCTTTATTCCATCCTGTAAGGATTTTAATTAGGGTATGATCTTAATTTTTTTTGTTTGAATAAACTGAAAAGGGACAATACTGAAGTTGAGGAACAAAATTTGACTGACGAACTGTGACCTGATATAAAAGTTTCTCAGATAATATGGAAAGTGTTTGTTGTTTCATTCTGTTTTACTTGTATCATTTGAATATTAAAAACAGTTAGGTAACCACTATTTTGTGTAGCTGGAGGGTAGGTGGGTAATATTTTGGACTCTACATGAGCATATAGCAGCCAACATTGCAGAAGCCATTGATTTTTAGAGTGCTGATGCAGAAACCGATGTTTGCAAAAAGAAAACAAGAAAAATACCTGTGGCACCTTTGTTAGTCTCTAAGGTGCCACAAGTATTTTTCTTTTTTTCTTTTTGCTGACACAGACTAACATGGCTACTACACTGAAACAGATGTTTGTGTGCCTGAGCTGGTTGTTGGGTGTCCTCAGTGGACAATTTACCTCAGAAAGCTGTGCCTAAAAGTGCTCTTGCCAGGGCCCAACTAGTGGAGCTTAAGCATGCACTAAGATGGAGCTGTTTCATCAAGCTTTTAACCAGCCTCTGGATCATTCTTAGGAGCAGGACAGATAAGGTTTTATAGATTTTTTTTTTTTTTAAGGCCTATGTTTTGCAGATTTTGAATTTTATAAATAAAGAAAATATGGAATATGTAATACTCAGAAGATGGACCCTGAGAGGGCTAGGGAAAGGCTGTCCTCATGGGATTCTATAAGGGGGGGAGGGATAGCTCAGTGGTTTGAGCATTGGCCTGCTAAACCCAGGGTTGTGAGTTCAATCCTTGAGGGGGCCATTTAGGGATCTGGGGCAAAAATTGGGGATTGGTCCTGCTTTGAGCAGGGGCTTGGACTAGATGACCGCCTAAGGTCCCTTCCAACCCTGATATTCTATGAACTGGCCTGTATTAACAGGCATGATCAATAAGCAAAAGCAGCAGAGGAAAAAACTGTCTCTGGCTCACAAGGGAGGCAGCAGAGGCTCAGGGAGATCCTCGCTGGCAGAACGCTCCTGTGTTTGAGCCACGCTCACCTCAGTAAACCTCTGTGACTCACTCTCTCCATGGGTGCACTCAAACCACGCAGTACCGCCCCCGCCTCTCGCCCATTGGTCGCCAAGGTCAGGCACCTCAGAAGCCGATTGGCTGGCACAGGGCCGAGGCGAGGTTGGGGCGGAGGCATGTGAACAAAGCGTGATCAGCGGCTGGTCCCAGGCCCTCGCGAAACGTGGTGAACTGGGGACTGCCGCTCGGCGACCTTTCCCCTACTTGTGCTGCGTGCGGTCCCGCTCTCCCCCCGCCCTGCCTCCCCAGCGGGTGGGGGCTGAGCCAGGGCCCGCCGCCAGGCAGGAAGAGAGCCCGCCTGCTGCAGCTCCCGCCCGGCCACAGCCACACAGAAGGGAGGGGGGGCGGCCTCAGTCCACCCCCGCGGCTCCCAGGAGAACAAGGCGGAGACAGCCCCTCCTCTCCAAGGGCTGGAGCCGAGAGGTTCAGCACCACCACGCCCGACGCTTTCCCGCGCCGCAGCTCGGGTTACCAAAGCAAGCCCTAGGAGGGGCCACGGCTGCTCCGGGGGGCTCTCCGGGGAGCGGAGCCAGGGCGCTCCCTGCCCCCAGGCTGCACAAGAACCCTTCGCCCAACAGGCACAAGCCCTGTCCGGAGCCTGACCCCGGCCGACGTGCTCGGGGACTCTTGCATGGGGGGAGCTGGCCACGGACTCCCTCGCCCCGCCCGCCGCCTTCGGTCGGTCTCGTCTCGCCCACCCCCTGGCTGACCTCCAGCCCCCGCAGCCTCGCCCACCCGCTTGTCCCAACCTCGTCCCTCCCCGTTCCGATCCCGCTCCCTGTGCCTCGCCCACCGCCTGCCTCACCGCCGAGGGAATCCCCCTGCGTCTCCCGCCACCAGCCCCCACTCCCCGCCCCTTTCCCTCACAGCCCCCCTCAGTCTTTTACCGTCACCCCAGTGCAGTCCGCCCCCCCCCACCAAACCCTGCCCCCACCCCTCGCCCCCACGTCCCCAACAAGGCTGCTCCCCAACTACCCTCATCCTAGCCGCGTGCGCCCAGTACAACCATGTGCCCTCTTCACTCACCACAGGCCCCCCAGCAACCTCTCTCCGCCAGCGCCCGCAGACTGACGCCCTGACATCCAGCTCCCCAGTAATCTCCCCCAATCCTCCCCTGACTGCCATCCCCTCTCCACAGATCACCACAGGTTCCCCAATAACATTCCCCCCTCTGCAAATCGGGCTCCCCAATAACCTACCCCAGCACCCCCCTCCCCCGACTGTCTCCCTCTCTGCCATCCCCTCTCCGGATTACATGATCCCCAATAACCATCAGCACCGCGACTGCCTCCCTCTCTGCCGATCATCACAGGTTCCCCAATAACATTCCCCCCAATCCCCCGCTGCAGATCAGGCTCCCCAATAGCCTACCCCAGCCCCCGCCCCCCTCCCTCTGCCATCCCCTCTCCGCAGATCATCACAGGTTCCCCAATAACATTCCCCCAATCCCACCCTGCAGATCAGGCTCCCCAATAACCTACACCAGCCCCCCCTCCCCCCCACTGTCTCCCTCTCTGCCATCCCCTCTCCGGATTACATGTTCCCCAATAACCACCACCACCACCCCGACTGCCTCCCTCTCTGCCATCCCCTCTCCGCAGACCATCACAGGTTCCCCAAGAACATTCCGCCAATCCCCCCTCTCTGCAAATCAGGCTCCCCAAAAATCTACACCAGCCCCCCCCCACCGTCTCCCTCTCTGCCATCCCCTCTCCGCAGCGCACCGCAGGCTCCCCAAATAACCTCCCCCCAAGACCCCGATTCTCTCTCCAGATTCCCACAAGCTCCCAGTAACCTCCGCCCCTGATCGATTCCTCCTCTGTCACCACAGGATTCCCAGCAACTCCTTCCCGCAGCTCCCCAAAGGGAATCCCTTGTTCTCGGGGCATCGTACCCCAGACAACATCCCTCTCCCGGTCCATCCTCCCCGGGCTGAGCCCCTTCTCCTCGTGCCCCGCCTCACGGCCCCCATCCACCTCTCCCCAGGTGCAGCTGATGCGGGGAGGGCTCGCTGGGCACCAGCCCCCCAGCACTAGGACTCTGGAAGAGCCGCACTTACAGCTGGCTGCTGGTAGAGGGAAGCTGCGAAATTCAGCATGGTCCTGCTGGGAGCTGCGCTGCTGCAGCTGTTGACAAGAGCCTTCACCCCAGGCGCTCTCTGGCCGCTGCCTTGGTTTTCCTCTTTTTGTTCGCAGCTGCCCATTCAGCTGGCGGTTCCACCAGCTCGGCGTAGGGGGAGACCGGAGCTGGCCGCGGCCAATCCGCTGCAAAGGTGTGTGAGGCGGCGGCCAATGGCGAGCGGGGGCACGCGTGATCAGCGGCTGCCCAGCGGCATGGAGAGCGTGTCGGCTCTGCGTGTGCGCTAGCCCCGGCAGCGTGTTCCCGGCGCAGCCCTTGGGTAAGTCCCGATGCGGGCTGAGTCAGTGTCACGTCTCCTCTCTGTCTCCCTCTCCGGATCCATGTGGGAGAGGCGCGCCCGAGCGGGGGAGGGGGCCGCAAGATGCTTCCTGTCAAATGAGATCATACCGCGGGGGGAGGGCAGCGATCATGTCTCAGCATCTCCCTTCTCATCCGACTAGCCGGGGCTTGTCCTTGCGCCTCCCTTGAGGTCTCAGGCTGGGTAGAGGGTACTTTGTCCAGGGTTTTTTTATTATTATTTTTGGAGGGGGGGTGTCTCCTGTGGGAGTCCAAATGGCATCAAAGGGAGCAGTTTACAGTCACCAGTAATTGCTGCTATTTATTATTTTATTTATGGTCTCCGTCTGAGCAAATATTAACCAACTTTTCACTGCAACCTGTGAGGTATGCAAGTATAATTATCTTCATGTTACAGATAGGGAACTGAGGCACGGAAAGATTTGTGACCCTGGGGTGTGTGTGGCAGAGCCTGACAGAGATCTCAGTCCCAGCCTTAACAGAACCATCTGATACTCTGACCAGCCCACTCAAATGGTAAATGTGATCCATGGAGGCTCCAAGTTCCAATATTCATTGCTCCTAGGGGGCCTTCAATGCAATCAAAGGAAACAGCTGCTCAGGCTCCTACGTGTGTCACCACTCTAAATTCAGCCAGCTTTGAGTCCCAGTGACAATGAGTTTGCAGTGTAGAATGTGTGTGACCTTAATCCTCTGTAGAACCCAGCTAAAACCTCAGGCCTATCCTAGGCTTTAGCCTGCTAAAGGAACACTCTAAATTCTACAGATGGCAACTGTGTCAGAGGATAGCCTTGGTGGAACTAGGTTCATTCAGCTGTCTTCCTAGTGGCTGGGCCATTAATGAACCCACATCCAAGACAAGCTCTTCTTGTCCTAGCTCCCTTACTATTATTGAGACTCAAAGGGGGAGATGATAACTCAGTGTTTTTACACCCATGCTTGTTGGGAGCAAGCCTTGAGAAGAGGCAACTCATGGCTTGATTTCTCCTACTGGGAAGCTGGGACATAAACTGTAAGGCCAGCCTCATCCTAATTGGAGTGGTGCAGTTTATGTGGCTGTTAGTACCTATTTTACAGGTTCTTATATTGTTACCAAAACTGTGGTATCTGAGTGCCTTGCATATATTAATGTAACCTCATAACATCCGTTATTTAGGAAAGTATTATTATTAGTCTTTTACAGATGAGCACACAAAGAGATTAAAAGGAGTACTTGTGGTACCTTAGAGACTAACACATTTATTTCAGCATAAGCTTTCGTAGGCTATAGCCCACTTCATCGGATGCGTGTTCCATTCTATGCATCCGATGAAGTGGGCTATAGCCTATGAAAGCTTATGCTGAAATAAATGTTAGTCTCTAAGGTACCACAAGTACTCCTGTTCTTTTTACGGATACAGACTAACACAGCTGCTACTCTGAAACCTGTCACAAAGAGATTAAGTGACTTTGCCAAGATGGTATAGGAGGTCTGTGGCAGAACTGGGAACTGAAACTAGATATAGTCCCAGTCTAACACCTTAACCACAGCAAGTGCTGCTCTGCCTTGATCTGAGAGAAGGACTCTTGCTTGGATCAAGTTGGAGTATCTCTGAGGCTAGGACCCATTGTCCCCACAGACAGTAATTCTGAATCAAAGATGTAGATGAATGAGGGTCATTATATTGCAGTTAGGTGGGCTGTGTTTGATAAATGGACCATGCATTGGTCCCTATATCTCTCCGTGATTACACTGCTTTACTGTAACTGTTGTTAGAAAAAAAATAAAATTAAAAGGGCTTAGTAGTTACAGATTTTTTACACTCTGTTTCCCTGTGGAGCTGGTTAGAAACTTGAAGAGTGAAAACATCTAAACTTTTAAATTTTACATTTGTCAAACTTTATTCCTTTTGTGTTATTAAAAGAGCTGAAGTCAGCACTGTTTTAAAATTAAAATCAAAACATCTTTGATAGTGATGCTGTAGAAAGTAAATATGGGTCTGACCCAACTTCCATTAAATTCATTGGGAGTTGCATTGGGATCAGTGGCAGTTTAGATGCTAAATAGAAAACAGGAGAATACCAGCTGTCCACATTGGACATCTTGTTTATCACTTCAAAGGTTTTTCTTCCCCTGCTCTTATGGTTCCTCTCAATTAATTAGCCTCTTAGGCCTTGGCTACACTCACAAGTTACAGCGCAATAAAACTGCCTGCAGCGCTGCAACTCACTAACTGGCTACACTCGCAAGGCACGTGCAGCGCTGCATCTCCTCAGGTACAGCGCTGCAGGTACTCCACCTCTCCGAGAAGAATAACGTTTGTTGCGCTGCTGCTGGTGCGCTGCGGCTACAGTGTGGTCACCCAATGCGCTGTTATTGGCCTCCAGAAGTATTCGGAAGTATCCCACAACGCCTGTTCTAGCCACTCTGGTCATCAATTAGCACTCTACTGCCCTGGCCTCAGGTGACCAACCGCCACTCCGACCCTTTAAATTCCTTTGGAATTTTAAATATCCCCTTCCTGTTTGCTCAGCCAGGCGTGGAGTGCTCTCAGCGCATCTTTCCAGGTAACCATGCCTCCACGTGCGAGACGAGCCCCAGTATGGAGCAATGGCGAGCTGCTGGACCTCATCGCTGTTTGGGGGGAGGAAGCTGTCCAGTCCCAGCTGCGATCCAGCCGGAGGAATTTCGATACTTTCGGCCAGATATCAAGGGCCATGATTGAAAGGGGCCATGACCGGGACGCAATGCAGTGCAGGATAAAAGTAAAGGAGATGCGGAGTGCGTACTGCAAAGCCCGCGAGGCAAACAAGCGCTCGGGTGCTCCCCACAAAACCTGCCGATTCTACAAAGAGCTGGATGCAATACTTGGGGTTGACCCCACTACTCTTCCAAGCACCACCGTGGACACGGGAGAGCGGGAGGAGGAGGAGGAGGGAGAGGTGAAGGAGGAGGAGGGAGAGAAGGAGGAGGAGGGGGTTAAAGAAAACAGAAGCGAGGGTTCTGTGGCTGGGGGAGACACCCCTGACTCCCTGGGTGCATGCAGCCAGGAGCTCTTCTCGAGCCAGGAGGAAGAGAGCCAGTCACAGCAGCCGGTACGCGCTGGGAGAGAAAGAGAAGAACAGGTTCGCGGTAAGCAGCTTTTATTTTCGGGAAGGAGTTTTTTCGGTGTGGGGTCCTTGGGCGAGGAGGGTTTGGGCTGCATGCATGCCTAGATGCGGAAGAGCGCATTGATGTGGTCTATCACATCGGAGAAATCGGCCACTGTAATCTCTTCGAAAGTCTCAGCCAGGACGTGGGCAATGTGCTTGCGCAGGTTCATTGGGAGAGCCGCCGTGGTCCTTGTCCCATTCAGGGTAACGTGTCCGCGCCACTGTGCCGCGAGGGGCGGGGGGAGCATTGCTGCACACAGGCAAGCTCCATATGGGCCAGGGCGGAAGCCGCATTGCAGTAGAAGACCCTCCCTTGCTTCCCCGGACACCCTCAGCAGCGAGATATCTTCCAGGACGAACTCCTGTGGAAAATGTGGGGATAGTGTTCAGTGTAGGTTCCCCCTGCAGCTGTTGGCTCTCCCCAAGGCACAGAAATCCGTCGGACAGTACATCCGCGAAACAATCAGTCCCCCTTTTCCCTGTGTTTACTCACCATTTTGGGGCTCCCGTGGGTTCTGTGCGCTCTGTTTGGGACGGGAAAATTGTGCTGTTTTGGAGACTGTGTGTGCCCTCCTTAAGTGTGGGGGAATCATTGCTCTGTCTGGCATAAAACAATGATGCCTCTGTTAAATGTTGCATTTTGCCTTCCAGATGCAACCTTGAGATCTCCGCCATCCTTCTTATCACCGGCTGAGAGACTCCAAAGGCTCAGGAAGAGGCCCAGAAGAACGAAAGAAGACATGCTGCAGGAAGTTATGAAACAGTCTCTTAAAGAGAATGAAAAGGCTCGGGAGTGGAGGGAGAGTGAAAGCAGGCTCTGCCAGGAAAACGCAGCACAGCGGCGGCAAAGCATGCAGCTCCGGCACAAAAGCACAAAGGAGCTGATTAGCATCATGGCGCGCCAAGCGGACTCTATCCAGGCGCTCGTCGCCATGCAGGCGGAGCAGTACCGCACCCGCCCCCCCTGCAGCCAGTGTCCCAAAACACTTGTGCCCCCATGTCACCACCTGCCCACTTCACCCAACATACTGGTTCTTATCGCCCACAGCAGATGCCCCCAACACCTGTAGCTTCACCAGACAGCCCTGGAAACTATGAACCTTACCCACTGCACTCAACTCCCATCCCGAATTATAGACATCCTGAGGTCCAGCACTCACTGCACAGCACTCCAGACAGGAAGCCCGAGTATGAAAGCAGGACATACCATACCCTGTGATTGAACCCTTCCCAACACCACCCACCACCCCCTTGCCCTTTCTGTCTCACAAGCAGTTGTGTTTCTTTTTAATACATGTATTTTCTCTGTAATAAACGGATTCTTTAGATGTGCAAACAATCTTTATTATTGCATAAGGAAAAAAGATACCTTAGCCCAGGAAAGAAACAGGCAACACAAGTGAGCTGAGCAAACACAAATCAGCTTAGCAAAGACAGATAACTGATAACATTGGAACCACTTTACTTCAGGGTCGTGCAGGGCACCACACATTACTGGTGGTTGTCAGCCTCAAATTTCTCCCTCAAGGCATCCCTAATCCTTGCAGCCCCACACTGGGCCCCTCTAATAGCCCTGCTCTCTGGCTGTGCAAATTCAGCCTCCAGATGTTGAACCTCTGAGGTCCACGCCTGAGTGAACATTTCACCCTTCCCTTCACAAATATTATGGAGAGTACAGCAAGCGGATATAACCGCGGGGATGCTGTGTTCGGCCAAGTCCAGCTTCCCATATAGAGATCGCCAGCGGCCCTTCAAACGGCCAAAAGCACACTCCACAGTCATTCGGCACCGGCTCAGCCTGTAGTTGAACCGTTCCTTGCTGGTGTCAAGGCTCCCTGTGTAGGGTTTCATGAGCCACGGCATTAAAGGGTAAGCGGGGTCTCCAAGGATCACAGTGGGCATTTCAATTTCCCCTACTGTGATGTTCCGGTCTGGGAAAAAAGTCCCGGACTGCATCTTCCGGAACAGGGCAGTGTTCCGAAAGATGCGTGCATCATGCACCTTTCCGGGCCAGCCTGCGTTGATGTCAATGAAACGCCCACGGTGATCCACAAGCGCCTGGAGAAATACCCCTTCCGATTAATGTACTCGGATGCTAGGTGGGGTGGTGCCAGAATAGGAATATGCGTCCCATCTATAGCCCCTCCGCAGTTAGGGAAACCCATTTGTTCAAAGCCAGCCACAATGTCCTGCACGTTACCCGGAGTCACGGTTCTTCTGAGCAGGATGCGATTAATGGCCTTGCAAACTTGCATCAGCACGATCCCAACGGTCGACTTTCCCACTCCAAACTGGTTTGCTACTGATCGATAGCAGTCCGGAGTTGCGAGCTTCCAGATTGCAATAGCCACCCGCTTCTCCACCGTCAGGGCAGCTCTCAATCTCGTGTCCTTGCGCCGCAGGGCGGGGGCAAGCTCCTCACACAGTCCCATGAAAGTAGCTTTTCTCATTCGAAAGTTCTGCACCCACTGCTCATCATCCCAGACTTGCATGACAATGTGATCCCACCACTCTGTGCTGGTTTCCCGAGCCCAAAAGCGGCGTTCCACGGTGCATAGCATGTCCGTGAATGCCACAAGCAAGTTAGTGTCGTACGCGTTTTGCGTGACAATTTCATCGTCATTGTCATCGCCGGACTCCTCGCTGTCACTGTGGATCTTAAGGAACAGCTCGACTGCCAAACGTGACGTGCTGGCGAGACTCGTCAGTATTTTGCTCACCAGGTCGGGATCCATTTTCCCGCTGACCGAAACGGAGCAGAGATCACGCTACAAAGAAACCGTTGAAAGATGGCGCAAATTGTGGCCGGAAACACAGGCATTGCTGGGATGCAAAGTGATGCATCACGGGGCGTTGGGACAGGACCCAGAATGCACCATACCCCACGCCCCCTTCCCACAACCCACGGCGCCAGAATTGGAAGAGGTGTTCTGTGGGATACCCGCCCACAATGCACCTCTCCCAAAACCGCTGCAAGTGCCGCAAATGTAGCCACGTCAGTGGTAGTTACTGCGCTGGCGGCTGCCAGTGTGGACAGGCTGCAGCGCATTCCCTACTCAGCTGTACAAACACGGGTTTAACTAACAGCGCTGTACATCTGCAAGTGTAGCCAAGGCCTTAGGGTTGGTATTCGCACTTCCACCTTATCATGTTTCTCTGACTGTATAAATATCTGTCTACTGTATGTTTCATTCCATGCATCCGATGAAGTGGGTTCTAACCCACGAAAGCTTATGCTGAAATAAATTTGTTAGTCTCTAAGGTGCCACAAGTATTTGATTAACTTTTTTTCTGTATTTCATAAAAATTGTTACTGTTTTTCAATCCTTGAATGTTAAACTTTATTTCAGACATTATAATACTTAAAATCTCTCTAATTTCTTTCATTCTAAAGGGTTCCAAAATACTTGGTTAACTATATACATCTAACACCAATGAAATGCAAGCCTGTCTGGGTGGAGGCTGGCAGTCAACTGACACATTGCATAGCAACGAGGGGCGTGGGAATTTTAGCTAAGGACACTGAAGCAGAACCACCTCCTTCTGAAAAGTGCTATGGGATCTTTAACTTTCACACACAACCGGCAGGACGCATCCTAAAGGCTCTAACACAAGCAACTTCTTTTGTTGTCTCTGGGAGGATGAAGAATTGCAGTGCATTTTTTAGATAGTACAGATATGTATTTAGAATCCAGAGGGTGCCCCCATAATATATGTAATGATTTAAATATATGCCAAATAATGGGTTAAAATATTCAGTGTCCTTTTAATTAACTCCAAGGGCCTGATTCTCCACTTAGTTGCACTATTGTAAATCAGGAGTAACATAAAATGAATTGAATGATGTCAGTGTAAAACTAGTGTGAGAGGAGAATCAAGTCTTTTGTGCTTACTTTCCTTAGACAGAAACACATTGGTTAATCATTTGTGCTCTAGGAAATGCACACAGAGCAGTACCAAATTCAGCATTCATTTACATTAAAGTAAATGTGGAGTGACTCCACGGAAGTTGATGGAGTAATTCATCCAGATTTACACCAGTGTACCTGAGAACAGAGTTTGAAACACAAGCTTTATGTTTCCCACCAAAATAAGAATAAATCATTTAACGATTACCTTTCTTCCCATGTTGGGGTATTACGGATTTGGTTTCAGCAACCATCCTTCTAGCCGACATGGACTCCTTTCACAGTCATTCCTGAGTCCTAATATCTTCTAGAGAGGTTACTGTTGAGAAAGAATGCATCTTTTCCTCCTTGGCTGTCTGTGTCTTTCCTCTCTGTGTCCCATCCTCCTGTGCACATTGTGCTGTATTGAAGCAGTGTAGCGGGATATAGCACTGCTTGGAATGAGTGTTGTCAGGTCTGAACTCGGCATTTAATACAGTGCTGTCTGTCATTGATTGACAGGGGGTGCTGCATTCAGCTAAGCCATTTCAGAGTGATATGTTGTCATCAGGACAAGCGACACCTAACTGTTGTTTCAGATAGAGGCCCCATTCTCTCCTTGGCATGTGGCAGGATCTTCCTCTGTCTGTTCTTTTTTACCCCCATCTCTTTAATGGAAATGATAATACCAGGATGTATTGGGGGGAGCTTTTCTGAAGCCCTCGGGCCCTGGTGCTCTCTTCTCTTGCTGCTTTTTTTTTTTATTGTGGTTTCTTATTATCACAGCAAAAAATGTATGGCGTGCAGGACACAAAAGAAGAGCACAAGTTATGAGGATGAGAACGTGGTTGAGTTTGGCAGCATCTGAAAAAGTATCCCCTCCTGTGAGGCTGTTACTTTGGTGGTTCAGTGCACCATCTCATCTCTCCTGCATTGGGCCACTCCCCTCACTCCTGTTCTGCTCCTCCAATAGCAGATCACCACTTGCAGATGGGAGCTGACAGCAAGTTGGTTATATCCTGCTGTTTGCTTGTAAGCATCATATAATACTTTGCATATCTGAAGGTGAGAAGTGCTATAATAATAGTGCACAAAACACTCTGGGATATTTCAGTCTGAAGGTAGAGTGAGGATACAAAGTGAAAGCTGAATTCAGAAATTCATTGGAGAAGAATACTTTTTAAAAATTCTTAAATTATTTATTTATTTTTTTAGCTGAGAAAACACATTCTGAGGTGTTACCTTGATTCTGCAGTTGTCACTGAAATTCTGTGCATCGGGGTTCCTCTCAGCACAACTGCTCATACTCGATTCTTTTTGGGCACAGAGCACTCCATGCCACACACCAATGGTGCCCTTCTGTCTTTCCTCTGTTCTGTTCAGGTTATTTATACTGCTTTCATCACTATGGTATCTGAGACACCGATTATCTATCTGAAATGGGAGAGCCTACGTATTTTGCCTTTTGGTTACATTATGTGGCTTGTAGCAATATTGAGGATCTGCTACTCTTTGGCTGGTTCTTTAAGACCTCTAATCTAATTGTAAGGAGCCCAATCGGCTGAAAAGCCCTTCACTAGAGTTCTTGAAAGAGATTTAGTATGCTCTGAGCCTCTCTCCCTAACAGCAGCAAACGGTTGTTTATAAACTAATCCTCTGGTTCCCACAACTCCAGTTGTGCTTCAGCAGGAGAAATTGTATTAACTGTTACTCTTAGGGCTCTTTCGATCTTTCTCCTACTGAAGTCAGTGGGAGTCTTCAGTGGGAACAGATCAAGCCCTTAATGTACTGTACGCTTCATCAAAAGGCTCAAAAAAATCCCTTAGGCATCCTCATAAGCACAGATTCCCCTAGCTGCTGCCCCAAGCCCCCACTCGCAGTTACATAAATAACTGTTATGAGATTGAGTCAGGAGTCACTCGTTGACATTTTATGGCCTCTCTTATGCAGGAGGTCAGACTAGATGATTGTAATAGTTCCTTCTGGCCTTAAAATCAATTAAATATTTCATTTACTAGTATGCTAGGGATTAATCCAGAATAATTACAGCAAATAACAATTGTCTGTAAATGAAATGAGTACGTTGTATGAAACACTTCTTCTCCTTTTTTTTTAAAGAGTTTGTTGACTTACCCACTGAGGCCCGCTGCAATTACAGAAAGTTGCTAGTATGTCTACACGGCATCTGGGAGTGAGCACTGCTGGAGCTAGCACATTAAAAACAGCAGCATGGATGTTGCGACTGGCAGCAGCTCAGGCTCTCAAGTCCACATGACCCCCTTGGCTTGAGAGCCTGAGCTGCTAGCTTAAGCAGAGCTCGTGTGAATATGTCTACCCGGCAGCAGTGTAAACAGACCCTCAGTCATCAGTGAAAGCTAGTGATCTACAGTACTCTCCTGGTGGGGGTGGGGGGAGAAACTACTCAGAGAAATTACATCGAAATTACATACATAGGTCAAAAACAGAATATTTCTGTAGTTTATCTATATTGAGGCTAGTTTCAGTGCTCACTGAAGTCAATGTACGGACTTCCATTGATTTCAATGGGCATTGGATCAGGCCCTTAAATTGTACGCACTTTTGGGCAAGGACTGTGTCTTTGTTTATACAGCATCAAACTTGATGGGACACCAAATCTGGTTGGAGTCTCTGGGCGCTGCTGTAGTATAACTATTAAATCCTAACAAGGGCTCACTCACATTCTCAGGTGGCCCTTCTCAGTCAGTTTTTCCTTTTCTGCTCTTTCTTCCTCTTTTGCTCCCTTCCCCTTTTCTTTCTTCACTGCACTTCGTTATTCTCACACGTTTATTTTGGCTTCCTCTTATCGCTTTCTTTCTGACTCACCCCTTTTTTGTTGCCTCCTCAAAAGGTGACCTGCTGCTGTTGCTACACCATCTTCAGACATCCACTACTCACCCAACTGCCATTTTAAACTTAACCCTTGCAAGTGTAATTCCCAGCTGACCACTTCCCACCTGCCATTTGCACTTGTGCCACCTAACCTGCTTGTTGCACTCTAATTCCCAGATGAAGTTTTCCCAACTGGTATTCTCAACTGCCCCTCCCAGCTGTCATGCCCAGCCTGGCCCTTCACAACTATCATTCTCACTTACCCCCTCCCAGTTGTCTGTTTCCAGCTGCCATGGCACCTTCAGAGTCCCGCATGCCATTCCATCTCTTGTTCAAGGGACAGCATCTAAAACACTGTGCATGCTGCTTGAACATCGGTTCAGAACAGAATATCACCCTGTCAGAATCCTGTTACAATTCTTCGTGGATCCTTTGGGCTAGATTTCAAATGAGATCTGGCCAGTGGCACAAAGGGGCTGAGTTCTAGCTGCAGTGGCCAGCAGGGAATTTCCCTGGTGCAGAGGAACTCCAGGCTGGCATAAAGCTGACACACCTGAGTCCTATGCCAGCTGCTCCTGAATCCCGCAGTGGGGTGATATCAAGGAAAAAGGGGGTAGGGAGGGGAAGAAGCAGAATTTTGCTTCTTCCCCTCCCTACCCCCTTTTTCCTTGATATCTAGAATTTTGCTACACCTATCCTCTGCTGACAGAGACTCCCTTAAGGGACATAGACTTGTCAGGGCTGGGATTGGTGTAGACCAGCCCTTGGAATGAGGGAGCCGTAACCAGCTCAGTGACACCCCTGCCGTTATCCTAAGGAAAGCTGCATCTCGAGAGACTCTGGTCCTCTTTGCGTACTCAGAACTTCCTATTGGCCTAAACCGCTGCAGGGTAGTGGGAATGGCCTGGTGTATGTTGTACTGTCATTTCCCCTTACTCTGCATGTTGGTCCCAGGGTATTGGAGAGAGGAGGTGGGTGGAGTAGTATCTTTAATTGGAACAACTTCTCTGTTGGTGAGAGAGAGAGAGAAGCTTGCAAGCTGCACAGAGCTTTCAGTTCAGAGTGCTGCTCAGAAATACGGTCCCTGCTTCTGAGAGAGGAAAATGTGACAGCTTCATTTTCACACCTAGAGCAGGGCAGTGGGTGTCTGAGGCAGAGCAGTTTGAGGGGGTGGGAAGGGAAGCACAGTGCTGAAGCAGTGGAAGAGTGTTGAACAGTCAGGGAACAGGAGAGGAGAGAAGTGGGAGGAAAGGGAACAAATTAGAAAGTGAGGAGGGGAAGGAAAGGGAGGAGACAAAGGGGAGGTCAAAGCAGGCCAGTATGTGGCAGTTTAAGGGCTAGATATATATTTTTTCCCCTGCCTCTAGACGGATTGAGGAAAAATGAATTGAAGCAGCATTCATTTCAGAAGTGTTTTGTTGGCGGAGGCAGGTGACAAGTGGTGCAAAGGAGGGGACAGTGTAATGATTTGTGGATGTTGTAGCTGTGTGGTAGAGGTGGAACTTACAGTTTGCACCTCTACAATGGGGGTGAATTCAAGGGAGGTGACAGCGTGTGTGAGGATGAGAAAGTGGATAGTAAAAAGAAAATAAGAAAGAAATACTTGTGGCACCTTAGAGACTAACAAATTTATTTCAGCATAAGCGTTCGTGGGTTAGTACCCACTTCATCGGATGCATGGAATGAAACATACAGTAGACAGATATTTATACAGTCAGAGAAACATGATAAGGTGGAAGTGCGTAAACCAACCTTAAGAGGCTAATTAATTGAGAGGAACCATAACAGCAGGGGAAGAAAAACCTTTGAAGCGATAAACAAGATGGCCAATGTGGACAGTTGACACACAGGTGTGAATGAGGATCGTTAACTTAAGGGAAATAGATTCAATTAACGTAATGGCCAAGCCATTCCAAGTCTCTATTTAATCCTGAGTTGATGGTATCTAGTTTGCATATCAATTCAAGTTCAACAGCTTCTCGTTGAAGTCTGTTTTTGGAGTTTATTTGTTGCAAAATTACTACCCTTAAGTCTGTCACTGAGTGATTAGGGAGGTTGAAATGTTCTCCTACTGGTTTTTGAATGTTATGATTCCTGATGTCAGATTTATGTCCGTTTATTATTTTGCGTAGAGACTGTCCGGTTTGGCCAATGTACATGGCAGAGGGGCATTGCTGGCACATGATGGCATATATCACATTGGTAGATGTGCAGGTGAACGATCCCCTGATGGCGTGGCTGATGTTATTAGGTCCTATGATATCACTTGAATCGATATGTGGACAGAGTTGGCATCGGGCTTTGTTGCAAGGATAGGTTCCTGGGTTAGTGTTTTTGTTGTATGGTGTGTGGTTGCTGGTGAGTATTTGCTTCAGGTTGGGGGGCTGTCTGTAAGCGAGGATTGGTCTGTCCCCCAAGATCTGTGAGAGTGAGGGATCATCTTTTAGGATAGGTTGTAGATCTTTGATGATGCGCTGGAGAGGTTTTAGTTGGGGGCTAAAGGTGACGGCTAGTGGCGTTCTGTTATTTTCTTTTTTGGGCCTGTCCTGTAGTAGGTGACTCCTGTGTACTCTTTTGGCTCTGTCAATCTGTTTTTTTACTTCAGCAGGTGAGTATTGTAGTTTTAAGAATGCTTGATAGAGATCTTGTAGGTGTTTGTCTCTGTCTGAGGGATTGGAGCAAATGCGGTTGTATCTTAGAGCTTGGCTGGAAACAATGGATCGTGTGGTGTGTCCTGGATGGAAGCTGGAAGCATGTAGGTAAGTATAGTGGTCAGTAGGTTTCCAGTATAGGGTGGTGTTTATGTGACCATCGCTTATTAGCACAGAAGTGTCTAGGAAATGGACTGCTTGTGTGGACTGGTCTAGGCTGAGGTTGATGGTGGGATGGAAATGGAAAGTGGATAGTGTGCATGGACCTGAGGGAGGGAGGGAAAGTGGGGAAAGGCAACAATGTGCACATGTAGCAATACAAGGCCATGATCAGAGATGACACAGGGCCTAGGAAATGTTTACAGTGTCCTGGTTTTCGAAGTAGTTTTTGTCTGTCAGAGAAAAAGACAGAGCTTAATTGTAATGAATATGAAGGGGATTCTTTATTAAGGTTCTGGAGACAGGCAGCTCCCTGTAGTTTCTTTTGGCAGCCTGACTCCCAAACTAAGCACTGCTTGGCTGACAAGATTTTTTTGTTTCTTCCCCATTCTACATCACATAATCTATAGTCACAAAGTAGCTACATTTAATATGTGCATTTCACAGAATATCCCTCATGGCTTAGGGCCTCTTGTCTAGAAGCACTTGTGGCTGGTCCTGAGTCATCACTGCTCTAGTTTTGCCTCTCCTGATTGGTGCCTTTCAAGGGGAGGGATCAGAAGAGGTTCATAACCATGACGTTCTCACTCCTGCTGGTAGGAGACCAAGGCTGCCAGGAAGGGCAGTGACTCGGACACCCATGATGATCCTTCCTGAAGCCTACGGAGAGCAAGAGAAACTATTTGTGCTATCAAATACACCGTTTTCAATAAATCTGTTTGTTTTTTCAGTATAGCCATGGAAGCATTTGAACTATCACAATAAGCTCAAACTTAGCTATGCTTCTCATTCACTTTCCCAAACATGTTAACTATATTCATGTTTTTAAAAGAAAATTTGTGAAGAGTTTACAAGTATGACTTCTTTAGCACTTGTGCCGGGGTTATCTATTTGTATATGCCTGGTGCACTGGATTGAATATCTTTTATGCTGAATTTCCCACAAAGCCTGCAACCAGGAAGTCCAGCTTGCAGGTCATATTCTGTTGATGCAGAAAACTGAATGACCATGTTAAATTGGGAGGATAACTGGCAGCATATCAGGTTTCAGGTGGGGAGTTCCTGGGACTGGGAGGGGGATCCCAGGTCCCAGATGTGCACCTCTGCACAAACATCAACCCTCCCTTCTAGGGGGGGTCAGAGTTAACCTAAGGAACAAGCACCTCACTTAACCATTGAACAACAGTTCTATCTATCCTAGGCAAAGCCAGGAATAGATCCACGTGAGGATGTCTAGCAGGGCGTACACAGACTCCCTTGTCTCTGACACAGCATACAGAAAAACAGCACCCCTTCCCCCTCCAGCCCCCCAATGCCTGGCTAGACACACACAAGATCTCTGCTCCACACAATGAATTTTCCCCATCCCCCCCGTCCTTGGGTCAGTACAACCTGTCTGTGCACTCTGATGCTGGCATGTGGTGTGAGCTCAGAATGGTGTGTCCTATTGTGTGGTCTCAGCTGTTCTGTCAGCTCCAGGCTAGGCATTTATAAGAATCTCCTTTTGCAAACAGCTGGCTCTCCTCCAAGCAACTCCCTCCCTGCTGTAGCTGAGGGTTTCTGCTTCCTGTGCTTGCTTCTTCCTTTGTTTCCTCTCTGAATTTTCCCAGGCTCATTCCTGTCTGTGCATTTGCTCAAACCCTGGCCGAGTTTAGAGTTAGTTCTGTGTCCTTGGTTTAGAACCCTCTTCTCCCCCCCCCCCCATCAAGTTTGTGCAGAGTAACGGGGGGGGAGGGGGAAGAGGAAGGAAGGGAGGTGCTTTCTGCCTAGCCCCACACCTGCCACCATGTAACACACATGACATCAAGTAGTAGGCATGCCCTGTAGCTTGGTCACTCTTACGACTGCTATAGAGACAGGGTCCTCTGCCTCATTGCTCTGTTCCCTCCCCTGCCCCAGTGTCAGGCTTGGGTGCCTCCTCCCTGCTCTGCTCTGGTCCTGGCCTTGAGGCAGGGCAAGAGTCTGGGGCTTCTGGTGGGGATCCACCCCACAAGTGGGAGCACATTGACTCCTTCTGGACCTGCCTCCTAGGTACTAGGACTCTGATCTCTTTCCCCACACCCTCTTTTGTGACTCAGGCTTGAAGTGGTAAGGCCTGAGCATATTGTGGTGGTCCACAGACTCTGCTTGAATCTTGTGTTCTGGCCGTTTGGGGTATGGGATACCACAGACAATGCACGACTTGGAGTTCCAGGCTGGATCTAGTTTGGAGCACCTCTGCTGCTTAAGTAGGACCAAATCCCCCCGGCGCCAGTGGCCTGGCACCAGCACCAGTCTATCATAACTGTTTCTGCCTGTCTTGGTCATGGCCTATGTTAGTGGCCACAATCTGGCCAGCCTCCCAGAGGCATTGGTGATGCTCATGGACCAATTCTGGAACCCCTGGACCATGGTTCCCCTAGGTGGCTGCCCAGGGTCATGTCTGTTGGCTGCTGGCCATGCCTGAGGAAAACCAGGAATATGGGAGGGTATTTTGGGACAGAGTGCACTGCATTATTACACATGTAGGTCAGGAAGGCCAGTGTTTCTGCTGAATTTCTGACGGGCCTCACCCCTGCTAGCAATGTCTGGTTGGCTCATTTGCAGGTGATAGGATGTCATCCTTAGCTTGTGGCTGCCATATACAGAGCACAGTTCTTTGAACATCTGTGACTTGTGGGGCGTGCCTTTATCTGTGAGCACCTTAGAGGGACAGCCATGGGGCTGGACAAAGTAGCGCCAGAAGGCTTCTGTGGTTGCTCCGCATGTGATCTCCCTGAGGGGGCGTGGTGACCAGGAATTTGGTATAATGATCTACCATGGTCAGGATATAGGATGCACTGCTCTAGTTTATTTCACATCCTTTTGCAGTGTGCGGTATCGGTATGTGCACCTCCTTGTGTCCAGTTGGTGTGGCTGACAGGCCCTTCCCTCTCCTCCCCCTTCCTCCCCTTTTTGCAGGCTAGCCACAGTACTAAACTAGTGCAATGCTTGCACTTTCTAGCTACTGTGCAGCTGGTATCTGAGTAGGGATGGGGCGGGGACAAGGAAAGTCTTCTTGTATTCTCTACAACCGCCTTAGTTAGCCCCTGCATGAGGGTGTGAGCACAATTTGCCTGGTTGACAGTTTATTTACCCCTTCACAAGAACCAGGGTTCACCCAAAGAAATTAATAGGCAGCAGGTTCAAAACAAGCATAAGGAAGTACTTCACACAGCACACCTATAGAACTCTTTGCCAGGGGCTATTGTGAATGCCAAAAGTATAACTGGGGTCAAAAAAGAATAAAATAAGTTAATGGAGAATAGGTCCATCAGTGGCTACTAGCCAAGGTGGTCTGGGGCACAACCCCGTGCTCTGGGTGCCTCTAAACCTCTGACGGCCAGAAAACATGACTGGATGACAGGGGTGGATCACTTGATAAATTGCCCTGTTCTGATCATTCTTACTGAAGCATCTGGCACTGGCCACTGTTGGAAGACAGGATACTAGGCTAGACAGACCATTGTTCTGGACCAGTATGGCTGCTTTTATGAGATCCAAACCAAAACTGCTGCCAGACTTAATTATTACATTCACAAACAAGCTATATTATAGTTTATGAATAGGGTCCTACCAAATTCATGGTCCATCTTGGTTAATTTCACCCTCATAGGATTTTAAAAATCATAAAATTCACAATTTTAGGTATTTAAATATGAAATTTCACAGTGTTGTAACTATAGGGGGGGTCCCAACCCAAAAGGGGGAGGATCACAAGGCTATTGTAGGGGATTTGCAGTATTGCTGCGCCCCACCTCCCCCACCTACTTCTGCACTGCTGTTGGCGACAGCGCTGCCTTCAGAGCTGGGCTCCCAGCCAGCAGCTGTGGAAGGTTCCCAGAGATGGGTCTGACCCAGCCCTGGCAGCAGCCACTGCAGGGGAAGAGGAAGTCCCATCCCTCCTCAGTCCAGCTGGGGCTAGCATCTGGAGACCAGCGCATAGTAAGAGCCCCTAGCCCTGCCCCTCCCCTACACTAGCCAGATTTCTTGTGGGAGACCAGATTTCACGGTCTGTGACACGTTTTTAATGACGGTGAATTTGGTAGGTCCTATTTTTGAAGTTATGCAATATAGCAGTCATGTGGAAACTTGTGAATGCTGGTAACATGTAAAGTACAGGGATGACAAACTACGTTTACACATTGACTATCGTGATTAAAGTAGCCGATGTGCCTAGAATAAGAAGATACCAGTCTACCAACCCAGGCAAAACCAAGGGCTGCTGTGTACTGGCCCCACACATCCTATAACTTTGCTACAGTGTTATTGGAGACATTGGGTTAGTGTGCGCTGCTTTAGTTAGATTGTTTGTTGTCCTAACTCCTTCACATTTAGAACTGCAAGTAGTGCACACAGATTCAGAGTTAGCTTTTCCTCCTCACTGCTGCCCAAATCAATGACGTTGTATTCTTGAGCTTAAGCTCTTTATAGGATGACGATAATTTGCATCTACCCCATAAATGCAAAACCTTGAGTCTTGATCTGAGATGATCGTTGCCCTGGTTTTCTCAAACCAATTGTCCGCTGCCCAAAATAGCTGCATTAGGGGCCAGCTTCAGATGCAATGTATTAGTGAAGCAGACTTCTGCCCACACTTATGGGAAATGGCTCCTTAAGTTGGTTCCATTCTGTTTGGGGTTAAAGATGAGTAGGAGTGCCTGTATATAATACAAGCACTACATCTGTTTGTAAGAATTGCTGTTTCAAATGTATGCCCTCTGACCATCTTCCACAGTAGTTTTTGGTTCTTAAGCCCAGGGTTCACAATTTGGAGTATAATCTTGAAAGTGTTCTTATGGATAAGATGTACACTCTTGTTCAGATGGCCTTTTGGGTCTAACCAGCCCAGGAGAGAGATTTCCCCAAAGGGATGTTCCCAGATGAGCGTATATGGCATGTTGAGAATGGGTGTGTGTGTGTGTGAGACAGAACCCTTGGCAGGAGCAGAATAGGGGACTCTGGTATGAGGGCGAAGGGGGCACAGAATCCCTGGTATGGGGGGGGGGGAGGATTAAGGGAAGGGGGTAATGGGGGGGAGAAATAACCCCTTGTATGCGGGAGGGGGACACACACAGAGCCCTGCCATGGGGGGGAATGGGGAGTACACAGAGCCCCAGGTGGGGGAAGAATAGGGGACCCTGGTATAGGAGTGGGGATGCAGGGGTACACAGCGCTTCTGGCATGAAGGATGTGGTGGGAGATGATGTAGGAAGTATCTGAAATGGAGGGAGATGGGAGGGTGGCACACAAGGAAGGAGTTTATGGGAGGAATGGAGGGATGTGAGGGAGCTCCTGGTGTGTGCAAGGTGCTCAGTTTACAGAAGCAACAAAGTTACAATCTTCTAGTAAAACTTGCAGATAGGGAAGCTGAATATCTTTCTGCCCCATTGCTTTGAAATCTCATTCTGGGGGATTGCCTTGCCAGGGAAATGAAGCACATATATGGGTCAACTCTTTCCTGTACCACACTGCAAAAACTCCTGGTAAGAGCAAGGAATGTTTGTCTTCACTAAATTATTGCAGCCAACTAGAGGTAAAGGAAGACTTTTTGCAACCTTTGAAGGTCTAATCTAAACATTTCATCTACTCTCCCTTCTTCAAATGTTATCTGTTTATCTAAACACTTGCACTCCCAGATATTTGTAGCCTTTAGGGTTCAATCACATTAGAAGTTAATTATGGATTGATTTGCTGATTCATTCCCTATAGGCAGTGTTTCAAATTTTGCCATGTTTACATAGAAACTGAATATGGCACTGTTCTTCTAGAGCTACATTGAATAGAGTTGCCAGTTTCAGTTAGGGATACCAAAATATCTCTCAGAAGTAGTCAGAACTGGTGTTCATATTCTACTCCTGGGGGAATTGTGTCCCAAAAACCTAAAAAAGTCTGTGCATAATATTTTTTAAATTCTGCAAATAACACTATAACCATGCCAGTTTCAATTATTTGGTAAGTTATTTCAAAATACTTATCAGCAAGTATGTCTGTAACAATACAGATAACAAAAGATTCGGGGATTTTTTTTTTGATTTTTTTTATTTTTGACAAATAGATTCCTTACTAGGCATATTAACACAGAATGTTGAGTAATTCATTTAAACTACAATACAGAAATGTATTTCCTGTGTGCCGTCAGAAGCATTGCAAAGGCTTGGAGGAGTCAGGGGTAACAGAGGAGCTGAGGACAAGAGAAGGAGCCTGGGAATGAACCTGGAAGGTTGTTGGGTGGGGTGGGAGAAGTATGGAACTGTTGTTTTTTGGGAGGGTGGAAGGGGAGGGATTTTTAGGGAGTTGGAGCTTCCCCTATGCAGACTGTGGTTGACCCCTAGCCTCTCCCATTCAGTCAAACACATCTGCCCCCTGTCCCTGTGTGACCCTGCATCCCCTGTCCTTATGTGGGAGGGAGGGATAGCTCAGTGGTTTGAGCATTGGCCTGCTAAACCCAGGGTTGTGAGTTCAATCCTTGAGGGGGCCATTTAGGGATCTGGGGAAAAAATCTGTCAGGGGACAGTACTTGGTCCTGCTAGTGAAGGCAGGGGACTGGACTCGATGACCTTTCAAGGTAGTTCTAGGAGATTGGCATATCTCCATTTATTTAAAAAAAAATAAAAAATGTGATCCTGCAGCCCTGCTCCCATGCAACCTCTGGCTCAATGCTGTCACCTCACTAGCTCCTGAGCCCACGCTCCAGTCTGTGACCTCCCCCTCCCCAGCAGCTCCTTGTGCCCGGCTCTGTCCATCCCGTGTCTCCTCACCTAGCCCGGTTGTGAGGAAAGCATCATCTCCAGCTGGCTGCCCTCTCTTCTGGTGCCCCAGCAGCCTCTGGTGGGCGAAAGGTGTAACTGCAGCGCCTCTCCACCAGAATCTATATTCTGCAGAGGAAAAAAAAGTCAGGGGACATGATTCTGTGCATGTGCAGTGGCGCAGAATTCCCACAGGAGTAATATTCATTTATATCAATGCCTTGTGTTTCTTGCTTCACTGAGTATAAACTGCTAGTGGTTCTATAAATAAGGGTAGGGACAATGGGCATCCTTGTCAGGTCCCATATCATAATTCAAGTTCTAAATGTATCCCATTTAAGAATGCCTTTGGATAGTTACAGAAGCATTCAATAGATGTCATAAATTATTGGATGAAGTTAAATTACCTTTTTGCAGTACTTGAAAAACCCCTAATACGCAATCAGAAATGTGGTGTGTGTTTGTTTGTTTTCATGGAAGGATAAAAGAAGCCTGTTTGTTGTATCGTTGGGAGTGGTGTAGGACATTGAAAGGTCTCCTGCTATAATGATTTGTTGATCTGCCATATGTAAAGCCCATTTGATCAATGTGAATTAGGGCTTGATCTTGCCAGCACTAATAGCTGAGCTGTCAGCCACCTTGGTTGAAATACAACAGCCTTTAAGCATGACAGAATGATGGGCTTTCACGGAGCACAACACCATCTGTCTGTACTATGATCAAATAAGCAAATTTCTTGGCAAAATGCTAGACGCAAACTCTGTGTTTTTAATATCAAAACCACAATTTATTTGATATAGGTGACTTAATTACTGCTGTCCTTGACAGAGCTCCTTTGATGTGATAAACTCAGGCTGTAGGAAGTGGGATTGTTTAGTGATCTAAATGCCACAATTGGCATATTGATATGGATTCAGATCCTAGCAGGAATAATTCAGCCTTTCATCCTTCTAAGGCAGATAGTATTCTAGTTATCTAACTACTCTGTGTGCATATGTCTTTTGAGGCCTTAAAATGAAGGTCCTGTCTTCCCACTTTACCCCAGTGTCCTTGATTTTCACCTCTCTGCCTTGACACGCAGCATGCTATATGAAAGAGAGAGAGAGAGAGAGAGTGTGTGTGTGTGTGTGTGTGTGTGTGTAAAAGCCCTGATCCTGCAGTAGTATCACAGTATGTGAACCCCTGCGCCTATGTAAAGCCCTGCTGACTTCACTGTCAGGCACCAGTGTCTGCTTCTGTGGATCCTGTTGCTCCTTTTTGACCTGAGGGGCTAGTCAAAGTTTGGGGCCCTGGGGTTGTTTCAATTAGAAATAGAATTTGGTGGAGACTGGTATTTTCTTTGATGCTATCTTGTTTATTTACAAGGAATATGCGAAGTCCTGCTTCAACAAATGCAAGAGGAATCAAAAGCAAAAGGAGCAGTTCTTAGCTTCCATCCCCAAGCCTCTTTAGCCAACAGCCCCAAAAGGTCTCTCTGTAGCTTTTCCCAGGGTCAGACTGTGTTTGCAGGTTACTACTTGGCTTGCTTGCTGTTTTTCACCCTCTCTGTTCTTCATTTCTGTGTGTTCTCTCACATGCCCATCAGGTCACAATACCTGGTGGAACTCCTGCCCACATGGTACTGGTTTCTGGGAAGACTCTATTAGGCCTTGCTTTTGGTGTGGCCCCTTAACTGTCTCTGACGACTATCTTCGCACATCAGTTTGAACAAGGTTTTTACTCAACTCATAGTAAGGCGTAACCCATTTTACAGCAATCTATTGTGAAACTGGGGTCAGAGTTTGTAAAAGGTTTTGTGATTCTTATAATTTTCCAGAGATGATTTTAAAGTAGAAACTGTAAAAGCTACTGGAGAAAATCAGTTAATAACAAGAATGCTTTATTAAGACAATTGACACCCAGCTTTGTTTGTGAGCTGTCAAAATCCCATTTGGTGAAAATACTTGTTTACTTGTCTGATTACTTTGTTAAATCTTCCTGGAATTGTTACAAGATATATTATCTTAGCTCTCAGTATGTGCATTTATCCATTTATGTTTTTTATTTTTGTGTTCTTGTTTAATGGTTAGATTGTGTAAACAGATCCTAGTTTTATTAAGATATAAATGTGCAAAGTAAATGTATTGCAATATCAGTTTTTATCTTTCAAATGGCTCTTTGTCAGTGGAATGGCGCTATCTAAATGTAACCATCTGTTTCTATAGCAATGACAGGACAAAGTGATTGTTGTACAAACCCATTTCACCTCACTTCAACCTAAGGACAAGAAAGGGTTGGTGATGGTGTTTGTGGTACGTGCAGAGGGCCCGATCCTGCAGTTCTGCTCAGAGGTTTTCTTGAGCAAGGACCCTGTGGCTGAGAGGAGTGAGCAGCGGGCAGGCGGGGCCTTGAGGGAAGAAGTGGACTGAGAGGGACGGGGGTCTGGTGGCTCCCCCACTTCTAGGGAGCTTTGCTTCTGGCACTACAAAGGTGATGGACTGACGCGCCTCCAAAGGGAGGTGATCCACGGCACATCGTGCCATTTGCCCTCCTGCATGGCCAGCCTTTTTTTGGGGAGGCTTAGCCTCCCCAAGCCTCTTATACGTGCTGCCCACACATTTGTGACACAAGCTCTGTGTTCTTAGAGACCCTTTGTGAACTGGTTTTCTTTCAGAAAGTGCTGTCAATTTGTGCATGTAGTGCAAATGCTTGTGTGTGCGGCTGATGGTTTCTAGATAAATGGATTTTGTGCACGTTCAGTCTATAACCTGTGTTTGCAGGTACTAGTGCTAGAAAAGTGCACATGCTTGTGTTTGGATGTGTAAAGTTGCAAGTGCACAAAAGGAGGATGGGTTGGATCCCTTTGAAATTCAGACCTTTGATCTCCATTGCCCTGAGGAAGCTTTGTTTTGTGACAACAGAAGGCACTTTGTGCAGGGTGACATTTAGTGCTCCGGAGCAGGAAACATCAGTGAATCCTTTCCACCCAAACATGCTTTGTCTGTTTTCTCTCTTCTGTGGAACAGCAAATGCTGGTGAAGGAATCCCTGAAGATCCAGAAGTCCCTGTGAGTGCTGTTTTGTGAGTGAATTTGCTGGGATTACCCGTAACCTTGTGAACTGAGCTGTTGTGTTTGATATGCCCAGTGGCAGATTATCCAATGGGTCCGTGCCCAGGGGCCCAGGCCTGGGGCCCCGGCCAGCCCCAGCAGAAACCTGCTGTGGGACGGCAGAAGCCCAGAGCCATTGCAAAAGCTCCGGGATAGGCAGGGGAGCCCCAGTGCCTTGACCCAGGGCCCCTGCAAAGTGCCAGGTGGGCGGGGCGGGGGAAGCTCCAGCATCCAGAGGCTGGCTGCGGCCCCAGGACTGGAGGAGCTTTCACTCTCCACTGCAACCCCGGAGAAATGGTCAGGGGACAGAGCTTCTCTGGTCTTGGGGCTGTGGGGTGGGGCTCAGGGGGGATGTACAAAATGAGACAACAGGCTGCGGGGCTGCCGTGTGGGAGGGGGAGCGGAATGGGGCGGACTGTGGGTAAAGTGGGGGCAGGGCTGCGGGGGAACGGGTGGGACTACAGGCAGTGGAGGATTAGCTAATGGGCCCACGGCGCCCATGCCCAGGAGCCTTGGCCAACTGGGGGGCCCCCAGAAAATGAGTGCCCTGCCCCCAGCAGACAAGCACAAGGGCGGGACAGGGGAAGCCCTCAAACCCGCTCTGCTCTCCTGCTCCCCGGCAGCAGTGCCAGGCGAATGGGGCGGGGCAGGGCAGGGGAAGCCCCAATGCCTGGACTCTTGCTCTGGCCCCAGGGCTGGAGGAGCTCTTGCTCCCTACCATGGCCTCAGGGCTGGGGGAGCTCTCACTCCCCGCTGTTGCCCATCTTTTTTTTTTTTTTTTTAAACTCTTAACTCTGGCCATCACAAAGTCAATGTGCAATTTTATTATGGTCGATGCAATATTGGTAATTCTGGCATAATGCCCCTTACTGGTCCTCTGGGCTCTACACTTTGGACTGCTTGAGAGTTTAGAAATCCTTTAGACAACTTTACCCATGTTAAATGAACAATTGATATGGATTGAGAAGCTGTGATGGGGCAGACTGGCCCCACACTGGCAGTGAGAGGGTTAACCCTTCTCTGCTGGCAGAGGAAGCCACGCCCCTGAGGCCCTGCTGGGCATGCTCCAGCATGGGGCCAAGTATAAAAGCCTGCGGAGCTTCTCAGTCAGGGCTGGCGGCTGAGGAGGAAGGACGCCTAGCAGAGGCTCCAGCCCAGGAGCTAGGGCAGCCCTTACCAGAGAGAGCTGAAGAGCCCAAGACCGGGACTAGAGGCCAGCCGCTACTGGAACCCCAGGAAGTTCATGGAACTGAGGAGCCTGGAGACCCAGAAAGTACATGGACTGCTGCAACAAAGAAGCCAGTAGGAAGTGACCTGGGGGGGGGGGTGCGGGAGTGGTATCTCCCACCCCGGTGAGGGCGGCGTGTTTCGGTGGGATTCCCCGCTGACCCGTGGCGGGCCATGTTACCCGCTGTTAGGGCCGTGGGTTGGGGGCCCCGTGGAGTCGGGAGGGCCCGGGCCCCCCTACCGAGGGCCGCCGCCCTTGTGGGACGGCCCCCAAATTCAGAACTCCAAACTGCCTTACCTGACTGACAAAGGCACGCTGAGGTAACTCAGGCCACTAGGCCATGCTATCCTATTAGGGGAAGAGACTAAGGGGGACTCTGGCCATTGAGTCACGCGGGACGGTCTGCCGGGAGTGGCGTAGAAAACGGACCGGGACCTAGACAGGCGGGGTACCTCCTAGCCCCCCTTCGACTCAGAGGGGCGACGGAGTACAAACCCCGCCACAGAAGTTCTGTGGTTTAACACTTTTCCTGGTACTGTGACCACTCAGGATTCATTTTTAAAACCTATATTCAGAATTCATTTCAGTAAATACTTGTTTTTGTGTGAGACAGATAAAACAGTTAGTCCATTTCTCACACAGCTGTCTCTGTACCTTTATCTATATCACCCCTGCACAAGGAAGGTAGAGTTTTCAAAGCTGTTTGAAGATTTGAATGCTCAATTCCCATCCATTTTAATTGAATATCCAGATAGGTTAAGCAGTTTTGAAAATCTGAGCCACAACACTCTGGCTAGCCTAGTTCACCAGGAAAACACCCTCTTCTCAGTATCCCCTCTAAACCAGTGGTTTTCAAACTGGGGGTTGTGACCCAGTACAGCGTTGCAGAATGTAAGGTACTGGGTTGCGACGGCTTTGGTCAGCACCACTGACTGGGCCATTAAAAGTCCCGTTGGCGGTGCTGCCTGACGAAGGCAGGCTAGTCCCTACCTGTTCCGACACCGTGTTGCGCCCTGGAAGAGGCCAGCAGCATGTCTGGCTCCTGCGGGGGGGGGGGGGGGGGGACACAGGGCTCTGCGTAGTGCTCCTGTCCTGAGCACCAGCTCCACACTCCTGGCCAATGGGAGCTGGGGGGGGGGGGGGCGCAGTGCCTGCGGGCGAGAGCCGCACAGACAGGGCCAGCTCTGGCTTTTTTGCCGCCCCAGGCAAAAAAGCCGCCGGCCGCCCCACTCCGGGCTGCTCGCCTGCTGCCCCGGCCAGGGGCGCCGGCGGGGAGTGCGGCTCGCCCGTGGCCCCGCTGCCCCAGCCGGGGCGCCGGCGGGGAGGGCGGCATGCCTGCCTCCCTGCTCCCCCGGCCAGGGCGCCGGGAAGAGTGGGGTTTTTTGTTTTTGCTTTTTTTTTTTTTTAAATTAAAAAAAACAAACAAACCCTGTGCGCCACCCCCATCCAGGTGCCACCCCAAGCACATGCTTGGTCGGCTGGTGCCTGGAGCCAGCCCTGCGCACAGAGCCACTTGTGTGCCTCCGGGTGGGAACCGGACCTGCTGCCCCAATTCCGTGCCCCAGCCCTGAGCCCCTTCCTGCAACCCAAAGCCCTCATTCCTGACCCCACCTCAGAGCTTGCACCTCTAGCCTAGAGCTCTGACCCCCCTTCCTGCATCCCAACCCCCTACCCCAACCCTGAGCCCCCCAAACCCTGAACCCCTCATTCTTGGCCTCCCCCCCAACCCTCAGCCCTGAGCCCACCCTGCAGCCCTCACCCCTGCACCCCAACCCTCTACCCCAGCCCTGAGCCTCTCCCACACCTCAAACCACTCCTCTTCCCAGCTCCATTGGGTTGCGGGCATCAACAATTTTCTTCAGCTGAGTTGCCAGAAAAAAAGTTTGAAAACTACTGCTCTAAACACTCCCATCTTCTGCACTGCCACAAGACGTGAATGACAATGCTTTTAAACCCTCCCCCCGCAACTGTTCATCCATCTAGCCATGCTCTTTCCTGTCTGCGTTAGTGGGTGCGGTCTTTGAGGCAGAGTCTGTCTGAGTTCCGCGTATTATACAGCAGCAAGTCCATTGTCAGCAGCAAGCAAATCCTCATAATGTACCATTCTAAACTGACAAGGTGGGTGAGGTAATATCTGTTGTTGGACCAATTTCTGTTGGTAAGCTCGAAAGCTTGTCTCTCTCCAACAGAAATTGGTCCAATAAAAGAGATTACCTCACCCACCTTGTCTCTCTAATCTCCTGGGACTAACACGGCTACAACAACGCTGCACACTGATACAGATTAAGCTGATACAGCAATCTGATAAACTGATACAGATTAAGCATCCAGAAAACTTTTTTCCCCCCCTGTTGATTCCTCCGCTGTACAAATACATGTCAGGCTTTTTGCCTAAATGAGAACACCACATAGCACTGCCAAATACAACACAAGGCAGAACTATGTAGACAGAGTTATGTAGGTGAAAGGGCCTGGGAGCCCTGTTTACTACACTAGCACTTATTATCCGTCCTGGGACGCTATCATGTTGCATTGCCAGTTTTGTTATTGCAGCATAGCGAAGACATGGTTTACTGCAGTATTATTTGATGAGTGTGTTTTTGTTAGTCTCTTGTGTCTCATAAAGGACTGTTTGAAGGATGGAATAGCTGTAACTATGAGAGGTTTCAGTCTAGTAGCCGTGTTAGTCTGTGTTAGCAAAAAGAAAACAAGAAAAATACCTGTGGCACCTTAGAGACTAACAAATTTATTTCAGCATAAGCTTTCGTGGGTTAAGAACCCACTTCATCGGATGCATGGAGGTCTATATCCAGACACGCTGAGAGGAGGACCCAGGATAATTGTTCAGCCAGTCTTGGTGTGAGTGAACGAACAATCACAGAGATGGACCCATGCAGCTCTGGGAAAATGGATGCAAAGGTGGATTTTTTCCTAATGTTTTTTCCCTTTTTTTCTTGTCTACGTGGAAGTCACTATGGTGAAGTAGATTGCTGAGCACACGACCCATTGAATGGGAATGGGCCCTCTGCTGGTGCTCTGTGTTGCTGCTATGCTGTAGCTATATTTGGCCAGTGTTTCCATTTTAAACTCAATTTTTTCAAGTCAGAAATTAGCTTGGACCTTAGCATACCCAGGGCAAGGCCTAGTGTGAACAATTTTAAAGTAAGGGGCCTGATTCTGATCTCCCTTACTCTTGTATGACACCATTGACTACAGTGACTTATTTCTGATAAAAGTAGAAGTGTTCAGTAAATATTTCTATTTTGTATTAGAGGGCGGGGGTGGGGGGGGGAACAGATGATGTAGCCATATCCTATAACAATCTGTCCATTTCACTAGCATCTGAGGAGAATGTTAAACAGTTGCTACTGAAGTTAGACTCTTAAAATCAGCAGATCTGGATAACTTGCTTCCAAGAGTTTTAAAAGAGCTGGCTGGTGAGCTTGCTGGACATTAATATTGCTATTCAATAAATCTTGGAAACTGAGGAAATTCCAGAAGACTGAAAGAAAGCTAATGTTGTGCCAGTATTTAAAAAGGGTAACTTGAATGACCCAGATAATTATAGGCCTGTCAATCTAATATCAACCCCAGGCAAGACGATGGAGAGGCTGCTATGGGACTCAATAGTTAAAGGAGGGCAATGTAATTAATGCCAATCAACATGGGTTTATGGAAAATAGATTCTGTCAAGTTAATTTATCTTTTTTAATTAGATTTCATGCTTGGTTGATATAATATACTTAGACTTCTGTAAAGTGTTTGACTTAGTACCACATGACATTTTGATTGGGAGAAAAACTAGAATGATATAAAATTAACATGCCACATCACATGTTAAATGGGCTAAAAACTTGCTAATTGATAGGTCTCAAAATGTAACTGTAAATGGAGAATCCTCATCACCAAGTGGGTGTGCTTCCAGTGGGGTCCTGCCGGGATTGGTTCTTGGCCCTATGCTGTATAACATCTTTTATTAATGACTTGGAAGAAAACATAAAGTTTACAGAACCCCAAAATTGGGAGAGTTGTAAATAATAGAGGACAGGTCACTAACAGAGTAATCTGGATCACTTGGTGAGCTGGGTGCAAGCAAATATGTCTTTTTAATACAGCTAAATGGTGAAACCACTCCTGGAATACTGTGTCCAGTTCTGGTGTCCACAATTCAAGAGGGATGTTGAACATTTGAAGAGGGTTCAGAGAGGAGCAATGAGAATGACTAAAGGATTAGAAAGCATGCATTATAGTGATGGAGTCAGGGAGCTCAAGCCTACTTAGCTTAATAAAAAGGTTAAGGGGCAACTTGATCACATGTCTATAAGTACCTGCATGGGGAACAAATATTTTGCTAATGGGTTCTCCAGTCTAGCAGAGAAAAGTATCACAGAATTGAATGTCTGGAAGCTGAAGCTTTACAAATTCAGACTGGAAATAAAGTGTAAATGTTTAACAGTGAGGGTAATTAACCAATGGAACAATTTACCAAGGGTTCTAGTGGATTCTCCATCACTGACAATTTTTCAATCAAAATTGGATGTTTTTTTCTAAGAGAGAATGCTGTGGGAATTATTTTGGGGAAGTTCCAAGGCCTGTATTATACAGGAGATCACACTAGACCAGGGGTGAACAAACTTTTTGGCCCGAGGGCCACATCTGGGTATGGAAATTGTATGGTGGGCCATGAATGCTCACAAAATTGGGGGTTGGGCTGTAGGTGGGAGGGGTGAGGGCTGCAGGTGGGGGGGGTAAGGACTGCGACTGGGGGTGATGGGGTGGGGCTAGAAATGAGGAGTTCAGGGTGCATGAGGGGGTTCCAGGCTGGGGGGTGTGTGTGTGGGGGGGTAGTTAGGGTTCCAGCTGGGGGTGTGGGCTCTGGGGTGCAGGAGAGTGGGACTGAGGGGTTCGGAGGATGGGAGGGGGATCAGGGCTGGGGCAAAGGGTTGGGGGGTGAGTGGTGAAGGCTCCAGCCGGTGCTTACCTCAAGCAGCTCCCAGAAATAGTGGTCTGTCCCCCCTCTGGCTCCTACGTGGAAGCGCAGCCCCATCTGCAGGCGCTGCCCCTGCAGCTCCCATTGGCCACATTTGCTGGCCAATGGGAGCTGCAGGGGTGGTGCTTGGGGCAGGGGAAGCATGCGGAGACCCCTGGCTGCCCCTACGCGTAGGAGCCAGAGGGGAGATGTGCCACTGCTTCCGGAAGCCGTGCGGAGCAGGCCAAGCCCCCGACCCCACTCCCTGGCAGGAGCTCCAGGGCCGGATTAAAATGTATGAAGGGCTGGATGCGGCCCCCGGGCCGTAGTTTGCCCACCCATGGACTAGACGATCAGCATGGTCCCTGCTGGCCTTGAAATCCATGAATCTGTCTGTGATGTAGGGCCACATTTTGCCCCCAAACTCCCATTGCATAGTACCTTACCCCATGAGTAGTCCCATTGAAACAAATGGGACCACTTGTGGAATAGGATGCTATTGTCTGTGTAATATGAGGACATATGATCTGAACCTCTCATTAGTGTAAATGAAAGGAGAATTAGGCCCAAAATGTCCTAATACAATTTTTTTAAAACCCACATTATTTCTAGGAGTGCTGAAAAGTTACAGTGTAGTGGGAGCAAAGATCTTGTTTTCTTAAAGGAAATTTTCACAATGAATCTGTAACAATCTATCTCCGTACTTCTCTGGGTCTCTTCACTGCAACGTCCGAGAACCTGACAACAGAGCTTCCCTCAGACAAAGTCCAAAGCAAAGTGCTAGGTTAAGCTTCTCATGAAGGGGGGGCCTAAAGTTAGGGATTTTAGGGGCCTATGTAGACACCTAAATAAGTTGCTTGCTTTTCAAAAGGACCGAGCATCCAAGAGCTTCCAGTGGAGACAACGGGAGCTGCTGGGTGCTCAGTTCTTTTGAAAAGTAAGTCAGTAATGGAGGCGACTAATCCATATTACATCTAACTTCAGGCACACATTTTTTAACTTGTGGCACTAATGAGGCTCAGGCCAGTCAAGTTTCTGACAGGCAGAGGAGAGTCTTGTCTCTGGCGCTTCTGTCTGTATCAGCCCTGTATGTATAGATTCCCCTCCCTGACTTTCCCTGCCAGACTCAGCGCTCAGTTCCCCACAGCACATCCCTCTTATTACTACAGTGCCCAATTCAACTCCCCTTGTCATCAATGGCAAACCTCTCATTGACTTCAGTGTTGCAGGATCAGGCCTATAGGATGCTGGGGGGATATTAACTAACTCCCCAGAGTTGACCCTGCCCTGCTGCCCTCGAAATCCCTGCATGCCCACAGGCAATTAGGGTCCTTCCTGTAGCCAAAGGAGACGGTTAACCTTGGGACTGCGCCCATACATCCTATCACAGGTCTGTTTTGAGGTGCCAGTCTTAGGTCATTTTGTGTGAGAAGAAGGTTCACACCTTGAAATTACCAAAATAAGTTACTGCAGCTACTGCTGATGGAGCAAGAGACAGAAATGGACAGTGTCACCGAGCTCTATTACAAGCGCTCACAAATGCAGATTTATTCTTTCAGCTCCCAACTACAGAAAGACACCAGGGACACATACAAATCCCTCCCTTCTTATTGGCTGGCAGTGACTCTTTTGCCTCTTGCTCTCTTTTTATACAACAGTTGGTATATAATAAGGTGTATGTAAGGAATCAATTGCAAACAGCTTAGTGACCATTGGTAAAAATAGATTTCTTGTATTTGTTTGCCTTTACTAACCATTCTGTGATACAGTTTATAGACTGCCTGAAAACTACACACAAGATTAATCCGATTCCCATTCAAAGAGTAGGCCTTTACCCAGATACTAAATACTACAACTTTGCTGTTTCCTCTTTTTGGTTTGCTAAATGGACAAACGATCCCAAATTATAAGGCTGGGTATCTTTATTTGTGTGAATTAATAACCAATATGCTAGATCAGCAGTTCTCAAACTTCATTGCACTGCAATCTCCTTCTGACAGTTACTTCATGACCCCACGAGGGTGGACCGAAGCCTGAGCCCGCCCAAGCCCCACTGCTCCACGGGGCCAAACTCAAGCCCAAAGCCTTCAGACCCTAGTCAGGGGGCCTGCAACCTGAGTCCTGCTGCTCAGGGCTGTAGCTCTTGGGCCTTGACTTTGGCCCTGGGCAGTGGCTGGGGCTTCAGCATCTGGGCCCCAGCAAGTCTAAGCCAGCCCTGGCAACCCCATTCAAAAGGGGTTGCAACCCACTTTGTAGTCCCGACCCACAGTTCGAGAACTGCTGTGCTAGATCTTGAGACAAAGCTCTGTTGCTTTCTATCCGAGGCTTTAGCCATTTTGATCTTTGCTCATTAGAAAATGGGCTCCTTAATATAGAGTGGCACATACCCTCAACTTTACCCTTCCCACGTGGGCTTAATCTCAAATCGTACTCTCTAGAAAAATAAAGAATAAATGGAGATATGCCAATCTCCTAGAACTGGAAGGACCTTTCAAGGTCATCGAGTCCAGTCCCCTGCCTTCACTAGCAGGACCAAGTACTGTCCCCTGACAGATTTTTTTGTGTGTGTGTCCCAGATCCCTAAATGGCCCCCTCAAGGATTGAACTCTCAACCCTGGGTTTAGCAGGCCAATGCTCAAACCACTGAGCTATCCCTCTCTAGCCTGCGGTCTGCAATTATTTTGTTCAAAAAATAAAATAAAATCGATAATTCTGCATCTTGCGTTAACATTGGGAGGATGAGTGTCCTATGTGAGATTCTACAGGCGAGCCAGTGAGTTTATGGGGAAACGTCTTAAAATAATATAGGTGATCTTGAATACCTCTGTCATGAGAAAGCAAGGAGATGCAAAGTGAAGTTTACATGTAAAAACAAAACTCCTCACGAAAGGGACTCAAACAACTGGGAGTCCTCCTCTACCAGCTTGTGCTCTGGCGTGCTGGATAGATTAATTCTGCTAAGGGATTCCAGGAGTTTGGATGCTGGGGCTGGAGGCAACTTGGGCCAGATTCTGGGGTGCTGCATGGCCACTGTGCATCACATTGCAGTCAGGTTCTGTTCCTAAAGTTGACATAACTGACCATGGGAGGATCACCCAGTGCAGGGGGATCATGTGGTGGCTTTGAATGTGACATAAGCGCTGCTGTCTTATCCCCTAGCTCCCTGCTGTTGGCATAGAGGGCATGGAGCTTTCCTGAGCCCTGGCTGTTGTGTTGGCCCTATGGGCTCAGATGTATGCTGGGGGGAAATGGCCTGGCACACAGCCAGTTTTGAATCCAGAGAGCAGAAAGGCCACCTTCTCCTCCCCGTTTCTGAGCTGCCATGGGTACTGCTTGGCTGTAGCTGAGGGATCAGGATTTGGGCTTTTCAATCCTGTATGTTTGCATTCTTCCACAACTGGCTTGTGAGCACCAGATGTTCTGCTGAGGACATAAAATCTTGCATAATTGCACTCTGAGACACAAGGCAAGTAAGCTGGAATTATTCAGCAAGGACTTCAGGTGAATTTTAACATCTTAAATTGCTAACCCCAAAACTGTTCACTTCTCCAAAGGGCTTTCAGAAGTCCCAATGCTGTAGGGGAACTTGCCCTGGCCTTGCATGGGAGGAGGGCAGGAGTTGCTGAGAGTGCAAAGAAGTGGAGCACAGTTGGGCACAGAGACAGCTACCATTTTGGCTGAAACTAGGGGCTAAACTGGGACCTTCACAGCAGACAGCATGAGTTTCTACAGCTTGAGCTGAGCTGAAGAGCCAGCCTGTATAGCTGGGGCTGTAAGAGACTCCTCTCCTCTGTGGATCAGGCACAGAGGGGGACATATAACACATACCAACCAGTGGGTTCCACTTGCTCCCCCTGTGTTGAGGTGCTCAGGGAAGGATTGTGCCCCCTGAACACTTCCTGACGCTCTGCACCCCGCAGAGGCCAGTGACAAAATGCAATAATTGGGCCCTGAATTGTTTTGACTGGTTGTGTGGGGATCAATCAAAGCTGCAGCCATGTGCCCATACAGCTCAGTGTATCTGTTGAATCGCAGACACTTGGGACTTGACTACAAGTGGGGTGTGTCAGGTAATGCACAATATGAAAGCCGCACTAATAGTGTGCACACAGGATGGTGTGCTCTCTGTCAGTGTGTATCCCTGTATACACGAGGGAGGCTTGCTGCATACTAAGGGCATGGCATTCTTGGAGGTATTGCACTGTCCTTTGCCTTGCTGCTGAGCAGTGTGCATTCTGGGATGTGTTTAATTTTTGAAAAACAAACAAACCCTCCTAAACACCCATGTTTCCTCTGTCTCCACACTGTCCTTCCCTTTTGGGTGGCCTAGCACCATTTCTGAATTGCTGTCAGCCAGCACACACCCAATGATGCTCTGCACTGCTATGCTGGCAACCGTGCATGTGCAGAAGCAGTTTGGGCTGTATTAGAGCTCTCAATGCTGGATACATTTGGCTTTGGACTCCACCCACTGAGCACGGGATGTGGCAGCAGCAGCTCCTCAGTAGTAGGAGATTCAGGGGCAGAAGATACAGGACAAGGACAAGAAGAAGAGGCAGATGCTAAGCAACTGACAGCAGAGGACTGGTTCCTGGAGCAGCTTCATGCTGTGCAGGGCAGTTTCTGGGCTTGGGGAAACCAGTGTGGGTTGAACATTCAGCAGACCTGGAACAAATAGCAGTGGGGAGAGAATTTCAGGATGGGAAAGGCAGCCTTTTGGGAGATATGTGCTGAACTAACTCCTGAGCTGCAGCAGCAGCAAACCAATATGAGTTGTCCCATACCTGTGATCAGTTGGATTTTCCTTGCCATCTGGAAACCAGCCACCCGCAAATGCTACTGGTTCATAGCTAACCAGTTCAGCCTGGGGAGGGGCCATTGTCATACAGGTGTGTGATGCCATGGAAAGGGTACTGCTGAATCGGGTTATAATGCTCGGTAATGTTCAGGAAGTTATTGATGGCTTTGCACACATGGACTTCCAACATTGTACTGGGATAATAGATGGGACCCATGCACCTATTATTTGCCCACAAACCTCCCTCCCCCATCAGGGACCAGAATTTATAAACAGAAAGGGTCACTTCTCCATGGTGCTTCAAGGGCTTGCAGAATACCATGGGCAGATCTAAGGTCACATATGCTGGCTGGTCTGGAAAGATCAATGATGCTATGATTTTTCAGAACTCCGCTCTGTATACCTTCGTGGTGAAAGGGCTGCTTGCCACCAGGAACGCTATGGACCTTCATGGTGTGGACACTGCTTATTATCCTGGGAGAAACGGCTTGTCCTCTTGTTACCCTGGTTAATGAAGTCATTCGCTTGTTCAGCTACTGTCTCAGTAGTTGCAGAATGACAGGGGAGCATGCATTTGGCTGTTTGTAAAGAACGTGGTGCTGTTTGTGGAATAGGTTGGAAGCAGCAGGAAAAAAGTGTCTAAGATCATAGCAGCATGTTGTGCTTTGCACAATGTTTGTGAGAGAAAGGGAGAGAGCCTTATTGATGAGTGGGAGGCTGAGGTGCAGACACTTGCTCAGCGGTTTGAGCAGCCAGCAAGGTGTCCAATAGAAAATGGAAATAGAGAGGACAATATTGTCAAGGATGCCTATTGCTCCTGCTTTGAGTCTCAAGCCTAAAACTGTGTGGCTGTACATCCAGCTGTTAACCCGCAGGGAGGGCCGGTTGGGTTGTGAGCAGTTTCATGTTCATGGGCAATGGAGGTGCAATGTTGTGGCAGTCCTTATTTTACCTCATGTCTTTGCCTAGTACTCTTGTAAAATGGTATGAGTTATATAAAACTTAATGAATTTCAGTGTTAAGTGCCTTGAATGTTTCTTTGAATTTCTCAGTGTTATTAATCTATTACGTAATAAGCAAAAAATAAACCTATAAATGAAACCATAATGAAACAATGTTTTTCAATTATGAAAAAATCTAACAACTACAAAGAAACCGCTAATTAAAACATAGTCAAAACATTGAAGTGCAACAGCACAGTGCCTGGCTTGAAGTCAGACAAGCTTTACGTCTTGCCTCTGCCTCTTCTTATTCATGGGTCTTTTGGTGTTCAAGGGTGAGGGTTGAAGTTACCAGGGCAATAGAGGTTTCTAAAGAGCTGGGCCGGCAGGTACAACTTTTCTCAGTGCCCTGAGCTTGGCCCTACAAGGGGAATGGCCTCTGGGAGCTCTCCTGTGGGGTACAGAAGGGAAGAGTTGCTGGGGATCCCACTATCCTGTGTTGTTCAGGGGCTGCTGAACTTGACTGGGTCCTGGTTTACAACAGTGCCTGCTGCCCTAACAGCAACATATGTTATAGCACAGCATTTTGACATTGTGTTGTATTCAGGAGCTGCCTCTGCATCTCCGTCGTCTTTGATGCAGTCTTTGGCCACAGCAATAATGTCTCTGGGAACTGCAGTGCTTTGAATCCCACAATGTCATTGGCCACTCCCACAATCTCTGAAGAGTTCCCTGTCTGTTTCCCTTGCCATCCTCAACAACAACCTCCACCACTGCTTTTGTGGTTTTTTTTTTTTGTGGTTTTTTTTTTTGGGGGGGGGGGGGGGGGGAAGGAATTGGGTGGTGGTGGTTTTTTTTGTTTTGGACTTTGCGGTGATGTCCATGAAGATTTCATCGTGAGTTTTGTTTTCTCCCCCTCAGGTTAGCCAGCCGCTCAGCCATTGATAAAGGCCCCGTCCTTGAGGTCTGGCCAGTGCAGGTGCTGTGGCTGTGGGAGTATTTAGAAGAGAGGGAAAAATTCACAAGTGATTATTGTTCATATTCTAGGGAAGCTGTGATAGCATTTTTAGCATGCATTTCTGACTTTATCTCCCTGAGAGTCTTCCCATCCTTGGGGGAGCTGGTGAGTGGTGTGTGCTTTGGGATTTTTGTCTTTGCTGTTGTACATTGGAGGTGGGGACATAGGCTGGGTTGAGAATTATGTTCCCAGTCTGGGGGTGATTGGGAAGTATGTTCCCAGTCTGGCTTTGCAGTTTTGGTGTATCTTGGTGGTGCCTGTATGCTGTCAGAAGGGGCACTTCCAGAAGCAAGCTGGATAGTAATCCCTTTAGGCTATCCTGACTCTGGATGACATTACACTGAGGCAGGAGAGCAGGAGGCAGAAAATGGCCTTACTCAAAAAGGCAAAGGATAGACCAGTGAGGTACATTGAAGTTATTCACCAAGATGGTCCCTCCCAGAAGTGGGTACTAACCCACGAAAGCTTATGCTGAAATAAATTTGTTAGTCTCTAAGGTGCTACAAGTTTTTCTTTCTTATTTTCATTTTGCTGACACAGACTAACACGGCTACTACACTGAAACCTCCCAGAAGTGTTGCAGGTGTGGAAGGGGAGTTGTGAGCTATACCATGCAGCTATTCCTCACAATAGCCGGACAAAACCTGAGAAATTTCTCAGTCTTAAATTTTGCTTTATCTGCCCTGCAGCCGTGGTGAAAGTTCAGTGAAAAATAGAGTTCTGAAATGATTGAAGCATTCACTGTTCCCAGTTTTGCTCTGGGTAAGCCTGTGAAAAGCCACCAAGATCTTTGCTGTCCCTACAGTAAAGCTTTTGTACTGTAACATGTTATGGAGCTTTTATATCTCAGCTGGAGGCTGCAGTCTTTGTAACTTTACTGGCATGCAATGTCCATGTCTACCTCCTGTGAACAGAGAACGCTAACCAAACTTCTTTTCCTGTAATCATGGTCTCAATAAGCTTATGCATTTTGTACAAAATATTTTCATTATTGGAGTCAGCTGCAGGAGAGAGGGCTAAGAGAAGCGGCTGCTGCTGGCTGCTGTCAGGAGCTGGGGAATAGGGTTGTGGGCAGACTGGTGTGGTAGGCTGGGCAGATCAGGGAAGGGGAAAGGAAAATAGAGAAACTGAGGCATGCCTAGGAGTCCTATTACAGAAAACTCCCACTTTGTCAAAGCTACACCCAGTTTTTGTACAGGTATAACTATTTCTGAGAGTGAGATTTATTTTGGGGTTTTAGTTTTTTTTGTTTTTAACTGACAGTTATACCAGTATAACCTCTAGTGTGGGCACAGTTATACTGGTAAAAGGCACCTTTATACCAGTAACACATATTCCCCTTCCCCTACAGGAATAGCTATGCTGGTATAAGCAGTTATACAGAGTAACTGTATCCACCCTAGGGCTTCTACCAATATCATTAAAACAGTAGAACATCTGTGAATAGATAGGGCCTTGCGTATTGCCTTGGAATCTGTTGCAGAACAATTTACCCTGAGCTGACAGCTTTTTTGGCTCCGTCTCCTGCTGTTGACAGTTACTATGGAAAATGAGAGTGATTTAGAGGATTTATGAACATCAGGTTCAAGGCAAATTGGAAAAGGAGACATATTAGCTCCTAATCCTTGTCCTCACTTTATTTGATGCCTGTCTCTTTTTACCGTCATCCCTATATCTCCTTGGTCTCCACACCTCCTTCCCAGCTGGGGCTGTATTATCGTCAGATGTCCGCTTTTAAACAAAAAACCAAGGTCCATCAGCAGTGTATGGGAATGCTACAGAGATGAGCTGTTCAGGGACAAGGGAAACTCTGCTAATCAGTCCACTAGCCAAGTAAAGGCGGCTACTACTGTCAGGCTTGGAAGGGAGGGTCCTGTCTGAGCTAGCTAGCTCCAGCTGGCGCAACAGTGGCCATGACTTGAATTGCAAAGCAGAAGGAAAATTGTGGGGAGATCCTCAAGACAAAAGCTAGCACACTAAGCTAGCCAATAGGACATGCTGAGGAGAGGGGTCTGGCCTATGCCGTGCTCTTGAAAGGGATTTAGGTGCCTAATACCAGGTCAGAGGAAGGTGCCTATATCTATTCAGAGACATGAACCCCCTCCTTGAGTTAGGCTCACTTCACTTAGGCACCTTTCTCACAAAAACTGGTTGTAGTGATGACTTTCCACCATAGTGCAGTGGATGTGGAGAAAGGTCTTGACCCTGACTTGCCCTCATTGTACATGAGAGCCCTAACTACTGGGCTATAGAGTCAACCTCAGTCTCTCTCTCTCTCTCTCTCTCTCTCCCACTGGCAGAAATTTAGACACCTACAGGGGTAGGTGACAGCTGAGCAGAGGTTTTGAGGATCTAAATTTTGGATGTAGACACCTAAATCCCTTGTGACTAGCCTCAAGGTTGCAATCTGGATGAACAGAACGATGGTGGAGAAGGGAGGTGAGAAGGTCACAGTCTTCACCATATTGACGCTGAGCTGGAGGCTGAACATCCAGCATCATAGGTAGCAGGATAGTTGGAGGAGGGCAGCTGGACTGCAGGGGAAGGTCATGTTGGAGAGAGAGATTTCCGAGTCGTTGACATAGATGGCAGCTCAACAGAGTAAGCAGATTAGGTCACCCAGTAACAGGGTATAGAGGGAAAAGAGGATCAGACCCAAGACAGAGTTTGGAGAGGTAACAGTACAGGGAGGGAGGAGCAAGAACAAAAGGGTTCCTGGAAGTAGCAGTTGCGGGGAAAACAAGGAAAGTGTATCAAAATCCTTAGTGTTCTCCATGAATGCTATCCACAAGCTTTCCCTCAGCCACTATTCTGCGATCTCTTTCCCCAGCCCCTGAATCCTGCTCCTGCGGGTACACTGACCTCAGCCTCTTCTTTCTGCTGTAGCTGCTCTTACCACTGGCTCAGTGCATGCCTGCTTTGCTAAGTCAGTCAGCTCAGTGCTCTGCTTGACAGGAGGCTGTTTCTTCAGGGCTAAGTAACAGAGTGTGGACTCATGGAGACTCTTCAAGTAATGGTTTGTCAAGTTATGGAAGGATGTATTCCCTATAATTATACCCCTGCCTCTGATGTAAACAATTATGAAATAAAACAGGAATGGAATAAGAGTAAACCAGACGGATCAGTACAAGTACCTGGGTAGCCGAGTTACGGAACATGGCAAGTTTGAACATGAAATACAGTCCAGACTGGGAAGAGCTGGAAGAGTGTGGGATAACTTCTCAGGAGTTGTGTATGCCACTGAGACTGAAGGCCCACTGTACAGAGCAATGGTTCTGAAGCATGGGCAGTGAAGAGACTGCAGGTTGAGTGCCTACAAGGGTTTGCGATTAAGTCTTCACGCAATAAAAAGAATGTGATAGGACAAGATTTTGAAATGAAAGCATTAGGATGGGGAGCTAGCGGACAGGGGAGTTTGTAGGAGGGAGTTGTAATATAGTTGCTATGGTTAGGAAGGGCCGCATCGTGAGTGCCAACGCTGCTCCTGTCTCCTCCACATGCGCCTGTATCCAGACAGACAACCTAACCAGAGATGCCTCTACTCAGATCCTGGTGTAGATTTGCAGAGATTATGGCCTGCATTTCCCACTCTCAGAAAGCTAGGCTGGGGGGACCATCCAGTGCAAAAGGTGCCTGCTGGTGGAATCTCTCAGGAAGCAGGTAGGAGAGCTACAGGAGGAGGTGGCTAGACTGAGAGCATCCATGCCCACAAGGAGTTCCTCAAATATTCACATGGAGACATCCAAGGCTGAGGAAGCTATCCAGCTAGAGGACTGCTGTCACACCACTGGGGGAGAAGGACACTGGCAGCTGGTTACTTCTGGCAGCAGGCAGTGCTCCACCCTTACTCTTAACCCACCCACCATGGTGATGGAAAACTGATATGCTGCCCTGGCAACGAGCAATGAGGAATTCCGCCCCCCCCCCCCCAAAGGTGGAAGAGAAGAAGCCACGTACCCCCACGGCTGGGAGGATTGCAGCCACCACTCCCCAGGAGGAAACGTAGGGTAGTGGTGGTTGGTGACTCTTCTGAGGGGGATGGAGGCACTCATCTGTCGCCCTAACATGGCATCCCAGGAGGTATGCTGCCTGCCAGGGGCCAGTATACGAGACGTTCTGGAGGGATTGTCGAGAATCATCCAGCCCTCTGTCTGCTACTCCATGCTACTCATCCATGTGGGCACTAATGATATTACAAGGTATGACCCTCGGCAGATCAGAAGTAACTACAGGGCTCTGGGAGTAAGGGTGAGGGAGTTCAGGTGGTGTTCTCCAATTGTTCTGGTCAAGGGTAGGGGCCCAGGCAGAGACTGCTGCATCCTGGAGGTGAATGCCTGGCTGAGAGGATGGTGTCGCGAGGAGTGCTTTGGTTTCCTTAGATGTCTGTATATTAATGCAAGAAGTATGGGGAATAAGCAGAAGAACTCAAAATGCTAGTAAATAAACAGAACTATGACATAGTTGGCATCACAGAGATCTGGTGGGATAATACGCATGACTGGAATATTGGTATAGAAGGGTACAGCTTGCTCAGGAAGGACAGGCAGGGAAAAAAGGGGAGGTGTTGTCTTATATATGAAAAACGTAGAATACACTTGAACTGAGGTTGAGATGGAAATAGGAGGCAGACTTGTTGAAAGTTTCTGGGCAAGGATAAAAGGGGTAAAAAACATGGCTGATGTCATGGTAGGGGTCTACTACAGATCACCTAACCAGGAAGTACAAACCAACCTGATAGCTTTCTTTGACAGGGTAACAAGCCTTGCGGATGAGGGGCAAGTGGTAGAGGTGGTATATCTTGACTTTAGTAAAGCTTTTGATACGGTCTCGCATGACCTTCTCATAAACAAACTAGGGAAATACAACCTAGATGGAGCTGCTGTAAGGTGGGTCCATAACTGGTTGGAAGACTTCCCAGACAGTAGTTATCAGTGGTTCTCAGTCATGCTGGAAAGACATAACAAGTGGAGTCCTGCAGGGATCAGTTCTGGGTCCGGTTTTGTTCAATATCTTCAATTTCAATAATGGCAGCGAGAGTACACTTATAAAGGGGGGAGGGATAGCTCAGTGGTTTGAGCATTGGCCTGCTAAACCCAGGGTTGTGAGTTCAATGCTTGAGGGGGCCATTTAGGGATCTGGGGCAAAAATTGGGGATTGGTCGTGCTTTGAGCAGGGGGTTGGACTAGATGACCTGAAGTCCCTTCCAACCCTGAGATTCTATGAAAGTTTGCAGACAATACCAAGATGGGAGCGGTTGCAAGTGCTTTGAAGGATAGGATTAAAATTCAAAACGATCTGGAGAAACGGTCTGAAATAAATAGGATGAAATTCAATAAGGACAAATGCAAAGTACTCCACTTAGGAAGGAACAATCAGTTGCACACATACAAAATGGGAAATGACTGCCTACGAAGGAGTATGGCTGAAAGGGATTTGGGGGTGATAGTGGACCATAAGCTAAATATGAGTCAACAGTGTAACACTGTTGCAAAAAAAGCAAATATCCTTCTGGGATGTATTAGCAGGAGTGTTGTAAACAAGACATGAGAAATAATTCTTTCGCTCTACTCTGTGCTGATTAAGCCCTCAACTGGAGTATTGTGTCCAGTTCTGGGTGCCATATTTCAGGAAGGATGTGGACAAATTGGAGAGAGTCCAGAGAAGAGTGACAAAAATGATTAAAGGTCTAGAAAACATGACCTATGAAGGAAGATTGGAAAAAAAATTGGTTTGTTTAGTCTGGAAAAGAGAAGACAGAGAGGTGACATAACAGTTTTCAAGTATGTAAAAGGTTGTTACAAGGAAGAGGAAGAAAAATTGTTGTTCTTAACCTCTGAAGATAGGACAATGGGCTTAAATTTAAGCAATGGGCTTAAATTGCAGCAAGGGCGGTTTAGGTTGCACATTAGGAAAAACTTCCTAACTGTCAGGTTGGTTAAGCACTGGAATAAATTGCTTAGGGAGGTTGTGGAATCTCCATCATCATTGGAGATTTTTAAGAGCATGTTAGACAAACACCTGTCAGGAATGCTCTAGATAATATAGTCCTGCCTTGAGTGCAGGGGACTGGACTAGATGACCTCTCAAGGTCCCTTCCAGTTCTATGATTCTACGATGGAAGTCAAAATCTGTGATGTGGCTGACAAATCTAGGAAGCTCAACTTTGCTGGTTTGGATATTTACAAAGGATGAATGAAGAGGACTGGGTGAAGATAGAGACCATGAGGAAAGCTGAGGAAGCAATGGATGGATTGTATAAAAGGTGGTGGTAAGCAGGTGGACATTAGTGCCAGCTCACGCAGGTGAAGATGGCAGAAGCACAATGACCTGACCCCCCAGATAATGGAATAAGACTGAGAACAGGAATAAGGAGCTAGACAAAAAGGTGAGGTCTAGACAGAAATGTAGTATGGGGAGAATGGGATGAGACAAAAACTCATTCCTCTCCGGCTTCAGCTGCACTTTCAATCCATCCTGGACCATGCCTTCCAAACAAAGTTCTTTCAGGGACTGGCAGGAGAGGAGACCATGCACTGATGCAGCATGTTGATGGTCCGCTAGACTGGTCCAAATTTACTGGAAAACTGTAGAAAATCAACAATGGAGACCAGTGCATGGTTTCTGAACATCTTTGGAAGCCAGTAAGGCTTTGGAAGCCAGTAAGGCTTTGCCTCTGGTATAACTCCTTAGGAGGAGGACATGACGCACAATGTAGCATCCGAACAGATGCTCTAGGCTGCAACTGGCATTGACACCATTTCGGATACATCTAAATAATGGGTCTGGAGAGGCTTGTGGCTAAGAGACAAACACGCTAGAGACCATGTCCTCAATTGGAAAAGAAAAGGACCAAAAATAAATGGTTAGCATTTTGGTTTCGTTGCAGAAGCAAGTCTCAGGGAAAGCATGTCTGATTCAGAGAATGGATTTCTACCCTAATGGAGTGGCCTGATTGTGAGAGGTGCTGAGCACCTGTATCTCCCAGTCAGTGGCATAGCCAAGTTTAGAGCACATGGGGAGCGGTGCTAAAAAAAGGCGCCAGGAGCCAAAAAAGGCGCTGGGAGCCAAAAAAAATGCTCCGCTCCAGCTGCAGCGCAGGAGCAAAAGGTGTCGGAACACAAAAAAGGCGCCACTTCTGCTCAGTGGGGGAGCGGCCGCTCTCCCTGCTCCCCCCCTCCCCCCCCCTCCCCCGGCTACGCTACTGCTCCCAGTGACTTAAAGGAGACTTGTGCTGATAATGTGCACTTCTTGGATTTAGGCCCTAACAAAGCAACTGTGATGGAGGGAGGGGTTTAAAATAAAGAGCGGGGAAGGGTGAAGGGAGAATTTTCTCTCTAAGGTTCTAGCAGCGAACTTCACATGATTACATCCATTTTGTTTCACAGTAGCTTTGACCAGATGTATAGAAATTTATGTTCTGATCTCTTGTAACTGTGTGTAGGAAAGAGTTAGCTTTTTATTTCAATCTGCTGAGAAGAATAAAAGGGTAATATGATCAAATGACTACGGCACTGGACCTGAGGCACTGGCTACTGTTCCTGGCTCTGCCATTGACACACTGTTACCTGGGGCAAGTTACTGTGCTACAGTTTCCCCATAACTCGCATGGGAATGACAATGGGTACCCATTGTTGTAAAGAACTTTAAGATCTACAAATGGAAATTTATCATGCACTAGGTGTTTATTAATAATCATTTAATGACACTTTGACTACAAGTAAAACAGAACAAATCTTTGTCAATACAATGTTACTTAAGCCAAAGATTATTTTTTTTTGCCTTTTTTTTTGCCTTTTTTTTTTTTTAAACGTCCAATCTGTCTGCCTACATAAAGAGCCAGTGATTTAGGCAGTGCCTTCACTGCTACATGAACATTTGTGTTTGAATAAACTAACTAGGTTTCAGCAATCCAATTTGGGGAAAAAGGTCTCTTTGGCAGAAGGCGACAGTCTGTGACATGCAGATGGGCTGGTCCCTAAATTCTGTGCCAGTTCTTTCTACTGCAACAAACCAAGTATTTCACCCTGCAACTGTCAGTACTGCTGGTATCACACTAATAATACTCCTGGAAAAGGAATAGCTACTGTCAAGAAAGCAGTAGATAGCCTCCAGATGGGGGGAGAAGGGAGTTCTGGTGCCAGACTAGCGACAGGGCTCATGCAATGTGTGTGGTTAAGAACAAAACACATCCCACTTTCATATACCTGACTTGACTGTCACTTTCACTGCTACTTATTGGGTCACTGCCAAATCCCAGAAACGTCTTCAGGTCTGAGCTTTTCAAGGAAAGTCCTGCCCATAAAAGTGTAAGGCATAATAGTCACTTTAGAAGGCAAGACCCATTTCTGTAATGAACATGTTTGGGTGGGGAAATTGAGAAGTTAACTCTTGTTGTGGAAGTCAAGGATTGGAGTTGTTCACATTATACTCATTGTGATAAATACAATATTGTTATTTTACAGAATGTTCATCACATCAGGTGTTACACAATGCTTTACGCTCATAAGCTAGAGACCGAAGATACATTCCAATGCAAGATTTAAAGCAATGTACTGGCTGGCTCTTGAGGGAATGGGCACTAAGTCCCGGTCAGATGGAGCAATACAAGTAAAGCTGTGACCCCTAGTGGAGAATGATAGTAGGACACTAAGAGGAGGCTAATGCTGGAGGAGGGGTGTGAGCAGGTAAAAAGTGATGAGGTAGCACCAACAGACAACCCTTCCTGGTTTGTCTGTTTCACTAAAGTATTTGATTAAGAGAGCCCATGCGCTGTCTTATCAAGCCTGTAAAATCGGATTGAACAAGTCCATAGACATAACTGTTTGAGCTGTGTAGGAAACGATACAGCCCCTTTTCACCCATTACACATACATGTTCAAATCTCAGAAGTGTTAATGTAGAACATTATTCTGATGGAGCCTCTGTTTTTTTTCATATCTGGGTTTGGGATGATGGTGACTGATTTCTGTCATTCTTTCCTGAAAGGTCAAAACAGGTATTTTACACGTACTGTCATCTCAAAACAAAAAAACTGAATGCAGAGCGAAGACCTATTAGATAACTGTCTACCTCCTGCCAATGAAGGATTATATTACAAATAATCAGAGACTGGTTTAAGTATTTTATCCCCATCACTATAGTATTGAGTGCCTGCCAGCTACTTAAAGTAAATGTAACAATCTCTCCTCCTTTTTCAAGGTGTAGGAGAAACAGCTTGGTTAGGTCTTATGTGGGTGCAAAGACTTTAGTGAAGGAAAGCCAAGTCTAAGGGATGAGCTTTGCATTTAGTTCTGAGAATGCTGATAGCTGTGATCATTCTTACCTGTTGCAGGAGCGAGTGCCATAGTTTCCGTCTACCTCTTGTGGAGGTTTTGTCTCCCACGTTGACAAACCTCTATTATTGGTCACAAGTTTGATCCAGTGAAACCAAGGTGTCACAGGAGATCGCTGTGCTGGAGAGAAAGGCAGTGGCTCAGGTAACTAGATCAATTCACACGAAGAGCTTTAAATATCAGGATAGAGATGCTGAACTGGACTCTCTTATTAGGGGAGACAATACTGGAGGGGAGTTCTAGGAGACATTTGGCAAGCAGACAGGCTGCTGTGTGCTGTACCATTTAGACCCTTTTCAGGGTTTATGGCTTCTTTCCTAGACATGAATTGCAATAACAGCCTGGAGGTCACATAGACATGGCCACAGTTATCTACGTATGAGTCCAGTAGGATGGGGCTCTCTCTTCTGGCCAGACACAGATTCATAAGGTCCAAGGAAGAAGGCACCATTGTGATCTGACCTCCTGTATAATGTAGGCCATAGAACTTCCCCAAAATAATTCCTAGATCATATATTTTAGAAAACACAATCTGGATTGAAAAATGGCCTATGACTGAGAATCCGCCATGACGTGGTAAATTGTTCCAATTATTAATTACCCTCCATGTTAAAAATGCCTTATTTCCAGTCTGAATTTGTCTAGCTTCTTGCTAGATTAAAGATCTTATTAAATTTGTTCCTCTCGTATGTACCTGTAGAGGTGATCAAGTCACCCCTTCATCTTTTTTTAATGTTAAATAGTTTGAGCTCCTTGAGTCTGTCACTATAGAGCATGTTTTCTAATCCTTTAATCATTCTCATGGCTCTTCTCTGAACTGTCAGCCCCCTGCCCCAACCCTTCTTGAACTGTAGACACCAGAACTGGACCCAGTATTTTAGCAGTGGTTGCACTAGTGTCAAATTCAGAGGTAAACTATCCTCTCGACTCCTACTCAAGATTTCAGTTTATCCATCCAAGGATCGCATTAGCCCTTTGGGCCACAGGGTTACACAGTGAGCTCATGTTCACCTGATGATCAACCCCAATGTCTAAATCTTTTTCGAAGTCACTGTTTGCTTGCACTCAGGTTACTATTTTAATATAACTAAGTGATCCAGATCACTCTGTATTAGTAACCAGTCCTCTTCATTATTTACCACTTTACACAAAAATTGGGGGATCTGCAAACTTTCTCAGTGATGATTGTTTTCTTCCAGGCCACTGACAGAAATGTTAAACAGCATAGGGCCAAGAACTGATCTATGTGGGATCCTGTTAGAAACACACTGGCTTGATGGTGATTCCCTGTTTACAATTACATTTTCAGACCTCAGTGGGTGTTTTCTGTATCATAGTTATTTGTGCCCTCAGTAGAATTGAGGGCCTTGTTGGGAGTCAATTGGCTACAAACAACTTGAGGGCAGGTGCTCTCAATAGGAGGAGGATGTACAGTAAACTTGTAATATGAATATGCTAGCAGAACTTTAAAATGTCATGTTTTTCAGAGACAATGAAAGCTAGCAAAGGACTGAGGTCTAAATCTTTGGCTAGTGTATTTAATAATACAAACATTGTGAATTACTCTCCAAATATGACTTCTGTACAACTTTTTATATGATAGGAAATGTCTTCTCATTCTAAATCTCAAGGTTAAGAAAATTGGCTGAGTAGATCCTTTCAACAATACAGACTTTAAGTTTAAAAAAAACCCAGAAGACAGTGTCAATTTCCAGACTTAGGAATGGCTGCAGTATAGCAAGCAAGAGAATGTTAGTATAGACTGGTACATTCAGAGGCAGCCAAGGAATAACAACCGACTGATTTCAGAGAAAAATAACCATTTTTGTAATAACCATATTGCTCTGTCTTAATTTGAAAAACAGGAGCACTTGGGACAGAACAGAAATTAATCTGTTAGTGCTGTTACTGTTTTACAGCAAGTTTCCCTTCTGTCAGCTAGCTCATACTGTCAAGCACAATTGGCTTTGTTCTACTGCAATTGGATGGGTAATCCTATTAAAACACCTAACTCAGATTAGACTATATAGAGGCAAGGAGATTAAAATATAACGTGAAAAGGTGGCTTTGTTTAGCTTGAAGGTTACAGTATTGTTTAATATTGGGTTCTATATTCTACTCAGCCTGTGACTACTTCCACAGCAGTTAGCTTTGCAACAAAGTCAAGCCCCCCTCCTCTTCAGAGGCCCTTTTGGCCACAGGTAATTTTGTCATGCCAGCCATTCTTCCACTGGAGGACCCAATACTATTGTATTATACAAAGAGGTTACAGGGTAGCTGTACTAGGATCCAAACACCAATTCCCTTATGGGGTAGCAGTATTGCCAATCTCAGCCATTCAAAGATCATGTCAGATTCTAATTTTTTTTTTAATCATAATTTAAAAAATAGGGGGGTTTACTTGCCTTCTGGTTCTGAGCCTGCAGCATGCATTCCAGTTCACGTTTTCATGCTTTTCTCTGCAACCATGAGGTCTAAACACTTACTTAAAAATAAAAAGCCGCTCCATATCACTTCTCTCCAGATTTGGGGGAACGGGGAGGTAACACTGCAGTAGTAAATGGTATGACTGCATGACCACCATCTGTAGCTCCCTCATCTTCTTAAGAAGGGTTTTAATAAAAGATGTGTTTATGGCTATTTGCATTTTACCATGGAAACTCTAGGATGCAGATTCTAGTTGGCTTCAGGTAGGAAAGGAGATGATCTAAAGCAATGAGTTTAGGCTATTCTTGTGTGAACTGAAGGGCTGAATACTTAAAGCCTTGGTTGTTCATCACAGGCAGGAATGGATTAAGACTAGCAAAGGCCAGTGGCATGCCATAGCTTGCCCCCCCACCCTGACCAGAACGTGAAGTGGCTGTAGGCCTACCTTCCTTCACAGAGAGGTGGCAGCAGATACCTTTAGCCACTCGATGAGCAACAAAAGTCAGGGTCTACCACTTCTGGGTCCCATCTCCCTTGCAGGGGTGACAATATCTCCTAGGGTAAGTACTAGGGCCTTACTACTATTTATCTTAAGAACTGGTGCAGGGGTCTGTGCTAGGGTGCTGTTTGTAGGGCTTGCTAAAGCAGCAGTGGATCTTAGGCTTTATAGCCAAGGCACCTCATGTCTCAGCACTGCTGTTTCAGACTACAAACTCAGGCAGACATCTCTATAACTATGCTCAGTTTACATTTTCAGTATTTTTTTTTTTTGGGTAATGAAAGCTGAGATTGTGACCTCATCATATGACTCTCGGAGTTGGTGCCTAGGTATGTGTCTACAGCAGGGGTGGGCAAACTATGGCCCGCAGGCCACATCTAGCCCCTGAGCTCACTGGGGAGGCTCCCCCTGGCCCCTCCCCTGCTGTCCCTTCACAACACACCACTGTGCAGGCAGTGCTCTGCGGGGGTGGGGCAGCACAGCATGTCTGGCTCCGGCTGCTGCTCTGAGTGGTGTGGTAAGGGGGCTGGAGCTTGGATAAGGGGCAGGGAGTCCTGAGGGGCAGTCAGGGGGGGGATTGGATAGAATAGGGAGTCCTGGGGGTCTGTCAGGGGGTAGGGGTGTGGATAGGGGTTGAGGCAGTCAGAGGGGGGGCTTAAATAGGGTGTGGGGGTGGTTAGGGGTCTCTGGAGGGGACAGTCAGGGGCCAGGGAGGCTTAGATAGGGGGTGGGATCTCCAGGGGTGGTGGTTAGGGGCAGAGGGGGTCTCTGGAGGGTCTAGTCAGGACAAGGACTGGGAGGGTTAGATGGCTCAAGGATTCTGGGGGGCATCCAGCCCTCTGTACAATTTTGCAACCCCACTGTGGCCCTTAGGCCAAAAAGTTTGCCCACCCCGGTCTATAGTAGCCGTGCCTAATTACAGGAAGTCAATAGCAAACCAAGCTGCAAGACTAAGTTTTAGACACACTTGCTCATCTATCAAATTCTAAACATTTATTTAGCAGGTATCTTTTGAGGGAAGTATGGACAGTTGTAGTGTTCCCTATAGTGTGGGGCCCACACTGTGGGGAGTGCTTTATTTAAAAGTAGTGAGATGGGGAATGAAGTTTACCCACCTCTGACACAGGACTTACCCTAGCTAGGTGACAACCCTTAGCTTGAGGTAAATTTTATATATAGGTTGACTGGGTAGCAGCGATGGATTTACTAAATCACATTTATGTGATTGGATAGAACAGAAGCAGCTGAAAAGTGTCTTTTCCACTGAAAGATAATTGACAGAGTTTGAGTAGCTTGTCTAAACCAAACAGAGCGGGACCATTGCCTTAAGTCTATAGGGTGATGAATGCTTGGGAAATGCCAAAACATACATAATTGTCAAATGTTTTGATGTAGTGCTGCAGAGTAGTATTAATAGTTTTGCAAACATAGGTATAGTGTAACACTGAGCCTGTTTGGGATATACATGATTAGTCCAGTGTCCTAGAAACAAACTAGGATATTAACATCATGGAAATTAATGGTTTAAAATCCCCCCCATTTTCATACTACGGTCCACAAGAGTAGTTTTCTGAGCAAGAAGTTGTAGATGTGTATTCAGCATGACAAAGCTACATTACAGTTCAATTACTATAGAGAAATCATTCAGGTTTATATTTTAACTTCTGAATTGAGATTACAATATTGTAAACAAATCATGGTAACAATTTTTAGCATCAAATCAAAATACATACTGGGTTCAAACTTATTTTATGGCAAACTGTCTTCATATACAATAAGCATGGTCTGAACTGACCCCCATATCATTTACAAAGGAATTATTTGCAACTGAGCTGTAAGTTTAACATAAAACAATTCTCCTTAAGGCTCCATAGCAGAATCCTGCAATATGATAACCCTAGCTGATGTTCTGTATTTCTTTAGGGTTTCAGCCAAACCTGCCATTGGAGGACTAGAGTACACAGACTTTTTCAAACTTAGAGAAATTTGGTCTGGTGGCTAGATTTTTTCCATAAGAAATTAACTCCCAATGTATTAACCCCCATAAATAATTCTTATAAATCATGATCTTTAATCTATCCCTTCAAAAGACAGGAACAGTTCATTAGCTCAAAAAGCACAAGACAGTTAAGCCCAGAGGTGCAAAGGTACTTAAGCACCCAACAGCCACTGATTTCAAGGGTACTTAGATACCTAAATACTTCTGAGGATTGGACCTTAGTGCTTCCTTTAGGACTGGCCTACACCATTCTATCGATTGAGAAACAGCATGGTACAATTCCCTACTGTAAATGTAGTTACAGGTATAAAACTGTGTGTAGGCAAGCCCTTGGTGCTGGAAGTCCAAGGTAAAGGATCATTCCATGATAAACTCACCTTCTTTCCACCTTTAAAAAGGTGTAAAACATGGATTCTTAGCCTTTCTGAATTGCAAACTTGGATTTCCTGCCGGCTGGCACTAATGTGTAAAAATGCATTTGTACATGGGAGGTGGAAATTTCACACCCCCAGATAAGAAGCTAAAAAATCATCTCCACTTTCTAATTAATCCTTTTGATTCAGAGATCCAGGATTTAACACAATAGCCATGAGTATTTCAAAATCCTGACTCCTAACAGTTTCAGGTTAGCAAGAAAATAAGTTAAAATGAAAAAAACAAGGGGAGGACAAGAATCAAGAGGCTTTAATAGCAGAACAAGTAATTCTACTGAACAGCTTCAGTTAAGATTAGTTGGCATATATAGTTGGTGTGCTTTGCTGTTATTTTAAATACACAAAGTACAGTGCAAAAGAGCATCAAGGTTTCTGAAGACATGTAGCCCTTCTATTACAAAGACTTAATGCTGTACAGGACTAGTTGAAGGTTTTCTATAAAGCTGGTTCAAAAAAGGGAACTGACATTTCTATTTAACATTCAGTACAGCTGTAATTCATATTTCTACATGGGTACTACATGCATTCTAGCTACAGCTACCTCTCCTAGGTACTGCTATTCACTACTGTTGCCTTGCAGGTTTGATATTTTTGGTGTTAGAAATGTTAAGATAATTTAGTTCATGTTGAAGCAACACCAAACTGTATTTCAGCTTTCCAGGAACTTATCTGAACTTCCCTTCACGCTAGTTCACCAAACTTAATTTACTTAAATTAATTATTCATTATTTAATGTTCTGCCAACCTAAACCTGAAATAGGCTGGAAGAAAAAACCTTTTCAAAACAATCTACATATCCATTTCACTGCTATCTAGTCCCTCTCACAAAGAGAGCCTGAAAAAAAAAATCTACACAAAGTTTTATTGCAATCATACACGGGTTACGTCAAGGGTCAAATACAACAAATACTATGATGCAATTTTACATTTATTGAACTACAGTTCAAAGCACAAATTTACACACTAAATACACTGAACATCTCTAATGAAGTCACACTGGTCTCCCACTGACATTTGATATATCTGGGTGAAAGACAATAACTTTACAAGACTTTCTAACAGGAATCCTTAGTATAAAAACTGTGTACTTGTATGTAAACTGTTTAACTGAGAACCCAAGTGATGGGTTTCCATCTCGACTAAGTCATCCATTTTGTTGCATATTTTATTTAAACGCTCAGGGGTTGAACGAACTGGCAAGTTTAAATCTGGACACTTATCTAACCCTCCCACCCCCAGTGAATTGTAGTTGTAGCTGGTTTTGCCTGGTCCCAATTAGCTATTACTAATTTTCAAGTTTTGAAGAGAATGAGTTGAATTCAAGATTGTTCCATTTTAATTCCACAGTGGAATGTTGACCAGACAAACTACAGGCTTGCAACTGCAAGTCTACATGAAGCGTTACTGCCTGTTTAAGCTGCAGTGGAAAAGCTGTCTTCTGGGCTCAGCTGAATGCAAGAAGGCACAAAGAAGAAGTTCTTCATCAATGTGTCTGAAGTAATTCCAGCATCTTGCATCTCATACCTACAGCAGAAAGTATAACAGAGGTATGTTCAGGAAGCATAGACCTGAGAGTTTTAAAGTTCTCATGGTGCCTTAACATTGGAAACCAGGATTAAGTTCATTATTCAGTCTCTAAACAAAAAAAAAATATTTGGCAGATTAACAATTAAGTTCACCTTTTCCACCTTAGTAATACTCGCATTGAGGTATTTACTGGTGAATGTTATATAGGTTGTGCTCATCACAACACTTCTTTTTAATACATTGGACAGCTTCACAGACTCAGCCAGCAAAGCAATACCTACAACTGTATGCATTCTACTATTGTCTTAAATGAAAGACTGGTCTACACTGCACCACAGGGTAGACTATGGGGTTGTGAAATGCAGAGCACTCCAAACCATTGTGCTCTAACAGCCCTGCATGGACGCTGCTTGTGAGAATACCTAGTTCATGTTAATGGAGTCCTGTTTGAAAGGTGAAACAGTGTGGTAGCATTTTAAGAAAGAAAAAATGAACTCATTGTTTAAGTTGATTTTTTAAAAATAAATCTTCCTATATCAATCACCATGCATCCAACTGTAGGATTATGTTTAAATGTTTTCAGGGGAAAAAAAGCTGAGTGCAACCACCACTGAAAATATTGAGAACATCATCATCTTACCAGTCATTGAAAGACATCATGTAGTAAACTGGTGGCCTCTGAAAATCATTAAAGGCAGACTGTTGACCCAAGGTACCAGAACCCATATTATCAAAGATCAGCCAGTCTCCGACACTCAACTCAGGAAGAACACAGTTTTCCACAATTTGATCAAGCTCATCACAGGATGGACCCCAAAGGCTGCTGGCAAACAGAGGCTCATCTTCCTTGTATTTCTACAAAAACAATCCAGTCAAGTCAGGCTTTAGTTTGAAAAACTCTTTTGCCTTACAGACACATTAGAAGAACATTTATATTAGAATTTTTCAGATAAATTTTCTTCTAGGGGAAAAGTCCACAGATCCATTACAATGGGTCTCTTGCCTGCTTGCAGCTTCTTTGACAAGTCTTTTTTGCCCCATCAGGCAGTCTGGGAGCAGCCATACACCTAAAGACCTAGCCAGTTCAAGATACTTCCAAAGCAGTTTTGTAGTGCAAAGTCCTTTTAAATTCAAGGTTAACAGACAAGAATTCATACACATTTTCCGCTGCAGAGCGACTTGAAATTCCACCCCAAATATATTATGCCCCCAACTTCAAATTCCACCCCAAGGAAATATATATATTGTGTCCCCAAAGAAAATGGAGGCAAGTGTGATGGTTTATATAAGCCTTCCTCTGACCACAATCCTTGTGCTGGATCTGTTTCTCCTTTTTGAGTTATCAGGGCTCCTTAAATGATTAGTACATTTTAAAATTATTTTATGTAAGCAGGTTTCCATGGGAGCTTTGTTTATAGTCACTAAAGTGTGTGCCCCCTATGCTACTCAGCAGTAACCAGTACCTACTGGGCCTGGGGATTGGACTTCCATAGCCTCAGGCAGAGCTGGTAGTGTGATTAAGTTTAGCTCATTGCTCTTACTGTAAAGCTCAGGCTGTTTTGATGTGGGAGGGCTAAGGAAATCTCTCTCAACCAAGCTGCTGCTCTGAAGGATCTTCTGTTCTTAATGACACAATGGGCACTAGGTAGTCTGGCCATGTATGCCTGGTTCTAGTCCAAGACGTGGAGGCACAAAAAAAAGACTGAGCTGGCTCAGGGGTTGTTTTGGTTTTTAAATTATATTCTTTTAAGTAAAGACTATCGGTTTCTTTAACATGAGGACTGCATCAACATTGGGAGTACAAATTATCACAAATTTGCTTGTGGATGAACTAATTCCCCTTCCCTCACACGCCCCATGTTTCTTTTTGCAGGGGCTTATCTGGAGGCATACAGAGTCCCCACCAAATATTCCTGAGAATGGTTTCTGATATTGTCTCACTGAATCCATATGGGGCATGGCTGACCTGCAATGAGCAGGGTCCCGTCAGGCAAGTAGCGCATGGCTGACTGGCAAAACAAGTTGAGTGCAGCTGGCCAGGCAGTTCTGGCATAGGCGACTATGGTGTAAAGTGGGGTCCAGTTAGCCCAGATATTTTTGCATCCTTTTCTTCCAACTTCTCTATTCCTCTAATTGCCTTGAAGCTATTCCACCAGAGCAGCATGTCCTGACAGGTTACAATGGAAACTTCTGCAGCCAGAAACCCTGGCATCAAAACAGGGCAGTGGGGAAAGGTGTTTCAGCAAGCCAGCTGCAAAGCACAACTCCTCCCCCCACCCACACCCCTTCCAAGGCAAAATAAAAGCCCAGTACTGCTTAGAATCCTTTTTGGTTGTTTTGTTGTTGCTCTGAGCAGGTCTTCTGATAAAGCCCTTCTGCAGCTGCTGGAGGCAGTTCAAACTGGCTAGAAGTGGCTGGGTCTTCAGTGGTGTGGCTACTTGCGCCTGAGTGGCAGGTCTGGTTACTGCCCCAAAGAAGCTGCAAACAGGAATAAGATCCATTGTAATGGATCCGCAGAATTTCCCCACAAAATAATAATCCTTTGTACATTCTGTAAGAATAGGATATAGACTCACCTTGTGAACCTCTGGGATGGCATTACATTTCTCAAACAATTTACTTGCAAAAGAACCATAAACACCATCGTTCATATAGTACATAAAAATTGGCTCATCACTCCTGGTTTGCTCCGCTGGAAGAAAAATGGTTACATATTTTAATAAAAAACATTCAATTTGCAGTCCTCTGTGACGGTTAATTTCCACTCAGGCCCCCCCACGAGCATGTAAACATGCATTGGAATAAGAATGTTGGGGAAGGAGTGTAATTATAAGACTACAATAATATCAATTCAAGCCTACCGCTAAAGGCTATACTTAAGGACACATTTTGCATACTTAATATTCTAGTCATTACTGAAAACACCCAAAAATTCCATTTTAGTAGAAGAGGGACAATAGTAGCTCCATTGCATGTTCTTCCATCTGCCCCTAATACAGCTTTAATGATATGCTGATATCTATGATCTTCAGGCAGCCTGAGTCACATCTATTTACTAGTGAGGAAACAATCAATGCCAAACAAACACAGAAAGCAGAAAATGAACAAAGGTGCAGATTAACCAAGCTTGGAAGGATTAGATTTTTATCAGTAAATGTTTTTCACTGTACACACACACCAACTGATGAAAAAATATTTCCACCAATGATAACAAAATATACAGATAGGCAAAGAAAGAAAAATGCTGCTTGAGAATTTTAGTTTGATTAACAATATTCATTTTATATTTTGACGTGATAATTTGTTTTAACAGTTATAAATAATTTGGACTTTTTGAAACTCAACATCTACTATAAACAAAATAAGTATTGTCTGACCATGCCACATAATATCCCGCAAATGTGAAAATTTTAAATATATAAAAATGAAAAAAAAAATGCTTCTAAACAAACAAACATCAGTATTATCAGTCAAAATGATTTTAAAAAAATAAATCACTTAATTCTGCCAAGCCTAAGATTAACATTGGGACAGAACCTTAAAAAATAGACTGAGACTCAAGTATGAGCCATTTATTGAATAGAAAAAATATAAAAAAAGCAATCATGATCTACACATAAAACTGAGCTAGGATGACAAAAATGGAGACTTATTTGTACCGATTCACACATGTACAAAACAAATATGTTGCTTACTTCCAGAGGGAAGAAATTTATCGTATTCAACAGCTTTCTTTGCAATGATGTTAACTGCTAGAGTAAATGCAGATGAAACATAGTAACATCCAGGTTCTGCAATCACATTAACACCGGATTCTTCAGGAAAGTAGACATCCAGCAATGGACTGATGACATGATTAACCTAGGAAATTGAAGTCACAGCTAATGTTTAGATTGCTTATCTGATTTATCTGAAGTTTATTTATAGTTCTTGTGAAAGGTGCTGGATTGATAAATCTGACAGAGAAGTCAAGTCCTCTGTCAAAATTCCCAACCAACAATTTACAGTGCTGGTGAGTGGTCCACAAGCTGATTTTTACTATCCATATTAGGCCTTTGCTGAATCAAGTCTCAGACACCATGGTTAAGATTTACAAGAATAAAACAGGTGTTACTTTTGGGATACTGATGCCACACCTAGGCTCCTAATAATAATTGCTAGCTCTTATGTAGTGCTTTTCATCAGTAGATTTCAAAGCGCTTTACAAAGGAGTTAAGTATTATCTTCAGTCTCCAGTAAAGTCCAAGTAATCCAAATGACTGAATCACCCATTTAAGCAATTTCATAGTGGTTGTAGTACAACAGATGTTGTAAAATTATTTATGAATCCATGAAGTGCATCAGGGTTGCATTTAAAAATCAAACACAAAACAGTGCAATTTGGTCAACTACCCCCAACAGTTTTGCATCTTGACAAATAAAGAAACAGATGGTATTCACTGAATTTACACAACATTAATCTGATTTTTAACTTCAATATTAATGCCATAGTCTTGCATGACTTGTCCACAACTACTTGAAAGGGCAAACACAGACTAAGTAGGCAATTTTCAAAGTTCTATTAGTGATTTTAGCCGTTTGAACCTATTCGTTTCAGCACCCCAGGCTTTGGGAGTTGATCTTTAAGAGTACACAAAATACAGTGATCAGTCTAAATCGCCATTAATCACTAGTTACCAGGTCATGACACCAAACCGGAGATCAAATGAGGCTCTGTCTACACTTAAAATGCTTCAATGTAGACACTTACTACAGCCACAGAAGGGGTTCTGCCATAGCTGTCAATAATCCACCTCCCTGAAAAGTGTAGCTAGGTCAATGAAAGAATTTCTCTGTTGACCTAGCACTGTCCACACTATGAGTTAGGCTGGCTTAACGGTGTCTCTCAGGGGCATGGATTTTTGACATCCCTAAAAAAATGTAGCTATGCCACTAACTTTTCAGTGTAGATCTGCTCTAAGAGTAAAAATCTTAAGGCTCATTAAAGCAAATGTGCAGCTGATGCGTTGTCTTCAGCTCTAAACCAAAATACTGAAAATTCCAACTGCAGCAGCAGGTCAGTTTTCATTCACTATGAGCACCGTAAAAACTGCCTCCAGAAGAAAGGGCTAAAATCTTCATGGTAAGAAGTATGCAACATTTTAAAAGTTACAAGGATAACCGAGGCTTTGGTTTGCTGTCAATTTAGAATGGTTACTGTTTCTCTCATTTGTAAGTCCTTAGCATCTGAGGGACAATTTTGTGAATAATTTATGTAACATTAGTTGAATCAGAATTGAGAGACTAGCAGGACTTCATGGACCTGTACTAATTCTCCACTAATGACTCCACAGTGCAATTGTGGCACATAATCCTGTCCATCCCCATAGTTTTAAATGTCAGTTTCCAACTAATATAGATAGTTAAAACCTGGATTGACATGTCAAGAACTCCAAAATTGACAAATGAAAAGCAAGCTAGTTCTAACTTCCACTGAGTTGCATACCTCTTCCAGCTGAAGTTCTGAACCTGTGAAGCCTCCACCAATGTCCAACATGTTCATCTTAAAGCCAAATTCTTCCTAAAAGGAAGTATAGACAGGCCTTTAAGTATGCAGACAATAGAAATTAAAGTTTTTATTGAAGAGCTCTTCAGTCTCATTCAATATTGTATGCTCATGATTTTAAACATGAAATTGTGATATCTTAAATACAGTAAAGCGTATTTCAGTGACCAATTCACTCCGGTTATACCTAGTATTCTACATTAAACATTACTGCAATATTAGTAAAGAGAATAAATTAAGCAATTCTAAAGTAAAGCAACCTTAATTTGGCCTCTGAGTATGCAGTAGAACAGTCTTTTTTCACAAAACTGGACAGTGCAACACACTGCTCAGCAAATACTTTACTACAATATAGTGCAAAAGAATTACATGTTTATAACCTTAGATGCACATAATAGTATGTATAATCTAAATGACTGCATGGTGTGATAATGTAATGAAAGCCCATCTTGTAATGCATATGCACAAGGGGGCAGAGTTAAAACTGCTGTGGGAACTTCAACTGTCTTCCTTGTGTAATCAATCATCAATAATTTTGCAATAATCACAGTAAGGTCATGATCTTGAATTTTTCTGAAGTCAAAAACTTTTTTTTCTTGCTCACTTAAAGCGAACAGAAATATTTTCAATACAAAAATCTGTTTCATTAACACAAGTAGTATACATTTATTGCCTAAAATAACAAATTAATTTACCAGTGTCAACAAGTCAGTTCCTCTTTGCCAAGAGGATCATTCAGAGTTCTGTTCCTCCCCACCGCAAAACCCAATGACATTATGCAAGGCAACATAAGGAAGGCAGCCACATGCAATGTTCAGTTGGTAGTGATTTCATCTCATGCAGAGAAAACAAAACCTGTTCACTGGTCTTGGTAGATAAACATTTTAGTTTACTTTTAAGATGTATTCTTAACGTAGAAAACTACAAATATATTCTGCTTGAGTTGAGATCTGGGACTTAAAAAAAAAAAAAAGGGCAGTTGGCCGTTAATGAAAATTTTAAAATACAATCAAAGGCTGTTTTAGTGGAAGATTTTATTTGTCTCACATTAAATACTAAGTAAGGTCTGTAATTTATTATTCAGTGTGTAATCATTCCTTTATTTGAAGGGTCTTTATAGCAATTATCTTTCCTACCCTTATCAGACTAGCAATACACATTTTTGGAAAAAATTTCTTATCTCCATTAGCGAGAATATAGTAGGATGGATGACTCCTATTAAATCATATTTTAATGCATAATTACTTACAGCCATGTCAAACACACACCGAGCATCAGATATAGCATGAATGTACACTTGAGGTTCCTTGCAAGCGCTTGAAATGTGAAATCTAAAAGAAATGAAATACAATAAATACATAAAACCTACAACCTGCATTAACAACAGACCACGGATATATCTAGACCAATAGGGACGTATAGCAGATCACTCAAGGGAATTTCACAAAGAAAGTATTGTTTTGACAGTACACATGTATTTATAGTAGTAGAAATGCATGTATATTCCATGCATAGGTGATTACGGTTTTATTTGTTTAGGAGAAATGTATGCAATATACACAGGACTATAGGAAGAGCCCTCAAACATCTTTGCTTTCCTTCTAGCCCATTAATTTTGCACACACAAGACAAATTTGTACAGCGCAATTTAAGAATGTCTAACAATGGCTTCATTCTAATCTTTTTTAAAAAAAGGAAATGTCAGTGTCAGTGTTCCCAAGATATGATAGCTAAAGTTGCCTAATGGTGAGTCCATAGAAATAGTTGATTGAAATAAGTTTATAAAAAAAAACAGGCTCAGTAGTGAGACAGAATATTTTCTGTAACTGGTTCTCAGATGCTAACACACAGCCTTAGCACCTTCCTACCCAGTGTCCATATCAGTTTTGATTTTTTTTTTTTTTTTTTTAAAGAGAATTTTAGGCTTTGGAGAATTAAAACTTTTGTAATGCAGGTTAATAGAACTGTACAAGTGACGAGAAGGACACAGTAAAACAATAGATATTATAACAATTGGGAACAACAGTTATTCCCAATTATCCTCTTTATGATTATTTTCATTGTAGACCAGATTTTGGACTAGACAGGTTGATGGCACAGATGAGATGGGATAATTCAAAACAGGTGACCAGAAAACATTAGCTAGGAAACGAGAGGTTAAGAATAGATCAGACAAACCAGTCATTTTCTCATATCTAAAACTACAGACATGAAAGGAATAGAGCACAGTTTAAGACAGCAGTCTGGTCTCAAAATCTAAGATCACTATCTTGCTATGACAGGAGAAGACAAGAAAATAAACATTTTCATCACAGAAACTTAAAATGTTGTGACACCATGTTTATTCACAAAAATTGTTCATTGTGCCCACTCACTAGCACAGGGCCTTTTAAAAGTGACCTAGTGCTTATGAACTTTGTTGTTCTGACAGCCCAGAAGAATGAGGATGTCTTATTTATGTACAGAACATACAAATATAAATACAACTGTGAAGGTATACATTTCCTTTATAAAAATGTGTCCATATTGACACTGGAGAGATGAGAAGGTAATTCAGCTTCCATGGTCATACAATCTAGACCACTCTGCTCAGACTGCCAACAAGGTGCCAATTAAGAGGGTGACTCCTGTCCAAGGGAACTAGATGAAGCCTACAGTTCATTTTACATCTTTTATGTTTCACACCCCTATAATATAAAGCTTCAATGCTTGTGAAAAAACACTAACTCTGCATCAGATACAGTAAAGGTCACAAAAGCCACTTCTGATCACTACTAACTTGGGTAAGAACCAAAGCAGCAATCTAGAGGTGAAAGGCTCTGTGTCCCATCATCAATCCTCTTGAGCCATTCAACCTCTAACATGTGCATACTTTGATATGTAATATGTATTCATTCAGTATTCTATAAGCGGTTTTATAAATAAAAAACCGGTACAAAATGGAAAACAGATGATCCATAACTAGAAAAGACTCAGCACAACCAAATGATGGGAAGGAGAAAGTAGAATGTAAGTTTGAACTAAAATGGAGAGAGTATTTTAAACACATTTTAGAGCCCAATCCTGCACCGCCACAAGGATGGATTAAGCGTTCTTTTCCAGATGATTTGGCCAAACATTGGAAAGAGGGAAGGAGACAATGAAGAATGTGACAAAACCAGGCACAAACTCAGAGTCAGCTGTATTTTCTGCCTCTTTTTGGAGCCTTGTGAGCCATGTGGCCCCATTGATTTTCATTTATAGAATTAAGTTAGAACAGTTTTAGACAAACTGATTTAACCCTGTGTGCTGACCATTTGTATTCTCTTCTCATCCTTGGTACTTCTTGTTTGCTAACCAGGAGGATACATTATCTATAATAATTATTTCAAAGCAATTCTATATGTTAACATAAAATGCAAAAATCTGAATAAATGTATGTTAGAAAATGGTGAATGATGCAGTTCTAGATGATTTACGAGATTAATATTTTTCTTTGTGATGTTTGTCAAACTACATTTCAATGAATTGGAATTCAATTAAAAATGAACAAAGCTTTTTAAAATTAGTTAAAAATACCTTAAATGTGCTGGATACATAAAGTTTATCAAAACATATTTTGCATTTAAAACTGATTTATAAACAAAGGAAGTATTTGCAGTTAGTGAATTGAACTAATTATTTCTGGTCATGTCCTTCAGGATTTGTAAGTAGTTCATCTCATCCTCAGACACCTCATTTTTGTATATTGGAAGAGCAGAAGAAGCTTCTCTGCTTTTTCAGCTCCCAATTGGTTTCTCAAATTTGAATGAATTAGTCATTAAACTGAACTAACTGAAATGAAGAAAATATTCTCTCTATACTTGCAGAAGCAGCTAATGCTGTCAAAAGCTGGTTTAGCATTTCAACACACACTGGTTCCAGGTGCTTCGCCAATGACTGCCGTTCAGTGCTTTGACTTTATTTAGAAACTTTGGCAGCAAACATACTGCTTGAATATTTCTTTTATTTAATTTTAATACTTTTAAAAGATTATAGTTAGTTTAGGCATTAACATATGTTGCCAACTTCAATTTTAAATAGGTTCATTTATTGAAAAAGAAAAAATTTAATTTAAAAAAGCCAATTTGTTTAGGTTTAAAAAAAGATTTTTTTTAAACCCACCCTGGTGACTGATAAAGGAATATTCCTTTTATTTTGATTGTTTCCTTAGTCTATCAAACATGTTCATTAGTGTTCCACAAGTTTTTTCAGAAGTTGAAAGCGTACAGACAATTTGTGCATCATTTTTTGATCAGTGTGATATGAGAATTTTTCATCTTTGTGTATCTAGCTTGTTCTAGACTTAAGTACCACAAGTCACTCAGTTTAGGAAGACTAAAAACACTTCAAGAAGATCCTCTGCCATCTACAGGTCAAACACTAAAATTACTAGAACTCTGAATTTGAAGTGATTACTATGGACATCACTAAAAACTTTTCATAGTTAAATCTTACAGCATTATCTCACCCAGTATCTGTCCTGATTTTCCCACACTGAACTATACTGCCTTTTATTGAGAACTGTTTATTTTTCTACGCAGATAAAAGCCAATCACTGGAAAGCACAACAGCAAGAGTAGGTAAGTCAGTGGATGAAATGCTCTAGCAGTTTTTCTGATTACAGCAGAAGGGATTTCACATTTCCACTATGGATTGCCTTAACAGCAGTGACACTATGTAGCTCAAATGCAATTACTTTTCTGTTTCATACTGATTTGAATGCGTGTCACCAAAATTCTCAAATGATGCAACTGGATTTTATATTGTTCCCTATAAGGAAAGGAGAATAAACTGGCACAGTAAAAAATAATTTGAGTTAAATCTTAAGTTTGAGTATTTAAAATATTGGACAAAGGGAAAATGAAAAAGCTACTCACTTAACACCAACTATTTGGACTTCAAGCTCCTTAGCACATTCCATGAGGTGCCTACAGCTCTTCAGCATGGTGCCAAATTTCATGTTCATCTCCTCAGCTCCACTAATGTCTTCTGTGGCAATATGTAGTAAGAGCCTAAGAGAAGGGGAAGATGATTGGGGCACAGTTGGTTTACATCATCATCAGCACATGTGAAGCCTGAAGACTGTCAGAAGTATGTTGATTATGTTGTCAGTACTCCAGCTCCATCGATGGATGAGTCAAGTGAACCTAATAAAAACAATCCTGTACAGAGAAAAAACTAGCAATTAGGGGCTAAAACATGGAGCCAACAAGGAAAAGGGATTTGGAAATGCAGCAACTAAGACTCTATTGTAGCAGAAAGAGTCTGTTGGGTGCTGTAATAAAGAAAGGGTTACCTTCTCATAAGGAGTGCTTGCTCATAAGCTGCTCTTTAGTGACAATGGGATTGCTTCTCTCCAGCCCTTTCCTCCTGGCTGGCAGGAGGAAGAGTGCCCTGGGATTCCCTTTTGAGCCTGCCGTGTTTCTCTTCTTACATCAGTCTTGTCTGGTAGAAGTCTGATACATGTAGAGACCCCCTCCCATCCCCTCTACTCCACTGGCAGTTGGACTGGGTGCAAGGGGTGTTCCATTCCCTCCCCCATTACTTCCTCGTTGCCTGCAAGAAGGAGGCTGCTGTCGGAGAGCCATTTCTCCTCCTCCAATGAGTCTCACATATCATAGCTAGAAGACCTATTAACTCAGTCTTTGGCTAGAGCAGGGGTGGCTAATTTCTTGTGGCTTCATGAGCTGAGTCTCATTAGTTGATATTTAATCAGTCTTGTTATGCTTTAATTGCTATGGAGTGGTAATTTGATAAGACATGCCTATCAAAATCAGAGTGTACAAACACAAGATTATATTAATACAAACTCACTCAACGTCAGCTAAAAGGGTCAATGACTCCATTTTCAATCCCAAGTGAGAAACACCATCAAACATAAAAAGCCGCATTTTGCACTAGCTGAAGGTTGGCTGGTGAAGTCCAAGCACCCCATGCAGAGTGAACTGCAGTAATCCAATCTGGAGATGAAAAAGGCATGGATAACTGGCAAGGTCTGCATCTGAAAGGAAAGATCATAGTCTCCTTGCCAAGCAAAGATAAGCACACTGTTGGCTACTACCAGTGATGTGATAATCTAGCAGCTGCCAAAAATGTAATGGAACCCTCAAATTGCAAACATTTACAAAAGACAGTTTAAAGGGGTATGCCTGGGGGGGGGGGAGGGGGGGGAGAATCTAACTTCCACTTCTTCCACGTGTGCCCTTCAGCATCCTTGCTTGTCATTTATGCCACTTGTTGCTGCTGGCATTTCACTCATTTTGGATAATTAAAGTAGATTGACCAGTTTCATTTCCTGGTTCTCTTTCACCAGCACAAACACTTCAGAGGAATTTTTAAAAAATCATTTATCAAAATTAAACAATTTTAGTTCTACAATGTTCTGTAATAATTGGACAAACCTATATATTGGGCCTAGTTATTTGACAAAATCAAATACTTTGAATTCATATGAAAACTCCAAAAATGTATCTATTTCTGCACACTACAGCTTAAGTAGCACCAAGGTTAGTCTGAAAACATGTTAACCAAGACTACATATGCCATACTGAACTGACAAGTATTCATGACAGCATTATGAAGCATCAGTAAAGATTTTCTAGCAAAAACAACTGTACAAGAGAAAACTACTTTACCTTGTAATTCTGCTCTTGTCAAAATATCTTGCAGGATTCTCACGCCTGGGTCTCAGCTTGCTAAAGTGAGGCTGGAGGAAGACCAAGATCTTGGTGCTTTTTGGCCCTTAAAGGCAATGGTAATAGGTAGGAGATTGATCCATTCTTTCCCTACTGGAGGTCACATGACACCCTGAGCCTAATTACTGCCTTTGGATTCTCTCAGTCAATTCCAGATTTTAGCAAAAATGTGAAGGCTCCGCAAAGAAAAATTAGCCAATCACAAAACAAAAAACAATTAGAAAAAAAGAATGCCTCAGAAGGCTGAATAGTAAAATGTCAAAATCTGAGAAACCAACACTTCAGAAAGGTTCCTCTCCAAACATCGACAAGATGGATGAAAATCTTCAGAGAAGAATTAAAATTTTCTGTGCAGGATTCTCTCCAAGAATGCAAGTAACTAGAGTCACATGATTGGAACAAGCAGCAAGAGCAAGTCAATGCAAAAAATATGAAATTATTTTTGAAGTACACAAAGGAGGTATAAGATCTCCCCCAAAAGGAAAACCAGGCTTATCACTTCAGACTGTAGGGCAGCCTATTGGACAAACACAAGGACTTCAAAAGTTTAGCCAACTCAGGTGAAATCCAGAAAGAAATAAAACTATGTGGTAAGAGAATTTGGACTCAAATTCTACAGGATTTATACTCCAAAATGGGATTTCTTCCTATAAGCTGAATCTAAGCAACTGCTTTGTAAATGCATGGAGCAAGCATCATGTAGCAGTCTTGTACACTGCTAGAAACATCTACGAGGAAGACAGCACCAGCCACTTTGACTCTGACTGAATGATCCTTTAACATGGCCTTCTAGCTTACAAAGACTTTCACATGCTAGCTACTATCACCCACATCAAAGGCTGTCTGCACCAGATGCCAGCCCAGGTCCATGCCCTCCTGCACTAAAATTATTTATTTACCTTAAAGAGTCCTGGCATTTTGTCTTAAGAAACTGACTGAACCAGGGTAGAGGCCTTTTTTCAAAAGTCACTGTTCTTTCACCATGAAGAACTGATATTTCACACTGCTAAAGGATCCAGCTGTGGACTAGTAAACCTTTGTCCAAAAGAATCTTAGCATTGAATTGACCCTTCAATTGCATGAGGTACCTATGTCAAAGCCAATGCTTCATGCACCAACTCAGTGTGAGTGTAGTCTGTGCAGACAGTGCTCTGATTGTGTGAAGCGCCACCAGGTCTCAATGCAGGGTGGGAGATGAGCACTGAAGGTGGTACTGTAGCTGCTGAGACAGCCTGAGAGATAACCAGGAGGGACTTGGCAAGATCCCTAACACGTACCATCACAGAATCTCCCCAGATCCATCTCCAAGATGTGAACCTGAACAGTCAGGCACTTTGGTAGCGATATGTCAGGGCAACTGGTTTCTTGGTGTTTTTCCTGTTGAAATTTACGTGGAAGCAATGCCTCGTTAACCAACGTTAAGCACCGTACTATTCACTTCAAGTACTAACTTCCTGTGTCTTGGGAGGCTTGGACCACAGTCAAGCCCCAAGCTATGAATGGGGATGATGTAAGATGCTTTGAGTAAGTTCTCTCGCACTGGGTCTAGAGGGAAGTGGAATCTGTACCAACGTGGGTGGCACTAACAGAACTCCAGCATTCAGCAGCTGAAGCAGACTCAGATTTATCACTGAGTGATTTCTCTTTTGAAGAACTCTGAGCCATGGTTGGGGTATCTCAAGAAAGGACCGAAGGCAATACCCATTACTCTTAATTCGCTTGTGACATCTGCAGGTGTCTCTGACACCACTACACCACACACCCAAATCCCAGGCAGAAGATTCAATATATGTAGTCATTTGTTGACAATTGAAGCCGTTCTGAGTCAAGTAAATGGAGGACATCCTGAAATAAAACACTGAAGCCATGCAAAGCAAGACTACTTGTAGATGAAAAGGAGCTGAGGCCTCAAGGCAGGCGCCAATGTACTGAAATTAAACTGAAATTTTACTGAATACTGAAGTTAAAGTTGGGCCCCCAAAGCCAAAGTTCCCCCACCAGGTTTTCCTGAGCATGGGGAGTTCTACCTGTTATGCTAGGAAGCTGAGACCCAGAAGAGAAAATCCTGCAACAAAATATCTTTAGAGAAACACTGCTACACCAGAGCCAAGGTTGGACAAAATACATGCAAGTAAACTGCATTAAAAAACCCACATGCTTCTCTTGCTTCCAGGTAAACAGACAACCCATACCACAGCCAAAGTTAAATTCCCACAGCAATAAGAGAAACTAAGATTTTTCTCTCTTTTCAATGCAACACTTACTTAGCACTTGGATGGTTACGTGCAATTTTCTTTAGTTCACTTTCATTGTCACAAGTCATGATGTTTACCCCAGTTTTCGCTGCATATTTTATCTGAGAAGCTTGCTTGCAAGGATTTGTATATATAATGTTTTCAGGAGCAATGCCCAAGTCTTGTACCAATGTCATTTCAGACTGAAAAACAAGACAGTATTAAAGTATTAGACAAGTCAAATGAGTTTCACTAGTGAATTTATCTTCAATTTATGTGGGGATATATAGGTCAAATAAGGTTTTCTTCTAGCTAAACTGTATATTATAAGCTGCTTCAAGAGTACAAAATGGAATTGCTATACTAATCATAATAAAGGGTTTACAGTTTAAAGAATGTGTCCGCATGGTAACTAACATCAAGAGCAGAAGTTTTATACAGGACTGATTTAACAGACCCTAGGATAGAGAGAGGGTAATTTGACTGGCAAACAGGATATACAGAACAAATACTCACTTTACTAGAACATGCAAACCCAATTCCAAGAGCTGCCAGAATCTCAAGTACACCTGGAGTGGAATTGCATTTTACAGTGTAAAATGGTTTAACAGGTGCCATCACATTCTGCCACTGGTTGTGTTTCTTCAGAAGCTTTCCAAGATCACCAACAAAAAATGCATTTTTTCCAGTCTATAAACAAAGGACAGTAGAAAAATAAAAATCACGTATCTATAATGGTGGACCTGAAGTCAAGGCAAAAATATCCTATGACGCACAAATATCTCATGTTTATTAGGTCAAAGAATGACTGGGAATCATAGATTATATATTTTTTATTCTGCCATTTGCTTAATGTATGACCTTGGCCAATTCGTTTGACTTCTGTGCCACAATTTACCCAATTTTAAAATGAAGGCAATACCTACTCCTTCAAATAAGTTGTTAAAATTATTTACATAATATTTTAAAATTCCTTGGATGAAAGGCCCTACCTTAAATGCCTAGTATTATGGCTTTTGCAAGAACTATATTTTAGGCAACAAAATATTGCCATTACAAGCATTTTTTTTTTTTTTTTTTTTTTTTTTTAAAAGAAGTCCTTAACTTTCTTGAGCAGGGCAGGGCCATAGCATCACAGAAATGTAGGACTGGAAGGCACATTGATAGATCATCTAGTCCAGTTCTCTGCACTGAGGCAGGATTAAGTATTTATAATGACATGGGCTCTGTCTCTGTCACAGAGATCATGGAAGTCACGAATTCCGTGACTTTCTGTGACCTCCATGACTCCTGTAGGGGCCAGTGTGGCAGACCCCAGAGCCGCCGAAGCAGCTGGCTCCGGGGACAGCTACTCAGGTGGTCTCCAGGACAGCCACACCAGCCGCTGCAGTCTGCTGGCCCCAGGTGCCCCGCCTCAGCCACCCCTGGATGCTTCCCCTCCCACCCCCACCAGCAGCATCCCCCCAGCCTCAGCCAACCCCCCCCAGATGCCCTCCAGCAGCAGCCCCCCCACACCCCCAAAGATTTAATCACAGGTATTTTTAGTAAAAGTCATGGACAGGTCATGGGCTGTGAATTTTTGTTTATTGCCCGTGACCGGTCCATAACTTTTACTAAAAATAACCATGACTAAATCATAGCCTTAATCGTGACCATGCCTGGCAGGTCTTTATCCTGATCTTAAAAAGATCTAGTGATGGAGATTCCACAACTTTCCTAGGTAACTACCCTTACAATTAGAAAATTTTTCCTAATGTCCTATATAAGTCTGCCTTGCTTCAATTTAAGCCCATTACTTCTTGTCCTGTCCTCAGTGGATAAGGAGAACAATTTATCACCCTCTTCTTTGTAACAACCTTTTACGTACTGTACTTGAAAACTTGTGTCCCCCCCCTCAGTCTTCTCTTGACTAAACACAATTTTTTCAACCTTTTCTTGTAGGTCAAGTTTTCTAGACCTTTAATCATTTTTGTCACTCTCCTCTGGACTTTCTCCAATTTATCCACATCTTTCCTGTGGAGGCCTTTGCTGAGCAATTTGGTGCTGAGCAGTGTTCTCCAATTGAGACCATAGTGCTGAGCAGAGTGCAAGAATTACTTCTCATGTCTTGCTTACAACACTCCTGCTACTACGTCCCAGAGTGATGTTCACTTTTTTTGTAACGGTATTACACTCTTGACTCATATTTAGTTTGTGATCCACTATACCCCCCAGATCTTTTTCTGCAGTACTCCTTCCTAGGCATTTCCCATTTTGTATTTGTGCAATTAATTATTCCTTCCTAAGTGTAGTACTTTGCACTTGTCCGTACTGAATTTCATCCTATTTCTTTCAGACCATTTCTTCAATTTGTCAAGATAATTTTGAATTCTAATCCTATCCTCCAAAATGCTTGCAACCCCTCCCGACTTGGTATTGTCTGCAAACTTTATAAGTGTACTCTCTATGCCACAAGGCAATTTAGGAAGATATTGACTAGAACTGAACCCAGGACAGATCCCTCCTGCACCCCACTTGATATGCCTTTCCAGCTTGACTATGAACCACTGACAGCTACTCTCAGAGTACGATTTTCCAACCAGTTATGCACCCACCTTATAGCCTAGAGATGAACCTGCTATATTTCCCTAGTTTGCTTATGAAGAGATCATGTGAGACAGTATCAAAAGTCTTACTAAAGTCGAGATATACATCTACTGCTTTTCCCCCTCCACAAGCCTTGCTACCCTGTCAGAGAAGGATATTAGGTTGGTTTGACGTGATTTGAGGTTCTTTCCCCCATCTATCTGAGGCATCGAGATTATAATTACAGTTCTATACAAGAATCTATACTAAAAATACATTAAGGTTCTAAAGTCAAGCACTCAAAAGTTAGGAAAATGCCAGGTCACCTGTGCAACCTGGTTAACTCTTAGGCATGGCATGTTAAAGAACAGGGTTCTATTCTGAGCTCTGCCACAGATGGCCTTGTGTAACACTTCTATTACCCCTTTATGCGGTTTGCCTGCTTCCTAACATAGGGGTTTGAGACCTTGCTCAATAAAAAAGACTGACATCAGAGAATTAATAAAACCAGTCAGTAGAAGATCCAAGCCTAGAACTCACTGTCTGCTCCTGGCTCCCAGTGCAGCATGCCTTCCTCTAGGCTGGAGTAGCAGCTGCTGCTGTTGTTCCCCCACCCCACCAGCTCTGTTCCTAGCATGTAGGAGGATTGTTGGGAACTGGGAGCATATACAGTGCACTTACCATATGCGGAGAAGAGCTCTGTGGGACTAGTGGGGCTACTCAGTGCAGATGGAATACAGAAATTTTAACAGGAAGATCCACACAATCTCTGAGCATGTGCAAATGATTCTTTTCAGAGGCTTATGAATCAGCCAAATTTTCATGGGGGCAGTAAAAGTCACTCTCTAACCCCAGCACTATCTACTGGCCAAACTTCAGGTCGCTGCTCCAAATCCCATAGATGCTAAAGCTCTTCATAGGAACAGCTGGAGGATTTTATTTTATCTATTTCCCCCACAACCTCATTCTTGGAAGTCGCAGACCAGTTTTTGCTCAAACTTTGTCAACAAAATTCAGCCTGAGTCAGAGAAAACATGGAAAATTTCAGCCCAAATGGTTAAAATTGGGCAAAGTTATAAGCAATTGGAAAGGGGTTTATAATTAAAAAGGTTAGGCAACCTTAACTGTATGTGTCATTGCCATCTTGCCTACAATACACTTGCTAGTCAGACTTAATTTGAAACTAGGAATTGAAGCAAATTATACATGAAAATTAATTCAGTTAAACTAGAAGGCTTGGATATCAAATACTTACAAGTGTATGTTCATAAACATAGTTGTCAATAACATCTCCAAGAGTTGCTCCTTCATCCAGCAGGCCAATGGAGTAGTTTGCATCCTCAAGAAATCCTTTCATCTCAGCCGTATTCCGCAAAGCCGACAGTCATAAACCAAGAAACACAAGGGACAGGCCGCCAAGCCTTAGATCCGGGTCCTTAAATTATGCAACAAACTGCACAACAGGGGCGGGGGGGAAAAAAAAAAAGTAAAATAAACCAGTTGATAAACAAAACACAAATCATCCCCCAAGGCTTCTATTTAAATTTACAAAGGACCTTCCATTTTTGGTGTGCTGCAAATGATAAGACAGTTATTAAATGAAGCTTTCTGCTCTGCTCCCTTCACTTACCAGGGATCAAGAGAACATGAGTCCTGCACAAAGACATACAATTTTACTAATTCTCAGAGTAAAATAGAATAAAACTGCCTTAAACGGATAAACTTTGAGATGAGTCAGCTTTCATATTTTCTACTAGAAAGGCACTACTCTTACCTCTACTCAAATGGCTGAAATAGTTCATATGAAAGTCCTGTTCTAGGTAAGGGTCTCAGGCTGGACACACATTTGTGTTTTGCGACAGGGATTCAAAATGTACTGCTCTGGATTATACAAATTATTAAAAATACTCAAACTGTAAACCCAAAACGTGGGTGGGTGGAAGCTTGTTTGCAATACTGTTGTAACTGTATTGTGGTCCCAGAATATTAGACAAGTTGGGTGAGGTACTCTCTTTTACTGGGCCAACTTCTGTTGGTGAAAAAGACAAGCTTTTGATCTGTACAGAGCTATGCGTGGCTTGAAAGTATGTCTCTTTCACCAACAGAAGTTGGTCCAATAAAATATATTCCCTCATCCACCTTGTGTGTGGAAGAATAATTCAGCACTGGATGTGCATTATCATCTTAACAGCGGCAATCCCTTCTCTGTTATTGCTTATGTTTGGAGACAAATGTGTATACCAAGGCTTTCAATAGTATGCTTCTTGCTGAGGCCTGGTCTACACAAGAAAATTAGGTTGGTATAACTACGCTGCTCACAGGCATGAAAAATCCACACCCCTAAGCAATGCAGTTAAACCAACCTAACCACCAGTGTAGAAAATGTCAAGTCAATGGGAGAGTCCTGGCAACTGCCTCTTGGGGACAGAAGAACCCTTACCTACGCTGACAGAAGAACCCCTCCCATCGGCATAGATAGTGTCCTCACTGAAGTGCCACTGCAGCGGTTTAAGTGTAGACAAGCCCATATTCGTGGAGGCCTTATCCGCAAGAAAGCCTTGAGTCTACTGGAAACATGCTAGCATTGAGATTTGTTAGGCTGTTCTATATTTTCCATTCAGTTTTGTTTTGAATTTAGAAAATATAAATGCATATCCATTTTATGCCTATATTAAATCCAGATTGGAAAAAAAAAACTTGACTGTGCCAGTCTAACTTTATGTACTGTCTTTGACATCTATTTCAGAAGAGCTAAAAATCTCAATAGAATGGAGATAAGATCAGTGAAAAGCAGTTATTTAAGAAACTTTGAAATTATATGAGCTATAACTGCATGTTTTAAAACTCATTTGTTGCATTTGCTATGTTGAGATTAATAGTGACAGACTTCAAAATAAATCACTGATGTAAGAAACATGTAAATATATATTATTTCTAAATACATTCATAGTCAAGTTTCAATTCATTTGTCTTGTTTAATAATAAAGTCTGTATTGGCAGTTAAAAGTTTTTTTCTGAACAAGGTGCATGAATTCAATTTAACAAAGTGACAGTTTGGGTCAAGAAGGGCCTTGAATAACTAAAAAATATTTTTTATTAAATATACGCAATATATTAGTATGGAGGTGACATAAGGCCAAGTAATTTCACGTAAAAATGTGTATATGGCTGAACTACGAATTGCTGACTGGATCATTCCATCAGTCTTACTTGCTTAATAGACTGAACAAGTTTAATCCTGCTTAAAACAAATTCTGTTAGAACCCGTCGAGATTTTAAAGATTAACTGTCCAGCTTTACATTTCTTCAGATCCTAGACTTGAGCTTATAAAAATTGTCTGACTACCATTTTTACGTGAACATTGTGGATATTCCCCAAAATCTCTGGTTGAAGATGTCACACTGATTAGGAAAAAGCTGTGAGCTTACTAGAAAGATATGCTACTTTGCTTTGAAATAAAAATGTTGCAGATTGTACAGAAGCTGCAATAACCAAATGAAAAGAACCCATTATTTCAAAGAACAGCATTTTCCTATATTTGGGGTCCTAAGTAAAGCACCAAAAGCTATATTTCTACTAAGAGGTTAAAAAAAAACCCAAACCACCACCAAACATGGCTGATCTGAGTTTCCAAAAGTTAGTAAAATAACTATGACTTCAGATGGCTTGAAGATCACTGTATTATTCCTGGGGGAATTCTGCACCACTGCACGTGCGCAGAATTCATTTCCCCGCAGATTTATTTGCTTCCCTGCAGAAAAATGACAAAGGGAAGCAAAGGGAATCCGCAAAAGTCGTCATGTACCGCTCCCCAGCAGCGCAGATGCGTTGTTTTGGGTGCCCAGAGCAGCCAGCTGAGAGGTAAATCTCAGGGCGGGGGTCAGACCCACCCCCAGAAACCTCCCCCCAACCCCTGCTTCCTGCCCCCATTGCTCCTCAGTCAAGGGGGAGTCACTGTATAAGGAGCTGCTCCCCCATCCGCCCAACCCCCGTGCATCTAGGACCTTCCCTCATATACAGATCCCACACACAGAGCCCCCTACACCCAAACCCCCACCACAATGAGCCTCACACTCTACATCTGGAGCCCCCGGGCACCCAGACCCCCACCCACCAAGCCCCACTCTCCCAGCATCTGGACCCTCACCCCTGCATCCAAACTGCCCCCGACACTCAAAACCCAGCTCTGACAAACTCCACCCCAGATCTGCATCCAGACCCCCGCACCTGCCACCTGCACCCAGATTTCCCCACACAGAACCTCTCACCCCACACGTGGATCCCCTCACACTTGCATCTAGCTAGGCTGAGCCTTCCTGCCTACCCCTAGAGTACCTGGCATGGAGAGGCAGGGCCCCAGGGTGTTTCTAGGGCAGGCCTGGCCCTTGTACTCGATCAGGAGTGGGTGCAGCCTCACCACATCCGTGTCCCAGGGAGAAGGGGACAGGGCTGCAGGGTGATCTTCCATCTCTGTGCTATCAGTAGCCTGTACTCCCCAATGCCATGTTGGAGCCATCACATTTATTTATTGATAAATAAAATTTGCGGAATTTTAAAATACTGTGTGCAGAATTTTTATTTTTTTGGCGCAAAATTTTTTCCAGGAGTATACTGTACTAGCCGCTTCACCCTTTTCCCAAAAAGGACACTCGGAAATGAAATGTAAAACTGATTTAGGATTATGTGTGTTCCACTGTAGGTGACTTCACAGCAGTATCCCCCATGGAGGGCTGGGACTTTGGAGTGGAGTCTATTACTACAGAGTACTATGGAGTCAAAGATGGCATTGAAGGCCAAATTTCCAGTGATTGCATATTGCTCTGTGAAAGTCTGGACAGAGGCCCAAGGCACAGCTCTGCAGATTTCCGAGATGGTTGCATTCCTTAAAGATGTCCCTAAGGTAGAAATTGTGGCGTGTATAAGGATTCTGGACAGAGGCAACAATTTGCGCCCCTGATAACAGTAATTAATGCAACCCAAGACCCATTTGGATAGTCTTTGAGCCAACATGCACATTGGAAAACAATCCCAACTATACACAAAATGATGGGGTCTAAAATTAGCTGTTACTACTCACAGAGATCTTGGAGTCATTTTGAATGTACAGCGGCAGTCAAAAAAGCAAACAAAATATTGGAACTCATTAAGAGAGGGATAGATAATAAGACATAAAATATCATATGCATCTATACAAATCCAAGAAGGTTGGTGGCGACTGGACGTCTAAAATAATGAATGCCAGTGAAAATGAGATGGGATCAGAGTCTAAAATAGGGAAAACTCCTCAAAAATTACTTAGACAAGTTAGCGGTCTTCAAATCACCACGGCCTGATGAAACGCATCCTAGAATACTCAAGGAGCTGACTGAGGAGATATCTGAGCCATTAGCAATGATCTTTGAAAAGTAATGGAAGACGGGAGACATTCCAGAAGACTGGAAAAGGGCAAATATAGTGCCCATCTATAAAAAGGGAAATAAGGACAACCGAGGGAATTACAGACCAGTCAGCTTAACTTCTGTACCCAGAAAGATAATGGAGCAAGTAATTAAGCAATCCATTTGCAAACACCTAGAAGATAATAAGGTGATAAGTAACAGTCAGCATGGATTTGTCAAGAACAAATCGTGTCAAACCAACCTGATAGCTTTCTTTGACAGGGTAACAAGCTTTGTGGATGGGGGAGAAGCTGTAGATATGGTATATCTTGACTTTAGTAAGGCTTTTGATACGGTCTTGCATGACCTTCTCAGAAACAAACTAGGGAAATACAACCTAGATGGAGCTACTATAAGGTGGGTGCATAACTGGTTGGAAAATTGTTCCCAGAGAGTAGCCATCAGTGGTTCACAGTCATGCTGGAAGGGCATAACGAGTGGGGTCCCGCAGGGACTGGTTCTGGGTCCAGTTTTGTTCAATATCTTCAACAATTTAGATAACGGCAGAGAGAGTACACTTATAAAGTTTGCGGTCAATACTAAGCTGGGAGGGGTTGCAAGTGCTTTGGAGGATAGGATTAAAATTCAAAATGATCTGGACAAACTGGAGAAATGGTCTGAAGTAAATAGGTTGAAATTCAATAAGGACAAATGCAAAGTACTCCACTTAGGAAGGAACAATCAGTTGCACACATACAAAATGGGAAATGACTGCCTAGGAAGGAGTACTGCAGAAAGGGATTTGGGAGTCAGTGGATCATAAGCTAAATATGAGTCAACAGTGTAATGCTGTTGAAAAAAAAAACACAACCCATCATCATTCTGGGATGTATTAGCAGAAGCAAGACACGAGAAGTAATTCTTCGCTCTACTCCGTGTGGATTAGGCCTCAACTGGAGTATTGTGTCCAGTTCTGGGTGCCACATTTCAGGAAAGATGTGGACAAATTGGAGAAAGTCCAAAGAGCAACAAAAATGATTAAAGGTCTAGAAAACATGACCTATGAGGGAAGATTGAAAAAAATTGGGTTTGTTTAGTCTGGAGAAAAAAAGACGGGGAGACATGATAACAGTTTTCAAGTACATAAAAGGCTGTTACAAGGAGAAGGGAGAAATTTTTTTATTAACCTCTGAAGCTAGGACAAGAAGCAATGGGCTTAAATTGCAGCAAGGGTGGTTTAGGTTGGACATTAGGGAAAGCGTCATGTCAGGGTGGTTAAGCACTGGAATAAAATTGCCTATGGAGGTGGTAGAATCTCCATCATTGGGGATTTTTAAGAGCAGATTGGATGAACACCTGTCAGGGATGGTCTAGATAATACTTAGTCCTGCCTTGAGTGTAGGGGACTGAACTAAATGACCTCTCGAGGTCCCTTCCAGTTCTATGATTTCTATGGTACGCCCACATCTTGAATACTGCGTGCAGATGTGATCGCTCCATCTCAAAAAAGATATATTGGAATTGGAAAAGGTTCAGAAAATAGCAACAAAAATGATTAGATGTATGGAACGGCTTCCATATGAGGAGAGATTAATAAGACTGGGACTTTTCAGCTTGGAAAAAAGAGGCGACTAAGGGGGGGGGGGGGATATGATTGAAGTCTATAAAATCATGACTGGTGTAGAGAAGTAAATAAGGAAGTATTATTTACTCAAAACACAAGAACTAGGGGTCACCAAAATGAAATTAATAGGCAGCAGGTTTAAAAACAAACAAAAGGAAGTATTTTTTCATACAACGCACAGTCATCCTGTGGGACTCCTTGCCAGAGGATGTTGTGAAGGCCAAGACTATAACCGTGTTAAAAAAAAAAAAAAAAAAAAAAAAAGGACTAGATACGTTCATGGAGGATAGGTCCATCAACAGCTATTAGCCAGGATGGGCAGGGATGGTTCCCCTAGCCTCTGTTTGCCAGAAGCTGGGAATGGGCGACAGGGGATGGATCACTTGATGATTACCTGTTCTGTTCATTCCCTCCGGGGCAACTGGCATTGGCCACTGTCATTAGATCGAATCCTGGGTTAGATGGACCTTTGATCTGACCCAGTATGGCCACTCGTATGTTCTTATGATATCGCAGAGCCTTTGGATCTTTCCGCAAGCTAAAGGAAGAGTTTAAAGTACTTCCTGAATTCCTTAGTTCTGTCAAAGTAGAATGCTAGTGCTCTTCTAACATCTAGCATATTCAAAATCACCTCCGTGTTGTCACAATATGGTTTTGGGACAAAAACAGGACGATGGATCTGTTGATGCATATGGAAGGTGGAGGCAACTTCAAGGAGAAACTTGAGATGTGGCCTTAAAGTTTCTTTGTCTTTTGAAAAAAGACCATGCATGGTGAGTGTGCCATTAGGGCTGCTATTTCTCCTATGCACCTAGCTGAGGTGGTGATGGCAATTAGAAATGCTGTCTTCATGTACAGGTGTAAGAGAGAGCAAGTTGCCATGAGCGCAAACGGAGGTCTAGTCAAAGCTCTGAGAACTAGGTTACGATCCCAGGTTGAAGTGGGTGGGTCTCACATACAGGAAGAGATTCCAGGCAACCTGGAAAGGTTTAGTCAAGAAGCCCACCTCAATACCACTGCCACAGAGACCAAGTGGGCCACACATCAGCTGCATCCAGAGCCATCTGTAGTGCTCTTCTGGCTACTAACTGACCATCTCTGACAATGGCCTGAAACTGCTCTTTTTGTGTGTCTAGTAAAATGTCCAGAAACACACTGAGTTTCCCATAATTAATACGATCATATTTAGCCATGATAGCTCGGTAGTTTGCAACTCTAAACTGTAATGTTGCTGATGAATACGCCTTCTTCCCAAAGAGATCTAGCCTTTTCCAATCCTGATTGTATAGGGTCTACGTGGTATGCTGTTGCTTGCCTAATGCAGTAACTGCATCCACTACAATGGAGTTGGGCAGCAGATGCTGAAACAGGAAGTCTGCCTCTTTGGGAGGGATGTAGTATTTTTTGGCAGCTCTTGTAGATTGGTGCAATGGAGATTAGTGTCCATCAGATGACTTTGGCAGGATCTAGAATTGCTTCATTAATTGGGAGGGCAAATCTGGATGAGGAGGCGGTGTGCTGAATATCTACCAGTTTGTGATGTGTATCTGACACCTCCTGTAGGGGAATCTGCAGCTCATCCGCCATGCTCTTAGTAAGGTCTTGGAAGTTAATGATATCATGAGCTAGTGATGGAGGGAGGAAGGTGCATTACAGCCTCATCTGTCAGCTGGAGGAGTAGCTTCCTTTTCGAGCCCTTCCTCCTGTTCCTCAAAAGTTTCCTCCTCCTCTGGTTCAGGGGTTCTGGACAGTGCCACTGTAGGAGACCATCTGGCACACTCGCTCTGAGACACTAGACACCTGCAAAGTATGGGATCTGTACATCGCTCAAAGATGCCAATACGGCCATGGGTGGGGGGAAAGGGCATGGGTGGTGGTGGGGGTGCCAAAGGGGGCCCATACCACAAACATGGGTCAGCTCAATGAAATCGAAGAGGACCCTTGTATTGTGACAGGCGGCCAGGAAAATTACATCCTTCTAGTCACTGTCAGACTTGTCACTGGGTAAGAGTGGTGTTGACCGTGGTATTGGTGGTACACAGTCCAGTGCTGAGGGAGATTCCAGGCACTGGGAGGTGCTCAGTACCAGGGACCTAGTAACAAGTAATGGGGATTGCCATTCCTCCCCAACTGTCAGGTCTCTAGGGTACCAGAACTCTTGTGGTACTGTTGGCTCACTCAGTACCACAGAGGAGTTTCCATAGTATGTTGTCAGTATCAATGGTTATGAAGGTGCCAAGTGCTCCCTAGCCTAAAGGTTTTCTCGGTGCTGCTCCTTTAGAGGCAGTATGGTGTTTTTTTGTCCTTAGAGGGACGTATCACTGCCTCTGAGACTGAGCCCCTGCTGTCTCTAGATGGTGCAGCAGAGCTCATAGCAGAGGCACCCTGATATTTTTGGGTATTGTGCTTCGGAGCCACTGGTACCGAGGTGGTCGATCACACTGGGGAACCCCTCTGGCTGGCCAACTCAATTTGGGGGTTTGGAGCCCCTTTTTCCACAAGCCTTTATGGGGGGGAATTTGCTGTTTTTTCCCCAAGATTCTACCCCCTTTGAAGTTGAAAGCTCTGGAGGTGATCCGGGGTCAGCACCAGAGCCATCTGGAGGGTGAAGTGCCGTCTCCATAAGGAGAAGTTTTAACTTCAGCACCCAGTTCTTGCAAGACCTCAACTTTAGCTGATGGCAGAGGGGAAGCACTTGGCGGTATATGGGACTCTCCCAGGCACCAGACACAATGAGTGTCTGTTACAGGAATCCACTCCTTACAGGAGAGGGACCTCTTGAAGCTGCGGATGGCAGGGGAAGGGTGCTATCATACTCTAGCAGTGAGGAATGCAGAAGAAAGTTCTTTCCTTTTCAAACGGAAAGAATTTAGAGTGCCTTCTAAATGCCCTGAGGGAGAGTGGGGGAAGAGAGAGAATTATACCCCCAGACAAGTTATTTTTCCTTCCTTTTTTTTTTTTAAATCCCAACAGCTAAAAAGGAAACACTAACTATTAAGGAGAACAAAAGCAACTACTACTTATACTAATAACGCAGATAAGAAAGGGATAACTGTCCGCTGAGGCCAAAGGCAGTCAAGAAGGAACTGAGGGGGTGTTCATCTGGGCAGGGCTAGGTAGCCTCGAGGCAGACCATGCGGGAGGGAGAGCGCATGTGTGGGCTGAACTGACACTGCAACCTAAAATTTCTGATTAGAGGCTAGAGTGACCAGATGTTCTGATTTTATAGGGACAGTCGATTTTTGGGTCTTTTCTTATATAGGCACCTATTACCTCCCCACCCCGTCCCGATTTTTCACATTTGCTGTCTGGTCACCCTATTAGAGGCACGGGGCACAGATACACCTCTAGTGGAGCACCCACAGGGACACTACTTGAAAAAGAAGCTGCATGTTTAAACAACTGATGATGTTCACAAATAGGAGTAAGAGGGCTTTTATTCTCTCAGTTTATTACATTAATTTTTAATTGCTCAAATTACCCAAAGTTTTTCTAAATTATCTGTCTAGTACTACAAAATGGGCTAGTTTAAAAAAATAAATAAATCAGGCCAGGTTTTATACGATGCACTATGTACTTTTTTTTCCTATCAATTAAGAACCTCGGGTCTGCTAAAGGTTATAGTGCATCATGTCTGCTTTGAGTTATGCTTAAGACCAATGAATTCTGAAACTGAAAACTCACTAATTACAGTAACTCCTCACTTAATGTTGTAGTTGTTACTGAAAAATGCAACTTTAAATGAAACGATGTTAAACTAATCCAATTTCCCCATAAGAATTAATGTAAATAAGGGGGTTAGGTTCCAGGGACATTTTTTTCACCAGACAAAAGACTATTATATACACATACACTATAAGTTTTAAACAAACAATTGAATACTGATACACAGCGATGATGATAGTGAAGCTTGGTTGAGGTGGAGGAATCAGAGGGTGGGAATTTCTCAGGGAATGCCTTAGGAAGGATGAACTAGCACTCCACTGAGCCCTCAAGGGTTCTCTCTCACCCTACAAGCCAGCAGGACACCAGAGATAGAGATGCGCATTTCCAATTAGGTATCAAGAGTGGGGTCAGACGTGCACTGCCTTGTTAATTAGATTAGCAAGCCCCACAGCTGCAGCTTCTGCTTAAGGCAGCAGCTCCCTCCCTCGTGTGTCCCCACCCTGCTCTATGGAAGATGGGGGTAAGCAAGGTGCAGGGGGACATTATCCCCCCTCTTCTTCCCCTCCCCCCCCCACACAGCAAGCAGGCAGGAGTCTTGGAGAGCAGCACATGACATTAGAATGGAGCATTTCACAACTGTAAACGAGCATGTTCCCTAATTGATCAGCAACGTAAGAACGAAACAATGTTAACCGGGATGACTTTAAGTGAGGAGTTACTGTAAAGTCAGGAGGCAAAAATAAAGGGACTTTTGAGAATGAGTGGTTAATTAACATTTTATATACAATAGGCATTTATACCTTTAAAGTGTATTTAAAGAAAAACTAAATCACTAAACATCAAATCCATCCCCTCTCCTTCACAGGTGCAGAGGCTCCTCAGGCAGCAGAACAGATGTGGATTTGGAAAAGGGGCAAGTTTCCAGGAGCTGCTCACTCCTTATCTGGCACACAGCTTTGCAGCAGCTCCCTACAAAGCAGGCAGGCAGTTGAGTGGATTCTCTGCTACACTGATCCTTCTGTGGAGGATGGTTAGAGGGAACACAGCTTCAGCTGTTGGGTTTCAGTAGCCTCGGATGTACACATCTGTCCAACACGTAAAATGGCTCTTCAGTTTAGGATTTATCCCTTAATTAGCTTTTAGAAAAATCAGAGACTTTGTCAAGAGTTATTGTTCGTATGTGTTTTCTAACGGTGTCAGCCTTGGTCTAACTCTACTCCCACTGAAGTCAACCATTGACTTCAGTGAAAGCAGAGTTAGACTAACTGCTTCATACTTTGAGAATACAGGCTGGGATTTTCAAATTTAATCAAGGTGGTGATGATGTTTAGTATTACAGACTAAGCTCAGTGGAGAGATTTCTTCAAATCCCCTTCTCCTCTGCCTTCTGCCCCCCAACACAATTAGAGGGAATCAAAGATGACAAGATATCTGGAAGGGGCAAAATGATAAACACAGAAGGAGGAAATAGGGGTTTAGCACTTAATTTTAATCTTTTCCTGCACCTCACTCTGTGAACAACTTGGGCAGAAACCACCATTCCAAACGATGAAGTGAAAGTTTTGCTTGGAATGTTGAATTACCAGAAGTCACACAAATGTAATATGTTGGCAGCAACAATACCCTCTTTACCCCACAGGTGTCACTCTTCAGGCAGTATCCTTTAAGGCAGACCCAACTACCATCAACTGAGTCTTATGAAAGACAGCCACATACCCACGTAATTGCTATCTTTGCCCACCCCTGATTTAACACATACATCAAACTACGGCCCACGAGCCCATCCTGCCCAGCCCCTGAACTCCCGGCTGGGGAGACTAGCCCCTCCCGCTCCCCCCGCTGTCCCTCTTCCCCCAGAGCTATGCAGGCAGCGCGCTCCTGAGGGCTGTGTGGCTGCCAGACATGCTGCTCTGAGCAGCGTGGTAAGGGTGCGGAGGCTGGGGATTTAGATAAGGGGCAGAGGGTCCCGGGGGGCAGTCAAGGGACAGGGAACGGGGGGTGGGTGAGTGGGAGGAGGAAGAGGAATTGGATAAGCGTGGGAGTCCCGGGGGGCCTGTCAGGGGACAGGGAGGAGAGGAATTGGATATGGGGTGGGGGGTGATTAGGGTGGGGGGGGTTTCAAGAGGGGGTGGTCAGGGGACAAGGAGCGGGGGGTTGGATAGGTTGAGGATTCTGAGGGTGGCAGTTAGGGGGCAGGCTGTTCGGGGAGGCATAGCCTTCCCTACCCGGCCCTCCATACAGTTTTGCAACCCCGATGTGGCTCTCGGGCCAAAAAGTTTGCCCACCCCTGTGTTAAACCATGAAGAGCCTGGATGTAAGAGTGGATCCCTAGATTAAAAACTTTCAATTATTGATGCATTAGAAATGCATCTTAATGTAAAATACTTAAATACTGCTGTTAAAATACAAATATCCAAAAGCCAAAAAAGTTAAAATTTAGTTTCTTTGCAAAGCGATTCAAACCAAATATTTGTTTATTGTATCCAAGTGTCCATAACGAAGGCCTTAGTTTACAGTTTAATTTTTTTTAAACTGACAGCACTGGATATGCAGCCTATGCTCTAAAAAAAAAGAGCAAGTGGTTTCCTTCTTTGATATACATCACCTTAAAGCTATCTCGAAAATAGAAATCCCTTCCCACAAACCCCCCCACTTCCCCCAAAGGGGGGGGGGGGAGAAGAGGAGGGAGAGAAATCATCCCGAACCATAACAAAGAAATTCACAGGAAGATGTTTCAAGGGAAAAAAAAATCCATTTTGGGAGAACCGAACTGGAATTTTTCATCTTCCTTACAAATGAAATTGACAAGCGCTTACAGCTAGGCTGCCAGAGAGGCAGAGAGCCAGGGCACAGAGCTTCCCCTCTAGCTCCAGGGCCAGAGGCAAAATGTCAGTCTCTGCCACAGTGGCCCCATAGCTGGGAGAGAGGGGGGAGTTTGAGACACCAAGTCAGAGTGCTCAGTCTTGGCACCTATCCTGGAAAGGCTGTCAATTTCACTCTCAGAAATTTAAATTGACAAAAGCCTTTGAGGCCTAAAGCCAGGGAACCATCATTTTGATTTTCCTGACAGAAAAAACAGAAGAAGTTTTCAGCAAAGTTGAAACTTCCCACAGAAAATTTCAGTTTGGCAAACAGGATATTTTGTGTCTGAAAAGCACTTCAAGTTTTCTGATGCGCTGTAACCAGTATCAGGGGCTTTGCAGGCGAAGCTAGGTTCTCAGTAACAACTCAACTCCATTGTCTTCAGTGGAATAGAGGTAACAGATTGGAAATTTAGCAAACAAGTCTGTTGATGCACTAAGAGGAAGAGAATTAATCTTACATCACTAGCTGGGTTAGTTCTGCAGGGCTAACAAGTAAAAAACAGTAAAATATTATCACTAAAGCTAGCACATGACTGAATATATCCGAGGAACTATTCGGTTGAGTCAGTAAGTGCCATTAGACCCTCATTTTACGCAGTAAATTAAAACCCAGGCAACAAGATTACTCCAAACATTGAAAAATATATATATATATAAATGCTTGTTTCAGATACTCCAAACCACCACTACGCCGCCATTCTGTGCATCTTCCATGTACAAAAAAAAAAAAAAAAAAAAAGATTCTTATTTTGGTATTTCAGTTAACTGAATTTTCCCATTAACAAGGCCATGGGAATATGTGTGGTCACGCTCCACTTAGGCCAGGTCTATATGGTGGTCTAGTTCATTTGTGCGAAGTGCACAAATATTGAACTGAAGCATCCACACTGCTTTGTTATGCAGTTTAAGGCATTGGTATTGTTAATCATTGCATCCACACAGCTCTCTCTCTCTCTCTCTCTGCACTTGTCCATATTAACTCGTAAGTATTCTGGGCAGATATCTCAAGGCACAATGTTCCACCACTCTGCGCTGATTTTTCTTAGTGCAGTGTGGGATGCCTACTGAAAGTTACAAGAATTCTGGGACTGGGGTTCAAACTAACAGACTCATGACTCCTTCCCAGCATCCATTAATTTTGCGAGTGCCATTTTCCAATTTGTCAGGCAGCACAGATGAACCCCTGTGCCATGACCGTCATTAATACAAACAGGATGATACATGCACTTAGAGTTGTGCAGACAGATGGATTCGGCTCTGCAGTTTCATAGGGCTTTTGATGATGTGACAATACCACTAAAAGGAGGAGGAGGATTAAATCAAGCAGTTACTTCTGCACAGCATTTATATAGAGCAGCTTTACTTTGTGGAGTACTGCTTCTAGTTTCAGCCAACTCAGTGACTGGTGGGATGAGATATTGATGCAGAACTGACCAGCAGTAGCTGCAGAACTTCTGTGAGAAAAAACACTTTCCTAAAGAACTGTACAGAGCTTGTCCCAGAGCTGCTGGAGCAGCAGAACACCAATATTAAGAGCTCCCCTCACTGTGGAGAAGGCACGTGGCCATCACCTTCTGGAAGCTAACCACCCCCGATTGCTAACAGGTCAGTAGTTAACCAGTTTGATGTTGGCAGATCAACTGTTGCAGCTGTTCTGATGAAGTTTCCAATGCTATGAGGGTGCTGCTGTGCCATGTAATGAATCTTCGCAAGGCACAGGAGTTTGATGACTTTGCATGGGTGGGGCTCCTGAATTGCATATAGGCTATCAATACCTGCCTATTTTTTTGCCCCTCCCACACCAAAACAAAAACTATCAACAGGAAGGGGCATTTCTCCATGCTGCTACAAGACCTGGTTGACCACCATGGAAGATTCATCAGTATTTATGTGCAGTGGGCTGGAGGTCCATAATGCCAGGATATTTAGAAATTCAGGCCTCCTTGCAGGAATAGGTGATGCAATGTTTGCTCCACAACCACTAAAGACATTCACAGAGTTATGGTTCCTCCTGTCATTCTGGGAGACCAAGCTTATCCTCTGTTTCTGTGGCTCAAAACCTTTTACTGTACCCTTGGAAAAGAAAAAGGAGCAGTTTGATTTTAGCAGGAGTAGCTACAGAATGCCAGTGGAGTGTGTGTCTGGAAGGAAGGATTATAGGTGGGTGGTGCCTTATGAAGAGGCTAGATGTTTATCATTAAGAGCCTCATCATAAGCACCTGCTATATTTTGTACATCTGTAAGAACAAAGGAAAGCCTGAAGGATGGGTGGGAGCAGGATGTGGAGAGACTTTCAAACCAGGTAGAAAGGGTGCTGCTGAACATGCCCCAAGTGGTCAAGGAAACAAGGTGAGGCATGCACTGTGCTCCTACTTCAAGGCCAGAAGTTGTTAGGTGTAATGAGTTACTGTAACCAAGAAACAAACCAAGGTGTGTTTCCATTTTATTAAGAGATGGTGGGGAGGAATATTATGCCATTTATGGCCTGTGCTGTGCCTCACTGATATTTTTCAGCCAAGCTGTACCAATATGTACTAAATTAACGAAGCCATCACTCAGACATTGCTTCTTTAATAAAACCAAAAACAATTAACCAAGACTGTACTACAAACTTAAGATGAATGGACTTGAGGCATGACCAACCTAAGGTGTGCTCAAACACTCCTGTAGGCGATTCACTTGATAGGGAAGGAAGAGTGTGCAAGTGTCCTGTAAGTGAAAGGGTAGGTCCAGTAAGGCGTTCTCTATTTTGCAGGACCATTGGAAGGGTACAGTGCAGTATTTGACCTCTGTAAGAAAAGGGACTCTAGCAGCTGTTTGTCTCTATATCATGTCCCTTTTCAGGGCTATACACTCCATTTCGATCTTTGAAAAATGCTCCAAAAATCACCCCTCCGCCTTCAGGGCACTCTGGTGGGATGACAGCGCTCACGACACACACACGAGAGAGAAAAATAAAAAAGCACAAGTACTTATTCCACACCTAATCTCCACCCCTAAAAATGTTTCTTTCCCCACAATTTGGAAATGGCATTCCCTGCCTTTCCCCCCTCAAAAGTGCCCTTTGAGTTTTCCAAGTTATTGCTGCATAGAAAGGGCATTCGGTGCAAAAGCTGGTATCGGGGTGGCTGAGGGGCTGTAAGATGGGTATCAGAGGCTATGCGCTTTCAGGTGGGTAGGGAACAGATTAGTAATTGCACACGCAGGCTGTCCTCTGTTGGAGGAGGTTACGCAGAGGCAAGTCCAAAGAGACACAAAAGGGTCTTTAAAAAAAAAAAGAAAGAAGATTCCCCCCCTTTTTTTTTTACCCCTAGGGTGCCGACATCTTGAAAGGGGAAGGTAGGTGTGGGAATACCAAGCAAAAGCAGCTTGGGAAAAAAGGGATCAGGCACCCAGTATGACTAATAGTCATAGGATTTGATACACGGGGAAAATAAAACAAAGTTTTGTGTTTGGCCAAAATGCAGACTGGAGGGTGAGTTTTAAATACTGAGCAGGTGGAGAGAGGTTCCTAGCTCTGCCCAACATGGCCACAGATAACCAGTACTTGGAAAGAGTAGTTTAAATCCCCCATGATGTTTATTGTAATGCAGAACATACTTCCTGGTAGAGCTCTCCTCTGCAGCAGTTTCAGGCTGGCTGTCCACATGGGGTTCTTTTGACTGTCCAAATGTGCCAGGTCATGCAGTTTTTGGCTACCTTGGTAAGTCTCTTCCTGGGCAGACTCCATGGCATATGTGGGGTCAAAGGAGCTTTCAGCGGGTGTTTGGGTGCTTGCTCTGTTGTCATGGGCTATTTGTGGAACTGCCTACCATATTCCGGTTTGGTGGTAATATCGCTTACAAAAAATGCAGTCCAGTTCTTCATAGAATAGCCAAGCTCTGGGAGCATGATCCACAGTCCTGGTCTTATTCCTTGTCTTCAAGTACTTTGATCTTTCCTTTCCCCCCTCACTGGTACCAGTTCAAGGAGCAGCCCCTTGCCTTCACTTGCTCTGACAGCATCTTGTACATGTCTGCATTCTGGTGACTTCTCCAGCAGGAACGGAACATGAAGCTCTCCAACAGCAGTCAAATCCAAGATCTCTGAAGGGGTCCACATGGAAGCATGGTGGCAGCATGTCTACCATAATAGGTATGTGAACTAACTACTACCTTGTATCAAAAAGGGGTACACACTCCTGACTATCCACCAGCATTTAAACAAAGAAGTAACATCCAGTCAAGATGACAAAGCAGTGGAAAAAACACAGGTACAAATAAAAGACAGCTCAATCTATTTGTGAAGCAACGCACTCTGGGATAGTAGTTGGAATAGTTAGAATATATAGAAGTGGAATATTAGGACTGAGTCCACAAGAACCTTCAAGCAAACTAACTCATGGTGAAGTTTTTAAATCAAATTAAAAATCTGTTTTTAAATCAAATTTGGTGGTTGTGTGGGGATGCAATGCACTTTAAGGCAAAGTACAGCTACTGATTTAACATCCCCATGTAGACAAAACTTTAGACCGCAAGTGGAATTCTTGCATTTTCCTAGTTGCTCTGTGGTATACAACGCCACAGAGGAGGATAGTGAGAATGCTGATGCGCCAGAAAACACCCAACACCCCAGCGGCCCCAGAATGTCTGTCTTATATGAGTTTCACGCTACTACTCTCACAAAAGCAATCCATAAACAGTGTTAAACTAGCCATGCTTCAATGAGTTCTCACTCCTGGGTTTCTATAGTACAACAGCAGCGGAGTAATTTTTGAGGATGAAGGAAGTAGGGAAAGGGAGAAGAGAAGAAACTCAAAAATAAACCCTTTCCCACATGAAGACTGGTGGTGCTAGGGAAGATTTCCTCTTACAGAGAAAGGAAAATTTAACCACAAGGTATTTCCGTTTGAAAGAATAAAAAAAAAATATTTCAAAGTTTCCCTCAAGTTTGCCAGGTCATCTTGCTACAGGAGGCAAGAAACAAGCCTGAAAACATGCGAGTTTGAGGGAGGGTGTGTGGGTTATTTTTTCTTCTCCCTCTTGATAGGAGCTATGGGGGGAAGGCTGCGACAGCTACAGAAGCAGCAGAGGTAGTGACTCAAAGATGAGTGGATGTGGAAGCTGCAGAGAGAATACCTGAAAGATGCTTTGTTTGTATGTATGAAGTAGCACCTGAATGATCTGATGGAAGAGAAGATCCAAGGTTTGGAGCTGCAGATAGAAACTCAATCATAGTTTCTATGGGAATTTGAGCAGATAGTGGAGGAAGGAAAGATGAGTCTGAAGACTTGCAGATGCATACTGGACCAGAGAACTGTGAGGACAGACTGCTGGATGAGGAGGGTGACCAGAGGAAGCATAGCACTACAAGGAAGAGAAAAGACTGGCTAGCGAAGGAGAAAGAGCTGAGAACAGGTTTGCTGAGTTGGAAAATGTAGGGGAGAGGCAGGCAGTAACAGAAGATTAGAGAGCAAGGAAGAACAGCAGAGCAGCTAGTCCTACAAGAAGGGAAGAGGCAAAGGAGATCTCCTGGGACTTTGAACTCTGGGTAATAGACGATGACTCAGAAGATTGTAAGTGAGAACAGAAGACAAGAAGACTTGCAGCCAGAAAGAAGAGAAGGAGGAAGTCCAGAGAACCACACCAACATCAGTAAGAGGCAGGTCTGATTGGGGATTCCCTCCAAGAACAGACACTCCTGACACCAGAGCTGATCTGGAGAATAGAAGGGTGTGCTCTCTGCCAGGGACTAAGATATGGGATGTGGACTGAGGCTGAAGAGGGTCCTAGTGGGAGCAGGAAAGACTCCACTGATTGTCCTTCATGTGGGAAAGAATGATAGAGCAAGATTCTTGTTGGGACACATGAAGGGAGACTACTCCAGGCTGGAGAAGATGCTTAAAAGAAACAGAGGCTCAGGTGATCTTCATTGGGATTCTACATGTTAGAGGAGGACAGAAAGGGAGAGACAAGATTATGAAGATCAACAGTGGCTCAGGCAATGGTGCTATAAGGAGGGATTGTGGATGTTCAACCACTGAGAGGCATTCATGGACAGAAGACTGCTTGCATGGGATGCACTCCACCAGAGTAGGGCAGGAAATTGACTTCTGGGATGGAGGTTGACAATGGATTAAAAGAGCTTTAAACTAGGAATTCAGAGGAGACAATTAGAGATGGTCATGTAATCACTACACCTGATTAAAATACTGAATGAGGAAAATCAAGTAAAAAATACAGCAATTGAGAAAGGAACAGAGGATAGGAGAATGTACAAGATTAAAAGATTGTTACGGTCATTGGTACTGGCACTGTCAGGTAGGCAATACTGGCAGTAAAATGACTACTAAATCAGGTTAGAAATCCGGGTTAAGCCAAACAGAAACAATTAAGATGTCTACACCAATGCAAGGAGCCTGGGTAACAAAATGGAGGAGCTAGAACTACTGATGAGGAAATAATATGGATATTATACGGATAATGGAAACATGGTGGAATAATAGTCATGACTGGATTACAGGTATGAAGCATATGTACAGTTCAGGAAAGACAGAAAAAAGTAAAGGTGGTGGAGTAGCATGGTATATTAATGATAAAGAAATCAGAAGTGATGGAACAGATAAAACCATCTGTTCAGGTCAGTCACTTTGGGGAAAGAAAGTGAAGAGGCTCCACTGGGATAGCACTTGAGGTTTGCTACAGACCCCAGGATCTGATTTGGATATGGATAGAGACCTCTAATATTTTTAACCGATATTCCTGGATGCGATAGCTGACAGATTTTTTTCCCACCAAATAGTCACTGAACTAAGAAAAGTTGATGCCATTTTAGATTTAGTAAGCAGCAAGGACCTTACAGAAGAATTGGCTGTAAAGGACAACCTTGGTTTGAGTGAATCATGAGTTAATTCAGTTTAAACTAAAAGGAAGGATAAACAATAACAGGTCTGCAACTAGGGCCCTTGATTTCAAAACTTTTTTAAAAATGAAGGCAATTAGTTAGGGAAGTGGACTGAACTGAAGAAATCAAGGATCTGAATGTGGAAGAGGCTTTGAATTACTTAGTCAAAGTTGAAGATGGGATGCAGGCTCCAGGGACTAAGCAAGGGGAAAAATATATAAGGCAGAGTTGCAGACCAAACTGGATGAACAAGCACCAGATTGAGAGAAAGCAAAAAGCCTACAAGGAATGGAAGAAGGGATGGATCAGCAAGGAAAGCTACCTTCTGGAGGTGGGAAAGCGTAGAGAAAAAGTGAGAACTGCCAAAAGCCAAGCAAAAAGTTGGACTTTGCAAAAGGAATTAAAACCAACAGCAAAAGGTTATTTTAGCCATATAAAGAAAACAATGAAAAAAGTAGGACCACTAAGAACTGAGGGATGGGGTGGAGATTAAAGGTAATGGAGGTATGGTCTACCACTTAAATATTTTGCCTCCGTTTTTAATAATAATAAGTCACTTGAGGACAGTGGCAGAGTGGCTAATGAGGATATAGACGTAGAAATTACCACAAATGGAAGCCAAACTCAAACAGTTTAATGGGACCAAATTGGGCAGGTCAGATAATCTCCATCCAAAAATGCTATTAGAAGTGGCACATGAAACTGCAAGCCAAATAGCAAGGATTTTTAATGAATCCATAAACTTATACCCTATGACTGGAGGAACTGCAAATATAATGCCTGCATTTAAGAAAGGGAAAAAAGTGATCTGGGAAACTGCATACAGTTGGGATCAAAGTAATAGGCCTGTAAGGTCTTAGAACAAATTTTGAAAGGGTAATTAAAGACAGAAAAACAGTAATTGGGATGAAATACAACATGTTTTTTAAAAAGGTAAATCATGCAAGACAAACTTGATCTCTCTTTCAAATAAGATTTTCTAGACAAAGGAAATGCAGTAGATCTAATCTACCTAGATTTCAGGAAAGTATTTGATAGTTCCACCTGGGAAATTAGTTATATTGAAGATGTGGATTAATACGAGAATCAAACGATGGCTAAGGAACTGATTAAAGGGGAGACTACAGTGGATCATGCAGAAAGGTAAAATGTCAAGCTGGTGGGAGGTTACTAGTGGAGTTCCTCAAGGAACTGTTTTGGGACCAATCCTATAACATTTTAATGAATGTCCTTGCAACAAAAATTGGGAGTGTGCTAATAAAATGTGCGGATTACACAGTTGGGAGGTATTGCTAATATAGAGGAACACTGGAATATCATACAAGATGATTCGGATAATTTTGAAAACTGGAGTAATAGAAATGGGCTGATATTTAATAGTGCAAAGTCATGCACCTATGACTAACAAAAGAATTTTTGCTATAAGCTGGGGACATATCAGTCGGAAGAGACAGGAGGAGGAGGAGAATCACAGTCATCCTGTGACTGACCGATACTATGAGCCACCAGTGTGATGCAGCTGTGAAAAAAACTAATATGTTCCTAGGATGCATCAGGAGAGGTCTTTCCAGAGGAGACAGGAAAGTGTTATTATACAAGGCACTGATGAGACCTAATCTGGAATACTCTGTGCAATTCTGGTCTCCCATGTTTAATAAAGATTAATTCAAACTGGAACAGGTGCAGAAAAGGGCTACTAGGATGACCACAGGAACGAAGAACCTACTTCACAAGAGGAGACTTAGACTAAACAAGCTATGCTCCTTAACAAAATGAAGGTTGAGAGGAGATATGATTGCTTTCTATAAATACATCAGAGGGATAAACATCAGCAAGGGAGAAGAGTTATTTAAATTAAGGGCCAATGTTGGCACAAGAACAAATAGATATAAACTGGCCATCAACAAGTTTAGGATTGAAATTAGACAAAGATTTCTAATGAGCAGAGGAGTGCAGTTCCAGTACAGCTTTCCAAGGGGAGCAGTGGGAGCAAAAAACCTAACTTATTTCAATACTAAGTTTGCTAACTTTATGAAGGGAATGGTAAAATGAAGTTGCCCACAATGGCACTTAGCCCATCCAAGACCGCTAGTAGCAAATATCTCCACTGGCCAGAGATGGGACATTAGATGGCAAAGGCTCTGAATTACGAGAGAGAATTCCTTTCCCAGGTATCTAGCTGGTGGGTCTCTCACACATGCTCAGGGTCTTATGATCACCATATCCTGGGACAGGAAGGAATCCCCCCATACTTAGTCAGACTAGCAGAGACATGGGTGTTGGGTAGGTGAGAGAGATGGGGGGGGGGGGGAGAAGGGTGGAGGAAATTTCCACCTTCCTCTGCAACATGGGGCGCAGGTGACTTGCTGGTTTGAACTAGATTAAATGGTGGATTCTCTGTAACTTGAAGTCTTTAAATCAAGATGTGACCATTTCTATAATAGCCCCATAACCTCTGGCTGAGTTACTGGAGTTGGTGGGTGAGGTTCTGTGGCCTGTGACGTGCAGGTCAGGTTAGATAATCATGATGGTCACTTCTGGCCTTAAAGTCTATAGGAATATAGACTTTATATATTCTATAGCAGAGCTTTCCAAACTTTTCATGTTGGTGACACTTTTTAGACATGCATCATTTCGCGACACACCGGAAGTGACGCGGAATCAATTCCGCCCGGATTACACATACTGCGCATGCGCAGTACCCAGGGCTGGCCGCCCCAAGCAAAAAAAAAAAAAAAAAAAAACAACCCCAAGTGCCGCCCCCCGCGCCCAACGCTGGCCGAAACACCCCCCCCACCCAACAATGCGGGGAGCGGAGCACGCCCGCCGCCCCGTGACACACCTACACTGCCGCTGACACACTAACGTGTCGCGACACACAGTTTGGAAAGCTCTGTTCTATAGGAATATATCACTCTGGGATGTCACCAAAATAAAAAAAAATCAGAGGTTAATAGAAACCACTGGTCCCACAGGTTTATGGAAAGTTATGAAAGTCTGTGATCCCCCCCTTCCTCACAACATCTGCTGGCAAAGTTACTCCCTGACTGACCTTTCTTCAGTACTCTAATCAGTGGGAACACTGAGCTGATGTGTTTATGTTTAGCTCAGCTCATTTTCTGATTTTGCAGTTGAACTGTAGCTCTAGAACTGGGCAGGTGAGGAGTGAAGCCAAAAATAATGTTACTACAGATCAGTTCTTATGGACCGTACATATAGTAAAACTTATACTCGACTATCTAATAAATCATAAGTGAATACATCCATTATGCATCATTATATAAGAAAAAGGTTGACTGCAAGAACTTAAAGGAATAAACTCGTTAAGCAGTTTCAGCTCTGCTCACCAGGCAAAACTACAATCAGGATTTAAAGTCAATACCTGCACAGGGATTTCTGAACTATAACTGAAGAACCCACGACTTTCAAATATGCAAAGCTTAGGCTAAATCAATTGTTTACGTCTTGCCCAAGTTTCTCCCATAATTCTTTGGCCACTAAAATTTACTGGAGATTGCGAGGTGCTCAGGTACGACAGTAATAGGGACCATATAAGTACATAAGATAGACCGTATAAATTTAACCAAGTGCACTCAGTTATTATGCATTACTACTACATGCGTTATTTAACCCAAGGAGTATCCACTCAAAGCCTTTAGTCTAGGGTTAAAAATGCAACCTTAGAATTGCATTTTTGAAAGATTATAAAAAATGGCTTGGATGAAAGCTGCAGTCTGAGTGGGAGAAGAGACTTCAAACATGTAATTTTCTCCCAATGAATTCACATCAGGACTACAAAGTTTCTTCAACAAGATCGCTGTAAGAGCCAAACACTTAAAAATTATTCAATTTAAATCTTAAATTTTCATCTGAATAATCTTTAATTTTAAATTATCTTATAAAAAGTGGTTGATGGGATCAGAGAAGGCAAGAGCTGTAAAATTCAGACAGCTTGGAACCACTACATCTTTCACCTGACAGAGGTGGGTCTGGCTAAAAGTTAAATGGCTTCCCCACTGCCTACTAATTCCCTTCATCTCTCCATTCAGCTGGATCTGGCAGCAAACAAAGCAGATTTGCTAAAGTAGATCAAACCACATTTGCTAGCCCAGATATGCCGTTCAGCAGGAGCAGGCCTTGAAAGAACAAGGCAGAGCTAAGCAAGTGAATGGGATCATAGCAGTTTCAAAGGAAAACAGCTCAAGCAGTTCCTCCTTTGCCACCATCAGCTGGAAGAGAAGGAAGAAAAATGGGAGGGAAGCAGGTTTAATGGGAATATAAACACACCCTCAGACATGAGCAGATTTTTATGAGTGTCTGTATGAAACAGATTAATAATTACGCTTAAATGCTTAATTGACTTTTTCCTCAATAAACCATTTTATAAGTGGAACAAACTCCCTAGGTGCACATTAATCAGCTAATTTAAGCACATCTTGGCTGTGTTTGAGGGACTGCTGTGCTTCAGCACACCCAAGATGTGCATATATTGGCTGATTAACACTTGTGTGCTGTTGCTTGATGCATAACTAGCAAATTAAGATTTAATCTCCTTAAATTCAGGTCATCATACTACTTGAAGAGTAAAAGTTCCTACCACAAAACAGAAAACCAGAATGTCTTAAGACATCGCTACAAACAATACATCCAGGGGCACACCTAGTTTGTTCCTTTTAAGCTCTACGATAAACCAATTTTCACTATTCCCTATGGCATGTCTGCTAATTCACAAGTAAAAAAAGAATTAGGAGGCTTAAACATAACATTTTGGCTAGTAGCTTTTGTAACGAATCAACCTAAAGGGATTTGTATCTAGCCAGTTTTCAAAATGAATTTAAAATTGTTTTAGATTGTATACTACACCCACCCACAAGTCCCTCTGACAATTCTTCTGATTCTACAGTGACATTTTCCTATCACTTTAAATATACTTCCTTTATCCCCTATTTCTGTGAAAGGCCCATCTGTCAAGGAGAACTGACCATGTACAAAGTGCAGCCAAACTCAAAGTGAAAAGAAAAAAAACCCTGAAAAGAAACATCTTTCATTACAGTAATCATAGGTGTTAGCTGCAAAACAGCAAGCAAGAGATTTTCAGACAGTTTTCAATTTGAGAAGCATTCTCTCAGAAGGTAAGCATAAAAAGCAAGCATATTTAGATGAATTCAAAACAATTTTCTTGTAAGCTTGAATAAAAATAACCCCAACAAAACAAAGCTACAAGTCATGATCAGCCAAGTCATTCCCCAACCTCTCCCAAAGTGTTTTCTAATATAGGATTCCATCTGTATTAGATACCTTATAAATACCAGTCACTTTGGTATCTCATTTACCTCTGAGGGGTGATTTCAAAAGCACTCGCTTGGGTGCTTTTGGAAATCTCACCCTGAAGTTTTATACAAGAGTTATACAGCAATTAGCAAATAAACCAATACAGCATATTACTTGGAGTCAAACTGAGGGGGAAAGAAAAAACAAAACAGGTACCATGTATAGAATATCAAACCAACTTAACTTTTAGGGTTACACTTATACAAACAGTAAAACTTATGACAGCCATCTTAAGCAACTGATTTACAAAAGGGGACTACACAAGTGCAAAATACAGAGCAAGACCTTGCAAGTTAAAAGAGGCCATTGAAAAAAAACAACAATCAAGTGATTCAAAAATGACTGGCATGAGTTCTGGATTTCCAAGAAACTAGGTCTTTCAACTTTAAGAAAACTACAATAACTAAAACCTGAACATTTAGTCACTAATGCACTTCTGATTATTTAAGATTAAGTGTAATGGAATTGGAAGATTTAGTATGGACATTCATTATCAGAGCAAAGTCTTTGCTTTGTTTCATAGCCTGCCACTGTAATGTTAAGTCTGTTTATAATTTGTACATAATGTCTGTCCAGCACAGAATTCAAGATTCTACTGTAATTGAACTATAACTATTTGTGGAAGTAGCAAGGTAATTAGCAAATAATGCAGACAGGCTTTTGGGGAGGCACACCCTTTTAGAGCAGTATTCATACTGACTGTTTACAATAGCAGATTTAACTATTTAGATATAAAACATTAAAAACTGCTGTGCCAAACATTATGATTCAATATTCTAAATAGCTATGATCTCCAACTTAGCACAATGGAACTACAATTGTCAAACAGATTGGAAATGAAAACAGCATTTTATTTTAAAAATTTCTGTAGCCTGTAGCTGTGATTCAGGAAAACATTTAAGCATCTGACTTCAGTGGGACTTATACACATGCTTAAGCACCCTTTCTGAATAGGGAGAGGCTTCAGCACAAATTTAAGTGCATTCCTGATTCATAGCCCAAGATTCCATACATTTCCCCACCTATTAAACTCTTGTAACAAAGTAAATTAAATATTTATCAAAGTATCTGGATCTATAAAGGAGAGTAGATGTGTCCTACACATTTCTCTAAGGTGCTTCCTTGCCATAAAAAAAGACTTACATGGACAAGTTAGGAGATGGAACCCTACTATCATCAGCTAGGTTCCCAAGGTGGCTCGGCGTTGAAGTCGAACTGTTCTCTATAAAGCACTTCTCCTAGGCCTTCTGGATAGTTGTAAACCTGATCAGAGAGTTTGCCCTGTAGGAAAAATACATAGATGAATAAAGTTGATAACTTGGGAGTAAACACCACTTTACCTTCAAATATGGAACTTCTGTTCCTAACTGCACTTTTAATATGGACTACTGTCTCCTGTTATAGTAATCTACAACAACAACTTGAGAGCCTGTTTTTCAAAGGTGAGTGCACACACAAATGAGCATAAGCAAGTCAAATGGTCATCAGTGACATGTTTAACTATCAGTAGATGTTATCCACCTTATGGCCTCTTGACATTTATGCCTCCCTAGAACCTCCTCCCCTTACTGTCGCACTTAGGGTGACCAGATAGCAAGTATGAAAAATCAGGACAGCGGGTAGGGGTTAGTAGGCACCTATATAAAAAAAGCCCCAAATAGCAGGACGGTCTCTATAAAAATCAGGACATCTGGTCACCTTAGTCTCACTACAGTAGCAGTCATCTCCCATATTCCTCAGGAGAGCCTTGATCCCCTCCCAAAGGGGCTCTGAGGAGCACAGGAGGTCAAAGCTATTTGCGATGATTGAAAATGGAACTACAGGCAGTGGATACAAGGACAAAATGTAACAATCCGCAGGTGAGGGAGTACACAGGAGAATTAAGCTTTAGTATGGAGTGACATAAGGGGGTATGGGACTGTAGTGGTCATAAGGTGGTACACATGGAATTTAATAGTCATCTTTGAGGAGATTAGCAGAGTCAGAAGTGGTACAAAGAGCACCACTGTTCCGATGGCCCACCTATGATGAACTACAGGGTTGTTAGACTGGATCCTCTTTGAAGAACTTCCCGTATTTCATGGGCCTGCAGTCCCTCTCTCAAGGGCCACATTTAATTAATCCAAGTAGAGATGCTGAATGCACCACAAGTCCCCTCAGAATCAAAAACATTTCCCCTCAATTCCTACCCAGCTCTAATCAGCCCCCACCTCCAAGTGGGCACATATCTTCTAGGCCCTCATACAGTGCTCCCACTTCCTCTCCACCCATCCCCATAAACAGAGCGGTTGGAGACATATTCTGGGGGCAAAGTCGGGGGCCTTGAGCTATGGGGAGACCAGAGTCTGTGCATCAAGAAACTGGCAATTTAATTGGCCCTTAAAGGGCCAAACTATTAAATATGGATCCAAAAGTCAAACTAAAGTCTTGTCTACAGAGGGACAGCAAAGAAAATTTATTCAAATTAAAGGTGTGAATTCAAAGTGGCATAGTTGAACTGCATTAAAACGCTGCATGAACACATTCATTCTGAATTAAAGTGGCCTTAGTTTGGAAGTGAATTTAATCCTGTTTAGTTTAATTCACTTCCAAAGTGAATTGAAATAAACCAAACTACGGCCACTTCCATTCCGAGTAACAGCATCCACACAGGAATTTAATGCAGCTTTACTAATACACTTCAAATTCACACCTTTAATTTTCTTAGCTGACCCTATGCAGACAGCCCCGTAGGTGTTAAAATATGGGGTTTATATACCCGAGTTCAATTACAATAGTCATTTAAAAAAGCACTGTAATAGGTCACAGTGGAGTTTAAACCAGCCCTGCTTACACAAACTGAATTCTTCACAGGTACAAACTCAGAGTGGCTGTCACATTTTAAAATAATTGAAACCACCAATGTAAGCAAACTAGTCATCTGGAAACCTGGGACATGCTGAGATTAAAAAGTGTGTGGTAATCCATGGTATAAAATACAGAGTACTACCGATATTTAATAAAAGTAAATCTACATTAAACTTAAAAATCTGAACACATATGGGCTACCAAAAATGGCTATCCTTTGTCACATAATTGTCTTTTCAACCATAGCAGTTGCTTATATACGTATTGGCAAGGATAAGTGAGCAAGCACAGGAGAATTATGCTAGTTCACATTCCATAATTTGCACTCCAAATGTATCATCTTTCTTTCTGTCCCAGCAAAGGTATAACAGCAGTGCTGTAGTGGAATCTCATCAATAAAATGTCATTACTTTTACAATACAAACTATAGAACATTTACTAATAGTTATGAATATTAAAACTGAACTACACTTGTTAAACATGAATTGGAATTATTTACTTCTAGCTGACTGAAAGCTACTTTTCATGTTCTGTTTAATTTAAAGAATTGCAATGGAAAAATTAAAGTTAAGCTAAGCCAATAAAATTAGCTCTCAAACTACTGGCATAAGAAATTAGTTTTAAAATCAAGTGTTAATTTCACAAAAGCAAAATGTTTAATATCTACACTATTTTTGGATGCTGTTCAAAAAAGTGAACATCTGTATGCGGCTTTCAAACTGAGAACGCTTTTACAGCAAGACAAGTCTCTTAAAAACAGGTGTTGCAAGCAGAAAAGATGACCTTTACTGCAGTACATAAAAGGCCACACTATAAGCAAATATGACCCGCAGTACAATCAAAATAAATTTTGCCACATGCCGCAAGGAGAGAGAGCCAGTTTCCTTCGAGCTGGAATAAAAATTGACAATTTTCCCTAGCAATAACTTTGTGTTGTGTTTTAGAGGAATGCACTGGAATTTTACCCAATGCATTTAGCATTTTAAGTCCTAAACTCAGGATTTCCCCTCCCACCCCCCACCTTGTCAGTGATCTCAACTGAAGTACAATTTCACTTCATACATGAGTATTTAACTGTATCAAATATCCATAAAGGATAGAACAGCATTAATGGAGTCTGACTTTTGAAAGAATTTTATTCTAAGAGGTAGAGAATTTAATGAAAACTATCAGTTTTCCAGATCAAAATATGACAGTGCTAAAATGTAAAGTACTACATGCTAACATTTCAAGCAGGGTTGCCACATGTCCCTAATTCACCTGGGCGGCACAGATTTTAAAGGAATTGCCTCATGTCCAGACTGAAATGCTTGATTTTTCCCTATTTTGACTGAAAGTCTCAAAGGTGGCAATAAAAATTGTTCTTTACCAAAAAAGAAGTTTTCAGTTGAGGAATTTTTTTTTAAACTAAATGCCTAGTAGCTGTACTTTGCCTTATAACACCTATTAAATCTTCCATTGTCCATACCGTCTTACAAACAGGAAAAACTCAAGGTACTGAATGAAAATATCCAGGGCCCAAACCTACAATCCAGAATTGTGAGACTCAGGTTTACACTAGTTGGCATTAGAGACAGCATGAAGTGCATGGGTCATGGAAACTGAACTATCCCTCTTGTTCCTAGATCCCTTCAAGATCAGTTTTGAGGCATGCTGGTAGGACAATATGTGTGGGAAGCTTGCCTTCCTTGCTGCTCTGCAGATCACAATAGCTTCTGTTGCCAGAGCTAGCCATCTCACCCCTTTTGCCAGCACTAAATCTACAAGTACTTTTAAACTGAAGCTTATGGTTGATGTAAATTAGCTCATTGCATTATTTTCATTAAGTGTTTATGTGACTAAATGTCCCTAACTCCCCCTCGTCCCCAGAAGGTGACACTCCTAATTCCCCTCTATCGTAATAATGGTATAATTTATTACACAGAATATTCACACCAGCATCAAGCCCACTAAGAAAAATACTGGAGACTCAAAACTAGCCAAGGTACACAGTCTCCTTTTAATTGTACAGCGTAGGCTGGGGCAGCCAGAGGTACAGCTCACTGTAGCTCCGTTTCTCTAATACAGAAGGATTCCCCCGGAAAAGAAACATTTACATTACTAGGTTACTACCAAATCCTGTCCTAGCCTCAGAAGCAGCCACACTCCCCTCCTCCCCACAGGCTTGGAGTTCGGTGCTGCCTGTCTGCCACCCCGCTGGGGAACAGAGAGAAGGCGGGCAGAAGAGTGCGCCTGCTGGAACTGCTTTGGGGAGAATTGCTGTTCAGTGTATACGAGACAGAGCAGGGAGGGGGCGTCCACTCTTGCACACGCTGCAGTCAGACACATGGGGTGGGGGGGATGCAGTGTCGCAAGCAGCCGCGACGGCAGCAGCATTGTTCGCATGGTGACAGGAAGGAAAGAACCAGACTGGACCAGTCCAGACTGGAACAAACCCCTCCTCCCTTTCCACCACCATTATTCACGACAAAAACCGGCTGAAATGCTGTTGTCTCTCACATTCACCAAGGGAAGAACAGCAAGCAAGTGCATTATCTGTAGAGCTGGCAACCCTCACAAACTCGGGGGAGGGGAGAAGAATTGGGGAAACACTTCAGCTCACTCACATACAAGCATGCAGTGTAAAAGAACAATTCGGAGCTCTGAGTAGGGGCCCAGAGAAAGGAAAGCCAGAGCTAATCCATTTCATAATTGTTATACAGCCGCTTCCCACAGCTACTGACACAATGCAGCTGTATTCCACTGGGGCTACCCAAACAAGCTATACTGAGCCACCAGAGAGACTGCTGTAGACAGGGTCTGAATTGCAGCAAGTAGGGAATAGCGGTAACAGTACTTTTGCTCCGGTGTACTGTCACTTCCTGCACAACCAAGATGTAGAAAAGGATTGAAAGAGGTTTAGTCTTGCTTTCCTCTGATACCCACAATTTGGATCCACCCTTATTGCAGTTACACATTGTTCTGACTACCGAGTCAACCAAGCTTATATTTTACATGGACGGCAGTGTGCCAATAGTGAGAACATGAGTCTTCCAAACCCTATCACCTCATACTCATGTGCATGCACACTTGCAAACATACTACAGTCCCCCACCTTGTTGCCTCTATATGTGTAAAAAACACACATACTACAGTTCTCTCACCACCTCTCCTTTGCATGCTCCCCCCCAGCCCACTTCACAACCATGTCTCTAGCTCTTCTCTCTGCTAGCACCCCCTTCCAATGAAGCAGGTGGTTGGACCATGACACAAACACACCCAGCTGACACCACTCTGAGAATAATACACTGACAGCCAGATCCCCTTTGTACACATTTTACCAGCAGCTGAGCAGTGACTCAATCCTCCATACACTTTCCACAGGCCACCACTGTGACTGAGAAGGACATGACCAAAAGGACTCCCAAGGCAGACAAACCAGCAAAAATGGGCTTAACCGAGACACTTCCAAAAGAACTGGTGGGCAGCAGCAACCTGGTTACTGTTAGCCTGACAGAGGGGAGGGGAGAGGAGAATGTATGTATGTATGTGTGTATGTGTGTGTGTGTCCTTGAGGCAACAAGAGAAGAAGCGATTGTGTCTGAGGTTGAGGGTGATTGCTAAGCAGGATAGAGGGGGTACAGAAAAGCATTCCTTACCCACTGGCATATCAGCATTATGTCAATGTGCCCAAGACATTAAGACCCCAGGGAAGGGGGGGGCGTGAGAGTAGGCCACTTGAGAGTATCATCAATGCCTACTCCTCCCACTGCTGCCACATGAGCTTCACAAATGCCCATCATGAACCCCAGTAACAAAAGCAGAGCATAAAGGTCTCATTGGGGGTTACCACTTGCCAGGACCCACAACATGGCTCAAGTGGTGGGGATAGGAAAAGATGTGTGACACCACAACAGCAGAACCCGGGTGGATAGTCAGTCACACAATATGGCCTCTGAGAAGCGAGAGGAGCCTCTGCCATGCTACAATCACCCTCTTCTGCTCCACTGCCCTCCTCCCCTGTCTAGTCAGGCCTTCTTTACTGATCAAGAGATCTAGTTACAAGCCTATTTCCCTACACCCCCCCAAAATGGCATTTTGAGTGTCAGTTTACTAGAGAGAAAGAGAATCAGTGAAGACCCACATGGGAGAGAAACAACACTACCGAGCCAGGGGCGCTCTGACAAGGGGAAGTGATGATGAAACAGCTCCTGCTACAAGGACTATTCCTGGGGGAGAGGGGAGTCTCCTTTCACTGTTATTAAGTAGCCAGGTCGACTCCCCTCTCCTCCTCCATCCCCAAAAAAAGGGCATCGAGCAAGGCAGAAGCAGCTGGAGGAGGAGTCTACTATTACTGCTAACTGACCCACTTCAGACTGAGACATCACACACAGCCACCCAACCCCCTCCACAGGAATCCGCCATGTTAGAGCAGCTGCTGAGCCCCCCTTACATAGTCACATTCGGGTCTGTGGCTAGTCTCCTCTCCTCCCCCCCACCCCGCTGAACGGATACATCAACCACTGCACAGCAGCCCCCAGATCTCCGCTCGCTCTCTCCCCCTCTCTCTCACACGCACACACGGGTGTCCGCCATGTTCGAGGAGCAGCTGCTGAGCACCCTCCACACACACATTCCCTTGCTACATGTGCAACAGCACCTCACTCCTGCCCCGCATTCCGCGGCAGAGATCCGCAGCAATGCGTACTGGGGGAGGGGGGCAAATCTGTGACTCATCCCCTTCTTCCCAGGGACCGCTGCTGGGAAGGAGGTGCTGCTCGCGGCTTCCTGGCTCCCCCAGCCCGCCACTGCTGCCAAGGACCTGCAGCTCACGCCTCCCACAGCCGCTGTTCGGGGCGGGGGTGGCCGGAGGTCTGCGGATCCCTCCCGAGGATGGCAGCGGGGCTTGGATCCCCCGCCCTCTCCTCATGCGGGGAAGGGGACAAAACATCCTCCGCTGTTTCTGGGGGGCCGGAGCCCGCGAAGCCCTAGGACTGCCCTCCTGTACCCCCCTCTACTGCCCTCCTGTACCCCCCTCTACTGCCCTCCTGTACCCCCCTCTACTGCCCTCCTGTACCCCCCTCTACTGCCCTCCTGTACCCCCCTCTACTGCCCTCCACCAGCCGGCAGGTCTGGGACCAAAAGCCCGCAGAGCCCGGCTGTGCCCGAACCTCCCCCCACAAGCCCCAGGCGTGGGAGGGCGTCTGCTTCACAACTGCCAGCGCTGGAGGTGTGGGGGTCCCTGCCTCGCCCCCGCCCCAGGGGCTTGGGGGTCTCGCTTTCCACCTGCCCCCCCCGAAAAGGGATGTACCAGCATTTGGGGAGGTCTTTCTCCCCCCGCCCCCCCGGCCCGCGCGCGGCAATGCGCACTGCCGGAGGGCAGGGGGTCGGCTCGCCCACACCCCACGCCCAATGTCCCCGGGGATGGGGGGTCTCCCTCCGCCCTGCCCCCAACCCGGGTACTCACGTGGGACAACGGCCCGAAAGATTTGGTAAATCGTCTTCGCTTTTTAGGCGGAATTTTTAAAGAGGGATGTGGGAACCTACAGCAGAAATACAGGCGGCGGCAGCGGCGCCCTCCAGGGCCATAGGCTGCGGGGGCGGCCGGCGGGGGGAGCGCAGGGCAGCGCTGGGACGGCGGGGCACGGGCGCGGAGAGACGGGCAGGCCGGGAGCGCGAGGGGAGCGAGCCGGGCAGAGCGGGGCGGTGGTGGCGGGCGGGCGGCCAGGCAGGGACACGCGCAACGACGCCGAGCAGGCAGGAAAGAAGAGGAGGGGGCGCCGCAGCCCGGCACTTATAGGAGGAGCGGGGGGCGGCGCCACGCGTCACAAGCATGCGGGGAGAGGGCGGCGCCTGCAGCGAGCAAAGCCGGTAACCCGCCGCCTCCCGCCTCCGCTACCCAGGGCGCCGCGCACCGCTCCGGGCAGGCCTGGGGCGCATGCGCCGGCAGAGAGCGCGGGGGCGAGTCGGCCCCTGCCCTTTGCCCCTCAGCTGCCGGCTGGGCGTCCCTTTGCCCGGCGCTGGGCGAGGCAGCGAGAGCGCCCAGCCAACAGGTGCGAAACGTGACGTAGCCCAGCCCAGAGCCACTGGAGCTGCAGCCGGACCTGGCCCCTGCAATGACCTGTGCTTCCCCCAGGAATTGGAAGGGGGGGGGGGGTTGAGGGCTGACGAGGGCTAAGACCCTGAGCGTGAAGGTGGGCTGTATAGCACCATAGTGAAAACGGAAACATGTTTCACGACCATTTTATTAGATTTAACTCATGTTTTAAAATCATCACAAACATTAAAGTTGGCTACTCAAGCCTACTATGAAGCTCTACATCCTTCTTGGTTTCTTGTTGTAATTTTGCACAACTCTTTGATGTCATCTTGTGTGTCCCTTATTTCCAGTCCTTCACGATATGCTCAGCCTCATCATGATCAGGCAGAAGGCGACTTCTTTCAGAACACAAAATTCTATTCAGTGAGGCAAACAAATGCTCAATTGAAGCTGTTGTAAGTGGGAGTAGCAAGAGATGAATTTCTACTTCTTTCATCCCAGGAAACATAGCACAAAAATTGGATCGAACCACTAGTGATGATAAAGAAGTTGAAGTTAAATCTTTGTTTGTCGTATGATATTCCACTCTGTGTTAAAATTTTTCTATTCTATCCTGATCACATAGCAGCCCCATCGCTGTTAGTGCCTCACTTCACTCAACTCTAGGTGTTTTATAGGACAGGCATCTTTAAAAGCTATGTAGAAGTTGAGTAGAATCCAGAAATAACTATTGTAGATTTGTAAAAATCAAGTCTATGTACTTTTTCAGCTGGTTTAACAAACACTTCTTGTCCTCTTCACTTAAGGACCTTCATTAGTCAACTTCTGGACTGAAGTCTTTGCTTCTTCTAGTACATAGATCTACTACTGTTGTAGCAGATGCCTGGATGACATTGTTTAATGACCCAAGTGGTTTCAACAATAGACTTACATGAGAGAGAATGGCGATAGTCTTCTCTGAACTTAGTAAAAAACGTAGTCCACCAGTCTCATTACTTAGATCTGTCCTATCTTGGTGGATACTTTCCAAAACCAGTCATAATAGTTGCAGTAATTTTAAGACAACAGCCAAGAATCACTCATGAGAAAGCCAGCAGGTTTTCCCAGGTTTGAACTTCAGTCCCAGTATATCTTATATTTGTTTCCAAGACGTTCAGTCCTTCTAGACTCTTGCTGAAAAAAAGAGTATAAAAAAGCCATTCAATGTATGGCTTTTTAATGTCTTTTGAAGATTCTGCAGCTTGTACTAGGGCTAGCTGGAGTAGGTGGCCTCTGCAGTGTGTATGGAGAGATTAGGGTTACACTTTTCTCTGAGCAAAGCTTGTACTCCCCTATTTCTTCCAGAGAAGTTTGTAGCTCCATCAAATACACAAGCAGCCATCTGTTTGGGGTTCAATTTACAAGCATTTAACTCTTCTAAGATGTCACAGATGCAGCTGATATGTCTTCTATAACCTGAACATCGAGAATGCATCTACTGGCCTACCACGGACATCAAGATAACATATGCAATGACTTAAAACTCGATGCCTATTTGCATTGGGGCATTCATCAGCCATGTATGCACATATTTTGAATATGGTGAGAGAATTCTCCACTTTTTCAACTGCTGAGTCTTTCACTGTTGCACCACATGCTTCTAGAGAGTCAGCTGAGTTATTTCAGAAAGATAGTGAGCATTTGCAAGTCTTGTTCAAAACCAGTGTCCAACTTCAGGATTAAACAAGTGACAATGCACTTTTCATTGGCCTCCAGTTTGTAGTGTGTGGTATCTCTTGCTTAAATAGAAAGTATGATGCAACAGCCATGTTGGTTCACATAAACTGAATTGTGTCTCCAGCATTCTTAACAGTCTCATTAAGTTCTTCTAAAATTGGCTTTGACAGTGACTGGCTTATAAGGCTTTCTGTATGTCAATGTAGTCCAGAGGCATGATGTTTTGCAGCCTTTTCATAGAGGTTGTCAGTATTGGCTTAGCTGATCCGTCTGCTAGTCTTTGTTCATACTTTTCAAACCCATTATGCTTTCTCAGGTAAAGTATTTTCTCATATACTGCATATGCTTTTAAAGTGTGTATTAATGTTTCATTTTCAGTTCAAATTTCCAAACAATGACTAAATTGGCAACACTGCATGTAACTGAGGGGCTGCAGTAACGTGAACCGGGGTCTGTTAGCATGTCCCCCCGTCTTCTTTTCTCCAGACTAAACAATCCCAATTTTTTCAATCTTCCCTCATAGGTCATGTTTTCTAGACCCTTAATCATTTGTGTTGCTCTTTGGAGTTTCTCCAATTTGTCCACATCTTTCCTGAAATGTGGTGCCCAGAACTGGACACAATACTCCAGTTGAGGCCTAATCAGCAAGGAGTAGAGCGGAAGAATTAATTCTTGTGTCCTGCTTACAATACTCCTGCTAATACATCCCAGAAGGATGTTTGGTTTTTTTGCAAGAGCTATCAGGTTGGTTTGACATGATTTGTTCTTGACAAATCCATGCTGACTGTTATTTATCACCTTATTATCTTCTAGGTGTTTGCCCACACCAACCCCCAACCAGCCAGGGGGCCAAGGAGAAGGAAACAACTGAGCACTGCATCTGCCCACAACAGCCCTGTAAAGGGACCAAGGATAACAAAACAACTTACCATGGTATCTTCCCAACCTCCAACCCACTTCAGCAAAGGCACTGAAAAGGGAAGAAGCAACATATTACTAGAGCATTCTATTCACCTTTACTTTGCAACAGGAGCAGGGGGGAAAGGAAGCATGAAGTCTGATTGTCACTCACAAAGAGTAGGGTGATACCTGTGTGTTAAGAAAATAAAGGACTGTTCCATGAAAAATGTCAGGCAAAAGTTATTGTTAAAGAACACCAGGCCACAATGTTTTTATTCATGGAACAAAAGTGTAAACAGTACAAAATTAAATAATTCATTTGTGTCAAAGGGTCTGATCATTGGCATAATTATTGCTTGAAAACACATTTTATCTGATTCAATGCTTCGTGGTAGTTCCTTATTGGAAATGGGTCATGGGCCATTAGGCATCAAATAAAAGGCCTCTCTCAAAATACAGAACAAGTGTGCACCCATGCATCACTTCCTTATGGCAGCTTAGAGCCCTGATTTTGATTGGAGGCCTCCACAAAAATGTCTGGCTCTGTCCATTTGGAAGCAGATGTCATGGCAGAAACTGGGTCTTTAAAGTCCATCAGCAGCCTCATTCAGTGAGTTAATGACAGCCTATTAACTGACTGACTTCACTAAGCATTAATAGGCTGTTATTAACTTTCACTGAAGAAGGCTTTAATCATGTTCATGTACCTGGCAAACTCAGGCTTTTTATGGATTTCTCAGGCCCTCAGGACTACTGCATAAGCAAATATGTGGACTAAAAACCTTAGGTAGCCCCGTATATTCCATAGAGTTTATCTGAGCACTTATGGTCTCCAACACTAGTATCTTTGCACATCACAATTTGTCCTCACAAAACCCCCTGAGGAAAGGAAGTATTATCCTAGTTTTACAACTGAGGCACAGAGAGATTAACTACCTTGCCCAAGGTTACAAAAGAAATAATAAAGCTGGGAATTGAACCCAGATCCACAGTCCTGATCCACTAGTTCAACCACGATGACACATGTTTAGGATATTTTAAAAACTCACCTTGTTCAAACTGTCACAATTCTATTACACACACAAGTATAGAATGAATTGTCCAGCTCACTTACACCCACCAAAAAGCCACATTAGGATGGGTGCTTCTGGCTTTCCAAGCCTATGGCTGAGCTGAGAATGCACCCAACACTAGAAAAATATGAAATTACCACTGTGGAGGGAAACTACTTGTTTTCCTTCAATGCAAGACTATGTATAGCAGTATTTTTATAATAATAAACAGAGAGAGTTGATAGTCTTAAGCAAAAGGTACAGACCTGTCAACTTTTCAGGAAAAAAAAACCCCTGAAAGTATACAGCATCCAAGGATGGTAGGTCTGGGTGTCTTCATCTTTGCTTCTCACTCTTCCACCAGTCCAGTTTTCCCTTTTGTCAGTCACTTCGGTGAGGACAAGGTGAACTGGCAAGTAATTCTGGGTTCATTACGGTGTCTCTTTATCTCCTGTAAGCATAGGTGGTTCCATGTCGATAAGTCAACAGGAAGGACCAGGATCAGCAGGCAGAAAGTCAGCAGGTATTTCGCAATGTATTCTGCATCTGGGCACAAACATTTAAAATGTCTGTAGTGCTACACCCCTATGCACATGCTTCTCATTTTCCACCCAGGCAGGCTTACAACCTGCTATTGGGAGCTCCATCCACAGGGTGTACAAGCAGCAGGGAAGATGGAAAGAAAAAACCCCGTGGAGAGATGGGAGGAACGGGAAACAACCAAGTAGATTTAAAAATGTTATTAAAGTTAATGTTTAAAATCAAATTTACACAAGTTAAGAAGAAAGGTACTGTACATCTGGGGTCAGGCTTGGGTTATGAGGTTCGTCAGGGAAGGAAGGAAGTGGGTTATTTCCCTGACCGGCGTTCTCGATTACTCAATCTGGTACTGATGGTGTACCGTGATGTGTTCCGTGTAGATGTCTCTGGACCCACCTGATGGTGTCGAACACCATGAGCTGTCTCATGAGCCGGGCGTAGTGCCGACCAACTCCGCATGCTCTCAGCACCAGCTCGTTGTGAGGGTTCTGGATGGCATTGTGGCAGTGCCCTTCCTTCCTCTCTCCCCACTTACGCTCCCTCCCTCACCAGACCCCCTCATTTGGGATAGGAAAACCAGTCAGAATTCAATTTTTGAGATAGATTGTATGAAAAGCAAATAAAATACACATTTATTATTAATCGTGAAACCAACTGGTGAAAAGAGATGAGAGACAGGCCAGTTGAAAGTCTCTGAGTAAAGATAAAAGGGGAAAAATATTGGTGACATCATGGTGGGGGTCTACCACAGACCACCAAATCAGGAAGAGGAGGTAAATGAGGTATTTCTAGAAGAAATATCCAAAACACAAGACCTGGTAGTAATGGGGGACTTTAGCTACCCAGACATCTGTTGGAAAAGTGTAACCCTTCTGCCGGTCAGAGTCGGCAGCAACAAGGGCCGGGTTCCGTATCTAGGGGTTCCATTCCAATAACACAATGCAAAACCGGCTCAAGCCCCCACCCAGTGACCTGGGACAAATATATATCACCCCCCCTGGGCGCCTCTAAGAGGCAGTACTTCCCCTCTCGCAAGCACAGAGTCTGAGTGTAGAAAAACCTTTTAATGACAGAGAGAAACAATCATAGAATCATGAATCATAGAATCTCAGGGTTGGAAGGGACCTCAGGAGGTCATCTAGTCCAACCCCCTGCTCAAAGCAGGACCAACCCCAACTAGATCATCCCAGCCAGGGCTTTGTCAAGCCTGACCTTAAAAACCTCTAAGGAAGGAGATTCCACCACCTCCTTAGGTAACCCATTCCAGTGCTTCACCACCCTACTAGTGAAAAAGTTTTTCCTAATATCCAACCTAAACCTCCCCCTCTGCAACTTGAGACCATTACTCCTTGTTCTGTCATCTGCCACCACTGAGAACAGTCTAGATCCATCCTCTTTGGAACCCCCTTTTAGGTAGTTGAAAGCAGCTATCAAATCCCCCCTCACTCTTCTCTTCTGCAGGCTAAACAATCCCAGTTCCCTCAGCCTCTCCTCATAAGTCATGTGCTCCAGCCCCCTAATCATTTTTGTTGCCCTCCGTTGGACTCTTTCCAATTTATCCACATCCTTTTTGTAGTGTGGGGCCCAAAACTGGACACAGTACTCCAAATGAGGCCTCACCAGTGCCGAATAGAGGGGAATAATCACGTCCCTCGATCTGCTGGAAATGCCCCTACTTATACAGCCCAAAATGCCGTTAGCCTTCTTGGCAACAAGGGCACACTGTTGACTCATATTCAGCTTTTCGTCCACTGTAACCCCTAGGTCCTTTTCTGCAGAACTGCTGCCCAGCCATTCGGTCCCTAGTCTGTAGCAGTGCATGGGATTCTTCCGTCCTAAGTGCAGGACTCTGCACTTGTCCTTGTTGAACCTCATCAGATTTCTTTTGGCCCAATCCTCTAATTTGTCTAGGTCCCTCTGTATCCTATCCCTACCCTCCAGCGTATCAACCACTCCTCCCAGTTTAGTGTCATCTGCAAACTTGCTAAGGGTGCAGTCCACACCATCCTCCAGGTCGTTGATGAAGATATCGAACAAAACCGGCCCCAGCACCGACCCTTGGGGCACTCCACTTGATACCGGCTGCCAACTAGGAGCCATTGATCACTACCCGTTGAGCACGACCATCCAGCCAGTTTTCTATCCACCTTACCGTCCATTCATCCAGCCCATACTTCTTTAACTTGCTGGCAAGAACACTGTGCGAGACTGTATCAAAAGCTTTGCTAAAGTCAAGAAATAGCACATCCACTGCTTTCCCCTCATCCACAGAGCCAGTTATCTCATCATAGAAGGCAATTAGGTTAGTCAGGCATGACATGCCCTTGGTGAATCCATGCTGACTGTTCCTGATCACTTTCCCCTCCTTTAAGTGGTTCAGAATTGATTCCTTGAGGACCTGTTCCATGATTTTTCCAGGGATTGAGGTGAGACTGACTGGCCTGTAGTTCCCCGGATCTTCCTTCTTCCCTTTTTTAAAGATGGGCACTACATTAGCTTTTTTCCAGTCATCCGGGACCTCCCCCGATTGCCATGATTTGTCAGAGATAATGGCCAATGGCTCTGCAATCACATCGGCCAACTCCTTTAGCACCCTCGGATGCAGTGCATCCAGCCCCATGGACTTGTGTTCGTCCAGCTTTTCTAAATAGTCCCGAACTACTTCTTTCTCCACAGAGGGCTGGTCACCTCCTCCCCATACCGTGCTGCGGAGTGCAGCCGCCTGGGAGCTGCCCTTGTCTGTGAAGACAGAGGCAAAAAAAGCATTGAGTACACTAGCTTTCTCCACATCCTCTGTCACAAGGTTCCCTCCCTCATTCAGCAAGGGGCCCACACGTTCCTTGACTTTCTTCTTGTTGCTAACATACCTGAAGAAACCCTTCTTGTTACTCCTAACATCTCCAGCTAGCTGCAACTCCAAGTGTGATTTGGCCTTCCTAATTTCACTCCTGCATGCCTGAGCAATATTTTTGTACTCCTCCCTGGTCATTTGTCCAATCTTCCACTTCTTGTAAGCTGCTTTTTTGTGTTTAAGACGAGCAAGGATTTCACTGTTAAGCCAAGCTGGTCGCCTGCCATATTTACTTTTCTTTCTACACATCGGGATGGTTTGTTCCTGCAACCTCAATAAGGTTTCTTTAAAATACAGCCAGCTTTCCTCGACTCCTTTCCCCCTCATGTTATTCTCCCAGGGGACCTTGCCCATCAGTTCCCTGAGGGAGTCAAAGTCTGCTTTTCTGAAGTCCAGGCTCTGTATTCTACTGCTCTCCTTTCTTCCTTGTGTCAGGATCCTGAACTCGACCATGTCATGGTCACTGCCTCCCAGGTTCCCATCCACTATTGCTTCCTCTACTATTTCTTCCCTGTTTGTGAGCAGCAGGTCAAGAAGAGCTTTTCCCCTAGTTGGTTCCTCCAGCACTTGCACCAGGAAATTGTCCCCTACACTTTCCAAAAACTTCCTGGATTGTCTGTGGACCGCTGTATTGCTCTCCCAGCAGATGTCGGGGTGATTAAAGTCACCCATGAGAACCAGGGCCTGTGATCTAGTAACTTCTGTTAGTTGCTGGAAGAAAGCCTCGTCCACCTCATCCCCCTGGTCTGGTGGTCTGTAGCAGACTCCCACCACGACATTACCCTTGTTGCTCACACTTCTCAATTTAATCCAGAGACTCTCAGGTTTTTCTGCAGTTTCATACTGGAGCTCTGAGCAGTCATACTGCTCTCTTACATACAACGCAACTCCCCCACCTTTTCTGCCCTGCCTATCCTTCCTGAACAGTTTATATCCATCCATGACAGTACTCCAATCGTGTGAGTTATCCCACCAAGTCTCTGTTATTCCAATTACGTCATAATTCCTTGACTGTGCCAGGACTTACAGTTCTCCCTGCTTGTTCCCCAGGCTTCTTGCATTTGTGTATAGGCATTTAAGATAACTCACCGATCGTCCTGCTGTCCCAGTATGGGGCAGGAGCCCTCCCCTCTTGCACTCACTTACTTGTGCTTCCTCCCGGTATCCCACTTACCTCGGGGCTTTGGTCTCCTTCCCCCGGTGAACCTAGTTTAAAGCCCTCCTCACTAGGTTGGCCAGCCTGCTTCCAAAGATGCTCTTCCCTCTCTTCGTCAGGTGGAGCCCGTCTCTGCCTAGCACTCCTTCTTCTTGGAACACCATCCCATGGTCAAAGAATCCAAACCCTTCTCTCCGACACCATCTGCGTAGCCATTCGTTGACTTCCACGATTCGACGGTCTCTACCCCCGGCCTTTTCCTGCCACAAGGAGAATGGACGAGAACACCACTTGCGCCTCAAACGCCTTTATCCTTCTTCCCAGAGCCACGTAGTCTGCAGTAATCCGCTCAAGGTCATTCTTGGCAGTATCATTGGTGCCCACGTGGAGAAGCAGGAAGGGGTAGCGATCTGAGGGCTTGATGAGTCTCGGCAGTCTCTCCGTCACATCACGAATCCTAGCCCCTGGCAAGCAGCACACCTCTCGGTTTTCCCGGTCAGGGCAGCAGATAGATGACTCAGTCCCCCTGAGGAGAGAGTCTCCTCAACAATGCGGCCTTTTGTTGGGGAAACACCACATCTAGGATTTGTAATCCAAACTGTGAGCAACGACCCACCCCAGCAAATTGGCCATGTCCTTCCCCTTTGGTTCTTGAGTCCAGCAACCCCAAAAATCACCCAAAGTCCCAAAAGTCCTCTTCCTTCCTCTCTCCCCATTTACACTCCCTCCCTCACCAGACCTCAGCAGTAGCACCAGATTTAAGTCTCATTCCCTTATCTGTGTGCTCTATTTCCTCTTCTTAGCTCCTGGAGTCATGTGATTCTGTGAGTTTCTCACTTTTCATTAAAAAAAGAGTAAGTCTCTAGTCCAGGTGATTGTGCAGAAAAGTTTGAAAACTTGGCCCTAAAGGTTTAAACACCAAAAGGCGAACAAAAAGAACCCAACATTTAATATTTTATAAAATATCACTATTTAAAAGCCTTTCTCATGATTTTTTTGGGAGCCTAACATGATTTTTGAACACTTGAGGTTGGCGATATTATTCCTCTCCTGCTCTGCTGTAGCTCACTATTTGACTCAATCAGGGTTGGAAACAATGAAAACCTCTTGTTCTCCAACTGCACCCTAATGGGGGCAGGTGGGGAGAGAATCACAGTTAGAATTTTCATTTCAGTCTCAGGGACCCAGGACAGAACAACCCAGTGCACAGAGCAGCTATATGAGACAAATTAAAGGAGTGGTGATTCTGGACTTTTCTTTCACAAGGTGTTACAGGGAACTGGTGGTTTTCATAGAAATGTTATGATTCTGTAAGTCTTTTAATCTTTTTTATTAAGATTAAAGACACAAGCAGGACCTTCTGGAAGTAACAGCAATTCAATCTTATGATCTGTAGTCTTTTCATATTTGTATATGTTTAAGATAAAGAATCACCATCTTCCTCTCCCTGGTACGTTAAATGAAATTTTGATGGAAGCCAGGGGGATGATGCACAACTATTAAAAACCCAGTCATGGTCGGGAGGGAGGATGCCTTTTACTGAGCATATACAGAGCACTAACCTTTTGTCTGTTTTTACTGAATTGCTGTTTGGATCAAAATTAACTGGAGCACAAACAAGTGCCATGACTTCCTAGTGCTATCTTGGATCATCTTCATCCTAGACCCAGAATAAGTCAGTACACTGAGTACAGTGCTGAACATCCTACATGCAGGCTGAAGCACTTACACACAGGAAGGGAAAAAGGAAAATGAATACTAGTGGCAGTGTTTTGACTAATTGAGCTTCTACAGGTGTACAATTGCATGAGGTCACACATGGAGGCTTAATGGAACATAGGACCACAGGGCACTGTATCAAGATGCCACAACTAAACAAATTATGGTTGATCCACAAAATCAGAGACAGTTGGGAGGTATAATGGGAAATGTAATCCTATTTTGAAGGTATCCAGCAATACATCATTAACCCAAATTCTGCTTTTTCCAACTGCAACACTCCCCCAGACTGATACTAGATTGTTACTGTCACAATTTCAGGGTAACTGCATCTGTATCCACCCATGCCCACTGTCCATTCCAGGAGTTCCCAGTCAGATCTCAGATCTCCAGCTGTCTCCTGTCTCTGGATAGGGATCCTTGTCCCACTCCCTTCTAACCAGGGGTTTTAAAGCTGCATAGCTCCCTGTCTTCCACTGTGATATGCCCAGCAAGCTGGTCTGCTGAAAATCCAGCATCCGTGCTCTGCTTTCTCTCCAGATCCCTATGAACAGTGCATTGTCAGCAGTTACAAGGTACAACAAAGCTCTTTCTAGGCAAGTGCATGTATTCAAGCTAAAAGCATTACAGAGAAAACATAATAAAAAACCGTACACAGATTTAAACACACACTAAACACACCAAGAGTCAACCATCAGTCTTATGGGGCCCTAGTAGGTAAAAGTATTTTCAACCCTACTGCAAGGGTTGCACACACACACCCGTCCTTGAACAGGAGGTCCTATCCATTTGCTCTATCAGAAAGAAGGCCCCAACTCCAAGTAAGTTTAAAAGCAGCATTTTTATGCCAGAAGCTTTTTCTTTGTTGGCCTCTGGAAAACCCAGTTTGAACTAGTATGTGCGAGCTTCCACGGGGAGGTATTTCTCTGGAGATGTTTACAACCTGAGTGATTCATCTAAATCATCCTGCACTCTTTTTAGTTCCTGGGGGAGCTAAAAGCAACCCTTTTTCCTTCCTCCCATATAATCCCTGGCCCACAGTGATACCTAAACAATTCATAACCTTAATACGATATGTTCGCCCAAAGATACTGCATGTAGGTGCAATATGTGTCAGTTACATTACAATAAAAGCTGGACTAGAGACACATGGACTAAAGGTAAATCAGTCTGAAATGAGGATTTGGCCCGCAGAGTAAGGACAATTGATGAGTGTATTCAAATATACAGTATTTTGTTTGGCCAGAGTCAAGTTACACACTCAACAACACTGATATTAACCAGTGGAGGACTGAATGGCTTAGGGTTTCTGTAATCCACCATGGAGCTGCTTGCTGCTAAATCACAGGCATAAATTCAGCCCAGGTTAGAAATGACCTAAAGCCATTACCATCTGATGGTTGTTCAGTGCCCTATGGGAAAATAATTGATGGTCTCATTCCAGTTCCTAGTAGGCAAGTAACACAAATCACCAAAATCAGGAGCATCAGCCAAGAGGCTAGGAATTGCTGTTGTGAAGTTTATCCTTTCCCACTACAAGTAGTACCCCCAGATCAGAGAAGAGACATAATGTTCTGGTGATGTGCAGAGCACCTTTTATGGCTAACTTGAAGACATCAGTTTCTAGAGCAGTCACCTGAGCACCACTAATAACCACTAAATTCACTGTTTAAAAAAAACACTAAAATTAGATAAATTGGTTCATCTTTAAGAGCTAAATCAGGACTCATGACAAATGTTTTTAAAAATTAAAAAGACAGCATGTGCAAATTATTTACTGTTATGAGTGCTTACTGAAGAATAACGCAATAGTATTTTATTACAAAGTATCTTGGTAATATCAACACTCTTTTCATAAATAATCAGTAATGATTATTTTATTTTTGTTACATAGCCTGGATTTTCTTGAATAGTTCTGTAGTTCTTCTGTAGAAAGTCCACCTGGAATTTGGTCCTATGACTACTTGGGACTAGTTCCAGGCATTGATTAAAAGTGTTTTCAAGCTGCTTTACTGCCTAATAATCCTCATCTATTACCTTCCCTCCCGCCTCCCACCCACATAGAGACACATACTACTTGTGCTTTCTAAGACTACACTTACAGAATCTTCCAGAGTCCATGATGGTTTCAGTTGAGCTTCCTCCAGCTGAGAGGGCATTAATATGGCATCAAACTAATTAGCTGGCCAGCTTAAAAAAGGAAGTTTTCCAACTGAATCTTACAGGAGTGCTTTACACCTGTCAATTTCTCTCTTCTTGTTTTTCCACCTCTGATAAGTAGCAATGATTTCCCTCTTGTGACTGGAAGGTGACAGATAAAAGAGGATAAAGAAAGTATTCTCTCTTGTGATTCCACTTCAGTATTCTTAGATGTCAATGGACATGCATCGGCATTTTGTTTGGTCAACAGCATTGCCTCATGCATTCCTGGGATGAGAGAACCACAAATCAAGTCTGAGTTCTGTTTCCACAAGGATGAAAAGGGCAGGACTCTTCAGACAGACAAAAACCACCAAACTGTTTCAATTTTTAAAAATAAATTGCACAACATTTGTAGAAATAGTTGAACCTGTTTAAGACAACAAGACCTATTTGCCCTACTTGTGTGAGTAGACTCACTAATGTTAGGTGAGCAGGATTTGGCACAACAGTAGTAAAAACCATATGGACATGCATAATAATTAGATTCACATTTATGTAATATATTTGAAAATATTTTCTCTATATTTGAAATTCCTTCATTGCATGCATTTTTCCCCTGAAACCGCTGATGACAAAACATCTGAAAACGATCAAGAAACATTATATAAACTTTGTGGGTTTTCTACCACATTTTCACAAATAAAATATAAAAATGATGATAGGCCAGCAGTTGAGCCTGATAGTAAGTAATATTTGCTTGAGTAAAATTAAGCATACATATAAAGGTTTGCAGAACTGGGACCTATGTCACATATACAACATCATACATAATTGTGAAGATTCTGTAGATCTGTATTTTACTGAGTGTGGTGGGGCACCTGCCCCACCACCAGGCTAGATTGGGCTAAGGCAGGCCAGAGCAGCTGCACAGACTGGCAGCCAATCAGGGAGGGCCTGTGGGAGAGCCAATCAGGGCTGAGCAGAAGGTGGCTAATCAGGGCCAGGCTCAGCCCTGTATAAAGGTTGCCCAGGAAAGGTGCAGTCAGTCTCTCCCAGACCTTTAAGAGTGAAGGTCTGTTGCCTGCATATAAGGAGAACAGCACTCTGGGCAGGGCAGGGCAGGGCAGGCTTGGGGGAGCAGAGGGAAGCTCCAGCCCAATACCTGCCAGGCTGCAGGCCCTGAGGGAAGGGATCAGAGGGGCAGTGACCCAGGGAGGATGGACAGATGAGGGGAGTAAAGGAGGGTGTAGAGGCTGCCACTAGAGGGTCTCTGGGTTTGGGACCCAGAGTAGTGGGTGGGCCTGGGTCCTCTTCCCCCTTGTACAGCACCTGGCCGTGGAAGGGGGCTGTGATAGACTGCAACCGTCCCTTGAGCAGAGGGGCTAGACTTTGGGGGTTGTGGTTGGCCACTGTGGCAGGAGTGAACTGGAAAGACTGCTGTTAACCCCCTCTCCCTCCTGCCCCCGGAAGGGGGCATGTGTGGACTAGGGCGCACTGCTGGAGGGCAGTGTCCTGAAGGGGATGCTGCCGAGCGGGGAGCAATGCGGGTCCAACGCCAGAAGGGCGAGGGATGGACGGGACACCACCAGCAGAGGGTGGTCTGCACTGGACAGAGCTAATTCCCTGACATGCCAGCAGGAGGCACTGCAGTGGTGAGTCCGAACCCCATCACACTGAGAGAACTATACAATTATGGTTTAGGATATTAGAGCCAGCTGAATTGCATGGCAAGTTAGAGCCTGATCTTTCAAACCCGAGTACCTAAAAACAGGCATCTAAGCCCATATTTATGGATGTAAGTGGCCTTATTTTCAAAAGTGCTGAGTGCCTGCAGCTCCCAATGGAAGCTGCTTCTTCTCAGCACCTTTGAATATCAAACCACAGGCCACTTATTTTTAGGTGCCTAAAAATAGGCTTTGGTGCCTAACTTTAGTCACCACTTGAAAATTTTGGCCAGAGTGCCTCTTCAAAGGAATGAGCACCCTCCTCTCCCAAGCACTCAGCACTTTCCAGGATCAGGTGCTTACATCTATGATGTATAGTTCATATTTTCTTTTCATAGATTAATTGTGTTAGTGGTCCTTGGAGATAAGTGTCAAAGGAAATTCCTATTACTTAATTCTCAGAGTCCAGAGAGCCATCCAAACCGATCTTGATTAGTTACTTTAGTTCCAGTTTATCCAAGATTGCGTGAAGCAACATTGTTGTTCAAATAAGAGGAAAATGACACATTAAATATAAACGTCACAAACTAAAGATACTATGTTAAGATATAAACAAGTAGAATAGAACTAGATAGCTAGTTTTGCTTAAAGAAAATAAAACCTTGTTGTAAGGGTGTTCCATACTAAAAAAGAAAATCAATTTAAATGAAAAACTGCAAGTTCAACTGTTACCACTGAGTCTCACGACTAGCAGTCACTGATGTCAAAGGCTCCTGTTCAATTTGTATTAGGATTGTTAGTAGACGGACATGGGCAGTGGTATTTTCAGTATGCTCCTTTTCATCAGACCCAGCTAAAACGGTTCATAACCTCAACTTCTGAGTGAGTTTGGGGGTACAGATAAGAGCCAAGGGGCTGAGTCTTAATCAGACAAGGCTGAGGTGATACTGGTTGTTTGGGAGCTGATCCTCTTCTTTTTCCACCTCTTGTAAGCAGCAATATAGAGTGCTTCACAGAGCTCCAGAATGTACTGAGAAATATACCCAGCTAACACTAGCATACACACCACATCCATAAGAAAATACAATCTGTGGGCTAGGGGACACATCCACTCTCCCAGCCAGCCAAAGTGTATCTGTTAGCAGCAAGCACTAGCCGAGGTGCAGCGTGTTCTTGCTCAAGGAACAGTAAACAGTGCTAATAAGAGTGTTGCAAAAGTTCCCCCTATACAGGCTGCCCTGCAATTGCAAGATGGCCTGTGCTCATGCAAGACAGATAGCGAGGATCATTCAGTTACTATCAGCCTGGCACGACTGCCTACGTTAAGTGCAGACAAGCCCTAGGCCACTTAGGTATTTTGGGAAATTTCACCCTCCATCTTGTTTAGTAGATAGCCCCTGCTGTTTCCCTGTATTGCCCTCATGCTGCCTTGGGCCAAGTTGCCAGCATCTCTCTTTTTATATCCACTTTCTCTCTGCATGCTTTTTTCTTCCTCACTATGTAGTTTTTCTTTATCTTTTTAAATTATTTCTCTCTCCTCTTCATGACCCCAGAAGGTTACATGCTACTCATGGGGGTGACCCATTGCTGGGTCTATGGGACTGGGTACATTTTCTTTTAGCTGAACTGAGTTCCAGAGGCGAAGAGAAGATTGGATGAGTTGCTGTCTGAATCTGCTCCTCTGTACAGGTGCTAATACCATGTCTAGTTTCATCTGTAGTACAACTGGAACAGATAGGGAAAGTGAGTTACTGTCAAGGAGCCATCCATCACTGGAATGGAAAGTGCAAGGTGGGGTGAATCTGGGGTCATGCATTCCCCCCCTGCACTCTTTCTCTCCTTTGCCCTGGATCTCCCACCCCATACCACTGATTAGACATATTGCTTTGGGCCCAGTCTAGCTCCTCCGAGTCAGCGGGAGTTTTACCATTTGCTCAAGTGGGAGCAGCATCAGGACTCTGTGTGAAGACTTCAAAGTGTAACAGCTTTTTCTGTGGAAAGCATTCGGTATCCTTAGGAAAACCCTATACTTGTAAAATGGCATGTAATCATTCCTAGACTGCATCAGTTTCTGAAATATCACCATGTGTGCACAGTATCTTTTATTCATCAGCTTCAGTGACTTCTATTGATTTTTTTTTTTTAAATACCACATTGGTTAGACATGGCTAAGGGTAAATTAAACCTGATTAGTTCTACTATTTACTTGTATAACATGCTAATTTATTTCCTACAACAGGGCCATTCATTGTACAAAGCTAACCGTTATTTTTCATCTTTTAACAAGTCTAGTGTGTTGTAAGCCAAGATAAATGTATAATTGTTTCAAGTTGGGTTACAAAGTTTGTATTTTGTGGTAGATTTTGTTCAACAAAACCTAAAACTTCCCTGTGAAATTGATCAGCTGCCCACATGATCTCATGCATAAGCAAGTTTAAAAATGTTAGACCTTTACATTTCTTTATGACAATGTGTTAGACACCTTTATTAAGCTGGTTCTTAGTGGTGATCTTGATTTACATTCAATTCGTTTATTAACGTACACTTTTAAACACAATGTATTTGAATGTAAACACTGATGTCATGGCATTTTGTGCATCATAGTGATGATCTTTCACATGGCACATATGAGAGTTCTCTACTGTATGAATCAAATCCATCCAGCAAAAGCTGAGTACAAACTGAACAAAGCCATAGTATCTCATGAAAAACTAATGTAGGTTACACTACAGGAGTCATGATGAAATGTGTAGAAGTCAAGCACATCAAAGAGTACAGAGAAATCACTGAAAGGCTTAGTGGGGGAACCCTGTTTTTAAAAAAATATTCTTTAATGTCCAGTTGATTAATGTGGCACTGCTTGGAGAGTGTAATCCCTGGAGATCCAAAAGACCTAGCTTCCTGCGTGAGATGCTTCCCCTAGATGTGCAACCTAGTGCTATTGCAATGGATGAGGCGTTTATCCAACTACTCAGGGCACTAGAGCGGCATTATCAAATCCCACGTACGTTTTTTTGCTCTGACAGCGGTTCCTGGCATACAAAGTTGGTCGTACACAGAGTTAATGTTTTAAATGTTTATAGCACCAAACATGTACATTGCTCTTACCAGACATAATATGGAAGACATTTTGTGCTGAGGAACAAACAGACAAGAACATCAGGAACAAAATAGGAGACAAGAACAGACACATCAGACAAGAACATCAGGAAAGAAATAGGAGAAAGGGATGTAGCATAAATGCGTGTAATTTTATTAGATGGCTAAAGTTGGGAGGTGAGCTGAAGGAACTGAGGGTCTTATTCTCATTCAAATTAAGATTCTTTTACACCACTCTGGAATTGTAAAGGTGTCTGAAAGTGGGTGTAAATTGCATACAATATTCCAAGGAGAAAACAGATCTTCTAAAATGGAGATGGCATTTATACTCACTTTAAGGCCCCTTTATACTGGGAGAGTGGTGAAAAAAAGTCTTAATGAAAGCAAAAATCAGGTCCTGAGTTGTTTAGGAGAGATTTGAAGGGGTAGTGGCCTGTATCAGGGATGATGATCCAGGTATAAGAGAAAAGGTGGAGAAATACCACTGGGATGAGGAGACAAAGGGTTCTAACTCATCCAGCAGTGATGTGATGATTCAGAGTGATACAATGCAGTCAATCCTCAGTTTAACTGCTCATCAGAAGATGTTTTGATTCTCCCCTAAGTTAAATGTCATCTTGTCACCACTCACAATGGAATATTTCTGGGACTGATGTAGAAATATTGGAAAATGTCATCCTGGGAAGATCAACAATGATCAAGTTGCTCTCTATTGATCTCAGAGGATCAGTTTCTGCTATTCCAAGCACTCCAAAAACAATGCAACCTACTTGATCCAACTGCATGGTACAATGTAAGCATCTCTTGAAGGACATATTTGGTCCTGGGATCACCAGAGATGGCAGAATTGTTGTTGATGTGGAGAGAGCTCCATAGGTTCACCCTACCAGCTTTAACCTGTTTTAAAAACTCCTGGCCCAGCAGACCCTCCCTAAGTTAGATTGCCTGGACCAGGTCTGGAACAAGGATTTGTGTATATCCTTGAGCCCTAGCCAGTGGGGAAGTGCCTTGCAAAACATTAAAAACTCTACTACTGATCTATAATTAAAGCTGATCCACCAGAAAATTATACTTTGTTCACATTGGTCCCCTCATATGTCTTGCCAAAACAGACTGCTGGTGGAGCTACACTGGGTCACATGTTTGGAACTGTCCCAGGATACAATCATTTTGCCTAGAAGTAGATAAGATTAAAATGATAATTGCTATCTCCTTAAAAATTACCTCACAGAACTGTGTTTAGTGATCTTTCCCATCAACTTGGAAATTCTTCAATTCATTCTCTAGAGCAGTGTTTGTAGCCAAATGAGTCATATTGTTTAGAGATGACTGCCTCCAGGGATAGGAACTTGGCACAGGAACTTGGCTGACCTGGCAGCTCCAGAGTGGGTAAAGTTTTGGAGAAGAGGGCCCTCAGACAAATTTGAGATTTTGGTTGGATTTATTAGAAACTTTTGATTAATTCCTAGTGGATGGAAACTGAGATATTGCTCTCCTTTCCCCTTCCTGCCCTCCTTTCCTTTCCCTCCCTTCCCATTTCTTTACTTTTTGGGTTTTTTTCCCCCTGTTCTCCCTTTATTTTTGTTATATGTTTTTTTTAAATGATCACACATTTTTCCATCTTTATACTAGCAGTGCATGCTTTGAAACTGCACTTGTGCTCAGAAGTCTCAGAAAAAGGGACTGATATGTTATGGCTAAGATGAAGTGCACTATTGAAATGAACACTTGATATGAAACTCTCCATAAGAGTTAAATATGTGGGACTTAGCTATGGAACTCCATAATATATGAATAGATGTGAGCAATGAACCATTTAAGACACTCAGATGGAGGAGCTGACTGTGACAGTCAGGATCCACACATCCCAACAGGGGGTCTGAACTCGAAAGAGTAAGCAATTGGACCAAATGGTTGTATACAATGTTGTGTATAAAAATATAGAGTAAGGTCTTTTATGAAAGCTTGTGATCTTCTGAACTTGATCATTATGAGATATGTATAAAGATTGTGGTTATGACTATGCATTTATCTATATAGAGCACTATGCTCATGACCTGTACTACAATTTCAGATACTGTACCTCACAGCAGGGAGGGGCTTCTCCCAATCCAGATGTTTACCAAAAAACAGATGCAAGTAACTATGTATGATACAACCCATGAAAGGACAAATGGACCACTGCAGTTAACTGGAAGACACAGACATCCTGACTACCAAGTCAAGCAGGAATTTCTCCCACCATGAATGAATATGAGAGGGAGAGAGAGAGAGAAACAAACTGTTCAAAGGGAAAGGGTTTGAAGTGAAAGATATCCAGAACTGAGGGACAGTCTCAAAGGCAAGGGGCTGTCTGTGAACACTGGATCCCACCTAGGGCTGGGGAGGGGGCACAGTGGAAAACTGTTCAGAGGCAATAAGTAACTTGCATTAGAAAAGGGGATTTAGCTAATATAGAAGCATAAAGCCTGGAATTGCACATTTGTGTGTTTGCTGTGTAACTGGTATGCGTTTGCCATTATTTCATCTTTGAATCGGATTTTTTCCAGTGCTTAATTTGTGCTGGGGCTTGCCAGGGCCTCTGGGCTTGGCAGTTCATAGCCCTGGCACCTCTGGGCTTGCCACATTAGTTATGAAAGTAAAAAAATTGCTTGAGCCCCGGCACCTCTTTCATTACAATTAAGTGCTGGATTTTTCTATTAAATAAACAAAAAGGTTATTTTTACCCTAAGCAGGTCTCTGTTGTGCACACTGCATGGAATGTATGTGTGTGCACCAAAGTGAGCTGATAACAAGAGAGCTGGTTTCCCTCTTTTGGGGGTGATGAACCAGAGGGGAAAAATCCAAGTGTCTGGTAGTTAAGAACGCAGGGAGGATGGATTTGGAGGGACTCGGGACTGGAAGGGCTGTTGGTGTCACCCTGCAAGGAGTAATTAAGCTGGAGGAGCCAGGGTGAGACCTTTATGCCTGTAGGCTGGCTACTGGTGTCAGGGCTTTGAGCCTAGCAGTACAGCATTAAGACACCCGAGGTTACAGGATAGACGGTAAAAGAACCCCTTACTAGTCTGGGTGATTCCCACGCTGTCACAATGATCATTGGTCCACCTTGGCTGTCTTTGTCCACCCTAAAGAACTGAACCATAGGCAATTGAACCAGTGTAAGTACCTACTGTTCATTATGTCCACACCACCCCTGCCATTTCAGTTTAGTTTTATACAGAGGCCCATTAGTTGTTCACTACTCTGTCAGCACTTTTGTCAAGCCTGACACACTCACTACGCCAAACACACTGATGTCATGATATATACCTAAAGGTAGCACATAATAATATATCACTGGAAAACTAATACATCACTGATCACTAATATTCTTGCATGATGTATGTATGGGATATGTATAAAGAGGTATAAATATGTGCTGAAATTATGTTCTTAAAATGTGTGCCTGGCAGGACATAAGGTACCTCACCCTAGACAAAGGAATGTGGTTCCATCTCCTTGAAGATAAATCAAGAGACACTGGAAATGCATTTACATAAAAGATAAACAAAGCCATCAAGATAAGAAGGGGAGGAGGTAACCATTCAACTGTCTGGGTAGAACCACAGAGTGTCACACCTACTTTCACATTAGTGCTCTTCTATACCATTGTAGCTGCAATGTCCGGTGGATAGCTATCCCACAGTTCCTAGTACATCTCTCTGAAGCAGAAGCTGGTAGGAGATTTTGAGGCCTTCTGGGAGTCTAGGGGAATTGTGAGAGAAAAGGTCAACCCCCCACATATCCTGAACATGAGCCACCAAGCACTAGCACCATTTCCTAGTTATTAACTCAAAATGAAGGCCAGGATGAACTTGTAACACTTTTATATCAAGAACAGCTTCTGCTTAAGCAGTGGTTCTCAACCTGGGGTTTGTGAACAAGTCCAAAGAATATGTGACTTCCCTTCTTTTCTTTATGGATGGATAAGAAGAAAGATCGTTAAACTTTGTTTCTGTTGTAATACAAGGTCAGGGTACGAGAACCACTAGCTAGAACTTTTGAAAAAGTCATGAGGTGATGGAGGCTGTTCTGGTAGTACCTGTGGTGATCCAGAGATCAAGACCAGAACTGTTTACAGCTTCTTCAAAAGATAAGAAGGTCTCCGTGTATTGGCAGAGTCCTCCATTACTTGGTCTGTTGAACCTCTGCTATGGTGGAAGCAGGATACAGCCAGGTCACCAAATCTTGTAGAGATTTCTTGGGGAATGAACCACTAAATAGCTTTCTACCAAAAAGTTTGTTGTACTTCAATAAAGCCAAACCCTAGAGATCCTCAGATTTGGACACAATGATATAATCTCTAATTACTGATACAGTTACCTCTACTGATGTACAGACTACATTGTACAATCCAGTGAACTCTTCATGTCATCATTCACATATAGTAGGCATAAAAGCACTTGCTCTTTGCTGAAGAAGACTGCTGTTTCATCTACCATCGCTGTATGCCACTTTCCAGAATTTTTCTCAGAAATATTTCTCACAATTTTAAGAGCCACAATTTCCTTTATCTTATTTTGAACAACTGGAATTGTGAATTTGTCTTGACTTTTTCAGCTGATATATAAGGATCCTCTTCTGCCTGCAAAAAAGCAGTTGAATAAAGTTGCAGTCAACCTCTCCACTTAAGGGCTTTGTGATCGTGTCCACCCCACACCAGCTCTGAAGGGCTTCAGGTAACTAAGTGGGCCAATGAACCACCCAGGCTGCACCTGGAGGAGGAGCCACAGAGCCAGGACTAGGTAGAGATGAAGCTCGGCTGGAGAGGAACAGGAGGGGCCTGTATAAAGCCCACTAGCTGAGAGTAGAAGGGGCTGAAGTGAGGCTGAAGTCACTCAGGATGAGAGAAGACAAAGTAGGAAGTAGCCCAGGGATACAGCAGTAACAGTAAGGTTTAGGACTGTGCGGACTCTGACCCCTTGTTGCAGGGTCCCATGGCTGGAACCAAGTGTAGAGGGTGGGCCTGGGTTCCCCTACCAGCCACTGAGGAAGTGGCATTGTTAAGGGGCAGTGAATGGGAAGAATGCTTAGGACAGGGTTTCTGAGAGACTTTGACTGACACACACCCACCTCCCACCCCCACAAAAAAAACCAAAACACTACAATGACCTGGCCTGAGGGCCAAGCCACGAAGCAGGAGCAGTCACATCCTGGGAGAACGAGACTGAGAGGCAGGTGGTGGAATGAGCAACTACAGGAAGGGGCATCATACTGGCAGAGCTAATGCCCTGATGCAGCCAAAGGAGGCACTCCAGTGGTGAGTAGAACACTCTGTGACAGGCATATTTTCAGTATAATGGCCTTGCAATGCAAGTCCTTTTCTAGCAAGATAACATATGTTACTTAGTATTTTCAGTAGATCTTCCTACTTTCATCTTTCTTCTGAGAATACTGAAAACCTAGCATATCACTATGATGTCGCCACTAATTAATAAGGCAGGCTTAGTATTGGAGTAGCAACCAGACTGCAACGGAAGGAACCATGAGCTATATATACTCGTTGCTATGGGCTTGCCTTGAATTTGACATGCCAGGACACTATTCAAATTAACACTATCTTAAAAGATATTCTTGAAACTGTTTACAAAAATCACAAAAATAATTTTAAAAAAATCACCCAAATCAGATGCTATATTTCAGAACATAAAATAAGTTAGTGTTAAATACATCACCTGGCATTTGTGTCCTCTGTCCAAAAAGACGTATTCTCCATGCAGAGGCATTGGCTTCAATTTTGAACTACCTTGAACTGTGTGCATCTTGGGAGGTTGTGAAAGATTCTGAAATGAGAGCTCAAATTAGCAGCGTAGCAGCTCAAATAGAAAAGTTTCACTTCCTCTTTAGTACTGAACTTGTTCAAAAAGCGTTAAGCATGCTAGACAAACTGTTCTAAATTCTTCACTCTAACTCATTTAATTCACTTCAGTCCATCCAATTAGATGAATGCTACAGCTTATACTGAGAACAAATCCACCAGAAAAGTTTAAAATTTGAGATAGTTGACTGGCCTGAGCTTCCAAGGAAGAGAGAAATTCCTAGGAAAATGCTAATAGGGACAGGTGAACCCAGCTACCCAAATTCAATAAAATAATTTTATAAATACATCTACTATGAAATAATTGATTTGAGAATGTCCAGTATTCAGTGAAATTTTCAGAGGCTACAAAATTATTCAAAATCTTGAAACTTTCATCATAACTCCAAACCTAACAAATACAAGTTCAAGATGTGCTTCAAGTGTATAGTTCTAAATTCAGCTATGACTGACTGATTACTTAGCTTTAGCTGTTGCAAACCAGTTTACAGAAAGATCACTGAAGTCAGTACTGAAATATCTCGGTTCATTAAGCTAGCCTGAACATCAGCTGTTTTCCAAAGTGGTGAAGTTGATAAAAAGTATTTTGTCGGTGCCCGCAACCAGTGCTGTGAGAGTAATTTTGGTGCTCTACATTGTATTAAAACATGGCTTTCCTAAGTGAAGTACTTTGCACTTGTCTTTATTGAATGTCATTTCGTTGATTTCAAATCAGCCCTCCAATTTGTCAAGATCATTTTGAATTTTAATCCTGTCTTCCAAGTGCTTGAAACCCCTTCCAGCTTGGTGTCACCTGCACATTTTATATGCATCCTCTCCACTCAGTTATCCAAGACATCAATGAAAATGTTGAAGAACACTAGACCCAGAACAGACTGCTGCAGGGCCCCAAAAGATACATCCTCCAAGTTTGACAGCAAACCATTGACAACAATTCTCTGAATATGGTCTTGCAACCATTTATGAACCCACCTTATGGTAATTTCATCTAGACCATACTTCCCAAGTTTACTTATCAGACTGTCATGTGGGACTGTGTCAAAAGACTTAATAAAAATCCAGATAAATCATGTCTACTGCTTCCCCCCCATCCACTAGGCCAGTAATTCTGTCAAAGAAGGAAATTAGATTGCTTTGGCATGAGTTGTTTTTGACATATCCATGTTGGTTGTTTTTTATAACCATATTAACCTCTAGGTGCTTACAAATGGATTGTTTAATTTGTTCCAGTATTTTTCTAGGTATCAAATTTAGGCTGACTGGTCTATAATTTCCCAGGTCCTCTTTGTTTCCCTTTTTAAAGATAGGTACTAGGTTTGCCCTTCTTCAGTCCTTTGGGACTTCACCTGTCCTTGTGATAAATGAAGGGGGGGCAGTTCCTTTTATCGACAGCCAGCCAATTATCTATAAAGTCCCTCTTGGTAGCTGTTCTCTACTTGCTTTACCTGTAAAGGGTTAAAAGGGTCCAGGTAAAAGGAAGGGGGTGGGCACCTGACCAAAAGAGCCAATGGCAATGCTAGAACTTTTTTAAATTGGGGGGAAAAGCTTTCCCTTTGTGTGCTGTTGTTGTTCTCTAGGAAAGAGGGGAACAGGGAGCAGTTATGCTGTGAGAAGCTGAAGGCCAGATATGAAAATAATCAGATCATATCTAGAACTACTTACTTAACAACCCAGATATGTAAGTAGATCAGGAATGTTTAGAAAGATGTGATTAGGTTTATCTGTTTATTTCTTATTGGCTTGTGGACTCCTCTGTGATAACCCCAAATGCTTTTCATTTTGCTTGTAACCTTTAAGATGGACCTCAAGAAGGTTATTCTTGATGTTTAATTTTTGTCAGTGGGTTTTTTAAATCTAGCAAAAGCCTAAGTTCCAGATGTATTTTCTTTCTTTTTGTTTTTAATAAAATTTACCTTCTTTAAGAACAGGATTATATTTTTGGTGTCCTAAGAGGTTTGTGCATATGTTGTTTAATTAGCTGGGGGCAACAGCTAATTTCCTTTGTTTTCTTTCTCAGCTCTTCCCCGGAGGGGGGGTGAAAGGACTTGAGAGTACCCCACAGAAAGGCATTCCCAAGTGCGCCTTCCTGGGTTCCCAGGGGTTTTGCATTGGGGTGGTGGCAGCATCTACCCATCCAAGGTCAGAGAGAAGCTGTGACCTTGGGAGATTAATACTAGCCTGGAGTAGCCAGTATTAATTTTTAGAATCCTTGTGGGCCCCCACCTTCTGCACTTGAAGTGCCAGAGTCGGGAATCAGCCTTGACAATCCTCTAGAAGTTCTCGAAGATAATCACTAAGGGTTCCAGAATTCCTTCAGCTAGTTCCTTAAATACCTTAGGGTGAATTTCATCAGGCTTTGCCAACTTGCATACGGCTAACTTACCTAAAGATTCTTTAAGCTGTTCTTTCCCTATTCTGGCTTCTATTCCTTCCCCTTGTTGTTAATATTGTGTTAAGTATCTGCTCACCATTAACTTTTTTAGTGAAGATTTGACTCAAAATAGGCATTAAACACTTCAGCCTTCTTCTCAGCTTGGGCACCCAAAAATAGAGGCACTGAGAATCACTACTCAATTCTGGAAACCTTGGCCAATCTCTTTTTCTTGTAAACTGAGCACATGCCATGTGGAAGTTGCTGAGAGGCAGCATGGAACCCCCGAGTGCCACTTCGTGGCATTGCACTCTGAGGCCCTTGCATAGGGTATCTCATAACACAAGATCTTTGCAAATTAAATGAGAGTTAACTTTCAATCTCTAGTGCAGCGGACTGAAATTTACTACAGCTTCTCATTGTAACTGAGGCAAAGAAAGAACAAGAAACATCAAAAAGCAAAACAAACAAAAAACAGTGAACTCCTATGAGCTTTACAACTTGTCTAAAGATTTCTCTGTTTTCTTTTTTAAATAAAAATCTGTTTAAAGAAATCTGCAGTTAATTAACCATCTTGTTTTGTGTGTGCATTTGTGTGTGAACAATTAGGTCAACCTACTGAGCAAAGCACAGTACATGTGTGAAACTCCCTTTAATCAAACATTGGCTTCAGATCGTATTTTAGGAATTAGCTAGGTAGACTAGAATGTCCTTCCAGGCATGTGCTACTTTGAAACTTTAGTCTGCATAAGTTTGAAACCTCCTTTGGCCACAGTTGAAAAGGGGAGCTAACTCCACTGCTGTGATTTTTGCATTAACTTTCTCTAACCACTTGCTACAGCAAGATTGTAAGAATGGAATTTTCAGCGGTTTTATCTCCTCCCTCCCACTCCACCTAACATCTTTTAATGTTGAATGATTAATTGCCTTTCCAACAACTAAGACTATATTGGTCCTTCTACTGTGTTCAGACTGTTCCAGCTTTTGAGCTGTCAAGCATTATTTGGACTTCCGAGAGGGATAATTCTTGGATAAGAAAGGAGCGAGAGGGCACAGATCTAGAATACTTTTACTTTGGCTATTTTTATTTGCCATATGCATATAGCTGCTATTATTGCCTTGAGCAAAAATGGATAAAACAGCAAAAATGGCAGGCTTCATGTGTGTAAGCTTTGCTGAGTTCAGGATTCTGGCCAAATCATAGAAGATTAGGGTTGGAAGAGACCTCAGGAGGTCATCTAGTCCAACCCCCTGCTCAAAGCAGGACCAACACCAACTAAATCATCCCAGCCACGGCTTTGTCAAGCCGGGCCTGAAAAACCTCTAAGGATGGAGATTCCACCACCCGCCTAGGTAACCCATTCCAGTGCTTCACCACCCTCCTAGTGAAATAGTGTTTCCTAATATCCAACCTAGACCTCCCCCACTGCAACTTGAGACCATTGCTCCTTGTTCTGTCATCTGCCACCACTGAGAACAGCCTAGCTCCATCCTCTTTGGAACCCTCCTTCAGGTAGTTGAAGGCTACTATCAAATCCTCTCTCACTCTTCTCTTTTGCAAACTAAACAAGCACAGTTCCCTCAGCCTCTCCTCGTAAGTCACGTGCCCCAGCCCTTTGATCATTTTCTTTGCCCTCCGCTGGACTCTCTCCAATTTGTCCACATCCTTTCTGTAGTGGGGGCCCCAAAACTGAACACAATACTCCAGATGTGGCCTTACCAGTGCCTAATAGAGGGGAATAATCACTTCCCTCGATCTGCTGGCAATGCTCCTACCAATGCAGCCCAATATGCCGTTAGCCTTCTTGGCAACAAGGGCACACTGCTGACTCATATCCAGCTTCTCATCCACTGTAATCCCCAGGTCCTTTTCTGCAGAACTGCCACTTAGCCAGTCGGTGCCCAGTCTGTAGCAGTGCATGGGATTCTTTTGTCCTAAGTGCAGGACTCTGCACTTGTCCTTGTTGAACCTCATCAGATTTCTTTTGGTCCAATCCTCCAATTTGTCTAGGTCACTCTGGACCCTATCCCTACCCTCCACTGTATCTACCTCTCCCCCCAGCTTAGTGTCATCTGCGAACTTGCTGAGGGTGCAATCCATCCCATCATCCAGATCATTAATAAAAATGTTGAACAAAACCGGCCCCAGGACCGACCCCTGGGGTACTCCGCTTGATACCGGCTGCCAACTAGACATCGAGCCATTGATCACTACTCATTGAGCCTGACAATCTAGCCAGGAGTTATGCAGTTATGTATACCACTATTGCTAGCCAAACTGTTTCTGTCTTAATGTCATCAACCTGGAAAGTACCTTTGTAAGAACATTTTTTGGCTTTCACTCAGAAATTCACTGCAGCTAGCCCAGTGCCAAATAGTTTGTGGAGACCTTTTACTCTGTGGGCTTATCTACATGGGGAAATTGACCAGAATAACTATTGTGGAATGAACTATTCTGCTCTAGCTATTTCAGAATAGCTCCCTATCTGGGCACTCTACTCTGGAATAAAAGACAATATTTATTTATTAATTAGTGTGCTTTGCGAACACAGTAGTTATTCTGTAATAAAGTGACTTTTATTCTAGAATAAAGTGACCACAGGGATACACACAGGGAGCTATCCCAGAATAACTGTTGTGGTGCAATAGCTATTCTGGTCAATTTCCCCCATGTAGACAAGTATTACATTTCAGAGGAACTTCTACTTTTCAGACAAAAAGTGAAACAATATGTAAATCTGCACATACCCTATTCAAGGGTGTCAGCATGTGATTATACAGTAACAAGTGGCACTGGAGGTTCCATGTCTGCCCCTCTGACTTCCACATCACATGTACTTAGCTTACAAGTTAAAAAAAACCCGAACAAGCCAAAACTAACTTTAATAATTTCCCCCCTTTTTTAACAATAGGAACGACCCTTGAGTTCACAGAGCCATTAAAAATCCTTGCTATTGGACTTGCAATTTCATGTGCCAGTTCCTTTAATATTCTTGGATGGAAATTATCTGCTCCCCCACCCTCCTACTGCACTTTATTCCTTTAACCTGTTTGAGTTTGATTTCACCTCGGATGTGGTAATTTCTACCTCCATATCCTGATTCCCATTAGTCACCCTGCCACTACCCTTAAGCTCTATATTAGCCTCATTAGAAACTGAGGCAAAGTATTTGTTTAGGTCAGTGGTTCTCAAACTTTTGTACTGGTGACCCTTTTCACATAGCAAGCCTCTAAGTGCGACCCCCCCCCTTATAAATTAAAAACACTTTTTTATGTATTTAACACCATTATAAATGCTGGATGCAAAGCAGGGTTTGGGGTGGAGGCTGACAGCTCGCGACCCCTCCATGTAATAACCTTTCAACCCCTTGAGGGGTCCCAATCCCCAGTTTAAGAACCCCTGGTTTAGGTATTGGGCCACGCCTAGATAATCTTTACTCTCCACCCCATCCTCAGTGCTTAGTGGTCCCACTTCTTCTTTCCTTGTTTTCTTTTTCTTTTTGTGTCTATAGAACCTTTTACAACTGGCTTTAATTCCCTTTGCAAGGTCCAACTCTGCTCGGCTTTTGGCAGTTCTCACATTATCCCTACACTTTCTGACCTCCAAGAGGTAGCGTTCCTTGTTGATGCATCTCATCTTCCATTCCTTGTAGGCTTTCTGCTTTCTCTTAATCACCTGTTTGAGATGCTTGTTTATCCATCTTGGTCTGCAACCCTTCCCTACAAATTTTTTCCACTTGCTTGGGATGCAGGCTTCAGATAGCTTCTGCAACTTTGACTTAAAGCAAGTCCAAGTCTCCTCCACATCCATATCCTTGAGTTTTTCAATCCAGTCCACTTTCCCTAACTAATTCCCTTAATTTTTTAAAGTTAGTTTTTTTGAAATCAAGGACCCTCATTGCAGATTTATTTTTGTTTATTCTTTCATTTAGTTTAAACTGAATTAGCTCATGATCACTCAAACCAAGGTTGTCCTCTACAACCATTTCTTCTATGAGGTCCTCACTACTCACCAATACTAAATCTAAAATGGCATCACCTCATGTTGGTTCAGCGGCTATTTGATGAAGAAATCTGTCAGCTATCACATCCAGGAAAATCTGGGCCCTACTGTTATTAGTAGCATTTGTCCTCCAATCTATATCTGGGAAGTTAGTCTCCAATTATCGCACAATTCCCAGTATTATTTATGTCATTAAAACATTAAAGAGGTCTCTGTCCATATCTAAATCAGATCCTGGTAGTCTGTAGCACACCCCAAGCATTATATCAGGAGAACCTCTAGTAGCTTTCATCCCCAAAATGATTTTGGCCCAAACAGACTCTGTCATATCCATTCCGTCACTTCTAATTTCTTTACAGCTTACCTCATCATAAATATACAATGCTACTCCACCTTTGCCTTTGTTTGTCTTTCCTGAACAGCATATACCCTTTAATCCCTGTACTCCAGTCATGACTACTATTCCACCATGTTTCTGTTATCCCTATAATATCTGGTTTCACTTCCTGCACCAGTAGTTCTAGTTCCTCCATTTTGTTACCCAGGTTCCTTGCATTGGTGTACAAACATCTTAATTGTTGCTGCTTGGCTTCGCCCACATTCCTCGCCCAATTGGGTATAGTCATTCTACTGGTAGTATTGCCTATCTTAGACCTGGTCTACACTGCCGCTTAAGTCAATGCAAGTTACATTGCTCAAGGGTGTGGAAAAAATCATCCACCAACCTGGCAACATAGCTCACATTGACCTAATGCAGTGTCTACACTGTGCTATGTTGGTGGCAGATGCTCTCCCGATAACTTACCTTCCGCCTCTCTGGGAGGTGTACCGAAGTCAACAGGAGAGCACTCTGCCATTGACTTATCGCATCTTCGCAGGCCCTACTAAATCAATCGCAGCAGAGCCGATTTAGCGTACCAGTGTAGACAAGCCCTGACTGGTATCAGCACTATTCTTCCTCTTAATGTCCATTCTTCTACCCACTGCTGTTCCTTTCTTCTTTGCTGTATCCTTTCTTACTTGATTTTCTTCCCTCTCAATATTAAAATCAAGATTACATGAGCATCTTCAAACAGTAGCCGCTGAGTTCCTAGTTTAAAGCTCTTTTAAGGAGTTGTGCCAACTTTCATCCCAGAAGTCTATTTCCCTCTCTACTCAAATCGAGCCATCCCATGAGAAAGTCTTCTGTCCATGAATGCCTCCCAGTGGTCAACATCCCAAAGCCCTCCTTCTAGCACCACTGCCTGAACCATCTGTTGATCATCATAATCTTCTCTCACCTTTGTTCTTCTTCTCTAGGGACAAGTAGAATCCCACTAAAGATCATCTGAGCCTCCATTACCTTAAGCATCTTCCCCAGCCTGGCATAGTCTCCCTTGATACGTTCTAGGTAGACTCTAGCTGTATCATTTGTGAAGGACAATCAGTGGACTCTTTCCTGCTCCCATTTGGATCTTCTTCAGTCTCAGGTCCACATCCCATATCTTAGCTCCCAGCAGACAGCACACCCTTCTGTTCTCCAGATCAGTTCTGGTGACAGGCCTGTCTGTTCTTCTTAGTAGGGAGTCCCCAGTCATGTAAACCTGCCTTTTCCTGGTGATGGTGTGATTCTCCAGCCTTCCTCCTGTTCTTTCTCGCTGCAAGTCCTTTTGTCTTTTATTCCCCTTGCAATCTTCTGTGAGTCATCCTGTATCCTCCTGTGGCTCTGAACTCTGGTATCTCCATTGATTCTTTCCCTCTTCTTACAGGACTAGCCACTCTTCTCTTCTTCTTTGCCCTCCCTCCTTCAGTTACAGCCTGCCATGCCAGATTTTCCAACTCAGCAAACCTGTTCCTGAACTCTCTTTCTCCTTCGCTAGCCGTTCTTTTCCTCTGCCTAGTTCTCGTAGTCACTGATCACTTTCCTCACCCAGCAGTCTCCCCTCCAAGTTCTTCAGTCCAGTTTGTATCTGCAAGTCTTGACTTTTCCCTTCAGCCTCCTCTTGCCTTTGCTCCATCATCTGCTCGAACACCCTTCAAAACTCAACCATAGTTTCTACCTGCCTCTCCAAACGTCGGATCCTCTCTTTCATCAGCTCTATCAGGCAGTACTTCATACAAACAAAACTCTTTTCAAGTACCCACTCTAGGATCATGTATATCCCACAGCTTTCATATCCAGTCATCTTCATTGTCTCTCCCATTGGTTGGGTCACTATCCCTGCTGCCTCTGTATCTATCATAGCCTTTTCGCCTAAACTCCCGTGAAGGAAAAAAACAAAAAGAAAACAACCAAACAACCCCAAACAAACACAAAACACCACACATACTCCTCTCCCACCCGCCACCGCAAACTCTCACTCAAACTCCCATTTATAAAGCTTTCAAAATGCTACAGCACACTGCCACACAAACACAATCATATCTCCCCTCTCCTACAGACGAATTCACATCTTCAAAACCATTCCTGGCCAGATCACCTCCAGCCCGTATCATTTATCTCTCGATAGCCTCTGTAATTCCCCATAATTGGCTTATTCTGGCCTCTTTATACATTGCTCTCTTTTGCTGCTGCCCCAGCTATTTGAAACAGCTAGCACACCTTATCTGTTCTCTTTTCTTTTTAAAAAATGACTTAAAACCCATCTCTTCTATAAGATCTAGAACTTGCCAGCCAACTATCAACCTTTCACACCCTCCTCTGTTTCTCCCTGTGCACTGTCCCCAACCATTCTCATGCCTTTTACTGTAAAGCTTCCACTGTTTAATACCTGTGCAATTGCACAGTTAGACGGGATCCAAATAAGGGTGGTGAAAATGACCAGGGGCATGAAAAAACACTCACATGACCAGGGTTTGAAAAGATTGGGATTATTTACCTTAGAAAGGAGATGACAAGGGACATGCTAAAAGGATATAAAAAAGTTGGTATAGAGAAGGCATACTTAGAACTTCTGTTCTCCCTGTCTCAGAACACATGAACAAGGAGTCACTCACTGGAATTAAGAGGTGGCAAATTCAAAACTGATAAAAGGAAATATTCTTTCACACAATTCATAATTGAACAGTGGAACGCATTGCCACAGGATGTCATCGAAGTCAAAAATTTAGCAAGATTCAAAAAGGGATTGGACATTTAACAAAAATATCCAGAGTTGTAATAGCTAATGCTAATATCTTTGAAAGAGGTTTAAAACCTCATGATTCAGGATTTAATCCAATATTTAACTAATAGAGATTATGAGGTGGTGCTAAATCTCACTCTCTCTCTGGCCCAGTGTATTTGAGAATACATAGTGGAACAGTTCTACAGAAGAAACTGAGAGAGAGCCTGGGACCCCCGCTGGTACTGGCAGAGACGGGGCCTGGCCACAGCACGCAGCCCGTGACCCCTGCTGGTACTGGGGGAGGGGTAGGCATGGCCATGGCGCACAGCCCGGGACCCCTGCTGGTACTGGGGGAGGAGGGCTGGCAGGCAGAGCCGGCGCGCCCACTAGGCGACCCTAGGTGGTCGCCTAGGGCGCTGGGAGCCGGAGGGTGGCTGGCCATGGCTGCCTCCTGCCCTCCCGGCTCAGGGGCTGAGCCGGGGGGCAGCTGGCTGCGGCTGCCTCCCAGCTCCGCAGCTGAGCCAGGAGCCGGGGGGACTGGCCACGGCTACCGCCCGGCTCCCACCTCCACAGCTCAGCTGGGAAGGCGGCTAGCCTGCTGCCGCCCCCCCCCCTCCCGCTCCCGGGGCTGAGCTAGGAGCCGGGGGGGGGGGGGGGTGCGGCTGGCCGCGGCTGCCTCCCACCCTCCCAGGTCCGCGGCTGAGCCGGGAGCCGGGGGGGCAGCTGGCCGTGGGCAGGGGGCTGAGCTGTGGCCCGCAGGGGGTGGGGAGGCTGGCTGCCGTGGGGGGCAGTGTTAGGTGGGGTGGGGGAGGGCGCGGGGGGGGGCGGTGTTAGCTGGGGGGAGAGTGCAGGGGGGGCGGTGTTAGCTGTGGGGGAGAGCGTGGGGGCGGGCCGCAGGACTGGTGCAAGGAAGTTTCGCCTAGGGCGCGAAACTTCCTTGCACCGGCCCTGCTGGCAGGGGCTTTCTACCCGGCTCTACATCCATGCAGCTCCTAGGGGCTCCTCTGCTCCTGCCACAAGAACTGGCTGCCGCAGCTCCCATTGGCCAGGAAGTGCAGCCAATGGGAGCTGAGGGGGCGGGGCCTGCAGGCAGCATGGAAACCCCCTCCACCACCCCTCTGCCGCCTAGGGGAGCTGCAGGGGGCCATGCCAGTGAGAGCCGGGAAGCCCCCCACCCTGAGGTAACCACCCGCCCCCGTACTCCCCAACCTCCTGCCTCTAGCCCTGAGCCCCCTCCCACACACCCAAACGGCTGCTGCTGGCCCAGGGGCTGTCCGGCTCAGGCAGTCCCTGAGCCAGCACCAGCTGCTGTAGAAGTCCTGGAATCCATGACTTCCGTCACCTCCGTGACAGACTCGCAGCCTTAATTATAAGAAAGGTACAAGCCAATCTGGGCTATATAACTGCTATACTAATGCTTAATATGTATACTTAAATGCTTAAATATATATATTGTGGGTAGTATTATTAGTATAGTATATATGTATGCTAGCCAGTGTATATTAGTCAAAAGGACCTACAGAGTTAGGCAGTAGCTGACCAAGGGTTTTGTAAATGCCAGTGGCACCTAAATGTTGGATTCTAGGTGCACAAAATGGCAGTTACGTACCTAAGTGTCCCTTGGGTATCACACCCTTAATGTAAACAGGGCAAGGTGCAGTTCCACCTCAGTGAAGCTGGTTGAGGAGAATCCAAGGTAAAAGTATAGCTTGCCCTGTCTACACTAGGATTTTACAATGTCTTTATCTCATTGTAAAAACATGGTCACAGAACACATCCTGCTAGTAACGCCCTCTCTTTTAAATGAAGCATTAACAGCTTGATCCAATGACCCACTGAGACTTCAATGTATGTATGTGGGATCACACCCTAAACTCTTAAAAAAGTTACTGTCATGAGACTAAAAGGCTAAAAAAGTAGAAAGCAAATAAAAAGAACCTGGCTGGTCAGGCCTATACTGAGCTGCTTGGCTGCCTTTTGAACTCCCGCTCTCAGTCTGAGCATGGTCGGTAAGAATTAAGGGGTGGGGCATCCTTAGCCCATAACTGTTCCTTAACCCTTTCCTGACTAGTGAGTGGTTTTTTACATTCTGTCACACTATCACATGATTTTTTTTAAAGGGGGACTGACATTGTTTTTGAAAGTTTGGGGATGACACTGCTGCAGCTGTAAGTGTATGTGAGAACTGTTAGTATAACAGTTCAAAATGCCAAGGAGCAGAAAGGTCCATTTTCAGCGTCTGGTCTGAGTAATGAGAGCCCGGTCTTTACTCTCCCATCAGTCCTGTAGTCTTAACCTGGGTCTTCAGAATTACTTAATTGAAATAATAGCAAATATTTTATTTAGGGGAAAAAAACCACAAACACAAATGAAGGCCTATATGTGCAGTACACCCATGAGACCATTTACACTTTTCTAGAGGTCCATGCTGGGTAAATTATAGACAGAACAGAGTTAGGGCACAACAGAACTGGATCACTTCAGAAGAAGGTCCAGAAGATATTGTGTCTCCAACTGAACCTCATAATTCCTCTAGAGTGCATAAACTATCCCTTAGGATAATGCACTGGGCTTCCCTTTTTGTATGACAGCCTCCCCATCCATATGGTGTGCAGTCACTACCTGGATTTGAATTAGATGTCATCATCAGACCAGTCATTGTGATATCACCAGAAATCCTAAGAGTGTTATATGGTTGCCAGCAACTACAAAGTACAAGACTTAGTAAATGACCACAGCATCCTGTGAATGCAGCAGCAAAAGGTATGGAAAAATCCAAAAAGGTAACCATAATTTCCCAGGTAGCTTGTATAAGACCACACTTGTAACACAGCAATATCTATATTTTTATCCATAATGCCCAGAGTATTCAGCAAACAATAGTCATTTAAAAGTATCTAGAATAATTGGCATCCAAAAGGGGAAACACATATATAAACAAAAGGTTAGAAATAAATAAATATATATTGTTGCTGGTTCCTGGCTGCCAGTTTGATGGGCATGAGTGGTTCTAGCAGGGGATTGGAAGCTAGAACTCTTGGATTCTATTCTCTCTGCCACTATCTCACTGTACCATATACCATTGGGCAAAATCCTTAGGCCAGATTTTCAGAAGTGCTAAACACTCGTAGTCCCAACTGAAATCAGTGGGTGCTACATAACTTTAAAAAATTAGGTCCTTAATCTCTCTGTGCCTTAGGCCTTGTCTATAACAGAAAAGTTGCAGCAATTTACGAGATCAGTTTCAAAACGATTTAGTAAAACTGGGTGCAATTTCTGCAGTGTAAACGAGGCCTTTATCCTAGGGTTGCCAACTTGCTAATATTTAAAACCGGACACTCCAGTAGAAGTGTCGGAACCTCCCTTGCCCCACTTCTTTCCCGTGAGCTCCACCCCTGCCCTGCCTCTTTCCCTGAGGCCCTGCCCTCCCTTCATTCCTCTTCCCTCCCCCCCTCGTCGCTCGCTGCTTTTCCCCTCCCACCCCCTGCCACCCGGGTCAGGAGGGACTTGCCTACGGCTGGGAGTTGCAGCTGCCTGATGAAGGACTTTGCTCCCTGGCTGAGTAGGGGCTGGAACAGGTGATGACCAGGAGCTACCCCACCTACCCCGCTCAGAGTAACTGGACTTTGGGTGTCTGGTCAGTAGATCTGACCGGACACTGTCAGGTCTCCTTTTCGACCAGACTTTCCGGTTGAAAACCAGGCACCTGGCCACCCTAGTTTACCCATGTGTAATATGGTAATTTACTAGATCTATTTTAAACTGGTGCAATTTCTGCAGTGTAAACAAGGCCTCAGTTTACCCATTTGCAATATGGGTATAAATTACATACTGTTCCTGCTGAAGATGGTTGCTGCAAGGCTTAATTGTGTGTAAAGCCCTTTCAGATTCCCGGATGAAAGGCATTAAGCACCAAGACAACACTGTCTTGTCATTTGGGGAGAGGAATAGCTCAGTGGTTTGAGCATTAGCCTGCTAAACCCAGGGTTGTGAGTTCAATTCTTGAGGAGGCCACTTAGGGAATCTGGGGCAGGAAAAAAAAAAAAGGAAATCTGTCAGGGGACAGTACTTGGTCCTGCTAGTGAAGGCAGGGGACTGGACTTGATGACCTTTCAAGGTCATTCCAGTTCTAGGAGATTGGCATATCTCCATTTATTTACCTGTTAGGACTACATTATAGCATCTACTGTAGCTACAACAGGTGGAACTGCACTGCACCTCCACACTTATTCCATGCATCTAAATCTGAACACTCTTGGCTGACTTACTTAAAATTTAAACTTTGTAAGGCTCAAAAGCAGTGTTGCAGTGAGGTGGAATAAGAGGATTCTAATGCTTTAATGATGGTTAAGAGAAAGTGAATGCTGAGATGATATCCTGTGAGTAAGTGTAAGGGAGTTGTAAAAGGCTGTGAAGTGGTTTTTAAATTGTACACAAGTGGTGTTCTTTCTGGGGAGCTAGCTAAGTGGGTCCTGTACCCCAGGACCTGGAACCTCCTGAATCTTATAGTGCCAAGGGCCAGCGTGAGCATTTGCTATGTGCATATTGACGCATTGCTTGAAGAAGATGGAGGGAAGGTGGTGTGGGCAACTTCCTCCCCCCCCCTTTTTGTCCTTTAATAATGTTAGATGGAATCCTACGGGTGGGAATGAATGGGTTGCAAAAGGAGGTGAAGAGCTTGTACATTTCAACAACTATGGGGTTGGCAGAGTAAAGGTATGTGTTGGGGCATTGCTGAAAGAGGGCAGAGTTAAGGTTGCCCATGTGCCTTTCCTGGTTTTCAGAGGCGTGAGTTCTGTTCAACGCAGCATTCTGCAAAGGCACAGCATACCTCCAAGCTACCTTAACTCTGCATTAATGTAGGTTTTTGCTAGTGAGTTCCTAGTTTTAACAGGAAAAGATATGTTATTGGCAGGAATTAGTAGTTTTTTAGACAGTTGTATATATCACATACCTCAGTTTACATACTGAGCCAAATATAGCCAAATATCAGGAATAGTCATGTATTTGTAGTCAGCAATCCCCATGTCATTATGTATTCCTTGCTCTCCCACAAATGTCTGCAACCTCCTGATCTAGGAATCCCCCAGAATCCACACTTTGACAACCTTGGCAGCAGCACACATTTCTTTTCCCTCAGTTATCAAGGCACTTGTGCTGTCAGTTCCAAATCTCTGCACTATGTGTCTTCGGAAAGACCATATTAATCTGTCCCAAAATCAGCACATAGTCATAGTGTGACAGTGTCCCCATAAAACTTTATGGGGAGATGCTTATAACTATATATGTGTAACGTTTTATGCTACATGTGCCATGTAACATATCTCTGTGAAAGTTATGACCTACTGAATTTATTCCTCCTGTTTGTAGGCATGTATCATTGTTGTGGTTGAAGTTATGAACATTGGTTTTATATTTGCTGGTTTTATGCATAGCTTTTGTAAGAACATGGGACCAGGTCCAGAGGAAGGAATGTGCAAGTTGAGTACAAGTACTTAACAGACAAAAGAAGGTGCAGACCCCAATCCACATCGGGGCCCCAGTCAAGGATGCAACTCTTGCACATTCCTTCCTCTGGACCTGGTACCATGTTCTTACAAAAGCTTTGCATAAAACCAGCAAATATAAAACCAATGTTCATAACTTCAACCACAACAATGATACATGCCTACAAACAGGAGGAATAAATTCAGTAGGTCATAACTTTCACAGAGATATGTTACATGGCACATGTAGCATAAAACGTTACACATATATAGTTATAAGCATCTCCCCATAAAGTTTTATGGGGACACTGTCACACATAGAATATCAGGGTTGGAAGGGACCTTAGTAGTCATCTAGTCCAACCCCCTGCTCAAAGCAGGACCAATCCCCAATTTTTGCCCCGATCCCTAAATGGCGCCCTCAAGGATTGAACTCACAACCCTGGGTTTAGCAGGCCAATGCTCAAACCACTGAGCTATCCCTCCCTCACTTGAGCACTTGCCTGTCACCCTCCCTCCTCCCCCAATAAAATAGTAGTAAAATACAAATTTTATCCAAGACCAAATCCAAAGTTTACCTACCACCTGTACTCATTGCCCAACCCCTCTGCAGCCTCAACCTGTCTCTCTGACCCTGTGCCCCCAACCCAAAGTCCTCTATCACTGCCTCCCCTTCCCACCCCCCCGAATATAATAAAAAGTTTAGTTAGGCTGGCTGCTGACTGTTCTCCTGTCGTCACAATAAACCTTCCCGTAAAATAAAAGTATGTTATATTAATAACAATTTGTAGCAAACAACATGAGTTATTATATCTTTACTGAACAGGTATACAAAGGTTTGGACTAGAAATATCAGTAGTAACATTCACCAGGCACAATGGTGTTGGCACAGTCCCTTGCACTACCCAGGAAAACAAAGTGGCTGAATAGAAATGCTCTCACTTTCTTTTCTTTATTGGTGCATGCACACTGTAATCCTTCCAGTCTGCACAACTACGCAAGTGAAGAAGTGAACATGTTCTTAAATACTGCTCACATTTTGATGCCATGGACTACTCTGGGTAAAAATTGAGTGATTGAGACCATTTTGACCCCCATCAGAGCAATAGTTTGATCACTAGCTCTGCTCAAAAAACCCCAAACTAAAACAAAACAACAAAAAAAGCCCAGATTTTTTTTTAATTGCTATTTTTTCCAGGGCTTATATCTCTAAAACCATTGGTTCAAAGGACACACAAGTAGATCACTAACCATACCCTCTGCCTTCCTGAGGCACACTAAATTTCAAAGGAATCTGATTAAGCATGTCCATTTTAGAGGACTTGAAAGCTTGACCTTTAAACAGATGTTATGACACAGCCTTAATTACAGTGGCGTACCAGTGCCACTGTAATTCAGGATGCTACTGGCAGGTGTTCCTTTACTTCCTCATCCAAGTAATAAATGTCTACAATAAACTTGGGGTTTCTGTTGTGAAGATATGACCTCACCTCTTTCTGTTAGATAAAATGTCCTTCAGCTTTTGAGCTGTGATCACTTTGTACCTCATCCTTGGTACATATGCACATGTAAGAAGTGAGTGTGTTATTACTGGTGTTGCTGAGCGAAGAATTCTGATTTGGTAGTATTTTACATCCACTTTTCACTGGTCAAAATGGCTATATTAGGTGCATAGCAGTGGAGAATCAGGCCCTAGGGATTACACCATTGTTTACATGGTTGTTTGGCGCTCCAGCTGCATATATGCTGAAGGTCTGACTATTTGTATATCTGTAGTGCACCTTTATATTAGAAGCAAAGTAGAAAATCAGCTACTGCACATACACAGACTGCAACTGGCAAATATTTATAAGGGTAGGTCTATACTTACGCGTCGCGTCGAACGCGTCGGATCGATGTTCTGGGTTCGATTTATCGCGTCTTGTCAAGACGCGATAAATCGAACCAGGAAGTGCTCCGTTGTCGACGCTGGTACTCCAGCTCGACGAACGGAGTAGGCGGAGTCGACGGGGGAGCCTGCGCGCCGCGTGTGGATCCCGGGTAAGTGCTTTTTCATTCGAACTAAGGTACTTCGACTTCAGCTACGTTATTCACGTAGCTGAAGTTGCGTACCTTAGTTCGATAGGGGGGGGTAGTGTAGACCTAGCCTTAGTCTGTAAACCCAGGGTAAAATCCTGGCTCACTGAATTCAATGGGAGTTTTGCCATTCACTTCAGTGGGGCCAGGATTTTACCTCCAATGTCTTCAAACTTGTCAAAGGCACCTGTGACTTCTTTCAGAATCTACTTCCCTTCCAAAGTAAAACCCTGATCTGCTGTCCTAACACAGCTCAGTGCAGGATGAGGACCTAACTAGAGCTCATTTTAAAACCCACCTGGAAGTCCTACCATTATCCTGCAATGAAGTTCCAGGAATTGATTTACTTATCCTAGCAAATGCCAGAAGAGCCTCTATATTTAAGTGCTCAGATACTATGCTGATGAGGAGTATATAAGTAACTAGCCAAAGAGATCAGAGTCCACTGCATTGTTCATTTGAGCCTTGGATAAAGCAAAGGCTGCTCTTCTATGCTTGCTGACCGAACCCTTTAATATGCCATACAATGTCCTAGTCCAGTGGTTTTCAAACTTTTTTTTCTGGTGACCTAGTTGAAGAAAATTGTTGATGCCCATGACTCAAGGGAGCTGGGGATGAGGGATTTGCGGTGTAGGAGGGAGCTCAGGGCTGGGGCAGAGGGTTGGGTGCAGGGGGTGAGAGCTGCGGGGTGGGGCTGGGAATGAGGGGTTCAGGGTGTGTGAGGGGGCTCAGGCATAGGCACCAATTCCATGGGTGCTCCGTGGCTGGAGCACCCACGGGGAAAAATTGGTGGGTGCAGAGCACCCACTGGCAGCTCCCCGCCAGTCCCCCTGTGCCCAGCTAACCTCTGCCTTGGCCTCCGCCTCCCGAGGTGCCGCCACTGCCGCGCCGCTTTTCCTCGCTCACAGGCTTGCTGCGTGCCAGCTGTTCGGCGCGCGGCAAGCCTGTGAGCGAGGAAAAGCGGCTTGGCGGCGCCGGCGCCTCGAGAGGCGGAGGTTAGCTGGGTGCGGGGGGAGGGGGGGGCTGTCGGGGAGCTGCCGGTGGGTGCTCTGCTGCTTCTCCCCCCTCCCTCCCAGGCTTGCAAGCCTGGGGGGGGGGGAATGCAGCGTGCCCGGGGCAGGAGGGAGGGTGGGGATTTGGGGAAGGGGTGGGTTGGGGGCGGGGCCGGGGGTGGAGTTGGGGTGGGGGTGCGAGCACCCACCGGCGCTGACTAAAGTCGGCGCCTATGGGCTCAGGGCTGGGGCAGGGGGTTGGGGCTTGGGCTTACCTCCGGCAGCTCCCGATCAGCGGCGCAACTAGGCAGGCTTCCTGTCTGTCCTGGCACCACAGACCGCGCTGTGTCCCGGAAGCAGTCAGCAGCAGGTCCAGCTCCTAGGTGGAGGTGCACAGCGGCTCTATGTGGCTCTCGCCCACAGGCACTGCCCCCCCCCAGCTCCCATTGGCCGGAGCCAGTGCTCGGGGCGGCGGTAGCATGCGGATTTCCGTGGCCCCCCCTGCCTACGAGCCAGACCGCTGCTGGCCACTTCCAGGGCACAGTGCGGTGTCAGAACAGGTAGGAACTACTAGTTTTTACTGGCTGGCCACCAGGGTCCCTGGGTGCTGAGCAGGGCGACCCACTGCCTTGCATTCTGCAATCCAATACTGGGTTGCGACCCGAATTTTGAAAACCACTGTCCTAGTCTACACCTAAAAACTTCATGCCCTGTGCAGCATAGGTAAGTTGACCTAGCTCCCACTGTAGTGACAGCTAGGTCGGCAGAAGAATTCTTCTGTCAGTCTAGCTACCACCTCTCCAAGGCGTGGATTTACTATAGCTATGAAAACCCCTCTTCTGTTGTACATTATTGGAGCTGCAGCACCTCAGCTGTGTTGCTGTAGCACTTGTACTGTAGACATATCCAATGACGTTTACTGCCTTCACCTGGGGCTTTCCCTCAGACAGAGAGACAGCTTTGCTTTTCTCTTTTGGTGAGTAAAACAAACAGAATTTACTCACCACTAGTGATTGATATATATATATATTATTAAACCCCATTATAGATTTGGTTGGGTTTTGGGTAAAGGTTTGGGCTGGTTTTAAGTTGATCAGTATTAATTTGCTAGTCCCTACTGTACTGAAAGGTTCCAATGTCTTGCCTAGATTTTTAGTAACTTTTTTCAACTTATCTCCCATTGCCTGCATAACACACACACCTAAGAAGAGGGAAATGACTTTCCATGATCCCTCAGAGAATATTTGTGTGTGTCTGAATTCATTTTTAATGTGTCTGAGTTCATTGCCAAACCGGAAAATGAACAATTAAATAGGCAATGAGGTGGGAGCATCAGGCTGCCAATGAACTCTGCCTTGAAGGCAAGCTGGGGAAGGCTGAGATATTGCACAATATCAGAGCTTTTATGGTAGAGTCTAAGCATAGAGATAGAAATGAAATACTTTGTAAAAGTATTTTACATTGGCAGAGTAAGTTAGTGTATCATATGTGAGAGAGATGGCAATATCCTGGACAAACCTTATTGAATTAAGTTAAAATATTTTAGGAGCTCATTGTATTAAAATGCAAATATTTATGTGTTATTGTGGGATTGTATATAACTTGTCTAGGAGACCTGACTAACACTTGGGAAGTGTTAATGAGCTTTAAAGGACTCTTTTAAACAATGGGCTAAGACAAGAATCAACTATTAGTTGAGAGGGTTTCCTAGGAAATATTTGGGGGGAGGGGAATGCAAATGACACATCTCCAGATCCTTGCTTTTGGTGCTCTACCTTAAGGAGAAACCAATTGTTTGGCTGATTACCTATTCTGGATCTCTTCAAAGACCCAAACTAGATAAAGTGAGGGTGCTTGTGCTGAGCTAACAGCTGTTAGGAATGTGTGACTACAGAAAACCCTGGGTGGGGTTTGAAGGGCTATTCACAGGCCAGAACCTTTGTTGGAGTCAGGGGGTAACCATTAGTAAGCTTATTAGCGTGTGTCCAGGTTCTTTTATGGTTTTTAATATATTTTTTCTGTAATGTTTTTACCTTAAGAATTAATGTGCTTGCTTAGAAAGAGCTGTGTGGTAAGTTATACCTGTGGCAATAACACTGTGTGCCATCTGAGGAGGAAAGTAAAGCAGGCCTGCTTAGATAATCAGACTGTGTTGGGGAATTCACAGTGTAAATATACTATGGAGTCTGGAAATATCCTCCTCAGGAGGAAGAGAGACATGGGTTTTTGCCCAAGAGAGGTGATGTCTGAGTAGCTGGGAGTTTAGAGTAGTACCCTTGCTGGACCATGAGGGAGAAATACAGGTGCGGTTGTCCCTGCACTGTGACACCATAGATATTACTATCTTTTAATCACCAAGGTCCATCTCTCACTCACTCATATAACCTTATTCATGTGAATAGTCTCAGTGAAAGCTAAGGGGTTATTAATTTGCTTAAGTTTTTTCAGGAGGAACTCTGAAACTGTTCCCATTAAAGTCAATGACAAAACTCCCATTTATTTCACTAGCATAAGGCCTTGTAGTGTAGACAAAGTTTTGTCGGCAAAAGCTGCCTTTTGCTAACAAAACAGGGGAGGTTTACAAACTACAAAGCTACTTTTGGTGGCAAAACTCCGCTGTTTTGTCAACAAAATAAAACCACCTCAGCGAGAGGCATAAAACCTTTTGCGGCAAAGTTAGAGCGACAAAGCTTCAATTTAGACACCCTTTGTTTTGTCCACAGAACTGGCTTCCGCCAGTATCCCACAATGCCTGCCCTGACTGCTCTGTTGCTCACTGTTTTGATCTCTGCTGCCCTGCATGCATGTGCCCTTCCCTTTCAAAGCTCAGGGAAATATCTGACAGCTGAGCATGCTGCTCCCTTTGGGAAACAAAGAGCAAATCATTGTAATGCTCCTGTTTTTCCCTGCACTAGGAACACAGAAGCATGCAGACTGCTGCTGCGGGGAAGGGAGGGGGAATGACTACTGTGCTGCTTTGACATTCCTCAGCACAGAGAGCTCAAAGGTATTGAGAATACCGTCCTCATTATCTCCTATACGGAGTATAGCTTTGGCTACACTTGCAGCTGTAGAGCGGTTGAGTTAAACCAGCCTTCGGAGAGCGCACTAGGGAAAGCGCTCCAGTCTGTCCACACTGTCAGCTGCAAGCACACTGGTGTGGCCACATTTGCAGCACTTGCAGCGGCATTGGGAGCGGTGAATTATGGGCAGCTATCCCAGCGTTCAAGTGGCTGCAACATGCTTTTCAAATGAGGGGGGTGGGGTGGAGTGTTTTGTGTGTATGTGAGGGAGAGAGCAAGAGTAGGTTTTTGGAGTGCTGACAGTGTTTCAGCACGCTATTAGACTCCCAACCCCCGCCTCTCACTCACTTACAGCAAACATTTAAGCTGAAGATAAGCAGCCGCTGTTTGAAATGGAGCTTTGAAACTGCAATTCCGCATTCCTCAGCCAATTTCACAACAAAGAGAAGAGAGGCTTAAGCTTAATGGAATTATGGGACAGCTTCCGGAGGTCAATCAGTGCATAATAACTTAACTCCTCGTTTACACTGGCCCTGGGGCATCTCAGCCAAGACGCAACAGCCGTTATCCCTCTCGGGAAGGTGGAGTACCAGGAGCACTTTAACCAGGGAGTTAAAGCGCTCTACGTGCCTTGCCAGTGTGGATGGGGAGTAAGGTAGAGCGCTCTAGGAGGCTTTACTGCAAGTGTAGCCATAGCCATAAACTTCTGGGAGGTCAGGGCACTCAGCACCTTGCAGCATTGGGCCCTGAGAGGCCCAGAATAAAGTACAAGCTTGGAGGGTTTCATTATTGTTACTTTTTCTGTGACCCTATCCTTCTGTAATATGTGTTTTTAATATGGCTAAATGTAAACATATACATCTAGGGACAAAGTATGTAGGTCATAGTTACACGATGGGAAACTCTATCCTGGGAAGCAGTGACTGTGAAAAAGATTTTTAGGTTGTGGTGGATAAGCAGATGAACATGAGCTCCCACTGTGACCCTATGGCCAAAAGGGCTAATGTGATCCTTGGATGCATAAATGAGAATCTTGAGCAGAAGTAGAGAGATTATTTTACCTCTGTATTTGGCACTGGTGCAATGGCTGCTGAAATACTGTAACCAGTTCTAGTGTCTACAATTCAAGAAGGATGTTGAAAAATTGGAGAACATTCAGCGAAGAGCCACAAGAATTATTTAAAAATGCTTTATTTATAGTGATAGATTCAAAGAGCTCAATCTATTCATTTTAACACAGAGAAAGTTAAAGACTATAATCAAGTAACCCATTAAGTATCTACATAGAGAACAAATATTAATGGGCTGTTCAATCTAGCAGCGCAAGGTATAACAATCTAATGGCTGAAAGTTGAAGCTAGACAAATTCAGAATGGAAATAAGATGTACATTTTTATCAATTTGGGTAATGAATTTTGGAGCAATTTACCAAAGATCATGGTGGATTCTCCATCACTGAGGATTTTTAATCAAGATTTGATATTTTTCAAAAAGATCTGCTCTAGGAATTATTTTGGAGAAGTTCTATGGTCTGCATTAGGCAGGAAGTCAGGCTAGTTGGTCACAATGGTCTCTTCTGGCCTTGGACTCTAAGTCTATGAGGTGGAGAGAGTATTTGGCATGGCTTTAAGTTTGTGGGCATCACTGAAAAAGAGGAATTTAAATGAGACGAGGGTGGGAAACTAGGACAGTAAGGTCAACTACTAAAAAGTTTTCCTTGAATAAAGGAAAATCTTTCTAGATTGGTTATACAGTATATAGCCCTGTTTGATCCTGAACCTCTTGTTATTAAAGGCACATCTGTAAGCACACCCAACAGTAAGATGTATTATTTCTGTTGTATCTAGCAGACTCTAGGTTCAAAGGTACCACTTGCAGTGCAAAGAGATTAGGCACCTCATCCTTAGTCAAAGTGCTTATATCAGGTGCCCTGAATTAGAAGTTATAATACTTTACAAAAAATTCTGAGGATAAATGAGTTAACATTAGTAAATAAGTACATTAAACTCATACCGTAGCATACCAACTCAATATGGAAAAGCCATAGTGGATAAAAATCAATGTTTAAAAAAAAAATCTGAATTTTTTTTATTTAAATCGGATTTTTTTGATAAAATGCTTTTTGAGGAAAAAAAACCTATCTAAAGATAGTTTTAATTAAGATACATTATAGCTCAAAGATATCTCACATGGAATAGGGATTATAAATTCTAATTCTATAGTATGAGACAATATATTTATGTAATGTTTAAGAAAAGTTTTGCAAATGAGTTCCAATAGTTCATGGATTAGGGACCCAATCTTATGGGGTTCCAGGGGCTTCTGTATAGATTATTTAGGTTAATCTTTCTATCTACCCAATGGGACTCACTGCTCAGTCTAGAAGATACCATCAGAGATGCTTAGTTTTGCAGTTCTCAAACTGTGGATTTGTATCTCCAGAGATAACATACTTGTTAACAGGAAAAATGTTTTAAAATAAATAATATACAGGAGGTGAGAATAACAGACCACAACCCTATTGTCCCTCTGCAAATTTGTGTACACAGAGTCAATCCGTTACCTCTCTCTAAAAGTGAAAAGTTTCAAAAAGTTCAGTGAATTTTGGGGGCGGAACAGATCTGGACAAGGAGAAGAAGTCTGGAGATAAATGTGAGAAGGGAGGGACAGTAGAAACAAAAGTGAAACTGTTTGAGAAGCATATTCCACAAGTCTTGAGGTCTTTCTGAGTGTAGCCTTCATTGATTTGAGAGGTACCATACCATTCTCTCACTAGAAGGGAAAACCTATAATGGCAATAGTCCGTAAATGAGACCCAGTTTAAGAATATTTTAATGAAGTTCCTCTACCGGTGGGTAAGACAGGTATGCATGCAAAATGCAAACAGTGCAACAAAGAAATGCAAGGCCTTGTTTCCCGAATGAAACAACATCATGAGAAGTGTTCCTTCTCAGGAGGAAGCTGCGTTGGAGATGATGAAAGGAACATGTCTGAACATGCAGGATCTTCAGGTTGGTAAACTTTTGTATTTCATACTTCTTTCTTAAGGACAGCCTGTCTTCCTTCTGGACTATTCTTGAATTCTCATGTTTGAGCAAAAAATATAGTTGTTACTCTATGGTACTATCATTTTAGATGCAGTTGTGATAAAAAATAAATAGCTGAAATAGGCAGATCTTCCTTTTACAATTTCACCTTTAAAGTAGTACTGAGTGTCAGTGAATGCAATGAGTAATACTAAATGAGCAGTATAGTAATAATAATTAAATAACGGCATTGACTTATTTTGTCAATAAGTTTAGGAGAATCCATCCTCAACATACAGAATTCTGAAGACTATCCACCTTCAAGATCACCATCATTTTCTATAGTTTCAGAGTTATCTGATAGTGTTTCAGTCACATCATGTATGTCACATAGCCACAGTATATCACCTGTAGCAAAAAGAAAACCCCCCCTCCATCATCCAGAAAAAACCATAGATAAGTTTGTGATAACAAACAGCAGATTACAAAAAGAGGTAATTGATGAAAAAATTGCCCGGCTTGTTCATGCAACAAACTCACCTTTCCGTATGATTGAGAACCCACACTTCATTAACATGGTTCAGTCATTAAGACCAGGATACAGTTACAGTCCACCCAACAGAGCAGATGCCGCAGGCAAATTGCTGGATAAAGTGTATGAAAGAGAAATTGAGCAGTGTGCAAAAGGTGCAAAATTGTTAACCTGAGTCTTGATGGGTGGAGCAATGTCCACAATGATCCTATTGTATGTGCTTGTGTGACAACAGAATGTCTTCCTTACAGAAACAATTGATACATCAGGAAATGCACACACAGCAGAATACTTACAAGTAGCAGCAGTAAAAGCTGTAACAAACTGAAAAAAAAATTAAAATGTCTAGTACGCAGCTTGGTCACAGACAATGCTGCAAATGTATCCAAGATGAGAAGAAATTTAGAAGAGAGTCCCAAGCTAATAACATACAGTTGCAGTGCTCATTTGATGCACCTCCTAGCCAAAGACTTCAGTGTTCCAGAAATAAAGGCTAATGTTGTTGAAATTGCAAAATACTTCCGTAATAACCACTTTGCAACAGCTGCTCTGAAAAAAGTGGGGGGGACCAAGCTAACTCTCCCACAAGACATACGATGGAACTTAGTAGTGGACTGTTTTGAGCACTATATCAAGAACTGGCCTAATCTGAGGAAGAGTTTGTGAACAAAACTGTGAAAAAATAGATGGCACTGTCACAGCCAAAGTTTTCAACACTGGGCTTAAGAGAAATGTTGAACACATGCTGAGTACCCGGAATACCTATTTCTGTAGCCTTGAACAAAATAGGCATCGATCCCATTTGCCAGTGCCTCAGAAGAAAAAGAAGCCTGACGGCCGCTCACCTCCAGCTAAATCCAGAGAAGTGAGACCCCAGGTGGGCCACAGCTCCAGATCCCTACTGGGACTGTGTCGACTCCTGCCCAGGAGAGGTAGTTGAGTCCAGGCCGCCCTCGGTCACTGGTCCCTACAGAGCAGCTACGTCTCCCTTCAACGCCAGAAGCTTACCAAGCCACTTGGGGACCTCCTGTATCTTATGGCACCATTCTCACCCCCAAGAAGGGAAGAACCTCCAGCACTGGCGGACCCACCCTGCCCCCTGGTGCAGTCAAGAGGGAAGCCGGCTATGATGTCCAAGCGCTCCCTCTCTCCATGTCCCTCAGCACCGGCCCACTCGGACAGAGCCTACCTGCTCCCCAAGCTCTCGATGCTCGAGGCACGGAGGCTCGGCTCCTCCATGGTCTTCAGTCTCGGAGACGTTGGAGTCAGAGTCCAACTCCTTTCACTCCAGGAGAAGCAGGAGCCGCAGATCGAGGTCCGGGAGAGACAAGAGAGAGCCGCAGGCGTGGCCTCCACAATGGCAGAACCTACCACAGTGGCCCTTCTGGACCCCATGGGCCTTTCACCAAGGACAGGGAGGAAACCAAGGTCACCGCTCTGCTGCGTCTTCTGTGGCCTCAGCCACCTTTATCCCGCCATCGGCTACGCATCTTCCCTTGGCGCCTGCCCACACACCAACGCCTCTGACAGCGGCACTGTCGTCGGCACCGACACCAGCACCGCCCTTGGCAACACCCTCAGCATCGCTGATGTGCCCAACTTCCACGTCAGCATCATTGTCAATGTCGACTATGGCATAGGCGGCGACGGCCCTAGCGCTGATACCAGCGATGGGCTCTCCGTCTTTGTCAGCGCAGATAAGCAGATCAGCACCGGCTCCATCGACAGTTCCTCCCGTTGTACTGATGACAGTGACAACACATGGTCCGGCATCTGCAGCCCCGGCACTGTCGCGTGCATCACTGGCACCGATGCTACTCTGAGAGTCGAGGGACCCCCTGGGGGTGGAGGGCGGGGAGCATCCATTCCTTATAAGCGCTTCCTTTTTTTCGTCACCTGATGGAAGTATTGGCAGGTACAGCCGTAGCACTGGCACTCGAGGACAACAGGGTTCTGCAGCAGTTTCTGCGTGGGGCTGCTCAGGGTCTAGGCATTAAGGCCGAGGAGGTAGTTGAGGCTGATCCCATGGTGGATATCCTCGCCCTCTCAGGACCTTCCCATATTGCCCTTCCACTCATTAAAACCATTGTGGACATCACCAAGACACCGTGGCAGACCCCATCTTCCTTGCCGCTCACTGCCAAGCATAATGAGAGGCGTTATTTTGTGCCCTCCAGAGGGTTCGAACATTTATACTCTCACCCACCCCTTCACTCTCTTGTTGTGGACACTGCTAACCAGCGTGAGAAACAGGGTTTCCAAGGGCCCTCCCCAAAAAACAGGGAGGCCAAGCATCTAGATCTTGTTGGGAGAAAGGTCTATTCCACAGGGCATCTTCAGCTCCATATCCCGAACCAACAGGCCATCATCAGCAGGTAGTCGTATAACACCTGTGCGGCGATGGCCAAATTTATGGAGCTCCTCCTGTCAGACTCCGAAACTGAGTTCTTGGCCTTGGTGGAGGAGGTGAAGCTAGTCTCCTGAGCTTCCCTCCAGGCCGCATTGGATGCTCCAGATGCCGCAACTAGGGTCATGGCGACTGGGGTAGCCATGAGGAGGGGATCCTGGCTCCAAGTCTTGGGGCTCCCTGACGAGGTCCAGCAGACTATTCAGGACCTCCCATCTGAGGGTGTGGCTCTGTTTTCTGAAAAGACAGACAAGAGGCTGCACAGCCTGAAAGACTCACAAGCTACCCTCAAGTCGTTGGGCCTGCACACTCCCGCCACACAGTGGAGACACTTCCGACCGCAACCTCCTCCGAGATTCCATCAGCAGAACTGAGAGGACGGTTCTTGGAAGAGAAACAGGAGTGGCAAGAGGAGGCAACACCCATCCTCAGGCCAGAGCTCTGGCCAGCCGAAGCACCCTCTGGCCCTAAACCTGCCTTTTGAAGGTGCGGTCAAGGACGGCGCACCAGATCAGAGACTGGATCTACCCTGCCTTACCTTTTCCTGCCGACTATCCCCTTTCTATCGTGCATGGTCCTGTATCACTTTGGCCCGCTGGGTGCGCCACACGGTAGAGAGGGGATACTCCATCCAATTCTGTGCCCTCCCGCCCTTCCACCCACCTTCCCCGTCCCTCTTCAGGGACCCTTCTCACAAGAACTACTCATCCAGGAGGTGCAGTTGCTCCTATCGCTAGGGGCAGTGGAGGAGTTTCCTCAGCAGCACAGGGGCGAGGGCTTCTATTCCCAGTATTTCCCAATACCGAAAGCCAAAGGTGGCTTCAGGCCTATCCTGGACCTGCGAGAACTCAACGAGTTCATAAAGAAACAAGTTCTGCATGGTCTCCTTGGCCTCCATCATCCCCTCACTAGATCCAGCAGATTGGTATGCTGCCCTCGACTTGAAGGACCCGTATTTTCACATAGCAATCACTCAGCCCCAAAAGAAGTATCTCAGGTTTGTGGTCAACGGTACCCACTATCAATTTACTGTCCTCCCGTTCGGCCTGTCAGCAGCACCTTCAAGTATGGCATGGCAGTTGTCACCGTGTTCTTGCGGAGGCACCAGATACAGGCATTTCTGTACCTCGACAACTGGCTGATCAAAGGCCACTCCAGGACCCAAGTGGAAACTCAGGTCACATATATCAGAGCCACTTTCGAGAGCCTGGGTCTACTCCTAAACAAAGCAAAATCAACTGTCTCCTGTCCAGAGGACAGAGTTCACAGGGGCAGTACTGGACTCGACCCAAGCCAGGGCATACCTGCCACGGGCGAGGTTTCAGGCCTTCAACAACATAATCTGAGACCTCATGCAGTTCCCCACCACTACAGTGAGAAACTGCCTGAAACTCCTTGGACACATGGCTTCCTGTACCTACATGGTGCAGCACACCAGACTCAGGCTTCGACCGCTCCAGTTGTGGCTCGCATCAGTGTATCGCCCAGCCCGGGACAGTTTGGACAGGCTCGTGACCCTGCCTCTCCTGGTCCTCTACTCCCTCCGGTGATGGATCGACGCTCCGGAGGTGTGCTCAGGGGTCCCCTTTTCTGCCCCACAGCTGTCTCTGTCGTTGGTGACGGCCGCACCAGACTTGGGCGGGGGAGCTCATCTGGGAGACCGCAGAACTCAAGGCCTCTGGTTGCAAGCAGATCTACGTCTCCACATCAATGTCAGAGAGCTGAGAGCGGTGTGCCTGGCATGTCAGACATTCTGTCCTTACCTAACCGGACAATGTGTATCAGTCATGACAGACAATACAACAGCAATGTTCAATATCAACAAACAGGGGGATGCATGTTCCTCTCCCCTGTGCCAGGAAGCCCTTATGCTGTGGGACTTCTGTGTAGAGCATTCAATTCACCTGCAGGCATCATACTTCCCCGGGGTTCAGAACGAGCTGGCGGACCACCTCAGCAGGTTGTTCCACAGCCACGAGTGGTCCCTTAACCCGGACATCGCAATTTCAATCTTCCAGAGGTGGGGGTTTCCCCTGATAGACCTCTTTGCCACGCGATGCAACAGGAAATGCCAGCAGTTCTGCTCCTTCCAAAATCACAGCCTGAGCTCCAGTGCAGATGCATTCCTCCTCCATTGGGGAGCTTCTCTCCTATATGCCTTTCCACCGATACCACTAGTTCACAAAGTGCTGCTCAAGATCCGCAAGGATCGAGCATGGGTCATACTGATAACACTGGCCTGGCCACGTCAACACTGGTACACATCCCACCTAGACATGTCTGTGGGAGCCCCGATTACCTTGCCGTTCTCCCTGAACCTTCTCACACAAGATCACAGACATCTATAGCACCCAAACCTTAAGTCGCTCCATCTCACGGCATGGAAGCTCCATGGTCAAATCCCTTGGAGCTTTACTGTTCAGACCAGGTTAGACAGGGTCTCCTTGGCAGTAGGAAACCCTCTACGAGAGCCACGTACTTTGCCAAATGGAAGAGATTTTCAGTCTGGTCAGCGCAGTGCCATTCACCCGATGCTAGCTTCAGTGCCGCACATTCTGGACCACCTCCTCCATCTGAAGTAGGAGGGTCTCTCGCTGTCTTCTATAAGGGTGCACTTAGCCGCCATCTTGGCTTTCTACCTGGGCGTGCAGGGCCACTCAGTATTTGCTAACCTCATGGTCATCCCATTCCTAAAGAGGCTTGACAGGTTATACCGGGGACCCCCGATAGAACATGCGTCGGTAGAACACAAATTCGGAATTAGCACGGGCGCTACCATGGATCCCAAAATAAATTGTTTACATTGGGATCCATGGCAACACCCCTCCCCCCCCCCCCCCCCCGCATTAACACGGGACCACACATGGCTCCCAAACCCCACGTTCTAGCGGGGGTGTACCTTCATGTCCGTCAGCCGGTCCCTGCCTGGGACCTCAACTTGGTCCTTTCTAGGCTCATGGGGCCCCCTTTTGAGCCTTTAGCAACATGCTCCCTGCTCTACCTCTCTTACAAGGTCACGTTCCTGGTAGCAATAACCTCTGCCGGGAGGGTGTCTGAGCTCAGGGCCTTGACATCAGACTCTCCCTACATCGTGTTCTGTAAGGACAAGGTTCAGCTCAGGCCTCACCCTGCTTTCCTCCTGAAGGTTGTCTCGCAGTTTCACATCAACCAGGACATCTTCCTCACGGTTTTCTACTCTAAACCTCATTCCAGCAGCAGGAAGCAGAGCCTGCACTCTCTGGATGTCCGCAGGGTGCTGGCCTTTTACATCGAGAGAACAAAACCATTCAGAAAATTGGTCCAGTTGTTCATGGCAGTGGCAGACAGGATGAAACATCAGACGGTTTCATCCCAACACATCTCGCCATGGATAGTGTCCTGTATCCATGAGTGTTACGACCTGGCAGGTGTTCCCGCACCTCCAATCACTGCGCACTATACCAGGGTGCAGGCTTCATCTACAGCGTTCCTGGCTTAGGTTTCCACCCAGGAACTCTGCAGAGTAGCAACGTGGTCCTCTATACACACTTTCGCTGCGCATTATGCGATCACCCGGCAGGCCAGAGACGATGCGGCCTTTGGGGAAGCAGTACTCCAATCAGTGGACAGCTCTGACCCCACCTCCAGAACTTGGCTTGGGAATCACCTGATTGGAATGGACATGAACAAGCACTCGAAGAAGAAAAAGCGGTTACTCACTGTCTCATAACTGCTGAAGAAGAGGAGCTGGCTATGACATGGACATCCAGCAATCATCCCTCCATAATGCCACCTATAATAAACTTCAGAGCTAAGGGTGAACCATTCAAGAAATGTTTGCTGATGTTTTAAAGAAAGTCACACCAGTGAACTGGTGGAAGTCACTTAAGCACCTGGATTCAGAGACTGTTGAAGTGATAATCTTACTTTTAACAGCAGTAGCTTCTTCTGCTGGTGTAGAAAGAATATTTTCTTCCTTTGGATTTATTCATTCCAAATTGAGAAATCGTTTGGGACCTGAAAAGCGGGAAAGCTTGTTTTTCTTTTCCAGATTATGAACAGGAAAATGAAGGTGAAGACTGAGTTATCTGCAGAAACTAACATTTTAACATTTTAAGTTTCTCAGGTTGACCTGGCTGACATAATCGATTTTAATTTTTGTTTTTTGTTAAATATTTCATTTAACTATTTTAGTTAAAAACAACTAACAAAAACAAACCTGATTTTAAAAAACTTGAATGTTTAACTAAATTCAAAAGTTCATATGCTTGTTTTGTTAAAATATATGTTTGCTGTTGAAGAAAAAAATCCAGAATACATAACATTGTTGTTTTAGTTAAATAAAACAATGTAAATGTCTGTCTGGTGATGTTCTCCTCCTAATACAGCATGGCAAGAAAATCCTCCAGATACTAATGATTAACCTGTTGAATTGGAGATATTTAAGAAGTCATTGGGAGGTGAACTATCTGCTTCAATTACCTTTGGTAAATGAAATAACCAAACAATCATTCATTTTCTGATATAGCTGTAAAATTAATCTGAAAAGTTTCAAAATAAATCACTTAAAAAATGTATAGTGTGTACCTTCTAAAAATGAAACCTACATCTATCTCTGAGTTGTGAAGAATATGTATTAAGGTTATAACAACCAACAAGAATGCACTTTTATGTAGAAATCCATGATTAAATCGAGTCTTCCTAACTAGTGATTTAAATCAAATCCACCCTGCATACAGGTTAGGCAAACTTGTTATTCCTCCCTAAGTGCCTCCCATATTGTATCATTTGCTAACTGCTGGGTGTATTTATAAAGGTGAATACTGGGTTTCCGCCTGATAGCTTGGAGCTATGGGTCATGCAAAGCGTATCTAATCTTGTTCCATAAACACATGTAATGGCTTGCATTTGATAGTTTGTGTTGATAGTTGTATTGTGCCATGTCTTCAAGAGACTGTTTATAGCAGCACCTGATCCGGCTGCTAAGTTTTATGAGATGTTTTTACTGGAAACCTAACTGATCAAGGGTTAATAACTCAGCCATAAAAAAGTGACTCATGCATTTTTAACTTAGACAAGCTTTTAAATATTAGAAATTATTCATTTTTAGGATAGTTTTGGGCTTGATATGACTCACGACTTAGTTTTATATGATAGAAGCGACAAAGGGTCCTGTGGCACCTTATAGACTAACAGAGGTATTGAAGCATAAGCTTTCGTGGGTGAATACCCACTTCTTCGGATGCAAGCAGTGGAAATGTCCAGAGGCAGATATAAATGTGCAGGGAAGATTCAGGCTAGAGATAACGAGGTTAGCTCAATCAGGGAGGGTGAGGCCCTCTTCTAGCAGTTGAGGTGTGAACACCAAGGGAGGAGAAACTGCTTTTGTAGTTGGCTAGCCATTCATAGTCTTTGTTTAGTCCTGAGCTGATGGTGTCAAATTTGCAAATGAACTGAAGCTCTACAGTTTCTCTTTGGAGTCTGGTCCTGAAGTTTTTTTGCTGCAGGATGGCTATGATAGAAACAATTATAGACACCTAAAATTCCTACCTATGGAATAAGATCCCACTGCATAGTAAAATTGCACCAGCAAGACCATTCTTAGAGTATTAATTATAAACAGGTCTAGGCATCTCAATTCCAGAAATATCTTAATAAACTGGAGGAGAATCAGAGAGCAACAAAGTGATCAAGGGGTTGGAGGAAATGATTTACTGTATCAAGAAACAGATAAAGATTTTTATATTTTTACCTTGCCTAAAAGAAACCACGGGATGGTAGATTTGTAAGTATTTAAGAGTGTGAACATCAAGGGCAGGACTTTCTGTGAGAGTCATTGGGCTGTATTCATCTATGCACTGGAACTGAGATGGTGGGAACCAATAGTGGCTTTACACCACATTTATGCCTCTCGGGTAGTGATCAATGGCTCCATGTCTAGTTGGCAGCCGGTATCAAGTGGAGTGCCCCAAGGGTCGGTGCTGGGGCCAGTTTTGTTCAATATCTTCATCAACGATCTGGAGGATGGTGTGGACTGCACCCTTAGCAAGTTTGCAGATGACACTAAACTGGGAGGAGTGGTTGATACGCTGGAGGGTAGGGACAGGATACAGAGGGACCTAGACAAATTAGAGGATTGGGCCAAAAGAAATCTGATGAGGTTCAACAAGGACAAGTGCAGAGTCCTGCACTTAGGACGGAAGAATCCCATGCACTGCTACAGACTAGGGACCGAATGGCTGGGCAGCAGTTCTGCAGAAAAGGACCTAGGGGTTACAGTGGACGAAAAGCTGAATATGAGTCAACAGTGTGCCCTTGTTGCCAAGAAGGCTAACGGCATTTTGGGCTGTATAAGTAGGGGCATTTCTAGCAGATCGAGGGACATGATTATTCCCCTCTATTCGGCACTGGTGAGGCCTCATTTGGAGTACTGTGTCCAGTTTTGGGCCCCACACTACAAGAAGGATGTGGATAAATTGGAAAGAGTCCAACGGAGGGCAACAAAAATGATTAGGGGGCTGGAGCACATGACTTATGAGGAGAGGCTGAGGGAACTGGGATTGTTTAGCCTGCAGAAGAGAAGAGTGAGGGGGGATTTGATAGCTGCTTTCAACTACCTAAAAGGGGGTTCCAAAGAGGATGGATCTAGACTGTTCTCAGTAGTAGAAGATGACAGAACAAGGAGTAATGGTCTCAAGTTGCAGAGGGGGAGGTTTAGGTTGGATATTAGGAAAAACTTTTTCACTAGTAGGGTGGTGAAGCACTGGAATGGGTTACCTAGGGAGGTGGTGGAATCTCCTTCCTTGGAGGTTTTTAAGGTCAGGCTTGACAAAGCCCTGGCTGGGATGATCTAGTTGGGGTTGGTCCTGCTTTGAGCAGGGGGTTGGACTAGATGACCTCCTGAGGTCCCTTCCAACCCTGAGATTCTATGATTCTATCCTGCAGATGCAAGGGGCTGCTTTGGCCCACTATATTGATTTCAGCTGCAGTTGCTGCCCTACCTTGTGCCCAGGGGAAAACTGAAAAAGGCGGGGGAAGGGTAGGTTTTGGTTCTGGGTTCTGCAAACTGTTCCTGTTGGCTCGAATCAGCATCCTGGATTCAGGTCATCTTCTCTGTGCAACAGATTGTGGAAGAACTGTCAATATGAAGTACTGGCTTCTGGGGTAATGTGGACTAGACAATATGGGTCAATGGAATGATTCACAGTTTGGAAAAGTTGATCTAGTCCTGCCTTAGCAATGACAATGGCAGGGCAGAAAAATGAGCTCTTAGTCTCTGAAGTCTACTAGTCCACAGCTGTGGCAGACTTAATCTTCTGTCCATCACCAGCACTTGAACGAAGTGGGAGAGAAGGAAATTAACTGCAGGTCATCAGACAAGCCAGCATAGGGCGGGTACATTTAGGCACAAGTGTGTATTAGTGGCTTTGCTCAGTGTATTATCATTAAATTTCCCAACATTATGAACCCTATATCTACACCAGAAAAATGTTAAAACATGTTTTCTAACATTATACTAATAGGATTTTAACCAAGACTTTGTACCTACTGTAGAAAGACAAGTTGCTTTTAAAAAGCTTTAGCCAGTTGTAGTTAAAACCACAACCACACGTTTTTTAAACGTTAATGTCATTGTCTACTAAGAGCAAAACAGTATATGATATTTAGCATGATCTATTTTCCAAGTGTAGACAAGGCATCTTTGGCCCACTGATTGGGTGGGATTTCCTTAAGAATGCTCTAGAATTTAGCTTGATCCATAATCTTACAAGGGCAGACACTGGATTTTTGAGCTTGGAGCCCAAGTGCTGATCTGACTGGATGAGGTAATAATCTATCCAGGTTAGGGGAATTATTTTTATGTTTCCTGTTAGTTGGTTGAAAAAAATAAGTATTTCAGGTAATTAATTTTGTTTCTTTTCCAATAAACTACACACAATTTTAAAATTTGATTTTAATGGTTAAAATATCCATTTTTTCCTCCACTGGCTCTTTTTCATCCTACCAACAATTTAAAAACTTCAAACATTTTTGAAATGGCAACTGTTGTGTTATTTTAATGAAAAACTTCAACTAAAATTCTGTGGGTTTGGGAGGTTTTAGGGGAGGGGATTGGCTTTTTCTCAAAAAATATTTTGCTGTCAAAGTATTTCCTGTTAAAATTTTTCACAGCAAAATTTCAGTCAGCTCTATTCCTTAAATTCTCTTCCAGTCAGATGGTCATGTTTAGGATGTGTCCAGATCTAGAGATTACCTTGGAAGAGTACTTTCCCCCCCCCCCCCCTCTCTCTCGCTCTCTTTTTTAAATTACTACTACTCTCCGAGAATAAAAGATCCCCCTTTAGGCCAGCAAAACAAGGAAACCATGAGCTAAGGCTCTCTATTGTCTCTTCTTGCTACTGCTGTAGCTCTTTAAAGGACTCTGGAATAGGCACAACAGACAAATTAAAGGGACAATAAATCTATCTAACTTCTATGCCATACTCATGCCATGTTCATGGTATCTGAACACTTTGAGAAAGGCAAAATTAACAGGCTGAAAGGGGAATTCCTAGAAAGCAAAATCTGCCCCCACCCCCAATCCTTTAAAAAAAAAAATCACAGTTGGGAGAGTCTTAAAATGCCAAACACAAAGTACCTTACACTTAAAGGCTGTTGTAAAATTAAAAGCCTTGCTATCTCACAAAAACAAGTGAACAGCAAATAATAGAGGGCAGACTACACGCTCCCACCCAGTGTACTGCATTTGTAATTGTTCCACTCAAACCTCATTAGCTGGGATTTAAAGCCTTGCTTCGCAGGGTTGATAATTTTTCCACACATGTAACTGAGCACTAACTTCAAGCCAAACACCCAGGGCATGGAACCTGTCAGTAACTATTTCATTCAGTGCAGTTGTAGCTGTGTCCCTCTCAGGATATTAGAGAGACAAGGTGGGTGAGCTAATATCGTTTATTGGACCTCTTTTTGTCTCTATATTTTATTCAGTTTAGTTTCTTATATGCAGGCTACACTAGAGCTATAAATAATCCTAAATTGCCTTTTTGATTTGAAGGGCTCTCTTCATGGGGCCTTTCCTTACCTTTGTCAGGCCTATTTTTTCTTTTCTTTAGTCTATTGTTTTATATGTCTCCAAGAAGATCATTATTGAATTTAGTAGGGAGGAACGGGCAGACGTGACTGCGCTGGAGACTATAGGTACAAGGGCTAGCTGTGGGGCCAAGGGCGCGCGTGTGTGTTGCATGCAACCTCTCACCAGGTCCTGCCCATCTACTACAAGCCTTTCTGCAAGGACGGGGAGGAGATGAGACTGTAGCGATGTGGTGCCCTGTCGGGAGTACGGGGGCGCAGCAAAGCTTGGACAACTCACCGTGCCTCCTAGCGGGCTTGGAACCGGCCCCTATTACCTCACTGGGTTCAACAACAGGAAGGCTCACAGCGGCCCAGGCTGCGGGGGCTGCTCGCGTCTCTCCCCGCTCGGGCAGGCCGCTCCACAGCGAAACCTGGAGAGGGCGCCATCCCTCACAGCACCCGCAGCTCTGGTCGCTGCTGGGCGACGGCCCTGACCTCCCGCCCCCCTCAGCCATCAGCCCCGCCCCTCAGCTACCTACCCCGCCCCCTCCGCCATCAGCCACGCCCCTCAGCTACCTACCCCGCCCCCTCCGCCATCAGCACCGCCCCTCAGCCATCAGCACCGCCCCTCAGCTACCTACCCCGCCCCCTCCGCCATCAGCCACGCCCCTCAGCTACCTAACCCCGCCCCCTCCGCCATCAGCCCCCGCCCCCTCCGCCATCAGCACCGCCCCTCAGCCATCAGCACCGCCCCTCAGCTACCTACCCCGCCCACTCCGCCATCAGCTCCGCCCCCGCCATCTCCCCGCTTTCGCAATCCGCGCTACCCACCCTTCCCTGCGCCTCACGGGTTCTCCTCCCGCTCTCCCTCCAGCCCGCCAATCAACAGCCCTTTCCGGTCTGCGCCCCGCCCCTTCCTCTCCCGCTTCCCCTGGGTGAAGCTGCCGCAGGGATCAGCTGACTGGCGCCTCACGTGACTTGCTGGCTGCTGCGGGGGGTGGGGGGCGCTGCTGTCGGGTGGGGATGGAGCAGTGACGGGTAAATACCCAGCGGGCGCGCCAGCGGGATCCGTCCCGGCCCCTCGCTCCCTCCCTGCGCCTGCCCGGCCGCTCCGGGAACACACCGGTGAGTGCGGAGAGCGACGCTGTCCCGAGGCAGCAGCGTGGAAGGGCCCAGCCGGGTGGGTGGTGAGACTCGGGCCGGATGAACGGGGCTGAGAGGCCCCCGCGAGAGAGGGCCACTGAGGTGTCAGGGCTGGGAGCGGGGCCCCCCTCAGCGCGTGAGACACGCCCCGCAGGCCTGGCCGCGGCCCCTCACTCAGTGGATTGCGGGAGGGGTTGCAGGGAGACTCCCCAGGCGGGCCTGGCCGCGGCCTCTCAGTGGATTGGGGTGGGGGAGAAGGTGGAGGAAAGAGAGACTCCACCGGGTAGCCCTGGCCCCGGCCTCCCGCTGAATAGGGGGTGCGGCTGATGCTGAAATTGGGTACAGGGTGTGTGCTGCCAATGTACCTTTTTTTCTCATGCATCCTTTTAAAAACCATGTTGGCTAACACTCAATTGACCCAATGTTAAATAAAAAATGCTTCGCCCTTGTCCCTAAAGTGCAAAAAACAACCCCTCTCCCCAAAGCCATGTAAAGAGGGCTTCTGGTCAGTAAACTTGGGCTCTGTGGGGCCCATGGGAAATCAAACTCTGGAATTAGTGATTTCTGGTCCTAAAGTATTTTATCGTCTGACGAAACACTTAACATCTCTTGCTTTTAAAATTTTGTTTAGTCAGTTAATAACAGCTGCTCGTAGGCTCTCTAGGCCACCGAAGGTTTCAGTTATCAGGGATCATTACAGGACCCCATCTATCCTGCCTGAGTCAGTCAGTTGTAAATTCAGAAGCTGTATGTGTGCAGGGTTATATGCTGAGAATTGATGCTTCTAGCAGCTGGTTCAAGGACACAAAATTAATCTGATCTGAAATGTCAAGGGTTGAAGATAAAAACTTTGACGTGTCTTTGTCCCTTGTAAATTTAAGTGAAGCTTTTGTGAAAACCTGGAAATGACTGAGATCCTGTAGTGATGGGCACTGAATGCTCAGTCAAATGGAGCACTGTAGTCTACTTCTTGTGATATAGTCTTATGATGTATAAAGTAAATGTGTCCTTCCCCCTCCCCCCCCCAGTGTGTTTGTACGAAGATTAAATTTCCTCAATTCTTCCCAGTACAAATATCACTTCCTTGCTATGGTAGACTTCCCTTTATGAAATGTAAGGACAGTAATAGCAAAGCAATACATACCAGAAGTGATTTCTGGAGACAATAATGAAGAAATATACACAACATAATTACACTCTGAGGTATTGGAAACTTTGCTGTCACCTTAGTAAAGATGAGAGCTGAATGTAAAAACCTCTGAATTACTCTAGGAAAATGCAGTATAAAATGACTACTGGTTAAGATCCTGTTTTGGCATTATTATAGTTACACTCACTGGTCTACTAGTGAACTTTCTAGCTTTTGTTTAGGGATGCTTGTACTTATGCATGGCACATTGCATGAAAGCTGGCTCTACGGACATGCATCTTCCCTACTGTCCATTCTTCACTTGATACCCCATGAGTGCATAGTAATGAAGAAAGATCTATATAGATGTGGCAGCAGGCATGTTCCAAAACATTAGTAAATATTTTAGAATCCAATTATTGTGATGCCAAAATAGTTTTTCCCCCCTACTAGTTCAATCAGAGTTAATATAATTTTTAGTTGTATATATTGTATATAAACTTGTATTTTGAAAACCAGGAAACATCTGTGTATTTCTGTGACAGCTTTTGTAGTTTAGCAGTTGTTAATATCATAAGTCTTATCTTGAAATCCCCTTACAGGCATGTTTATAAAGGGGTATCACGGAAAATTCAGTGTAATGTACTGCTTAATCAATTACACTAAAATGAAAACTAAGTTGTAAGTGTATTCCATTAAAACTCTACTGAGCCTTTTTATTATAAACAAGAATAGACATGCTCTATCAGTAGTATTGAAGTGTTAATGCATCATTTTATAAGAGTGACCCTACTGAGTCAGACTAATGGTCCATGTAGCCCAGTATCCTGTATTCTGATAGTGGAAAGATTTAAAAAATTTTCACATGAAGACCGGCTAAAACATTCCCTTTTCTTGTAAGATAATTGGAGCAAAACGATTTATGTGAAATGTAGGACTTCAGTTGATCAATCCATATAACCAATAATCTACAAGCCTGCAGCATCCTATTCCCCTTAACATTAAATGGCTAATAATACTTTATTCAATGTTGTAGCTGTGTTGGTCCAAGGATATTAGAGAGACAAGGTGGGTGAGGTAATATATTTTTATTGGACTAACTTCTGCTGATGAGAGAGACCAGCGTTTGAGTTTACATAGAGCTTTTCTTCAGATCTGGGAAACTAATACTATGTCTAAACTATGGACCTTACAGCGGCACAGCTGTACTGCTGCAGCTATAGGTCACTGTATATCTTACCTATCAGTCCTCATCCTGAAAGAAAACCTGCACAACACCTTCAAAAGATGAGCCTGGGAGCTTAAATTCATAACTTGGCTAACAGACACTAAAAATCATGGACTAAATAGAGACACTGGGTTTATGGCTTATTACAACAATCTGGAACCCACGAACAATCCATTTCCCCCCTCACTTTTCTTCCCTATGACTGGAGGGGGGGTGTCAGTGGGCCTCTTGAATGATCCCTTGAAATATGTGCTGACTGCTTATGCTAAACAATCTGTTCCATCTTGTATTTAGCAGTGACACTCTAGTTAGGCTGCGTGCACTAGCACTTTTGTCCGTATAACTTATGTTGCTCACGGGTGCAGCTCCCTGAGTGATATAAGTTACACTGACAGCAGCACCGGTGTGGACAGCACTATGTCAGCAAGAGGCGTTCTCCCGCCGACATAGCTACCGCCACTCTTGAGGGTAGTTTAATTATGTCGACATGAGAGCTCTCTCCTGTCACCATAGAATAGCTATGTGGGAAATCTTACAGTGGTGCACCTGCATTGGTACAGCTATGTTGCTGTAAGGTATCTAGTGTAGACATAGCCTTAGTTTCCCAGACCTGAAGTAGAGCTCTGTCAGCTCAAAAGCTTGAGTCTCTCACCAATGGAAGTTGATCCAGTAAAACATATCACCTCTCCCACCTTGTCTCTCTAAAAATATTTTAGTTGGATAAGAAGCAGAGTTTCAGAAATTATTTAAGAAGTTCCAAACATCCTTTCACAGCCCTAGCCAATGAGAGGTTTTTATGTAACTTGCTTAGCTTGGTGACTTTTTGTTTTTAAATTGTATACAAATACTACTTGTAAAAGTTGATTCACTTTTCATAGTGACGTTTCGGAAGACGAGAAAACCTTTGTCCCACTCCTGCAATATATTGTGGAGGGGTTACTTTTAATGATTTCACTGGGTCTCTGCATAAGCACATGGGTCTGCTCATATGCAACAGAATTCAGGCCATTATTTCTGCCCATTCAACGTAACAGAATGTGTTGAAATAGAATGACAACATCAATGGGAAAAAATCAGCCTTTGGAGGAATCAAACAACTTGACTGAACTATGTGCATCTACTATATTTGGTATCTATTTTTCAAAATTAATAGTGGTGTCTAGTTTTCCACAAGCAAGTAGAAACTTCAAAGTATGTCAACCATACTAGCAAATGAGAAATTTTGTCTTTTATTTGGCTTGTCACGTAAGACTATATCTACTAAATTGTTATAATTAATTAATTTCACTGTGAAATCAATGACTTGGAAGAAATTGATGTATTTCCCTATTGCAGGCAGAATTCCATTATATAATATGGAAACCTTTGATTTCTTATGAATGTATATCAGAAATGATTGCAATGGGGAGAAATAGCTAGCAGTACCAGTGTTCATTGGACCCCAGATTCTATAAAGAATACAACCCAAGGGGATTCAAATACTATGTTTCTTTGACAGTCTTTCATAACATAATCAGCTTTTCTTAAAATGAGTAATAAGTAGTCTTCAGTACTACACTTGTCCCCTACTGCCCTGTCAATTCTTTCTCTTCAAAATTGTTCACCCCCCGCTCCCCTCCCCAAGCCCCAGTTGTTATAGTGAAACCTCACAACTAAGGGAAACGGAATGAAACTCAGGACACAAAGTGCTGTCAGATGTGGAATGCAAACTAATTTGACAGATCTCTTTTCTAATCTTTCAGTTGTTAGAAACATGCTCTGAAAACTTCTGAGAGGCACTTTGAAAATGTACAGTTAAGCTGCTCTTAGTGTCTTCAGTTTTATTCAGTTTTTGAATATTGTTACAGTAGTTTCTTGTAATACTCTTATATTATACTTAGAACCTTAATCTGACACAATTTAAAAACTACTTGCAACAAAAATGTAGTAGTAATTGCACCCTCTTAGATTGAAGATTCTACAGATCAGGGACTGCGTCCTTATATTTATTTGTATAGCACCTAGCATAATGGAACCCAGTCTTGACTGGGGTCTCTGGGTGTTATCGTGCGCAATGTATAAACCTATTTATTGCAATAGTAGTAGTTTTAATATTAAGTGTTATTTTTAACAGCATTGGATAAACCTCTTTGTAGGAAAAAAGTTGACTGTCCTTGTAGGCAACCTGTATTTACAGTCAAAGTATTTCTGAAGCAAGATTTTAAAATATGAATTTTATGACTAAACTGGATACAGTAAGGAATTTTGTCTTTCTGTAAAAGGGCTCTCTTTTTTTCCCTCTGACTTGCAACACTAAAGCTGAACAGCTGAATTTAGGTCAGACTACTTGTTACTATGTAATTAAATGGAGAAGAGTTTTTCAGACTTTTTTGATAGAATTGGACAGTTAAATAAGATCTCAGTTATTGTACTATAGAATTTAAAACAGAACAAGAAATTGGGGGTAATAAGTCTGCAAGGAACTTTGCTTTATATACTCTGCTTCTTTTGCTAATTCGTAAGATGTCCAGTTTTCTTTTTTCTGTGCAACTGCTTGCACTTTTTTTCACTCTACTCTTTGTTGTATTAGCAGCAAAATTTACTAGTATCTTTGAAATACTATGTGCTAGCATTTGAAATCAGGATTGTACTAATCTTTGGTATAACTGCTGCAAGCACTGGTGAAAGGCCTGATGATTCTGGTTTTGTTTACATGGATGGAAGTTGGTATTTGTTTATATAATTGTTTTCTAGTATTTAAAAGTAATTGTCTGCAAAACCATATATCTGTATTTCCACCCATATTTGAGACCACTTTCCCTAGAAACTGACAGATATTAGTCTCAGCTATCTCAATGCTCGGGCTAATATCAGAAGAGACTATTTGTGATTCCAGGACTTCAAAATGTACCCAACACCTATTAGCCTAAAGATAAAATCTAACAGTTTGCAGTGGCGGAAAAAGTGTCTGAGCCAACACTCCCATGCAATTTAAAGGAACAAAACAGTGGCTTACTGTTTAATTGCAACTCTACCAATGTATTTTGAAGAAAAAGTAACTTAAAACTCAGTATCAGAGGCATAGCTGTGTTAGTCTGTATCCACAAAAACAACAAGGAGTCTGGTGGCACCTTAAAGGCTAACAGATTTTTTTTACCCATGAAAGCTTATGCCCAAATAAATCTGTTAGTCTTTAAGGTGCCACTGGACTGTGTGGGGAAATGCCCAAGTAAGAACCAACCTCTTCTTGCAACTAATGAGAAATGGAAGGGTGCTGGAATTCCTACCCTGCTTGGAGGCTTCAGTTTCATATAAACCTCCAGCTAGTAGGTGCCTGGGAAACTTGAAGTGGTGCTGTTCTCTTCTGGCTACTGAAAAAGAGAAGGAATTCTTGATTTATGTTCTCTGACTAGGGTAAACACACTTGGCTGATAATGAACATGTGTGTGGGTCTCCTCTGCTTTCCCTTTTCCCCCAGCTTTCAGTCTTCTCTGAGTATGGTGATGGAGTATTTCTCTACTACTCAACCCCTCTGCCAGCCTTTGTTTTTCAGGCCAGTTCTACACTACAGACCTATATCGGTGTAACTACATCACTTGGGTGCGGATTTCTAATCCCCTTATGTAGACAGCTTCTACCATCAACATAGCTACCACCTCTCAGGGAGGTGGATTAACTACACCAGGGGTCAGCAACCTTTCAGAAGTGGTGTGCCAAGTCTTCATTTATTCACTCTAATTTAAGGTTTTGCGTGCCAGTAATACATTTTAACGTTTTTAGAAGGTCTCTTTCTATAAGTCTTTAATATATAACTAAACTATTGTTGTATGGAAAGTAAATAAAGTTTTTTAAAATGTTTAAGAAGCTTCACTCAAAATTAAATTAAAATGGAGAGCCCCCCAAACCGGTGGCCAGGACCCAGGTAGTGTGAGTGCCACTGACAATCAGCTCATGTGCCACCTTTGGCACCCATGCCATAGGTTGCCTACCCCTGAACTACACCAACGGGAGAAGCTCTCCCATTGGTGTAGTAGTGTCTTCACTTAAAGTGTACCTGTGCCGCTGCACGTGAAGACAAATCGCCAGTCTGTTTCCCAGTGAATAGCTCCATGATTTCCCAAGCAGAAGTGGTAGAATGAAACTGATGAGATTATTTTCACTTTCATTGTTGCCCACAATATTCTGAATGATCAGTTTACACTCTACTGAAGCTCTGGTCTGCTTTGAGCAGCAGCAGAGGCACTGGAACTCTGTCCGCACATTTCAGATGACAGCACTGCATTGGCTTGCAGTCCATGTTTGGAAGGATATCTTACTATCAAAGGACTAGAAACAAACTATTTTTAAAAATACAGATGTTGATGGGCCTTGCCTAGGAAAGTTTCCTTCTCAACACAGGTCAAGATGGCAAATTAATTTTTCAAGCCCTGAGTGGTGACAGTTTAAATGCAACTGTTACTGCAGTCTACTAGGAAATGAAATAACTGTTTTAGTTAGGACCCTGATTTGAGCAGCTGACATAGCCACATTCTTTTTCTCTTGCTAGTTATGAAAGTATTAGGGCTGGTCTACGCTAGAAAGTTAGGTCAACTCAGTTAGGGCTGTCTACGCTAGAAAGTTAGGTCAACTGTTGAAAATTCACAACCCTGAGAGTTGTAGTTAAGCCAACTTAAGCTCTAGTGTAGACGGTGCTAGGTTGGTTGAAGAATTCTTCCATTAGCCTAGCTACTGCCTCTGCGGGAGGTGAATTTACAACAGTGATGGAAGAACCCCTTCCATTGCTATAATAAATATCTATAGTAAAGTATTACAGCGGCACAGCTGCAGTTGTGCCACTGTAGTGTTTTTAGTGTAAACATAGCCAAGATTGTTTTTAACTTAGACTATCAGAAAGAGGATTTGAATGTAACAATATAAGGCTACAGTGCAGCCTCCTGTATTTTTTATTGCACCAGCTGAATTAAAGATTTGTTACAAGTCCCTCTATTCAATAGTTTATAACTTTTTTTACTTTTTTTGCCATAGACTAAATGTTGGTATATTAAAAATAGTTTTCAAAGGTATTCTGTACTATCTGTAAAAATCCCTAAAACTTGACGTTTTGAAGTCAGTCTGTATTCACTGTTTTCTTCAAAAAAAAAGTTTTAAGCATTTAAAATAATTTATTGATTACTGCATGTTCTGTTCAGAGAAGCTACCTTTCACAACATCATTATCTGTAATGCAAAGAATGTGAGACCATGTCACGATGAAAATGTAACTGTTCTCTTGACTGATCATATCTGAGACATCTTTTGGAAATACTTTATAACACATGCATGAGGAGGCTTTCAGATCTAATTGGAAACATGTAATGTTCCACTTATTGCAGTGAATGAGTCAGATTTGGTTTTGCTAGGATATTTGCTTGCACTGTTCTGCTCTCAGAAGAACTACTTCCTCATTCTGTAGTGAGGCCTGTTTTTTAGTTCCTCCATCTTCCCACAAAGTCCGTTTTAAAAACATTTTAGTACTTTCGAATTCTAGTCAAACCCTAAGTGTGGCAAATGGAAAATAACACAAGTGACTTTAGCATTTCAGATGTCGGGATGTGTGTCTCTCAACTGAACTCTTGTCTTTTCCTGTGGATAGGGTTACGAGGCAGGGGAAGAGTGGAGCTCCATCTCATGCAGTGGCAGAACCAAAAGCTGATTGGGAGTTTCCACTCAGGAGAAATTGTGAGCAAGTGTTAGCTGTAAAAGGCTTGAGTGCTATACAGTAAATCAAAGCCATTCTGCCACTGCTTTCAGATTAAAAAATACAAATGATGTGAAAGGTGGTTGGAGTAGGGAACCCACAACGCACGCACCAAGCAACATCAGTACTTTGTAAGTGTGTGTGTGTATATATAGAAACTAAGGCCTTGGCTACACTTACGAGTTACAGCGCAATAAAACTGCCTGCAGCGCTGTAACTCACTAACTGGCTACACTTGTAAGGCACGTGCAGCGCTGTATCTCCTCAGATAAAGCGCTGCTTGTACTCCACCTCCCCGAGAGGAATAGCAACTGTTGCGAAGTGGGTGGAACGCTGGTCCTTCAATGTAGCTGAGGAATTCCGCAGTTACTGACCTCCGGAAGCTCCCTTTGTTTTGAAACGGCACTTCCGGGTTGGAGTTCAGAGCTCCGTTCTTGAGCTGCTTTACAAAAAAACAAACACAGCTACTGTTTGCAGGCGGGGGGCGGGCTCCGTTAGGAATGCCGGCAGCAAAGTTGCCTTGGACAGAGACGGCGGGGGGGAGGGGAGGGCGCCATTTCCCCAAGTTCTCTTTTATCTGGTCTTTAAAAACAAACAAAGCCCCTGCTGTTTGCTTTCAGTGATTGAGAGAGAGGCAGGGGATGTGGAGGTGTGTAAACTTAGGAGATAATGAGCTGACACTCTGTGGAGATTCCAAAAATCCACACTCTCTCCCAACACGCTCCCTGTCAAAGTCCCCCTCACCCCCCCGTATTTGAAAAGCACGTTGCAGCCACTTGAATGCCCATAATGCACCGCTCCCAATACAGCTGCAAATGCCTCAAATGTAGCCACCTTAGTGCGCTGGCAGCTGCCAGTGTGGACAGGCTGCAGCGCTTTCCCTACTCAGCTGTATGAAGACGGGTTTAACTCACAGCGCTGTACATCTGCAAGTGTAGCCAAGGCCTAAGAGTGAGGGTAGTGGAGGAGGAGTCTAGTATTGCACCTGGAAAGGTGCCACTGGATTTTTGTCATATATTAAGGGAAAGAATGCTTCTCAGTCATGAGAAGGGAAGGGCGTAAGTCTCATTTTCTCCAGAAACATAGGACATTCAGCATATCAAATTCTATGGAAGTCAAATGATATGAGATAATATAGCTAGCGTTTTTTCATGTAGTTGTCTAGGCTTTGTGTACCAAAAAATTACACCTCCTCCTTCCCCTGCATAGACATTTCACACTCATGAACATAAAATCTTTGCAGTCATGTGCCACATTCTGTTATTGCATTAAGTAGCTTCCTTTACAAGAGGGATCTTGGCAGTGTTGGTGAAAGGGCATATTATAAAGGGAGGAAATAAATTGGCAGTTGTCATTTGAGGAAATCTTCTGTGTGGGCAGACAGTAGAGTTTAGTAATATAAGCCTCATCCTGTTTATCTTCTAATTGGAAGAGACTTGCATTAATTTGGAAGTCATACAATCAAGGGGAAACATGTGTTTTAAAGTACAGTAGAGCTTTGCTAGCCCACACACTTTGATTCTTAAAGATATGGCCCCCTTTCTCAGCAAAGATTACAAGTGCTAGTGAGGTCTCATTAAAGCTTCACAACTTTTCCAAAATATACTATAGAAAAAAATATTAGGAATTAACAGAAATAAACCATAATTGTCAAATGAACAAAGTACACTTAGTGATGTGTTGACCTTGATTTTTTTTTAAAAATTCATTTACTAATTCAAAAAGTCCAGTAACTCTCAATAGGCTTGGTAGAACAGTGCCTAAATACTTCCTCTTTGATCTTTTTTGAAAAGTTTACTTCTCACTATAGTTTTCTTTCAGTACTTGCATTGTTATAATGAACAACTGACTATTATGTGTATAGTTTTGTAAAGTACCATGATGAGATCAGAGATTCAGTGACTATTAGATTATGTGTAACAAATTCCCTATTCATGTTAGCTACTTGGAAAATCCTCTTAACTTCAGAGCAGTAAATGTCCAAAAATTACTTCATTGTCAAGCAATAGCTCTTCAAGTGTGATTCTACTCTGAAAAGTGGTCAGGTAAAACACACCACCTTACTGAGCCAATTTGCTCTCCTAGACTTTAAGGTCAGAAGGGACCATTATGATCGTCTAGTCTGACCTCCTGCACAATTCAGGCCACAGAATCTCACCCACCCACTCCTGTAATAAACCCCTAACCTATGTCTGAGCTATTGAAGTCCTCAAATCATGGTTTAAAGACTTCAAGGTGCAGAGAATCCTCCAGCAAGTGACTCATGCCCCATGCTGCAGAGGAAGGTGAAAAACCCCCAGGGCCTCTGCCAATCTGCCCTGGAGGAAAATTCCTTCCCGAACCCAAATATGATGATCAGCTAAACCTTGAGCATGTGGGCAAGACTCACCAGCCAGACACCCAGGAAAGAATTCTCTGTAGCAACTCAGATCCCACCCCATCTAACATCCCATCACAGGTCATTGGGCATATTTACCGCTAATAGTCAAAAATCAATTAATTGCCAAAATTAGGCTATCCCATCATACCATCCCCTCCATAAACTCATCAAGCTTAATCTTGAAGCCAGATATGTCTTTTGCCCCCACTGCTTCCCTTGGAAGGCTGTTGCAGAACTTCACTCTGATGGTTAGAAACCTTTATCTAATTTCATGTCTAAATTTCCTGATGGCCAGTTTATATCCATTTGTTCTTGTGTCCACATTGGTACTGATCTTAAATAATTCCTCTCCCTCCCTGGTATTTATCCCTCTGATATATTTATAGAGAGCAATCATATCTCCCCTCAAACTTCTTTTGATTAGGCTAAACAAGCCAAGCTCCTTGAGTCTCCTTTCATAAGACAGGTTTTCCATTCCTCGGATCATCCTAGTAGCCCTTCTCTGTACCTGTTCCAGTTTGAATTCCTCCTCCTTAAACATGGGAGACCAGAATTGCACACAGTATTCCAGATGAGGTCTCACCAGTGCCTTGTATAACAGTACTAACACCTCCTTATCTCTACTGGAAATACCTCGCCTGATACATCCCAAGACCACACATTGGCGACTCATAGTCCTCCTGTGATCAACCAATACTCCAAGGTCTTTCTCCTCCTCTGTTACTTCCAACTGATGTGTCCCCATCTTATAACAAAAATTCTTGTTAATCCCTAAATGCATGACCTTGCACTTTTCACTATTAAATTTCATCCTATTACTATTATTCCAGTTTACAAGGTCATCCAGATTTTCCTGTATAATATCCCGGTCCTTCTCTATATTGGCAATACCTCCCAGCTTTGTGTTATACGCAAACTTTATTAGCACACTCCCACTTTTTGTCAGTAATAAAAAAATTAAATAAGATTGATCCCAAAACCAATCCCTGAGGAACTTCACTAGTAACCTCCCTCCAGCCTGACAGTTCACCTTTCAGTATGACCCGTTGCAGTCTCCCCTTTAACCAGTTCTTTATACACCTTTCAATTTTCAGATTGATCCCCATATTTTCCAAGTCAACTAATAATTCCCCATGTGGAACCATATCAAATGCCTTACTGAAATTGAGGTAAATTAGATCCACCGTGTTTCCTTTGTCTAAAAAATCTGTTACCTTCTCAAAGAAGGAGATTATGTTGGTTTGGCACGATCTACCCTTTGTAAAACTATGTTGTATTTTGTCCCAATTACCATTGACCTCAATGCCTTTAACTATGTCTTTCTCCTTCAAAATTTTTTCCAAGACCTTGCATACTACAGATGTCAAACTAACAGGCCTCTAGTTACGCGGATCACTTTTTTTTCCTTTCTTAAAAATAGGAACTATGTTAGCAATTCTCCAGTCATACAGTACAACCCCTGAGTTTACAGATTCATTGAAATTGCAAACCCATTAGCAAGAATTTTTTATGTGTCAGTTCCTTTAATATTCTTGGATGAAGATTATCTGCCCCCCCCCCCCCCCCCCGATTTAGTCCCATTAAGCTGTTTTGAGTTTATATATTCTTCTTATATATTCAGATGTATTTGCTTGCTGTCCGGGCTTTAAAAAAAATATCCTTCTTTATATTGGCACTGCAGAGTAAATATGGCTATGGGAGTTTGTCACTTGTGCACTTTCAGTAGACTTGTAAATTATGTCCTATTGGAGAATCTATATAGTTCAGGGGTGGGCAAACGTTTTGGCCTGAGGGCCACATCGGGGTTGCAAAATTGTTTGGAGGGCCGGGTAGGTAAGGCCGTGCCTGCTCTCTGCCCCCGCCCACTTCCTGCCCCCTTACTGCCCCCTCAGAATCCCTGACCCATCCAACCCCCCCGCTCCTTGTCCCCTGACTACCCTCTCTAGAGACTCCCCTGCCCCTAACCACCACCCCCCGAGATCCCACCCGCTATCTATGCCCCCCTGCTCCTTGTCCCCTGACCGACCCCTCCAGAGACCCCTCGCCCCTAACCACGCCCCCCAGGACCCCACACCCCATCTAAACCCCCCCTGTGCCCTGACTGCCCCAACCCCTATCCACACCCCTGCCCCCTGACAGAACCCCGGGATTCCCACGCCTATCCAACACCCCCCCCCCCCCCCCGTTCCTTGACCGCCCCTCCCCAGAACCTCCTCCTGTCCCCTGACTGCCCACCCCGGAATCCCTGCCCCTTATCCAACCCCCCGGCTCCCTTACCATGCTGCTCAAAGCAGCGGCTGGAGCCAGATACACTGCTGTGCTGGCCCGCTGGAGCGCTGCCCGCGTGGTTGCAGAGGGACAGCCGGGGAGGGGCCAGGGGGAGCCTCACTGGTGAATTCAGGGGCCGTACAGGACGGGCCCGCGGGCTGGATATGGCCCGCGGGCCGTAGTTTGCCCACCCCTGATATAGTTGAAAGAACCCACCTTAACTTGCAGTTTCTAGGTTGAGTTTGCAGGACTGGTAATTTAAAAGTAAAATGGCAAGTAATGAAAAAAACAAATGTAACAACATTACAGGGGTATTTTAAGTCTTTTTGCAGTGTGTTGAACTGTACTTTGAGAACACAGTACTGTAGACTTTTTTAAAGTTACTACTTTGAGGGACACTAATCTGTGGCTAAGTATAGATCCTTTTTTTCCTAGTGTCTCGCATCTATCTTCAGAAATATTAAGTGTAAAGATAAAGTGACAAAAATGACAGAGTTCTGGCTTATTTCTGCTCCTGGGGAGAAAACGTGTCAACAAACATGGGAGAAACTACATGCTGCAACTACAAAAAATAATAATCTCTCCACCAATTCAAAGTTCAATATCCCTGATTTAAAGGTACGTAAATACTTTGTCATATTTCCTGAAATGTGCATATTTTCTTTATCTAATTCAGGATTCTTCTGCTACAAAAACTCAGTGAACTTACATTTCTAGTTAGAGAGTTATTGGTGGTTTGAACTGTGAAACTTTAATTTGAATGAAAATTGCAGATTATTAGAAGTTTATGTAGACCTGAACACTAGAAATAAATTCACTTAAAGAAAATAACTGAAAAATCAATTGTTCTACTTAACATATCCCGAGTTCTGGGTTCTGTTTATTCTGCAAGGCTTGAAGATGCAATAAACCGCACTCACTGCATTTTTCTACATCTGGCAACTGCTGCAGAAGAAATAAAGAATGTTGAAACCATGAGTTAGTAGTTAAATGAAGGAGAAGATGTAAATGTATTTTGATCAACTAAGATTTGTAATATGAGCTGTCTGCGGTAGGGTTTTCTATGGTCCACTTCTGAATTGTCTGCTTCTCCTTTTTCACATGAGATACCATGAAATGGCTTGATTAAAATCAGAATCTTTGTCAGAGACAAAACCTATATCCAGACACAGCACTTCCTCCTCCAGTGTATCTTGCCAAGGTATTGCATGGAAAAATTACTTCTGGGGGAATTCTGTGCCAAAAAAATTAAAACTCTGCACACAGTATTTTAAAATTCTGCATTTTTTGTCAAAATAAAACAATATAATCGCACCAGTTCCAGTTATTTTGGCAATCTATTTTGAAATACCTGTCAGGAAGTATTTCTAACAATACAGACAAAATAAATAAACATTCAGGACAAATATATTCCTTACTAGGCATATTAATACAGATCGTTGAGTAATTCATTTACATTACAATACAGAAATGTATTTACCTCAGAATCAGAGCAAAGGTTTGAGGGGTGGTCGGGGTAACGGAGGAGCTGAGGGAGGGGCGAGTAATTGATGGGAAGGAGCCTGAGAGTGAGTCTGGAGGGTTGTTGGAAGTGAGTGGAAGAAGTATGGAACAAGGTTGGTTGTGGTTTTTTTGTTTTGTTTTGTTTGTGTGTTTTTTTGCGGGGAGGGGAGGATTGTTAGGGAGTTGGGAAGCCTCCCCTATGCAGACCCTGTCTGACCCCTAGCCTCTCCCATTCAGTCAGGCACATATGCTCCTGTTCCCATGTGTTCCTGCAGCCCTCCTCCCATTCAACCCCTGGCTCAATGCTATCACCCCACTGTCTCCTGAGCCTGTGCCCCAGTGCCCCCACTAGCCCTTCTAAATCCCAGTCTGTGACACACACCCCTGCACCCCCCCCCCCAGCAGCCCTGTGCACCCCACTCTGTCCATTCCATGCTTCATCACCTGGCCCTGCTGTGAGGAACACAGCTTCTCTGTTAGCTGACTTCCCTCTCTTCTGGTGCCATAGCAGCCCCTGGTGGGCAAAAGGTGTAATAGCAACACCTCTCCAGCAGAATCTGTATTCTGCATAGGAGGAAAAAACAAACAAATCTGTGGAGGGAACATGCCTTCTGCACATGTGCAATGGTGCAGAATTCCCCCAGGAGTAAAAAATAGGAGGAGACAAGGGATACCATTGCAAGGAGAAGAAAATCTGGAAAGCAGTTTCTCTTAAATTGGTGTACTTCTTCCTGTCAGTCACAGTTGGGAGCCAGTGCATTAAATAAGAAAAGGCACATCCTGGTCTCATGAACAATAAGAAATTTTAAATCTAGATCAACTTTTAAAAAGAAAAATCTACCAAAGGTGAAGGAAAAAAGGAAGAAGGGAGGAAAATCTGCCTGTCACTGGAATGATTCCTAAATAGGAGGCCAGATCCTTGATCCCTACCACCTGCTACCTGTTGCTGTCCTTGGGAGCGAGAGCCAGAGGGCACAATGCTCCAGTTTATTCTCAGCTGGTGGTGAGGTTCTTAGGCGTCGTCTCCAGCTGGTATAATTTAAACCACCCCTGGAAATGCTCTAGATCAGGGGTCGGCAACCTTTCAGAAGTGGTGTGCCGAGTCTTCATTTATTCACTCTAATTTAAGGTTTCGCGTGCCAGTAATACATTTTAACGTTTTTAGAAGGTCTCTTTCTATAAGTCTTTAATATATAACTAAACTATTGTATGTAAAGTAAATAGGGTTTTTAAAATGTTTAAGAATCTTCATTTTCAATTAAAATGGAAAGCCCTCCAGACTGGTGGCCAGAACCCAGGTATTGTGAGTGCCACTGAAAATCAGCTCGTGTGCCGCCTTTGGCACCCGTGCCATAGGTTGCCTACCCCTGCTCTATATTATGCTGGTAGAAGTTTCTGTGCCAGCATCCTGAGAGTAGAAGGTAGATTAAAACCATCTTCCCTCTCCTTCCCTCCTTCTCTTCAGTTGTGTCAAGCACAAGTTTAATGCATCTGTGGAGCTGGCACAGAATCTAATAATTGTCTGTCTGCAGTAGTGAGACCAATATTTACCTAGGACAGCTCCCTGTGGTTTTTACTATTGGGGGACCTAAGCAGGTATTTCCTCCCTTTTTCCTTTATCTCTGATCTTGCTGAACTAAGACTCTTTTTCCTCATGGAGTCAAGACTGTTTTATGCTGTGCTTGTGTACAACACTTGCAACCCAAACCTTCAGCTTCTAATTCTTGTGTATGCTATATGGCCAAAAGTTGTGTTTTTCCAGCCTAAACATTGTGTGGACAAAGCCTTTATTCAAGTGCAGAGGGCGCTTAGGTCAAGGTTTAGATGGCATCAAAATATCACAAGATGTTCTTGAGATTTCTCCCTGTTGAGACCAAAATCTCATAAATCATTCACTTTAGGATTTGTGGCTGTATATGAACCTGTAAGTAGGCCACTACCAGGGATTAGAATGTGAAACATCCTCTTTCCCTCCCTAGCCCTCAAGGCAAGAAGAGGGTCCGAGGCACATTTTTATGTACATGTGAGTGCATAGAACAGAAATCTGTTAGATTTGGAGTCTTCAATAGCTTAGGTTAACGATTGTGTCTACATAAAGGTTTGTAACACACTGAAAATTAAATAAGGGTGCAACATAATCGCTGCATTTAAATGTGGCTTTTAAAGGTTGTAGACTTAGTGCTCGTTCTTTGTAAAACGTTTGTTTCTTTATTTGAACAACATGTACCAGCACACATCAAGAGAGCTCAGAAAAATCTTATTTTACATGTTTACCAAAAAAACCCCCAACCCTTCAATTTTTGTCTGTATATTTGAGGAAGCCTAACCATATGTGAGGTTCTAAGACCTTCCTGTGACTTAAACATCAAATAACTAGCTCCCAAAATATTTGGTATAATCCCCACTTGAAACTTATTACACAATATTTGAATCTAAAATGGTTAAGTTTTAGTCTCCTGAAAGTAAATGTGCAAAAGTAGCTGTAAGTATCTTGTATATAAAAAGGAAAGGAAGATGAATGCTTTTGGAGGGTGGCAGAAGTAAGAACCAATGCTAAAAAACTGCACTTCATTACTGTACTCTAGACACTTATGTGAATAACAAGAGTATCCAGAGTTGTTGTTGTTAATAGCAACAAATCTTGGAAGGCTACTTCAGAGTTCTTATAGCTTCCATTGAAGCATTGGGTACTAGCCACTGGCAATTTCTATGTACAGAACTCAAAAAGACTGCAGCAAATCACTTGGGATAAATAACAATTGACTTTTCAATATCCATAGACAGTATCAAGGGATTTTGAATGGGTAGAGTGCAGAAAGTCTGGTGTAACAAGCTACATTAAGTCAAGTCTAAGACAGTAGTTTCAGGAAGCAATTAATGTTTAAAGTTTGATCTGTGTGACTCCTATTAAAGTCTGTGGTACTCATCAAATTCAGACATTTTGTACTGCTTTGAATCCTTAAAGTCTGGGTTTGTATGGAGTGTGTAAAGCTTTTTTTTGTTTAGCGGTTAAGTGCTTGGTCTGTAAGACGTGACTTGAACCTAAAATCCATTAATAAACTTTAATTCTTTTTTCTCTTCTAGGTTGGCACACTGGATATTTTAGTTGGTTTGTCAGATGAGTTGGCTAAGTTGGACGCATTTGTGGAGGGGTAATATAACTATATATATATATATATATATATATATATTATATAATTGTATATTGATGTTCAGGCTTCATGTCAATCTTCATAATGTCAAACTCCATAGTCAACCTTTCAGCAGATTGACCCAAACATTGTTTAATAGTGCCCATTCTTTTTATAAAAAGAAAGATCTAAACATGCTTAAGATTACCTTCATTAATTTAAAAAAAAATATGGTTCTTTGTGGTAGTGCTGTGTGCTGCCAGATTCAGGAGAAAGATCTTGGCTTAAGAATCACAGGAAGCAATGCTGAGTATGATGGGTTTTCCTGGGGTGCAACTGGAACTGGAGTACCGCTGAGCCCACTGGCTTATCAACCTGGGCTCCCTCTCACACTGTTATGCTACGACCAGCTACAAACCTCTCCAGATACTGTCTGTGACACATCCACAGGCAGGGACACACCCAGCTGAGTTACATAAATGCTTCTCCCAGCCACTCATGAACTAACAATAGAGAGGCTCCAGCCAATTCCCCCAGCTCCCCCAGCCTAGGACCACAGAGATGTACTGTCCTGCCCTGGTCAGAAGCCTGACCAGCATAAATTTATTACCCAGTCCGCCACTCCCTCGATGTGGGGAGGACCTGCACTAGCTTTTGTATGCTGAGCAGGGGTTTCCCCAGCACTTCAAGCACAATGCACTGTTTTAGGTAAAATATGTTTCTTCTTGCACATGGTGGTGCAGAATTCCCCCAGGTGTAGTTAATACCTGCTTAGTTAGCTCTGAGGTAAAGTATATAGGATTACAAAGAAATTAATCTTGTTGTAGAGCCGTTGTTTCAACAGGAATGCATCTTCACTGTTCTACAGGGTTGTCTGGTATGGAGTTTACCAATTCCAAAAAAGACTCATCTTCAAGGGCAAGGGTTTGGTCTTTCTTTAGGTGGGGAAGAAAAGGAAGTGATTAGAGGATCTCTTTCCATGAAATGCTATAATTCTTCTTCGGGTGCTGTCCCTGTGGGTGCTCCACATCAGGTGTCGGTGCGTCCTGGCGCTGTTGATCGGAGATTTACAGTAGCAGTGTCCATACTGGTTGCACGTGCACAGTAGGCATCTTGCACGTGCTGTTGGTGGTGCATGTAGCACGTGCATGACCTGAGCCCTCCAGTTCCTTCTCAAATGTCCTCGGCTGAAGACTGAGCTCTGGGGCAGTGTTAGCACTCTTCCTTAAAACCGTTAGAAAAATAGTTTAATTAGATAGTTAGAAGGTTAGTTAGTGTTAGTTTATTGGAATTTAAAAAAAAATGTCGTTAACTACCTCCCCTCAGGGGACAGTTATCTTTTAAGATGCCTGGTTCTCCAGGCTTCAAACTCTGTGGTTCCTTATGCTCATTGTCTGTACACTGTCGGTGAGGGGCATATCCCCCCAAAATGCCCCCACTGCGGCAATTTGAAAGCCAGAGCACAGTGCGACAGGGATCTCCGGCTAAAAATGATTTTAATGGAGAAATCCCTCCAACCAGAGTCGGACAAGCAGACTGCCTCTCTGGGCACTCCAAATGGGAAAGGAGACATACCCTCTGAAAGACCAAAAAAGAGGACTCGGACTTCTCCATAGAGAGCACCTCGAAAACAGAGGCGATCACCTGCTAGGTCGCTGCCCCTGATGCCAATATATGCTTGGGTGAGCATCTATGACACTCCGGGCACCTCCGGCACCACCGAGGTCCGTGCGAAGGAAACAGAGTTGATGCACAAAGACATGCCTCCTCCATAGCATCGAGTTCACCGACATGGGACTCGACACTAAGTGTCTCCTCAGGCACCATGCCTCCGCCCCTGGCACCAACATTATTCAGCATTATTCTTTCTGTCTGGAAGATGGGTTATTCAGAGTGCCAACAAGTTAAACTGTTGGAAGGATAAGCAGAGATGAGATGGGCTATAGTTATGATGGAAGGCATTAATGAATTCCATCAACCTGCTTGATTGGTGGACAATTGTAGAGGTGCTTGAAGCTGTGACTGTGTTAATCAGGTGGCAGGAGCTCCTTGTGCCAGAAGCTGGGAATGGGCGACGGGATGGATCACTTGATGATTACCTGTTCTGTTCATTCTCTCTGGGGCATCTGGCATTGGTCACTGTCAGAAGACAGGATACTGGGCTAGATGGACCTTTGGTCTGACTCTGTATGGCCATTCTTGTGTTCCCCCACTTTTCCACTTTTGGTTTTCTAATTTTTTCCCCAAATCAGTAGGATTCTGGCCACTGATGCCTAGAACATTCCCTGAAATTTTGGAATTGCTCGGATGTGACTTTCAAAAGTTACTGCATGAGAAACAGATGTCCTTGAGTAAGGCCTTCAAGCTCAGCCAATCAAATGACCGACTAGTAGTGATGCTGACATTTTCCTTAGCAAATCTGCAGTCAGTTGCTTGTGGTAGTTTTATTTTACAAATTGCTAGGTATAGCCTTACATGAGTTTGTTCATTGAAGTCTGAGGAGGTTTATGTGTGGGGAAAGTATCTGTAGCCTGGGCAACATAACTGTGCTTTTTAAAACAAAGAGCTAAATAAGCACAACTCCTTTTCCTTTCAGAGCATTATGTTCAGTGTCCCTGCTAAACCAGTGTGTGTCACTGATATAGACATAGTAAGGCATTCAATAGAGATGACCTTTGTCTTATCCAAGTCTAAAATTGTCAGCTAACAGTTTGATGACATTCTTAACTGTCTGAGTATTAGAGGGAGGGAAGGCGAAATGATTAACAGTGGGATAACTTTGTTGTAAAGCTTTCAAACAGAAAGCAAGTAATCTTTTAGGTTTGTACATGTAAATGATTGAAATACTGTTAAAATAGCATTCTACTTTCCTAGACAGGAAGGATGGCCTTGTGTTTAAGGCACTGGACTATTACTCAGGAGATTTGGGTTCTCTTGCTGGCTCATCCACAGTCTGTCTTTGTGCCTTTGGTAACTCACTTAACACTTTGGTTTACACTTAAGCACTGTAGATATGCTGACCTAAGTGTTAGGTGTGTGAGAAGCCTTAGCTTGGCTTCTATGCTTAGTTATGCTCAGGGAGGTGGAGTTCTGATAGCGACAGAAAAACCCCTTCTGTCACCATAATCTGTGTCTATGCTACGGAGTTACAGCAGCATAGTACACATGGCTTTAATCAGTCTGTGTCTGTTTCCTTTGTGTTAAATAGAGATAATCATGCTCCCAACCTCACTGGGCTGGGATTTTTCAAAAAGCGTCTAAGGGAGGCAGGCACCCAAATCCCACTGAATATAAATATAATATAAATACTGTAGAACTCTGGAAGATAGTCACACCACAATGACAAGCATCTACGAAAGCCTAAAAAACAAAACAGATATGTCTACAGCTGTTGGGGAGATGGCTTCCTGCAAATGCAAAAATTCTGTAAGTTGAGGCTTCCAGGAACGTAACTTAAAAATTAAGTTTGATGTAATTGATCTGAAACTGTTTGGAAAACAGTATTAAAAAAGATTGGGCCAAATTGTCTTTGACTCAGGGCTGGTCCACACTACCCCCCAAGTTCGAACTAAGATACGCGACTTCAGCTACGTGAATAACGTAGCTGAAGTCGAAGTATCTTATTTTGAACTTCAAAGTACTCGCCGCTGGTCCACACGGCGGCGCGCAGGCTCCCCCGTCGACTCCGCCTGCTCCGTTCGTGTAGCAGGATTACCGGCGTCGACGGGGGAGCACTTCCTGGTTCGATTTATCACGTCTAGACAAGATGCGATAAATCGAACCCAGAAGATCGATTGGACTCCTCCGACGCGGCGGGTAAGTATAGACGTACCCTGAGTGGGACTAATGTAACAGATTCTCTTATAAGATGGCAGTGCTTTCTTCATCCTCAAAGCAGTTCATGTTTTGTTGCTCTATCTTGGTTCTCCAGAGTGGTCAAGAAGGTGGCCCAATACATGGCTGATGTTCTGGAAGACAGTAAAGATAAAGTTCAGGAAAATCTATTGGCTAATGGAGGTAAATTGTTACCTTTATTCTCTCCAGTATTTCAGGATTTTCTGCCTTTTTTTCCTACCGACTTAACAGATCATGTAAAGAATCAGACTGAGAATTTAGTTTAAACATGAAAATGCTTTAATCTGTCTCTTGCATAAGTCACTTATATCGGAGGGGATAATACCTCCAGTTGTGGGTAGAAAATACAGGTACAGAGCTGTATGGTAAATGTCCACTTCCAAGAAAGGCCTTGGGTTCCTTTTGGGTACTGTGATTTTATATCTTCTCCAGTTTAAAGTCGATTTTTTTTCTTTTCTTTTATATATTTTTAAAGATTTTGTTTGGGATCCAATATTCCATCAATAAATTATGTTCATATAAAAGGGTGTCCAAATTTTACCTACTAAGTTCTTCGCATAAGCTAGCTGAGAATCTCTGCCTATCCCCAAGTTGTCAAGTGACATTTTATCAAGCTAGTTATCTCTTAGAAACAGAAGACTGGCTATGGTGGAACACAGCACTGATCCCTCATGTCGGCATTCTGTCACCAAGTAATTTGGCAAATTCAAACTGAGTTTATTATTGCCTGGTATTGATATAAAAGATGGATACAAAATTCAGTTAAAATAATTGCTGAAGTAGTGCTCAACAAAAAAAAGAAATCTGATCCATACATATCTATATATAAACTGTGCCCAGCACCTATGCATGAAGCTGCTATTCGGTCTGAGAGCCAAATTAACTTTTAAATTAAAAAAACGGGTGGCCAAATTTACTGACCCTCTGAGCCGCATACAATAATCTTCAGAGGTTCGAGAGCTGGGCGTGCCTGCCTGGGCTCAGGGCTTCAGCCCTGCTCCTTCTGGAGCCCCAACAGGTACCTCCCTAGCAGGACAGAAGCCCCTAGTCCCACCACTCTGCTACAGGGCAGAAGCCCCAAGCCCCCTGCCCCAGTCTGGCAGATGGAGAATGTGGGAGGGGTGGGAGGGGCTCAGTGAGCCACACTTAACTGTAAAAGAGCTGCATGTGGCTCGCAAGCTGCAGTTGGGCCTCCCCTGCCATAGGTGGTAGGCAGGCTTCAGAGATTCTAATACCATACGTCTAAGGGTATGTCTACACTGCCTACATTACAGCGCGGCCACAGCAGCGCTGTGACATGAGCAGTGGAGTCACGCTTTATCGCCAGGGAAGAGCTCTCCCGGTGATTTAAAAAACAATACCCCAAATGAGGGGTGGTAGCTTTATCGCCAGGAGCGTGCTGGCACTTTTCAGCGCTAAATTTTTTGTCACTCGGGGGTGTTTTTTCACACCCCTGAACAACTAAAGTTTTAGCACTGAAAGTGGCAGTGTAGACACAGCCTTAGTAACAGGGCCAATATATTTGAAAGTCTACAGTCTTTCTCAGCACCTTCCATGGCATCATAAACAATACTGTAGCAAACAAGTAAAGCATTAAAGTCTATTATCTTTATTACCAAACTTAACACATTCATTCCTTCACATTTGTAGTTGACTTGATTACCTATATAACAAGGTTCCAGTGGGATATGGCCAAGTATCCAATCAAACAGTCCCTGAAGAATATTTCAGAAATAATTTCAAAGGTAAGATGACATGTAATTCAAACTACATATGTATTGTGTTGCTTTCATCCTTGATACAAGAATTTAGTTTGACAATGATTCTCAATTTTTTCCACTCTGGACTACTTATGAAACGAGAGATTTTTCTCAATGGTCACCTCCCTTCCACCTATCACCAGTTATGTAACAACTGTAGTATTTGGCTACAGCAAAATATTCAATATTAATACCATATGTAAACAAAACTTGCTTCTATGCTATGGATTTGGCGGGTTGGTTATGTCTTTCATTTGGTATCTGTGCTCTTTTTCTTCCTAAACCAAAATCTGTTCTCTCACCATGTATAATCTCATGGATTTCAGTGGTATTACACAGGTCAGGGCAGATATGACCCCTTGAGTTATTGCTTGTTATGTTAAAGCAACAAGAGATTTCAATATATTCTTCCACTGCGTTAATAGCTCCAGGGTACTTTACGGTTTGTTTCTGTTCTCTGGTGTGGTGTCTAAACTGGCTAATGATGGAATTTGCACAAAAGACAATCCAGAAAACAATGAAGCGGCTGCACAGGGCACATAGAAGTCCCTTCTTTAGTTCAGTTGGTCAAAACACTCTGAAAACTCATAAAAGAACCATGAAGTAGGTTGTAGGTAAAAGGAAGGATTAGTGCCAGAAGGCTGACATGCTCTGCAATTAGGGTGCATGCCTCAGCTGTTTACAGATTGCATCCTAAGAACCTCTGGTTTGAACTTCTCGCTAAGTTTATTATACCAGTATACACCATGTAGCTGATTCAGATTGTAACTGACACTTAGTTTGATGCACTGTTATGGAAGACTAAGTTCAAGATGTAGTAACTGTCATTTCTTAAATTAGATAAATAGCTTCAGATCACCTCTTTATCAATAATCATGTATGTTCCTAGGCTTAGTAATTAAACTTTGATATATTTTGTGTCTGCAGTACTTTAGTCCTACTGGAAGTATGAAGGCTGACGTCTGGCTTTGATAAAAACTGCATGACCTTAATATTTCATATGTGCAATGTGTTTGTGTTAAAATGTGAAACTATGTAAGGATATGAGTTCTTTGTAATCTTGAAGAAAGCAGAAGAAATTAAGAGATTTGTTTTTGGCAATCGATCAGTTGTAAAATGTTCATCCACTCCTAGAATTTAAACTCTGAAAAAAGCTTTACAGTAACTTCACTGGTAGATTTGTGAAAGTCTTATTGAGCTGATACTTGAGGAAATGAACGGTCTCTGAAATCTGGTTTTGTTTAATAAGTAAGAGAGTATGGAGTTCTTGTACAAGTAACAGAAGATTTTGCCACTGTATCTTCTCTCATCATTGGTCCTGCAATGGAAATTAGCTATAGAAACAATCATAGTTATAGTAATTTATCTGTCCAGAGGTGGAGGATGGAAATCACGTAGAGAACTACACACACGTAAGTGTAATTTAATTGCATTTCAAATAGCTCAGACATAAGCAGGATAGTGTCCTCCGTGATTTCTCTCCCCCTCCCTCCCAGCCTTGGAAGTTGCTAAAGCTCTTGCCCACTTGCCACAAAACTGTGCACCAGAACCATACTTTTGATTATTTTTATTTTTTAAAGCCACCTGTTTCTAGCCATTGAGAGTTGTGGAGAACCTGAAATGAACAGTGTAAACCGATAGCGTCATCTGTTTGAGTCTGTAGAGAACCTGAAACAATAGCCTTGAGGGGTGACCAGCCACATTGATCTCAATCCAGGCTCCATGCACTTTGCAATTCTGCAACTGCATACCTGGGAATTTTCAAGATGGCATGAAATTTTGCCATTTTGCTACAGCCAGGGCCAGACATCTTGTTTCTGTCTGTTGCCTTACCCTTCCAGGACCTGCCTACAGCTGCCTCTTGCTATACAGGAATTGCCATACTAGATCACAACATGGTTCATCTAGCCAATCTCCTATCTGAGAATGGCCAGCACCAGATGCATGAAACCTCACTGTAGGCAGATGTGGTATAATCTGCTCCACATGAGAGTCTCTTGCTGATTCCTAATAGTTAAAGATTAGCTTAAACCCTGAAGCATTCCAAAATACCTTTTGCATTAAATATAACTCTGGTTGTTCTCGTTTACCATATTAATGTCCTAAAAAAACTCGGACGCTTTCCCCACAATGGGGAGTTAATTTGATCACAGTGCATGTTCCCTTCACTGTTTCATGGAGCAGGGACTTGAGAGAGAGCCCAAGTCCAGCCCACAGCCAGGGAGCAAAGGAAACAGAAGTGTACTCTGGCAAACTAGGCAACCTGAAGACCAGCTCAGCAGCTGAGGCCAGGGGAGCCAGTGAGATAAGCAACTAAAGCTGGCTACAAGCTCCCATGTTCTCTGGCATATAGGGAGAAAAAGGTTCTGAGCTGAGTCCCCCAGACATAATCCTGGGAGCTGGGACTGGGTCTGGGACACCTGTTGCCAGTAACTAAAAAACCTGACCTTGGAAACAGTCATGGTAAAAAATAATCAAAGTTTATATCAGTGAGTACAACTCTGAGGCATACCTCTATTTTTTTAATGGGGAGAGAGGAATGGGAATGAAGGATATTTTATGGTAGTAAAATCATTAATTTTACTGTGGGATTCAGTTCTGTTCTCTCAGGTTAGGTATGGGGGGAGGGGCCAGGATATAATCTTTATATTAACACGAGGTCCCATTGCTCAGACATCACTGACTCGATATTCAAGAACTGAATGGTATTCATAGCTTATTGTAGTCCCTAACTATTTATATAAAAATCAATTTTTGGCTAATGTTGTTGCTAAATAACAATCTCTCTCATACCATGGTGATGACAGTGGTATAAATATGTTATCAGCAGTGGCGTTGAAACAGTTTTTATATTGGGGGTGTTGGAAGCCATTGAACAAAACTGTAAATCTTGTATATTATGGAAACCACATCAAGCCAGGGAGTTTCAGTTGTCACATGGTTACAAGCTCCCCTTCCCTCCTTAGTTTAGCTAAAATGATTGTTGCCTTGTGGCAACAGCCATTTCCACTATTCACTCTTTATTGAATGCCAGTGAAATCCAACTATAAGCACACATGCCAGAAGATTGCCACGATTAGTGTGCTTATCAAACTAACTAGCCTTGGCATTCAAAAGTGCTGTGATCCATTCAGAGTACAGCATGTGAATGTCAGTGACAGGATACCACTCTTCTGTGCCCACAGCTATAATTTAAAATGGCTAAGTCAACTTCTCACCTCTCCTTTTTCAAATTTTTATGGCTGATATAATGCTGTCCTCTTAAAATCAAGTTGGTAACCATACCATATTAAATTAAAGGCTTCTGGGGTTTCAGTTTTCAGTCTCAGACCTTAAGAGAAAGTTGTTGGATTAAGACCACAAGCAATTTTTGTAATGCTATGTACTGTTTCAGCCACCATACAAATAAAGACATAGCTCTTAAGAGCTATTTCCATTGTGTTTAAAAAAAGAAAATAGAATTGTTTTTTTGATTTGTTCCTTTGGCTGCTGGTAGGATGTTCCAGTGCCTTGGATCAGAACAGAAAAACCCTCTGGCAACAATGTAGGCCCAAATAAAGGCACTACCTATTAATGAGGCATTCATATATTATTGTGTAATGTATATGTACCTAGATACTTGAAATAGAAGCAGTAGAGGAAGATTTTTAGGTTTAATTATTGATTTAAAAATGTTTAAACAGGCCAACATGTAGACTCTATGTGTTGGCCTGTTAAGCATATTGATTTAAAAATGTGGTGTGTGTGTGTGTGTGTATATTACTTACACACACACACACACACACACACACACACACACACACACACACTGTACCTCTCTGGTCTTATAATTGTAGAGCCTTCCTAAATTCCATGTGATAAAGGAATGTCTGTTTTACCATCTCTTTGTCAAAGCTCAAAAGATCATTAAAGGTCCACAGTGACCCCCTAAATCTTGAAGGTGGAGTACAAGATATACTTGGCTTGAGTAGCCATGGAGGAAGTAAGCAATTCTAAGAGACTAGACTTCTAGTTACAAATGTAAATCCTTAATCGAATCTTATAACAAGATGGCCCTGAGATGGGCAGAGAATCTGTCTGTAATGCCAAAGATGCCTTGTATTTGAAACTAGCATGTAGGCTAATGTAATTGGGAATAATCATACCCAAAACTGAACGAATAAGGGGGCAAAATAGTCTTGGAGGAAAGAAAGAAAGAAAGGAGTTAAGACATACCTAATCTGTAGCTAATGAAATAAGTCAGGCTCTGATTTTTAATTTTGAAATGCTTTGATTTTTAACCAGCAATAATGACATTGGATGCGGCCCAGTGCAATTTCAGCGCAAGCCAAAATATCCCATGGCACTCTTTACTAAATGAAGAAAACTCTCATAAAACATGCTGAAACAGTCCCTCCCCCCATTTTAGTTATAGCAAACTGCTACAGACCTGCAGCAGAGAGAGCTTGGTGTTATGCCAAGATATAAAACAGGACTGAAACTTCCTAAATGAAATTGGCAAGTGACTTTCTGATGCAAACTTTGCTACATCTTCCCTTCAAAGTTGTACAATCAGGGAACTGCTTAGTTTAAAAAACTGGTGTAGTATAAACACAACAATATTTAGAATTTGAACATAGGAGTTTTCGTACTGGATTTAGACCCAGTGCATCAAGTCCAGTATCTTGTCTGACAGTGTCCAGTGCCATATACTTCGGAGGAAGGTATAAGAAACCATGCAGTAGGCAGAAGTTGTGTAATCTGCCCCCATTCATGTCTCTTCTTGATACAGACTAGCTTAAACCCTGAAGCATGAAGTTCTATATTGCTTCCTAAAATACTGTTAACTAGTGTTCGTCTGGATATCCGTGTAAATGTCCATTCCCTTTTTGAATCGTACTAAATTCTTGGCCTCAGTGACATCCTTTGGCCAAGAAATGGCTTGATAGAAGGAATAATAATATGATTAGAAATCGAGGTCAAGAGGGAGGAAGTTAAAAGTGTACTTAGTAAATAGCTTGGTGTGTAGTAGTGAAGAGAGAGCCTGCTTTAAAGATTCAAAATCTGTACTCCTTTTGAAGTCTGGAAACTAAACTTGGAGGCTCTAATATTAATACAGGGCAACATGTTTGAACTCCCATTAGTGTACAGAAGAGAAGAGTATATGGAGATATATTGGGAAGGGGATGAAATTCGTTCACAATTCACTTTTTTTTTTTTTAATGATACAAGTGAAGATCATGTGTTAGAAAATAGTCTGTTCACTACTGCCATTTGGTCAGTTCCACTTAAATGGATGAGAGTGTTTTATGGCAGAAGAGTTGTGGTAAACTGTTTCTGTGACTATATTTTGTATAGAGCGACAAAAAGTCCTGTAGCACCTTATAGACTAACAGATATCTGTTAATCTATAAGGTGCTACAGGACTCTTAGTCTGGATCTGCAAGAGCGACAAACACGGCTACCCCGTATTTTGTATAGCGTTTTTGGACATGTCATGCACTATAGAAGCACAAAGCAAAATGGATGAACAATTTTTGTGGGGTCTCTGAAAGTTTCTGGAATAAATTAAATATCTTGTAAAGATAGATGACATGAAAATACAGATGAAATATTATTTGGTAAGGGGGAGGTGAGTGAAATATGCATCACTTCATGGCACTTCTGAAAACAAAAACAGCATGTCAGAATAGAACTTGTGGTTCATAAATGGCAAGTTCCAGTCTACATTACTCACTGGATTTCCTTAAAGATGTTTGCAATGTGTTCCCAGTTTTAGAATTGTGTAGCAACACAACTTGTTCAGTGCTTTGTTTTTCCAATTTTGTCCTATTTCTGTTTACAAATAATGAAATCTCTAACTTTTTCTTAGAGATAATTTAAAAAATAATTTGTTTTGCTAAATTTACCCTTTTATGAGACTTAAAGTGAACAATTTGATTTTTGAATCTTGTTTTTTTAAAGGGAGTAACCCAGATTGACAATGACTTAAAATCAAGAGCATCAGCATATAACAATCTGAAAGGCAACCTTCAGAACTTGGAAAGAAAGAATGCGTAAGTGATCTTAGACCTTGCTAATGCAGCAGAAAAAAATGGCAGTTTAACTGCAAAGTGTTGGTAATGTGAATATACTACATTTCGGCTTGGTAGGTTTTAGAGGTGTCTGTTTCAGAATTCTGGTGTGTCATGACAGTTAGCTTGTTTACTGGGGGGAACAGGCCTAAAATAGTGATTTTTAACTTCACTATAATTATACGCAAACAGTATTCTACTTGAGTAATGCTACTAATTACATGATTCTGTTGCTATTGGTTTCCTTATAATTTAAGTATCTACCTAAACTTCTCTTGAGGAAGTTTCTCCTTTTATTATTACTGTCTGAAGAAACCAGTTAATATTGAACTTGATATATTCCTCAAGTACGAACAATAACAGGTGACTTGTCCCCAGAAACCCAGATTAGTTAAGCAATGTAGATACAATGTCTTAGATGGGTAAAGATAAAACGTAATGAAAATAAGGAGTCAGAATAACTTCAAATAACTGAGGGTAACATTCTCTCCTTCCCCATTGTGTGTGAAAGGTCCTTAATGTAACCAGACTATGGTGTTTCCAGTATGGAGGCATGCACTATGGGAGGGTATGCCCAGTGGTTATGGGCTACATACAAGCCCTAAGGATACATTTTTCAGAAGTGATTTAGGCTCCTAAGTCTCACTGACAGTCAATTGTACTTTTGCCTCTTGCGTCTTTTTTTTTTTTTAAATGGGACTTAAAAACACATAATTGACTTAGGAACTTTCATCGCAAACCCCCACGTATGGATTGGTCAGGAGACTCAGCTGCTGCCACGCCACATAGGCTATAGTAGGGACAGTGGAACCACTGATAACTCTTGTCTTACTACTCTTTTTGTAACTGAAGTTTTTGTAAGTGCTCTCTGCATACTAGTATTAGTTCTTAAGTGAAGTATTTTCTAAAATGTTATTAACCAAACACTAGAAGTTATCCAGACCAAGTTTAAGATTTGAACTGTACACTTACTATAGCAGTTTTTGTTCCTCTACAGGGGAAGCTTGTTAACTAGAAGTCTGGCTGATATCGTAAAGAAAGAGGACTTTGTACTTGATTCAGAATACTTAATTACATTGGTGGTGGTTGTACCAAAGTAAGTAATCTCGTGGTACCAAATACTGAATAAAAATATAACCAAAATGCAAGCAAAAATGTAAGTTATACAATATGTTTTGTTAGAGGTAGGAAAGGGCGGTTTATAGTATGGCTTTTAGACAATTTTGAGACTGAAAACAATGTAGCCCAAACTTTTAGATGCTCACCCGTGGCATAATAAACCTGTGTGGATATTTTCTCACTGTTGCTTTTTTAAGGCTTTATCATAGGGGGTGCTCACTTTTCCCGTTGGAGAAAATTTGGAATTAGGCCCGCAATGTTTTGTATGGAAAGGTGATGCCCCTTGTTAATGTTACAAAAGTTGTCCATATAAAATAATAATCTCCAAACAAAATACTGGATGAAAGCCAGGATTTCTTTCCTAATTTTCCTAAAAGAACTAGTCACTGATTTGCCTGGTAATTTCAGTATTAGCTTGTACCACTTAATTTGAGCTTTTTTTTAATACATTAATTTTGAAACATTAAGGTTCTATTTAGCTTCTTTATCCCACCTTCTCAAAGAGCTTGAGCATTGCCTTTAGAATCGTGTACAACCTCTAGCAATTTAAGGAATATTCCTTTCAGTAGTCTTGTAATCTCACTAAGTCTTCTAAAAGAATGCTCTGACTGGCATGAGGGTCCAGAGGAATTATCAGGTACATGCTGAGTACGGAATAGATAACTTTTGAAGTGTTAGCTTCAAATTGAAAATCTGCCCCTCTGCCAAAAAGTGCTAACCTAGAAACCCAAATAAGTTGGGTTTTTTTTAAGAGCAAACGGGGTGGAAAATAGCAGACTGAATATTTCTTGAATCAAAAACTGAGTAAACTCCAGGCATTTTGTTGTGCTGCCTTTACGTCACCAGGCTATCCCTTTGGGGTGGGGAGCAGATGGTGGGCTTCTAATTTACAATATATACACACAACATTACTAAATAGTAGTTCACTATTCAGTAAGAATTAAGTGTAACACCATAGGAAAGGCAATATTATCTAGTCTAGTGGCAGTAGCAAGGGAGTGAGGGTAAAGATTCATGGTGTGACGGTGTACCCCATAAAGCTTTATGGGGAGATGCTTATAAATGTATATATGTAACTAGAATATGTTTTATGCTACATGTGCCATGTAACATCTCTCTGTGAAAGTAGTCGGCAGGATACTGTGACGGGTTGGGGTCACAGAGACCTGCTTGGTGCTGCCACCTGGTGTGCCAAGGCTACTTCTGCCCCTGCTTCCAGGCCTTTTCCAGCTTGGGACTCCCGAATCCTGTCTGTTTTGAGCCAGATTCCACTGATCTGCTGCAAACACAGACCCAGGTCGGAACCAAGTCCACTCACAACTGTAAGGCTCCTGGAAACGCTCTTGCCTTTGACACCCAGGTGTCCAACCCCCAAGGCGGTTCAAACCCTTAATAAATCCGTTTTACCCTGTATAAAGCTTATACAGGGCAAACTCATAAATAGTTCACCTTCTATTTCAAAGATAGAAAGATATGCACAGCTGTTTGCCCCCCGCCCCTTCTTTCTTTAGCCAGCTGAAGACAAAATGGAAGGGTCTTCCAAGGGCTTTTATAGCCTTTCCCCCACTCCCTGTGTAGGATCCAGTTGCCATGGAGTTTTGGGATCACATGGGCAAGTCACATGTCCATGCACCCCTCGGTAACCAGTCCGACCAGTTGCATTCTTGACCAGGCCCCGATGTGGATTAGGGTCTGCAACGTCTTTTGTCTGTTAAGTGCTCGTACTTAACAGGCACATTCTTTTCTCCAAACATGATCCCATGCACTTACAAAGGCTATGTACAAAACCAGCAAATATAAAACCAATCTTCATAACTCCAACTACAACAATGATACATGCATACAAACAGGAGGAATAAATTCAGTAGGTCATAACTTTCACAGAGAGATGTTACATGGCACATGTAGCATAAAACATATTCCAGTTACATATATACATTTATAAGCATCTCCCCATAAAGCTTTATTGGGTACACCGTCACACATGGATCGTATTTTTCCTTCTGCATTTGACTTGTTTTGACTTTGGGCAGGTTGCGTAGGGTTCCATTCCCGTAAACAGGAGTAAAACACCCACAAATGCATCATATTGAGTTGAGTACCGGGGTGCATAATGTCTCTGAAAAGCTGGTTCTTAATCTCTGTACTTACATTTATCCAGCTCCTAAAAGGGGTGTAAATATCTCATAGGAGTGTTGAGAGACTTCATTGAACAATGTGTCGACATTTGGAGATCCTCTGAGGGGTGTTAAACATATAATTATTAACTTCATTGTGTAGCTGTGCCTGATTTAAGAAAAACTTTGCCTTTCACTTAAAGGCTTTTTTTTTTTTTTTTTCTCATACAATACACATATAAACTTATAAATAATGTTTAAAGATCGGATACTATTTCTCCTTAATTTCTCTGAGTTCTCATTTAAGAGTGTTTTCTTTGCAATATTTAGTGCCCTGAAAAATAGGACGGGGGACCAAATTCCCTATTTCATATACTATCTGATGCCCTCCAATGATAGGAGGGAAACTTGACTAGCAAGAGGAAGAAACAATTTTCATATACTCCTGTGGGTATCTTAATATTAGGCTTTCTCTGCCTGCCTCTTGTGACCCATTGGATTTTTACCATGGTTTTATTGTTGTAGCACTACTCTTGAATTATAACCTATTTATTCTGTAGGTCAAATTACAATGACTGGGTTAAGCAATATGAAACCTTATCGGAGATGGTAGTTCCACGATCCAGCAAGTAAGTGGCTTTTTTATGATTCAGCTTTTCAGAAGTAAATCTTTGATTTGCTTGAATTGGGTTTTAGTGATGCAGAAGAGTACCTCTTGACCCTAAATCTTTGGAACCTATTTGTAATTGGGTTTTAATCGCTGATTAGTAATTGATTATAAAGTCATTACCTATGTTCTTATTAAATAGTTCATCTGAATTCAACTCCAAGTACAATATTCTAAATGTTAAGATTCTCTCTAAATTCTATAGTTCACAAAGGTGTCAGTTAGCCCCATTGTTTATAAGGCATGGACTGAAGAATTGAAGCATGAAAATTAAATTAGTCCAGATGTGCTGTGTTAGTCCTGGGCCCCAATGTCTTCTTTAAAAAACAACAACAAAATCCCTACAAAACAATGCTTGATAATGGTAACTGTGTTGCCCTTACTAGAAGGGCTAGAAACAAATGAGTTATATCATTGGAAACCTGATGCAGGATGAAGAATTGGGGATGCAGATGGTCCTGGGCAGGGGATAGGATGGAGATGAGTAATGTGTGTTTTGGCACTCTATAAACATGGAGGTCAGCACATTACCTAGAAAAAATGTGTGAGAGAAGACAGAGGGTACTCTATGTATGTAATGGTGTGGAGGTGACTATTGTGTAGTGTTTTGGGGGTGGTGCAGAAAAAAAGGGATGGATCCTTGTAAGTGCAAATCCTTGATGCGAGTGGGGTGTGTGGGTGTTTGTTTGGTTTTTTTTTTTTTGGTGGGGAGAATATTTGGGAACATGCCAGAGGGTTGGCTGGGGGAAATCCAGTGATCTTTACTACTTAAAAAAAAAAAAAAAATTTCCTGCAGGAAGGGGGTATGGAGAAATGCAATTTCCTTTGTCTACAAGTCATATTAAGCAACACTGGATAAGAGTGCCTAGATATGTGGTAAAAACACGATCCTTTCCCTCAAGAACTTACAATGTAAATTTAACACAACAAATGTTTGTAAAGACAAATGAGAGAGGGGGCTGGGGAGAGAACAAGGACAACAATAATATAACGTAGTAACTCGAGCACATCAAGCTTGATGCCTAACTTCCAGTCCTTTCTGTTTTGTTACTATTCCTGCCCCTTATTACTTGTAGATGGAAGTGAGGATTTTTTAGAGGGATTTGAATGTGGCAAGGGAGATGGCTAGGCAAACAATGTGTTCCAAGTGTTAAGAGCATTATAATTACTGAGGTAAAATTCTCATTTTCTATTTGAGGCATCATTTATCAGTAGTTTCCTAGTAGATTATTTTGATAATTACGTCTATTCTTGCACACTTTGCTCTTAGAGTTGGGGATGGGTGGGTGGTGTAAATCGTGTGGGTTGAGTGACGGATTTCATGGCAGTGGGGAACAGGCTAGATCCCTTGAACTGTTCGCTCCAGACATTTTAGCATTTGGGTTTTTAGAAAGATTAACTTTTGTGAAGAAAGCCACATTGTATTGGGATGTTAGTTGGACTCCTTTTAGAGCACCCTTTTCAAGATGGCTAACACAGCTCCATGCCACCCAATCACCTACTCTTAGTTCACTGCTACCTCCTCAACTCTTGTCCCTCTGTACTTGCACCCGTTTCCTTTCACCTGAAAGACCCCAAAATAAATGTGACTGCTGAAAACTCATGACTCCATACTTGAAGTCAACTCAAGTTCATTTCCAATAAAATATGGCTTTAAATTGGAGAAATATCAGGTTTATCACAGCTAACAGTTTTACTCCAGAAAGCATGTGAATGTGAAATGTAAACAGTTCGTCTCTTGCTCAAGGATGACAAAGGCAAGTGCTTGAGCTACAATTACTCTTCTCTAATATAGTTAAACTCTGGAAATTAAGTATTCTGGGTGTGGTAGGGTGTTCTAGAACCATTCATAAGCAACTAAAGTGATCTTACTAGTTCTGAGTGATCACAGATGAGGATAAAGGTTCTAAACCTAAGAATTGTAACACTTTCCCCCCCCTCCCCCTTTACACAGTGTTCTTTCTGAGGACCAAGATAGTTACCTGTGTAATGTCACCTTGTTCAGGAAGGCAGTGGATGACTTCAGACACAAAGCCAGAGAATACAAGTAAGATCACTTCTTCAGATTGATTTTCTATTTAAGAGTACTCTACACAGCCACTTGCAGTGTATTTGTTCCTCTCCAAATGTAGGTTTATGGTCCGTGATTTCCAGTATAACGAAGAAGAGATGAAAGCAGACAAAGAAGAAATGAACAGGTTATCTACTGACAAAAAGAAACAGTTTGTAAGTTGGCATAAACTACATATTATTTTGGACAGAAATTACTATAACTGAGCATTTAGGCATGAAAAGGTCATTGCTGCAATCATCCTCCGACCACGAAGCTCACAACTAGAGTTCCTTTCTCTGTTATATCTGCTTTTGATTTGAGAGACAATGTTCAGAGATGATAATCCTTGAGGTAAGGGTATACTTCAGTTGCATGTAAACTCTTGAATGTCTTTTTTGATGTTGAATAAACTCACCAAAATGGTAACTCAGTCCCAAAAGGACTTTGACAATATGTAAGTTGTTCCCATTCCACTCATGCTTGAAATATGGTGAGTCCTAGCTATGAACACCAGTTAAAGTCATTGTAGCCTGCCTGAAAACATTACAGATGGTAGCTCATAGCATTACAAAGTCTTTTATAAAATACACAACTATGTCTCTAGTCCAAAAACCTTCATTTAGAAAGACTGGTGTCCAAGCAGAAAGCTAAAACTTAATTCTCTCCTTTTAAGTAGAAGAAAAAACGCACACTAAGTTGTCCTTCAGTGGTACAATATACCCAGCTAGATCCTTAGCTCTGACTCAGGTAAATGAGGATGGGGGTTGAAGTGGTGCTCTCTGTGTTCCCCTGATCTTGGGGCTGCTCTGTAGTGGGTCAGTCTAACCCAGTGATACGCAGACTGAGGCTCGAGAGCCACGAGTGGCTCTTTAATGTGTCTCCTGTGGCTCTTTGCAGCACATATTAAAACACTGTGCGATTTAATTTTTACTTGATCTAAGTTATTAACCAATCAGGATGCTTTTACTGTTAATCAATTGTAGTTGATAATACTTGGTAATGATAATACTTGGTCAGTTATTTTGCTGTGAGAATAATATATATATTCATATTTTAAAAGTTTATATATATATATATATATATATATATATATAACTCTTTAAATATGAATATATAGTGCTATAGTAAATTAAACAATGAATTCACACTACTGTTTCTCTTTTGAGTAATGTTGATTGCTAATTTGGCTCTTGAGCCACTGAGGTCTCAGTATCACTGATCTAACCTGTGCCTGCTGCCAGGAGACCTAAGGGGCCATTATGGCTCTAAGCTTTCCCAGTGCACAAGAGAGCCCTGTCCACATCCTCTATACCAGCAGCTAAGAGGAGTGACATTGATTCTCTGTGGGGGCTCTATCCTATCCAAGGATCTCCCTATGCAAAGAAGATCTTAATAGTATGGTTTCCTGGGTTTAGGGCTGCTTCATACCATTTGAGTGGAGCAAAGCAGATGAGGCATGACTCAAGATTGTTGCTCTAATTTTCAGAGTTAACAGATTTCTATGGGCTAAAAGCACAGTAGCAGAGTGATTATGAACTTCACTAATAAATATTTGGCTATTCTTAAAGTTTAGTGTAGTCTCAGTAAACCCAAGTGCAGTTTTTGTATGAGATCCCTACTGTACTTTCTCTATACTAAAACATTTTGGAGTTAGCTGTCAAGCGCCTACTCCTCCATCCATACATTTTCTGTGTATGTAGTAATACTGTTTTTAACACTGAGTATCTGTTTAAACAAATTTTAATAAGGCTGAATCTTTATTGAGGCTTGTGAATAACTTCCTGTCTCTTCTCCCCTCTCTCCTCCCCCTCCGTCCCTCCCTAACAGGGACCTCTGGTTCGGTGGCTGAAAGTGAATTTCAGCGAAGCATTCATTGCATGGATTCATGTGAAAGCATTACGAGTTTTTGTTGAATCTGTTCTAAGGTAAATAGATTTGGAGCGGAGTGGCACTGTTTTTCATAGATTTTAAAAAACCTATCTGGAGCTACATGTAGATAACTGTAGAAAACTTTCTAGATTTAGAAATGCAAGCAATAAATAAAGTGATCTATTCACGATACAGTAACTCCTCACTTAGTCATCCCGGTTAACGTTGTTACATTGCTGATCAATTAGGGAACATGCTTGTTTAAAGTTGCGCAATGCTCCTTTATAACGTTGTTTGGCAGCCGCCTGCTTTGTCCACTGCTTGCAGAAAGAGCAGCCCATTGCAGCTAGCTGATGGGGGGGCTTGGCACCAGGGTGGACCGGCAGCTCCCCTATCAGCTCCCCTTTCTCTTAAGTTCCCTGTGTGGCAGCTGCCCAGCAGGCTATCAATTGCTGGCAGTTCAGTTGTCCCTTCCCCCACTGCCATGTGCTGCTCCTGACCTCTGCCTTGGAGCTGCTCCCAGGAGCCGCCTGCTTGCTGTGCGGGGGGTTGGGGGGGGAGGGAAAAGATGGGGGGCTAATGTCAGGGTGTCCCCCTCCCCCCTGCTCTTGCCCCCTGCTTACCCCATCTCCATAGAGCAGGTGGGGACACGATAGAGCTCAGGGCAGAGGGAGCTTGCTGGCAGCAGCTGTGATGTCTCAACTTGCTGATCTACTTAAAAGGGCAATGTACTTAGAGTGGGGTCAGCATACTTAAAGGGGCAATGCGCATTTCTCTCTCTCTCACACACAGGGTGTGTCTGTCTCTTTCTGCCATGCTGTCTCCCCTCCCTCCATTTGTGCTGCCTTGTAGAGTGTGAGGCTATATTAACAACAATGTGTTAACCCTTGAGGGCTCAGCCAAGTGCTAGTTCATCATTTAGCAGTAAGGCATTTCCCGGGAAATATCCCACCCTCTGACTTCACCACCTCACAATCATCATTGCTGTGTACAGTATTAAATTGTTTAAAACTTATACTGTGTGTGTGTATATATATGTGTGTATAGTATAAAAATATAGTCTTATCTCTGGTGAAAAAAATTTCCCTGGAACCTAACTTCGCGCGCCCCCCCCCCATTTACATGGGAAGTTGGGTTCACTTAACATTGTTTCTCTTAAAGTCGCATTTTTCAGGAACATAACTACAACATTAAGCAAGGAGTTACTGTACACAGAGAAGACAAAGCATTCAGTCATATTATTAGGTAAACACAGTTTAATACAAAACTGTTCAGGCTTTGAGGCATACAAAGCAACTGAAGACTCCTCGTAGCAGTAACCACTAGATTTATTTTTTCCCTAGCATGTGGCTTTACTATTTTCTCATACTCTGCTTTTCTCTTGTTCATAAGTGAACAAGAAGTATAGCTAATAAGTTGATTAAAATAACTAGATGAATGCTGCAAAGAAAGTGGATTGTTAGAGTAGGAACATCTGGTTCTCAATTGAAGTTTGCAGCTTTCTAAATTGGACAGTTACTGAAAGCTTCTTGATACTACATTTACAGTAACGGAACAGTGTAAAGAATAAAATGAGGTAAGTGAAGGAGCAGTGTTGAAAGGATGGCAGGGGTTGATAATAGAATCTTAAATTAATTTGATAGGTCTCTCCCACAGCTAGCCCATGCCACAACTATGCAGGCTTGTTACTTTGGGAGACCATGTGGGTAAGGAAAGTAAGATGAGAGACTAGAATGAAAAGTGTTGAAAATGAATATGCACCTAGAGAAGTTAAAAGGTGGCTGTGAGAAGGGATTGACAAGAAAGGGAGCTAGCCTTTCCACACACTCACACAGATGAGATCTTTCAACCTCGGTAAATTACTTTGTTGCTACCCCAAGACTTAGAAGTAAGCTAAATGAAGTGGGGGATGAAGCTTGGTAAGAATGAATATAAGAGTTTAATATTGTCCACGGAAGGAATTAAAAAAAAGGTGTCTAAATATTAGATTTCTCCTCTTATTTAACATGAAATACAATTATTTTCCAAGGTTTTCAATATGATGAAACAGTAATAACAATATTGTCTTCCCAAAATTAAAAAATAAGCAGATGTTTTATTCTCGGGAACCAGAAACCTTTAGCAAGGTCTCTTCTCCCTAAAAAGTGATATAGCACTGTTTGAAGTAAGAATGAATAAACTCTTACGCCACTTTTTAAAAAAATCTCATTAGCATCTGTCACAGGTTTCTGCTTGCTCCCTCAGGTATGGTTTGCCAGTTAATTTCCAGGCAATGCTCCTTCAACCCAATAAGAAAACAATGAAGAAACTGAGAGAGGTTTTGAATGATTTATACAAACACCTTGATAGCAGTGCAGCAGCTATCATTGATGTAAGTAACTTGTCATTTTTATAACTAGTGTTTATGGTGTCCAGCTGCTACCCACGTTCAACCCTGCATTGATTAGTCTGTTCTTAAAACCAAGTGGGAATGGTCTGCCTCACTGTACAGTGTTAATCCTCTAAAAGGAATTGCTCCATGGGAAAGAAACTCAGGCTTCTAGGCTCTTCTGGATGCTGTTTAACAAGAAACGTGCTCCATGGATTGTCTTGGGGCAGGTCACAAAACATGTTTCAGGAGCTCTTTTGTTTTGTTATTTTAAAGCTCGCCCTCTCCATTAAGTACAACCGTTCCTCATGCAGAGGCCATTTAATCTTATTGGCATTGATTCAGTGGAGTTCTCCAGATGCCTTCTGATTGGGTTTTTGCAAAGGAGGAAGTACTCAATTTACAACCAGGTCACCTGAAGAGCTGTTTCTATGTTCTTGTGGACTGCCATGGGTCCAACATACACTGTACAATATTTAAAGCATCTTTCCATGGCCAATGTACCATGGTGGCACAGTAAGAAGAAAATAGAACTTTAAGTCAAATGGGTTGAGAAAAATGCCTTCAGTCAAGTTTAAACTTAGTTTAGAATTAATCTCTAGGCATTTCATAACTTAAGCACAAATAATACAGGAGATAGTATTTGCCATCTCCAGTCTGAGGGATTGCTTCTGTTTGTTAAAAACAAGCAAAGCATATTTTACTTGGCAGTTTCAGCAGAGATGCGAAGGAGTGAATAGACATGAAGTAGGAATTACCCTTTCCACCTCTAGAGGTCCTCAGTGCAAGGGAAGCTTGCACTGCAGCTGCCAATACTGTACTTTGTTCTGTTTCTAGATAAAACTTCAGTGTCCATAGCCGTTATCTTTCATGAGAAGTTGACATTAAAACAAGCCAATGTCTTCAGAACAAAATGCAGGTGAAATGTAGTGTCCAGCCAAATAATCATGAAGGTTCCTTCTGAAAATGTTTCAAAAATTCTTTTAATGTAAGAAGTCAACATTGATCAGAAATAGGGAATGAAAGATTATATTTAATCCTGCGGACTAATGTTCAGACTTTTGGATCAGCTGAATTTTCCTCCACTACGATTTTTAAATTTGCAGAAATATTAAATAGAATAGTTTAATGAAATAGGGATGTAAATAAATCTAAATTTCATTTATACTGATTCTTCAGGTTCTCCTTTAGATTTCCACACTTGAAAATAGTTAGGCAAAACTGCATTACTTAAATGTTGCCATGTTAAGGAAAATCCTTTAATACAAACTATTGTAGAGGAATAGCAGTAACGCATGTGATTTGCTGAAGATTGTATTAAGCTGAGAAACTGAAAAAAAGAAACAAGTAACTCCATTTTTGCTCCATATAGCGATGTTATGGTAACAAAGCCAAATGTCATTTCATATGAAAATATGGCATGTATTACTGATGCTAACCTACCAATATTTTGTAAGGAAAGATGTTTTTCTCTATCCATCTTATTCCATTCTGGGAAGCCTGATGGCACATTATCCTTTTCTTCCCTTATGTTTACGTTACCAGACAAAACATAACCCAAAGTTTAAAATTCAAATAGTTTTTTGATTTTTTTTTTTTTAAGTTTGAGGTCTGGCATGACTTTTGTGCATCTTAAATGTTTGACTATGTCATGTAATCTCCTGAATGGGACACTGACAAATTATATTATAAAATGTGTAGTAATTAAAAAAACAACAACTTTGTTTCACAGGCAACTATGGATATTCCAGGCTTAAACCTCAGTCAACAGGAGTACTACCCATATGTGTACTACAAGATTGATTGCAATTTGCTGGACTTCAATTAAACCTTTCCTTATTCTGACAATCCTCTGATAGTGTTGGTGTAAACAAACAGAAGTGAGGTTGAAGTACAATGATACTTTTAACTCTGTTAATCCTATGCTTGCTTCTTACTCCCTTTACTTAGTGAATTTTCCCCATGATGGTCCATCTGTTGACATTTTCTTTTAAAGAAAAGTATAGGTATTACTGCTTTTAATCAATCAAGTCTGTAAATGTATATTGAGAGAATGAGTATTTATAAACAGAGTCATTTATTTAAAGTAAGTCCTCTTTCATATGGTGATTGCATTAACCATTGTTCATAAAGACCTTGTTTACAAAGGAAGATAGTGTAAACATTTATGCCATTTTGTTCTCTGTATTTAGTAGATACACAGATGTTAACATTGTTGTTGAATTGTGATGTAAAGTATGTGAGATTGATATACAGTCTGTGCTTTCAGAATATTTTAAGTTACAATCCATAAGCACTGTCGGAGAAAATAAAAATACCTCTGCAAATGTATGGTCTGTCTTATTGTGATGCATTGAACTGTAAAAGTCTCTAGCCAAACATTAATACAGCTAATGTAAAGTTGTGATATATGCTGTATCTGACAGTATAGAAATGAAGTTTTCAGTTTAACATAAATATTTGATGCGAGGTAAACTAAAATAAACACCTGCATTGTGAGAAATACTGGAGCAGATTTTATTCCTATAATTTAAAGTTCCTTGTGTGAATATATATATACACAACTGCTCTTAAGGTGACAGTCATGGCCTAACCCTCTGGAGGAGTGAGAGAGACATAGGCTTCTTACACCTTGGGTGTAGTCAGTATTTCTACTCTTATATATATATGTATTACTGTTTTCACTTATTTGCAGCGGTGGCTACTCTTATAATGTAGCACCCAAAATTGTAGAGAGAGAACTGCTACTTACTCTATATCCCCATCACACAAGACAGCATCCTTTTAATGCTTGTCGGAAAGAGTTTAACATTTCCAGTAACTGTTCTCAAGACATTTGTATTTGAAACTGTATCTTCCACTCAGTACTTCAACACTGATGGATTCCGAGTACTGGATTTATAACACTAAAACTTATTGTAGTCATCCGGACAAGTCCTGAGCTTTTGAAATAATGTTTGGCCTCTCTGGATTGTTGCAGTCTTTTGAAATTGTTTCCCCCTAGTCAGCCTTTGCCTAGATCCCGATTATATTAATGTTGAAAGGCTCAAGGAAGATCAGTTGTGTGGCCTCTAATTGCTTAGTATAAACACTCTTGCAGGCGTATGTCTGGCAGACATGGCAGTAGCTTTCATTGAAACTCCTAACCCATTTAAAGGAATGACCTGCTTGTGTATAAGAACTTTCAAGGAGTTCTGAGCTAAAGTAGCAAAACTCCAAAACAAGATCATTCATAGATTCTAAGTCCAGAACGGACTATTGTGATCTAACTTGAACTCCTGTGTGGCGCAAACCAGAGGACTTCCCCCTCCAAAATAATTCCTAGAGCAGCTCTTTTAGAAAAACATCCAGTCTTGATTTAAAAATTGCCAGTGATAGAGAATCCATCACTTGGTAAATTGTTGCAATGGCTAATTAATTACTCTCGCCATTTAAAAACGTATGGCCTATTTCCAGTCTGAATTAGTCTAGCTTCAACTTTCAACCATTGGATCACGTTAGACCTTTCTCTGATAGATTTAAGAGCATATTATTAAATATTTGTTCTTTGTGTAGGTACTTATATAACGGAATCAAGTCACCCCTTAGCCTTCTCTTTGTTAAATTGAACAGATAGACTCAAAGAGCTCAATCACTAAAAGGCATGTTTTTTCTAATCCTTTAATCATTCTCCTGGCTCTTCTCTGAGCTTGCTTCAGTTTATCAATGTCCTTCTTGAATTATGGGCACCCGAGCTGGACACAAATAAATAAGAAATCTGTTAACTCCTGGCGCTGGGAATACAAGTTCATTTTGTATATTCCTGTTGCGTACTGTATCCCTGAATTCTTTACAGAATGAATGAAATACAAGACAGTGGGCAGCATGTAATATAAATTTAGTGACGTGAAGACCTTGTGACTATTTTTCATGTTGATCTTAACGTGCACTGGGAAAGGTGTTAAGATGCGACTTGAAGGTGTGGAATAGATAAGGCAACAAGAGAGGAGGTAGTTGTATTGCAGTGGACGGGAAAGCAGAGGGTTTCTTGTTAAAAAGGAGACTTTTCTGCATCATCTCCTGCCCTACCTCTCATATCATCTAGAGCAGGGCTTGATTACTACGCTCCTATATTATTGCACATGATTGTTTGGCACTTTACAGTACCAACAAAGAGATGATCCCTGCCTTGGAGAGCTTGCAGTCTAATTTTAGATAAGATGCAACAAGTGGTGGTAACAAATCAGCAGGAAAGGGAAGGAATTCTGTTCAATAGCTATTGTCTCACTTCCAGGCAGTATGGAAGAAGTGAATCCTTACAGAAAGATTGTGGGGTGGTGGGTTGAGGTGAGTGGCTGGCTTTGCAGTTTACAATTTGCAGGATATTCTGGGCGTAGGGGTAGCATGGGAAAAGGCATGAAGATGTTTGGCAGTAAGGATTAGTATACTGCCTGGCATTCTGAGAACAGAGGGGGTTGGGGCTTTCCTGATAAGAGGCTAGGTTGGATATATAGGAACTCAAAGTTGGAATATGAACAAGAAGCTGTCAGGCAGCTCTGTAACGCCACATTCTACAGGCCTTTATCCTCTGACCCTACTGAGGAGTACCAAAAGAAACTGCACCATCTGCTCCAGAAACTCCCTGGAAAAGCACAAGAACAAATTTGTACAGACACGTGCCTAGAACCCCGACCAGGGACATTCTATCTGCTACCCAAGATCCATAAACCTGGTAATCCTGGACGCCCCATCATCTCAGGCATTGGCACCCTAACAGCAGGATTGTCTGGCTATGTAGACTCTCTCCTCAGGCCCTATGCTACCAGCACTCCCAGCTATCTTCGTGACACCACTGACTTCCTGAGGAAACTACAATCCATCGGTGATCTTCCAGACAACACCATCCTGGCCACTATGGATGTAGAAGCCCTCTACACTAACATTCCACACAACGATGGACTACAAGCTGTCAGGAACAGTATCCCCGATACTACCACGGCTAACCTGGTAGCCGAACTTTGTGATTTTGTCCTCACCCACAACTATTTCACATTTGGGGACAATATTTACCTTCAAGTCAGTGGCACTGCTATGGGTACCCGTATGGCCCCACAGTATGCCAACATTTTTATGGCTGACTTAGAACAACGCTTCCTCAGCTCTCGTCTCCTAACACCCCTACTCTACTTGCGCTACATTGATGATATCTTCATCATTTGGACCCATGGAAAAGAAGCCCTTGAGGAATTCCACCATGATTTCAACAATTTCCATCCCACCATCAACCTCAGCCTAGACCAGTCCACACAAGCGGTCCATTTCCTAGACACCACTGTGCTAATAAGTGATGGTCACATAAACACCACCCTATACCGGAAACCTACTGACCGCTATACTTACCTACATGCTTCCAGCTTCCATCCTGGACACACCACACGATCCATTGTTTACAGCCAAGCTCTAAGATACAACTGCATTTGCTCCAATCCCTCAGACAGAGACAAACACCTACAAGATCTCTATCAAGCATTCTTACAACTACAATACCCACCTGCTGAAGTGAAAAAACAGATCGACAGGGCCAAAAGAATACCCAGGAGTCACCTACTACAAGACAGGCCCAAAAAAGAAAATAACAGAACGCCACTAGCCGTCACCTTTAGCCCCCAACTAAAACCTCTCCAGCGCATCATCAAAGATCTACAACCTATCCTAAAAGATGATCCCTCACTCTCACAGATCTTGGGCGACAGACCAATCCTTGCTTACAGACAGCCCCCTAACCTGAAGCAATTACTCACCAGCAACCACACACCATACAACAAAAACACCAACCCAGGAACCTATCCTTGCAACAAAGCCCGATGCCAACTCTGTCAACATATCGATTCAAGTGATACCATCACAGGGCCTAATCACATCCACCACGCCATCAGGGGCTCATTCACCTGCACATCTACCAATGTGATATATGCCATCATGTGCCAGCAATGCCCCTCTGCCATGTACATTGGCCAAACCGGACAGTCTCTACGCAAAAGAATAAATGGACATAAATCTGACATCAGGAATCATAACATTCAAAAACCAGTAGGTGAACACTTCAACCTCCCTGATCACTCAATGACAGATTTGAGGATAGCAGTGTTGCGACAGATTAACTCCAAAAGCAGACTTCAAAGAGAAACTATTGAACTCGAATTGATATGCAAACTAGATTGCGTTGCCTCCGGATTAAATCGTGATTTGGAATGGCTCGGCCATTATGTTAATTGAATCTATTTCCCTTAAGTTAACGATCCTCATTCACACCTGTGTGACCATCTTGTTTATCACTTCAAAAGCTTTTTCTTCCCCTGCTGTCATGTTTCCTCTCAACTAATTAGCCTCTTAAGATTGGTCTATACACCTGGACCATCATGTTTCTCTGACTGTATATATATCTGTCTGAAGTATAATTTCATTCCACGCATCCGATGAAGTGGGTACTAACCCACGAAAGCTTATGCTGAAATAAATTTGTTAGTCTCTAAGGTGCTACAAGTTTTTCTTTCTTATTTTCATTTTGCTGACACAGACTAACACGGCTACTACACTTAAACCTTTCAAAGACTTCCTTTCCTCCAACTCTATTCCCTGGAATAAGAGCATTCCAGTAAAAACTGAATCTTATTTGAACATACAGACTCTATCTACTTGAACAAAGAAAGGTTAAACAGCAGGTAATCCAAGTTAGCCAAGCTTTGTTTCTTTCTCAAAATCTGTGTAATGCTAGGGAAGACAAAGATCATTAAATTAAATTTATTGCTTACAAAGAAACTTGCACAGGCTTGTGCAGGGCATTGCATTAGATACTTGTCATCAAGTGTTACAGGGAGAAATGTGGAGTTCTGAACTTGACTGCAAAGGTAAGTGAAAGATCAGTCTTTAAAAATCCATGTTACATATCTTAGATACATCCACAACATACAGAACAAGTAGACTTCAAATATTTAGTAACAGAACTAACTTAATTTTAGGAAGGCTTTGAGAATGAAAAGTGTTTGAAGTGCTAAGTTTTTTACTATCTTAAAACTGTTTTCAATTTTTAAAAAAATCTTTACAGTTGAGATAAACTGGCAAAAGCAATGTAATTTAAAGTTAAGGCTTGTAACGTGTAAATCCCTATTGTACTGTACCTACTATTGTATAGGTCTGGAATTCGTGTATGCTAATATATAAGTAGCATATGAACCCAAGATACCTAAAGTATGGAATGTCCAGGCAAAATTAATTTTATTGGGTAATATCTTAACGTAAACTAACTTTACTGTTAAAGAACCTACTCTGAGACATCTAGAGTGTTATGCTTCACCTTAGCATCCTGCATTGTCAGCATATGTTAAATGCTAATTTCCTCTAATCATTACCCAAAAACGTTGGGAACAAATAGCATGAGTTGAATACTGAGTAATACTAAAGGTCTTAGGTTCTATTCTCCTAAATCTCCAGAGTCAATGCAATCAAACTTGGATACTTATAGTTTCAACCACCAACAAAGAAAGGAAAATACCAGAATGGGAGACCAGCAGATGAATGTGCCACTAGTGCTGTCATAAATGAAGGGAAGGGGGAGAGGGTCTGATGCAGTGCTATAAAATCCTCTTACCAGTAAAGGGTTAAGAAATACAGGTAGCCAGACTGACACCTGACCTGGCTGGCATCTGACCAATAAGGGGACAAGATACTTTCAAATCTTAGGAGGGGGGAAGGCTGTGTGAGTGTTTTTGTCTGAGTCAGAGTGATCTTGGAAGACAGAAGAAACCTGCAGAAAATCAAACCTCCCTTTTCTGAAGTAAGTTTAGATAGCATAGCGAATAGATTTCTGTTTAATTTTGGCTTGGTGTATTCCCTGTGTTAGAAGGGGCAAGGGGGGGCGGGGGTTATTCATGGTTTTCTGTAACTTTAAGGTTTTGTCCAGAGGGGGAAATCTCTCTGAGTTTGGAAATATAGTGCCCTGTAAAATAGTTACCATCCTGATTTTACAGAGATGATTTTACCTTCTTTATTTTTAATAAAATCCTTCTTTTAAGAAGCTGACTGTTTTCTATGGTGTTAAAACCCAGGGGGTGGGTTTTTAGATCACTGTGTAACCAATTGGTTGGGAGATGGTTCTCAAGCTTCCCCAGGAAAGGGGGTGTACGGCTTGAGGGGGTATTTTGGGGGGGAGGGAAGTTCAAGAGATTCCTTTCCTGGATTCCTGTTAGATACTTGATGGTGGCAGCGAAAGAAGCATTTCTCAGGGTGCAGGGAATTTTGTACCTTGGGGGATTTAACCTAAGCTGGTAAAAATAAGCTTAGGGGCTCTGAATGCGGGTCCCCACGTCTTTACCCTAGAGTTTAGAGTGGGGAGGGATCCCTGACAAGTGCATAGGAAGATTTTGGATACATGAAGAAGTGGAATGTTTTCTGCATTGAGAAGAAAGGTTGGATTAGATGGTGTCTTCTCTACATGGAAAGGTTAGGGAAGCCAACCTTGAGTTCAAAATGGGCAGGCCTTCTTTTAAACTGGGTTTAAAACATGTAAGAAGGGGAAAGTTATTACCTAACTCTGAGATTTGGCATGCATCCTGCAAAGTAAAGCAGAATTTTTTTTGAAGTAGAGAGCATATTAATGAGCCAAGTATATATACTGGTTTGTAAACCGCATGGGAATTATAGAAAGAAGAACTAGTAACAGCCTAATGGGTGACTGAGCTAATGGGGAAAACTGAAATATGAGATGACTTTCATATCAATGGGCAAAACTTTAGGGAAAGGCAAGAATAGTTAGTGACACTTTTGCTGTGCAGTATCAACAATTGTAATGTATTTAAAAATCCATACAATAAGGAATCCAAGGATTTAAGTAAAATGTTGATAGATACTGTAGAAAATCTTGTGATAGAAAAAAGTGTCCTCATTAAATTATTTAGAAAAAATATAAGAAGTGGAAAACAAAAGTTGCAGTGGGCATTTTCCAGACCATCTGCAGTGGAGGAAAGAAGGAGGGTTCGTTCTAGGGAGGCGGGTAGTGTACTGGAAAGAGTGAGAGAGAGCTGGGAGGATGGAAGACCACCCCTTCCAAAGGGGGAAAGCAGAGCTGGGTGGGTGAATACTTCAGAGCACAGAGCAGCATGAATTAAAAGCAAGCTGACTAGGCCACTGTTCAGTGTGGAGTGTGAGAGGAGAGACCAACATAGGTATGAGGCTGAGTGAGAGAAGAGAGACAAGTTTCAGTGATGGGAGCAAGAATGTGGCGGGAGTGGGAAATCAAATAGTAATGAACTGTAGATGGTTTTAGAGCAAGGGGAGAAAAGAACATGAGAGCAGAAGAGATGGTGGATCATAGGGGAGAAGGAAAGATAGAAGGGTAGAATTAAGACTGGATAAGAACAGATGGGAGGGACTTCTCTTGTCGGCAGAAGTAATTGACCTCCCTGAGAGGCGGTAGCTAGGTCCACGGAAGAATTTTTCTGTCAGCCTGGTGCTGTCTACACTGGAAGATAGGTCTGGTTAACTATGCCACTCACAAACGTGGATTTTTCACACTTGAGCGATGTAGTTAAGCAGACTTAATTTTCTAGTGCAGACCAGGCCTCAGAGAATTGGTATGTAAGGTCCCATGGAAAGAAAATCTATGCACAGTGGAGTTCAGGAAAGCTGGTGGCTTCTCAGGGAGACACTATTAGTGTCAAAACTGTTAGTGTCAAAACTATCCGGATGTGAAAAAGACTAGTGAAAAGGGTCCATGGGTTATAGTGGATCACATTGAAGATGAGTCAACAATGTGATGCAGTTGTGAAAAAGGCTAATATTCTAGGTTTCCCTGACAGGTGTTTATCCAACCTGTTCTTAAAAACCTCCAATTATTAGGATTCCACAATCTCCCTTGGAAGCCTATTCCAGAGGTTAATTTACCCTGATAGAAATTTTTTCCTAATATCTAACCTAAATCTCCTTGCTGCAGATTAAGATCATTATTTTTTGTCCTACCTTCAGTGGCCATGGAGAACAGTTGCCAGTTTTGGTTAGACATATTCCTGGAGGTTTCATCACATGACATAATCGTTAATGAGAGATTAATTTTTAATTCCTGGAGACTGCAGGGCAATCCTGGAGGGCAATCCTGGAGGGTTGACAACCCTAGCCCAACATGCCACCAAGCTACTCTTCACTCTTCCCTGCACTTCACTACAGAGACTTTCTGTAGAAGCTTCTGCAGCCTCCTATCCATCTGCCTTCTTACTATGGATTTAAAGAAACAGTACATTTCCTTTCAGATACTAATGCCCCTCAAGGAAGTTATATTTAGAAAACACTTAATATCACATGAAGACCATGCAGTGGACTCTTTTCTATATAGAATCATAAAAAAGGTAGAACTGCAAGGGAAATGTTACTTATTACGTAGTGTGAAGCCACCTGTCTTTCCTTACTCCAGCTACACAGATTTTTCTCCTTTGTTTCTGATAGAAAGTCTATTATTTACTCACGCAATTAGAAGCTGAACCTTTCCTGCACACATCTAGCAGTTTTTGAGTGGGTCTGCAAAATGACATTTTACCAACTCTCACCCCATGTAACTAATTCCTGTGTACCATGGTCACACTCCTATGCACAAGGCAGCATGAAGATTCCGGGGATAATTCTTAGGGACAAACCCTAAACATAAGGGACTCATTTTATGTATTTTACTGAGGTAGGGATTCCTCAGTAGATGTTGATGACTAGGGCTCGTCAAATTTGCAAATATTTTATCTCCATTTAAGTTTCCCCTCTTCCCATTTGTAATCACATAATTTTGAACAAGGGAGAATAATGACCAGATTGGTAAAATAGTTTGTCACAATAAATTCTGGCTTATGCTCCCCTAGGAGTTTTCACTATTTGTGCAGTGTCACTGGTATCTTAGATCACATGGTTTTGTCTTTCCCAATCAGATTGCCTATGTTTTGTAAACAAGAGTCTCCTCTTTCTGGTCACAAGTTGTCTGTGAACAGTTAATTGTTTGACAAACCAATTGTGCAACCCAAAAGTTGGGTTTTTTTTTAAGAGCTCATACACATTTTACATGTTCTTTTGAAGAAGTCTACATAGAAAGAAGGCTAATACCTGTACTGTATAGCACTAAAAATAGACCCACCTGTTTCAGTGTTCTCAATTAAGGAGAAGGAAATAGCAATTTGGTTCACTTACTGTTTTAAGATACTTGAATCTCAGGAACAGAATCTTTGCTGTTAAAACACTAGAGGGTGCCCCAGTGCTATTTTCAAATAATTTCAGGATGAAGCATTAATTGGGGACGTAACTGGTTAAATTATTTGAATTAAATGGAGATACTTTTACAGCTTTGTTTCCCTAATGATGATGATTTGATATTTCAAGAACACAAGATCAATTTTATAAAAATTATTCTTCTACTAAATTTTTTGGGGGTTGTTCTCCCCTCCTGACTTTTTCCATATAACTAACAAGAGAGGAGTATTTGTTGCTGTGACAATTGATACTTACATGTTGCTCAAGAAAAACTTGAGTTCTGATTGATTTACAAATTGTTACCCTTAAAGTTTGAAATGTAAATAGAAGGCACCCCAGAGCACACTTGTATTCTAAAAGGTGAATCCTTTGGACATGCTGTTACTGTTTCAAGTGATTTCACAAAACATTGAATTAGGGGATTGTTATATTTACTCATTCAAAACAGAGTCTGTTATGTTTGTGACTGGAAATGATGTACATATTGCAGTGTTGCACATTTTGCAGTTTAGTGGTGTTATTGAGGTGTCAATCATGACTCCATAGTTCCATCTTGTATTTAAAACAGGGATTCAATGTCTGTTGAAAAAAAATGGATACTTTCCCAAAATTTGCGGCACTTCTTCTTTGGACACAAAATAAATATTTTGATAATTTACAAATAAATCTTAGTTTGGATTAAAATTAATTAAAACAGACTCCTTTAATATATGTAACATCTGTCAGTCTTTGTTCCAAATGAACTTAACAGAATAACACATTTCACACTTTCCATATAGTTAAAATGCAATTTTAACTGAAATCTTCTGCATAGGCTTATTTGAAGAAACTAGGTTGTAATTAATCTAATTATTGTATCTAATTGCTTATTTGTATTGCCATATTGCCTAGAAGCCCTGGTCACGAACCAGGATTCCATTGTACTAGATCAGCGGTGTCCAATATGTTTGCCACTAGCCACGTGTGGTGAATAGGCTATTGAATTGTGGCTAATGCATGAGCAATGCGTTGGTGTATTGAAGACAGCAGTACTGGAAGACAGGTTGCATGCTTTGATATACAGCTTGTTAACGTGGCTAGGATATAGTAATTTTGTGTTAGTACCTTTTTTTTTTTTGCAATATCTACTTATTTTTGATATTTGAAATGTCGTTTGTAGTATGTTTTTTTAATCCTTTTTTATAATGTGGCAAATAAGAAAAATTCAAAACCACAAGTGTGGCTAGCATGGAATTTCTATTGGACACCGCTGTCTAGATGTTGTACAAACACGGAACAAAAAGACAATCCCTGCCCCGAGGAGTTTACAGTCTAAGATAAGAGACAACAAATGGATACAGGCAGGCGGAGGGAGCACAAGATACTAAAACAATATTGGCCAGCATGAGAGGCAGTGATGCAGCACACTGGCAGCTTAACTGTTAAGTGTTTTTTGTAAGTATCACAGAAAAGGAGAGATTTGAATGAAGCTGCAGATGTTTGCGGGGAGCTTCTCCTAAGTGTGAGGGACAGCATGGGAGAAAGTTTGAAAATTTAACAAGTTGGTAACGGAGGCTGGAATCATGGGTTGATCAGAATCAAGAGCTGACATCTCTCATTCACTATCAAGATGATAGGTAAAGTGGGGACAGCTTATGAAGGGCCTTGAAGACTAAGACAAGTAGCTTATGGTCGGTGCAATAGAGAAAGGGGAGCCACTGAAGGGATGCACAGAAGTGACATGGTCAAATAAGGGGCTAGGAAAATGATCTTTGCAGCAGCATTCTGAATGGATGTGAGCAGCACAAGATGGCATTTGTCAAGGCCAAAGAAAAGGATATTGCAGTAATTAAGACATGAATGCCTGAAAGAGTTTTAGCTGCATGGATGGATAGGAAAGGTCATATCTCAGGGATGTCATGCTGAAGGAATCGGCAAGATTTAGATAGAACTTCAGTGTGAGAACCTACAGATGTCTGAGTCAAAGATGATGCCCAGCTTATGGGCCCAAGAGATAGGTGGAATGATGGTATTGTCCACAGTGATGGAGAAAGGAGGTAGGTTGGGGCGGGGGAGGTAAAGATCTTCTGGGGTTGGGGCATGGAGATGGGGTTAAGGTTTTAGCCACATTGAGCTTGAGCTGGCTGCTAGATGTCCAATATGTTTGCCACTAGCCACGTGTGGCGAATAGGCTATTGAATTGTGGCTAATGCATGAGCAATGCGTTGGTGTATTGAAGACAGCAGTACTGGAAGACAGGTTGGTATCAGAGAGAGATCGAGATCTAGATTTTAGTTTGGACAGAAGAAGGCAGGTGTAGAGTAGATGTAGATATGCTGAGTAGTTGAATTTGTGTTTGCCAATTACCCAGAGATAAGGTGTAGAGGGAGAAGAGAAAGTGATCAAGATCAATAAGCCCTGTGGAAACCCCACAGAAAGTTGGAGGGGAGATGAGGAGGATCTTCGGAAGGTGCAATTAGAGAGGTAGCAGGAGAATTAGAAGAGGACAGAATCACAGAAACCAAGGGAGTATTTATAGCCTATATAAGATCAGTCTGAGAGGCTCAGATAATTCTAAAGTGTGGCAATTGTGAGCAGGGCCATCCTTAGGATTTATGGTGCCCTAGGCGGGATTATTAAACTGGTGCCCCTATGCCTGACTTGCTCTTAGCTACACAAACATAAGCTTACAGTATTGGAAAACTACTACTTCTACTTCTAAAAAAGCGTCTTCTACTTCTAAAAATGTGATAAAAGATTCCTAAACTGTAATCTGTGCTGAATCACTAATGTCGACAAATCTCCCTACTAATGACATCTGTTCTTGATGACTTATGTCCGGAGTGCAATCTAGAATTACAGCAAAATATTTTGCCAAAGTAACCAATGAAACAATTTTGTCTCTCACTTTATCACTCATTAGCATGATCAGTTCATTTTGAATTCTTGGTCCCAATGTGACATAACTTATAAGGGTGTTTTTTAAAGAAATAATTGTTTAAATTATTGTCAGATTATCAGAAATATTATTTAAAATAACTAATATAGGATAGCCATGAGTCTGTGACCTTGAGCTAGTGTGAAGACACCTCACAAGGTGCTCCACCCTGACTGAGACACAGTAGAGTTGGAAACCCATGTCATTTTTACAAAGCCACTTTTTAGTTTTAAATGTATAATGGGCATCAGTCTTAATGTTAGTTACAACTCTATATCAACCTTATACTGTAAATAGATCAATGGCATTATCCAGTTTAATAAGATGGGTTTCCAAGCAGTGGGAAAATATAACCCTAGTTTTATTCTTAGGTAAAGCACAAAGTGACCAAAATGAAGTCAGCACAGAATCATCTCATCTAGATTAAGGTAGCACAGAAATGTTACAGAAGTCCTATTGTGCCTTATTTTTTGTTTGGAAAGACGGTAGCAATAACAGCACATTTTGGGCACTACCAGAAATACATGATAAATCACTGCCTCTAAAGTTCCATCAAAAACTGACATTTTCACAGCTCTAGCATGATTGCTGCACAGATTCTTCACAAGGAAGTGTCCCTGGCCTTTTTAACTCACATTAACCATGTATTTACTTTATGAAAGTTGGACAAAACATTGTGAAAATGTAAGACCTTGACTGCCCAACCTCTGGGCTGGCAAAAGCTGTACTGACTCACTGGGAAAAAAGCAAGAGACTCTTAGTACAACATATGGTCACTCTATACACTAGTCAGGAGATGAGCATATTACAGTTGTTGGAGGGCTCTATTTAGCAGTAACAGGGCTATAGGAAAGCTAGTCAACATTTTTTGTTTCTCTGATAAAAACTGGCCCACTCCCTGCCCCAAAGCAAACTTGTCACAAATAATTGTCATCAACTTAATTTTCTGTTTTTGCCTAAGATATTGATTCTTTTGAAAAAAAAATTGAAATTGAATTCAGGATTGTTAGCAAGCATTTTTGGCAAACAAAGTTGTTAAATGACAATCTAAATGGCAACACAGTACTGTTTCCATGCTTGGCTTACCCCCCCCCCCCCCCCCCAGCTTGCTGGGTCAACAGCTGCAATAGAGAAGGAGATAGGTGGAAAGCTGCAGAACCCCAAAATCCACCTCTTGGGGTGCAGAGTGGCAACAGCAGCAGCAAACCCTCAGGTCTGATCACACACCACTGGGCACCACCGCCAGCACCATGGACCATGGTGAAGTTAGCACAGCATCTGATCTCAGGGACGGGGCATCCACGGAGCCACAGCAGCCAGCCCTGTGCAGTTCCCCCCGGATGAGATGGATCGCTGCCAGCCCAGGGGAGAGACGCACTCCTCAGCTAGGGTGACCAGATGTCCTGATTTTATAGGGCTAGTCCCAATATTTGTCTTATATAGGCACCAATTACCTCCTCACCTAGGGTGACCAGACAGCAAGGGTGAAAAATCAGGCTGCCGGTGTATAACTGCTACCGGTAGCACATTCCTATGTGGAGTAGTTTAATACGCTACACCCGCAGAGTGTGTGGTGCCCCAGACCTAGTGGTGCCCTAGGCGGCTGCCTGTTCTGCCTATGGCTAAGGACGGCCCTGATTGTGACATTAGAACTCAACCAATCACCACCCTTCTTTACAGCTAATTTGTATGCAAAATATAGTTGTAAATGACTCAATGGTATGAGACACGCTGGACATGTCACTAGTAGATTAACTTGCCCATATGTCATTGCTTTTTAAAGATTCTGTGGCTGTACATTAGCATGGGCATCCGTGCTTGGAAAGCTCCCTACCGCACTGCTCTCTGGGCTCCGCTGCATATGGCAGGAGCACTGCCTGAGGCAGATGTGCAGGAGGGAGCCCTTAAAATGCAGAGCTACTGGGACTTGCGGTCTTGGCTCTCCTTGCTCCTCCTGCACATAGTGCCAGGCTTACTAACACAGCTCTGTAAACCAATAAGTCTGCAAATTAAGGCCAGATTCACCACTACTTTTGGGCAGCTTTGTGCTGCTCTAGTGCTGTAAATCAGCTGTTAAGGATGACGTGACATCTATTCTAATCATTTTTTAAAAATTGTACGGCTGCATTCTTTTTAGATGTCTTCCTCGGTGTTTGTGTATTACACTTTTAATTAAAACTTAAAGAAATTCCCAAACTACATTAAGATAAAGGGAAGGTTGAAAATGTGAATCAGAAATTTGAGTTAAAAAATGATGGGGATGTTGTAGTTCTCCCCAAACCATTACAAACTCAGGAAATTCAGAATTAAGGTTACGCTTAAAGGAAATTCAGACATGTTTAGGTGCCTCACCTGTGCATTTCTTACCCTAACATCCTTAACTCCACCTGTAGTGATGCCATCAGGGAGGGAAAATATGAAAAAATCACATATCTTTAAAAATTAATTTTATCTAATGGGGTCACAAATAAAACTTGTGTGGAAAATTTTGAAGTTTTTCATCAGAAAATGCTGATTTGTTTAAATGGAAACTTTTCATGGGAACATACCAATTTCAATGAAACTTTAGTCAGGAAAGGCTTCTCAGATCCAGGATGGATTTTCAGGGAGAAGAGGAGAGACAGAGTTCCAGCATGATTTGGGACTTGAAGCTGCATCTCCCACATCACAGGTGAGTGCCCTAATCACTGGGCTATAGAGTCTCAAGTTTTTTGTAGAAAAACTTTAAAAGGTGTCAGTTTGTCCTGCTGCAAAATAGGAAAATCTTTGACATATCAAATCTTTGCAGGATGGGAAAAACCACTTCACCCGAATATTAATGTAATTATTTCTACAGTGCCAGATGTGTGTGTGGTGCTTTATAGAGACAAATACACGAAAACAAGTTCCCTGCCCCAAAGAACTTGCAATACAATGTAAATATTCAAAATCTAGATTGGTCAGTTCTGTTTGTTGGGGTGGATAGAATCCATCAGAGGCCTGCTGATCCCTTCCCCAGAACTGGTGCTTCTTGACAGCCCCACAGTGGTGGGTTTCAAAGAGAGCGAGGCATGCTGAAGAGCTACTCTTCTCTCAGCTAGCTCCATGGGTGGAGGGAAATATGGAGACATTAATATGAAAATATCAATTACTTAACTTTACTCCTAAGGTCATGTCTACATGACCACTTTTGTCGGTATAACTTGTGTCACTCGGGGTGTGAAAAAAATTACACCCCTGAGCGACATAAGTTATGCTGACAGAAGTAGCAGTGTGGACAGTGCTATGTTGGCAGGAGAGCTTCTCACAATATGGGACAGCACCTCTATAAGAACCAAGACCCGTTTTCATGTTAGAGCAACCAAGGACAGAACGACATTGTTTCCTAATGTAGCTTTTATCTGTTTTATCCTTCAGTAACTCATTGTATACCCTTGATTGAATCTTTTCTGTCCTTTATTGTTCAAGGATTTTTCTCTTTTCTTCACAATCTACACCCGTACTCTTATTCAGTTTCCCTTGTTCATTGCTTGTTTCTCCTTTTTTCCTGAATTTAAAAACAAACACTTTAGCAAAGGTTGCAGTTTAGAACAGTTTATGTTGCTAAGCAACAACCTGCCTTTCAATGCAGTCTACTTTCCATATAAGCTCCTCTGTGTTGAATCATGATCCATGCTCCTCTCCTAGTTACGTGACAGTTTTACATGCCAATTTCACCAGCCCATTTTCGGATGGTATCAGTAGATATGGGTGAGAATATGGGGGGGGGGGGGGAAATCTTACACTTCTGTTGCTGATTCACTTTTGAAGTTTTGTGGCAGATATTGGACTGGGTGACTTCATAAGAGTCTTCAGAGAAAGCAAACATGCCATGAGCATTAGTACAAATCTCTCTGCAAGTACTTGCACTGGAAATGTTTGTTTAGCTCTTAAAAAAAAGAAAAGAAATAAGCTCTTTTGGGTTGCACGATTGGTTTGTGAAACAATTAACTGTTCACAGACAACTTGTGACCAGAAAGAGGAGACTCTTGTTTGCAAAACATAGGCAGTCTGATCAGGAAAGATACTAAACCATGTGATTTAAGATACCAGTCTTACTGCAGAAATAGTAAACTCGTAGGGGAGCATAGGCCAGAATTTATTGTGACACTGTGTTACCAATCTGATCATTATTTGCCATTGTTCAAAATTACGTGTTTACAAATGGGAAGAGGGGAAATTTAAATGGAGATAAAATATTTGCAAATTTGACAAGCCCTAGTCACCGACATCTACTGAGGAATCCCTACCTCAGTAAAATACATAAAATGAGTCCCTTATGTTTAGGGTTTTTACCCAAAGAATTATCCCCAGAATCCTCATGCTGCCTTGTGCATAGGAGTGTGACCATGGTACACAGGAATTAGTTACATGGGGTGAGAGTTGGTAAAATATCATTTTGCAGACCCACTCAAAAAGTGCTAGATGTGTGCAGGAAAAGTTCAGTTTCTAATTGCGTGAGGAAATAGTAGACTTTCAGAAACCAAGGAGGAAAGTCTGTGTAGTGGAGCAAGGAAAGACAGGTGGATTTACAGGATTAAAATGGCATTTTCAGGATTTACCTCTGCTTAGTTAGCAATTCACTTAGGTCTCTGAATGTTTCAGGGGGAAAGGGTTGGTTCCCGGCACTGCTAGCCACTGTGGCAGAGCATGGAAATGCCTGGCTTTAAGAACTGCCCTTCCTGTAAGCCAGTGATGCCTCTGAATGACAAGACACACAAGGTGTCTATTCTTGAGGGACATGTCCCAGGGTTCTGTGAAATCTGCAAGTCCTTCTTGAAATGGACCCAGCTCTTGAGAGAGGTATGCCTGAGGTCTATCCTTATGGAGCGGGCAATGAGGTCAGTCTCTGACCCTAGCCTCCAAGCGTCTGGTCCCTCAGGCGACCAGAGCCTGTAGAAATGCCCCAGCTTCAATGTCAAAACAGGATGAAGGGTCACTTAGGCCTGCATCTCCCTTTTCTGGGAAGTATAAGGACAGATCAGACTCTGATCATATTCGTAAGTCCTCAAAAATGAACAGCCCTCTCCAGCTCTGAGGCTGCATAAAACCATCAGGATCTCAGACGTTAAAGGTGACTCAAAATGTAGAAAAAGTTCCCCAGACACTAGACCTTGTGCCAGCTGAGTAGACCTGCACATTAAAGAGGCTTTACCCCATGCCTTTGGGATGAAAGCAACCAGAGAGACTGGTGGCTGACATGGTACTGGCCAGAAGCCTGACTCTATTACCGGCCATCCTATTGCCTCCATTCCAGCTACAGTATGGTCACCTCCACATTTTGCTACAGGCTTTCCATCACCTCTGGTCACTTCACCAGGGCTGGTACCTCTGTGGTTACTGAAGCCACATTAGAGTCTCTCACCACTGAGATTCCTGGACCCTTGTTACTCCCACCATCCAACCAGAATCCCCCAGCATCTCTAGGGCAAACACACCACCCTTTCTGGAGGACCATTCCCTCTCATCTTCTGACTTGCAGGGAAGCCATCTGTCCCTGGAAAGGTCTCAGGACTTGGCATCATCGTTCTCAGCCAGGGAACAAGAATAGCATACCCATGGCTGAATGCAGAGCACAGTACTGATCCAGCCCACTACTGGAACCCTTATGAGGTTTGATACCAGAAATCTATCTCTAAAGATAAGGAAGTGAAGTGCCTGGACATGCAGGACTGGATATCTTACTCCATCTCGAGCCGTCAGATGATGATCTTGAATTACAAGGCACTCTTGGCAAAATATGACTGTCAACTGGTATGCTTTACAACAGGTCCTTGATAAGCTGTCTCAAGAGTGCAGGGATGATTTCCAGACTGTCTGGTGGAAGGTCACGTGTGGCCAGAATCATATTGCAGGAGGGCTTGGATGCATCAGACTCTGCCTCCAGGGCAATAGCTAGAGATCACGATGCACCACTCTTCCTGTCTGGTTTCGGTAGGCATATCTAAAGAATTACAAATGACACTGGAGGGACCTCCCTTGTGAGGACTGCTCACTTTTCCATGAGAAGACTGATGAGGCCATGAGATCCCTCAAAAATTCCAGAGCAACATTCAGATCTCTCGGGATCTACATTCTCCAGATAAAGGTACTTCAGACCCCATCTCTATCAACAGCAGTCATTCTTCCACTAAAGACTGCCTGAGCCCATAGGTCCCAGGCAGAGGGCAGAGAAGAAAATCCAAGGAGGAGCGGGTGGGGTCTACCTCTCAGTCCTACCTCTGCTTTGGCTTTGACCAGGCAGCAAATCTGACTTGTCGTCCAAGGCAGAATACCTTTCATTCCATATTCTTCACCCTCCCTTCTTTTCAGCAACTGTCTGGCTCAGTTCCAGGGGACCTAGTCATAGGTGCTGACTTTCCAATGTGCCGGAGGGTGCTCGACTCCTGGCTCTGCCCCAGACCCTACCACCATTCCACCCTTTCCCCAAGGCCCCACCCCGCCTCTTCCTGTCCCGTTCCGTCCCTCTCCTGAAGGCGCCGCGTCCTCACTCCTCCTCCCCAGAGCCTCCTGCAAACCACAGAACAGCTGATCGCGGTGAGTGGGAGGCACGTGGAGGGAGGGAGGGGTGCTAATCAGAGCCCGCCAGCTGGTGGGAAGTGCTGGAGGAGGGGGTGCTGATAGAGGGGTTGCCAGTGGGTGTTCAGCACCCACCACTTTTCCCCATGGGTGCTTCAGCCCCGGAGCACCCACGAAGTCGGCGCCTAGGACCTGATCCAACATCACCTCAGACTGCTGGTCTTGGACGTGGACTACAGAGGCTATGCCTCCAATTCCTCTCTCTTCCTGCCCCACCACCCACCTTCCTTGTCCCTCTTCAGGGACCACTCCCACGAGATTCTGCTTCAACAAGAAATGCAGTCTCTCCTTGCTTTTAGGCATTGTAAAGGACGTTCCCCCCTCAGCAAAGGAGGAGAGGAGTTTTTATTAAACGTAGTTCCTCACCCTGAAAAAGACCAGGGGACTTCACCCTATATATAGACCCCCCTCAACACCTATTTCAAGAAACTCCAGTTCAAGTTGGTCTCCCTCATATCCATCATATCCTCCCTGGACCAGAAAGACTGGTATGCTGATCTCAGTGATACATATTCCATATTGTGATAAACTCAGCACACAAATGCTTCCCAAAATTTGTGTTGAACAACCACTACCAATATTGGGTTTTGCCCTTCAGACTTTCTACAGCATGCTGGGTATTCACAAATTGCCTTGCAGTTGTGGTGGCACACCTCAGAAGGATGGGCATCTGTGTTTTCTTGTGCTTTGGTAACTGACTGGTCAGGGGCCCCTCGCAAGCCATCAGTGTGTCCATCCTACAGTTGTTCACATGTCTGGGCCTGCTGGCGAATGAGAAGAAATCCACATTGACCTCTATGTGGTACATAGAATTCATCAGGTTCTCAACATGGAGATGGTGACTGCCTAACTACCATTGGACAGATTTCGTATGAAACGAGATCTATGTTCCTGCCTACTGTCCCACGCCCTCACGTGAGTGAGAATTTAGAATCATAGAAGATTAGGATTGGAAGAGACCTCAGGAGGTCATCTAGTCCAACCCCCTGCTCAAAGCAGGACCAAACCCAACTAAATCATCCCAGCCAGGGCTTTGTCAAGCCTGACCTTAAAAACCTCACAGGATGGAGATTCTAGCACCTCCCTAGGTAACCCATTCCAGTGCTTCACCACCCTCCTAATGAAATAGTTTTTCCTAATATCCAACCTAGAGCTCCCCCACTGCAACTTGAGACCACTGGTCCTTGTTCTGTCATCTGCCACCACTGAGAACAGCCTAGCTCCAACTTATTTGGAACCCCTCTTCAGGTAGTTGAAGGCTGCTATCAAATCCCATCCCCCGTCTCTTCTGCAGACTAAATAAACCCAGTTCCCTCCGCCTCGCCTCATATGTCATGTGTCCCAGCCCCCTAATCATTTTTGTTGCCCTCCGCTGGACTATCTCCAATTTGTCCACATCCTTTCTGTAGCGGGGGGGCCCAAAATTGGACGCAATACTCTAGATGTGGCCTCACCAGTGCCTAATAGAGGGGAATAATCACTTCCCTCGATCTGCTGGCAATGCTCCTACTAATGCAGCCCAATATGTCGTTTGCCTTCTTGGCAACAAGGGCACACTGCTGACTCATATCCAGCTTCTCGTCCACTGTAACCCCCAGGTCCTTTTCTGCAGAACTGCCGCTTAGCCAGTCAGTCCCCAGCCTGTAGCAGTGCATAGGAGTCTTCCATCCTAAGTGCAGGACTCTGCACTTGTTCTTGTTGAACCTCATCAGATTTCTTTTGGCCCAATCCTCCAATGTCATCCGCGAACTTGCCCCATACTGCTTGGTCTCATGGCAGCATGTATGTTTGTTACCCCATTTGTGGGGTTGTTGGTCCAATTGCTACCAAAGATGAGGGGTTGGTCCATGAAATTTGCTTACTGCCATATGTCCTAACAATTTCCTAGTTTATTCCAATAGAAAATGCAGGTTACTTAAACATTGCTTCCAAATAGTGTCCAAAAATACCTATTTGTCAAATTTGAAAATGAACTGAAGCTCAGGATTGAGAAACTGCTGAGCTTCAATTCATTTGCAAATTTGACACCATCAGCTCAGGATTAAACAAAGATTGTGAATGGCTACCAAACTACAAAAGCAGTTTCTCCTCCCTCGGTGTTCACACCTCAACTGCTAGAAGAGGGCCTCATCTTCCCTGATTGAACTAACCTCATTATCCCTAGCCTGATTCTTGCTTGCATATTTATACCTGCCTCTGGAAATTTCCACAACATGCATCTGAAGAAGTGGATATTCACCCACGAAAGCTTATGCTCCAATACGTCTGTTAGTCTATAAGGTGCCACAGGACTCTTTGCTGTTTTTACAGATCCAGACTAACATGGCTCCCCCTCTGATATAGGTTTCAGAGTAGCAGCCATGTTAGTCTGTGTCTTCAAAAAGAACAGGAGTACTTGTGGCACCTTAGAGACTGTTCTTTTTAATAGTAGCTATCTCATCTTCCTATGAAAATCTAATTTTTGAATTGTCCCTTTAATGTCCATAGTCATATTGTCACTGGAATTGTTTACCTGAGATTATGCAGTCCTCACTCAGACAAAACCCTCTGAGGTCAGTGAAAATTTTGTTTCAGTAAGGACTGGAGGGTTCATAGATTAAGACCAGAAAGGTCTTTGAAATTTTCATATACATTTTCAATCACCTGGTGAAGAGTAAGAGTCCATAATTTTTAGTTAAGTTAATGCAGACTTTTAAAAATAGATATCCAGTCTTACAGATTTCAAGTAACAGAGGCCCTAAACCTCAGTAATTTTTCCATTGGTTAATTATCCTCATTTTTAAAAATTTGCCCCTTATTTCTAGTCTGCATTTTTATAATGTAAGCTTCCAGCCTCTGGCTAACGGATAGGTCTCAGAATGTTACTATAAGCAGGGAATCATCATCAAGCGAGTGTTTTTTCACTGGCATCCTGCAGGGATCAGGTCTTGGCCCTATGCTGTTTATTTTTATCAATGACCTGGAAGGAAACATCAAATCATGACTGAAAAAGTTTGTAGGTGATACAAAAATTGGGGGAGTTGTAAATAATGAAGAGGACAGGTCACCCATTCAGAGCAATCTGAATTGCTTGGTAAACTAGGTGCAAGCATAGGTGCTGGGGGCGCTGCCGCACCTCCTGGCTTGAAGTAGTAATAACAACCCTGTAGAGGGGTTTGGCCAAGGCTTGTCCCTCTCCAGGGCGGCGGGGGACCACACCGCTTCGGTACTTCCTTCCAGTTGTTGATGGGGAATTAGCCTAGCTGCGGGAGTTTCTCGCCGTGGCAGCAGTAGAGGCAAACACAGTTATTCATGCCTGGCCCGGGATCGGCAGGCAATAGTGAGTTCAGGGCTCAGGTCCTCAGGCAGGAGCTGAGCAAAACTTATATAATTAGCAGGACCAGGCCCTAGGTCAGGGCGGGGCAGCAGAGTTAATGGCTCGGGCCCTCAGGCAGGGCTGAGCAAACGCAGGTAAACAACCAGCCCAGGCTCTTGGCTCCAAGGGGCCTGGGAGAGGGGGAGACTGCCACCCGCAAGTTGGGTGGCAGGGGAGACGCAGGCCCAACCGCTCCACTGCGGCCCAGCCTGGGGCCCTAGCAGCGGCAGAAGACCCGCTGCTGAGTCAGTGGGGATCCTGGCTGCAACACACTGACATAGGCTCTGACAGTGCTGCAGACAGACTAGGGTTGGCTGCCCCCAGGCAATTTCCTAACTCCCCTTCTAGAGGTACCTGGGTCCAGACGGTGTTTTCCGGGGTGCGGGGAGGGGTCAAGCCCCATGGGCCCTTCTGGGTAACGGGTGAAGAGTAGGCTTGACAGCTCCTCTGGGTAACTGGCGAGGGGCAGGCTCGACAGCTCCTCTGGGCTCTGATCAGCATCAGGTGTTCGGGCGGGCCAGTTTTCGGGTCTGCCGCCAGGGTCTCCCAACTGGGAGCTAGGCCGCAGGCATCTGGTCTCTTAGGCCGCTGCTCCTTGAGTGAGTTCTGGGGTTGGGCTTTTATATTTCCTGTCCTGCACCTTAATGTCTGGGGGGCGGGCGTGGGACTCGCTGGCTCCACCCACTTTGGTGTCTGGAGGGGCTTGTCTGTCTCTGGGGCGGTAGGGGACCACACCGCCTTGCTACAAACCCAAAGACATGGTTTCCGCTTTCAGCACCCCCACTATAGAAATTATATTATATAATATAAGTATAGAAACCCTAACCCTAAGCACCACTGGGCACAAGCAAACAATATGTGTTTTAATACAGCTAAATGTAAACGTATACGTCTAGGAACTAAGAACATTACTTACATGATGGGGGACTATTCTGGGAAGCAGTGACTCCTAAAAAGGTTTGGGGGTTGTGGTGAATAATCAGCCGAACATGATGCTGTAGCTGAAAAAGCTAATGGATGCAATCGTGGGGTGCAGTGGAATCTTGAGTAGGAGTAGAAAGGGTATATAATATTTACCTCTTTATTTGGCACTGGTGCGACCGCTGCTGGAATACAGTATCCAGTTCTGGTGCCCACAATTCAAGAAGGGTGTTAATAAATTGGAGAGGTTTCAAAGACGAACCATAGGAATGATTAAACAGATTGAGTTCCTTGAGTCTATCACTATAGGGTATGTTTTTTAATTCTTTAATTTAACAAAGAGAAGGTTAAGGGGTGACTTGATTATAATCTATAAGTAACTATGTGGGGAACAAATACTTAATAATGGGCTCTTTGATCTAACAGCAAAAGGTATAACACAATCCAACGGCTGCAAGTTCAGACTGGAAATATGGTGTACATTTTTAACAGTGAAGGTAAGTAACCACTGGAACAATTTACCAAGGTTTGTGGTGAACTCTCCATGGCAGACAATTTTGATATCAAGATTGTGTTTTTCTAAAAGCTCTGTTCCAGGAATTATTTTGGGAAAGTTCTATGGCCTGTGCTATACAGTAGGTCAGATGAGATGATCATAATGGTCCTGTCTGGCCTTGGAATTTATGAATCTATGAAACCTCCCATTGAGGTTTGCTTGACTAAGGCTCTCATGTTTGGGCTCTCAGTCAGTACAGACAAAAATGGCAGCACAGGGGGAAAAAACTCCCTTCATAGGAAAAGGATTTAGCCAGACAATGAAGAGAAAGGAAATTATCTTTGCTGATACTGATGGGCCAGAAATACAGTGATGTAACTGACACACACTTGGTTCTACTGAATGAAACCATATTCAGAAAGTTCAGAGTCCTCAGATTTACAGTACATCTGATCTGATATTAAAACATACACCCAGCATCATCATACAGAGAAGGATTAGGAGGGAGGAATAAATAATTTACTGGGACAGGAATGGATAACGGAGGTATATTTTGATACTGATGTAAATAAATCCTAGTCAGCGACACTGATGAGTCAGCACAGTGGGTGGAAGTGATTTTTATATAATAACAGTATCATCCTTTCTCTTCTACTGCAGTGTCACACAGCAGCAAACACAGGCACTGCACAGCAACCAATGAGTCAGATCCTGTGTACCAAACTGAAATGGATGAAACCAAAATATTTACAGTTACATTCCTTATATTTTATGCAGTAAAGAATTAGTAGTTGGTCCCCGGGGGCCACCACCTCCTATTTCCCTAACAGTTGACCACATAGCAGCCAGAACTTTTGAGGAAATCTCACAGAAAAGATGCTGTGGATTCACCCAGTGTCAGATAGAGAAAGAAGGAGAAATTATTGAGGCCTCAGGGAAACAAAGACTTTTCCTAAGTCAGGTTTTGTTTGTTTTTTAACAGCAGCCAGAATCACTACAGTATGGTAAATCCCCAATTCCATTTACTCCCTCCCCCCCCACTCACACACACGTTAAAAGAAACATTAGGTTGCAAAGTGAAGCACTCGGCATTTCCTGCTGTCTAAAGTGAAGGTTGTAGCTGCAGCTTGTGCCTTATTCCTTATGCACCTTCAACTGCCGGCCCTGAGGGTTAGCTCCCAATGGAGCTATGCTGACTACACTCACAGACAGGGCTGGCATGCCCACTAGGTGACCCTCGGCGGTCGCCTAGGGCGCCAAGATTTGGGGGGTGGCGGGTGTCTGCCTCCCGGCTCCCCGCTCAGCCACTGAGCGGGGAGCCGATGGGCAGCCGCCGCGAGCCACCACCCCTGCTCCCCCACTCAGCGCCTGAGTGGGGACCCCGGGCAGCCGCCGCGAGCCGCTCCGCTGCCCGGGGCAGCCACCACGAGTCGACCCGCTGCTGAGGTGGGGAGCCACTGAGCGGGGAGCCAAGAGGCAGCCGCCGCGAGCCGCCCTGCTGCCCCCACCCCACAGCGCCTGAGTGGGGAGCCGGGGGCAGCCGCTGTGAGCCACCCCGCTGCCCCCCCGCCCCGCTGCTGAGCGGGAAGCCAGGGGCAGCCACCACGAGCCGCCACGCTGCCCCCCCACCCTGCTGCTTAGCGGGGAGCCGGGGACAGCTGCCGCGAGCTGCCCCGCTGCCCCCCTGTTCAGCGCCTCAGCGGGGAGCCAGGGGCCAGCCGCGGCGAGCCAACCCCCGGCTCCCCGCTCAGCTCCCACGGCTGGTGAGCGCCCGACGGGCAGGGAAGATGGCTGGGGGTGGCGGCGGCATTGCGGGGGGGGAGGCTGAGCTCCCGTGGGCGGGGGAGTTGGCAGAGGGGTGGCATTGCGGGTGGGGGGGGAGGGGCAGGGCTGGTGCAAGGAAGTTTCACCTAGGGCGCGAAACTTCCTTGCACCGTCCCTGCTCACAGAGGATCTGATGCATAGTATGGAATTAAGGCAGAGCATCCTTGCCTCAAACCATACCTTCCCTTCAGAAATAAAATTTTCACTCTGGCATGCACACTCATGCTGAGTGTCAGTAGAACACTCATTGAAACCACAAATCCAAAATAATTTTTTGTTTTAAAAAAATGTGCATCGGGAAAGTCCATTTTTAAAACTCATTTATAGCTTTTTAAGGCCCGAAGGAATCCTTAGGCTAATCTAGTTTATCTTTCCTGCATATCCTTGGGCCATAGAATTTCGCCTGGCAATTCCTGCATCAAGCCCATAACTACTGGTGGAGCTAGAGCATGTCTTTTATAAAGACATCCTCTCTTGCTGCAGACCCCTAGTTAAACAAATCTGTCAAACCAGAGCCGATCTTCACTAATCACAAGGACTCTAGGTCAGACATGTGCCTATTTCAAATTTCTAGCCCAGACCACTGAGGCACTAGAGCTGCTCAAAAAAAGGTTGCATATTTATTTTTATAAGTGCACTGCTTTGTTTTTCTTCTCTTGAACTCAGAATTGGCTGAACAGTGTTTACTCAAACTTTCCAAAAAAGTTCACCTTCAAGTAGAGACTGGTCCTGGAAAACTTCAGTCAGAAAAGTGAAAGTTTGAGAAAAGACTTCAGAATGGAAATCCAAGAGCATCCTTAATTATAGCTGGTCAAGATTTTCAAAAGTAACTAAATCTCTGCCAAGTGATTCAGATGGAGCTAGACCATGAACGAATGTCGTACCTTCTTTATCAGATGCTGTGTGGTATCAAGCATCTTCACTCTGCTAGTGATTTTGGGTGACTCAATTTTTTTGGTGCCCATTCTGAAATACCTTAAAGTGGGGGAGGAGGGAGCTGATTTTCAGAAAGCATCTGAAAAATTAAGCCTCTTTAAGGAACTCAAGATGAGATCCCAAAGAATTGAATTGTCCAGTACCAGTACATGCTCAATCGATAATTAAGCCAGCATAGTTTCGGGGATTTGCATTGATATAGGAGATTGGTAGCTAGCTGCCTTGTGGTGTTTGTGTCACATACTGGACTGAAACCAAGATACAAACCAGCATCCTTGTGTTTCGCAAAGCTACCAAGCCAGAGATTCTCTGTTAGGCAGTTGCCTGAGGAACCCTCATTTAGGGGGCGTTATGATGTTTGTGAATTATTTTTAATTGCAAAAAAAACACTATGTTAATGCAAAGTTAAGTTTGACAAATTAAAGCCGCCACAGCCAGGAAATTCATTTAAGGGTCCAAAATTTGCCTTAACCCACTTGAACATATGTAGCATATTAGGGTCTTTTCAATATATTATCACCTATGTGACATACTACTGATTAAAATATCACTTGCAATGGAAATAGAAATGGCTGAGATGGCGGCGTCTGGATCCAAAGATATTTTTAGGCTAGTATTTCTTTTCCAGATTAAATGAAAGCTAAATTATTAGTTGTATTACTATAGCTCCTAAGAGCCTTAGTCATGGATAAGGACCCCATTGTCCTAGGTGCTTAGAAACAGAATGGAAAGTTCCTGACCCAAAGGGCTTACAATCTAATTATAAGACGAGACAACTGATGAATCCAGACAAACTAAGTATTACAAGGAAACAATGAGACAATATTCATCAGCATGATAGGAGTGGTCTCAGCACCCTAGCAACCTAACAGTTGTCAAGTTTTTGGTAAGCATGATGGCAAAAGAGAGTGTTAAGGAGAGATCTGAAGAAGGATATTGAGGTACTTTGTGGAGGTTGACAGGGACCTCCTTGCAAGGGTTACCAAGCTCTCATCGTATCATGGCTCAATTACTTCAACATTGTTTGAGTTCATAGAATAATAGAATATCAGGGTTGGAAGGTCATCTAGTCCAACCCCCTGCTCAAAGCAGGACCAATCCCCAATTTTTGCCCTAGATCCCCAAATGGCCCGCTCAAGGATTGAACTCACAACCCTGGGTTTAGCAGGCCAATGCTCAAACCACTGAGCTATCCCTCCCTCCCCCAGGTCTTGTTAGAAGAAACTACTTCCATGAACTACTTTCAAGCTGACAGTATTTGGTTGTGTTGAATAGTAGAAGTCTTGTCAGATCAGCTATTTTAACAAGACATCTGCCATTTTGGGCTGTGTATAAACCATTTCTGGAAAAGAAGCCTCAAGCAGTCTGGGATCTGATCCGGGACCAAAACTCAAGGAACAGGGCAGGATCTAGAAAATCAAAGTCAAACCTCCTTATTAAAATGTGGGGAAGATGGCTCTGAAGTTCTGGTGTGAGCTCATTTCAAGACCGAAGACCACCACATCAGTGCCACTACATGAGACAGAGCACCACACCCAGGAGGTGTGTGGGTTACAAGTAGGTCTGCATAGTGATGGATTCACCATGGTTAGCCCCTGAGGTCTGCCTCCCCAGAGCTCTGTGCTTGACCAGGAAGCTAGCAGAGAACACATATCTGAGGCTTGAAGGAAGTACAGCTCTTATGTGTGAGATCCTGGCTCTGTTGGTAGGAATTGCATTGGCTGGGCAGCACTCAGGGCCCGCTTTGCACTCAGAGGCCACTTTCAACCAGTATATAAACTCTATCAGATACTTACAGCAAATTATATATCTAATCTGTCTTTGTTTGCAGAAAGGACTGCTTTCATCATCCATCAGTTTAAGTCTTTACTCCTGAGGGCATTCTGTGCCAAAAAATTAAAAATTCTGTGCACAATATTTCACAATTCTGCAAGCTTTATTTGTCAATAAATAAATAAATGGAGAGGCTCCAGCATGGCAGTGGGGAGCACAGGCCACTGGTTGTACAAAGATGGGAGATCACCCTGCAGCCTCCCCATCCCCTACCCCTGGGACATGGACTCAGTGGTGAGGCTGCACCCAACCCTGACTTAGCACAAGGCTTGGGCCTACCCAGAAACACCTTGGATCCCTGTCCCTCTGCTCCAGGTGTGAGGCAGGCAGGCTCAACCAAGCAGGATCAAAGAGTGGAGGGGCTTGGTGTTGGGGGATCCAGGTGTGGGGTGAGAGGATTCTGTGTGGGGCAATCTGTGTGCAGGCAGCTCAGTGCTGGGTCTAGAACTATAACAGGGTTTAAAAGAGAACTGGATAAATTCATGGAGATGAAGTCCATGAATGGCTATTAACCAGGATGGGTAAGAAATGGTGTCCTTAGCCTCTGTTTGTCAGAGGGGGGTGATGGATGGCAGGAGAGAGATCACTTGATCATTACCTGTTGGGTCCACTCACTCCGGGGCACCTGGCATTGGCCACTGTCGGTGGACAGGATAGTGGGCTGGATGGACCTTTGGTCTGACCCTGTACGGCCATTCTTATGTTCTTATGGTATGGGGGGATCTGGATGCACAGAGGCTTGTTGGGAGGTTCCAGGTGCAGGGGCAATGGGACTCTGCAGGGGCTTTCAAGTGAAAGTGGTTGGGTCTCAGCAAAGGGGTGTGAGTGTCTCAGCATGGAGGTCTGGGTGCTGGGGGAGTGGAGCTTGGTGGGGTGGGGGTTTGGGTGCAGCTAGCTGGAGGTCAGTGGCATGGGGGTCTGGATGTGAGGGCTCAGGGTGGTACAGGGGAGTGGGGCTCAGGGTGGGGGCTTGAATGCAGGGATCTCAGTGGGGGATGGGCTGGGTGCAGGGGTGGGGGTCCAGAGGCAGGGGGTCTGGGTGCAGTGGGGCTTCAGATCAGATGCAGGGGTTGAGGTTCAGTAGTGTGGGGTTTGGGTTAGGGGGGTTCTGGGTGTACGGGGTGAGGCTTGGCAGGGGTGTTTGGGTATGGGAGGTCTGGATGCATGGAGGTTGGGAGGATGGGGGAGCAGCTCCCCATACAGTGACCCCTACTCCCACAGCAAAGGGGGCAGGAAGCAGGGGAGGATGCTGAGCTTCCTGAAGCTGTAGGAGGTCTGACATAGCCCCAGCCACTCTTTTCAGGGGAAGAGGAAATCCCGTCCTCCCCTGCCTCCAACCCAGCCAGGACTAGTAACTGCTCTCAGCTCAGGGTAGGAGCCACTGGCTGGGGTGTCCCCAGACCTGCAGTGATTTACCTCTCTGTCAGCTGCTCTGGGTGCCTGAAACAATGTACCTGCACAGCTAGGGAGTGGTGCATAACTGCTCTTGCAGCTTCCCTTTGCTTCTCTGTCAGAAAGTCATTTTTCTGCGGGAAAGCAAAGAAATCTGCGGGAGACATGAATTCTGCACACACACAGTGGCGCAGAATTCCCCCAAGAGTGCTAAGTATAGACCTAGATTCTGACTGTCCCTGTGCCAGGGGTACACCAGGGGGAAGTGAAAGAGGGCTTGGAATACTTTGCTCCCCAGATTATTTGAGTAGGATGCAGCTAGAATGCAAGTCCTTGTGTATCTGCAATGTAATGGGAAAAGGGAATGGCTAGCTAGAACAACCAAGGCTCTTTATACTACAAATCTGTGTGGTCAAAGCTTCATCCGCATTCTCTCCTTACCTCTCTTCTGGACCTGTTTGCACTCAGTGGCAGGTGCTGTGGGAATACATATTGCACCTTTAAAAAGGAGGAGTAATTATCCCATCAGAGCACTCTCCTTGGGCCTGCATCTGTCCTTCACTGGCAGAATGCCTCTGGCTACTGCCACTCCCTCCTCCTCACTACTGGGAGAGAGAGAGTGAGTGAGGGTTCTGGCTGTGAAGCCAAAATTCAGCCCATCATTTGCGAATCTCTTTTAGTGGTTGAAAGCAAATTGAATTACAGCTCTGGGTAAATATATTGTATTTGTAATGCAGAAAAAGCAAAATGAATTTTCTTTCTACTTAAAGCATTTCTTCTGGTTCTCTTTAAACCATTTAAACTCCCAACTTTATGCATAGAAGTTAGAGATGAAAAAACACCTTTTTGGTCTTATCCTTCCACCTGCCAATACTAGATATTTCCCTACAGATAGCATTGAAAAAAAATGATATGTAACTCCATGCAGAATATGCATTCCAAACCCAAGGGCAGACAAACATATTGATAAAAATCTTGGCAAAATATCCCACAGTGAGGGAACTTTTAAGGCTGCTGCACATCAGTTTTATATTATTTGCGCAGAAAGTTGTGGTGATTATTTCCATATAATTCAACAGGGTATGTATTGTCTCTAGCAACTTCCATCACCTAAGGTCCTGATTCTGCACTCCTTGTGTATCCAAAACTTCCACTGCCATCAATATAATAATTATTAATAATAATTAAAAAAAAACTTAATGGAAGAAGAGATGGGCCACAAAGGTGATGTTCAGAACTAGGGATCAGAATTTAAATTCAAATCTGGTCCAGAGCTAAGTTTCAGAAATCTCCTGCGCTGTCCTTATGAGACATCAGCCCAAATTGGTGGGATTTCCATGTTATCAGCCATTCTCATGAGATTTCCACCATACTGGGCTAAACGTTAATTGGATGTGAAAAATAGTCCCTTTTTGGTTTTAGATTCAACTTGTAATCAAAAGCAGTGTGGCAGGCCCAGATCGGGGAATTCAGATTCCATCTCCCTAAACATCTGGGTGTTGGGATTTGAAATTCTGTTTCAGGCTGATCTCTAAATGGGAAACTATTAAGTGAAAAGGGTGAATGAATTATTTGGTCACTTTAGCTTTCTCTTCTGTATATTAAATGTCTGCTGACAGATTACAAAATTCTCAGACTTATTCATTAGTCAAAACATGCAAATTTCTTCTGCAACTAATTTTTGGCAATTTGCAAAGAGTTGGTTGCCAATATTCACAATTTGAAATTCACTGTCTTTCGATTAGCCCCATAAGTCACATGGTATTGGTGCTGTTTAAAAACATGCATATCTAACATAGCACAAATTGTAAACGGCAAATTATACAAATTGAAATTCATTTTAGGGAAATATTTGAGCAATCAAGTTAAAAGAACACAAAACACTTTACAAGTATCCATGGCATGCTATAGTGCTTGAATTTCCAGCCAAGGCATTTACATTTCTTGGTTCCTTTCATTCCCATCTTTCTTTTTTCCATGTTTCTTTCCACAGGGAAAAAAGAGATTATCTACAGCTATGAACAATAAAGCAAAATACAGTATTTGTAATGGCAACCTTCTCTGTGCTAACACGTATTTGAGCCAAGAGACGATGCTCAGGTTAAGCTCATTTGCCTCTTAGATCAAGAAAAAGAAAGAAAAGAAAACAAACAAACAATTGGTTGCCTATATAAATGCCACAAAATTCCAAGGCAACAGGATTTGAATTCAAGTCATTCAGCTCCAAAATCACAGTCCTGGTGTATGACACACTTCTAACCAATAGACTAGCTTAGAATCACAAAAGCAAGAGATGGAAAGATGCAGTCCATCACCCTGCTAATGCCATTCCATATACCTGTCTAGGTTCTTATGTGCCTCATCCCACATCACTGTACAGTAGTGAAGGGAAAGAAATATACTATTGACAGTGTAGTGAAGAGAAGTAGGATACTCAAATGACATCTGCTAAGAATGTACAAAAAATGTTGTAGGGAAAAAACCACCTGGTTCTCAAGTGATCTAATATTTGGAATATGTTGGCACAGCTGTTACTGAGAAGTAGAGAGTAATTGCAATAGTGGCTTTAAGCTACCCCAGTCCTGGGCTGTGTCTGGGGACGGCTTTTAGTTATACCTAGCTGTTTATAGCCCCAACAGACCACTCCAGCAGCTTGGAACCATTGGGAGTGTAGTGGTGCTTTGACCACACCCTCTATACCAGTGGACTAGAAGAAGGAAAGTCTCTATATTCCCCAAAGGAATCCTCAATTAGCTGATTAACTGGATTTCTGGATGCTTTCCATTACAAAGCAGACTGATCATAGGGGAGATCTAGGGCCTACATATAAAAAAAGATGTGCATGTTAAACACTATGTAACTGGGGAAACATATAATCTAGACATTCTAAAGAGAACATGCAACATCTTGTACCTTATTTCAGTAACTACTGTTTCTTCAGAACATAATTATCAAGGGAAATATAAAAGGTCAAATTCATCCGTAATGTAACTCATTTGACTTCAGTGGAGTTACAAAGTGATGAATTTGACCCAATAATATGGGAGAAAAGTATTATTAATGAGACCCACTGTAGTTGTGCATGGTGCTTTACAGAAAACCCCTCCATAAAATCCAATTAAATCCATTCTGAAAAATTCCAAATATGAAATGATTGAGGGTTTTTTTTGGTTGGTTGTTTCCCTCCCCCTCCCCCGAGCCTTGTGAACTGTGTGGAAGCAAATGTCCCTTCCCCAAGGGACAATGATAACAAACAACATCTACAGAACAGCCTTTACTGACCGTCTTTACTCAGGTGAAACATTTGCCTCATGTAACAGGATGGCTTGCCCATGGACTGGACAGCCTGGGGCTAAACCAGCACTGATTACACAATATGACTCACTTGGCAGGAATCAGAGGATGCCAATATACAAGGCAGCAGGATGCTGCAGGGGTGGATAAGGACAGAGGAGGAGAGACTGAGTGCTAGGCATCTGCTGAGTGGAATAAGGTATCTGTGGATGACAGGAGTGCTGGAGATGGGTATGAACTATGGGGCTACTATGGTGCACTTTGTGTTTGGGGCACTGAGGACTATTTCCAATTAGGGCTATTGACCCAGTGTCAGTGGAGTGCCGGTGATTAGAGACTATATGCTGTTCCCAAGGGCCCCTGAGGAGAGGAAGGGCCCTGCCAAGACACCTCTGGCCATAAGGTGGTGCCTGGGAAATGGTACTCGTGCTACACCAGAGAACTGAACAGGCAGCATAAACACAAAATGGCTAAAAAGCTATGCAGATCACATTAGTGTGCAGTATATGAGATTATACTTATGTTAATGGCTCATAGAGAGAAATCACAATTTACTTCCACGGTAGCTTCCTAGCATTGTGGCAACAGCATGACAAATGAAAGGTGACAATGAGAATATTTTACATTCTCAATCTCATTTTCTGGTCTGCTAAAACACCTGGCGCACTGAAGCAAGGAGAGAAAACAAGCTGTGAGCTTTCTCCACCACAATCTCTTCAGATTGTTCTTCTATAGTCACATGTAGCCCCCGTTCTTTTCTTGCTTCCCACTGAATGCTGCCCACCTCTCTTCACAGTGGGTCAGTGGTTCGCTCCAGGGATGAATTTGGCTCTATATGCAAGCATAAACTTTCTTTTTATGATGACATGACATCTCCTTTCTCCGTTAGTACAATTGTGATCAATGCTCTTATTTCAGAAGTGCTAGTTAGAATGTACAATGTAATTCTAGAAGACAAACTCACTTGTCCCATTTATCACACTATAACCTTTCTCTTTCTTTATGTAATACATAAGTTCTTTCCCCACACTTCTCAAGATACAGTTAGGTTTATTTTACTACTTGTTTTTCAGGTTGGAATAAAATAAATGTTATTGTGTTGTCTTATCATTAATTTTTGCCTTTATGCTCGTCTCAACCAACTAAAAGACTGCATTTTCTTTTGACATGTTGTGCTTTCCAGCCATGGTCATGGACCACTCAGAAAGGTGAATTTGTCCCAGAAGTCCTATTTTAGCTTAGGGACTAAATCAGAAGTGCACACATTGGAAATTCTGTTTTAGTCCCACCCCATGGGCCAGAAGTCTAATTTTTTCCAGAAGACTTTTTCCTTACCCAATAAGAAATGGGTTTTGATGTGGAGGTATCTTTGATACCTATAGGCCAGTTTTATTAAAAGAAGGGTACTGCTGAAGATACAAGACTTAACATGTTGTTTATATTATTTAGTAGAGTTAGTGAATGTAGGTTGTTAGCTAAGGTTGTCTAAGATTTTCCATTCCATTTTTTTTAACTGTTTATGATCTTAGTCAAACTTTCATCTTTGAGTCTGAAAGTTAGCAGGTCTTGTCTGTCTTGTTTTCTCTCCTTTTTAAGTTGGGGTAAAACCACTTAACATTTGAGTCTGAAAGTAGTGAGGGGAAAATACACTTTTATATTATACAAGAAAAATGCAGAGGTTTTTAAGAATAGCTTCAGAGACTCAATAACAGTCGGTAGAAATCTGGCACAGAGCATCTTTAAGTGGTCCAATCTGGTGAAAATTCATTTTGATAGGAGCTAGTCATAATGGTTTAAAACCTATTTCACCTATGCACACTAATTCTACCCTAACACAATGTTTTTGTTTCTAAATAATTTTCCCACTGTTCTGTCACTGCTTCTTTTGTGCTAGCAAACTGAATGGAAGCTTCAGTCTTTGAAGGAACACATGGAACAGCATTCTATATGATGACTGAAGACACCTATGGAATGAGCCAGGGCCACATTGGCAGCCTTTGATGTTTGAAGGTGAATATCGAATGAGATAGGGTTTACAAAAGGTTTTACTGTATCTGAGTGTGCACCTTCTTCAGGACCCAGCACTCTACTGCTGTCTAGAAAGTAGGTCCCCATGAGCACAATGTACTTAGATTTGAAACATGATTAAAATCCACAGTACTGCACAAATTTTCATCCAAAATCTTAAACATTTCCCTGAGGAGCCTTTCCCTAGAACCTCCTGGTTAGAGGCATATGCGGTGTCACCAGACTCCACTGTTCTGGATAGCTAATCTGACCCACTGGGTAAGGCAAAGAGTCAGAAGGGGTCCTCTTTAATTGTACTCCGTGGGAACAGAAATGTCTGCAATGGCACCATGTGTCCGATCTCATGAGTTAAGCAGGACTGTAGTGAGTCAGTACTTGGATGAGAGCTTGCTAAGTGGTTGGCTGCTACGGGAACTGTTATGTGTGATTCAGCAATACGGGTGGCACTCTTCATTCTGAGTCACTTCTGAAGCAGAAGGCACTATTGGATGAGATGTAAAACTGATCCCTTTTGTTTATTAAAGATCTCATACCACAGTTTGAGGGCTGCTGACATAGGAAGCTTAGTGTGTCTAATTCCAACTGTTAATTATATTCTGGTGACCTAAATTTCCCCACGGTTCTTATTGGATATATTCCCTTGCCTACAATTGTGTAGCTTTGCTGTGTGCTGCCCCTGCATTTCAGTAGTGGACGAAGTGATCCCCGTGAATAATTTGTATTCCCTTTTATAAAGGGCTTTAGGAGGAAAGCTGATCTTTAAATATGAGTATCCTATACCTGGCTTGCAGCCCTGTACTGCTGAATGATTATACAAGAGAGAAATTATCTGGGGAAAAGCCTTTCTCTCCTACAGCTCCCCACACAAGGGGGGGTCTCTGAGAGCTATGGTAATATAAACGTCAAATAATAACGAGTCAGAACCATATTAATTTCTGCGGTTCCCTCCTCTGTCTATTTACTATGGCAGATATGATTGCTGTCTGCTGTCAGTGAAAGTCTTAACGACCCTTACTCATGAATGTAGTGACTCGTTCTCTGTTGCTCTGAGAGAAACGGGTTGAAGTGCACATTCCAGTGCACGAAGGAGCTGTGGAGTGGTGGCTGGCGTTAAAGGGCTGAATACTGTGGGCTGGATTACACATGTTGCCTATTTAACAGCAGCAACAGAGTTAATGCAGCAATCCGGAGCCAGTCGCTGTTGCTCTCGCATGCTAGGAAAAGGAAGGGTGGATTTATGAAATGGTTTCAGAGTGGTAGCGGTGTTAGTCTGTCAGTAAAAATAATGAGGAGTCCTTGTGGCACCTTAAAGACTAACACATTTATGTATTGGGCATAAGCTTTCGTGGACTGGAACCCACTTCATCCGATGCATGGAGTGGAAAATGCAGGCGCAGGTATAAATACATGAAAAGATGTGAGTTGCCTTACCAAGTGTGAGGTCAAGCTAAATGGGGCGCCCAAGGTTTGTCAGGGCTAGTGCCTGCCAGGTTTGCCCACCCCAAATATCAACACTGCATCACCCGTTAATGCAGGGAACCAGCATCTCTGGGCTGCTGCTTTCTCCCATCCTCCCCGCCTCTACGTGAGCTGGAGGCTGAGGAGTTGCGGAGATCAGACAACTCGCTGAGGAGCCTCTTCCAGGGGCGTCCCCGCAGGCTCTGCCGTGTGGCCAGGGCTGCGCGGGAGTCTCCCGCCGGGAAATCCCGGGGAGAGAGAGGCGGTGCAGCCGGCGGGGAGGGAGCCGCGGGGCGGGCGCGCGGAGCAAGCAGGAGACCGTAAGGCCGAGCAGCTGGAGGGGGAGGAGAGGAAGGGCGGGGGCAGGAGGAGGGAGGGGCCGCTGCCTGGCAGAGGGCACAGCGGCGAGGACGGGAGCGGCGCCCCGCGGGGTCTCGCCCCCCTGCCTGGCGGGCGGAGGCGGGATGCGGTGCTGGCCGCGCCCGGGGCGCTGGCACTGATCGGCGGGCGCTGGGCTGCAGCCGGCCGGTCCCGGCAGGATGGGCTGCGGGGGGAGCCGAGCCGATGCCATCGAGCCGCGCTACTACGAGAGCTGGACCCGCGAGACCGAGTCCACCTGGCTGACGAACACCGACACCGAGCCCCCGCCGCCGGCCTGCGGCCACGAGAGCGCCCGCGCCGAGGCCGGACTGCGGGACCAGGGCGCGCCGCACCCGGGTGAGTGCTGGGCTGGGCATTGGGCGGGGGTCCCCGGGGCTGCAGCCAAAGCCCCTCATCTCCTGCCCCGCTCCCCTCCCTCCGGCTCGGTCCCCGGGGCGGGCTGGGGTCCCCCGCCGGCTCTGAGCTGGGGCGGGCGGGCTGGCCATCGTCTCTCCTTCCCTCCGGAGCCAAGGAGCGGGCACGGCTCCGTAGCATCTGCCCCGCGGGAGCTCCGTGTTCGTGAGCCGCAGACCCCGGGCACACCAGCAGGACTAGCGGCCTTAAAACAGCGGCTCCGGCTGATCTGCTGGGGACCTGGCCGGCAAACAGCATCTGTACATCGCGCTGAGACAAATGCGAGGGGTCGGGGAGATCGCCTGTTAAGGCTGATGCCTAGCCCCAGATATTGGAAATTCCCGCTGAACCCTAACATCTGGCACATAGAAAACGTCCTCACTTATGTGAAACACCACAAATTTATCCACCACCCCCAGGATGGATGGATGAACTGTCTGTCTGAATCTCTTTATTGTTCTGTTAAGAGTTTAAACAAATGCGTAGACACGGATTTGCAACTAGTGCGAAAGCGTATTATATATAGTCTGTTTCTCTTTTTTCCCTTGGAAAAAAATGCTTTTTATGCCTATTAGGAAATGCAGGCATTTAAGTCTGCACTTTAAAAACTTCGGGTTTGCTACAGCAGCACTGCACTGTGTATGGAAAAAAAACCCTGCAGTGGTCTCATAACCTATGTAGTTTCTTGTAGTTTCCAGTGGACATGAAAAAGGAGGAACTTTCACATTCCTGTGCTTTTATTAGAAAAAGCTTGTTCTCTACCTACCACACTTTGATAATGATGCTTAATTTTTTGAGGGAGAACATATAAATGACATTAGTTTTGTGATAATCTCACTGGAAGATAAGGTGGTTGTATGGTCCTGGTGCAGAATAAATGACCATGCAAAACAAGGCATTGAGAAGTATATTTTAAAAGTGGCACAGATCAGCCTCCCTTCCTTAAACCCCCATGAAAATAAAATTCCATGGACCATGACATTGCAGAAAATGAAATTGACCCAACAGTGTGAAATAAGGCAGTTGGCCTACAATGTAACTTTTTATTTTTAAGGTTGTCACATCGTTAACCAGCAGCGGATCTAAGAATTTACAAGGGGAAAGACAGGGTGTGGGAGAAAGGGGAGGAGAGATTCAATATGCAAGTGTTAGATTCTGAAGGCATTTCAATCTGCCTATGGAATCAGAGATGAGAGAGAAAACATTTAAGTTATTCTTCTGTTTTTCTGTCAGTTTGGGATTGTTCTTACAATTCATTTTTTTGTATTGTTGGAGCTGTGTTGGTCCCAGAATATTAGAGAGACAAGATAGGTGAGGTGATACCTCTTATTGGACCAACTTCTGTTGGTGGGAGAGACAGGCTTTTGAGCTACATGGAGCTCTTCTTCAGGTCAGCTATTACTTCACCCACCTCGTCTCTCTAATATATATTCTAGTGTTTTGTCCACTCAAGTTTTAAATGCTCCAAATGATGGAACTACCACCACTTCCTTCAAGATGGTAAGTTCTTGGGGTGATGTGCCAATATGAGACAGGGTTGCTGCTCCTAATACATTTTAGGTATTTTCACTGTACAAATACTGCAATAATAATAATAATAATAGTTAATTTAATTCTACTGGGAGACTATTCCTTAGCTATATCTCACTGTCAGGAATTTTTCCTAATATTCAAACCTTGATTTTCCCTTTCTTGGTTACCCTATCATTCCTAGTAATACTCCCATATACCACAATAAATAATCTACCTCCATCCTTGGTATTAATTCCTGTCAAAAATATTTTCAGAATGCTAGTACATCCTTCTTTCTCTCTGCCAATATATTTAGCTCTATTTATGTACTTGCACTATAGATAAGTGTGTGTAGCCAAACCTATGATATTTCATAACCTTTTGGCATAACTTATTAAATAAAATTGCAATTCATTACTGTGTGTCTTTTTTTAAATCTTCTGTCCCCCTCCATATTTCACCTTTCCTTTTTCCTGTTTTAGTTTGTTTTCTTTAGATTATTTATTGGTCTTTTTTTCATCTTTTTAACATGAATGTTTAAATAAACTAACACATTTCAACATCTCTGTATTTTTCCTGGAGTAAATACAGAACAATATTAATTGTTATAAACCAGTAAGTGAAATATTGAAAACTGTAAAAGAACAGATCATCTGTCCTCTGACCAGGATCATAACAGAAGTAAAATATATTCAGTAGCAATTCACGAAAGTCCAAAGTTGAGCCTTTGATAGCACCAAACAGCCTCGCATATTGGAGAGAGAGAGAGATAAAACTACAGGTAACATTATGAAGCATTGCAGGTGGTGAAATTGCAAGAAACCTTTTAAAAGACAAACTTGTCTAAACTTAGGGTGAGTGGTTTCCAGGAGTGAGAAATGAGATTTTCTAGCAGAACACTGATAAGAGCCTCCATTTCATTGTAAGCCAAAAACTTGTCACAGAATCTTTGTTTCCCAAGCCTCCGCCAATGCTCGGTTTATAGTTGGGCATAATAATAGCTAATTTTTCCATAGAAGCACATAGGGCTTCATCATGCAACTCATTATACTTGGTTCTCCTCACTTTAGTTGCCTCATTGACTTCAGTGGAACTACTAGCATAAGTAAGGGTTTACAGGATCAGACTCGGTCACCAATAGGCTAATCCCCCACAAGAAAACCACAGGATAAATAATTTTCGAATAACCACCAAAACTAATGTCTCAGTTCATATTTATGTATAACTTGCTGCAAAAACTATGATAAACATCTAGTGTAAATGTAAACAGTCTATTAACTGCAAAACATAAACCCCCATCAAAAAGCATTAAGAGTTCCATTAACTAAATTACAGCTGAAACCAAACTCAGTATTATTGCTCAGAGGTAGCTTCTTTTAAGTCATTATAGTCCCACTCTCTCCTAGATCAGCAGTCATGTTAAACTCAGTTTTTGCTTATTCCAGAAAATGACTTTGACTAATAAAACAAAATGCTGCCTCTTGCTCAAAAGGTCATATAGTCATGATATGTCCCTTTTGATTGACAGCTCCTCAGGGCAGATACTGGCTCGTACTATTGTTTTTACAGCATCTAGCACCACGGGGCCCAAATCTTGTCCGAGGGTGCTGCTGCATTATAAATAATAATTCATCTTTAAATGATCAAGAAACTTAAATTAAGGGCACATCTATTATAGCAGAGCCGAAAAGTTGCATATTGATTGACTTAGAACTCTTATTCTGTACCTCAACAAAACATTAGCTCATTGATACAAGTAAGACTTCTTTTTAATTACTTGAGTAATTTTGTTGTTTGACCTGAAAAAACAAATACACCTTTCTGTATTAGTTTTTGTATACTTTACAGTTGTAACATATCAAAGAACATTATGCACAGTATATTTTATGGAGATCAGCCTGACATACTGTAGAGCAGTGGTTCTCAAACTTTTTTTTTCGTGGACCACTTGAAAATTGCTGAGGGTCTCAGCGGACCACATAATTATCTTTCCAAATGTTTGTACTGTTAGCTAACTATTGTAAAGTGCTTTGGATAAAAGCGCTATATAAAACCCCCCCTTAATTAATTTTTTTTTTGTTCTACTAATAAAAGCACACAACTCATATTAATATCAGTAATCTTACCTTTCTAATGCAATGGATGTACCCTCTCTCCCTCACCACAGCAGCCCCCAAGCTGGGTCTGGGAAGGAGGGAGGGTCTCTCCCCTGCCACAGCAGCCACAGAGCTGAGGCTGGGAAGGAGGGCCAAGAGCTGGGGAAAGTCTCCTCTTTCTCTGGCCGCCGCAGTCCTGCATGTCCCAAATTTCCCCCACCCCCTCTTCTCATCCCACTGTCCCCTCCCACCTACTCCCCTTATTCCCCCCAAGACCACCACCTCACCTTACCTGTGCATATTCTCCAGGGTCCAGGCACTTAATTAGTGAAGCCACGCCTGCGCGGCTCCATTAATTAGGTGTCCTTTCATTGTGTCATGTGCAGCCGCCAAGGCATGCACCATGGAAGGAACTATCTGCGTACCATCAGAATGGAGCTCATGGACCACTGGTGGTCCACGGACCACAGTTTGAGAACCTCAGCTGTAGAGGAAAAGATTTTCATGATGTTAGCAAAGGTGCCTACTGTCAGTGGGCAGCCACAAAAAAATAGACTTATTAGCAGAAAAAAAAGTATATACCATGGGCTGAATCCTTCTTCTGAAATCATTGGCAAAATGTCCATTAATTTAAACAGGATCAGGATGGGGCCCTTCATGAACTTGTTAGGGAAATTCCACCAGAATAATAGGAGGGAAAACTCAACAGTGACACACACAAAAATTAAGATCAGCTAACCAACAATATCAGGCTAATATTTGGCATAATTGTCTCTATTTAGATGCATTTGTGTATGTTTATGAAAAAATATTTTTGTTCTGTTGCATTTACTTAAGTAAAATACCAACTGGAGAATGATGTAGTTGTTCTACAAATGTGTGATCACTCACAGCACCAGTAAAGGCTGATAGGTATCACCTTGGCAATTAGGCTGAGGATTCCTGCTCAAGAATCAGCATATCTGAAATAAAATAAAGGGGTTCAAAGCACTGGCCAAATTTTTTATGGAAGTTTCTGAAAGTTGTCCTTCCCTTATGTATGAGAAGGGTAGCCGTGTTAGTCTGGATCTGCAGAAGCGACAAAGGGTCCTGTGGCACCTTATAGACTAACAGAGCTGTTAGTCTATAAGGTGCCACAGGACCCTTAGTAGGAGAAACTGAAAGGAGTTGTAGAAAACCAGGGCTGTTTGAACACTAGTTGCCATAACAACAGAGAGCAGTATTGGTTATAACCACAGCTGCAATCATCTGCTGTCCTGTTCACTGGGTAAACATGAAATTAAAAGTTTAACGTAAGTGAGTAAATAACCATGAGGTTGCAAATGAAAATCTCATCTTGTGAAAAAGAAAGATGCTTTATTAAATCATTATATCTTTAAATATACTTTGCAATAAACAATTTCTGCTGGAGAGCCCATTAATGCAATGCATAATAAGGGCATATCAATACCCTGCATTCAGGTCTTGGCACATATTAACTTCTTGGCCCAAATATATGTACTGTTCCACTTCTTCGATTTCTTCTCCTGTTACTGTTATTCAGGCTTTTCGTAAGACATCTGATCGCATATGTAGAGAAGTGGAACAGTACATATATTTGGGCCAATAAATTCATATGCGCCAAGACCTAAACGGAGAACTCTCGCAAAGGATTTGGGTAGGATGGTGTGCGTTTAATTCCATCAAGGACGTCCTCAAAGGAAAAATTGACAAGACCACACGTAAAAATATCTTCAATTCAACAGTGCTGCCAGCCATGCTGTATGGCAGTGAAACGTGGGCACTGACAAAGAGAGAAGAGCAATGGCTGTTGGTAGCTGAAAGGGCAATGGATCGAGCTATGTTGGGAATCTCCCTACTGGATTGCATCCCAAATGAAAGGATCAGACAACGTAGCAGTGTGAAAGATATTGTTGTGGAAAGCAGACAAAACAAGATGCAATGGGCGGGCCACACAGCACGGCTCACAGACAATAGGTGGACCGCAATCATTGCTGAGTGGTACCCGCGAGAACAGAAAAGACCACCGGTTTGGCCTCCAAGAAGATGGGAAGATGACATTGTTAAATGTTTTGGATGAACGTGGAGAAGAAAGGCAAGAGTGCGAGAAGAATGGCGGACATGTGATCGGCACAGTCTTAACGACAGCTGAAGACAGATCGATCCAGGTGATCCAGGTGATCCAATACCCTGCTGTATGTTCTTAAACCTGTCTTTTCCTCCCCCCCACCCCATATGTTCATTTAAACATATATAAGGAATATATCATAATAATTACTCTGATGTTGAATCGCTTAATAAGAATGGGTAACTTTATTACAGTCAACTGTTGTAGTGACCAGCAGATAATTAGGACATCCTTACTGAATGTAAATGTGTTCCAGAATTTTAGTATAAACATTACTGTTCTATTAAATCACTAGATAATGTAGCCCATTTTTTATTGTCAATGGATTTTATACTACACACTTCTTTCAACTTCCATTACCCATAACTTCTGCTGGGAATATATTGTATTGAACAGGCCCAGTTCTCAGCAATGAAGAAGAGAGCAAAAGGGAGGAGGAAGAAGGAAGAAGAGATGGCAGGAAAATAGTGTCTAGTTTTCAGAAAGTAGGCACTTTATGTGTACGCAAAATTGAGCAGACCCACTTTTCAAGCGTTAATGTCTATGCATGCAGGTGATATGCAAAACCTATGTAAATTTTATTTGTACAGTGGGTTAGTACAGATGTTTGTGCATGTATAAAAGGATGGGTTGGGGTAGTGCATGGGTTGAGACCCCTTTGCAAATCGGTTCCTTAAAAATCATGATTTGATGGGGATGTTCTCCAGATAGGCATGAATGGCACCAGGGCTTACAGAATACTCAGCACCCAGGGAAGAACATATGTGCTGCCAGTACTGTAAGTACAAACACAGTATTAAATGTAAAAGCAAGCCAAAAGCAATCTGAAAGAGTGTAAGACCCTGATGCTTCAGAAGAATTAATCTGAACATGTCATTCACATATATATCTCATAGTTCAGTGACAGCAAATTCAATTTTTCACACTGTCCACCAAAGATTGATGGGAAGTAATGCAGGGACAGAAAAGAAATAACACTGATGCACAGCATAACCACCTTTCTCCCTCAGTTTTCCTGCCAAAAACAAATCACATCTTTAGTTCAGCCCATGAATCAGGGAATTATAAATAATCTTAACTATTCTTTTCATCTACTGCCATTTAACTGGATATAGTGTGTAATAAATGATGGGAGCAAACCCACTGGAATTGACACTACATTGAATATTTGCATTCTTCATTCAAATTTATATTTATATTTATATATATATGGCATTCAATTTGGAATCCAGTTAAGGTTTCCTCTTTGTAGCCTAAATTTATATTTACAACACATCAGTTTTAAATTAGACGTCGTCCTAGCAGATAAAGAGGAACCGATCACAGAAGTAAAAGCTAATGGTAGCTTAGGTACAAGTGATCATGACTTGATTACATTTATAATGTGCAAACAGAATAAAGTTCAGACCAGTAATGTAATCCCGCCTCCCCACTACACACACACACACACACACACACACACACACACACACACACACACTACTTTAATAGGGCCAATTTCACAAAGCTGAAAACAATTATGAGCCAGATCAGCTGGGAGGAAGAATTTAATTAGAAAAAATATGAAAGATAATTTGGGAATCACTTAAAAACACCTTACTAGATGCCCAAAGAGCCACAATTGAGGAAGATTGCCATGCTAGTTAAAAAAACAAAACAAACACGACCAAGTTTATAGGGAAATGAAGGTAGCTCTATAACAAATGGAAGAAAGAGAAAGTTGATAGTAAGGAATATAAATCAGAAGTTAGGTATTGTAGAAAATAAGGGAAACAATGGGACAAAAGGAGAAATTTATGGCCAGCAGTAGTAAGGACAATTTTTAAAAGTTTTAAAAATATATTAGGAACAAACAGAATTCTGACAATGGTATTGGTCCATTAGCAGATGGAAATGGTAGAATCATCAAGAATAATGCTGAAAAGGCAGAAATAGTCAATATTTACATTCTCTATTTGGGGAAAAAACAGATGTAGTCTCATCATATGATGATAACACTCTTATCATTCCACCAGTATCTCTAGAGAACGTTAAACAGAAGCTAATAAAGTTAGATATTTTAAAATCAGCAGGTCTAGATAACTTGCATCCCAAGAGTTTTAAAAGGGCTGGCTGAGGAGCTCACTTGATTGATAAGGTTAATTTTCAATAAGTCATGGAGCACTGGGGAAGCAAATGGGATGACCCAGGTAATGATGGGCCTGTCATTCTGATATCAATCCTGGGCATGATAATAGAGCGGCTGATATGGGAATAGATTAATAAAGAATTAAAGGGGATTAATGTAATTAAAACAAATCATCATGGGTTTATGGAAATCAATCCTGTCAAACTAACATATCTTTTTTTGATGAGACTACAAGTTTGGTTGATAAAGGTAATAGTATTGCTGTAATAAACTGAGACTTCTGTAATGTGTTTGACTTGGTTCCGCATGACATTCTGATTAGAATGATATAAAAGTAACATGGCACACATTAAATGGATTAAAAACTGGCTAACAGATCTCAAAATGTAACTGTGAATGGGGAATAGTCATTGAGAAGGTGTGTTTCCATTGGGATTCTGCAGGGATCAGTTCTTGGCCCTGTGCTAAGTAACATTTGTATTAATGACCTACAAGAAAACATAAAATGATCACTGATAAAGTTTGCAGATGACAAACATTTGGGAGGAGAAGGTCACTTATTCAGAATAATCAGGATCACTTGGTAAACTGAGCACAAGCAAACAATATGTATTTTAGCACAACTAAATGAAAATGTATACATCTAGGAACAATATTGTAGGCCATACTTATAGGATAGGGGACTCTATCCTGGGAAGCAGTAACTGAAGAAGATTTGGGGGCCGTGATGGATAATCATCTGAACATGAGCTCCCACTGTGATGCTCTGACCAAAAGAACTAATGCAATCTTGGAACACAATCCGGGGAATCTCGAGTAGCATTAAAGAAGTTATTTTATCTCTATATTTGGCACTGGTGCAACCAGAGCTGGAATGTGGTGTCCAGTTCTGGTGCCTGCAATTCAAGAATGATGTTGATAAATTGGAGATGGTTCATTGAATAGCTATGAGAATGATTAAAGGATAGACTAGAAAATAAGAATGGCCATATGGGTCAGACTAATTCTCCATCTAGCCAAGTATCCTGTCTTCTGACAGTTGCCGGTGCCAGATGCTTCAGAGGCAATGAACAGAACAGGGCAATTTTGAGTGATCCATACTCTGTCGTCCAGTCCCAGCTTTTTGGCATTGGCGGTTAAGGACTCAAAGAACTCAGTCCATTTAACTTAACAAAGAGACAGTTAAGGGGTGACTTGATTCCAGTCTATAACTATCTACATGGGAAACCAATATTTAATAATGGGCTCTTCAATCTAGCAGAGAAAGGTATAACATCAATGGCTGGAAATAAACATGACTTGTTAACAGTGAGGGTAATTAACCTTTGGAACAATTTACAAGGGTTGTGGTGGATTCTCGATCACTGACAATTTTTCAATCAAGAGAGAAAAACATCCAAAGAAATATGCTCCAGGAATTATTTTGGAGAAGTTCTATGGTCTGTGCTGTACAAGAGGTCAGACTAGACAATCACAATGGTTTCTTCTGGTCTTGCAATATATTAAGCACATGGCTAGTTCATAGATTCAGCGTTTTGCTGGCTCAGGGCCATAAATGTAAAACATCCATCCAATTCTCCATATATTGTATAGCAATTTTTCATGCCACTCTCAGTTGTATCCCTCCAGCAATCAGACTGACACCAGCACCTCTGTGAAATTAAGATGGCATTATGTTAATGGCCTATATTAGAAGCTGGAAATTTGTAGATCAGGAGAAGTAACAGTAATGTCTGTGTTGAGGAGTAGAGACAGTATTTAAGCAATATTTACCTGGTAAATCTGGTTTTTCTGAAAAGCTTTTATATTGGTTGGATTTATTTATAGCGTCATAGATTCCAAGGCCAGAAGGGACCACTGTGATAATCTTATCTGACCTCCGGTATAACACAGGCCATAGAGTTTCCCCCAAATAATTCCTAGAGCAGATCTTTCAGAAAAACATCCAATCTTGATTTAAAAGTGGTCTGTGATCGAGAATCCACCACAACTCTTGTAAATTGTTCCAGTGGTTAATTACCCTCCCTGTTAAAAAATTATACCTTGTTTCCTGTTTGAATTTGTCTAGCTTCAACTTCCAGCCTTTAACCGTCTCTGTTAAATAGATTGAGCTCCTTGAGTCTATCATTGTAAGGCATGTTTCTAATCCATTAATCATTCTTGTGGCTCTTCTCTGAACCCTCTCCAATTTACCAACATCATTCTTGAATTGCAGGCACCAGAACTAGATGCAGTATTCCAGCTCTGGTTGCACCAGTGCCAAGTTCAGAAGTAAAATAACTTTTCTATTCCTACTCAAGATTCCACTGTTTATGCATCCTAGGATTGCATTAGCTCTTTTGTTCACAGCATCACATTGGGAGCTCGTGTTCAGCTGATTATTCATCATGACCCCCAAGTCTTTTTCAGAGTCTCTGCTTCCCAGGGTAGAGTCCTCTACCTTGTAAGTATGGGTCGCACTAAGTGAGGTTTACAGTTCAGGAGGTGGTACTCGTCCCTAAAATCAATGTTCTTGTATTGAGCTACTGTGCTGATAGAGGTGAGGACTTTAGGATGGGTTGTATAATCAGGATCCTCATCATTTGTGGTTTATCAACAGACCATACCATTTTTCACAAAATCCCAGATGAATTCCAATTAGTATAATTACAATCTGTCTCCCTAAATTCCCCCTGCATTTCAAAGTAGATGGAGTGGGACTGATTCCACATGACCTTCCACCTTGTGTAGTCATTTGCACGTGGGTAAAACAAATTCACTGAATGTGCCTTGTGCATAGGCCCTCAGCAGAGGGTTTCCCTAACTGTCTTGGTATCTCCAGGAGAGAGGCTAGTGGGTCCTGAACCACTTGGGATATACAGATTTAAAAAAAACACCACCTAAAATTGAACTTGGAAATGTAATGGAAGTTAGTCCCAATCATAGATTACAGGTGTAATGTGTTTCGTATGTAAACACTGCTAAGAACGCAGGCTGCTGAATTCTGCATTACTGAAACTTCCTAATGTGTTTAGGGATAGCCTCATGTTGAGCACATAATTGTAATCCAGTCTCAAGGTGACAGAAGTTTGGATACCTGTAACAAGAACAGCATTATAGACGCAGAACAGTCAATCACCGTGCCAGTCCCACTTTCAGTGTAATGCACACCTTAAAGGCAAAGGAACGTAATTGCAGTGTAAGAAATTCTGAGGTTCAAAGTTGTTTTTTTATTTTAAAATCAGATTCAGTTAATGTCAGGATTATGCCAGTTCTTATCAGATGCAGATCTTGCCAAGCCTGTTTGCGGCACCCTCATCAGCAAAGTGCAGAGCCCTCAGACCACCCTCAAATCTGGTCAGAGGGCAGTTGTCAGTGCTGTGTGACATTGTCTGTCTTTGGCCACAGTCCTATGTGGGATCCTCTCATTGGCCTCAGGTGCAGGGGTGCTGGAACATGTTGTATAGTGGGGGGTGCTGAGGGCCATTGAACCAAACTGTATATGATGGAAACCACTTCAAGCCAGGGGGTGCAGCAGCACCCCAAGCACCCCTAGTTCCAGCACCTGTGCTCAGGGGTGAAGACTGGCTGCACATTGAGCCTTGTCTATTCAAAATCTGTTCAGAAGGACCCATGAGCAGCAGGGCAAATCGAAGCTGGGTACATGCACAGTCAGGTCAATTATAGGAGACTGTTTCTGACATCAGCTCCAGACTATTCTTTATGCCACATCAATGTTACAGAGAAATCTGGGCACCGCAGGTTGGCCCACAATGGGTGCTTTGAAGACAGGTGTGCTTTTGGGTAGTCAAAGAGGACTGTATGGTGGTAGGTTTGGGTTTGCCCTGATCTTCTCAACCACTGAGGCTGTAGCATCTTCACAACGGATGTGTGGATGAGTGGCTTACCTCGGGGAGCCACAGTGCTGGTGTGGATGAAATCATCCCAGTTACGATGTGCATGGTTGAATGTATTTGTGTGTCAACCAACTTGTTGTGAGACTAATGGAGCCAGACCAGAGTACAGCTGCAGAGTAACAGAGAGCTAACTCAGATGATCAGAGAATTTGAGTGTTTGCTCCCCATGAAGTCCTGGTCAATTTGCTTAGAAAATATGTTCTGAGTCCTCACGTTAGGTGCAGTTTTCCTCAGGTGGTTAAGATATGTAAGAAATTTATTGAGGATTATGCCGGGGTAGTTTGGGTGGGATTCATATTTCAAGTGATGAGAAAGATGTTCAGCATTTTTCCATGCAACCCATGAGTACCCAGTTCATACCAGGGAAACTGATGATCCAACCAGCAGACAGCATTTGAAGTCCTTTCTAGGACTGAATCTTGGTCACTTGTCAGTCAGCCAACATTCCTGATGTAATTCTGCCCACCCCCCAACGCTTAGGCCTTTTAACTAGCCCTGAGAATACTACAGCTCAACATTGAGGGATTGTTGACAGCTATACACAGTATTCTCAGCGATTATGCCAATGATGCTACATGTTGTGTGAGTATGTACATTTCCCACCAATGGACTTGCATGGAAACGATGGCTTGTCCCTGTTTTGTACAGTAATCAGTAAAGCGCTCTTCTTCAACAATTTTCTTGGCCGTTGGCTTAAGTACTTATAATTATTTCTTTAGCATTGAAAATCTATTTTGCCTTTTTTTTAAATTATGATCAGTAACAGTGTATGCTTTTAAAAAAGGAAATGGATAAATTAAGATGCAGTTTTGTACTGAGGGAGTTTGTAACTGTGAGCTTCACTGCAGGAGGCAAGTTTTTGTTTTTGTTTTAAGTTGTTGGATTTATTTTTAAATCCCTCTAGTCAGTTGATTGAAGAGTCAAGTTTTCTGCTTTGCCCTCTGCTGGTTGACTTTTAAAGTCTTATGTACCTCATCAAGCAAATTTATCTCGAGCCTTTCTGCCTTCCCGGAAGATCATGGATTCTGACGGCGTTGCAGGGCAACCTATCCAGGGGAAAGGCTGGCCATCTGCAGAAGAGCAAAATAATTTCCCAATTGCTATAGTTTTGATTTTTAGCTTCCAGCAATACATTTTGTTGCGTTTCAGTTCCTGGAGCTACCAGCCTTGACACTCCATTCGTGTCCTCCCATTCCCAGCTCTGTGCCTCCCACCCTGCTGATCCTATGGAATGACTTCACACTCCCAGCACCCCAAAGCCTACAATCTCTTCTCATTCAAATCCTTCCTAAAGTCTCACTTCTGGAATTCCCACAGACCTTAACCCACATCAGTTGCCTTCCTTTTACCAGTCCTTTCACACTGCCTCTATTGCACCAGTGGGCTTTATATCAGGAAGAGCTGACTCTCAGCATTAAAGAAAAATTAAAGCACTCTAGATTTTGCAAATTTCCAGCACTATAAGGTGGTTGGGACTAGCCTAATGGTATAGGGGTAGCATAGTGTACTACTGTGCAATGAATCAGGCTTCAAACAAGTTCTCTGGTACCTGAACAACACATTCAGCTGCTGGGAAGATGGACTACCGTAGCTAATTACTTCATTTTATCATTTATTTATTGTGTAATGTTATGATTAACTAACATGTCATGTAATGTATAATCACTGTATGCTAAATAGATTTAAATTGTAGGATTATAGAAGTATAAAATTGATCAGTAGTCCAAAGGGATAAGAATGCATTAGGTATCTAAGTAAGTGGGGCTGAAACGCAAGGCCGAGGCATGTAAAATATCAGCTTAACCATACTAGTACTTAGGCCTAAGAAATGCCTGACATAAATAAGTGACCAAAGAGTGATCCTATGCTACAAGTTTACAGGAAAAGATGTGCCAATGGCTTAAAAATTAACCACAAAAGTAATTTTGATTACAAGATACCTGGTAGTCACATTGTTCTAACACGGGCCCTAAGCAGGGTATACATTATGCATAAATGCTAATGAGAATAAAAGGAACTATAAACAACCTATGAAAAATGGGGTACACCATTATTCTTGGGGGAACAAATACAAATAAGGAAAAAAAGAGGGTGGATATCTTCACACACTTGTGCAGAGTGTAGGTGTAGTCAGAATCACAAGATAAAAGAGGGCTCCCAGACTGGGTAAAATGGGTTCCCTACAGGAAAACTCCAATAGGAACTATCCCGGAGGGTCAATTGGCAAGAGATATATCAGACCCTCAGAATATTGAATATTGTTAAGGATGCGAGTATGACTATATTTGTAACTTGTGCATAGGTCTTTATATAATTTCTATATGCATGGGTAATCATAACCTTAATTGCAACTTTAATAAAACTTGTAAACAGATTAGACCATGTACTTGTGAATGTATGCATGGCCACTAGCCTTGGTCTGTGTGTGTTCCTAGAGACTCTAAATCTGAAGCAAGTAGCAGAGATGACTCTGTTGAGCTTGAAACTAGCCACCAGAGCCGAACCCACAGTGGCGTAATACCACATTACTAAATTCACTTTAAATAAAATAAAAGGCTACAAACACCCTGCAGAGATTTCTAGTGACTCCAGAACACTCAGAAATTGTGTTTATGGGCTCCAGAAGAAGTGAGATCCAATCCTCATCAGTCAGAAAAGAGTCCAACACACGGTTGAAGGTGAGGAGGAGAGTCAGAAAGGGAAAATGTTGTGAGGGGATGCTATGGTGACTCTTACAGGTCAGAGTAGGTCTTGTATAACCTCTCAGATTAAAAAAAACCCCATTGTTTTGTAATTTAAGACATTAGAACTGAAAATAATTGTTTACCTCCCTCTCTAAAGAGGAATTCATCACCTATTTGCTGTTCTTAACCAGGGTAAAATAATTGATTTGACATATAGATGTGCAGAACATAAATGCAACATTAACCCAGGATTATATGTATGTTACTATTGGAAAACTTTGATGTGGTAGCAAGTGGAGATCTGATATTTCTGATAATCTAAATACATTTTCCAGTGGCTGAATAATGAAAATGGACCCTGTTTTGTTTGCCTATGGATTTTTTCCAAGGTGCACAATAGGAAATCCTTGATAAGAGTTGTTGATTGAAGTGTTACAGCTAAAAGGATTTCAGCAAGATAAATGAAAATTAATGTTATATTCCAGTACTTTTATAACCAGAAACAAGAAAAACAATCCCCAAAGTTACATTAATATTATTGTTTTAACCCTTGGATAATACAGAAGGAATACTGAATCCCTAGTATTTCTTTAACTGGTTTAAACAAATACATTTTCACCATAGCAACCAAGGAACATGTCAGCTGAGTGATTCAGAAGCACTTTCTCCCATTCAAAACAGTGTAATTTTTCATCACTAATTGACTTATTATTGCAGAACCATTTGTGTTGCTATATTTAAGGCTATGAGAACAACATTGCCCAAACCCTGTGGGAGTACTCAGAAAAGTTAAAAAAACCTAAAACTGTTTAATGTTTCTGCTCCCTCTCCCTGCACGGTGGAATCCCTTTTCACTCTTAAGGTGCTTCCAAAGGACACGCTTCAGAGGAAAAAGCCACAGAGGACTTGAAGACAGCAAAGAGACACCAGGCTGCCATGCAGGAGGCCCTGGCTTTCTAAGTGTGGCTCTGTATCCACGGAGGGTGGGAGATTGAACCCCTGCTCTTCCAGGAGTAAACAGGGAAGGCAAATGCCACCCCAAAATGGAAGAATCAGGAGGGAACTGTTTTTGTTTCCTTCTTCCTTGCCCTCCTCCTGTGGGCATATCAGCAGAAGGAAGAGGTCTAGGTCTTAGATGACTACTGTATCCAGTAAATAAGAGCCAGAGTGCGGGACAAGGAGCCAGAAGGTCATGCTGGGATCTAGCCCTGTCTGGCACAGGATTCCTTTGTGGCTTTGGGAAAATCAATGAAGGTAGTAATGTTTACCAACCTCCTAGAGGTGTTGCAAGTGTTTGCAGAGTTCTTTAATGACAAACCTCTCTATGTACTAAGTATTTATTATTTAAGGCCTAATAAAAATATTGTCAAGGCTGGCTGGCCGGCCTCAATTTAACTTTGAATTTTTATTTTTACTGCTCTCCTGGACCTGGAAAGTCATTCCACTCCTTAAAATGAAGACCACAACTTAAATTCAAATTTATGTGCTAGATGATTAGACAAGTTTTAAGCCTATTATTTTGTGTGTAGTTTGTGTGGGGTTGTGATCATAGGCATGTTAAGTTTGGTACCATCTTTATTTTCCTTCCAGAACAAATATAGCCATGACATTTGCCTCTTTATTTCATGATGGTGTATCAGTGCATGGGGTGTGTAACAGGGTGGCACCCACCTCTCGCGAGCATCCTCAGACCAGGTGTGCATCTGCTCCACTCTCAGTCTGTGGTGACCCCCGTCAGTGGTTTTTCAGGCAGTTCTTTGGAGACTCAGCCCTCCAACCGAGTCACGCACAGTTGGTGTGCAAACAAAACAAATCCCTTCTGTGGCACACAGTCCAACTGGGCCTATTTCAGGGCCCTCCATAATGTTCTGCAGCCCTCCCCAGGCTCGGTCCTTTAATAGTATGACAATCTTTACCTGGCCTGGGTATGGAGCCATACCCCAAGACTTCCTCCGTGGAGGCAATGGCTTTGCCCTCTCTGGATCCTTCTGGCCCCAGCTCTCTAGCTGAGCCACTAAGCAGTTCAGTTCCCCTTCTGAGAGTGTATCACATTTCAATATTCAAGCCACTTCCCCGTGGCTAATGTGGTGGAGGGAACCCAGGCCCACTCACTATTCCTGGTCTCAGCCCAGGAACCCTCTGAATAGCAGTTATGTGCCACTGTGTCCTCTTTAACTCTTAACTATGCTGCTACAATTCCCTGGGCCTCTTCTCCACAGCCCAGCACCTTCACAAATGCTTCACTCTTAGTGTAGGTTGGAAGTCTTGTACTCAGTCCAGCAGCCAGCCAAGAGCTCCTTCTTGATCCCCTGGTCCCTGCCAGTAACTGTTCTGTCTGCAGTCCTGTAGCTCCCTCAGCCATCTAAGAATGCCCTCCACTCTCCTCCAGCTCCAGGCAGCAATTGCTTGTCTTGAGCGCTGCAGCTCTTTTTATACGGCCCTCCTGGGCCCTGATTGGCTGCTCCTTGGAGCCACTCTAGGCAGCCTGGAGGACTTCTCCACTGCTTCTTTCTGAGATGGTGTGTAGTAGTATCCTGAGGCCTTCAGCAGGGGCCTCTGGGGCCTGGTACACCCCATCACAGGGTGCAACACCAAACATATCAGTATCAAGGCATTATTCTGTATCTAGACATATCAGTGGGGGAGAACCCCTGTCCCAAAAATTTGCAAAGAGCTCCATGTTAGTAGATGCCTGTACTTGCACAAGCATAGGGGTGAGTCCACATAGAGCTCACTTCAAGATCAGAGTCTATATGTGCCTGATCCTGTCCTCTGTCATTCATTAGGTATCACCTGTCGTACTATATTGAAAAATCACTGATTGCACTGCAGGGGATGCATACACTTCATATTATGTGTACTGAAAATGCATGAGCTACTTTCCAAACAGAAAAGGTGGCCCTGTCCATGCTCTGGAGACAAATTGATGTCAGACAAACATACAGAGGTTAGTCCAAAGAGTATGACACATAAGAAGAGTGGTGATTGGCCATATATTGATAAGTTATTTATTTTGTATACACACAAGATATGTAGCTTCCTGCTGCTTTCCCAAGCTTTGTGGTATGATGCTGCCAGTCAGAAAGCAGCACTGAGCCCTAAATGTTTACAAAGGCAGGTGGAGTCTCCCCTCCGTGAACATATATGAAGGGGCACGCCCCCAGGCAGATCTCCCTCTGTCTGCACAGAATGCCTTTTCCCTGGCATGTAGTGGAAGCCCTTCCAATGGGGCTCTGTACAGAAGGGACTCCTCAAAGGTTTGGGAAAGAGAAGGTGCAAATAGTGCTTCAGCATTTCATACAGATCAGTTTCATTTCCACAATCGAAGGATCCAACAAACTGCAGCAGGGTTCCTAACAAAGTCACATGGAGGCACAGCTGTCCTTCTGGATGGGGCCTATCTCTGTGGATTTCATGGGTCCTTTCCTTCTGAATCCCAGATTGAGAAGCTTCACCTGCTGCCAAGTCAGTGAGCCCTCAAAATCTTCCCCCTTAGAGGATGCTTTCCAGGAAAATCTCTGATGTTAACCTCATGGAATTTTTCTGCCTCTCTGCCCCTTTCCCTTAGGTTGTCCATGGTAAGAAGTGACCTGATGCTTCTAAATTTACCTCTCCCTGCAGCCTACACTCATTAAATTAAGGGTGGGAGTATGATCCACAGTGAAATTTACTTTGAACAGGAGAAGCATATAATATGTATGTACCAGTCCTCATTTCAGCAGCTCTGTAAAGTTTTCCCAAACATGAATGGCTTCTTAGAGAAGCGGGGAGGGAGAAATAGGAATTCCAATAAACTCCGCTTATTGTCACTAAAAAAATATTTTAAGACTAGAAGCAAGAAACTTAACTAAAGTCACAGATAAACACTTTCTCTGGTAGAAACTGCCTGCGGTAACAAAGCTAGCTATTCCTTCTTAGCTGTGAAATATTACTCAAAATGTTCATCTTTAATGTCTAATGCTTTACAGTACCTTTTTATGACTATACAGCATGACACATAAAAGCTGCATCTTATACATTGTTCATGAGATATCAATCACAATAAATAAGAGGTGCTGCTGAACCACAAGAGTTTAACCTAACCAGACTGTACCATAGTCAGTTCCAAAAATATAGCATTGTTAATTAAATAACTCCACACTTCCCAGCATGCTAGGTGGCACATATGCCAATATTCAGTCACTTTAAACACAGATATGCCTGTAATTCAGTATTATAATATCATGTTTATGATATCATTGCTTGATTATATAGGATCATAGGAATTTCTGTACTGGATCTGACCTAATTCTCATCCTAATCTCTAATAGTTAGAGATTAGAGACTTAAACCTGAAGCATAAAGTTGTATATCCCTTCTAAATGTTTTGTTAACATTTACTGTTATAACTCTGACTATTCTTGTTATCCATATAAACAGTCAATCCCTCTTTTAATCTTGCTAAATTCTTGGCCTCCATGACATCTTGCTGTCAATGAGTTCCACAGTCTAATTACGTGTTGCATTAAAAGGTATTTTCTTCTGCCAGTTTTGAATTTGCCACCTTTCAGTTCCATTGCATGTCCCCTTGTTCTTGTGTGATAAGACAAGGAGGACAGAAGCTCCTGATCTAGTTTCTCTAGTCTAGACCATTAATTATGTTATATACTTTTACCATGTCTCCTATTACGTTTCTCTTTTTTAAGGTAAACAATCCCAATCCTTTCAATCTAATTATTCTCATTCCCCTTCTCTTCTTCTGCGTTATCCGTTTGAGATGAGGTGACCAGTACTGCATATGGTATTCAAGGTGAGGGTACATCATTGGTTTATATGATGGTATTATAATATTTTCAGTATTATTCTTGTAATGGGGTAAGCACCTGCTTCTCGTGTGTGCCCCCTTTTCTCTGGCCGATAATGCCTGCAAACACAATTATTTTCGGGGGCAGGGGAGATGACACCCACCTCTCGTGGATGACCCCCTTTTTCTCGGTTATGTGTGAGCCTGCTTTTCTTTTCTGGTATTACATCAGGGTGGTGCCTGCCTCTCGCAAGCACCCCATTCCCTGGCCACTGGTTCTCTCAGCTGGTCTTCAGCAGCTCAGTCCTCAGCCGAGCCACACATGCTGTCCCCCTTCTGGGGTATACAGTCCCAAGTTCTTATCACGGCCCTGGTATGGGGCCGTAGCTCTAAGGCTTCTTCCCTGAGGCACTGCCTTCTTCAACCACCTAGCTGGGGCCCATCTCAGTACCCTCGAGTCAGCTGGTGTCCTTTTCAGCAGCCTTCCTGGGCTCAGTCTGCAACCAAACCAGCAGGGCCCATCTTGGTACCCTCGCCTGGTCTGGCCAAGTCCTGGGCTCAGTCCCCTGGACTCAGTCTGCCCACACTGACCTTTTCATTGTCCTTCTGCATTCTAACCAGCCAGCCAGGCATTTGGTCTTGGCAGCCTTTCCTGGGCTCAGTTCTGCCTGGTGAGCTCTCTGCAGTGAGCTGTTCATGGCCTATTGCTTGTCTAGCCAGCCAGGCACCTGGTCCTCCCTCATCAAGCGCCACACCGCAACTGAAGGCTCTGCTCTGCTACTGCTTTCCTTTTATCTGGCCCTTCTGGTCCCTTATTGGTCACTCCAGCAGCCCCTCTGATTGGCCGCTCTTCTGCAGCCACTCGAGGCTGCCTAGAGGACTTTCCACTGCTCTATTCTGGGACAGGGTGATACATGACCGCGAGGTCTCTAGTAGGGGGCCTCCAGACCTAGTCGATCTTGCCACAATTCTCTATTCCATTTCTTTTGTAGCCTTATTTTCTTTTTTGCCCATAGCTGAACATAGAGCCACGGTCTTCACTGAGCTGTATATGATGCCCAGGTCACTTTCCTTAGTTGATACAGATAATTTATAACCCTGTAAAGTGTATTAATAATTCAAATGTTTCTCTTCAATGTGCATTACTTTGCATTCATCAACTTTGAACTTCATCTGCCATCATGTTGCTCCATCACCTAGTTGGTCAGGCCCTCTGAAGTTCCTCATATCTTTTGTGGACTTGACCAGCCTAAGGAAGTGTCATCTGCAAGCTTTGCTACTTCACTGTTCACCTCCTTTTCGAAGCGACAAAGAGTCCTGTGGCACCTTATAGACTAACAGATGTACTGGAGCATAAGTTTTCGTGGGTGAATACCCACTTCATCGGATGCATGCCTCCTTTTCCAAGTCATTAATAAATATATTAAACAACACTGGACCTAGTATAGAACCTTGAGGCATCCTGCTGTTAACCTTTTGACAGGATGAAAATTGACTCTTTATTCCTACTCTTTGTTTCTTGTCTTTTAGCCAGTATCATCCATGACAATACTTTGCTTCTCACCTGATAGCTACTTTACTTCTTTTGCAACATCTTGTGAGGTGTATTCGCAATGGTCTTTTGCAAGTCTAAATAAATTATATCAGCTGGTTCTTGGTCAGATACCTGAGGGTGGGACACTGCTGCTTTGGAAATTCAGAGAGCTAATATATTTTTTTTAAATTAGGATTTATATACTAAAGCCCCATCCTAAGCACCTTTAAGAATGTCTCACATGACACAGTGGGGAAAGGGACTTGGCGTACATCACTGTTCCAAGTGTAAAGTGCAGCATGAAAGAAGGGATGAATGTAGCAGTTGGACAGGGTGAAGGGAGCAATCAGGACAGAAGGTCACTGGCAGTATACAGAGCAGTAAATGTGAGCATGGGCAGTGCGCCACTCTGGAGATGTCTGAGAATTTCCATAACACATTCAGATGGCATTTGATGAATGAGATACTCTTCATAATTCTATGAGTGGGATTATTTTCTGCTTAGAATTTTGTAAAAGAAAAGTCTTTTGTGCTCTTAGAAAATGGGATGTTCCACTTGTCACTGATACATTTCTTTTTAGTCTGAAACACAAAGGATCTTGATGGCAATGACTGTGGTTAATCAATAAAGACTTTTAAAGTGGAGGTACAACTAAGAATGCACTATGGTCTATGTATTAGGATTCCTCCCCTTAAAAGCTCTCTCTCTCTTTTTTTTTTTTTTGGATACCTTTCTAGGCAGGGCACAGAATGAACTCAATACAGCAGCTGACTGATCAGGGCATTATACTGTGACGGGGTTGTATTTAGTGATTCCTGCTAGGAAATGATAACAAAATGACCACATGCCTATAATAAGCCAAAGATACTAGGCATAGTTTTAAGAGTTATTTTTTTTATTCAACTTATAGCATGGTTATGTGACTATCTCAGAAAACAGAAAAGTGTGAAGTCCTACTGGCCAGAAGGGACCATTGTGATCATCTAGTCTGACCTTTTAAAACAGGCCAGAGAACTTCCCCAAAATAATTCCTAGACACATCTTTTAGAAAAATGTCCAATCTTGATTGACAAATGGACAATGATGGAAAATCCACCACGACCCTTTGTAAGTTGGTCCAATGGTTAATTACTCTCACTGTTAAAAATGTACACTTTATTTCCAACCTGAATTTGTCTAGCTGCAGCTTCCAGCCACGGGATTCTGAAATATTCAACATTATGATCAAGTATTGGTTATGAATGGCAGATGTTTTTGGAGAGACTATTACATTAAAAAACTTCCCCTTTCTATGCTATTCACACTGTTTACATAAACTATTTGAATATGCTCTTGACACCTTTACAAATGTATTAATAACTTGAGTTTCACATTTGTGTTTGCTTTAGGTTTTTGTTCTTATTAGTTTATACTATTTTAATGTATATATCACACAGAAAAAACAATAGACATGTTATAAGGGCCAATATCTTGCTCTTCTTGGTCTTCATGTTGAGGCACATTAGATTCTAAGCAGATTTCTCTATCAATAGCACATGAGCACATTTGTAAAACTAGTACAGTAATATGCTTTTTTTAAATTGTGGAATTGTTGAAACATTACCCAGATCTGAGGTTCTTTCTGAAGTTCTATAGAACTAAAGTAGTGCTAAGGAGGACAGGTTTTAGTTTTGGTTTTACAAAAAAAATCACTGGCCAGAATTAGTTTGAATCCATGTTCTAGTTTTTCCAATCCACCAAAATTTGGGAGGTTTGGATAAAAGGGTCTAGGTTCATCCTATCTCTACTGGGGACAAATCTGGTAGGGGATGGGGGCCTTGGTTATGCAAAACATCATTCAAGTTTTCAGTTTGCAAATACCAAAACAAGGGATAGTGTCAAGGTTCCCTCCCCACTCTGAACTCTAGGGTACAGATGTGGGGACCCGCATGAAAGACCCCCTAAGCTTATTTCTACCAGTTTAGGTTAAAACCCCCAAGGCACAATTTCTCCCTTGTACCTTGGATTAAGTAACGCTGCCACCACCAAGTGATTTAACAAAGAACCAGGGGAAAGGACCACTTGGAGTTCCTCTTCCCCCAAAATATCCCCCTCCCAAGCCCTTATACCCCCTTTCCTGGGGAGGTTTGAGAATAATATCCTAACCAATTGGTTACAAAGTGATCAAAGATCCAAACCTCTGGATTTTAGCACAATGGAAAAATCAGTCAGGTTCTTAAAAGAAGGATTTTATTTAAAAAAGAAAGGTAAAAATCATCTCTGTAAAATCAGGATGGAAAATCCTTTACAGGGTAATCAGATTCAAAAACAGAGGATTCCCCTATAGGCAAAACCTTAAAGTTACAGAAAACAGGAATAAACCTCCCTCTTAGCACAGGGAAAACTCACAAGCAAAACAAAAGATAACCTAATACACCTTGCCTGGCTTACCTATACTTGTTGTAATATTAGAGACTTGGTTTAGGATGGGTTGGAGAAGATGGATTTCTGTCTGGTCCCTCTCAGTCCCAAGAGAGAACACACACACAAACAAAGAGCACAGACAAAAACCTTCCCCCCCACCCAAGATTTGAAAGTATCTTCTTTTCCCATTGGTCGTGTTGGTTAGGTGCCAACCAGGCTATTTGAGCTTCTTAACCCCTTTCAGGTAAGGAGGAATTCTAGGCTACCCTTAGCTGTATGTTTATGACAGATAGTTTGCAAACAGGCCCCATTTGGTCCTGTTTTTAGCTGTGAGGGAAGTTTTAGATAAAAGGTTCTTTTTTGATGTATCTGTAATCAGAACCAATACTGGTCCTGGCTAGTGCTATAAATATTCCTGGATATTTATAATCTGGACCAGAAACATGTAAGAAGGTGATTTGGGCCATAGTGTTGTTTCTATTATGCTGTGTTGTGCTGCCATCAAGAAGGTCTTTGATTTATAGACAATCACAGACCTCATTAAAACTGATGGGTGAGTAAACCATCCTTCATTCAGGCTAAGTGGAAGGAGCAATTAAAAACCACTTTATGTAATGATAACTAGAAACAATGGAAAGCCACCACCCAAGGCAACTGGCTACATGGCAAGGCTAAGGTCAGAAGTTAAGTCATATGGTCTTGGGATTCTCTGGGACTGATTGCAAATGCAGGGGCTAAAGGATTGTCTGATATGTGTTTGTGTGTGAGAGATGCTCAAAAAGTTACCAGTAAATGAGAGAAGCAGTGGTGAGCATGGTCCTGGGAGAAAGTCAAGAGAGAGAATTTCTTTTGGGCACAGTACTTGCTGGAAAGGCAGACGTGGCTGCTGTTGGTTCATACTGTGAACAGAGAACCTAGATTTTGCGTACATTTTTTGCAAATAAACTGGATTGTACCAAAAGAAATACCTGACTATCATCGATTTCTGCTTCTAATAGAAACAACTCAGCAAGGCCCCAAATATTGGCTGTCAGGATAAAAGGGGCAACATTACATTATTAGAGGTTTGATAGTCTGTCAAGGGATCAGGATTTGGGAGAAGAGCTACAGAGTCTGTCAAGCTTGCTAATTCACTTAATAAAACAGATGAGCTTCAAAGAGCACGGTATGGACTATACTACTTATCCAGGCCCTGGGAGGCCCTCAGACAATTTGAGTGGGCTTGTCCTGACAGAGAGAATTGGATGGTGATAAGGAAAGCATAATTATGCTTCAATTCCTGCTTTGAGAGCTCTGCAAGCTTAGAGAGAGGAAGGGGTATGTGAAAACAGGCACTCTAATATTACTATGATAAGAACATAACAATGGCCATACTGGGTCAGACCAATGGTCCATCTAGCCCCATATCCTGTCTTCTGACAGTGGCCAGTGTCAGATGCTTCAGAGGGAATGAAGAGAACATGGCAATTTGTCAAGTGATTCACCATCTGTCATCTAGTCCGAGCATCTGGCAGTCATAGATTTAGGGACACCTCTGGACCTATCCTCCATGAACTTATCTAATTCTTTTTTGAGCCCAGTTATACTTTTGGCCTTCACAACATTCCCTGCTAATGAGTTCCACAGGTTGACGGTGAAGAAATACTTCCTTTTGTTTGTTTTAAACCTGCTGCCTATTAGTTTCATTGGGTGACCCCCTAGTTCTTGTGTTATGTGAAGGGGTAAATAACACTTCATTATTAACTTTCTCTGCACCATTCATGGTTTTATAGATTTCTGTCATATCCCCCATAGTCATCTCTTTTCCAAGCTGAACATTTTCAGTCTTTTTAATCTCTCCCTATACGGAAGCTGTTCCATACCCCTAATCATTTTTGTTGCCCTTCTCTGTACTTTTTCTAATTCTAATATCTGGTTTGAGATGGGGTGCCCAGAACTGCATACAATATCCAAGTTGTGGGTATACGGCTTTATATATTGTCATTATGTTATTTTTGTCTTGTTATCTATCCCTTTCCTAACATTCTGTGAGCTTTTTTTGACTGCTACTGCATATTGAGCAGATGTTTTTGGAGACACAATGACTCCAAGATCTCTTTCTAGAGTCGTAGCAGCTAATTTAGATCCCATCATTTTGTATATATAGTTTGGATTATGTTTTCCAATGTGCATTACTTCTCATTTATCAACATGATGATCATGACATAAATGCCTAGGCAGTTTGGTTTAAATGATACTTAGGCAAGACTCAGATACAGGATGTTTCTACCTTAACAGCTTGCAACTTCCAGATGGTGAGAGAGGAAAAAAATCTAGCCAGTCATTCCTTTATTTGTGACATGGCAGTATTCTACTTCTCTTATAACACTGCCAAACGCTTGCCATCTGGAGAGCAAGAAGTTCTGTGCCTGGTACTTTCTTTAAGACCTTGTCTGTTCTCTAATTAGGATTCATATATGAATTCATGAAATAGCTAGCATCTAAATTATGTTTCATTTTCTGATTTGTCAACAGAATCTTGTGCTCTAGCTTCCATTGCTAATGGATTGTTGTTCTGACTTCACACCAGTGATATATGAAGAGGAAAGTGAATACAATAAGTTCCTAAACTTGCAGTAGATTGTGCTAGAATTTCCAAGAGTCAGTTTTTCTCTAGTCTTGTGAGTGTTTTATGCTTTGTTGTGTCTGGATCTTCTGCGCTCCACATAAGGTCTCACTCAGGGTTTGTTGTGGCTGCTTACAACATGACATCTTCAGCCTCTTGAGTTCTCAGACAGTTCTCCAGCAGCTGTTGCTTTCGAACAGTTCCTCCCAGGAAACAGCATGCTGCCTGAAAGTGTCTTTCATATTGTTACACCTGGCTCAGTAAATCATTCCCTTGTTGATGAACAAGGGTTCTAAACCAGTTTATTATCATTCCTTTATTTGAAGGGTCTTTACAGCAATTATCTTTCCTACCCTTATCAGACTAGCAATACACATTTTAGGAAAATTTTTCTTATTTCCATTAGCGAGAATATAGTAGGATGGATGACTCCTCTATTAAATCATAATTTAATGCATAATTACTTACAGCCATGTCAAACACACACCGAGCATCAGATATAGCATGAATGTACACTTGAGGTTCCTTGCAAGCGCTTGAAATGTGAAATCTAAAAGAAATGAAATACAATAAATACACAAACCTACAACCTGCATTAACAACAGACCACGGATATATCTAGACGAATAGGGACGTATAGCAGATCACTCAAGGGAATTTCACAAAGGAAGTATTGTTTTGACAGTACACATGTATTTCTAGTAGTAGAAATGCATGTATATTCCATGCATAGGTGATTACGGTTTTATTTGTTTAGGAGAAATGTATGCAATATACACAGGACTATAGGAAGAGCCCTCAAACATCTTTACTTTCCTTCTAGTCCATTAATTTTGCACACACAAGACAAATTTGTACAGCGCAATTTAAGAATGTCTAACAATGGCTTCATTCTAATCTTTTTTTAAAAAAGGAAATGTCAGTGTCAGTGTTCCCAAGATACGACAGCTAAAGTTGCCTAATGGTGAGTCCATGGAAATAGTTGATTGAAATAAGTTTATAAAAAAAAACAGGCTCAGTAGTGAGACAGAATATTTTCTGTAACTGGTTCTCAGATGCTAACACACAGTCCTAGCACCTTCCTACCCAGTGTCCATATCAGTTTTGTTTTGTTTGTTTTTAAAGAGAATTTTAGGCTTTGGAGAATTAAAACTTTTGTAATGCAGGTTAATAGAACTGTACAAGTGACGAGAAGGACACAGTAAAACAATAGATGTTATAACAATTGGGAACAACAGTTATTCCCAATTATCCTCTTTATGATTATTTTCATTGTAGACCAGATTTTGGACTAGACAGGTTGATGGCACAGATGAGATGGGATAATTCAAAACAGGTGACCAGAAAACATTAGCTAGGAAACGAGAGGTTAAGAATAGATCAGACAAACCAGTCATTTTCTCATATCTAAAACTACAGACATGAAAGGAATAGAGCACAGTTTAAGACAGCAGTCTGGTCTCAAAATCTAAGATCACTATCTTGCTATGACAGGAGAAGACAAGAAAATAAACATTTTCATCACGGAAACTTAAAATATTGTGACACCATGTTTATTCACAAAAATTGTTCATTGTGCCCACTCACTAGCACAGGGCCTTTTAAAAGTGACCTAGTGCTTATGAACTTTGTTGTTCTGACAGCCCAGAAGAATGAGGATGTCTTATTTATGTACAGAACATACAAATATAAATACAACTGTGAAGGTATACATTTCCTTTATAAAAATGTGTCCATATATACTGCGCTTTTGTGATGCAAAAGTCACTTCACCACAAACATAGCAGAAGTTATCTGCACTGTTCACACAAGTACGAGGCATCTCTGCTCACTTTGGCTAAACAGAAATGTGTCCGTTTGCAAAATCAAACACTGACAAATAAGAGAGCACGACACTGTATGATTTCTAGAGCTGATATAGGGCAATTTGTTCAGCAGAGTGATGTAAGCTTCGTTATGATTGCATCATCCATGACTTCTAGGAATAACATGATGCAATTCATATCATGTATGATGCAATACCAGCTTCAGATTGCATCATTCATTGTTTTGCCTAAAAAGCAAGTACTGTCCAAACCCAGTCATAGATTTATTCATAGATCCAGTCAAAGATGTATCCAGTCAAATCCAGTCATTTCTGGTTTAAATTGAGATCCCTTCCCTTTATAACTCACTTATCCTCCGCCATTCCCAAGTCAAGGGTCGTATATACTGACCCAATAGCATGTCTTGAAAACTAGAGCCAATCAACAATTTTAAGCATCATTTTCGTTCTCAGTGACCCAGAATTAGTAAAGTTTGACTACATTTATTTCAGAAGCATTTTGGCTGTAGAGCAGTGTTACTTTTAGAAAAGCAAACATAATAGCGTCAGACTAAAACAAGGATAAAGCCTGCAGTACATCAATAGACCCTGATAATGGCAATGTAACTGATAACAAGGCTCAATGGAAAGAGAGACTGAAACTGATATTTGCAGTCCCAGATGCTGATGATTGGTTAGTTTCAGATAAATATTGGACAAAATGTCTAATCTCAGCAGAGTGTGGCACTTAAGCGGCAAATTAGCAGAGGACACAAATGAACCAAATCTACCATTTCCAGTGTTTATGGTTTTCCACAATCCCAAGAAAGATACATCTATGCAAATAAATCTGTTCCGTGAAAGACAGAAAGCGGCAGTACAATCAGTCGACGAATGGATAAAACAACTGTACCTAATAGTGCTACAGGAATACAAATCAATAAAACTGTGCTTTTCATAATAGTACTGACACAATAAAACAGTATTGTTATGGGCTCAAACTCCAAAGAGCTGCATGGTGAAAGTAGTGTAGGAGGATGAACCCACAGAAGAAAAAACTGATAACCTGTGGGTCATGGGACACTCCATTCATCACTGGAGCGCCTCCTTCTGGTTGTATCTGGGAATTAGCTCTGCCAGTCTGATACCGCTCCTGCAGTTGCTCACTCTCTCAGCCTTGCTGTCTTGGGATTCAACTACTCTTGCTTCATGGCTTGGCCCTCCAGCCAGGTCACTGTAGTCCTCCCCTTCTGGGGTATCAAAGGACCCACTGTCCCAGGCAGTCTTTCCTCTTGCTGCCTCTTAACGACACCACTGCCCAGGGGGTGGTAGGGGAACCCAAGCCCACTCTCTACACTGGGTTCCAGCCCAGGGACCCTACAACAAGCAGTCAAGGTCTGCACTGTCCGGAACCTTGCACCTGTCTCCCTCAGGTGCTTCCTACCTTGCCTTCTCTCATCCTGAGAGTGACTGCAGCCTCTCTCTCTCTGCAGCCTCCTCCTACTCTCAGCTCCTGGGCTTATGCAGGCCCCTCTTGTTCCTGTCCAGCTGAGCTTCCTCTTTAATTACTCTCTTCACTCCCTGGCTCCTCCTCCAGGTGCAGCCTGAGCAGTTAACTGTGCCACCTAGCTACCTTAACTCCTTCAGGCCTTGTGTGGGATGGACACCCCATCACACCATATGTTTGAAATGTCCAAATGTAGGTATTAATACTTAACACTTATAGTACTGTGCATCTTCAAAGAGCTGTAGTAACTCATGCTTACAACACCCCTGTGAGATAAATAAGTCAGTATCCTTATCTCTGTTTTCAGATGGGGAAACTGAAGCAGGGAGAACCAATTTACACAAGGCCACACTGAGTCAGTACCAGAGGGGGCACAGAACTTAGGAGTTCCTGGCTACCAAGCCTGCATTTGTTTCCATAGGCTATGCCATAAATACACAAACAGTTGTTGAGCCCTTGTTCCTAAATAACGAACTGGCTCCTCGTGTCCCTTCCTGCAAATCATCTAAGTGTGCAACAATAGTCTAGAATCCTTTGTAACCCTGACCCATGCCAGGTTACTGGGACCAAGAAAAAAAGTACCATATGACTTTTAAAAACTAACTTTATATTTGGGGATAATATAAGCACTATACCCAGATATACAGACACTCTTTTCCCAACCTATGTATTATATAATTTTTTAACATTAGATTTAATACAATTTTTAAATCTGTTACTACTACTCTGCTGCACACCTTAGTCTGGAGAGCGGCAGGGAGGTGTGAGATTTAAAATGCAAGCTGCTTGAGTAGACCTCATGGAGGTGCAGGAGAGGAGATGTTTACTGCTGAATGAGGGGAGGTGTCAGTGCTGTGGAATAAGAATATAAGAGCTACCACACTGGGTCAGAACATGGTTCATCTTGCCCAGTATCTTTACTCCGACAGTGGCTCATACCAAAGGTTCACAGGGAGTATACAGAACAGGGCAACTATGGAGTGATCCACCCCCATCTTCTGCTTCTGGGGGTCAGAAGTTTAGGGTTGTTCTGAACATGGGGTTGTATCCTAATGGCTAATAGCCATTGATGGACTTATGCAGTTCTTTTATGAACCCAGTTAAACTTCTGGCCATCACAGCATCCCATGGCAATGCATTCTCCAGGTTAATTGTGTGTTATATGAAAAGTATTTCCTCTTGTTTGTAATAAACCTGCTGCCTGTTCATTTCATCGGCTTTTTGTATTGTGTGAAAGGGTAAATAACACTTTTCTATTCACTTTTTCCACACCAGTCATGATTTTATAGACTTCTATCATATCCCCCTTAATCATCTCTTTTCTAAGATGAACCTCCCTAATCTTTTTAATTTTTCCTCACATGGAAGCCCTTTATCATCTTTGTTGCCTTTCTCTGAACTTTTTCCAATTCCACTATATCCTTTTTGAGAGGAGGCAACCAGAACTGGTTCAAGGTGTGGGCATACCAGGGATTTATTAGTGGCATTGTGATATTTTCTGTCTTATTTTCTATCCCTTTCCTAATAGTTCCTAGCACACTGTTAGCCTTTTTGACCACTGCTGCACATTGAGTGGAAGTTTTCAGAGAACTATCCTGGTGATGATTCCAAGATCTCTTTGTTGGGTGGTAACAGCTAATTTAGAACCTATCATTGTAAATGTGTATTGGAGATTATTTTTTCAAATGTGTATTACTTTGCACTTATCTATGTTGAATTTCGTCTGCCATTTTGTTGCTCAGTCACCCCGTTTTGTGAGATCCCTCTGTAATTCCTCGCAATCTGTTTTGAACATAACTATCTTGAATAATTTTGTGTTGTCTGCAAACTTTGCCACTTCATTGTTCATTCCTCTTTTCAGATCTTTAACGAATATGCTGAGCAGCACAGGTCCCAATACAGATCCCTGGGGTGGTTGGGGCAGTCCACTGTTCACCTCTCTGAATGGTCAGTCTTAAAACTGACTATTTATTCCTTCTGCCCTTTGTTTCCTGTCTTTCAACCAGTTTCTGTTCCATGAGAGGGCCTTCCCTCTTATCTCAATTGCTACATAGTTTCCTTAAGAGTCTTTGATGAGAACCTCCTCAAAGGCTTTCTTAAAATCCAAGTACACTATATCGAGTGGATCACTCTTATCCACATGCTTGTTGACTTCCGCAAAGAATTCTAAGAGACATGATTTCCCTTTACAAAATCTGTGTTGACTCTTCCCCAACAAATCATGTTTATCTATGTGTCTGATAATTCTGTTCTTTACTATAGTGTCTACCAATTTGCCCAGTACTGAAGTCAGGCTCACCTGCCTGTAATTGCCAGGATCTCCTCTGAAGCTCTTTGTTAGAGGCAGATAAAGAGATGAGAGAAACACCATTTTTTTCCTCTAGCAGAAAATGGCAACTTCCAAGCATTGAGGACTTTTAAACATCCTTTTTTTTAAACATAAAATGCAATATTAATGTTAAAAAAAAGCCAGTTCCATTTTTTTAGTTATACAAACCAAGATTATTTGGATTCTTTTTTAAAAAATTTCTTTTCAGCTGACAGTCCTACAGAGAAACTGGCATATGGAAGCTCTGTCACCATCTGCTGACAGTTTAGGAAAATGTAATAATATATTTTTATTCACATTTCTCACACGTTAAATCACCTTCATCACTTTCAGCATCAAAACTGGAAATTTGGGTGGACCTTTTCTTGCAGTTTGGACAGCTGTTTTGGTATGTCCCCTGTTGTTATTTCAGTCGTCCTTACTTCTCTCAGTCATTTCCTTTGAAAACCTGCTACTGAAAATTCTTTCTATTGATAAGGCAGATTTTCCTGCCAGGTGTATTCCCTGCAGATTTGTGGGTGAGAATACAGAGCTACTTCTCTTTCATTTGTAGTGTCCTTAATGCTACACTTGAATTCATATCTGATTTATGAGAATGGGTTTGGTGATGCAATGCACAGTTCAAACAGCAATAAATGTTTTCTGTATAGTTCCTCTTCACATTTATTTCCCCTTTATGTCTGTGTACACTTCCTTACTTCTCCATCCAGTGATCACAGAACATGTACAGCCATAAAATAAGATTATACATTTTTTCTGTTGGCATGTAAGCAAGCCTCTTTATAAATAGAATTTGTTAAGCATTTTTGAACAATGAAAGCTACCGTAGCCAAAGTGACACATCCAGCCTTGTTCTTTTTTTTTCATTGTTGTTATAACTTTGGCCAGATCCACAACTCAGATTTGAGACCCAGCATTACAACTAGAAGTTTAATGAAGTAGGCTTATTATAATTGATAGTTTAGTTCTGTTAATGCAATAAGATGAGGAAACTTTTTTAGGCTTACCCGTATCATATTGCTCTATGTTTGCTTTGCAGTACATTCAACCAGAGCTGAAAAAAAAATATTCATTAATAATTTGACTATTGATGGACACAATGTTTTGATAAAATATGTTTGTTTGTGACTATTATGCAACAAGTCCTCATAAAAATTAAGGGTACCTTCTAAATAAAAATCATATTTTTATCTGAATATTTCTTACCTACCATTTTTATAAGTAACCCCTAAGATTACTAAGGTTAGAAGGGATTCAAGAGGAGAGGTGTCTCTAGTTTTTTTCCCCAATGTCTTCCTTTTTATTAATTTGATAATACTTTCTAAACAGTCAGTGTCACTATTTCCTTGTATAGTCAGTTAGGCCCTGATTCTGCATGGGCAAACTCCTGTACCCATGAAGTCAACAAGGCTCTGAGGTAGAGAAAAGGTCTGCTCATGTTCAGTGGCTTGCAGGATCCGGGCCCACCATAATTCATATCCCATTTTGTTTGTGTGGGTCTTTCACGCAGTAACAATGACGGGAGAGGCATTTTTAAGACAGGGAAGTGTGAAGGTAAAAATGACAAAAATAGGGAGGAGACACAAAGGCAGCTTTACTATCTGAAACGTACTTTTAACTCCTTGTTTAATATAAACCAGGTTTCAAGTTAAAAGTTACAAAATAGTGATACAATGTGAGGGAACAATGGCCGTTAATGTCAACTGAATGTGATTTCTTGTGTTCTTATTAGGTATGCTGGAGGATGAAAAATCAACTCAGACCTGTGTTACCATGTCCTCGACTGCAAGTGAAATAATTAACACTGAGAAGAAAACTAGCTGTGGTACTCAATGCACAAAACCCACGGTCCATGCCTCTGGAACTATGACACAGAAACACAATGGCTTCAGAACAGCAGAGGTAGGTTTATAATTATGTTCTGTAACTCTCAAGGCTAGCTTCAATGAGACTACAATTATTTTTGTGACAATTCTCCATTTTACAGTCAAACCTCATTTACCATCTTGAAATACAATAAAATACTTACACTGCAGCCACAGCATATTGCATGAGAAGCTGCAGATCTGGGCAGAGGCAGACTCTGAATCTACGTCTTCTGACTGGTGACATAGGCATGCACATGGGGTGTGCCAGGTGTGCCCAGGCACACCCTAATCAGGGCCGCCCCAAGCGCAAAGAAAAAAAAATGGCGGCCGGACTGCCGGAGATGGGAGGAGGGGCAGGAGAGTCCGGGGGAGGAGGGGGGCCTGGCCCGGCCTCTCTTCTCTGCCCCCGCTCTCCTCTGCAGGGGCAGAAGCTTGCTGGTCATTTTTATCTTTAAAGGGTTCTGAAGATCTTCCTCAAGAAGAAGGGAAACATTTTGGTAAGTGTCCTATTGGGTTCCGGGAAGTGGACGGGCGGAAGCCCGCCCACTGCTAAAGGACACGCCCCCAGCCTAAGGGGAGGATCCACAGGACCTGGAATCCAAATGAGTTCGGGGGACAACTAATGAAATAACAGGGTCAGGAGTGCGGTCACGGGGTTAAAAGAAGGGAGCCTGACGGGGACACCGAGCAGAGAACCCCGGACAGCGCCCACTGCTCCTCAAAGGTGTCAAGGGAGCCAGCGGACACCACCCAGAGGAACTCTGCTCGGATGCGTGAATGGACAAAGGATCGGAAACAGGCCCCACAGTCACCAGAGCCTCCATCGGCCAACCTCCTCTCCCTGGTTTTATAGATGGCCAGTTTAGCCGGGGTCAGGAGGAGATTGACCAGGAGGTCCCGTGACTTTGTGGGGCCATGTCCGGAGCTCTGTCCTGCTGCTCCACCGCAGCCAAGCTCCTGCCTCTTCCCACAGCCTGCTGAGTACTCGCCCCTCCTCCCCTACTCTCTCTCCCTGCCCCAGATCAGCTGTGTGCTGGGGAGAGAGAGAGGAGGCAGTGGAGAAGAGGCGGGGGCAGGGCCTTGGGGAAAGGGGTGGAATCGGGGTATACCCCCTTTCCAGCCCCCTGCTGTGAACCGCTTAGGGCAGGGGGCTGGGAGCACTCCCACGACTCCAGCCTGCACTCCTGCACCTCCACACATACCCAGCCCCCTAGGGGGTTGGAGAAGGGACAGCAGGGGGTTTCTGGAAGGGGCAGTCAAGGGACAGGGAGTAGGGGGTGGGTTGGATGGGTCGGGGGCTCTGGGAGGGCCTGTCTGGGGGTGGGGGTGTGGAGAGGGGTCAAGGCAGTCAGGGGCAGGGGGTACGGGGGGTGTTAGATGGGTTGGGAGTTTGGGGGGGGCTGTCTGGGGGAGGGGATGTGGAGAGGGGCCGGGGCAGTCAGGGACAGGGAGCGGGGGTGGGGGTTAGATGGGTCAGGAGTTCGGGGGGGGGCTGTCTGGGGGATGGGGTGTGGAGAGGGGTCGGGGCAGTTAGGGGCAGGGAGCAGGGGGGTTTAGATGGGTCAGGGGTTCTGGGTGTGGCAGTCAAGGGACAGGGAGTGGTTGGATAGGTATGAGAGTCCCGGGGGTCTGTCAGGGGGCGGGGGTGTGGATAGGGGTCGGGGCAGTCAGGGGACAGGTAGGGGTAGGGTCCTAGGGGGGCAGTTAGGGTGAGGGGGTCTCAGGAGGGGGCAGTCAGGGGACAAGGAGCAGGGAGGCTTAGATAGGGGGTGGGATCCTGGGGGGCAGTTAGGGGCAGGGTCCCAGGAGGGGGCAGTCAGGGGACAAGGAGCAAGGGAGGGTTGGAGGTTCTTGAGGGGGGCAGTCAGGGGGTGGGAAGTGGGAGGGAGTGAATGGGGGAGGGGCAGGGGTGGGGCTAGGGCGGGGCTCCCTCGGTGCACACCCTAATGAAATGTGCTGCGCACACCTATGACTGGTGATTAAGTGCTGACAGGGGACAGACCCAAAGGTTCCTACCCAACTGCACAGTAGGATCATTAGACAGGTTCTCTCAGACATTTACCTTTGGGATGGGAGAGCAAGCATGGGAAATTTGAGCCCAAAAGGAATTTGTCTGAGAAAATAGAGAGCAACTGGAAAAGGGAGTTTAGAATGGAAGCCACATCTCAGCCTTACCTCTAATGTTCATTAATAGCAAACACAATAGTATGTGTGTGTTTATTTTAAACCTCCTTATACTGTATTATTCATCCTTCATTGCTTTTGCAGCATGGAAATATTCCCCTGTGACCTACACCCCATTGTGTCTTTCCACTTAGGTATTGCAGTAGCAGGAGTACAGGGGCACATACCACGTCAACATGACTTCAAGAGTCACAGGGGGAATGCTGAAAATGAAAAAGTGCAAATGTTTGTCATAATCATGAGTCCATGTAGAAATTTAATCAGTCAAATTGAATATAGTGTAACAGAATCAATGTAATTATAAAATCCAATTTGTAAGAGACTAGGCAGCATTTCAGAATTAGATTCTACAAATGATAGATCTAATCTATTATTCTTATCTTTTTAGCAACAAGAATACAAAAATTTTAAGAAGAGCTCTGTGTAAGCTGGAAAGCTTGTCTCTCTCGCCAACAGAAGTTGGTCCAGTAAAAAATATTATCCCACTCATCTTGTCTTTCATTTTATTTGGTGTTACTAGAGATGATGGATCAATTCCTGCAATCCTTAAATCATGTGACCATTGACTGCAATGGGGCTACTCACATGAGTATGGATTACTTAATTGTGCCCTCTATCATTGGCTTCAAATGCATTCTTCCAACTTTTTCTGGCAAACAAAGATGCATGCAATCAAATCTTGTTATTGTTATATCCCTGTGCACAGAGAAGTTGGTTGACACTTCAAATCTTGGTCATCTGACTTATGTGAGTATTCTCACTGACTTCACTTTGCCTTCTATCTCTATTGGGAGGAAGTGTTGCCTAGTGCACAGCACACAGGACTGGGGCTCAGGAGACCTTGGTTATATTGCTGGGTCTGCCATTGGCCTGGTGGGTGACCCTGGGCAAGTCACTTGGTCATGCCATGCCTCAGTTTCCCCATCTGTAAAATGGGAATAAAGCTCTTTGAGATCTACTGATGACAAATGCTATCTAATCTATCTATCTAAACTAGGTATTATTATTTATTACAATATTTATTCCTCTGTTGTCTTGCTGAATCAAACTGTAGTGCCAGCAAAGGTGTATGTCAGTAAGGTGAAAAGGATATGGGCCTAAAAGAAATAGATAATAAAAACAATTCATAAAATAATGAAGGAAATACAACAATTGGACACTCAAGGGGTTAATGTTGGGTCCAGGATTATTGACTATATTGTATGAAAGATCCAACAGAGGAGGTGCACTGGGAGTTGAAGTTTGCTGATTGACATTAAGTTATTTTGATTAACAAAATCTATGGAGAATTGTGAGAAACATCAGATCGATGTGAACACTTTGGATGATTAGGCAGCACAAAGGCAGATGTAATTCAACTTGCATAAATATAATGTATGCTGGCAAATGTAGGGGCCCAATTCTGACTTCAATGGTAGTTACACTTGTGGAAGTGAAGGCAGCATTGGCTCTATAGTCTAGATAATCTGCAGGGAAAAGATTTCAGATTCATTGTGAGTGGCTAATGAAATGTTTGCCAGGTACATTTGAAAAGGCAAATAGGTGAATTAAAATAGAGCGATAATATTATAAGACCATTTCAAACACTGGTGTGCACTCATTTGGTTAGCACACCTTAAGAAAGGTAGAGTGAGGTCTAGAAAGGTCCAAAGAAGGCATGTATAGATATAAACTGCAATAATTATTTAGTCTGGAAAAGCAGAAAAAGACTTGAATGAATTATTCAAATTATGAAGGGCATATTGAAGATTTCATAAAACACAAGAAGAAGGCAATCATTGAAAATAAAGGGCAGTAGATTTTAGATAATTACAATAAATATTACTTTAGATAGTGTACAGTCAGCCTGTGGAATCGACTACTGCAGTAGGTCACTGAGGCAATTGCTATTGCTAGATTTCTAAAGGGTAAATCTTTATTTGGCATGGGGACTATATATACTGTACATGTCCCCAATATGCTTCATGCTATATATACTATACATGCCCCAATAGGCACTGTATTAAAAGCTCAACTTGAGGAAAAACATAGCTCCTCCTGTTAAAATAATCAGATTAATATGTATGAGTAGAGGTTAATGGCGAAGGAGAGTTCACATCTGTAATGGGACATATGCCTCACCTTTCCTTGTTCACCACAGAAACTGCTCAGACTCTCTTCTTTTAGTGTCCACTTCATATAATTTATTCAAGTCCCTTCAACCAACACCTGTACAGTTCAATACAACAATTCTAATTCCTTTAGCCCTATTACATCAGACCTCTGTTCATCAGGGCCCTGGAAGAAAAAGAGATCTCCCTTCCTTTGGATCTTCTTCAGTTTGGGCACAGCTGCCCTGCCCCAGTAATACTTCCTTCCTGCCTTTTAACAAGCTAGTCATCTGATGGGCCAATTAGTTCCTTAACTTACCCAGTTTCCCCCTCTGATTAGCTAATTCCTCCCTATTTCCTCAATCAACTACTGCTGGGGAAAGTAACTGAGACTACAGTGATCAGAGTGCTGACCCATCTATTAGGCCTCAGCCCTCTGTCACAACCTCATTTAAAAATGGACCATCTGAGCTATTATCTATATGATGGCACATACGTTCTGGGACAAATTCTCCTGGCTCTACTTGCCCTGGTTGGCCCACAGGGTAACGAGGATATTTGGCCCTCTGTTTCCTGTATTTCACAATAGCCACTGGACAATATATTGCATCATGAATTTTGCTTCAGGGCGTAAATAGCCAGGGCTACATCACTACATCTGGTTTTAAACAGAACTGCCCATGTACTTCTTGATGATTACTAAGAATAGAGTAATTCAGAAGGAAGCGGCACATCTCCTACATCACAGTGATAGAACACCCCAGTTTCTCATGACATTTTGTAGATATTTACTTAAGTGGAGGTCAAGCAAAGTGTCAGAGACATTGTGCTGGTTTTGAGTAACAAGTGTATGGGTTTTCTTCTTGTACAAAACTTTTGGAAGGGTCAAACGAGTCCAAATGTATAGCATGGAAAGAAAAGCACCTCTCTGGGAAAGAAGCATTAAAAGGGGGCTACACCATGGCCTTATCCTGCACATAATCCCCTGTGTTGTGCAGGATCCTTCCCCCGCCCCCCACTGCACGGCCGCATCAGACCTACCCAGATCATGGCTCTGAGGAAAGGGCAGAGAGGACATTGTGCTAGATACTATAAAATCACAGAACAAAAGGACGGTATCTGTCCCAAAGAGCTTACAAACTGTCTATCTGTATTCATCTGTTGTCTCTTGTTTTATACTGAAATTATAAACTCCTTGGGGCATGGATTGTCTTTTTGTTCTACATTTGTATAGCACAATGGGTTCCATGACAAAGGCACCTGCGTGCTATGGTAATACATATAATTACTAATCATTATCAATCATCAACATCATCATCATCCAAGTATAAGACAAGAGACAGATAGACAGATGGGGGAGCATAAGGAAACAATGAGACAATGTTGGTCATAAGAACATAAGAATGGCCATACTGGGTCAGACCAAAGGTCCATCTAGCCCAGTATCCTGTCTTCTGACAGTGGCCAATACCAGGTGTTTCAGAGGGAATGAACAGAACAGGTAATCATCAAGTGATCCATCCCCTGTTGCTCATTCCCAGCTTCTGGCAAACAGATGCTAAGGTATGCATGATAGGCAGTGGTATCAGAGTACCAGCAAAGACTCTGCACCTCTTCTGCATCTTGTAAAGGGCTGATGCGGCATTCTCCTGGAAACGGAAGTTTTGGATGATGCGTGTTCATAGTGATGTCTTTAAGACACAACTGCTTCCCGGTGCTGCCCCATATTCTGGACTGATTCAAAAGGGTTAGGACACCAACAGGAGTACCTATGTAAAACTTATTGGTAAGTGACTAGAACCTGAGGATTAGGGCCAGTCCAGCTCCCATTGACATCAAAGAGAGTTTGCCCATCAACGTTAAGGGGATCAAACTCTTTGTAATCCATTCTATTTTAGGGGACAATTGGTATTACCAGGATTGGGTTTGCTGCTAGTGAATAAAATAAACTATTAATTATTTCTGTATTTTAACCTTTTTTTTAATAGACTTTTCTTCCATGAGGGCTGTATTGTAAAGTTCTTTATTCTTTGGAAGTGATTTGATACAGAACTGTACCATGTATATTGGACTTAATTCTCTTTTATACAAACCTAAACTGTAATTTTGAAAAACCTATTCTGGTTTAAGAGCAGGAGAAACCTAAAGAAAACTCAAGCCAAACTCTGCCCTGAGCAATGTATGCTCAACTCCCATTGACTTCAATGGGAGCCCCCCAATGCCATCCATGGACTAAAACTAGCCCAATTGTTGAAAGGGGTACATTTTTCAATCTGTGCACAGAGGTGTTAATGTCAGTCAAAAGGATTTATTGGCCTGGTCCAATGCCCACTGACATATACGGGAGTCTTTGGATGAGGCTGGATAGATATCTATTGTGATTAACTAAAAAATTTACCCCAAATCACAAAAATGGGTGGAGAATACCTGGTCTTTCTATGTATTTAGCATATTTATTTTGACAAACCTCAGATAGCTGTTGTAAATGTCTCACAATTTGCTGCCAATATCGAACTCATGATATTGTTTTAAACTTTTTAACAGGCTAAATGGGACACCAAGAAAATGCCCACAAAAGAAGTCACCATTAATGTTACAAAAAGCATCAGACAAATTGACAGTGACAGAAGAATCACAAAGAATTGTGTCAATTAAAGGAGTATAGCAAAAGCGAAGATGGACCTAACAATACTTTGCTGCACTTTAACTGTGACTGATTACTTAAGATTTGAAGATCTCAAGATTTTCTGTGTTGAATGCAATGGGCAGTGGCTGCTGAGTGCCTTGAGAAACGTTGTCTTAACTAGCAGTAAATAGCTGCAAACACTGTTGGATGTTCAGACATGTATTTATCTATTGAAATGGCACTGTACAAAAATATAACAAAATATGTACCATTTTTCTCTGCAAGTCCTGTGCTATCTAATTGTAGATTTTCTATGCTGCATTGCTGTTAGGATGAGATTGGACAATTAGAGCTGCAGTTCATCTCACTTTAAAACAGAGAAAGAATAATTAATCTGTATTATTAGTAAGTAGCCTGAAATGTGTTACCTTCTGTTTTACAAAGTTAAAGACCTGACTTTCATAAAAACTCAAACCCAGATATCTCAGAAGTAAAGAAACACAAATGGCTTCCCATTTTTGACTATATATGTGATCCATGAGTCATATTGTCTTCTGGTTAAATTACCCGTTTTAAGTTAGTTTCTATATCAGAAGAGTTTAGGTCTTGAAAGCAATAATACTCATGTTGTTACCAGTCTAATGAATCTGAAGTACCCAGTTTTAGCTCATGGGTAGTGTTCATTCTGTCTTGGCTCTTGCTCAATTCTCCCTTCAGAAACTCCAAACTGAGAACTGTTTTACAAGATTTTGTAAGACACCCTCCACTTTCCAACTTTATATATAAATAATCAGACTTTCCCAAATAATTTCTTAATGATGACAACTGCAAGAAGATGATCTTCATTTGATAATTAAATTTGATTTGGCTATATAGTCTTGTTCTTTCAATATATAGAAAATGGGCAGAACATACATTTTAATTGCATTATATCCTGTGTCACTGTTCTGTATATTTATCATAAGTATATTCCCAAGAAAGCAATGTAAACTTTTGTACAGACCACTAATTAATACAAGACCCTGTTAACAACAAAGTAATGAGTTTGATATAAACCCACTGTGGTTTTGCATTTGGACTTTCATGGAGAGAAGAGCAGTAAAATCATTTGTCTCACCCATTGTACACCTATGAGCATCCTTAAGGTGTCATTTACAATAACTATTCAGCAACCATTAACACTCATGATTTATAATAGGTGGAGGTGGGCAGAAACTGATCTATGTCTGAGCTGCATGAAGTACTTCTTTTTTATAGCTAGGCAAACACAACCATAAATAGATTCCTGGAACGGCATCCTAATTTATTCCACATGAGAATTTTAAGAAGTCAACATCAGGTTTATGAGTATTTATTACTTTACTTGAAATACAGCAAGTATATGCAGTAAAGAATTGTTTAAATAAGTAATTGTTTTTATAATTCTTACACAAAGACAAAGTGAAGTCCAGTCTTTGCCAGAAATATGTTGCATGCAGCAGAGTTTGTATAGTTTTAAAATCATTTATAATATGTAGATTTTCAAAGGAGGGGGCCAAAGATCCCATTCTTAGCAATTCTCTTCAACTCATTTTTTTACCTGAGCTGTGCATTTATGTACGGTAACTAAGCAGCATTGAAAATTGAGTGGTGTAGGTGAAAACAGCTGCTACCCACATTTATCCCACCTACTTAATGGAACCTGCCAACTTGCTGCACCTCTTAGACTCGCTCCTTAAAATAAGCAGTGGCTGTTGTAGCTCAATATTCTTCCTTAGCAATGGGTGGCCATTGTTGTCTTTGGCAGTATACAAATCTAACTGAAAGTACAAATTAATGATTCTGTGTTATTTATGTAGAGCATAAAGTATAGATGGTATTGTCCATGGGACAGCTGTGCCAAACCAATAATGCTCTTGACCCACAGGGCTTACAGTCAGAGACAGTACAGTACAATCCAGCAAAGGAGCAGTGGGTGGCCCGGGTAGCCAGGATGCGTCAGGGAGCAAATAGATTTTAAAGTGTCTTTTGAAGAAGAGAGAGGTTGCTTTACAAACGCTTGTTGGGAGGCTGTTCCACTGGTAGGACGGTAAGGAGTGGGGCGTGAGCAAAGGAGACAAAGTGGGCAGAAGGTGTTCAGGTAGTGAGATAATTTGTAAACTAATAATTTCAATGGAAACACTGTTTGTGTTATTTAGGTTTTTTTTTTTTTTTTTAGTTTGTATAGCTTGTGTTAACCATACTCAGAAACTGAAGATCTAGTGCCCAATAATAGTAAACTGAGTTCAGAGGAACTTTTTGTATTAAATAACTGGAGATACTCATAGCACTACAATTTAAATGTGGAACTTACTAATGATTAAACCCAGCATAACAGGAAATCAAGACATGGGAAAGAAAGGTTGCAATCTAGGTGTTGTGTGAAGATCCTGCCACAAGCATTACTTGACTTTTGTGACCCTTGTATACATATTGGGAAAGTGCTATGTGTAAACCGTTCCACATCTCTTTTTCTCTAGAAATGGGCCCAAACTAAAACATTTGATCCAAACACCCATGAATTGTATGGCTTTTGAAGTGCAGATTCAAATTCTGTGTCTTGTGCCAATCGCTAAGTTATGACTGTTTCATAAAGGCCCATGGAAAAAAACCTATTTCTCTAAAGGCTGGATACCCTTTGGATCATACACTCTTATGGTTATTACTTAGAAAGACAACTACTATAAACGCTCAAACGGGGGGTCTCAGAAATCTTCATTCAGTCCATGTGTGATTGTCAAAGGATATAAGGTAGTAGATTACAGCCCCTAACTGTCCATTCACTTTGTGACAATGTAGGTTGAGCTGAACTCTGTGAGATACTTTGTTTTTAACTGCTTTATTTTACAACCATCTACATAGTATGATAGGATTTTTGTTGACCGGAGGAGAAGAGAAAGCAATCTACTAGATACATTGTTCCTGGTAGGGAAGTTTAAAGTTTCAGATGGAGGAGTTTTGCCTCTGTTCTGAATGCCCAGGATTGGATCCAACTGCCTATATTCTATCATGCAAAAGCATGTTGCATATTTTCTATAGATGAAAGAGTGTGAAAGTCAAACCATTTTACCAATGGTTCATTCAGCAGATTATTCAGCCTGTCAAGAAACTCTGAAAGAAAATAATTTATATCTAGTCTATTAGTCCAGAAGCAGTTTATTTTTCTTTTTGGCATGTATATAGATTTGATAAATGTAAACCTTCTGCCAGGGTACCAGCACTGGGATGTGCTATTATTAATGTACTTCTAGGTACTGGTAAGCTCATGAAAACATTACACATTAGATATAAAATTATTCAGGGTGGGGAGTGCTAGGTTCTGGCCAAAGCTCATTGAAAATTATATCTAGCATAAGAACATAAGAATGGCCCTATTGGGTCAGACCAAAGGTCCATCTAGCCCAGTATCCTGTCTTTCGACAGTGGACAGTGCCAGGTGTCTCAGCAGAGCCCTAACTAGACATTTTTGCCCCCGAGGCAAGGACCCTCGACGCTGAAATGCCACAGAAGATGGTGGCAGCGTTTGGGCTGCCGCCGAAATGCTGCTGTCTCTGGGAGTTTTCTGGGCCCCTCAGCTTGTGCGCCTGAGGCAAGTGCCTCACTTGGCTCGCTCTTGTTACAGCACTGTGTCTCAGAGGGAATGAACAGAACAGATAATCATCAAGTGATCCATCCTCTGTTGCTCATTCCCAGCTTCTGGCAAACAGAGGCTAGGGACACCATCCCTGCCCATCCTGGCTAATAGCCATTGATGGACCTATCCTCCATGAATGTATCTAATTCTTTTTTGAACCCTGTTATGGTCTTGGCCTTCACAACATCCTCTGGCAAGGAGTTCCACAGGTTGACTGTGTGTTGTGTGAAGAAATACTTCCTTTTATTTGTTTAAACCTACTGCCTATTAATTTCATTTGGTGACCTCTAGTTCTTGTGTTATGAGTAGTAAACAACACTTCCTTATCTACTTTCTCTACACCAGTCATGATTTTATAGACCTCAGTCATATCTTCCCTTAGCTGTCTCTTTTCCAAGATGAAAAATCCCAGTCTTATTAATCTCTCCTCATACGGAAGCCTTTCTATACCCCTAATCATTTTTGTTGCCCTTTTCTCAACCTTTTCCAATTCCAATATATCTTTTTTTGAGATGGGACGACCACATCTGCACACAGTATTCAAGATGTGGGCGTACCATGGATTTATATAGAGGCAACATGATATTTTCTGTCTTATTATCTATCCCTTTCTTATTTATTCCCAGCATTCTGTTCACTTTTTTGACTGCCGCTGCACATTGAGTGGATGTTTTCAGAGAACTATCCACAATGACTCCAAGATCTCTTTCTTGAGTGGTAACAGCTAATTTAGACCCTATCCTTTTATATGTATAGTTGGGATTATGCTTTCCAGTGTTCATTACTTTGCATTTATCAACATTAAATTTCATCTGCCATTTTTGTTTCATTTGACAGAAGCACATTGGGTTAGTCTGTGTCTAAGGAATTGTGTCTATGTGGTTGTCCCCTTGAATTTTTCATTGCTGTTCTTTAGAAGAGGTACAAAAGCATATTCAGTCAGACGTGTGACAGCAACAGTGGCCAAACTCAGCATGGTTCTGTCACAAGACAATTGCTGTCACAGAGCTCATAAAATAAGTTTACATACATTACTGCTTAGAAACTATATCAGGAAGAGAAACCAAATTTGCCCAATCTGTAATTAAAACAACCTTAATGGTTAAAGTGCAACTAGATGCAATGCAAAATTAGGTGTCATTCATAAAGTGCATGGTTCTATACCCTCCGAAGGAATTTCAGCAGGTGCATATTGAGAAACCCACTTGAGATGAAGTTGATGAAAGACACCAGAATCCTAGTCATTGGAAATAATTGGTTACTGATGACCTCTCAGGAAATGATTGATACAATGAAGTTTTTGATCTTTGCAAACCTTTAACATTATGGTAAAATTACAGCCAGTCATGCCAGTTTTGACCTCTGAGTGAGCAATTCTCTACTTTGGGATTGAAAGCTTCTCTTGATTTTGAAGAACTGGTGGTTATGAGTCCTCTCCAGAAGCTATTCATTTATGAATGGGTCTGTTTCTCTGGACCAGGGAGTGACTGCCATATTGTCTATGCATGGGTATAGACTGGGATAGTGAATAGGCGGACCATGGGCCAAATCCAGACCACCAGATGCTTTTGAATAGACCCTGAAATCTTTGTATTTACTTATAATTATTTGGGGTTTTTTATTTGGGTTTTCTTTGGGTTTTATTTTCTCTGGAGTCTGGACCTTGACTATACCTTGACCAAGAAATTTGGACCTTGACAAAAAATAATTGACGATCTCTGGTATAGACAATGTAACATGTGACCTAACCCTTGCTGTGACTACCACCAGCCATATAAGACTCTGGGTGCAGAGGGTGGATCCAAAGGAAGAGTCTTGTACAGGCACTGTGAGATCTCAAACCCAAATACCCTGTCTTTGTCATGCTGAGGATTATATTGGTTTGGAGGGAAATTTATCTAGGTTTCCTTGGAAGTTTCTGCTCCAGATTTTTTCCTCCGCTAGGGCAATAGTCCATTGGATACCTTGGAGTTGGTTGCTATGCTGGCTTCGACAGTGAGGGTTGCAATCCAAGTAATTTCTCCAATGTTTCCCCCGGTAGCTCCTCGTCAGCAAATTTGCACTCAGACAAGATAATCATTTAGGATGAGCAATGGCAATCTATGGGTGTAACATGGCTTCCTTGTAGTCACCAAGTTGGAATCCATTGCTCACAAATCACATCAAGGTTTTCACCAAGACAGAACCCAAGACACCTCACTCCAAGCAAGGATTATACTTCTAAACAATAAGCCACTTGTTTGCCAGAAAGTAGGCTTTCCTTATTTAATATATGAAAAAGGTTTGGTCTGAAAGGCTATAGCTGAGACTTTGGAATTGCTGTACAGTGTGTCATCATGTCTATGGAGTATTTTGGAAAGAATTTCCCTTCTGAAGGTGAGACGATGTCTTTGACTGGTGGAGATACCATGGCACCAACCTTAGGCTCCCCCAATTTACGAAAGTTATTTATTTTATATAAACATTTTAGATCAACATTTAGTTTAATCTGATGTCCTTGGGATCTTATGATGCCCTCAAAGAGGGCACCTTTGTATCTAATAATGCTTGAAGGGGAAGATATTTTATTAATATTAATGAGTTCCTTGCAAGCCATTGACTGACATCCTGTCCTGAAAAGGTTCTGTAGGATGCTTTTGTTTGTTGTGATGTATGTGTGGTACTTAGGGTGACCAATCGGAACAGTCCCAATTTTGGGGTCTTTTTCTTATATAGGCTCCTATTACTCCCCACCCCCTGTCCCGATTTTTCACATTTGCTGTCTGGTCACCCTAGTGGTACTTCTTCTCCCAGCTGTTTGCAGGGGGAGGTAGTACACTACTCACCTGGCATGGGGACCACACAATAGACTGAGGAAGGGTCCTGCTACACATAACTTGATGGTGGGAGTAGCTTGTTAGATGTCCCTGAAAGGGACTCCCTGAGGCTGGCTAGCACCCAACTAAATATAGTTGGAGCAACTAATACCATCCAGGGTTTTACTGAATAAATCAGGATAATTTTGCATTTTGAACCTAGGAAGGAATTTCTCACTTACCTCTCTGTAATCCCATGATGGTGCACCTTCATGGGGAGTGGAATCCTCATGTGCCTCTGTTCTCATCAGAGACATCCTGAAGTGCTCCTAAGACTTTAATGTGGAGCCAGCCTGTGGAGTGGGGGAGGGGTGGAGAGAAAGCCATTTCCTGCCTTTCAGAGCCTGAGCCCCTTTCCCTGGCAGAACAGGGGTTTATGGCTGATGATCAGAAGGAACATATCCTATGCTGCTGCTGCCTCAGATCTGGCTGAGCAAGGGTCCTTGGGCTGAAAGGCAGACACAGGCTCAATTTCTAGTAAGCTGTAGCCTGAGGCAGGGCTGTCACAACATAAGAATTGCAGTCAAAATAACTTTACAAATATTACTGCTTAGAAACTGCACCGGGAAGAGAATCCAGATTTGACCAGTCTGTAATCTGGACAACCTCAATGGCTAAAGTGCAATTACATTCTGAAAAATGATCATGTGAAGATGTTATTGGATTTCTGCATTGTGTTTCAATGATTCCACATCAAATTTAAACAGTTTACAGGTAAAAATCTTTTTTCTCTTATTTGTCAATGTGTCACACTCAGACCTGGGATTTGAAAGTCAGGCTGTGTTTTTCCTAGCACATATATCACTATCAATTATAAAATTCTTCAGACAGAGCTTGGTTAACAATTTTGTTGATAATGTACGAGCTAGAATGTAACTCAGCTCACTCTTCTTGAACTATGTTGGGTCTGCAGTGTTAATATGAGTGTAAAATAGTAAAAGCACATTTTTTCAAAAAATAAGCAGATATGCCACTGAATTGGCATAGGAAACAGATATGTTGAGTGGAGAAGACAATGTAGCCGTGTTGGTTGCTTCCCTCAAATGTAGGAGGGCTTCTACTCCAAACTTAAATCTAATAGTCTTCATCCCTTTAGTGTGCAAGTCCTGGGACAGAGCTAAGATGGGACTTCTGTTAGTTTATTGCTATTCCTACAGCATCCTGGAGTCCCTGTTAAGCTGACCAAGTTCTTCACTGTGGTAGTGGAGGAGTCATCAAGGCTGATTGTTCTGAGTGACTTCAGCATCCCCACTGATGATGACTTGTTTGGATTAGTTCAAGACCTCATGAACCAAATCAAACTCTGAATCTCAACTTTAGCAGGTTAGAAGATTGGATCCAAATTGTGTGGTCTGGATCCATGTCTAATTACAAGCAACTTGTAAAATCTCTTCCTGTAGCATATTACACTTCTCATGAATGTAACAGGTAACTTGAAAAGAACTTACAGTATGCGTTTGCTTTCCTGAGCTAGCTGCATTAATGTTAGTGAAATCTGAGAAATACGTCAATAAAAAGCAAACGTTTTGTTCTTTATTAACGTAGTCATACTCCTATTGACTTCAAAAGGAATAAGACTGGGCTCTTGATGAGTATTACATGAGTTACTGCATTTGAGTAACATTGAGGACAATGGGGCTACTTGTGGAGTAAGGTACTACTCAATGTGTGTAAAGATGGTAGAGTCCAGCCCTTAATGATAAATACAATTGAAGTCCTAAAAGTAACATTTCCCTTATACTATTTCACTGGTATTTCTGAAAGGGCAGAGACAATTTCTCTTGTGTCTCTTATTGTAGGTAACTTTACACCGAAAGAGCATATTTAAATGAAACACTTGATATATTTTGATAGCCCGCTTAAATATTTATCAAGTAACAATTCTGACTTTCAGAAATAGTTCATATAAATGAACATAAATGAAAGGTGCTTTATGTTTGTTGGTGATTTATTTTATTTGTTATTAGCTTACAGTGGCTATGCAACTGATATACCTAAAGTAATTAAAAACATGCACTTGATAAAATCTAAATGAATTACCATAGCATTGACTACAGTAGCCAATAGTCAGATTAAGTATTGTCTTCCTGCTGCCCTATAAACAAACATTTTATATTGACAAGAAGAAAAATATATGCAATTTAATCAGAGCACATAGAAACTCCAGAAAGCTTAATAACATACAACCACCAATAGTACACAATGGTCAACAACATGATCAGAGGCAGCACGTCAATTTTTTAAAAGATCAGAAAACAGATTTGTACTTTTTTAAACTAAAAAAATGAACATTGTGTTTCAGTTATTATTATTATTGGCAGTAAGTATTAATATTATGGTTAGCATTCACAGACCATAATAGGGACCTTTATGATCTGCTTCTCCCCACCCCATTCAGTTCCTGTCATAACTGCATTCTGTTATTCTCTTTCTATTGAAATGCTCCCCATGCAGTCCCAAATTATCACTGTTTTATTGAGAACTGCACGTCAGCCTTTACTCCATAAACTGGCTTTTGGCTTTCTCATCCTTTCCCCGACCCCCTTTTGCCCAACAGACACCTTAGGATATCACTACAGCATAGTTTCACCATTTGTTTTCTAAATTTTTAATACAAAAAGGCTGTATATAAATTCTGTGACAAGAAAATCAGAGTTCCTGCCAACACTGCATCTTTAACTCAGACTACTGTGCAATCAGCATGAAATAATGGGTGGAAGTCCATATGCTTCACTGATATACACTCTATGCAGCCTTATTGACTTCAGTGGCATTGTCAGTGAAGTCAATAGAGTTACATGGGGTGTAAATCATGACAGGTTTAGCACAATGGATTTTTGGCTTAAATTGCAACTTTAGAGATAAACTCTGTTCTCAGTTGCACCTCTATAAATCAGTGAAACTCCATGGGTCTGATCCTGGTCCCACTGGATCCAATGACAAAACTCCCACTGACTCCAGTGGGAGAAGTTATTGGGTCCAATAACTTCAAAAGGGTTCCTCTGGATTCATATCCCTGCAACTGAGAGCAATGTTTGGCAACTGCTGAATAGTGTGTGACCTCATAGCCATGCACTGGAGGTTCCTCATGGTAGGCATTGCTTATCTTGTTGTGATTCAGATACAGAATACACTTTATCCACCATTGCCAATTGCTCTGACTCTGAGAATGCCTTTGCATGTTGATTTTGCTTCACTACTTTCAGATATGCCACAGTGGCAAATACTGGGTCATTAGCATAAACAAGTTATTGGTGGCCACACCATAATGGCTTCAGTCTTCTTTGCCATTTTCTCTCCAACTGCCCACAAAACCTGGGTCCTTATGGAGTTCCTATTTCTACAGCCATTGAGGTCAACTGCCACTGATGAGAGGTGATTGCAGTGAGCATGCTCAGAAAGACACCCTGACATTCTTACTCAGAGGTATCATTTCCATGAATGAACATTCTCATCAAATCTGTTCATCAAAGGGGGTCTTTAAAATGTTAACTGGGTCAGATTTATAAAACAAAATGATTGTGGTAGAGGGCATTCTCCTCTAAGATAAAAGAACTTCCCCTATCTTGCCACCAATACTTCTGGTTTCTCCTGTGATAGGAAGCTTCAAATTTAATTCTCCCAACACCTCTCTTTCACTCTAAGTGCAAGGAATCATGCCACTTAGTTTGTTCCCCAGTCTGCAGCTGTACAGAAGAATCAAATCACACTGGAACAATATCCTTTCTGAAGAAATTACTTTCCCGTCTCTGGGGTGGGTTTTTATTACTTGCATTAATTCAGGTTTAATTTCCCCTGGAAATTAGCTCAAGTTGGTCTGTGAGTTATAGAACTGCACGATCCAGAGAAAACCCGCAGATAGGATTTTCTTCTGTGATTTTACCCAAGAGGCAGATTTACATTTTCTGAACAGTGAAACAGAGTTGCTCAGAGAAAATTTCAGAACTATAATTTGCAGTAGAATTTGCTTCAAGATAATGCAGAAAGAGAGATCTCACAGTTACCAGTAGGAAAATTCAGCCCTGCTGTCAATGGGGTTGTGCTCAGTTACATCATTGCTCCATTTAGGCATATGCTTTCTCAACTTACTTAGTAATTTCATCACCATTAACACTGCTGATTGGAAGGCACACACTTTTACAATACAGCAAAGCTGAACATTCATAGAAAAGGGAGGAAAGTAGGATTGTTTTGTAAGCAATATACAGGTACTAGGATTAACTTGCATTTTTTAAATTGTTTGACTAAGGCAGGCCTGCACAACATGCGGCCCGCGTGGGCTCACTGTGCGGCCCGCGGGGGGGTGTGAGTAGGTGGGCTCACTGTGCGGCCCAAAATCTGGGACTGTGTCCGTTGGTCCTTTTTGCTGCTTGTCTCTGGGCTGGGGGGTTGTCCCAATGCTGCAAAGAGGGTGTTCCGAAAGGAAGGTGCTTGCTTCTAACCCCCGAGGCCATCAGTATGTCTGCTCTTCTCTAGTCAGCCCACTTGACAAGTTTGATTGTCCTTGGTCTGGTTCCCATCCCCTCTCCAAGGGTTGGAGCTGTCTGGAGGTGCCTGCCTTCCACGCCTTCCTCATTCATTCAACAGGGCAATTGAATACAAAGTGGGGGGAAGATCTTATTCTACTTCTAGCAAAAAGACATTTTTCTTTTCCCTTAATTATACTACCTTAGGGGCCCGCTATAACATATTACCAAGGTTCAATACAAAGTCATATAAAAGTTATACAAAAATGCATAATGCAGAGATTTATCTACAACTGCATTGATTGACTGTTGTGTGCAGTAATATAGTGACCCCTGGAGGGGTGTGATGGTGGGGCCGAGCGGGGAGGGGACGGGTCCTATTTTACTGCTGTGATCTGGTCACCCTATGCGCGCTGTTTCTTTCCCCTCTACAGGCTTCCACACCCCAGCACAGGGGAAGGAGGGGTTGTTTCCGCGGGGCGGGTGGCGCTGGGGGGGGGGGGGGTGTTTCCGTGGGGCCGGGGGGTTTCGGCCCTCAGCTGTTTTCTTTGGAGTAATATGGCCCTCGCTGCTTTACGAGTTGTGCAGGCCTGGACTAAGGCCTCATATAAAATAAGATATGTTGATATTCCTAGTGAGTTTGTTTATATATATATATATAAAATGTCTTTAATGTGCAGCTATGTTCTGCAGAACATACATGTTTTTGTGAACCTTTTAGTTGTGAGTTCTTAAATTGGAGACACCAGTCTAATATGTTTTAATGTTTGAACTGAAATCTGTTTAACCTGCCATATGAAAAGAATGAGATGTATAATTTGCGCACATAAATATTGTTTGAAGAAGAAGGCTTTGTTTTATTTGGAAATAATGAAAAATCTAGTTAAACAGCAATGTAAACTAGAATAAAAGGAGCATTTTTGTACTTGCATTTTATTTGCAAATGACTGAGCTTTGAAATTGAATTTGAAAACAAAAATAGACTAATTTATCTGTTTTATATATATATATATATGATAAATTAGTCTATTTTTGTTTTCAAATTCAATATAAATATTTAATACACATTTGTATACAAATTATATATACATATATTATTGTTTCTGGCAGATAGATACTACAGAAGTAGAAGTAATGACTGGGGAGGTACAAGTAGTCCCTTCCCTCTTATAAAATTGGAATACTTTATTTCAGAGGTTCTCAAACTGTGATCCATGGACCACTCACATTTAAACCAGCTAAAATAAATTAAATGTTTTCCTAATAATCAGGGCTTTGGAGCAGTGGAGCTGCAGGTTTTTGCCTGGAGCTGGAGCAGAGCCGGAGCACAGCTCCAAAGCCCTGCTAATACTTTTCCACATAGGCAGTTGCTGGAGTTGCCACAGAGATGCTATGCAGTTGCCATTGAGAGGGGAAGTGGCTCACAGGATTGGTAGATGGAGAGTGGGGGTCCCTGCAATGGCAAATTGGGAAGGCAGGAGCCCCCTGAGAAAATTGTTATCCATGATATGGCAAAGTTTGAGAAACCCTGTGTGACGGGTTCCCCCTGGGGTGCCGCCTGGAACTGAGGTATCACTGAGCCCCCCGACCCACCAGCCTGGGCTCTCTTTAACACTGTACTGCTGTGACAAGCTACAAAGCCTTCCAGCCTCCACTTTCACCAGCATACATACAGGTAGGGACACACCCATAGACTTCTGCTGGTGCAGGTGGGTGCTCGACCCCCTTTCTTCCCCTGGCCCCACCGTGACTCCATCCCTGCACCACCCCCATTCCAACCCCTTCCCCAAAGTCTCTGCCCCAACTCCGACCCCTCCCTGCCCCTATTCCGACTCCTTCCCCAAATCTCCGCCCTGGCTCTGCCTCTTCCCCACCTCCTCCCCTGATTGCGCCATGTTTCCGCTCCTCCCCCTCCCTCCCAGTGCTTGCTATGGTGCCAAATAGCTGTTTGGTGGTGGCAAGCACTGGGAGGTAGGCAGAGGAATGGGGCCACGGCACACTCAGGGGAGGAGGTGGAGGCCAGTCCCGGAGCACCCATGGAGTCAGCGCCTATGGACACACCCAGCTGCAGTTACATGCAGATGCTCTGACCAGCCCTTGCATGGGAAGGCTCCAGCTAGAGTACCTCCCAGCTCCTCAGGAACACACCCCCTGTGGAGTATAAACCCAAAATTATACCATTTTACACTGCATGGGGAAGGGGAACTGAACAGCGTAAGCTCATAAAATTCACCCCCTCCCTCAATGTGGAGAGGCATGGGCAACAGCCTTCTGACCCTGAGTTATGATTCCCACACACTGGTTTAGATGAAGCAAAAACAAGTTTATCAACTATAAAAAATAGAATTTAAGTGATTGCAAACAGATCAAAGCAAATTACCTAGCAAATAAACAGAAAATGCAAACTAAATTTAATACACTAAATAGATTGGATATGAATAGCAGATTGTCACCCTAAGGGATGATACAAGCAGGCTGCAGATTCTTAAGGGGCAATCTGCACTTGCTTACATCTTAGAATCCCCAGGTGTTCCATTCACAGGCTAAAATCCCGATAACCTGGGTCCAGCACTTCCCCCAGTTCAGTCTTTGTTCCTCAGGTGTTTTCAGGAGTCTCTCTGTGTGGGGAGCGAAGAACACCAGATTATGTCACTCTCTGCCTTATATAGCTTTGGCATATGGTGGGAACCCTTTGTCTCAAAACTTGGTTCCTAGTTCCCAGACCCATCTGTGGAAAATTACTGACATCTCAAGATGGAGTCTAGAGACATGTGGTCTCATTACATGTCTTTGCAGAGTCCTAGCAGTCATTACTCAGAGGCTTTCTGTAGGCTCCCCAGGTGGAAGATAAGCTTCTTCTAAGGCATTGTATTCCTAACGGCCCATTCCCCACCCACTGTCTAGAATGAAAACTTGTCTAGTGAGCATTATCCAGATGTAACTACATTTGAAATACAGATACATAGTCAATATTCATAACTTGAGGTAAAAAAGTGATACATGCATACAAATAGGATAATCAGATTCAACAAATCATAACCTTTCCAATGGACATCTCACATGACTTATCTTGCATACAATACATTATAACTATATCATAATCATATCACTATGAAGAATATGAGGTGCAGTGTCACACCCTGTTCTGTTTAATTTTCTAGAGGGTTGAAGAATTTTCTAATGACAGAAAAGGTTATTTTATTGTCATATTCTGAATGACTCTTCCCTGAAATAACAAGTGAATGACTTTATTCCTTTGTGAATGAAAGACTATATTTGACATTAGATTTCCATAGCATTAGTTCTGTGCTATTGATATCTCTTTTGAAGTAGCCTCAATCAGGATCAGGGATCGATTGTGCTAGGTACTGCATAAACACACAGGAAGACACATTCCTTACCCCAAAGAGTATACAATTTACTTTGAAACAAGATACAACAAGTGAGTGTAGCAAACAGTAGCAGGAAAGTGGGGAAGGAAGAGGATGAGGATAAGATAATGTGGTTGCATAAGTTAGACATCTGTACAATATGATGGTTTCTTATGCAGTACCATCGCTGAAATCTCAGAGAAAGTCTGTGCAAAAGTTGCTGTGAACAAAGGAACTATAGGCCTCATTAGAAAATTTAAAGAATGTGAGTTCCAATACAGAAAGAGAAAATGTACCTTTGTTTGCCGTGTTGGTCCCAAGATATTAGACAAAGTAAGGTAATATCTGTTATTGGACTAACTTCTGTTCATGGAAGGGACAAGATTTGAGCTACACAGAGCTCTTCCTCAAGTCTGGGGAAGGTAACTAGAGTGTCTGAGCTAAATACAAGGTGAGATAAATTGTTAAGCATAAGGGGTTACACATGCGATAGAAGACCACTTAAAATAAAGTGTGTTGTGGGCAATTAAGGTTTAGTAGGCAGCAGAGCGTGTCACAAATTGTTGTAATGAGCCATAAAACCAGTGTCTTTGTTAAGTCCATGATTTTTAGTGTCCAGCAAAGTTATGAATTTAAGTTCCTAGATTTGTCTTTTGAAGATGTTATGCAGGTTTCCTTTGAGGATGAGGACTGAAAGCTCAGATATGTAGTTATCACGTTGTGAAAAGTATTTACCTATAGGTGATATGATGTTTTAGTCTTTTATAATTTTTTTGTGCACGTTTCATTTGAAAGCATAGTGATTGTTTGGTTTCATCTATGTAGCTGTTATTGGGGCATTTGATGCACAAGGTAAGGTACACCACATGTTGTAACAGGAATGGATCTTGAAAGGTGTGTTGTGGAGGGGTATTGTAGCAGCGGAGAGAGGTTTTTCATCTGTTCTGGTAGGGCCTGGGGCTGCCTTGAGTTGGTGTGTCCAGGTCTGTGGGGAACTTGCTTTTGATAAGGAGCTTGGTGAGGTTGTTTGAAGGTCCGAAATAGGGAGTTCAGGAAAGATGTCTTTCAGGATGTGGTCCTCATCAAGCATGGTTTGTAATTGTTTTATGATACCCAAAATGAGTTCCAGTGTGGGGTGGTAGGTGACAATTAGGGGAATGCAGTCAGGGTTTTGTGTTTTTGGTTTTTTTTCTGTATTGAAGCAGGTTCTCCCAGTGTATTTGGTTAGCCTGTTCCATGATGTGATCTATTTCTCTGGTGGACTGTCTTTATTTAGTGACAGTGGTTTTAAGTGTGTTTAGGTGTGTATCCTGTTTCTTTTTGGAGAAAATTCTGTGTTATCTAAGTGCCTGGGGTGTAGATAACCGATTTCTTGTTGTGTCTGGGATGGTTGTTGGCTCTGTGAATGTAAGTGTGGTGATCCAGGGGTTTCTTTTATATAGTGGTTTTAGAAGTTTGGGGTTGGGGTTGAAGCTGGTCATGGTATCCAGGAAGTTGATGCTGGTGTGGGAGTGTTTTAGAGAAAGTTTGATTGATGGGTGTTGGTTATTGAAGCTGTGGTGGAAATCTCTGAGGGAGTTTAGGTCGTCTCTTCAGAGAATGAAAATGTCATCAATGTATCTCAGGTATATCATTGGTTTTCTGGTGTATTTTTCCCAAAAAAATTCCTCAAGGTGGCCCATGAGGAGGTTGGCATATTGAGGAGCCATCCTAATACCCATGGCTGTTCTGATGGTTTGGGCAACATGCTTGTTGTCTGATGTGATGTTGTTGTGGGTGAGAATGAAATGGATGAGTTTGGCAATGTGTTTGGGGTGGATTTATGAGCATTGCATATTATCTTGTAGGTATTTGAGGCAGGCAGCTATGCAGTCATTGTGAGGGATGTTGGTGCGTAGGGTGGTGACATCTATGGTGGAAAAGATGGTGTTCGGGGGCGGGGGGGTTGTAATGCTGCGGAGTTTCTGGAGGAAGTCGGTAGTGTCTTGGAGGAAGCTGGTGGTGAGTGGTTTAAGGGTGTGTGGATGAACTGGCTACCCCTGTGAGCCTTTCTGTGGCCAGGGTGCCTCTGATTTGCCCTTTATTCTCCCTCTTCCAGGCCCTTTTACAGAGACTCCATGCAGTGGTTTGTCTAATTGTCACCCTTATAGGGGTCTGGGTTTAATCAGACAATAACTCAAAAGTAAAACTCAGAGTCCCAAAAATCTGTCCTAAGGCATGGCTCTTCTCTTGGAGCCTGGATGAGCAAAAGGGTTCCTTCATCTAGTCCTTTACCTTTTCTATCAGGTCTTAAGGAGTGACCCTCCTGGGGTTTGGCCGTTCCTTTGCTCCTTCTCACTCCCTTTGCTCTCTCACACGGTGGTTTATAGGAGTCCTGATAATCCTTTAGTAAGAGTGCCATGGTCAGACATTATGGGTCTGCCTGGGTTCACTGGTTTGTGTATTCTGGGGAGCAAGTAAATGGCTTCTGGGTGGGTTCATGAGGGATGAGGTTGTAGAGTTTTTCTTGGAGTTGTGTGGGGAAGGATTTGATGATATCTTTAAAATTCTATGTGAATTATGGTGTGAGGTCTTCTTTGGCATGGGGTCTTCTTATGCTGAACAATCTGCCCCATCACCTTGTATTTAGCTCAGACACTCTGGTTACCTTCCTCAAAACCTAAAGAAGAGCTCTGTAATAGCTCGAAAGCTTGTTTCTTTCCCCCAACAGAGATTGGTCCAATGAAAGTTATTACTTCACCTACCTTGTCTCTCTCAAACTTACCTTTGAATCGTGAGAGAGTATTCAATGTGCACAGTTAACATCTCAGAAGAATGGTCACATGGTGCAGGGTGTTCCACAGAATGGCATTATTGACATGTTACTGTCAAAAACTGATGGAATTACAAACGGTGACGAGATGTAGAGATGGCCTAGGATGGCCTCTTCAAGGCTGGCATCCTCTTCTCTTCCATCCAGCAGATCCTCTTCACTTCTAATAGCTTTGAGGCCTTCCACAAGATTTGGCGTAATGGAAATACAGTGGGGAAATGCTGCAGTGGTAACCATACTCAGAGCAAATAAGGAAAAACTAGTGCAAAACACAAACAAAAATGATGAGGCGAGTGAAACCATTCTTTCTGGTTGTGCTTTCTTAAAGGCCTGGGAGCTCTGCCATCACAAGGAGCAGGTAATAAAAATCTTTGTTTACTTGTACACCAATTCATGAGTGGCATTGAGTAGGGCTGTGCATTTGGGCTCCATAGGAAGCCAAGTATACCTGTGCTATTTCAGTCCCAGGAGTGGCTCCCTGAGGCATTGAGAAAGCCAGTGAAAACCATAAACCCCAGTACAAATACCAGAATCAGTGTATATACCTGGATTGACATCCAATGTTGGGGAAAGTCAGTTAGCTAAGCAGGATGCTAAAGAAATAAGAGAGTTCATTGTCCTGAAACTGCATAGCTGTCATTAGAGCTCCTGATCTCCAATAAAAAAGGACCTTTACATTTTCCAAACTTTCTGCGCCAAGGGATTAAAGATTCCAAAATAAGGCTAGTCTATGTCCAACTCCAGAACAGATATTGTGGGGTTTGTGTTGTTTGTTTTTGTGTCTGCATTTAAAATTAATGAGGCAAAAAGATACCATAGCCAATGAAATAGACTCAATTCAGCCAGAAGAAATAGTACTGCTGCCATAGATTTGATGAGAACGTGGTTTTGAATTGTTTAATCCTTGCTATAGAAATTACCACAGAACTTTTGGTGGTGACTCCTACTTTTGTCTCCTTTTAATTAAACTGTGAGTTGTTGAGATTTTTTCCCCTACTGCTTGAAAGAGTTTCTGTGGCTAAAATATCATCCCCAACCTAATTGTATATGCCTAGTGTGTACTTCAACTACTTGTACTTCAACAAGTAGCTTTTTCCTTTTTGATTCATAGCCAAGATGCTGACACAGCAACTGGTTTGTTTCCTGTTGAAAAGAAATAACAGTAGAAAGAAATGGCTTTCAGATGTGCCAAAAAATAAAGAATTTGGGGGCCACAGTGAAACCAGCGTTCAGCAGTCGGCCACATAGCAGCACATGGGATCCTGAGAACAGAATGTTCTGAATAGCTGGGGTTAGACTGTGCCCTAAGAGCAGAGGCCTGTGGTGTGGGGAGTGACAGAGGGGGACCCACAGCCGTGGGAGTCCCAGAGGAAGTCTGCTTGAATGGATTCTGTTTGGAATACCTCCGATGTCTCCCGGGGAGAGCATGGAGCATTAGCAGCTCTGCGCACACTTTAAACGAGAGAAACATACAGGACCGGCCCACAGAATTTTGGCACCTTGGGCGGGGAGCCCAAATAAGCCCCATGCCCCCTCGCTTGGGCCAAAACTTTGAAAGGTCTCGATTCTGCCTTCTTCCTGTTCTACTCCTCTCATGGTACTGCTCTGCTACCTACCCCAATAAAGGAGAACTAACAACTTAAAATACCTTGTTCAAAAATTTTAAGTAACACTTAACTTTCAAACGCCTGAACAACAAATGTAACTTTTCTTGTCTGCAGAGTAAACACTGGTATTTTTATCTGTTTGAATAATCAAAGTGGTGCTTTCTGTGCGTTCTTGGTTGCAAAGATTTAAACTGCTTCCTGAAGGTCCACAGTCTGGGCCAGCTCATGCTCTATTGAGATGGTTGCAAGGCTGACCAGCCTTTCCTGTGTCATTGTGAAGCATAGATGTGTTTTTATTAACTTCAGCTTGGAGAAGCTGTGTTCTCCACTGGCAACTGTTACAGGAAGTGTTAGAAGTATGCGCAGAGCAACAAAAGCATTTGGAAAGAGGGTGGTCATCTTATTTGTGCACATATATTCCAGAACAGCCTTTGGAGTTGATCCTGCTGAAATGTATCTTGAAAGGGCTTTCAGTTCATCACTTAAATCAGTGGTTCTCAAAGCCGGTCTGCCGCTTATACAGGGAAAGCCTCTGGCGGGCCGGGCCAGTTTGTGTACCTGCCACGTCTGCAGGTTTGGCCGATTGCGGCTCCCACTGGCTGCAGTTCGCCGCTCCAGGCCAATGGGGGCTGCAGGAAGGGTGGCCAGCACATTCCTCAGCCCGCGTTGCTTCCCGCAGCCCCCATTGGCCTGGAGCGGTGAACCACGTCCAGTGGGAGCCGCGATCAGCCGAACATGAGGACGCAGCAGGTACACAAACCAGCCAGGCCCGCCAGGGGGCTTTCCCTGAACAAGCGGCGGACCGGCTTTGAGAACCACTGCCCTAAATCACTTGCATCAATATTGTGCGTGTCATCATGTGTCAACACTGTCTCTAGTGCCCTGCATTGCTGGTGTAGGTCTTCTTCAGGTATAGTGAGGAGTTTTGGAATATCATACAACATCCCAAATATATTGCTGTGTTCCTTGAGCTGCATGAAACGTTCTTCAAATGACTGTATTGCACAATCTAGCACCTGGTTAAAGAATTCAACTTTGAATTGTTGTTTGGGGTCTCTTATGGGATTATCCCGTACCTCGTAATCAAAATGTCTTCTTCTTCGGTGATTCTTGTATTCTTGAATGGGTGTGGAAAATAGCTTCAGTGTGAAGTTCCTCTGCCAACTTCTGTGCACTCTTCAGAACGTTTTGAAATCCCTCATCTGACCGGTAAGACTGTAGGTATGACTTTTGTTTGTCCAGTTGTTCCATTGCTCCAGATATATCAAGGTCAACACCTTGGAGTCTCTTGCTTACAACATTTATTTCAAACAGTATGTCATGCCACAACACTAAGCCACACAGAAATATGAAGTTATGTATGTTTCTGGTGATTCCATTTCCCCCTGCCACTGTTCTCCCACGAACAGTTCCTGTCATAGCATTATCCTCCATAATGGCAAATATGGCATTATCTATGTTCCCAATTTGGTGTTTGATAGGCTTTATCACCTCCACCCGACTTTCCCATCGTGTGGTACTCAGTGGTTTCAGTGTTAGAGAGGATGTTAGCAGATATTGCTTCAAAATTTGCCGTTGATGCAGAGAAAAATACATAGATGCTTTGAATTACATTACAAAATTCAGCAGCCTCACTAGAAGCTGATGCTGCATCACTGACCACCAAGTTCAATGAATGAGAACTGCATGGGACAAAAAAACCTTGAGGGTTTAATTCTTGGATCCATGTCTGAACTCCTTTGTTCTTTCCTCTCACGTTGTCACCATTATCGTAGCCCGGACCTCTCATGTCAGCTATCGCAATTCCCGTATCTTCCAGCTTTTTAAGAAGCGCATTTGTCATACCAGCTCCTGTAGTATCACCAATGTCAATACATTCTAGAAAATGCTCTCTGACAGTCACCATTGCAGGGACATTTTCACTAGGTTCTGTTGTTGTTACAAAACGCACCATTAAAGTCATTTGTTCCGTATAGCTGATGTCAGCTGTGCAGTCCAAAATAACAAAGTAATATCTTGCTGACTTCAGATCTGCCACAATCTTCTGTTTGACTTTTGTTGGCAGTAACTGTATGATCTCATTTTCAATTGTTTTTCCAAGGTACTGGTGTGTGTGCATTTCTCGGGTGGTTACTCTTAGATGCTCCTGGATCAAACTCAGCTATCAACTCCACAATTTTAAGGAAGTTTCCATTGTTTGACACATACAGCTGATCTGAAGTGCCACGCAGTGCTAGGTTTTGGGTAGCAAGCATTCTCACAATGGCAATGAACCTTTTCAGAATATTTTGCCAGTAAAGAGACTCTGATGCAATCTTCGCTTGATGCTGATCATGTATGGTGGCCTTTAACTTTAGTCTCATCTCAAGCTCTTTCCACCTATGGAATGCTCTCTGGTGATTTGCCAGATTTCTAGCCAGATTTTTCCAGTCCTTTCTTCCTGTAGAACCCAATGTGGCTGGAACATTAGGCTGGAAGAGTTTGCAACAAAAACAGTATGCAGTATTCTGGGTTTTTGAGTACATAAGTCATGGTCTCTCCACTTTGTCACCATTGGGAATTTCACGCCAGTAATGTGTTGGATGGAAACGTCTATTTTCATTGTCTTTGGGGAACATGAATTTTTTCACTTTCTGTGGCCCATGCAGTACAAGGAAGTCCCTCAGGCTACTGCTCAAGTGGGTCCACAGTCCTGGATCATCTAGACGTAAGGAACTAAACTCAGCAGCAGCTGTTCCTTGCGCCTCCACCACTCTTCTCTGATCTACACTTTTCTTCAGGAATGTGCATGGTTACATCCATTTGAGATGGAGATATGGATGCTGCAGTAGCTGCCAGATCACCTGCACTCTGACTAACTGGAAGATCAGGCATCTCCTCACCACTCACATCCTCACTGGGGCCGGAAGGCTCACCGTGAACATTTGTGTCTATGTATCTCAGGAGAGCTCCTTCCTACTTAGATAGAAAAGCTTCCTTTGCTTGCTTTCTTTTTCTGAATGCTGCCCCAGAGGGGCGTTTTCTTCTTTCACTCATGATTGCGGTTCTATGCCAGCTATAGTGGTTCTCAAGACTCAACTGAAGGGGACAAATAAGCAGGCTGGTAGCAGGGCCTGAGTCAGGGAAGATATCAGTGTCTTAAGGGCCTAACTGGCTCCTACTACTTCAGTTGACTGCCTGTTCTCCTCAAGTGGGTTCAGGGAAGCAGCAGGAAACAGGAAGCTCCCTGAGAAGCTGATGTTAATCAGTCCAAGCTCCTAAGGGTGCTAGAGCGGTACATAAGAGGCTCCTCCTCCTCTCTCTCCCTGCAGCTCCTGCTGCTTTCTGTTATTCCGTATCACCGTTTCTCCTGCCTGACTGTTATGTCTCTTGTGCCCTCCTTCCTCCAGCACAGCACTCCACCATATCTGTGCATCTAGAGCAGAGAAAATACATCTGCACCAGCAGCAGACACAATTTTCTACACTCTGGGTCCTAGTGGCATCCCCCCACAGTCTGGCACCTGAGGCAGCCACCTCAGGTCGCCTCATGGTAAGGCCAGCCCTGGCAACATAGAATCATAGAAATGTAGGGCCACAAGGGAACCTGGTGCCCTTCCACCCCTTTTTGCCCCCTTTAGGGGAGGATAGCACGGAACATAGGGTTGTCAATTTTGGTTGGATGTATTCCTGGAGATTTAATCACATGACATAATTTGTAATTAAAGATTAATCATTAATTCCTGGAAACTCCAGGCCAATCCTGTAGGGTTGGCAACCCTAATGGAACAGCTTGTCCACTCCTCAGATACATTTTAGCTAGCCCCTGCACAAAGGCATAAAAGGGAACATGCCTTCTCCCACACCTTGGGCCCCCATGCAGGTCTATGTGCAGTCTGGCCCTTCCAAAACACTGGAACATAAAAAAAACCACCCTGTCTTTGGAGACAGTGAATTTAATTATTTCTGTGAGTGTCCAGTGAGAGGTACTGGCCACTGCAGAAAGACATCTCTGTGGACCTCAGGAACTGGGGTTCACTGATTGTTACTGCAAGAGACGGTTAAGACTGGTAGAGTCTCAAGGAATTTGCTGGTGAGGTGGATAGACTGGTGTGGCAGGGAGCTGACACATGGTTCAAACCACAGCAAAACTCACTCTTGCTGAGGCAAGGGGTAACACAGTGGCTTATGATTCTGGGTGCCCTAGGAATACGTCACAGAAATCTGGTCACCACTTTCTATTTTGTACCAATTTCACAGCTTTGTTCACATCTAAACCTTTTTGTTCAATGTCATTCTTCACTGTGTCTGTCCAACGCATCCTCGGTCTTCCTCTATTTCTAGTTCCATGCACTCTGGTATGTATCGCCACGTATGGTATTTCTGTTCAGCTGTTTGCTAGCAGTGTAAACAGTTTCTCGTAAGAGTGTTACTGACACTTTCTTCAGTTAAATAACAGCCCATACTACTGAATTCTTGGAAGCTCTTTCATAAACCTAGTATTGTGTTCTTATCCACTGTGCTTCAAATAATACCATCAGTATGCTTGCATGCCTTCAAGAACATGCTCTGGAGTTCTATGAAATATTTAATCTGCTGAACTGATACCAAATGATAATCTTTATAATCAAACCCTAAACCTCTTACTGCTAGAATCTGGGACTGGTTGACAGGGGATGGATCACTCAATAAATTGCCCTGTTCTGTTCACTTTCTCTGAAGCACCTGAATTGCTGGCCACTGTTGGAAGACAGGATAACTGGGCCAGATGGACCATTGGTCTGACCCAGTCTGGCCAGTCGTATGTTCTTAAACCATGTAATAAGTATACATATCGTTGCACTTTCACATCAGACTTCAACTGCCAGAGCTTAAAAAAATAACAAGCACCTGCCACTATTTCGTCTATCTGACTATCCCTTTTTAATATGTTAAAGGTATTCATAATAATAATAATTAATAATAATTAATAATAAATTAATTAATACAGAACTATTATATAGCCCTTTTCCTCCATAGATATCAAAGTGCTTTACAAAGGTCAGTATCAATTTGAACCTCATCTATAAAGTGATGAAGTAAATTAATCATTTACTTCATCACATCATAAATGACATTCAGGCTGGGGTAAGACACACTAGCACAAATCAGTGTAAATTGAGAGCTGACACTAGGACTTTTCCTCAGGCAGCTAAAACAATAATAAAAATCCAGTGTGAAATAGATCTCAGAGCCGTCTTTCTCCCTTCCCCCACCCTTTAGCAGCACCAAGCAAGAGCTGAGAATTCATCTCGGTGACCCTGATTCTCATTTACACTACACCACACTGGCAGCGTAAAATGACCTTGACGTTTTCATAAATTACAGTTACTCCAAGGGTCTATGTATTTATTCCTGGTTTTTAGGACAGATTGGTTTATATAATTTTAGACCATTTAAAAATAAATTACTTTTCTGAGTATTGACAAGTGCAAATAATCATTTTCTTTACAGGGGCAACATGAATTATGCTCCTGCTGTCCTCATGCAATCACGCTATTCTAGAATGAATTACATCATGGTGATACAGTCACCCCACTAAAGCAGATTATTTTCTTCTGTTTTTTTGCTTTCAAGTTCAGTAACAAATTAAAAATGGCCCTTGCAGTGTCACAGCCAGAATGAGGGTAGACGTAGATTCTTCCAAATTGGTTTAGATTTGAGAACTCTTTTATGGTACTTAACAATTTCACTCACATAATTCACGTGGAGCAGGAACAAAAGCTTAGCTAAATTATTCTCTTCATTCCCAGGAGTGTAGAAACCTACTGGATCTGCAAGTGGCCAAAAAAACCACCCCCAGAAAAAATGCAATTGGCAGAGATGCTCAAAGAGCACAAAGGAGGAGAATGGAAACAGAAAAACAGATATGAATTATGGAAATGTCAGTCCTTTGGGCCAAACTGTGCTGTCAGTTATACACAAGTAAATCAATGAAGTCAGTGACGTTACTCCAGATGTACATTATGCTGGTATAAACAAGAGAAGAACTTGGTTTTTATGTTTGAATAAAAGCATTGACTACCTTTTGAAGAATCAGTACAGTAGCATTGTATCAATACAAGCTGTTCAGTGGCTGCTGCACTACATGTCTGCAGATGAGTTTTGTAGAAAAGGATAAATTAGTCTAGAACAAATGACTGTAAAGACATGTAGTACATGTAACACTCCACAGACAAATTGGTACCACTCTAGTTAAAACCATTCCCTGGTAATCCAGTGTATTATGCACCCAAACTGTTTTGTCTATCAGAATTTAAGCTTCGTGAGACAGGTAATGTTTCTTCCTACTATGTGTGTACAAGGCTGAGTAATCTGTCAGTGATCTTTGTATACTAACAATCTATTTTCTCAAATATCAGAGGAGTAGCCGTGTTAGTCTGGATCTGTAGAAGCGACAAAGGGTCCTGTGGCACCTTATAGACTAACAGAGGTATTGAAGCATAAGCTTTCGTGGGTGAATACGCACTTCTTCAGATGCCAATCTATTTTCTAACAGTCTGATAGGATATGGCCTCTGTTTTCATAAAACAGCTCTGTATGGTCTATTCTTGCTATTGTGATCACTTCATTGGCTTGTCATTGTGGTGTGGGAGCCCATGCATCCCCAACTAAACAAGGCAAACACTTTTTCAAAACCAGGCACTGTCTAGCGAGAAAAGGTTTGCAGGGAGTGGCTTGCGCTTCTCATAATCCAGCTGTCCTTCCATAAAGTCGGCCTCAGTTCTGCAGCTTATTGAGATTTCCCCTAAAACTGTCTGAATAATAATTATGGTTCAGGAATCAAGACTAGAGAACTTTTGCAAGAGGGCCTACAAGTCCCCAACAAACTTTTCAAGCTGGTAGCTGAATAAACTAGTGTGGTTATTCCCTTGCTGATTAAGGAAAAGATTATTTGTTCAGAAAATTGGAAACTTTTGAAAATAATCTGGTTCTTGTGATGGGGTATACAAACCCTACACTGGGCCTGAAGGCATTAAAAGGCAATACTAGGACTAGTTAGCCCTGCCCCTCCAGACCTGCCAAGCATGCTCCATCTGGAGGAGCAGGTTAAAAAGAGCTCAGAAGCCCAGGCAAAGAGTGTGGACAGGCTGCAACAGAGAGGAATTCTTCTTCAGGAAGCCAGACAGATGAGCAAGCCTGAGGGTGTATCTACACTTAAACTGCTACAATGATGCAGCTGCAGAGCTCCAGCATAGACACTCACTACAGTGATGGGAGGGATTCTCCTGCCACTGTAGTCAATCCAACTCCCTGAGAGGTGGTAGCTAGGTTGACAGAAGAATTCTTCGGTCAAACTAGCACTATCTACATCGAGGGCTAGGTCGGCATAGCTCCATCTCATAGGGGTGTGGATTTTTCACACCCCTGAGAGACATAGCTATGTCTATGTAAATGTAGACCAGCTCTGAGAAGGGGCCCCAGAGTGGGTAAGGCCCTCAGGCAGAGGCTTCTCTAAACAACACCCCTTTGAGAACTTTGCAAGTCCGGCACAGCCCTGCTGCGATGCACACTTTTGTTGTAAGGTGATTGACTGTTTGGACTATAGGGCCCATGCCACAAACTGAAGGGATCTATAGGTAGAAAGTAGCCCTGGGAAGCAACTTAGACTCACTGTGGGGAGGAACCTGCTGGAGTCACTTCCCACAGGGTGCTGGGCTGGGACCGGGTGGAGAGGGAGGGCCCAGGTCTGCCTACCACACCATGTTAAGGATCTAAACCCAGGTATGGAAAGCCAAAGATCCTCAGCTTAAGGTCAGGAACAGGTACTTCTACCACTCTGAGAGGCACAGGGCTGGAAGTTGGATGCACTAACTACTAGGCCACTTGGCTCTCCAAACTCCCTATCACAGCAAACTAGATATGTCCCTTCCTGACCTCCTGAGGTCCCTTCCAACCCTGAGATTCTATGATTCTATGATTCACTTTTGGGTATGCAAGTCACAGAAGGTCCTGTATGGCTCCTTGTGGCATTAGTTGACGTACTCAAGCTTCCACTCAGAGCAGGAAGCAGCCTCCAGGCCTGTATAGCTCAGGAGACTATGTGCAGAATTTTCTTCTGCTTTGCACCTTGTGTAGTTATTTACTCTAGTGCAAAGTAGGTGTCAAACACTAATATTCTTATTTGGTATTTACACCTATTTTGCACTCACTTAGCACAGACAAATAATTGCACAAGGTGCAAAGCAATGGAGAATCAGACTTTAATCTATTTATTGTAGGCTCTTAGGCCTGGGCTACACTCAAAAGTTAGGTTAATATAAGTCTCCTTGAGTTGACCTAGTTGTCATGTATCTACACTCAAATGTGTCTTTGGCAGCCATAAGAGCCCCATTATAGTGACAGTAGCACCACCTCCCCGAATGGCATTGAGCTGAGGCTGACGCAGTGCAAGCACAGAACCTGCATGGCCTATGTGCTACAATGCCCAACACTGACTGCTCTGGTCACAATTGTGAACTCCACTGTCCAGAGGTACACAGAGACCAGAAGTTACTCCTACCTTTGAAAACCTCACGTACTTTTGAAATGCCTTATCCTGATTCCCCAGCTTGGTGAGCACACCTAGCAGCTCTCCCTTGTGTGCAACTGCGAAGTCAACCATGCTGGCTACACACGCTAGACTCACTCCTGGCTGGAGTAGACAGGGAGTATTGGGTCGCCTGCACCTGTGAGGAGAAGAGGCTGTTCAGGCACAGTTACAGACCAGCCATAGACATGTGGACAACTCTGAAAAGATTGCACAAGGGATGCAGACGAAGGGGTATGACAGGGATCACCAGCAGTGCTGCATGAAAGTGAAAGAACTGTGCCAGGCATACCATAAGGTCAGGGAGGTCAGTAATAGATCTAGTCCTGAACACAGACCTGCCGCTTTTACAATGATCTGCATACCTTACTTGGCAGAGACCCCATCAGCACACTGCAGAACACCAAAGATACCTTAAAGGAGCCTGAGACAGGGACCGCTGCCAGGAGCAACGAGGAAGAAGAGGACGGGGAACATATAATGGGAGAGGTCCAGCTACGCCTCTAGTGAAGATTTTTTGAGACTTCACTGCAGTCTAGCCAATCCTGCCAGCCTAACATGGAGGAGCCCGATGCGGGGGAGGAGGGACCTTGGGTAAGTGTCTGAATGCATTTTCCATTACAATGTTTAAATGTACAGATGGTGCCCAACCCTAACTTAGCAGGACACAGGTGTTATAAATATACACAGGGCAGCTGTACTGAATTGCCTTACCTATAAGGGGTTAATCAGTTCAATTAACCTAGTTGGCACCTGACCAGAAGGGCCAATGGGGAAAAGAAGATACTTTTAAATCGGGGGTGGGATGGAGGGAGGTTTTGTTTGTGCTTTCTTTGTTTTGTTCTCTCTGTGGATGGAGAGAGAGACCAGGCTGGAAAAACATCTCCTAAAAACATACCTGAAATGAGCTTATAAAATTACAAAAATTGTAAGTAATGGCAAGGAAATGCGTTAGATTATCTTTTATTTTAGCTTGTGAACTTTCCCTTTGCTAAGAGGTAGTTTATTCCTGTTTTTAGAACTGTGAAGCTAAGTCCAGAGGGGAGTCCTCTGTGTTTTAAATCTTTTTATCACCTGTAAAGTTACCTTCCATCCTGATTTTACAGAGATGCTTCTTTTACTTTTTTCTTTATAATAAAGTTCTTCTTTTAAGAACCTGATTGATTTTAGTGTCCTAAAGATAAAGGGTCTGGTTTGTACTTATACTAAAGGCAATTGGTTGGTATATTATTCTGAAGCTTCCCCAGAAAAGGGAGTGAAGGGGCTTGGGGGGATATTTTTGGGAAATAGGGACTCCAGGTGGTCCTTTTCCTGAATTTTTGTCTAAATCACTTGGTAGTGGCAGCAATACCATCCAAGGACAAGGAAAGGATTTGTGCCTTGGGAAAGTTTTTAACCTAAGCTGGTAGAAATAAGCTTAGGGGGTCTTTCATGCTGGTCCCCACATCTGTACCCCAGAGTTCAGAGTGGGGAGGGAACCCTGACAACAGGTATCAACTTTTCATTGTTTGACTTGTACTAGAAGAAGTAGTGGTACAACAAACAGAGGTAGAGTTATCTGCTTTTCATTCTCCTGTAGAGTGAGGTGGGGAATGGCAGGAGGCAGAGCAGTTTGTTTATGTACAAACATAGGGATGTCCCTTGAATAGATCTTGAGAGAGCCTGATGAACCTTCCATGCAGGTACTTGCAATCCTCTCCTCTTGGCAGTTTCTAGGGCTGGCAGCCTTATTTCTTCTTCTGTGATAGGCCCTTTCCCCATTCCACTCTGCAATGACCTAGGCAGGCACCATTGCTGTAAACAGCCTAGCAGCATACTGGCTCGAGCAGCTTTGCGACACCACCAGCAGCTGTGCTGTGCCTTTGTTACCCTCAGGAGCGAGATATCAGCTAAAATCACCACTGCATGTGGAAAATAGAGCCCATGCTCAGTGCCATTGCCCTGTATCCATACCCATGGAAAGTAGGGGCTGAAATTTTGTTGTGTCATGCAGCTGAACGATTCCCTACTTATTCCCCCTCCCCTCTCCCCCGGCCCAGGGGGAGCAAACTAGATTGTTCCTGTGTTCATGAAAAGGGAACACAAAGGAAATGAGAATGGGGGAAAGCAAATCCATTAAAAATATTGAAAAAATATTTGTGGAAAATAGTTTTTATTATCCACTCACTTCTAAAAGTTACATTTGGCTGATAAATAATAGCAGATACCCTGAGGACTCAACTACGACTTTTTATTTATCTCACTTGGTCTATAGAAGCACCCTGAGACCATTACTTGATAACACGTTGGGTATTCTGTGTAAGGTTGAATTATTTGATTAGATCAGTGGTATGCTTCAGCTGGTTCAGGAAACATGAACCTTGAATGCACATACTTTTAAGACCTTATCTAAAATATTTAAAATATTTGGCACTTCTTGCTTTGATGCAATTCCTTGCTAGTAAAATACATTTTGTTTGTTTGTTCAAAAGCTTCTGAAAACACTGCTGACATAACCTACAGCCTTTCCTTTCACACTTATTATTCATTCTCTTTCACCGGCTTCTAACAATGCTTCACTTTTTTTCCCTCTGACCTGATTTCTATTCTGAAACTGTTTCTCACTGCACGGGTGGTTTGGGCTAAACATTATGAACAACTTTTTCTATAAATTCTTAATTGCAAGTGTTTCTACTCTGGATATTGCTTTTCCCCCCATAGATTATAAAATAGCAAAACAGTGAAACAATGGTTGATCCCAACCACCAAGGATGAAGAGAGAGAGAGAGAGAGAGACTTAGAACTGTTAACTTTTGATCAGCATTCTCTCCTAGGCAACAGCATACATGGTCAGCAAACACATTTTACAGGTTCTAGCCTAAAGCAGTAAAGTTGATATAAATCTTGGGAGTGCAGCAAAATGTCACCAACCCAGCAGATCAGCTGTTATGTGATTGCAGTTACCCTAGGGGTGTCTACTGTGTCTCACTTTTGTATTCTATAATGATCTCCAGAAGAACTGCACCGAACTCCCTACCCAAAAACATGCTTAGTATTCTGTATGCTGTTTCACTCTTGTCAAGGTCGGGGGTACCCTTCATATGGTTCAGAAAAAAGCAAATGCATTTTTTTCAGTTTGTTGCTTGTTGGATATTAAAATGGTAAGAATCAGAGAACTTATGTTGTAATCACCATAAACAGGAAAAATATCTGGAAAGACCACAACGCTAGAAAGTGACTTGCTGCTTATAATAAGGTGGTTTGTCCCTTAGGGTACGTTTACACAGCACTTTAGATCCTGTAGAAGTGAGCCTCCCAGCCCAGATCGACAGACTTGGCATAGCGTGCTCTAAAAGTGGCTGTGTAGACAGCACTTTGAACTTGCGGCTCGGGCTGGGGCCAGGGCCGGCTCCAGGCACCAGCTTGCCAAGCTGGTGCTTGGGGCGGCAGGTGAGAAGGGGGCGGCAGTCCGAGTCCCGCAGCGGCAATTCGGCGGCAGGTCCGCTCTTCCCGTCGCCGAATTGCCGCCGCGGGACTCGGACTGCTGCCCCAGTCTCACCTGCCGCGGCGGCAAAGGGGCGGCAGGTCCGCCGCTGTCCCCTTGCCGCTCCGGAATGGGACTGCCTGTGTCGGGGGTGGGGCCCCGCCCCCGACGCAGGCAGACGTGGCGGGGCCCCGCTACGTCTGCCTGCGTCGGGGGCGGGGCGCCGCCACCCCTGCTTGGGGCGGCAGAATTGTAAGAGTCGCCCCTGGCTGGGGCTCAAGCTTTGAAGCCTGGAGACTGGGTGGGCTTCAGGGATCAAGATCCAGCCCAAGCCACAACTTCAAAGTACTGTCTATGCAGCTATTTTAGAATGCTAGCGTGAGCCCTGCTAGCCCATGTCTGTCTGCTCCCCATTTGGGAGACTCACTGCTACAGGCTCCAAAACACTGTGTAGACGTATCTTTAAGGGCTAGAGGTCCGGGGCCAGACAACCCTAGTTACCAAGGAGGCATATCAGAACAGGGATCACCTGATTCCCCTATAAAGGGGGAAAACAAAGCAAGCTGTAGAGAGACTGCAGGCTCCTGCTTGAAGCCCTGAGAGCAGGGGAGTTTGGGCCTGTGCCCAGCTTAAGGCTGGTGGGAAGACTTTTGTGTTTATTATTGAACTTCAGGTTCATACACCAGACCCTTAGGAGGTGCTGGCGCTGGACTCATGAAAGCCTGTGTGGAGTTTATTTTAGAAGCATCTTGAAGGGGGAGACTGAGGAAGGCCACTTGCAGACTGACCTCAGGCCACAAGGGGGCATGAAAGTGATGGCCTGCCTGCTTATATTGATCTATAGGTCCAACGAGATGGATAGCATGATCTTTTTCTGCTGAGTTCTGATAGTTATTGTTAGCACAGCAAATATCTTAACTATGGATGACTTATTTTTTTTTTTCAAAAAAGATGAGAGTATTATGCAATGCAAACCAAAATCCTGTACTTCGATGTTGTATCCTTCCTTTTCCTTCCCTGCTTAAGGTACAGTGAATTAATGTTGTTCTATTAGGACAGAGTGGAGAGATACAAGATACTGATAGAGCTGCCTTTTGTATGTCAGGTACTCTGCTTTGTTCTTTGTTAAGTTCCCTGAACTTGAGAGATCACTGGTGTATTGTTATATTTGATGTAACTTGAGAGGTCACTGCTGTATTGTTATATCTGATGAAAAGACAAATTATTATTATTTGTATTACCGTAGTGCCTAGGAGCCCTGGTCTGTGCACAAACACAGAACAAAAAGATGGTCCCTATCCATTAACTCTGTCTGTGTTCAACGTTATTATCAATATCCTGGAGCTTTGCTGTGGATACTGATTTTCCACTCCATGCATCTGATGAAGTGGGTTTTAGCCCACAAAAGCCTATGCCCAAATCAATTTGTTAGTCTCTAAGGTGCCACAAGGACTCCTCGTTGTTTTTGCTGATCCAGACTAACACGGCTACCATGCTGAAACCTGATGTAGTCTTATTAGTTTAAAATGCTGATTAGTTACTTTAGAAATTCCTTAATGTCTGCCAAGCTGAGAAACAGAACCAAGAAGCTCTCCCAGTTCCTGAGCTTTGAAATGTTGTATCCCTGGTATTTTGATGTTTTGACAAACATACCATTTAAGAAAAGTGTCAGCTTAAAAAAAAATGGTGAGTGAAATCTGCACAAAGACAGTCTTGCTCAGCAATAAGGTACTAAAAAATAAATAAGGGAAAGTGGAATCACCTGTTCAGACATAATGCTGGGAGAGACAATTTAACCCAAAGTTCATGGATCAACATGGTGAAGGGAACTCTGTACAGATGTACTCCATTAACTCAAGATTTGTTCTCTCTATTCTTGCCCTTCATCTGTACCCTGTACTGCTCATATTATAATAATGATTGTTTGGTTTGTGTACTTTAGGCATTGTCCTTTGGGAATGCACTCATCATTCTATATGGGGTAGGTTGGGCTTTAGATTCCAAGTTGCATCCTGGGCTGAAACATACACTCTGTTATTTTTAGCACGCTAACTCGAGTCCCTCTAGTGCAAGTCTGTGTACCTGAACTTGGAGGCTCACTCCCGGCTGCAGTGTGTAGAGTGACATACCCTGAGAGGCTGCAGTTCTCCTTGGGTTCTGGAGAATTCAGGTGACACACATACATTTTGAAGTCATACTACAGAGGTTGAGAAATCATCCCTGTGAGATGATCAGAAGGGATTTTGTGTGTATGCGTGCCCTAAAGCATAAAAGTGTGTGTGTTCTACCGTAACTTTGCACTGTAAAATGTATAACGGCAACAAAGTGGGGAAGTCTGTATAAGTGTAAGCAAGGTCAGGATGAGCTTCACCCTAACATCTGGTGGCAAGTTGTGGGAAAGAACTTAGGCACACCCACCCCATCTACCATAAGCCCAAGCAGCCCAAATGGTTACGTTGGCTGCTGTAGGATCCCCAGTTTTTTTGTTATTGGGGCAGGAAGAATAAACTGTTGTTATCCTGATTGTGTGAATCAAAGACGGTGTTCCTTTTGTTATGATGGAGGGACTCGCCATCAACTAAGCAGCACTTGCTAGGCAAGGGACATGGGTTCCAAAACCCAGTGAATTGAGAGAGACTGGGAACAGGTCTTTGTGCCTGGTGGTATGGGCCCCTTCTAAGGGCCCTAGATGCCAATTGCATCTTCTACCTTTTTCACTGTGAAATATTAGAGCTAATTTTGATTTTATTAGAAGTTTAGTTACTGCTGAACTGGATTTACTTTGGGCTAAGGGTGCACCTGCACTGAGGCCCCCCTTACTACAAGCTAAAATCACTAAAGAGCTAACATTACTAAGAGCTGAGATCACTAAGTACTGTGTTATGTAGTGGGGGGGGGTGCTGAAGATATATTCCTGAGTGGCTGGTGGAGCGGAGCAGCTGGCAGAGTGAAGTAGTTCGCGGGACGGCTGGAGCGGCTCACGCGACAGCTGGTAGAGCAGCGCAGAGCAGAGCGGCTTGCGGGACGGCTGGCGGAGCAGAGTAGAGCGGCTTGCTGTGAAGGCTGCAGTAAAACCCCACAGAGAGGTGGGGCGGTCGGCCTTGGACCACGTAAGGTGCCTTTTTACCTTCACTGGGGGGGGGGGGGGAGTGAGGGGCTCTGCAGATGAACTTTTGAACTCTGGGGCTGCACTGACCAGGGACAGAGACTTTTGAGTGCTGGACTTTGGGGTTGTTGGATTTTTGTGACTTTGGGTGACTTTTGGATTGCTGGACTCAAGAACCGAAGGGAGAGGACACGGCCCAATATGCTGGGGTGGGTCTTGTCGCTCATGGTTTGGCTATGAATCCTGTTTGTGGTGTTTTCCCAACATAATGCCACCTTGTTTCTCTCTGTCATTAAAAAGCTTTTGCTACACTCAGACTTTGAGCTTGCGAGAGGGGAAGTATTGCCTCTTAGGGGCGCCTAGGGGGGGTGATGTATATTTGTCCCAGGTCACTGGGTGGGGGCTCGAGCCAGTTTTGCATTGTGTTATTGGAATGGAACCCCTAGATACTGAACCTGGCCCTTATTGCTGTCAACTCTGACTGGCAGAAAGGTTACATAAGGAACACCTAATATTATTTACACAATACATTTACCACCTAATATTTTTGTTGAAGAAGTTATTCAAAAGTATTCCAAATACTGTTTGCCAATGTGTATGTACTTAATGTTTGTTCACTAAGAAATTGTATGATACTCTCTCAAAGGCTGACTAGCAGCTATTATTAACACTTAATAAGGAGTCCTTAAAATACAGAACTGAACTGCAATGTGCTTCAGCAGTGAGGCATAGGTGCCAACTCTGAGGATGCTGCGGAGCTGGAGCACCCACCGTCAGCTAGCTCCTCCTTCCTCCCCCCATCTTACTTTGTTGTTCTTTCTCTTGTTCAGCCTCCTGCCCTGCACCCTGCCCCCTTGCTGCGGCACATGGCATGTGTGTGCTTGTTGTCTCCCCACCTATGTGTGTGTGTGCACGCATGCACACCCAGCTGCAGCTATGGCGTCCTCCTCACTGCATGCACAGAGTGAGGCAGGATGACTGATCAGCAGTGTGAGCGGGAATCTGGGAAATTAAAAAAAAAAAGAGGGGGGGAAGCATAAGTAACCTGTAACTCTAAACTATTCAAAGTGGCTAAAGAAAAAAAACCAAAGACTCCAAAGAATCAGGAATAGGGTGACCAGATGTCCCGATTGTATAGGGACAGTCCCGATTTTTGGGTCCCTTTCTTATATAGTCTCCTATTACCCCCCACCCCCGTTCCGATTTTTCACATTTACTGTCTGGTCATCCTAATCAGGAAGCATCTGCAAGAAGCAAAGAGGACATGCTGCATATCATGCAGCAGTCGCTTAATGAAAATCAAAAAGTGCAGGAGTGGCAGGAGAGTGAAATGAGGCTCCACCAGCAGAATGCGGATCGCCAGCACCAAAGCACGGAGTGGCTGCTGAGAATCATAGAGCGCCAAGCAGACTCGATACAGGCGCTCATAGCCATGCAGATGGAGCACATCTGCGCCCGCGCTCCCCTGCAGCCCTTGTCCCAAAACTCTTTCCTTTGTGCCCCCATGTCACTGCCAACCCACTTTCCCCAACATTTGGGTTCTTATCACCACCAGCTGCCTCCAACACCTGTAGCTTCACCACCCAGCCCTACAAACTACGACCCTTACCCGCTGCACTCAACCCCCATCACCGTGCATTATAGCCAGCCTGAAGTGCAGCACTCATTGCCCAGCACTCCAGACAGGAAGGCTGAGTATGATAACAGGACATACGCAAATCTCTGATTGTCCCGTTACCCACCCCACCCCCTCCCCTCGTCCCACACAGCACAGATGTGTCATGCCCTTTCTATTTCCCAGGCAGTTGTGTTTCTTTTCAATAAATGAACTTTTTGGCTTTGAAAACATTCTTTATTATTGCATTAAGTAAAAGATACCATAGCCCAGGGAAGCAACAGGCACTGCAAGTCAGTGCATCATACGTAGCAAACACAGATTCCTTCCAACACTGGACCCACTGCACTTCACTTCCGTGCAGGGCACCAAACATTACTGGTGGCTTTCAGCATCAAATTGCTACCTCAAGGCTTCCCTAATCCTTACAGCCCTGTGCTGGGCCCCTCTAATAGCCCCTCTCTCTGACTGTTCAAATTCAGCCTCCAGGTGTTGAACCTCCGAGGTCCATGCCTGAATGAAGCTTTCACCCTTCCCTTCACAAATGTTATGGAGGGTACAGCACGTGGATATAACTGTGGGGATGTTGTCATTGGCCAGACCCAGCTTCCCATACAGACAGCACCAACGGCCCTTTAAATGGCCAAAAGCACACTCCAGTCATTCTGCACTGACTCAGCCTGTTGTTGAACTGCTCCTTGCTGCTGTCAAGGCTCCCTGTGTAGGGTTTCATGAGCCACGGCATTAAAGGGTAAGTGGGGTCTCAAAGGATCACAATAGGCATTTTGACTTCCCCTACAGTAATCTTCTGGTCTGGGAAGAAAGTCCCGGCTTGCAGCTTCCTGAACAGGCCTGTGTTCTGAAAGATGTGTGCGTCGTGCACCTTTCTGGACCAGCTTGTATTGTCAATGAAACGCCCACGGTGATCCACAAGCGCCTGGAGAACCATAGAGAAATACCCCTTCCGATTTATGTACTCAGAGGCTAGGTGGGCTGGTGCGAGAATTGGAATATGCATCCCATCTATTGCCACTCTGCAGTTAGGAAAACCCATTTGTGCAAAGCCAGCCACAATGTCACGCACATTACCCAGAGTCACGGTTCTTCTGAGCAGGATGCGATTAATGGCCCTGCAAACTTGCATCAACACGGTCAACTTTCCCACTCCAAGCTGGTAAGCGACCAATCGGTAGCTGTCTGGAGTTGCCAGCTTCCAGATTGCAATAGCCACCTGCTTCTCCACTGGCAGGGCAGCTCTCAATCTCGTGTCCTTCCGCCGCAGGGTGGGGGCGAGCTTAGCACACAGTCCCATGAAAGTGGCTTTTCTCATCCGAAAGTTCTGCAGTCACTGTTCATCATCCCAGACTTGCATGACGATGTGATCCCACCACTCAGTGCTTGTTTCCTGGGCCCAAAAGCAGCGTTCCACTGTGATAAGCATGATCGTGAATGCCACAAGCAATCTCGTGTCGTATGCGTTATGCGAGTCGACATCATCGTCAGATTCCTCACTGTCAGTTTGTAGCTTAAGGAGTAACTCGACTGCCAAATTTGACGTGCTGGCGAGACCCATCAGCATATTCCCCACAAGTTCAGGATCCATTCCAGCAGACCGAAAGGGAAGACAGAGCGTGCAGTACAAAAAACGTTGAAAGTGGACGGAAGCACAGAGAATGCTGGGATGCAAAGCAATGCATCACAGGACTCAGAATGCCCTGCACTCCCCACCCCCTTCCAAAATTTAGGCACTTTGCTTAGCTGACACCTAACGCTGTAGGCACTAAACTCACTCATCACCTACATTTTGCTGTGAAAGTCCCTTGGAGTTTCTGGCTGAACTCCTCATTCTAGAGCCGGTGTCCACATGCCTATCTTATACCTTATCCCCTGTGGGCTCCTCAAGCAGAAGATAGGTGCCCCGCCAGTGGTTAGCACACTCTCTGAGAAGTTGGAGAACCATGTTCAAACCCCTTCTCCCCATCGTGAGAATTGAACCCAGGTCTTCCACATACCAGGTGAGTGCTGTAATCACTGGGCTAAAAGTTATAAGGGAGGGACCACTCCTTTCTCTTCCATCTTGAAAAGCAGCTGAGGTCACTAACTCCAAGAGAGGGTTCATGGTTGTGGATCCCAAGCAGAGGGAGATGTCTTCCTCCCTGTAAGCCGCGCAGCCACCTATTTAGCACTGCGCAAGTGCTAAGGGAACCCGCCCAGGGACCTGCTGTGGCCGGGGTGGGGCACCCTCCCCCCAGCCCTAACTTAGCCTGGCCTTCAACCTGTAATGGATGGGGTGGCCCCCGGCCCCAACTATGCTACGGCCAAGATCTGCCGCGGCCAGGGCTCCCCTACCCTGACCCTGGGCGGCCCGCCTCAGCCGCAGCCACAGCTGGGGTTTCCCGGCCCGAATCCGGGCGGCCCAAACCAGACCCAGCTGGGGCAGCACGGCGTGGCCCAGACCCAGATGCGGCCAGAGCAGCGCAGCCCGGACCCCGCCAGGGCAGCGTGGTGTGGCCTGTACCCAGCCGTGGCCAGGGCAGCCTGGCCCAAACCCGGGCAACCCTGCCTGGACCCAGCTGTGGTGGCCCGGCCCGAACCTGTTGTGGGGTGCCCCTACCTGAACTCAGCCCATCCCAGAGCTGCCGCAGCCAGGGGAGAGGCGCCTATCCCCCTTAGCCCAGGTGCTGCTGTGGGGAGAAAGAGCTGTGGGGAGTCCTCTCTCCCCACCGAAGCCCCGAGCACCCTCCTTCACCCCAAGCCCCTCATCCCTGGGCCCACCCCAGAGCCCACACCTCCAGCTGCAGCCCTCCCCCCCATGCCCCTGCCCCAGTCGTGAGCCCCTCATCCTTGGCCCCACCCCAGAGCCTGCACCCCCAGCTGCAGTATTCACACCCCAGCACCCCAACCTTCTGCCCCAGCACTGAGCCACCTTCCACACTCTGACCCCTCAGCCTGACCCCCACCACATGAATTTTGTTATGTGCACCAATATGAAGGCGATGTGTGACACACAGGGCTGGTGCAAGGAAGTTTTGCGCTCTAGGCGAAACTTCCTTGCACCAGCCCTGCGCCCCCCCCGCTCGCAATGCTGCCCCCCGTAATGCTGCCCCCCAGCTGCGGCAGCTCAGCCCCCCCCCCACCACCTGCGGGCGCTCAGCCCCCCACCCACCCACGGGAGCTGAGCGGGAAGCCGGGGGCAGGGGGGAGGCTCGCCACGGCTGCCCCCTGGCTCCCCGCTCAGGCTGGCAGGGATCTGGCAGGGAGCTGGCAGGGGCGCCCCCTTCTCCCCTGCCACCGAAGCCGCCCCAGCTTACCTGCGGGGGTCCCTTCCGCCGAAGCCACAGGACCAGCGGACCTCCCGCAGACAAGCGGCTTCGGCGGCAGGGCAAAGGTACTGCTAATAATACCCTCCGCCGAAACTGCTTCCTGCGGGAGGTCAGTGGCTTCGGCGGAGGGTATTATTAGCAGCACTTCCGCCCTGCCGCCGAAGCCGCTTGCTTGCGGGAGGTTCGCTGATTCCGCGGCTTCGGCGGCAGGGCGGAAGTGCTGCTAATAATACCCTCCGCCGAAGCTGCGGACCTCCCGCAGGCAAGCGGAAGCGGTTTCGGCGGAGGGTATTTTAGCAGCACCTTCCCCTTGCCACCGAAGCTGCTTGTCTGTGGGAGGTCCGCTGGTCCTGCGGCTTCGGCGGAAGAGACCTCCCGCAAGCTGGGGCGGCTTCAGCGGTGGGGGAGGACGGGGCGCCCCTGCCAGCAGTGTGTCCCATTATGGTCCTGCCGCGGCGAGCCGCTCTCCCGGCTCAGCCGCAGAGCCGGGAGGGCGGGAGGCAGCCGCGGCCAGCCGCCTCCCGGTGCCCTAGGCGACCGCCTAGGGTTGCCTAGTGGGCGCGCCGGCCCTGGTGACACATCACCTCCATATTGGTGCACATAACAAAATTCATTCTGAACATGGGTGCAAAAAATTAGCGGGAACACTGCCCTTCACCCACATTTAGGCACTTAAATCCCAGCAAGGGGCAGAGTTTAGGACACACCCCTGTCACCCCCATCTATTAGGTAGCTTAGGTAGCTCATTGCCTAGCATGCTGGCTTTTGTGAATCTCGTTCTCAGGTGTCTATCTCTTGCCATGTATTGGGAGCCTAGGTGCCTAACTCAGGCTTTGTTCATCTCAGTGATTTTTTAGATGTCTAAGTCCCTTTGTGGATCCAGGGCAATATCTAAGGCCCTGATCCTGCAAAGACTTATGCACATGCTTAACTTTATGTGCTGAGAGTATACTCATGCACTGGAATGGGACTACTCACGGTGCATAAAGTTAAACATGTGCATAAGACTTTGCAGGACTGGAGCCTAATTCTTCTTTACAAATGTTATACATGGTCTTTCATATTGTAAGTTATTTGGGGTAGGGACACACTTCTCTAAAATGTCATTGCATATACTGTTCCAGGACACAGGGTGGTACATGCAGTATATGGGCAAATTATTCTTTTTTTCCCCATTTTCATATAGGCATGAAAAACCTTCTGAGGGAGAGAACACTTTGCAGTAGGAAATTTCCTGTACTCATATGACAAACTTACAAATTAATTTACATGTGTTCAATGCAGTATCCTGAACTGACTCACAAAAGACTGGCATGACATGAGCAACTAGCGTGACCAGACAGCAAGTGTGAAAAATCAGGACAGGAGATGGGGGGTAATAAGCGCTTATATAAGACAAAACCTCAAATATCGGGACTGTCTCTATAAAATCGGGACATCTGATCATTCTATGAGCACCTTTCCTTTTTCTCAGTTATCAGCATCACACTCCACTTTGTAATGATCTTCTTTCAGGCCCCTCTATTTGATGTCTCAATGCACTTTTGGTATGCAAACAAAGCAAGCTTTACAAGACATTTGTAAGGTATTTTCATCCCCATTTTACAAATGCAACAAGTGGTTATGTGATTTGCCCAAAGCCATGCAATGGATCAGTGGCACGAGAGGAAATGGAACTCAGGAGTCCTGATTTCCAATATTAGGGTTTATCGCCTCGAGAAACTTGCACTGGTATTATTTACAGTGGGCAGTTAAACCGGTGGAAAAGATTGTTGACATTCTTACGTCTATACTTACCCGCTGCTTCGGCGGCGAGCAATCGATCTTCTGGGATCGATTTATCGCATCTTGTCTAGACGCGATAAATCGAACCAGGAAGTGCTCGCCGTCAACGCCGGTAATCCTACTCCGCGAACGGAGTAGGCAGAGTTGACGGGGGAGCCTGCGCACCGCGTGTGGACCCCCGGTAAGTACCTTTTCATTCGCACTAAGATACTTCGACTTCAGCTACGTTATTCACGTAGCTGAAGTTGCGTATCTTAGTTCGAATTGGGGGGTTAGTGTAGACCAGCCCGTTCAGTTAAAGCGGGGCTCATTGCTGGGTAGCCCAGGGGCAGGTTTAACTGAACTACAGGGCAGTAAGCCATTCTCACTGAGGTGTTCACAGGGGAGCTTGCACAGGTTCAACTATTATAGGTTTAAAATCCGATTTAAACAATCCCTGTGCACCGCTGGTTCCCAGGTAGCCAGGCCCAGTACTAGCGCCCCCCGCTTCCCAATGCCCCGCCATGGGGATGAGTCTGGGTCTGCCTGGCGCTGACGGGCAGCGGCTCGCGACAGGCGGGCGGGCCGCGTCGCGCTATGCGCGCCACGCGGACATCCCTCCCCCACTTTCCGGGCCGCCGGCCTTCAAATATCGCGCGATTCTGCAGCCAGGTGTTGAGACGCCACGTCCCGTTGGTGCTTCGCTGTAATCGCAGCCGGAGCGGAGCGGCCATTGGAGGGGGGAGGAGCCGCCGCCGGCCCGCGTGGCTGAGGTGAAGAACGGGCTTCTGCGCCCGTAAGGGCTGAGCCGCCCCGCCCCGCCCCGCCGGTTGCTTCCCGGAGCGGGGGCCTTCCGCCCGTGCCGCGGCAGGGAGGGGGTGAGGGCGGGCACGTACCGGGGAGAGCGGCCCCTTCCCCGCAACGCTGTGGCGGGCTCCCGAGCGGTGGGGACGGGGTGGGGCCTGGGGGAGGCCGCCTGAGAGGCCCGGGGTCCCCGAACCGCTGCGGGGGCGGGGGCGTTGTGCCTTGTCCCTGGGCGGAGCCGTGTCCATGCCGGCCGGGGCAGCCTGGAGCCGGGACAAGGAGCAAGTTCCTTGGTCCCGCCCCAGGCGCCGCTTCTCAGGGAGGGGCTGGAGACGAAGCCCCGGCGCGGGGCGGAGGCCGCAGCTGTAGCTACGGGGCAAGGCGGCACCTCAGCTGTGTCAAAGCGGCGTGGGGGGCGTTAGGCTTAGCCGGTCCCGGCGGGCCAGGCACGGGAGAAGCACCGAGCGGTGTGAGTGGAGAGCCCGCGCCGGGACGGACGCCTGTCTGCTGACCGTATTCCCAATCCCCGCTGTAACCTGCGTGGAGGTGGGGGAAATTCATTTCTTGCCTGGGAAGCCCCCTTGCCTGCTTAGAGCCATTGGACACGTACCGGGTGTGATTGAAGATTAATCTGCCGCCTGACCGCCCCACTCTGCTAACGTTGATGTCTCTTGACCTCCGATTTCGCAAACCTGACCCATTGTGAAAGATAAAAGAACCTGCGGTGTTTAATGTTGACAAAAGAAGGGGACACTTGTTGTCAGGAATGAGCCACCTTGATTTGGTCCTGCCACAACTTAGGGGCTGGACTTGATGACTTCTTGAGGTCCCCTGTCCAGCCCTACATTTCTGTGATTCTGTGGAGTTACTCTTCTTTTACACCAGTATCAAGGGAGAGGAGGATGAGGCCTGGGAAAAGTTGTCTTTTCATTTTACAGGTTTATAGAAACCTGTTTTCTCTGCTGGAAAGCCTACTATTTAATGTCATTTACTGGCTTCTGTACAGATAATTACAGCTGAGCTGCTATGTCTTTTTGTTTTTACAGTTCATAAATAAGGAGAAAAAGATTTTTCGAGGAATCAAGATTGTACAGAATGGGAAAGTCCCATGGGCAGCAAGGAGCTTGATCATCTTTTCACTGCTCTTCGTCCATGTTTTTCTGGAAGAAGAAAAGATGAAGATTGATTTCCTTATGAAAAATAATCTCTGTAACCACTGACCAAAAACTATGTGCTAAAATCAGAAATCTTGACAAAAATGGGAATATTTGTGTTTTTTGTGATTTACAGTTTAATCTTAACCCTGATACAAGGACACAGTCTGTTCACCTGTGAACCAGTTACTGTTTCCAGGTGTACAGGAATTACATACAATATGACATTTTTTCCAAATATGATGGGACATTATGACCAGGACACTGCTGCTGTTCAAATGGAGGTGAGTTGCCCCTCCCTGTTTTGTAATATTTGTTACATTCAAGTAATATAACTGGGAACAATTGGAAAGGAATGATTTGTAAACAGATAAATCTTTCTGCCATCCTGTAATACTTGGAAGGGGAAGGTAGGTAATGTAAGACAACTTGATGCCCATTTGAACACCTAAGAAGTGCTTCTCCACCCTGTTGCAGCCTCCTGGACGTGCAGATAAGGTGTATGACAGCTGTAGGCTGTCCTATGCAGATCCTTGCAAGCCTCTGTGTAGAAGGTGTGCAAGGAGGGTGCCTGAGGAAGGAGTGGGCATGCCAATAGGAGACCATAGCACACACTACAGTGGATATGAATTCAGGGCCTCTCTGCGTTGCAGAGCCAGGGTTGCCAGAACTTAGAGCAACTCCCTGAAGTGCCTACATTATGTCCAGTGGCAAGTAGAACCTTTATCAGTCCAGAATCCAAAGGGTATAAAAGTAGGTTAAAGTTGCCTTTCCCGCCCCTCCCGAGATGCTTTGTGTGTGCTGTGCATCAAGGAGTCCGAGCACATAGTCTCATCCCAACTTCCCATTCTTTGTTTCCTGATGTCTCCTGACTGAACTTTTTAAAAAGAAAACTGCATCTGTTTTGAAAGTTGATAAGAAAAGAAGCACTTTGTACACCCAAATAAATTGTTTCTAAAAATTTATAATACACTTTAGTTTTTCTGGGAGCTTGCCGTCTGCAGAAAAACATTGTCCGTTGTGATAGTGGTAGGAAAGCTCTTGTTGAGAGTTGTAAAACAAGTTTCAAACCTGTTTTAATAGTGGTTTAACAGGAGGCAAAAACCCTCCTTATACAGGGCTTGAAATACTTACCAGACATGTACTCGCCAGAGGCTAATGCAAAAGATGGAGGTGGCAGAGGTGCACAAGAAAAAACTCAAGTGCTTTTATCAGAGGCTGAAGACCCAATAATGGATGCTACCAGCAGGCGGATTGAGTGAGTAAAGCAATAAGGTGGGAAGAAGAAGCTCCTTTGTTTTTCCAGTAAATTTGAGACCATGACCATCCTCTAGCTTCTGGTCAGTTTCACTACTATGTTGAACCCTCTGTCAGTTCCACTGCCCAATCATGCTAATTCCTTACTGGTACTAGGCACTGGAGCTTTTCTCAGGATGAAGACACAATAATGGATGCTGGGAAAAGGGTAGAGCAGAAGAGCCCCAGTCCCCATGAGTGCTATGTGGCAGCAGTGAAACTGGCCAGAGTTGTTTAAGGTTGATTCTGCTGCTGCTTGGGACAGCTCTGTCTAGTGGCAAAGGCCCTGGAGTTGTGCATAAGTTAATGCTTGGATGGTTCTCTTTGCAACCATAAGAGGTAGAAACCAATTATTTTTAAATGGAAAGCTTAAATTCTGCAGGAACTTGTCTGTCACCACCACTTGCCATGAAAATAATCCTTATCATTGTGCACAGCTATTTGGATTTTTCAAGACCCAGAAAGCAGGAATGTTTAAGGCACTGGGCCTAAATTAAGGTGATTCGGGGTCTATTCCTGACTTTGCCATAGACTTGTGTGACCGTGGATAAGTTTGTGCATGGAGGGGACCCTCTGTATTCAACTGTCCTCAGCTTTGTGTGCAGAAGGGAGGGGGGAGGGGAGTCTGGTCTCCCTTGTTGGCATCATTTTGTTTTCTCTCATTGCTCTTGACCTTGTGGAGGCCTACACACAGGGTCCTGCTTGAGTATAATGAATGGGGACTTGGCAGGCCTGTGGGGGGAAGTGGGGTGGTCCAAGGGTGCCTATCATCCTCTCTCTGGCTTTGTGAAAAATCTGTGGCACAGATAATAGATCCACAGGCTATATTACCTTATCTATATAGCCCACCTTGACTTTTCCACGGCCATGTACAGCGGGAGAGGAAGTTTCTTGTATAGCTTCACTGGAACCAGAGAAAGGTGCTGGGAAGGTGAGGCCGGGGGGGGGGGGGGGGGGGGTGGGGAGAGGGGCAAAGCCAGTGCTGAGGCACAGCGCCTCTGCACGGTGGCTCTACCTTTCCCCTTTGTCTTATCCTCACCTTTGTCAGGGTGATGTGGGGTTTATTCCATGGTGCTATTCTTTCTTTCTTCAGACCTTTCTCCCAAAAGAGAAGATGTGAGGGTGCTCTGTCTTATTTTACCATCTGTAAATGGGCATGCCACTTCCCTACTTTGCAAAAGAGTTGTATGGCTAAGTTAATTAATATATGTGAGGAGTTTCTATACTGTGACGGGTGACATAGCAAAGCCTATTAATTGATACAGAATTGGGCCCTAAAGATTCCCCCCTTTCTTAAATCTGTATGAAAACAGACTAAACTGTTCTTTCAAAATTTTACAACTGAACATTGACTTAATACAGCTTTGAAACTTTACTATGCAGAAGAAAATGCTGCTTTCCCTTTATTTTGTTAATAGTTTAACACAGTACTGTACTGTATTTGTGGGGTTTTTTTGGTGACTGTGCTGCTGCCTGATTGTGTAATTTGGTTTCAAATGAGATGTGTGGTTGACTGGTCAGTTCATAACACTAGTGTTTGTAACTCTGAGGGTTTCCAGTGGAGGGCAATGAGAATGATTAGGGGGCTGGAGCACATAATTTATGAGGAGAGGCTGAGGGAACTGCGATTATTTAGTCTGCAGAAGAGAAGAATGAGGGGGGATTTGATAGCTGCTTTCAACTACCTGAAAGGGGGTTCCAAAGAGGATGGAGCTAGATTATTCTCAGTGGTAGCAGATTACAGAACAAGGAGTAATGGTCTCAAGTTGCAATGGGGGAGGGTTAGGTTGGATATTGGGGGGGGGGGGGGGGGAATTTCACTAGGAGGCTGATGAAGCACTGGAGTGGGTTACCTAGGGAGGTGGTGGAATCTCCTTCCGTAGAGGTTTTTACAACCCGGCTTGACAAAGCCCTGGCTGGGATGATTTAGCTGGGAATTGGCCCTGCTTTTAGCAGGGGGTTGGACCAGATGACCTCCTGAGGTCCCTTCCAACCCTGATATTCTATGATTCTACTGTAAAGCACATAAGCCAACAACAGTAGCGTAGCTGGGGGGGGAGCAGGGGGAGCGGCCGCTCCCCCTTGAGCGGAAGCGGTGCCTTTTTTTAGCAGCACTAAAAAAAGGCGCTGCTTCTTTTTAAGCACCGCTTCTTGCACTCACCCAGCAGTGCTCCGGGTCTTTGGTGGCATTTTGGTGGGGGGCAGAGCCGGTGCAATGAAGTTTCGTGCCCAAGGTGAGACTTCCTTGCACCAACCCTGCACTCCTCCTCCCCACCCCCCCGGGCTGCGGAAGCTGAGCGGGGAGCCGGGGGCGGCTCCCTGGGGCTTCCCCCGGCTCGCCGCTCAGGCGCTGAGGGGGGCGCAGCAAGGTGGGGGGCTCGCCGCGGCTGCCCCGACTCCCCGCTCAGGCGCTGAGCGGGGAGACAAGGGGCAGCCGCGGCAAGCTGCCCCTTGTGAGCGGGGAGACAAGGGGCAGCCGCGGCAAGCTGCCCCTTGTGAGCGGGGAGACAAGGGGCAGCCGTGGCAAGCCGCCCCTTGTCTCCCCGCTCAGCAGCTCAGCTGGGAGAGAAGGGGCAGCTGCAGGAAGCCGCCCCTTGTGAGCGGGGAGACAAGGGGAAGCCGCAGCAAGCCGCCCCTTGTCTCCCCGCTCAGCAGCTCAGCTGGGAGAGAAGGGGAAGCCGCAGCAAGCCGCCCCTTGTCTCCCCGCTCAGCAGCTCAGCTGGGAGACAAGGGGCAGCCGCAGCAAACCGCCCCTTGTCTCTCCGCTCATCAGCTCAGCTGCTGAGCGGAGAGGCAGTGGGCAGCTGCCTGCCGCCCCACAAATCTTGGCGCCCTAGGCGACTGCCTAGGGTCGCCTAGTGGGTGCACCGGCCCTGGCGGGGGGGCCACCAAAGACCTGGAGTGAGCCTCTGCAGATCCGGAGCGCCGCCGGGTGAGTACAGGGGGAGGCGCCTTTTTATAGCGCCACTCCCCCTGCACTCGGGACCTGGCTGTGCTACTGGCCAACAACAAATGCACAGTATTCTGTGGCTAGTGTCCCAAGTGATGCCACATTTCAGGTGGCCACCTGAATAGGAACAGTCTAGGAAAAAAGAATGTAGGCCATACTTAGGATGGGGTACTCTATCCTGAGAAGCAGTGACTCTGAAAAGAATGTAGGAGTCATGGTGGATAATCAGCTGAACATAAGCTCCCAATGCAACTCTGTGGTAACAATGCTAATGGGATTCTTTGATGTATAAACAGGATAAGATCAGGGCGGTTATATTATCGCTGTCTGGTGCTTGTGCAACTGCTATTGGAATATTGTGACTATATCTGGTATCTGGTGTCCACTATTCAAGAAGGATGTTGAAAAATTGTAGAGGGTTTAGAGAGCCTCAAGAATGGTTACAGGATTGGAAAACATGCCAGATAGTGAAAGATTCAAGGAACTCTTATCTGCTTATCTTAACAAAGGGAAGGTTAAGGGGTGACTTGATCACAAGTTATAAATGCCTGTGTGAGGAACAGAAATTTGATGATGGGTCTTCTATCTAGCAGACAAAGCTATAACACAATCCAGTGGTTGAAGGTTGAAAGTTGAAGCTAGACAAATTCAGACTAGAAATAAAATTTTTTTTAACAATGAGAATAACCAGTGGAACAGTTTACCTAGCATTGTGGTGGATTCTCAATCACTGGCCATTTTAAAATCAAGATTTGAGTGTTTTTCCTAAAAGGTATGCTCTAGTTCAAACATGAATTAATTCAGGGAAGTCCTCTGGCCTGTGTTATGCAGGAGGTCAGGCTAGATCATAATAGCCTTACAGTCTAAGAATAGGAAGCTCAGAAATATCAATTGTGATTATTTTATTGGTTTTATTTTTCATTTTTCCTTACGAATTTTCAGATCGTTGGACTTCTCTCTGGCTATTTTGGTCTTGTCTTTTATATATCTTAGTTTAGGTCTGTTGGAACAAATGAAGTTGATTCAGCTCAGACTCAGAAAAGAAAACAATAAAAGTCAGTCTTACAAAAACAATGTTCAACACTGTGGTATTATAGCTATGTTGGTCCCAGGATATTAGAGAAGCAAGGCAGGTGAGGTAGTGGACCAACTTCTGTTGGTGAAGGGGACAAACTTTCTAGCTTACACAGAGCTCCTTTTCACATCTGAGGATTGTATTGAGCTGTGACTCGGAGTACAATGTGGAACAAAGAAGGCTCCAGAGGCGATCCTAGGAATTATAGGCCAGTAAGCCTAATGTCAGTACTGAGCAAACTAGTTGAAACTATAATAAAGAACAAAATTGTCAGACGTAGATTAACTCTTCCCCCAAAAACATGTTAATGTGGTTTTTGTAAAGGGAAATCATGCCTCACCCATCTAATAGAATGCTTTGAGGGGGGTACTTAGATTTTCAGAAAGCCTTTGACAAGGTCCCTCACCAAAGGCTCTTAAGCAAAGTAAGCTGTCGTGGAATAAGAGGGAAGGGAAGATCCTCTCTTGGATCAGTAACTGGTTAAGATCCAGGAAACAAAGGAATAAAGGGTCAGTTTTCAGAAAGGAGAGAAGTAAATACAGGGGCGTCACATCTTACAGGAGAGTTAGGTTCTAAAGTCAGGGTGTAAGGCAAAAATCACGTATAGTCAAACTCTCATTGAGTGGAATGGCGGGCGGAATCGCCGGCACTACAGGTACAGTATTTAAATTGTTGGGTTTTCTCTCTTTTTTTTTTTTTTGGTTTTGTTTTTGGCCGAGCGCGTATAGTTGAATTTGCGTAAGTTAAATGTGCGTCTGATGCGACTCCCCTCTAGTTGTGGCCCGCAGGGGTCTATGCTGGGACCAGTACTGTTCAACATACTCCTAAATGATCTGGAAAAGGGGGTAAACAGTGAGGTGGCAAAATCTGCAGGTGACACAAAACTACTCCCGATAGTTGCATCCACTGCAGACCACAAAGAGTTACAAAGGGATCTCACAAAACTGGGTGAGCAGGCAATAAAGTGGCAGATGAAATTCAATATTGGTGAATGCAAAGTAATGCATATATAAAATGATGGGGTCTAAATTAGCTGTTACTACTCAAGAAAGATACCTTGGAGTCCATGTGGATGGTTCTCTGAAAACATCCACTCAATGTGTAGCTGCAGTCAAAGAAGCTAACTGTTGGGAATCATTAAGAAAGGCGTAGATAATAAATAAGGCTAGGATTTAGTCACTGGTATTTTTAGTAAAAGTCATGGACAAGTCACAGGCAATAAACAAAAATTCACATCATGGTCTGTCCATGACATACTAAATACCTGTGATTAAAATCGGGGCGGGGGGGACGCTGGACGGTGTGGAGGACTGCTGCTGGGGGGTTGTTTATTCTAGCTGTATAATGTATTCTGCTATAGCTATGATGGACAATTTCCCTGTTACTGACAAGTCATAAGAACAGCCATACTGGGTCAGACCAAAGATCCATCTAGCCCAGTATCCTGTCTTCCAACAGTAGCCAATACCAGGTACATTAGAGGGAATGAACGGAACAGGTAATCAAGTGATCCAAGCCATCGACCATTCCCAGCTTCTTGCAAACAGAAGCTAAGGGTATCAATGGCTATTAGCCAGGATGGGAAGCGATGATGGACCTATCCTCCCTGCATTTATCTAGGTCTTTTTTGAACCCTGTTATAGTCTTGGCCTTCACAACATCCTGTGGCAAAGAGTTCCACAGGTTGACTGTGCATTGTGTGAAGTCCTTCCTTTTCTTTGTTTTAAACCTGCTGCCTATTAATTTCATTGGGTGACCCGTGGTTCTTGTGTTATGAGGAGCAACTAACACTTCCTTATTTACTTTCTCCACACCAGTCATGATTTTATAGACCTCTTATCATATCCCCCCTTAGTCATCTCTCTTTTCTAAGATGAAAAGTCCCAGTCTTATTTATTTCTCCTTGTATGGAACAGCTTCATTTTTGTTGCCCTTTTCTGTACCTTTTCCAATTCCAATATAGTCCTTAGGCTCAATATCAGGAAAATTTCCTGGCTGTAAGATTCATTAGATTTTAATAGTTTTATAGAAGGAAATGATGTAAGGTCATTTCTAAAGTATTTTAAAATTAGACTATAGTCTATTTTCTACTGTTTTGTATAGAGAACAATCCTGCCCTGCTGAAGAATGGGAAAAAAATGATCTAATCTTACATTTTCCATTTCTGAATTCTGAGACAGGTGTTCATATGTCTGTTATCTATGCTTACAGTGGAGAACTAAATTAATCTAGCTACAGCAGCAGGAAAAAATAAATTAACAGTGACTTTAATTCTTCTAAGATATACCAAAAATAGTATCCTTTGAATTATTGAAGCAGGGGTAGAAAATAAAATAAGGACAACACTTCTGTACCAAAAAACACTTCTGTATTTTTCCCCTTCTGTAAATTGTATCAATTTAATTTCTCTATCGACACAAAAGATTGTAAAATGAAGCAAACAGTGGAGTTGGGAGAAAGAAATCTTTCATGATTAGTTCAACATTAAACAACAAACCCATGCAACTGGGAAACATTGACATCTGTTTTTAAGTTACCGTATATCTTCAGCACATGGAGGGTGTTGGTAGGAGAAAAGAAATGCAGTAGCTACAAATGGGGAGTGTCAAGTAATCTGTAAGATGACTGGCTCAAAATACTAACACACTGAAATGTGGATAGAAATTCTTTAAAATTTTAAGTGAAAATTATCTGGAAGAAGACTAAGGAGATCATGGACTAAAATAGAAAGATTTTGCAGATGGTGGCATAGTATGCTGTACATCTTGTCTTAAAGAACCATATAGCATAGTGCTCACTATGTGAGCGGGAGAACCGCATGGTGACTTGCCTGCTGGGTGAAAAGGTTGCGGATCTCTTGAGACATCTAGACAGACTTACGTATAGTGCTGGGGAGGTAGTCATGGTACATATAGGTACCGATGGCATAGGGAAAGATAGGAGAGAGGTCTTGGAGGCCAAATATAACCAGATTGCTGGCATGTAAAAGCAGTTTTTAAAGTAAGGGCTGTGGGAAAGCTGAGAGTATGTGTTTTATACCGAGCCATCCCTTGGGGAGGATCTATTCATGGAGATTCTGTATGTCCTAGTAAGAATGGAACATGGAAGATGATAAAATATGGGTAGGATCTGATGAGAAACAGGTAAATGGAAAAAGTCTCAATTATATCACGTAATGGCAGACAGCTAACAAGTGACAATTTTTTAAAGTGCTTAGATACAAATGCTAGAAGTCTAAACACTAAGATGGGTGAACTTGAATGCCTCATATTAAATGAGAATATTGATATAATAGGCATCACAGAAACTTGGTAGAATGAGGATAATCAATCGGACACAGTAATACCAGGATACAAAATATATCTGACAGAATAGATTGTACTGGTGGGGGAGTGGCACTAATCATGTGAAAGAAAATGTAGAGTCAAATGAAGTAAAAATCTTAAATGAACCAAACTGTACCATAGAATCTCTATGGATAGTAATTCCGTGCTTGAATAATAAGAATATAACAGTAGCGATATAATATTGACCACCTGACCAGGATGGTGATAGTGACTGTGAAATGCTTAGGGAGATTAGAGAGGCTATACAAATAAACTCAATAATAATGGGGGATTTCAGCTATCACCATATTAACTGGGTACATGTTGCCATGGGACGGAATGCGGAGATAAAGTTTCTTGACATCTTAAATGACTACTTCTTGGAGCAGCTGGAACTCACAAGAAGAGAAGCTAATCTAGATTTAGTCCAAGTGGAGCTCGGGATCTGGTCCATGAGGTGAATATAGCTGAACCGCTAACGTAGTAAAATTTAACATCCCTGGGGCGGGGATGACAACACGAAAGCAGGTCACCACATAGCATTTAATTTCCGAAAGGGGAACTACACAAAAATGAGGAAGTTAGTTAAACAAAAATTAAAAAGTATAGTGCCAAAAGGGAAAGCCCTGCAAGCTGCATGGAAACTTTTTTTTTTTTTAAAAGACACCATAATAGAGGCTCAAATTAAATGTATACCCCAAATTAAAAAACATAGAGGACCAAAAAAGTGCCACCATGGCTAAACAACAAAGTAAAAGAAGCAGTAAGAGGCAAAAAGGTATCCTTTTAGAAGTGGAAGTTGCATCCTATAGAGGAAAATAGAAAGGCAAGTGAAATGTAAAAATATGAGGAAGGCCAAAAAAGAATGTGAAGACCAGCTAGGCAAAGACTCAAAAAGTAACAGCAATTTTTTTTTTTAAGTACAGTAGAACAAACAGTGGGACCACTAGATGATCGAGCTGTTAAAGGAGCACTCAAGGAAGACAAAGCCATTGTGGAGAAACTAAATGAATTCTTTGCCTCGGTCTTCACTGCTAAGGATGTGAGGGAGATTCCCAAAACTGAGCTATTCTTTCTAAGTCACAAATCTGAGGAACTGTCCCAGATTGAGATGTCATTAGGGGAGATTTTGGAACAAACTGATAAATAAAACAGTAATAAGTCACCAGGACAAGATGGTATACAACCAAGAGTTCTGAAGAAACACACATGTGAAATTGCAGAACTACTAACTGTGGTATGTAACCTGTCATTTAAATTAGCTTCTGTACCAGATGACTGAAGGACAGCTAATGTGACGCCAATTCTTAAAAAGGGCTCCAGAGGTGATCCTGGCAATTAGAGCCTAATTAAGCCTAATTTCGATACCAGGCACATTGATTGGAACTATAGTAAAGAATATGATTTGTTGGCAAAAGTCAATATAGTTTTTGTAAAAGGAAATCATGCCTCACCCATCTACTAGAATTCTTTGAGGGGATCAACTAGCATGTAGACAAAGGTAATATATACTTAGATTTTCAGAAAGCCTTTGACAAGGTCCCTCACCAAAGTCTCTTAAGCAAAGTAAGCTGTCCTGGGATAATAGGGAAGGTCCTCTTCTGGATCTGTAGCTGGTTAAAAGACACAAGAAACAAAGGGTAGGAATAAATGGTCAGTTTTCAGAATGGTGTCCTCCAGGGGTCTGTACTTGGACCAGTACTGTTTAACATATGCATAACTGATCTGGAAAAAGGGGTAAACAGTGAGGTGGCAAAATTTGCAGATGATACAAAACTACTCAATATAGTTAAGTCCAAAGCAGACTGTGAAGATCTACAACGGGATCTCATAAAACTGGGTGACGGGGGAACAGAATTGCAGATGAAATTCAATGTTGATAAATGCAAAGTAATGCACATTGGGAAACATCCCAATTATACATATAAAATGATGGGGTCTGAATTACACTGAAGAAAGAGATCTTTGAGTCATTGTGGATAGTTTTTTGAAAACATCCACTCAATGTACAGTGGCAGTCTAAAAAGCTAACAATGTTGGGAATCATTAGGAAAAGGATAGATAACAGAAAATATATTGCCTCTATAAAAATCCATGGTATGCCCACATCTTGAAAACTGCATGCAGATGTGGTCACCCCCTCTCAAAAAAGATAGAATTGGAAAAGCTACAGAAAAGGGCAACAACGATGGTTAGGGGAGTGGAACAGCTTCCATATGAGAAGAGATTAAGAAGACTGGAACTTTTCAGTTTAGAAAAGAGATGACTAAGGGGGGATATGATAGAGGTCTATAAAATCATGACCGGTGTGCAGAAGGTAAATAAGGAAGTGTTATTTACTCCTCTTTATATCTCAAGAACTAAGGGTCACAAATGAAATTATTAGGCAGCAGGTTTAAAACAAACAAAAGGAAAGACTTCTTCGCACAGCACACAGTCAACCTGTAGAACTCTTTGCCACAGGATGTTGTGAAAGCCAAGACTATAACACGGTTCAAAAAAGAACTAGATATGTTCATGGAGGATAGGTCCATCAATGGCTACTAGCCAGGATGGGCAGGGATGCAAAACCATGCTCTGAAGTGTCCCTAGCCGCTGTTTGCCAGAAGTTGGCAATGGGCAACAGAAGATGGATTACCTGTTCTGTTCATTCCCTCTGGGGCACCTGGCATTGGCTGCTGTCGGAAGACAGGATACTGGGCTAGATGGACCATTGGTCTTACCCAGTATGGCCATTCTTATGTCAGCCTTTGCAGGATTAGGATCTAATACAATATGAAAGTCTAATATATAATTGCAAACATTAAATCACAAAATAATCTTAAGCATCTTAAATATGATAAAGAAATAATAATAAAACCTACAGATGACATATGAACACTTCGGTCAGAGGAAATAGTTCAGTATTTATGTGTGAGGTGGGAGACTTTCAAAGTTCAAGTTCAATCTCTTTAGAATTTTTTTTGGTTAATTTAACATTATTACTGTTGGTTAATTTGATCTGTTTTCTTAAAATAACCATTTCTTGCAACAGCTTTTTGAAAGATTCTTTTTCTCAGCATTTGAATGCTAAGGTACATTGCTTGTATCTGATTACATTATCCAACTCTTCTTTCCAGAAGAATCAGTAAATTGGTAGCTCTTGAGAGACCGAATACCATTCACCTTTTTAGATGTTCAAACAGTTGGATATTTCTAAAACTTCTTAAGAATTAATTTTAATACATATTGTCACGCTGTCTGGAGTGACTCACAACTGTGAGTTCCTAACTCTGGGCAGACTGTTGGGAAACAAGGGCAGATGCCCCAAACTGGTGGTATGTTCTATAATTATATTTCACAAGCTGTTAACAAATGTGAACTCCTGGATTACTCTACGAGTCTTATCATGGAGTCACAGACAGTCCTCTTAGCCTCTCCAGTCTATTTTGCCACCCAGGCAAGCTGAACTTTGTGATAAAAGGTTATTAAAACCAAAAATCACCAGTCACTTGCCCCATATCAGTTGATACCCCAGTTCTTATACCAAAGACAATGCTGACAGCCAGTTCTATAGTAAATTAACTACAAGTTTATTAGCTAAGAATGTGAGTTAGTGAGAGGTTAAAGCAGGTAAAATATAACAACAGGTGAGTCAGAGTTTGTAAATCCAAAATGATAGCAGAGATGTAGTAATCTGCCAGTTTCCCAAAAGTTTTTTCAGGGCTAGCCAGAATAACTCGGGATCTCTGTCATCTTGTCCAGTTATTTTACCCTGTTAGAATCCAGACAGTCCAGAGATAAAGGATCTTCTTTTGAATCAGTACTTACAGCTTCTTCTTTAGACAACAGTCTGATAAATGGTTTTATTCACACAATGGCCACTTGCTTTGCGATAAGCATTCCCAGTTACAGTCTTTCATAACCATTTCACAAGATTTCTTTGAGTAATTTATTTACCGGGTTATATACAAATGCAAATGTTTGTAATAACAAACAATAGCATATTTCACTAGTTTTTATTAATTGAACACATCAATACATTCTCTTACTAGCACACACTTTAATCTAGGGTTATCTAATTACAGGAGTATACATAATATACATGTAGTTATAGGGGTATATGCAATGTAATGTAATGTAACCAGCTGTCTGCTATTACAGATAAATAAGTACAGTAACATTAGCTTCTCTTTTGATCTCTATTAGCATATGAGTGAATTAGTTTGAATACCTACTAATATACTTAACATTTCTTTGATATTCGTACACAAGTGAATTGGCCTATGGCTATGGCCTTAGCTAGCCTGCCAGTGTCACACTTATTTTATAGTAAGTACCTCATAGTTATCAAATAACTGAAACTAAACAATACAGTTTTCCTTAACTAATGGATGATGTAATGGGCCAAATTCTAGCTCCATAGTCTACATTAAACCTAGTTTAAAGCCCTCCTCTCTAGGTTAGCCAGCCTGCTTGCAAAGATGCTCTTCCCTCTCTTCATTAGGTGGAGCCTGTCTCTGCCTAGCAATCCTTCTTCTTGGAACACCATCCCATGGTCAGAGAATCCAAAGCCTTCTCTCCGACACCACTTGCTTAGCCATTTGTTGACTTCCACGATTTGACGGTCTCTACCTGGGCCTTTTCCTTCTACAGCAAGGATGGATGAGAACAACACTTGTGCTTCAAACTCCTTTATCCTTCTTCCCAGAGCCACGTAGTCTCCAGTGATCCGCTCAAGGTCATTCTTGGCAGTATCATTGGTGCCCATGTGGAGAAGCAGGAAGGGGTAGCGATCCGAGGGCTTGATGAGTCTTGGCAGTCTCTCCGTCACATTGTGAATCCTAGCTCCTGGCAATCATTAAGTGGCCCGCCGAGACCGTCAGCAATTTTCAAGTAGTCCGTGAAAAAAAAAGTTTGAGAACCACTGATCTAGACCATCCCTGACAGGTGTTTGTCTAACCTACTCACAAAAATCTCCAATGGTGGAGATTCTACAACCTCCCTAGGCAATTTATTCCAGTGCTTAATCACCCTGACTGTTAGAACATTTTTCTTAATGTCCAACCTAAATTGCTCTTGCTGTAATTTAAGCCCACTGCTTCTTATCCTATCCTCAGAGGTTAAGGAGAACAATTTTTCTCCCTCCTCCGTGTATCAACCTTTTATGTACTTGAAAACTATCATCATGTTGTCTCTTCTCCTGACTAGTGAGTAACTTCACTAACATCTAACCAGTGAGGTGAAATAGTTATTTTTTAAACAAATTTAGTAGAATTAAAAAATATAAAGTGAATAATTAATAAATTGCACTCCTCTGGTCAGTCTCTTGAACTATGCTGGAACTGTATATGTGGCGTTTTTGGAGTAATCTTTCTCTAGTGGTTTGTAAAGTCTGCCTAGCTCCTCTCACCCTCTCTCCCCAAAACCCCAACCACTTCTGTTGAAGAATGTTTGTTTGAAAGGCTGATCTTTAACGTGGGGTGGGGGGGGACGACAGAGGATGTCTATGTATTAGGAACATATACAAGTTTTATCTAGATTTGGATTCCTTTAGAATCTCATGTGTCCTGGTGGTCTTATTCATCCTTTTTTTAATGGAAGTCAAAAATATAAATTCAGATTAGTCTATACACATTCTGATTTTAAAATGTGAACCATTTTGTATCTGAGGGTGGTGAAAGAGACTGTAAAATCAAGACTTCTAGCGCCATAGTCCACATTAGGTATAGCACTGAAATATTATAAGAGTTGTAGGAAAGGAAAATACAGCACCAGAAAACAGAAGCTTTTAAATTAATTAATATTAATTTAATACAACTGAAAATGAGCCACATTAAACAGAAGAATAGTAGACTGAGAGCCCAATAACCCAGTAGTTCGAGCAGTCACCTAGGCTTTGGTGTTCAAATCCCCAATTTGCCTGTTTTGGAGCAGGGACTTGAACTCAAGTCTCCCCACTCCCCATAGGCGAGTGGCCTAACCAATGAGTGTCAAGTGTTCTGGGGTGAGCCCCTCTCATTGAAGCCATTCCACTTTATATAAATAAGTATTCATTGGGCCAGAGAGAGTGAGAATGACACTATAGCCTTTGTGGTTAGTACACTCTCCTGGGAGACTCAGGTTCCAGTCCCTGCTCCAATGGATATTTAAGTATTTTATACAAAGTGGAACAGCTTCAACAGGAGAGAGACAACTCTTCCCGCCTCACGCACAACTACCCTATAGCCCACGATACTCACCTGGGAGTAGGGGAGACCTGGGTTCAGTTCCCTGCGCCAAATCAGGTAGACTGGGGAATTGAACTGGGACCTAACTTCAACACCAATTTGCCTGGTGTTGAAGTTAGGCTTACCAGCCTGTAATTTGCAAGATTGACTCTGGAGCCTTTTTTGAAAAATTGGTGTTATATTAGCTACTTTCCAGTCATTTGATACAGAGGGTGATTTAAGCAATAGGTTAATACCATAGTTAATAGTTCTGCAATTTCATATTTGAGTATTCTTTTGTTTTGTTCCCTGGGGTGGAGGGAGGTAAGGTTGGGTCCTGTCCGCAGGGGGTGGGAGGCCGGGCTGGAGAGCTAGCTTATCCTCAAGGGCAAGCCCATTCCATGCTCATTCCACAGCAGTGGCTCCTGTTTTGTGGAGCTGGGCTTGGCTCCCCACTCTGGGCATTGTAACCTGGCACATGGGGCTGCAGTACTACACAGGTTTGGCCTGGCCACCCCTCCGTCACGATAAGCATGGGGGCAGCCAGGCCAAATTTGAGTGAGTTTGTGCTGCAACCCTTAGCATCAGGTCGCAATGCCACTCACTGAGATTTGGCCTGGTCAAACTTGAGTGACAAAGAGTCCTGTGGCACCTTATAGACTAACAGACGTATTGGAGCATAAGCTTTCGTGGGTGAATACCCACTTCGTCGGATGCATGCTATGAATCTAGGGTATATAATAAAGTTATTTGAAGGTCTACAGTGTATTTTTATTTTTGTCTCACATTTACGCTCTGTATAATCTACATGGAGAGAGAGAGAGATATATAACTGAAAGTTTTGCACAAAGATTTCAGATCTGTAGTGCTTAGAATAGAAGCATTCTGTTATGATTGTTTTGAATAGTAAATTACAGATAGTGACATCTATAATTTAGGTTCAGACCTCAAAATGCAGTGTGGTTTTTTTTGTAAGCCATTTGGGAATGCTAGGATTTTAAATCACTGTACTTCAGTTTGTTTCACAGCAGCTATTTTTATTAAGATTTAAATGATTTCATATTTATACTGTTTCTAAACTTTGTGACAGTTTATACATTTTTTTTTTATTTTGAACTTGGAAGAAGTATAAGAGGGAGGGCATCTTTACAACAATTACATTATTTTAAAGCTCCTACTCTTACTACTATGTGTGTAAAATAACTGCAACAGGCCAAAGCCTAGAGAAATATAAAGCAAAACAACCTGACTTCTCGTGTGTGCGTGTGTGTGTGTGTGTTTGTTTTGTTTTCAGAGGAACAAGGCAGTTAAGTGGCCAACTCCTGTTGACCTTCAATAGGAGTTAAGCATCTAACTGCCCTTTGTGGCTTTGAAAATCTTTTCTCAGGTGCTTTTCCCCTCCTGGTTGGAATTCTGACTAGTGAAAGATGGGGATTTGAATGGAATTGTCAACACTCATAGCTACAGTAATGATAGTCATAGGTAGGGTAGCCAGACATCTGGTTTTCGACTGGAACACTCAGTCGAAAAGGGACCCTGGTGGCAGTGTGCAGAGTCTCCCCGGAGCCCTCTCCCACACCCTGAACCCCTCATTTCTGGACCCACCTGGAGCCCAACCCCCAGCCCAGAGCCCATACCCACCCCACACCTCTTCCCCGGTCCAGAACCCGCTCCCGCACCCCAAACCCATCATCCCTGGCCCCACCCCAGAGCCTGAACCTCCAGCCAGAGCCCTCACCCTGCTCCTGCACCTCAACCCCCTGCTACAGCCCGGTGAAAGTGAGTGAGGGTGGGGGAGAGTGAGGGAGGGAGGGGATGGAGCGAGCAGGGGCAGGCCTCAGAAAAGGGGCGGGACCTCAGGGAAGGGGTGGGGAAGGAGTGTTCGGTTTTGTGCGATTAGAAAGTTGGCAACCCTAGTCATAGGTTACAGGACCAAAAGGGATCGCTATAATAATGCTGTCTGACCTCCTATTTAACACAAGCCATAGCACTTCCCTGAATTAACTCTTGTTTGAACTAGAGCATATATTTTACATTTTGAGACCTGTCAGACAGTTTTTAATCCATTTAATGTGCCATGATAATTTGTATCATTCTAATTTTTAATCAAAAAGTTATTCTGTACCAACTCAAATGCCTTACAGAAGTCTATTATTATTTATTAGTATGATTATAGTGCATAGGAGACCCTGTCATGGATCAGGATCTATTGTGCTAGGCGCTGTACAAACACCGAACAAAGAATTTGCAATCTAAGTATAAGACCAGAGACAACCGACAGATACATACAGACAAACAGGAAAATACAAGCAAACAATGGGTATATCTACTCTTTGAGCTGGGTGTGTGTGTGTGTGTGTGATTCCCAGCTCAAGTGGTACCCACAGCAGTGGTAACTTAACTGTTTCACTCCAGGCGGTGTCAGGAGTAAATCAATGGAAACACAGCAATTCCGTCCGATAAAAGATTAATGCAAGTAAGCGTGCTCTATCTAATACTGCAGTTTATTAGATTTAAGCACACACAGACATAAAAAATAGGTTTAGAACATCCCAAATATTTACCGAAAATTTGGAACAGTGTTGAGTAATTAATAGCAGGTTTGCAGGGGCTAGTTGCTCACCTGCTGGGGAGAAAAGGTGTCAGGAAAAACGTCTCTTAAGATGGCTTCAGAGGACTGCTCCAAAGTACACTGCATTAGCTAGTCTTTTATAACTAACTTCTACAAAATACATATAGGGTGACCAGACAGCAAGTGTGAAAGATCGGGACGGGGTAGTGGGTAATAGGTGTCTATAAAGACAAAGGCCCAAATATCAGGACTATCCCTATAAAATCGGGACATCTGGTCACCCTAAACACATAGGTCATAGTGACCCCTACTAAATCAGAACTTTTCCTAACTTTCAATAAATTACTTATCAACAAACATCCTTAACAATGTTAATCATAATAAACTTCTATATCAAAGGCGCCCAAATCCAAGATTTTCATCCACCGAGGTTTTCAGTCTCAGTTGTTGACTTTTTTTCCCCCTGCTCCCATTCTGATTGGCAAAAACTGCCAGTTAGTTTTGATCTTACTTCTAAAAGCCTGCTTTCAAATTAACCTTTAACTAGGTGGTGTTCTATTTATTAGTTCATGGTGGCTGAATGCACATAATATGGTTGCAGTTGGAATAGAGTGCCCTTGGAATAGAGTGTGATAAAATGGTGGCACTTTAGGGTTGCCAGGTGTGTCTGGTTTTAAACCGGAACACCAAGTTGAAAAGGGACCGTGGCAGCTCTGGTCAGCACTGCTGACTGGGCTGCTAAAAGTCTGGTCGGCAGCGCAATGGAGCTAAGACAGGCTCCCTGCGTGCCCTGGCTCTGTGTGGCTCCCGGAAGCGGCCTGCATGTCCAGCTCCTAGGCACAGGGGCAGCCACAGGGACTCTGCACTCTGCCCCTGCCCAGAGCGCCAGCTCCACAGCTCCCATTGGCCAGGAACCGCAGCTTATGGGAGCTGTGGGGGTGGTGCCTGCAGAGCTCCCTGGCCACTCCGCCTAGGAGCTGGACATGGCGGCCGCTTCCACTGCCCGTCCAGAGCCCACACCCCTCATCCTACCATAAGTGCAGGGGACTGGACTAGATGACCTCTCAAGGTCCCTTCCAGTCCTACGATTCTATTTTTCTATCCTCTCCTGTACTCTAGCCCCCGGCCCAGGTCGGAACCCCCCCTCCTGCACCCTAACTCCCTCCTGGAGCCCGCACCCCAACCCCTCAGCCTGAGTCCCCTCCTGCACTCCAAACTCCTCATCCCTGGCTGCACCCCCAGCCGGAGCCCTCATCCCCCCTACACTCTAACCCTCTGCCCCTGCCTGGAATCCCCTCCCGCACCCTGAACCTCTCATTTCTGGCCCCACCCCGGAGCCCACACCCCAGCCGGAGCCCTCTCCTTCTCCTGCACCCCAACCCCAGCCCAGTGAAAGTGAGGGAGGGTGGATGGAGTGAGCAGGGGTGGGGCAGGGGCAAGGGTGTTTGGCTTTGTGTGATTAGAAAGTTGGCAACCCTATGGCATCCCTAGGGGTGGGAGAGATGGAGGAATGCACGGAACTTCGGCTGTGTGCGATGCACTCAGCCTACAGAAGCAACAAAATGTACAACATTCTAGCTTAAATTTTGTCAGAACTTGAAAAGGATTGGGACTTTTGTAGTTGATCTAAACAGCTCAGAATAAGAGTTGGGAATGACTCCACATTTTTAAATGGGTGGTGAACTATAGAGAAGTGAGTCCTTCTTACAGCTCCACTACAGAGTTCCTTAATTCCCTCTCAACTTACACCTAGCTAAGGACATCTCCTAACCCAGAGGTGGGCAAACTACGGCCCACGGGCCACATCTGCCCCGCGGGACCGTCCTGGCCAGCCCTTGAGCTCCCGGCCAGGGAGGCTAGCCCCCGGCCCCTCCTCTGCTGTCCCCTCCTCCCCCGCAGCCTCAGCTTGCCGTGCTGCCAGTGCTCTGGGTGGCAGGGCTGCGAGCGCCTGCCGGTAGTACGGCTGCGAGAGCCGCCGGCCTGCCCCAGTGCTCTAGACTGTGCGGCGGTGTGGCTGGCTACGGCCGGGCGGTGCAGCTACCAGTCCTGGTGCTCTGAGCAGCATGGTACTGGGGCGGAGAGCAGAAGAGGGGAAGGAGGTCCCGGGGGGCGGTTAGGGGTGGGGGGTCCTGGAAGGGGGCGGTCAGGGGACAGGGAGCAGGGGGGGTTGGATGGGTTAGAGGTTCTGAGGGGGGCAGTCAGGGGGCGGGAAGTGGGAGGGGGCGGACAAGGGGTGGGGGTCAGGCTGTTTGCGGAGGCACAGCCTTCCCTACCCAGCCCTTCATACAGTTTCGGAACCCCGATGTGGCCCTCGGGCCAAAAAGTTTGCCCACCCCTGTCCTAACCCCTTCCAAGTAAGGAACAACTTAATATTTTTCTCTAGATCATCTTTTAAAAAAAATCTGATTTACACTGTGATGGTGTAATACACTTATGTATCATGGTTTAAGGTAGCATTATATTAAAGTAATAGATTAATGTGCATGGACTAGGAATCAGGGACTTTCTCTGCCACTGACTCACTGTAGAGCTTGGACAAGTCACACAGAGCTCAATTCAACCCCCATTGACCTCAGTGGGATTTAGATAGAGCTGCTAATCTCTGGGGCCTGATTCTGAGCTTCTTTACGTCAAATCTGGAGTAACTCATTGAAGCGGTGGTATGATATTAGATTCAAGCCTGCTGTGTTTGTTAAATTGGGGAAAATTACACTTGTCTACCTTTACAGAGATATTGTGAGGATTAATTGTTTGTATAGCACTATAAGCACCCAAAAACTGATTATTGCCTGATCCTTTGAGAAAAATGTATTCATTACTTAAATACAATTAGCCGAGGGAGTCTCAGTCCTTGTTGCCCTCATACTAGGAGTTAAAGCAGACCACAAAAATTATTTGAGTTTAGATTCTGAGGATAAATTTTAGTTCTAGAGTGATGCCTACTGAAAGATATTTGTGTTTGCTGCTGGTGCTATAAACTATTTTACATAAAGAGTGCCTTTCAGATGAGATCTCCTTTGCTCCAAGCAAGAGAAACATTGGTGAACTAAAGTCAATAATATCTGTAATGAAGATTTGAACTTATGGTTACAACGCAATGTGTTTATACAAATTCAAGCACAAACTCCTTTGATGCTTCCAAAAGTGAAATGTGAAGAATTCTACAAAGTAACATTCTGATATATGCTTGCTCAATTTTAAATACGATATAGGTTATAAATATTCTCAGACTATGTTTATATTTCGAGCAGGGACATATTTCTGACATGATAGTAAAGGAGTTGCAGTGTTGTCACTTTAAATACCAACATTTATATCCTGCTCGACAGGTAGGGCTAGATCCACAAAGAGGACTTAGATTCAGTGTTGCAACACCTAACTTTTAGGTGCCTTGCTGTCCTAGTGGAATCCACAGCCCTGAGTTAGGTGCCCAGGCTCCCTATACAATGTAGAATCAGAGGTAGGCACCTAAGAATGCGATTCACAAAAGCCAGCACTCTGAGCGGGGAGCTGCCTAGGCTAGCCAATAGGAAATGCTGAGTAGAGGGGTGAGGTCTAAGCAGGGCCGGCCCTAGACCATCCCTGGCGAGGAGTGTCTTTGGCGCACCCCTCCATTTGTTCAACTTTTGAATACCTTATGTTTTATTGTATTTGTAGCCCATTTCATGACTTTGATGACTTTGATGCATGATTTGCATGCATATGCAGCCCACAATGTGTTACCTGGGCTGCAGGTGGCAGGGCAGCGGCAGCCCCGACCCTTGCTGCGCGGGGCATCTGGCTGCCCTCTCGGGACCCTGTGAGGTCCGTTGGCTAGCTGCCCCGGATGCTGCGGAGCCAGCCGGCTGCCCCGGACCCCGCCATAAGGCTGCCCCAACCCCGGATACCACTGGGATGGCCAGCTGCCATGGACCCTGCCACACGGGTTGGGCAGGCTGTCCCAGACTCTGACCCCACAGCTTGCAGGGCCAGGTGGCTGACCCAGACCTAGGAGCTCACGGGACTGGGCGTATGACCTGGACCCAGACCGCGGCGCTCACGGGGCTGTCTGGGAGACCCGGACCGCAGATCCCGTGGGGCCTGCCAGCAGCCCTTACTCGGACCCCGACCCTGCCCGGGGCAGCCCAGCCAGACCCCTCCGTGCTGGGCAGCTGGGAACCCGGGCACGTGGGTGGCCTTTAGCACACAGCTGAGCTGGGCTGCAGCTGTGTGCTAACTGGGCCACATGTGGGCAGCGGGTCAAGAACCGCTGCTCTAAGCTTATAGAAACTTTTTAATGTTAAGAATAACTGAAATGTACTACATCAAAAAATGGAACTGTGCATCAGCATTGGTTGGACCAGTATTAAATAGTGTTGCAGTAGGTGACAGCCTTAGAATGTTAACCCTATGTTGTTGTGTTTCAGATATTTTCCCATCAAATTTGCCCGTCTGCAAACTAGATTGCAGTTGAGCTTTTCACTTCCTATACTGAGCTCCTGAAGGCTTCTTCAGGGGCATCTTTTATTTTCTTCAGGGGAAAACAGACAGTATTAGGGAGAGTAAAAGTCAATGTTCCGCAGTCTTAGAAAGTCATCAAACATTACATGTTAAGCCATGGCAAAAGTAGTAACGGTATTTCTTTTATATTGTGTAAATATGGATTAGATAGATATCTCTGGCGTCTCATTAAATATGTCCTTTATTAGTCACTGCTTACACTCTTCAAGTCTTAAAACACAAGTACACGTTCACAATTACACAATAAGACAAGGTTCACAATATCGCAGCTGGGCTCTCACTTCGATTCAGTTCATTCTTATATCTCACTGACTGACTGGTGATGCCCCACCTCTCATATACCCACAAGGGCATGGCTGACAACATTCTAGGAGGTTCGAGGAAAATGTAGTTCTCAGAAAGACTGGAAGGTTCCATGAGATTCTACAAAGGTCCAGAACATTCTAGGAAGTTTATGAAAAATGAATCCACATGTGGAATACCTGAAACATTTTACTTCAAACATTCTATTTTCCCTTTTGTTTCTAACAACAAAAACAGCACCCCAAAACCAATGCTCCCTGAGCCTGGCACCTCCCATGCCCAGCACCCCAGGTGGTTGCCTGCCCCTAAATCTGGCCCTATGTCCTTGCTCCTCAAAGGGAACAAGGACTGCAATCTACCTCTCTTGCATCCTAGGGGAGTGTCCTCTAGCCACAGGACAATGGCAGTCGTTCTCGCTCTTTCTCTCTGGCCCATTGAATATTTATTTATACAATGTGAAACAGCTTTAGCAGGAGAAATTGAGATGGTTAATAGTCTCCTGTAATGTTACTCTTGAGGAATGTTAGGAGGTGATTTTTTAGCCCAATTGATTCATCTCTTAGGGCACGTCTTCACTGGCTTTTAGAGCTCTCCCAGCACTCTAAAAAACCCACCTCCACGACGGGAATAGCTACCAGCACTGGTGCACTGTCTACATTGGCACTTTACAGCGCTGAAACTTGCAGCACTCAGGGGGGTGTTTTTTCACCCCCCTGAGAGAGAAAGTTGCAGCGCTGTAAAGTGACAGTGTATCAGTCATGTTCCTCATCATCCTTATCATCATCATCACCAATGGGTATCATCTGGCATCTCCCAAGGGATGCAGGCCAGGATACAGCTTTTATAATGTGCTATGCTGATGCCCACTGGAGTTTGTATATATTTATGAAGGTTTATTTATATTTGTGAAGGTTTCAGCCCCTTTTCCTCCTATACCACTGCACCCCACTAAATTTAGGGTGCCCTGTTTTTCATAGGCTAACTTGTTAGCTCCCCTTATACTCGTTAACATTTACATCATTCAGTCACCATGACAACTTGTGACTAGCACATTGCTGACACCATATGTCTGCAAAAAGCACCAGAATTCTCTCACTGGCTTTAAACGGTATATTGAAATGTATAGTTCCTAAATATCAGCAATCAATACATCTGTTACTGTAATTGTTTCATATTTTGGCATAGGGTGACTCTCAGTTAGCCTGTCTCTAGGCCTGAGGCCTTCTTTGGCTAAGCTAAATATTTCACAGGGTGTTAGCACTGTTACAACTTAAATTAATACTTATATTTTACCTCTATATCTTAAATATACCTGATATCGTTTATCCTTGGCTACATGATGCAGAGCAGTGTCACTGCACTCACTTTCGAGATACTGTGACCTTGTTTCTGTCATGTTCCAAACCTTGGCAGCCTGCTAAGCAAAAGGCCAGCGGAACTGGTCCGTCATGATATCTCAGAGAATCTAAAAATGTAGTAAGTCAGGTGCTGTTTTTGTCCATGCTCAGGAGATCATTCCCTCTCTAGCCCAAAAAATTTCACTCCCACTGCTGAGAGAGTTTAGGATGTTTGAATTTATGGGAAGCAGAGGAATTACATCTGTCTTGCCAATGCTGTGCTTGGAGAGAACAAAATCATGGGAATGGACTGCAGAAACAGTTGAGCCCCTTGACATGGCTCAGGACAGCCGCGTCTTGAAGCGATTAACTCTCATTTCCAGTGGACTTTTGACCTCAGTTTCACATTTCGTTCCCCACAACAGGCCTACAGGAGGAGAATACTTTTCCTCAACTCTTGGTGAGCTTTTGTTTTAATGGTCCTCCAGAAAATGCAGACTGCTTATTTTCTGTAATAGAACGTTTCCAGTTTGACTAACTGGAAGGATGTATAATTGAAACCAAAGGTCAAGGCACACTCATTTTACATATTTTGCAGCTCTCATTCAGCACAAAGAAAGTAGCCAGCTTCTGGAGAGAAATATTCAGATGTAGAAGAAAATTTGCCAGTTCTGTGGGGCAGAGTCCTACATAGCTTAGACAATTGCCAGGGATGATGATCAAAACACCCGTACTAACTGCTGTTAATGTGAAATGTTCTAGGCAAACACAATTTTAACACACAAATAATTTTACAGGAATATTTATCTAAATTAAGTCAAACTCTTGGAATCCTGACATTCATTATAGGATTAACACACTCCCTCGTTTCCCATTATAATGAAATAGTTACATGGATGTTTTGTTTTTTTAAAAAGTATAAAACTTATTCTTGAAACTAATGTTTTGTCATTCTACAATACACACCATAGTTTTAGCAACTATTTTGATGATTTCCCCTCTGAGTTTAATTTCCTCACTTGTCAGCATCTACCAGCTGCACTCCAATAGACTCCTCCATGGCATGCTGATTATGAAGTCTAAATATTATATTTTTTACAATTAGAATTAATTTTTGTTATAATCTACAGGCCTCAGTTGAAATGCGGTTCATATGGGTTTTAAGATCCTGATCTTTTTCCAGGTGGCAGGTGTTTTTGCAAGTAGGTCATCTTATAATCATTTTCTGCATCAAGTCTGTATTATTTAGTTGTTTGTTTTACAGTGGCTAGGGCTGGTTGAAAATTTTCCATCAATATTGTTTGTCTGCGAAAAATTGTTTTTTTGACTAAATGAAAGGTTTCATGGAAAGTGTCTGCTTTCAGCAGAAAAATTAGACTCTAATTTTCAGTTTGCAGCTAAAAATGAAAACTTTCTGTTTCTGTTTTTCCTATGAAATGTCAAAATTTTGACAAAAATTATTTTTTTCCACTTTTTTTGTTGAAATTTTCTGTAGGGAAAAAAATCTCCCACTAGCTTTAATAGTGGCACCTAGAGATCCTAATCTAAACCCCATTGTGTTAGGCACTATACAATCAGGAAATACTAAGTATAAGTAAAGTGAGAGTCCCTGCCCTTAAAATTGTACAAGCTAGGTTAATGACAAGATGTGACTGGTGGAGGAAACAGAAAACTGGGGGTAGAAAGGATGAAGGAGGAGGTAAAAATAATAAAAACATTTTTACATAAACTAGTTGTATGACCTATGTAGAATATATATTAATTTCACACATTCCTAAAGTTGTACCTGTCAGTCGAAGCTTTCACTCTTCCTTATCCAAAGAGAGAGACCTTCTTTTACATCTCAAATAGCCTCACCTACACAAGGAGAATTTTTGAGCTCGATATTTTTATGGAATGGTATAATACTCTTTCATTAGGAAATACAGTAAATATTTCAATAAAACCACTTCAAAAGTAAATTCAGTTTCCATAGGAGCCAGATAGTAGTAGTTCCATTATGTTTAGGGTTGCCAGGCGTCCATTTTTCGACCGGAATGCCCGGTTGAAAAGGGACCCTGGTGGCTCCAGTTAGCACTGCTGACTGGGCCATTAAAAGTCCGGTTGGTGGTGCAGTGGGGGTCCGGGGCTAAGGCAGGCTCCCTGCCTGCCCTAGCTCCACGCGGCTCTCGGACGCATGAGCAGCCAGGGAGGCGCCGCGTGCTGCCCTCACTCCCAGGGATGGCTTTGCAGTTCCCATTGGCTGGGAACTGCGACCAATAGGAGCTGCAGAGGCGGCGTTTGCGGGTGCAAGGGCAGCGTGCGGAGCCTCCCTGACCGCTCATGAGTCTAGGGGCGGAGGGACCTGGTGGCTGCTTCCTGGGAGCCACGATAAGCGCCGCTAGGACCCCGAACCCTCTCCTGCACCCCAACCCTCTGCCCCAGCCCGGAGTCCCCTCCTGCATCCAAACTTCCTCCTGCCTGCCCCCCACATCACCCAAACCCCTGTCCCAGCCTGGAGCCCACTCCTGCACCCCAAACCTCTCATCCCCGGCCCCACCCCAGAACCCATACCCCCAGCTGGACTCCTCACCCCCCTGCCCCCTAACTCCCTGCCCCAGCCCGGAGTCCTCTCCCACATCCCAAACTCCTCATCCCTGGCCCAACCCCAGAGCCTGGACCCCCCAAGCTGGAACCTTCACCCCCCTCTCACATCCCAACCTCCAGCCCCAGCCCAGTGAAAGTAGGTGAGGTTGGGGGGAGAGCAAGCGATGGAGGGAAGGGGATGGAGCGAGTGGGGGCAGGCCCTTGGGGAAGGGGCAGGGCCTCAAGGAAGGACAGGGCAGGGGTTTTTAGTTTTGTGCATTAGAAAGCTAATCATTATTTTGTTTATTATGTCCTCGTGCAATAAAGAAATGAGCCAGGGTAAACTGAACATTAGGACTAGAGCTGGATGGGACATGATTTTTCTTTGTCCCTTGCATTGGGACAAAATCGAGATCTTTTGAAGTTTTTGACAAAATTAAGAGAAACCCCAGAAAATCCAATAGCCTGGTGGTTAAGGTACTCACCTAGCATGTGAGAGACACTGATCTGGAGCAGGGATTTGAACCTGCATCTCCAGCATTCCACTTGGCTATTTTGGGGTCTTTTGCTTGCTGCACATTATACCATTGTTGTGCCTGCCTCCACGGCAGAAAGTGCTCAGGCAATGCTTTATGAAAGTATGTGCACTTGATCAGCTGCATTTGCTATTGTCTTCTCTTAGGGTTCCAAGAGAAGACAATTGCAAAGGCAGCTGGTTAAGTGCACATACTTTCATAAAGCATTGCTTTCTGTAATGGAATCTGCAGATGAAGCGCACAGCCAGAATGTTCCATGGCGTAGTGCCAACTTAGCATATTTTTGATTTTTCATGAGGGTTTTTTCTATTATTCTTACTCTGTTTTATCTGCCCATCCCAAACACATCTAACTTTTATTACTTATGTACCATGAAGATTGTTGGACATGTAGTTTTGTGAGAAAAAAATGTATTTATTTGTAAATTTATTTTCTCTTAAATAGCATGTCCACCAATCCCACTCTCCCTCAGGGGATCTTTAGTGTTGAATGTTAAAGCACCTTGGTTTGAAAAACAGCTTGTTAATGTTAAAGTTTCCATTGCAGAGTCAAAAATTGACTTCTCCCTATTCCAATCACTGACTGACAGCTTTAGAATTGTTTCTAGCTGCCAGAAGGTATAATAAGGATTGGGAGACATGTCCATTAATTGGAAAGAAACAGCTAGGTAACAATTTTTCCTTTCTGTCCACATTTAATTATACCATACATTCTGCTCCACTCTGAGAACTCCTCATATTCTTCCTATTTGTCTACAGATTTTCATATGGATCATATATTATTTCAACTTTCCTGCTATACATATTTGACTACTAGTTGGAGACATAACTTAGTACAAATATTACCTGAATCTTGGAGGGTGTGTTTTTTGGTTTGGTTTTGTTTTTTTACAGTAACACAAAAAGAGATGTATTTAATCAAGTAGCTGTCCTAGTCTAGGTATATCACTAGGTATATATTGTCAATATAATGGCAATGGACCGTCAAAAATTAGCAGTAACTAGTGGATGGGATTGCAGTCTGTTAAGCTCAACCATGTTTTTACCTATTAATCAATTTGGTATAACATAAATAACAAGTTATTTTTTTCCTCTAGTAGGCCCGTCTGCCTGAAAACAGTGCATTAAGCTATTACTAAAGTTGTATTGAATTTTATGCTAGTAGTTGCTAGGTAAAAGTGGTTAACCAGTAATTAAATGTCTTACTTTATGTAGTGAAGATATAAACTTGGAACACTTTGACAGAGGAACACTGACTTGTTTTTGAGTTTTGGAATATTTTATATAGAAAATCAATAATGTTACTTAATTACATTAATCATAACAATTCTCAGACATTCAGATCCCATGGTGATGAATGTGATATATCTTGGCCAAGATTTTTAAGTAAATGGGAGCTGCTAGGTTGTCAGCAGTTCTTAAAACCACGCCACTTATTTAGGTGCCTAACTATGAAATTAGGATCCTAACTTTAGACACCCATTTTTGAAAATCTTAGTCTTAGAAAACACTTGTAGGTGTATAGTACTATCCCCATTTCACAGATGGGGAAATTGAATTAGAGAGGTTGCCATTGGGCTAAGATATCAAAGTAGAGTTCCGGTTAGCAATGTTAGTAGAACTCAGAAGTCCTTCGTTCCAGTCATTCAGATCACTAGTTACAATCATTTTTTATAACTGTCAAACAAGTAGTCTTTTTTCATATCTTTTCAAATCCACATGAAAGTAAAATGTGAACCATAGTGATTAAAATTATTGCAGTATTGTTGAAGCTGTGTTGGTTCCAGGATATGAGGGAGACCAAGTAGGTGAGGTAATATATTTGATTAGACCAACTTCTGTTGGTGGAAAGGATAAGCTTTCAAGCTACACATAGCTCTTCTTCAGGTCTGGAGAAGGTAACCAGAGTGTCTGAGCTAAAATACAAGGTTGGACGGATTGTTAAACACAAGAGGTTCACACATTCTGTAGGAGGCCACTTAAAATGAAGTGGACAATTAGTAGGGCAGGAGTAGTCACTAGGTGGACTGTGGGCCAAATCCCGACTGCCAAAGGCTTTTAACTGGACTGTGCAACTCTGGGGGGCCATGGGCAGTTAGTGTCGGGGGAGGTAGTGTGGGTAGAGGAGTGACTGGCTGTATGTTTGAGCTTGAGAGAGCTGGGGCTGCGGAGTAAGGTGGAGGAGCCTGGCACCAACACTCACCCTGCTGCTGCCACTTCCACCATCCTCTGGGCACCACCGGCCTGCGACTGAGGAGCAGGAGTGAAGGCACCCGACTGCCTGCTCCACAGGGGCCACAGTGGCCAGAAGACACAACTGCAGTTCAGTCCTGCCTGCAGTTTAGCCTAACTGGCAACCGTGCTTTGTGTGCCCCTGGTCAAAGGGGGTGCCATTTAGGGAGAGCAGCGGGGTGCATTTGCCCCCCCCCCGGTTTTGTGTCACCCCCTGGGCGGCCGGGGCTCCCACTGCCCCAGAAGGTGCCCAGGACAGACATGTAATTGAGGGGGGCAGATGCCCTCCCCCCCGCCTAAATGGAGCCCCAGCCAGTGCCCAGGGCTGACAGTGGGAGCCCCGTTGAGCACCCGAAGATGACAGCGGAAGCCCCGGCAGGCAGCTAAGGCTGACACAAAACTCGGGGGGCGGTGCCTCCCGACTTGCCTTCCCTAAATGGAGCTCCACCAGGCTGGAGCCCCTCCCACTGGAGTCCGGACCTTGACTATACCTTGACCAAGAAATTCGGACGTCACAAAAAATATTTGACTACCCCTGCTGTAAGGTGTGTTACAAATCCATAAAACCAGTGTCTCTGTTAATGCCATGGTTTTTAAATTTGCTGATTTTTTTCTTGTAAACATTACTAATCAAAATCTCTCTTTTTTTTGTAAAGCCTTTTCTTCCTCTTGTGAATCTCCACTGTTCTCCAGATGTCCACACATTTCTGTGTAAAGCATTTGTGCCTGCCTGCGTGAAGCAAATTCATGTGATTCACCCTTGTCGAAGACTTTGTGAGAGAGTATACTCCGACTGTAAACAGTTGATAGACACTTTTGGGATCACCTGGCCAGAGGAACTGGAATGTAACAGGTATAGTACCTTTTAATCTGACACGCAATGAAGGTGACATTTTCAAACACTCCAGATTTGACCCACAGCTGAACTGAAAGTCTGAAACAGAGAAAGTGTTAATATCTGCTTCAGAGTAGTCCCCACATCAATGGGGACCATGAGAGGTTACCTGAACAAGAAAGAAATTTCTCTTCAAGAAACTTTATTAAACTGATCTCCTGGATTTCCTGTTAGTGATTTTGTCTCAGTACAAAATGCTTAAAACATATATTTCTGTCTGCTTCCTTATCTGTAAAATGGGATAATAGTACTTATCTACTTCACAGAGGTTTTATGAAGAATTATAGAGTTTAAGGTCAAAAGGGACCACCATATCATCCAGTGTGACCTGCTTACTCCTGAGGGAATTCTGCGCCAAAACAACAAAAAAAAATTCTGCGCACAATATTTAAAAATTCGATACAATTCTGCAAATTTTATTTGTCAATAAATAAATGTGGAGGCTCCAGCATGGCAATGGGGAGCATAGGCCACTGGCTGCACAGAGATGGAAGATCTCCCTGCAGCCCCTCCCCAAGGACATGGACTCAGCAGTAAGGCAGCACCTGACCCTGACACAACGCAAGGGCCAGGTCTGCCCCAGAAACACCACAAGGCCCTGCCTCTCCATGCCAGAAGCACCAGGTGTGGGGCAGGCAGGTTCAGCCTGGCAGGATCCAAATGTGGAGGGGCTTAGTGTGAGGGGATGCAGGTGTGGGTTGAGAGTATTCTGTGTTGGGCAATTTGTATGCGGGCAGCTCTGGGGGGGCGGGGGCGTTCCAGGTGTGGGGGGATTGGATGCACAAGAGCTTGTTGGGGGTGTTCCAGGTTCAGGGGTAATGGAACTCTGCAGAGGGGTCCAGGTGAAGGTGGTTGAAGTTCAGCAGGGGGGTCTGGGTGTGGAGGGATGGGGCTCAGCAGCGGGGGGGGGGGATCTGAGTGCTGGGGGAGTGGGGCTCGGTAGGATGGGAGTTTGAGTGTGGGGGGCTCAGTGAGGAGTGGTCCAGGTGCAGGAGGGAGGTGGTTCGAGTGCAGGCGGCTCAGCAAGGGGTGGTCTGGGAGCAGGGATAGGAATCTGTATGCAGGGGTGAGGCTTGGCAGCATGGGGATTCGGATGTGGGCGGGTGAGGCTCAACGGGGTTCTGTGTATGGGGGCGGGTCCAGATGCACAGGTTGTGGGCAGTGGGAGTAGATCCCCATAGAGTGACCCCTATCCCCACAGCTGAGGAGCAATGTGGCAAGAAACAGGGCGTGTGTATGGAGTTTCCTGCAGCTGGGGGAGGTTTAGGGGGGTGAGTCTGACCCGGCTCTGGCTGCTCCTGGCAGGGGAAGAGGAAGTCCCATCCTCCCCGAGCCCAGCTGGGACTAGCAGCTGGGCCCAGCGCAGGGTAGGAGTCACTGGCCGGGACATACCCAGCCACACACCCTGCAGTGATTTACCTCTTCGCCAGCTGTTCTGGGTGCCTGAAACGACGCGCCTGCTCTGCTGGAGAGGGGCATGTGACCACCCTTGCAGCTTCCCTTTGCTTCCCTGTTAGAAAGTCATTTTTCTGCAGGGAAGCAAAGAAATCTGCAGGGGACATGAATTCTGCGCACACGCAGTGGTGCAGAATTCCCCAGGCTTAATCTCCTGTATATCCCAGGTCATCAGCACCACCCAACATACACACACACACACTAAACCCAACAACCGAAATTAGACCAAAGTATTCCAGCCCCCAAAGAGTAACTGTACAGTACTATGAAATATAAATCACTCTGTCTATACATCACTAAGTCCCAGAAGGCTTTTATTTTAATCTTAACCATTTAGCTGAACAAATTAAACCTCCCATTACTTTATCTATGCTGCATGCCAAGATTCAGTATTTCACAAAAATCTTATCTTTGTCTGTTTCTTCTAGCCCCCAGAGAGAGAATCATAAATTCATAGATTTTAGGGCCTGAAGGGATCATTATTATAATTTAGTTTGACCTCCTGCATACACAGGAAATCGAACCACACCCAGTAATTTCTGTTGGCAACTATAGCATTTGTTTTTTAAAGGTATCCAGTTTTGATTTAAGACTTCAAGTGATTGAGAATGCACCACATCCTTAGGTAAAATGTCCCAATGGTTAATTACTCTCACTGTTAAATAAAGTGCATGTTTTATTTCTAAGTCTTAATTATCTAGATTCAGTTTCCAGTCATTGGATCGTTATGCCTTTTTCTACTAGATTAAACCATCTACTATCAGAAATCTCTTCCCCATTTAGGCACTTGTAGACCATGATAAGTCACCTCTTTACTGTGCATAGCCACAGGGAAGAGAGTCTGTGATAGTATGGACCCAAGGGCAGGGGACAGATTGAGCAGTAGCATGGAAACTCAGTATGGAGGCCTATGGGATATTCAGGGTCTGCAGCATTTCATACTCTCACTCCTGCTCCTCTGCAGAGGTACAAACCTCTCTCAGAATTGTTCTGTAGAATTAGCCATCTTAGAAGCTTATTCAGATATTCAGTATATTTTCTAAATTATATTTTAAAATCAAATCACAGCACCCCCGCTAGAACACAGGGTTTGGGAGCCATGCGCGGTACCGCGTTAACGCGGGGTGGGGTGGGGGATTCCAATGTAAACAATTTATTTTGGGATCCATGCTCGCCCCCGCGCTAATACCGAATTCGCGCTATAGGGGCGCGCAGTATAGCAGTGGTCTCCTGTACTCAGTTTTTTCCAGGAACTGTTGCATCTCTAAATTATTCTACTACTGACAATAGTGACTTAAAGTTAACACTAACTACTGCTCATATGTGAAGTGAGGTGGTATTCTCTGTCCAGTTCTTAACACAGAGTCCATAGCACAAAAAATACCCTTGGAGTGTCAGCAGTAACTAGCACTGTTGTTGGCAGCCTCAGAAAGGCCGAAGACTGAATGAGCCTAGAGAGTGTTAAGAGAGACAGGCACTAATGAGAACCTTAAGATAGATACTCCTGACTCCTTAGAGATGACCCCAACAGAATTAGGATAAAGCAAGTTGGTAAATTGGTGAGATAAGCTTGTACTGGTGCAGTGCATGATGTTCCTGTTGTATGGTTAAAAAGGACTTCAGCTCCTAGAATTCTCAGGCCAGCCTAATTTGTCCAGAAGAACCTTTATTAATGGTGGTGATGAAACAAAGAGCCCAGGTTGAGTTTGTCCATCTGGCATTTAGGGGAAAAAAAATCTTTCTACTTTTAAACTGAGCACATTTGTTAGGAAATCACTGAGAAATCATGATCATGGAGCTCCGCCATGCCATTTTTACAGAGGCACTCTTAATCTAATCTCACTCTCATGGATAAATTGTAGAACTCCGACTCATTGGTGAGTAGTTGCACACATGAGTAGTCCAATTGTGAGTAAGTGTGCTCCTACTCGAGTAAAGATTGCATAATCTAGCCATAAGATAATAAGTCCATCACCTGCTAATGCAGAAATGGTCATTATAAAACAGATTAAGTTATTTTGTCCAATCAAATTCTAAATGTCACAAGCTATATTTAAATTAACCTTTTTTTAAAGTTAGAGAAAAAAATAATTACAATTGTGTTAAACTTTTATACTAGCTCTCCTTTTATTTTTCTTGTCTCTTTCATTTAGGGAATTTCCAGTAATGTATTATAAATATCAAAGTCCTTATCAGTTCTGTGACAGACAGTCCTCACCATTTGACTGCATATATTTTTTCCCTTTGAGGTAAAGTGTTATCAACTGATATGAAACAAGCAGATCTATTAGTGAAGGCAGATTTAATGTTAAAAAGGTCATCTCTCCATTTCTAATAATGAGTCTTTTCCTTTTTGAATGGATTTATACTGCTATTATTGTGGGACTGCTACAAAATGTTCTAAATTCCCACTGGCCTGAATTGTTTATCCCTTCTTTGAAATCATAGTCTTGATCTCTCAATTTCAAATTAATTAGCACAGTAAGGGGCCTTACAGAGCTGAGATCAAGAGCAGGAAGAAGTGTGGAGCCACTGATACCCTGGGAAGAGAGCTTTCTGAGAGTAGGTGATTTGAAACACAATCAAACCACTATTGTCAGCAGTTAAACGTTGACCTGGTCCAATGAAAGCAATGATATTTCCATCTGAATATACCAGATGTTCAACATTTCACTCCTATATTCGGATTGGAGCTTGCATTATCTCTAGTGAATCTTAAACAACAATTTGTCAACCAGATATAAAAATCTATGATGGGTGTTTTTCAAGAGTTTACATATATATAAATAATTTTGATGTGGAATAAGACCAGTAAAGAAACAACTACAAAATGTCTTTTTTAATTTAAGAATCTGAAGTGTTTCATAACCAACTGAATACAAAACCAAGGTTTTGTAAAGAATAGTTAAATAGCTTGTGTTCAACTGTTCTTCTAAATTTAACATTAAAGATTTTATTTGACTCTACCAAAAGTTTTTTCTAAATGCCACCTGATTTTGTTCTCATAAACTAAGTTTTGGATCATGTATAAAAATATATTACTCAGAAACAGCTTTTTCACACTTAGGAAGAATAACAGTAAAATAAGGGAACACTTGACAGTGGAAGGGTATTAATGTACATGCACTTTTCTTAATCTGTGTAGACTGGAGGATTGTGATGAAACTGCTCCTGTCACGGCTGCTGTAACCACAAAGGTCCATGGAACACAGAAGACCCCAGGGCAGGCTCGAAGGGACTATGGATTTTGGTGTCCGCGGCATCTGCAGACCTCCAATGGACAAGGCTACAAGTTTTTGGGAATTGATCAGTGTGCACCCCCATGTCCCAATATGTACTTCAAAAATTATGAGCTGGATGTTGCCAAAAGCTTCATTGGAATAGTTTCAATTTTTTGCCTTTGTGCTACTCTGTTCACATTCCTGACTTTTCTGATTGATGTTAAAAGATTCAGATACCCAGAGAGGCCAATCATATATTATTCAGTCTGTTACAGTATAGTGTCTCTGATGTACTTCATTGGCTTTTTGCTGGGAAATAGAACTGCTTGTAACAAGGCAGATGAAAAGTTAGAAATTGGTGAAACGGTTGTTCTTGGCTCTCAAAACAAAGCCTGCACTGTCCTTTTTATGGTTTTGTATTTTTTCACAATGGCAGGAACGATATGGTGGGTGATTCTTACGATCACTTGGTTCCTAGCAGCAGGAAGAAAATGGAGCTGTGAAGCTATTGAACAAAAGGCAATGTGGTTCCATGCAGTTGCATGGGGCATACCTGGTTTTCTCACCATTATGCTTCTTGCAATGAACAAAGTTGAAGGGGACAATATCAGTGGAGTTTGCTTTGTTGGTCTCTATGACTTGGATGCATCTCGATACTTTGTCCTTTTGCCTTTGTGCTTTTGTGTTTTTATTGGTCTCTCTCTCCTTTTAGCTGGAATTATTTCTTTAAATCATGTGCGGCAAGTCATACAGCATGATGGCAGAAACCAAGAGAAGCTAAAGAAATTTATGATTCGAATTGGAGTCTTTAGTGGCTTATACCTGGTACCACTGGTGGCACTTCTTGGATGTTATGTTTATGAGCAGATGTATAGGAGAATCTGGGAGACCACTTGGGTCTTTGACCATTGTGATCAGTACCATATTCCCTGTCCTTACCAGGTAAGGAGTAATGTTTTGTATAATTCATATTGTAATATTTTAACATAAAAAAGGCACCGAGATGCATTATGATATTTATAACAATATTTAGTGGGTAGACTGTAGGTTAAGAAAGCCAATAAAATACACACAATATAATATTTATAGACCAGTTAAACATTTAAATAAATTGACTGAACAAATATTTATGTTGAAATCTCCAGCTAACCAGGTTGGTGGCACTTAGCACTTAAAATCTTTTTTGAGTCATGAGTTTGAATGTTTAATTTTTAAGTTATTTGAACTTAATCATAAAAAAAATTGTTCATGGTGGAAACTTTCTACATAATAGACAGCTATTCTTAAAAACTACTGCCCCAAATTTTCTAATTTAGGTGCCTAAAGTTACTCAGCATTTCTGAAAATGAGGCTGCCTTGAAATAGTACCTAAGTATGGATTTAAGCAACTAATTTTAGCCATTCGAATTAGAACATTTTGGTCAGAACCACATTTGATTAAAATCAGTTTTGTCTTTTCTTAAATTGCACAAGTACAAAATACCGAGCTTTTCACTCTTTATTTCTCACAGCTATGACTGCATATTTGCAAGCTGATTTTGGTGATGTGGACTTAAGTTATAGAAATTTTTAAAATATATATCTTAAATTGCTGAGATGTTCAGGTTTAAAAAATTGTCTTCAGAAAGACTTTAATATGCATACCAACTGCACATATGCAGTACTCTCTATGGATTACATTTTGTTTCTAATGCCTAAAATTCTGTCATATCAAGTAATTTTTGGTTTATGCCTCCCTATTTATGAGCTGGTGTTTAAGAAGGAAATAACAGTAAGAGAACTGTTAGTTTTTCATGTCAAATTACAAACTTGCCTTGCATCCCACTATTAATGTTTATACTGCAATGAGCTACCATTAAAACAAGGAAAATAAACACAAAATTCTTAGAACGTTAGGGCTTGATCCTGCAAGTTTCTGAGTACCCTCTACTCTTATTGAAGTCAATGAGAGTAGAGTACAGCCCCTCATAGGACTGGGTCCTTAATACGTATTCTTGCTCCCATTTAAAGTCAGTGACAAAATATCCACTGTCTTCAGTGGATACAGCATTGAGCCCCTTATCAACTTAAACCCTCCAAAGTAAGGAAATTCAGAGTTGAGGTATCTATTCCTTCTTTAACAAATTTGCCTTGCAATGCTTAAATGTAGCAGGTAATATAGCAGGTAAGAAATTAATGACAAAATTCTCAGGGATTATTTAGTTTATTGGAAAGAGTAAATAAGAACAGAACAAACATAGGCAATCAAATATTATACCAAGAAATATTACAATTGGATCTGTTCCTTTGTGTTGTACTTGTTTTCCAGTGACAAAAACCTATTAACTACAAAGTGGCTTCTCTTTTTACCCTGATTAGTTCAAAACAAAACAAAAACTTCAGCTTCAACAACTATGGGTACCTAGCTAACAAAAAGAGTGACTAGTACTCTGAAGGCCAGGATACAGAGACAAGTGGATTAATCAATAAAACATAAATTACATTTGGGGCATGGGAGAGGAAGTTTAATAGCCATATAATGAGTTAAATGTCTCAGCAACTGTGACCCTGTTCTTCAATAGGTGGAATAATTTTGCAATAAACAGCAGTTAATTTGGCAAAAAACACTGGTATACTGTCAGGGGTGAAAGTAACTTAAGGGCTGTGGTCCTAACCGGGGGGGAGGGAGAGCTCAACCGGAAGCGGGGGGGGCCTTTAAATCGCTGCCGCTACCCTAGGGCTCCGGCAGCAATTTAAAGGGCCTGGGCCTACGGCTGCGGTAGCGGCGGCCAGGAGCCCCAAATCCTTTAAATCACCACCGGAGCCCCATGGTAGTGGTAGCTGCGGCGGCAGCTGGGAGCCCCAGGGCTCTGGCGGCGATTTAAAGGGCATGGGGCTCCAGCCGCTGCCAGGAGCCCTGGGCCCTTCTAAATTGCTGGCCTGAGGAAGCTGCCCTCTGCCGGTACGGTCAGCTGTGTACCGGCTCTTGGTGGTACGCCGTACCGTACCAGCTTACTTTCACCTCTGTATACTGTCCTGAGGCTCTCTGAAGATCCTGATTCATGTAATTAACTCTAACTCATCCACACCATCATCTTCTCTGTATCCAGAGGAAGCTCCAAATATGCAGTGTATTGCTGGAGAAACTGCTTAATAATACTGTTCTCCCCTCCAAATAATCTTCCAGTTTTAAAAAAAAATCTCCCCTTATGCCTCACCTCCTGTCCACACCTTCAGCTACATCTCCATAAGCAAAGATTAACCAGCTCTGACTTGAGTGTGCGTGTTTTAGTTCAGTCCATAGTGTGTCTGAATGCAGTATAGCATAGCTGGTGTAAAATAGAAAGTACCTCCGTATGCTCTTGTACATGGTTTCTCTTCATTTTCTGCACTTTGTCAAGAGTCAAAGTGTGTGTGTCTCTCTTTGTGCTTGTTTATGTTTATTAAACTTTGTTATCTTCCAGGCAAAGGCATTAGCTAGACCAGAAATATTTTTGTTTCTGATGAAGTACCTGATGACGTTAATTGTTGGCATCTCTCCAGTATTCTGGGTGGGAAGTAAAAAGACCTGTTCTGAATGGGCCAGTTTCTTCAACAGAAATCGCAAGAGAGAGTAAGAGCAACTCTTTGTATATGGTACTGATAAGCTTTAAAAAAATGTATTTGTAACACGTGTCCCTTTAAATATGTCAGGTAATATAGAAAAAATATTGTTTACTCTCTCGGGCCCAATCCTGCAGTTGGACATAGGTAACATTCCCACTGTAGACACTTCAAGTTTTACCTGTGCAATGACTACATGATTGGGCCCTAATAAGGTAGAAAGCATACTTCCCTACTGATTTGGTCCTTTACAGTGAGCAAAAGGGATTTTGTTGCTTTTAACACTGACTAACATGGCTGTAACTTTCAATCCAATCAGGGAAGACCATTTGGCCCATCAACTCTGACTCCTTTCATTTTTCAGGTCTGCTGCTTACATCATTTGCACTAATGCTTTAACCGTATTTTGCAGTGATAGTCCCTCTACCATTTTTCTTAGTAGCTTACTCTGCTGCCCTAATTCTCTTACTATTTCTAATGTCCTACCTTCATTTTTTCTTCTATTGTTTCAGACCACTGTTTTTGTTCTATCCCCTTCTGCACAAGATTAATTCCATTCCTTTATTTAAACTTACCTAGAGTTCTCTTTTGTAGGAGATGCATGAGCCACATCCTTTTCAAAATAAGCAGACTATAAGTTTAAGTCCTATCCCTTGTAATTATTGTATCCTTTTCTTTTCCCCTGATTTATTTTTCTTTAGATTTCCTATATTCTTCCTAAACTGTGAATGTATTTTTAGAATTCTTTATTTCCTTGGACTTGCCCAGCCAACATTACTTTGGTTTTCTTTTGCTCCTTTTGTTTTAAGTCTGCATTCCTGGATGGTGAGCTTATAGCTTCCTTTCCATCTCCCTACTTTTCCATTTCCTGTATAAGTCTTTCTTATGTTTCAGCTGTAAACTACTTTCAGCTAAGTGATTAAAAAAATGTTGCCCATATAATACTATTTACCATTTTTTTCCCTTTAACAAAGTTTGCTTTAGGAAAACTTAATTTGGTGACATAGCTACCTATGAGCTAATCTCGCTCTCCTTTCTCACATGGTTAATCTCATTCAAGTTATTGGAACTATTTGCAAGAATGAGGCATGTCAGATTTTGCTCTATTTCTGTAAATTTAATTGCTCCATATATATAATTACTTAGTAGCCACTACCCTCAGATTTCCTCCCAATTGTCAGAGGTTATCATATCCTCAGTATTGGTTAACAGTAGAGCCAGGTTTTTACATTAGAGCCACCCCCTTTGTTACTGCCTTCACATTTTGGAATAAGAAGCAATCTTCTGCTGAGTCTAAATGATCTTAGATGAACTAGTCGTATGCTTTTGTTTTTCAGTCCAATCAGTGAGAGCCGAAGAGTGTTGCAAGAATCATGTGAATTTTTCTTGAAGCACAATTCTAAAGTTAAATATAAAAAGAAGCACTACAAATCCAGTTCACACAAACTGAAGGTTATTTCAAAATCTATGGGGACTAGTACAGGTGCCACAACAAATCATGAAACTTCTGCAGTGGCTATTACTAACCCTGATTACTTAAGCCAAGAGAACTTCACAGAAATTAAAACCCCTCAAGAAACATCTGAGAAAGAGATGGAGGCAGATGGAACATCCACCCAGAAAGTGGAGGAGGGGGAGAATGCTGATGGTGAACATGTACTACAAATATTATCTACTTCTAAACTGGCTATGGAACAGGTGGAAAAGAGCAGCAAGGCAGACAACACATTTGATATGATTAGCTTATCTGAGAGTATAAAAAGAATGGGTGAAGGAAGGTAAGGTTCTTATTTTTTATCTAATTTTGGACTTCAGTTTTCTGGTGTATGTTCATACTACCAACACTATGGTATATTTTTGTGTCCTTTTCCTTTGAAGACAGATTGTCCATTAACTAACAGTAGCTGCAAGGAACAATTAATTCTTATAAACTACTTTCCACATGACCATGCAGATGATGTGTTTCTATATGAGGATATATGATTTGGGGATTTTTTTCTAGCAGAGGTTTGAAGTACTACAGCTTTTATCTTGGGATAGGATGTGCCTTATATTTAGGGCCCTACCAATTTCACGACCATGAAAAACGTGTCACGGACCGTGAACTAAGCTCTTTCCCTTGAAATCTGATCTCCCCGGTGCTGCTGGAAACACCCCAGCCAGGGGCTCCTAGCTGCGGGTTCCAGCAGGGCTGGGGAGGAACAGGACTCGTACTTCCCCTGCACAGCCGCTCTCAGGGGGAGATCAGACCCATCTCTGAGGGCCTCTCCCTGCTGCAGGAAGCTCTGGGACTGGGCAGTAGTCCCGGAGGTTCCTGCAGCCAGAGGAGACTTGTGGAGGTTGGTCTGATCTCCCACTAAAAGCGACTGTGCAGGGGAAGGACAAGTCCTGTCCCTCTTCAGCCCGGCCAGGACTCGCAGCTAGAAGCCCCTGGCTGGGACACTCCCAGCTGCAAGCAGGAGATCGGACTCACCTCCACCTCTGGAAGACTGCAGCTGCAGGAAGTGCCGTGGCTGCTGAAGGCAGCGCAGAAGTGAGGGTGGCAATCCTATGACCCCCCTTACAACAGGGTTTGTGACCTCCCACAACCCCCTCTTGGTTCGGGACCCCCATGATTACAACACTGCGAAATTTCAGATTTAAACATCTGAAAACGTGAAATTTACCAAATTTCAAATCCTATGGCCATGAAATTGACCCAAATGGACCATGAATTTGGTAGGGCCCTACTTATATTGCTGAATAGTGACCTCTAAAAGTCAAATAAAGGAACAGCACTGAAAGGCTGTGAAAAGCATTCCCTATCCAATGCTTGCCAAGACGTCTGAGGCTGCCATACAGCTTCGTTGGATGGGTGGCTGGTATAAAAAACATTAGTTATGACCCTCTGGACTCAGGAACACAACGGCCTATTAAATGGCTAAGGAAAGAGTATTCAGAACTATATGATTGTCTTTCAAAAGGAGTGTTGTAAGTTCAATGTATATTACCATTTTGTTGTTAAATGTGTTTGTGTTTAAGTCTAAAACATTATATGCTTAAAATTGTTTCAGTGTGTTGTGTTTTTGTTTTTAATTACATATAGGATATCTTCTAAAAGTGATTTTACTGAAACTCTTCCACTACAAGTCAGTAATTCACAGCTACCCAATGTTTCACAACGAGGCAGTACCAGCGGCTCCGTATCAATGCTTGTCCACTCAGCTTCAGACACTAGAAAAGATCAGGATTCTGGAAACAGTTCAAAACCTTGAAAGATTAGAATTTCTATATGAATGATTTCAGTTTATGAAACTGTTATGGGTTTGTATTATACTGGAGATTACTGATGCTCTGTGCCTTGTAAAAATATCACATACATATCCCTTGTTTTGCATTTAAAAGTTACACTGCATAGTGGGGAGGTCTAGCAATAACCACTGTATTTAGATAAGAGAGTAATGGAAACTGAAGTTCTAATAGCACTCTACTGGGCAGGTCAGCAGTAATTTTAAGAGAAAAAGAAATTTGAGAAACAAATCTTTTTCTCTTCTAATACATGAACATGCTGTTAAATTACAGTAAAAATAACTTATGGAAGACAGTTGTGTTATTTTGAGGCATAAAAATTTAATTTGCTTCACTGGTGTCTTTCAATCTTCTTATTACCATTTCTTTTTCTTTTTAAAGTAACTGCATCTTAAACAGCTGTGTCATTTAGAATAATTAGAAGTTACACAAATCTATGGATATCTTTAATGTGTAAATGTCTCATGATGTACTAATCTTAGCACTGTATTATGGTAGTTTCTACACTGAATCTGAAAAGGACTGGAATTATAGTGATTTATTTTGTAGTTAAAAATGAATCTTGTAAATAACTTATTTTTATAAACTCAACATTAAGAACTACTATTTTGTTTATGTTGCACAAATCTGATAACTAAGGTGCTTCCTTCTAGTACCAATAAGATCAACAATATTGTGCTGACAAGATGACATCATTTCCTTCTGAGCAATAGTCACTACGAGATAATATAAGCACTAATATAACCTCCACATCTAGGGCAAGATTGTGTCTGGTCCCTCCACAAATGAGAAAGGAGAGACACCCTTTACTTTTGCACACCTACTGTTACCCCAAAAACAGACCCAAGGTACCCACAGAATAGCTCATCTATTCTGCCACTCCCGGGTTTACCAGAGGTTCCTTTCAAGGTACCTACTAACCTGTTAATCTATTTCTGCAAGGTAAAAAGTGGGCCTGCCGTAGAGGAACTACTTGGATTTACCAGATTCTCTTCAAGAGACTCCCCAGAATAGCTTAGACCTGTTATCCCTGGGAGGACATGGATTTGGCCTTCCATTATAACTGATTGACACACAAGCAGTACTTTTTCTAATACAAAGTATTTTTTATTTAGCATAAATTATATTCCCTGATACAATAATTACTCGTAGGGGAAATCTGCGCCACTGTGCATGTGCAGAATTTATGTCCTCTGCAGATTTCTTTGTTTTCCTGCAGAAAAATGACTTTCTGACTGGGAAGCAAAGGGAAGCCACAAAAGCAGTCATGCAACGCTCCCTAGCAGTATGTTTCAGGTGCCCTGGGCAGCCAGCAGAGAGGTAAATCACTGTGGGGTGGGGGCAGGATAGGGGAAGACATGGTCGTTGCTCCTACTCTGCATCGGGCTCAGCTGGTAGGCCTGGCTGGGCTGGGGAGGACAGGACTTCCTCTTCCCCTGCAAGGCATCCGGGGCTGGGTCAGACCCACCCTCAGATTTCAGTTCACATGAACACATTCCAATTGTCAGTTTATTAACCTCAATATTATGGTCTGCTGTTGCCACTCTATTTCCTTGCCAATTTAGTTAATCCTACCAAATTTTTCTCCTATTTTCAGCTAATGGTGACAAAATGATGCCCACCCAGGGTTGTGCTGAGAAAACAGAATAGAGTGGTTCAAAAATCTCTGATATCACTGCACAAAGGCTGAGCTAAGGGATAGCAGGACTGGGAGTGATTAGTGTCAGCATCAGTGCAAAGAGGTGGGGCAGAGAAGTGGTAGAGATATAACCCTGCCTAACTTCTTCACTGACTGTTCTCCTTAAAAAGATGCAGCCTTTGTACATTCTGTACAGGAGAGGTGCATGAGGTGCCGCTCCACTTCAGAAAGGATGCTTCCCAGAACTTCTGCTGGAATGGTGTTCCACTCACCTCCAGTGAGGAGGCACAACAAAGCTCTAAGTACACAAGGACAGCATGTTCTGAAGCACATTTTTCTAAAAATCCAATGTTAAAGATTCTCTGCAGAGAAGTATGATCTTGCAGAAAAAGCAGCTTTTTAATATTAACATGCAAATTCATCAGATGAGATTTGCACTTAAAACAGGACAATAATGCATTTTCCACGTGCCATAATTTTGTACATTCTTTAATGGTCTGTTTGTATTTACAGAAATGACACATTTGCTTTCGATTTTTTGGTATTAGGGCCCAATTCCCCAACTCGGAGTAGTCCTTACTAATGGAGGTAGTCCCATTGTTTTCAATGGGACAATGCACATGAGTTAGATGACTGGTATGGATAAGGGTTGCAGGACAGGGCCCTTTGGGTGAAATTCTGTCTCCAACGAAGTCAATGGGAGTTTTGCTGTTTCAGTGAAGCCAGGATTTCACCTTCCATCTGAAACACTAATGCTGATACATTCTATAGGGCTCTTCTGCATTTTGCCTTATTGGTAACAGAAGGGCTCTTAGTGTGACATATCCACTTTGATATGATACAGTGAGGCTATTACATTCCACTTTGAACAGCTTTTTTGGGTGGTGGTTTGAACACTCAAGCAAAATCACATAACAGAAAGGTCATATAAATAAATATTCATTGAATAAGAAATTGTAATTCTGATAAACCAAAGTTACTTGTTTTATCCAATGTATATTGAAATTTGAATGTGTTTATGTTATATTGTGTCTTCTGCATTTTATAATTTGTAATTTATTGCCTAAAATAAGGGATGTTCTTTTTTTAGTGTTCCCTTTTTATTTTTAGCCTCCAATAGTCTTGCTGCTGAGATAGAGAATGAGAAAAATCTGATATATCCTCTGCAAAGAAACACACTAAATATTCTTCATTCTCTTGTTCTCCTGTTTGTAAACTGAAAACTTTTTATATATTTTTAATAGTTTTGTTTTTACTATCTTTGTTAGTAATAAAATATTATATTATACAATAGGAGCTGCTGAATTGAGTTTATTGTTAATACTTAGTTCTCATTCATTGGCTTTATTTCCCCTATTGTCATAGTATCTGAGCACCTCACAGTCCCTAATGTGTTTGTCCTTTCAACACTTCTGTGAGATAGGGAAGTACTATTATCCCCATTTTGTAGGTGGGGAAATGAGGCATAGAGGAAAAAAAGTGACTTGCCCAAGTTAACTGTAAATGTGTGGTAGGGCAGAGTTTATCCTAACGACTGGACCATTCTTCCTCTTTCTGGTCCTAATCAAAGGCCTCCTTTAGAGTACAGTAAATATGTCCTTACATAGTGTCATCTCGGTGTAGTGTTCTGTCAGGGCACGTGTCAGTAGTTTGACTTGAAATGCTTTTCTTTTAATACTCATTTAAAAAAATTAGAAAAAGGAGGCGAATAAGAGCACTAAAAAGCTGAGTACAAGAAATACTTTGGATTTGTATTACACTGCATTTTCAAAGCACTGTACAAATGTTAACGAATTAATCGTCACACCCTTTTGAGTTATTGTATGTATTCTTATTTTACAGATGGAGAACCAGACACAGAAAGTAAGTGACTTGCTCAAGATAGAATCTCAGCAAGTCAATAGTAGAGCCATATTTTAGACGTCCCATGACACAACCTATTGAACATGAGCTCCTAGTGCAATGCTGTAGCTAAGATGATGAACATGATCCTTGGATATATAAGAAGGGGAATATCAAATAGCGGTAGGGAGGTAGTATTACCACAGGCGCGGACTTCCGTTTCCGCCCGTGGGTGCCGTCACTCGGCGTCGGGGGCGGGGCCCCGCCCCCGACGCCGGGTGACGTTGCGGGGCCCCGCCCCCCGACGCCGGGTGATGTTGCGGGGCCCCGACACCGACGCGACATTGCCCAGCGTCGGGGGCGGGGCCCCGCAACGTCTCCCGGTGCCGGTAAGTTTGCCGCGGGTCCGGGGCGGGTGGGGAGTTGCCGGTGGGTGCAGAGCACCCACCAATTTTTCTCCATGGGTGCTCCAGCCCCGGAGCACCCACGAAGTCGGCGCCTATGAGTATTACGGCATTAGTGAGACTATTACTGGAATACTGTGTGCATGTCTGGCGTCCACGCTTCAAAAAGGATGTTGAAAAATTGGAAAGGCTTCAGAAAAGAGCTACAAGAATAATTCAAGGTCTGAAAAACCTACCTCACTCTGAGAGGTTCCCTCCCAGCACACAGCCCCTAGCTATTCCCCTGCCTGTACCCTGAGCTACCCCCTGTCTGCACACCGCCCCTAGCTAAGCTAACCCTCTCCCTGCACTCCGAGCTACACCCTGCTTGCACACAGTCCCAGCTACCCATTGCTTGCACCCTGAGCTACACCCCTCACTGTGCACAGCTCCTCACTACCCCCTCCCTGCACCCTGAGCTACACCCCTCACTGTGCACAGCTCCTCACTACCCCCTCCCTGCACCCTGAGCTACACCCCTCACTGTGCACAGCTCATCACTACCCCCTCCCTGCACCCCGAGCTACACCCCTCACTGTGCACAGCTCCTCACTACCCCCTCCCTGCACGCTGAGCTACACCCCTCACTGTGCACAGCTCCTCACTACCAGTAGCGTAGCCAGGTCTTGAGCACGGGGAGCGGCGCTATAAAAAGGCGCCTCCCGCTCCCCCTGTACTCACCCTGCAGCGCTTTAAAGGGCCCGGGCTCCAGCCGCTGCGGAGCCCCGGGCTCTTTAAAGCGCTGCCGCCGGAGCTCCGGCACTGGGGCTCCGGCGGCGCTTTAAAAGGCCCGCGGCTCCCCGCAGGAGCCGCTGGCAGGGCCGGCGTGCCCACTAGACAACCCTAGGCGGTCGCCTAGGGCGCCAAGATTTGGGGGGCCCGCTGCCTTCCCGCTCAGCGGCGGCTTGCCGTGGCTGCTCCTTGTCTCTCCGCTGAGCGGAAAGACAAGGGGTGGCTTGCTGAGGCTGCCCCTTGTCTCTCCGCTCAGCGGCTGAGCGGGGAGACAAGGGGCGGCTTGCTGCGGCTGCCCGCTGCCTCCCCGCTGAGCTGGGAGACAAGGGGCGGCTCGCCGGGGCTGCCCCTTGTCTCCCCGCTGAGCTGCTGAGCTGCTGAGCGGAGAGACAAGGGGCAGCTCGCTGCGGCTGCCCCTTGTCTCCCTGCTCAGCAGCTCAGCGGGGAGACAAGGGGAGGCTTGCTGCGGCTGCCCCTTGTCTCCCCGCTGAGCTGCTGAGCGGGGAAACAAGGGGCGGCTTGCTGTGGCTGGAGCCGCGGGCCTTTTAAAGCGCCCCCACCCCTCTGGCAGCAGGGCTGGGGGTGGGGGTAGAGCTTTAAAAGGCCCCTGGCTCCCCGCAGCGGCAGGAGCCGCAGGCCTTTTAAAGCACCGCCCTAGCGAGGCTCTGGTGGCGCCTTAGCGCTGCTTTTCCTCATAGGGGGAGTGGCCGCTCCCTCTGCTCCCCCCGGCTACGCTACTGCTCACTACCCCCTCCCTGCACCCTGAGCTACACCCCTCACTGTGCACAGCCCCTATTACCCTCCTCCCTGCACCCTGAGCAGTTTTCAAACCTTGAGCTGAGCACGCCCCACATTGAATTATAATTTTTAGTTGCGGCCTTCCCCCGCCCCCCGCCCAACCCGGACAAGCTGGATGGCCTGCTGAGGTTAGTCAAGGAGTGGAGGTGGTGGTCCCTCCCCGGGCCCCACCATGCAGATCTGACCTTGCAAAATAGAAGTCAAACTACACCTATGGATCCCCCTCCTCCCCCCGGCACCCTGCAGGGCTAAAGCCCCAAGCTTCGCCACCCCTGCACCCCAGAGCCCACACCTCCTGCCTGAGCCCTCACCCCCTTCTGCACCCCAACCCCAATTTCGTGAGCATTCATGGCCCGCCATACAATTTCCATACCCAAATATGGCCCTTGGGCCAAAAAGTTTGCTCACCCCTGGACTAGATGATAATAATAATCCCATCTGGTTTTATAATCTGTGAGCCCCCTGCAGTACATCACGATGCTGCTCTCTATTTGTTTTAGTTTACGCAAAGTGGATCTCCATGATAGAGCACTTTAAAAGTGCATCACAATTAGCTCCCAGGTCACATGTGAAATACATTTCAAAGGCCAAGACTTAAAAAAAAGAATGCTGTAATAAATCTTGTGTGATATAACCTGTCTGCTAAATTAGCAGTCCTTCAGTTAATTTTGCAATAATGTATTTTCTCTATAATTTATTTTACTTTCATTTCTATTTATCTTTTTAGAGCGCTTTGGGATGCAGTTTACTAAAAAGTTGCAATACAAAATAATGCTGTAGGATATATAAACTAACTGGAAATCATCTAGTTTTGGAGCTAACTTAGTGGTGAAATGCAAAAAGTAAACCAGCAAATGGCAAAAAATAAATTAAACAGTTTTAATTCTCCGACTTGTGATGCTTTTAAGGTGATGTTAGTAAATTTGGTAAGAAAAATAATTGCATATGACTTGTAGTTTTATACTATCCTTTTACATTTACAAGGAGCCTGACCATTTGCAAAGCACTCCTGGGCTGAGTGGGAAGAGACAGTTGAGACATCATTGCGTGTTTTTAGTTTGAAATTTGGTCAGTTGCTTCACAGGGAAATGCAGGTCCTTCCTCTTTCATAGCCACTGAACTCACCAGTGCTTCATAGGCAGCCAGGCCACCTTTTAGTTGAGTAAGAAACTAAATCAAGAATTGTTTAAATGTTCCCAATTCAACTTCTTAAGTAAAACTAAAAAAGCAAACCTAGCTTTCTACAAAGCACTGAAGACTGCAGGACCTGACTGGAATGAGGAATCATATTTTTCTTTGAAGTTTGACCACCCACTCTCACCAGACCGTCTCATAAAGCCACACATCACAGGAAAATGCTACATCCGTTGACTGGCACTAGCTGCTGTGCTCAATAGTGCTTTGAAGGTATCAAGCTGCTTTTTGTTTGGCTGTGTTTATTAGTAAAAATCTTTGCCAATACTAGCCTCTGGTATTAGCAAAAACTTAGAGGACTGGTGTAGCAGGGGGAACCCTGCTCCTGCCTGGAGGGGCTGAAAATAGCCCTGGGAGAGGGCTGATTGGCAAGGAAGCCACAGGTGTGGCCAGTTAATCAGGGCCCAGCTGGCCCCTATAAGAGGGCAGTGGGCCTGGAGCAAACAGACTCTCCCTTTGCTTGTAGAGGGAGAAGGGCCTGGCTGCAGGGACCCGAGCAGGTACCTAGGGTGGAGCAGGGCTGGGGAAGGCCAGAGGAGCTGGGGAGCTCCGGCCTGAGAAAACCCCAGGCTGTGGCCTATGGTTAGGCCCATCTAGGTACTGGGGTTGCGGGGGCAACGCACGGGTAGGCCAAGGCAGCAGGTCCAAACCCCCTTTGCCTGTGATGAGTGGCTTATACTGCAGTCTGCCCCAGGGCGCGGGGGCTAGCTGGTGACTGGCAGTAGCCTACGACTGAGGCGAGGTGGGGATAGTGGGTTGGGGGTTCCCCTGGGGAGGGGAGACCCAGATCTAGGGGTACTGCCAGGGGGCAGCACCCCAGTTGAAAGGGCACCGGGTCCTGGGAGGGACACGGGCCAGCGTGGACAGGCGGATCACTGGCCTGCAGAGGGCGCTCCAGAGGCTGGTGAGCTAATTCCCTGGAGAAACCAGCAGGAGGCGCCGCAGGGGTGAGTCCGACCCTGTTACAAGTGGTGGAGAATGTGGGCACAGACGGTCCGCCCCTGATACAAGGGGCAGGGCAAAGGACTGTGGGACTATTGCCCGGACTAAAGAGTGCAGAAACTGATGGTGGAGAAGATGAAGGACTATTATTGGAGAGCCTGCGTGGCCCGTCTCGCCGAGCAGCAAGCAAGGCTGCTACAGCTGTTGCGGGGGAGGGCACAAGGACCTCAGTGTGGGCCAGGCACCTTGGGCTGGAGGCCAGTGCCAAGGCCTAAAGACTGTTTTGCCTGCGGGCGACTGGGACACTTCAAGAGGGAGTGTCCCTACTGGGAGGGGGCAAGAAGGCCCTGCCCAAAAAAGACACCCCCTGTGAGGTCAACAGGGGGGCCACGAACTTGTTGGGCCTGCGGGGAACTGGGGCACATGAAGAGGGAGTGCCCTCGGGGGACTCGCAGGGCCCCGGCTAGCCCTGGGGTGGTCAGGGGTGGGCACTGGGTGTGCTTCCTCTGCCACAAGGGGAGCCAGAGAAAGCGACCTAGCCCCCAGCGAAGGAGGGCGAGGCCAGAGGATCGGGCTCAGTCCGAGACTGCCCCGAAGGAGGGGGTGGTGACGACCAGGGCCCTCAAGAAAGGATTGCCTGGGGCAGAGAGGTCCCAGATAAAGCGGGGAACCCACACAAGAGCCAGGAGGGCTACAGTGGGAACCCAAACCGAGGGGGGAACCCACGTAGGACTGGAGAGGTCTACGGTGGGAACCTCGACCCTGGAAGAGGGAAGCAGGTGGCTCCAAACGATGGAGGGCCTGCGGCATGAGAGGGATTCCTTGCGAGCCCAGCTGCGAGCTATGCTGGGGCGCTAGGGGTCCTCTCCTCATCCCCCCCCCCGGTGGAGGGGATCTTGAGGTGGGGGGTGTGTAGCAGGGGGAACCCTGCTCCTGCCTGGAGGGGCTGAAAATAGCCCTGGGAGAGGGCTGATTGGCAAGGAAGCCACAGGTGTGGCCAGTTAATCAGGGCCCAGCTGGCCCCTATAAGAGGGCAGTGGGCCTGGAGCAAACAGACTCTCCCTTTGCTTGTAGAGGGAGAAGGGCCTGGCTGCAGGGACCCGAGCAGGTACCTAGGGTGGAGCAGGGCTGGGGAAGGCCAGAGGAGCTGGGGAGCTCCGGCCTGAGAAAACCCCAGGCTGTGGCCTATGGTTAGGCCCATCTAGGTACTGGGGTTGCGGGGGCAACGCACGGGTAGGCCAAGGCAGCAGGTCCAAACCCCCTTTGCCTGTGATGAGTGGCTTATACTGCAGTCTGCCCCAGGGCGCGGGGGCTAGCTGGTGACTGGCAGTAGCCTACGACTGAGGCGAGGTGGGGATAGTGGGTTGGGGGTTCCCCTGGGGAGGGGAGACCCAGATCTAGGGGTACTGCCAGGGGGCAGCACCCCAGTTGAAAGGGCACCGGGTCCTGGGAGGGACACGGGCCAGCGTGGACAGGCGGATCACTGGCCTGCAGAGGGCGCTCCAGAGGCTGGTGAGCTAATTCCCTGGAGAAACCAGCAGGAGGCGCCGCAGGGGTGAGTCCGACCCTGTTACAACTGGCACCAAAGGTGATTCATGGTTTAGAATTACAGGATAAAATGTTCCTTTCTGCTGTAGTTTTTGCATTTATGCTTGCTTTCTTGTTTCCCCTTCATCACATTCACCCTCTTTTTTATTTTATTTGTTCAGATAGAATAAAAGACTCATTATACAAGCCTTGAACTTTTTTAGTCTAAACATAATTGTATTTAAAAATCAAAGAAGTCCTGCTCTCTACACCCCACCCCCCGCCTTAATGTGCTGCCTGCTTTGTACGTCTGGAAGCTGAATTAGGAGTTACTTTTTGATGCAAAACTATAGAAAAATGAGACCCAAATCACATTACTAAATCTAGGAGCAATTTTCTGCACACTGCAAATGCTTCAGTGTATTGACCCGAGTTTATTCTCTATCCTTAACTGGAGCATTAATCACATTTAAAATATTATAAATTGGAATATTGAATTTTTTGGCAATGACAAATCAGAATACTTCACTACATTTGCTCTCTACAGTTCAACTTTGCTCAAGAAACAAACCTAAAAACCAGCATGCCTATAAAAAAGGAATGCATATAATAAGAAGGCAACAGTTTTTGTTTTACTTTACTTTTTTTTAGATCCTACATCTAACAAAGATTCAAATATGTTTTGAGCACTATTAATAGTAGTAATTGTTTATATTGCCTTAGTGCCCAAAAGCTCCAGTCAAGATTGGAGCCTTGTTATGTTTGGTGCTGTAAAAATCATAGGTACAGTTCCTGCTTTGTTTACTTTGAGACCAAATTTAACAAGTGACTGATAAATAAAAGGTTTCAGTGTAGTAGCCGTGTTAGTCTGTGTCAGCAAAATGAAAATAAGAAAGAAAAACTTGTAGCACCTTAGAGACTAACAAATTTATTTCAGCATAAGCTTTCGTGGGTTAATACCCACTTCATCGGATGCATGGAATGAAATATACAGTAGACAGATATTTATACAGTCAGAGAAACATGATAAGGTCGAGGTGCATAGACCAACCTTAAGAGGCTAATTAGTTGAGAGGAACCATAACAGCAGGGGAAGAAAAACCTTTGAAGTGATAAACAAGATGGTCACACAGGTGTGAATGAGGATCGTTAACTTAAGGGAAATAGATTCAATTAACGTAATGGCCGAGCCATTCCAAATCTCTATTTAATCCGGAGGCAATGCAGCCTAGTTTGCATATCAATTCGAGTTTAATAGTTTCTCTTTGAAGTCTGCTTTTGGAGTTAATCTGTCGCAACACTGCTATCCTCAAGTCTGTCACTGAGTGATTAGGGAGGTTGAAGTGTTCTCCTACTGGTTTTTGAATGTTATGATTCCTGATGTCAGATTTATGTCCATTTATTCTTTTGCGTAGAGACTGTCCGGTTTGGCCAATGTACATGGCAGAGGGGCATTGCTGGCACATGATGGCATATATCACATTGGTAGATGTGCAGGTGAATGAGCCCCTGATGGCGTGGCGGATGTGATTAGGCCCTGTGATGGTATCACTTGAATCTGTCCTTTCTCGGGGCCTCTCCTTTTGTCCCTCCAGACCCACGAACATGATACAGTTCTGCGGTGACCTAGAATCCTACTTTCGACGTCTCCGACTCAAAGAATTTTTCCAACAGACCTCTGTACAACATACTAACCCACAGAATCCTTTCTACCAAAACTACAAAAAGAAGGATTCTGCGTGGAGAGGCCCCGAGAAAGGACAGATTCAAGTGATACCATCACAGGGCCTAATCACATCCGCCACGCCATCAGGGGCTCATTCACCTGCACATCTACCAATGTGATATATGCCATCATGTGCCAGCAATGCCCCTCTGCCATGTACATTGGCCAAACCAGACAGTCTCTACACAAAAGAATAAATGGACATAAATCTGACATCAGGAATCATAACATTCAAAAACCAGTAGGAGAACACTTCAACCTCCCTAATCACTCAGTGACAGACTTGAGGATAGCAGTGTTGCGACAGATTAACTCCAAAAGCAGACTTCAAAGAGAAACTATTAAACTCGAATTGATATGCAAACTAGGCTGCATTGCCTCCGGATTAAATAGAGATTTGGAATGGCTCGGCCATTACGTTAATTGAATCTATTTCCCTTAAGTTAACGATCCTCATTCACACCTGTGTGACCATCTTGTTTATCACTTCAAAGGTTTTTCTTCCCCTGCTGTTATGGTTCCTCTCAACTAATTAGCCTCTTAAGGTTGGTCTATGCACCTCGACCTTATCATGTTTCTCTGACTGTATAAATATCTGTCTACTGTATATTTCATTCCATGCATCTGATGAAGTGGGTATTAACCCACGAAAGCTTATGCTGAAATAAATTTGTTAGTCTCTAAGGTGCTACAAGTTTTTCTTTCTTATTTTCGTTTTGATAAATAAAAGGAAGGCATTGGAGGGGAGAGATCAGAATAACAAAAATAAGATCAACTGGTTACATACTGATCAGCTATTGTGTAATTTAATGGAACCTGATATATCCAAATCATCTTAATGAAAATAAATAAATGAATAACATGAACTATCCTCAACTGCCACACAACTAACCATCAACGACTGGCTGACACTTTATAGTTATATGCAGTGCTGTAACCATGTTGGTCCCAGACAGATTAAAGAGACAAGCTGGGTAAGGTAATATCTTTTATTGACCCAACTTCTGTTGGTGAGAGAGGCAAGCTTTTGAGCTCACACAAAGCTCTTCTTCAGGTCTGGGAAATGTACTCAGAGTGTTACAGCTAAATAAACACAACATGGAACAGATTGTTTAACAAAAATAGTTAACAGATTTCAAGGGATCATTCAAGGTGATGTGGCCCACTTACACCTCTCCAGTCAAAAAAAAAAAAAATTAAGCTGGGGTGGGAGGTTTAGTGGTTAATAGATTGTTGTAATAAGCCATAAATCCAGTGTATCTATCCAGTCCATGATTTTTAGTGTCTAGCAAAGTTAGGAATTTAAGCTCCCAGGCTCATCTTTTGAAAGTGTTGTGCGGTTTTCCTTTGAGGACGAGGATTGAGAGGTCATATGCAGCGTGATCACTTGTGAAAAGTGTTCACCAACAGTAGCTATGGTGTTTTTGTCTTTTATCATTTTCCTGTGTACGTTCATTCGCGAGCATAGTGATTGTCTGGTATCACCCACGTAGTTGTTACCAAGGCATTTACTGCATTGGATGAGGTACACCACATGTTGTGATAGGCATGTGTAAGCCCCAGGGATCTTGAAAGGTGTGTTGTGGGGAGTGTCAGTCATTGTAGCTGTGGAGATATGTCTACAGGTTCTGCATCTATTGCTCTAGTATGGTCTGGTGGCACTTTGAGTTGATGAGGCCTGGACTGTGGGGATCTTGTTTCTGACGATGAGTTTGGAGAGATTGGGGGGTGGTTTGAAGGCCAGAAGAGGGAAGTTCAAGAAAGATTTCTTTCAGGTTGTGGTCCCCTTTAAATATGGGTTGTAATTGTTTGAAGATACCCCGGGTGGGTTCCAGCATGGGGTTAGGTTACAACTAAGGATGTGTCATCGGGGTGGGGGGGGAGGGTTGGGGTTATTTCTGTATTGAAGTAGGTGCTCTTGGGATATTTGGATGGCCCATTCCATGACATGATCTACTTCTCCGGAGGAGTGTCCTTGTTTGGTGAAGGTGGTTTTAAGTGTGTTAAAATGTACATCCCAGACTTTCTCCTTGGTGCATATTCTGTGGTATCTGAGTGCCTGGCTATAGATCAACTTTTCCAAACTATTGTACCCCTTTCAGGAGTCTGATTTGCCTTGTGTAGTCCAAGTTTCACCTTACTTAAAAACTACTTGCTTACAAAATCAGACATAAAAATACAAAAGTGTCACAGCACACTATTACAGAAAAAATGCTTACTTGCTCATTTTTACCATATACTTATTAAAAAATCAATTGGAATATAACTATTGTACTTACACTTCAGTGTGATACTTGAGCCTCTTTTTTACTTGTGAGCCTTGTATGAAGCAAGAGCCCTAGGCGGCAGGGCTGAAGCCCGAGACCTGCCACCTCAGGCTGAAGCCCCACTGCCCAGGGTTGAAGCATGTAACTTAGCTTTACAGGGCTCTCTGTGGCATGGGGCCCTTGGCAGTTTCCCTGCTTGCCATCCCCTAATGCTGGCCATGCAGTTGTGACCCTCTAACCCCATCCTGTGACTCCCCTGGGGGTCACAACCCCCAGGTTGAGAAACACTGATCTAGATGAGGTGAGTACCCACTGGAGGACCTCTGCATACTCCCAGGGGTACATGTGTCCCTGGTCGAGAACTATTGCTGTAGATAGCAGATTTCTTGGTGTGTTTGGGGTGGTTACTGGCTCTGAAGGTAGGTGTGGAGTAAATCAGCTTGCAAGGGGTTATTTGTACTTGAAAAGCATTTGCGGACTGTTCCTGGGAACCACTGAAGGGGAACCTGAGGTGAGCAGGCCTGTTGCTGGAGAGCCACCCTGTCACAGCATCCTATACTGGGCCTCAGGTGACTAAACAAGTGCATTCATTGGTGTTGGTTCACAATGGGTACCCTTGCTTCTATAATCCCCTCCCTGGATTAGTTTGCAACTCTTGACTTGCAGGATGTGTACGTCCATATTTCCATCCTTCTGTCCCAAGGAAGAACCTAAGATTCATAGTGAAAGACACTCATTAGCTATTGAAACTCTTACTTTTGGCCTTTCTACAGTTCCAAGAGAATTCACAAAGTCATAGACAACTCGTGCCTCCCCATACTGGGGAGGCACAATCTAAAGGGGAGGACACGTGACTGCCCCATGTGTCTCCTCCCTCATCCTGCGCTCAGCCTGGGGCCTCTGCACTCTCCCTGCTCCACATTACCTGCAAGGGGGGTCCCTCTGTCCTCCTACTGCGCTCCCTCCTCCCCCTTCCCCCCAGCTTGTTTGGCCGCTGCCCCTGGCAGCTGGGCCCGGGCAGGGAGCAGGACGGAGCTGAAGCTGGCCACTCCCAGTCCTTACTTCCACTCAATAAGAGTTTGCCGGAGCACTTTTAGATGCGAGGTCAGCAAGTGCACACCTTCCTTGCAACAGATTTGACACCGTGAGTTATACTGGAGCTTTAGACTCATCCAATTACATCAGTGAAGGTCTGTCTTGGTCTGTTGGGTCATATGGGCTCTGGCACTTATGTGATGCCATGTGCCAGATTGCATCTTCTTCCTCTCCAAGGCTGACTGACGTCGGTCAATGAGCCAAACAAAGCATGGATTTGCCAGTGTTTGTTCCCAGGAATGTTCTTTCATCACTACTCTGGTGGAATGATCCTCAGAACATCTGTCGGGGGTGATGTTTGCCTCTCCAACTCCCACAAACATTCTGGTGACAGATGCCTACAAAGAGGGCTGGGGAGCACATCTGGCTCACCTGCAGACCCAGGTCCCCGATGGAATCCCAACTACATATAAACATACCAGAAGTCAGAAACATTCATCTAGCTTGCAGGGCATTTTAACCTCTGATTCAGGGCACCGCTGTCCATGTTTTGACAGACAATACTACAGCAACGCACTACATAAACAGACAAGGAGGAACAAGATCATCCCTTTCAGAAGTGGGTCCCACCCCATCATAGACCTCTTTGCGACCAATGTAAACAACAAATGTCACTTTTTTTGCTCCAGGGAGGGAATGAGTCTGTGTTTCTTTTCAGATGCATTTCTGATTTGCTGAGACAGGAATCTGCTCTTTTTGTTTCTCCTAATTCTGAGAGTACTCAGGAAAATAAGACTGGCATGGTGTGACGGGGCGCAACTCACTACTCTGGCACCTCCTTCTGGCCATCCTGGGCATCAGCACTGCTAGCCAATGCGCCCTCTTCAGGTGGTGCCTCACCCGCGGTCACTTCTGCTCCCAGACCCGTGTCACTCCAAGAACTACGGCGCCCTCTTCAGGACACAGCTCTCTGGCTGTACCACACACTGTGCTCCCCCCTTCTGGGGGACAGTACTGCAGTCCAACTGTCCAGTCACTTCCTCAGTGGTGATTTGGGGTGGGGGGGAAATGACCCAGTCCACCCACTACTCCGAGTCCTGGCCCAGAGACTCTGTAGATGGCAGCCAGGCACTGTGTCCCCTCCAACCTCTCAGTCTACTTCTTTGGGCCACTTCCCCACAGCTCCAGCACCATCTCCACCCTTATCTCAGGGCCTCACCATGCCAGCAGTCAGCCAGGAGCTCGCTGTCACTCCCCGATCCTGTCCAGCACTGCTCTGTCCAAGGTGCTAGCTTTCTTCCTCCTGCAAGGCAGCCAGGTCTACCTCCTCAAGCTCCAGGGAGCAACCTGCTCTGCCCTGCAGCTCTTCTTATATGGGCTTGCCTGGCCCTGATTGGCTGCTTCTCACAGGACCAAGGTCTGATTCTACACCCTAGGCCTAGTATTTCTACCTTTCACAGCTTGGACGCTAGCTGGCTGAGCCTGGAAGATAGCTGTTGCTCTGAAGAGGTGCAGAACAGTCTCACTGACAGCTGAAACAATCAACAAGGTTTATTTACAAAGCCACGTGGAAACAATTTTCAGTACAGATCCTCTCAGCATTCCAGTGCCAGAGGGCAAGGGATTCCCTGTTATCTAGCAGTGAATTTCAGCTGACCAAACCAGTCCAGTGTACCCCAACTCACTAATGTCATAATCTATATCCAATAGGTGTTATGTAAGGAATCCCTGGAAAACTAATAACACAAGGATCATTAATATTCTTGCATGGTGTATGCACAGTAAACCACATAGGACTGTACAGTTGTGCTGGAAATACGGGACTAAGGCTATGTCTACACTGCACACCTTACTACGGCACAGCTGTGCCGCTGCAGCCGCACCATTGTAAGGCGCGCTGTGTAGCCGCTCTTTTTCGCTGGGAGAGAGCTCTCCTAGTGACAAAATAAAACCACCTCCAATGAGGGGCGGTAGCTTCGTCACTGGAAGTGCTGTCCACACTGGCGTTTTTCGTTGTTAAAACTTGTGTTGTTCAGGGCTGTGTTTTTTCACACCCTTGAGCAACAAACATTTTAACAAGGAAAGTGCCAGTGTAGACATGGCCTGAAAAGTGTTAAACCGGACAAGTCTGGTAAACAGGTTTTTCCCAGACAAAGGAAAGGCTGACACCGCCATCCAGGTGAAATCACAGTCAATTGGTTATTCATTTGCACATCAGAGGTTTCAGGAACAGATCAGTTTGCACTGTAGCAGTCATCAGTGGCGGAGGAAGCAGCACAGAGCCTTTTCTCCAGACCTCATGGCTCCTTTACTTCTACATTTCAAAGGTTCACTGGCTTATGAAAGAGAGGGGCAAAGAACCTCTGGATTATCCTTTACTTTAGGAGACAAAAGAACGAGGCAATTTGATCTCTGTGATGGATCCTGGCCAGTAAGAGCTGGAAAGGCAACACTGTGGGTGAAAGAAATCCTCTTGAACAAAGACTCTTTTAGATGTGTGTTTTCACTTTTGTTTGCTTGTAACCATTTTTACTTTTATCCCTTTTACTTGGTATCACTTATTCCAAGTTCTTTTATAATAAACTCATTTTGCTTTCATTATAAATCATCAGTGCTGTGTAAGCTTGGGCGGCCGGTGACCCAGCTGTTGGGGGAGGCTAGCCCCCGGCCCCTCCTCTTGTGCCAGAGGCCCCACCCCTGTTCCTTTGCCCCCCCCCCCCCCCCCCGCAGGAGCCCAGAGCACCCCTACTGCGGCCCCCAGTCCCAGCACAGTGCTCCCAGCCCCGGTGTGCCGGGTGGTCAGCCCCAGAGCTCTAGGTGGTGCTGTCCCCAGCCCCGGAGCACTGGGCAGCATGGCTGCAGTGCCCCCACTCCCAGAACACCGGGTGGGCAGCGCGGCCCCAGCGCCAGCTGCCTCGAGTCCCTGCAGGAGGCAGGACAGCCAGCCCCAGCCAGCCTGGGCCAGGGAAGACTCAGCGCAGGGAACTGCTGGGACACTGTTGGGGTCAGAGCTCTGGCCTAAAACAGCACAGCCACAAGACACCCAGGATTACAAGGCACATGGTGACCTAACCCCTTACTGGCCTAGGTGAACTCCAAAACATCACAGCTTCTCACCATAATTTTCACTCTGTGAACACATCTATTTCTGTCATCCCATCCTACAGTAACCAAAATTTGGAAGGGGCTAATGCCTTATTTCCTGCCAGATAAGAATTTTTCCCCTTCTTGGGACTTAAGAATAGTCCTGTCTCTGATGGAACCTCTGTTTGAATCCATGCTCTCATGTTCTGTGTATCATTTGTCTACTAAGACAGCAGTTTTGATCTATTCAGCTACTGCCTGTACTCTCGGAATGAGAAAAATCCAAGCACTGATGGAAGGACTATTTATGCTACCTTCCATAAGTAGTTACTTTTCATCCTCATCCTAAACTTCTGCCTCAAGTGGTCTCAGACTTTCACTTAAATCCATGTATTCACTTACCTGTGTTCTTTCCAAGACCTCATTCATCCTCTGCAGAGGCTAAACTCCACACTTCGGATGATTTAATAGCTATCTTGTAGTACCTCAATAGGACAAAAACATTTCATAAATCACCAAAACTAGCTGTATCTTTTGTTAATAAATCCAATACAAAAACTCTCAAAATGGGTGTCAGACTGCTTAGCATATCTATCAGCCAGCATCTGACTGACCTCTCCCCAGACATCTATTGATGAACTTGGGGGAAAGACCTCAGGACCAGACTGTATTTGTGTAACTCATGCCTGCTTGGTATGGCACTCTGCCCGTCACTAGTGGCACCTAGCCCAGATAGAGATTGTTGAGTCTGCTACAGCATTGGCTAAATGCTATGTGACTTTTAGCTCATGCAGTAGAGGCTTATGCACTAAGCTTCAGAAGTCCCAGGTTCAATCCTGCCTGCGGACAACTGGGGTCTGCTGGTATTAGATTTGCATGAACACACCTACTCTGCTTAGATGATCAGCAGACAAGCCTGCTTTTTGAAAGTGATCCATTTCAGCAGTTTTGGGTTAAAATCCACTTTAGGTTGAATGCAGGGGTAATGAAATATTGTTATCCTTATTGTATAACTAAAGGGCAGCAGAACTGTACTTAGTAAGCCCTATTGTGGAGGGGGTCACCCTAACTGAAACCTCACTTGCTTGGAGTGGGCAGTAGTGATGTCAACTCCAAGTGAGGGAGGGAGGGAATTGTTGAGATGCTTTATTTCTGCTCAGTAAATATAAGCTGAACTCACTGATGAGCAGATCTAAGGGGCTAAACCTTAGATCTGGTGTGGGGACAATGCTGCAGTGAAAGAGAATGCAACAGCAGTGATGTTTCCCATTCCTTAGTAAAAATCACTAAAAACTGGGCTAAATGGAGGAACCTCAGGATAGAGCATTTCATCTAGAGAAAGAGACAACAGGGAGTAGCAGCAGTAAAAGCCACAGTGTCAGCAGAAACCAGTGGCAGAGATAACAGCTAGGGCAGTACACAGCAAAGATGGTAGCAACAAACAGCAGCAGTGGTGAGCGGCAGCAAGTGGCAGTAGAGACAGCCGTGGCAGTGGTGAGCAGCAGCTACTGCATTGCACAAGTCCTTGTGATGATTCTTAGGGTACCCAGATCTGTGAGTCATCTTGTAACCCCCTGCCTTCAGCAAGTGGTAGCCAAGTATCAGCTCCCTCACACCACCAACCTTTTGGCCATTCAAGCACTTTCCTCTGGGCTCTGCCAGCCCTAAATTAACCTTGCAGGTCCCTGAGTCCCTTAGAACCATTCCCCTGTGATATCCAGCCCCTGACACTGGCTATTCCCAGCAATTTTCTGCTCACAAAGGTACAGTGTACCCCAGTTTATGTTTTATCTTAAATCACTGCTCCTTTAAACCACACAGCACTTGTGAGCATTTATAATAAAACAAAAATAGGTTTATTTAAGAAAGAGTAAAGATTTAACAAAAAATGAGATGGGGGTGAAACAAATGGTTCCAATACAAACCAAAGTCATAAAATGTGAACATGGGGCTAGATGTATTAATAGTTTCCTATCTAATAAAGTAGAGAAACCCCCACTGCCCCTAGTCCCAAAGTTCAGTCTATTGCAGAGCTGGCTGGTTCCACAACAATCAGGATCCAAACATGTCTCTCCACCAGGGGTTTCCTTATTAAAAGAGCACAGAGTGCTTTTCTACTCACACACAGGACAAACGCCTGCCTTGTTGTAACATTCCTTTTTTACCTTTACAGAGGTTTCAATCATTTAACTGGGAAACCATCAGAGGCAACTGCAAAGTCTTACTACTGCGCAAGGCTAAACAATTGAGCCTCGCATTGCATCACTGGCCAAACAGGGCAGGCTGACAAATCCCCCTTGCCCAAGCGGGTCATCACCCAGACACATTGTCACCTGGCAACTAATTTCTACTCCCCATTCCTAAAGCGTATTTTCAGTATAAATTCATTATTCCTTAAATATTACCTATACATACATCTTGCAATGATTATGCATCTTGACAAGTTACGAGTTTTCTGTAGATACCTTACGTGTTACGCCTTATAGATAAATACCCTGCAAGACATGTGCTTGGATTAGTGAGTTTGTCAGGGCTGAAGCGAGAGATGTTCTCAAAAACCAGGCGCCCCTTTGCCAAGGGCCCGCTGTGTCAGAGCCTCCCTTCAGGGATTTGAGATGAACTCACATAAACACACCCTGAATTCTGTGACTTTGCAGTCTTTGAACAACTGAGTACAGTGCAGCGGAGGGAGAGGGGAACAATGTGTTAAAGGGACATTCGTTCGCTAGACTTTCACACCGCAAGGTGGAAAACTAAGGCAAAGGATTACTGCTCAAGATACGGGGGAGGGGAAGGGGGGGAACAGGTGTTTATTTATGGTATGCATACGTTTGAATCATTGTGGTGGTGTGTTCCCAAATTAATGCTGGGCTCCCTTTTAATAAAAGTTTTTGTTTGTTATACACAGACGGCGTGCTTACGAGTGGGGAAGTATGACCTCTTGGAGGTGCCCAGTGATGGTAGTTTTCCCAAATTTCTCTGTGGTCTGGTTCTGTTTTGTAATGTTAAGATAAACCCCTACATACGGAACCCAGACACCCCCTGGCAGAAGGGCCACATTTCTTATGAACTGAGCAAGTCAACTTCACTGTCTTATATCAAGCCACATTCTACTAGAGCTCAGATAGCCTCTTTGGCCTTGAAGAGGTATCTCAGTACTTGAAATCTTTACAGCTTCTGTTGAAGCTCCATACATATTTCTACAAGCCATTATTCTCTGCTGTAGATCTGATGTACAATTTGGCAGGACAGATGTACAATCTTATTTAAATAGGACTCCTATAGGCATCCACCACCCTAGAGAGGCAACTGCTTGTCAGTTACCTACAGTGGGAGCTGTATGAACATGGGCGGCAGATGAAGCTTCCACTGGGGGAGACTAGCTCTTTGTCCCCCCTCTTCTGCCCATGGCCCTGCCCACACTCTGCCCACGCTTGGCTCCAAGCCCCACCCTCTCCCAAATCAGCCCCCCACACCGTCACTCACTGTGTCCCTCCTCACTCCCTGCCTGCCGTGAGATCCCCCCGCTCGTCACATACCTCCTCAGTCCCTCGCCTGCTGTGTCCCTCTTCACCCACTACATCCCGCCTCACTCCCCTGCCTGGCACTCATTGCGCCGCTCCTCACCCTCCCGCCTGCTGAGTCGTTCCTCACTCCCCCTCCCCCATGAGATCTCCCCTTGCCTGGTACCTTCTCACCCGCTCGCCCGCCGTGTCCCTCCTCACTCCTCCTCCCCCATGAGACTTCCCCCTGCCTGGTCCCTCCTCACCACCCTGCCCGCTGTGAGACCCCCCAACCCACCCACTGCGTCCAGGGCCGGTGCAAGGAAGTTTCGCGCCCTAGGCGAAACTTCCCTGCACCAGCCCTGCACACACCCCCAGCTAACCCCGCCCCCCCGTGGCAGCCAGTGTCCACTGCCCCGTGGCAACTCCCCTCTCCCCCACGGGCTGGCAGCTCAGCCCCCACCCATGGCACCCCCCAGCTCCCGGCTCAGCCACAGAGCTGGGAGGGCGGGCAGCAGCTGTGGCCAGCCACCCCCCAGCTCCTGGCTCAGCGGCGGAGCCGGGAGGGTGGGAGGCAGCCGCGGCCAGCCGCTCCCCCCTGGCTCCCGGCACCCTAGGCGACTGCCTAGGGTTGCCTAGTGGGTGCGCTGGCCCTGACTGCGTCCCTCCTCACCCTTCTGCCTGCTGCAAGACCCCCCACTCACCTCCTCACCCCCCTTGCCCTCTTGGGGGAGAGGGTGGAGGAGAGGAGGGATGCAGTTAGTGGCAGGGACCTCGGGGGGGGGGGGGAGGTGGAGTGGGTGAGAGGAGGAAGACTCACCAGGCAGCAGTAGCAGGTGGTGGGGGCCTTGGGGAAGGAGCAGAGCAGCCGGGGGACATGGCTTAGGTGCGCAGCTGCGGGTTGGTGGTGGCTGCAGCAGGGGAGGTTTAGCCTCTCCTGGCCTATTGTACCCGCCGCCCATGTGTGTGGACAAATTCTCAAAGAAAAGGGGACCATTACTTACCTTGCAGTAATTGTGATCTTTGAGAGGGTTTGTCCACACAGACCCCACAATGGCTTCCTTCCCTCGAATATAGAATGTTTAGCCATGGGGAGTCTGCATTGGTGAAGGAACTGTGAGGCGGTTGGGGCTGCTCTACTTTTTAACTGTTGGAGAAGAGTCTTAAGGCATGAAGGGTGCATGTGCAGCTTCAATAGAAGTTGCTGGCCAAAAGAATCTGAGCTCGTGTGCCTGGGGCACATGCACACCGACAGTGGGATCTGGGTGGACAAAGCAACGCGAAGAACCACTTACCGTAAGGTACCTAACCATTCTTTCTCAAGCTGGCATCAATACCTGTTTTCATGCCAACGGAGGGATAGGCCCACAGGAACACCCAAGTTTCCCAAGCAGCGTTTGGTGGTTTTCCTAGCTAGTATGATCATTTTTGTGGGACTGTGTGCAGGAGTATCTGGGCTTTAGGATCAGGTGAGCCTATCTGGCTTTCAACTGTTAGGGCGATCAGTATTTAAATAGCTCAAGAAGGGGAAAACTAGTGACTGTTCAGGGCTGTGGTTGTTTCCTGGCCATTCTTTTTAACAGCTGCCAGGCATATTGCTTTTAGATATTATCCTAAATTACTTGGTACTGATTTACTATACTAAATTGCCCAGGGAGGTTGTGGCATCTCCATCGTTGGAGATTTTTAAGAGCAGGTTGGACAAATACCTGTCAGGGATGATCTAGATAATACTTAGTCCTGCCATGAGTGCAGGGGACTGGATTAGATGACCTCTCAAGGTCCCTTCCAGTCCTATGATTCTAAATTACTTTAACGTGAAAGTGTAAACTATAGTAATATCCTGCCTTTTCAAGCGAATAAAGCAAATTTCGAATTCACTAAGGGTGAAATTCACAGCCGGCATTAGGCCTATCCTCAAGGTATGTATTTTGAGGACTTACGTAGTGCATAGGCTTAGAGCAAGCTCTCTTTCCAGGGGTGATTTTCACCAGATGTGAATTTATCTTATGCTTTGCTTGCTCAGAAAGGGAAGATATAGTTTACAATTTCAGATTTTTTCAAAGACAAAAATCACATTCTAATGAGCAACATGTACTGACACATTTTGTAAAACCATTACATCTGCCTTCAGAACTAGTTTTAGGGTCAAGTCTTAAAAAGTTACATGTCTTATAAAGAACTACTATACATACTACACCTCCCAAATGGCAAGCTGTGCCAGGAATCAATCTCTTTCAGTCAACAAATATCTAACACAGTTTATCCCTGCCAGTAGAAGTAATCAACAGAGAAACAGTTTTCCAGTGTCCTTGAAAATACTATTACATGTGTTTTCTTCAAATCAAGTGAACAAATGAAATGTATTTAATTAAAATTTCAAATATAGCTATTGAAAAGAAAGTTTCCACCAATGAAGAGCACAGTCATTTCCTTATATTGTTCTGAGGATCTTTGCAAGAAAATTAAATATATTTCCTAACCTGCAGTAAGTTTTAGTTCCTAGAAAACTCATATTTTGGCTTTCCCCTACTACAGTACAGACTGTTCTTTCTTTCTTGAATCAGATACACAGGCTGCACAGTACCACTTGAAATACCCAACAGTCTTCTCTGATCACAACCTTTAAAAACAAACAAACTTTTACACATTTTCACATACTACTTACTCTAGACATACAGAACATAATGAAAAGAGAAACAAGATGCTCCCACATTTAGACAGTCCAACTACAACCCAACCCAGAATATCAGCAAAAAAATTTAAACTAAGCTAAAACATATGATCACTGAAATGAAAAGCATTCACTAAATTCCTATCTACAAGATATTCATAGAGTCATAGAAGATTAGGGTTGGACGAGACCTCAGGAGGTCATCTAGTCCAAACCCCTGCTCAAAGCAGGACCAACCCCAACTAAATTATCCCAGCCAGGGCTTTGTCAAGCCAGGCCTTAAAAACCTCAAAGGATGGAGATTCCACCATCCGTCTAGGTAACTCATTCCAGTGCTTCACCACCCTCCTAGTGAAATGGTTTTTCCTAATATTCAACCTACACCTCCATCACTGCAACTTGAGATGATTACTCCTTGTTCTGTCATCTACCACCACTAAGAACAGCCTAGCTCCATCCTCTTTGGAACCCCCTTCAGGTAGTTGAAAGCTGCTATCAAATCCCTTTTCTTCTGCAGACTAAATAAACCCAGTTCCCTCAGCCTGTCCTCATAAGTCATGTACCCCAGCCCCCTAATCATTTTTGTTGCCCTCCACTGGCCTATCTCCAATTTGTCCACATCCTTTCTCTAGTGGGGGGCCCAAAACTGGACACAATACTCCAGATGTGGCTGCACTAGTGCCAAATAGAGAGGAATAATCACTTCCTTTGATCTGCTGGCAATGCTCCTACTAATGCAGCCCAATATGTCGTTAGCCTTCTTGGCAACAAGGGAACACTGTTGACTCATATCCAGCTTCTCATCCACTGTAATCCCCATGTCCTTTTCTGTAGATCTGCCGCTTAGCCAGTCAGTCCCCAGCCTGTAGCAGTGCATGGGATTCTTCTGTCCTAAGTGCAGGACTCTGCACTTGTCCATGTTGAATCTCATCAGATTTCTTTTGGCCCAATCCTCCAATTTGTCTAGGTCACGCTGGACTCTATCCCTATCCTCCAGCATATTTACCTCTCCCCCTAGTTAAATGTCATCCACAAACTTGCTGAAGGTGCAATCCATCCCATCATCCAGATCATTAATGAAGATGTTTAACAAAACTGGCCCCTATCCTCTACCTCAGCCAGAAATTATGGGCTTGATGCAGGAATCACTTGGTGAAATTCTGTGGGTTGTGATATGAAAGAGGTCATCCTAGAATGATGATCAGAATAGTTCTCTTTGGCCTTAAAATCTATCTGTATTACTTGATTGAATTTCATGCAATTGGAGTATTACAGCTAAACCTGCACAATGATGACTGTCTTCAGCTATGCAAATAGAGAGCATTTAAATACGTCAAAAATCACATCCCATGCAGACTGTCAGAGAATAGGGTTCAGACTGGATTAGGTTTGGGAGTATGTCTACCTTCATTTCTTCCAGATGGCAATCCAGAATGGCAGACAAATGAGTACTGGGGATTTTACAGCAGACATACTTATTGGAACTTGCAGCATCTCCTACACTCTTCCTCGCTGACTCACTTTTCTTGCTCAAAAACATCCAACGTTCATTAAATAAATAGAGTACATGCTACAACTAGTGGAAACAGTCAATTCCTTCACTAGAAAAAAGTTCTCAGGGCTGTCCTCATAGTAAGGGGAAAATTCTGTAAGAGTTAGTGATTTTAGATCTCAAGGGTCTCAAAAATAGATGAGGATAACACAGTTCACAATGGAAACATTTACTTCAACCATGGATGGAAATATTATTAAGCAATATTTAATGCCATAAATGTACATAGCTGGGCCAGGTAAGTAGTAGTCCCAAGTCATTACTATCTGTTAGCTGTTGTTTGGCCATTGTGAAGTGAGTTGGAAGTTTCAGTCCACTTCCCAGTGGACCATACATCACAAAATCACCACCCATTTGGCACTGATTGTAATTAGCAGGGCACTATATACATACAAGACATGCTGAGAGAGACCACGCAGACTCCCATATGAGGTCCAGCTTTGTTTCTTCACTGGAGCCCCTGACAAGCTGATGCTTCCTGGAAACATTTCAGCCAGCATGGACCCTGGGAAAATGACTGAGTCACACACACACTCACTCACTCTATCTCTTTGTGATGGTTGTTCTTGCACGAAAATAAAGCACAGAGACTCCAAGGAGCAATATCCAAACACAGCTGGCACTGAATAGCTAAATGAATTTTAACGGGTGGGATAAACCAGGTAGAGGGTAGCCATGCGGGGAAATGCCTACCCCCAACATACTAAATCCACTTTGGCAGACTGGGTGGAGGAGACTTCTTGATCCAATGGTTGGAAAGGCACTGCAACAACATATTGTTGAATACGTAAGGTTTGACAAGGCACAAAAGATGTCAATGGCTATCCACTGCAGCTAATGAAGTTCCCAGTCTTTGCGACCTTTTGTGCCACTGGTCTTTGACTTCAGCAACTGAGAGAGCTAGATGCAATGGTCTTCTCACTTAAAAAGCCTCGCACACAGGCATTCACACATATGAATACAAAATAGTAATGTGAAATATTCAAGAATATTTCATGCTTGTGGAAACCTTACCTCTATAATCCTACCCAGGCTGATGTCTGCATGGATTAGCTCTCAAGTAACTGTCTGTCTGACTCTTCCAGTCATATGAGTGGCAACATATAACAATGTATTTTATTTCTAATATGACTTCACAATAAAATATTATTTTAATTACTACAATGTGAGATTAATTATATTGGTTGTAGTTCTTAGTATAGTGGCATTTCCTTGAGCACAAGATCAGAAGTACTCAGTGGGAGGCAGTATAATGTAATCTCATAAAAGTCCAATTTTCTACTGCTGGGAAAAAGGATTTTGTGTCCTGTATGCTCCACACCTGTTAAAATAGAATAGATCCTGTCATCTAAACATTTATATTTAGATAGTATTTTCAAAAGTAATGATACTCATGCCACATTATGCCTCTGCTGGGAATCTTTGCTGTAGCTAAAATAGCATCATTCTGCCTTCTGTTAAATTGTTCTGATTGTTCCTGGAGCAACAGCTCCTTAACCAGAAAGATACTAACTGTAAAACAGGGCCTCAAAGGTTTAAATGGAGGGTTATAATAAAGGGATCGCTAGGGTTGTCAGACGGATTATGGAATAATGGATGAGATATGAAAAGTATAACGCATCTTCCAAATATAGGCCTACTTGGCAATTTTCTGTATTAATCTGTTTTCTGCATGGCAGCATATTGACTCACAGGACAGTAACAACTCCATAAATCTATTTTTAAAATGGTGTCTAAATATGAATTTGCATAAGATTTTTGACATTATCTTTGGTAGACCATTCCTATGTTCAGAGTTAGTTCATTAATGCCATTATATGTTTTTAGTTACGTGGCACAGACAAGGGCAGCAGAGCCTGACCAAAAGTGGGGAGACCAGGATCCCCCACCCCTGCCCCTCCTCTTCTGTCCCTGGGGTTTTCACAATCCACAGCAGTGCTAACTTAACTCTTTCACTCCAGGCGGTGTCAGGAATAAATCAATAGGAACACAGCAATTCTGTCTGATTAAGGATTAAATGCAAGTAAGCGTGCTTTTGTCTAATACTGCAGTTTATCAGATTTAAGCACACACAGACATAAGCAATAGGTTTAGAACATCCCAGATACTGATCTAACCTCTGGAATGGTATTGAGTAATTAACAGCAGGTTTGCAGTGGCCAGTTGCTCACCCACCGAGAAAAGGTGTCAGGAAAAATGTCTTTCAAAATGGCTTCAGAGGACTGCTCCAAAGTACACTATATTACCTAATTTTTTATAACTAACTTCTGCAAAACACATAGGTTATAATTAGGGCTACGATTATGTCACCGAGGCCATGGAAGTCACGGAATCCATGACTTCCAGAGACCTCCATGACATTTTCTGCCCCGGGGCTGGACTGCTGTCAGCAGGCAGCCTCGCAACTCTCAGCCGCTGCTGGCGTAGGCCCCCAGCAGCTCCAAGCTGCTGGGCAGCAGTGGGACCCAGGAGCTCCCTGTGAGTCCCCAGAGCTCCCACACGCCGTGGGCAGCTGGGCTCCCCTCAGCTACCCAGTTGGCAGGAGCGCCGCCCCCTCAGCAGCCCAACTGATAGGGGTGGCAGGTTGCATGGCACAAATGGGTCAGTTGTCTGACTCCATGGAAGGGGATGTAGGCTGTATGGTTCTGAAAATTCAGTAGACTGAATCCACGTGAGGCGGCTGAAAGCTGCTTGGCACAGAAAGTTCAGTTGTCTGATGCCATGGAGGGGCTGTAGGCTGTGTGGTGCTGACAGTTCAGTTGTTTGACTCCACATGAGGGGCAGTAGGCTGCGTGGTGTACACAGTTCAGTTATCTGAATCCATGGGAAGGGCTGTAGGCTACATAGCGCAGACAGTACAGTTGTCCGACCCCACAGGAAGGGGCTGTAGTTTGCATGGGGCAGGCAGTTCAGTTGTCTGACTCCAGGGAAGGGGGCTGCATGGCACAGGAGGTACACTCAACTGACAACAGGAAAGGTGGCTGTGTGGCATGGGTGATACACTTGTCTGACCTCAGGAAAGGGGGCTTGTGGCACATGCGGTACAGTTGTATGTTGCCAGTGCTACGGGTCAGTGGCACAGGGGTACAGCTGTCTGACTCCAGGGAAGGGGGCTGTATGCCACAGGCAGTACAGTTGTCTGACTCCAGGGGAGGGGGCTGAATGGAACAGGTGATAGTTGTCTGACTCCAGGGAAGGGGCTATGTGGCACAGGCAGTACAGTTATCTGACTCCAGGGAAGGGGGCTATGTGGCCAGGGGCGGCTCTAATGTTTTTGCCGCCCCAAGCAAAAAAACAACAACACCCCAAACGCCGCCCCCGAAACAAAAAAAAACAACCCTCCCCCCCTCCGCCTCTCTGCCCCGCTCTCCCCAGGCTGGACTGCCAGCGGGGAGGGCGGCATGCCCGGGGCCCCACTCCCCCCGGCCAGCGGACAGCGAGGCTGCCCCACTCTCCCCGGCCGGAGCGCCGGCGGGGAGGGCGGCATGCCGGTGGCCCCGCTCTCCCCGGCCAGAGCGCCGGGGCGAGCGGGGCATGCATGGAAGGGAGGGGGAGATGTGTGTCGCGCCCGCTAGGGTTCTCTTCTCCCCCTCCCTCCCAGGCTCTTAAGCCTAGGAGGGAGGGGGAGAAGCGCTGTTTCGCGCGCTGCCACTCGGGGAGAAGCGCTGTTTCGCGCGCCGCCACTCGGGGAGAAGCGCTGTTTCGTGCGCCGCCACTCGGGGAGAAGCTGAGCCGGCGGCGGCGCGCAAAAGCCGGCGGCGGGGCACATTTCTAGGGGCGGCATGGCCGGTGCCACCCCTAGAAATGTGCCGCCCCAAGCACCAGCTTGTTTTGCTGGTGCCTGGAGCCGGCCCTGTATGTGGCACAGGCAGTATGGTTGACCTCGGGGAAAGTGGCTGCATGGCACCTGTGGTACAGTTGTATGTCGCCAGTGCTAAGGGTCAGTGGCACAGGCGGTACAGTTGTACGTTGTCGGTGCTAAAGGTCAGTCACACAGGCAGTACAGTTGTCTGACCCCAGGGAAGGGGGCTGCATGGCACAGGCGGCACAGTTGTAGGTTGTCGGCGCTAAGGGTCGGTGGCACAGGCGGCACAGTTGTAGGTTGTCGGCGCTAAGGGTCGGTGGCACAGGCGGCACAGTTGTACGTTGTCGGCGCTAAGGGTCGGTGGCACAGGCGGTGGTACAGTTGTACGTTGTCGGCGCTAAGGGTCGGTGGCACAGGCGGTGGTACAGTTGTAGGTTGTCGGCGCTAAGGGTCGGTGGCACAGGCGGTGGTACAGTTGTAGGTTGTCGGCACTAAGGGTCGGTGGCACAGGCGGTGGTACAGTTGTAGGTTGTCGGCGCTAAGGGTCGGTGGCACAGGCGGTGGTACAGTTGTACGTTGTCGGCGCTAAGGGTCGGTGGCACAGGCGGCACAGTTGTAGGTTGTCGGCGCTAAGGGTCGGTGGCACAGGCGGCACAGTTGTAGGTTGTCGGCGCTAAGGGTCGGTGGCACAGGCGGCACAGTTGTAGGTTGTCGGCGCTAAGGGTCGGTGGCACAGGCGGTGGCACAGTTGTAGGTTGTCGGCGCTAAGGGTCGGTGGCACAGGCGGCACAGTTGTAGGTTGTCGGCGCTAAGGGTCGGTGGCATAGGCGGCACAGTTGTAGGTTGTCGGCGCTAAGGGTCGGTGGCACAGGCGGTGGTACAGTTGTAGGTTGTCGGCGCTAAGGGTCGGTGGCACAGGTGGTGGTACAGTTGTACGTTGTCGGCGCTAAGGGTCGGTGGCACAGGCGGCACAGTTGTAGGTTGTCGGCGCTAAGGGTCGGTGGCACAGGCGGCACAGTTGTAGGTTGTCGGCGCTAAGGGTCGGTGGCACAGGCGGCACAGTTGTAGGTTGTCAGCGCTAAGGGTCGGTGGCACAGGTGGTGGTACAGTTGTAGGTTGTCGGCGCTAAGGGTCGGTGGCACAGGCGGTGGTACAGTTGTAGGTTGTCGGCGCTAAGGGTCGGTGGCACAGGCGGTGGTACAGTTGTACGTTGTTGGCGCTAAGGGTCGGTGGCACAGGCGGCACAGTTGTAGGTTGTCGGCGCTAAGGGTCGGTGGCACAGGCGGTGGTACAGTTGTACGTTGTTGGTGCTAAGGGTCGGTGGCACAGGCGGTGGTACAGTTGTAGGTTGTTGGTGCTAAGGGTCGGTGGCACAGGCGGCGGCACAGTTGTAGGTTGTCGGCGCTAAGGGTCGCTGGCACAGGCGGCACAGTTGTAGGTTGTCGGCGCTAAGGGTCGGTGGCACAGGCGGTGGTACAGTTGTAGGTTGTCGGCGCTAAGGGTCGGTGGCACAGGCGGCACAGTTGTAGGTTGTCGGCGCTAAGGGTCGGTGGCACAGGCGGCACAGTTGTAGGTTGTCAGCGCTAAGGGTCGGTGGCACAGGTGGTGGTACAGTTGTAGGTTGTCGGCGCTAAGGGTCGGTGGCACAGGCGGTGGTACAGTTGTAGGTTGTCGGCGCTAAGGGTCGGTGGCACAGGCGGTGGTACAGTTGTACGTTGTTGGCGCTAAGGGTCGGTGGCACAGGCGGCACAGTTGTAGGTTGTCGGCGCTAAGGGTCGGTGGCACAGGCGGTGGTACAGTTGTACGTTGTTGGTGCTAAGGGTCGGTGGCACAGGCGGTGGTACAGTTGTAGGTTGTTGGTGCTAAGGGTCGGTGGCACAGGCGGCGGCACAGTTGTAGGTTGTCGGCGCTAAGGGTCGCTGGCACAGGCGGCACAGTTGTAGGTTGTCGGCGCTAAGGGTCGGTGGCACAGGCGGCACAGTTGTAGGTTGTCAGCGCTAAGGGTCGGTGGCACAGGTGGTGGTACAGTTGTAGGTTGTCGGCGCTAAGGGTCGGTGGCACAGGCGGTGGTACAGTTGTAGGTTGTCGGCGCTAAGGGTCGGTGGCACAGGCGGTGGTACAGTTGTACGTTGTTGGCGCTAAGGGTCGGTGGCACAGGCGGCACAGTTGTAGGTTGTCGGCGCTAAGGGTCGGTGGCACAGGCGGTGGTACAGTTGTACGTTGTTGGTGCTAAGGGTCGGTGGCACAGGCGGTGGTACAGTTGTAGGTTGTTGGTGCTAAGGGTCGGTGGCACAGGCGGCGGCACAGTTGTAGGTTGTCGGCGCTAAGGGTCGCTGGCACAGGCGGCACAGTTGTAGGTTGTCGGCGCTAAGGGTCGGTGGCACAGGCGGTGGTACAGTTGTAGGTTGTCGGCGCTAAGGGTCGGTGGCACAGGCGGTGGTACAGTTGTAGGTTGTCGGCGCTAAGGGTCGGTGGCACAGGCGGTGGTACAGTTGTAGGTTGTCGGCGCTAAGGGTCGGTGGCACAGGCGGTGGTACAGTTGTAGGTTGTCGGCGCTAAGGGTCGCTGGCACAGGCGGCACAGTTGTAGGTTGTCGGCGCTAAGGGTCGGTGGCACAGGCGGCACAGTTGTAGGTTGTCGGCGCTAAGGGTCGGTGGCACAGGCGGCACAGTTGTAGGTTGTCGGCGCTAAGGGTCGGTGGCACAGGCGGCACAGTTGTAGGTTGTCGGCGCTAAGGGTCGGTGGCACAGGCGGCACAGTTGTACGTTGTCGGCGCTAAGGGTCGCTGGCACAGGCGGCACAGTTGTAGGTTGTCGGCGCTAAGGGTCGGTGGCACAGGCGGTGGTACAGTTGTCGGTTGTCGGCGCTAAGGGTCGGTGGCACAGGCGGCACAGTTGTAGGTTGTCAGCGCTAAGGGTCGGTGGCACAGGTGGTGGTACAGTTGTAGGTTGTCGGCGCTAAGGGTCGGTGGCACAGGCGGTGGTACAGTTGTAGGTTGTTGGTGCTAAGGGTCGGTGGCACAGGCGGCGGCACAGTTGTAGGTTGTCGGCGCTAAGGGTCGCTGGCACAGGCGGCACAGTTGTAGGTTGTCGGCGCTAAGGGTCGCTGGCACAGGCGGTGGTACAGTTGTAGGTTGTCGGCGCTAAGGGTCGGTGGCACAGGCGGTGGTACAGTTGTAGGTTGTCGGCGCTAAGGGTCGGTGGCACAGGCGGTGGTACAGTTGTAGGTTGTCGGCGCTAAGGGTCGGTGGCACAGGCGGTGGTACAGTTGTAGGTTGTCGGCGCTAAGGGTCGCTGGCACAGGCGGCACAGTTGTAGGTTGTCGGCGCTAAGGGTCGGTGGCACAGGCGGCACAGTTGTAGGTTGTCGGCGCTAAGGGTCGGTGGCACAGGCGGCACAGTTGTAGGTTGTCGGCGCTAAGGGTCGGTGGCACAGGCGGCACAGTTGTAGGTTGTCGGCGCTAAGGGTCGGTGGCACAGGCGGCACAGTTGTAGGTTGTCGGCGCTAAGGGTCGGTGGCACAGGCGGCACAGTTGTACGTTGTCGGCGCTAAGGGTCGCTGGCACAGGCGGCACAGTTGTAGGTTGTCGGCGCTAAGGGTCGGTGGCACAGGCGGTGGTACAGTTGTCGGTTGTCGGCGCTAAGGGTCGGTGGCACAGGCGGCACAGTTGTCGGTTGTCGGCGCTAAGGGTCGGTGGCACAGGCGGCACAGTTGTCGGTTGTCGGCGCTAAGGGTCGGTGGCACAGGCGGCACAGTTGTAGGTTGTCGGCGCTAAGGGTCGGTGGCACACAGCCCCAGCACACTTGCCCTGTGAGTGCCTGCCAGGGGCGGCAGTGGCGGGCGATGCGGGGGCAGGCAGCCCCGGCGGGCCTGTGGCTGTGGCCGGACGGCTCAGGCTGGGAGTTGCTGCCGTGTTACAGGATGGAAATTCCTGGCGTCCCCAGGGAGGGAGCTCAGGCTCGGGGCTGTGAAAGGCTCATTTATCCAGCGCGCTGCTGCGGGGCGCTGCAGACACTGACTAATCCGCCCCCCCGCTCGCTCCGCTCCCAGCCAGCCCGGCCCCGCGCCCCCGGCAGCCCCGCACCATGCGCTCGCCGCCCGCCGCCGCCGCCTCGCTGCTCCTGGCCGCGCTGCTGCTCGTGGCCCCGCCGCTCGGGGAGTCCGAGAGCCCGAAGGGGAAGCACAAGCCGCTGCGCCAGAGGGAGGTGGTGGACGTGGTGAGTCTGCCCGCGCCGCGCGGCTCGGAAAGGGGATGGGAATGGAGGGGTCTGGAGCAGCGGGAGACTGTGGAGCAAGGGGTCGGGAGAGAGGGTCAGCGCAGATAGGGCTGGGCTGTAGTGGGGCTAGGAGTAGATGATGGGGCAGAGGGCCCTGGGGAGGGGTTAGGAGGGTTGGAGTGGGGGTCTGGGGACAGAGGGGGCCTGGGGAGGGGTTAGGAGGGCTGGAGTGGGAGTCTGGAGACAGAGGGGGCCTGGGGAGGGGTTAGGAGAGTTGGAGTGGGGGTCTGGGGACAGAGGGGGCCGGGGGAGGGGTTAGGAGGGTTGGAGTGGGGGTCTGGGGACAGAGGGGGCCTGGGGAGGGGTTAGGAGGGTTGGAGTGGGAGTCTGGAGACAGAGGGGGCCTGGGGAGGGGTTAGGAGGGTTGGAGTGGGAGTCTGGGGACAGAGGGGGCCTGGGGAGGGGTTAGGAGGGTTGGAGTGGGAGTCTGGAGACAGAGGGGGCCTGGGGAGGGGTTAGGAGGGTTGGAGTGGGAGTCTGGGGACAGAGGGGGCCTGGGGAGGGGTTAGGAGGGTTGGAGTGGGAGTCTGGGGACAGAGGGGGCCTGGGGAGGGGTTAGGAGGGTTGGAGTGGGAGTCTGGGGACAGAGGGGGCCTGGGGAGGGGTTAGGAGGGTTGGAGTGAGAGTCTGGAGACAGAGGGGTCTGATGTGGGGGGAGCTGGTGGGCAAGGTTGGGGGTGGTGTTGAGGATTTGAGGTGACAGTAACAAGTGAGGAGCTCCTGGAGAATCTTCCCTGCTGCTTTTTCGTTCAAAGGGTTGGTGAATCACCCAATCCTCTCCTTTGCTTAGCCCAGGAAAAGGCTAGTGCAGCTCTATGGGCCAGTCTCTGCAACGTGTCTATTTTTGGGAGAACAGCTCCCTTCTGCCAGCCAGGACACTTCCCCTGTCCCAAACTCAGCTGTAACTTGAAGATCTGACCATAGTCTCAGTTCTGCTGGGTCATTTTCGCAGGAAGGATGAGTAATTTGATTTATCGTCTTTTCTACATTTTCTTGCTCACTGATTGTGATGATGCAGGGAGACGTTTAGAATGGATTTGTCTTTGTGGAAACTATTTCTTTCCAGAGGCAGATTGTGTTTCCTCAGATTTGTACATAGCAGAGTCTGGAGTCTGTGGTTAAAGTAATACATACCCTTCTCTCCAGTCATGTCCGCATGAGGAAGCAAGGCCAAGTTAACGTGGCTGGACTGTTTCAATAAAAAAGAGTGGACTGTGAAGTGCTATCCTTCCTTACTAAGATATCATCTAGGCAAAACTGAAATTTTTAAGCCCTGCTTAACTAAACTAGAATAGTAAATAAATGACAAGATAAAGAAAAAAGGTTACTTTTAAACTAAAGAGCCACAAGCACTGCAAAACTCTCATTTTAGTAAATCCCACTTTCCCACATGTAAACAAATTCACACTGGTGCTTATACCTGGCACATTTCTGGATGCTGTTTCATTGCAACTACAAATGCACTGAAGGATATAGAGCCATAGAAAACCAATGGCACAGATTTTTCTTCCCCCCAGACAAAGGTAAGTCTTTGCAGGGATCCCCCACTTGTATTCACTAACTATTATATTTTTTTAGGATGGAGAGGATGCTGCTGTTTTTGGTATGTAGATGGCATTGTTAGCAAATGTACCTAGATCATACCCTTCAAACGTACTTCAGTTTGAGAGTTATCACTAGTTTCAGTCCCAAAGCTACCTGTGTTCCACACAGCTTTGGTGCCATCTCACTTTCATTGTTGAACATCTTTTATATTAAAAAATAATGAATAATGAATCTGAGGTTATGGGAAATTAAAGGAGTGAATCCCACATCTTAGGTTTTCTGTATGAACAAGTATTTTTTTGTCCCTTATCTTGAATATTTGCCTGACACTGCATCCTGCTTATCAGCCTTGGCAGGCTGAGATCTATAACTCAGATACATTAGTAGAAGCTAAGGAAACATACTTAAGTAGATGTATTCTAATTGTGTCAGCTAAAATAACTTTGACACAAACGCCTTCAAAAATAGAACCAAAAACATGACAAGGGGCTGGCTTGCTTCAACAGACACAACATTGTCATTTTACAACCAGATGCTCATTCCACTTCAAAAGCAGCATACCATATGTGAAAATAATTGATCTGGTGAGTACAGATCAGTTTGGCTGAAGAGGAGACCAAAGCCCATGTCATTCTTTTGCATACGTGAGTTTCTGGGACTGCAATAGTTAAACCATCCTCTGGAAATATTCAAAATTTCTTTAATGTTAGATCAGTTTGGAGTACCCTCTTTTTGGCTAGCTCTGCCCCCTGGTGGAATCTAAAACTAAAATGTTCAGGTCAGTTAAAGCGGTGGTTCTCAACCAGAGGTACATGTACCTCTGTGGATATGCTGAAGTCTTCCAGGGAGTACATCAACTCATCTAGATATTTTCCTCGATTTACAACAGGCTACGTAAAAAGTACTAGCGAAGTCGGTACAAACTAAACTTTCATACAGACAATGACTTGTTTATACTGCTCTATACACTGAAATTTAAGTACAATATTTATATTCCAATTCATTTATTTTATAATTATATGGTAAAAATGAGAAAGTAAGCAATTTTTCAGTAAGTGTGCTGTGACACTTTTGTATTTTTATGTCTGATTTTGTAAGCAATTAGTTTTTAATTGAGATTGAGGTGAAACTTGGGGGGTACACAAGACAAATCAGACTCCTGAAAGGGGTGCAATAGTCTGGAAAGGTTGAGAGCTACTAAGTTAAAGCAAAGAATAGCTAAACAGCATATTTTATTTGTAAGAACATGCTTTGCAGATGTTCCAGACAGTGGGCCAGATCCTGTGAAGAGGTGAGTGCCCCCAACTTCTACTGAGATCAACTTTCTTAATATTTTTCTATTCATCTGTCATATTAAAGAAATCAGAACCAGGCAACATTACAACCAGATACATTTTGCCTTTAATACTGAATCAAATAAATTGGTACAAGTAGTACTATAAGAAATGAAAATGTCTTCACATAACTGTCTTATTAGTTTTGTAGGTGCCTCTGAGACCAGACTAATATTCATTGAGCCTTTTTAAAGATCCGCTCCTTGATCAAATGTTTCACTGGCACGTTCTTGTTACTGTATTTGCCAACAGTGCATCTTTCCTTTTGAATATTGTAGGAAATGTCAAAAGTTCATTATTCTGGATCTCAATTTACTTCCTTAATAGGACTTTACATTTTATTTATTTATTATTTGTATCACAGTGGGGCAGCCCTGTTATGCTGAGCACTATCCAAATATAGGTTAAGAAACAGTCCCTGCCCTGAAGAGTTTAAAGTCTAAATAGACAAGGCAGACAAAGGGAAGGGAAGAAGGAATAGAACATACAAACAGGAGCAATGTTATGATTTGAAGGTGTCATGTTAGTTGCATAATTCTCTTTCAATTTTCTTTGGTTTTGATTAGGGTTTGGGGGTGGGGATTAATTGAACAAAAGGACACAAGGGAGGGAGATAAAATGAGACAGACGGTGAGAAAAGAGCAGGGCAGTAGGAGGTGAAGAGGCTTGGTGGAGAGGTCAGGATTGGAATAAGCACCCAGTCACCAGATGGGAAAGAATGTTCAAGATAAAAAATGTAGTGGACATCAGCAGTGTCCAAAGGTTCCTATTGCAGCTTCTTCTATGTCTGCTTCTCCTAGCTTTGTCTGCACCCCGAAATTGTCTCCTCCCTGGAGTTATTCCCCAGAGCTTGCATGGGTGGGGGACAGGTGGAACTGCATGGGATCCACCCTGCACAGCTCTGAGTCCAAATAGTTTAGGGATTGAGGGCAGAGAAGAGAGAGCCCCATCTGAGTTTCATCTTCCTCCCTCCCAAATGTTATGTTTACACTGTTAAATATCACAGTCTAGTTGGTTAAAATGTGAAAGCAAGTGTACCATCATAGTTTGAGGCCAGCAATTGACCATATTAAAATTGTAAACTGGGGAAACTTTTTTGGAAGGTAAGGGGCATTGTACACTTTTCCATGCAGTTTTGTAGTTAATATATATGAATATTTTCTATTAATGAAATTACCGCCCTGCATCTATCTTTGATATCCCCAATAACAGCAAACTCAGTTGCCAGTTTTAACATATTCATTTATTTTTCAGTATTTGAGAGGCAATGTGATTTCTTGCCACTCTTTCCTCACTAATAGAGGAATTTTCATGGCCTTTTATAAAAGACTCCTATCTTGTACAAAGTAAGCAATACTATTTTTAAGCCTTAGAATGAATAAGCAAAGTGTGAAAAAAGGTTATGTTTTTCAGTATAATGGAATGTGTTTACAAGGACCTGGTGGTGTTCCTGGACGAGATGGAAACCCTGGAATCAATGGAATTCCTGGGACACCTGGAATCCCTGGTCGGGATGGATTGAAAGGAGAAAAAGGAGAATGTATGCGAGAAAGCATTGCGGAGTCTTGGACACCCAACTTTAAACAGTGTTCATGGAGTGCACTGAATTATGGCATAGATCTTGGGAAAATTGCAGTAAGTAAGCATAGGTGATGTTGTAGGCTGATGTTAAAGCAACACCACAGCAGATGTTGATGGGATCAACCTTGAATGTTGAAGAAAGTTTCCATCTAGAGTTTTAGCTCAAGCCCTTTTCTATTATGCATAACAACAGATTGGACACTCCAGGTGGCTTATTTCAGTAATAAAGCTACAGGTGAGAGAGCTGGGTTGTTCTAGGTACATACAGCAGACCAGTATTCAGTTTTCCCTTTTGAAGCAGAACTGGAAGCCAAGGTTTTTGGTGCATGGATTACAGAAGTAACTGGCTAACCTACTGGCGAGACTTGTGCAGCATTGACAAGTCCTAACCAGTTCAACAAAAATACTTTGATCCTTAGTGCAGGCCTCTGAGTATGAGAGTTTAAAATAAGAAAAAAATAAGACATTAATAGGTGTGGAAGATGACCAGAAAGGAAAAAAAAATTCCCAACCCTATAGGAGTTACACATCAAGCCTGAGAGTTGTAGGCCTACTTTGTTTAAGTAGTACAGTTGCAGTCACAGTGTGAGAACCAATTCAATAGATACAATAAATATCTAATCTCCATTTACTTTAGAACTGCCCCTTAGTGGGCCCAATCAGCAAGTTATTCAGCATTGGGTAGGTGGAGGGGCACACTTAAAAATTCAACTGAAAATGTTTTCTACTCAATTTTATAGACTATCAATATTAAGAGTCTTTCAGTTTTCACAAAAACAGTGTCTTGTGACTGCTAAATCCAGGAAGCCTAAGTGATGAAGACAGAAATCATAAAATTATATTATGTAGGGATTCAGGTTTCAAACACATCCCTTGTTACCTTGCATCAGTGTATTGCAATAGGATGGACTGATTTTAAGTCACCAGTTTTAATCATGATTTTAACCAGCAAGCAGGAAACCTCGATTTCAATAATTGAGTTGAGTCTTGTTTTGCATTTATACTTTTGAGTTATTTTCCTAAAGAAAAGTTGATTCTCAGTGGTGGGTAACTGTTAAAACATGTTGATTGGCAACTAAATTTAGCATTTACTTGAAATTTGATACTTCTTTTTGCTAACTACATCTATATATATTTAAGAAATTATACTGCATAATTTAGATTTTTCAGATTTTTAATTTTTACATTTTTATGTCAGAAAAATAATGGTGTATTTATTTACTAGATTTTGGGATTTTTAATTGATTTATTTTAAGCTTGACTTGAATGGAAATGGGAGTTCAAGTAAAAATACATACACATAGCATTTTAATTTTTTATTAGTTAAATAAAACTAAAATGTGGAGGATACATGAAGAAAAAAATTGATCAAAACATAATTTTCATTGAAAATGGAGTTATTAAACAAAAGAAATATTATCTGTAGTTGTTGAATTTAAGTGATTGTTTCTGGTCACCCTGTCCTTCAAGATTTTAGAACTAGGGGATCTCATTCTCTCACACATAGTTTTTATTCATAGATTGGAAAAGGAAAACAGGTTTCCTGAAGCTTTTTCAACTCCCAATCAGTTTCTTAATTTTGATTGAACAAGTCATTGAACTAGTTGAATAAACTGTAATGAAGAAAAAAAATATTCTCTCTGCACCTGCAGAAGAGGCTACTGTTGTCACAGACTAGTGACCTGAGGCACAACTCAGCAAATTCTAGTGTCCATGGGCTGAGCCAGTGGTTTGATGTTCTTTAAAACTTTGGTAGCAAACATGTAGAACTTAATATTAAAATCACTTTAAAATATTTAATAAATAGTTAATGAAGGTTTTAACATAAATTTAAAATTATGACAAGTTATTTTAAAAAGCAAATTATTTAAAATTTAGAAAACCTGGTTTAAATAAATAATCCCTATTTAAATTTAAAAAACACAACAATTTATCCACCTTGTACAGCACCAAGATAATCCTGCATCTTTCCATCAACCTCTTCTGGCTAACATTTTGTGTGGAGTATGGACTGGCTTGAGAGAGCTGTTAACACTCTCCTTACCTGCAAGGAAGAGTGTGGGGAAAGAAAGAAGAGAGAAAGGAAAACCCAAAAGATATTTAGATACCTAACTTGACAGCATACATTGTCTCATATTAAAATATAGGATCTCAATATTCCCCCATCCTTTGGGGTGTTTGAAACACAGATCAGTGTTTTGGGGCATTGACTTGTCAGGTGCTGTTTTTTAATAAAATGAGCAGGGGAATGAAGGGGGATAACAGAGGTGATTAATGTAGTCTCAAAAGAATTAGTGAAGTGGGTTCAAAAGCCACAGCCAACAATTTGTTCTTATTTTCCTTAGGAATGTACATTCACAAAGATGCGCTCTAACAGTGCTCTAAGAGTTCTCTTCAGTGGATCACTTCGACTCAAATGCAAAAATGCATGCTGCCAGCGGTGGTATTTTACATTTAATGGAGCTGAATGCTCTGGGCCACTTCCTATTGAAGCCATAATTTATTTAGACCAAGGAAGCCCAGAGCTGAATTCAACTATTAATATACATCGCACTTCTTCAGGTATGTATGTCAAAGCCACATGCTTAGGAATGGAGTTTAAGATAAGGATGCAGTTAACAAGTGACATGGGGAACCTCATAAGGACCTCCATTTAGAAGTCTAGAGTCCATAAAGGGGAGGCAGAGAGGGACAGTTACTAGTTGATGATTTTTCCCACCTTTGTCAGAATTCAGTATCAGTATTAAAAATACAGTAACTGCAGTTTTTCTTGTGGATTTGGGTTTACTGCCACTCCATTTTTACGGTTGTACTAGCTGTAGTCATACTTTAAGTAAATTCAGGAAGATAGAGATGAAGAGACTTACCTTATCTAGCCCAATCCACTGAGCTTTAACAGGATTCTATTAACTCCTGTGGCTTCAAATTAGGATAAAAATGGCATGTGACACTATGCCGAACTGCAGTATAACTAAATAGCACTAGTGCTTTGGTGAAACTGGAATACACTGCCTACTTAAAAGGTGGTATTTATTGGACCGGTATTGTTTTTTGTGCGGTTATGTGCATCAGGTATGGAATTGCATGCAATATTCTTGGGCAGACAGAGACCAATTTCTGCTGGAGTTTCCAGCACAAACCCATCTTCACTAGTGAGGCCTATCACGTTAAAAGCTAAAACCAAATCATAGCCAGGAAGTTAGTCATCCACATCTTATAGGATGCCCTTTTCTAAGAAAGGGGCAAATCACAACAACAGTTCTTGTTCAATACCAAAAGAAAGATGATGATATGGGGAAAAATGGGAGTAATAACTAAGGGTATGTCTATACTTACCCGTTGCGTCGGAGGCGCGGGATCGATGTTCTGGGTTCGATTTATCGCGTCTTGTCAAGACGCGATAAATCGAACCAGGAAGTGCTCCCTCATCGACGCTGGTAATCCAGCTCGACGAGTGGAGTCGGCGGAGTCGACGGGGGAGCCTGCGCGCCGCGTCTGGACCACAGGTAAGTTCGAACTAAGGTACTTCGACTTCAGCTACGTTATTAACGTAGCTGAAGTTGCGTATCTTAGTTCGACGGGGGGGTTAGTGTAGACCTGGGCTAAAATATACCTATACCATATGTCCCCTTAATACCTTGAATTATAGACATACTGAGAGAAAATGTATATAAAACCAAATGCTTGCAACATCTAACTTACCAGATGTAGCATAGAGAATATTTACCACAGCACAGCAGAATAGGCTAGAAGATTTCACAGGAGAACAACTGCTGCTTGTAACAGGCCTAAGGTTATGGGAAGCTAGCAGCTCAGCTTTTTGCCTATGACAGAAGGCCTCTGACTCTCTCTCGCTCTCCTCCCCCTGGGGTAATATTTCTCTACCGTAACAAGAAAATCCATGAAAACTCACTTGTGTGGCCATAGTAGGCCTTTCCATGAAGTATCAGAATGGGTTTGTTACCACTGTGTTCAGGTCTCCCATTAGCACTGCCACTACAATGGAAATTTGAAAAAGTGAACAGAAATAAGGAACTGTGTATGGTTAAAAACTATTCCTATATATCATAAAATTACTTTAAAAACTTTGTATAATGGTTTAAAAAACATTTGGCTGTAGATAGTTTCTACTGACGCCATGGTACCCTGGAAGACAATGTGTCCCCCAAGATTTAAACAGTAGCAACATAGTAACCCTAACTAATGCAGTTTCTGTACAGAGAGTTGCACTGAACTGCTGTTCTTTGGCATGTTAACTATGTAAGTCAGGATATGGAAAACATCAATGAAATAAGTGATTCTGGTTATTTGAAATAAGATGCAATGTGTTTGTCTTTAAACAGTGGAAGGACTGTGTGAAGGAATCAGCGCTGGGTTGGTGGATGTTGCTATCTGGGTTGGTACTTGTGCAGATTACCCAAGAGGTGATGCTTCTACTGGATGGAATTCAGTCTCTCGTATCATAATTGAAGAGCTGCCGAAATAAATTTTTTTCCAAACCTCCTTATAACCCATTGTTCCCATGCCCTCATATCAATTTTTTTATACACATTTTGTACAATTTACTTTGAAATTGAATATTTCTCTGGAGCTTTGTAAGCATCTGGCCAGAATACACAAGCTTGCTTACAAGCACCCTAGTTGAATTTTTCCAGCTGAACTGTTTAACATGTAGCCACATCACTGTTAAACACACCTGGCAAGTTCTTCTACCATATAATTTTAGAACAAATATTAGAAACAAGTTTGTCCAGTTGTTTTATTATAATTTGGACCAAATATTTATCATGTTTGTAAAAACTGTAGATTAAATCTTTTTATATCTGTTGAATAAATAAGACGTTTTACAAAAAGAAGCAAAAATCCAGGCCATTTTATTGTCAGCAAAATGCAAAGGGTTTTACTTTTTACAAGGCTATTATGAAACAGATGTATTAGAGTAGCTTGACAGACATGAAAGTAACATCTGTGAAGAAAATACTATACTTTATTCTTCATTTTAGATTTCAAGAGCATTACTTAAAAGCATCAAATCACATTATACAAACCTGATTGTACTACTGTAGCACCAGTAGTTCTACTATAGTTTCAACTATGATTGATGTTAGTGAGAGTTGGATCCAGGCCAATAATAAGCATAAAATATTTAATTTTAAAAGATTAAGTTTTCAGCATACCATTTTGGCTTTTTCCCCACTAAGTTAAATAACTCAATTTATTTTTAGTATGAAAGTCAGTTAGTACTGAAGACTAATAATGGTGAATATATTGGACAATTTTACTACAAGAAATGTTGATTTACCTTAATAATTAAGGTATTTCATTTCCCCAACAAACTACCGGTAGTTTATTTCATAAGTCTTCTTAGCTAGTCACCGCTTATCACCTTGGTGCTAAGATAATTATAAATCACAACACAAAAGTATGAAGTGCGTTACATTAATAGAAATGGAAAAAAATAAATATTAAAGGGTAGGCTCAAATGCCTCATGCTGTATGGCCTTTAAAATAGTTTGCAAGTGTTAGAAGCAATCACGCTACAAAGGTGATGTGTTCAGTCTCATAAGACTAGATAAAGAAAATGACCATGTTGATCATTCATGTCTCGTAGCTAACTGTAGCATTCTAAGAATTCACTCCAAAATGCAGCTGTCAAGTGACAGTACCCACAAAAGTGGGGCTCTTAAATTTGTACAAAGTAAAAAAAAAAGTTAAGTGGTTAGAAAGAACTCAAATTTTGCACTGAAGACACAAACCAAAGGAAAAGTCACAAAAGCATGTATAACATGCGAAAGTGTAATGACTAGTTTTCCCTAGAATTAAAAAGAAAAAAACCTGTACAGCTAAGATTCAGGTTTTAACTTTTTTAAAATAAATACTTTGGCTCAGCCAGGTTCTGAAGAGAATATGCAATACGTATTTCGATTGTCACCGCATTTCCCTCTCAAATTTCGACCTCCATTTTGCAGTAAGTTGATACTATATAAACTAACCTGAAACTAAGAGGGCTGTCAGGCTCTTCTATCCGGAAATACCACCAGTGCTGCTGCTGAGGTCCAGCACGCTATACAGCTGATATATCTCCCTAGAACTTTGTTCATTGCCACTGTTTTCCTGGGGTTTCAGAGTATATTCTGATCTTCGAGTGGTTAACAATGCAATGCCCTATTGAATTAGTCCTACATATTATGTACTTGTTTTTTTTTAAATAAAAACCTCATAAGGCACACAAAGTTAACAACTGCATTATACAGAGATGTTAAGCTTCGTAATTCACATGATGCCTTAGAGTAAGTTCAGTTATCATTCAAGTACAAATGAAATGTAAATATAAAAAATGCCTAAATAATAAAGAAGGCCAGCTAATGGAACACTAACGGTATCCCATCTCTGCTGAATGCCAGCAATTTCATAATTTAGACATTTATGTTCTCAGGTCTGTGAGAGTAGGAATGGGTTATTTATTATCTGTATTATTGTAGCACCTGGGAGCTCTAGTCACAGACCTGGACCTCAAAATGCTATGTGCTATACAAACACAGAACAAAGATAGTCCTTGCCCCAAGAAGCATAGTAGTTAAAGACTTAAACATGCAGGAAAGATTACCCAAGAAGGCAGTAAGATTAGTCAATTGAAACAAACATTCCTTTCAATATCAAGCTACTCTTCAAATGGTTGAATTAAGAATGCTCAACATTTTAACTTTTGCAATGTCCTAAATTCCAGGCTCATAAAATGAAATCAATTCCTCCACTCCAAATTAATTCTTATGTATAAAGAACTTGTCATACGTTACGTTAGCTTGCTATGAAAGGATGAGCTTTCGGAATAATAAATTTCCTAAGCAATAAAAAAGGTAAACCAGTTGTCTGGCTCCAAGTTATTTAACTTACAGGCTGAATAATTCTTGTATTTACATATATTAACTGCTGACTCTCATTTGATACTTTATACAAAACAACGGAATGCTTTCATGCTGTAGTTACAGACATGGATATTTGCAAAGAATGAGTTTTCCTGATGCAGAATTAAGAATAACGAAGGTCTGCTAACTCTGAAAAGCATGTACCCTTGATCATGACCCCTGGGATGCCACCACTGTTTCAGATGTCCTTCTACAAAATGTCCTGTCATATTTGTTTATTGGGAAAAGTGCTGACACAAGTTATGACAATCACACACTTAAATTAAGAGGTAAGATGGCATTTTTTTTTCCTTTAAAAAAAGGCAACTTCTCCCATGCACAGTGCTTATGGTGGAAGACTACATATGGACTCATGCATTTCTGCTGTGGTGTTAAGCAATACTCTGAATAAATAAGACCAACATTTTGAAATAGCCATCTTTAAAATAAGACTTTGAAAACTGCTGTTATTTACAAAAACTAGTGCAAAAGAACAAAACTATTTGTTAAACTTGTCTATGTGTCTGAACATGTTCCTTTACTTCAATGTAAACTCAACCTGGAGTTTACATGTAATTTCTGTAACTAAGAGAGAATTTATCTTTCCCTCTAAGAGGAAAAACTGGAGAAGTGGCCAGTGACACATTAACTGCCAATTTAAGTCTGATGCTGCAAAAATTTTGCAAGATGCCTTGGACATTATACTAAAACTGGAGGTTTAGCAGATTTTAATATAATGGGCTGGGTGAACAGCCCTCCTCCTGTCTCCAGCCACACTGTACCTTAAAGGTACTCTAAATGTTTGTGCTGTCCCCCTTGCAGTCTCCTCCAGTGAGTCAGGGTTTGCACTGCATACACACTGCAATCAGGGCATTCATAAGTCTGAAACCCGACAAATTACACATGGATGGGATTTAGAAAACTCCAGACCACCATGAGGACAAGCATGTACACAGTTCTGTGGGTAGACAGCCGAAGAGAGGTCTTGTGTTTGATAGATCTGGAATGTATCACAACTTTTGATGTCCGTACAACCCCACTCAATTAACCTTAGATATCATCAGCTTCTTGCTCTTGTATAGGAAAAGCTGATTTAGAGTGATCAGTTCATTGAAGGACATGGCTATTGCAAGTCTGGCTTTATCCAGTCACTGTGCTGTTTTAAGGTTGGGATGGGAACAGCTGTTTCAGGCAGAGGCTGCTGATTCACATAGAAGAGGGGAATAGAGGGGTCAGGAGAGTTCCAATAGAAGAGAAGGCAGTTTGGGTTGTTTTGATCTCCAAATTCTTGCATTGATTACTGGAGCAGTTCACAATCTCAAGATAGACAGTTGTACAATATTTCTCTCGGATTACAAGTTTCAAAAAAATAAAGGACAGTAAACTCCTCTGAATGCAAACTCCTAGCTTTAATTTAATTATTCTCTTTTAATTAAGCAAAAAATTTGATACATTTTCATACACTACAAAGGTAATGCAGCAGGCAGGAGTCACTCTGATCACATTGGGGATGATTCCTTTGTAAAATCCATGAACTCCTTCTTTCCTTTGGGGGGGAGGGAAAAGGGCATTTTTAAGCATATCTGAATGAAAAATCACCGAGACAAACAAATGTGGAAGCCCAGGATGTCTCTCTCCGCCCCCAATATATAGTCTTACAGCTATCCATTTTCTTCAAATTCTAGCCCTCGCACCTGTGCAACCCCACTGACTACAAAGAGTTTGTACAGATTTAACTAAGTCCAGGTGAACATTACAGATCTACTACGTCACTCAGGGGTTCGAAAAAAACACATCCCTGAGCAACGTAGTTATACTGATCTAACCCTCCATGTAGAAACTGCAATGTCAACGGGAGACCTTCTCCCATCGACATAGGTACTGCATCTCGGGGAGTTGGATTAACTACGCCGAGGGGCGAAGCTCTCCCAATAGTGTGTTAGCATCTTCACTAAAGTGCTGCAATGGCGCACCAGTGCAGCTGTGCTGATGTAGCGCCCTAAGTAAATAACTCTGTTGAGCAGGTGATGCACTAGGAGGAACAGAATCCAATTCACACTTGGCCCTGCAGAATCAACACAACTTACAGAAAAATACAGTAATAAACGTGTGTCACTGAAGTCAGCAGACACAGCACTGACTACACACAGCAGATCTGTTGATTAAAGTAAAGTAATGTCATTTTCACAGAATTGCATTTTTACTTTTCTATGCCTACCTCCATGTCCTGCGAATAACATCAACCATCCCAGAGTACCTATTGTGTTGATCCTGAAGACGAGCTCGCACTACTTGATATGGGTATGTTGCTGACACAGCAAATATTTTGGATAGTGCTGCCATGGTAATGTATTCTAAAGCAGTCTAAAATTATAAGAAAGTTACCAATGTTACTTTAAGTCAAATTACAGACAACTAAATAAAATGCTGGGAACTATCAAACTGCTTTTTAAAGCATGAACAGAACAGTACTCTAGATTTTTTTTTCTATAAGAAGGGTATACAAGTTCAAACAAGTGCTGATGTTTATTACACATTAATACTAGCATTAGAGGTACTTATTTTGGTGTAAAACCTGATTATACTGGATGTTCTCATTTATACCACAAGTTCAATAGCATACTTAAGTAATATCCTAAAAAGCATATTATAAATTACTTTTTTGGTATAGTTACTTTTTTATTTGTTTGCTTATATTTCCACAAATATATTCTCCCAAAAGTTAATTTAAAAACAAAACAAAAACAAGATTTCCCAAGTTCTCAAATGAAAAGTGGATTTCTCCAGCATGTAAAAACAGTGCTAATTGGCTTTTGATGAGGTAATTTGTACCAAAAGTTGAAAGTGAAAAAACAAATTAGTATTTTCCTTATTTTTCCTATGTGATCTGCAAAAAGTTAATTTAACATTAATCGCTAATAAAATTGGTAGTTTGTGGCAATTGCACAAACAGTACAATCTCATCTGATCTGTGTTTTAGACATACAGTTCTGGTTTCCATATACTCCCATACTAAAAAAGATAAATGTTTCCATTTAAGGCAATTTACCAATTTTGTATCCAATAGTCTGTTTCTATGTTTATTGTATCTCAATTTCAGATCTTCATATGCCATGAACTGAAGTGCTCCATGTGAAGTTCCAAACAGACCAGGCACAAATCCCTAAAACATTTTTATTAAAAAAACAAAAACAAACAGGTTAATCTGTAACTTTGGAAAGCTAGACAACCTGCTTGCATCTGCTTATTCCAACATACGCTCTGCGCTTCCCTCCCAATACACACAATTCAGACATTTATATTGTTGTAAAACCTAAAGGCTACAACCAAGTTCGGCCCTGCTATGCTACACACGGTACAAACACGTCTATCTAAACGCCAGCCCCTGCCACAAAGAGTTTACAGCTGTAACCCCCCTGCCTCCTTGCCATAAGGGGTGAAACTTATCCGGGCCAGCCAGGGCCGAAGATTGCATCCCAGAAGTGTTGCTGTCCTGTTGTCAGGCAACCCTCTCTTAAGCAGAGAGGAGGCTGGAAGGAGGGAACTAAACCAGCAGCCCGAGATGTCCCAACAGAGGGGACCTCTGATTGGTTCTCTACCCCAAGGATCTGGGAGAGAGAAGATGGTTCTGTATCCCTCTGGGGTGATGGTTTAGATAGACAAGGTGGGCGAGGCAATATCTTTTATTGCACCAACTTGTGTCGGGGAGTGAGACAAGCTTTCCAGCTACATAGAGTTATTTTAAATAAAATCAAATTAAAGATATTACCTCACCCACCCTGTGTCTCCAATATCCCGGGACCAGCACGGCTAAAACACTGAAAATAGTTGAGAAAGAGACAAGGAGGAGGTAGCCCCTCCTTTGAGCTGAGAGAGGAAAGGGTTAAGAGAGATTGTGGCAGAGAGCACCAGAGAGGAAGGGAGCATCCAGATCCCCTCGCAGATTGACTTTTCAAATTTTCCCAACCCTCAGTTGGGAAACTCCATCAAACTGGGTTCCCACAGGGCCTGCTATGCCACTGTGCGGGCAGTGACTGCCCGACGGACAGTTCAGTTGGCTGCCACAGCCAACAGCCTGATCACTAACAGTTACCTCAGCCAGGAGGAAAAGTGGAAAGCTCGTATCTAAGATTGTTACCCCAGCAGAGAAGGATTCAGATCATTCCTTGCAGCTGAAAAGCTATTTCTGAGATTCAGATTGCTCTGTGGATCACTGGACCCCTCAGACAAGACACCAGGCCACAGTGCCTGCAATGCGCCACTGACAGGTACCTTGGGACTGACACGTTAGCAGTGGTTCTCAAACTTTTGAACTGACGATCCCTTTCACATAGCAAGCCTCTGAGTGCGACCCCCCCCCTATTAAATTAAAAACACTTTTCAATATATTTAACGCCATTATAAATGCTGGAGCAAAGCGGGGTTTGGGGTGGAGGCAGGCAGCTTGCAACCCCCCCAAGTAATAACCTTGTGATGCCCTGAGGGGTCCCGACCCTCAGTTTGAGAGCCCCTGTGTTAGAGGGCTGACATAACAACTAGAGTCAGGGAGACTTTGTGGGTGGTTGTGTTAAGTGACCAAAGAGAGAAATAAAAAGAGGTTTATGGCATCCTCTACAGATGGCTGTGTATATATTTAAAAAAAAAAAATCTATCCATGTTCATATATATTTATTTAGTATATCTTGTTCTTGACATTTTTTGTGTTTATAATTTCTATTGTTTATATAAAGCTTATTGGAGTTTGGTAATTTGAGAACTGTGTACTTATTGATGAACGGAGTATGGTATCCCGTTAGGGTGGATTACGCATTATTTCCCAGGAAGCACCGCTGTTGGAGTAGCAGTTTGAATAATCCAGATCTCCAGTGCGGGGAGCCGTGAGTTCAACATGGAGACCTACAATGGCAGAATGACCCTGGACCTCAAGAGATCAAGAACACCCCACCCCTCCTGAGTGTGTACCCTCTGAGGTGCTTGGGGGGGTGCGGGACAGGGAAAAGTCATGTCTTTTAGACTATGCTACAAGTGGACAAGACAAATAATTAGCTAGGGGAGACAAGGTAACAAATCCTACAGAATGGGTTCAGGTTCTTAGCCAGTTAGTAGCAGTGATCACATACATCACAGGATGGCTGGCCCTTTAAGGGAAGCTGGGCCCAGAAATTCTGCAAGTTTTATCAGTAGTGATTTTATATTATTTATTTGTTGCTGATGAAAATGCTGAATAGCATCGGGTCTACCACCAATCCCTGTGGAACCCCACTAGAAACACCCCTACATTCAACAATTCCTCACTGATGACCACTTTTTGAGATCCATCAGTTCTCCACTTCTTAATCCATTTAATGTGAATTCTATAGACTATATACTTTTTGTAATGAGAATATTGTGCGGTACTATGTATACACAGTTACCTTTATCAATCAAACTTTTAATCTCAAAGATTAAGAATATCAGGCTTGACAAGACCCATTTTCCCTAAAAACATGCTGACTAGCATTAATTATATTCCCATCTTTTACTACTTTGTCAGCTGAATCCAATATTAGCTTTTTCCTTATTCTGCCAGATATTGATGTTAGGTTAACCAGTCTATCATTACCCAAGTTATTCTATTTGCCCTTTTTTGAATATTGGCACATTAGCATTCTTCCAGTCCTCTGGAATTTCCATGATATTCAAGGTTTACTTAAACATTTTTTTTAAAAAAAATCAGTGGGCCAGATTTCCTCAGCCAACTCTTTTATGACTCTTACATAAGCACGCCTGGATAACTTGCACTCAAACATATTTATCACTAGCAGATGTTGTTTAACATCCTCTCAGTTACTAATGAACTGGAAAGTATCATCATATTGTCATATGATGAGAGCATCATCCTGCTTCTTTGCAAATACAGAACAGAAATATTTATTGAACACTTCTTCCTTTTCTCCATCATCATTAACAATTATACCATTTCAATGGGTGCTAGGATTTTGTTCCTAATATAATTAAAAACATCTTATTGTCCTTAGCCCTGCCAACCATGGATTTTTCCCTTGTATTCTTCGGAATCAATGAATTACAAATTATGAAGTGCAGAAAATTGATTAGGGAAGCTATCTAACTCCCTCTTTTCCATTTGTTACATTTTGCTTTTTTATTTCTAATTGTTGCTGTCACTTCACCACTGAACTGGGATGAACTTGAAGGATGCAGGTTTGGAGGCACCAAGGCCACAGGACGAGACTTCAGTAGCCAAGGCATGAGACTTAAAAAAACCTCTGCTGTAGTCCCTTTAAAGATATGTTTAGATATCCTCTTGACAAAGGATTATTGTTAATCAGCAGCTTTAATCTAAGGAAAAAACCAAAATGGGCTATATAGCGGACATGCTAACTCAAGTGATTTTTTTCATAAGTTTCACAATATTTGGTGTTTTTCTTAAAACCCTAGCATTTGGGGGTCTAGTGATTATATGAGAATCTGTTTATTTTTTAATTTAAGATTTTAGCCCTAATGGTTATGGAGTAAAGCTAGAGAACTTTGAACCTTGAAGTCGCCAAGTCAAATAAAGAGAACCAAAAAAGTAGTATATTTTAAATCTCATTATTTTTAAGCCAATCTCATGATATTTGGCATGTTTAGGCCTGGGATTACTGTGCTAGCTCTTTTAAGACCTGGCAAGACCAGCCTGCTGTTTACTGGGCCTCAACCCTTTCAAACAAGGGAATTCTGGCAGATGAAGTCTCCAGGAGGCAATGATGGGCAGGGCATATCATGTGACAGCTAGGCTATAAACAGAGAACTGTTCTTGCCTCAGTTTGGCAGAGCCTCTCTCTCTGGTCTCTTCACCAAAGAAACAACCTAGTGGATGGACTACAGAAACAGGCAGGTGAAGGGAACAGAACTCTAGCATCAAGTATCTGAAGGAAAAGGCCCGAGGCAATACAGTAAGGGTGCACGCTTGAGACCTGGCACTGGGCCCTTATGCTTATTTTGGGACTGCAAGCTGGGCTGAATGAAGCCTCCTTCCCCCTGCATCAACAGAATGACTACTGATTGGGCCTGGGGAGGATCAAGAAAAAAACTGCTTAGTTCAGGGAAGTTCAACTTAGTTCAAGTTAATGAGGAACCCTGTATCAACAGGGCAAATGAACTACCAATCCCAGGCAGGGCTGAAAATTGTGGCTGGAAGGCCATCTGCACAACAGACTAAAGAGAAAGCTGTTTTAGGGAGTGCAAAAGAAACCAAGTCAGGGAAGGCAACCCTGCATCAGTGAGGTGCGAAAGAGATGCATTTTGCTTTTGGGATAATTGGAGTCCAGACGGAAGAACTCTTTACTGTGGTTTGCTGGAGGGCTAGATTCCAAGTCACTCATCCACTAGGGGATGACTGCAGCCCACAAGCTAAAGAAGAGAATCAGAGGCAGTGAAATACGAGAGGTAAGAACCGGTTAGACTCAATTGTGGAGAATGAGGAAGTGTACCTTATTCATCTGCAAAAATGGTTATCTGAAGAGAATAATGAATACAGATTTGTGTTCCTGGGTCACAGAATCTCTAGTGCATAGTAAACAAAACGTCACAAAGCTTCAAACATGACATATAGAGGGGGAAGCAGCAGGGGAAGTCATTCCATGCTTTAATTTATTAAAAAAAAAAAAAAAAAGGCCTGAAGTACTCTATACTAGAATATAACAGGCTGAGACAGCCCTAATCTCAAGCAAAAGTTGCTTGATGTGGATAGTTATGTGAGTAACCTTCTTTAGCTAACAGCTATTATAGGCTTTTTCAAAGGAAGTACCTAACTTGGATCCCTACTCTTGCAGGTAAGGTTAGCACTAGAGAGAAGCATCCAGGGCCAAGACACATACTAAACACATGGAAAATCTGAAAAGCAACCCAATGGAACAGAATTTAAGAAGTCCTGAGAGATGTAAGGAATTAGAACTGATCTACATGGAACAGAACAAACATTTATCCAGGCACACCAAAGAACCCCAGCAACCTCAGGTTAAGGAGTAAGTGAAATATTTTGTTTCAGAGTTATCAGAACTTGGCATTCATTGGTACCTGCTATAACAATCTCAGAGTACTGGGATCAGGTTTGCCTCAGCAAATAAGGGAGATGAACATTCAGTAACCTAGCATCTTCAAAGACATATTATTCCTCCCAAAGGCCCATCCAGGCGGTTTGCATACTGTCTGGTGGGTGTTCCCCAGGTGAAAACACAGTTCCATACCCATAGTTGCTAAGAGCTGGTAAGCCTGCTCCTCCACATTAGTTGGATTAGAAGAACCAGAGTTCTTCAGGTCTCCAAGGTATCGATGACTGTTCTAATGTCATGGCCTGAAGGAAGGGAGGCAGAATGAAGTTCAAATCAAGCTGTTATTTTGTTTCCCTAAATAAATTCTCACATGGAAAGAATAAGAGCCACATTTGCAGTTGTGTAGCTAGTTGTTGTAGCCAAATTTAAAATCCTACAAAATGTGTAAATCCAGAGTTGAAGATGACACATTACAAGCCTAAATGCCTGGGAATGGGACGTGGGAGGTGACTGCAGTATTGTCTATAGTAATGGAAGGAAGATTAATAACTGTTTCAGTCATACTGCATTTAAGACGATGGTTGGACATTCATGATATGTCAGAAAGACAGGCAGAGAGATGGGATTGGATGAAAGGGAACAGTTTGATCAGTAACAGCATCAATCTGCCCTAGAAATTATGCCCTGTTGCCACCACCTCTCTCCTCCAATGACCAGAAGAGAATACTACAGAGGAAAAATTCATGATTATTAAACAAAAGCAGTTCTTGATTCAACTTTTCTATTTTAGTCCTATTCCTCTCATCTGAGTTTCAGCCAATAATGCTTTTGTCCATGTACCTCATAGTCTTCCCTCTTCCAGTTTCACTACTGCTTATCCTTCTGCAACCTTTACTTACCATTATAAGCCTTTTTTGCTGGAATCTTCTGGTGTGGTAGAAATAGGCTTATGAGACGATGAAAAGTAGCTTTTATAATAACATGTAACAACTTTCCAACTCCACAAGAGCCACAGTGCTATTACACCCATGATAAATTCCAGAATTCTTATCCATTATGTCAAATTATATTACCTTGTATAAGCCACGTATACCCTCCAGCTTGTATATCTTTATAAGAGCATCAAACATTCCTTTGTATTGGCACTTTGATGAATCAATGCCAGCATCATATTGTAACACAAGCCGTGTCTTCGTTACCCATATTGGGTTTGTGATACAGAGGGTCATGACTCCTAAGAACAGATGGAAGTTAGACTAATATTATGAATGCCACTCTGAAAGTTTGTACCAGTTTGTTCAATTCAGTACTACAAACACACACCCATCCTACAAGCGTACTAAACAAGAAAAATGTAGCCATCCTGCTCTTTTCCTCTCAACTTTGAGAGCCAAATCCTGCCGCAACAGTTCTGCTGAACAGAGGGTGGGAGGGGAAACTGGTACAATTTTGGGGAGTCTGTGCAGAAGTGCATGCTGCAGACCACTGGGCTCCCTGTATATCCTTTGCACTGGGGCCAGTGGATATCTCCTCCTTTACTCCACTGTGGTTCAAATGGTGGAATCTGGACATAAGAAACTAGTTTTATTTTATATGTGCTTTAATTATCTCAATTTAGCCTTATGGTACACAAAATTTCAAACTTAAACAAGCGTACACAGAAATAAAGTGTCCATGTAATGAACCACCTCGCTTTGTCAGATTGATCAACCTGATGTAGCTTTACAGATTTCTTTAAATCATAGGACTGTAAAGTAATGACAAACTAATAATACAATTTAATGTGTAGGACTGCAACAAGAACTCTTCCAAAGCTCCAAGATTACCATCTATATCAGAGAAATAGGTACAAGAACACAAGGACATTAGAAATTATTTAGATTAAAAATTGCAGCGATCAGATATTTGTATTTTGTAGGTAAGATATTTTGAGCATTGGATTGGACCTGTAGTGTCTAAAAGATCTGGAATTCAGATACATCTAATACTTAAAGAATAAAATGGATCTGAATTCAAGATCTTATTGACACTACAGGTCCAATCCAATGCTCATTAAATCCAATCAAGTTATTGCACTGACTTCAATGGGTGCTTGATTGGGTTCTATATCTGCTTTTGTGTGTCTTCCAAGTGCTCAAAATTAACACTAATACACTATATTACAAGGATACGTTTAATAAATTTTGGCCTTTTATTGCACAGCTGCATATAGTTTATGCACTAGAATTTGTATAAAATATTAAGAAAAGAGGGCTATTCAGCCATAAAACATTTTAGTGGTTGCTATTTATGAATAAAAATGCAGAACACACAGCTGTCCAACCAAACATTGTTAAATTATTTATTACTTTATAAGTGAATGCAGCTGGACTGAAACACTTGCACTTGCCATCTGGAAGAAAAAGCAACATTGATAGACAAAGGCAAAAACAGCATATGGACAGGCTGAAGGTAAACATTAATCTCGTTTGCATTTTCCTCACCGGCCTCAGCAGCTGACACTAGGTGTTCGGATGCACCAAGACCTTCCAGCTTTCTTTCCTCCTTGTAGGCTTTGATGGCATTATAGCTGGAAGAGGTAAAACATATTTAGAGAGAAGAAATACAGATCATTTAGGAAAAGATTTTTAAAGATTATATATTACTTTCTGCACCATTGCCCTTAGAGAGCAGACAGAGTCAGAGATTAATCTGTCTCAGTCAGATGCAATACAAATTGCTGAATTGTAGCTTTAGGCTATTTAAATATATTTTACAACACTACCCTTTAAAGTGACAGAATATTCCTAGATGACAACAATGGGACTGCGCCCTGTAATTTTTATCTGAACTGAAGAATTAGTTTGTATGAGATGCTTATAAGGCAAAAGACTGCCTCTTCATAAAACCTAGGTGGTAGGTATTTATTTTCTAGCACTACATTACATCAGTCTTTGTCTGCTGGATTAACCGCATGCCCTCTGGTCTGCATTCTGGTTTTTGAGTGAACTTTCACTGGGAGATGAACAGGTGGAAGTCAGAAGAGAATAAGCTCTAGATAATCAGTAGAACAGTTTTTTCACAAATAACTGTCCTCTACTTTGTTTGAGTCAATTGCAGGCCACAGGAAATCAGTTTGCCATTTTATAGTTAATGAACAAATTTAAGACACTACATTGAAGAAAAAGCCCCAAAGAGCAAAAAACCATCAGCTCACAAGAAATTCTGAGAAGCTGACTTGCACACATTGATTTCTTTATGCATGTCTTAAACACTTTCAGCCTCAGCATACTACATAATTTAAAGTGCCTATTTAATTCCTAATATCTGTTCAAGTTTAGGTTCTTATTTTCTATTTAGCATAAATTATTTCAGGTTCTAGAAAAAAAGATTCATGATACTTGGCCATAAGAACTACCATATTGGGTCAGACCATGGTCCATCTTTCTTAGTAGCCTGTCTCCAATGGTGGCCTGTACCAGAGCTTCAGGGGGAAAGTACAGAATAGGGCAATTACAGAGTGATGCACTCCATCCTGTTCTCCACTCTCGGTTTCTCATGGTCACAGGTTAAGGGTCACCCTGAGCAGGGGGTTTCATCCCTGACCATCTTGGTTAATAGTCATTGATGGACCTATTCTCCATGAACCAATCCAGTTCTTTTTTGAACCGTTATACTTTTGGCCACAACATCCCATGGCAATAAGTTCCACAGGTTAATTGCACGTTGTGTGAAAAGTACTTCCTCGTCTGCATTAAATCTGTTGCTTATCAATTTCACAGGGTGACCCCTGGTTTTTGGATAGTGTGAAAGGGTTTTACTTTTCTATTCACTTATTCCACACCATTCATGATTTTATAGACCTCTCTCATATCCCTCCTTAGAAGTCTCCTTTCCAAGCTGAACAGCTCCAATCTGTTTAGTCTCTCCTCATATGGAAGCCATTCCATACCCTTGATTATCTTTGTTGCTCTTCTCTGAACCTTTTCTAGTTCCACTATATCCTTTTTGAGAGGGGGAAAACTGAACTGAACTCAGTATCCCAGGTGTGGGCAGATCATGGATTTATAAACTGGTATTATATCTTCTGCCTTATTTTCTACCCCCTTCCTAATAGTTCCTAACATACTGAGAGACTTTTACATTGCTGCTGCGCATGGAGTGGAAGTTTTCAGAGAATTATCCAGGGTTACTCCAAGATCTCACTTAATTTGTCATTTTGTTACACAGTTTTGTGAGATTGCTCTGTAACTCCTCAAAGTCTGCTTTGGACTGAACTATCTTGAATAATTTTGTATCATCAGCAAACTTTGCCGCTTCACTCCCTTCTCCAGATCATTAATTAATGTGTTGAACAGCGTAGGTACCAGTACAGATCCTTGGGGAACCTGCTGTTCACCATTTTCCACTGAAGTAAGACAAGCTACAAATGAAGTTATTTAATATTTCTGCAGCATCATAATAATAAAACCTAGCTCTTATACAGTACTTTCCATCAGATCTCAAAGCCTTTTATAAGGGAGGTCAATATCATTACCCTCCCCATTTTACAGATGGGGAAACTGAGGCATATAGAGGCACTAATTGGCCCAAGGTCTCCCAGCAGGCCAGTGGCAGAGCCATAAATAGAATCCAGGTCTCCTGAATCCCAGTCAGAGTGAATAAAAATAAATAATTTAAAAAAATGAAAACTCTGATTTAGATTATAAATTGGATTGAAAAAAAAAATTGAAATTATAACCACAAAAAGTAAATAAACATACATTAAAAATTAAGTAGTACATGTTAAAGGAGTTCAGGAGACCTGTCAATTTCTCAAAGAGACAATATTAAAGGCACAACAAACTATCCTGATGCCAAGACTACATGACCTTGAGGACCCTTCTAGACCTACACTGATATGTTTTCTATGTTTGCTGACAAAGTTTTAAAGAAAGTCAAACCACTGACCTGGTCTAAGTCACTGGCTAAGCACCTGGAACCAGAGTTTGCTGCAGTGATAAACCAGCTATTGACAGCAGTACAGTATTCTCTTCTGCAGGTGCAGAGACTATTTTTTTCATTCTAGTCTATTCAAATAGTTCAATGACTAGTTCAGTCAAAGTTAAGAATCTGATTGGAAGTTGGAAAAACAAAACCAAAAAAACCCCCCAGGAAAATTTGTTTTCCCTCTTCCAATCCATGAATAAAAATGGGGTGTGAGGATGAGATCTACTAGTTCTAAAATCTCAAAGGACCTGGTGACCAGAAATAATCGTGTCAATTCACTAACTACAGATAGTATTTCCTTAATAAAGCAATACGTTTTAAATACAAAATGTGTTTTGATAATCTTTTTCTTATGTATCGAGTACATTTAAGGTAGTTTTATTTAACTAATAAAAACTATTTTAAAATGCTGTTTTTGTGTACTTTTACTTGAATTTCAATTTCCATTCATATTTAGAAAAGATGCAAATAAAAATTAATAATCTAATAAATAAAATGCACCATTCACAATTTTCTAATAAAAATGTAAGAAACCCAAGACTGAATTTGTTTTACACTAAACAATTGCTTAAGTAAGTGTATAGACATAGTGCATTTTCCTGATTAGCAAAAACTACCACATTTCATGTCAAGGCTTTATCTAGCTGTAAATCAACATTTTTGAATGGTTATACCAATCAATGAGAATGAACCTTTCTTTTGGAAAATAACTAACGTACAAACGCAAGACAACATTAAAAGTGATTACATTAAATCAGAGTCTCCTGCTTGCTAAAATAAATCATGACTACAGTTGGTTAAAGGATGATTAAAACCGATTTAAAACAATCCCCCCTGGTTCCAATCCAGTACTCTATTCATTAGACCACACTACCCTCCTAGGCATGTACTATACTTTACAAAATGTACAGGTCCCTGTCCTAAACTGCTTAAAGTCTGAATAAGACTTAAAATAGCAAGTGATGACAAAGGAAAACATTTATATTTATGCACCCTCACCATCTCCCCAAAATCAAAGTGCAACCTACATTCAAGGATCACTTTGCATAGAATATTAATATTCTACAGATCCACTTACAAGAAAAAATAGAGTCCCCAGGAGGCACCTGCACCCCACATGTTTGGAGTTACCCCTTTGTACAGGCCACGTAGTCCTTCATGCTTCCAGACAGTAGTCAAACAGTGTAGAATCCCATTGTATTTTGGTCTCAATTCCAACCCGTCACTCACTATTTAAAAAAGAGATTACATTGAAAAAACCCAACATTCCATAAAGAGTGAAAGTGAGCGGTATAAAAACTACAAAGCAAATACCTTTTTCTCTAGGCTGAGCAGGGAAATGTGCAGTGTTAAAGAAAGTTGTAGTGAACCCGCTGGCATAGCTATTTACACTAGAACCTCAGAGTTATGAACAGTTCATGAATAGCGGTTTTGTTCATAACTCTGAAATGTTCATAACTGTTAACAAAACGTTATGGTTGTTCTTTCAAAAGTTTACAACTGAACACTGACTTAATACAGCTTTGCAACTTAGTAAGCAGAAGAAAAGTCTTTTTTTTAAACTTTCCCTTTATATTTGTAGCTGTTTACATTTAACACAGTACTGCACTGTATTTGCTACCCTCCCCCCGCCCCGCTGCTGCCTGATTGCATATGTCTGGTTCCAAATGAGGTGTGTGGTTGACTGATTGGTTCGTAACTCTGGTATTTGTAACTCTGAGGTTCTACCATAGCTGTACAGTAACTCCTCACTTAAAGTCGTCCTGGTTAACGTTGTTTCGTTGTTATGTTGCTGATCAATTAGGGAACATGCTCGTTTAAAGTTGTGCAATGCTCCCTTATAACATCATTTGGCAGCCGCCTGCTTTGTCCACTGCTTGCAGGAAGAGCAGCCCGTTGCAGCTAGCTGGTGGGGGCTTGGAACCAGGGTGGACCAGCAGCCCCGCTATCAGGTCCCCGCTCCCCTTAGTTCCCTGTGCAGCAGCTGCCTAGCAGGCTATCAATTGCCGGCAGTTCAGCTGTCCCTCCCCCACACTGCCATGTGCTGCTCCTGCCCTCTGCCTTGGAGCTGCTCCCCGGAGCCTCCTGCTTGCTGTGCGGGGTGGGGGTGGGGGAAAGAGTGGGGCTGTCAGGGTGTCCCCCTCCCCCCTGCAGCCCACTTACCCCATCTTTCATAGAGAATGGGGGATACACGACAGGGCTCAGGACAGAGGGAGGTTCCTGGCAGCAGCTGCCATCTCAGCTTGCTGATTAACTTAAAAAGGCAGTGTAATGAGAGTGGGGTTAGCGTACTTAAAGGAGCAACGCACATCTCTCTCTCACACACAGGGTGTGTCTCTCTGTCTGTCATGCTGTCTCCCCTCCATTTGTACTGCCTGGTAGAGTGTGAGGCTACATTAACAACAATGAGTTAACCCTTGAGGGCTCAGCCAATTGCTAGTTCATCATTTAGCAGCAAGGCATTCCCTGGGAAATATCCCACCCTCTGACTTCACCACCTCAAACAAGCTTCTGGTGAAAAAAATGTCTCTTAAAACTAAGTCCCGCTATTTACATTAATTCTTATGGGGAAATTGGATTAGCTTAACATCGTTTCACTTAAAGTCACATTTTTCAGGAACATAACTACAACGTTAAGCAAGGAGTTACTGTATTTTGAAGGTGAATGTGAGTTAGGGTAACTTTACAATGGATTGATGCAGCTGCCCTGCAGACCTTCTAAGGTCAACAGGATGGAAGCGCCTCTCACTGAGCAGGTAACTCTGCTGCAGTGTACCTTAGATGAGTAGCATCCTTGACATAAAGATTTTTGTCAGTTTTACAGAGGATGGAGTTTGTCTTCTTTTCTTAATGCCCTAAGAGTTTTATGCTACAACTATCATATAATCTTTGACACTTTTGTGGTCCTCTACAAATACTACTTTTTCCACAAAAAAGATTTTGGTCCCTTGGAATTTTTATTATGACTTTAGCAAGAAATCCCAATTTAAAATGAATCATCCATGTTTAAAGTATGATTTTCAACAGGTCATGATCCAGTGAATTCAAAATCAGTTTTCACCAGAACAATCAAAGGCTATTTCCATGCTAAATTATAACTTTTTTTCTGCCGCCCCTCACTAGCTAGGCTGCATTGAATTTTTTTTAAATGGGAAAAGTGTATCCTTAGCCCTTTTCTATTCAACAGCTGAACTGTTTTTGGCCAAACTTTCAAAGACATTCATTCACCTTAAGAAAAGATGGAAAGTTTTAGCCTGATAGATTTCAGATGGAACAGAAATGTTTGTGTACCCTTGACTATAGCCGCTAAGGCAGTTGCTACTGCTCTTACTATAATGTAAGACTGTAAAATTGATGGCTATAGTATTTGCGATACCAGGAATTTACCTCGAAAGTAGGAACCAGAGGTGGGGTTCAGAGTAAACTTCAAACTAAAGCAAACTTTCCCAACTCTGTTAAGATTGTGTCACAACTAGGAAGTCAGCTCAAAGTTTTGCAAACGGAGAGGCATCTGGCCTGCTTATACAGAGGAACTACACCCCCCTCAGAAATGTTAGTTTGGTAACTAAAACACAGACAGCATTTTCTGTTTATTACATCCATTCTCTGACCCACCTCCTGTACATAATAGGTTCTGACAAAGACCAAGTTTGAAAAAAGAAATGGCTCAGCAGGACCTCAAAACAACAGGGAAGTCAGAGCCAGGAACATACATTAGGGTGGTCAGTGAAGTTCTTGTTTACCCATATAATCTTAATTTCAGGTTATCAATTACATTTCACTTTAACGTTTTCTTAACCACCCTGCTTATTACACCTAGTTAGATCTTGGGGTGTGGGAGCGCCTACCCTAAACCTGTTTTGAAACTTTCACATTAATTAATAGTTTAGGTTTTTTTAATCACTATCCTGATTTCTCAGTCCCTAATTCCACTTCCTGGTTGAAGGCAGAGGCTGGAGACTCTTCTGGTTTCAATCTTGGCTCAGGTAAATGAAAACTGTTGCCTCCATCCCATCTACAATTTTGGTGACAATCCATCTTGGTGGGATGGACACAGATTTGGCATCAGTGTTCCAACCAATAATTCAGGGGGACAGCTCAAAACCCACTGGTTGACGGGTGATGTTGTGGGGCTAAAACCCACCGCCTGTGGCCACAAGCAGCTGGAATCACATGGAGCAGCCAAGAGAAGTTTTTATCACTGGATGAGGCCTTGGTGCAGAAAAAAAACTGAGGCATCAGCATACCCCCCGCCCCCCCAATTATTTCTGGGAATCAGAAAAGAGCATGTGAAGGGTCCATTCTGATGAGGGAAGGAGTCCAAGTCTCAGTGTTTTGGGATACAGACTTTTGTCCAGTCATACCATAAAGCTCTTGAGAAACAGCCAGCATCCAAGGCTTGGGAAATCACAAATACAATCTAAAATGGAACTGTCAAAGCCCATGAACAAAGATGGAATGCAAAACTTAGAGGGGTCTGTGGCAGTTAGGAATAACAGCTAGGCTGAGGTATAGAGAAATTTAGCTAGCTACCACTGCCAAACTAAGGCAAAAATGCGTTATTAGATGTCAGGGAAAGTAAGAGTTAGAAGGGTGGAACGAGACAAGATATAGAGGAAGGAACACTGTCCTGTTAAAAAAATATCTTGCGTTACCAGCCCTTTAAGACTACTGAAACTGGTTTATTTTTCACCACCTATGCCAGGGGTTCTCACACTGGGGGTCGTGACCCCTCAGGTGATCGTGAGGTCATTACACGGGGGGTTGCGAGCTGTCAACCTCCACCCCAAGCCCCGCTTGGCTCCAGCATTTATAATAGTGTTAAATATATTTAAAAGGGGGGTTAATTTATTAGTGGGGTCGCACTCAGAGGCTTGCGATGTGAAAGGGGTCGCCAGTAACAAAGTTTGAGACTCACTGACCTATGCTATCTGCTGCTAATGTATCAATGAGATTTTCATAATAAAAAGAAATCTAGTCAATTTTGCTTCTACTTAGTCAGGCATTTTCCAGTGTCCATATGCTAGGCACAATGCTCCATCTGTAACTGTGGGTATGTCTATACTTACCCGTCGCGTCGGAGGCGCGGGATCGATGTTCTGGGTTCGATTTATCGCGTCTTGTCAAGACGCGATAAATCGAACCAGGAAGTGCTCCCTCGTCGACGCTGGTAATCCAGCTCGACGAGTGGAGTAGGCGGAGTCGACGGGGGAGCCTGCGCGCCGCGTCTGGACCACAGGTAAGTTCGAACTAAGGTACTTCGACTTCAGCTACGTTAAAGTTGCGTATCTTAGTTCGACAGGGGGGGTTAGTGTAGACCTAGCCTTAGTATTGTGCTGGATCGTGCTTAATAGTAGATTCTCAATCCCAGGCTTTGCTGTAATTGCAGCCCCCACCCCCGTCTCCTCGACCTTTGCTCCACTATACATTGTGAAATGTGGCTGGTTTCCGACACCCGCAGGCGCCGGGGAAGAAGAGCGGGCACCGCACACACCGCGCCCCTAGCAAATCTCTGCTCTGAAGCGAAGGTGGGAAGAAGCAGATTGGAAGCCAGGCTGCGCAGTTGCGCTACAACTGGTGCCTCAGTTTCCCCAGTGGGAGTGGCTCCAGCAGGCGTGGGGGCCGCCCAGGGAGGGGGGCCCCCTCTGCAGGGGAACGTGGGGGAGCAAGGGTCCCGCCTCACCTGCGAAGCGGATCTTCACCAGGTCCAGCGGATGCAGCGCCAGGGTGGACACGACACCGCCGCTCAGACCCGCCACGAGGTTCTCGTACCGCACGTGTCTGAACAGGGGCCGCAAGGGCGGGGCCGGCGGGGACTCCACCGCGCACAGCGGCCCCCGCGCGCCCGGAGCCGCACTCATCAGCGCGCGGCCACCGCACCACCAGCCCCGCGACAGACACAGAGGGCGTGGGCGGGCGATCCGGCGGCGCCGGCCACGCTCCCTCGCTGATGGGCGGAGCCGGACCACACACGTGGGCGTGGGACAAGGCCCGAAGACCTCTGCCCCAGCTCCTACGTAGGGATTGGGGAGGGTGTCACGTGGGCCTTACGTTAGCTCTTCCGATCGTTGCTGCGGGTAATGAGCTGACTTGACCCGGAAGCGTGCCGGGCTGGTTCCGGTCTGTGCAGCCGCGAGGAGCGCAGCGTGGTGCGGCGCGGCGGCGGCGGCAGGATGAGGGTGAAGGTGCTGAGCCGGAACCCGGATGATTACATCCGCGAGACTAAGCAGGATCTCCAGCGCGGTGAGCGCGCGGGCAGGCGGGGGCGGTTGGGGGATCCTAGGTCCGCTCGACAGACGGGTTCTTGGGGCGATCCTGGTGTAATGGTTGCTTGTGGCGGCTGGGTGCTGAGCCCCGTTCGTTCCCCGGGGCCCGCCTTGTGCTGGGGCCACCCGCCAGAGAAGGGGGAGCACGGGCCTGGCAGGCTGAGCTAGGAGAGGGTCCGGCCTGCGAGCCCCTTGGACAGGGCCGCGTGTGTGTGCAGCGCCTAGCACAGCAGCGTCCTGGTCACGGACGTGGCGCCATCCCGGGCTGCAAGTAAGTAACTGCAGAGTCCCATTATTGTTGCACTCAGAACCCCTCAACAAGCCCCTGTGCATCCAGACCCCCCCCCCCCCCCACACACACACCTGGCTGTCCCACTGATCTGCCCACACAGAGATTGGAGATTGCCCCACACAGAACCCTCTGAACTCGCACGTAGATCCCCCCCCACACACACACTAAGCCCCTTCACACTTGGATCCTGCCTTGCTGAGAGTGCCTGCCCGCACCTGGCACAGAGGGGCAGGACCCTGAGGTGTTTCTGGGGCAGGCCTGGTTCTTATGCTGTGTCAGGGTTGGGTGTAGCCTCACTGCTGAGTCAGCTAGCCGGAGATGTTAGGAGTAACAAGAAGGGGGGAGCTGCACAGTGATCTGTGTTCCCCAATTTCATGCTGGAGCCTCCATGTTTATTTGACAAAATTTGCAGAATTTTAAAATACTGTGTGCAGAATTTTTAATTTTTAGGCACAGAATGCCCTCAGGAGTAACATAAAAGCCAGGGCTTGCATTAATGGGTAGCAAGGAGGGCAGATGCCCAGGATCCCACGCCACAGGGTGCCCCGTGAAGCTAAATTTCTCAGGCTTCTGCTTCAGCCCTGGGTGGCAGGGCTCAGGGCCCCAGGGCTTCAGCCCTACATGGCAGGGCGTTCTGCCCTGGGCCCCAGCGAGTCTAACACTGGTCCTACTTGGCAGATGCCCTGAAACCTGCTCGTGGACCCCCCAGGGGGCCACAGACCCCTGGTTGAAAACCACGGGTCTAGTGGATGAGATTTTGGTATTCCACTTTCTATTCTATTTGTATGCTTTCCCCATCTTTGTCAGATATGAATGTATGCAAACTCTTTGCCCCTCAGTTATCTCAATTGTATAATAGGGTAAGGAAGAAACTAAGTCTCATAATATAGGGATATGGTACCTTGCTCAGTGTAACTGTGTGAGGACTCACCCCTACGGCACCTGCTGCTGGTCTCTCAGGGAATTAGCTTTTCCAGCCTCAGGAGTGCCCTCTGCAGGCTGGTGTCTCACTGCCGCTGGCCCCCGTGTCCCTCCTGGACCCTGGTGCCCCTCTATCTGGGGTGCTGCCCCAGCAGTCACCCACTATCAGGGTCTCCCCACTCACAGGAACCCCCACCCACTGTCCTCACCTCAGTCTTGGGCTACTGCCAGTCACCACCAAACCCCCGTTCACTGGGGCAGACTGCAATGTATAAGCCACTCAGCACCGGCAAGGGGGCTGTTGACCTGCTGCTTTTGCCTACCCGTGGGGTGCCCCCTGCAACCGCAGTACCCTTTATGGCCTTAGTCTAGGCCTGCAGCCTAGGGGGTTTCCAGGCCGGAGCTCCCCAGCTCCCTTGGCCTCCCCCCAGCCCTGCTCCACCTCAGGTACTCTGGTACGCTCCCCAGCAGCCAGGCCCTTCTCCCTCTAAAGGCAGAGAGAGAGTCTTTCTAGCTCCTGGCTTCCTTGGCCTTTATAGGGCCATCTGGGTCTGTTTGGGGCAAGGCAGAGCAGCTGCAGCTGGGGGCCAATCAGCCCAGCTTTTCCCTTGCCCCAGCCCTCTCCGCTACACTCAGTAATAAATTTTACGAAATGCAGGGAAATATTGTTCCTTATTGGAAGAGGTGGGAGTAGAATTCATGGTCTCCTACCTCTACTAGATCAGAGGCTATTTTGGTTGTGCAGAAGAAGAGGTCTCATAGGCTATGTCTACACTACTGCGGTAAGTCGACCTACACTATGCAACTCCAGCTACGTGAAGAATACGTGAATAACGTAGCTGGAGTCGACGTACCTTAGGTCGAGTTACCGCGGGGTCTACACCACGGGGGGTCGACGAGAGAAACTCTCCTGTCGACTTACCTTACTCTTCTCATTGGGGGTAGAGTACAGGGGTTGACTGGAGAGCGAGCTGCTGTCGATTTAGCGGGTCTTCACTAGACCTTCTAAATCGACCACCGGTCGATTCGGGCTGTAGTGTAGGCATTACTTGCTCATCTTAAACACAAAAAAGCAGCTTACAAGAAGTGGAAGATTGGACAAATGACCAGGGAGGAGTATAAAAATATTGTTCAGGCATGCAGGAGTGAAATTAGGAAGGCCAAATCACACTTAGAGTTGCAGCTAGCCGGAGATGTTAGGAGTAACAAGAAGGGTTTCTTCAGGTATGTGAGCAACAAGAAGGTGGTCAAGGAAAGTGTGGGCCCCTTACTGAATGAGGGAGGGAACCTAGTGACAGAGGATGTGGAGAAAGCTAGTGTACTCAATGCTTTTTTTGCCTCTGTCTTCACAGACAAGGTCAGCTCCCAGGCGGCTGCACTCCGCAGCACGGTATGGGGAGGAGGTGACCAGCCCTCTGTGGAGAAAGAAGTAGTTCGGGACTATTTAGAAAAGCTGGACGAACACAAGTCCATGGGGCCGGATGCACTGCATCCGAGGGTGCTAAAGGAGTTGGCCGATGTGATTGCAGAGCCATTGGCCATTATCTTTGACAAATCATGGCAATCGGGGGAGGTCCCGGATGACTGGAAAAAAGCTAATGTAGTGCCCATTTTTAAAAAAGGGAAGAAGGAAGATCCGGGGAACTACAGGCCAGTCAGTCTCACCTCAGTCCCTGGAAAAATCATGGAACAGGTCCTCAAGGAATCAATTCTGAACCACTTAAAGGAGGGGAAAGTGATCAGGAACAGTCAGCATGGATTCACCAAGGGCAAGTCATGCCTGACTAACCTAATTGCCTTCTATGATGAGATAACTGGCTCTGTGGATGAGGGGAAAGCAGTGGATGTGCTATTTCTTGACTTTAGCAAAGCTTTTGATACAGTCTCCCACAGTGTTCTTGCCAGGAAGTTAAAGAAGTATGGGCTGGATGAATGGACGGTAAGGTGGATAGAAAACTGGCTGGATGGTCGTGCTCAACGGGTAGTGATCAATGGCTCCATGTCTAGTTGGCAGCCGGTATCAAGTGGAGTGCCCCAAGGGTCGGTGCTGGGGCTGGTTTTGTTCAATATCTTCATCAACGATCTGGAGGATGGTGTGGACTGCACCCTTAGCAAGTTTGCAGATGACACTAAACTGGGAGGAGTGGTTGATACGCTGGAGGGTAGGGACAGGATACAGAGGGACCTAGACAAATGAGAGGATTGGGCCAAAAGAAATCTGATGAGGTTCAACAAGGACAAGTGCAGAGTCCTGCACTTAGGACGGAAGAATCCCATGCACTGCTACAGACTAGGGACCGAATGGCTGGGCAGCAGTTCTGCAGAAAAGGACCTAGGGGTTACAGTGGACGAAAAGCTGAATATGAGTCAACAGTGTGCCCTTGTTGCCAAGAAGGCTAACGGCATTTTGGGCTGTATAAGTAGGGGCATTTCCAGCAGATCGAGGGACGTGATTATTCCCCTCTATTCGGCACTGGTGAGGCCTCATTTGGAGTACTGTGTCCAGTTTTGGGCCCCACACTACAAAAAGGATGTGGATAAATTGGAAAGAGTCCAACGGAGGGCAACAAAATGATTAGGGGGCTGGAGCACATGACTTATGAGGAGAGGCTGAGGGAACTGGGATTGTTTAGCCTGCAGAAGAGAAGAGTGAGGGGGGATTTGATAGCTGCTTTCAACTACCTGAAAGGGGGTTCCAAAGAGGATGGATCTAGACTGTTCTCAGTGGTAGAAGATGAGAGAACAAGGAGTAATGGTCTCAAGTTGCAGAGGGGGAGGTTTAGGTTGGATATTAGGAAAAACTTTTTCACTAGTAGGGTGGTGAAGCACTGGAATGGGTTACCTAGGGAGGCGGTGGAATCTCCTTCCTTAGAGGTTTTTAAGGTCAGGCTTGACAAAGCCCTGGCTGGGATGATCTAGTTGGGGTTGGTCCTGCTTTGAGCAGGGGGTTGGACTAGATGACCTCCTGAGGTCCCTTCCAACCCTGACACCCATGGTTATGAATCATAGAATCATAGAATATTTAGAAACACATAGGTATTTAGAACATAAACTTTAGTTCTTGCTGCAGATAGCACAAAAATTATTAATCCCTTATTCTTGTGGTTTTCAGTCCTTTCCCTCCACCCACAACAGTGTGGAAGAAACAAAATAATTACAAAATATCCTTGTCCGTTGGCATTCTCAATACTGGCTTTGTTTTGGTTCTTTGAGCAGGTAATGTCTCTTGACAGGCAAGAGTCTTTTAACTTTCAGTTCCCAGCCTGCTCACATGACTAGCATAAATTCAATGTTTAGTTATATTATGGGCATTTTAATTTCAGCTCTTTGTGAAATATAAGACAAATGTTGATAGCTAGAAGTCTAATCTAAAAGTAAAATCTTTTAAAAATTACTTGACGCTGTCCTTTTAACTTCTTAATTTAAAAAAAGCTAGTAGGACTAACTTCAAACTTAAACGTTTCAGTAGCAGGTGATGTCACAGATCACTTTGCAGTTATCAATGTGACAGAAATCCCAGTGTTGCGGAAAAATGTATTGTTTCCATCATGGCAGGGAAAATCAAAGGGGAATTTATCTTAATTCAACTTAACTTGCACCACAGAGGATGTCATGGGTTCTTCCGATTATCCATCTTATTCCAGTTCCAAGAAACTATGATCCTGCACTGCATCCATTTGAGGTTCCACGAGAGTATATGCGAGCCCTGAATGCAACAAAATTAGAACGTGTGTTTGCAAAACCTTTTCTTGCTTCGCTGGATGGTCACAGGGATGGAGTTAATTGTATGGCTAAGCATCCACAGAGTTTATCTACAGTACTTTCTGGGGCCTGTGATGGAGAGGTAAGTGAATTTGCAAAAAAAATAAAATACATAAAAACTTTTTTTTAAAAAAAATTTGTACATAAGAATGGCCATACTGGGTCAGAACAGTGGTCCATCTAGCCTACTGTCCTGTCTTCCAACCATGGGCAGTGCCAGGTGCTTCAGAGGAATGTACAGAACAGGGCATTATAGAATGATCCATCCCCTGTTGTTCAGTCCCAGCTTTCTTCAGTCAGAAGTTTAGGGATACCCAGAGCATGGTGTTTCCTCCCTGCCCATCCTGGCTAATACCCATTGATGGACCTAGTCTTCATGAACTTATCTAATTATTTTTTGAACCTAGTTCTATCTTTGGCCCTCACAACATCCTCTGGCAACAAGTCTCACAGGTTGTGTGTTCTGTGAAGAAATTCTTTTGTTAGTTTTTAAACCTGTTTCATTGAGTGACCTCTGGTTCTTGTGTTATGTGAAAGAGTGAATAACACTTCCTTATTCACTTACTCCACATCAGACATGATTTTGTAGACTTCTACCATATCCTGCCTAAGTCATCTCTTTTCTAAACTGAACATTCCCAGTCTTTTTAATCTCTCCTCATTTGGAAGCTGTTCCATACCCCTAATCGTTTTTGTGCTCCTTTGTGTGCAGTTCTTGTTGCCCCATCTCAAAAGAGATATATTAGAAATGGAAAAGGCACAGAGTGTTCAAGGTGTGGGTGTACCATGGATTTATGTAGTGGCATTATATTTACTGTCGTCTTATCTGTCCCTTTCCTAATGGTTCCTAACATTCTGTTAGCTTTTTTCACTGCCTCTGCACATTGAGTGGATGTTTACAGAGATCTTTCTTCAGTCTAATTCAGACCCCATCATTTTATATGTATAATTGGGATGTTTCCCATTGTGCATTACTTTGCATTTATCAGCATTGAATTTCATCTGCCATTCTGTTCCCCAGTCACCCAGTTTTATGAGATCCTTTTACAACTCTTTGCAGTCTACTTAGGACTTAACTATCTTGAGTAGTTTTATATCATCTGCAAATTTTGCCACCTCACTGTTTACCCCTTTTTCCAGATCATTTATGAATATATTGAACAACCCTGGTCCCAATACAGATCCTTGGGCGACCCTCCTATTTACCTCTCTCCACTGTGAAAACTGACCATTTATTCCCACCCTTTCTCTCCTATCTTTTAAACAGTTACTGATCCATGAGAGGATCTTCCTACATATCTCATGACTGCTTACTTTGGCTAAGAGCCTTTGGTGAGAGACCTTGTCAAAATCTCTCTGAAAGTCCAAGTACACTATATCAACTGGATCACCCATGTCCACATGTTAGTTGACCTCCTTGGAAAATTCTAATTGATTGATTGAGGCATGATTTCCCTTTACAAAAGCTGTTGACTCTTCCCCAACATATTGTGTTTATCTGTGTGTCTGATTATTCTGTTCTTTACTATGGATTCAAGCACTTTGCCTGGTAACGAAGTTAGGTTTACTGGCCTGTAATTGCCAGGGTTGCCTGTGGAGCCTTTTTTTTTTAAATTGGCATTAGGTTAGCTATCTTCCTGTCATCTGGTACAGAGGCTGAGTTAAGTGATAGGTTACATGCCACAGTTAGCTCTGCAATTTCATATTTGAGTTCCTTCAGAACTCTTGGGTGAATTCAAAAAGGCCTCTATTGACAAATCTGTGGAATTGTCCCACACCTCAGCCATTCTTTTTAGGGGAGTCCTCTGCAGTGAAGAACAATGCAAACAATTCATTTTGCTTCTCCATAATGCGCTTGTCTTCCTTGAGTGCTCCTTCAGCACCTTGTTTGTCCAGCTGCCCACTGATTGTGTGGCAGACTTCCTGCTGCTGATCCTCTTAATCTTTTTTTTGCTGTTAGCATTTGTCATTTGCTAGTTGCTCTTCCAGTTCTTTTTTGGTATGCCTAATTATACTTTTACACTTGACTTGCCAGAGTTTTTCAATTTTCCTTGGTAGGATTTGACTTCTGCATCTTCGTCCTGTGCCTTTGTTCACAGCTGTCATTTTTTTAAGCAGCATAGAGCAGGCAATCTATCTATTACTTTTTAGCACAAATCTTAAATATGACTGTCTTTTTGTATTGTTACAGGTAGCAAATAAGAGTACTGTGATAATTAGAAACAATTACAGAATAAACACCTAATTTCCCCCCCCTCCACACACACACACTTGATTTACTTTGTGCACAGTGTTGTAATTGTTTCCTTTGGTCATTCATTTTCCACTATTTGTGGACATTACATGCATAATTATGGGGGGGGACAAATTTTAGAAATGGGGAGGGAAATTAATTTGAACCATGGGAATAAATGTATAGGAAACATTTTGGGACTTAACATTGTAGAATAGAAGAGTTCTTGTACCTAAGTACATTTTTATTATTCATTTCAGTTGGACTCTGAAAAAGCCTGAAACAGAAATATTTCTGAGAGAGAAACAGATATTGGAGATGTAATCAGAAAATGCTGACTTAATATGTTCACTATGAAACTGTACAAGTGCAAAAATATTATTTCCCAATAAGCCATGAAAGAACATTGAAATGAAATGAAATTTTTGCATTGGATCCAAAGATTATTCTCTTGGATTTCTCCTTTTATAAGAGGTCTCTACTTTTTCTCAGAGACGCACATTTTCTCCATATTCTCTTCTTTTATATAATTTTATGTATCTGAAGACAGTGGAAAAGTCCCAATAGTACCTGAATTTCAGAAGTTACCACTACTATGATGAAGTGTGGCTATATAAGAAGCTAGATCATTGGTGGCTCACAGTGAAACTTCTAAAAACTAGTTTGTGGACTGTGAGATATAATTACAACTTTTCAAAAATATCATGAACTCTTGGATAGGAACAATGCTATACAATAATTCCTTTCACTGCCCATTATATGGTCCCTATCCTGCAAGCAGGTCTAACTCCTGTGAAGCAGCTTCCAGTATTGGGTTTGTAAAATCGAATTCTTGCTAGCGGTAGAATTTTTTTTAAATATAAAGGAAATGTGATTGTAAGCACACAAAAAATAGACATGGATATTCAGGGGAAGGTTGTTTTGAACTCCTTGGAACGCATTTTCTAAAACTAGCTAGATTTCAGGGTGCTGGTGTCCATTTGACATGACTTTTCATGACATCTTACAGCTAGAAAACTACTAAATGGAAAATGTTTTGATATGCTTTTAACAGGTTAAAATTTGGAACTTGACCAAGCGAGAATGCATACGTACTTTACAAGCGCATGAGGGCTTTGTACGAGGGATATGTGCCCGCTTTTGTGGTACCTCTTTCTTCACCGTAAGTATAATGTTGGTATGATGTATAGAGTATACTTCCACAATTGGTTTTCCAATCAGAAACTTATTGTAATCATTTGGTGAGCTTCTCTATGGTAGAATGTTTAAAATGTCAGTAGTTTTTAGGAATAATGTTCACTAAACTCCATTTATATTGCAAACCTAGCCTTTTCTGTTTCTGAACAAAAATGTTTGGCGCTACAATGCATTTGTTAACCAAGACTAGCAATTTTTTGGTGTTCTCCCTTTAATAAGGGCAAATCAATTAATTTGAGTACATTATTTTACCTACTGGTTTTGTATGGTAAACTGTGTTCATTGAAAGACATGTGAATAGTTACTATGATTCAAGATGGTTTCAGTTGAGTAAAGTCAAAGTTCTGTCAGTAAAACATCCTTTCATTGTCACTTTATATCAAGTATAATGTGTTCAAGTGCACATAAACTGACCTGTGATAAAATATCAGTGTTTAGTGTTCAAATGAAAACAGGACTAACATCTAACAGTGAAAAGAATGAGGTATGGAGAACAGAATGAGTCGATGGGTCCTCTTGTTAACAAAAATCTTGTATGTCCATCTACCGACAATGGAACGTGTAGACATTAGATAAGTGTCATGAGGAGGGGAAAAAAGGGTTTGGGTAGTTGCATAACATTAGGAGCTTGAAACGTGTAAATAGAATAAAGGTGTGTTAAATACTAAAAGAGCTAGTATTTGTTTTCTCCAATACTTCTAGGTTGGTGATGATAAAACTGTGAAGCACTGGAAAATGGATGGCCCAGGATATGGGGGAGAAGAAGAACCACTGCATACAATTCTTGGAAAGGTATAAAAACTTAGTTTTGGTTTCACACTTCTATTCTCTTGTTGTCACTGTTCCCTCTGAGCTGTACGTGTGTGCATGCACACACAGATCCTAAACCCTGTGCACACGGTGAAACACTGCACGCACAAACATTTGCACAGAAGAAATTTTTTGCTCGCATGGACTGTCAAAAATTAGAGGGAACATTGCTTGTTACTACTTAAGTTACTTAAGCATGGACTAGTGGGGTGGAAGGTGATTGATTGTGGGTCTGGGATTTACATTTCTGCATTTTCTCCTGGGAATGGTTTGTTTTTCAAAGACTCAAAAAGTAATACCAAATTTTTTTTAAAGTACATCAGAAGCAGGAAGTGTGCTAAAGAACCAGTGGGGCCACTGGACGATTGAGGTGCTAAAGGAGCACTCAAGCATGATAAGGCCATTGTGGAGAAACGAAATGAATTCTTTGTATCGGTCTTCACGGCTGAGGATGTGAGGGAGGTTACCAAACCTGAGCCATTCTTTTTAGGTGACAGATCTGAGGAACTGTCCCAGATTGAGGTGTCATTAAAGGAGGTTTTGGAACAAATTGATAAATTAAACAGCAATAAGTCACCAGGACCAGATGGTATTCACCTAAGAGTTCTGAAGGAACTCAAATATGGAATTGCAGAACTACTAACTGTAGTCTGTAACCTAATATTTAAATCAGCTTCTGTACCAGATGACTGGAGGTTAGCTAATGTGACGCCAATTTTTAAAAAGGGTTCCAGAGGTGATCCCGGCAATTACAGGCCTGTAAGCCTGACTTCAGTACCGGGCAAACTGGTTGAAACTATAATAAAGAACAATATTGTCAGACATATAGATTAACATAATTTGTTGAGGAAGAGTCAACATGGTTTTAGTAAAAGGAAATCATGTCTCACCAATCTGCTAGAATTCTTTAAGGTGGTCAACAAGCATGTGGACCAAGGGGATCCAGTGGATATAGTGGACTTAGATTTTCAGAAAGCATTTCACAAGGTCCCTCACCAAAGGCTCTTACGCAACGTAAGCTGCCACGGGATAAGAGGGAAGGTTCTCTCATGGATTGGTAACTGGTTAAAAGATAGGAAACAAAGGGTAGGTATAAATGGTCAGTTTTCAGAATGGAGGGAGGTAAATAGTGGGGTCCCCCAGGGGTCTGTTCTGGGACCAGTGTTGGTCAATCTGTTCATAAATGATCTGGAAAAAGGGGTAAACAGTGAGGTGGCAAAATTTGAGAAGTTTACAAAACTACTCAAGATAGTTAAGTCCCAAGTAGACTGTGAAGAGCTATAAAAGGATCTCGCAAAACTGAATGACTGGGCAACAAAATGGCAGATGAAATTTAATGGTGATAAATACGAAGTAATGCACATTGGAAAACATAATCCCAACTATACATATAAAATGATGGGGTCTAAATAGCTGTTATCACTCAAGAAAGAGATCTTGGAGTCATTGTGGATAGTTCTCTGAAAACATCCACTCAATGTGCAGCGGCAGTGAAAAAAAGCGAACAGAATGCTGGGAATAATTAAGAAAGGGATAGATAATAGGACAGAAAATATCATGTTGCCTCTGTATAAATCCATGGTACGCCCACATCTTGAATACTGTGTGCAGATGTGGTCACCCCATCTCAAAAAAGATGTATTGGAAAAGGTTCAGAAAAGGGCAACAAAAATGATTAGGTGTATGGAAAAGCTTCTGTATGAGGAGAGATTAATAAGACTGGGATTTTTCACTTTGGAAAAGAGACGGCTAAGGGGAGATGATTGAGGTCTATAAAATCATGACTGGTGTAGAGAAAGTAGATAAGGAAGTGTTGTTTACTATTTCTCATAACACAAGAACTAGGGGTCACCACATAAAGTAAGTATTTCTTCACACAATTCACTGTCAACCTGTGGAACTGCTTGCCAGAGGATGTTGTGAAGGCCAAGTCCATAACCGGGTTCAAAAAAGAACTAGATAAATTCATGGAGGATAGGTCCATGAATGGCTATTAGCCAGGATGGGCAGGAATGGTGTCCCTAGCTTCTGTTTGCCAGAAGCTGGGAATGAGCGACGGGATGGATCACTTGATGATTACATGTTCTCTTCATTCCTTCTGGGGCACCTGGCACTGGCCACTGTCGGAAAACAGGATAGTGGGCTAGATGGACCTTTGGTCTGACCAAGTAGGGCTGTTCTTATGTATGTGTGGATGGGAGTTAGGTTAGAGGCGACTCTTAAGTTATACCTCTAGTTAACATTGCTGTGAAAACAAGCCCTTAAAGTGCTCCATCTGTTTGGCTTATCAAAAAGATTGAGAGATGGCTTGAATACAGTGTATAAGTACCTTCATGGGGAGAAAATACCGGTTCTAAAGGGCTCTTTATTCTAACAGAGAAGGTATAGCAAGAACCAGTGGCTGTAAACTGAAGCCAGACAAATTCAAATTAGGAATTAGAATAGTTTTTTAACAGTGAAGGTGGTTAACCATTAGAACAAACTACTTATGCAAGTGGTGGATTCTCCAACTCCTGATGTCATCTTACTGACTGGATGCCTTTCTGGAAGATAGTCTTAGTCAAATACAAGTTATTCTTTAGTTAGATGGAAGTTATTGGGCTCAATACTGCGTTAACTGGGTGAAATTATCATAGATCATTATACAGGAGATCAGACTACATGATGATGGTTCCTTTTAGCCTGCATCTATGAGATGTGGTAGTGGTTTTGTTTTAAGTAACTTAAAAAAAAAAAAAAAAAGCTGGTTTTTTTTATGGCATCCTCCACCTAGAGTGACCAGACAGCAAATGTGAAAAATTGGGATCGGGGGTAGAGGGTAATAGGAGCCTTTGGAAGAAAAATACCCCAAAATCGGGACTGTCCCTATAAAATCAGGACATCTGGTCATCCTACCTCCACCACCGTGAACATGTTTTGGTGGGGTTTTTTTGTATATGAGCTAGGGAGAGATTTTAAAATTAATTATGGGTACAGCCATAAGGAAAATTGCTAACAAGATTCAGCTGTATACTTTTGTGTAACATATGGGACCTATTTGACTGCCTCTGGAAATACATTAAACATTTAAGGTTTTTTTCGTGTAGGCTATATTACCACACTTTTTTTAATATGTTGTACTTCAAAGTAAAATGTTCAGTCACACTGGTTTCAAACTGTCTGCGTGACCACTTAATACAGGTTTCACTATAAATCAATGAAAATTTACAAAGAAGAACTTGCAAACAGAAAATGAAAGGCTACAATATTCTTAAAATAGCTAAATGTGAAAGACTACAACATGTTAACTGTTCAGTGACAATTTGGTCATCGGTAATTTAAATAATAAATGTAACAACTTGAAAAACTTGTTATACAAAGTTGAGTTGATCATTCCTGTAACTAATTTTTTTGCCTTTAAAGACAGTGTACACAGGAATTGATCACCATTGGAAGGAAGCTGTATTTGCAACTTGTGGGCATCAAGTAGACATCTGGGATGAACAAAGGACCAGTCCCATATGCTCTTTGACGTGGGGTGTTGATAGCATCAGCAGTGTTAAATTTAATCCAATTGAGGTAATGTTTTTTTTTTACACATACTATATGTCAATATTTTATTTGATTAGTATGAGGTCTAAATCATGTTAACATTCAGAGATTCATATTAAACTCTCTTCAACTGTGTGTTTGTTTTTAACACCACTTAACCACTTATATAGCTTTTTTTTTTTTTTTTTGTGTTGCTTCAGTTGGTAATACTGAAGATAGTCTTTTGTATACATACTTACTTAATGACCAACATCGTGTTGAGGGGAAATTTGTTATTGGACGTATTGTCCTTTAGATTAGCTGGTGAATATGTGAAAGAATTACCACTTCACAAGTGGGGAAAAACAGATTGGTTCTGATTTCTGTTTGGTGAAAACAAAGCTATTTCTGAAAAAAGCCCTCGGATTGACTATTGAGCTATACATAAAGAACAGTGAACCCATTTAAATTTAACCATTTAAGTAATGGTTAAAGCAAATAGAACACATTTGACACCAAAATTTTGTTTTGTCAAAGGAGATTCAAGATCATGTTCCTGTTCTGTGATTGCTTTCATTCAAACAGTTTTCTTAAAATTTTAAGTCCTATATTAGAAAAAAGTGGCTATGTCTGTACTTAAATTAGCAAAATAGCAGTTGCTTAAATATTGAGTGTAAAATATATTGTGTCCTAGTTTTTTTGTTTTCATAACTTTAGAAGGTAGTACCTGATATAATGGCATGATTATTTTTTAGACATATCTTTTGGGAAGCTGTGCTTCAGACAGAAATATTGTGCTGTATGACATGAGGCAATCAACTCCATTAAAGAAGGTAACTTTGTTTTCTTGCTGTTTTAATGATTTGTTCATAAAATGTTGATAGCAGTTTTGGTAATACAGCAACACTTAAGTAGCATGTTAGCATGGAGAGGCCCCAGAAAGTTTAAAGTTAGTCCCTGATATAGTAAGCGTTGCGCATTTTGGACCAAGTGGGAGTTCTGTGAGTGTCACCTCTTTAATTTAACCTAATCTGGGGTGTACATTTTTGTGATTTAAGCCATGCAAAGGGATTAAAAAGAGCCCTCTCTTCATTTCAAATTGGCTGCCATACTCTATCTGTAACTCATGAATGTGTGTCAGACTGGACACTACCAAGGTTTGTCTACACTACCTGCCAGATCGGCGGGCAGGGATCGATCCAGTGGGGGTTGATTTATCGCATCTAGTATAGACGTGATAAATTGAGCGTTCTCCAGTTGACTCCGGTACTCCACCAGAACGAGAAGAGCAAGCGGAGTCAACGGGAGAGCGTCCGCTGTCGACTTACCGCAGTGAAGACACCGCGGTAAGTAGATCTAAGTACGTCGACCAGCTATGCTATCACATAGCTGAAGTTGCATATCTTGGATCGACCCCACGCAGTAGTGTAGACAAGCCCTTAGTTATGTTCATTTAATGTAGTGCTGCTACACATGTGATGTTTTTTCTTGCCAGAGGGGGAGGCAAAGTAAATTTTTTTTTAACTCTCTCTCAAAAGATTTTCATTCTCAAAAAAGGAGTTCCAGTTTAGACTATGCTGAAAAATTGAGCTTACAAATATTTACAAATGGAAATGACAAGTTTTTCTTGAGCTTGCTCGAGTTAAATGGTGTGATCAATACATTTCTAGTTAAAACTGAATAAATACTTTGTCAAATAACATTTATATTTATATAAATTATTTTATACACAACATATGAGTTGTCACTTGCCTTCACAAAAACATTTTAGGCAAACCATTAAATGTAAGATAATTCACAGTCGAGTATTTATGAACAGATAACGTGGCTATTGGGTTCAAGGACTGACTCAGCTTGATGACATTTTTGCTTCTATGGGAGTGTGGTGTTCTGGCTCTGTTATGCACTGAGAGTCCCTATGGTATATTATGCAGTCTGTCCCCATACAAAAAATCTGTCGTTGATGTGAGTGGGAGCCTTGTGTGGGGAAACAAGCACAGAATGGTCAGTAGATCCTCAGTGATGATCCAAAACAATGTGCCTAGAAAGGCCTAACAGAACAGTATATCTGCTCTTTGATTTAAAATAATAAAATCATAGAATATCAGGGTTGGAAGGGACCAATCCCCAATTAAATCATCCAACAGACTTTTGCCCCATATCCCTAAATGGCCCCCTCAAGAATTGAACTCACAACCCTGGGTTTAGCAGGCCAATAATCAATTTTAAAAAATCCTGACAGCAGCATAGGTCTTTTGTAAGAGAATGGAAATACTTCAAGATTTTTAGTATGCAAGAAAGTCCTTTCAGTGGGAGGCGACTATAGCTCTGCATTCACTCTATTTCAAGCCATCATTATTGTTTATTTTTCATACTTATAAGTTCTTAGTCCTGGTAGTGCTGGTAGTATTACTAATGTAACTGAGCGAGCGAGCTGGATTCTCCTCTGTTTCATGTATCAACAGAACTGTTGTTAAAGCTCCAGTTCCAGAACCAAATTCTGGACTCATCTTTTTCTGAAGACAATGGAGTTGCACTTCTATCTAGTTGAGGGCAGAATTTGGCCCAAAAAATCTCTAATTGGTGGTGATGTACTAGCCATAACACACAGCTAAACGTGAAAATAGACTTCCATGCAGTTTAAATGAAGCCTGTCAAAGTTAGGAATGTAGGCTGTGTGGAGATGTAGGAATCCCCATTCAACAATTTTCTTGCTGTTCTGTGCACTTCTCCTACACTGGTGATCTGTTGTTTATTGAGTTACTGCCATGCAGTCTTGCGAAGAGGCCCAAGGGGACCTTTGTTTAATTAAACATTAATATATAGATATTCTAACCCCCAGTGGAAACGGAGAGCTATGCTATGAGTTGCAATAGTCCAACTATTTTAGCAATGTAAATATAAATCTATGATAGGAGGTAAAATTAAAAAAAAACACTCCACCACAAAACCCTGGCTTGCAGATGAGAAGCTTTTAAAGCAACTGTGATGAGGTGCTGTTTTCTTATAGAAAAACAGGTTTTTTAAAAAAAAGGAATTCAAAACTAGAAGCACGCTGCTGAAGAAAGATAAATGGTACACTAATGATACAACGCAAAAATATCTGGAAGTCTTTGAAAATGATTTATTTTTAAGAGAGAAATAATCAGTAGAAAAAACTGTGCCATGTTTAAAACAAAGTGGCTGTGAATGGGTGACGAGAATGGAAAACTCCTGGCCTGATTATCAGACAAAGATGCAAGATTTATCACTTAATTAGAACTGATGACCATCAATCACACCATTATTAAATAATGGTTCTGCAGTATTTATAAAAGCCTATGTGCAATTACCCTAATCTCAGACCTTCACATCACTAATGACTTCCTAAAAAAGAGCAGAGATCTCTTTCCTTACAGATGTATTAGCTTTAATTTAGGGGATGAGATACCATGGCAGTGTTCAGGAGGGAACTGCAGCTGTACAAAATAAAGCCCTTTGTTTTTCTTCTCTCTAGTGCAAAATGTTCTATTTAAGTGTGTACATTAATTTTGACAATTCTTGAGGGTGTGTGTGTGTATGTGTGTGTGTATATTACCACTTGCATTACATTCCACAACTGTTATATGTGGCACATATTTTAATGCAAACCCTATAAATATAAAAAATTAATTCAATAGCCTCTACAGATTCTGTACTAAAGATAAACATAAAAATATTGGCCAACAGAATTGAAAAGATATTTATTATGGGGGAGGAAGCAAACAGTTAGATGGTAAAACTTGCAGATGATGCCATTATTTAAGATAGTCAAGGCCATTAAAGACTGTGAAAAACTTCATAGGGACTTAACAAATTTGGATAAATTGGGCAGCATTATGACAGATGCAATTCCAAGTTGACTAATGCAAGGTAATCTATACTGGAAGGTGTATTACTTGAACTACACATGAATATTGCTGGGCTCTAAATGAACTGTGACCACTTGCAGGGGAATAGTCCTAAGGGTAATTACAGACAGCTGGAGGGAAACATTTGCTCAATGTGTGGTAGTTAATTTAATTAAAAAAAAATGCAAACAGTGTTATGATGTTTAACGAATGGGATAGAAAACAACACTGAAAGTATTAATGCCCTTATATAAATCAGTGGAACACCTAATTGGAATACTCAGATCAGTTCCAGTCCCCCCCCCTGAAAACATATATGGCACAAGTAGAACGTATTCAGAGATGGTGATGAAAAGAACTACATGTATGGAAAAACTTCCATGTGAAAAGATTGGGACCATTTAAAATGTGTAAAAAAATGAGTGGTGTAGAGAAGGTAGAAAGGGTAAATGGGAGCACTCATAATTCAAGAACAGGAAGACATTCAGTGAAATTAAAAAGTAACCAACTTAAAACTGTAAAAAGGCAATCATTCTTATAGAATCTGAGGGATTCACTGCCATAAGAAATCATTGAAGTAAAGAGTTTAGGATTAAAAATTATCCTCTATTTGAACTGCCTAGAGGAGCAAAATGGTATTACCCATTGTTTGCAATACTAATAAAAGCCTTAACTGATCAAATAGGCCAAAAACTCCATACATACTAAAGTGGGAGAGATTAGTAAAATCTCACTATATATGGACAATATGTGTTTGTGTTGCTTTTATTCTGCAAGTCTCTCTATTGACTCTTCACACAGGAAACCTCTAGCAAGTGTTCATGGTTTAAAAATAAACAAACAAAACCAGTGTCCCCAAGGACTTCTTACCTGAAACTTGCCCCAGTAAAGAGTTCTTCTCATTAAATGTCTGGACATTTCTATAATTAAAAATAGAGCTCATGAGGTGGTCTCTGTTAGAAATTTAAAAGTTGCTGTAGTGGCTGTGTTTATTTAAAAAAAAAAAAAAAATCACATCCATAGTAACTCAAATTTCTTCAAGCCCCAGACTGGCTTCTACAACCAGGGGCGCAGACTCCGTGGGTGCTCCGGTGCTGGAGCACCCACGGAGAAAAATTGGTGGGTGCTCTGCACCCACCAGCAACTGCCCGCCCCGGACCCGCGGCAAACTTACCGGGCACCGGGAGATGTGGCGGGGCCCCGCCCCCGACGCTGGGCAACGTGGGGGCGGGGCCCCGCAACGGCGTCGGGGGGGCGGGGCCCCGCAACGGCGTCGGGGGGGCGGGGCCCCGCAACGGCGTCGGGGGGGCGGGGCCCCGCAACGGCGTCGGGGGGGCGGGGCCCCGCAACGGCGTCGGGGGGGCGGGGCCCCGCAACGTCCACTGAGTTGTGGACATTCTGTTTGAATTGCTCACTTATTAATAACTTCTGTGTAGTTATCCATCTAATATGTGGCAGGACGAATCACTGTGTGCAAATAATTCTCTTGATATGGTAGTTGGAAGCTCCAACCCTCAGGAGAGACCAGAGCTACTCTGTTATTAGATGACAGATGATTTTTTTTCTCCTCCCCCAACAATTCCCCAGCTGTCATTACGATTGCAGGACTCCACTTCAGGGTGGGAGAATAGAACATATGGCTTCCTAATACCTTTAATCTAATAAGCAAAATGTGTGGGTTGTCTTACTAGGGTAGTCAGCTCCATCTCTACTACTTTAAGATAAAGCTGGTCTTTTCTGTGGCCATCTGGTTTTCACAAGCTCAGGATACAAAATTCCTGACTCGTGAAGCAACTTACTGCCAATGGTACAGGTTCCATTTTTACTTGGGGCTTGTCTACACTACCTGCCGGATCGGTGGGCAGTGATCGATCCGGGGGTGTATGTGTCAATTTATCAAGTATAGTATAGATGCGATAAATCAACCGCTGAGTGCTCTCCCGTCGACTGCGGTACTCCACCAGAACAAGGAGCGCAAGTGGCGTCGATGGGAGAGCGTCAGCTGTCGACTTACCGCAGTGAAGACAGATATAAGTACGTCAAGGGTAAATGCTGGGGTTCTGGCAGGCAGCAGGGTGCCATTAAAAATCCTGCTGGGCCCAGCCCTCTTCTCCGCCCTCCATCCCCCGTCCTCACGGGGACAGGGGGCAGAAGCATAGGTACCAGGCAGCTTCCCTCCGGCCCCCTGCCCAGCTCACCTCCACTCCGCCTCCCCTGAGTGCGGCGCTGCCTCTCCGCTTCTCTTTCCCCCCCCTGCCGGGGAATCAGCTGTTCGGTGGCAAGCCTGGGAGGGAGGGATGGGGGAGAAGCGGAGAGCGACGGTGCATTCAGGGGAAGGTGGAGCAGAGGTGACCTGGGGCGGGGAGCGGTTCCTCTGTCCTCCCCCCCCCCCCCCCCCCCCACCTTACACCCCGCGGCCCTCCCCGCGCCTCCCCCCCGCCCCAGCTCACCTCTGCTCTGCCTCCTCCTCCTTCCCTGAGCGCGCTGCCGCTTCTCTCCCCTCCCTCCCAGGCTTGCCAGCAGTCAGCTGTTCAGCAGCAAGCCTGAGAGGGAGAAGCGGAGCTCGGCAGTGCGCTATGGGGGGGGAGGAGCGGAGGTGAGCTGGGGCGGGGAGCGGTTCCTCTGCCCCCCCCCCTATCATCCTGCGGCCCTCCCTGCACCTGTCCCCCACCCCCTCAGCTCACCTCCGCCTCCTTTCCTGAGCGCCTGCCGCTTCTCCCTCCCAGGGAGGGGGTGGAGGAGAAATGCAGCGTGCCCAGGGGAGGGGGCAGGGATTTGGGGAAGGGGTTGGAATGGGGTGGGGGGGGCGCGCCGGCAAAAGTTGGCACCTGTGTCCCCTCCTGCCCCCTGCTGTGAGCACCCCACGACCCCAGCCCGCACCCCCAGCCCTCTGCCCTGACCCCCCCCCCCGCTCACACATACCCAGCCCTCTGCCCTGAGCCCTGCACCCCTCAGCCCCTGCCATGACCCCTGCAGCCCTCTCACACACACACCCAGCCCTCTGCCTGACTCCTGCACCCTCCCACACATACCCAGGCCCCCCACACCCAATGCCCTGACTCATGCTCTCCCCACCCCCACCCTGAACACCAAATGGGAGCTCCTGCACCCCCTCCCCACATTCCCACCTGCACCCCTCGCACCAAATGGGAGCTGCCCAGGTAAGTGCTCCACACCCAAACTTCCTGCCCCAACCCTGAGCCCCCTCCCTCATTCTAGCTCCTGGCCAGATCCTACACGCCATCCCCGAGCCTGCTCCTTCACCCCCAGCCCTGTGCTGCCGGCCCCTTGCCAGCTAGGGTCGCGGCTGCAGGCTCCGCTCAGCCCACTGCCGGCCTAGGTGAACGGAATCCCAGGCCGGCAGCAGGCTGAGCGGGCCGGCGGCGTAAGATCAGCATTTTAATTTAATTTTAAATGACGCTTCTTAAACACTTTGAAAACCTTGTTTATTTTACATACAATAGTTTAGTTATATAATATATAGACTTAGACCTTCTAAAAAACATTAAAATGTATTATCGGCACACGAAACCTTAAATTAAAGTGAATAAATTAAGACTTGGCACACCACTTCTGAAAGGTTGCCGACCCCTGCCTTAGTATAGCTATGGTATTATACTAACTGCACCCACCCAAAAACTGCTAGGCACTTCTCAAAGCAGACAAGATATCATTTTGGCCAGAGGAATTAATAAACAATAATTTCTGACATAGTAAGAAGATAACAATTGCTGGGGTGGGGAGTAGTTGCAGAAAGGACAGGGGCATTGCATCATCCATCAAAGATGTCTTTTAAAGAAATAAATATATCGAATAGATAAGTAGATTTGAAAGGTTCCTGTTGATATTATGGAAGAAATGGGCTTTCAGGGGAGATGTAAAAGTACCTTGGTGGACCAGCTCAGGAATGGTATTCCCTGGGTAAAGGGCAGCATGGCATGGCATAAAGCCCTTGTTATATGACATGTCTCTACAGAGAATTTAATTGCAGCATAATCTGAAGGAAAGACCTCTTAATTTGTTACAGGAAGTCCTGAGTCTTAATCCTTGCACTGCCCTGAAATATTCTGTTGCCTTTGGTATGTCACTTCACCCTTCTGCCTCAGCATCTATAGAATGGAGTTGTTTACCTGCTTGCCGGAGGTGTTGGGAGATTTGATGTGTGTGGAGAATGGCCACTATTTATTACTTATAACAATGTAGTAACGTATAACTTTTCTCAGGTTATCTTGGACATGAGGACAAATACACTCTGTTGGAACCCCATGGAAGCTTTTATTTTCACTTCAGCAAATGAGGACCACAAGTAAGTATAATCTCACTTTTTGGTGATCCCTGTTAGTTTACTTACCTAAATCTTATTAATTCATCCTTATTCTACAGTATTTTTATAAAATCACTTCACATTTTATATTTGAGTCACTTAAGTAAATGACTAATTAGAGAATCCTAGGTTTGTTGGAATTAAAACTTGTATTAAGTAGCATACCACTCTTTCCACATGGATCAATAGCTGGAATTAATACATTGTCTTTTACTAAAAATTAGCCACCATTTTGTTCTCTAAGGGCCCAGTGAAGTGGTCCTTATTTGGCCTTAAAGTCAATGAGAGTGCATGATTTGTCCCCTACCTTGAAGTCAAAAGACTGCATGATTTGTCCCCTACCTTTGTAAGACCAAAAGATAGTGCTACTAAGGAGGGCTGTAATACTATGTACCCACCAGCTATTGTTGTACTCCCAACTTACTTTCTCAAACTAAATCTGCTGTTCATATATTTACAAGGTCTGTCTGTCCTTGATATGCTTGTGTAATTTATCTGCACTGAAAGTTTTGCATATTCATCAAAATCAGAGTAACTATTTCTGTAGGAGGAGGAAATGGGAATATAAGATGACAGCTCTTCGGTCACCATTTTAGCTCACAATAAGAAAAAGTGAATTCATGTAAGTGTAACCTACAGTGGCACTTGGAAATTAAACACCATTGATCCAGCCACCAGCGCAATGAAAGTGCTTATTTACTTGCCAGCTATCATGAGGCCTGGCATAGTGTGCTAATCAGCTATTTTGGCATGAACATTTATTTAAAAAAAAAAAAAAAAAAAGCCTTTCCGTCCCCCCTCCCACAAAAGGTTTTAGTACTTATCCTTTGCTAGCTCTTCCTGTCTTCTAAAGCACTTTTTTTTTTTTTTTGGATGGCATTGGCCACTTGAACAGTCAACCTAATGTTGGAAAAAAGCCTTCTCTCTCTCTCTAATGGTGTTTAAACCCAGAAGCGCTCAAGATGCACTTCATACCTTTCTTTCCAAGAAGCCAGTGGTCCAAAACCAGAGATCACCGCTTTCTTCTAGAATACATTAATATAGTGACTCCTTCTTGAGGATACTCTTCCAAAGAACTGGTAACTGGCTATGCCCTTGAAAAGGGGCATACATTGGATGCTCTGTTTATTCCTTATTCGTGTGATGGGAAAAGTAAGGCCTCCTAAGCCGTTTAGTACAACTCATAGCTTGTAGCACCACTGAAGTGATCAAAAATATTTTATTGGACCAACTTCTGTTGGTGAAAGAGACAAGCTTTCAAGCTACACAGAGCTCTTTCAGATCTGGGAAAGGTACTCACAATGTTACAGCTAAATACAAGGTGGAACAGTTTGTTTAGCATAAGTAGTTAACAGGTATTCTAAGGGACCATTCAAGGTGAAGTGGCCCATTACCACTCCTGCAATAATAGGACAAAAAAGGGTGGCTATTGGGTTACAGATTTTAGTAATAAGCCATAAATCCAGTGTCTTTATTAATGGGCCACTTCACTTTGAATTGTCCCTTAGTAGACTGGTAGAATGGTAACTACTTCAGCTAAACAGTCTGTTCCACCTTGTATTCATCTTTGACACTCTGAGGCCTAGTTTACACTACAGAGTTAGATTGATGCAAGGCAACATATGTTGACCTAACTATGAAAGTGTCTACACTAAAATTTTGCTCCTGCCAGCGTAACTCAATGCCAACTTAATAACTCCACCTCCACGAGAGCTGCAGAGTCAATACCGATGCAGTTAAGTCGATGCAGTGTCAGTGCAGACACTGCATTGCTTACGTCGACTGTTACTGGCTTTCAGAAGACATCCAATAGTGCTACACACTGACAGTACAATTGGTACAAGTGCTGCTGGTGAGGACTGTCACCACTGACAAAAGGAGCGTAGTGTGGATACGCAAAAGCAATTTAGTTATTGTGGTGGCTGTATGCCTACCTAATTTAGATCAACATAATTTTGTAGTGTAGACATACCCTGAGTATCTTTCCCAGACCTGAAGAAGAGCTCTATGGAAGCTGGAAAGCTTGTCTCTCTCACCAAGAGAAGTTGGTCCAATAAAAGATATTACCTCGCCCACTTTGTCTCATTAATTAGAGACCTTGTCATACCTGCCAGCATTGCAAAAAGAAAAATAATAGGATGCAGATTTATGTAAATTTGCATGTTTATACATTTGCATAGATATACTTAGATATAGGGAAGGAAAGATACAGGTCGACCCAGGGAGAAACCCCAATGCTTTTCATTTCTCTTTCCCCAAGCACTTCATTCTTCTTTCCCCTCAAAGACCATTTCATTCTTCAGATACACCCCTCACTGTCACTAATAATGAACTTATGTTTGAAAAATTCTTCTCCCATAAACAATTTTATTCATTAGGAAAAGATAATCTCAATCCAATTTTATTTTTAAGAGACCCAAAAGCCAGGGATTTAAAAAAACAAACAAACAAACCACATTCTCCCTTCCTTAAATAAATAAAATAAAAATTTGACACTTTACACACATCCACAATTCAGTTCAATACTAAATGGCTTTCTCTCATATTTTTGTAAACCTCGAGTGGCCACATAGAAATTTTTTCTCCACCACCCTGCTTTGAGGGAAGGAGGACCAGCACTAGGAACCAGAATAGAAGCTGCAAAGTTAGTAGCTGCTCTACATGCTGAGGGCCCAGGCTTTCCCTTAGCATCTGCAGCCGTTCTAATTGTCCTGCATTCTGCACGAGATTGGTTCTCTTCCCCATTCTCCAAGCAGGCAAGGATTTCCCTGTAGGCTCCTACTGGGAAAACCTGTGGAGTTGGCCTGCCTTCAGTGAAGATGCTATTATACCAACGGGAGAGCTTCTCCTGTTGGCGCAGTTAATCCACCTCTGTGAGAAGCAGTAACTATGTTGATGGGAGAAGCCCTCCTATCGACACAGTGCTGTCTACATCAGGAGTTAGGTTGGATTAACTGCGTGGCTCAAGGGTTTGGATTTTTCACACCCCTGAGTGACTTAGTTATACTGATCTACGTGTATAGTGTAGACCCGACTTTACTGAGTGCAGTGTAGCGGAGAAGAGAGGGTGGCAGGCAGGGCAGAGGGTGTGCCAAGTGGAGTCTGAGAAACACAGAGCAGTTGTAGATGATACGTTTGAGTCTGGAGGTGGGCGGAGTGAAGGAGGAAGATGTGGTAGCTTATGAAGCAGGTTGAGCCAGAGACCCAAACAATGGCTGGGGGAGAAGTAGGGTATTGGAGACCCACTTTTCCTATAGGAACAGGGAAGGAATCCTATCTCTAGCAATACAGCTAAACCTACTAGCTAAGATGTGTTCTGTACCTTTTTTCAAGTCCTACGATTCTTTTCATGCTTTATTAGCAGTTGTCTGACTTCAGATAAACAGTTTTAGGGCCTATGATCTAAAAGCTGAGCTTTGTGAGTGTATATAATCATGTACTTCAAAGTAATGTATGGTGATATACATGCGTTTGATAATTCAGTTCATTTGGAAATTGGTATCTGAAAAGCACTAATCTTTTTCACATGTTTATATGGGATGGTATTTAAAGCCTGGTGCCTTCTTTTAAATAGCAAATTTCTTTTACAGCTTATATACGTTTGATATGCGCTTTCTTGAGTCGCCTGTAATGGTTCACATAGATCATGTGTCTGCAGTTCTTGATGTGGATTACTCCCCCACTGGGAAAGAATTTGTATCTGCCAGCTTCGATAAATCTATTCGCATTTTTCCTGTAGACAAAGGTCACAGCAGGTCAGTGATTTTTTTCCCCCCCAAATCTCTTAGGTCTTTTTCCCCCCCACAAAAGATGCTTAGCCCTCTCATTAACCTATATAATCAATAGATTCCCATTGCATGCCTATAGGGTCTCATCATATGAATGAATGTAAATACTAAATCACTGTCTAAATTTTTATTAAATATATTAGAGTGAAACTCCTATTTAATGAGCAGTGAATTTTGTGTTCTAGTTTTGAGTGAAAATTATAAGTGGAATCCAGGAATGAAATGTCTCTAGCCTGTTAATAATTTGTTTTTCTCCTTTTACTGATATTTCTGGTACTAAGATGCCAAGGACAGAAGCAGTAGTCTAAGTGAAACATTGATTGTTTCATATAGAACTCATTCTCTTTGTTTGTAAGGAAAGCTTAAATTTGAAACTTGAAACTGTAGGGAAGACCTAGACCTGATTATTCCTACTTGGGGTATGGAGGGAACTTGCCTTTTTGGGTGTGTTTATAGTGCAAGTGAAGGTGTGGTTGTAGCGTGAGCAGGCATACTTGTGCTGGCTTTAATTTAGCGAGCACGGGTAACAGTGACAGGGTAGATGTGGTGGTACGCACCTCAGCACAGCTCGATGCCTCAGCACAAGCCCGCCAGGGAGCCTGTGTACATACTCTGGTTGCTAGCCCACGCTGAAGCCTGTGCCGCCACATCTACACTATAGTTATTACCTGTGCTAGCTAAATTAAAACTAGCAATAGATTGTCTACCCATCACACTTTCACTTGTAGTGTAGATGTACCCTAAGTGGGGAGGGGAGCCTTTGTGGAAGACCTTACATGTTATGAGGAAGCTGTAAACACTCTCATTGCTAGTCCAAAGTTCAGTCTTGAAGACATATGCCCTCAAAGGTACACACAACTCTCATTGTACACAGATATGAAAAGGCAGAATTTATGGCCAGATTCTAAGCTGATGTAAATTGGTGTATTTCTTTTGAAGTTTATGGAGCTATGTCTGTTTACGCCAGGTGAGGTTGTAGCCCTTGATAGATGATACTAACTAACTCTTTATAGTTCTTGACTTGTTTTACAAGACCAGTAGTTAGGACTTTAATGGAGGCAGCCTGGTCCAGTGTATTGGATGCTGCAATAAGTCAAAAGACCTAGGCATATTCTTGGCTCTGCAATTGCTTTCCTTTGTAGCTAGATCAAATCACTTAACTTGTGTGTGCCTTAAGGTTTATCTATATATGGAGTTATTCAGGACTAGCTCCATGTGTCCTCTTATTCCATAGTAAGTAGGCCTTGGTCTTATTAAGTTTAGCCCAGTGGATTAAGCTAAACAGGAAAAAAAGGCACTTTTCGTTTGGAATAAGAGTGCACAAATGGAATTGGTCAGGAGTAGCATTTGTGCTTTTAAATCATGCCCTGACTTAATCTGAATTAATTTTCAAGTGTACATAAGCCTTTATTTTGTCAACTCTAAAATATCGATGATACTTGGCCACCACTGTAATGTATTTTGGGCCTGATCTAAAGTCCACTGAGGTCACTAGACCTCCTCCTTTCCCCCCAGTGTTTGTGTAAAAGGCACTATACATACTAATTATATGTTAAAACTATTTTCTATCTGGTTTATTAATCTAATATAGATTTAAATAATACAAACATTAAAGTTTAAAGGTGAAAACATAAAGTTTGATTAAATTAAAAATGTTCTAGAACATTGGTAAATAAGACACAGTAAATTTTTGTTTAATTATTTATGTAGCTGAAACCAAATTATTGCTTTATGTGAATGTTATTGATCCACTTGTTCGCTTGGTAAATATTGAATGAACTCCAAATAGGAGTTTGTTTTAAATAGTGATTTAAATGTAACATTTAGAAGCATTCACTCATAATTTAGCTGAAAAATCCATAGTTTGTTGAACACACAAATGAAGCATTTCTGAAGGTCAGTGCAAATTTATTTTTCAAATATTGCTAGCATTGTTGAACAAAAGGTTGATCTATTATCTGTCTGCAGAAATTATTAGTTATTGGTTTAAAAGCAACATTACTGTTCTAAATCCTTCACCTGCTTGTCAACAATGGTCCCTCCCCACTGTGTGCTGAAGCATTTTTATTTTAAGCTGTTTTCTCATATGGTTTGCAAATTCCTCATTGACTGACAAAGGAGGAGGCTATTTTTCTGGGGGTAAAGGAGGAAAATTGCAGTAAATACAGTAGTAACTGACACATAATGGGGCGGGGGGGGGGGGGAGAGGGATAGCTCAGTGGTTTGAGCATTGGCCTGCTAAACCCAGGGTTGTGAGTTCAATCCTTGAGGCCATTTGTGGCCATTTGTGGATCTGGGGCAAAAATCTGTCAGGGGACAGTACTTGGTCCTGCTAATGAAGGCAGGGGACTGGACTCAATGACCTTTCAAGGTCCTTCCAGCTCTATGAGATAAGCATATATTTATTTTATAGGGGGGAGGGATAGCTCAGTGGTTTGAGCATTGGCCTGCTAAACCCAGGGTTGTGAGTTCAATCCTTGAGGGGGCCATTTAGGGATCTGGGGCAAAAATTGGGGATTGGTCCTGCTTTGAGCAGGGAGTTGGACTAGATGACCTTCTAAGGTCCCTTCCAACCCTGATATTCTATGACTCTATGATCTCCAAATTCATATTGATGCTCTTAGGTTTCAAACATCTCACTCATTCACAGTATTGGTGCCAGACAGACTAAGTTTAACTCTACAATTCCCATATCTGTAATGCTTACTCAGGACATTATACTAATAAATATTGTGAGTGAAATTTATAAAGAAAGAGCTATCTAGGATTTGTAGCTGGTGTATGGCTGTATGACTGACTTTGGTTATCTAAGGAGAGCAATTCTTCTGCTAGTTAGATGCTATGGAAAAGATTAGAGCTTTTTTTTTTTTTTTTTTTTTAAACGCATTATCTAGACAATGTTTTGTCAGTATATTCTAGGCAGAATTTAATTGGAGAACTTGCCATGTATCAGTTTGGGGACTATATTCCCCTGTAAACAAAACCATTTTAATTGGTTATGTTGTAGAACAAATATTCAGACTTTGAAGAGAGAACGTCATGATAGTTGAAAGGCAGCAATGATCAGGAAGGTGTAACTAACACATTTTCTAATGTTTCTTTTGGCTTCTTTTAGAGAGGTATATCATACAAAGCGAATGCAGCATGTCATCACTGTCAAGTGGACCTCTGACAACAAGTACATTCTGTGTGGCTCAGATGAGATGAACATTCGTCTGTGGAAAGCTAATGCTTCTGAAAAACTGGGCGTGGTAAGATTTTGTGCTAACTTCACAAGTTACCTCAAAACAGATTAAGATATGAAACAGTATTTTTTCAAAATTAAAAATAAACTTCTAAAAATTCAGAACTTTCTAAAAGAAAAACTTAATTGAAAAATTCTTTTGAAAATTTTGAGATAATATGCAAATCAGCATATCCAGTATGGGCAAATATTTCACTCATTGCAACCTTTACTGCTACCTCTATTGTTTATAATATTAGAATCATGCATTTTTGACCTGTAAAGTATTTCTTTGTCATATTTGTTAAAGTATACTGTTCAGCTTGTACCAGTCTGAACAGGATTTGAGCCATCCATGTCCACGATACAGGTGTGAATTCAGCCCTGAGCAGTAGTGACAAAAGACCAAATTCTGTCTCTCTCACCAACAGAAGTTGGTTCAATAAAAGATATTATCTGACCCACCTTGTGTAGCTAATATCATGGGACCAGCATGGCTACAACACCATACACATTCTGGCATGACCTGTGTTCAGTGCAACTCCATTAGAGTGCAGTGTCATTATTTGCCAAAAACTGTTCTGTGATCTGTGTGAAATAAGTTGGTGCTCTTTGTATAGTTCCTAGTGGGATAGATCCTTATATACTGAACAACTTGCTCTGGTGTAACTGAATATCTGGCTAGTTAGTCTATGCAAACCCCTAATATAGATGTGTGTAGTTCTGTTCAGTGTAATAAACACATCTGTTTTAAATGTGACTTAAAACTGATTTAAGCATGTCTGTTAGGGGTTTATACCAGCATAACTAGACAGACTTTTTATTTACCTCAGTGTAAGTTGTATAATACAGTAAAGGGCAAAATCTGATAGCACGGTTGGTGCTAATTTGTACGCTCCTGAGCAGACTTAGTAAGAAGATCAAGGTCTGAATGGGCATGGAGAGTGAAATTGCCCTCTCCCTCTTGGAGTAGTCCCTTCAGGTCATGGTGGAGGCATATCAGTAGGGCAGTTGGGAGATGCTTGCACTGCTACTGTTTGTTCTGTATCAGTCTGCAGAGCTGTCAGTCTGATATCTTTAACAGTAATGCATTTTTCTTTTGTAAAAGCCAGGAAGGGAGGAATTTTAAACTATAATCTGACCGGCAAAATATATGTAGCCTATGAACATTTATATAGTAACAAATTATCATTGAAATTAAATTTTTGTAAAATGTTGATTGGCCACTTTCTTTATTTAGGCTGCTGCAGTAGTCACTTTGGTCTGTGTTTTGGCTGTATTTATAGGGAGTTTTATATCTAGAGGTCCAGATAAGCGTTTTTTGTAAGTATCCGACAAAAACACCTCTAGTTCTAGAGACGGTGTGACATCCACTGTGTACTTCTCTGTTGCTGCTGATTTTGTGTGGAAGGGGCTCAGCTACTGCAGTGATGGACAGCAGTATAACACACTAAAAATAATTAGTTTATCCCACTGGTTGCTCGTCATATACAATACAGATGCATGCTCTCACATCTGGCATCACAGTATGAGCCAAAACTCCATCTGCTTCATTCATCGTCTGTATACTGACTGAGAAAAGCACTATATCTGTTGTCTCCATCCCCCATATGGCTCTAAAACAGGTGCTGTCCAGAAACAGGTTTGATGTGCACCTTTACTCTGCACAGTCTTCACACAGTGGACACAGATGAGTATCTAAAGCAGTGGTTCTCAACCCTTCCAGACTGCTGTACCCCTTTCAGGAGTCTGATTTGTCTTGCATACCCCAAATTTTACCTAACTTAAAAACTTGGGCTTTGGCTTCAGCCCCGTGTCACAGGGCTTGGGCTTTCTGTTCTGGGCCCCAGTGGGTCTAACACTGGCTCTGGCGACCCCATTAAAATGAACTTGCCCAGTTTGAGAACTGCTGATATGGTATATAGAACAGTATAGACCAATCATAGTCTGTATCAAATATTAGTTTGTACTGAGTTCGCTAGTGGTTTTTATGTAGCCTGTGGTAAAACCAGGCAAATATCTAGATGGGTTGCTGTACCCGCCTGGAACACCTCTATGTACCCCTGGGGTTACCCTTACCCCTGGTTGAGAACCACTGATCTAAAGCATACTGATATACATATAGAATGATTAACATTTAATATGAATGATGTGGTATTTTTGTTGCAGAATGTAGAATATTCCATTATCCCTGTTAGGTGGACAGAGGCAGAATAGATGATCTGGAGTTAGGTTGTTTTGCAGAATCTTTAGGTGAAGATTGCTGGAGTTTCATTTTATTAATTACTGGTGGCAATGGATTACAGTCTAAGAACTGCTGCTGAGTTTAATAGGATGGGTGCTTGGTTTTAGGAAGCCATGGACAAAGGCAGCATACCTTTTGCATGTAATGAACATTGCTACTTAACACTAAGTACAGTAAAAGCTGTGTTATCTGGCACTTTACCAACTGGAAAGCTCTATAAACCAGCATTTCTAATTTTCATTGAAAGTCCGGTTAGTGCAGGGCCGGCAGGCTCCCTACCTGGCTCCGTATGGCTCCCTGGAAGCGGTGACATGTCCCTGCTGCTTCTAGGCAGAGGAATGGCCAGGAGGGGTTCGGAGTGCGGGAGAGGGTGCGGGGCACGGGCTCTGAGGGAGTTTGGGTGTGGGAGGGGGTTGGGGGCACAGGATGGGTTTTGGGGTGCTGGATCTCAGGTGACTCCCTGCAAGTAGTAACATGTCCCTGTTGCCTCTTAGGCAGAGGCACAGCTCTGCGCGCTGCCCCTGCCCCAAGCGCTGGCTCCACCGCTCCTGTTGGCTGGGAACTTCATTACACACTCCTGCCCGTGCCCCACACTCCCTCCCTCTTAGTTAACTGGAATTTTGACTTACTGGCACCCCCCATTCCCCCAACATGCTGGTTAACAAAGCTTTTACTGTATTCTGAACTATTCTGTATTCTGAACTATTTAAAAATAGTTACGTTGTAAACTTGGTATATAATCTGCCATTTTCTATACCATTTGTATTTAATTTGAGGATGCTACGTTGATTACTATTTTATAATTTGTATTACTGTAGTGTCCAATAGCTCTAATCATGTGCTGGGTGCTGTACAAACACATAATATAATGCCTTGTTGAATTAATGACAGAGTTCTGTAGCACCTTATAGACTAACAGATATATTGGAGCATAAGTATTATGTGTATACAAGTCAGAGAGATGAAGTTAAATTCTGAAGATGGAATACAATGCTAAATTCTAGCCAGTGTAATGCATAGATTTATGTCAAAGAACACAAGGCTAGTTAGCAGAAGTACATGTAGAAGCTGGTTTCCCCAATTTTGGCCTCCCAACACTGTAGAGAAGCTGCTTTTACAAAAGGGGCATCACCAAGCCTGGCTAAGGGGTTTTGGGCTATGGTCTGCATACTTAGTGCAGTTACACTCCTGACCCAGCAACAATTTATGTGTAAAACACCCTGCACAGATTTTTTTCCTATTTAGATTAGATGTTTAGTACCTAATGCACCTCTCTGCATGGTATCTAAGCATTGCAGTATGTTGAAATTGGAGGCTGTTTGTGGGTCTCCAATCCACCATGAGTTCTTATTCATACAGCTTTTGTAGCCTGTATGCGTGACTGTTTGTGGGGATGTATGCTAACCAGAATTTGGCCCCATCAGCTGCTATATAACTGAATTTGAGGTTCTTTGTCACTTCAGTGCATAGATATATCTGCTAAATGCATGAGGAACAGAACCAAGAAAAATATGGAAAATATAATGCTGTTGTATATCAATCAGAAAATAGGTGGTGTGCCCTCATCTGGAATGTTGTGTGCGGCGCTGGTCTCCCTATCTCAAAAAAGGATATTGCAAAATGTAGACGGGCTTCAGAGGAGGACAATGAGAATGACTAGAGGCATGAAAAAACTCATAAAGAAAAATTGGAAAGGTTGGGATTGTTTGCCTTAGGAGAAAAATAAGAGGGGACATAAGGAATGGTACAGAGAAGTTAGATTGGGAGCTTCTATTCTTCTTCTCTCATAACACAATCACAATGGGATCCTCAGTGAAACTGAAAGGAGATCAATTCATAACCAGTAAAAGGAAATACTCTTTCACACAACATGCAGTTAGGCTGTGGAACTCAATAGAGTATTTGTAATAAATACTGGGGGTGTTTGGGCTGCAGTATTTTCTTAGGTGGGAGGATTTGATTGAATGATGCATACAAATATCATTGCATTTCTAATATACCAGCACCTTGTCAAATGAGGTACTTTGTTGAATTAAGATTTACTTATGCTGGGGAGGCCTGGATCATCATGATGTTTTATTATTGCTAATAGCAATTTAAGTTTCTTTTTTTCTAATTAGAGAATTCTTCTTTGACTTGTGCATACTCTTTTACTTCCCATTCAGGCACAATAGAAATGAGACTAAAAGTGCGCTGCTTATTGTGTCTTGTGGCTGATGAATGTTTGTCTGACAGGAAAGTTGTACTTACAGCACTGTGGTTGCCCAAGTATTCATCAGTTCTGACATGCATGTTTCCTTTGTTTTGTTAATGCATTTGGCATTGCTCTCATTACACAAAATCAGTGAAACGTTCAAGAATCAAAGTCTCTGCAGGAGCCAGAGGCATACCATGTCTGCACTCCACTGACAATTAAATCTATATGATTTTCTGTAAGGATTGGAGTTAAATTAAACCTAGTTAGAGCCACAGGAGAGATTGGCCTTTTAAATACAATTTTAGCACTCTGACACATCAAATAGAAGTTAAACTCTTTTCAGTAGCTACATAAAAGTAAATTTTAAAATAGGACTTCGTAGCGTAAAAAAACATTCACCATGGGCTTCATAAAAACTGCAACTTACAATTCAGGTACTTTAGAGTCCTATTAATGTATAATCTGGAGTACCTCAAGTGACTTCTAATGCACACATACCTTAGTCTTGTAGAGGTCTAGGAATTTAAAAGGGAACTGCCTTTAGTTTGATTTGGAGGAAATGAGCATTTCAAGTGAAAAGTGGAAAAGGCAGCATTGATGGAATAAAACAAGTCTTCCTCCTCTAAATATGTCTTGGAAAAGGTCTGTTTTTTTGAATTGTAGAAAACAAGATATACTGAACCTATACCAAGGCTTTGAAGATCTTTACTAAACTTGGAATTGTTAAAACATTTGGTAACTTCTGATTCAGCAACCCATACATGATGAATCCTTAATAGGATTACTCACCTAAGTAAAAGCTGCAGAAGTGGCCGATAGTTGGTTCTGTTCCCTCTCCTATAAAAGTAAGGAATAGACTCAAAATGGAGTAGGAGACTGACCAATTAAAATGCTTTTTAGTAAGGAATGGTTTGTATTCCTGTAAGTGTAAAACTAAAACATTAGTGTGAGGAACCGTTGCTGTCCTATAGGAGATATCGAAAGAGCAAAAGCTTTTGATTTAAGTATTGAATGAGTTAAAGGAAAGTGCATTTAGAGCCCCTTGTGTCTTGATCTAGCAAACCACATTAGCAAGAGAACATTGAGGTTGTCTAAATAGATGTGTGCTTTCCATCTACAGTATCTCATATTTCCATTCTGTGACATAAGGCGAACACATGGGTAGTATGTTTAGGAGTTGGTTTAGGAGTGATTTCTAGAGCTTGTGATGAAATGTGAATGTGACTTATACACTTAGCAGCTAAAACTTCGTGCTGCTGTTTAACAACTCTGTATGAATTTACTCTGTTACTGAATTGTCCTGACAGAAGGAGGACACTTTGCTAATTGTAAATAAGCTTTACATAGAAGCATTATCCATATACATATGTATGTTTACTTTGCATTACATCTCTAGGGTCAAATTTGTTTCTGCAGAAGGGTTTTTTGTTTTTTATTATTTTTCCCCCCCCACCATTGGTGTGGTGTTTTTTTTTGTACCTCAGCTAATCTGGATCAGGCCTTATTATGATAGGCACTGTACAAACACATAGTAGGAGACAGTCCCTTCACCCAAAGAGTTTACAATCTAAAACTGAGACAAGATGTAAGAAGTAGGTGTCACCAACAAATGGAATAGCTTGTGGGACAGGGAATGCAAGAGTAGCAGTAATAGAAACACTATCTGTATGCACGGTGGGTAGGTGGAGTCTCAAACATTTTTTTAAAAAAATCTAACTTGCTGCTAGAAATGCCTACTGGCTACCAACTAGTTGTAACCATTTGGCAGTTTGCTATAGGAATTATGGTCAATTTGAGTATCCTGGCTTTGTGTTGCAGCGATCATGAACATTGCTTCATCATTGACCTGAGCTCACCATTTGGGAGGGACTTCACCTCCTCCCTCTCCCCCATGGCTGGGTGAGGTGTCTTTGCATGGCCCCTTGTCCGCTTGAGATGGGACCAAGATGACACATCTTGAGCCAAAGTTCCTTTCTTGTCCAGTGGTACAAAGTACCTCTGCTAGCTAGATCCTTCCATCACTTAACTTGTAACTAAATCTGAGCCAAACTAACGAAACAAAATGTTGTAGGTAGCCATAGTCCTTGAGCTTAGTGTCTTCTTTGTTTTACTCACTTTTACATTTGGATGCTGAGCCTGCCCTTTCTAAATGATCAGTGTGTAATTTCTAATGCAATTTGGCCTTTGTGCTTAGTTTTTTCTTTATTGTTAATGTTATCAACTAAGTCTTGGTCTACAGTACAAACGTATGTCAGTATAACTACCGACAACCCTGAGCAACGTAGTTATGCTGACCTAACCCCCGGTATATACAGCGCTATGTCGACAAGAGGGCTTCACATTGACATTGCTACCACCTCTTGGGGAGGTGGTGTATCTACACCAATGGAAAAATCTCTCCCATTGTTATAGGTAGTGTCTTCACTAAACGCTACACTGGTGTAGACAAGCCCTTAGATGCAAGTAGGATGTAAATTAAGTTTCAAGGTAACAAAATTAGTAGCAGTAAATTTAGTATCCAGTTTAGTTTAATTAGGGATAGGTGTAGCAGGTCGAGCACTCACTGCTGTGGCACCTCCTGCTGGTCAGTCCAGGAATTAGCTCAGTCCAGTCTCAGAGCGCCTCCTGCTGGCCGGTATCTCCCTACCTACACCTGCTTCCTCATCAATCTCCACCACTGTACTTCAGGCCCCCTTCTCTTGGGGTGCTGCCCTGCAGCAGCACCTCCACACTCTAGGTATCTCAGGGGAACCTGCTCCCCCTATTCCCACCTTGCCTCAGTGGCTACTACCAGTCATCTAGCTCCCTTTCTCAGGGGCAAACTGCAGTCTGTAATGGCCACTCATCATTGGCAAGGGGGTTGGACTTGCTGCCTTCCTAGTCCCAGCCGTCTCCCTGCAGCCCCAGTACCTCCTTAGGCCTTCCTGCCAGGCCTGAGCCTGTGGGGTAACCAGGCCAGAGCTCCCTAGCTCAGCCTGCCCCTTCCCCAGCACTGCTCTGTCACAGGTACCCGGTCTCCCAGGCAGCAGCTCCTTCTCACTCCAGGGCTGGAGTGAGACGCCTTACTCACAGCCCTCTTATCAGGGCCAGCTGTGCCCTGATTGAGCTGGTCACACCTGTGGCCTGCTACTCAGCCAGCTTCCCCTAGCTGCTCTCACTCCTTTTATCCCAGGAGTAGGGTAACTGCCCCGCTACAGTAGAGAATATGTGTAAATAAGAGTTGCAGTAAGAGGCATTGCCAGAATATGTCTGAATTCTGATAAATGTTGCATTTGGCATTTAGTTTCCCTAACCTAAAAGGCATTCTGTGGGCAGGATAGATAGCAGCTGAGTTGCCGAAGTCCTACTATTGTGGTGGTGGTGGTTGTGGGTTGTTTTTTTTAGCTTAAGTGCAGTACAAATGCAGTCCTATTTAAAGGAGCATGATTTCAGCTTCTTAATTATTCCCTTTCAATAGACAGTTCTTTGGATAAGGACTCCTTTGAGAAATGCTTGTCTAAATTCTATGTACCGTGGAGAGGGCACTGAAAATGATTGGGCTGTGCCTCTCATACTAAGGCCATGTCTACACTATAGCAACACAGCTACAGTGCTGCAGCTGTGCCCCTGTAGTGCTGTAGCGCAGATGCTTCCCACATTGACGTAAGGAGTTTTTCAGTTGGTGCAGTTAATCCGTCTCTCCAAGAGGCGGTAGCTAAATCAATGGAAGAATTCTTCTGTTGACCTAGCTGCATCTACACCAGGGTTTAGATCAATTTAACTACAGCATTCAGAGCATGACATTTTTTACAGCTCTGAGGTCCATCTAATTTTTAAGTGTAGGCCAGGCCTAAGAGACAACAATTGAGAGAGTTGATTCTGGGGCAGATTTTACCAGTACTGACAATATAGGTGCCATTTTTAGAGTTTTTTCCCTTGTTTCTCACTCCAGACTTCTGTTCCCAGCAACCACTCTGACAGAAGTCTCCTTCCTTCCCTACATCACTTCTTATTTTTTATCCCTTATATTTCTAGTTCCCATCAGTCTAGGGATTGAAAAGATTTTTATGGTCAGTCAACTTGAGTTCTTTTGTATGGTAGTGTTAAACACTTCTTTTATGAAGAGGAGTGGAGTTTGTTTTGATGAAAATTGATCTTAGATTTGCCAGAACCCAAAGCTATCTATACACTGTTGCTGGTTAGGAATGTGCACATAGATTTTAAGTGCCTTAGGCAGGACTTGTCAGCCTCTCATAGAATTGTATAAATCCTAATATATTAAAGTGTGAAATGTTTTAGTCGCTCAACACGATGGAACTGGTCCTGCAAGCCTGTTGTGCATGAGTGACCCACCTCCCGCGCCCGCTTGCATAAAGCACTATGGAAGTCAATGAAATTCTGTACAGGTGTGTGGTTCACCATTGTAAAGCTGCTTGCAGGATGCAGGTCTGTTTGCCTCTCACTTACTGTCTGTTTTCTGTGGTATGTTGAGTCTTCATCTTTGATAGTCATTTAGTCGATAATTTTGGCCATTTGGACATCATTATCTTTGATAGCCCTTTGGATCCTGGGATATAATCATCCACTCTTCACAATTAGGCAGTAAATGTCCAAATATAACCAGGTGTATAAAAGGCGCATAAAAATGACCTGAAAAAGATGCAACAGACTTAAAAATAACTGACCCTGTGTTGGTATCTATCATTTTTTAACATGACATCCTGGATGTTTCATACATTAATTTACAGAATTTTTTTTGTCAGCAAGGTTACACTAAATCAGCAGCAATTTGTTTTTCTTAAATTCAGTTAAAGAAAATCATTGATTTGAATTAAGATAAAAGCCCTTTAATTTGGATTATGTTGGCAGTTTGCTGCACGGTGAGAATGCCTGGGATTTATTGCGACTGGACCAGCTATTTACGCAGGCTCAGTAGGATGAACTTGACTACGGAGGGTGCGGGGAGAATTTAACCAGTAATGGCTGCTGGGTTTGCTCACTGATTGAAATTTAGGAGATGATTGCAGATGTAAGTAGAATGGAAAGATGTGTTTAATGGATTAGAAGATCTAGAAATCAAATTTTAGAATATTTTTACTACTTTGATATTTGAATACATGTTTTCTGTTTAAGTGATGGATAACTGGCAGCTGCACATGTGGCGCTCTAGTTTCTCTGTTGCGCCGAAGGGAGAGGGTGTTCTGTTTGCTTTCTTAATTAAGGACTTGGAAGCAAGATATTTAACACACTTTTGGTCTGAGTCTGTAGGTGAAGTATATTTCCAGAATTTATGAAATATTTCTGTCTGAGAACTTCTATTAAAGGTGACCTCTAAAAGGGAAAAGAATTGAGAGGGGCTAGGGAGTGCCCTTTTAAAAGCAAAACCAAACCATGTTTTGGGGGGTTTGGTTTTTTTAAAGCTTGTACATGAAGCAGAGAGTTTCTGCTTGTTCTCTTACGGTAGAAATTCAGATCTTGGCCACCCTGGAAGACTCTATAGCAGGGGTGGCCAAACTTACAGCCCCTCTGAGCCACATACAATAATCTTCAGAAGTTCTAGTTTCCCAAGACACACACAACCTGCCCAGGGGGGGCGGCGCCTGCTGGGGTGTGGGACTTCTGCCCCAATGCCCCCCCCCCCCACTGGGCTAACTCCCTTAGATCCCCCTTGCTGCAGGGCAGAAACCCCTAGTCCCATCACCCCGCTGCAGAGCAAAAGCCCCAAGCTTCAGTCTTGTAGGCAAAGAATGGGAGGGGGAGGGTATGGGGGGCTCCAGGAGTGGCACTTAACCATAAAAGAGCCACATGCGGCCCAGGCGCCACAGTTTGGCCACTATAGTAACTAAAGAACTAGTGAAATTATGAGTCAAATTGAAAGCGGTCTACACTAGCCTTATTTTTCTAAAATTTCCCACTGGTTGTAGCAGCAGTTGAAATACTTGGAGGGGGGAAAAGGCTAATGTAGAGGCCTAAGGCCTAAGAATGGAAAGGGGTTTTAGTCAAACTGTTTTTTGTGGGGCGGGCAGAGAACACGGCAGGCACGACATGTGGGAGAACGGAGGACATATATAACTTTTATTTACTTCCAGCAAAACCAGAGAAGACCAAACGTTTGAGTTCTAAATAAGCTGTGTGTTTAAAAGCACACACACAAAACAATCACTTACCAACCTTCCTTATACAACATAGGCAATAAAAGGGCACAAACCCCATTTAACAAACACCCTTTCTGCAGGTCATTTGTAAGGTGATGGGATAGTCCATTTCTAATAATAAGCGCCAAAAAAAAAGCTGTTAACAGCATTTTGGTTATACTTTTAAAATAGACATAATGTAAAAAATTAAAGTGCTCATAGTAATTTTAATACACTTGTATTGCCTGTACTCTCTATGCTAAGGTATCAATTCAACTGCTTAATGAGAAATAAAAATTACTCTATATGTGCTCTTAGAAAAATGAACTTGCGTTGTAACTTTTGTGAAACTTAATTATGGTACTATATTCTGCATTTGAGCAGTAGGGTGACAAAATGTAACACTTAAAAAAAAATATTTACTAGTCTAAAAGTCTCTACTTTTAGGTTTATAATGCGTAGAGCGAAATGGCCAGAAGAAACCACTGAAGCTGTCTAAACTTGTAATTTGCTTTTAGAGAAGGTCATGTTGTTGCAACCGGTGCTGTTTATAACACACTTGTCTTCTGTAGCTTGTGCCACGAGAGAGAGCTGCTTTGAATTACAACCAAAAGTTGAAGGAGAAGTTCCAACACCACCCTCAGATCAAACGCATAGCTCGTCACCGTCACCTGCCCAAAGCCATCTATAGCCAGGCCAAGGAGCTGCGCATCATGCGAGAAGCTCGTCGGCGGAAGTACGACTCTTTATTTGTTTTCATTTTGTCTTAGTAAAACATATGCTGTCGCATTGCTGTGGTAACAATGCATGGGGCCTCTAACAACGGAACAGCTCTTATGAATGACTGGTATTGATTTGGTCAAGAGAATAAATAAATTATTAGACTGGTTGTTTTGTACTCTGTGGAGTGGTAAGTGCAGACCAAGCTGCCAGTAGTAGCAAGAACTAGCTTCCTTCCCAGGCCCTCTGAAAGGGTGGGAAAGGACATAAGATTGTAGGGGGAGGCAACACCCCTCCCAGCCTTATGTGTAATCCTATCCGAGAGATTAGTCTTGGTGTGGGAGGAGGATGGTCTTCTGGCTCCTTGTAGGTGCTAGGCCTCAGGATCCGTGTGAGAGATTTTCAGTTCCCCAGGACAGCTCTACAGGTCCCTGGGAGCAGAAAGGGATGGGGAGCTGAAAGCATCTGTGCATGGCTAGTGCCATAGTATTGAAAGAGGAGAAGTTGGCTGGCACATGCATGGAGAGGAAATGGAAAGTGGTGGGGCTGAACGTGTTTGTTACGCTCTGGCTTAGCCACGCTTCCCAGCTGAAAGACCCTTATAAATATCTGCTCCCTGCAGATAATCCTATTTACAATTAAAAATATAAATACATAATGCTGTGCATGCTCTAGAAAGAAGGCTCTTAAAAATGTGAACTGTTTTAAATTTGCAGATGGACAGTGTTCCTTTTTAAAGGGAAAAATTTAATAAATTTCAGCCACCTCAGTTGATTTTGACGCTGAAGACAATTTTTAGGAGCAGTGGAATTCTTGCTGTAGTACCCTAAGCAAGAGGCTAGTATTTCTGAACTTGAACACACCTACTGTTGACATTCTCAGTCTCACTTTTCTCTTTCTCCTGTCTGTTTCCAGGGAACTGAATCGCCGTAAACACAGCAAGCCAGGATCCTCACCATTTGTATCAGAAAAGAAGAAGCACATTGTGGCTGTAGTGAAATAATTTTTTGCTGGCTTACAACATTGTGTGTAATTTTTTATTTAAATAATTAGCTACACTGTACAAAAGTTAGAGGATCTGCTGCAGACCCTGCCACAAGTGGTGCAGCTCACTTTTCTTCTTTGTATATCCCCCTTCATTTCTCAGGTCATCATCCAGTTTGGGAGGTCAGAAGAATTGGCCCCTTTAAAGTCCTATAATCAAACTTGCAACTGGTGTAAACTGATCCACCCCTATATATCCCAGTGGAACTTCATTTGTAATACAAGCAGAGAATTTGACTTTGGGGTTGGAACCTCAGTGTATCAGCCCTCTCCCCTGCCACCTTCCCTACTAGAAAAGGTGAAAGTGCTTCAGCATTGCTTGTGGCAAATAGACTTCCCCTGGTGTTAGAAATACAAACCACATTGTTTTTTAAAATGGCAATTATGAAAGAGGAAAAACATTTTTGGTAAAGTGAAGAAAATGAATATTGCATACAATGAGGTAAATCAGGATTATGCTCAATAACTATACATTGCACTATACTTGTTACCATGCAACATACTCTTGTTTCTCTTTGATTAGATGGGCTTCAATAGGACTCTGACCAATGTAAATAACAGGATTTTATTGTGTGTTTTCCTGTGTACCTAGTCAAAACCTTCAAGGGCTGTTGTAGCCTGATGATGATAATAGAGTTGTTGAATAAATGTCTTTACTTCTCAACTTAATTAAAATCTCTTAAAATTATTCAGTGTCTCTCTCTCATCTAGGTCTTAGAAAACCTTGAAATTTCCCTTTGTGAGATGTAAACCTTTTGTTTAATATCACATAAAATCCCCCCACTCTGATAACGTACATTTCATCCCAAAGTTCTTAAATTTGTATGCAGGTATCACTTCACCCCCAGCAGTGAAATGGAAGTGGCTTCCTATTGAAATGACAGAGTAACTTAGTTGGGCAGATTGTAATTATCCATACTGGAATTCAACAAGGGTACTTAGTCTAATACCTCTGTCCTTGCAGAAATTTTGAGATATTTAATGACCATAAATATTCAGAGCTTTAGTCTGGTGTCTTAGTTAAAAACATGGTGTTAAGAAGCACTGTGCTGCTGGAGATACTTGGGTGAGTATTAACTGAGGCCCTAATCACTTTTGATTATTAAAAATCCTGGGTAAAATTTTCAAAAGCACACAAGTCCCATTTTCAGCAATGACTTAAACTCTTAAATATCATTGACTTTCAATGAGGTTTAGGCTCCTAAGTGCCTCATGGTCAGATTTTTACAGATCGGGAGGTGTCTAAAGAAACCAGTGTCTAGAGCACTGGTGCCCAAACTTCTTCCCCTCTCATCCCCCCCTTACCAGTAACTGAATCTGTCTGCACAAACCCCCCCCCCCCCACCTCCATTACTGCATAGTTGGCTCAGCAGAGGAGCTTGGGCTGAAGCCAGAACTGGGGCTGAACTGGGGTGGGGGTGGAGCTAGGGATAGAGGAGGGGCTGGCCTGGGGTGGAGAGGGAATGAGGGCAGAGTGGGGGCTAGGGGTGGAACACAGCGTGGAGTGGGGCTGGGCTGGGCTGGGGGCGGAATAGGGAGTGGAGTGGGGCTGGGGCCAGAGCTGGGCTGGGGATAAAGCAGGGGGAAAAGTGAAGCTGTGGCTGGGGCCAAAGCTAGACTAGGGGCTGGGTGGCGCTCCCTCCCTACCCCACATGGAGGCTGGGTGGCACTTCCTCTCCATCCCCCCGAGTGTTCCTCAGTGCCCCCTTAGGGGGGTGCGCCACACAGTTTGGGGACCACTGGTCCAGAGGGATTTTCAAAAGCATATTGATATCAAACACCAATTCATTTCAGTAGGAGTTAGGTCCAAAGCACTTTTGAAAATTCCACAATATGCCTGCCACTTTTTAAAATGGGAAGATAGGCACCTTTGAAAACTCTGTGCCCCCATGACACTTTTTACTGAAAGTCAGAGGAGTTAGCCTTCAGATCCTGTCCAAACCCCAATTTGGGGTAATTATATTTTGTTCTCCTTACACTTCCCCTTTATTTAACTATATGGGCAAAGCAGTAGTAAAGTATTTGTCACGTGAAGATAAAATGCAGTTGCTGATAAGAAATGCCTGACTGGATGGTATAGAGATTACTGCTTTTATTCTCAGGACAAAGTAAAGAGAGTCTTTCAAAGCAAGGCTGCAATCTCTATAGAGTAACTTCTACATCATGACTTCTACAAACATCAAATTTCAGGGGGAGCTGGTAGCAACCCCCATATTAGGCTGCCGAACACTTTCCATTATAAAAGTTTTGGCAGCCTTTTCCGAGAAGGTATAACATGCCCGTGCATTATGACAGTCTTCAGTTACATGATCACATACTGTTTTTTCCCTTGCAGAACTCCTGCCTTATTTGTTGCACAGGTTGGATACTGAAGGGAACAGAATCAAGGTTGTATGGGCAACTTAAAATGCCAGATTTGGAGGGCTGTACTTTGCAACTTAAATAGCATTGTTAAAGTTTTAAAATGTACTATACGTACAGTCACTGCACTGCCAGTATCTCAGTCATTAGTTTGTAAAGTATTTTGGTGGCTACTTCTGGGGATAAAAATGCTATGTGTATGTGTTGAGTTACATGAACATTGTATATGGGACTTCTAGTCTTGAGTCCATTCACAATAATGTCTCAGAATTAGTCTATTAATCAATTTGAGTTAAATTGCAGACGTTAGCCTTTTGGACACAAAACCAGAACACATTCTTTTTGTTTTTGTAAGATTTGGGGAAATATCAATCAGGGCATTTATATTAATGTAGTTCATTCTGTCTAAGACATCTGATAAAACTAATATCCACGTACATATCTAGTAGCCTTGTCAATTTGCACTTTGTAATAGTCTCAAGCTGCAGTTGTTGTGTATGCCAGACCATGAGTCCACTGGCCTGCTCTTTTTCCCTTTGGGCAGAGTCTGTGTTACCTTATCCTGGGCAGGGGTCCCTAATTCTCACTAAGGGCCAAATTGCGGCTCAGCAAACATGGCAGTGTGGGGGTATAAGAGGTCGCATGCTCTGCTGGCTACCCACATCACAGGGCTCAGCGCAGCAAGGGAAGCAGGCTCTGCAGAGTGATACACAGGTGGGTGGGAGTGACAGGATAGGGTTTGGGCTATCCTGGTCTTGCACCTGGGAATATAATCTGTGGTATAAACCCAATGCAATTTACTCCCTCTCCAGAGCGATGGGGGAACTGAAAGGGAGGTTGTGACTCAGTAACAATAGGCTGTCATTGCATAAGGCAAAGCCATGGTTGATCCAAGAGCAACTTGTCTGCACAGCCAATATAAACCTGTTTTTGTAAAAGGTATCCACTCTTGATTTCTGTTTCACTTGTAACTTCAAAGTAACCACACAACAGCATCCTATGGCCCTTTGATGCAAGGGCAATGTAGGGTACTTCTGAATCTACACAGCCCATGAACCTGTGTAGAGGCAGTGAGCCTCCCAATCCAGGTCATCAGGCTTGGGATTGTTTGGCTCGCGCTAGTGCTCTAAAAATAGCTGTGTAGACAGCGCTTTGACATTGCAGCTCAGGTTGGAGCTCGAGCTCTGATGCCTAGGCAAGAGGGTGGGTGTCGGAGCCCAAGATCTAGCCTGAGTCAAAGCACCATCTACCCACTATTTTTAGAGCGCTAGTGCAAGCCCCACAACCCCAAATCCGACGACCGGGGCTGGGAGGCTCGCTGCAACGGGTCGTGAAGACACATCCATAGGCTTATGACATTTGGCAGCTTTTGGGGAGGGACGGGGGAGTTGTATTTTGGCTGGTTGTAACTTAGGATATTTAGAAGTCCTCTTACTGCTACTAACTATAGCAAGTTTTCATTCAGCTCCGTGGGGGAGGCTTGTGTGTTTGGATCTCTGTCCAGGCTTCTAGTCCAGCCGCTTAGTTGTGTGGTTCATTATGGAGATATCACTAACTATTTTTATCACAGGTGTGGTAATACAAGCCCTCTTCTAGATTAAAAGTTAAAATAACTCCTCTTTGAAATTCCTGCAAAGTTTCTCTAGACCCCATTCTGCTAGGCACTGTACAAACAGAACAAAAAGGCAGTTCCTGCCCAAAGAGCTTACAACAGAAGTGTTGAATAGTTTGTCTCTCTCCACCAAAACCACAACTTAAAACAGGTAGATTTTTGTCATTGGCGCATGCCTGATGTAGTTTTTAAAAGACTAGAAACATAAAATGTATGAAACCGTTTGAAAACAACATGTGATTCTCTATCACAGAAGCTGATAGAAGAAAAAAGCCAGTGAAGACTATATTCTATTGCTGCCTGTCAGCTAATTATTTCAGAGTTTGATCCTATGCTCATTGAAGTCAATGGCAAAGCTTTCATTGATTTTTAATGGGGGCAGGATCAGGGCCTCAATGACTAAAGCAGAGGGATTGGGATGATGTGCTGTACAGTGCATTTTTGTTTCGTTGGATTCTTCCTACACAATTTTCAAACTAGAGGAATAAGGATGTTGGGTTTTGGCCATTATTAACTAAATTACTCACTCCTTTAACAATCTGGTGACCCTTTCTTCCTACATATCAAAACTTTAAAAACTATATGTACCCCTAAGAGCAAAGGCTTAAAAAAACATTGTACTTCTAAGAAGTGTTCTTAAAATCTCAGTTTGTTACCAGACACCTGAAATGTGGTCTGTTCTTACAGGTGGAAAAATTGTGGCAAAGATTGTATTTAGGGGTCTTGAACTCTAGTTTCATTCAGTTACATCCAGGATGTATATCTAGTATTTTATCTTGAGCACCACTGACATCATCCTTTTTAGAAAGCTCTGGGGCTGCAGCTCTTTATTTCATCACAGCTATTCTGATAGAATGTTATCTGGCAGCTTATTTTCCATACCTTGCTCAGTGGTACAAAGGTCATTTTAAGCTAATGTTCCAATAGAAATGGAGGATATTAGTGGCTGTTTATTCTGAGAAGGACTTGGCTCTGTTCACCATTTATTCTTTTATGCACAATTCCTTTAAATGATATTCCAGAAATTAAAAATGACTCTCTTTCTAGTCACTTATATGAAAATCTACACTAACAAAAGGAGATATGTAGGGATTTATAGAATTTACAATTCAAGAAAATAGAAACTGTGTGCATGCATATAATCTCTGTGTGTGTGTGTGTTGTGTGTGTGTGTAATCAGCCTAAATACTTTTGTATTTTATTTGAACTAAAAGAAAATGCTGATATCCTGTTTCCAGGATTTTGCTATCGATGATGATGATATGCTTATAAATAGGCAGAATTGCAGAAGATGTGGTGAAGGGAAAGTAGACAAATATTGGCTAGGCCAAACATAGGTCTTGGCTGAATCCTACTTAGAGAGGGCAATCTTCCATACACTGTTTCAACAGGGAAATTAATGTAAATATATATTAAAGAAACTGTCATGAGGGATTTGCAAGCAAGTTAGATCCACATCATCATGCACACACTGCCAGCTGTCTTCAGATTTTATACCTATTTTATCCTAGTCAGATTAAATAAACCATACACATTTAAAATACGCTGATTTTTAAAATATTTTTAAAATTTAAACCATATAGGAGATTTTTCACTGTGGATTCATGTTATGATGTTCTGCATTTCGGAACCAAATAAATTGCTACAGAAGACTCCGAAAATAACATAAATCAGTGGAAGTCAAGGTAAAGCAAACTGCTTGCTTAGAATTTTTGCCAGTGTCCCTATGTGAACGGTTTTTATTTATTTTATGTGAAGATATTTCTTTTGCACACTTAAAACAATATTAAATCAGAGGCAAATCCACTGGATCAGAGCTCAGGAACTAATATTCAGATACTCAATTTTAAAATTACTTTATTTTTGTAGAGCTATTATTGCTTAATATGATGAAGGCTTGGATGTGAGTTTCTGTGTAGAATTGGTTTAAGATTGCTGAATAATTAGCGTCAGCTATGCTGTTTAGGAATGGGTCCGGCTTGAAATGGGTGATGATACACTAATTACGTAAGAAAGATAGGTTGAGTTGTTATCTAAACTAGATGCATTTTGTTTTGTATGGTGAAATGATCTCTAGAGTTTATACAATACACATACATCATCATGCATGTATACGCATCCCTTTTGATATTGTGTGTGTAGTATGTGCAATAAAAGGGAAGGGATGAAAGAACTGATTGGAAGTGGTTTCTATCCAGTTTAATTGTTCTTTAGTAAATGCCCACACTGGGACTACAGAGCCTCTTCACAACCTGATTACTTTGTCATTTCACATGTTTGATTAATTTACAAAACATTAAGATGTATTAACACAATTTAAAATTAATGAGCATGTATTTATATTTTTAAATTGAAAGCATTAGCCAGAAAGACTAAGCATATTCTACCCATAATAATGCATCCTATTTGGGTTGTACAGGAACTTAATAACACAAGATTATTGACTGACTTCGTACAGACCAACATAGCCTGGATCAAGTGGTAGCAATAATCCTTGACGTGGAAGAAGTAATTCACAGGGTAAATTTAAAATATTTTATTTTAAGCATAGATCTGGGTTTGGAAATAACATATTTTAAAGGCTTTTCTAAACATATATTTGTAGCCTCATGTGGGGACACAATTTACAGGCTTTTTCATTACATAATAGATATCTCTAGATAGTTATTTTATCCCAGTTATTATTTAATTTGGTTGAACAGCCAAACAGAGTTGTTTTGGGAAGTAGTAATAATATCAAAGGAATAAAAGTTGAGTGAGAAGGAATGTGAAGATTTGATGTGTAGCTAATACTGTGATAGGGAGTCTCAAAAGACAGTAAATGCCATTCTATATCTAATTGGGGAATATGGCAAAATCTCAGATAAGATTAATGAAACCCTACCTGAAGTTTGACATACTGTATTTTAAAAGGATGTTTCCAGACACATCGTGTAGACTTGAGATTTAGAAACTCCTCTCCAGGCCCTTCCGTATCCCTTGAGGAAGCTTCTAGAGGAAAAAGGATTCAGTGTCTTTTGTAAGAAGGACATGAGTGAGACAGGGCAAATAGAATAATAGGGCAAAAAGCAGAGGCCATGATGGTGATGGGAAAAGAAAAAGAAAGGCATAGATGAAGTGACCCAGGTTAGAATGGCCCAATGGAGCGGGTAAATTGCCTGAGACAATTCAAAGCCTGTACTAGCTACAAAGTCAAAGAATGTGTGTTTGACATCTTTGTAAATAATTATTGGGGTCACCCCAACCACTTATATCAGAGGTTCCGAAATTGTGCTCCGTGGATTAATTGCTGAAAAGGTTCAGAAAGCTGGTTAGATGATGATGGCTTCTCCAATTGTTTCCAGCTACTAAATTGCATTAAAGACTGTTAAAGTACATTTTCCTAGAATTATTTTTCCATGTAAGCAGTTGTTAGATGTGTTTGTCCCAATTATCTTATGTAATTGTGAATGGAAAGAGGGTGGTCAGTGTAATTGTGTGTGTGTGTGGGGGGGGAACTGATTCTTTATAAAGATGTGGTCTACACTGTTTTTTTTATTTATTTATTATTTAAAGTGTAGGAAACCCTGAGCATAGTGGAGTCTGGTAAATTTCACTCTGCCCTGACAATGTCAAGCCAACAACTTTTATAATTCCATTTGGAAGCTATTGCTTTTGTCACCTTCCATCCATCATCATCAAACTCCCCAAAAATCTTCCAAAAGGAAATAAATTAGGTTCTGTAAGGAGGGAGTGAAAGTTTTCAGTGATGACAGTTGGTGGGAAGTTTGAAGACCCACACAATATACGGTTAAAACTAGTTGTGAAGGCAATTGAGGCTGCTGGACTGAAATGAAATAGACATGTATGCAAGAACAAACTCGGCTATGGATCTTGGCCATAGGGCTGTATGGAGGAAATACGCAGAAATCTAAAAAAAGTGAAAGCCATAGTTCAAGTGCCACCCACAGGGCCGGCTCCAGGCACCAGCTTTCCAAGCTGGTGCTTGGGGCGGCATCGAGAATGGGGCGGCAGTCCGAGTCCTGCGGCGGCAATTCGGCGGCAGGTCCGCTCTTCCCGCCGCTGAATTGCCGCCGCAGGACTTGAACTGCCGCCCCATTCTCGCCTGCTGCGGCAGCAATGGGGTGGCAGGTCTGCCGCTCTCCCCTTGCCGCCGCGGACTGGGACTGCCCGCGTCGGGAGCGAGGCCCCGCCCCTGACGCAGGCAGACGTGGCGGGGCTGCCGCCCCTGCTTGGGGCGGCAAAATTGTTAGAGCCGCCCTTGGCCACCCACTAAAAATATATCAGAACTGATGTTCAGCAGTATGATAAAAATGTTGGTGGAAATTCATGCTTACCCTGTCTTCACAATGCCAGCTCTTTATGAACAATTTAAAACAGATCCTGGGTTTTACTTTCGAAGATGTTGAGCACCCACACAAGCGCTCATTGACTTAACAAAAGCTACAGATTCTCAGCACCTTAGAAATTCAGGGTGCCTGTGTGGATCTGGGATAGAGCACAGAAATATGTTTTGTAGATATAAACAATCTGTTTTAAATCCGCATCATACTCTGGTTTCAATGCCAGAGATTGTTCATAACGCATAGGGGCAACACAGAATTTACGGCCCAAGGGGAAGGAGGGTTAAAGTGGGTTAAAGTTAAACATAACTGTTTCCCCCAACCCTGGGTTGCTCTGAAGGCTGGAGAAACCCCCCTCCAACATAACTGAGGCCTAATCTACACCAAAATAGCTTTACCTATATAGAGAAACTAACAAACCCTCCTAGTATAGACAAAGTTTATACCAACAAAAGCACTTCTTTGGTGGTATCCCTCCAACTACCCTAGGGCTTTTCCTTATATAAAAATGTTGGTTAAAAACAAAAATCACACTCTTAACGGACATTATTATACGAGCAAATGTTTTAAGTGTTGGCTTGGCCTGGATAGCCTTGGGCAGCCCCATGGGCTGTAGTGCTGCACAGAGTGCCTTCAGCACTGTATACTGTGCTCTGCCCATGGCACACCCTTCAAACCCCCAGCTCTGTCCCTGGCATGTGCCCTACTCCAGGGCCTTTGAGCACGTCCTTGACCTGTAATCGTACAGCTGTCTTCCACATTGCCTGCTCCTTTTAAAGAGCCTAAAGAGACCAGTGAAGATCTCATCTTAGATCTAGGAGTCCTGTTGATTACCCAGGTTCTCCAGAAGTTGAAGATGATATCATAACACAGATGGGTGCCATTTGAAATGGCCTCCCAGCCTCATTAAGAAAACTGATTTTAAAAAGTCATTATTGCTGGTGGACAACTACGGACTCTGTCAGGGTTTATATGACATGGTTGACCAATATATTTATTAGGGGTGTCTCATCCTTCCTGTGATTTCTTTTGAAGGAGCAGGGGACTCTGAAGGCAAAAGTCTCATTACATATGGCAATCATACTGTAGTTAGTACCACAGTTCTTGTAGGGTGGCATATTGAAAGGACACGTGAGATGTCAGGAACGTACAAAATCCTGGTGGTGAGCCTAAATGTTGTGGTGGCATGGTGTGAGGCAGAATGACAAGAAGAACATAACTGAAAGAAAAAAAAAATGTACTAGTTCTGCTGAGGCTAACCACTTCAGTTGTCACCAGAGTAAGACCAGTTCACCTTCTTATGGGTTGACAGAGCAAAATGTCAACGTTAGTGGTAAATATTTACCAAGTGGTTCTGCTTAAAGAATGTGAAGTTTAAAAATGCCAGATCTAAGAGCTTTCTTATTCAATTTTCACAATGCTGCCTAAGGCTTACACCAGGAGATCCAATCTGGTAAAAGCTGGATAGGGGAAAAAATAGGGAAATCCCAGCTGCTGTCACTGGACTTAGCGGCACCTGAGGCCTTAAGCAGTTGAGACTGATTAAGGTACCCGAAAAATCAGATGGCCTCTTCAGCTGTTTCCAAAATCAATTGACCTACCACGGGACTCTGGTGGTAATGGTATTTGCTCAACAGTGTTAATGTAGGAGGGGGAAATATAATGCTATTGAACTGGAGCCTTGGAATTTGACAATGCAGGTAAAATAGTTTGCCAAACCCTTCCTCAAGGCCAGATGATGAGCAGTTCTGGACAAAATTGTGGAGACGGTGACTAGCAAAGCATAGTAAGTTTTCAAAGTGAAGGTAAGAAAAATGCTGCTTGAGAACTTAAGAGTTTGATTTAAGGATATTTTCTTGGTATATTTTGACATGTGATGTTGAGAGTTTGTGTTTTAATGGTTATAAAGCTTTAACTTTTTGAATTTCAACATCTACTGTTAAATAATTATTGGCTGCCCCCCATAATTTCCTGCAGCTATGTACATTTAGATTAAAATATATAAAAAATAAAATCCATTTTATTTTGCACAACTCAAAATTTATATAGATAAAAATAAAAAATGCTTAAAAATAACCATGGATATTATCTATGGAAATTATAACAAAAATAAAACCCAGATTCTGCCATTTATACAGATGGAAGGGCGGGGGTGGGGAGAGGGGAGGAAGTCAGGCAACAGGAGGGGTTTGGGTAGGTTCTAGACAGCTCTGTAGTAAAACACACAAAATAGTTTAAGGGATAATATAGCTGTTGTTTTTTTTATTCTGGCAAAGTTCCTTGTTTAGCTGTGGTGAAATTTAAATCTATTAGAAGAAAGTTGACTCTGGTTCTTTACCATTATTACATGGTACATGAAAAGTTTTTTTTCTTCTTCTTCCTTTCTTTTTTTTTAAGGTGCCAAGAATGGGGCAGAATCTTCTATCAGCATCATATGTATTTCTGGATTCCTCAGTGTAGTCCATATAAGTGCACTGAAGAGCCACGTCTTGGCTTTGGGGGCATTAGACTTTATGGGGGAGACAGTTCTATGGCTGTCAATCCACATGTTTCCCATTCCCAAAAACATTTCCAAAATCAAGTCTTAGATCAAAGCTCTTTTCTCTACCTGAAACCTCCACTTGGTTCTGCAGACTCTAAAAAAATGCCCTTTCAAGCCTTTCTGCCTTTCTAGTGGTAATTACTGCTGCTGTGACTGAAAATTTCTACTTGTATTCTTTTGTACTCTTCCTGGACAAAATCGGGTCCAGGCTTCTGCTCCCCAATTCATCTTAAAGATTAATTCTCATTTCACTGTTATGAAGTGTTATGTCCCTACTCTTCCTATATCCCGAGCCTAAAAATCCAACAGAAAACCTCCCTCATTCTCCGCACCTTCAGATTCCATCTGTAAATCTAATAATCTTTTGGTCTTGTTCTCTATTTTCCACAGGGTTAACATGACCAAGACCCACACAAAGATTTATAGGCCCACTCTTATTTGAGTCCACTCTTTCCATTATGTTGTATTCAGCAAGAAGTTCAAAACACAGAATCATACTCCGAACTTGGCACACGGGTTCAGCCTGATCATCAGTTCACACCTTTACAACACACTAAAAAATAGCCCTTGGCGAAATAGCTAGCCGACTTCTCCTAATTGATTTCGCTTTCTTTTTCCCAGCCTTCCTTTCTTGAGGAGCTATGATTTTGTTGCCTTCTAGCAGTGTGGGATCAGGACTGGAGGATGCAATTCATCTGAAGCCAAGGCACTTTTGTCCTACCTGTAAATTGGTCTGCTCGAAGTGCAGATCCCTCATCTGTTGGGTTTTTCCTCCATTTGTCTTTTGGTTACTTTAGAGCTCTCCTTCAAGCTCTTCCTAAGATCATGTGCTGAGCCTATAATCAGTTCTCCAAACCCAGGTGCACAAAATCTCTTAAACTGCCTTTAAACTCTTAGCAGTGGACAGGCCTGCAGAGGATACTGGAATCCAAAGTGGCAGATACACTTCTTTGAAATGCATCTGAAGAAGTGGGGTTTTTTACCCACAAAAGCTCATGCCCAAATAAATCTGTTAGTCTTTAAGGTGCCACTGGACTCCTCGTTGTTTTTGTGGAGACAGACTAACACGGCTACCCCTCTGATTCTTTGAAATGATGCATTGACAGGCCATAATTGTTACCAAGCGATCCAATGACCTGCCCTCTTCATTATTTACCGCTCCCCCAATTTTTGTCATCTGCAAATTTTAACAGTGATTTTGTTTTCTTCCAAGTCATTGATAAAAATGTAAAATAGCATAGGGCTAAGAACTGACCTCTGCAGGACCCCACTTGAAACACACCTGCTTAATGGATGATTTCCCATTTACAATTACATTTTGAGACCGCTTAGCCAGTTTTTAATCCGTGTAATGTGTGGAATGTTGATTTTGTATCTTTTCAGTTTCTTAATCAAAATGTCATGTGGTACCAAGTCAAAGGCTTTACAGAAATCTAAGTATATCACATCAATGATATTACCTTTATCAACCAAACAGCTCATCTAATTTTTTTTAAAAAGAGTCAAGTTATGTTGATGAGGCCTGTTTTCCATTAAATCCATGTTGATTGGCATTATGTTTTCTTCTTTTAATTCATTATTTAATTGAGTCCTGTATCAGCCATTCCATTTGGCCAGGATTGATGTTGGGCTGATAGGCCTATGGTTACCTGGGTAATCCTATTTACCTTTTAATTTAATATTGGAAAAACATTTGCTTTCTTCCAGTCTTCTGTGTTCCAAGACTTATTGACAATCAGCATTATTGCTCCTCGGCCAGCTCTTAAAACTCCTGGATGCAAGTTATCTGGACCTGCTTATTTAAAAATATTTAACTTTAGCAGCTGCTGTTTAACATCCTCTTGACTGTTGGAAAGGAAAGTATTTTGTCATCATCATCATATGATATGACTACATCATCTAGCTTTTTGCCAAGTATAGGACAGAAATAGTTATAGAACATTTCTGCTTTTTCAGCATTATTACTGACAATTCTGCCATAAAATATTCTCTGGTGGAGCATTCCCCTAAGAAATGATGATCTTTGAGCCCTGAAATGAATGATTCCTGCATATTCCACCATGTGTTTGGTCTTGTCTATGCACTTTCAGATGTCACCAGTCACTACTGCTTCCCTGTTTTGAGGCAGAGAGAGCCATAAGGAGATTCTTCTGGGTAATTATTTCTAACTGAGAGTGGGGTTACTGGTCTGCAGGTTTACACTAAAGGGAGTCTGGTATCTGTAGTGGCAGGGGAGGACATCAGGGGAGACAAGATCTGGCATCTAAAGTGCTGCAGGATCAGAGGGGAGGAGAGCCTTATAGGTGGAGGGGTAATTACCAGAGTGCAGCAGGGGGTTTGTAGGCAGGCACTGAGGTGGCCAAAAGGCAGAGGTTTGGTATTGTAGGGAGATGGGAGTATCAAGTAACAGCGGGGGAGGGAAGGCGCATACCAGCAGTTTTCCTCCCTAAATTTGAGCAGTGATGACAGGAAAAATCAGTACAAATTTTCCTATTGCCATCTAAGGTAAAATAATCTTTTTTAAAAATCTACATTTATTTATTTCAAAAGGGGTATGATCCACCATTTAAGGCTGATGGTGAAAAGATTCAGTGGTTCAGCTGGATAACTAAAGGTGTCGTATTTATAGACCAGCTATTTCAGGAATAGAGCCTGTGTTCTTTTGCATCACTTACGGCAAAATGTAACCTTGGCAAAGAAAACCACTGGCAATATTTGCAGTTGCGTCATTCTCAATAGAGAATTTAAAATTAGGAAATATGAGGACATTCCTGATAAGCCAGTGCATTTAAATAATTCTAGCTGTTATGGCTGTCCATAAGAATCCAGCTGCTTCAATACAAGTATCTTGAGCAGTAAATGTTCACTATCCAAAATTAAAGAAGCATGGAGTAGGTAATTGGATTAGGATATTTATGTCAAATTGTGGAATACATTTAATACAATTGTTGGAAAAGTCTAAGTGTGACTTCAAACTAAGATTTAGTCAAGTTTTTTTTCTTTCAGGAATGAAAAGAGTAAAAAGCAAAACTCTGGCCCAATGACAATTTTTAGAATTAGGAAGGAGCATATGCTAATTTGCTACATCAAGCATATGACTTTTTTTGGTTGCAGCTTTATTTTATCCCCTTTATGCAAATTGTATGTTAGACCTCTAATTTTACTGAGCTGCATGTGCAGCAGACATATCCTCATAATGAAGATGGGGCTGGGTCAAAATGTTATGGGATAGAGATACCAATAAGCTCAGATATCATAGTAATGGCATGGCATAAAACCGAGACAGACTACATTAGAAATAGTCTTTGCTAAATGCAGTATAAGGAAGTTTTTGAAAAAAGGTTTCTGCTAAAATTTTGCTCAGTAACCAAGAAACTGATACTCAATTTGGAAGGAGTTAACATGTCATACTAGAATATAAAAATAACTAGTTAAATCCTTTATTGAGAGAGCACTACTAGAAAGAAATTGCAAATCATTCAAGCTCTCATTTTTTACTATATATAAAACCTCAGAATTAAGTTGGTTATTTTAGCTCCTCCTTTTATTTGCTCATATATCTAATATAAAAAGAATTTCTATATGCCTAGTCTGTCTTCATTTGGTTTAATTTGTATAGGAAGCAACTTCTGTGTTTTGCCTTGTAGACATTTTAAATGTTTTACTTTGCACACTTTTTTCTTTTTTCATACATTCTCTGTACCCTTCTGAAGTAAAAGAAAATTCTGACTATGAAATAAATCTCTACAATTCTTACAGCTGCAGGATGTGTGATTACTAATTTTGTAAATTGGAACATTTTGGTATCCCAACTGATCCTTCAAGAAGTTCCTAAAGATTTTCAGTAACAACAATAAAGTCAACCACAAACACATGAAACAGAATAAATATCAGGCTATTATGTATAATGTGGCTATAACAAGAAGTTGCAGTGATGTCAAAAACCACAAGAGTAAAGTTCAAATGGTTTATTTGTACAGTTACTAGAAACTCTCAATGGAAGTCTAGGCCCATAAATCAAAATTTGCCTGTTTGCTTATTTTCTATATATAGATTTGAGTCACAGATTTATGCCCTGCAGTTTTCCATTTCTTCACCAGTCATGTTGCTTTCTCCAGCCTCTCCATGTTCTTCTTCACTGTCTAACTCCCTTCCCTCCTGTACTGTTATCACCCCCCTCCCCGCATACCCTTTCCCTTCTGTTGTTACTTTTGTCCTCCATTGCCTTCCTTTTGCATTGCTGCCCTGGCCAGGCCATTGCCTTCCTCTTTCTACTTTTTGCTGGTGTTGTAACTGTCTCCTTACTTGTGGTCCAACAGCAAACCCAATGTCTTGGGTGCAGCCCTTTTAATCAGGAGATTGATTCCAACATTTCAACCCATGTTCTGGAATGTCCTATAGAATTGGACAGTTGGCAGTGGTGGGAAGATTGAGAGACAGATTTTTCCCCGGGTAGTTTATCTTTAAGTAATCTGTTTTCATGAAGAGTAAACTGATTCTGCTGCTACTTCTAGTTCATTTGTTTTGGGATGTTTGGTCCAAGTTTATTTTTAGTATTAGTTATTGTTTTTCTGCCTGTTGACTTAAAATAAACACAAACCTTTTAAGGGGTATGTGTAGTGAGACACTCCTTCATTGCCCTCCAGGGGAGTACTCCTCCATCATGGTACACTCTATCCGGCTTTAATAACTGCTCATTTGATTGTGCCATGCCCATTAATGATGGCCACTCCCAATGTCTCATCTGCCTAGGAGTTGGACACATAACAGAGTGCTGCTCTCCAGGTTGCTCATTCTCCAAGAGAACCATCAAGAACAGAGAGCTAAAGTTATTCCTGCTGGAAAGAACCACATAGCTCCAGTTTTCACCCCCTAGAAACCTGGAAAGAATCAGCCTCATCTCACCTTAACACTAGCCAGCTGCGTTTCCTCCTCTACCTCTCAAGCAGTCTCTTCCTAGAGACCACATTCCTCAACAGTTTCTGTGCCTTCAGAAAGAGCGGTGTTCTAGTCAAGAATCCAGATGCAGAGCACTTACTCTTACTCCAACTCTGAGTAAAAGACTCAAGACTTCTCAGGCTACAACAACTAAGACTGCTGGCTCTGAATCACTTCCTTGGCACTGAAGAGCAAATTGACTGACTCTTCCTTTGTCCCACAGGGGTAATTCTGCCCTTGGTACTGCACTGTTGTGAAGCACTCCAGCACCGTCTGTGGCACCAAGACCCTTGGTTCCCAATGTTATGCTCACAGCATACTCACAGAGAAGTTATAAAAACTGTAATACTCTTTCTGGAAGGTGACACTGGGCCAAATAGCAGAGGCCATCAATGAGGGTCTCCTCCATCCTGCTAAGGTGTTCTGACACACTCCTGTCTCTATTTCACCCACTACAAAGAGAGGGGATAGAAAGTACCAGGTCCCAAGAAAGGGTTTGAATATTTATATCAGCACCTGACTTTGAGAGGATTCTAAAAAGGCTAGTTCTTTTCAGCCATAACCATAAGGTCTATGCCAAATGAGGGTGGCTGACTACCAAGCCTTGCCCCTGGAGTATGCCTTTTTATTTTGGAATAGAATGTCCAGCATGATGGATAAATGACTGAAAAAACACTATGAGGGATAAAAGACATTTATGGCAGAGAGACAGTTTACAGCCAGGACCTCTCTTCAAGCTGCCCTTGACACCTCTGACATGGTGGCATAGACTATGGCATCTACTATTGCCGTAAGGTTTTTTTTCCTGGCTCCAGGCATCTGGGATCCCACCTGAGGTCCAAACAATCATGGAAAACCTGTTTTGAGAAAACCATGCTATTCAACAACACCATCAACACTTCACCGTCTCCAGGACATGAAAGCTACTCTTCTATCCCTGGATCTGTACATCCCCACAATGCAGAGAAACTAACAGTCATACTATAAGCACAGGCTTCAGTGTCGGCACTACCCCCAAACAGTGCTCTTCTAAGCCTCCAAGAAAAAAGATGAGGTACCACAGACTGACTGTCTGCTCCCTCCCTGCCCCATACTATAGACCTTCTTCCAAGAACAAGTTTTGACATAAGTTTCAAGATCCTGGGAGAACCTCCTATGGATCCTTTTTCTTTTACACCTCCTCCTCTCTTTGGGAATCACCTTTGATTTTTCCAAGAACCTTGGTTGAGGATAACCTCAGACTAGTGGATCTTCGAGATAGTAAGCAAGGGGTATCCCCTGTGGTTTCAGTCTTCACCTACTTACTCACTCCTTTTCCTGTCCCTTTCCATGGAACCCTTTCATGAGACCTTTTTGGAACAAATGAACTCCCTAATACAACATGGAGCTGTGGTAAAAGTACTCTTGAAGTTTAGAGGAAGGGGTTTCTCTTTTCCTGCTACTTTCTAGTTCCAATGAATAAAGCGGCTGGAGACCCATCCTTGATCTTTGACATCTCGATATGTCCCTCTGTCATTTCAAATTTGGTTTGCTCGGCCTAGCCTCCTTACAGCTTCCCAGGATCCTTAGTACTGGTTCACAACTCAACCTTCAAGATGTGTACTTGCACATTTCCAGTCACAGGGTATGTCTACATAGCAACTAGACACCTGCAGCTGGCCAGTGCTAGTTGACTTGGGCTCATGCAGCTCAGGCTGTGGGGCTGTTTCATTGCTGTGTAGACTGACGGGCTCAGCCTAGAGCCTGCGCTCTAGGATCCTGTGGGGTGTCAAGGTCCCAGAGCTCAGGATTCAGCCTGAGCCCAGAAGTCTACACAGCAATGAAACAGCCCCACAGCCTGAGTAGGCTGGCACGGGCCAGCTGCGGGTTTTACTTTGCTGTGTATACGTACCCGCAAGGAGTCCTCAGAGTTATACCTTTCAGCCCCTTGATGGTCCCTTGAATCTTCCAAAGGTTCTAGTCTTAGTGGATGCGCATCCATGCAGCATGGGAATACAAATATACCCTGTCTAGATGATTGACTCGTTTGGAGGAAACCCCCACAGCAAGCTACTCACTCAATTCACACAGTTCCTCATCTCTTCACTTTCCTGGGACTCCGGGTCAATAGCAACAAATCTACTCTGACCCTGCTCATGCCATAGAGTTTATCAGGGCAGTGTTAGATTACAAATCAGCAAGGTGATACCTGCCTCAACAATCATTCCAGATGATGGTAGATGTCATTAATCAGCTTTGCACCAACCCCAAAACACCCATGAGGATGAGCCTGAAACCCATGGGGCACTTAGCAGTGTCCACCTATGACACAGCATGCCAGATCTTCACATTTGGCCTCTGCAAGGTTGGTTAAGCTCAGTATATCTACTCAACAGACACAGCATGGACCAGCTGGTCATGGTCCTTTCAGAAGTGCTAGTGTCTTTAGGGTAGTGAACAGAGCCACATATCCCCTTTAGGCAGGTGTGCAGCAGAGTTCCACTCTCTGTGCCTCTCCCTACCAAGATGTATTGTCCACATAGATTCCATGACCCACTCTCTATGCCTCCTAATCAGAGACCCAACACCTGGGGAGTCTTATGGCCAAAGTAACTGAATGGCATTATGCCCTTGGCTACAAGAATCAGGCAGGCATGAGGGCTACAGGCACAACCACAAGGGATCCAGCTGTTCAGAAAGAATCTGGAGTGACACAGTTCATCAGAGGTGAGAGATCTTATTGCAAGGCAGAAAGACTTCCACCTGAGTGGAGAGATGCTGCAAAATGGAAGAGATTCTCAATCTAGGTGATGTAATAGCAATTTTCATCATATCCACTTCAGTCCCAAATGTCCTGGACTATCAACTCTGCCTGAAACAATCTAGGCTCTATCAGCTTGCTTAGAGTGTACTCAGTGGCCATTTGTGCAAATCACCCGCCAGTACAGGGTTATCCCATATTCCCTCATTCTACAGTACTGAAATTCCTGAAGGGAGCCTCTCACATTTTCTCCCAGGTGAGGAGCCTTCCCATTCCTAGGACCTCAATTTTGTTCTAACTGGCTTACTGGGATTGCCCCTCATCAAACTCATAGCAACCTGCTCCCTTTATCATCTGTCCACGAAGATGTCATTCCTGGGAGCCATTACCTTGGCCAGAAGAGTCAGCAAAGTACATAAGAATATAGGAATGGTTTTACTGTATCAGACCAATGGTCCATCCATCCAGTATCCTGTCTTCTGACAATGGCCAATGCCAGGTGCTTCAGAGGCAATGAACAGAAGTTGGCAATTATCAAGTGATCCATCCCCTGACATCCACTCCTCGTTTCTGGCAATCAGAGGCTAGGGACACCCAGAGCATGGGATTGCATCCTTGACCATCTTGGCTAATAGCCATTGATGGACCTATCCTGATGAACTTTATCTAATTATTTTTTGAACCCCATTATACTTTGGCCTTCACAACACCCTGGCAATAAATTCCACAGATTGACTGTGTGTTGTGTGAACGTTTGTTTTAAACCTCCTGCCTATTAATTTCATTGGGTGGTCCCTAGTTCTTGTGTTATAGGAAGCAGTAAATAACATTTCCTATTTACTTTTTCCACACCATTCATGTTTTATAGACTTCTACCATATCCCCTCCCCCTGCATAGTTTTTCTTTTCCGAGCTGAAAAGTCCCAGTCTTTTTAATCTCCTTATATAGAAACTGTTCCATACCCCTAATAATTGTTGTTGCCTTTGTGTACCTTTTCCAATTCTAATATCTTTTTTGAGAAGGGCAACCAGAACTGCATGCAGTATTCAAGGTGTGAGCGTACCATGGATTTATATAGCAGCGTTATGATATTTTCTGTCTTACTATCTATCCTTTTCCTACCGGCCTTCAGGATGGGTCCTCCTTAAACTATATTCCATATGGACATGGTCCATCCTTAGGTGCATCCGATGTTTCAGGTTTTCACCTCAGGCAGTAATCCACCTTCTGGTCTTTTTTCTGAAGCTTCACTTCAACTCAGGTGAAATGAAATTGCATACTCTAGATGTGGTGAGAGCTTTATCCTTTATTTGGTCAGAATACAGTAATTTAGAACATCTCCCATACTGTATGATTTCACAGAAAGAGGTAGAGGATAATCTATTTCCACCCAGAGACTATCCAAGAGAGACTCAGACTGTATTGAAACTTGCTATCAGATGGCCAAAAAGACCCTATAGGCTAATGTCAGGGCCCATTCCACTAGAGTGCATGAAGCACCAGAAGCTTCTCTAGGTATTTCCCAATATCTGAAATATGCAGAGCTGCTACTTGGAATTCATTTCACACATTCACCTTCCATTACTCCTTGGTCCAGGCTTCCAGATCAGATTCCAGATTCAGTAGAGTTGTCCTGAAGTCACTCTTTCATCAGGAGGAGAGAGAGGAGTCTCTAGAGAACTACTGCTGGTCACCGAGTGGAATCAGTGTGGACAATCACTCAAAACAGCAACAACAACAAAAGTTACTTCCTAGTATATGTACCATAGGTGCCGACTCCGTGGGTGCTTCGGGGCTGGAGCACCCACGGGGAAAAATTGGTGGGTGCAGATCACCCACTGGCAGTTCCTCACCAGCCCCCCTGCCCAGCTCCCCTCCACCTCCGCCTCCTCCCCGGAGGCACCGCTGCTTCGATTCTCCCCTCTTCCCTCCCAGGCTTGCCATGCACCAAACAGGGCCGGCTCTAGGTTTTTTCGCTGCCCCAAGCAAAAAAAATTTTGGCTGCCCCCCACCCCCTGCCACCCCAGCCCTGGGATCCCCTCTTTCCCCCACCCCTCCCCCGCGCACTCCCTGCTGCCCCAGCCCTGGGCTCTCCCACCCCAACTGCACCCTCCTGCCGCCCCAGCCCTGGGTCACTGGTAACTCGCTCCCAGGGCAGGTCATTCAGTAGGAATTTTGGATGTGCTCAGAACACAGACAGGATTGGTTCCCATATGGTTACAGAACGGCAGTAAAGTGGAACAATTTTCAGCTTGTGTGATAGAGGGATATCTGGATGCATATTATAAGACTGTCCTACATTAAATAGGAAAAGTTGAGGTGCCTTTATTATTCTTTTGTTCCACTCTTTGTTTCTATGGGGAATTTGCCAATGCAATATCACGGTCTTCCTTTTAAACAAATAAAACTTAAAAAAAAAAAAGACAATGGCTGTTGAAAAGAGCAATTCCAGTCCTAATAACCACTGGGAAGCATTTCTTGCTCAATTTTATCCTACTTTTTCTACAGCAAGTTACAGTGGATCGGTATATTTGATTTGGGAGAAATGAAGTAACAGCTGCCCAAAATGAGCTTGAGCACTCCTGAACTTTGAGGTGTTCAAATCTGGAAGGCAGGGGCTAGATTCCCTTTCTGAATATTAGCTAAATCTGGAAAGGAAAAGTCAATTTCTGCTTCCCTGGTTCAGAAGTGGAAATCCTCCTACGTGCCTGGTACTGTACCTAAAGCTGCCCAGGTCCTCTAGTAGAGCCTCCCCTCCCTTACTTTTCATTTTAAATTCTAGTGGGATCCACCTACCACCCTTGCTAGGCTTCAGATAGAGACATGCACTGTCCATTTCGTTCACCCAGTTCTTTCTTTGGGGGCTGGCTGCAAGGTGAGGTCACACCAGTGGAGTGTCCTCTTTTTTTTTTCTTCTTAATGTTAAAAATCCTACCGTTCACAGCAGCCAGCCCAGCTTTCTATTCACAGCAACATGCAGCAGGTCTCAGCTACGCCACTCCCTCCCTCTCCCTTTCCTGTTGATAGCTGCCAAGGAATGCTGGGAAAGGTAGTTCTTTCCCTGCTCCAGGGCTGACTATAGGCAGGGAGCTAACCAAGGAACTACAGCTCCCAGGGCTCCCTGCCGCCCCTGCAAATTCGCCGCCCCAAGCAAATTCTTGTTTTGCTGGTGCCTAGAGCCGGCCCTGGCACCAAACAGCTGATTCTCCGGCAAGCCTGGGAGGGAGGAGGGGGGAAGCAGAGCAGCGGCACCTCGGGGGAAGAGGCAGAGCGGAGGTGAGCTGGGGCAGGGAGCGGTTCCTCTGCACCCTCTCTCCCCCATCCCCCCTCGCCCCAGCTCACCTCCACATCTGCCTCTGCCTCCTCCCGCAAGACGCCGCTGCTCCGCTTCTCTCCTCCTCCCTCTCTCCCTCCCAGGCTTGCTGCCAGAATCAGCTGTTTGGCGTGCGGCAAGCCTGGGAGGGAGGGGGGAGAAGCGAAGCAGCGGCGCTTCGGGGAAGGAGGCGGAGGTGAGCTGGGTGGGGGGGGCCGCCGGGGAGCTGCCAGTGGGTGCTCTGCTTCTCCCCCCTCCCTCCCAGGCTTGCAAGCCTGTGGGGGAAACAAAAACAAGGGAAGCCAGCCTATATGATAGTTAGCACAATCCATAAAGCCATTGCATTAAAAATGCAGGATCCCCAAGTGTTGTATACACATGCAGGCCACAGGGGAATATAAGAGGAAAAGATGGTTATGCCAGGTAAACAAAGCCACACCAAATAATATATCAAACAGAAATAAGATGATGGGCAAAGCTAGGTGAGGGAGACATTTAGCCATGTATCCAGACCTCCCTCATTGCTATCTAGATGTATGAGCCCATTGATGATATCCTTGGAGGGTCACACAGTTGTCTGTTACAAAGATCCACTCTGGCTATTATTTGCAGCACTGAAAGCTTTTGAAATCTTATGCCATGGCTATTGGGGTAAGTGAAGAAGGCAGCTTTCTCCTCCATGAAACAAACTATGGAGTTTTGGCCAACTGAACTACTTTGAGTAACAGCTTGGCAAACCCTGGCTGTAGCTGCTTCCACCTTGAAATGGAGTGGAATATTTCCTGTTGTAAGCAATCTTTATCTTCATAGATTACATAATTTGGATTTGGAGTGGATTAGCTGTCTCTTTTAAGGCAGAACATAGGAGACAAATATCCTGCCATTTCTGGTTGAGTGTTGCTTACTTGAGGGGCCAGAGATGATGCTGGGAGAGCTTCAGCCTGCCACCTGCTAATTGGATCCATGATTAGTGAAAGCAATCAGGGGTATTAGTTCCATTTTTGCTTTAGATCATTCATGTTTCCTTAGAGAGAGAAGGTTGCCAGCTTCATTGAAACAAGGTGGTGGTAGGAGAAACCATTTTTGTTGGTGTGATCTTGCTAAATTTCAACCTGTCCCAACCTTTCATTGTTGGGCACAGTGATTGTAAAACTTGTAGCAAAGCAGCACAGTTATCTATAATCTTCAAATTTCCTTTATCTTTTTAGTCAATTTTTAGTCCTGGCTGTTGGACAGAGACTATGTTGGTCTGTATGGATGAATATCTAAAGATATAAAAGAACATCTGATTTTTGTCTATCTGTCACGGGTCTGTAATACCATTGACAATAGAAGTCTGTGAAGGATGAGTCCTGGTGAAACCCACAACAGTCACTGTTAAAATGCCAACAATTATAATTGCTAGTTTATTAGTTGTTAACCACCACCAACATGCTTATCACTGTATGAAACAGTAAAAAAAGACAGTCCCTACTTAAAAGAGCGTACAGTCTAAAAGACAAAGAGAAGATAATGCCCACTGGTGGAACCAGAGAAAGAAGGTAGAGAGGGATTTCTTTATTTCTTCATCTCTAATGTAATATTAGGGCAGAAAGAGCTATTGATGTGGGTTAGTATTAAGGCATCTGAGATACTACAGTAATTTTGTGGACACTGTGAGGGTCAGGGGAATCTTATCCCCAATGTACTTGTGAACATCTGAATCGTATCACTACAGCAGCCTATGGGTTCCATCCACTTGTAAACCCTAGACCCAACTACACACACAACAGGTTTTGTGGGCCAGTAGGTTTTGGCCCACAACAGAATAGATCCACTGGTTATGCCCTAGGCTTCAAAGCCTATCTACATTCCATTTTTTTCTTGTGGTAAAGCATGAAACTTGCAACGAATATCTTCTCCATGGTACACAGGGAGCTGTAGAGTCTGACTGTGCAATGTGTCCTATTTTGGCCTCCTACCACATCAGACTTTTAACCGCCTTTGTAATATCCTGCTTAAAGAAATGTTTGCCTTATAAAGCCTACATAAGTGTATTGGAATGGCTATAAGTATTAGTACAGTTACTCATTTTCTTTCCATCTCAAGGAAAATTGATTTTGAAAGCATGACCCACTGTTTTATGTAAGATGCAAAAAGTACACGGCAGGCTTTGAAAGCTGGCATTCTGTCTAATGTAATATCTCAGGCCTGGTCTACACTAGGACTTTGTCGAATTTAGCAGCGTTAACTCGATTTTACCCTGCACCCGTCCACATTAGGAAGCTATTTATTTCGACATAAATGGCTCTGTAATTCGATTTCTGTACTCCTCCCCGACGAGGGGAGTAGCGCTAAATTCGACATGGCCATGTCGAATTTGTGTTACTGTGGATGGAATTCGACACTAATAGCTCCAGGAGCTATCCCACAGTGCACCACTCAGTGGACACTCTGGACAGCAATCTGTACTTGGATGCTCTGACCTGCCACTCAGGAAAAGCCCCGGGAAAATTTGAATTCCTTTTCCTGTCTGGCCAGTTTGAATCTCATTTCCTGTTTGGACATCGTGGCCAGCTCAGCAGCACTGGCAACGATGCAGAGCTCTCCAGCAGAGGTGACCATGCAATTGCAGAATAGAAAGAGGGCCCCAGCATGGACTGATTGGGAAGTCTTGACCTGATCGCTGTGTGGGGTGATGAGTCCGTGCTTTCAGAGCTGCGATTGAAAAGACGGAATGCGAAGATCTACGAGAAGATCTCAAAAGCCATGACGGAGAGAGGATACAGCCGGGATGCAACGCAGTGCCGCGTGAAAATCAAGGAGCTGCGACAGGCGTACCAGAAGACCAAAGAGTCCAACGGACGCTCCGGATCACAGCCACACACATGCCGTTTTTACGAGGCACTGCATGCTACGCTCGGTGGTGCTGCCACCACTACCCCACCAGTGTCCGTGGACTCCGACGACGGGGTCTTATCTACGGCCACGTCGTCTGAAGTTTTTGCGGACGGTGAAGAAGAGGAAGGAGAGGAGGACGACGAGGCAGTTGACAGCGCTTTCACCGCTGATTTCCCCGACAGCCAGGATCTGTTCATCACCCTCACTGAGATCCCCTACGAACCCTCCCAAGGCAGCATCCCGGACCAGGAACCAGGCGAAGGATCAGCAGGTCAGTGTTTTAAACATTTATTTGGAATAGAATAGGCATGGTGTGTTAGCAATGTGTTTGTATTGCTTAATTGGCCATAGGCGCTTTAGTTTTGAGTCGTTTCCAATGCAACTACTCGAAAAGTCTGTCAATATGTATGGGGATAGAGGAGAAATCCCCATCGGAGATCTCCGCGAAGCTCTCCTGGAGGTACAGTGAAAGCTTTTGCATCAGATTCCCAGGGAGAGTGGCCTTATTGTCTCCTCCATGGTAGGATACTTTCCCACGCCATGCAAGCTGCAGGTACTCTGGTATCATTGCCTTGCATAGCATGGCTGCATACGGCCCCAGGGTTTGCTGGCATTGACGCAGCATGCGGTCTTTCTCTGTCTCCGTAATCCTCATCAGAGTGATATCAGTCATGGTGCCCTGGTTTGAATGAGTGGTTTTTTTTAGTATAGTGACTTCTTGATTTTTCCTTTAAAGAATGACACCTGGCAGTTTCAATCCATGCGGGGGGGCGGGAGCTGGGAGGTTAACCATTGAAACTTTGCGGTGCGCAGGCAGGGAGAGTTCCCGGGACCGGCCACACGGAGGGGGGGAAAGGGTAGGCGAGCCATTCAAACAGAGCGGTTCGCAGGCACGTACAGTTCCCGGGACCGGCCACGCGGAGTGGGGGAAAGGGTAGGCGAGCCGTTGTAGATGAGCGGTTTTGGCAGCAGCAGGAACTGGCCACCGCTAGGAACTGTGCTTGAAACATGGGAGTAGAGCACTGCTGTGAAGTAAGCTCTCAGCAGTCCAAAGGCAACGGCTTACCATGGTCTCCAGAGAGCCGGTTTCCAGTGTCCAGCACCACTTGTGGGATCTGTACACCAGGACCCCAGGCACTCAGTATAAAGACATAATATTTGACCTCGTAGTAAGTGCACATGTGATAGGTACTGTGCATGGTCTTATTCACAGGGAAAGAGTATAGGCATTGTTCGGGAAAAAGTATCTTTCTGAGGAATTCACTCCCTTTCTCCCATCCCACAGCTGAGAGTGTCTCCCGCCCTACCCGTGGATCACCCTCCCAGAGGCTTGCGCTAATCAGGTGGTGCAAAAAGAGAACCCGGGACGACATGTTTTCAGAATTGATGGTCTGTTCCCGAAAGGAGGCGGCACAGCAGAGAGAGGACGTGTCAAGGTCCGAGCGAGCAGTCAGCGAACGGGAGAAGAGGGCTGAAGCTCGCGAGGGCAGGTGGCGGCAGGAAGACCAGCAGGCGACCCAAACGCTGCTGGGACTAATGAGGGAGCAAACGGACACGCTCCGGCGCCTGGTAGGCGTTCTCCAGGACAGGAGGAAAGAGCCCCTCTGTATGTTATTTCCAACCACCCTCCCCTGCCACAAAGTCCAATCCCCCCCTCACCCAAAGTCACTAGAATGAGGGGAGGCAGGGGTCGTGGAAATAATCACTCCACCCCTGCGGACTGCTCCAATAGCAGAAGGCTCTCATTCCCAAAACTTTAGATGGGTCCTTTCCTTCCCTCCAACCGCACCCCACAACAGTTCCCTGCCCAGGTTTCATCTCAAAACTATGCTCCCCTTAATAAAAATGTTTGTTCTGTACAGTGCTGTTTCCCTGACTTTCTTTCACAGGACGGTTTGGTTTTGGGGGAGGGGGGAGGGGGGTTTGTAATTTGAGATGACAGGCGCCTGAACCAGGGTACAGACAGCGGGAAAGGTTCAACAGAAAGTCACACTCACATTGCATTCACTAGGCACACTTGTCATTCTGGGAGGGGATTTTCATGTTCTCTATGGGGGGGGGGGGGTGGCTGCATGACAGATCCATGCAGCGGGGATCTGTGGCCGCAATCCACGGCCAAAAAGTCACACAGGCCCCACCACACAGAGTTGCGAATAGGAGGGGTTGCAGGCTCCCTTGAAACAAGCAGTCCAGCACTGCGGACTGCTCTGGGAGCAGGAGCCTGTCATTCCCCGAGTTTGGAAGCGTCCTTTCCAACACTCCACCCGCTCCCCAACCGCAGTATGCGTCCCAGGTTAAACCCTTAACCGAGAAATCATTAATAAAGACGGTTTTAATAAACAACGTTTCCTTTATTATACTTTTAAAGCATTGAATGAAGGGGGGGAAGGGGGTTGGTAATTGGAGAGGATAGGCAACAGAAACTGGGTAAAGAAACGGGGGCAGGTTCAGCTTCTGTTTAAACAAGCGTAACAGTCACTGGTTACCCTGGTCAGTCTGGAAGCTAGCTTTCAAAGCTTCCCGGATGCACAGCGCGTCCCGCTGGGATCTTCTAATCGCCCGGGTGTCCGGCTGTGCGTAATCAGCAGCCAGGCGATTTGCCTCAACCTCCCACCCGCCATAAACGTCTCCCCCTTGCTCTCACAGAGATTGTGGAGCACACAGCACACTGCAATCACAATGGGGATATTTGTTTGGCTGAGATCGGAGCGAGTAAGTAAGCTTCTCCCTCTCCCTTTCAGACAGCCAAAAGCACACTCCACCACCATTCTGCACTTGCTCAGCCGGTAGTTGAAGAGCTCCTTTTCAGTGTCCAGGGCTCCTGTGTATGGCTTCATGAGCCAGGGCATTAGCGGGTAGGCTGGGTCTCCGAGGATCACTATAGGCATCTCCACATCCCCAACACTTATTTTGCGGCCCGGGAAGTAAACACCCTCCTGCAGCCGTCTAAACAGATCAGAGTTTTTGAAAACACGAGCATCATGAACCTTACCCGGCCATCCGACGTTGATGTTGGTAAAACTTCCTTTATGGTCCACTAGTGCTTGCAGCACCATAGAAAAATAGCCCTTTCGGTTAATGTACTGGCTGCCCTGGTGGTCCGGTCCCAGGATAGGGATGTGTGTCCCATCAATAGCCCCGCCGCAGTTTGGGAATCCCATAGCAGAAAAGCCATCTATGATCACCTGCACGTCTCCAAGGGTCACTACCTTTGAGAGCAGCAGGTCAACGATTGCATGGGCAACCTGCATCACAGCAACCCCCACGGTAGATTTGCCTACTCCAAATTGATTCGCGACTGACCGGTAGCTGTCAGGCGTTGCAAGCTTCCACAGGGCTATGGCCACTCGCTTCTGGATAGTCAGGGCAGCTCTCATTCGGGTGTCTTGGCGCTTCAGGGCAGGGGACAGCAACTCACAAAGTTCCAGGAAAGTGCCCTTACGCATCCGAAAGTTTCTCAGCCACTGGGATTCATCCCAGACCTGCAGCACTATGCGGTCCCACCAGTCAGTGCTTGTTTCCCTTGCCCAGAATCGCCGTTCCACAGGATCAACATGCCCCATTGCCACCATGATGTCTATGGCCGGGGTCCCGTGCTTTGCGAGAGGTCTGTGCCCCTCTCAGAGTTCATGTCCTCCCGGAGCTTCCGTTGCCTCCTCGCCCGATTTATCTGCATCTGCCTCTGGAAAAGGTGGACGATAAGGCGCGAGGTGTTGACAATGGACAGAACAGCAGCGATAATCGCGGAGGGCTCCATGCTCGCTGTCCTGTGGCGTCCGAGCTGTCAATCACCAGAAAAGGGCGCGAATTAATTGCCTGCCGGCGCTTTCACGGAGGGAGGGCGGGAGTGTGGGTCGAATGACGACATTTACCTATAACCACCCTTGACACGTTTTTGGCCCCAGAAGGCACTGGGGAATTCCAGTGGACAGCGGGGACTGCGGGAACTGTGGGATAGCTACCCACAGTGCACCGCTTGCAATGTCAACGCTTGCCCCATTACTGTGGGCTCTCACATTCGATTTAATGTCCTTGGTGTGGATTCGCACGATCGACTTTGCAATATTGGTTTCACAAGTTCGGTTTAAGAAAAATCGAACTAGTCTCGTAGTGTAGACATACCCTCAATGATAGATACTTCAGTCTCATTAAGACTGAAGGAACTCCCTTCACCTCTAATGAAAGAACTTTTTTTAAGGTGCAAGTGGCAATCACAAAGATGGAAACTGATATTTTATCATCCCTTTTCCCAGCTTCCCAAAACAACCATGTGTACAGGACTTCACCTCTTGCACAGATATAAATAATGTATTCAAGTTACTTTTTATTCAATCCCTGTACAATCAGGAAAAGCTGGAAGAAAAGGCAAACTCTTAAACCTTTCAATTATCAAAACTAATAGATATTAATTTTTTAACAATCCACAAATCCTAAAGTATATTTCTCTCATTATCTTTTATGAAATTCTAATGAACAACAAACAGTAAAGAATGTTTTGACTTCTCATCTGTACTTATTAACTTTCTTATAATGAATGCAAATGTTTCAATGGAAATAGTATTAAAATATAACCATACAGTGAAATCTTGTGTGAGTCTTTCCATTACTATCTGGCAGGACTCTCTTCTGGAGAGAAATGACTGTAGTGTTACCATGCATTTGCTGACTCTAATTTCGTCTAATGCAATTTTCCCCTTAGCATAATAAAATGCCAGATTTGATTAATGCTGGTCTTTATAAACTTTCATGCTACACTTGTATATTTGATTTTAATCGGAGGTATGTCAGTGAGCACCACAGGGACCATCTTCAGTAAAAGGTACCAGAAAGTGTCAGATGAGTGCTAATGATCTCAGTGCACAAGGAAAAAATTGTTGTTCAATTAGGTATCAGCCTTTATAATTCTAGTGGTTCTGCCTTTGGAATATAAAATGAACTTGTATAAGATACTGACTGCTTTCCTCATGGTACACCATACTAAAATTGTAATGGAGGATTCTATTTGTTTAAATACAATGGAGTTGATCTCTTCACAGATCTGCCTCCAGTAGCAGTTTAGCAGCTTCTCCATCTCCAACTCTACCTATCATCTGAATTAAATGAGGTTCATGAAAGATTTTTGTGGCCACTTGGCAGATATGGAGCCCAGGTAGAAATGACATTTTCTATCTAGAAATTTACTTACAAAAAGATTTTATGACCATCTCTCTCAGGCATATTCCCATTGCAAAGGAAACCATATGCCAGTTCCAAGAGAGTTAACCTTACTTGAAAACCTTAGATGCTTTAGTCAGAATTGGTTCTGGGGTTTGAACTACAATGGGCAAACTCAAGTTGAAAAATGTCTACTCTCACTCACCCACAGGCCAATACTTTAACACTTGGATACATAAATTAGGCACCAACACAACCCCCATATTAGGTGCCTAAATAACTGATTTCACAGTGACTGATTTTCACAGATGCTGAGGTGCCATAGTTCTCACTGACTTCATTGGTAGCTGTGGATGCTTAACACCTTTTGAACTCTGCCCTGGAGTGATATCAGGATGAAGGAAAAAAATCTAATATTTCTTTAAAAATCAGTTTAATCTAATCTGGGACTACAAACTTTAAAATGCCTTACTCATAATCCACACACATAATATGGCTATTGAATGCTGCTACTACAGGGTAGAGATAAGGTTGTTTGGGTGTCCTAACTATGCATTGCTTGATTTGGGTACAATTATAACATGAGTGTGATGTATATTATCCTAGTTTACTGATGCGTATTCTCAACCTTTATGTCATTTTTGTCTAGAAATTCACTAATGAAATGGGGTTGAGCAGTTAATAGCAAAAAAATTTGATGATGCAAAATTACTTAGATTAGTAAAGTCTAGGGATGACTGCAGGAAACTTTAGAAAGACCCACCAAAGCTTGATAAGTAGGCAATGCAATGGCAGATGAAGTATAGCGCTTGTCTACTTGGGGAATTAGTGTGTGGCAAGCCAGGGTGTGAATCTACAGCACACCATCTTGGTGCATGCTATCTCATCATGTGTACTCTGCTAAAGCACAGTGAAAGTCCCAGATTGCAGCTTAGCCCACTGCACTTTTCAAGCAGGTGTGCTGTAAACTTGCATCCTTGTTGCCAAGCTCTAATTTGCCATGTAAAATAGAAAAGATTTTGTGGTTTGCGTAAAAGAGAAATTTAGTTTCCATATCTGTAATTTTTATGCCTTGTAACGGATGGCACTTGATACCAACTTTTGCCCACTAAACTTGATATTGGTAAGACTTTCTCATTCTATTACAGCAAAGGCTGTTTTTAGATTTATTTATTTTTTAATTCTCCATTGAGTTCAGACTGACTCTGCTGAACTACTGCAGCATCACACTCTGACTCAAGAAAATGAGTTCCATATGCTAAAGGTAGAAAATATGAGTAAATCCCTGATTCTGCAAAAACTTACACACATTCTTAACTTTAAGCATTTGAGCAGTCACACTGAGTTCAAGGGGACTACTTGTATTTAAAATTAAGCATGTGCATAAATCTTTGCAGGATTGGGGCATGATACTGTTGATAAAATTAACAACATTTAAAGTACAATAAACATACATTTAATTATTCCAGACACCCCAGGAAGAAAGACAGGTCATCAGAAATGTGGTTTATCTAGGCTGCAACTTTACTAAGTACAATAGAACCCCTATTTTATGAAACAATTGGGCTTGAGGCATTCATAAAATTGAACATCTCAATTACAGTAGGTACAGTGCATAAATTGCAGTATGGTGCACTTCATCACTTTCTTCTTGTCTTTCAAACCACTGCAAAGTGGTTTCCAATGCATTGAAGGCATTGGAATGAGAAGGGATGTTGACGTGTTCTTCATCAACATCATTTTTTGTATGTGATTTGTTTTTTCTGTCAGGGAAAAATGGTTTATAGAATTGGTCATTCATAAAACTGATGCTTTGCTGTAAAACGTTTGGGAAACTATGTGGCAATAACTTGTTCAGTACAGGTCATTCTTCCTTTTAAAAGCTGTACCACTAAAGGGAAGGGCTGCCCTCACTCACCCACACGTTTAACCTAGTCCCAGCACCATTCTGGGGACCCATCATCCTCCCCTTAGACAAGAGTTGAGATATAAGGGAAAGTGGTTTTCCTCCTCACTTCTTTAGGAGAGGCAGTAAACTTCTATTCTAGTTTATCAGGGAACTGGACCTCCTACTGAATGATCACCTGCATTGGGCACTTTCTATATTTCAACAAGCTAACCTATTCACCAGATCCCTGGGCTGGAGAGTTGAAGGTGAAAAATCCCACACCGCATAGGCCAACCTAGTGAATCGGGTAGAAAAATTGCCTCTTCCTCGCCCCAAAAGACAGCTAGCGTGATACACACAGAGGCCCCCAAACTCGGTCATACTCTAATCCCAAGGGGGGTTGTGGGAACTGTTTCTCCCAATGCAGAATGGCACCCTAGGCAGTGGGAATGGATTATAAATCCTTCCTTTGAGTGCACAGGTTCTAATAGGATTACACTGCAACATTCTGTCCATCCAATCAACCAAGGAATCCTCATGCCCCCTTTCTCCTCAAGCTCCCGAGGAGGTTGAGTGCCCACAAGGGGAAAAAGTGGGGAGGGCAATTCTTAAAGTGGCCAAGGGTTTTCTTTCCCCTGCTGGCCCAGACAAAGCCTCCCCGTCTCTGAGGAGAAAATTTCATCCAGAAGAGTTTGATATATAAATATGAGAGAAGGGGTATCTTTGCAGACTAGTGGGTGGCCCTCTTTTACAAGAAATGAAATAAGGAAATCAATTTTCTCTTTCTCATTCAAAGTATCCAGAGGTCTTGACATTATGGGAAATATCTATCAGTAAGAGGCAATTTCTTGGATGGAAAGTAACTTCAAATACAACGCAACATAAATCCCTCTAAGAGAAACAATGGAAATGTTTACTTTATTGTTCTTATCTGCTTTGATCTTTTTACTTTTTGTAATTTTAATTTTATTTGCTTCCTTAATGTAAACTGAGGGCAGCCTAGAAGGACCCAAGGCTGTATCAGCCAAGGAATGAATATCAGTGTTTTCCACTGCTTGCATCTGAAGAAGTGGGTATTGACCCACGAAAGCTTATGCTTCAATACCTCTGTTAGTCTATAAGGTGCCACAGGACCCTTTGTCGCTTCTGCAGATCCAGACTAACACGGCTACCCCTCTGATACTATCAGTATTGTAGTGCTTGGTGAAGGAATTGCAAATCTCAAATTGTTGCATTGCAAATTTAATTATGCAACTATTTTTGCTTCCCAACCCAGAACTTTGAGGAGCCCCTTGTAAAATGTACTCTGATGCCTCTAAGAAGGGTCTTACTGTATGCTTTCATGCTTAGTATCTGTCTGATTTGATCCATCAAGAGACTGTCGATTGGAGGCCTTCAAGCAAGAATGAGATATCTGACTTTTTTCTATTCTTGGTCCAATATAGATAGACTTTAAAACTCTTTTTCACATCAAATATATGAAGATGATTTTCAAATGGATGTTGGACTTAAGGCAAAAGTAAGAAAGAAATTGATAAAATGGAAATGTTCATTTTGTTTGTATATAAAACCAAAAGCTGGATTAAGCTCCATCTTTTCAAGAAAGAATTGGAGATAGAATTATTTAATTGACAAAGCTACCAACTCATTTACTGTTAACTGAAACTTCTGCTACAAGGTAGGAAATGGAAACAAATACAGTTAGGCCTCTATTAAAGGAGGTTTGTGAGAGTTTTCAAAATTAAGTGCTGCTATTTCACTGGGAGCTCCTCTTGTGCAGCAATGTTGAACAAACTGGAGACAGCAGCATGACATTGTAGAAGGATGAGACCAGAAAACTTGGATTAATAACCCCAAGAGTATATAAGAGTATACCTTTAGGCAACTGGAATTTAATCCTTTATGGAGGTCATCCAAAAGAAACTGGAAGATGTATCTGGCAACAGTCAGTTGGAGTGAATTTAGGCTGAGGACTGTGCAACAGGAGAACAAGTCTAACAGAACATTGGAAGAGAAGGATTAAAAACTGGGAATCTGATTTTCAGAAGTGCTGAGCACCCACAAATCCAGCTGAAGTAAATAGGAGCTGCAGGTGCTCAGGACCTCTGGAAATCAAGCTCAGCATTTTTAGAAATGTCACTAGTGAGAGATAGGTTTAAGTGTAGTAGCCATGTTAGTCTGTGTCAGCAAAACGAAAATAAGAAAGAAAAACTTGTAGCACCTTAGAGACTAGCTTATGCTGAAATAAATTTGTTAGTCTCTAAGGTGATACAAGTTTTTCTTTCTTATTTTCGTTTTACTAGTGAGAGAATTACTAATTAATATTTCTTGAAAATGAGTTCCATAGCTGATAAGACCCAGTATTGATATTTTGTTTGTTTGTTTAATTATGGATTGCTATTGCTGTAGTTATTCTGGACTATGTGGGAAATTTGCTTCAAGTACATTTTCAACAATAAGTCATCCATCTAATGTAGACATCAATAACCGCATGAGAGAAAATTATATGCAAGATGACATGGACATAAATAGGTAATGTTTCCCTTTAATTGCAGGAAAATGAGCATAATGATGGATAGATCTGAGGAGAAAAAGAGAAGGTAGATTTTTTGAGATCTGTGGAGCATAGAAAGTGGGACCATTTTTTCAATGAGTCATAGAATATTTTTTGCTCTGGATCTTGCTTCACTTACAAAGTAAATGCCTGGGTAAGGCTCTGAAGGTGTGTGTGATTTTGGCTCCTATTCTCAGCCTGATTGATTTATAATTTTATTGACAGAGGATATGGAAGGAAGAGGGGAAATCTGATAGTTTAAACTAAGGTTGAGAATACATATCAGTAATTTAAGGGTAAAAAAACCCGTAGGCATATTGACATTTTCAAAGCCAATCATTATAAACTTAGAAAATTCAGAATTAAGATTACACTTAAAATAATTTAAACGTTAAGGTTGTCTGTATGCATTACATATATTAACTCTTTCCTATAGTGATGTCATGCTTTAACCACCGCTATGATTAAGGCAATTTTAGTGTTTGTGGTCCCAGATTAGATTGATTTTTATAGACTTTTTTTCATATCCCTTCCACCTTGTGGCATTGGCAGTTACTGACACAGCTTCATGACCTGGCAGAGTGGAGAGAGTTGTCGTACAGTGGAGTTCTGCTAATTTCTCTGATTGTTCTTAGAGAGTGGTGATGAGTGATTACTTCTCCTTCCTGAATGCTCCATGGGGAATCCCAAAGGGACCAGTCCTGTTGACCCTTCTGTTCAATATCTGTTATCCCATAAGTAGAGATCATGAGATGATATGGGCTATAACATATTCCCTATGCTCATGACACCTGGCTCTACATTTTCTCTCTTCTGACCCAGAAACTTACCTAGTAGTCTGGCAAAAATTGGACACTGCATGAAAGCCATTTGGTTGGAGTCCAATCTGGCAAGATGAAGGTAATGTTCATTGGCAGATGAAAGTGCTTTGAGGACCTGGTGAAAGTTATAATTGTTCTATCATTTGACTGCATCTGCTCAAAAGAACCCCAACACATACACCTCCGGGCAAATCTTACCCTTTGCATCTGTAGAATGATGCTCCAGTTAAGATCAGTTTAGATAAAGAACCCCTGACGGCTGACCGAGAAAGCAAAGTATTTAAAGGAACAAGGGAAAGAAATAAACTGAAAAGTAGTAAGAAGAAAAGTACTATATTAAAGAAAGGGAAGCAAGAAAGACCGGAAATTCATCTGAATAAATTAGGTAAGAGCCAGAAAATAGATGTTAGATATATTAATTGAAGGAGAGTATTAACATAGTAGTTAGAAGAGTAGAAAACTTTTTCTATAAACTTTTTCACTAGTAGGGTGGTGAAGCACTGGAATAGGTTACCTAGGGAGGTGGTGGAATCTCCTTCCTTAGAGGTTTTTAAGGTCAGGTTTGACAAAGCCCTGGCTGGGATGATCTAGTTGGGGTTGGTCCTGCTTTGAGCAGGGGGTTGGACTAGATGACCTCCTGAGGTCCCTTCCAACCCTGAGATTCTATGATTCTATGAAAAGAAAACTCAGAGGAATTACATTATTCAAAGAGTATAATTTTGAATATTATATAATTATAATAAATGTTTATTGTTTCGTTTCTTTAGGACTCACCGTTGCTGTTATCTTTTCAGCAGGTTACTCTGATTCCATGCAAACATCCGCAAGGTACGTGGCTATGTACAAATGCGACTTTTCCTTCTCTGTGACCAGAGTTTGGATTGTGGGTGGGTGGTATTTTATTCCTACATCCTACTTTGTGTTGGATCTAACTGGTGAGACCCTGTACTATCTTCAGCTTCTGAAGGAGAAAAAAATAGGTCAAGAACCTGAGCCCTCTTCCGAAGGACTGAGCTCTCCAGCCGACAGCAGCCGGCCGTTCCAGATCCCTTCACTCAGCTCAGCTGTTTTCAATAATTGTACTGTTGTGACTCTTCTCCTGTTATTCGTTATGTCCCTGGGTGTGAATAAAGATATTGGCGTGCACCGCTTTCCCTCCTTACATCCAGCGGTGCACTATACCCGGTTAGCTCCCATCCCCTTTGTACCTTTGCTTCATCGCGCTTTCTGCTCCAGTTTGCCTCCACAGCCATCCCCATCTCCTCCTCCCCCAGGGTCTGCTCTATCTCACACCACCTCCTTTCCTAGCCACTTCGCCCTCTCGTAACCCCCTTCTCGCTCCCTAATCCGATTTCTCTGGCCGCCTTTTCCACTCTCACTCTCTGCTGTCCCCACCCCTTTCCAGCTCCTCTCCACCCCCGCCTCTCGGGAGAGCCCCGGCAGCGGCTGCTGTGCACCGTCTCTCTCCGCCCCCTCCCTCGGTGCGTCCGCCCCTTGAGCAGCTGGGCTCGGTCCTCCCAGCGCGTCCCCGGCGCTTGGCTCCTCCTTGTCCTTCCTCGCGTGATTTTTATCGCATCCATTTTTGTGCATTTATAAATAAATAACAGTAATAATAATAAATCTCCTCCCCACCCCCCGCTGGGCGCCCATCGCCCGCGGGAAGCGGAGCCCCGCAACCCCCCGCGGCAGGAAGAAGCGTCGCGCCGGGCCAGGCGGGGGGCCGGCAGGAGGATGCGGAGCCCCCTCCCGTGACTCCCGCTCTCAGCGCGGCGATGGGTTAGGCGGATTGTACCCAGCAGCCAAGAGACGAGCAGCCGAGGCCGGCGGCGGCGAGGCCCGCGCAGGAGCACCTGCAGCAGGAGGCAGCGGCGGCCGCCAGCGGCGCCCCACACACCGCCCCCGCCATGAGCCTCCGGGTGGAATTATGAGCCGGCTCCTGCTGCCGGCGGCTGGGGCTCGCGTGCACCCTACGGGGTTTGCCCCCACTCTGCGCTCGTGGGCGGCGGGGCTCCTGTCACACCTCCCCCGCTTCTCCCCCTGCAGCCGGCCGCCTGCCCCTGGCGTCCCTGCGGCCGCGGGTTTCCGGGCTCGGACTCTTCCTCTAGCGCCGGGGTTAGCGTAATCTGGCCTCGCTCCTTCTCCTGGGGTCAATCCCGTCCCACCCGCTCTCTGTCTGCCCATCCCCTCAGGTTTCCGCCCGTTCCGCTGCCCCCCTCCCAAAATCCTTGGTCCCCCAGCTCCCTGTTCATTCTGCTTCGGCCCCCTTCCCGCGCGTCACTCTCTCCCCCCCCCCCCCGCGGCTCCCCTCACGAGTGGGCAGAGTGTGTGTGTGCGAGGCCGGGCTTCCCCGGTCAGCCCCCTCCCCGGGGCGCTGTTGATTCATCAGGCTGCTCATTGATCCGCGTGCATTGACTTGTATGTATTGCTCCCCGCGCCGGCGGCTGCTGCTCCTGCTGCTGCCGCCCGAGCGAGCCCCGTGTCTCCCGTCGCGTGGCTGAGCCTGAGCTCCACCAAACATGTCGGCTCCTGTCGGGCCGCGGGGCGGCCCTGCTCCTCCTCAGCCTCCTCCACCTCAGGCCCCGCAGTCGGAGATGCCCGACCTCAGCCACCTCACGGAGGAAGAGCGGAAGATCATCCTGGCCGTCATGGAGCGGCAGAAGAAGGAGGAAGAGAAGGAGCAGTCCGTGCTCAAGTAAGGGCAGCCCCCTCCTTTCCTACCCGCTCAGGGCCGGGGTGGCGGTCTGGACCCAGCCCCGGAGGTGTTACGGGGATTGGGGGCTTGATTCTGTCGGGGCCCTCGCCGCCGTGGGGCGGGGGGATGCTGATGGGGGTGTGGAGGCGAGGAAGGGAGGCCGCGCGGCTGTGGTATTTGCTCCATGTCCCCGATGCCTTGCGCTCTCCACCCCTCCCCCCCCGCCACCGGCTCTCTGGGGACAGGGGGCGGCGGCTGGCATTGGGCAAAGACTGGGGCTAGGCACCCAACATGGCCGCACAGGTGCTGCTGTTCTAACCCGGCGTGTGCAAGGAAAAGGGTCTAGGCAGCAGGGGAGCTGCCGGAGGCGGGTGGGAGGCCGCGGGCTCGGTCCTGGCTGCGTGCCGGGCTCTGAGCCTGTGGCGCGGCCCTGGTGCCGCTCGCCCCCACACCCCGGGCCGGAGATGTGTGGCCGGGGCCTAGGCTCTAACTGTCTCCAAGTGGGTTTGCGAGAGCCGCCATCTTCCTCCACCAGCGTCGCCCGCCCGCCCCCGCTCCGTGCCACTTTCCTAGCTGAGAAAGCGTCTCCGCGGGGTGGGGACTCAGCCCCCGGCACCTGTGGTTCCCTGGTACCCTGTCCCGAGAGCCACACGCCGGGCGGGGCCTGCAGGCTGCCAGCGGCCGGGACGCTGAGGAGGGAAGCACGTTTTCACAGCTGTTCTGTAACTTCAGCACCAGGGAGCTGTCCAGACCGGGCGTGGGGGGGGAGGCTTATGGCCCTGCTGTTCTTCCTCGTCCCTCCATCGCCTCCCTTCCGTCTGCAGACGGGTCCCTCCAGCTCTCAGCAGTTGTCAGGGATAGGGGCACTTGTCTCGGAAGGGTCTACATTTTAATGTATTTTTGTTTCTTAGAAGTGCAGCGGGAAGTGAAGGGTGCTAAGGAAATGCAAACTTTTTCTTGTAATTTTCGGAGATTTTTACCTAAGGCACTTGGGGAGGGATTCAGATCTATTGCTTGCAGGTTAATGTGAAGATACTGGGTTTGTAATCTGCATCCGTACGGTTGTCCCATATGTCTACTTACTAAACACATGTAAACCCTCGTGAAAACTGCTTCCCTATCTGGTGAAAACACCACATTCACCTCTAATGATTTAGAAGTATAAAACCAAACTACTGTACACAATATTATGTGTGGAAATATGAAAAAGCCAGAAAAGAGGCAGCATAATATTTTTCACAGTATCAGTAGTTAATGCAAAAAAGAGAGAACTCCATGATTAGCACTGTTTCTTGACCATTATGGTCTTCAACTGTTTCTTCAAAATCTGTAGCTAAAAGCTATTTCTGGGCCTTAATGCTTGGTTGGAAGTGTGTGTGTTCCAGTCATTGTTTCATTAGGAATATGCTAGTGGAAATGTATACTATGGTTATTCTTTAAATAACAGTTATTGAAGGCAGAAGAGTGCTCCACTTCTTAAGTCCTTTTCATTGTCCCTCTGCTTTAAAAAATGCTTTAGTATGTCAACTTTTTGAGGAACACCAGTGTGAATTATACACTGGAAATCAAATTACATATCTAATTTTGTCATTCTAATTCTAAATAATCAAAAGTAATTCAGAGTATTAAATAGCTGACATTTTAATATCATATAATTCACACTATTGTGGCACCCACATTTTAAAGTACTTAAAAGATTTGTTACATTTCTGAATAATATGGAGAATCAAAATAAAAGAATGTACATTTTTAACTTAAAAGTTTTGTGTGTTTAAAAACATTAACAAGAAATGAAATTACAAGTTAGTAATCAGAGGTATAGCTTCAATATATGACAGTAGCATTAAAGATTAACAAATATTGCTGGCAACTTTGTTTTGGATTCTATAATATTTGTGATTTTAAAAATTACATTTACTGTAAGAAAATAAGAATATCACTGGTTTTTTATAGTGAAAAACCATGTATAATTCTAAAATCTAAACATGTATTATGTGTGTTTTAAATGTGATTGTGACCTATATGCATGAGGAGTCATGTAATTTTTTTAGGAGTAAGGTTGTTACAAGGCTAAGAATTTCATACATTATCACTAATGTTCATATTATAGGCAGGGTAATTTCCCAGTATTTTAAGAAAGGGAGAGGCTCCAACTAACACCAGATGATTTAAGTGTAAGGATTATATGTGTAAAGAGATTTTCTATTTTTTTTTAAATTTAAGTTTTCCGTGTTGTTATCTGAGAACACATTCAGCACAGAAGGAAGTTTTTTTGGGGGGAGGGGGAAAGGAATGCATGCAGTTGCAAAATAAAGTAAGGTGATACTACCCCCTCCATTAGAACTTTGAGAGAAGCTATATGCATTCTATGAGGCTTAGTTTCTCATTGTTTTCACATGCGAACCTCTTATTGCTGGAGCTATGTCAGTTTAGATCAGCTGAAGAGCTGACCCAACGTCTTCCCATTAAGGAGTGTCATTGCTGTAATTTCAGCTGCTCACTTGACACAGCAGTGTGTGGATGGTGTGGTGGAGGCTGAGAATTGTGTGTAAGGTATTGGAAAGACTATATGCCAAAATATGTATGTACAGGATGGACTGAAACAACTATCTTATAGCAGTATTGTTGTCAATGGGAGTTAATAATAATTTACAAGACCTTGAGAAGTGATATGGTTTTAGGTAAACAACTTATCAATGTTATTTTCTAAAGACATTTTATTTACTTTATGTGAAATATGCACTTGATAGTTTCAAAGCACTGTTTATTCTAAAAATGTTCCCTGTCGCTATATTTACTAAAAAAAAATACCATACAAAAACTTGTTCTGCTCTCTTGGGTAAATATTTTGCAGTTTAACCTTCTTGACAGGTATGTTCCCCAATTTCTAAAAGAAAACAAGAACATTAATACAACATATACATTTAACTATTCTTATTGTAATGATGCAGATAGAGCCAAATTCTGCACTCCTTATTCAAGCAAAATTTCCATTGAAGGCAAACTTCTTTTGAAGTGAAATGGACTTTTGTCTGAGTAAGAATTACAGACTGTATCCTTCCATTCCATGAAAATAAAACATGGGAGGATTAAATTATGCTGGAAAGTCTGAGCTGACACTTCCGAGCAGTGCATGGAAGAATCCCATGCACTGCTACAGACTGGGGACCGAATGGCTGGGCAGCAGTTCTGCAGAAAAGGACCTAGGGGTTACAGTGGACGAAAAGCTGAATATGAGTCAACAGTGTGCCCTTGTTGCCAAGAAGGCTAATGGCATTTTGGGTTGTATAAGTAGGGGCATTTCCAGCAGATCAAGGGACGTGATCATTCCCCTCTATTCGGCACTGGTGAGGCCTCATTTGGAGTACTGTGTCCAGTTTTGGGCCCCACACTATAAGAAGGATATGGATAAATTGTAAAGAGTCCAGCGGAGGGCAACAAAAATGATTAGGGGGCTGGAGCACATGACTTATGAGGAGAGGCTGAGGGAACTGGGATTGTTTAGCCTGCAGAAGAGAAGAGTGAGGGGGGATTTGATAGCTGCTTTCAACTACCTGAAAGGGGGTTCCCAAGAGGATGGATCTAGACTGTTCTTAGTGGTAGAAGATGACAGAACAAGGAGTAATGGTCTCAAGTGGCAGAGGGGGAGGTTTAGGTTGGATATTAGGAAAAACTTTTTCACTAGTAGGGTGGTGAAGCACTGGAATGGGTTACCTAGGGAGGTGGTGGAATCTCCTTCCTTAGAGGTTTTTAAGGTCAGGCTTGACAAAGCCCTGGCTGGGATGATTTAGTTGGGGTTGGTCCTACTTTGAGCAGGGGGTTGGACTAGATGACCTCCTGAGGTCCCTTCCAACCTGAGATTCTATGATTCTATGACTTCGGAGAGGTCTTGTGATAACATTTTTATTAGAGAATCAACAGGGTAAAAATGGATTTCCTGTAAACTTTGGGGGAACTTATGATGACTGAATGTCAGTCTGAGGAGCTAGCCCCTCCCTCCACGCTGCTGCTTTCTTCCATTCCATTTCAAGTTCTTGCATGGTGCCCATCACTGTGATATTTTAGCACTTTCCAGAAGTTCATTAAATAATGTGACTAGTAGCTGTCATGTGGACTATTTAGTTTTATTCCTCTCCCTTTCTATCTCCAGGGGGAAATGTGTATGTCTATTAAAAAATATAGATATATAATTTCCCACTCTCTGCATGCGGTAATCTTTTTGGGGGAGTGAAGGTAGATGCTATAGAGTTTGAATCTGCAGGAGTTAATTTTGATAAGGTCAGCATGAACTCATGCTGAGATTTGTTGTGAGAAGATGACATGTAAAGTGGCTGTTTACCAGATCTGCTCCCTTCTGGCAGGCTCTGTCTCCTAAATGCACACAGCTGTAGCCATGCAGTGTTCTCATGGAGAAGGAGGGGTCAGGATACCGTGCTGCTTCTACTCTGAACCTCCTCTGGAAGTTTTGGTACTACTGGAGTGGGGTTTCTGTTTCTTTCATCCCTGCTTTGTTGAATGTTGATTTGGTTCAGTGTAAGAGTTGCTGCATCTGGTCCTTCATTAAGGCTATCATTCTATAGTTAGCTCACTCTGTTGTGTTTGTTTTTTCCTAAATCAACTATAGGCCTAAATTTGAGATTCCTTGCTTTTGCTGATTTGTGTTTCAACCCAAAACTATTTAAACATATATTATTGTAATTTATTTGTGAGGCAATTTATCTTTACTAGAAACTAGAGTAATGTTTTGATATTGGACTGTCATTTTTTAATCTGGAAAACTGCACATTTTAAAAATGTTCCTTCCATAGAAAAAACGTTTTGCTGAGATTTAACAAAAGTATTTGAATGAACAGGCAAAGTAAATGTAGTGTGGTTAAAAAGATACAAAGTTATTTAATTTAGATAACTTGACAGAAAAAGATTTTGAGCAATATTTAATATACATAATATATGTACTCCAGATGCAGTAAATTTTACCTCACAATTTATATAAGTTTATCCCAATTAAACTACAAAAATGCGAATGTTTTGAACCTCTGTTGTTGTAGGGACTTTGCGTAGAATTTGCATGATGAGTTTTCATTTACAATGCATATGTTCTGTATCTTTTTTCTAGTTTTATCTGTGTAAGTTTCCTAACAGATTTTCAGGTCATGTTGTCTCTATATAAATGAATTTATGATCCCAGTCTTGTGATGTCCTGAGTGTGCTCCAACTTTCACTGATTTGATTGGCATTGAGGGCACTTTGCAGGATTGGGCCCTATGCTAGAAAAAATGCAAATTAACTTAAGTCTCTGTATGAATCTGACTTGTGTGTGGGAGGGGAGTGCTTACTGGGAGGTCTCACAAAGGGTAGTAAGGTGGCAACATTATTGCATGAGAGACTTGGGAATGGTTCTTGAGGTGCATATGTGTTTGTGCAGTTTACCTTCAATGTCACCAGAGGTTGGCAGCTATTTCAGGTGACCGGACTGTTATGGTCTATAAAAACTAGGATAAAATGCTGTTCTCTGTAAAACTAACAGGAACAGGCTCTGAAAACATGTACATTTAATTGATTCAGAGACATATTGTAATCCTATTTTATAAATAAACTGAAATTAGGTGTTCATTCACATGATGCTGAGTGGGGTGTGGGCATGATTAAGGGATTGGAAGAGGAAGTGGGTATGGATAGCACAGTGGACAAAGAAGATGATTTTCACAGCTGTGGTTTTTTTGATGCAGTGAAGTGACAGCTAAGAAGTTCAGAGAAGAGTTCTCAGTAGTCAGGAGGAAAGATGATTAAGTGTTGAATGGCAGGAATGAAGTGACTTTGGAGAAGTAGGCTGGCTAACCTAGTGAGGAGGGCTTTAAACTAGGTTCACCGGGGGAAGGAGACCAAGGCCCCGAGGTAAGTAGGGAAGTAGGATACCGGGAGGAAACACAAGTAGGTGAGTGCAAGAGGAGAGGGCTCCTGCCCCATACTGGGACAGCAGGACGGTTGGTGAGTTATCTTAAATGCCTATACACAAATGCAAGAAGCCTGGGGAACAAGCAGGGAGAACTGGAAGTCCTGGCACAGTCAAGGAATTATGATGTAATTGGAATAACAGAGACTTGGTGGGATAACTCACATGAGTGGAGTACTGTCATGGATGGATATAAACTGTTCAGGAAGGATAGGCAGGGCAGAAAAGGTGGGGGAGTTGCGTTGTATGTAAGAGAGCAGTATGACTGCTCAGAGCTCCAGTATGAAACTGCAGAAAAACCTGAGAGTCTCTGGATTAAATTGAGAAGTGTGAGCAACAAGGGTAATGTCGTGGTGGGAGTCTGCTACAGACCACCAGACCAGGGGGATGAGGTGGACGAGGCTTTCTTCCAGCAACTAACAGAAGTTACTAGATCACAGGCCCTGGTTCTCATGGGTGACTTTAATCACCCCGATATCTGCGGTGCACAGACAATCCAGGAAGTTTCTGGAAAGTGTAGGGGACAATTTCCTGGTGCAAGTGCTGGAGGAACCAACTAGGGGGAAAGCTCTTCTTGACCTGCTGCTCACAAACAGGGAAGAAATAGTAGAGAAAGCAATAGTGGATGGGAACTTGGGAGGCAGTGACCATGAGATGGTCGAGTTCAGGATCCTGACACAAGGAAGAAAGGAGAGCAGTAGAACAGAGACCCTGGACTTCAGAAAAGCAGACTTTGACTCCCAAGGTCCCCTGGGAGAATAACAAGAGTGGGAAATGAGTCGAGGAAAGCTGGCTGTATTTTAAAGAATCCTTATTGAGGTTGCAGGAACAAACCATCCCAATGTGTAGAAAGAAAAGTAAATATGGCAGGCGACCAGCTTGGCTTAACAGTGAAATCCTTGCTCGTCTTAAACACAAAAAAGCAGCTTACAAGAAGTGGAAGATTGGACAAATGACCAGGGAGGAGTATAAAAATATTGTTCAGGCATGCAGGAGTGAAATTAGGAAGGCCAAATCACACTTGGAGTTGCAGCTAGCCGGAGATGTTAGGAGTAACAAGAAGGGTTTCTTCAGGTATGTGAGCAACAAGAAGAAAGTCAAGGAAAGTGTGGGCCCCTTGCTGAATGAGGGAGGGAACCTAGTGACAGAGGATGTGGAGAAAGCTAGTGTACTCAATGCTTTTTTTGCCTCTGTCTTCACAGACAAGGTCAGCTCCCAGGCGGCTGCACTCCGCAGCACAGTTTGGGGAGGAGGTGACCAGCCCTCTGTGGAGAAAGAAGTAGTTTGGGACTATTTAGAAAAGCTGGACGAGCACAAGTCCATGGGGCTGGATGCACTGCATCTGAGGGTGCTGAAGGAGTTGGCCGATGTGATTGCAGAGCCATTGGCCATTATCTTTGACAAATCATGGCAATCGGGGGAGGTCCCGGATGACTGGAAAAAAGCTAATGTAGTGCCCATCTTTAAAAAAGGGAAGAAGGAAGATCCGGGGAACTACAGGCCAGTCAGTCTCACCTCAGTCCCTGGAAAAATCATGGAACAGGTCCTTAAGGAATCAATTCTGAACCACTTAAAGGAGGAGAAAGTGATCAGGAACAGTCAGCATGGATTCATCAAGGGCAAGTCATGCCTGACTAACCTAATTGCCTGCTGTGATGAGATAACTGCCTCTGTGGATGAGGGGAAAGCAGTGGATGTGCTATTTCTTGACTTTAGCAAAGCTTTTGATACAGTCTCCCACAGTGTTCTTGCCAGGAAGTTAAAGAAGTATGGGCTGGATGAATGGACGGTAAGGTGGATAGAAAACTGGCTGGATGGTCGCGCTCAACGGGTAGTGATCAATGGCTCCATGTCTAGTTGGCAGCCGGTATCAAGTGGAGTGTCCCAAGGGTCGGTGCTGGGGCCGGTTTTGTTCAATATCTTCATTAACGATCCGGAGGATGGTGTGGACTGCACCCTTAGCAAGTTTGCAGATGACACTAAACTGGGAGGAGTGGTTGATACGCTGTAGGGTAGGGATAGGATACAGAGGGACCTAGACAAATGAGAGGATTGGGCCAAAAGAAATCTGATGAGGTTCAACAAGGACAAGTGCAGAGTCCTGCACTTAGGACGGAAGAATCCCATGCACTGCTACAGACTGGGGATCGAATGGCTGGGCAGCAGTTCTGCAGAAAAGGACCAAGGGGTTACAGTGGACGAAAAGCTGAATATGAGTCAACAGTGTGCCCTTGTTGCCAAGAAGGCTAATGGTATTTTGGGCTGTATAGGTAGGGGCATTTCCAGCAGATCGAGGGACGTGAATATTCCCCTCTATTCGGCACTGGTGAGGCCTCATTTGGAGTACTGTGTCCAGTTTTGGGCCCCACACTATAAGAAGGATATGGATAAATTGTAAAGAGTCCAGCGGAGGGCAACAAAAATGATTAGGGGGCTGGAGCACATGACTTATGAGGAGAGGCTGAGGGAACTGGGATTGTTTAGCCTGCAGAAGAGAAGAATGAGGGGGGGATTTGATAGCTGCTTTCAACTACCTGAAAGGGGGTTCCAAAGAGGATGGATCTAGACTGTTCTCAGTGGAAGAAGATGACAGAACAAGGAGTAATGGTCTCAAGTTGCAGAGGGGGAGGTTTAGGTTGGATATTAGGAAAAACTTTTTCACTAGTAGGGTGGTGAAGCACTGGAATGGGTTACCTAGGGAGGTGGTGGAATCTCCTTCCTTAGAGGTTTTTAAGGTCAGGCTTGACAAAGCCCTGGCTGGGATGATTTAGTTGGGGTTGGTCCTACTTTGAGCAGGGGGTTGGACTAGATGACCTCCTGAGGTCCCTTCCAACCCTGAGATTCTATGATTCTATGATAAGTAAAGGAAAAAATACTTAGGATTTAGCAGTAGTGTTGATGTGGGAGGAGATTGTTGCCTGAGAGTTCTAATCCTGATTTGCCAGTTTGTGGTCTTCAAAGTTACATAAACTATTCTGCTATATAAAATATGATTAAAGCTTCCCTACCTCACTGTGCAAATTGATTAGTTAGGATTTATACTATTTTTTTAAAGATAGAAAACATGAAATGCTCAATGATTGTTGTTGGGGTGTATGCATATACAGTGATTATTCTTTGTATGTTTTTTCTGAAGTGCAAATATGGGTATGAAGGATTCAGAATTTTTAAGATAATGTAAATCTTGAGGGCCCATTGGTCTGAGTAATGCCAGCCCAAGATTCTTGGAAAATAAAACAGCTGGTTGCCAAAGAGTAGAACAAAGATCCTTTGGCCCAAGCATGCATCAGACTTTCTACCTATTCAAAACCTCAGACTGTGGGGCAGCCAAGGAGGAGGCACAGTGTTGCCTCTGGTGGAAACTCTGCCTCTTCCTCAGTGACTCTAAAGATCTTGAGTTGAATGCAACTGAGCACTACCTGAAAAATGGGTGCTTTCATGGCTGCTTCCTTTTAGGAGTTGGGATACAGAGCCCTGGAAGGACAGAGTTGCTCTGTCATTCTTTAAAATATGGAGGGCTTTGCCTGTCCCACTGCTGAAAAGGCTTTCCCTCAAATGGGAGGTCCTCAATTATTGCCTGAACCTCTGTTGAAATCCCAGAGGACTGAAGCCAGAACAACCTTGTTCTGCTTATTTCAGTAGCCATGGTGTGCCCTGCTGTATCGTGTCCAGTGCAGTCTGCCAAGATGTTTGAGCAACCAATTGGCCATAAGCTATTTCAGCAAATCTTGGTGTTCCTTGAGTAACTGAGCAACAAAATTAGACCGTTTGTCCCAAATTAAAAACATATGTTGAGCAGCACTTGATAATTTGCTGCTTTCATTTGAAGGCTTGCTGAAAAGATCCAGTTTTTGGGGATCTTTTTTCCTTGGGGTGACTTTTGTGGTCTTTGCTATTTTGTTCTCTCCTGTACTACTTGCACAGCAAGAGAGCCAGATGCAGGATGAGAGTAAGTGTTCAAATCCTTTGCCGGGACTTGACCTTCTGTCTGCTGTCTTAGAGGTAGTTGAGATGGAAGCAGGCCTATGCCAGATGGATTTGGGAAGTTCCAGCAGGCCATTGTTTATTGGCATGGCTAATTTCCCAGGTGTTAGTTAATGCAATGTGTTTAAGAGCTTGTGGTGTTTTTTCTTGAATAGTCTAGAGGGGAATGTCTAAATTTTCTACATGCACTTTAGGTACTTGAAAACTTTGTTCATCTGCAAAGACGGATATAGGTGGATTTGCTGCCTCACCAAAAGAAGATGAGGATATTGCAGATGGGACTGGATACTCTTTCTGTGGAATATTTTTGTCTACTCTCTCTTCTCTTTTTTTTCTAAAAGAGATGCTCTAGGAATTATTATGGAGAAGTTCTATGGCCTGTGTTATATAGGAGATCAGACTAGATGATCAGGAAGGTCCCTTCTGGCCTTGGAATCTATTAAATTGTTGTATTTTTTTGAGGTAGATAATAACCTAGGACTATAGTCATCATTTTTTATTCAGGCAGTATTCCCATGATTTCATTATGTGTTTTGCCAAATATAGAGTGAAGGATGGAGCATACAGTTTTGTTTTGTTTTTGTTGTGCTGTACAACATATGTATATGTTGAAGATGAATGTAAATGTAGTGTCTTGAAATAGTGGAAAATAGAAAGTATAGGAAGAAAAAACTTGAGTGATGAAGGACCTGCCACTTTTTTTCTCTTGTCCTTGTTTCTCCGCTTGTTTTCTATTTGAATATTTCACTTGCCTGTGCCACCTCTTCCTCCTTTCTGTAAAGTTACTAGCACCCTTTTGGATGCTGGATAAATAATAATAATAGTAGTGGGGTTACTTCCTGTCAGTGACTAAGCAGAATGTGTTTGTAGATGAAGGCAGACTCTAAATGGGTAGTAGTGAATAGGAATAGGGAGTTGATTTTTCCTCTCTATACAGTGTTGGTGAGACCAGTACTGGAATAATGTGTACAGTTCTAATGTTCATATTTTTAAGTTGAAAAATTGGAGAGGATACAGAAAAGAACCACAACAATTATTTGAGGGCTGTAGAAAATGCCTTACAATGAGAGACTTAGAGTTAAATCTGTTTAGTTTTATCAAAGAGAAGATTGTGAGGTGCTTGATTACAGTGAGTATGTACCTCCTCAGGGAGAAAATACCAGGTAGTAAAGGGCTCTTTATTCCAACAAAGAAAGGCATAACAAGAACAAGTGACTGGAAGCTTAAGCCACACAAATTCAAATGAGAAATAAGGTACACATTTTTAATAGGATGATTAACCATGGAAACAAACTACCAAGGGAAGTGATGGATTCTCCGCCATGTGATCATAGGCACCGACTCCGTGGGTGCTCCGGGGCTGGAGCACCCACGGGGAAAAATTGGTGGGTGCAGAGCACCCACCGGCAGCTCCCCGCCCCCGGCCCCAGCTCGCCTCCGCCTCCTGAGGCGCCGCCGCTGCTCCGCTTTTCCTCTCTCCTAGGCTTGCTGCGCGCCAGCTGTTTGGTGCGCCGAAAGCCTGGGAGGGAGGGAGTGGGGGGGAAAGTGGAGCGGTGGTGCCTCGGGGGAGGTGGAGGTGAGCTGGGGCAGGCTCTGCTGCTTCTCCCCCCTCCCTCCCAGGCTTGCAAGCCTTGGGTTGGGGCATGGAAGGGAAATGCAGCACGCCTGGGGGAGGGGGCGGGGATTTGGGGAGGGGGTGGAATGGGGATGGGGGTGGAGTTGGGGTGGGGCCAGGGGCGCGAGTACCCACCGGCGCTGACTAAAGTCGGCGCCTATGCATGTGATGTCTTCACATTAAGACCAGATGTCTTTCTGCAAGTTATGCTTTAGTCAAACACAAGTTATTGGGTTCAATACAGGGGAAACGGTGAAATATAATGGCCTGTGATGTACAGGAGGTCAGACTACTTGATCTCATGGCCCTTTCTTGCCTTAAACTTTATGAATCTGAGTAAGATAATTTAAAACCTATGAAAACACTGAAACCTTGATTTTTTGTTTGCATTGAAACTAAAGCCTAATTACAGTATATACCTTAAGTTCTAAATTGTACAGAACAAAATTGTCAGTCTAACCTGATTTTAAAAGTGTATTTTTCCCCAGACCACTTTTAAAACATTTGCAGTGAGCATATCCATTTTCTCTTTCCATAATGAGAAGAAAAAAGTAATAAAAGGGTTCTAACTTTGAATTTTAAGACAGTGGGATTACTTGTGTGTAAAGTTACTCGTGTGCATAAACCTTCATTTTGCACTTCAAAGGTAGGCACAAGAGCTCCCTGGTAGTTTTTTTTTTTTTTTCCAAACTGGGTGCCAGTACCCCTTTCTGGAATGTTTGAAGTATTACAGAATATTGAGAGCCGAGTCATATAAAGAAGGTGGATGTTCCTTGGTGTTAGCCCAACTGCTGTTCTGACACGGGGAGGACCTGTCAGGATGATTTTAGGGGAACTGGAGAATTTTCCTGTTTTTAGTGGGTGGGTTTCTTTTTTTTTTTTTTTTTTTTTTTGCTTCCAGGTGTTAAAGTGGGGCCCAGGGTTCAAATAAAACGAGCCTTTGTATCAGCTCTGCTCAACATGTGTGCGGCCTCTCCCTCTGTCATCAGTAGTACTGATAAAGGCTATTTGAGGAGATTAGGGGTTGGTTTTTAAAGCAGAAGCGAGCTTTACACACATATGGAGAGGTGAGGGAAAATGTGCTTCTATGCCATCTTTTCATTTCCCTGATTCTAGGGCCAGCTGGAGGCTGAAACAGCTCTGATGTAATTTAGAGCAGCTTCAGGGCTCAGTGTCTGCAGTGACAAAGCATCTGGGAAAGAAAGACAGAAAAAAAAAAGACAAAACAAACAATACAAGCAGTAAACAGTGATTACTTCAGATACAATCTCTTCTGTATGTCTTTCTGTGGAGCGCTTTCAGCAGAGATTACACCTTAAGAGCGATCCTCTTCTGGTGGGGATACTCTTCTCTATATAGGATAAGACCAAAATCAGTAGTGAGTCCAATCTCAGTGTATCATAGATAAACTGTTTTTGTTATATGTAGGCAAAGGAATTTCATTTAAAGGTTGTTAAATTCTGTTTGATTTATCATGGGTAATATAAACAGTTTATAAATGAGCAAAGGTGAATGATCTTAAATAAGTCCTCTGAAACCAAAAAAAGAATTTAAAGTGGTTACTTAAAAGAAACCATTAAAAGAGCAGTCTTCAGATGGGTAAATTAATGAATATTAAATTAAATTAATGAATACTCAAGATAGACCCAGGCAGACTGCAAAGAGCTACAAAAGGATATCTCAAAACTGGGTGATAGGGAAACAAAATGGCAGATGAATTCAATGTTGATAAATACAAAGTAATGCACATTGGAAAACAATCCCAAATATGCATATAAAATGATGGGGTCTAAATTAGCTGTTACCACTCAAGAAAGAGATCTTGGAGTCATTGTGGATAGTTCTCTGAAAATATCCAATCAATGTGCAGCAGCAGTCAAAAAAATGAACAGAATGTTGGGAATCATTAAGATAGGGACAGATAAGAAGACAGAAAATATCATATAGCCTCTATATAAATCCATGGTATATTCACATATTGCATACTGCATGCAGATGTGGTTGCCCCATCTCAAAAAAAGATATATTGGAATTGGAAAAGGTTCAGAAAAGGGCAACAAAAATGATTAGGGGTATAGAACGGCTTCCGTATGAGGAGAGATTAATAAGACTGGGACTTTTCAGCTGGGAAAAGAGACGACTAAGGGAGGATATGATAGAGGTCTATAAAATCATGACTGGTGTGGAGAAAGTAGATAAGGAAGTGTTATTTATTCCTTCTCAGAATACAAGATCTAGGGGTCACCAAATGAAATTAATAGGCAGTGGGTTTAAAACAAACAAAATGAAGTGTTTCTTCACACAACACAGTCAACCTGCAGAACTCTTTGCCAGAAGATGTTGAGAAGGCCAAGACTACAACAGGGTTCAATAAAGAACTAGATAAATTCATGGAGGATAGATCCATCAATGGCTATTAGCCAGGATAGGCAGGGATGGTGTCCCTAGCCTCTGTTTGCCAGAAGCTGGGAATGAGCAACAGGGAATGGATCACTTGAGGATTAGCTGTTCATTCCCTCTGGGGCACCTGGCATTGGCCACTGTCAGAAGACAGGATACTGGGCTCGATGGACCTTTGGTCTGACCCAGTATAGCCATTTCTCTGTATTTAATATTAAAAATCTTAACTTCAAATTAAATCTCACTATTTCTCTCTGTTTACCAAGGTTAGCTTATGTCTCCTTTCCAGCAGTACACAGTCTAAACAATCTAGTGTTTAACAAGAAAACCTGTTAGCATTTCAATATTCCATTAAAACTATTATAACATTTTAAATCTAATCTATTGGCAGTGCTTTTGCAAACTCCATCTCTTCTCACTGATGATATTGAAGTCTTGGTGATGTCATCCTGTTTCAGCAGCTGTGCTAAACTGGAAGGTTGCTTCTTCTTGATGTTGTGTTGTGGCTTCTTTGTTTGTCTTAGTTGTATTTCTTGCTGCCCTTGCTGTTTGCTTGCTTGAAGAGCCGCTGTTTTGAAGATATGATGAGCTGAACAAGCTGAGATGTGAGTGTAAGATGTAGTGTAAAAGCATGAGAGCATATAAGCATGATAGTACATAAGGGCTTAGGAATATGAGTGTACAAGAGTTCTGAGCAATTTATACTGTTCTCTTTCCATAGTTTCATTGAAGGTGAAAGACACTTCTTCTCTCGGCTTGGTTGGATTTAAATATCAGCTGCTGTTACCTTTTGTTGGCTCGACACTTTATCTTGGTGGCATCTTCAGCTCATGAACATGCAAACCGCTAATGTCTATGCAACAGGATTGCAATTATTCTTGAACTTCATGGTTATGTATTGCTTTTGTCTTTGTGGTTGGAAACTCTCAAAACATCATTGTTAGTTTTAACTGTTTCTTCTCTCTCTCTCTCTCTCTCTCTCTCTCTCTTTCTCTCTCTATCTTTCAGCTCTAAAGAGTTTTTTTCTTTAAACTTAAATGGTCATCAAATAAGTTATTGTCTTTTCTTCTTACCATCCTTGGAGAGTTTGCTATTGAATTGTTCAAGCATTGCCAGATAACTAATTCCCTAATTAACATGAATATTTTTATACTCAAAACGGATTTCTCTCTTACTAATCAGTTACATCATCAAATTATCTTTCTATATTTGTACATACAATGTTACGTGAATAGTGAGACGTTTTATCAGGTGGTTACTATATGAAGTCTTGCTTTTAGATACAAAATATTTGCAAAATACATCTCAAAAGAAGCTTATATCATTTTAAGCATTTGGGGGACAACAAAGGTTTTCATCTTTAAGTGGAAACATGAGTTAGAAGTAACCAGTATCTTTTGTAAAATATTTTTCAACCATAAATGGTCTCCTTAACATTTGAAGAATGAAGACCTTAGAGTCTTTTATAAAAATAAATCAGTCTCAGTTAGAATATGTGTAGAATTCTTTGTGTGGGTGTAAAAAAAAAAGTTTTTCTCTGCAAAGAGGAGGGGTAAAGAGGCACACTTCTATGACTTAGGTTGTGGTATCCGAGCTTTAAACTAAGCATCACTTCTTTTTGGAATGTCCTGAATAAAGAGCATTCTCACATTGTTTTACACAACCAGATGTCTTTCTAAATCATCAGTATCTTTAGAAGTTGTGTTATTGAGATAAAGATATTATGTATATCAAACTGGTGTCTTGTATGAGGGGAAGGTGACACCTTCTTTGGGAAGACAATCTTTGTTGGTCTTTTGATCAAATGGTTCCTAGACCTACAACCTACCATTTGTAGTACATTTACAGTTAGACTCCTATCAAATATTCTATGCAAAGAACAAATCACAAGAGTTAATACTTATTTGTATCTTTCAAACATAGTATACAATAAAGTAATATAGATTGATAAAACAAAATGCAAGTTATAAAGCTGCATCCCAGAGTCTCTGTAAATACATATGGAGATAATAAATATGCTTTTATGGTTAAGGAAGTGTAATCTCTGACACTTTTGGAGCCTGTCACTGGTTGACAGGAAGCGGAGATTTTCTAGAAATTCCTTTAATTATCTCATTTCATTTCATTTCATTTCATTTAATTAAATAAGCAACCAAAAATATAAGCATGTGAACTACTGTATTCTCCAAGCATCATGTGTATGAAAATAATTGTATCTCTTAAAATTCAGTAAAGACAAAGAATAAATAATTTAATAACAATTGTACATCAATACTGATGTTTACCCCCTACATTACTCCTTGGTAGCAGCTGCAGTCAGGGCCCAGGGTTGAGCTCAAAGAGTCTTTGAAAAATTACAGATTTTCTGTTCCAAGTGGACCTCCTAACTACTTTATACAATAGGAAAATAGCAAAGTTTTTTGTTTACAATAATGGAATCCTCAGGCCTAGAGAGTGAACACATTGTCATCACCCTGGATTGGTCTTTTGCTTTTATATATTCCCATTGATAATCAGGGTGGCAAGGAAGATATACCAGGACTGAGCAAAAGTAATAATCGTCTCCCTCCATATTGGCCCTGACTCCCATGGTTCCCCAGATTTCTTCTGATTCCTGTTCACCAACCCTGGTTCCTGCCAATCTTTCAAGACTTGATTCATCAGTGCACTTTCACTCACCCAGACCTCCAGCATCTGAGACATACTGCCTAGAATCTGAATGTTCTCCCTTTCTAGACCAGGTCTGTTCCTAATACTCATATATTTCTTGCTCAAATTCTAAAAACCTTCAATTAATCATGCTTGTAAGGAGATTTGGAGAGTGTGATCCTTCTGATGTGTATAGGCCTCTGTACCAGAGAGAACTTGGAATTCCTCCTAGATAGCTTTAGTTTGGGTTTGAGTGGGAAGCTTGAGTCATATCTGAGATCTCCAGATGGATGGAGACCTGAGGCTGGATTCCTTTACAGGAACTGTGGTGTTGGCTTCTGGGTAACCAGTAAGGTATTATAAAAGCTGTTTTGTGCTGGCTTGGTGAATCTAAGTATTGGAATATTCACCAACTTTGGGGATTGTCTACCCCATTCTTTGCAGTTTGCCCTAACCGAGTAACCTCAGAGTGGCTCCCTGGGACCCTGGTCACAGTTCTGTCTTGCTAAGGAAAGCCTTCTACTCACCATTAGAGAGTAGTGAGTGGCTATTTCAAGCCATATGCTAGAATAATATGGATGAAGTTAGTCCCATTTCTAGGTTCAATGTTATAAATTCAGGAGATAATTTTTCATTTAGATTCCTCCTCCTCCTCCAATAACATTAAGGAAACAATTTATTGTTAAGATTGTGACACAAATTTACAACCAGCAGTTCAATTAAGGTTGTCATTTCTCCCCTTAGCCCACATAGTGTCATTCTCTTCCTTCCCTCCCCTCCCATACAAGGTGTTAAAGAGATTTAAACTTTGGATGTGAATGTCTTGGTTTTTGTAAGTTGGTCATTTCCTTAACACTACCTTAACATTCTTTATGTAGCTATTCTGTATCTATATCACTGTAACAGGTCCTCTGCCCCCTCTCTTCCGGCAGGCCACTGCAGGGTGGCCCAGTAAAGCGCAGGTAGGCTTCCTGTTATGCTGCACCCGTGGCTTTATTTACACACCTTCTCCCACCACCAACATTGAGCTATATATACAAGGCTTTACAGGATTTGTTCCCTCTCTTCCAAGCAGCCAGCCCTCAGCCAGGAGGAGTGATCTTTCCCCTGGCTGACTCCCTTTACTCCCTTTATGCTGGCTTGTCAGGCCCGCAGGTGGAGCCAATCCCCAGGCCAGGCATCAGGCCTGTTCCACCAGCCCCAATCTATTCCCCTTGATTGGAGCTGGCTGAGCAGGGGCTAATTAGGTGCTTTGCAGCAGCACCCTGCTACAATCACCTATACACAAGCTTTTGACAGTAGTCTGTTTCTGTAAATTTAACATGAATATTGCTGAATTGATTCTAATATCTGCAACATCTAAAGGCTGAATTCAGCACTGTGGACATTTAGAAAAACTGGTGTCTGTGGTTTTGTGTGGCGTGGAAATCAAATGAATTTTTGCCAAATCAGGCCCTCAGACAGCTTTTTTTTTTTATTCAGTGTGCTTTCATTAATTTGGTTAGTCATTGTGATTATGATTCACTTCATTCTTTGTAACCAACTGCTGCACAGTAAGTGACAGTTGAACTATACATTACCTAAGAGTTAGAAAAATAGCATCCTGTCATATTAAGAAGGCTGTGAATTACAATCTACTGAACACTGATGTCTTGAATCAACATAAAGATCGTTAATGAAAATCCTTCTTTTTCTCATGAGTGATGATATAGTAGATGTGAAAGATAGCTACAAAGAGTCTAAGCTATTCAAGAGTAAATATTCCCTTTTATTTTTGTACAGAGAATGATATTTCTTGATTTTGCTTTGGAATATTTTCTAAACTGGGATATTTATGCAGTACTCATAATCGTAAGGTGATTGCTTTTTGCAATCTCTCATTAGTTGATTTGTAAAATTTATATCAGTATCTGCAGGGGCATTGCTAATAATTTGTTTCACATACAATAGAAGCTGCAGATTCACATATCTAAATATACCAGAATAGGAGACATTCTGTCAGCAGTCATATTTTCTAAAGTCTGTCTATCTGGCATTGGAAGAGTATTGTCAGAGAGTAATTCTGTTGCCTATCGTCTTAAATAGATTAGTGTTTGAAAATATTAATTGTAAATACATATTAAGGAATGTATAGGGAATCTGTGGTTAAGAAGCTGTAAAATAAACCAACCCCTTCCCCTGTGTATTTGAAAAAAGCTATATTTTCCCCTAGTATCTATGTATTGCAGACCCCGGTGGAAAGGGATCTTGGGGTTATAGTTGATCACAAGCTAAATATGAGTCAACAGTGTAACACTGTTGCAAAAGAAGCAAACATCATTCTGGGATGCATTAGCAGGAGTGTTGTAAGCAAGACACAAAAAGTAATTCTTCGGCTCTACTCCAAACTGATTAGGCCTCAGCTGGAGTATTGTGTCCGGTTCTGGGTGCCACATTTCAGGAAATAAGTGGACAAATTGGAGAAAGTCCAGAGAAGAGCAACAAAAATGATTAAAGGTCTAGAAAACCTCTCCAATGAGGGAAGATTGAAAAAATTGGGTTTGTTTAGCCTGGAGAAGAGGAGATTGACAGGGGACATAACAGTTTTCAAGTACATAAAAGGTTGTTACAAAGAGGGAGAAAAAATGTCCCCTCTGAGGATGGGACAAGAAGCAATGGGCTTAAATTGCAATAAGGGCTATTTAGGTTGGCCATTAGGAAGAGCTTCCTAACTGACAGCGTAGTTAAGCACTGGAATAAATTGCTCAGGGAGGTCATGGATATCCGTCATTGGAGATTTTTAAGAGCAGGTTAGACAAACTTCTGTCAGGAATGGTCTAGGTTATACTTAGTCTTGCCTAGAGTTCAGGGGACTGGACAAGAAGACCTATTGAGGTCCCTTCCAGGCCTACGATTCTGTGATTCTATGATTTTGGCCAAATTATGTCTTCAAGAGTCAAAGAAGTGCATGACAGAACATCTGAGAGGAAAGGGTTGGAAGTTTTATGCCCTGGTACTGGCTTTTCCAACACCAGTTTATAGAAAGGGTGCTCTGTAGGCATTCAGCCAAGAAGGGGTATTTCAGGGCAGAGTTTAGAAACTGCTCTAATATGTGAGGCACTACATCCTCAGACACAGCAGTGGCAATGAGGCATCTCCTCTGTACTGATTATTTTTGTCTGTAACATGAATAATCAATATTTATAGATGGGCTTGCGCAGGTGGTCATAGCTGAATGGATTATAGAGGAACAATGATCGTTCTTAGGCAGCATATATTTGTGCCTATTCAGATATATTTAGACAAAGTGGTGGAATTTGGCTGTTAACTCCATATTGTATTTCTGCATTTATGTTATCCACATAAGCGATAAAGAGTCCTGTGGCACCTTATAGACTAACAGACGTATTGGAGCATAAGCTTTCATGGGTATTCACCGACGAAATACGTCTGTTAGAGTCCTGTGGCACCTTATAGACTTAGTCTGGATCTGTAGAAGCAACAAACATGGCTACCCCCTTGATACTTGTTATCCACATAGTTTACTGAAGTACGTCTATGGGTTCTTGTCTAAAACATGCTGTTACTTATATATCTGTAAAATATTCACAAACAGATATTCCTTTGTATGAAACAGATCTTAAATTCATATGCATGTTTGCTCAGGAAAAAAATAAACTAAACTCTGTCAGATAATTCAATTAACAATTAATAACATTAGGTAAGGGCACTTTCTGTTTAAGAGCATACATTTATTCTATATAAACTGGACTCATTGTAATTATCACAATTGGAAATACATTTTTGATTGGGCAGATAAAAATAAATAAATTTAAATACTTAGGCCCTGACCCTGCAAACAGTTATGCACATGCTTAACTTTGTGCATATGAGCAGTCCTATTGAGTTAAATGGAATTACTTCCATGTGTCAAGTTAAGTGTGCAAGTGTTTACACTATCATGGTTGTAGTAATTTATAAACTTCTTCTATTTATTATTTACATGTAGTCTAAAAGTATGGTAAGCATTTTACAGCTCAAAATTGAAGAAAAGAAACACCATTACTCCTGTCCCAAAGAGCTTTCAATCTTATTATGGAAGCAACAGTCACAGTTTGATAGTTAATGTTGAGTAGAGTTTTGCATTTAAAGCAGGAATTCAACCACTATGTTACAAATGAAGAATACAGTGTGTCCGCCTCAAAATTCTTTGAATACAGAATGCATTTAATTAATACAGAATACAGGTTAATTAGTTTGAGTTAAAATTAATTAAACAATGTTTCTTTTAATAAATTGAGTATTGTTAGAATTTTTTTGTCCCAAATTATCTTAAAAACGGAATAACACAGACTTGCACACCTCCCATAAAATTACAACACATTGAAATCTTATGCATTAGCTACATTAGAAGAAGTTTTCATAGGATTGTTCATATTTTGCCATTCTTTATAACTGAGAGTTTCTCTTTGAACAGAGACTGAAGAATAATATTCTGTTATAGAGAAATCCATGAAGAATTCCTCTTTCAAAATTGCTGTCTTCTCATATTGCTCTGAATGGGAGTGAGGCTAATAGATCCTTGGTAAAGATGCCCTCTTTTAATATGGTGACCACCTCCCATTGTTCCCATTGGGAGGGCAACCAAGATTCCCTCAGGGAAGATGGTGGCACCTGACACCTTGAGGGAGAAAAAATTGAAAATATCTAATGCACCTTTAAAAATCAGTTTAATCTAAACTGGGATATCTATGCAGTAGTCATAATAGTAAGGTTATTGCATGGTGTCATTATTATGTAGAATTAAGTTTAAGTGGGTGCTTTACTTGTGCATTTCTATACTTTAACATGTTTGGACCGCTTTAAAGTTTAAGCTTAATTCTGAATTTCCTGGGTTTGTAATGCTCGTTTTGGTGATAATTACAACATCCATTCAGTGTATTTACCCTTAAATTATTGATATATATTCCAACCTTAATTCCAGTTTAATATAGTTTTTAATCTGGGAATCTGAGGTGACAAACAACATGGGGGAAGGCATTTCAAACTTTGATTCTTTGGATTAAAAAAGCTGTATCGGTTAGCATTATTATTGAACTCTTGCCTATCAGCCTGAATGTACTTTGCCCTTTAGTACATAATTAACCTTTACATTGTCTTAATATGTTAAAAATTAAACAAATGTCAAAGTGAGAACTTATATTAAATGTATAATACATGAGATGCATTTTTAAAATTTGCATTGCTTTCTTTTGGTATGGAATAATATTACTTTGCACTTCTAGTGCCTTTTATTAGAAAATCTTAAAATGCATTGCACACATTAATTAAACCTGATAACTTTTTGTGTTAAGTATTGCATCCATTTCACAGATGAGTAAACTGAAATACAGAATGGTAAAGTGATTTGTATTAAAATAGTCTCAGAAGTACAATATGGATAATATAGTTTTAGGCTCATTTTTTCAAAACTTGCCTCTAATTTTGAAGGAAGTTAACACAGACAGAATAGCAGAACCACCAGATCACTTTAGTTGCATTGTTTTGGATAGACTATATCTATGTGGGTAGAGTAAGAGGTTAGAGCCCATGTTGCCATACAAGAGGTATGGCATGAGAGAAACCTTTTCATTTCCCTATCGTGTCTGTGTCCTATCAACTGCACAGATGCTGCATCCATGCTGCAGATTATCTAGCACAGTGGTTTTGAAACTTTTAGAAGCCATGATCCCTATTGGGCCACTAATATTTTCATGATACCCCTCCCCCAAGATACAATCACTGATAATGATTAGTCATGCTAGACTGACTGAGAAAAGCTGAGGCCAGCATTTTCATAGTTGCTTCTAATTTTCAGTACTCAATCTGAGACACTTGTGGCCCGATTTACAGAGATGCTAAGTAAAGTTTGGTAAAAAGTGTTATTCAAAATTAGTTTTGAACAAAAATAGCTATTTTTAAACAAAACTTTCACAGTTTTTTTTCAAAATTTCCTTGGTTTCCATCAAAATTTTGAAATTTCTGTTCCCTTCCCCAGCACCTCTCTCCTCAACTACAATAGAAGGAACTATGTCTAGGGCTCCCCCCCCCCCCCGATACTTTTTCTTTATATTTTTTCCTTTCCCTCTTTTTCTTTTTGCCACTCTAACTTTTCAGAACTCTCTCAATTTTGGAAAAGTTACAGAATGACAAAAAGGAAAAAGGAAGCTCTGATACTTTTCAAAAGTTGGAGTAGATTTGAAAAGTTAGAGTGGCAAAAGGAAAAATGGAAAATAAAACCCAAAATAAACAAACCAAACAACCCCAACAAAACCACAAACCCATGGAAAACGTGGGGGGGAGGGGAGGGGGAGGGAAAGCCCTGGGCATCACTAATTTTATTGCACTCAATGGGAAAGATGGGGGAAAATGAAAAGTCTAAAATTTAAAACTTTTCTTAGAAATGTTGTGAAAAATGAAAAGAGAATTTTGTTTTGAGTCCTGTGAAACAGAAACAACTTATTTTTTCCATATTTTGACCACATCTAGAGCTGAGGGCTTGCATCTCCCATTGACTTAAGTCTGGACGTGTGGGTGCTTAGCACCTAAACTTGGGCACCCCAAATTAGAAGCAACTTTGAAAATTTTGGTCTGGATGCGGCATAGAGTAGGGTTCTGTGTAGCTATTAGGGCAATTGAATGGTCTCTTTCATGCCATACCTCTTATGTAGTGTCATGTATTTTCACCTTTCTCCTTACTCATAGTTTATCCAACATGCTGCTGCTAAAGTTGTTGTCATTCCTAAAGTTCAAGTTGTGTTGCCATACTCTCCACCTTTTGAATCTGACTTTTTTTCTTCAAAAATTCAGGCTTCTCTAATATCTGTCTGTTGGATTCTCATTCTTGGGTGTTGGCTTCCAAGTTGGGATAGGTGGAACTTCCCAAGATTTTTTTGTTCCATAAGGGCAGTGATACCAGATTAGAATATGTTGACATGCAACCCTCTAAGCTTAACCATTGCTCTTGGAATCTTTCAATCAGTTTCTTCTTGACTATGGTCATAAAGGAGGTGTCTGCAGGAGCTGCACTTCACCAGTTGATGTTCTGGCTCTTCTCATTCATCTAGCCATATAGTGTAAAAGTGTGAAATTTAACCTCCCCCCCTCCAGTCAACCTCCCCTCCAAAGCAATAAACTTTTTTGACAAACAAATTACATTTATGCTACCATCCTGATTTGGAAATCACTACCCTTTCAAAAAGATCATCATGAGATTTTTGTTTTTTAGAGGCATTGATAATTTAGCATCTTCTTTCCTGTAAGATAAAATTAATTTAAAATATCTCATTCTTTTTCATAATGTCAAAATAGGAATCTTAACTTCCAGTTATCACCGAATTCCTTTAACTTAGGTAAAAACAAACAAACACAAAACAAACAAACACATGTATGACTTTTTTAGAAATATAAAATCCAAATCCTTATTGAAGAATTGACTGGTTTTGAAAATTGTAGTATAACAGGTATATTTCTATAATTAACTGTAACAGTCATTTCTTGGGGAACAGCATCTCTTCACTTTATACATGCGACACCCTATTCTCATTCTGTGTTACATGTTAATAATTAGCGTGGTGGATATATGCATCTGGGTGTTATATTTATAGTAATGTTACATTTTCTTAGGGTTGACATAAAACTCCTAGATTTGTGTGCCTAAATTCTGTAGACATCAACAAAATGTAGGGGTTAATTTCTCCCTTTTGTATTTCAGTTGTTAAGAAGAGAAATAAGTACGAGTCTTGCTTTGATATGCATCTAGAATGGTGTTTTTTATTCTCCTTATCTATCCTCATGTATGAGTACTGTAGTCACTTTTGCTCTTGTTTGGCCTTCATACTGACTTCCTCTTCACTAGTTGCCTGCCTGCCTCAAGTCTTTCCAAACTTGAGCTACTGAAATCTTCTACCTCCTTCCACATTCTTTGAATTCCTCGGTAGACTTTCTGTACCTTATAACATCCGATTCAATCAACTTGTCTTCACCTACAAATCCAATAATCTTGCCCCAAACCCTGTCTCTGCTCTCACTTCCCTCTACTCCCATCTTGCTCCTATACATTCATCCGTATCTGTTCATCTTACTGTTTCCTCTACATTCTTTTCCCACACTGCTTTGTGCTTTCTATTATGTTGTTTCCTTGTTGTCTTCTGCCAAGTCTCCTATTCCTTCAAATCTCCCCTTAAAACCAACCTATTAAAACAATCCTTTTATCCTTCCTTATCAAAAATCCCCACAACCTTCCTATCTTGGTTTGTTGTTTTGTTTCAATTAGATTGTAATTGTTTGAGCCCATGAAATGTCTTACTGAAGTTCATAAACACATATTGCACTTTACAGTACTATAATAATGCTTTATAATGATCTCCTACAAAATGAATGGCTCTTTACTGAACAGGTTTTCTTCATGGCAGTACCGGTAAAATTTTCAAGAATGGCTAAGTGTCTTAAGCATTTCTGAATATGTGGTCTTACATGGCCTAATAAAATGAGGGTGGAATCTAAACCCTTATTATAGAAGAAAATAGGTTTGCTCAGATGACAGAATATGTGGAGAGCGGAGAGTTGCCTGTGAAGCAGATTAAATACACTGCACTGGAGATTTCCATCTCATTTGTTATGGATTCAAGTACCTGTGATGAGATCTGAGGCATGGGGAACAAAATACATATATTTACGAAAGGTCCAGTGTACAATAGCAATGCGTAGGAGTTCTAGTATTTTTTCACAGGTTAAGTATGGACTGAGGGATATGTTTATTGATTGAAATAATGAGGGATATGGTTTTCTCATAGTAATTCAATTGCCAGTGGATGAAATGACCTTCCAGTTGTTCCTAATCATAGAACATCAGGGTTGGAAGGGACCTTAGGAGGTCATCTAGTCCAACCCCCTGCTCAAAGCAGGACCAAGCCCCAATTTTTGCCCCAGATCCCTAAATGGCCCCCTCAAGGATTGAACTCACAACCCTGGGTTTAGCAGGCCAATGCTCAAACCACTGAGCTATCCCTCCCCCCGACAGCTGCACTATGACACCAGCTGCCTATAGCTAAGCTCCTAGACAGAGATCATACCCTGACTTCGCTGTGGTAGCCCCTCGAGTGCAGGAACTCCCTCTTCCTAAATATCCAGCTAGCCTATCCCTCCCCACTTCTAAATAAAGACTGAAGAGGGTTTACCTGCTTAACCACTGTTGGCTTCTGTATAGGACTCAACTGCCTCTAAATGCCCCTCATTCAGCTTTTTCATTTATTATCTGGTTTGGGTTTTTTAATGCAATGCCCATGTTTTCACTGTTAAAGATAATACTTATTTACATTCAAAAGCAAGTGCTGAAACTTGTAGTCCCCTACTAAGATTATAGGGAATTCTTCACTCTGCTTAAAGCAATTGCGGTTAAGTGGTTTGGACAGGCCCAGAGACAAGTTCAGAGCCACACAAACAAGATCTCTCTCCTGACTGGTAGATATTGGCACCTGCACAGCAAAGGTACAGGCCCCCAAACCACTCAGATGGTGGTTGTATTTGAAACCACTAAAGCTCGAGAATCCCAAGAACTCTTCTTGCATGTTGCATCAGACAGAGCAATTAGGGACGTGGCATCGTATAAACTTTACGGTACATTTTTAACTCTTATTGAGGAATATGCAAGATTTGAACCCTTGAGCCTTTTGCACCCATCAAAGGGCAAAAGAACGGTGCTGAAGAACTCCCACCCAGGAGAGCAATAAATGAGCTCAGGGCCCTGACAAAGGGGCTCAAATCACCTAAGCTAAGCACTTTCATAAAGACTAGAGGAAACTCTGGGGGAAAATCGAATCGGATTGAGACTCCTTCCACCACTGTCAAATCAGGGGCAAAGCAAGCTCGGGGAGAATGGTAGGAGATTGCTAACAGTGCTACGATTCCATGAGCAAGACTCTCAATTGATGTCAGTCTGCTCCTTTTCCCGGGACAGCACTCGTGGGTGCTGCTGTCATGGAAGTCTTGCTTCTCTTTGTACCTGTATGCAGTACGCAGACAGAGAGCACTCTCATTGCATCTCACTTCCGCCTGTAACTGCACTGGCTCTCAATTTCCTTAGAAAGCCTGAGTTGTTTTCATTTAGTACAGACGTCCCCACAAAGGTGCCCAATGCCTCACCTGAAGATCCATTGTCTGGTCTGGATGGGAAATCTCCTCCCCTCCTCCCCCTTCTTTAGATATTAAAATTACTAAAAATGAGGAATACCTCAGTGATGGGGCTGGGAGAGCGTCAGGCAGTGCCATTGTTATGGCTGAGGAGAGCCGGACGTGATTCATTTAGGAGTCAAGGAGTCCAGCTCCTGACCTGGCTGGAAGAGGCACGGACACTACCGTGCTCCTCTCTTTGCAGGAGCTGAGCACTTTCCAGCACAGCATTCCCCGCTCAGAGCCCAAGTTCCGATTCCTCCCGGGGGTCCCCCCACTTGACCGATTGGATGGCTGGGGATAACGGTGCAACAGTTAAATGACCCCTGGTGCCAATGAAGAGTTCTTAGTGGTTTACCGAGAGAGCGCGCGCATGAGAACATCTAGCGCCTGGCAGAGCTCAGATGGGAACATCCAACATTATCATTCTCAGGGATCAACCCTGAATTAAACAAGCAAATATCGGAAATGAAGGGAAGACAAAAACAAGCCTACTGGGTGTCAGCAAAGCTCAACCCTTCTGTTATTGCCAACGGAACCCACTGCCTCAGAAAGAAACAGGAGATGCCTTCTGAGAGGACAGTGGCAGCAATTATGTAATGATTTTTATATTAATGTTTTGTAGTGTCCCTTTAATATATACCTATATATTTTAAATAAGAGTACGTATGAACAATTTTTCTAATAATTTAATCTGCTATGAATAAAATATTGTAAATGGCTAATTCTGTAAATTGCAAACCTTATGGATGGAATTAAAATACCATTTAAAGATCTTGGGCTGCAAAAATTTAGTATAAATTAATTTAAGTATTTTATTATTTAGTATTTGCCTAAGAATCCCAGGCAAGAACCAGGACCTCACTGTAATAGGCACTGTGAAAACATATAATAAAAGGATGTCCCTGCTCCAAAAAATTTACAAAGTGATTGCAATAAATATAATTGGTTTGCTATAATTATGGACCGTTTTCTTAAGATTCCAATCTTGCAAAGTGGTCTGCATAGGTGAGGTGGGGCCCCAAGTATAATTAATAGAAATATTTTCAAACATAACTATTTACAAAGTATAAGCAATTTAAAAATATTACCATAAAGCACTAATATATGATATGTAACAGTATATCATATCATAAGCTATATCCCTTTTTATTTTTAAACATTTCTCTAATTTAGTATGATTTTTTCCTTTTCCAGTGAGAAACTACTAGTAGTTTAGCAGCTACTTACAGATGTGAGATTAGTTCTTTAGTTCCTTGAATGAACATTTTCACTAGGAAGCCTCAATAGGATTACTAAAGATCCACTCATTTTAAATAAATATTCAACAATTTGTAATATTTGGTTACAAATAGTACCCCAATATTCTTTAATAACTGGACATAACCTCTATATATTTATAAAATTATTTCCCCTAAAATTCCTCTAATATCTATCCCCACATATTGTCTAGCTTAAAGGTACTGATTTGAGCTGGTGGGCTTGATAGTACAATATAATCTTTGAGTAGCTAGTCTGCTTTCTTAATTGCTGTAAAGAAATAATATTTTATTAGTCCTTATACATTTCAACATCATTCTCCGTATTCCTACTAGAGTTTTATCTGAAATGAATAATTTGCCATTTAAGTTGTAAAGATATTCTAGGTTATTTGAGATGTGAATTGCCAGTTTGCTTTACAGAATTTGCTATCAATTTATATCCAAAGGTTTTCTGGACAGGTGACTTCTCTAAATCTATCAGATTTATAGGTAGCGTTTTAGATTTAACATGTCTGGCTTTAAAATAAGTTATTTTGTCAAATCCTGAATTTCTTGTAGGGAGATGTTTGGGTTAGATAAAAAATTAAATTATATCATTGGCAGATAAAGCTATTTGATGATGTGTTCCTGCAAGTTTTATTCCCATAATACATTTATTGAGCCTGATTCTGATCTAGCTTGCATTGGTTTTTTATTGTTGTAACTTCAGTTACTTTTGATTACACTAGTCTTATTGCCATCTGAATCAGGCTCATTATTTCTTATCCTCTATGCGAAAGTCTCCATTGTCAGTGCAAAAAGAAGAGGATTAACAGATACCCTATCTAGTTCTGCCCTATAATTGTAGCAATGGAAACTTAACCCCTTAACTTGTATTGCTGCTTCTGGGCTGGTGTAAAGAACAGTACAGTAGAATCCCTATTTTATGACCTGATTGAGGAGTTCATAAAATCAAAAATTTCATAAAATTGAATATCTCAAAATTACAGACGGTATGTTGGATAACTTAATTAGTTTAATGATAGTGTGCATAACAAATAGTAACTAATGTATACAGTGTGTCTGATTTTCGTTTGAGAGAATTGCATCTCAAGTTTGCCATCAGATGTCTCCGTCTTTTCAAACCTGTACAGCCACTTAAACATTGGCTGAAGGATTGAAGTCACTTTCTGTGGTGGAAAGATGATTTATTAATATCAGTCTTATGAATGATGGGTTATATAAAACTGTGTTCTACTGTAATCCGTTTAAGGAAATGAGAGCAAGCGTCCACATTGAACAAAACTTTAAACAAAAATTCCACTCTGTCCTCTCAGAAGTGTACTTGGTGCTCTCGGGAGCCTTCTCTGCATCACATGATAACAAAAGAAATGGATTTTCTCTTAATCCATTGCTACGAATGAGTCTAAGTATTCTTAGACTTCTCTCATTGCAGTTAACTCAGTTTGATCTGGATGTATGTAAACTAATAGCATAGATTGCATTTAGTATCTTTGCTAAGATCTTCATCATGATTCAGTAATGACATGGGTCTATAAAGTGCTCATGAAGTAAGGTCTTTTCCAGTTTTAGGGTGGAATACAACAGTAGTTTTTCTTAGGGCAGGTATACACTACTACTTAAGTCGATCTAACTTACATTGCTATGGGGTGTGAAAAAGACATCCTCCCACGAGCGACTCAAGTTACAGTGACCTAAGCATTGTCCACACCGGCACTATGTCAGTGGGAGACGCTCTCTCACCAACATAGCTTCCACCTGATGGGAGAGCACTCTCCTGTTGTCATAGAGCATCTTCAGCAGATTTGCTACAGCGACGCAGCTGCACTGATGTAGTGCTTCTAGTGTAGACCTGCCTTTAGATTGAGGTATAAGTTTCCCTATTAGAACAGAGGTGTTTATTATTATAACAATTTGTTATATAGCTCTTTCCATAAGTAGCCTCAAAACTCTTTACAAAAGAGGTAAATATAATCTCCATTTTATAGACGGGGAAACTGAGGCACTTTTGTCATTAAAACTTTTGTCTCTCGGGTGTGGGGAAAAAAAAAAGCCTTGGTGTGGATAGTGCTTCGTCAGTGGGAGATGCTCTCCCACTGACAAAGCTACTGCCCCTCTTTGGGCGTGGTTTTATTTTGACATCAGGAGAGCTCTCTCCTGGCATCAAAGAGCGGCTACACTGCATGCCTTACAATGGCTACTCCTGGGGGGAATTCTGTGCCAAAAATATTAAAGATACTGTGCACAATATTTTAAGGTGCTGCAAAATTCTGCAAATTGTATTTGTCAAAATACAGCATATAATCATGCCAGTTTCAATTATTTTGGTAATTTATTTCAAAATACCTGTCAGCAAGCATGTCTGTAACAATACAGAGACACACAAATGTTCTCCCAGGAGTAGCGAGTTAAAGAAACCCCTACGACAACCCAGTTCCTGCTTCTCTGCCTCCCGTCTCCCCCAGAGCCCAGCTGAGGCTCCTGCTCCAGCCCAGACACTCGCACCCTCTTTCCCCCCAGAGGCCAGCCACAGGGCCACCCCAGCCTAGACACACACACCCTCTCCCCCGGCCCAGACACTCTCAGACCCTACCCTCCTAGAGCCTAGGGATCCAGAGGGAGAGAAAGCCTGATGCTGGGGCCAAAGCTTGCATGGAGTTTCCTGCATGTGCCGCTGCCTACTTCCTTCAGGGTGTGCTGGGAACTGCAGCTGCTGGGAACTCTCCAGTTCCCTCTCCCTCCCGCCTGGCCTTGTCTTCTTCTATTTGTGAACTGATCTCTGCTAGGTCCAACAGCCCCCACTGGTGGCGAACACCTGAAGTCCATTTCTGCAGTGGGGAAAGGAAATTCTGCAGGCCCAACATTAATTTCTGCAAAATTCTGCATTGCGCAGTGGCAAAGAATCCCCCCAAGAGCAAATGGTGCGGCTGTAGCAGCGCAGCTGTGCCATTGTAAGGTGCGCAGTGTAGACATAACCTTAGGAAAACATCCAATTTTGATTTAACTATTTCCAGTGATAGAGAATCCACCGCAACCCTTGTTAAGTTGTTCCAATGGCTAAGTACCCTCACTTAAAATTTTGTGCCTTATTTCTAGCCTGAATTTGTTTAGCTTCAACTTCCGGACTTTTTCCTGTGTTATTTTTTCATCTAAACTTTCTTTATCACTCTCATGTATCTGTGGCAAGTGTGCTACCTCCAGATACTTTGCATAACTCAGAGTGTGGCGTTTCTAAGGTATGGAGGTTATGATAATAAACAGTGTTATCAGCACACATTTCACAAGGGCGATACAAATTTGAGGGTCAAAGCTCAAGAAACATCCTATCTTCAAAATAATCTTGGGTCTATTGTAAATACTTTCAGATAGAGCTACTGGCGTAATTAGGGTCCATAATGAAAGTAGCTCATCTTTGCATAAGATGCTTCTCAGCTTTATTACTGACTGTTAATTAGACCGTCAGAGATGCCATATGTATCAGTTACTCAAGCCATTCTTTGTAAAATTTATTCTGGAAGTTTTAAAAAATGCTTAAGGACAATTTCTGGATTGTAAGGCTAATATAGTCACGCAATTTTTGAGGGAACTACAATGTAGTAATTGGGCACTGCGCTTGTCCAACATTTGAATTCTGGAATACGTAGATTATAATTAGGGTTGACAAGTGATTAAAAAAATTAATTGTGATTAATCGCACTGTTAAACAATATGAGGATACCATTTATTTAAGTATTTTGGATGTTTTTTACATTTTCAAATTTATTGATTTCAGTTACAACACAGAATACAAAGAGTACAGTGCTCACTTTGTATTTATTTTTGATTACAAGTATTTGCACTGTAAAAAAACAAAAGAAATAGTATTTTTTCAATTCACCTAATACAAATACTGTAGTGCAATCTCTTTATCATGAAAGTTGAACTTACGAACGTAGAATTATGTACAAAAATAACTGCACTCAAAAACAAAACAATGTAAAATTGTAGAGCCTGCAAGTCCACTCAGTCCTGCTTCTTGTTCAGGCACTCACTAAGGGCTAGTCTACACTTACCAGCTCTGTCGGACGCGTCGGATCGATCTTCTGGGTTCGATTTATCGCGTCTTGTGTAGACGCGATAAATCGAACCAGGAAGTGCTCCCCCATCGACACTGGTAATCCTGCTCCACGAACGGAGCAGGCAGAGTCGACGGGGGAGCCTGCGCGCCGCGGTGTGGACCAGGGGTGAGTACTTTGAAGTTTGAAATAAGATACTTCGACTTCAGCTACGTTATTTACGTAGCTGAAGTCGCGTATCTTACTTCGAACTTCGGGGCTAGTGTAGACCAGCCCTAAGACAGACAAGTTTGTTTACATTTTCAGGAGACAATGTTGCCCACTTCTTGTTTACAGTGTCACCTAAAAGTGAGAACAGGAGTTCTCATGGCACTGTTGTAGCTGGCATCGCAAGATATTTACATGCCAGATGCGCTAAAGATTCGTATGTTCTTTCATGCTTCAACCACCATTCCAGAGGACATGCATCCATTCTGATGACGGGTTCTGCTCGATAACGATCCAAAGCAGTGCGGACTGACGCATGTTCATTTTCATTATCTGAGTCAGATGCCACCAGCAGAAGGTCGATTTTTCTTTTTTGATGGTTTGGATTCTGTAGTTTCCACATCAGAGTGTTGCTCTTTTAAGACTTCTGGAAGCATGCTCTACACTTTGTCCCTCTCAGATTTTGGAAGGCACTTCAGATTCTTAAACCTTGGCTGTAGCTATTTTTAGGAATCTCACATTGGTACCTTCTTTGTGTTTTGTCAAATCTGCAGTGAAAGTGTTTTTAAATGAACATGTGCTGGGTCATCCTCCAAGACTGCTATAACATGAAATATATGGCAGAATGTTGGTAAACCAGAGCAGGGGACATAAAATTCTCCCCCCAAGTAGTTCAGTCACAAATTTAATTAACGCGTTATTTTTTTAATGGGCGTCATCACCATGGAAGTGTGTCCTTTTGAATGGTGGCCGAAGCATAAAGGGGCATATGAAAGTTTAGCATATCTGGCACATAAATACCTTGCAATGCCAGCTACAAAAGTGCCATGCGAACACTTGTTCTCACTTTCAGATGACATTGTAAATAAGAAGAGGGCAATACTATCTCCAGTAAATGTAAACAAACTTGTTTGTCTTAGTCAGTGGCTGAACAAGAAGTAGGACTGAGTGGACTTGCAGGATCTGAAGTTTTACATTGTTTTGTTTTTGAGTGCAGTTATGTAACAAAAAAGAAATCTACATTTGTAAGTGGCACTTTCAGGACAAAGGGATTGCACTACAGTACTTGTATGAGGTGAATAGAAAAATACTATTTCTTTTGTTTGCCATTTTTACAGTGCAAATATTGGTAATAAAAATAATATACACTTTAATTTCAATTACAATACAATATATATGAAAATGTAGACAAACATCCAAAATATTTAATAAATTTGGTATTCTATTGTTTAACAGTGCGCTTAAAACTGTGATGAATCGCGATTAATTTTTTTAATTGCAATTAATTTTTTTGAGTTTATCGTGCAAGTTAACTGTGATTAATCAGCAGCCCTAATTTATCATCTTTTTTTATGAGGATAATTAATACTTTCATAAAATATGCAATAACAAATCAATACCTTTTGCTTTTGCTCTAGGAGAGCCCAATTTTCTCTTTTACTCATTAAAACATTTTGTTATCCTATATAGTATTTTAAAATACTCTCAGTGTTCTCCCTCACTTCATTAGTCCATTATATAAGAATGGTGTCTGTCTTCAATTATTCTTGACCCAATATCTTGCTTCTAACTCTTTTTTTAGTGTGAGTGCCTGTTCCTAAAGCAATGAATGTGGGTAGTAGTAAGGGCAAGAAGACAATCCAATTTGAAGTTAAATACATCTAATGCACTCAAGTATGGTACCAAGCAGAGAAATTTGAAAAGGAGGTATTTAAGTAAGAGGTATTTAAACATCGCTCACATTTGATGTTTGTTAGCTTAAGCTTTTATTTCTGTACCATCAGCTCCACCAGTTCAAACTGAAGTGCTGTTCTTGATTACTTATGACAGACAGGCAGCAACACCAATCAAAACTGGAGATGCTGGATGTCCTCAGTTTCTGATTGTTTACATGCTCACTCTCCCGTGCTGCTGTAACTCAGTTTTTGCATTCTCTCAAGCTGTCAGAGATGCTTACAGCACCTCTTAGGTCTGACTTCTGGAGCAGTTCTATTTTTCCTTTATTGTTTTATTCCAGATACAGGTGATCCAGTTATTGACAAGGCAAAGAAATAGGAGTGCGGGCAAGTAAGAAAAAGATTGTGGGACTAATTGTATTGTTGTTCTGATGGGAATAATCTGCCAAGGCTTCTAAGAGCTTCATGCTTTGGAGGAAGGAACCAGGGAATTGGGCCTTGTTGGCACCTGGTCTTGAGGACTCGCTTTGTATTGAGTTCCTACTGCTCTAGGGTTGTTGTGCACATTCTTTGCTCAGGTAGAGTTTAATCTTCATGTTAATCTAAATTCTTTTAAAAAAAACTTGCATCCATAAACACAAGGCACCTATAATAGAAGTATTGAAGTGCCGAATGCACAGTTCAGGGGCACAACCATGGTCTAGGTTGTGTGCCCAGTAGGAGAGTAATTGGATATAAGGCTCCCCCTACTTCCCTGAATGGGTTATTTATATTGTAGAGTGCTGCCTCTGCTGGATTGCCACTACCTCTTCTGTGCAGGTAGGCAGGAAGTTTGAGAGGCAGAGGTGGGGTGAACCATATACTCTAAACGTGCCAGCCATCTGAACTGGCATGGAGGGAGAAGTGAACTGAGATAGGACTAGGATTGGTGTGAATTACTCCTTAACCTCATATTCTTTTCCCTCCCCTCTCCGCACACCCATTCACAATTTAGAACAAGTGAATAACCTTAGTGTGCTTCTGGAATATCATAAGTAGGGGCTGTCTGTTTTCCATGGCTTGTAGTAAAAATACAATCTAACTATAAGGTACCACTTACATTGTCCAAAGAGCCCTCCTGTCTCAGTCTCCCTATCTGTATTTCTCCTTATCCTCTGATTGTAATCTGCTCTTGAGAAAAGATGCCATTACTTGGAGGTTTCACTGAAGAACCGGGTCATGCATTTTAATCTGAACTGTTGAGTTTGGGTTTAGTCTAGTGACTTTTGATAAATAATTCCAGAACTGGTGTCCCAGAGTTGAGAATGCTCTGCTCTTGGTCCCTGAGAGTCTTCCCTGGGATTTCCTTATCTGCAATATGTTGGTGGGTTGTGGATTCATCAGCAGTGTCTAAAATAGCAAATTCTAGAATTTGGCCTGAAATAAGAGTTTGGAACCATAGAGTATATGGTAAGATACATTATCACAGGTCTTTCTTGCTTACTAGGTGTGTTGTACAAGTTGTAATTTCCATGTGGCTTTCACTTTCATCCCCAGTAGACAGAGTTGTAGAAGACTAATCAGGAAGTGATGAAAGAATGAAACATAATGGCAGCGTCCTCATCTATGAGGAAAGAATGAAGTTTCCTGGCTAGTTAAGGTTGTAAAGAAGACACCCTTTGTCACTGTTTCAAACTATGCTTCCCAGAGATGTGAGGAATCCAGCATGACCCCCAAGGCTGTGCTCTTGATGATGAGTTCACTCTTAATAGTCTAATTCAGGGCTCGGCAACCTTTCAGAAGTGGTGTGCCGAGTCTTCATTTATTCACTTTAATTTAAGGTTTCGCGTGCTGGTACTACATTTTAATGTGTTTTAGAAGGTCTCTCTCTATAAGTCTATATATTATATAACTAAACTATTGTCGTATGTAAAATAAACAAGGTTTTCAGAATGTTTAAGATGCTTCATTTAAAATTAAATTAAAATGCAGATCTTACACTGCCGGCCCACTCAGCCCGCTGCCGGCCTGGGGTTCCATTCACCTATGCCGGCAGCGGGCTAAGCGGTGCCTGCGGCCGGGACCCCAGACTGGCAGTGGGCTGAGGGGCTCAGCCTGCTGCTGCTAGCCGGGATCCCAGCTGCCGGACCGGCTCAGCCTGCTGCCGGTCTGGGATCCCAGCCCTACCCATATAGAGTGGGTACCTACCTTCTCCCTGGTTCTGTCCCATTCTCTTCCCCCCCCCCTCTCTCTGCACTGAGCTGAGGGTGGGAGTGCACTGAGAACAGGGCTGGTGGTGAAGGAGCAGGTTGGGGTGTAGGGTCTGGCCAGGAGCTAGGATGAGGGAGAGGGCTCAGGGTTGGGGCAGGAGGTTTGGGTGTGGAGCACTTACCTGGGCAGCTCCCATTTGGTGCGAGGAGTGCAGGGAGGAATGTGTGTGTGTGTGGGGGGGGTTGCAGGAGCTCCCATTTGGTGCTCAGGTTGGGGGTGGGGATGTGTGTGGGGGTGCATGAGTCAGGGCATAGGGTGTGGGGGGCCTGGGTATGTGTGTGGGGTGCCGGAGTCAGGGCTGGGGGTGCAAGAGTCAGGCAGAGGGCTGGGTGTGTGTGAGTGGGGGTTCAGGGGTCAGGGCTGAGGGTGTGGGCTGGGGTGGTGGGGGTGCTCACGGCAGGGGGTTGGAGGGGATATGCCCCGATTCCACCCCCTCCACTTCTCTCCCCTTCCTCCCAGGCTTGCCGCATGCCAAACAGCTGATTCGTGGCAAGCCTGGGAGGGAGTGGGGAGAAGCAGAGCGGCGGCGTGCTCAGTGGAGCGGAGGTGAGCTGGGCGGGGGGGCTGTGAAGCACCCACCAAGCTGGAGCACCCACGGGGTTGGCGCCTATGTGGCACGCTGCTGCCTGCTGGGACCCCATGGGTGCATCACCGTGCCATTAAAAATAGTCTCGCATGCCGTCTTTGGCACACGTGCCATGGGTTGCCGAACCCTGGTCTAATTTTTCCATTATAATGGAGCAGTTAGTTTACCCTGAGCCTAGCCATATTCCAGCAGTGAATGGCACTTATTTTTATTGTAACTTTCTTCCTGTTGAATGCTATTGGGCTGAGCCTATTCAGTCTGTTACTGTGGGCCTTGCACAAAGTGGGCAAGATTCTATTCCTAGAATAAGTCCATTTATTTCAGTGGAGTTTTCTGAAGGATGAATTGGGGCCATTATCTTAAGTATGTTTGGTCCAGAGATGAAGGTGATTCAACATCTCAAAAGAAAACAAGTAGCCACCTCAAAACCAAAGCAGGTTGGGCAAAAGATAAACCACAGCAGTAAATGCCAGCTTGGCTTTTTAAATCTTCTCTGCTGTTATACCTGCCCAAAGTGTTCAAAAAGATTAGGTGAGGCAAGGCTTGAGTCATTCAGATGGCTCTTAAAAGGAGCTTGTTCAAGGATCTAGCTCAGCTGTTTTCAAAATTTCCTTTCTTCGTCTATTAAATGATCTATGCTCCACCTTAATTCAGATTCTTTTTCCAGAGCTTTAAGTTTAATATTGTCTGTGGACAATGCCCCTGTGTAGTTTCAAATTGGGGTGTGGAAAAGGTTTCAATTCTTTTTCAATATTTTTGGGTGGGGCATGTTCATTTTGGTTACATGCACTAGGTAACACATTTTTTCCCTTTCAACTTGGTAACACTTTTTTCTCCTTTCTGTGCTTCTCTCTTGCAGACACCCTCCTTATCACTACCATGCTTTGTGATTCAGTTTTTGTTCCTCAAAATCACCCTCTGTAACAGATGCATGTTAATTCTCAATGTAATTGTTACTCTGCTCCTGCAAGACAGCTGTTTCCTAATAATTCTGGCAATTGCTATTCAGAATCAGAAGTGTGACTTGGGTATTTGGGAAAATATGGAAGGAAGTGGTAGGGAAGGGGAAGGCAAGATTGCCATGATATGATTCTGCTTTTGTCTTTTGAAAGGCAGATCCACAAGGATGGGAAATTTTCCTCTACAATAACTAGTACGCTGCAAAGATTTAGATAACTGGAAGTATTAGAAATGGGCTCTCTTTCTCAAAGCAGTGTCAGATTTGGGAGATGGTTATTAGTAAGGTCCTCTCTCTCTCTCTCTCTCTCTCTCTCTCTTTCTAGGATTCTTGATTTACTTCAAAAGATTTTATTATTATTTAATGCATTTATATTATGATAGTGTCTAGAGGTCCCAGTTGGGATTAGGAGCCCATTGTGCTAGGTGCGTTACAAACAGAATAAAAAATATTCCATGCTCCTAGGAGCTGCTGATCTACATTTTAAGAAAAGATGCAAGAAGTTGTTTTTTATAAACAATTACATCAGACCCCCATTTCCCTTGTTAAAAGAACATTAAGGTTATACAGTCAAGTACTCCAGAAGTTAGAACATGGCAGAATTAAGATGACCTGTGTGTGGTCCCCAGGCTGCAACCTGGACTGTGGAATCCAAACCCATCAACCTGGGGTTGCATCTTGCACTGTGATGCTGATGTCAAACGACAAGACTCTGACAGGCACTGCACTTACACAAACATCCAAAATGATCTCCCAGCCACTGATGAACCATCAGTTGAGGGATTTCGGCTGATTTTCCCCAGCTTCCTAATCTTGCACCCCTAGAACTGTAACATCTTGCACTGGTCAGAATTCTGGCCAGTGTAAGCTCATTACCTTGTTCACTACTCCAACAAAAGGGTAGTGGACATGCAATAGCCCTTGTTAACCTGAGCTGAGATTTCCCAAGCACTTCAACCAAAATACACTGTTTTAGGTAAAATATAAAACAGATTTATTAACTACAGAAAGAGAGATTTTAAGTGTTTACAAGTAGCAGTCACAGAGATCAAAGTTGGTTACTTAAGAAATAAAAATAAATTTGCAGTATAAATTCTACAAACTAAGCAGGATTTGAATCAAGCAGTGTCTCACACTGACAGATGGTACAAGCACCCTTCCAGTCTGGGACCATTCTTCCTCAGTTCAGTCTTTTTCTTCCAGATGTTCTTCCAGGTTTTGAGACGGGGTGGGGTGGGGACAGGGCAAGTGATGATGTCACTGTCTCCCTTTTATACTTTCTTGCAGCTGCTGAAAAGATCCTTGCTGTGACATGGGTTAATCCGCCCCCATGGCGTATGTGCATTCTCTGAGAAGTCACTGGGATAGTTGATTCTTCTTGATGGGCCATTAATGCTGATGGGCCCTCCTTTATTACAACTGAAAGGGTGGTTGTGTTTCCAACCTTACAACATATTTCAGTAACACATACAGCAATACTTCAAAACTTTACATACAACAATAGTACACACAATCCAACAGGATATTAATGTTCAGCAGATCAAGACTTTTAAAATGATACTTCATAAGGCATGCATTGTACATAACATATCATAATGATCACAGTGGTGAATATGGGAGTTCCAGGGTGCTACTTTGAGGTACAGAGTGTCACATTGTGCATTTGGTGTATACAACTACACATGAAAAGAAATAATTAAATTATGAAGACCTCAAATCTATCCAAGTCTCTGAAATCTCCATTGGATACAAGAAGTGGAGAATTCTGAGAACTGTAGTTCTTCTTCGAGTGCTTGCTCATATGTATTCCAATTAGGTGTGCGCGCGCGGCGTGCATGATCGTCGGAAGATTTTTACCCTAGCAACACTCGGTGGGCCGGCTGGCGCCCTCTGGAGTGGCACTGTTGCGGTACTGAATAAATACCCCAGCCGGCCCAGCGCCCTCTCAGTTCCTTCTTACCGCCCGTGACGGTCGTTGGAACTGTGGAGCACAGCGTAGCTGATCTCCACCTCCCTAGCTTAGTTAGCACTCGTTTACCATTGTTAATAGTTTTAAGTATTTTTAAGTAGTTGTTAATAGTTTCTGATAGTTTTGTTTGAAGTTAGTGTAAATAGTAGTGGGAGATAAGGGGTTTCTCCCCTGTCTCCCTCCCGGTACCGGGCCGATGCCTGGCTCCCTGGGATTCAAGCCGTGCTCGGCCTGCTTGAAGCCGATGCCCACGGGGGACCCCCATGATTCCTGCCTGAAGTGCCTCGGGGAGTCCCATCTTCCAGATAAGTGCCGTATCTGCAAGACTTTCAAGCCTCGAACCAAGAAGGAGCGGGACTTTCGGTTGAAGCAGCTCCTATTAGAAGCGGCACTTAGCCCGATGTCGGCCCCGCACCGCAACCCGGTACCGACTTCAGTGGCAAGTACGGCGTCAGTGGCCCCGGAGCGCCCGAGTTCGAGTAAGGAGCCCTGGCACCGGAGAACTCAGGCCGCGACTCCTCAGAGGCGCCGTTCGATGTCTCCGACATTGAGGAAGCAGGGCCCAGGACTGACACCAACCCTGGCGCCGCTGCAGCCGCAGCTGATTCAGGACCATTCGGCCAAGCCTTCCGGCCTGGCACCAGCACCGATGACTCCGGTACCGCAAGGTCCGTTGAGCTCAGTGCCCTTGTCTAAGACTCCCGCACAGTCAACTCCGGCTCTGCAGGGTCCGTTGAGTTCGGTGCCACCAATGATGCCGGCACCAGCCCTGTCGACTCCGGTACCGCAGAGACCGTTGAGTTCAGGGCCGCCAGCTAAGACTCCGGTACTGATGACTCTGGTACTGCAAGGTCCGTCGAGCTCGGTGACTGCCAGCTCCCCGGTGCACACCGAGGTAGAGCTCATGCTGCCATCCACTCCGGACACCTTCTCGGCAGCAAGGGACCTTATCGCGATGACTGATCCGGCACCACATCAATCTCCAGTTCCGCCGTTAAGGGTCATCCCGTCCCGAGGCAAGCCAGCCATGCTACGCCCGGTGCCACATGCAGAGATCAGCCAACGTCGGTCCAGATCTCACTCTCGGCGCCGGTCATACTCGCGGCGCCACTCAAGGTTGACCTCCAGACACGGTCGGCATTACTATGGCTTCTGGTACCGCTCCCGGTCCCGCAGCCATTCGCAGCGCAGATCCCTGGATGACTGACCGCGCTACCGATCGCCGAGACGTACGCGATCCAGGTTGGGCTCCCGGTACCGAGATACCCATCGGTACTGATCCAGGTCCCAGTACCAATCCAGGTCCCGGCACCAATCCCCGTCACCATGGCACAGCACGGCTCCGCGGTCTGGATTACAAAGCCACTCCGCTCCGCCTTGGCCCTCTCACTTGGCCTCTCAGTCCTCCAGGGCTGGCAGTGGCTACTATATGGACCAGAGCCACGTGGTAGAGGGCCCTAACCGTTGGCAAGACGATACGCAGGACCCAGCCCAGGGTCCACAGCAGTGGCCTTTCTGGACACCGATGGCGTTCCATCAGTCCCAGGGGGGCCCCTCCGGATCCTCCCAATCAGCTCATTTGGAGTCCCGGGCACCGGCGGCAACGGTGTTCCACCCTCCCTCGGAGGCCCCAGAACCACCGGCCCAATCATCGGCCGAGGTTCCAGACCCTGAGGCCACGGGTTTGGAGGCAGCAGAGTTTCCTCAACAGGACCCGCCCCAGGACCCTCTAGTCCTGGGATTGTCGTCCTCCTCCTCCCCGGACGAGGCAGTGGCAGGAGTATCATCTTTGGGCCCGCCTCCTATTGATCTCCGGGACCACCAAGACCTGCTTTGCAGATTGGCTCTCAATATGAACCTGCAGGTGGAGGAGGTGGTGGAGCTTGAGGACCCAGTGGTGGACATCCTAACAGCCGGTGCCCCCACTCGTGTAGCCCTACCGTTTGTACGGACTATACATACCAACACCACTTCAATTTGGCAATCTCCGGCTTCGATACCCCCCCACTGCCAGGGTGGTGGAGAGAAAATACACGGTGCCCCCAAAGGACTTTGAGTACCTGTACACTCACCCCCAACCGTGCTCCTTGGTTGTTCAATCTGTGAACGAGAGGGAGAGGCATGGCCAACAGGCCCCTGCGCCTAAGTCTAAAGATGCCAAACACCTGGATCTGTTTGGCAGGAAAATCTACTCCGGGGGCGGCCTTCAGCTCAGAGCGGCTAACCAGCAAGCCCTCCTGAGTCGTTACAATTACAACACCTGGAACTCGATGCAAAAATTCAAAGAATTTGTGCCCCAGGAGTCCAGGCAGGAATATTCGGCCTTGATAGAGGAGGGCAAAAAGGTGGCCAGAACATCATTGCAGGCCTCCTTGGACATAGCCGACCCAGCGGCCAGAACAATAGCTTCAGGAGTGGCCATGCGCTGTATCTCCTGGCTTCAGTCCTCCACCCTCCCTCTGGAGGTGCAGTATACGATTCAGGACCTGCCCTTCGATGGGCAGGGCCTGTTTTCTGAGAAAACAGACTTGAGGTTGCAGACGCTGAAAGATGGTCGCACCATTATCCGTACGCTGGGGATGCATACCCCGGCCATGCAGCGCAGGCCCTTCCGGCCCTTCGTGCAGCGCCCCTACACCGTACCCAGGCCTAGACAGGACTTCTCAAGAAGACACAGCCGGGGCGGTAGAAGGAGGCAACCGGGTCACCAGACTGGCCAGAGCCAGGGCCCCCCTAAACCATCGGCGGGGCTCGAGCAAAACTTTTGAAGTGACGCCCGAGGGCGGAGTACCAGTCTGAATACAGGACCCGTCCCTGCCTTTCAGAGACCGCCTTTCCCATTTCTTCTGTGCGTGGTCGAATATCACCACAGACCGTTGGGTCTTACGCACGGTGGAAAGAGGCTACCACCTGCAATTTATCTCCCCTCCTCCCTCCCCCCTCCCTCCTTGTCCCTCTTCAGGGACCCTTCTCACGAGCAACTCCTAATTCAGGAGGTGCAAACGCTCCTCACTATAGGGGCAATAGAGGAGGTTCCAAAGGAGTTCAGGGGCAAGGGATTCTACTCCCGCTATTTCCTGATCCCCAAATCAAAAGGGGGGCTACGGCCTATCCTGGACTTGCGCACACTCAACAAATTTATGGTAAAGTTGAAGTTCCGCATGGTTTCCCTGGGTACTATTATCCCCTCTCTAGAGACTGGTACGCTGCCCTCGACATGAAGGACGCATATTTCCATATCGCAATCTACCCACCACACAGACGCTTCCTCCACTTTGTGGTAGACCAAAGACACTTTCAGTTCTCTGTCCTTCCCTTCGGCCTATCCACGGCACCAAGGGTGTTCACGAAGTGCATGGCCATTGTGGCGGCTGCTCTTCGTCGATGGCGGATTCAAGTGTTCCCCTACCTCGATGACTGGCTTATCCACAGCAACTCCAGCAGCCAAGTCCAGTCGCAGGTTCAGACGGCCATGAGCATGTTCAGCCAGCTCGGCCTGCTCCTGATTGTAGAGAAGTCCACTTTGGAGCCAACCCAAAGGTTAGACTTCATAGGGGCAGTACTGGACTCGACTCTCGCCCGAGCGTTTTTGCCAGAGGCACGCTTCCAGGTCCTCGTAACCATCATACGCGGCCTACAGAGCTTCCCAACCTCGACAGCTCGAAGCTGCCTGAGCCTGCTCGGTCACATGGCGCCCTGCACATTCGTGACCGCACACGCCAGATTGCGCCTCTGTCCGTTCCAGGCATGGCTCGCGTCAGCATATCGCCCATGCAGAGACAGCATGGACATGGTATTGATGGTGCCATCGCAGGTCCTAGCCTCCCTGGACTGGTGGCTAGACCCCAAGAAGGTGATGGAAGGGGTGCCATTCCATACCCCACAGCCCTCCCTGGCCCTGACCACAGACGCATCATCCCTTGGTTGGGGGGCCCACCTGAAAGATCTTCAGACACAGGGCCTGTGGTCGATTCACAAATTAGCCCTCCACATCAACGTAAGGGAGCTGCAGGCAGTGTGCCTTGCCTGCCAAGCCTTTTCCAAGCACCTTCAGGGTCGTTGTGTCGCAGTCCTCACAGACAACACAATGGCCGTGTATTATATCAACAGGCAAGGAGGGGCACGTTAGTCCCCGCTCTGCCAAGAAGTCATTCAGTTGTGGGAGTTCTGCATAGCCCACTCCATCCACCTGGTGGCCTCCTTTCTCCCAGGGGTTCAGAACACCTTGGTGGACCGCCTCAGCAGATCCTTCCAGGCACACGAGTGGTCCATTCGTCCGGATGTTATCCACTCTGTCTTCCGGAGCTGGGGATTTCCCCACATAGACCTGTTCGCGACTCGTGAGAACCGGAAGTGCCACGTGTTCTGCTCGCTCCAGGGACGCTCCCCAGGCTCCCTGACGGATGCTTTTCTCCTGCCTTGGACGGACCACCTGTCCTATGCCTTTCCACCTTTGCCGCTGGTCCACAGAGTCCTGCTCAAATTACGCAGGGACAGGGCCCGCCTAATCCTGATTGCCCCGGCGTGGCCCAGGCAGCACTGATACACCACTCTCCTAGAGCTCTCGGTGACCGCCTCAATCACTCTCCTGCTGTGGCCAGATCTGATTACTCAGGAGCATGGCAGGCTTCGTCATCCTGACCTGCAGTCTCTCCACCTCACAGGGTGGCTGCTGCATGGCTGAACCAGTCCAAGTTATGTTGTTCCAGCCCGGTTCAACAAGTTTTGCCAAGTAGCAGAAAGCCCTCTACCAGGTCCACCTACTTAGCCAAGTGGAAACGTTTTTCCTGCTGGTGCGGCCCTTGGGGTATCAACCCTTCGCAGGTGCCGGTGCATACCATTCTGGACTACCTCCTGTCTCTGAAGGAGCAGGGTCTAGTGCTTTCCTCGCTGAAGGTCCACCTGGCAGCAATCTCGGCCTTTCACCCTGGCGAGAGTGGACACTTGATCTTTTCCAACCCCATGGTCAGCAGGTTCCTCAAGGGGTTAGAGCGATTGTATCCGTTGGTTCGCCATCCAGTCCCTACTTGGGACCTCAACCTGGTGATAACCAGGCTCATGGGTGCCCCATTTGAGCCTATGGCCACCCGATCGCTCCTGTACCTCTCCTGGAAGACAGCCTTCCTTGGGGTACGTCTATACTACCCGCCTGGTTCGGCGGGTAATCATTGATCTTCTGGGATCGATTTATCGCGTCTTGTCTAGACACAATAAATCGATCCCGGAAGCACTCGCCGTCGACTGCGGAACTCCTGCTCGGTGAGAGGAGGAAGCACTTTTGACGGGGGAGCCTGCCTGCTGTGTGTGGACCCGCGGTAAGTGCTTTGAAGTTCGAACTAAGATACTTCGACTTCAGCTACGTTATTCACGTAGCTGAAGTTGCGTATCTTAGTTCGATCCCCCCCCCCCCCCCTAGTGTGGACCAGCCCTTGTAGCCATCATCTCCGCGAGGCGCATATCTGAACTCAGAGCGCTCACTTCGGAACCCCCTTACACGGTGTTCCATAAGGACAAGGTACAGCTGTGACCACACCCGGCCTTCCTTCCCAAGGTAGTGTCGGCCTTTCATATTAACCAAGACATTTTTCTGCCGGTCTTCTACCCAAAGCTGCATGCCTCTCCAAGGGAGCAACAACTCCACTCCTCGGACGTCCATAGGGCCCTCACCTTCTACATTGAGCGGACGAAGCCCTTCCGGAAAACGACTCAACTCTTCATTGCTGTGGCAGACCGGATGAAGGGCCTCCCGGTCTCCTCCCAATGCGTCTCGTCCTGGATCACGTCATGCATTCAAGCGTGTTATGACTTGGCTGGTGTTCCCACCATGCACCTTACTGCCCACTCCACCCGAGCTCAAGCCTCGTCCTCCGCCTTCCTGGCGTATATACCAATACAGGAGATATGTAGGGCAGCAACCTGGTCATCGGTGCACACCTTTGCCACTCACTATGCCATAGTCCAGCATTCCAGGGAGGACGCTGCGTTTGGTTCAGCAGTCCTACACTCTGCAGTATCTCAATCCGACCCCACCTCCTAGACAAGGCTTGGGAGTCACCTAATTGGAATACATATGAGCAAGCACTTGAAGAAGAAAAGACGGTTACTCACCGTTGTAACTGTTGTTCTTTGAGATGTGCTGCTCATATCTATTCCAAACCCGCCCTCCATCCCCACTGTCGGAATAGTCGGCAAGAAGGAACTGAGAGGGCGCTGGGCCGGCTGAGGTAAATATCAGGTGCCGCAACGGTGCCACTCCAGAGGGCACCAGCCGGCCCACTGAGTGTTGCTAGGGTAAAAATCTTCCGACGATCGTGCACGCCGCGCGTGCACACCTTTCTAAGTCTCCCTTGCTACAGATTAAGCCGATTACTTCTTGTCCTACCCTTGATGGACATGGAAAACAATTGATCACCATCCCCTTTATAACAGTCTTTCACATATTTGAAGACGGTTATGAGGTCCTCGCTCAGTCTCAAGACTAAACATGCCAAAACATTTTTTTTTAAAACCTTTCCTCATAGGTCATGTTGTCTAAATCCTTTATCATTTTTGTTGCTCTCCTCTGGATTCCTTCCAATTTTTCTACATCTTTCTTAAAGCGTGGCGCCCAAAACTGGACACAGTACTCTAGCTGAGGCCTTACCAGTGCTGAGCAGAAGAGAACAATTTCCTCCTGTGTCTTGCATACAAAAATCCTGTTAATACTCCACAGAATATTAGCCTTTTTTGCAACTACATCACATTGGTAACTCGTATTCAGTTTGTGATCTACTATAACACCCAGATCCTTTCCCACAGAACTACTGCCTAACTAGTTATTCCTTATTTTGTATTCATGCATTTGATTTTTCCTTTCTAAGCAGCATACTCTGCAGTTTATTGAATTTAATCTTCTTGATTTCAGATCCAGTCTCAAATTTATAAGGGTCCTTTTGAATTCTAATCCTGTCCTCCAACGTGCTTGCCAAGCTCTTGTACATTTTATAAGCATACTCTCCATTCCAATATCCAAGTCTTTAATGACAATATTGAATAGTACTGGATCCAGGACAGATCCCTGTGGCACTCTACTACATTGACAGTGACCCAATGATAACTACTCTTTGAATACGGTTCAGTACTGTGTACACAGAAGGAAAAAGAAAAGAAACTGTTCCCAACAACTCTCTCATCCTGGTTCTCAACCAGGAGAGTTGAGTATATTTAGCTGTATTGAACACAGGAAAAAAGACGGTTACTCACCGTAGTAACTGTTGTTCTTCGAGATGTGTTGCTCATATCTATTCCAATTAGGTGTACGCGCCGCGCGTGCATGATCGTCGGAAGATTTTTACCCTAGCAACACTCGGTGGGCCGGCTGGCGCCCCCTGGAGTGGCGCCATTGCGGCACCTGATATCTACCTCAGCCGGCCCAGCGCCCTCTCAGTTCCTTCTTGCCGGCTACTCCGACAGTGGGGAAGGAGGGCGGGTTTGGAATAGATATGAGCAACACATCTCGAAGAACAACAGTTACTACGGTGAGTAACCGTCTTTTCTTCTTCGAGTGCTTGCTCATATGTATTCCAATTAGGTGACTCCCAAGCCTTGCCTAGGCGGTGGGGTCGGAGTGAGAAACTGCAGACCGCAGGACTGGTGAACCAAACGCAGCGTCCTCTCTGGGATGCTGGGCTATGGTATAATGAATGGCAAAGGTGTGCACCGATGACCAGGTTGTTGCCCTACATATGTACTGTATAGGTACATGTGCCAGGAAGGCGGAGGACGAGGCTTGAGCTTGGGTGGAGTGGGCAGCAAGGTGCGTGGTGGGAACACCAGCCAAGTCATAACACACCCGGATACACGACGTGATCCAGGAGGAGATGCGTTGGGAGGAGACCGGGAGGCCCTTCATCCGTTCTGCCATAGTAACGCACAGTTGAGTCGTTCTGCAAAAGGGCTTTGTCCGCTGGACGTAGGAGGCGAGGGCCCTATGGATGGCCAGGGAGCGAAGATGTCGATCCCTTGAAGAAGCATACGGCTTCCGGTAGAAGACCAGCAGAAAATGTCTTGGTTGACATGAAAGGCCGACCCCCTTCAGGGAGGGAGGCCAGGTGTGGTCGCAGCTGTACCTCGTCCTTATGGAACACCGTGTAAGGAGTCCCGAAGTGAGCGCTCTGAGCTCAGATACATGCCTCGCCGAGGCTACAAGGAAGGCAGTCTTCCAGGAGAGGTACAGGATCGAGCAGGTGACCACAGGCTCGAATGGGGCCCCCATGAGCCTGGTTATCACAACGTTGAGGTCCCCATGCAGGGGCCGGATGCTGGACTAGTGTGTACAGCTGTTCCAACCCCTTGAGGAAGCTAGTGGCCATGGGGTTGGAAAAATCGAGTGCCCACTCTCGCCAGAGTGAAAAGGCCGAGATCGCCGCCACCGAGGGGCGATACCCCGAGGGGCGCACCAGCAGGAAAACGTTTTCCTTTTGGCTCAGTAGGTGGACCTGGTAGAGGGCTTTCCGCTACTCAAAAGAACCTGTTGAACCGGGTCGAAACAACATAACTCGGACTGGTTCAGCCATGCCGCAGCCACCCCGTGAGGTGGAGAGGTTGCAGGTCAGGGTGCGAGACCCTGTCGCGCTGCTAAGTAATCAGGTCCGGCCACAAAGGGAGAGTGATCTGGGCAGCCATAGTAACATCCGGGCAAATGGGCCGCTCTGGAGCCTGGAAGGGTCTGCTGAGGCGGTCCACCAAGGTGTTCTGAACCCTGAGGAGAAAGGAGGTTACCAGGTGGATGGAGTGGGCTATGCAGAACTCCCACGATCATATGACTTCTCGGCAGAGCAGGAACGAACGTGCCCCTGCTTGCCTATTGATATAAAAGCATGGCCGTTGTGTAGCCTATGAGGACTATAGCACAACGATCCTGAAGGTGTTTGGAGAAGGCTTGACAGGCAAGACGCACTGCCCGCAGCTCCTGCGTCTGTGGTCAGGACCAGGGAGGGCTGTGGGGTATGGAATGGCACCCCTTATGGCACCTTCTTGGGGTCCAGCCACCAGTCTAGGGAGGCTAGGACCTGCGATGGTACCCTCAGTCCCACAACCATGTTGTCTCTGTGTGGGTGACACGCTGGCAAGAGCCAGGCCAGGAACGAACAGAGCCGTAAGTGGCGTGTCTGATCACGAACGTGCAGGACGCCATGAGACCCAGTAGACCCAGGCAGCTTCATGCTGGGAAGCTGGGAAGCTCTGCAGGAACTGTCGAGTGAGAGTCAAGCTCATGGAAATCTGAACCTGCGACTGGACCTGGCTGTTGGCGCTGCCGCAGATGAGCCAGTCGTCGAGACATGGGAATACTTGGGTTCACCGTTGACGAAGAGAAGCCGTTACAACGGCCATGTACTTCGTGAAAAACCCTCAGAGCCGTGGAGAGGCCGAAGGGAAAGACGGTGGATTGAAAGTGCCTTTGGTCGACTACAGAGCGAAGAAAACGTCTGTGTGTCGGTAAGTAGGTAAGTAGCTATGTGGAAGTACGCATCCTTCATGTCGAGGGCAGCGTACCAGCCTCCAGGATCCCATGAAGCTATAATAAAACCCAGGGAAAAAACATGAGGAACTTCAACTTGCCATGAATTAGTTGAGTTCGGGAAGGTCCAGGATAGGACATAACCCCCGTTTTGATTTGGGGATTAGGAATAACGGGAGTAAACCTCCCACCTTTTTTTTTTTTTTTTTTTTTTTTTTTTTTTTTTTTTTTTCCGAACTCCCTTGGAGCCTCCTCTATTGCCCTTATATTGAGGAGCGTTTGCGCTTCCTGAATTAGGAGTTGCTCATGAGAAGGGTCCCTGAAGAGGGACAGGGAGTGATGCTGCACCTTCAAGCATTTTGTTCGGGCCCCATCGATGGCTTAGGGGGGGGAGCCCTGGTTCTGGCCAGCCTGATAACAGGCTGCCTCCTTGTACCACCTGGCCTGGTCTTCTAATGAAGTCCTGCCTAGGCCTGGGCGTAGGGTAGGGGCGATGCTCGAGGGCCCGGACGGGCCAGCGCTGCGTGGCAGGGGTATGCAGCCCCAGCGACCGTATTATAGTGCGGTCGTCCTTCAGGGTGTGAAGTCTCGAGTCTGTTTTTCAGAGAAGACAAGGGGCTTGCCCATCGAAGGGCAAGACCTGAATCGTGAATTGTGCCCCCGCCGGGAGGTTAGAGGACTGCAGCCACGAGATACGGCATATGGCAACACCCAATGCCGGTGTCCCAGTCGCCGATTCGGAGACGTCCAAGAAGGCCTACAAAGATGTTCTGGCCACCTTTTTGCCTTCCTCAATCAGGGTTGTATACGTACTCACAGGACCTTGAAGACGCCATATATCTTTTCTCAATCCCCCCGGCAGTGGGGGGAATCGAGCTGGAGATCATCAGATTGAAGTGGCGTTGGTCTGGAACGTACGTGCGAAAGGCAGGGTTAGCCTGGCAAGGGTGTCAGCCAAGAGGATGACCACCACGTGACCCTGGAGCTCCACTATCTGCTGCACCTCCTCTAGGGAAGGGCGGGATACTGTGGCCCCTGTCACTCGGGGTTCCGAGTGGGCCGATTGGGAGGCTGTGGAAGGAACGCCTTGGTCCTGGTAATAAGACCGCAGTGTCCAGGAATATCACTGATGTGGTCTCTGGGCAGAATTCTGTGCGTTCTGCAGCCAGCGTCTAGGACAATCCATCCCGTGGATTTGGTCCATATGGCAACCACTCCCTGTCTGGGGCGGGAGGGGATCTAAATGCGGAGCGGAAGGTCCAGGGTGGAGCGGAGTGCTCCTGCCGGCGGTGCCCTTGACACATGTCTCGGCGCCGAGAGCCCGACCTGGACCCTGAAGGGGGCCATCTCATCGATCGGCTGCGGGACCGGCTTCCCAGGGACCTGCGCTTCGACCGGCACCGGGATCGAAGGCGGTGCCGGGAGCGGCTGTATATAGAGGCCGATCTCGAATGGCACCGCGAGTGCGACCGGCGCCGAGATGGGGATCGGGGGCTGGGACTGCGAGCGGTGCCGAGACTGGGGGTCCGCCTGGAGCTGGATCGGTGTCGGCCAGCTCCGGTGTGCGGTAGCGGGCACAGCATGGCAGACGTACCTCGCGGCAGCATTAGCTCTACCTCGGTACGTACTGGGGAGCTCACGGCCCCCGAGCTCAACAGACCTTGCGGTGCATCAGTGCCGGGTCTGTTCGCCTACGGTGAGAAACTCAACGGACCTTGCGGTACCGGAGTGGGTCGGTGCCGATGCAGTCAGCGGCATTAGCTCTACCTCAGTGCGAACCGGGGAGCTCAGTGCCACGGACTCGACGGACCTCGCGGTGCCGGAGTCGCCGGTGCCGGAGTCGCCGGTGCCGAATCTTCGTGCACGGCCACTGAGCTCGACGGCCCTCTTGCGGTGCCGGAGTCGCCGGTGCCGGTGCCTCCGTCGGGCACGGAACTCAACGGCCCTAGCGGTGCCGGAGTCGAGGCTGCCGGTGCCGATGCGGGCGCCAGCGTTGGCTCTACCTCGGTGTATACCGGGGAGCTGACGGCTACCGAGCTCAACGGCCCTCCTGCGGTGCCGGAGTCGCCGGTGCCGGTGCCTCCGTTGGGCGCGGAACTCGACGGCACCGGCGTTGCCGGAGCTGAGGCTGCCGGTGCCGATGCGGGTGCGGGTGCCAGCGTTGGCTCTACCGCGGTGTATACCGGGGAGCTGACGGCTACCGAGCTCAACGGCCCTCCTGCGGTGCCGGAGGTGACGGTGCCGGTGCCTCAGTCGGGCACGGAACTCAACGGCCCTGGCGGTGCCGGAGTTGAGGCTGCCGGTGCCGATGCAGGCGGCAGCGTTGGCTCTACCTCGGTGTATACCGGGGAGCTGACGGCTACCAAGCTCAACGGCCCTCCTGCGGTGCCGGAGGCGACGGTGCCGGTGCCTCAGTCGGGCACGGAACTCAACGGCCATGGCGGTGCCGGAGTTGAGGCTGCCTGTGCCGATGCAGGCGCCAGCGTTGGCTCTACCTCGGTGTATACCGGGGAGCAGACGGCTACCGAGCTCAACGGCCCTCGTACGGTGCCGGAGGTGACGGTGCCGGTGCCTCAGTCGGGCACGGAACTCAACGGCCCTGGCGGTACCGGAGTTGGCGGATGCTGGTGCCGATGCAGCCAGCCGCATTAGCTCTACCTCGGTGCATACCGGGGAGCGCACAGGCACCGAGGTCGACGGCCCTTAGGGTGCAGGAGTCATCTGTGCCGGAGTCTTCGCCTGGGGCGCAGAGCTCAACAGACTTTGCGGTACCGGAGTCGCTGGGGCCGGTGCCGGTCTGGACGGTAGTATTAGTTCTACCTCGGGTTGTACCGGGGAGCTCACGGCCACCAAGTTCGACGGACCTTGCGGTACCGGGAGCCGATGGTGCTGGCGCCAGGCCGAAAGTCTGGGCCGGTAGGGCTTGTACTTGCAGCTACAGCGGCGCCCGGCGGTGCCAGCCCCGGGGTCTGTTGCTGAGGCACAGTGGGCCCGGCCTCGGGCCAAGTGTCGGTTCTACTAGGAGCAGCTTTAAGCGAAAGCCCCGCTCCTTCTTGGCTCTAGGCTTAAAAGCCTTGGAGACCTGACACTTATCTGCGAGATGGGATCCCCCAGCGCCTCAAACGGGAGTCGTGGGGGGGGTCCCCCGTAGGCATTGGCTTGGAGCCAGCCGACGGCTTGAATCCTGGTGAACCAGGCATGAGCCCGGTACCAGAGGTGAGAGAAGGGGAAAAGCCCCTTATCTCGCACTAGTATTTAAACTAAACTTCTTACAACTATCAAAACTATTAACAACTACTTAAAGTACTTAAAACATTAACAATGCTAATCGAGTGCTAACTAAGCTAGGGAGGTGGAGATCAGCTATGCTGCTCCACAGATCCGACCATCACGGGCGGTAAGAAGGAACTGAGAGGGCGCTGGGCCGGCTGAGGTAGATATCAGGTGCCGCAATGGCGCCACTCCAGGGGGCGCCAGCCGGCCCACCGAGTGTTGCTAGGGTAAAAATCTTCCGACGATCATGCACGCGCGGCGCGTACACCTAATTGGAATACATATGAGCAAGCACTCGAAGAAGAACTGCAGTTCCTAGAACTCCTCACATCTCTAGCCAGTACAGAGAACAAGTCTAAGTGCTCACATGGATTGTGCCTAGAATGCCAAAGGAGAAAACAGAAGGGAAGAAATAGAATATTGATATTATTTATTATTATTATTTATTATCTGTTAGTATTATTGTAGCATCTAGATGCCCTAGTTATGGATCAGGACCCTATTGTGCAAGGTGCAGTACAGACACAGTACAAAAAGATTGCCCCAAAGAGCTTACAAACTAATTATAAGACAAGAGATGGCGATAGACAGAGGAGGGAATAGAAGAAAAAAATTAGACACTGTTGGTCAGCTTGATAGGTGGTGGTGTCAGCATACCGTCTATTGTCAAGCAACCTACTGTTGTCAAGTTTTCTGTAGACATACTGGAAAAGGAGGGTTTGAAGGAGAAAAAAGTATTAGTTTTGTGAATGTTCATGGGGAGCTCTTCTCAAGTATGAGGGGAAGCATGGCAGAAAGCATGAAGGTACTTGTTTGAAAATTTGACAGGTAGACTGATCGGAGGTAGAAGCCAACATTTTAATTATGAATGAGAGATGACCGGTAGGATGGGGATAGCCCATGAAGGGCATCGAAAATGAAGACAAATAGCGTATAGTATCGTAGGACTAGAAGGGACCTCGACAGGTTTTCTAGTCCAGTCCCCTGCACTCAAGGTAGGACTAACTTATCTAGACCATCTCTGACAGGTGATTGTTTAACCTGCTCTTAAAAACCTTCAGTGATGGAGATTCCACAACCTCCCTAGATGGTATATTCCAGTGCTTAACTACCCTGACAATCCAACCTAAACCTCCCTTGCTGCAATTTAAGCCCATTGCTTCTTGCTTTAACAAGAACATTTTTTCTCCCTCCTCCTTGTAACAACCTTTTATGTACTTGAAAACAGTTAAGTTCCCCCTCAGTCTTCTCTTCTCCAGACTAAACAAACCTATTTTTTTTCAATCTTCCCTCATACGTCAGGTTTTCTATACCTTTTAATCATTTTTGTTGTGCTCCTCTGGACTTTGTCAAATTTGTCCACATCTTTCCTGAAATGTTGCACCCTGAACTTGACACAATACTCCAGTTGAGGCCATATCAGTGCGGAGTAGAGCAGAAGAATTACTTTTCCTGTCTTGTTTACAACACTCCTTCTACTACACTTCAGAACAATGTTTGCTTTTTTTTGCAACAGTTTTACACTGTTGACTCATATTTAGCTGTGATCCACTAGGGCCCCCAGATCTTTCCACAGTACTCCTTTTTTGGCAGACATTTCCCATTTTGTATGTGTGCAATTGAATGTTCCTTCCTAAGTGGAGTACTTTTGCATTTGTCCTTATTGAATTTCATCCCATTTACTTCAGACTATTATATTTCTCCAGTTTGTCCTGATCATTTTGAATTTTAATCCTATTCTCCAAAGTACTTTCCAGCTTGGTATTGTGTGCACAGTTTATAAGTGTACTTTCTGCCATTATCCAAATAATTGATGAAGATACTGAACAGAACTATACCCAAAACGGATCCCTGTGGGACCCTCCTTAATATGCCCTTCCAGCTTGACTGTGAACCACTAATAATTACTCTCTGGGAATGGTTTTCCAACTGGTTATGCACCAACCTTATAGTAGCTCCATCTAGGTTGTATTTCTCTATCTTTTTTGTGAGAAGGTCATGTAAGACAATATCAACAGCCTTACTAAAGTCAAGATATACCACATCTACCGCTTCCTCCCTATCCACAAGGCTTGTTACCCTGTCAAAGAAAGCTATTGGGTTGATTTGACACATTTTGTTCTTGACAAATCCATGCTGTTACTTATCACCTTATTATTTTCCAGGTGTTTGCAAATTGCTTAATTTTCTCCATTATCTTTCCGGATACTGAAGTTAAGATGACTTGTCTGTAATTCCCCAGTTTGTCCTTAATTCCATTTTTATAGATGGGTATTATATTTTCCATTTTCCAGTCCTCTGGAATCTCTCCTGTCTTCTATGACTTTTTGAAGATAATCACTAATGGCTCAGATATCTCCTCGGTTTCTTGAGTATTTTAGAATGTATTTCATCAGGCCTTGGTAACCTGAAGACATCTAACTTGTCTAAGTAATTTTATGTTTTATGTTTGATTTTATTTTATGATTTTATGTTTGAAGAAGGAGCCAGTGGAGGGATGCAAGGAGAGGTATGACCTGGTCAAAGCAAAGTGATCTTTGGAGCAGCAATCTGAATGAACATGAGGGGGCAAGGTTGCATTTGTTCAGGCCAGAGAGAAGGATATTGCATAACTGAAACATATGATGAGAGCCTGGACAGGAGTTTTTGCTGTGTGGATGGATAGGAACTGTCATATCTTAGAGATGATATGCAGAAAGAATCATCCAGATTTAGACATAGCCTGGATGTGGGTACCTAGAAAGAGGTCCACTCAAAGATGAAGTTCAGTTTATGGGCCTGAGTTACAGGCAGGATGGTGGTGTTGCCCACAATGACTGAGAAAGGAAGTAGTAGGGAAAGCTTGAGGATAAGATTAAGAACTCTGCTTTACCCATGTTGAGCTTGAGCTAATGGCTAGAAATCTATGAGGAGATGGCAGAGAGACAGGCTGGGATTTTAATTTGGATAGAAGGAGACGGGTCTGAAATAGAGAAATAAAACCGCAAAAAGGCTTAAGTAATGTATCAAATGTTGTATTGCAAATTTTTTTTAAATTGCAATGCCCCCAGATTGCACTGCAATAACTGTGCACCCACTGCAAAATAAATAAAAATGAAACATCCGTTTCAACAATATCTGCAGTCAAATATACTGTAGGCACAATTTTTTGTGTACTACCCACACTTTTCAGGGGTGGATTTGAATACTTACTTTTACTTTTATGCACTTGTATTTCATTGCAAAACATTTCAGTTATTTTTAAGTTTCTGAAAAGTTAATGCCAGTAATTGGGCTTATCCTTTCCAACAAGAAATTCCTCAGAAATCTGCAGTTTCCACTCTGATTTATATATTGACTTAGCAACCTAATTCTTCACATCAGAAATGCAACTCTGAGGGAAAATTATTTAACTGAATTTTCTCATCTCAAAGCAGTTTCAAAAGGAAATATTTTCTTCCTTTGGTATTGCAGGCACATGCCTTCTCCAAACAATTAAGTGTATGTGCCCAAAGAACAAAAAATGGAGACTTCTGGGAATTGTAGTTATAGTTCATGTTTACATAAAAACAAAATAAACAAAAAAAAAAATCTCCCAAAACAAACAATCTATTCCCAACAGCTCAGTAAAGTGTGTAACAGAATACAGTTTTACCTGAATTCAGCACAAACATATTCCGCTGTTGAGAATTAGAATGTGGTAGTAGTTCCCAGTGGCTGGAAACAGTTCCCCCCCCCTCCAAATAAACATGAACCATAACTTCAGTTCCCAGAAGTTTCTATGTCTTGCTCTCTAGAAGCATTGTGCTGTTTGGAGTAAGGCATGTACCTAGAGAATACCAACAAGAAAGATGCCTTTTCAAACTTCTTTGTGGTTAAAGAAATTAAACTAAATAATTTTCAGATGAGAAATGTGAAATTGATTGGACAGTGACATGTGCCAGTGTATGGACATGAGAGGAACGTACAACACATTAGTAGTTGTATATTTGAAAATATATTTAAACTGTGTCCAGTAAAAAATTAGATATCCATGTAGTAACAAGAAAAAATATAAATAAAGTTGGAAAAATAATTTTTTGAAGTCTACAATTTGAGAACATTTGGAGTGTGAGTGAGATTATATTATATAAAGTCTTCTGTTTAGAAATAGAGAAATTTCTCTAATGTCTATCAAGTTCACTGGATGGCAAATCAGAATTTTTGTTTTGAGGAAGCGGGTCTTAAATCAGGGGTCTCAAACACGCGGCCCGCAGGCCACATGTGGCCTGCGGAGTTATTTCCTGCAGCCCGCCATAGGCGCCGACTCCACTGGCAGCCAAGCTCCAAACATTACTGAGTGTTTATATTTTATTAAAACCCCTCTTTGCATTACAGTTTTTAAAAAGTTAATACGTTGACTTTTAATAGAATACTATATTACTCTTCATTTTTGACTATACTTTTGTATCATTGTATGAAAAGGTTTCAGTGATGCAGCCCTCGGGCCAATTTACTAGTTCTCATGTGGCCCTCGTGGTAATTTGAGTTTGAGATCTCTGTCTTAAATGGAGATGAGGAAGAGGGCATAAAATCTAAAGGGTTGGAAGACTAGTTTCATTCAAAACACTACATATCAAATTGGTTTCTTTTTGGTCAATAGCATCGATAAATTGCATGCAATTTTCTGAGGGCAACAAAATCATGAAGAATGAAAAATTGTGTTTATGACTCAGTAGAGGACCACACCCTAATGATTACATCTCATTTTAGTATGTAGCTGTGGTATGAACTAGTGTGTGTGCATCCTGTCTTGAGATTTTTCCAGCATCCTTTCATTTCCTCTAAACTGCAATTTGATTATCAAGCTTATAAGCCCTCTGAAATTTATACCCATTTTAAATCTAATACAGTCCTGGTGGAAAGAGTAGAGCTGTAGTATTTCTCCAGTGACCTACTGGAAAACTATTGCTTTTCCCGTTTATGATCTAAAAAATATCCCTCAAATATCGGATACTTGCATAATGCTTTAACATCCTGTACACATAGAGACTAAAGACCAAATTTTGCTCTCTTCCTGTGCAACTCCAGTGAATTCAATGTGATAAAGGTGTACGTAACAGAGTACAATTTGTCCCACTGTATGCATAATCTGACACTTTCATTGGTTTAGTAAAACAATTAAATCTAATCAGTCTATCCAGCAACAGATTATTATCATTCTGACCCAGGTGTATTGTTTGACAGTGGGGTTAGAAAACCTCCAGCCATCTACTAAATCATAGATGTGTAAAAGAGATCAAAGCTTCCATCCAGACTAAGCATATGGTTTCAAATGGTTTTTGTTCATTCTATCTAGCTAGCTATCATCTCTGCAGCTAAAATCACTTGCTGAAATCAACACTTTGTCAGCATGTGAAAATGACAAGAGATTGGGCCAGATCCTCAGGTATGGAATCTGATTTATTACCTAAAACCTACAATATTTAAATATTCTTTTCCATTTCTAGTCACACAACTATTTAATAACAGAGACATTTCTAGCTGTTGTTTGTACCTGTAACAAATAACCCCCAATCATCTCATTTGGAATAAGAATCCTATTTAAAACCCTCAGAAAACTAATTAGTTATTCCCATGCTCACACAAAAATAAAGAGATGAAATTAAGCTGGCATCCTTTTGTGCCACTCCACCTGATTTAATTTAGATTGTGAGCTCTTTGGGGCAAGGACAGAATCTTTTTATGTCTTCCGTGGGTACAATTCTAGTAGTTGTTTATCTTTCTGATGGTTTAAAATGTAACACTAACTTCCTTTTGTGATTAAAAACTCAGAGGGAACTGGTCTCGTGTGTGTCTGCTCCCATTAATTTTTAAACCACCCAGAGTGAACGGATTCATTAAGAACATAAGAAAAAGCATCAGTAAACATTACAATTGAATAAAGGAATAGTAAATACATGTATTCTTAGAACTAACAGCCACTTAAGACTAATATTCTTTCAAAGCAGAGAAAGTTTTGTAAATCAATGTCTTTAAATAGAATTCGTGCTGATTACCGAGCCAAGACACATTTGTTTTTTCATTTATCACTGACTAGAATTAAAACAGATTAAGATGAGGAAATAATTTTTCTCTGATTTTATTTTTAAATGAAAATACTTTAGTCATAGTTACCAATGTTTGAAAATATTTTGAAAATTTTAACCTGGGACAGTTTTCCAAACAAGCTAAGGTCAGAGGACCAATTCCTTCTGTCCCCTCTCTTGCAGCTTCCTCTGCACCTGTGGATTGACCTTGATGTCCATTCAGGCTCTCTCCTATTAGTAGCTCAATGGCCCATCCCACAGTCCCTACTGGATGTCCCCTCACTATCAGTAGCATCAATTCTAGTTCTGTCTCTTCTCTTCTGTTATGAACAGTCGAGAAGTGGCTGCAGGGGGAGGGAATGGAGTTGGCAGCTCTGTGTGTATGATAGGAAAAGAGAGAAGTTGCCAGGGGTATGAAGGAGAAGGCTGCTTAGCTACTGGGAGACAGATAACTTGGCGAAGAAGAAACTTTCTATTATACAGTCCTGGGGCGTTTGGCTGAAACAGCAGTACCCTGGGTTAGATATTGAAAACTTGAGCCTGTCCTGGCCAAAAAGGGTCTGTTGGAAGATGCTGACTTACTTCCCGTGCTGAAGATCTGGTCCTGTGCCCTTATGAGGAAACTGTTCAAGCTCTGGGAAAAACCTACACTCTGTTTCCCCTTTCCATACTGGTACTGAGGAGATTGTCAAAGTGTCATGAGAAAAGCCACATGCTTGTCTTTTCCTTAGACTGTTTTTTAAACAGTTTACCTAAGAGATGTTGCAAGATCTAAGGGATGCATCCTACATACAGGAATTCCTCACTTAAAGTCGTCCCGGTTAACATTGTTTCGTTGTTATGTTACTGATCAATTAGGGAACATGCTCGTTTAAAGTTGTGCAATGCTCTCTTCCAAAGTCATTTGGCAGCCGCCTGCTTTGTCCACTGCTTGCAGGAAGAGCAGCCCATTGCACCTAGCTGGTGGGGTCTTGGAATCAGGGTGGACCGGCAGCCCCCCTAGCAGCTCCCCCTAGCAGCTCCCCGCTCCTCTAAGTTCCCTGTGCAGCAGCTGCCCAGCAGGCTATCAGTTGCCGGCAGTTCAGTTGTCCCTCCCCCACTGCCATGTGCTGCTCCTGCCTGTAGTAAGATGAAGCCCTGAAACATAAACTCTTGTATCAGAGGCCTAGTCTGAGGCCCGAAGCCTGAACCAAAGTACTTCTAGGCATTGCTAAGCAAAAGCTGGGCTGTGAGCCAGAGGCAGGTCCCACTCACAGAAGTTGGCAAGAAAAGGTTGTTAGAAGCACATGCATACACACGCATAAGGGCTAACGAGAGGAACCTGTGCCAAGGCGGCATCAGAACACTCTGCAGACACAACAAGGAACGGGCAGGTGCATCTTAAAGACAGGGTCAAAAGGACAGCATGATGGATAGATTCATTTGAACTATGATGAGTAATGTGTCCTGAACGGTATAAAAGTAGGTCCCGGAGCGCACATCTTTGTCCAGCCTAGGGGGCAGTGGAAAGTCCCGCCACTGACTGAGCTGTGTCCATTGCCAGGGAGCACAAATTCGTAGTATGCCCTGTGGAGTCTATAGAGGAACTATTACTATGCTTCGTTTGACAATAAACCTGACTCTGGTTCCTTCGTATATTACTAGAGTCTGTGGTCTTTGGGGGTTCTCTCGGGGTCTGCTGTGTTAGCTATCTGCGCAGAGCTGGGGCAGCACACAGAGGGAACACGCACGCAGCCGACTGTTATCATCATCGAACAAGAGCGGAGCACCACACCGGTAGCTACCGACAACACTGCCTTCTGCCTTGGAGCTGCTCCCTGAGCCTCCTGGTGTGTGTGTGTGTGTGTGGGGGGGGGGAGGGGTATGCAGGGGGGGAAGAATGGGGCTAATGTCAGGGTGTCCCCCTGCACCCTGCTTACCCCATCTTCCATAGAGCAGGAGGGACACACGACAGTCCCGGAGGGAGCTTCCTGGTCTCAGCTTGCTGATCTAATTAACAAGGCCGTGTATTTAAAGGGAAAATGTGCATAATCTCTCTCTATCTCTCAAACACACACAGGGTGTGTGTCTCTGTCTGCCTTCCCTCCTTTCCTGCTGCCTTGTAGAGTGTGAGAGTTAACCCTTGAAGGCTCAGCCAATTGCTAGTTCATCATTTAGCAGTAAGGCATTCCTTGGAAAATATCCCACCCTCTGACTTCACCACCTCAACCAAGCTTCACAATCATCATTGCTGTGTACCAGTATTAAATTGTTTGTTTAAAACGTATACTGTGTGTGTGTATGTATGTATAGTCTTTTGTCTGGTGAAAAGCATTTCCATGGAACCTAACACCCCCATTTACATTAATTCTTATGGGGAAATTGGATTCGCTTAACATCATTTCGCTTAAAGTCGCATTTTTCAGGAACGTAACTACAATGTTAAGTGAGGAGTTCCTGTATAATGAAGCAGTCACTTCGTTGAAAAAGTCAGCTGGTTTCACCGAAAGTTCCTTCCGGTAGAATCTCAGGAGGAATTGCATCCTGTTTTAGAAAGCATTTTTGTGAGTGGGGATTGGGTTTCAGTCATGGCCTTATACTCTGTCGTATTAACCATTTGACTCCAGCCTCTGTATCTGGTCTCTCTGGCAAATCACATATAGATGAAAGCCATCAGGGCTAACCTTTGTTTGATTTCCAACTTCTTGTTTCATGCCTTGCTGTCACCCTGGCCTCCATCTACTAATGAGTAAATTCACAAATTCACCCTCTGGTCAAGCAGGAAGTAATGGGGTGTCATCTCCTGGACCTCAACTTTGTCTCAGTGACTCCTTGATTCGCCTGCCCGCCCTGTCAATCATGCTGACCTGGAGCATTGGCCTCTCCCCATTGTTCCTGGTGACTGTCAGTCTCAGGATCCTGATTTCCCATCGATCCTTCCCCTTTTGGTCCTGGGAGCTAGCAATCAAAACACTCCCACTGAATGTTAGTAAGGGGATAACAGTCTCCTTACATCTGCATGCCTTGAGGCCCTGACAGACACAGCTCAGAAGGTAAATATAGATAAGGTTCTTGCTTTTCTCCTAAAACACAGACCCCAGCACATCCAACAGAACTTTCATCAGGAAGGGGCGCAGGAGCAGGCAAGCAAGAGGCTCCCTTCTTGTGGTCACCCAAATCCGCTCCCCTCCTGGCTTAGTCATGCTAAGCTGCACAGGCCTGCAAAAAGACCTGCTAGTTTCCGCTGCTGTTAGCAACAAATATTATTATCAATATTACACTATTAGTAGTGATCACTGGCCTTTTACTGGTCTGTCCAAATCTCTACGTACAAGCTGATTGTCCACCACGACTCCTAAATCTTTTTCAGAGTCACTGCTTCCCAGGATAGAACCTCCCTTCCTGTAAGTATGACCTACATTCTGTGTTCATAGATGTATACATTTTACATTTAGCCATATTAAAATGTATATTGTTTTCACCCAGTTTACCAAGCAACCTAGATCGCTTTAAATCAGCGACCTGTTGTCTTCATTATTTACTACTCCCCCAGTCTTTTTGTATTGTCTGCACATTTTATCAGTAAAGATTTTAAGTTTTCTTCCAGGCCCTTGATAAAGATGTTAAATAGTGTAGGGCCAAGAACCATCCCTGTGGGGCCCCAATGGAAACAGATCCACTCAATGACAGTTCCCCACTTAGTTACATTTTGGGACCTATCAGTGAGCCAGTTTTTAATCCATTTAATGTATGCCATGTTAATTTTATATCATTGTAGTTTTTTAATCAAAATATGTGGTACCAAATCAAACACCTTAGATTTATGTAAGTATATTACATCAACCCTTTTATCAATCAAACTTTTAATCTCATCCAAAAAGAAGATATCAAGTTAGTTTGACAGGATCTATTTTCATTCTCTCCATGATCTATTGAAAAATCAAGATAGAGGCACCCTGAATTATTATAGAACCTGGAGCTTGCATATATCCAACAGGAATACTTGTATTATGCATCAGGTCAGTTCTTTGGCTTGCAGTGGATACCTGAGCTGCACAGCCTTCCTTGTCTCAACAATTGGCTTGTGAAGGCCCCATTAGATCTAGAGGGTGGTTTAGGGGTATGTGAAACTGCTTACTCTCCTAGCTTTTGCAATTGTGAGGAGAGAACAAGCTCTCTAAAGAAATTGTTCCCTTTTGGAGCAGCTATCGACACTTCCCAGAGGCTTGCCTATCCTCTCCAGGAGCAGATTAACAAAGCAGTGTTTTTAGTAGCTTAGTTTGGGAAAACTGATGTCCATTGTGGCCAGGTGAATCCTCCAGATACATGGCATCACATTATCTTTCATAGATCTGGTCCTATGGTTTGGGCAGTATGTGTTTTGCTCTTGCTCCACTACCTTCTGGTTCAGTGGATTCTGTATATGAGACGTACAGACCAAAATAATCCTAACTCTGGCAGTCCATGCCCTATTATGGTGGAAAGACCTTCATAAATCTCTCCAGAAAGATGTCTCTTTTCTGGGATCCTCAGAGACTGATAATTACCACAGACTCTAGTCTTTATGGGTTGGGAATTCCATGGGACTCTCTGACCAAGGATCCTGATCTATAAAGGAATCAGGCCTTTACATTCAACTTCTCAAACTGTGAGACGTGAGATTGTCTCTCCCCCCTCTCCCGTGAAGGTTTCAAGTCCTGCAATGAAGGTGGCTCTACAGACTCTAGCCATCGGGCCGCGCTGCCCGGACCCTAGGGGCGTAAACTGTCACAGTAGCCTATGCATTTCCTGGCACTTAGCATTTGCCAGATGTATGCCTTCATATTCCTCAAGTTTGGCCCTACTGGTAGTGATTTTTCAGACAGCTGACCCTAGTGGTGAGAGATTCCTGTCCCCATCCCAGTATCCTAGGTCAAGGTCCAGTGTGTCTTAGGTCCTCGGAAAAGTTAAAAGTTAAAAAATTAAAAAGTTAAAAGTTTAAAATCTTGCCTCCTTAAAGATAATCCCCAGCTTTCTAGGTGCTGTTAAACAGGATACTCTCCTTCTGAAATCCAGAAAGACTTCTGCAAATGGAATATAACCTTAAATGAAATTCTACTGCTGGTATGCCAGTAAAGGGTTGAGAGCGCTCCTGACTCTCTTCCCAATTACTGATGTGTATAAACCAGGAATGTTTGCAGAGCATATAGTACTGGTCTGCAGAGCGCTAGCCTGCCACATGGTCTTAGCCCTCATCTTGGTTTCTACCTTCTAAATAGCATTCCAGGATAGTTAAGATTCTGAAATATGCTTTCAACTACCTAAAAGGGGGTTCCAAAGAGGATGGATCTAGACTGTTCTCAGTGGAAGAAGATGACAGAACAAGGAGTAATGGTCTCAAGTTGCAGAGGGGGAGGTTTAGGTTGGATATTAGGAAAAACTTTTTCACTAGTAGGGTGGTGAAGCACTGGAATGGGTTACCTAGGGAGGTGGTGGAATCTCCTTCCTTAGAGGTTTTTAAGGTCAGGCTTGACAAAGCCCTGGCTGGGATGATCTAGTTGGGGGTTGGTCCTGCTTTGAGCAGGGGGTTGGACTAGATGACCTCCTGAGGTCCCTTCCAACCCTGAGATTCTATGATTCTATGATATGTTGCCAGTTTATTTTTTTCAATTTATGCAATTGCTGTATTTGTGTCAGGGATGTTATTTGATTGTGAATGAGAGGGGAAGTGATCCATAAGACACTCTTTCTGTTAAGATGTAATCTACACTATCAAAAGCTTTGAAAACTCCCGTTTTAAAGTGTGAGGAAAAACAGACTCGATATAGAATTAAACACTCATTGGCTAAGTATAGGGCTATCAGATGATTAAATTTTTTTGATTAATTGCACAATTAAAAGGGCGATTAAAAATTTATTGCAATTGGGCAATTAAAAAAATTAATAGTGCGATTAATTGCACTGTTAAACAATAATAGAATACCATGTATTTAAATAGTTTTGGATATTTTCTACATTTTCAAATATATTGATTTCAATTTCAACACAGAATTCAAAGTGTACAGTGCTCAATTTATATTTATATTTATTACAAATATTTGCACTGTAAAAATGTCAAACAAAAGAAATAGTACTGTAATGCAATCTCTTTATGGTGAAAGTGCAACTTACAAAGGTAGATTTTGTTGTTGTTACAAAACTGCACTCAAAAACAAAATAATGTAAAACTTTAGAGACTACAAGTCCACGCAGTCCTACTTCTTGTTCAGCTAATCACTATGACAAAAAAGTTTGTTTACATTTACAAAAGATAATGCTGCCCTCTTCTTATTTACAGTGTCATCTGAAAGTGAGAACAAGTGTTTGCATGGCACTTTTGTAGCTGGCATTGCAAGGTATTTACTTGCCAGATATGCTAAACATTCGTATGCCTCTTTATGCTTCGGCCACCATTCCAGAGGACATGCTTACATGCTGAGGCTGCTCGTTTTAAACAAAAAAAAAAGCATTAATTAAATTTGTAGCTGAACTCCTTGGGGAAGAATTATATATCTCCTACTCTGTTTTACTCGCATTCTATCATATATTTCATGTTACAGCAGTCTCGGATGATGACCCAGCACATGTTCATTTTAAGAACACTTTCACTGCAGATTTGACAAAATGCAAAGAAGGTACCAATGTGAGATTTCTAAGGGCTAGTCTACACTTACCGGATAGATCGGAGGCGCTGGATCGATCTTCTGGGTTCGATTTATCGCATCTTGTCTGGACGCGATAAATCGAACCAGGAAGTGCTCCCCCGTCGACGCTGGTAATCCAGCTCGACGCGAGGAGTAAGCACCGTCGACGGGGGAGCCTGCGCGCTGCATGTGGACCACAGGTAAGTTCGAACTAAGATACTTTGACTTCAGCTACGTTATTAACGTAGCTGAAGTTGCGTATCTTAGTTCGACATGGGGGGTTAGTGTAGACCAGCCCTAAAGATAGCTACAGCCCTTGACTCCAGGTTTAAGAATCTGAAGTGCCTTCCAAAATCTGAGAGGGACAAAGTGTAGAGCATGTTTCCAGAAGTCTTAAAAGAGCAATGCTCCGATGCGGAAACTACAGAACCCGAACCACCAAAAAAGAAAATCAACCTTCTGCTGATGGCATCTGACTCAGATGATGAAAATGAACATGCGTCGGTCCGCACTGCTTTGGATGGTTATCGAGCAGAACCCTTATTAGCATAGACACATGTCCTCTGGAATGGTAGTTGAAGCATGAAAGGACATATTTATGTGTCAGATGTGCTAAAGATTCATATCTTGCGATGCCAGCTACAACAGTGCCATGCAAACTCCTGTTCTCACTTTGAGGTGACATTGTAAACAAGCGGGCAGCATTGTTTACATTTGCAGGAGATAAACCTGTTTGTCTGAGTGATTGTCTGAACAAGATGTAGGACTGAGTGGACTTGTAGGTTCTAAAGTTTTACATTATTTTGTTTTTGAGTGCAGTTATGTAACAAAAAAAAAATCTACATTTGTAAGTTGCACTTTCACCATAAAGAGATTGCACTACAGTACTTGTATGAGGTGAATTGAAAAATACTATTTCTTTTGTTTGATATTTTTACAGTGCAAATACTTGTAATAAAAACAATATAAAGTGAGCACTGTCTACTTTGCATACTGTGGTGTAATTGAAATCAATATATTTGAAAATGTAGAAAACATCCAAATATACTTAATATATTTCGATTGGTATTCTATTGTTTAACAGTGTGATTAAAACTGCGATTAATCACGATTATTTTTTTAAATCCTGATTACTTTTTTTTGAGTTAACTGTAATTATTGACAGCCCTAGTTAAGTAATTTTAATTAATTAAATTACCCTTATGATAATTCTCCTAGTTCTGTAGTTCTAGGGTTTAGCTAAAATTCAGATTAAAAATCCTTAAGAGTTTATACATTTTTATTAAACAAAATTATAATTTCAGAATGGAAAATAAACACCTCTTTGAAACAATTTTTACCTATAATACTAGAACTTTATCTAGAATCAAATAAATACATTCATATAACAAAAAATGTTATCACACAAAATGATAACCTATTCTGGATAGATACATTTAACATCAATAAAAACTATTGGCTCTTAATACAGATACTTGATTAAACTGCTGATCAAGCTAAATATGTCAGTACAAGCTATGGGAGAAGTTTGGGCCAAATCAAAACCAAATTACTTCAAATTTAGAATTTAGAGAGTTGCTTAATTACTGCAAGTATCAACCAAACTCAGAATTACCTTTGAGGTAATGATATTTCCAGCCAACCTTTTCATTCCCACTCATTAATACAGATAATTCAGATAGCTTTAAGTTACGGTCTTTGCTATAAATAAGCACAGATTTACACACTTTCTGGAAAGTATTTAACTTGAATTAATTGACAATAAATTGAGTCATTCAATAAAGTAAATACATTTATTGGAGTCTGCGCTATTTATCAAATAGAAGTGTTGTGGAGGTAGATTCCCCTGCTCAGCTTGGCAGTAGGCAGTGACAAGTTCTTGAAGTAAGAAGGAAGTTCAGTTCAGATCAGGTTTCATCCATGGTACTATTTACAGCTGTTCTGGAAGTCAATAGCAAGTTCCCTTAAAACTGGACTTTGAAAGTCTGACCATAATGATTCATTTGGTATTACTACTTTGCAGGTTGACTAGTGCTTCCAGTTCCCATAATTTGATCTCTTTCTCATGTGTTTTGGCTTGGAAACTCATCAAGCAATGTTCAAGTGTTTCAGTTTGGGAAGTGCTGTTTTGACTTAAGAAGCAGTCTTTATCCATGAGGATCCCTTTCACTTCTCCCCTGATATCTCCTTCAGGATTTTTCAAGAACTCAACATTGGGCACAGTTTAGAGTCATTTGACATAGACCAAGGGAAATCCAGATTTGATCATTCTCCTCCCCACCTCCACCCAACTCACAAATTCTTCCAGATTAGTAGGCATTGTAGCATTTCAAAATATTTTATTTACCATGAGCATTTGTAAAAATGCCATGGCCAGACATGACTCCATGTTCAGACAACGATCTTAGTGTATTTATATTCTGATATATATATTTGGGGCTTATTCCAATAAATATTTAGTTTAATGCATAGCCATGATAACTCTACCAAAATGGTTTTAGAAGGGAAACAGCAGTTTCACTTCCCTATTGCACATGACAGCTTGTTCTTCCCTAATTAGCATCTTCACTGCGCAAAATTGAGTAGAAGGTTATACATTTTAACTTGATAGTACATAGAGGTTTTAAACCTTCAGTACATAAATATATTTAAACACATTTGATTAATGTCAGAAATAGTCAAAATATTTGGTGGTTCTCACAGAAGTATGCAATTGTCGTCAGAAAATATGTGAAATGTGAGATCACTCAGTTCTGTTAAACATCTTCAGTGTGATTTTGACTGACAGAAACAAAGTATTGTTGTTTAGCCTCCAAACCAAGAATAAGTGTTTTCATATTATGTTTTGGATATATCTACCTATGGTGAATCTGGTCTAATTTGGAAGATTTAGCTTTGTTAGAAAACTCTCCACCTTGTTGGTTAGGATTTTGTTAAAGATTTTACTGTCTGCATTAAAAGGAGTAATATGGATGACAATTAGAATACAGCATGTTTATATACGATTACAGCTTACTTCACTGGGAATCTTGTTAAAATGGTGTATGTGCCTGTAATTCAGATAACTGAACAGACGGAGTGCTGTTTTTGCCAAGTGTTTGGTGTTTTGTTTAAATTTTTAATAGCCATTTCCATTTTTTAATTGTAAATTTGAGGAAATTTGGCATTGTTACATTTTCTGTTACCATAGAGAAGCTTATAAAGGCTGATATATAGTGTACTAATTTGCAGGGAATTCTAATTATAAATAAGGGCAGAGCTTGAAGATACCTGCTAGCCAGACGATTCAATCTAGTAGTCAGACTTCAGTGTGGAAGACTAGGGTGTTGTCTTAAGAGTGAGTTCCAGGATCAACAACCCTTTCAAAAGCTGAGGACCCCCACCGTCAACTCTTTGATGCTGGGAAGGGTGTGTGTGTGTGCATGTGCGCACATGTGTGTATACATATGTGCACACACATGCATGCACCGTGCTGAATTTCTACCAAAGGAATGCCCCTTGGACCATATTTTGTCCCGGCCTTAGGCTAATAATTATAAATGGAAGCTCCATCCCCATATTGCTTCCAGAAGAGAGAATTAACTTTGAATCTTCTCTCCCTTCCAAATTCTCTGGATGCTGGTGGATGGAGTGTGTATCCCTAGTACTCTGTTCTCCCACAACCTGTTAATGGCATCCTCTTCTTCATGAAGCATACCACTACTTGTCTCAGCTCATAACTTTCCCAATCAGCAGTATTATAAAATTGACAGTTTCACTGCTGTCCACAGGTTTCCATATATAGCTGTGAAACTGACCAGTCTTGTTAATTTCATTCTGTAGCAGCTAGGCAAAGTTCTGATTAGCAACAGCAGAGGCAATGAACCTGTCTGTCTACTGATTCATGGAAACAAAATTTATTGAGTTATCTTTGTAACATGCAGACAGGGGGTAACATTTTCAAAAGTGCCTTAGTCACTTTCAAAATAGGTGTCAGGCTCCTAAATCACTCAGCCACTTTTGGAAATTTTACCCTTCATCTTGTTACTACTTGTGTGAGTCACCTGGAATTGTACATTCATTTTTAAGCACTGTATTACCAGAAATATATTGACAAATTGGAAGGAGTTAAGGGAGCTACAGATATTGGGGAAAGACTGAGGAAGGATTAAGGATAAGGATTAGTGATGACTGTGGAAAGATTAAAAGAATGAAATGTGTTGTTGCTTGGCTAAATATTGAAGGGGAATGTAGCTGTCTACACACTTTTAGAAGTAATGGAATGAAATTAAGAAGGGGAAAAATTAGAATAGCTATTAGACCTCCTTGCCAGGAAATTTTCCCTCTTAGTTTGTAGAGTAGCATTTCTAAGGGCAGTGGTGAAACCCAATTACATAAGAACAGCCATACAGGGTCAGACCAAACGTCCATCTAGCCCAGTATCCTGTCTTCTGACAGTGGCCAATGCTAGGTGCCCTAGAGAGAATGAACGGAACTGGTAATCATCAAGTGGTCCATCACCTGTTGCCCATTCCCAGCTTCTGGCAAACAGAGGCTAGGAACATCATCCCTGCCCATCCTGGCTAATAGCCATTGAGTACTACTTTTTGTTTTAAACCTGTTGCCTATTAATTTCATTGGGTGACCCTTAGTTCTTGTGTTATGTGAAGGAGTAAATAACATTTCCTTATTCACTTTTTCCACACCAGTCAACATTTTACAGACCTCGATCATATCCTCCCTTAAGTCGTCTCTTTTCCAAGCTGAAGAGTTCCAGTCTTTTAATCTCTGCTCATATGGAAACTGTTTCATACCCCTAATAATTGTTGTTGCCCTTCTCTGTACTTTTCTAATTCCAATATATATATTTTTGAGATGGGACGACCAGATCTGCATGCAGTATTCAAGGTGTGGGTGTACCATGGATTTTTGTATCCCTTTTCTAATGGTTCCTTATATTCTGTTAGCTTTTTTGACTGCTGCTGCACATTGAGCAGATGTTTGCAGAGAACTATCCGCAATGGCTACAAGATCTTTCTTGAGAGGTAACAAACAGCTAATTTAGACACCATCATTTTGTATGTATAGTTGAGTTTACGTTTTCCAATGTGCAATACTTTGCATTTATCAACATTGAATTTCATCTGCCATTTTTTTGCAGTCATCCAGTTTTGTGAGATCGCTTTGTAACTCTTTGCAGCCTGCTTTGGACATAAATATCTTGAGTAATTTTGTATTGTCTGCAAATTTTGCCACCTTACTGTTAACCCCTTTTTCCAGATCATTTATGAATATATTGAACTGTACTTGTCCTAATACAGACCCCTGGAAGACACCCCTATTTACCTTTCTCCATTCTGAAAACTGACTATTTTTTCCTACCCTTTTTTCCTACCTATTAACCAGCTACTGATCCATGCAAAATGTGTGGGTTCTTTTGATCGTAATCTCTCTGTACCTGAGTTCCCCACCTGTAAAATGGAGATATTAATACCCCTCATCTCATAGAGATGTCGTGAAAATAATTTCAGTAATGTTTGTGAAGGACTCAGATCGTGATAAGTGTCATAGAAAAGAGTATGAGGAAATTAATAATTCTTTCTTCAGAGAAGGGTTTGATAGTGTGCAGTAAATAACAATTGGGCCACACATTGAACAATGAGAGAAAAACATTGAGTAGCTGCTCATAAATTGAGCATCAGCTATGCTGTGTGCTGAATGAGGCAAGGCCCTGTGGAAAAATATGTGATCATATAATTAAAGACTGTATCATAATGCATATGCACAAGGGGACTGAATTAAGGTTGCACAGGCAATATTCATTTTGTGTATAATTTCCTAGGTGTGTGTGTTTTTTTGTTTTGTTTTTTTTCCTTTTAAAAACAAATTTCATCATGTGGCATCATATTGATACTCACATGGGTCATCAGCAGGGTTGGAACCTTTAGATCCACCACACACACCTCTGTCACTTGAGCTAACTGAGAGCAATATAATTATAGATTTTCATCATTTATGTGGACCAGCACTAGAGGGTGATAGGACACGGTCAGACTCAGTGATCTTAGATGCCATTCCAGGCTTTGGAGGGAAAGATGCTGTAGTGAGCACAGACTCCTTTGTCCGTTCCTCACAAGCGTGGCCAGTTCTGTCTCATCCCCTCCAACCTGTCCCTGTCCTAGTCCTGTCTTTCCTCCACCTCAGGTTTCTCTTCCCAATCCTGTTATCTTCACCCAGCCAGTCCCAGTCTCCACTCCTCAAGATTCTCATCCCAGTCCCAGCCACTTTGCCAAGCAAGTCTTAATCTCACCCCTTCAGATTCCTTGGCCCAGTCCTAGTCTCTCATCTACTCCATCTCCTTGCCTAGCCACTATCAGTGCCATGTGCCTCCAAACTTTGTCCAACCAATCCCAGTCTCCCACGACACTTGCAGATCTGTCTCCCCTTCCCATTCACCTCCTTCTCCCTACCCCATTTGTTCAGGACCAATCTGTTTGCCCAGCAGGTCAGTGTCTCATCTCTCCAGGTCCTAGTCTCCTTGCTCAGCCAGTGCCAATATCCTACCCCACCCCAACTCCCAGTTTACCCCCTTCCTCTTCTTCCCCATGACTGTCTCTTTCCCTTGTGTACTGAAATCAGGGGACTGCTCCTCCTCATTGCCTGGGCACTGTGGTGGAACCATTATCTCTCCTGTGCTCTGTCTCCCTGCATTCAAGTCAGGTGCCAAGACTTTGACCTGGTGCAGCCAGAGCTGCAAGTGCATGGAAATTCTACTCTGTTCCAGGCTGGAGCATGCCTAGTGCAGATGGAATCTTTGAAGAATTTAGCTATTATTATCTAAGTCTCTTCAGAGCAGGCACAAACTGCATTTTCCCCCCAGAGGCTTATAACTTGGCTAAATTTGGGCAGATTTTCACAGGGCTAGCAAAAGGCACATCCCTGACCCAAAGCATCCCCCCACCCTTCCAAATTTTAAGTCACCAGAATTTTTTAACATGGGCAAAACAACAAACCAGCTATTTTCCTGTAGCCTTATTCTTGGAAATGGCTGAACCATTTTGGCTGAAATATATAAATAAAAAAGCCAGTCTAAGGCAGACACCCAGCGTGGAAAATATCTGCCCAAGTGGATGAAGTTTAGCAAAGATATAAGCAATTGAAAACTGTCTTGTAACCTTAATAATACGCTGCTACTGGTCTTGCCTATAATTTATATATACACAAAAAAGATTTCTGTTTTACTGGTATGCAGTTTGGAATTTGAAATCTTATTTTTCTAAAATTTTCTGTGATAGATCTCAAAGATGCTCATCCTATAATACTGGAATTATTCTATGGAGTCAGGTAGTATTTTTACACGAAGCTGATATGAAGTACAAGAGACCCCTGCTAGAACGTGCGTCAACATAGCGCGAATTCGGAATTAGCGCGGGGGCGACCATGGATCCCCAAATAAATTATTTACATTGGGATCCATGGTAACACGCCCCCCTGCTGTAACGCGGTCCCCTCGTTAACACGGTACTGCACATGGCTCCCAAACTCCACGTTCTAGCAAGGGTGCGGTATTTAAATGAGAATCTCTTTAAAATCTGCTATATAGATGTAATTAGATTGCGGAGGCTAAGCACGTTAATAATATTCATTGCAGTAAACAATATATCTACATTTGGTAAAAATCTCCTTAAAACAATAACTGGTGATTTTAAGTAAACCAAGTTTTTACTCATGTTACAAATGGCTTTATTTCAAAGCTATTTATGATTTTGAAGAAACTGATGGTGGTAACTGACCCAAACTAAGTATGCAACTTCTTGACAAGCACAAGTTTCAGTACAGATCAAGAAATGTAATTAGATTATAGCACTTGAGAGCTTAGACCCTTGATTTTGTTTTCCCTTCCAGCACCAGTATTATAGCGGTCCTGCTTACGGATGTCTTATTTTTGGTTGGTATTTGGCTATTGTAGTTGTGTAGTATTATAGTCTCCTCTCATAAAAACAATCAGTACCAAGAATACTGTTTCAGTGAAGTTATTAAATCCTTACCGATTCATTTGGTTTGCCATGAAAAGCAGATCATTTGGGGGAAATATAGCAAGCACAAATATTAAGTTTGTGTGTGATATACTGCCACAAAGAAGATTTGGATTCACAAAAATAAACTGGTTCATTTTATATTTGTCAAAATCACGTACAGTCTAGCTCTCTGCAATCTGAAATAGCATGCCTCTAGTACAGTATGTGAGATCAATAGAAGGAAAAGACCATGTAGAATGTGATTATACTCTGAAAAGTGAGTATGTGAAAATGGCAACATGGGATTCCATGTTTGCTGCATCTCATTGATTCCATATAACATTTGCTTAGTTTACAAGTACAAAAACTACAAGAGCTTTAATTTTTCCTGGCTTACCCATCACCACTAATAATAAAGATACTGCAAAGAGGAACTTAGCTAACTATTCTGTTGAAAGTGCACAAACCAGAGTAGAATTCAGTTCATTTTCACACAGCTCTGTTGGCTTTCTAGCAAAAATATAGTCACTAAAGTAACAAATACGACTTGGAATAAACAAAAGGAGCAGATTGTGTTAAATAAGAATGTATCCATTTTACCTAGTTTTTTTCTGATCGTAATCACTCTTTAAACAAAGTTGTTCTATCATATTTCAGAGAGTACAATAGCACAGAACACCAGAATGTTTGAAGACAGGCATGGAGTATTTTTTTTTAAATGTTATAAAATACATTTGCAGTTAAATCATACATAGAATAATATCTACTAGTCTGTATAGGTGCATTAATAGAATATTATGTAACACATATATACACTAAATATTTCTCTTCATATCTAGTTTCATTTTCCTTTTAATTTTGCTTTGGTGTTATCTTTTTTCCACATACTGAAGGAATTTTTCTCTGAGTGTGAGTAGTTTGCTATTACTTCTGTATCTAAAACATTATTTGTACATCGAAAACTGATGTTTGGTGTAACAGATGGTGCAGTACATAGTTTCATATTATTTAGGAATATAAAGGAATGAAGGATTTTTGGACATGGCTAATAGAACTGGGCAGTATTTAATTTTACAAAAACACTAGACAAGTTAGGAGTAAATCTACTGACTTCACATTGAAGAGCTGCTAGCTGTGTTGAAATAACATAATGGGATAAAGTAATTCAGTTGTTAATGACCTATCTGTTGTAAACTGATTGCATAAAAACAAATGGATCTCATACACACTTTTCCAACATGTATCAATGCCATTCTCATCACACATTCTATGTGACTATACAATTTCTGTGTTACTTAGAAATTCTACACATGTGTGATAGAATAAGTGTTCAGAATGATGATTTACTAGGAGGTTTTCTGTTGGGATGGTACATTATTTGTCTGCATTTTAGTTAGTAGCATTTATACTTTGTCATTTCATAACACATTCTAACAGTAGTGTGCATTTGATGCAGATAAAGTTGTGGTGTTCTGAAATGCTGAAAATCCTATGTTTGAGAAGAAAAGTGTTTAAACAAATTTTAAACTGTGATGTACAAAGCAAGTTGTGTAAATTGTGATCAACTGGCTACTATAAATGCACTGAGAAAGTAAGTGCAGTATGAAAAACCACATACTTTTAGTGGTTTCCCATTCCCTCATTTTTATTAAGTATTTTTTTTAAAAAAGATGCTTCACATGATCCCTTCAGTTTTCTTAAATATCTGTGCACTAAATACTTCTGGGGGAATTCTGTGCTAAAAAAAATTCTGCAAAATTCTGCATGTTATTTTTATAAAAAATAACACAATATAACCACACCAGTTTTAATTATTTTGGTAATTTATTTAAAAATACCTGTCAGCAAGTATGTCTCTAAAAATATAGACAACATAAAATTTCCCCCCAGGAGTAGTTTGAATTAAAGAAACTCCTATGACAACCCAGTTCCTGTTTCTCTGTTATGCTTTTGCTGTGTGCCTCAGTCTGGATGTGTTACACATGCCAGCTGGGCACATCTTGGGGGAAAACTTAGTCCCTCTGGTCTCAGACACCCACACCACCTACCCCCTAAAGCCCAGCTGCAGGATGCCCCCCAGCCCAGACACTCACACCCTATGCCCCCCAGAGCCAGGGCCAGCTCTAACTTTTTTGCCACCCCAAGCAAAAAACAAAAACAAAACTGAGTGCCACCCCACCGAAACAAACCCGCCCCGCCGAAACAAAAACAAGAAACCTCCCCAAGCACCACCCCGCCGAAACAACACCCCCTCGGCGAGCGTTGCCCCGCCGCCCCAAGATTGGCCGTTCATTAGAAGGTGCCAACCAAAGCACGTGCTTTGTCGGCTGATGCCTGGAGCCGGCCCTGCCCAGAGCCACCCTCCCCCCAGAGCCCAGCTATGGGGCACCTCCCAGCCCAGACACCCCACCCTCCAGAGCTCAGCTGCAGGATACCCCCCTAACCCAGACACCCATCCCATATCCCCCAGAGCCTAGCTGCTGGGCACCCCCTTGCCCAGACACACGCACCTCCTAGCTCCCCAGATCCCAGGGATCCAGAGAGAAACAGCCTGATGCTAGGTCCCAGGTGTTCACTGCATGCTATCTCCTTCCTTCAGCATGTGCTGGGAACTGCAGCTGCCCAGAACCGTTCAGCTCCCCCTGCCCCTCGGTATTTACAAGCTGGAGAGCTAGGCTCTGCAGGGTCCTGCATTCTATAATGGTGGCCGGCCTCTCTGCAGCACCATTTCTGCGGAGGAGGAGGAGGGGGGGAAAAGAAATTCTGCACAGAATATTAATTGTGCACAAATTCTGAATTGCACAGTGGTGCAAAATTTCCCCAGCAGTAACTAAATCCAAACAGCCACCATCTCAGATTTACTTTAATGGGACTGAAGCCACAGACTGCTTCTCAGTCAAGATAGCTGCTGTTTTCCTACAGTCATTGCATGTTGAAGTGAGGCAGCCCTTATTATAGATGCCACTATCTCCCATCATTTTCAGTGCATCTGAAAACAGAATGCTGTCAGAACAGATTGTTACCTCCTGGACTCTATAGTTAGGAAAACAAATAGTTTTCCTCTATGGGCACTGGACAAGTGAAAAAGGGGCTATACAAAGGAATATAGGACGCATGTAGGAAACGGAGGAGGGACGTGGACATAGGAGGTTCACAAGAGAGACTGAGGGAATGCAAGGGAAAAGCGATACAAAGGGAGAATGTTGAAGGTAGGAGACTGATTAGAAAAGGAGGGAAGTATGGGGTTAGGTGAATATAGGTGGCTGATATGGGTAGGAGACTTTTTAATAGTGCTTAGAGGGAGCATATGAGTGGAGCAAGAGATTTGGTAAGGCTGGGAGGGAGACTGAATACTAAAGAAGAGATTTCTGGATGCACCACAGTACCTTCTTCCAAAAGCTTCCTGTATTGCAAAAAGGATCTTGGGCATCTTCTAGGTTAAGAAATGCCATACCAATGGTGTCTCCTTTGAAGTGTCACAGTGCCTTTTAAAAAAGGATATTAGGGGCATTTTAGAACCTTGTAGATGCTGGTTGCTGTGGCTTAGCAGGAAATTTGGTTAACTTACACGTAAGGAAAATTTTTGCCAACCTCCCCTCCCCCAAACCAAAGCAAAACAACCTCCCCCCACAAACCTGCACCTTTTCAACTCAAGGAGCAGTAGTTCTCTTTAGCCCTCTATACCTTATATGTATAAGCATAATCAAACACTTTATATCTAGCACCAAATTCCTTTTACTCTATGACTTTAGATCTATTTTAAAGGTGATTTTTTGAAATGTAGTTTCAGCATTATAGTAGCTGGTAAAATGAGAAATTAAATTTATTTTGAGATGGATCCAGATCAAAAATTTGTCCTACTTAGATATGATTTTGTTGGTTTTTTTAAAATCTATTGAAATAGATGCATTTCCCCACACTAGTACTGTGAAAATGTAGTTAATTTGGGTGACCTTATAAGAATCTGAAGCTAATAAGTTGTGTGCTGAACTTCACTTTGATTAGCTAGCTAGTATATTGTATTTCTTATCCCTGCCCTTCAATCTGTTTTGTGGCTTTGCAGATTCTGAACTCTGGGGCAGAGACTGTCTTATGTTTTGCACCGCACGTAATACATCTGAGGCTCTATTACAATACAAATAACAATAGAATAATCAAAGTGTGACCGGGAGGTTGTCTATATGCTATTGTGCTGTTACTATACTCAGAGTACCTATTCAGTTCTCGTGACCAGGAAGGGTATTGAAATGAAATAGACAAGAATGTTTGTTGTTTCTGTAGAAGGGCAAGGTTCCTGAGCATTTCAATATCCTGCACATGCTGATATGAATGAATCAGATGGGCAAAACTAAGGGATACTGTAAAATGCACACTTTCCAAAAAGAAAAACAGGTACTATAGGTCTATTTTAGTCATTTAACCTTAATGTCTGTCTATTGTACACTATAGCAGTTGTACTCCTACTTTCCAGACTACTGTACCCCTTTGAGGAGTCTGATTTGTCTTGTGTACCCCAAGTTTCACCTCATTTAAAAACTATTTACTTACAAAATCAGACATAAAAATACAAAAGTGTCACAGCACACTTACTGAAAAATTGCTTACTTTTTCATTTTACCATATAATTATAAAATCAATTGGAATATAAATATTGTACTTACGTTCATAGGCGCCAACTCTGTGGGTGTTCCAGGGTTGGAGCATGCCCAGAAAAAAATGGTGGGTGTTTAGCACCCACCAACAGCCCCCCTAGCAGTGCCTCCCCTTTCCCCCAGCACCTCTCATCTGCCGCAATATGCTGTTCCGCAGTGTGCAGGAGGTGTTGGCGGGGAGGAGTGAGGGTGGTGTGTGATCAGGGGAGGAGGCGGGGTGGGGCCTTGGGGGAAGGGGTGGAGTGGGAGCGAGGCCTGGGGTGGAGCCAGGGGGAGCACCCCCAGCACATCAGAAATTTGGCTCCTTTGCTTACATTTCAATGTATAGTATATAGAGCAGTATAAACAAGTCATTGTCTGTATGAAATTTTAGTTTGTACTGACTTTGCTAGTGCTTTTTATGTAACCTGTTGTAAAACTAGGCAACTAGCTAGATGAGTTGAAATACCCCTTGGAAGACCTCTGCGTAGCCCCAGAGGTACATGTACCCCTGGTTAAGAACCCCTGAACTATAGTGTTCAGCATTGAAGAGTCGTCCTTTTACCCATAGTTATCACACTGGCATATAAGACACCATAGTAACCTACTATTCTGGCACAGAGAAATCCATGGTATCTTGAATAGTGCTTTTAATTGGCAATCATTAACCTTTTACTACAATTTCTCCACCACCCACTTCTCTTTTGTATATGTATTCTAAGGCCAGGTCTACACTGGGGCGGGGGGTCGATGTAAGGTAAGCAACTTCAGCTACGTGAATAACGTAGCTGAAGTCGACGTACCTCGCTCGACTTACCGCGTCGTGAGGACGCCGCAATATTGACTGCCGCCACTCCCCCATCGACTCCACTTCCGCCTCTCGCCGGGGTGGATTACTGGAGTCGAAAGTAGAGTGATCGGGGATCGATTTATATAGACGCGAAAAATCGATCCCCGAAAGAGCGATCGCTACCCGCCGAATCGGCGGGTAGTGTAGACCAGCCCTTACATTCTAAGGCCAGGAAGGGCAGGACTATTTACATTTGGGGCTTGATTCTGATCTCGCACTAGTATAAACTGGGAGTAACTTTGCTGAAGTCAGTGGGGCTAAAAAAGGGTAAATGAGATCAGTTGGGCCCTGTATGCTTTTAAGAATTAAGGAAAGTGTGTAGGTGCTCCTAGAGACAATATTGTATATGTATGTTAACTATGAGGTAAAGAAAGGAGTGACTATTTCATTTAGGCTAAAGGAAAGTATTTACATTAAAGTGAGGTATCTGGATAGGATATAGTATTCTGGGCAGAGTCTACTTTTACTGCAGTTCTTTACCTTATAGAAAAAGGCCTCTCTATTACTATCTAAGAAGTTATTTCTTAACTGGTGCCATTATAGTTGCCATAGAATGTTTATACATATCCTTTAATTCCATGAAGGTTCATATTCCCTAGTGTCTAGTTTTCTCCTTTGCGTTTTTTAAAAGCTAAATGAATGGGATGGGAATAAATAGCTCTCACACTGAACATAAAGATTCGGACTACTTAATTTTATACCAGAAGTATAATGCAAAAATATCCGATTTCCATTAATCCTGAGACAGTGTTCTGTCAGCACAGAGTAACAGTTTGCATCCTTCCACATTTATACTGATATCTGACTTTTTAGGAGGATATGGTTAGTACTTCTCTTACTAACTAGAAAGGGATATAGTGGCTGGTCATGTGTTGTGAATGGGGTTAGCTGCAGAAGGGATCATATTAATTCCATGACTTAATAAAAATGCTTGGGAGGAATGATACAGAGTTCTTACCCAGTTTGAGAGTCTTCTACATTAAATTTATACAGTACAGTCATCATAAAAGCCCATTCTACTATGTTAAAACCCTTTTCAGCGTCCATAGGTATAATTAGAAATTGCTTAGCATAGCATTTCACATGGTGAGAGATATTCAATAACCCTTTTAATTTACTAGCAGGCTCTCCCCTTGTGACCAATCCTGCTTGATCAATATCTACAAGAGATGTTAAAAACCTTCCCAGATAATGTCATTTCTTTACCTAGAATTTTTGCAGCCATATGTATTAATGATACAGGCCTATGTGATGTACCTGGATTAAGATCTCTGCCTGGCTTTGGTATTCGTGTTATACATGCTTATATGGAAGCTGAAAGTTTATTACTAGAGCTGATTGAAATGTTTACAGCAGAGCAGTTTTTCATTGTAAGAGGCAGTTTAGTCAAAATCTAAGCATTTCACAGGAACATGTTGAATTTGACAGATTTTAGATGGAATAAACTCGATGATAAATTATTAAAATTTCCAGATTGTGGCAGCGGTTCCTAGTAACCAGTTAAAATTGGTCCGATAATGCCACTTTTCCAATTTTGATATGGATTATTTTGTCTATTAAAGTTTTGGTGACCAAAAAAATAGACTATTTAGGTGTCAGTGTTTTGCATTGTGGAAAAAACATCACTTGGGTTTTTCCCCTTATACAGCCACTTTGCAGCACACATCACTGAGAAATGACACCTTTTTTGCGGGCCCATTTCATTGAGACAGGTCAATGTCAGATTCAGCTCCAGAAACTCCATTTGTCTTCTCTATTTCCTCTTACCAGTTGAAGGACTTTACTGTCTGTAGAGGCAATCTGTGTGAAACACCCACACAACAATATTGTTAGGAAATAAGACATTAAAATCAGATCAAAATAAAATAAATGGTTTGTGTAACATTCCTCATTATAATATTCGCGTATCTGATACATTGAGAAGTTTCTTGAGGAAGCTCAGTGTTCCTGTCAACATGGCAAAAGTGTGTGTGTGTGTGTGGCATGTTTTTAAATTAAAATCTTCATCATAGCTGAGTAAATCAATGCAACTTGAATCTATTTTGCATGGAGTTGTTGCCTCCCCAGGTGATGTTTCTCCCTGTGATTCTATATTGTAGCTGAAAAATTCTGGAATATTTGGCTCCCAGATTTCATGATCTCTCCTGCATGTTTAGATACTAGGAGGACCCTCTGATCCTGGTGTTTGGAATCTGACAATTATCGTTTTGAGTCTGATGTTGCTTATCACTTCTGTAGTTCTGTGTGCTCTTTCAGTTAGCAGATTACTAATGTTTAATGTGTTGGAGAACCATTTTTTTTCAAAATATTCCACAGAATCATGACCATCCTGTCCTTCCAGGAAACTTATTGTACATATATTTTTACATCTATCTGTTCTCAAGGTCTTTTATTTTATGTTACAGAATTTTATAGTTCTTTCATAATGATCACACTTTGTTGTACAAACCCCCAGGTTATTTTCTGTAGCTGAGAGTTATTTTTTATATTCCTCTTCCATGACTTTAGATCTGTAGTAATTTTGCCATCCAGTGTTTCCATTTAACTTTTGTCCTGGAGGGTAATGGAAAGTAAAGTTAGCAGTATAATTTGTTGTTTCCTCACTGGGTATGTCTGTCTGGGTGCTGCAGCAGCTTTAGTATTAGCTGGTGCTTGGCCCACTTCTTTCTTTCTTGAATATTTAACCCATCCCCCCCCCCCCCCCCCCCCCAAATCGGATAGGACTATCTTCTGACCTTTAGATTTTTTTTCTGGGGGCAGGAGTGAGGAGGTGGTACGTCAGCAAGATTTTTATTAGAAACTAGAAGGAAAGAGGGCATTCACAGGACTCTCTGCTACTGAAATCAGGACATCACATGATCCCTCCCCCCCACCCAGCCCTCACAAAAATACTGTGTTGCATACAGTTAGTTGTTGAAATTTTTGATCCAGTGGGAAAATACCTCCTTATCAAACCTGTTCTGGGCTAAGAATAACACAGGTATCTTGCTGTCTACTGTGCAGAATGTTAATCTGGAATCATTATTATTTTGTATCAGGAAACTAAGTACTGAAGTCCATTTACTTGAGTTATTTTATTTTAATCCTATGAAATAGCTCTAGTGCTGTAGCATTGAATGCATTGCTGTTCATAATACTAGGCTTTTTATAAATAGGGAAATTACCGATTAAGCTGCAGTGATCTAGAACACACTTATGAAATTTTAACCGGATTGGCCACCAGCCAAACACCCTCACAGGGCCAGCCAGAAGTCATTCTTTCGCTTCTCCCCCTTTAGGGCCCTTTAAGAACTCATAGGTCAAAGCTGTTTCAAACAATCCCCACAAGGAGCCCCATTTATTTAGTCCTCTGGTACATATTGGCCTCTAGGCCCAAGCTCAGCTCAGTTCAGTTCAGTGTGTGTCTCCTGATTAATCCAAGATAACACAAAACAAAAACTCACACAGTCTACATCCCAGCTGACCTTTTAAGTCTCTCTACTGCTTGTACAGGGTGTCTTCCAGGTCTCCCTGCCTGGAGAACTTTCTCCCACTCTCTCCTGCTGCTTAAGCTTTTCCCTTGCTGATTCAGAGCCCTGCAGTAACCTTCTTCCTCTCTAGTGTCCTCACATACAACTGAAGCCTCCTCAGCTTCCCCCATTTAATGCAACTTCCTGCCCTTTTTATTCTGGGATCACCTGATTCAACCCAAGTGTGGCTCATCCTGTAATCAGGGCTGGCTTAGCCCTTGGTTCTCCAGCCCATGGAGCAAGCCACTGTTACATTAAGCAATTTGTCAATATTTCTTCGAAGTAGAGTCTAGAAATATATTTAATTATTTGGCTCTCCCATAGGGTGACCAGATAGCAAGTATAAAAAATTGGGACAGGGGGTAGGGAATAATAGGTGCCTGTATAAGAGAGCCCCCAAAATCAGGACTGTCCCTATAAAATCGGGACATCTGGTCACCCTACTCTTTGAGGATCATCACATTTATATTTTTTTCAAGATGGACCTCTCTCAAAACTATTAATTTGTATACAAACAAGTAAAATAGTTAGAGTTCTGCAATATAGCCTTGTCGGAAGAATCATTGAGCAGCTCAGATATCCAAGGTGATTGATTAAAAGATTCAAACAAAATTAAAGAGATGTTGAGACTGAAGTAGTCATGATGCCTACTTACATCACGGAGAAGCTAACGGTTTTTAACAATATGCATGATGATACAAATTTTGTTAAATAAACTGTGGTTTTCTTAGTGCCACCTTTTGAGTTTACCTTTTTTGTGTCTGAATTGTTGCTAACCAATTAGAGGACTCTGCAAAATCTAGATTTCTGTGTGGAGCTGGGATTGAGTTCTTCGTGATATTAAACATGATACTTAATTTTTTAAACACATACAAAATATGTAGAATTGTAGATTTTTAGTTTTTGCTATAATTTTTCCTACTGTGACAAACACATTTGACGATCTACTGTTTTTATGAGTTGTTCAATTGGATGCTGGATGAAAAGTGTGATTAGTTGTTCAGATGTAAAACTTACCAAATAACTTTTTATGTAAAGTTACATTTCTCATTTCTTGTGTAAAAGTTTGAGAAGCAAGAACTATTTAACTTTAATTAAAAATAAGCACATTTGTTTGACACTTGCTTTTTGTGCTACATTTTTCACATACAACTCACTGAGTTCCCAAACAGTATTGTTGATAAAGATTAGTTTATAAAATACTGATATTTCTCACCTGAGCTCTTTTTTTCTATAGTAACTGAATACTGCTGTTTCATAAGGCTAAATTCGAATGTGTATTGATTGTGACAATATGCAAATCTCAGATCAAATCTTTATATTACTTAAGAAAGTGTTAGTTAAACAGACTTGTTATAATAAACCATTGCTCATGTGACCATTGTTCAGGTACATTTATGGTGTAACTCTTGTGTATGTACACTGTAGGGAAAGAAGTAGACTCCTCTCCTTGCCTCCAAACTGGTAGCCAGAGAATAAATGAAATTTTCTGTCTTCTGCTTTAACCCCAGTAAATTCTAGTGTTGCATGATGATCTTGCTGCTTAACTCCTGGTGCTGCTGATGGTGGTAGTAGTAGTCTTAGCCCAGGTCTACACTAACCCCCCCTGTCGAACTAAGATACGCAACTTCAGCTACGTTAATAACGTAGCTGAAGTCGAAGTACCTTAGTTTGAACTTACCTGTGGTCCAGACGCGGCGCGCAGGCTCCCCCGTCGACTCCGCCTACTCCACTAGTCGAGCTGGATTACTTACTCGTCGAGCTTGATTATGTCTATACTTACCCGTCGCGTCGGAGGCGTGGGATCGATGTTCTGGGTTCGATTTATCGCGTCTTGTCAAGACGCGATAAATCGAACCAGGAAGTGCTCCCTCGTCGACGCTGGTAATCCAGCTCGACGAGTGGAGTAGGCGGAGTCGACGGGGGAGCCTGCGCGCCGCGTCTGGACCACAGGTAAGTTCGAACTAAGGTACTTCGACTTCAGCTACGTTATTAACGTAGCTGAAGTTGCGTATCTTAGTTCGACAGGGGGGGTTAGTGTAGACCTGGGCTTAGAGTAGTGCCTGGGCACCAACTAAGAATGGGCTCCCAGTAGCATTGGCAGCAACTTGGGCTAACTGCCTGAATACGTATCCATGGGGGCTTGACAGGTTTGTACTAGAGGCATTTAGCTTGATAAAAGGTGGTGTCAGTATGTCTCCTCTATCTGGGATCATACCCTCAGCTCTATATGTAGACATACCCATAAAATAATAGACTGTCCCTGTCCCAAAGATCTTACAAGACAAATTAGGGACAGGGTATACTGATACAATATACAAGCAATGTGATCCATGTGATGGCCTGCAAATGTCATATTAGTACCATAATTTTTTTCCTGCTCCTTTTAGGAGTAGTGGTGGTAGTTTTTGGTTTTTATTCTATGCGGTTTTGTTAGAAGGGGAATCACTAGACTAAAAACAAAGGAAGTCAGAGGGAACATGGAAGGGTATGAAGGGCAGGTGGCGTGAGGCTGAGGTGAAGAGAGAGTGAGAAAGAAGGCAGGAGGAGTTTGGAGGAAAAAGCCAATCAGTACAGGCAGAGAAATATCTGAAGTTAAAAAGTGTACAAGTGGGTTCAGGCCTTCGGAGGTGAACTATCCCTCTGTGTTGTGATGGCTCTACTTATGCAACCCAAAATCACATTGCTGTGTTTGCTACCATATTGTACCATACAGTGATATCTAATTTACTGTTTGCAGTGTTGGTCTCAGGATGTGAGAGAGACAAGGTAGATGAGGTAATATCTTTTATTGGACCAACTTCTTTTGGTAGAAGCTACAAGCTTCCAAGCATCACAGAGCTCTTCTTCAGGTCTGGGTAAGGAAACCAGAGTGTCTGAACTAAATACAAGTTGGGATAGATTGTTAAGCATTAGTGGGTTAACACATGCTGTAGGAGACCACTTAAAATGAAGTGTGCAATTAAGGATTAACGGGCAGTGAGGTGTGTTACAAATTGTTGTAATGAGCCATAAAACTAGTGTCTCTGAGTCCATGATTTGTAGTGTCTAGCGGAGTTAGGAATTTAAGTTCCCAGGCTCACCTTTTGAAAGTGTGCAGGTTTCCTTTGAGTACTAGTATCTAATTTACTGTCCTTTATCAACTCCCAGTTTCTTTTAGAAACACTGTTTTCCAGGTGCCTTCCTCCTTGTATGTGTGTATGTGATGGCCACTGTAGGTTTTCCTTTATTTTTCATGTCTAGTGTAATTACTCAAAGTACTTTGCGCTCATCTAAAAGCTGGACGAGCACAAGTCCATGGAGCCAGATGCACTGCATCCGAGGGTGCTAAAGGAGTTGGCGGATGTGATTGCCGAGCCATTGGCCATTATCTTTGAAAACTCATGGCGATCGGGGGAGGTCCCGGATGACTGGAAAAAGGTTAATATAGTGCCCATCTTTAAAAAAGGGAAGGAGGAGGATCCGGGGAACTATAGGCCAGTCAGCCTCAACTCACCTCTGGCAAAATCATGGAGTAGGTCCTCAAGGAATCAATTTTGAAGCACTTGGAGAAGAGGAAAGTGATCAGGAACAGTCAGCATGGATTCACCAAGGGCAAGTCATGCCTGACTAACCTAATTGCCTTCTATGATGAGACAACTGTCTCTCTGGATGAGGGGAAAGCAGTGGACATGCTATTCCTTGACTTTAGCAAAGCTTTTCATACGGTCTCCCACAGTATTCTTGCCAGCAAGTTAAAGAAGTATGGGCTGGATGAATGGACGGTAAGGTGGATAGAAAACTGGCTGGATGGTCGCACTCAACGGGTAGTGATCAATGGCTCCATGTCTAGTTGGCAGCCGGTATCAAGCCAGCCGTGGGGATGGTTTTGTTCAATATTTTTATGAATGATCTGGAGGATGGCGTGGATTGCACCTTCAGCAAGTTTGCAGATGACACTAAACTGGGAGGAGTGGTAGATACGCTGGAAGGTAGGGATAGGATACAGAGGGACCTAGACAAATTAGAGGATTGGGCCAAAAGAAATCTGATAAGGTTCAACAAGGAGAAGTGCAGATTCCTGCACTTAGGACGGAAGAATCCCATGCACTGCTACAGACTAGGGACCGAGTGGCTAGGCAACAGTTCTTCAGAAAAGGACCTAGGAGTTACAGTGGACGAGAAGCTGGATATGAGTCAACAGCGTGCCCTTGTTGCCAAGAAGGCTAATGACATTTTGGGCTGTATAAGTAGGAGCATTGCCAGCAGATCGAGGGATGTGATCATTCCCCTCTATTCGGCATTGGTGAGGCCTCATCTGGAGTACTGTGTCCCACACTACAAGAAGGATGTGGAAAATTGGGAAGAGTCCAGTGGAGGGCAACAAAAATGATTAGGGGACTGGAGCACATGACTTATGAGGAGAGGCTGAGGGAACTGGGATTATTTAGTCTTCAGAAGAGAAGAATGAGGGGGGATTTGATAGCTGCTTTCAACTACCTAAAAGGAGGTTCCAAAGAGGATGGATCTAGATTGTTCTCAGTGGTAGCAGATGACAGAACAAGGAGTAATGGTCTCAAGTTGCAGTGGGGAAGGTTTCGGTTGGATATTAGGAAAAACTTTTTCATTAGGAGTGTGGTGAAGCACTGGAATGGGTTACCTAGGGAGGTGGTGGAATCTCCTTCCTTAGAGGTTTTTAAGGACAGGCTTGACAAAGCCCTGGCTGGATGATTTAGTTGGGGATTGGTCCTGCTTTGAGCAGGGGGTTGGACTAAATGACCTCTTGAGGGCCCTTCCAATCCTGATATTCTATGATTCTATGATCTAATTCATTGCCATATTGTATCTCAGAGACTTTGAAAATACTTTGGACACATACTGCCAGACCTCCATCTCTTCTTTTTTCTTTTTCTGTTTCTCCTGTATAAACTGTACCTCTCCATATTTATATTCCATTTATAATTGTCATCAGAATTGTTATGCCTCCTAAATTATAATCTCTGCCTTTAACACTTCAACTTTTTTAGATATTTCTTATATTGTTTGTATAGAAATGTTTCAGTATGTTGGTTTTCCTTTTCTTAATTTTCTATTGAAGACCAAAGAAGTGCCATATTATTTGAGTTAAACAAAAGTTCTTCTTCGAGTGCTTGTTCACATCCATTCCAATCAGGTGTGTGTGCGCGTGTGCATGCACGGCAGCTGGAAGATTTTCCCCTAGCATTATCCATCGGTTTCAGTGTAGTAGCCGTGTTAATCTGTGTCATCAAAAAGAAAATAAGAAAGAAATACTTGTGGTACCTTAGAGACTAACAAATTTATTTCACGAAAGCTTATGCTGAAATAAATTTGTAGTCTCTAAGGTGCCACAAGTATTTCTTTCTTATTTTCTTTTTATTATCCATCGGGTTGGTCTGGGCGCCCTACCTACCAGTCACCCTCTCAGTTGACGCCGGTGACGGCTAGCTGAAACTACCCATTGCTTGTGCCTTTGCAAGTGCGTGCTTCGCAGTGTCCTGTTTGTGTGTGTATATAGTTAGTCAGCTGTATATAGTAGTAGAGTACTCTTAAAATTAGCATAGATAATTTTGTATGTTTTCTTTGGGGGGCTTCTCCCTGCCCCAATGTGCCCCTGGCACCAGGGTATGCCTTGGTCTCCAGGGTTCAAGGCATGTTTGGACTGTGGCAGGTATATCCCTAGAAATGCTCCGTAAACTTCGTGCTTGATGTGTCTCGGGGAGGGTCACCTTTGCGAGTGCTGTAAAATCTGTAGAGGGTTTCATCCACGAACCTGAAAGACAGAAAACAGCGCCTCCACATTTTGCTCCTGGAGGCAGCACTTTGGCCTCAGTCAGAGCCTGGTTCAGCGGAGCCAGCCTCAAGTGCTGGTTCCTCAGTGCACAGTGCTCTGGCACGTTGACATGTGAGCCAGTGCCAAAAAAGGACTCATCTAGAGACCTTTCGCACTGCCATGGCTCCACGCACAGGGCCCAGACTTCCATGAGCACTGGTCTCAAGCCCCAGTGCCCCACAAGAAAAAGAATGCCGACAGAGGGCACTCCCTGACCAGGTCTAAGGATGGTGGTGGTCAGTAAGCTCCCGTCTGGTGCCCACTTGACTGGGGTTGCGTCAACTTTTGCCCCAGTGGGGTTCCAGTCGAGTCTGCACCCTTATCACTTGTTGGCCCGCCACCAGGATGACCTGCAGCTCCTATCCATTCTGGAGGAATTTGAGGCCTCAGCGGACCTCCTGGTGCTTGGAGCACCAGCCTCCCCTCCAAGGCGGGAGAGATCGGCAGCGCTGGTTCAGGGCCCAGTGCATTTTGTGGGCAAATCGGCGATGATGGTGGCAATGCGCGCACCATCCCTGATGCATTGGCCACTGGCACCGGCTGCTTGAGTGGAGGAGCCACTTTGGTCCCCCAGTTCGCGGCAGTCATCACCAGCACTGGGGGACTCCGCTCCCCTGTGGTCGTCCCAGTCGGAGATCTCGGAGTCGGAGTGGGAATCATCACACTCCAGTAGGAGCAGGAGGTCCCGCTCTCACCATGACCGCCATCCCTGCCCAGTGCCGTGGCTGGGTCAGTGGCAAGCCCCTCAATGCCCCTTCTGGACATCCTGGGCCTATCATCAAACCCAGGGGTAGAGCCACGGGTCTAGACTGGCATTAGTGGTCTCTGCGTCCTTCGGACCGCCGCACAGTCCTTCGGCGCCGGGGATGTCACTACCGTTGTCGATGATCCCAGCACCAACTGAGGCATTGATGATGGCGGCACCGACTCCGGCACTCACTCCATTGGCACCGGCTGCACCGCCAACACCGACTGCGCTGCCGACACCAGTGAGGCAGCAACTGCAGCACTGACTGCGACACCGGAGAGCCTAGCTCCTTGGGACCCCAGGCAAGCTGAGGGCAGAGAGGAGGTTCTGGTACCATCCTCCCTATTGTCCTCCTCATCTCCGGACGAGGTGGTGGCTGGCTCAGCAACCACTCCAGCGTTGGAGGACAGCAGGGTCCTACAGCAGCTGCTGAGGCCCAAAACCGGCTTTTTGAAGGTGTGCACGAGGATGGCGCACCAGTACAACGACTGGATCCACCCTTACCTTTTTGTCCCAACTATCCCTTTTCTACCCTGCGTGGGCCAGTATTACATCGGACCATTGGGTGCTCCGCATGGTAGAGAAGGGATACTCCCTCCAATTCTCTGCCCTCCCGCCCTTCCACTCCCTTCCCCGTCCCTCTTCAGTGACCCTTCTCATGAGCAACTCCTTATGCAGGAGGTGCAATTGCTTCTATTGCTGTGGGCAGTAGAAGAGGTTCCTTAGGAGCTGAAGGCAAAGGTTTTTATTCTCAGTATTCCCTAATACTGAAAGCCAAAGGCGGGCTCTGGCCCATTCTAGACCTGCGAGAGCTCAAGAAGTTCACGAAGAAACTCAAGTTCCGCATGGTCTCTTTGGTGTTCATCATTCCCTTCTTGGATCCAGGGACTTGAAGGACGCGTACTTTCATATAGCAATCACACCATCCCACAGAAAATACTTCAGGTTTGTGGTGACCGACAACCACTACCAGTTCACAGTCCTCCCATTTGGCCTGTTGGCGGTGCCTTGAGTTTTTACCAATGCATGGCAGTTGTGGCTCCATTCCTGCACAGACGACAGGTATAGGTATTCCTGTACTTTGATGACTGGCTGATCAAGGGCCGCTCCAGGGGTCAAGTGGAGGCAAAAGTCGACTTCATAAGAATTATGTTTGACAAACTGGTCCTTCTCCTGAACATGAGGAAATCAACTCTGTTCCCTGTTCAGCAGATAAAGTTCATAGGAGCGGTATTGGACTCAACACAGGCCAGGGCATACCTCCCGGAAGTGAGCTTTCAGGCCCTGGACGACATCATTTGAAGTCTCAGGCAGTTTCCCACCACCACAGCAAGGAATTGCCTGAAACTTCTTGGGCACATGGCCAGACTCAGACTCCGGTGTCTCCAATCATGGCTAACCTCGGTGTATCGGTCACGTCGGGACAGTTTGGACAGGGTCGTGACTGCCTCACATGGTGGCTCGACTCACAGGTAGTGTCTGCAGGGGCCCCCTTCACCAGTCCTCAGCCATCTCTCTCATTGGTGACAGACGCGTCAGCCTTGGTCTGGGGAGTACATCTGGGAGAACTCAGGACACAAGGCCTCTGGTCTCGGGTGGAAGTCACTCTCCACATCAATGTCAGAGAGCTGAGAGTGGTGTGCCTGGCATGCCAGACTTTTGGAGCCCAGTTGACAGGGAGATGTGTATCTGTTATGACAGACAATCACCACGGTGATGTTCTATATCGACAAACAGGGTGTGCATACTCCTCTCTCCCCTGTGCCAGGAAGCCCTCATGCTGTGGGACTTTTGTGTAGCTCATTCGATACACCTGCAAGCATCGTACCTCCTGGGGGTACAAAACAAGTTGGCAGACTGTTTTAGCAGGTCATTTCATGGCTACGAGTGGTCCCTACAACCGGATGTCATGAACAACATCTTCCAATGGTGGGGCTTTCCCCAAATAGATCTCTTCACCACATGACACAACAGGAAGTGCCAGCAGTTTTGCTCCTTCCCAAATCACAGTCTGGGCTCCATTGTCGACGTGTTCCTTCTCCCGTGGAAAGACCATCTCCTGTACGTGTTTCCGCCCTTTCCTCTTCACAAGGTGCTCCTCAAGATATGGAGGGAAGAAACTTCAGTGATATTGATAGCTCCAGCCTGGCCCTGCCAACACTATGCACATCCCTCCTTGAGATGTCCATGGAAGCTCCAGTCACCTTGCCGCTCTTCCTGACTTAATAACTCAGGATCATGGCCATCTACAACACCCGAACCTTGAGTCGCTGCACCTGACACAGAGTCGCTGCACCTGACAGTGTGGAAACTCTATGGCTGAATCCGATGGGCCTCTCCTGCTCAGACCCAGTTAAACAATTGCCCCCTCCACCAGGGCTACCTACCTGGCCAAATGGAAGAGATTTTCAATCTGGTCAGCACAACACTGTCCATCTCTGATGCTCACCTCCATACCACTTATATTGGACTACTTCTCCATCTTAAGCAGCAGGGGCTGGCCATGTCATCAATAAAGGTTCACTTGGCCGCCATTTTCCTTCTATCCAGGTGCAGAGAGCCAGTTGATCTTTGCCAGCCCTGTGGTCAGCCGTTTCCTGAAAGGTCTCGACAAGCTATACCCACTTGTCCGACAATCGGTCCAGACCTGGGACCTTAATCTAGTCCTTTCCAAATTAATTGGTCCACCCTTCGAACTGCTGGAGACTTGTACCCTGCTCTTCCTGTCGTACAAGGTGGCGTTTCTGGTAGTGATAACCTCAGCCAGGAGGGTGTTTGAGCTCAAGGCCCTAACAGCAAAGTCCCTTACACGATGTTCTATACGGACAAGGATCAGCTCAGGTCACATCCTGCATTCCTCCTGAAGGTTGTCTCCCAATTTAATATCAACCAGGACATCTTCCTCCCGGTGTTATATCTTAAGCTGCACACAAGTGGCAGGGAGCAGAGGCTTCACTCATTGGATATCCATAGAGTGTTAGCTTTTTACAAAGAAAGAACGAAACCGTTCCGAAAGTCCATTCAGCCGTTTGTGGCCGTGGCAGACAGGATCAAAGGTCTTCTAGTCTCCTCGTAACAAATTTCGTCGTGGATCACTTCCTGCATCCATGAGTGCTATAACTCGGTGGAGGTGCTGACCCCGCCGCTCACAGCGCACTCCACCAGGGCACAGGCTTCTTCAAGAGCCTTCCTGGCGCATGTTCCTACACAGGAAATATGCAGAGCGGTGATGTGGTCCTCAATACATACCTTCACATTGCATTATGCTATCACTCAACAGGCCAGAGACGACACAGCCTTTGGTAGAGCAGTGCTCCACTCAGCAGGCTTCTGAACTCTCCTCTGGAACTTAGACTTGGGAATCACCTGAATTGACATGAACAAGCACTCGAAGAAGAAAAAACAGTTACTCACCTTCTCGTAACTACTGTTCTTCGAGATGTTGTTCATGTCCATTCCAATACCCACCCATTGACCCCTCTGTCGGAGTAGCCGGCAAGACGGAACAGAGGTGGCGTGTCGGTAGGGTCCTATATTGGGCGCCATGAAGGTGCCGCTTCAGGGAGTTCCTGGACCAACCCAACAGATACTGCTAGGGGAAAATATTCTGGCTGCTGTGCATATGCGAGTGCACACACCTGGTTGGAATGGACATGAACAACACATCTCAAAGAACAACAGGTACGAGAAGATGAGTAACCTTGTTTTCCCTCCATACTACCCTTCATGTCTAGCCATATTTACCCTGCTACTTTTGAAGCCATGAGGTCAGTGTCCCTCAGATTGAGGCGCAATAATCTTTTCTCCTACTCTTTGGGGTAAGGGTTAATCTCTTGGTGTGTGTATGTACAGTGCCCAGCACAATGGGGCCCCAATCTTGCCTGGGATCTCCAGGTGTTACTCTAATACCAATAATCAGCAAGTGAAAGTGTTGAAATAGATATTTTAGTGGGAAAGGTCACACATAATATTTAAACTTGAAACTAATAAAAACATAACACTATGAGATACTAACACTTAAAAAACTAACAGCAATTTTAACTAAATCATTTACTAAATAAAAGTAACTGCTATGACAACTAAAACAAATTGCTAAATCATAACTTGCTAAGTCATAACCATTACTTAGAGAGGTTTTTTAGAGTTAGCTCCTAGCAGAGTGAATTAGATCATTGTTAGTTTACTGAAGCTCTAGCAGGAACTATTTTTCTGTAGACTTTGAGCCAGATCCACCCCTGTGCTGATGCAGCATCAGAAGGGAGATGAATTACCCCTCCCCTGTTAAGGGGCTGCTGGGAAGTGGTGCAGGCTAACCTGATTCAGAGGCCTCAGTGGACTAATTCTGAGATGCAGGTTCATCCCAGCCACGCTGTCTTCTGGTCCCAATCCACTCTCATCCTTCTCAGAATTCCCCCTCCTCCCCCCGCATTGGTACTATTCACTACAGGGGGCATAGTTGCAGGGGCTTTCATCTTCCCTATGACTGGGGTAGCTGGCACAAATAGACCATAGAGCAACGATGAATTGGGCCATGAGACTCTTTGCTGCTGCACAACAGTACTGTCAGAGTTTTGGTAGGGGAATGTAATGCTGTCCCCAGTTGTATACCTTCTATGTGCATTTCTTTGCTGGAATTAAGGAAAGCAGGGGACAGCACCATGGACAGTAGCATTTTCCCTACTCACCTACACCAAGCTCCTAGGAGTTCCCATTGTGAGGAAGGTGGTACAGAGGCAGAACTCTCTTGTTTTCAGGCAGAAAGTCAGATAGCCACACATGAAGGCACCTTCCATGTGCAGATCTATGGACAAGACCATTATACATGGTTATTGCCAGTACTGCAGCTTGATGAGGTGGAAATACCGATTTGACATCCATGAACATTAAAGTGATGGATTAGCATTTTTGCACTTCTTGCAAAAGGTATTTTAAGGTGTCGCTGAGGAATCTTCACATGACCGCTTTTACTACTTGTTAATGATCCGGTGAAAGAGTATTGTACAACTGTGTTATATAACTGCTATCAGAAGAAATAATTTCAGAATTGGATCAGCCTGCACACTAGTTGTCATTTTCAGTAAATTTTGTGAACAGCAAATGCTGGGAATGTTTAGTTCACTATGTTACTCAGTAACAGCTTGTTCCATATTAAACAAAGAAAGATCAATGGCATCTGTCACCGACCACCTGTCAGGTTGCTGGGTATTGCTGATTGTTTAGATGTGTTTTGCTTTAGGTAAGAACACACTTACCAGCAGTATGTTGCAAGTTTTAGTACAAATATTTATTTTCCTATTTGAATAAATGTCCACAGCCAGTACATTTATGATATGTTCAATCACAAAAAATGGTGACATTAACTTTTCAAATATAACTAACGTTTTCCACATTTACAATTCCAAAAGTAACTTCTTACTACAACTCCTTTTTGAAAGCAAGAATTGTTAATTTGCAAATCCCTTTAATTCTCACAGAAAACTGCCTAGCATCCTCATCCAATTTCTCAGAAAAGATTCATTAACAGAGTTGTCATAAATATAAAGGGAAGGGTAACAATCCTTATGTATGCAGTAATATAAAATCCCTCCTGGCAAGAGGTACAGAATCACTTACCTGTAAGGGGTTAATCAGTTCAATTAACCTAGTTGGCACCTGACCAGAAGGACCAATGGGGAAAGAAGATACTTTCAAATCTGGGGGGCGAGGAAGGTTTTTGTTTTGTGCTCTTTGTTTGTTTTCTCTTGGAGCCAGAGAGGGGCCAGGAACAGAGAACAGGAAAATTCTTCTCCTACAGACAGTCCTGAAACGAGTCTCTAAGATTACAAAGTGTAAGTAAGCAAGGCACGGCGTTAGATTATCTTTTGTTTTATTTTGTGAATTCCCCCTATGCTAAGAGGGAGTTTTATTCCTGTTTTCTGTAACTTTGAAGTTAATCCTAGAGGGGAATCCTCTGTGTTTTAAATCTTTTTATTACCCTGTAAATTTACCTTCCATCCTGATTTTACAGAGGTGATTCTTTTACTTTTGTTTTAAATAAAATTTTTCTTTTAAGAACCTGATTGATTTTCGGTGTCCTAAAAACCCATAGGTTTGGTCTGTGCTCACCTGTACCAATTGGTGAGGATATATTCTCAAGCCTCCCCAGGAAAGGGAGTGAAGAGGCTTGGGGGGATATTTTGGGGGAGATAGGGCTCCAAGTGGCCCCTCCCTGAATGTTTGTTTAAATCGGTTGGTGGTGGCAGCAATACGTCCAAGGACAAGGAAAGGAATTTGTGCCTTGGGAAAGTTTTTAACCTAAGCTGGTAGAAATAAGCTTAGGGGGTCTTTCATGCGGGTCCCCACATCTGTACCCCAGAGTGAAGAGGAAACCCTGACAATCCAATTTCTCAGAAACGGTTCATTAACAGAATGTTAAAATGCCAACATTTGATTATCTGTACAAAATACACTACAGTATATTTACTGCAACTATATACTGTGTGAAGCATTGTAATAGCACAGAGAATATAATTAATGTGACATGAACAAAATGGAATATTAAAAAGAAATGAGTACTAGTTTGGGAGCAGAAGCAGCTATTTCCTGTTGAAATACGCTTGGAGGAGCACTAGTGATGGTTCTTCAAAGGGAAACCACTGCTTCTATCTGAGTCTTAGTGCACAGAAGTAATTCAAAGGGAGATTTTAAGTTAAAGTTCACTGTAAGAAGTGGATTTGAGGGATAGTTTAAGGGTCCAGTTTCATTTGGTCTTGTTGAATTCAGCCTTATTCTTTCTGCATATACAGTGGTGGTGCTTAGAACTTTTGTTAGATGACAAAATATTATTTCAGTATTTTCATATTCCTACAGGAAGAATAGAATAGTATAGGAAGCATTGGGGTAATTATTAAAGGCAAAATTGAAAGCAGCAAGCACTATAATGCTTCTATGATTTACAATACTGTATGTAGGTAAAGCATAAAACAAAATGGACACTTGGGGAAAAAACAAGTATATCTTATTTTAATCAGTCAATATTGAGCACTTTTACTATATATTGACAATTTACTGTCTCAAAATATAGTGTAGCCTTGAAGTAACTCTTCAGACTGGAGGGAAAAATAATTAAACTTGTGGAGGAGTAGCATATTGTTGCTTTAGAATATTCATTGTGGAAGCTTCAGTGTTAATAGAATATTTAGATTTTTAATGTCTATTCAAATATTTTATTCTGATTTAACATGCTTATATAACTACACAGATGTCCTGATAAACTGATTATATGTCAAAATATCTAATTTTTAAACTAGATACTTGTCAGATGATTGATAATTTCTGAGATCTAATTTTATGAGTTAATTACATTTTGCATAAACTCAATTTTAAGAGGGGGAAAAAAAGAAAAATTGTATTAGCTCTTGTTCATTCACAAAAAGAAAACGTAGAGAAGTACAGTGAATTCCATGAAATAATTTCCTAACGAAGGAGGAAACTGCATCATGTGCTGGTTTACTTTTAGTCAAAACACATCAAGAATTTACACACATCCAGCTTGCAAGTGAACTAGCTTTAGTGTGCATAGATAAATGGTTGCCATTAAAAAGCCAGCATTTTCCAGTATTTTCATTGGGCGTGAAGTAACATGATTTAAGTCACATATGTGAAATTCCTTGAGAGAAGATTTGCAGAGAATTATGGACCATTATCAATGATTAGATGATCAAATCTTGCAAACATATTTTTTAACTTAATTATAATAGCACCACTGAGTTGGAGAAAGCTGAAGAATTTCAATTCAATATTAATAATAATCATCCCTGTTTTCATACATGTCTTGATAAAGACCAGCAGCATATTTCTGCAAGGCAGAGCTAGAAGCTTGTGTGTCATGAAATTCTCTCCACTGTCTTGGTTTGTTCGCAGCTTAAAACTGACACTGTAAAATGTTTTACTGACGTTAGTCCATCATTTATTTCTGGTGTCTTTGGTGAACTGTCTACTTGCTCTTCTCTGACGATCTTGGGAATTATTTTCCTGCTTCTGTGAGTTAGGAAACCTTATACTTTCTAGCCATAATCTTTACCTGGAGCAGAGATAGAAGGGATCATGTGCAGGGGGTTCCATGCCCTGCTTTTAATGGGCATAATCTGAATTAAACTCTCAGAGGCATGAGTTGTGCTAGTTCCCTCAAACTGCCTGTAACCCAACTACTGCAGAGAGTCTTCTGGCCCCACTAGGAGATCCCCAAGCCACTTGAGTCTCCATTACTATAAATCATGAGAAACTCTTTCAGAAGACTATCCTTGCAGTGGTGGAGTGAGAAAAGGAAATACATTTAAAATGGGGTGGAGTATAGGAGAAAAATAGTGATGTGAACGAATTCTGATTTCTGAATAAAAAAGACATAGCCAGATAACAGTATCTATAGTAAGTTACAATCAATCCTGTTCATGTTTCATGTCAGCATCACATACATTAAGATGATATTAATCTTTTAGTTTGCCAGGGGCATATTTACTAGTGTATTAAAATTCAGCATTAAATGCAGTAATGGCTTTCTTCGTATATTTTTAAGGCCAGAAGGAACCATTATTATCATCTAGTCTGACTTTCTGAAGAACTCAGGCCTTATAACTTCACTCATTAACTCCTGCATCAAGCCCAATCATCTGTGGCTGAACTAGAGCATATTTTTTTAGAAAGACATCCAATCATGATTGAAAGATTTCAAGTGGTGGAGAATCCACCACAGCCCTGGAAAATTGTTCCAGTGGTTAATTACCCTCTCTGTTAACATTTTGTATCTTATTTCTAGTCTGAATTTGTTTTCCAGCTCCAACTTTGAGTAATTGGATCTTATGACACTGTTTGCTAGGTTGTCTTCTTTTCAATAAGCTAAATAGATTGAGTTCCTTAAGTCTCACTGTAACAAAGTGATGCATCAGCCAGTGTACTGCTTTATGACTGGGTGGGGAATTTTTAGGTTCTTCTTCGAGTGCTTGCTCATATGTATTCCAATTAGGTGTGTGCACGCCGCGTGCACGATCGTCGGAAGATTTTTACCCTAGCAACACTCTGTGGGCTGGCTGGCACCCCCTGGAGTGGCGCCATTGCGGCACCTGATATTTACCTCAGCCGGCCCAGCGCCCTCTCAGTTCCTTCTTACCGCCCGTGACGGTCGGAACTGTGGAGCGCAGCGTAGCTGATCTCCACCTCCTTAGCTTAGTTAGCACTTGCTTAGCATTGTTAATGGTTTTAAGTACTTAAGTACTTTAGTAGTTGTTAATAGTTTTGATAGTCTTGTTAAGAAGTTTAGTGTAAATATTAGTGGGAGATAAGGGGCTTCTCCCCTTCTCTCCCCTCCGGTACCAGGCTCATGCCTGGTTCACCGGGATTCAAGCTGTCGGCCGGCTCCAAGCTGATGCCTTCGGGGGACCCCCCCACGACTCCCCTTCGAAGTGCCTGGGGGATCCCTCATCGTAGATAAGTGTCGGATCTCCAAGGCTTTTAAGCCTAGAGCTAAGAAGGAGCAGGACTTTCGCTTGAAGCAGCTCCTATTAGAACCGGCACTTAGCCCGATGTCGCCTCCGCCGCCGACAGCGTCGGCACGCAGTGCATCAGCGGCACCGGAGCGCCCGAGCACTAGCAAGGAGCCATGGCACCGGACAACTCCGGCCATGTTACCACAGAGGTGTCGTTCGCTATCCCCAACCTTGGGGAAACAGACCCTGGGGCTGGCACCGCCCGACGCCGCTGCAGCTGCAACCGGTACAGGACCGCCCGGCCAAGACTTCTGGCCCGGGGCCAGCACAGTCGGCTCCCGGGACCGCAATGTCCGTCGAGCTTCGTGGCCGTGAGCTCTCCAGTACACACCGAGGTAGAGCTAATACTACCGTCCTGACTGGCACCGGCCCCGGCGACTCCGGTACCGCAAGGTCCGTTGAGTTCCACGCCCCAGGCGAAGACCCCGGCACCGATGACTCCAGCACCGAAAGGTCCGTCGAGCTCGGTGGCCATGAGCTCCCCGGTACGCACCGAGGTAGAGCTAACGCTGCTGTCTGCATCGGCATCGGCATCGCCGACTCCAGTACCGCAAGAACCGTTGAGTTTCGTGCCCGACTGAGGCACCAGCACCGACGACTCCGGCACTGCAAGGTCCGTCGAGCTCGGTGGCCATGAGCTCCCCGGTACGCACCAAGGTAGAGCTAACGCTGCCGTCTGCATTGGCACCGACTCTGGTACCGCAAGGTCCGTTGAGTTTCGTGCCCGACTGAGGCACCGGCACCGATGACTCCGGCACTGTAAGGTCCGTCGAGCTCGGTGGCCGTCAGCTCCCCGGTACGCACCGAGGTAGAGCCAATGCTGCCGTCCGCATCGGCACCGGCACTGATGACTCCGGCACCGCAAGGTCCATCGAGCTCGGTGGCCGTGAGCTCCCCGGTACTCACAGAGGTAGAGCTAATGCTGCCGTCCACACCGAACACTTTTCCGGTAGCGAGGGACTCGATCGCACTTATCAAACCGGCACCACACCAGCCTTCGGTGCCGCCGGTGCGGATCGTCCCTTCCTGAGGCAAGCCTGCCATGCTGTGTCCACTACCGCACACAGCAGCTGGCCGACACTGCTCCAGGTCCAAATCGAGGTCTCAACCAGGCGGACCCCCAGTCCCGGCACCCCTCACACTTGCGGCGCCATTCAAGATCGGCCTCTAGATACAGCCGACACTATTACGACTCCCGACACCGCTCCTGATCCCAGTGCCGGTCACAGCGCAGGTCCCTGGGAAGCCGGGCCCGCAGCCTATCGACCAGTCGTTCCCCTTCAGGGTCCAGGTCAGGCTCTCGGCGCGGAGGCATTCACCAATGGCACCGCGTACCAGCTGGCAGGAGCATTCCGCTCAACCCTGGACCTCCCACTCCGCATCTAGATCCTCCTGGACGGAGTGAGGTTACCATATGGACCAAATCCATGCGATGGATTGTCCTAGCCGCTAGCAGGAGAACACACAGGAGTCTGCCCAGGGACCACAACAGTGGCCTTTCTGGACACTGCGGTCTTATCACCAGGCCCAAGGGGTTCCTTCTAGAGCCTCCCAATCGGCCCACTCGGAGCCCCGGGGACCAGAGGCCACAGTATCCCGCCCTCCCCCAGAGGAGGTGGAGGAGGCAGTGGAGCTCGAGGATCCCGTGATGGACATCCTCTTGGCTGATGCCCCTGCCAGGGTAGCCCTGCCTTTCGTACGTACGATCCAGACCAACGCCACTATAATCTGGCAATCTCCAGCTTCGATTCCCCCCACTGCCAGGGGAGTAGAGAGAAAATATATGGCATCCCAAAGGTCCTGCGAGTACATATACACTCACCCCCAACTGTGCTCCTTGGTGGTTCAATCTGTGAACGAGAAGGAGAGTCACGGCCAGCAGGCCCTGCACCTGAGTCTAAGGAAGCTGGGCGCCTGGACCTGTTTGGTAGAAAGATCTACTCTGGTGGGAGGGGTGGTCTACAGCTCAGAGCAGCTAACCAGCAGGCCCTCTGAGTCATTATAAATATAACACCTGGAACTCAATGCGGAAATTCAGGGAATTTTTTCCCCAGAAGTCCAGGCAGGAGTACTCAGCCCTAATCAGGGAAGGCAAAAAGGTGGCCAGAACATCTTTGCAGGCCTCCTTGGATGTCGCCGACTCGGCGGCCAGAACACCTGCTTCGGGCGTTGCCATACGGCGTATCTCATGGCTGCAGTTCTCCAACCTCCCGGCGGAGGTACAATCCACGATTCAGGTCTTGCCCTTCGATGGGCAAGGCCCCTTTTTTCTCCGACAAACGGACTCGAGATTTCAGACCCTGGAGGACGGCCGCACTATAATACGGTCGCTGGGAATACATACCCCTGCCTCGCAGCGCCGGCCCTTCCGGGCCCTCGAGCATCGCCCCTACCCTATGCCCAGGCCTAGGCAGGACTTCGCTAGAAGACGCGGCCGGGTGGTAGCAGGAGGCAGCCTGGTCATCAGGCTGGCCAGAACCAGGGCCCCCGGGCCATAGCTATCGGTGGGGACCAAACAAAACTTTTGAAGCTACATCCCAAGATGGAGCATCACTCCCCGTCTCTCTTCAGGGACCCTCCTCATGAGCAACTCCTAATTCAGGAAGTGCAAACGCTCCTCACTATAGGGGCAATAGAGGAGGCTCCAGGGGAGTTCAAGGGAAAGGAGATTTTACTCCTATTATTCCTAATCCCCAAATCAAAAGGGGGGTTACGTCCTACCCTGGACCTTTGCGAACTCAACAAATTCATGGCAAGTTGAAGTTCCACATGGTTTCCCTGGGTACTGTTATACCTTCATGGGATCCTGGAGACTGGTACGCTGCCCTCGACATGAAGGATGCGTACTTTCACATAACTATTTACCCGCCACAAAGATGTTTTCTTCGCTTTGTGGTCGACCAAAGGCACTTTCAGTCCACCGTCTTTCCCTTTGGCCTCTCCACGGCTCCGAGGGTTTTCACGAAGTGCATGGCCATCGTAGCGGCTTCTCTTCGTCGACGGCGAATCCAAGTATTCCCATACCTAGACAACTGGCTCATCCGCGGCAGCTCCAGCAGCCAGCTCCAGTCGCAGGTTCAGATTGCCACGAGCTCGACTCTCACTCGAGCGTTCCTGCTAGAGGCACGCTTTCAGGCCCTAGTGACCATCATCCGCGGCCTACAGAGCTTCCCAACTCAACAGCACGAGGCTGCCTGAGTCTATTGGGTCACATGGCGTCCTGCACATTCGTGACCAGACACGCCAGTTACGCCTCCGTTCGTTTCAGGCATGGCTCTCGCCAGCGTATCACCCACGCAGAGACAACATCGTTGTGGTACTGAGGGTGCCATCGCAGGTCCTAGCCTCCCTAGACTGGTGGCTGGACCCCAAGAAGGTGTCAGAAGGGGTGCCATTCCATACCCCACAGTCCTCCCTGGCACTGACCACAGATGCTTCATCCCTCGGTTGGGGAGTCCCACCTGGCAGATCTTCAAACACAGCGCCTTTGGTCGGCGCAAGAGTTATCCCTCCACATCAATGTGAGGGAGCTGTGGGCAGTGTGCCTTGCCTGCAAAGCCTTTTCCAAACACCTTCAGGGTCATGGTCTTGTAGTCCTCACGGACAACACAACGGCCATGTTTTATATCAACAGGCAAGGAGGGGCACGTTCGTCCCTGCTCTGCCAAGAAGCCATACGATTGTGGGAATTCTGCATAGCCCACTTCATCCACCTGGTGACCTCCTTTCTCCCAGGGGTTCAGAACACCTTGGCGAACTGCCTCAGCAGACCCTTCCAGGCGCCATTCACCCAATCATTCTCCCGTTGTGACCGGACCTGATTACTCAGGAGCACGGCAGGTTTGTCACCCCGACCTGCAACCTCTCCACCTCACGGAGTGGCTGCTGCATGGCTGAACCAGTCCGACTTCTGTTGTTCCGACCTGGTTCAACAGGTTCTTCTGAGTAGCAGAAAGTCCTCTACCAGGTCCACCTACTTGGCCAAGGGGAAACATTCTCCTGCTGGTGCGCCCCTCGGGGTATCACCCCCTCGCAGGTGCTAGTGCATATCATCCTGGACTACATCTTGTCCCTGAAAGAGCAAGATCTGGCAGTCTCCTCTTTGAAGGTCCACCTAGCGGTGATCTCGGCCTTTCACTCTGGGGAGAGTGGGCACTCGTTTTTTTTTTTTCCAACCCCATGGTCAGTAGGTTCCTCAAGGGGTTGGAGTGGCTGTACCCACTAGTCCGCCATCCGGTCCCTACAGGGGACCTCAACCTCATGATAACCAGGCTCATGGAGGGCCCCATTCGAGCCTATGGCCACCTGCTCGCTCCTGTACCTCTCCTGGAAGACTGCCTTCCTTGTAGCCTCGGTGAGGCGCGTATCTGAGCTCAGAGCGCTCACTTTGGAACTCCTTACATGGTGTTCCATAAGGACAAGGTACGGCTGCGACCGCACCCTTCCTTCCTTCCTAAAGGGGTGTCGGCCTTTCATGTCAACCCAGACATCTTTCTGCCGGTCTTCTACCCGAAGCCGCATGCTTCTCCAAGGGAGCAACAACTTCACTCCCTGGACATCCATAGGGCCATTGCCTTCTACATCGAGCGGACAAAGCCCTTTTGGAGAACGACTCAACTGTTTGTTGGTGTGGCAGACCGAATGAAGGGCCTCCCGGTCTCCTCCCAACGCATCTCGTCCTGGATCACTTCGTGCATCTGGGCAGGTTACAACTTGACTGGTGTTCCCACCACGCACCTTACTGCCCACTCCACCCGAGCTCATGCCTCGTCCTCCGCCTTCCTGGCGTATATACCAATACAGGAGATATGTAGGGCAGCAACCTGGTCATCGGTGCACACCTTTGCCACTCACTATGCCATAGTCCAGCATTCCAGAGAGGACGCTGCGTTTGGTTCAGCAGTCCTGCATTCTGCGGTATCTCACTCCGACCCCACCGCCTAGGCAAGGCTTGGGAGTCACCTAATTGGAATACATATGAGCAAGCACTTGAAGAAGAAAAGACGGTTACTCACCGTAGTAACTGTTGTTCTTTGAGATGTGTTGCTCATATCTATTCCAAACCCGCCCTCCTTCCCCACTGTCGGAGTAGGCGGCAAGAAGGAACTGAGAGGGCACAGGGCCGGCTGAGGTAAATATCAGGTGCCGCAACAGCGCCACTCCAGGGGGCACCAGCTGGCCCACCGAGTGTTGCTAGGGTAAAAATCTTCCGACGATCGTGCACGCGGCGGGCACACACCTAATTGGAATAGATATGAGCAACACATCTCGAAGAACAACAGTTGCTACGGTGAGTAACCGTCTTTTTTCCTTCTTTGTAGCCTCACTGACTAGCCATTCAGGTCCACTGGTGGTTCCTGTTGGCTTGTGACTTCACCTTCCAGCCAGGTCACTTTTAAGCTCACCCCTTTCAGAGTAAGTCAAAGTCCAGTCCGTTAACAATCTGGACGTCTTTTGCCAGGGTACCAGCCTGACTCTAGGCCTTATTGTTACCCAGGATCTTAAACCCAAAGCAGTGGTAACTTAACTGTTTCACTCCAGGCAGTGTCAGGAATAAATAAATGGGAACGCAGCTCTTCCAACTGATGAAAGATTGATACAAATAGCGTGCTCTTATCGAAAAATACTATTTATTAAATTTGATCATACACACAGATAAGCAATAGGTATAGGACATCCCAAATAATTACCTAAAGTCTGGGATGATATCGACTAATTAGCAGCTTTCCTGCCAGGGATTAGGGTGTCAGGAAAAAAAGTCTCTCAGGGTAGCTTCAGAAAACTGTTTCAAGTACCCTCTATTATCTAGTCTTTTTATAACTAACTTTTACAAAACACCTAGCTCATAGTGACCCCTACTGGGTCATCATTTCTCCTAACTTCAATAAACTATCAATAATACATTCCTAACAATCTTAGCCATAATAAACTTCTATACCACAAGCACCCAAACTCAAGGTCTCCATCCACTTATTTTCTTTCAGTCTCATAATTTGTTGACTCTTTTCCCCCCCTCCTCTCATTCTGATTAGCAGAAATGGCAAGACTGCAGCTAGTGTTTGACCTTGTCCCCCAAAGCCCTGCTTGTTCAAATTAACCCTTAACTATGTAGTGTTCTATTTTATTAATTAAGGGTGGCTGAATGCACACAATATGTCTGCGATTAGCTTGTTCAAGTTCTGGGGTAACGCTCCCCTCCTTAAAGGTCTTAATCTTTACTGTTAAGACCTTTTATATATATATATGTATAACGAGTTCACTGGGTTACTCGTGAAGGCCTGGCATTAGGCTCAATGCTCCCAACTGAGAGCAAGCCTATCAGTCTTCCTCTTTATCCAGCATGTCAGTGCTAGGAATACAACAGGTAGTAAAACATAATATTGCACAAAAAATCCCAGAAACATTTGCTACAAAATTCATAGAAATGTAATGATAAAAATGTTTGTTAAACTGAATGTAATTGTAAAATAGAGGGAGAAAACTAATTGGCAAAAATCGAATGTAAATATACCAGGAAGAGGTGGATCTCAGATAAAACAATCTACACATACTACAAGGCTCTGTTCCACTACCATTACTTTAGTCTTGCCTGGGTTCAGATTCAGTTGCTCATTGTGCTGCTGATTTTAGTTAGGATTTGAGGAAGCTGGGAGATGGTACTGTTTGACCTATGCAAGATGAAGAGTTGAGCACAGGATAAAGTGGCACTGATGTTGTATCAACTGAATAATGTGGAAAAGAAGATTGAGGTTTGTGAGATGCCAGAGGTTAGAGTTTTAGACATGAAGGAGCAGTTGCCCATTGAGTTCAGTTTCAGGAGAAGAACCTGAGCCATTTAAGAGTATTACCATCCACCTCTTCAGCCTCTTGGCTGCAGGAGTATTTTGTTCTGATAATTTCATGGGTAGTTTATAGTCTAAAATCCATTTTAAAGGATAGTCTGCAATGTCTTTAGTAGTGTCAGATTATTGTATATTTTCAGGTGTAGGGGGGCAGACTTGTATAGTCAAGGAGGTACTGCGAATCTGTTATCCGGGATCCCAGCTATTCTCTATCTCTGTCTATTCAGGAAGGACAGGGTCAGACTTGTGGATGGTGGCCACCACTGCCATCAGTACTTCCCTGACTACCGTTTGTGTGAATGGACCAAATTCTTTGAAGGAGTTTTCTGGCCTGATTCTGAGCTTGACTTGTTCTTGGTGGCCCATGAAACTTTCTTCTAGCTTGTGAGATTAGAATTTGGCCCTAAAGTTGTAAATGTAAACATATGCATGATTAAGGAAATAAAAATGTTAAGTTTCTTCTTACAACAATAACTTGAGCATATGACATATTTGTAGTATTTTTATTACAAAGTAAGCTGCTTGATGTACTTTATGTCCAACATGAGCAAGTTAAGGATGTAATGGAAACTATAACTTTCTAATTTATCTGATTATGTGGTTGTATGTGTGTTTAATTTATAATCTTAGGGCAGGGTTTTCAAAAGCTTGTAAATGACTTAAGAGCACAAGTAGTACTGAAAGGAAATTAAACTTGTCCTCATAAATCATTTAGATACTTTTGAAAACTCCATCTTTAATGTTGAATTAATGTAGGTTTTTACATGCAGTTAATATTTCCATTTCTCAAAGCAGAAATGCACTTTTCCGTGCTGGTAGGAAATAACACAACAAATGGTATTGTTCGTTGTGTGCCAACAGCATGTGCAGCAGTTTGCAGAACAAAGAGTTCTTTTTTCCAGGAATTTACGATCTGCACTATCTCTGCTTGAATGTGGAGTTGGCATTTTTTAATAGTCAATCCAGACAAGTTTCTTACATTTGTTTTTTTAAAAGGTGGTTTTTAAGATTATAAAAAAGTAAGTTCTCATCCAATCTCTGATATTTTTCATTTATACTAGTGGTGTGTGTTAAATAAAACACCGAAGTGCAAACTTTAATTTTCTCCTGATGTGCATTTATTTGAAATGAGCATTGGGAGTAATTATAATCATGTTTGTGACTTTGTAAAATAGTGTTCATTACCAGTAATTTTAGTAAGACACTGCTGATGTCCACATTCTTACAGCTGCATTTAACTATTTGTCTAGCCTGCTGCTGATGTCATTTTGTATTTACTGCCTTTCATTTGCATATTGTTTCTTCATGAATGATAGTCCGATTCATTTTAAATGCACACCAACTGCAAATAGACATGAATGAATGCTTCTAATCAGCTAGTAACAAGAACAGTGAGTCCCTGCTTTACAATAATGATTTATGGATTAAATGGTCTGAAGCTGTGACTCAGGACTCAGTTATTAAACATTCAGCATTTCCCTTCAAAGAACAGTTTTGAATAACCAACCCATCTTTATACAGAGTGACACACACAAAGGTAAATATTGTATAGATGGCATTACATTTATATCCTGACTGTGGAATGGAAGTAAACACTAGAGGTAAAGCTGATTTATTAAACAAGGGACATTCAGTAGATTTAATCTATCTGGACTTTACTAAAGCATTTGACACAGTATCATATGGGAAATTATTAGTTAAATTAGAGTAGATGGGGGATTAGTACAGAAATTGTAGGGTGATTAAGGAACTGGCTAATGAGATAACAATGGGTTATGCTGGAAGGAGAACTGTTGGGATGGAGGGAGGGTACTAGTGGAGTTCCTCAAGGATTGGTCTTTGGAGCAATCTTATTTAATATTTTCATTAATGACCTTGGCATAAAAAGTAGAAATGTGCTAATAAAATTTGCTGATGACACAAAGTTGAGAGATATTGGTTGTCAATATAGAGGACTGGAATATTATACAGGAAGAACTAGATGACCTACAGGACTATAGTAGTAGAAATGGGGTGAACTTTAGTGGTACAGTGTTAAAGGTTCATGAATTTAGGAATTAATATCAAGAATTTCTGCTATAAGCTGGGAGCTCATCAGTTGGAAACAACATAGGAGGAGAGAGACCCTGGTGTATTAATCACAGAATGTCTACGATCCACCAGTATAGTGTGTCCATAAAAAAGGCAAATGCAATTGTAGGTGTATCAAGTGTGGTATTTCCAGTAGATATAGGGAGGTATTAATGCTGTTGTACAAGGTACTAATAAGACCTCATTTGGAATAATGTGAACAGTTCTGGTCATCCATCTTCAGCAAAGATTAATTCAAAGTTGGAGGAGGCTAAAAGAGCTTTGCTTGTTTAGTCTAGCAAAATGAAGGCTGAGAGGGGTTACAATTGCTCTCTATAAATACATCAGGAGGGCAAACACCAGGGAGGAAGAAGAGCTATGTAAACTAAAGGACAATGTTGGCACAAGAACAAATGGATATAAACTGGGCATGAATAAATATAGAGTAGAAATTAGAAGAGGATTCTTAACCCATCAGAGGAGTGAGCAGCAGAGGGGCAAACAACCTAACTAGTTTTATGATAAACTCTGATATATGTATGAATGGGTTTACATGATGATGTTCCCTATGATAGCAAGGGATGGGACTTGATGATCAAGGACGTACCTTCCAGTCCTATGTTCCTATTAGTAGAAGCCACAGAGGGCTACAAATTATTCCAGAAAAGGATGATGCTGATGGGGGCAAGCCTTGGGCACTGCCTCTTACTCCTCCTCTGCAGCAGGATTTAGTGGGGAAGCAACATGCAGCCCAAATAGGTATAGTAGAGTTAGCCATCAACAGGCTGATTTTTATAATTATATTCTTTAGCTGTTTTTTGCAGTTGTATAGTAAACAATCAAGAGTATTCATTTTTATTTAAATTTTGTGGCTGAGTTTAGTGTTTGAAGAAAAAAGTGATAGATTAATAGTACAAGGCAGGTGTTGTAGAAGTTTCTAAACACGGCTTCAGAAATGAACCTGAATTCTGAGTGATAACACCCTCTGCTATTTTAATTTTTGGCATTATCATGTGGATAATGATCTAGGTGTTGCTATCTTGGAGACAACCAACATTTTTAAAAAAAGGCACATCCATACATTTTCAGTGCAATCCTGTAGAGAGTTTATTTATCAAATGTTGGAAAAAAAGTGATAGTAAATATGAAAATTATTCAAATCTCAACAGCAAATAAGAGAATAAAACAAACTAAAAAATAATTAATTTTTAATGCTATATTTTCCCCTCTAAATGATGTATTGATTTTCATGTCTCACAGAGTCCGTCTTTTCCCCATTTTTTCTAAACTTGGAATGGATTCTTATAGGACAGCTGTATTTACAGAAGAAAACCTCCACTATTTTCAAGGGCCTGGCCTCCTTACCCTTATTATGTGTTTCTCAAGTGGAGATGTTTGAATATCTTTTCCTTTCTTTGAGACTAATTTATATACAGGAGGTCTTAAAGGTATAATTTGCAACCAGGAAAAGACATATGAGGTCAAAAACTGTGAGGGTATATGCCCAGACAAATCCATTGGATGGGGTGTAAATTAGCACAGAATTTGGTGCATGGTTGTTAAACCTTTGCTTTACAACAGTCAGTGCTGTTCAATTTGGTCACCTGACCCTTTGCCTGAGACCTATCTATGGATTGCGTATTTTATCCTGGTGCTAGGTCATAGGAGCTAGTAATCCAGGTCAGCTCCTTTTTCTGTTGTGTGTCCATTGTCCATGGTGTAGATTTAAATGAGTTAATTTGCTTTTGTGACTACTTCATCAATTTATTGACTATCTCTAAGTATACATAGATGTTGTTGAAGAAAATGAACATTCAAACAGGAGAGAAATGCACGAATGGCAGTACACCCTTTGAAACTCAGCAGTGCTTGTTTTATTTGCCTGAATTATGTTCCAGAACATCAGATAAATTAGAACCAAAATATTCTTCCTTGCCAGCTTTGGTACTACAAGGTTATAGCAGAATGAACAAGAAACATGGCTCACTGGAGCTTCAAATACATCTCAATTAGATACAACCATTGATATTACAGAGGCTCATATTCCAGTGGAACTAGTAAGAATATTATATGTAGGTTTTACATTTAAAATTATGACTTCCCTTGCCAAAATCCTTCATAACAATTATATAGAGGCCAAAGAATTCTGTTTATGGACACAAGATTGCTCAACAGATCAAAAGGATAATTTTCAATTTAGGTATTTTACAATGTGCACACCATCATGGTATTTAAGTGCATTTTATTTCAGTTTTATGTAACATTATTCACAATCTCTTTTTTTAAGAGCTGTCTACAGAAATAGTAACCCTTCCTTAAAGAGCAGTTACATTTCCATAAACTCACTTTGTCTATTGCAAGAACATATCTTGCATAGTTTGTGCTGAATAATGAGCTATCAATTTTGGGTTTTTTGCCTTTGTATTGGATTTAGATGTTAAAGGTGACTTGAAACGGTTTTGTAAAAAACCAACTGGCACTTATAAGATTCCAAAAGTGAAAAAAATATATTTATCTGTTTTAACATACATTTGGCATGGTATTTTAACCACCTAAGAACAGCTGGAAAGGAAGGGATTGGGAAATTAGGCAGAAGGGCACATCCCAACAGAGAAGGACACATAAGAAATGTCTGCAAAAGTGCCAATAACATACAGTGAGAGGCCTGGCTGAAGATCTAGCAGACAGAGCAGAAATGCTATTGGATACTATATTGTCATTCTCCTATCAAGTAGTGGAGATTCTCCTTTAGTTTAACTGGCAGGTGCCATTGTTTTTGGGGAACAAGGATTTAAGTTCTTTCCTCATTGTCATGAGGCCAGTGCTTGTGGACTAAAAATAAATGTTAAGTTCTTAGGAGTCTGTGGATTTATTACAATATTTTAAAACTAAAATCAAGTCAAAAGTAATCTGAATGGCAAATAAATAAAATACAAACATTGAAGATTAATATTTTTACTGAAAATTTAGTCTGAAAAATAACAGCTGCTGACTCAGATCTCTCTGTTTCACTGATACTGCAATGTTTGGAATGGCAGTGAAGACCATTGTGATTTCTCCATGCCTGAAGAGCAGCAGAGATGAAAAGCTGAAGTGAAAAAGTGGAAGGTGTGGTGGTGGTAGCGGAATCAGAAACAAAATGAATACTTATAATTGTTTTGTTTTTATTTTTGATCCAAAATGTATTTTTTGTTCTTTTTTTAAGCTTAGTTAATATTAGAAATAAAATGCTTTGAAATGAAATGTCAAAACATTTCATTTTGAAATTGTCGAAACAAACCATTTTGACATTTTGGGGAAAAAGTCTTTTTTCTGGCCAGAACTATAAAAATTGTACCCAAATTTGTGAACAACTTTAATGTCCCTCAAAATGCATTTTTCGGTGCATGTACCATTCTTCTTTGAGTAGTGTCCCTATGGTAGCTCCAGTTCAGGTGTGCATGCGCCTCTCAAGCCCTTGATCAGAGATTTCTAGCTAGCAATGCCTGTTCGGCCCACACATGTGCCCTTTGCCTTCTTGTGGCAGACAGCGAGGTTATATAGGGGTACATGGGTGAACCACTCCCAGTTCTTGCCCTACCACCTCTGCCTGGAATGGAACTCTAGCATGTCCGCATAGAGCAGAGGTCTCAAACTCGCGGCCCACGGGCCATCTGCAGCCCGTGAACCTCCCCACTGTGGCCCATGGGGCTCCAGCAGTTTTGGGGTGGGGTCTCTCCCATGGTCCCACCTCCCACCCCTGGGTGCTCCCCTGCCAGGCGATTTAAAATGGCCCGGAGCCCCAGCAGCGCAGCGGAACTGAGCAGTGTCTGCCTGCTCACTCCATGTGTCTGCCGGCCCCTCCCTGTGGCCCCGTGGCGGGGCGGGGCTGTGCCTCCGTGGCCAATGGGAAGCTGCGGGGGCAGTGCCTGGGGGCAGCAGCGCACGGAGTCCCCTGACGTGACCCGCCTTGGAGACCCAGGTAAGCGTTACACCCCCCGACCTTCTCCTAGAGCCTGCCCCCCACCCCCTTCCTGCCCTCAAACTCCCATAGTTTGCACCCCCTCCCCGCACCCCCTGCTCCCAAACTCCCTCACAGAGCTTGCAACCCCACCCCCTCCTCCTGCACCCCCACACTCTGCCTCAGCCCAGAGCCTACACCCAGCACCCAAACTCTCTCCCAGAGCCTGCATCCTAATACCCTACCTCAGACCTTGTCCCCCACTTAAACTCCCTCCCAGAGCCTTAGGCAGGTGGGGGGGGCGGAGTTTTTTGGGGGCGGGTTCTGAGCGGCATGAATGACATTGGCCTGCTGGGAGGATTTGAGGACTGGCACTAGCCCTAAGGTAAACTGAGTTTGAGACCCCTGGCATAGAGTATACTTGGCATTTCTCTTTACCTTTTTCTATCAAAGTTAGTTTAGAGTTGTTAGTGTTAGTATAGTGAGTTAGTTTAGATGAGAGGACTGTTTTTTCCTCTCTTTTGCCTGATGGGGTATGCCTGGTTCTCCAGGCTTCAAGTGGTGCCTCTCCTGCTGGGAGGCTATAATGGTGAGCAACAGATACTCCAAGTTTGTCCATTGCCTGGGAAAGTCCCACATCTCCCAGGAGTGCTCCTTTTGTTTAGCCCATAATCCAGGGCGAGGAAAAACAGGAAGATAAAGCTCAGATCGTTGGCGATGCAAGTTCCCTATAACCCCCCTCTGAGCCAGGTCAGAATGTCCCCCTTGTACATCTGTCCCTAGGGGCATGCTTCTCCTATGAAATGGAAGCCTTCGGAGCACCTTAGGAACACTCCCCAAAAGAGGAGCATGAACTCTAAATCTAAGAAGCCGGCTCCAAAAAAGACCAGGTCCCTGCCTCCCCCTCCTTCCATTGTTGATGACTTCAGACAATTCCATGACCTTAGAAGGGTAGATGACACTCTGCAGATCCCTCTGGAGGAGGTCAAAGACCAACAGCACAGGCTGCTAGATATTTTGCAGTCAGCAACACCTCCCAGAGTGGCATTACCTATTAATGAGGTTCTCCTGGATCCAGCTATGAGTGGTATGAGTGATGCCAGCCACTAGTCCACCAACATGCAAAAGGGAGGGCAAGACGTACTAAGTGCCCCCTAACGCAGGTCCACCGCCGAATTGCTGCCGCAGGACTCGGACTGCTGCCCTATTCTCGCCCGCCGCGGCGGCAATTCGTTTGTGTTCATTCGGACTCGAACTGCCACCCCATTCTCGATGCTGCCCGGAGCCGGCCCTCACTAAAACATCAGAACAATCTGCATCTCAATCTCCTCATGATGCTATATGAGAAGTGATTATCATTTCAGATTTGTTTAAAGTCCAGTGCTGAATACATTTAAAATAACTAAATATGTAACACTTTCTTTTCCTGGAATTTACCAACATATGTATTTCCGTTAAAAACCTTTGTAGCTCACCCTTTAATTGTCCAAACCAAATATTTCTGGACTAAAACACAATTTTTCCAGGTTATCTGACTCTTAGATAAGTAATTACAGTACCCAGAAATTGATCTTTCCCTTGAAATATTTAGCTATCCAAGGCAATTAAGCATGTGGTTATAAGCTGCCAAAAGAAAGGTTAGAAAAAATTGTATTAATTCTGTAAATGTCATTTCTGATAAAGAGAAGGCCTTTATGATGAAAGGATTTCCTTTTTTCCTCGTGGAACCAGTAGATTAAAAATAATCTGCTTGTGAAAAGTTTCTGATTATTTGTATATGCTACATGAGTCAAATCTTGTTTACCTTCCTTCCAAGTAGTCCCATTGATGTAATTTGAGATTTCACTTTACATGGGTACAGGATTTTATTCCTAACAAGCTAGAAGATCTGGATCCTTAAATTTATTTATTTTTTGTGTTAATATTCAAAATATGGTAGGCTGTTTCCAAAAACCACCCGTGTCTTAAAGAGTATTACAGCCTTAAATGACAAAGATGAAGAGGGGGAATGGGATTGTAATGTACAATACATTTTTTTACTAAAGTGCACATCTTACTAACTACACCTTTGTTGTCACTGATTTTTTAAAAAAGTCTTTTAAAAAAGTTTGTAGTCCTTTTCCCAAAAGAAATTCCCAGCTTCACTTCTAGTGTCCTTCAACTCATCTCTCCAAAGAGATGAGTGTTTTTCTCATGAAACAAATAAATGAAATAGATAAGTAGATGACTTTAGTCACCTACTTTTTTGTAGGCTTGCTTCATGGAAGAAATGGATCTTCAGTAGGCCCTGATCCTGCAAGTGAATCTATATGCACATCTGCATGGAGTTCCATTGGAATCAATGAGGAGCCAGTTCAGGAGTGGCTTTCCATGTTTAGTGGCCAGAGGAGAAGAAAGCTTGCATGCAGTTTTGGAGGAAATGGGCAAATCGGTGACAAAACTGTCGTCTTTGTGCTGTTGCAATGAGAAAGAAGGGTGGATAACTATGAAGGGACAGTTATAAAGGGCCTTGAAGATGATCACAAAAGACCTACGTTTGCTGGGGAGGAGAACGGGGAAACAGTGGAGAGAATCAAAGAGGTGTATGTGGTGTGATCAGATTGTCAGGCAAAGATGATGGTCTTAGTGGTGTATTTTTCATGGCCTGGAAAGTGAGGGGGCATGATGTAGGTGTAGGAGAGGCCAAAGAGGAGGATACGATAAGATTGGAGATGAGGGCCTGAACAGGTCAACGAGATTCTAATTGCTTTACAGCTAGCCAAAACCTTTGTAATTTGATACGTCGCTCTACTACTTCAATGTCCTCACATATCTTGATATTTGCAAAGAGTTTGTTGGGACCATGGAATCAGTTGAACTTAAAAAGGTAGTCTCACCAATACGTTTTTATAAAAAAGCTTTTGGTTAAATTGAATTATCTTGAAGAATTAGACAGGATGAGTCAGTATTGTCTTAGAATGCTTTGAGCAAAGTTCAAAATAGGGTCTATGGCCACTGAACATCAAGTTTTATATCCGATAGATCAGGCCTGCACAACTCGTAAAGCGGTGAGGGCCATATTACTCCAAAGAAAACAGCTGAGGGCCGAAACCCCCTGGCCCCGCAGAAACACGTCCCCCCCCTCCCCCAGCGCCGGCCGCTCCGCGGAAACAACCCCTCCTTCCCCAGCGCTGGGGTGTGGAAGCCTGTAGAGGGGGAAAGAAACAGTGCGCATAGGGTGACCAGATCACAGCAGTAAAATAGGACCCGCCCCCTCCCCGCTCGGCCCCACCATCACACCCCTCTTCACCCCCCCCCAGGGGTCACTATATTACTGCACACAACAGTCAATCAATGCAGTTGTAGATAAATCTCTGCATTATGCATTTTTGTATAACTTTTATATGACTTTGTATTGAACTTTGGTAATATGTTATAATGGGCCCCTAAGGTAGTATAATTAAGGGAAAAGAAAAATGTCTTTTTGCTAGAAGTAGAATAAGATTTCCCCCCCCACACTTTGTATTCAATTGCCCTGTTGAATGAATGAGGTGTGAATGAGGAAGGCATGGAAGGCAGGCACCTCCAGATAGCTGCAATCCTTGGAAAGGGGATGGGGACCAGACCAAGGACAATCAAACTTGTCAAGTGGGCTGACTAGAGAAGAGCAGACATACTGACAGCCTCGGGGGTTAGAAGCAAGCACCTTCCTTTGGGAACACCCTCTTTGCAGCATTGGGACAACCCCCAGCCCAGAGACAAGCAGCAAAAAGGACCAACGGACACAGTCCCAGATTTTGGGCCGCACAGTGAGCCCACCTACTCCCCCCCCCCCCCCCCCCCGCGCGGGCCGCACAGTGAGCCCATGCGGGCCGCATGCGGCCCCCAGGCCGCATGTTGTGCAGGCCTGCTATAGATTTATGCATCTATGGAGTTAAAAGTAGGGCTGCCAAGTGATTAACAGAATTAATCGCGATTAATCACACTGTTTAATAATAGAATACCATTTATTTAAATATTTTGGATGTTTTCTACCTTTTCAAATATTGATTTAAATTACAACACAGAATACAAAGTGTGAAGTGCTCACTTTATATTTATTTTTGTTTACAAGTATTTGCACTGTATAAAAACAAGAGATAGTATTTTTCAATTCACCTAGCACAAGTACTGTAGTGCAATCTCTTTATTATGAAAGTTGAACTTACACATGTAGAATAATGTACAAAAAAACTGGATTCAAAAATAAAACAATGTAAAATTTTAGAGCCTGCAAGTCCACTCAGTCCTACTTCTTGTTCAGCCAATCGCTCAGACAAACACGTTTGTTTACATTTGCAGGCGATAATGCTGCCCGCTTGTTTACAATATTACCTGAAAGTGAGAACAGGCATTCTCATGGCACTATTGTAGCAGGTGTCGCAAGTTATTTACGTGTCAGATGCGCTAAAGATTCATATGTCCTCATGCTTCAACTACCATTTCAGAGGACATGTGATCATGCTGGTGATGAGTTCTGCTCAATAATGATCCAAAGCAGTGCGCACTGACACATGTTCATTTTCATTATCTGAGTCGGATGCCAACAGCAGAAGGCTGATTTTCTTTTTTGGTGGTTCAGTTTCTGTAGTTTCCGCACTGGAGTGTTGCTCTTTTAAGACTTCTGAAAGCATGCTCCACACCTCGTCCCGCTCCGATTTTGGAAGGCACTTCAGATTCTTAAACCTTGGGTCGAGTGCTATAGCCATTATTTAGAAATCTCACATTGGTACCTTCTTTGTGTTTTGTCAAATCTGCAGTGAAAGTGTTCGTAAAATGAACATGTGCTGGGCCATCATCCGAGATTGCTATAACATGAAATATATGGCAGAATGCAGGTAAAACAGAGCGAGGGACATACAATTCTCCCCCAAGGAGTTCAGTCACAGATTTAATTAACATGTTATTTTTTTAACGAGCGTCATCAGCATGGAAGCATGTCCTCTGGAATGGTGGCCAAAGCATGAAGGGGCATATGAATGTTTAGCATATCTGGCACGCAAATATCTTGCAATGCCACCTACAAAAGTCCCATGCAAATGCCTGTTCTCATTTTCTGGTGACACTGTAAATAAGAAATGTGCAGCATTATATCCCGTAAAAGTAAACAAACTTCTTTTGTCTTAGTGATTGGTTAAAAAAGAAGTAGGACTGAGTGGACTAGTAGGCTCTGAAGTTTTACATTGTTTTATTTTTGAATGGATTGTAACAAAAAACCCTACATTTCTAAGTTGCATTTTCACGACAAAGTGATTGCACTACAGTACTTGTATGAGGTGAATTGAAAAATACTATTTCTTTTGTTTATCATTTTTACAGTGCAAATATTTGTAATAAAAATAAACACTGAATACAATGTATATGAAAATGTAGAAAAACATCCAAAATATTTAATTGCAATTAATTTTTTAAATTGCGATTAATTTTTTTGAGTTGATCACATGGGTTAACTGCGATTAATCAACAGCCCTAGTTAAAAGGAATTGACAGCAATAATTTCAGGTTCTGAATATGCTGATAGCATTGTATTGTATTCATTTCCTGAGACTAATGTATTGATTCAGTGACTGGACAAGAGTAATTATAAGCTATCAATTCTTTTGATTTATATTGCATCTAAAATGTTAGCATTTTCAACACTTCCTTTCCTAGTTATAAAGAAGGAAACTTTTCAGGCAAGAGTAATGTAGGCCCCTCAAAATCCACTAATTACAAAAAACTCCAGCTTTTCTCCTTACCTGAACTTTGCTCCTAGGGCATTTAACACAAGGCACATGGGCTTATAAAGGAATCAAATGCCCAGAAAAATCCTATAGCGTTCAGAGTCTTGTATATCCCTAATTCACTTTAAAAAGAGCTAAGTGATGATCAAATAAGATAAGTGTACAGCAAAAGCAGCTGCAATCACACCTTCATTTGCAGTGTAGACACACCCTTAGGAAAAGATACCAGGGAAACTTCCAAAGATTAAATGTCATGGAGCTTCTATTTCCATACATAAGTAAATTCCATAGGAATTTGGAAATAGGCCCATAGATTTCACCCTCTGAAGTGACAGTGTCCTGTTTAGTGCCTTGCATATACTGAGTTAAATAAAGTGGAGTGGGGAGCGGAGAATATAGGAATTTAATCATGTTGCATCTATGCTAGAGAAACAATCATTTCAAAAACCATTTCAGCTAACATAATATTACCATCAGGATGGAAGGTGCATAACTTTGTTAAATTTTGTTTTTTTAAAACCTTAAGACTAAAATCAATTTTGACTAAGTTGTACCTTGCTTGAACTGATGGAAAAACTGTTCTAGCGGAAACAGTTTTTAAGCATGACATTTTCTGTAGCAAAGACAGATTCTAATGCCATGAACCAGCAAAGCACTTAAAGCACATGCTTAACTTTTTGTCCCCAGTGGGACTACTCACTTGCTTAAAGTGCTTTGCTGGATTGGGACGTTCAAGGGCACTAATCATACCTAGCTCTTATACAGCACTTTTCAGCTACTGATATCAAAATATTTTGCAAAGGAGGTAAGTATTATTCTTATTTTATAGATGGGGAACCTGAGGCACAGAGGTGAAGTGACTTGCCCAAGGCATCCAGCAGGCCAATGATGAGGATAGAACCCAGGTCTTCTAAATTACAGTCCAGTACTTTTCCATTGGCCCACACTAACATCTATATTCTAATATCAGTCCTGTATTCTCTGAGCAGCGTTCAGATAAACTACATAAGAATGGATATACTGGGTCAGACCAAAGGTACGGCTAGCCCAGTATCCTGTGTTCCGACAGTGGTCAATGCCAGGTGCCCCAGAGGGAATGAACAGAACAGGTAATCATCAAGTGATCCATTCCTGTACGCCCATTCCCAGCTTCTGGCAAACAGGCTAGGGACACCATCCCTGCCTATCCTGGCTAATAGCCATTGATGGACTATTCTCCATGAATTTATCTAGTTCTTTTTTGAACCCTGTTATAGTCTTGGCCTTCACAACATCCTCTGGCAAGGAATTCCACAGGTTGATTGCATAGTGTGAAAAAATACTTCCTTTTGTTTTAAACCTGCTGCCTATTAATTTCATTTCGTGACCCCTAGTTCTTCTGTTATGGTAATGAGTAAATAACACTTCCTTATCTACTTTCTCCACACCAGTCATGATTTTATAGACCTCTTTCATATCCACCTTTAGTCATCTCTTTTCCCAGCTGAAAAGTACCAGTCTTATTAATCTCTCCTCATATGGCAGCCGTTCCCCTAATAATTTTTGTTGCCCTTTTCTGAACCTTTTCCAATTACAATATATCTTTTTTGAGATGGGGCGACCACATCTGCACACAGTATTCCAGATGTGGGCGTACCATCGATTTATATAGAGGCAATATGATATTTTCTGTCTCATTATCTATCCCTTTCTTAATGATTGCCAGCATTCTGTTCCCTTTTTTGACTGCTGCTGCACGTTAGGTGGATGTTTCAGAGAACTATCCACAATGACTCCAAGATCTTTCTTGAATGGTAACAGCTAATTTAGACCCCATCATTTTATAATTTATAGTTGGGATTATGTTTCCCAGTGTGTATTACTTTGCATTTATCAACATTGAAAATATGTAAAAAGAAAACTTTCACAGTTATATGCTAAATAACATAGCTTTTGTACATATAACCAACGATGAAGATACTGCAGCAGATGCAGAAATTGTATCACTTTGAGTGGCAGGAAAAGATACTTTACTAATTAGAGCCACAATTAGAAAGACATATGACATTCTCTCTACTCTATCACTCTTTCTGACATGTTTTCTCTTTTTGTCCCTGTGATGCTTAGTTTTCACACTCATTAGCCTGTTGCTTTATACCTGTCTGTATCCAGAATACCTTTACAATAGTCAGGGACCAACAAACAGTGGAATTGGTATCAAACTTGTGGATGTTTGCTGTTCATGAGAAAGTCAGCCTTGAATGTGGCTGTTAAGCTGAGGCTTAACCAAAGACTTGATTAACCAGTTTAAATAAAAAAAGCTTGCATTTTGAACTAAAGTAGACAGAAGTTTTCATATATATATATATATATATATATATATAAAGTAGCAGCATCATCACTGGAGTTTATCTTAACAGTATTCAGTTTACATAGAGTTAAGAGGAAGCATCCCTACATTAGTATTATCTGACATTCTAAATATTTAAAATTTTAAATTAAAAATAATTTAAAGGAAACAAATTGGCCTCTCTCCTGCCCTTGCCTAATATGTCGTCTTTTCTTGTCTCCTTTTCTTACCCTACAAGTTTATATATCAATTCAAGACTGAATTTGGAGGAATAGGCTTGAGTTATTCTAATATAAACAAACAATGTAAACACAAATATTTGAAAGTGCCTGGGGGGACAAGCCCTGATAATGTGTAGGAAGGGAAAGTGGGCATTGTGGACCACTGATAAAACTTCTTCTGGAGTTAAATGGGGGTAGGATTGGGCCTGATGAACGAAGTTGATGGACTTTAAAATATTTTTTAAAAGTTAATTTTATGTCATGTTAGGATTTTTCAAATTCAAACGGAAATGATGCAGCATATTTGTTGCTGGCAAAAAAATTGAAAATGCTGAGTAGCACAAAAGACTAGAAAGAGTTTTGTATTCAAAATACAATTACTGAAAAAATAGCTATACAGTGAGTATGTAAAGTCATGCAGTTATTAGCTAGAGCTGGTTAAAAGAAACCCCCCAAAGTGTTTGAATATTTTATTGTTTGTTTTTTAATACAAATCAATTTTTGATTAAAATATTCACTCAAATTTGAAATTTAGAAAATTTTGAAGAGCTTTATTATTAGCTAAATCAACACAGGGATTTGCATATTATATGGACATAGAAATAACCACACACTTAGATAATAACAATAACAGTTGAAAAAAGTACATAATTGGGAAAAACTAAAAATGTTGTTTCAATATATATAATTAAAACAACTATATGATATTCCTGAACCCTGACTTACAAAGCAAAAATCCAAAAATGTAATTAAACTTGTTTCAAAAATTGCATATAGATCAGCTGAGTCACTGCTTGATCTTATTTTTGTAACACAATGCAGCCACATCCTGTTTCTCCCTTCTCATCTGTTTCCCCCCCTCACTTTGTCATTTCATGTCTAAATTCTAGATTGTAATCTTACTTTCAGGGCAAAGACTGTCTGTTTGTTCTGTGGTATGGTTTTATTTTCAATGCAGTATAATTATTGGGCTATCCTTAATTAACAATTAACAATACTGGCAATACTACCATTTGCTTATAATGCATTCTCAGTGATGAAAATTATCAAACAGTGGTGTTATTGCTCCTATAACCCTGAGGCAGTGGAAACAGAGCTGTTGTTGGGACATATGAAAATATGCTCACTGCAATTTATGTGGTGGGCCTTTGTCCGGTTGGCCAGAAGAAAAGGGGTTGTTGCCCCATTACGGGCGCTCTCTGCAGCTGGTAGCAGAGGAGGAAGAAGGAGAAACTTTACCCAGACAGAGCTGTGATGCCTCAGATGGAAGATGGTTAGATCATGCTCAGGCAGTTCAGCCTTGCTGTTGTTTGAGAAACATTGAGTTAATGTCTATTTATAACTGTTGTAATATTACAATTAGCATGCATAATTCCAAACTGCTGAATACTATGATTTAGCAAGTAACTTAAATTGATCTATTTTCAAACTTATTTTAATAGGATACTGCAAAAAATTCTATAATAATAGAATACCTAGCATATGAAGACTTATAAAAATTAAAGTTTAAATCAATTAAATAGGTTAAAAATTATTGTTAAGAATTGAATTCAGGGTTAACTGGATGCCCTGAAGCAACCAGTGACATTACCAAGCACATAGGAAAGTACTTCCCGCAGTATATGGTTGGGATGCCATCTGCTGTTGAAGGAGAGGCACAGAACACTGAACTCAGATCATGGCAGCTACATAGCAAGAATTGCTTTTTAAATATTTTGTTAAGAAATGTACTTGTAATGTCTAAGCCTAAACAGATAGTCCTTGAGAGATCATTTAAAAAATCAACTTTGTAGTACATCTTTAATAGTTATTGTACATTTTATATTTCACAACAGGTAATACTCTGAGGTTTTAACTATTCATTTAAATATATTAGTTTTGGAATGATTTAAAGAAAGGTTTGTTTTAATTTTTGTATACAGAGTTTATTAAGAATTTCAGCCAGTCTAAAAAAGACCTAGACAGAAAGAGGAAAAAAAATTGAAATATCTTCCATGTCTTTTTCAAGTTGAAAGTTACATTGGGAAAAAGTAGTCCAGACACTACAATAAATATTCAGACATACCTCTTAAAGCAGTACTTGTGAACAGAAATATAAATCAACTCAAGTAAATGCTATTTATTTACAATGTTTGGCATACACACGGAGGCACAATGTAACTCCCTGGTCTCTAACAGACACACACCGAAAGGGAAGCCCCCTGAGTTGAACTGCACTGTGCATACTATATAATGTTTCATTTAAATGTAATGAACTTTTTGCAAAACAATTCTGTCCTGTGATAAAGTAATTTAAAATTGCACACTTTTTGATGTATGACAACCACACTGGTATTTTGGTGTGAAATTATCATCATCAGTGAACGTTGTTTTGGTGAAATTGCTCAGTGAGACCTGTGACGGGGTTACGACTCAGCACTGCGGTGCCCCCTGCTGGTCGGTCTGGGAATTAGCTCACAGCAGTCCTGGAGCACCCTCCGCCGGTGGTGTCCCGTCCGCCGCTCCCTTGCCGGCGTCTGGACCCGCGTTGCTCCCGGCTCGCGGCGTCCTCTTCAGGACACTGCCCTCCGGCAGTGCCCCCAAGTCCACGCTCACCCCCTTCCGGGGAGGGGGGGGGTTAACAGCAATCCTGCCGCAGTGGCCAACCACACCCCAAAGTCTGGCCTCTACCATCAGGGGTCTGGTGCAGTCTGTTATGGCCATTTCCCACCGCCCGGTGCAAGATAAGGGGGGAAGGGGGAGACCCAGGCCCGCCCACTACTCTGGGTCCCGACCCAGGGACCCTCTAGCGGCAGCCTCCCTGCCCTCCTTCTCTCCCCTCGTCTGCTCGCTCTCCCTGGATCACTTCCCCGCTGACCCCTTTGCACCCTCTGTCTAGGCCCTTCCAGTCAGGGCCCGCAGCCTGGCAGGTAACAGGCTGGAGCTCTCCCATGCTCCCCATCATCTGTCCAGCACTGCGCTGTTCGAGGTGCTGGTCTCCTGAGCAGGAGACAGACCTTCCCCTCCGAAGGCCTGGGAGAGACTCCCTGCTCCTCTGCTGAAAAAAATTACATTTTTATAGGGCTGAGCCTGGCCCTGATTGGCTGTCTCCAAACTGGGCCCTGATTGGCTCACAATAAGCCCTCCTCGCATTGGCTGATCATCTGCGCAGGCTCACTGGCCTGCTGCAGCCCACTCATGGAAGGGGGTGGGGCACCCGCCCCACCACAAGACCTTTTGTAGACTTACAGGGGTAAATCTGCATTACGATTCGTAGGGATTGAGCCATTCATGACTGGTTCTGGTAAATCTGTGCATGTTGTGCTGAAAAAGCTTAAATCTTTGATGTCTGTTCATGCAGAATTTCATGTTTTATTGCCTTGTTTAAAACTTCATTTTTATCAACTAACTCTTTAAGTCTACTACGCCAAAAGAAATTGAGGGATCAATATGTTTCATCACCACAAAGCTACAACCATCCTAATTTCCAACTATAAAGTAGGATTCATCCTACTGCAGGCAGTTTTATACACTGCAGACACTCTCTAGAAATGATGTCAAAACTTTTTCTTCTATTATAAAAATTCCAAGAGATAACTGCAGAACTAAATAAATTTAGCATACTTTCTAGTACTTTTATGATGCATCTTAGTTTCTTGAAATAGCACATTACAATGATAAGAGTTGTCTGAAGGATCACTTCTGTAGAACATTTTCTTTCCAAATCGCCATGTCCTATCAGGCATAAGAATGAAATCTTAAAAAAACAAAAAACCTCAAATCCCACATTCTGGAATAAATTCCATTTTTATCCACGTTGGTTTGTTTAAACAGAAGATTCATATATTTGAAGCAAAAATAAAGGTTTTAGAGGCAATAACTGTTAAATATAAACTGGATGCTTAGAATTCTGTTTTGAAAAATTAATCCTTTCAGGTGTGGTGAAAAATGTAGTAGTGCAAACGTAACCCCAACATCCTTTGACCCAAATGTCCTCCATGGTCTTTTTGGGGTCTTTGCAAATGTTTGCCCACTGGAATATTCTGCAACACTCCTCATGGGAGAGGAAAATTCTGTCCATGCCCTTCGTCTGAAACTAAGTGGGTAGTTGATGTTCTATAAGTTCTTACCCTTTAGGACTTCTCCTAGGAGGTTGCATGGTTCTTTTCTCCTTGGAATATCTAGGCATCATTAGGATTTCTTAATTAATCCAATTAATTTAAACCAACAAAACTGGTTTGCATATCTAGATATATGCTTTTTTTATAAGCTAAACTAGATAAAGCATTTTTAACTTAGATGCAGACAAAAAAAGAAAAAAGAAAAAAACAACCCAAGAAAGTTACATAGCTAGAAAGGTTATGTAATCCTCATCTCTCAGCTCTCTGGATAGCATTGCTTGCTATCCAGATTTAAAACAAGACCAAAATGCACTCTTGCTGTATCCAGAGGTCTTTCTTATTAAGCCCATGTTGGCTGGGCTAGTTTGAATGCCCAGACGTGCCTCCCTTTGATTTAGGACAGTTATCACCTACTTTCCAAATCAGTTTTCTCCCATTATCCGCACACCATAATAGTATTTGGAGTTGGTGGTTTCCCTAAAAGGATGGCCCACTAGAGCTACAAAAACCTTTAATACCTGCTTTCAAAGATTTAACCAGCCACCTCTGAGATGACCTTTTACAGACTAGTCTGCACATTAGCTTCTTCTCAATACCAGCCTCCCACTACATTTTCTATTATTTTGAATTATTTATTTGACGGACCATACTCTGTCACAGTATAGTACAGTAAAAGTAGTTATGCCACCTGGTATGAGAATTAAAATATGCAAAAATTGAGCAAATGAAATTTCTTGAAAACTTCAGACTGTAAAGAAACTTGCAGAACCGCAAGAGATAGCAGCAATGCTTCCAGATTGTCCTTGAAGCAAGTAGCATTGCACAGAAGCCAAAGAGGTAAAATCCTCCACATTGCTACATATGGCAGGCCCAGAGGCACTGCAGATCTAAATAATTTTCTGGTGAGATCATGAAGGAGACTGCAAACAAGGTGAGGTAATTCAAAACTTTCATGACTAATTTCATCCACTCAAGAATGTCATTTGGTAGAGGCAGATTTTCTTTAAAATAAATGACTGGGTGAGGTGATTAAATACTATGCTACAGACTTGTATAATAAAGCTCAGCCATACAAAATTGGTCTGTTAAAATGGGGAGATTATTAATATAGTGTATATTTGGTAAACTGTGCAGCAGCCCACAACCAGAGACGAAGTTTTCTATCATCCACTCTTCACCTTCTACCTACAGATACAACCAGCCCATCCCTCTCTTGTCCAACCAAAACCACACCTAACAACCTTTGATTCTCTATGTCCCTCTCACCTAAATTGTGTAACTCGGCTCTCAGTCTGTGTATAATGAGGGATCTGGGTGTATGGTGTCTGAGCCAATGGGTGGTGTGTCAACTTGTGCCTGCTGAGTTAGTCATGCCTGAGACATGACATAGAGCAGCAGCTCCTGTTTGGGTGCCTGGGATCCCTGTTGGGGTTTTTGAATATCTCAAAGAAACAGCTATGCTCTTAGCCACAATCATATCCCTTGTTTCCAATTCCCACCTGATTGCTCAGAGCCCATTTGAGGCACACACTCCATTTTTTGGAAATGCTATATCCACCCAGGGAACCCCTAAACCTTTTAGCCATTCATACTGCTCCAGTAAATCTTGGAAATATGCTAGGAATCTCTTGAAAAGACAGGAGGTCAGGGTGTCTATAAAAAGAATGAAAAGAGAAGAGGGGAGAAGAAACACTGCACAGCATTCAAATTAATTCTTTCTAAGTGAATAAAACTTCTAATCAGTGCAGTTTTGCTTCCATGCAGGCAAAGAAGTCCTATATGTTCTCAATCTATTATGTTAAAATGTTAGCTGCATCATGGTCTGAGAAGGTGTACGTATTTGTTATTGGAGATATATAAGGTAGCCTCCTAGGTTACATTCTTCCTTGCTTACATTCTCTAAACACTACAGGTTAATATTCATTTATTAGCTAATGCATCATTTGGTGAGAGAATGAGGTAGATGAGTGTGAGGCATTAATCCTTTCTGATTGCATGGTACTGCATTTGTTTGGGAAGTTCCAAGCCTCAAGACTGGCACAGAAAGGGCAGGTTGTGGTTTTCCTTATCTGTTTAATTTACTGTTTAATTTGAGGTCTTCTACTCAGTCCACAGCTCTTTCTTTGGAGAATAGCACTCTAACAAAGTTTCAGAGTTTTATGTTACAATTTCAAAGGCTCTAAATTTGAGAGATATTTTGCTTTGTAAATAATGTGAACTGCTTTTGAAGATTCAGCTGAGTTCTGGGAGCTAGCAAGCCCCTTATTACTACCCTCCAAAGTCTATCAGGCTATGTCTACACTGGCAATTGAACAACAAAACTTTTCTCTTTCAGAGATGTTAAACCCTGTAACGATGCTGGTTCTGGCGGGACCCAACTGAGAGTGCCAGTTCAGGACAAATTGCTTCAAGCAGGGCAGTTACAGCCCAAGGCTGGGGTTTTTCCACCTCTAAGGCAAACCAAACCAGCCAGACAGAGAAGACTTTGGTTTTACCCCACTGGCTAACCACAAATTATCCCAAGCAATTCCCTTACACACTCCAGTTTTCCAGTCTTATCACCAGTGCCACTCGTTATGGGGACAAATGGTCATGAAAACCAATGCCCTGGTAAAAGAAAAAAGGTTCTCCCGATCCTAAAGGACCGAGACCTAGAGCCAGGTCAATATACAACTTAGATATTACCCACAAATCACGCCGTTGCTAATCCTTTAGAATCTAAAATCTAAAGGTTTATTCATAAAAGGAAAAAGGTATAGGTGAGAGCTAGAATTGGTTAAAAGGAATCAATTACATACAGTAATGGCAAAGTTCTTGGTTCACGCTTGTAGCAGAGATGGAATAAACTGCAAGTTCAAATCAAGTCTCTGGAATACATCCACAGCTGGGATGGGTCATTCAGTCCTTTGTTCAGAGCTTCCATTTGTAGCAAAGTCCCTCCAGAAGTAAGAAGCAGGAAAGAAGACAAGATGGAGGAGCTGCAGCAGTCTTTTATAGTCTTTCATCATGTGGCCTCTCTTTCTTTGTTCCAAAGACAAGCATTGGGGCACATGGCAAGAAAAAACCTTAGAGTTCGGTCCATAGGCATATGCCTGCATACCTTGCTGAGTCACAGGCGTGTCTGCCTTCTCTCAATGGGTCCATTGTATCGCTGATGGTTCTTAATCGACCATCCAGCAGGCCTGGCAGAGCTGATAGCTTGTCTGGGGTCCCAGAAGCACAGCTGAAGTTTGAAATACAGACAGTATCGAGCCAATATTCATAACTTCAACTACAAAACTGATACATACATATACATGGTATAATCATAACCAGCCAAGAATAACCTGGTCTTAGACACCTCATTTGACCCACTTTATATATATTTTATCTGAATAATATTAAGTTTTGGTAAAGTTATCCAATTTTTATCACCTACATATCAGAACAGCCTTGATCTCAGAGATTTTGTTGAAATAGTTGGCCTACATTTCTTATAGTTATTGTCATGAGATGATTGTTCTTTGCGGGTCCATTTGGAATTCATTCAACTAGCAGTATTGTACAGCAGCAATGATGAGAACCAACCTTAGGTTAATACTGTCTCTTGAATGCTATGTGGTGTTCACCTGGTGTTCTTTGTGTGTTTCATAAATATTCCTGCCTTAGTTTATGCTCAGAAGCATTTTAAATTCATTATGAATAAGTTACAGATACTATTCCAAGCCTGAGAACTTAACTTTATCCTCCTGCATGTTTACTAACATCATAGAATCTAAGGCCAGAAAGGACCATTGTGATCTAGTCTGACCTCCTGTATAACATAGGCCATAGAACGTCACCAAAATAATTCCTAGAGCATATCTTTTAGAAAAACATCCAATCTAGAGTTAAACATTGTCAGTGATGGAGAATCCACCCCAACCTTTGGTAAATTGTTCCAGTGATTACTTATTCTCATCATTAAAAATGTATGCCTTATTTTCTGTCTGAATTTGTCTAGATTCAACTTCCAGACATTGGATTGTGTTATACCTTTCTCTCTTAGATTGAAGAGTCCATTATTAAATATTTGTTCCCCATATAGGTACTTATAGACTGTAATCAAGTCACCCCTTAACCTCCTCTTTATTAAGCTAACAAGATTGAGCTCCTTGAGTTTATCACTGTAAAGCATGTTTTCTAATTCTTTAATCAGTCATGTGCCTCTTCTCTGAACCCTCTCCAGTTTATTAACATTCTCCTTGAATTGTGGGCACCAGAACTGAACACAGTAGTACAACAGCAGTAGCACCGGTGTCAAATACAGAGGTAAAATAACTTCTCTATTCCTACTCAAGATTCCCCTATTTATACATCCCTGAATTGTGTTAGCTCTTTTGGCCACAGCATCACACTGAGAACTCACGTTCAGATGATTATCCACCATGATCCCCAGATCTTTTTCAGAGTCATTCCTTCCCAGGATAGAGTTTTCTTTCCTGTAAGTATGGCCTATGTTCTTTGTGGCCAGATGTATACATTTAGGCTAATTAAAACACACATTGTTTGATTGTGCCCAGTTTATCAAGTGATCTAGATCACTCTGAATCAGTGCCCTGTCCTCTTCATTATTTACCACTCCGTCAGTTTGTGTGTCATTTGCAAACTTTATCAGAGATGATTTTAAGTTTTCTTCCAGGTCAATATAAAAATATTAAATAGCTTAGGACCAAGAACTGATCCTTGTGGGACCCCACTGGAAACAGACCCATTTACAATTACATTTTGAGACCCATCAGCCAGTTTTTAATTAATTTAATGTGTGCCAAGTTAATTTTATATAATTCTAGTTTTTTAATCAAAATGTCGTTCGACACCAAGTCAAACTCCTTACAGAAGTCTATTATGTCAACACTATTACCTTTATCAACCAAACTTGTAATCTCATAAAAAAAGATATCTGGTTGCTTTGATAGGATCTATTTTCCATAAACCCATGTTTACTACCATCCTTTAATTCTTAATAAATCAAGTCTCATATCAACCACTCCATTATCTTACCTGGGATTGATGTCAGGCTGACAAGCCTATAATTAGGCTATTCCATTTACCCATTTAAATATTGGTACATTAGATTTCTTCCAGTCTTCTGGAACTTCCCCAAATATCCATGGATATCTTTGTTGCTTATCTAAGATGTGGTTTTACTATGGCTCCTTTTTTGTATTTATATTGATTTATGTGAAAATCGCTCCACTCTGAGGAAGCTTTTTGTGAACAAGACTTTCTCTTTAAAGTAGTCACTAACAGGGTGTCCAAATATAAGATTCTTGGACTGCATTCCATCTTCTCATGCCCACTTATCTCTTAAACAATAGAAGCAACAACTGTGTAATATAAAGATGCTGACTTGATTAAAATATAATTTAGAATTGAATATAATCATGAACAATGAACAAAAATCAATTAGCAAATTAATTAAAGTTATATGATGACCTCAATTGTTCTCTCTCATATAATTAGGATAATCAATTCAGTTTGCCTTTAAGATTTAAATATCCAATTAATGTGCCAATTACACTTAATCTACTTCACTCTGTAGTAGAGGAATCAAACATGGTTTATTAAATACTTTTAATTACAACTTCTTACCCATGGCAATACTCAAGTGCTCCTTTGATTCTGTATCTTTTCCTGGCTATCTTTCAACTGAAGATGTCTCCTCTGTCCAGAAGATAGTCAAACCTGTATAAATGAGGCTGTGTTCTGTTACTTAGGTAAAAATAGTCATGCCAATCTGTCAGATTCTAGTACAAACTGCAATGTCTGCATTTTGCTTGTTAATTTCTGTAGACAGCTTTTGGACATAAACAAACAAACTACTAAGTTACCTAGAGGAGGTATTAAATGCCACTAGGAAAACTTCTGTTATGTTGTCCAAGCCCTTTGTGTGTGAAATGTTACATACAGTATGCACAACATACGTTTAATCTTCAGACCTCTAAGCAGGTAGTCACTAAGGCTTAATCCTCAGACAAAACTGTATTCCTCTGTTTCCCAGTCATTGGGTGAATGTCAGTAGATTGATATTATGCAAATATGGAAGAAAGAAAAAAATGTTCAGAAGTGAACAGGTGGGAAAAGGACATAATATTCCCATTTGGGCTGGCAAATTCTTTGATTTAGTACACTCTCTGCTATGAGGAATGCTGTGTTTTCATAATCTTCTTGTACAGACCATAGAGGAAAGGAGACTTAGAAGGGGCCATAATCAGTGGGGTACCATTAACTATTCCCATAGACCTTTCCAGATGTCTTGAATAATTGATTTGTAGTGGTTATAGCCCCTTTTGGAATAATACATTTATCATTTCTCCCCACAAAGGTAAAGTATGATTCAGTGGTTGGGATGTAAGCCTGTGATTCAGAAGACCTGGTTTCAAGTCCTTGCTCTACCAGAGATTTCCTATGTGACCTTGGGCATATCATTTTCTCTGTGCTTCAATACCCCATCTATGAAATGGGAATAAGTACTGTCCTACTTCACAAGTGTGTTGTGAAGGTATATACTTCTAAAAGATTGTAAGGTGCCCAGATACTATGGTGCTGGTGACCCTATAAGTACCTGAATGAGAGTATTAAAAAAAAACTTTTTTAAAAATGCCAAAGATTATTTGTAAGGTTATTTCTTTGCTCTGATATTCTTTCTTTATCTCCATCCTGTGCAATCTTCAACCTTTCTTTCCATGACTAAATTGCCATTAGTGCATAGTGATGGGTAATCTCTCGCTCATCTTGTCAGTCAGACAGATCAGCAACCAAAGAAATGGATTTCCTCTTGTGTCTTAGTTCCACTCATCTCTTTTCTGCAATTTGATAGCCTGATTTTATCAATGCAGGACTAATAGAGGTGGCCTCCATTAAGGTTTTCATAGTTTTAAAAAAATCTACATGATCTTTCCAAGAAGAAAAAAATGCAATGAATATGACATTTAAATTACTACAACAATCATTCTTTTTTGAGTAGCGTCCCTGGGGGTGCCCCACTCTAGATGTGTATGCCCCTCTCCGCCTTTGATTGGATATTTTTGGTAACAGTGCCCGTTCTGCCCACACAGGCTTCCGACATATCCTTGTGCCCTGTACCGAGGCTCTATAGGGGTGTACAGTCAAACTGCCCTCAGTTCCTTTTTAACCACCTTCCACCAGAGATGGAGTGTAGCATGTGCCTATTTCCTGCATACCTGTTTGCTCCTTTTATTAGTGTTTTAGCTTTATAGTTAGTTCTTAGTAGTAGTAGGTTTAGTACCATATAGTTGGAATATTTGTTCCCCTTTTTTTCCCTACACACACATATGTGTTTTCCCCCCTCCTATTGAAGGTATTGAAGAACTTTTTCTTCTGTTGGGGATGGGGGGCTCCCTGGGATTTAAAGGGTGCATCTCTTGTCAAGCAGCAATCTCTGTTCGTGATGGGCAGTCCCACTACATTCGTTGTTTAAGAGACTCTCACATTCCCAAGAAGTTTTAAATCTTCTCTTTTAAGGGAAGATCCTATAAAAACAGGGAAATTAAGTATAGGCTATTAATGATGGAGTAAGCCTTAAAACTGGCTTTGGACCTGGATACTGAGAACCTCCCTGTACAGGACGCTCCATGTTTGTCAGTGGTCTGTCATCATTGAGACCATGGTCACTGAGCTTCCATGGGGAAGATGGCACTGAAACCCTGATCTCCAATGCTTTCCTGAACTGAGGCACCGATAACCACATTACCAGTACCAAGAGCTTCCCACTCCAAGTATAAGGAAGGGAACAAGGGGAAAAAAACAACAGAGTTCCTCATAAAAGAAGATCCAGTCACTGGAGACCTCAGGCCCCGAGAGGAGTGGTAGAGAGGCTCCGAGTACCTTGAAGCATGTTAAGACTTCAACTAAGTCCCATACCTCAGTAGTAAAAGGCCTGATACTGAAGATTACTACTACCAAGAGACCGGCTTCAGTGGAATGCTTGAGCCCCTCGGTACCAACCTCAGTACCTCACATAATGCCATCGGTGCCAGTACTGAGTTCTGTTGTGTTTCCAGTACTGCAGGAATGCCAGTAACCAAAAGACATTATGGTGCCATCTGAGCCTCAGTCTCTGCTCCTTGCAACCTCTGGACACCTCTCTGTACCAAGATTGGGTGGGTCATGACTGCTCATGTTTCTTGGGAGACCTACTTCTTCTCCATCTTTGACTATCCATGAGTGCAGGTTGTCCCTCTGAGACAATATGTGGAGGAGCATTCTGACTCAGACTCTGAATTTTCTGTAGAAGGAGCACCAATTTATTGCAGGAGAAGTTGTTTCCCATTTCAGATGCAACAAACACCAGATTGCTGCCGTCCAACATTTGGGATGACCAGCGTTGGATTCTCCCCCTTTGCCTTCTGGTCTCCCTCCATGGACAAAGTACCACCAGCAATTCCAAGGGTCCACAACTCAGTCCCACAGGGAACACAGAAGACCATGTTCCCTGGTACCATCTATCCCGTCTCCCCATTCTGAGCCTGAGAAGACCTTTGAGGTATAAGAGGCAAGGGAAGACAAGGAGGTTAATCCCCCTTAGAAACATCTTGCTGTAGTCACTGGATGAAGCAATTATGACATCACCTTCACTTTAAAGACTAACAGATTTATTTGGGCATAAGCTTTTGTGGGTAAAAAACCCACTTCTTCAAATGCACCCAAAATTGCATCTGAAGAAGTGGGTTTTTTACCCACGAAAGCTTATGCCCAAATAAATCTGTTAGTCTTTAAGGTACCACCGGACTCCTTGTTGTTTTTGTGGATACAGATTAACATGGCTACACCTCTGATATATGACATCACTGACGTTATTAACTGATGAGTTTAGACAGTTGCAGGACCTGAGGAAGCAAGTTGATGACACCCTGCAAAGTCCCTTGGAAAAAGTCCAGGATTCTCACCATAAGCACCTGGACATATTGCATACCTCTACCTCAGCATGGGTGTAACTGCCAATTAATGAAGACCTCTTGGATCCAGCCAAGTCCATTTGGCAGACTCCAGCAATGGCCCCCTTTACATGCAAGAGAGCTGATACTATGTCCTCCCAGTGATTCTGAGGTTTTTATTTTTTCATCCAGCACAAACTCTCTGGTCCTGGACGCAGTCAAGGAAATGGGCAGGCAGCATATCACCCCTTATAATATGGACCAGAAACATCTGGACCTGTTTGGTTGTAAGAGCTATTCATCAGCAATGTTTCAGTTCAGGGTAGCTAACCACCAAGCGCTGATATCAAAATATGACTACCTTAACTCTGAAAAGTTTAATGCTTTTGTTGACCATTTACTACAGGAACATTGAGAACAGTTCAGTGCCATAATAAAGGAGGGCCAACTTTTGGCAAAAACTACAGTGCAGGCTTCACTCAGTGCGCTTGTCAGGGTTCCCTCCCCACTCTGAACTCTAGGGTACAGATGTGGGGACCCGTATGAAAACCCCCTAAGCTTATTTCTACCAGCTTAGGTTAAAACTTCCCCAAGGCACAAATCCTTTGTCCTTGGACAGTACGCTGCCACCACCAAGTGATTTAACAAAGAAACAGGAAAAGGACCACTTGGAGTTTCTCTTCCCCCAAAATATCCCTCCAAGCCCTTACACCCCCTTTCTTGGGGAGGCTTGAGAATAATATTCTAACCAATTGGTTACAAAGTGATCAAAGACCCAAACCCCTGGGTCTTAGAACAATGGAAAAATCAGTCAGGTTCTTAAAAGAAGGATTTTATTAAAAAGAAAAAGGTAAAAATCATCTCTGTAAAATCAGGATGGAAAAGAACTTTACAGGATAATCAGATTCAAAGCACAGAGGATTCCCCTCTAGGCAAAACTTTAAAGTTACAGAAAACAGGAATAAACCTCCCTCTTAGCACAGGGAAAATTCATAAGGAAAAACAAAAGATAACCTAACGCCTTGCCTGGCTATTACTTACAATTTTGTAAAATGAGAGACTTTTAGGATGATTTCTAGGAGAAGGAGTTTTCCGACCTGATGCTTCTCTGCTTTCCAAGAGCGCGCATGCACGCGCGCACACACACATATACAAACATACATATATATGTATATATATGTATCTATATCTATATATATCTCTCCCCCTCCCCAGATTTGAAAGTATCTTCTTTCCCCACTGGTCCTTTTGGTTAGGTGTCAAGCAGGTTATTTGAGCTTCTTAACCCCTTACAGGTAAGGAGGAATTCTAGGCTATCCTTAGCTGTATGCCTAGGACAGCGCTGGACATTGAACCAGGTCTATTTCCACCACAGTAGTGATGAGACAAGCTTCATGGCTTCAGTTGTCTGGGTTTCCATGGGAAGTACAATCAACTGTTGTAGCCTGATTCTTTAATGATTTATAATTGTATTGCTTGCCAATTGATACTAATTTAAGCTGGGTGTAGTAGGGTTCTAGTTCCAGAATCAGACACCACAGAATTAACTAACAAGTTCAATATCTTGTAGGGAACCTGAGGGTATATGGAAAAGACAGTCACACTGAGGGCAAAGCCAAGCATTAGCCACTTTTATTAACACAATCAGTAAAGACAAGAAAACTCCAAAACCACATATCCCCAATACCATATTACTGCTATTTGTTTGTCTTCAGTATCATCTCTCGCATAGGCTCATATACTTTCATACTCACAACCTTCCTTCGGGATCTGATGGTACGAGACAAAGGACTAGCCCAGTCCCTGGCATGCCAAATTAGTCTGATGTTCCAGACACCAATGCCTGAAGATTGGTGGTAGATAGTAAATGAAGAGCTGAAGAGTCAGTGATGGAAAGCTCGCCCCTGCTACATGGTGATCTGGTTTATTATAGAGATTAGGACTATCGTGAACATTCATTCAGAGGCCTAGCCCTCCCATATCCATATCTAATTTCCTAACCCTAATAATACCAGACTGCCTTTATCCTATAGGTTAGCATATTAATACCTTTTAGCTCATTACCTTATACATCAACTATTGCTAAAGCAAGTTTGTGATTCAACATCTGCCAGCAATTGTATCTTAAAATAGCCAAGCCCACTGTCAGTTCAGTATTCCTGCGGTTGCCTGATATTGTTATGTACCAACTCCCCTTTTGAGCAAGCTATTCCCAATTCCCCAAAATCTAGAGTAATTTTCAGGCTATTTTATCTATGCTAAGGGTCATAGGCCTTCTTTACTTATGCCCGTGTCTTACAGGGTATAGTTCTGTAGGTTCCTTGCATTACTGCCAAGTAAAATAAAAGGCTATAGGCTACACTATGAAAGATTTACCTTTCGTTGGCCAGAAGCTTTTTGCAGATTGCATGGATGATTTACTTCATACCCTAAAGGGCTCTAGAGCAATGCTTAGGTTTTTAGGGATATATATGCCTGTAAATAAAAGGAAGTTTAGCAGGTCTCAATCAGCACAAAGATCCTACTCTGTTCAATTTTCTGCCTTCCATAGGTCACTGGAGCCACCTGCTAAGAGGTAGAGGTTTTCAAAGGAAAAGCCTGCAGCTATCTCCACTGCTTCAACCCAGCCTTCAACATCACCCAAATGCCAGTTTTGATGGTTTGGTCAAGAGTCCAGACCACCCAAATACCAGATTTTATCAGCCACATGACACAACCCCTCTTCCTCAATTTGGACACTACCTCTCTCTATTTCATCAAGAGTGTGTGTAGCCTTATCTGTAGTTATGGGTTATTTTAACCACCCCCTGGTTAGGGTTTACACCTACTTTAATCTGTGAGAGTTCAGCCCTAACATCGACTACAGTAGAGAGGTTATTAATGGAAGGGGGCTCCCACTGTGCACAACAGAGACTACATAGTGCTCTTTCTACAATAATTACTTTTATTTACCAACCAAACAATACACACACTGCAGTCTGGTAAAGGAGAGAGAGACCAATATAGAATGCATAATATTTGCATTACTTACACAATGCTTTGTGGAAAAACCCAAAGTGCTAGTTTTCATCCTCATCTTCACCATTATCATCACCTTTGGTTGTCATAATGGTGTCTCCCCCACCATCAAGGCATGCAGGCCGGGATACAGTTTTTATAATGTGTTACTCTGATGTCCACTTGGGCTCATACATATTTATGGAAGTTTTAACTCCTTTTCCTTATTTGAACTTCCACATCCCATTACTTTTGAGATGCCCCATTTTCCATAGGCCAACTCATTCCTCTTGTACTCATTAATATTTATGTCACCCCCTCGCCATAGTTACAGGCAGTTACCTTAAGGAAGTCTCTATCATTTCACACTGGCTACCAACAGTCATCTTGTGGTGTCTATTGATCTCTCAATAGCTCAGCAGTTATTTTCAAAACATCAGCACATCACAAATATAGATACAAGATCATCAGATTTACCCATTACTTACGCTAATTTATCCTAAATCCTAATTTGGCTAAACTAATATTTTACAGGTCTGAAGGCCCTGTGTTACAACATTACTTAATACTTATTGTGGGGGAGCATGGGCCTCAAACTTGGCCCTGTGACTGCCACCCAGCAGCTGAACTGAGTAACCAGGAAAGGGTCCAGTGAAGGGTTAGTTCACAGAGAGCCCTGTACCCATAGCTCCTGATTGGGGGAAACATCCAGCCCCCCAATTGGCTGAGGGACTCTATATAAACCAGGAAGTATCAACTACAGGTACTATGGACTGCCTGCTCCTGCTTACCTGACTCCTGCACCCTGCATTCCTGCCTGCTCCCAGATTCTGCTTCCCACCTGCTCCTGATTCCTGTTCTCCTATTCCAGACTCCTGTCTACTCCCAGTTCCTGCTGTCCTGCCGTATTCCAGGTCCCTGCTCCTCAGCCTTATCTCTGATGCTGTCTCCAGCTCTGACCTCTAGCTTGGCACCCAACACCATACCTAGTTTTAACCCCTGGCTTGGCACCTGACTCTACCTTTGGCTTGGTACCTGATGCTGTCTTCAGTTTTGATCTTTGACTTTGACCACTAGGCCTGACTTTGGCTTTGACTACTAGGCCTGACTGTCTGTGCCCCAGTCATTGCACTTGTATTCACCTCTATAGCTTAAATATACCTGATGCCTTTCATTCTTTCCTACACATAGGAGGCTATAACATCAGACAAATGGGTATTGGAGGCCATTACCTGGGATTATACTATATAACAGGGGTAGGCAACCTATGGCACGGGTGCCAAAGGCGGCACGCGAGCTGATTTTCAGTGGCACTCACACTACCTGGGTCCTGGCCTCCGGTCTGGGGGGCTTTCCATTTTAATTTAATTTTAAATGAAGCTGCTTAAACATTTTAAAAACCTTATTTACTTTACATACAACAATAGTTTAATTATATATTAAAGACTTATAGAAAGAGACCTTCTAAAAATGTTAACATGTATTATTGGCACGCGAAACCTTAAATTAGAGTGAATAAATGAAGACTTGGCATGCCACTTCTGAAAGATTGCCGATCCCTGCTATATAATTTACCTCTACCCCACCCTTTCAACCTCTTTCCCCATCCCTCTTCGGGGACTCTCTCCTGAGCAATTGCTGACGTAGGAGAACTCATCACTCCTACATCTAGGAGCCACAGAGCCAGTCCCACTTCAACACAGAGGAAAAGGGTTCTATTCAAGATATTTTCTGATACCCAGGGGGGTTGGAGGCCAATACTAGATGTCAGACATCTGCTATTCAGGGTGGTGTCCTTAGCAGCTATAATTTCTGCCCTGGAATTACGGCACTGTTTTGTGACCCTCAACCTCAAGGATGCCTACTTCCATGTAGCTATTCATCCTTCTCACAAAAATGTCTTTGTTTCACTTTCAATCATAACCATTACTAGTACTGGGTCCTAACTTTTGGCCTGTCATCCACTCAAAGGGTGTTCTCAAAAATCACGGCAGTTTTAGCTGTCTACCTTTCCCGTACCTCAACAACTGGCTCCTCAAGGATTGGTCAGATCAGGAGGTATGATCTGCAGTTCGAACAACAACTTCACTATGCTGAAGTCTAGGCCTGCTGTTAAATCTTAAGAAATCTGTCTTGACCCCTATGCAATGAATTATATTTATAGGAGTGCTTCTGGACTTGATAATGGGCAGAGATTATCTCCCTCTTGACAGGTTCCTTGCTCTAAAGAATCGTATATACAAACAGTGCAACTCAGCCCTCAGGTTCCAGCAGGGACATGTCTGCAACTTCTGGGACACATGGCAGCTTGCATTTTTGTGACACAAAATGCCAGGTTGCATCTTCAGTGTCTCCACGGGTGGCTCAGGACTGCTTATATACCCAACAAACAGTCTCAACAAGCAAGTGTTTGTACCCAGTCAGGTCCTATAGTCATTCACCTGGTGGATGAATCCATCCAAAGTTTGTGCAGAAATCCTGTTCAATCAGAATACCCCTAGAGTCATATTAACATCAGATGCTTCCCTTCTGGGATGAGGAGCACATTTGGGTGCTCATACAGTCCAAGGCAAATGGTCACAACAGGAACAGCACTTGCACATCAGTCTGTTGTCATAAATGCTTGCCTCCACATTCTTCCCCTATTCAAAAACAAGTCCATCAAGATCACGACAGACAACATTGTTTGGATGTGTTACATCAATTGTCAGAGTGGACAATGTTCCCTCTCATTCTGCACGGAAATGATAAAGTGTTGGAACTGGTGCATAGCCAATCAGATAGTCATCTCAGCGTCTTACTTCCCAGATACACAAAACACTGTGGTGGATGACCTGAGCAGACATTTCTTCCTAAATTACGAATCAGAGTTGCAATCTTGAGTCTTCAACAAAATATTCCTAGGTTGGGGATTACCAGAAGTTGACCTTTTTGCCATGGCAGCCAACACAAACTGTAGGAAATTCTGCTCTTGAGGGAGGAGAGATGGAGGGCTCGATCCCCAATCTCTAGGAGATACTTTCCTCATTACATGGACAAAGGGTCTTTTCAATGCATTTCCTCCAATTCCATTGTTCCTAAAGGTCTTTATCAAGATCAGACAGGACCAAGCCAAAGTCATAGTGATTGCACCAACTTGGCCAAGACAAGTTTGGTTTCCTTACCTCATCAATCTCACCTCTTGTCCTCTGGAGTGGCTCCCGATTTTTGCACCTCAACTGTTGTCTCAGGATGTGGGTCGGACTCTTTACCCTGATCCGACTCTCCTGCAACTACAAGCTTGGTTCTTCGGATTAGAGACCACATGTTCATCCAAAACTCCCACCTCCTTCAAAGATTATTGCTAGGGAGTCACCTAAAGTGAAGCACCCACAGGGGCACTACGTGAAGAAGAGGAGAGGTTACTTACCCTGTGCAATAACTGAAGTTCTTTGAGATGTGTGTCCTGTAGGTGTGTAATTTAACAGATATTGACTGGATAATTATCACCCCATATTTAATCTTCCCTATTTGGTTAAGTTTATTAAAAAGGCTGTGGTGTAAGAACTCTTGAATATTTTGTTGCCACAGATCTCCTTGAACCTTGTCAATCTTGCCTTTACCCAGATTATTCTAGTTGCGTTGGCAGTAGATATCCTGTTGGTGATAAAGACTATTTGTCCATGCTGCTGTTAAGCTACCAGCTGCCTTTGATACCACTGGTCTTGAGGTCATGTTGACTTGCTTGCAAGCCTCAGCATGTGTGGACAAGATTGCTCTTGGGTGTCACCATTCTTTTCTTGCACAGTATTATCAAAGAATATTTACAAAGTTCTCTTACTATGAGCATTTTACAAATACATTCTCCAGTCTGCACTGACTACCTCTTGATTTCAGTATAGATTGTAAAGAGTTGGTTTTGACCTAGATGGGTAAAATAATCTGGGATCCAACTATCTGAAAGACAGTCTTTCTCCCCATGCCATGCTGATATGGTCATAGTAAAGGTACTTGAGCTGGAGGCCCCTGGATAAAAGAAGAATCTGTTGGCAGAGCATTCTCTGTGGGGCCCTCTCCACTTTATTTAGTTTTCTCTGGACTGAAGTAGCTTGAAACTGATTACCTTGAGGCCCATCTCTCTTTCCTGGCTTTTGGAGAGTTGGGAGACTTGTGAGGTCAGGGAGTAGTAATGTCAGAATGTGGCAGGAGGGGTAGTCTATTTCTAGTTTTCATATTTCTAGTTGCCAGGCCATTTGTTAGCTGTAGAGCTATTATAGGAGCTGTCTATTTGATGATGTTTTTTTAAGAAAAAAAATTGAGCAAGGGGATGTGCTCTTTTTCACTGTTTATAAATCTAAATAAATAGTAATACTTAGCCCTTGAGTAGCTCTTTATTTTCAAAGTCTCCTACAAATGCCTAATGCCTGATAGTCAGTGTTCCTGTGAATTAGTTAAGTATTACCCCCGTTTTATAGATGGGAACCAGAGGCAGAGAGTAAGTTACACTCAAGGTTATTTAGGAGATAGCAGCATCAAGTTTAAAACTCCAGAGTTGTGCTTAGACTATGCTTCTCATTATCTTTACATAGACATTACAAACCTGATTATCAAAAGGTATTGGAATAGTTGAAAATGCCTGATAATTATAGACTTGGTTAATTAGGAAAGCCAGAATGAAGTTTTCCCTCAAAGCTTTCATGCTGGCATCCTTCCTCTTCAGCTACCTGCTGGTTCTTCATTACCATCTGCATTTGGGGAACCTGGAGTGTGATGCAGCGCAAATTACAAATCCTGAGGAGAGTGCTGAGTTTAATCAGCTTTGTAATGCATATGTATGTCAAATAGTTGGAATACATGCAGTTATGTCTATTACAAGGGTAGCACTTCTGCACACCCACTTTTACAAGTTTTTAAATGGAAATAAACATTTGGGACAAAATTCTTTTCTCAGATCTCCATTATTTGGCTCTCATCAAAAAATGTCTCCACTCCTTTTTTGTGAATGCTGTTTGTGGTCAGAGTTGGTATTGTGCCCGTAGAGAAAGCAAAATATCAAGATTCTTCTTATATTGATCTAAGAATTTTCCCTCATCGTTCTGTGCTTCTTTCTGTAGAGGCAATAAACAGTACTACTTATGCACTGTATGCAATATGTCATCTCTTTATTTCTCAACCAAATTATTTAAACTTTAGCAAAACATGCATTTCTCAATGAGCACTACTATACATAAATGCCACATTAAAGTTTTTGGGCCATGAGGCTAACAAACTCCCCAAACTTGCCGTTTCATCCAAATTATTCCACAAGAAGTGGGGCTGGGGAGGCAGAGTTTCCCACTTTTTTCTAATTCATAGGGGTTTATTCCCTTAGAAGGATGGGTGTTCAGAAGTTCTCGAGACATTTTTGAGGGCAGTAGCAACTGAATACAGATCAAAGTTCTTTTCTTATATCTTGACACCACTATTCCATAGCAGCTGCACTCAACCTCTGCTCCTCACAATGGATGAAAGGGTTGTAGTTGTGTTTGGGATGTTTTTCAATTAGAAACACAGCAGGATTTGAAGGGAGCATGCTGTCAAGTGTGGACTTTTTATCACATGGGGGAAGGACCTCCAAAGTATTTGGGAATTATTTTTTTAAGGTGAAAAAAGTTCTACTTTTAAAATGCCCATTTTTATTTTATCAAATTTCAAAATAAAATTACTTTTCAAGAAAATCTGTCATAATTTTAGTTTTCAGATGCATTGATATTTGGAGCACAAGCATGAAAAACTTCAGCCTCAAAGTTAATGTTTTGAGTGTTGTATTAATGACTCCCTAAACTAGTGTTGCTACTGTGGTGATGTAACAAGCTAACATTACATTTTCATCAAATCATTTAAAATTTGCATTGTGGCATGCTGAAACTTGCTGTACAGTTCTTTATTTTCAGTATATTACTAGTTCTTCTGGCACCCTGAACGTCAACTCAACTGCCTCAGTGGCCATATTACATTATGCTCTTAAGGGCAGTTTTGTTGTTTCGGGAATACGTGGAGCATTGCAGGCTGATTGTAACCAATGATTAAATGTACTGTGTGTCTTCATTTATGAACAGCTTTTGAATCATAGAACCATAAGGTTACAAGGAACTGCAACGGTCATCTAGTCTAACCTTCTGTCAAGATGTAGGATTTGTTGTGTGTAAACCATCTAAGACAGGTGGCTATCCAGCCTCCTTTTGAACATCTCTAGTGAAGGAGCTTCTACAACCTCCCTAGGCAGTCTGCTCCATTGTCTTACAGTTTTTACAGTTAGGCAGCTTTTCCTGGGATTTAATCTAAATCTGCTATTCTGTAGTTTGAATCCATTGCCTTTTGTCCTGCCCTCTGTGGCAAGAGAGAACATCTTTTCTCCATCTCTTTTATGGCAGCCTTTCAACTATTTGAAGACCGCTATCATGTCCCCCCTTAAGCTCCTCTTTTCCAAACTAAACATATTCAGTTCTTTCAGCCTTTTCTTATATGGCTTGCATTCCATCCCTTTGATCATCTTTGTCATGCACCTCTGGATCCTTTCCAGTTTCTCTTCTGATGTCAACTTTTACTACATTTTTACTGTTGGAAAAAACACAGGCACAGAAAACGGTCTTGTCAACCACTCAGAGACCTGGCAAATTTGTACCAACATTGGCTGTTCTAGGGCATTACTTTTGGTTGTCTCTCTTACAGCAGTGTTGCAAAATACACAGTGTTGCCTGGCTAAGTCAGACTTTTATTGAACAGAAGTCAAAAGAGAGGGATAGTAAAGAGAATAAGTATGGTGGGGAAGGAAAACATGTGGGAGAGGAGTGTGACAAAGTCTCACATTCTAGGTGGTCTTTGGGATTTTGCTGGAGCCAGTGAAGAGGGTGATATCATATAGGTCCCTCTCTCTCTGGCCCAGTCTGGTCAGGACATCTCTTTGGCCAGTATCAGGATCACGAAGGCACAGTGCTGAGAGCAGACAGTTGGGTGGCAGCCATCATGGTGTAGCTCGCACCTTCCCCTTCTCTTGTTTTTCAGACAACCAATATTTGCAGTTGTTTGCTCGTCCATATTTTCCTTCCAAAAGGAACTCCAAAAGGGAACTTTTAAGAACTCCAAAAGGGAGTGGTGAGTGGAATAGCTCATCCCCTCATCATTTTGTTTGCTAATTAGGCCTAATTTCCAACACACTAATTTTGGTTAATTAATTTATGGTCCCACACTGTTCTTGTATGATAGATATGATCTTAACACAGTCCTTGAATTATATCAATAGGGCTTGTTGTTTAGACCAGTTTTCCTGTCTTCCTTTTGCACCTTTTCCCATCAATATTTGTTGTTATAGGTTATTTTAATACTGTAATGGAGTCCTCAAAGGGTTATGTAACCTTGTAGTTAGTGCACTTAGTGCCACCTCCCTGACTGGATGAGTCTTGCAGTTCAGGTCCTTTTTTAATCAAAGGTGCAATGAGGTGGGCAGGCAGCTTGGGTAGTAGTAGGGGCAGTAGTATGGGAACCCAGGCCCACCCACTCAACCAGGCTCTGAGCCAGGGTCCTAGGAGGGTCAACAGTGTCTAGCCCCCAAAAGTGGCCTCTGGGTTCCCTCCCCGGGTCACTTCCTACCATTTGCCTTTCTCCCTCAGCTTCTAGTCCAGTATAAGGTGAAAAGAAAAATAAAAAGCAACCAAACCATCAGCTGCATCTGAGCTCAGCACATGGTCTTATTCCCTCGAGGAGGCTTCTCCAGCACCCTTGTCAGGAGCCTTCAGGGTAGGTCTGCCCTCTTTCCTAGCCTCCCTCTTTTTGAGCTCCATTGCTCCCTATTCAATCCTTTCTCCAGCTGGAGCATGCTCTGCAGGGTTGGAGGGGTGGGGTTTCGAGGCCAGTAATGTTCTTTAATCCCCTTTAGCCCATCGTAGGGTTGGTATACCCCATCTCAAATACTTTATGAACTTTCACTCATTTTTTTACAGTTGAGCTCACATTAGGGTAAATTTGTAGGCCTCATTATCAAAACAGAGACCCTGCCTTGTTTCTTGTAGAGGGTTGGATGGTGTCTAGTGAATGAGGCAGGGGATTGCAGGAAGAGAAATAATAGCCTCATGGTCTAGGTAGTTGAATGGTGCCCTGCAGAACTGGATTCTATCCCCGATTCTGCCATAGAGTTCCCATCTCTTTAACCAAAACTTTTCACAGGTGATCACTAATTGTGTGTCCCTCATTTTATGGATACCCAACTAGAGCCACCTGGGGTCAGATTTGAAGAAGTGTACTTACAACTGCATTGAAGTTTGGTGGGGGAGGGATAGCTCAGTGGTTTGAGCATTGGCCTGCTAAACCCAGGGTTGTGAGTTCAATCCTTGAGGGGACCATTTGGGGTTCTGGGGCAAAAATTGGGGATTGGTCCTGCTTTGAACAGGGGGTTGGACTAGATGACCTACTAAGGTCCCTTCCAACCCTGATATTCTATGATTCTATGAAGTCCGTCGGGGCTGTGCATTGAATATATAACATGTTAAATACTTTGAAAAATCAGTTCCTAGGAGACTCAAATTGTGCACTCAAAATTAGCAGACATTTATGTCAATGTTGGTTTTAATTGCTCAGTGCTTCGTTTGACCATCTGTAAAACAAAGATAATAATTTTACCTTACAAGTGTGTGGTGAAGATTATTTCATTAATATTTGTTTTAAGCACTGTAGAACAGTCCATGTGGAAAGTAATTATGCTGTATTTAATGCAGAGATGGCACGTGGTAAATAAGGCTTGGACCTTACATTGAACGTGAAGGATACAAAGAACTATTCTAACCCACGAAAGCTTATGCTGAAATAAATTTGTTAGTCTCTAAGGTGCCACAAGTATTTCTTTCTTATTTTCTTTTTGCTGACACAGACTAACATGGCTACTACACTGAAACCTATTGAATAGCTACTCATTCAGTGGGCAGTGTCCATTATGGGCACTGAATAAGGTAGATGTCCTATGGAAAAAATAGTATTTGATTATGTGATTAAAGACTTGATTATAGTGCATAGGTACAATTCACTACAAATATATGGGCTGAATTAAGGTTGCACAAGGAAACTTAATTTAGACATTTCCTAACTTTTGCATCTGTGTGCTTGATTTTTCAACTGTAACTTTCTTTTAACATAGTGATGTGTGTGATATTGTAATATACTAAAGAGGAAAAGCAGTGATAGGAAGTTATTGATTCTGTGCTGTACCTTTTGTCTCTGATGTAGTAAATGATGAAATATTTTCAGGATATCATGGGACCCTATGTGTATATGTGGCCCTTGCTATGTGAGATGGGAGCATAATTAGGTGTTGGTAGAGCACTAGATAGCATGCTCAAAGCTAAGCATGTACCTCAGCTGAAATGTTTTCTTAAAGACATTTGACCTTACTAGAATTGTTCAGTAGCTATTGTGGGTAATAAATAGCTGTCAGCCTTTTCCAACTCCTAGTAAGGTTATTCAAACAAAACTGACTTGTTTAATTTTCATAGCTGTACTGTGCACTGATGCTTGTGAAATAGAAATGTAATTTAGCAAGTGAAATCAAGGTTTATCTTCTAATTTAATCTACTGGTTCAGGAAATTAGATTTTAAATAATTGGTAAAGAGTTTAAATTCACTTTGAATTACAATCGGTCAGAATTTAACTATACATGTAGACCCTGAAGATTTTTCTCCATCAGAAATATAAAAATATAAAATATTAATATATTCACTTATGATTAAAACACCACCTTTTCCCATTTTTTAGGTTAATATATTTCTAAAAATATTCTGATATGCTAAACTATTCTGTCTAAAGATTAGGAATCAATCACAGTACATCACTCTACTCAATTTTAAATATTAATATTACGTTACCTCATTTTTTAGTCTTAATGAAAGTTAAAAAATAATACAGTTCACTACAAATATATGGACAAGTATTAAGTAAATCTAGTTTAATACAAAATAAAACTATTTTTCCCCATTGGATGTAAATTATAGAACTGCAGATAGAAACTGTTTTCCAGTACATTGCACTCAGTTGTGCAAACTTATTTTTTTAGGGTCAAAGAAGAACAAAAACCACAACCGACACAGTAAGTAAAATATCTTAAAAGTGCAGTAGGCTTGACTTTTCTACCTTTGCCATGTTCTGCTTTCTGCACCTTTGATGGTATTAGCTTTCACTAATACCTGATAGGCTGCAGCTAGTTTGTCATCTGCTTCCTGATTGGCTTGTAAGAGAGCTGCATGCAGCTTCTTACTTCATCCACATGTTAGCTGGATGTAGTTTCTTGCTGCCTGCTTGTGGCCTGGTTAAGTGTAAAACTTTATTTCCCTTACATCCTTAGTGGCTGACTTATTATTGCAGCTAACATTCCCATTGGCTGTAGCTTTTCCACCTGTATATTTCTATTATTATTGGGTAAGAAACATTTAAACTAGTATGATTTATTTGGTTATTCAGTCACATTATTTGCTTATTTAAACAGGTGGTTTCCCTTTAGTGGGATCACTGAGCTGGTAAATAACGTTCTTCAGCCACAGCAAAAACAACAAAATGAAAAGGAGCCCCAGACGTAAGTAAGCCGCTCTCTGTAGACTAATTAATGTCTCTATAGCATTAAAACATACTGGAGAGTATGTGTAAAATACTTTCCCATTCATAACATCCTTATAAGAGCATTTTACAAGATGACACTGCCTTTGCTTTCAGAGCTTTGATTGGCAAAGAGAAATGTGCAAATTAAGTGAGGGCCCACTTTTACCAGACAGTTGAGTTGATTAGATTAGAAAAAAAAATCTTAGGAACTCTCACTGCTCCCTTTAATGCCTTTCCCTGCAAGTACTCTTTTTGAAAAACTTCCATTGAAGTTAACATGAGTTCTATGTATGGGAAGCTTGAATTAACAGACATGTAGTATTATATGTAGCATGTCTATGTAGATACACAGTATTTATGATATGGGTCATACATAGAATGCTATAAAATATACATAATACATTTGAAGAGCTGGGAATTTTCCATTTCATTTTTTTCATGACATTGAAATATCTGTAAAGTTTCTGAGCTTTGACAGATATGAGGTGAAATCCTGGTCCTATTGTAGTCAATGAAAGTCTTGCCATTGACTTCACTGCGGCCAGGATTTCACTGATGGTCTTTTTACAGTGCCATGCCACAATGGATTTCCTTTAAGGAGAACCTTATGAGAAATTAACTGTTCTTGCCATTTGAAAATGTTGAGGTTGAACAGAACCTGGCAAAGCTAGGAGATTCAGACTTATGGTTGAACTTAAATCATGCAGTTGCAAATAAAAAGAGAAGAAAGTTAAGAATAACTTTAATTTCAAATTTCCTAGTTTTTCTAAGTGTTACAGCCTTAATGTTAACCAAGTATAACTTTTTAATTTATGGAGTTTTATTTTATTTATTTACTTATTTTATGGGAAAAAGTCTTATTGGTTTATATAATGAATTTTTAATATCTTTTTGGGCACATGCTTAGGTGGTTTTAAAACATGCATTATTATTATTTCTTTTTGTATATTTTTCAGAGACATGTCCGGCCTCTTTGTTAAATATATATTTAGCTGAGTTTCTTTTAGTTATTATAGGCAATGGCCATTTTAGTTTATTGTGAAATATATATATTTAGAAACATAAGAATCTTAAAAAAATTGCACAGGAGAATTATTTGTGGGATTGGGTATACTAAGCCCTGAATTTTGCAATCCTTGCAAACGTTCTTTAGAAAAGGCTGTATGATTTGGCTCATAACTACTTTCAAATTTTGTGTGTGTGTGTATGTATATGTGTGTATATATATATATATATATATGACAAAAATCACCGTATAGATTTTATCTAATTTAGTCTATAAGTGTATAAAAAACTACTTGAGTGCAAAGTTTCATGTGAAACTTTTAAAACTTTCAGCAAGAATTTTTTTTAAAGGAAAGCAATAACCTCCTGAAAAGAGTTAATAATGGAAATGTTGACAACCTAAACTACAGCAGCAGAAATGTTTATCTATCAAGTTATATATTTGTATTACTTATATTTTTCCACACACACATTATTTCAGTTTTATTCATACTTTTTTATGATACCTGAAGTATGTAATTTCACTCAATTATACTGTAGGCTGTATTATTTTTCAGTGATCTACTATGAGGAATATTCACTTTTAACACTATAATAGCTGTCTAACTATTAGCATGATTTATTATGTGGCGATTAGAATCAGAAAAGGAAGGGGAAAAATTTAAGAGTAGTCATCATAATCCAGCTATGATTTCATCCTTTTAAAAATTTCTACAGGGTAGTCTATAATTTGTAATCCTAAAATCATAGATTTCTGGTAAAATAATAGAAGATGCATTTTTTTTTCTTCATGGAATACAACTGTGTTAGTTACTGCTTACATTCAGCTCACTATGCTACGAGATCACTTAAAACACTGAGATATTTGTCATAGTGAACATTGAGCCAAATTCTACTCTGGTATATGTGCAATCCCCACTGAAGTCATGATACCAGGGCTCCTAGCACAGGGGATAGAGCTGGTCCAAAAGTGGAAAAACAATTTCTGCAGAAATTTTGAAATTTCAAAGTTGTTTCTGTTTTGCAGGGTTCAACATTTTTTCCTTTTAAAATTGTTTTTTGGCCAAAATATATTTTGAAAAATTTCAAACATTTTGATTTTTTCACCTTTCTCCAATATTTTTCTTTTTTGTCAATGAGTACAATAAAATGGTGTCCAAGTGGTGTGTGTGTTTTCTCCACTCTGCAATTTTTCAAAAGTGAGGAAATTTTGAAAAGTTGAAGAAAAATGAAAAAGTGTTTGTGTGTGTGGGGGGGTGGGGGGAACAAAATGTCATTCATTCTGTTGTATTCAGAAATTAAAAGGAAGGAGGAAAAATGTGTGAAAAACAAATGCTAAATTTTGCAATTTTCAGTTTAAATGAAAAAGTGGAAATTAAAAAAAACAAAACTTTTTATGAAAGTTTTATGTTTTGGAAAAAAGGCCATTTTTCAGTAAAAAAGTTTTAGTGAAAAACTTTAACCACCTTTAATTGAGAGTAAAATTTGGTGACAATCTGTGAATGAAGTGGTAAAATATTTAATATTACATTTCTTTCATTTAAAAAAATTCTTTTAATATTGACAAGTATCTTCAGACAAAAATAAGTTTACAAAATCTAATAGAGAATAAACATCTATAAAATTTAGTTACTGGAAGAAAACTCATTTATGTGGTTTCTTCAGACATTCAGTTACAATTATTCAGAAGTCGTCTGATCCTTCAACCTTTATTCATCTGAGGTTTATGGGATTACTTGGATGAATTAGGGTTACCAGTTTGATTATAATGCTTTTTCACTATTAACAGGAAATATGAAAAAAACTTCACACAAAAAGTCTAGTGTGATAGTTTTCAAGACATAAAAGTACTGTATTTTGTATTATTTCAGATACATCACCTCAGTACCTATAATATCTTAAATCTGTGTATAAAGATACTGCAATTGATCTGTTGTCTTTGGCAAATAGGGGTGTGTGCAGTTGAGAAGAGGGAGAGTTAGGTAGCTAGAGTTGTTTCTAAAGTTCCCAAGATAAAATCAGTGGGGGAAGGGAGGAAGGTGTGGCAGGGGTGCTGAAGGAATTGAGGATGGCAATTTTGTTATTGATTTCAGCAGGGTCAGAGTTCCACCTGTGTGTCTACTGGAAACATACAGAGGGGACTGTATGTGTGGGAGAAATGCACACTAGGTGAAGAAGGCAGTAAGGCATTCCCTGTTGGTCCATAACCATAATGTTAGGTGTCTATTACAAGCAAAAATAAAAACATGAAATCTACACACTTGTAAAATACTCTTTAACTAACAATTAATTTAGCAGTGCTATACATTCACATCTCTAATGTACAGATTTAAAGAGCTGCTGCATACTGGTCTTCTAGAGCATATGGGAAATAACATACAAGAACTTCTAGATAGACCAGTACATGAACATGATAATTTTGCTATGCTGCTGTATATGAACTAGAAGTACCATGGCCTACAAACAAACTTTCTCATTTGAATAAGAATTAGCTGATAAACGTGGAGAAGGAAAATCCAGTTGAAAGTTTACTTTTCTCATTTATTATTGGTAACATAAGTAAGTTAAAGTGTTTGGTTTTTGTTTTTAAACTGATTTTTTGAGTTGACAAAGGTTTCTTGGGGCAATATGTCTTCTCTGTGAGGGCTGGCTTAAGAAAAAACTTAGACCCCACCCCCATCAAAATGATGGATTTGGGCCATCCAGTATGCTATCTCCTCCCTAAGACATGTCCCAAACTGCTCTGTCATGCCAGCACGGAGAGGCGGAGGAGGAGAAGAAATTGGTGATGTGTTCAGAATTGGTACATTTGTGAAAAAGTTAATGTAATCCTGTATGGAAATGTCTTGTTATACAGGAGGAGACAGAAACCTGCAGTGTTTTCCCAGTTAGGACTTTGATAAAAGGGGAGAAATCCTGATTCCTGAGGGGACTCTAATTATTAACACTACAGAATTCTCACCATGAAGCAGCTTTCACTGCACTGTTCAGTTCTGAAGCATAAGTAGTAATGCTAGCATTTCAATTCATTTTGGTTTTGCCAGTGCCACTGGTATAATTTAGCTGTGTTCCCTAACTTTTTTCTGCTTATTTATGCTCTGCAGATGGCTATTGCAGCTGGGGGAGACTGGGAAATAGCATGGAGCTGGCTACACTCGCTCAGTCTGTCTAGAGTTTTATACTAATGCTTGCCACTATCGTATCTGAGCATCTTCCACATAAAATCAGTAGCAATAATGGAGTCTGTAGTGGGCTACATGTCTCTTGCTCTCTTCCCTTTTAGGGATAAAAACTCAGCTTGTGGTACTGTTCTTTTTTGGGGGAATATATAGTGGTGTTAATCCTGTGAAGGTCATTCTTGTTATGCTGGAAAGGCTTTTTCTAAGAGGAAGGTTTCATAGCATTTTCCAAACATAGTCAGACTATGAATTTGCCTGCTTTCCCCTTGGAGTTTATTGCATAGCCTCTTGACTTAGAATGTTTTGTCTCCCAGCTCTCACATGCTTCATAGAATCATAGAATCTCAGGGTTGGAAGGGACCTCAGGAGGTCATCTAGTCCAACCCCCCTGCTCAAAGCAGGACCAACCCCAACTAAATCATCCCAGCCAAGGCTTTGTCAAGCCTGACCTTAAAAACCTCTAAGGAAGGAGATTCCACCACCTCCCTAGGTAACCCATTCCAGTGCTTCACCACCCTACTAGTGAAAAAGTTTTTCCTAATATCCAACCTAAACCTCCCCCTCTGCAACTTGAGACCATTACTCCTTGTTCTCTCATCTTCTACCACTGAGAACAGTCTAGATCCATCCTCTTTGGAACCCTCTTTCAGGTAGTTGAAAGCAGCTATCAAATCCCCCCCCATTCTTCTCTTCTGCAGGCTAAACAATCCCAGTTCCCTCAGCCTCTCCTCATAAGTCATGTGCTCCAGCCCCCTAATCATTTTTGTTGCCCTCCGCTGGACTCTTTCCAATTTATCCACATCCTTCTTGTAGTGTGGGGCCCAAAACTGGACACAGTACTCAAATGAGGCCTCACCAGTGCCGAATAGAGGGGAATAATCACGTCCCTCGATCTGCTGGAAATGCTCCTACTTATACAGCCCAAAATACCGTTAGCCTTCTTGGCAACAAGGGCACATTGTTGACTCATATTCAGCTTTTCGTCCACTGTAACCCCTAGGTCCTTTTCTGCAGAACTGCTGCCCAGCCATTCGGTCCCTAGTCTGTAGCAGTGCATGGGATTCTTCCGTCCTAAGTGCAGGACTCTGCACTTGTCCTTGTTGAACCTCATCAGATTTCTTTTGGCCCAATCCTCTAATTTGTCTAGGTCCCTCTGTATCCTATCTCTACCCTCCATCTTATCTACCACTCCTCCCAGTTTAGTGTCATCTGCAAACTTGCTAAGGGTGCAGTCCACACCATCCTCCAGATCATTCATGAAGATATTGAACAAAACCGTCCCCAGCACCGACCTTTGGGGCACTCCACTTGATACCGGCTGCCAACTAGACATGGAGCCATTGATCACTACCCATTGAGCGCGACCATCCAGCCAGTTTTCTATCCACCTTACCGTCCATTCATCCAGCCCATACTTCTTTAACTTGCTGGCAAGAACACTGTGGGAGACTATCAAAAGCTTTGCTAAAGTCAAGAAATAGCACATCCACTGCTTTCCCCTCATCCACAGACCCAGTTATCTCACATAGAAGGCAATTAGGTTAGCCAGGCATGACTTGCCCTTGGTGAATCCATGCTGACTGTTCCTGATCACTTTCTCCTCCTTTAAGTGGTTCAGAATTGATTCCTTGAGGACCTGTTCCATGATTTTTCCAGGGACTGAGGTGAGACTGCTGGCCTGTAGTTCCCCGGATCTTCCTTCTTCCCTTTTTTAAAGATGGGCACTACATTAGCTTTTTTCCAGTCATCCGGGACCTCCCCCGATTGCCATGATTTGTCAAAGATAATGGCCAATGGCTCCGCAATCACATCGGCCAACTCCTTTAGCACCCTCGGATGCAGTGCATCCGGCCCCATGGACTTGTGCTCGTCCAGCTTTTCTAAATAGTCCCGAACTACTTCTTTCTCCACAGAGGGCTGGTCACCTCTTCCCCATACCGTGCTGCGGAGTGCAGCTGCCTGGGAGCTGACCTTGTCTGTGAAGACAGAGGCAAAAAAAGCATTGAGTACACTAGCTTTCGCCACATCCTCTGTCACTAGGTTCCCTCCCTCATTCAGCAAGGGGCCCACACTTTCCTTTACTTTCTTCTTGTTGCTCACATACCTGAAGAAACCCTTCTTGTTACTCCTAACATCTCCGGCTAGCTGCAACTCCAAGTGTGATTTGGCCTTCCTAATTTCATTCCTGCATGCCTGAACAATATTTTTATACTCCTCCCTGGTCATTTGTCCAATCTTCCACTTCTTGTAAGCTGGTTTTTTGTGTTTAAGACGAGCAAGGATTTCACTGTTAAGCCAAGCTGGTCGCCTGCCATATTTACTTTTCTTTCTACACATCAGGATGGTTTGTTCCTGCAACCTCAATAAGGATTCTTTAAAATACAGCCAACTTTCCTCGACTCCTTTCCTCCTCGTGTTATTCTCCCAGGGGACCTTGCCCATCAGTTCCCTGAGGGAGTCAAAGTCTGCTTTTCTGAAGTCCAGGGTCTCTCTTCTACTGCTCTCCTTTCTTCCTTGTGTCAGGATCCTGAACTCTATCATCTCATCTTCATCACTGTCCTGGATGTTTGTATGTCAGCCAGGGATTCCTCACACTGAAGACATCCTCAGCTGTCCAGCTTATGTAGCTTTATGGCTCCTTTTCACCATCAGCCTCTGGCCCATCACTTTTGATTAATGCAAATAGGTTTAGTATATTTTCTGTAAAAAGTAGATTCATATTATTTGACTTCACTGGGAGTTACAGGTGCTCAGTATGCCTCAGGATTTGGGCCTGAGTTTATAATATTTTGTCTTGTAAGCAAGTTGAAAAGTCGTGCCATTGTATTCTATAGTAAGCTCCCTTCAAAAGAACAAGGTTTATAAAATTTGCTTCTTAAAGAACTGTCCAGAATATAAATATTTTATTTCTGCATGTGGACATGTTGGTTTATTTTTTGAAGTGTTGCATAATATATTCATTATTACTATAGAATGGCAACTTGATCTGTTAAAGATAATATAAGGATATAGTAATACCATATTTTAAACATATCAAGGTGCCCTAAACAACATTTAAGGGTAAAGAAAGAAATAAAAAAATATTCTAGCCAGTTGCAAAACTATTTTTTGAAATACGTAAACAATTTTTTCTTTTGATGCACATGTGTAACACCCACTATTACTAAAGAAAGTTATGCATTTACAGCAGAGAGAATATACATAATTCACTCCATCAATGGCTGGTAGAGTTTTTTAAAGTCACTTTAGAACTGCTCCTGCTGATGATCCTAGTAGAACTCTCAGTGCCAAGGAGGAAACCTTTCCTGGCTTTGATAATTTATCAGGAGGATAATTTATCTTAATATAATAAGATTCCAGAGTGTGTCACTCTGTAGCCTCAAAAGTCTGTTGTGTCAGTGTGAAGTGATAGAAATTGCTACAAGCATGGTTGGGAGATCTTTTTGTTTAGAATATTACCAGGTTCTGTCATTCCTGGGATTTGTGGTCCCCCCCATGCGACAGTAAGTCATGTATCTATGCCATGCCATAAATTCTAGACCACTTTGGTATATATCATAAGTAACTCAACCAATCACCACCCTTACTGTACAGCTATTTTTCATGCTACTATTTTATTGGTTCTGTTAGGGACACTGCACAGATGGTGGTTTATTTGGCCCAACTGCCACAGTTCTTCAGAACTACCTATACAATAGCACACACAATAACCTCAAACACACCTCACTACAGCATACATCCCTGATTCACCAGCTGCACAAATACACACAACTCTCCCAGCACTACACAACCCACACACAAATCAACACAACCACCACAACAGCACAGACAGTAACCCCAAATATCACTCTGAATCCTAGAATGCATGATGAGTCAGTGTGAAGCGATGAAAACAGCTACAAGCAAAGTTGAGATTTCTTTTTGTTTAGAATATCACTAGGTTTAACCATCATTGGGATTCATGGTGTGTTGCTGTCTGATTTTTAAGTTCTCAGCCATTTTTGGCTTTTTACATACATGATTTCATGAATTATATCTGTGACAGCACAGACTTTCAGCTACTAGTTACAAATGCATCCTGTGTCAGAGGGCATTATGGATTATTTATTTATTTATTTAAATAATTAGAATCAAGAAAGTATTTTCTTGTACTTGTAAGATTAGTTTTGAGTGGGGGAGGGGAGCCAGACATAATAAAAGTACACTACTTATCACAACATAGTGACCACACATGGAAAAAGATTTCTCAAATCAAAGCATGTTAAATTCAGTGCTTTCTCTCTGCTTATAACAATAGTGTGTTAATAGACACATATCTTGTGTTTTTTATGAGGCTATTGTTACTTTTGTAGGGGAGATGATGGATGAAATTTGTTACAAAATGAGATGTTACAGAATCTTAATTTTTCTACAAGATAAATCTCCACAAACCAAGGTAATTTTTCTATTATTAGCCAAACCTGATATATTATAAAATAAATATTTTCAGTAAAATGCTCATTTATTAAACATCTGTGTTCTCTCTGGCCAAGAACCTCAAATACACTGCTAGCAGATTGTTTATTAATTTTAGTTTGTTTCTAGAGGTAAACCTTGAAATAAACTGATGTTCAATCACTCAAGAATGATATAAAATTTTTGCTATGCAAGTTTTTGAGTAATATTTGATTTCTACCATATATACTCATTCACCGTGACCTCCTGCTCACATTCCTACATTTTTGTCATGTGTGTCTAACACATGACAAAATATTTTTGAAATATTTTTTCAATTCAGCAGTGCTGCCAGCCATGCTGTATGGCAGTGAAACATGGGCACTGACGAAGAGAGAAGAGCAACGGCTGTTGGTAGCTGAAAGGGCAATGGAACGAGCTATGTTGGGAATCTCCCTTCTGGATCGTATACCAAATGAAATCATCAGAGAACGCAGCGGTGTAAAAGATATTGTCGTGGAAAGCAGACATAACAAGATGCAATGGGCGGGCCACACAGCATGGCTCACGGATAACAGGTGGACCGCAATCATTGCTGAGTGGTACCCGCGAGAACAGAAAAGACCCCCCGGTCGGCCTCCAAGAAGATGGGAAGATGACATCGTTAAACGTTTCGGACGAACGTGGAGAAGAAAGGCAAGAGTGCGAGAAGAATGGCAGACGTGTTGTGATCAGCGCAGTCTTAACGACAGCTGAAGTCCGATCGATCCAGGTGGTGTCTAACCCCATTGGAATAGAGTGGCCTCTGGTTATAGTGGGCAAAATTTGGAATTATAAAAGTTTCTGTTATAACCATCATGCACAGCCAACAGTGTCATTGTTCAGCTCATCTCCCTCAAGGCACTTTTGCCTAAAATAGAACAAAGGAGTGAAATTAATTTTAAAACAGTATCAGGATATAACATTGCTTCAGTTTATGACTTCTGTGCCATCTCATTAACCCCGTAGGAGAACACTTGATAAGTAGAGGTTTTTGATATGATATACATTATTTTCTATATAAAATTACAAAATGGTCATTGAAGGAAATGATAATGGATATGTTTATCAGTGTCTGAATAAAAATTATTTAAAATAGATTGCCACATTGATAGTTAAAATAAAATATATCAAGAAAAATAAATTGAAATGTCTCAAACAATTAATAGAAATAAATGGTTGATTATTGTTTGAATTTTGGACATGATGCATAAACATTGTCATGACTTTCAGATAATTGGGAAGTCCACCAGTAGATTATTTACTTCAAGCACAGAAATAAATGAACACAGACAAATGATTAATAAGTTATTGCAGTCTTTAATTTACAATATATTTAGTTCCTGGAAAAAATGATGGTTCTTCGAGGAGTGTCCCTGTGGGTGCTCCACTTTAGGTGTCTTAGTGCCCTGTGCTTTTAATCAGAGATTTGTAGTAGCAGTGCCCTGGTTGGCCGCGCACATGCGGTCACTGTCTCGTGCCACTCCAAGCGGCTACCTAGAACAGGGGTCTCAAACTCCAATCACCACGAGGGTCACATGAGGACTCGTACGTTGGCCCAAGGGCCACATCAACCCCCCCGCCCCTGCCTGTGGGGTGCAGCAGGGGGCTCAGGGCAGGGAGCTGGGGTGCAGGAGGGGCGTGGGGTATGTGGCAGGGGGTTGGGGTGCAGGAGGGAGTTCAAGGTGTGGCAGGGGGCTGAGGACAGAGTTGGGGTGCAGGAGGGGTGCAGGGTGTGGCAGGGGGTTAGGGTGCAGGCAGGAGGCTCAGGGCAGGGAGTTGGAGTGAGGGGTTCGGGTTCTGGCCTGGCTCCACTTACCTGGAGCGGCTCCAAGGTGGCAGGGGAGCACACCGGGGCCAGGGTAGGTTCCCTGCCTGCTCTGGCCCCGGCCCTGGCCCCAAGCCGCTCCGTTCCGGGAAGCAGCCGGCACCAAGTCCCGGGGGGAGGGAGAGCAGAGAGCTCCGTTTGGGTTCTTTCCTGTGGGTACCTCCCCCGAAGTTCCCATTGGCTGTGGTTCCTCTAACAATGACTGCTTAAACACGGGCTACCCCATTTTTCTCCAGAGCTGGACCTTCCTCAGGCATCCTGGTTCTCCTGGATTTAAATGCTGCCTGAACTGCATGCTATCAATACCTGTTTCAGCAGGGCCAGCCCTACCTTTTTTGCCGCCCCAAGCGGCGAAGCAAAAAACAAAACAAACCAACCCCCCCACCCCAAACCTCCCACAGCAGTGCCGCCGAAGCAAAGAAAATAAAAAAGCTGCTGCAGCAGGACCACTGAAGGAAAAAAAAAAAGCCGGAGTGCCGCCCCAAGAATGTCCAAAGTGCTGCCCCTTCAGATTTGCTGCCTCAGGCACCTGCTTCCTTAGGTGGTGCCTAGAGCCGGCCCTGTGTTTCAGACAGCCATGCTCAGTGCGTCCGCTGTTTTGGAGAGACCAATATTCTTCAAAAGTGTCCTCACTGTAAAAAACAGACTGTCAGGCACTAAAAGCCAGGGACCTCCAACTTAAATTACTCACGATGGAGAAATCCCTCAATCCAGCCTCCGACCCAGAGTCCAGGATATCTCCTGGCCAATGGTTGCCAGCAGCAGCCTCAGACAAGGGCTCCGCTACCAAGACTGCTTCCAAGGACCCTGCCCCTAAAAAGGCTACCAAACACCAGTCTCAGTCGTTGCCACAGCGAGATCCACCGAAAAAGAAACTGTCTCCTGGTGAAAAATCTGCCCCAGTACCGATGGTACCGAGAGCCTTGGAGCGAGAGGCACCGGGAACGTTCAGTACTGAGACGTTCAGTACTGAGACTGGAGCCAAGGATCTAGTACAGGCAGGCTCTCAGTCAGGTGCACGATCTAAAGCCAAGCTCCCTAGCTCGGCACGGACCATGCTGAAGAATGTCCCGGCACTGACCAATGTGATGGCTTCACATGCTACACATACACAACTCAGCAAGACCTCGGCACCCACAGTTTTGACCCTCTCCTCTCAGACTGCGCTGCCATCCCCGGCACCGAGCTTCCCTGTACTGCAACTTTTCACTAGACAGGCAGACCTGGCAGTTTCTTCGATGCCAAGGACCTCCCCTATTCAGTACCGACGTTACCCCAGTGAGGCCCAGACCAAGCCAGGTCATCACCCCAGGGGCTTCAGCACGACTTCTCTCTAGTGATGATGATGAGGATGACAACCCAGGACTGTATACCCTCTATGCATGGAGGCTATACGCCTCTGGAATTGGTGCATCTCCCACAATGTAGACATCTCAGCATCCTACCTGCCAGGTCACCAGAACACCACAGTGGACCAACTGAGCAGAGACTTCTCACAAACCCACGAGTGGGAGACGGACTATGCAACCCTCACCACCATATTCAACCTATGGGGGTTCCTAGCTGGAGGCCTATTTGCCACAGCTCACAGTGCAAAGTGCCCTCAATACTGCTCCCGAGAGGAGCTGGGACGCCATTCCCTGGGAGATGCCCTCCTCATGAAATGGGAGGCGCCACTAATGTATGCTTTCCCCCCGATTCCACTTCTGAGTCGGGTTATACACAAGATCAGGTAAGACAAATCCAGGGTCATTTTCATTGCCCCTATGTGGCCCTGAAAAACACGGGTCCCATATCTGAGACAGATGGCAGTGAAACCACCTTGAACGCTTCCTTTAATACCTCACCTCCTGACACAGGATGCGTCAATCACCCCAACGTAGCTGTTCTCCATCTGAAGGCCTGGCTTTTCCATGGCTGATGGGTATTGACAAAGACTATTCTGACAAAGTTAGACATACTCTTGAACAGCCGCAGACTAAGTTCATGGAAAACATATACACAGAAGTGTACATGATTCCACACCTGGTGCGAGGCTAGCCATATTTCTCCACGATCAGCCTCACTACCCAGGGTGCTCGAATATATACTGGGTCTTAAAAAACTGGGGCTATCCAACAGCTCCATCAGAGTACACCTCACTGCAATCACCTTGATCCATAATAACGTTGATGGAGCCACGGTCTTTATTCATCCAACTGCTAAGCATTTTCTAAAAGGCATGATGAATACCTACCCAATGCTAAAAGACCCTACACCCGTGGGGGATCTTAATCTCGTCCTCCGTAGCCTCATGTGGAAAACATTGGAACCCTTAGCAACTTGTTCATTGCTACATCTATCGATAAAAGTGGCCTTCCTCGTTGCCATCATGTCGACAAGAGGGGTAGGAGAGCTAGGTACCTTAATGGCACACCCACCTTATACCACATTCTATAAAGACAAAGTGATCCTAAAGCTACATCCCAAGTTCATACCCAAGGTAGCCTTGCCCTTTCATCTAAATCAACCAATATACTTACCTGTGTTTTTCCCGAAACCACAGGCCAACAACAGGGAGGCTTCTCTTCACATACTTGACGTCCGCAGAGCACTAGCTTTTTACCTAGAAAGAACAAACATTTACAAAATTGTCTCATCTTTCTCTCCATAACAGAACGATTGAAGGGTCAGACCATCTAAATGAATCTCAGGCTGTATCTATTTGCTCTCAAGCAACAATCAGCTGCAGACACACAGTTTGGACTCGCGGTGCTAGCCACCGAAATAAACCAACTCCATTGAGGGGTACTTCTCCAGAGTCACCTAAAGTGGAGCACCCATAGGGATATCCCTCAAAGAAGAGAAGATTACTCACCTATGCAGTAACTGAGGTTCTTCGAGATGGTTGTCCCTATGGGTGCTCCATTACCCCCGCTCCTTCCCTCTACTTCGGAGTTTCACACTGATCCTCTGGGGTAAAGAAGGAACTGGGAGTTGGTTGGCTGCTCATGCTAGGTAGCCGCTTGGGGCGGCATGAGATGGCATGCATGGCCATCCAGGGCACTGGTACTACAAATTTCCGATTGCAAGCGCAGGGCACCAAGACACCTAAAGTGGAGCACCCACAAGGACAACCATCTCAGAGAACCTCAGTTACTGCACAGGGTGAGTAACCTTCTCTTTTCAATAGCAATGAATTTTAAATAGTACTTAATAAAAATAGCACTTAATAAGCCTATGTACTCACACTTCAGTGACACTTTTCTTAAGACAAAAATGTGTACTTTCAACTGACACACATGGTACTACAAACAAGAGCTCTTGTTCAAATCCAGTGTTTGTATTTGCAAACAAAAACTATATTAATATGAAGGTAAAGTTGAGAGTAAATATGAGTAATTCACAGTAAAGCAAACATGGCAGGGATGTTGTAATTATCCCCAAAATAAAAATATTACATACAGAATTAATCTTAACTTTAAAAGAAATCTAAACATAAAGTATGGAAATGCACAGATAAAGCACCCAGACAATGACTGTACCACACCTTTAAGAGGGTTTGGCATGTCCAGCTTGCCATAGTGATGCTGACTCATCCCCAGGGTTCAGAGGGGTAGGTGAGTTGAAAAGGGGCAAGCCTGGCAGGAGAAGCCCCTTTTTCCCAGACCAGGTGAAGCAGCATCCACTCTCCTTCCCCATAGAGATGGTAAAAATACCAGGTTTAGTCAGGACCTGCTGTGGGCATCATGCTAGTCGTTCCTTACTAGGGTGGCTGGGAAGGAGTTTTTCCATCACCATTAGACTGGCCAAGGTGGAGTGGGTTTTTTTGACCTTCCCACAGCGGGTTTGGAGGGGTTTTGTTTTGGTGAATAGGGAAGGGAGTTTGGCTATGCTGTTGCAACTAGGGCTGTTAAGCAATTAAATAAAACTAATTACGGGATTCAAAAGCTTTATTGTGATTAATTGTGCGATTAAACACGCTGTTAATAGAATAGCATTTATTTAAATATTTTTGGATGTTTTCTACATTTTCAAATATATTGATTTCAGTTACAATACAAATACACAGTGTGTAGTGCTCACTTTATATTTATTTTTGATTTCAAATATTTGCACTGTAAAAAACCCAAAAGAAATAGTATTTTTCAATTAATCTAATAAAGAGATTGCACTACAGTCCTTGTATCATGAAAGTTGAACTTACAACTGTAGAATTATGTACTAAAAATACTGCATTCAAAAATAAAACAATGTAAAACTTGAGAGCTTACAAAGTCCACTCAGTCCTACTTCTTGTTCAGCCAATCGCTCAGACAAACAAGTTTGTTTAACATTTGCAGGAGATAATGCTGTCCCCTTCTTGTTTATAATATCACCTGAAAGTGAGAACAGGCATTCACATGGCACTTTTGTACCTGTCATTGCAAGGTATTTATGTGCCAGATATGCTAAACATTCGTATGCCCCTTCATGCTTCAGACACCATTCCAGAGGACCTAGGTGGAGTATTAGGTGAATTGAAAAATACTATTTCTTTTGTTTTTTACAGTGCAAATATTTGTAATAAAAAATAAAGTGAGCACTGTACACTTTGTATTCTGTAAAAGTGGCAAAGAGTCCTGTGGCACCTTATAGACTAACAGACGTATTGGAGCATAAGCTTTCATGGGTGAATACCCACTTCTTCAGATGTATCTGAAGTGACTCTTTGCCACTTTTACAGATCCATACTAACACGGCTACCCCTCTGATACTTTGTATTCTGTATTGTAATTGAAAACAATATATTTGAAAATGTAGGAAACATCAAAAATATGTAAAGATATTCTATTATTGGTTAGCAGTGCGATCAGTCACAATTTTTTAAATCGCTTGACAACCCTATTAATTAAGTGTTACACACACACGAGAGAAATACAAAGAAAGAAGGGTTAGACAACTAAGTAATGAGGAAGACCTTTATAAACATTGGCATTGCAGAAGCACTGATAAGGGAATGCTTGGCAAATTTGAAGATATACAGACATATATGATGGGTCTATGACTAGCTGGGTAATGTGCATTCCAGAGGATTGTCATGTACAGCAGCTGCTTCTCTTTACCTAAAACCTTCACAAGTGGGGTCTTCTCTCCAGCATATTTTTGAAACTTCTCAGAGATGTCATGAGACATCATCACTTCCATTGTCACCAATTTTTATATGACAAATCTGAGGAACTGTCCCAGATTGAGGTGCCATTAGAGGAGGTTTTGGAACAAATTGATAAATTAAACAGTAAGAAGTCACCAGGACCAGATGGTATTCACGCAAGAGTGCTGAAGGAACTCGCATGTGAAATTGCAGAACTACTAACTGTGGCTTGTAACCTATCACTTAAATCAGTTTCTGTACCAAATGACTAGAGGATAGCTAATATGACATCAATTTTAAAAAGGGCTCCTGAGGTGATCCTGGCAATTATAGGCCAGTAAGCCTAACTTCAGTGTCGGGCTATTGAAACTATAGTAAAGAACAGAATTGTCAGACACATAGATGAACATAAGTTGTTGGGGAAGGGTCAACATGGTTTTTGTAAAGGGAAATCATCCTTCACCAATCTACTAGAATTCTTTGAGGGGGCCAACAAGGATTTGGACAAGGGGGATCCAGTGGATATAGTGTACTTAGATTTTCAGAAAGCTTTTGACAAGGTCCTTCACCAAAGGCTGTTAAGCAAAGTAAGCAGTCATAGGATAAGAGGGAAGGTCCTGTCATGTATCAGTAACTGGTTAAAAGATAGGAAACAAAGAGTAGAAATAAATGGTCAGTTTTCAGAATGGAGAGAGGTAAATAGTGGTTTCCCCCAGGGCTCTGTACTGGGACCAGTACTATTCAACATATTTATACATGATCTGGAAAAAGGGGTAAACAGTGACGTGGCAAAATTGGCAGATGACAAACTATTCAGGATAGTTAAGACCAAAGCAGACTGTGAAGAGTTACAAAGGGATCTCACAAAACTGGGTGACTGGGCAACAAAATGGCAGATGATATTCTATGTTGATAATTGCAAAGTAATGTACAATGGAAAACATAACCCCAACTATGTATATAAAATGATGGGATCTAAATTAGCTGTTACCACTCAAGAAAGAGATCTTGGCGTCATTGTGGATAGTTCTCTGAAAACATCCACTCAATATGCAGTGGCAGTCAAAAAAGCTAACAGAATGTTTGGATTCATTAAGAAAGGGATAGATAAGACAGCAAATATCATATTGCCTCTATATAAATCCGTGGTACGCCCACCTCTTGAATCCTGCATGCATTGGAAAAGGGACTTTTCAGCTTGGAAGAGAGATGACTAAGGGGGGATATGATAGAGGTCTATAAAATCATGGCTGGTGTGGAGAAAGTAAATAAGGAAGTGTTATTTATTCCTTCTCATAACACAAGAACTAGGGGTCACCAAATGAAATTAATTAGGATGTTGTGTAGGCCAAGACTAACAGGGTTCTAAAAAGAACTGGATAAATTCATGGAGGATAGGTCCATCAATGGCTGTTAACCAGGATGGGCAGGGATGGTATCTCTAGCCTCTGTTTGCCAGAAGCTGGGAATTGGCAATGGATCATTTGATGATTACCTGCTCTGTTCATTCCCTCTGGGGCACCTGGTATTGCCCACTGTCAGAAGACAGGATACTGGGCTAGATGGACCTTTGGTGTGACCCAGTACGGCCGTTCTTATGTAATAGGCTGACAATATCTTGCTTTAGATTTTCTTTTCAGTAGTACTGGATAACACCTTTACTGAAGAGTCATGTTTCCTGCAGGAGATAAGCATATGGATTAAAAATAGCTTAACTTAAATAAGACAGAGGTGATGTTTACACCACAGCAAGGGAAAAACATTTTGAGGCACTGACTAAGTCTCTGATCTCACCCTCTATTTATACACACATAGAAATAGTGGCAAAATATGCTGCCCTCTCTCTAAGGCTTGAGACTATACCCTTTCCTCCTCCTTGTGGATCTAACCACTGTGGAGATAAGATAATCACTTCCAAGAAAGACTTGTGTAAGTCATTCTGTGAGAGGCTAAAGGTGAACACCACACGGAAAGCTCAGTTTGTCCAATGGGTAGCATCCCATGTCTTGAGCAATGAAAAACTGCATAGAGAAGATCACACCAAGTATGGCAGACTCACTAGCTTACCCATTCATTTCCAAATAGTTTCTGGTCCTAGTCCTCATCCTGAAGGTGATTAGCCAAGCCATAGCATGAATATTTTGTGGATAAACTTAATGTCAGTCTTAATTCTGTACTTGCAGTATTGTTAGCTCCAAAGATTTCCAATTTTATGGGGGAAGAAGGAAATAAGTGCTTTTAAAAAAGAAAACAAGATTTTTTGACTTGCCTACTGATTTTTGAGAGTATTCTGAGAGTTAACAGCTAGTGTGAGAGCACTAATTTAGGTGTGATAATTTTAGGTTGACATATAATCTTTAAATGTATGTGCAATGTGTATGGTTCTTGTCCTATCCCAGCTGCTAGAAGGAGGACTATACTTAATTTACTCATCTCAGAAGTTAAGGGAACTTCATTTTTCCTCTTTCTGTTCCTCTCTATGAACATATTCGTACTCTCTTTCCTCACTACCCTTTTCCCTGAACTCCATCACCTCTGTCTCCTGTCCGAGTTCCAGCTCAAAGAGAAATGAGGGTGGCTCTCTTGGTTAGGGCAGTCTGGCGTCTAGTAAGGGCAGCCTCATGTTCAGTGTAGAGATTGTAGGCTATCTTAATTGAAGGCAGCCTAATTTCCAACCTTTGGAAAATAAGTGAGATACATCATGGTTTATGGATAATTACTTAGACGCCATTACTTAATGTATCCTATGGCTAGTGCTAAATGCAGGATTCTTTTCATGGATTAAATCTTAATTTTTCAATAGTCACGCATAATGTAAATCTATTTTATTAATTTAAGCATGCAGAAAAACTTGCAAGCTATAAAACCTGTTCTTTTGATTTACTCTTTTAAATGGTGGAAATATTACAACCAAAATGTCCTAAAAATTGTTAGTTTTTTAATTTAAAATTTCTCCAATCACAGGGAGACAAACTCAGATTAATGAAAACTGGGGAAGGGGAAAGGATTCTTTATATGGATTGGTGATTGTTGTCAGCTTCAAGCTATCTGTGGCTTTTTCCTCATGCTGGGAGAGCCTCATATCTATCTGAGGTCTAGTTGGAAAGCTGGATCCAGAGGTGCAAGGTCCAGTTGTCTAGTAGGAACCAACAAAGGTGGTATCAGACACACAGGCAAAGACCAAATTCAGGACTGTCTAGGGTACATTGTGTAACCTAAAACACCATGGCCTGAATTTCAATAGGCTTTACATTGACTAGAGATGTATATTAGAGAAGATTTAAAAAAGAGACAGACATAAAGGAATAAAAAGTGAAGAGTAAGTTCCTCATTCAGGGTTATTCACTCTGATTCACACATTTTATACTTCACTAGTCTATGAAAAGTACACAGCCTGTGCATAATAGTTCTTTTCAGAGTTCTTCTGTAGTTTTTTAACCCAACTTTGAATACACAGTGTCCTTGATCACAGTCTCAAAGTATATTTTTAACAAGTTCAGTTTTCAAAACAAAGTTCCCAACATTCATAGGATTTTCCTTAGTCTGAATAGGGTAAGTGACTTTAGTGATATGTATTTTGTATTGTATGTTGTGCATACTTATTTTTCCAGTTCTGGGAAAACTATACTTATTTACTTAATTCTTACTCTTAACTCCTTTTCCATTTTGAGAGAATAAGGTCAGATTGGAGAGCATGAAGAGATGACAAGGAGTTGATATTAAAGTGGGAAATAAATGCAGATATTTAAAGGGTTTAAACAAAAGTATGTTGCTTTCTCCACATATATTTAGACACTGGATACCATATTGTGAAATATGTTTTCTAGTCATTCCTCAGAGCTTACCTATTACTTCTAGAATATAGCAGTGTGAATTTTTTTCATGGCTGTTCCTGTTGTGGCCTTTCATTATGATGGTATATTAAAATGTTCCCAGCAATTAGCTTCACATTTATTGGCACAATCTTCTATATGCTGTGTGAAGTAGTTATGGATATGTGATTGAGGGATAAATTTGGAAATATTGATTAAAATGGTAATGTAAGTTAAATTGTGGTTTTTACATAGTCAAAGGGATTAACTTTAGTCACATCTAGCAACTGTTAATAGTATTTTATACCTCTTCATCCCATTCTTTGATTTCTCTTATCTCTGAATATATTTTCTGGAGGATTTTTATTTTAACAGTATTTAAAAAGGTTTTGCCATGTGCATGATAGGAATTATTAGCACATCATTCTAGAAAATATGAGGCTGAAATTCCTATATAATTGTACAAGAAAATGCCCAACTAAGGTAATGAAGCAATTCTGTTATTTTAGAGTAACAGCTCCAACTTGGCAATTGGAAGCTATGTGGAAATTCCAGGCAAAATACTAGTGTATTCAGATGGTTGCATGAAGCTATCTTCTGTGGTTATAGTACAGATGCAGTAAACTTTTTCTTTTAAACTGGTTGTTAGAAGCTGTTTCCAGTGTAATATAAATATACTATTACCAGGATAGTCAATGCTTTGTATCCATTCCATTTATTTATTCTTGGTTTCACAAGGGCTAAGAGATTAATCTGGACTGCACCAATCCCTTCTCTCTGATTGCAGGTTTATCCAATGCTGTCAAGCTCCACAGGTGGTTTGATAAGCTGATACAGATTCAATTAAGCTTTTGGCTTTTGTTTTGTTTTATGTAATGAACCCAGTCTGTATTCTGAGAGTTAACAGCTAGTGTGAGAGCACTACTTTCTACTTCTTGTGAGCTGGATTCAAATCCTGTATGGAATTGCAAGTGCAAATGACTTTGGATGGTTCTCAGACTAATTGCTGTTAAATTATTATTGTAATGTATTATTTGTATTACAGTGGTGCTTTGGCGCCCCAATCATGGACCAGGGCCCTGTTGTGCTAGGTGCAGTACCCAAACAACAAAGAGATGGTCCCTGCCATGAAGAGCTTACTGTCTAATATTGATCTACGTTAGAAAATTGCAAAGGAGTTTATTACAGTTTAACTTAACCAAGTCTAGTTTTAGATATGATAGAAGACCCTGTCTGCAAGGATTGTGTAAATCATTGAGGTGTATTGGCTGAGCTGTCTGGGTGTAACATCCTGGGTGTGGTTTCTGTCCCCTCTAGTGGCACCAAGACCACTTAGAGCTAAGCACCATGTGGCTTTTAGCTCATGCAGTAGAGTAGTATTTCTCAAAGTAATGTCTGCGGACCCCTGGGGGTCCCCAAGGAGACTCCATGGGGTCCATGGGCCCCGCTGAGAAATTCCTCCCCCTCATCTCCTCCCCCTCCGTCCCAGGCACGCCTCCAACATACTGGGGAACAGGCTTTCCTGTCCTGGCTCCTCACTGCTCCCAGAAGCAGCAGGCATGTACACTGGGGGAGGGGGAGGCCAGGGAGTCTCCACGTGCTGCCCCCGGCCCAAGTGCTGAATCCGCAGCTCCCATTGGCCAGGAACCGTGGCCAATGAGAGCTGTGGAGGCGGTGTCTGAGGGCAGGAGCTGTGCATAGAGACCCCCTTGCTCCCCCGGCTAGGAGCTGCAGTCAGAGGTATGTGCAGGATGCTTTCAGGAGTGTCCCAAGGTAAGCACTGCCCCCCTCACCCCCTCCCACACCCCAACTCCCTGCCCCAGCCCAGAGCCCGCACCCAAACTCTCTCCCAGAGCCTGCACTCCTCACCTCCTCCTGCACCCAAACTCCCTCCCAGAGCCCGCACCCCCTCTGCACCCCAACCCCTGCCCCAACCTGTGAAAATGAAAGTGGGGGGGAGCAAGCGATGGAGGGAGGGGGGATGGAGTGAGTGGTGGGTGGGGCCCTAGGGAAGGGGCAGAGAAGGAGGCAGAGCCCTGGGGAAGGGGGCAGGGAAAGGGCTGAGTGGGAGTCTTGGGGGGTCCCCCCAAATTTTTAAATAAAAATGGGGGTCCTTGGGTTGCTAAAGTTTGAGAACCACTGCAGTAGAGGCTCATGTACTAAGCTTTAGAGGTCCTAGGTTCGATTCCGCCGCTAACCAAAGTTTGTCGGTGTTACTTGGGGAACTCGGAACAGGACAAAAAATGAGTGGTGAGTGAGAAATGTTCTCCCAGTCCCTATTGAACTATAACTGACTCTAGCTAGTTCTCCCTCTCTAATCATCTCAATTTATTGAAATTAACCAACATGAACAGAATGAGTGTAGGGGCGGTGTGCTGGTATCGTAGTGCTAGACCTGGATTAGATGTCTGATTTTGGTCTTCTGCTCTTTGAGCCAGGAACACTGCAGAAACAGCAAAAATTGGGGGAAGCGGTAAAAAAAAGGATCAGGATAGGTCACTGATACAGAACAATCTGGATTGCTTGGTAAACTGGGAGCAAGCAAACAATATACATTTGAATATGGCTAGATGTAAATGTATACATCTAGGAACAAAGAATATAGGCCATACTTACAGGATGGGGGTACAATATCCTGGAAAGCAGTGACTCTGAAAAAGATTTGGGGGTAGTGGTGGATTGTGATGGAACATGCCCTCATCCCACTGACAGCAAACCTAACAAGTGTCCCTGCACTCAGGCAGGGCCAGTAAGGTGCACCTGCAGAGCATGCTCTTTCTGAAGAAGGGGAAGTTAAAAAGGTGAAGCTGGCAACAAAGTGGGGCGGTGGGGGGGGGGGAGTTTGCTCAAGAGTAGAGGCTGCTAGGGACTGCTAGAGAGCCCAGTAGACAAGGGAACCCGGCCTGAGGCAGTGACTAGCCTTCCCTCCCCACACCTCTTGTTTAGGGAAGACAGACACTGCAGCCCTGAGAGGGGCTCTGGGTGTCTGCTCTCCAGGGACTGGAGGTAATTAGACTGAGAAAGAACCCTGGAAATGAGATCAACCCCTACAGGAACTGAGCTTGCCCAGAGTGGGGGCTCCTGAAGGGGATCACGGGGAAGAGACTGGAAGAGACTATAGCCAATTACATGGATAATCAGTGGAACGTGAGCTCTCAGTGTGATGCTGTAGCCAAACGGACTAATTGTAATCTTAGGATGCATAACCAGGGGAATATCAAGTAGGAGTAGAGAGGTTATTTTGTGTCTTTATTTGGCACTGCTATATTGTGTTCGCTTCTAGAGTCCCCAATTTAAGAAAGATGTAGATAAATTGGAGATGAGGCAGAGAAGAGTCGTGAGACTGATTAAAGGATTAGAAAGGACTTGCCTTATTGTGATCGACTCAAGGAGCTCAATTTATGTATGTTAACAAAGAGAAGGTTAAAGAATGACTTGATTATAGTCTATAAGTATCTACGTGGGAACAAATATTTAATAATGAGCTCTTCAGTCTAACAGAGAAAGATATAACAAAATCCACTGGCTAGAAGTTGAAACTAGACATTTTCAGATGGGAACTAAGGTGTAAAGGGTTATGGTGGATTTTCCATCACCGGCCTTTGCTAAATCAAGATTGGATGTTCTCTAGAAATTATTTTGGGGGAGTTCTATGGCCTGTGTTACACAGGAGGTCAGATGAGATGATAACAATGGTCCCTTCTGGCCCTTAAACCTGTGAACCTAGAATCTCTGAAGACAAATAAGTAGATCTGAAATTGTCAGTAAATAATATTTTACCAGGAAAAATTTTGATTATCATGTACTTAGCATTGTTGCTTTTTCTTTGTGCTAATTACTTCAGGAGTTTTGTGTTTGGAGAAAGAATTGTTGGTGTGCAAAGAAAGATTTAGAATAAATATAGAATTACCATCTCTTAAGATATGGGAAAGTCTTAAAAGCTGCTTGGTTCTAACATATTATAGAACTTAAAATAAAAATCTTTGATCCAGCCAAACTGTGATTGATGCAGGACTGGAAGGGTGGACAAAGTGGCTTCATGGCTCCCAAATCCTGGGACTATCTGAGGGCCTGTTTAGCTCCCAGAGCAATTTAAGAAACCTTTAGGATTATCAGCCCAGAGCAATTTAAGAAACCTTTAGGATTATCAGCCCAGGATATAGTAATTAATGATGTAAGAGGCCCTCAAGTTCTTATGATGAAATATGCTTTTCCCACACCGACATGCAACCTTAGTCCTTATTCCTATCAATAATTTTTTTACATTATATTTCTTTTAAATACTGATCCTCTATTCATTCTGTTCCTTTCAGCATCCCCTAATTACCTTTTCTTATCTTTTTTTCTTTTCCCTCTCCTTCCCCATGTCTCTTTCTTCTGATCCTTTTTCTTCCTTCACCGTTTCTTTTATCTCCTCAAAAATACAATATCACTTTCCCCATTCAATGCTACTGAGATGCTAAATGGGTTAAAAGGTAGAATAGTGGGTCTCTTTCTTTCCCCAACCATAGTTGCTGTTACTGAATCTGTAAGGAAATGGAGAATGGGTGAGGTCCCAGGAGTCTGGAGAAAGCAAACACAGTACCTTTCTTTAAAACGGGAAAGAAAAAAGGCCTGGGGAATTATAGGCTGGTCAGTCTAACTTTGATACCTGGAAAGATACTGGAACAAATTATTAAGCAATCAATTTATAGACACCTGGACAATAACAGACTCATAGACTTTAAGGTCAGAAGAGACATTGTGATCATCTAGTCTGACCTCTTGCACATTGCAGGCCACAGAACCTCACCCATCCACTCCTATAATAGAGCCATAACCTCTGGCTGAGTTACTGAAGTTCTCAAATCATGGTTTAAAGATTTTAAGTTACAGAGAATTCACTATTTACACTAGTTTAAACCTATAAGTGACCCCTGCCCCATGCTGCAGAGGAAGGCAGCCCCCTTACCCCCCAGGTCTCTGCCAATCTGACCCCGGAGAAAATTTCTTCTTGACCCCAAATATGGCTATAGTTAGACTCTAAGCATGTGGGCAAGACCCACCAGGCAGATACCTGGGAAAGAATTCTCTGTAGTAACTCAGAATCCTCCCCATTTAGTGTCCTGTCTCCGATTGTTGTGGATATTTGCTACTGGCAGTCACCGATGGGCCACATGCCATTGTAGGACTCCCCCCCTGGAGGGGGAGTCCGTCCAGCTGACCTGTTGGGAACAGATACTGGGGTGTCCAAGAAAGAGGTTGTTCTTGATACACGGGTAGGAGGTAAACCTCTCTCTTCAAAGCAGAAGGGAGCGAGTCTCTGCATGGGTGAAGCCACACAAGGGGATGGGAACCAGCCCAGAGAAATTCCAGAGGGAGGGGCCGAGGGCAGGCCGGGTTGCAGTACACCCTTTCCTTGCCAGAACCTCAAACCCACGCCTGATTCAGGAGCCTGCTCCAAAGAGGCAGAAGAATCTGCATCAGAGTGCCTACCAGGATACACAGACGGGTGGGTAATCCTGTGTCTTTCCCTACTTCATCTGTGGGTTATAACAAAGGAGTTAACACTGAGGGTCAACCCTTTCAAGATGGGGAACATACCTGATTGGTGGGAAAAACTGTTGTACATGCTTGGGATGGTGACCTCACGGTCGTACAAACATGTTACCTGTCGGCCTATATCGGGTAACCGGCTGGAAGCTTGGCACAACAGCAAAAGCACAACAGGCCCAGGCTGCTGTGTGAAAGGGGAAACTGAGGCACGCCGCCTCATGGCACTGAGAGCTAAATGCCGAGGTTCCTACGCCTTAACAGGTATTGCTATCTGTATCCTGTTAGCAATACTACACCCCAACCCATTTTCAGGCACCCGGGGACCAGGAACCTCGCATTTCGCTAAAACCATTACGAATGACACCATGTGGTGTGCCGGTACTGAAAAGGGGTGTGACCAAAGACAAACAGGGGCTTTATGTGTACTGCCTCCGCCATGGACAGTGTCCAAGTCTCTGGCAGTAAGTTCAGGAGGAGGGTGTGACGGTGTTCCCCATAAAACTTTATGGGGAGATGCTTATAAATGTATATATGTAACTAAAATATGTTTTATGCTACATGTGCCATATAACATATCTCTGTGAAAGTTATGACCTACTGAATTTACTCCTCCTGTTTGTATGCATGTATCATTGTTGTAGTTGGAGTTATGAAGATTGGTTTTATATTTGCTGGTCTTGTACATAGCCTTTGTAAGTGCATGGGATCATCTTTGGAGCAAAGAATGCCTGTTAAATGCGAGCACTTGACAGACAAAAGACGTTGCAGACCCCAATCCACATTGGGGCTGGGTCTGGAATGCAACTGGTTAGACTGGTTAGGGCGCATGGGCAGGTGACTTGCCCATGTGATCCCAAAACTCCAGGGCAACTGGATCCTACGCAGGGAGAGGAAGAAAGGCTATAAAAGCCCTTGCAAGACCCTTCCATTTTGTCTTCAGCTGGCTAAAGGGAGAGGCTCTCCACCCCCCCAAGGACATTCCTGAGGGGAACTGAACAAAGGACAAAGACACTAGGGGGTGTGAGAGTCTGCTGGACTCAGCTGGACCCAGGTGAATTCTACAGCCTGTAAAAAGGAAAATACCCGAATCTGGTGAGGCTTTTACCTGTGTTAACTTTGAATAGACAGACGTGCGTGTTTTATTTTATTTTACTAAGTAACTTGCTTTGTTCTGTCTGTCACTAATTGAACTCACTTAAATCCTATTTTCTGTACTTATTAAAATCACTTTTTACTTATTAAGTTTCCTTGAGTACGAGTCGGTGCCGAGGGGAAAGCAAACAGTTGTGCATATCTTTCTATCATTGAAATAGAAAGCGAACTATTTATGAGTTTACCCTGTATAAGCTTTATACAGGGTAAAACGGATTTATTAAGGGTTTGAACCTCCTTGGAGTTGAGCAGCTGGGTGTCAAAGGCAAGAGCGCTTCCAGGGGCCTTACAGTGGTGAGTGGACTTGGTTCGGACCTGGGTCTGTGTTTGCAGCAGATCAGTGGAATCTGACTCAAAACAGACAGGATTCGGGAGTCCCAAGCTGGAAAAGGCCTGGAAGCAGGGATAGAAGTAGCCTTGGCACACCAGGTGGCAGCACCAAGCAGGTCTCTGTGGCCCCAACCCGTCACACCATCATACCATCCCCTCCCTAAACTTACCAATAGGGTTATAATACCCAACATGGATTTGTCAAGAATAAATCATGCCAAATCAGTTTAATTTCCTTCTTTGATAGTGTTACTGGCTTAGTGTATGGAGGAAGCTGTAGATGTGACGTCTTGATTTTAGTAAGGCATTTGGCACAGTCCCACATGATATTTTCATAAGCAAAGTAGGGAAATGTGAGCTAAATGAAATGACCATAAGGTGGGTGCTTAACTGGTTGAAAGACCATACTCAAAGAATAGTGATTAATGGTTTGCTGTCAAACTGGTAGGGTATGTCTAGTGGGGTCCCACGGAGTCAATCCTGGGTACAATACTGTTCAATAGTTTCATTAATGATTTGGATACTCAGCTAGAGAGTATGCATATAAAATTTGTGGGTGGCACCAAGATGGGAGTGGTTGATAGCACTTTGGGGAAAACGATTAGAGTTCAAAATAACCTTGACAAACAAGAATTTTTCTGAAATCAACAAGATGAAATTCAATAAAGAGAAGTGCAAAGTATTTCACTTAGTAAGGAAAAAACTATCAAACGCACAACTACAAAATGGGGAATAACTTGATAGGCAGTACTACTACTGAAAAGCATCTGGGGGCTAGTGGATCACAAATTGTATGAGTCAACAATGTGATGCAGTTGTGAAAAAGGCTAATATTAACAGGTGCTAATATTAACAGTCTTCCATATGTAAGACTCAGGAAGTAACTCCTGCTCTACTTGGTACTGGTGTATGGTGTCCAGATCTAGGCACCACATTTTAGGAAAGATGTAGACAAATAGGAGAAGGTTCAGAATAGACCAATGAAAGTGATAAAATGTTTAGAAAGCTTGATCCACGAAGAAAGGTTAAAAAACCTGGGCATGTTTAGTCTTGAGAAAAGAAGACTGAGGTTCAGGAACCTGATAATCTTCAAATATGTTAATGGCTGTTATAAAAAAGTCGGTGATCAATTGTTTTCCTCATCCCTTGGAGGTAGGAAGATGGGGCTTTGTAGCAAAGTCGAGACTCACCGGCACAGCGCCTCCTGCTGGTCATTCTGGGAATCAGCTCTCCAGCATATGGAGCACCTCCTCCTAGCCGGTGTCTCGCCTGCCACTGGCACCCGTGTCCCTCCCAGACCCCAGTGCCCCTTTACCTCAGGGTTCTGTCCTCAGCAGTAACCCACAATCTGGGTCTCCCCTCCCAGGGGAACCCCAAACCCTTTATCCCCATCTACTGCCAATCAGCATCTAGCCCCCATTCACTGGGCAGACTGCAGTCTGTAAACCACTCATCACTGGCAAGGGTTTTTTTGGACCAGCTGGCTCTGCCTAAGCCCGGGCTGCACCTCTGCAACCCCAATACCTGCTTTGACCTTTCCCCAAGGCCTGCAGCCTGGGGAGTTGCCAGGCCGGAGCTCCCCAGCTCCTCTTGCCTTTCCCCAGCACTACTCTATCCTGGTACCCTGAGCTCCCAGGCAGCCCAGTCCTTCTCTCTCAAGGGCTAGAGAGACTGCTTGCTCCGGGCTCACAGCCCTTTTATAGGGACAGCTGTGGCCTGATTGGGGCATGGCCCCAGCTGTAGCTGCTTCCCCAATCAGCCTAGCCTTTCACAGGAGTGGGGTGACTGCCCCACTACAGGATTAATCTGCAGAAAGGGAGATTTAGGTTAGATATTAGGACAACTTTTCTAACTATGGCTACATCTACACTATGAGCTAGGGGTGTGAATCTCCTACTTGTGTACACATATGCTAGCTCTCACTGAGCTAGCACAAATATAAACAGCGGTGTATCCACAGTAGGACAGGTAGTGGCAGCAGTAGTATGGCCTAGCCATGCCGAATATGTACCCACTTGTTTCAGGCAGGTTTATACTTGGCATGGCTAAGCCGTGCCTCTGCTGCTCCTACCTGTGCTACTGCAGCCATACTGCTATCTATACTTCCATTAGCTCGATGAGAGCTAGTGCAAATATATGTGCATGAGCAGGGGAATCACACTCCTAACTTGTAGTGTAGACATAGCCTATAAGGATAGATAAAGTACTGGATAAGATCCAAAGTAGGTTGTGGAATTCCCATCATTGGAGGTTTTTAAGAACAGATTAGACAAACACCTGTTGGTGTATGTACAGTGAAACCCCCCCTATAGCGCGCCCCGCCATAACGCGAATTCGGTTAAAACGCGATCATAAGGTGGTTCCCGCTGCCCCAAGGAAAAAAAAAAAAAAGCGTCCAGAGCTTGCTTCCTCGCCTGGAGCCGACCCTGGCTCCATCTCCTCCCCATCTCCCCTGTTCCTTCCTCCCTGCCCCTTCCCCATGCCTCCGCTTCCCCTTTTGGCGAGACCGGCTTGAAACTCAAGCTAGTCATTTTCAAGCTGGTCAGTTTCAATACGTCTCTTCTCCCCAAAGCGGAGAAGCTTCAAGCTGGTCAGTTCTCTTCTCCCCAAAGCGGAGAAGTTTCAAGCTGGTCAGTTTCAAGCTGGTCAAACTTCTCCGCTTTGGCCAGAAGAGAAGAGACCGGCTTGAAACGGTAATTTTTTGTAACCCCCCCTATAACGCGACCCCGCATTTATCGCGATGGAATTTTTTGGACCCCAATTATCGAGTTATAGCGGGGTTTCACTGTATATTTGGTCCTGTATACTTGTTATGTATACTTGGTCCTGCCTCAGTATAGGGGGCTGGAGTAGATGACCTCTCAAAGTCTCTTCCATTCCTTTGGTTCTATGAAATGAAGGGAGCTGTTAATATATACATATAATGTAATTAAGTGTGTGTGTGAGTGTGTGTGTGTGTGTGTGTGTGTGTGAGAGAGAGAGAGAGAAAGAGAGAGTTGTAGTCTTCCTTAGGAGCAAGGAATAGCATGCAAAGAGGAGCAATTCGAAAGGATCAGGGGTATCTGGGGTTAAGTGTGTGTGTGTGTGTGTGTGTGAGAGAGAAAGAGAGAGTTGTAGTCTTCCTTAGGAGCAAGGAATAGCATGCAAAGAGGAGCAATTCGAAAGGATCAGGGGTATCTGGGGTTAAGTGTGTGTGTGTGTGTGTGTGTGTGTGTGAGAGAGAGAGAGAGAGAGTTGTAGTCTTCCTTAGGAGCAAGGAATAGCATGCAAAGAGGAGCAATTCGAAAGGATCAGGGGTATCTGGGGTTAAGTGTGTGTGTGTGTGTGTGAGAGAGAGAAAGAGAGAGTTGTAGTCTTCCTTAGGAGCAAGGAATAGCATGCAAAGAGGAGCAATTCGAAAGGATCAGGGGTATCTGGGGTGAAGTGTGTGGGTGTGTGGGTGTGTGGGGCTGGCGCAACCACTAGGCGACCTAGGCAGTCGCCTAGGACGCCAGGATTTGGGAGGCTGCATTTCGGCGGCAGGATCTTTGGCCGCCCGGGTCCTCGGCGGCATTTCAGTGGCAGCTTCTCCCGGAGGCGCTGCCTGGGGTGGCAAAAAAGCTGGCACTGTGTGTGTGTGTGTGTGTGTGTGTGTGTGTGAGAGAGAGAGAGAGAGAGAGAGAGCACACGCATGCACAGAACATGAACCAACTGTTGTGTTCATCTTATGGACTTCTGACAACAGAATCTAGAGTGAAGAGACTTATGTATTGTACAGTAAGTATGTAAATCAAACCTTCTCAGCTATGCAGGAAGCAGAGATTTGTAATCATATAGTTGCAGGTCAGTAACTGTACAGCATCATTGTGCTCTGATTTAATTGAGGCAATTAATTCAGTGTAATACAAAAATATTCTCATAGGCCATATTTTTCTGGCTTGACTTTCTCTTTCTAGTTCAGACTCCTACAGCCCATTTCACTTGGCCAAGAGGTCTCTCCCACAGTGGCTCTTTTTTGGCTGTCAGGCCTGAGATACCCATTTTCTGTTTTAAACCCCCAGGACACCATTGCTCACCATAATTTCCCCTGATGTTGTCCGTAGAGCCTGTGGCATATTCATGTAGAGATTGACAGGGGAGAATACTATCTGTAGCACGCAATTCACAAAAGTTATATCTTTCTGCAGTGCCAGTGGCTTATTTACATCATGTTGGAACATGGACCCTGACTGAAATGTAAATGGAATTGTACTGAAATAACATACAGTCTTTCAAAAAATTTGATTTCCCGAGGAAAATATTAAATCCACAAAGATCAGGCTAGAACTGTAAGATGTTCAGTGCTTCCTATTATGTGCTAAGCATCTTCAACTCCCTTTAATGTCAGCAGGAGTTGAGGACATTCAGCATATTTTAGGCACGACAAGCACCTTACAAGTTCAGACCCCATAGCTTGAATTTAAAAATAAATCTAAACATGATTTATAGTTTATAGTGGGGGGAGGGATAGCTCAGTGGTTTGAGCATTGGCCTGCTAAACCCAGGGTTGTGAGTTCAATCCTTGAGGAGGCCATTTAGGGATCTGGGGCAAAAATTGGGGATTGGTTCTGCTTTGAGCAGGGGGTTGGACTAGATGACCTCCTAAGGTCCCTTCCAACTCTGAGATTCTATGATCTCCTTAAAATAATCTTTTTGTTTGGAGGAGGGACTAATAAACAAGTGTCTAACAGACCCACAAATTTAAGGATGTTTGAATTAGTGATTTTTGTAGAATTGATTAATAGAATTCCTCCTTCAAGTCCCTCTTCAAAACATGCTTTTTTTGTGACCTCTATAAACCCGAATCCTACTTTGCAAACATAAAAGGTGTGTGTAGCAATCACTCACCCAATAAAATAGAGACACTGTATAATGAATGTGGTGATGTTTTCAACCTGGGCTAGCTGGCTCATATGGGCTATTGGCTAAAGCCTGTATGCCACTTTCATTCAAGTTGGTACCCATTCCACTTTGCAGTGAGGATGCAGGCTAAAGCACTCAAGTGCTGATAGTGTTCCATTGCCTTCCCACAATTCCCCCCAGGTGCCCAGAAAGACAGATAATTTCTTTTGCAATTCACTGGGAAATAATTAGAGTGACTCATTTTACTGCAGCACAAAGTACCATGGGATATTCCCCCAGAAGTTCTAGAGACATTCATAGGTGAATGCAGCGCCAGTGAGGACACAGTAACTTGAGCATGGCTTTACGTTGTGGAAGTTCACACCTGGGTGAAACCCATAGCTTTGTTCCATCCTGTTTTTGTTATCCAAATGTTTATAATATAACAAGAAAAACACGAAAAAATGTTGGTGTATTCCTTTGTTGTTTTAGTTAATTATGCAGTGAAATTTGATTGTCATATCTTGTATCTTTTTAAAACAATAAAGTCTCTGAAAATTTGTAGATTAATAGGAAGTATGTTTTAAATGAAATCAGATTATTTTTGAAGTTCACTGACAAAGGGTTTGAGTATCTGAACATAAGGAAGATTTTATGTTCATGGAAATGGAAGAGCTCAAAATTGCAGTCACCTTTCCTGAAATAATCTGTATTGTTTTAAGAAAAAATAGTGATTGGGAGACAATTTTTAGGTTGCAAATTAAAGATTTGGGATCAGGTTTATATAATCTATGTATATGTACTATATTAATCCTCTGAAAACCAACAGTTATTTTTTACATGTAATAAAGGGTCTTTTAAACGTCAGTTTTATTGAACAGTAATTTTTGGTAACAAGTATTCTAAATTATCATCTTAAAAAAAAAGTTGTTCAGTTTTAAAGTCAAGTCATTCGGAACTTTTAATATTGTGTGTGACTTGACTTTTCCTTAGAATAATTTTTAAAAACTGAAAAGAGCATAATCAGCATCTCAAAATAAAAGTTTTTGGGGAAGGCTTTAGCTCTCATGATCAGATGGCTATAGCTAAGGCTGCAAGTTTGCCACGAAGGTCATGGAAGTCACGGATTCTGAGACTTTCCGGGACCTCCATGGCTTCTGCAGTGGCTGGTGCAGCTGGCCTGGGGGCCACCTGACGAGCTCGGGCAGCCCCTAATCCAGCTGCACTGGCCACTGCGGGGGGCAGTCTTGGGCCACCGCCTCCCACCCCAACTGCAGCAGTTTGGGTGCATGTGGGGATGGGGTCAGGGCTTGGGCTTCTTGGCCACCGGGAGCTGCGGAGCCAGCACTTGGGGCAGGGGCAGTGTGCCGAGCTAAGAGCTGAGGAACATGTCGCTGTTTCCGGGGAGCCGCGAGGAGCCAGATAGGGAGGCAGCCAGCCCCGCCAACGCCTGCCCCCAGCACCAGCAGGGGTCCTGGACCACACACCACCACCACTTTCCCCAGCACCAGCAGGGTCCTGGGCTGCTCTCCCCTCAAGCACCTGCGGTGCCCCCTTCGAGGACCTGTGGTGCCCTCCGGGCCATCCCCCCAAGCACCCATGGGCCTCCCCTCTCAAGATTTAGTCAGGGGTATATAGCACAAGTCATGGACAGGTTATGGGCTGTGAATATTTGTTTACTGGCCATAACCTGTCCCTGACTTTTACTAAAAATACTCGTGACTAAAACATAGCCTTAGCAATAGACAATTCAAATTCACAAGTCTCCTAGGCCAAGATTTTTAAAGGTATTAGTGTAACAATGCATAACTGATTTAAGAGACTAAATCTCATTTTCAAAAGCATAACAACACCTAAATATCTTTAAAAATCTGGGGCTGCAAACTATTCATAACTTTGGTAAATTTGATGAAATCCTATAAATAGAATTCTGGTGTTTAAGCTAGCAAACAATTTTACAACTTGTAGGCCATAACTTTAGAGCAGAGCTTTCCAAACTTTTCATGTTGGTGACACACTTTTTAGACATGCATCATTTCGCGACACACTGGAAGTGACGCGGATCAATTCCGCCCGGATTACACATACTGCACATGCGCAGTACCCAGGGCCGGCCGCCCCAAGCAAAACAAAACCAAAACCCCAAGTGCCACCCCGCCCCAACGCCGGCAGAAACACCCCCCCCCCACCCAACAATGGCGCCCCGCCAAAACGCTGGTGGGGAGGGCAGCATGCCTGCCGCCCCGCTCCCCCTGCCGGAGGGGAGCGCAGAACGCTGCCGCCCCGCTCCCCCTGCCGGGGAGCGGAGCACGCCTGCCGCCCCGCTCCCCCAGCTGGGGAGCGGAGCACGCCCGGGAGCGGAGCTCGCCTGCCGCCCCGCGACACACCTAGACACTGCCGCCGACACACTAACGTGTCGCGACACACCGTTTGGAAAGCTCTGCTTTAGAGTATTTAAAAGTGATACCGTCTAAGGGATAGATCCTGTGAGGTGCTGAATGCCCTTCAACTGCAACTGATTTCTTCAGGAGCTGAAGGATCAACAGCACCTCACAAGGACTAGACCTAAGATCTAAGCCCTACATGTTGATGACTGCTTTTGAAAGAAATGGACATAACCAAAGTGCTAAGGCTCAGTACCTACGAGGAACAACTTCTGCTTAGGACCCAATTTTGTAGGTGCTTTGTGCTTCCGTGATGAGTTAATCAACCTCAACTGTTAATTACTCCAGTGGAAATAGAAGGCATCAGTCTTTGTTCTAAGGTCCACAGTCCTGTTACAGTGGGTACTGTGGCCTACTTGCAGGTTGGGGGCAGAACACGACCTGTCACTCACTGCCTCCCCTCACTTCCTCACCATTTTCTCTGCTTCCCATTGGCCAGCTGCTCAGCCAGCCCTCCCTGCTGCAGAGTTTTCAGAGGGAAATCCGTAAACTTTAGTTAAAATGTCTGACTTACAGTTCAGCTCAATGACATGTCTGTCCAATTCCCAGCTGTGACCCAGAGCTGCATTTGCCCTTTGGGGAGAATGCCTCCTCAGCTTCACTTCCCCTTCGGAGGAGTTTGCAGTGGCTGGTGTCCTACAGGCTTCAGGGATTTAACTGGGATGAGAAAAAACAGAGGCAAAAAGAAAGGGCTATATCTCCTGCCTTATCAAGTGTCTTGGTGAGGAGCTCAACCAGCTCTGTAGTCAGGATATAGCTTCCCTCACTGCCGAGCTGCCTGGGGTCACCTCAGCTTCCTCTTCCACCAGCTGGAAAGGAGCCAGGCAGGAGTGGAATTGCCTGCTCTGGTACAGGCATCTCCCCCTCTCCATCTCCATGAAGTCACTGAAGCCAGGAGGGCATCGCACCGGATGAATGCCTGTGTCCCTATAGCCTGCATCAGCAGTCACTCCTGACTGCAGAGCTCAGCTATCTCCTCCCTTTTCCTTCACTTCCCATGGGATAGTGGATGGAGGACACAGCACAGACACTGCCAGTGCCAAAGTGTATGGTAAGGGCCTTCAGGCCTAGCTCCCTCTCCCTACTACCATCTCCGTAACAGGTACCCACCTCAGGGAATCCCTACATAGGAGACCTCTAGGAGAAACACACATCCATCTGGCCCATGTAGCTCCCACACAGTGAAGAGGAGGTAGAGCTACTGGGTAGCCTCAGGCCAGTATCTTCCCTGAGAGACCCAGAAGGGGCCCACGAGAGGAAAGAGAGACAAATAAGTCCAGCCTCTTTGAAGGGAGCGGGAGTGCTAGACACTTGAAATCTTTTTGGAGTAATCTCTGAACCCAGTTTTGCTCCCCCCGCTGAAGCAGGATTGGGGGAAAAACTCACAAAGGGGAAGTAAATTAACCGATGATGTTTTCTCTTTCTCACCTTAACAGAGTGCACCAGGGCAAATAATCCCCAGTGTCTGTTTCCCCTGCTCTACCTTAGATGTGCTGCATGGCAGATCAGTGCAGAAAAGCAACTAGGCCACAGACACATGCTAATTCCTCTAGGTGTGCATACCCTTCCTCCCCAACGTCCAAACACATACCAAAGGGAATTTTTCCTTCTTAGGGAAGGAAGGCATTCTCATCAGGCATCTGTTCGGGGTGTATACCTTTGACATCCACCTACACTGATAACTCTGTATTCTTTGCTGCTCTAAAAGGCTTTTGAAAAAGTCATCTTGACCTCCCTAGAATGTCTCACTTATGTCCCATCATTGTAATATGTAGTCTCTCCATTTCTCTGCATATATTGGCTAGCTTCCTGGGTTGATTCAGTCCCCTTACATTCCATATGGCAATCCTTGTAGTTGCCAGTTTCAGTCTTCTAGCCATGCGGGGCATTGGTTCGCGCAGAGATCCAGTCAGATTTCACAGCAGTCGAGGAACACTAGGTTGGGTTATCATGGTATAACTTTGGGACTAATGCCATACAAAGGCCCCAAGAATCAAGTGCAGCCAGTTTTTGGGGTTGGAAACCCTAGCCTTTAGCCAGAAGGCTTAATCCACAAGGCAGCAGGGATTTTGGCAGCAGCCTTACTGAATGGTGGCCTACGCTTGCCATATCACAGTACCAACATTAGACATTTGTGGCATTTTATAGGTGCAACAGCACCATCTGCTCTCATCAAATTGTCCTCAACTGCTTATTCAGACAGGTTTCCCTGCTTATATTGTGTCTAACCTCCATATCTGAAAAGTGTTCCACTATCCATAACCTGTGGATGCACTCAGTGGCAGAAGACACTGCCAGGGATTATTCAAGTATATGCCACAACAACTTCAGATTCTGATGAGGATGTCAAAAAATTCTATGAAAACATTGAAGTACTGGAAATCAGTGTTGGAAAGACAGAGGTAATTCTTATGGGAGATTGGAACACAAAAGTAGGAAGGGAGAGGACATCTGTGGCAGTGGGCCCACTTGGCTGTGGGGAAAGAAACAGCAGAGGAGAAAGATTCATAGAATTTTGCAAGAAACATGATCTCATTATCTGCAATATTATTTTGAATGAAAAGAAAGCTCAAGGCATACAGTTTATATAAATGTATACAGAAAGTGTTAGGAAGGTTAAGGTTATGCCAAGTGAAGATGATGGGTCAGATCACAGATTGGTGTTGATGAGATTGAATATCAAATTGAAAAAAGTTACAGAAAAACAAACACTATCTAGGATTGAACCTTGATACTCTGAGGAATCATGAGATACAAAGTCACTACCCAGAAGAAATGTTATCAAAGAAGCTACAGATAAACATGTAAGGAAGAAGTTACTAGCTAAGAAAAACTCATTGAAATCATTGTTCTGATGGACAAAAGAAGGAAATTAAAAGCACAAAGCTTGACAAGAGAAAAAGAGTATTACTGAAGTAAAAATAAAATGATAAAGAATGAATGCAGATTAGTAAAGACTATATGGCTGAATGAGAAATGCAAAGGAATTGAACAACTGGATAAAGAGAACAAACCAAGTGAGATTATCAAAATGTAAGAGCCTTCAATTACAGAAGGAAGGTGATCAATATGACCCTTAAACACAAAAATGGAAAATATATGACAGATCCTAAAGACAAAAACAAGAGATGGTGAGAATATATCAATGAACAACATGATGATAGGCGTGAAAAATCTTAACTAGAGATTAATCAAGTAAGCCTGCCAATAACTGACGAAGAAATCATGGCAGCAGTAAAAAGTGTTCAGAGCGGAAAAGCAGTAGGCTGTGATAGAATACTAGCAGAATTGTTAAAAAATATAGACGATGAAGGCTTAAAAGCCCTATCAGAGGTAATGAAGAACATGTTTGAGACAGGAGAATTGTCAGAAGACTTTATAACTTCACTGTGTATCCAAATCCCGCAAAAGAACAATGCTATGGATTGTTAAGACTACAGAACAATCAGCCTAGTATCACATGTCTCTAAGAAACTTTTGCAATTTGTTCAAGACTAAATACAAGGAAAGATTGTTAAGGAAATAGGCAAATGACAAGAGGCTTTCAAACATGATTAGGGCATGATAAATGCTATTAGGAACTTGTAGCTCATATTAGAAAGATCAGTTGAAATGGGGAAAACAGTATACTTGTGTTTCACTGAATTTCAAAAAGCATTTGACAAAACCTGCCACTATAAATTGCTCAACATATTACGATCCGTAGGGATTGATGGATACGAATATTGAGTAATGAAACATTTGTACTGGAATCAGAAGGCAATTATAATGGGAGATGAAAATGAAAATTTAATAGAGATCAAGAGGGGAGTGAGACAAGGTAGTGTAATGTCACCTACTTTATTCAACATTTAGAGTGAGTGTTTGATTAAATTAAAGAAAGAGAAGAAGGTATTAAGAAAAATGGAAAAAGGGTGAAACCACTGATAGACCCAAACAGCTACCGACCAGTTTCTTTGTTGAGTGTCATCTACAAGCTGATGGAGAAATTAATCTTGATGTTGATTAACGAGCTAGTCGATCCTCAGCTGCCTCACATTCAGCCTGGACTCAAGAGAGGATGTTGCACTCAAAATCAGGTATTCTTCTCCAAGGCAAGATATAGAAAACTCATTTGAATCAGGAAATAAAGTGGTGCAGTTCTTATTGATCTGATGACAACCTACAACAATTGTGTAGCATGTCAGACTGACTGCCAACTGGTGCAAGTTATTCCTTGTAGGTCGATGGTGCAATTCACTCAAGACATGATTAGCCGCTGAGGCTATATCCTGCAAGTTGGGGAGAAAAATCAGTCACCTAAAATGTCTCCTTATGGCTTTGCACAAGGGTCAGTTTTGACTCCTCTTTTGTTCGATATATACATATACGATCTTCCTGAAATGCAGGCTGACAAGTAGGTGTATGCTAAAGGTATCTGTATTGCTGATACTGGAAACTACTTCCACAGGATTGAAGGGAATCTTAGACAAGACATGGATACCTTGACCACTTACTTCCAGCAGCGGAGACTAATGCTCACTGACACCAAGACCATGGCAACTACTTTCCATCTAAACAGTCGCTTGTCAATCAACCCATCTTGATCCATGTCCAAGGATGGCTACTGACATTTCATCCAGTTGTCACATACTTGGTAGTAATATGCAACCGTAGCCTGACACACCAGTTTTACTTGGAGCACCTGAAAATGAAGATCTCTTCCCATACTGCTTTGGTCTGAAAACTGGGGAGAATGGTTAGCCGACCCTTTCCCCCTTTGTACATTTGTATTTGCCCTGGTGTTTGCTGAATATTGCTTTGACATCTGGGATTGCAATCACCACACTCAGCTTGTCAACACAGTGTTGAATTTGGCTACTCATATTATTAGTGACTGCTTGAATTATACACCAAGTTCCAGTCTGTATGTGCTAGCACACAGAACTCCACCAGACCTTTGATGAGAGGCCATTACTATTGTCTGTCTGGAGAGCTGTAACAAATGAAACAAACCCATTGTATCTCTGGTTGACTGATTCCCCAGTCTCAGACAGGAAACACAGTGCCAAGTCAAAAGTCTGCTCATACTCAGGGGAGGTATCCCAATCCTGTGAACTGGCATGTGACACAACAGCTGATCTGGACACCTCTTTGCTACAGGCCCTTTACTATGCATGGATGATCAGCACCACCAAGGAGCTGAAAACTATGACCTTATAGAGTGGAGGCATCAGTGGGAAAGAGAAAGAGACTCTAACCTACTAAGTAATCAGGATTCCGTTACTGCACCTGACTCCTTCTCCACTTGATTGCAGATATTGGAACAGGCACCACAGGTATGCACCAACTTGGCCTGGTTTCCTCCCTACTCTGTGACAGCATTGAAGACAATAACTTCCATCTTGGAAGAGTGCCCAACTCAACATCTGGAGGGCAGTTTACAATGTCTAGCCTCCCTGTGTACAGAGGCTGTCCTCTGGTTATGGAACCTGAACATCAAGCTCTGACACCTGCATGCGAGAGAAGAACTTTTGGGCTGTCATTACCGGCTAATGTAATGTCCAAATTATTGCCTCAAGCTTCCGTCACAGGTTGCATGTCTCCACCTCCTCCCCCCACAAGATGGCTATAGAATTATGGAAAGGACAGCAGATTAGATATAGAAGAACTAGCATGCATTAAGTGACCTCTTACCCACCATTTCTTTCTTTCTTTCTTTCTTTCTTTCTTTCTTTCTTTCTTTCTTTCTTTCTTTCTTTCTTTCTTTCTTTCTTTCTTTCTTTCTTTCTTTCTTTCTTTCTTTCTTTCTCACCATCTGCCTGACCTCCACTGCAGGTGTAACGATGTTGGTTCTGGCAAGACCCAACTGAGAGTGCCAGTTCAGGACAAATTGCTTCAAACAGGGCAACTACAGCCCAAGGCTGGGGTTTTTCCACTTTTAAGGCAAACCAAACCAGCCAGACAGAGGAGACTTTGGTTTTACCCCACTGGCTAACCACAAGTCACTCAAGCAATCCCCTTAGACACTCCAGTTTCCCAGTCTCACCACCAGAGCCACTCGTTATGGGGACAAATGGTCGTGAAAACCAGTGCCCCAGTAAAAGAAAATAGGTTCTCCCGATCCCAACGGACCGAACCTCAGAGCCAGGTCAATATACAACTTAAATCTTACCCACAAATCACGCTGTTGCCAATCCTTTAGAATCTAAAATCTAAAGGTTTATTCATAAAAGGAAAAAGATATAGGTGAGAGCTAGAATTGGTTAAAAGGAATCAATTACATACAGTAATGGCAAAGTTCTTGGTTCAGGCTTGCAGAGATGGAATACTGCAGGTTCAAATCAAATCTCTGGATTACATCCCCAGCTGGGATGGGTCCTTCAGTCCTTTGTTCAAAGCTTCCATGTGTAGCAAGGTTCCTCCAGAGGTAAGAAGCAGGAAATGAAGACAAAATGGAGATGAGGCAGCTGCCTTTTATAGTTTCTTCCAGGTGTAAAGACACCTCTTTCCTTACTGTGGAAAATCACAGCAAAATGGAGCCTGGAGTCACATGGGCAAGTCTCTGCATACCTTACTGAATCATAAGGTGTGTCTGCCTCCTCTCAGTGGGCTAATTGTATCGTCGATGGTCCTTAATGGGCCATCAGCATGCCTGGCAGAGCTGATAGCTTGTCCTGGGTCCCAGAAGCCCAGCCCCAGTTTGAAATACAGACATACAGTATAAAGCCATTCAACTACAGACAGTATAAAGCCAATATTCATAACTTCAACTACAACACTGATACATGCATATAAAAGGCATATTCATAACCAGCCAAGCATAACCCGGTCTTAGACACCTCATTTGACCCCCTTTATACAAGATTTGGTGCCACTACAGGACCTTGGTTGTAACAATGATCTATATGGTCCCAGTTATTGTCAATAACGTCACAGCAGGTTTAAAGACTTTCTGGGCTAGAAGGTTCCTCATTGGCAGCAGTCAAAATTTAATCTAGTATCTCTGTCAAAGGTACATGTGGCTTCTTTCCTTGGTGGTCATGGACTCAGCGTTTCTGCTCAGGGAAATTTGTACCCGAAAGAGTGGTATCCTAAATATATGGACCGTTCATAGGCAGCCAAGTCCGGGCAGGTATAATCTCAGTCCCCTCCTTTGGGCACGAAAACTCTCATGTAGAATCAGGCCAACAAAAATAAATAAATAAAAATAAATTGTCATCTGACACCAGAAGTTCACCCACATGCTTTCATAAGCAAGGCTAACATGGTTGGACAATATTGCAAGTATGGTTCCTCTCAATATAAAAAAATGTTTGGCCTAACAGTTCCTTCCTGGGGAGGGCTGGGGAGGTAGGATTCAAATCTGTTTCATGAAGCTATAAGGGGCTTTGGTCCTTGGGATCAGATGCTCAGATAAGTCAGTTCCCAGCTATCTTACTGATACAATGGGAAATGTCATGGAGAGCTGATGCTGTTCAGGGTCATCAGAAAAGTTGGGTCCTGCCAGACAATATAGAAAGTAATACAGGTCATATGGCAAGATGAAGTAGCTTCTGAAGTACAACAGGAGAAAATACCTCTTTGCAAGTGGCAGCTAGAACAATTGCAAGATCAATAACTATCATCTATTGCAGGGGTGGGCAAACTTTTTGGCCTGAGGGCCACATTGGGGAATAGAAATTGTATGGCGGGCCATGAATGCTCACAAAATTGGGATTGGGGTGTGGTCTCAGGTTGGGGGTGCGGGCTCTGGGGTGGGGTTGGGGATGTGGAGTTTGGGGTGTAGGAGGGTGCTCTGGGCTGGGACCGAGGGATTCAGAGGGTGGGAGGGCGATCAGGGCTGGGGCAGGGGTGCAAATTCCGGCTGGAGGTGTGGGCTCTGGGGTGGGGCTGGGGCTGAGAGGTTTGGGGTGCAGGAGGGTGTTCCGTGCTGGGATTGAGGGGTTTGGAGAGCAGGAGGGGGATCAGGGCAGGGGCGTGGGGACAAGCTCAGGGGTGCAGGCTCCGAGCAGCGCTTACCTCAAACGGCTCCCAGAAGCAGTGGCATGTCCCTTCTCTGGCCCCGACCCGGTGCCTCGGCTGGAGCGCCAGTGCAGCCCCTGACCAGCGGGAGTGCACGAGCCGGCTTAAAATGACTCGCGGGCCAGATCCGGCCTGCGGGCCATAGTTTGCCCACCCCTGGTCTATTGCCTCAGAGCTACCTGCAGATTTCCCAGCAGGTATATCTGTCATTAGAACTCTGACTGGTGCCAGGTTCTTTCAGTTTGAGAGCAAAAGGGCTGCCTATAGCTTTGATTAAATGTGGTCACTGGCCATTGTCCAGCGTTAAGCAAGAATTTGAGGAACAGCTTCGTTCCATTCCCAATCTCACCAACCTATTGAAAGGCCATAAAATCATCCATTATCTGTTTTAGATCAGAGCATCACAACCCCCTCCCCATCCTATTTCTAGTCTCAGAGAACTGAGAACAAGCAGAGAAGGGTCCTGTCTGAATCACCTGAATAATTCCCTAAAGGAGGCTTGTCTTCAAAGTATTCACATTTTACCATCCTCAGACAATTCTTACATTTTGCAGATGAATTGATTGCTCTTTTTTTCCCCAGTTTTGAGCATTACCATTTGATCTTGCAAGGGTCATGTTTTAGGATCATAGTAGCAATTATATTGGCTTTAGGGAAGAAGGAAATCTCTTCCTAGACAATTTTTCTGATCAGGGTTCTGTGCAGAGAGAAAGCTGATGTAAATGTATGGTAGCATGGTTCCTGGAATATTTTGGATTCAGGACAAACAAAGACACATGGTGTCAGGGAAGCCAATCATAGACCTTGGCTGAGGATAAATACCATAAGATACAACTATCAGAAAAATAGTAACAGAAAATAAAGATGGCCATAATGGAACCTATTGGCAATTCTCATCTCATACACAGCTATATTTCAGTGACCCAGATTTCATATGATACCTATCCTATAGTTCTGGATATCCCCTTCATACCTCTTCCATCTCATCCTTTGGCAGAGATCTAACTCCAAATGTATATTTTCCATTCCAGCAACTGGTGAACACAGAATTTTTTTTAACGTTTAAAAGCATCGTCCTAATTCAGTTTAAGGAAAGGGGTACCAGAAAAAGATCACAGCATCCACCCATGATTCATTGAGGTCTCAGCGTGCTGCCCCTTTAATGGATAACAGGCCTGGTCTGGTTATTACAGTCTACATGTTTGACAGGATTTTCATAATAACTGGGAAGACCACAATCAGCCCTACTCCAGAGACAAATTTTCCTGTTTTGGGTGGAACAAGGTTTCCCATCTCTATGTGCACTGCCCATCAAGAGGGAGATGAATAGCAAGACTTACATAGCAGAAGTTGGATTTAGAGAGTGGCCCCTATACCCAAAAATATCTCACTCACAGTAGGTCAATATGGTAGGCTAGTGGTCAACCTCTTTGCATCTTGAGACAGTAAATAAAGTACCCTGTAGCCTCTCTGGCTGGGGTACTTTATTTACTGGGCTCCACCTGACGAAGAGAGGGAAGAGCATCTTTGGAAGCAGGCTGGCCAACCTAGTGAGGAGGGCTTTAAACTAGGTTCACCGGGGGAAGGAGACCAAAGCCCCGAGGTAAGTGGGGAAGTGGGATACCGGGAGGAAGCACAAGTAGGTGAGTGCAAGAGGGGAGGGCTCCTGCCCCATACTGGGACAGCAGGACAAATGGTGAGTTATCTTAAATGCCTATACACAAATGCAAGAAGCCTGGGGAACAAGCAGGGAGAACTGGAAGTCCTGGCACAGTCAAGGAATTATGATGTAATTGGAATAACAGAGACTTGGTGGGATAACTCACACGATTGGAGTACTGTCATGGATGGATATAAACTGTTCAGGAAGGATAGGCAGGGCAGAAAAGGTGGGGGAGTTGCGTTGTATGTAAGAGAGCAGTATGACTGCTCAGAGCTCCAGTATGAAACTGCAGAAAAATCTGAGAGTCTCTGAATTAAATTTAGAAGTGTGAGCAACAAGGGTAATGTCGTGGTGGGAGTCTGCTACAGACCACCTGACCAGGGGGATGAGGTGGACGAGGCTTTCTTCCAGCAACTAACAGAAGTTACTAGATCACAGGCCCTGGTTCTCATGGGTGACTTTAATCACCCCGATATCTGCTGGGAGAGCAACACAGCGGTCCACAGACAATCCAGGAAGTTTTTGGAAAGTGTAGGGGACAATTTCCTGGTGCAAGTGCTGGAGGAACCAACTAGGGGAAAAGCTCTTCTTGACCTGCTGCTCACAAACAGGGAAGAAATAGTAGAGGAAGCAATAGTGGATGGGAACCTGGGAGGCAGTGACCATGAGATGGTCGAGTTCAGGATCCTGACACAAGGAAGAAAGGAGAGCAGTAGAATACAGAGCCTGGACTTCAGAAAAGCAGACTTTGACTCCCTCAGGGAACTGATGGGCAAGGTCCCCTGGGAGAATAACATGAGGGGGAAAGGAGTCGAGGAAAGCTGGCTGTATTTTAAAGAATCCTTATTGAGGTTGCAGGAACAAACCATCCCGATGTGTAGAAAGAAAAGTAAATATGGCAGGCAACCAGCTTGGCTTAACAGTGAAATCCTTGCTCGTCTTAAACACAAAAAAGCAGCTTACAAGAAGTGGAAGATTGGACAAATGACCAGGGAGGAGTATAAAAATATTGTTCAGGCATGCAGGAGTGAAATTAGGAAGGCCAAATCACACTTGGTGTTGCAGCTACCCGGAGATGTTAGGAGTAACAAGAAGGGTTTCTTCAGGTATGTGAGCAACAAGAAGAAAGTCAAGGAAAGTGTGGGCCCCTTGCTGAATGAGGGAGGGAACCTAGTGACAGAGGATGTGGAGAAAGCTAGTGTACTCAATGCTTTTTTTGCCTCTGTCTTCACAGACAAGGTCAGCTCCCAGGCGGCTGCACTCCGCAGCACGGTATGGGGAGGAGGTGACCAGCCCTCTGTGGAGAAAGAAGTAGTTCGGGACTATTTAGAAAAGCTGGACGAACACAAGTCCATGGGGCCGGATGCACTGCATCCGAGGGTGCTAAAGGAGTTGGCCGATGTGATTGCAGAGCCATTGGCCATTATCTTTGACAAATCATGGCAATCGGGGGAGGTCCCGGATGACTGGAAAAAAGCTAATGTAGTGCCCATCTTTAAAAAAGCGAAGAAGGAAGATCCAGGGAACTACAGGCCAGTCAGTCTCACCTCAGTCCCTGGAAAAATCATGGAACAGGTCCTCAAGGAATCAATTCTGAACCACTTAAAGGAGGGGAAAGTGATCAGGAACAGTCAGCATGGATTCACCAAGGGCAAGTCATGCCTGACTAACCTAATTGCCTTCTATGATGAGATAACTGGCTCTGTGGATGAGGGGAAAGCAGTGGATGTGCTATTTCTTGACTTTAGCAAAGCTTTTGGTACAGTCTCCCACAGTGTTCTTGCCAGGAAGTTAAAGAAGTATGGGCTGGATGAATGGACGGTAAGGTGGATAGAAAACTGGCTGGATGGTCGTGCTCAATGGGTAGTGATCAATGGCTCCATGTCTAGTTGGCAGCTGGTATGAAGTGGAGTGCCCCAAGGGTCGGTGCTGGGGCCGGTTTTGTTCAATATCTTCATCAACGACCTGGAGGATGGTGTGGACTGCACCCTTAGCAAGTTTGCAGATGACACTAAACTGGGAGGAGTGGTTGATACGCTGTAGGGTAGGGACAGGATACAGAGGAACCTAGACAAATTAGAGGATTGGGCCAAAAGAAATCTGATGAGGTTCAACAAGGACAAGTGCAGAGTCCTGCACTTAGGACGGAAGAATCCCATGCACTGCTACAGACTAGGGACCGAATGGCTGGGCAGCAGTTCTGCAGAAAAGGACCTAGGGGTTACAGTGGATGAAAAGCTGAATATGAGTCAACAGGGTGCCCTTGTTGCCAAGAAGGCTAATGGCATTTTGGGCTGTATAAGTAGGGGCATTTCCAGCAGATCGAGGGACGTGATTATTCCCCTCTATTCGGCACTGGTGAGGCCTCATTTGGAGTACTGTGTCCAGTTTTGGGCCCCACACTACAAGAAGGATGTGGATAAATTGTAAAGAGTCCAGCAGAAGGCAACAAAAATAATTAGGGGGCTGGAGCACATGACTTATGAGGAGAGGCTGAGGGAACTGGGATTGTTTAGCCTGCAGAAGAGAAGAGTGAGGGGGGATTTGATAGCTGCTTTCAACTACCTAAAAGGGGGTTCCAAAGAGGATGGATCTAGACTGTTCTTAGTAGTAGAAGATGACAGAACAAGGAGTAATGGTCTCAAGTTGCAGTGGGGGAGGTTTAGGTTGGATATTAGGAAAAACGTTTTCACTAGTAGGGTGGTGAAGCACTGGAATGGGTTACCTAGGGAGGTGGTGGAATCTCCTTCCTTAGAGGTTTTTAAGGTCAGGCTTGACAAAGTCCTGGCTGGGATCATCTAGTTGGGGTTGGTCCTGCTTTGAGCAGGGGTTGGACTAGATGACCTCCTGAGGTCCCTTCCAACCCTGAGATTCTATGATTCTCTATATGTCAAGACCCAGGATATGAGGTGATGAATGACATCTTACAGAGCTGGTCAAGGTCCTTGATATATGTCTTCCCACCTTTTCCAGGACAATATAAAAGATAGGGCTATGAGAGTGGCAGTGATAATGTTTATACCTTTCTGGATGTAAAGGCTATGACTTTCAGGCCTGATTTACCTAGCACTAGATCTTCAGATGTAGTTATTTTGCAGAAGAGGACTGCTATTGTAAAACCAATTCTCCATTTGGGATTAGAAAAGTATAAAATTAATACTTGGATGAAGTGATTATCACTGTTCTGGACCGCCAAAGAAATCAACAAATATAACTTATTCTGTTGGCTGAGACAAAGTCCATAGTTTAACAACCATGTTAAACCAATGAAACATAGGCTTGAGTTCCTCTAGGAGGATTTTATTGTGGGTGTATAATAGTTTCCAAACAAAAAGGTCAAGTCTCTGTAGTATAATGTTCTCAGCCTGTTCAAGAAAAGGAATGTTTGTACAATTCCTAACAGTAAATGTTTCCTTAGGCCAGGGCATCAATCTTATTCCCACCCTGCAAGGTCATAGTACACTACCTTGGAACTTCATTCTGTTCCTTACAGCACTACCGAAATTGAACCTCTGTTGGAGATGTCATAATGCAGTACTTCCTATCCATTACAGTAGGCCTTCTGTAAGGCCACTATCCCCACTCAGGTGAGCTCTCTTTTGAAGCGGGGAGCTTTCTGTAGTGAGATCATGTATTGTACTTTTAATTCAGACAGGTAGTCCTCACAACAGGCATAGCATTCTTTCCCCAAGTAAATTCCTTCAGTGAAGCATGAAAATTGTCCTGAGAAGCACCGACGATCCCAGGGCAGAGTAGTCCTATTTCCTGTGTTGATATCAGTAGAGAGCCACATGGCAATCAGTTCCTAAGTTCATGATGTTCTACATATTGGGCATCCAGCCTTAGCCAATGCCAGTTCCTTTCTTTTGGCAGAAGTCTTCACTATACCTTAGTGCTCAGAGGAAGATGGAAGATTATATTTATATATAATCTACTTCATTTTTGGATGTTTACATTTAAAGGATGAACCTGCTTCCTATTCTAGAGTCATACTTTTATGAATATCCCATTGTAATGGATCTGTGGAGCTTAGCATGAAGAAGAATAGCAAAATATATCTGTGCTTATCTGAAAATTTGCTTTATTTGAGGAATAATATCCATAGATCTTGCCTGGGGTGCTGGAACAATTTGTATAGTGGGGGTGCTGAGAGCCATTGAACCAAACTGCAAATCCTGTATATAATGGAAACCACTGCAAGCCAGGGGGTGCACCAGCATCCCCCACCCCTACTTCCAGCACCTGTGGATCTGGCCCACCCTGGAGACAAATGGATCACCCAAAACAGATGGAAATTGACATCCGAGGATTTGTTGTCCGGTGGAATTTACAATGCTCTGTGGCAGGAGAAATTGCTATGCTTTTTCCTCATAGTATATTTAACACAATCTATAATTTAGGAACACCCAGGATAATTCAAATCTGTATGGAAGTTATTTTAGCTGGAGGGAATTTTAGAAGGGGGGGCATTTTCCTGCTGCCAGTGACTGACAGGTCTAGTTCTGACTCCCAAGCTGCAAACAGGTGGAAGTACCCATTGTTATGGGTCTGTGGGCCTTGTTACTCTTATTGTAGTCTTACAACCCTCACTTACATCCCTGTAGGACCAAGTCCTTACAGATTAATTGATGAACTTTAATTGAGAGGTAAATGGATTAAGTATAGGACTAGATTTTAATCCTAACTCTGCTATCATTTTCTTGGGTGTGGTTTGGACAAGTCATTTAACCGTTGTGTCTAGGTTTCTGTATTTGAAAAACTGAGATGATACTTCCCAGAAATATTGTGAGATTAGTTAGTGTTTATACAGTGCTATGAAGATTTAAAGCATAATTACTATTTGTATCTATTCAATTATTACATATTTTGATTTAGCTAAAATAGGGAAACTGTCACATATCTTCAATTTATATTAATGCGTTCATTGTACTGACTAAAGTTGTGAGCGAGGGATCATTTTTTGGGGTAAAAGGAAGGTGTAAAAAGGACCAGTCATAGAAGTTAATAACATAGGACCAATTGTTCCTAACGTGAGTCATGCAAATAGCCCCACTGAATTTGAATAACGTGAGTAGGATTTTTCCCCATTGTCAGTAGTGAATCCCTTGCTAATACAAAAATGTAATTCCTTTAATTTTAATGGCAAAATAAATGGTTTGAATTGCATTTTCACTTTATTTCTAAAGGTCTATTCCTTTTGATTTTCTGGAAGAGCTTATGTTATAAAAACAAATGTTGTGTTTATGTGCATACTTCCTATTTAAAAGTATGAAAACTGACAATTCCCTGTGCACTTTAAAGCCTTGTCTGTTTCAGGAGATCTCCCACTATTGCACTACCACCAGCTACACTGGTGATAGTGCAACAGTAGGAGTTCTGGTATAGACAAATCTCAGACCTTTTTTAATTTGGAGTCATCACAACCTGCTCTGGAAAGGGTTAAACAATAAAGTGGTAAATACTTCTAAGCCCTGTCTACACTAGGACTCCTAACGTTGCCCACACTTATCTCCTGTTCATTAAAAGGAAAACCATCCAGATAAGAACAATGCTGTCATAGTAGTAAAAGGATAGGGGTTACTTAATAATTGAAAACTCTCATGAATGTTGTAAATGAAGTGGAATGTACTCATTCTAATCATGATACTGTAATGTCAACGAGTGTTAAATTTCAGAGCTAAAATAGAGTGACCTAGTATTTTGTACACATTTATTTTAGTCGTGACACATAGAGTATTACAGAAAGTTAATTTTGCATCCAATAATAAGGGTAAAAAAAATCTTTAACACAGCAACTTAGTAGTATTTTTGTTCTTTTAATAACCTGGTCATAAAGGTGATAACTAGCTAATGTACAACTACTGATGATGCAAATAAGTAACTTGAGTGACTTGTCAGAAATATTATCTCTGGTAGAGAGACTCTTCATAAATGTAATAATGTTTCAATGTACTTAACAGCCAGTGACTGAGTTAGTTATTCTTAAAAGTAACTGTTACTTTAACCATTGTGCAAAGTAAATCAAAATATAACTTACTGAAACAAGTAAAACGTAAAACCAACTGTGGCCCTTTTATACGGGGAAGCTTACAGATAATAAAGCATAATAATAGAGTAATATGATAAAGCAGTAAACCGTATAGTTGTAAGTAGTGAGGCTGAAGTTTTAAAAAGGAAGGTCTAGTCACTTAAACCTGCCAAGAGAGAAATTGTTGCATGATGCCAACTCACTCTCTTTATCTGAAATAAAGTTTGATTGTTTAAAGATAAGGTCAGTGTGAAATTCACCAACACAGGCTAAGACCTTCTAAAGCCTGTCTAGTTAAGGCCCTGCTTTCTTGATTGCCAATATTCATGTGATTACTGAATTCAGTAGGGTGAATAAAATATAAAAGGATCAGACAGATGTAAAATTATACTTTTACAGCTTTTACTACTGCATAATGTTTTTATTATAAAAAACTTAAATGTGACCGGCAAAGTGTGTGTGTGTGTGCGGGGGACAGGGAGGACATACAATAGTGGTCATAGAAGTAAGCAAAGTTAGGATTTATAAAAATAGGTACGAAACAATACTGAAAACATATTGATGCCATAAGTATGTCCTCATCTGTGTTCAGTTCTGGAGACCCCATCTCAAAAAAGACAGAAAATAGAAAGCACCTAAGGAAGGGCCTTTTACCTGATGTATTCCAGAAGGATCCATTCACCACATGAGAGCCTTGGAGAGGTGGTGAGATGTTACACACACCAATGGTCACACCCAGCTGTGTATCTCATTTTGCTCAGACAAACCAATAACATTATAAAGCTTTCAGAATGACTACAAGGCATCAGCTCAAATTAAATCCATGCAAAATGGAGGTGAGGCTGTTTAGAAGGAGAAAATGCTTTGAATAGTTGGATAGGATTCTGTACGGCACTTTCATTGAAGGCATCAGCCTTCCCTTTTCAAGTAATCAAGGTGGTGTTAAACTTTGGGATTCTATCCAACTTTATCCCTAAATCTAGATTAGGGATTTAGATTATCACCGGGACAGACTGACAATATCCTGGACATACCTTATGGAATTAAGATAAACTTTACTGAATTTAGTTAAGCCTTACATAATTAGGTGTAATACATTTAGGGTACGTTGTGTTAAAAATGCAGTTATGTACCTATTATTGTGGAATTGTCTGTAACTCCTCCAGGAGGAGGGATGTGTGTGCATGTAATTCCTCAAATTATCAGCCCTTTGAGAGGTTGGTATATACTAGTTCAAACTCCAGGGACCAACAGACAAAGACATTATTTTTGGATAAATAGCCTGGTTTTAATCAGTCTCAGGGCCTTGTTCCTGATCCAGCAAATGGACAGGACTTCTGGAGACCCCACCCCTTAGGGATGGGTTGGAACGACTTGGTCTACAGAAGCCACATAAGGCTCTGTGCTTGCTCTGAGCTAAAGCCGTAATGAACTTGATATCACAAAGAAACCCCTGGGGTGATGTGTTGAAGGACTGCTCCTGCCAGAGCCAATTTTAGGATTGGGGTGATCTCTGGTAAGCGTAGTAGCTTACATGTAGGTTCTTTTATTGTTCTTAATACATTTTCTCTGTAGTACATGTACCTTAACAATAAAATAGGTTTTTTAAAAAAGAGCTGTGTGGTAACTGTAACTATGGGCAGTCACACTGTTAACAATCTCTGAAGAGAGAGAAAGCAAGCAAGCCTCTTGAGCAGTCTATCTCTGCTGGGAATAACACAGTAAAGGCAGGGAACTGTTCAGCCCAGAGATACCCTCATCTGGAGGGAGTGAGACGTTTATCTCCACCTAAGAGAGGTGATGGCCAGGGGAGCCAGAAGCCTGAGAGTGGGTGCCTTTGCTGTACCAAAAGGGTGACCTGAATTGTGACAATCAGTTAGCTTTCAGCTGTAATATAAGCCATTAAGACTTTTTCCACTTGCAGTTTGCTAGGAAACTCTAATCCTTTTTCCTAGAGGAGGATCTGGCCAAAGCGATCCATGTGCTCTGTCATCTCAAGTCTGGACTACTGTAGCTCAGGGCTTGTCTCCACAAACATTGCATTCAAAACAAGCTAGAGTGTGAATCTACCATGCACTGACTGACCATGTGGACCCTGCTGGTTCACACTAACAGTTCCTTAGTGTGCTTTGATCTACCCCTTTTTCAGTAGTGTAGTAGTAACAAAAGAAAATGGGTAAACTAATTTATACTAATCTCCATATTCCCCAAATGAGAAGTGCATAAACTTTGTTTACCTACATTTACCCTCTACTACATTACTGCCCTCTTTGAAAGAGGAGTAGATCAAAGGTCACTAAGGAACTGTTAACGTGAGAAGGCCATTACTTCTATGTTTCCCACTCAGTGCCCTACTAAGTCTCTGCTCATGAAACAACTAATTCAGAAGAAGAGAAGATTTCATCATTATATCTTAAGCTGAAGAATTCAGAGCCTAATTCCTTCAGCCAACTTGTTAGGGAAGACTTATTCTATCTTTCAGGCAAAACTTGCATAGTATTTGTCTTAACTTCCAAAGTGCAGTAGTCCAACCAATAATACAGAGCCCATCACTTCACACTTCTAACCTTGCCAGTTACTGTCTGGTGTATAACCTCCCTGTTCTAAACAATTAACTCCAAAACCTAGTAAAAATAGTCCTAAAACCACCAGTTAGCTCTAAAAAAACCCAGGAGTCCTTTTGGCACCTTAGAGACTAACAAATGTATTTGGGCATAAGCTTTTGTGGGCTAGAACCCACTTCATCAGATGCATGGAGTGGAAAATACAGTACTAAGTATATATATACATAGTACATGAAAAGATGGGAGTTGCCTTACCAAGTGGGGGTCAGCATCTTGGATGTCTCCCAGTCAGGCTTCCTGCCAAGGCCTGGGATTGATATAGCTGATCACTGAATTCTTCTCTCTCCAAGAGGCTACAGGGGTCTCTGAAAACATGCAGAAATGGCTCAAGTCCTTCTCTCAGACCAAACTGAGAGTCTCAGTAGGTAACTGTTCCTCTGCCTTCAGAGCCTTCACCTTCTGGAATCCCAAATTAATCAGTCTGTCCTGTCTTCCATCTTTCAAGATCTCTCTCCAAATATTCAAAAGCCCTCTGTGGGCATGGACCAACCTACCTAAGATAGTATCTCCCTTCACAGCCACAAGCATGACCTTTTGTAGTTACATTCCACTGAAGCCAAAAGACTGTTGACCAGTCAGATGGAGCTCATGAACTTTACAGGAGCTGGATCTAAACTATGAAACATAAGAAAGAAGAATGGCCACAACTTAATGCAAATGTCACTTCTTGAACTTAGCTTTCACACAATTGATTCTTTACACGGATACATGACAATCCCTCTGCTCCCTTACAAAAATTCTATTATTCATTCACATTTACTCTTATGTGTTTGAAAACATGGTGGGAGAGTGAGAAAGATTTTGTTACTACTCAACACTTGGGAAGTGGTCAGACACTTGGTACTTATACAGTCCCATCATAATAGATGGGTAATTACCTGTTTTGGGGAAGACTTCTATTCATTTTTATTGGGCCCTTTCAATTGTCCTTCTGGGAATATGCTTCCACTCTATACTTCTCCCATTCTTTTTACTCAAAGTTTACCTAAAAATGGTACATAAGCACTTTCAGATTCAGAATTCAATAAACTTCTCCTTGAACTGATAAAAGCACTAAATTCAGTTGCTGATGAAATTTTAGATACTACAGTGATGTGATCATATAATTCAAGACTATCATAATGCATATGCACAGAGGCCAAATTAAGGTTGCACAGGCAAACTTAATTCTGACATCTACTAACTTTTGAACATTTGACTTTGCAATTGTAATGTTCTTGTAATCAGGACCGGCTCTAGGCACCAGCCTAGCAAGCAGGTGCCTGGGGCAGCAAATGGGAAAGGGTGGCTTCCCGGGCAGTCTTAGGGTGGCACTGCGGTGGCTTTTGGTGGCATGCTGGTGGCTGCTCCTTCGGCGGCATGCTGGCGGCAGCTCCGCCGGTCCTCTGTCTTCAGCAGCATGCCGGCGGCAGCTCCTCCGGTTCCCTGTTCAGTGGCACGCTGACGGCAGCTTTTTTTTTTTCTTTGCCACTTGGGGCGGCAAAAAAGGCAGAGCCGGCCCTGCTTGTAATGTGATCTTTTTGGATGTAATATTCTATTTTTATAAAAAACTGAAGAAAACCAACAGCAATTCTATCATGGAACCATATTTCTCCCCACATGGGTCATCAGAAGGGTCTGGACCTTTTATCCACAGCATAGACTTCTTCCATTTGAACTAACAGAGTAACTGATAGCAGGAGTAGGCTGGTATCCTCTATGTGTACCAGCCACTCTATAACAATGAAACACACACTTTGTCAGTTCCTGCCTCAGTGCCCCACTTTGCCTATCCACTACTCCCACCCCCAGCTCCTGCCTCCTTCTCCCTCTACATCTATGCAGTGACCCAACCCTCAGCTAGGCTATGCCTACTGTGAGGAGAGGCAGAGGCAAGCAAACATAATGGATATAGTCTTAAATTTTAAATTGTAACAAGGAAAATGCCAGAAATTTGACAGGAACAGTAATATAAATAATAGAGTAATAATATAATATAAATAATATAAAGTAACATTAAATACTTACAAACATAATAAACTATAAATTACCATCACAAAGTAGTTTTTTCAACAATATGTTGTGTCACCCCAAGAGGTGCTGCAAAATTTCCCTGGCTGCAAAGTCCAGTTTCATCCCAGCTGTCCTGCCTTCACCTCTTTCTGGCTTGCAATGTTCCTTTGCTTCAAGGCTGTAATGACTGCACCTCTTTCCAACAGCTCCACCTTCAAATGAGGGTCACACATATTCACCAGGAACCCAAAAATAGTGAGCTAAATCCTGCTCATCTTATCCATACAGTTAGTCCCATTGAAGTCAATAAGACTTCTCAAGTGAATAAGATGAATGGTATTTGATCTTTTGTCTGACAAATTTGCTTGAATTTTTTTGAATTCAAATACATTGCTAAAATGATAGACAAGGATGAAATAGTATGTAGAAAAGCTTCAGATTCTGTTCTACACAGCAAATTAATTTACAAAATCAGAAAGAATTGTGTGAGGAACTGTTGAAATGAAAAAAAAATTAGAAACCTAATGGAGATGTGGAGAAAATATGCCTGCTAACATTATTTTTGTCTGTGTGTGTGTGTGTGTGTGTGTGTGTGTGCGTGCATGCATGTGTATGCATATGTGGAAGGGGGACAGAGAGAGAGTGGTTTTTTTCCCCTGCAGAAATATATACTATACATTTTCTAAATGGCACACAACTAAGACAAAATAATATGAATTAAATTCTGAGTATCAGGAACAGGATATACAAGCTTCATGGTTGTACCCTGCAAAAGTTAATCCTTTGTGGAAAAGAAATAAATATTCTGAATATGATCAAGCTGTGATTTGACTCTTCTGACGTTCAGACAGCCCTCACCTCCAGTCTCAACAAGCTCATCATCAGAAGGAAGCTCCTCACAGATAAGACCCACCAACTTAAAGCGGCACAATGGATAAAAACCTGAAGATGTTTCTCCACTATTATAATGATCAAATATATACCACAACACCTTTCAAGATCCAGGAGTCCTACTCATGCCTATAACAATGTGTTGTACCTCATCCAGTACACTAAATGCCCAAATAACAACTATGTGGGTGAAACCAGACAAACACTATACTCTGAAATGAATTCACAGAGAAAAATGATAAAATATAAAAGCACCATATCACCCATGGGCGAACACTTTTCACAAAATGATAGCTGCATATCAGAGCTCTCAGTCCTCGTCCTCAGAAGAAACCTACACAATACCTTAAAAAGAAGAGACTGGGAATTTAAATTCATAACTTTGCTAGACACTAAACATCATGGCTTGTTACAACAATCCATAACCCACTAACTGCCCTTTTTTGTCCTACGACTGTAGTAGTGTTAATGATCCACTTCATCTTGAATAGTCCCTTAGAATATGTGTTAACTACTTATACTAGAAAGTCTGTTTCATCTTATATTTAGCTGTGACATTTGGGAGTACCTTTCCCAGACCTGAAGAACTCTGTGTAGCTCAAAAGCCGGTCTCTTTCGCCAACAGAAGTTGGTCTAATAACAAATATTACCTTACCCACCATGCCTCTCTATGACCAAGCTAATCATTCTTAGGTGAACATATGAATATGTGGACTCAGTGAACTGATATAACCTTTGGACAACAGCCTGAAGTGTTGATTGAGGTTATTTGTGCTGTACTTTGGCCTGATACTGAGACCACATTGATGCCAAATTATAAAGTGATTTACTTCTAGTGTGCTTGGCACCAAGCTCCTGAGAACTTTCAGACAGAAATATTGTGTGTAGAGACCTGAATACAGATAATATGAACAAGCTGTAATTTTATTTGCACAATATTTTATGAAAATTCAGTGTTAGAAAATTCTTATTAAATTCTGTGCTCTTATAAAAAAGCAAACTTTATTATCATGAGGTGACATTAGACATTTAGTTTTTGTTTTAAGCAACTGTCTGTGAGACCTATGAGAAATAGTAAATATTGAAGTATAAAATAAAATGGTTCAAGTAATTGTATGAGTTTCCTAAACTGAGGACTTTACAATTTTTGTTCAGCTATGATTATTATCCTGGGTCGCTCTGTTAATTAAGTGAATACATACGGCATGTGTTTTAGAAGTGTCTCTGAAATTTTGTCCTATGTTGTTGTTTTTCCCCCCTCTGACAACTGTCAATACAATAATCTATGTAGTATATTCCTTCAAATAGAAACTATTAATAAAGGAGAGAGGCAGTACATAGGTTGTTAAAAGTACATATAGTTTTAGTTTTGTATAGAATCATAGAATCATAGAATCATAGAATCTCAGGGTTGGAAGGGACCTCAGGAGGTCATCTAGTCCAACCCCCTGCTCAAAGCAGGACCAACCCCAACTAGATCATCCCAGCCAGGGCTTTGTCAAGCCTGACCTTAAAAACCTCCAAGGAAGGAGACTCCACCACCTCCCTAGGTAACCCATTCCAGTGCTTCACCACCCTACTAGTGAAAAAGTTTTTCCTAATATCCAACCTAAACCTCCCCCTCTGCAACTTGAGACCATTACTCCTTGTTCTGTCATCTTCTACCACTGAGAACAGTCTAGATCCATCCTCTTTGGAACCCCCTTTTAGGTAGTTGAAAGCAGCTATCAAATCCCCCCTCACTCTTCTCTTCTGCAGGCTAAACAATCTCAGTTCCCGCAGCCTCTCCTCATAAGTCATGTGCTCCAGCCCCCTAATCATTTTTGTTGCCCTCCGTTGGACTCTTTCCAATTTATCCACATCCTTCTTGTAGTGTGGGGCCCAAAACTGGACACAGTACTCCAAATGAGGCCTCACCAGTGCCGAATAGAGGGGAATAATCACGTCCCTCGATCTGCTGGAAATGCCCCTACTTATACAGCCCAAAATGCCGTTAGCCTTCTTGGCAACAAGGGCACACTGTTGACTCATATTCAGCTTTTCGTCCACTGTAACCCCTAGGTCCTTTTCTGCAGAACTGCTGCCCAGCCATTCGGTCCCTAGTCTGTAGCAGTGCATGGGATTCTTCCGTCCTAAGTGCAGGACTCTGCACTTGTCCTTGTTGAACCTCATCAGATTTCTTTTGGCCCAATCCTCTAATTTGTCTAGGTCCCTCTGTATCCTATCCCTACCCTCCAGCGTATCAACCACTCCTCCCAGTTTAGTGTCATCTGCAAACTTGCTAAGGGTGCAGTCCACACCATCCTCCAGGTCGTTGATGAAGATATTGAACAAAACCGGGCCCAGCACCGACCCTTGGGGCACTCCACTTGATACCGGCTGCCAACTAGACATGGAGCCATTGATCACTACCCGTTGAGCACGACCATCCAGCCAGTTTTCTATCCACCTTACCGTCCATTCATCCAGCCCATACTTCTTTAACTTGCTGGCAAGAACGCTGTGCGAGACTGTATCAAAAGCTTTGCTAAAGTCAAGAAATAGCACATCCACTGCTTTCCCCTCATCCACAGAGCCAGTTATCTCATCATAGAAGGCAATTAGGTTAGTCAGGCATGACTTGCCCTTGGTGAATCCATGCTGACTGTTTCTGATCACTTTCCCCTCCTTTAAGTGGTTCAAAATTGATTCCTTGAGGACTTGTTCCATGATTTTTCCAGGGATTGAGGTGAGACTGACTGGCCTGTAGTTCCCCGGATCTTCCTTCTTCCCTTTTTTAAAGATGGGCACTACATTAGCTTTTTTCCAGTCATCCGGGACCTCCCCCGATTGCCATGATTTGTCAAAGATAATGGCCAATGGCTCTGCAATCACATCGGCCAACTCCTTTAGCACCCTCGGGTGCAGTGCATCCGGCCCCATGGACTTGTGTTCGTCCAGCTTTTCTAAATAGTCCCGAACTACTTCTTTCTCCACAGAGGGCTGGTCACCTCCTCCCCATACCGTGCTGCGGAGTGCAGCCATCTGGGAGCTGCCCTTGTCTGTGAAGACAGAGGCAAAAAAAGCATTGAGTACACTAGCTTTCTCCACATCCTCTGTCACAAGGTTCCCTCCCTCATTCAGCAAGGGGCCCACACGTTCCTTGACTTTCTTCTTGTTGCTAACATACCTGAAGAAACCCTTCTTGTTACTCCTAACATCTCCGGCTAGCTGCAACTCCAAGTGTGATTTGGCCTTCCTAATTTCACTCCTGCATGCCTGAACAATATTTTTATACTCCTCCCTGGTCATTTGTCCAATCTTCCACTTCTTGTAAGCTGCTTTTTTGTGTTTAAGACGAGCAAGGATTTCACTGTTAAGCCAAGCTGGTCGCCTGCCATATTTACTTTTCTTTCTACACATCGGGATGGTTTGTTCCTGCAACCTCAATAAGGTTTCTTTAAAATACAGCCAGCTTTCCTCGACTCCTTTCCCCCTCATGTTATTCTCCCAGGGGACCTTGCCCATCAGTTCCCTGAGGGAGTCAAAGTCTGCTTTTCTGAAGTCCAGGCTCTGTATTCTACTGTTCTCCTTTCTTCCTTGTGTCAGGATCCTGAACTCGACCATCTCATGGTCACTGCCTCCCAGGTTCCCATCCACTATTGCTTCCTCTACTATTTCTTCCCTGTATATGACCTTTGAAAAAAAGTCAGAGGCTACTAGTAAAACAAAGTACTCATGTGTATGGCAACAAGAAGGCTATTTGAATATATTTGGCTTATGGAATGGCAAAGGGTTTGTGCTTTTTATGTAGATAAGTATAAATTAATGATACCAGTGACAAAATAAAGAATAATAATAATAGAAGCTATAGGTTACAAAGAAGCACAATACTTAATGGACTAAAACCTACACTTGAGGTTCATTACAGATAACACATTTTAAATTGAGAACACAATGTTTGGCAGGAATAAAGAGGCAAGCAATCTCTCAAAGATTACATGTATTATATGGAAATGTGCCATACTGGTGGTATGATTATATACTATAGTGTATATAACATGTGGAAATGTGCCAGATTCCAAACATTTTCCAGAGTCAAATTCTGCTTTAATTTATACCCATGCAGCTCCACTGAAATCCAGTGTTCCATAGACTACATTACTGTGTGTGTGTGTGGACTACATTTCCCTCCTTTATATTTTACAAAAGCAAATGAGCAGAATTTAGTTGATATAAAGTGCTAGAGCAACCACCTATGACAATTGTATTCATTTACTATCATTACAATACAAGGACATTGCTATTAAAATTCTTAGTGCAACCTATATATCTTGGGGTTTAATGTGCTTGTGAACAGACACACCCTATGAATTATATATTTAACAACAGGAACCATTATTTTCTGGCTTTGGGGATTTAAAATTTTTCGTATTTTATTTTTCCTTTCTCAAGGAATATTGGGTGTCATAGGAAAAGTGAAACTGTAGTATATTCTGCTTCCAGGACTAGAAGTGTGCAAAAATGAAAAATAATAAGTGAAAACAGTGGTCAAAATAAATTTGGATTTCAAAAATGTAGTCTCTAAAAGTGGCTTGAGTACAGAATAAGTTTATGTATTCCTTTCATTTCGCTGAGACAGTGAAAAAGACACACGTACCGAAACATTGTTATTTGCTTTAGGGTTGCTACAACAATTGTGTGTATTTGAAGGAGGGATTGTATATAATGATATTATAATTGTAAGTTATTATTGTTATAAATGTTAAACATGTTAACATGAAGAACGTTTAGAAACCATTCCTTGTGCACTAAAAACTCCTAAGGAATTCAGTGGGAGTTCTGAGTGCATGAGAAATTCAAGATAAGGTCCATAGTGTTAAGTTTTGTAAGACATAAAAAGTATACACTGACATTGTAATTATTTCCTGGTAATTGTGTAACAGCAGGTTGATAACCCGCTAAGAGCAATCTGTGTTATACCACTCAAGATCTGGGGTGAAATCCTGGCTCCATTTAAAATAATGGGAGTTTTGCTGTTGAGTTAAATGGAGCTAAGATTTCACCCCTGATATCCAGCTTGAGCTCCCTCTGAAAATTGGATCATATATTTAAGTATCTAGAAAGCTTGTGAGTCACTGTAGTTCAGACTTACCAGAGTGCTAATGTTTTTGGGATGCAGAAGTAGGAAGGTTGCTGCTTGTCTTGCACTGACCAGTTAATAAATTCCCTTTGTGGATAATCACCATGATTCAGGCCATCAGAAATGTCTTTTAAAAATAATAATGGCAATAATACTTAGCTCCAGAATTGTAGTCCCTGTACTCACTGTTTGATTTGTTTATAACCCTTGTTTTTCATTCCACTTGTGAGAAAGTTAGGCAGGACTACTGTAAGCATGTGGTAGAAGGTGAGTATATCAGCCCTAGAATGATAAAGTCCCCTTTTCCTAAGAGCTGAAAAGAGTTTACCTCAGGTCAACTAGGGACACCTGAGTCCAGTTAAGGGCCGCCAGTGACCTTTAAAAACCTCCCTCCTCTGGTGTGAGAGAGAGAGAGAGAGGAAGAAGAGAGTGTGTGTGCTGAGCTGAGCTGCAGTAGCAATAGCAAGGAGAAAAGGTTTCTTCTGGGTGGAAGGGGGTTTCTTCTGTGCTCCTCCCCCACAGGGAAAGCAACCAAGCTAACTGAGTGCTTGAGGAAAGGCTGGCACTTATAAGATAGCATAAGAAGACAACACCCTCAGAGAGAGGGCAGGGAAAGGTATTCCCTTTTTGTATTATTAATTTGTTTCATTTGTTTGGCTGAAGAGTGCTGCTTGGGCCTATCCTGATGCTCACCTTCTAAATATTGAAAAATAAAACAGAGAGGAATAAAAAATTCTATGGAGTGGGATTGACTTACTTCAGGCCCTAGCCCAATGAGGCAAAGGAGGTGCCTTGCCACATACCTGAAGCCTACGTTTTTTCTAAAATATCTGATTGGGTTGAAAAAGAATTGTCATTTGATTCAAATACAGTTTTAGATATTATTTTTCTTCTTTCATATGGTGATAGTGGAATAGTGAAAGCAGCAGCTAGAGTTGGATCTGAAGATCTCTTATCCAGCCCAGAGCAGAGGGGATAGCCATGTGTATGGCTGAGACACCTTCAGGATTTTTTTTAACTGAAGTGGTATGATAAAAAAACTACTTATTTTGGGAAGGGATTGGAACATTTTGGATCAAAGTATTTTGTATCTCAGTATTCAAAAATAGTCAAGGAAATTTGTCTCCCAGATTAAATTTCCTTTTAGAGACTGGTTGTATTACACTGTAGTATGCTTCATGTGTATTTTTTTTAATAATCCAATCTGCAAAACGTCTGGGAAAGATAAAGAGTCAAATGTGAAGCCCTCATACACATTTTTCATTTTGTGTTAAGTGTACCATGTTTGTACTATTTTAGATTATAAACTGTGTGGGACAGGAACTATGTCGTCTTGTGCATGTGAATTGTGCCTGACACAATGTGGGGCCCTAGGGGAATACATATAATAAACATTAATATATTACCTACATCTTTAGAGGCTAGAGACAAAACTCATTCCACTATAGTTCAGGTAGCCTCAGCAGGATCACTTAAGCACGTGCCCATCTCTGATTTCTTTCCCTTCTTCTTGGTCTAACAGAGCCAGAGTCTATCTAGTCTTGCTTTTTATGGTCGCTGGCTTGAGCATCGAAAGGCTTTTGGCTTCAAGGGGATTACTTGTGTGCTGCAAGTTAGGCAAATGCTTTAGTACCTTGCTGAGTTGGGGCCTATATGAGAGTGATCATTTTAAGTATGTTCATTTTGAGATTTGCTGATAAGTTTGATGTATAAATCAAAATGGTAAACAAAGTAAAAACTGCACATTTCTTATTGTTAATATCTTGTTTTGTTTTTGTTATTATTTCTCTCATTGGAAAGGCCCCTGCTTCCCAGGAGCTGTTGTTGTTTACATAGTGCAATAAGTAGGCATTGTTTGCTACTTTATAAACTCAGAGTAGACAAGGGCCAAAGTTTTCAAACCTGAGTGCCAAACATCAGGCTCCTGAATCACTTTTAGAATCACTGCAAACCTGCAGTTCCCATTTTCTTCAACGTGAGCTGCACTTGTGTAAGTGAGCACAGATTTATCCTTTAGGATTTCGGTTAGTTAGAGTACAAATAACCAAGGAGCAGGCTACATTGGGACATTAGTGTTTAGCCAAAAGAAGTGAATTTATAGGAAGAAAGAACCAGTGTAAAAGACATGAAGATGAAAGTGTGAGGATTCTGCACTAGGGAGAGAGAGGGTTGTCAGAGAAAATGATTGCTGAAAGGTTGGTAGGAGTGGAGCTGTGTAGAGCCTTAATGATGAGGACAAGGAGTTTGAGCCTAATATGGAAAAAGAGTCAGAGTGTGAAAGTGATTCCAGGAGGAGGGAGGGTGAATGGAGAGAGAGATTAATCTTAGTTCAGTAGACCCACAATATTCCATAGTAATGGCTCAAAATATCTTCATAATAATACCATTGTAACTGTATTTGTATTGTGATTGTAGTGTGTTGGAGCAGTACTGTAGAACAATGGTTAACTACTTTTTCTGGGTTTGCAACTCCCAGAATGCAAACAAAAACACCAAAAAAACAAACATCCTGAGATGCACGATATTCCACAAGTCTGTGGGATATAGGTCATGGGAATAAGCAGTGGGAGGCTTTTGGGTGCCTGGAGTGGGACAGCTTATTCTGCTGTCAGATGATAGTGTTGCTGAGTGGGTAGAAAAGCTGCTGGGGTCATCTGGTAAACATGCTTTTTCTTTGTCGTGAAGATGAGTGATGTATAGGTGGGAAGGCTGAGGAGCAGTAGAGAGCTACTCCTGTAGAATTCCAGAGGATTATTTTTCTTCTTTTAATAAGTATCCGACCTCTTAACTAGAATCCCTTGTAGCTGTTGGATATCAACTGAGATATATGCAAGTTCCAGTCTACAATATGCAGCCTCAGCATGTATGTCAGATACTTAGTCATAAAGTCACTAGCCAATCAAATCAAATTCTTGTTTCATAATGGCCATTTGTATGAGATTGTGTATAATGCATTATATATACTATAATTTTATGTAGTAAAACTATCCAGTATTTATGCATTGGGTGTGACACTCACACAATTGCCCCTCCCCTTACACTGCCCATATATAAAATGAACATAAATGTATTGCAACGTCATTGGAGTCTTGTGAGTTACAGGAGGGGAGCAGATCTGAATAAGTTGGCACCTCCTCGGGAGTGCTTCCACTATCAGTGTCCTTTAAATCCTGTTTAAAAAAAATATTATTTTGTAACAGTTTTTGGTAGGGTATTGATACACAATCTTGCTGAGTCAGCAAGTATATCAGTCATCATCACCTCCTTTTTCCCACATCAGGGTTGGGTAAGGCTGAGGTAATGAGCAAATTCCATCCATTGAGCCACCATTTGAGCCTGTTGGAGGGTTGTCTAGATCACAGGCGCCGACTTCCTGTGGCGCCGGTGGGAGCTCATGCCCCCGCCCCCGACGCCGGGCCCCCGCCCCCGACGCCGGGCGACGTTGCGGGCCCCCGCCCCCGACGCCGGGCGACGTTGCGGGGCCCCGCCCCCCACGCGACGTCGCCCAGCGTCGGGGGCAGGGCCCCGCAACGTCTCCCGGTGCTACGGTAAGATGGCGGCAGGCCCCGGGGTTGGCGGGGAGCTGGCCGCGGGTCCCGGTGCGGGCAGGGAGCTGCCGGTGGGTGCGGAGCACCCACCAATTTTTCCCCGTGGGTGCTCCAGTCCCGGAGCACCCACGAAGTCGGCGCCTATGGTCTAGATGGCTTTATATACTGTGTACTCTTTGGACACCCACAGCCTCTCTCGCTGTGCGCTCTTCCATAGAGAGCTATTTTAAGTGGTCAATATGGGGTCATACTAGCAACATGGCCAAACTATTATAGTTGGCACCTTTTTTAAAGATTGTAGTCACAGACTGCACGTTCACTCTTTAACAGGTGTCATTGTTTCTTAGTCTGGTTAGCCTTGTCAAGCCTAGGATATGATGGAGGCATCCCTCATTTCAAATGTTTGTGGCTTTTGCTTCAGATGCTAGCAAATCTGCCATGTTTTCATTGGAAATTCCAGTGGGAGTTAATGATGATAGCCTGGTCATTATCTCCTGCTATGTGCTTCCTATGCCTACATCAGAGAGTTCTTGAGCGAACGTATTGCCAGGAAGTAGGAAAGTGGAGCAGGTCATTCTCACTCATGCTTAGAGAGTCACAGGATTTCTGTGGGATTTCTCAGCGTATCTTGTGATATATACTTTTTATAGTGGTATGCTCCCGTTTACCTTCTCAGAACCATGATCAACATGACCCCAAAAAGGATGTTCTGGAAATTCCATGTCATTGACTTGCTTTGAGCAGGGGGTTGGACTAGATGACCTCCTGAGGTCCCTTCCAACCCTGAGATTCTATGATTCTATGACTCCATAGAATTTTCATAATAACTTTTCCTCTGCTGCAGGTTTTCCAAAGGAAGGAATGATATAAGCTATTGTCTCATATTTGCTCCTCCCAGCCGGGTTCAGAGAATGAATAAGAATCTTCCTGCAATTACTGCTTGTGTCTGTTGGAGGTGGCTATGGCGCTGGGTACTAGCACTGAGAGCAGTGCACTCTTCTGTAGGCTTTCCTGTACTCTCAGTGCAGCTTCTGCTGGTCCCCAGGGAGTGAAGGGGCAATGAAGGAAACAGCCTGACACGAATGCAGGGGGATGAAGAGCAGAGTGGGGACAGCAACCTGACTCTCTTTAATTTCTAGTAACATCTCCACATTCCCCAGTCACCCATCTACTTCCAAGCTTTGTTTCTGCAAGGTATAAGGGATAGGCTCATGTCTTTCTCTGTGCCCTTCCCACTGTTCCAGGGCACTCTGAAGGGGAAATAAGTGAGAATTTTGCTAACATTCAAAAATCATGAGTCAGGCCCCTTAAAATGATGAGATTTAATAACACAAAATTGCACATTTTCTTATATTTGCTATCTAATTTCAGTACACTCAGGTCAGGTTTTCAGCTTTCTTCAGAAACTCTGAGGGCTAGAGACTTAATTTTTTTTAACATTAAAGCTGAGATTCTCCTGTAATCATATGACTCCAGGAGCTGAGGCTTTAAGAAAAAACAACCATCACAAAACTCAAAATAAAATAGTGAGAGTTGGCAATACTGAGAACTCCTCAGTGGTAAGAAATGTTATGTATGGAGCTGCACAATACTTGAATGCTATATTTGCAAGGCATGTGTTTGTTAAAACAGTTGAGAATAATTCATCTGTACAGCAGGTGTGGGAAAAGCAAGGTAAATAACGTAGGCATATTAAGTTATTAATTGTGAAAATAGGGAAAAGGGCACCTCAAAGAATCAGACCAGACTTTCTTTTACATAATAATTACTGGTTTGTTAACAGCTAGCCCTGTCTTTCTGATTTCACTGTCAGGATGTCCCACTGCTGTTATGTCTGCCAATTGTTGGTCACACACTAGAGGAGCGTTAATTAATTAGTGAAGTCCACTTTATAGTAGCTGAACTTACTGTGTATGTGCTTTGCACATGATCACAGCCAAGACTCAACCTAAGCCTCTTACGTTTAGTCCTGTTAAAATGGTTGATAAAAGGTAGACCATCATGTAACATGTGAAGTGCATCATGTATGCAATCAATTAAGTTTTTTCAGCTTTCTCTTTACTGTGGTACTTATTTAAATTTGTTTTGAAAATTGATGAACAAATTTATGCACGAACCTGAATAAAACAACTTTTCATTGATCTGTTTTCTTCTGCAGGAAATTGCATCAACAATTTGAAATGTATAAGGAGCAGGTGAAGAAGATGGGTGAAGAATCACAGCAGCAGCAGGAGCAGAAGAGTGATGCCCCCACCTGTGGTATCTGCCACAAAACAAAATTTGCCGATGGCTGTGGCCATAACTGTTCATATTGCCAAACTAAATTCTGTGCACGTTGTGGAGGAAGAGTGTCTTTACGCTCAAATAAGGTATGGAATTTGTTTAAAATAAGTATCACCGAATTTTCATATTGATGTTGCTTAATGTGAAGTGTGATGTAATTTGGTACAGAAGTTCTTTGAAGATTATTATTGTAATTAGTCCACAGTTAGTTACTTTAGTTATTGGAAATATATCTGCTGAAAAAATGGCTCTCCTAGGACATACCTGTGCCTGTCCACAAGTTCGGTATCTGTTGTTCAGAATCACTAGTAATGCCTTATGGTTATTGCTCAAACAATTTTTCCTTCAAGGAGAAAACTGTTTTAGGGTCTATTTAGGCCGTTGTCCCTTTGACAAAGAATCTTCATTAGAACTCTGGTCCACCTGTGGACCAGTGAATATTGCTTTTAATTTAACATATACCGCAGTTCTGCTGCAGGATCCATGTAAGTGGATCCTTGTGCCTGTGTGGATCCAATTACAAGATCAGCGCCTATAAATGGAAGGAAAGGAATTTATTTAGTGACAGTCATGTTGGGGTATTTACAGTTAGAAGTTAGAGCAAGGAATTGTTCCTGGCTTTGCCTGTCCCAGGCTCACTTGTACAAGTCTTTTAGCTTTGTTTTACCTCCATTTAGTAATGGGTATTACAATATTTACCTACCTCCATAGTGTCATTTGAGAGAGCTAATTAAACGATGTTTGTAAAATGCTTTTTTCTCGTACAAAGCACCACAAAATGCAACATATGTACAGGGAAAAGAAATCTCATACTTTCTCAAAAGCAAAAAAGTTTCATTTAAAAAAGATTAGTGTGCTAAGAAATAATACTCAGAGCTATCATAATGATTTGTATTATGAGAAATCAGGTGGACTACCAGGCTGAATTAAAAAATACTTAATTAAAACCAGTACAGAAGAAGTCAAGTAATTACCAAAGTATTTTAGTTTAGTAAAGAAATTAGTTTACTAAACATTTTAAATAAAATTCCCAAAATGATGACTTGATATTAAAATAGGGAATAATGACATAATGTAAATCACATTCAGTGTAGAAGTCTGTCTCAGATTCAGACAGATTCAGATATTCAGGGCACTATTCTGAACTCTTCCTTTTTATGTGAGTCTTTATGGGAACATGCATGATTACTTTCAGTAGAGTAATTGGCACAACATGCACATAGTATGCAAAGTAAGAGAAAACAGTATGTACTTTACAGGAAATTGCTTTCTTTATTGTATCATAAGGCTGAAAAACAGGGAAAATAAGGTTTAATATGTATGTCAGTAATGCAAGTTATAAATCAGAGTACACAGAAATCTTCTGCTCACTGATGGCTAAAAGTAGCTGAGAGTATATACATTTCTCAGGCTATGTTGAACATACTGAAAGTAAAAATATATTTTTAATAGTTTTTGTAGAGCCTTTTATCCTGAAGGATCTCACATAAAATTATTACTTTTGATAACTAAATAAGGTTAAAATAATAATTTTGGTATAGGAAATACAATCAATACTGTGATAACTTTATCTAGTGTGACAAAGTTCCTCCTCTACCTCGGTGGGTCCTGCGCTTATTGGCGGATTTTGCTTGCCTCAGATCTTCCCCTCTGGTAGAATCCATAGTCCAGGTTAACTCCTCCTGTGTCTGATCAGGAGTTGGGAGTTTTGGGGGGAACCCGGGCCCGCCCTCTACTCTGGGTTCCAGCCCAGGGCCCTGTGGACTGCAGCTGTTTAGAGTGCTTCCTGGAACAACTGCACGACAGCTACAACTCTCTGGGCTACTTCCCCATGGACTCCTCCCAACACCTTCTTTATCCTCACCACAGGATCTTCCAGCAGTACGCCCTCTTACTCTCAGCTCCTAGTGCCTCTTGCTCCCAGCTCCTCACACGCAACCTCCTTCCACAGCTCCTGACATCCACCCTTCACTGACTCACTGGAAGGCTTTTGACTAATTTCAGCCAGCCCCTGATTGGCTGCAGGTGTCTCAATTAACCTCCCTGCCTTCTGGAAAGTTCTTAATTGGCCCCAGGTGTCTTGATTAACCTGGAGCAACTGCCATTTGGTTAACAAGGTTTCAGGGATTTGTTTAGCCTGGGGATAACATACTGGTTCCTCACCACTTTCCTATAGCCATCTGTCCTTGCCCCGTCACACTAGCTATCAAAGGCAAAATTGGACACTCCTTATTGCTGTACACTCAAGCGTCACGAGAAGACACTTCTGTGGTGGGAAGTTGTCACCAATTGGCACCCAGAAAAATGCTCCAAAATGTGGGGATGCTATGTGCACATTTTGTCAATTACTCTGTTGAAAGAAATCAATTTTACTGGCAGAAAGTGAAATTGACAAGAGCCTGCCAGGTGGTTGGGAAAGTCAAAATTGTACAGAAAAACTGAAATTTCCCCACTGAAAATTTCAGTTGTGCAAAAAGGAGTTTTTCATCAGAAAAAACTTCTGATTAAAAATTTTTGATCAATAGTTGCCCCTTTTTTACCTGTGTCCTCAAAGTCCATCAGATTGATCATTTAAGATGTAAGAAGAGGGAAGCTGTACATACAACCATGGAGTAGATGACAAATGATTGAAACACAGCCATGTGATAGGTTTCAGAGTGGTAGCCATGTTAGTCTGTATCCGCAAAAAGAATGAGGAGTATTTGTGGCACCTTGGAGACTAACACATTTATTTGGGCATAAATAAATTTGTTAGTCTCTAAGGGGCCACAAGTACTCCTAGTTCTTTTAACCATGTGATAGTTCATTCTAAGACTGGGTTGATTTTATTTCCTGTGTCTAAAATAAGATAATTGATGGGTCCTGTTTGATCTCTTTCCATAATTCCAAATTCATCCAGGTTTATGTCAGTTTTTGCTGGTATACACATCAGTGCAGGTCATGTAGAGGCAGCAAGCATCGGAAATAGAAGTTGCTGAAGTGCAAACAGCCACTATTGCCCTTCTCTTAGGCTATGTTTACACTGCAGCCTATTTTGGTATAATTTATGTTGCTTAGGGGAGTGAAAAATCCACCCTCCTGAGTGACATAAGTTACACCGACATAAGCACTCACATGCACACCACCATGTTGGTGGGAGAGCTTCACCCGCTGACATACCTACCGCCTCTCTCAGAGGTGGTTTTATTATGCTGATGAGAGAGTTCTCTCCCGACAGCATAGAGTATCTTCACCAGACATGTTGCAGTGGCACAGCTGGATCCTCAGGCCTGGGAAAGGTACTCAGAGTGTCATAGCTAAATACAAGATCAAACATGTAGTTCAGCATAAGTAGTTAACACACATTCTAGGGGACCATTAAGGGTGATGTGGCCCTTTAATACCATGGTAGTCAGAGGACAGAAAAAGGGGTTAGTGGGTTACAAATTGTTTTAATAAGCCATAAATCCAGTGTCTTTATTTCCTTTGAGGATGAGGATTGAGAGATCAGATACGGCGTGGTCGTTTTGTGAAAAATGTTCACCCACAGGTGATATGGTGTTTTTGTCTTTTATTATTTTCTTGTGTATGTTCATTCGAGAGCATAGTGATTGGCTGGTTTCACCCACATAGTTGCTATGGGACATTTAGTGCACTGGATGAGATGCAACACATGTGATATCAATGGGTCCTATACATGCCTCTTGAAAGGTGTGTTGTAGGGGGTATTGATCATTGAAGCAGTGGAGATGTCATCAGGTTTTGCATCTGTTGTTCTGGCTGGTCTGTTGCTGCTTTGAGTTGGTGTGTCTTGGTCTGTGGGCAGCTTGCTTCTGATGTTGAGTTTGGAGAGGTTGGGGGGTTGTTTGAAGACCAGGAGAGGGGGATCAGGAAAGATTTCTTTCAGGATGGGGTCCCCATTGAGTACGGGTTATAGTTGTTTGATGATACCCCATAGGGGTTCCAGTGTTGCGTGGTAGGTGACAACTGAAGGCATACAGTTGGAGAGGGTGGGTGAGATTCATCCATTCACTAGTGGGATTCATCCATTCACAAATACCACTCCCGATCCTTTTCTGAATTGGCAATCCCTCCCAACTTTCTGTCATCTGCAAACTTTATTAGCACACTCCCACTTTTGGTGCCGAGGTCAGTAATAAAAAGATTAAATAACATTGGCCCCAAAACTGAACCTTGAGGAACTCCACTAGTAACCTCCCTCCAACCTGACAGTTCACCTTTCACTATGACCCGCTGTAGTCTCCCCTTTAACCAGTTCCTTATCCACCTCTCAGTTTTCATATTGATCCCCATCTTTTTCAATTTAACCAATAATTCCTCATGTGGTACTGTATCAAATGCCTTACTGAAATCGAGGTAGATTAGATCCACTGCGTTTCCTTTATCTAAAAAATCTGTTACTTTCTCAAAGAAGGAGATCAAGTTGGTTTGGCACGATCTACCTTTTGTAAAACCATGTTGTAATTTGTCCCAATTGCCATTGACCTCAAGGTCCTTAACTACTTTCTCCTTCAAAATTTTGTCCAAGACCTTGCATACTACAGATGTCAAACTAACAGGCCTGTAGTTACCTGGGTCACTTTTTTTCCCCTTTCTTAAAAATAGGAACTATATTAGCTATTCTCCAGTCAAACGGTACAACCCCTGAGTTTAGAGATTCATTAAAAGTTTTTGCTAATGGGCTTGCAATTTCATGTGCCAGTTCCTTTTAATATTCTTGGATGAAGATTATCTGGGCCGCCTGATTTACTCTCATTAAGCTGTTCAAGTTTGGCTTCTACCTCGGATATGGTAATATCTACCCCCACATCCTTATTCCCATTTGTCATGCTGCCACTATTCCTAAACTCCTCATTAGCCTCATTAAAGACTGAGGCAAAGTATTTGTTTAGATATTGGGCCATGCCTAGATTATCCTTAACCTCCACTCCATCCTCCGTGTTTAGCGGTCCCACTTCTTCTTTCTTTGTTTTCTTCCTATTTATATGGCTATAAAACCTTTTACTATTGGTTTTAATTCCCTTTGCAAGGTCCAATTCTACATGCCTTTTAGCCTGTCTCACTTTATCCCTACATGCTCTGACCTCAATAAGGTAGGTTTCTTTGCTGATCCCTCCCATCTTCCACTCCTTGTATGCTTTCTGTTTTTTCTTAATCACCTCTCTGAGATGATGAATAAGGATATGGAGGTAGATATGACCGTAACTGAGGTAGAAGCCAAACTTAAACAGCTTAATGGGAGTAAATCGGGGGGCCCAGATAATCTTCATCCAAGAATATTAAAGGAACTGCCACATGAAATTGCAAGCCCATTAGCAAAATTTTTTAATGAATCTCTAAACTCCGGGGTTGTACCATTTGACTGAAGAATTGTTAATATAGTTCCTATTTTTAAGAAAGGGGGGGAAAAAAGTGACCCGGGTAACTACAGGCCTGTTTGACATCTGTAGCATGCAAGGTCTTGGAAAATTTTTTGAAGGAGAAAGTAGTTAAGGACCTTGAGGTCAATGGCAATTGGGACAAATTACAACATGGTTTTACAAAAGGTAGATCGTGCCAAACCAACCTGATCTCCTTCTTTGAGAAAGTAACAGATTTTTTAGATAAAGGAAACGCGGTGGATCTAATCTACCTCGATTTAAGTAAGGCATTTGATACAGTACCACATGGGAAATTATTGGTTAAATTGGAAAAGATGGGGATCAATATGAAAACTGAGAGGTGGATAAGGAACTGGTTAAAGGGGAGACTACAGCGGGTCATAGTGAAAGGTGAACTGTCAGGCTGGAGGGAGGTTACTAGTGGAGCTCCTCAAGGTTCAGTTTGGGGACCAATTTTATTTAATCTTTTTATTACTGACCTCGGCACCAAAAATGGGAGTGTGCTAATAAAGTTTGCGGATGACACAAAGTTGGGAGGTATTGCCAATTCAGAAAAGGATCGGGATATCCTACAGGAAGATCTGGATGACCTTGTAAACTGGAGTAATAGTAATAGGATGTAATTTAATAGTGAGAAGTGTAACGTTATGCATTTAGGGATTAATAACAAGAATTTTAGTTAAGCTGGGGACGCATCAGTTGGAAGTAATGGAAGAGGAGAAGGACCTCGGAGTCCTGGTTGATCACAGGATGACTATGAGTCGCCAATGTGATGTGGCCGTGAAAAAAGCTAATGCGGTCTTGGGATGCATTAGATGAGGTATTTCTAGTAGAGATAAGGAGGTGTTAGTACCGTTATACAAGGCATTGGTGAGACCTCATTTGGAATACTGTGTGCAGTTCTGGTCTCCCATGTTTAAGAAGGATGAATTCAAACTGGAACAGGTACAAAGAAGGGCCACTAGGATGATCTGAGCAATGGAAAACCTGTCATATGAAAGGAGACTCAAGGAGCTTGGTTTGTTTACCTTAACCAAAAGAAGGCTGAGGGGTGATATGATTGCTCTCTTTAAATATATCAGAGGGATAAATACTAGGAACGGAGAGGAATTATTTCAGCTCAGTACCAATGTGGACACAAGAACAAATGGATATAAACTGGCCATCAGGAAGTTTAGACTTGAAATTAGATGAAGGTTTCTAACCATCAGAGGAATGAAGCTGTGGAACATCCTTCCAAGGGAAGCAGTGGGAGCAAACGACCTATCTGGCTTCAAGATTAAGCTAGATAAATTTATGGAGGGGATGGTTTCATGGGATAACATGATCTTAGTCAAAGGTCAATTAATTGCCATCAGTGCTAAATAGGACTAATGATCAGTGATGGGATGTTAGAAGTTACTACAGAGAACTTTTTCCTGGGTGTCTGGCTGGTGAGTCTTGCCCACATGCTCAGGGTTCAGCTGATCGCCATATTTGGGGTCGGGAAGGAATTTTCCTCCAGGGTAGATTGGCAGAGGCCCTGGAGGTTTTTTGCCTTCCTCTGCAGTATAGGGGACAGGTCACTTGCTGGAGGATTCTCTGCATGTTGAAGTCTTTAAACCATGATTTGAGGACTTCAATAGCTGAGACATAGGTGAGAGGATTATTCTAAGAGTGGGTGGGTGAGATTCTGTGGCCTGCATTGTGCAGGAGGTCAGACTAGATCATAATGGTCCCTTCTGACCTTAAAGTCTATGAGTCTGAGTCTGTGTTAAGTTTCTAAAATTTGTATTTAAACCCTTTTGCAGCCTGAGTGGCGGAAGGTAATTTGACAGAGAACGCTCACTCACTTAAGTGCCTTTGAGTGTTCTGATTTCAATTGATTTGATTTGTCAAAGTTATGAAGCTTTGTAAATTACACTTTGTTGTTAAAATGCTTTGCATATTTGCAATCTGCTAACATGAGGCTCCACTCTTCCCGTATGTTCAGATAACTGAGTAGTGGCTGTAGATGTGTAAATTGCACATTGAATGAGTTGGGCTACACAGTAAAATGTATGTAGACTGGTACTCTGCACAGTGAACTGCACATTGAAACAGGCAGTGCCAACAGGTGCATAGCCTTATGCAACTGAAAAATTAAGTGCTGACACACAGCTTTCATGCATTGATAAATTGGTGCCCAATTGATATAATTTTCAACAGCACAAAGTGCCAACTCAATGAAGCAGGACCTTTAGGATCAGTGTTTTGTTTTTCTACCCCTTCCCTTTTAGAGAGGAAAAATATATTTGTATTGCATATGACATACATATTTAACTTGTGTATATAGATACAAATATATGTGTGTGTGTACTGTTATATGTGTAATACAAAAATGTTTTTATTTTTGTACCATGCCTATTGCAGTTTGTTGTTATTTTGGGACATTATTCAAGCTATTTACTATGAAAACATAAGAATATGCAGAGATGGTGTACGTCAAAGTTTCAGCAAACCACCTGTAGGGGTCATGAAGGGATGTTTTCCCCCAAATGTATTCTGTTTGTTTGGTTTTTTTTTTTTTTTAATTTTAATCTCCTTCCTCTGAATCCTATACTTCACACAGGATTCTCACTAATCCACCACGTTCTGAGTTTGAAGGGATGTTTGTGAGATGGTGTGTGTTGGGGTTGGATTCTATTTGCTTACATTCCTTGTTATTTTGTTATGCATTATGTCCAGCTTCCTTTATTTAAAATAAGAGTTGGCCATTGTTGTGACCTCTTGATTCTAACACAGTTCAGGATCTGGTGGAATGATCTGGTCACCAAAGTACATGCAGTTGTTGGTGTGCATTTTTTGTAGACTTACCACTGTCCTTAAGAAGGTCAGCATTTCTGAGCTGAGGAAGTTTCATGCTGGAAACTACCAAAAAAACCAAAACAACAAGATTGCCTGGCCAGTCACTTCTACCTCTAACTTGAACTTCAAGAACAATATTCTTTAAACAAATATTACACTATTTAATATGTTATCTTTCTATGTCAGTCAGGTTAATCATGAACAGTTGATTGTGCATTTTTTAAAGAATTAAACATGTCCTGTCTGTTATGAAACTTTTCTGTCTCTGGTTTGGTCTATATACAGTAATGCTATGTTTGCTGAATTGGAGTGACTTTTCTCCTCCGTGTATTTTGATTCATTCTTCTTGAAGGTGAAATTTAAAAAAATATATTTTTAGCTAAAGGTAAAAACTATTAAGTGCGAAACACAGATCAACAAAACAGCCCAAACTGTGAAAAGCAGCAGTCTTCTATTTGTGTAGTTATGTTGGTATATAGAGAAGACTTTTAGTTTATTTTCTAGTCTAACTGTGACATATTTTAAAAGTACATTAATAACCAAATTTTTAAAATTAACCTTTTAGGTAATTATTTAGTCTTGTAAGGTTTCTTCTATTTTAAAATTAAACCCACCTCCCTCACTCCTGTCTATTTCCAACCATTTTGGGGATTTGATCTATTCCCACCCTATTATTCTCCTTCACTGTCACTTGTCTACCTAGAACATCTCACTTGTGGCTGAGACAGTCACAGAGAAAGCAGCAAAACAGGTAGGCACTTCAAGGTTCCATGTGTCCAAAGGTATGCATGGCCTCTCCTACCCACCCTGAATCTCTTTTGTTAGAAGCTCCTGGCATTGCTCATGCTACTATAAAGTGGGGAGCCAGGGGCATAGGACATCCACATGGGTCCTCCATTCCCAATCTATATCTCTGCACTATTGCTCCTGTGGGCCAGGGAGCATTGCTAGGAGTCCAGGTCAAGGGGCAAAGATGGCCTGGTGCAGTATGGTTAAAAAAGATACTTGCATGTGCAGTGGTCACACTTCAAAAATTCTGTGATTTAAAAGACTTTGATTTTCAGCAATACTTCATCCTATATAATGGGGACTACCACTAGAAATGGTAACATCTTTCAAAATGCTTAAAATTTAACCCACTGTACATTGACATATTCAATAGCTAGTGTGTAAGAGTACAAAACTGTTTGTATATAGATACCTGAATGAGAGCAGTAAAACAAATGGAAAGTGCTCACCTACTTAAGTGTGCAATTAAGTGCTTAATAGCATTTCTAAGTTTAGTCAGTGTATTGGCAAGTGTAAGTAACTGAGTTATCAAAAATCTTTTCATTAATAAAGCTTTGTTCTCCATTCATACCAAATTGACTGAGGGAGTTTTGATTGAAATAATTTTGAATATTTTTAGTTTTCTAAAATGTGCTTCCTGTTACATTTTTAGGCAGCTAAAAAGACAACCTTCTCGTTAAGAAAAATAGTATGGCAATATTAATACAACCATATATTTTCATAAACATGCAAAGGAAAAAAGCACAAGACAAATACAGAATAATGTATATCCTACATAACATATAATACACAGTTGGGGCAAATTTGTCTTAATTTACATCTATGATTCAAACTCTGATATTTTGTATGAGCAATTGGATGATTGGTATGCAGTTATGTCACTATCAGTCTCTTATTTCCAATTGCATTAGTCTATAATCCTTTAAAGAGATTTGCCCACCCAGAACCCATTGACATCAAGCCAGTGAGCTTCTGTGCCAGTGTGCAAGGGTTCCATCCATGCTGATCATTTGTAGGATTAGGATCTATCACACCTGGGCCAAATCCTGCATTCTTTATTCACATGAGCTCCACTGACTATTTGTTTTAATAAGGCAGGTGGGATTTGACTCTTAAATGGTTTTTATTTAAGTAATTTTCTTTGTGCATGTATTTGTACTTTGACTGTCTTTGAAAATTTAATCCATAAACAACTTGAAAAAAACCAATAAAATAACATCCCTTTCACCATATACTTTTCATAATTAGAAGAAACAAAAAGCTGTACATGAATCAATTTCCTTGACATTTGTTTATTTTTACTAACAAATACTAGTGCTTGGTTTCAGTATGGAAATAACTATTTTTCCTTCTTTGTCTTTTTATGTCCTTTCTTTCTTGCTTTCGTGGATATGAAACTCCAGGAGGACAAAGTGGTTAGAGCCTTTTTCTGTCTAACATTTTTAATTTGATGAGTATTCTTAATGCTAAAGGCTAGATTTTGCCCTCACTTATACAGATGCAATTCCCACTAAAATCAAAAGGCGTTGCTCTTGTTTAAGTGAGAGCAGGAATGGGCCTTATATGTTTCATAATTATTCATCTTAAAAACCATAAAACTTTAAAGTGTTGTAGATATTATGCATGAAAATTCTTAAGAAACTTGTGAGCATGCACTTGTTTTTCCTTCTTTAATTTTTCCATATTCTATATGTGCAGTTTAAAAAAGAAAAGAAAATGGATAATTGATGCAATACTAGTGTTTTTCTTCCAAAAGTATTTGACAACAATTTTACAACTTAAGTGGCACAAATTTGGTAATATCAGCTTTGTTCACAGTGAGTTCTAATTGTATTATGAACACCCACATGGTTAACGTTTAGTTTTTTTAATTACATTTTATTCTTCTGATTTTGATGGAATGACAGCTCAGTAGTTTGAGTTTTTTCACAGTAATTCAAAACATTAATCATCAAATATCATCAAGAAAATATGTCTATCCTAAACTTTTAAGGACGAACAATTTAATAGATACTATTTAATCCCTATAATAGGGATTAAATTGTGGAGTTAAGAATTAGTATTTAACTTATTTTTGTTCTTTAAACTAAATTGTAAGCATAGGTTTTTCATCCACAAGTTCTAGTGCACATAATGTTGCATAATGTGCATATGCATTATGCATAGTAAGTATAATGTTGAAAGAATGTTAATTTATTCATGCCACTAATATTTTGCTAGTTTGTTTTGTGAATGCTAAACCTAAAGTATTCTCTTAAAATACTGATTTTATTCAAGCTGTGTTTAGGACAGGATGTGTAAGAGAATATGAATATGCCTGGACAGCTTTAAACATTTATTGAAAGGAATTACATTTCATTTAAAAAAGACAAACAACAAAGTATCCTGGCTAAACTAAATCTACTTTTCCATGAAAGTGACTGTAAACATTCTAAAATCAACTGCAAATATAAAAGCTCTTGTCCTCTAGTGCTTAACAATTAAATCTGTCACTTGCAGACTAAAATGTTTTTTACAGTTTACATATGTCCAAATGGGTACACATAGAACAAACTCTCCCATTTAAATAAATGGGAGTGTGCTACCACTTTTCATTGGGAGCTGTTTCAGGCCTCACAGGTTATGTCTACACTGCAATGAAAACCCCCTCACTGTCCCATGTCAGCTGACTCAGAATGATGGGGCTTCGGCTATGGGGCAGTTTAATTGCGGCATAGATGTTTGGGCCCAGGCTCTGGGAACTTCTCCCCTCGCAAGGTCCCAGATTTTGGGCTACAGCCTGGGCCGCAACATTTACACATTTACAAGCAATTTTACAGCCAGTCACCGTGCCTCTGTGGGTCACAGCTAAGAATATCAGATTCAGGACAAACTGCTAATAAATGAGGCAGATCCACCCCAAACTGGTGGTTATTCTTCCATAAGAATATACCAAGCCAGTTACAAAAGTAAACTTCTGTCTAACCACACTGGTTAACAAGAAGTCCAAACTGTAGTCTCCTTTGACATCCCTGCCCTTGTTTCACCACCCAGACACTAGACTTGATGAGTGGTTATTTAATACCAGTTTAATCAAACAAAGGTTCTTCTAATCCCAAGAGATCAGCCACACAGCCAGGCCAATAAATAACTCAGATTTTACCTAATAATCACACTGTTGCCAATCTTTTAGCATCTAATATCCAAAGGTTTGTTTATTTGTAATCCTTCTGCCAGGTGGAGCAGGCAGCAATCAGGGCCATGTTCAATATCTAGGGGTTCCTTTTCAACAATACAACACAAAACTGGCTCGAGTCCCCACCCGGTAACCTGGGAAAATTACACGCCACCCCTGGGTGCCTCTGAGAGGCAATACTTCCCCACTCGCAAACACAGAGTCTGAGTGTAGAAAAGAAACTTTTTTAATGAAAGGAGAGAAGTCACCTGACATTAATTAGGGAAAATGCCACAAGCAGGATTCATAAACATAACTGTGAGCAGGATGCCCACCCCAGAGTGTGTGGAGCAGAGTCTTCTGCCTCATGTTCTTGAATTCTACAACCAAAAGTTTCTTTTCTGTGCCCCCCTTGCTCCCTCACCATACCTCACTCACAGTGGTTGTCCTTGGTCAGTGAGGACCCAGGGTTCAGAAGTGCATCTATGTGAGTTCACCTCCCAGCCAGGGAAGAAGGCTCCCGGCTTGCTCTATCATATGAGCAGTTTTTCTGGCTGGCCACCCCACCTGCCTTGTCCTTGCACCTGGCTGCCCTACCAGCCACTGTTCCTCACCGCCTCGCGCCAGCTGTTCCCGCCGGCCGACTGCTCGCCACTTTTGCCGGCTGTTCCCACCGGCCGACTGCTCACCACTTTTGCTAGCCGCTCCCACTGGTCACCTGCTGCTGCTACCTGCCTCTCTGCTGTGACCTCTGTAGGTCAGTCCCTTAGTGATTGTCAGCTCTTAGTGATTTTTAGCTCTCAGCAGGCTGGGGAGAAACACTGTCCCACCACAAGTGATTTCAGCACTTAAAATAACAAAAGGCTCCTAATGAAGCCTATTTAGCTCTGTTTGAACAGTGGGGAGGAACAGGTTAAACCAGACTGGGGACCCTTAGGGAGAGTCCACAGCTCCTGGCTGGGACACCTGTCCCCACCTCTCTCTGCTTTCACAGGTGTCTGGCATTTGAGCCCCTGGCTTAACTAGGTCATTTCAGCTGAGGGTGACCTCCTCATTTGGGATAGGTTAAGCACAGTTCTGCCCCCCTTTACTCAGACGATAAAGATAACATTGAAAACATTTCACTACCCCTGCATTCAGTACTAAAGTGATTTGTAACCCAACGCCATCCAAAGTTGATCACTTGGGGCTACAAAACTCCTGTCTGCTAGATACCTATGCAGAGTAGGTGTGTTCAGGTAAATACAGTTTGCTCCTGAAGTCTTTCCCTGTCCCCAACTAGCTGTCAGGGGAGAGTTCAGTCAAACCCTGCTTACATCTAAGAGAAAAGAAAGAGGAGAGTGTTATGATGGTCAAGGAAAACAAATACATACACTCATTGCAAAGTTCTTGGATCAGGCTTATGATGGAATAAACTGCTGGCTTGTAAAGTCTCTCGTAACTTCCAAAAGATTGGAAGGTCCTCAGTCCATTGGTTGGAATGCTCCTTTTTGTGTAAGTCCAGAGATCAGATCAGGAAAGAGGCAAAATGGAGATGCTTCAAGGACTTTTTATGCTTTCTCCCATGTGGAGGGAATTCTCTCGGTCTTAGTTTGTGGAAAATTACAGGCACTAGGCGGAGTCCAGGCTCACCTGAACAAGTCGCATGCCCTTGCATACTTTGAGTCATAGGAGCTGCATATTTTGGCTAAAACGTCCATCGGGCAGGGACAGGCTTCTTCTATTGTCTATTGTGTGAGCTAAATGTCCTTTAATGGGCCATCAACTTGAATAGTCCATTTACTATGTGCTGGCCAGACTGGATGTAAATTACCTTGTGGGCGTTACCCCAGAAGCAAACACATTGGAATGACTGGTACATAGTCAATATTCATAACTTTAGATACAAAGATGATACATGCATACAATCTATCAAATATGATTATCCTGTTTGTAACTTTTCCATTGACATCTTATATGATATACTTTGTACAAGATTTGTTGCAGTTGACTAACCGTGGCAATATTAATGATAAAATCGGTCATGTTTCAATCATACTGCGTCACACAGCCCAAGCCCCGTAAGCCCAAGTCAGCTGACTCAGGCCAGCCACAGGTTTTTAATTGCTGTGACAGACTGTATTTTAGTGTGATTTAGAAATACATTTCTTCAAACATAGTCCATGTGGCACATGATCACTTGTTATTATTTATGTAGCACCCAAGGTGTGCTAGGTATGTAACATCAATAAAAGAAACTGTCTGCCACCCCAAAGAGCTTAGAATAAGAGTGGTCTTGAAACACAAGTAGTATCATCGTGGTCAACAGAACCACTCGTATATGTAAAGGTACTTTTGACTATATGTTTAGAGTATCAAGCTCTAAGTTTAGTAAGATAGTAAGCCCTCAGTTAAGCAATGCAGTGAAGGGGATACTCAAATACCTGGATTTATGATGTATGTATTATGATGGTTACATTTTTTGGGGGGGCGGAGGGTGCAAATCTTGGGAACTGTTAGTATTTAGATTACCCTTTAATGGTTAATGATTGCATCTCAGATTGCTTTAGGTAGTACCCAGTTCTACTGATTTAGAATTGTAGGTTTAGAAATAAGGAAGATAGATGAATGCATATTTTGGGCCAGATTCTCTCTGCCCCAGTGCAGTGTGAGTGTAAGAGAAGGGTACAAGAAGCTCTTCATCCATGTGCATCTGTGAAGGGAACAGCAGAAATCCTGGTTTTGCACCTCTATAGTGTTGAGAGCTTCTATATTCCTCAGCATCTTGCATTCAGACATCCACAGAATGGATATCCTGTACAATGTTTGGCTTTTATGGATATGGATTATGCTAGTGTTTTACCAACATGGAAAAGTCATAATCGTTTGTTGTCCCACATTTTCCAGTACTAACAAATGTGTCATAACATAATTTTATGTCCAGTATCTTAAGGGTCATGTTCTATTTTTGGTAACTGTAATATGGTGTCTTGAACCCAGAACATTCTTAAATGTAGCTATAGGTACTGGGGGTGGCTAATGGTAGAACACTGACCATATGGCTGAGCAATGTGGATCAGGAAACGTCTCCCATAGTTTAATCTGCAGCACTCAGATCCATGCAGAGATGAGAGGCAGAGAAACAGTCTACCATGCCTTGTGCCATAGAGATCCTGTCAGCGAGGACAGGATTTCAAGAGAAGGGCTGGGGCAATGTGTGCAGTGTGTGTAGAAGTTAGCTGCCAGTCAATGTATGCTGTTGATGGGAGCATATGCAGTAGTTTAGATGGGAGTTACACAAAGCCTCTGACTGTCAGAATATGGTGCCCATTCTGTTATTGAACATGTATGATTGGGATTTAGTTAGATGCACCTAGTAAGGCACTCACATACATTAAAGAGGATTCCTGCTTTGCTGTTCATGTGGCAGGAAGAGGCTTTCTATGCACTCCTATTTTCTTTTCTTACAGCACTTCTCACGCTTTAAACCATTGTTTCCACGTATAGTATTTCATGTGCACATTTCTGCTGATGTTGATGATGATGATGGTGGTATAGGGAGAACAAGTTAAAAAGCAAAAACAAATCCCAGTCATGCCTCAATCTTGCATAAATGGATATAGCAAAATAGGTTTGCCAAATGGAGGACCAAATCTGTAAGGAAAGAGATGATCTATTCTTCTTTGAGGGATGGTCCCCATATGGATTCCAACATAGGTGCGCATGCACAGGAGCTGGAAGGTTTTAGTAGCTGTGTCTGTTGACCTACATGTGAGCCATGTGTCCCCTCATATTTGCAGCTCAGGTTATAAAAGGTTGTGTGAATACCTCTCCAGTTCCTTCTTACCACTGCATGGCTTGAGTTGAAACCCCTGTTCCTTCACGCTGTTAGCTTAGCTAAGTGAGTGACTTTGTCCGTTCTTCCTTTCTTGTATATAGTTAGTCTTTTCTTACTTTGTAGCCTGTTTTTAGAGTTCTAGTTAGTTAGGTTCTTCTTCGAATAGTGTCCCTATGGGTGCTCCACTGTAGTGTGGTAGTGCCCCTGCACCTGGGATTGGAGATCTTTTATAGCAGTGCCTGTTGGGCTGCACACGTGCTCCTCCCCATCTCGTGCTGTGAGCTGTGGCTATATAGTGCTGTGTGGTCCAACCTTCCTCAGTTCCTTCTCAACTACCCTTGGTTGGGCACAAAATCCCTAGCAGAGGCCTTCATACATCTGTAGTGATATTAGTGCTTCCGTTGCAAGTTCTTAGTAAGTACGTGTTTCCTTTATTTTTTTTCTTCCCTTTACCCCTTCTCTCTCAATTTTTTTTTCTTTTGCTGTTTCCTCCCTGTTACTTTTTAGATTATCATAGGTTTCCTTTTCTATGCCTTTTCCTACTGAGAAGTTCTCCCTACTTGGGGTTATGCCTCTCCTGTTATGAGGCCATCTCTGTGAGCAATGGCTACTCACGGTGCATCCACTGTTCGGGTGAGGGGCACGTATCTCAGAAGTGCACCCACTGTCTCAAATTGAAGGCATGGTCCAGGAAGCACCATGAATTGAAAATAAAACTTTTACTGCTGGAGAGCTCATTTTCACCAGCCTCAGAATCTGGCCCCAATACCTTTCCTCCACCATCAGCACTGTCATCTGCTCTCCCCACTACAAAAAGAAATTTTACACTATCTCGCCACCTCAAAGAAAGGCATCCCCTTGGCATCTTCTGGAATAAGACCTAGTTCTTTTGACTGTCTAGGTTTCCTCTGGTATTGTGGAGAGGTTCAAGGACCCTAACAGGGCAGGACCTCAAACGGGACACAGTCATTCGGGACCAATAAGGACAAATCAAAAATCTCAAAATTGGGTACCGACTGCCTCAATGAAACACATTACTTTGAGTGTGTCAGCACTGATGAAGCCTCCAACACAGTTCGTGGTGCAATCTATTGGTCGTTTGACAGAATGCATTATAACTTCGGCACTGTCAACATCCAAAACATCTGCACCGTTACCTAGACCTTGCATAGTGTCCTCCCCCCCAACACACACACACCCACACCCACCAGTACCTATGATGCTCATGCCAGTACTTCAAGAGTTCCACTTCTCAAGAGACCTGATCGTTTCTGACAACCCAGAGTCTCCGCTCCTCTGTACCGAGCTCCCAATGGTTAATGCCCCTCTCCCCTGGAAATGCAAATATCATCACGCCACTCTTCTTCACTATCCAGGACCGCACTACCCTTCCCCAGCGAGGAGGAACAGGAGGAAATGGAGGCGTACTCTCACCTTCCACATCATATCAAGGGGTTTCACACAAAGAATTGTACTCACATCATTGATATCCAGAGACCAGAAGTGAACCAGGTCTTTGGTAGGGGAACGCATGGTGCAACCCCATGTGCTTATTCCCTCACATTGGCCCTATTCAGATCCTTGGGCCACACTTTCCCAAACCGCCCACCGATCGCAGACAGACACATACACTCTCCCTCCTCATTGGTATCTAGGCCTCCTGAACCAGATCCAGAATTGTTAGACGAGCAGGAGGAAGAAATGGAGTAAAAGGTTACACCATCAGCCAACATATCCTCATCCTCCCCTGATAAAGCCATCATCATACTATCTCCAACATCAGCTGATGATTTTAAACAGTTTCAAGAACTGTTCCAAAGGATTGCTGACTCTCTCCAGATCCCAATGCGGGAAGGTAGAGAGCAACATCACAAGTTGCTTGACATATATTGCAGACCTCCACATTGGCAAAGATGGCACTTCCATTCAATGATGCCTTGTTGGATCCATGCAAGGTGATCTGGCAGACCCCAGCATCAATACCACCTACCTGCAAGCAAGCAGACAAGAAGTATTATGTCCCTGCCAAGGACATAATGGATTGCTTATTCTCACCTTGCTCCAAACTCCCTCATGGTCAATGTAGTGCACGAGAAAGTGTGCTGCTGTTGTCCTAAACAACCCCATATGACAAGGACTGGAAGAGACTAGACCTCTTTAGTCACAAGTCATATTCTTCAGCCATGCTCCAGTTTCAAATTGCCAATTATGAAGTACTTCTATACAAGTATAATTATGTGAACTATTCCAAATTCCATGGGTTTAGTCAACATCTCCAAGAGGACATAAAAGAGCAGCTCCAGGCACTGGTGACAGAAGGACAACTTCTGGCATGTATAGCGCGATAAGCATGATCCATTGACATCTGTTGTAATGAGATGGGCTTCATGGCTTCACCTCTCGGGGGTCCCCAGGGAGGAGCAAGCCACTGAGGGAGATCTCCTGTTTGAAGGATCCAAACTCTTTGCCGAGCACATTGAGTCCCTTCGGTCACTAACGGATTCCAGAGCAACACTGCACTCACTTGGCATCTATACAGGGTAGATATCAACCTACCTCGAGATCTTGACCTTCTCCTTCCTCCCCTCAACAGCATTATGATCCACAATGCAGGTGACAGACGTCCTCTCAAATCTCCCCATCCCACTTCACGGATCCTTCTTACGAGCACCTTCTATGAGAAGAAATAAAGCACCTTCTGCAACTGGGAGCTGTAGAACTGGTCCTATTCTAACACAGAGGGAAAGGCTTTTATTCCCACTATTTTGTAATCCAGAAAAAAAATCTGGCGGGTGGAGACATATCCTAGACTTGAGGAACCTCAAAAAGATTGTCAAACTAAAACAGTTAAAGATCAGGGCTGGCGCTTCCACTAGGCGACCCTAGGCGGTCGCCTAGGGCGGCAGGATTTGCGGGGGGGCGGCATTTCGGCGGCAAATCATTTCCCAGCGGCGATTCAGCGGCAAGAAAAGCGGCCGCCGAAACACCGCCGAGAACGCAGCTTCAGAGGAGCTGCCGCTAAAGTGCCATCGATTACGGCAGAGGAGCGCTGCCGCCTAGGGTGGCAAAAACCCTGGCGCCGCTACTGTTCAAGATGGCCACACTATCAACAGTAATCCCAGCACTGGAACAGGGGGACTGGTTCTCAGCCCTCAACCTCCAATACATGTACTTCCAAATTATACATCCTTCCCACAGGAAGTTTCTCAGATTTGACCTGGGGTCTGACCATTATCAATATAAGAGAGAACCCTTTTGCCCCTCTACAGCACCCAAGGTATTTTCCAAAGTCCTGGCAGAGATGGCTGTGCACCTCTGCAAACAAGGGATTATAATATTCCCATACCTAAAAGACTGCCTCATCATGGCTCCATCCAGAGTCAACGTGCTCAAAGCCATAACAAAAATGATGGACCTTTTCTGGAAACTCAGCCTCCAGATAAACATACAAAAATCAATGCTGACACCAGTCCAACAACTAGTTTATTGAGGCCCCAAATAGATGCTATAGAGGCCATAACTTTCTTCCCAACTCAGATTCTCCACAATAGTCAGTTTCATCTCCACCATGAGGACCAGCCCATAGATCTCCACCAGAACTTGCCTACAGTTGCTCGCTCATATGGCAGCGACCACATTTGTGATAAAACATGCCAGATTACATATGCGCTGTCTCTAGGGATTGCTATGAACAGTGTATGTACCCCACAGACACAGCTTGAACAAACTTCTCTCAGTACCACTCAAGGTCAAGGAATCATTAGAATGGTGGACACAACCCCAGAATGTCTGCATGGGGATTCTCTTCCTCCAGCCATAGGGTGACCAGATTAAAGCAACAAAAAATCGGGACACATGGGGGAAGCAAAAAAAAAAAACCTGGCCGGAGGGGAGTTGTCCGAACAAAAAACCGGCCGGAGTTGTCCGATATTGGTCGGGACGCAGGACAAAGCACTAAAAATCGGGACTGTCCCGATTTTATCTGGACGTCTAATCATCCTATCCAACCACCCCGGTCCTTGATACTGATGACTGATGCCTCACTACTCAGTTAGGGAGCACATCTACAGATCCACATGGTACAGGGCAAGTGGTCCCCATCGAAATCCGTGTTGCATATCAACTTCCTAGAATTATGTTCAGTCTGCAATGCATGCCTTTACTTTCTACCAATGATCAGATAAAAGACCATACGAGTAATGATGGACAACATTGCTTGCTTGTTTTATATCGACAAGGGGGTGCACTAAAATTGTGGAACTGATGCATCCAACATGACATCCACATCTATGCCAGCATACCTATTTGAACACCTATACACCATGGCAGACTCACTGAGCAGGAGGTTCTCACAAGAACATGAGTGGGAGATAGACTCAAGAACCCTACAGCACATATTCAACTGCTGGGGATTCCTGAATATAGATCTGTTCACCACACCTGAAAATGCCAAATCCCCACAATTTTGCTCAACAGCAGGTCTGGGTCACCAATATCTGGGGGGACTCCTTCCTTGTTACATGGGATGCACGCCTCCTCTACACCGTTCCACCTTTTCCCCCTATGATTCAAAATGATTCACAAGATACAAGTGGAACGAGCCAGAGTAATTCTCATAGCCCCAACATGGCCATGACAGGTATGGCATCCTTACCTCTTGTGCATGACAGTCTGTCTACTGACCACGCTGCAGTTGATGCCACACCTCCTCCTGCTGGATGCAGGCCAAGTTCTCCAGCCGAATCTAAAACTTCTCCATCTTAAGGCCTGGCTCCTTCATGGTTCCAGGATCTGGAGATGACCTGTTCAGAAGAGGTAAAGGAGATTCTTTTAAATAGCAGATGTTCAATAACATGCTATACTTACCTACATAGGCGCTGACTCCATGGGTGCTCCGGAGCTGGAGCACCCACGCGGAAAAATTGGTGGGTGCAGAGCCCCCACCAGCAGCTCCCCGGGGCCCACGCCTAGCTCCCCGCCAGCCCCGGGACCCACCGCAAACTCACCTCAGCACCGGGAGACGTTGTGGGGCCCCGCCCCTGACGCTGGGCGACGTTGCGTTGGCGTCGGGGGCGGGGCCCCGCAGCGTCACCCGGCGTCGGGGGCGGGGCCCCGCAGCGTCACCCGGCGTCGGGGGCGGGGCCCCGCAGCGTCAGCCCCCACCGGCGCAACCGGAAGTCGGCGCCTCTGCTTACCTATATAAGTGAAAAAGATTCTGGATTTGGTACGACACCAAACATGTCTCAGCAATGAGCACTCCTTTACCACTCATTCTGGATTACATTCTAGAGCTCAGAAAATCAGGGCTATCCATAAGCTACATTCGCATACATCTGGCCACCATTACTGCATTCCACTCCAAGATAGGTCATTTGGTATTTACCCACCCAATTACAAAAAAGATTCTTTAAGGGCCTTCAAAACCTTTACCCTGAAGTATTAGACCCCAGATCTCAGCCTAATTTTATACTGTCTCACCAGCCCCCCGTTTGAACCTATTGCATTATCTCAAGTAAATGTAAACAAACTTGTTTGTCTTAGCGATTGGCTGAAGATGAAGTAGGACTGAGTGGACTTGTAGGCTCTAAAGTTTTACATTGTTTTGTTTTTGAGTTTTATGTTAAAAATTCTATATTTGTAAGTTGCACTTTCACGATGGAGATTGTACTCCAGTATTTCTATGAGGTGAGCTGAAAAAGACTGTTTCTTTTGTTTATCTTTTTTAGTGCAAATATTTGTAATAAAAAATAATATAAAGTGAGCAGTGTACCCTTTGTATTCCATGTTGTAATTGAAATCTATATATTGGAAATGTAGAAAAACATCCACAAATGTTTATAAATTTAAATTGGTATTCTATTATTGTTTAACAGTGCATTTAAAACTGCAAGTAATAGTGATTAATTTTTTTAACCGAGTTAATTTGTTTTGAGTAAATCGCTTGAGTTAACTGTGGTTAATTGACAGCCCTAGTTATGATCACACCTTAAGTTCTTACTCAAGGTACTGTCCTCTTTCCATCTAAAGCAACCTATTCACATAAGAACATAAGAACAGCCCTACTGGGTCAGACCAAAGGTCCATCTAGCCCAGTATCCTGTCTTCCGACAGTTGCCAGTGCCAGGTGGCCCAGAGGGAATGAACAGAACAGGTAATCATCAAGTGATCCATCCCCTGTTGCTCATTCCCAGCTTCTGGCAAACAGAGGCTAGGGACACCATTCCTGCCCATCCTGGCTAATAGCTATTAATGGACCTATCCTCCATGAATTTATCTCGTTCTTTTTTGAACCCTGTTATGTTCTTGGCCTTCACAACATCCTCTGGCAAGGGGTTCCACAAGTTGATTGTGCATTGTGTGAAGAAATGCTTACTTTTATTTGTTTTAAACCTACTGCCTATTAATTTCATTTGGTGACCTCTAGTTCTTGTGTTATGAGAAGTAGTAAACACCACTTCCTTATCTATTTTCTCTACACCAGTCATGATTTTATAGACCTCAATCATAACTCCCCTTAGCTGTCTCTTTTCCAAGCTGAAAAGTCCCAGTCTTATTAATCTTTCCTCATACAGAAACCATTCCATATCCCTAATCCATTTTTGTTGCCCTTTTCTGAACCTTTTCCAATTCCAATATATCTTTTTGGAGATGGGGCAACCACATCTGCACACAGTATTCAATATGTGGGCATACCATGGATTTATATAGAGGCAACATGATCGTTTCTGTCCTATTATCTATCCCCTTCTTATTTATTCCCAGGATTCTGTTTGCTGTTTTGACTGCCACTACACATTGAGTGGATGCTTTCAGAGAACTATCCACAATGACACCAACATCTTTCTTGAGATTTAGACCCCATTTAGACCCCTAATTTTATATGTATAGTTGGGATTATGCTTTCCAATGTGCATTACTTTGCATTTATCAACATTACATTTCATCTGCCATTTTGGTGCCCTGCCCAGTCACCCAGTTTTGAGAGATCCTTTTGTAGATCTTCGCTTTTACTTTCCCTCCTTCTTCCCCAAACCACATGACAACCAGCATGAGGCCATACTACACACCTAAGATATTAGACGACCACTAGCCTTTTTCATTGACAGAACCAAATTGTTCAGACAGTCACAATGCTTATTCCTCTCTGTTGTCAAAAGATCAAAGGGATCAACCGTATCCAAACAACATCTTTCTAAATGGATCTCAGAGTGCATCCACCTTTTGCTATCGAAGACACAAATTTCAGCTCCCACCTGGAATTCAGAGGCATTCCACTTGATCACTGTCCATCTTGATAGCTTTTCCGAATAATGCAACTATTATAGAAATTTGTAAGGCAGCTAACTAGGCATCCATGGACACCTTCAGCCAACATTACACAATCACCCATGACAGGGCCTCAGACTTCCTACTAGGACACAGTGTCTTATCCTCCTTAGTAGATGTCACTCCAAAGCCCCAGCCTTCCAAGTAGGGGTGCTGCTCTAGAGTCACCTAAAGTGGAGCACCCAGAAGTACACTACTTGAAGAAGGAGAGGGTACACTACTTGAAGAGGAGAGGAGTCACCCTGTGCAGTAACTGAGGTTCTTTGAGATGTGCATCTCTATGTGTGCTCTACTACCCCCCCCCACCTCTACTTCGGAGTTCAAATGTAGACTCTGTGGTACAGAAGAAACTCAGGGTGGTTGGACCACACAGTGCTATATAGCTGTGGCTCACAGCATGAGACTGGGAGTAGCGCATGTCCGGCCCAATGGGCACTGCTACTGAAGATCTCTGAACCCAGGTGCAGGAACAGTACCACACCTAGAGGGAAGCACCCATAGGGGGACACATCTTGAAGACCATCAGTTACTGCACAGAGTGAGTAACCCTCTCTTATCTCAGTCTCAGTTCTTCCCCCATTGGGGGACCCCTGCCTCCTGGGAAGTATGCCTCAGAAGCCAGATTTAAAAACTGTGCCTTGTGCCTGCACTACTTCTCTGTGCACGATGAGCTTGTACTGCCTCGGTGAAACTCACATTGCCCACCACTGTTCCATCTGCCTCTCATTCCCACCCAGATGCCAAAGGCCAGGGAACTTAGTCTCCAAAAGTTCCTCATGGAGCAAGCTATGCGTCCATGTCTGCAGTCGGATCCAGGACTGGCAGAACCACTGGTGTGGCAACCTTTGCCAGCAGCGAGTGCCACTCTGGCTACCTTCCAGGTGGCAGATTCATCAGTGCTGATGAAATCCTGCCCTGAGCACAAGAAGCATGGCCCTGGGTATAAGGGCAGGTCACCATCCGGGACTCCCCATACATGCAGCATTGTCTCCCCAAGCCATGGCCGGTCGAGAGTGAAGTTTTGTGTTGACCTTGCTGCTCCAGCTCCTAAGGTGCTCCAGACAGAGCATAAAGACACTGCTGCAGTAACTTATATTAACTAACAGGGTGGCATTAGGTCCCCCCACCCCTGTGTGGAGTCCATCCGTCTCTGTAACCGATGCATCAAGCATCAGATTATGCTTCAGCCCACATACCTCCTGGGCACCCAGAACTCACTGGTAGATGTGCTCAGCAAGACACTCTGCCTGAGTCATGAGAGGGAACTGCATGATACCACGCTCTGGTGCCTCTTCCGGAAGTGAGGCATGCTGCGATGGGACCTCTTTGCCACTCGCAAGAGCCACAAACATCCGCTGTACTGCTCCTGCGGGGCAGTAGGGTGGGAATTGCTGGGCGATGTCCGTCCTTCTCACCTGGTCATACCAGGCAAAATGGAAATGCTTCACCTCCTGGGCTCATAGCCACCAATACCTGCTCTCTATGATATCCATACTTACTGTCCTCACCTGTCTGCTCAAACTCAAAACTTTGGACTTAGCCCTTAGCTCCATTCGAGTCCACCTCGCATCACTCCATGCCTTTCTTCCCCTGGTGGATGGCACTTCTGTTTTCACACACCTTCCTGAAAGGGTTACTTAATATCTTCCCACCTATACTCAAACGCACGCCATCCTGAGACCTCAGTCTTGTCTTGTTCTCTCTGCTCTCACGAAACCTCCCTTCATGCCCATGGCAATGTCCTTCCTTTCTCATTTCATCTCTCCATGAAAGTGATCTTCTTAGTAGCCATCACCTCAGCTAGACAAGTCAGCGAACTGACGGCCATGATGGCCCACCCCCACTACATGATCTTCAACAGAGATGAAATTTTCCCTGTCTCCACCCTAAATTCCCCCCTAAGGTGGTGTCAGAGTTCCACTTGAATCAGTGTATTCTCCTCCCAGTCTTCTATCCCAAACATCGCAGCTCCACCATGGACAGTGTCTTTGACATCTGCCATATCCTGGTGTTCCATGACTTGCTATGACTCTTTGTCTCCATTGTTGACTGTTGTAACCGGCATGACCTCTCCTCCCAGTGCATTTCCGAATGGGTCTCTGGGGTGCATTCGTGAATGCTACACCCTCTCCAACCTCATGCCAACTTACATCATCACGTCGCACTCCACCAAGGCTCAAGTGGCCATGTCATCATCCCTAGCTGACATCCCCGGCAGGACATTTGTCATAGGACAATGTGGTGCTTCATACACCCTTTCACCAAGCACTAAACTATCACCCATGCAATAACTGCACAAGCCACCGTCGGCCATGCTGTGCTACAGACTGCGCTCCCGAGCACATCCTTGCACCCACCTCCACATGGATCACCGCTCACTACTCACCCACATTGGAATCCTTATAGGTTCCATCCCTCGAAGAAGAGGTTACATACCTGTAACTGGAGGTTCTTCGATACGTGTGGTCCCTATTTGGATTACAATATTCATCCTACATCCCCCTTTGCTGCAGCTTCTTCTGTTTAGCAGTAAGAGGGATCTGGAGAGGCGTCGACCGGCAAGGCCTATTATAACCTCAGCTGCAAGCACAAGGCGGGGACACACAGGAGTATAAAAATATTGTTCAGGCATGCAGGAGTGAAATTAGGAAGGCCAAATCACACTTGGAGTTGCAGCTAGCCGGAGATGTTAGGAGTAACAAGAAGGGTTTCTTCAGGTATGTGAGCAACAAGAAGAAAGTCAAGGAAAATGTGGGCCCCTTGCTGAATGAGGGAGGGAACCTAGTGACAGAGGATGTGGAGAAAGCTAGTGTACTCAATGCTTTTTTTGCCTCTGTCTTCACAGACAAGGTCAGCTCCCAGGCGGCTGCACTCCGCAGCACGGTATGGGGAGGAGGTGACCAGCCCTCTGTGGAGAAAGAAGTAGTTCGGGACTATTTAGAAAAGCTGGACGAGAACAAGTCCATGGGGCCGGATGCACTGCATCCGAGGGTGCTAAAGGAGTTGGCGGATGTGATTGCAGAGCCATTGGCCATTATCTTTGACAAATCATGGCAATCGGGGGAGGTCCCAGATGACTGGAAAAAAGCTAAAGTAGTGCCCATCTTTAAAAAAGGGAAGAAGGAAGATCCGGGGAACTACAGGCCAGTCAGTCTCACCTCAGTCCCTGGAAAAATCATGGAACAGGTCCTCAAGGAATCAATTCTGAACCACTTAAAGGAGGGGAAAGTGATCAGGAACAGTCAGCATGGATTCACCAAGGGCAAGTCATGCCTGACTAACCTAATTGCCTTCTATGATGAGATAACTGTCTCTGTGGATGAGGGGAAAGCAGTGGATGTGCTATTTCTTGACTTTAGCAAAGCTTTTGATACAGTCTCCCACAGTGTTCTTGCCAGCAAGTTAAAGAAGTATGGGCTGGATGAATGGACGGTAAGGTGGATAGAAAACTGGCTGGATGGTCGTGCTCAATGGGTAGTGATCAATGGCTCCATGTCTAGTTGGCAGCCGGTATGAAGTGGAGTGCCCCAAGGGTCGGTGCTGGGGCCGGTTTTGTTCAATATCTTCATTAACGATCTGGAGGATGGTGTTGACTGCACCCTTAGCAAGTTTGCAGATGACACTAAACTGGGAGGAGTGGTTGATACGCTGTAGGGTAGGGACAGGATACAGAGGGACCTAGACAAATTAGAGGATTGGGCCAAAAGAAATCTGATGAGGTTCAACAAGGACAAGTGCAGAGTCCTGCACTTAGGATGGAAGAATCCCATGCACTGCTACAGACTAGGGACCGAATGGCTGGGCAGCAGTTCTGCAGAAAAGGACCTAGGGGTTACAGTGGACGAAAAGCTGAATATGAGTCAACAGTGTGCCCTTGTTGCCAAGAAGGCTAACGGCATTTTGGGCTGTATAAGTAGGGGCATTTCCAGCAGATCGAGGGACGTGATTATTCCCCTCTATTCGGCACTGGTGAGGCCTCATTTGGAGTATTGTGTCCAGTTTTGGGCCCCACACAACAAGAAGGATGTGGATAAATTAGAAAGAGTCCAGCGGAGGGCAACAAAAATGATTAGGGGGCTGGAGCACATGACTTATGAGGAGAGGCTGAGGGAACTGGGATTGTTTAGCCTGCAGAAGAGAAGAGTGAGGGGGGATTTGATAGCTGCTTTCAACTACCTAAAAGGGGATTCCAAAGAGGATGGATCTAGACTGTTCTCAGTGGTAGAAGATGACAGAACAAGGAGTAATGGTCTCAAGTTGCAGAGGGGGAGGTTTAGGTTGGATATTAGGAAAAACCTTTTCACTAGTAGGGTGGTGAAGCACTGGAATGGGTTACCTAGGGAGGTGGTGGAATCTCCTTCCTTAGAGGTTTTTAAGGTCAGGCTTGACAAAGCCCTGGCTGGGATGATCTAGTTGGGGTTGGTCCTGCTTTGAGCAGGGGGTTGGACTAGATGACCTCCTGAGGTCCCTTCTAACCCTGAGATTCTATGATTCTATGACACATGGACAAAACCTTCTTTCTCTTTCACATGGCACTCATGCACACCCACGCTGGAATCCAGTTAGGGACCACACATCTCAAAGAACGTCCAGTTACAGGCAAATAACCTCCTCTTCCAGGTTCTAAAAGTGTAAGACAACCATTGATAACCAATTAAAAGTAGAAGCGACAAAGGGTCCTGTGGCACCTTTATAGACTAACAGAGGTATTGGAGCATAAGCTTTCGTGGGTGAATACCCACTTCTTCGGATGCAAGCAGTGGAAAAGTAGTTGGCAAAGTTACTTAATTAAAAATAATTTGTTTAAAGGTTTTCAAACTGCTTAGGTTGTTTTAAATGATAAAAATACTTCACCAAATTTTTGAATTATCTGGATTTCTGTTAGTATTCTCATACTTTGATCATTAGAATGATGATGATTAAGTGAACTGAGAAATCAAAGACTAACTTTTAAGTGTAAATTGAGCTGAAATTATTTAAATAGATTAAGATTCAAGACATCACTTTCTCTTGGTTCGATTTTCAGTTTTATCTCCCTGCTTAAATTACTCTGTTAAAAACAGCACACACATACAAATAATATTGAAAATATGTGCTTAACTGTTTGAAAATACATCGGAGACCTAATTCAAACATTAGGGCTTAAGCAAAAATATTTGCAGTTAAATTTGTGGAAGATGTAATTTTATTGCAAATACTAGTAAAATTAATACATATATCTGCTTTAATTGTGGACCCCCAGTCTTTTGACTGAAAATCAACTTAAGTTGAATTGATATGTATATTTCTTCTTAATATCAATGGCTTCAAAGTAGCCATCAACACTTCTGGTAAAAGGCAAGTGAGGAAGCAGCCTCACAAAATCTGTGAAAACAAAGAGAGGGATGAGAAGAATGTGGTCACGCTGGGCAGAAATGAGATTTTTCTGATTACGATATGACATTTAGCTACAGTAATAATGGCCACAATAAAATACATGGTTTTGGATATATCGGTCCATGCCTTTCAAGGGTTGGTTTTCCTTTTTTCTTTCATAGATAGATCTCTTAAGAGCAACCATTGGAGAACTTAGAGCCTCTGTCAAAGTAAATGGAAAGACTCTCATTGACTTCAAGCAGGTTTAGGGTCAGTCCCTTAGGCCTGGTCTACAGTACACGATTATATCGGAATTAGCCGCATTATATCGAATTAAAATTAAATCCGTCCACACAACCAACCCGGTTTTGTTGACTTAAAGGGCTCTTAAAACTGGTTTCTGTACTCCACCTTGGCAAGGGGAGTAGCACTAAAATCAACATCACTGTTCCGGATTTGAGGTACTGTGGACGCAATTCTACGGTATTGGTCTCCGGGAGGTATCCCAGAATGCTCCATTGTGACCACTCTTGGACAGCACTTTCAGCTCCGATGCACTAGCCAGGTAATCAGGAAAAGCCCCGGGAACTTTTGAATTTCATTTCCTGCAGTCCCAGAATAGCAAAAGAGCTCTGAACAGGAAGTACTGGATCTGATCACAGTATGGGGAGAAAATCTGTGCAGGCAGAACTCTGTTAAAAAAAAAATGGAATGCCAATGGGCAGTGGAGACTGTGGGGACTGGGATAGCTACCCACAGTGCACCGCTCCAAGTGGATGCTAGCCATGGTACTGTGGACGCATTCCACTGACTTAACGCATTTATTGGGCACACACACAATCGACTGTATAAAATCTCTTCAGAAAAATCGACTTTGATAAATTCGACCTAATTTCGTACTGTAGATGTACCCTTAGATTCTAACCTACAGCTGTAATTAAAAAAGGAAGAATTATTTCTCTTTTGATACCCTAATCCCTAATCAGTTAATTTTAAAAGTGTGACAAAAATGGGCACTTCAGTTGCTACCATAAGAGAGGCTGCTATTTTTTTTGCTCTTTAATCTCTTTTAGCAGGATTCAGGAAGTTGCTTTTAGTGAATTATTTTTAAACTGCTCCAGGCAAATCAAAGCTTTCAATAGAACAATTTGGAATTCTATACAGAATAAACTCATGCAGAGCCAAGTCAGGAAACTTCCTCCCCTTTCTTCCTTTATCTCCTATGAAAAGTTGATAAAACATTCAACACTTTCTTTGAAGTAGATCCTCTGTCTCAGTAATGTTATGCATTCTGAAATATTTAAGAAAAAGGCAAATAACATGTCTGCCAAAGTTCAGTCTTTAACCTTTGCTATTTTCAGGAATCCTGGGATTCTTTACTAGAAAACTCCTTTCAAACATTCCTCTAAACAAATTTTGAACAGAAGGTACTGCTTGGGTAGTTTCTCAGGTCAGTCCTCATAATAACTTGGTTGACTCCTGAGTTCTGTATGAACACTGAATTATTTTAGATTCCAAGACATAGACTGCTTATATAATGAAAGATATTTTTTAGCAAATTCTTCTAATAAAAGTGGTCTAGAAACTACAAATAACATTGAAAGAGCACACAAAGACAGAGCCTGATCTTCTTCCCCTCCCTCCCATTTCCCCCTACCATACCATTTGGGAACATTCACAGGAGGTACTAGGAAGGAGGAAATGTTCACAAGGTTTTCCTGGTGGAGATTTTGCCTGAATTGTTAAAGGGGTAGGGTTTACCCTTCCTTTTCTCTTATCAAAACAATTCATGGAGCCTGCTCACATACCCCGCAGATCCTGCAAAGGCTAAACCATCTGGGCGGAGTCTTTCTGTTTCTGTATTGGCTCTATATCCCCAGAGTGCTGTACTGGAGCTACACAGCCATGGCTTCCTCAGCCTGTGGCTGTCCATAGAACCCCTCTTCAATGGGGATCACCATCATGGAGTGGGGGTTAGTCAGTCATTGCAGCTTGAATCTGTATTGATTTCTGTGGGGTTGCCAGGAGGGAGGTTTGAGGAGAATATTCTAGTTTTCTAGTAAGGAATATTCTTCCCCACATTCAACACTTTTTTGGCATATCCCCTCTCCGCTCACAGATTGTTGGACTCATGGAGTGCACTCTACAGACTCCAGGGCAAGCAATATTATAGCCATGGAGATGGCTGATATTCTCATTATGACCTTTTCCTGCCTCTGTAATTTTTGGAAGATTAATGGGTAGGTAAACAACCTGCAATAATTTCTTGATATGACAGTAGCTTCAAGATAGGCATAAGTACAATTACTGTAAGTTATAAAGTTCTGATTTCACCTTATTAGTTATTAGTGCAAGTGGCATCAGCGCATAACATTCTTGTTAATGAGTTCTGAACATGGAAAACATATTCACATGTATTCCTGACTCCCACATATGATGCTATTTTTTGGTTGAAAACTAACGTGGTTAAATAGTGTGCAGATGTGAATATCCTTTCACAACCAGATACAAATACTGGCATTATGCATTTTTTGATAGGAAAGACATCAGTAATACTTTGCCTGATCATATAGAGAACTGAAACAAACAAGCAAATAAGGGATTAATGCAAAACCTCCTATAAACAAAATTATAGCTTAGTTATTAATATGAAAGGTAATTATACTGATGGAAAAAGAAATTCTAGGCACTGAGAAATTTTTTCTTTAATTACTAAGTTAAAAAAAATAAATGTTTGTCTCCTCAATATTTGTTCAAGTTGCTTTAAAAAGTTGCCCTGTTACTTAAAAATAATGTTGTATCAGAATAACATATACAGTAAAGTTGCATTTCATTTTTTCAAATATAGATATCCTTGCAATTACGGAGCCAGAAGTCTAAACAGTTCTTGAGCATTAAGTTATATTTGCAACCTGTTACAGTATTCAGAAACCATATCAAGCGCTATTAAGTTGCAGGCGTAGACCTTTATCAAAGTTAGTTCAGCAAATCCCTTGTTTCAGTCACAGGTGTGTAACTGCACACCTAGGATTCTTTGAGCACAGTTGGGCATTATGGCACAGCAGGAGACTCTATGAATATTTAATCAGCTAAATTTGGCTTCAGCGGCTGGAAACCAGCACCTATATATATAAATGATGAAGTCATTACTAGTAATAGAGTAAAGTAGAAAACATAGTCAGGTTTTCTCTTTTTTTCCTGAGCTGTTTGCTTAGAGCTTTATTTGTATAATGTCTACATGGAGTACTTTACTGATAGCCTGAGGAATTAAGTGGAAAAAGGCCTCACTTACACTTGCAATAAGGTTCCTAATTTAATACTGAGTTAATGTGTTTGCCTGCTGTTTCTATCTGCTGTGTGAAAATAGGAATTTATGTGTCAAGCACATCGTATAATGGAGATGCAAGCCTGACAGTTGTTACCAAGCTAATAGAAGTGGCTTTATGAAGACAGCTTTTTCAGATCTTGGACTTTAATGAGTTTATGGTGAGAGATTATGTAAACTGGGAAAATACTGTGTTTTAACAAGGTTTCACCAAAGTTTAAAAAAAGGATTTAAACCTACAAATTTCTTGGCTTTCATAATTATAAAGATGCCTTCATTCAGGATAAAGGAGCTCAACGGAGAAGCCTGGATTTCAGGTAGTTAATTGAATTTCAGTCAATTGATATGTTCTGATGTTTATGGATTCTTGTAAACATAGTTTCAGCATAGTTAAGATCTTTTTGTCACTGTAGGTCTTTAATACATTAATTACATACATTTTTAAAACAATTTGCATAAGATTAATAAAAATCTTGAATCAGGCTGGGAGTAATACAAAACACCTTAAGTATAAAAGTTGCTGAACATTTTGTAATTGAGTCATAAATGTCATCTTGTTAACTGAAATTAAAATATTAAATTATTATTTGATGACATTAATATTAAAATATTACCTATGAATGTGATGAATATGCCATCAATATGTAGATGTATCTACCACATATCTTTACATGTTTTGAACATCTTGGGCACCATTCATCAACATCCTTCTTTTATCTGCTCATCTTTCAACTTCACCTCAATAAACACATACCTTTAGACTCGTGACTGGTTAATTAAGGCATTCCTGATCCCAAACATTTCCATCATGTATCAAAGACTATATTGAGTGTTATCAAATTTTTGAATAGCTTTCATATAGTTTTTAGATGGGGAAAATATAAATTATCCAAAGTGTCTTTCCCAAAGATCATATCGGCTCTTACAGTGTTTTGGGGGCTCAGGTTTAAATAACTTTTTCAAGGTTTGTTCAGTAGTTTATTAACGCTGGGTTTTAGTTCATCTTTATAACTGTAAACCATGTGGGGAAACCTATGTAGTCACTAACTAGTTTTTACGTTCTTATATGAATAGGAAAAATTAATTCCATCTAAAGTATGCCTCAGCTGTGTTTCTCTTTTTTTCTCTCTGTCTCTCTTTTTTTTTTGGTAATATGTAATCCTACATTACTTGGCAGACAAAACTAGGAAAGGTAGAAAAAACTTTTCTACCTTCCTATTGTATGTTGCATATCAGATATCCTGGCCTTAATTGTTTCAATAAAGGAACATTGCCACTGAATGGGTATTGCAAACATACATGCTTTTAAGGGAACAAATAAAATCGGCTTGCCATTTATCCTATAGGTCCATCAACCACACCATTATATAGTACATTTTAAAGAGAACTGCAAAGCAGAGTTAGTTTACTCTTCATCCACAGGACAGAGTTGTACTGTTTTTTTTTAACAAAAGGCACACAAGATTTATTTTTTGCAATAATTCGATCTTGCAGTTTTTTTTTTTAAATTTAACGTGATGGTTACCATTGTCTTCTAGTTTCTTAACTTATTTACCTTAATTGCATGTGTAGTTTAATCATAGGAGACTCTATCATTAAAAAGAAAAACCTATGACCCAGGATCTTTAGATTTATTTTAATTTAATTATGCCAAAGGTTAATTTTGTACAGTACACATAAACCACTTTACGAAGAACAATATTGAGGCAAGTTTCAGAGTGGTAGCCATGTTAGTCTGTATCCGCAAAAAGAACGAGGAGTACTTGTGGCACCTTAGAGACTAACAAATTTATTTTGGCATAAGCTTTCGTGGGCTAGAACCCACTTCATCAGATTCATAGCGTTGAACATACAGTAGGAAGATTATAGTTATTTATATATATATAATATATAATCACAGAGAACATGAAAAGATGGGGGTTGCTATACCAACTCTAACAGACTGATCAATTAAGGTGAGCTATTATCAGCAGGAGAAAAAACCGTTTCTAGTAATAATCAAGATGACCCGTTTTAACCAGTTGACAAGAAGGCGTGAGCAACAGCAGGGGCAAACTTAGCATGGAGAAGTAGATATCAATTTGTGTAATGACCCCGCCACTCCCAGTCTTTATTCAAGCCTAATGTAATGGTATCCAGTTTGCAAATTAATTCCAGTTCAGCAGTTTCTCGTAGTCTCTTTTTGAATTTTTTGTTGAAGAATTGCCACCTTTAGGTCTGTTACCGAGTGACCAGAGATATTGAAGTGTTCTCCTACTGGTTTTTGAATGCTATGTATGATTCCTGATGTCAGATTTGTGTCCATTTATTCTTTTGCGTAGAGACTGTCCGGTTTGGCCAATGTACATGGCAGAGGGGCATTGCTGGCACATGATGGCATATATCACATTGGTAGATGTGCAGGTGTACGAGCCCCTGATGGCGTGGCTGATGTGATTAGGTCTTATGATGGTGTCACTTGAATAGATATGTGGACAGAGTTGGCACTGGGCTTTGTTGCAAGGATAGGTTCCTGGGTTAGTGTTTTTGTTGTGTGGTGTGTGTGGTTGCTGGTGAGTATTTGCTTCAGGTTGGGGTCTCTCTGTAAGCAAGGACTGTAAGCGAGGATTTCAACTTCATGAAAAAGCTCGTACAGATACAGACAGACAACATTCTACATACCACACAGACTAGGCTGAGAGATTATGCCACCCACACTCAAAGAAACTGTGGAACCACCTGATCAACATCCTATACAGCAAACAGGGAAAGATTAAGAATGAGCTCTCAAAACTAGATACTCTCATCAAAAACCAACCTTCCACACAAACTTCCTCGTGGCTGGACTTTACAAAAACTAGACAAGGCATTTACAACACACACTTTGCTTCTCTACAAAGGAAAAAGGACACTAAACTATCTAAACTGTTACATGCCACAAGGAGCCACAACAGTGGTTCCCTTAACCCACCCAACAACTTCAAAAACAGACTACAACTAGAAACTGCTGAACTGGAATTAATATGCAAACTGGATACCATTAAATACCATTAGATACCATTAAATTAGGCTTGAATAAAGACTGGGAGTGGCTAGGTCATTACATAAATTGATATCTACTTCCCCATGCTAAGTTTCCCCCTGCTGTTGCTCACACCTTCTCAACTGTTTGAAATCGATCAGTCTGTTAGAGTTGGTATGGCAACCCCCGTCTTTTCATGTTCTCTATCTATCTAATCTTCCTACTGTATGTTCCACTCTATGCATCTGTTGAAGTGGGTTCTAGCCCACTAAAGCTTATGCCCAAATAAATTTGTTAGTCTCTAAGGTGCCACAAGTACTCCTCGTTAATATTGAGGCAGGTATACTGTGGTTGCATTATGAATTTTAAATTGCCTTAAACTATAACAATTTAAAAACTTTTAATACATTTCCTTTTATTATTACTTTTAATTATTAATGGTCATACATCCCTGTTGAGCACAGTTGACATGTTGATGAGCAAATCTTGAAATAGTCACTGAGATAACTGGGTTCTAACCCATTTAGGACTTTAATGATAAGGGAAAAGACCTTGCAATAGAAACTGTGGTGTATTGGAACCCAACATAGAATCTGGAACACTGGTGTACAGTGCTCTCCTTGATGTGTTTAATGCAGGAGATGGTCTTCTTCAGGTTACACCAACTGTAGTTTTCAGAGTTTTTAAAGATCATTCACTGGTAGAGATCATTACAGTAGCTTTGCCTGCTGATGACCAGCACGCGAATAATTCAGGTAAAATACGCATCTGATTTGAAAGTATTTGGTGTTTGGACCAGATGAAGATAGAAAATAGTATTTCTGGCTGCCATTGTAGTGATGAATCTAATAGGACTCAGACATTCAGCTTCACTTCCACTATATGAGCACTGATATCCTTAATAGAGTGTGATTAGAGTCCTAGCCAATCTCCCAGAATGCCTTCTTCTACCAGTCAATATAACATCCTTTCTCTGTAGTTATCCACTTTTATCAAGCATTCACATAGCTTGTGACAGTGTTCCCTCCATGTTTGTAGATATGGTGAGGAAGAGAAGACTGTTCCCACAAAATTACAAAATGCTGTGTATGTATCTAAGATTGTAGGAAAAAGTTCTGATATTTTATTAGAGAAATAGTATATAATTATAGACTGTGTCATAATACATATATAGAAAAGGTTAGAAGTTTGAGGTCAGAAACTTTGGAATTTGCTGATTTGTTTGGGGTGATCTGAATGACTTCTAACATGTCTATGTCCTCATCAGTAACCCACCCCTCCAAAACTGATGCACTAAGCCCTTTATGCTACATTCCATAGTCATGTTCTCTCTCTCTCTCTCTCTCTCCCTCCCTCAAAACGTGGTTCACCTATACCTTGAATACTGCATGCAGTTCTGGAAAGATATATTACAATTGGAGAAGGCCAGAGAAAATGATTGGGGTATAGAACAGCTTCCATACAAGGAGAAAATAAAAAGACTGGGACTATTCAGTTTAGAAAACAAATTAATAAGAGGGACTATAATGGCAGTCTATCAAATTTTGAATGATATGGAGAAAGTGAATAGGGAAGTGTTATTTATCCCTTCACATAACATAAGAACTAGGGGCTACCCGATGAAATTAATAGGCAGAGGGTTTAAAACAAACAAAAGGAAGTACCTCTTCACACAATACACAGTTGACTCATGGAACTCATTGCTATGGGGTGTTGTGAAGGCTAAAAGTATAACTGGGTTCAAAAAAGTATTAGATAAGTTCAGGGAGGGTAGGTCCATCAATGGCTATTAGCCACGATGGTCAGGGATACAATCCCATGCTCCAGGTGTCCCTAAACCTCCAACTGCCACAGATGGACTGGATGATAATGGATGGATCACTTGAAATTGCCCTGTTCTGGTCATTCCCTCTGAAGCATCTGGCACTGGCCACTATCAGAGACAGGATACTGGGCTAGATGGATCATTGGTCTGACCCAGCAAGGCCATCCATATATTCTTGTGTACATTAATACACACACTTTTAAATACATATTATTACGACATTAACCTCCTTCTCATGTAATGACCTTTTTCATTTTTGCTTAACAGCAGCAATTGGAATCCTTGTGGTTACTTAAGAGTTGTTTTCTTTTTAGTGTTTGGGGGCAAGCCATATGCATCAATAGGGATGTAGGACAAGTAAGCACTGAAACAGTTATGACATTTGGCCAAACTGATTGCATCTTCATTTCTACAAGAAAGAAAATATTGTAGCACAGATTAGTGGTATAGCAAAATCATTAAACAATCATTTTTATCAGCTATTTTACAACAAATAATTATAATATTAAGAGATGGCTTTGTTCCTTTAATTGATTTAATGGGCAAAATTCATCCCTGGTATAACTTAATTGAAGTAAGTGGTATTACACCAATGGTGAGTTTGACCTGGGTGTGTTAAGGCATGGCTGAATGGATACATAATAAAGTATAACCTCTATTTGATATTGTACAAGAGCAGGAAAATCCATCTTGCAGTAAGTGTTGAGGTAATTTTTTAAATAAAGAATATTAAATCATCATCTATTCTGTTTTAAAACAGAAGCAATAAAATCACTTGATATTGAGTGTAAACTAAATTATTTTTAAAGTAAAACTAAAAATTTAAGTATAATACTCACTGTGGGGAAATTCTGTACTCAGTTACAATAGTGTAAATCCAGAATAATTCTGTTGACTTCAAAACCACCAGAACAGTTAGCTGGGATTTATACCAGTGTAACAGAGCTGCATCTAGTTGTGGGAAATTCTTATCTGAACATTGTCAATTTGTGCACACTTTAGAAGTACGTACACACACACCCCTCCCCCCCCATTGGATGAGAATCCAGTATCCAACTGGTGAAGAACATATTTTTTGTGTTTTTCCTGATCTTACTTTTGTGGTTCTCTGTTGAAGAGCTTGACAGAATACATTTTTTAAAGATGAAATTTGACAGCGATAGTGGAAACCCTACAGACCTTTCAAGCCCAGGTTACTACTTTGCAGGTACAGAATGTGGTCCTACACGCTCAAGCTGCACCACCTTCAGCTCAGACCCCCGCTCCCTACCAGCCCCCTCTTCTTTTACCAGACCAGGACAATGGTGATTGTGACAAATTTTGTGGGGTCCTAAATCAGTGTTGGCTCCTATTTCTGCTATACTCACAGTTGTACCCCATCAATCATGCTGTGACCAACTGCACCCATGCCTTTTGAGGTATCATTTGAAAACTAATAACTTGCTGGTCAATAATATCATGGTTAAATGTGTGTAGAAACAATAAATGTAAAGTTATGAACATAAGCAGAAATTATGTCTGAAATGTATTTACCAGAGAAGTCTGGAGAGGGGGTAAACCTTTTACTCAAAGACAAAAGACAAGCAGATGCATCTAGCCAGGTGTCATCAAAGCTGATTGGCAGTCACCGGTCAAGTGGCCATTCTTTGGCAGTAAAGGGGGGCAGGAACCGATTGATTTGGATTTTAACAAATAACATGGAACTCTTTCACCACGAGGCTCCATGTCTCTGTTCTCACAGCTGGAAGGAACTTTATCTTGGGTACTCTCAGGAAAATACATCTCAAAGGGTGATTGGACTAAAACAGTGAGGGGGCAAAAACACCCCAGGTATTCTCTCTTTCTTTCTCTTTCACTCTTGTTCTTTCAACTAAGCAGACAAAGGAACCAGCCCTTTGTACTTTTAGGGAAGATCCTGACTTGAGAATTTGGTCAGCAATGTTGTTGGGAATCTGGGGTAAGAGATTTTACCTTGAACCAAGTCTAATTTAAGTTTTAGCACTAGAAAGCATTTTATCTTTATTTCTTTTATAACCATTGCTGACTTTAATGCCTTATACCTGTACTCACTGAAAATCTTTAGTTAAATAAACTTATTTTATTCTTTATTCAAAACTAATCCAGTGTTCTGTTTAAACTGAATTGTTTGGCAACTCCAATTAAAGCAGCAAACACTTGTACACTGATCCCTTACAGAGGCAACAGACCTCTGATATCCACACTGTCCAGGGGAGGGCTGGACAGCTCAGAACACACATTTTGGGGAAAATTCAGGACTGGAAGTGTGTTGGGATCATACTGCAAGCAGTAACCAAGGCTGCTGAAAGTCAGAGTGTAGCTAATGTACAGCTGGCAGGTAACAGCTACTCAGGTTCTGACCTGCATGGTGTTTGGCTGTTCATGAGGGGCCCAGGTTGGGAGCTACAGCAGTAAAGCATTGTGAGGCACCCAAGGTTGCAGGGCAGGTGGTGGCACAACCCCTCTCTAGTCTGGATTGCATCCCAGAATGAGAGGCAAGCCCAAGTGGGATTGATTATTAACCTGCTCACTCGGGAGGCCTTTGTCTTTGCTCCTGGGACAACTTGAGGTGGAATCCCCATTTGGATTGTATGCCTTAATCAACCTGTGCATCAAGATCAACTGCCTGACCAAATGCCCCCAAGAAAAATGACGGCCTTCCTAGATCCTGCCAGCTCTGACCCAGTTCTCCCTCCATTGCCCAAATCCATGCAAGTCGATCAGGTCCAACTCCACCTCTGTAATGTGGAGAAAAGATGATGCTGGGCATTGGGCCTATGCATATACTGCGGGGAGCCAGAACACTTTGCATAAAGCTTCCCTGCCAAGGTCCAATCTGTGCCCTGGTCAGGAAATGCCATACCCAAGCCCTGATTAGGAGGGAGGGATTGGGCTGAGTGGTGCTCTTCCTTTCTCCCCAGCAACCCACACCAACTCTTGTCTGTGGGTACTTTGGTGATGGCCAATCCACATCCTACATATCTCCAACTCCCTCTCTAGTTCTGGCATCCTGTGATGCCTCACATCAGCACAGAGCTGCTGGTGGACTCAGATGCCTCAGGCAGTTCCATGGACCTGGAGTTTGCCTGTGTACACAATATCCCCACCAAGTTCAAGGACTCCCCTGAGTTAGTAGAGTCCATATATGGGTCACTCCTTTCATCAGGACTGACCATTCACCAGGCAGCTCTCCTAGAGGTAACTATCCTTTGAGACCACCGAGAAATTCTCCAGTGTGGACTAATTTTGTGCACCACATTAATCAGTTGTCCTTGGCATCCCCTGGCACGTCACCCAAGATCTCTGCAGACAATCCTATTTCCCAAAAGCTGACCTGGGACCAAAAACCATTTGAAGTGTATAGTAGAACCTCAGAGTGGTGAACTGACTGGTTAGCCACATACCCTATTTGAAACTGGAACCACACACAATTAGGCAGCATCAGGGACCAAAAATAAAATTAAATTAAAAAGCAAATACAGTACAGTACTGTGTTTAAATGTAAACTATTAAATAAAGGGAAAGTTTAAAAAAAGATTTGACAAGGTAAGGAAACTTTCTGTGCTTGTTTTGTTTAAGATGGTTAAAAGCAGCCTTTTTTCTTCTGCTTAGTAAAGTTTCAAAGCTGTATTATGCTAATGTTCAGCTATAAACTTTTGAAAGAACAGCCATAATATTTTCAGAATTACGAACATTTCAGTGTTACAAATAACCTCCATTCCCGGGGTGTTCATAACTGTGAGGTTCTACTGTATTTGATCTTCTAAATAATTCATTCAAAGATATGAATGGAGCATCCAAAAGTAAATCCAGCAACCCCTGGGACATTCTAATGTCTCCAGGAATTCCTGTTAAATATCAATGCTATGTCAATGTGTTCAACAAAAAGAAAGCCAATATGCTACCAACCCATTGCTGCTATGACTGTCCCATCAACGTCCAGCCAGGAGAAGATGTTCCCTTTGGGCTCACTTGCTCCCTCTTTTAACCTGAACTACAGGCACTGCAAAGCTATCTCAGGGAAAACCTACAGAAGGGATTTATTTGCCCCTCCGCATCCCAGCTGTTTGAAAGACACCGCTCTGCCAAAGTCTTCACAAAGTTGGATCTCCACCAAGTTTATAACCTGGTGAGGATCTGGGAAGGAGACAAATGGGAGACCACCTTCCATACCAGGTATAGTCATTTAGAATATATGGTCATACCATTTGGGTTGTGCAATGTCCCTGCAAACTTCCAGCATTCCATAAATGACATCTTTAGGTACATGCTGGATCAATGACGACATCCTCATTTTCTCCAAAAGTCAGGACCTCCACAATCATCCACGTATCTTGGAGAGACTCTGCGAAATCCACCTTTATGTGAAGTCTGAGAAATGAGAATTCTATAAGAACACAGTGGAATTCTTGGGATATATCATCTTGCCCAAGGGACTCTCAGTGGACCCGCGAAAGGTGGTGGTAATATCTGACCTGGCCACATAAGCTGGCAGCAATATCTGACAATGACATACATAGGGGTGCAATGATTCCTGGGGTTCACCAATTTCTACAGGCAATTTATTAATTGGGTTCTCTAGCTTACTAGCACCTGTAACAATATTCGTGCAAAAGGCAGCCTCGTTCGCCTGGTCCATGGAGGCTCAGTCAGCCTTCAATCAACTGAAGAGAGCATTCACCGTAGCATCTATCCTGATTAATTCAGATCCCGTAAAACCACTAACAATTGAGGCCAATGCCTCAAAATTTACCATTGGTGTAGTAGTATCTCCACATGTGGGATCCCGCAACCTACTCCACTCCTGTGCCTTTTACTCCTGGAAGATAATTCCAGCAGAAAAAAATATGATATTTGGGACAAGGAGATACTGGCTATCAATGCGGTTTTTGAGGATTGGAACCACCTCCTAGAAGGAGCCCAATTTCCCAATCCAAGTCCTGACAGATGACAAGAACCTGGAGCACCTACAAACTGCTAGATGCCTTAAACAATAGGTCCCTTTTCTTCACTTGATTCGACTTCGTTGCCCGGGGCAAGAAACAGGAAGATGGATGTCCTATCCCACAAGAAGGACTATTTCGATCCTGGTGAAGAACCCTCTGCCACAGTACTCCATGTATCCACCTTTGTCAACAGCATGATTGACAGCAGTCTGATGTGCTCCATCTGCTATCTGCTCCCTTTCACAAGCCAGATTCACCAGACCCTGAATGATGATAGTATCCAGTCCAACTTTGTGTTCTGACTACAGAATGACCTCCTTTATTCCAAGAGTTGTATTTATAGTCTTGAGGGACAGCTTAAACTTCAGATATTGAAATTATGCCATGATTTGCCACTTGTGGGCTATTTTGGCCAATTCAAGACTTGGAATCCGATCTCAAGAAGCTTCTGGTGGCCAGACCTATGAGCTTACATCAAGGATTATATAAGGCCTTACAACCTCTGCACGCATACCAAGAACCCCTGAACCAAACCCCTATGTTTTCTCCAATCTTCGCCCATGATTCCACATCTTGGTCTACTATATCAATAGACTTCATCATAAAACTGCCATGCTTCCAGGAACACTTGGTAATCCTGGTTGTCATTGACCTCCTAACAAAGATGGTGCACTTCATTCCATTTTGTACAATCCCCACTGCATGGGAGACATTTAGGCTTTTCCTGGAAAATGTCTTCTGGTACCACAGGTTACCAATGCACATTGTATTGGTCCAGAATCTCTAGTTCATCTCCTGATTCTGGCAAGAATTTCTCAGACTCCTTGGCATTGAGTCCCGCACCTTATCCACCTATCAGCTGCTGACTAAGGGAAATCAGAGAAGGTCAATGAAATCTTGGAGCAGTATCGTCGCTTCTTTTTGAGTTAACACCAGGACAATTGGCTTCCCCTGCTGTGATATACTGAATTCTCATATAACAATGCAATTCACACCACAAACCAATGTAGCCTGTCTTTGCAAGCTATGACTTTCACCCCTACTTCCACACAGACTTACCTGTGAGTTCCCCAGTACTGGCCGCTGCAGATTTAGCCTCCGACCTACACCAGGCACACTGGGAGCTCAAGGAACTCTTGCATTCTGGCAAAAAAAAGCCTATAAACTCCATGCAGACCAAGATTGTCAGACTGTGCATCCGCCACAGTAGCCTACCAATACCTGGGCCCCTTCAAGATTATAGAATGGGGAAACCCTTTCAAGTTTCAAGTTACTGCTGCCCAAGTCCTTGAAGATCTACCCCATCTTTCAAATCTCACTTTTAAAGCCCTGCATTGAGAACCCATACCCAAACTGCTCTAACCTGCTACTGCCACCTGCCATGCAGACAGGAGGACTACTTGGTTCCCTACAGCTCAACTCTTAGCAAGTAGGGGAAGGCTCCAGTATCTGGTCAACTGGAAAAGCTATAGTCCAGATGAATGGTCTTGGGAACCAGTGGAGAACATCCATGCACTGGGCATGTTGTGAGAGTTCTATCAGAAGTAACCCAAGATACCAGACTCCAAGGCCCCTAGGATGTGCTCTCGAAGGTGTGGGTACTGTCTGGAAGCAGGGCCTGCAGCAGAGCCAGTCTCCAGGCAACCTAATGAGCACAGCTGGCCCTGTAGTATGCTGCCTGATTGGCTATATCATCTGATTGATTGGAAGAGTCAGCATACTGGATCTTAAGCCCAGCAGCAGCAACGGGTCAGTAGCTGTTCCAAGTATTGGCCCATGGATGTGATAGCTCGTGTGCTTGCTTCTTCTCATACTTGTTTCAGCCCTGCTCCTGCCTTGGCCTCAGTCCTGCCCTTGCATTGCCTCACTTCAGAAACCCAGTTCTGACCCTTGGCTCTGATTCCAACTTCAGCTCTGACACTTAGTTTTGGCATCTGGCCTCTGATTCTGGCTCTGACCCTGGGCTCCTATTCCTTACTATTGACTCCTTCTCTAATCACAAGGCCTGGCTCCTGTTCTAATCACTGGGCATGACCACCCATATCACGGTCACTGACCCTACCTTTCCTGGTGAGCTCTCTCTCACTAGCTCCCCTGAAAAGTCCCTCTCCTCAGAAGCTTTCTGTCTTCTGTAGGTCTCCTGACTGAGCACTCCTAAACCTTTATTATGCCAAATTGTTCATTAGTTAATTAACTGCTGCCCAGCCGCCTTAGGTAATTCTTCTTTCGTATGGCGTTTGAAAAGTAACAGGCTGGGATTATAATTGAATCTTAATATTTGAAAGCCATTCTAATACTTCTGGGATAGCTAGGTGCTGCCCTGCCCCCGTGCCACCGCTGTAAGCATGAATGGGGCAGTTGTCCATGACGTGTCACATAGGGTTTGTATCTCACTACAGTCATAATTTGATGATTCCTTGACTTTCCATTTGTGGAGTAGATAACCACACATTCCATGCATTGTCCAAATGTGGTTGAGTGCAGTCCACTCCCTATAGGGAAGGCAGAATCCTGGGATTTTTTTTGTTGGATCTTCAATCAGGTCTTTGTTTAGGATTTCACAAGAGGCCCATGATTCAAGCCAGCAAGTGGTGGTGTCCTTTCTGTTGTCCTGCAGCACTGACACATAGATCCAGAAAGGCTGCCTCGATTTGAGATGGGGGACTGGCAGCGAATTGAGTCTCGGTGTATTGGCAGGTCTGGAGCAGCCAGTATCTTGCACTCCCAGAACATCTTGCTGATGTTGGTTGGTGCGATGGGAGCCATAGTACTGGGATTGATTTGAGAGAGCCACTAGTAATACTGAGCATGGTATTGATTTCAATATCAACGAGACAGGTATGGGAGCTGTTGCACTAAAGTAGCATGCAATACGCCGCTGTTCGCAAGACCAAGGCTTGTACTGATGTTTGAAGCATGCATGGATCACATCCCCAGGATATTCCAGCAAGCTTCTGGATGATGTTAACTTTTGTCTTTATCTTCTTTTTTGTGTTGTCATGGTGTTGGTAGTAGTTCAGCATCTGATCGAGGGTAACTCCAAAATACTGGGGACTGTGGTCATGTGAAAGAAGCAGACCAGAAAAGTTCACTTTCCGCTGCACTTTGGCCTCACAGTTTTTCAAGTGCAAGGCAGAGACGAGTATTTTCAAAGCACTGGGTTTCAGTCACCAAACTTTGAAATATGGCTAAAGTATCCAGAGGTGGTTGTTCATGAACTTTTCTGTGGCCTCCAGAGAGGATGCTTGCATTGCTAGCACAATGTCATCTGCGTTGATGAATTTACAGGATGATATGACCAGAATATCGCTGGTATAGTGCAGCCACTGAAATGGATCCCTCTGAGAGGCCGTGTTCAATCTCCATAATTTCCATATAGGTGTATGGTGAATTTTCTGTTACTCAGCATCTTGAATCTGATGGTTGATTGGCATGGGAAAGCTAATGCTAACTTCAGCTGAAGACCTTTGCACCATACGTATCAGATGCAGAAGAAAGATCAATGAATGCCGCTGCTGTTTTTAATTATTTCTGGTAGCCATATTCTATGTACTTGGCTAAGGGCCGACACCTAGTCACAGCAGTTGTGACCAGTTCTAAATCTGGCCTGCTCTTTAGGAACTGGTTGCTCCAGGATTGGCTGTAACCTTTGAAGTAGGAGCCATTTCAACAGTTTATAGGGAGATGGGCCTGGTAGCTTTTTGGGTCAGTGGCTTCTTTTCCAGGCTTCAAAATGGCCACCTTCCACTCTTTTGGTATTATGCGTGAAGAGTTGATGTTGCTGAAGAAGTCTGGCAGCCACCTTCTTGCCTTCAGACCAAAGTTCTTTAGGAATTTTGGATATATTCAGTCCATTCCTGCTGCTTTCCTGGACTTAGTGTTGGAGAGAACCTTGTCCACTTCATAAGAACATAATGTGACGGGTTGGGACCACAGAGACCTGCTTGGTGCTGCCACCTGGTGTGCCAAGGCTACTTCTGCCCCTGCTTCCAGGCCTTTTCCAGCTTGGGACTCCCGAATCCTGTCTGTTTCGAGCCAGATTCCACTGATCTGCTACAAACACAGACCCAGGTCCGAGCCAAGTCCACTAACAACTGTAAGGCTCCTGGAAGCCCTCTTGCCTTTGACACCCCGGTGCCCAGCTCCCTAAGCGGTCTAAACCCTTAATACATCCGTTTTACCCTGTATAAAGCTTATACAGGGTAAACTCATAAATAGTTCGCCTTCTATTTCAAAGATAGAAAGATATGCACAGCTGTTTGCCTTCCCCCAGGTAACAACTCAACTCCAGGAAACTTAATAAGTAAAAAGTGATTTTAATAAGTACAGAAAATAGGATTTAAGTGATTTCAAGTAGTGACAGACAGAACAAAGTGAATTACTAAATAAAATAAAATAGAACACGCAGTTCTATGTCTAATCACCCTGTGTACAGATAAAAACCTCACTAGGTCCAGTCAACAGGCTATCTTCCTTCTAGCCTGGGTCCAGCAATCACTCACCCCCCTAATGTCTTTGTCCTTTGTTCAGTCTCTTTCAGGTCTCCTTGGGGGGTGGAGAGCTTCTTTCTTTAGCCAGCTGAAGACAAAATGGAAGGGTCTCCCCCGGGCTTTTATAGTCTTTCCCCCCTCCCTGTGTAACATCCTGTTACCATGGAGTTTTGGGATCACCTGGGCCAGTCACCTGTCCATGCACCCTTCCGCAACCAGCCTAACCAGTTGCATTCCAGACCCGGCCCCAATGTGGATTGGGGTCTGCAACGTCTTTTGTCTGTTAAGTGCTCGCACTTAACAGGCACATTCTTTGCTCCAAAGATGATCCCATGCACTTACAAAGGCTATGTACAAAACCAGCAAATATAAAACCAATCTTCATAACTCCAACTACAACAATGATACATGCATACAAACAGGAGGAGTAAATTCAGTAGGTCATAACTTTCACAGAGATATGTTACATGGCACATGTAGCATAAAACATATTCTAGTTACATATATACATTTATAAGCATCTCCACATAAAGTTTTATGGGGAACACCGTCACACATAAGAATGGCCTTACTGGGTCAAACCAAAGGTCCATCTAGCCCAATATCCTGTCTTCTGACAGTGGCCAGTGCCAGGTGCCCCAGAGGGAATGGACAGAACAGGTAATCATCAAATGATCCATCCCCTGTCACTCATTCCCAGCTTCTGGCAAACAGAGGCTAGGGACACCATTCCTGCCAATCCTGGCTAATAGCCATTGATGGACCTATCCTCCAGGAATTCATCTAGTTCTTTTTTGAACCCTGCTACGTTCTTGGCCTTCACAACATCCTCTGGCAAGGAGTTCCACAGGTTGATTGTGCGTTGTGTGAAGAAATACTTCCTTTTATTTGTTTTAAATCTATTGCCTATTAATTTCATTTGGTGACCCCTAGTTCTTGTGTTATGAGAAGTAGTAAACAACACTTCCTTATCTACTTTCTCTGCACCAGTAATGATTCATATACTGTGTAGGCAGCATAAAGGGATGAAGACAACTGGCACTGATTCAGTGTGTAGTAAAGTCGGTTGTGTACTTGTCACCTGATGTTTTTATCCATTGGCACATGGGAATTGGTAATTAACTGAGCAGAGATGGCACCTTCACTTACTGATGTGGTTTGTAGGCTGCTGGAGCTGCACTGCCGAAAAGATTGTGGAACTTCCAGGCTTTGCGGCTTGAAGTCGAGCACCATCATGGTTTTGCACAAACTTTTTCTTCTAGCTTAGTTCAAAAACTCAAGCAATGCTATTGTGGTTTTGGGGCTTTTGTCAGCTTGATATTGTCAGAAGACTACCTCATTCTCTTCTGTCGAGCAAGGAGTGAATGCTTTTCTAAAGCCTCTTGCAATGTTTGATTTCACAGCTGATACTAGTAGGCCTACAAAGCGGTGATAATTTAGCTGTATATGGTGGGATCCAGTTTCTTGAACCCTTGCTGTTATCACCACATAGAAGGACCAATCAACAGATTGTAGATTCCAGCACGGTTTCAGGAAGGATTGAATGAGTGGAACTTGTAGGCTTATAAAAATCACAATAGGTAGTGCTGGCTGTTGGTAATGTCATTGAGAACTGACCTTTTGGAAGGCATGAAGTGGCTGCTGATGTCACATGACACAAAACAAAGGTCAGAAGTGTAGCATTACCTCCATTGGGCCGACTTGAATGTGCCAAAGTCTTTGGTATCATAGAGGAGGAGCTGGTCATCAGTGAAAGCTCAGGATGTCAGCTGTTCTCCAGCACAGTTGTTCTTGTTATAGTCCCATAGGCTGTTGTGGCTATTGAAATTGCTGACATCATAGAATCATAGAATCTCAGGGTTGGGAGGGACCTCAGGAGGTCATCTAGTCCAACCCCCTGCTCAAAGCAGGACCAACCCCAACTAAATCATCCCAGCCAGGGCTTTGTCAAGCCTGACCTTAAAAACCTCTAAGGAAGGAGATTCCACCACCTCCCTAGGTAACCCATTCCAGTGCTTCACCACCCTACTAGTGAAAAAGTTTTTCGTAATATCCAACCTAAACCTCCCCCTCTGCAACTTGAGACCATTACTCCTTGTTCTGTCATCTTCTACCACTGAGAACAGTCTAGATCCATCCTCTTTGGAACCCCCTTTCAGGTAGTTGAAAGCAGCTATCAAATCCCCCCCTAATTCTTCTCTTCTGCAGGCTAAACAATCCCAGTTCCCTCAGCCTCTGACATGGATGGTAGGATGGCTTGGCATTGGTAACGCTAGACATGGCCATTCCATGATGGTAGCTTGTACACATTTATAACTGTTAGATTGCTGATCTTAATGGCAATTGAGCAGGGGTTTGTGATAGGCATGACCTGGATGGTATCTTTAAGGTCATGTTTTATGTACATCACGAGTCCGTATTTGGGGTGATGGCTTGCAGATATAAGGACATATCTGTTGATCTTTGATTGGTGCCCTTCACTCTCCAGGTGTGTTGTAGCACAAGGACACTGATATTTTGAGTCTGCAGGATCATTGTGATGTAATCGCACTTTGCATTGGATGGCCCTCGAGGTTGAACTCCATAATGTGCTGTGATGGGCTGATTTGAAGGAAGGTTTGGCCCTGACATGGGCCATTATTACCATTGCTTTTCTGACCAGGAGGCCCTCTAAGGATGTTTGGTTTCACATAACGGGGAAGACAGTGTGAAGGTTGTCGTCTCCTCCTAAGTAAATTAACTACTCCGAGGTGGATCTGGTTTGGGTTGTTCTCTTTATCAGCTGCCCTGTGAAACATGGATAGTGACCTTTGATATGGTTCAGTATGATGCTTTAGCAATCCTAAGCCACTGGTTGACATTAATCAGAGTGTGCCCAGTGAAAAGTAATACTTGTTTCCCCAATTATGCAAGCTTTTAATTTTTTTCAGCACACTGTGTACAGTAAATTCTGGACTTAGTTGCCTCAACCACTAGAATATCCAAACTTGAGGGCAAGAAAAATATGAAAATTCTTGTTTAGAAATCTGATAAAAGCCTGTATTTTAATCTTTTATGCAACCAAGTAGGATGGGAATAAATACCTTTGGCTAGTCCCAAAGAATATTCTTTTGATTCAAAGGGATTCTTAAGGTATATGCTTGTGTGCAAGAGAAAGAATACTGAAGAGTTTATGATCTTTGTCTTGCACCACTAATATTATACTGTCCAGAGCTCCTGGTATGCTGCTGAAAAGCTCTTGGAAGCTTCAGTGTCTTAGAAAGAAACGGATGGCTAGGCAAAATAACCTTCTCAAGAAAGGTAGATCAGTCTCTCATTTTCTGAGTTAGATTATGTCCAGAAGTGATTCATGCCAAGAGAAACAGAGGTTAAACTAATAGCTCACTGAAATCCCTTATTGCTATTTTGAGAATGAGGAAGGCCCAGCACAGTTTGGAGCCAGAGAGCAGTATGGTAAAGTTGACCCCAGTTTTCACTAGGAAAAAGCAAATAAGGCCAAATTGTCCAATCGTCCAATTGTCCATATGCATAATCCTAATTTATTAAGAGACTTTTCTTATGTCCTCTAAGGACTGTCCTGAAGCAGCTGTTTCAGCAGTTTATATTACAAATCTCCAGCAGTGACCAAAACAGAGATTGAAGAACTTCTCAAAGAAACCTATTTTTCACAGGATGACTTCAGTTATTGTGCTGGTCCAAGATGGCACTGACTCCTTTAGCATCAATAAATGGTAAAAAGGACTGACATCAGTAAACATGATTAGTAAAGTTGGCGATTGGCCAACTATAAGATCATCTCATTTAAACTAACATTCTAGACCTGTCACAATCTGGATTCAGGCCAGGATTTACTATTTAAAGCATTTTATGTGTCTGGAATATGAGGAGAAAATAAAATGTTTAAAGAAACACTGCCACATTCTGGGAAACTCCAGGGTGCATAAGCAATAAACAGCACACTAATGTTTCAACCTGCTCCTGGCACCTGGGATCCCCAGAGAATTGACAGCTTTGTAATAATCTGCACTAACTTTGCTCCAGGAGCCTCAATGCCATTTCAGCATAGTTTTGTGGCCTAAAACCCACTTTTAACATACTTTTCATTATTACAGCTAAATAGCCTAGTTACTGCAACAATGTTATAACAAAGAATCATACCAAATAAAAGGTACAAAGTGATGTTGGTTAAATAGATCCAAAACAGTTTTTGTCAACTTTGGTTTAGTTTTATTTAGGTACTTATTTTCTGCTACAAATGTACAAGGCAAGTGACAAATTGAACATGTGTTGGGACTTTATTAAAATAAACTTTTGTCTCTTAGTTAAACATAAACAGGTGATCTGGTCTTATTGTTCTTGGAATATAGGGCACCTGTGATCACAATCAAACTTGTAACTTGTACACAATCAAATACATGATCTGTGGTTTTGGTTATGCCCCTTTATTGATAATCTCAAGTATTTTGAAATTATTATAAGACCTATATTTTTCATATAATTTAATGTGATACTTCCTGTATTTTTAATATTATCTAGAAGTATTGCAAATGGTAATTTTTTGCAAGATATAGCCGTCTTACTTTTCATATAATGTATTGTAAAGGTTTAAAATAAAAATGACTTGGAATTTTTACTTTACAAGAAATCTGCAGGCAAAGATTATTTATAAATAAGAAATACTTTATACATTGCAGTTACAAATGGATTTAAAATAGTGGATAAGTTTTGTTCTATTGTTAAGAAGAATTACTATTCTTTACTATTCTAATTACTATTACATACTGTGAAGTAGTAAATTGGCGTGTAAGAAAGTACACAGATCATACTTCTTAGTCTAGCTATGTCTGAGACTGCTACAGATGTGTTGCTCTTATCCTCTATGTAAATGTTCATTGCCCTTCTCCAGACACTGGCTGATTAGACTGACATTTCTGTCCTTGAAGAGTCTGCTTATCTTTCCAACTATATTAAGATAGTAGCTGTGAAAGTAGAGGATATAATTATTTATTCAAGAAGCTTGCTTCAAATGTAGAGGTACTAGCCACCAGTGCTCTTTGGAGGTGGTGGGTAGTAGTCAGAAGCTTATCATATTATGTCCATTAAGTGATGATGGAGTAAAGGAAAGCCCATACTAAAATATTTGGAACTTCTCTGTTTCTTGTACAGATTAGGATTGTGTAGAGTCAAAATAAGGTGGAGATTTAGGTAAATCTAGAACTTCAATTGGGGGTCAGTACTTGGCTAAAAACAGAGAGCTATGTAAAAAAAGAAGAAAATGTGTTTTGAAAAATAAACTAAATTCAGAGTTAATACTGAAATGTCATTTTTGATATATCTTATGTAGTTATTGTGACATAGTAAAGAACATTTAATTTTTTTGAACATCAGCAATACCTACTATAGGCACTAGATGGTGTTTCAGCCTTTACTGTGAATTAATGTACATTTGTGTGTTTCAAAAGACACTGGCAACCTTTTAGGATGCAAGTTTTTTGGTAACTTCAGAAAATGAAAATTATTAGAGGTGTTAGAGAGCAGAATTTTGCGTTTTTCTCCATTTAAGATGGACACTGTACTAGTTTTTAAAATAATTCACACCCAGAATCTTCCATGTTGGTATAGTCACACATTATTTTCTTGTATATATTTTTTCCAGGTTGCTATTAAACAATGGATAGAGGAGTTAAAATGCAAATGCAGTTTGCAAATTGTCTTTAGATTATGATTTTGCCAGAGCATGAATCAGTCCTTCTCCGTTTTAAAACAAAATATAACCTTAGCATATTGTGTGTGCTACTGGAAATAAATATTTTTTATTACAGGAATGCTACTAGAGACTGAGGAATAAGATGTAGAAATCAACTCTGACCTCTAACAAATCAGAGCCTAAATATCTTTGAGTACATTAATTAATTTGCCTACATATGTGACAGTGGCATTTTGTTAGTTCTTTAATGTTACTTTAAAAGAAAACCGTAACTGCTTATCTCAACAATCTGAGCATCTAAATGTAAGATGCTGTTTTCCTCATGAATAAATTGTGTAATGTATTTGAAAATAAGTGTTCGTTATAGTTGGTATTTCTGATATTAGCAAACAGGTAAAATGATGAAAATATATGAAAAGCAAAGGGCTATATATTTTTGGCATGTTATATTTAAAAGTTTACTCTAGCATAGAACACTTTAATATAGCTTTTTGTTTTCAATTTCCTTTATTTTCATGTTTTGTAGGGTTGTTTTTTTAAAACATTTATAGTATAATTTCATTCTGATCCATGTTGCTGTGAAAATCTATAAGAAACATAATGAAATATCTTTGGAGCCAATCTGATTTTTCTGAGCGTCAGTTGGATGTGCTATGATTACTTCTCTGGAGTGTGATCAGAAACAAAGGAGCTGATCCAATTCAGTGGCAGTCTATGAGAAACAGATTGCAAACGTTAGAGTGAAATGAAATGACAAGCCAGGATACCACAGATTCCTATCACTTTAAGATTGGGTAGTACCTTTAAAGAAAGGGACAGATGTTGATTCAACTTTTATCATAAAAATATGTTTCCTCAGCTGTCTAGTGGCATTGGCAACTGTTCTGCCATGTGCTGAGCTAGGTTTTCAGCTACACAGCCCAGCAGAGGCTGGTATACTGCAGAAGTAGCTCATTAAATCACACAGGGTTATAAGGGAAGGAAATTGGTATATTTCTCTCTGACAGGCCACTGTGGCTAACCCAGGAGCAAGTCCATGACTCCTGGAGGGGGAAATCTCCAACCATCTTCTGTTGGAAGGACAGATCACTGTACCACATTTCTTTGTGGCAAAGGTGAAAATGCTAGGCATCCTGAAGTGCCCCTCTTCAGGGAAAAATGTGGCTGGGGACTAAGGAGTTATATACTGAGTGGTTCAGCTTGTGCTGCTTGGTTTCAATGAGTCATTTTAAATCTCTAACAATACAGTACCAGGAACATACTGTAAGAAGACTTTTAGGGATCTGATACTGCGGTTACTCGTTCAAAATTGCCACTGACTTCTGTGCCTGAGTCATGACTGCAGGACTGGGTCTTTAATTATAGTGTCATGTATGTGAAAAGTTTAGTGCTTTATTCAGCAGAAACTCTGCCTTTGCAGAAGGCAGCTAGAGACATTACATATATTGTTGGGTGGAAAATGGTTTTCCCATCCCAGGAAAATTTTCAATTTCCTCCCCCCGTTTCACATTGGAACAAAATGGAGAACATTCTAAGTTTTTCATGAAAAAACAGTACAAGAACAAGAAAGATCCCATAATAACCAAATAGTGTACTCAACTGGGTTGTGTAAGACAAGTCTCTGCTCTTCCTTATTCTGTAACTATTTAGCTATTCTAGGGCAGTGACTCTCAATCTTTCCAGTTTCAGTGTAGTAGCCGTGTTAGTCTGTGTCAGCAAAAAGAAAATAAGAAAGAAATACTTGTGGCACCCACTGAATGTTCCATTCTATGCATCTGATGAAGCGGACTGTAGTCCATGAAAGCTTATGCTGAAATAAATTTGTTAGTCTCTAAGATGCCACAAGTATTTCTTTCTTATTTTCAATCTTTCCAGACAATTGTACCCTTTTCAGGAGTTTGATTTGTCTAAAAGCCTACTTGCTTACAAAATCAGACATACAAATAGAAGTGTCACAACACGCTATTACTGAAAAATTGCTTACTTTCTCATTTTACCATATAATTATAAAACCAATTGGAATATAAATATTGTACTTACATTTCAGTGTACAGTATATAGAGCAGTATAAACAACTCGTATGAAATTTTAGTTTGTACTGACTTTCTTAGTGCTTTTTATTTAGCCTGTTGTAAAACTAGGCAATTATCTAGATGAGTAGATGTACCCCCTCGAAGACCTCTGAGTACCCCCAGGGGTACATATGCCCTTGGTTGAGAACCACTGTTCTAGGAGGTCTCTTGCTCTCTCGCTCATTTTGACTAGAAATTCTAGTTAGTTACATTTACTAAAAAACTGGTCAGGAGCATTAAGCAAGTTCTGGTTGAGTGTTTTAGTGTGCAAAATAAAAAAAATGAATGGCTGATCAAGCTGTGGTTAGTGGGGATGATTAGTCATACCTACAGTTGGGTGTGGTTTCTCCTGAAAAATATGTACATAAGATGTATAAAAATGTCAGCACACAGACCACAAAATAGTAGAAAGAAGTATACAAAAGGAGACAAGCTGAGACATGTGAAAATAGGAAGGAATTAAAAGACTAGATTAGTGAATGAGTACTATATACATTAATTGTTTTAAAACAAACTGAAATAGATGTATTGTTTTATTATAATGAGTTTATAAAGTATTACTTTTATTTTTACTCTTTGGACATGTTCTGGCATATAGACTTATATATTTGCTTTGTACTGTGGTAAGATTAGCTGCATAATCAAGTTCCAAATTACCTAGTGCTGGAAATGACCTGCACTAGTGTAATCAATTACAATCTGAAGACCCTGTTGGCAAGCACATTTTATTATAATAAAAATAACTAAGTACAAAATATGTAATAGTTACATAATTGGGAAGTTTCAATAGATTTTTTAATAATCAGTTATTAACACAAAACGAGAGTTAAATAATCTCTCCACTTCATTGTTAAAAATTATTCCCATAAATATTGCATTTTTATCTTTGTGTTTATTAAATCAATTCAATTTAATTTAATTTACAGCAGTTTAAAAAATCAAGTCACATGCCCTCATTTAGCCCTACAATTAAATATAAAGGTCCAGATACTAAGCTGGTATAATCAACATATCAAAGTTGAAGTCAGTAGCATTATGTTTATCTGCACCAGCTGAAGATCTGATCCAAAGTTCCTAATCCTGATTTTTCTTTAATTTAATCCATTTTCTTACATTTTTTACCCCCTCTTATTGTTTCTATCACATTACCCTTATCTCTTAATAATAATCTTTTCCCCTCCATTACCACATCTTGAAAATCCATCTACCATCTTTCCAATTACTGTAAATGTAAAAGCAAGAATGGAAGCAAAAATACTTTCTTGCATTATATTTTACTAAAGAAACTTTTCTTTCCACATTTGTCTAGACATATTTTGTTGTGCATATTAATACCTTGTCTGTAACTTTATTTTAAAGAAGCAAAGTTATACTCTTGTTTGTACCTCCAGAACTAGCATCCCAACTGACACATGCTTAACTAAAACTTTTTTATCTTTGTATTCTTTGTCAAAACTAATTTGTTTTCATTTAAATCTATGCACAGGTAATGTGGGTATGTAACTTGTGCCGAAAACAACAAGAAATCCTCACAAAATCAGGAGCCTGGTTCTACAACAGTGGATCAAATACACCTCAGCAGCCTGATCAAGAACGTATTAGAGGGTTGCGGAACGAGGAAGCACCTCAGGAGAAAAAAGCAAAGCTGCAGGAACAGTCCCAGTACCAAGGACCCTCAGGTGACATATCCACACCAGCTTTGGACAAAAATAGATCTCAAGTGCTCACAAGACAAGACTCAATTAAAAATGGTTCAGGAGTGAAGCACCACGTTGCAAGTGACACAACTTCAGACAGGTAAGGAACTGTTTCATTTTTATACCGATAAGAGAGTTTGTTGAAGTTGATTTTATTCTACAAATCCTATATGAGACTCTTGCATCTTCTAATTATATATATATATTAGGTTTTTTAAAAACAGTTCTAATTGGTAAGCAGCTGGGGAGCCTTTCATTGTGTTCAGAAAGTTGCAGACAGCATGCTCTCTTCTTCATCCTCTCCTTCTCAAAAAGGGTATTAGCCAAAAAATGATAATGTTATGACACACCTGAAAATGTGATGCTGAAAGTGTACGTTATGCTTAGGTCATTTCCCCCTTTCAAAACACTCTTTGTATATTCTTTATAAAATATGTAGTCCTCAATTTTGTGTGATCACTAACTTTCTGGCATAATTATTGTGATTACTGCCAATACTTAAAAAATAAGGCATGACAAGGTGTGTTGTTGGAAGTTAGTAGTCATTCAGATTGTCAGAATGTTACTTTGCATACTACCTGCTGTATTTTGAATGCAAGATTGTAATATCTTTGAGTGATGACATCAGCACTGCATCTTCCTCAGAGTTTCCAACCTCAGGTTTAAACCTCAGTTCCCTTTATAATAAAAAATGAATCAATTCTTAACCCTTTAATCTTAGTGTCATCTATCAAAGGCTGAAACGACAACTGTTTTTTAAATTAACATAATTGTAACTTTCCTTCCACCCGCCTCACCAAATTCTAATTCCTATTTCCTGCCCTAGTTGGAAAAAAGTTGAATGTAATTAACCAGAACTTTTTGCTTCACCTATTCTGCCTGCTGCCCTTTGCTCCGATTTCAGTTGACAGGTTTAGTGCTGAGTGGCTCCAAGTGCTTCTTAATTATATTCACTGTCTCTGAGCTGCACAATACTGAAGTTGGCAGTTGAACTCATTGCTAAAGAGCAGCAGGCACAATGGGAGAAAAAAAGACTTATTCTATTTCTAATTTTTTATTAATTATACCTAGAAAATGGAATCATGCATCCCCTATAGTATTATAATGATAATGCCCCATCTCCTCAGCAGTATTTCAATTCCTGTATAAAGGCTAGATAGATAGATTTTTTAAATGCTATTGTCTAAAACTCTAACTACAGGTATAATATAAATATATACAGTTCAAAATAGAATAGACCAACAGGAAAAAATACTCTGTCCTTGAATTCCATCCATTCCCTTTAAGATCATCAATATCCAACTTGTTGATAAACTGTATGGTCAATTGCTTGACTACACTTGGTTCATTATGAAATATATTCAAGAGACCAAATAATCAATCAGTTATGTTTATTGCTAAAAGCCATTAATAATACAGTGTAGGAAAAAGGTTCAATACTATACCAGTCTCCGGGAAGCTGTCTCACACAGATATCAGGGGATAGCTGTGTTAGTCTGTATCCACAAAAACAACAAGGAGTCCGGTGGCACCTCATCTGTTAGTCTTTAAGGTGCCACCGGACTCCTTGTTGTTTTTGTCTCACACAGGGTTGTTACATTCATCTTATACAGAAGATGTGCTCCCGAAGTTACCCATTTCAGTTAGGAGTGTTTATGAAATCCAGACCATCAGTTCCTCCTAATACCTTAACTTTTATGTACCTTTCCTTGTCTTGTTTTGGATACTAGCATTCCAGGTCCTGGTCTGTGAAGGTGCTTCCCCAGCTTGTACCAAGCTATAGAACAAATGTAGCTTGATTTTTGACAAGTTCCCTCTCTCTTATGCCAAATACTGAGCTATACTATTGCAGGGTATTGTGGGATGTAGCTTAGCATAATTTAACAGAACTCTCGGAAAAACATAAGCCTATTCAGCTCTTATTACTGGCAGGCATTCACATAATGTGGTACAGGGGAGTCGCATCTTACGCGGGGGTTAGGTTCTAAAGTCAGCACGTATGGCGAAAATCGCGTATAGTCAAACTCCCATTCAGTGGAATGGCAGGCGGAATCGCCCGCACTACAGGTACGGTATTTAAATTGTTCTTTTTCTTTTTTTTTTTTGCCAAGTGCGTATAGTTGAATTCGCATAAGTTAAATGCGCGTATGATGCGACTCCACTGTATATACTAACCTAACTTATGTTTCTTGAGTAACAAACAAACACTGGCTCCTTCAGACCCAGTCTCCTCTTTCAGTTTTATTTGTATACTTACTCATCCTATTGTTTCTTAACTAACATAAATACAATCTTGTGTAACAACCACACCTAAAATTGTATTTATGGTAAGTGCTGCACATCCTTGAGGTTTAGACGGGCCTCTAGTACTGAGAAAATCTCTCAATTTTTCTATGGTTATAATACTCTGGTTTTTTCTATGGTTATAATACTTATAATGTTCATCGAGCCAATCTTCCTTCCATTGAAGGAGAGCTTGAAATAGGATACCTCCTGATGCATGACCATCTCTTTCCTAAGCTGGCCAGAGTGTCTATTAGAGAAGGATGCCAGACTCTCCCTATATCAGGGTCTCTAAGAGGTGCTGGGCTAAAAATCCAGGGATTGAGCTAAGTCTCAAATATGAATCATTATATGACAGTGTGTTGCATTACCAATGTGGTAGTCTTAACAGTAGCTATATTTTTAAAAGGAATTATAATTTTATTTAAAACAAAATTTTAAAAGTGAAGGCTTTCATTTTATTACATTTACCCTTTTATTAAAATAGTACATATTATTTTATTAATAATAAAATGTTTTATTTTTAAATTATAAAGTATTTTGTGGTATTCTCTTAGGCTAATGGAGCAGTACCTATTAGCCTATAGGTATTATTTTTTCTTTTTGATTGCCAATCGTGCTCTAAGAACCTCTTTCCATCTTCTAATCCCTCCAGTTTTGGTCAAACTAGGATATCCAAAGTATCTTAAAGAGTGTGAGACTCGATTTTGTATCTTCTATTTAAAAATATAAATTAGAACGTCTAATAATGCAGATGTATCTCTTTAAGTGCAACTGAAGGATTAAAGTGACCAGCCACTAGATAAGCATGTTGGATGTGATATCACCCTGATAGAATTTTATTATAAAAGAGCTCAGTCAAGGGAGTGAGTTTTTCCTGACTAGTATGGGAGGCCATTTTTGTTTCTTTCACTTTTCTGCATAAGATAAATCCAAAAGAGAAAGAAGACAAATCAAAATGACCCCACTGACAGTGAAGTAGTAATAGTGGGGCCAAAGTTTTGAGAAGGGGACTTATATCCAGAGCACAGTAAGTAGTCAGAAAGTGAATGAGAATATAAAAAATAACATGATAAAACAACATGTTTCCAGGCTTTTTCAGTGTCCCCAGGTTTATTAGTGTGTTTACACCAGACGTAATTTTGGAAAATTAAAACAGTACAATAAAATAATTTATTCTCATGTGTGAGAGAGCTCATTCATTATCCCAAAGAATCTCCAAAGCTGTGGTGTTTTGTTGCTTTCTTGTGACCAGGAATATGTCCCCAGGACATAGTATGCTGAACTATTTTCAAAATGCTGCATGAGAGTTATAGGTCCCTTTCAAAATTTACCCGACAATATACATCCAAAAGGCTATATACATAAGACTACCTGTATATTGCTTTTATTTTCTTAAAATATATTAATTTACTTACATTAGCATATATATTGTGTATAGTACTGATATATTGCATGTAATGTTGCTATAATTTTGAAGTCTCAAGTACTGATTTGAGTTTGTGTGGGTTATTTGGTTCATTATTTTTGTTGTATCTACAGTAAGTGGCTTGTACAGTATGGCTGAGAATATGAATTGCATACTGTCTGCTTTTTTCATAGCATATAAGAAAAAATAAGAATGCTTACAGATTAATATATTTTTCCAGTTAAATTTAAAAATTGGTGTCTTTAATTTGTTTTGAGCTTTTGCTTACTGAGCACCCACAGCTTCCATGAACCTTAATTGCAGTAGTCAGCACGTAGCACTTCGGTATATCAGGCTCCAGATACCTCAATTTGGGCACCCAGAAAATGAGGAACACACAGTTAGTGGGCACCTGAGAAAATATTGGTGTAACTCACTTGCCCAGCATCATACGAGAAATCTGTAGCGGAGTTAAGAATAGAACTGAGCTCTTGTGGGTAGCATTCACCTTCTTAATCATGAAACCATACTTGCTGTCCCTGCCTTATTCTCTACCACTGCCCTGTTTATCCCTTTCTCCCACCTTTCATCTCTTTGTCTGTTTCCTTTGATTGTAAGTTCTTTGGAGCAGGCACCATATCTTCTTGAATATCTGAGTATCATCTAACATGTTGTGGGTGCTACTGCAATAGTAGTAATCTTGATTAACAGAATATGCAATATTAACAATAGCTTGAGTAATATTCTGTTCCTGCTACATGTACAGAACTCCCGTTTGATATCAGTGTGAACACTGTGGCTGTAGGATGCGCAAGGTATTGGAGTGGAGACCCTGTTTTATTGACCTAAGAGCAGAAGTTTGCCTTAAAACACCGGAGATGGGTTTGAACTGCAAAATGTAGATCTGACCTTCCTCAAGGCTGTTTGGAAAAGAGGTGTCAGTTTGGGTGCCATGTCTACTAAAAACAGAAGTCAAAATCTACTTAATAGGAAATTTTACTTGTCTCCACCAGATCAGTCTTTCATTACTGAATATGTTTCTAGTATATATATGGTAGTTATAATATGCCTTAAAGTATTTTTATATTGCTGTTTGTGAAATAAATCTATGGAGAAGTCAGAGCCAGAAGGTTTATGATTGGACCCAGCGTGACATTGATTTGGGTTAGTGACCTACCTATATCTGACATTGATAGATGCTACACTGACATTGTTTGTATCATGCAGAGATTTTATCCTACAGACGGACAGGAAATATATAGTATTGTTGAAAGATTTAATCAGTTTTTGAACAAAGTATAGGTGTTGATGGGGACACAGGTCTAGGGCCTCTGAAAATTGGTGAGCGATGAGAATCCAAGAAAAGTAATCTAAAACATTTAATACAGTCTAAACAGTAGATGCAGAAGGTCCATTTTGAGATCTGCTGTGCACAGATGGGTTATTTATGCTGCTGCGCATTGCAGTTCTTTGATTTGTCCTATCCAATCTATTTTTTTCCTGGATTACTCAATAGGGTCCTTTTTATTTTACTGTTATTAACAGCACCATAGAGTCTGTCATTGTCCTCAAAACTAACTCTGTAGCCGTTTTCTAATACATTACATTTCCATCCCAGCAACAACTGTGATCTTAATACTATCTGCATAGAAATAGTGTCTTTTCTGAAGCCACCTGTAATATTCCTTCATTAATCATTATGTAGAGGACTCTCAGTCTTCCCTCTCCTCATCCAAATCTAAGACAAATCAAGATAATACTCTGCAGTTAAAGAGAAGGGAAAGGGATCCTTATGATTGCTCCCAAACTCAAGCAGTTTACACTGCACCACACTCTTTGTCTGGAGTGCACGTGGAGTGAATAACAGATGTTACCATGTTTGAATACTGCCATGAGCATGAAATAAGAAGTCATGCCTCCCCCTATGCCAATATAGGAAGCATGACGCTCAGTGATAACATAACAGGGACTCGGCTAGGCAGTAGGAATGGGTTATTCAATTCAGACAAATAAGAGTTGGCTACATTCTTGTTCATCCATTGTTCATCCCATACAAACCCCACACCCTTTCAGAGATTTGAATAAGTTTGGTTAACTTTTAAAAAAATATTTTTCATACATCTGTACTTCTTATATTTAAATGTATTTTTGGCACACTGAAACTATTTGCGAATTCGACGCTTATTTGCTGAATAGCTTCAGCTGATTTGTTTTTCCAGGACTGAGGCACCATCCACAGAAAAGAAGATGGTTGTGCAGCCACCCCTTTAAGCTTTAGTCATTGGATAAGAGAAAGAGAGAGTAAGTGATAATGACCGTAGCTTGGTGGTTAGGCTACTCACTTGCCACAAGCAAGAAAATGCCATAGCCCAGTGCACACCTCTGCAATGGGGGAGACCAGTGTTCAAATCCCTTGTCTACATCAGGCAGCTGGGGGAATTGAACCTCAGTCTTCTACAGCTCAGGTGAGCGCCCTAACCTCTGGGCTACAGGTTATAAAGGGGAAAGCATCCAAAAACACATTTTATTTCAGTAGAAATGGACTTTTTTGATTTGCAGATTTTTTTCAATATTTCAATTTTTTGTAACTGCCAGCAAATAAAAAAAAAATCAATTATTCACCCATCTCTACTGCTGAGAGGCTCAGCAGGGATGGAGTTTGTCAAGTCTTCATGTGTGCTGGATTATGGTAATTTAAAAAAAAATAAACAAAATTTAAAACAGTGCCCTGCCCTGCAAGTGTAATAGGAACAGGCAGCCCGTCTTGTAGTAGGTTCTGCCTCTGAGCTGCTGTCACATGACTAGGGTCCTACCAAATTCAGGGTTCATTTTGATCAATTTCACAGCCAGAGGATTTTAAAATTGATCAATTTCACATTTTCAGATGTTTACATTTGAAATTTCATGGTGCTGTAACTGCGGGGGGGGGGGTCCCGACCCAAAAGGGAACTGTGGGTGGGAGGGTCGTAAAGCTGTTGGGGGGATTACCCCCCTCACTTCTGTGCTGCATTCAGAGCTGGGATCTGATGGCAGTGCAGCTGTGGAGCTTCCTGCAGCCAGGGTTATCCAGAGGTGGGTCTGATCTGCCCCCCAAGAGTGGCCGTGCAGGGGAAGAGGGAGTCCCATCCCTCCCCAGCCCGGCAGACTAGCAGCTGGAGCTTGGTGAATGGTAGAAGCCCCCAGCCGTGCACCTCCCACTTCTCTCCAATAGCTAGATTTCACAGGGGAGGTCTGATTTCATGGTCTGTGATGTGTTTTTCATGGTTGTGAATTTGGTAGGGCCCTAGAGATGTTCCTTTGTCACCTCATAAGGTATTCTAGAAAAAATTTTGTGGAAGAGAATTTGTGCTTCTGTGTTTCTCAAATGTCACCAAGAGGAGTAGAAGGAAACTGACGAGGACAGCACAATTCTCATAGTTATGCTGTTCCTGCTGGTGCCATAGGGAAGTGCTGTGCTATATCTAGGATACCGGAACAATCCTCTGCTGCTGTGTGAGCGCTCTGTGAGGATGATATGAAAACGGGAGAGAATAGAGATTGTACCTTTCCCTGCCACTCTATTGGTCTCCACAGGTCCAAGGAGCATGTTGTCAATAATGCAGGTGTTTTTTCCATGAAAAAATATCCAAAGAGATGGGTTCTCTGAGGAAGAAATGGAAAATTTCCTCCTTCTTTACTCACTGCAGGGCTGAGGTGTGCAGTCGGTCAGCTGAGGTCTGTTTGACTGCTCTCTGTTGCCTATCTAGCTGGTCCAATGCTCCAGCAGAGAGCAGAGTAGCTGAGTCATGGAGAGGGAAAGTGGAGACAGATAAGAACTCCTGCTACCTCTCCATAGTCCAACATTTGTTTCCTTCAATACAAGTGGCCTGGGACTTTAACAGGATATGTGTTTAAAACATCTAATACTGGACTGCTAAACCTGGGGACTTTCTAGCCCAAATGGGATATTTGGTCAGTATGTACATGTGCTTTCTATACATTTTTTTTCCATAACACCAGCACAGGCAGCAGAGTGAAACTGATACTTCTCACTTTCATTCAGTGCTTCTGAAGGAGCAGCAGTAATGTGCAGGCAATTAGGTACAGTAACTGGGGTTGTCGGGGAGGGAGTAAAGAAACAGAAAAGTGATGAGGTAGGAAAAGAGGCCAGGAATAAGGAGGGAGGGAAACGGTGCAAGAGGAGGCTGAGAGACAGCAGGGAGCAGCATGAATTAAATTGATGAGAATGGCACTGTCCTTATCTGTTTTGTATTGTATCATTCTCAAGTGACCTTCCTCTAGCCACTAAATGATGAGCAATGATAGACTCTAAGAGAACACCATTGGTAGATGCGAGATGGCTTCTCAGTCTCATGAAAAGCCTTAGTCAGAAGCAGACGTAAGAACAACTCCATGAGTGATTTGAATTTAAAGACAAATATAGATATTTCTTCTCCTAAATGGAATTTTTGGACTTTGATTCATAGTGGTCACAATGTGCTGTGTCAGTCTCCTTCTGTGGCTGAAAGTCAGCTGAACTACCTTTCTTGTGTGTCCATAACTTTTAATATATCCAATATGCTATGGAGTGATTCTTCTAGGGCTTGGCAAACCAGTTCAGGAAAAACAACAACTAATTAAACTGTAAACTGATACAAACCTTTAAAGAGGTTTTCTGTCTATATTTTAAATGCAGTATTGTTTGAACACGTAGGGTATGTCTACCCTGCACACTAAATCCGGGTCTGTGAGACTTGGGCTTGTGGACTTGGTGTTTCCAAGCACCTGCTTGAGTGTCCACCCTGCATTGTAAACCTGAATTTGTAATTGCTGGACTTGTAATATGCAGACCTTCCAGGGCCAGTCCACAACATTTTAACACCTGAGGCAGGGCGCTCAAATGACACTTTCATGCCCCCTTGCTTGGGCCAAAACTTTGAAAGGTCTCTTGTGCCCCCCTTCCTCCAGCACAGCACTCCACCATCTCTGTGCATCTAGAGCAGACAGAATACATATGCACCACCAGCAGACACAATTTTCTACACTCTGGGTCGTAGTGGCATCTCCCCACAGTCTGGCACCTGAGGCGGCTGCCTCAGTTTGCCTCATGGTAAGGCCAGCCCTGAGACCTTCTGACTCGGATCTACAGTTTGACCTGCATCCACGTTGCAGAATGACAGGACTTGGACTTGGTCTCTGACCCAACCACCTACCAGGGTCCTAAGACCTAGATCCTGAGTACTTGCTGACCTGAGTCATATTGATTTGTGTGTGGATGTAAATTGGGCTCGGGTTCAAACCTGACGCAAATCCCAGGCTTCATGTGCAGTGTAAACATACCCTTTGAGTGCTCTGATAAGCACATTCTGTAACTTAAACAAAACAAAACAAAACATACAACACCGCCCCGCCCCCCAAAAAAACAAACCAAAAACCCAACCTCCACCCAAAATCCAAGTTTCTTCTTTTTCCATTCCTGGGTTTCAGCAGGTATGTCAGACTCTGCTGAGCTAAGTGCTGTTTTAAAATCTTGTTCCCTGCGATTTCTCTAGAGGCAGATAGATACAACACATTTTAGCTCACCTTTGACCTAGGAAAGATACACAGAATGAAAGATTTGAAGACTGCTGACTCCCATAGCCCAACAGTTACTATGCGATCTGATGAACTTAAACAGTGGTCATACTGGCAGAGAGAAAGAGAGAGAGAGAGAGAGAGAGAGAGAGAGAGAGAGAGACGATAAGGGGAAAGAAAAGGGAATGTGAAAGAAGAAAGGGACCATCAGAGCAACAGAATAGAGAATGACAGTAAATAGGTTTATGGTGAAAGAGGGTGTGTGTGAGTATGGGGGAGGGTTAAGAGTCAGAATGCAAAATGTATTTTGAAAAACTGATCAGGGTCCTGGATCAGGTCAGGAAACTTGGGTGAAGGATCTGGCTGATCTGAAAGAAGAAAGGGTAAAATAAGAGTAATTATAGAGAAGGCTGGAGGAGGAAGCTCTAGAATAATAATTAGCATCCTAAATTTGGGGCAATCTGAATCTTAATTTTCACATGTCAGTATTATAATATTTGCAGACTTTTTTTTGCCTGTTCTCAAAAAGGATCTAATCAGCCACAAGTATTCATGAGTTCAATGTTTTTCCTTCTTTCACTGTTCAGGTATTCTATTTTAGGCACATACTGTATATATGAACAGATGTTAGCAAGTGTAAGCAAATGTGCTGCCAATTCTTCAGTGTTGGCACAGAGGAAGGACTTCAAGCTGACGAGATGCCATTTTCAGTATTATGCAGGCTGCTCATGCAAAGTCATTGTTGCCTGGCACTTATGCCTCTAAGCAAGACCTCATAATGATTAAGCAGGCAAAGGTCCATTGTAACAGATGGACATGAACACTGGGAGCCCAGAGTCCATGTATGTGCAAGGAATATGGTCTTGTGGGCAGAATCTCCACATGAGCATGTTGAAACGGTTGTTTGTTCTCAGAATTAGTTGACTATAAGGGGGATATGCCATTGCTAATTCAGTTTTGATCTGTATTGACCTGAACAACCAACTAAACAAAAATCCAGTCCCCACCCCCCAATAATCCTAATTTATAAATAGCTCCAGTGAAAAAAAAGTCAGTGGGACCGAAAGAGGAATTCCAATGTAGTTCTGTTTCTAGTTTGTCACTCAATGGGAATTGTCTTTGAGTGGGCCAAAACAAATGTCTTCACCTAGGTGACTTCAGATTCAAAATTGACAAGGTCAGAAATGTATTCCATAGGTGTAAGGAATGTGTAACATCAAGACTAAGTAAAGCAATTGATATGAAAAGCAATCCAGTAAGAAAGAGCATCTGCTTCAGAAAAATCAGTAACAGTAGTTAAGGTTAAAAAATACGGATGAACTGAAATGTACCTGTACAGGATAATTAGTTGTGTGAAAAGAAAACCTGCCAAAATCAAGCTGCCAAAACATAAACTACATGAAAATACAAACTGTCAAATGCAAGCTGCTGAGTTTTTTACAGTGAATTAATGAAGATTTTGGAGTAGTATTATTCTGAGGGTGGCTTCCAAGCAGTAGTTGAGTAAGGGAGTATCAACATTTCTTAAGTATGTATGCTGCAATAAACCACCCTTCTATTATTTATTATGCACTATCGGTGTGCTTAGTGCTATACAAACATTTGTATACACAAATACATACAACATGACATTGCATCACTATTTGTTTTTATGCCTTTGAGTTTACATAAAGTAATTTGGAATGGCAGGCGATGAGGTGATTCTCCAAATACTCTGGACAGTTATTATAGTATAAGACTTAAGGAAATTCACTAAATATTATGATATCAATCTATTGTACCTTAAACCATGAAATCCTAACAAGAGTTGATCAGTTAAATTTCTTTTTTTTAAAAAGGAAAGCTGTTTACCTACCAAAATTAGCCATATTTTCACCTAAATACTTGGGCCAAAATATTGAAATGTGGCCTCTGATTTTGGTTATCTGACATGAGAGATCTTTGGCCTGAATTTCCAACATACTGAACTGAAGCCCTCTTTTACTTCATTTGGAGTTGTGGTTCTAAGCACATTTGACAATGAGGACCAAGGTGTCTCAATTTTAGTAAAACAGAGGCACTCAAACTCAGAGGTTACATTTTAACATTTTTGTCTTAACTTTTCTTGAAGTAGCAGTGAAATATTTTCAGTTTTTTTGGTTCAGATGACTATAAAAATATTATTCAAGAATCTAACTGACAATGCATCATGCACATTTCTCATATTTATAGTTCATGACATTGGCAATTATGAGAGCTATCATGTAAAGAAACTGGTACTCAAATACAGTTTCTGCAATCTGTAAATCTGATAGTTTGCATATGTAAGGGCTGGTCTACACTAACCCCTTAATAACGTAGCTGAAGTCAAAGTATCTTAGTTCGAACTTACCTGCGGTCCACACGCGGCGCGCAGGCTCCCCCGTCAACGGCGCTTACTCCTCGCGTCGAGCTGGATTACCAGCGTCGACGGGGGAGCACTTCCTGGTTCGATTTATCGCGTCTAGACAAGACGCGATAAATCGAACCCAGAAGATCGATCCGACACCTCCGATCTATCCGGTAAGTGTAGACTAGCCCTAAGAGTGTCTTCTTGTTACGGATATTGTTGACCATAATAATAAATAAGATATCAATTGTCAGGTAAACAGAGAAATGTATTCTAAATGCTGAATGTTCATGAACTTAGCCCAAGTATTTAGGCAATTTGTATAGGTAAGTTTGAAATTAAGTGTTAGGCCTGAATTCTGTCCTTGGATGTGGGCACAGAGCTCCCATTAATAATAAAATGCCTATTTTTATAGCACTTTTCATCAGTAGATTTCAAAGAGCTTCACAATCTTTTAATATATTTATCCTCACAACACCTTGCTGAGGTGGGAAAGCATTATTGTCCCCATTTTACAGATAGGGGACTGAGGCACAGAGAGGCTAAATAACTCAGGAAGTCTAGGGTAGAGCAGGAGGTTGAACCCAGACCTTCGACATCCTAGGCCCATGCTGAGCCACTGGAAAATTCTTCCCCTCCCATTGACTTAAGTGCTAGAACAGGAGGAAAAAATGCACAATATCAGAGGAACACTACCAATGGGCTCAGCATCTAGTTTAAGACTGAATTTTGTGTGCCTCTCATACCTGTTTCTGAGGATTAAATTTGGCCCTGTCTCCCTGCTTCTATTCCATCAATTTACATCCCCTGCTATCTACCTTGCTGCTTTATCCCTACATCTATCTCAAAAGGAATTCCCCTTTAAGAATTCTGAAATAAAATCTATATCTATATGCAGATTGCTGTTTCAGTACTTCTCTGTCTGCATCTTGTGCTGTCTGTGTTTCAACTCTAGGGTGCCATATGTCTCTAGAGATAATGATGTCAGAACAGCTCTAATAGAATCTCAACCCCACTTTTAGACATTTCAAGTATATAATAGTGTAGATCTGTTTCCGTATTATTCTTATGGCTACTCCCACAGTTTTTTAATGCTGTCAATGTTCTTCTTCTTTCATGCAAGCTGGGTTTATTAGCTCTCTGAAGCTGGGAGTGGAACAAAAGTAAGTTCAGTTCTGGTCTTGGCTACAGGAAGCAGCTGCAACATGAAGGAAGGAGGAAGACAGAGAAAATCCAGTACTTGGAGGCAGTGGGAGAAACAGTAGCTGGATATTGGCGAAAAAAAAAGAAAAATCTTTCACCGTGTCATGGCAACACACATAGAGAAATTTTTAAAAAACTTACCAGACACCTACTAGTCAATGAATTAAATCTATTAGCAAGCAGTAGATATGAAAGATGATGGGGGAGATGGGGTCTGTCTGCAAGCTCTAGGTGCAGAGTCCTTGTGAGAAATCCAGCCACCCTTTCTGCTGGTGAGGAATTATCATTTCTACCTGTCCTTTGACCTTGCTCTGATGGCCTAATCTTTTATATCTCTTGCTAGTCTCTTGCTAGTAGTTTATAAATTGCAGCTCCACCTCAGTCTAGCTTCTGGAATGGAGAGGGAGCTTTCCATCTCTTTTGCCCACTCCAGAGCTTGTGTGCTGTGGGGCCTCAGATGCTCTCTGCTACTCTATCCAGCCTCAGTTTTAAGGATCTTCTCCTCAGTGAATAACTGTAGTACCCACTTCTGCTGTTACTCATAGTATTTAAGATAGGATCAGCAGTAACTGTGACTTTGACATAATTTTGGACAATTCAATTGCTGCCCACCTGTTTTGTATATCTGCAGTTAAACTAACCAGTCTCGTTAATTTCATGTTGCTGCTGCTTGGCAAAGGTGTGAGTCAGGAAGACAACAACTTGCATCAGTTTACATTAGATTAACATATGATTATCTTCTCAGCAAAAGGGGGGAATTTTTTTTAAATTAAAGCTTAAAATAGATACTATAGGCCCCATACTGTAAGCAGGGAAAGCTTTCTGTGTGCCACTGACTAGTGGGTAAGTGGAATTTTTTAAGCTCGTCCATCAATAAACTCAATATTTTTTCCCCAAGTAGAAACCCACTATTGTCTCAATATGAAAAAATAGGCCTAAGAATATTGTTGGCTTTTAAAAAAAATTAAAAAGTGTTTTGAAATGAATTTCAGTAACAAAGAAGTTGAATCCCTACATTAAATGCAAATTGAAACTCAGTCTTAACTATGGAGCCATGACCATCACCTCCATAATGAGCAGATCTGTGTTTATGGTTATATTAATTTAAGGGAATTTAATTTTTTATTATTTAGTGTGATGGTAATTTTTTCTGATTACTTAACTGTAACGTAATGTCTGGCTTATACCGATTGCCTGAACTTTTTTTTTGCATGAAAATTCTTTTCCTAATTATGCATATTGGTTATACTAAAAGTAGACTGAAAACTAGTGTCTGTCTACTATCTCTTAGTGGCTGAAGAATAAAACAGAAATAAATACTGTATGATAATATAAGATCTCTATTCTTGTGCTGTGTAGCTATCAGGAAGACCACAAATATTCCTGCAAAAAGGCTTGCACTTATAACATGAATGCCTAGAGTAAACACAGTGTTTTTATTCTTAGCATTGAGCAGAATCAACACCATTTGTAGGATTAGTATTGCCCTACGGGAGCACAACTCTAGGAGTTTTATGCTGAATCATGGCTTTGTCTGTGCTATGACAGAGCTAGTTTGGGGTATTATCTTGATGGCAGGATTTATGCTGAGTCAACTTCTTGAATCAAAGTGGAAAAAATGTGGCATGTTAATTTATTCTCTATTCTAAGTGGAAAAAAAACACATGGGGGTAGAACAAGACATTAGTTTGCAGGTACCAATGCAAAGTAATATAGTTGAGGCAAAATTTGCAAGTGATACAAAATTACGATCAGGATCCTGACAAGGGCAATCAGGACCACCGGTCAAAGCAGGGTCAAACCTGAGGCTAAGAGTAGCAGAGGAGTTTGCAGTCAAGTTCCAGGCTGGGATCAATACCAAGGATCAGAGTCTGAGTCAGCTTTCAGAGTCCAGGTCAGAAGGCAAGGTCCAAATCAAGTTGAGGTTGAAGCCAGGAGTTTGGGAGCAGGAATGGTCATGGCAGCTACAGGAGATCCACACTGATGCCCCAACACTTCCTGGAATGCCTCATGTGTTTACATAGGACGGGGAGCCAATCAGGAGCTATGAGTCTGCTGCCTAGCGGACCCCTTAAGGTGAATTCCTGTGGTCCGTGTCCACAACGGGTCATGGGTAGTGAAGCATGAACTAGTTATAGCTGCTGCTGGGTGGCAGAATGGAGGTGTCCACTACCTGCTAGCTCTGTAGGTTCAAGTCTGAGACCTGCTGGGCCTTGCATTTACACAAGTTAATGAAAGCCAAAGCTGACTGCAAAGAGTTACAAAGGGATATCACTAAATTGGATCTGGGCAGCAAAATGGCAGAAATTAAACAATGATAAAGCACATTGGAAAGCATAGTCCCAACTATACATACAAAATGATGGGGTCTAAATGAGTTGTTACCACTCAAGAAACAGAGCTTGGAGTCATTGTGAATAGCTCTCTGAAAAAATCTTCTCCGTGTGCAGTGGCAACCAAAAAAGCTACCAGAATATTAGGAACTATTGTATTAGGAAAGAGATAGATAATAAGACAGAAAATATCATAATACCACTATATAAATCCATTGTACTCCCACACCTTGAATGCTGCATACAGGTTCTGGTCGCCCCATCTCAGAAATATATGTTAGAATTGGCAAAGGTACAGAGAAGGGCAACACAAATTATTAGGGGTATGGAATATCTTCCAGATGAGAGATTAAAAAGACTGCGACTGTTCAGCTTGGTAAAGAGCTTGGTAATGGAGTATGACAGAGATATATAAAACCATGAATGATGTGGACAAAATGAATAGGGAAGTGTTATTTACCCCTTCACATAACACAAGAACCAGGGGTCATCCAGTGAAATTCATAAGCAGCAGATTTAAATGAAACATGGAAGTACTTCTTCACACAATGCACAATCAATCTGTTAAATTTGGTGCCAGGAGATGTTGTGAAGGCCAAAAGTATAAGTGAGTTAAAAAAAGAATTAGATAAATTCATGGAGAATAGGTCCATTAATAGCTATTAGCCAAGATGGTAAGGGACACAACAGCATGTTCTGACTGCTAGAAGTTGGGACTGGATGATGGGATAGATTACTGAACAATTGCTCTGTTTTGTTAATTCCTTCTGAAGCATCTGGCACTGGCTACTGTTGGAAGATGGATACTGGGCTAGATGGACCCAGTATGGCCATTATAATGTTCTTACAGGCTCCTTTCCACTGCCTCTTCACTTGCAGCAGGAGTGCAGTCTTTACCTCTTTCTGCCCACAGCAGTTCATTCAGGTACTTCCCATCTGCCTGTAACCACCATCACCAAGCCTGTGACAGCACTTCTTCTTGGTCTCTTTGTGAAACTGTGCATTCTTTGCTAATAGACTGAGAAAAACTTAATTGGATGATGAAAGGCAAATTTTCTGAGATATCTGTTGAACAGTGAGTTTTACCTGCCAAACTTTTTGTTTTGGAATCATTTTGAGGAAGCCATTAATTGTATTTTGAAGTGTGGGGCTTCTTGATATCCAATAAAAAAATTAAATTTGCCACTAAGGCATAAGAGTCTAAGCAAAAAATAAATAAAAACGTCTGATTTTCTTTGTAGTTTCAAAGAAACTAGGGGACCAGAGAGAGGCCTTGGATCTGCAAGAACATAAATCACCTTTCTTTGCAGACACATTAAATTCCATTAATCCTGTCAGCCATGCCATTAGGTGATTTCCTGACCTTAATGAACTTTGCTGAATCATACCTTTATACTCCAATCAGCGAGAATCATAGGAACTATTTTAGATTACTATAGGAATCATTACTAATTCAACACTTTTCCATTTAGCCTTTCCACAGCATTGAGGAATTTGCTCTTCAACACATTTCTGATAATCTTATCTGTCTGAAAAAGAACCCAGGGCATATAACAGTTTCCATTCTTAGGGCTAGTCTACACTTACCGGATAGATCGGAGGTGTCGGATCGATCTTCTGGGTTCGATTTATCGCATCTTGTCTAGACGTGATAAATCGAACCAGGAAGTGCTCCCCCGTCGACGCTGGTAATCCAGCTCGATGCGAGGAGTAAGCGCCGTCAACGGGGGAGCCTGCGCACCATGTGTGGACCGCAGGTAAGTTCGAACTAAGATACTTCAACTTCAGCTACGTTGTAGTCATGCTTCAGCATACGTTGTAGCTGAAGTCGAAGTATCTTAGTTCGAACTTACCTGCGGTCCACACATGGTGTGCAGGCTCCCCCGTCGACGGCGCTTACTCCTCGCGTCGAGCTGGATTACCAGCGTCGACGGGGGAGCACTTCCTGGTTCGATTTATCGCGTCTAGACAAGACGCGATAAATCGAACCCAGAAGATCGATCCGCAACTTCAGCTACGTTATTAACGTAGCTGAAGTTGCGTATCTTAGTTCGACATGGGGGGTTAGTGTAGACCAGCCCTTAGATAATATCCTTGTCAGGGAATAGTCGAAACAGAACTATTACAGCTAACTATACAAACAACCTGTAGCCTACAGCAGCATGGTTTGTGATACATTTCTAGAGAAACAGCCTTAGCCTTTCCTGGTGCCTTCCACATATAGGAGTCCAAATATATTCCACATTTGGGAGTATATTTGTGTTGGTTTGTTTGTCTTGGAAGAGATTTACTAAGAACCAAACCACATCAAGTAAAGGGGACATAAGCCCAATCTATTTGATTTAACTGCTAGGGAGGATAGTCCCTTGCACAGAGATTTTTCACTTGTAAAGAATTCTACATGTGAAAACTCCAGAGATTGAACAATCTGACTCTTCCTATGGGGGAAATGTATCATAACAGGAGAAGAATGGAGGGGAGAGAAATATAGAATCCCTTGGCTCATTTAATTAACTTGTAAAATGCTCAGAGTGCATGTTGAAGATGGTGTAAATACAGAAAAGGAAAAGAAAACTGAAAGAGAGAACCTGGATAGAAAATTATTTTCCCCTCTTCCTAACTCAAGTGCTTTCATCCATGGGTTTCAGAGACAGTATTAATGCAGGAGATTGTACTCTAGAGTCAATCACAAGATCATCATGATAGATGCTATTCATCAAAGGGTAGAGACTCCACCTGGGATCACATTCAACATGTGCTGGGGAATTAGCTTAAACATCAGAACCCTTGTTTAGCATGTGAGAAGTAGCAGGATCTATGCCCATATTATCTCAGGTACTTAAATATGGTGATGCACATGCTACAAGAAACTATGCAGAATAAAAAAATTATAAGAGAAACATTTGGCCCAAGAAGTATTCTCTAGACAATCTTTCAAAGCATAAATGGTGTGGCATACAGCACATTGAAACTAGCACTAGCAGCATTTCAACCCTATTCAACAAAGATGCTCTGGACAATATAGAACCACAGTGTTCTAGTGATTGATGCACTGTTCCAGAATCAGCCTTACTAACTCTCTCTTGCTTATCTTCTGACTTTTATAGTCCCTCGAATAATTAAAAAATGCCAGAAGAAAAGAGGCCTCAGTTGTATTTCCCTCAAGTGCAAGCTTGTAGAAATAAGGCTCTATGTGGCATGTGCATACACTTTCTCTGGGCATTTTTCCTTGAAAGGAAGATTATTTATTTGGAAATTAATATTGTCAAGCATCACCAAGCAACTTGGTGCCTTACATTTATAAAAAATATATTATAAAATAACATAATCTGCACCTTTCAGCTTAATAGCCAGCAATGAAACTACCACCACTTCTATTCCACTGAAATAAAAATCCCCAGCATTAGAGGGAAAAAATCTTGCAAAAAGAGAACACTTTTCACTGTGCTTTAATGTGTGTTAAACTCAGGCTCTGGGGGAACTGCTATAGGGAGTGAGTTCCAGAGAGAGTGCTTTTCAGTAAAGTACCTGCTCCTATCTGTGAATTGTTTTAACCCTTCCAACTGAAGGCAAGAGCAACCCTGGGGATCATAAATCCTGTAATGAGAGAGGGAGTAAAGCAATCTCTTACAACGAGATCCATAAACTTGTTGATGCCCAGTTTGTATCCATTTGTTCTTGTGTATGTACAGTTTTAGAATGTAAACAATAGATTGTATTGCAGTAGAAGTGAATAATCAGTTCAGTGCATAGAGCATCTGTTATGTGCACTAATAATACCTCCCCAGTTCAGTGGAAAATAACTATAGCCTCTCACTTTCATTCAGGAAAAGGTCCACTTCTAATTTGTTCAAGGATTTGCTTATGATTCCAATATCGTTATGCAAAATTTACGTCAAGAATCTGTTGATACCCAAATGTCTTTATTTCTGTTCTATGCCTTTCTGAGGTCTGTGAATATATTATAGCAGTGAAAACTTTTTGAACAATATGTATCTGTATTATTCCCTTTGAAAAATTAAAAACATTTCATATAAGATTTTAGAATGCAAATTGGCACTTGCTAGCCTGTTGCAAATTAATGGCCCGTCAGCTCTCATTTTCATTTTTTTTTTTTGGTCTTTAAAAAAAAAAAGTTCATTGCTAGTCATATATGCATTATAAAATTTGGCTTCGTCTTAATATAATGAAAGATATTCATATTTCTAAAATAATTTCACTATGAATTCCCTCCCTATTTTAAAGGTAATTTTGAGTTGTATCTTGTGAGTTAAAAACCTGAAAAATTACAGTGTTGATTAGATTTCAAGTTACAGAGAATCCACCATTTACACTAGTTTAAAGCTGCAAGTCATTTGTGCCCCATGCTGCAGAGAAAGGCAAAAACCCACCACGGTCTCTGCCAATCTGACCCAGGGGATTAATTCCTTTCCAACCCCCAATGGGTGATCAGTTAGACCCTGAGCATGTGAGCAAGACCCACCCGCCAGCACCTGGGAAAGAATTATCAGGGGTAACTCAAAGCCCTCCCCATCTAGTGTCCCGTCACCAGCAGTTGGAGATACTTGCTCATACAAGCCTCACCATAAACATATCAAGCTCAGTCTTGAAGCCAATTAGATTTTTTGCCCCCACTGCTCCCCTTGGAAAGCTGTTCTAGAACTTCACTCCTCTGATGGTTAGAAACCTTCATCTAATTTTAAGCCTAACCTTGTTAATGGCCAGTTTCTATCCATTTGTTCTTGTGTCCACATTGGTACTTAATCTAAATAACCTCTCTCTCTCCCTGGTATTTATCCCTCTGATGTATTTATAGAGAGCAATCATAGCTCCCGTCAGCCTTCTTTTGGTTAGGTTAAAGAAGCCAGTCTCTTTGAGTCTCCTCTCATAAAATAGGTTTTCCATTCCTTGGATCAGCCTAGTAGCTCTTCTCCGCACCCGTTCCAGTTTGAATTAATCTTTCTTAAACGTGGGAGACCAGAATGCACACAGTATTCCAGATAAGGTCTCACCAGTGACTTGTATAATGTTACTAACACTTTCCTATCTCTACTGGAAATACCACGCCTGATGCATTCTAGGATTGCATTAGCTTTGTTCATAGCCACACCCCATTGGCAGCTCATTGTCATCCTGTGATCAACCAGTGCACCCAGGTCTTTCTCCTCCTTTGTCTCTTCCAACTAAGTCCCCGTCTTATAGCAAAAATTCTTGTTGTTAGTCCCTAAGCATGACTTGGCACTATAAAATTTCATCCCATTTCTATTATTCCAGTTTTCAAGGTCGTCCAGATCTTCTTGTATGATATCACTGGTCTACAATTTTTGAGAAGTCGTCTGCTTCAGAGATAAAATGTGCTGTTTAGTATGTATTTTGATGTGCTGAATTCAAATATGACAATTAAAACAACTGATTGGCTACTGTTTCTAAGATATTTAAGTTTTTACATTTTATGTCTATGTATATTGTGTAGATAGTAGAGTTTTTATCATAAATTGTAAACCTAGGTCTTTTCATGTGTTTATGGTTGCTTTACATGATACTATTTCACCTGTCCTGTTTATGTAACACTTTATCAATCAGCAAAGGGGTTATATAAATACAATTTATTATGAAACAAAAGGCAAAAAACTATTATGTACATAGTTTAGTCCTATTCAGTGTCTACTCGGCGCTTCTTGGCTTGTCTCATTCATTACATGGAGCATCTCTTGTCACTGTCCAGCAATAGTCTGCAAGCATTGATGGGCTCCATTTGCCCTGATAGCGTTTCTCCATTGTTGCAATGTCCTGGTGAAATCGCTCGCCATGCTCGTCGCTTACTGCTCCGCAGTTCGGTGGAAAAAAATCTAGATGAGAGTCAAAAAATGTATCTTTAGTGACATGTTGCAACCAAGGCTTTTGTATACTTTGAGGAGGTTTTCCACCAACAACCTGTAGTTGTCTGCCTTGTTGTTTCCGAGAAAATGTATTGCTACTAACTGGAAGGCTTTCCATGCCTTTTTTTCCTTGCCACGGAGTGCATGGTCAAATGCATCATCTCGAAGAAGTTCATGAATCTGAGGACCAACAAAGACACCTTCCTTTATCTTAGCTTCACTTAACCTTGGAAATTTTCCACGGAGGTACTTGAAAGCTGCTTATGTTTTGTCAGTGGCCTTGACAAAGTTCTTCATGAGACCCAGCTTGATGTGTAAGGGTGGTAACAAAATCTTCCTTGATTCAACAAGTGGTGGATGCTGAACACTTTTCCTCCCAGGCTCCAATGACTGTCGGAGTGGCCAATCTTTCTTGATGTAGTGGGAATCTCTTGCACGACTATCCCATTCACAGAGAAAACAGCAGTACTTTGTGTATCCAGTCTGCAGACCAAGCAAGAGAGCAACAACCTTCAAATCGCCACAAAGCTGCCACTGATGTTGGTCATAGTTTATGCACCTCAAAAGTTGTTTCATGTTGTCATAGGTTTCCTTCATATGGACTGCATGACCAACTGGAATTGATGGCAAAACATTGCCATTATGCAGTAAAACAGCTTTAAGACTCGTCTTCGATGAATCAATGAACAGTCTCCACTCATCTGGATCGTGAACGATGTTGAGGGCTGCCATCACACCATCAGTGTTGTTGCAGGCTACAAGATCACCTTCCATGAAGAAGAATGGGACAAGATCTTTTTGACGGTCACGGAACATGGAAACACTAACATCACCTGCCAGGAGATTCCACTGCTGTAGTCTGGAGCCCAAAAGCTCTGCCTTACTCTTTGGGTAGTTCCAAATCCCTGACAAGGTCATTCAGTTCACCTTGTGTTATGAGGTGTGGTTCAGAGGAGGAGGATGGGAGAAAATGTGGGTCCTGTGACATTGATGGTTGAGGACCAGAAGTTTCATCCTCTTCCTCGTCTGACTCAAGTGAGAATGATTCTGGTGCATCAGGAACCGGCAGTCCTTCTCCGTGGGGTACTGGGCATATAGCTGATAGAATGTTTGGATAATGCACAGTCCACTTTTTCTTCTTTGACACACCTTTCCCAACAGGAGGCACCGTGCAGAAGTAACAATTGCTGGTATGATCTGTTGGCTCTCTCCAAATCATTGGCACTGCAAAAGGCATAGATTTCCTTTTCCTGTTCAACAACTGGCGAAGATTTGTTGCACAAGTGTTGCAGCATATGTGTGGGGCCCACCTCTTGTCCTGATCTCCAATTTTGCAGCCAAAAGAAAGGTGATAGGCTTTCTTAATCATAGTGGTTATATTGCGCTTTTGTGATGCAAAAGTCACTTCACCACAAACATAGCAGAAGTTATCTGCACTGTTCACACAAGTACGAGGCATCTCTGCTCACTTTGGCTAAACAGAAATGTGTCCCTTTGCAAAACCAAACACTGACAAAGAAGAGAGCACGACACTGCATGATTTCTAGAGCTGATATAGGGCAATTTGTTCAGCAGAGTGATGTAAGCTTTGTTATGATTGCATCATCCATGACTTCTAGGAATAACATGATGCAATTCATATCATGTATGATGCAATACCAGCTTCAGATTGCATCATTCATTGTTTTGCCTAAAAAGCAAGTACTGTCCAAACCCAGTCATAGATTTATTCATAGATCCAGTCAAAGATGTATTTTAGTCATTTCTGGTTTAAATTGAGATCCCTTCCCTTTATAACTCACTTATCCTCCGCCATTCCCAAGTCAAGGGTCATATATGCTGACCCAATAGCATGTCTTGAAAACTAGAGCCAATCAACAATTTTAAGCATCATTTTCGTTCTCAGTGACCCAGAATTAGTAAAGTTTGACTACATTTATTTCAGAAGCATTTTGGCTGTAGAGCAGTGTATTCTGGGCCTCCTCCTCCGGGCTTTAAATGTTGCCTCATCTGTAGGCTATCGATCCCAGTGTCTGATGGGCACACTCAGTGTGCCTGCTGCCTTGGAGGGACACACGTCCACACTGCCATAAGCTAACAGCCAGGACCAGGAAAGCCAGGGACTTACAGAAAAGCTGCTCCTAATGGAGAAGTCCCTCAGGCCAGCATCTGAGCAAGAAGCCAGGATTCCCCCTGGACAGAAGTCCCCTACGGCAGCCTCTGACAGAGGCTCTACTTCTAAGGATGAGACAGCAGACAACCCTACCATGAAGGTTGCTAAAACGTGGCCTTCAGTTTCATCAATTCAGGAAATGGCCAAGAAAATGCATTCCCCGCACCGGCACGCTCAGTCAGTACTGACCACACTGTCAGTCTCTCCAACTGAGGTAGCGGCACCCTTCGGTACCGTGGGCACCGTGAGAGCTAAGGACTCTAAACGAGCCAGCTCTGACACAGGTAGTAAGGGGAAAGTGAAACCCCATGCCTCAGCACCACCAGAGCCAACCACATGGATGGCACCCAGCAGCTCAATGCAATTGAAAGCCATGCTGCAGTCTACACGTGGTATGCTGCAACCGGCATGCATTTCCATACCAACACAGCCTGCGGCGCCAACTGCTCTGACCTCAATGGCACTGTCATTGTCAATATCAAGTCAATTATTACTACAAAAGGATTTGGCAGTCTCCTCAATGCCTGATTCGCCTATCCTCAGCACTGACGTTATCCTAACTCACTCGGTACCGAGTCACCCTTCCACTCCACATCATTCAGCCTCCCCTCTTTCAAGCGACGAGGAAGATGTCGATGATGGAGAGATTTATTCCTGCCACTCTTCTTCCATATGTGATTTGGCATCACATGCCTCATCACACAGGCCATTATACTGCACACAAAGAACCCCAATGGTGTGGGTACCTATGGACGACATGAATGGCACATCCTGCTTCCACCACAAACCTCCCAGCCCTCCCAAGGAGAGCATACATCTGTCAACTGCGTCATCGGTAGGGGGACTGTCTCAGCCCCCCGAGGATGTGCCAGCAGAACAGGATGAACCCTCTGACCAGGACATTGAACCTACCCTTCACTTTTCATCATCTTCTCCGGACGACACCATCATGCCCCCCTCTCCCAACGCTGGGGATGACTTTAAACAATTTCAAGACCTCTATAGGAGGATTGCCAGCTCCTTGGACAGCTCTCTAGAAGAACTCCAGGAACTGCAATACAAGCTTCTCAAAATTCTGCATACGTTGACCTCCTCTATAATCGCCCTATGCATGAATGACACCATCATGGAACCAATTCAACAAATTTGGCAGACCCCAGCAATGATTACACCAACTTGTAAGAGGTCTGACAAAAATATTCCTTGGTTATGGATGTGGTTAATAAACAGGATAGACAACAATTCCCCAAAAAATCACCCTCTGAGAAGGATTGGAAGAGGCTTGATCTCTTTGGCCACAAGGCTTATTCTTCAGCAACTGTACATCTTCAAATTGCCAACTACAAAGTTCTACTTGCAAAATACGATCACACAAATTGCATAAAATTAGAAGACTTTATTGAATTTCTCCCAGAAGAGAAAAAAGAACAATTCTGATCCCTCACCTCTGAGGGACAACTGATTGCCACGACGGCCTTACAGGCTGTCTCGACTCTGCAGACACGGCAGCATAGTCTATAGCAGGGGTCTCAAACACGTGGCCCGCGGGCCACATGCGGCCTGCGGAGTTATTTACTGCGGCTCGCCATAGGCGCCAACTCCACTGGCAGCCAAGCTCCAAACATTACTGAGTGTTTATATTTTATCAAAACCCCTCTTTGCATTACAGTTTTTAAAAAGTTAATACATTGACTTTTAATAGAATACTATATTACTCTTCATTTTTTACTATACTTTTGTATCGTTGTATGAAAAGGTTTCAGTGATGCGGCCCTCGGGCCAATTTACTAGTTCTCATGTGGCCCTCATGGTGATTTGAGTTTGAGATCCCTGGTCTATAGCTACTGCAGTTGTCATGAGGAGAGCTTCTTAGTTACATCTCTCTTGCTTTCCCAGAGAGGTTCAATTGATGGTTGAAGATCTTCTGTTCGACGGACCCAAACTCTTCGTGGCCAAGACTGATGAGTGTTTACACACACTGAGAGACTGAAGAGCTACTCTGAAATCCCTGGGTATTTATACCCCTGGGAATAAGAGAAGACAGACTAAATATAATCCACAATGGTTCTGATCCACCCAGCCCAACAGACAATATGAACCTCAGAGTCGTAAACAGAGGCCCTCAAGGAGACAACAGCCCCCACCACAAGCTTCCACTTCCCACCAACCATTTTGATGTGTTGGTCGAGAGCCCGAGAACGCCATGTCTTTCAATGCTGAACTGACTCTGATCTCTCCGATCTTCTCTGACCATCTTATCCCCTACTACCCAGTCTGGCAGTCCATTACAACAGACACATGGGTATTGGAGATAATTAAGGTCAATACTCCATCCCGTTTACTTATACCCCCCTACTTCCCTTCCCTTCCTGTCACTTTTCAGGGACCCCTCTCATGAACATCTACTGCAACAAGAGGTAGATCACCTTATACATCTAGGGGTAGTAGAACTGGTACCAATTATGAGCGCAGGGGAACACGGACACCTAGAGTGGAGTGGAGCACCCACAGAGAGACAATCTCAAAGAACCTACATTAATGCACAAGGTGAGTAACTTTCTTTTCCATGTTCTCATTCCCATTAGCCATCCTGCCACTAACCCTTAGCTCTTCATTAGCCATATTAAAAACTGAGGCAAAGTATTTGTTTAGGTGTTGGACCATGCCTAGATTATCTTTAATCTCCATCCCATCCTCATTGTGTAGCAGTCCCACTTATTCTTTCCTTCTTATTTATATATCTATAGAACCTTTGACTGTTGGTTTTAATTCCTTCCAAGGTCCAACTCTGCTTGGCTTTTGGCAGTTTTGACTGTATCCCTACATTTTCTGACCTCCAAGAGGTAGCTTTCCTTGCTGATCCATCCCATCTTCCATTCCTTGTAGGTTTTCTGCTTTCTCTTAATCACCTGTTTAAGTTGCTTGCTCACCCAGCTTGGTCTGCAACCCTTCCCCATGAATTTTCTCCCCTTGCTTGGGATGCAGGCTTCAGATAGTTTCTTCAACTTTGATTTAAAGTAATTCCAAGCCACTAACATTATAATCTTGAATACCTGCACAGGCTAAGAGTCAAACACGTATTTTGAAATTTCCTAATTAAGGATGCATATGATAGAACAAATCTGTAGGACCTCTGGAGTACATATTATGTCATTAATATTAATAATTAATCTATAATCACTTATGGAATCTTTAGGGTGTATTAGGTTAAATGCTTTTAAAATACATATCTACTGTGCATGGGAAGAAATAGTAGGGGAAGCGAAAGTGGATGGGAACCTAAGAAGCAGTGACCATGGGATGGTCGAGTTCAGGATCCTGACACAAGGAAGAAAGGAGAGCAGCAGAATATGGACCCTGGACTTCAGAAAAGCAGACTTCGACTCCCTCAGGGAACTGATGGGCAGGATCCCCTGGAAGAATAACATGAGAGGGAAAGGAGTCCAGGAGAGCTGGCTGTATTTTAAAGCATCTTTATTGATGTTGCAGAAACAAACCATCCCGATGTGTAGAAAGAATAGTAAATATGGCAGGCGACCAGCTTGGCTTAACAGTGAAATCCTTGCTGATCTTAAACACAAAAAAGAAGCTTACAAGAAGTGGAAGATTGGACAAATGACCAGGGAGGAGTATAAAAATATTGCTCAGGCATGCAGGAGTGAAATCAGGAAGGCCGAATCACACTTGGAGTTGCAGCTAGCAAGGGATGTTAAGAGTAACAAGAAGGGTTTCTTCAGGTATGTTAGCAACAAGAAGGCGGCCAAGGAAAGTGTGGGCTCCCTACTGAATGGGGGAGGCAACCTAGTGACATAGGATGTGGAAAAAGCTAATGTACTCAATGATTTTTTTACCCCTGTCTTCACGAACAAGGTCAGCTCCCAGACTACTGCACTGGGCAGCATAGTATGGGGCGGAGGTGACCAGCTCTCTGTGGAGAAAGTTGCTCAGTACTATTTAGAAAATCTGGATGAGCACAAGTCCATGGGGCTGGATGCACTGCATCCACGGGTGCTAAAGGAGTTGGCAGTGTGATTGCAGAGCCATTGGCCATTATCTTTGAAAACTCATGGCGATCGAGGGAGGTCCCAGATGACTGGAAAAAGGCTAATGTAGTGCCCATCTTTAAAAAAGGGAAGGAGGAGGATCTGGGGAACTACAGGCCAGTCAGCCTCACCTTAGTCCCTGGAAAAATCATGGAGCAGGTCCTCGAGGAATCAATTTTGAAGCGCTTCGAGGAGAGGAAAGTGATCAGGAACAGTCTGCATGGATTCACCAAGGGCAAGTCATGCCTGACTAACCTAATTGCCGTCTATGATGAGACAACTGGCTCTGTGGATGAAGGGAAAGCAGTGGACATATTATTCCTTGACTTTATAAGCTTTTGATACGGTCTCCCAGAGTATTCTTGTCAGCATGTTAAAGAAGTAAGGGCTGGCTGAATGGACTATAAGGTGGATAGAAAGCTGGCTAGATCGTCAGGCTCAATGGGTAGTGATCAATGGCTCCATGTCTAGTTGGCAGCTGGTATCAAGTGGAGTGCCCCCAGGATCAGTCCTGGGGCTGGTTTTGTTCAATATTTTTATTAGTGATCTAGAGGATGGTGTGGATTGCACCCTTAGCAAGTTTGCAGATGACACTAAACTGGGAGGAGTGGTTGATACGCTGTAGGGTAGGGATAGGATACAGAGGGACCTAGACAAATTAGAGGATTGGTACAAAAGAGATATGATGAGGTTCAACAAGGACAAGTGCAGATTCCTGAACTTAGGACGGAAGAATCCCATGCACTGCTACAGACTAGGGACCGAGTGGCTAGGCAACAGTTCTGCATAAAAGGACCTAGGAGTTACAGTGGACGAGAAGCTGGATATGAGTCAACAGCGTACCCTTGTTGCCAAGAAGGCTAATGGCATTTTGGGCTGTATAAGTAGGAGCATTGCCAGCAGATCGAGGGACGTGGTCATTCCCTTCTATTCGGCATTGGTGAGGCCTCACCTAGAGTACTGTGTCCAGTTTTGGGCCCCACACTACAAGAAGGATGTGGAAAAATTGGAAAGAGTCCAGCGGAGGGCAACAAAAATGACTAGGGGGCTGGAGCACATGACTTACGAGGAGAGGCTGAGGGAACTGGGATTATTTAGTTTGCAGAAGAGAAGAATGAGGGGGGATTTGATAGCTGCTTTCAACTACCTGGAAGGGGGTTCCAAAGAGGATGGATCTAGATTGTTCTCAGTGGTACCAGATGACAGAACAAGGAGTAATGTTCTGAAGTTGCAGTGGGGAAGGTTTCGGTTGGATATTAGGAAAATCTTTTTCACTAGTAGGGTGGTGAAGCACTGGAATGGGTTACCTAGGGAGGTGATGGAATCTCCATCCTTAGAGGTTTTAAACTCAGGCTTGACAAAGCCCAGGCTGGGATGATTTAGTTGGGGATTGGTCCTGCTTTGAGCAGGGGGTTGGACTAGATGACCTCCTGAGGTCCCTTCCAACCCTGATATTCTATGATTCTATGATAAACCATGGCAGTAATTATAACAATAACATGAAGAAGAAAGAATAAATAATTATTTTTAAATTTCTTTCTGTCATTCACTTCCACAAGAGATTTGTTCTTCCTTTTTATTTTCTGTCCACCATTCCTAGACCATATACTCCTTTGGGAAGGGAAAGTGAATTCTGGTCCAATTTGAGTTTTGAGAGAAACTCTGATAATTTGGGGGTTTATGGGCAGGGGTGAAAGTAAGTATAGGGACTTACCGGTACGGGGCTGTGCTGGGGCCAGCACTACTACAGAGCTACCATGCCTACACTATGACTTTAGCCTTCCTTTTCATGTGTCTGCTCTGTTCCACCAATGTAAATCAGAAGTAACTTTATTTAACACAATGGAGTTACATGAGTGTATAACAAGTGTAAGTAAGAGCAGAATCAGGCCCTTTATGGTTCTTTGCTCTCTTTTGAATTGTGTACCTCAACCACTAAATACGGCAGCAGTTTTCCGCTCCAATACTGCAAGTCAGAAGCCAGGAATCATGTAATTCTTATGAGGGTTAGAGAGAGATGAAAAATAAAGGAGGGAAAGGTTATCCATTTTTTAAAATCATAAATGTTGCGTGATGGTTTGCATTGGTTTTTATTTTAATTGAAAAAGTTTGCCCATGTCTTCCTTCAACTTATATATTAAAGTACTTGAAAATTCCATTGAATCATTGATCTAAGGACATTTATCTATACCTTACGTTTGTTGTTAATATATCATTGAAATAATTATAGTTGCAGGCCCATTTGGTCTGAGGCAACTCATATATTTCTAAATGAAACACCAGCAGATAAAAATTAATACATACCCCATTTGTATAATTAACATTAATATTGAAATAATTTTTAAAGTATATGTTACATTTGTGGTGGTTTTTTATTTGTGTCTTGTATCTCACTCATCTTGGAAATTGAAACTAGACCAGTAAGGTCATTTTCTGTTTCTCATGCAGGGCCAGATTAATATCAATAAAAGGACTTCCCATTTGAGTTGAGTCATATTTCCCATTAACTTCTAGTAGGAGCAACATCAGACCCACAGTTTTTTTGTTTGGGTTAGCAGCAGTGCAGAGAAATGTTTTTTAAAAATCTGAATTAATTCACATTAAAACAAAACTAATTTAAACATTTCTATTCAAATTAAGTTTTGCAATTCTCTCCTTTTTTTCCCCCCTTAAAGAAAATCTAAACTTTTCCATAAACAATGGGTCAGTGAACATTTGAAATTTGGTGACAGCAAATTCATGAAGATAACCTCATCTCATAATTATGTCCAATTTAGAGGGTATTCCTTTCCAAATTGTAACAATTAGGTAAAATCTTGTGCTTAAATTGCTTGTTGTCACCTCTATCAATTTAAAAAAATCAGAATGGTCAGTAGTTAGTAGTTAATCCCCTGCTCTTGACCTCTGAGACTGGGACTAGTCATTTGGAAATGAATTATTCAATCTCGTCACAAAACTGCAGCACATAATTAGGTACAGTTGGCATTTTCTGCTAAGGAAAACTCCAAGACTGAACTAGAATCTGTTATCCAAAGTTGGCCTCTGGGACTTGTGAAGTCTACATTCATTGACTTTTGGGGAGAAATGTCAAGGTTAATTTCAGCTTTCATTAAAAAAAAAAAGACATTTGCTTTCCTTTTTTTGCTGTGAAGATTACATTCCTTGGGCTCAAATACCTCAAAGATGGGCATGTTAAAAAGATCTAGATTAATTTAAACGTACAAAATGCAAACTGATCACTAGGTTAAAAGTTTATCCTTGTATTTTTTCCTAAATATAAATGGATTGTTCCTGGTCTCCCTATAGTCATTCAGGACTAGTTTTGCAGCCTGTGAAACTCAAGACCTTGAGTTCTTTTGGTGTAACCACCAGGCCAGTTCATGGATGGGGAGTGCTGCCCAAGGTGCATCTAGGGGCATCACAATACCCTCCCTGACACCTGCTGATAGCTTTCAGGTGAGCTTCATTTATAGGGCCTGATCCAAAGAATCAAATTAATCAGAGCAATCCTAAATTCAATCCAGTCCATACCCTGCTTCAGGACAGATTCCAAAACGTATCTACTCTGATCTTACAACTAGAGTCAAATCCAGACACCATGGTGAGAACTTTCTCAGCTTCATGGTCTTCATGCTGTCTGATGCATGCAAGGCTGGCTGACATCACTTTACGCCCCAGTAAGACATCGCGTAGATATGGCCCTCTCTGTGCCTCCACTAGTTCTATTATCCCTGAAGTGATAGAAGAACCCCACTAATGCCTGTAGAGGAGAGTTCCCTTCACATGTCCCTTCCCATCCAAAACTATAGGGAGAGACACCTCGTTCCTGGGATGGGAAGCACATATGGATGATCTACATATGCAGAGAAGTGTGAATGTATATCAACCTCTTGTAACTCAGAGCAGTCTGCAAAGCCTATGAGTCCTTCATCTTCTACTTCAGAGGTCAGTCTGTCCAGATAATGACAAACAATACAGTGACCATGTTCTACATCAACAAGCAGGTAGGGGGCGAGATTTTCCCTCCTATGCCAAGAAGCAATTTGGCCAGGGGTTCTCACAACCAAATTACTACCAAGTTGCTGGTGGCTCTAACAAACCCATCTCTCTGTCCCTGCCTCCCATGTCCCTTCAGTGAGAGCCTATCTTGGGGAAAGTGGGTCAGGAACTCACTGTCTGCCTTCAGAGACCCTAGCTCCCTGTGCCCCAGCCTGGTGGGAGCAGGGGAGCTGCCCAGGGGAGCACCCTGGTGACCAAGCGCCGCAGTTGCCTCCACTGACAACAGCTGCCTCCAGCAGCATGCACACCAACCCCATGCATCTCCAGAGGCACTGCCCAGAGTTCCTGAGGAAGCTGCATGGTGCAGGGTGCTGATCCCTGCTGGTGGCACCAACACAAACATCAGGGCGGCATATCTCGCTGCCGTTTGTAACAGCTATTCAGGAGCAACAGCTTAGTGCAGCAGGGAGGGGCCGCTGTTTTGTCCTTCCCCCCAATCTCTGCACAGGCTTTGGAGACTGTCCTGCCATAAAAAAATCCACTGATGGCCGCATATAAGAAATACTGAATTAGTCTGTGGAACTGGTGCATCAGGCACCAGCTCTCGCTCGCTGAGGTACACTTATCTGGTCTGCAGAACAGGGTAGCAGATAATTTGAGCAGGCACTTCTCTTCAAACCATGAGTGGAAAATCAAAACTCAGTCCTCTAAAACATTTTTGGGCGGGATTATCCTCACGTGGACCTGTTTGTGACACAAAACAGCAAGTGCCAGGGAGAACTTGAGCCCAGGCTTCCTGTATAATGCTTTTCTAATTTCATGGGCAGAGTGTATACTGTACACCTACCTGACAGTCCCATTATTTCCCAGAATGCTGCACAAGATCAGAGCTCTAAAGAAGAGCTCTGTGTAAGCTTGAAAGCTTGTCTTTCACCAACAGAAGTTGTTCCAATAAAAGATATCACCTCACCCACCTTGTCTCTTTAATATCAGACAAGATACAGACAAGCTGATTTTGATAGCTCCAGCGTGGCCAAGGCAGTTTTGGTTCCTAGATACCTTGAGCCTCTTGACCTCCCAGCCCAAGACTTTACTTCTACTTCCAGACCTGCTATCGCAGAGCAAAGGGAAGATACCACATCCAGATCTGAAGTTCCTCTATCGCACAGTATAGCTGTTGGATGGATGTCAACTGTAGAACAAGTCTGCTCTTCTCCAGTCTGGGACTTTCTGGTCAACAGCAGGAAAGACTTTACAAGCAAAACCTGCCTAGTGAAATAGCCATAATTTGCCTGTTGTTGCAGACAGATGTCTATACCAGTAATTCTAGACTATTTGATGGAAAACTTATCACCGAGCTCAGTCAAAGTACATCTGGTGGCTATGTCAGCACATCACCCACCGGCAGAAGGTGAAATAGTTTTTTCTCATCCGACTATGATAATATTTTTGAAAGATCTGATCAAGGTATTCCCACCTCTTAAGGAATCAGTCACACCATGGGACCTTAAACTTGGTACTCTCAGCTCTTATGGGACCTCCATTCAAACTAATGGCAATGTGTTTCTTATTGCATTTGGGATGGGATATAAGCCTCACACTGGCACTAAAAGGGTTAACTGGAACTAGTGAGCTCAATTAAGGTACCAGGTTGCCCCTGGAGGGTGAATCAGGCCCAGCTGAAGATGAAGCCCAGCTGGGGAAGGAACTGTATAGTAAACATAAAGAGGAAGAAGCTGGGTGAGAAGGGGACTGAAGGAAGATAGGGGAAGAACTTTGAAGTCCCTTTCTGTTTGCTAAAAAGTGAAGGAAGGTCCTATAGAAAGAAAGATGTACAGTAAGCCCAGGGAGTGGGAAAGGGCCTGAAAGAAGGCCAAGTTAGGAAGAAATCTAGGCAGGCAGTGAGGAGTATAAGGGAGCAAACTGTAGCTGCTCACCAAACGGTCCCAGGACAATAACTCAAAGCGAGGGCCTCGTCTCCCCTACCGGGCACTGGGAAAGGTGGCGTGGAAACACCTTGATGCTAGGGCTGTCTATTAATCGCAGTTAACTCACACGATTAACTAAAAAAATTAATCACGATTTAAAAAAGTAATCGCGATTAATTGCAGTTTTAATTGCACTGTTAAACAATAGAATCCCAATTGAAATGTATTAAATATTTGTGGATGTTTTTCTACATTTTTAAATACATTGATTTCAATTACAACACAGAATACAAAGTGTACAGTGCTTTATATTTTTTTTTATTACAAATATTTGCACTGTAAAAATTATAAAACAAATAGTATTTTTCAGTTCACCTCATACTGAACTGAATGCAATCTCGTAGTGCAATCTCTTTGCCATGAAAATGTCGATTTCAAATGTAGATTTTTTTTGTTACATAATTGCACTCAAAAACAAAACAGTGTAAAATTTTAGCGCCAGTCTTTATTCCTGGTCAGCCAACCTCTAAGACAAACAAGCTTTTTTACATATACGGGAGATAATGCTGCTCGCTTCTTATTTACAGTGTCACCTGAAAGTGAAAACAGGCGTTCACATGGCACTTTTGTAGCCGGCATTGCAAGGTATTTATGTGCCAGATATTTGAATGCCCCTTCATGCTTCAGCCATCAGAGGACATGCTTCCATGATGATGACACTCGTTAAAAAAACATGCATTAATTAAATTTGTGACTGAACTCCTTGGGGGGAGAATTGTATGCCTCCTGATCTATTTTACCCACATTCTGCCATATATTTCACGTTATAGCAGTCTCGGATGATGACCCAGCATATGCTGTTCATTTTAAGAACACTTTCACTGCAGATTTAACAAAACACAAAGAGTGGACCAATGTGTGATTTGTAAGGATAGATACTGCACTCGACCCAAGGTTTAAGAATCTGACGTGCCTTCCAAAATCTGAGGACAAGGTGTGGAGCATGCTTTCTGAAGTCTTAAAAGAGCAACAGTCTGATGTGGAAACTACAGAATGCGAACCACCAAAAAAGAAAACCAGTCTTCTGCTGGTGGCATCTGACTCAGATAATGAAAATGTACATACGTTGGTCTGCACGGTTTTGGATCATTATTGAGCAGAATCCATCATCAGCATGGACACATGAACTCTGGCATGGTGGTTGAAACATGAAGGGACATATGAATCTTTAGCGCATCTGGCACGTAAATATCGTGTGACTCTGGGTACGACAGTTCCATGTGAATGCCTGTTCTCACTTTCAGGTTACACTATAAACAAGAAGCGGGCATCATTATCTCCTGCAAATTGTAACCAAACTTGTTTGTCTGAGCAATTGACTGAACAAGAAGTAGGACTGAGTGGACTTGTAGGCTCTAAAGTTTTACATTGTTTTATTTTTGAATGCAGTTATTATTTGTACATAATTCTACATTTTTAAATTCAACTTTCATGATAAAGAGTTTGCACTACAATATTTGTAATGGGGGAGTTGAAAAATACTATTTCTTTTGTTTTTTACAGTGCAAATATTTGTCATAAAAATAAAAAGTGAGCACTGTACATTTTGTATTCTGTGTTGTAATTAAAATCAATATATTTGAAAATGTAGAACATCCAAAAATATTTAAATAAATGGTATTCTATTATTGTTTAACAGCATGATTAATCGCGATTAATTTTTTTAATCGCTTGACAGCCCTACTTGACACAAATGGGAGAAGGACTATTGAATTTGGAGCCAGGCCTCCAGGGAGAAAGCCCTGAGAAGTGTTGCTCTGCACAAGAGTGGGAGGCTAACCCTGCAGAGCCCAGGAAGGAGTGAAGAGTCTGCAGATGAGTAAGCCTTGGTGAACATTTATGTTTATTAGAGTTTATTTTATTGGGCTCTTTGTTTACCCCAGAAGGGATGGGATTAAATGTGACTTGGATGGAGGGCTGAGTTATGACAAGAGGTGGCCAACCACAAAAGGGCACCCCAGCAGGGAGTCAAGCCTTCCAACACATTTAAGACATCATTCTTGGTGCCTATTACTTCAGCCAGAGAGAAGAGAGATTCAAGCCCTAATGGCTGACCCTCCTAATATGGTCTTCTATCCTGACAAGGTGTCGCTAAGAACTCATCCATAGTTTCTACATGAGGTGGTCACAGAATTCCATCTGAATCAACAAATTCACCTGTGCATTTTCTTTCCAAAGACGCATGCTTCCAAGATAGAAGTAACTGTCCACATCTTAGACATCAGAAGTGTTGTGGCATTCCATCTTCAAATACAAAGCAGTTCATGTCTTCATTAAGGCTCTCTGTTGCTGTAATGGAACTACTGAAAGACAAGGCAATCTCAGTTCAGAGACTATCAAAATAGATTTCTGGCAGTGTAAGAACTTTCTGAGTTAGCCAAACTAGAACCACCAACTACTCTCAGGGCCAAGTCTACCAGAGCTCAAGCAGCTTCAGTGGTGTCATTGAAGACTGAGTCTATCTCGGACATTTGTGTGGTAGCCTTCTGGGAAGGTCTATTCATACACTTACCAAGCATTACTCTGTTACGAAGTCTCCAGGTCCAAGGCTGTGCTGCAATCCTTATTCTTCTAAGACTCCAAGCTCCTACCTCCATTGCACTGGTCTACTGCTTGGGCATGACAAGAATGATTACATGATTATAAAACATGCCTTTATGGACTCAAGAAGCTCAATTTATTTAGTTTAACAAAGAGAAGGTTAAAAGGGTGACATGCTTACAGTCTATAAGTAAATACATGGGGAACAAATATTTAGTAGTAGGCTCTTCAGCATAGTGGTGAAAGGTGTATAACACAATCCAATGGCTGAAAGTTGATGCTAGACAAATTCAGACTGGAAATAAGATTATTAACAGTGAGGGTAATTAACCACTGGAACAGTTTACAGAGGGGTTGTGGTGGATTCTCTATCACTGACTATTTTTATATCAAGTTCAGGCATTTTTCTAATGATATGCTTTAGGAATTATTTTGGGGAAGTTATATGGCCTGTGTTATAAAGGAGGTCAGACTAGATGATCACCATGGTCCCCTGTGGCCTTGAACTGTATGAATCAGCAGGGTTGGAGTCTTTAGATCCACCACACAGACCTTTACTACTTGAGCTAATGAAATACCTGATAGCAGTACTGGGCTCATGCTTTATGTGATCAAACATCAGAGAAGAATGAAACACATTTTACCAGAGGGTTTCAGATATATTTGCTGACGACAGAGGAATTGTGAGATTCAAGAGTCCATTTCAGGATGTGAAGGGGAGTGTTATCTAGCAGGCACAGACATGTCTGCCCATTCGCTACAAGTTTTGACCCCTTATGCCCCATCCTCTTCAACTTGTCCCTTTCCCAGTACTGTGTCTTCCCCTTCTCTGGCTCCTTGTCCCAGTCCCATTCTCCTCACCTTCTCAGATCCAGTCTCAACCCCTCAGACGTCTAATTCCAGTCCCAGTCTTCTTGCACAGCCAAGTCCTAGCCACCCTTTCTGGGCTTGCTGTCTGAATCCCAATCTCCCCATCCACTCCAACTCTTTCATTCTTCCCACACTTAGTCTCCTTGCCCAGCCAGTCCCAGTTCCTCCCTCGTAGCTCTTCTTCTGATCTGTCTCTCCCTGTCTTTTGTCAGATTTCCCCCCCTGACTTCATTTCCCCCGATACTGATTCTTAGTCATAGTCTCCTTGATCAACCAGTCGCAATCTCCCACATTGCCCCAGCTCCTCATCCAATTTCAATGTTCACCCCCATCCAGCTGGCTCCCAGTATCCCCATGTATCCCTCACTGGCTCCCAGCCTTCCTGCCCAACTAGTCTCATCCTCCCCTCTGGCTACCAGTCCCAGTCTCCTTGCCCAACCAGTCCCAGTCTCATTGGCCCACCAGTCTCAGCCCCATTTTCTCTTCTCTCCCATCTCAGTGTCACCTGCCTCTTTGTCCGAATATACTTATTTCCCTCTCCCCCCGCCCTGGTCCAGCTTTTGTGCTCTCTACATTCAAATCAGATGGCTTCCTCCTCCACACTGCCTCAGTTCCACATGAATGTAATGTGAACCATAGTAGAAAAAGGACATTCTTCTTCTCTCTTCCACTACCATGTAATAAAACTCTCCTCACTCCATCCTCCTTCTCAGGACCCCCTGTGTAAATATATAGGTCTTGTAGTGTGCCCTAACACTGAAAAAAATGGTGATTCTGTCATACATGAGAGACTCAAGATCATGTACTGTATGAAAGATTTTGAGGCCAGTAGTAAGGTCTTAACCTTAAGGAGTTTATAATGAGGAGAGTAGATGGGGTGGCTTACTTAATTATTTCCTCTTATCAATTAAATTTCTGTTAGCACTGGGTAAGCTTAACTTTGCTCTACCATTTTTGTAATACAGTGATGCCCGTGCTATTTCATGGGTGTAATTCTTAAGTCGTGTATAAAAACACTGAAAATGGCTGAGAACAAAAAAATTGGATGGTAACAGACTTCAAATCCCAGTGGTGAGAGAACCTGGTGATATTCTAAACAAAAAGAGCTCTCAACCATGCTTGTAGCTGGTTCCGTCATTTCATACTGACTCAACAAAAATTGTAGGTTTCAGAGTGCTATTTGTGGTTAGTGTGTGTGCTGGTTGTGGTGCTGTGTGGGTGGCTGGGTTGATTTATGTGTGGGTTGTGTTCTATTGAGGGAGTTGTGTGGATTTGTGTGGGCAGAAAATGAGGGTGGTGTGCTGTGCGGAGGGCCTGTGTGCGTTTGGGGTTTATTGTGTATGCTGGTTGTGGTATTATGTGGGTGGGTAGTTGAGCTGGGAGATTTGTGTTGATTTGTGCAGATGGCAGTTGGGCGCCTGAGTGTAGCAGTTGGGCCAAGTAGTCTACCATGTGTGCAGTCTCCCTCATACAACCAATGAATTTGTTGCATGTAAATTCACTGTAGAGTAAGGGTGGGGGTTCGTTGAGTTACCTCTGATCTCACAATGTTCTCTTGACATGGTATAGTACATGCCTTACTATGTCTGTACTCCTCACAAGTGTAATTTGTACAGGGCCGGCTCTAACTTTTTTGCCGCCCCAAGCAAAAAAAACCCCAACACACCCAAGCGCCACCCCCCCCCCCACCGAAACAAAAAAAAACAAGCCCCCCCCCAGCGCCCACGGAAACACTCCCCACCCCCAGTGTTGTGCCACAACATATCTCCCCCCCCCCCCTCCGTGCCTCTCCCTGCTGGAGCGCTGCAGGGCAGGTCGGCCAGCCTGCCCCCGGCCCCGCTCTCCCGGCTGGCCGGAGCGCTGCGGGGCAGGGCGGCCAGCCCGCCCGCGGACCCGTTCTCCCGGACGGACGGAGCACCGCGGGGCGGGCGGGGCCGCTCTTCCGCTTGCAGCCCGCCACAGTATGTTTTTAAAAAACCCAGAAAAACCACACTTGAGCGCTGCCCCCCCCCAAGGTGCCGCCCCAAGCATGTGCTTGGTAGGTTGGTGCCTGGAGCCGGCCCTGAATTTGTAAGTCAAAATGTCTGAGAGCTTAATAATTGGATGGTAATAGACCTCAAAACCCAGTGATGATTCAACCTGGTAATAGTCTGAAGAAAAAGAGCTCTAAACCATGCTTGTAGCTGCTTCCATGGCTTCACGCTCATCCAACAGGCATTTAGGCTTCAGAGTGACACACAGAGTGACATTCCTAGAATCTTATTATATGGATTAGGGGCAAATGAATAAGAGTAAGGCTAGGTCTACACTACCCCCCCCTATCGAACTAAGGTACGCAACTTCAGCTACGTGAATAACGTAGCTGAAGTCGAAATACCTTAGTTCGAATGAAAAAGCACTTACCCGGGATCCACACGCGGCGCGCAGGCTCCCCCGTCGACTCCGCCTACTCCGTTCGTCGAGCTGGAGTACCAGCGTCGACGACGGAGCGCTTCCTGGTTCGATTTATCGCGTCTTGACAAGACGCGATAAATCGAACCCAGAACATCGATCGCGCGCCTCCGACGGGACGCGTAAGTATAGACCTACCCTAAGAAAAAGTATATTTGTGTGTTTGCACAAATAGAACCAATTACCTACCTCTCTTCTAGTAGCAGTTACGGTAGGTGAGTAATTTTAATAGGTTTCCTTTTACTTTTTTACCATTAGGAATGATATTACTTGAATGAGTAGGTATTTTCTACACTTCAAGAAGTTAACTGTTAATTCCTTATCCAAGAGTAAAAATATAACAGGAAATTTGTAAAGTATGTACTACATTTTAATCAGTAGTTCTCAACTTGTTTTACAAAGGAGGGTACGTATCATTACCTTTACAGATATGAAAACAAAAGCACCGAGAGGCTAATGCCAAAATGTTCATATCTGGGTGCCAACTGTGAGCATTTTGGCTTTGGTGATGTGAATAAGGTCACCCAGCAGTGTAGTTATGTAGCTGGAATTGGGAATAAAGAGGTCTCCAGACTACCAGTCTTGTATCTTATCTCTGGACCACATTGCCTCAATACTATTAAGAGACTGTCATAAGCCTAGTAATTGTATCAGGCTTGGGACCATATTTAACAGGAATCAGTTATACATCTTGACTGATGCAATGGAATCTTTAGCTGTATATTTTTGTGATGGAATGTAGACAGACTAATTTCAATGCATTATATAAAAATGTCATTTCCAGGTTAGCTAGTTTCAGGAGTCAAGATCTCATTCTTTCTCTTACAGTAAAATATCCATAAAGAATGTGCTCTGTAATAATCAGTTATTACAGTTGCCCCATATAGCTGTGCTTCAAGCTTGCTTCCTCCATATGTTTTTCAGATATAAACATATTTCAATAATGCATGGTATCTTGCTATTGCCTGAATTAAAGAAGCTAAAGACTGTTTCTCCCAGTATTTTCTAGTATGGACTTTGATAATTGTTTTGATTTAATTCATAATTTTTCTCCATTATGTTTTTTGAAAGATTATTTAACACAGGTGTCAGTGGGGAATCCTTTGTATCCCTTTCAGAAACTTGGAAATGTTTCCCACTTCCCATCCCCCCAATCCACCTTCTCCTGTGAAAGCTCTGTGTTGTGGCTGCCATCCTTCTGGCCTGGGAAGACTGGATAGGGACTCCCTTCTGAGCCCATCAATGCAGCTTTTTAATTAGTTGGAAGGTTGCTTATTTCCTTTTCCTTGAGGGTTAAAATCGCTTTTCGTGCTCAGGCTGTAATAATAGCCCTCATTTTATGATCGTTTATTTGAGGATTTTGTAATTAGTTGGTGAGATGTTTAAAGCAGTACATAGACAATAAGAGATTCTAAGGAAAATCTTATTAATTGATATTCTTCAATTTGACAGTAATTGGATATATTGTAATGTTATGCTATAATTTGGCCTGAGTATTGAAAGAAAAAGGAAAAAAAATAATTTGCATTCATGGACAGTTATTTGTCAGATTTTAAACAGTGTTCACTGAGCACATTACACTGCAAAATCTAACTGTATTCCATCAAATGAACAGTTCTGTCTCCTGCTCATTGACTTACTATACTGCACATGCAGAAAAGCAATAGGTTTCCAAGCCTATAGCTTTCCTTGGGGTTAGACAGGTATGGAATACTTGATGCAATGATTGTCTTGATCACTATTAATATGGTTGATTATGTGCAATAAACTTTGAAAAGGTTATTTTGTAGTACATTGTATAGATGTGACAATTCATTTTGGATTATATTTTAAATATCTGTGACAAATGAGTGCCTCAATACTATATGTATAGTATGTAACTGAACAGTATTACAGAATAGAACTCAGAATAAATTAAAATAGTTAAGAGATGAATATCCTATTATCTTATGTAAGGTACAGCATAGCTTTTCAACTACAAGAGACAAAAGGCCTATTGTTACATTCTCATCACTACATATTATCCTATGAAGAATACAATAGCTATTTTTAGCATGGTCTGTCTGTCCTGTACAGCTGCCTCCACATTAAAAAAAAAGACCTACATACTTGGTCACTGGGGTTGGTCATTTTTACAGGGGAGGGAAAGAGGAGGGGAAGATGCAGAAATCTTCCTCCTCTTAGTAGTAACACTGTGAGGATGCCTTGTCCTCATTTTTATTACTTCTGAGATTTTATTGCTGGCAGCCAGATGTGCTGAAACTCCTGACGACAGCATCTATTCACTGCGTGTTTTTAATAGGCTTAGAGAAATATGAGTAGAGTACATGAAAGCAGCTCAGCTTCACACTTCAGCTGGGAATGCCCAAAAAGCTTACTGCTGTTTAGAATTCTTGCTACAGTCAGGAGAAAGCCGCACGGGTACTAAATCTTCTACGACTGAATTAGAAGAATAATGACTGTACAATTAACTATCAACCCCTGCTCATTTAGGCATAGTTTTTACAGAGATCAGGAGAAATATGGAACTTGACTGGCATGTTTGCATTTGATGGTGTCTGCAAAATAGATGACTTTTAAGACAGGTGGGGAGGAAAAATAAAAGGGAAGGAAAGAAAGAAAATGCAATTTGAGACGTTGCGCCAGGTCTGCAATTCTGTTTTATCTCATTTTCATGGGGTTTTCTCATCCCCTCCAAATGTTTTACAAAATGATCTTTTTGGACAAACATTGAACAACATTAGGTAAGTAGAAATAAAGCATTTTTCCTTGAGCATTTCTATGCTCATGACAACAGTTTATCTATATGTATGTTTTCTGGTAGAGAACCTCTATAATTAGACTTTGAAATATTAATATTTTATTATAGCAGAGTCCCCTCTATTGATAATTTCATGTTTTATATCAGGATTTAAATTAAACTTGATCTGCAGGAATAAAAACAATATAACTAAAATAAAATATTTAACATGTATTTGTCTCTTTCAAACCTATTAGCTACCATTACCAGGCAGCATTATTAGGTGTAATTCTAAAAACATATTAAATATTCACAGACAAATATGTTTGAGAAAACAATTTTATGTGGATATGGCAGTGAAAGGATTAAAGCTACAATGATGTGGCTATTTACTCATAAATAATTTGTTGGAAGATGTAAATTAGCAGTCCTGCATACAATTTGCAAAATATGCAGAAAACACTTTATTGTTTTCAGAAGACTTATATATGTGCATAGTGCTTTTCAATAATCTTTTAACTAGCCATATTACAGAAGATTAGTAGATGCTTTGCAGTAGGTCGGTCAGTTCTGAAGGCTATTTTGTTATGAACAGCTATTGTTTTGTGGGAAGTGGAGATGGCAAAGAGTGGTGTTGCTTATAGTTGTGATGGGGTAGTTGAAGCTAAAATACCTGTTTGGAATTTATTTTTTCGTGGTGAACTCTATTAAATATTACTTATTACATTTATTCAGCAAACACATGCTGTATAAGTGATGTCTAGAACTTTTTTCATATGATTATTAAATATTAAAGGTGAAAGAAATAAAGAGTTGTATCTAAAAGAATGAGTTTAAGCAGATGAAGGAAAGAGAATTCCGTAGTTTTATATAATGATAATGCATTAATGGAAACATTCTGGAAAAAGGGGAAAGTAATAGTGTACAGAACATACAAATAATATTTTAATCTTCCCCTCTCTATCTGTAAGAAAGGGCATTGTTGAAGGGGATTTTCTTTCTCTTAAATACCATCACATTTCCACTTTAAAAAATCAGAAAACTATTATCTGTTTATTTCACAGACTATTATTCTAAGGATTTCCATTACTGCTATTTCTTTTACATACAATCATATTTATTTAATGTAGTTCTTCACAAGTTTTACTATCTTAGAGATAATTTTCTAATTAGTCATGCAAATTTATGAAGCTGGCGTTTGTAATCATGTTTAACTTAGGGACAATAGCAAAGTAAAGTTAATCCATTTAAGGAATGTAGGTATCCTTTCAAACATAAATGAAAATCTGTAGTCAAAGGTAAGATTTTCTCCTAACATGGCTTTTTTTGCATGCTTTGACATCTTTGAAGATCTACAAAATGGAGCAATAATTTGTATATTATCAACTGTGCTTGTAAAACAGTGCACATCTCCAAGTGAATAGTCTTAGGCCTGCAGCTACCAACACTGCCTAAGCAACTGTTTTCAGCATCCATGAACCTATTCCTGATTTGCTCATTACTGCTTTTGCAGTAATCAGAGTGCATGCTCCTTGTAAAAAGGGAAATTTAACGCTTTTAGGTGTGTGTGTGTGTGTGTGTAAGAGAGCAGCTGCAAATGATAACAGTTTCAAATCATAAAGACATTCAGAGAAATATTTTATTGCATTTAATATGGCTGAGACTTAAAATTGTTTATTCCAGGGGACTGGTTAATGAAAGAGGATTACCAAGAAGCTCAATCTCAAACTCAGTATTGTTTATAATTTTAGTCTGAGGATATTTATACCTCTTTAGACAGTAATTTGGTGTTTTTTCAAGTTAGTGATTTTAGGCTTCAGAAAGCCTTGCTGTTGTGCTGTTTTTAACAGCATAGAGAGACTAAGCCATGTTTGCTGTGGTAATTAAATGTAAACTGTCTGATTAATTGAAAGTTATTTAAGGCTATTGTGTAAGTAGTTTTTTTCTGTCTTCTGGATAGGTATTAGTGTTTTAAATTTGCACCTTGATGATAGGGCTCTTTAGAAGTCATTTATTTAATGGTCACCGAAAGTAATAGGTCTTCCCTAAATTTGTTTTGGAAGTTACTTACCAATGTTATTTATTTTATGATTTTTAAAAAGCAATTTAAATTTTCTAATTAAATCATTATTATTAGCATCTTTCTCTTCATGTAGATTTTTCACTGAAAACTTTGATTAGTAGTGTAAAACTATTGTTCTAAACTAATTGCTCTAACATCGAGTTAATTTTTCAGAACTATGGATAGCAAGCACATAAATATCTTTAAAAATAACTTGTGCTTTTGAGATGTACAAATGTGATCTTTCAGTATAGTAGCCATGTTAATCTGTGTCAGCAAAAAGAAAATAAGAAAAGGAATACTTGTGGCACCTTAGAGACTAACAAATTTATTTCAGCATAAAGACCTGAAGTTAATTGTCAATTCATGGGATTAAACAGAAATAGTTCTCATGTTTTTTCAATAATTTTTTTCCATTCAGTTTTCGGTTGTTATATTTGAAAAAGTCAGACTATAGAAAGATAACTACTGACATATTAAGCATAAAATTAATGTGTTAATATATAAACTAGCACAGTGCAGCAAGCGTACTAATATAGTATAAAATACAATATAAAATGCAAACTAAGGATCAGAGGGAGAGAAAGTAGGTACATATAACCGTAGTAAGAGACACATTAGTATTAATATGTTAACATGATCTAGGTTCTTAATCTAGGGGATTTTGGTCTTTTTTGGAGAGCTGGTGTTTTGTTCCGAGAGACACTGAGTATCCTAGCATTGGCTTCCTAAACCCACCAACAACTACAAGCAAAGATGTATATCAAGCTGGTTTTTATCTCCTCCAGTTAGGAACCCTACTTGGACTGGCTGTCTTTTTAATATTTATTATTTATATTATAGTAGCACCTAGAAGTCTCAAATGAAATTGGACTCCTGTTGCGGTAGAATGATGCTATCATTTAGATAGGAGTTTAGTTAGCCTCTGCTAAATAAACGAAAACATTCCATAAGTCGCTATGGTGGTGTGCAAATATGCGATGTTCTGTATGCTGTGCCCTCCCCCAGATGCTGAGTGTCACTTCCCTGACATTCCCAACTCCAGCTAGCTGAAGCAGCAAGAGCCATGAGTTTACTTCAGAAACTCTGGTTTTCTGAATTGTGGATCATGGTGATAAGTACTTGTGCATTGGGTTACATATGCTCTTTCTATCTAACTGTGATTATTATTATGAAAGCAGATTTTTTCTGTATAGAGTATGTGTTTGCTCTCCACCTGGTGACTAGCTAGTGTATGGAATAAACTCCCCTTGTTTATGTTTTTTATCTTGCAGTTGAAATAAAAAGTGCAGAAACAGAAATCAGTACATCTTTTCTCTTGTTTTTAAAAACTCATTTGATGTCTTTATAATTAAATGCTTGTATTTGCCCCAGTCCAGTTTTAAAGGCGTTCTAAGTGGCCCTTTGATTTTTGGCCTCTACATACTTTTGATGATTAAACTCCTTTATTTTAAAATGTAAAGTACTAAGAACACCAAATTAAAGTGGTACGTATGTCTACTAAAAGCCCTTAATTATTGGATATGTTTACTGGATTTTCAGGTTATGATTCTGCATTTAGAGCTGAATGCACAAATATTGTATGTCAGATGCTCTATTTGTAGCAGCATACTTTTCACTGCATTGGAGTTCACAGTTGCTTTGGGCAATATTCAAATTAACACATCACCGCATAATGATGAGTATCTTTTCTGACCAAAATTGATATAAACTGCACAACACAATATAAGTCCAATTTTCCATTTGCAGTGTATATTAATAGCTTTTTTTGAGGAATGGAAATAGAGAACTAATACTCCCCCTCCTATTTTATTGCTTCTTTGTTACTAACAATGTGAAGGCAAATTTGTTGTGCAGGTTGGCCACACAGGGGCATAAGACATCTAACAATTTCCCAGAATAGATAGTAGAAAGATTGCTCTTATCACATAGGCACAGTAGTGGTCTGTATTTTAATGCTATAAAATTAGAAGGACTTTAGCTTCAAAAAGTAAAATATACTTTTATTTAACTAAAAACAAACTAGCTTGGAGATTCTTAGGATTATGTGCTTTTTGAAAGAGGAACTGGACGATAAGCATGTTTGGATGTGATGTTAATTATTATTTACATATTTTTTCAGAAGAGGATTACTATCACTTCTAAAATATTAGTCTGCAGATGAAATCAGATTTTACACTGAAAATATAGTAATTCTGGCAGTGAAGTGTTATTTATTTTACAAAAGAGTATTTTGGCCCATACCTTTTGTCTTCCAACTATAATTTACTGTCACTTTGTCTTATAATGAAGCCATCATGTGATGTCCAGGCTTATTGGCACAGACATTTGTTATTCATCATGGTGCACTAATGATTACTTTGACATTGAAGGAACAAGTGTGCTTGCTTTCTTTTCTTTTCTTTATTTGGAAACCCTTTAGTAGTTATATGTGCTCAATATGCACAATTTGTGTGATTTGGACTCTCCGTATCATTGCAACATAGCTATGTGTGTGATATAACTTGTGTGATATAACTCTAAGGATATATTATCTTGATATATTCTATGATTCCAAGAGACACAGAGAAAAACGTGCTGCTAGCATTAGAACTGAGAATATTGCCCATTTTGACTCTAGTGACATACAATAATGAGCAGCAACTAGATCTGCCTCCCCTTACTTTAGAAATTTAGCATGCCTAACCTCCTTGAAGATTTTATTGCTAAGATTTTCATATCTTCCTCATTTTTTATTTTTTTTACTGGATCAATCATTTCCTCACAGTTGTGAATGATCAGTTTAATCATATAAAAACCTGCAGTGTTGGACAAAACATTTATTTGAATTGTCTCTGTTTTAAAATGTAGATAATTTTTAATGATTGATAGGATTAGTGCATATGAAATGTTATTATGTTTTTCATTCTTTTGTCAGGTTGTGTCTTACATGTTAAACAGGGCCCTAAATTAAGGCCAGTAATATCATCTCCGTTTTGCTTCAGTACAACATTTGCAAAGCAGCAGCCTGTGCGCATGTTATACACCAGATTATTGGTTATTCTTATTGTTGTGACTGGTTCTCACAGTTTCACAATGCTAGTAGAGCACCATCAATATTGATTTAGAGCCTGAGTTTACATAAAGATGTGTGGATAATTTTAAAGGCAACATAGAATGTTGAAGCATTCAGAAGATGATTTCTTGATTAAAGAAATAACAACACTTAGCATTTCCATAGCATTTTACAAAAAGCTGTATAAATATTAACTAATTATTACACTCACACAAAAATTCTGGAATCAAAGTTCTACTTAAAAGAAGTTACTTTGGAAGAAGATGAGTGATGAAGATTTGTAAATAGCCAGCAGTGACCTTAAAAATTGTGATTTTTGGAATTTTAGGAGCTACTCTCTCTGAATGATCCTTTCAGAAGGGTTTTCTACTGTGCCCACTGCAACCTTAATGCAAGGGAATCTTTGTCTGGCTAACTGGAAGAAAAGAAGCATTGCCCCTTTAAGGGCTTCATACAATGGGTGAGGAGTATGGGGGGTTGTTTATAGGGATGTACAGGAAACAGTTGGGGAGAGGTCAGGGGAAGGTCACTGCTCTTCCTACTGATTGGAAGAGTGTGTGTGTGTTGGGGGGAGGGAGGGGCTTTATAGCCCATGCAGCCTAGAGAGGCCCTCTTTTACTGGAATAGGGCTGGCATCACCCACCCATGAACTTGAAAAAAGGACTGTTATGATAGTTGCCCTTTTCCTTGTGGGGCTGGCAAGAATTTTTCCTTCACGGCCAGATTGGCTGAGATGGTGTAGGTTTTTTTCACCTTCCGTCCCCACAGCAGGTCTGGGACCTGGGGAAGTGGAGTATGGGTTTAGGTTATAATTTTACAATTTAGTATGTAAAACTTTTGGCAGATGTCCAGTGCAGCTACTTGGTATAAAAGGGATATGGTTATTGGATAAAATGGACTGCAAAAGGATCTGAAGAAAAGCATCCCTTAAGGGAGCGGAGGAGGAGAGGTTGGGGCTTCTATGTCTGAAACAAGGCAGGCCAGCAGTAGTATGGCTGGAGCCAAGTTGGGGATTATGTGGAAATGATGATGGCCTGTACAATCTGTTGTTGGGTATTCCCATATATTTTAAACAAATAAAGTTAAAGCCTAATTAAACCACATCCATTGCCTCCTGTCTGTCTTCCAGCATGGACAGACAAACGTGTGGCAGATGTTCTGCTCAGGTAAACTCCTAAAGGACAATTGTGGAAGCAGAAGACACCTGAAGAGAAGAGAGGAAATCTTATTGCTGCTGTTAAGAGGGAGGGAGGATGCAAATGTGTTCCTCCATGAGAGGGCGAAGGGGCAGGAGAGCTTCTTCCAGAACCCACCCCACTTTCTGTCTCTTCCAGTTCTCAGGTGAACATCCCTCTCTGTCCTTTGCCCCAGCAGCTACAGAGTTCATGGAAGGCACAGATGCTCTCCCTATCTGAGTCTATTAGAACTGAGGGTCTTTGCAATAGCAGGTTTCTCTTCAGGCAACAGCTGTTGCTCTTTGTTGACCCATATAAAAGTCTGTCTGGGCTTCTTCATCCCATCAAGAAGAAAAAGAAGAGAGGCAGCTTACTATCATGTCTATAAGTCATATAATATATTAAATTAATAACTTTAAATGCTTGTAATTTTAAATCTGCTAAAATATTTCTTCAGATTTGATTTGATTTTTAAGTCTTGGTGAGATCCACAAATGTTTAACAATTTTTGAGTTATCCAAGTACATTTCTGATAAGAACATTTTCCCCAATGCACTCCTCAATAACTCAAATAATTCCTATAATGTCTCACGATGTCCTCATGATGTAAGTAAGTATTATCTCTTTTGTCCAGATACGGAAAAGACAGAGACCAAGATATTCAGAAGTGACTAGTGAATTGGGTGTCCAACTTGAAACATTTTTAAAGAAGTGTGATTTTCTGAGGGCAGGTACTCAGTAGTTTCTGAAAATGAGGCCCTGTGATGGGGTGCCTGCCCCACACTGGGCTCTTAGGGGTTAATAGAGCCCTCAGGAGCCCACAGAAGGGCTTATAGGAGGCAGCCAATCAGGGCTGGGATGGCCCATATAAGAAGGGCTGCAGAGCAGCTTCAGTCACACTCAGGAGCTTCAGGACAAAGGTTGACTGGCTGCCTTGCAGGCTGAAGGCAGCAAGCACCCTGTACAGAGCATTGCTGCAGGTGGAGACCAGGGGAGCTAAGGGCAGCTCCTGGCAAGCTGCAGGGATTTGCAGGCTGAGGCCCTGAGGCAAGGCAAGGCAAAGAGTGTGCTGGGGCCACGGGGAAGTGGCCCCGGGAAATCTACTGAGGAGTCGGAGGGGGTGCTGCAAGCAGCGACCATCTACAGGGTCCCTGGACCGGGACCCGGAGTAGTGGGTGGGCCCGGGTCCCCCCCACCACCACCCTCACTCTTCACTGAGGAAGTGGCTGGACTAAAGGACTGTGCCATTCTTCCAGAAGAGGGGAGCATAGAGTGCAGCACAGCTGGAGGGCTGTGTCACAAAGAGGACGCCGCGGTCCTGAGAGTGACGTGGGTCCCTGGAGCAGAAGTGATGGCGGCAAGATACCAGCAGAGGAGGGCACACTGGCATACAGAGATAATCCCCAGAACAGCCAGCAGCATACTCCACAGTGTTGAGTCGAACCACATCACAGGCACCTTTAAGGTGTTGCAAGTTGGGCTTCCAGAAACGGAGGCATTCAAAATTGCTAATCACTTCTGAAAATCTTGGTCAAAGAGCTTAAAGGATACTTGCTGTGTCCAGGGTCACGCAAGACGTCAGTGGCATAGTTGGTATTAAAACTCATGTCGTTTTTCACCATTTCAATCTTACCCCTTCTTTATCCTTTCATCTCCTTTCAGAGTCATGACTGATTCTATGTCCACAGAGCTCTGTGAAAATTTATGACACTATATAGATGATAATAATTATTTCCCCCCTGAGTAATAATAGTTGTAATGCATCATAGGAACATGATCTTCCAATAAGTAAAATTTTCCTTAGCTGAATGGTAAAATAGGGGGGAAATTAGTATTTTGTGACTGTTCCTTTCCATCCTAACAGATCTAAAACTGCTTCTTTTCTCTCTTTTTTTTTCTGTTATATCATCCCAAACAGGTAAAAATGTGTCCTTAAAATAGTTTGGTACTATTTTCTGTTAAGCGCTGAAACAATTTGCATAGTGGGGGTGCTGAGAGCCATTGAATCAAACTGTAAACCCTGTATATGATGGGAACCACTGCAAGCCAGGGGGTGCAGCAGCACTCCCCGCACCCCTAATTCCAGCATCTATGGTAGTTCCCAAAAGCAGGCACTATATTGTTAAACATGCTCATACTGACAGTGCTTTAAAAGAACATGTTCAATGCACACAAGTAAGCATACATACTTCTTATTAATATAAAAGTGTTACAAAGCAAGTGCTGTCTGCTTTTTCAAACAGAAGCTAAGCAAAATATTGTCCTCAAAACTATTCTAGGGTGTGCAACCTGGTTGGAGAAAGCTGCACAATTGATCCTGCTTCCATTACTGGCTTGTTGAAGCAGTCAGTGAGATGCAGAAAGGGATACTTCCTGCAGTGTGGGCTCTCCTGGTATTGATTTCTTGATTTACAGGCTTTTTTCACTTTTGATGTACTTGGGCAGTGGTGATACTGCATAAGAAGATAAAACTGCACAGGAAACACTGCAAAAACAAAACAGAGCAAAAGCCCCCCAGCCACTACTTGAGCTCAGAAAGAGGCTATACAAATAAATAAGGCAATTTGGGTGCCCTTGCTTTGAAAATTTTGAAAATTCAGAAGCTTTCCTAAACAAAATACAAATGATGAACAAAGATCAAAGAAATTGATGTAACTTACTTCCTCATGTTAAAGCCTTAATGTGACTTCCAGGGCTTTAATAAAAGGAATACAAAGAAAGGTGTAAATATTGCAGAATAAGTCCAGGGTCGAAAATCTATGGATACTTGGTTAACCAGAGTAATCAGAGAAGGGTGACATTGTTAACAGTGCCTTGATACCCTCTGAAGATATATTAGATATGAAGTTTGATGCAAAATTCACAATAGTATTTCAAATTTTTGGCCTCCCCTCAGGGTGTGCTTTGTAACTGGTGCAAAAGGTCACTTTCTGACCTCTGCTATAGGCTCTTTGTTTCCTTTCTTTAGCTGAGAAGTGAAGAGACAAATTTTGAGAATGATAAAGGAAATAAATATTCGCTGGTTTTAGAGTACTATGTTCATATGTCCTGGATATGTGACTCAACTTGCGGATTTTACTTGTTGAAACCAGAATTTTGGGGTGAGGGCTATGTGGAGTTTTGTCTTGCAGAATTCAAAGTTATTTTGGATGTGAACAGGTATGGTATCCTCATTTGTGAGAAGACTAAAAGATATCTTGATGTAAACATTTTATCTTCCTGGCAACAGGAAGTCAAAGAAAAACTTTTGACTGATCTTTCTGATGAGGATATAACCCAAGTTCTTCTCTTCTGGAATTCCAAACAGGTTTGTTCCTGTGTAACTCAATCAGTATTTTCAGTAAAACATTTTTAGTTTGTGTCTTTTGGATACTAATAGTTATTAATATTGTACAAGAATAAATGGCTTTACTAGTTAAAATGGTTACAAATGGAAATGGATTAGCAAGGAAATGGAAAAATGGTAATTGACTTAAAATTGGTTTAAAAATACTCTTGTAACCAAAACAATACAAAAAATAATTGACAAAATAATCTAAAATAAAGAAGAAGTTATAAATATCATTCACCAAAGTCAAGGTCTTTGGACATGTACCTTTATTTGAAAGGAAAATAATATCTCTTGAATACTATGTAATGGACAAAAAATGAAGTAAAAACATATACAAATCAGAACATTTTTTCCCATTAAAATATATTGAAATTATTAGCATAAAGGGATTGTAACAAGATGAAGAAAATCACAATCCCAAAAATATGGAACTTCATGGTGACTATGCAATTGCTTGATAACATTGAAGACATTGCAAGGGAGTCCTCCAAAAAAAGGATGCAAGTGTGGTCTACAAGCTGTACAATTCATAGAGTATAATTAATATAATTATATCCAATTAACATTTTAGCTAGCATAACAGGGTCAGAACCTCTTCTCTTACAAAAAGTACCACAGGATCTTTAATGATGAGCAAGTCTGTATCCACATGAGAGGTTTTTCCTTTCAGTTTCTAACTGTTGCTAGTATCGATGAGAATGCTTGAGTAGACCTGCCATGGGTGTTTTTATTTCCATGTTTTCAAAATCCTTCTCAGAGCAGGTATAGGTGGTTAAAATGCTAGAGGCCAACAACGCTTTATTTACACAATAGCCTCCACTCTTACTGCTACTGGTGTAAAATTTTAAGAAATATATGTTGCGTAGACAAGGCCCAAGAAATCAGGACCAGTGTTTCACAAATCCCCTGAAAGAAAGTATCTCCAACAGCATTGTGCCCTTGACACTATGCTGAGTCATGGGTTTCAGATCTGACTTACAGTATATGGTAGGGTGACCAGACAGCAAATGTGAAAAATCAGGACAGGGGGTGGGTGTTAATAGGAGCCTATATAAGAAAAAGACCCAAAAATCAGGACTGTCCCTATAAAATCGGGACATCTGGTCACCATAGTATATGGCTGTAATTACTGTGTCACCAAAACTACTTCCTATAGAACCTGGATTTTCCTGAACATTTTTCTTTTTAGGTATTGGACTGTCCTAGCCCTTCATACTTTGTGAGATCTGTGATAATGTCAAGAGAGGGTTTCGAATGTAACAGGAGAGAGAAGTTTATTTTCAAATCTAATTATTTGTTCACACACAAACTGATGTTCTTAACATACGTTTTGATTGGAAAGTAAGTCCATTCACAGAGTAAGGCAAAAAACAACTGTGTGCATGGATTATCTGTAGTTGGTAACCCAAATCTATATTTTTAAATAATTCAAGGGAGGAAAGAGTATGGTGGTGTTGAGGCACAGGGCTGGGGACCAGGAGTTCCTGCCTCTGCCAGTACTTCTTGTGTAATGTTGGACAAGTCACTTTCATTCAGTTTACCCACTGCTTCTTGTCCTATCCTCCAAGGTTAAGGAGAATAGTTTTTCACTCTCCTCCTTGTAACAACCTTTTATGTACCTGAAAATTGTTATCATGCCCCTCCCCCCGTCAGTCTTTTCTTCTCCAGACTAAATAAATCCAATTTTTTCGATCTTTCCTCAGAGGTCATGTTTTCTAGACCTTTAATAATTGTTGTTGCTCTCCTCTGGACTCTCTCCAATTTGTCCACATCTTTCCTGAAATGTGGCACCCAGAACTGGTCACAATACTCCCCCTGAAGCCTTATCAGTGCGGAATAGAGTGGAAGAATTAATTCTTGTCTTGCTTACAACACTCCTGCTAATACATCCCAGAATGATGTTTGCGTTTTTTGCAACAATGTTACACTGTTGACTCATTTAGCTTGTGATCCACTATAACTCTGATTCCTTTCCACAGCACTCCTTCATTTCCCGTTTGGTATGTTTGTAACTGATTGTTCTTTCCTAAGTGGAATACTTAGCATTTGTCCTTATCAAATTTCATCTTATTTACTTCAGACCATTTCTACAGTTTTTCCAGATGATTGGGAATTTTATTCATATCCTCCAAAGCACTTGCAACCCCTTCTAGCTTGATATGGTCTTCAAAATGTATAAGTGTACTCTCTGCCATTATCCAAATCATTGATGAAGATATTGAACAGAACTGGACCCCGGACCAATCCCTGTTGGACCCTGCTATATATGCCCTTCCAACTTGACTGTGAACCACTGATAACTACTTTCTGGGAACAGTTTTCCAATCAATTATGCATCCACCTTATAATAGTTCTATCTAGGCCATATTTCCCTAATTTGTTTATGAGAAGATCATGTGAGACAGTATGAAAAGCCTTACTAAAATCAAGATATACCACATCTACTGCTCCCCCACCCCCCATCCACAAGGCTGGGTACTCTGTCAAAGAAGGATATTAGTTTGGTTTGACATGATTTATTCTTGACAAATTCATGTTGACTGTTATTTATCACCTTATCTTCTAGGTGTCTGCAAAATGATTGCTTGATAGATCATTTGTTCCATTATCTTTCTGGGTACTGAACTTGACTGGTCTGTAATTCTCCGGGTTTTCCTTATTCCCCTTTCTATAGATGGGCAGTATATTTGCCCTCTCTCAGTCCTCTGGAAACTCTCCCATCTTCCATGAGTTGTTTTGTTTTTAAAGATAATTGCTAATGGCTCATATATCTCTTCAGTCAGCTCCCTGAATATTCTAGGATGTGCTTCATCAGGCTGTTCTGATTCGAAGACATCTAACTTGTCTAAGTAATTTTTAATTTGTTCTTTCCTTATTTTAGCCTCAGATCCTACCTCATTTTCACTGGCATTCGCTATGTTACTAACCTTTTCTACATTTTCTGTTCTTGTCTTCCCTCCTCATTGATTAATGGGCCTATCCTATCCTTAGTCTTCCTTTTGCTTCTAATGTATTTGTAGAATGTTTTCTTGTTATCCTTTGTCTCTAGTTATTTTTGATCTCATTTGTGCTTTGGCGCTTCTAATTTTGTCCCTACATTCTTGTGTTGTTTGTTCATATTCTCTTGCCCCCATCAAACCTACTTTAAAGCCCTCTTCACTAGGTTAGCCAGTCTGTATCCAAAGATACTCTTCCCTCTTCCTCGATAGGTGGACCCCCATCTCTGCTCAGCAGTCCTTCTTTGCAGAACAGCATGCTATGGTCAAGGAAGCCAAAGCTCTCCTGGTGATACCGTCTGTGCAGCCATGCATTCACCTCCAGAATGCATGTCTTCCTGGCCTCCTACCCTTGAGTGGAGGAATCAAAGAGAACACCACCTGCGCCCCTGATTCCTTCATCCTTACTGCCAGAGCCCTATAGTCATTTCTGATCTGCTCAGGGTCATACCTCGTAGCATCATTAGTGCCCACATGGATGAGTAACATGGGGTAGTAGTCAGAGGGCTGGATGGTCCTCGACAATTCTTCCATAACGTCTCATATGGCCCCTGGCAGACAGCATACCTCCCAGGATGCCATATCAGGTAGAAAGATGGGTGCCTCCATTCCCCTCAGAATGGAATCACTGACCACTACTACCCTATATTTTCTTTTGGGAGTGGTAGCCGTAATCCTCCCAGTCTTGGGGGTGCAGAGCTTCTTTTCTTCCACTTGTGGGGGTGATTCCTCATCCCTCGTTGCCAGGGGAGCACAATGGTTCTTCATCACTATGGTCGGTGGGTTAGTAGTGGGGGTAGAGCACTGCCTGCCACCAGAAGTGACCAGCATCCTTTGTCCACGCTGTGCCAGAGCTGTATACTTCTCCCACAGTGGTATGACAGCAATCCTCTCTAGGTGGATAGCTTCCTTAGGCTTGGAGGTTTTCATATGAATACTATCAATGAATTCCTCATGTGCACTGATGATCCTCAGCCTTGCCACCTCCTCCTGTAGCTCTTCCACCTGCTTCCTGAAAGATTCCACCAGCAGACCCTTTTCACACTGGACAGTCTCCCCAGCCAGGCTTTCTGTGAAAGGGAAATGCAGGCTACAGTCTCTGCAAATCCACACCAGGATCTGGGTAGAGGCACCCACGGTTAAGTTCTCTGCTGGATACAGGTACAGATGGAGAGATAGGAGTGGCATTGGCACTGGTGATGCGGCCTTTCTTAACTATAGGCATTATTTTATGTTTAAACATAAACCAGAGTTGAAGAGTCAGAAATGGAAAATCATTGTGGGTGAAATAGACAGAACCTGCAAAGATTTGAAAGAAAGGGGAGACAGGATTGTAACTAGAGATGCAGGGGTAGTTGGTGAAGAATTTTTTCAGCATAGTAGATACAAGAGTGTGCTTATAGTCAGATGGAAGGGACCCAGAGGGAAAAAGAACTACAAAAGATAGCAGATGAGAGAAATGAAGGAAGATTGGATGCGAGAGAGGATGAGAAAGAAGGGATTAGTTAGATGTTAGCCAATTTACAATGTAGCAATAAGATCTGTTATATTTAGGAACAGAAGAGTATGACATAGGTTTTGTCATGCTGGATATATGGCATAGGATTGGGATACATGACATGATATAGATTTTTCTATGCTAGAAAGACTACTGGTGAATCAGGTTCAGTATCCTCTCTCCAGCCGTGGCCAACATTTGGGGTTTCAGTGTAAGGCAACTGTCCCCTCCCAAAATGCAGCTTGCCAATTGTACCATAATAATGTGGGGGAAAGGAAAGGAAGGGAATTTTCATAAGAAAATAATTTCCATCGCAGGAAGTCACATTACAGATAACTTTTCTTAATACAGTGGCTGATATTAGTAACCTTCAAGTATTGAGATTCTATGTTATGGTAGGATCCAGAAGTTCCAACTGATCACACGTAAAGAGTTTCCTACCTGAAAGATCTTCCTATTTAAACAGACAAAACAAATAAAGAGTGGAATGGAAACAGAAGTACACAGCAGTGAAGTGAATTGCTTACAGTCACAGTCGGTCAGCAGCAAAGCTGACAATTGAGTCACATGATCTGTGAGCTTTTTGTGACGATATCGTTGATATTCTTTGTGAAAGAATCTTTCTGATTAGCTGTTGCGAACTTGGTCATCCAGCAAAAAGATAAAATACACTTCAAATAATGTTAATTCCAGTTAGACTAATACATGTTTAAATTGTCAATCAGGTGAATAATATATTTTTGAAGATAGATTACTTAATCAGTGTTACTAATAACACAAAAACAGTGAGGAGTCCAGTGGCACCATAAAGACTAACAGATTTATTTGGGCATAAGCTTTCGTGGGTAAAAAACCCACTTCACGAAAGCTTATGCCCAAATAAATCCCTTAGCCCAGGGCTACACTGGGGGGGGGGTGTGATCTACGATACGCAGCTTCAGCTACGTGAATAACGTAGCTGAAGTCGGCGTATCGTAGTCGACTTACCTGATCGTGAGGACGGCGGCGAGTTGATCGCTGCCGCTCCCACGTCGACTCCGCTTTCGCCTTTCGATGAGGTGGATTTCCGGAGCCGACGGGGATCGATTAATCGCATCTAAACGAGACGTGAAAAATCGATCCCCGATAGATCGATTGCTACCCGCCGATCCGGCGGGTAGTGAAGACAAGCCCATGAGGAGCCACTGGACTCCTCGTTGTTTTTGTGGATACAGACTAACACAGCTAACCTTCTGATACTAATAACACACTAAGTTAATAAACCTGTAAGAATTTTAAAAATTGTAATAATTTATGAGGTTTGTTTCCTTTTTGCACCACTTTCAGTTTTCACAATAAAAATAAACTAGTCAGTTTCAGACACTTTCACGTTCTGTTTGTCTTGCTCTTAAACAATAATGTGCTGTTTGGGGATGCAGATATTTGAAGGGAAATGGTCAAATCCAAACAAACTGTTTTCATTGTAATTATTAAAAATAACAAAAACATTTTTAATAGATTTAGCTTAAAAAACAAATCTCAAATGCCTACCTTTTAAATCTACCTAAATATCAGGGGCTGTGTGATGGGGTTTACAGACTCCAGACAGAGACTAAGGGGAATGAAGGAGCAGTACTGGCAAACAAAGCACCTTTCCTCAGCAGCCACTGAGCATGCTCCAAATGGAGAATCTGCTCAAAAGGATTCTGACAGTCAAGCAAGGGAAGAGAGTGAAGGAGAGGCAGTCTGAAGGGAGGAAGCCAGTTTGCAGTTTCTGGGGAAAAAGCAATCCCCAGGAGAAGGGTCTGGACTGTTGGTAAGACTCCAACCAGGAGGGCATGGGCCTGACCCTTTTCCCTTCCCCACTCCCTGCTCAGGAGAGTATAACTGAACATTGGGAAGAGAGCTGGGGAATACTTATTTGATACATGGAGCTGCTGAAGCTGATTGGGAGCTCCTCGCTGGAGTGGGAATGGTGGCTGCAACCACACCCCAAGCCGAAGAGAGAGGGGGGACGTAAGAAGTGACCTACAGAAGGCTGGTCAGATGCCCTGGGCAGTGATCTGGTGGAGTGGGAGTGCCTGGGTCCTCCGACCTCCCTATCTTCCCCCATCTGTCCTGGGAACGACAGATTGCAGTTTGACTACTGGGTCTGCTGATTCCAGGAAAGCCCATACCAGGACTTTGGGGGTGGAAAGAGTGTTGAGCCACGGCTTGCCCATTGTGCCTGTTGGCCTTGAGTGGAATCCGCTACAACCTAATGTGGGAAGGACTGCTGAGCCACTGCCAGCCCCTACGCCTGATAGTGTCCGAGTGAAACCTGCTACAGGCTGGTTATGACCTAAAAATATACTAGTGTATGTTTTTTAGAATAATACAGATTTTGAAACCTTTTGCACAGTGATATTTGTGCTGCATGTTACAGTAACTCCTCGCTTAACATTGTAGTTATGTTCCTGAAAAATGCGACTTTAAGCGAAACGATGTTAAGTGAATCCAATTTCCCCATAAGAATTAATGTAAATATGGGGGGGGGTTAGGTTCCAGGGAAAAAATTTTCACCAGACAAAAGACTATATTATATTATATGTCTGTATATACACACACAGTATAGCGATGATGATTGTGAAGCTTGGTTGAGGTGGTGAAGTCAGAGGGTGGGTTATTTCCCAGGGAATGCCTTACTGCTAAATGATGAACTAGCAATCAGCTGAGCCCTCAAGGGTTAACCCATTGTTGTTAATGTAGCCTCACATTCTACAAGGCAGCACGAATGGAGGGAGGGGAGATAGCATGGCAGACAGAGACACACACCGTGTGTGAGAGAGAGATGCCCATTGCCCCTTTAAGTACACTGATCCCACTCTAAGTGTTACGAATTATTCCTGCTAGGACACGTACAGTTCGTTCTAGGCTGAGGCGACCAAAGAAAAATTAAACTGCAGAGTATTACAAAGTTAACGAGATTTATTACGCTCGAGCGTGGTGCCACCTTGCTAAGCAAAGGCAGGACCCCGATAAGGGGGTGTACAGAGCTTATATACTTTTAGCGAGGGGCATTAATTGCGCACGTTCAGTGTTATAGCCAATTAATAGACTTTCCCCATATTCTGTTACCAGTTCTCCAGAGCCGCCCCTCCTGCGTAAGCATGCGGAGATTGTAACTTGCTCGGCCTTGCAACAGCAGCTAATTCCTGTGTCTATTATTGTCCTTATATTTATGCTGAGTCCAGATGTCTCCCGCCCCTGGGGGCACCCGGCTGTCCCAAAGTTACATGATGTGCTCATTACTAGTGAAGGAAGCAGCAACACCAAAATGGAGTCTGCATGGGGGTACTCATGCTAACTGCTCTCAACACTAAGTACACTGCCTTTTTAAGTAGATCAAAAAGTTGAGACAGAAGCTGCTGCTAGGAAGCCCCCTCCGTCCTGAGCCCTGTCATGTCCCCCGCCCACTCGATAGAAATGGGGGTAAGCGGGGTGCAGGAGTAGGGGGGTGGAGGACACCCTGACATTAGCCCCTCTTCTTCCTCCCCAGCACAGCAAGCAGGAGGCTTTGGGGAGCAGCTCCAAGGCAGAGGGCAGGAGCAGCACATGGCCGTGGGAGAAGGGAAAGCTGAACTGCTAGCAATTGGTAGCCTGTTGGGCAGCTGCCGCACAGGGAACTTAGGGGAATGGAGAGCTGATGCAGCTGCCGGTTCACCCTGGTTCCAAGCCCCCACTAGCTCGCTCCAACAGGCTGCTCTTCCTGCAAGCAATGGACAAAGCAGGTAGCTGCCAAATGTTATAAGGGAGCATTGCGCAACTTTAAACGAGCATGTTCTCTAATTGATCAGCAACATAACAATGAAAGAACGTTAACCGGGACAACTTTAAGTGAGGAGTTACTGTACATGGGAATTACGGGGAATTTATATGCAGATATTAATACACAGAGACAATTAGGAAATGTTAATCTCCTTGACAATAGAATTTTGTTTTAAGAAATGTTCATGATCGAACTGAAAGCTAGCAAAGCCAGGGCTGCACTAGAGGGGACTTTCTGAAACCTGTAGTTAAAGTTATGTAACCAAAGTGAAGGGAGGCTGGGAGTGATTTATTTGCTTTTGAAGAAGCTCATCCTCTCTCTGTATACTGCTAAATCATCTCAGCCAGAGATATCTTTTATATATGGGGCTCATCATATTACTTCTGAAAAGCAACTTATTTACCTTTGGAATTCACTAGATTGCACCATCGAATCCAAGTGATCTGTTACATTCCATAGAGCCTTCTACCTCAAAATGCTACACACAGAAATGGAGGAGATTCTCTATTTTGGCCAGAGAAAAAAGGCTTATTATCTGATTTGTCATCACTTTCCCCATATTGGACTATTTACTACACTTTAGGAATCTGGGTCCATCAAAATCCATGTGGCTGTTATATTGATTGAAAGATTTTAAGGCTTGAAAAGACCATTGTGATCATCTAGTCTGACCTCTTGCATAACAAATGCATAGGTGTTGCCTGAATTGATTCCTGCTTCAACTCCAATAGCTGTTGTTGAACTAGAGCATATCTTTTAGAAAAACATTCAGTCTTGATTTAAAAATTGTGAGTGATGGAGAATCTACCACAACCCTTAGTAAGTTGTTCCAATGGCTAATTTCTCTTGCTGTTAAAACAAATTGCCTCTTCTTTCTAGAATTCTTTCAGAATTTGTCTAGTGTAAATTTCTAGCTTTTGGATTTTGTTATAGCTTTGTCTACTGGACTGACGAGCCCTCATCAATTTTCTGTTCCCCATGCAAGTATTTATAGATTGTGATAAAGTCACCCTTCAATCGTCTCTTTGGTAAGCTAAATAGACTGAGCTCTTTGACTGTATGGTGTGTTTTCCAATCCTTTAATCATTCTCATAGCTCTTCTCTGAATTCTCTCCAATTTCTCAACATTCTTCTTGAAGCATGGTCACCAGAAGTGGATACATTATTCAGCAAGGGTCACACAAGTGCCACATACAGAAGTAATGTAACTTCTCTCTTCCTACTCACTGTTCCCCCATTTATGTATACAAGGATCCCATTAGCCCTTTTGTCCACTGGGAGCTCATGTTCAGCTTATTGTTCAGCATGACCTCCAGATCTTTTCAGAGTCACTGCTTCCGAGAACAGAGTCCATCATCCTGTAAGTATAGCCTATGTTCTTTCATCTTTGATGCGTGACCTTACATTTGGCCATATTAAAAGACATGTTGTTTGCTTGTGCCCAGCTTACAAAGAGATCCAGATCACTCTGTAACAGTGAGCTGTACCCTTTTGTTATTTACCACTTCCCCAATCTTTAGTCACCTACAGCCTTTACCTTTGATGAACTTATGTTTTCTTCCAGGTCATTGATAAAAATGTTAAATAGGGTAGAATCAACAACTGAACCCTGCAGGATCAAATTAGAAATATATCCACTTGATGAGGATTGACTTCCCATCTCAGTTTCATTTTGAGACCTATGAGCTAACCGGTTTTTAATCCATTTAATGTGTGCCATGTTGATTTTATATCATTCTAGTTTCTTAATCAAAATTTCATGCAATACCAAGTGAAATGCCTTATAGAAATCTAAGTATATTACATTGACATTATTGCTTTTATCAACAAAACCTATAATCTCATAAAAATAAAGTTAATTTGACAGGATCTATCCATAAACTCACATTGTCTGTCATTAATTGTTCCCTTCCTATAATTCTTTATTAATTGAGTCGCATGTTGGTCATTCCATTATTTTGCCTGGGATCAATGTCAGGTTGACAGGCCTATCATTACCTCAGTCATCCTGCTTACCTTTTTAAAATATTGACACACCATTAGCTTTCTGTCAGCCTTCTGGAACATCCCCAGTGTTCCAAAAAATTATTGGAAAATCAACATTAATGGTCCAGTGAGCTCCTCAGACCATTCTTTTAAAACTCTTGTATACAAGTTATCCAATCCTGCTGATTGTAAAATGTTTAAATTTGGTAGCTGCTGTTTAAGATTCTCCTGAGTTACTGTTGGAATGGAAATAATTTTATCATATGATATGAATACATCTGACTTTTTTCCAAACACAGAACATAAATATGTTGAATACTGCTGTTGTATGTATTATTGACAATTCTACCATTTCCTTCTCGTAGTGGACCAGTACCATTGTTAAAATTCCTTTTGTTTCTCATAGGATTAAGAAGATCCTCCTTATTGTCCTTAATTCTGCTGGCCATAGATTTCTCTAGTCCTTTTATTTCCTTTATCAGTTTTTTACAATGATTAGCTTCTAATTAGGGCTGTTGATTAATCACAGTTAACTCATGTGATTAACTAAAAAAAATTAATCGTGATTAATCACAGTTTTAATTGCACTGTTAACCAACAGAATACCAATTGAAATGTATTAAATATTTTGGATGTTTTTCTACATTTTCATATATATTGTATTCTGTGTTGTAATTGAAATCAAAGGGTATATTGTTTTTTAATACAAATATTTGCACTGTAAAAATGATAAACAAAAGAAATAGTATTTTTCAATTCACCTCATACAAGTACTGTAGTGCAATCTCTTTGTCATGAAAGTGCAACTTACAAATATAGGTTTTTTTGTTACATAACTACACTCAAAAACAAAACAATGTACAATTTCAGAGCCTACAAGTCCTACTTCTTGTTCAGCCAATCGCTAAGACAAATACGTTTGTTTACTTTTACGGGGGATAGTGCTGCCCACTTCTCATTTACAATGTCATCAGAAAATGAGAACAGGCATTTGCATGGCGCTTTTATAGCTGGCATTGTAAGGTGTTTACGTGCCAGATATGCTAAACATTCGTATGCCCCTTCATGCTTCGGCCACCATTCCAGAGGACATGCTTCCATGCTGATGACGCTCATTTAAAAAAAATAGGTTAATTACATTTGTGACTGAACTCCTTGGCGGAGAATTGTATGTCCCTTGTTCTGTTTTACCTGCATTCTGCCATATATTTCATGTTATAGCAGTCTCAGATGATGACCCAGTACATGTTGTTCATTTTAAGAACACTTTCACTGCAGATTTGACAAAACACAAAGAAGGTACCAATGTGAGATTTCTAAAGACAGCTACAGCACCTAACCCAAGGTTTAAGAATCTGAAGTGCCTTCCAAAATCTTAGAGGGACGAGGTACAGAGCATGCTTTCAGAAGTCTTAGAGCAACACTCCGATGGGGAAACTACAGAACCCGAACCACCAAAAAAGAAAATCAGCCTTCTGCTGTTGGCATCTGACTCAGATAATGGAAATGAACATACATCGGTGCACACTGCTTTGGATCGTTATTGAGCAAAATCAGTCATCAGCGTGAACGCATGTCCTCTGGAATGGTAGCTGAAGCATGAAGGGACATACAAATCTTTAGCAAATCTGGCAGGTAAATATCTTCTGACGCTAGCTACTACGGTGCCATGAGAACGCCTGTTCTCACTTTCAGGTGACGTAAACAAGAAGGAGGCACCATTATCTCCTGCAAATGTAAACAAATGTGTTTGTCTGAGCGATTGGCTGAACAAGAAGTAGGACTGAGTGGATTTGCAGGCTCTAAAATTTTACATGGTTTTATTTTTGAATGCATTTTTTTGTATATAATTCTACATTTGTAAGTTCAACTTTCATGATAAAGAGATTGCATTACAATACTCGTATTAGGTGAATTGAAAAATACTATTTCTTTTGTTTTTATACAATGCAAATACTTGTAATCAAAAATAAATATAAAGTGAGAACTGTACACTTTGTATTATTTGTTGTAATTTAAATCAATATATTTGAAAATGTAGAAAACATCCAAAAATATTTAAATAAATGGTATTCTGTTATTGTTTAACAGTGCGATTACGTCTAATTTATATTCATTCCTATCAACTTTTCTTTTTTCCAATTTATGTATTGCTTTCTCATTTTTTATAGTTACTTTCACTTCCCTACTAAGCTAGCTTTTCGTTTTCATTTTGTTTTTTTAACTAATGTACCCCTCTCTCGTGATTGTGGCTTTTTGGGGTACATAGGAAAGTGTTCTGAAACAGTTCACAATTATAATTCACTTTTTTCTGTTTAAATTCTTTTTCCCGGTAGATTTGGCTCACAATTTTTTTTCAGCTTTGTGAAATTGGCCCTTTTAAAGAACCAAGTACTAACATGATTGGTTTGCACATAACATATGTAATCAAGGTTTGAATACTTGCACTTAAGCAACCAAACTAACTTTAATTATGTGATCAATTCCTCTTTATCTGTCAACATGAGGTCTAATATAGAATCCCCCTGTGCTGGATGCAGTACTTTTTGAGTTAAGAAATTGACATCTATAAGTTTTAAAAATTCCAAGTGATATGTTAGTACTGGCACCCTGAGGCCTCCAGCATATTTTGTAAGATTGAAATCTCTTGTGATAATGCAGCTGTTTTCCTATATAATGTAGATAGGTGCTTAAGGAGTTGGTGGTCCTGTTCTCTCATGTGACTTACTGGTCTTTAGACTGCACCAACTAGTAATCCATGTTCTGCTTTATCTATTAGAATTTTCATCCATAAGCATTCAAGATCATTTGCTTCTGAGTTGTCAGTGACTTAGAATAGATAATGCCATTTTTAACAATGATGCTTCCCCTTACCCTTTTACCCACTCAGTGGTTCCTTAATTGCTTATAACTAGTGACTTTAGCATCCAGTCATGTATATCTTCCCACAAGGTTTCAGTGATACCAACTAGGTCAAATTCATGCTCATAAATGAGAAATTCTAACTTCTCCTGTTTATTACCCAGGCTCCTAGCATTGGTGCATAGGCAATTGAGGAATTTATTCTCCTAACATTACTTGGTGCCTTGATTAATTTCATTCTCAACATCTTGATTTTTGTGTTAAATGAGTGTTCATTGATTTCCCCTTTTCACCCTCCCCCTTTGTTGTTAGCTGAATGCCTTCCTAAATAATTTAGCTAGCCTGTCTTCTAGAAGATTGGTTCCCCTTCTACTGCGATAGAGGCCACACAAAATCAAACCTTTCTACATTACACCATGTACCTAGCCAGTGGTTCACTTCTAAAATCTTAAGCTTTCTGTCTTCCTTCACATGCAAGACAGGAAGGATCTCCGAGAATATCACTTGGATATTCTTTTCCTTCGACACCTTTTTGATTTCCCTGAAGTCATATATAATCTGTGAGGTGTCATGTGAAGCAGTGTCATTAGTGCTAGTATGCACCATCAATAGTGGATCCTTTCTCACTGACTTCAGAAGCCTCTCCAGAGTTAGTTACATCTCATATCTTGGCTCTGGAAAGACCGCACACCATCCTGTTATCCCTCTGCCCATTGCAAAAAGTTATTTTAATTCTGCTTAGCATAGAATGCTCAACAAGGATCCTCTGTTTTCCTTGGACAGTTGTAGATATTTGTGGGCATGTTTAATTGTCTTTAGGATTGGGCTGAACAGTCACCCACAGGTATGTCCTGTAGAGCTGACCAGATGGACCTTCAGAGATATTTTCTGCAGTTTCCATTATCACCATGCTCAAGGATCAACAATGTTCACTCAAACTGCAGTTTCCAGATTTCTAAAAGGCCTTGCCTATGCCTTTCCACTAGTGAGAGAACCAGTCTCCTCTTACGATTTAATTTTGATGCTGAAAAAGCTGATGGAACCAGCATTTGGATCCCCAGAAGTTTGGCTCCATTGCACATTTATCATGTATAACTGCCTTTTTCAGAGCATTTGGTGATCTCTCACAGGTGGATTAGCGAACTGCAAGCATTGATGACTAGTCTACCATACACCAATGCACACAAAGACAAAGTAGCTCTTAGGTCACATCCTAACTTAATTCCCAAATATTTACACACTTTTACATGAACCAGTGTATTTTTCCCCTGGTCTCTTTTTCTAATGCCCAGGCCCATACAGAAGAAGCTCATTTGCATATCCTTGACTTGAAAAAGACTCTGTTTCTACATTGGACACTTGTAGAGCCCTCAAATTCTACATCCATTGCATGCCCTGAGAGATTGCACTTGGGAGATCTTATGCACCGTATGATGAGATCTGCAGGGCAGCAACTGGTCATCCATTCATACCTTCTTAACATGCATAAGGTCGACATTCAGGAATCAGTCAGATTATGGTTATGACAAAGTGTTTTTGTTTAAATAGGAAGACACAATAATGGATTCCCAATTCTATATCCCCCACCCAATGTAAGCACATGCACTTTATAAGTGGGGTTTATCATAAGCTTAGGGAAGACATTTTTGTAAGAGTTCCTTGTTTAAAATATTGGCAGCACATCACTGTGTCATACTTTTTGCCAAGTAGGCACTGAAGAGCTACATGCCATCCACCTCCAAAAGTTGGGGAGAGAGAATGGGAGAAGTAAAAGAAGGGAGGAGAGACAGATTAGCAGAAAGAGAATGACGGAAAACACAAACTGTGTTGAACTGTGATGATTCAAAAGTGTTTATTCTATGAACAAATGTGTGTATACCACAAAATATACGTACCTGATGTAAATGCATGCAACTTCATTTATTTAAGTGGAGTTCCCCCCACAGATACGGAATTTCAATTTGGCCCAGATTGTTCTATCTGTATGCTGTTTTCTTTACAATCTTTTTTCCTTTCTGTGCTTTTCACTTTTCTTTCTCCTTCTTCTTCCTTTATATGCTCAATGATTTGTCTTCTAACTACATAAGAAGGCAGAACATGGCAATATGACTCAGAAGCACTAGTGTATCTTTTCCATTCCTTGCAACTTTCTCCTTTTATATTTAGGTAGTTATCTGGAGCCCATCACCATAGTAACTGAGTGCCTCCCAAATCAAACAAAATCAAGGAAGACGTCAACTAGAGAAGTAGGTGGACTAAAGCACTTTCTAATGTGTTTTTGTTGTACTGTAGCTGTTAGTATCCATTGGCTCAGAGTGCACAAGGCCTCAAGGTGAGTTTGATCCATCGTAATTTAGTTAGCCATCATCTAAGATCTACACAAAACAGAACTGAGTAATAACAATCTGAACCCAGTAGGTTTTCCTTGGTCCTGTTGTCTTGTGGGTAACATCTTTAAAAATAGAGACTAATTCATTTTTTTCAGAGTACTTGATTCCGTGAGTGTCTGTTGCCTTTGAAAGCCTCTTTCTTTCCTTCAGATTTTCCATCATTTCTTTGTGTTAAAATAAATTCCTTCTGACACTGGGGATCATATGAACCAGGTAATTTAATTTTTTAATCGGGAAGAAAAGCAGATGTATTTTCTTGCTATTTAAGTGCTTCCCTAACCCAGTTCCTTAAATATAAGCACTCTGTTTGAGGTCCATTACCGTTTCTATTCAACTTAACTACCTCTGCTGACTTGAATAACAAGATTCAGTTTCCATTGAAATCAATAGAAAGACTCTAATTGACTTCACTGGAAGCTGGGTCAGGCCCCATAATCCTATCCTCCAGGTCCATTCCCTCTCTCCCATCTTCATAGTTACTCTAATATATTTCTGAGAATTTCAGATCACCAAAGAGTTTCAGTGAAACCTCTCAATTTTACTCAGCCAGTTGCTTATATGTGAGTCTTTATAATTTTAAAAAGTCACAGAGAACTTGTGGTGAAGTGGGAAAGGACATGTGATATAAATCTTCAAAACTAAAAGGTGTCAACCTGTCACTTGCTGTCTGTTAAATCCAATTTCAATTCCTAGCAAAATAATAGAACAAATATTGAGAGAATATCTGTAAGCATCTAGAGGTTAATGGAACAAAGACAAATAAAAGCCTGAATTTATAGAGACTAAATCTCCCTAGACAAGCTCTATTGCTATTTTGATAAAATTACATTAATGAATGAAGAGACTGAAGTAGTTAACTGTGTGGTACTTTAAAAATTAATTCAAATTAATTTGGATACGAGCTCTATTACATGTATTGAAAAGTGACTGAAGGATTGTTAACTATAGGTAAGGATATATGGCAGTGCGTGGAATGGAAATGCCACAGAGATTAACATAAGGCTTGATCTGAATCAACATCTTTAATAACGAATAACAAAGAGGGGTAAATATGTTAATTAAATTCACAGATGATACTAATTGGGATTGTTGCCAACAGCAGAGAGAAAAGGAATAAGTAATAGAATGAAACCTAGAAAAGTTCCTAGGTTTAGCTCAAAAATAAAATGAGATATAACCTGGAAAAATGGAGGTTAAGACCCCAGTTCAGTAAGCTTGAGGATGTGCCTTGCTTTAAACATGGGAATAATCCCATTGAAGTCAATGAAACTACTACAATGGGGATGGAGCATTTGATGATTGCCTGTTCTGTTCATTCCCTCTGAAGCAACTGGCATTGTCACTGGCCACTGTCAGAAGACAGGGTTCTGGGCTAGATGGACCATTGGTCTGACCCACTATGGCTGTTCTTATGTTCTAATGGGTCTAGTCATGTGTAAAATAGACAGATGATGAAATAGCTTGTTGAATCAGAGCCTAAGGCCTATGGGAGGAAAAAACTGGGAACACAGCAATTCAGTGGTAGAGTCAGATTTGGTGCTATATGGTGCCTGGCTCCTATGCAAGTATGCAAATGAGGGACAGAAGCTTTTCTTCCCTCCATTGTGCTCCCTCCACACACATACCTATGGTTGGACATGGGAGGTTTATTGTTCTCAACAAGTGCAAGGATTTGGCTAAGCAACACTGGTTTCTGGAATGGTCTCTACGAAGAGGTAGGCCAATGACTTCACTCCTTCCACCCCCCCTGTCTGTACTGCATGGGGGAGTATGTGCTCTGCTCTTTAAGGGTGATAGAGTAGCTTTAGTCCCCAGGTTCTTTAGGAGGCATGACTCTTTGAACTTATATTGGGTTCATGAATCTCTGCAGGGCTATGGCTCTAGTCCATAATTTATCCTTTGTAAAGCAGTAATACCAAAAGAGAGCTAGGGTACGGATGATGACCTTGTGATGTTACATGGCAGCAAATCAGGCAATCCAGTATTGGGTTGCATATGAAGATGGTCGAAGGATGGGTTGTCCTATATATATCAATGTTTCTCTAGAAATGCTGGATACAGCTCCACTGAGTACTAGAAAAAAAGGCAAGTCTGAAGGGATTTCAGATAATACCAACAAAAATAAGTATGGGACTAAAGGGTTGACTTTTATGAGGAGAAATTAAAAACGCTAAGCTTACTTTTCTCATTCAATAGTATACTTTCAGGAAGCATTTGTTCAAGGTTGTCCAACAGAATAAAACTAAGAGAAATGGGATGAAATGAAGCAAAGGAAAATATTTGGCTGAATAGCAAAAAAAAAAAACCCACCTCAAAAACCCTAAATAGGCTGGGATTTGTCTGTCTAAAATCATCTCTTCCTCTACATCTGCTTGGTACAGTCAGAACTGGCTGGGGCATGCTTGTTGTCTGTTGTGGTTAGAAATGTTTAGTACTAACAGGAAAACACAATTAACAGCAGATATTGAAGTCTTAACTTACAAAATGTATTTCCTCTGATACCCTGTGGGAACCCATGACCTTCAGAGCCTGGTGTATGGATTATCTGTTAAATCAGGCTTTAAAGTGACAACCACCATATCAGGGTAACAGTGTGTAGGGTATTTTGCATGGCGGATACATGATAGTAATTTTATTGACCCACCTGTAGGCTGATTTTTGTGACAGGAGAGTGAGTGAGTGTATGTGTGTGTGCGGGGGAGTTGTTTAGTTTATTGGATACTAACTATGGTGATGGATGTTGAAGGATGCATGAGTAAGTATGTGCAATACATACTTACATTTAAAACTAGACTATATAAAACAATGGCAAATATTATAAATGACAATCCTGTTTTGGCAGGGAAATACACCAGATGACCAGCTAGATCTTTCCCACCTCTTACATGTGTTATTTCTTTTATGCTCTGTGATGGAGCATGCTTTCAGATTCAATGGGTGATCTCTTCTAAGAGAGGGATATGCCACTTCTTTTTATATTTAAAACAACGTTTTTAAAAATAGCTAGTGATTTGGGGAGTGTTGGTTTTCGGTTGCCCAACTTGAGATAACCTAAAGGGTCTGATTTTCAAAAGTGCTCAGCACCTGTTCTCTGGAAATCAGGCAATTTAAAGATGTCTCAAGTTGGACATTCAAGAGCTGGGGCACCCAAAATCACTAGTCAGGTTTGAAAATCTTGTCCTTTCATGTTAGACAAAGTTTCCATTGTTAGTGTATAAGGTGCTGGAATATGCAATGGCATCCAATGATGGTACGACTGGTACTGGGAACTTGGAGAGTGCTTCCAAACCCTCATAATCCTAGCTAGATTTTGCAGATACCTGTCTTGGATGTAGTTGCAGAAAGATAGCCTTGTTAACAAATCTACAAGGCAATGCTTATTAAAAAGAGGTATTTGAAAGACAGCTATGCTGGAAAGTAGAAAGGAGAGAAAGCAGCAAGCTTGGTGGTAGGAGCTGTAACATAAGTACCACAATTACAAAGGTTCAGTAGTACCATATACTACAATAAGGCTACTACATGTAGACTGTTACAATATTGAGCATTGTGATGTGTCTGTTCTGCTGTTCTTTACTGACCCTGGTTCTTTCACATACTGCTGATTAGGAGTATACCTGGCCACTTTAGCTCCTAGCTAATTGCCTTTTCCTACATCTGAAATCATCTGTCCATGAACAGGAAGCACTCCAAACAAGATCACCCTTTTCCTCACCAATTTTAGGTGTTTCTCATAAGGTACTTCTCAACTCCAAATTTGACCAACCTCCCAAATGCCCACATAGTGAACTACATGTACCTAAGATTTTTGTATCCTCAAAACAGAAGTGGAAAAAGACCGCTCACAGAAAAGAGATTTCTGCTGTGTCTGGACACTATTTCTTACACTAGTACTAACTGGGCCTTTAAAATGGAAACCTAAAAGAGACTTTGTTAGTAAAAGGCCAACAGAGTAGTATAGAAAATAATTTTTATCTCACATTCAAGTATTTATTTCTTTATGCTGTATTTGTGTGTGTGGATGACACATAGCCAATTTATATTTCTAAATAAATTTAAGAGGAAGGGTCTCTTGGCTGGCTGCATGAGCTGCAAGGGCCAAGACAAGTAGTTGCTGGCAGGGACCAGGGGGAGCAAGAAAGGTGCTCCTGGCTGGCTGCTAGGACTCAATAAAGATAAGGGCTGCAGGAAGTGGCACAGGGAAATGCAGTTAGTTAAAGGGCCATGGCACATGGCTGCTACTGAGAGAGTCCCTGGGTTGGGACCTGGAGTAGTGGGAGGGCTCAGGTCACTGGTGAAATGGCTAAGCCCTGAGAGAAGGGAATTTAGATAGGCCCAGGGAAGGAACTGTATATGTAACTGTTACTGCTCCCTGCTCCCCCCAGAAGAGGGCTAAACTGAGACTGACCAAGGTGGAGAGCCAGGATCAGAGAACTAAACTACAGATGAAGATTCTTCAGGAACGAAGCCCTGGGGGTGCTGTTCCACTCCAGAGCAAGAAACTTTGCACGTAAGATGGCCAACTAGGATACTGAGATAGGCCCTGTTGGTTAGATTAAGGACTGAGCCCAGGACGGGCTGCAGGGACACACCAACGGAAGGAATTGTGATGGGCCCTGTTGGACTGTGAAGGGACTGAGCCCAATAAGAGCTGCAGGACATTACTGAAGTCTTTGAGATAGGCCTGGTTGGACAGCATAGCTTGGAAGGGGTTTGTTTCGCACATGGACAGAGTGTGATTCGGCCAGAGGGCTGAGTCACTGAAGGCCTGCCTGATGAGTACAGCAGCTGACAGGAGGCACCGTGAGCAGAGGAAATCAAGAAAAACTGCAGGCACGCACACGCTCGACCAGAGGGCAGATGCGATAGGGTGCATGCCACCCCATTACAAAGAGCTGCTGTACTGAGCACATTCAAAAATCTGTCCTGTTCAATGCGGCCCACTTGTGGGTGCTGAGCTCTTGAAATGTTGGGCCATCATGATGCCAGTACATCAATAAGATAAATTAGAGCAGTTTTCTCAGAGCTACAGAATTGGGGATTATCACCCTTCAACCCTGCCTTAAAAGTCAATTAATAATGAAAATGAGGGGCAAGTGATGTGAATGAATGTAACATATACCTACTCTAATGCTTCTTGCCATATGGTTCTTGTCTACTTGATAGTTGTTCCACAAATGTGGTATCTAGAGAAGTAAAGCTGATAGAAACTTCTTACTGGATGTTAAGATGATATAGCCAGCATTTGAAATGACTGTGCTTAGTGACTACAGTAGTCCAGTGTTCATTTAAATGTGCTTGGTGTTTGAATGTTCAGAACACAATCACTGTTAATGAAATTCAAAAGTTAATAAGCCTCATTTTCCACTATGCTATTTCACTTTTATATCACTGCAAGTCCATTGGCTCCAATGAAGTTTCCTTAGTGTAAGAGAATAGAGAATCAGGCCTAATATTGTTACTTCTGGCGCATGTGACCTACTATATATTTACTTAAAAACTGAGTACTAATTATGGACATTAACAATTTTCTTTCTTTTAAGAAACTGTAGTTAGTTTCTTACAGGTAGATAATGCTTTTGTCCTGTAAGAAAATAAGATCAATTAGATCTGCAACCAGTTTATAAACTGGATTTTTGTGACTTGTTCAGAAACATATTTTTATTCTAAATGTACACGAACTGTCTTTGTAGGCCACATAATTAGCTTCCATAGGCAGCTTGAGTTTTGGCATGTTCATTTTTGAAAGAAATTCACTGTTGTGGCATTGTACACTTCAAGTACTGGGCTGAGTTGTGACATGTCATACATATATGATGTCATACGCAGGTATAGGATGTACATAATATCTTCCACTGTCTTTTTGTTGTTGTTGTTGTTTGTGAAATTATTTAAAGGAACATGGTTCTAATAGAAGATGGATCAATAGTAAGTGCTTGCTCTGCTAGTGTTTCTGTGAATTCATTTTATAAATGAGATCACACTGTACATTAATTAGTTCATCATGTTTTCTGCTTGGTAAGGTATTCATTTAGCCTCTGGTTTTAACATGAGTATTTCTGTACATGAAAACACTGTTTACAGAGACAAAAATAAGTCAAGTATAATTTTAATTTTATCTTTTAGCATTTACATTTTTATATCACAAAGGAAAATTGTTCACTTGACAAACCATGGTATGAAGGACAAAAAAGATTAAATGTCTTCATGCAGTACATTTAACCTTAAACCGTTACACTATTTTTGAATGCTTGAATGGTTGAGTAGAATTTTCAACCAGCAGCAGAGGTATGCTAAACTAAAACGGTTATATAGTACTCCGTTCAAGTCTGCTAAAGAACAAAGTGACTTTTTCTAATTAGAGAACAAGGACGTTATTCAGGTTTGACTGTGTTTTAAGTGCTCTATTAGTTATTTATAAGCTGCTACAAGAAGCATTATTCTCCTGCTAATTTCAAAAGATGTTTTGAAGACTCCATAAAAATGTCAGCTGAAACTGATGGTGTTTTGAGGTGGAAAAGCTGACCTTAAAATTAAGAGTGTACTAAGTAGTCATAGTATGATAAGATGAGAAAGCACAATGGTATTCAGGTAATGAGAATAATCGGAACTTGAAATATTTCATATCTGTATATATTTCAGTTAACAGTCTTCAAATCATTCAACCAGCTCTACGTAGATCAACTAATCTAGATTATCACATTTAAATAGGTTTGTATTTTCTTAATAGACGCACTTCTTTCTACATGGACTTTGTTCAGTTGTGATCACCAAAATATTCACTTAACCATTTGGAAGTCTAACTATCATTGAATCAGATGATCATTTCTAGAAAATAATTTGTTGATATAGTGTACATATTACATTGTTGATTATACAGTTTACTTGCAGTGTTGAGCCTTGGTTTGTCTTTAAATAAATAAATTAATAACAAAGCATTTATTTGAATCAGTCACTCATTTTGTAAAATCATTTCCTTCATTTTTTTTTACCATTTTGCTGTAAATAGCTGCAGTTTCCATAGATTTACATGAGAAGTTATTAAAAATGTCATGTCATTCTGTATTCTGTTTTCCTTCTAATATATTACACACTAAAATGGAATGAACTTATGTATGCATATGCAGCTTTTCAATGTATATGTGCCAATGACCTTCACAGCATCAGATTCTTTCCTCACTGTAATGTAATAATAAGATTTTGATAGGGGGAAAAGGAAAGGTTAAGCAGGGCGTTGCCCAAATATCTGAGTAGGTTCTTCCAACACTGTCCTTGGAAGTTCAGTAAAGGTAGGGTCCTTTTAATATCTCCTGCACCTCATATTCGGAGCCCAAATATTTCAATCTGGAGTTCAAGAGATCTATAAAAGAAAGCAGGAACCAAGTTCCAATATCATTATTTTTAGGAAATTGAGTATTTCCATACTTCGCTAATATCAGTCTTTTCATTTCATAGGATCTATTAATATTAGTGAAGAGAGGGCTGGAGTCCAGATGTGCAGATGCACAAAATCCTATTGTGACATTGGTCTGTTGCTGCCAGTGGAGAAAAAAGAAAAATATAGTAAGCTCATTATTATTCTGTACCTGCTGAAATCCCAGGAATGTCTCTTGTGATTCATTTAAGGTGTATTGCCTTGCTCCAAATAATATTTCAGATAGAAAAAACGGACAAATATGGAAAAGCTGCAGTGAAACTAGAAAACTTCAACCCATTGTGAAGTGATTTAAGTTATTTTACAACACAACTAGTAATAATACTTTTATCTTATTTACTATGTTCCTTTTTTAAGGGTAGACCAAAATGCACTTTATAGTGAGCAAGTGTTGTTATTCCCATGTTGCAGCTGAGTTAACTGAGTTACAAAGAGCTTATGGTCAAGACATTCAAAAGTGACTTAATTTTTGAGTGCTTCAGATTTTTGTTTCTCAGCTTTGGGACACCTAGGGCCTGACTCTCATAAGTGCTGAGCATCCACAACTCTAATTAACAAGAGCTCATCCTTTCTATTTAGGGAATGTGGGGGACCAGGGATTTGAAACATCCCTCTTGAATCATGAGTTGTGACACTGAGTTGGCAGGCTAAGAGTTTCACAGTGCAATTCAATCCTCAGTTATAGACTATCAGAACAATACAAATTCTATGGCAATTAAAAAGCTACACAAGAAAAAACATTGGAGTTATGACTAGCTGACACAATCCTAACAAGTCTTGCTTGTCCTTGCTTACACCCACCAACCAGTCACCTAGCTAACTCAATCCCTTCCAATCATGCTTGAACACAATAAGATTTCCTAGTGAAGTCAGATGACAGCTAGAATGCTTGAACCTGTTAGAGGATGGGATCTTCAAGATTGGTTGACTGCAAAAGATAATCTTTTAAGTAAGTTGATGACAGCTATTATCCGACTGTCTTTTGGAGGATGAAGTAGTTCATATTTCACAAGTAGTTTCTTAGTCAAATAAAATTGTTATACTCCATACCATTTAATATTATTCCAGTGGATTGATTAAAATGACTCTTAGGTTCTGGAGAGCCTGCCATTACTTGAAACTACAGTATAGTACAATATCTGTACAATACAAGATTTGAAAATGCATGTCAAGGGAAAAATAAACTCTGCCATTATCTAAAAATTTAACTTTTTATATAGTTTTGCTGGTTTGTGCCTTGAGAAACCAGTGGCATCAGGTGTAACAATAACGCACTGGGTACAGTGGAACTCTGCATAAACTCTTAATACTAGGGATTCCTTTCTATTTAATACTTTAAAATTTATCTTCACCAGAATAATCGGGTAACAGGAAATTTCTAGGGTCTGCTGGGCTATTTCACAGACCAAAGAGCCTTCCTGGAAATCTGTTTTGTTAGCATCCATTTTGCAATAGTCATGCTAAGACTCTAACACGTGTGGAAGGTTCTTAAAACAAATTTCTGAGCAATTTAAATGGGATTAGTCTAATACCTTTTTATCAAAACTCTTGCAGTGTTCCTGTTTCAACGGTATTGAAACAAAGTTAATATATATCCAAAGCATTTTATGAATAAAAAGTTACAAACAGAAAAACAGAATAGACCAGGGACATTTACCAATGCCCTCTTCTCTCCCTCCTTTTTTTCTTTTTTCTTTCTAGTTTACTGAATATTCATTTTAGGCAAAATTTATGAATACTGGCTAAAAAAATAAAAAGGGGAACAATTTACTTGGGTACTATGAAGTCTTAAAGCTTGACTTATATGGAATGTGAAGCCATTGTCAAGTTTTGAAAACCATTAATTAATCCTACAATGACTTTTTGTCAAGATCTATGGTTCAGTTTCACAGTTAAATTATTCTGCAGATGATAGTGATTCTAAAACCATAAAAGAATTTGTAAAATATCTTCTGCTGAGGAATCTATCCAGTTACCAGTAGAGGAGACTCTTCAATAATGTGGTGTATCACAAACTGCAATGTCTGAACTAGTCATCTATCTTTTTGAAAGTTCAAGGTAGACATTTGGAAGGCAGTGACATCTTCCTATTTGTCACTCACCATAGAGGGAACAAAGACATTCATGCCACATGGCTTCATTCTCTTCATCTGATATGTACCGGTGATAGGCAGTATCTGAATTAGCAGGAAAGAAGGGGAGTGTGATGAAGGAGGAAAGAAACTAAGATAGATGTCAAACAGCTACTGTAGTCAGCTTTTCTGCAGAATAGTGAATTAGGTGCCAATGTAGTGAGAAAGGATCTCTCATTCCTTAGAGGAAGCGGTTTACATGTGACAACATCTTCCAGTACAAAAAAAGGCCTACTACCAAGTGTGACAAAGTTCCTCCTCTACCTCGGTGGGTCGTGCACTTATTGGCAGATTTTGCTTGCCTCAGAGATCTTCCCCTCTAGTAGAATCCACAGTCCAGGTTAACTCCTCCTGTGTCTGATCAGGAGTTGGGAGTTTTGGGGGGGAACCCGGGCCCGCCCTCTACTCCGGGTTCCAGCCCAGGGCCCTGTGGATTGCAGCTGTTTAGAGTGCCTCCTGGAACAACTGCATGACAGCTACAACTCCCTGGGCTACTTCCCCATGGACTCCTCCCAACACCTTCTTTATCCTCACCACAGGATCTTCCAGCAGTACGCCCTCTTACTCTCAGCTCCTACTGCCTCTTGCTCCCAGCTCCTCACATGCAAGCTCCTTCCACAGCTCCTGACATGCGCGCCTCACTGACTCACTGGGAGGCTTTTGACTAGTTTCAGCCAGCCCCTGATTGGCTGCAGGTGTCTCAATCAACCTCCCTGCCTTCTGGAAAGTTCTTAATTGGCCCCAAGTGTCTTGATTAACCTGGAGCAGCTGCCATAAGGTATCAGGGATTTGTTTATCCTGGGGCTAACATATTGGTTCCTTACCACTTTCCTATAGCCCTCTGGCCTTGCCCCGTCACATATCCACCCCCTGTGCTCAACACCATAGAGTTGGGCAACTGGGGACTCCAGGCAGTGTGCTCTTGACAGACCATCAGCGTTGCCATGGTGTCATCCAGCCCTGTGCCGTATGCGGAACTGGAATGGTTGGAGGGATAAGAACCACCTGGTGACCCTTGCATTCTTTTCCCTATTCCGCTGCATCCACTGGAGGGGTGCATGGTCCGTCACAAGAGTAAATCGCCGGCCCAAGAGGTAATAACGTAGGGTCTCCATAGCCCATTTGACAGCAAGGCATTCTCTCTCAACTACTGCGTATTTCTGTTCTCTTGGGAGAAGCTTTTTGCTTAGGTAGAGGATCGGGTGTTCCTCTTCTCCCACCATTTGCGACAGAACCGCCCCCAACCCCACCTCGGAAGTGTCTGTTTGTAAAATAAATTCCTTGTTAAAGTCCGGGGCTATGAGTACGGAGTCATTACAAAGGGCCGTCCGAAGGTCTGTGAATGCTCCCTCTGCTGCGTCGGTCCACTTCACCATGTCTGGACCTCGGGCTTTCACCAGGTCCGTTAGGGGACTTGCCCTAGTAGCGAAGTGAGGAATAAAACATCGGTAGTAGCCTACCACACCTAGGAACGCGCGGACCTGCTTCTTTCGGGTCGGCCAGGGCCAGTTTTGAATCGCCTCTAGCTTATTCATTTGGGACTTTACTATGCCCCTTCCTACAATATATCCCAGGTACCTAGCCTCTGCTAGTCCTATGGCACATTTAGCGGGATTAGCAGTGAGGCCAGCCCACCTTAAGGTGCGCAGTACTGCCTCAACTTTCTCCAAGTGGGTTCCCCAGTCTGGCGTATGGATGACGACATCATCTAGGTATGCAGCTGCATAACTAGTATGGGGGCGCAGCAGCTTATCCATGAGGCGCTGGAATGTGGCTGGGGCCACATGTAGCCCGAAAGGGAGGACGGCGTACTGGAATAGCCCATCCGGAGTGGAGAACACTGTCTTTTCTTTAGCTTCTTTGGTCTGGGGAATCTGCCAGTATCCTTTTGTCAGATCCAGTGTGGTCAAGAATCGAGCACTACCCAGTCGGTCTACCAGTTCGTTGATGCGTGGTATGGGATATGCATCGAACTGGGATACTTCATTCAGTCGGCGAAAGTCATTACAGAATCTCGTGGTACCGTCAGGTTTAGGCACTAGAACGATTGGACTGGACCACTGACTGTAAGATTCTTCAGTCACCCCTAATTCTAACATTTTCTTCACTTCGGCCTTGATTTCTTCTCTTTTGGCTGCTGGGATTCGGTAGGGTCTCAGTGTTACCTTGGCTCCGGGGATCGTGTGGATATGGTGATAGGTCTCAGTCGTCCGCCCCGGTTTTGTAGAGAACACATCTCGGTTGCGATTAATCATGTCAGTTGCCTCAATCTTTTGGATTGGCGTCAAGTCAGGTGATATCCTTACTTGCTCGTGTAAGTTATCCTCCTGGGGAAGGGTCTCCTGGGTGACTAAGCATGCCTCTCGATCGTGCCAAGGTTTTAGAAGATTGATGTGGTAGATTTGCTCTGGTTTCCTGCGGCCTGGCTGCCGCACCTCTCCCACGGCTTCGATCACTTCGTAGGGTCCCTGCCACTGGGCCAACAGTACTTTCTGCTGTAGGCACCAGGACCATCACTCGATCCCCTGGTTGGAACCGTCGAAACTTTGCTCGGTGGTTATAATGGGTTCGTTGGGTCTCCTGTGCTTTCTCCAAGTGTTCTCGTACAATAGGTGTAACTCGGGCTATCCGATCCCTCATCTGCAGTACATGTTCGACTATGTTCCTTCCTGGATTGGGCTCCTCTTCCCACGCTTCTCTTGCTATATCCAATATGCCCCGGGGGTGGTGCCCGTATAATAGTTCGAACGGAGAGAAACCTGTGGAGGCTTGCGGAACCTCCCGGATGGCGAACATGAGGTAAGGTAATAGGGTATCCCAATCTTTCCCATCCCGGCTCACCACTTTCCTGATCATGGCCTTGAGGGTCCTATTGAACCTTTCCACAAGGCCATCTGTTTGCGGGTGGTATACAGAGGTCCGTAGGGCTTGTACATGGAGTAATGAACAGAGATCTTTCATCAACTTGGACACGAAAGGTGTCCCTTGATCAGTCAATATCTCCTTGGGTAGCCCAACTCGGGTAAAGATCTGTACTCACTCCTTAGCTATGGTTTTGGAAGCCGTGTTGCGTAGGGGAACGGCTTCTGGGTACCGAGTTGCATAGTCCAGTACAACAAGCACATGTTGGTGGCCTCGAGCTGTCTTCTCAAGGGGCCCTATCAGATCCATGGCTATGTGTTCAAAAGGAACCTCTATTATTGGAAGAGGTATCAAAGGAGCCCGGAAGTGCGGGCGCGAACTATGTAACTGACACTCTGGACGAGAGGTGCAGTATCGTCGGACATCTTCATGTACTCCTGGCCAGAAGAACCTCCGCAGGATCTGTGCCTGGGTTTTCTCTACCCCTAGGTGTCCTCCAAATAGGTGACTGTTGGCGAGGCTCAATATGGCTTTTTGATGTTTTCGTGGCACCAGAAGTTGATGTATCTCTTGCTCCTGCATTTGCACCACACGGTACAGGAGATCTTTCTTCACTATAAAGTAAGGTCCGGGACCCCGGACCTTCCCATCCACAGGTACTCCATCTATCTCAGCCACCTCTTTCCTGGCGTTATCATATCTAGGGTCTTCTGCCTGGTCCCGTCTGAAAGTCTCTTTCCTGGGACTAACCCGCCCGAGCTTCCAGGGGCCAGGCTATGTTGCTTCCAACGGCTCACTTCCATCATGGCTGGGGCCAGCCTCCGGCTCACCTTCCGTGGTGGTAGTTTCTCTGGCTGCTCGTGTCTGTCTGCCTACTAGGGTGATCTTCTGGCCCTGGGTCAGGATCCGGGTTCCCAAAGCTTTTGCAGCCTTCCTCTCCCTTTTTGTCTTCCGGGTCTTTTGGGGGACTGAGAACAGATCCTGAGAAATCTCAGCGAACATCGGGGGTTGACATTCCCCCGGTGACAAGTCGCTGCCCTCAGGGTCCCCACCTCCCTCCAACCTCTCCGGGGGGAGTAAATTATCAAACCCTGGATAGTCCTTCCCAATGACTACAGAATACGGGAGTTTAGGAACTACACCCACTGTCACCTGAATTGGGTTCCCCTGAACCTCTATCTCCACCTGGATGGTGGGGTAATGGCTTACGGCCCCATGCACGCATGTCACTGGTACGCGTTTGGCTTGTAGCAGCTGGCTACTTTTTACCAGCTTACCCGATATTAGGGTGATTGCACTCCCAGAGTCCACAAGCGCTATAGTCTCTACTCCATTTATCTTCACCGGTCTAGTGTAGTTATGCAGGGCTAATGTGACGCCCGCAAGGTGGATAAGGGAGCATGGGACCTCCCAGTCCCCCAAGTTACATTGCATAGGCTCCTCGGTGCTGGGACACTGTGCTGCTATGTGTCCCCACTCACCACATGCATAACATCTATATGGAACCCTAGGCGTTCCCCGGTCTCTTGGTTTGGGAAGTCTAACATCACAATCTTCTTCCCCCTCAGTGCGCCGACTCTTTATGGCCTCTGGTGGGCCTTCAGCCCCTCTCTTTTTCCACCTGGGCCCTCCTGGTGGCCCAGTCACTCGAAATCTAGGGCTTGGTGCTGCTAGTTTAATCCTGGGTTCCGCTTCCTTAACTGGTCGGGTCAGTTCCCTTGCCGTCCTTCGCCTCTCTCCCATTGCCACAATCTCATGATAGGTGGAGGGTTCGTTCTGGCTTACCCATGTGCGAAGGTCTGGCGGTAGTCCCCTCATGTATCGGTCGATGACCAGAGCCTCTAGTATCTCTTCTGGACTCCAGGACTCAGTTTGCAACCACTTTCGTGCGAGATGGATGAGGTCATACAATTGGGATCGCGGGGTTTTGTCTTCCTGGTACCTCCACTCATGATACCGCTGGGCCCGCACTGTGGTTGTTACCCCAGATCTGGCCAGGATCTCTGCTTTCAGCTGTGGGTAGTCTGCTGCAGCCTCTTCAGGCAGATCATAGTAGGCCTTCTGGGCCTCCCCACACAGGAATGGGGCGAGGATGCTAGACCACTGATCTTGAGGCCAGGCCTCCCGTAGGGCTGTCCTCTCAAAGGCCAGGAGATATGCCTCCATGTCATCGTTCCCTGTCATTTTCTGCAGGCAATTCCTGGCCCGTATCTTCCGCGTCCCATCATGGCTATGGTTTATCTCCGTAAGGGCCTTCACTTGGTTTACCAGTTCCCGCAACATAGTACGGTCTTGAACGGCCTGGTCCATCCACAGGCGATTGGTCTCCTGCTACAGCCGTACTGCCTCCTGTTGTGCAGCTGCCTGGACACGGGTAGCCTCCTGCTGGGCAGCAGTGGCTTATATCAGTGCCCGTACTACCTCTTCCATTGTGGTGAAAATAAATAAATAAATAAACCCGCTCCCCCCACCCTTTTTTTTTTTAAACACCCCTCTTCTTCCGCCGCGCTGTGCACACCAAATCCCATCCCTGACACCAGTTGTGACAAAGTTCCTCCTCTACCTCGGTGGGTCCTGCGCTTATTGGCGGATTTTGCTTGCCTCAGAGATCTTCCCCTCTAGTAGAATCCACAGTCCAGGTTAATTTCCCCTGTGTCTGATCAGGAGTGGGAGTTTTGGGGGGAACCCAGGCCCGCCCTCTACTCCGGGTTCCAGCCTAGGGCCCTGTGAAATGCAGCTGTTTAGAGTGCCTCCTGGAACAACTGCATGACAGCTACAACTCCCTGGGCTACTTCCCCATAGACTCCTCCCAACACCTTCTTTATCCTCACCACAGGATCTTCCAGCAGTACGCCCTCTTACTCTCAGCTCCTACTGCCTCTTGCTCCCAGCTCCTCACATGCAACCTCCTTCCTCAGCTCCTGACATGCGCCCCTCACTGACTCACTGGGAGGCTTTTGACTAGTTTCAGCCAGCCCCTGATTGGCTGCAGGTGTCTCAATTAACCTCCCTGCCTTCTGGAAAATTCTTAATTGGCCCCAGGTGTCTTGATTAACCTGGAGCAGCTGCCATAAGGTATCAGGGATTTGTTTATCCTGGGGCTAACATATTGGTTCCTTACCACTTTCCTATAGCCCTCTGGCCTTGCCCCGTCACACAAGTTAATAGTTAATCAGAATTGTAATTTATTCTACCAAATCAGATTTCTTTTCTACAATAGAGTCTTATATATTCTCCTAAAATTATATAATATATACGGTCTTACAGGAAAGGGCATCTTTTAGTTCCAGGCTTCTTGAAAGAAATCAGTTCTGTGGGAAGAAGTACAGACTTCACATAGACATGAACCACATAGTGCTTTCATGTTACTAGGATGCCTATCCTAAACTAGTTTTCGTTTGACATCCTGACAGATGTCATTGTTTTGGAACCTCAGTTACTATGGATAAAATATTATTAATGTGATTTAGATTACAAAATGCACTGCCCTCAAAATGGTTTACAAATAATTGGTTGCTTTAACAAAATAATTTGTTCTTTGATCCTTTGCTGTGTTGCCATATAACTCTTCATTCTTTTATCTCAACTGTCAAAGATGGCTATCCCAACATTTACATGGGCGTTGGTGAGATTGAGAAAAGTTGCTAGACTTTTTCAAAGCCACTTTGATTGTCCTCTCCTGGAGCAAGGTCAGACTGTTAAATTCTCATGTGTGGATTGCTCTGATCTGAGTAATCCATTTGCCTTGCTTCAGTGACAAGCACACAGTCTGTGAAACCCTTCACTGTCAAGGCCAACTAAGAGACAACTGATCTTGTTGGTGGCAGAAATGATTTCACCAGATTGAGGAAAGCTAGTTAGAAAGCTTCTTGTATAATGGAACAGATGTCAAAGCAGAGGGGAAACTGCATATGTCTTCGGTTGACACTCGAGGGCTGGGAGTCTGTGGCTCCCTTTAACAGATTGTATTGGTGTCAGTTCAAACCAAAAAAAAGAAGAGAAGAGTGAGGGGGGATTTGATAGCAGCCTTCAACTACCTGAAGGGGGTTTCCATAGAGGATGGAGCTCGGCTGTTCTCAGTGGTGGCAGATGACAGAACAAGGAGCAATGGTCTCAAGTTGCAGTGTGGGCGGTCTAGGTTGGATATTAGGAAAAACTATTTAACTAGGAGGGTGGTGAAGCACTGGAATGGGTTACCTAGGGAGGTGGTGGAATCTCCATCCTTAGAGGTTTTTAAGGCCCAGCTTGACAAAGCCCTGGCTGGGATGATTTAGTTGGTGTTGTCCTGCTTTGAGCAGGGGGTTGGACTAGATGACCTCCTGAGGTCTCTTCCAACCCTAATCTTCTATGATTCTAAAACCATTATGCGATGAGAACCCATACAAGTGTTGCCAGACTGTAAGGAAGAGACAGATCCCAAAGTATAGAGGCTACCCAGAATAGGGCTACACAGTGTCTGTGAAGTTTAACCCCCAGTGTCCATTTATTATTACTGTCCATTTCTGACCCATTGGCAAACTGTTATACAGTGCTTAGTCCACTTATGCCATCTCAATCCCAGGGTTGAGCACAGTTTTTTCTCATCACCTTTTCCTTAGAAGTGTTTTATGATTCCTTCATATTTCACAAATTGCAGCAGAAAGTTCCACTCAAACTCAATCTGCCCTCTGTCACATTGGTTGTAGTTGCGCTTCTTTGCATTTGGACTATGTTTTCTTTGTGTCTACCAGTTTTCACCTCTAGTTTCTGTTCCCTGAATCTGTATTTGGTGAGTTTGTCTTAGTTTTGCATATTAAGCGAATAAGATTGTTAGCATATTTTGCACATTGGTGTCAATGAAGGCAGCCTTTCTGTAAAATACTGAGATGATGATGTCCTCATACTAATATTGTTTTCAAGGCTGTCAGTTGAAGCTCAAAGATCATATGATTCGACTGGTTGTAATAATGGTAGCTAGTTTGAGTGTTTTACCATGTAAAATTTCAAGATCAGATACCTGAAGTTTGGAATTTTTCAAATTCATTTTGTGCCTTCAGAGGGTTCCATATATAAGTGAATAAATCTTTTCTGATCTGATTTTTAGAAAATATCCAGTTATAGAAGTAGATTAGGAGTCTATACTTTCCAAGTATGGGGACTATAACAGGCTGTCTAAATTTAGCAGTTTGATGCTATGAGTAAACAGACATATAAATGGTTTTTTTATGCACAAGTGTCAGTTTGAACATCCTGTTAAGGTCTATAGATTTTGAAAATTAGACCCCCTGCCCTCCAGTTTACTGCATGTAAGTAGATAATTCCCACATATTCTATTTCCTCTTGTATTATGCTGTGAAAATCATGTCAAATATAGTGTTGTATTCATTCTTGTGTAATGAAAATGTATGCTTTTTAACAGACTATGCTAATTTGAATGGTAAATAAGCTATACGGTCTTACTACCTATGGTTATTTAATTTATCATTACACGTTTTTTCAACGTTCCTTCCCAAGCATGGTTCAAAATTAGGAAGGTTACCAACTGTGAGGTGTATTGTGGGCATGTTGTAATTCAAAGCCAAGTAAAAAAAAGCATTCTATTATTCCAGTCTACTAGAACCTGTGCAATCTTGCGTTTTGTCTTGACAATAGCAAACTTAGGAGTTGGGTTTTTTTTGGTTTTGTAATAATTCTAACAATTTTTAAAATAAATTCAGTAGATGCCTCACTTATGTGGAAACAGTTTAGATCTATCTAAAAATAGTCTTTGTATATATGTATTTACATATATTTCATGAGAACAAAACATTTAATTATTCTGATGATATTTGAAAGCAAAATATATATTTAAAAATAACTTAAAATGAGTGAGAATGCTAAATAGACACAACTACTGCATGAGAAGCCAAGCTCGGATAAATCATATGGAAAACCATTCTGTTTGCTGTGAAGAGTGATGAAAAATAATCTTCACAGCTCTATCATCCATGTCAAATCTGCTTTTGTGGAAAGAAGAAAAAAGTTGGTAATTATTAACCTTTTCTTGTATAATTATGGATTCTGTTTGAGTTAGGAGCTGCACTCTGATGTTTCCCTCCAATTAACTTCTAAACTAGTGCATACGGTCATTAGAATTATTTCTGCTACGGTTTGTCTTTTATTTTTTTAACTGAAATAAATAGGGAGGAGGGGTCCAGACCAAGATAACTAAGTTCCCAGCATCTCATAATTCTTTATCTTCAACTGGATTGTATTTTGAATATTCCAGTCTATATCTTAATCTGAAACATGTGAATTCACATTAATGAAAGATGCATTTATTTTGATTTAAATCTTCAGACTACTAGGTTAATTTTTATATTTTGCTTTTGTGATGCTCCTCAGGATTGTGAGGTTCCTCACCAGTACCTGCCTTTAGCATGAAGAAGTCTTGTCTCTGCTTGCTGTGGATCAGGTCCCTGAAACCAACAGCCTCTCACAGCATAGCCACTACCTCCCAGGCCTCCGCAGGCCTTGCTCTCCCCCTGTAGGTAACGCTAGGCATTACCTCAGAACATTCCCTGCAGTGTCCAATCCCTTATCCACTGGACATTCACAACTGGGACAGTACATACCAGTTGGTAAGATTCAGCTCTGGACTAGCACTTCACTTAATGCCACAGCACTTAGAGATATTTATAGTGAAAACAAGAATACGTTTTTTTTTAATCAAGGATTCAAGTCATAGTGAGTAAGACTATTGGAAACAAATGGTTACATATAAAACAAAATCATAACACACTTTCTAGAGACTAAACTTAATTTACAGATTAACCTCCTGTCTAAAGAAGTTTCTCACCCAAAATCCTCTGCAGAGAAAAGACCAGGTGAGGGAGGGGGAGAAGAGACTTGGGTAAGTTGCAGTTCAAAATAGCAGCCTCATCATGCTCTCTGCCTCTATCTGCTGCCTTGGGCAGCTAAAACGTTGGAGGAAAAAATGCATTGTCTTCCCCAAGCTGAAATTTGGAGTGGAGATGTTAGCTATAATAATGCTGATATAAAGAGTCTGTGCAGAGGTATCTGGCTTCCCAGAAACTGCAAGGGGATTCTGGTCTGGTCCCCTCTTGTTCTGCAGTGGGTGAAATGGTGGAACTTTGCAATGTAGTGGAATGAAAGTGGAGAAATGCCAGGAAGGAATCTTAACAAATATTTCATCCCCCTGAGCTGCTTCCCTGGGGTGATCTAGGCCCCAGTTAGTGGAATTCTGGTTTATTTTGTACACTACAGACTTCCTCTCTGGCCCCCTTCCTTGGGATGTGGGGCTCTGCAGTCCAATTCTTCTAGGCCCTGAAACCAATGCTGAGACCTCCCAATCTTCCCCAGTGGCTTATGCTTGCTCCTCCAGAGTTCCACCTCCACGAGCACTCTGGCTTACAGTTTAACCCCTCGGTGACCAAGTGGCAGGGAAAGTAAGGAATTGAGGATTTGCCCAGGAGCTTGCAAAATCACAGTAACTTTTACTCTCAAAGCATACAAAAGTTACATATCTTACAGAACAAGAGTTAGAAGAGTGTCATACAAGAGTTACAGAACAACACAAGCCTATACCCACTCTCCCCCTGAGTCTATGCTCACACCACCTTGTGAATCCTTAGGCCCAGTCTACATGTTAGCCAGGTAGTTCCTCCTGCAGTCCTTCTCTTGTCTGGAGATGTTTGGTGGGTGAGAGAGAAGGGGAGCTTGGACAGCTTCTAGTATTAAATCAAGTTTGTCCCCTCTGTCATGTGACTGACCAGCTTCAGTGTCCCAGGCAGATGGTTAGCCAGGAAGAGATGGTACCTCCCCCAAGTCAAACTGGGAAAGCCAGTTTACTTTAACTTGGCTACTCTCTCAATAGCAAAGCCATTGTTAGGGCAAATGGTGATGGGTCTTGTGTTAATCACTTGAGAGAGGAGTCAGGCATTAGAACGAGATCCTTAGTCTGTCCTTGATTTCTTTAGGCAGTTATTATTTCATACTCAAAATGTAAGCCACATTTATTCAAAATGATGGCTGTAATGTCAAGTGAAGGTCACAATTTGATACAAAGCTACCAATCACTCACAGAGCTAATAATAGTTTCAGGCATTTATTGATAATAAATTATGTATTATTTAAATAAATGTTCATACCAGTCACATTGGGGCCCATTGTGCTAGGAGCTGTAAAAATACATAGTAAGAGGCAATCTGTGTCCTGAAGAGTTTAAAGCCATAATCCTTCAACCTCCTTGTAGGAGTCTCAGTCTACGGCGGGGTGGTGGGGCGCCAGCCTGCCTCGCTGTACTCGTTCGAGTAGGTTGGGGAATCCTTGGTCTCGGGCCCGAACACCTCTGGTCGGGTCCAGTAAGCGGTAGAGGCTAAGCCCTGGCCCTGAGTCAGGGCGGGCAGAAAGCAAGTGAATAGTCAGGGCTGAGCACAGAGTTCAATAGGCCCAGGCCCTGGGTCAGGGCGGGGCAGCGAGTAAATAGTCAAAGGCTCAGCTCCTCCGGCAGGGGCTGAGCACAGAGTTCAATAGGCCCAGGCCCTGGGTCAGGGCGGGGCAGCGAGTAAATAGTCAAAGGCTCAGCTCCTCAGGCAGGGGCTGAGCAATCAATGAGTCAGGGAGCCCTGGCCCTTGGTTAAGGCGGGGCAACAAATAGTTCAGGGCTCAGGCCCCCAGGCAGGGGCTGAGCAATCACTGAGTCAGGGAGCCCTGGCCCTTGGTCAGGGCGGGGCAGCAAGTAGTTCAAAGCTCAGGCCCTCAGGCAGGGGCTGAGCAAACAATGAGTCAGGAAGCCCTGGCCCTGGGTCAGGGCGGGCAGCAAGTAGTTCAAGGCTCAGGCCCTCAACCAGGGGCTGAGCCCTCAATGGAGGTGGTGGAAAGCCCAGGTCCATTTCAGGGTGCGGACTTGTTCAGCAATAAAATGGATGAGGCTTTGTACTCCTTAAGGACATCTGGGCAACTCTCTAGTCTCTAGGCATTTATACTCCAGGGCCAAGAAGAAGACAGTCTAGACAGTAGGCACCTATAGTCAAGCTCCTGAGCCTCCTTATTACCCTCCTCAAAAGCTGGTGGAACTCCAGAGAAAGAAACAAAGTTTTCACAAAAGATCTGTTGTAGCAATTTAGATGAAATAAACAGGCTAAAGGTGATAACCCAGTCACTGTCCAACATTAAAAAGTGTTAAAAGGTTTGGCTTTGGTATACAGAGACCTCAGTCTGCTTAGTATCATGGCAAATACACCATTTAAAGTTCTTTTTAACCTTTTATTAAAGATAGAGCAAAGAAGGAAAAACAGTTAAAGCATTTGAAATATAAATTACTAAGTAAGGCATTAATTTTAACATTGCGTATTCCCTTTCCCTGTAGCTGTAGACAGTTTTTATATGAAAAAGCCCCTTTTTTCACAATCAGAGATGGTATCAGTAATGGTAATAACCGTAATCCCAGGTGGTGTTTGGGATTCAGCTGGAGCCTGTATGGGTGACGATATCATCTGGATCCCTCCCTCTCTGTTCTGTTCTGGTCAAGACCCCATTCAGGATCAGAACGAGGAAGGCCTGGGATCCTAGGAAATGTTGAGTATGGCAGTCATGATTGTGAGGCTTGCTCCAGTAGCCTTTGTCTGTTCTTTTTTGTTCTTTAGAACTTTCCACACAAAATCTTTTTTTAAGGACCCCACAAGGGAGTGATGGGTGTAAAAGCCCTTCTCCTCATTAGTTTGTCCACCAGTTAGGCTCGATGTCCAACATACCAGTTTTGGTTCATTAACTTCCAGTTCTACATCTCCTGTTTTTAACAAGCATCATTTCAGCACAGCCCGTAGTCCTTATAACAGTTGTTATAGGTTATTGTGATAGCTTAAGAACTTTTTACAGTTGAGCTCACAATTCAGATAAATTTGTAGGCCCAACTCTCAAAACCCACCTTCAGCTTCTTTATCTATAGCAGTGCATTCAGTGCCCGTCTCCAGATATCTGGTTTGATTGTGTAGTTGTGAACAACATGGACCCACTTCTGATGGATCTTTACCCCATTCCTGCACCATTTGGAGACCACTTATTTAATTTCTGGAGGCAAATCACCTTGGACCACTGAGTCTTGGAAATCACTGAGGTAAGATATTCTATACAGTTCCAGCACCCCTCTATGCCCCCCAGTGCTTCCCCATCCCTATTACAACAGGTAGTGTGGTCACTTCTGGCTTGTGGAGCGATAGAAGAGATTCTGCTTCCATTGAGAAGAAGGATTTTTTACCCCTATTTTTTAATTCCCCAAAAGAAATTATCTGGACTTCAGAAGACTCAATACCGTCAATCATCAATTCAAGTTCAGGATAGTAACCTTGGCCAATATCATCCCATCCCTTGATCCACTAGTCCTCGACTTTCAGAACATATATTTCCATATATCCATTCATGCTGCTCACAGGAAATAGCTAAGATACTGAGTGGAGAGCATTTATTTCCAGCACAGAGTCATGGTTATCAGGTTATTGACTGCTTCAAGAGTGTCTCACTGTGGTGGATGCCCATCTAAGAAGGCAGGCAGTCCAAGTTTATCCCGACCTAAATTATTGGCTTCTTTGAGGGAGCACCTTAGAAGGCACAGAATTCTAATCATCAAATCATTGAGCTCTTCACATCACTTCAGGACTGAGAATTAGCAAGGAGAAATATTCCCTGATGCCAACCCAGATACTTAAATTTATAGGGCCAATCCTATTCTCAATGTCAATCATAGAATCTCAGGGTTGGGAGGGACCTCAGGAGGTCATCTAGTCCAACCCCCTGCTCAAAGCAGGACCAACCCCAACTAACTCATCCCAGCCAGGGCTTTGTCAAGCCTGACCTTAAAAACCTCTAAGGAAGGAGATTCCACCACCTCCCTAGGTAACCAATTCCAGTTCTTCACCACCGTACTAGTGAAAACGTTTTTCCTAATATCCAACCTAAACCTCCCCCTCTGCAACTTGAGACCATTACTCCTTGTTCTGTCATCTTCTACCACTGAGAACAGTTTAGAGCCATCCTCTTTGGAACCCCTTTCAGGTAGTTGAAAGCAGCTATCAAATCCCCCCTCATTCTTCTCTTCTGCAGGCTGAACAATCCCAGTTCCCCCAGCCTCTCCTCATAAATCATGTGCTCCAGCCCCCTAATCATTGTTGTTGCCCTCCGCTGGACTCTTTCCAATTTATTCACATCCTTCTTGTAGTGTGGGGCCCCAAACTGGACACAGTACTCCAAATGAGGCCTCACCAGTGCCGAATAAAGGGGAATGATCACGTCCCTTGATCTGCTGGAAATGCCCCTACTTATACAACCCGAAATGCCGTTAGCCTTCTTGGCAACAAGGGCGCACTGTTGACTCATATTCAACTTTTCGTCCACTGTAACCCCTAGGTCCTTTTCTGCAGAACTGCTGCCCAGCCATTTGGTCCCTGGTCTGTAGCAGTGCATGACATTCTTCCGTCCTAAGTGCAGGATTCTGCACTTGTCCTTGTTGAATCTCATCATATTTCTTTTGGCCCAATCCTCGAATTTGTCTAGGTCCCTCTGTATCCTATCCCTACCCTCCAGCATATCAACCACTCCTCCCAGTTTAGTGTCATCTGCAAACTTGCTAAGGGTGCAGTCCACACCATCCTTCAGATCGTTAATGAAGATATTGAACAAAACCGGCCCCAGCACCGACCCTTGGGGCACTCCACTTGATACCGGCTGCCAACTAGACATGGAGCCATTGATCACTACCCGTTGAGCCCGACCATCTAGCCAGTTTTCTATCCACCTTACTGTCCATTCATCCAGCCCATACTTCTTTAACTTGCTGGCAAGAATACTGTGGGAGACTGTATCAAAAGCTTTGCTAAAGTCAAGAAATAGCACATCCACTGCTTTCCCCTCATCCACAGAGCCAGTTATCTCATCATAGAAGGCAATTAGGTTAGTCAGGCATGACTTGCCCTTGGTGAATCCATGCTGACTGTTCCTGATCACTTTCCTCTCCTTTAAGTGGTTCAGAATTGATTCCTTGAGGACCTGTTCCATGATTTTTCCAGGGACTGAAGTGAGACTGAGTGGCCTGTAGTTCCCCGGATCTTCCTTCTTCCCTTTTTTAAAGATGGGCACTACATTAGCTTTTTTCCAGTCATCCGGGACCTCCCCTGATTGCCATGATTTGTCAAAGATAATGGCCAGTGGCTCTGTAATCAGATCGGCCAACTCCTTTAGCACCCTCAGATGCAGTGCATCCAGCCCTATGGACTTGTGCTTGTCCAGCTTTTCTAAATAGTCCCGAACTCTTCTTTCTCCACAGAGGGCTGGTCACCTCCTCCCCATACCGTGCTGCGGAGTGCAGCCGTCTGAAAGCTGACCTTGTCTGTGAAGACAGGCAAAAAAAGCATTGAGTACACTAGCTTTCTCCACATCCTCTGTCACTAGGTTCCCTCCCTCATTCACCAAGGGGCCCACACTTTCCTTGATTTTCTTCTTGTTGCTAACATACCCGAAGAAACCCTTCTTGTTACTCCTAACATCTCCGGCTAGCTGCAACTCCAAGTGTGATTCGGCCTTCCTAATTTCACTCCTGCATGCCTGAGCAATATTTTTATACTCCTCCCTGGTCATTTGTCCAATCTTCCACTTCTTGTAAGCTGATTTTTTGTGTTTAAGACGAGCAAGTATTTCACTGTTAAAAATGACCGCATATATCTCAAAACAGACCTCTGAAATAGCCTACTGATGTCAAATAAGAACATGTCTCCAGCTTCTCAGTCAAAAATAGCCTTGTCCATGAATGTAACTCAGCATGCCAGATTTCACCTTTGTTCCATTAAAGCATGGTTGAAATCTCTCTACTTCTCAAGCAGACATCATATCCATATGGCAGTGCAATTCCTCAGGATGTCCTTATCATTAAATTGATGGAAGAACCCTACTCTGGTATGCAAGGTAGTACAATTTACATTACCTCTGCCCACAAAAACTCCAGTTATCGACACTTTCCGCCTTGGCTAAGGGAGTGAATTTGGATCACTATCAATCCCAAAAACGTTGGCCTCAAGAAGCACCTGCAGATGAGTGGCTTAGAGCTAAAAGCAATCTGATTACCCTGTCTGGCACATCTGCCCTTGATCTCATGTCTGGTTATGAAGTTATGTCGATTATGAGATATGATGTTGTTATGATAGACAATACCACGGTGCTGTTTCATGTGAACAGACATGGGGAAGCCTGATAATCTGCCTGTGCCAGAAGCAATTTGACTGTGCATCAACAAGATAACCCTAGTGGTTCTACATCTAGCAGTGTTACAGAACATCCTAGGAGACAACTAGCAGGCACTTTCCATGCAATCACAAATGGTCCATCAAGGATTTTGTCCTCAAAAACATTTTTTTGAAAATGGGATCAACTAGTCATTGCTTTATTTGCCACAGAAGTGCACAGAAAATGACAATTTCTGCTCAGGAGTGGGGATTGGGATGGAGGAGGAAGTTAGAGTCCTGGCTCTTAATCAGGTGCTTTTTGTTATTGTCCTCTGGGTTGAGGGGATAATGTGTGTGTACCCACCATTCCCTGTAATACCCAGGGTGTTAAGAAAACTCAGGCAAGTCATGGTGGTAATGGTCCTGAGAGCACCAGCCTGGCCTATGCAGTTTAGCTGCGCAGATCTACTGAGACTGCCAATCCATCCATTAGTAACACTACCTCAGATTCCAGGCATAATTTCCCAAAAACAATAGGCAAATTCTTCATCTGTCCCCAACATCACTGCATCTCACAGCATGGATACTGGCTGGCTAACCAAGCTGGAAACAGGCTGTTTTGTGGATGTTCTCAACATTCTAACTCAAAGCAAAAAAGACTCCACAGACTGACTGACATATGCAGCGAAGTAGAAAAGATGGTCAATTTGGGCAGAGCAGCATCACTGTTTTCCCTTGGAGATTCATATCCCTTTTAGTTTGGTCTTTTTGAAGAAGTCTGGACTATCTATCTGTTAGTTCTAGTGGAGTGCACCCAGCAGCAATATCAGCCCATCGCCCTCTGATCCAGAGTCATATGATATACTCACACCTGACAATAGTTAGGTTTCTCAAAGACCAAATTCATGGATTTTCTCCAGTCTGGGTGCCCCATCCTTACTGGGATCTTAATGTAGATTGATTGATGGATTGAATCTAGATTGATGGATTTCCCCTTTGAGTCTTTGGTATCATGCTTTCTATACCATCCTTCAATGAAGAAAGTCTTTTTTGAGTGGCAGTCATATCAGCCTGAAGGATAGTAGAGATGCAGGCATTTGTGGCAGGTTCATTGTACACTGTCTTCCTCAAAGGCAAAGTTACCCTTTAGGCCCCATCCAAAAGGTTTACCTAAAATGATCTCTGACTTCCCTCTAAACAAGATGATCCACCTACCCATTTTCTTCCCTGAACCACATGACAATCAAGGGGAGGCTAAGCTCCATACTTTAGATGTATACAGGGCTATCTCCTTTTTGCCTTGATAGAACCAAAATGGTCAAAATCTCACCTAGGTTTCTTATTGCTTTTGCAGATATGGTTAAGGGTCAAGCTATATTGTCCCAAAGACACTCAGAATGGGTCTCTGCATTAAGCTGTTAGCAGCTAGCTAGTTTAGACCCACAAATCAGGTCAGAGCTTATTTGACTAAACTGCAGGCAGCATCTGTGACTTCTCTGAGAAAGTTTCCCATCTCTAAAAGCTGTAGGGTAGCTACCTTGGGTCAGCACATACATTTACAATACACTGTTCCTTTTTAGAGGCATCTAACATCAAGTTACTGCTTGTGAGTCACCAAGTGTGGAATACATAACACTTGAAGGAAAAAGGTTACATATCTTACAGGCACTGTGGTTCTACCAGATGTGTTGTACTTATGTATTTATGACCCGCCCTCCTTCACTGTTACTATGGATTTTAACGTGTGCATTCCATATTGGTGAAGGAGCTGAGAGATGTTTTGCCATACTCCACCTGTGTGTGTGTGTGTGTGTGTGTGTGTGTGTGTGTGTGTGTGTGTGTGTGTGTGTGTGAGAGAGAGAGAGAGAGAGGTGGTGGTGTGGAGCATTCATCCCAGGGACACTGCTGGCCAAAAGATTCTGATCTCAAGTGCATGGGGTGCATGTGCACAAGAATGGAATACATGTGGACAACCTATTGTGACATACCACTGTTACTGTAAGGTAAGTAACAGTTCTTTCCCATTTCTTACATTTCCCACTGTCTTGTCCTTGTTGCAGTGCCAAAGACTCCAATAAACAAGGGAAACTCACTAATTGTCCATACAGAGGAAACTGGGAAACTGACTGTACACAAAGTACTGAGAAATGCAAACATTAACTAAACGAAGGAAGAGAAAATAATTCTCTCTCTAATCCCTTTCATTTATAGTAATTTTAGGCATTACTTGTAACTGTAACAGGTAAAAAAGTCAAACAGAAGTGTGGTTAAGATGTGTTCCTTTAAAGCTTTTGTCCTACTGTAATAGTCTTTCATGTAGCCTATCAGTGTTGATCGCTCTGCTAAGAAATACAATCCTGTCTATTTATTAAAATACCAAAATAGAACCAGTTTGTGATGGCTCCATGTTCAGGTCAGCTGCTATGTTCTGAAGTGCATTACTTGTGGCATGACAGTAAGTTCTTCTGTGTTGTGTATCGCACACAGCACATTGCAACTCAGTAATAACTTTTTTTTAAAAAGCTTTTAAGTTTTAGCAAAAATCAGATTCTTCTGGTTTAAAATAAACACTCATTTCCTCATTAGAGTATTTTCTTTTTCTTAAAAAGAAACTGTTTGTCTTTCTCTTAGATTTTTCTACATCTCCCATATCTGTAGTATCTAAGTACTGAATAAGTATTGATTTATTTATTTAGTATTTTATTAGACTAGGTAGAAGATTCCCCAGTGCTGTTGTAAAATATTTGGAGGCTTACAGAAATGGTAAAAAGCAACAGCTTTCAAAAGCCCTCAAACTTATTTTTAAGCTTTTAAATCCAGAGTAACATTAATCATATTTTGGAATATAGTGCTCCACTATCACTATCACATATTATACCTTAATTTCAGATTAAACACATGAAGAAAATTTTCCCTGATTCCTGTAGCCAACACTTCTGTTTCACTGCCTGCAATTTGGAAAATAAGACCAAAACAGACTGCTTATATTCTACAATTCTTTTCTCTGATGTTTTTATTTTCATTGGGTCACTCTGAGGCCTCCACTAAAACATTGTTTTGTTCTACAGTACATAGAACACTCCCAAACAATCCAGCCATGACCGGGTTTATCTTTTTCTTGGCCAATTGCTTACATTAAAAAAAAAAAGATAGACACAAATATAGACTGAGGCATATCATTTTATGTTCTTGAATTAAAGTGGCATATCCAGTACAATGCATTGCATATTTTCATTGCGTTAGCTACTTCCTATTTTTAAAAGATTTGCTAAAAGAGCATGCCTTTGTAACAGTACACATGCCATTATATTTTGTGTATTCAGTGACCCAGTATTTTGTTATATTTATATGTGCGGTAAGAGAAAATCAACAAAGACTAAATGCATGGGTTATTTGCTAGAAGGATATTAATGTTCACATTTTTATTGTATCCCTTAGAGTGAACCTTTTTAAATAACATAGGTTTTTTTAATAGATTTTTAAAGTGGTTTTTTTTTAAAGTGAAAATCAGAGTAAATCTGAAGTTCTTTTTGTTGTTGTTTTTTTAACGGTTAAAGTACAATGCAGTCCCAGCATGTACTTTGTAGTTTTGATAATGACATGAAATGTATGGAGAGTCAGAGACAACTGACTAAATGCAGTTTTATTTGAAAAACTTTATCCCTTCCCCAATAAAAAAGCCTTCGAACTTTTCCAAAAATATGTGCATTAATAGACTATAAAAATACTCTGATACTGAAAGTACCACATGTGGTTTTCTTTGAGGAGGTGCTGATATTTAAGAAAAACTAGTTTAGGTAAAATGGGTTAAATAATTTATGCCAAGGATATTAAGATCATAATAATATTGCTACAGCTATTTTAACAAACAGCCTCCAAAAACAATTTGTTTCTAAATATTCAAAAACTTGATTTTTTTTTCAACTACATTGTTCCTTCAACGATGTGGATTTTGTTCTTATCTGATAATAGGCGAAACGTTGCCTCATATCATTCGCCTTGATGAGATGGATGCAATGGCTAGATAGCTCCTAGATAACTACCATGGCCCCAACAACTCCTCTTTTGAACATATATAAACATTATTTTCAACAGGAATTTTAATTGAGGGGCATATTGAGTTATGGTAATTAATAGATTTTCATATGGATTTAATTGAGTGCTACTCAAGCAATTCTATCTGATTCTTGTGTTTCACCATCGTACAGAGAGTAACCTCCACAGACACAGAAGATTTGATTTGCTACACTAGAAAAAAATTAACCTGAGATGCAATAGAAGACATTTGGGATGTAAAGGTCATTTAAATTCATATGTCCTGCCTTATATACCCATTTTAAAGCATACAACAGAAGTCTCTACTTTGCAGATATTAGTCGTCTTCTTCACGTGTCCTTGTCACAAATTAGATGTTTTTTCCAGAACCATGAACAAGCGATGGCTCTTTCTGTCACTGCAGCGAGGTCCTCCTTAGTACAGGTCTCCCCAAGGAGTCAGCAGAAGAGGAGATGCTCCATGGTCTGCGCTTCATTACACTCACATGCATATGTGTCTTTATAATAGACCCATTTGATCATGTTAGTCTTTCATCTGCCAGTTTGCATGTGGAGACAGTTCAGGCATCACCATGTTGACCAGTCTGTATCAGCCCCTCTGGGAAGGTCCGCCTGGGGTTCCAGATTTATTTCAGTGTGTCCAGCTGTGTGTGGTCTTTCATTCTATAACCTGAGTCATGCTTTTCCAGCTGCTATGACCAGTATTGTGCCTTTGGATACAAAACTCTTTCACGATTTAAGGCATTTGGTTACTCCCGTGTGACTATGTAGTGGATGCCTTGGGTTTTCCATCTGCCATGATCTTTCCCTTTGGCCTGCTACCTTCCTCCTGATATCAAGTGGTGCAATGCCAGCCAGTAAGTACAGGTTATCCTTTGGTGTTGACTTTAGACATCCCATTATTCCACAACAGCTGTCTTTGTTAACAGAGTCTAGTTTCTTGGCATGGATGAATTGTTCCCACACTGGATATGCATATTTTGCTGTGGAGTAGCACAAGGCAGTAAAAGTGGTTTGCAGAGTAGCTGAGTTGGCTCTCTACTTTGAAGTGACTAACTTTAGGAGAATGTTGTTGCGGGCGCTAACTTTCCCATTAATCTTCTCTACATGTGCTTTGAAAGAAAGTACTCCATCTAATGCCATCCCCAGATAGACAGGGTTTGGGTGATTAGCCAGTGGGATTCCATACCAGGTGATGTTTAGTTTCTGTGTAGCTTCTGGATGGCGTAGTTGAAAGACTGTCACCTGCATCTTGGTAGTGTTAGAGTGAAGGTGGTTCTTATTGTAATAAGCTGAGAGGTTGCTCAATGCACATGGCAGTCTGGTCTCGACAGTGGTGAAGTCCTTCTCTTGTGACATGATGCATAAGTTATCGGCATATATTGTATTGCTCTGTATGGGCTGTTCATTGGTATATATGTTGAAGAGGTGTGGCACTAACACACTGCCCTGTGGGAGGCCATTTCATTGTTGTCTCCAGTGGCTCCGTTTCTTGCACAGTTCTACATAAAAAGGTCTGTTCTCCAAAAGAGATTGGATGAGTTAAACTAGGTGGAAGACGTGCATCATATCATAGGCTTTGGCAAGCAGGTTTTGGTAGCTGACTGTGTCGTATGCCACTGATAGGTCTACAACAGTGCCTGTTACCATCCTTCTCCCAAATCCATCTTCTGTAAACTGAGTGATAGTTGGTATTTGGCCAGTACAAGACTTTTTGGTCTAAATCCAGCTTGTTACCGTATTATATGCTGTTGACAATGAGGTGTTTATAAAGTTTATAGTGATGGCATAGGAGTGATATTAGCCCAAAGTTCTTTGGGTCAGAGGCATCCTTCCCTGGCTTCAATAGGGCTATTACACAGGTTTGTGGCCATAATTTAGGTATTCTAAGGGTTGATGTGCAATTGTTAAAAAGGTATCATACCCGTAACTTGGTTGCAGGACCAAAGTGCTTAATCTGCTCCGTTCATATGTGTTTGAGTCCAGCTGCTTTACTGTTTTTCTAGTGACTTATTCTGGCATTGAGTTCATTTGATATATGGTGTGCTGAAATGATTTTCTTCCAGGTTAGTTTGCTGTTTGATTAGTATTTTAGGCAGCTTATTCAGAGCTTTTCCATTGACCAGAAGCTGGCGTGCCACCTGATTGGCTGTGATGTTGTGGTGTTGCTCTCCTGTCTTCAGGTCGTTATTTCAGCTTACAAATGGTCAACCATGCTTTCTTACTAGTGTGAGTCATGTTTATTCCTTCGATCAATTCTTTCCATCTCTGTTGCCGTTCTTCTTGGAGCTTGTTAGTTAGGACTGTCCCTGCTGCAAGAGTGTCTTCTGAGAAAGGAAGTGGTTAGTGGTAGAATGGTAAGAACATAAGACCACCATACTGGGTCAAACCAAAGGTCCATCTACAGTATTCTGTTTTCTGACAGTGGCCAATGCTAGTTGCCCCAGAGGGAATAAACAGAACAGGTAATCATCAAGTGATCCATCTGCCATCGCCCATTCCCAGCTTCTGGCAAACAGCGGTTAAGGATTCCTGTCCATCCTGGCTAATAGCCATTGATGGATCTATCCTCCATGAACTTATCTAGTTCTTTTTTGAACCCTGTTATAGTCTTGGCCTTCACAACATCCTCTGGCAAGGAGTTCCACAGGGTGACTGTACATTGTGTGAAAAAATACTTCCTTTTGTTTGTTTTAAACCTGCTGCCTATTAATTTCATTTGGTGACACCTAGTTCTTATGTTATGAGAAGGAGTAAATAACACTTCCTTATTTACTTTCTCCACACTAGTCACGATTTTATAGACCTCTATCATATCCCCCTTAGTCGTCTCTTTTCCAAGATGAAAAGTCCCAGTCTTATTAATCTCTCCTCATATGGCAGCTGCTCCATACCCCTAATCATTTTTGTTGCCCTTTTCAGAACCTTTTCCAATCCAAATATATCTTCAAGATTTGGGCATACCATGGATTTATATAGAGGCAATATGATATTTTCTGTCTTATTATCTATCCCTTTCTTAATGATTCCCAACATATCCAACAGTATATCTTTTATTGTATCTAAAAATTTAGGTCTCAATCCTTCAACAAGATCTATTCTTGTGAATCCTTCTATTGACATGGAGTTCCACTAATTACAATGGGAACCTTTGTGGGCATAAGGTTCCATCCATACTGATGGCATTGCAAGTTTGGGATCTTAGATATTTAACAACTGATATTTAAAATGCTACTACCTAGCTGAATTGCCAACAGTCTACCAGTTAAAAGGTTTGTAATTTTCATTTAATTTACAGTAAAACCTCAAAGTTATGAACACCTTGGGAATGGAGGTTGTTTGATCGTAACTCTGAAATATTCATAACTCAGAACAAAACATTGGTTGTTCTTCCAAAAGTTTACAGCTGAATATTGACTATTAAGCTTTGAAACTTTACTATGCAGAAGAAAAATGCTGCTTTTAACCATCTGAATTAAAATGAAACAAGCACAGAAATAGTTTCCTTTCCTTGTCAAATCTTTTTTTAAACTTTCCCTTTATTGTTTCAGTAGTTAATATTTAACACAGTATCATAGAATCATAGAATCTCAGTGTTGGAAGGGACCTCAGGAGGTCATCTAGTCCAACCCCCTGCTCAAAGCAGGACCAACCCCAACTAACTCATCCCAGCCAGGGCTTTGTCAAGCCTGACCTTAAAAACCTCTAAGGAAGGAGATTCCACCACCTCCCTAGGTAACCCATTCCAGTTCTTCACCACCCTACTAGTGAAAACGTTTTTCCTAATACCAACCTAAACCTCTCCCTCTGCAACTTGAGACCATTACTCCTTGTTCTGTCATCTTCTACCACTGAGAACAGTCTAGAGCCATCCTCTTTGGAACCCCCTTTCAGGTAGTTGAAAGCAGCTATCAAATCCCCCCTCATTCTTCTCTTCTGCAGGCTAAACAATCCCAGTTCCCTCAGCCTCTCCTCATAAATCATGTGCTCCACCCCCCTAATCATTGTTGTTGCCCTCCGTTGGACTCTTTCCGATTTATCCACATCCTTCTTGTAGTGTGGGGCCCAAAACTGGACACGGTACTCCAAATGAGGCTTCACCAGTGCCGAATAAAGGGGAATGATCATGTCCCTTGATCTGCTGGAAATGCCCCTACTTATACAACCCGAAATGCCGTTAGCTTTCTTGGCAACAAGGGCACACTGTTGACTCATATCCAGCTTTTCATCCACTGTAACCCCTAGGTCCTTTTCTGCAGAACCGCTGCCCAGCCATTTGGTCCCTAGTCTGTAGCAGTGCATGAGATTCTTCCGTCCTAAGTGCAGGACTCTGCACTTGTCCTTGTTGAACCTCATCATATTTCTTTTGGCCCAATCCACTAATTTGCCTAGGTCCCTCTGTATCCTATCCCTACCCTCCAGCATATCAACCACTCCTCCCAGTTTAGTGTCATCTGCAAACTTGCTAAGGGTGCAGTCCACACCATCCTCCAGATCGTTAATGAAGATATTGAACAAAACCAGCCCCAGAACCGACCCTTGGGGCACTCCACTTGATACCGGCTGCCAACTAGACATGGAGCCATAGATCACTACCCGTTGAGCCTGACCATCTAGCCAGTTTTCTATCCACCTTGCAGTCCATTCATCTAGCCCATACTTCTTTAACTTGCTGGCAAGAATACTGTGGGAGACTGTATCAAAAGCTTTGCTAAAGTCAAGAAATAGCACATCCACTGCTTTCCCCTCATCCACAGAGCCAGTTATCTCATCATAGAAGGCAATTAGGTTAGTCAGGCATGACTTGCCCTTGGTGAATCCATGCTGACTGTTCCTGATCACTTTCCTCTCCTTTAAGTGGTTCAGAATTAATTCCTTGAGGACCTGTTCCATGACTTTTCCAGGGACTGAGGTGAGACTGAGTGGCCTGTAGTTCCCCGGATCTTCCTTCTTCCCTTTTTTAAAGATGGGCACTATATTAGCTTTTTTCCAGTTATCCAGAACCTCCCCCGATAGCCATGATTTTTCAAAGATAATGGCCAATGGCTCTGTAATCACATCCGCCAACTCCTTTAGCACCCTCGGATGCAGTGCATCCGGTCCCATGGACTTGTTCTCGTCCAGCTTTTCTAAATAGTCCCGAACTACTTCTTTCTCCACAGAGGGCTGGTCACCTCCTCCCCATACCATGCTGCGGAGTGCAGCCATCTGGGAACTGACCTTGTCTGTGAAGACAGGCAAAAAAAGAATTGAGTACACTAGCTTTCTCCACATCCTCTGTCACTAGGTTCCCTCCCTCATTCAGCAAGGGGCCCACACTTTCCTTGACTTTCTTCTTGTTGCTCACATACCTGAAGAGACCCTTCTTGATACTCCTAACATCTCCGGCTAGCTGCAACTCCAAGTGTGATTTGGCCTTCCTAATTTCACTCCTGCATGCCTGAACAATATTTTTATACTCCTCCCTGGTCATTTGTCCAATCTTCCACTTCTTGTAAGCTGATTTTTTGTGTTTAAGATGAGCAAGTATTTCACTGTTAAGCCAAGCTGGTTGCCTGCCATATTTACTTTTCTTTCTACACATCGGGATGGTTTGTTCCTGCAACCTCAATAAGGATTCTTTAAAATACAGCCAGCTTTCCTCGACTCCTTTCCCCCTTATGTTATTCTCCCAGGGGACCTTGCCCATCAGTTCCCTGAGGGAGTCGCAGTGTGCTTGAGGCCCACGGTCTATATTCTACTGCTCTCCTTTCTTCCTTGTGTCAGGATCCTGAACTCGACCATCTCATGGTCACTGCCTCCCAGGTTCCCATCCACTATTGCTTCCTCTACTATTTCTTCCCTGTTTGGGAGCAGAAGGTCAAGAAGAGCTTTTCCCCTAGTTGGTTCCTCCAGCACTTGCACCAGGAAATTGTCCCCTACACTTTCCAAAAACTTCCTGGATTGTCTGTGGACCGCTGTATTGCTCTCCCAGCAGATATCGGGGTGATTAAAGTCACCCATGAGAACCAGGGCCTGTGATCTAGTAACTTCTGTTAGTTGCTGGAAGAAAGCCTCGTCCACCTCATCCCCCTGGTCTGGTGGTCTGTAGCAGACTCCCACCACGACATTACCCTTGTTGCTCACACTTCTAAATTTAATCCAGAGACTCTCAGGTTTTTTTGCAGTTTCATACTGGAGCTCTGAGCAGTCATACTGCTCTCTTACATTCAACGCAACTCCCCCACCTTTTCTGCCCTGCCTATCCATCCTGAACAGTTTATATCCATCCATGACAGTACTCCAATCATGTGAGTTATCCCACCAAGTCTCTGATATTCCAATTACATCATAATTCCTTGACTGTGCCAGGACTTCCAGTTCTCCCTGCTTGTTCCCCAGGCTTCTTGCATTTGTGTATAGGCACTTAAGATAACTCACTGATCGTCCTGCTGTCCCAGTATGGGGCAGGAGCCCTCCCCTCTTGCACTCACCTACTTGTGCTTCCTCCCGGTATCCCACTTGCCCACTTATCTCGGGGCTTCGGTCTCCTTCCCCCGGTGAACCTAGTTTAAAGCCCTCCTCACTAGGTTAGCCAGCCTGCTTGCAAAGATGCTCTTCCCTCTCTTCATTAGGTGGAGCCTGTCTCTGCCTAGCACTCCTTCTTCTTGGAACACCATCCTGTGGTGAAAGAATCCAAACCCTTCTCTCTGACACCATCTGCATAGCCATTCGTTGACTTCCACAATTCGACGGTCTTTACCCCTGCCTTTTCCTGCCACAGGGAGGATAGACAAGAACACCACTTGCGCCTCAAACGCCTTTATCCTTCTTCCAGAGCCACGGAGTCTGCAGTGATATGCTCAAGGTCATTCTTGGTAGTATCATTTGTGCCCACGTGGAGAAGCAGGAAGGGGTAGCGATCTGAGGGCTTGATGAGTCTCAGCAGTCTCTCCGTCACATCATGAATCCTAGCCCCTGGCAAGCAGCACACCTCTCGGTTTTCCCGGTCAGGACGGCAGATAGATGACTCAGTCCCTCTGAGGAGGGAATCCCCAACCACCACCACCCGCCTCCTTCTCTTGGGAGTGGTGGTCATGGAACCCCCATCCCTAGGACGGTGCATCTCATGCCTTCCAATCGGTGGAGTCTCCTTCTGCTCTCTTCCCTCAGATATATCATCCACTCCACTCTCTGCACTAGTACCTGTGGAGAGAACATGAAAACGGTTGCTCATCTGAGTCTGTGTTTCTGGTACACGGACTTTTCTGGTACTTTTTCCTCTTCTGGAGGTCAGATGCCGCCAATTTTCCTCACTGGCCTTCTGTCCCCGCTGCGCAGCCTGCTCTGAATCTTCAGAACATTGTGCCCGCTGAACCCTATCCTGACATCTATCCAGGAAATCCTCATTTTCTTTTATGGAACTCAGGGTTGATACTTGTTTCTCCAGACCTTGAATCTTCTCTTCCAATATGGAGATCAGCTTGCACTTTGTACAGACAAAGTCGCTTCTATCCTGTGGAAGAAAGACAAACATGGCACATCCTGTGCAGGTCACAACAGCAGATCGCTCAGCATCCATAGTCTCTTCCTTCTAAGAGCTTCCTCACCTGTGGCAGAAGCTACTCAGAGAAACCTCAAGAGGAAAGCCTCAGTAGGCTTCTCTCACACAGATCCCAGGCAAACTCCCTCTGTTAGCCTCTCTGCTGTTCGCCACTCAGCTGGTTCGCAGCTGACTGCCTTTTGATAACAGTCAGGCCCACTCAAGGCCCACCTGGAACAAAGCACTCCCAATTCACACTTTTCAACCAAGCAATCAAACATTCAAGCACATGGTCAAACTGCCAAACTGTCCCCGCAACTGACACTCAGATACTCACCAACACAGTCCCCCTAATGCAGCACTTAGCGTACCTCCTCTCAGACAGATCCCAGGCAAACTCCCTCTGGTAGCCTCTCTGCTGTTCGCCGCTCACTTGCCCTTGGTGAATCCATGTTGACTGTTCCTGATCACCTTCCTCTCCTCCAAGTGCTTCAAAATGGATTCCTTGAGGGCTGCTCCATGATTTTTCTGGGGACTGAGGTGAGGCTGTAGTTCCCCAGACTCTCCTCCTTCCCTTTTTAAAAGATGCAGGGCTGGCTCCTGGCACCAGCAAGACAAGCTGGTGCTTGGGGCGGCACATTTCTAGGGGCGGCATTGTGCCGCCGGCCATGCCGCCCGTAAAAATGTGCCCCGGGCGCCCTAGCTCACCTCCGCTTCGCTCACTCCGCGGCTTGCCAAACAACTGATTCGCGTGCTGCTGCTCCCCTCCCTTCCGGGCTCTCAAGCCCGGGAGGGAGGTGGAGATCCCGAGTGGCCGCGGTACACGAAACAGCTGATCGCGCGCCGCTGCTCCCCCTCCCTCCCTCCCTCCCAGGCTTGAGAGTCTGGGAGGGAGCGGGAGATCCCGAGCGGCCACGGCGCGCGCTGCTGCTCCCCCTCCCTCCCAGACTTGAGATCCCGGGAGGGAGGGGGAGATCCCGAGCAGCCGCGGCGCATGCGGCTGCTCCCCCTCCCTCCCAGGCTTGAGATCCCGGGAGGGAGGGGGAGATCCCGAGCGGCCGCAGCGTGCGAAACAGCTGATTCGTGCGCCGCTGCTACCCCTTCCTCCCTCCCTCCCAGGCTTGAGAGCCTGGGGGGAGGAGGCAGGGCTGGGGATTTGGGGAAGAGGCGGAGTTGGGGCGGGGCGGGGGAGGGAGGAGAAAAAAACGGGGAGGGGGGCAAAATTGTTTTTGCTTGGGGCGGCAAAAATCCTAGAGCTGGTCCTGAAAAGATGGGCACTATATTTGCCTTCTTCCAGTCATCCAGGACCTCCCCCGTTTGCCATGAATTTTAAGATAATGGCCAATGGCTCTGCAATCACATCAGCCAACTCTCTCAGCACCCTCAGATGCATTGTATCCAGCCCGATGGACTTGTGCACGTCCAGCTTTTCTAAATAGTCCTCAACCTGTTCTATCACCACTGCAGGCTGCTCACTTCCTCCCCATACTGTGCTGCCCAGTGCAGCAATCTGGGAGCTGACCTCGTCTGTGAAGACCAAGGCAAAAAAAGCATTGAGTACTTCATCTTTTTCCACCTCATCTGTCACTAGGTTGCCTCCCGCATTCAATAAGGGTCCCACACTTTCCCTGACCACCTTCTTGTTGCTGACATACCTGTGGAAACTCTTCTTGTTACCCTTCACATCCCTTGCTAGCTGCAACTCCAGTTGTGCTTTGGCCTTCCTGATTATACCCCTGCACGCTCGAGCAATTTTTTTATACTCGTGCCTAGTTATCTGTCTGAGTTTCCACTTCTTGTAAACTTCCTTTTTGTGTTTAAGCTCACCGAAGATTTCTCTGTTAAGCCAAGCTGGTTGCCTGCCATATTTGCTATTCTTTCTGCGCACAGGATGGCTTAGGTCTCCATCCCTGTACTGTATTGTATGTGTGTTTTTATTTATGTATTTAGTTTTGTCTCTGCTGCTCCCTGATTGTGTCCTTCCCATTCCAAATGAGATGTTTGGTTGACCAGTCAGTTTGTAACTCTGGTGTTCGTAACTCTGAGGTTCTGCTGTATAGGCATAATTACCCATTGGTCTCAGCCTGTTTTCATCTCCCTGTCATACTTCTTGTGATATACTGAATATTTGGCATTATCTTTTATTGTTTCTGGAGTTACAAAAAGGGTTATTCCTACTTGGACATCTAAACACTTCTAAAAATCTGACTCCCCACATAAACTAAATTTAAGCCTTGTTGAAGAAAGGGACAAGAGAGAGGCAGGGCCTTTACACATGGATATTTTTCTTGGCTCTGTGGGAAACTTAGTATAACAAAGGTTTCAGCAATAGATTAGCCTTACTCATTTTTTTAAAAATATCATGTTAATTGCATAGAAAAGCATTAGATATCTAGGAAGCTGAATATCTTTAACAATTGTCACTGTAGCAGTTATCCTAGAGAAGGTGTTCAGAGATAAAGTGGGTCAAATTAAGTTGTGGTATAACTCCACTATATTGTTTTGAATTGAATTATACCTATGGTGACTAGATGTCTCGATTTGATAGGGACAGTCCCAATATCCAGGCGCCCATTATATAGGCGCCTATTACCCCCCGTCTCTTGTCCCGATTTTTCTCACTGGCTATTTGTTCACTCTAATTATACCAGTTATATTTGCCCTAGTATCTTTAATTTTCAGTCTCCTTTTACTTCCAGTAACAAAATCAACTAAATTGGAAGTTCTTGTAAGGAGGGCAAAGAATCCAGTGAACCATGGAATAATTATTTCCAATTAACTCAGTTTTCGCTGTTGAAAAAATAATCCCAGTTTCTTTAAAGTTTAAAGAGATTGTGTCTCCTGAATGTTTTCTGTTTGGTTCTATGAACAAGTCTTAATAAGTCCCTTGAAGATATTTGGTTAGCTCTTGTGTCAGCATGTGTTGCATTACCAAATACCGGAATGTGGGATATTTTCTCTCAAGGGAACTGTGTGACACCTTCAAGGTTGTGTTCAGGGTAGTAGCTATTTTGTAATCCAGGCACGTGATACCAGAACAGATATCACTCTCTATATTAATAAAGGAGAAAATCTTTAACAATATATTGAGACATTAATCATATTAACCATATACTTAGCAGTGTAAGATCAACTGTTACATTTTCCCCCCTGCCCCCCTAGTTTTTATATTACCTAACATTGAGTGTTTCACAAGAGAATGATAATTCAGGCAATTTTAATAGTATTTGACCATGTGAGGATTTTCGCAGGAAGAGAATTAATTATACGATAGCTAATTTTTTTAAAGAGACGTTTCATTAAAAGCAATAATTTCAGTTAGATTTCAGAGCTCCTGACAGTGATTTGCCTTGGTTTACTAGGAAGGATCTCACTTGGTTTTTGAAAGGCCCCAACAAGAACAGCATCCCGCCTCCAGATATACAAATAATGAAATTAAAATATCTTACCTGTTGAAAGTAATCTTTTAAAAATAATAGCTTTCCCAGACCTGTAGGAGGAGATGGTTGTTCAATATGTATTTTTCTTTTTCGAATGTTTTCTACATTTTTTTTTCATATGAATGTTGTGAATACACTAGATTTGCTTCTTCAGAGGATTTTCTTAGTAGAATCTCAATAATTTAATAAATAATAATAATCATAATTTGCCAAAAGACACACCTAAAACTGTTCATAAATAATAATAAATGAAAAAACACCTGCTTCTTAGCGAAGTTTTAAGCAGTATGTTGTAGTTAAATTTTATATTACCAGGGCAATATTGGTAGGCTTAACAAACCTAGAAAAGTAATTTGAACAGCCTAAAAATATATATAAGGGACACTGTCAACCTGAATATTATCCAACCAGGGGGTGTGCAGGAATTTAAGTTTGATCCCTTTTGGAGGGGCACATTCTGTGGAGCTTGCTCTTCTTCCTCCCACTCCAGTCCTGGGAGGAGCTCGCTGCTCCCCACTGCCCAGGCCTTGGCAGGAGCTTGCTCTTCCATCCCTCCCTGCCCCGGCTCTGGCAGGAACTTGCTCCGCCCCCACCCACCTGGCCCTGGCTCTTTCCGGCCTCCATGGCCCAGGGGCCGGAGATGTTCTGTGCCCTATGACAATTAATGGAGGCTTGCCCCCCTTGTGCACACTCCTGTCTCCAGCAGACACTTATGATGCACTCCTTCAATAACATGCCCAGAAATGTACCCATTGTGGTGGAGTGCCATTTTGTCTCTGCTGGATCCTGCCACTAGATGTGGGGTTGAGCCACCCCACCATATATTGCGGTTGAGAAGAAAGTAAATCTTTAAATTGTTAATTCTAGTAGATTCCCACGTGTAAATAATAATATGGGAATAACTGAACACATCAAATAAAAGAAGTATGTGAAGAGCTGATAAGCAGACTTCTTACTTCAACACCACACCCTAAACAACTGTCCCTCTATTCCCACCCCTACCCCGCAAATATTCCCTTAAGGGGTTAGGGTCTCTGGAAACTACTCTTTCTTTTCTAGGAAGACCTGCCCCCTCCTCCCCACATCTCCTGCCTCCAAATGTTTTAATTAAATACCCCAAAATGTTTATTTCCACACGTACATTTCCAGGGTTTCAGCAGGCAATGGCAGTGCTGAATTTATTCCTAGAATATTTAATATAGGACTCCATACAGGAAGGCACTATCTAGAAACCATTTTCTTCCCTTTGTTTCTAACAAGGAAGATAAGAACTGTTTCATGGGAGAATCATCTTTAAAACACCAGTGGCATAGCCAGGTTTAGAGCACAGGGGGAGCAGAGCTAAAAAAAGGCGCCAGGAGCAAAAAAAACATGCTCCGCTCCGGCTGCAGCGCAGGAGCAAAAGGCGTCAGAGCAAAAAAAAGGCGCCGTTTCTGCTCAGTGCTCCCCCCCGGCTATGCTACCGTAAAACACCTATCCTCATGGATTAATCTTCAAACAAATGTGGTAGAATGAATCAGTAGAAAGAAAAAGTCTATCCTTTTCTAAAGGAATAATTTACATAGCTAGAAATAAGTTGACACACTGTAAGCAAAACAGAGAAAACAAACTCTCCAGTCTGAGGTTCAGCTTTGAGGGTGGAGTCCCACCTGCTCAGGTGTACTCCTTTCCTTCGGCCTCCGATGCAGCAACTGGAAAAGTTCTTTATCTGAGTGCCAGTGCAAGATGAAGGGGAAACTGAGTTGGAGTTAACCACTTGCTCACTAAACTCCATGTACTGCCCCTGCTTCCTGTCACACCAACTTTCTGACACCCTTAAAGGAAAACACCAGTGTTTTCAAAATGATCTGAACTTTTATATAAAGAATAACAGAAATTATTTTTAAAAATATAATAATGAACAAAAGAAAAAAATCAAACTGACTTTGTGGAGGCTGCCACTTCCAGTTTAAATGGCAGGAAATATCTGAAGTTAGGACAGCAAGAAACTCATTCTACAGTGGGAAAAGCCATGAAAATTTGGACACAGATTTTAGGCAGCTTTTGAAGTGCACACCAAGATGCAGCTTTGATGGGGCCTGGAGCAGTGGAGATATTTTCAGGGGCCAGAGGTGGGGGAGAGACCTCAACTGGGAGCAGGTGAGTAGTGCTCCTTTCTTTTCTCTCCCCCACACTTTGGCTTCAGTATCTGGGGGCTGCTTTTCTCTTTTCCCCAATCCCCCATTTTAGTGATGCTCAGGGTGCAGGGAGGAGTGTATGGGGTGTGCCATATGATGCACATAGGGCCCAGGCTCTGGGACTTGTCCTGCCCACTGTTGCCATTGCCACCATTGGGTGGTGAGGTAATGATGGTAGGTGGTCTGCTCCCATTTTGAGGGGTGAAGCAGGAGGTGGGTTGATACAGTTTGCCACCTAGCCATTGTGGGTTTCCTGTTTCAGCCCTTTCTCGCCCTTAATCTAGTTCCTGGGTCTGCTGTTGCTGGGGCTAGGCTGATCACCAGTTTTGGGGTTTGGAAAGGATTTCCCAGGTGGCAAAACTGGCAACCTTCTGGGTGGCTTTTTTTAACCTTCCATCCAGCATGCAGGGGATGAAGTTCTGGGGCAGGGGGTGGAGGTGCTGCTCCAGCCTGGGGGTTAATGATTAAGGCGGGTTAACATTTTACATCCCTAGCTCCTGTGTGGTTGGTGGGTTGGAAAGTGTCCAACTGAGGTCCCTGTAACTCAATGGGCTGCCTGGGGGTTGGTCCTGAGCACAGCATTGTGTGGGGAAAGGGTGTGCCTCTGTATTGTGCACCTTGTGGTTCCCCTCATTTTATCACTTCTGTCTCTGATGTGGAAGAGGGGAGATGGTTGGAGCACTGGGTTCAAGTCAAGGTCTGGCAGCAGGCCTGGGGGCATGGAGGAGGCATGATCTTCATGCTCACCATCAGTTTACAGTCCACCCGGGGACCTTTGTGCCCATTGAGAACCACAGTAGAACAACCCTGCTAAATAATTTGGGGGTGATTATCCCTGTTAGGTGATAGTTTTAAATAAAGTTGTGGCCTTTGTATTTAACCATGTTACCGTGTCTTTGTCTCATTGTTTCTGGGTCCACATCTAATTTCAGCTTGAATGCTTAAAATGGACTGTCCAAGGGAAAACTATTGCTTTTATTAACTGTATTCTCTTCTCAGAGAAATATGTAGAAGCATCAGTTATGGTTGAATGACATGAGTTACTTGGGGAAGTTTTCTTTTCCCTTGGGTAACCAGGTGTCTGGTTTTCGACCGGAACACCCGGTCAAAAAGGGATCCTGGTGGCTCCGGTCAGCACCACTGACTGGGCCGTTGACTGTTCAGTTGGCAGCATCGCGCAGCGGGATTGGCAGGCTCCCTGCTAGCCTCTGCGCGGCCCTCGGGAAGTAGCCGGCATGTCCCCCCCTCCGGCTATATAGGAGTAGCCAGGGTGCTCCACACACTGTCCCAATCCCTAGTGCCGCCCCTATTGGCCGGGAACCATGGCCAATGGGAGCAGTGGGGGCGGAGCCTGCAGACAGAGCAGCGTGAAGAGCCACCTGGCCATGCCTCCACCTAGGAGCCGGAGGGGGGATATGCTGCAGCTTTTGGGAGCTGCCTGAGGTAAGCACCGCCTGGAGCCTGCACCCCTGACCCCCTTCCGGGCTCCAGCCCTGGTCCCCCTCCCACCCTCTGAACCCCGCAATCCCATCTTGGAGCCCTCTCCTGCACCCCAAATCCCTCATGCCCAGTCCCACATCAGTGTCTGCACCCCCAGCCAGAGCCCGCAACCCAACCACCTTCCCCAGTCTGGAGCCCCCTACCGCACCCTGAACCCTTCATTTCTGGCCCCACCCCGGACCCCGCACCTCCAGCCCAGAGCCCATGCCCCTGCCCATATCCCAACACTCTGCCTCAGCCCGGAGCCCTCTCCTGCACCCCAAGCCCCTCATCCCTGGCTCCACCCCAGAGCCCACACCCCCAGCCAGACCCCTCATGCCCTCTCACATCCCAACTCACTGCCTCAGCCTGGAGCCCCCTCCTGCACACTGAACTCCTCGTTTCTGGCTGCACCCCTAGCTGGAGCCCTCTCCCCCTCCCATACTCCAGCCCCCTGAGCCAGCCCTGTGAAAATGAGCAAGTGAGTGTGGGGAGAGTTAGCAACAGGGGGGGAAGGCTTGGAGGAGGGGTGGGACGGGTGGGGCAAGGTGTTCAATTTTGTGCGAGTGGAAAGTTGGCAACCCTACTTTTCCCTTCTTTGCATTGTGCAATTAAATCTAAAATAAAGATTTTATCCTTCACCAAGGAGCCACTTTCTCTTTCTCCATTCCAATACTCAAGGCAAATTAAAGGTGATACAAATGGCATTGTAAATTACATTGGTGAGTCAGTAGAAGTGTAAATTGATATAACTTACATACCAAGGCCTTGTCTAATTTACAGAATGTAGGCATTCTGTAGGCATAATTGAGACATCTGCATATGTCTCTAATACACTATGCTTCTACATGCAGTTAATACCACTGGTACATAAGTGTTCACATAACTGTTGGGATTTCACTTGTGGTACAAGACTAACTACCCTGTCGTTCAACACTGTCAATTTGCACTAGTGTAATGATAGCGTGTATAGCAAACTGACATAGTAGCTGTTTCAGTTTAATGGGTTTTCCACCAACGTCTCTCAGTGTACCAGTCTCTCCTGCAGTGGCCTCAATGCTTGATTTTCTGTACTCTACTGACCATCTGCAATCAAATATTCTGGGAGCCTCCGCCTGTACAAACTGTGCCTCTTAAATCTCACTGTGTGCATGTGTATGTGTCACTGTGTGTGTCTCCGCTTCTGTGCGATCCCTGTGTTTCACTGCTAGCCTCCCATGCTGGTTTTGGATCATAATTCAGGAGAAGCTTCAATATGTTTGGCTTGGTGAAGAGATACAATCCCATATATACCACTTCATAACTGAGTGTCTTAGAAGCTGGCCTCTCCCAGAATATCATGGCCATTGTGAAAGAGTCCCAGGAGAAGATAAAGGTTTTCAGGCTGTATTTTACTGCAAAGCTGCTCTGATGAAAGGAGGACAGCTTTATCCTTTTCTGAAAATTTAAAGCTGATTCATGGCACACAGGAGCTGGATTTAATTGTGGACAGCACTACAGCACCCTACACTACGTTGTTGAGAGATCGGGAGGGAAGAAGATGTCACAGCTGGGTACTAGGAGCAAAATTGAGTATGTGGCTGAGATTATGCCATGATCACAAGACACCTTCTCAGGTAGATGGCACAGGAAGGGAATGTGAGAGGTTCAGAAAGAAGAAGACTAAGAAGATGCTCTGTTCCTCTACATAAGGTATGTTGCTTTTTATTGTTTGCAGATTTTGGCTTTTTCTGCATATATATATATATATGCTCTGTCTTGTCACCACTTTTGTTGTTTTGTTAAATGGGCAGGTGCATCCTCACAAGAAGGTGGAGATACTATCCACTTCCTCTACTGACTTCACCACTGTAGCATACGTGGCAGCATTTCCCCCCACATATTCACAGCTTGCTTTGTAAGATTGATTGGATGAGTTGTGCTACATGACCAGCCTCAATATGAGGACAAAAAGGGTAAATGTAAGTGTTTGTAAAAGGGAGAACAACATAGAAGCATTGAAAATGGCAAGATATATATTTATTTCAATAAGGTTGGTTTGTAGATTATGTTGTTTGAGCCAGTCCATAGGCTGCTGTCAGCAAGCAGACCAGGACACCTGTCTAGTGGAATCACCTTTCATTCTGATTTCTGTTAATCTCATGAAACACATGTGTAATAGCCACCTATTTAGCAACAAGCAGAGGAAACAGGGACAGGGGCAGTGGGAACCATGGATCTGTCCAAAGCTCCCTTCTGTCAGCCTGCAAGCCTAGGACAGCAGTGTCGTGGACTAATGTGCCCTCAGTGTTTGGAGATAATCTCTGGTTAAATTAGAGCTTCAGTTTGGCAATTAAATTGGGTGATCAAATTTACTTTTCCCATGTCCCCATTGAAATTCACTTGTGACTCTTCACCTCCTGAGGCTGTTCCATGTTAAAAACAACTATAGAGCAAATGTATTGGTCTTTCCTCCATTCAGTCTAAGAGGGTCATTCCTTCCTTACTCATCTGAGAAAAGCTGTTTTAGCCTGCAGTAAGTAAACATGGTAGTACCACATCGTAACACTTCACATCTCCCCAGTCACCAAACACCAAACTCCATAAGGGGAATTAATGACAATGAAATAGAGAAAGTAGGTGATAATGACCTTGTTATCTTAGATCCTCCATCACACCACCTTCCTAAAAGTATTTGGAATTCAAAAAAACCCCATAAAATAAGTTTTACTGTATTTTTTGTTATTCCAGGTGTGGGTAGTGCATTTATACCTCTTGCTAACACTGTTCTTCTTTCTCAGTTCACAGCCCATTGCTGCACCAATGCCAGAGTGAAGAAATGCCAGCCTATCTCAGATCAGGAGATTAAATGGGCATTTAGGAGCTCAAGCGGCAGAATGTTTAACCAATATCCATGCCAAGAAGAGGAGAATAAGGGCAAAATCATTCTTGAGATTAAGAAGAATACAAAAGGGGTCAGTGACAGCCTATCAGAAGTGGGGCAAGATACACAAGTTTGAGGAGACACAAAAGGCTTTCTTTGAACACCAGGAGAAATTCAGGTTTGAGGCTAGCAATGGATGCCATGATGGAGCAAATCAGTCATGCGAGGAAAATGAGGTTTTTGTAGCAGAAGTTCTACAATGAACTCTTCAGAGAGTATATACAGACATCAAGACAAACTAGAGGACCCCAGCCTGTCCTTGCACAAGTCCATTCACATATGCAGCATGTACCAGCTTCTGAATTCAGTACCACAGCACGGGCCAGAAGCAGTGCGTACTACACCCTCTGGTTTTCACCTGTTTCCTCCCAAGGGGCATAATCATGGAACTTCACCCCAGACTTACAGAGAATGGAAATCAAGAATCCATATAGCATTTCTTTCCCATAGTGCCTAGCCCTAGTGGCAGACCATGTTTTGTTTGTGTGTGTGATTTTTTTGCATTGTTTTGTTCTGATCACTCCATTCTTTATTATTTATTGAAGATGTTCTGGATACTTTGTATTAAAGAAAGTTTGTTCTCAGCCTTTGTCTTTATCAAGATGTCATTAAGCAGATTTTATTAACCCCCCAAGCATCTCCTCATTAAATTATATTCAGCACCTGATTATTTTACTCTTCACTACTCCATTAGCTTCCTTACGCAATTGTTATATAATCAAATTATTACTGAATATCCATGGTTAATCCTGCCACCTGCAAATAAAACAATCCTAAATAACAATAACCAATAAATATATTACACTCTGGTACATTTATAGGTGCGCCTCTTTGTCCCCTCACATCCCCCTGCATTTACAAATAAACAGCATAGTATTTCTGAATAGGTCTACACACCTGGTGCTAACGGCATTTAAAGTATCAGGCTCCTCTGCTTGTCTCTCTGGCTGTGCATAATTTGTATCAAGTTCCGTGGCTTCCACAGTCTTTTAAACACCTTACCCTTGCTGTCATGAATGTTGTGTTGGCTATAACCAGGAGATATTATGATAACCTTATGTGGATTGCACTGTTGTGTGTCAACAGGTGCTGCCACATTTCTACAATTGTCTTGCCACTTCCTTTTCCCTTGTGAGTGGAGCTCACATCCCTGCTAGTCTGGCACTGAAACTTCAGGCACAGCTCCCTATATAGATAAAGGTTTCCTTCCTCATCCAGAACTTCTGCAGCCACTGCTACTTTTCCAAGGCCTTGAGAACAATAAAGGCCCACCAGTGTGGGTTTGAAGTCTTGACTCAAAAATGGCATTGCAGCAAGCAAATGTCCTTTTCAGGTAATTCATGGAAGCAATGGAGTGGGCAACAGAGCTCTTCACTGGAGTTGCAGCACAAATTCCATTTACTGATGGTCTTTGTCTCTCGCTTTCCAGCTGCATACCTGGAACAGCCTTTATTGCCCATGATCCTGGGCCTTTAATGGCACTAGGTAAAGAATTTTCAGGAGCTGCAGCAAAAAATTGGGTCTCTGAGCTATGAGCAACCTGATTGTTTTGGTTGGTTGTCATTGTGTTGCAAAACTGTGTGTATATCCCAGTGACTTATGGGAGTTTGACCTCTTTTCTTGCATTTCCCTAGAATTGCTTTCAAAATTCCCACGAGTCACTGCTGCAAGGAGCTGTCCTTGGAGCTGGATGATAAGTATACAGAGAGCAGTACAACTTTGATGCTTGACAAGAGTGCTATGCGTGGACATGGGGCAGTATTGCACCCAAAACAGGATGGTTAGTCTGGAGGCACTGTACTGCTGTTATTTATACTGGTGCAGTCTGACTAATTCACTTACTAATGGTATCATCTCTAGTGTAGATGCTCCCTGACAGAGCAGAAGGGCAAGATTGTACTAGAAAAAGCAACCAGCAAGAAAATAAGATAAATCAGAGGACCATTCAATTACTTCAATGTATCACAGTCTTAAATGAGTGAGAAAGAAGGGAAGGTAACTATTCTCCAAATGAGAGTCTGTATCTTCGTCTTATATTTCCTACCACAGAAGCCTTGTTATATATCTGTTTCCTATTCTCCCCATACCTCTACCAGTTTCTGGAAAATATCTAGATTCAGATCTATGGTTTTGCACATATAGCTAGTAATTGTTAATGTAATCTTCCACCACATTCTTTCTGGGACATGCCCTGCTTGAAAATACAGAGTCTTGTTCACAGTTATTTGGATATTTGCACTGATAGATTTCTCATCCATGCAGACTTGGATTTTTCTTTCTTGTTCACATAAGGTCTGTATATTCTATTAAAGTCTTTCAGAAGCCACATATGAATCATCTGTAGAATGTTGAAAGCTGCTATTGGCTTCCAAATTATTAATGCTAATTAATGTATACTCTATATTTCTCTCCACTGCAGACCAATAACCTTACTTGAATTGTCCATTTAGAGGTGCTCTTCAACACATCCTTGGAAAGCTGGCCCCAAAACAATGGGCGGTGAATGTGGCAGAAAAGAATGAAGCTGAAGAAGTATCATTAATGACCTACAGCACAGTAGATACTCTCCAATTCTCTTCTGTTAGACTAACCTTGTGATCTCAATTTTTCTGTTTATTCCTCTCTTGGAGCAGACACTCTTGCAGACCAAGTAATAAAGGTTGTCATCTAATATACAGGTAGTGATGATAGCCCCTCTCCAAAGATTTTATCTAACTTTCATTACTTGTCTGTTTCTGTGGTCATGATTTTTTGACACAGCTATAGTTTTTCCTTTCTTTCCTGAGGGAAATTCTGTTCCTGTGTAAACCAAATTGATAGTTAATCTTCAAAATTCCAACTCTCTAAGCAGCATTGATTTTTCTTGATTTATCACAAGCCCTAAAGCTGTAAGGAAGTAGCCGACTACTTTGTAATGGAAAGATAAGCGTTCTTGACACTATGCTATTAATAGCATATCAGCTAAATAAACCAGTCATCTAATTCCATTGCTTGGGGAGACATCACCCTCATGATTAAGGTAAACAATTTCGGTGCCACTGATAGGCCACATATAATTAATTTAATTTGATACTTCTTCCCATCCCAGCAAAGTCTCAGCTATATCTTGTACCTGTCATGCATTGGTACACTTGGCTATGCATTTAAAAAAATTGTGTGGGCCATTAATTATTCTTTGCAGGCTGCAACCTTCAAATCTTTCAAGCTATCCATTCAGAATATTTTGATTATTTAAAAATCATTTAAATTATTAAAAATCAACATGGCTGCACACTCCCCTGAGGCTTTCTTTACTGTAAAGAGGATGTTTCAATAGATTCCTGTTTCCCTACTTTCTGCTTCATCTGTCAACTCAAACATCCCAGACTTCACATGGTCTTTTATCTCCTCTCTCAAAGTTGACCTGGACTCCTTGTCTAATGAAACACCCAGAGGCTCTCATACTTGAAAAGTGCTTCCATGAAATATACATTTAGCTCTTCTTGCTGCCTAGGGTAACAATGTATATTGTGACTCTAACTTCTTCTAAATGATTACACCTTCCAGAAATATGCCTGTAGTTGTGCTGATGTAGTACTGCTAGTATTTTAAAAGCTGTTATTGGCATCTTCACAAAGTGTTTTAACACATCTCTTCCCCTATCAGAATGTATCATTTTCTCTTAACCGATGGCTCACTTTCTATTGGGAGACTGAATCATGGCCAATGGTTCTACTCATTCTACTGCACTTTCATTTGGTAATTTGGTGTTGTGTAAGGTACCCAGCTATCACACCACTGAACAATTGCAACCCGTGTTTTTCCACCAGCTGCCATTTGGGTTTCTGGATGGCCTGGATTGTCTTCTTTGATTAGTTCTCAGAACATTTCTAGAGATTAAATAAATACTCGTGTCCCACTCTTTGTCCCCCAACAGTTCCTACACAACCAGCAGCTGAATGAGCCAACTCACATCCTTCAGATAGGCACAAATCACTCAGTGGTGATGCCACAAATTCCCCAGTATTTTTCATCCAAAACATGACATTAGAATTAGAATATCAAATTCAAATAGCTGGGAATCTGGATTGAAAATGTACTGTCTACTTCCTCCTCCTCGTACTGTGCATCTTTCAATATCCACAGTTCAACTTGTCTTCTACTTTCCTCCTTTAGTATTGTTCATCCTGCTAGTACTTCTGTCAATTTACTGAATATCAGATGTAAATCTTGCACCATAACAAATTATAATAATAAAAACTACTTTTCATTTCAAAGACTCTGAAAGCCCTTATAGATATTAATGAATTATGCCTAAGAGCAGCTCTGAGAGAGGTAGATCAAGCATTAGCTCTACTTTACAGATGGAGAAATTGAGACACAGAGAGCTTTCAGTAATTTGTCTTAGTTCATCGAAGAAATGACTGAGAACAAAGAATAGATCCCAGCTATTCTAATATGCATTCCTGGGCTTTAGCTACAAGCTCATCCTGCATATCCTGATTTTGGATGATTCTGAAAAATCCAGTCTGTCAGATAATATATGTTGGTGACAGGGTTGTGAAGATGAAATTAATTTTTATGTATTGTGCATGCTATTTATAATTACTCAGATGTACAAACAAGTTTACAAATGTGTATTCTGTACTCCCACTGTATGAGAATATCCAGGTCACTCCTTTTTTCTTTAGGTGGGTTGAGGAATGTTGAACCTTTTCTTTTTCCCCAGCAGAACACCAAAACATCAGATTACACATTCTCCTTTGCTCATGGTCTTATACATGCAATACTTCAGCCCCCTTTATGCTCTGAGTGGGGTCCTTGTGGCTTTACTCATTCTTTCATTCTTAACTGCCATCTGTTCCTATTATAAATACATACCCACTTCAACTTTTCTTAGGGTATGTCTACACTACGGTACTAGTTCGATTTATGTGAAATCGAACTTGTGAACCCGATATTTCCAGGTCGATTGTTCGAATCCACACCAGGGATCTTTTTTCGAATGTCTGAGTCCACAGTAGGGGGGCAAGCGTCGACATTGCAAGCGGTGCACTGTGGGTAGCTATCCCACAGTTCCCGCAGTCCCGCCTGCCCACTGGAATTCTGGGTGTAGCCCCCAGTGCCTTGTGGGAACGAAATTGTGTCAAGGGTCGGTATACGTAAATTTCGTCACTCGACCCACACTTCCGCCTTCCCAACGTGAAAGCGCCGGCGGGGAATGAATTCGCGCCCTTTTCCTGTGGCTGATAGCTCGGACGCCACTGGACAGTGAGCATGGAGCCCTCCGCGATTATCGCAGCTGTCCTGTCCGTAGCCAACAACTCGCGCCTTATAGCGCACCTTTTCCAGACTCTGATGCAGAGAAATCGGGAGAGGAGACAACATAATCTCCGGGAGTACTTAAACTCTGACAGGGGCATTGATCTCTTGCAAAGCGCTGGACCCCGGCCCCTAGACATCATGGTGGCAATGGGTCATGTTGATCCCGTGGAACGGCGATGCTGGGCAAGGGAAACAAGCACTGACTGGTGGGACCGCATAGTGCTGCAGGTATGGGATGAGTCCCAGTGGCTGCGAAACTTTCGGATGCGTAAGTGCACTTTTATGGAACTTTGTGAGTTGCTGTCCCCTGCCCTGAAGCGCCAGGACACCCGGATGCGAGCTGCCCTCAGTGTCCAGAAGCGAGTGGCCATAGCCCTGTGGAAGCTTGCGACCCCTGACAGCTACCGGTCAGTAGCGAACCAATTTGGAGTGGGCAAGTCTACCGTGGGGGTTGCTGTGATGCAGGTAGCCCATGCAATCGTTGACCTGCTGTTCCAGAAAGTAGTGACCCTGGGAGACATGCAGGCGATCATAGATGGCTTCGCTGCAATGGGATTCCCAAACTGCGGTGGGGCCATAGATGGGACACACATCCCTATCCTTGGACCGGAGCACCAGGGCGGCCAGTATATTAACCGAAAGGGCTATTTTTCTATGGTTCTGCAAGCACTAGTGGACCACAAAGGACGTTTTACGAACATCAATGTTGGGTGGCCAGGCAAGGTTCATGATGCTTGTGTTTTCAAAAACTCTGGTCTGTTTAGACGCCTGCAACAGGGGGTTTATTTCCCCGACCACAAAATCACTGTTGGGGATGTGGAGATGCCAACAGTGATCCTGGGGGACCCTGCCTACCCGCTAATGCCATGGCTCATGAAGCCATACACGGGAGCCCTGGACACTGAAAAGGAGCTCTTTAATTACCGCCTGAGCAAGTGCAGAATGGTGGTGGAGTGTGCCTTTGGCCGTCTCAAGGCAAGATGGCGAAGCTTACTTACTCGCTGCGACCTCAGCCCTAAAAATATCCCCATTGTGATTGCAGCGTGCTGTGTGCTCCACAATCTCTGTGAGATCAAGGGGGAGACATTTATGCAGGGCTGGGAGGTTGAGGCAAATCGACTAGCAGCAGATTACGCTCAGCCAGACACCAGAGCCATTCGAAGATCACAGCGGGAGGCGGTGCGCATCCGGGAAGCTTTGAAAGCTCGCTTCCAGACAGAGCGGGTTAACCATTGACTGCTACACTTCCGTAAACAGATACTGGACCTTCCCCTGTCCCTTTACACATGTCCCGTTGCCCATCCTCCCATTACCAACCCCCTTCCCCCTCCTTGGTTCAACGCTGTAAAGTCAAAGTAAAGGAGAGATTTTTTTGTGTGAACCTTTTCCTGTACTTCTTATTGGGTAATGATTATCACCGTGGAGGCATACGGCGGTTGGGGGGGCGGTTTGGTTGGGGGACACTTCCCTTCAAAGGGGAAGCTCTTTACCCTGCCCAAAGCGCAGTGCCAAGAGGTGTTCCGCTTGCTTAAAGGGACAATCAACCGCTCCTAATCCCATGTGTGTGTGGTGTTGTCTATGTGCCTTTTACGTTGTGACTATCGCCTACGGATCCCACGGTGCATTGATCTATTCAGCAGGCTACTGTCAGCCTCAAAAGATCAGCGACCACCCTCCCCAAACATAAAGTGCACCACCAAACCCCCAATCCCCAGGTTTACAACGTATAAACCTGCACAACGAAGGACAGGTGTGCTTAATGCATGCAATGAGTACTGTGCTTGTCACTTCAGCAGTTACCCTGTGTGCACCCTCGTTTCTGCTCCCACTATCTGCACTTACAAAACATGTTAACCACTACCCAGACATACAAACGGTCCCATTTAAAACACTCAGGGAAACATTGGTGAACCAAAAAACCAGATTTATTCAACAGAACGATAACTTAACATGGGACCTGGGAAGGGAGGTGCTCAGGGGTGCTGCTGGATGGAGAGGAGGGAAAAGTCTAAGGTTTAGGGAATGACAGCCTTCTACTACTGCAGCGGTCTGCAGGGGTGGATTGAGTATTTCCACGCACCCTGGCTCCCCTTGTCCTAGTGACTTTTGGGGAGGAAGCCACTGGACTTGGTGGTGGGGGAGGGCGGCTTGAAAGAACATACAGAGGTGCTCTTTCCTCATGTCTCCTGTCCTGGAGAACATCCACTAGGCACCGGAGCGTGTCTGTTTGCTCCCTCATGATTCCCAGCATTGTTTGGGTCACCTGCTGATCCTCCTGCCGCCACCTGTCCTCGCGCGCTTCAGCCCTCTGCTCCCGTTCCCTGGCTGCTTGCTCGTACCGTGCAAACTCCTCTCTGCGGTGTGCCGCCTCCCTCTGTGACAGCATAATTAATTCTGAGAACATGTCGTCCCTGGTTCTCTTTTTGCGCCGCCTTATCTGGACTAGGCCGTGGGTGGGAGAAGCACGGGTTGGGTGGGAGACACTCACAGCTGTGGGATAAATGAAAGGGAGTGAATTCCTCAGAATGATACTTTTTCAAGAACAATGACCATACTCTTTCACCGTGAATAGGACCAAACACAGAGCCTATCACATGTACACGTACTACAAGGTCAAATACTATGCCTTAAGGCTGAATGAGTGTCTGGGGTCCCGGTATACGGATCCCAGAAGCCTTGCCGTACACAGAAAATCACCTCTCTGAAAACCATGGTAAGGTGCTGACTTAGGACTGCTGCGAGATTGCTTCACAGCAGTGCTCTACTCCCATGTCTCCCTCAGTGTTCCTGGCGGCGGGCAGGAAATGCTGCTGGCCAAACCGATAATCTACGGCGGCTGTCCTAGACCACCCCCCAGTCCGTGTTGCCGCTCCAGGGAACCAAAAATGCCCGCGAACCGCCCAGCATGAACGGCTCGCCTACCCTTCCCCCCCCTCAGCGTGGCCGCTCCAGGGAACCAAAAATGCCCGCGAACCGCCCAGCATGAACGGCTCGCCTACCCTTCCCCCCCCTCCGCGTTGCCGCTCCAGGGAACCAAAAATGCCCGCGAACCGCCCAGCATGAACGGCTCGCCTACCCTTCCCCCCCCTCCGCGTTGCCGCTCCAGGGAACCAAAAATGCCCGCGAACCGCCCAGCATGAACGGCTCGCCTACCCTTCCCCCCCCCTCAGCGTGGCCGCTCCAGGGAACCAAAAATGCCCGCGAACCGCCCAGCATGAACGGCTCGCCTACCCTTCCCCCCCCTCCGCGTTGCCGCTCCAGGGAACCAAAAATGCCTGCGAACCGCCCAGCATGAACGGTTCGCCTACCCTTCCCCCCCCTCCGCGTTGCCACTCCAGGGAACCAAAAATGCCCGCGAACCGCCCAGCATGAACGGCTCGCCTACCCTTCCCCCCCCTCCGCATTGCCGCTCCAGGGAACCAAAAATGCCCACGAACCGCCCAGCGTGAACGGCTCGCCTACCCTTCCCCCCCTCCGCGTGGCTGCTCCAGGGAATCTAAAATGCCTGCGTACCGCTCAGCATGAACGGCTCGCCTATCCTATCCCCGGTTTAGCGTTGCCGCTCCCTGGGACTGTCCCTACCCGCGCACCGATATGTGGTACTGGTTTTGCTCCCGACACACTACCACCACGCGTTACCGTAAACAGCAGGGTGTCTGTCTGTAAGGGGAAAAGGAAGCATGCAGTATACTAATTATACCACTCATTCGAACCAGGACCCCATGACTGATATCACTCTGCTGAGGATTACGGAGACAGAGAAAATCTGCATGCTGCGTCAATGCAAGCAAACCCCGGGGCCGTATGCTGCCATGCTATGCAAGGCAATGATACCAGAGAACCTACTGCTTGCATGGCGCGGGAAAGTATCCTACCATGGAGGAGACAATAAGGCAGCTCTCCCAGTGAACGTGCTAAACAAACTATCACTGTACCTGCAAGACAGCTTCTCTGAGATCTCTGCTGGTGATTACACCTCTGTCCCCATACATATTGACAGACTTTTCTAATAGTTTCACGGGAAAGCGACTCAAAGCTGAAGCGCATAAGGCCAATGAAGCCACAGTTACAGAGCGCTATCACACCATAACTATTGTATTGAAAATAAATGTCTAACACACTGACCTGATGATCCCTCTCCTGATTCCTGGTCAGGAATGCTGGCTTGGGAGTGTTCGAAGGGCAGCGCAGTCAGGGTGAGGAATAGTTCTTGGCTGTCGGGGAAATCTCCAGGGTGACCACTTTCGATCGCTTCGTCCCCCTGCCCTCCATCCTCTTCTTCGCCGTCAGCAAAAACCTCCTCTGATGTGTCCGTAGAATGGACCCCGTCATCGGTGTCCACGGATACTGGCGGGGTAGTTGTTGCCGCACCACCGAGCATGGCGTGCAGTGCCTCGTAAAATCGGCAAGTCTGAGGCGCTGAGCCGGAGCATCCGTTGGACTCTTTGGTCTTTTGGTACGCCTGACGTAGCTCCTTGATTTTGACGCGGCACTGCGTAGCATCCCGGCTGTACCCTCTCTCCGTCATAGCCTGTGAAATCTTCTCGTAAATTTTGGCATTCCGTCTTTTTGAACGGAGCTCGGCTAGGATGGATTCATCGCCCCACACAGCGATGAGATCCAAAACCTCACGATCACTCCATGTTGGAGCTCTCTTTCTATTCACCGATGGCATCGAAACCACCGCTGTAGAGCTCTGCATCATTGCCAGTGCTGCTGAGCTCGCCACAATGTCCAAAGAGGAAATGGGATTCAAAATGGCCACAGAGGAAAAAGCATTCAAATTTTCGCGGGGATTTCTCTGAGTGGCAGGTCAGAGCATCCGAGTACAAAATACTGCCCTGAGCGTCCACCGAGTGGTGCACTGTGGGATAGCTCCCGGAGCTATCAGTGTCGAATTCCGTCCACAGTACCTCGCATTCGACATGCCCATTTCGAATTTGGCGCTACTCCCCTCGTCAGGGTGGAGTACCGAATTCGATTCAAGGAGCCCTTACTGTCGAAATAAACTGCTTCCTAATGTGGACGGGTGAGGGATTACATCGAGTTAACGCTGATAAATTCGACATAAAGTCCTAGTGTAGACCTGGCCTTAGTTGTGTTCACATCATACTGTCATATGTAGCTGCACCTTTTGGTTACGTGTGTTATCTTGTGAAAAGTCTGGGTTTAGAGTACCGTGAAGCAAAGTTGATCAGTTCTTGTGACTATGGTTCAAGTGAGAGGAGAATCATACCCTAATTAGAGGTATCTTAGCTTATTATAAATCATTTGATTTATGATTGTGGAAGTAGTTCTTTGCATTTTTGTTTTGGCTTGTCAATTTTTTAACTGTGAAAACTTCCTTGCAACAATGGATTATTTTTTTAGAGGGACAGTTATCCTCTTCACCAACCATTAAGCTTTCTTTGCAACATGCTTACCAAAATACAAATGCTTCAAAATGTTGAGAAAAATCTACATGCTAAATGGTTCGGGTGGTAAGGTAACTAAACACTTTTTACCTTTCAGGTTGAAAATTAGCTGCAATATATATCATGATATACTTCCCCTTAAATCTGAGAACCGAACTGAGCCATGAGAATGTCATCTCTTCATGCTCCTTTTCCTCACCCCTCTCCCATCCAAGGTGGGGAGAGTCAAAGTTGTTTCTGAATTTGAGTTTTCCCACGAGATACCACATTGTCATGGCTATCATATTTTCTAAATCACATTTAAACTGAGAGGTGGTGCTTTCAATCCACAAATTCTGTTAAAGATTGAGTCTGTTTTTAATAGACAGAGGGAGCCTTAATTATGAAATAATAAGAAATTGGTATGGGTCAGAGTACTTGTTCAGAAGTACTTCATTTTAATGCAAATGAGGGTAGCCATGTGTTTGCTTTATATTCTTGTCATATTCCCATCTGCTTCTGAAGGTATGTTCTGATGCTTGCCAATTGCTTGAAATAAATACTATACATTCATTTTCACTGATTTTTCAAATTGGTGAATATAGAAAAAATAATTTAAAGTGAATATTTTCTGTTCTATAGTATGTTCAGCACATGAAACTGAAGTAGATTCTGTAGCTGGGTTTAACCTACGTTTTCAAAAAGTATATCAAAATTTGTCCAACAAATATTTTAAAATAATAAATATCTATTTATTTGAGAAATATCATAACACAATAAGAGAGGTTGAACAGATGTATCATTAAATACAAATACTAGAATTAGGCAGTTGTAAGAATAGTTTTAAAAATATGCCTGGGCCTGGAGTGTACATTTTGCAAGCAGTACTACTGTAGCAAGGCACTAATCAGCTAAGTACCATAATCCTCCTTATAGGGTAAATTCTTACTTGACCTCCAGCTATATACAGCACATGGTAACAGTATTAAACTATAACCCTCCTCTCATACTCTCAACAGCTTCCCCATTGGGTCAACTCTCTGTCTTGGATTATTAGTAGTAGTTTTGTTTTATGCACTGTACCTTTTTTTAGATGCCTTATATCTTGTAATTGTATTTTGGAGGGGAAAAGATTGTAAAGAAATATCCAGCTAGTTGTATCTACTAATTAAGAGACTGTTCATATGATTAAACTGAAGCTAGAAGGATTAAATGAAAGTGCTAGTCAGCACAGAAATTGATGTATTCTCATGATCATGATGCTTCCTGCTTCCCAGATGTGCAGTGGCTGATCAGAAGGTAATGCCAGGAAGAAAGGTGCTGAATGTGCTTTGTGAAAACAGTGTATTATGCTCAGTATTTGTTGTCCTTTTGGGGGGAATTAGGAAAATATTTATTATTTTAAACAAAGATTTATTTCAGGGATTGGAAGATAATGTACTGAGCATTAGGCACAGGAGTGTAGCTGTTGTGTCTTTAGCAAGGTCTCCTACCCTTGCTGATTGTTTAATTCAGTATTTTAACTTGAATGACATTATCTGCAGCATATAGAATTTCCTTGCAATACTGCATTTGTTTTAATTGTAGTTTATGCAAGCCTTTGGAATTCTACTAATATTAGTGTTTTTCTGTATCTCGAATGCCATTTCTTACCAGTTCACTACAGTTTGTGGACATCCTTCCTTTTTATTACTGTGATCTCCTTTACATTGAGCACTCCATTATTGTTTAGCTCACTCTCCATCTTTTATTTTACTACTATATTATAATTGGTAGAGGGCCCCATTCTTGTCCCACTGATTGCAGTCGGAGCAGGATTGAACCTAATATTTTCAAGGTGCATTGTGACAAGTTAATTTAGTAAAAGGAATTTAGCATTTTAGTGTTATATTCAACACGTTAAATAAATTGTTTTCTGGGAAAAGTAGGTCAACTACAGTTCACATAGCTATAGAACATAGAAATCAGTAACTTTGAAAATATTTGCATATAACTGAAAAACAAAGAAAAGTTCTGGACTATTTTACCTATCTTATGAGGGGTAAGTGTTCATCTGTGAAGATAACTAAAAAGACTACGAGATTGACGTATCTAAACTATTAATTTGTCTGTTATTATTTTCATAGTTATTAGCTACAACAATGAATTCTCAAGAGTGTGTGTGTGTGTGTGTGTTTGTGTTGTTTCCAGTTACTTTCTAAATCATCGTAAATAAGTGAACTTTCAAATAAAACTAAGTATATATTTTGGGGCTATAGTTCAAAATTATTACATGATCTTCAAAGAGGACATTTTATAAACTTCATGTTTCATAACTATAAAAGTAATTCTGCTAATTTGTTGAGGCTAATTCTGTTTATATTTCTCTAAATTAAATAGTTAAACAGTAATAATATCTGTTGTAGATATCAGTCATAATAAAATTATTAGAGCATCTTTCATTATCACTATCATTTTTCCACATGCAATGCTCTCGATGCAATAAATAAAATATATTATTTTTGTACTTGAAAATTGTGATTTTTTTTAAACAAAGGAATTATAGATTAGAAGCTTTGCAGACAAACGAAGGAGTGTCTAAAATCATTTTGGTTCTTTAACTTAAAATGGCAGAATATTTTATTATTTTGGTTACAGGCAGCAGCTTCTCTTTCTCAATTTAGCCAGTTGCCTGCACAAGTTAAATTTTCCTAAAATCAGTGGTATTGTGGAATAAACATGTATTGGATGCTGCATTTTTTTTATAAGGTGTATATGATTTCACAATGAAAGTCCAGGTTGTTTTGTATATCCCTGCAATCACATCCTGTTCAAAATGAGGTTATCAGTGATAAATGTCATTATGTTAATGATTTTGTTACCACAAATGTCCTTTCACTCTGTTGATACCAGATTGAGCCCATAGTGAGTGTTTTTCTATATTCCAGTTAAAGCTAACACACATCAGCAACTGCAGTGTGATTTTTTTCATGCTTCAGTACATTTTATAACCTTCATTGCAGGCTTAACTCAGTATTGCCTGGAAATTCGTGGCGAGAAAGTATTACAGAGGTGCAAGGTATTGTTATAAAATGTAGTTTGTAAGGAGATTGTTTAATTGGGGAATTAAGTGATACTTCAGATAAATTTTATTTAATGATTTGCTTACACAATTCAATGCTGGACCAACTGCAGCATTATCTGTTCAAAGGACTATTAGTTAAAGTAGCCTGTAAAATGAATATATTTGTTGTGTATCACACTAGGCTGCTGAATTGGCTCAGCACAAAAAACACACTGTCAGCTTATGTGTCCCATTTCCCAGTGGAGTGAGAAACCAAATAAAAAGCACAGATGCAGGAAAGATTCCATGCAATATAGCACTGTACAGTATGTGAGAATTGGAAAAAGGGAGGTCAGGGGAGAAAGTTAAAGTAGTTCAAAGCATTTTTACACAGGAAGAGGTTAATATTCTCAATAAGCTGGAGCAATATCTGTTTTTTGAAATGTGTGCAAATGGTTGCTTATGTAGAATATGATTCAGCACTACTGCGTCAGGAACATTCTGTACGCAGAATGAGAAAATGACTGAAATTAATACAGATACAGCATTAATAACACTTACAAAACAACTCACAATTTTCCCCTTATTCATGGCCACCATTTCCTATGATGTCCATGGGGCTGAATCCTGCAAGTTGGCCACTATTTCCCTACAGCCTACAATAAAACCACTCATGGGAGTTAGCATAAGCAGTCACTTGTAAGAGGTTGTCTCTCTTCAAAGGTATAGTATTGTCACCCTTACTTTCGCACTGCTGCTGGTGCTGCCTTCAGAGCTGGGTGGCTGGAGAGCGATGGCTGCTGGCTCTGCCCAGCTCTGAAAGGAGTAAGAAAATGTGGTCTCTGGTCACAGATGACAGGTGGTCACTCTTCACAATTTCTTCACAGTTAAATTATAGGGGGAAAAGTTCTATGGCCTCTGCAAGTAGTCGTTTGGGACAGGTAGTTTCTCTTCAGAGGTTGTTGCTAAGGCAGGTTTTACTGTATCTGCATGTGGATGTGAGGCTGCCCTTAATAAAGTTGGCTGCTGCCACTTGTTTTCAGTGAGATTGAAGCATGCCCATAAGCAAAATGGTGCCATTCTGTGGTTCAGGAGACTGAACAGGACACAGAGACTGTGTTAGGGTTGCCAACCCTCCAGGATTGTCCTGGAATCTCCAGAAATTAAAGATTAATCTTTAATTAAAGATTATGTCATGTGATGAAACTTCCAGGAATACATCCAACCAAAATTGGCAACCCTAGCGGGGAGCAGCAGGTAATGGGACATTGTGAAAGGCGGATGAGGATTTTGAGGAGGAGCAGGGCACTGGGGGGGAGCAGGAGGAAGATTTAGGGGTTGCAGGGTAATGGGATGCAGAGGAATGTGGGGACAGGAGGGAAGCTGAGAGGGTGCAATGATGGGGGTGGGAGATGGAGGGCACAGAATGGCAGTTCCCTCAGCCTGATGGTAGTGGTGGGTAAGGAGAGTCCATCTGAGCAACCAGGGGAAGGCAGTGTCGCCAGTTCTCACAAACTGATTGTGAGTCATGGGATTTTATTCCCTGAAGGAGAAACTTTTGCAATCCCACAGTTTCCAGGGCTGAGCACAGGGCCAGAAATCTGTGTGAGCCTCGTGACTAAGGACTCAGACCTGTTCTGCCACTGAACCCTGCCTTCATGTATGGCCTTATAACACAGAGAGGCAGGAGAAGGGGTGACCAGAGAAGTGGTATTCCTTGGCCCCCCGCTAGAGTAGTCCCTGGACAGCAGGACGCAGAGAAGATTGCTGCTGGGTCAAAATAGTAATAGGAAATGGATGACAGTTTCCCTATCTCAGGGATGAGGATAAGAAAAATGACATCACCATCTGGGCAGCCAAGCAGAGGTGTACATTTTTGTGTGCATTAAAGGCTGACTTTTCAACCTGAAATTATCACACATATTGGTAGAGGAATAAAGGGGAGTTAAAAAGTAAAAAGACAAACTAAAACCACAATTTTTAAAAAATATTGTTTTTGAGGAGCTAATGTAATTTTTGATCTCTTGAGGTTGGCAATGCTGATGTTAAAATAGTACTTAGCATGTACAGTTTTCATATCACTTGAAAGTAACTCATTTGTGTATGGAAAATATATTTTGAAAACATTTAAGTAAATGTTTTTTGTACATATTGCATATTAGTCAGTGCTCATTATTATAAATCATAGAATCATAGAATCTCAGGGTTGGAAGGGACCTCAGGAGGTCATCTAGTCCAACCCCCTGCTCAAAGCAGGACCAACCCCAACTAGATCATCCCAGCCAGGGCTTTGTCAAGCCTGACCTTAAAAACCTCTAAGGAAGGAGATTCCACCACCTCCCTAGGTAACCCATTCCAGTGCTTCACCACCTTGCTAGTGAAAAAGTTTTTCCTAATATCCAACCTAAACCTCCCCCTCTGCAACTTGAGACCATTACTCCTTGTTCTGTCATCTTCTACCACTGAGAACAGTCTAGATCCATCCTCTTTGGAACCCCCTTTTAGGTAGTTGAAAGCAGCTATCAAATCCCCCCTCACTCTTCTCTTCTGCAGGCTAAACAATCCCAGTTCCCTCAGCCTCTCCTCATAAGTCATGTGCTACAGCCCCCTAATCATTTTTGTTGCCCTCCGTTGGACTCTTTCCAATTTATCCACATCCTTCTTGTAGCGTGGGGCCCAAAACTGGACACAGTACTCCAAATGAGGCCTCACCAGTGCCGAACAGAGGGGAATAATCACGTCCCTCGATCTGCTGGAAATGCCCTTACTTATACAGTCCAAAATGCCGTTAGCCTTCTTGGCAATAAGGGCACACTGTTGACTCATATTCAGCTTTTCGTCCACTGTAACCCCTAGGTCCTTTTCTGCAGAACTGGTGCCCAGCCATTCGGTCCCTAGTCTGTAGCAGTGCATGGGATTCTTCCATCCTAAGTGCAGAACTCTGCACTTGTCCTTGTTGAACCTCATCAGATTTCTTTTGGCCCAATCTTGTAATTTGTCTAGGTCCCTCTGTATCCTGTCCCTACCCTCCAGCGTATCAACCACTCCTCCCAGTTTAGTGTCATCTGCAAACTTGCTAAGGATGCAGTCCACACCATCCTCCAGATCGTTGATGAAGATATTGAACAAAACCGGCCCCAGCACCGACCCTTGGGGCACTCCACTTGATACCGGCTGCCAACTAGACATGGAGCCATTGATCACTACCCGTTGAGCACGACCATCCAGCCAGTTTTCTATCCACCTTACCGTCCATTCATCCAGCCCATACTTCTTTAACTTGCTGGCAAGGACACTGTGGGAGACTGTATCAGAAGCTTTGCTAAAGTCAAGAAATAGCACATCCACTGCTTTCCCCTCATCCACAGAGCCAGTTATCTCATCATAGAAGGCAATTAGGTTAGTCAGGCATGACTTGCCCTTGGTGAATCCATGCTGACTGTTCCTGATCACTTTCCCCTCCTTTAAGTGGTTCAGAATTGATTCCTTGAGGACCTGTTCCATGATTTTTCCAGGGACTGAGGTGAGACTGACTGGCCTGTAGTTCCCCGGATCTTCCTTCTTCCCTTTTTTAAAGATGGGCACTACATTAGCTTTTTTCCAGTCATCCGGGACCTCCCCCGATTGCCATGATTTTTCAAAGATAATGGCCAATGGCTCTGCAATCACATCGGCCAACTCCTTTAGCACCCTCGGATGCAGTGCATCCGGCCCCATGGACTTGTTCTCGTCCAGCTTTTCTAAATAGTCCCGAACTACTTCTTTCTCCACAGAGGGCTGGTCACCTCCTCCCCATACCGTGCTGTGGAGTGCAGCCGCCTGGGAGCTGACCTTGTCTGTGAAGACAGAGGCAAAAAAAGCATTGAGTACACTAGCTTTCTCCACATCCTCTGTTACTAGGTTCCCTCCCTCATTCAGCAAGGGGCCCACACTTTCCTTGACTTTCTTCTTGTTGCTCACATACCTGAAGAAACCCTTCTTGTTACTCCTAACATCTCCGGCTAGCTGCAACTCCCAAGTGTGATTTGGCCTGAACAATATTTTTATACTCCTCCGTGGTCATTTGTCCAATCTTCCACTTCTTGTAAGCTGCTTTTTTGTTTTTAAGACGAGCAAGGATTTCACTGTTAAGCCAAGCTGGTCGCCTGCCATATTTACTTTTCTTTCTACACATCGGGATGGCTTGTTCCTGCAACCTCAATAAGGATTCTTTAAAATACAGCCAGCTTTCCTCAACTCCTTTCCCCCTCATGTTATTCTCCCAGGGGACCTTGCCCATCAGTTCCCTGAGGGAGTCAAAGTCTGCTTTTCTGAAGTCCAGGCTCTGTATTCTACTGCTCTCCTTTCTTCCTTGTGTCAGGATCCTGAACTCGACCATCTCATGGTCACTGCCTCCCAGATTCCCATCCACTATTGCTTCCTCTACTATTTCCTCCCTGTTTGTGAGCAGCAGGTCAAGAAGAGCTTTTCCCCTAGTTGGTTCCTCCAGCACTTGCACCAGGAAATTGTCCCCTACACTTTCCAAAAACTTCCTGGATTGTCTGTGGACCGCTGTATTGCTCTCCCAGCAGATATCGGGGTGATTAAAGTCACCCATGAGAACCAGGGCCTGTGATCTAGTAACTTCTGTTAGTTGCTGGAAGAAAGCCTCGTCCACCTCATCCCCCTGGTCTGGTGGTCTGTAGCAGACTCCCACCACGACATTACCCTTGTTGCTCACACTTCTAAATTTAATCCAGAGGCTCTCAGGTTTTTCTGCAGTTTCATACTGGAGCTCTGAGCAGTCATACTGCTCTCTTACATACAACGCAACTCCCCCACCTTTTCTTCCCTGCCTGTCCTTCCTGAACAGTTTATATCTATCTATGACAGTACTCCAATCATGTGAGTTATCCCACCAAGTCTCTGTTATTCCAATTACATCATAATTCCTTGACTGTGCCAGGACTTCCAGTTCTCCCTGCTTGTTCCCCAGGCTTCTTGCATTTGTGTATAGGCATTTAAGATAACTCACCGTTTGTCCTGCTGTCCCAGTATGGGGCAGGAGCCCTCCCCTCTTGCACTCACCTACTTGTGCTTCCTCCCGGTATCCCACTTCCCCACTTACCTCGGGGCTTTGGTCTCCTTCCACCGGTGAACCTAGTTTAAAGCCCTCCTCACTAGGTTGGCCAGCCTGCTTCCAAAGATGCTCTTCCCTCTCTTCGTCAGGTGGAGCCCATCTCTGCCTAGCACTCCTTCTTCTTGGAACACCATCCCATAGTCAAAGAATCCAAACCCTTCTCTCCGACACCATCTGCGTAGCCATTCGTTGACTTCCACGATTCGACGGTCTCTACCCCGGCCTTTTCCTGGCATAGGGAGAATGGACGAGAACACCACTTGCGCCTCAAACTCCTTTATCCTTCTTCCCAGAGCCACGGAGTCTGCAGTAATACGCTCAAGGTCATTCTTGGCAGTATCATTGGTGCCCACGTGGAGAAGCAGGAAGGGGTAGCGATCTGAGGGATTGATGAGTCTCGGCAGTCTCTCCGTTACATCATGAATCCTAGCCCCTGGCAAGCAGCACACCTCTCGGTTTTCCTGGTCAGGGCGGCAGATAGATGACTCAGTCCCCCTGAGGAGAGAGTCCCCGACCACCACCACCCTCCTCCTCCTCTTGGGAGTGGTAGTCGTGGAACCCCCATCCCTAGGACTGTGCATCTCATGCCTTCCAGTCAGTGGAGTCTCCTTCTGCTCTGTTCCCTCAGATGTATCATTCACTCCACTCTCTGCACTAGTACCTGTGGAGAGAACATGAAAACGGTTGCTCATCTGAATATGCGTTTCTGGTACATGGACTTGTCTCATACTCTTTCCTCTTCTGGAGGTCACATGCCGCCAATTATCCTCACTGGCCTTCTGTCCCCGCTGCGTAGCCTGCTCTGAATCCTCAGAACACTGTGCCCGCTGAAGCCTATCCTGACGTCTATCCAGGAACTCCTCATTTTCTTTTATGGAACGCAGGGTTGATGCTCGTTTCTCCAGACCTTGAATCTTCTCCTCCAATATGGAGATCAGCTTGCACTTTGTACAGACAAAGTCGATTCTATCCTGTGGAAGAAAGACAAACATGGCACATCCTGTGCAGGTCACGACAGCGGATCGCTCAGCATCCATAGTCCCTTCCTTCGAAGAGTTTCCTCACTTGTGGCAGAAGCTACTCAGGGAACCTGCAAGGGGGATGCCGCAGTAGGCTCTCTCCAGGCGAACTCCCAGGCTAACTCCACCTGTTTGCTTCTCCGCTATTCGCTGCTCAGCTGGTTCGCAGCTGACTGACTGTCTTTTTAGAAGAGCCTGGAACAAAGCACTCCCAATTCACACTATTCAAACAGGCAATCAAACAAACAATCAAGCACACAGTCAAACTGTCCCCACAACAGATACTCACTCCCCCGTCTGCAGCCCCCTGGTTGCTCTGCCTCTGCCTTTAGTTTGGGTTAAAGGAGTTAGGAATGGCAAGGATAGCTTGCCCCCTTCCAAACTCCCCAGTTCGCAAAGCTCCCTGGTCGCTTGCTCACTGCTTTATAAAGCCCTGGCCTGCCTGATTGATTAGCCCCGCCCCCTGGTGTAGAAGCTCACAGCTTCCAACTGCCAGCCACAGGACACGGTCCTGCAAACAAACAAATGAATGAACACACAGACAGACACAAGTACCCCCAAACACACACTACAGACAGCCACTTACCCCAAGGGTCCTGTATTTGCTCCTGCTTTACCTGGAGCAATTCCTCTCAAACTCCCCTGTTTGCAGCTCCTGTTCGCCAAAAAATGTCCTCTCCTGGTTGTATGGTCATTTATGACAGTGTTGAAATGGCATTTTCCCTTTACCAAAACAATGGCACCTGTGATTAAAAAGTAAACCTAGTTTTTCTAATGCTGGGAACACAAAAAATCTTTCTCAAGAAATTCCTTTTAATTCTGTATAGATACTAAGGATAATTTGTCAGATCTATAACACTGACATATTTGTATCTTTGAAAATCCAGAAAAAAATATCTTTTTCACAACAATAAACAGGCACACAAAACCCCTAACAAGGTAAATCCATCATCTTTCTAATTCTGTTACATTGTGTATGATGCAAACATTTTAAAATTGATTTTTAAATCAATCAATCAGTAATTTGGTTTGTAGGAAATGAAAAGCAAATGTTTTGGTAAATCATAACTAGACTATGCAACTAGGCAACTAATTATTGTATTTGTAAATAGATAACTATGGTCCAGGCTAAACCAAGTATTTCTTTTTATGTTTAGCTATGCAATAATATCTCACTTGTGTTAAAAATTGTAAGCATATGCAGACAAATTTAGTGCCCAAACTGTTGTTTTTACATTGGGTACAAGCATAACTTTTTCAACACTTACTGTAGGGTACGTAGTACAAAATAAGATCATAAGCAATGGATTGAGCTGTATGCTAATGGTCTAAACACAGAACTGGGAGCCAGGGAGTGCTGAGAACAATGTGATATAGAATGTGATATAGATACCCTTTCTACTGCAGCATTGGTGAATTGCAAGGGATTTGTAATTGTAGTCACTTTTTAAAATTTAATGGAATTAAACCTCAGCCTATTTTGTTTCTTCACAAAACTCTTGAACTGATTTAATAACAAAATACAACTGTGGATTTTCCTTTCAGCGAAAAGTCCAAATGAATGAGAGTCTCATCAGGCTTAGGCTCCACCCCCTGAAATCATTGCCATCAGAGAAGGGAGGGCGAATTATTCCTTCTCTACTTTGCTTTAAGTACTTATCCTCCAACTTTTCCAGCATGGTGTGGGGAAGGGAATCAAGTAAATTGACTGTTTGAGCAGAAGGAGCTCAGATTACAGCTGAGCTATTTGAATTTCTATGGTACTAGTGATGTCACTACCACATTGTAAACAAGATTTCCCCTGATATGAAGGTAAGGATGAGACACATACTAAATGTCATAGATCTGAAAAAAAAGGAAAGCTTTAAAAACATGTTAGCATGAATTAATAGCAAACATATGTGAAGGTTGCTAGGATTTTTTTTCTTTACAGTTCATCTTTAATCTGTTTCAGCTTTCACATCTGTAATAAAATTGGGATAATATTTATGTAATGTGCCTCACGTACATGTTTAAATATAATATTTGTGAAGTACTTGGATGTTGAAAAATACTATATATATTTTTATTAATTTTTATTAATTAAAAGGAGCAGAAATCAAGCTGCTTGTGCTCGCTTTACAGTCAAATGACCTTTTAAAAAAATGTGTTAATTTTCAGAAAAATTATCACAAATATTGCTTTTTTGACCTGATAGTTGGATGTTGCACATCAGAATTATTGACACTTTCTCAAGGCCATATTAGCTTTGAATGTGCCAGTGTAGTTCTGTAAACACAGCAGTAATGATTTCCCTTAGTGCATCTAGTTGGGGAAGCAAAATAAAGGGTTTTTATAAGACACCTTAAAAGTAGTTAACGGCAAAGAATGGATTAGACCGAAGCTCATAACGATCAGTGGGAATTAGTTGTAATCTAAAAATAACAACAGATATATCAGGTGGTGTTGTAGCCATATTGGTCCCAGGATATTAGAGAGATAAGGTGAGATTCCATCCTGAGAGACGTGAAGTCGCAGGGTTAGGCACCTGTGTGGGTTAACTGTGAGACCAGGAAGGGGTAAAAAATGATGAATCGTAGGAGGAAAACAGCAAAATAAAGACAATGGACTTCAAGAACACAGGCTTTAGCAAATTCAAATACATGGTAGGAAAGATCCCCTGGGAAGCAAGTCTAAGGGAAAAAAAGAGTTCAGGAGAGTTGGCAATTTTTTAAAAGAGACATTATTAAGGGCACAAGAGCAAACTATGCCTATGAATATGAAAGATAGGAAGTATGGTAAGAGGCCACCCTGGCTTAACCAAGAGATCTTCAATGACCTGAAACTCAGAAAAGAGTCATACAAGAAATGGAAACTAGTTCAAATTAAAAGGATGAATATAAAAAAACCACCACCACACATGTAGGGACAAAATTTAAAAGGCCAAATCACAAAATGAGATTAAACTAATTAGGGATATAAAGGATAACAAGAAAGCATTTTACAAATGCATGGAAAGCAAGAGGAAGACCAGGAACAAGATAGGACCATTACTAAATGAGGCGGGAAAGACAGTAACAGAAAAGACAGTGATGACTGAAGTTTTAAATGCCTTTTTTGTTTCATTTTCACCTAAAAAATTAGCATTGATTGGATGACTAACATAGAGAACATCAGTGTAAATGGGGTAGGATCTGAAGCTAAAATAGGGAAGGAACAAATTAAGAATTTCTAAGACAATTTCTAGATGTCTTCAAGTTGGCAGGGCTTGATGAAATACATCCTAGAATACTTAAGGAACTGGCTGAAGAAATCCCTGAACATTAGCAGTTATCTTTGAGAACTCATGGAGGATGGGAGACATAACTGAGGACTGGAAAAGGGCAAATATAGTATCTATCTTTAAAGGGAATAAGGACAATCCAGGGAATTATAGACCAGGCAGCTTAACTTCGGTACCTGGCAAAATAATGGAGCGAATAATCAAACAATCAAATTGTAAGCACCTAGAAGAAAATAAGGTAATAAGTAAGAGTCAACATGGATTTGTCAATAACAAATTGGGTCAAGCCAACCTAATATCCTTCTTTGACAGGGTAACAAGCCTTGTGGATAGGGAAGAAGTGGTAGATGTGGTATGTCTTGACTTTAATGGGGCTTTTGATACTGCCTCTCATAATCTCCTCATAAACTAGATAAATATAGCCTAGATGAATCTACTATAAAGTGAGTGCACAACTGGCTGGAAAACAACACTCTGAGAGTAGTTATCAATTGCTCACAATCAAGCTGGGAGAGCATATTGAATGGGTCCTACAAGGATCAGTTCTGGGTCTGATTCTGTTCAATATCTTCATAAATGATTTGGATAAAGGCCTAGAGAGTATATTTGTGAAGTTTTCAGATGATATCAAGCTAGGAAGGATCACAAGCACTTTGGAAGACAGGATTAGATCCTGACAAACTGGACACAGTGGAAAAATAAACAGGATGAAGTTCAATAAGGAAAAATAAAATATAATGTAGTAGGGAAGGAATAATTTATTGTACAAATACAAAACAGGAAATGACTACATATGAAAGAGTATTGCAGAAAATTATGTGGGGATTAGAGTGGATCACAAACTAAGTATGGGTCAACAACATAATAGTGTTGCAAAAAAAGCAAACATAATTCTGGGATTTATTAGAAGGAGTGGCGTAAGAAAGACACAAGAAGTAATTCTTCCATGCTACTCAGCCCTGATAAGGCCTCAGCTGGAGTATTGTGTCCAGTTATGGGCACCACTCTTCAGTAAAGTTGTGGATAAATTGGAGAAACTCCAGAAGAGAGCAATAAATGATTAAAGATCCAGAAAACATGACCTTCAAGGAACAATTGGGAAAAAATGAGTTTCTTTAGACTAGAGAAGAGAAGACCGAGGGGGGACATAATAGTCTTCAGATATGTAAAAGTTTGTTATACAGAGGAGGGTGATAAATTGTTGTTCTTTACCCCTGAGGACAGAACAAGAAGTAATGGGCTTACATTTCAGAAAGGGATATTTAGGTTAACTATTAGAAGAAACTTCCTAACTGTAAGAGTAGTTGAACACTAGAACAAATTACTGAGGCAGATGTGAAATCTCATTTGCTTGAAATTTACACCAGGAAATACAGACGCTCGTAAGATGGTTGTCATGCTGTAGAAGTGGTGTAAGTACTTACATTCTATTTTTTAAATGTTTAATTATTATGACATTTTCATTTTTCTTTGTAATGTTTTTGGCTTCAGTGAATTATGAACCTTCAATAAATACACAACATGGCATACTCTCGTTAAGTTTTCTGCAAAATAAATAAATAAATAAATAAAAGAAAAGAACTGCAAGCACACTTGCAATCAGAAAATAAGTCAATGGAATGACTGTGTTTGAATCTGCTGACCACAGGACCTTCTTAATCCAGTTAAAGTAACAGATATATTTATGCTATTGGAAGTATTGACTGAATTTTATTACCTGTTGTTTGTCTTTGTTTACTTAGGAAAAGAAGCCCATCAGTATCGAGAGATCAGAATAGAAGATACGACCAAAGGGACGAGAGAGACGAATATTCACAGTATGCTACATCAGACAGTGCAATGCCAAGGTCACCATCAGATTATACAGATAGGCGATCACAACGTGGGTCTCAGCTGTATGAAGAACCTGAACTTAGTGACTACAGAGATTCTAACAGAAGAAGTCGCAGACGTTCCAAAGAGTATTCTATAGAGGAAGATGATGTGCAGAACAGAGAGGAATATGAGAGACAGAGGCGAGAAGAGGAGTACCAGGCACGATACCGAAGTGATCCTAATTTGGCTCGTTATCCTGTCAAACCACAACCATATGAGGAACAAATGCGTATCCATGCTGAAGTATCCCGAGCACGCCATGAACGAAGACATAGTGATGTCTCATTGGCAAACACTGAACTGGAGGAGTCCCGGATATCTATGCTGAGGATGGAACGACCATCAAGGCAAAGATCTATATCTGAACGCAGAGCTGCCATGGAAAACCAACGTTCCTATTCTGTGGAAAGAACTCGAGAGGCTCAGGGACCAAGTCCCAATCGTCAGAGGACAACAAATCATAGTCCTCCAACACCTAGGAGGAGTCCAATTCCTCTGGATAGGCCAGACATGAGGCGCACTGATTCATTAAGGAAACAGCACCATTTGGATCCCAGTTCTGCTGTACGGAAAACAAAACGTGAAAAAATGGAAACCATGTTAAGGAATGATTCACTCAGCTCAGATCAATCTGAATCAGTCAGGCCTCCACCACCAAAGCCACATAAAACAAAAAAGGGAGGTAAAATGCGTCAGGTTTCATTGAGCAGCTCAGAAGAAGAATTGGCTTCTACTCCAGAATATACGAGCTGTGATGATGTAGAGATTGAAAGTGAAAGTGTTAGTGAAAAAGGTAAGACTTATTTTTTTTTTACTATTTCAATATTTAATATGGGTCATTGTTTATTCCATTGTATTTTATCTTATTTAATATACTTGATTGAATCATGTGATCTATAGCTGTTCCCATGTGGTTTTCAGTTTCAAATGGTGGGGGTGTTTTTTTGCTTTGTTTTTTTATTTTGAAATATGTTTAATGACAAATTGCGGTTAGGGTAACATGGAGAAGAACATTACAGTTTATGAATTCATTTGAATATGCTACTCATTTTTGACAGGGACAACTGTGCCTGTTGAAAACTTTCAATTAACTCTTTCGAGTATCTGGGTAGTGTTGTCACATAAGATTTTCTTGGTCAAATGATTGGATGAAATTACAAACCTGTCAAAAGGCTACATTTTTAATGATGTTGGCTAAAACAGTAAAGCATTTAGGACCAAATTTTTCCTTCAGTCATGCTTGTGAAAGCTGAGTGATATCAGTGTGGTTACATAGAGGAAAGAGAGGGAAGAATATGACCCCTGTTTGTTAAATATGTGAATCCATTTAGCTGAGAGGCGAGGAGGTGAAGATTAGTGGTTGGTATGGATTGTGCTTCAGAGAAGACATACACACAAATGTTATGTTTCTGTAACAGAAATGCTTATCTGACCACTCTGTGTATCAGGAAGTCAATTTGTCTGTTTGTTAGGCACATGCAAAAATGACTCTACTTATCTAATGTTACAAAAATAACATTTCTTCCCCATTACAGACTAGAATGGTTTGAATATGCTGATGTAAAAAGCAGATAAAAAGTCAGAACAGCAAAACTGGACTGGGAGTCTCAGTAGTGCTTACGGTTGCCAACTTTCTGATTGCAGAAAACTGAACACCCCTGCCATGCCCCTTTCCTGAGGCTCCATTCCTGCCATGCCCCTTCTCAAAGGCCCTGCCCCCGCTCACTCCATCCCCCTCCCTCCGTCGCTCGCTCTCCCCCACCCTCGCTCACTCGCTCATTTTCACTGGGTAGGGGATTGGGGTGCAGCAGAGGGTGAGGGCTCTGACTGGGGCTGCAGGGTCCAAAGTGGAGCCAGGGATGAAGGGTTTGGAGTTCAGGAGGGGGCTCTGTGCTGGAGGGGTGGGGCCAATGGTTTTGGAGAGTGAGAGGGAGCTCTGGGCTGGCCCAGGGGGTTGGGGTGGGGAGGGAGTGCAGGCTTTGGGCTTAGTCCAGAAATGAGAGGTCCAGAGTGCAGGAGGGGGCTCTGGGCTGGGGAAGGGGGTTGAGATGTTGAGGGATGAGGGCTCCAGCTGTGGGTGCGGGCTCAGGGCTGGGGCTTGGGCTGAAGTGTCTGGGATGCAGGAGGAGGCTCCGGGATGGGGCCGAGGGGTTCAGAGTGTGGGAGGGGGCTCAGGGCTGTGGCAGAGGGTATGGGGTGTGGGCTCTGGGAGGGATTTTGGGTGTGGGAGGGGGCTCAGGGCTGGGACAGGGGGTTTGGGTGCGGGCCCTGGGCAGCACATATCTCAGAAAGAGAAGTGCTTTGTGTTGTTTAGAAACAACATTTATGGAAAATTAAGGAGAATTTTTGATATTTTATTAATAAAAGTATCCAGCCCTCAGTCAGAAGAATGATGACCATAATGTGGAGTCTTGAGAATAGAGTTTATGAAGGAGGGGAAGAAAAAGGGAACCTGCAGGGCTCTGAGAGGAAAGACCTGAAAACAGACAAGTATTTTTAATTAAATATTTAGCTGGCTGTATGAAGAATTATATATACAGACCTACATTTTCAGAATTGTGTGAATATTTTTTCATGCGCCCAACAGACACTTCATCCATACCGGATGCATGTGCAAAAGTTATGCAACCATTAGAATCCTAACAAGTCTCTAGAGGGACAGTTAGATTCATTACACAAGATTTACATATGAACATCAGATGTTCCACATGCACAAGTCACACAGGCACTGTTGAATACTTAGGCCAGAATTCCTGTTAAGTTGAATCATAGTGCTAAATATTGTCCAGGAAAAAAAATTACCATTTTCTTTCTACAGATTGTTTTTTCTATCCCCGCTAACACTGACAGAGGTTTTGTTTTTGGTAGAAAGAGGGTCTGATGATCCTCTCACTTACATTGGTGTAAACAGGAAGAACTCCACAGAAACCAATATAATATACAAATATAAAACTAGCATAAGAGAAGAATCAAGCTAATATTTATATCAGTTAACTTCATATATTTTCTGTGTTGGTATAAAGTATAATAGTTGTATTAACTTTGTAACTTACTTTTTATGAATATTATTTCAACGAGTCATAATTTTATCTTCACCTAACTGCTCATAAATATTTTGGGTTCTTTAATAGTAGTGTTCAAAATATTAACTGCTAGGAATAGGAAACCACAACATTCATTCCAGTTTGCCTTTTATAGAGAGGCAACACCTAGCCAGTTTTCTGAGTTGAGATCAGGAAACTTATTGCTATTATTATTATTATCCAGAAGCTGAAAGCCCATGCTGTCACACGGGTGTGGCAACTGGGCCAAGTAATCCCCCATCTGTGCAGTCTCCTTCATACAACCAATGCAATTGTTGCCTGCAAATTTGTTGTAGAGTAAGGGTGGTGGTTGGTTGAGTTACCTTTGATGTCACAATAGTCTAGTACTCCTGGCATGCATACATACATGCTTACTGAAGCTGTATACTGTAGGGGTGTAATTTGTGAAGTCAAAATGGCAGAGAACTTAAAAACTGGATAGTAATAGACCGTAGAGCCCAGTGATAACTGAACTTGGTGATATTTTGAACAAAAAGAGCTTTAAACCATGCTTGCAGCTTCACTCTGACTCAATAGACATTCTAGGCTTCAGAGTGACACACAGAGTAACATTCCTACAATCTTATGAGATATTGAGGACCTAACTCTTATCTCATTTATGACAGTAAAGATTTGAATAACTCAGCTGAACTTACCCAATGAAGTCAATGACATTTATACATGTAGCTTCTCTGATAGGTTTTGATGGTGGCAACCAGGGCTAGATTACAGGGGGAAACAGAGTCCCATCCCTCCAAGTCTAGCTCTGGGGCTTACACAAATTCTGGTTCCAAGAATCAAATTATTCAGTTAGGTACAGTAGGGTTTACATTTAAATTCCTAGAGTGAAAGCCTGGCCCCCTTTAAATCAATAGCAACACTCCCATTGACTTCAGTGAGGTCAAGATTTCACCCCTAATGTTTATGACTTAACCTAGCCAGGGAGATGACCCAATCTAGTGTCTAGAATGAAAATATTAATGAAATGTGCACTTAGTGTATCTTGTGAAATATGATATAAAATAATCCTAGCATTCTCTGGAATCAAAAGATCTTGGCTATCAAAGAAACTGAATTATATTATTAAAAATGGCCTGCTTAATCTGACAGTTCCCATAGTAAGTGAAGCTAAATAATGCATCTATTTAATATGTATGTGCACTAATTCCTACAAAAATGCCATAAGAAAAAAATCTGTTTTTATGAGTTGACCTTGAGTGAGTTAATATACACAATTCACATACTGTATAGCACATACTACTTGAGTTATTATTTTCATTTTCATGAACAGCAAGCATTCTCATTGGACTTAAAGCCTTCACTCAGAATCCTATGCAAACATCTGTCACAGCGAATCCTCTATAAAAACCTAGCTAAAACCCAAGCACACATGTACATATCCCTTCTATTGCAATATTTTTAAAATAGCAAGTTTTCCAAATGTCTTGGCTGCTCCAACAAAATTAGCCCCAAACAAAATATGCTCGCTTTATGCTCTCTGAGGATCCCCCACACCAGGAGAATCCTCAACCATTCCTTTAGGACGGATTTTACGTCCCTTTGTTCAAGGATCATCAAACCTTAAGGCAGAACGTTTAAATGACATGATTGAGGCCACAGATGCAGGCGGTGTCAGAACTAGGATTAGAATGCAGAAGTACTTTGGTCTCGGAGTTGTATGCTTGGTGCACTGCATGAGGCCATCTCTTGCATTGCTGAGCTTTCCTGTCTTTTCACCACAGGCAATATTGACAACTAAACAGAAGAACCTGCTCAGAGTTCAGAATCTTGCTATGACAGAGCTTGCTGTAGCAGCCTCTTATATCTATGAATTGTTCCAGTGTCCTCTCAGAATTGAGTGATCTGCGGCTGCGTTTTTGCAGACCCCAAACACCTGCCAGTGAATTCTGTGAATAATCCGCAAAGTTAGGAAAAGTTGCACTGACAAACTTTCAGCTCTTTCAGTCATTTTACATTTTCAGGGCAGTCCTTGTATGGGAAGGGGCTAGAAACTGACTTTTTTATTTTTTTGAGAAAAACCTGAAATTAGCATTGCCATTTTAGGCCCAAAAGCAGTTATGACCTGCAGCCATAGGCCTGAAAGCCTGGCTCTGTGTGCATGTAACGGCTGCAGGATGAGTGCTTAAAGGAGTATTGAATGTCTTTGGTTTTCAGTATTGGGTTTAATCTCAGTCAATGGAGGGAAGGGAATACACAAATATAAAACATATTTTATGGAACTTAATCTAGGTTAATATTCTGGCAGTGAAGTAAGGATATGTCTATACTTACCCGTCGCGTCGGAGGCGCGGGATCGATGTTCTGGGTTCGATTTATCGCGTCTTGTCAAGACGCGATAAATCGAACCAGGAAGTGCTCCCTCGTCGACGCTTGTAATCCAGCTCGACGAGTGGAGTAGGTGGAGTCGACGGGGGAGCCTGCGCGCCGCGTCTGGACCACAGGTAAGTTCGAACTAAGGTACTTCGACTTCAGCTACGTTATTAACGTAGCTGAAGTTGCGTATCTTAGTTCGACAGGGGGGGTTAGTGTAGACCTGGGCTAAGTATAGTGTCTATGTATTCTACTAGAGTATGTGTTAGATTTATCAGTGTGCTTCACTTTCTAACTAGATGTCAAATTATATAAATAATGGTAAATTGTATGACTTAAACCAGGCATTTAATTTGTTTCCCCACCCCACCCCCGAGCTTTTAAATTTAAAGCTGATCAAGCTTCATCGTATAAATTAAGGCGAGGACATCAGCCTTTCCTTTAGAATTGCATGGCTTATATTGATTACTGCCTTAGCATTATTTTTCCTTTTTCATAAAAGTAATGACAAAAATGGTAAAATAAGAACATTTAAAATCTTTCATGAACCAAGGTCTCTGCTACATTGTCTGGTATCTGTCTCTATAGTTACTATGATGGTCAAGGCTCCCCTGCTGGGTCTGGGCCACTTTCCCAACCTGGCTGTGGCCATGCCTCAGCCTGCTCCCTAGACCAGTCCCCAGCCCCAGGTCTGGGGTGCCTTTGGGCCTGCTTCTCCCAGAAGATGCAGCACCACATATGCCCTGGTCTCAGCCTGTCTCTCTAAGCCTGCTCCTGCATCAGCTGTTTGGTCCAGAGCTAAACAGGTAGGCTGAAACCAATCCTGGACCAGGGATGAGGGTTTTGGGGTGCAGAAGGGGGCTCTGGGCTGGGACTGAGGGGTTTGGAGTGCAGAAGGGGGCTCAGGGCTGGGGTGGGAGGTTGGAGTGTGGGAGGAGGTGCGGGCTTCGGGAGGGAGTTTGGGTGCAGGAGAGAGTTCCATCCTGGGGCAAGGGGTTGGGGTTGGGGTCTGGGAGGGAGTTAGGGTGCAGTCGGGAGTTCTGAACTGGGGTAGGGGGTCATAACTGTGACCTAATTGTATAGAGGAAGGTGAGAAGTTAGAGAATATGTGCAGGGAAAAGGTGGTAGTGTTCTCCACCACTGCGCCACTGCCTCTAGCCCTTATCTATCCAGCTCCCATATAGAAGTTCAACTCCATTACTGCCAGGTGGGATATGGCTAATTCAACTAGAGTAGAGTAGATTTGTGGGGAACACAAAGTTGCTGAATACAGTAACTTCCCAGTCAGGGCATTAGAGCTGTCAGTGCAATTTGCCTTTTAAGTTACTGTCATCACAAGAAGCTGCAACTTCCACTCTGTGGCTTTAACAAATTGTAGAGTGAATATGGAAGCTGGGAGGACAGGTCAGGAGCAGTGGGATCCAACTGAGGACAGGGTCTGAGATTCATGGAGCCTTCACTCTCATTTTCTGCACATCTCAGGTCTATGAGATTGCTAGGTCATGCCTACCTTTTCAACACCGCTGTCAGTCCTGAAGGGATGATGTAGCAGACTGTCTGCTGTCAAAAGGCCATACCTGGAGGGCAGACTTCCCTTCTGTGCAGTTCTAAATGGGAACTTTAAAATAGGAAATACATATGCCATTTCAGACAAAAACGGTTTAGAATATGTACAGCAGTAACATTTCGAACCTAAATTTTGCATACATTTATATTTCCCCTAAATTACAGGAGCAAGAGCTACTAGCTAGTTAGATAAAAACAGTTCCTCAGATGTCCGTGTTCTTATCAAATCTCATGTGAGTTGTAAAAAAAAGATCCTAAACCACTAAACTATTTTTTTTAATTGTATGGTTTTACAACAAGGTGAATGCAGGGTAGCTGTAGCCATGTTGGTCCCAGGATATTAGAGAGACAAGGTGGATGTCAGAGGGTTATAGACAGTAAGACCTCAGGGGATGATATTTTGTTTCTTGAATTTGTTCAGAGAGTAGACGTCGCTTTTGAGTTTTGCTTCCTTTTTCCACAACATGAAGAAATGAAGAGCTCTGTGTGGCTAGAAATCTTGTCTCTCTCACCAATAGAAGTTGGTCCAATAAAAGACATTACCTCACCCACTTTATCTCTCTAACAAGGTGAATGTTTAGGTGTGCTTTTAGGTGTGCTTTAAATTGGTTTTAAAAAACCAGAAACCCAAAGAAAGCTCTCAAGATTACACCAATTTTTAGAGCCTAGTTACAAGCCCCTGAGAGACAATGTTCATAAAATTAAAAGTTGTCACAGTATTAACTGTGGCAAAGTGAACAATGAGACTCTCACTACTTCCCCAATGTTCAGTCCTAGAAAGAACATGGTACTATTTATTTGTAACATTTGTAAAAAATAATATAGGCCCTAATAGTAGCTTTTGGGACAAATTGACCATTCTGTTTGCATTCAGTGGAATGGGATCTGCCACTATTTCTGCAGATATGATTCCCATAATCCTCCAAAGTGAGGAGCTCAGAGTCTGTGCCTGGAAGGAGATAGAGCTGGGCCAAGATATGGACAGTCTCTGCAGCAGTCTACATTCCAACCTCACTCGAAGTGATTCCCAGGCTAAGTTATCTTGACTGTCTATGTCAGCATTAACTTAAGTGGCTTCCATCTTGCAATGTTAAAACCCTCAGGGGGTGGGGAGACAAATTCTTAGGGCAGTGACCACTCTCGGAATTTAGGCCATTCTGTTAAAGAGGCTGGAGGGACTGTGAGTCAGTGCAGTGGTACAGGGCTTCTGTGTGTTTGGTTCTAGCCTCTGTTAGATCCCCCAAGATTCACAGGGTTCTAGGAAGATCTGTGGGTTCCATATGCCAAATACTTCATCATTTTTGCAAGGAGGCATAGGGTTGCCAACTTTCTAATCGCACAAAACCGATCATCCTAGCCCCACCCCTTCCCTGAGGCCCTGCCCCCATTCACTACATTCCCCCTCCCTTGGTGGCTCACTCTCCCCCATCCTCACTCACTTTCACTGGGCTGGGGCAGGGGATTGGGGTGTGGAAGGGGGTGAGGGCTTTAACTGGGGGTGCGGGCTCTGGGGTGGGGCCAGAAATGAGGGTTTCAGGATTCATAGATTCATAGATTCATAGATTCATAGATTCTAGGGCTGGAAGGGACCTTGAGAGGTCATCGAGTCCAGCCCCCTGCCCTCATGGCAGGACCAATTACTGTCTAGACCATCCCTGATAGACATTTATCTAACCTACTCTTAAATATCTCCAGAGATGGAGATTCCACAACCGCCCTGGGCAGTTTATTCCAGTGTTTAACCACCCTGACAGTTAGGAACTTTTTCCTAATGTCCAACCTAAACCTCCCTTGCTGCAGTTTAAGCCCATTGCTTCTTGTTCTATCCTCAGATGCTAAGATGGTCTCCCCGGCTCACTCCTGGTATTGGCGGTGGCCGGCTATGTGTTCCGTGTAGATGTCCCGAGACCAACGGATAGTGTCCGAGACCATTAGGCGTCTCATAGTGGAGGCCCACCCCACAGGTCCTCAGCACGCGTTCGTTGCATGGGTCCCAGGCACCCAGGGCACCGACGAGCAGGGCGTCGGTGTGCACCTCGTAGCCCTTTGTCCGCAGGGTGTCAGCCAGGGGGGCGTACTTTTCGAGCTTGCGGGCTCGGGCTTCACGGAAGGCCAGGGTCCTGTTCTCGAATGGGATCGTTACGTCGACCAGGATGATCTTTTTTCCAACCTCGTCCGTGATGACGATGTCTGGGCGCAGCTGGCTGTCGGTGCCGGGGACGGCGCGGTTGACGGCGACCTCTCCCAGGCGCGGGTCGATGGCCTTCACTAGGCGGTCCTGGACGGCGTTGTGGCACAGTTGCCAGGCTCTGGCGTGGGGCTTGCAACTGCATAGGACGTGGGGCAGGGTTTTGGCGACGTACCCGACTACCCGTTCTATCCTCAGATGCTAGGATGCCGGAGGGGGCTCCGGGCTGGGGCAGGGAGTTGGGGGGCAAAGGGGGTGAGAGCTCCGGCTGGAGGTGCAGTCTCTGGGGTGGGATTGGGGATGAGGGGTTTGGGATGGAGGGGGCTCCAGGCTGGGGTGGGTAAGGAAAGTGGATTTGGAATGTGTGAGGGGGCTGTGGGTTGAGGCAGGGGGTTGGGGTGTGGGAGGCAGTACGGGCTCTGGGCTGGGAGTGCAGGCTCTGGGGTGAGGTCGGGGATGAGGGGTTTGGGGTACAGGAGGGGGCTCTGGGTTTGGGGGGGGCTCAGGGCTGGGACAGGGGTTTGGGGCATGGGCTTACCTTGGGTGGCTCCCAGTCAGAAGTGCAGCAGGGCTAAGGCAGTTTCCCTGCCAGTGCTGGCATCACACTGCACCTCGGAAGCGGCCAGCAGGTCCAGCTCCTAAGTGGGCAGCCAGGAGCCTCCACGCCATGCTCTTGCCTGCAGGCACTTCCCCCCCAGCTCCCTTTGGCCATGGTTCCTGGCCAATGGGAGTGCGGAGCCAGTGCTCAGGGTGGGAGCAGCGCACAGAGCCCTGTGGCTCCCCACGCCTAGGAGCCAGACCTGCTGGCTGCTTCCGGAGCACAGCACGGTGCCAGGACAGGTAGGGACTAGCCTGCCTTAGACCCACAGCACCACCAACCGGACATTTAACGGCCTGGTCGGTGGTGCTGACTGGAGCCGCCAAGGTCCCTTATCACTACACAATCCCCTCTAGTGAAATAATGTAATTGGGAACTCCATATATGAGAACTCACTCAGTTTCCTATCCCATACACATAGTGATCCCACAGAAGAGCAAGATAGCCCTTAAGAAAGTGAGTATTCATCTGCTTCTTGCACTCTGTGATATGAATAGTTATCTTGTTAAAATGAGCAAGATAAAACAATATTTGAATAAAATCATTTTATTAATTTTGATGTGCATAATACATTGAAATAGAACACAAACCCAGCCACATAATAGCAAAGTATGTACAAACACATCGTTAGTTATGTTTTGATGCATATGTGACGGGGCTGGATCACAGAAACCCCCATGGGACTGCCAACTCATGTGCCGAGACTACCTCTGAGCCCGTTTTTCCTGGCAGCGTGGGGCCTCAGAACCTTGCCTTGTTTGAGCTAGACACGCTAGCCTGCTACAAACACAGACCCAAGTCTGAACAACATCCCCCAAAAGCTGCAGGCTTAACTGAAAACAGCATAAGGAGTGTTCCTGTCTCCAACACTGAGATGCCCAGCTTCCAATGGGGTCCAAACCCCAAATAAATCCGTTTTACCCTGAATAAATCTTATTCAGGGTAAACTCATAAATTGTTCAGCATCTATAACACTGATAGAGAGATATGCACAGCTGTTTGCCCCCCCAGGCATTAATGTATACTCTGGGTTAATTAATAAGTAAAAAGTGATTTTATTAAATACAAAAAGTAGGATTTAAGTCGTTCCAAGTAATAACAGACAGAACAAAGTGAATTACCAGGCAAAATAAAATAAAACACGCAAGCCTAAACCTAATACAGTAAGAAAATTATTACATATGAAATCTCACGCTCAGAGATGTTCCAGTAAGCTTCTTTTACAGACTAGCCTTCTTCTAGTCTGGGTCCAGCAATCACTTACCTAAATAGACTTTCTCTTGTGGGTGGATACCCCCTCCTCTCTTCTATCCAGAATTCAGCTCCAAGATGGAGTTTTGGAGTCACATGGGCAAGTCACATGCCCATGCATGACTGAGTTCCTTACCAGCCAGGCCACATTCCTGGGAAAGCTCAGATGTGGATTGGAGTCTCCAAGTTCATTATTAGCTCAAGTGTTTCTTGACTGGGCACTTACTGAGAATAATCTTTTCTCAGGAAGCTGACCAACTGCTTCACTGAGGCTACTTAAAATTAAACAAGTACATAGCCAATATTCATAACTTTGAATACAAATATGATACATGCATACAAACAAGATAAATATATCCAGTAGATCATAACCTTTGCAGAGATATGTTACAGGGCATAGCTAGCGTAAAACATATTCCAGTTATGTCATATTTACTTTTATAAGCGCATTTCCATAAAGCATTATGGGGTACAACGTCACAGCATGAAAGCAAATAAAGGGTGTATTGTAGTTCCAAATATTATATTTAATTAAAAAAATTCAGATAGTGAAATCAAACTAAGGTTTAATTACCTCGCATATAAGCTCTAGTGCAGTAGTGTGTTCAGTGTGCGAGGTGTTTTACAGCTGCCAGATAATGAGGATATAGAGAGTTGGGGTGGCAGTGGGAATAAGGGTCCTTTTATCCTTGTGGTAGTGGATGAGGGAGACAGGTGGAAAGAAAGTGTGCCATTGGCAGAAGCCAGAATCAAGATTTTTAATCTCAATACCACCCATTTCATCTGCCGTCAGATCCCGTAAAGTCAGGGAATTGATTAACCAACAACCCAGTTTTAGGGTCATGCTTTTTTAATGTTAGATTGTTGGCCAATAAAGTATCCACTATCTATAGTATAATTGAGAACAAGGGACCAGACCTTCCATAGGCTGGTCTGATTGTTGGTGCATCTGTTGCCAGTTATGACTCTGCTGTTTGCATCCAACCTGAAATGCAGGAGGTTGCTCACTCCAATTTTGGATGGGATACAGTGTGTTTGTCATGTGCGTGTGTTCCAGGATGGGATTGAAATTTTGGCATGCTAATCACTCTGCTGCAATAAATCCTAAGTGAGCTGATTATGTTCATTACCATGGTGTCATTGAAGGGACAGAGGTAGGGTTGCCAACTTTCCAATTGCAGAAAACCAAACACCTTGCCCTGCCCCTTCCCCGAGTCCCTGCCCCTACTCCATCCCTTTTCTGAGGCCCTGCCCCCACTCACTGTGTCCCTGTCCCTCTGTCGCTCACTATTCCCCACCCTCGCTAACTCGCTCATCTTCACTGGGCTGGGGCAGGCAGTTCGGGTGCGGGAGGGTGTGAGGGCTCTGGCTGGGGTTATGGGCTCTGGCATAGGGCCGGAGATGAGGGGTTTGGAGTGCAGGAGTAGGCTCTGGGCTGGGTGGTGGGGCCGAGAGGTTTGGAGTGTGGGCTCTCGGCTGGGGCAGGAGGTTGGGGTATGAGAGGGGGTACAGGCTCTGGGGTGAGTGTGTGGGCTCTGAGGTGGGGCCAGAAATGAGGGGTTCATGGTGTTGGAGGGGGCTCAGGGCTGGGGCAGGGGCTTGGTCTGTGGGAGGGGGTCAGGGCTCTGGCTGGGGGTGGGGCCAGGGATGTGGGATTTAGTTGCAGGAGGGGGCTCCGGGCTGGGACCGAGGGGTTTGAAGTGTGGGAGGGGTCTTGGGGTGGGACAGGGGGTTGGGGTGCTGGAGGAGGTTTGGGGTGCTGTTCCTGGCCAATGGGAGCTGTGGAGTCATCGCTCTGAATGGCGTCTGCAGGTGGGGGCTGCACGCGGAGCCCGCCATGGCTGTCCCTCCACCTAGGAGCTGGAGGGACATGCCAGCCGCTTCCCAGGAGCCACGCGGAGCTGGGCACGGAGCCTGCCTGCCCCACTGCTACAAACTGGATTTTTAGCAGCCTGGTCAGCTGTGCTGACCGGAACTGCCAGGGTCCCTTTTCGACCAGGCGTTCTGGTCAAAAACTATATGCCTGGCAACCGTAGATTGAGGCTGATAGTGCTTAATGACTTCAACAGCCACGTGGATGAGGAATCCTTAGAATTGGCTAAGGATTTCATGGCCACCATCATGATGACCCTGAGCTATCCTGCTTGGGTACTGGCTCAAGTCACGTAGCTGGCCATGCTTTGGATCTAGTGTTTGGGATGTGATAGGACTGGAAGTGAGACAATTAAAAACGAGGCCTTTGACATGGACTGACTGTTACCTCTTGCATCTTTAGGTTGGGGCACACCTCTTAGGTTGGGGTGAGGCACCTGTTGCAACGGTCCATGTCTTTTTTTTTGTTTGAAATTGTTAGCTCTCGGGGCATGATGGAGGCTGCATTTATTTGCATAGGTGGCTGTGGAGGTGTCACAGAGATGAGGTTTGTGTTTTATATTTCGTAAGGGGTTGAGTTGTGTTGACTGCTGTTTAGTTTAATTGTTTTTAAACTGTATGAGGGTCTCAGAGCTCTGGATAAGTGCCCTTTTTATTATTGTAGAAATCCAAATTAAAAAAAATGAAGACAAGTATACTTCTGTGTTATGAACTCTCTATATCGTTACATCATAATATTTTAATATGTTAATTATTACAAGAAAATTGGGTGAAGGCTACAGAACATAGATGGTTGTGTGTGTTTGGGGGTGGGGGATGCATGCACACCCATGCACATGGGGAAAACCCCAGGACTCAGTTCTTTTCCTAGCTTTGCCAGTGATTTGCACTGTGACCTTGGACTTTCTTAACCTACTATTGCCTCACTGTGCCTATTTCCAAAATTTGACTAACAATGCTTACCTCACTAAAGGTTGTGAGGTAAATTGCATTACATTGGTGTCACTGTGGTTCTGTGGATATGCAAAGATGCACAAATGCACAGAACTGACTGCAGAATTAGGGCCTAATTTTCTATTGCAATTCTCTACATTTGCAAAATTCAAACAAGTCAACTTGTGAAGTGCAGGCAATATTTAATTTTCAGTAGACTAATATCCACTTGGAAACTATTTATTTTTGTAATTTTAAAACTGATAGTTTTGCTCATTGCTTGAAGAGAAAAAAGCTTACTTTATATTGTTGAGTGCTACTACAAGAGAAGTGAATGTTCCCTTGTTTGAACAGTGGGAAGCAAAAATGGAATATTATTTCTCTGTAGCAATGTACTTGCCAGTGATCTCACTTCAAAATGTTAAGTGACAATGGACCTGATTTTGATAGCACTTATGCCAGTTTTACATCTGTGTAGCACCAGCTTAAAAGGAGTTAGTCTTTATTTACACTGATTTAAATTAGATTCAGAATCAGGCCTAATGTTTCAGTTCTTTGTGACAAGTCTAACATTCATGTAACAGCTATGAATTGCAACAGAAGGGAAAATTGCAAGACAGTGTCTTGAGCACCTGTGGTTTTGAAAATTGTATAGCATCCCAAGTGCCTCAGTAGGGGGACATTTAAGTGGTAAAGATATTAAATTATGCAGGAATGTGAGGCAGTATAATTGTTTTACCCCTCAGAAATCTTGCCGGTATTTTTTCATTTTAATTAACTAATTTAAAAGAGGCTGACTAACAGTTAATTTACATTTTTGCTTAATCTTGCAATAATCCAAAATGCAGAGTGGTTTGCATCGCGAAGGGACGCTCCTTTTCATGCTGTGTACCCTGACACCGCAGTACATGAAAATATGGTGTAGTGGTTAAAATCTAGGACTGGAAGTGTGGAGATCTGGAGTCTAGTTCTGTCTTTGCCACAGATTCTTTGTATGACCTTGTGGAAATCTCTTAACCATGCCTCAGTTTCCACTACTGTAAAGTAATAAAATAACATTTTTCCAAAGTGCTGAGTATCCAGCAGTCAGTGGGAGCTGCAGGATGTCCAGTAATTTTGAAAATCAGGCCATGCATTTTAAATGTCTTAATATGGCACCTCTTTATAAAAATCTTGTTCTATATTGTATCAGCAGTAGTATTTTCTTCAGAAGAAAACAAAACGTATGTGTTTTGAAGTTTTGTTTTTCTTTTACAAATTTGTGTTTTCAACTGAGAGAAATACTTGTAGTGATTTCTTGTGCTTCTTGATTTCAGTTTTATGGTTTTTGGTGGGGTTTTTGTGGTTTTTTTGTGGGAGGATAATATATTTCATATGATCAATACACTTTTTTCTCCTCTCTGGTTCGGTATTTTCATTTGATAAAAAAACTCCAATTTTCGGGGATAAAGTATAAGAGTCTTGCAGTAATTGCAATGTTTCTTTCAATAAAAGGAAAAAATATTACATAAAGGAATTACCTAATCTGTGTGGATAAAATTGAGATGTTGCAGTTTGTCAAATTGGTAGTTAGCAGTTATGTTGTAAACTTCCATGGAGAAATATATTTAGACATGTATTAGATACCAACTACATCAGAACAGACGTTTCCCCTGAGTGTGAAATTTTAAATGTGATATGCTAACATTTTCCTGATATGCTACTGAACTAATCCTATTTGTCAGGATAACAGAAAGGTTAAGGACAGGGTAGTGTACTGTAGCAGAGAGCAAATAAAGACACCTTCAAGAATGAGAGGAATGTGTTTGGTATTACATTGTCTTTTTGTTTAACTTCTGCTCTTGTGTTTTTGTTTGCTTAAATGGTGTCTTCATATGAGTTTTTATGGTGGAATAAGATATAAATCTGGTCATCATCTCAGTTGCAGCACTCTTCTTCAAATCGATTTGAAATTGAAAAGGTGAATGCACTTGACTGCTGTAATTTGTTTTATTTCTGGAAGTGTTTGTGATAGAATTTATCAACTTCTGATGTAAAATAGTCATATTACAATAAATCCAGAAGTATGGCGTATAAAGTACAGGTGCTGTGTTTGTCATAAAAACTAGGTGATTATGTTTGGGCATTGTATTTGAAGCTATCACAAGATTAAAGAGAGGATAAAAAAAATTGTTTGAGGTCCTTAAAGAGAGATTTGCATTACTTGCATAGTAGCAGTGTGCTTCCACATAGTATTACTTATTCAGAACTTTGCACTGTTCAATATTTATTTTTCCTCTACAGAATTTGTGTTTGCTCTCTCTTGTTGCTCTCCTTCTTACTCCCATTATAAAGACACTTAGTTTAGGCAATAATATGACAGGAGCAACTTCAAGGATTCCACATTTTAAGAGAATATTAAGAAAATACTTTACACACTTCAGATTAACCTGGTGAATTGTCATGTGTGCTGGAATCTGCTGCTACATTGGTAATCAGTTATTCTATCAAATGCATTTGACTCCACCGCTTCACATTTTGTATTTAATAGTTCATTGCCAAGTACATGGTAAGCACAATTCGCCAGCACAGACATTTACAGGTTATTCTAGAGCACATTGTGGCGCAGTTCTTGGATTACCTTTTTAATCTGGTGTCAATGGAAAACTTCATCCAATAACCTGTATTAATGCAGTGTTCTGTGTGTGAAGATGTAGTGACTGACTTGCAGATTTGTAAAGAGAAATGAAATTAATGGATATGAAAATAACTTGAGTTCCACATTGAAACTTTGTCCAGACTGGAGTTACATAGTAATTCTTAATGAACATTTATAGTTCAATAATATTCTTAAGAAAAAATTCATTAAAAATAGTTCCACTGGAACATTATATGCCATAATGAACATTTAGATTATGATTCTCTTTGAGGGCTTTAGTTATATAATCTGTTTACTTGGAAACGAGAATATGTGGACATCAGTTATATAATATGAATTAGAGTCAAACTGCAGTTTTCATCACAATGCTCCATGACTATTTTCTACTGCATGTTCCTTGACCATATTTATATACATCAGTGTGTTTCTGTAACAACAAGGAAGGCCCCTCTACATCCAACTCTAAAAATAATTGTGTGGTATTGGGCCATTTATGTGTGCTGACCAGATGATAAATGATACACTACCAATAACAGAAATGCTTTCATGCTACAGATTCCAGGAGTTCTAGAATTACTTGGGATTTTAGCATTTCAGTATATTTAAGGGAAAATTTTCAAATGTTCTCAACATGTTGAATGCTAAACTTTTTTGAAAATCTGGACCTTGAGGCTTTGTGCAAGTCTGACATACTTGAAAAAAGCAAACTACAGCAAGATGTATAATTTAATTTTTCAAACAAATATATTGCTGAATTGTGGCGAATATAGGCCTGACTTTTCACAAGTGCAGAAGTTTCAAATTATAATTAAATGTAATGATGGTGCTTAACCAACAGTTTCATTTTTGTTCAAATATCTTGAAGAAGTTAAAGCAAACTTTACACTGTGGAAGCAAACTGTAGACCCAGTTCTCCATCCTCTTGTCTTCTTGCATAGTCCTTTACACTTGTGAAATGTGAGTGTGAAATGCCACCAGTCTGATATGTTAGTGTTTTACATTCACTTTGCACAGGTATAAATCACTGCAATAGCTGCATGACTGTGGTGAATCAAGCCTGATTTGTTTCTGTTTATTCACAGTTATAAAAATAAAAGTACTTTTAAATAATATGTTAGTTACTACTTATAGGTAAACACAATTGTCAACAGTATTTTTTGCTCATGTTAAGAAATTGTTGGGACCGTTTCTTTGAAATGCTGGAGCACCCTCATGCTTTGGAGCAGGGACTTGAAATTTGGCACAGGGTGGCCTTTGGGTCAGGTATGTGCACTTTTCTTTCCTGGTGAAAATCCACCCAAATTTAGCCAAATTATAAACTTTCTTCCATTTTAGAGACTTCTTCAATGTTAGCAGCTAAAATCTCTGAAGATTGCATCCTCACTGATCATTCTCCAGCCTCTCACAGATCCAATGTGCGACTGCACTGCATATGTGCCATCATCACAGAGCAACTGAGCATGCTCTAGCAGAATGCTACAGGGGCTCCCAAGGACTTTCTTTGTAACTGATGCTCCCAGCTTCTCTGGGCCAGTATAGATCTGAGCACTGAAACTGAGATCAGGGAGCCTATCTGTCTTGTGCTCTCTATGGCCTTCTCTACACTTGCAGTGGCATGTAGGGTATATCTAGCTACAAACCACAGTGAAAAGCAGGCTTGTGCCAGCATTGCAGTGTGGAGCTACATGCGCAGTGAAATATATCACTGTATTGTCCCACTGCCTTACTGCTGTCTTTCCCAGTCACCGGAAAAGGCTCCAGCAGTGGGGAAAGGCTCTGGCAGGAGGGAGGCAGTTACTGACAGAGAAAGGCTCTGGCAACCCCTTGTGGTGGAGAATGACTCCTGCAGCAAGGGGGCAGTGGGACACTACACTTCTAAAAATAGACATACGAGGCGCTGCTTGGGGGTGTATACAGCCTTGTACAGTATATACCCTATGGTTCTGGTGTGTCTTTACTCACCTAAGCAGTGCCTCATCATCTACACTTTGTTTACCCATGCTAGGGGTATGTTGTCAGTACTCTACGTGCTTCCATAAGTGTAGACATAGCCTGTGACAACTTTGCTGACACCCAGGCACCATAGAAGAGTAAGCCCTCTGATTTGAATGCAGAGGGGACAAAAGCCAGACCAGGCGAGGAAAAGGAGTAGAGTGAGACAAGGAGTCTGGTGAGATTGGGACTGGAGAGTGGGGGAGAGAAACTGGAACTGGGAGATGAAGATAGGGAACTTGGGTCTGGCTGGACAAGGAGACTGGGACTCAGAGCTGGGGCAAAGTGGCTAGGACTGATTGGGCAGGGAGGCTGGACCTGGTTGAGTGACTGAGAGGGACTGGGAAATGGGGGAAACGAGAGACTGGGCCTGGGAAGCTTTGAGAGGAGACTGGGAATGGGAGCTGGGGAGGGAAATGGGGGACTGGGAACCGGTTGACTGATAGAACACTGAAATGAGATGAGGAGATTGGACTGGCTGGACAGGAAGGTCGGGGAAAGGAACCAGTGGAGGGAATGGGGATGAGGGTAGACAGATCTGGCAAGGAGCTGGGGGGAAAGTAGGAAACTGGGAGTGGCTGGGCAAACAGACTGAGAAGAGGAGCTAGGGATGGGATTATGGGGAGACAGATTGGATGAAGAGCCTGGGGAGGGTGACTGGGCCTGGGAGCCAGTGGAGGCAGGGAGGAGAAAGAGAGAGGATGAGAAGGTAGGAGGAGGGGAACTGAGATTGGCTGGGCAAGGATATCGGGGATTGGGTTTGGGGAGGGGTCAACTGGGACTTGAACTGCAAGCCCTGATGGGGAGACTGAGGAAGGAGATGGGAACTGGAATGAGAAGTCTGAGGAGTGGAAACTGGGACTGGGCAGACAAAGAAAATGGGAGTGGGACAAGAAGCCAGGGGTGGGGAAGAGTCAGGACTGGGACAGAGACAGATTGCAGGGGACAGAACAGAAGGGTCAAGTTTGGGGGAAATGGGAAAGAGTCTGTGCTGTGCCCACTAGAGCACAATCCCCTTCAGAGCATGGAATGGAACCCAAGATTCTGATGTCTCACTATTCCTCTGCTGTTAGCAAATATCTGTGAAATCCACTGGCAAAGTATGTGTCTCATCCTCCTCTCCTGTTGGTCCACATAGAGGATGACAACATAATACTACTATTACTTAGTGCTTTAGCTCAAGTGGCAGAGGTCTGTGTCGTGGATCTAAATGTTTCACCTCTGCTGCTTGAGCCATGTAGGTATCAGTATGATGCCCATGATGGAATATCTGTTGTTTGTCTGCTTTTTAAAAAATATAAGAAATTACACACCAGATTTTTGTTTTGTTAAAAGAATGGTATTAAGGTTGCAAAGTCAAGCATGTAAAAGTAGGGAAATGCCAGAATCAAGGTAGCCTATGCATCCTTAAATCAGTGCCCTTGTATGTATCAATTATGATTTAGTTTTTAATCATGACAAACACAACAGAGGAAGAGAAAAGATAGAGAAAAAACAGAAAATTATGTCTTGCTGTTGCTTGCTTTTGGCATGTGCTGTAGACTCGATACATACATAGACGGGTCATTCATGTATAGGTATATGTTAGCTGCTGGACCTCAGCCTTCTTCCCAGTCTGGGATAATACCTAGCTGGCATGCTCTTTTCTCCCCCACATCTGTTCCCCTACATACTGGGACAAGACTGCTTTTTAAGTTTTAACTTGTCCTGGTGGTTATGGTATCATTAAAATTAAGTTAATTCCAAAATTGGTCAACCTTGAAACTAGTTAGAAAGAAAGGAAAAAGAAAATAGAATCTGATAAAGAGAAGTGTGCAATGATTATCGTCAACCTAACATCCTAAAGATTGTTTAGGATTCAATCAAATTGACATCCTCCCTGGTTTCTTTTCTGGTCTTTGTAGTTGTACAGCGATACATTTGTGGCCTGAACATATGGGAGGTGAAAACAGTTCAAAGGCAGTCCAAATGACTGCTGGATGATGAGATTAGATCTCAACATCTCTGGGGACCTGGCAATACCTCTGTTTTTCTCTTTGGGCGAACTCCTGTTTCCTTTGTAGTCAGTGTGAGTTTTGCCATTGACTACAATGGAGCCAGATTTAACTCTAAACGTCTAGAGGGGGCCTGGTCGGTCCTCATTTCCTCCATCGAAATGTCCAGTGTAGAAGGCTTTTGTATCCCAAATATTGGCATATCTTTTTGTTTCCAATAATTTGAATTTTATTGCTATTCCTTGTAGCCTCCCCTCCTTTGAGGTCATCTTGCTACCATATTTTAGTGTAAAGAAGCTAATTTCACACAATTTGTTTGAGTCAATTTTATGCATTCTTTCATTAAACTTATTTATACAACATGTTTACAGGGTAAGATGTCCTTCTTCCAACTTTACCCACGTTGGGTAAAATTTTGCTCCATTAAAGTTAGTAGGAAAAATTCCCATTGATTTTAAAACACCCATTGACTCCCTTTGGCTCAAAAAAGAATTTTTAAAAGGTAACAGAATGTTTACTTCCCCCCAAATCAATCATCTTTAACAAAGTAAAGCTGGCTCAGTCCCCAGACCTGGCACAGCTGGATGTCCACAGCCTGGCTTCTTCTGGCAGAAGCCAGTAGAACTTGAGCAATGAAAGCAACGCTATTAGTGAAACCATTATTGGATGCTTTAATCAGATTTTAGAAAAGATCTCTTTTACTAACAGAAACTACAGGGCTGATGGAAGCTGGCAAAAATGTAATGAAGTCAGTCTCACTGGAAAAGTATGCTAGAGAGAGAGCTGAATAAATTTGAAAGTTTAGAATGTGATGAGGACCAGATAAGAATCTGGTTAGATAGCAGCTGTTAATTTTACATATAGGGTCCGTGTGATGCCTAGAAGTTGTTGAAACTAATCTTTTTTTCCCTGCACAAAATTTTGAAAAAGTAAAAGATTTTTTTACTGCATTTTTAATGAAAATTTTCATTTTTCCTCAAATTTTGTTTTGACATTTTTTTTCAAAAAAATTGTTTTCAGTTAACCCCCAATTTTCAGTGAAAACAATTATCAACATTTTTTGGACAAACGCTAATAATTTCCATTGGGAGAAAGAAAGCGGACAAGCTGACAGTTTTGTACTTCTCTGCTCACTATAATGGAAGAAATTTGACAGTACCTGATTGTCTTTTCACAAAGATGTGCAGATGTGGCTAAGTGAGGCACTTGCAGCTCTCTACTTGTAAAACATCTCCACATCATTGTTATTGCTTCTTTAGCTAACTTTTCTTGTGTGTAAATTCAGGGTTCTTCTTTCTGGCTTCAACATGGAATGATGTCAAGTATCAGAGGGGTAGCCGTGTTAGTCTGTATCCACAAAAACAATGAGGAGTCCGGTGGCACCTTAAAGACTAACAGATTTATTTAGGCATAAGATTTCGTGGGTAAAAAAACACTTCTTCAGATGCAAGGAATGGAACATGGAATGATATCCATAGTCATTTTTTTACATGAAAGTACATTGATATTCTTCATAATTGATAATCCCTAAAGCACATTTATGTTTGTGCTGCAAGAGCAGGATTCTAATGGGTATTCCCCATGATTGTTAGAGTATTACAGGCAGAATTTAGCAAAAATGACATCACAAAAATCAGCTAAAAACATGTAATTGGAAGTCTGTCTCTAATGGTGAAATATGAAGGACAGGAAAATCTTCATTGAATGATGGAGGCAAGCAGTACAATATATGGTACCTGTCTGATAAGAAGTTGTAAGATTTGCAGAATTTTATGGCATATCCTGTATGTCTGTAAAGTTAGAGGCCTGTCACACATGGTCTTTTAGCTGTAGTAGGCTATGGCATAACACTGCTGGCTTATGGCATGATCCAACTTATCACAGGCTCATAGAATATCAGGGTTGGAAGGGACCTTAGGAGGTCATCTAGTCCAACCCCCTGCTCAAAGCAGAACCAATCCCCAATTTTCGCCCCAGAGCCCTAAATGGCCCTCTCAAGGATTGAACTCACAACCCTGGGTTAGCAGGCCAATGCTCGAACCACTGAGCTGTCCCTCCCCCCAATGTCATTCACATTATAGTTAAAAGGTGTGTGGACAACATGCCTCCAATTTCCTTGACATGCATTCCACATAGGACAAAATGCTCCTGTACCACCTCATGATTTGGATAAGTGTTAGAGGGGAAAAAAGGGAAATTATCTCTTTTACTTTGTATATAACTAGCTAGAAGTCACTGAATAAAAATAATTGTTTTACATCCATAAATTGAGTATGATAAATAAAACCAGCATTAAATGGTTTTTTAGATTTTAAATATTAAATGTCATGCTCAGTCAAAAATATAATGAAAACATTGCATTGTAGTAGAAATCCATTTCATTTCATTTTCTGCACTAAAATAGATTGCAATCTTAGATACTTATGTCTATGAGGGAAGTTTATTTCCCTTAACCGGTATTTTAATTCATCTAATTAATACACTTACTATGTATTATTATCCTTTGCTTGATATTCTTCATTTTCACATTAACAGATTTTTTTTAACAGGTTGTCAAGTTAAGTCACTGAGGCAAATAGCACGAGACAGGTAGACCTTTTAGGGAGAGCAATGAGGATTGAATGATATACAGTGAAAAGCAGGGAGCACGCATCAAGATAAACTTAGAGGACAGGCTTGTTAGGTCTGATGACCTTTTTTCTGTCCTATTCTTCTTTGGGTCCTTATGTTTCTTGTTATCAAACCACACAGAATTGCTGTAGACCACAATTACACTAAAATATTTATATACTATAAATGTATTTTGGGTAGATAAACAAAGTTGATAGATAAATAAATAGGGCCCCCATTGTACTCTCACACTTACATTTACTAAGCACCCTGCAATTTTGAAGTACAGTATCTTCATGTTTTGCTAGCAATTGGGGGATTTCTAATTTGTAGTCCCTACAGAGCTATGCACTTTCCTCTCTGTTTGCTTTTCATGCTGTGTGGCATGAATAACAAACTACTTGTCCTACACGATCACCATGATGCTATATAACCTACTGTTTGGAATTAATCACATTTCATCTGAACAAGTTCCTGAATCTAATTTTTATCATTACTATGCTTTCCTCTCTCTCTCTTTCTCCTATTTTTAGTGTCAATATTGCCATAAAGACCTGCAAGAAGACACTCTCTTTAGTATAACAGCCATGTTGTAGGATTTATGTATTAATGTCAAAAAGATTATATTCTGATCTTCTTCAAATATTTAAATTGCAAAGGGAGACGGAGAAACTGGAGTTTGTTGTCCCTGTAAAATAAGTGATATGATTGTAACCTGATTGAACTTTCAAAGTTGATAAAAGTATTGGGTAAGATTGACTGAAGCAAACTCTTCCCATTTGCAAAGAAGTTAAATTACCAGCATACAATTTGCCAACCTATAGGAGGAGTTGAAAACAAGGAGCCATAGCTGTGGCAGTTATCCTAGGCCATGGCTTGAAGTGTGTGGGGGGGCGGTTATGGCTGTCAGCCTTCCCATCAGCTGGTCTGGGTTGCTGTGCTGAACAGCACAATGGATGTCAGTTCAGTAGCAGCAGTAGTAAGAGGTCTGACAGATGCTTTCTTTGAAAAGGAGCCAGTGTGGGCCAATCCTGTCCACAGCTCTGGCTAATGAAATCATCATACAGTGCCTCTGCCAGCATGAGTAGACATGATTGATGCCTCAAGGAGGCCTTTAGCCACCCTGATATCCTATTAGAAGAAAAGGGCAAAAACAGGCGAAATGGAGAGCAGAGAGGAAAAAAGAGACAGCAGGGGTCAGGGAAAACAACATGAGGAGTGTGGAGCAAGGGAAAAGAGCAGATGTGGGGAGAAAATGTTATCATGATAAGGCCAAAGGGGCAATATGAGTGAGGCTTCTGCATATTAGGAAAGAAGGCCAGTAAATCCTGTTTGTAATCCAGGTTTTCCCATAAAGGTTATAGAATTAACATGAGGTGAATGGATAGGTGATGCTGAGCCATTGCCACTGACCTTAGTGGGAGCAGGTTTTGGCCCTTAAACTGAACAAAACCAGTCCCAATGCTAATCTTTGTGGTACTCCTCTCCTTACTTCAAACACTCACAACTGCTGACTTCATAGACATTTTTCTCTGTGATACTGTTTTAATTTTTTAACATCCAGTAAATTTTATGCACAGGTTCCTTTTTACTTCTCCAAAAAAGTTTGTGATGACCACACTGACTGTAAACATTGTCCAAATATTAATCTTCAAACATTTTTCATATCCTCCTCACCATTGTTTTATCCTAATAAATTTCTGCTAATGACCTGAATTATTTAAAAAAAATTGTGCTACAATTCCTCATCTTTATTTTTCCCTTATGGTATCACTTAATGGGATTATGTCAAGTTGCATTTTAAAATTATATATTGATTCTTTGAACTTTGCTCGATCCCAATATATATCAGAGCTCGAACTTGTTGAATTCTAGGCTATTTTCCTGGACATTTGGTGAGGGTTAGGTGTATGTGATACTGGATGGGACAAATTGTGATTTATAGGGAGATCTAGTGGAAAAGGCTTGATATAAAAAGGCATGTCTGTCTATTCTGAACTTTTATCCTTTTGTTTATATGCATTTTAATTATATATAAAACAAAACAATCTCCCTCTAAAAATAACAAGAAGATATATAATGATGCACAGATGCACGAGGAGAAATAAATACATTCTTTACCTCTCCCCACTTTTCTTCTTGTTCAAAGGGTTAAAAAGATTTAAAGAAATTTGTGAGAAAAGCATATGATTCTGTTTTAACATGCTGCATGTGGAGTTTCTGCACAGAGCAGCTTGTCACTATGCTGTGATTTTAAAAGAACTTTCATGTGATATAAATAGGCTTTGATAGATTAGATTTTTTTATTAGTAAATGTCGATTTCACCATACACATACAAACCAATGAAAATATATTTCCATTAGGATTGCCAGTTGTCCGGTTTTCGACCGGAATGCCCAGTCAAAAAGGGACCCTGACAGCTCCAGTCAGCACTGCTGACTGGGCCGCTAAAAGTGATGCAGCGGGGCTAAGACAGACTCTTTGCCTGACCTCACTGCACGGGGTTCCCAGAAGCGGCCGGCATGTCCAGCTCCTAGATGCAGGGGCAGCCAGGGGGCTTCCGCGTGCTACCTCTGCGCCAAACGCCAGCTCCACAGCTCCCATTGGCTGGGAACTGTGGCAATGGGAGCTGCGGAGGCAGTGCCTATGGGCGCGGGCAGTGCGTAGAGCCCCCTGCCCCCTCTGCCTAGGAGCCGGACATGCCGGTCATTTCTGGGAGCCGCTTGAGGTAAGTGCCACCTGGCCGGAGCCCACACCCAAACACCCAGCCCTGAACTCCCTCCCACACACAAACTCCCTCCCATAGCCCGCACCTCCCACACCCAAACACCCAGCCCTGAGCTCCCTCCCACACACAAACTCCCTCCCATAGCCTGCACCTCACACTCCCTCCTGCACGCCGAACCTCTTGGCCCCATCCCAGAGCCTCTTCCTGCACTCCAAACTCCCCTGCTCCAGCCCTGAACCCCCTCTCACACCGCAAACACCTCATCCTCAGCTCCACTCCAGAGCCTGGCTCACACATCATTATTAAGATTCGTCTCCCAACATGCGATGAGATCCAGTACCTCCCGTTCGGACCATGCTGGAGCTCGTCTGCAAATCTGGGACTGCGTGGTCTCTTGTGATGGTGGACTCTGCATGGTCACCTGTGATGGTGGACTGTGCTGATGGTCACCTGTGCTGATGAGCTCGCCATGGTGACCAAACAGGAAATGAAATTCAAAAGTTCCCGGGCCTTTTACTGCCTACCTAGCTAGTGCATCGGAGTTGACAGTGTTGTCCAGAGTGGTCACAGGGGAGCATTCTGGGATAGCTTCCAGAGGCCAATAACATCGAACTGCGTCCACAATACCTGTAACCCGGAACTGCAATCTTGATTTTAGTGCTCCTCCAATTGCCGAGGTGGAGTACAGAAACCAGATTAAAGAGCCTTTAAATCGAAAAAAATGATTTGGTCGTGTGGACAAAATCAGTTTTATTTGAATTAACTTGACTAATTCCGAAATAACCACATACTGTAGACCAGGCCTAGGAGATTAAATGGCTGATTCTCTGTTGCCCTATACAAAGTGGCTGTAAATCAAAGTGCTTCCAACTCAAAAATGGAAATCCATATTTTAATTAATATGTTACTATGAAAAATATTTTGTTAAAAATGAGGAGCCCACTTTTGAGAAAAGGCTCTTAATTTTAGCAAGCGTATACAGTGACAATTTTTTCCTGTATTGGAAAATATCATCACTGGCAGAAGGGAATACGAAAATTTGAATTCACCTTTCAGTTGGAAATGCTAATGTGAATTAGAGTTCATTAATTTGAGTCATGAATAAAGAACATGGCATACCAAAGGGCACAATGTGTAAATCATATATTTAGATCTTAACTGGAAGTTTCTGTGTGTCCTTTGGAGACATTTAACATGGATATTTCTCAGTAAGCACAGTATTGATGTGCCATAAAATCCTGAAGTTTAAGTGATTAACAGATTTGTACCGATATTTTACCCCAGACACCCTTCTCCCCCTACAAACATATACATCATAATATAAATATATGCCCACAAAGAGAGTGTGAGATAGAAGGGAGAATGTCTGTAAGTGCTGAATATTGGTAGTGTTGTGAAGATTAGATATAATATCAGTCTTTTTTATTTATCAGTTTTATTACATTCTATAGACGCTACACAATACAGTATGGATACGTCTTAAATTAATAAATAAAGTCCAAACTTGAGGAGTTTTCTGCACATTATATGGAATAACTAAAAGCTAAAGAATGTTAATTTGGGATGTATTAAAAATAGTGTAAATCAACACTTACTGTATAGTAGACATCTATCGCTTGATAAACTAGAGGATGTGTAATGTTTGTTGTTTTTCTTATGTGTTGACAAATCCAGGTCTTGCAATAGTTTGTGAATTTATTTGTCCTGCCGTTAGTTCAGCTGTTGCCTTTAGGAGCGCATGAATGCATACTAATTAAACAAACATCTGAAGAAAAAACTGACATAGAATGCATTTGCAGTCCGAGAGGAGAATAATACTAGGTTTTTATCTTTAAACCTGGACTTTTGCTTGAGAGAAATAGAGAATCAATTTTAACATTCATGAAATAACATATGCAGCACTGTATTAATATGAACATAGCTTTTTGTAATTATATCATTTTACATTTTTCATAACCATAGTATTGTTTCCCTGTGGCATAATTTTTCAAACCCTAACAATAATTAACCTGATAGTATGGTAGTGATTTTTTAAAAAATTCTACCTTTACACTTTCTTTGGAAGTACGATGAAGTACACTTATATTATTATTGTCAAGCTGTCTAGAGTGGCTCACAAATAGGGTTGCCAACTTTCTAGTCACACAAAACTGAACACCCTGGTCCCGTCCCTTCCCCAAAGCCCTGACCCTTCCCTGAGGCCCCGCCCCCTGCACACTACATTCCCGCTCCCGTGGTGGCTGGTTGTCCCCCACCCTCACTCATTTTCACTGGACTGGGGCAGGAGGTTGGGGTGCGGGAGGGGCTGAGAGCTGTAACTGGGGGTGCAGGCTCCAGTGTGGGGCCAGAAATGAGGGGTTCAGGGTGCGGGAAGGGACTCTGGGCTGGGGCAGGAAGTTGGAGTTTAGGCTCTGGGGTGAGGGTGGGGATGAGGGATTTGGCGTATGGGAGGGGGCATCGGGTTGAGGCAGGGTGTTGGGATGCAGGGGGAGTGAGGGCTCTGGGCTGGGAGTGCGGGCTCTGGGCTGGGGGTGCGGCTCTGGGCTGGGGCCAGGGATGAGGGTTTGGGGTGCTCCAGGTTTGGGGGGCTCAGGGATGGGGCTGGGGGTTGGGGCTCAGGCAGCTCCCAGTCAGTGGTGCAGTGGGGGAGGTGGGGCTAAGGCAGACTGCCTGCCTGTCCTGGCACTGCGCTGTGCGGGCCCCGGAAGCAACCAACCACTCTCTCCCGTAGGCACTACCCCCCTAGCTCCTATTGGCTGGTTCCTGGCCAATGGGAGTGTGGATATGGTGCTCTGGGCAAGGGCAGCACACGGAGCCCCGGGGCCCCCCTGCAGGACCTGCTGGCCACTTGCGCGGTGCAGCATGGAGCTAGGACAGGTAGGGACTAGCCTGCCTTAGTGCCGCAGCACCGCCGACCGGACTTTTAAAGGCCCGGTCGGCGGTGCTCACTGGAGCCGTCAGGGTCCCTTTTCGACTGGGTGTTCCGGTCGAAAACCAGACATCTGGTCACCCTACTCACGAATGCTGAGTGGCAACCTCAGGACAGAAACCAGGTCACAAACCCCAAAGGGGTTGTGAGTTCTATACTTCATCAACCAAGTGTCAAGTGTGAACTCCTCAAGCACTGTAACAGCCTTAACCTGGAGTCACAGACAGTCCCCTTGGGTACTCGGGCTATCTTGCCACCCAGGAAAACTTACATTTGTGATAGATGGTCCCTTACACAAAAAAGCACAATTATATTCAGGTTACTCCCAGTACCAAAAGACCAGTCACTTACCCCAATTCAGTTACATCTCATATCTCACACCAAAGACAACGCTTGTAGACAACCCTATAGTAAACTACCTAAAGATTTATCAACTAGGGGGAAAAAATTTACAAGGTTAAAGCAGGTAAGCATACACACACAAATGAGATAGTCTTGGGTTTAAAAAAAATAGAAGCTGCTATAGTGTGCAAGCTCTGTGTATCCTTTTAGGGCTAACCCAAGCTAAACAGCCAGGAATTCCTTGCTTATGATTAGAAGTTTTGCCCTTTCGCTGAAGTCGAAGCAGCATAGAGATAACAATTTCTTCTGGACAGGGATTTTTATTCCCTTCCCCCAGAGCTTGAGCTGATGGGAAGAGTGTTTGTGCACATCTCTTCTTCATGGGCGTCGGGGAGCAATCAACAAAATATTTTGCCCTCTGATGTTCTACGATGGTTTGTCTGGTGTCTATGGGCCTTCTTTTGTTGGAAAGATGACCCTCCTGTTCTAAACTAGCATTTCCCACTTGGTAATGCTTTTCTCCTGACAGTGAGGGTTTACAGTTTTAGAGCAAACACTTTTATAGTTACAGAGCAAACACTTAAATATTACTAGGTTTAAGTGTAGTAGCCGTGTTAGTCTGTGTCAGCAAAACGAAAATAAGAAAGAAAAACTTGTAGCACCTTAGAGACTAACAAATTTATTTCAGCATAAGCTTTCGTGGGTTAATACCCACTTCAGCTTATGCTGAAATAAATTTGTTAGTCTCTAAGGTGCTACAAGTTTTTCTTTCTTATTTTCGTTTTAAATATTACTGTGTCTGTGGTTCCAGGGGGGCCGCACTGAGATTGCTCAGTTAGGGCAAACTGTAAAGAATGGGGCAAACAATCCCCCCAAATGGTGGTTATTCTAATACTTAGATCCACCAAACTAGCAACAAAACAGCTTCTATAAATACCTTATTGGTTACCCAGAAGCCAACGATACAGTTCTCTTAAATCAAACCAGCCTTGGGCTTCCACCCAGACAGCCAAGTCAAATATGATGAGGATTATTGAAAATCTTCTTCCTTATATGACAAGTTCTACCAATCCCAAAGGATTGGACAGATTACCCCAGGTCAATTAATAGTTCAGATCTTACCCAAATACACGCTTACAGCCAATCCTTATTAACTAATCTGTCATTTATTAAAAAAGGAAAGAGTGAGAGTATTACTTAAAAGATACATACAGATATGAATAGCATTCTTAGGTTAGTTTCATAGGAGAGATGGTGAGCTTTAGAGTTGCAAAGAGTCCTTTCAGAATTAGTTCACAGTTTCAATCCAATGTTCAATATCAGGGTGATCCAGAATGGAACCGGAGACCTCCATCTTGTGGCTCAAGTTTCCCCTGATGAAGCATAAGCAGATTTGAGATGAAAGGATCAGGTCCAAAAGCCTTTATACATTTTCTGGGCAGCCTCTTGACAGCAACAGTCTTCTGGTGAACAATAGTGTCTTTTGAAGTAACCTCCTATTTCCTAAACATCACAGGTAATTAGCTACATGGATTAACATAAGGCAATTGCCTATTTCCTGTCATTTGCAGGTTGTTTGCTATAGACTTGCAAAAGAAAGTAAGACAGTGATATTACTACATATACAGTTAATTTAAATGTTAACCTCTTATTTTGATCTCTGAATGAACAGAATACAGCGATAGGGAGGAAATGTTTGATTACACTGTTAACCTCTAACAACAGATATGTAAACACACAAAAACACAAACATCTAGTAATATGTCTCTAAAGGTTGAATCTGGGTCAATTAGCCTGCTAGTTGTGTAACCCTTTCTGGCCCCGTGTCACAATTACCTTACAACATGGGATACAGATATCAAAAGTGAGATGAATGCATGCAGCAACTTGAAAGCATTTCATAAGGTCTAAATGCTACGCATTTTTATACATCTCTAATACCTGGTCTGCCAGATACACAGTTATCACACCAAAAAACTGTTTAAATATTCCATGGCTTTAACCAGCTAGAATACGAATCTTTTGTTTTTATGATTCTGAGTCTTTCGTTGTTTGTAATATATAATATGATATATATTTATGGACACTCATATATAATATGATATATATGATGTATATTTATGGACAGACATAATATGATATATATGATATATATTTATGATTCAGTCTTCCATTTTTTGAAATTGTTTTATATATAATATAATATAAATATATATATAATATAAAACAATTACAAAAATGGAAGACTGAATCATAAATATATATCAAACACATAATATATAATATAAAACAATCAATCAAAAAAGATAGCACTGGAAAATGAGCAATATTTGTATCTTTGCATATGAGAAAAATCTATATTTATACAAAGCAGGATCAGGAATATTTCTTAGACAGATGTTAAACAAATAAAGACTCTATATGTTGAGAAATGCTAATGAAATTTCAGCTTATGTTAATGTTTGCAATGCCAGCTGAGTATGTTCTGGCTGATGTCCAACATATATGGAAAACAGGTTTTTGTTGTTAAATAAAACATGACATCCTTTTGGGCGTAATGACAATTTCTTAATATTAGAGCAAATAATGTCCCAATTTGAGTTAGATAATTAGGTATGCATAAACTTCAGAGATCTCTACTGTAAATACTTTTAGATACCACATATGTTTGTAAATTAATAATAATGCACGTTGGCTAATTTTTGTAGCAAATTTGAAATACATGGTGGCAACAGTTGAGCTGGGATATTATTTGCAAGTTGTGCCCTTCATCACTGCTATAAGTTATCCCATTGGAATGTGGTTTGACTCAAAAAATCAGACCGTGAATGTGAATTTAATTTTGTGAAAAGAGCTGCTGTGACAGACCTGCCCACTAGTCTTCTCTTTTATGCACTTACCAGATTAAGCACTGGTAATGGCAAAGTAAGCGTCACCATGCTGCCCCAATGTATCTCAATCATAAGCATCTGCTTCTAGGAGTGAAACTAGTTCTTTTTCCCATTCCCATTCAATATTTGCTCTCTACTCAGACTGTTAGTGAAAGTGCTTATTGTAATAGTCTTCTAGAAACTGAACTGAGGCCACTGACTAATTGTACACAGGTCACAAAACAGCCATCAGAGGATAAAAGCTTTCAGGAACTTATAATGGTTCCGAGCTGGTGACTTAGAAGCGAAAAGCTCAGTGTCCTAATTCCTGGAGTTATCCAGTCCTCTAATTACAGTACCTGTGATATTGATCGTGATACAGTATCTCAAATCACAGTATATTATAATAATACACAAAACTACATTAAAAGGATATTATTTAAGTTTCAGAATCAAGCATTCTAAAGTTAGGAAATGCCAGAATTTAGGTTGCACATGCAATCTTAATTCTGCCTCCTTGTGCATATGCATTATGATACTCTATTTAATTACATGATCATATAGTACTTTTCTTAGCAGGGCTCCTGCCTTAGCCAGTGCATAGAGTAGGTGGTGCTCAAAAAATGAGGTAGCTATTCAATCTTTTCATCCTCATCATTAAATGATGGCCTTATTTACTGCAGACATCCAAACCCTACACTGAATACAGAACTATTAATTTCCTCAAGTTCTTTTCTAGGGTGCACTTCACTGTAGTCTGAGTGCCTCACAAACATCAGTTAATCTCCATGGTGAGATGAGAGCGTTATCTCAATTTTACAGATAGGAAAACTTAGACATTTGTCTGGGGTCACACAATGAATCAGTGGTAGAGTTAAGCTTAGCGCTCAGGTTTTCCTGACTTCCAACCCTTTTGCTCATTCCTCCAGGCCACGCTGCCTAAGGAGCCGAGCAACCACAGCTTCTTCAATTTCAGTTGCACATGTTAGTGCTCAGCACATCTCAAGCATATCAAGGCCTGGATGACTCAAGTTAGGCATGCAGAAAAGGAGGAACACACAATTTGTGTCCACCTGCTAAATTTTTGGCTTGTTTCTTTCTCAGCATCACACTGGAAGACTGTGAAAAGAGGCAGTAACAGAACTGCGTTCTGCTGTGTGACTTTCACTTGCTTTCTCTAGAAGACAATCCAACCAACTTTTCTCTTCCTGCAGGACCTTCCTTGCACTCCGTGTACCTTTCTATTGCTACAGCAAATGAGACAAAGATCCTACAAACTCATTCACTTCACAGCCCTGATTCATTCCCTGAGCACCATTGATTCTGTGCACGGAATGAGATAGGGGTCGGTGAAAAAAATCTAGTATGTGATCGTGTAATTAAACACTGTGTCAGAATGTATAAACACAGGGGGACCAATTAAGGTTGCACATGCAACCTTAATTCTGGCATTCTCTAATTTTTGAGTACTTGACTTTGCAGCTTAAATAACGTTTTTTTAAAGTACTACCTAAGTTGTTTTTTTTTAAGTAAAATCAAATTCTATTATATGCTACTGTGATAATTGTACTGTCATGCATCATTGGCAGAATTTGAATGTGGACCTTCAGTGCTGCAGTGCAGCTTGAATTACAGGATTTACTACATTTAGCTGGCAGCAAGACAAGACTTATTTCTGGTGCGAATAGGCCATTGGGATCCTGTGCTGCATCCAGGGGTGAGGGTTGTCAGAGTGAGACTGGCCCAACCTATCTCTCTCTCTCTAGAAGGGGTGGATGGGCAACTGGGACCTTGTGCTAGTGTTGACGGAGGGTAGGTTTTTGGGGAAACCCAGCTCAGCTCTCTTTCCCCCATCCTAAATAGTCTATCTGCTCCTAGGGACTCTAGTTCAGTGTGTGTGCTGCTCCTGTTTTGGTAGTGATGTTACCCTGACTCATTAGAATACTTGTCTTCCGTTAATGTAGTGGCATGCTGCCAAGTTTTGATGACAATCCAAGTTTATCTCTTAGTCAGACCTGAATGGAATATCATGGATAAAAAAAAAAAAAAAGAGTCATTTTGCTTGTCCCAAAGCTTTCACTGTGCCAAATTTCAAAGGACTGCTGCAAAAAATGAAAGTGTTAGAGATTCTCACAAAGAATAATTTTCAATTGAAAGTGTCTAGCAATCTAAAGATAGGGTGTGCTACTTGGTACCCCCTCTTAGAAATCATACACACAGTCGATAGTGTACAGTGTTGCTAACTCTGTTTCATCCTGAATAATACAATTTTTGCCCCTGCTCCAGGCACTCATGTGATAATGTGAAGAGTTCCAGCCCTCATGTTCAGCCCTGAGAACAGGAAAATGCTGTCTGATTGTCTGCCTTCTCTGCTTCCTGGAGACAAATTGTAAATCACAGCTGCTCCAGGAGACAGGCAAAGCCCATCTCCCTCAGAGACCATCAGACATTTTTGGAGAGGAGGCAGCTAATGCCATTTTTGCAAGAGGGGGAGTGGCAGGAGGAAGCAGAAAGAGCTCTGAAACTCAGGTGGCCTGTGCCTGCTCCCTCCTTTCCCCCTCCCCTCTTATGAAAATTAGGTTCTTTGAGTGCTTGGACACGTTCATTCCACTTCAGGTGTGTGCATCCCAGTGCACCATCAGAGAACTTCTCCCATAGCAGTAGTACTTATCAGGGTGGTGCATGTGTCCTCTGTATGCTTGTGCTGCTAGCCAAGAGCATAAAGGGGCGGAGTATGCACTGACCCCTCCCTTTCAGTTCCTTCTCACCACTTAGAGTCGGTAGTTGGAACTTGTGTGTGCTTGTCACACTCTGTCTCTTTCTTCTCTTTAGAGAAAGTTATTCTACTCTTTTAGTGGGTTGGTTAGTTGATTATGGTGTTAGTTAGATATACACTAGTTTTAGTAATTTGTTTTATATATATTTTTTGATTTTTAAACTCAGTACTGTGGCCTGCATAAATCCCTGGGAATTAGGCACTGTTCTGTAATAAATCCATGTGAATCAGCAACCCTCATTCTAGCTAAAGTGTTTAGGAGAGGGACACATAAGATATAAGTGCCTCGTCTGTAGAGGGTTTAAAACTAGGTCTAAGAAGTTGAGGGAAGTTCAGCTGCAGTATATTCTGATGGAGGTCACTTTGTGCCCTCACTTGGCACCCAGCCACTCTATATGGAGGAGTTCATGCACTTCTCCATCTTGGAATGCATGCCAGAATTGGTGGTTCCCCTCATCAGAGGAAACCCAAGAGAAGATGCCATTCTCCTCCCAGTACCACATAAACACCAGAAGAAATCAGGCACTTTAAATTCCTCCAGCCAGAAGAGGCCCTTTTCCTCCTTGAAAGATAGGTCCCCTACAGAGACTCACAAAAAGAAGTCTGATGCTGAAGTCAGAGCTAAGCTAGGCCCAGCGAGGAGCTCCCTAGTACTGCATTCATCATCTAGCGATGTAGAGTCATGGACTTCAGTTCCACTTGTGATACCATTGAGACCAACTCCATTGCGGTGACTTTTTATAGCTTAGTTTTGGTCTGTGATGTACCCTATGCTCTTGGTACCAACAATGCCTGTGACCAGGGACCTCCTTTATCTCTCAGTTCCAGATTCACCATTGATGCAGGATGAGTTTCAGGCAATTGTTCCTGCCACACAACCTCTGGTACCATCATCTTCAGCATCCCCTTTCAGTGCCTTTGGGGTCTGGGCGCTTTCTGGTACATCAGAATCCATATGCCATGCAACAAGACAGGTGTACAATACCTTCAGTAGGATAGCTGTCAATCCTTCCTCCATGTGTTTTTTTCATGTTGAGAACACTCTTCCACTTCTTATGAACTCACTGAATAACCTGTCTGTATATAAATCCCTCATAAAATGCAAGTCATCATTGAACTGATAACCTATCAAATAAATACATTTTACATTTTTAAAAAATGTCTAAATATCAAAATGTAACTAAAAAGAAGTGGGTGGGTGTGTTGGGGGAAGGGGGGGCAGAAGGGAAGCACATAGGCCCAGATCCTAAATGGTATTTAAATACCTTTGAGGATCTGGGCCATAGTGTATAATCTACTTTATAGTAAACTCTGCTCTTGAAAGATCATCAGTATCCCTTCTTATGTACTTTTGTTTCTCTACTTGGCACGGCCTGTTATTTTTTGTCATGTTTTCCATCTAATTTAGCTTGTAAACTCCATGGAGCAGGGATCTTGAAGTTTTATTAACCTGTAAAGCATCATGAACACTGCTGGTGGTATATACATTTAACCTAGAGGTTGTGTTGGTTGTGTTGCTTATAGTTCCTTGCTAGCAAGATAAAGTTTTTTAAATAGTTTGAACACAGACAGACTGGCAAAGTCCAAGTCAGGATGCTATGCTACAAGCACAGATCACTGCTGGATGTGTTGCCTCCAAGGAAAACTGACAGCTACCAGATCTGCCAAGCGTGTGACGCAGCACATATGATGTGCATTTGTCAGGTCTGTCTCACCTTCCTGCATCTCAGGTAAAAATGTCACACAATTTCAGAGTGACTCCCACACAAAATCCTCTGTAGTTTAGGGAAAGGTGTACTCAGCTGCAAGGTAGGAGACTATGAGTTTTAGTCCCTGCTCTTCCACTGATTGATATTAATATTTCCATGCATTTCACAACCCTTATTATTAAGCAAGGACTAATACCCCTGTCCTAGAAGAGGCAACATTTCACTACGTATTTTACAGATAAGATAACTGAGAAGTTGCGCAAGGTCCCTTCAGTCAGAGCTGGAAATCGAATCCCAGTTTTCAGTATGATATAGCTAAGTCACTCCACTCTGCCTTTCAGAAGAAATGCACCAACTTAGGTACTGGGGTGTGCTGTCTCTAACCACTCGATACACTGGTCTCATAACCAGGATTAGAACTCAGGAATCCTGATACCCAACATTTCAGTGTTGTCTCACAAATAGTTATCTAGTGCACTGACAAAGTGTGTCTCCTTTTATGGGTTGGTCTGTGTAGAGGCTTCTCTCTTCTCCAGTTACTTATAGCTACAGCATTTTTGTGTCCTGGCAAGTCTGATAGTATTGGACCAAAAGTGTGTCTGCCACTTACTTTATTTTTTCTCAGTATGTATGTTTACATTTTAGACAGTTAATTATGTAAGATCTTGGCCATGTCTACACTAAAAGTGCTGTGCTGGTATAGGACTGTAGGAATACCAGAATATTGTACTGGCAAAGCACTTCTAGAGTGGACACAGTTTATATTGGCAAAGCTACATTTTTAGCTTATTACACACACACATTCCGAGTGAAACAAACAATACCAGTAAAAGCACATTTTTGCAAGTATAATGTGTCTACACTAGTGGCTTTCGCCAGCACAGTGATGCTGGGATCACATCTCTTCACTCCGACCAACACAGGTATGCTGGCAGAGAAGTCTGTAGTGTAGACATAACCTTCAATAGTTTTAACATTTGTCCTTTCTATATTCCATCTAAGTCTGAAAGTCATGTTGCAGCTGGTGTCCTAAGCATTCCTGTTTCCACATTGCAAAAATCACTGTTATTATCCCATCTAATTAGGTGGATAAATTATTAGACTTTGGAGGAAAAAATGTAAAAGTTTGATATTATTTTCTTAATTTCATTTAATTGCCATTGTAGTTCCTGTGAATGTGGAAACAGGAACTATGTGTGACAGCAGCAGTGAGCTAGCATTCAAATGGATTATCAGAGTTTACTGGGAGAAAATCACAGCCCAAGTACAAATATTTACTTTTTGTCAAGTTTAGTAAAGATACAGAGACATGTTACATAGTTAATATTTAATAAGTATGACAATATTGAAAATAATCTAATAAACTAGACAATATCCACTCTTTGGGCCAGATCTTCACCTTGCATAAATCATTGTAGCTCAGTTGAAGTCAGTGTACTTATCCCATATACTAGATAATGATTTGACCCTTTAAACTCATCATTTGGATATATCCTCTTGCTTTCTTAACACCAATAGAAGTATGTCTTTAACAGTATTTTCATAAACTTCTAGGCTTACAGATTAATGTTTTATACCACTTGAAAGGTAGGATACAAAAGCTTTTCAGACGATATTCTGTTCCTCATTAATTTCAGCTCAAACAGTTTTCCATATGGAGATAATTAAAATCAGGTCAAAATTGAAGTGGGGGAAAAACAAGATGGTTATTTTAAAGTCTGACACCTTGTAAACCATGAGGCTAGGAAAAATACTATACCTTGATGGAAAGCCAAGACACATCTTTCTATGGGTGGATAACATTTTATGGGCCAGAATCTAGCCCCTGCTGAGACCCCTTTATGCTGCTCTGGCATTTAAAAAGGACTGTTAAAGGGTTGGAACAGTTCCCTGGGAAATTACCCTAGGATACAGTAGAGTAAGGCAGAGAAGGCACATCAACCTTGTGGCAGATAGACATGACAGAAGCGGAAGGAGGAGCGTAGTAGTTCTCAACCATATCTGTTCGGGGATCCTTTTATCCATACTGGGAATTCCCCCTCCCATCCTAATCTAGTCAAGGCCGTCTTCCATGTAGCGATACGGGAGGGGTGCGGCAGTTGGAAATCCTTGTTTTATAACAGCCAGTTGCTGCTGCCAATACATTTAAAAAACATTTTTCCTGACAACACCATAGATTTTAAAAATGGGTTACAGAAAACAATCCTAGGACATTGTCCTTATGAACAGAGAACCATATATGAATGTTTTTTAAATAGGGTATCATTTGAAAAGAACAAGATAAAAGAAAATGTGATTGAACTGTGGCAGAGAAACAGTTACATTCAACAGTTTCAGTTGAGACATGCTCCTTGCCAAAGTTGTTATTCCTAAAGCATGTCATACTTGCCAGTTCTCCATTGGGTTTGACAGAGGGTAAAGTTCCTAATCTACAAAAACCGGCAGGGGCAGCAATATCACGCTCAAAGGTCATTAACTGCTCATGTGTTGTTTACATTAATATAGTGATGAAGATTGCTGAGCTTAGATTTGCTAAAACATGCGGTGTTCCCATATTAGAGAAACTGCAGTGCTAAAAATATAAAACATTACAAATCATGATCTCTTCTGAAATGCTGAGTAACAAACATTAATGGTTCCATTTTCTCTTTTAGTAGCACAATTAATCATCACGTTCTTTTTTAGAGACAATTTTATATTTCTTGGAAAGAGCTAAACAATTCAGTTTTGCTTTCATACATGAAAATACCAGTAAAAGGATAGTGTGGATACAATGGCTTAAAATCTCAGCAAAATAAATACATTAAAGTACATATCAGAACCCTTAGTGTGGGACCTGGCTAAGCACAAAATAGAATATACTTTTTAACTAAATGTAATAATTTATAAGTTAATGAGGCCCTTGCTCCTTTCAAGTAGTCTTGAGTTGGGGAAGAAAGACTGCAGTATTTTCACAGCTGAACCGAAATGCAGACAGAGGCAGAATGGCAGAATGCTTCAGGGAGTGCTGAGAAAAGTGTGCTGAGCAGCCCTGACACATGAAAGGATTCCTTACATATGAAAGGAGCAGTGGGTGCTCTCCCAAGCTGCCAGATTTAAATTAGGGGAGTGGTCCTTATAACTGCTGGCAATCCAGCTGGCCATATCCCCTTAGGTCACAGGATGCCACTGGACATGCCAGCTGGCCCCACAACCATCTCCCTTGTGCCTGGCTACGGAGGCTTCCTTTGCCCAGCTTGCTTCTGCTCCTCCCTCTCACCATGCAAAGCGGCCACAATTTTACCCATAACTATGGTGAGATTTTAATATTGTATTTAATCCATTACAAATGAATTTCAATATCTTTGACATTATTAACTTAAGATACTGTATATCAAATGCAAAAACATATGGTGGCGCAACATTAATATTGCATATTGAAACCCCCCAAAATTCGGGAGTGTTGTACTTAAGGTTCTCACAGCAATATTAACGTACGCATTGCAAAGCCTGTATATATTTAGGTAAATATTTTACAGCCTAACTAATATATACAAATATTTATGTGGAATATGGGTGAATAGTGAATTCCCTGGCTTATTGTGTTTAAATACAATATGCATTGCATTAAAGTTGCCCCAACTAGACTTTCATCTTCACATCGCATTGAAATTAATGAGGTGCTGAGAAGTCAAATTCACAAATTGAGAAGATGGTCTGAGTAAAGGAGAAGTCACACCTTTACTGCTGCTGTTTAAGTGGATACAGTTTTTCTGCAATACTCGAATAAAGGGTAGCAACTCATCTGAAAATTTAATTGATGTGGACAGCAACAACAGAAGATGATAATTGAGATCTTGTCCAAACTACAAATACTGTCATGTTGTGGCATCAAATAATGAGACACAGTTAAAGCACTGATCCATTTTGTAGTGTAGACAGAAGCTTAAATGTCTCTGAATCTAGGTTCCATGACATAGTAATACCTCGGGGTAAAAATTGTTAAAACACCTGAGTCTCATTTTCAAAGTGACTTAAGGTTTGTCTACACTTAAAACAGTAGCGCTTCAGGGAAGACACTACCTATGCTGATGGGAGGGTTTCTCCCGTCAGCAGAGGTGGTACTCCTCCCTGAGAGGCAGTAGTTATGTTGACAGGAGCAGCCCTCCCATCAAAATATTGCTGTCTACACCGGGAGCTAGGTTGGTATGACTGTTGGTATAATTCGTACCCCTGAGTGACATAATTATACCAACATAAATTGCTAGTATAGACCAAGCCTCAGGCACTTCGGAGTCTAAGGGTACGTCTACACTACCCTCCGGATCGGCAGGTAGTGATCGATCTATCGGGGATTGATTTATCGAGTCTAGTGTAGACGTGATAAATCGATCCCCGATCGCTCTGCCGTCGACTCCTGTACTCCACCGCAGCGAGAGGCGGAAACGGAGTCGACAGGGGAGCAGCGGCAGTCGACCCTGCACCATGAGGACGCAAGGTAAGTCGACCTAAGATACGTCGACTTCAGCTACGCTATTCTTGTAGCTGAAGTTGCGTATCTTAGGTCGATCCCCCCACCCAGTGTAGACCAGGGATAAGCCTCATTGAAAGCCAATGGGACTTAGGCTGTTGCTTGGATGCTTTATCTTTGGTCCCCATTACTGATATATTTGTAATAAAGATGAGGCGTTCATTTGTGTATCTTTTGGTGGATTGTTCTTTGCATGTTTCAATTAGAAATGTACAATTTCTCTCCTGAAAATTGTCCCAGCTGCAGCCCCTGGGCCTGTCATACTGCGGTTTGTGCTGACGCGCACAATATGGCTCTTGTGGTGAACATTGTCAGGCTGGGAAGCTGGGCGCTAGAATGTCGAAAAGGAGTTGGGCTCTATTAGCAGTTGTCAACTGAGCTTGCTCAAAAGATTTTTCAATTGCTTAAACATTTTGATTTAAATATTTACCCCCCCCAGTCTTGTAAAGTATCTTCTCTTCAGTAAAGACTATTAACACTCAAAGGCCCAGCTCCTCTGCAGCAGATGAGGAGTTCAGAGTGCAGCTCTAGAGCAAAGGGGATGCCAACCAATCTTGGTGCTCTCCTGCTCCTAGCCTAGCTCTACAACATGCTGGACCTGTGGCACAAGGCTGCTCTAAGTAGCCGATCTGTCCAGGGCCTTAAGGGGCAAATATGGCAGGTGGGGATCAGTGGGAATAGGGACCACCCATATATGCCCCCCCTTTTCCTTCACATGTACTGGAGGAGAGGGGAGGAGTTGCATAGGAACTGCTACCCTGGCTCTGTGTCTCTGGGAGATCCTACTGCATTGGGGTGAACCTCCTGTGGCGAGTTATGCTAGCTTTAGAGCCACTTTGTTCAATTAGTGCAATGCATAGCATTGGGTCTGGACCAAAGCATGGGGTATATTTTTCAGCTCTTTTTGAGTTATCAGAAAATTGGAAAAGGCTTTATATTATGGGAATGTGTTTCTCTCCCCCTTGCTTTCTGCCTCTCCCCCCAGCTCGCCAAATGTCTATCCAATAATTTGAAGATGGCTGAAATAATTTTTTCGTTAAATTTGAAAATATTGACTTCTGGCTGAAACCAGCCATGGAAAAAATTACCCTCAATAGATATATTTTTGGAAAGTTATGAGCATATGAAAATGGAAGGGTATGATTACATTCCCTACATAACCATTACTGTGCTTTCATTACCATGAAGGCTATAATTATGGGAATAATTCTCAGTGACTATGGAAAGGTACATGCTTTTTTTATAATTTTGACTAAATAAAATAATTACATAGTTCACACTAAGCAACAATACTTTTGTTGAAATTTCTTGCATTCTTTTGAAACCATGAACACATTGAAAATTAGTATTAAGAAACTAAAAGTTAAACTATGTATCTTAATAAAAGTTAAGATACAGATTAATGTTGAAAAGTAATATATGTGCCCATGCAACCTTAGCAGCCCTGCCTCCTTACATACACACCTTCAGAGATCATCCATTAGTTACACATGCATGTTCTTATCCAAGAAAATCCTTAGAACCTTCTATTCATTGGAAATTTCTGTCCGGTTTATAGATGCACAAATGCACGGTGGCAGTGGAATGTTGGGAATTGGAAATTGTTAGTTTTAATTGAACATAATCCTGTGAACTTTCATGAAGTACATTTTTTTAAACCCTTTTAACTTGGTTAAATCAATTCTGATTATCACCAAACCAATGAAAGTCGCAAAGGACCACAAGAGTCATCTAGTCTAACCCCCTGCATTTTGGCAGGGGGTTAGACTAGATGACTCTTGTGGTCCTTTCTAACCCTATGATCTCAACTGTTTTTTAATAAAACTTTCAGGGAAAAAAATGATCCTTAATTGAGTGTACCAAATTTCAGCTGAAAAGGTAAAACTTTGAGAAAGTTATAGTCAACTGAAAGTGACTACTCCTATTGGAAATGCTTAGGAAACTGTAACTATGTATTGCTATCCATTCACAGCTATGGATGCTGCCTTTTGATTATATTTATAACAACTTGAGGTATAAGTAGGTGGTGCAGCTATTGACACACACCTTCCAATCGTGCATTAAACAATGTGAATAAAATATGTCATATGTTGTTTGTTCTCTCCTCCTTTCCCAGGAGAAACATGTGCAATGGAGTGTTTCATTTCGGTAGCTTTTGGGGTTATTTTGGTTGTTTGCTTGGTTTTTTTTTTTTAAATGTCCATGTTACTAAATATTTATATTAGAGAAGGCAAAGCAGGCAAGGTCATTTATTTATAAAATTTAACCAGTCAGGCTAAAATTTCTCATATTAGGTGTCTGCCTCAGGCTGAATTGTTTTGGGAAGTTTAAGTTAAAAAGGTTCAACAGTTTTCAAGAATGAGATTGGGGAAAACATATCTTTTTTTACCCATGTTAAAAAATGTCATACTATCATTTTGCTGAAGTTCTAGAGCTTTTGTGCTTTAGAAAAGCAAATTGAAATTTATCGGGGTCAGGGAGGGGATGTTCTCCTCAGTTCAGCCTTTTGCTTTCCCTACGAAAATTCACCTGAATTTGTCCAAGTTACAAGCTTCTGAAAAATTGCAGTTCACACATGCTCATAAGAGACTTGTTTAGTGTTTGACACCTAACTTATCAAAATATTCTATCTGTAAGCCTGCTCTTTCCCCTTACAACTGCTGGTGCTCACCAGATTGTGTGTGCATCATCCACACAGAAGCGACAAAGAGTCCTGTGGCACCTTATAGACTAACAGACGTATTGGAGCATAAGCTTTTGTGGGTGAATACCCACTTCTTCAGATGCAAATCCACACAGAGTGATTGAACATGCTCCATCCCAGGACTGCAGAGGCTGATGGACAATTTCCCTTCAATTGCTTTTCACAATCGTCAGAGGACACTCTGGTACCAAGTGCAGAAATGGAAGAAAGGGGAAGTTAATAGTAATGAATATAAATCAGAAGGTAGGAATTTTGGAAAATTGATAAGGGAAGCAAAGGGACACAAAGAGAAATCTGTGGCCAGCAGAGTTAAGGACAATAAAAGGAGTTTTTAAAAAATATATTACAAATAAAAAGAATCTTCAAAATGCTATTGTTCCATTACAAGATAGAAATGGTAGAATTATCAATAATAATGCAGAAAAGGCAGAAGTTCAATACATATTTATGTTCTATATTTGGGGAGAAAACAGGTGATATACTCTCATTATATGGTGATGATAACACTCTTTTCATTCCACTAGTATCTCTTGAGGATGTTAAACAGAAGCTACTAAAGGTAGACATTTTTAAATCAGCAGGTCCAGATAATTTGCATCCAAGAGTTTTAAAAGAGCTGGCTGAGGAGCTCACTATGTTGATTTTCAATAAGTCTTGGAGCACTGGGAAGTTCCAGAAAACTGGAAGAAAATGAATGTTATACCAATTTTTTAAAAGGGTAACTGGGATGATCTGGGTAATTATAGGCCTCTCAGCCTGACATAGAGCCTAGGCAAGATAATGGAGCAGCTGATACAGGGCTTGATTAATAAAAATTAAAGGAGGATAATGTAATTAATGCAAATCAACATGGATTTGTGCAAAATAGATCCTTTGGCTTTAACCTCTGTCAGTTCCCAATATATAAAATGGAGATAATTATATCACATCACAAGACTGTTGGGTAGATAAATTCATTAGTGTTTATAAAGAATTGAGATATTACACTGAGAGCACCACAGAAAAGTGCATGAGGAAATAAATTCCATATTCAGTGTAGGTTTTAGACAGTGTGCAGTAAATAATGTGTGGGTTCACATTGATATGGAAAAAGAAGCATACTTAATTTAATGTACGTACATAATAAGGGCCATACTGGGTCAGATCAAAGGTCCATCTAGCCCAGTAGCCTGTCTTCCCAAGTGCCCCAGAGAGAAGGAACAGAACAGGTAATCATCAAATGATCCATCCCCTGTTGCTCATTCCCAGCTACTGGCAAACAGAGGCTAGGGACACCATTCCTGCCCATCCTGGCTAATAGCTAATGATGTAGCAATTAAATATCAATTTAATGAGCACTGTCTATCCTGTGCATTGAGTGAGTCAGCAGTCCTTTGAAAAAATAGTATGTGAACATGTAATTAAAGACTGTATCAAAATGCAGGGGCCAAATTAGGATTGGATGGGCAACCTTAAGTCTCATATTTCTCATAGCTTCTGAATGCTTAAGTTTGCACCCTTAACATTTTTATAATGCTGAATGTGTATGTACACATACACACAGGCACACATGCACATATTTTTCATATATAAAATAAGCCTGATCTCTTAAAAAAAAATCCCTGAAATGTTGCTACTTTCCAGTTTTTGGTTAAATTGTAAACAAGACATCATGGCTAGGTCTCTGGGTTTGTCACATTGTTTGCGGAAGTCATGGATTCCATTACTTCCTGTGACCTCTGTGACTTGTGCAGCGGCCAGTATGGCTGATCCCAGGACCACAGAAGCAGCTGGCTCCAGGGCCAGCTGCTCAGGTGGCCTGGGGCTAGCCACACTGGTCGTTGCTGGAGCATCCCCGCAGCGCAGCCAGCAGCTCGGCAGCCAGCCACACTGGCCTCTGCTAGAAGTGGCCCTGGGGCCAGCCGCACCAACCGCTGCTCAGGCGGAACTGGGTAGCTGGCACCCCGCCTCTCCAAGCAGCGACTCTCTGCTCTCCCCTCTCCCCCCATAGCAGTGGCCTCCCCCCCCCCCCCCAGCAGATTTACTCAGGGATATTTATAGCATAAGTAGTGAATAAGTCACTGGCCATGAATTTTTGTTTATTGCTCATGACCTGTCCATGACTTTTACTAAAAATACTTATGTCTAAATCATAGTCTTAATCATGGCCCATGTTAATTAATTTGCTTTGGTAGTAATATTTTTTTTCCTAAGATGATCAGAAACAATGAGGGTAAAGCTAAATTTGAAAACGTACAATGATTATTTTTATTGGAATTCGTGGTAATTTTATTTTCAACTTTGCTGCTTCTGCCATTAGTCTCCAAGGAAATAATTACCTTCAGATGAACTGGTTAGACAAAAATAACATGTGACCAAAGTCAAAAGAAGAACTGTTGTTTAAATATATCAAATTGCTCCTGTTACCGCAACTAGCAAAAGGGACATCAATAACTAATGATCCAATTACTAGTTTACAGGAGTTTATATTGAGATGTCAAAGTGATGAACTTTGGCACTGAACCTTTCTGCTGCCACTCCAGTTTACTGAAACAGCAGATGCACTGCAAAGTGTGTGGTATGTGTGCTGCCAGGGATTAATATTGCTTCGGAGTTACTGCTCTGATGTGTTTCCTGCCTCTCAAACCACACCATTTCAACAGTGAGCCTAGTTTGTGGAAACTGCCATTATAACCACATTTTGATAATCTGGCAGCTCATATTAATTTTATTTGTTTAGGCCGTTAGGAAGGCTATTGTTAGTATTTGGTATGTGTAATGTTAAACAGCCTTACAGAGAAAAGAGTAGCTGTGATTTGTACTGTAGTTGAATGTTGTATTTTTCCTGTAATTAATCACTTCCCCTTAGACAGATGATTATACCATTGTGTCTATATTTCCATCCTGTTTCTTAGGTAGGACTTTAAACTTGCCCCTGGCTTTTTGTATAATGCAAATCACAAATTATAGACAGAAAATAATAAGTCAACTTAAATCCTAGGCAGCACATTCCTATTCAATATACTTAGTAGTTAAAACATGCATTATGCAATGTTTTATTTCTAAATTTATTTTGTATTTCTATAATAATAGAATTTGTGTTTTCTAATCAATAATCAAGACATTCCGAGCAAATTTAGTGTCCTATTATGCGGCCACTCTCAGCACGAGAAACTCTCACTGAGTTCATTGGGAATACTATGCACAAAGCCGTAGAACTGGGCCCTTTGCCAATTTGTTGAGATCTCCATCCAGTAGCTGGCCTCACACCATTATCACTACATCCAAGGCTAAAAGTATAGGAGCTTTCTAATCCCCAAGCCGCAAACAAGGGAGCCAGCAATGGGCTGAGATGAGCTGGTAGCCACATGTTGGTTCTAGTATTTTATATGAGAAATTGTACAAAGTGATGTTTCACTTTTGAAATTTATTAAGATTCATATTGATTATTTGTAAAAGTATATTTATTGCATTAATGTGCTAGAAATGCAAATACCTTTTAATTTGTTAGTTGGTTATCTCATGCTGGCAACCAAGCCAGGTGATCAAAGTTATGTTCTCAATTCCAGTTTTGGGGTGCAAAATATCACTGAGCTTGACTAGAATAAGGGTAGAGGGGGAAACTAGGTTCGACCAATAAAACATCTAGCTGATCTTCTGTCACATTGTATAGGCAGGCTGTTGTGTACAGACGGGAATTGATTCTAGATGATGATGTTCCTACAGTAGCAGACATCTTCATGTTAGCAGTGTCACTTTTCATGAGAATTGTTTCTATAGGACTTCAGGGATAAATATATAAAATGCCCTTATGAATTAATACTTTTTTAAGTAGCTCAACATTTATTTTCACTGCTGATAGTAAGTCTGATCTTTACCATTTCACCTCTGCTCATGATTGATTCATTTTGTGGGTTGAAAAGGAATATTTGAACATCAAGTAATTTTATCTAAAAATTATGTAAAGAAAAGAAATCAAATTATCAAAATTGATAACCGGGAGAAACAACAATTAAATAGATTAAATTGTTAACTAACTGTTTCTCATGTGATTAGTTCAGGGGAAACCAAAATAAAAAGATGAAATGATTGATACAGGCTGGTCATGAGACTCCCACTATTTTAGTCATGGGGATTCTTTTAATGCACTACATAATGCCTCAAAATCAACAATTGAATTTGACTTTGAAATAAAGAAAATGTTTATTCAAGTATCTACAATAATAAGAGAAAACCAATACACTAAATAATCAATTATGAGTATGCATATGAATATAATGAAAGGTAAATAAATGAGTAATTCCCTACGGAAACCTAGCAGTAAATACTGACTTTTAAAACTTCCTATGCTTTAAAGCAAAGTGGGATTTATCTCACCTTTCCTTTTTTTGTTCGGGGTGTTTTCTGGTGTTGTGATGGTTTCTGCTTGGTATCTATGATCTTCAGAAAGGCACTTTCTTTCCTAAGGCTGCTTACATTTGCTACTTTCGACCTTTACATTTCCAATACCTAGGTTCTTGTCTGTAAATGAGATTTAGATAAAAGAATCTCTGTTTTGGAAGAACAAAGTCACTGAACACGGCTTACATGAATAGAACAGCTTTTCTTGGGTCAGTACTAGGACGTCTCAGAGTTTGGAACCTTAGGCCCTGAAATGAAGCCTTGATTTTTCAGGTGAAGCAAGTCAGATATCTTATTGGAGAGAGAATAATGAGTTGTGCTTTTGCAACACTTTTATGGGATGTCTCTTCATTCAGTTGTATTGAGGGACTAGACTGATTCCAAAAAAGGAAGTTTTGATGCCTCTAACATCTTCCTGTTGGGCAGTCCAAGATTTTGGTATGTATGCAGATGTTGTTGCAGGATGTAAATTTACCAACTGCGTAGGTCAAAATGTCATTGAACATTTCCTATCCATCCAATAGGTGGCATCCAAGCTTTAAAAAGTATAAGAGGGGGTAACCGTGTTAGTCTGGATCTGTAGAAATGACAAAGGGTCCTGTGGCACCTTATAGACTAATAGAGGTATTGGAGCATAAGCTTTCATGGGTGAATACCCACTTCATCGGATGCAAGCAGTGGAAATGTCCAGGGGCAGATATAAATATTCAGGAAAGAGTCAGGCTAGAGATAACGAGGTTCGTTCAATCAGGGAGGGTGAGGCCCTCTTCTAGCAGTTGAGGTGTGAACACCAAGGGAGGCGAAACTGCTTTTGTAGTTGGCTAGCCATTCACAGTCTTTGTTTAATCCTGAGCTGATGGTGTCAAATTTGCAAATGAAGCTCTACAGTTTCTCTTTGGAGTCTGGTCCTGAAGTTTTTTTGCTGCAGGATGGCTACCTTTAAATCTGCTATTGTGTGTCCAGGGAGATTGAAGTGTTCTCCTACAGGCTTTTGTATATTGCCATTCCTTATATCTGATTTGTGTCCATTTATCCTTTTGCGTAAGGCCTGTCCAGTTTGGCCGATGTACATAGCAGAGGGGCATTGCTGGCACTTTATGGTGTATATTACATTGGTGGATGTGCAGGTGAATGAACCGGTGATGGTGTGGCTGATCTGGTTAGGTCCTGTGATGGTGTCCCTGGTGTAGATATGTGGGCAAAGATGGCATCGAGGTTTGTTGCATGGATTGGTTCCTGAGTTAGAGTTATTATGGTGCGGTGTGTAGTTGCTGGTGAGAATATGCTTCAAGTTGGCGGGTTGTCTGTGGGCGAGGACTGGCCTGCCTCCCAAGGCCTGTGAAAGTGAGGGGTCGTTGTCCAGGATGGGTTGTAGATCACTGATGATCTGTTGGAGAGGTTTTAGCTGAGGACTGTAAGTGATGGCCAGTAGAGTTCTGTTGGTGTCTTTCTTCAGTTTGTCTTGCAGCAGGAGGCTTCTGGGTACACGTCTGGCCCTGTTGATCTGTTCCCGTATTTCCTCATGCGGGTATCGTAGTTTTGAGAATGCTTGGTGAAGATCTTGTAGGTGCTGATCTCTGTCTGAGGGGTTGGAGCAAATACGGCTGTACCTCAGCGCTTGGCTGTAGACAATGGATCGTGTGGTGTGTCCGGGATGGAAGCTGGAGGCATGTAGGTAGGCATAGCGGTTGGTGGGTTTTCAGTATAGGGTGGTGGTAATGTGACCATCACTTATTTGCACCGTGGTGTCTAGGAAGTGAACTTCCCGTGTAGACTGGTCCAGGCTGAGGTTGATGGTGGGGTGGAAGCTGTTGAAATCGTGGTGGAATTCTTCCAGAGTTTCTTTCCCATGGGTCCAGATGATGACGATGTCATCAACGTAGCGTAGCTAGAGAAGGGGCGTGAGTGGACGAGAGCTGAGGAAGCGTTGTTCCAGGTCAGCCATAAAAACGTTGGCATATTGTGGGGCCATGCGGGTGCCCATAGCGGTGCAGCTTTAAAAAGTTCACCATTCCAAGAGTTTTCAAACTTCTTGGAATTCCTTAATTTCTTCTTAGCGTTGGTAATTAAAATATACAGTAACAGAGTTGTTTTGAAGTCTTTTGGCTCAATTTTCTGTTGATAGTTCCTGAGCTCTTTAACAACAGGATAAAAGTTTTCACATGCTTTGTTATAAGTAGATAATTATCTTTTGAAAGTTTTACTTAATTTCAAGGTTTAAAACTTTATTCTTCTTTCTTTTTACACTTAGTTTGAGGAGCGTTCCTCTTCTTCTTTCTCTTAAGAGTAGGGAGAGTTTTCCCTTATTTAATTCAAATTTTAAACAACTTCCAGTTTAATTATAAAATCAATCTCTTAACTCCAAATAGTTGGAATATTCTATCTTATTTTAAGCATTGTCCTAGATATTTCAAAACAGTAGTGACACAAGAGTGCTAATTATTTCTAATAACATATCCTAATATAACTTCACTCTTGCTACTCTTGATCTTTATACAACATTTATAGATTTACTAATATATGAGCATACACAACAATTTTATACACCAACATCTTTAAGTGTTTTTAGTAAAAACATCTTCTCATACATAAATGATTTTATCCAACTATATATTCCCACAAATACCTACTGTATTACAAAAAGCCTTTGTTTGAACACCTTGATTTTTAACAGAAATGTTGTAAAGTATGTTTTGGCTTGAAAGTTGTATTTGTTCTCTGGATGGCTAAAACATTGATTGTGCAATTTTCTGAACGTTATGAATAGGGACTGTTGTGAGATTACTTCTTAAATTAATGCATTGCTCTGCACATTGCGAAGATGTGCATTAATGGTTGTGATGAAACCATAGTGCCTAATTTGTTCAAAGATAAGAAATTTTCCCCAAACAATTTTAAAGATGTTTATTTTAGATACGCTCAGTTTTATGGTCTCATTTTCCTAGTTAAGCTTTAATTATACAGCTTCTTTATGTGAGACCTTGATCCTTTTAGCAAGGATATATTGCTTGCAATGACAGAGAAAACAAATTGCAGCATTATTTATGTAGGCTTCTGTGTCACTTATTAGGAAATGAATTGAAACATCTGTTTTGATATTAACTATATTTTGAGACCTTTTGGTGTATTTTGTCTTATTTCTGTAATAATTGTCTTTATTAGCATTTTAGCTAAAATGGGCTTATTCGGAGTGTTAAATAGAAATCTAAATGAAGAAAAGGAGGAAGAAGGGATAGAAGGAATGTGTGGGGAAGTTGAGAGGCCTTTGTTTATTTCTTCCCTTACAGCCATATATTTCCTCTTGAAGGTAACAAGATAACATTTGTATAGTTAGAAAGGACTGTTAGCTCAGGATGCAGGAAAGAAAAAGAAACTGTTTAAAGCATCTCAGGGTTCAATTGAAGGTACCATGGTCTGCAGTCAGGCCTTTGTGAGAGTTTAATGCAAGTGTATATAATTCAAGTGCGAGCTATTTCATTGTATCATTACCTTATAACTTCTAAGTAAAAATATCAACATTTCATATTCAGGGCCAAAAATCAGACCTGTTAGGCACCACAGCGCTAGTAGTAGAATTAGTACAATTCTGTTATTAGCGTAATTCACCACCTGGTCTTAAAATATTCTTGGTTTTGCATCTGATGTCATATCTTATAAAGGAGACACAGTCCATTCCCTCACTCATTGTGCTGATCCTCTACTTTCTGGGGCTTTTGACTTTGTTTCATTTACATTTGGGATGTACTGGTTCAGTGTGGCTTAGGATTTTTTTTAACTAATTAGAATTGATTTTAACGCACTAAAATTTTGGAACTAGACAAATAGCCAATAGGAGGCTACTGTACATTTAATGTGTATACTCAAGCCCTATTAATATTAATATGAGATCTGTGTGTGTGTTATAGGAAAGTAGTCCCATGTTTATTTGCATTGGCTCTGACTATTGTAATAGCTTATAATTCATTAATAGGAGAAAAGATTGCTATAGTTTAGCTACAAATTTGCAAGTCAGTTTCAAACTAGGTGAATTTCACTTGCATCAAACTTCAATAGGCACAAATGACAAAAGGAACAACAGAAGCATAGTAGTACAAAGCACTGAGTGCTGGAAAAGGTAGTCTCAAGGTTTCCTTTAGCTTCTCCAGTTACACTGACCATCGCAGAGTAAACAGTACAAATGGCTAGCTCAACTGTTGCTAAGCAGAGTTTTCCTAACGCTAATTGTTGCTTCCTCAGTTTAATCAGGACTTCACAGTGGGCACAAAAAATTGCTAATAAATATGAGAAGTAAAAGAGGAAAATAAGTGATATGCAACACACACAATCCATTCTCAGCTTCTCAGACCAAGTCTAACAACTCTGCAACCCTGCCTCACCTTCTGACATAATTAATGATTAATATATCTTTGTAGTCAAAGAGTCTATGATGCAAGTATACCCTTGGGGTCCAAAACAGCACTCTTCAATGCGTGCATTATTCTCCATCCTTTCCTGATGCCTGTATCTTCGCTGGTAGCCAAGGAGTTCATGCTGGCTAGAATACAGCTGGTGAATCCCTTCTTTGTCAATTCCAAGTCTATAAAGACCCATCATTAAAATTTTATTTTTTAATGTTCAGATATATCCATCACAATGTTATGGGTACATATAGGAATCCAAATACCACAAAAATTAAAACTGCACAAAACATTCATTACATAACCTAACATATAAACTTACTCTTCTCAGTCTTTCAGACAAATGTCTGAACAAACAGATTAACTTTGCATCATGTCTTGTTGGTTAATATACTTCCTTACCTTAGATCTTAGTTCCTCCAGTGCTACTGGAAAAGATACAGAGAAGGACAACAAAAATGTTAGGGGTATGAAACAGCTTCCGTAGGAGAGATTAAAAAGACTGGGACTCTTCATCTTGGAAAAGAGATGACTAAGGGGAGATATGATAGAGATCTATAATATCATGAGTGGAGAAAGTAAATAACGAACTGTTATTTACCCCTTCACCAATCAAGTTCATAGACAGCAGGTTTCAAACAAACAAAAGGACCTACTTCTTCACACCATGCACAGTGAACCTGTGGAACTCATTGCCAGGGGATGTTGTGAAGGCCAAAAGTATAACTGGGTTAAAAAAGAATTAGATAAATTCATAGAGGAAAGGTTCATCAATGCCTTTTAGCCCAGATGTTCAGGGATACACCCTATGCTGTGCTGTGGGTGTCCCTAAGCCTCTGACTGCCAGATACTGGGACCGGACTACAGGGGATGGATCACTTGATAATTGCCTTGTTCTGTTAATTTCCTCTGAAGCATCTGGCATTGACAACTGTCAGAAGACAGGATACTGGGCTAGGTGGACCATTGGCTTGATCAAGTATGGCCATTCTTATGTTCTCCTACTGTGCCTAAAGTTTCAGCAGATTTCCATTTAACCTTTTAGTCTAGATAAGTTATTTGAAAGTAATCAGCAAACAAATCTTGCAGTTGAACCAAATATAAAGTGTACAGGGTAACTTGGTTACCTCATACATAATGCCTGATTGCCGCCCGTGTCTTCCTGACAGTAACTGCTTTTTTTCTTAAAATGAAAAACAAACAAACATAAAACCATATACAACCATTATTTCTTTTTGTAAAGATACTACCTTATTGTCGTTATTTTGAAGAACCCCTCCTTTTTTGAACTCCAGCCCTTTGGATCAAATAACTATCAACATTCAATTGTGAGTGGACATCCAGTCACACAAAATATGGTCGCCATGTTGATGTGCTTTCTCTCCTTCCCTTTCTCTAATAAAGGCTTTTATCAAAATGTACAAGATTGATTGCTTGAGTTTGGTTGTGGGAATGTGTATGTAAATGTCATTTTTACAAATTCATTTCCTACTGTTTGAACCCTCCTGGGGAAGCACACTTACGAAAGCAGTTTCATTAGGCCGTGTTTGAATGCTGAACAATGATGCTGAGAATTCCTAATTGACAGAGAGAGCATGGCTAATGTGAACATTCAGGTTGAAACCCTTTTACTGTACTAGAGGGTCATCCTTTATATTAAGGTTGAGCTGAATTAGTAGGGTAGTGTGTGGAAACATATGGCTTGAGGATAAACTAAGGATCTCATTTTCTTATAATATTTCTTCCTCAAGCAACCACCTATTCTTTTTAAATTAATAAAGATTATCAAATGTAAATCAAGGGATTTTTTTAATTGGTACTGTGACATGAAAAATCCAGCAGAAAACAAAACTTGGATGTCATAGGTACTGTTGGGTGACCTTTTCATAAACATTTAAACCATCAGTTAACTTCTCTAGCTTAGGCCTCTGCTGGTATATCATCTTTCTCTAATACAATGACACAATCTAGAGCTACCCTAGCTCAGAGTTTGCCCAGGTTTTCATTATATACCTTGTTTTTCAGGGGCTTCTAACAACCATAAAATATTCTTCTTGACAGAAACTTGGCAGTAAATTTTGAGCTTGAGAGAAAATCCATAATTTGTTTGTCTTTTGCTATATTTGATTTAACTTGGTTTGATCATTTTTGATTTGTAGAACGGCAAACAAGAAAAAGAAGAAGAAAAAAAAAAACCTTTGCCAGGTCAGATAGACCTCAATCCTATTTCCCAGAAGTCACTGGAAGTTTTGTCACTGGCTTCAGTGAAAGCAGCTATTGACCCTATTTTTATTTTCACACCAATAGTTTAAAAGGTAACGTGAAAAGGTAACAATAGGTAAAGTATTTGTTCATTATGGCTGAGATTTTCATAAGAGCCTACTTAAATGGGAGTTGAGTGCCTAACTTCCTCAGGCTCCTTTGAACATCCCAGCCTGTGTAGACTATTTGATTTTGGGCGCTTTACTGCTGTTCCTTCAGATTTTAGCAGGAATATATACTATGCTCGTAGTATAGTATTCGTGTATTCTGGTTTAGCATAGTACGTGGTGTGTGTAGACATTAAAGATGATAGCTTTTCAACCTTGTGGAGGAATGGGTCCTCTGCAGCCTTTCAGCTTTAATTGCTTGAGGATTTTGGGGTACCTTCAGGATTTGGAGACCTTACCCCACTATTCTTCATAGCCTACTTATGCTCTGCTCCCCTTAGAGAGAAGCACACATTGAAAATGTATGAGGTGAACTTGTAGAGAAACACTTGTGGAATGACAGAAAAATCAAGAGACAGTGCTTTTGGGTAGAGTGCTGACTAGAAAGAGACTTGGAACTGTGAGCAGAGTAACTGTCTCCTGCTGTTTGATTCCTACTCTGTTCAGGAAAGCAAGACTTCATGTACATTCTTTGTATGTAAATAGGATTGCTTCAAATAAATACCTGATTCCATTCTAATCAATTTCTCCTTCTAATGGAAACAACACGCAAGTATTCCAGAGTTGGCTAACCAGTTGGACCAAAAGGGTAACAGTATATCACAGTCATTAATGCCTCACTTGAAGGTATTCAGATACCACTGTCTGGGTGTGATATACACATCTCAATAGAATAGAATATATTGTGGACATTGCTAATAATTATAATACCTCACTGTTGAAAGGTCATTTTGATACAAATCTGTTCTTATAGAAGACCATTAAAATGTATAGCATTCTGTGTGAGGAAACTAAACAAGAGTTTTTTCACCCAGTGAAATATTTTTTTTCTCAATGGTACAGTCTGTTAATGGGCAAACCAAAAAAAGATTGGAGTGTCGTTTGAATAAGAACATTGTGAAAATGGCATATATCTCCTAGGAGGCTATTCCAGTGAGCAAACATTGTAGAATCAAACTTTAAAATAAAAAAATTGGAAGCTTATCTGAACCACACGACTTGAAATCTTTCCAGAGCACTCTTTCTTTTGAGACTTTCACTACTTTTAGCTTCCTGTTGGGGTGGAAATGTTGTAATTTTTTTTTCTTTTGCTATTCTAGAAACTCTAGTTCTGGCCAAAACTCAGAGGGGAAAAATATAACATGGGGAAAAATACACTGAAACAATTTATAACCTCCAAAACTATTTGGTATGGTTTCCACTGAAAAGAACATAGATTTGCTTATTTTTTCCAAATTGATTTGTCCATGCTAAGTTTCTTCTACTCTTCATGTACATATATAGCTCATACTGGCATTATTAGGAACTGAACTTGCATATCAATGAGATGATTAACCTCCTCCCCCATTCCCAACCCTGAACTTATTTATTTAAAGTTTGAGTATTACGATAATGATACTAACTAACATTGTATTGTATTTGATAATGTACTGGTTGATTTTGGGAATTAGTATGGAAAGCTTGCTATACATTTTTACATGACAAAAAGTTTGGTACAGAAGCGTATAATTTATCTGACAGTTTTCCCTGACTCATTTCTGCTGAGTACTGTACTTAGCCATGAAATGCACTTATTCACAGTAATAAAGAACCTGATATTAGGCAGAGAAGTTTTTGAGCAAAGACCAATAATGGTGCTCTCCACTAGTCAGAATTGAAAATTGAATATATTTTGTCTTAATATACAAAGATTTGTGATATACAAGTCTTTTCTGTAGGAAGCAAAGAATTATGTATTTCATGCATTATTCTTAATTTCAAGATTTCACACATCATAAACCCACTCAAGATTTTAATGTTTAATGTGCAAAATATATATGCTTAGATTTGAAATTATTCATTGCATCTCAAAATACTATGGGTGTACAAGGCAATTTTATCATTTTTACAGTGCAAATATTTGTAATAAAAATAATCATATAAAGTGAGCACTGTACATTTTGCATTCTGTGTTGTAATAGAAATCAATATATTTGAAAATGTAGAAAAACATCCAAAATATTTAATAAATTTCAATTGGTATTCTATTTTTCAACAGTGTGATTAATCACGATTAACTTTTTTAATCGCAGTTAATTTTTTTGAGTTAATCACGAGTTAACTGAGATTAATCAACAGCTCTAGTTATTATTATTATTTATTATAGTTTGAAGTTTTGAAATTTTAGGATAGCTGTTCACTGTGGGAGGCTTGACTAAAACCAAAGAGGAAACAATCTGCTTCAGAAAAATTCTGGATAGCAACAATAAAAAGAAAGAAAGAATATAGGGGGCTGTTAGTATTTAAAGCAGCCAGCAACAACCTCACATCTCTCTCTCATGTCTCATATACAAGTAATTACCTGAAACAGACATTTTGTCTTTGACTAAGGGCTGGTCTACACTAACCCCCCATGTCGAACTAAGATACGCAACTTCAGCTACGTTAATAATGTAGCTGAAGTCGAAGTCTCTTAGTTCGAACTTACCTGTGGTCCACACGCGGCGCGCAGGCTCCCCCATCGACAGCGCTTACTCCTCGCGGCGAGCTGGATTACCAGCGTCGACGGGGGAGCACTTCCTGGTTCGATTTATCGCGTCTAGACAAGACGCGATAAATCGAACCCAGAAGATCGATCCGACACCTCCGATCCAGCCGGTAAGTGTAGACTAGCCCTTAGAAACATCTAAATGGAATGATTTATAAATGCAGCAATAATGGGACAGTAGACCCAGAGAAATGATGCTTATCAAAAGATAGTCTAAATTATGGGGACATTTTCTTAACAGGTATAGAGAAATACATTTTGAAATTTGGAGTTTCAGCTGTGATTTCCATTGACTTTACTGGGAGACTAATGGGTAAAACTCTGCTCAACTCTGGGAAGTCTGAACCAAATTCTTTGCTGATTTTATACCCAGTGTAATCTCACTGATTTTGGTGGAAGTGCATGTGGTAGAAACCAGTGCAAATTTAGGCAAATCTGTGCTTATGGCTTAATATGCTACAAAATCTGGTCTGTTTAAATAAAAATAAAGTATGCATGTTCAAATAGGATATCATAAATGAGCAACAGGTTTTTCTGATTATATCAAAACATTTGAGTAAAATCTTTGATTTTCTCTTTTGCCGTTTTTGTAGCTGTTCTTAATCCTTCTATACAAGACTTAAGTTTGGTGTTTTTTAGGCCTACTACATTTGAGTGCTTTCCATGATAATTTTGGAGTTTTCAAGGCTATATATACAAGTAGTTGAGGCTTCCAGTTTCAGGTGTTCAGAAGTTGACTGTAAAATGTTCTTTCAAATTTAAAAGGAAATAAAATGTATAAGGCCTTGCCTTAGGGAAGCATTCTTCACATGGGCTTGGAAAGAAATAGAAATTGCAAAGTGTTAACAAAGGATAGAAATGATTGATGTTTATGCGTGGGTTCATGAACATCAAAAAAGTTTATTTTAAACTAAACGTTTTCACTCAAGAAATTAAATAAGGTATTTGCATTGGCATGTAGGGTATCTGTAACAAAGAATACTTCAGACATATCCAAGTTATTTACCTGCACAGATTCTTTTTACAAGTAAAAAAGGTCATATAGCTAAACATCCTGGGCCTTTTTGGTTTTACCCTGAAAATGGGCAAATATAGGCTGTAAAAGCAGTATTATCTTGTATTATTTTGTGTATGTATTCTGGCTAGTTCAGGATTGCCTGTATAACCACCACAAATGATACCTTTAATATGAGGATGAATATTCAAAGTGCAGGAGGGATTTTTTGAGCTGTGAGAAATCAGAGGGATACTTATAAAAGCATAAACAACAAGGAGTCCTTGTGGCTCTTTAGAGACTAACACATTTATTTGGGCATAAATTGAGGTGTCTAAATGTAGGCAACTAAACTAGAAAAATTTGACCTCAGTCTGGATATGGGGCGTAGCAGTTATATAGATGACACAAATAATAATTGCTTAGAAAATTATACTTTACTATGCCTTTAGTTCATGTATTAAAGAGTCTTAAGACATGGAATACATTTCCCTTTCATATTGAAATTCTCTTTTGAACATATGTCTAAACAGAGATTTACAAGATAGATCATATCTCTAGGAAGGAGTCTTGCCATTTATTAAGGAAAATAAAAATTAATTTCTAGAGAGCCCTAAATATATGTTTATATGGTATGGGTGAAATTTTACACTGATCACTGATGGCATAGCTCTGCTCCCATTGAAGCCCCATCAGGAGGGTGCAAATGTAATGCTTTAGAAAATTCCACCCTACATGGTTACTCAGGAAATAATGTATGTATAACACAGTAGGTGCTCTAAATATCATATTTAATGGTAATAAATTAAAAGGTAGACCTAGACCATCCCTGACAGGTGTTTGTCCATCCTATTTTTAAAAACCTCCAGTGATGGGGATTACATAATCTTTCTTATAAGCCTATTCCAGATCTTAACTACCCTTATAGTTGGAAAGTTTTTTTTCTAATATCTAACCTGGCTGCAGATTAAGGCCATTACTTCTTTTCCTACCATTAGTGGACATGGAGAACAATTAATCACCGTCCTCTTTATAACAACTTTTTACATATTTGAAGACTGTTATCAGATCACCTGCTGAGTCTTCTTTTCTCATGACTTACTGTATTCAATTTATTTACCCTTTCCTCTTAAGTCAGATTTTCTAAACCTTTTATCATTTTTATTGTTCTCCTCGGGACTTTCTCCAATTTGTCTACATCTTTCCTAAAATGTGGCACCCAGAATTGGACACAGTACTTCAGCTGAGACCTCACTACTGCCAAATGGAGGAGGACTGTTACCTTCTGGGTCTTATATACAACACCCCTGTTAAGCTACCCCAAAATGACATTAGCGTTTTTCTCAGCTGTGTCACATTGTTTCAGCACTACCAGCACCTCGCCAGTTTTTCCCCATTTTGTAGTTGTGCATTTGATTTTTCCTTCTTAAGTGAAATGCTTTGCACTTATCTTTATTGAATTTCATCTTGTTGAATTCAGACCAATTCTCCAATTTGTCAAGGTCATTTTGAATTCTAATCCTGCCCTCCAAGGTGCTTGCAATTCCCCTCCTCCCCCAGCTTGGTGTCATCTGCAAATTTTATAAACATACTCTCAACTCCATTATCCAAGTAATTAATTAAAATGTTGAACAGTACTGCACCCAGACCTGACCCCTGCGGGACCTCACTAGATACATCCTCCCAGTTTGTCAGCGAACCATTGAAAACTATTCTTTGAATATGGTCTTTCAACTAGTTGTGTACCCACTTTATAGTAATTTAATCTAGACCACATTTCACTAGTTTGTTTATAAGAATGTCACTGGAGACTGTCAAAAATCTTTCTTAAATCAAGGTATATCACGTCTACTGCTTCTCCCAGTCCACTAGACTAGTAACCCTGTCAAAGAAGGAAATTGGGTTCATTTGGCATGATTGTTCTTGACAAATTCATGTTGGTTATTCCTTATAATCCTATTATCCTCCAGATTCTCTACAAATTACTTAATAATTTGTTGCAGTATCTTTCCAGGTATCGAAGTCAGGCTGACTGATCTATGATTCCCCAGGTTGTCTTTGTTCCCCTTTTTAAAGACAGGTACTATGTTTACTCTTTTCCAGTCTTTTGGGATGTCACCCATCCGCCAGGAATTCTCAAAGATAGTTGATAAAGGTTGTGAGAATGCTTCAACTAGTTTCTTAAGTACCTTAGGATGAATTTCATTGGGTTGCACTGACATGAATACATCAACTTATCTAAATCTTCTTTAACCTGTTTTTTCACTATTTATGTTTGCATTCCTTCCCTCTTGTTAACAATCATTGTGTTGAGTATCTGGTCACCATTGACCTTTTTAGTGAAGACTGAAGCAAAATAGGCATTAAACACCTCAGCTTTATTGCTGTCATCAGTTATTAGCTCTCCTTCCTCACCAAGTAGAGGACCTACATCTACATCTTTCTCTGTTAAAAGAAACTCTTCTTATTGCCTTTTGTGTGCCTTGCTAAGTGTAACTCATTTTATGCCTTTGCCTTTCTGATTTTATTCCTGTGTGCTTGAGCTGCTATTTTGTACTCCATAGCAATTTGTCCATGTTTCCACTTTTTGGTGGCTTCTTTTTTATTTTTAGGTCATTAAAGAGCTCCTGCTGGAGCCATATTGGTCTTTTACTATTCTTCCTATGATAGATGACCATGGCTTTGAAGAAGTCCTTTCATAGTAGGGTCTAATACTGTTTTCAGTGAAATCAAGCAAAACTCCTGTTGATTCAAATGACAGCAGGCTCAGACCTTTAAATAATAAATATTTAGAATATGTAAACTTCTAGATACTTTCATGAGATTTGTTTTCAACATTAGTCAAGTTTTATGAAATCAAAGGAAACCTCACATTCTAAAATATGTCAACATAACATCAAGGGTCAAGCTTAATGTGCAACTCACCTCTGAATAGTGACTGTAAAAATAGCACCCACATATTCAGTAGTCCTGTTGTTTTAAGTGCAGTTTAACTCTGACCTTAACCATGGGTCCACCATTAGTATCTCCATAATTTACATGTTAAACAGATCTTAGCTGGACTTTCAAATTCCAGGTTAAGTCTGTAAGGTTGTCAGTTATATCTGAATTCTGCCTCCATCCCCAATCTTTCTTATTTGTAATCTGAGCAGATATGATTGGGAATCATTGAGGATCTTAAGTATGACCAGAAATACAAGGAGAACTGATTAAGACTTTCTTCCAGAGAATCTCAGATTAATGGGGGATCTTATACACTATATGGACTATATAACGTATAGACAGAGTTAAGGAGAGATTTTCATATTTTCCCCCTGAATTTTGTCCCACTGGGATCTTAAAACCAACCATTAACATTATTTCAGTGCCATTTTTATGTACACATAAAGAGTTTGTTTTTTTTAATGTTAAGATGTTTGCAGGGTTAAGGGATTGATACTGAAGAGTGTAGATACATTTCAATATTTCTGTTTTTCATGCAGTGCTTATTGTATATTAGAGAGTCACACATTTCATAGCTTCTGCAGGCTGAGCTTGTTGCACATGCCAGATGCTCCTTGCATTCCTCCGTTCCACTATATGAGCTCCCTGTGTACCAGCTTCCCATCCTCTCCTTTTCAGGGTCTCCCTCCCTGTGAGGCCCCTATGCTTCTCTTTCACTTTTCTTCCACCATTATTCTTCCTTCTGTCTCAGAGAGAAGTCATTCAGCATGCCAATATGTTATACTATTGGTAGGATAAGCAGAGATGAGCAGTGGTGTTGTTTTGCTGAAAGGCATAACGGGTACTATCTACCAGTTCTGTGATCCATAGACAGTTGCAGTAGTGCTAGACGTTTTTGCTGCTCTAAAGAGTTGTCTGGGGCTCCATTTGTCTCCCATTTTCAGTTTTCTGATTTCACTAAAATCAATAGAGTTTTGACCATTGATGCCTACAACATTCCCTGAAATGTTGGAATTGACGGGATGCATTGTTCAAAAGTTATCATGTTACAGATAGAGAAATGCCACTGAGTAAAGGGTAAGGCCTTTGGAAGCTCAGCTAATAGCCCCACTGAGGGTTAAACCCTATCACCCTGCAAAACCATGAATAAGCTTTGTGTAGGGTAGTTAGTTCTGTTGGTTCTGTATCTGTGCATCCCATATGCAAGATGTTTTCGTCAGTGGATCAGAGTGATATCAGACTCACTAGTCATACTCTTCCCTGTCACCTGATGTGAAGTATCCCAAACTTCTCTGAGCTGTTTCAATAGCACACATTAAGCCTGGACAGAGCAATGGTCTGAGGTACAAGGCAGATACAGGCAAGGTGTCTCAGGGGCCTGTACCATGGATTCCAGAACCACATGGGTTTTGTTGCCTATTGGACCTTACACTTGCAGTTAGATGCAGGAGGCAGGAGTTGGCCTTGCATAAGAAAATAAAGATGAAATAAAAATTCTCACATATAGTAACATGACATTTATGGTCCTAAAGTACAAGGGAAATGTTACAAGGCCAGAAGACTTAGGTATATTCTACAATTTACAGAACCTAGATAAATGGGAAAATATTTATATAGCACATAGTCATGTATTATCACTCATTTTTTATTGACAACAGCATTAATCCTTTGGAACAACTGTTCAAAAGTATGAGTATCTCTCAGTTTATCTAAGAAGTCAACTTTCTGGTATAAAAATTACATTTATATTGTATGAAAATATTTTAATATTTTGTTATGTATCAAAATACAGTCCATTGATTCCGTTTTGAGATAACAATACAATAGTAATAATTTTGCCCGCATTAATTCATGAATGTTAAATTTTTCTATTAATTTTATACAAACTTAATATCAATCAATTCTGAGTATTTCATACCTTTTATTTTTCTTAATGATTTATCATCTCTTGACAGGTGTTTCAACATTCTGAAGCTTATTACAATAAAGTGAGATAGAATTGCACTGTTTAGATGGTTTGTTGTAGCTGTTAGAGAAAAATCATTATTTTGATCTGAAAAAGGCAAGAAGCCATTCCAACATGACAAACCCATTATTAGGTCAATACTGACAAAGATGATGCAAGTTACACTTTAGTGTTGTCAGTGTCCAGAAAGTTCTGAATGTGTACACATTAAGTTGTCACATCTTTTTGTGATATTTGTAGGTATTTTCATAAGAATTTCAAAGAACTGTTAATGGTATTGAATCAGTCTTTATATGTTACATATATTGAATATGTGTACACACACACACACACACACACACACAGAGTTTTCCACATTCCATGTATTCCATTGTTTTAGAGTCTCAACTTTCTCTTGAAAACATTGTAGCAAGTGTTACAGACAAAGGTTATGAATCAGGCAGGATAACCACAATTTTTAAAAAGTTTATTATATCTGTGTCTGTCCTTTCTTTCGCTTTTCCTTTACTTGCACTATCTTGTCTGTCTGATTCTCACAGGAGACATGGATTACAACTGGGTGGACCATACGTCTTGGCATAGCAGTGAGGCATCCCCAATGTCTTTGGTGAGACATGTGGAGCCTTACCATTCAGTTTACTTTATCATTTCACTTTTCCTTTGTTTTATTTACACCTTTGCACGTTTTCTTTTTTGTATCCCTTTTTTTTTATCCCACACCTGTAGGGGACAGTCAAAGGGGAAAAAGAAAAACTAGTGAGCAGGCAGTTTTGTCGGATTCTAACACCTTATCTGAGAGACAAAAGAAAATGGTGTGCTTTGGCGGCCACTCTTTGGAAGAGGACTTGGAATGGTCTGAGCCTCAAGTTAAAGACTCTGGGGTAGATACGTGTAGTAGCACAACTCTAAATGAGGAGCATAGCCATAGTGAGAAGGTACTGAGATTGTGAAGCCTGCATTTTAAACTTCTCATTTGGTCTTTGTTTGCTCTGTGTCACTCATTAAAACAGTGCATTTAATAAAAAGACAGGGAGTTTTTAGAGACAATGTAGCATTTCTTAAGGTGCAGAAAAGAAAAACAAAACCAAAAATTCCTGCTTGCTTTGTCACTTTTACTATTTGGTAGCATAAGAAAAAAATATTTAGGCACAAAGGAATGTTTGGTCTTATGGTCACATGATAGTACTTGGTGATGTTACCTTCAACTATAAAGTAATTAACAATGAGGATTCTGTTGGATTGGCTTATATGATTTCCTGCATATGTGCTCCTGGGGCTAAAATTAAATTAATACTTTAAATCCCAGGTAAAAAGGGGAGAAAAATTGGTCCATTTGCACAGAAAAGTTGTTTTTCTTTTTTCCCTTTCACTGTCATGTTTGTTCTTTTGTTTTGTTGTCATGCCATTTTTGTGGAGTATTGTGTAGTATTAGAGTCTTTGTCATCTGCTTTGATATTTGTTAGTATTGCCTTTCATTTGGTGGGGATTGTGATAAATCTTTTTAGAGTTATTAGATGTAATGGGAGAGGAGATGTCCTGTGCCAGTTAATTTTGCATAGAGAGGAGCATGAAACTAGTGTATAGTTGTGAAAAAGTGCTATGATTACACCAAATAAATGATAAGTTTATTTAGAGTTTTATTCAGCATGTTATAATAATATAAAGTAATAATATGTGCGTGTGTATATATGTGTGTGTGTGTGTGTGTGTGTATACACTGAGAGAATGTAAAGGTGTCTGAAAGGCCTTACATACTCATAGAGAGGAAAACTGAGATGGTTAGAATGGTGGAAAAGAGAATAAGTCTGAGTCCCAATATATCAGTAGAACCTCAAAATTACGAACACCAGAGTTAGGAACTGACCGGTCAACCACACACTTAATTTGGAACCGGAAATATGCAATCAAGCAGAAGTAGAGACAAAAAAATAAATAAATCAGATACAGTACAGTACTGTGTTAAATGTAAATTACTAAAAAAAATAAAAGGAAAGTTTAAAAAAAATTGAAAAGGCAAGGAAACTGTTTCTGTGCTTGTTTCATTTTAATTAAGATGGTTAAAAGCAGAATTTTCTTCTGCATAGTAAAGTTTCAAAGCTGTATTAAATTAATGTTCAGTTGTAAACTATTAAAAGAACAATTATAACGTTTTATTCAGAGTTGCAAACATTTCAGAGTTATGAGCAACCTCATTCCCAAGGAGTTCGTAAGTCTGAGGTTCTACTGTACTTTCTATTCAACATCAGGGTTATTGTGTTAGACTTCAACATCCATTTTTGTTACAACTCAGATGTAATGATCACATATATCATGTATATCTAAATATCTGTACTTTTCTATCTCTTGTGTACAAAAGAGACAAGGTGGGTGAAGTAATATCTTCCACTTCTGTTGGTGGAAGGGACAAGCGTCACACAACTCTTCTTCAGGTCTGGAGAATGAAACTAGAGTTTCCAAGCTAAATACAAGTTGGGACAGATTGTTAAGCACAAGGATTCAGACAAGTTGTAGAAGACCACTTAAAATGAAATGGGCAATTAGCATCTCTGCACTTGTAGGACAAGGGAGGGTTAGTAGGCATCAGGGTGTGTTGCAAGTTGTTGTAATGGGCCATAAAACCACTGTCTCTGTTAAGTCCATGGATTTTAGTGTCCAGCAGAGAGATGAATTTAAGTTTCCAAGCTTGCCTTTTGAAGGTGTTATGCAGGTTTCCGTGGAGGATGAGGACTGAGAGGTCATATATACAGAATGATTGCTTTGTGAAAAGTGTTGTCCCACTGGTGGTAGGGTGTTTTTCTCTTTTATCATTTTCCTGTTTGAGTTCATTTGATAGTGTAGTGATTGTCTGGTTTTGTTACCCAGGGTTTTCAGAACCCAAAACAGTGGTAACTTTACCATTTCTCTCCAGGGAATGTCAGGAATAAATCAATGGGGGCACAGCTCATCCATCTGAGAAATAAAAGGCACAAGAGAGTGCTTTCACCTAATCTTTTATAGATAATTTCAAACAAAGCACATAACCTACAGTGACTCCTAGTGGGTCACCTATTTTCCTAATTTCAGCAAAACTTCTCATTATCTCTTATCATCAAAACATTTGTAGTCATAATCACAATGTGTCGAGACACTTAAAACCGATGTTGCTATTCACTCACTCTCTTCCATACTTATAATCTGTTAACTTTCTCTCCCATCCTCCCATTGTGATAGCAAAGCTGCAAACATGCAGCTGTGTGGCCTTGCCTCTCATAGCCTAAGATTTTCCTAGCTATGTGATGTTTGGTTTTCAGCTGGCAGTAGATTAACATACAGAATTGCTCACTGCAGTACTGTCCCATCTGGGCTATATGCAGGAATGACAAATTCTCGGTTAACACTCCCCTCCTTGCAGATTGTATATCTTTAATATAAAGATCTGTACACACATACACAACGAGTTCAATTGGTTACTACAGAGGCCCAGCATAGGCTCAAAGCTCTCGACTGAGACTGAGCAATAATCTTCTTGCTGGCACTCTCAGTTTTCACCCCTGATTCTGTATCATTATAGACTAGACCCCATGGGTTCCCTCGGGGAGTACCCAGGGTGTGCAAAAAATAAATCGGCTTTGTAACCAATTTATCTTCCTTTGAATCCAGCATGTGAGCACCAGGAACAAAACAACCCATGCTATTTGAAACACAAACATAACCACAATTGGTTGTAAAACCAGATTAAAAATTCCTGTTGCCATGGGGGACCATCCCAACAATGTCTCCCATGATTTGTGTTCTGAGTTTTTGCTCACCCCCTCAATTACATGTTTAATTTCATGGGTAGAATGATGGACCGTGACCATAATCCTGCATGCCTCTTGTTTAGCAGCATGTAAATAATTCCTCAAAAGGGGATGCTAAAGCAGTATCTGTAAAAGCAGTTCATTCCAATGGGTGCAGTTATTACATTTGAATACAATATGTATTTCACTTTTAATTTGAAATTTAAAATAATATCCTTCAATAACTACAATATAGCAAAATCATCCATTTTCATGGGGATCATGAGATATATGATGCACATAATTAATTATAAGAACTGGGCTCTAACTTCTAAGACATATACAATTATCACCCATATACACAATCACAGATTCATTTACAAATGAATTAACAGCATAATGACATTTTCCCTCTATTATTTCTAAACTATTTGTGGTGAATTCATATCCAATCCCAGGTTCTTCTAAGCAGACTCCCAATTGTACTTTCTTCCACCCTTAGGCCTCCTTTGTACCGATATCCTATGATCCATGGGCTCTATCACTATCTGATTAGCATTAAGGCCAAAGACTACAATGGGGGAAACCCACCTTATCTCTGCTTCTGACACTAGTAAAACAAAAACAGTTATCTCTCAAGATCTTTTATCATATGCAAAATCTACCATTTTCCACCAGGATTGTAAATCCCTCTCAGTCTGGATGGAATTTTTCCTAATAATGCTCCTAATTTCCAATGGGTGTATCCCTCTCATACCATCTCAAATCATGTCCTTTATCACATCACTAATTCACATCTGCATTTGCATGCATGCCAGTGCTAAGGAAACATTACTCTGGAGAGCACCAACAGCCTGCAAGAGACGGAGATGATCTTTTTCTTGGGATTGCTCCCATTCCTGTAATAACTGTCCCACCCCATCCTGTATGGAGCTTAGCTGATCTAAGGATACCCTCAGGGATGTTGCTAAATCCTTTAAGTGTTGCCACACTGAATTCATTTTATTCACAACCCCTTCCTCTTTTACACTATTAAGAACCCCTACCACTGTGCCAAATACATCCAATATGTCCCTTTTTACTCAGTCCTTACATGGTCTGGGGACATCATGAAGATTAATCCAATTTTTCCAGCCCTCATATAATGGCTGAACAAACTTTCCAAAATGGGGTTCAATTGCCGAGATATTTGCTAAAATGAGGTCCACAATAACCTTATTCAGGGTGTGGGTTGGATTAATCACCAATTGTTTCTTTACATTGCTTTGAACCACATAGGCTCTGATCAAATTAATTACAGGTGGTTCCAGAATTCACACTTCTATACCTTTCACTCCATGGGGTCCACGAAGGAGCCATTTTCCTGTCATATTGAGCTTCAAATTAATAACCATTTTATCAAGGAACGATTTAGCTTCATTATCCAAACATCCTTTCTTCTTCGAATGATTCCTCATGTCAATTCCAATTAGGTGTGAGCGCACCGCATGCACGGCAGCTGGAAAGATTTTCCCTTAGCAGCACCCATTGGATCGATCCAGGTACCCCCTGGAGTCATGCCTTCATGGCACGGAATATAGGGCCATGTGACAGTTAGCTGGAACGCTCGTTATCTCTAGCTTCGGCAAGCCTTCTCTGTCTTTCAGCAGATTTTTCCTGTAAATAGTTAGTTTGATATAGTTAGTCTTAGTAGTTAGTTAGTTAGTTCTCTCTAGAAGTTTGTCTGGGGGTACTCCCCATCCTCCCCTTCTCCCTCATTACCAGGGCATGCCTTGGTCCCCAGGGTTTAAACCCTGCACAGCCCGTGGCAAGTCTATGCCCAGAAGTGACCTCCACACTTCCTGCTTGAAGTGTTTGGGGGAAGCCCACCAAAAGCAGCGTTGCAAAGTCTGGGGGATTTTGCCCTAGGACTCAGAAGGAGATTGACCAGTGCCTCAAGATCCTTCTGATGGAAGCTGCCCTCCATCCCCACTTGGACCTGGGGTCAGCTGAGCCGACACCGAGCACCTCGACATCGGTGTGCAGTGCTCTGGCACCGTTGCAGCATGAGTCGGCACCAAGGAAGGAGTCAGCACCGGCAAAGTTTCCCACATAGGGGCCCTGTGCAGGGCAGTGGGTGGCACTGGTCACAATCCCTGGTGCCCCACAAGAAGAGGAGACCTGAAAAGGGCCGCTTACCCACGCCCAGACTGGCGCAGAAGGAGTCCACCATTGTGAGACCCATGTCGGGTCATGTAAGCTTGGCACCGCCACCTAGGGTTCCGTCAACTCCTGCCCCACCATGGGACCAGTCGAGTCTGGGCCCCCAGCACTCCCTTCTCCAGGAAGGTTGCGACCACCTGCAGTTGCCTTCCATGCCAGAGACGTTCGAGGCTGCCAGGGACCTCATAGCCTTCATGGCACCACCTTCCCCTCCTAGGTGCAACAGGACACTGAGCTCCGTTTCACAGGCGCTCATGAGACCCTAGGTCCTGTCTAGAGGCAAGCTGGAGATGATACCATGCTGATCACCATTCTCTTGGCACTGTTTACCAGTACCTTCTACCAGCGGATGGATAGGGGAGCCACACCAGTCCCTAAATTCCTGGCACCGCTCCCCGGCACTAGTGGGCACTGTCCCTCTATGGTCATCCTACAGTGATTCCTCCCAGTCAGAGTCGGAATCCTATAGGTTGAGGCAAAGCAGGGGGTCCAGGTCCAGTAGACACAGGCAACAGTTCCATCCGGCCCCATGGCCTGGACAATGGCAGGCTCCAGCCCAGTGGCCTTTATGGATCCCCTGGGCATTCCATCAGGGTCAGGGCAAAAACCAAGGGTCCCATTCGCAGAGGTCAGGATCGGTGGCCTCGGCATCATATGTGCCTCTGGCACCTCACCCAGGTCAGGACCAACCACACCACACTGGACTGGCACCGACCACACCGGCACCAACTGCACCGGCCTCACTGGCACTGGCCATGCCAGAAGACCAGGCACCAGTGCCAAGGGCAGAGAGTAGGACCCGCTCCCCGCTAGGGCCTTGTCCTCATCTTCGCCTGATGAGGCAGTGGCAGGAACTTTGACGGCCCTGCCCTGGTGGACAGCAGGGTGCTCCAGCAGCTCCTGAGAAGAGTGGCACAGAACCTGGTGATCCAGGTTGAGGAGGTTGCTGAAACATCGGAGGTGATGGTGGACATCCTTGCCCCTGCTGGGCCCTCCCGTATTGCCCTGCAACTAATAAAAACTATTCAGGACACCACTAAGACACTGTGGCAGACCCCCTCCTCCTTACCACTGATGGCAAAGAGGACTGAATTAAAGTACTTCATTCCCCCTAAGGGGTTTGAGCATTTTTATACTCATCTCCCGCTGGACTCCCTAGTGGTAGCGGCAAATGACCAGGAGCTCCAAGGGCCCTTGGCCCTAAAAACTGGGAGGCTAAGAAGCTGGACCTCTTTGGGAGGAAAATGTATTCCACCGGGGAGCTCCAGCTTCGAATTTCTAACCACAAGGCTGTCCTCAGCAAGTACAACTACAATTCAGGTGGAATTATGGCGAAGTTCATGGAGCTTCTGCCAGAGGACACCAGGACAGAGTTCTCCTTGGTAGAGGAGGGTAAGCTACTTGCCAGTACTTCACTCCAGGCAGCCCTCGATGTGGCTGATTTGGCCACCCGCACCATGGCCTCTGGGGTAGCCATGAGGAGGAGCTGGCTGCAAGTATCAGGGCTCCCATATGAGGCCTAGCAGACCATTCAGGACAGCCCCTTTGAGGGCTCAACCCTCTTTTCAGAGAAAATTGTCTCACGGCTTCATAGCCTCAAGGATTCGAGGGCCACCCTCACGTCCCTTGGCCTGCACACTCCAGCTACGCAATGGAGGCACTTTAAGCCTCAACCCTGCCTCGTTTCTACCACCCACAAAACAGGCAGGATTTTTCTAAGAGGCGTAACAGGAACAATAGAAAGAGGCCTCCCCCCTCGTCAACCCAGGTCTCTGGGCAGGTGAAGCAGTCCGCAAGCCAGAAGCAGAACTTTTGAAGGTGTGCCCAGGGGCAACGCGATCCATCCCCCCTTACCTTCTCGTGCTGACTGTCCCGTTTCTACCCTGCCTGGGCCCGAATTACATCAGATCGCTGGGCAGTCCACATGGTAGAAAGGGGATAGCCCAGCTCTGGCAGCGGGGCTGGGGGCGCTTTAAAAGGCCGGTGGCTCCTGCCGCTGCGGGGAGCCGCTGGCCCTTTAAAGTACCCCCCCAGCCCCGCTGCTGGAGCTGAGCGGGGCTATGGCACTTTAAAAGGCCGGCGGCTCCTGCCACTGTGGGGAGCTGCTGGCCCTTTAAAGCGCCCCCCCAGCCCCGCTGCCGGAGCTGAGCGGGGCTGTGGCGCTTTAAAGGGGCTGTGGCGCTTTAAAAGGCCAGCGGCTCCTGCTGCTGCGGGGAGCCTCTGGCCCTTTAAAGCCCCCATAGCCCCGCTGCCGGAGCTGGGCTGGGGGGGGGGGTGCTTTAAAAGGCCGGAGGCTCCTGCTGCTCTGGGGAGCTGCGGGCTCTTTAAAGCACCCCCCCCCCCCCCGCCCTGCTGCCGGAGCTGGGCTGGGGGGCGGTGCGCTTTAAAAGGCCGGCAGCTCTTGCTGCTGTGGGGAGCTGTGGGCCCTTTAAAGCGCCCCCCCCCCCCCAGCCCTGCTGCTGGAGCCGGGCTCGGGCAGGGATTTAAAAGGCCTGGGGGCTCCGCAGTGGCTGGAGCCCCGGGCCCTTTAAAGCGCTGCCGGGTGAGTACAGGGGGAGCGAGGAGGTGCCTTTTTATAGCGCCGCTTCCCCTGTGCTCTAAACCTGGCTACGCCACTGGTTCTATTCCTGGTATTTCCTCATACCGAAAGCCAAAGGCGGACTCAGGCCCATCCTAGACCTGTGAGACCTCAACAACTTCATAAAGAAACACAAGTTTCACATGGTCTCTTTGTCCTCCATTATCCCTTCTTTTGGATCTGGGGGACTGGTATGCCGCCCTCAACTTGAAGGACTCTTACTTTCATATTTCAATAATGCCATCCCACAGAAGGTACCTCAGGTTTGTGGTGAACCACAATCATTATCAGTTGACAGTCCTTCCATTCGGCCTCTCAGTGGCTCCTCGAGTGTTTATCAAGTGCATGGCAGTCATGGCTGCATTCTTGCACAAGCACCAGGTGCAGGTGTTTCCGTACCTTGATGACTGACTAATCAAGGGCTGTTCCAGGGCGCAAGTGGAGGTGCAAGTGAGCTTCATAAGGGCTACTTTCGATGACCTGGGCCTTCTATTGAACGTACAGAAGTCAACCTTATCCCCTGTTCAGCGGTTAGAGTTCATAGGGGTGGTATTGGACTCTACATAGGCAAGAGGGTACCTCCTAGAGTCACGTTTCCAGTCCCTGTGCGACATCATACAAAGTCTTAGGCAGTTCCCTACCACCACAGCAAGGAATTGCCTAAAGCTTCTGGCCCACATGGCCGCTTGTACCTATGTAGTACAGCATGCCAGACTGAGACGCTGACCTCTTCAGGCACGGCTGGCTGCGGTGTATCGGCCTATTTGGGATGGTCTAGAGAAAATTGTCTCTATACATTGACTGGTTCTCGAGTCTCTCCTATGGTGGCTCGACCCTCAAGCGATGTGTGCAGGTGTCCCCTTTGCCAGGCCACAGCCATCCCTTTTTCTGGTGATGGATGTCTCAGTGATGTGTTGGAGTGCGCACCTGGGAGGCCTCAGGACTCAGGGCTTCTGGTCCCAAGCGGAGCTCTCACTTCACATCAACGTCAGAGAGCTGAGAGCAGTCCATCTAGTGTGCCAGACATTCCAAGCCAGTTTGGAAGGGAAATGTGTATCGGCCATGATGGACAATACAACAGCGATGTTTTATATAAACAGACAAGGGTGTGCACGTCCTCTCCCTTGTGTCAGGAAGCCCTCAAACTGTGGGACTTTTGCATAGCTCACGCAATACACCTGAAGGTGTTGTAACTTCCCAGAGTCCAGAACGAGTTGGCGGACTATCTCAACAGGTCCTTTCACAGCTACGAGTGGTCCATCCGCCCGGATATTGCAAATACTGTCTTCCAACATTGGGGATTTCCCCAGATAGACTTATTCACCATGCGACACAACAGGAAGTGCCTGCAGTTCTGCTCCTTTCTGAATCACAGCCAGGGCTCCATCATGGACATGTTCCTCCTTCCCTGGAAGGGACACCTCTTGTATGCATTTCCACCCACACCCCTCGTTCACCAGGTGCTGCTCAAGGTTCGAAGGGACAAGGCCTTGGTGATAATAGTAACTCCGCAAGCATTGGTACACATCTCTCCTGGAAATGTCCGTGGAAAACCCAATCACCTTACTGCTGCTCCTGGATCTGATAACCCAGGATCACGGCACCGCACCGCCTTCAGCACCTGAACCTCGAATCTCTTCACCTTCACCTCCATGTCTGAACCTGATGGAGCTCGTCTGTTCGGGTCCAGTGAGTCTTTGGCAGTAGGAAACCCTCCACTAGGGCTACCTACCTGGCCAAATGGACAAGATTCACATTTTGGTCTCCTGTCTCCAACATGTTCATCCATACCTATGATATTGGACTGCCTCCTCCACCTAAAGCTGCAAGGGCTTTCTATGTCTTCAGTAAAGGTACACTTGGCTGCCATTTCCGCCTCCCATCCAGGCGTGGAGGATTGGTCGGTCTTTGCCAACCTGATAGTAGCCAGGAAGATGTCTGAGCTCAAGGTTCTAACATCTGAGCCTCCTTACATTGTGTTCTGTGAGGACAAGGTTCAGCTTAGACCGCATCTGGCCTTTCTTCCTAAAGTTGTCTCCCAGTTTCATGTTAACCAGGATATCTTTCTTCCAGTTTTCTACTCCAAGCCACATGCAAGCAGCAGGAAGCAAAAACTTCATTCATTGGATGTTCGCTGGGCGTTAGTCTTCTATATTGAGCAGATGAAACTGTTTCGGAAGTCTATTCAGCTGTTTGTCGCAGTAGCAGACAGAATGAAATGTCTTACACTCTCCTCCCAAAGTATTTTGTCATGGAGCACGTCTGTATCCAGGCATGCTACAATCTGGCGCAGATACCTGCCCCTCCGCTTACAGCGCACTCTACAAGAGCACAGGCATCGTCAGCAGCGTTCCTGCCCAGGTTTTGAGCCAGGAAATCAGCAGAACTGTGACGTGGTCCTCAATCCACACTTTTACCTTGCATTTCGCCATTACTCAGCAGGCTAGAGATGACGCAGCCTTTGCCAGAGCGGTGCTACAGTCAGCAAACTTTTGAGCTCCGACCCTGCCTCCAAAATGTAGGCGTGGTAATCACCTAATTGGAATTGACTTGAGCAATCACTCGAAGAAGAAAAAACAGTACCTACCTTTTGTAACTGCTGTTCTTCGAGGTGTGTTGCTCATGTCCATTCCAATACCCACCCACCTACCCCTCTGTCAGAGCAAACGAGCAAGAAAGAACTGAGGTGGCAGCAGGTCGACAGTGCCCTATATTCTGTCCCATGAAGGTGCAACTCCAGGGGGTGCCTGGATTGACCCAACAGCTACTAATAAGGAAAAATCTTTCTGGCTGCTGTGCACGAGGTGTGTGCACATTTAATTGGAAAGGACCTGAGCAACATCTCAAAGAACAACAGTTACAAGAGATAGGTAACCGTTTTTTGTCTCCGTTATAAATTTCCCGAGGACATGGGACCTCCAAAGTACAGGGCAAAATAACCTCCCATTCCCGTCTTGTTATCACTATCTGTAGTTTTGCCTCCCCAGATCTTCTTGTCCAGTGTTTGGGAATAAAAGGGAGTGTTTCAGCCTAAAATGAATTGTCTTTTCTCCTGGAGCTGTCTGCATAGGGATGCAAGTCCACAAGTGAATACACTGGCTTTCACAGGGGAGGAAAGAATTTGAATTTGTTTGTTACCCATCTGTACTCCCAGATTCCTGTGTTGTTGTTATGTCTTCCTTCAATCATATGAAATCCGCGCTTGAAAAGTCTGGAGGAGGGAGGGAGTTGTGAGCATCCATTTTGTCCCAGTGGTGGTGAAACATGTCAAAAAGACACTGGCAGCACTGTTTTCTGCTTCCTGGGTCCTCAAAATTGACATTCATTTCTTTTGCATTGTTCACTTTACACTCCATGGTCATCCATGAATAGTCTCCCCCTGCCTTGAACACAACAAGTTCCAGATTCACACCACTAAAGGAGCAGGTCTGCAATCCAAAGCCAGCAAAAGCAGGTAATAATGTAAAACACAAAGCAAACAAACTTTCCCCCTTCCTATATAGGGGAGGTATCACTAAACATTTAAGCTGAATTTATTAACTTTTACTGAGACCCATCTGGCCCTGAGTCCCTTTTTCCCCAGGAGGGGGCTCTTAAACTTTTAACTAGGCTTTTAGCACAACTTGGGGCTCAGCAAATTCATCAACCCTAATTTGCTTAGGGCTTGCTGGGGCTAGACACATACATTTTATTAATCTTGACAGTGAGCACATATTTCACTGGAGAGTAGGCAGTTTTCAGTAACATGGGACAGTCCCACCAGATATTCCCACTGCTGCAAAGCCCATACTAGTGTCAAAACCTCCTTTTCACAGGGGGGTGAATCCCCTCTTGACTTCATTTAAAATTTTGGAGGCATAAGACGCAGGGCCAAGCCCTGCTCCATGACTCTGACTCAGCACAACTCTTACCCCCATTTCTGTAATTGCCAGCTGCAGCACAAACCGCTGTTTCACCCTGTTCTTTCCTTTAACAATTCATGCAGCAGGGCTGCTTTCTCTGAGAATCCCTCAATAAAATCTTGGAAGAAATTAACAATTTAAAAAAAAGGATCTAAGAGCTGTTATGTTTCCGAGAGCTAGAAGTTTAAGAATCAGCTCCACTCTTTATTGATCAGGGGAATGTCCCCTCCTGCTCCAAATTCACTCTGAAGTAATTTACTTGGTGGGAGCACAACTGGGCTTTCTTGGGGCTTACTTTAAATACAATTTCCTGAATCTTTTGTAACACCCTATCCAATACTTCCAAATTCTCTTTCCTGGTCTGAGTGGAAACCAGGATATTATTCACATAAGAAATCACACTGTCTCTTTCTGGCATCTCATCTGACATCTTAACTACATGGGCATGACAAATAAGAGGGGCATTGTTCCAGGCCATGGGTACCCTGGCAAAATACAGCTGCTTCCCTTGAAAAGTAAAAGCAAATTTAAAAAAGCTGTCCCAATGTAAAGAAATAGCCTCCTTCTCCCCCCACCCCCCTAAGGCCAAATCCAAAACTGAAAACCACTGGGCCCTTCCTATAATGGAGGCCAGTACTTCCTGATACTTAGCCACTACGGGGGCCATCAGCTGGGTCACCTGATTAAGACAGCAAAAATCCACTATCAGCCTCCAAGTCCTGCCATCACTTTTAAGGACAGGCTAGAGGCCAGCATTATTGGGGCTTGATTATTCCATTAAACCCCCTTGTCTTAAAAGCCCATCAGTTATTTCTTTCAGCCTGGCTTCTGCCTCCTTTGGATACCAATACTGCTTCTGGGCGTGGGGTATCGGGGCCTGTAACTAGGATTTCTGCCTCAATTTTATCACATTCTATTTTATTCTTGGCCCAGGCCTCCCAATATTTTTCTGCAATTGCCAGAACTTCTTGGGGGCTACGTTGGCCACTCCAGTTCTTCAGATGCCTTAACGGCTGCTAGCCAGTAGCTTGCTGAAATCTCCACTGATTTCCAGAATAGGGCAGGAGGCATTTCCCTGTTAGCAAAATCAACTAACACTCTTAATTCTCTCAAGACATCAATCCCAAGATCCCGTTTCCTCCCAAATCCATTAAGCCAAATTGCCCTTTTATTTCTCCTCCTCCACACCCAATACAGGATGTCCCTGCAAAAGGGAACAACACTTTGTACCACATGAATACCCGGTAAGGTTTTAACTCCAGTTGAAGATTCAAACAGAGTTTCATTCTGGGTACTCATCAAGGAATAAGTGGCACCTGTATCTAACAACACATTCTGAATGCCCCCTCTGAATGCCCCGCCACATAAACTGTGAACCTCTCCCACCCATCAGTGTTCACATCGGGAGATCTAGAGGGTGCTAAGCCTTCCTAAGGGCAGCAGCGAGTGGCACACTTGGGGTCTTCCCTTCGTGCTCAGCCAGCCTTAACAAAAGTTCCAGGGTGGACAATTCATCTATCTTTTCCTTCGGCTTGTACCTTAGGAGCTGTCTCCAAATTTCCACCTGCCAGAAATGAGAGACGCTACCCCGACTTTTTTAGGACCTTTCTCTTTCCTCTCTCCCCTTTAGCCCTTGCCTTCCTTTAGAGCAGCGATGTCCAATACGTTCGCCACTAGCCACATGTGACTAATGCATGTGGCTTTTTTATAATGTGGCTAATAAGAAAAATTCAAAACCACAAGTGTGGCTAGCATCGTATTTCTATTGGACACCACTGCTTTAGAGTATTATCTGAGAGGGCTATTGCTTTAAACTGGGTTGCTTCATGCGCAACCACGAATCCTCTTATGGCCATAAAACAAATGGCTTTGGGCGTGATCCTTCTTTTGTTAATTTACAGTTTTTCTCAAAATTGTTTTCAATAATTTGAATCATTAGCAAAGTAAACATTTATGTTGCTTGGCAACCATATCTTCAGGGACCGTAAAATACTTTCAGTAAAGTAAAACCAGCTGTGGCTTTAATCCTTAACTTTCCAAACAAAAACACACAAAAGAAAAAAAAACACCACGGTGGGAGGAGGGAGAAGGGAGAGGAGCAAGGTGAGTGTGGGGGAGAGAGAAGCAGCAGCAAAAGGGGGGAAGAGTGTGTGAAGAACGATTTAGGAAGAAAGGAAAACTTAAGCCAAGAAAAAGTACAGACAGAAACAACTAATCTAAAAGTGGGGCTCTGTGGGCCAAAGCATCTGGGAACCCGTACCTCTGGCCACTATCCTAGGTCTGAGAGGAGAGTGGCTGTTGCCGCCACATCCACCAGAGTGAGATCGAGAGTGCCAGTTATCCTTGCCAGCCATGCCAATTCTGTTCTCCTGTTTAACGGGCCAGCCAATCTCTCTGTGGCTTTAACCTGGTCAGGGGAGAAGGACCTAATCTCTACCCATTCTTCTCCTTCTTGGTTACCCCTTTGGGACCAATCTTCCTTACCATGGAGCTATGGGTGTTGGCTTCTTCAGCTCTTCCAGTGTCCATACAAGGACTGCCCAGAAGAGCCCCAGGGAAAAGGGAGGGAAAAGGACCATCCCTCTCAACATAATAAGAATACAAATCAGGGTTCTCCTCTGATCCATCCCTCCTTCCCAAACTACTACTCTCTCAAAGCACACCCATTATTACCTTCTGATCTCCCAATATGGCTCTAAGAGTACAACTTTGTCTCTTAAATTACCTGTAATCTGCCTGGGTCTTATCCTGAGAATCCTTCAGTAAGGCTCTAACAATTCCTTTACTCTCCATTTGTCTGCTGTTTCAATCCACAGACTTCCTGTTCCATGTTCTCACTCACTCTCTCACTGTCACTATCACGCAGTTGCTTTTGTGTTGCCACTATCCCAGTCCAGAGGGTGACTGACTTAGCCTTCAGGCTGTATATCTCTTTCTCTTTCTCAGTTTTATCTTTCCCTAATTTCTCCACTCTTGCCTTTAACTGATGTATCTCTTTATCTACTACCATTGCTACCGTCTGCTTACAGAGTTGCATGAACATTCTGGGACTGGTAAAGCTTCCAGAGATCATTACCATGCTCCTGTACAAAATCAGTCAAGCTGCTTCCCAAAATCATTTCCAACTGTTCTTTCTTTCTAGATGTTCCCTTTCCTTTTGACATAATCCTTCGACCAGGCCACTAGCCTGGGGCCCAGAGTCCCAGTAATGAAATATATCTGTAAATTGACTCACGGACCACATACAGGGAAATTCCAGGTTGATACCCTGCCCCACATTCTCCATTCTTGTACAGCATAGCAACCCATTTATACCAATCGTTCCCTTCCTCTCCACCACTCCTGGCAACTGGCTTGCCAAATTTGTAACCCAGGTTTTCAGAACCCAAAGTAGTGGTAATTTGACTGTTTCTCTCTAGGTGGCATCAGAAATAAATCAATGGGAGCACAGCTCATCTGCCTGATAAATAAGTGGCACAAGCACAGTGTTTTCACCTAATTTTTTACAACTAACCTCAAACAAAGCACATAACCTATAGTGACTCCTAGTGGTCATTGTAGTAACACCTAGTGGTCACCAATTTTTCTAAATTCAGCCAAACTACTCATTATCTCTTATCATCAAAACATTTCTAATCATAACGTGTTGGGGCACTTAAAATCCAGGTCGCTATTCACTCACTCTCTTCCATACTCATAATCTGTTAACAATCTGTCCCATCCTCCCATTCTGAAAGCAAAGCTGCAGACATGCAGCTGCGTGGCCTTGCCGCTCAAGGCCTACGATTTTCCTAGCTATGTGATGTTTGGTTTTCAGCTGGCAGTGGCTGAACATACAAAATTGATGACTGCAGTACTGTCCCATCTGGGCTACATGCAGGAATGTCAGGTTCTGGGGTACCATTTCACTCACATACTTGTTGGTGGGGCATTTGATACATAGAATGAGGTGCACCACATATTATGATAGGCATGTGTAGGACCCAAGGATCTTGAAAGGTATGTTGTAGGGGAGGTGGTGATCATTGTAGGGGTGGAGATACGTCTACGGGTTTTTTATCTTCTGTTTTGACAGGGTCTGGTGCTGTTTTGAGTTGGTGTGTCCTGGTCTGTGGGGAGCTTGCTTCTTCTGATGAGGTTGGTGAGGTTAGGATGTTGTTTGAAGGATAGAAGAAGGGGTTTGGGAAAGATTTCATTCATGATGGATCCTCATCAAGTCTGACACTGATTGTATCACCCATTACAACAACTTTGTGACACACCCTGCTGCATACAACCCCCCATTGTCTGTGACTGCAGAGGTGTTAATTGCCCACTTCATTTAAAGTATTTTCCAATAACATTTGTGAACCCTTATGCTTAACAATCTGTCCCACCTTCTATTAGGCTTAAACATTCTAGTTTCCTTCTCCAGACCTGAAGAAGAGCTGTGTGAAGCTCAAAATCTTGTCCCTTCCATCAACAGAAGTTAGTCCAGTAAAAGATATTATCTCATCCTCCTTGCATCTCTCATGTCCTCGGGCTAATACAGCTAAAACAACACTGTGAACAAACATGTTATGTATAAAGATAGATATTCCACAAATTGAGTGTAGGAATACATTTGTGAGGTATAGATTTTATTCATTCTATACATGACTTAGGGATAGAATGAATGACTAAATATGTCTTTTCTGGGACTTATTTCTATGATTCTATTAAACTAATAATGGTGTAATCATACTGCTTTTAAAAATTGTAAACTTCCTGGAAATGAAAAATAATATTGAGATTTTTTTCTGAGAAAGTATGTTCACTATGTTTTCCATTAACACTTTATCATAGCATCCTGTGACATGGCAGCCATCCAAAGATGGAGACCGTCTAATTGGACGGATTTTGTTAAATAAACGACTAAAAGATGGAAGCGTGCCTAGAGACTCTGGAGCAGTGCTTGGACTGAAGGTTAGTAATGGACAATTTTGAACATATGTATTACTTTGTTAGCTAAATGTTAAGTAATCTCATTTAAAGTTCAGTAAACTAGGTTAGTATGCAAGAAAAATATTATTTTAAATGTTGCCATTACACTCAGAAATGCAGTATAATGACATTTTATCTTCAATTACCAAAATGATTACTTTTCAAGGTCTTAGATGTGCTTAATAAAATGTATACTAGAAGGGTGTTGGAACTTTGTTCATTTTAATGCTATATTGTTTTGAATTGAATTTATGGACTTTTATGTTTTAAATAAACCAAGTTGTGATTTAGTTTGTATTTATTTATTCTATATGATTGTTAAGCAATACGTTTTCAGCTTTATTGTGGTTTGATGTCTAGTACATCTGTCAGCTTATAATTTACATATCTATATCTCTAGGGTGACCAGACAGCAAGTGTGAAAAATCGGGGGTGGAGGGGAAAGGAGCCTATATAAGAAAAAGACCCAAAAATCAGGACTGTCCCTATAAAATCAGGACATCTGGTCACCCTATATATCTCATGTTTTAACTCATTTCAAGTATATCTTGTGGACTTTGAGATAATGGTTTGTAATCCTAACAGAATACTAACACAAGAATAAGAATGAATAAAATGTTATTAAAAAGAATGCAAAGAAACCTGTAAATGTGGTTTGAACTTCTTTATTTATGGCAAATTGTCAACAAGTTTGATTAATCTAATATTCTTCATTTAACATAGTACTGGCTTCAGTTCAAGTGCACAGCTTAGTCTGTAGTTTGGGATACTGTAAATAGGGATTATGTCAGCACAATTCATTATGAGCTATATTAATCTGCTTTCGAATTTTTTTGGAATTTTTATTTAATTGAAAAATGTTTACATTGTAAGAGGACAATGTCAGTGAAAATGCAAGCTTGAATCATTGCTTTGGTATGTATGGCACTGTTTAAGGATCTGAAAACTTAGGACAAGGGGATAATAGTATCACTCTGTCAATAATTATTAAATACTTTGCATTCTGTTATATTGATGTACTGTTTGTTTTGTGGAATACGTCAGCACTTTGAGCTCAAGAATTACTATTGTGTTAACCACAGTAAATTGCTCTGAAAAATTATTTGAAACAGTTTTGCCTGTCATGGATTTTAATTTTATCGGGTTGTTTCTTTAAGCTGTTAAACTAACTGTAAAACAGATTTGATATTATTATTTTATTGCTGCATAAAGACTGCTAAGAAATCTAAGGTATAGAATTAGAAGATTATACTGTATAGCACATTCTTTCCTGATTCTTAGAGATACATAGTAAAGTCAATGTGCCTCGTCTCCATACAGATAGAAATACTTAATACAACAAGTATTTTTAATAAACTTAATGAACCAAATTAGATTTGATTAATTAATTAATTTACCCCTTTGAATAAACTCCTCTGTTTAATAATATCATTTTGCAGTACCTTAAAGGTAGAGGTTTATATTAAAAGTAAAAAATACAAGCAGAAAATAGAGTTATAAGCACAAATTCTATTGTTATGCAATTTAAAGTTCACATCATTTTAAAATAGATTGAACAAACATTTTTCTTCATCAAGAAAATGCTCCACCTTAGAGCCAAAGAAAATCAAAGAAAAAAAAGTCAACATTACAGAATATTATATTTTTCACGAAATGAGGCACTAAAAGATTGGTGGGTGGGGTTGTTTTTTTGTTGTAAAACTGTGTGAAAAACAATAAAAACAGTCATTTACTGATTAAATATATTTTTACTGAGTGCGGGGGAGAGAGAAGAAGCAGAAAAAGGAGGGAAGAGAGTGTGTGTGTGAAAAACGACTTAGGAAGAAAGGAAAGTTTCATAAAAATATTAAATATTTGGAGACTCATTTACTTTTAGTGATAGTCAACATTTATGATATTTCCCCTGGAAGAGAAACATAATGTAAAACAGACCTTACAAAAATGCTTCTTTTTGTAACTAAATTATTTCAAATGAAGATTACATCTTCAGTTAATAGCAATGAATTTTGTGCCTTCCAGCTACAAATTAAGAAGTATAGTCTCTCTGAATACTTGCATCCCAAACCCTCTAATACCAATCTGAGCTGTATGCATTTATTAGGATGTAGCTAGGATTTCTCCCCTCCCACCCCCATGACAGTTGTGAGGGTATATTTTTTATTGATGTAAACAGTCTAGCCACTGGTACATTAAATGTTGGGGGTTTTTTTTAAGCAGGTTCCAGTGCTGTGAGACTATAAGCTTATTCTGTTTACATGAACCATACAGTTTATAAACTTTAAAATTCTATATTTGCATTGCATTATCTTGAAACAACTTAAATATCCATAGTAGATGTCAACTGAGCCAGTCAGCCAATATTCTGAGGGGTTTGGCTTTTCTTACATGTATACCAGTATCTACCTCACCTAGGCTTCATTTAAAAAAAAATAAATCAACTAATTATTTTGTTTATATTGCCATAAAGTCTGAATCATTACAAATAATTCTATTTATGTGAAAATCCTTCTGTTCCAAACAGGTTGTAGGAGGAAAGATGACTGAAACTGGTCGGCTGTGTGCATTTATCACCAAAGTAAAAAAAGGAAGTTTAGCTGATACAGTGGGACATCTTAGACCAGGTATGTGTCTGCTTTAGAAATGAGCTACTGTACAGGGGACAATAAGCAAGAGAATAAGTTCTTATAAGTTTAGTTTGAAGTAATCATGCATACTAAATGTGATGAGCGACAGTAGTGCAGCTGATAAAATTGAAAGATCAAACCAAGCCTTACGTTCAGTCACTAGATTATTCATGTTGTCACTTTTACAGGCTCTATGAACTCTCATATTTTTTTCAAAAAAACAACTAACTTTTTGAAAAAAAACCCACCACAACAACAGTGCCATATCTGGTGAATAACTGTGTTAGTTTTACTAAGCAGTAGTTGTCTTAGTTGTAATGTTAATATTTTGCTGGTATTTATCCAAACAAAGATGATGTATGGGAAGCTTTTAGTTCTCCAGACCTCTCCTATATTGAAGACACTAGACCTGTTCTACAGTACAGATTGCACAATTCAGAAAGCTTGTAGTAGAGTAGGGAGTTTGTCACTACCAGTGCAGTTCATAGGATTAGCTTTTTTTCCCAAGAAGATAATTATTACTGCAATTGCAGGCGATGAAGTGTTAGAATGGAATGGAAGGCTATTGCAAGGAGCCACCTTTGAGGAGGTATATAACATCATTTTAGAATCCAAGCCTGAGCCACAAGTGGAGCTTGTCGTTTCAAGGCCAATTGGGTGAGTTGTTTTCTAAATTTTCTTACTGATTAAAATAAAGTGCTGTTACATTTCACTTTAGATCCAACACATATTGTGAAGATTTTATATAGATTATAAAATGGCACCCAACATTCTATAATCAAAAAGTATGAGTGTAGGGCCACATTGTCCCCGTTAGGCATGGGTTCAAATGGGTGGTGGTCAAGAGAGCTCCAGGAGGCATTTTGGAGCATATTGATGCACAGGTTGGACATGCCTGCTACATCACCTCTTGAGAGGATCCAGAATATGCTCTCCTCAATGGATGACAAATCCCTGCCCAGGGCAGTACAGGCATTGCAATTATTGTTGACTCCTGCTTAGGGGAACAACTTGTTCCTTGTCTCTGCTCCACACTTTTGTATCCACATATGGATCGGTCAAAGTGTGACCCATAATGAATCCGGACCCATTTCCTGATATGCTGCAATGTAGAGTTTTTGCCAGACTGTGTACAATGATAATACAATGCATAGGGAGTATTCTCTCATGTAGTGAAACCAGATTTTCTTCTTGCTCAGCTGTAAATAGACAGTTTAATAAATGATTGGTTAGCATCTAGCACATGATATACCTCAGTGAAGCATTAGCACAACTCAGTACATAATTAACACCAATGTCTTATCTAAACTGTTCTCCCACCTCCTATTTAGTGTATTGCATTGCCCAATTGCTCTTACCTTTGAGACTTATTTCCTAATATCTAACATTTTCTTTCTTAGCTTCAGGCCATTTCTCTTTGCTTTATTGTCTTTAGAGACTGTGAATAACTCCCTCCCTTCATTTGTACAATTCCTTAAAGTTATTTACAGACAGTGGTCAGTCCTCCTTTTCCTAGCTCCCTCATTTTCTCTTTATATGTTTTATTCTCCCATGCATATATCATTTTCTTTGCCCTTTTTATTTTCTCTATTATGTTTATATTTTTCCTAGCCTGTGGGTCTCAGTAATATATGAATTATTCCACATGGCTTTGAAGAGGGGCATTATTCCCTCCCTAATTTATTTCCTCTCCCTAGGTGTATGACTTTGCATAATTTGTATTGAATCTAATGTTGCTGTATATAGCCCTGTGTATCTGATGATATCTCTTTGGTTTTGAATTTATAATTACAAAATTCCTCTAGCTTCAAACTATAGATTAGTGATCTTTGAATGTCATGGTGATGAATAACCAAAATTCCAAAGAAAAAATGTAATATGGTTTGATATTTCAGTTGGGATATTTCCATGTGGATTGAGTTTCATGTTACAGTATTTGTATGGGTTTAATTTGAGGATATTTTGTGTTAAAGCTTAATTTAATAATGATCAAAGATTTTAATGTCTGCCTTGTCTGTAGGGTGGGAGACTGTCTCTTATATATATGTTAGATTGCAAAAGGCAAGGACTAGATCTTTCTATTTGTTCTGTAAAAAACCTAGAACACTTTGGGAAGCTGTAAAAATGATCATTAATAATGATAAGGCACACAGTAACATGCACACTTTTTCAGATGGGGAGGATTCACTTTTTTTCAGATAGGAGTACGTTTTATATCTCTGTTTCTTTCAGCTAGCATTATAGTTCATGGTGGCAGCCTAAAGAAGCTAAAATACAATCCCCACGCCAAACTTAAGTCATTCACTTCATTCTTTTCTTTTTTTGCTTTCCCATCATTGTGTGTCCTCTTTCTCATCTCTTCCCAGTGCTGTTGTTCCCCCGCCCCATGATGTCCCTGTATTGACCCTGACACCACATATGCTGTCTCCAGAACAGTTTTTCTATAATTGCATTAGGAAGATGATGTAGGTTCTCAAGATACTCTCATTCCCCATGTCAACAATAGTGTGATGCATTGTCTGAAGAACTGAGCAGGGGCAGAGCTGAGGTGCCTGTTCTGCATGCTAGACTCCTATTCCCTTTCCCCTGGCAGGGTGTGTTGCTGCAGGCCTGTTGGAGGAGATGGGCTATTTCACCCCCAGTACTCCAGTGGCTAATCTGAGTGGGTTTATAGGTGAGGTCCTAATTCAGAATGATTGGTTTCCCCTTTCAGGTACATACTTGGCCCTCATATGATTAATTCTCTGTCTCATCTACAGGTAGGCCAAGGTGACTGTGTTGGGATCTAGATCCAAATTAGATTTAGGTACTGTTTGGAATTTGAGACTAAAACTGTATTAAAGTTCAGTTTTGGTTGTACTTAAATTTGACAAACTTTTCTTACTAGATTCTAGCTAATGTGTTGGAAATAGCATTCTGTCAGGTGGTATTGGAAGATTTCCAGTCACAGCCAGACTGTGACTGGATAACGTGCATCTTACTATGTTGAATCCAAGCAGACACAAATCTATAAGGCTGGGTTCTGCTGATGGGAGTCAAATCATAACAATGTAGAATTAGAAAAGATTCAGAGTTGAGGTTCCAGACCTGACCAAGTCTTTTAAAAGGCCATTAATTCCGTTAAAATCACCAATATCTCACATTGTACCTGCAGTACCTTTCTAACTACACTGACACCAAGGTCCATCTCTCAGTTTGTTTATTAAGATAGCCTGTGGGGCTTCTTTTGGCATTCTCATGCCAGTGCATTGTGCAGCCAAGTGATAAATTCAAGTTCAGACCTTGCCTTTTGCCAGTGCTGTCTAGACTGGCAGAGCCTCGAATTAGCTTGTGTGGGAAAGAGCAACTTGTGGAACTCTTAAGTGACCCACTCTGACATTCGAAGTGTATTGATATATTCCAGTGAGATCTATATTCAGTTCTCCTTCACTGCACAATGGGTTGCCTAATATGGGGGCTGAAGAGAATAGGTTAGGGTAGTAAAGGAGAAATGGTAGATACTGGAAGATCTTCCACAAATGAAATGAATTAATAATTTCTGCATGTGGCTTGTCCCTCTCTCTCTCAAAATGAATACTAATAGATGAGCTGTTATTGAGTGATAATTGGCTATTGCTCAAGTAAAGTAGCTTTTTCAGTTTTTAAAAATGTTAATATATGTACTTGGTATTAACGCAGGTGAGAGCTCTAAACCAAGGGTTCTCAAACTATGGGTTGGGACCCCTCAAGGGGTTGCGAGGTTATTACATGGGGGGTCGTGAGCTGTCAGTCTCCACCCCAAACACCGCTTTGCCTCCAGCATTTCTAATGGTGTTAAATATATAAAAAAGTTTTTTGAATTTATACGGTGTGTGTGGGGGGGCTCACTCAGAGGCTTCCTATGTAAAAGGAGTCAGCAGTACAAAAGTTTGAGAACCACTGTCTAAACCAAGGCCTAACATGATATATTTTATTAAGTATCCCATCAAATGTGCATTCAGTGAAACACACCTTAAATGGCAAATCAAGAGCTGAATAAAAAAGGAAAATTGATTGCCTACTAAAGATAGTGTTCTAATGAAGATAGAGCTGAGTTGTACTGAAGTGCACTGGAGCTAAATTGTACTGGAGATACTCTAGGGGTGGTCTCCTAGAATGGAGGTTGCTACTTAGGTCCCTAGAGTCTGTGACATCCTGGTACAGTAGAGTAGTAATTATACACCAACTTCGTTTAAATTAACAAAAGACTGTTTAGCTCAATATGAATTGAAAGAACAATCAGTACAGTACCGTGGTGTTTTTATATGAAATTCAGTTTATTTTAAACTGGTCCTTCATTTTCAATTTGCAATATGCCACAAACCTTTGAATTCACAACATGTAACTGTATTGTCGAAGTTGTCAGATGAAGGTTTTGGAAAGTTGGTAGGGGAGAGTTTTGGAACCTGAGGAGGCACAGGAGACAGTTTGGGATAAGCACATTGGCTTCATGTTTCTACTGAAATTGTGAGCAGTGCAGCAGTTAATAATGTTAATAATTGAAATTGGCCACTTTTGGTTTCTAGGTCTGCCAGGTGTCACATATCTTACATGTTACATCAAGCAGCCCTGTGATGCATTCTTGCAGCCTAGCTGGATTCTCATATAGCCAGCTGCGTTTCTGGGATATCCCCATCGTTGCTTTTTCCAGCTGTAGGAGGCTGCTGTGCTGCCGGCTCTACATGCAGCAAACTGTCCTTTTAGCTTCTCCACTCACTGCTCCCCCTACTGGATCCAAATAGGAAAGGAATGGCTGGTGGGGACAAATGTTTAAGGGCCCATTATTGACCCCAGCTAACCGCTTCTCAACCTCCCTAGTCCTCAACAGACTCCTAACATCTCAGATATCCCCCAATACTTGCTAACCACATTGCCCTCATTACCCCCACCCCATGTATACCATTCCAGACAACACCTACTTACCCCAACAACTTTCAGACCCACTGTCTCACCAACCCCAGAAATACCCAAACCACCACCCACCTAATTGCAATACCTAGACACTCTCCAACAACACATACCTACCCCAGTCACAGCTGCCAACTTTTTTGCAGCTCTGTGTCCTAACCAACATCAGTGACTCTCATCCATAAGGAATGTCACATATGCAGCTGTGCAGAACTTGGAAGCTATAGGTTTCAGGGGGCTGAATGGAAGACTCATATTTTTCAGATTTCTTGTTTCAGCTATCTGCAGACTCAGGAAGACATTACTTCATCTGTTCATGCTGGTTCATATTTTCAGGGTTTTATTAACAACCCTGTGTGCTAAAAATACATTTTTTGAATGACAGGTTAGATTTTGTACCACAAATCAGAGCCAAAGGGCAAGGAGCAGATTACGCTGTAAATTTTTTGGCTGTGGAATATGTAAAAGCCTGAATATGTGTTTATACAATAGCCTTAATAAGTACCTTACATGCATCTCTTGTGATGCATTTGGATTATAAGATACTGCAGCACCACTGAACTTAGAAAGATCCCTGCATCATTAAATAAGGGTATCTTTCTAATTTTCTGTATACTTCAAGAAGCATTTGGTAAGGCTGTACAATTTTTTTTTACTAGATTAGGTGTTTGATAATCATACTATAGACTTGTTTTACTGTGTCAGATACCAGATGTTTCCAGAAAGATTTTTTTAATGCTGCACTTTCCCTTTTATATACACAAAACTAAACACATTTAAACACAAATAATTACTTTTAATGTTGTTTTTAGTCTGACTCACAGCTGAAGCTCTTTATTTGACCCTGTTTTGTCCAAATAGCCATACAGTTCTTTTGAAAGTATTTGTTCTTACCAGCATATAATGCAAGTTATGTATGCACATCTTGGGGAAAACAGACATCTGTTGCTGTAGGCATAATGAGGTACTTAATCACTGGAACATCAGTGCTTCAAAATGACATAGTTGGTACGTGGAGCTGCATCTGACATGACATTTTGCCTCATATAGTAGTAGGTACTTGCAACAGTATTAAGTAGTTATATCTGCTGTGTTAGCCTGCACAATGAAGATCCTGGTTTGGGGATTCAAGTCAAATCCTTACCCTTACTTGGGCGTAAATTTATTTGTGATCTGTATGTTGTTTATCACCTATGTTCACACCCAGACTGATTGCCAATAGTTATCACATATTAGAAGATAATATATTCAGGCTGTTCCTGTCTATTTGTCCTGTTGTCAAACAAAATTACGCACTTTTACAGAAAGAGTAAGATTTTATCAATGCCATGGCCATTGCTGGTAATGGTCATACTGAGACAACCAATGTTAAGTATCCAACTTGTTTAAGGTGGTTTATATCATAACAACAAACTCACAGTTCTAGTTTGTGCTTAACTTTGGAATGGTTGTATTTTTTATTTCATTTTATTTACTCAGCCACTGTATCTGTGACTTTATGGGTTCTCAGCTACATTCATTAAACAGTGATTACATAGACCTTTACTTGTCTTTGAAATAGATAGATAGATAGATAGATAGATAGATAGATATGTAAAAATGGGGGGAGGTAAATATTCCCTGTGGCTGACAGTAGCCAGTAGATGTATGGTTTTCTCAAAGTATTATGTGGTGATTTGAAATGTATTATAGTTGATAGAAGTTTTAATACTATTGTTAGATAAAGGATCCAACTTTCTTGCTTTTCATACTTACAGGGATATTCCCAGAATACCTGACAGTACACATGCACAACTGGAGTCCAGTAAGTTTCATATACTGAGTAGGAAAAACTTAAATCTCTCTTATGTGAGCACAAATTGAAAAGATGTCATCTATTTTCAGTGTAACTCTTGTCTCTGTGTCTGTCTACGTATCTGTCTCATCTATCTTTTTTATCTATCTATCTATCTTTGTTTAATAATGAACTGTCAAAAATCAGGAAACTTAAAGTTAAGGTTGACATTCTCTTATAAACTCATGCTGCTCTTTAATAAAAAGAAAAGAAAAACATAGTGGTAAATAGTGTGCATAAAGGGTTGAATGTCAATTCTAATGCTTAATTTCCTGTACTTTGTTGTTTTGCATTTCAACTGTAACCTTATTTAACTAAATAATTTTGATGAAATTTTTGTTACCTCGGGCCTAGGAGATGGATATTTTGAAATCAGCACACTTCTGTTTTATTTAGACCATTCAGTATAATTGTCCAAACCAATATTTCGGGGGAAAAAGAAATTGTGGCTTGGCATAGACCTTGTATATCAGATTTCAGCTGGAGTTATTTTTTATGGCTATTTTAATGTGCTGTTATAATAAATACCACCAATTAAAGTGGTTGCACAAATTTAATTGTAGTAATGTGAACAAGCTTCTACAATAACTCTTCACTGGTGAGCTAAGCCTTAAAATAAAATCCATTATTTTTTGCATTTTTTGCAAGATGTGGGATATTAATATCCAGTGTTCTGTATTGTATAATAACTTGATATCTTCCTTTTACTCTACTTGTAACATCACAAACATGTCATCTTACACTCATTACAGTCATTGCAGCCTCTAGATTAAAATCCCTAAACTCTAGCATCTTCATTCTGCTGTTTTTATAAAATTTGCAACAACATTTAGAGTCTGATTCTACTAGGAGCCAAGCACTTGTGCAATGTGCTGAGTACCCTGAACTCCTGGTGAAGTCAATGGGAACTGAGGATGCTCAGCAGATAAGCATAATGCACAGTTATAAGTAGTGGACTTTTCTATTTATGATATGTGCTTGACATGAATGTTGACAGCTTAGTTTTGCTCTTCTCCTTGCAAGCTATTTGGTCATCCTGAACACATTAAAATAAGGTTCCAGTTTTCACCACCATATACTCCATGTTTATTGTATGTGTTGGCTATAATTGTGTTCTGTAATATCTTAGAAATAGTGTTTTTACAAACCGCTGAGAATATAAAGCACAATACAAGTGCTAATTGTTATTATTTTTTATATATTATATTTATTTGTAATTTCAGGTTCTAGTTCATTTGAATCTCAAAAAATGGACCGACCGTCTATTTCAGTGACTTCTCCCATGAGTCCTGGCATGTTGAGGGATGTTCCACAGTTCTTGTCTGGACAACTTTCAGTATGTAAACATTTGTTTAATCCTCTCATATTGCTTTTTATAACATACATAATTTTTATGCAAAATGCCAGCTCGGTGTAAAATAAAGTTCTTGTAAGAACCTAATTCTCTTCTTTAGTGCCATGTTTCTCAGTATAGGCAGGGCATTCCTTTTAAAGTGCAGCCTTTTCATCATCTATTGGGAATTTAAATATATCCACTAAGCTATTAGAGTGATATTCTGAGACATATAGGGCCAAAATTTCAAATGTGCCTGAATCTTGCCTCCAGCTGTATTTGTGCAATTGAGTTCACACACATTTTGAGCAATGATGCCTACCAATGCATTTGACAATTTTTTTCACCGCATGCATGGATGTTAATACTTGAAAAATCCACACATAGGTGCTTATGCATATAAAGTTGCAGATACTCCGTTATCCACTCTGTGAAAAATGTGGCCCATGTTTTCAACAATTTAAAGAGTACTGTTCTCTCCACTGATTCTTCATGGTGCTCACTTTCATTCTTCCCATCCTCACTGTGACCAAAGCTCATCCAAAGAACCCACACATACATCCTCTGAAATGATGATTTTTGGACTAAGCTAAAGGTTTGGGGGCTTTTTATGCTCTCAAATGATACTTAGAACTCTGTGGTAGGATTTTCAAAAGTGCTCAGCATTGGCCTAACTCTATACCCATTGAAGTCAATGGTGAAACTACTGGTGATTTCAGTGGGAGCAAAGTTAGGCCGCTGTTGAACACATTTGAAAATCTCACCTTTATATTTTAAAAAAATGTTTATAGGTAGATGATCAGTGTGATATAAAAATACATACAGAATCTAGAGAAAGTGTTCATAAAATTCTCACAACTGATGCAATGGTGTGTAGAGATGAGGGAAGCGAATATTTTTTTCCTTTGTAGTCAGTCTTTTCTGCTACTTTTTAGCTGTGTATGAGACATTATTTGTTCTGCTTATCAGCACAGCCATCTGTAACTATTTTTCTTTAATTTCCTATACTGTTCTGCTGTTGAACCACTTTGAAAGACTGTATTATTTGGAAAAGTGTGATTTAGATATCCTCAATGTAGAGCGACTAGTAGGCATGGAGACTGCAAAAATCTTTGCGCTAGTTTAAAATACAAGAACAAGGGGACACAAACTTGGGTTATCAAAGATACAAACATTAAAGTTTCTTTATTTAAGGATTAATATATAGAATAATAGCAAAACATAATGAAAACATAAATAAAAAAAGACTTAGCCAATCATATGTAGAAAAGAAAAAATATTATGGGCATGGCTACAGCCTCAAAGCAGGGGACAAGACAAGAGTGACTTCCTGGCTTTCCTAACTCCAGAAACACCCCCCTCTGTATCTAAATACAAAATTTGCATAGGTTTAAGGTGAGATTTTTGAGGTGAGGGAATAATACTGTTTATTCTCCAGATTGTTTGATGTCACACTTTGAGATAATGAAAACCCAGGATGCTTATGAGCTAATATTAGGGGATCTGGAGGAATGGTCTGATTTAGTCACTGCAATTGCAGAAATCACCAAAAGAAAAATAAATGTCAAAAAGATGTATTACTGAGGGTTGATTACTCAGGCTACGTCTACACTACCCGCCCGATACGGCGGGTAGCTATCGATGTTCTGAGATCGATTTATCGCGTATCGTCTAGACACGATACATCGATCCCAGAGGCGCTCCCCGTCAACACCGGAACTCCAGCTCCGCGAGCGGAGGAAGCACTGTTGACGGGGGAGCCTGCCTGCTGCCGTGTGGACCGGGGTAAGTACTTTAAAAAATCGATCTAAGATATTCGACTTCAGCTACTTTATTCACGTAGCTGAAGTTGCGTATCTTAGATCAATCCCCCCCCTAGTGTAGACCAGCCCTGAGATGTATTACCTATTTTTAATGAATTTTATTTTCAGTCTCTACATTTAAATGTCTTTTAAATATTTTCTTTTTAAAATGTCTTCCCCTCAAAGAAAACCAAATGGCATTAGGAGGAATTCAGAGAAATCTTCACAATCTTTGCCCTCTGGGGACTGATTTATGTACTATCATGCATCAAGAAAAAACGAGCTTTCTTTCACAAATATTTTTCACAGAACTTTTTCTGGAACCACTTAATTCTTCCTTCTTTGGGATAGACGAACCCTCTGAGTCATACAGAGTCTTCTTTCATGTCTTTTGCTTTCATCCATAAGTTTAGTTTACTTTTTCTTTGTCTACTGATGAGCTGTTTCCGTGCTTTAATCAATAAAGAAGCTGATTTTCAGAGTACTGAGCATCCACCACTCCAGTTGACTGAAATGGAAGCTGCAGGTGTTTAGTATCTCTACAAATTAAGCTCTAGCTCTCTTAAGCTGGGCACCTAAAATTAGTGGACACTTCTCAAAGGAAGATATCTTTGCTATCAGCAGAAAGAAAGTTAAGGTAGGGAGATGAAATTTATTATTTCTTCAAATCTCCCTTGATCACTCCCTACCTGAAAATACGTACAGCCCTCAGTTTACTTTCCTTCAAAAAGACGTAAGTAGAGTATGTCTATCCATAAAGTATTCTGGGGTTGTATTAGGCAGCCACAACTCCTGTCATCATGGATTGGCAGAGCCTATTTGTTGCTATCTGTGCAGCCCACTTTTTGCTGCAGCTGCCACAGGGGCCCTATAGTTCAGTGATGGATGTAGTGCACTATCAGTTGTGCTAGTCCCTGCTTCCTGGAACATAGGGATGTCTGCTGTTACCCTAGAAGATTCAATGGATGAGAAGAGGTGTGGCACTTATCAGGCAGCTGTTCTATTCTGAAATAGAGCTGGTCAAAATTTTTCAACTGATAAATGTTCCCAGAAAAAAAAATGGGTTTCATTAGAAATTACATATTTTTTGTTTTTTCCCCTTCAGCCTCCTTTGTCCCGTTTTTCCCTTTTGTCACTGAAAGCAGTGGTATCAACTGGATTCCCCTTTGCACACACTTTTTCTTTTCTTTTCTTTTTGTTTCTTTTCTTTTCTTTTTTCATCTTTCTCACCGTAGCTTTCCAAAACGTATTCAATTTTGGAAATGTGACAGAGCGGCAAAAAGAGAAATGAGTCTAACTTGGCTTGTCAGAAGTTGAGGAAATTTTGATCAGTTACAGAGTTGGCATCTGTCTTTCGTTCGTTCTTTCTTTCTCTGTTGTAAGCAGTGTTGTTGTAGCTGTGTTGGTCCCAAGATACTAGAGAAACAAGGTGCGTGAAGTAATACCTTTTATTGGACCAACTTCTCTCACCAGCATACGTTGATCCAATAAAATATATTACCTCACTCACCTTGTCTGTCTTTCTTTTTTTCTGTAATTTTTCCAAAGTTGGAGCAAGTGGCAACAAAATTCAAATTTTTGAAATTTTGACAATTCTGATAAAATATTTACTATTTTTTGACAAAAAATGAAAAATTGTTCCATTTTGAATTCTGAGAAATGGAAACAACTTCAACATTTTTTGTGAAATTATTTTTTCCATTTTTTTGATCAGCTGTGCTCCGAAGATCTTGAGGTTGGTGAGCAGGCATCTGACTCCTCTCAGGAGAGACTGAGATATTGAAGAGGGAGGGAAAGATTAATATTCCAAAACCACTCAGAATGAGCTTGGCATGGTGTCTGGTTGGGAAGGAAAATACTGCAGAATCCTGGGTCTATATGGGAAGGAGGATACATGAAGATGCTGTTGGAGGTGGGAGAATTGTGAGAGGAGTGTGGGTGTGGATAAGTGCAAGAGATAGTGCTGGTCTGGGTAGGAGAGAAGGTCAAAGGAAAAGGGGTGATGGCCTCCTATCTGCTCTTGGAAAATTCTTGAAGGATATAGAAGGCTGCCTGGCCTCCCCTACCAGTAGACACTATCAGATATTGTCAGGATAGTTAGTGTGTTGTAGGATGTGCTGTAACAGATGTACTGGGATTGATGGAGGCCTCTGTAGTTCTGTTAGTGGTGTGCATAATTTGGATGCATGTCTGCATTTGTGTGTGCTTATCCAAACTCCACTACCCATTTTTAAAAGTTTTTATTGGTAGTATTTTGGGACTGCTGTATATATTTTTGCTATCTTCAAGCTGGTTTACTGCTTGCTCTTCCAGCAAAAAATGTTCATAACTGCACACATTAAACCAGCCCCAACACAGCAAAAGTACTGATATGGGGTTGATTTCCTGCATGCTACTATATGTATTTTGGCAGCGCTATGGACAGGATTTCATTTTCCTCATACATACTTTGGCTATATCTGATGCCGGCTTCCTGCATGTTTCTCTGTGTACAATGTTTTTAAAATGCTGAGAGTGAAATCTTGTGTGCTCTCACATGTATTTTGGCATCAGTGTGGATGGGATTTTGTGTATATGTTTGTGTAGCTGAGCAATGCCAAGAGTCTGGAGGTTTATTCCAGCCTTAGAATCATAAAACATAAGAAGGCTGCCTGAGCCCATAACTTGCTATATTCCTTGGCCAAAATGTTCAGACTTAAGTACCTAAAAGTAGGTACCCAAGATTTTCTAAAAGGCTGAGCATGCACAACTCCTATTAAAGTTAATGAAAGCCCGGACTACTTGGCACCTTAGAAAAGGGGGGCAATTATTTAGGTGTCGAAATGTGAAGTTAGGTTCCTAACTTTATGCATTTCAGTTTGCCCCAATGCCCCAAATAAAAGTAAGAAAATCTTTAGTGTGTGTTTCTGGAGGGCAGTGTTTACTGAGTTAATTCTCATCTCTCAAAGGCTGTGATATAAGTGTTATTTAGACACTTTGGGTGTGATGCAGTCACCCTATGTTTTGCATCCCCTTTCCCTGTTTATTCTTAGTCCTCACTCATTTCCCCTTCATTGCAGTTAATGTCTCTATACTTATTCTGTAACGGGGAAGACAGGCTGTGTCCTCTGAGGATATACAGTAAATCCAGAATTGACCATTAGGGAGTAATGGAATTTGTTACCAGCCTCACCTTTCCACCAAGAGGCTGAGAGAATCAGCAGGAGATCATCTTGCCTAATAAAAAAACTCCTATCTCCATAAATATTTACCATGCTTAAATGCATATTTCATATAAGCTAATTCTGTGTAGTTACACAAAAATTATGTATGTTATCATTTGCTAATTTATTTGAATAATTTATTCTCCATGTTTTGCAGAGGTTTGGCCCCTTTTCGGGGAGTAACGTGTTGTAGTTATTTTTTTCATTATTATTTGCTTTACTTGCTGCCTTTCCCTTTACATTTCACTTACTTATTTTCCTTTACATTTATTTGCTTTCATTTGCTCAAAAAAAAAGCAGCATTTGACCCTTGGTGCTGTTTGTTTCATTCTGGCTATTTCTTCAGTGCTGCATGAAAAGAATAACTTGGAGACAGTCCTGCAGTGGTTAGAATTAAAGATTGAAAAAAAATGCTCTTTAGAACTCACAAATGATTAGATATGTAAAATCACAATTACTCACTTTTGCACCAGCTAGAGAAGCCCTGCAGAGAAGAGTATAAAGTATATGATTACTTGCCTATACAATTGAACCTCTTTATATCTCTATGTACCTCATTATATCTACCATGTATATTCAGCAGTTTAAAACATTATAACAAAGGTATATTTCATCACAAATTAATTTCTGTGGCATATTGGGAAGGAGATTGATAGATGCACTAGTCAGAATGATGTGCATAGACTTTATGTTTGTTGAGGGAGATGAGATTTGATTGGTTCAGTGAAAGAAGGGAAAAAACTGGAACAAGTTGGTATTTATTATTGGTTGGTTTATATTTGAAGGCAGCATTACTTTAAAAAACAAAACCCGTTTTAATAAAGGCTGTCTCTGTGTTTTAAAATTGTTCTTTAATGGCATATGGTAATGTCTAAGATTGTTTTAGGAGAATCAGTGATGGATTACCATTGTTAACCTAGGGCCCAACCAAACCTGTGATAAGAACCCCTGCTTTCAGTTCCCACTGCAGTGAGTGAGAGTCGAGAGTGTTCAGTTCATTGTAGGAGTGATTCAGTCTCTTCAGATTGTGACCTGTCTATGAGGCTAAAGACATTGGAGCAGAGCTGTAATAGAGGAACTCTGTATTTTTTTTAAGTTGTTACAATATAGGAGAATCATGAAGACCTTGAAATCCTATTTTTTCCTTTGGAGCCAGTTTCTGACACATTCACTCACATTGGGCTAGATAGTAACTTTACAGTCTATCTTGGGTGAGGGACAGTATGCCGCTGCGCCACTGCAGGAGCAGACCACGGAACAAACTGTGACAGAGGGTATGTTTACGCTGGAGCTGGAGGTGTAATTTCCAGCTCAGATAGATGTATGTGCACTAGCTTTGATTGAACTAGTGTGCCAGAAATACAAGTGGTTTGGGTGGCAGTATGGGCTAGCCTTCCGAGTAAATACCCAGTGTCCTGGCTGGGTTTGTACATGGGGAGTAAAAACCCAGTGTCCCACCACTCATGTTGCCACTTCTATTTTTAGCGTGGCAGCTCAACCAAAGCTAGTGTGTGTACGTCTACCAAAGCTGGAAATTACAGCTCCAGGTCCAATGTAGATGTACTCTGAGAGAGTCACAACTCCTCTTAGACTCCCCCTTCTTTGGTGTGAGTTTCTTCTCCCCTTTTCTTGGAGCAGCTTATTCCAGCAAGAAAAGCCACCTTCCCAGTCCCTGCCCCTCTCCTCAGCTTCTCTGCCCTTACAGGAGGGAGTGCTGGGCAAGTAGTCCTTTCTTTCTTCACCCTGTGGTAGAGCAACAGTCTTAGCTGGGCCAACTGATGAACAGTGGTGCTGAAACAATTTTTATAGAGGGGATGCTGAGAGCCATTGGGCCAAACTGTAAACCCTGTATATGATGGAAACCACTTAAAGCCCAGAGGGTGCAGCAGCACCCCCAGCACCCCTACTTCCAGCACCTATGCCGATGGAGTGAATGAGACTTTCTTACTTCCCTGCACAACCGTATCTAGCCCATTGGATAATACCTTACTCTGTGAATAGTCACACTGAAATCCTTGGGATTACCTGCAGAATAAGGTGTGAATAAGGTGACAGAATGGTCAAATTGTACAGAGTGTGATTCCTAACTATTGCTAAATTTTTCATTTCATGCAAGAGTTTTCTGTATACACTATATGTCATTCCTGTCATGACTGATAGGGAATGGAAATGCATTATCACACCTTTTCCCCATTGCTAATATCCAGCTGCTCCAACTTCAGTTTAAGGGTTGTTACAGCGTGTATGAGGGCTGCTGGTACACATGCTACTTTAAACTGTGGAAAAGGGGAATAAAACCTGGTATTGCTGTATTAGTTTCTAGCCTTTCAGTGCACACTTTAAGCTTTCTGACAGAGATATTCAGGCTGGATTAATATTTTCTATTCCACTTTTAATTCCCACTGTACTCATTTTTTGCTTTAGTTAATATTATTTCTTAATCTATTGAAAGTGTAATCAGTAGACAGACATACAGGGTGAAATCCTGGCTTTGTTGAAGTCAATGTCAAAACTTCCATTGTCTTCAGTGGGGCCAGAATTTCACCACAGAGTTTTGACATGCTTCAGTAACATATGTGCAGATTTAATTTATGCACTGCATTAGAATAGTTTGTTTTGGATAACTATGTCTTTGGTGTAAAGCTGTGTTTAAAGTAATAGTTGTGTGTCTTTGTTTTTACTTTTTGGTCTTTTAGTTTCCAGCGTATTGTCTTTTTTCGTTTTGTTTTATTGCTTTTTCTTTAATTTTGCTTACCAGAGCCAAAGCCTTAGTAGAAGAACAACGCCTTTTGTTCCTAGGGTTCAGGTAAAGGCCTCGTCTGCCTGACAGAAACTAAAGTTGTGTTTTTTTCTTTTGTTTATTTTGGAAAATGCATAGTAGGAAAACGTTATATTTTGGTCCGTTTTCCCATTGTTTTAATGTGTTGTTTCAAACCATATTAACAAATTTCATACCATCTTGTGAGCAGCTTGTAAAATTCTGCATGGGGGTTAAATATTAAATTTAAATTTAAAGAGACAATTAGCTTTAGTTTTGCTACTTTTGTGATATATATTTAAACTCACACAGGTTTCAGCAGTGATAATGGCTATGTGTTCTGCATACATACATACATACATACATACATATGTATATTGTACAAGTAGTAAATCTTGTGCTGTGGATGTTTGATTTCATTATACCAAGGTTGATGTCTCTTTAAATCATTCATTATCATTACTTAACACATCCTTTTTTGCATTTTCCAATTAACAGTAGTTCCTTCAGTGGAAGATCGGCAAATAAATTTGTACCTTGTCTAAAGAAATGAATTTTGTGTATATTATACTCACTGCGTGCATTTTGAAAAGTAGGTTGATTTAATCAAAACCTGATTTATTTAAAATAATTTCTGTCTGCCTCTAATAATTGAGTTTATTGAGTTTTACAGTCCTATTTGGGTACAAGTTGTTTGCCTTTTTTCATTAGGAAACCCTTAAGGTACTGTAGATTAACTCAAATGTAGGTTGTACTAATATGTTACAACGCTTCGGTTGTTTTGCTGCATGTTTTTTTTAGTTTTTTGTATGTAGAATATTACCTGTTTTTGTTAGAAAATATTTTTATGGAAATGTTCATCTTTTGTTTGAGAATTGTATAATTTTTTCTTATATTGCTCAATCACTGCCCAAGGAAAGGTGAAAATGAAAGGTTCCAAATGATGAGAGTGAGATTTTTAATTTTCATAGTAAAATGGAAAAGTGATCATAGTGTTAACTTGAAGGGAAACGTTAAACGAGATCTGTTAGACAGCAGAAAATGGTTTGGCTGGGATTAAGGTTTAATAAGCAAAGCATACTGACTATTTTTTTCCCCAACAATTTATGATTTTCCTGAAGTGGTATATACAAATGCCTAATTATAAGTTCAGAATAAAAATGTGTGAAAAATTTGGAGCAAAAGGTTAAAAGCTTGGTAATATTGTTTAAAATAATTATTCTTACTATGTGTTACTGATATGTACTGGGTATCTAGTAAGAATTTCTGTGCAGATCCTTTAATATGTGACTGATAATCCTGGTTTATGAAGGCAGTAATCAAGATGGAAAACAAAAGTTATATACAAATTCAAACACAAATTGTTAAAAGCCCAGGAAGGCCAAGTATTGGCCACTACCTTATGTATAATTTAGATCATTCATTTATGTTTCTCTTCTGCTTAGATATTTTCAAAAGAAACTATGAATTAGCAATTTCGCCTGACAAGCAAGTGTTCAATTGTAAAGCAAAAATCATCCTAAATTCCATGATTTTATGAAGTATTATAATTTAGAAGAGACATGGTAGCCCATCATTTTAATTACATTAAATATGACAAAAATCCTGATATATATCCCATTTAAAATAATTTATTTAATTGAAGAATGAAAGGTATCTTCATTTGATCAAATGATCATGTTACTCATGATTAAGAGAGTAAAAATAACAATAATTCTGTATACAGCACATACAGCAAATTACATGAGTGTGTAAGGAATAAGCATCTCCAACACTGATTATTTATTACCGTTCTACTAATTAAGGGCTCTATTCAGATGAAATTTTATTTTTGCACATTGTCCATGGAGCCTTTACAGACCTCTCTGCATAGTCTTCTACAGAGTATAATTCTGGTCAAGAGTCAAATGTTGCTTGGCATGGTTCTCAGGAAGCTGATACTCATGGCTTTGACAACATCATCCTAACTAGCATGAGAGACAAAGTCATGCCTCCCAGTATGCTCATATTCAGTAGGAAGGTGGATGGATTAATCTGGATTAGTGTACAGACCTCAGGGATGTTCACACATCACTGTCAATACCTATTAATTTAATCACTCTGAAAGATGGTGTGTGCCTCTGATTCCACTGTCAGCTTCCCCACTGTTCCCCCACACCCTCCCACCTCTTACCACCACCGCACTCCCTCTCTATCCCCTGAGTCCCTGGGTATTTTTTTAATATTCACTACTACTTTGATGTATTCCACACATGGGTATGTATGTATGCACACCATGCACCTGAGTCTGGACATTGTTGGTAAGCAGTTTCGATTGGTCCGCACATGCACAGTTATTTTCCAAAATAAGAGTATAAAGAGCAGTGTGGCATGAGCTCCAGAGTTAAGGCAAAACTCTTAAGCCTGAGAAACCCTCTCCTAAGAATAGGGACATGAAGATAGGCATAAAGTCATATGTCTACCTAGATATGCCTCTAATAGAAAGGATCCCTCCCTGTCTTGGTCAAAATTGGGCAAGTCCTCACATGCAGGTCCTAAAGAATTAGGTCCTCAGAAAACGTCTGTCCAAGAAGTAAAGATGAGAGGAAGAAGGATCTGATGGTATTGGCTCCGGCTCCACCCTACAAACCTAATGAGCAGTACCCTGCAGTTCTGTCTGGGAGTTCAGTGCTGGAACTCTATCCAACAGCACCAACTGTGTGGGATCCCTGAACACTAGACCTTCAGATGACTCAGATGTGCTGGTACCCTCCTCAGGAGCCCTTCAAGCACCACAAAGGACCAAAGCCTTTGTGAGGTTCATGTCTATTTAAGAGCTAATCTGCTACTCAGCTCAGTCTCTGGTTTCATTTTTATTTTTAGCATCTCCCCTTCCTTATTAGACATGCTGGACCAGCATGGGTGTTTACTTCAATAAAAAATCATCTCTCACATGCATGGGCTTCTGACTCCTTCATGAGAATCCTAAAGAACACAACATGGGAACAGAAGTGTAGGGCATACGTGTTGGATCACGTGGTGTGAACACTGATGAAAAGAAAATGGAGCAACTAAGGGTTCCAGTGGAGCAGAAACTCTTCAGGCATGCAGTGGGTAACTGAAGAAGTTTTGAGCAGCAGCTCAGCCTTTACATGCAGGTGAGTGGAGTTACTGAGAAACCATGTAAGCAAAAGTAGCTATCTTTCTAAATATAGTGGGGCCTTGTAGCAGGGTGCTGCTGCAACGCACCTAATTAGCCCCTGCTCAGCCAGCTCCAATCAAGGGGAATAGATTGGGGCTGGTGGGACAGGCCTGATGCCTGGCCTGGGGATTGGCTCCACCTGCGGGCCTGGCAAGCCAGCATAAAGGGAGCAGCCAGGGGAAAGATCAGGACTGCTGCTGACTGAGACTGCTGCTGACTGAGGGCTGGCTGCTTGGGGAAGAGGGAACAAACCCTGTAAAGCCTTGTATATAGAACTCAATGTTGGTGGTGGGCGAAGGTGTATAAATAAAACCACGGGTGCAGCACAACAGGAAGCCTCCCTGCGCTTTATTGGGCCACCCTGCAGTGGCCTGCCGGAAGAGGGGGCAGACGAACCTGTTACAGGCCTGAAGAGTTAGATGTCTATAATAGACTGCAGTTGAGCCAAGCAGAGCAGATTGATTATTGGATGATGCTCTGAAAGTTTGAGGAGTACTGCACTCTAAGAAAAATGAGACTTTTGAGAGATATCAATTTCATACGTGGTCACAAAAAGAGGGAGAATCGTTTGAGGAATTTGTAAAGGATCTCAGATCTTTGAGTCAATTGTGTAATTTCAGAGGACTCACAGATTCTCTAATTAGAGCCCAAATAGTGATGGGGATCAGAGACCTGCGGCTCAGAAAAAGATTGCTGGAGGATTCTGATCTCAAGATAGAAAAAGCAATCAGCATCTGCCAAGCAACAGACCAGGCTGAAGCTTTTGGAGGGAAAGCAAGGCCCTGAAATAGTGGACAGGATAACATATCCTCAGAGAAAGGCGCAGAGAGCGAACAGAAATTCCAGGGAGACATCTATGAAACACAATCAGAAAAAATCTGCAGAAGACAGCATAAAGAGCTGTATATGCTGTGGTCACAGAGATAGTCCGCAGCAGTGTCCCACCTTTGGACAATGTTGCAACAGATGTAAGAGGTGAAAAGTGTTATGCAAGAATTTGAAAACAAGAGGAGTGTGAGTCCAGAAAGAAACAAAGTGTGCATGATGTTGCACAGAAAGGAGGATCACTACAGTACAAGCAACAATGAAGAAGAACTTTTCATAGGAATTTTGCAAGAAGTAACGGCATCAAATGACTGGACTATTATGCTGGAAACAAATGGAACCTCTGTGATTTTTGAATTGGACACTGGTGCACAAGCTAATGTTGTATCAGACTCTATTATAAAAGATCTGGAGGTAAAAAACAAATGTTCACAGCAAGCAGATAAAGCTTACAGTGGGGAGATGATTGCTACTGTTGGTGAATGTGATCTGGAGGTAAAGGTAAAAAATAACAATGAAAAATTGTTTGTGATAGTTCCAGGGAAATGTGTACCTATATTAGGGTTAAAGATGTGTACGACGTAGGATACACGAAGTGCACATGGGTATTGAAGAATGCAAAAGAAGGGCTAGAAATGTTCTATACTGGCCACAAAAGAATACAGGTAGAGTAAAATCCATTAAGTCTTGTGAAACATGCCAACAATACAGAGATAACCAAATAAAATGGCCTATGATGGTAAATGAAGAAATGTTGTCACCCTGGTCCAAAGTAGGCACTGGTCTGTTTACTTATGCTGGCAAGAATTATATATTGGTTCTGGATTATAATTCTCATTTTCCAGAAATAACAGGATTTGAGAACAGTAGTGCAAAACATGTTATTGTGAGTATCAAATCTATCTTTGCCAGACATGGCATACCAAAAGTGGTCATGTGAGCCAATGGACCACAATTTGATGGTTATGAGTTCTCATGTTTTGCAAGAAAATCTTAGTTTAAGCACATTACATCTAGTCCAAGATGTCCTCAGTCTAATGGACTTATGGAAAATGGTGTTAAGATAATAAAAAGACTACTAAAGACAGCAGGGGAGTCTTATACAGACCCTTATCTGGCATTACTAAATTATAGGGCAACTCTTTTGAAACATCAATTTTCACCAGCAGAGCTTTTATTGATCTCTCCCATCAATTCTTCCTGGGGCCCATGGGATCATATAGAGGCACCCTGGAACCATGCGAGAATCACACTGACCCTCTCCCTTCCTTCTGACTCTTCATGTCAGAATCTGTGGAGGAGGAGTTTGAGCCAGATCCAATGTTTCCAATGGGTATGCCACCCTCTTCACTGTTGAGGCAGTTGTTCCATCATCTCCCTCTCCACCCAATGACCATAACCAGTACCAGTAGTTGTTGCAGAGGTCCAGATATCTGAAGTCCAGATAGCTCTTGAAGAGGTCCAGGACACACAGCAGAGATTATGAAACACCCTCCAGCCTTCTAGCCCTTCAAGGGTGGCCTTTCCAGTTAAACAAGCCATTTTGGGACCTGATATTTCGCTGTGGCACATCTTTGCCTCTTGTGCCCCAAACCTGAAGAAAGCTGAGAAACAATATTTCATGCCAGCTAAAGGCGCAGCGTTTTTATTCACTCGTCCAGCGCCCAACTCCATAGTGGTGTGAGTGGCTACAGAAAGGTCCAGAAGCAGTTCTCCAAGACTACCCCTACTGATAAAGGTGCTAAATGCTTCAACCTTTTGAGTAGGAAAATATTCATGATCTAGTCTCTAATTTACAGTTGCTAAGTACCAGGCATTGCTCGCAAAATACAATTTCCTGAATTATGCCAAATTTGCAGACTTTAAAGACAGACTTCTCCAGGTAGACAGGGCCCAGTTTCAAGCCCTTATTGATGAAGGTAGGCTGGTGATGAAGACATCACATCAAATGATAGTAGACACAGCTGATACTGCCTTTAAAGTCATCACCACAGCTCTAGTCATGAGGTATGAGTCATGGTTGCAATCTTCAGTGTTCCCCAGGTCCAGAATACCATTGAGGAACCTTTGATTCATAGAATCATAGAATCATAGAATCTCAGGGTTGGAAGGGACCTCAGGAGGTCATCTAGTCCAACCCCCTGCTCAAAGCAGGACCAACCCCAACTAGATCATCCCAGCCAGGGCTTTGTCAAGCCTGACCTTAAAAACCTCTAAGGAAGGAGATTCCACCACCTCCCTAGGTAACCCATTCCAGTGCTTCACCACCCTACTAGTGAAAAAGTTTTTCCTAATATCCAACCTAAACCTCCCCCTCTGCAACTTGAGACCATTACTCCTTGTTCTGTCGTCTTCTACCACTGAGAACAGTCTAGATCCATCCTCTTTGGAACCCCTTTTTAGGTAGTTGAAAGCAGCTATCAAATCCCCCCTCACTCTTCTCTTCTGCAGGCTAAACAATCTCAGTTCCCTCAGCCTCTCCTCATAAGTCATGTGCTCCAGCCCCCTAATCATTTTTGTTGCCCTCCGTTGGACTCTTTCCAATTTATCCACATCCTTTTTGTAGTGTGGGGCCCAAAACTGGACACAGTACTCCAAATGAGGCCTCACCAGTGCCGAATAGAGGGGAATAATCACGTCCCTCGATCTGCTGGAAATGCCCCTACTTATACAGCCCAAAATGCCGTTAGCCTTCTTGGCAACAAGGGCACACTGTTGACTCATATTCAGCTTTTCGTCCACTGTAACCCCTAGGTCCTTTTCTGCAGAACTGCTGCCCAGCCATTCGGTCCCTAGTCTGTAGCAGTGCATGGGATTCTTCCGTCCTAAGTGCAGGACTCTGCACTTGTCCTTGTTGAACCTCATCATATTTCTTTTGGCCCAATCCTCTAATTTGTCTAGGTCCCTCTGTATCCTATCCCTACCCTCCAGCGTATCAACCACTCCTCCCAGTTTAGTGTCATCTGCAAACTTGCTAAGGGCGCAGTCCACACCATCCTCCAGGTCGTTGATGAAGATTATTCTAACCTCTTTAGTGAGAAGACTAATGAGTCTTTACACACCCCAAAAGACTTTAGAACAATCCTCTTCTCTCTGGGAATTTACACCCTGGCCCTGAAGAGGAACTATCACAAGCAACACTATAGGCACTATAAGCAACTCAGACCTCCTCCTCAGGCATCAATGCCCATATGAACCTCCATGTAAGAAAAAAAAGGCTCAAAGACCCAGATGTGTGATTTCTTCTACTTCCACAACCACCTCCAACTCTACCCACCATCCAAGCAGTTCTTTTGATGGTATGCTCAAGGACTGTGTACCACCATAGATAGCATGCCTCATTGCAGCCTGAACCTTTGGTGGCTGCTTTATCCACTTTGCTCTCAGCTGGGCAACAATAACTACAGACAAGTGGGTACTAGATGACATCCACAAGACTGTGTAATTGAGTGTATCTGACCTCTCCACCACAAACCCCCTTACTGCCTCCTTTTCAGGGATCACTCTAATGAGCAGATTCTATGTTAAGAGGAAAATTCTCTTCTCCAGAAAGTGGCCATAGAACTGATGCCCGCTCAATATGCATTTATAGAAGCTTCCTCCTCCATGCTGCCTGGGCCCAGCAGAGAGGGCTTTGAGAACACATGCAAAACCAGCTCCTTGCTCTCAGTTTGGTGCCTGGACTGGCCTGCAGCAGCCCAGAGCAGGGAAAACCCTGTTTGGGTGTGTTGGTGGTAGCAGCAGGGGCAACCCATATAGTACTCTGTGGTTAGGCAGGGATGATATTGACAGTGCCCCCACCCGCAGAGCTCTCTGCTTGGGAGTGATGTGTTGAGGCAGAACCTCCCTAGTGACCTCTCTGTGAGTGGGTAGGGGTGCCCAAGACATCTGTTCGGTCAGGGACAGCCCCTCTCAGAGCCTTTTGCTGAAGGAGGCACAGTGATTCCTCTAGCTGGATGATGAGAAGTGGGCACTTCCCAACAGAGCCTACTGCATGTAGGGTGGAGTAACACCTTTTCCAGGACTGTCTTTTAAAGGGTGGGTGGTAAAGGTGGGACCCCACAGACTAAGGCCGCCTTTGCTGTGGTGTTGTCAATGCAGCCCTCCCCACCCAACTGTCCAACTTGAATGAACATCAATCCTCAGTTTGGGGGAAGATTGCCAAAGCTCTCTGAATTGAGTGGTTGGGGGAACAGCCCTCTAGAGCTCTCTGTGTGAGTTGAAGATGTTGAGGGTAGCACCGCTCCATCTATCTTCTGTTTGGAGTAGTCATAGAGCTACCTAACTGGGAGTACAGAGGTGTCTCCACAAAGCTTCTTAGTGAGATAGAGGCCCCCTCTTCCCCTGAAGATAAATTTTAGAGGAAGTGATAGTGGGGAACAGAGGCCTCCTTCTTCCCTTGAGCATCCATTTGAATATCACTGGCTGATGTTAGGCACCATAGTGATGGACTGGGGAGGAGAGAGGCCTTGGCCCACCAGAAAATATGCTGAGTGTTTGTGGTCATGTTCTACCAAACTCACTGAAGTACTGGGAACTACAGAAGCCTGAGCCAGCGTTTTGTGTTTTTGTCATATGACCTGAGAAGTGTGCCAGCTGCCAAGGCCTATCTCTGGTTGCCTGAAGAGTAGGAGCTGTGGTGCCAGCTTCCCCTGGCCTAACAAAAGAGTGTGAGTGGGGATCAGGAGAGGTGGTGTAAGCCCCCAACCACCAGCCCATCAAGAGTTGTGGTGTTGGCAGCTCCCATCACATGATTTACCTCCGCTGGGATGTGTCTGTGCATGGAGATGGGCTGCTATGGTAGGTGTGGAGTGACAGGACTGAGCACTCCCCTCCCTGGTTCTAGTAGGTGCCACTAGTATCTGATGCTTCCTCTAAAATCTCTAGTTCTTCCTCTGCCTGGAGCCGACTTTCTTGTACAGATAGTCTGTTCTGTCAGCCTGTCTGTAACAATGTCAGTGATGTTATCACACTATCATGTGATACCCTGATTATTTTTAATACTTAATCCTGCTATGGCTACACCATTCTACCCCTGAAAGAGTGCAATGGTCTAATGTAGATATGCCCTGTATGTGAGCAATATATATTTGGAAGCATAATGTTTAGGCTGGAATGTCTAAATAGCAGTTTGTTATGAGCTTCTAATACCTGTAGTTAAAAGGATACTCCATGGCTAATCTAGTTCTGAGATTAATTAATAATAGAAACAACTTGTACAGCTAAATAAGATGATTTCTTTGGCCTGTCGGTTTGGTTATTATGCTGAGTTGGATTGAGGAGGGAATAATCATAATGAAACATTCACCCACCCTTTCATCTGTGTGTGGAAAGCTCCTGAGAACTGTACATAAACATGCCTCTAAAACTATTCTGAATATCATTTGAACAGATCCATAATGCCTATGGCTTCATTCCATAGTCTTTTCTTCCCAACAGGATATGAAACATTCATTCATTTTGAATAGAGCCCTTAGAAATGGCAAAATATTTCAAGACCCTATGTAGCTAAATACCATATAACAGAACCCAAAACTACAAAAGGAACATAATTTTAAACAGTTCACTATTTGGAAATCAATGAGAAAGAAATAATATGCATATATGTGTGTTTTTTATTAAATAAATTTTGATACACATTGACGTTATTAGAGTGTATCCTTTCATTTTTCTGACTCACTACAATTTACAAAATGGAATACGAATGATCTGTGTTGTAATAATCAATAAAACCATCACAGTTGAGGGGCTGAAGAGTAAAATGCATCTTGGGAGGAGGAATAGTGTGCTAGATTGTTAAAGAAATGAGCTGACTAATGCATATTTTCTCGTTACAGATAAAGCTGTGGTATGACAAGGTTGGTCATCAGTTGATAGTCACAATATTGGGAGCAAAGGATCTTCCTTCAAGGGAAGATGGGAGGCCAAGGAATCCTTATGTTAAAATTTACTTTCTTCCAGACAGAAGGTAGGGTCACAGGAAAAGTAAGGGATATTTTAGTAGAAGTTCAGATGGCATGCAGAGTTGAGAAGAGATTGCTAGCTAATACTGGTCATACATGAGATTTTATAGAATAGTCTTAAAAATGGAATTTAGTGATTGAACATGTTATGTAACAATGAAGAACAGGTTTTACATTTCTTTGAATACTATTTTCTAGTAAACAAATTAACTTCAGTTGGATTATTTTATCAGCTATTAGATGGCAAACTAAAGATAAACCTGTCTGCATTGCATGAGGAGCTGTTGTTTGCAAATACTGTTGTTAATATTTTAAGGCCATATTATCTGCTAGGTTATTCTTGTGTAGGGGACAGGAAATTCCACAGATATAGATTCATTGAGTTTTTCTGACTGATAATTTCTTCAAGGCATTGTCTCCTCTCCCCCCCCTCCCCCCCCATCACATGCATTGCTGTATTTCAAAAGCTTTTTTACAAAAAGGTCCCTGTTGGGCCTCTTTGCCTTAAAAGTTTTTAAACCATTGGCCTAATAAAATATAGCGGTCTAGATCCTCAGCTCGTGCAAATTGGCATAGTGTCATTGAAGACAATGGAGTAGGCGAAGATCTGCACTAGCTGGGGATCAGATTCATTGTTATATTTATCTTATCCACTTTTTTGAAGATCAATATGCCCACCAATAATTCATATTGTTAGATAATTAGAGCTCTTATCATGCAATGGGATATGGGCAGAAAGACCCTTGTACCCTAGTTTGGAAATGGATGGTCAGGTGATGAAAAGAAGAAACAAATCCCCAAATATAATATAAAATAAAAAGAAATATATTATTACAATAAAATAATGTATAAAATACCAAGAATGATATATTTTGGAATTTTACTATGATTTGGTAATGTTTTACAATAAATACTTTGTTATTCTTTTTATTTTCTTTTATGTGAGGAATGTAGAATTTTTCCTTTTAATTATTCCTAGTATTTCCTCTCATATATAAGAGAAACAGCAGTTTGTCTTATTGAATTAGTTTTCTTCTGACAGCCAAACTGCTTCTTCTTTCCTCTGAAGAATAAACCCAGTATGCTAAAATAAATTTCTTGTGCATGAAAAAGTAACCTGCTAGAGGAAAAGTGCAGCTAAACAACTCAAGCATTTAATTAGGTGAGCATGTGAAGCTCTGACTAAACAAATTTCATGGGAAAAACATGTCCAGTGTAACTTAGTTCTCTATGGTGAACAAATCTTGAGTGTTCAAATATGCAATTAAGTTCCTTATTTTAACAATATGGATAAAGTGCAACTACATAGTTAACATGTTGTTCTGACATCTAGCTACCAGGAGTTTACAAATAACGCAATTGTTATACATATAATTAGTATGTTATACTTAGAGTATTTGCAAATATGCTAGTATCTTCATTATATTGTTAAAAATATATAAATTAGTACAGCAGTTGAATGATGCAAAAAACCCAGCAAGTTTTAAACTAATGAATTTTGTATATACACTTCATTAATACAAAACTGTAAATTATGAGCAATCCCGGGTCCTAATCTTTATTTCATCAGAAACTTCTAATTCTGAGGTCCTTCTGGTTTATTGTTAGTCTTTCATACTGCACACAAATTACAACTGTTTTAAGAGATCGTGTGTTTAACAAAATGCTTAGTACTATGTAGTAGGTTTTGGAAGTCTTTAATGTTTAAATTGCTCTTTGCAGTGATAAAAACAAAAGAAGAACAAAAACAGTAAAGAAAACATTGGAACCCAAATGGAACCAAACATTCATTTATTCTCCAGTTCATCGAAGAGAATTTCGAGAACGAATGTTGGAGATTACCCTTTGGGACCAAGCACGAGTTCGTGAGGAAGAAAGTGAATTTTTAGGAGAGGTATTTGGAACGTTTTTGACTCTTTATAATCAGTCAGTAGTTTGGGGACTTTGTCAATAGTACATGGATGATTGATGATTTCCTTGGCTCTTATGAATAAAATATTTTTATCTGATGTAAAAAAAACCACCTGACACTTTTACACGTATTTGACTGCTTAATAGTAACTCTTCCTAAAAGTTACATGAAATTTACGATGTAATGTTATCAGATATATTCTTTAGTTGTTCTGTCTTAATAACAGCATGCACATAGTTTCAAAAAGTCATATTCTTTTAGGATTGTTGATAATGGTCCAAATTTGTCCCTGGTGTAACTTTACTGAAGATGTTGAAATATAATTATTTATTAATTTGTCCCAAGATGTTTAGAGGCTGTTCAGATTGTCATTAAGGTGCTAAGGTTGCTATTAAATTTAGAAGTGTTTGTCTTATTCAGTGTCAAGATTTGTTACAAGTACTATATTCGTAAGTGTCTTGATGGCTCATGTTTGAGTGAATGCAAGAACTCTTTTTAATTTCAAATGTGTATGTTAACATTAAAAGAATGAATAGAATAAAATGTGTAGAAATACCTATTTTAAAATAGTGTTCCAATGTTCCACCTGTGCTTGTTTCTTTTGTAGATTCTTATTGAGCTAGAGACAGCACTATTAGATGATGAACCTCACTGGTACAAACTTCAGACACATGATGTTTCCTCATTGCCACTTCCCCATCCCTCGCCATATTTGCCACGCAGACAGCTACATGGTGAAAGCCCTACACGGAGGTTACAAAGTAGGTTATTAATATTACTAATCCTGTTTATATCTAATCTAAATTAGTGTGTACAGTATGTTACATTCTAAGATAAAGATTTGTAAAAGTAGAAGTTGACCTGTGTTTCTTTTTCATTGCCATTAATCTGTGCCTTTTGTGATTGCTAATGAGCTTCTGAAGTACTCAAAATGCTAACGCCGAATAGTGCATGACAATGCATTCTTTCTTAAAATATATTGGCCAGATCCTCAGCTGAAGGAAATTAATTTAGTCAATGAAGTTATGCCAGTTTGCATCAGCTGAGGACTTTGTAATCTGATTGTGCACCCAAAGTGAAAGCACAGTAAATTTGTCTTCAGCCTAAACTTTTTTTAAAAAATGAAGCACAATAACCTGTATAACTTTACATGTATTGAATTTAATACAATTGTTTGTTACTGCCTTTTGATATTATCACTACAATAAAAAGAGCATGTTCGACATTTTGTTAAATTCTGACAATTCTCAATTGTCAGACCATTTGCCATGCAAAAGTTTTTGTTTTATTTTGCGAGTAAAAGTGTGCTTCATAACTCTATTTTGTATAGTACAGTATTAGAGGTCAATGGTAGGTTGCAGTAAATAGCAGAAGCGTTAACAATAGAACTTACGCTGAGTTGGTAGAGGAAAATGTAATTGGGTACTTAAGGTAAAGTAAGTGGTAGTGTATGACCAAATCTTGTTTAATTGCGTTCTTTCTTTTTAACATTTAAATTACTTTATTGAGTCAGTGTTTCAAAGTTGTGCTTTGTGATTTACCGTTACAAAATTTCTGTAGGCATTGTGAAGTATCCTTTGTGAGTTCTACAGATATTTTTGTAAAAAAAATTGTAAATCAGTTTATAAGATATGTTTTGTTCATGCTCTATCTCTTTCTCTCCATGCACACACATGCGCACCTTGAAAAGATAATTATTTTTTAAATTTTGTTTTTGACAGTGGAGCCCAAACAACATTCAGTATATTATAAACTCCACATGGATTCTCCAGTAATTAAGCTCATAAACATAAGTATTTATAATAGTTGTCTACTTTGAGGTCATGCAGCTGATTATGAGAGGGATTAGAATGCTCCATATCATAATATTCTGAAATTGATAAACTACTGCACCAAGTTGTGGTGCATAACTTTCTACCAGTGAGATTATCATTATACTTAGTCAGATTTTATTTTTCTGACTGACAGATGAGGATCTCCTTTTCAATCCAGTATCCTTCTCAGTAACTATGTTGTTGTTTTTGACAAATTCTTACGGTTTTTAAGTATTTTGTTCCTTTTTCATTTCCTGCAGTTAATTTTTCAGTAATTTTTTTTTTTAATTTAAAACTCGACTTTTCTTGTGTGCTAGAGTAGTTTTCTATTTGGCATTTAGTTCATTTTCCCCCCTAGCTTTCAGAAAATATTTAAACCCTGAGTAGCAAGCCCATTTGTTTTTAGCATTTGACATATGTACATTCAAATGTTGGCCATTGTGGATAACCATAACAGCTAATTGCTTTGTTTTGGGGGTGTAACCGTGCCTCTGTGGGTCACAACTGAGAATACCAAATTCAGGACAAACTGCTGAGAAATAGGGCAGATACACCCCAAAACTGGCGGTTGTTCTCCCTTAAGATTTACCAAACCAGCAACAAAAGTAAACTTCTGTTTCACCACACTAGTTAACAAGAAGTCAGAACAACAGTTTCCTTAGGCATTCCAGTCCCTATATCACCACCAAAAACACTAGACTTTAAGATGAGTGATTCTTTACAACTAATTTAGTCAAATGAAAGGTTCTTCTTATCCCAAAGGATCAGCCGCACACCCAGGTCAATATATAACTCAGATCTTACCCAATAATCACGCTGTTGCCAATCCTTTAGTATCTAAAATCTAAAGGTTTATTTATAAAAAGAAAGAAAGAAAGATGAGAGTTAAAATTGTTTAAAAGAATCAAATACATACAATAATTGCAAAGTTCTTGGTTCAGGCTTGTAGCAGTGATGGAATAAACTGCTGGCTTAAATCAAGTCTCTGGTTGCTTCCAAATCATTGGAAGGACCTCAATCCCTTGGTTAGAATGCTCCCATTAGTATAAATCCATAGACCGGAGCTTGGAGCCGGAAAGAGGCTTGAGCAGGAAAGAGGCAAAATGGAGATGCTTCCAGGACCTTTTATAGCTTCTGCCATGTAGAGGGAGATCCATTGTTTCAAACAAAGTCCTCAACACAGCTAGTGGAAAATTACAGGTAAAAGTGGAGTTTGGAGTCACATGGGCAACTCACATGTCCATGCATGATTTTGCTTAGTCATAGCAGGAATGTCCATTAAGTGTAGATAGGTGTCTCCCATGGTCTATTGTGAGTTAAGTGTTTCTTGATATGCCATTTAATTTGAATAGTTCCTTCAAGATGTGCAGGCTAAATATCTTGTGGGCATTACCCGAGGAGCAAACATTTGAAATCCAGGCATAGAGCCAATATTTATAACTTCAAATATAAAAATGATACATGCATACAAATAGCATAATCATATTCAGCAAATCATATCCTTTCCATACACACCTTACTTTGTAGAAGATTTGTTGCAATCTTATATAACAGTGGTAGTAACAATGATCTACATGGTCATACTTTAATCAAATAACGTCACAGCGGGAAGCTCATAGTGATGCTAGATTCAAGATCTGATCAAATATATTGCCTCATACCTTCAGGTCTAAGGAGTATATTCTGTCTTCCTGGCCTCACCTGAACAATCTTGTAAGCCTGTATGAAAGCAAGTATGGAAAGCCTTATCAAAGGTTGCATGGTTTCAAATATTTGCTCTGGTTGGAGGTCAGGACTTAGTGCAGAAATCCTTCTCCATTTCAATGTAACTTTGACCCAATTGGCCCCCAAGCAGTAGTCTGACATCCTCAAAATGTTCCACAAATTCCAAAGAATTAGAGACAAAGAAGAAGTTTAAAATGCTCATTATAATTGTTGGAACCTTCATACATTTCTCTTTATGACACAAGGCTGTCTAAATTTCAGTAATAATGTGTGTGTCCAAATTGAGATGAGAAGCCCACTCAGAAGGATTTCAGAATCATGATCCTTCTCATAGTCCAAACTTCTCCTCACTCTCCTAGACTGTATGTACTTCAAGATTTTGAAACCTGGTGTCCCACAAATTATTCCCAATTCAAACTGACATAGTTTTGCAAGCACAGACATACAGAACAATGACTTTTGGAACTGAAATTTCCAGATTTGGGATTGGGAAGATGTCCAAACTGAAATTTAGTATTCACTAGGGATTCGTATAGGAAAAGGACTATGTGATAACAAGCAATTCCATTGAGAAGTAGTAAATCTCATGAGTTATCCCTGCATCAGGAATTGGAAAATTATGTCTTTCTTGAACTGGAGTATGCCTGAATTAAATTTAGTTGTCGCATCTCCGAGTTTAAAATGATCAGAAGAAAGTGGGAGATCCATGGGAGTGCTTGGGGAACAGACTTGCATATCCCTCTGACTTCACCAAGAAGAGAGTGTTTATATTCTACTAATAGCACCATAATGGTGAAGAAATAATTGGTTCCTGTTCTTTTTGTTGGAGGTTTCAAGAGAAGATTCAGCTAAACTGAAGGCCTCATCTTGTCTTTTGACTTATGAAGGTCTTACTGAATCCTGTGTTAAAAAGTCTTCTGTATAATGGAATATGAATGTGGTTCTCAGATTATGAAACTTTATTTTGAGCAAAGAGATACTTGTAAAATCAAGTTTCTTAGACAGAAAATGTAATGTCTGGTGTCAGTGAATTCATCCTATCGGGCAACTGAGTTTCAGGCTTTAGTGTCTATGATTTTATGAAGAGACAATGATGTTGTGTTAGATATGCAGATACCTTCCAAGCTGGTCTCAGAGTTCCACCACAATCAGTCATCCCGTTTATATTTTTTCCATTTCCTAAGCTCTGTCCTGGTGTACTTCTACATGTGCAGACTTTTAAAAGTCCCCAGTGTTTGTTTTGGAGCAGACAAAATCCCTTAGAAAGTCAGTCCAGCTATTTTGTTTCATTTGGCACTTATTGCTTCAACTGTGTATTGCATGGTGAATCTTCCTTTCAGCTACTGGGGTTACAAAAGCTGTTTCCAGATTGAGACAAGAGTAGTTCAACTCTCCCACTTTCTATTTATATTTTGGAATGACACTAAGTATATTATTGTTAGTTTGTAAAATAAGAGCTGTCTTAGTTCATGTATACAGAAGTTGTTGCTCTTAGAAATATCTTATTCCTCATTTTAAAAATATAGATATTTTCACTGTATTAGAGGTACTGTATCTCTCTCAAAAGAGAGATTTTGAATTACAGGGATATTTGTTTTTCTTTTCATATGCAGACATAGCTGGGCTTTATAGTCTCCAAATTAGTGTAGCTCTACTTTTAAAGGAGAGAAAATTACTTAATTTTTGTTCTCTGAAGGTACTATAAAAGAATCACCTACACTGACCCACTTTCTTTTCTTGCTAGAGTCGGGGATATGGTGTTTTACTTGTGGCACTTTCAATTCTCTATTTAGCTTCAGTGAATTTTAGTGATCATGAAAACTGCCAGATCGACAGCCCTGAAGAATACGTTTCTGTATTTACGAACTGCCAGTGGTGTAGCGCAAGCTTTCCACAGTACCCACATATGCTGGTTTACAGTGGCCAACTCTAGCAGAGAGTAGTTCAGTTTCCATACCCAGTTCTTCCTCGAATATCTCTGAGTAGACAGAGTTTGTGATACAGACATGTCCGCTAAGAATTAGTCTATCATTGATTTTCACTTATGTCACTGAACATACAACAGATGGTAACAAGTTTCAGTCATCTCCAGCTTGTGCTGGATTTGAATTGATGCAGATGAAGGACTTTGTATCCTTAACCAATCCTCCCACACTATCCAATCCCTGGACTTTCTATTGAGAAATGTAGTGCATTTTATCTGGGGATATCTCATATATACACTTATAGATTGTTTATTTTTACTTAGTGTTAAAAAACCAACAGATTTGTGTTTTCAAAGTCAGTTCTTACAGCTTTAGAACCACACTCTGCCCTGAATTATTGATTCGTTAACCACAGGGTGTGGGTGGACTGCATTGATAATGGTGAGATGCCAAAATAGAAAAATATGTACAAAACAGGATTTTTCAGTCCCTCTGGAACACAGATTATCTAGCACTTTCACAGGAATGGAAACCTGCAGACATAGGGATACATAATATGTCTGAGACCCTGAAGGAGAAAAGTTTTAGATTATGAGCACTTTCACTAGGGGGAAAAATGAATTCATGTCACACTGTGACCTTCAAAGAAAGTCTTAGTAGTTTTCAGAAATAACAGCATTTTGAAATTAACTGTGAGAACCAACGAATAATGCACAAACTGCATTATCCTGAAAAGATGAAAGTGAATGTAACTGAAAAAAAAAGAAAAAAAAGCAGTATCTAGAAAATCAAATTAAAGTCCTCAAAATATCTGAAAATAAGAAAATTCCTAACTGTTTTTATTACATGAAGAATCTTATATTGTTTGTTCTTAGAATTAATGTCAATGAGGACCTCATTTACCAACCTACATAATTCCAAAGTGAGATACTGAAAAGAACTCTGGTAAGGGAGAAATTGTGGTTGTCAGCATTTCAGAACAAAGGGACAAAGATTGAATGCTGCATATGCGACAAAAGAAATCTGCATATAGTATATGAAAACAAAACATTCCTTTTCCAAATCTAGCCTGATTAATTTGAATGAGAAGAAAATATTTGGTGTCCCTAAAAAAGGGATTAGATGAGGGTATAAATTCTTCATGGCTAAGTGTTGGGCCATTTACCAGGAGACAGGCTATCTTTTCTGGGGCTAAGATTCAAATTTTAAATTACCCATTGACTTCACTGGGATTCTGTACAGGCAGATGTCTGCTCATGTACATCTCACTGCTGGATCAGGACCTTACATATCATGTATATCTCAACAGTTTCCTTTCACTGTACTGTGAATATGGAAAGCCAATAAAATAATTTTAAATCAATCCCATCACCATCAAATCTAAGTTGAGGTAATTATAACCATTCTATGTCACCAGTCAATAGGCATGGGGCACTTAATGGAGAGGCATATGATTTTTTTAATATTATAGTATGGAGCATTTTATGTGCATTTTACGTGCAGTAGCACAGACCCACAAGTGGAGAATATATTACACATATTTAACTCTAGTGAGCAAGAATAACTTTTTCTTTCATGCTTTTTACATAATTTTCCCCTTTCTTTTGTGGAACACGGGCCTTGGGCATGTTATCTTGGTTTGCATGTATGAGTGTTTTGTTCATAGGATATGAATATCAATACCAGTATTATATTCTTATTACACATGGATGAGTTATTAAATCCTTTAACAAAAAGGTATTTAACATGATACAGGGGTGCTGAAAGCCTTTAAACTACCAATATTTTCTTTATGAAAGGACAACTATTTAGGCTATGAATTTTCTGCTGTTTTGGATAATTAAAAAGAGGCTACAGTAAAGTGTGATTGAACCACACAAACATTTGAAGCCCCAGCAAAAATTTCCAAAAGCAGTGAAAGGGAATTTGGGTATTTGTATAGTTCTCTAGGTCTGGCTACTTTATATAAACAAGTTAGTAAACTATTCTCCTCCCATAGTAATTTCATTCTGATTCAAGAGGGCCAAAAATGAAAATCGTTAGAGAAAAAAAAAAGTTTTCAAAGCAAATTAAACCATTTGGAGGCAAAATTTACTTTGCTAAACACCATATATATAGCAGATTAGGTTGTCTTTAAAAAAGGTTTTAAAGTATCTGGTTCCAGAAGGGGGCATTCTGTTCTGACTGGGGGTAATAGACTCTTGATATAATGATTATGCATAATAAACTATCATATATAATTTTATAATAATTTATGGGAAAATGTTTAAAAGTTTAAAATTATTCCAATGTTACAGTTTCTATCTTGTAACTATGTAAAGACAAAGGTGGCTGCTCAATAGTCATAGCCTGCAATATTGCAGTGATCTCCACGTTGGCATAGGCCTGTGCCTTCCAGGAGATCTGCCTCTGTACAGCTCTTTGCCGAACTAAAGCTTTAGAAAATCCGTTCCTCTGTAATTACATCAAGGAACTTTGGCCCAGATTCAGAAAAGTATTTGGGTGCCTAGTTCCCTGCAGGAGAATCAGCAAATACAATGATTATAGGTCCCTGGAAACTATATTATAAATAAGAGAAGAGGGCTCTTTTGTTTTTAATTATATTTACCAAAAACAAAATTTGATAATATACAGAATTGCCATTTATAGGTAGTTAGTAGCATTATATACACTTTACACAGTGGGAAACTGAGGTTCACAGAGATTAAGTGATTTGCCTTCGGGGGCACACTGATCTAGCAGATTACTGCTAAGACTAGTTGTCTGAAGACTTGGGTTCCAGATTCTGACACTGACATGCTGTGTGACCTTGGACAGATCACATCCTCACTGAATATCAGTTTCCTCATCTTTAAAAAAGGGGGCAATTATAGTTAACAACATTATAAAGTTGCAAAGTCTAAATAATATTAGTAAGCAGTTACTTGTGTAAAATATTATCATAGATCATCAGGGTTGGAAGGGACCTTAGGAAGTCATCTAGTCCAAACCCCTGCTCAAAGCAGGACCAATCCCCAATTTTTGCCCCAGATCCCTAAATGGCTCCCTCGAGGATTGCGCTCACAACCCTGGGTTTAGCAGGCCAATGCTCAAACCACTGAGCTATCCCTCCCCCCGTTATTAGAGCCTCTTAATGGCCAAATAGAACTCAGGACTTCCTGGCTCCCAACCATGTTCTCACTGCGCTGTGAAGACAGTAGCATCAGCTCCTCCTGTGATAGCTTTACAAATTTGCAAATGCAAAAGTAACTTTTCACTTTTTCACAAATGTTCAACTAATGAATTTTGTCCCCCAAAATTGAAGTTTTGGAAAATTTGTCCAATTGCATAAGAGTTAGAGACCTGTAAAAGAGACAAACTTTATTTAAAAGAGTCCACCAAACAAAATAAATGTTTTGGTCTGCTGAGCTGTTGGGTGAGAAGCATAGGAGGAATACAAATATTAAACTAAATCCTGCAAGCTGATACCCACATGAATAACTTTGTTCATGTCAGTAATCTCAACCTCAGTGGGGCTATTGGGAAGAATGGAGTTATTCATATATGTAAATGCTTTCAAAATTGGGGGCAGAGAGTTAGTGGAAGGAGGGGAAGATTGACAGAGACTTCATTTTTTGATGTGGTAAATCAGGAACAGGACTTTTAGGTGCCAGCCCATAATAGCATGCAGAATTGCCACAAGTGAATGCTGCTGATAATATTCTGCTGGAGAGCCCTTCAATTGGAAAGCACTCACAGTCACTTAAGAATAGTAATTTATTGTTTTATTATAGTAAAATTCACATCACTGAATATTATTTGAACAGACTGGTTGCCATTAAAAAGTAAACATTTATTCACAGTTGTAGTTCAGAATAGGCAACAACTGGAGTATCTTTGCCAACATTGTTCAGTTACTGGGAATAAAAGTTGACTTTCTATTGGTGACCAAAGTATCATTGTTGTGGTTTAATTTCTGCTAATTACTGTGATTTTCCTCTTTTGTATTTATTTTGCTTTGAAATAAATACCTTTATGGAAATCTTTAAGCATTAATATGGCCAGCCATAACTGCTCCACTCTAAACAGAAAAGTGATTGCAAATTCACAGGTTCTAAGCATCCCTGTTACATGTATAGATTTCATGTATTTTTTCTTGACATCACTTCATTTTAATATTTGTTTTGCAGATAAAGGCTTATATTCATATAATTCAGGTAAATTTTCAGCATGCCTGAAGTGTTTATTGCTTGCATATATATGCACAGTTTAAGTTGACATTTTATTGATGTGCTTATGCTACATACTGTGCATATTTTAAATTGCTAAAGAGTTCCTTGGCTTTCCTGTGTGCTTTTCAGTCATGTCCTTTGTACTGGCTTTATTTTTTCAGCATCTTAGTATTGGGAACACCTTGCTGAAAGTATAATATTTGTTTTGTCTGTCTCTATTTGAGGGAAGATAGAGATTTGATAGATAAGTTGTAGTATGCTTTACTAAATATACTGGGGAAATATTAAGTTATTTTGGTCAGAGATTTATTAAAATTGAAAACTTATACTGAAGCTGCTTTGTGAACTGTTTTAAATAGTTAAAGAATGCAGAAATGTGGTAAGTAAGATACTGTTAATATCAGCATAAGTGTCTTTGTATATAGCTATATTATACCGCCCTGGTTGTAAATCATTTTGCTATATCTGAGAGAGAAAAGTGATGCTCTTAGCTTTCCTTAATTAAATATAAATAACCCAATAATGTAAAGCCTTCCTAATACAAACTTAAATTCTATCACACATTTCATGTGGGACTTTTCCAGGTCAAACAGTTTTAATTACATGAACTTCACTGAGATTTGGTTCACCTAATTATATTTTAATTATGTTTAATAAATGTAATACCAAGAAATTAAAGCTAATACTATGCCCACAAAAATCTCTTCAGCCACTGATACTCAGGACCAAGTTCTCTGAATGAAACTGAAAGAGAGAGTTGCATGGTAGTCACTTGTGGCTTCCTAAGTCTAAGGCTGTTTCTGTTTCAAGCCTGGCATAAATTAGAATAATTTAGGGGCTGCACTAAACTAGACCAGGGGCTACATTCACTTCTCCTCATCATCATCACGTGTAAGATTGCCTATAGGGGCCCAATCTGGTAGGCGAGCTCTGAGTCTGCTTACCAGATCATGCTCTGCAGGTGAGTTAGGCAGAGGAACACGTCTTCCCCTGGTTCTTGCATTGCTCTGGGGCTTATGTATTGGGACACCTGGTGTGGAGCTGCTCTGCACATGATCAGAGGCAGAAACATAGATGCCTTGGGAACTTTATTGCAAAAATGTAGGTGCCAAACGAGCTTAGGCGCCTCCAGGATTTGGTGGAAGCCAAAGGATTGGGGGGGGGGGGGAAATCTGGTGATTCCCAGTGGGGCCTGATACTTAGATTTAGGTGCCTAAAGTAGCAATTTCACGGAAGCTATGACCTGTCCCTGACCATTACTAAAAATATCCATGACAAAATGGAGAGCCTGGGCAGCTGTCGGGGTGCTGGGAGCTCCTGGGACCCCCACTATCTGTGGCGGCTCAGAGCTCCAGGGTCCCCCTCCACTGGTGGCTCCGAGCTCTAGGCGTCCCGCCCTGGCACCCGCAGAGGCAGAGAGCTCCAGGAGTCTCCCCTGACACCCACAGTGACCGGGAGCGGCAGAGGGTCCTGCCTGCCACTCGTGGTGGCTGGGAGCTGCGGGCAGCTCCTGCTGCCTGGGATGGTGTGGGTACCCCGTAGCTTCCTGCCTCTGCAGGGGACCCTGCAGCTCCCAGCCGGCACTGGCTGAAATCCTGGAGGTCTTTCGAAGTCACAGATTCTGTGACTTCTGTGACTAAATCGCAGTCTTAATCATGTTCACTCAGTAAGTCATTCAAGTCAGAAGAGGTTTCACTAGCTACCAGGACTGTGGACTCTGTGACGTATTTCTCTCAGCTGGGGTGCCACCTGCACTGAGCCCCCATGCCCGAACCAGCCTGAGCTCCCTAAACACTGTACTGCTGTGTCCAGCCTGCCAAGCCCTCTCCCAGGCTCCTGCTGGGATAGAAGTAGGGACATACCCAGCTGCAGTTACATACACACAGGTTTTTTAACCAGCCCCTGCATAGGAAGGCACAGCTAAGGCACCTCCCTGTTCCGAAGGCATGCATCTCCCTCTGGAGCGTAAACCCAAAATTATACTGTCTTGCACTTCACAGAGATATCTGTACAGCGTAAGCTCATGACATTCGCCCCCACCCTCAATGTGGAGAAAGGGCAGAAAGCTGTTGCATATCCAAGTTATGACTCCCACACACTGGTTTTAGACAAAGCAAAAATGAGTTTATTAACTACAGAAGATAGATTTTAAGTGATTATAAGGGATAGAAAACAGATTAAAGCAGTTTACCTAGCAAACAAACAAGAGTAGCAAATTCTCACCCTAAATGATGATTCAAGCAGGTTGCAAAGATTCTTAAGGGGCCAGCTGCACTTGCTTGCAGTTTAAAAAACCCAGGTGTTCCTTTCACAGGGTTAAAAATCCCTTTTAGCCTGGGTCCAGCACTTCCCTCCAGTTCAGTCTTTGTTCCTCACGTGTTTCCAGGAGTCTCTTTGGGTAGGGAGTCAGTGAAGAACCACGATGATGTCACTCCCCTGGCTTAAGTAGCTTTTGCATATGGCAGGAACCCTTTGTCTCAATGCTGGGTTCCCATGGCAGGTCAGTAGAAAAACACTGGTATTCCAAGATGGAATCCAGAACCAGGTGACCCAATAGTGTCATAGCAGCCATGAGTCAGAGGCTGTTTACCGTGTTCTCAGGAAGGGAGATTAGCTGCTTCTAAGGCCTACTGGTTTCTCCTAATGGCCCTTTAAAATGAATGGGCCCTTCCCAGCCAGCCATCTAGATTGACAGTCTTTTGCCTAGTGGGTGTTCACCAGGTATAAACACATTTGTAATATATATATATATATATATATATATATATATATACCGTAGTCAATATTCTTAACTTCAGATACAAATATGATACATGGGTACAAATAGGATAATCATATACAGTAAACCTTTCCAATGATATCTCATATGATCTATCTTGCATAAAATACATCACAATTATGCCATAATCATATCATAATAATATCACTGTGAAGAATATGGGGTGCAGTGTCACAGGCTCATACTAACATAGCCAACCAATAAGAAACTTGTATGCATTTGATGTGTTAAGCAGAATAATTTAGTTTGCTTTTGTTCAATTTGGTACTGTATTACTAGCAGTAAGATAAAGAGAGATGTCTTGGAAGAAACATAGGAAACACACACTGTATTTACACCAGTAAGTTGACGTATTTACAGAGTTATTTTTATCCCTATCACTTCTCTCTTTAAAGATGGATTGTGATATTTGTGTAATTTATTCCGATTAGACCTGACCCAGAGATTATTGAACCCAATGAAAGTGTTTTCATTGACTTCAATGGGCTTTGGAGCAGGTCAGTTATTCCTTGAGGTAATTTTTGAGGTTTAAACTGGATAATAATATAGTATGGTGTGTATTTTGTTTTCCACACACAAATGTAATAGGTTATAATGAAAGACAATACTCACCCTAGAATGGGATGATTTGTTAAATTATATTCTAGTACACTTAATTAGTGCTAGTCCTTACATTAAGATATAGCAAAGATAGAACTGAAGGATAGAGGCAATGATCCATTTATATTCTGTAAGGCTATCAGTCTTAAATGTACCCTAGGTCTGTCACAACATGGCTGTCACATACACCATGCTAATGGAGTTGAACTGGTGTCAGAGAGGAGAATGACTCCCTTTTTGCACTTACATATTACATACCTTTCTTTATAAAACACCTTGAAATATACATATGAAAAGTGCTAAATAAGAATTTATTATTATTATTATTCCTTGGGAATAATTTATTTGTGAACATATTTCATTTTCAACAGTGCCAGATAAACCTGAGATTATTTTTTTTTTGCCTTGTTGTCATTTATTCTAGTTGCTCAGATTAAAAAGGGGTAATTTTACAGGGAACAGGTAAGAAAAGATAGAAACCTAGGTCTTCAGAGCTCTGATGTGTGATTCCAGAATTGCATCTTCAATGGGCTATAAAGGAAACAACCATCAGAATTACTAAATAATACCACACTTGCAAAACTTACAAGCAGTTTTAAAGTCTGCAGCCACCATTTAACAGTAGTATCTTAGACATCGATTCCAATGAGGGATCTGAATCTTTCAAACTTGTTCTGTTTCTGGGGCTAATGAGAGACATTTTAAATAAACACTCAGTTTGGTCTGATTACTTCACAAAACTTATCAACTCCAGGCAGTATTTTTGCCCATCTCTCTGTTCAGACAGACACTTTATTTCCTCCATCCTACCTGAAAACATTCATGTCCAAAGGGAATTTTTTTTAAAGTGAAAATTTTCTTATCTTTTTAAAATTACCCCCCCCAAAAAAACCTTCCAGACCCCAAAAAACACTTACTCTAAACTCGATATTTTGATGATTCTTTAAAAGTTTATAAAAACATGTTCTTTTCATCCTTAAAAATGCATATCGTGTCTCTAGAATATTTAATATAACATTCTAAAATATATTAAAACAGCCCTGTTATTGCAATTATAAAAACGTATAAAAGTAAATTTAATTCTAATAATTATTTAACAAGATATGCTCATGTCTAATAAAATATTGCTTACTGAAAATCATTGCACCGCTTCACAGCCAGACTGGCTGTGACCCTTCTTTCATGAGAAAGAGACACTGTCAATTTGCCTCCTGGGTGAAGGATTCCAGGTGTTTCTTTGCACTTCAAGATATGCCAGACCAATCCTTTCTCTTTATTCATAAATTGGACACCCCCTGATGTTTTTCTTCTTGTAAATTTCCTCTCTTGTATATTGCACAATATCTAAATGCGCACCTGACTCAATATGCAAATAGGCATGCACTGTGAGGCATACAATACACAAATGACCAGACAGGGAAATAGGCATCAGTTATTTCTTGCCTGAAAGGAACATTTCTGAGGTATGTCACCTCCTGGTAACCTGTCTTAATTCTAAGACTTTAAGAACATAATTTTCAGCATAGATATATAACTCCTTAAATATTATCCATACACACATTTCACAATGATTATGGTAACCAATAGGCTACTGCCTCTTAGTGTAGACCTCACATGCTACCCTTCAGTGAACTATTATGCAGCTATCTGGCACAATTTCCCCTTCCACCTTGATGCAAATATTTACCTCTCTCTACACACATGGAGTTCCCTTTGCCAGGACTGGTATTGGAGCTCAGAGGGGAACTTAGTCCTGGTATTTTAAAAGACTTTGATATCAAGATAGAGGATCCATATAAAACCCTATTCAGATGATGTGCCCTCTGCCAATTGGCATGAAGGGGTCCCTGAGTCACAAAGTAGCTTGGGGTTAAGATGTGCTATAGTTTTGTTTTTGTGCTGGTGCCAGGGGGAATGGAAGCATGTACCCCTGTCCGTCTTCCACCCTGGTGTTAGTATCAGTACCATATGGAAGGCTCTCTACTGGGCCTAGAGCAGCAGGAACAATATTACAAGTGTGGCTGATTCTCTTTCCATGTGGGTTAGGCTAGATTTTTATGGAGGGTCCGCTCAGGGGCAGTATAATCAGATCCAATATTTTCTTTAAGTCAAATTTAAGTATTACCTTAATTACCCTGTTCACAGTAAGTCTTTTAGGAGCATGGAACCTGCTCCTTCACTCTCGCCCTGATCCTCTGGGTCTTCCCTAGTGGTAAATTGTTCTTTCTCCTTGTGTTAATCCAAGCAATGGACTTCAAAAGAAAAGTAACAAACCACATGCCATGGAAATTTAAAATTATTTACATAACCTATTAAACTAATCATAGTCCGTCTATCTTAAAGTTATACATTACAGTAAGAGTAGGCCTGGCTTTCCTTGCATTGATAATATTCAGGTTCTTAACTATGCTTAAAAATTGGCATATTATATAAACAATAACAATTAACATCTTTCTAATGCAATTACAGAATTAATTTAGTAACAAAACAAGTTAACTGTTATAACACTTACAGGGTAAAAATTACATTTCCAAGTATTTCCAAGTTAAACAGCTTTATTTGAACAATGAAGGGCTGAATTGTAGATTGTGGGTTTTGAGCTGGAGGGAAATGAGCATCAGTCAAATATAGTGATCAATTCACATTCCTCATCGAAAATTCCCCACTGTAAAATGGCATGCACTGTGCACCAGGGGGACACATCCTCTTCATTGGATCCCTAGTCTGGCTATACACCCCTAATTCTATTACAATAGGGTCCTCCCCTACTGTGGAGGAGGGGGCTAGGATCGATCCTAAGAGATATGCGAATAATCACCATTCCCCTGAGTAGTGATTCTTCTTAGTCTCTGTGTCTTGGTTTTACCCCTCAAAACTACTATTTTTCTGCATCTTCCAGGAGGACTAACCTTCCCTTTCCTACCCATCAGAAACCTTGCACACATGTCAAGGACTGGTGGCAAGTACGTTAAGTCTCATAGCTAGTGACCTATTGGATAATTGCAAACAGCCTGAGCCGACACACAGTTGTGACCATGTAATCATTTGTTAATATGTATTACTACAGAATGCTAAAAAATATGGATTTCCTTGTCCTCATTTCAAAGAGTACATTCTCTTTTATGAATGGGTGAGTATCACCCATATGTTAGTATGTGGATTTTAACATTCCAATATCAGCAATAAAACAGGTTGGGCGGAGCATGCACCCCTCCTGTACTTACAAGATGCCAAAGAAGAAAGAGATAATTTTGTATAAGTAAAATTAAGCCAAACAGAGGCTAACACATTTATTTGTCATACGTGACCTACATTTTAGGTCTAATTATGGATTTAGAATCTGCTTTTGCCAACTAAGCTCTAGCTATTTTAACAAGTGTTGTGCTTGCTGTGGTAGCATTAAAATACCTCTTTTCCTCTGAATTTTCACAGCTATAATTTGTCTTTCAGGATGCAAACTATGCATATGAAGCTGCTAAGCCCCAATAATGATTATCATTACCTTTTAGAAAATGTAGATTCATTTAACATAATAGCTATAATTCATCTTCCAAGTGTTTATATACGAGTTTAACTATATTGCAAACAAGCACAAACATAGCATAACATCAGTATTTTGCAGCTGGATTTCACTTTTTCGCTTTTGAACTATTACTTTATACATTTAGAGGAAAATAGTTAATGTGCCACTAATTAATAACCATTACAATAATGTACATATCTTTCTGTTCCAAGGATCTTGTATTGATTCTCCTTGTATTTATCTATATATTTTTGCCAGGTTGTGTATTCTGAAATGCATTTTATTTGGTTATTATTATTGCCTGAGCAGTTCTAACTTACAGTAATAACACTGATACGTTTGTGACCATTCATTTTCTGCAGGATCCAAAAGAATCAGTGATAGTGAAGTCTCTGACTATGACTGTGATGATGGAATTGGTGTAGTTTCAGGTATGAATTTCTAAATGCATTCTTCTAGTTTCAGTAAAGAGCTTTCTTATTTATAATTTACTATGATTCATTTAATGTTGCTTTTCTCCTGGTAGAAAATAAATCAGCACTCAATACGATGCTGTGAGCTAGCTTTTCTTAACACATTAACTACAAAGATGACTTGTAAAGGGGGAAAGCAATGATCCCTTTTCCTTTTTGGCTTCTTTATAATGTATTTTGTCCAAAAAAATGAAAAAAGAGTTTTATTTTGTTGTGCTTTATTTTTAACTCAGAATTCAGGTCTTATGTTATCTGGAAGACTCTATGGTGAAATCATAGTGAAATAGTGAAAACACTGGAGTCAAAGGCTCAGAAAGCGGAGCATTTGAGAGGGGAAGGGAATTTTATCCATATGTTTTTAAAAGTCTATTTGTTTTGTTAACAGGCATTTAATTTTGGTGCTTCATGAGTATTTAAGACAAAAAATGTTATTGGCAAAGATCCAACACCCTCACCTCTTCTCATAAGATGCAAAGAGCTCACAATATGCAACTCTTAGTTCTCCAAGACATCCATCAGTAAAACCAGAAGATCTTACATTTTGCATTTCTGGATATTTCTAAGTTAATAAATAGAAAAAAAACAACAATTGTTTTTATAAAGAAAAAATAACAGTAATAAAATCCATACACTATCCTTCTGAGTCTTTAAACATGCCACAGAAACAAAAAGGGGCATCCTGTGACAGGAAAAAGTCCTTATGCCAGTCATGTTTAACTCTTTTGCAAGAGGCACCATTCTAGACTGGGGTGTGCTTTGTAGTTGTCTGGATTGTTAGCTCAGTCCCCAACATTTCTAGTTTTTTTCACACCTAGTTCCCCCTTTTTGTTGCAGCCCACCTTTGGCCCCTATCTATCACTACCTTATGGTCATAGAACTTGTCTACAGTGGAGAAAGGAATTATGTTAGAAACCATTATTAACTAACACATCTAACTAACAGAAAGTAAAACACAATTTAGTACTGTACTTAGTGTACTAATGTGTTCACTAATTATGAGTAACTTGAGGGTCCTTACTACCATAACCAGAGAATACATTTTAAAACTTATCCTTGTCAACACTAATTTCTACATAACAAATTAGTTAACACATTTATAACATGATGCATCTTCCTGGTCTACACAAGCCCTAAGAGGGAATTCTGCTGCATAGTAGGCACAACCAGCTGTCAGTGTGTCTTTGAAGAAGCATGTTTGATGGTGTAGGGATTGCAGCTGAGATATGGTTCCATATGGCTGGCCCCTTTTGTATCTTTTGCAGGGCCGGCACACCCACTAGGCGACCCTAGGCGGTTGCCTAAGGCGCCGGGAGCCAGGGGGCGCCTGGCCATGGCTGCCGCCCACCCTCCCGGGGGGGTGCCTGGCCGCGGCTGCAGCCCGCCCTCCCGGCTCTGCGGCTGAGCTGGGGAGGCACCTGGCCACGCTGGGAGCCAGGGGGGCGCCTGGCTGCGGCTGCCGCCCACCCTCACGAGGGGGGCGCCTGGCTGCGGCTGCTGCCTGCCCTCCCAGCTCCCTGGCTGAGGCGGGAGCTGGGGGGGGGGGCGCTGCGGGCGGGGGAGCCGCAGCGGGGGGGACTGTCTGGGGGGGGACGTATTAGCTTGGGGGGTGGGGGCGCAGGGCTTGTGCAAGGAAGTTTCACCTAGGGCATGAAACTTCCTTGCACCGGCCCTGATCTTTTGTCTCCTGGCTCCAATTCTGTCTCCTCAGAGGAGATTTCATTCTGGTTCCTTTTCATCCATGGGCAGGCATCAAAGAGAGAGCCCAACCTCCATAATGAGCACCAGGCCTGAGCCAAAGTTCACAAAACTGTGTACAAGGAGGGTGATCTGAAAACCCTTGGTTTCATTCAAGTTTAACTGTGCCATAATTCATTTAAATTCAGCTTTCCAGGATGCAGCCAGTCATGGTTTCCCCTTCTCCATAATCTTCTGTATGCTTGAGAGTACAGGGAGGATAGTTGTAGGGTACTTCTCCTCACCCTGCAAAGTGTTCTTTAGGAGTTCCTTCACCCTTCTCCTTTCCTGGCACCGTTCTCAGTGGCCAGAGGCCAGAGGTTTCCCCTGCCCTAAGCCTGTTTCCCAGACCACAAAGAAACTGTGGAGGAATCCTGGAAGAAACATGACTTGAAGCTAGCTTTTCTTGATGCCTCCTTGGACCAGGTGACTTTTTCCTCTCTTCTGCTTACCAATAATCTTATGAGCAGAAGAATTTTATGAAAAGCAAAATTCCAAGCTGAGCAGTGCCCTTATAGCCCGCCCCTTATAGGAGAGAAGCTATATAGTGAAGATCAAACCCTGCAGACTGTCCAGGTTGAGAAAAATTCTGTTCCAGAATGACCAAAGTATCATACTCCTCCCCCTAGCATAAAGAACACTCAGGTTGCTGTTAGTTTCCCTTCAAGTCTCACTAAAGACCAAGGTTCCAAATATCTCATCATGGAATAGTTCTCAGGAACAAATCCAAACTGGAAGAGTTTGCAAACCAAGCTATGGAGAACTTTTGATCCTAGGGCTCTGAAACTTCCTCCTCTCCCTTCAAGATAAATTTTCTACTTCCCTTCTTCATACAGCACTTGGTACAGATCTCAGAAGGCCATTAGGTTCATTTGGTGAGTTCTTTAGATTAATTTGTGGATGTAGTGAATATCCAGGTCTCTGTGTGCCTCCCCCCCGCCCCGTCTCTCTCCCTAGAAAACAGTGAGGAGAGGAAGCAGCACCACAGTCCCTCTGGCATATTCAAGCCATAATAGAGAGACAATGATTCTTAGAGATCTGATTGCTCCTAATTGCTGTGCCAAAGCTGTCAATAGGAGTTTATCTTAGTTTAGATCTGAAGTGGCTCAACTTCTAGTGTATTCTCAGTCATCTCCATAGTATGGCCTGGGGGGTTGCTCTTGCCTCTGTAGATTCTAAAGATGAGTGCTTTCATATTCCCATTGCTCAGTCACTTCAGAAATACCCCATTTAACTTTTTGGGAAAATCCACCTGGCCTAGTGTCAGCACCTGGGAATGTTTACTGTAGCAATAATGACTGTTTGACAATTGATGGACTTGCTGTGAAACACTTGGGGTTTATAATACAATGACAGAATCTAGCCAATTCTTTATTAGCTGCTAAAGCATGTTGTGACAGAGTTCCTCCTCTACCTCGGTGGGTCCTACGCTTATTGGCGGATTCTGCTTGCCTCAGAGATCTTCCCCTCTAGTAGAATCCACAGTCCAGGTTAACGCCTCCTGTGTCTGATCTGGGGCTAACATACTGGTTCCTTACCACTTTCCTGTAGCCCTCTGGCCTTGCCCCGTCACATATCCCCCCCCCCTCTGCTCAACACCATAGAGTTGGGCAACTTGGGACGCCAGGCAGTGTGCTCTTGACAGACCATCAGCGTTGCCATGGTGGCATCCAGCCCTGTGCCGTATGAGGAACTGGAACGGTTGGAGGGATAAGAACCACCTGGTGACCCTTGCATTCTTTTCCCTATTCCGCTGCATCCACTGGAGGGGTGCATGGTCCGTCACAAGAGTAAATCGCCGGCCCAAGAGGTAATAACGTAGGGTCTCCATAGCCCATTTGACAGCAAGGCATTCTCTCTCAACTACTGCGTATTTCTGTTCTCTTGGGAGAAGCTTTCTGCTTAGGTAGAGGATCGGGTGTTCCTCTTCTCCCACCATTTGCGAGAGAACCGCCCCCAACCCCACCTCGGAAGCGTCTGTTTGTAAAATAAATTCCTTGTTAAAGACCGGGGCTATGAGTACAGGGTCATTACAAAGGGCCGTCCAAAGGTCTGTGAATGCTCCTCTGCTGCGTCGGTCCACTTCACCATGTCTGGACCTCGGGCTTTCACCAGGTCCGTTAGGGGACTTGCCCTAGCAGCGAAGTGAGGAATAAAATGTCGGTAGTAGCCTACCACACCTAGGAACGCGCGGACCTGCTTCTTTCGGGTCGGCCAGGGCCAGTTTTGAATTGCCTCTAGCTTATTCATTTGGGGATTTACTATGCCCCTTACTACAATATATCCCAGGTACCTAGCCTCTGCTAGCCCTGTGGCACATTTAGCTGGATTAGCAGTGAGGCCAGCCCGCCTTAAGGTGCGCAGTACTGCCTCAACTTTCTCCAAGTGGGTTCCCCAGTATGGATGACTACATCATCTAGGTATGCGGCTGCATAACTAGTATGGGGGCGCAGCAGTTTATCCATGAGGCGCTGGAATGTGGCCGGGGCCCCATGTAGCCCAAAAGGGAGGACGGTGTACTGGAATAGCCCATCCGGAGTGGAGAACGCTGTCTTTTCTTTAGCTTCTTTGGTCAGGGGAATCTGCCAGTATCCTTTTGTCAGATCCAGTGTAGTCAAGAATCGAGCACTACCCAGTCGGTTCACCAGTTCGTCGATGCGTGGTATGGGATATGCATCGAACTGGGATACTTCATTCGGTCGGCGAAAGTCATTACAGAATCTCGTGGTACCGTCAGGTTTAGGCACTAGAACGATTGGACTGGACCACTGACTGTAAGATTCTTCAATCACCCCTAATTCTAACATTTTCTTCACTTCGGCCTTGATTTCTTCTCTTTTGGCTGCTGGGATTCGGTAGGGTCTCAATGTTACCTTGGCTCCGGGGATCGTGCGGATATGGTGAGAGGTCTCAGTCGTCCGCCCCGGTTTTGTAGAGAACACATCTCGGTTGCGATTAATCATGTCAGTTGCCTCAATCTTTTGGATCGGCGTCAAGTCAGGTGATATCCTTACTTGCTCGTGTAAGTTATCCTCCTGGGGAAGGGTCTCCTGGGTGACTAAGCATGCCTCTCGATCGTGCCAAGGTTTTAGAAGATTGATGTGGTAGATTTGCTCTGGTTTCCTGCGGCCTGGCTGCCGCACCTTATAGTTCACCTCTCCCACGGCTTCGATCACTTCGTAGGGTCTCTGCCACTGGGCCAACAGCTTACTTTCTGCTGTGGGCACCAGGACCATCACTCGATCCCCTGGTTGGAACCGTCGAAGCTTTGCTTGGTGGTTATAATGGGTTCGTTGGGTCTCCTGTGCTCTCTCCAAGTGTTCTCGTACAATAGGTGTACCTCGGGCTATCCGATCCCTCATCTGTAGTACATGCTCAACTATGTTCCTTCCTGGATTTGGCTCCTCTTCCCACGCTTCTCTTGCTATATCCAATATGCCCCGGGGGTGGCGCCCGTATAATAGTTCGAACGGAGAGAAACCTGTGGAGGCTTGCGGAACCTCCCGGATGGCGAACATGAGGTAAGGTAATAGGGTATCCCAATCTTTCCCATCCCGGCTCACCACTTTCCTGATCATGGCCTTGAGGGTCCTATTGAACCTTTCTACAAGGCCATCTGTTTGCGGGTGGTATACAGAGGTCCGTAGGGCTTGTACATGGAGTAATGAACAGAGATCTTTCATCAACTTGGACACGAAAGGTGTCCCTTGATCAGTCAATATCTCCTTGGGTAACCCAACTTGGGCAAAGATCTGTACTAACTCCTTAGCTATGGTTTTGGAACCCGTGTTGCATAGGGGAACGGCTTCCGGGTACCAGGTTGCATAGTCCAGTACAACAAGCACAGGTTGGTGGCCCTGAGCTGTCTTCTCAAGGGGCCCTATCAGATCCATGGCTATGCGTTCAAAAGGAACCTCTATTATTGGAAGAGGTATCAAGGAGCCCGGAAGTGCGGGCAAGAACTATGTATCTGACACTCCGGACAAGAGGTGCAGTATCGCCGGACATCTTCATGCACTCCTGGCCAGAAGAACCTCCGCAGGATCCATGCCTGGGTTTTCTCTACCCCTAGGTGTCCTCCAAATAGGTGGCTGTGGGCGAGGCTCAATATGGCTTTTTGATGTTTTCGTGGCACCAGAAGTTGATGTATCTCTTGCTCCTGCATTTGCACCACACGGTATAGGAGATCTTTCTTCACTATAAAGTAAGGTCCTGGACCCCGGACCTTTCCATCCACAGGTATCCCATCTATCTCGGCCACCTCTTTCCTGGCGTTATCATATCTAGGGGTCCTCTGCCTGGTCCCGTCCGAAAGTCTCTCTCCCGGGACTAACCCGCCCGAGCTCCCAAGGGCCGGCTTCTGTTGCTTCCAACGGCTCACTTCCATCATGGCTGGGGCCAGCCTCCGGCTCACCTTCCGTGGTGGTAGTTTCTCTGGCTGCTCGTGTCTGTCTGCCTACTAGGGCGATCTTCTGGCCCTGGGTCAGGATCTGGGTTCCCAAAGCTTTTACAGCCTTCCTCTCCCTTTTTGTCTTCCGGGTCTTTTGCGGGGCTGAGAATAGATCCTGAGAAATCTCAGCGAACATTGCGGGTTGACATTCCCCCGGTGACAAGTTGCTGCCCTCAGGGTCCCCACCTCCCCCCAGCCTCTCCGGGGGGAGTAAATTATCAAACCGTGGATAGTCCCTCCCAATGACTACAGGGTACGGGAGTTTAGGAACTACACCCACTGTCACCTCAATGGGGTTCCCCATAACCTCTATCTCCACCTGGATGGTGGGGTAATGGCTTACAGCCCCATGCACACACGTCTCTGCTACGCGTTTGGCTTGTAGCAGCTGGCTACTTTTTACCAGCTTACCCGATATAAAGGTGATTGCACTTCCGGAGTCCACAAGCGCTACAGTCTCTACTCTGTTTATCTTCACCGGTCTGGTGTAGTTATGTGGGGCTAATGCGACGCCCGCAAGGTGGATAAGGGAGCATGAGACCTCCCAATCCCCCAAGTTACATTGCATAGGCTCCTCGGTGCTAGGACACTGTGCTGCTATGTGTCCCTACTCACCACATGCATAACATCTATAATTGCTTCTAATCACTCCCCTATCCCGGGGGCTAGGGGGTTTAGTTCTAGGGTTCCCCCCACTCAGGCCAATCCCTTCCTTCTGGGGTCCCCGCTGGTTTTCAGTCCTCCTCTTCTTCCACCTAGGACTCCCCGGGGGTTTGGGAAGTCTAACATCACAATCTTATTCCCCCTCAGTGCTCCAACTCTTTATGGCCTCTGGTGGGCCTTCAGCCCCTCTCTTTTTCCACCTGGGCCCTCCTGGTTGCCCAGTCACTCGAACTCTAGGGCTTGGTGCTGCTTGTTTAATCCGGGGTTCCACTTCCTTAACTGGTCGGGTCAGTTCCCTCGCCGTCCTTCGCCTCTCTACCATTGCCACAATCTCGTCATAGGTGGAGGGTTCGTTCTGGCTTACCCATGCGCGAAGGTCTGGCGGTAGTCCCCTCATGTATCGGTCAATGACCAGAACCTCTAGTATCTCTTCTGGACTCCGGGACTCAGTTTGCAACCACTTTCATGCAAGATGGATGAGGTCATACAATTGGGACCGCGGGGTTTTGTCTTCCTGGTACCTCCACTCATGATACCGCTGGGCCCGCACTGCGGTTGTTACCCCAGATCTGGCCAGGATCTCTGCTTTCAGCTGGGGGTAGTCTGCTGCAGCCTCTTCAGGCAGATCATAGTAGGCCTTCTGGGCTTCCCCACACAGGAATGGGGCAAGGATGCCAGACCACTGATCTCGAGGCCAGGCCTCCCGTAGGGCTGTCCTCTCAAAGGCCAGGAGGTATGCCTCTATGTCATCGTTCCCTGTCATTTTCTGCAGGCAATTGCTGGCCTGTATGTGCCATGTCCCATCATGGCCATGGTTCATCTCTGTAAGGGCCTTCACTTGGTTTACCAGTTCCCGCAACATAGTACGGTCTTGAGCAGCCTGGTCCATCAACAGGCGATTGGTTTCCTGCTGCAGCCGCACTGCCTCCTGTTGGGCAGCTGCCTGGACACGGGTAGCCTCCTGCTGGGCAGCCGTGGCTTGTATCAGTGCCCCTCTTCTTCCGCCGCGCTGTGCACACCACATCCCACCCCTGACACCAGTTGTGACAAAGTTCCTCCTCTACCTCGGCGGGTCCTGCGCTTATTGGCGGATTCTGCATGCCTCAGAGATCTTCCCCTCTAGTAGAATCCACAGTCCAGATTAACGGCTCCTGTGTCTGATCAGGAGTTGGGAGTTTTGGGGGGAACCCGGGCCCGCCCTCTACTCCGGGTTCCAGCCCAGGGCCCTGTGGATTGCAGCTGTTTAGAGTGCCTCCTGGAACAACGGCACGACAGCTACAACTCCCTGGGCTACTTCCCATGGACTCCTCCCAACACCTTCTTTATCCTCACCACAGGATCTTCCAGCAGTACGCTCTCTTACTCTCAGCTCCTAGTGCCTCTTGCTCCCAGCTCCTCACACGCAACCTCCTTCCACAGCTCCTGACATTTGCCACTTACTGGGAGGCTTTTAACTAGTTTCAGCCAGCCCCTGATTGGCTGCAGGTGTCTCAATTAACCTCCCTGCCTTCTGGAAAGTTCTTAATTGGCCCCAGGTGTCTTGATTAACCTGGAGCAACTTCCATAAGGTATCAGGGATTTGTTTAGCGTGGGGCTAACATACTGGTTCCTTACCACTTTCCTATAGCCCTCTGGCCTTGCCCCGTCACAATGTGTTGACATGGCTTTAGGGGTAAGTTAATGCTTTCAGAAAAGAATCTTCAAAGCTTATAGTCTGTGTCAGGAGACACCTGAATAATTCAGCCAAACACATACTAGAAATGTCATCCATAGCTCTAGTAATTTGGGACACAAAAATCTGCTAATATGCATCATGGTACCATGTTGGCGCAATGGAACCCAAAGAATGATCTGCCAGCCACAATTGTACTCTCACCAGTGGTCAGGCAGTCCTTGTTGTGATTGGAAAGTCGTACTGCTGCAGGATTTTCAGGCAGTCCTAACAACATCCGATGCAAGCCTGCAGAGATTTGTAGCTGTCCAGTCCTAGTTACATGAAGACACTTGGTCCCATCAGGAAAAGTGTCTCTAAAGTAGCCTGCTGGAACAAACCTTCAGAAATGAAATCCTGAATCTCATAGCCCTGTTGTGTATTGACAACACCCACTGTAGTTACTTATATTAATAGTCAAGGCACCATCAGGAGCAGAAGACCGATACAGGAAGCATTGACCCTAGGTCAGTGTGCAGAAGATCACCTGCTGTTCAACATGGCAATGCAATAGGAAGGCTTTCCCGAGTTGCAGGTTGATTGGCTGAGCCAACAGGTACTGGGCATTGAATCTGCAGGACTCCAATCTGTAAGCAATCAATGGGTCACCCTAGCAGTGGACCTCTTGTGACCACAGACACCAAGATCCTTAGATTCTTTGATCTGTACATGAAATCTCAAGCCTGGGCAAAGCGAACCTTCTCTCTCAAATAAAGAGGCCTGCTGATGTATGCTGTTTCTCCTTTCCCCATGAAGGAAAGGGAGTCCTGTGAAGGACAAGATGGACAAAGGAGTACTCATTCTAATAAACCCAAGACCGCCCTTACTGGTCAAAGGATTCAAGGCTGCTTATGCTCTCACCCACAGATCTGATTTTTTTCCAGAAAAGTTGAAACCCGGGTCTACTTTTGCATGAACTAGAGACATACAGTGCACTGGGTAAACTGCATGTAAATGTCTGGCTTATGAAAGGAAAGACCTGAAACTATAGGGGCTTTGGACAGGTTACTATAGTCCAGATAAATATCCCACTCTAGAATTTACCACAAAAGTTGGGATAAGTTTTACTGATGTGTAGGAAAGGATTGGAGAATGAATCTGAAATCCTGTTCCATTTCCTGTGCGGGTTCCATTTACCAGAGGTGTATACTCTTTAGTGAACAGACGTCTGAGGACAGTGAAATTATTTCAGAAAAGCCTCATTCCATAGAAACAGTGCTTAACCTAGTTTTTCATCAGCTGTTTTCCTCTCTTCAAGCCATTAGTAGTGTCAGTTCCCTTCTTTTGGTTTTCTGTTAAGATGTCCGTTACTTCTATTCTTGGTGGCCATTACTTCAATTATGAATATACGGGAACTAGCTGCTTTCCTGGTCATGCATAATGACAAGGTATGCCTCAGATAGTTACAAGTTTTACTCCACAAATTAGCTCTAGATTCCTCTGAAATTAAGCCATTAATCTCCCTTCCTTTTGCTTTCAGCCAGTATCCCCAAAGGAGTCCTTATGGTATACACTAGGCTAGAGGTTCTCAAACTGTGGTCTGCGGACCACCAGTGATCCGCGAGCTCCATTCAGGTGGTCTGCGGATAGTTTCCTCTAAAGTGCACGCCTGGGCGGCCACTCTCCTAATTAGTGGAGCTGCACAGGCATGGCTCCACTAATTAGGTGCCTGGACCCTGGAGAAGACGCACATGTAAGGTGAGGTGGTGATGTTGGGGGAATATGGGGTAGGTGGGAGAGGGCAGTGGGGTAATAAAAGGGGGTGGGGGGAATTTGGGATGTGCAGGGCTGTGGTGGCCAGACTTTCCCCAGCACCAGGGCTGCGGCTACCATGGAGAGAAGGCCCTCCTTCCCAGCCTCAGCTCCATGGCTGCTGTGGTTGGGGAGAGACCCCCCACTCCTTCCCAGCCCCAGCTCGGAGGCTGCTGTGGTGGGGGAGACCCCACTCCTTCCCAGCCCCATCTCAGGGGCTGCCGTGGCAGGGGAGACCCCCCCTCCTTCCCAGCCCCAGCTCGGGGGCTGCCACTGTGGGAGAGAGAGGGCACATCTATTGCATTAGAAAGGTAAGACTATTGATATTAAAATATGAGTTGTGTGATTTTATTTGTAGAACAAAAATATTAATTATTAAGGGTTTTTTTTATATAGTGCTTTTATCCAAAATGCTTTACAATAGTTAGCTAATGGTACAAACAACATTTGGAAAGATCATTGAGTTGGCTGCTAAGACCCTCAGCAATTTTCAAGTGGTCCGCGAAAAAAAAAGTTTGAGAACCACTGCACTAGGCATAGTTATAGCTGTTACATTCTGTTCACACAGAACTCCAGACCTTTGGAAATCAGATTTCCTATTTGTACTCCTCAAGGGCCAAAGGCAGGAAATGCTATATTTCAGTCATAACTAGAATGGTTAGTCTGTTGTATCAAGTAATTAGACATAAGTTTGTCCTTATGGAGTCAAAAGTCAGTCAGAGGGATGAGTGCCTCTGCTTTTGTGGATGAGATTTGCCAGGAAGCACTTTCATGCTTCATTCAGAGGAGATGTTTGTGTGCCTACAGACATAGCTGCTAGACTAAAGGCTAGATTTTCAAAGGTAGTAGGTGCCTAAAAATGAGAGTTAGACCCTAACCTGCTTAGATATCCTTGAATATCACACAAGGTGCCCATCTCCATCTTAAGGCACCTAAATACATTTGAAAATTTGGCCCTCAGAGTTTTAGGACCCATAGTGCAGAGCAGCATAGCCTTGGTAATCTCTTTAGTTAGTCCCTCCTGATGTTGGTTAGATGTATTGCTGTGCATACACCTGTCCACATTTGTGGGACTTCATCACAGAAAAGGACATTTTGGACCTGGTTTTCAACTGTCTAAGCTCTGGTTACATACAGTTGTTGTGTCGGGGGCAGGGGGAGCCAGCTGTAACTCCCTGAGCCCAGTTACCTGGCTCCAGTGCAAATTAGAGCTTCAAGGAAACAGTCTGCCCCATTCAGGCCATGACAGTCTCCTCCCTCTTGATTCACCAAGAGCCGGAGGGGCAGCTCGTGCAGGAAGCAGAGGAGCCACCTCAGTAATCTTTCAGCTACAAAAGGGGGGATTTTCCACTGGACATCTGTGGCCAGTTTAAATCCATTGTGTGGCACATAACAACCTTTTATTATTACTTTGTAATTTATGTTTTGAGCACACCAGTTAATTTTATCCAAGCTATGATTTTTTCAGAGTTCATTCAGTTCAATTACAGTAGTAATGGAAGGTGCTAAAAAAGTTATCAATGTGGGCTGAAAGATGGAGCAAAGAAGGATAGCTGGGTGTGAAAAATCTATCTAAATAAGGGATAGAATTACTTATATTTAAACAGTCCAGTCCTAAATGGTGGGCCCCCCACACTACAAGAATTTCAGTTTGCAAGAAAGACCAAAGTCTCCTTTATTTAGCTTGTTTTCTTAATCCTTTTGTGTTAGTTAAGAAGAGTACCGTGACCACATACTGTATGTGATGAAAAGTGCATAATTTCATTTTGAAATCCTTCAACATAGTAGCAGTCCATGTTGTAGTATTTAGAGTTTGGGAGGCAAAGTTGGGACCATACTTTTATCTCATCTAAATGAGTGCAACTCCCTTTTTTCTAGGTGAGTGGTTATAGCATTTGTGATTTTCCCCCTTCTTTTGTACATTATTTGAAAACAAGTTAACTCTTTCAAAATGCTAAACTATCCCTGTTGTTCATTTTGAGTGTTGATTCTTAAATAAAGCTGATAACTATTCATCTACTTAATCTGAATTTGTTCTAATCAGCCACTTATGATATCCACGTTTTCCTGACATAGAGTAGCAGACAATATGTTGAACAAACATGTTCCCTACAAGATTAATGAGATTGTTCTTAATTTCTTTCAGTTGTATGAGTCTCCTATTTAAGATACTGGGTTAAGAATTGATTGGCATTTTCTGTCCCTTCTCCAAGACCTAAATGTCTTCATAGATTGTATGAAGTTTACTTATACAGTCACAAGAATCTCCCCTAAATTAAACATTGTTACACAGTAAATAGATTCCTTTATTTTACTTCTGTTTTGATATGCCTGTACAATTGGAGAGTCTGCACAATACTGTGGATGAGTTTCCTGCTCTTAACAGAGTTTGCAATATGCCTCAGCACATTTCTTTTGGGGCTTTTTAGCTTTGATTTTTCTGTTACCTTGGTTGCATTGTAATTGGGGATGGTTGTGTGGGTGGGAAAGGTATAATGTTCCTGTGGCCTTGAAAAATCTATTTAATTGCCTCTCTTTTTCAGTACTGATGTCACACTGTGTACTTTTTTAAAAATGTATTCCTTGTTGTCTTGTCTCATCATCCACATACATTTCTAATGTAAGGTTCTTATACTCAGTTTGCAAACTCATCACAATGTCATCTTGATTTAAATATTTGCCTTCATTTCATCAAGTGTTACCTCTATTTTTTTTCTTCTTTTCCTCTTTATCCCAATTCTTTCATTTTGTGATCTTGGTTTTTATTTAATAGCAGGTTTTATTTAACATGACAGATCACTTTGCTCTTTGTTCCTTCTGTCATATAAGTACGATATCACCTTAAATAAGTTTGTTAACATCTGTCAAGTATTTGTCTTGATCCTTTCCAGGGCAATTCTTGCTTATTTAAAATATTTCACATGCAACCTAAGCCCCCCGGAAACCTTTAGGCTTTGACTAATCATGTTTCCATACTTATGCTTAAGAAACAGTTATACTTGTCTGTCCTCCACATGGATGATTTTCTTATCCCAGCCTACTGTCCAATCCAGTTTCCATTTGGCAAGACATTCTTCCACCTGTTAAGGAAAAGAGCCTCCTGTGGGTTGCTCTATGTTTCATTTTTATTCAAATACCATATGTGAACATGAGAAAATGCATGAGGCACCTTGTTGAGTCCATTATGCATCTACTTACTTTTTACCAAATGACAGTTGGTCTTTCATCTACTATAGTTACTCCTTATATCATTTTAGATGCCCTTCTTTAGCCATATCCACCTCTTAATATTTATGTTCCCTGTTACTGGTCTCATAAAATAATGGGAGCTTGTGAGTTACTCCATTCAGTCTGGCTAAACTGGTTGTGACTAGAAATCAGATATTGGCATGGAGGCTCTTAAAGCAATTTTTAGTGTGCATATGTAAGTAAAATTATATCCATTCATATCTGCTTGAACATGAAATAGCAGGAACCTTGCAAATGATAATTCCTTGAAGTGCCTTTTTAACTCCTTTTTTAATATGTTCACAAATGCTGATTCTGCCGCTGCCGATGGTAATTTGATCCAGATATGACTCTTAACTCCCTTTATATCTGATCCCTTTTTAGTTTCCTGCCCTCTCTAGCTTTTGAGCATTACGAAGTTCAAAGATATCTGGTGAGAGCTGTTTACAAAGCTGTCTCTTTTGATGGTTTGCACCTGTAGTCATATTTAGACAAATATGTATTCTTCAGTTTATTAAGGAAAGTGTTGTTTTATCCTGTACCTCAACAAGAAAAACATATCTTTCATAACAATCAAAGAAAATAATTATAAATCAGACTAGGAAAAATTACTGCACTTCAGAAATCTTTTTCAAATTACTTTTTCTGCCTGTTTATCTATTCTGGGCTACCTACCCCAGAGAGGGCTACAGAAATTAAAATAACAAATCTTGTTATAGTGCTTTTTGATAATTTTTCCTCTTCATATGCAATATATACAATATAGAGTTCATGCTTGGGAAACTAGAAATCTTGGGCCAGATTCTTTGCTGCATCCAGTCTCTGCTGGGTGCCGTGTGGGAGTAGCTACAGAGAAGCCACTTGCAACTCCCTGATTCTCAGATTAGCTGTACATTGGCCCCGGTGTAGTTCAGAGCAGTCCTAAACTACACCAATTTATACTGGCCCTCAAGGAGCTGACTGGCATCAGACAATAGCCAGCGCAAATGAGCATCTTGCCATGCCCCTCCTATCTCTAGAAAGATTCCTATGCAGGGCAGAGATGGCAGAGAGGGTGGTAAAGGAGCCCTCTATGCCTACTGTACATAAGCTGAAGTCTCTTCAATGGCAGGAAATTCTTAGCTGAGGAGATTTGTCTAGTTTCTGGCTCTTTTGTGACATCAGAGTGCAGCAAAGAAGACGGATTGCAAAAGGGACTCTGGACCATTTATGTGTGTTTCTCTCTCCACATCTGTATAATGTTTTTATTGGATAACATCAATACAATCCCTTTTACATTGTGTTCTTCCTAAAAGAATCGGAGAGTGCTTTATAATAAGATATTATTTAAATTATCCTAATATTAAAAGTGATTGAATAGAAAGCTAATAATTTTTTCTTTAGCCCTATTTTAAATAACAAATCTGACTGGCATTGCAATTAGAACTATTAAGTAAGTTCAAAAAATTGTGGCACATGGTTGCTAAAGACCATCCCTCCCATGGTATTTTACAGTAGGTTGTATTTTGGACTAGATAAGTAACCTGCTTATGGAGGTCAGAATCAAGAAACAGGGACAAAAGAAGAGTTACGTATAATGGTTCTCAGCTATTAAGTGGCTTATAAATGTTTTAAACTCTATAATCAATACTACAGAATTGTATGGAGTGCCAGTGAAAGACAAGATACATTTTGAACATCTGTGTTCTGGACACTTTATATTCAGGCGTTCCTGCAAGTAGAGGATTGTGTTAGTCCAGTCTTGAGAAGACAGAAGCATTTATCAGGGACTGCACTAAGTAGTTCTCACTGTGTAAAAGATAATGAGATGCTTAAGGAGCAAAATGGGAATACAAATGAGGTATTACTCAGCAGGTGTTCAGAACCATCTAGATTAGAAAAAGTAAGAACAGGTAAAACTCTTCTCTAGTTCACAAAACTACTGTTACCAAAAGAAAATGAAAACCACTTTTTTCTCTTTTCCTCACTTTTTGAAACACCTATGTTGTCCTTTTGTTCAAAAAATTGGCTTCGTTTCTTTTTGACATTGCATCCTTCTCTGTAGTTGAAGCAAAAGGCTTGTTTTCTAGTAGCATTTGATTTTCAGTAGTTACCTTAGACATTTTAAATTGCTGACAGTGAGGTCTGAGTTTTCATACGTGGATTCTGTAGGGAAATTACTTTGCAGCTATAAAACACTAGAGTGCTTTGGTCACTGCTTGAAACCAAGTGCAGTTTGAAAGCTATTTTAAAGCAAAATATAAATTTACAGAATGGGTGCAGTCTTGGCCCATTGATGTCAATGGGAGTTTTGCCTCTGACTTCAGTGGGGCCATGATTTCAAATTAGATCTCTGGCTTGTCCCTGAGTTAGAGCCTTTATCACTCAGAAAACCCAATAATTACCAATACAAACATTCCCCTAATTCCTAGAGTTCATGTCCATAATCTAATACTGTTCTATGTGAATTCTTGGGCTGGTCTCAATGGAGGTAATTCATCCTCTGTGTAAAGGGCCAGTCCAACACCTATTTCCCACTTAAACCACCCAGAATACTTCTGAAGTGAAACATAAATGGTGCAGAGGTCATATGCTGGTCTTTTATACTGGGGTGAGTTTCATTTTATATTCTTCATATGAAACAAGAGTGACTTTTAAATGTCTTTCATTCTCAACTCTCAAAATTCAGATATTAACACTGTATATGTTGGTGTAATGATTAATATTTATTTAGTTATTACTCAACAGTTATTGGATGCACTGTTAATATTTATTGCTTAGAAATACTTGTTTAGTACTTATCAGTTACTGAATAAATCTTATCTGCATATTTTAACAACACATAATTCATGGGTATATAATTATGCTAAGCTTTTGATTCAAAATGTGCTTTCTGTTTTCCATAAGAGGACCACCTTTTTTATGTGTTTGCCTCTGTGAAGCAAAAAGCTTAGAGAGTCCGGAAAGGAAAATTACTTAAGTATCAATAGACTAAAGTCTTTATAACTTGCAAGTGCCATAAAAATTGTTTTAGAAATCGGTCTATGGCCAGAGTAACTTATCAACTATAATCAATACCTTTTCTTGTCTCTAAGTCAGAAATAACTGGTTTTCCAGATTCATATGTCTAACTATTATTGAGAGAGGCAGAAACAATTTAACTAACTTTCTTTGTGATATTTCAGCAAGCTTAAATTGTCATCCACAAACTGTCAGCTAATCTTCTTGGCTAATGAAGCTGCGATGCTTCTTCAAGAGAGTTCTTGCTTCTTTCTTGAATAGTTTGTCCTTGATGGGTTCTCCCTGGAGACTAGTTACCTCAACAAGCAGTTAGTTCCCCAGAAAAATGTAATTTCAGGTTGTCTTGGCTGCTGTAGCTTTTTAGTAGTCTTTATTGTAAAACTTACATAATTGTAAAAATTACATAAACATTCACACTTTTTTTCATCAATGTTTAGGATATGTGTTCTACGATCTCTGCCAGCTATATTCATTTCTTTATTCAAGGGAGCGTTAATTGTGTTTGCTTGTTTTCAAGTCTGCACAGCAGTTTTTTTCAAAAAATAATTTCTTTTACTTCATACCTCAAGTAATATCTTTAACTTGAATATATTAAGTTATTATATATCTTAAAACAACCTTTAATTTGATAAATATAAAATGTAAAAAACCAAAACACAAATAAAATTTCACTTTAATTTATACTCTCAAAAACGTATTTTATTAAACTTGTTACGTTCAAAAATTATCAAGAGCATTCTCTTCTTTTCTCTATAAAGCATAAGAAAAGTAAAAGGGCAAATTAGACTCTCTCTCTCTCTCTCTCTCTCAGTGGCAATTGGTCAACTGACCTTTCAACAAAACATAGTCAATTACATACAATTTATCTTTAAAAGAGAAATTCATATTGTTTGCAAAACATTTACCATCAGTAGATCCTCACCACTAAAAATCATTTCTGCATTTTTTCCCTATTTATTCATTTTTTCTATGTATAATATATTTAAGCACAATAAATAAAACATATAATGTACCTACATTTAAAATTCAGTTATGCTTAATTAGTATCTGTGTGTTGTTGTAGCTGTGTTGGTCCTAGGATATGAGAGAGACAAGATGGGTGAAGTAATACCTGAAGAAGAGTTCTGTGTAAGCTTGAAAGCTTGTCTCTCTCTCACCAACAGAAGTGGTCAAATAAAATATATTACCTCACCCATCTTGTCTCTCTAATTAGTTTCTATCACAGTTCTTTAATAGGACATCCAAAGCCTGCATTTGGATGCACAAATCAGTATGTAAGCAGGGGCATGCATGTGGATGCAAGTATACATGGCTGTCCAAATATGGGATTTGATTTTCCATGACATGCTCACGTATGAAATTTTGGTATGTTACATATTTTTGGCAACTTGATTATATTATTGCTTTTAATTAGTACTTGCTCTACTAATTTTAATAGTCAAGTGTTAAAAAATAAATAGCATATAAAGATAATGTTGGAAGCCTCAGACAGTACAGATGTTAAAGAAGAAAATAACATTTAGCATCACAGTCTGAAATAACACAATATAATCACGCTAGTTTCAATTCTTTTTAAAATTTATTTAAACTACAATACAATACAATGGATGGAGAATGGGAGTAGGTAGCATTGGAGGAAATCCCCAATTGTCTAATAGTAATGTAGCTAGTATTGACCCTTTACTTCTAGTTATTAGTTAACAAATATATGCAGTCATATGCTCAGTGTTACATCATAGGCAACTGAAGAGCAAGTGAGGGCTGGGGACTCAAACTCATAATTTATACTGGCTACTGACCATCACCAGAAAGGTCAGTAGCAAACAGTTCATGGAGCCCATTTTGATAGGAAATTTTTTCAGTCCAAAAATTTAGACCAGTTCTAATCCCTAAAGCATCATAAGCATTTATAAGGTCAAACTGTCCTTTACAATAATGCTCCTTTACACTAGTCTGGCAATGTAAAGGAGACTTAAAATTTTTACACCTGTTTTATACTCCCGGGGAAATTCACTAAGAACAACGGGAACAATTTACTAAGCAGGCAGGCTGCTACGTTCTGCTCTGCCTGCGGGAACAGAGCCTGCTCCTCGCCTACCTCCTCAAAAACACTGGAACGCCCTGCCCCTCCACACCAAGCATGCTACAATAGCGAGCGAGAGGGTCTCTCTCTCACTTGCACAATTGCCCAGCCCCAGTCCCTGACAGTGATTTACATCTCTACCGGCTGCTCCAGGTGCCCAAATAGACCTGCCTCAACTGACAGAGAGGGGCGCATGATCATTCTTGTAGCTTCCCTTTGCTTCCTCGTCAGAAGTCATTTTTCTGCGGGGAAGTGAAAAAATCTGTGGGGGCCATGAATTCTGCACACTGATGCAGAATTCCCTCAGGAGAAGAATATGAAATCCAGAACATATATTTTAAATACTTTTATTTTATTGTAAGCATCAAGAAGGCTCCCGTACCTCCACACACACACACATTTCTGTTAGAACCAAACATTTATATAAGAGTTGATATAGTATTCTTGTGCCTATATTGAATTTGGAGTTCCACCAGGGATAATTCAATATTAATGAAGTCATTTCCATGAAATTATGTAGCTAGCAAAGTCATTTTTGCATGTGCCTCTGAAAGACAAATTTAAAAAGTGATTCACTTTAAATTGCATCATGGTCCCTGGGAGTACAAATTAGATTACAAAGCACTTCAGGACAAATAATTACAGGAGTCACGGCAAATATGATCATACTGTACAATGGCAGCATGCCTATGTGAAGGAAAATTAAACTGTACATTACTTTCTAATGAAATATAAAATATTGGTAGCTAGTAATATTTTCTGATTTTAAAACAAGTTTCATGGGAAAATGTTACTGATTCTGTTAGTAATTTAGTGATTTTTCAGGAACCAATCCTGCAAGGTGTTGATTACCCTCAACTACCATTGAAGTTTGTTTCAATGAGAGTTGAGGACATTCAGCACCTTACAGGAAATATTCCCCACCTCACACATTTGGGCCCTAAGTATATTTTTGAAACTATGCTTGAATTTTATCCCTGCTGTATTTTAAAATTAATTTTGGTTAATGAAGCCAAACAGTGAAGACAATTTGCAGACACCCTTTTCCTGTGTCCCTTCTAAGGACTGGCCTACTCTTGAAAGTTAATGCAGATTATCCTGGAACAAGAGTGCCTTTCAAAGGGTATGTCTACACTGCAATTAGACATCCATGGCAGGCCCGTGCCAGCTGACTTCTGCTTGCAGGGCTTGAGCTGCAGAGCTGTGTAATTGCTATGTAGACATTCGGGTTCGGGCAGCAGCCAGAGCTCTGGGATCCTCCCACATCTCAGGGTCCTAGAACCTGGGCTCTGGCTTGAGCCCAAATGTCTACACCATAACTAAAGAGCCTGTGAACCCAAGCCCTGAGAGCCCAAGTCAGCTGGCACAGCCACCAGTTTTTAATTGAAGTGTAGACTTACCCAAAGTGGCTTAACCTAAACAGGAACTAGGAACCTTTGTTTCAGCATGAGAGCATCCACACATAGAATTGTTCCTGATCAACTCTGTGTGTAGACAAGCAGTGAATGCCCTCAATGGCTATTTGTTTATCTAGGCTAATTATTTAATAACAAGTGTATATTAAAAAGGATCAAACATTGTCACAACTAGTTTTGCTCTTTGAGAATAATATGAAATAGGATACCAGAAATGTATAGAGAATTTTAAAATAGGTAGGAATGAAAAGTGAAAAGAGTAAAGCCCTCGTCAGCAAAGCACTTAAACACGTGCATGACTTTAAGCACGCCAGTATTCCCATTGACTTCTAAGAGTTTGAAGATTTTTCAATTGATTTAACTGGAAATGCTCATATGTGTAAAGTTATGCAAGTTATTGTTACCCTTTTTCACCTGAGCAGCAAGTCAAAGGAGCTGAGATGGAGTCAGGCATCTTTGATGCAATCATATTTACAATGTACAAAGACCTGTTTCCTTGGACACAGGAGAAATCAAACAACAGGAGATAATTTCTATGCTTACAGCTCCAAGCCCCTTTCAGTCAGCACTCAGTCCAAAAGTTCTCCCTAGGCTTTTCTCAGGGCCACGCTTATTCACTCTGTGTCTGGAGCTTCCTTGTTGCCTTCTGTCTTCTTGACTGGTGTTTCTCCCCTTCCCTCTGTCTCACACAGACATCTGCCCACACATCAAACAATATTCAGCAAAAAACCCTATTCCCCACAAAGTGCTAATTCTTGAGCAGACTCACATGTGCTTTTGTTCTGGGCAGAAACATATCCCAGTGTTTTTGTTTGAGGCCCCTATTTTTTCTTACATTCACCCTGAATGAAGGGTACACTCACCAACTTAAAACAAGGTTTTCACCCAGTCCACAACACTGAGGGCCCACTCCTGCAAACTCTTATGCATACACTTTACTTTAAGCATGTGAGCAATCCCACTGAAATCAGTTACTTTGATGAGGTTGTTCAGGTGGTTAATATTAAACGTGTGTAAATGTATGCAGGATTTGAGAGTTGGTGCTTTCCTGGCTCAGGGCCTTTGGATTTCCTGTTTCTCTTTCTCCCCCCCCCCCCCCAATTTTATTTTCAGTGTACACTACACATTTTTTTATCTTTGAAGACAATTAGCATATTTTTAAATTGACAGGCTTAAAAGAACACTTTTTAGAAATGTCACCTCTGTCGGCATAGAGGATTGACTGTTGTGCCTCCTGGACAATGCTGGAATGCAGCTGCATTCTGGAGGGGATTCATTTCCCCAGAGAAGGCAGGCAGGCAGTGTTTGCACCTCCTTCCTCCATGAACACTTTCGTCAGGAAGGGATTCGTTGAAGTACAATTGGGACATTGTAGGAGTCCGCAGTGGCTGCTGCCCCCAAACTGTGCTAAACCTCATTATTCCTTGGGCACCCGGGCCAGCACTGCCCACATTTGAAGCTACTCTGGTTAATTCCAAATCCCCTACCAAACTTCCCAGCAAATCACGGGGATGGGATGCCTTGTGCTACTGTAACTGTTGCCAGGCTTGAAGTTCACAGGGGAGCCAGAGACATCCTAACTTCTCTCACTGCAGTTTCAAGGGGATCAGTGAAAGATGCACATTTCCTACCTGCAAAAGTATTTTACCTGTTGGATGTTAATTGCAGCAAATACCAATGAAGCCAACTAATAGTGGATTGAAACTTTAAGCAGAATGGAAGATGATTGACTCAATTAAAAATGTTCATACTATTCCATTACTACATTCTCAGCAGAATTTTGCTACATTGGAGTTCACTTTAAGTGGGTTCCATTGCAGTTTGTAGACAGTTTACTCTGTAATATTTATAGTGCTGCCACTTACAATGCTTCAAATGCTGCTGCCTCTACATCTTCTGATGCTATAGTTTTGGGATGAAATCATGGCCCCATTGAAGTCAATGGCAGTTTCACTATTGACTTCAATGAGGCCAAGAGTTCACCCTAAGATACACAGGCGCCGACTTCCTGTGGCGCTGGTGGGAGCTCACGCCCAGCGTCGGGGGCGGGGCCCCGCTCCCGATGCCAGGCCCCGCCCCCGACGTCGGGTGACGTTACGGGGCCCCGCCCCCGATGCCGGGTGACGTTACGGGGCCCCGACGCCGGGCGACGTTACGTCGGCGTTGGGGCCCCGCAACGTCTCCCGGTGCTAAGGTAAGATGGCGGCGGGCCCCGGGGTTGGCGGGGAGCTGGCCGCGGGTCCCGGGGCGGGCGGGGAGCTGCCGGTGGGTGCTCCAGCCCCGGAGCACCCACGAAGTCGGCGCCTATGCTAAGATAACAAGACAAATGTCACATGCTGAATTTTCATATGCTAAAGTGGGTGGACTTAATTTAAATCACATCTCTCCCTTGCCCAGACCTAGAACTCTAGATGCAGAAGATGCATTAAGCATTACTATTGTAATGAGATCTGAAAGAAGACTTCTACATAAAACAAATGCTGAATAACAATACTGATATCTCAAATTTCAAAATTATTTTTTTATTTTTTTAATATATCGTCACTATCTTAAATAAGACCTGTGTTAAAACGTAGTGTAAAGGAATAGTCTTTATAGAAACTTTTGTGGAAACAAGTATTGTTACATTTTTATTAGCTATTTCTGGCTCTCTTGTTTTTTGTGTACATTTTTTGAGAGATTTAAGAGACATCTTTGAGTCATAAAATACATGCACATGAAACATGTTTTTTCACACTGTTAACATGTTGTGATATTCTAATAATCATAGGAAAATTCATCCAAGGATGTAGAGTAGGAATTGCCTTACAATTACCATAAAAACTCTATAAAATTATTTAAGAAAAAAAAAGGAGGGACTGTAAGGAGGAAACAGAGAACCAGAAAAACTTGTGTCAGATATCTGATATTGGGCACCAGTGTTTCTGTGCTTGACTACTTTGGTACTAGCTTATGTTAATATAAAATGTAACAGGTGTTGCTACTGTGTAAAATGTCACAATTTTGCTAATTATTAAATTACTAGGCGATTACACATACAGTTATTATTCCTTTGCGTGAATTAATTACAAATTTGCTAGGATTATTTTCTGGCAACAAGGCATAGAGCATATTAATCCATCTCTAGAACACTATCCGATATCTGTTAGTTATTTGTGTTGATACTAAATTAAATGAAGTGATGTGCTTGAAGTGTTTGCTTTTAAAATTATTATACAGGAATTTTATTAAGAAGCATTACAAAGTCTACTTATATTTCAATGAAGAACATTCCAGATCAATCTTTTCTTCTTTAGGTGGTTGCAAATGTATATTCCACTCAGGTGTGAATAGGCCCAGAGCACTGAACTCAGATAATTTTGCTTAGTGGTATCTGTAGGGGTGGCACTTGCACCCTCTGGCCCTCATAGCCCATCCCATGGCTATATAAGGTGGCATCACCCACAGTTCCTTCTTACCACACATGGCCCGAGTCAAAGCATTCCATGCAGATTTTACCTCACAGTTCTTGAGAACACAGAAATCTTGGTCAGCTTTTGTGCATAGTTATTTCTTCACCAGGTTTCAAACACTGCCAATCAAATAGGGTAAGTATGCCGAATAATGAAGCCCACACTCCATTTTTCGCTCCTTTAAGAAAAGGTCACAGCCAGTGAGGCCTCCTGACATGACACTGGTTTCAGACTCTTCTCCCTGGAAAGAAAGGGACCATTCTCCTTCCTTTGGTCGCCCTAAGAAAAGACCTCAGAAGACTAATTGAAGCCATTCCAGGGCTCAGAGAGACTCGTCTTCCTGTTGTAGGAAGAGTTGGGAACATCACCATGGCTCTCCAAGTGCCCAAGATAGAACAGGGATGCTCTTCATTACCAAAGCTGGATCAGAGTGGCATTGTACTGTTTACTCCAGCACTGACAGTGTCAACCCCGCTTGCTTATCAGACAGCATCTGATTTATTCTGCCTTTCTGTTCCCAACTGTGACAGGGTGTACTAGGCCTGAAAGCCCCCTGCTTGAGGCCTCATGATTCTACCACACCCTGGTCCAGGAAAAGAGCAGAAGAACGAAATCCTCCAAGTTTCCTAGAGAGGCTGTGTCATAAATATAAAGGGAAGGGGTTAAGAAGCTCTGATACACTACTATAAAATTATCTTACCTTAAAGGGTTAAGACTCAGGTAACCTGGCTGGCATCTGACCAATAAGGGGGGATAAGATACTTTCAAATCTTGGGAGGGGGGAAGGTTTTGTGTGTGGCTCTTTGTCTGAGTCAGTGTGATCTCGGGGGACTAAACGGACCTGCAGAAAAATCAGTCTTCTCCGAACCAGCCTCTCTGTTCTAAAGTAAGTTAGTCTGCATTGCAAATAGGTTTTGTTTGTTTTGCTTGGTGAGCTTTCCCTGTGCTAAAAGGGAGGTTTATTTCTGTTTTCTGTAGCTTGAACTTTCCCTGTGTTAGAGGAAGGGGTTATTCCTGTTTTTCTGTAACATTAAGGTTTTGTCCAGAGGGGGAATCCCTCTGAGTTTGGAAATTGAGTACCTTGTAAAATAGTTACCATTCTGATTTTACAGAGATGATTTTTAGCTTCTTTGTTTTAATAAAATCCTTCTTTTAAGAAGCTGACTGGTTTCCATGGTTCTAAGACCCCGGGGGTGGGTTTTTAGATCACTCTGTAACCAATTGGTTAGGAGATTATTCTCAAGCTCCCCAGGAAAGGGGGTGTATGGGCTTGAGAGGGTATTTTGGGGGGAAGAGGAACTTGGAGTGGTTCCTTTCCCGGGTTCCTGTTTAAAACACTTGATGGTGGCAGCGAGAGAAGCATTTCTCAGGGTGCAGGGAATGTTGTACCTTGGGGGTTTTAACCTAAGCTGGTAGAAATAAGCTTTGGGGGTCTTTCATGCGGGTCCTCACGTCTATACCCTAGAGTCATAGAATCATAGAATATCAGGGTTGGAAGGGACCTTAGTAGGTCATCTAGTCCAACCCCCTGCTCAAAGCAGGACCAATCCCCAATTTTTTTTGCTCGAGACCCCCAAATGGCCCCCTCAAGGATTGAACTCACAACCCTGGGTTTAGCAGGCCAATGCTCAAACCACTGAGCTATCCCTCAGAGTCCAGAGTGGGGAGGGAACCCTGACAAGCTGTGTGGGAAGCAGCCAATCAGAGAGAGAGAGAGGCTGCAGGGAGCAGCCATCAGAGCCCAGCAGGCTTCTATAAAAAGGAGCTGCTGGACAGAGAAGTTCAGGCTGCTGGCATGGACCAGGGGAGCAAGGAAGGTGCTTCTGGCTGACTGCCGAGACTCAAACATGGGGGAAGGTGAAGGGTCCGCGGGGAAGTGGCCAAGGGGAACGTAGTGAGTAGTTAAAGGGATGCAGAAAGCAGTTGCTTCTCATAGGGTTCCTGGGTCAGGACTCAGAATAGTGGGTGGGCCTGGGTACCCCCCAACAGCCACTGGGAAAGTGTCTTAAAAGCCCAGAGCACAGGGAGTTTAACCAGGCCACATTTGGGAACTTTGATATACCCAAAAAGGAAATCAAATTGAAAGACAAATTCAGCTGGAGTGCTGGGACAGGCGGCAAAGAGTCTCCAGGTAGGAAGACCTGGGGGCGCTTCTCCATAACAGAGTAGGGACCTTTGCAAGCAAGCCCAGGGAGGGCTGCAGATCAACCAACTGAGAGTACCATGATAGGGCCTGTTGCACAGTTTAAGGACTGAGTCCAGGGAGGGCCACAGATCAACCAATCGAGGGTACCATGGTGGGCCCTGTTGAATCATAGAATCATAGAATATCAGGGTTGGAAGGGACCACGAAGAAGCGCTCACAAGAGGCAAGTGGGCCCCCATCACACTAACTCTGCACTGTTTCAGGAGTCCTCTGCTATAGGGTATTCTCACTGGTACCGGCACAATCTGGATTTGTTGCTTTGCCATATGGCCTTGTGCCTTCTTTTGTATCAGTTAGTAGGACTGCTATAGATGTGATACATGTCTTGTCATTGGTACCAAGACATTCTTCCTCTGCACCAACTCCAGTTTTGCCACCCAGGGTCATGTTAGTACAGGCCTCTATGCCACCAGAATTGATCTCTGCTCTGTTACCAACCTTGGCCTTGATACAGTCTTTAGCCCTGGTATTGAGGCTTGCACTGAACGTTAGTGTGGTTTCAGGTCTCCAGCCAATACTGACACAGTCTGTAGTATCACCTGTGAATTCAGCGCAACCCTGGACTTTGGATTGATTGAGGTGTGCAGTAGCTGAGGCAGGTTTGGCCTCTCCGTTACCTACAAACCACTCGGGGCTTCTTATTCTCGAGTCCACAATCAGCTTCTTCTTCCACATCTCCTCCATGGGACTGGTCTCAGAAGTCTTCTAGATCTCCAATGGAGGACCAACATCAGTCTGAGATCATTATGGGGACATCTGGGCTTGGGCCAGCATCTATTGGCCTCTGGTGCCATACTCCTTTCTGAAATGGCCCACCTGAAATCCGTGGTGTGTCCCAGTCTCCAAGATCCCAGTCGACTGCTGATTCTTGACAGAGATCCCCAAATTCTCCAGCTGTTTGTCCTTCTACCCTATCTAGATGGGAGACAGAGACCAGTATGGCATCTATTAAATCTACATTGCAGCAACAGAAGCACACTTTACACTTTGGCTCCACTGCATTTATCATCATCTTCTCTGGATGATTCTACTGTCCCAGATTCAGCCTCCCCTGTCCCAGAAGATTTTAAATCTTACCAGGCCCTTTTAAGGAGGATGGCTGTAGCCTTAGGTATTCAATTTGTCCAAGAGAATGCCCATAAATTAGTGGAAATACTTCAACCTTCAGCCCCGGGGAGAGTAGCCCTTCCTATAAATGATGCTTTCTTGGAGCCTGCAAAGTCCCTATGACACATGCCAGTGTCCCTGCCTCCGACTCTGAAGAATACCTATAAGCGATAGATACCAAGTCCCTAAACTTGTTAATGGCCAATTTATATCTGTTTTTGTGCCTACATTGGTCTTTAGCGTCAGTAACTCCTCTACCTCCCTGATGTTTATCCCTCTGATGTATTTATAGCAAGCAACCATATCTCCCCTCAGTCTTCGTTTTATTAGGCTAAACAAGTCTCCTTTCATGAAGTAGGTTTTTCATTCCTCTGATCATCCTAGTAGCCAATCTCTGCTCCTGTTCCAGTTTGAATTCATCTTTCTTAAATATGGAGATCTGAATTACGTACAGTATTCCAGATAAGATCTCATCAGTGCCTTGTATAATGGTAATAAGACTTTCCTATCTCTACTGGAAATACCTCACCTGATGTATCCTAGGAGTGCATTAGCCTGATTCAGGGTCTCATTAGTGAAAATGGTAAATAATACTGGTCCTAAAATTGATCCCTGAGAAACTCGACTAGTAACCGCCCTCTACACTGATGGTTCACCTTCTGCACGACTCATTGAAGTCTCTCCACTTTAACCAGTTCCTTATCCACCTTTTGATTCTCATGTTAATCACCATCTTCTCTAATTTAATAATTTCCCATGTAGAACTGTGTCAAATACTTTATTGAAATCCAGGCAGAATATATCTACTGCCTTTCCTTTGTCTAGAAAATCAGTTATCTTCTCAAAGAAAGAGATCAGGTTGATATAAAATGATTGCTTTAGTAATATTTCTGGCCAACCTTCAAATATTCAGCTTTTTAAATCTTCATTGTAAATACTTAGCGTTTTCACTCATTTTTATTGCCCTTCTTTGTATTCCCCAAATTTTAAGTACTGTCCATAGATGTAGGCAGTGTCTTAACTGTCATCTCTTCAATGCTGTATAAAAGGGAATTGTCATATTTATGATACATAGCACTCCACCTGTGCATATGCAGAGAAAAGCGTATTGATACTTTTGGTACCACATTGCATTGTAAGCTTGTATCTAATTTGCTGTTCACAATGATTGCTAGGCCTCTCTCCGCGTTATGACTTCCTAGCTTTCTGCCATCCACTGACTATGTCTCTGACATTATTCTTTCCCATATGTATTAACTTGTGTTTTTCCAGGTTAAATCCAATGCTGTCCATATTTGTAGCCTCTCCTTAGACAACCTATAATATTTTTCTGTCCTCCCTAGTGCCTGCAACAACTCCCAATTTAATATAATCAGAAAATTGAATTAGCATACTGTTTACTCCTTCTTAAGATTTTTAATGAAGATGTTAAATATTACCAGAGCTAACAGGATCCCCGGTGGAACTAAAGAAAGTGCAGTGTGAGCATACTGGCTATAATACATTACAAATTAATATTTTTAAGATACAGTGCATTTCTAATTATTTCAATTTCTGTAGATCAGTCTTGCATTTCTATTATAAACCTGATCTACAGGAATAATATTATTTCAAATGTGGCATGATAGCATTAAACACTTTTAAAAATTCCTAGACCTTTAAAACATATTGAGTTATGTTCACAATGCCATTTTATCGATTTGTTGAGCAACATAGCTTAATTTCTTAATTTTATATAACAATTTAAACTTTTATGAGAGCATCTGCAGTAACATCTAAACTATCCAAGATACTAACTGCATGGAATTCTCTCTCTTGTATCTTATGTTCCCAACATGCTCATAGTTTTTTTGGTCCTCTGAGGTAGCATATGGTAGCCGCAAAACCTCTCATTGGTCAGAGCTATGCCATGAGTTGGCCCTATCTCACCTATAGAACTTTCCACTGTTCTTTATCCCAGTCATATAAAGACCTTTGCTCGATACCTGACCATTTGTCTGGCTAGCTTATCTTATCTGCCTATCAGTGCTCCGTTGTATGCTTGCTGGTTTTGCTGGCTTCCAGAAAGCCCCAATAAAAGCCTCATGTACATGGCATCTCTCATATATCAACCTTCCCTTTTTTCTGCATTCTCTACAAATACCAATTTCATCAATAAGAAATTAGTTTCTGAACATCATTTGTTTGTGCAGAAGAATCTTTCATTGTTTTGTAAAGCAGCATGTGTTTCTATGGCACTTCTTAAGTAATAAATTATAGTTTGTTTTTGTTGATGCTTTGAGGTGTGTGGCCACACAATATAACTTTCTTGAAGTCTGTGCCTCAAACTGCCTTAAACTACCTTTTTCACTAATCTTTTAATCTGAGGCCTATAGGAATGAAGACATTAAGCGGAAACTTGATCAGATGAAATAACCTATCACACAGTTCACCAGTTTCCCATACTGCACAACAGTTATTCAACTTCTTATTGGGCTCATGAGGCCTCATAGACCTTGAGAAAGTATATGCATGAGACACATGAATGGGTAAGGAAGAATTTTTCTAAGTCAAATGATGATGGGTAATAAATTAGGACGAAGAAAGTGGCCAGGACCTAATGGTCAAGAAGCTATTTAGGAGCTCTGACTGTTGACCCAGATAAGGGGAGATGAGATCATTTTGGTGGAGTCATCACCTCCTATTGTTCCCCTAACATTGCTTGCTTGGGAAAACAACCCAGATTTATGCATGTGACAAAGAACCAGTACCCTACGAAGTATGGCCCCAAAAGGGGACCAAAGGTCATACTGACCTCGCTTGACCAGGATTGGACAATGCAGTTGGAGTCCAAAGTCTGTGATCCTCTGATCAGAAGATTGCTGAGGAGATCATTTGGGACAACACCAGCCTGGGTTTCTCCCTGGTAAATGAGAAAGAGAGTGTGTTCCTCCTGAGGTAACCACAGTGACAACCAGATGGCTGATACTCCTACTTTCCCTCCAAAGGAAAGTAGAGATCACGACATTGTAGAACGGCGTGTTGACTGGAGGATGGTGCCTGCTAGCTTGACAATACCTGAGCCACAAGACATCATCTAATTCTCCAAACTGCAGTTTCTGACTGACTGTTGCTCCACAGACCAAGCAAGGTGAAGAGCAGATCCTTTATCTTTTTCTAAGTAATTTTTTTTTGTTTCCTTAACAGGATACTTGAATACCTGTGCAGAGACGCCTGCCAGGAAAAGACTTCTTATTCTAGCCTTTTTTGGGGTGCATGCATACATGTGTATGGCCAGTAATAGTGTATGCATATAAGCCCATAATACAAATTATCATTAGACATTGATTAACCTAGGTTGAAAGAAATCCTTACCACAGACTAGAGGTCATATGTGGTATTTAACACATTAAAACTTAACCCATTGTTTCAACAAGGGAAAGTATAAGCTGCTAAGTAAACTGAATAGAGAAAGAAAGAGCAAGTAAACCATTTAATCTTTGGTGTTTTGTTAACTTTGTAATTTGATTAGTGATTGTGCTCATGCAATGATTTGACCAGTTGTTGATCTCAAGTTTTTCCTCTCCGATTCTGATTTGTATTATTGTTAATTCCTTGATTTGGCTATCTTGATTTACACTGTAAGATCAATCAAATTTTCATTATATTTAGTATTTTATGGAAGTATAATAAATTAGTTAACCTTCTAATTATTTATGCTCTTGAATAAAAGCTGTAAAAACACACCAAATTGATTTTATCTGATGAAATGGTGATGAGGAAAACACAACTTTAATGAAAGGAATGTGAATTAAACATTTGACTCAAGTTCTGAAAACCCTATTGTTACAAGGAGTTGTATCAGAACATTGGTATCAAGGCTTTGACGTGTCAAGACTTTGCTCCAGTGGTCTTCCACATATAGATATGTCTGTCGACTCTCAACATTTTAAGGCTTGTATCTCTTGACCCATTCAGTGAGCGTCCTGTTGGACATCTGCTGCACTGAGTGTTTTGATGTTTTTTGCATTAATACATCTTTGTCGATAAATGCAGCTAGTATTTATACTGTTTTCTTTTACAGGATGGCATCTCTCTCCCTTCATCCACAGAAAGGAGGAAAGAAGGAATCTTAAGAATTGAAGATGTGTGTATGTAGCAGGAAGAAGTTGCTTACAGATTAACATGATTGCTACATCCTTTGTCTTGGAGTCAAGCATGATACATATGAGTACTAGATTTGCTTGACGAGGTCTTGCTTCATGGGAACTATGACTTTAATTCAGTTGGGTTTGGTTTAGTTTGTTACCAAGGGCCAAGACTGAGAAGTACGTGGACCAGGAGCACATTGGAATAATATTGCAGTGTCCTATTCCTGATGAGTTAATGAAGACATGACAGAGACCTGCTGTGGCTAAGAGAAAACCATCCGAATCCATGAAACTGGACCCCAGAATAGAGTTTCAATGTTGCAGTCCTTTTGGAAGTGGATTTACTGTTTTACGGCTGCTCTCTTATGGACTGCAATCTATAAGGCCAGAGAGCAAATTGGGGTGTGGATGAATGCCCATGCTTTAGTTGAATTTATCCTCCAGGCAGGGAATGCCAGGATAGATTATTAATTTTGTGCATGAGGTTCGGGACCTGGCCCAGTATGAGGTGCAGACAGCCTTTGATGTATATGGTATATTGCCAAGAATTATTGGCTTAAGAGTGGATACCTGAAGGTCTGCTTGCTGTAGGCATCTGAATTCCACATGGGAGTCCACAAAGCTTCAAGATCTTCCATTCACCGGAAAGGGTAACTTCAGAATTAGGTGTAACATCTCTACAGACTGCAAAGGAACATGAGGTCACCCTGCTGTCTCTGGGATCATCCCGTTTTCCTCCCCATGAGAGGTGAAGGTAGAAGCAAAAGGCACTACCTTGGATGCCATTGTACACACTGACTGGATTCAAGTGTGCCTAGAGACATCCAGCAAGGCTTTCAAAGACAACAGCTGTGAATCTCTTTCCCTTTTAACTAAACAAAAAACTACTACTCTTCTGCTCATGACACCAGGAAGAGACCAGACAAAGGACATTACTGGTGATGGTGGTGCCTGCATGCCTCTGTATCAGTACCTTTCTGTTAGCAAAGGTCCTGACAAGCTTAGATGTAAGATTACATTTGATTATCCTAGTAGTCCGATATAGGCTCAAACTTGTACGATTCTCAGCTTTGTTGCAGATAGCAGAACCAAACTGTCTTGCTCTCTCCCATGCTGAGAACCCTAACTTTGAAAAGTTTGGTTCTTGACAGGGTAGAGTTCCATAAGTGTTCTATTTCAAGTCCTCCTATTATCTCAGATGTCTGCCAGAAGGATTTATAACTTTAAGAGGCAACATTTTTCAGTGTGGTGCAATCAGACCATTGTGGACCCCTTTAAGTACCGCTCACCAAACTGTTTGACTACCTTCTTCTGGATGAACAACCAGTTCCATCCATGTTTATTGAGTAACTACTATGGCTTGTCATAAGCTCTTTGAAGACCAGTGTCTCTGGAGCCCCTTGTCATCAGGATTAGTTTTAAAATTCTTCCATCTCTTGTGACACAGCTCCCTATATCATTGGATATTAGTGTGGTCCTGCCAAACCTCAGGAAAGCTTTAGAGCTGCTCAGTATCCGTGATCCCATATTTCTTACCTAGAAGATAATGTTCCTGGGGCAGTGACTTCAGTTTCAGGAACTGGCAGATTTAAGTAGGACAATATGATGGTATTTACTTATCTGCAATTTCTTCGAAAGCTGGAGATATATTTCCACCTAAATGAATCTATCATCCTGCCAACATTTATCTCATATTCATATGCTCATCCTGCTGAGTCTCTTCTCCATAAACTTGATATTAAATGAGTTTCTTCTTTCTGTATATGAAATACCTTAGAAACTCTGTCCATCTCTCTTTTTCCCCTTTGATTCCATTTCTTTCTGTTGATGTCTGTAGAATGGGTACAGCTGTCATAAAAAGGATCATTTGTTTGCATTTTGCCATCTGATTGCATTTGATACTTCTATAACTTGGTAGGTTTTCTGTTAGAACTTTTCATGACTCATAATATCTATAAACATCAAGGATGTTAACTTCAGGACATCCACTTTTTCCTTCTTACATACATTTACAAAGTAATCACTATTGCTTAAATTTGATCCCAAGAGTGGAATCCCATTTCAGTATGTCAGTGCTGCTCTACCTGTTTCTGAAGTAGGAGTTCCCAAACCCCCTCTCCCCCTAGAGTTTTACTTTTCTTTTAGGATCACCAATTTTTGAAGGATTTTGAATTATGGAAAGTGATGGATCATGACATTATACCATTTGTTAATAATTGCAGTAACTAATTTTGTATATCTTTTTGTTCTAATAAAAAAATAATGTAATTAATGTATCATACTCTTCACAGATCTTTTTACTCTAAATTACTGTTTGGATACATGGCAATTTAATTATAGTCATTTAAAGGGAAATTCCATCATAAATGTAGAAAACATATCTATACGCATATTTTATGTTACATGCATTGTAAAACAGACATAAGTTTGTCAACAGTCAAAACAACATTGCCCTATTCTTCATGTTTTATGGCATCTTTAACAAGTGCTACATAATTAATAAAATAGAAAATAAACAAACCCAAATGTGATTTTAGTTTTGCTCATCTTTTTTATTTTCTTTAGATTACCGACATAATGGAAGAGATCTTCAGAGTTCAACATTATCAGTGCCAGAACAAGTGATGTCATCCAATCACTGCTCTCGGTCAGGGTCCCCTCACCGTACAGATAGTATAGGACGGACTAGATCTTGGTCTCCCAGTGTCCCTCCTCCACAAAGGTAAATCACTATATAGATTTAATACCTGTGAGGCTATGAAATTAAGTGCTGTTGAAATCCATAAGGATGTCTGAAATAACTGTGACCCCAAGAATAATTAATGACAGAAACACAGAGTAATTGGTTTGGTATTTATGAAATAACAAAAAATGAGTTTTTAATAATATAGCTATGTAAATTATCCCTTCACTTTTTTTACATCAGTCTGACACAAAATACATTCCAATCTAAAGCAATAGAAATGTTTATCCAGATTCTTTTAAAGAGAGATTTACAAGGTTAAAGGTATTATGATCTGAAGTGTTCTTGTTTTTGTTTTTAATCAGTTTGTCAATGGCAATTTTCTACCACTATGTCTGTAAATGACCAAGCCTTGGGAAATCCAAAGTTTCTGTATATCAGTATTTTTTTACACATTTTGGAAGCAACAAAAATAGATTAACACTTCTGCAACCACTTTTTATATAGAAAAGAATATACATCCTTTTTCTTAAGCAGCCTCTGATCCTGTGAAACAAAGATCAGGACATCTTTCTTATACCCCAGCTACATAAGATAATGCTACTACAGGACTGAAAATACTATTTAAGAACAGTCTTGTTAAGCATAGACAGACATTGCCCTCGTGGAAATGGTTTCCTTCAAGAGGATGCAAAAATAGAGATATAGAGTAGAATGGGTTTCCTCTTGGTGTTTAGTGTCGCTTTCAAGGGCCAGGTCCTCAGCTGCTGTAATTCAGTGGAGTCGCACTGATTTAATACCAACTGATGATCTGGCCATAATGTTAATATTGCCTATTAAACTTTGAGTGCATAGTGTCAAATATTCTGAATCAAGTACATGTCTGCATGCTCTTCCATAGCAATTCTGCTTTTTTTTCTCTCTCTCTCTCTCTCATTTTCCCTTTTCTCCTTTGTTCTTTTTTTTAGATTAAACCGTTAATTTACTGGTCCTATTATTTATTTATTTATTTACTTACTTATGGTACTATTTTCTCACTAACAACATATTTTATTATTTTTTATTACTTATGCACAGATAACATCACACACATTATCACAATTCATCACATGCAGGTAACTGATGATAGGTTCCTACCTAAAAAGACCAGTAAAATAAATAAATATGACCCTACTATAAATAAAAACTCACATAGAGAGTAGCTAAATAGAACACACAGAGGGGCTTATTCTGATCTCATTTACTTAAATCAAGATTGGATATTTTTCTAAAAGATATGCTCTAGGTCAAGCGTAGCTATTGAACTTGAAGCAGAGATTAATACAGGAAAGTCATATGGCCTGTGTTATGTCAGAAGTCAGAAAGATGATCACAATGGTATCTTCTGGCCTTAAAATCTATGAACATATGACATGATTAGAAAATAAGTTAGCAAGTGTTCTCAGTATGGCTCTAACATGCTTGGGTTCCAACACTGCTGATGACCTTTGGGGTAGGATTAATATGATTCCACTAGATAGGATTTTTTTTCCAGTTTGCCTTTACCTAGGAAATACCATTATGTAAAACATTAAAATAATATTAAGGTGACAGTCTTAAGCACTCAAAAATTAGGAAAAGCCAGAATTAAGGTTACCTATACAACCTTCTTCAGTCCCCTTGCATGGCATTAGTACACTTTAATTATGTGTTCACATACTATTTGTGTCTCGTTCAGTGCACAGGATGAACAATTAATGAGAAAAAAGACTGCAAGAAGAGAAAGGATGTTTTCTTGTGTTTGTGATTGTGGACTGGGACACAGGAAAGAACTGGGTTCTATTCCTGGTTCTGCCACAGACTTTCTATGTGATGCTGAGTTAGGTTATCATAATTCATACATACCATACCCGGGGGGGAATTCTGCATCACTGCGCATGCGCAGAATTCATGGCCCCACAGATTTCTTTGCTTCCCCGCAGAAAAATGACTTCTGACGAGGAAGCAAAGGGAAGCTACAAGAGTGATCATGCGCCCCTCTCTGTCAGTTGAGGCAGGTCTATTTGGGCACCTGGAGCAGCCGGTAGAGATGTAAATCACTGTCAGGGACTGGGGCTGGGCAATTGTGCAAGTGAGAGAGAGACCCTCTCGCTCGCTATTGTAGCATGCTTGGTGTGAAGGGGCAGGGCTTTCCAGAGTTTCTGAGGAGGTAGGCGAGGAGCAGGCTCTGTTCCCGCAGGCAGAGCAGAACGTAGCAGCCTGCCTGCTTAGTAAATTGTTCCCATTGTTCTTAGTGAATTTCCCCAGGAGTATAAAACAGGTGTAAAAATTTTAAGTCTCCTTTACATTGCCAGACTAGTGTAAAGGAGCCTTATTGTAAAGGACAGTTTGACCTTATAAATGCTTATGATGCTTTAGGGATTAGAACTGGTCTAAATTTTTGGACTGAAAAAATTTCCTATCAAAATGGGCTCCATGAACTGTTTGCTACTGACCTTTCTGGTGATGGTCAGTAGCCAGTATAAATTATGAGTTTGAGTCCCCAGCCCTCACTTGCTCTTCAGTTGCCTATGATGTAACACTGAGCATATGACTGCATATATTTGTTAACTAATAACTAGAAGTAAAGGGTCAATACTAGCTACATTACTATTAGACAATTGGGGATTTCCTCCAATGCTACCTACTCCCATTCTCCATCCATTGTATTGTATTGTAGTTTAAATAAATTAAAAAAAGAATTGAAACTAGCGTGATTATATTGTGTTATTTTGAAAACTATATAATTAAGAAACTATGCAGAATTTTGCAGAATTGTAAAATATTGTCTGCAGAATTTTTTTGTTTGCAGAATTTTTAATTTTTTTGGCACAGAATTCCCCCAGGAGTAATACAAGGAAGCCTTAATTCTGGCACTTTCTAACATTTGAGTGTTTGACTTTACAACCTTATCATTTTGTTAACATAACTTTGTATGCACATATGTATTTATGTGTGCATGAATGCACACATGCGTATGTAACAAAAGTATACTTGAATAAATGTTTAATGTATATACAACTTCTATGAAGATTTCTCTCAACTGTATACTTCATGATTTCATAGTATGGACCGTAAATGCCAAGAATATGGAAATACCTTATTATTCTGATTCATCTTGTTAGCATCATTAAAATTATAACACAATTGTAATAAATATATGCATTTCCTGCATTGCATAATAGTCTTTAAATATCTTTCCTAATAAACTCTGTGAACATACAAATGAAAATATCCTATTGCATTTACCTGATAAACTTTGCAGTTGATAGTACTATCTTCCTTTCTTCCTACTACTGATTGAGTTGTTCTTTGGTTCTGCAGGAGGAGAGGGGTCATTGGATACCAATGGTTATCAAAGTTTATGTTGAATAAAATATGGGTGAAAGGTTGGCCCCGCTGAAGTCAGTGGTAAAACTTCAGTGTAGCCAGGATTTCACCCACTATAATAATTGCCTGTTGCTACTGGAATATAGAAAATGTTTAATTAAAATACATCTTCCTTTAAACTACTAGATTATGCAAATTACATTACTGTGCTACTTCTTCATTGCAAAACTAATATCTAGTGATTTGTACAGGGTGATAATTTGCTTGGCAGGCTGAATTTTCCCTTAGTAGTCCTCATTTCACTCTATAGTAGATTGACTCTGCCTAATATGACAAAACACCAGACCTGTATTTGATGGACCCTGGAACATTCTAGTTCTCTACAATAAATCCCTCGGTTAGAAAGCAGACTTCTGCTACAGTGCATCATTCTATAAGTACAATGGCTCAAATCCCCTCCTGTGCTAAAGTTGCAGTATCTGTGGCACGAAGGTGGTGCCTTTTGTCTTTGAAATAATGATAGCCATTACGTCAACAATTCACCATGAGACTTATAATTATGTAACATTACAAGTATGTGAAAGATAGACCTTTTAAGGCATTTTTATAGCTGACATTTTCATTAACAGAACTAATTTTACAAATCAGTATAAGGACATGGTGCACTACTCACCCTAAGATGGCTTTTATGTCCTCAGTAGGAATGTGGAACAGGGACCTCGAGGGACTCGATCTACTCCTGCACATTATAATACAATGAACCGAATGGATAGACATCGTGCAATAGATGACCACTACTCCCCAGACAGAGAGAGGTAAAAATCATATAGGAATTAGAAACATCTTTAGTCTGTAGTCATCACAAGTGAATTATGTCAGTGTGATGTATTAACCCTAAATTCGTGTCACCAAAGTAAACAAAAAACCCACAGAAACATACATAGCCTCAGAATTCTGTACATGATGATATCTCTGCTGTTCTTTTTAGTGGTTTAATGTTTAAAATTCACAGTGTGTACAGGGCTGCCTGAACTGCCATCTTGTATCCTCTTCAAAAGAAAGAAAACAGAAAAATCTTTGAGGTGTATCCGTTACACTAGCAGCAAGTCTGATTCTCTGTGCATTTGATTTTATTTTGACTATTTTCACTTTTTTAAACAATGTTTTTTGTTTACTGTGTTTGTAAGGTCTCCAGACTGGTGAATATGTTGAAAAATATGTAGTAGTATTCTTAGCTGATCATTTTCACCTCTGTATGAAAATTACATAAAAGTCCACATTTTGTACTCAGTGTTCGTGCAAAACTCCCATTGGGTACAGTGGAAGTAGCATGCATATAGCAAAAGTAGAATATGGCACAGTTCTTATCTGTTCTTAACTTTATGAGCCATTTACCCTTAAAATAAGCAGCTTTGCCATTCTTTGAGATCAGAATTGGGCCTTGTGTGTTTAGAGTGCACATCTCACCATGACAGAAAGATTTCTGCCGAACAGGGCTTCATAAATCGTGAGCAGAGACATATCAACCTATCTGAATTTTAATGAATTAGAAGTGAGATACAGTTTATAGTTGGCTAGTGTAGCTCATTTTGATATATTACCCGAGTTATCTTCTGCCTTCAGTTTAAAAAAAAGGGGGGGGGGGGCCTGGGTGCTTGCCACCATGACTTTGGGTCATAAAACAAAAAGAGAAAGCATTTGTCTCCCTTAGTTTTAAAATACTTCTGCACTTGGGTACATTTTGTGTATCAAGATGGCAATATACCCATCACAATTATACAGGCAAGATTGCTAAATACTGTAGAATTTGTTTTTTTCAGATACCAATGAGCAATACAGATATATTTTTCCATCTTCACTTATCATACGTCGTGGGTACTTATGTAGTTGCTGTATGCCAAATTAATATTTTTGCAGATTATTAGTGAAGACGGATTATCTAATAAGTGACATCAAAATTACATAACTGAAGTTGTTAACTATAATACAATTAAGAATGTTGGAAAGCAAGTTATTTTATGATAAGTATATTGAACAGAAAAGACCATGGTGTTCTTAAAGGGCATTAATGTTATGGTCCATAAATGTAAGGCACACAATCCCCAGGCAAATTGTAAATCATAGTTATTTTATATATATATATATATATTTTATATATATGGGGGGCAGGGTTGTGAGTTCAATCCTTGAGGGGGCCATTTAGGGATCTGGGGCAAAAATCTGTCAGGGGACAGTACTTGGTCCTGCTAGTGAAGGCAGGGGACTGGATTTGATGACCTTTCAAGGTCGTTCCAGTTCTAGGAGATTGGCATATCTCCATTTATTTTTTTTAATCCATGTAAAAATATTAGGAAAAAATCAGTATCCGAAATTTTTTGACAAAACAGAGCAAATGCATAAAAGTGAAATACTGAAAAGCAAACAATTTTTTTTGCTCTAGATTTCTAACTGTATTTGTTAGAAATATACAGATTGTGTATTTATCTTAACAGACTTGTTGTATTAGAATCTTTGCCTGGGTTTTGTAATTATGCCATCACCAGGAGAAACATTACTTAGCTGGGTGTTGAGGCCAATTTATTTAATGTTGATGTCCTAAAGCAATTAACTCAGGATTGTAACTGATGAATGCCTTTTTTTGAAATGGGCGGGGGGGGGGGGGAACAGAGTGCTCTTGGGTGTTGTTATATAGTCAATAGTCATGAAGCTCTGGCTCTTTGAAGCACCACATATAGGTCTTGTAGAAACTGTTTTCATGCTTGAGTTTGGTCTCAGGCGGACTGCTCTCCTTGCTACCATACAAACACATACACACACAACAGTGCAGGGAGTGCTGAACAGAACCACTAGAATCTCTCCTCATCACTTCAAGCAGATACATCCTGATTCAATCAACTTTGGGTGGGGGAGCATTACTTAGATAATGGACATTTTGTGAACAGGTGTGTCAGGAAAAAAAAAGAGTTGTTACACTATGTTTTGGCATTGTACTGGGATGTTTGCAGTAACATAGTGTTGTATCTGTACAATAGTACTCTGCACTGTGATCATGTAATATGAGGCAAACATGGCAGTAGATATTCAGGGTGATGTTTCTTAGTTTATGGCACTCTGGAACTTCATTAGCTGACAGAGTGGCTCATCAGACCTGTAAGGGTGAAGATTAATAATGTTTTGGTTTTATTCATATTTTTATGACTTTCATATGTGGCAACACTTGAAGAATTGTTTTTCTTGTTTTTTCCCTCTCCAAACAAAAAAAACTTTATATACTGTTCTGTATTGAAAAACAAATCAACCAACCATAAATGTATCCTGTCTATCATGTGTTATTAGCAGTATAACGCAAACTTTCAACCATTGAAGTTTCTGTTGTGAAATACATTCTTTAAAATATTATTGGCTGTGAGCTATTATATAGGGGAATGATGGTTCCTGACATTCTGTTAACTTTTTTGAGTGCCGCTGCATATTGTGGAGATGTTTTCTGAGAACTATCCATGATAATGCCATGATCTTTCTTGAGTGGAACAGCTAATTTAGACCCCATCATTTTGTATGTATAGTTGGAATTATGTTTTCAAATATGCATTACTTTGCAATTATCTACATTTTAATTTCATCTGTCATTTTCTTGTCCAGCCCCCCAGGTTTGTGAGGTCCCTTCTCAGTCAGCTTTGGACTTAACTATCTGGACTAATTTTATATCATGTGAAAACTTGGCCACCTCACTATTTACCCCTTTTTCCAAATCAGTTATGAATATGTTGAATAGCAGTGGTTGAACTCATGGTGCCCTGGGCTAGGCGGGAAGTGTTTGAGTGGGTTTCGAGTGGGAAAAAATCAAAACAAGCAAACACACCCCCTGAAATATCCCAGAAAATCCACTATTTATATCACAAGAGCTGCTAAATTATGTTCCTGAGGGTGGGGATTAGCTGCTCAGCAGCACACAAGGGCCTACAGACACTAGCGATATTTACTTTTAGAAAATTCCACACTTCTGTATTGGAGCCATCTCTCACTGCAGACATTGCTGCCCAGAGCTCTGTAGCATATGCTCTCACCTTTCCATTGAGAATCCCATTGCAACTGGCAGGACCAGTGCACTCTTGTCCCCTGTCTCCTCAGGGATCCTGCAAGCAATTAGGAATGGTAACAAAGAAATAAAAGAAGAAATCTAACTAAAAATGGATGACATTGAGACTAAACTAACCCAGTAAAGACAGAACCAGGCAGTTAGAATCATCCAACAAAAACAAGTGGTTTTTGTTGTTGTTTTATTTTTTTAAGGAGGGGATTGAGAGGATCTGAAAAACAGATCCAGAATGAGAAATGGAAGAGTTGTTTTCTTCTTAGAAGAAGCAAAACACACCAGTGTAGGAAACTTTGTGGGAAACCTGCTAAAATATGTCTTTTCCATAGATTCCAAGGTCAGCAGGGACCACTGTGATCATCTAGTCTGACCTCCTGTATAACACAGGCCATATAACTTCACCAAAATAATTTCCCACTGGCTCCAGGTCAGGGATTGGAGGGTGGAGGAAAAGGAGAGCCCTGGCTGCCGCCCAGTGAGGGACTGAGGGGCAGGGAAGGAGACACCAATCCTGGACGGCCAGGCTTGGGCTGTCAGCCCTGGGATGGAAGTGGGGTTTCGGCAGTCAGCCCCAGGATGGCGGGGCTCAGGCTCTTCCCTTTATCTCCTCTCCCCCAGCTTCCCAGGTATGCACAAGAATGACCGGAAGAGCTCTTAATAAAAAAAGCACACAGCTTGTGCCTCTTGTGACAGGTTTGGTCACAGAGACCCCCTTGGGACTGTCACCTGACGTGCTGAGATTTCCTCTGAGCCTGTCTTTCCTGCCATCTTGGGACTTCAGAACCCTGCCTTGTTGAGCCAGATATGCTAATCCGCTGCAACGCAGACCCAAGGTCTGAACCACGCCCCCAAAGCTGCAGACTTAACTGAAAACAGCTTAGCAAGTGTTCCTCTCTCCAGCACCCAGGAACCCAACTCCCAATAGGATCCAAACCCCAAATAAATCCGTTTTATTCTGTATAAAGCTTATACAGGGTAAACACATAAATTGTCTGCCCTCTATAACACTGATAGAGAGATATGCACAGCTGTTTGCTCCCCTAGGTATTAATTACTTACTCTGGGTTAGTTAATAAGTAAAGGTGATTTTATTAAATATAAAAAGTAGGATTTAAGTGGTTCTGAGTAATAACAGACAGAACAAAGTAAGTTACCAAGCAAAATAAAACAGAACATGCAGAGATGTTCCAATAAGCTTCTTTCACAGACTGGACTCCTTCCTAGTCTTGGTCCAGCAATCACTCACACCCCTGTAGTTACTGTCCTTTGTTCCAGTTTCTTTCAGGCATCTCTTGGGGATGGAGAGGCCATCTCTTGAGTCAGCTGAAGACAAAATGGAGGGGTTTCCAGGGTCTTTTATATTCTTTCTCTTGTGGACGGAAACCCCTTTGTTCTCCTGTGCAAAATCACAGCACCAAGATGGAGTTTGCAGCCACCTGGGCAAGACACATGTTCATGAATGATTCATCTTTTTGCAGACCGATGCCATCATTTACATGTTAGTTTGAATGTTCCCAGGAAAGCTCAGATGTGGATTGACATCTCCCAAAGTCGATTGCCAGTTAAGTGTTTCTTGATTGAGCACTTACTGAGAATAGTACTTTCTCAAGAAGCTGACTAAACGTTTCACTGAGGCTACTTAAAATCAAATACATTGAGATACAAGTACACAGCCAATATTCATAACTTCAAATACAAAAATAATACACACATACAGACAGCATAATCATAACCAGCAAACTATAGCTTTTCCATAGACACCCCACTTGACCTCCTCTATACAAGACCTGGTGCAACCATAGGACCCTGGTTGCAACAATGATCTATATGGTCACAGTTCATGTCAATACCGTCACACCTCCTGTGACACATTTCCATGCCTCCTTTGGGAGGCCTGCCCCATAGTTTGAGAACTGATGTTCTAGAGCATATCTTTTAGAAAAACATCCAAATTAAAAATTAAAAATTGTCAGTGATGGAGAATCCCCCTCAACCTTTGGTAAATTGCTCCAGTGGTTAATTACTCTCACCGTTAATAACTTAAGCCTTATTTCCAGTCTGAATTTGTCTAGCTTCCACCTGCAGCCATTGGGTCATGTTGTACCTTTCTCTACTAGACTGAAGAGCGAATTATTGGTTTCCCATGTATACTTATATAGACTGTAATCAGGTCACCTCTTTACCTTCTCTTTGTTAAGCTAAATAGATTGAGCTCTTTGAGTCTGTCACTATAAATCATGTTTTCTGAACCTTTAGTAATTCTCACAGCTCTTCTCTGAACCCTCTTCAGTTTATCAATATCCTTACTGAATAGTGGGCACAAGAACAGGACACAATATTCCAGCAGCAAACAGATCAGTGCCAAACACAAACATAAAATAATATCTCTATTCCTACTCAAGATTCCCCTCTTTATATATCCTAAGATTGCATTACCTCTTTTGGCTACAGCATCACACTGGGATTCAGCTGCTTATCCAGCATGAACCCCAAATCTTAATCAGAGTAACTGCTTTCCAGGATAGAGTCCCTCATCCTGTAAGTATGGCCTACGTTCATTGTTCCTAGATATATAGTTTTACATTTAGCCGTATTAAAATGCATATTTAAAGAATTCACCAAAAATCTACAAAACACCTCTCAAGACCACTTCCCCAGAATTGTCATCTTTCACTTCCTGAATCAGAGATTAAAAAAAAAAATACTTAAGTATGCCTGGGTAGAATCTATTACCTTCTAAAACACTTCTCACCTCTCCTTCAACCCAGATTGTAAGTGATGTAGATGAGAGTCCTGAGGACAGAAAACTTCCTAACACAATGTAAAATAACACCCTATTTTCTATATTGCATGAAGCTGAGACAAGAATATCATAGTACTGTGGTTTTCTCTCTGGACCTACTGGCAGCCCTAAGGAATATAAGAATGCTTGTTTCATGGATCCACACTGAGAGCTTACCTATGGCTTTTATACAGACTCTCAGAAAGTATACCTCTTTATCAAGGCCTGAGGCCTCCAGTTTTTGTAGTGGCTCCACTACACCCATGGTGGCAAGACTACCTGCCAGTCTGGCCCAGAATATCCAGGATGCCATCTCTCTCTATGCACTGGGAAGCAGAGTTCTTACAACAGTTTTCTGACACCTTAGTTCTTTGTTTCAAGTTCTAGTCATACTATTTTCACAAATGCCATTTTGGGTTGCATTAACAGAGGAATAGCATGCAAGTCATGGGAGATAATAATACCGCTCTACTTGGGGCTGGTTAGGCCTTAGCTGGAGTACTGTGTCCAATTTTGGTCACCGTTGTATAAAAATGATGTAAACAAACTGGAAAGGATCCAGAGGTGATCAACGAAAATGATCAAAGGGATGGAATGGAAGCCATATGAGCATAGGCTGAAGGAACTGAGGATGTTTAGTTTGGAAAAGAGGAAATTAAGGGGGTGACACGATAATAATCTTCAAATACTTGAAAGGCTGCCATAAGAAAGATGGAGAAAAATTGTTCTCTCTTGGCACGAAAGGCAAGCAGATTTAAATTAAATCTCAGGAAAAACTTCCTAACTGTAAGAACAGTAGGACAATGAAACAGACTGCATAGGGAGATTGTGGAAGCTCCATCACTGGAGGTTTTCAAAAGGAGGCTGGATAGCCATCTGTCTTGGATTGTTTAGATGCAGCAAATCCTGCATCTTGGCAGAGGAATAGACTAGAGGATGCTTGCGATCCCTTTTAATACTATGGTTCTATGATTCTATGATTAATCCTTTAAAACATTAATTATTATAAAAGGCATGTTTATGTACCTTAATTAAAGGCCAATGTTCCTTCTTTGATTTACAGAATTTTAGTAGACACACTGTCATGTATTCTTGATTACAGAGTTAACCTATAATTAAAATTGATGACCACCCAGTCTGAACATTTGATATATGTCAGAAATATAGTGAGTGTATTCATAGCTCCAAAACTTAATTGTTTAAATTGTTAACTATGTAATTTATATGTGTGTATTGTTATATTTTTGTCAAAAGTCTGTGGAGTTTTTTTAAAGCACTTTTATAATTGCTATTATTATATAATTATAATTTGAATTAAACAAGCAATCTTGTTAGGAAATATAAAATCTTGCATAATTATTGTATTCTAAATCACTGTAAGAGGTCTTAATATATCAAAATGGGTAACTATGTTAATTTATCTCATGGAGTGTCCATACCTTAAACACTTTAGTCAAAACGAAAAGTCCTTTTGCACTCCAATTTTGCACCAATCTTACCTCCTGCAAACAAATATCAGTAAAATGAAAAAGATGTGGTTGGGAAAGGTATATAAATTGCTGTCACACCACCAGGTTGGATGGTATTACTATATTTAGCCATAAAAACTTCTCCTTACAATTAGCTTTTGTTAAAAAGCACTCTGAAGGTAGATTCTGAGCAACTGAAGGGCGGTCTAAGCAGGGAGGAAAGACAAACCCTACCTACATCATATGTTCTGAGCCAGATGGCTTTTTTATTTGTTTTTTGATATATGCTGGTGCTCAAGTGATTATACTACTGAGCTCCCTAGCAAGGAACTTCAACCTCTCAATAAATGAAAGCTCAGGTCGTTTCTCTTCAGCACCATCTTAGTTGAGAAGATTCGGGGTCTGCTTGGTTTAGTTCCTGGGTCTCACCTGCCTTATACAGATATAAGGCAAACCCTGAAACCACAAACTCGGTAGTACTATTGTTATTCATGTGTTCCTGATTCTCTTTCTTGCAATGACTGTTTGTTTTCGAAGCCCCAGTACACAATTACTTTAGTTGAATAAGTAACATGGAGTTGCTCTGATCACTTTCTGACCAGAATTAAAATTACTTCTAACATGCCCTTTCTTTATCAGATTGTATCTGATTCTTCAACCCATGTATCTTAAGAATCTCTATTGCAAAAATTGCCTATTTTTTAGTAAATGAAACTCTTTTGATGTTTTAAAAATATATAATCAGTATCAAAGCTATACTTTCAAAAATATGGACAGGAAACTTTCCCTGATACTAGATGGGAAGCCTTTAAGGCAACCTCCTGTGTTTCCATCATTTCCTACATGTTATTTCTTAATAACCACTTGAATAGAGACCAAAAATCTCAGAAGGATCTAGCTTTAGAAAAGGAACAAAACTACTCAGTTTCTCAAACCACAGGAAAATGCTAGAAACAGACAGACTGGAATCCAGTCTGGAATTCAGTCTTTCTGAAATAAATCTCAGGAACACTTCATATGAAAGTGATATGACTGAGGAAACAAGAATGGGAGACTCTTAGCCTGGTTCCAAAGACAAAAAGAAACTGCTAAAACTATAGCCACCTTCGTACTTAATGCCTGATAAAAATGGAGATTACTAATGTGATTAATAGTATCAGAGGGGTAGCCGTGTTAGTCTGGATCTGTAGAAGCAACAAAGGGTCCTGTGGCACCTTATAGACTAACAGAGGTATTGAAGCATAAGCTTTTGTGGGTGAATACCCACTTCTTCGGATGCAAGCAGTGGAAATGTCCAGAGGCAGATATAAATGTGCAGGGAAGATTCAGGCTAGAGATAACGAGGACAATGTGATTAATGTAATTAGTGCAGCAATTGAAGGAAAAATGATTGGGAAACACATTGGAAAAGATAGATAAACAACCAGAGTAAACAATATTCAGATAGGACATGTTTTTGGGTGCAGACAGATGCTGCTTGATGAAAGCTCAAAAGGGGCAGACAAAATTGGCTTTACACCACAATTAAGCCCCGCACCCAATCCTAGGCCTGTTTATTGTGGTTTCTAGTGGTTGAGGATCTTCAGAATGCAGCAGTTCTCCAGCCATGCCCCCTTCCCACAGCCATGCCCCTGACTCACCACCTCTGCCAGTATGGGACATTAGACAGTGGCATAAGGCCTGGTCAGAGGGGAATGGAAACTGAAAAGAGGATAATTATTTCCTAAGGGCTCAGTTCTGTTGTTAAAAAAAAAATCACAGGAGTCAAAAACAGATTTAACTCTTTGCACTATAAGAAGACAGACAGAAGGACAATACAGTGTACATACAACCTTTTAATGTTAATGTGTACATGTTGACTGTGTGTGTGTTCAGACCTGGACTTCAGTGTGTTGTGTGATTGCCTGAAGCACATAGCATGGGTTTCTGTTCCCTTATTGGCTACCTGAACTTTTATAAAGAAGTGAAGTGCCTGAAGAAATATTTGGACCATTTAAAGATGTAGGGAGCATTTTAAGGAGCTTATGCACAGCAGGAGATAAGTGAGACCAGGAAATTTTAAAGAGACAAGGTGGGTGAGGTAATATCTCTTATTGGACTAACTTCTGTTGGTGAGAGAGAAAAGCTTTCAGGTCACACACATCTCTTCTTCAGGTCTGGGAAAGGTACTCCCAGCATCACAGCAAAATGCAAGATTGGAACAGATTGTTTAGCATAAGTAGTTAACACAAATTGTAAGGGACCATTCAAGGTAGAATGGCCCCTTAACACCTCTGTAGTCATAAGAGAAAAAGAGGGGATTAGTGGGTTACAGATTACTGTAAAAAGCCATAAATCCAGTCTCTTTGTTCAGTCCATGATTTATATTGTCTAGCAGAGTAATGAATGTGAGCTCCCAGGCTCGTCTTTAGGCTTTGGCTACACTGGCGCTTTACAGCGCTGCAACTAACTCGCTCAGGGGTGTGAAAAAACACCCCCCTGAGCGCAGCAAGTTACAGCGCTGTAAAGCGCCAGTGTAAACAGTGCCCCAGCGCTGGGAGCTGTGCTCCCAACACTGTAAGCTATTCCCCTCGGAGAGGTGGAGTACCTGCAGCGCTGGGAGAGCTCTCTCCCAGTGCTGGCGCACGATCACACTTGCACTTCAAAGCGCTGCCGCGGCAGTGCTTTAAAGTTTCAAGTGTGGAATCATAGAATCTCAGGATTGGAAGGGACCTCAGGAGGTCATCTAGTCCACCCCTCCTGCTCAAAGCAGGCCCAAACCCAACTAGATCATCCAGCCAGGGCTCTGTCAAGCCTGACCTTAAAAACCTCTAAGGAAGGAGATTCCACCACCTCCCTAGATAACCCATTCCAGTTCTTCACCACCTTACTAGTGAAAATGTTTTTCCTAATGTCCAACCTAAACCTCCCCCTCTGCAACTTGAGACCATTACTCCTTGTTCTGTCATCTTCTACCACTGAGAACAGTCTAGAGTCATCCTCTTTGGAACCCCCTTTCAGGTAGTTGAAAGCAGCTATCAAATTCCGCCCTCATTCTTCTCTTCTGCAGGCTAAACAATCCCAGTTCCCTCAGCCTCTCCTCATAAGTCATGTGCTCCAGCCCCCTAATCATTTTTGTTGCCCTCCGCTGGTCTCTCTCCAATTTATCCACATCCTTCTTGTAGTGTGGGGCCCAAAACTGGACATAGTACTCCAAATGAGGCCTCACCAGTGCTGAATAGAGGGGAATGATCACGTCCCTCGTTCTGCTGGAAATTCCCCTACTTATACAACCCAAAATGCCATTAGCCTTCTTGGCAACAGGGGCACACTGTTGACTCATATTCAGCTTTTCGTCCACCGTAACCCCTAGGTCCTTTTCTGCAGAACTGCTGCCCAGCCATTCGGTCCCTAGTCTGTAGCAGTGCATGGGATTCTTCCGTCCTAAGTGCAGGACTCTGCACTTGTCCTTGTTGAACCTCATCAGATTTCTTTTGGCCCAATCCTCGAATTTGTCTAGGTCCCTCTGTATCCTATCCCTACCCTCCAGCGTATCAACCACTCCTCCCAGTTTAGTGTCATCTGCAAACTTGCTAAGGGTGCAGTCCATACCATCCTCCAGATCGTTAATGAAGATATTGAACAAAACCGGCCCCAGCACCGACCCTTGGGGCACTCCACTTGATACCGGCTGCCAACTAGACATGGAACCATTGATCACTACCCGTTAAGCCCGACCATCTAGCCAGTTTTCTATCCACCTTACCGTCCATTCATCCAGCCCATACTTCTTTAACTTGCTGGCAAGAATACTGTGGGAGACTGTATCAAAAGCTTTGCTAAAGTCAAGAATTAGCACATCCACTGCTTTCCCCTCATCCACAGAGCCGGTTATCTCATCATAGAAGGCAATTAGGTTAGCCAAGCCCTTAGAAAGAGTTGTTCAGGTTTCCTTTGACGATGAAGACTGATAGGTCAGATAGAGTGATTGCTTTGTGAAAAGTGCTCACTCACAGGTGATTGGGTGTTTTTTTTCTTTTTATCATTTTCCTGTGTGAGTGTGTGCAAGAGCATAGTGATTGTCTGGTTTCACCTACATAGTTGTTATTGGGATATTTACTGCACTGGATGAGGTACACCACATGTTGAGATAGGCATGTGTAGGACTCATGGATCTCGAAAGGTGTGTTGCGTAGGGTGTTGATCATCGTAGCAGTGGAGTTATGTCTGCAAGCTTTGTATCTGTTGTTCTGTCAGGGTCTGGTGCTGCTTTGAGTTGGTGTGTCCTGGTTTGTGGGGAGCTTGCTTCTGATGATGAGTTTGGAGAAGTTGGGGGGTTGTTTTGAGGCCACAAGAGGGGGTTAAAGAAAGATTTCTTTCAGGGTGGGGTCCCCATCGACTATGGGTTGTAATTGTTTAATGATACCTTATATGGGTTCCAGTGTGGAGTGGTAGGTGACAACTAGGGGTGTGCAGGCATAGGGGGTTTTATTTCTGTATTGAAGCAGGTTTTCTCAGGGTATTTGGTATTTAAGACATTTAAAATCTTTTCCTGTCCTTTTTTGCATATAACAAAGCATTACATTTGGCTATAAATGTGGAACTCAGATATAACTACAGTGGAATTCCTTCCTGACTGAGGGAGAGGGAAAGACATGTCTGATTTATTTGCTGTATAACAGAACTCACGTTCACACAAAATAATTGTATATCTGTGTCTATATGAATGGTCATATTAGTGAACATTACAACCACACCACATAGGTGTAATTGAAATTAATTGCTGCCATGTATTCTCTTTCCTATATACATCACAATGCACATTCTTCCATGTATCTGATAAGAATATGGACTGAATCTGCTAGTCTCTATTTTTGTCAAACTAGCCTGTCATTTTGACCTACTTTCATCAGTTATTGACCATTATCATTGTTATGTAGTAGAACACATGTGAGAATGGTGTGGTGAAAAGGGCATGTAGTTCTACTGCAGAGGCAGTTTCTGTATCTGATCTTAAAACATGTTCCTAGTCTTTATGTTCCTTTACTAACAAACCCACAAAACCTGGGTGCGCATATAAAATCATTGTTTTTCTCAAACAAAAATGCAATACTGGTATGTTTGTGCATGTGTGTGTGTTTACAGCTATGGCAGCATTGTACATTAGGATTTAAAGCAGCATTTGATCCTTATATTTCATGTGCAAAGATGCATAATTAAATGTGATTATTCTTGTTCATACGCATAGACTCATATTTGAATGAATAAAACTCCATCCCCATAATTCTAGTTTGGACAATAATTAGTCGTTGAAATGTTTGTGGAAAAGCAAATAAAATGGATATGAACCTGGATTAGATCACAGGTCAGATTTTGCCATTAAAGTAGTTTTCAAAAAATTACTACATTCCCTCGTGTAAATGTATTATAAAGAGAGATGACAGACGTTCCTGCTTAAATACTTAATTTATCATTTTAAATGTAAAGAAATGTTCTTAAGCTAAAATACATACAGTACTTGCAAACACATAGTAGAGATATCATACTGGACACCCAGAGGGGTGCTAATTATTATTGTTCTTGTTCTTCTTTTGTTGGCATAACATCCTGCAAATTCACATGTTGATGTATAAAACACAGAATAATATGTTGTCTCTGCTCTAATGCATTTACATATTTTTATTTATATGATTTAGTTGATAGATAATTGGAGAATAAACAGGGCTAGACCTAGTTAAGTCCTCTGTGCTCTGCGCTGGTTATCCCCATTGACTTAGCTGCTTCAAAGGGGATATTGCAAGCCAATATATTGTATAATAATCCTGGAGCTGCTCTAAATTGTGCTAAGGGCTGGATTGACTCCCAACTCCCCAGCTGCCACCTTCTCTACCCAGATATGCCAAGCACTGCTTTGGTACATGAGGATTTAGCCCTTCGAGTGCAATTCCCCCGAGTCTTTAATGGACAAAGATAATTCCCATCAAAATTAATGGAAATCATCATCATGCATCAATGAGAATGGGCCCCTTACAAAGAGAGCCACACACTAATATTACTTACACACCACTGTGCTATTCTTATAAACTAAAATATTGTGAAGATACATAGAGATACTTTAGGTCAGTGGTTCTCAAACTTTTTTTTTTTTTGCAGACCAATTGAAAATTGCTGAGGATCTCAGCAAATCACTCAATGATCTTTTCAAATGTTGTTTGTACCATTATCTAACTATTGTAAAGTGCTTTGGATAAAAGCACTATATAAAAAAAGCTGCTTAATAATTAAGGTTTTTTTTGTTCTACAAATAAAAGCACACAACTCATATTTTAATATCAGTAGTCTTAGCTTTCTAATGCAATGGTTGTGCCCTCTCTCCCGCACCATGGCAGCCCCCAATCTGGGGCTGGGAAGCAGGGGGGGTCTCCCCCGCCATGTCAGCCACCGAGCTGCGCTGGGAAGGAGGGGAGGTCTCTCCCTCTCTCCCCTGCCACGGCAGCCCCCGAGCTCTGGCTGGGAAGGAGGGGGTCTCTTCCTCTCTCCCCAGCCACAGCAACCACAGAGCTGAGGCTGGGAAGGAGGGCCATCTCTCCCCGGTAGCCACAGCCCTGGAGCTAGGGAATGTTGCCTATTTTTCAGTAATAGTGTGCTGTGACACTTTTGTAGTTTTGCACCTGATTTTGTAAGCAAGTACTTTTTAAGTGAGGTGAAACTTTGGGGTACACAAGACAATTTAGACTCCTGAAAGGGGTACAGTAGTTTGGAAAGGTTGAGAGCCACTGGTCTGGAGGACTCATCTGATGCTAAATTCACATTCTCTGTGGAAAAACACCAACATAGCAATGGCAAAGAGGATGTTTCTAATTGTCTTCAATTTTTGCAGAAGCCATCCAAGGCAGCTAATATTGAGTTAAATTTTGTACAGGAATGTACAAAGACCACAACCAAGAGATAGCTGGGCAAGGAATCCCTGACCAACTAGAGTTGCCGTGTCCTTGCAGCCTATTTTTGACCAGCTGCTTCCAAGTTGAAAAAGAAAAAGTATAACTACTTCAAAGACAATGCCAACTCCTCCCACGCGTCACATGAGAAGTAGGAAGTGGAGGTAGCTATGGCTAGAGGGAAGGCCAGCCATAACATGTCCCAAATTTACCGCACCCCCTCTTCTCATCCCACTGCCCCCTCCCACCTACTACCTATTCCCCCCCCCCCCAAGGCCACCACCTCACCTTACATGTGCTTCTTCTCCAGGGTCCAGGCACCTAATTAGTGGGTGGCCCTTCATTCTCTCACATGTGGCTGCCCAGATGCACACCTTAGAGGGAACTGTCTGCGGACCACCTGAATGGAGCTCGCAGACCACTGGTGGTCCACGGACCTAAGTTTGAGAACCTCTGCTTTAGGTTATATAGCCCTTGATTTGAGGTAACTGCATTATGGTAAACAAAATACTGTTTCAAGTGCTATACTGGTTTTTTTTCCTAATTCAGATACAGCATTCCCATTTGTTAGGCCTGGTCCACACTGGGGGCGGGATCGATCTAAGATACGCAACTTCAGCTACGTGAATACTGTAGCTGAAGTCGCGTATCTTAGATCGAATTAAAAAGTACTTACTGCGGGTCCACGCGGTGCAGGCTGGCTCCCTCATCGACTCCGCTTACTCCTCGCGCCGAGCTGGAGTTCCGGAGTCGACGGGGAGTGCTTCTGGGATCGATTTATCGTGTCTACATGAGACATAATAAATCAATCCCAGAACATCGATCGCTACCCGCCGAATCGGGCGGGTAGTGTAGACATGCCCTTAGAGAGATGATGCACTATTAAAAACTAACATCTCTTAATTTTTGTCAACATTATGAGACAGACAGTACACAGTCCTGTATGAGTGCTGAAGAGTGGGGAGAAGCAAGAAAAGCCAGTAATGCCACTAAATATGTCCTGGGGTAGGATAAGGGTGAGCTATAGCCCTGTCGTCTCTCCACGTGGGCAAGCACTGACTGGGGGGAATGTATACTACTCCGGTAAAAGAATGTAGCAAGTAGCTTTGCTTTGAGCATTCCCCCAGGGGTTTTGATGTCCATGTGCTGCCCATGAAGAACCCCTCCTTACTCTCCATCACCAGGGCACGCTGTATCTGAATGACATTTAAGTAGTATATCTACTACTTAGGTATCATGGTATGGGAGCAGTATAAGGTAATAGATCGGTTGGTAGACAGATACTTTAAAATAAAAATAATTTATATAATGCCTTGTGTTTAAAACCATAATAGAAAATGAAATAACCTGTTACAGGGTCTTAAATACCATTTTATGTTTAAATATTCCAAAAGATATTTTAAGAACATTATGGAGAATTAATTTTTAATGGCCTGGTCTTTTTCAGCATCTTGCCATTTTTCTGACTGAGCTAATTCTAGCATCAGCAGGGCTGGTTGTGTAAGCTGAATTAAGCCTGCACTCTTATGGAAGAAATGTCCTCGGTTAAAGAAAATGGTATTTTCTTTTTGGTGGTGAAAAAGCTTTAAAATGAGATATTCTTAATAAGAACGTGGTTAAGACATATTTTTTTCATATTTAAAACTCCATTAAGATGCTTCTGTAAAGAGGTGGACATTGATCCTTTCTTTCTGGCTTCTGCAAAAAATGTAGGTGTAGGGAGTGAGCATTTCAAAACTCTCTCTGAAGAGCAGATTCTCTATGAGTACTAGTCCTCACTTCAGGTTCCCACGGGGTAATAGGTTCATTATCTGTCTTTAGATTATGAAAACGATCACTTTAAAGGAACAGTGTAAATAACTAGTACTTATGTATTTACAAAATACTTTAAATATTGTATTCTCCTTAATGTAATATCATGTTTTAATAGTATAAAGCACAACCATCTAATAAATGAACAATGCAGAATGAATTTTATTATCCTTCCACGTTACTATGTATATTTTATTGATAATGTTTTAACAGCAGTTTATTATATGGGTTGGAGAAAGCCAGTAATCTGCTTGACTTCCTCAGAAGGAGGACTGCCAAGATGATGACTGTGATGTGGCAAGTGAGGAAAAAGACATTTTAATTTCTGTAATGATGCCCTGAAAAAAATCAGAAACAAATTCCAGTGTATCTGTCTATTACAAATAGAAGTTATCAGTGACCATAAAACTAGAATGCCTTACATTTAATGATATAGCCAACTAGTAATTACTTGGTAGGAGGTGAAAGACTGTGTAATAAACATCCCCACCGCTTATAAATTGAGAGTATGGACTCACTGATGTATGCTGGCCATCACCCTGAGAAATCTGCATGTGTGTTTTATTCTCATCCTCCACTGTAAGTTATTTTAATTGTTAATTTTTTGCAGAGCCGTAACTAGGAATTTCTGCGCCCGAGGCAGGGGCGCAGAAATTCCTAGGGGCTCTTACCCTCCGCCGAATTGCCGCCAAAGCCGCAGCACCGGCAGACCTCCCGCAGGCAAGCGGAAGTGGCTTCGGCGGCAGTTCGGCGGAGGCTATTTTTAGCAGCCGCCAAAGCCGCTTCCGCTTACCTGCGAGTAGTCCGCCGGTATGCGTGCAGGAGGCCCCCCTCCACCGAATTGCCGTCGAAGCCACGGCACCGGCGGACCACCCGCAGGTAAGCTGGGGCGGCTTCGGCGGCGGGGGAGGACAGGCACACCCCTGGCAGCAGGCTTTTACGCCCCTGCCAGCAGTGCACCCTGAGGCGAGTGCCTCACTCGCCTCGCCCTCGTTACGGCCCTGATTTTTTGTTAGGGCCCTGTCCTGCAATTTACTGCATACTGCACCCAAGTATATCCCCATTGAAACTCACCACCCTGCACTTTAAGCAGGGAGGGGTTTGTCTAGCTGGCCGGGAGAAGAAGGCAATGCTTTCTGGCTTGGGGGAGGAGGGTAGATGTAAAACTGCTGGAAGAACAGTCAACGTGGTGGATGGCTCACCACCTAGGAATGAGGGGTTTAAAAAGATCAGTCTGGGCCTGGCCTCTTCCCTCATCACTCAGAGCAGGCTGGGAAGCACCCACCCTCCCTCCCTAATTAGATCACAAATATGCCAGGTGTTTAGCTATATCTGCTGTGGGCATTATGCTAGCCGCCCCACTAAGAGGGGTTGGGAAGGAATTTTTCCCTTACCACCATATTAGCGGTTTTTTCGCCTTCCTCACAGCAGGTTCAGGTGGGCTTTGTTCATGCATAGCATGACAGGCAGTAGGCCATATGTTGCAACTCTTTATTTAAGTGTATAGCAGATGTTCAGTGCAGGTACTCCATAAATTAAGGCACAAAAGAATGGAAAAATGGCTTTGGAAAGGAATTAAGGAGAGGTGCTTGGTAATTGAGCAAGCCGGGGGCAGTTGGGGACTCCTATGATTGGTACTGCAGGGAGCCACCGCCCCCCCCCCCCCATCATTATAGTCCACCTTAACCCCTCTTAAGAGGTAAGGCAGTCAGTAAGGTCCCAGCAAGGGAATTGCTGGAGGAACCTGGATAAATAGGGGGGAGCTGTGGAAGCTCCCTTCCCCCACAAAATTGGCTGGAATTGGTAAGGTCCCAACAATGAATCTGCTGGAGGGGCATACATTTTGCACCTGCACTGTACACATGTTATCCGCTGGGATAGTCCCAAAGATCAGTCTAATAATAAAGTTGTGGCCTGATTAAACCCATATCTAATGTCTCCTGTCATTCTTTCTGCAAGGCTAGACAATGGTAGGGCTCTGCATGGGTGCAGCAATTGTAATTTGCAGGCCTTAGATTGTAAACTCTTTTGGATGATGACTGTGCGTTCATATGTGTTTAGAAAGCACTGAGCACAAAGATCTCATGCATTATTTCAACTTACCTCATATAGCTGAGGAGCATGTACTTTTTAAAGTTTACGTTGTGGCTGATGGCATATTGTATCCATGTACTTTATCAGAATGGGAACCTGGCAAATATTTGTGTAAAATATGCTATGGTACTGCAAGGGCCTCCTTCAGTGGATGTGTCTGTCTGATTAATGCCCAATCACTTATTATTAGAAACATAACAAGTGTGAAATACATAAATTTAGACAAAAAACAATTCCAAAGGTATTTCTTTTTCTGTATTTCTGATCAAATTGGCCTGCACATCTAGGGTGGGATTTTACAATGTCAGTGTGCACTGTTTTTACTGATATGGGAACATGATTTTGAAAATCTGCAAAATCTATTTCATGTCACTTTCTAATGGAATAGTAGCCTGCAGTATACTCCATCTTGATAAAAATAAGATATGATGATGTGGCATTCTCCTGGCAGACAAACCAAGTCCTGTGAGGTGAAAGACAGTTTAGTTTTTATGCAGGCTTTAGTCATGAGTCTCTCCTGAGACTTGCAAATCATGCTGCATTGCACTATATGATATGTAGTTAGTTTGTGATGAGAGCTACTGCTTGTTACAAAGTAAGGTGAAACTGCCAAAATGAGATTCCTGAGATGAAAGACTAGTGCCTGATCTATGACTTTGTCCATGTTTCCGAACAGTGTTACTGGGGGAAAAAAAAGTCACCTTGATAAGACTGGTACTGAACTGGAAAAATCTAGTTTTATCCACTCTGGCCTTCAGAAATTGAAATAGACATCTGGACAGTTAGTGCTCTGATCTGAGTGAAAACACAGTCACTCACTAGAAAGATTTTGTAGCAAAAAAGCATAAAGGGGTGTTCGCTTAAACTGATTCTGGAGGTCATGACTATATTTAATGCTACTTTTCCTTTTCTTCTCAATGTTACACATATATCAACCTCACTGTTATGTAACAACAGTTATTGCTGTCTTGCTTTTATCCTTTACGCCTCTAAAATCAAACCTAGGAATTATTCTGCATTTTTTGTTCTTTTTTCCAGAGAAAAATATTAAAATTAAAAACACGTACCACAGCAAATATTTAATTACTCATTGCCAGCCACATCTCTTTTTCTTTATATCTATCTTTGTTTTATTCATATGTGAAGTTGCTGTCTGATGTTTCAGACTGTACTCAAACAGTTTTTAAGTATTTTAATTTTTATAAAAGAGTGTAAAACTTCGAAAGAGTAGAATCCGTTAAAGTTTCCCTTGCCTATTTATGGTAGAACTAAGGAAGATTTATTAGAAACAAGTTATTCACAAACTTAATTTCTTTAAATGTTTTTTACTGACCATTTATTCTTCAGATGTGATCATTAGTAATTTGTAAAGAATCTGTGAGCATATTAGACTTCAGGTGTTGACTAATGTATTTAATACATCACTTCTGTGCCTTTTTATACTAGGTTAACCAAATGTTCATAAATGCCATTTTTGGCTGTCATGCTGCCATACAATCAAGCCAATTTCTTTTTTTAGATTTAGCCCGACAGTGTCAGCATGTGTTCACCATGTTCATTGTGGCAGCATAACATATTTATTCATGTTGATGATTGATTACCCTCTGTCCCAGTCAAGAAAATTCCAGGATTGTCAGTCTCTCTATGTGTCACTTTGAAGCCTAGAATGTCTGTTCAGTCAGTCTTTTCTCAAGACTAAACATGCCCATTTTTTGACCTTTCCTCATAGGTTAGGTTTTCTAAACCTTGTATCACTTTTATTTCTATCCTCTGGACTCTTTCCAGCTTGTCCACATCCTTCCTAAAACGTAGCCACTCAGAATTGGACACAGTACTTAACTGAGGACTCACCATTGCTGAGTAGAGTGGGACAATTACCTCTCTTGTCTTATGTAACACGCCTGTTAATACACCCCAGAATGATATTAGCCTTCCTTGCAACTGCGTCACATTGTTGGCTCATTGTCAGTTTGTGATTCACTATAACCCCCAGATCCTTTTCAGCAGTACAACTGCCTAGGCAGTTTCCCTATTTTGTATTTATGCATATGATTTTTCCTTAAGGACAGTATTTTACTCTTGTCTTTATTGATTTTCATCTTGCTGATTTCAGACAATTCTCTGATATGTCATAACCCATACATAACCTCGAAATGGGGTACTATGATTACAAGCATCCTGTCTTATTCTTTGTCAGCAATTACCGAAGTCAGCTCTTCAGCATGCGGAAGTACAGTAGAACCTCAGTGTTACGATCATCTTGGGAATGGAGGTTGCTCGTAATTCTGAAATGTTTGTAATTCTGAACAAAATGTTACAGTTCTTCTTTCAAAAGTTTATAACTGAACATTAGCTTAATACAGCTTTGAAACTTTACTGTGCAGAAGAAAAATGCTGCTTTTAACCATCTTAATTTAACTGAAAGAAGCACAAATCTTTTTTGTCAAATCTTTTTTTTCTTAGTTCACTTTTAGTAGTGTGTTACCACAGTACTGTATTGTATTTGCTTTTTATTTTTTGTCTCTGCTTCTGCTGCCTGATTGCATACTTCTGGTTCCAAATGAGGTGTGAGGTTGGCTGGTCAGTTTGTAACTCAGCTGTTCGTAACTCTGAAGTTCTATTGTAAATGATCTTCTCTAAACATACTATCTATGAAGATTCTCAGTCCTGAATCTTAGCAGCTTACCTAAGATCAGTGGTTCTTCAGTTCTTAAAGAAGTTTAACTCCTGGTGCACCCCTGCGGACAGCTGTAGCAGGGGAGAGAATGAGACACGCCCCTACTGTTGCACATCATCCCTGCTGGGCATCAGTGCTCCCTTCCCAGTGGATTTCTTCTTGACTGGGAGTCAGCAAAGGAGCTCCTGGTCACTATGCCTCTGCGTCACTCCAGCTCTTCCACACATTCTCCGATATCCTTTGCAAATGACTCCCTAGATTCCAGCCAGTCTGGTCAGTTGCCTAAATTGTCAAGAGCATTTTGTGGCACTTCAACATTTGTGCCCTGGTGCTTCAGCTTCCACCTCAGCATTTTGGTGCCCGATCAACTGTTTGATTTTGCTCTGTGCATCTGCACCTGCCCAGATGTTTCAGTACTAGCCTCCATGCTTTTGCATTTTATTTAATTATTTAAAAATGTAATTTCCTGTTAGTGTGTCAGTGTACCAGTTTATTTTTTGTCAACCCACTAGCATCTAAGTTATGGTTTCCCAGCCCCTTGTGTTTAGTAGGCTTCTTGGAACATTGACTCCTACTACATATTCTTGGTGTGGAAGATTTTTGTTGTTCATTTCCTTTTAATATATGTCAAGAAAGAAAGAAAGAAACTTTGAATCATGGTAGTGCAGCAGAACTATGTCCAAGATGGACAGTCATGTTCCATGTGTCATCTGTGTTTGAATTGACCATGGTATGTAGGGTCAGCAAGTTTGCTTGCAGATGTCCACCAATGTGAGCAGCGTTTCCATACTCCCTTTGAAGAACACCATGGATATTCATGTAAGTCCAATGTAAGGTATTACTTATACTGATGCACACCACGTTCTCTTCTGGTAAGACCAGATGGGCAACTTGCTTATTGAAGTACCAGGTGGAGTAACATGCTCAGCTACAGACTCTATGAAGCATTTGTCTTCTCGATAGTAGGGCCCCAGCTCATTGGATAAGACAGAGGCATTCCTCTGTTGAAGGCCTTGAATCCACAGTTTTGTACTGAGGGTGAAGGATTACCCCTCCTACCACCCATGTGCTCAAAGTAGAGAGGAGGAAGAGGAGGATTCTGGTCAGTGCCTGCTCCTAGTTCTCTATGAGACTGCCATGATGGCCACAGTAAGGCATTGTTCTCTCCCTGTCTCTACAGGGGTGTCTCAGAACAGAGTGTGCTCTTTGCACCAAGACTAATGATTGTGTCTTAAAAGTTGGTGCTCTTGGGACAGGAAATTCAGAACTTCATGATAGTGCCTCTTATGGCAAAGACTGCAGCATAGCCAGTTTCCAAAGGTCTGGTGACACACTATGCCTCCCCATCCAGATGACACTTCCAGATGGTTGGGAGGGGGCAGCTTGAGGATTAGATGACCAGAGCTGCTGCTTGGGACTGATGGTCTGGAGCAGTAGTTCTCAATCACGGGTATGTGTACTCCTGGGGGTATGCAGAGGTCTTCCAGCAGGTGCATCAACTCATCTAGATATTTGTCTAGTTTTACAACAGGCTACATAAAAAGCACTAGCGAAGTCAGTACAACTAAAATTTCATACAATTACTTGTTTGTACTGCTCTATATACTATACACTGAATTGTAAGTACAATATTTATATGCCAATTGATTCATTTTATAATTATATGGTAAAAATGAGAAAGTAAGCTGTTTTTCAGTGATAGTGTGCTGTGACACTTTTGTAGTTTTGCGCCTGATTTTGTAAGCAAGTAGTTTTTAAGTGAGGTGAAACTTTGGGGTACACAAGACAATTTAGACTCCTGAAAGGGGTATAGCAGTTTGGAAAGATTGAGAGCCACTGATCTGGAGGACTCATCTGATGCTAAATTCACATTCTCTGTGGAAAAACACCAACATAGCAATGGCAAAGAGGATGTTTCTAATTGTCTTCAGTTTTTGCAGAAGCCATCCAAGGCAGCTAATATTGAGTTAAATTTTGTACAGGAATGTACAAAGACCACAACCAAGAGATAGCTGGGCAAGGAATCCCTGACCAACTAGAGTTGCCGTGTCCTTGCAGCCTATTTTTGACCAGCTGCTTCCAAGTTGAAAAAGAAAAAGTATAACTACTTCAAAGACAATGCCAACTCCTCCCACGCTTCACATGAGAAGTAGGAAGTGGAGGTAGCTATGGCTAGAGGGAAGGCCAGCCATAGGTAAAATTCTCTGCCCCAGAATCCTCATCTCGCAGTGCTTGGAATCATTTGAATGAAGGGTTCACTTTTTTGTCACTGTAATCCTTCACATTGAGAACTGTACACCTTAATGGCAGTCAGATTGTAGCTTTGGAAGAAATCTTTCATCCTGGTCATTGATTCTCTTTCCAAAGAGAAGTGTCAGGACCTAGATCTGGGCTGCATTAGAATCAGGAAAATTTTTGAAGGCTTGGATGCTGCTTGGATTCTTCTCCCTTTTTGGAAGCTGTGTTCATTAGATTCCAGTCATATAATTTGTAAAAGATTTCCACATAGTCTTTAGACCAACTTTTAAAAACAATATTCTTTAAATTACCACACCTACTTTGGTATGGCTACTCTTTCGTTTCTCTTTAACTAGAAATACCATTATATACTAGTGGATATTGCTTTTTAGCCTCTTAGATTTGCTATCTATGGATGGATGTTATGAAAGTGAAAAATGGGTTATTGGTCTGAAACTGGAATTTTCAGAAATTGTCTCCTTTATAATTATATATTTGCTTCTGGCATCTCTGCTTGTATGAGAATCTTCATTCTTCTCATAAGTGGAAGCTACCTGAGAAATGGAGGATGGTTCATTGGACTTTGGATTCATAGTCAATGCTTTGTTTCCATGTCACACACAGAGCATTACAATCAACATTTAAAAAAACACCTTATTTTTTATTATCTTCTGGAATCCCACATAGCCATGCTATGCATGCTCCAGTTATATGGAGGAATCTGTGGAAGAAACAAACTGAAAACTTTAAATATAGGAAAGTAACCTAGTTTTCTCAAAATATTAATAACTTTTCCTTGGAAATGTATAAGTATTTTACCCAGTTTTGATACTTCAGATTTAAAAGTAGATAATTATTTCAGTACTTCCAGGCAATATTTTTATGGATGCTCTGTTCACAAGCCATCTGACCTTCATGTTTCTGTTGTGTGATGTAAATTATTCCCTTTTTGTTTTATTGTCTCATATTTGTATTTTTGTTTCTGCCATGCTTTCAGTCATTGTCTCACACTACCTCGCTCTCGATACACTCAGTCCTTTGACCACCACCACCACAGAGATGCCAGGTATATATTTTCCTCTGTGTGATACTATGTGAATAACTGCATGTACCTGTGTGTACCTACATTGTATAGTGGTAGAAGATAAAATTCCAAAGAACTCTGCTTAGTACCAAAATAAATAATGTATTTTTAGAAAAAATTGATGTCTAGGTTATTAGTTGGTAGACAATTGGTTAAGATAATATTTTCATAAGACGTATTTTTTTACATTTTTCAGCCCCCACAATCTATAATTGGTACCACATAAAAATGAAACTACATTTTTACAGTTGCAGTGGTCTCTCTTCAATAGTTATTAAAGATAACTATTTAAAATCAATCAACATAAACACTCAATGGAAATATATCTGCCACATACAGTATTTAAACTGTATAACCCTTTTCACTCTAGAGTTACAATAGACAAATCCTAAGTGTGATAATTATATTTTTATATTCTCACCTGAATATTAATTTATCTTACATATTTTTATTTTGAGTAATTTTCCAGTAATTTCCAGTAATTTTTCTAAATTTCTCATTTAAATTTGTATAGGCTGAGTTCTATTTCTGATGATTACCTCATTTGCTGAAAGTTCCTGCTTTTCATGTTTGTTTGTCCTCATCTCATCTTTGTGTTGCTTTTCATTGTGTTCACACTTTATGTTTTGGCAGCAAGGATCACACAATGTATCCTCTCTTTTGTGAAGATGCAATCAGATTACTCCGTTCCCGTAAGATGTGTCGTACTTATTCTGAGGGTGCTTACTATGATCTTGAGAGGTATAATTGGTGTGGAGTATATTATTTTTTCTCCCATTTATATTTAGGTAGACAGTAATCCATTCAAGTTCAGAACTAAACAATGTATGTTTTTCAGCAGTACATTTATACAATAAAGATACTGTACAATATACTGTGATTACTTGGCAAATATATTAATCTAAGATGTATTACATAAAAGTATATTTATATCTTTAAATACTAAGAAAAACTGAATGGTTTGCTAAAAGAAAGAGCCATATTTAGAAAACAGAGTATATTAATAAATATAAGGGTTTTTTAATAGCTCATAATTTTTGACTGGGATTTTTAAAAGTGCTTATTGCTGTCCTAACTCTGCTCCCATTGGAGACAAAGGTTACATTCTTGAAAATCCTTTGTTTGCTTGAAAAATTCTGGCAGAGATCCTTTTTAATACTTGTAAAGTATGTATTTATTATTCATTCATTTTAGTTATAGGTATTTCTAAAGTTCTCATTCAATAGTTTCTGAGTACCTCAGATGTCTTAATTAATCTAGTTTCACAACACCCTTCTCTAAGGCTTGTCTACATGGGGAAATAGCCCAGCATAGCTAGTGCATTTGGAAGTGGATTAAGCTAAACTGCAAAAAAAAAAAAAAGCACTCTTTGTGCAGAATAAGAGTGTTGACATGGAGATTTTATGCAGAATAGCTATTACACTTTAAATTCACATAGCATATTTTGCACTACCTTGTAGTAAGTAACAAGAAGTGCTAGTATGGTGCTCCATTTGGAATGGATTATTTGCGTACAGTTCTTTCAACAAAACACTAAATGTAAGAAAGCTGTCTGAATGGTTTTGCGGGAATGCTACATTATGAAGATATCACTCCAACATGCTATGAAATTATTAAGGCCAGATTCTGATCTCAGTTAGTATATTTAATGGTAGATACTGCCATTTCTTTAAAGGAGTAGCTGATATGTAGCTCTTCTGCACTTGTCCATTGCAGGAACTGAAAAATTCCTTCTACACTCACTCATGGTTGCCATCTTGGTCTCACTCAATCAGAAGGACAAATCCTTATAGTATTTTTAAAGCTTTGTTTTGTATTAAAACAGCATAAAATCCATTTACTAGCTGTAGAACTGGCTTCAGAGATAAAAACAAAAATAAAATGGGATCCAGAATTTTTACAGTCCCACAGAACTGTTCAAATCCCAGAGGTATCTTGTTCAAATATTCCTTCTCATACATTTCCTTGGCATGACAATTCCTCTCAGGACTCTTCCAACAGGACAGCTTGACAAGCTCTACCTGCCTGCCTGATGATGTAAAGTTTAATTGGCCGGTGATGGGACAATAGGTGGGGAGAACTCTGAGTTACTGCAGATAATTCTTTCCCAGGTATCTGGCTGGTGGGTCTTGCCCACATGCTCAGGATCTAATTGATTGCCATATTTGGGGTTCGGAAAGAATTTCCCCCAGTTCAGATTGCAGAGACTCTGGGTGGGGGGGGGGAGGTGCGCCTTCCTCTGCAGCGTGCAGCATGGGTCACTTGCAGGTTTAAACAAGTGGAAAAGGTGGATTATCTGTAACTTTAAGTCTTTAAATTATGTTTTGAGGATTTCAGTAACTCATCCAGAGGTTATGTCTCTATTACAGGAGTGGGTGGGAGAGGTTCTGTGGCCTGAAATGTGCAGGAGGTCAGACTAGATGATTATGATGGTCCCTTCTGGCTTTAAAGTCTATGAGTTATGAGATTGAACAACCTGAAATGCTGTTACCTTGGAATCTACTTACAGTAGAGTTTGGCTATTTTAAATTGAATGATTAATAAATCATCACCATAGATTTTGTTATTTTGTGGCTTGTGCCACCTTCCCCTTGTAAATTAACAGTAGGTAAATTCTGCCATAACTACACAGACAGACTTCTCAAGGCAGTGCTGCATGTGTTCATGTCACACGCCCCGTCAATTCCCAGTCCTGACTGGGGAAGCTAATGATCCAACCAATGGACCAAATTCAGTGATGAATCCCGGTCACATGCCACCTGAGGCACATTGCACACATTCTAAGAAGAAACTTTCCTAACACTTTCTATTACAAGACTCTGTTTTCAGGTGGTTATAACTTTGCCAAACCTCAATCATTTGGGCTAAAACTTTCCATGATGATTGTTAGCCTCAGGCAGATTATATTATTATTACTGTTATTTAAGTTTAAGATACAATGGTTCATTTGTCTCCAAAAACACTGCACTAAGTATGGTCCTACCAGTGCTGCAAGCCTACTCCTCCTGGCTACCACCAGCCACTGTGGCATGAACAACTGGAACTGAGAGCAGGGAGACTGCCCCTCTCTGTCACCACAACAATGCACCACAGTATGAACTCTGTCCCCTCTGGGGATGCCAGTCTTCCATCACCCACTTTAACTGGATCACTTCACCACTTTACCAACCTATGGTGTCCAAACCAAACCAATTACTACACCCAGCATTCAGAACTCCTTGTGTAGGTGCAGGGAGGGGGAGGTAATCTAGTAAAGGGGTGTGTGCAGAAGCATGAAAGGGGAACAGAGTTTAAGTTATAGTGTCTGGTCTGTGGTGTATAGTAGTTGTGATAATGATAAGACTTGCACTTGTAGGTGCAAGAGCAAAAGATATGTATTGTTAAGTTGCTTAAATGTTTACAGTTAGGTTTGTATATTAGCTGTTATCGGTGGGTGTACGAGTCAAAGCAAGTAGAGCAGGTCATTCTTTGCATGGAAATGTTCTCGGGGAATCATTGTCCTGACAGAAAAAATTGTCCAGTATTCTGTTTCTAAGGAGCGTGGCACTAATAAAGCAATTTCACTGTGCAACTAAATATCTGCTCTTGCCAGGAACAAAACAGAATATGTATTAATATAAATGGCAATATGCTCTGTACATCTGAGATTAAAATCTTACTCCTTCATGAAAATGTTGAATGATCATGAATTTTAATATAGCTACTTTATTTCCTTTATAATGTTTTGTGTGTGTGTGTGTGTGTGTGTGATTTTGCCTAATCTGAGGACTATGGTTCCTTTTTAAAACAAGATTTTGGATTTATATGCAGATTTGTATTGGGGAATTTTGGTAAAGCTCCTAGAGAACATAAAGTGGGCCAATCAGAGTTTAGAGAGATTTATACAGTAGAGTACGTAAGCTGTTACAAGTAGGATTTTTTTAACCTCAGATCATTGAGCAGTCCTCCTTGAAACTAAATTAGTCACATCTTGTACTTTGGATTCTTCATAGGAATTTGGGTTATTTGTGCCCTGTTGTATCTCGATGAAGTCTTTTAGTATTCTTCCCCATTGTTGCATTTTACCTCCTTCCATTGCAGTTTACTCACTAGATTTCTTAATTTTTCACATCTGCTGTTCTGATTATCTAATTCAGTGTTGTACTTCTGTAGCCTTTGAACCAGTTGATTATTATGGTGTATGCCAGTAATTAATGGCCAATGGTACTAAACTTCCTTATTATTCCTACATTCTCTATTAGTTTCCCATTACTCATAAGCAGATGATCCAGATGCATTCTTCTCTGCTTGAATCTTCTGTTTTACTTGTTAGCCTAAAGCAATCTTATTCATTAAATCCTCCACAGCTATATTTTAAAGGTCTCCCTTACAGCCTTTCAGACTCAGGTGAAACTTTTGGATTGAAGTTATGTTGCTTTATAGGTATGATTCTGGCATTTAATATGAAGAAATAGTGCTTTTTGCAGTTTAGATCAACATGTAAACAAGTTAAGCAACAGACACGTTAGTGTTATCTCCAAATTACACAGAACATTCAAAAGGTACCTCAGTCACTGCTGTGTAACCAAAAAGAGAAAAATAACAATCAAATTACAACTTCCAAAATACCTTCAATTTGAAGCCCTCAAGATTGCTTACAAATATAATTCAAGCCTCACAACATTCCTGTGTGTGTGATTATTCCCAGTTTACAAATGGGAAAACAAAGGCACAGAGAGAAAGAGGGTATGCAGTTTGCCAGAGATCACATAACAATTTCACAGCAGACCAGGAAATATATTCCTGGGGCCAGAGCCTCAGTTGGTATACATATACATAGCTCCATTAAAGACACTGGAGCTATGCTGATGTATAACAGATGAGGATCTGGCTCCAGATCTTCTGAATCACAATCTTGTGATTCAAGAAGACAGAGACAATTCAGCCAAATTGTAAAGCATTTGTAAAGCATTTCTTGAAAGCATGAAAAGAAATTAGCCAATTAAAATAGCTAAATTAATTCATTAATTTTTACATAATAAATAAGCAGTTACCCTGATTTGTCTGAGTCTGGTTTCAGACTGTGGGTCAGATCTTCAGATGGTATAAATCATCATAGCTGAAGAATGGAGCTATACCAATTTATACCAGCTCAGGATCTCACTCTGAGATTTCTCATTTTAGCATCTGTGCTACTCACCTAAAAGAGAAAAATTTTGAACGGTAATGCCAGAACATGAAAGTGTGTATATGTGAATTGTGGAATAGTTTGAAATTTTGCTCAAAGCCCTGAATATAGAATCATCAGATATTAGTGTTGAAAGAGGCCTTAGGAGGTCATCTAGTCTAATTCCCTGCTCAAAATAGTTGCAACAAACTTCAGCTGGAGTCAGAAAAGAAATCCAGTAAAGCAAAAATAATACTGTGCAGGCTTAATTCAACTATTAAAATGGTCTATTGAGGTTCAGAGTGCCTGCAGATTTAAGGAATATTTTGTTCTCTTCAATCCAAGAGGTATGTATCTATCTATGTTGACATTCTAGTTATGAGAATCATCTCACCAAGTTTTAGTTAAATCTAATAGATTATAGTCTCCATCATATCTCCATTTTTTTCTTGTTTTTCTCCCGTATTCTGAGAGTTGTTCATAGACACTTGAGTGCTAATTAATACACAGTACATATTTTATTTTTCAGTATCCGTTAAAAAAATCAAATCGTTTAAATCTTCTTTCTTGTTTTAGGAGTACATGAAAAATTTCTTCAGTCATTCAAAATCTTTCCTGCTCTTCTCATATTACCTAGTTTAACACCTGTCTAACAAGCATTACCACGTTTGAATCCAATTTACAACCCGTGTGAAGACTGGCTAATTCATGCAATCACCTCTCATCAAGAACTGTTCCTTAAATCCAAACACCACTTTTTTTATATTGTTAGTCTTTACTATCAGTCTTATATCTCTTTCACTTTTACTTAACACTGAATGTCTGAGAAGATAAACTACATCAATTCCAAAATTCAGTTCCTGAAGTCATTCTTGATTATAGTAAATATTCCTTCACCGGTGTCATTCATTCTCACATGGATTACAATCATTGGGAATTTTCCACAGTTCATGAGGATATCAAGCACTAGTTTATAACATATTTGTTACTGATATCCAGGAAAAGGCAGGCAATCCTGTTTTCATTTAGCCCAAAGATATCTTGTAGCATATTTCTCACTATGGACTCATTAATCAGGATTACTTGCTGCTTCCTTCTGTTTTATGGTTGCTGTGCTGTGCTTGTTGTTAATCATTCAGGGCCAGCTACTTACCTCCCGTGGGCTCTCCTCATTGGAATCTTCTTCTTTCTTGTCAGTTAGACTAGACGTTGTGGATATCAGTGTGAGATGGCTGCCTGCATTTTCCTCTTTTGCTCTTCCTTTGGCTTCTAGTCTTTCTAGATGTTGTATTCTTCAGCCTTCCTTTATATCGTCTCCATTCCATACAAGTTTTCAGCTTTTCATAACTCTCCTGATAATCATTTCATTTGAGATCTAACCATTTCAGCCTTCTTTATGTCTTTCAGTGACTTAGCTGTCATTTGAGTCCACCATTTGAGCCTCCAGAGTAAAAATTTACGTGCACTTCATGTGTAGCTCTCATGATCTTTGTTCACAAACAAAAAAGGAACCTATGCCACATCAAACTGTCTTAGATCTTTCAATAGCCATTCTTTATGTCAGTTTGCTATTACTGCAGATTATCTTTTGTTTGGAACCCATTAATATCAGGATACTCTGTTAATTCATGAACTCCTGGTTTCCAACTTGTAGTTGACCTCTTTTAATGTGATAGCCCAGATGGTTGCACTAGTTGGTACCCCAGTTTACCACACAGCACCTAATTTCTACTCAGATCAAAGTCATTTTAGGCATCATCTCAGCTGGTCTTTCAGAGTTTTATTTGCCCTTTTATAAACACTTGGGAAATCATTCAGCTGCTTTCCTCCTACATTTCTTTCCTTATTCACAAATTCAATACAATGATTTTGATTCAGATCATAGTTCACACTTCCACAGTCACTCCCTTTAAATAGACTCAGATGAACTCAAAAGTATAGCACAATGGGCTCAACATTTTTATTACAAATTTATTTTAAAAGGAAAACATTCTGTGTATCTAGTCTAGCTATGCCAATATCCACTAGTCACACTCATATCAAACTTGAGTTTTGGGTGGACTTTGTTGAATGCTTCCCTTCTCATCTAGCATCTCAAAGCCCAGCTTCATCACTTAAGAAACCACACTGTTTTTTATTCTTTTAATATACCTTCATGACCCTTTTATTTTTATCCCTTTGGTTTACATTGAAGGGATTGTGCTTGGAGAATAATGGAAGCTGATTTATGCATGTAGGTGCAGGAGATATATTTCTCATCCGTTCAGCTATTTTATTGCTCCACTTTACAGTAAGGAAATGAACTTTTGATTTCTGTTACCAATCATGGGATTTCACAACATCCATATATTATTTTTGCTGAAATACTCACCTGATTAAACACCACTTACATGCTGAAATGACTGAGCTCTTAGGAAAAATTTTTGTATAGCTCACAAGGCCTGAATACATTATTAATCATGGCTGAATACTAATTGAATGTGGAAAAAAATAAATAAATTTGGCTTTTAATATTTATGTTTTTAGTAGATATTGCTGTACAGGAAGTTGACTAGCATACTGTATGTACATCATCTCTATGATACAAGAAGGAAAAACACTCAATTATATGGCACTATTAAAATGTCTAAAATATCTGTGCTATTTATTTCATATTCAGGAGGACTAGGCAGGAGAGAAGAGTGCCTAATACATATTATGACGACACTACCCATACTCCTGAAAGGTATTTTCATTTATATAGTAGAAATAGATAAGTTTTAGTAATATAACATTTTGTGAGCAGTTTACTGTAGAATTATGAATTGGCCAAGAATCATGATACTGAAATTTACAACGCATTTCATGGAGTATTTGTTTAAATTTGGAGCAGTCAGGCTTCATGGTTTGAAATGCTAAATGTTATTTTAGCACTACATTAACTACTTTCTGTATTTTAAGTACAAATGTTACTTGGAAACATATTTATTAGTAGGAAGAAGTGGGGGAAAATACCGACAATATAGGTGAGTTAGGTGGTTTCCCCCTTAATTTCAATATGCCTTACATAGCTAGGATTTTCTAATAATTTTATTGTTAAAAGGGAAGTGTAGTTTTCTCAGTTGTATTATTTTAAGGCTCTGATCCAGCAAAGTGCTTAAGCATGTGCTTAACTTTAAGCATGCAAGAAGTTGCATTGATTTCCTTATGATTAAGCATAGGCTTGAGTTCTTTGCTGAACTGGAGACTAAGTCAGTATTGTGCCTCCAAAATTTAGGAGGGACATCTGAAAATTTGCACAATTCTGAGACTACATCTAATCAGCTCAAAAGTGTGAGAAAAGTTGAGAGAATTGATAACTCATTAACAACAAGCAATTTCTTTAGTCTACCTTCAAACATCATACACAAATACAATCGTATTTATATCCCTTTTGTAAAATTTAGATTCATATTTATACATTACAATTGTCTATAGTAAAAGACCTCTACAATATTTTTAAATAGAGGTTTGATGTTTTATTGATACAGTTATTAAAATATATGATTACTTTTCTAAAATCAAGATGGTCTTGATCATTTCATAAATAGCCACTATTACAACTTCCTAATTAATACAGGACTGATTTAGTTTTAAATGCTGTTATTAATAAAAATAAAGACACAAAAAGGGTTGAATTTAACTCAGGTAGAAAAACTCTTGTTCTCTGGGTATCCAGGTGTTCCATCTCCTTTTTTCCCTGCTGAGTGACATCACTCCTTACTTTGTTTTTAGGATATGGTGTAGAACTTCAGGTAGATTTCCTTCAAGAAATGCCACTTCTCTTCCTAAAATTATTATATTATAAATAATTAAAAATAAATGTAAGCATAATAATAATAATGTAAATTACTTATTAGGCAAGGTCATTGAGTTAGAATAGAATATGAGCCATTCCAAGGTCATGGAGTCATAATTCAGACAACCGGAGTCTACTGTATTTTATGTATGTATTGCAATTTTTAACAAATGGTCTCATCCACTGCTCTGGATGCATCTACATCCAGTCCAAAACACCCCAGATAAAAAGAGAGCCAAAAATCAGACCAACTCAATTGCACCAAATCCCTGAGAGCAAGCCACAACTAGAACTTTACCACACCCTAACCCATCATCTTACTCCTATCTCTAAGGAAAAGGCTGAAGGAACAAATGAGCATTTCAGTATGACCCGTAAGTAAACAAATTCTCAGTTTAGCAAACTGATATGAGAATCAGATTTCACAGTTGAGGACCCCTAACTGAAATGCACCTCTCCCCCACCCCTAGCATTCTCCCAATTTAACTAAGATATTGAGTGCCTAAGATGATCTCAATTGTCATGTTAAAATATGAAAAGAGATGGAATCTCAAGATAACCAAAGATCCAACCCAGTTAGGGTTTTACAGGTTAAAACCAGCAATTTTGAATTTCACCCAGAAATGGATTGAAAACCAGTGAAGATCACCAAGGATAACACACCTCCTCTGAGAAACACTCTTTAATGAATGAACCATCATGTTCTATGGTTTCAGAGTGGTCCTAAGAAGTAGCTTCCTGTAGCATGCATTGCAGTAATCCAAACCTGAGTTGACAAAATAGAAGATTAAAGATACAAAGTTTGAACCTGAAACAAAAGTTTGCAACATGTTGGTCAAGCACACATGATCAGGAGCACTCTTGCCTTCTGCTGTTTCCTGACCATCCAGAAGCTGGTGGGTCCTGTGTAAGTTGCCCTCATCCAAGTCTTGGTCCTGGCCAGATACTACATAACCCCATCAACTGCTCCAGCCAAGTTTGATATGAAATGGAGATGAACTGCTTAGTGACATCCACATAGTAAAGATACAAGTAAAGCCCATACCACTTCATTGTTTTCCCTCAACTACCTAATATACATATTGATCAGGAAGGGTGACAGCAAAATTGTGTGATACCCCACATGAGGTTGCTCCAGTACTACACCCTGAGACCTCAGAGGAAAGAGCTGTGTTGCTCAAGAACTACTCCACCCATTCTTGCCATGGTTTGAAATAGTTTCAGCAAAAACCCTGTGTTCAACAGTATCAAAATCACTAAGAGGTTCAACATGGACACTTGATCTGGGATTTTCAATGGAGCCTAGAAAAATTAGCCATCCAACTCCCTTTGACTTTCAAGGATCCCATAGGCTTCTTTGAAAATCACAGTCTTGGTTCTTGTTCACAATCTTCAGAAGATCATTGATCCATGAAACCACTGTAGTCCCAATGCTACATACCCAGGACACTTGCAGGAGATCTGAGGATTCCATGTAGTACCAAAGTTGATGTGCATCACCATCTCTCTAACCCAGAGTTATATGAATTGCACATGTTTCCAGAGTTTTAGAGTAATCAATGCTAAGAAGATTATCATGTGGTTTCTGGAAGAAGGACAGGTATTTAACTTAGATGTGACTCCATCTTCCCAGAATCTCTTTTTCCAATTCTGCTTCCATTCAAACATAACCTTTCTACAAACCACTTGATGTTGTTTTCGACGGATGTTGCTGATGTCATGTTACACATGTTTAAATCATTTAGCTCACCTAGAGCAGTGCGGAGTAATAATGATTGTCATGTCATTGATTTTTCATTGTGGGGGCTGAATGGAATGCAACACCCCCCTCTGCCTCCCTCCAAAACAAATACAAAATCCCACCAAAAAAAATCTTCAATAGATAACAGTAAACAGAATTTTTAAAATTGCTTTACTATTTAGAGGTGGTTTTTTAGGACAAAGGTAAAAAAAATGGTTTGGCTTACAGTACATGGCTTTTAAGTTTGACACTATCCCTCTATGGTCTAATCGTAAAATATTCCACACACAGTCAAAGACAATGGATGTATTGCATGTGAAAGCACTGGAAGATCAAACCTTAAAGAAAGAAGTTAATAGTTAGGCAAACTTGCTGAAAATAATAGAAGTCACTTACTGAAATATGTTGGGAATTAGATCTGGAAGAAATATACATAACTGTTGCCAGAAAGCACCTGTTTTTCCTGATACCTCTTAGCAAAGAAGAGGAAATGCAGAAAACATATTGGAAGCAATTGAAAAAAATCTCCAAATTAGTGAGAAGCAAATATGACACATGAATTGTAGTGTTTTTAATATTACATATATTTATTTATAACACCTCTTTATTTTAACTGCATTGTAAAGGTGGTACAATGGTGCAAGTTCATGGGCAGATCATGTAGTCAATGGTTCAGCTGAAAACTATGGGTAAGTAAAGAGTGTAGTGTTACCAACTATGTATTCCTAATCTGCTTGTAGAGTTGACTAACTGTAGTAACAAATTTTATTTCTGACATCATGTAAATCATCCTCTATTTCTTTCTCCACTGAGCCCAAAAAATACATATTTGTTGGCTTGTCTCTTTCCAAGGTTTCCATTATGAGGCTAGAAAGAACAGTGATGATGCTTGAACTACTTTATGTGAATCTTTTTAATATGTTGGGTTGTTCTTGAGAAAAAGGATTGCGGAGGACAAAGGACACATACAATTTGGAACAAGATAAATTCAAGTCCAGCAACTGAGTTTAGCTTAAAGATATTTGGACCTGATCCTACCAGCCCTTACTGCAGTGAGCAACCCCATTGGGTACTTGTTGAGTGGGATCTTAGGGGATCAAGCACAAGCAATGGATATATAGTGGTCAGTTCTGAAGTCCTTACTCCCATTGATTTATTGGGAAATTTTCTGTTTTGAGGGCTGGTTAAGGTCTTCATCGGAGGACCTGCAGTCTTGTCTTTTCTTTTCTTTTCTTTTCTTTTTAACAATCATTTTATGTAAAAACTCATATTTATTTTAGGATAAATATGAATTCATTATGTAAAAAAAATAACCACTTATCTGTTTCTGTCCTATAATATGTTAAATCTCAAAAATATGTTTTAAAGTACACAAAATAAAGCCTGTAAATATAAATGGATATTTGAAATGCTACATGTATTGTGCCAATTTTTCAAATATAAAGTAGTGTAGAAAAAAGTCCATAACCATTGAAAGAGTACAAAGTTATCTTTTCATTTTGTTTCGTTAGTGACATTATTTGTGTCTCTAGTATGGAAATGGTGTATTTACTCATTTTTCTATAGCAGCACAAAGTAGACATTTAACTTTGCAAAAATATTTAGTCAAATGTATGGCTGCCTGTATAAAACAGATGAACAAGTCTCAAGCTGTGCTGATCTGAATATTATAGACTGTACAAGTGTGAATGATTGACCCTGTATATTGAAAGAAATTGTAGATACGTGATCACTTATTTTAATATCTTTAGGACTAAAGATTTAACTAAAATAGTAATTTGTATTTGCTCTGTGTGTTCCAGTGTTAATGAGAAATATTTTGTTAGCCATCTAGTCTGGCATCCTTGTATATCACAGGTCACCAACACCACCCACCCAGAGAATTATGACAAAAGTAAAAAAAATTAATCAGTGTTCCTGCTCCACAGCTATGTTTGGAACAGACTTTTGGATGGTCCCCAGAGCAACATCACCCAAAGTACTTTCCTGTCCCTTTTCTTTCTGTGCACTCACCTGCCTGCTGACTCTCTTCAGTTTCAGTTTTACTGATAATGGGGAACATCCTCTTGCAAAGCCTGGGGTAGATCATGCATGTGAGCTCCCCCTGGAACAGTGCGTGAGCAGCATGCAAATGAACATCAACAAAGCAATGAAACAAGATGCTTTCAAATGCACAAAGTAAACAAGCTGAAATGAGAGAGAAAAATGGAATGCTTTCTATTATTTTTTTCTGTTCTAGAAAGATATATAAGATATTCCTTGTGACCGTATTAGGTACAAAATGTTCCACTGATTATTTGTTTTCCAATTTGACAGTTCCCCTTAATACAAGATTCCATGAGCACATCTGCAATTATATTATCTATCAGCAGGTTTAGTATAAAAATATATTTGTATTGAAAATTGACATACCAGCTCCTAGCTCCGTTTTGTTTTGTTTTTAACTCCAGATTAGAAAAAATATTAATTTGATCCATTTAAACTAATGCCATGAGGGCCGGCTCTAGGATTTTTGCTGCCCCAAGCAAAAACATTTTTGGCCACCCCCACTTTTTTGTGCCCCCCTGCCCCTGGCTCCGCCCCAAGCCCGCCCCTTCCTAACCCCTTACCCAAATCCCTGGCCCCGCCTCCTCCCCTGGGCGTGCTGCATTCCCCCCCCCCATTGCTTTTTGCGGGCCCCCCCATGACCTCCCACCCTTGCTCACCTCCACTCCACCTGCTCCCCTGAATGTGCTGCTGCTCCGCTTCTCCCCCTCCCTCTCAGGCGAGAGAGTGGTGGCGTGTTCAGGGGAGCAGGCAGCGCGGAGGTGAGCAAGGGTGGGGGGGCACAGGAAGTAATGTGGGGGTGCACAGGAAGTAACGGGGAGTAGAGGAATCTCTCCCTGCCCCAGCTCACCTCCACTTCACCGCTGCCACTTCCCCGAGCGTGCCGCCGCTCGGCTTCTCCCTCCCAGGCTTGCTTCGTGCGGCAAGCCTGGGAGGGAGGGGGGAGAAGCGGAGCAGCAGTGATGCACTCAGGGAAGCAGGCAGAGGCGGAGCGGAGGCGAGCTGGGGCGGTGGGGGTACATTTCTAGGGGCGGCATGGCTGGTGCCGGAATGCCGCCCCTAGAAATGTGCCGCCCCAAGCACCTGCTTGTTTTGCTGTTGCCTAGAGCTGGCCCTGATACCATGGAGTGCAAAAAAAAAAAAGTTGTCAGTCTAAGCCGTTTTGTTGCACTAGAAACTTAGAATACCTTTACTATTTATCTGATATTTCTTAGGCTCAGCTCATAATAGAGGTTAATATGGTAAGGTATCAGAGGAAAAAATAACCAAAGTTTGTAATTAAAGAAACAATTTGTGTTGGTATTCTGTGTACCAATTTAAATTAAGATCAGCACGGCTTTACAAAAAAATCAAAAGTTGGTTTGGAGCAGCTATTGCTCAATTTGACATTGAAGACACCATAAAGAATATTTTGAATATTTTAAAAATCCTTAATAATTATGCAAACTTTTCAAATAATGAAACTAATTACATTATTATGAGAGGAATTAAACAAGGGATTAACTTCATGGACTTTGGGCCAAATCCTGACCTTTTTTAAAGTCAATGGCAAAACTCCCATTGACTTCAGTGGGGCCACATTTACACCCTGCAAGTTGGTCCCGTTGAGATTTGGCACTACAGCCTGGTGCATATAGTTAAGCAGATACATAAATCTTTCCAGAATCAAAGCCTTTGTGTGTACTCTTACAATTATAATTAAAGATCTGCCAGGATCTGTGTCTTTTAAAGCAAATTACTACTGAAAAATAAAGGTAAATTAAATCAGAAATTGTGTTGTTAGTAGCATATAAGATTTGGAACAAAACCCCAGAAGCAAGGAAATTCAGAGCAGAGGTTGAACCTTTGTCACTAACTACTTGTAGGCTGAATTATATGTTATGTATTTCGTCCAAATGTAAAGTTCAACCCTGAAAGGTTCTGTGCACTCAAATCCAGTCCAACAAAACACTCAGGTTAAATTCTGCCTGAGAACTGTCCCATTGACATCAGTGGGAATAATCATGTAGTTAAGTGTTTTACTGGATTGGACTAGAGTGTTTAGCGCCTTTAAGGAAGCGAGCCCTTATTGGGCATTGTTTCTGTTTGTATTGCCTGATATATCCCTTATTTCTCATTCATTAAATTACATGCTCAGTAGGGAATTTTGAAAATTGCTACTGTGCATATACATCTTTCCATTTTAAGGTGCTATTTTAATTAAATATTTCAGAGCTTTCCAGTGAGTGGGTGAATTTATGTATACACTGAATTACATAGAGGAAAATAGCATTTTAAACATATAATGTAAGACTTAGTTCTGGATTTGCATGCTTGAATAGTTTTAGTATTTCCATTAATATTGGTGTGATTATTTTTTAAGAGGTTTAGCATGCTCAGTTGTAGGGAATGGGCTATGGGAGAGGAGAAGGCAGCAGAAGAGAAGCAAGATTAAAAGGAGAGAGTCAAAAGTGGTTGTTGAAATACAAAGCACTGCTAAAAGGCAGCTGTGTTCCTTTAGGTGATGGGAGGAGGGAGAAGGGGTCCCATGAGTACATGAAACCTGGGGTGATTTTTTTTACAATTAATATATTCAAAATGATAGCAAAAGGGTGTTTACATTTGTTCACATTCGTAGTGAAAGGATACCTTGCATAAATGTCCAACTACTCAAATTGGTTTTTCAAAGATTTTTTTAATTAAAATTTAAAATTAAGGAGCCATATTGAAATAAAAATAAGTCAAGCCATGCCATTGAATGCATGCAGAGGTCCCTGTACCATGTGGGATTGGTATGCTTATTTTTTGAGAAATAATCTTAGGGCTTGTCCACACAGAGACATAGTGCATGGCAAGATGGGGTGTAAATCTACTGTGCAGTAGCCTGCTGAGTACTAACTGGCCCTGTGGACCCCACTACTGTGCACTAAAAGTTCTCTAGTGCACTCTGACTTCTGCTGTTTGAAACAGCAGTAGGTCAAAGTGCACTACAGAACTGTTAGGACTTGTCTTCACTGCAACAGTTAGGTTGAGTTAGTACACTCAAGTTACTGCACTCAAGATATGGTAGCTTGAATGAGAGGCACCACACTTCAAAACAGCACTGGAGTTACACATTGATTTGATTAGCAGCACAGTGATTGGATTATTTGCTGCTGAGTTCTTGTAACTTGAGCTGTTGCATCCTCCCTGCATTAGTATCTCTAGCATAAGCAACACTCAGGCTTCAACCTACTCACTCCTGACAGGTCAGCTAGCTCAAGGCCAAAGCACCACTTAACTCAAGCTAGAGATTTTTGTGTGTACAGGACAGGAGTCAAATTAGGGGTAAAACTCCAGTTATAACTCAAGCTAACTGTGCTGTGAAGAGACACCCTTGGTGCACTGTATCAGGGTCCACGTGGCCTATTAGTTCACAGCAGGCTAGTGTGCACAGATTTATACCCAGCTGGCTGTGCATCAAGACCCTTGCTGTGGACAAGCCCTTAAAGTCTAAAAGTGGAAAGTGGGATCCTTTAAATTAAGCTAATGATGTCATCACCTCATGGTGCTGTGTCTGCTTTCATTTAAAGTAGTATTAAATATGATCTGTGACAACTGAAGAAGACAATTAGATTAATTAATAATTAGAAAGTCCTGAATCTCCTTTCTGAACAGTACACATTCTACTTGTACCAAAGTATTTAAACATTTTATTAGTTATTTTTTCTATTTTCCTCTGAGGCCTATGTTGTTGAACTCATGATATTATTATGATCTGGGTAAAACCTTGCAATGGGTTAAAACTTCATTCAAACTGATGTGTGAATGCGCCCTTCATTTAAGATAGTTGTAAGAGATATTTAAGGGGCCACACCTAAAACAAGGTCAAATAGTGTGTGCCTGGAAACTAGCACCAGGTGTGCGGGAGATTCCACTTGGTTTTGTGATCAAGTAGGTGTGTGTGGATGTGTGCGAGGAAAAGCAGAACACACACAAGCTGAGAACAAATGAGAAAGAGGAAGAGTCAAAAAGTTAGAGAGAGAGAGATTATCGGCATGTTGGCTAAAGAGGCTTGGGGCTGTAAGCTAAGAAACTGCTTCTCTTTCTTTTGGTTCCTCCATTTGTTGAAGCAGGACTTTGTATATTCCTTGTAAATAAACAAGATCGCATCAAAGAATACCAGTCTCCATCAACTTCTGCTTCCAAGTAGAATGTCCCAGGACCCTGAAATTTGACTAGTCGCTCAGGTCAAAGATGGGCAACAGTATTAAGCAAATTGGCTTTATAGGAAGAAAAAATTGTCCAGATCAGTTTTTAAAAACTTTCTAAAATATTTCTGTAATAGTAGTTCTAACACTAACAGATGACATGAGACTGTGGTGTGTCATAAAGGTTTTATTGGCACTTGCTTGGAATGACTAGTGTAATTCACTCATGGCATTGTTCATATGTAATGCAACCATCCCAAACTGATGTGAATGAAGAGTCAGATAATGAGTGTAGTTCCACTGAAAATCTTTGTACTATATCATCACTTTTTCTCTATATAGTTATCACACACACACCACAGTATATGACATATAATATATGATTGACTATTCACATACATTACTTTATTTATATTTTATTTACTAGAGTTGATGCAAGCATTGAATTCTTTTCTGCACTAAATACTATACCAGAACATACTTTTATATTATGTTAAGGTTCTTTTACGTATTTGATTATGGATTATGATCCTCATAAAAATGAAATTAACCTGCTGCTGCTAACTAGTTATCTCTCTGTCTCTGTGCTGTTACAATGAACTGCTTCTTCACATCTTTGCACACTTCCTGTTACAATATTCATGACTCAGTGTTTATTACTAGAAATCTCACTTTTTGCAGACATGCTTATTTATGTTATGCTAACAGAGGATCTTGTGTCTGTGACTAAACAGCAAAGTTCCTATAGCTAGTAGAAGAACAGCATGTCCGAGGATTGAAATCCAGCAACCTTCCACGGACACTGACAGGTATCCCACTGGATAGTAGCTGGCCTATTCTTGAAGTAGTGACTATTAGATATTGTACCTTTTGTATTTCTCTTGTTATTTGCTAAGTGTTTCTAGAAGTAGTGAAAGCCTGATATGATCACAAAAGTTGCATTAAAACCCTTCCATAGTGTACATTTATACTTCTGTTTCTTCAGTTCTTTGTTACAAGGACATATTAACTACTTTTGAAATTTTAATAAACTGTGATTTTAACTGGCCTGCTGCTATAACATACTTTTTATGTATTGTGCAAAGTAAAATGAATATTGCACACGGGATGGCAGCTAAAATATGGGAAGAACGTCCAATGTTTTGGGAAATAATGAGATGTCTGTGTGCTTGCAATGACAGCTTTTATGATTATTCACTGTTGTTTGCATCCTAAAAGTCTTTCTGTATGAATGCACTTAGATAAATTACTATTTATTCATTTGATGAAGATTCTCATTTTTACTTATTAAGAAAAGTAACATTAATTTTTGAATAATTAAATATTAGAAATGCTAACTTTGTGCATCGAAAAAACTATTAACTTTGGACATTCCCAAAATATGAGCATGAACCGATGCACATAAGTTAGTAGTTAACTCAAGACATTGTAGCCCCTCGAGTTAGATGTTAGTGAACAGAATTTACAATTATTACTGTATACTAGTGGTGACTTTCCTTATAACATCTTGGTAATTCTAAATTTTGGCCTTTTAAAGTGTTTATTTTAAACTTTGAATAGCCAGAGTGCTGTTCTACATGGCGGCTTACAGAAAGCTGAAACTTTGTCAATGTAAACACCTACGGATCCATTCTTCCATCTGTGCGTGGGAGAATTATATGCGCAAATCTCCCACACACTGATAAGAGAATAGACCACCTAAAGTGAATGTTCTTTGCCAGTAGAGATAGAAGGATGGTGAAGTAGGTAGTACTAAAGGAGAAGTGGGAGGCCATACTGACATTTCATTAGATTTAAAAATGAAAACCTTTGCACAAAGGCTGTTGGTAATGCAAAGGAGTTTCAAAACACTTTAAGTAATGCTGTGGGTGTTGGATAGCTTTAACTTTGACTATCTATTTTTTCCATTTAGAGTGGCTTTCAGTAGTTCATATGCAATAAGTTATATTCATATTGGATGGGATTTTCAAAAGCACCTTAGTTACTCATGCACTGATGTCCCACTGAAAGTCCATTGACAGTAGGACTTATGCCCCCAAGTCGCTTACGGGTTTAAAAAATGTCATCCATCCACTATTATGGCCAGATTGTGACCAATACAGCCATATATTATAGGTGATGTGGAGCTGCATTTCTGCAGCTGGTTCTTTGGTTGGCATTGTATCTCTTCTGCAGATTACAGCATGTGCACTGCTTCTGAAGAAGGTGCAAGGACCAGGCACTGCCTGACCCCAGACAGCAAACCTAACTCCTACAGTGGGCAGAGACTGCCTCTTTTACAGAGATGAGCACGGGGAAGCAGCACTAGTTCTACAAGGGTTTTCGCACTTCCTTAGTATAAGAACTCCTGGTGTGCTTGGCCCCTCTGTGGAAGGCAGAAGGAAGAGAGAGAGAGATGTTACTTGTGCCATTCCTTCTCTTTCCCACCTGCACAAGGACTAGGCACAGTCTGGCTTCAGTTTTTATAATTCAGGTCTAGGGGGGAATTGCTTTCTTCAGAATTTATTTCTGTAACCAGAGAAAGCTTATTTTTTCACCACCATGTGGATGCTTGACTCCCTTACTCATCATTTGTAGCAATGAAACCCTTTAAATGGTTATCTAAGCTAAGCAACATCTATTACAAAGCTAAGGTTACACTTCTTTGTTTGTCCACAATGTTAAAGAAGCGAGACAGTGGATGTTTTGGCTGATCAAGCTTCCCATTCAGATACAGAATTGATAGAGCCAGAAGAAGACATGAGGTAATCAATCTTTGTGATTTTGTGCCAGGCTAGTTTTACTTCTCCCCTGATTGTCAGTGCCTTCAGTTTATAATTACCATTATGTGTCTCATTGTGGTGTGTTTGTTTGTTAGGCGCTTTAGAAGTAGGGTAATGGTGGCTGGCATTATTCTGGACCTGTCTGGGGGAATTTCAGTTTGTTTTCTACTAATCCAATTACTACCTCATGGAAGGCGTGAACAGACATTCATTTTAATGACTCTTTTATCAAAGCACTCAGCAAAGTTAGTAGCCCTAGAAAAAACTTTGCTCTGTCTCAGTACAGTTTTTTATAAAAATAATGCTGTTAATAATGTAAGACTCTTCATAGAATATCAGGGTTGGAAGGGACCTTAGGAGGTCATCTAGTCCAACCCCCTGCTCAAAGCAGGACCAATCCCCAATTTTTGCCCCGATCCCTAAATGGCCTCCTCAAGGATTGAACTCACAACTCTGGGTTTGGCAGGCCAATGCTCAAACCACTGAGCTATCCCTTCATAATGAGGCTGCTTGTAGTGTCACTCTCTATTTAAAATACTAATTAAAACTTGACTTTTTGTTACATTAAAACACCATCCAGTCACTCTTCCTATTAACTAACTTCATTGTAAAATACAAGACTTAGCTGTAGGAAGAGCCTTAAAAGGTACTATTAGGTTAAGAGTTTGTAATTCTGTGGAGATTCCATCAACTCCATCGGAGGTGTGTGAGGTACAAATTATTACAGAATCAGCCCAACTAATATGTACAACTTAGTTTTAAAATTTTAAATAGATGTATATATTTAAGGAACTTGCTAGCCAACTTTTTCCCCTTTGTAGTTCTCTTTGCAAGCAAAAGGATCAGACTATGACCTGAAATAGAAAAGTACTACAGAAATCCAATAATTATTTCAGTACAAATGAAGCTGAACCCCACAAATTATTTTGTACTATAGCTTAATTTAGTCAGTTGTTTTGGAACCTCTTATTTTCTTTTGCCCATCTTTTTTCCTTTCACATCTCAATGTTTTCCTCTTTCTGTCATTACATTGACAGCATACATTAGATCAAGAAAACAGGAAGATAACTTTTACCAGAGACAAATCTTGTGTTACCCTGTGGGACATCTGAATGTGTACTGTGCTAGTGGTACTAGAGGTCTCTATTAACCAGAACATTGAATACTCTAACTGTATGAAGCCATCCTTTATGCATGGTGTATATATTAACAGATATCCTTTGTTTCTGAAGTTAAATCTTACAGCTGACATCAACATACTGTAATTAGATCAGATATACCTTGTACATATTTACTATGGGCCTTATCCTGCAAACCCTTGTTCATATGAGTAGTGCTAATTAAGTTAATGTAATTGGTAAGAACTACTTATATGAGTGAGAATGCAGAACCAGGCAACTTATTAACATCAACTAGGCTTAATATTCTCTAATCAAATCGATTTTTCCTTCAATATTTGGTGTACTGGTGTAGTTGGTTAACAAAATAATAGTGTTTTATTGAGAAATTTCCTGGAAATAGATTATAGCATGGAAAATTATTATTGAGACACGGAAAACATTTCAGCCCATTTATCCAGAGTTTTGGATAAGAGACCGCATACATCTGTAAATACTGTATGTTATCAAGAAGCGAACTCAGAAAAGTTACCAAAATGTATTTAACAATGATTTTTCTCCAAATCAATACCAAGCAGCATATTTTATAACTAACAGAACAGTTAAAGGTCAACTGAGCTGCTTTTTGACTAACATTACAGGAATTGTGAAGCAGCAGATAGACAGCCATATCAAAGATCCAGATCAACAGAACAGCGTCCTGTGCTCGAGCGGACCAACTCCCGCTCCCGATCCACAGAGCGTCCTGACTCAAACCTCATGAGGTCGATGCCTTCATTAATGACTGGAAGATCTGCCCCTCCTTCACCTGCCTTATCGAGGTGAAACAGACAAATCAATCAGACTAATTCCCTTTGCCCCACCAACTCACATTTTATTTTCCCAGTAGCTAATTGGTATTAGCTTCCATCTTTGGCTGATCACTAGTAGCAGTAGATACTAACCCTGTCAGTGCCAACACACTATTTATATTCTATTGTGGATATAATGGTGTGGCTGCCATTGTAATTTGTTTACTAACGTATTTAACTACATTTGTTTTGTGATTTCTCATTTATCAGGAATCCTCGGTGATTTCCCACATAAAGCACCTCATAACTATCATGTTCTTCTCTTACAGAATGAGAAATTGTTTGTGTTCATCAGACATCGCTTATGGAACAACCATCATAACAACATCAAATGAAACTATTTTTTTTAAAAAAAGTTTCTTTAAATGGATTGTACTAACGTTGTGTATTAACCGCTGTTTTCTCTGACTACATTTTACTGTGCCATAGTCTGTATTGTTCCTGTTTAAGTACATTATATTACTACTGATGCAGAATTTTACCAATTTATGTAAACTCCCTTTAGTGCAACTACTGTAAAGAAAGTACGACTATATGTGGAGATAATTTGGTCGAGTAGGAAGTTGAATGAAACATCACCTTATTTTAGGATTGTAGAATATGTTTCTTGGCTTTCTGATAGTGAAAGCTAATTATATCAAGAATCAATTCCTGATGTCACTATTTTACTTCATTTCTCACTATTTTACTTCATTTTTACTTAGTCAAACCCAAAGCTTAACTAAATATAAATGGAATAAGGATCTTAGCGTGTGGCCCCTAGATGGTTTTTTATGTATGTGTGTATATAATAAAAGCGTACACGCACATACATGAATACATACACACAGAAAATATGCGGCGTCAGCTACACAAACGTATTACATGTCAATATTTATCCTTATTTTGGCTCTTTTCTTCAGATAGAGATTTCTCTGTTTAATTGTCAGCTAGTCCTTCTATGAAAAAAGACAGCAGTACCACTACAGTAGCTCAAGGGTCCTAAGTGCACCAAAATTTTCGTAGTCATTGTATTAGCTCTGTAGGTATCTAAGGATTAATGTGATTTTTAAAGGGCATGTTTTGTTTTGATGTGTGTTCTATAGGTCACATCCTCGAACTGGGTCTGTCCAAACAAGCCCATCAAGTACTCCAGTAGCAGGACGAAGGGGCAGGCAGTTACCGCAGCTCCCACCAAAGGGGACACTGGAAAGAAGTAAGTGTTATTTTTTATGTGACTTCAGAATTGTTTGTGGATTGCTAAAATGAAGGAGGGATTACTACCTTTCTTTTGGAATTAGAACCTAAAGGTCTTGAGTTTTTTCCTGTGTAGAACCAGAATTTGCCAATAGTTTTGTGTTTTGTACCATCCGCCATTTCTTTCAAAATCTATCTAACATCTACTGCTACTTGAATTAAACTAATCTATATCATCAAAACAATTCAATATACAGAGACCAAAGTGGATTATGCATTGACTCAATTCTGTTCCCATTGAAGTCGATGGGCATTTTGCACTGACTTCAACAGGAGAGTCGCTTAGCATTTTATTGATAAAGCTCTGGTGTAATGAATGTGTTTAATAAAATGTCCAATCCTGAAAGGTTCTGAGTGTCCACTGTCTTTCCTGGTTGTTGAGAGTGTAGGATCCTTTATAGGATCAGGATCAGTATGTGATAGAATAGTAGTACAAAGCTCCTATGCTAATAACAATAAAGGAAAAATCTCACAAGTACAAAGGACGATTAGCTCATGCATAAGTATAGATATCACTTCTAACACAGAAGGAACAAGAAAAAGGTCATCATCTTTAACAACAAAAATAAATACCAGCAAGATGCTTGGTGATGCATATTTTATGGATACTGCCAATACTCTTCCTTTGAATGCCTCATGAAAGTATTGTTCAGTAGGCAAAACATTTTCAGGAATCTTCAAAATCATAGGAATAAAACTATATTTTTGGCATCAAATATATTTTCAGCTTTTCTATTGATAGTATATAGACGTGCTTTGCAAAATCAGTCTAAATGCCCATGCACTCTTTTTTTTTCTCCTTATGAAGATGTATGTTATACCTTTTGTAAAAGTGCTGTTGTTTTTAACCCCTATTCTTTGGTTCCCTTTTTGTTTTATTTTTATTCTCCCTAGACAATGGAGACAAGGAGATAGAACCTTATGAAGGTCTGTACATAAAGGAGGGTTTGTTTTCTGCTTGAAAGTCTTTTTGGGAGGCTGTATAAGCAAAAATAAACCCAACTGCAATTGATGTTGTTTGATTGTATAGACTTTTATTAGGCCAGTGGAAGAATTTTTGTGATAATTATTCACTCATGTATTTTTCCCCATTTGTAGTTCATAAATTGTACAGAGTTCAGCCCTAAAAATGTAGAATTTTGCTTTAGATAACTACCTGAATATGGTCTCAATTGAGCAAAGTAAATAAGCATGTGCCTAACTTTAAGAACATAATCACATTGCATTAAATGAGACCACTGCATGTGCTTAAAGTTAGACAGATGCTTTAGTACCTTACAGAATCAGACTGTATATGATTCCTTAGGAAATATTTAGGCCCTGATCCTGCACAAACTTGCATGAGTTGTCCTACTGAAGTCAGTTGGACTACTCATGTGCATGAAGTTAAACACATGTATTACTGTTTGCAGTATCAAGACCTTAGGCATGTATTTATATTTAAGCACTATAGTAGTCCCATTAATTTCAGTTGGGCTTCTCAGCGTGCTTAATGTTAAGTCTGTACATACATCTTTATGGGATTGGGGCATTAGTGTTCACTACAAGTACACATGTAACATTATTTTGTTGTCTAAAGCAATTGCTGAATTTTAAGTCACACCCATTGGACCGAGAAGTAAAAATTCCTTGAATCAAGGTAGACTTAAAACAAAAAGCAATAAGATTTTTGCTAAAAATTAATCTCCCCACAGAAGTGAAAAATATTTCATAGAATTAATGCCAGTTTTGATATTCAATTTGCTTCATGACAAACCAGAAGATATCAATTGCAGTCCTTTTTTATGTCACTGAGGGTCCATACATATCTGTCCCAACAGATTTTTTATTTAGTGTTTATGGTGTTTATTTCAATTTTGGAATCAGACTCTCCAGATCATTACCCTAGTTTGTACTTTTCTGCAGTGTCTTTTGTGTTGTGAAAATGCTTATATCACAGTTAAATGTAGTCTAGCTATGCCAGGAGATAATATACTAACATGACTTCTGTGCCATTGTTCGCTATGTTTGTATGTTCTCTCTTTTTTTCCCTACCCTTTGTCTGTGTTATCTATTTAGACTGTAAGCTTTTGCGGCTGAGACTGGCTATGACTCTGAGTTTGTACAGGGCCTACCACAATGGGGCCATGTGCTCAGTCAGTTCCTAAGCACTACCACGATAAATACATTTTTAAAGATTATAATATTTGTTTATGAGAAATCTAGAGTTGTTGGCTGTACTGATGTTATATGATACACTACACTGGTGGTTTCAAAGGATGAAGTGGTATTTTGTTATTACTGAATATCAATCTAAAAAGTAGATTTTTATGAAGATTTGGGTTACAGAGAAGTGTAAAGTACATAGACATTGGAGTTTATATGCACAATCAAAGTATGATCATAAGTTCAGGCCTCAATGGCTAGACCTATGGCATTTTAAATTTTGTATATATATATTTTCTGTAATATGTGAAGAAGAAGTATAAATGTAATTAAAGGGAATATGTAGAATAAATATAAACATTTTGCTTTTATATACCCTCGCTTATCTGCCATAACCTGCAGCTATGCAATCTTTGTCTCAATATTCTACATAGTTTTTTTCATGTGGTAATTCAGGAACGAGGTAACTCCATTTTGTGACTCATTTTACTCAGTTACTAGTAAGTAACCTCTGACAGCAACTCAATGAAATTATGATTACTGTGCTGTCGTTCTGTGTGGCTTGATTGCAAAGGAAGATTGCATTTTACAAAAAAAATGGATATAATTTTAAGTATGTGGATTATGTCCCAAAATGTTGCTGTTGTTACAACAACAAAGAAAGTATGCAAGATTCTGACTGAAAACCAGTGGAACCCAGAACATTGAAGAGTTATTTCATTAATAAATAATTTAAAAAACTGAGTAGAACATTGAGGCAAAGAGAACAGTATTAAAGGCAATAGCAAGAAAAACTGAAAGTTGTCAGGCATTCTGCAGATTATTATTTATCATTATAAGTAGCGTGATAGTACGCAGAGACCCCAGTTAGGCTCAGCTGCTCGTGCTAGGCATTGTACTAACTCATGCAAAGAATTGGTCTGTAAGAGTGGTATAAATGTGGATAGAAAGAGGGCAAACTTTCCCATGATTTAAAGAAAGTGATTGTAAAATATAGGATTGAGTATTGTATGTGGAATATGCTGTATTATATAACTTCCTTGCATTTTAAAACCAACATTTTAGCTTTGACCAGTTGAAGTTCAGATGTTAATGTAACAAAAGATAATTAAACAATTATCAAAGGGTAACAAGTAGGAGTTAGTCCATGTCATCTCTGTATTGTACTAAAAGGAAAAAGGTTTAAAAATAACATGATCTGTTGACCCTTAGTGACATGAATAATCTGTACTCATTTCAGGGTCAGACACTTATTACACATGTCTGAAGAAAAATAGTAAAAGTGCTGTGATTCTAGGTGGGAACAAATGAGCTATTTGCAGCTCCCCAATCTGGGTCCCCTTTTGTTGTAGCTGAGTCCTCAGCTTTTAGTGTGGAAGAGCCTGGAAGCTTGCTTTAAACGATGGTGACTGCTTGTGGCGGCCAAGAGCCAGTCCATCCTCAAGAGCATAGTAGGAAATCCACAGTTGGCTAGATCTGCCACATTTATGACCTCTTTGTGTTGATGAACCAGTACAAAAGTGTTGTACTGCAGTGAACTGTCTGGATCTATAAGGTGGTTTGTTGGTTTGTGTGCTTTTTAAGTATATAATATTTCAAGGGCATTTTCAGACTAGAAAACACTAATTTTTTATGTTGGATCCTGCATATGGTATGGTACTTTTTAGAGGCTTGGAGAATTTCTTTCTGTTGTAAGACCCCATTTTCAATTGCTAATAACTTCACCAAACTTTAAGTGTTGGGGCTAAAATTTTCCATGTTTGCTCTCTGTCTCAGGCTGATTTGCAAAAAACACTGTCCAACTGTTTCTTTGAAGAGCTCTAACACCTCCATGCTATAGAGCAGGGACTTGAAATTTAGCAAAGGGATAGTGTAAGGGCCAATTCCTTTTTCTCTCCTTATGAAAAACCACTCAGATTTGTCCAAGTTCTAAGTCTGTGAGCATCGTCCTTTACATGTGTTCAGTATAGCCTTTAGAGTGGAGGTGCTAAATGTCTGAACGTTCCATGTGCCTAAACCTTTTCCAGCCCAACATGAGCTCATTACATGCCCACTGCACTGAGTATATGCCCATCCTCTACTGAACCTGCTATGTGTTAAGCATAATGCAAGAACACCAGATGGGAGATGCAATAGTTTTAGGCACTCCTCTGTCCTAGGGAACTGTGCCATAGATTGGGAGCCAGAAGGTGACCTCAGCCTTGGATTCTAGCCTCAGCCCTTCCACTAAATGGGGTTATTTCTCTTCATTTTACAGAATTTATAAATTAGCAAAGCCTTGTATTTCTACTTTAGCATAGCATACCCCCGTGTTTTACAGACAGGGTAACTAAGAGGTTGCCCAAGGTCATTTCTGGTAGAACTGGGAGTTCACAGAGCCGTAAAGAATGAATATACCAAATCTATAAGTGTATCTGTGCTGTCTGTAACCAGTAGACCACGTGACCCTCCAGAGTAGAGGTCTGCTTGGGCCTAAGTTTTTGACCTGCACTCAACTTAGACCCAAGCCCACCCAACCTAAGAGGGTCAGGTTGTTTTCTGACCCAATCCTGAGCCTTCCCCCTGAACCTGAGTCAGCTCCACTGCTGCCACGTCCTGCCTATGAGGTCTACTCCTCCTGCCCGTGAGGTGGCGAGACAGTGGCTGCGTGCCCTGCTTCTGCTGTCTGCCACCTCCTGCTGCGCTGTGCATGCTGTAGAGTGAGAGGTGCTCTGACTCACCAGCACGCTGTCTCCAGAGCACACACGCAACATAGCAAGGTGGCGATGGCCTCCAGGGATGGGGCACGCAGCTGATGTGGTGACAGCCCCAAAGGCAGGAGGGAAGCCAACCCAAGCCTGAGACTGTCCATTTGTTTTCCCACCCAACCCAACCCAGCCCAACCCAAACACTTGTAGTTGGGTTCTTTTGGGTTCAGGGTGGGTTCCAGGCTGGGAATTAAACCCTGGATTCCTGATTTCCAGTATTTCTCCGCTATCAATTAGTTGTAGAAACTACTGGCAAAGAGTGTGTTGCATTCCCCTGTAGTGTTGGTTACTACTTTAATGCAGTCTATAGAGCTCTGTGCTGTGACTCTAAAGGTGCTGGGTTCCCTACTGATGACCAATGATAATCAATATGGGTCCATATGATGGAATTTCTGTTTTTTCGGTTGCTCTTAAAAATAAGGGTGGGGGAAAAGGGGGAAATTACCTATAAAGTTGAAAAATAATTTTAAAAGAACATTAAGGTTGCAAAGCCAAGTGTTCAGAAGTTAGGAAACAGACATGTTAAGGTTGTCCATGTAACCTTAATTTGTCTTCCTTGCACATATGTCCTGTGATACAGCCTTTAATTACATACCATTCTGCCACCCTGTCTCTCCTTGGACAAGTCACTTAGGGCTTGTCTGCATATGTCGTTATTTCTGATTAACCATTCTTAATTAACTCCATATGTGGACATTCTCATTCCACATACAGTTAATATGGGATAGATAATGTGTACATCACTGTGGCCCAGTTTACAGCGCCTTACTTCCTTGCACTGGATACCTTGATTATTGGGAGAAGCTCAGAGAGGAAAGTAGCTCAGTTATAATATGCTTCCAGTCTGCTCCAGTGCAACAATGCACTGCCCCTTGCTTGGAGCTTTTGAGAGCCACAGTTGAGTCCTGTGTTAGTATCCCTGGGTACCAATAAGATTCTAGCTAAGTTCTGCAAACTTTTAGTGGAACCAATCTGGTATTTCCATGAACACTGCCATGGCAGACCTAATCCTGCTCCCATTTAAATCAGTTTTTCTGCTGACTACAATATGCTATTAATAATCTGAAATACCATAACTTTATTGTAGAATTCTAGAGAAAAATCTAAGCACCCATCTCTTTCCATTATACTGACACTACTTATTGTCTAAATATTAATGTTAATGCCTTGGTATCAGTAATTTTAAATTGTGAGTACAAACTAGAAAATCCCAATATCTAGGGATTCTGTATACTTATTAGTTGCACAATATGTTTACAAGTACAATTATAATAAATCTAAGTAGTAGTGGAGTCATTAACAAAGAATTAGAAACAGAACATTACACTCAGTGAGGAAGCAAAATACAAATATTTCTTTTAAAATTCTGTGAGAAACTGTCAATAAGTAACAGAAAAAATTTAATGTTAAAAATAAGTTAAAACAAACCAAACAAATTAATTGCATTCAAAAATTTGGGTTTATGAAAGCGTAAGTGTGCAACTCAACATGCTTTTTCTTGTCTACTGTAGTTACTATGGTCACAGATATGTTATATAGGAAGAGTTCTGGTTCTTTTTTTATATGTACTCATTGGTACATTAAATAGATCAAATAAGATTTATATTTTATGTTGTTTATCTTATAATAATGTACCCCTTGATGTTGTCTTTACTGACTCTTTTACACTTTTTCAGATGGCAGTAAAATCTACATGTACTTTTACTAGCACTTTCATTTTAATTGTAGTTCCTAAAGAAAAGTCAATTAATTGAGTTAATGTTTTTGTTAAATTCTAGGTTTTCTGAAATTCAGCTAACTCGCTGTTTAGTTACAAATTGATCATCTTCTTCCTTTTTTTTTCTTTGCAAGTGACTGAACTTGAGGGAGGGGGGCATTACTTTCATATTGCTCTTTGGGGGCATATGCAGGTAACTCTCAAATTCTTACTGATGATTTGCCCACGTATTTAAATCAGCTGTTCACTGATTGGAAGATTGTTGAAAGAAAAAACAAAACAAAACCAGAGTGGATGCTTTTACTTTAGATCTTTAAAGCTTATGCTGTGTCTGCTTTTCTCTGCTTCAATAATTATTGTCTGCTTTTCTATGCATCACTAAATAATTCAGAAACCTCCAGGTCAGGAATATTAAGGGCCACATCCTACATTCTTTCCTTGCACAAAGCTTTCATTGAACTAAATGAAAGTCATGCATAAAAAAGCAAAACAGGATTCGGTGCTACTAGAATTAGGTGCGTCCACGTACACAGGATTTATTTCACCCTTGATTCACTCAAAACAAAATAATTTGTGCCAAATAGTGAAGAATTGTATATTATTTGTTTGACATTTATTGTTTATTTAATCAGCTTGTAACAACGTATACATGTTTTTGTCTCACTTTTTTTTCCTGTTTTGCTTATATGAATGCAGAAGGAGATGAAGAAAACAAGCATATTGGAGAGCAGGGGTCAGAGGTTGAGGCAGGTCTGTCTGACCATATCTGAATATCCCCTTTAGATATGTTTCCCTATGAGCACTTATGCAGACTTCTCTAGCTAGCTTGGAAATATATTAAGATGCAAAAGCCAGACAGTAATAATTTCATTTCATTTAAGACCAAAGCAAACAAAACCAGTGCATCATGGATTATTTAAAATGCTTACAAGGACACTGTCAAGCATTTCTCAATCAAATGTTCAACATACAAAACTGTTATAATCTTGTCATCTGGATTCTAAAGATCCATTTTCATAAAAATCTCTGTTCTGTCACCAAGAACAAATCTCACCATTTATTAAATGCATAGTCTTGCAATATTTTTCTTGTGTTGCTGCAGAGTTAGCCATCCAATCATCAGAATAAGCCCAGGTTAATTAACAAGCCCTGTCACAGAACCGTGCTAACATTAGTTATAGTGCTTTTGACAAGCAAGGTATTAAGACTTTGTCATATTGCACTATTGTCCATAAAAATACAGATGGGTAGAGAAGTGATTGCAAAGTACAAAATGAGCAGAGAAGATTATATTATTTTAAAGCTCCTAAGTATGTATTTCAAGCAATGGCCCTGATCTTGCTTGCAAGAAATTTCAGTTGATATAAATGGGAGGTCAAGTATGAGGAGGGCTGGGGGAAATCAGGTCCCCTGGAGGCTAAAAAAACAAAATTTGAAACTCTTTTATAATTGACAGTGTCCCTTGTAAATCAAATAGATATGCAAATGGTAAATCATTTATTTTTAAATTGTCTCAAATACTAGTGTGCTCAAAATGTTTAGGATAGCTTATTCTAATAACAGAAAACATGCTTCCTACAGTTACAATAACACACAGAGCTCAAAAGGATTTATTCAGCCGTCTACACTTTTGCAGCCTCGCTCTCAAAATTCTTCCTTCAAGGAAGAATGTTAAAAAGATGTAAATGTATCATTACACATATTACAACTTAAGTAGGTCAAAGGCAGTTTATCTGTTACAATTTTCAGGTTAAAGCTCATCTCACAAATAATTTGTTCTGTGGATGTAGTCTTTGACCTATAGCATTTATTTATTTTCAGAGTGGAATTAGTAGAGCAATGTAGTTGTGCCTTTGTGATCATAGACACCTGCTATTTTTATTAAGTTGCACATTTTACATTATTGTTGGTTGTTGTTGTGTCTCTGTATGTGTATTGTGCAGTCATTTTGCAGTTTTGTGATAGCTCAAACGTAGTGCATGGATTTGTGTTTTCATAGTTTGCACTTTCCAAGTTGTTCATGTTATCATTAGTCTTAATTATTAATCATCATTGTCTGTTTTTAATGTCATAAAGATTATGAGGAAAAACAACAAAATCCACCGATTAATGGGAGAAAAGGCAAGTTTATAACATAGTGGATTTTGGGGTATCTGGAGATGTATCACTTGTATTTTGTATTGCATGTGTCTGTGTTTCTTAGTTATATTAGTTTAAAATAAGTAACTCCATTCATGTTTAGCTTTTATGTTCTGTCTTACTTTCTTGAACCTCTTTTAAAATTATTTTTATCTGTGTGATTTTTAATCTTTCTTGGAACAAGTAGTTCCAACATTTTTGACCCTTATTTATGACACGATACTGAAGTTAAAATGTACACCTTCTTAATGTGTAGTTAAGTTAACTATTTACTGCAGGGGGTCAAGTTTTTCCATCTTGATGCTTTCCATTAGTTCAGATGCAGAAGCTCCCAATCCGCTGAGTCCAAAGGGACTGAGTAAACTTTATAGTAATTTACAGAGTAGACTGCATTGTCATCCAGTTTTTAGCAGTCATTTACCTAATCAGGCTATATATTTTGCAAGTTTGCACATTTTTACTAATCACATTATAGTGGAATCCTCTTAATTGGTACATCCTGGTGGAAATAGGCTCATGCCATTAGACAATCTTCCAAATTATCTGGGCCTCATAGGAATATTTTTTCTTGTAAATATTCACTTCTGTTTCATGAAAATAAGCATAGTATAAAGCACTCAGACATTCAAACATATAGGTTGACTTATCAGACATAATTGGAACAGGAAAGCAGCATGAAGCACCCACATGGCTTAACAACAAGATTTTTATACTAGAAAATACCATTTCATGTTTGTAAATTACTGTGATCGCTTTGAAGACATCATGTGTGCCATTTACCAGCTTTTAGAGATACTGAAAAATGCATTACAATGACCCTATTCCATCCATTAAGAAGGCTTTCTTTTATCAGAGGGCTGATTAAGGACTAGATAGTGCCCTGTCTTTATTCAGTGGCACAGAAGCAAAAGTAAATATCCCCCTTACCCTCCCTCTCTCCCTACAGCCCATGAAAGGGGTAGCCACAATTTCAAGCCCACCACTTTGGGGAGCCTACAGGCTCCTCCCAAGAACAAGTTGGCAGGGAGGACTAGAATAGGCATTAGGGAGAGCCATGGCTCTACCTTCCCCTGTGCTGGCTCATCGTGTGCAGGTTGTGTGGAGTCTTTTTAGAGGTGAGTAATCAATTATTTCTCTCTCTCCACACCCAGTGCACTCAGGTAGTCATATTACACACAATGTGGCAGTGTACCTTGCACCAATTTCTTACTGTATACTCCATGCTAAAGCATAATCTAGCCCTGACTGAATTCCGCTGTGTAAACTTTATTGACCAGATTCTGTGCTTCAGTGGTAATTACCAGGTAGTTCACTGATTATATAGCATTGTAGGGCCAAATCCTGGTCCTATTGAAGTCTTGGGGTTTTTGCCATTGGCTTCAGTAGGACTAGATATTGGTTCTCATTGATTAAGTTTATAGTGGATACAGTTTGCTTTCAAGCACAATTTGTCTTCATTGATTGAATTACAAACCTGTCCTTTGCATACTTATATAGATCAAATGCCTTACCCTGTACAATGAACTGTATATTACTAAACTGTATTCAGAATAGTTCACTTTTATGTATTTAGTCATCTGTCTAATGGGACCAGTTTACGTTTTGTTTCTTTCAAAAGCTTCTGTTGCACCTCAGAGCTCCTTGCCTCCAAAGCAGCAGAGTTTGTGTCTGATTCCTGGGCCCAAACAGCCTATTCCCCAAAATATTAAGTCCCCCTTGACTCTGCTCCATTTCTGTGTAATTGTTCCCTTTTCATTTCTCTTATGTGACACCATTGGATAATGGTTTGGGATTCTGAGAGAAGGCTGCTGGTATTGTTCTCCTTCTTTTGTATGTGCTAATTAGGGCTCATAGTAGATGACATACTTCGAGCTGTGAAACCTGAAAACCTTTCTGTTTTCTCTTCCCTTGTTCTTTATAAAGTTTTACTTAATTTGGATTTGAATGTTTGTGTCAACGTCTGCTGTGATACTTGATGGAGTAATATGATATCAATTGGGAAGTATGGTGAGATCTGATATAAATTAAGAGAAATTCACAGAATAGATTTTGGAAAAGATTCTCTATTGCATCAGGAAGAGTATCACGAAGTAAACCTCAAAAAAATCACATGAAATTTCATATAGCCATTAAAATTGTAAAGGTATGAGAGTGCAGTTACCCACTAGGAAGAGGCTCAATGTAGAGGTCTGAAATGTCGCCCACTGCCTTTATGAAATACCTAATACTAATGGAAATCTTTTTATGCCTGTACATGTTTCTTGGGAGCAAGAACAAATTTCAGCTCACAGAGTTGCCTATTAATCAGTTTATAAGGAAAAAGGGTTTGCTCTATCCCAGAGTGGTCATAGAATTTGACCACTCAAACCAGCAAATGTCCCAAGATCCATGTGGATGTTAGGATATGTGTAGATACCAGAGGAGGAATTCACGAAGGGGACTTAGGTGCCTGACTGCCACTTTAGGTGCCTCAGTCCAACATTTAGGTGTCACTGGCATCCACAAAACTACCACTCAGCTGCTTCCTAACCCTATAGTTAAAGTCCCATGGCACCTCAGTTTCTATTTCTAAAGTCCCCATGGCACCTATATTTCAGTAGCTGGGCATGCACACAGCTGTCTCAGTCCTGATAGTACCCCAACAGTGTGGTGCCCATAAACTAGACATTCCCCCACCTGTCTTGTCTTCGGGACCCAAACTTGTAGGTGTACTCAAAGTATGCCTAAACACCCACAGAAGACACCAGAGAAAGTGGGGTGCTTGCCTTATCATCTTTAGCATAGTGGTTAAAGCAGCCACCCAGGGAGACCTGGGTTAAAATCCTCCTTTGTCTGATGTAGGGCAGGGAATTGAGTCTTTCACCTTTCAGGAGAGTGCCTAACCATGGGCTATGGGTTATGCCTCTCTCAGTCTTTTCTGTTAAAGCTGTTCCACTGTCTATAAATAATTAAATATTCAGTGGAGCAGGAGAACTGGAACTAAGGTCTTCCCCTTTCCCAGGTGAGTTACTGAATTGCTGCACTATCGAGTCATTCTTTCTTTCTCTCTCTCTCTCTCTGACTCTGACATTTAATTTGGCACATTAGGAAACCTGAGCACTTAACTCGGGGCTGTGGATCCCATGAGGCAGCCAGATGGCAGCACTAAGCATTGTGGCTCCCAAGTCCTCCTTTTGAATCCCACCCTGACTGCCTCTATAAAGCTACACAGGCCACACCATAGTGTGCCATTGGCTGCCTCTTCCTCTGGCTGAATACTAGTAGTCACAGAGAGGACCCAGCAGGAGTTAATGATGTGTGGGGTCTGGAGTGGAGCATGTTGTAGAGTGCAGATGCTTCCCAGCTCCATCCCCTTTGCTGGCTCTGCTCCCAATTATCCGCAGAGCCCCAACCCCACAGAATTTTGCAGGGTTTCAGGGTTGGAGAGTAAGAATGCTACAAAGTCAGCATTTTTATGCCTCCTGTTCTACTTTTTGTTTTCTTTCCACTGGCATAATCATAATCTGGCCCATAATCTGGCCCATAATCTGGCCCATAATCATAAGCAGTGTGTTATGCTTTTTATAATGCATGCCTCTCTGTCCATGCCCTGTCCTTATCAGTCTATAAGTGGTATGTTTATGTAAAGTTTTTACTGTGTTCTTACCTGGTACATTTGTCATGTTGTAACTGTGCTTCATTTATTTTTCCAAATATAAGATGAATGTAATACCGATCTATTTTTAAGGATTAAAGCTTTTTGTGGAAATAAAGTTAAGCTCAATGTGACTTAGTCTGCCCACTAACCCACCTAAATGTAACCTCCGGTTGACTGACTTATCTGAAGTATATCAGATATCTGAGTCAGTGTTACATGAGAATGGCCATACTGGGTCAGACCAATGGCCCATCTAGCCCAGTATCCTGTCTCAAGTGCTTCAGGGGGAATGAACAGTGATACATTCCTTGTAATCCACTTCCAGTTTCTGACAAACAGAGGCTAGGGACACTCAAAGCATGGTGTTGCTTCCCTGTCCATCTTGGCTAATAGCCATTGATGGATGTAACCTCCGTGAACTTCTCTAGTTCTTTTTTGAACCCCGTTATAGTATTGGTTTTCACAACATCTCCTGGCAAAGAGTTATAGAGGTTGACTGTGCGCTGTGTTAAGAAGTCCTTCCTTTTGTTTGTTTTAAACCTGCGGTCTATTAATTTCATTGGGTGACCCCTACTTCGTGTGTTATGTGAAGGAGTAAATAACATTTCCTTATTCACTTTCTCCACACCAGTCATGATTTTATAGACCTCTATCATATCCCCCTGAAGAGTTCCAGTCTTTTTAATCTCTCCTCATATGGAAGCTGTTCCATCCCCCTAATCATTTTTGTTGCCTTTTCTGTACCCTTTCCAGTTCCAATATGTCTTTTTGAGGTGAGCCATCCACATCTGAATGCAGTATTCAAGATGTGGGTTACCATGGATTTATATAGAGGCAATATAATATTTTCTGTCTTATTATCTATCACTTTCCTACTGGTTCCTAACATTCTGTTAACTTTTTTGAGCAGATGTTTTCAGAAAACTATCCACAATGATTCCAAGATCTCTTTCTTGAGTTGTAACAGCTAATTTAGACCCTATCATTTTGTATGTATAGTTGGGATTATGTTTTCCAATGTGCATTACTTTTCATTTATCACCACTGAATTTCATCTGGCATTTTGTTGCCCAGTCACCCAGTTTTGTGATTTGGATTTAACTATCTTGAGTAATTTTGTATCATCTGCAAATTTTGCCGCCTCACTGTTTAGCCCTTTTCCAGATCATTTATGAATATGTTGAACATTACTGATTTCAGTACAAACACCTGGGGAACACCACTATTTACCTCTCTCCATTCTGAAAACTGACCATTTATTCCTACCCTGGTGTTTCCTATCTTTTAACCAGTTACTGATCCATAAGAGGACCTTCCCTCTTATCCCATGACTGCTTACTTTGCTTAAGAGCCTTTGGTGAGGACCTTGTCAAAGGCTTTCTGAAAGTCTAAGTACACTATATCCACTGGACCCCCCCAATCCACATGTTTGTTGACACCCTCAAAGAATTCTAATAGATTGGTGAGACATGATTTCCCTTTATGTAAGCCATGTTGACTCTTCTCCAACAAATAATGTTAATCTATGTGTCTGATAATTCTGTTCTTTACTATAGTTTCAACCAATCTGCCTGGTACTGAAGTTAGGTTTACAGGCCTGTAATTGCTGGGATTGCCTCTGGAGCCTTTTTTAAAAATTGGCATTACATTAGCTATCTTCCCATCATCTGGTACAGAGGCTGATTTAAGTGATAGGTTACATGCCACAGTTAGTAGCTCTGCAGTGTCATATTTGAATTCCTTCAGAACTCTTGGGTGAATGCCATCTGGTCCTAGTGACTTATTACTGTTTAATTTATCCATGTGTTCCAAAACCTCTTCTAATGACAAGTCAATAGGGGACATTTCCTCTGATTTGTCACTTAAAAAGAATGGCTCAGGTGTGGGAATCTCCCTCCCATCCAGGTTTTTCCAGGTTGTGTCACAGTTGGTAGTGGCACCTCTGAAAGTGGCACATTCAGATGTGATGGCACCTTATCGCTAATCAAACATACTTAGCTTGGATTTGTCTCTCCCAAAAGTATGATTTAGAATGAAATGGCTTAGGTTGTTGTTTTTTTGCTGTAGACAGGGATTGAATGAAATTTGAATAATAAAAATATCCAATGTGTCAGTTAGTAGATATGTAGGTACCATGATATTGAGAAGTACACAAAGCTTTCTGGATAAACAAATCTGTACATTTTTATAAGCAATTTGCGGTTTTTCTATTAATTGGTACTGTTCTTCAAACCAGTTGCTAGTTTTTGTGAGCATTCATGCTGCATTGTCATGTAATGATTAATTTTAATTGTCCTTCTGCTTAAGAAATTCTTAAGTAATTTGCTCAACTTGACTGCTTTATTAAGAACACACCTTTTTCAGTAAAGCAGGAACAGCTAACTGTATGAAAGTATTATTCAGCTGGGAAAGTATGCACTATAGATGACAAGACTTGTTGTCTTGCTTAATGTAGCTTTAAATGATATCTTGTAATCATTACCATATACTGTATGATAGCTACATAAAGTCTTAATAACCTTGTAAATATAAGGAATAACATGTATAAATTATTGTATTTGAACAAAATCTATAGTTTTCTGGTTGTTGATGAACCTATGCAAAAAATTCATGAAGAAACAGATTAATCATAAACACTAAAGATGCAGAATTGTGTTGTGTAGGAGAAATAGTTCTTCAAATGTGCCTAGAAATATAGATAGATGAATCACAATGTTATATTTTCAGAATTTGTAAGAGAAGGGCTTTTATACAGATTCCCCTTACCTATTACATCGTTTAATGTATAGGCAATGTATAGTGTGGATCTTTGAAGTATAACTTTAACAACTATCTGCACCAAGTAGAAACACATTCTCTGCATTCTGCAGTGTGGATCTTTATTGCATATTCTGATTTCAGTCCATGCATGGAACTTTCACTGACATTTGTGAGAGTGCTGAATGCAAAATGAATGTAGCAACAGAGATCTGAAGCGGTGCAGAGCAGAAGGGAGAATTTTGTTCCACATTTGTGTTGTCCACAATCCTCTAAATTTCTTTATTACAATGTTTGCAAAATTCCTTGACTACTAACTGTCACATGTTTTATTAAAGTCCACTCTGATGGAGACTGTTGGCCCAGTCCTTCTATCCAGATTCAGGCAAGCCTCTCTGTGAATTCAGTAGGAGTTAGGGCTGCAGTGCTGGACTCTGAAGATGTTTTATTTTTTTCCCTCCCTCTTCCTCCAATCCCCCCGCCCTCCAAACCCCCCCACAAAAAAACAAAACAAAACCAAAAGCCATTAAACAGTCATTTTGATTTGGGGCCCGATCCTGCAGTACTCATCTAACTGAAGTGACTCATGTTACCTTAACACAGTGATTCTCAAACTTTTGTACTGATGACCCCTGTCACATAGCAAGCCTCTGAGTGCGACCCCCCTAATACATTAAAAACACTCTTTTATATATTTAACACCATTATAAATGCAGGAAGCAAAGCAGGGTTTGGGGTGGAGTCTGACAGCTCGTGACCCCATATGTAATAACCTCGCGACCCCCTGAGGGGTCCCAACCCCCAGTTTGAGAACCCCTGCTTTAACAGGACTACTAATTTAAGTAAAGCTTACGGGATCAGGCCAGTAGGCCTGTTGCATTGTACTTGCTTCTAATGTGTTATGTGCATGTAACCAGAAGAGGGAGCAAAACTTCTATCTTTTAAAAACAGAGTCATAATATTTAAAAATCTAAAAAACCTACCCAGATGTAAGGAAAAATCTTAGTGTTGTCTTAAAAATAACACATTTGCTCATTTGCAGTGTCTCTTTGACCAACAGATCTTGGTTGAATAAAAGATGTTACCTCACCCAACTTGTCTCTCTGATATTTGCTCATTGTTATTTAAATATATTCATACAATTTGAAAGTTCCATTTACCCATTAAACTAATACTTCAAATCTATTGATTTTATACTTTTATGAAATGTATCTAGTGTTTCTTAATATTTGGCAAAATCAATAATATTTATACTAACAATAGCAATGTACTTTGGTTTTGGGAAGAGGTGATGTCAATTAAGCAGTGATGCAAATAGTGTTCAACTAAGTATTTTGTTTGAGTAATGGTACATAAGTAATTTCTTCTAAATTCTCGAGGAATAGGAGTCTATATACACTTTCCCCCCTCAAAAATGGAAGAAACCACCAGTACAGTACATTATTTTTTTTTAAATTAACCAGACATGGATGATATTTGCATTTAGAGAGTATTGCGATAAGGATTCCCATTTCATTCCCAAAGTTACTAAGTGATTTGCTACTACAAATAATTGAATTACCCAAAGTCTGTGAAAGAAAATATAACTGGAGGAAAAAATTAAAGTAAACTGTATTAGAATACTAGCTATAGTAATAATATAAAATATAGACAGGTGGCTCTATTTTTATCAGTGCCCAAAGGATTTACACTAAAACTCTTCATGAGTCCTAGTAATTGTTGTTCATATACATTTCCACCACAGTCACAGAGAGGAACAAAGTACAAGTTGTTTTCAGAACGTATAGACTCAACAAGGAAGTTCAAGCCAGAACAATAAACAATTGGGAGAGCATGTATTAAATATATTTTTCTATAACGTTAAAGATGGTTAAAACTAATATGCAAGAAAAGATTTAAAAATGAACACAGAATTATTTACACACATAAAGAGAGTAGGAAGAAATGCTCTTAATATCTGAATCTTATGGATTGATCTCTTTTAATGAAAAATTATTTGACACTCAGTCACATTTTGTCAAAACAATGAACTCCTGCAAAAGGCACTAGTTGATAACATGAGATCTATGATGAGTCTTTAATAAGAAAGAAAACTGGTTCCTTGAGGTGGTATCAAATTGCAGCTTTACACAGGCTATGCCATTCTGGAATTAGTTCTAGGAATCTGGCTTACTAAGATAAAAATAATTACGTAGATGAGTTATGATACATTTTGTAATATCAGCTTTGTAATCATCTCTAAACAAAGAACATGGTAATAAATTGATAGCAAAATGAAACGTATAGCAAATGAATATATACAGTGTGTGTATATTATACTACCTAGGATAGACATTGAAGACATAGGATAGACATTGAAGAGTTATTGAATAATCCATAAAAACTTGTAGACAAATTGTCAACTGTTGATGGGCATTGTAAGACATAAAAATATTTGAGTATTGCTGGGTGAATGTATTGCCTGGGTGAAATGCTCTGGTAAAAAGTGTGCTAGGATTTCCATTATAAGATCCTCTTTTCAGAGTTTACAACATGACTGAATACAAGCTGGTGTATGACACGGCCCAGATAAATGGTGTTATCTTTATTAAATTTTGATATAATTCGATTTTTATAAGATACACTGTAGAAATGGTTTTTATATAACATATTAAGTACAAAGGGTCTGGAAAGCTGTCCTGATGGGACTGCTGTAGATTCTTCTGGTGTGAGGGAGTCCTACACTGGCATAAAGCCAACACAGCTGGGTCTATGCCATTCCTTCCTGGCCTTCATGACATGAGCAGCATGTTAAGATATGAGGTGGGATTGAAGTTGTTCCAGATATTATAATAGGTTCTGGCTGGTTCAGATATGAGGGAAGCACAAAGGTGTTTTAAAGTCACATTTGCCCTCCTCCCACTCCTATGCCAAGTCGTGCTCTGGCACAGATGAGAATCTGGCCAAAAGGGTGCATATGTATTGACCACACTGGCTTTTTTTGTTCTCTTAATGCTCAAAGAGGACTTTTCATCATAAAGTAAAAATTTGTATAATATGGACTAGGCCTTTTTAATAGCCTAATAAATCTATCCCTACTTCCCATCATTCATCTTTCTTACTCTATTAGTGCATGAACATTTGACGTTACATGTAATTTCTCTGCCTTTGACGATTTATGTAATAGGGTTAACAGTATTTCAGTGTGCTGGTTTGTATTTCATAAGTCACTAGTCAGAGCCACCCTTGATTAATTTTTACAGTAGTTGTCTCCATACACTAGTAAGACTATAATTCCTTTTTGGGGATTCATTTATACTGTGAGGAATAGAAAAACGTTCTCAGGGTTTTCATTTGTAAGGAAAGGTCACTACATTAAGTTTGTTCTAATTAGAAAAGTGAAGACTTTCTGGTGAATTAATTGAAATTTTAGAAATTTGGAACTGAATTGATAAAAACAGATTCAGAGAGAGTGGATTTAATCTAAAATATTGGAAATTTGGATAAAATGGAAAGTGCATGAAAAAGGGTTTGATGCACAGGATAAATAATGTATAATTTTAGCTTTCCGAGGGACGTTTTCTCCCCTATTGCTGAAAAACACATGGAAAGGGGAGAAATTACATAGGAAAGATCCAAAGCTTCAGTAACCCTGCAATTTTGCTGCATCGTCACTAGCACTGCAGTTTTGCATCATCCCAACTCATGTGCAGGATTGGTGGGTGCTAAGAAGTAGCCAAGGGCATGGACAAGGGCAGTCACAAAGTCCGAGGATCTCTACATGTTAATATCATTTATTATTTTGATATTGCCAAGAGAGTGTTATACACTGCATATTGAGTAAAGACATGGGAAACCCAGTGAATACTAAGGTCAATGATTGAATCCCCCATGTCTAATAGTCCTGGATCTATCCAGCTGTCAAATCTTCCTAGCCCCAGAGTTGCTTTTGAAGGCTATAGAACTCTGCATGAAGATTTTATCTTCTACTTGGTGCAGGACCCCACAAAATCTAAGTTGGCTCTGTTGTGTGTTTTTTTGATTGCTCTTAGATCTTCTGTAAACATAAATCAAACACTTGATACAGGAGAGACTATGTTATATACTGTCTGTACTTCGTATGCACTCATTGGAGAAGAGAGGAGGAGAATAGTCAAGGAACCATTGCCTAGTTAGCTGAATAAAATAGTTCAGTTTATCATTAGTTGTGGCATGACTAATGATAGTATTAAACAGAAGAAAGAGCACTAGAAGCTTTTAGAATGTCATTGACAGGTTTTGTAGAGCTTCACAGGAGTCCAGGAAATGGTTCAGTGAGCACCTACTTATAGCATTTTTTCAAACCAGAAACCGCTAAAATGGACTCTTTGTTAGTAGTAGTAGTGTTGCTTCTACCAACCAACATATTACTCACCTGAGGCAAAAATTCTGCTACTGTGTGCATAGAGGCTCATATGGTAGCAGAACTGGTATTACTCTGCTCCATAAGAGGTGGGTATGATTCTGGAGAAATGTGCAGGGGTTGCACACCCCTTATATAGCACGTAGATCAACTCCACAGGAAGAAGAGAACAGGTGATCTGCTGCTATGTGCATCCTTCGATGCCTACTTTTGCTGGGGGCGGGGACATGTTGAGTGTGTGCATCACTACATTATTGGTCTGAAATAGCCGAATAGAGTGACTGAATAGTAGCTCTGTAGCAATTCCAGACTTAGGGAAAGATGCCTCCCATATTTTCCTTAGCCCTCTGTCCAATGCCCAGTTCAGTTAGCTGGTGTGGGAACTTGATTCTGGATTTGATCCTAAATGCAAAGACCTCCATAATGCAGTGTTAAGGGGCCAGATGCTGGGGTGCATCTGAGCTGCATTTGGTGCAGGTCAAGGTGGGAACAAAGGTCGCTCTATGCCATCTTGATGTCCTTCCCTCTTCTGGAACTGACTATCTACAGTCCTGTCCTTAGCATGAACAAGAAAAGCCTCTAGGTTGGTCTGCTTTACACGAGCTACCATCAGGCCCCCAAAACCATTCCAGTGTCTGAAGGTCAGGGATATCTTACCCATGCCCCCTTAATGACTACATCCTCTAGCCCAGTGGCATGGGAGTTGCTATGAATTCCACTAAGCAAAGAAAATCCTTCATTGACTGGATCCATCATTGTTACACCCCCTTTGGTATGGTGGACTACAGTGCCTCAGAAGTTTTGGGTTGAACTTAACAATGTTACAAATTTAAAATGAAAGAAAATGGAAACACTAACGTTTCCCCATCCAAGTTAACTTGGCCATGACAGAACAAGGAGCAATGGTCTCAAATTGCAGTCGGAGAGGTTTAGGTTGGATATTAGGAAAAACGTTTTCACTAGGAGGGTGGTGAAGCACGGGAATGGGTTACCTAGGGAGGTGGTGGAATCTCCTTCCTTAGAGGTTTTTAAGGCCCAGCTTGACAAAGCCCTGGCTGGGATGATTTAATTGGGGATTGGTCCTGCTTTGAGCAGGGGCTTGGAATAGATGACCCCCTGAGGTCCCTTTGAACCCTTATATTCTATGATTCTATTCTATGATTCTGTGTGATACTTTCTTCTTTTTTTATTTTGTCTGGTTAAATATCTAACATTAATGCACTTCATATACACAGTAGTGTGGGATTTTAGTGGTCCCCTGTGAGAACTGAAATGTGCTAGTCCATGGGGACTGGAGGCTTCTGATAACATTTTCAGACTTAGGTGCATAAAGTTAGGCACTTTGATAAATGACCCAATTTTCATAGATGCTGAGTGACTACAGCTCCTAAAGAGGGCGATGAGTCCAACTGGTACTGCTGTAGATGCTCAGCACTGTTGAAAAAAAATCTATTCTTAATGCCTCTGAGAATCTCTGCGTATCTGATCTTAAAGAATCATTTCAGACTTACTTGGCTTTGAAACAGTTGATCACAAATGCAATGCAATAGCTTTAAAATTGAAATGCCAGTCATTATGGAACATGGCATTATACATTTTGCATAATCTTCTACACTAAGAAAGTAGTCTCCCTCCCTGATGTTGACGATGACCAGCTAACACATATTTAAACACGACTTGTCCTGTTTATAGTAGATACAGAGTACTGTTTAAAATCTTTCTAGTTAAAGCATGTTGTCTAATACATTTTAGAAAGCAACCTGTTTTGCTAGTCTAGATATGGCCTTAATGTCAAATTGTAAGTTGTTACCTACACTGATTTTTTTCTACACCAAAAATTAAGAACATAAGAATGGCCATACTGGGTCAGACCAATGGTCCATCTAGCCCAATATCCTGTGTTCTGACAGTGACCAATGCCAGGTTCTTCAGAGGGAATGAACAGAACAGGTAATCATCAAGTGATCCATCCCCTGTTGCCCATTCCCAACTTCTGGTAAATAGATGCTAGGGACACTTCAGAGCATCCTTTTGCATCCCTGCCCATCCTGGCTAATAAGATACTCAATGAATTTATCTAGTTCTTTTTTTGAACCCTGTTATAGTCTTGGCCTTCACAACATCCTCAGTGTTATGTGTATAATATCAAAATACATATTGTGATGTGACTTCCATAGTAACCACTCTTTTTGATAATATCAGATTACATGACACTTTATCCTTCATTCCATGATGTGTCCAATGATCAGCATAGATGTCAGTGTTGTTAGTTTTTATCAGCATTGCATTGATAGTTCAAGTGGCACTACAGATGTTGTGCATATACTCTAACTGGTGAGATGAAGTCACTATTTGTGATTTAATAGGACAGAAATAGATAGATCTGGGGAAGATAATTTCATTAAATTAATACTTCCAGAATTTTCAGAAGTTAAATTTAGATATTATATCACCATAGAATTTCAGAATCTGTTTAGTAATATAGTCATCATAATGGGCTTGGGTTGCTTTTCTGATATTGAAAAGTGAAATGGAGCAGCATCAGATCAGAAGGCTTGAAGGATGTGTACAGGTGCTTTTCTACATTTTGACACAAAGATGTATTCATCCTCCTTTATAATAACAATGGAAGAGTGTGGAATAATATCCCTTTATGGCAAATTGATTTTGTGATTACACAGTGGGAAATGTGCTTCACTACTCTCATGATTTTTCCCCATTAGTGATTGTGGGTGTGATCCTGTAAACATGCCCATGAATAACATGTGTGAGTAGTCCAAATGATTTGCTGGGTCAGCAAAGTAAATGCCCGAATAGTCCAAAATTAAGACAGAGATTTATCAGGGTCATAATACTATCCAACTGTTTAGACCGATATTAAAGGAACTAGCACATGAAATTGCAAACCCAATTGCAAGGATTTTTAATGAATCTGTAAACTTGGGGGGGTCATACCTGTTTAAGAAAGGGGGGAAAAGTGATCCAGAAAACGAGAGGTCAACTAGTTTGACCTAAGTTGTATGCAAGGCCTTGGAACAAATTTTGAAACAGAAAGTAGTTAAGGATATAGAGATATAGGTTGATAGGATATAGAGGTAATTGAGATAAAATAAACATGATTTTACAAAAGGTAAATTGTGCCAGAGCAACCTGATCTCTTTCTTTGCAAAGATAACTGATTTTTTAGACAAAGGAAATGAAATAGATCTAATCTACATGGATTCCTGTAAGGCATTTGATACAGTTCCACATGGGAAATTATTAGTTAAATTGGAGAAGATAGGTATTAATATTAGAATTGAAAGGTGGGTAAGGGACTGGTTAGAGGGGAGATTACAACAAATCATACTGAATGGTGAACTGTCAGGTTGGAGGGAAGTTACTAGTGGAGTTCCTCCGAGATCAGTCTTGGGACTAATCTTGTTTAGGTTGGATATTAGGAAAAACTTTTTCACTAGTAGGGTGGTGAAGCACTGGAACGGGTTACCTAGGGAGGTGGTGGAATCTCCTTCCTTAGAGGTTTTTAAGGTCAGGCTTGACAAAGCCCTGGCTGGGATGATTTAGTTGGGGTTGGTCCTGCTTTGAGCAGGGGGTTGGACTAGATGACCTCCTGAGGTCCCTTCCAACCCTGAGATTCTATGATTCTATGACCTTGGCACAAAAAGTGGGATTGTGCTAATAAAATTTGCAGATGACACAAAGTTGGGAGGTATTGACCTAAATACTGAGGAGGACCGAAATAACATACAACAAAATCTAGATGGCCTTGAAAATTGGAATAATAGAAATGGGATGACATTTAATAGTGCAAAGTGCAAGTTCATGCACTTAGGGACTAACAACAAGAAATTTTGCTATAAGATGGGGGTATGTCAGTTGGAAGTGGCAGAGGTGGAGAAACACCTCCGTGTATTGGTCAATCACAGGATGACTGAGCCACCAATGTGATGCAGCCATGAAAAAGGATAACAGAGTCTTAGGATGCATCGGGTGAGGAATTTCCAGTAGATGTGGGGAAGTCTTGTTATCATTATACAAAGCATTGGTGAGCTCTCATCTGGAATACTGTGTGCAATTCTGGTCTCCTGTGTTTAAGAAAGATGAATTCAAACTGGAACAGGTGCAGAGAAGGGCTTCTAGGATAAACAGAGGACTGAAAAACATACTTTATGAGAGAAGACTCAAGGAGCTTTACTTGTTTAACCTAACCAAATGAAGGCTGAGGGGAGATACGATTGCTCTCGGTAAATACATCAGGGGGATAAATACCAGGGAAGAAGGAGCACCAGTGCTGACACAAAAACAAATGGATATAAACTGGCCATCAACAAGTTTAGGCTTGAAATTAGACAAAGATTTCTAACCATCAGAGGAGTGAAGTTCTGCACAGCCTTCCAAGGAGAGTAGTGGAGGCAGAAAAACTAACTGTTTCAAGACTGAGCTTTATGGAGGGGATGGTATGGTGAGATTGCTTACAATAGTTTGTGGCCGATCTGCGACTGCCTGTAGCAAATATCCCCAACGGCTGGTGATGGGACAGTAGATGGGCAGGGCTCTGAGTTACTGCAGTTAATTCCTTCCCAGGTGTCGAGGTGGTGGATCTTGCCAATGTGCTCAGGGTTTAACTGATTGCCATATTTATAGTTGGGAAGGAAATTTCCCCCTGTTCGGATTGGCAGAGACCCTGGTTGTTGTTTTTCATATTACTCTGCATCATGAGTCACTTGCTGGTTTAAATTAGAGTGGATTCTCTGTAACTTGAGACTTAAAACAAGATTTGTGGAGTTCAGTAACTCAGTCAGAAGTTATGGGTCTATTACAGGAGTGGGTGGGTGAGGTTCTGTGGTCTGTGATGTGCAAGAGATGAGACCAGATGATCAGGGTGGTCCCTTCTGGCCTTAAAGTCTATGAGTCTAAATTCCCCTTTAGTAAGAGATTAGGTTAAAAAAGCTTTAAAACCTAAAAAGGAGATTGCTGAGGCTAGTTTAACCCTAGCAAAAGATAGAGAGTAAACCTTTAGGCCCAAAATATTATAACAGCCAAAGAAAGAAATTTCAGAATCCTTATGAATCAAGAGAATGGTGTCCTGGATGGCGGAGGGTACATAAGCTTCAGTTGACAACTTACCTTGGTGTTGAGGTCAGATATGCTCATTTACATAGTATAGGAGTCTGGAGGCTATTTACACATTATGAGAGTGCTAACTGAGTGATATATTACCCTTAATATACCAAATGAAAGAAAACCAAACCCAAAACTTTATCATAAACTGTAAGTTAAAACATTGAATATTTATGATTTTTTTAAATGGCAACCTCAACTATAGTTGGCATAAATATTTTAATAGAGACTGCAGGTAACTCAGATAATGTATTTGTTAAAAATAGGCTGTTGATTTGAAAAGAAACATACATAGCTGACGGTTTCATTTTTTCTTTGTTTGTTTGAATTATAAATTTGCAAAGCCTTTTTTACCAAAATATTTTTGGTAAAGGTCTTTTTAACTTACAGAAATATTAAAATATCCTAAAACTCTGTAGATTATAAACACACTAACCTTTAAAAACTGATCACTGTGCACTATATCAGGGGTTCTCAACCTTTTCCTTTCTGAGGCCCGCCCAACATGCTATAAAAACTCCACGGCCCACCTGTGCCACAACAACTGTTTTTTTGCATATAAAAGCCAGACTTGGTGTTGGGGGTAACAAGTAGGGCAATTGCTCATGGCCCTACAACACAGGGGGCTCTGGGCTTCAGTCCCATACAGTAAGGCTTTGGCTTTCTGCTCTGGGTCCCATTAAGTATAATACCACCCCTGCTTGGCGGACCCCCTGATTCCTGATTGTGGCCCCCTGACCCCTGGTTGAGAACCACTGCACTATAATATACACTTTTTCCTATTCAAAATGTTAAATATAGCAAAGAGAGCAACCAAAATATTTGGTAGATTGTATGGGGATTAATATACATTGTATGTCCTGTTCTGTATTTTAAGACATTTGATAAAGAAAAGTAATTAAAGAACTCAAGTTTTGGCCTGCCAATTACAGTTTACCTGTTTACATTAAGCTGTTCCAAATGATGTTAGGTGTCTTATAATGGAAGTTACATAATGTTTCTGACAAGCTCTGATTTCTTTTGGTTTATGCTAGAAGTTACATGGGAGGACCAGCAGAAAAAGGTGAATGGTACAATAACTGATGACAAACCATTGCCGAAAAAGAAACACCATTCTGAGCCAGGTTTGTCAGGGTTTGGAAAACCACATGAAAGCATGAGACTATAGAAGCATTGCATTACATTTCATGCTTTTGTAATGAGTGTGTGCTTGATGTATCTTATTTTTTCACTTTGATGTGAAATTTTTAGTATGTAGAGACCATTTAGTTTAGTGTTGTACACAGTTCTGTTTTAGATTAGCAAAAGTAGATCCACTTGTGTAAGCAATTGTGTTAGACTGCACATGCAATAGAAAAAGAAATAATTTGGCTTAATATTAGCATTAGCTTGCTTTTCAGTTTCAATTCTATTTTGATTTATATGTGTGAGTCTCAGGAATCCAAGTCTGAGTTCTGCCAGTCCTTATCTTGGTTAATCCCAACCAAGGGATACACTGCATATAAAGAGGTGGGACACTCACCTCCCCAAGATCTGAAACAGAATCCTTCCTGCGATGTCAGATGTCGCTTAAAGCATAAACAAGGCTCAACCATCCCTGCCTTTCCAGTGCCACTCTGCATGTATCCAAGATCGGAACTCTTAAATCTGGGTTTGGAAATGAAGCCCCTATCCTACAGAGATGTGCATAGCATTGAGCTCAATGGGTCTACTCACATACTTAAAGTTTAGAATGTACTTAAGTCTGTGTACCCTGACCTGCAATATGGATAAAGCTCCTCTGTGCAGAAGACAGAACTTTCTCAGGAGCTAGTCTAAGACTGTGGAATGAACTACCCCAGGAACTAATGGCTATTGCAAACCTCACTGGCACATTTCTAAACAAAAACACCCTACCCAAACAAGACACAACACAGCACACACTTCTCCCTTGGGGAGAGCATGAGAGAACAAACAACATGTGGCAGGTGTCAGTCATATCATTACTCATGCAAGTAAAGGTTTGTAGGATTGGCCTTTGTGCAACAGAGTTGTTGCTGTCTGCTGGGTGACTGCTATGAGCCAATTGGCAGAGTTTTACTCCATTTTTATTTAGTCCTTACTTATCAGTGGGGGATTTGTCATTGTAAGGATTTACTAAGACTCATCAAAATGAGTCCTATGCATTTTCTAACTTAGTACTGTTCCCAAATATAAAATGTACATTCTAAAATAAATTAGCTGGGTAAAAACATATACATTTTTAGGAAAATAATCCTAATTTTTAAGAATAATTTTGAATGTATGAGCCTGCTAAATGTTCTGAACATGATGTACACATTATATATCTTCTGGTAAAGGTTTTAAATTAATAGATGAAATGGATGTTTAACCATTTAGTTCTGCAATCAAGAGAGCATTTTGAGATACAGTATGTTAAAAAAGATGCTATATGAGAAAATACGGGGTTACCTTATTAATATAATTAAATATATGACATCACATGCCATCTTTCAAACGTACTGTACCTCAAAATTCTCTGCACTTGCAGAATTAAATTTTAATTAGTAGCATCAGAAGTTAGACATTAAGAGAAATCAATAGCAGGGAGAAAATATAGATGTCCGTATTTGAAATAAGCCAAAAAAGTGAAAGGTGAAGAAATAGTGGAGGCTGTTCCAAATGGTAGGCACTGCAGAGGAAAAGGGTCTCACATCAGTGATGGTGAGACTGTATGGAAGGACAGATAAGAAGTAAATGCTAGACAAGTGTAAAGAATGGTTAGGAGTGAAATACAGACCAAGGTTTGTGAAGCTGCATGTAGGAAGCCCTTCAGTGGTTTTAAAAATGTAAAACCAGATTCTGGGCTGCATTTGAGCAGCTTTGCACTATTCTGTTATTGCAACATTGCTCTAAAGCTAGCTTAGCCAATCACTGGGGGATTCCCGCTATGAATAACAAAGCAATTACATTAGACATTGTTACTCAACCAAACACTCAGCAGATTGTTTCAGTCCTCCAACTTGGGTGGTTACATGATCAAACTGGAGGACTACAATAATCTGCTGACTGGTTGAATTAAATAGTATTGCAAGTAACTGTGTTGCTATTTACTAATGACTGGGATTGACTCTGAGCTTTTGGTGATAAAAAATTAGTTGAGAGAGGGTCCCAGTCTTCTGATTTCTTGAGGAGGAATGCAACAAATTTAAGATATGCACGGGAGATATTGAGTGAGAAACAAATGATGTAAGAGAATTTGTATTCAGGGAGTTTGCTAAAAGGGAAGCCAGTTAGCCATATATATTCCTTGCTCATATAATCTTTTGATCATAGGTCAACTCCTGGTAAACTGAAAACCAGGGAGAGTTAGTTAAATATAAAAATTAATCATTCAGTCAGTATGTTAGTCCTTGTATGATTTCGTTGATATGAAAATCAGTACAATTACGGAATTACAGAATGTTTTCCAGTTTTTAATTGCCTCCAATTTTCAACACGGAATTTTTATTGATTACACATAATTGCATTGTAATATTTGTCAGGGGGAGGCAGGAGGATTTTGCAGCTGTATAAAGAGTAGTTTCATTAAGGGACATATATTAAGAACAGTGGGATGCAGTTTGGGTTTTTGAATCCAGGAAATGATTGAGGCTTTTTGTACTGGGGAAGAGATACTTTTTCTCTCCTTCCCCTTGTGGGTCAGAGAAGACTTCACTTGAATTTAATTGTTAAATAAATAATTAACAATAATAACTTTCCTTGATCTCCCATTCAACACCCATTTCTGCATCCAGAAATTTTGGATAAGCACGTGAGCTGAATGTTTTTGTTGATCATCACTGAAAAATTACTACGTTGTCAAAAATTAGAATCAACAATTTATTCTGATGAATGAGACAGTTCACACTTCTCTGAAAGATATTTTTTCAAGTTGTCTTTTTGTAGACTCAATAACACTGCACTGCACCAGTTTACACTTGGTTCACATTCTGATTATTTTCTGCACAAATAAATAAATGCTAGACATTTTTTTTAAATAAAATAATTGATATAGTAGCAAAAAGTAATCAGAAAATAAGATAAAACATTCAGAAATAACCAGGACAAGAATATGATCTCTAATGTGTTTTAAGTAGAAATATTGTGAATTAAATTTTAAAATGATAGCATCTGCATGTTATTCACAGAATATATCTGCATGTGTATATAAAAATGTTTGAAACAATAGATAACTATTTCAGGTAATTGGAGTGAATAACAATAAGGATGATCTGCACCTTATATAGCACATTACATCTGAGAAATAGAGATTTCGGCAGAAAACCAGTCAGAAATCTAAACAAACTTTACCAAAGATGATAAAAGTAATGGAGATGACAATGATGTAGCGCAAACTGTGCTGTACCACTGAAATGGCATTATTTGTAGGATAATGAAATATAACTAGTTGGAACATAACCATTAAGTGACACAAACTCATTACCTGATCTCAACCAGGTCTTTGTCATAGCCAAGATGTAAGGATCAAATTCTGAAAGTATCATTGATGAAAAGGGACTAATTTTGTAATGACCTAAACTTAAACACTTTCATTATTTTCCATAGATTTTTATAAAATGGGCTGATAGAATTAACCTGAATTATATTGTTTTTAATGAAGAGATTAAACAACACTCACTAAATTAATCTGGATAACATCCCCTATGTATTATTTCCTAAGCAGTGGCTATCTATTTTATCTTATCTATTCTATCTAATCTACTTAGGATCTGATTCTACACATATCACGATGATATTACAGAATCTTTAAACCCCTGCTTTAAATTAATTATTATACAAAATATTATATTATGTCAGAACCTTAAAGAGGTGTCTACAGGAATATGACTTAAAAATACCAGTGTGTAAAGATAGTTGAAGCCAAGGCTTAAAAGATGGTTCTGTTCTGAAAAGTGGCTTTTAAAAAGTTGCATTGTGGGGTTTTATATTTATTGTGTGTCAGTGATTTACATTTCAGTTCTGCTCTTTTACAGATAAAAATGATATTTTTTTCTGTTAGTCTGGTAATCTTAACCTGAGCTCTGAGAATCAAGCTAGATTCATTCCTTCTCAGGCATCATTACCAGTGACAAGGTTTGGTAAGTCAAATTCTGCTGTCAGTGACACATTTTACTCTTATCTTCAAAGGGTTTGCGCAGTATTGGCCTTTGATGGGGTGAAACCCCCATCACAGGCAAGAACGGGTTAAGAGCGCACTTAGTCACTTTCATTTCACCTGGTTAGAAATTAAATAGTTACTTGTCAGCCAGAGAGGGTGGGACTAAGTACCAAAGAAGGATCACATGATTACTCAACAGGCATGTGGGCCTTATAAATAGACTGAGAGAGTTCATGCAAGATCCTGTCAAGGGCCCCAGTGCCAAAGATGGTTGGAGGTTAGAGGCCTCAGGAAGACATAGGCTGGGCAAGAAAGTGATCGATACAGATTCTGGGGAAAGGCAGTGGGACCCCAGGAAAGAGTTTAGCCCAGGAACCAGAGGACAGATTGATTCTTTAGGACTTTGTTACCCTGGAAGGGGTCTGAACTAGACACTTCTCAGCTGGAGGGCTGAGTAGCAAGCAAAGGCAGATGGCCTACTGGAGGTGCTAGTGGGGAAAGACTCCTGCAATGCTGTGCCCAGGCACAAGGAGGCACCCTCAAGGTGAGGGCACACTATAACATGGCCTTGTGCTTGGGGCTTAGTAAGTATTTCTGTTAATACATTAATAGAATAGAATGTCGGTTGCCTATATTGGCTCTTTACTATTAGTAGGAGTAAAAACTAGGAAAATCTTACTTTTCTCATGAAAGGAAACAGGCAATACTCAGAATACACCCAGGGAGCAGATCTGAGGAGTAAGAAGAAGTCATTTTTACATAGCATTTTTTTGAAGTAGAGTCATATTTTCCAAAATCTGTCTTGGTCTCAGGAATATTTTTACCTGATCTGAAGAATGCCCCAGAGAGTATACATGGTCTGTTCAGACATCCACAGTCACAACTGCCAAAAGTCTAGCTAAACTGCATAGGTACAAAGGTGGCAAAAAATTCATGTTTTGCACACCCACAATCCTTTGGCCTCTGTGTGCAAGGCCAATTCCTGACTAGGTAAAATAGCCTGAAGACTGTTCTAATTTACTAATTTAATGCTAATGGCTACAATGGACCAAAGCTACAGCCCAGTATCGGTACAGGGGCAACATAGGAGCACTATGACTATTCCCCTTTTTCAGCCCATCCTCTGTGCACTACAGCTGAGAGGAGAGGTGGTGTAGAAGCCCCTGTAGAGGCTGTATGCCATTAGAGAATCACCAACCCCGCCTTATATACATGTAGTATATGTATATACTTTCCAAGATGGGATTCAGCCTTTAAGTAGGAGTGGCTTTAATTTTTACCAAGAACACTTTAGGAACCGAGGCTGCACAGGCTGCAACAGGGAACCACTAATTCAGCAAAGTCCCTGGCCAGGCCATCTGCTCTTGAGGCTGCATTGGACTATCTGCAGGACTGCTGGCATTGGGGAGATTGTGGGCACCTTGCACTGCTGCAGCCCCTTCCTGATGGACTTTCCACTGGTAAGGACCCTCTGCCGTAGCCAGCTCTGGCATAATGAATCTAGTCCAATTTGTGCAGGATACAGTTGACAATATAACCTACGTGGTCTCATGGAACATGGTATTGTTGTAGTTTATAAAGGACTTTTTTTTAAACTAGAAATCCCAGTTGAATTATATATAGAGAGAGAATGAATCTTGAATTGGGTCAGATGAGGGCAAATTGTAAGTAAAAAGGTAAAGAGATGAAAATAAAAATAAATAGCTCAGAATCACAAGAAATATCATTTTAGAAAGCCTATAAAAGCATTAGAAGCCAGATGCATGTTTCACTAGAAATGCTTTAGAGTCTAGCAAGGGTATTTGGGGACAAGTGAAGATGATAATAAAGATGTGGAGAAATGAAAGGAATTAAATGGATCAGTCTCTACCATAGAAGAAGATGGGGAAATTTGTATACCTAAGGTATTCCTAATGGTAAATCGATGGTGTTTTTTTAACATAAATTGAAATCTCTTAAGTTATGGGGTAATTTGGTGGCTATTGTTCAGTAAATCACCAAGAGTAGATAGTATTTATCTATGGGTTTTGAAAGAAATTAAGTGCAGAATGGCAGAAATATTGATATAGGTAAGCAATATATCTTTAAGAATCATAACAACTCAAGGCTAGTGTGGTGCCTTTTTTTAAATGGTTTCATGGCTCTGTGAGAGAATGTTCCACAGTCAGTGCACCACTGAGTCAACAACCTGATGCAATATAGTATTCACCTTTTGTTCTTAACTATTGATATAGTGGCTTCTGCTGTAAATACTGCTTCCCTCTGAGCTATGATGGATGAAGCATGAAGGCAGGTGGGTTAGAGTTTCAGTGTCAGGAATCACATTCTGTGGCTTGAATCCTCTATTTTTGTATGCAGTGCAAGGAAAGGGACAGAGCTTCAGTCTTTTGCTCTCTACTGTAAGTATGAGTGGAGATCATGTTCGGGAGCAATGTTAACCACTGGGCGTAGTCCTCTGCATTGAGAGTTAGTAACTTATGCCTGGTTTATTACTCTCAAATGTGTGAGATAAAAGATAATGGTATGTGGGCAGAGAATAGGTATACACTATGTTGATGGGAATAGGGTAGGGCAAGATGCCAGGACTGGTCTATCTTGATGCTGGTAATCTTGCCAGTATCACTCTATCTCTACTGTTCCATTTTTCGAGAAGGTAATTGGTAAAGTTGTGCTGAAGAAGCTCTTGGTTCTTAGGTTTAAGTGTAGTAGCCGTGTTAGTCTATGTCAGCAAAATGAAAATAAGAAAGAAAAACTTGTAGCACCTTAGAGACTAACAAATTTATTTCAGCATAAGCTTTCGTGGGTTAGTACCCACTTCATCGGATGCGTGGAATGAAATATTCTTCAGACAGATATATATACAGTCAGAGAAACATGATGGTCCAGGTGTATAGACCAATCTTAAGAGGCTAATTAGTTGAGAGGAAACATGACAGCATGTGCCATCATGTGCCAGCAATGCCCCTCTGCCATGTACATTGGCCAAACCGGACAGTCTCTACGCAAAAGAATAAATGGACATAAATCTGACATCAGGAATCATAACATTCAAAAACCAGTAGGTGAACACTTCAACCTCCCTGATCACTCAATGACAGATTTGAGGATAGCAGTGTTGCAACAGATTAACTCCAAAAGCAGACTTCAAAGAGAAACTATTGAACTCGAATTGATATGCAAACTAGATTGCGTTGCCTCCGGATTAAATCGTGATTTGGAATGGCTCGGCCATTATGTTAATTGAATCTATTTCCCTTAACTTAACGATCCTCATTCACACCTGTGTGACCATCTTGTTTATCACTTCAAAAGCTTTTTCTTCCCCTGCTGTCATGTTTCCTCTCAACTAATTAGCCTCTTAAGATTGGTCTATACACCTGGACCATCATGTTTCTCTGACTGTATATATATCTGTCTGAAGAATATTTCATTCCACGCATCCGATGAAGTGGGTACTAACCCACGAAAGCTTATGCTGAAATAAATTTGTTAGTCTCTAAGGTGCTACAAGTTTTTCTTTCTTGGTTCTTAGATTTCCTGAATCCCTTGGTTTTAGAACTAATAATGATACAGACACAGCGCTGATCTATCGATGATCTCTTGACAATGGACAAAAACTAAGTGGCCAGTTGTTTACTTTAGACCTGTCAGTTACCTTTAATACTATATCTCATGATGTATTGTTGAACTCTCTGGCAAGGATAGATGAAGAGTTGTGCAAGGGTGATGGGGTTCTATACTCTGTGAAGAGACCAAAGGATAGTATCATCTGATCCCAACAGCTCTCTTGGGCTGATACTGTAGGTCCCCATTATTTCATCTTTTTTGTTCAATGTGTATGTGAAGCAACTGGAGGAGAGATTGAAGTGTTTAGATTACCAAGCCAGTACTATGTCAGTGATATGAGTAACCTGTGACACAGAAATAATTATATGGATTGTGCAGTCTATCAGATTTCAATGTGTCCAGACAAAATTGGGCATTTAATGAGGTCTAGCTAGTTAAAGCTCAATCCAGACATGATAAAAAGTAATTTAGAAAATATCCAAATGGGATGACAAAGCTGATATTTGGGTTCTCCATGTTTTTATTAGTAAGGTGGGCAATCGGGGTCCTGTTGTATCTCTACCTGCTCTTATATGGTAAAGTACAGCAATAACCAGGACTGGTTTCCTTCATCTTTCTCTGTCAAGGAAAAAGCAGCATTTAATCAAAGATGCAGACCTTGCCACAAGCACTCATAGTTTACAAGCCACAATTAAGGAACATGAATAACCCCTGGGTGAGAGGGAAAGTCTTAGCATTTATTAAAAAGCAATTAAACAATTGAAGACAAAGAGTAATTGAAGTGGATTTCCGCCTTTCAGAGTACAAAGAAATTAAAAGTTGGGAGTCCCAATTGTCATTTTGGGGGAGCAATATTGTTTAATGTATTTTTAATGATTTAGAAGAGGTAGCACAATGGTAGACTGAATTTAGCTAGAATAAGAAAAAGATAATGAACATTCACACAAATAGTCTAAATTTGTATATGTTGAATGTCTGAACTTAGAAGATAATGAGGAACAGAAATCTTAGGAGTCATGGATATCTCAGTACATTTAGTGATTGCATTTAAAATGTTTCTTCTGGTTTGGATGTATTTCCCAATTGTGTATAGAAAATATTGTGCAGAAGGATTTTAAAATGAGACCACAATTTATCTGTCCATTGTGTGTCAACAATTAAAACAGAAAATAGGATGCTGGTATTTGCTAAAATAAGATAGAAAATAATACAATGGTATCATCCTAACATTTTATCAGCTATCTGAAATATAGTGTCCAAATTTTAATTCTTTGAATTAAGAAAGTTTGTTATTTTTATTTGACTAAAACCTGATGTCCTTAGTCATCCCCATGATCCAGGCATGTGGAAGTTCTTCACATACAGAAGGAGAAGGTCTGTGCCTCTGTGGCACAATCTCCCCTTCTTGGGCTCTCACAGAAAGCCCTCTGTGGAGTACCAGGGCCACATGTGGGGAACAGGCCCTGATTCGGGGTGGGGTGGCATACATATTTCCCAACAGACTGCACAGAGAATCCATGTAAGAATACAACTCTAAGTGGAGATAGGTGTCATGGAAATCCATCAGAGAGATTACATCAATTTGTTTAGAATGGAGGAAATTGAAATTGAGAGAGGAGAGGAAGAAGTCAGTGTAGTTACAGGTTTCAGAGTAGCAGCCGTGTTAGTCTGTGTCAGCAAAAAGAATAGCAGCACAATGGTAGACTGAATTTAGCTAGAATAAGAAAAATATAATGAACATTCACAAAAATACAGCTGTTTCAGAGCTGCTACTCTGAAACCTTGTGGCACTTTAGAGACTAACAAATTTATTTCAGCATAAGCTTTTGTGGGTTAGAACCCACTTCATCAGACACCTGGAATGGAACGTACAGTAAGCAGATATTTATACATTCAGAGAAACATGAAAAGGTGGAAGTGCCTATACCAACTTTAAGAGGCTAATTAATTAAGAGACAAAGACAAAGGCGCAGAGAGCTCAGAAACGTGGAGGTAATGAATGATGGGAAAAAGTCAAGGTTAGGGATTAAAACAATTGAAAGATTGCTGTGAGAGGAGAGTGAAGAGCATAGAGTTGAAAGTAGAAACAGTAGCATCAGTAGCAGTGAGTGTGACAAGGACAGAGCAGCAGAAAAGTCAGAAAGGTTGATAGACCGAAGAATACTAATGGTGGATGTGATTGGAAGTGAGAAGTGAGCAATATTGAAAAAGAGCAAATGGTGATCAGAAGAAATTTGTACATAGCGAGAGCAGTGTTTGGGGAAAAAATCCCATCCAAAATTGGTGATTAAACATGGAGGTTAGTGAAAGAAAGTGTAGAGGCAGGAGAATCAAAAGGGTAACTGATACTGAAACTGAAATTACCTAGTAGTAAAATAGCAGCTTAGAGTAATAAGAAGAAAGAGCACCAGCCATTAAAGCTTGATGGGGAAAGAAGATGGGGAGCAGATAATGTCCACTTAGAGAGGATAAAGGAAAACACAATGAATTGGGCTTCAAAGGAAATAGGTGGGAAAGAGAAGAGGTAGGAAACAGAAATTGTAAGGGAAAAAGTGTTCATGCTAACACCATGCCCACTGGGTCATGACAGGGGAAAGAGAGGAGAAGTTATGGCTAGAGTAGGCTATGAAGGTACAGTAAAGATTGAAAAGTTCATGAGAGAAAGTGAAGGTGGTTAACATTTATAGCAGGATTTACATGTTAGGAGCGATTTCAAAAACTAGGATTATTTAACATGGGAAGAGTAAGAGCTGGCTCGACTAATGTACTCAGAATTACAGCTGGTGACTTTTTTGGGCAAATAGTAAATTCACCCAAAATGTATTTTTCCAGACACCAAACCTATTCCCAAATTTGACATGCTGAATTGTTTTGGCCTATATATATTTCAGAACTGAGGCACCATTCACAAAACAGCCAGAGAAGGTGGTGGCAGCAGCCCCCTGATTAGTGTCAGCCCATTAATTAGGGCATCCACCTAGAATGTGGAAGTCAGGTTCAGTTCCCCATCTGTCTGATGTGGAGAAGGATTTTGACTATGGGTCTGCTATATTACAGGAATGACAAAGGGTCCTGTGGCACCTTATAGACTAACAGAGTCTATAAGGTGCCACAGGACCCTTTGTCGCTTCTACAGATCCAGACTAACACGGCTACCCCTCTGATACTATATTACAGGAAAGTGCCCTAGCCACTGGTGTATGGGATATTCTGATATGGGTCTCTCTTAATCTTTCCCATTGAACTGTTCCACTTTGTATAAATAATTCATCACTGGGCCAGAGAAAGGGTCTGAGAATGACTCTATAGCCTGCTGGTTAAGGCACCTGACCTGAGAGGCGAGAGACCTAACTTCATGTCCCTGTTCCAATGACTATTTAAGTTTCTTTATAAATAGTGGAACAGCTTCCACAGGAGAGATTGAGAGGGACCCACATCAGACTAGCTCAGTAGGTAGAGTACTTTCCTGCAACATGGGAGATCCCTGTTCAAATCCTTTTCCACATTAGGCAGACTGGGGGAATTGAACCTGGGTCTCCCCCGTCCCTGCTGAGGGCTAAAGCTCATAAGGGCAGTAGCAACAATGCCACCTACTCCTCCAGTCAGTTTGTGAATCAAGTCCTTTAAAAATGCTTAGAAATTAAATGTTTTGTGTCAAGAAAAATGCTTAGTTCAACCTGAAGTTTACTTATTATTTTCACCAACACTTATTTTTTCAATGTTTCAGAATTGCCAATGAACTACAAAAATCCATTATTTGCTCATTATCAAAAACCACTCAGTGGTTCCTTGCTGCTCTAGAGCAGCAAACTTAAAACAAATACTCCATTAATTTATTGATTTTTATATTTAATTAGATTTCTTAATAGCCCACAGCTCTAAGTTATAGTACTTCAAATAAGCAGCAGCAACAATCAAATATGAAATGCAAATGAACTGCCCAGCCCAAATCATTCAGACTAGAATAACAGCTGAGTAAAATCAATATAAGACTTCCTCCTATATCTAACCACCTGCAGCCCTTTATACACATTCTTGTCAAAAGTCCACATGAAAAGGTTTATTTTTCATGGCCTCTATGAATGGAAACAAATTCAGGTTCTAGTAGACTTGACAGGGAGTATAAGGACTTCTCATAGGAGAAAGTCCCGCTATCTCCGTGTCTCCTTTTAAATCAGGGGTCTGCATGCTGATTGCTGCTGTGGTGCTATTGCATAGGAGGCAGTTATAATGAACTCTTGGGCTTCTGAGTTTAAACGGAACGTGTACAGAGATCAGGAAGGACCTTTACAGCATACCACACATATAGCTTGTTGGACTCTGTATGTATGACAGACCAGCTGTCTGATGTAGCATTCTTTTTCATACTGCTTTTTGTGTGTAGTTATTCCTAACTCCATTTCTGACTGCTGCTTTGGACAGAATTCTTGTGAACTCCCTTATCATAGGCCTATGGAAGGCCTGATTCTATCCCAAATTGAGACCACTGACATCTCTGGGAGTAGGATTAGACCAGAAAGATTAACTTTCTGACAGCAATTACTTCAATTCAAAATAGCTAATATACCGTATACTGCAAGTAGATTATATATAAAGGTGGTAACATACCCTGAAAAATTTATTTTCTGAGGCAGAATTAGTTTTAATAACTTAAATTAGATGACCTGTTGGTGGGAGTTATCTACCATCTTCTCAGCCCAGATTAATTATATACTTTTTATTAACTGGATTTCAAAAAGCCCCTCAGCGTGTAATGGCAATAGACTGTTTGACATTTTTTTCTGTTTTTTTATATAAACATATAATCTGAATTTGGTTATAAAGGAACAAAATCACAGCTGCAATCTTTCTGCATTTCTCATTTGTATTTCTTATATTCTGTGATCAGTTATATCACTTGAGATTTGCAAAGCAGTAAGTTTGATGCACACTGGATATTTTTCATGTAATACAGAGACAATGCTACTCAAATTATTTAAAGGTTGTTCTTTTATGTGTTTCCCAACCTCCTTTCTATCTTTGCCCTTATCTATAAAGGAGTGTCTGTAGGTTCTCCATATTCATATTCTGTTTTTCTCTAGTCATATATTTACTCTGAAAGATCAAACTACAAAATACAGTATTCCAATTCTTTGTTTTCCGTGGGGATTTTTACATCATAGTCCTTTGATTCTTTTTTTGTGCAAAAAATCTCAGTCACTGTCCAGTCTGCTGTAATGATTGTTGGTGGATGATTCTGAACTTTAAAGAACTAGCCTTTAGTAGTAAGGATCTTATATACTTGGAAAAAGAACTGGAAGTCTGTGTCTGGGATTTAGTATACCTACAAGGAGGGCTAAAATAATTATTATCTGCTTTTGTCTCTGTTTGACAGTGAGATTATACTGAAACCTGATTTTTATTCCCACTTCATTATAATTGACTGCTGTTCTCCAAACTCCTCCTCTAATAATTATCTTCCTGCTCTTATCTACTCCCAGATCACCTACACTATCCCCACCCTTTCACAGTTCACATGGCCTCAGGGACCAGCTGCCTTTCTTGAGTCCTGGAGGTGGGGTGCCACTTGCCTGTGTTCTCCCCATCCAGTTATATGTGTGCTAGTCAAATGTATTTATGAGACATACAAAATCCTGGAGCATGTTCTAGAATTTTGAATAGGACACCGTGCTTCTACACACAATTAACTCTATTGTGAGGACAGCATCAGACAATGAAGCACTGCAGAGCTAGGATCCATAGAGGCTGCTGAGCCTCAAGATACAATGGAAGATCTGTGTATGTGAGGAGCAAAGAATATTGGAATCAAAATCTGCCCGGAGGGGAAGATGTTTGCCCTTTACTTCTATGCCCTGTACTACCATTAGTGTTTAATATGGGCATATCTGATTAGTGTAATTATCCTGCCTTGTGGCAGGTTAAAGCAAAGTTTGACCTCAGTAATATGCAAAGTTTCAGACAGAGTTGTTTGTGCACTGAGATTGATACCTTTAATTAAATACTTTTCTGTAGTAATTCACATTTTATTTGTCATGAAAAACATTACCGAATTTTGTGTCAGAACAAGATAAAAGAATAATCAATTAACTTTTTTGTTTTATTCAAATGTATGGTACAATAATTGGCATTGCTTTTCTTTATAAATGTATTCAGTAGAAGACACTCACTTGTTTCCTAATTTCTGTGCAATAAGCATTTATACTTAGCATTGTTCCACATCAGAATGAACAATAGAGCCAAATAAATGCTAATTCCTTACCAAAGCAATGACTACGTAAATGAGCTGACTGCCTATTACTACCATGCAAATTTAACAGCCTTTCACTCCATAATTTTACTCTCGGATGCTAATAAATTGTATCAACAAAGATTTAATTCATTAGATTAAAAGAAATAGAGAGAGAGTTTTAAAACTTTACTTTTTGGGATGCATTGCATAGCTTCTTAGTCAAAAGGAAACTGCTATAAATATTCATGGATTACTCACTAAAAGTTATGGCATGGCAACACACCAATCCCTTTCAGTTAACCATCAGTAGAAGGAAGTCCTAATAGCACTATAAATTTAACTGCTACAGAACTTTTATGAATCAGTCATTATCAAAAAGTAAAATATTACCAATGGCAAAATCTTCTGAGTTCTTGAGACACCAACTGACAGCTGTCCTCAAGTAAACAAGTAACTTTTTTTTTTATTTTCTTGCCTGTCTTGTATTAATATTGGGCTTCTAATACATTCTTTCTTGTAACAGAAGCAGAATAACAATACATTTGTACTGTTAAAAATTGTTTCACATAATTGATAATGACTGTTGGATTGTTAAAATTTAAATAAAATACACACAAATTTTCATGACAAAATTGCTACCATGTTGCATGAGGTAGCAAATTGGCAGCAAATATTGTGACATGTTACTAATATTATCGAAGCTAGATATTGATCATTTGGGCCTAACTCATATACCTGATCCTGCAAATGAGCTTCCCTAATGGACTCTTACGCCCACACAGTCCCACGCAGATCCCATCGCAAAACTGGGGCTTTGTTCCTTTCTCAGGCCAAACTCCCCTTCACTACCTCTTAAAGAGAGATTTGACTAACTGCAAGTGTCTTTTTCTAAGATAAGCAAATGGCTGGATATTAAAAATAACCAATTAAAAATATAAGGAGGTCGAGAGAGATGGATTATATTTTTCCATGTTCATTTTAACACTTTCTAATAATACTTTTAGTTGAGGTAATAGTGTGGGTTTCAGGGATACAACATAAAACATGCTCAAAGAGCTTAACAAAGTTGGACTTTTTTATATGGTTGTGGCAATCATGTTCACATAATGCAGGATATATAGTACCTAGGAAAAGCTGAGCTTTTGTATTCACTTGTTCATATCTTGGTTTATAAGAACATACATAAGAAAGGCCGTACTGGGTCAGACCAAAGGTCCATCCAGCCCAGTATCCTGTCCACTGACAGTGGCCAATGCCAGGTGACCCGGAGTGAGTGGGTCAAACAGGTAATGATCAAGTGATCTCCTGCCATCCATCACCCCCCTCTGACAAGCAGAGGCTAAGGACACCATTCCTTACCCATCCTGGCTAATAGCCATTAACGGACTTCATCTCCATGAATTTATCCAGTTCTCTTTTAAACCAGTTAGTCAGCCTTCACAGCCTCCTCAGGCAAGGAGTTCCACAGGTTGACTGTGCGCTGTGTGAAGAACTTCCTTTTATTTGTTTTAAACCTGCTGCCCACTAATTTCTTTGGGTGGCCCCTAGTTCTTCTATTATGAGAACAAGTAAATAACTTTTCCTTATTCACTTCCTCCACACCACTCATAATTGTATATACCTCTATCATATCCCCCCTTAGTCTCCTCTTTTCCAAGCTAAAAAGTCCTAGCCTCTTTAATCTCTTCTCATATGGGACCCGTTCCAGACCCCTAATCATTTTAGTTGCCCTTCTCTGAACCTTTTCTAATGCCAGTATATCCTTTTTGAGATGAGGAGACCACAATTGTGCGCAGTATTCAAGATGTGGGTGCACTATGGATTTGTATAAGGGCAGTAAGATATTCTCCGTCTTATTCTCTATCCCTTTTTTAATGATTCCTAACATCGCGTTTGCTTTTTTGACTGCCGCTGCACACTGCATGGACATCTTTAGAGAACTATCCACGATGACTCCAAGATCTTTTTCCTGATTAGTTGTAGCTAAATTAGCCCCCATCATATTGTATGTATAGTTGGGGTTATTTTTTCCAATGTGCATTACTTTACATTTATCCACATTAAATTTAATTTGCCATTTTGTTGCCCAATCACTTACTTTTGTGAGATCTTTCTGAAGTTCTTCACAGTCTGCTTTGGTCTTGACTATCTTGAGCAGCTTAGTATCATCTGCAAACTTTGCCACCTCACTGTTTACCCCTTCTTCCAAATCATTTATGAATAAGTTGAATAGGATTGGTCCTAGGACTGACCCTTGGGGAACACCACTAGTTACCCCTCTCCATTGTGAAAATTTACCATTTATTCCTACCCTTTGTTCCCTGTTTTTTAACCAGTTCTCAATCCATGAAAGGATCTTCCCTCTTATCCCATGGCAACTTAATTTACACAAGAGCCTTTGATGAGGGACTTTGTCAAAGGCTTTCTGGAAATCTAAGTACACTATGTCTACTGGATCACCCTTGTCCACATGTTTGTTGACCCCTTCAAAGAACTCTAATAGATTAGTAAGGCATGATTTCCCTTTACAGAAACCATGTTGACTTTTGCCCAACAATGTATGTTCTTCTATGTGCCTGACAATTTTATTCTTTACTATTGTTTCAACTAATTTGCCCGGTACGGACGTTAGACTTACCGGTCTGTAATTGCCGGGATCACCTCTAGAGCCCTTTTTAAATATTGGCGTTACATTAGCTATCTTCCAGTCATTGAGTACAGAAGCCTATTTAAAGGACAGGTTACAAACCCTAGTTAATAGTTCCACAATTTCACATTTGAGTTCTTTCAGAACTCTTGGGTGAATGCCATCTGGTCCCGGTGACTTGTTACAGTTAAGTTTATCAATTAGTTCCAAAACCTCCTCTAGTAACACTTCTATCTGTGACAATTCTTCAGATTTGTCACCTACAAAAGACGGCTCAGGTTGGGGAATCTCCCTAACATCCTCAGCCGTGAAGACCGAAGCAAAGAATTTGTTCAGTTTCTCTGCAATGATTTATCATCTTTAAGTGCTCCTCTTGTATCTCTATCGTCCAGTGGCCCCGCTGGTTGTTTAGCAGGCTTCTGACGTATTTAAAAAACATTTTGTTGTTAGCTTTTGAGATTTTGGCTAGCTGTTCTTCAAACTCCATTTTGGCTTTTCTTATTACATTTTTACACTTAATTTGGCAGTGTTTATGCTCCTCTCTAGTTACCTCACTAGGATTTGACTTCCACTTTTTAAAAGATGCCTTTTTATCTTTCACTGCTTCTTTTACATGGTTGATAAGCCACGGTGGCTCTTTTTTAGTTCTTTGACTTTGTTTTTTAATTTGGGGTATACATTTAAGTTGGGCCTCTATTATGGTGTCTTTGAAAAGTGTCCATGCAGCTTGCAGGGATTTCACTTTAGTTACTTTACCTTTTAATTTCTGCTTAACTAACCCCCTCATTTTTGCATAGTTGCCCTTTTTGAAATGAAATGCCACTGTGTTGGGCTGTTGATGTGTTCTTAGCACCATAGGAATGTTAAATGTTATCATATTATGGTCACTATTTCCAAGTGGTCCTGTTATAGTTACCTCTTGGACCAGATCCTGCGCTCCACACAGTACTAAATCAAGTGTTGACTCTCCCCTTGTGGGTTCCAGTACCAGCTGCTCCAAGAAGCAGTCATTTAAAGTATCGAGGAATTTTGTCTCCGCATTTCGTCCTGAGGTGACATGTACCCACTCTCTTCCCCCCCCCCCCCCGACCTGTTCTGTCCTTCCGATATATTTTATACCCCGGAATGATTGTGTCCCATTGATTGTTCTCACTCCACCAGGTTTCTGTGATGCCTATTATGTCAATATCCTCCTTTAACACGAGGCACTCTAGTTCACCCATTTTATTATTTAGCCTTCTGGCATTTGTGTACAACTTCTGGCATTTATGACGTATACGGTATGATTGCCTATCTAGAAGGATACGTACTCATCCAAACATTTTACCTTTTCAGAATGTAGGTACATAACAATCCTTATCAAAGCTTTCAGCTGCTCTGGTGTTTTTTGTTCTTGTTTAACTTTTTACTGCTTTCATATATGCTCATTGATTAGTATTCATATTTTAAACAAATTCCTATTCAATTAGCACAAATAAATATCAGATGTGTCTTTTACAAGTTGATTTATTACAGAAGGTTTACAGAATCTTGGCATTTGTCAGTATGTAATAGGTTACAGTATGCAGCTGTAGTTTAACATGGAATACAGTTAGAAATGTCATTCAAAGCACTTGGAGCAGACAACATTAAATTGGTAACAGATAACATTAAGTTTTGTCTTTAGCATCGTTTTCAATGTATTGACTTATGCAGATGTGTTCTAGTTTATATAATTTTTTTTTTGGACTCACAACACTGATTGCAAAACAACTGCCCAAGCTTTTCTGGGATTCTTTATATAGTGCATGTAGATGAATTCTGATTGGGGGATGAATATATGAGGGAAGTCTCAGGATCAGTATGGATTGCAAGTTAAAGCTAAGCCAGGATATTTTGGCTCTGCTTACATTTTGGAAGACAAGAATGCATTTATGTTGCTGATGTTGGCAGATCACCAACATTTGTGTAATTTCCACTACCTTTAAAGATGACTTCCCTCTACCCTCTAACTGAAAATAGACATATAGTACACTGAATGAAACTCTCCCCAAAATATACTCATGTCTTAAATGGCAGTGCATGGTTTTGAATGCTACATTTTAATGCAAGATACAGGACACGGTTGCTTCATGCACTTGACTTGTATAAATATCCTGTACTGTAAGTCATATATAATTGGTTTACACGTGAGAGGACTAGAATGTTAACTACTCATTTGAGTGTGAGATAAAGTAATTATATATTCTGTTTTTTATTGTCTTGTGTCTTGTTCTACAGTTTGGGTGGATAATATTTCAGTAGCACAATGTTATGATGACACAGATCATTTGCAGAGTGTGTTATGTGGATTCTTGAAAATATTGGACTCTTTTGTCCTTTTCCAGTTATTAATCTTTAATTTTGGATATATGGAAGTTTGGTTCAGCATAAATAAGAAAGGAAAAGAAATAATTAAAATATTTTAATAACACAGTTCCCAATGTTGGCAATTTAAGAATGAAATCAGGGTTTGTTATCTTTAAGGTTCATTTAAAGAAAGAAAAAAGTTACTCGGTTTTAAGTAGATATTGTTTCAAAAAGCTGAATAATCCATGTCATGAACAAAGTGGTAACTGCTAATTAGCCTACCTTTTGCTAACCAAGTCTTTCCTCAGCTTTGCTGCCAGGACTGGCATTGCAGTCAACTGTAACATTTGTTATTTCCTCATCTCTTATACTAACTCTGTCTTTCTGGTTCTTTTTCTTCAACAGTAGTTGAATCAGCTCTTTCTCAGCTTTCTTTTTCCTTTTAGTGTCTGTTGTGTTATTTTACCCCCATATACTAACTCTGCACTACAAGCTTCTCTTTAAAACAATTTTCAGCCCTTTCCATCAGTGTCAGTTTTTACCTTCCGAGTACATCCACTCACGCCCATCTCCTTTGTCTATGTCTGTCCATTATATGATGTGATCACAGAAGAAGCGGAATCATCAAGGAGAAGAAACTCAGGTCTGTCTTATACTGCTTTTCTCTCTGTTATTTTTTTATTTTACTTGTCCTGTGGATTTCATCATCTTACTTGTCCTGTACATTTTATCATACCCCATCTCACATACTTTCCCCTCTTTTGTCCCCTCAATATATTTAAACACTTCATGATTGTAAAAATGTAATTTTAGATGTTTACCATTTGTATATAGATAATTATTTTACCAGTGCATGTAAACTATGTACTGCACAAAAAATACTAAGTGTTAAAGTAAATGAAATGGTGCCATAGACATAAAAAATACCTTCTCTTACTCATTTCAAACTACCTATTATAGTTTTTCCAATTCACTGTTTATTCCCCATATCCATTTTCTTTCTGTGTTAACTTCTAAGATCCCTGTCAACTCACATTGCCTACTGGTGAGGTCTGGTTTATCACTACATTCAAAAACTGTTACAGAAACTCACATATTTTAGCATTCCTTTTTTTTTCTTGGGAAAAAGATAGTTTCAAAATTGAAGATATTCATTAGGTTGCATTTGGTCCTCTGAGATCCTGATCTTAGCTTAATCAAATGCAGCATTGATTTTAGAAGATAAACTTGTTAGAGTTCAAGCACTGTTCTCCCATACCAAAAAGGGTGTGATAAGAATATAAGGATTTAATGACTAAACATTGGAGAGATGTTTATGTAGTGATAAATATCTGTGTTGTTCAATGCTTTTCTCAAGGCTGTGTACCTGTTATTTCTTCTGGAGATTTCATCCTTCATATCATTGCTGCTGTTTTTATTAGTAGGTGATGTGGGAGGGTAACTACTGAGCAGCCCACCACTCACCCCATTTTTCATGAGGGGAATGGAGGACAGGAAGCAGAGTTCTTTTACAGGACCTATAACATCTGAATGGTCACTTATCCTTTAAAAGGAGCGGAGAAGGAGTGACTAGAACCATTGCTGCTCTCCTTAGTGAGGATGGAGAATGGACAGCAGAGGAATAAGGTGGAGAGGAAGACCTAGGAAAGTGAGAGCCCAGTATAAGCAAGCAGCAGTATTGTCAACTCTGAGGATTCAGAAATCATCAGTTAGGCTCTGAAATCACAACACTGAATAAAAATCATGATACTTTAAAGATAATAGATGTTGCATTCTAGTTTTTTAAGCCTTTAGGGTTCAAATTTTCAAGTTTTTCTTTGCAGCTATGATGGCTAAAATCAGAGGTTTTTATGTAATAAGATGACCACTGGGGTTGGGGCTTAAAAAAAACCAAAACAAATATTGTGAGACTTCTGATCAAATTTGGAAGTGTTGGCAACACTGACTGCAATAGAGGAGCCTGCAAAGAAATGTGGGGAGGAGGGAAGTGCACAGAATTAATTTACCAGTGGGGAGAAATAGAAGAGCCCATAGTTCATTAGTTGGGAGAGAGGGTAACAGGAGAACCAAGTACTCAATCATTCGGAGTAGAAAGAGGGAAGCCTAAATTATACTTGTCAAAGGAGGGGAGCAGAGAGACCTGGATTTATTTAAGATATTCTCTTCTGTTTTTGTAATAACACATTGGGTCCAGTATATGTAATGCTACATATAATGCTAACTTATTTTAATATTAATATGAACATATCTAATTGAGCATAGAGTTCAAACCAGGGAATGTTTAAATATGCTAATAATGTCTGTGTAAAGAATGAATGAATAAAACATTTAGTAATGTGCAACCAAAAAACAGCATCTCATATTTTTTGAAAATATTTTAAATAAGTGTGTAATAGAGCCACAATGCCTGCTGCAGTGTATATGCCCAGAGAGGTCATAATCCTACAAACAAGATAATTGAAGCAATGGGCTTGAAATGCAGCAAGGGCTGTTTAGGTTGGACATTAGGAAAAACTTCCTAGCAGTCAGGGCAGTTAAGCACTGGAATAAATTGCCTAGAGAGGTTGTGGAATTTCCATCATTGGATGTTTTTATGAGCTGGTTAGATAAACACCTTAGATAATACTTAGTCTGCGTTGAGTGCAGGGGACTGGACTAGAAGATCTCTCGAGGTCCCTTCCAGTCCTATGATTCTGTGAAACATGCATGATCGTAGTTTTCTTCAATTACTCATTTATACCAAGGTAAACACATTAATTTTTGCAGGAACAAGGTCAGATACACCATATGGGCATATATTGTAATTCTATGGTATCTTCTTAATTGACCACACTATTTTCACATACTCTGATGTGGATGTACCACCCATAATGCATGAGTAAATGACTCAGCACCTCCATATCTCAACATTCATCTAAGGCCTGTAAAATTTTATTTTTCAGAAAAGTATGAATGGAAATGATCTAGGATAGAAATTCTTAGCCAGTTTTAACTATATCTATCACTCCAGCTGTGCATTATATTGCAGACAATAAAGCTACATTTAAATACTTTTATGAAGGTTGCAAAATTAAGCTCTCAAAACTTAGGAAAAGACAGAATTGAGGTAGGTCACGCAACCTTCATTCTGCCCCATTGTGTGTATGCATTATGATACAGTCTTTATTTACATGATCACATACTACTTTTTCCAAAGAACCCAGCATTATTCAATGCACAGAATGCGCTGAGCTCACTAAATGAATTAGGGCTGTGTGGTGAATGAGGCAGAAATATGTAGCAATTTGTCATATTTACTGTAGAAGGTGTAGGAGGAATGTAAAGAATAAGGCAGAGAAAGGATGATTTTGTGGTTAAAGCAGGTGAATGCCACTTAGGAGGGCTTGATTCTCTCCCTGACTCTGCTACAAACTTTCTAGGTGAGTTACCGAAACCAGATTTTTGCTGTGTGTTCCTCACATTCTGGGAATCCAACATGAGAAGGGCCTGATTTTCACAAGTGCTGAGCACTCACAATTGCAGCTAAAGTAAGTGGCAGCTCTGTCTCATTTCCCCATCTGCAATAGTTACCCAGCTACTTCTCAGGCAGGAGTGTTGTGAAGATTCATTTATTATTCATTTAAAACTATGAAATGCTAAGTATTTGAAAAATTATGCACCATAATTGATCAGCACATGCAAATGTTGTTCTTCTGCTCTTTGTACTCATCTGTGAAATAGTGATGATAATAGTTTTGTATCTCAAAGGAGAGTTGTGGATATAAATTAACATTTGTGAGGCACTCAGATACTTCAGTGATGAGTACCATAGGAAACCCTATAAGGAAATTTATAATTCCATATTCAGTGCAGAGGTTGGATGATGTGTATTACAGAAGGTGTGGGGCCACAACTGAATGATGAGAATAAAAAAGAAATACTGAACAGTTGCCTGAGCACTGTCCATCCTGTGGACTGAATGAGGCCAGGGTCCTGTGAACAAAATAGTATGTGATCATGTAATTAAAGACTGTACCATAATGAATATGCATAAAGAGACAGAACTTAGGTTGCATGGGCAACCTTAGTTCTGGCATTTCATAACTTTTAAGAGCTTGATTTTGCAACTTTAATAACAGTCTACTAAATTAGATTCTGTGTGTAATTTCCTAGTGTTGTTTGGTTTGTTGGTTTGTTTAGAAAAACAAATTAAGTAATGTGAGCTTGCAATACTTCCTTCAGGGTCATCAGAAAGAAGTGAACCCTAGCCCTTGAGCAATACAGCTTAAACCTCTGCCACTTGAACTAAAGGAGTAATTGCAATGGCTAGCAGCTAGAGTAGGCTGTTATCCTCTTTGGACCAGCCACTACAGGAGGAAGTATAACCTTTTGAAATAGTTACATATACAGAAGTTGCTCCATTTTTCAGACATCATGGCCAACCACAGGGATTTTACAGGTCCTTTCGAAGAGGCAGTCCATCCAAGTGGATGAGAATTGGATGTGCTGTTTTAAGGGATATACATTCTATTCCCAAGTCTGCCAAAAATGATTTTATGTAACATCTCAGAGGGTGGCTGAAACAGGGACAGAACAAGAATAGGAGGAAGGAGGACCTGAGCTGGTTCTCTGCCTCCACAAAGTACTCAGAGCTGCCCAAGCCTGTGCATGAGGCTGCACTGATTCCTGCCATCCCTGAAATGGGGAGCAATATGATCTGCCACTACTGGCATTTGCACTGATGCAAGGATGAACCTTCCAGAGTGTCTGCTACCACTTGGCCCCTACCACATCCTAATCTCTCTCACATACAATGACTATTTGTTTTGTTTAAAAACAGAACATTTAAATAATTCTGAATCATCCAGTCTTGCATATTACAAGCCTCTATAACTGCACACTCCTATTAGTTACCTTTGTCTTTCCTCTCCTACTTCACCCTAATGTTTGTTACACTCCTTTGGGTCTTGTATTAAATTAGTTCGTAAGCTCTTCTGAACAAGGATTGTGCCTTCCTACTGTACTTAACTCAGTCAGGACCTCATTTTTAAGGCCTCCTCCAAAAGACGTATGCAATTTACCACCTCAATGTATCTAGCTCAAAAGAATATAGAACTGAATTGACCCTGTCATTTTTTGAACCTGTGGTTCTAGGGAGTCTTGGTCTTTCCGTCCTAAGGCTTAGATCACCAAGTCATCTCCTTCAGTGGTTTTACTAAACAGTGTTATTTATTTTGCAAATTATAGTCAATTTAAAGTAACATCATTAATATGTTTTAGGCACTGTGATAGAAATTGGTGTAATTGATGAGAAATATCCTCGGAGTCTCTTTTTTTAATGTATCAGTCTGAGGCCAAGAAAAGACATGATGGCTAGTTCTCAAATAGGAAACAGTAAAGACATACTCCTCCCTGAGGGACTCCACTGACTTGAAGAGTTTTCATTCCACCCTTCCCCTGTGAGTACTGTGATTGACTCTTCAATCTCCTTTAAAAATAATAAAGGAGATCTTTTCTGAAAAAAAATATTTTGTTTCTTGTACAGAAACATTTAACTTCTTTCCACAACAGCTACTCAAGTTCTCTGTGCTCAGGCTGTGTGTGGGTCATAGATAGATGACAATAACATAACCCCCCCTGGAAAGAATTGCTGCATACAGTGTCTTTCCAGAGGTCAGCGGTCAGATAATGTAGGTCTTGCAGATGGCACTGAAGTCTGTACAGCCCCGACTGTAGTACAACAATCATGAAAAACAGCCACCACCAGCAGTTTCTTTGGAACTGTGGATAGCAAGAATAAAGAGCATCAGGACAGACTCAGTATGAATGAGGCTTGCCAATCTTCTTACCCCAGCATCCTTCTCATTCAGGTAGAATCGACAGTTTAGCCAATATGCTTGTTCCAGGAATAGCAGTGCTAGTTTCCTTGGAGGCTGTCCTTAAAGGCCTCAAATGCAACCTATATTAGCTGATCCTGTGGAAACAGGTGGTAAATATAGGCATTTTCCTCAGTTACACCACGGCTTAGCCTACTCTTAGGAAGAGTTTTACTGTTGTTAAATATATGCTGTTCATGGGATATGAATAAAAGTAGTGGCAAATACCCAGCCAGTCTCTCTCTCGAATCAGAAGGTAAGGCATACAGTAAAATATTTTTTTCAGAACACAGAGGAAGTTTTTTTGCGGGGTGGGTGGTAAGGGAGTAGAAATAGAAGTGAAAATTGAATTAATTAGAATGCTTTGAAGAATTCAAGGAATCTTAACTCTTTGTTGTTGCATATAAGAGGAGTGCAGAGCTGTTGATATGTCATTGTTTTGCTATTTGAAACCAAACTTGAAAAAAAGGAGACCAAAAAAACTTTTGTAAAATGTTTGCCTGTTTTGAGAAGAGTATTATTTTAGTGAGTTTTAACACAAAGTTGCTATTATACTCTTTATAAAGCAAATTACAAGAAGGTTACCTCCTTTTCTACAGTGTATGGATATAGGTGTGGTAACTTATAGTAGTTTTGGCTAACATTTTATAAAGTGGGTACCTTAAGTTAGGTCGCTAAACCCATATTGAGGCATCTCAATGAAATGGAAGTTGTGGGTATTCAGCACCTCAGAAAATCAGCCTCCTACCCTTTTTAAAAAAAAAACAAAAAACCTAGGCACCTAAATATGGATTTAGAGTCTAACTTGACCATCATTACTATTTATATTAGCCTAAGGGTTTAGAAAAATATGTTATATGAAGTAAACAATATATATTTTTTATCTTTTGGGGTTGGAAAATGACCTAATTGTTTCTTATCACAAAAAACATTGGGGCATCTGTTGAGGAGGTTGCTGCTATTAGTTGGCCATAATTCATAGTGCTGAAGTGCTTCTAGTTTATTTTTATGTTTTAATCATTTTTTACATTGTAATTACTGTCATTTCCTTTGGAATTAAAAGTTTATTTTTTTCTGCTTATTAGTTGATAAAAATGATTCAACAACATTCATAACGTAAAGTCGCACCCACCTATCTAATGCTGTATGTTAGTATACGTTTGATGGGTGGGGGGAAACACATTTGTATTGCAGTAGGTAGTGATGGGCGAATGATTGATTCCAAGGCCAGAAAGGACCATTGTGATCATCTAGTCCTCCTGTATAACACAGGCCAGAGAATTTCCCCCCAAATGATTCCTAGGGTATATCTTTTAGAAAACGTCCAATCTTGATTTAACAATTGCCAGTGATTGAGAATCCACCACAACCCTTGGAAAACATGGAGTACTGTGTACTGGCATGAGTTTGGGATAGTCAGAGTCAGTGTTTTAGTAATACGTGTTTTATTTGCTATCGGTTAACGGCATTCCCAGGGAGTTTTTAATGGATATATTAATATAAAATCAAATTAAAAAAGAAATAAAACAAACAGCATTTCAGGGATTCATTCATATTCACTAAGTACAATATATACACACAGCTCTGACATTTTAACCAGCTTCTCATTCTTTTCTTTGATAGTTGCACTCATTGCCATAATCTAGATCTACCTATTTATAGAAAACCAAAACTTTATTAATATCAAAGAATGCAATTTTCCAAATACTAGTTTTCTATAACAATATATATTCATTAACTCATCAACATTTAAAAAGCAACAAAATAGTTAAAAATTAGAGTGCCATTTGTTTTTTACTACATGAAAATAAACTTATTAGGATTTTTATTATTTGAGCCCATTATGTCTGATACTATCCCTTTAAACAAAAATCTCACATAAAACTCTTTCCATAAAATACAATACTAATTTTGACATAATTTTTCTCTTTCTATTTTTTTTTAAACAGAAAAAATAGAACGCAAGTCAGGAGCTCTGGGATTCTAGGCCTGTGTGCATTTCTCTAAATCATGTTGCCCCTGAATTGAGAACCACTGCCATAATGTTTTATATTAATAGTCCTCAACAATTCATACTAATAAATTTTGTCAAAAACACTTGATATGAATATTTCATTGAGCTTTAAACTCAGCTGTGAATTTAATTAGCATTCTGTACTCTTCATTCCATCTCCTAAATAGACATATAGAATCTAACTGAAAAAAAGGCCTCTACAAGATCTGTGGGGAATATATGCAGTGGTTAACTATTGTATGCAGGCTTAGGGATCATTGTGATTACAAGGGTCAAATACAGGGGCTATTCTGTTTTGTAGCAAAGTGAGGAATATGTGAATATTGAAAGAGAAACACAGATATATACACCTATAGTCTGATCTAGCTGTGGCCCAACACAGATCATTTCTGCAATGTACAGAAATCCACTTATGTGAAGTGCATTGTTTCTTTTCCAGACAAATTGGATAACTTTGATACAGTTAGAATTCAATACTTTATTCAGTTCAGCTGGTCATACACAGGATACATTATCAAGATCTCAGTTTATATATCAAGGTTAATTCAAGACACAGAAAAGTAAAAAAGGAAAAATATTGGTTAATATGAAGAAAGGAAAGAAAAGCCTAATTAAGTAATCATAAATACTGAAATACGCAAGCTTATTTAATTGCTTCTCTTGTAGCATTGCTGTAAATATGTAAGCTGTGCTTATAGGTCATATTTCAAATTAAGGCTCAGCTAGTCTTATTTTCTTACCAAATATACACATAGAATAAGTCACTCCATTTTCAAAACACTTAATTGATCTTCAAGGAATTTTCTTGAGCTTATTAAGAATGGGGATCAGATTCCCAGCTAGCATAAACTGGTGTAGTTTATTTAAGTCATTGAGACCAGCCCCTGACCAGCCTCGCACACCGAAGGGCAGAAAGATAATACAACCAGATGAGCTGTGTGTCGGAATTTTCAGAAGTGATTAATGATTTGGGGTTCCTCAAATGTAAGGTGTCCAATTTGAGACAATTTAAAATGGCTGGTTGTCACTTGGTTGGTGTTGAACACTTTCTAAATATCAGGCCCCTTTCAAGCTCCCTTCTTTTTAGCAACCACATACTCATATAAATATGTACCGCAAAAAAATCTTGTAACTTAGGCAGTTGGAAAACTATGTACTTTGAAGCATCTCAGCATATGAGGAAAATAAGTTTATCCTACATCATAGCAGAAATAGATGTCCACATTTTTAGATGCTGTTGTAGACAGAACAGAGATTTCTTCTCAATATTTATATGAAAGGAATTTAGAACATCTTTAATCATAATCTGTGCCCCAAATCATGGGTATTATCATGATGGATGCCACTTAACTCTCACAAACTTTAGATTAAACCAATAACAATAATTCCTTGTGTACAATTATTTTTAGACATTAAAAAGCATAGCTATACTTTTGAGAAAGTAATGTGAGAAAGTATTGTGTTCCTAGCCATCATATTAGTGAGTCCGAGTGGTGTAAAAGAAAACATAGATATAGAGAAAACTCAAAAGGTTTAGCAATTTGTTAAATTAAGAATATGAAATGAGTTTGCCAGGGGCAACATACCATAACATAAGGCAAGAGAATACAAATAAATTTAACTGCAAATAATAAAATATTTGAAAGAGCAAAAATAATCTGTTTCTAAATATCTAATTACCATTACTTACTACCAAATGATGTTGCATGCAGTGTTGTTGTAGCTGTGTCAGTCCCAGGATATTAGAGAGACAAGGCGAGTGAGGTAATATCTTTTATCGGACCTACTTCTAAAAAGAACTCTGTGTATCTTGAAAGCTTGTCTCTCCCACAAACAGAAGTTGGTCCAATAAAAAATATTACCTCACCCAGCTTGTCTCTCTAATACCATTCATGTTGCAGGTTATATGAAGACCTACTGTATATGAGAGCACAAGGCTGGATAGGAGGTGTAAAGAACTTCCCACCAAGCCTGCACATTTACACAGGGACCAAGCATATTAATATGCCTTACAGCAGGCCTGCACAATCCGTAAAGTGGCGAGGACCATATTACACCAAAGAAAACAGCTGAGGGCCGAAACCCCCCAGCCCCACGGAAACAACCCCTCCTTCCCCAGTGCTGGGGTGTGGAAGCCTGGAGAGGGGGAAAGAAACAGCGCGCATAGGGTGACCAGATCACAGCAGTAAAATAGGACCTGCCCCCTCCACGCTCGGCCCCACCATCACACCCTTCTTCACCCCCCCAGGGGTCACTATCTTACTCCACACAACAGTCAATCAATGCAGTTATAGATAAATCTCTGTTGAATGAATGAGGTGTGAATGAGGAAGGCGTGGAAGGCAGGCACCTTCAGACAGCTGCAACCCTTGCCTTCTCACCCCCCTGCGGGCCGCACAGTGAGCCCACGCGGTCTGCATGTGGCCCCCGGGCCACATGTTGTGCAGGCCTGCATTACAGTATACTGACTTCCCCAAGTGAGCAGAGAGGGGGTAGAATGATGGCTTATCATGTTCCCTTCCACATTGACCAGCAGAGCTGGTTCCCCACAGGAAGGTGAATGAAAGCTGTACTGCATCAAAGGATGATGCACTATCCATGCCTTCCCTGCATTCCAAGAGCCTATATTCGTATGATGCGCATATACCCTGACCCTGCTGTGAGTTGTTCTTTAGGCACAATTTGGCCCTTTCCTTTGATAGCTAACTACAGATTGTAGATGCAGTCAGATTTGTGATATTTATTTAAGATTTATCTTTTGTTTTGTTTCACTAAGCCAGAGGTGGGCTGTGCACTATAAATAATAATAAGGCAGCAACGCTCCCCTAATAAGTGGCAATTCTGAAATAAAAGGTTTAATAATTTGAATGATACAATGTATTTTGGATTTGTGACTTGCAGGAGCTTTTTGTTCCATCAACATTTCAGTCATTTTTGTTTGGTTGGTTTTGTTTTTGTTTTTAATTAATCTTATTTTGGCTTATGATGAGAAAGAGAGAGACTGAGTTGAAGAATAAATATACTTCTAATTTTAATTAAAATTAAATTTCCTTTTGACATTGAATGCTTATACATTAATTGCCAAACTTAGATTTCAAAGTATAGTGTGTGTGCTAGCAAACTTTTTGGATAGGGATTCAGTTCATTTTCATTTCCTGTTTCCAGAGAAACACTTAGGTCCATATGCAGACCTTGATCTGCGTTCATAATGTCTGTTGACATCAATCAGTAGGAATTATGTACAAAAACGGAGGGCTGTGTACTGCCTTTATTATCTTTTGTTTTATTTTTCATCATATCCCAGCTTGAAGACAAAACTACAGTAGCATTGTCATTAAATCTGGTGACCTGTGGAAGCGACAAGAATTGGTTATCTAAAGAAAGATTTAAAATAGTTACTGGGAAAAACTGAGACATTTAATATTCCTGATTGAGTCACTTGACTGAATCCTGTATATGCTTCATAAAATATACAGCACAAGTATGTTTTTGGCTTTTCTTTATACGACACACTATTCATGAGAACCATAGGCTAATTGTGTTTGACACCTGGCTTGCTGTCTTTTGTATGGACTGTGTTAATGAGACTGGAAGTGCATAAATACCCCGGGGTTCCCTCCAGTAAATCTCTAATAAGGGTGCAAAAATGTACATGCTAGTATGCAGTGAATAACCTTCTGAGTGTAGAGCACTTTACTTGGTTAGTTGAAAAAAGTCATGAATTTAAATGAATTTGTTGGATTTTACTCTAATGCATGATTCTATTACTTTTATTATTTTTTTCTGCATTCTTTCTCTCCTTTTGTTTTTGTTTATACATTGCTTTCATTTGATTATAGAAGAAAAGAAAGCAGATCCAGAGAATGGGAATGCAGGTAGGGCAGCTTATTAAAAATCTCTTAGTGTGTTTGCCTTAGACGATGTACAACTACAATATTTAGCCAAAATGTGTATTATACAGCTGGTATACAGTGTTGTATTTCCTTTGATGAATACAAAATTAGGAGTAGAAAACATAATTTAGGAAATATATTTTGGGCTTTTCCTAGAGAATGAAACCTCTATTTGACCTTAATAGGCAATCAAATTCACACTGTCAAATATTCAAATATATTCAAATATAGTTGACTGAGCATTTATCTCCTTGCATGCAAAAATCTGATTCTATAATCAGTTGGGCTTGGGGTAAATTAGGTATTAATCACATCACTAGTTAGAGCCTCTTTTTAAAAATTGTTAACATAAGGCAAACATTTAATTTCCCAAAGTCATGATTAAAAAAAACAAACAAGAACCCAACATTGAAATAGTTACATCTTTAATTCAAGATAAAAACAGAAATGTGGATTGTAAACAGTGCTGGACCAGTGCATCGGTGCCTACTCTGAGCCTGCAGCATGGTCTCAGGACTGCTCTAAATTGCGGCCATGTTCGAGTACCTCCAAGCAGCCATTCTGCAGCCTGGCATGCTGAATTTTAGCAGCACTACAGCCATGCCTGCTTTCCCTGGACACGTGTTCTCTGCCAGGGTTGGGAAGGAGGTACACAGTCCCACCTATTTTGGCTCTTCACCAACCATTTTGGATCTGTTACCTATAGAATATTATCTATTAGTAAAATTCTGAAATGAGGTTCAAAGCATAAGAAAATTGTTGGAGCTATCAACTCCATCTGTTTGGGACCTTAGCCTATAATAGCTTACATGGAGCTGATTCATGCCAAATACTGCAGGCTATGTTCAGAAGTAACAGCTCAGATGATAGATGCTACTCTCCCTAAACAAATCTTTGTATACCTGTAGATCTTGACACTCTAGCCACACCTTTTCTCTACTGTATTCCCACACATTGGGTCACAGGTGAACTTAGCCTATAGTGCTCAGTGACTCCTGCAGAGCCTTTATGCGTGTCAGTTCCAAGCACAGCAGAATCACACCTGATCTGCTGCATCATGAACTTTCCACCACCCCAAAAATTTCCCCTTTGTGCAGCCAACTTATCTGTTGAAGATGTTTTAATATTAGATAAAAATATATTATAAGAAGTCAGATTTTGATAAATGCAATCTTATAACAGTCCTAAAGAACCTACATTTTGTGAATTTTGGTGAATTTTTTTCTTCATATTACCAGTCTGAATATTTTAAAATATATTTCTTCTTATTGAGACCACAATGAGCCAACTTTGGCTTTTTGTTTTTGACACATGGGCGATTCAGCCATCCTGCATTCCCTTCCTGTTCCCAACCAGGATATGTATCAAAATGGCTGTCAATTCTCACCATCTTCCCCCCACCTGTGATTCAGAAATAGGGGGCAGTGTAAATAGGAGTTGTAGAGTTTTCATTGATTTAGTAGTAGGGTTGAAGATTTCTTGGAGGAAGGAATTCAAAATTCAATAATAATGCTAAAACTTAAGGGAGGATCTATAAACAATGTAGGTCTGCAAAGTTCTCTCAGCAATAAACAGAAAGTATCCCAGCATAATTAAATCAACGGAGAGTCTTTAACTTATGTTTATATTAATAATCGTACTTATTCAGGTAATTCAGGAGTGATATTCACCCTGGAGATTCAGTAGAAGGTGCTATATGTGGTGGACATGTCTACACTAGAAACACTGCTGCAACAGAGTTGCAGCTGCACTACTGCAGTATAGATATGTACTGCAGCAACAGAAGAGGTTCTTCCGTCACTGTAGTAAAGGGCTTAAGTGGTGTAGTGGGCCTTGAGCAGGGCCTCTTCATGTGGCTGATATTTGCTATAGGTTCAAGACCTGTATCACAGTAGAGAGGGGTAGAACTGGAGCTGTGCGAAGTATCAGTTTTCACTTTGCCACGTGTTCATATATAAAAACAGATATTCTCACAAATATTTGTGAGATTTTCTATTGACAAGAGGTAATATTTCTCCATTTCTTACAATTTCCTCAGCTTTTTGTGGCAAAAATGACAGAATGTGGACTTTTCCAAGTTTAACAAAAATGATTTTGTAATAGGGCAAAACCAAAATGCTTATATTTTACGCTTCATCCCTTTCTCTTTTCATTAAAAACACCAAAAAAGTATGAATTAAAATCTGCAAAATATTTTGTTTTCATGGAACTCTATATTTTTTAAATAGGGGTTGGAGTATTTTCATTCATCTTTAGTGACAGTGGTGTGTTATTTCTGTCATTGAAAAGAAAAATATTCCAAGTGAGGATGCATTTAGCTGTGCTTTTTAGAAGCTATCAAGAAATTCAACTATCTTTCAATCTATTAATCAAAGCACTTGCATCTCCCTTTTCAAAGTAGGAAATAAAATAATTATTGAAAAATAAAGTTAATCACTATCAAAAGCACTTTCATTATATAGAAAATTACCAAAGAATCAGTGTGGTCCCTTGATGCTTGCCAACTATTGGTTCAGGTTTATATAGTAGCTGATTTAAACATGGGATATATTAGATTTTTCTTCTTTTAGGGTTTTTCACTGTATGTTTTATTATTAGCTGCCTCTATCCCTGTAATAGCATTTTCTTCTTGTTCATTCATTTCCCCCATTGATTTTCATTCCAATAATTAGTATTTGGGATGTACTGTTTCCATTTAGGTTATTTTAGTTTTTTTTAAGGAAAAGCAGAGACCATAAGGGCATGCTGCTGCTAGCACATCACATTTATTTTTCCCTTTTCACAGCCTTCCTCATCCACAATTTCCTGTTAAGAGTTGCAGGTTTTGTAGTCAACAGGCCTCTCTTGTACCAAATAGTGCCATCGGTAGAACTATCGCCAGAGGATATTCAAAGCATAGTTCAGAGGGCCTGCACATGGACTTGTTTTACCACTTAGATTTCTCTTTAAGATCCATGGCTAGGGTTTGTGTGTGACTTCAGTGGTACTTGGGAAATAAAGTTAGGCTCCCCCCAATCCTATATTTAGGTGCCCAAATAAATGGACAGATTTTCAACAATGCTGAATACACAGCAGCTTCCATTCAGAAATGAAATTTTCCTTTGCAAATCTTCATCTTCTTCAGAAAAATGTATGGTATGTGAAATATATCAGTCAAAACTAATGTGACTTAGCCACAATACTGTAGGAAAAGTAATGCTATTAGTTACATTGCTTCAGCTAGAAACTTTGGGCCTGATTCTCCACTCCCTTCTTTTTGTTTACATTGGTGTAACTCCATTGACTTCATGTACATTTACATCAGAATAAGTGGGAGGAGAATCAGACCATTTATGTACACAGTTCATATCTATATTTTGCTTGATTGGAGAGATGCCCGTTTTGCTTGGACATTTGCCCACCATTTTGGGGTGGGTGGGGCTGCTACCTTCCACCTCCAGTGTTCTCTCTCACACATTTGTTTTGGTACTTTCTTTTGGCACTTTTCGTACTTTCAGCCACTGCAGGTTGGCTGAAAAGGGCTGCTGCCTGAACGACATAGCAAGCATCCTTTTCCCAGACTGAGGCTAACTATGTGCTTAGTCTCCTGTGGTCCAGGAAGAATGAATCCTGAAATCTTGAAGCTGAATGTCATTATAGAGTGATACAGCAACACCACTGGGCAGCTTGTTAGCATTACTTTCCAAAATCATTTTTAAAAAATTGTTATGAATATATTAAATTATGGTAAATCAAAGCAATGCCAACCAATCAGATTATTTCCAGTGACCCTTATTTACTAAAATCAGTCATTTCATATAAAAGAGCTAAAATCACCATAATAGAACATATTACAAGATCAGTATCTCCTTTGGAAACAAACATGTTGCCTTTGCATTACTCTTTATTTTCTTTAAATAAAAGTCTTGATTTCTCCTATAGCAGCAATACATTATTCAGTGAAACATTCTATTCCATTCAGAGTCTCTCCTCATTTGAAAGTTTTCTTAATATTAACTGTGGAGAATAAAATATTTGTCAAGGTATTGTTAAAATACTTTATTCTTTACTACTATTTCTTGCAATTATGGGTTTTCTCCCACGTTTTCCACAAAAGGATAATTTTGACATGTTTTTAATTTACCTGGAAATACAGATACAGTAATTTCAGCAAAAGTCAGATTGTATCCCTTCTGTAAGAAATTGTATGAGCACCACCTTAAACTCAGGATTGAAAAGTAATTGATTATTTATTTATTTATTTTATTTGACAGGTGGTATGGATGTAGAAGAAAGAAATCGTCAAATGAAAATAAGCAAGTACAAACAGACAGCAGGATCAGACGCCAGGCTGGAGCAAGATTATCATTCTAAGGCAAGGGAGTTTTGTTTTGAAAAGCAGCAAAATATGCTAATCTGAAACATTTGATATTCTTTTAGAGTAATGAAGTGAACCTTGCATGGGGTGGACTTTTTTGTTTCACTAAGGGGTTCTTGCATGTCTGTTGCAAAGTAATTGAAATAAGTGCAGCAACCATACAAACCCTTATAATATAGAATATTCTTGATTACTAAAGTTTAAGATATAGGCGTTCATTGATCAAATATAGTATTCATCTGCTTCAAAAAGTGAGAAATGACCATTTGGTTGTACAGTGGAATGAGCAATTAAGATCCAAGTTTAGAAAAGATAAAGAGGGAGCCATAGACTCAGGCTTGTCTACACTTACAAGGGGATCAATGAGTGGCAATCGATGCATCGACGGTCGATATAACAGGTCTATTGAAGACCCGCTAAATCGGCCGCAGATCACTCTCCCGTCGACTCCTGTACTCCACCAGATCGAGAAGAGTAGGGGGAGTTGGCGAGAGAGCATCTCTTGTCGACATCGCTTAATATGGACCCCATGGTAGGTAGATCCACGCTATTCATGTAACTCAAATTGCGTAGCTTAGATCTAATTTCCCCTGTAGTGTAGGCAAGGCCTCAGGAAGTACCTAGAGTCCTAATTCAGAATGAGATCCACTAAACCCTGTGCCTGAATTCCATGCTGTGGAGCCAATAGTCATATAACATATCAAACTGTTGTTGTTTTTTAGTTTTCTTGGCCTTCTAAAGACTTCTGCAGCACAGACATAATAGTTTTTATTTATTCTGGTAGTGAAAGTTTAGCCGTTGGATAGATAACCTTACCAGTCAAAGCAGTACACAAGATTCCAACTTAATTGTGGCAATTTGCAAGTAATCAGGTTGGCCATGTAGCAATGCAATTTTAAATTTATGATCCAAATTTCCTGTTCTGGAACTGGGTCATGTCATCTATTATATGTTAATTGAATTGAAAATATTTTGATTATTTTAAAATTCCATTATACAAAATAATTAAGTGACCTCTCTGAGACCTGATAAATTGATTTGAGACTTTAAATGGTAAACATATGACTTCTTAGCTATAAAATCTTGCTCAGGAGAAAATCTTTGTTGCAGACGTATATTAATTGTGTAGTTCATTGCTCAAAGTAATGGGGATGATAAGGTAAAACTAAGTTATCTAATATATGAAGTATTAAGTGCTATTAGTTTTTGTAGAGAATTCAGGTTAATTTAGTGAATTGCTTTCTAATAACGTAATTCCTCATAGTAAAAAATGTGCATGATATTGTGGGAGTATTACATGAAGACCTAGACATGAGAAGTCCTAGACAAAATGGAATGATTACTGAAAAGATTTAGAATTCATTGGAACAAAGGGCAAACTATATTGTTATGCGCTGAACATTTAGACCAGTAGATGTATTGTATGACATAAAGGATGTGTTCACTCGTAGTACTTAATATGTAATGTAATAACATTTATAAGGGGGTTTGGGTCAGGAAATGTTTTCATGTTTATTCTATATGAAAACATCACTTTTACATTTATCAGTTATATCCTTGCTTGAAGGACATTATCTTTTCTTGTACATGAATGGACTTGGTGCTGTGACCAGACTTCCCCATAAATAACTGCTATGATTCTATGTACCATATAAGGATGGTGAATACATAAATAGATCTGCAGTTATTCAGCCAATTCAGTTGCTCCCTCACTATTTGATTCTGTCCCCTTTAGTCACACTGTGTAGTTCCTGACTCCGTAAGACAGCATTGGGACTACATGTGCAGAAAGGTGCATCATTAGGCCCTCAAAAGTGTTTTTCAAAGGAAACCATATAGAACACAGTAGTTCCAAAGAAACACTTCCTCCCCTTGACCCCACCATCTCTCTGTGCCTCATCATTTCTGCTGTCTCCCCCTGTATATGAGTTTATCTTCACCATTATCCTTCTGCGTTGAGGATGGGAAGTCTGATATAGGATTGATTTTTGAAAATAATCACTTCTTAATTATCCAAACTATTTCTAGAAGTATACTGTCCGATTTATTTCCCTGCCAGTCTCCACTTTGCAATTGGAAAGGGAATGATTTGCCATACCAGTTAGCCCAGGAAGACAGGCAATGGCACATTCACAAGCTTCACTGAGTGTGCATCAATAGAATCTCATAGAATCCCTAAGTTCTCATAAAGGCATACCAAGAGAGTTCAGTCTTCCATGTCTCATCATTTCTCTGTTGGTTCAGTTTTTCTTAATTAAATATTAATATTACATAGAGATAGGAAAATTAATAAATACATATGATATACCTGGTTTTTACCAAGTATCTTTTATATTGATGAACTGATCTGGGTATGTCAGGTACTAACTGAAAACTCCTGGTCTATATCTATTGCAAGTGGCTTTGATTTTCTAAATTTGTCAACTAACATAAGGTCAAGTGTGCCATTTTCTGGAAAGACAATTTGTTTACTGCAGCCCCTCACCTGAGAACAAGTTTCTTTAACTAAGCTGTAGATGGTATGCAAGTGGAGTTTAGCAGGTGGAATTTTCTGTTGTATCTCCATTCTATTTTTTTCTTTTGGTGGAAATAAACATAATTACTATTTGCTGGGGGGAAATAACACTCCTATTATCATTGCTAAGGAAGTAGAAAGGTGTACCAACAACAACAGGACTAGCCATATTGGATTAGACCAATGGTCTATCTAGTTTTGTTCCATCTCTGACAGCTGCCAGTACCAGATGCTTCAGAGGAAGCTACAACCCCTCCCCCTCAAATAGATAATTGTGCAATAATAAGTCTGCGGAATAAGATTTTTCCTAACCCCAGGGCTCTTAGCTGTTGGCTGAAGTATGAAGTTGACTTTTCTTTATAAAATTTTCTTTTTGCTGGTGTGAGTGCAGACGATATATATATACATATATATGTTGTTGCAGCCTTATGTTAGAGTTAAGGGTGATCTCAATATGCTAAATATTGAGTGCAAAATACATGTATAACCAGGAATGCACTGTATTTGATTTTGGAGAAAGGTAGTAAAAAGCTAAGGACATATTTACTTTGTGATTCCATTAGAACTTATAAGGTAACTGGATCAAGCCAAGTTAAATTGTGGACAAAATACTTCCTTGGAACATCTAGGCTTTGGTATGAGACGCTTTCCATTGAGTGAACATTCAATGAGGAACAGAGTTAGGGAGTGTGTGTGTGTGTGTGTGTGTGTGTGCGCGCACACACACACACTACTGGTTCTCTTTAGTTGCCAGTCTTATCTATCTTTTGTGCACTGCTTGAGATATTTGCTTCAGTGATGCTTTTGTCTGTGCTGCCCTTCTGATTTGTACCATTACAATCCATTAAAACATTTGATTAACTGCTGTACTAGAGAAGAGTTTGTCACCTCTCTTTGTTGTTCAGTATTTTGCGTATCTTACAAATGGCAGCCATGAGAAACACAGAAACTACCATTAGAGTATTGAAAACATTCTTTGCCTTTAAGCCCTCAGAGCTGGAGGGGAGAGGGAACACTCAATCAAAGGAGTAGGTTAAGACCCTTCCTCCCATCACCCCATACCAAAAGTTGTGGCACCTTCTGTAGATGTATGGGCTCAATCCTCCAGGCTGTCAGGAATTCTGGAACAGATCCTCAGCTGGTTGTCCATGGAGCAATGAAAATTTACATGAGCCGAGATTCTGCCTCTTTGCATCTATAATTGTCTCTCACAGCTTCCGATTAACTGTTAGATCCAGTTAGAAACATCCAAAACAGAACCTAAAACTGTAGGCTGGGATTTTCAAGGGCACCTAAGGGAGTTAGGCACCAAATTCCAATGAAGTCAATGGAATTTGGAAATGTATCTCCCTTAGGGGCTTGTCTACACAGTGTGCTAGACCACACCAGTGAGGTTTAAATATTTAGTCTGCACCAGCATGTCGCACACTAACTTGCCCTTGTGGATCCTGCTGGCATGCACTAAAAGTTCCCTAGTGCCTATTAATGTATTCCCATTTCAAACACATACTAGGGAACTTTTAGTGTACTCCAGCAGGATCCACATGAGCCATTTCATGCGTGAGATGCAGACTAAGGCATTATGTAAACATGTAAGTCCTTACACTCCTTTTAAAATTCCAGACTTAAGGAGTAAACTTCTAAGTATATGGACTGAGCTTGAAAGGGCTAAATAATTCAAATGGAGCCACATAATGGTTCACTGAAAAATAATTGAGAGGGGAAAAAATTGACACTGATAACTCAACACATAATTATCCTATGGAACTCATAGCTACTGGAAAGCTACATTTCTAGTAGGCTTCATAATAAGATTAGACATTTAGATGAATGATAACATTCACAGTTACATTGTATGGAGTATGTTTATAAGGGATATATTAAAGCCCTATGCTTCAGAACATAAGCCAACCACTTATTAGGATTAGGAAGGAACTTTCCCCATGAGTAGGCTATTTGGTAACTGTCCATTACAAGGTTTCTTGTAACTTCCTGTGAAGTATCTGGTCCTGCTGTCAGGCATGGTACTGGACTAGATGCACAATGGCTCTGACCCAGTGTAGCAATTCCTATGTCCCCATCAAGTCTGTGAGCACTAAAGGTACCCAACACAACTGTTTTGATTCTTGATATATATTAGGACTTTTAATTGGTTGATGACAAATGACATGTGATAACATCAATAGAGCAAAAAATTATAGTTCTAGAAATGGATTCATCCCTTTTCTGGTGTCGTTTATGACATGCAAACTTCCAGTCAGAAGTATTTATTATAAACAGTCAAATTTGTGGACCAGGGTGCTAATATTGCAGATCTGTTTCCTGCTAAATCTTGTTTAATGTGGAAGGACCCAAACATGTAGTTTTCAAGATTTACATGAGGTGAAGCATTATCAGAATTCTAGATTTGAGTTTTAAGGGCAAGATGATGATGATGAAGATGGTTTGGGAAATTTCTCTCCTTCCATTGATGTATTATATCCAAGGCCATTATCAGCTTTTACAATATTAATCTAATGTGTTTGGATAAAAATGCAATCTAATATGTTTGTTTTTTAATTTTTCCCTCAATAGCTTTAGTTTTTCTTCTGGGATTGTTGAAATCCAAATTATGAGATAAGCATTTATGTTGCATCTCTGGCACTAATCTGATTAACTGTAGTTTCTTCTTCACTGCTTAAATTCAAACTCTGGTATTGTTCTGTTTATTTATTTTGCTTCCACTCCTTTTTATTTGGTTTTCAATTTTCTAATTTGTTTCCTGTATTACAGGCTTAGTGAGGATACTGTTAAATATTATGCAGATGTTCTCCATGGAAAATGTAGTTTAGTCAAAATCCAAATTTCCCATAGAAAAACAGTTTTAGTTGAAAATTTCAATCAGCCCTACTAATGATCAAAAAAGATAAGGGTGTTAATGCTATTGTCCTAGCCATATTCCAACAAGGGCAATCATACACTGCCTACCCGATACCTTCTCACAATTTTCATTAAATATAATACCTTCATTTTGTGTCCAAAGCTATTCTGTTGTTATGAACTGATTTACTATTGGTGTATTTTAGATTAGATATGGCTATATTTTCATGGTGAAGTAAATGATCTCTCTATATAGTTTATATGTTAGTTTAATCTGTAAAATTCTTGGCGATATCAAGTGCTATATACAAATAATTTGCTATCATTATATAAAACAGCACTGTCGAAGTAACTTGTTTCACTTGTCTAAGGCACACAAAAACCAGTTATGTTCTTTATTGTTATTAAAATGATGCCCTATATGTATTAATAAAATCTGGGAAAAGCCAGGAATAGAGTTAGATATTTACCTAAATTATACCCAGCTGAGTGCTGAAGTGAAACACTCATAAACAGTTAGTAAATTAACAGTTTAATGAGTTGATTTTATTGGAGGGGTTAACATATCAAGAGAGGGAACATGAATGTTGTGTATCCAGTCCAGAGACTTTTAGTACTAATTAGTTTCTGTGACAGCCAGAACAGATTATGGACATCTGATGAAGGTCAACAATGGCAAAGCAATCGTCAAGTGTATTCCCAAACTACTAGATAAGCCAGAAACATATTTTCCTGAATCCAGTAGGTTTTTTCCATTTGAAAATGTCAAATCAAGCATTAATCCATGTCAGCAAAAGTGTAAAATGTAGTGTGTGAAGTCATTGTACAGTGATTACATGGAATATGCCAAAGTGTGTGGGATTGAAAGTGAAGAACCAGGATGTTTGGCCTATGCCAGGTGATTCAAAAAGGACCCTACAGCTGTCCAAATTAGGTAGCAGAGGGTGTGGGGGGAATCCTCAGCTGGTGCAAAGCTGGTGTAGCTGGTTCTGTGCCAGCTTCTTACTCCCTTCCCCTTGCCCTGGGATGTCAGAGCCAGAGTGCACAGTACTCTGCAGTGCTTACTGGCATAATAGCCAGTAGGGAACTGGGGACAAGCTGGGGCAAGTTAGAGCAGCCCTTAGGTACTGCTGAGATTTTAGCCCCAAGTCTAGATATGTTATGCCAAGAAACTATTGTGAGGCATATTTTACTTATACATGTGTATAGAATTATGCATACAGTCACATTAACAACAAGTAATACCGTGGGATTTTTCTTCTTATATACATCAGTTTTACTGCTGTGTAACTACACTGACTCCAGTGGAGTTGCTCCTGATTTAAGAAAGGGCAGAACTGGGCCTCCAGCATGCTGGTTCACAAAAGACAGTTTGACTGTACTAGTGGATCATATGTAATAGTTTTAATTTTATAAAAACCAGTCCTCATTTAAGGTAAAAATAGCATAAGATACAATGAAGTTGATTTTCTGTGCAGAAATTCTGCTTCCATTGAAATCAATGGGAATCTGGCCATTTCTAGGCTCTTTCCAGAGAGCAGATTTTATAGTTTTCTACAAATCTTTGCCATCTGTTATACAAGAATTTAAGCTGTGGAATTGCATCAGATTTTCCAAAGCACTCCACATTTTATCTCACATGTTGGAATATCATATATATATATATATGGAATATCATATATATATTACAGTTAATCCTAGTGATTATTATCCTGACTTTTAGCATATGTATTGAAACCAATGCATGTGTAGAATTAACTTGAACATGTAACAGAGCTAATCAATAATGAACATAGTCATATATTGCTTTTGTTCCATTGGATCCAGATCCTGCATTATTGAAGTCAATGGAAGCAGGATCAGACCTAGCAGCGCCGTTCCACATAGGTTTTTTTGAAGGAAAAAGCTTTCTCCCCCTAACAGCACTTGTATTGAGAACACCATTAAAACATGAGATGTGAAATACAGCACTTCGTGCCTGCTTGCATTATCTGCCCATGAGAAAGAAAGTTTCACTTTTTAAAAAACTGTATTAATTTATTGTTAGATAATAGTACATCAGAAAGAGCACCATCCTACTCCTATTGAAGTGAAAGATAGTTTTTCCATTGACTTTAATGGCAGGAGACTTGGCCCAATGAGGAGAACTAGAAGAATAAGAATACCTCACAAATCATGCTGAAAGTCTAAGTCCCAGTTGTAGATGGAGGTAATAATTATCACACACAAAAAATTCCCAAGAGATATATTTTTCTTCTCAGCCCCAAGCATATTTACAGATGTGGGGAGCTGTTACAGCATCACCATTAATTCCTATTCATGAGATATAAATCTTTATATAAATTAGATTTTGAAATGGTTAGATTATTGAAACAAACTTAATTCCATTAGTAGAATTCCAAGTGTGTAAAGTGAAATTTACTTCGGAGTCAATCTCTCCTCATAATTAAGTAATAATCAATCAATATAGATTATAAGTAATACTCAAAATTAAAATGAAAACTCTGGCAAAAAAGAAATTTCCCACATCTTAGTCAGAAGAATCTTCTCCCTTTTTTCCTTATCTTGGAGAATATATGATTTTTCATCTAAAACCTTTTTGCAACATAAATGAAAACAAATGATTTTGAAAGAACTTCTCCCCATGTAAACCATGTTAGGAAAAATCATCTATCAAATAGTCATACCTACATTACCTTTTTTCTGTAGTTCAACACAGATTCACTCATAAGCAAAAAATTAAAATTGTATTTTTCTACTTAAAACTCTGTCAAATATTGAAAACAAATTATATTAACGTTCTTTGTGTTCAGTATTTTAAACCAATTACATTTTTCAGAATTAGGAGTTTGATTTTGTCCCTGCCAGCAGGTAGGGGATCTTGGGGGGACAGTTACTGCACTGGTGGGGTGCAAAATAAACTTTATTAAGAAAATATAAAAATAGGGAAAAATTCAATAGTGAAGGGTATGGGGTTTGTTAAGGTAGACAATTGGGGAGGGGTTTCTTTTAGTAAACAGGATAGGGGGTTTCAATAGTGGGATACAATACAGTGGGGTACAATACAGTTGGTAACCAATTAACACTGAAGTATAAATGTAACAGGTAGCTAACAATTTCTATGTAAAGGGTGTGTCACAGCAGCATATAACCAACTAACAGTTATGGGTAAAATGTGTTAAATAACCAACAACTGTAGGTAAAAATGTGTCTCAGTGGTGTAAATGTAAAATGTGAGGTGTGTTAGAGAGAAAAAAGGTAACCAATGGGGTTTTTATGCTAGACTTTAGTAATGCAATTGAGGTTTGGCAGCTATAGGAGGGGGGGTGAGCACGTGGTGGAAGGGATTAAAAGAGAGAGAGAGAGAGAGAGGCAGTGGTAGAGGAATGAGGTTGGGGGGTTTATACAGAACACAGCAAAATCTTATCTATGATCTATCTTAACCAAGATTACACAAGTTAGCAAGTAACAGAACACAATGCAACAACTTGTAACACCTAACTTACAGAGCACAATACAAACAATTCTTTAAAGCTAACTTAACCACAGCTATGCAAAATGAAATTACAATTTATCTAGACTAAAGACTAAACCTAATGGGTGCACCTTATACTAGGGGTAGTTCCAGAGGGCAGAGTGGTGTGTGCCCAGGATACAGACCAAGGAGTTAGCTTGGGTCTGCATGCTGGGGAAAGAAAGCCAGAAGTTAAAACAAGGGGAGTGTGCAAGAGGCTTTTTCTTACCAATCCCCAAAGCAGCAGCAGCAGGAAAAGCAGTTTCAGCATCAGAGGACGCAGAGAGGACTCGATTCGCTTACAATAATCAGGAGATCTCCAGGCACAAATTCGTTGTTCGTGGGAGGGGAGTTTAAAACGGGGGTACGCTCAAAAACAAACGAGAGTGGGGAGAGGGACCCCCAAAGACCCCTAGCTGATCAGACCAGGAGGCAAAGCAAGGACCTTCTCCGGGGGTCTGATCAGAAAATGTCTGGTTTTAAAGGCAAACTTAGGCAGTCTCCCGCCAGTAACTCTGATTGGTTCCCCTTAATACGGGGGAGGAGAGAAGTCAGGGAAAACTACAGGTAAGCATAGGCATGCCTGGGCATGTTCTGAGCCACAGGTATGACTCATATGCTTAGCTATGTGGCCACTTTAGGTCTTGCATACCTGGGCAGAGCACCCCTACACCGAGCCGGGTCCGAACAAAGAAGCTAGACAAAGGAGCGAAAAGCCCCCTCCTTCCTGAGCAGAGCAATGGCTCCAGTCAGTCTGCATAAGCCATTTCCATGAGCAGGGCCAGGCTGTGACTTTGGTCAGTTCCATGGCCAGGGGGGCGGCCACTCAGCACAAACAGAACGGAAGGGGGAAAAAGAATCCAGCAGGGGGACAGCTGTAACAGACAGATTTGTCATCCTGAAATCTTTTTTTTTGTTTGGAATGGTAACTCACATTTATTATTTAAAGACCAAATCTATCAATTTTTAGATTCCCACAACAGAACCCTCTTATTAATGCTTAATGTCTACATATTTTTTTACTCTGAACAGATTTTCCAAAAACAAACAAACAGAAAACTCCCACATTTTCTTGATTTACAGTTACCTAAAGCTCAGAAGAGACAACTTTAATTGATTACTTAAAAATCTGCAGAATCAAAGTTTTTCAAGAATGGTAAAAAGCTGGTAAATGTATAGGAAGTGGTGTTGGTGTCATCCTTCTTTCTTTCTCAGTACTAAACCAATACCCTAGAATGGTGTTATGTAATGTTGTGCTAAGGGAGATGCTATATTTTAAATGAGATGTAAAACAAGGTTCTCTCCCCGTTGAGTCACGAAATATCTCAAAACATTTTCACAGGTGTAAAGACATCAGCCCCAATACCTAGTCAAATCTAATGTGGTTAAGCTATTTTCTGAAATGGCCTAAATTCCTCCCATAATTTCAACTGGTTGGGTAGTCTTCATTGCTTGTCCTAAAATGTTACATATTTTTGGTCTGTATTGTCATGCTGGTTTGCGTAATCTGGAGGAGAGATTATAAGTAATACTCATTCCTCTAGCTGAGAGACAAGGTGGGTGAGGTAATGTCTTTTATTGGACCTACTTCTGTTTGTGAGAGAGAAAGCTTTTGAGGCACACAGAGCTCTTCTTCTTTCCCAGAATTTGGTCCAATAAAAGATATTTCCTATTCCACCTTGTCTCTCTAATATCTTGGGACTGAAATGGCTACAACTACACTGCATTCCTCCAATTGGTTAGTTACAACATGTGCTGCTTGTTTAGGTGAATTTAAAAAGTGACTACAGTTTCTTCTTAAGAGTAAGGAAAACAATCAAATTAGAATATTTAGAAAGTGCTAGGTGGCTTTCACCAACCTAAGGGTAAACAATCTCTCTCTCTCTAGTTTCTGTCTCCTCCAGAGGTGGAGTTCAAGGTATAGAGAGAGTGACATACTTTTTCCAATCCCTAGATAAGAGAGACTGCAGTCAGAAGATCTATCCCTAGACCCTTTTCCCCCAAGTTCTCAAGGTAAATGGGGTAATGGTGCTAAGGAAATCTACTTCAAGGGAGCAACATTTATTTTAGGAAACTATATTTTACGCATCGAGGGATCCCAAATTAGCAGATCTCCTGCTGCTGATTTCATCCCCTTGCTTCGACATACAAGTCATCAGAAAACCTGTAGCCAAAGAGCAATCTTGACCTAGTACATACTATTTTGTGCAGGACTTTTTCAAGGTTTGTCCTGAGTGTCAATAAAAACAAGCGCTCAGGAAACAAAATCTGTAATCCTACCCATTTTGGAAGCCCTGTTTGGTAGAGTATCTGTGGTGTGGCCATTTGAGGACCCTGGAGGTGGAGTCATGTAAACATGAATTTATATCTTGTTCTTGAGCAATTATGCCACATATTTCACAGAGGCATTTTTGCTTAGGGAAGTAAAAACTCACCAGATGGTGTCTGTGTTGGTCCAGCTGTTCTCTTAGGCAGAAATGCCATTGGAGTTGCTGACAAGTCCAGGTACACATTTTACGAAAAGCATGATTAAACTTTTATATAAAGAATTGAGGATTAAGGTGATTAAAACCTCACCCTGCTGTCTCGACCAACTGGCTTGTTGGAAGTTTTACCAGGCCTCTAGGGAAATGTTTTTTTTTTTTTTAAAGGAAAGTGTTGATGTGACAAGGAAAGATTATTCTTCTTCGAGTGCTTGCTCATATGTATTCCAATTAGGTGTACGCGCCGCGCGTGCATGATCGTCGGAAGATTTTTACCCTAGCAACACTCGGTGGGCCGGCTGGCGCCCCCTGGAGTGGCGCCATTGCGGCACCTGATATCTACCTCAGCCGGCCCAGCGCCCTCTCAGTTCCTTCTTACCGCCCGTGATGGTCGGATCTGTGGAGCAGCATAGCTGATCTCCACCTCCCTAGCTTAGTTAGCACTCGATTAGCATTGTTAATGTTTTAAGTACTTTAAGTAGTTGTTAATAGTTTTGATAGTTGTAAGAAGTTTAGTTTAAATACTAGTGCGAGATAAGGGGCTTTTCCCCTTCTCTCACCTCTGGTACCGGGCTCATGCCTGGTTCACCAGGATTCAAGCCGTCGGCTGGCTCCAAGCCAATGCCTACGGGGGACCCCCCCCACGACTCCCGTTTGAGGCGCTGGGGGATCCCATCTCGCAGATAAGTGTCAGGTCTCCAAGGCTTTTAAGCCTAGAGCCAAGAAGGGGCGGGGCTTTCGCTTAAAGCTGCTCCTAGTAGAACCGACACTTGGCCCGAGGCCGGGCCCACTGTGCCTCAGCAACAGACCCCGGGGCTGGCACCGCCGGGCGCCGCTGTAGCTGCAAGTACAAGCCCTACCGGCCCAGACTTTCGGCCTGGCGCCAGCACCATCGGCTCCCGGTACCGCAAGGTCCGTCGAACTTGGTGGCCGTGAGCTCCCCGGTACAACCCGAGGTAGAACTAATACTACCGTCCAGACCGGCACCGGCCCCAGCGACTCCGGTACCGCAAAGTCTGTTGAGCTCTGCGCCCCAGGCGAAGACTCCGGCACAGATGACTCCTGCACCCTAAGGGCCGTCGACCTCGGTGCCTGTGCGCTCCCCGGTATGCACCGAGGTAGAGCTAATGCGGCTGGCTGCATCGGCACCAGCATCCGCCAACTCCGGTACCGCCAGGGCCGTTGAGTTCCGTGCCCGACTGAGGCACCGGCACCGTCACCTCCGGCACCGTACGAGGGCCGTTGAGCTCGGTAGCCGTCTGCTCCCCGGTATACACCGAGGTAGAGCCAACGCTGGCGCCTGCATCGGCACAGGCAGCCTCAACTCCGGCACCGCCATGGCCGTTGAGTTCCGTGCCCGACTGAGGCACCGGCACCGTCGCCTCCGGCACCGCAGGAGGGCCGTTGAGCTTGGTAGCCGTCAGCTCCCCGGTATACACCGAGGTAGAGCCAACGCTGCCGCCTGCATCGGCACCGGCAGCCTCAACTCCGGCACCGCCAGGGCCGTTGAGTTCCGTGCCCGACTGAGGCACCGGCACCGTCACCTCCGGCACCGCAGGAGGGCCGTTGAGCTCGGTAGCCGTCAGCTCCCCGGTATACACCGCGGTAGAGCCAACGCTGGCACCCGCACCCGCATCGGCACCGGCAGCCTCAGCTCCGGCAACGCCGGTGCCGTCGAGTTCCGCGCCCAACGGAGGCACCGGCACCGGCGACTCCGGCACCGCAGGAGGGCCGTTGAGCTCGGTAGCCGTCAGCTCCCCGGTATACACCGAGGTAGAGCCAACGCTGGCGCCCGCATCGGCACCGGCAGCCTCGACTCCGGCACCGCTAGGGCCGTTGAGTTCCGTGCCCGACGGAGGCACCGGCACCGGCGACTCCGGCACCGCAAGAGGGCCGTCGAGCTCAGTGGCCGTGCACGAAGATTCGGCACCGGCGACTCCGGCACCGGCGACTCCGGCACCGCGAGGTCCGTCGAGTCCGTGGCACTGAGCTCCCCGGTTCGCACTGAGGTAGAGCTAATGCCGCTGACTGCATCGGCACCGACCCACTCCGGTACCGCAAGGTCCGTTGAGTTTCTCACCGTAGGCGAACAGACCCGGCACTGATGCACCGCAAGGTCTGTTGAGCTCGGGGGCCGTGAGCTCCCCAGTACGTACCGAGGTAGAGCTAATGCTGCCGCGAGGTACGTCTGCCATGCTGTGCCCGCTACCGCACACCGGAGCTGGCCGACACCGATCCAGCTCCAGGCGGACCCCCAGTCTCGGCACCGCTCGCAGTCCCAGCCCCCGATCCCCATCTCGGCGCCGGTCGCACTCGCGGTGCCATTCGAGATCGGCCTCTATATACAGCCGCTCCCGGCACCGCCTTCGATCCCGGTGCCGGTCGAAGCGCAGGTCCCTGGGAAGCCGGTCCCGCAGCCGATCGATGAGATGGCCCCCTTCAGGGTCCAGGTCGGGCTCTCGGCGCCGAGACATGTGTCAAGGGCACCGCCGGCAGGAGCACTCCGCTCCACCCTGGACCTTCCGCTCCGCATTTAGATCCCCTCCCGCCCCAGACAGGGAGTGGTTGCCATATGGACCAAATCCACGGGATGGATTGTCCTAGACGCTGGCTGCAGAACGCACAGAATTCTGCCCAGAGACCACATCAGTGATATTCCTGGACACTGCGGTCTTATTACCAGGACCAAGGCGTTCCTTCCACAGCCTCCCAATCGGCCCACTCGGAACCCCGAGTGACAGGGGCCACAGTATCCCGCCCTTCCCTAGAGGAGGTGCAGCAGATAGTGGAGCTCCAGGGTCACGTGGTGGTCATCCTCTTGGCTGACACCCTTGCCAGGCTAACCCTGCCTTTCGCACGTACGTTCCAGACCAACGCCACTTCAATCTGATGATCTCCAGCTCGATTCCCCCCACTGCCGGGGGGATTGAGAAAAGATATATGGCGTCTTCAAGGTCCTGTGAGTACGTATACTCTCACCCCCAACCGTGCTCCTTGCTTGTTCAATTTGTGAAGGAGAGGCACAGCCAGCAGCCCCTGCACCTAAGTCTAAGGAAAAGGGATTTCCCCCAGAAATCCAGGCAGAAGTACTCAACCCTGATTGAGGAAGGCAAAAAGGTGGCCAGAACATCTTTGTAGGCCTTCTTGGACGTCTCCGAATCGGCGACTGGGACACCGGCATTGGGTGTTGCCATATGCCGTATCTCGTGGCTGCAGTCCTCTAACCTCCCGGCGGGGGCACAATTCACGATTCAGGTCTTGCCCTTCGATGGGCAAGCCCCTTGTCTTCTCTGAAAAACAGACTCGAGACTTCACACCCTGAAGGACGACCGCACTATAATACGGTCGCTGGGGCTGCATACCCCTGCCACGCAGCGCTGGCCCGTCCGGGCCCTCGAGCATCGCCCCTACCCTACGCCCAGGCCTAGGCAGGACTTCATTAGAAGACCAGGCCAGGTGGTACAAGGAGGCAGCCTGTTATCAGGCTGGCCAGAACCAGGGCTCCCCCCCCTAAGCCATCGATGGGGCCCGAACAAAATGCTTGAAGGTGCAGCATCACTCCCTGTCCCTCTTCAGGGACCCTTCTCATGAGCAACTCCTAATTCAGGAAGCGCAAACGCTCCTCAATATAAGGGCAATAGAGGAGGCTCCAAGGGAGTTCGGAAAAAAAAAAAAAAAAAAGGTGGGAGGTTTACTCCCGTTATTCCTAATCCCCAAATCAAAACGGGGGTTATGTCCTATCCTGGACCTTCCCGAACTCAACTAATTCATGGCAAGTTGAAGTTCCTCATGTTTTTTCCCTGGGTTTTATTATAGCTTCATGGGATCCTGGAGGCTGGTACGCTGCCCTCGACATGAAGGATGCGTACTTCCACATAGCTACTTACCTACTTACCGACACACAGACGTTTTCTTCGCTCTGTAGTCGACCAAAGGCACTTTCAATCCACCGTCTTTCCCTTCGGCCTCTCCACGGCTCTGAGGGTTTTTCACGAAGTACATGGCCGTTGTAACGGCTTCTCTTCGTCAACGGTGAACCCAAGTATTCCCATGTCTCGACGACTGGCTCATCTGCGGCAGCGCCAACAGCCAGGTCCAGTCGCAGGTTCAGATTTCCATGAGCTTGACTCTCACTCGACAGTTCCTGCAGAGCTTCCCAGCTTCCCAGCATGAAGCTGCCTGGGTCTACTGGGTCTCATGGCGTCCTGCACGTTCGTGATCAGACACGCCACTTACGGCTCTGTTCGTTCCTGGCCTGGCTCTTGCCAGCGTGTCACCCACACAGAGACAACATGGTTGTGGGACTGAGGGTACCATCGCAGGTCCTAGCCTCCCTAGACTGGTGGCTGGACCCCAAGAAGGTGCCATAAGGGGTGCCATTCCATACCCCACAGCCCTCCCTGGTCCTGACCACAGACGCAGGAGCTGCGGGCAGTGCGTCTTGCCTGTCAAGCCTTCTCCAAACACCTTCAGGATCGTTGTGCTATAGTCCTCATAGGCTACACAACGGCCATGCTTTTATATCAATAGGCAAGCAGGGGCACGTTCGTTCCTGCTCTGCCGAGAAGTCATATGATCGTGGGAGTTCTGCATAGCCCACTCCATCCACCTGGTAACCTCCTTTCTCCTCAGGGTTCAGAACACCTTGGTGGACCGCCTCAGCAGACCCTTCCAGGCTCCAGAGCGGCCCATTTGCCCGGATGTTACTCACTCTGTCTTCCGGGGCTGGGATTTTCCCACATACACCTGTTCGTGACTCGCGAGAATCGCAAGTGCCACGTGTTCTGCTCGATCCGGGACGCTCCCCAGGCTCCCTGATGGACGCCTTTCTTGGGCCTTGGACGGATCACCTGTCCTATGCCTTTTCCCCCATTTCCACTGATCTGCAGGGTCCCGCTCAAGCGGCGCAGGGACAGGGCCCGCCTACTCCTAATCGCCCCGGCGTGGCCCAGGCAGTACTGGTACACTGCTCTCCTAGAGCTCTCTATGGCTGCCCAGATCACTCTCCCTTTGTGGCCGGACCTGATTACTTAGCAGCGCGACAGGGTCTCGCACCCTGACCTGCAACCTCTCCACCTCACGGGGTGGCTGCGGCATGGCTGAACCAGTCCGAGTTATGTTGTTTCGACCCGGTTCAACAGGTTCTTTTGAGTAGCGGAAAGCCCTCTACCAGGTCCACCTACTGAGCCAAAAGGAAAACGTTTTCCTGCTGGTGCGCCCCTCGGGGTATCGCCCCTCGGTGGCGGCGATCTCGGCCTTTTCACTCTGGCGAGAGTGGGCACTCGATTTTTCCAACCCCATGGCCACTAGCTTCCTCAAGGGGTTGGAACAGCTGTACACACTAGTCCAGCATCCGGCCCCTGCATGGGGACCTCAACGTTGTGATAACCAGGCTCATGGGGGCCCCATTCGAGCCTGTGGTCACCTGCTCGATCCTGTACCTCTCCTGGAAGACTGCCTTCCTTGTAGCCTCGGCGAGGCATGTATCTGAGCTCAGAGCGCTCACTTCGGGACTCCTTACACGGTGTTCCATAAGGACGAGGTACAGCTGCGACCACACCTGGCCTCCCTCCCTGAAGGGGGTCGGCCTTTCATGTCAACCAAGACATTTTCTGCTGGTCTTCTACCGGAAGCCGTATGCTTCTTCAAGGGATCGACATCTTCGCTCCCTGGCCATCCATAGGGCCCTCGCCTCCTACGTCCAGCGGACAAAGCCCTTTTGCAGAACGACTCAACTGTGCGTTACTATGGCAGAACGGATGAAGGGCCTCCCGGTCTCCTCCCAACGCATCTCCTCCTGGATCACGTCGTGTATCCGGGTGTGTTATGACTTGGCTGGTGTTCCCACCACGCACCTTGCTGCCCACTCCACCCAAGCTCAAGCCTCGTCCTCCGCCTTCCTGGCACATGTACCTATACAGTACATATGTAGGGCAACAACCTGGTCATCGGTGCACACCTTTGCCATTCATTATACCATAGCCCAGCATCCCAGAGAGGACGCTGCGTTTGGTTCACCAGTCCTGCGGTCTGCAGTTTCTCACTCCGACCCCACCGCCTAGGCAAGGCTTGGGAGTCACCTAATTGGAATACATATGAGCAAGCACTCGAAGAAGAAAAGACGGTTACTCACCGTAGTAACTGTTGTTCTTCGAGATGTGTTGCTCATATCTATTCCAAACCCGCCCTCCTTCCCCACTGTCGGAGTAGCCGGCAAGAAGGAACTGAGAGGGCGCTGGGCCGGCTGAGGTAGATATCAGGTGCCGCAATGGCGCCACTCCAGGGGGCGCCAGCCGGCCCACCGAGTGTTGCTAGGGTAAAAATCTTCCGACGATCATGCACGCGCGGCGCGTACACCTAATTGGAATAGATATGAGCAACACATCTCGAAGAACAACAGTTACTACGGTGAGTAACCGTCTTTTTTCCTGCCTTCCTTTTGCTTCACTGACAGGCCTTGAAAGGTTTTTCACATTTTGTGACAGGTGAAAGGGCCAACAGATGTAATCATGGAAACCACTGGTCAAAAACATGCCTCTGGAGAGTGTGGCTTCATACATCCTGACGATGTTCAACTTGTGTGACTATTTGACTCTGATAAGGGAACTTGCCCAGAAACATCTGGAAGAAATCCAGTCCATCCAGACAATCATAGCCAGAAGAGGGACTTTAAAGCAGAGCAGAAGATCATAGAGTGAACTGCTAGCAAAGTGGCAAGCTTTATAAAGTCCAGAAGAAGGTGAGCACCATCATCTATTAAAGGTTCATGCCAGACAGATTTAAGAGGCAACAAATATGGCATGTGAACTTTCTGAGAGATGGAAAGGAGAGAATGCAAGATCTACATTTGAAGATATTTATCCCAAGCCTACTTGTGGGAGGTGAAAGGCCAAAAGGAACCAGAAATGGAACTGCTGACTATCAACAAGAATTAACCCAGTTAACTAGTGGGTTTACTACAGATTGTGCCAGAAAATATCTGAGAGGTGGGGTTGTCAGTAAACCCTAATGTATATGCATGGGTTCACCCAGAGGTAAAGTACTTGGGATACATAATGGGGAAGTTAAACCACAAATGTAAAATCTTAACCCATCCATTGAACAACAGACCAAAGGATGATGATGAAGGTCAGAGATTTCCAGGGATTTTTAAGTTGAATTAGACAATTTAGCCCGCATTTTCCACCTTTGCAATTCCCCTAAGAGACCTGTTCTGGAAGCAAAATCTAATAAAGTGAAGTAGTTTGTGGACTGTGAAGTGACTTTCAAGCCTAGGAGAACAGCTTGTGTGTGATTGTCCTGGCTTGACAACTCAGATTTTCAGCAGCTAATACTGTGTTCAGGATGATACATTTCCAGTAGAATTTGGGACAGTGTTGTCCCAGAAGAATAAAGAACTATCTCCTCCTTTAAACAAAAGCAGTTTCCTCCAGAGACCAGCTATGTTTGAGTCAAAAAGTTAATATGTGTCAAAAGGATGCTGGATGGGTTGAAGAATTATCTTCTAGGGGGAGAGTACATCAGGTACTCTGATAGCTTCACTTGCTGAATAAACAGAATGCCATACTTACTTGGTGGTATATTTAACTGTTATTTTTAATCAATCTTGTCAGTGAAATTAGATGGCAGACTATCCAATCTCTTTTAAATGGCAGTTGACAAGCCAAGAAATGAGCCAGTAGTGTGAATGGGAAAATTGATATGCCACCTGTTCCAAATAGCCCCAAGAAAGAGTATTGTTTCTTTTCCTTTTCTCCTGCCTTTCCTTATTAATTTTTAATTTGGGAAAGGGCGGGTTGGACAGAGGGTGCACAATCTTTTACATAATACTACTCCATAAAGGATTCTTCTTCTGAAGCTCCTGTCCATTCCTCTTTTGGCAACCATGTTCTAACTTCTCAAATCTCAAGATAGAATTCTCAGTGACGTCTTCCTCTCAAAACTCATAAGGTCTGGATTTATCTAAGTCATAGTGATGTCAAAAGGAGCAACTCCACTGATGTCTGTGAAATTACACTGGTGAAAAACTGGTGTGAATGAGATCTATATCAGGGCCACAGATTTTAGATTTATTCTGGGCAACTACAGGTGCTTGTACAGCTGGAATTAGGGATTGTCTTTTATTTGTGTTCATCTCTTTTGGAAATGAACAGTAGAGCTGGGAAAATGTTTTGATCAAATTGTTTATTCTCCAAAATATGCATTGTCAAGTCCACCTCTTTGCAAATTTATGTCGAGTTCACTGAATACTTTTGGCCAAACTGAAAAAGTAGAAACATTTCACTGATGTCAAAACAAAATGTTTTTTGTTTTGTTTTGACCCCAAAAAATTAGTTTTGACTTTCGGGCTTCACAAAATGGCAAGAGAAGGAGGAGGCAATGGTGCCATCATCCCTTCCCATGTGAGCTTTAGCCCAGTAGTTTGGGAACTCCCTGGACTGTGGGAAACCTAGGTTCAAGTCGCCTTTCTCCCTGTTGTTGAGAAGGAATTTAAATTCTGCCATTCCCCATTGTAGGAGAGTGTCCTGAATGTTAGATGTCCTTGTACGGGGCTCTCTCAATCTCTCCACTATTTATCAAAAAAATCTTCCACTTTTTGTCAACAATTAAATAGTTATTGGCGCACAGATGTGAACTTGGGTCTCACTCATCCTCGATGAGCGCCTAACTAACTGTCTATAGAGTCATTCTCCCTCTCTTTCCCTGGCCCAATGACTATTCATACACATTGAAAAATGCACATTGGAAAACAGAATCCCAACTATACATATAAAATGATGGGGTCTAAATTAGCTGTTACCACTCAAGAAAGAGATCTTGGAGTCATTATTGATAGTTCTCTGAAAACATCCATTCAATGTGCAGCGGCAGTCAAAAAAGTGAACAGAATGTTGGGAATCCATAAGAAAGGAATAAATAATAAGACAGAAAATATCATATTGCCTTTGTATAAATCCATGGTATGCGCACATCATGAATACTGCATGCAGATGTGGTCACCCCATTTAAAAAAAGATATATTGGACTTGGAAAAGGTTCAGAGAAGGGCAACAAAAATTATTAGGGGAATGGAACGACTTCTGTATGAGGAGAGATTAATAAGACTGAGGAGACTTGTCACCTTGGAAAAGAGACGACTGAGAGGGCATATGATTCAGGTCTATAAAATCATGACTTATGTGGATAAAGTAGATAAGGAAGTGTTATTTACTCCTTCTCATAACACAAGAACTAGGGGTCACTAAATGAAATTAATAGGCAGCAGGTTTAAAACAAACAGAAGGAAGTATTTCTTCACACAACGCACAGACAACCTGTGGAACTCTTTGCCAGAGAAGTTGTGAAGGCCAAGACTATAACAGGGTTCAAAAAAGAACTAGATAAATTAATGGAGGGTAGGTCCAACAATGGCTATTAGCCAGGATGGGCAGGGATGGTGTTCCTAGCCTGTTTACCAGAAGCTGGGAATGAGCGACAGGGAATGGATCACTTGATAATTACATGTTCTGTTCATTCCCTCTGGGGCACCTGGCATTGGCCACTGTCAGAAGACAAGATACTGAGCTAGATGGATCTTTGGTCTGACCCAATATGGCCGTTCTTATGTTCATTGTTATCATGAATGACTATGAACTGCCACTATGAATGACTGAGCTAAAGTCTGTAGAGGGAGACAGTAGCAGCAGTGCCATCACTTCCTCCTGCTCCAGATGTTATGTGAATCTTTTATTTGCTTTCATCAAAATGCTTGAAAGTCAAAATGTGTTAACTCTAAAGTTTTCATGTCAGTAATGTTGAAACATGTCAATTAGTTTTGACTTGACTTTTTTTTTCCAACTTTTTGATTTGCTGATAAATTTCAAAAAATGTCATTTTTGATTTGACTCAAAATGAATTTTTGTTTTCAAGTTTTTTGAAACTGCCAGTGACCTCTAATGAACAGCTAGGGCAAGAGACTACTCAGTGTCCTGAAAATGACTGTGAACAGCCAGATTTGGGTGTTGACAAGTTAATTTTCAAACTCACTGAATATCCTCTTGAGTCTTCCTACTCCTCTCCCATTTTAGGATCTATCTTCAGGCTCTGGATCTTTTGCTTATAGTGCGGTATTATCTTTGTTTCAAATCGCCATTTGTATCGAGGAAGTCCTTAAAGACCTGCACCATCTGCTTACATATCTGAAGCAGATGGTGCTTTTCTGGCTCACCTCCAGACTGTTTTCCTCTAGGTTTTTTCTTCTCAGACAATGTACCAGAGGTGGCTTCAATATCAGCTGCTGAGCTTGCAGTTTCTCCTTCAGCTTCCAGAATTTCCTGACTCATTTGCTATTTCTCGGTGCTCAGGTTTCAGTTGCTCCCAAACCTGGCACTAGGATGTTCTCCACAAGATAGCCTAGATCAGGTAATGGAGGCATGTTCCTTAGACCTCCCCCTTGGTTTAGGACCTCTCATACAAGACAATCCTACACAAAATACTTATATGCCTCTCTGATTCATGAAAGGGAGCAGAACTGATAAGTCTTAGGCTCCAAACCCCAAGTGAGAATGAATAAGGGGTTAATAGTATTTTTTGCAGGCGGTTGGGTGTTATACACACACAGGATTTGTTCAGTCGGGAAGCTTCTTTTGGCATCTAAATTAGTGGCCTTATTTTCAGAGTGGCTTTGCACATGGTGTTACCATTAGTGTTAATAGTACCTGGGGGTGCTCAAAACCTCTGAAAATCAGATCACTTATTTAAATGTCTAAATATGGATGTAGGTGCTTATTTAGGCACCCCCATTTGAAATTTTTAGCTTAAGGTTCCAATTAAAATTACAACTGAGCTACATTAAACATCTTTATTATTTTTATTTCCATATCCCTTCTTAAATATGTAGCTGAAAATATTTTATATTAAAATAGATAACATAAGATATATATCCAGTGTGCAACCGTATCATGTCATTTATGTAGCTTTTTGCATGTATTTTGTGAGTATATATAGTATACATACAAACATGTATCTTATATGTGTATCCCTTATCTGTATATGTTAGTAAAGTGGTTTGGAAGCTTTTGTGTTCAGTGGTGCAGTATAAAAGTAATATTAGTAGTATTGCTATTTATCATTATTGTCATTTGTATTTATTTTATTGGCTTGGTGTGTGGTGCAGCCATTATCAAGATAGTAAATAAAAAACAATCTAATGAGAATAAGAATATTGCGGTATTGCAGCTGAAAGTTGAACAGCCCTTTGAGGCTATAAACTGGTCCAGAAGTTTCCCTTCACCTCAAGAAGCAGCCCCTGCAATTGTTGAGCCCTAGCTGCTCATGGAGATTCTGTAGATTCTGGAGTCACAAACAAATTTAGCAAGCATAAAGCTCCACAAAGGTTGAGACCGTTCCTTAATCTTGGTATAGTGGAGCAAAGTACTGTAGTCTGCAACAACCCCACAACAATCTGATCCATTACTAAGAAAGTAGAAGGATTGACCAGATCAGTATGTTCCAATATAAATGCTAACACATGAAAACTGATGACAAAAACACGAGAAAGAAGCCATATTAATCAAATAGGAAGGGAGTTGGAAATCCCTGCGAATTTCAATTGTCTGGGAGTTGAGTGATTATCTGGCAGCCGAATTATCTAATTCAACCTGGAAGGTCAGTAACACTATATTAAAACTGAGCAATAGCAATTTCTTTAACTGTGTGTAGGGTGCTCCAGGGTAATTAACTTCAAGAAATGAGCGGACGAAGGTTTCAGATTTACACACAATCAATTGCTCATGTAATGGCAGTTTTCAGATCAATCAGAAATTGTGCTTGCATTTAAAAGCCCATTGTAATAGAAAACAGAATAACGATTCCTTTTTCTGATGTAATACTCTTGTAAGATTTGTCACCACAGAAAAATATTCCCTTGCCAATGCAAGAAATCAGAAATCACAAATGTACTTCAATATCAATTTGTTAGAACCTGTTATGAATACTTTCTCTACCACAGAGGATAGGATTTTAAGAGTCCACAAAAGCTTCTTGTTAGATACAGTACTTGTTACTAGTATAACCACGAAGTGTTAACCTGGTTCCTGTTAGGCATATCAGGAGTGATTCTTGTCAGCCCTCCTATTTGCAATAATGTTGCAATAGCTGAAATGACATCAGAGCTTGGTTCCTTTTGGCAGCCTGCATGTATCTGACGAAGGGTAAAATTTTCAAATCCACCCAAGTGTCTTAGCAGCCTAACTCTCATGGAAAGCCAGTAGGACTTAAGTGAATTAGGAGCCTAAGTATTTTTGAAAAAATTACCCTAAATGATATTTTAAAAAAATTATCTACTTCCAAATGAAGGAAAGTAAAGCACTGCTTCTTTCGGTACAGTGGTTGTGATTAAAAAGGCAATATTTGATTGTCATTTTGTCGCTGTCATTTACATGGCACTGATTTGTAAACCTGTTAAAATGTCCTAAATAAAGACATAAGTTAGTACTTAACAGCAGTTCCCACAACATGTCTGAGATACCACAATCCTTCCCTCTGATTGAGATGAGAAATAACTAATGTCTCTCAGATATCAAGACATGATAGCTGCTGGTAAATCTTAGAAATGTGGGGCTGGAGGTCATCTAGTGCAGCCCCTTATACTGACATTAGTTCAAGTAAACCATTCCTGACAGGTATTTGTGGAATCCCCATAACTGGAAGCAGGGCCGGCTCTAATGTCTTTGTCGCCCCAAGCAAAAAAACAAACAAACAAAAAAAACAACAACCCCAAACGCAGCCCCCCCAAACAAACCCCCCCCCACACGCCTGCCAAAATACACACACACCCGCCTCTCCTACCTGGAGCGCCGGCGGGGAGTGGGGAGCGTGGCGCGCCAGTGGGGAGGGCGAGGCACCCGCTGCCCCGGCCAGGGCGCCTGCTGCCCCGCTCCCCCGGTGTCCTGGGGGGAGCGGGTCCTGGCGGGGAGGGTGGCATGCCCGCCGCCCCACCCCACTGCCCGGAGCGGAACAAAAAAAACCCAAACCCTTGAGCGCCGCCCTGCCCGCAGGTGCCGCCCCAAGCACGTTCTTGGTGGGCTGGTGCCTGGAGCCGGCCCTGATTGGAAGGTTTTCAGCCTCCCCTGGAAGCCTATTCCAGTGCTTAACTATCCTTATAGTTGGAAAAAATTTCCAAATATCTAGTTTAATTCTCCCTTGCTGAAGATTAAGACCATTGCTTCTTCTCCTACCTTCAGTTAACATGGATAACAATTGATCACTGTCCACTTTAATATATTTGAAGACTACTACCAGGTCCCCTCTCAGTCTTCTTTACTCAAGACTTAACACATCCATTTTTTTTAACCTTTCCTCATAGGCCAGGTTTTCTAAAACCTTTTATCATTTTTGCTGCTTTCCTTTAGACTCTGTCCAATTTGTCCACAACTTTCCTAAAGTGTGGACACTGCTCCTTCTAAAGGCCACTATAGTATTTGTAATCCATAAAGTCGGATTACTTGTGATCCATAAAGTAAAAGCAGTAAAAAACAAAAAAAAAAACCTTGAGTAGATTCTGAACAAGTTGAAATGGGAAGCTCTGGATGAGGGAATGCTTTCATTTGGCATCTTCAGGCTGTCTAAAACGTCACAACAATTTAATTATGCAAATATATACATTTAAAATAAGGCTTCATCTCAAGAGGAAAAATGTTGCCTCTCTCTTTAACCATTATTCATAAAACTGACATAATTTAATGTCTAAGCATAATACAGAGGGGCACTTTGGAAGCTTCCCTGTATTGGAATAGTGCACTTAGGGCCCAGTACTGCTCCTTTCAAGTCAATGGCAAGATGCCTATTGACTTCAGTAGTGCAAATCAGGCCTTTAAACCCTAACATGCAACACACTTACTACTGTGATACTTGCCTAATCAAGGGATCAGATACAAGAGCAGAAATAGATTTCTGAAGCATGGAAGTTAGCAGGAGAGCATAATTTTTGAGATCTGTACTATGAGAAAACAAAGTCTGAACAGTAACTCAGAGCAGAGTTGTGCATGCCTTGACTGAGGCATTTGAACTTAGTCCATGGAGGCAGCAAAGTTGCAGAGTCTAGATATTACTATAGTACGCAATTTAGAGATGCTGATATCTTAGATTCAAGAGGATATATGTGACTATGTAGTGGAACTTGTTACTGATACTTTGCCTTTTTTAATGAAAGGTATTGTATATTAAAACTTTCATAGAGTACAAAATGTTATTTCTACTAAAAACAGCCTCCATCCCAAACTCACATTATCCTAAAATGATAAAGATTTATCCTCTTTACATTTATCCTAACTCAATCATAAAATATTTTATTGGGGTTAACACTTACATAAAATGCAAGAGCAGAGAGTTATTTGAACAAAAATTGAACAAAAATATGATTAAGAGAAGAAAGATCAGGTGATGGTTTCCTTCAATGCTCTTATATTTAAAGTATGGCTGTTTAAAATTGAAATTATTGCTGTTCTTCATCCACATTGTGCACTAGTGATTTAGATATTTTGGAAAGATAGAAATTGAATCAGGCAAAAAAAAGGCAAATAAATTTCACTGGAAAATGTACTTTTGAGGTACCTAAACAATTCACAAATTCAGTGAATAGTGTCAATAGAAAATTTTTTAAAATGGAAAAAAAATTAGGAAATCAAGAAAAAACACATTTTAGCCATACTGAAATAGTTTTGGATTTTTCAGTTCAGCCCCCAAATCGAAAAATCCATGATTTGCTCAGCTCTAGATAGAAGCACTAAAGTTTAGGAAAATGTCTAATTAGGTATATGCAGTAGATTCCTCCAAAAACGTTTCTAAGGACTTCTAAGACAAAAAGTTAGTTTACATAACCAGCAATGGCAGGAAAAATAAAACTATGGGATATGTTCTCCTTTCAGTAGGTAAGCATGTAGGTAAACCCCATTTTGTCCTGTGTTTGTACGTACGTAGCACAGTGGTGTCCTGATCCATGACTAGGGTTCCAAGGTACTGTAATACAAATAATTAATAATAGTAATAATAATAATAATAACAATGGGTGTTCCTTATCACCAATGCTGGTCATGATAGCAATGCTGCTGCTGACATGGATGCTCCATGAGAAGAATTGTGGTGATCTTATCGGCAAAGAGCAACAACCAGTTACAAAATGTTTTATATGTGGATGATTTGAAACTATATGGATGGTCACAATGGAGACACAGATTGATGACAATTGTAAACAAGTTTGGTGAAGATATACAACTGTGAGTTGGCTTGGCTAAATGTGTGTCAGAATCTGTAAAGAGGAGCAAACTGGTACAATGAGATGGCATACAATTAACAAAGGTACTAGCAAAGATCTCTCAACATGACACCCACAAATATCTGGGAATCAGGGAATTGTCAGAGTTACAATATAAGGAAGTCAAAGAAGTGAGGAAGAATATTACAGCTGAAAAAAAACTTCTTTAAGTACAGAACTCAAATAATTTGATCCCAGCTATTACTATGTGAGCAATTTGTGGTAGTATGGTTACACTGGGCTGGAGTGATCAAGTGAAATCAAGAAAATAAGAACAAAATTTGACATCCAAACAAGAAAGCTCCTGGCAATGCATAGAGTAATGAATATCAATCAAGATGTGAACAGGATGTACATCCGATTATGTGATGAAGGAAAAGCTCTGCTATCTGTGGAGGGAGCAATTGACAATAAAATCTATAACATCAAACTATATGACGAGTCAGCCAGAATAAAAGATCTGGTCATGATAACAAGTGATGACCGAACATGCATCCCAGAAGAATAAAAGAAAGGAAAAAGCAAACCACTAAAGAAAGACTTGAAAGATTTACACAGAATCAGTGCACAGAAACTGTTATATCGAAGATTAACAAACTCGTGGCTTGTAGAAGGATTCCCGAGAGAGATAGAAAGCTTCATTATAAGTACACAAGAGCAGTCCTTAAGGCTTCATTACATTTAAAACAAACCTGACCGATAGAACTACTTCCCAAACTGCAGAATGTGTTCCAGAAAGAAAGAGAGGGTGGAGAATGTATTGAGCCCCTGAAGGAGCCTGGCTGGGAGGGAACATATGAACAGACACAATGAGTTGCCAAGTGTCTGCATTGACACCTCTGTGGCAAGTACAGATTTAAACAAACCATGCAGTATTACAACCACCAAATTGAAAATGCTCTAGAGAATGAAAAGTGTATCATTTTATTTGATCTGGCAATTGTCAAGACTGAATGGTGCAGGCAAATAGGCTGGCCATGGTTGTTGCAGAAATGAGGAGAAACAAAACTGTGTTAATTGATATTGCAATACCAACAGATAGAAACATTAAAAAAAACCCGAGAAGTATGAAGAACTCCGAGTCTGACATGAAGTGGAAAGATTATGGAAAACTGAAACAAAGATGATCTCAATGATTACTGAAGAACTTGGCGCAATCGCTAAGGGTATGATTGAGCAATGAAAGAACTTGTTAGGAATGCAAGACATCACAATCAGTGACCTCCCGAAGTGAGCACTCTTAGGCACTGCAAGAATTTTAATGAAAGTCAGAGGAGAACAATTGCATTTGAGCACCTAAAATGCAGAAATTCTGCAGAGTTTAATGAAACTCCTGACTCCCCAAACCTGTGGAGTCAGTTGGCAGTCAGGATTTATTGGTGACTCATGCAGATACATTTTAAACAGTAGCTCTCTCCTTTCTATGCTTAAAGATCTGTGAAGGCTGTTTTAAAAAAAATAATCCCCATGATGCAATACTGAGGGATTAGAATAATATTTGTTGCAAAGATGCCTAAAGTATCTTTTAGTAAATATTATTATAAATCAAAATAAAATAAACACTAGTGGGACTTACATGCTTGCATCAATTATAAATATATACCTAAATGCATTACAGAAGCAGTTATTAGCGGTCAGAATAACAAATGATAAAAGATAATCGAGGATTTACAATCATTTTGAAAAAGGGAGGTGAACATTTGGGGCATATTTAATATCTGTCCACTCGTTTCTCCTTTTGGTGCACACGTGTGTGTGTGTGTGTGTGTGTATACATCCACTACAGAACTGTGTATCTTGTAAACTTTAAGGGATTTTATTTAAAAAAAAAAAAGCAGTAAAAAATACTAGGGCTGAATTGTGGCATTTAGGCACAACTCTGTGCTGGGTGCACTGCAGAGCCTCACCACCAGGGTAGAGTATCAGAACATTCCGATTCAGAAAAGTACAGTACTTCCCAGAGCAGATATCTAGGAGGCATGGGGGCTGCAGTTCAGGGCTTACATTGACTGAACAAGGTTGGGGTGAATGTCCTCACTCCTTTCTCTCCCATTGCCAGATGCTTAGGGCCTGCCATGGTTTAGACCTTCATAATCACCCTGATAAATTGGGCTGATAGCCAGGGAACAGATGTCTGAGCAGTGGACTGAAGGTACACCAAATGATAGAAATTCATTTTGAATGATTTGCTGGATGTTGTCTGCAACCCTGTTAACTGAGTGTCCCATTGTTCACTTTATGCTTCTTTTGGGCTGGATTATAGCTGCCACAAAAAGTTACATGACCTTAATACAGTTTTTTTAAAATGTTTTTGAAGTGCAGTTATATTCTGTAAAGTGATTCTCTCAAAATTCTGCTTTACACTTAATGCTATTCTCATTTGTTCATTTTATACTTTCTCTCCTGCTCGTGGTACAAGCTTGATATGGGATCTGCTAGTTAAGTTGTGTTAATGCATTCATTACCACAAGGAAATAAATATCCTGTCATTGGAATTTAGTTAACAACTCTGTTGATGATTTAAATTCCAAAATATAATCCAATTTACTTCACCATAGTATAGCTGCATTGGGTCTGGAATGCTTAGAGAAATCAAATGGAATAGACATAAGTAGATATGACTAAATGTACACAGAGAAGAGATCTACTTAGTAAGAATGTACCATTTTTATAGTCACCTTTCTTATGTTAATGTGATTTAAATTCTCTGTTTTAATAAATTCTAAAATAAACAGAATCTCCTTGTATAATGTGTTCCTGTAACTGAAGATCTGGACAGTTGCTTAATTGTCATATTTCTGTTTCCACTGGGATGTAAAGAGGAATTTATTTTATTCTATCTGGCAAAAAAGTTTGACTATGTAGCTACAACACAAGTCAATAAATGCTGTGACATTCAGATGCATGGTGTACTCCTAAACTTATGGCTAAATACATATAACCTCCCCCTATAAGGTCTGAGCCTGGAATCTATGTAGGTAGAAATGACACTCTTCCTATTTTTGGTTCTGCATCCTAAATTTCACAAAACATCTTAATTATTATCTGAACTAGTTTGGTTATATTTAAGAATCATACAGATTATACCTAATGTAGATCTGGGGCTATGCCATGGCCTTTATGCCACAGCCTAGCATAGCTGGGTGGGAAGGCTGATTTAGCAGATTGTGCACTGGTCTGGACCTCAGGAAACCCAGGTTCAATTTCTGGGTCTGTCACAAACTTTCTGCATGACCTTGAATGTCAATGTGAGTTAAATGTTTAGGCCCATATTTTTAACGGTATGATGTTTATCTGCATCTTTATGTGCTTACTGACTTTAAAAGAATCTGGCCACTAGCTCCCTTAAAATCTTTTAAAATTCCCAATCTAAATAGTTTTGCAGATTAAATTTGCAGTTACATTAAAATTTTGTTCCCAGTTTTAGTTTAATAATCTCATCTTTCCATTTCTTTTAAGTAAAAAAAAGTTAATTGTTAGAAAATCTTTTGAAGGTAAACAGTATAGTTCCCTAGAATACCAGTGTTATTTAACAGTTAGAATGTGAGTTCTATTCCTAGCTCTGGTTTTTGCTAGCTGAACAAGCTTGGGCAAGTCACTTATCTTCTCTATGATTCTATTTACCCATCTGTAGAATAGGTGTAATAATTAAATCCTTCAGTGATGTTGGGAGTCTTCACAAATTTGCAAAGCCCTTGAAAATGCTCAGATGAAAGGTGTTGTACAAGTTACTGAACATATGGCCCATGGTAAGGACCTTAATGCACTATCTTGAGTTGAAATAAATTTGTTAGTCTAAGGTGCTACAAGTTTTTCTTTCTTATTTTCGTTTTGCTGACACAGACTAACACGGCTACTACACTGAAACCTATCTTGAGTTGGGTAGTGCAGCAAGGTTATAATGGAGATATACAGAAACAAGATTTGTATTCCATACAGTATGACCAATTAAGAACGTCATTGTAAGAATGCAGGCAGAATTTGGTGATGTAGTCAATTAACATACCGTTATGGGAAAGCCCCAACAGCTGATTTATGGTGGTTTCACTGACAACTTCTGTGTCTTTTTCATTCTGTTTTTATAGTATCGGTCAGGACGGGATCCTCAGCGAGGCTCAGACAATATTTCTAATAAGTCTTCAGACAGTGATGTCAGTGATGTGTCAGCTGTATCAAGGACAAGCAGTGCTTCTCGTTTCAGCAGCACAAGCTACATGTCTGTCCAATCAGAACGACTGAGAGGGAACAAGAAAATAAGGTGAGTAACGGAACTAGGAATTTGGTCACTTATATGCTTATAGAATACTTTTCAGGTGAGTGCATGTGAATATTTTACTAAACTATAATATTAATAAAACTTACGGGGCTTTCCAAAATATAGGTTTTAGTTTCGTGTTTCTACTGCTCTTTTGATTCCTTGTGCTAGGTATTTTTTGTAAGTCAATAAAAGCATTTTCTTGCATGCAAACTTTAGCATCTTGAGATGAGGCCTGATATCAGAAGGCGTTTGTTACACTTAGACGTGCATCTTTTGAAAAAAGACTCTTGAAAAATATTAAACAGTTTAAAGGATAATTTTATTTACAAAATACTTGCTAGCAGTCTCAGAGTCATTACAATGAACTTTACAAACTGAAGCAGAGACTATCCTGCTGCATCTCCACAGTTTGTATGCTTGAATTTAGGGCTGTCAATGAATCATTTAACTCATGCTATTAACGGAAAAAAAATTACTTGTGATTTTTAAAAAAATCACGATTATTCACAGCTTTAATTGCACTGTTAATAAATTTCAACTGATATTCTATTATTGTTTAAATATTGTTGATGTTTTTCTATATTTTCTAATGTATTGATTTCAATTACAACATAGAATTCAAAGTTTTATAGTGCTCACTTTATATTATTATTATTACAGATGTTTGCACTGTACAGTGATAAAAGAAATAGTATTTTTCGATTCACCTCATACAAGTGCTATAGTGCAATCTCTTTATAATGAAAGTGTAATTTACAAATGTAGATTTTTTTTTATTACAAAACTGCACTCAAAACCAAAACAAGGTAAAATTTTAAAGCCTACGAGTCCACTCAGTCATACTTCTTGTTCAGCCAATCGCTAAGACAAACAAGTTTGTTTACATTTACGGGAGATAATGCTGCCCGCTTCTTATTTACAATGTCACCTGAAAGTGAGAACAGGTGTTCACATGGCACTCTTGTAGCCAGCACTGTAAGGTATTTATGTGCCAGATAGGGTAAACTTTTGTATACCCCTTCATGCTTCAGCCACCATTGCAGAGGAAATGCTTCATTTTTTTAATGATGGGTTAATTAAATTTGTGACCGAACTCCTTCGGGGAGAATTGTATGTCTCCTGCTCTGTTTTACCCTCATTCTGCCATATATTTCATGTTATAGCAGTCTTGGATGATGACCCAGCACATGTTGTTTGTTTTAAGAACACGTTCACTGCAGATATGACAAAATGCAAAGAAGGTACCAATGTGAGATTTGTAAAGATATATACAGCACTCAACCAAGGTTTAAGAATCTGAAGTGCTTTCCAAAATCTGAGAGGGACGAGGTGTGGAACATGCTTTCTTAAAAGAGCAACACTCTGATGCTTTCTTAAAAGAACAACACTCTGATGCTTTCTTAAAAGAACAACACTCTGATGCTTTCTTAAAAGAACAACACTCTGATGTGGAAACTACAGAACCTGAACCACCAAAAAAGAATCAACCATCTCCTGGTAATATCTGACTCAGACGATGAAAATGAACATGCGTCTGTCCATGAACATGCCACTGCTTTGGATTGGTATTGAGCAGAACTCATCAGCATGAACACATGTCCACTAGAATGCTGGTTGAAGCATGAAGGGACATATGAATCTTTGGCACATCTGCTACATAAATATCTTGCGATGCCGGCTACAACAGTGCCATGCAAACACCTTTTCTGACTTTCACGTGACATTGTAAACAAGAAGTGGGCAGCATTATCTCCTGTAAATTCAACTTTCATGATAAAACGATTAGACTATGGTACTTGTAATGGGGGAATTGAAAAATACTATTTCTTTTGTTTTTTACAGTGCAAATATTTGTAATAAAATATAAAGTGAGCACTGTACACTTTGGATTATGTGTTGTAACTGAAATCAATATATTTGAAAATGTAGAAAACATCCACAAATATTTAAATAAATGATATTCTAATATTGTTTAATAACGCAATTAATCATTGTTACTACTTGAATCTGACCTATGTGACGGGGTTGGTACTCACCACTGCAGTGCCTCCTATTGGTTAGTCCGGGAATTAGCTTTATTGGCTATGAAGCGCCCTCTGCGTGTGGTGTCCCACCCACTGTCTGCTCCGCTGATCGACAGGACCCACGTTGCTCCCCGCTCTGCGGCGTCCTCTTCAAGACAGTCCCTGTCTGCTTCAGAGTACTGCCCTGCAGCAGTGCCCACTGCTCCAGTCTCACCCCCTTCTGGGTGGGGAGTGTTGCAAAAGTCCTTTGCCTGCTACCTGCCTCAGTTTGGCCGGCCACAACCCCAAAGTCTAGCCCCTCACCTCAAGGGCCTGTTGCAGTTCATCTCAGCCACACTCCTCCATGGCCAGGAGCAGTACGAGGGGGGGACCCAGGCCTGCCCGCTACTCTGGGTCCTGACCCAGGGACCCTCAAGCAGCAGCCTCTCTGCCCTCCTTCTCTCCCCTTGTTAGGCAATGTTCCCTGGGCCTCTTCCCTTTTGGCCCCTTGCACCTTCTCAGTCCTTCCAATCAGGGCCGCAGCCTGGCAGGTACTGGGCCAGAGTTCTTCTCTGCTCCCCCAGGCCCACCCAGCACTGCTCTGTGCAAAGTGCTACTCCTCATCTCAGGAGTTAGTCCTTCTCCCTTGCTAACCAGGGAGAGACTGCCTGTGCCTCTGCTAGGCAGTCTTTATATAGAGCCTAGCCCTGGTTGGCTGCCTCTTGCTTGGCCCTGATTGGCTCCCCACAGGCCCTTCCTGATTGGCTGCCAGTCTGCACAGCCTCTCTGGCCTGTTCTAGCCAAACTTCACCTGGGGTGGGGCAGCCACCCCACCACACCCTACTTGAATTGCCAGACTTTTAAAACCTCTTATAAAGTGCTTCTATAGATACTAGACCCAGTTCTATTCTAAATATATTGCTGTGCAACTCTCATTGTCTAGTCTTTAATGAGAGTTGCACAGTATATCTGAAAGCAGAAATGGGCTCATCTTCCATTCCTTGAAAACTCAAAACACCAATCAAAGTCAGTGGGAGTTTGGGCGCAAAAAGAGTGTAAGATTGGGCCTTAAATATTTTGGCACTGGTATTCCTAATTCTGGGAAATTTCCCCCTCCAAGAGAAATTATGTTTCAAAAAAGGGTAGGTTTAACTATCTCTCATTTTGCATAATTGATATTGTCTGGAACACAGAAATATGCATTCCATGTGTTTATCCACCTTTTTGTGTAAGTGATTTATCAGCATGTAACTTTGTATACAAAATATGTGCATTACAGACTGTCCTGGAAAAAATAGTTGCATCTTAATCTTTGTCTAGCCTGTGTTGGAAGTTGGCCAGAATGCTTTTACCTATCACTACATTTTCCCTTCTAATTTATTTCTTTTCTTTTACATTTCTTTTTGTGTACTGCATGCATGCTTCTTCTCTAAAACCCTAACTTCACTTTGTCTTCTTTTTTGTTTGCATGCCTTCCTCAATTTCTGTTGACTTCAGAAGGTTAAGGGATATAGAGGGGAAAAAAGAGGGAGGGCAGGAAGGGAATGAGCATGAGGAGATATTTCCTGAGGAGGAGGAGGAGCAGGAGCTTGAGGAAAAAGTGAAGCAAGAACAAGTTAATGAAAAGGGGGAAGAGCAAGAGGTGACAGAAAACTGTGATAAGGAGGAAAGCAAAGAATCAGGAGATGATGAAAAGACCCATGATGATCAAACTGAGGAAGGGAAAGAGAAAAAAGAGAGAAAAAAGGAGGATTTACAAAGGCGATTCTCACAAGATGATGTCAGGTAAAATATATTTCTGTTGGTAGATAGTTCCCTGTGGTCCTGTACCTCTTTTTCCAATGCCTGGATCCTATTCGTTTTCCCATTTGTATTTTATTTGCCATAGCTTGTTGTTTATGTTCCCTGCAGCCCCCTTCACCTTCAACCATAATTCTTTAATAGTGAACAAATTTATCTCTTGATTTTAATGGAATGGTTCTGCAAACAGAATAATTAAACACCTTAACTTCACCCCTTAGGATGAGGCAGCCAGAGCCTTTTGTTCCTTTTGAACTGGTTTATAGTTTTCATTTGACTATATGACATAGTGCTGGGGAGCTAGCAGGTGAGCACTATAGTAGAACCACAGAATTACGAACACCAAAGTTATGAACTGACCGGTTAACCACACACCTCATTTGGAACCGGAAGTCAGGGCCGCCTGGGGCGGGGGGGGGGGGGGCGCAAGTGGGACAATTTGCCCCAGGCCCCGCAACGTCTGTGTCGGGGGCCCTCAACGTCCGGCACTCCGGCGGCACTTCTGCGTTTGATCGCTGCCACCGCCGCCTTATTGGGCAGCGTTTCGGCGGCTGCTCAAGCGCGGGCACCGCTTTCGGCGGCATTTCGGCAGAGGGGCCCCTGAATCCTGCTTTCCCCCAGACCCCCTGAATCCTCTGGGCGGCCCTGCCGGAAGTACACAATCAGGTAGCAGCAGAGACAAACAAAGTACAGTACAGTACTGTGTTAAATGTAAACTACTAAAAACATAAAGGGAAAGTTACAAAAAAAGATTTGACAAGGTAAGGAAACTGTTTCTGTGCTAGTTTCATTTAAATTAATATGGTTAAAAGCAGCATTTTTCTTCTGCATAGTAAAGTTTCAAAGCTCTATTAAGTCAATGTTCAGTTGTAACTTCTGAAAAACCAATCATAATGCTTTGTTCAGAGTTATGAACATTTCAGAGTTATGAGCAACCTCCATTCCCGAGGTGTTCGTAACTCTGAGGTTCTACTGTATTTTGGTCCCTTAGAGCCATCTGATTGGATGTTGGGATGTAATTTTATCTAACCAGGCTGGCAGTCTGGCAATGCTGGGTGGAAGGAATAGGACTAGCTGAGCCCAGATTCAGAGAGAACGTTAAGACTTATCTGTACTGAAATTACTTTTGTAAAGGCTGATAAATGTGTGTGTCGATCAGTTGTGGACATGGATAATCAAAAATGGTTCTTTCACCCATTTGCATTAATGGGTTGGTCTGGTGTGAGGTGGTAGCTGTGTTGTATAGGTCTGCAGCTGTAGTAAGTCTAAAATATTTTTAGGTGCCTGTGATTGGGTGTCCTATGCATTTGCTGCCCCCTACTGGAGACCCTGCAATCTTGGAGTACCATGCCCTAGGAAACAGCCTTTTAAGAAAAGAAGGGTAGAAGAGTTTGGGACTTTCAGGAGTTGTCGAGAAAGGCCTCCCAGGGTCAGCTGCTGGTGGGAACAAATGAGACCCTGTACTCCAGCGTGCTAGAAGGACTGGGAGCAGGCAGAAGCCACAGAGGCCTCTGCAGGCCAGATAAAAAGGAGTGGCTTCTTCTATCTTGTGGCAGTTCTGGGTGAAGCCAGGAGAGGGGAAGGAGGAAGGATCCTCCCTCTGCCTTAGCCAGTCCTGGTCAGCACCTAATTCTGAGTGCACTTTGCATTTAGGTCAGTGAGAGACTGAATTAGACATTTATTACACTACTGAAATTAGACGAGCTTATTTCATGCAACACCCATAGGCTTAGTCAGGTCTGTGACATTACTATAAGATATGCTTTTACCAACGCAGTTTCTACTTCAACACACTCAGAGTTACACTATGGCTACAATTAAATAGTCTGGAATTGTGATATTTAATATGCATTTATTACATTTACTGTGTTTTCCACTTTGTTTATTTTGGGAAAATGCAATATTCCTTATCTGATTTACTCATTGATAAAATGTTTGGATTTCTTGATTGACTGAATGCTTCTGCCAATCTTTTTGTCATGTGACAAAAATCAGAGTCACTTTCTTTTAACGCTGAACAAGGAACTCTTTTAGAATAAGAAAAGCAGTTTTATCCTTATGGCTAATCTCTCACACTGTCTCTCTGCTTTGCTGCAGAGCTTCTGCCCTGGGGCCTACATCAGACCCCTCCTGCCTTGCTTCCTGCTATTGATTTAAAGAAACAGTATCAATATCGCTTTTTTTTTTTTTTGCAATAGAAAGGTGTCCTCATGCAATAGGATGTGCAACCATCTGTGAATGGCTCTGTTGTACATGGTAGAGGGGATTTTTTTTATTTCTTATAACAGTATTGCCAACTCTTGCTATTTTATCATGAGTAGTGGGATTTTAGAGAGTGTTGAAGCCCATCTTGCAATGACATGGGAAGCTCCAGCCCCCAGTTCTGCCACAAGCAGAGTCTCTCACTCCTCACGGGGTGAGGGAAGGACGGAGCAAAGAGCCCAGCAACCCATTATAGTTCCACTCCCTCCACCCTGGCCCCTACTGTGAGAAACACATACAGGATGTTGCCTCTGAAACTGCCACCCCCAGCCAGGAAAAGGGGGAGAGCGGACCCTGTTGCATAATTTATCACACTGTAGAGCTCTCCACTGGGTATGTATCTTATGTGTGTGTACAGCAGGCTAGAGCATAAGTACTCCCCCTTTTTCCCACCAGCATGGATGTCTTCCCTCCACTCTATCTCTCCATTTTTGTAGGGATATTTTTGAGGGGACATCTATCCTAATATTGAGATACCATTAACAGAAGCATTACAATTACATTGAAATTTGTGTCTGTTGCTACTTAGGACTAGCCCAAATAAAGCAACAACTTAACTATTATACATCTTTCCCGTTTTCGGAAGCCAGGGAGAGGCATGTGTATGTTAAAGATTAACTTTTCAACCTGAAATTTATTACAGACACATTGCCAGAGGGAGTAGAGGGGAGTTAAAAACTCAAGAGACAGACTACAAAACATGGTTTGATTATGTTTTTTTTAAATCTCATGGTTTGTGGGGCCAGTCTTGTGATTTTTTTTTTCATCTCCTGAGGTTCACTATACTATTATAACCTCTGGGGCAGCCAGCTGGTCCAGCATTCTTCCCTTTGCTCTTGATTTTCTCTTGGTAGAGATTACAGAGCTCGAGCACAGCATGGTTGTGGTGACAGCAAGACTGATGTATTTCCTGCTTACTTCCTAGATCTATGCCTCCAGTGACTACTCTAAACGTTCACAAGTAGCACACCATATTCCTTTCTGAAAAGTGAAGGGTGATACAACTTGTATCTAAACTTTACATTAAACAACAGTTAACATGAATAAAATATCAAAGCAAAACAAGAATAAACAGCCCTATAAAGGACAGGGTAGGCTGCCTGAACTCGTGTCAGGGATTTATTCTGCCCTTTTAAGACATTCTCTACTAGTCCTCTGACTTTTTTGAATTCTCAAGATCCTATGTAATCCTCCGTAATACAGGAGGCTGTCTTTCTTGCTGGCTATCTTCTTGCAGGGAGAGGAGCTGGAGGAACCACTAGCAGTTCTATGTAGGCAGGTGGGGTCTTCACAGGTTCGGTCTCGGGGTAGCGATCTGTGTGTATTGGAAGTCTACCCGGTGAGGTGACAAGATGACACCAGTTCTAAAAAATGATTCCTACTAGCACCCTAAAAAGTAGAATCAGGGTGTCCTGGTACATCCCTGCATTGTCCCCTTTTCTTGAAAATCTTTCACCCAAACATGATCTCCTGGATTCAGTACTACCAAAGATTTGATTCCATAAAGCCTGCCAAAGTCTTTCTTCTGTTGGGTTTTATACTGATCTTCCTTCTTCTGTAGTCTCAGGAAGTCAGGCCAGCAAGAGTCTAGTTGGGCAGGGATGGTTGGGATAGTGGACCTCAACTTTTTTCATATCAACAGTTCCATAGGGCAGAGTCCATTTGCTAGAAGTGTTTTATTACCTTTACTGCACATTCTGCTTCACCATTATTCTGAGGGACTGTGGCCTGGATGTGACATGAATGAAACCATAGGTATCTTCAAACCTTTTAAATCTCTTTAATCTCTTTTAAAAAAACCTGAGGACCAGGATCAGAGATGACTTGCCCTGGAATCCTAAAATGAGCAAATAAGTGTTCTATCCTCTCCATGGCACTTGGTCATTTTGAGCAACCTGGCAGCTTCAGTTAATCGTGAGAAATAATTAGTCATCAAAAGATAGAAAAGACCACTCCTGACTTTCTGTCATGGCCTGTCTGGAACAGCAGATGGTTCTGAATATGGGTTGGTTCTCATGCAAGCACAAATATTGTATTTCTCAACACTCTGGTGTAGTTGTTTGCTCCGCTCAGGCCACCAAATAGAGTTTTGAGCTCTCTCCCTGACTTTGGTAATGCCTTGGTGCCATTCATGCAGTCTGTCAAGAATTTCCTGTTGCGCTGACTTAGGTATAACCTATCTGGATTCCTTCAAAAACAGATTTTGTTTTATGGTAAGATTCCCAGAAACCACCCAATATGGTTGCATAGAGGTTTCTGACCTGGTCTGTTTTGTCATAGAATCATAGGGTTAGAAGGGACTGCAAGGGTTATCTAGTGTAACCGCCAGCTAAGCTGCAGGATTTTTTGTGTCTAAACCATCCAAGACAGATGTCTTACTATATTTCTCTGGATGACTGGCTTGTGTAGTTCCCCAATACCAGGAATTTTCTGGACAGAAGAGATATCATAATGGCTTTGACTTCTCTGGCAGGTGAGGTAGGAATTTTCCCAGATGTGTCACCGTGCCCAGGAACTGATGTACTTCACTGCCACTCTGTGGCTCCTTCATCTAGGTAATTACTTGTACTTTCTTTGGGTTTTGTCTGATCTTTGGTCCATCAATGATTTGGCCTAGAAACTTGATTCTGTCTTTGATAATTCACACTTGTTAAGTTTAGGCCTTCTTTCTCCAGTTTTTCCAGGACTGCAATGAGATGTTGGGTTTATGTTGATCCATAGCTAAGGATAACATTCATTTGGCTGAGAACCCCTTCCAGACTCTCTGGGAGCTGTGACATTTTCCCCTTGAAGTGTTCAGGGGCAGATGACATGCCAAATGGTAGCCTATTGAAACAAATCTTTCCAGATCCTTGAGAGACACTACAAATCAAATCCCACGTAGATATTTTCTAGTGACATGTTGAGGTGCTCATATTTCCCAGAGAGGAACCTTTTTTATTTTTATAAATGTAAATCCATCAGTTCTATAAACATTTGCATATGTGCTTACCTTTGTGCACAAAAGTAGTCTCACTGAAGTGTTTGCAGGATTGGGGTTTTAATAAATAAAGTGTTGATACACATTAGCCTATCATCACTGCTTGGCAACTTGAACCACCCAAGAGATGTTTGTGACACACTGGCAATATTTGCTAGTCTCAAAGCAACAAGCAATGTTCAGTCATATCAAAAACTGCTTGAGAGGTCTAACATAACCAAACTAGCCAACTGGCTCTAATTCAAAAGCAACAGGAAATCATTTGGGACTCTGGCTACTATGGTCTCAGTCCTTAAGAAAGGTTTGAGCCTAGACTGGAATCTATCAAGGGTATTATTGGTACACAAGTGCACCTTTGATTCAATAGCCACCAACTTCTCAATCATATTTCCGAAAAAGGTAATTTGGAGGCCAAGTGACTGTTTACAAATATGTCATCATTAAGGCTACAATTTAGTCATGAGTATTTTTAGTAAAAGTCATGGACAGGTCCATGACTTATACTATAAATACCCCTGACTAACTCTGGGGGGGCACTTCTGCAGGGTGCCACTCCTGAGGGGGAATCCCAGGGGGCATTGCTCAGGGGGGACTGGGCCAGTGGCACCAGCTGCTGGGGCTCACCATGCAGGAGCTGCCCTGGCCGCCCCAGGGACTGCTGCTGGAGGGCGGGAAACCAGGGTGTTGCTACTGGGGGAAAACCAGGGGGCCACTGCTCAGGGGGAGGAGGACCACCTGAGCAGTGGCCAGTGCAACTGGCTGCAGGGCCTCCCCTGAGCGGCTGGCCCCGGAGCCAGCTGCTTGGGTGGCCCTGGGCTCACCCATGCTGGCTGCTGCAGAAGTCACAAAGGTCAGGGAAAGACACGGAGCCCTAGTCATCATCAAAAATTGGTTGGAGTTGCAGCTAGCTGGAGATGTTAGGAGTAACAAGAAGGGTTTCTTCAGGTATGTTAGCAACAAGAAGAAAGTCAAGGAACGTGTGGGCCCCTTGCTGAATGAGGGAGGGAACCTTGTGACAGAGGATGTGGAGAAAGCTAGTGTACTCAATGCTTTTTTTGCCTCTGTCTTCACAGACAAGGGCAGCTCCCAGATGGCTGCACTCCGCAGCACGGTATGGGGAGGAGGTGACCAGCCCTCTGTGGAGAAAGAAGTAGTTCGGGACTATTTAGAAAAGCTGGACGAACACAAGTCCATGGGGCCGGATGCACTGCATCCGAGGGTGCTAAAGGAGTTGGCCGATGTGATTGCAGAGCCATTGGCCATTATCTTTGACAAATCATGGCAATCGGGGGAGGTCCCGGATGACTGGAAAAAAGCGAATGTAGTGCCCATCTTTAAAAAAGGGAAGAAGGAAGATCCGGGGAACTACAGGCCAGTCAGTCTCACCTCAATCCCTGGAAAAATCATGGAACAGGTCCTCAAGGAATCAATTTTGAACCACTTAAAGGAGGGGAAAGTGATCAGAAACAGTCAGCATGGATTCACCAAGGGCAAGTCATGCCTGACTAACCTAATTGCCTTCTATGATGAGATAACTGGCTCTGTGGATGAGGGGAAAGCAGTGGATGTGCTATTTCTTGACTTTAGCAAAGCTTTTGATACAGTCTCGCACAGCGTTCTTGCCAGCAAGTTAAAGAAGTATGGGCTGGATGAATGGACGGTAAGGTGGATAGAAAACTGGCTGGATGGTCGTGCTCAACGGGTAGTGATCAATGGCTCCATGTCTAGTTGGCAGCCGGTATCAAGTGGAGTGCCCCAAGGGTCGGTGCTGGGGCCGGTTTTGTTCAATATCTTCATCAACGACCTGGAGGATGGTGTGGACTGCACCCTTAGCAAGTTTGCAGATGACACTAAACTGGGAGGAGTGGTTGATACGCTGGAGGGTAGGGATAGGATACAGAGGGACCTAGACAAATTAGAGGATTGGGCCAAAAGAAATCTGATGAGGTTCAACAAGGACAAGTGCAGAGTCCTGCACTTAGGACGGAAGAATCCCATGCACTGCTACAGACTAGGGACCGAATGGCTGGGCAGCAGTTCTGCAGAAAAGGACCTAGGGGTTACAGTGGATGAAAAGCTGAATATGAGTCAACAGTGTGCCCTTGTTGCCAAGAAGGCTAACGGCATTTTGGGCTGTATAAGTAGGGGCATTTCCAGCAGATCGAGGGACGTGATTATTCCCCTCTATTCGGCACTGGTGAGGCCTCATTTGGAGTACTGTGTCCAGTTTTGGGCCCCACACTACAAGAAGGATGTGGATAAATTGGAAAGAGTCCAACGGAGGGCAACAAAAATGATTAGGGGGCTGGAGCACATGACTTATGAGGAGAGGCTGAGAGAACTGAGATTGTTTAGCCTGCAGAAGAGAAGAGTGAGGGGGGATTTGATAGCTGCTTTCAACTACCTAAAAGGGGGTTCCAAAGAGGATGGATCTAGACTGTTCTCAGTGGTAGAAGATGACAGAACAAGGAGTAATGGTCTCAAGTTGCAGAGGGGGAGGTTTAGGTTGGATATTAGGAAAAACTTTTTCACTAGTAGGGTGGTGAAGCACTGGAATGGGTTACCTAGGGAGGTGGTGGAGTCTCCTTCCTTGGAGGTTTTTAAGGTCAGGCTTGACAAAGCCCTGGCTGGGATGATCTAGTTGGGGTTGGTCCTGCTTGAGCAGGGGGTTGGACTAGATGACCTCCTGAGGTCCCTTCCAACCCTGAGATTCTATGATTCTATGATTCTATGAAAAATTGGTTTCTGGAGAAGTTGTCAGACCTCCAGATTTTAGAATGTTACAGACCCCCTCCCTCCCACACACACTGCAAAGCACTGATAATACTCATGAATAATGGCAACACAGACTATTGCTATAAGCAACTAAGATGCACAAAATTTAGAACTGCAGGAGGTGGGCCTCAGAAATCAAAATTTTGTCTATTATGGGGTCCCTGATCGGACACAAACTCAGACTGCTATGGAGAAAGGTGGGAGTATAGGATGGCTAATCGTGGTCCATGCCTGCTGAAGAGAGCAGGTTTCCCCCAGAGAACTGCAGTTAGCCCCCGCAGCTTTAGAGAAGTGAAAGTCAATAAATCTTCCTGGGAGAAATAGATCTGGAGTCAATTTTTGCCTGGATTAATCCTTATAAAATTGGCATCTGTTTGATGCATAGCTAAAACACAACTGCATGTTTTTTGTGTAAGGCATGTTAGTAAAATCACAGCATAGATCAAACTTCTGAGAATAAAGTAACTAGAAGAATCCTTATGTAAGGCCAAGAGACCTGGGTGGGATCGAATCTCTCTCTCTCTCTCTCAGTGCCACTAGGTGGGACAGAACACCACACCCAGGAGGTGTGTGGGTTACACTATATTCAATAGCTTCTAGTTTAAAACTTTATTTGGACTTCATAGTTAATTAAACAACTCAGTCCTCATGTTATGAAAGGATAATACTTTTTGTGTCTGATCAGAAGTTTAGTGTATTGTTTGAACTGTTTGTAGTGTTGCTTCAGTGAATCATAGTTCAGTTTGTCATGCCATCCTTGTCATGCATACCACTAGCTCTAGTAGACAATGCTCCCTCCTACACTAATTATTTTTGTCTCAAAGCAATGACACTTCTCTGAAAAATGAGCAACTTAGATCCACCGTCATCTCTTGTAGTGCCTCATTCTTCAGGTCCTTTACTGAACTGCTGTATGTTTTTTGAAGGTTTGTGTGTTTGATTCAAATTCTGCAAATATATCCTGCCTGGCAATGTACAATATGACTGTGAAAGAACTTGGCAAGATTTCATAGACCCAAACCCAAAGAAAGTAAGAAACTATATTAATAAAATTGTTGTTAGCGTGAAGGGTGAAGAGTGATAAAGATGATTATTTATGGTTTGTATTATGGTAGATCCTATCAGGGTCGTACTTCCTGCTAGGTGCTGTCCAAATACACAGTGAAATGTCAGGGTCTGTTTGTATACTTTAAGACTCTCTTCCTAATGGGCTGTTTTGATGCTTTGTAGCATGCTGTCCACCAGTGATCAGCTAAGAATCGCTAAACTATTGACCATGGGAATTTTGGCTGTGAGACCTCTTGTACATGTCCATTTGTGTCCCCACCCCATCCATCTCCTAATCTGCCACAACATTGTCTGCCAGAACTGCAGAGAGATGTTGCATCCAGACCTACAGCTGTGACATCTTATAGTCTGGATTTTGGCTGGTTGAGCACCATTGACAGACTGTTTTTGGAAGGTTCAAGAAATTCTCATCCAATACAGGAAGTTGTCTACTAGGAAGACTACTCCTCCAATTAGAAACAGTCCTCTATACGGATAGCTCAGCATAATCTGAGCCCAGTTGAGGCTCCGATACCACTGATCCTCAACTTCATGCTGCACTTAAAACAGGCTGGATTGGATGTTTATTTTGCTCAAAGTCCACCTTGCAGCAATAACAGTATGTCATGCTCTGATAAGGTCATACTCATTCTTTCAACATCTAATGGTATCAAGATTCCTCAAGGACTTCCTGCATACTTACACACCTATTAGAGACCTGACTCCTATATGGGATCTCAACATCCTCTTCCTCAAAGCTCATGGAGCCTCTGTTCAAGATGCTACTGGATTGTTTCATACATCACTTTACCCTTAATACAGTCTGTCTGGTGGCTATCAGCTTGATGCAAAGGTAAAGGAATTTCCAAGCCCTTATGGCCAGACATATTCATGCTTCCACAAGGACAAGGTGGTTCTGAAACAGCACCCTAAATTCATCTCTAAGATGGTCCAGAGTTTCACCTGAATCGGTTGATTAATCTTTCAGTATTCTTTCCAAAACCACATTCAACACTAGTAGAGGAGAACTTAGATATTTCCAGAGCCTAGTTCTCTTACCTGGATAGGACCAAATCCTTTAAATTGTCTCCTTGTTTCTTTGTGGTTGTATCCAGCTCATTGAAAGGCCAACTTGTCTCATCATAGAGACTTTCTAAGTGGATCAAGTAATGTATTAGTTAGCTGGTGATCCACTCCCTCCAAACATCATGGCACACTCTCCCAAAGTACATACAGCATCTTTAGTCTGCTTCAGAAATGTGCCAGTATCTGAGCTCTCTAAAGCAGCAATGTGGAACAACTCTCTGTACTATGCCCCTCAAGTATTACGCCCTTGTCGTGGTGGCTAGATCTGATGCCAAGTTTGGGAGAGTAGTATTCCAATCATTATTGGACTGACGTAGCTGGTACTGCTCATTCCCTGTCCAGAGGGAATATTGTTTGTCAGTCACCTATAGTGGGCTCCACACTGAGGCATAAAGAAAAGAGAATGGCTACCCTAGAGTAGCTGTGTATTTTTTCAGATGTTGCCGTCAATGTGGATCCCACGACCTGCCCTCCATCCCTGCTTTTCAGAGGTCTCAGCAACTCAGGCTGTGTCTACACTGCTACTTTCAGCGCCAAAACTTTAGTCATTCACGAGTGGTTATTTTTTATCGCCAGGAGAGCTCTGGCGATAAAGCGTGTCTAGATTGTCCACGTCACAGCGCTGCTGCCGCCGCTGTACTGTAACATGGACAGTGTAGACATACCCTCATGCTTTGAATTGCAAAGCAATTGAAGGAGGGTGGTAATCGCCCTACCTTTTATGCCCTCGTAAGGGTGCACAGGAAGGCACGAAGCACCTGTGTAGCCTTGATGGACATAGCTATTCAAAAGACTCCAATCTTGCACCTATGATTCACATACAAACCTATAGTGGGATCCACACTGACTACAACATCGTGAAGAACCACAGTTACCGTAGGGCAAGTATCTCTTCTTTAGAGTCTATATCAGATATTAAATAATCTAATTCCAGTAGCCATTGCCATCTGATTCTTGCATAATTTAATTAACACATTTTTTAGCTTCTGGTGTTTTTGCTAATTAGGAGAACGCTTCCTTATAGATAATGTGTTTATTCAAGTAAAGATGATAAATTGTGGTTTCTCTTACCCTGAAGCTGTACATGATTTTTCTCATAGACTCATAGAAGTGTAGGGTTGGAAGGGTCATCTAATTCTGTGGCAGGACTAAATATTATCTAGACCATCTCTGACAGGTGTTTGTCTAAATTTTTCTTAAAAAGCTCCAATGATGGAGATTCCACAACCTCCCTAAGTAATTTGCTCCAGTGCTTAATTACCCTTACAGGAAGTTTTTCCTAATGGCTAACCTAAATGTCCTTTGAAGCAATAAAAGCTTCCCATTACTTTACTGTCCTGTCCTCAATGACTAAGGACAGCAATTTATCACCCTCATCTTTATAACAACCTTTTACATACTTGAAGACTGTTGTCATATCCCCCCTCACTCTTCTCTTCTCCAGATTAAACAAACCCAGTTTTTTCAATCTTTCCTCAGAGGTCATGTTTTCTAGAACTTTGATCAATTTTGTTGCTCTTCTCTGGACTTTTTCCAATTTGTCCACATATTTTCCAAAGTCTGGTGCCCAGAAGTGGACCCACTACTACAGTACACTACTTACAGTACAGTAAGTACACTACTACTTAACAGTGCTGAGTAGAGTAAAATAATTACTTCTTGTGTCAACACTCTTGCTAATACATCACCGAATGATGTTCACGTTTTTTGCAACATTATTACATTGTTGACTCATATTTAGTGTGATCCACTATAACCCAAGAGTCTTTTCTGCAGTAGTCCTTCCTAGGCAGTCATTTCCCGTTTTGTATGTGTGCAATTGGTTATTCCCAATTGTAGTACTTTGCATTTGTTCTTATTAAATTTCATCCTATTTATTTCCAACCATATCTACAGATTGTCAAGGCCATTTTGAATTCTAATCCTGCCCTCCAAAGTGCTTTCAACCCGTTCCAGCTTGGTATCATCCTCAGAATTTACAAGTGTACTCTCTATGCCATTATCCAAATCATTTATGAAGATATTGAATAGAAGCATACCCAGGACAGGTCCCTGCCGCACCCCACTTAGTATGCCCTTCCAGCTTGATTGTGAACCATTGATAACTACTCTCTGAGTACAGTTTTCCAACCAGTTGTGCACCCACCTTATTGTGTTTATGAGAAGGTCATGTGAGACAGTATCAACTATGTATATTTTGACAGTTTATAACCTCAAATCTGAAAGGTTATGAAAAGATCTTTTTTTCTACAAGATTTTTCTTACTTTTTTGGCTTGATTTAAAATTCTGTCTCTGGCAGTTTTAGCTCTGGAACATAAGGTAGATTCAGGATGTGGTTGATTAGCTCACTATATTCTCTTCATTTCAAAATTAACTTTCCAGTTCTTCCACGAATAAACCTGTCAAGCAACCTTGCAGCTTAGTTGTATTCTGTGATTTAATAAGCATTGTTAGATTTGAAAACAAAAAGCATTCCTCTCTGATTTTCCACTGTCAGTAAAGTAGACTCCAATTCAAAAAAGTATTTAAACATGTGCTTAACTTTGACTTCAAATTTAAACCTGTGTCTAAGTGCATTTTTAACAGGGATGCTTTCAGGGCCATAATTTGAAGGCTTGTATAAGGCCCACTGCCCTTTTTAAAGGTGGAAACTTCATTGTTAACACACTATTGACAAATGGTGTTGTTTGGTTGACAGGTTTAGGCAGATAGGCTGTCCACCTTCTTAGCTGAAAGATGTGGATAACTGCTAAGTGGTTCAGCCTGATGAGTTCTGTTCCCCTGATTCAGTCACACTTTAATTTATGTCCTAACCCTGATCTCTGATTGATGCCCCCATATTTACAGATTTATATGAAACTAAAAAAATATAATAGTACTAACTAACTAATCCCTGCTACATTTCTGGGAGTTAGATAATTAAGTATTATTTACTTCCAATCTTGTACTTGTACTTGATCAAAACTGTTCGTAATAGTTCTGTAGTGATAAAAATATGTTAAAGCCAGAGGAGAATTTGTTTACATAAAGGTTCTACAAATAAGAGAAAAATATCATGCCGTTTGGCACTCAGATTTTGTCTTTGTTAGAAATTTTACAAGGTATTGAAAAATAATGTCCTGAAGAACTGACAAATAAATATCTGAGATAGGAATTTGTATATCTGAAATCCTTATATAGTGTAATTTTATGAAATAGAAACTTGTGCCAAAATATGTTAATACTGAATTATTGTCTTGAAATGCCAAAGTGAGGGAAAGATTATAACACATAATCAGGTCTATGAAATTCATATAAGTTTATCCCAGCAAAGGGTTTCAATACAGATACATATGTGATAACACTGTAATGAGGGATCTCATGAGGCCTGTCTACATGGAACTTTACTGCCCAGCAAGCCAGGGTATGAATCTACAGTGCAGTAGCTTGCCGGGCAGTAATGTCACTGCATACCCAGCTACCACAGGTATAAATAGTAATAAGGCACTGGCTAGGAGAGTTGGGTAAAGTGCCCTACACCCCAAGGCCCTTGGGTATATACCATAGACAGCTCTTTAGATGTCCAAGCAGTGCCTTTGGCAGCAGGGAGCTGCTATAGACTTTCCATGCCGCCTCCCCCTGCCAGAGCCTTTCCTCACTGCAGTGAGAGGCTCTGGCAGCATGGAGCTGCTGAAGCATATCCCTGCTGCCTGTCCCCCACTGGAGCCTTTCACTGTCACATGTAGCTACACACCACAGTGAGTGTGGACCCAGTCTGCCTTTCGCTGTGGCGTGTAGATACATTTACCCTTCAGGCCACCACAGGTGTAGGCAAGTATAGATAAAGTCTCAAAGTCCCAGAGTGCACTTTGTGTGTTGCCTATTGTTTCTGTTTTTATACACACATGCTTTGCTTGAATAATGCTATATATAAGAGATTAATTTCTCTTTAGAGAAAGAGAAAAATATTGCACGTTGAGAACATTCTTTTAAACAAACATACTAATTATTGGCTCAATTGTTTTCAGTCAACCTACTAATTATAAGTTATAATACTTATGGTTAAAAGGGTAGTTGTTAGTTTACATTAGTTGTATAAATAGGTAAGAATGAGTCAATACAATATTTTTTGGCCAAATGAGGACTCTAGGGACCAAGTCATTATCATTTCCCATTGTAATGTCTCTCTCTGATGTGAATTGACAGATGAATACATGTATTAGCCTGAAACATAGTTCCCATGGAAATGTTACTTTCTACCTCATAGTTGTCCAAAAAATGCTGTTACTGTTCAATTTCTTCAGGAAATCAATGGAATGAAAATATCTTTGAATATAAAACATCTATTAAGATTTAAATTCCTTTCTCAGTTGTAAAAAGGTGTGTAAGAAAATCTTGCAGGGTCGGGTGACCTCATAAGACATAACTATGATGAAATATCTTTCTGCAACACTTAAGAAATCATTTTCCCCTAAAACATCATAGTACGTTAGTTCATTACAATATCAATTCTATGGCAAAATGAAATGTTAGAGTTATAAATAAGGCTACGTTTTAATCACGTGTATTTTTAGTAAAAGTCATGGACAGGTCACAGACACATGGCCTATTTATGACTTTTACTAAAAATACCCATGACTAAAACATGGTGGGGGTTGACCAGGGGCCCCGTGGGTGCTGGGGGAGGGAGGCCCAGGTGCTAGAGGGGGGGTGGGCAGCGGCACATGGCCCAGAACCCTTGGTGCTGGGGGAAGGGATGCGGGCAGCGGCACGTGGCCCGGGATTCCCACTAGTGCTGGGGGGGAGGGGTTGGCGGGGCCAACTCACAGCCTTAGTTATAAATGCTTCATTTTAATAAAGAATCATTCATTAAAGAAGAAAAATCACAAGGAGGTATTAATATTGTCATTTTTATTGGAGAAAAACAAATGATTTCAATGTAAATCAGATTCTAATATTTAAATCTTTAGTATAAACACAAGAAAGTAGTGCTGTCCCAAATGTTTTTTTGCAGATTAATTTGCAATTCAGGCTTTAAAAAATAAAAATAAACAGTAACAAAGTTTCACAAGATATCCAACAAGTGAGATACAATTATTTAGATTATATCACTAGATAAAGAATTCTAATCTAGATCTGTCTTTTGATTCTCTAAAAACTATTTATATTAACAATATTGTAAATATAAGAAAGAGGCGATGTTTGGTCATAAAGTTTTCATTAAAGTGTATTTCACAAGTAAGTAATAAACAGTAAAATATTTGATATACACACATCAATTGTTGGCTTTCCATTATACACAAGTGATAACATTTTTTTACTTTTTCTTAGTCAAAGAAAATTAAATTAGATACTTATGTAAGTAATTTACCACTGATTATGTACTTACTGAACTTCAAAATTCCATTTTCTCAGTTATGGCTCTGTAACCTATGTGGAGTCAACTATGTTGTTTCCTGCAACAGCTATTCTTTATTCAGGACCAGATTCTGATAAATACTTTTAGTCACATTTAGTAGCACAGTACTCAAAAAGTAGTCCCAATGACCTCAGAGGAACTACCCAAGCGGCAAGGTACTATTTCATGTGAGTCAGTTGTCCACAATCTGTCTCCAACCATTAAGTCAGCAATATTCAGAATCTGGACTTTAGCAACGACATCATGAATTACACAGAGAAATATCGCATAACTAACACATACCTTTATATGTAGGCTTGGCAGAATTCAATTTTTAATTTTTATAATTTTGACAGACAATATCAATATTTATTTGTAAGCATTTTTTATATTTTTCTTGATTTTAAATTTTCACAGTTGCTCAAAATTGTGGTGTTTAAGCATTTTTTATTGTACTTGATTTACATTTTCACAGTTGTTATTGGGGGTCTGACAATGGGGAAAGGTCAGACAATTATTTACTGACAGTAGACATTGAGATTCAAAAAGTTAAAGCTTTATAACCGTTAAAACAGAAATTGTCAACATCACATGTCAAAAAATACAAAGTAAATATCCTTAAATTAAATTGTAATAAATCCTCACCCAGTATTTTTCTTACTTTGCCTATCAGTAAATTTCTATCATCATCAATGGAAATATTTTTTCATTGGTTTATGTGTGCATGGCCAAATTGATGCTTATGATACTTACCAACAAATCCCTAACCCTTCCAACCTTACTTATATGGGAGGTGGCTTGTGACATAATACTGACCCATACTGTTAGGGAACACATATTCTAACACATGGAGAATGGACATGCAGGTAGAGATTGAATAAAACCAGTATTTCACCAGATTAAAAGGACATATATGTATTGGGTTTATTTCAAAAAGAGTTTAGCAAAGAGGCATTTGTAGGCTTTGGAATATGATATTTGCAAATCATTGTATTGATCTGTCACAGGATGGGTTACCCATTTAAGGGAGTTGGGCTCAGCTTCACGTGTGCCTTTTTAGCGGCTTCCACCAATTGATGGGCTTTGAGGGAGTTCACTTGGCTCAGTTTGGGGGTAAGAGAGACCTCTGAGGAGGGAGAGCATGGTGTCATGCCTGCGGGAGTTGGAGAATCAGAGAGGACCGGGGAAGGGGCTCTCTATACTAGCTAGACACACAGGCCTGACTGGAGCTACCAACAGCAATGAACCTTATGAGGAAGAGGCTTGAAGAACGGCCAGGCAGCAGGACCTGAATTACAGGAAAAAACTGTTCAGTCTAGCGAGTGGCTAAATGAACTGTAGAGCTGGAGAAAGACTTGTTTTGATTTAAGTTGATATTGGAAATGTAATGTTATTTGAATAAACCAGATGTGAAGAAGGGGTATTGTTTGACTTTCAAGAATCTGAGTGCAGTTTTTGAAAACCCCAAGAAGGGAAAACTGAGGGAGTGGCAGGGTACGATGCTGGATCAGGTACAATCCTATCAGTCTGTATTCATGGAAGGATTGTGGTACAGCAAGTGATGATTTCTTTAGCAAGATGTGCCCATTCCCCATGCAGTCAGAGACATTTGGCTGGAAAATAAATACATAGAATGTTTCTCATTTGTTTTTGTCCCACATCAAAAGGCATCACTCACTTTGATGTTCAGTTGTATTTATGCATTTTTGTCTTGTTCATTCCTTGCCAGTTAAGCTTGTTGTACTGGAAGCAGGTATGATTTAGTGCTTTTTCTCATGTCTACACTTACTTCTGGAGTGATCGATCCAGCGGGGGTTGATTCATTGCGTCTAGTGAAGATTTGATAAATTGACTGCCGAGTGCTCTCCCATCGACTCCTGTACTCCACCAGAGCGAGAAGCATAGGTGGAGTCAACGGGGGAGCATCAGCAGTCGGCCTACCACAGTGAAGACACCGTGGTAAGTAGCTCTAAGTACGTCGACTTCAGCTACGCTATTTTCGTAGCTGAAGTTGTGTAATTTAGACCGATTTAGATTGTCTCCCCCCCCCCCCCAGTGTAGACCAGGCCTTAATTTGCCCTTTGGTCCACTGGCTACTGGATTGTATGCATACAGAGTGAATTGGCAGTACTTCCCTGTTCTACAACGTATGATGCCTACAAAAATCTCAATGAGCTTGTCATGTACTTGGGATTATATAACTAATTTGTATAGCAGCAAAATGTTTCTGTGGACTTAACGTATTCCATTCCTTCAATACAATTCTGGTTGGTTTGCCACATATTGTAAGTTTCAAGTAGCATAATCAAGCATAAGGAGACATATAATGTCAATGTTTCACTGGCATAAAGGAAAGGTTTTCTGCAGAAATTTGGCATTTGCAGTACTATCCAGCCTGCATATGTAAAACAATTTCTGCCTGGAACCTATTTCCTAAGGCAAGAATCTGACTAGCTAGTGAGGACACCATCTGATCTTAAGAAATGGGTAGAAAAGTAGCAGTCAAAAGACAAAGTATGTTCTTCAAATATGGGTGAAGAGGAAATATTTCCCAGTTGAGAACATTGAAACAGATGAGGATTCTGAGCTTTGGTGACTGCGCTAAAGGAGAGTATGCCATCAGCGAGTTTGATTAACTCTAAAATAAGTAACTTCTGCAGGCATGCAAGGTGCCTGTGAGGCACTAATGCATCAGTCGGAGACAGGGAGAGTCAGAATGATGGTGTTTCTGCCTGATTTCTCTGTTTAAGGTCCAAAAAATGAGTTAAAATAAATTCCCACAAGGAACCCACCAGCATTTCCCCATTGCTACATTTTTGTGGTAGCTCCAACTCCCCTCAGCCCCCAGCAATTGCTATGCTTTTGACTTCCAATGGAGCCCCTCTTACATGGTACAATAACTCCTAGGACCACTGCAGCACATTAAGATGCTTCTGCAACTATGTAGCAGGCATGATGTCCTCTGTACCTGGTCCCTTTTGCCCTATGAGACCTTCACTCTCCCTCGAGGAGGAGGAGAGACCAGATTGATTGATTGTATTAGATGCTTTTGTGCTTTCAGACACGAGACAACCCAGTCTTTCCACCTCCGTCTGGCTACTGCCAAGTTTCTTGCTATGATATAGCCTGATGCTTGACAGTGGCATCTTTCTCAAAGGTTTTCTTATATTTCATCTGTTATCCTCCTCTCTTCTGTCTTCCACCTGGTAGTGTCCACCAAGTATTTTTCACAAGCATCTCTGATGGAATGCATTCAATTTTTATGTGGGTTTCTAGCACTTGCCAAGTTTCAGAACACTAACAATGTGGGGATCACAATGGCATTGTATAACTTTATCCTGCTTCTTGTGTGAATCTCCTTATTTTTCCAGATATTTGTCAGTCTCGAAAAGGAACCTCTTGTCTTCCCAATTTTTGCTTCCATCTCCTTATGGAGTTAGCCATCAGCACTAAATTCTGCTTCCACAATTTACAAACTTGTTAACCATGCTGTATTCTTCATTATCGATCACATATACATCATCATTGCTGACTCCTCTTTCAGCGTTCGTGATTTTTGCTGTTTTTCAGCTGATTCTTAATCTTACTTTGGTGGCCTCACATTTGACATTGATTATGGCCTTTTTCCTAACATCATCATCTGTGTCCAACAGAACAATGTCATCTGCAAAGTAGAGATCTTGAAGTTTTCATCTACTCCACGTAATTCCTGTATCTTCCTTTGATGTTGATTTTTGCATTATATAATCTACACAATGCAGAAGAGGAGAGGTGATAAGATGCATCACTGTCTTACTCCAGAGACAATATCAAGCCAGTTGGTCTCTGCACTTTCTGCCTTTATACAGCATTTTGAACCTTCATACAGCATCTTAGCCACTGCCACTATCTTTCTAGGAAGTTCATATTGTCACAAGATCTTCCATAGCAATTCTCAATTAATACAGCTGAAAGCTTTGGGGCAATCTAGATGGGTCAAGACTGATCTTCTTTGAAAATCAAGCCCTTTCTCAATCAGTCATCCCAGGTGTTGTGATTCCCTCTGAGACCTTTTCCACTCAGCTTATCCAGAACACCTCGTCCAGTTCTGGAGAACACTTTATCCAGTTTTATGAGATCAAAAAATTCAGTTCAACTCCTGTTCATCAAACAAGTTATTTTATTATACAGCTCCATGCCCATGTTATACAGCCTTAGATGCAGGGGGGTTAAGTACAAAGTGAAACCATAATTCCAAATCATGTCACATAATACACAGTTTATATACATTTTTCCTAGCTACTAACATCTATTCTTCTTATATCTAATTGGTTTGAATATTGTGTGGATCATGTAAGGCCCAATCGCTTATGTCCTCACCTTACCTACATTTCAAGCTTATCAGTTCAGGGTGTTCCCACTTATCTCAACTAGCTCAAAAACACTGTCTCCATCACACAATCTGTCACACCCTTATTTATAGTTTAATTTAGCACTCAAATCAAGCCATTTGCAAGTTTACTCATGTCCAGCAAAATCTATGCCTACATCAGGGTAAAGATGTGATCTATACACAGTCTTTTTTATCTAAAGCCTGCTTGCTCAGTACACAGTTTTTCATCTATGACCAGTTTGATTGTGTTCAGTAGTACACTACAGAACACTGAATTTCCTTTTTGGGCAGTGTAAGTAGGTCATACTCACCCCTGCGGCGCCTCCTGCTGGTCACTCCAGGGAATTAGCTCGGCCAGCCTCAGGAGCGCCCTCTGCAGGCCGGTGATCCACCTGACCACTCTGTCCCCGTGTCCCTCCCAGGACCCGGTGCCCCTTTCTCTGGGATGCTGCCCCCCTGGCAGTACCCCCACAGCCTTAATCTCAGGGTCTCCCCCTTCCAGGGGAACCCCCACCCACTATCCCCACTTCACCTCAGTTGTAGGCTACTGCCAGTCACCAGCTAGCCCCCGTGCCCTGGGGCAGACTGCAGTATAAGCCACTCATCACAGGCAAAGGGGGTTTGGACCTGCTGCCTATGCCTACCCATGGGCTACCCCTGCAACCCTAGTACCCCTTTGGGCCTTAGTCTAGCCCTGGCGCCTGGGGTTTTCCTAGGCCGGAGCTCCCCGGCTCCCTTAGCCTTTCCCCAGCCCTGCTCCACTTCAGGTCCCTGCTTAGCTCCTGCAGCCAGGCCCTTCTCCCTCTACAGGCAGAGGAAGACTCTCTGGGCTTCTGGCTCGCAGCCTCTTATAGGGGCCAGCTGGGCTCTGTTTGGGGCATGGCCCAGCTGCAGCTACTTCCCTCAATCAGCCCAGCTTTCAGAGCTGCAGCCCTCTCCTAGGTCTGTTTCAAGCCCCTCAGGGCATGAGCGGGGTAGCCACCCCGCTACAGGCAGATACGAGGCAGTGACCTGTCTAAAATAGAAGACACTATGACTGAAGCAGAGAAATGAAGCAGAGCTTAGTCCTGCCTTCTGGCCCTCATGGAGCACCTATTTGTCTTCTACCTCCCTAAGAGGGTCTCCTTTAGGCAGGTGCGAACTCTTATGGTCAGTCAAAGCAGGAAGGGACCACCCTAGACATTATGTTCTGGGTGTGTCCCTCTGTTTCATTTCCCCAGTCCTTCCTAAATTCAACCCAAACCAGAGAGTGGTGGGGAAGGCAGTTTCTTGCCATTTGATGTCTCAAATTTCTGGGCAGCTCTGAAGAGGTAGGAAACCTCTTCCCAGAGACAGATAACACTCCCTGCTTTGAGATCAAGTTAGATCTTCGACACAGAGGACTTTGAGCCCCATGCATTTAAAGGTGATGCATTCAGAAACAAAATTTCATCTCTCCACAAATAAGGACTCAAAGTACAAGCTTACCCACTCTGAATTTTGTACCTTCCACATTTTAGGAAAGTGTCAATACTAGATGTTGCCTGGCCATGCATGGAGAGAGTGCACAAAGAGCTTAGAGAGAGCAAGGATTCCAGAGCCTATATTAGCACCAAGGACAGCACAAGATTTGTCTAAGTAACTGTGGCCATGCTTCCTACCTTCTATAACTAGCCAGCAAAGCTGGTTCTACCTATGGGTGAAGACTATTTTGCATACGTTTGGAGTGTGGACTTGATGCTATGCTTCTGCTGCTGGTGCTATACATCTACGCTCCACCTCCTACATGGTCCATGTCTTTAAAAGCCATGATCTAGTACTAATTATGTAAATACAGTCCAAGTGCAATCATTCCTTTTTAAATTCATTGCATTCTCTCATTTATTTTGTTGAAAAAATATATTCTGCTTCAGCTTTCGGAATTTGTCCCTTCAATGTTTCTCTGTGTTGTATGTAATTACCATATTAATTGTATGCAAGTTAGGAAAAAAACATGGTAAGGCGACTTGTTCAAGGGCAAACTTGGCTATGATACATGATTATTCCATGAGAAAATATGACTGTCCCAATTATCTATTTTTTAGTTTGTTTGAAACAAGTTGTTATACTCAGTTGCATATATGTAAAGTAGTGGTCATATATATGTTATGGATCTACGCATTTCTTTTTAATTTACCTGGTAGTAGTCATTTCACTTGTCCTTTGTACATTAAGTATCACCAAACAATAGTCGTATTTCATGCTGCACTTTGTGAAAAGTGCATATGACTCACAATTGAGTGAGTAGAGCTAAAAAATAAATTTAGCAATGTTGAAGACCAGCTGGAGAAATCATTCGCTTCTGCCATTCAGTTGTATTCACTACACTAGTAAGGACCTGATTCAGCAGAGCACTTAAGCATATTTCTACAATTAAACACATACTAAAATCCCATTTATTTACACACATGCCTACAATTCAGTACATATTCAAGTGCTTTGCTGATTTGGGGCCTAAGTTAGGAGGCAAGTTTTGAGCCCATTGGGTTGGACTTGTTGGTCAGTCAATGAACCCAGCCAGGCTTTGTAATTTCAAGTTAGTCACTTGTCTATGTAATAAGTACATTTCACCTTCTGGACCATTTTGTTGTTATTGTGGGCTGCCAGACAATTATCATTTGCATAATGATTTAGTTCTCCCATGGTTTTTAAGAGTAATTATTACACATAACATTGTTCTGACTTGATTGGAAATGGCATGCTTTAATTCTTCTTTTATATTTTATTTATTGTGTATTTTTCCCAGATGCCCACAAATTCTGTGGTAACGTATTTATTATGAATACACATGTTCCTGTGCAATGTGGGGAAAGCTGTATTTTTGGCTCCTTTCTATTGTTCTGTGAATCATATTTCCTCAATAATTACATCTGTACAGTGACTGTCTAAAATACTGTATTATCTTTTACACTAGATATTCTAAGTATGCACAGTGTACCCGACATACAAGTATTATGAAAATGCCAGTTAAAATGAAAGAAGCAAGGTGGGTGAGATAATATCTTTTATTGGACAACTTCTCTTGGTGGAAAGTACAAGCTTTTGAGCTACACAAAGCTCTTCCTCAGGTCTTTGTAGCCCAAAAGCTTGTACATTCCACCAACAGAAGTTATTCCAGTAAAAGATATTACCTCACCTACTTTGTCTCACTCATACCTTCAGACCAACACAGCTTTAACAACATAGTTAAAATGAAGTATAACAAGCCTGGGTTTGTATTTCCATTCCAAGGCGCAGACATGTGGCATATTGGTGTATCTAGACTACTTGTGATTCAAGTACTATATGTGGGAATTTCTTAAACTTAAAACTAAATGTATTTTTATTACCATGAACCTACCAGATATTTACATAATCGGACCCATTTACATCTGTGAATCAGAGAAAAATAATAGTTTTGTAGTCTTTAGAGAAAAAAAAACTATAGGGAAGTCCCATCTTTTTTCTATAAAAGAAAAGTTTGTGGGGCTGATTCTCTTCTATCCTAAGGTCTCTACATTTTTCTGACAGAAAATGCCCCCTTAGAACACCAGGTAGTTATTTAGGTTTAGACAGGGATCATGTTTTTGTCCTGTGTTTGTATAGCGCCTAGCAAAATGAGGTCCTTTTCCAGAACTAGGGTTCCTAGGCACTATGGTAATACAAATCAATAATGGTGCTGTAAAACTATCCAATTTAACCAAGAGTGACAGGAAAGGACAACACAGCCTAACTCCCAATACTTCCATCAGGGATTCCAGCCTATGCTGGAACCCCTGGCATTTTCCCCTTGTGTGAAGGATGAGGGTGCCCATGAGAATGACTCGGTCTGTGCAAGACTTAAGACATCCTTTGTCCCAAGCCAATCCAGGCTAAGGCCAGTAGCATAGGTGAACCCAACCCAACGTGGTCTAATCTGATCCACTGGGGAAAATCTCTTCCTGATACCCTAAAAGGGCAATCAGGCTAGGCCCAAAGCATATCTGGAAATCCAGCCAAGCAACTACAGGCACCAAGGATGGGATGGGTGAGTACAGCTCTGTGAGGGCTGAATGGCCATGCAGTCCTGAAGAGACCTTTTATCCCTAGAGGGAGTTGATGCAGGAGCCAGACTACTCCTGTGACCTCCTCTCAGACTGGCCAATTACTTGGAGGCATAGTTCCTCCCACCCAGTGTCCCCTCAAGCCCACAATGTACACGCTTCTCATGCCTATGAGGATGGGAGCAGAAGAGGGGGGCTGAATACACTGCTAGCTGGGGGACGGTAAAAGGCACAGGTGCCTTCCACTCTTCCTCCCCATCAGGACTCAAAGGGCTGTTTGCTCCCTGCCATTCTGACAAAATAAAATCTCTCCCTGTAGGGGGTGGGCAGGCATTTTATGCAGATTTGAAAGCATGTACTGATTCTCAGATAAGGTCATGTTAAGATGGATTTAAAGTTTGTACATATCAATAACTTAAGGGTAAAAACATTACACTAGTGTTGCAATTATCCCCAAAACAAGTATTACCAATCCAGGAAAATCAGAGATAAGGTTAAATTTAAAAGAAATCCAACCATGTTAAGGCATGGAAATGTACATGCAAAGCGCCCAAACAATCTTAACCCTGACCTAAATGATGCCATGCAATAGCCACCCATTTATGATTAGTGCACAATAGTTTTGTAGTTCCAGATAGATTAAACTGATTTTTAAAGACACTATATTTTTCCATTTCCCCCACCCCCCACTGCTCACCTGATTTTCTCACCACAAGTCAGAGTTAAAGTTGTTTGATTGCTTTATTTATGCATTTATATATCTTAACATGTTGGATTTCTTTTAAATTTAACCTTAACCCTGAATTTCCTGGTTTGTAATACTTATGTTTGGGAATAGCTGTTTTTCATAGTGGAAAATGTACAATTCAGGCAAATACTTACAAAAATCTACTGTTAAAATCTGAATTTGTCCTACATTTTGTGACCCAAGTAAACTTTCAAAATTACTAATTTTTACTTGTCACACAATGGAAAGTTTGAGATTTTACACACAGTTCAGAAGCCCTTTCCTTCTACACTAGTTTGGTTGACAGAAACCTGCCTGAATGAAATCTACTTCATTGTCTACAGGTAGACAAAGCAGAACATGATCTTATGCTTCCAGTTACCTAACTGTAGTGAACTAGCTGACTTTTCTAATATGTAGTTCTTTAATAATGAAGTACAGTATTCTGTGTCTAATGGAATTATAGTAACTTTGTTTGACAGCCATTTTAAGCACCTTGCAACAGATTTATTTAATGGGGATGACTGTTTGAACTTCTTTCATTTAGGGGGAACTGAATAGCTCAGCCTAAGGATTAGTAATGGCATATTTCTGAGCCATGTGGGAGCATTCACTCCTGTACATATTTTGTGGGTAAACAGAAGACTTTAGTTTGGAGTGCTATCACTCTAGGACCTTTCCTTTCCCCAGCATTACATTTATGTATTAAATAATGCAATTTTTATTTGCTACTTGGAAATTAACAGTTTTTATCACATGATTGGATATTTCCCCCTAAGCGTGTATAATTGAAAAATGGCGCCACAGGATGTAAGTACCACTTTCTGAGTCCTGCAAGGATTTTACTATAAGGTAGTCATGAAGATGGTTGCTCTTCCCAGTATCAACCTTCTCTGATCTTACAAGGATTTTATCATGCAGATGATGCTGACACCGAGTATTACTTCGTGTGGACTGGAATTGCCCTTCTGTGTTGTAACCCCTAAAGGTGTCCAAGATAGACACAGCTGGGTTCTCATAACAGTTGACAGGACAGTTTTTAAGAGAATATGCTGCCACAGGTGAAAGACCCTGGTAGTAGATAATCACTTCTTTCCCTCCCTATCCCATCCCATTCCAACACCTGTTAGGTTTCTGTTCAGTTCTTGGGGAACACTTTACACATGTGCTAAACCTGGAATGGCCTTTTGAGACCACAGCCCTGTTTGCTCTCTGGGCAAGTCACACTTGGCACCAACAATAGAATTCTGAGTAAGATACTGCAAGTTAACACTCAGAGTTTCTAAAGCCTGCAATGAGATTTTCCTGCATAGGATATGGCTTGGCCCTGAGCTTTTAGCTTCTCCTTCCTACTTAATCTCCATTTCTTATGTAATATAGAGAGGCAGCAGCCTCTCCATAGCTAGGTTGCAGCCAAGGTCTTACTCGAAGGCTGATTATGGATGCCTTTTATAGTTAAAAAATAAAAAACCCTAATTGCTTCATAATCTCCTAGTGTAAATCTCATTGGAAATTAAAAGCCTCAAAGATGGCTCTTTATTTTCCCAAATTCCCTAATATTTCTATGGCTCCTTTTTTGTACCTACTTATTTGACAATCTGAACTAATGGGTATCCCTCCTGTTTTACAGACTTGCTAGACTGAGTCACTGGCCTCCAAGAATTTTTTTCTCACCCCACAGTTGTATTTCCTCTACAGAATAGCTCCTGCAATTTCCTCTGCTTAAACTCTGCCTTGGCTCCAGGTAGAGATCTTTGCCTCCTTATGTAGCAATCAGCCAGATGACAGAAAGTTATAGGTCCCCAGATTTCTTCAGTGGAAGGTTCTTGGTGCCAAATTTTATGCCACCTCTCATTTTCCCTTGAGACCATGTGGAATTAGCCCAGTCTCACAGTCGCCCTTCACTCTTATAACAAAGGCCTTAGCAATGTTAGCAGACACCAGGCTCAGCTCAGGCCCTAGGTTTTGTGTCCACCCTCCTATGCTCACCTCATCAGGCTGAAAATGTTGGGACTTCAGGCTCCTGCTTCTCCTCCCACTTCAGGGCAGACAATGTATTCCACAAGTTTTCCAAACTGTTCTGGTCCTCAGCAATCTTGCTCCCTCTTCACGGTGAGTGGTGCATTAAAGGGGCCTTCCTGTTTATTTGCTGAGCAGCCTGACAGGTTCCAGTACACCAACCTTTCTCTTTCTGCAGGGAAAGAACACCCCTGCTGGCACCTTAGGGACAGTCACCCATAAGAAAGTTTCTCTTGGGCTCGGGTCACGTGAGCACTCCAATTCTACCTCCCCTCGGTGGGGCAACGGGGAACATTGTCTGAGGCCCTTACTCCTAAAGCATGGGCCTTCAGTTGAGAGAGAGTGAATTTCAAGCAATAAGATTTTTTTTTTCTGGAGGAGATTTACCCTGAGATCTTATGCTTAATGGGTCAAGCTGTCTAAGGCTTCTCTCACTAATAAGGCTACCCTGTCTCCGTACAGTTACTCATCACCCCTTTTGATTGTTTGATTCATCTTCTGTTCCTCAGACAGTGTAAATATGTCAGGATCAAAAAGGAAAAGTTCTATAATTTGCAAATTCTGTCTATCCTCACACCCCATATCCCTTCACATCCCCCCAAAAGAAAAAGGAAGTATCTTCTTCCTCTTCTATCATCTTGCTCCTCAGAAGAGCCCGACCTTGTTGGATTCTTCATTTCTGATTTTTGTTCATTAATCAAATCATATTGATTCTCCAATAAACTTCCCAGTCCTTGAAAAGGACTGAAGGATTCACAGAAGGATGAGAAGTAGCATTTCCTTGATACTGAAGGGGAACATGTTTACTCTTCCCCAAAACTTGACCAAGAAAATCACAGAAATTTGCAGTGATCCAGATTCCCCACCTCTTAATCTCCATATATTTCCTATCTTTCCTTTGGCTAATAAACCCACTTAATTACATGATCCTAGGCCACTCATGACTTATCCTTGGAATCTTTGGGATGGAGATGTCTGATGTTCATTCTCCCTTCCCCTGTAGTTATCATGTTGAAGTGAGTGGCTAGCCCACTTCCTTATTCAAGGAGCCAGATCAATGAAAGGGGCACTCTAAAACTGTCAAGAGACTGGTTATTGTCCTTCCTCTGCCCAGTCTGGCTATTACAATTTAGTCATTTGAATGTAATGCTGAAGTTGCCTAATTAACCCCCCTGGGGTAGATGAAGTCTGACTCTGCTTTTATAGGCATCATCACTGAGGGAAGAGTTTTCCTAAAATGCCCATTAGGGGATTGGGTTTCCCTGACCTCAGGCCCACTAACAGCCCCCACCATCTTTGTGGTGTCTCTAGACATAGAAGAGGCAGATCTGCTCTGAAAGTCAGCATAATTGTCCTTATTTTCCACAATTAAACATATTAAAGTATGCAGTATTTTTCCAGATGTTTGTACTTTACTATTTATAGATAGTGCCCAGGGATGCCTAGTCAGGCTATTACTGCAGATTAGTTTGTAAAGTAGGTACCCAAACATAATAGCAGACTTCCAGTAATGTGAACTGACGTACCAATTGCTTTGTTCATGCTGGATTTTTCCTTCTCCAGAAAGGGGGAACAGACTCAGTCATCCAGTACAGTGGAAACTATAATTGTGTGAGTGTATAATAATGGAGGAATGTGTGCACTCTGGAAGGCACCACATACACTCAGTGAATATGTTTATAACAGCGTAACATCTACTGTGGAAATTGCAAGAAGCAAAGATACCATCCCTGCTTTTTCAAATGGATGTGGAACAAAATAACTATGGGCCAGAGTGCTGCTGTTGCCTGCGCAGAGGCACAAGTGAGAGAGTCACAGCGTTATCCTGTTTAGGGGTGAGGACATTTGCAGCCCCAGTATTCACCCCAAAGGCAGTAAGAGGCAGGGTTATGGCCCCAGTCCTCCTCTGCACTAACCAACAGAGCTGGCTGGCTCTACAGGGAGCACATGCTGGATCCCCTGAAGTGGATCTACTCTCCTTGAGTAGCAGGAGCTCCAGGAGCATTGACTTCATAGGACTGTGGCTAAAAGCCACACTGGAGCCCTATGCTGGTGGAAATCACTCACTCCCTATCTCAGTTCTGTGTTTAAAACAAAACAAACAAACAAACAAACAAAAAGCCTTTGTTAATCTTTGTGGTGTCACTACTTATAAGCAAACCGATGTTAATTATTTTCCTTGCCTCACTAAAATATTCCACTTTGTTCTATTTTTACTACCCAGCATTGTGTCTAGAGCAGAGTTACCAAGAGTAGGCACCATAACAAATCGAACTAATAAAGGGCCAAATCCTGTGCAAGGAGTTCCCATGGAAGTCAACATGGAGACCTTGTGGCAGCAGGCTCAAAGTTAACACAAAAGTGCAGTATTGTAAAGTGTGGCATATATTTCTGTCTTTTTGAAGGGAGGACTTTAACTTTTTCCCAAACCTTCCACATCATACGTCTCAGACAATCCTTTTTCACCAAATGGTAAAACACTGATCTATGTAGCTCTCACATCATGATTCATGGAGCACTCATAGGTGAGCATGGAGCTGCTTCTGTCACAGTGCTTTGTCATTTATCAGTTTTCAAGTGGTGATACAGGCGAGTCGCATCTTAGGCGCATTTAACATGCGCGAATTCAGCTTTGCGCGGTCGGCAAAACCAGAAAAAAAAAGAAAAAAAACAATTTAAAAACGGCATCGGTACTGCGGGCGATTCCGTCCGCCATTCAACTCAATGGTGTTTCACTATACACAGTTTTCGCTTTACGTGCGAACCGTGGAACGGAACCCCCGCATAAAATGAGACTTGCCTGTACTTCATGTTAGTTGTCCCCTAGTCATGGATGATTAGGGTTTGCAGAGGATGTTTTGACCAAGTAAACTAAACAAACAAAAATAAACACCCCCCTTGTGATTCCAGCAAAAAGAAGTACCCATCTGCACCCTGCAGTGCAGCCACTTTGTGCCTTTCTGTGTAGGGCGTTTCTTTAGGGTAAATAATAATTTTGTGGATGACAACTGTGTTGGAGTGGCAGCAAACATACATAAGGAGTGAATCAAATTGCAATGTCACCTAAGCAGTATAGTGGGACACGCAGACAGCAATGGGAACAAATGTACTAATAAATGTAGGCACAGCACAGATACAAAATGCAGGGGAGGAAAATAAGCAATTAGCCCTGCCCACCATGTTGAAGCAAGATTATTTTTATTTAGTCTCTCTAATCCTGCCCTCATATTGCTTTTCTATGTAATCAAGCACCATAGTTCCTTCAGGGAAGGTGAGGGATCAGGACTGGGAGGTTGGGAAGTAACTTGTCCATGATCATTGGGAAGTGACTATGATCAAGTCTTTCTTACCAAGGGGTCTGCACTGTGAAATGGTTTGGGAATCACTGATCTATATGAGAGGCTCATCACTTGCAATTATAAGATAATATAACCAAATGTCAGTATAGTGCAAATAAGTTTTAGAATCAAGAAAGAGCCTACTCAGGAAAAAGAATCCAGTGCAAAAAAACTACTCATCTACTCAGGGATTCTGCAGCACTAGATTTTTAGTTCAGAAAAATGACATTAAAGATGACACTTTTGATGTTTTATTTGCTTTGCCTCTTTTGCCTGGCCTAGGCAATCATTGCTTAACCGATTTGCAGAATCTGCCTTGTGGCAGACTGGAGGAACAGATGTGTGTAATTTGACTGGCCAAGAGTTAAACATGGAAAGGAAATACTGAACTTATAAATTGTATATTAAATATGAAAATACATGATGTTTTCCCTCCATTTACAAATGGTATACAAGTGTATTTATCCTTATGCTATATGTAGATAATATACTTTTAAGAACTTTCATAAATAGAAGGAAAGCCTTTTAATTAAAAAAAAAACCTTTAACAAGTGAAGTATATGGTTAAAGAGAGAAAAACAATAAAGTGCTAGCAGGAATTTGACAATTAAAGTTGTTCCTCTCTACTTCTAACAAAAGCAAAACCTCACCTGTGTGAATTAGCTGCTTTGTCCCTACAATCTCCCAAAACTTTTCACCTGAAACCTGTCATTTTCTGTCTTCCCCTTTTTACTCTTCTGTTGTCTACGTTGTTTGTCCATCCATCGGCTGACAGTGTCTTTACATCCAAAATGCAAAGCAGACAGATGGGCACCTCAGGAAAGAACATGACCAAGAGCACCAGCATCGGCGGGGATATGTACACACTAGAGAAGAATGATGGTAGCCAGTCTGACACAGCGGTGGGCACTGTGGGAACTAGTGGCAAAAAACGACGCTCCAGCATCGGCGCAAAGATGGTAGCGATTGTGGGTCTGTCACGAAAAAGCCGCAGCACTTCTCAACTCAGCCAAACTGGTAGGAATCAGATTTTTTTTCTTCAATACTTTGTGATTTAAATATGTATAATATGTGTATATTACAAGTTAGTCATTTGAATGTAATGCTGAAGTTGCCTAATTAACAATATTCTAGGGGAAAACAGGAGAGTGGAAACTTTTTACCCGGCTGAATATTTACTAAACTGTTTTATTTCTTTAGCAAAGATCCTCCTACAGATTGGACTGTGGCTTGTGTTTTTATGCTTACTAGAGCACACCTAATGCAATAATCCGTTCCTTCTCGGGAACCAATGTGAACTGTTATGCTTACGTTTTGGGGATTGTTATTAATGATTTGTGAAGGATCACTGAAATGCAGTTGCAGAATTGTTTGTTGTTTGTTATAAACATACTTTGTATATTTCAGTCTTTTTCTCACATTTGAACATGCAAAATGTATTTGATGTGGAACAGTTTTCATTACCAAGATGGTATCTTATATTTTATTGGATTAGTATAACCATTTTATTGCTTAGTACTTCCTTTCTTTTCAATTTGCAAACACATTTGTCATTGGTAGAAATCTTCCTCATTGCTTTTTACATTTATCAGTTAAAATTCAATACCGAAATGTTCTACATAAGCAGGGATAGAGTTATTTTTTGACTAAATACCAGGACATCCAGAATCAGTGTTAGGTACTTTATGTTTATTTCACGCCTTACATCTGGAAAAAAATCACTTCTATATAATTCACGGTGAAAAGCTGTCATTAGCAATTAAGGAAGTTGAGTAAAACTAGTGTTTCTTACAAAGGAAATTGGATATTTTATATTTAAGTGTGTGTGTGTGTATGCAGTATATATTGTATGCTCATTACTCATACAAAAGTAGCATGTTATGTTGGTATGTGGTTTATACTAAATACAGTAAAAAAAAACCCAGCTCACTCTCTTCTGTGTATACATGCATGGAGACATTATTATTTATTATTTCTATTATGGTAGCACCTAGGATTCCCAACTGACTTCAGGCCCCCATTGTACTAAGCACTGTTTAGACATGGAATCAGAGACAGTCCCTGCCCTGAAGAGTTCATAATCTAAATAGAAATTACAGACAAAGGGAAGGAGAGAAGGAATATAACAGAGTGAACAATGGAATGATTTCCAGGTGTCGCCATTTTTTATTGTTTTGTTTGTAAACTTTTGAGTGTTTTTTTGTTGGGAGGGGATTAGCTGAACTGAGAAAGGTAGAACAAAGGAATGCAGAGGGGACAATGAAGGGAGAGGATAGGAAAAAACAGAATGGGGGGGCAGAGAAGAGCATGGAGTGACTTTTAATGAAGAGACTGTGGGGGTTGGGAGTTTGTTGTACCAAACAGCCCAGTCATCAGAGGGAAAAAAATATTCAGAGTGAAAGCTGTAAAAACAGTCAGACACCGGTGATATCATCAGCATCCTAAGGTCCCTGCTGCAGTTAGTTGTCTCAACTCCTGCCAGCTCAGTTTCTGGCTGCAGAAACTGCAGAGCTTTCTGCTGTTTCTCTCTTCCCCAAGCTCACATGCCTGAGTGGGAAAGGATGGGGCTACAAAGATGCCACCTTATGGAAGCTCTCCCTTGCACAATTCTGGGAAACCTCTAACTGGGTGTGCAGTTTGCCCATGGCTAGATGCATGTCCACCTAGACATGGTGTGCAAGCAAACCAAGGATATGCACATGCAATAATGTTCTTGTAATGTAAATGTGCAGATGTGTGTGGATTTCAGAGCTGAAAATAAGGTGCTATATGATTAGGGATAATCTGTCAGGACTCCCTTACTATGAGAGGCATCAAATGATTTCAGGGTGGATGTTCAGTTCATAATACATTGTTCTCTTAGAAGAGTCGGAAGATTGCCATAGCGTGGATCCAAAGTAAGACAGGATCTGACTAAATATCATGTTGAGATATTTATGTGGCACAATTTTTTTAATATGCAGTATCTCCATCATTACTTTTAAAAATCAGTTTGTCGCTATTTTGTAGGGTGACCAGATGTCCCGATTTTGTAGGGACGGTCCCGATTTTGGTGGCTTTTTCTTATATAGGCATCTATTACCCCCCCAATCCCCTGTCCCAAATTTTTACACTTGCGATATGATCACCTTACTATTTTGTATCCTGTAGTTATAAACAAAAACTATGGGTAAAATTTTCAGAGTTGCCTCATTGAAGTAGGAGCCTAACTGCCATTGATTTTCCTGGACTGAGAAGCAGGTGGTATTTGAAATAATTCACAAATATAAACAAATTCATTCCACTATTAGAGTTGTGAAAGAAACCAATTAAAGTCAGTACAGTAATGGCAGACAGGCAGACTTTTCCTCAGCTCTTCCCCTTATGGAGTGGGAGTAAGGGCCTAAGTTAAGAGCAGAGTGTTAAACTTTTCAAATTTAATTTACTTACAGGTACTTGTAAGTTCCGTCTATTTTATCCACTGGGTCATTTTCCAGTCCTTAGACTATAAGCTCCTTGAGACTGAGGCCATGTCATTAGTGTAATTGTACAATGGCCATAAGACCTAATGACAAAACACCGAATGTGCTGTAAAGTACTTGTAAGTAGATTTTAGTATAACTAGGAAGCAACGGATACTATTGAAATAGCAAAGCACTATCATGATATTGAAACTGCCTGAAATAAAGGGAGTAGGAAATTAATTTCCAGCAATACCAACATAGTTCAATGGGTATCATGCTTAAGCTGTCAGCTAAGTGTCTCTTAAATTGGTATGCCAAAGCTGAAACAACAATTATGAAATAACAACACAGCATTTGTTGAAATTGCCATCACACTTACAAGTACTTAACTTTTACTGTCCGAAACATGTTGGCAAATTTAAGTAGTTACATAGTGGTATATTAGTGTCACTATAAAATACCTTCTGATACCTCCCAGTTATATGTTGTAGTTGTCTTTGTTTATATTTAATGGCTAAACACTGTGACAGAACGTGGCTTTGTTTAAAAAGCTGAGTTCATCTCATGGCTATTTTTGTGGCTATGAGTCAAACATCCTGTATATTCATGATATAATTCCATAAAAGAGCTAATTTCTATTGTCATTTGAATTTAACTTCATGTTACAGGCAAGTTTAATGCATTCTTTGTTGTTAGTAGATGTGGAATTGGGAAATTTTGACTCTAGGGATGAATAAATTAATGTACTCTGTATTCCAATCTTTAACATTTGTTTAATGTATTCAAATGTTTGTTATTGTTTATTTTTGAGCCCCAGAATTGTATTAGATGCACATGAAAACAGTCCCTGCCCTGAAAAGATTAATTCACCAAGACATGACATAAATGAGTGAACAGATCAACAAGGGGGGAGAAAAGGGAGCAAGGAGACGATAATAATATCATATTGCTACTCGATAGAGCATGTACACATCATAATCTTTATGGTTCGGAGGGAAAGGGTGTGTGCGCCAATAGGCTTTGTAGCAGATGTGAGTGCTCAGGAAGGATTTGAATGTGGCAAGGCAGATGGCTTCCTGAATAGGTTGGAGAAGGGCATTCCAAGCATGGAAGAAGGCACAGAGATGTCTGAGGTTTTCAAGACTACATCATAGGTTGAGTGGAGAGGGCAGGGGGCAACATTAAAGTAGAGCAGGTCTAGGATGTACAGCCATGAAGGCAAAGAAAGCAGAGAGGACTGAATTTGATTTTAAATGTTTTGTTATATTTAGTTTTAAAGTGACTTTTCAGTGCTCCTGAAACATGCTATCTTGATAGTTTGACAGCACTGGAAACCTATCTCCACAGAACAAATACACAGGGACTATGCTTCTTCATACTCCCCTACTTCAGACATATTCTAAAGATCCACCTTCAGTTGTGAAAGGACGTATTTGTCAACAGGCTACTTTGATCCTTGGCCTTTTTGCTGAGATTATCAACCAAAGTGCCAGATGTGAATTGAACTAAATACATCAGAGAACACCACTAAGCGTAGTGATCCTGTAGTAGATTTACAATGATTTTGTAATAGCAATGTTGCAGTAAGTTTACAATAGGAGGATTCAGTTTTTTCTTGGTCTCCAATTTATCTATTTTGAATAAATGAATTGTTTCTATTTAATCAAATTGTGATGTCATCTACGTCTTTATACCACATCCATCCGCATAGTATCTGAGTGCTTCATAACAATGAAATTAATTCCCTCCTGTGGAGTACCGCTTCCCAAAGTCTGAAGTTGGATTTAGCCCAGTTTTTAACCACTGATTGGCATGGCTACATTAGTGCTTGATGCCATCCCAAAGTGTAGACAAAGCAAGCTGAAATGTACATAAGTGGAATGGCTGGTGTCAAGCCAGGGTAAGTTGTCTACATTAGGCATTTACATTAATGCAGCTCCTTCATTGGCTGATAAGAGGGCTAATTCCCCATGTGAACGAGGTTTATGAGTTTTTCAGGAAATATCAAATTTTCTTTTTCACTGGCATTTTTAGGTGGGAAATGCCTATAACAGACAACTAAATGTTCCACATAGTGAAGAGGCCTAATTCACTTATGCACCATTTTCAGGCCCTCCCATTCAACAGAAAGAGCATTGATTAGGGTTGCCAGGCATCCGGTTTTCGACCAGAACGCCCGGTTGAAAGGGGACCTGGTCGGCACCGCTGACCGAGCCGTTAAAAGTCCAGTCGGCAGTGCAGCACAGCTCCCTGCTTGCCCTAGCTCCACATGGATCCTGGAAGTGGCTGACAGGTCCCTGCGGCTGCTATGCACTAAGGTGGGCAGGAACTGGGAGGCTCCGCACATTGGCCCTGCCCCAGTGCCGGTTCTGCAGCTCCCATCGGCCAGAAACCGCAGCCAATGAGAGCTGCGGCAGGCAGGACCTGCGGGCATGAAGGCAGCGTGCACCATGCAGAGCTGCCTGGCGCCCATGTGCCTAGAGGCCGCAGGGACCTGGCGGTCACTTCCTTGGAGCCGCAGTAAGTGCCGCCAAGACCCTGCACCCCTTCTGCACCCCAAAACCCTTATCCCGGACCCACTCCCAGCCACACCCCTCCCCACAACCCACAGCCCCCTCCTACACGCCAAACCCCTCATTCCTGGCCCTACCCCAAGCCAGAGCCCTCACACCCCAATTCCCTGCCCCAGCCTGGATCCCCTTCCCGCACCCCAAACCCTCATCCTGGCTCCACCCCCAGCTGGAGCCCTCCCCCACACTCCAATTCCCTGCCCCAGTCTGGAGCTCCCTCCTGCACCCCAAACCTCTCATCCCCGGCCCCACCCCAGAGCCTGCACCCCCAGCCCAGAGCCCATACCCCCCTCCCTCATCCCAACCCTCTGCCCCAGCCTTATGAAAGTGAGTGAGGTTGGGGAAGAGCGAACGGAGGGAGGGGGGATGGAATGAGTGGGAGCGGGGCCTTGGAGAAGGGGCAAGGCATGGGCGGAGCCTCAGAGAAGGGGTGGGGGAGGGGGCCAGGAAAGGGTGTTCATTTTTTTGTGATTAGAAAGTTGGCAACCCTATCATTTGTCATGATGATAACAAAAACTTTCCCATCCCTGGGATGGTAAATCTAGAAGATTGGATTTGGGTTTGTGCAGAACTATTCCTATTGCCTTCTCCTTTCCCCGACTGATTGTCCAGTCGGAGGATGGGAGGTGTGGGGAAGGAGTGGGAAGAAATAATGGGGTGGGAATAGTTATCTAACAAGGCACTGTATGTTTTCCCGATAGTTTCATATGAAACTGTGCTGTACCTAAACAATTCTTCTTCCCCTTGGTACTTATACCCTTCAAATACTTGTAGTCATTATTTAGCTATGCTGTACAGTTTCAGTTGTTTAGTCTTTCATTCTAAATCAGTCCCTTAGTAACTATTTGTAAGCTTATTGTTGATGTTTTTCTGGTGTTGAATTGGCCCAGAACTTTCTGTATATATTGTGTTACTTTTAAGCCAACCCTTTGAACTTTGAATAATTTAAGCACTATACCCAAATGTACAGACACGCTTTCCTTAACCTGTGTATTATATCATTTTAACATTAGGTTTATTAAAGGACTCACTACTATATAAAAGAACTATTCCTAACAAGTCCTTAACACAATGCCTCTGTGCATACAGGCCAAACTCAGACTGAATTTTTGCCAACATATCATATTGCAAGCTCATATCCAATTTGCTATCTTTTGCTTTACTGCTTTCCAATTATCAGCCTCCCACTGAACCTCTGTTAGATTTCTTTCCCCAGGATGAATGTTTGCATCTCACGAGTAGTTCTGTTGACTTCTGTCTTTATATCTCATCTCTGTAGGTTCCCTTATTTTTATGTCCCCATTAGTACTTGCAGTACCTCCCAAGTTCATATGTTCTGAGTGTTCAATGTGCTAGTTACCTCTTTTGCAATATCATTAATAAATACTTTAAATAAAACAAGGCCAAATACTTATCCCAATGCATATCTCCTCTCCACCCAACTTGACATGGTACCTTTTATCATCATCTTTTGTGTATGGTGTTTTGCACGGCCAGCTCTAGCTTTTTTGCCGCCCCAAGGAAAAAAAAAAGCCCTTGAAATTTGCCACCCCAGAAATGGCCGGAATGCCACCCCTTCAGATGTGCCGCCCCAAGTACCTGCTTCCTTTGCGGGTGCCTGGAGCCGGCCCTGGTCTTTTGACCAGTTTGTCCTTTATTATCTAATGCTGTTTGTTTACAGTTTTGTTATTCTCTAGATGCTTGCTCGTACAGAAGCTGAATGCCTTCAGGTAGGTGCTGAGAGTACTGAATTGTCAATAAGGGCTCTCAGACTGGTCTTCCAGCTACCTTCATCACCACTGATCATAAGGTGTTGCAGATATTTTATGACCTACCTGGTGTGGACAGATTGCTACAGAATGATTCTGCACATTTCTTTCTGATTGTTCCTTGAGAGTGATGATGGGTAACTGCTAGTTCCTCCACACAAGGGTTTTCATCTGCGAGGTGCTCCATAGATTAGTCCTATCACCTCTACAACATCCACCAAAGGAGACTGAGAAAATATGGGTTGCAGCATCATCTGTATGCTGATAACACTCAATTCTGTTTCTCGTATTCTGACCTAGGCACTGTTATTTCTAGGCTTTCTCAATGCCTGGCAGAAGTTTGAAGTTGAAAGAAAGCCAGCTGGCTATAGGTTGGCATGGGAAAGTTGGAGGTGTTGCTGATGGGCAGGGAAAATTGCTTTGAGGGCCTGGCAAAATCTATAGCTTCTCCGTCAGCTGCAAGTTTCTGCTTGGCCTTTCTCCATGTGGTCCACAATCTGGGGCCTTACAAGAATCCTATCTACTTCTAGACTGTGTTACTTTCAGTCATATGTGGATCTTTCATTGATCATCCAGACTTTGTAAGTACTTGGCTGGACTCATGCGCTCTACTCAGAAGCTGTAGGTAGGTGAGAATGCAGTGCCCACCTAGATGCTAGAGACAAGACATTTTTGTTATTAGGCCTGGCCCTCTAAAACTTGCATCATCCAGAAATACAATTAAGCATGAACCCTGGTCATATTTAGAAAGAGCTGTCACCTTTTTCCATAGGCCTTCCCACTGATCAAACAATGACATCGTGGGTTCATAGATTCTAAGGGCAGAAGGGACCATTAGATCATTTAGTCTGAGCGCCTATATATCACAGGCCTCTAATTTTCATCAAATTAGCCCTGTATTGAGCTCAATATCTTGTGTTTGTCTAAAGTAAATCTAGTTCCTACTTGACTGATCAGATTAAAAGATGTGGGATGTTGGCATCAGGCAACATGGAACCTAATTTTCCAGGACGGTAGCGCACACAACTCTCATTGAAGCACCCCTTAAAATCAGGACCATGGTGTTTTGTTGCTCCTATTTGGATGTTTGATAACTTAGTTGAAGCACTGTAAAAACACACAGATACCATGACGATAAACACTCTTTATATGCTGTCAATAAACTTATCAGCTATCGGGGTTCGATATTAAGTGAGTCAAGATGTCAGATAACCAGGCTTAGTGGATTTATTTAGCAAAAGTAAAATCAGCATAATACAGAAAGGTCAATACGTTACCAATCTGGAGAACAATCTTTTAGTGGTTACATCTTCACTCAGTTCCAAATTATGAGCTCAATTTTGCTCATATTTACACTCCCCTTGTTTGTGACAGGTAGAACATTCCACAGATTCAATAGACCTTACACACCTTTTCTTATTAAGATTTTGTATATAACATTACAGAGCTCATTAAACCATAGAGCAGAGGTCCCCAAACTATGGGGCACACCCCACTAGAGGGGCACAGAGGAACATTCGGGGAGGCACAGTGCGGGTCTGGGCAGTGAGGGAGCACTACCTAGCCCCGCTCAGCTTCCAGCTCTACTGTGGCCCCAGTTGTGGCCCCGATGCCTGGCCCTGCCCCCAGCCTTGGCCCCTGGCCATGGCTCCGTTCCTGGCCCTAGCCCTGCTCCCAGCCCCCTACCTGCCCCCAGCTGCAGCCACAGCTTCCACCCCCTTACCTCTGTCTCTGTTTCCTCCACGAGAGCTGCAGCCCCACTCCTGGCCCCGGCTCGGGGAGGGCGTGGTGGTGTGGATACGGGTAAGGAGGGGACATGACCCTGAAAAGTTTGGTGACCACTGCCATAGAGACATCTACACTAACTGTACCAATCATACAATTCGTATTTGGCAAACCTCAACAGAATGTACTTCTTGCTTAAGACAAATTCTGAACATACAAAGAACAAAGGTTACAACAATTTATCTCTTAGTAAGTTTCGACAAACTTAGCATAAGTACAAAGTATTATAGGAGATTTTAACAAGCTCAGTACAGTGACAAACTTCAGAGTTGAGGCTCTGAATTAAACCTGAATTAAACCTGGTTGCAAACAGAACTTTCCTATGGAAAATTTCTACTTTTTGTCAAAAAAAAAAATCAAAAACATAAAACCAGATATTTTTTGTCTGAAAACTGCCAAAAAAATTAAGAAAACAATCTGTTTTTCAGTTTTTAAACAAATAATCAAATATTTTCAAGGAAAGCGAACCCTTTATATGCAAATTTTCATGTAGTGAAAAACCCAATTTTATGTCAAAAATATTGATGGATAATTTTCAACCAGTCATACTCAGAATCCAACAGTCCCTTTGTCCTTGAAGATTACTTCTCTGAATATTTGTAATTGTTTAGCTAGAGATTCAAGTAAGACTTATCAGTTAGTATCTTTTTAAAGATTGGTCCAACATTAATTTTTTTTCAGTCCTCTAATATCACCTTGACTCTCTGTAAATATTCAAAGACATTTGCCAATGGTTCATTAAGTTCGTTAGTGAATATCTTAAAACTCTGGATTCATAATGTCTGGGCCTGCTGCTTTGTGAGTGAGTGTGTGTGTGTGTTCAGTTTTTTCCAAGTGTTACTCTACCTACTTTTCATTACCAACTCTGGTCTACAGGCAATATTTTCATTCATTCCTAATTTCAATGCCCCCTTTTTAATTTTCTTGTTAAAGACAGATTTAACCGTGTTGCCTTTTAACATGATTGCTATTGTTCCTCCATGTGCACTGCTTCTCCATTATAGTAGTGTTCTCACAGGGTCTTCCTTGTCCCACCTTGTGATCTCTTCAGGAGGACCAGGGTTAGCTGTGCTGGGATAGTACAGTTATGCACATTATAGAGAAGTGGAGAATGATATCTCCATTTCAGATAACTTATAGGTCTTGTTTTTAGGGAAACTGATAATTGATTTACTTTCTCTAAAAAAAACTTTAAAATAAAATTAATGTTTAAAGTCCACACCTCATTTACCTACTTATTCACCTGGCTTTTCCTTTGTTCAACTCATGTAGATCCATCTCACCCTATATCCCTATCCAGCAACTGCTAATCATGCTTCTTCTCTCAACCCTCTTATGCCCTGTTCACTCACAGATGCTGTAATCCCTTTTGATTGCTGCTCACCAGCTTTGATTGTCACTTAGCTGGTTCAGAAGTGCACCTCATGCTTCTGCTGTGATAGGATGGCCCTGAGATTATGGATACAGGCTATATACGTTAATCTTTAGAACACTGCTATTTTCAAGACTGCCACACAGAGCATTCTGTATATAGAACATGTAGTATATGTTTGCATTCTCCAAAGGGTTACATTTTAGCGTGATATTGCTTTGTGCTAATATGGTGTTTTTGAGACTCTAAAAGGTGTAAATTTCCTTCTTGAAAAAATGAAGAAACAGATGTTGTAACTGGAAAAAGACCATGCTCCTTATGGGACTAAAGAGTCTCATACTTGGAAGGACAATCCTCTTTTGCTTTCTTGCAAGTTTAGAAAGATTTCTTACACTACATGCCATATTCTGAAGGATATCTATCTATTTTAGGTACTTATATGCCCCCCATCACTGTAGTAAATGAGCACCTCACAATCTTTAATATATTAATCTTCACAGCACCCCTGTTTGATAGAGAAGCACTATTATCCCCATTTTACTGATGGGAAACTGAAGCACAGAGAGGTCCAAGGTGACAGAAAACCTGTGGTGGAGCAGGGAATTGAACTCAGGTATCCCAAGACCAATAGGCCACAACCAATCTTATTCAGTTGTTATTCAGACAGCTAAAACTATCCACAGCTGAAAATTTTAAAGGCTGGGTATGGGGCATATATGCTTGGCATATAGTCATGATGAACTTCATGAACAAATAAATCCGCAGCAGGCTGGATGTGGTACCACAGTAAAGCATGGTAAATTCTTTAAAATAAGATGAATTGAGTTAATGTAATATCTCAAATACACTCACAAACATTTAAAAATTAATACAGTATTTAACTAGAAGCTAGTGCATATTTATCAATACAAGTAAAGTGTGAGAAGTTATTTAGTCAATGTTAAATCCCGGCATAGGCAGTTTGAATCAGTTCAATTGTAGCCAGTGTATTCTGGGCTGGAAGGACTCCAAAGAGAGAGTTGCACTAATCCATCTGGATGTAACAAAGGCCTAGATAAGCAATGCTGTGGTCTCCTGGGAGCAGTAAGAACACAAACTTGCAATGTTTAGGAGATGATAAATTGCCAGCCTACTTAACCCTGCTGACCAAGCTCATCAAAAGTAACTTGCCAGTGCAGCATTAGGACTCAGACAGTTCTGAGAGATCTGGGAGCTAACCTGACTGAAACAACTAGTAAGCACTGATCTTCTTTTCAGTTGATCATAGGACACAGCACTGTATATGCAATAAATATGCGTGACATTTGAGCACATATACATAAGATCTGAAACAGTGGCAGACTGTCCCGTGTGTAACAGGAAATGGAACAATAGCCAAAGGGAAGTTGATGACAGTGCAGAAAATATGAAGACAAACAGGAGGATACTTCGTTGTATACAATGTGTGCTTAAAGAATAACTGCAGTTTATTTTTAGAAAGTTTGTTACTTTGTCTACTTGTACAAATTGTGCAAATTGGCAGTGTTATTTCATGACTGTTACTAAATTTAACAAACATTTAATATTACTGAATATACAGGGAACATCCAGTTTCCTGATGTGATTTGTGACAAAGCAATGCATTAAAGAGACTGCAGAGTTTTGCAGTTCCTTTAACCCTTAGGAACTGAGCTAATGATTGGATGACACTTGAGAACTAGCTAATTTTGACGGGTTGTGAGAAAGCTGCTAATGTGTGCAAGCCAAGGTATGAGACAGGATATCTTACAGTGGAGAAACAAGGTGAGTGAGGAATGACTTTAACCTGAGTCCCATACTACCTCACTCTACAAGAAACAGCCCACCCTGTGTGTTTGATCCATCCCACTTTCCCTGGAAGTGACCTTAGAATCAGTCGTGGGGTAGAAACAGATTAGTTTGGGAATTTGAGGCAACGAGCCAGAGAGGAGCAATATGGAGGCCAACAACCTAGAAGTGGGGCTGGTGACAGTGAATTGGCCCCCAAGTGTAGCAAGTAGGTTGGATACTCATCTAAGGAGGTCAGAGCTAGAAGGTGTGCCATGTTGTGGCTGAGATGCAAGTGAGAAGGGGCAGCAGCTGTAGAAGATGGTGAGATTCCAGTTGGAGGAAGAGGATCTGTTTCTCTGATGCCATCCACCCTGTGTGATCATTTACACCAGTGAAAGATGTGTGTAAAGTGCTACCATTCTGACCTTTCAACGTTTCAAAACAGGTGTTACTTTTTACAAATATTCTTGTTAAATTATGAAAGTCATAATGATACTTATGGAATTATACCAATGAAATACTGGTTTGTAAAAAGGAAAATAAGATGGATCCATTGCAAATGAAAAAAAGTTGACTGACTTTTGTGTCTTACATAGTGCATGCAAAGAAGCACTTCCATTATAGTCAGTTACTTTTACACAGCTTTCCTGGAGACCCAGCATGCAAACTTGGCAAAACTAGACAGAAGCCTTTTAAAATTTTAATTTGTCAAACATGTACATGTATTTTATGTTCTTTATAGCATTTGGGCATGAGGGAAGTAGGAATGGTTATTTAGATGAAGAGGATGTAGAGTGTAGGATGAGGGACCCAGAGGGGGAGGAACCCTAGAAACAATGAAGCATTTGGGAGAAGGTTTGAGATGAATTTTATCTTACTGTAACTTTCTGCGCTAATAATGCAAAACTTCAGGAAACTGGAGAGTTTGGACCCTGCATAGTAGTTGTTGCTCTGATATTTTTAGTTATGATGATAGCTGTCCAGAATAAAATGTACAGTATATCTGGATCCCGTTTCACAATCATTGAAATAATTGAAGGGAATCAGTACTGGCCACAGTCATGTCTGGGATCTTAAATTTCTCATCTCAAATTTATATCAGACTTTAGATTTTGTAAAAACAAGCTTTTAGCAAATGCACCTCAGAAATGTTTCTTTGTTCTTCCCCCCTCTCCCCCCCACGCCCTCTCAATTCCAGCTGACATGGTTGTTTTTAAACAAATGTTTGTTTACTGTCCTGCAAGGTTAGCAAATGTAACATTGAAACTGAAAGTGAGTCTGATTTGAATTGACTGTCATTGTCCAAAATGATTAAAAACAGAACAAAAAACAAACAACCCAGAGTTTACATAGGGAAAAGCAAATTTGATTTTATAATCTAAACTGTTGTTGGTAACATAGATACAATAATATAAGATGAGGATTTGACCCATGATTTTTTAACTTTGTACCTTTTACATTCGTAAAGAAATCTTTAAAGGAATTTGTACAAAGTTCTTTTTTTCCCAAAGAAAGGTAGGTAAGGTTAGTAAATTAGTTTTGCTTATAATAGTGCACTTTTATAAGTATTTCTAAAGTTTATTTTGAGTTAATTTCAAAATAAACCACACATGTTGAGAATAAGAAATATCAACTTAACTACTGATAAGAGATTAGGGCCTACATTTCCAGTTTTTACTTGTGAAATGTGACCTGAATCCTGTATCAGGAAAAAAATATTATTATAATAAATAATGTTACCAAAAAGAGTAATCAGCTTTTACTAAACAACATGCAGGGGGTGCCATAATAAAAGCCTATACTTATTTAATAGCAAAGTTCAAAGGCTTGTAAGACAGGATTTTTGCCTGTATATTTTCAGATATGTGGTTGTAGGAGCTATGTCAGCCTCTTCCCAGTGGTGAGCTGAGGTGAGCTAGGCAGAAAATTGGGGGGGGTCTGTACTATACATATAATCCCCCCCCCCCACACACACACACATACAATATCATTCCATGCCATCTTTACTTCTGCGTGGCTGCTGGCAGCAGCACTGCCTGCAGAGCTGGGTGCCTGGCCAGAGAGCGGCAGCTGCTGGCCAGGCGCCCAGTTCTGAGGGTAGTATTGACGCCAGAAGCAGAGCAGAAGTAAGGGTGGCAATACCATACCACGCCACCCTCACTTCTACGTAACATTTGACCTTTTTGCAGAGAGGGGTGGCTATAGGGCGCTTACACAAATTTTGGGGCGGCTATAGCCCCCAGCGCTGCCCTGTGTGGTTGATTTGTATTTTATTTTGTTTTTTTAACCTGTAAGTAGAAAAGTTCCTAGAAGGGATGCCTACATTGAAAGGACATACATGGCTCAGGGTTCAATGCTGAACTCTATACTTAGGCAAAATTCGTGTGGTTTTGTGGCCAATCAGCCATAGGAGGCCCTTCCCTCATAAAATATAGGACATTCCATATGCCATATATGGGTTGAAGTTGCAGGTATATCAGAAGAATGTTTTCTGAAGGGAGTGGGAAGAAAAATAAATGGACTGATCTTTGAACAAGGTATATATATATATATCAAACTAAGCATTTACATAATTGTCAATCTGGAAAATATCAGTATTCTTAGAGTTAATTTTGTGTTCCGTGTAGCTTGATGCTTTCTTCCAAACAGAGGTGCCAAATCAAAGATTTCCATGGACATAGTTCAACTTGGTTACTTGCTGGACCAATATTTTTTTTTCTTAAAAGTGTCATAGCTGTTATTATTTATTTATTTTCTAATATTATGAAAGTTAGCTATCAAAAAGATCTATTCTATTAGCTAACTTCTAATCCTGCATCTTGGCTGGGGGTTAGCCTAGATGATCCTTGCAGTCCCTTCTAGACCTATGATTCTAGTCTCACTAAATGCCAGTTCCAAAGTACACTGATGTCAGTAGGAGTATTTCCAATTACTTCAGCCAGCTTTGGATCAGACCCTAATTCGTTTAAAAATGTGCCCTGTAATACATAGGGCCCAATCCACTTAGGCACGTGTTTAATTTATTAATCTTCCCTTTGACTTCAGTGGTAGTATAGTTAACCCAGACATAAGTGTTTGCAGGATCAGGATGATATCGACTAATAAACCTGAGCAATATTTTCTGCAAATGATTTTCAATGTAGTCAGTCTCTTCCTTAAAAAAACAAATACTGTCTATATTCTTACACCAAGTCATCTATTTTCTTATCAAGACAAAACTGAAACTTGGAAAAAGCTGTAAGTAAAAATATAAACTCTAGCTTGACCTTCTTCTACTAGTCTTATTTTTGTTTTGTAATTAGCAGTATAAATGTGAGATAAATATAGTGTGATATTTGTTAGTAAGAGTATTGCTAAATTAGCTTGTTTTTATTCAGTGCATATGAATTCTCAAGAGATCTGTGCTTAAAAAAATATACACACCTCATCATAATAAGTCTTCAGCTTTTTTGATATCTGTTTTCACAATAAAACAGGTTTTTCTAAATTGTGTTACATAAGAAAAGTCTGTGACAATTCCTTATAATCTAATTCAGTGGGACCAGAGCCAAGATCCTCAGATGTTGATTTATATCAGCTGAGGATATGGCCCCATTTTTTTTTGTTTATGTCAGCTGAGCTCTATTCTATAAAACCAGTTTTGGCTTCCTGTAAAGAAGCTGCATTTTGAAGTGAAAGGGGCTGGGCGTGCCACCCCGTTGCTGATTTTCTAAGCCTCCTGCTAATTTGATTTAGTACATATGAATTTCTTGACGAATATTCTGCAGAAGGGAACTCTAAAAAAGCTTGAGAGCATAATAAATATGTTTATAAGCTACTTTCATACTTTTCTTCTAGTAATTATTCACTTCTGCAATCTGCTAATATTCCCAAGATACTTGAATTCCAGATCACTACACTGCGTATATATTCAGTACATAGTTTATACTTTAGTGAATAGGCTTTTAGTTTTTCTTGTTTCCAGATGGAGCAATATTTCTAGTATTTCCACAAGTTTACATGTCCAGTCCTAAAAGTCAAGGCTTGTATGAAATAACCTCAGTTATCCATAAAGGGGGACATTTATTCACTCAGAGAGTGCCTGCACAAAGCCTTCTGCACCGCAGAAATGCTGGTATAGGACACCAGAGGGATTGGAGGCAGACCAGCTGGCTGTGTGCTGTGGGGGGAGACACTGCTCTAGCTCCAAATAGGCTGATGAGGAGAGGGCTATTAGGACTGGCCAAAAGGAAGGCTACTGGATCTATTTGTGTGTGTGTAAATAATCAGAAACTTGTTTTAACTGCAAAAAATTACAGCATTTGAACTTTGATGCAATTCATATTTTGAATAATGCTCAAAATTTGAGTTACATTCTGTATATTACATTCTGTGTGATACTATTTTATGGAGTTATTGTGATCATTGAAACACTAGAGTTTTATAGGGCTGCATATTTTTAATTCAATAATTTTCTATTATAGTAGAAGTTGTACTTGCAAAGAAGGAGATGTGCAGTGTCTTACTAGTGACATTACATTTAACCATGATCCATGCAATCAGCAATACAATAATGCTCTTATGGTAAATGGGGATTTGTTTCTAAGGACAAAAAGTAATTTGTAAACTAATTAGTCTCAACAGACAATAATAAGGGTAATCCAAAAAAGTAAAGCCCATGTTAATAATCATCCTTTGCAGAATAAGTCAAGACAGTGCTGCAGTCTCAACCTTGTACACTATACAATGGCTGCAGAATAACAACTTTTCTGTTACCTTTTTGCTAGCGTAGCAAGTAAAATATTCCAGCTTTGAGCAGGCCTTCTGTCTGCTTATAATAAACCACTGTAGTAAATGGGATTTTACATTGAGGCTCCCCCCTCATCCAGATTTGAGGGCAAAAAGTATTAATATTACTCTTCCAAGCTCCACCCTCCAAAGCTGTATCCATGACACGCTACTCACTGTAGTTTGCGCAGATATTCAAAATATGATTGTGTGTGCTCACTGACTCCACTGAGATCCTTGAGCTTGACTCCCTCTCAGGGTATGTCTACACTGCAATAAAACATCCATGACTGGCCCATGTCAGCTGATTTGGGCTCGCGAGGCTCGGTCTGTGGGGCTATAAAATTGCAGTGTAGATGTCCAGGCACGGGATGCAACGCAGGCTGTGGGACCCTCCCTACTTGTGGGGCCTCAGAGCCCAGGTTCCAGCCAAAGCCTGGATGTCTACACTGCAATTGTATAGCCCTGCCGCCCGAGCCCAATGAACCTGAGTCAGCTGACATGAGCCAGCCACAGATGTGTTATTGTGGTATAGACAAACCCTCTCTTTTAATTGGGGAAAGAATAATGGTGGTATCTCCCAAATGCCACCCACTTGGGGCACCAAAATGATACTCGCTCCCAGTAAATTGTACAGATTGGTGATTGTTCCTTTCATCTCTTACAGGAGGAATGAAATAGTTAGAAATTTTAACATTTAAATTATAATCACTGGGCCCCTGAGTTATCACCTCCCTGAGATGAATGGGTCAGTTCGCACCTCTCCTCTCAGAGCTGTTGTTCCAAGGTGCCTACAGACTCATATCTGCATACACTTGCTTCACATTTTTGAGATTTTCTTCTGGAGAATAAGATGATAGCTTCAGAAATGTGCCAGTATGGCACATGGGTGTGTTTCGTCTATTTCTAAGCCCTGTGCCTATCAGACAGCAGGAAAAGGTCATTCAAGAACATATAACACAGTGTGTGGGAAAAACCAGATGACATGTCAGAGTTGACATCACACAGTGCATTCAAATATCAGTATTATCATATCAATTGGGGGCTTGATTGTAACTATTTAAGTACAGAATTCAACAGATTTAGTTTGGCAATGACCTTGCATTACCCAAGAAACGTTAAAATTTAGTTACTTTAATATCATTTTTTAAAAACAATCACCCTTAACCCTTACATTTACTGTGATTCTGTAGTGTAAAAGCACTGGATTGAGCTGCAATAAACCAAGGTTCTGTTCCTATCTCTGTCATACTTGCTGAGTGACCTGGGGAAAGCCACTTAACCTTTCAATCCCTCATTTCCCTGTCTGCAAAATGTAAGCAATGTTAATTCACAAAGTAGATTTAAATCTACTGAGGAAGAATGGAATATAAATAGCATTCCTGCTGAAATTGGAATGTCATATTATAGCTGAAGTATAGGTCAGACCTTAGCAGGATTTATTTCCTTTGTAGCTACACCAAGCCTGGTTTCCCAGCCTGATTTTGCTGTCCTGTCCCTAGCTGTCCACTGGCTGTTCAAGGCCTTGGTCATCCCCTGTTCTTTACTCTCAGATCTTGTAAAGGTGTTTTTTAATGGCCTTTTGTCCTTTTTTTAATGATGTATAAAGGAATCCTGAAGGCTTTTAAAAACTTTTTTCTGCTCTTTTTTTTAACCTTAGAAATATCAGGAATATAGGCCTTGTCTACACTACACAGTTCTGTCGGCAAAAGACAGCTTTTGTTGACAAAACCGTGGAGGTGTACACCCTACAATGTTCCTCCCACCAACAAAACGCTCCTGGTTTGCCAAGAAAATAAACAACTTCAGCGAGAGGCATAGAGATTTTTGGGACAAAGTTAGATCGACAAAGCATCAGTGTAGACACTGCATTTGTTATGTCACCGTAACTGGCCTCCAGGAGGTATTCCACAATGTTCACCGTAACCGCTCTGCTCATCATTTTTAACTCCGCTGTCCTGCATCCAGCTATACAGGCATGCACCTCTCCCCTTTCAAAACCCCAGGAAGTTTTTGAAATTGCTCAGTGTGGAGAGCTCACATAGCTATTGCCCAGTTGAGCATGCCGGCAGTGGCAGGCAGGCCGGGTGGGCTGCTGCCAAAGGGTGGGGGGCAGGAGAGACTCGTGCTCTGCAGAGCCAGAAAGGGAGGTGGGGCTGATGTCCAGGTGTCCCCTTCCCCTGCCGGTGAACTGGTGTGGGGAGACTGGGGGACACCAGCTATCTGTGCACTACCTTCTGCCTCAGGATTGGTTGCACACACACACACACACCAGTCTCTCCGTCCACCCTTCTATGGGCTTCTTATGTTAGTGTTCACCAGTGTCAGTTTGGTCATATCACTGAGTGCTACTTTAAACAGTTATTTAAAATATGTTACTTTTCAGGCACGTACTGCAACCATTACAAGCCTCATAGTCCCAGAGAAGATTAGACTAAGGCCAAATCTACACTACAGAGCTTTGTAGATGCAAGTTACACCAATGTACAGCCAATACTGTAATTAAACCGCTGTTGCATGTCCACACAATTTTCCTTGTGTCGGTGGAGCGCATCCACAATAGCAGCTCCAACACAAATGCAGTATTTTTTGAAACCTAATATTGTTTAGAAAATGACATCTAAATAATTGAGTAAATTAGATGACATTTGCACATCATTATTAGAATTATGATTTTTTTTCAGATACTCTATTGTTTAAATTTTGAATTAGCATTAACATATTTTTTGTTGTAACAAGCTGATTGTCTCTGTTTTCTTATATAGCATCAATCTGTGCTATGGTACATAAGGATTAGAATTACTTTCTGTAGATTTGTTTTATATTACTCTGATATATTGATATATTCAGAATATTAGTCATGAGAACAAGTTCTCTTGTAATAAGCATACTTACAATACAGTACCCATTTGATTTAAATGTCAACATTTTATAATTTGAAATCAATTAATAGTCTTTTAATTTTGTTAGTAATGTCAAGAGTGAGCAAGAGTAGTTACTGTTTTTCAAGCTCCGTATCCAGTAATTGGAATAATTTCTCTTGTTAAAATTTGTACAGTCATAAAAAGGTCCTTAAAGCTAAAGTAAAACCACTATTGAACTTGAAGTTCTAGTTAATAGCATTACCTGTAATTTAACAAAAAATATATGTGGCTTCTGCACTGAGACAAGGAAACTGATTTTGTAGAGACTCTGCTTTCCTGATGCCAGTTGCATTTCTTTGTTGCATCAGACTCCCCCAGGCTGTATCCACTCAGATGCAGTCAGGTATTTCTCAGCATTAGGAAATTTCTGTCTGTTTCTCAGATAAGATAGATCTGATCTGGACTGAGTTTTCACCATTGTGGGTGCAACTCTGAAGTAGTATCTTTGAAGGAATTTCAGCATTTTGCTTGTTGAGGTTTGAGAGATGCTTGAGGCACTGTGATCTGCATACTGGATTATTGTACTTTACCTGACCTAGAATGGATCCATTACCCTTTCTCCCGGTCTAATAGCTTTTATAAATAAGTAGCGTTGTTGAAAATGAAGGAAGTTTAGGGGATTTAGAGCTGACCTATGTTATTAAGGAGGTGCGACAGAGGCACTCTGATATTATTTATGAGCTGCTCTGTCCTGAAAGGTGCTGAACACTCTGGCCCTGATCCAGCAAAGCATTTGAGCACATGCTTAGCTTCAGGCACCTGAACAGTTGCATTGAAGTTAATGGTACTTGCTGCACAGCAGGGAGCTGCAGAGTTACTCAAGAAGTGGGGAACTAATGTAAATTAATGCCCTACTCAAAAGCAGCCCTATTCCCTATTTCAACTCCCTTTCTCTCTCTGCTAGGGCAACATAGGGATCGAGAGTGACTACAGCCCTTGAGCATCACTACCTGTTTGTGCAGCCTCAAAATACTCCATTACAGCAATTACTGTGACTTGTAGTTTAACTCTTCCCATCATATTTTATATGCTAGATCAGTTCTTTGTTGCTGAAGAGATTCAGTTACCCAAGCATAAGAGGTATAGAAAATACTCCTGTGTTTAATTACTGGCAGTATCTAGACTGAGTCATATCTCATCAGTTACTTACACAAACAGTAATGCACATCACTTTGAAACACACAGAAAACAATAGAAATACAAAGAAAAAGGACATGAACAGAGATGCTCCTTTTCTTGTACCATCTGATTCTTATCTCATTGTCTGGCTGCTTGGCTACATGCAGGTCTCATCTTCTCCTAGGGAAATGACCATAGAAAAATCTGTTTCTTAAGGTTGTTTTGCACCTGTTATTTTAGGGATGTTTGGTTGTTTCTGGGTATATTCCCGCAAGATCCTACCAAGTACACTCAGACTCAACAGGCAGAAGCAGATGTTCATGCTTGATCTGGGTCATTGCTGATTATCAGAAATAGAAACAAAGTGGTATAGGAAAAATAACCGAGGCAACGCTAATAATTGCCCTACCCATGCTAGACCTTTTACACAAGGGCTTTTCTGAGGTGAAATGCCCCATATTTCAAATGTCAGATGTCTGAATATGCCTCTGAACATTTCCAGTAACTCAGGCATGTCAGGGTTATCCAGGTTTGGTTGATATTTCTTTCCATTATCATTGGCTTTTTCTCCGCTTAGCAAGAGATGCACAAACATATAGCTACTTATAAAATTCCATATGTAATATAGTCTGGTGTATTTATTTCAATATTGTACATTGAAACCCAAGGGTGAAAATGGTGGCATTAGTTGCTTGGTGCCTCAGTTTCCCCATCTGTAAAATATATGTTGTCAGACTTAATTCATTAATGTTTGTAAAGCGACCAGTCATCCTTGGATAGAAGGCACTATAGAAGTGCAAAGTAGTATTAAAATATTATAAAGTAAGTATTAACTTAGCCATACTAACAATTGTCATTAGTGGAACCAAAAATCTTAAGTTTTTTTTTAAATAGGAGTCTTCTATTTCTAAGCAGCTTCCAAAAATGATTTAAGTGAAAAGAGATGTTCTGTGGAGAAAGGGGATCAATTCTCATTAATCTACAAGGACAGAACAAAAAGTAATGGATTTAAGATGCAGCAAAGAGACTTCAGGTTTAATATTAGAAAACATTAATAATTATAACACCAAATGGGCAGTAGGACAAACTGCCAATAGAGTCTGATAAAGCATTTTCAAGGCTATTCAAAGTTAGGCAACCATCTATTAAAAAAGTGATTAAAAGTGACATAAATAATTAAAGCAATTGTTCCATAATGTGGGGTGATTGGCTAGTTATTGATAAACCTTTAGAAATTCCTACCCAACTGAATTATTCTATGAGTGGTTTTTAATATTGTTATTAAATATTAGTTATTATTTTGAATAAGGCTATTCTTATACTTGTCAAAATAATCAGAAATACGTTTTCCCAGAAAATGGTCTTCCATAGTCTTTATAAGTAAACTTTATATTTTAAAGTGTGAACCTGTTATTATGACAAACATACATTTTGGTCTGCATGCTTGTCAATAATCAGACAGAAATCGGTAAATGCTGCACGTAGTTCCATAACCTTTTTTAAATGCCAGATAACAGTTGATCATTTGGAAGGGAGGGAATTCCAGAAGTGATGAGGAAAATACAGACTCTGACCATCTTGAGGATATGCTGAAAAACTTCTCTTTGAAAAAGCCTTTCTACCATAGCTGGAATGCCACTCACAACACTGACAACCCCTTCTTCCCAAATGCTCTTCCCTCCCTCAAAAACCTGAAATAAACATATCAGCTAACCAAAAAACAAGTTTAAACTCCAGCACGTGTGCCAAGCAGATTTGTTGTCCCCAAAAGGGAGACGAGCCAGAAAGTCTGTGAAGTCTACTAGGGATTTTGTTATTGTTACTGATTTTACATTAAAGGCATTCAGATACTAAGGTGATGGGTGGCAGTAAAAAGGGATGGGATTCTCTTTACATCAGGGGCAGTTCTGGAGATCTCTTGGTGCACACACACACACACACACTGGTAATAGGTGATAGGCATGATTTATTTTAGAGGATTGTAATTTTAGCCAATTATATTTGTCTTTATAATTACTCTAGCATACTCATCCATGTTTAGTTTCAGCAACTTGAAAAATAAAACAAATATATGTTTCATTTTTAAATAGACCATAAATTCCAGTGGGTTGTACTCGCCTCCACCTGGGTTCTCAGCCTGAGAGTCATTTACCTCATCGTGGACATTAACAGGTCTAAAGGGCCACAACCACCCTCTTTTTCTCTATAGTCAGGTGAGAGGGGATGGGTCCTAAAACTATGGGAGAAGGGTTCTGAAGCCTTTTACATGTATAATATGGGGTCACAACATGGAAAAAACACAAATCTAATACATATCACAGAAGAGCCAAAGGTTTCAGGGTTGTGGTTCATTTAACAAAAATTTTGCTGTAAGCTATATACAGTAATACTTTATGGGAATCTGTCTGTTTACTCTCTTCACTAGCTCCTTTATTACAACTGAGTAATGTTTTCTTGGCTATACAGAGGAAAAGGCCTCTCCTGGTAATGTGACCTCAAAAGTAAAAATGTGAGAAAAGTTTTCCAGTCATTCGTCTTTAGGTTTTTCTCGAAGAAATCAGATGGGAATTTTGGCTACTTCTATTATCAGATCTCTCGTCTATGATTTCCTTCTTCGATTTAATTAAAAATTAATTTAATGGAAAAAATCTGTGGTGACACTGTCTAGCTTTTCTTCACATAATTAAAATATATTAAATAATGTTCTGCACAGTGTAAAATTATTATACATCTTTAATTAAATACATTCTGTCATCTGACAGAGATTGCTCATGTCTACCCAGTTGAGGATCACCTCATTTTTTCAATCTGCATAAGCACTCAGGTACTCTGGTGTTAAACACCATAAAAACATCTATTAAATTAATAAATAGACTACAACACAAAGTTAGGGCTAAGATACATTTCATTTCAGACTGTAAAGTGTCTAATTCTTTACCTAATTCTTTACCTTTCAGACTTATGTCATTACAACCAGTGTATTTGCATCTTCCACCCTCCCTATATAAGGAAGAAACTTAATTTTCAACTGTTCGTTGAAGACCATAGTCTGCAAGGCCCTGATTAGAGAAAGCACTTAAGCACATGCTTAACCTTAACACTTCAAAGTAGGTACTTAAAGTGAAGCATATGCTTAAATGCTTTCATGAAGAGGGAGGCTTTCCTGAACTGGGACCTTACTTTGATTTTAAAATGATCCTTTCTTTTCTGTTCAGGGAAGTTTTACTGTTTTAATCAGAATATTTTTTTTAATATTCCATCCTATCCTTGCAGGAAGAGAGGGGAAAAGCTACTGCTAGCGGCAAGGGTGTTAAAATTAAATGGTTTTAGAAGAGTTGGTTTTCATTCAGCTGAACAACAATCTTTGATGGTTCTTTTTCTGCTTGCAAACTATGCATGTATATTGGCATCATACTTAGCATTTAGATCAGAGTTCCCAAATCTGTGGGGCACACCTCGCTTGGGGGGGGCGTGGAGAAACATTCGGGGGGCATGTCTGGGGCCCAGGCCAGCTGCCACAGGGCGCGAAGAGGGAGCACCACCCAGCTCTGCTTCTGGTCCCGGCTCCCACTGCCTGGGGATCCGGCTGCCAGCTGTGACTGCCTGCTCCACGCCTGGGGCTCAACGTCTGGCCGCAGCTGCCACCCCAGGGCATCGGCTTCCGGCCTTGGCCCCCCAGCCAAGCCTCTGTTCCTGCCCCCAGCTATGGCCCCAGCCTCAGGCCCTCTTACCCCTGTCCGCATCCCCCCCTCCCAAAGCCATGGTGCCGCTTCTGTTTGAGTTTGCAATGTGACATGACATCAAAAAGGTCCAGTGCAATTTGGGGCTGCATAGTTAGAGGTGTGATGAAGATGGAAACCAATATTTTCCCTTTCCATTCATCTCTGGTGTGACCACACTTGGAAAATAGTTTTTAGTTCTGGATACTTATAGACTCATAGGCTCATAGACTTTAAGGTCTTAAGGGACCATTATGATCATCTAGTCTGACCTCCTGCACAATGCAGGCCACAGAATCTCACCCACCCACTCCTATAATAAACCCCTAACCTATGTCTGAGCTATTGAAGTCCTCAAATCATGGTTTAAAGACTTCAAGGTGCAGAGAATCCTCCAGCAAGTGAACTGTGTCCCATGCTACAGAGGAAGGCGAAAACCCCCCAAGACCTCTGCCAATCTACCCTGGAGGAAAATTCCTTCCCAACCCCAAATATGGCAATCAGCTGAACCCTGAGCATGTGGGCAAGACTCACCAGCCAGACACCCAGGAAAGAATTATCTGTAGTGTAACAGATCCCACCCCATCTAACATCCCATCACAGGCCATTGGGCATATTTACCACTAATAGTCAAAGATCCATTAATTGCCAAAATTAGGCTATCCCATCATACCATTCCCTCCATTAAAATATCAAGCTTATTCTTGAAGCCAGATATGTCTTTTGCCCACACTGCTTCCCTTGGAAGGCTGTTATGGTTAGAAACCTTTGTCTAATTTCAAGTTTAAACTTCCTAATGTCCAATTTATATGCATTTGTTCTTGTGTCCACATTGGTACCAAGCTTAAATAATTCCCCTAGTATTTATCCCTCTGATATATTTGAAGAGAGCAATCATATCTCCCCTCAGCCTTCTTTTGGTCAGGCAAAACAATCCAAGCTCTTTGAGTCTCCTTTCATAAGATAGGTTTTCCGTTCCTCAGATCATCCTGGTAGCCCTTCTCTGTACCTGTTCCAGTTTGAATTCATCCTTCGTAAACATGGGAGACCAGAACTGCACACAGTATTCCAGATGAGGTTTCACCACTGCCTTGTATAATGGTACTAACACCTCCTTATCTCTACTGAAAATACCTTTCCTGATACACCCCAAGACCGCATTAGCTTTTTTCACGGCCATATCACATTGACAGCTCATAGTCATCCTGTGATCAACCAATACTCCGAGGTCCTTCTTCTCCCCTGTTACTTCCAACTGATGCGTCCCCAGCTTATAACACAAATTCTTGTTATTAATCCCTAAATTAATGATCTTGCACTTTTCACTATTAAATTTCATCCTATTACTATTATTCCAGTTTACAAGGTTGTCCAGATCTTCCTGTATGATAGCCCGGTCTTTCTCTGTATTGGCAATACCTCCCAGCTTTGTGTCATCCGCAAACTTTATTAGCCCACTCCCAATTTTTGTGTCGAGGTCAGTAATAAAAAGATTAAATAAGATTGGTCCCAAAACCGATCCCTGAGGAACTCCACTAGTAACCTCCCTCCAGCCTGACAGTTCACCTTTTAGTATGACCCATTGGAGTCTCCCCTTTAACCAGTTCCTTATCCACCTTTCAATTTTCATATTGATCCCCACCTTTTCCAATTTAACTAATAATTCCCCATGTGGAACCATATCAAATGCCTTACTGAAATTAGGTAAATTAGATCCACTGCATTTCCTTTGTCTAAAAAGTTTGTTACCTTCTCAAAGAAAGAGATCAGGTTGGTTTGGCAAGATCTACCTTTTGTAAAACCATGTTGTATTTTGTCCCAATTACCATTGACCTCAATGTCCTTAACTACTTTCTCCTTCAAAAATTTTTCCAAGACCTTGCATACTACAGACGTCAAACTAACAGGCCTGTAGTTACCCAGATCACTTTTTTTTCCTTTCTTAAAAATAGGAACTATGTTAGCAACTCTCCAGTCATACGGTACAACCCCTGGGTTTATAGATTCATTAACAATTCTTGCTAATGGTCTTGCAATTTCATGTGCCAGTTCCTTGAATATTCTTGGATGAAGATTATCTGGGATCCCCGATTTAGTCCCATGAAACTGTTCAAGTTTGGCTTCTACCTCAAATGTGGTAATATCTACCTCCATATCCTCATTCCCATTTGTCATCCTGCCATTATCCCTAAGCTCCTCATTAAAGACTGAGGCAAAGTATTTGTTTAGATATTGGGCCATGCCTAGATTATCCTTAACCTCCACTCCATCTTCAGTGTTTAACGGTCCCACTTCTTCTTTCTTTGTTTTCTTCTTATTTATATGGCTATAGAACTTTTTACTATTGGTTTTAATTCCCTTTGCAAAGTCCAGCTCTACATGACTTTTAGCCTTTCTCACTTTATCCCTACATGTTCTGACCTCAATAAGCTTTTCTTACTGATCCTTCCCATCTTCCACTCCTTGTAGGCTTTCTGCTTTTTTCTAAATCACCTCTCTGAGATGCTTGCTCATCCAGCTTGGTCTACAACTCCTGCCTATGAATTTTTTTCCCCTTTCTTGGGATGCAGGCTTCTGATAGTTTCTGCAACTTTGACTTGAAGTAATTCCAGGTCTCCTCCGCCTTTAGATCCACAAGTTCTTCAGTCCAATCCACTTCCCTAACTAATTTCCTTAATTTTTTAAAGTTAGGCCTTTTGAAATCAAAAACCCTAGTCACAGATCTATTTTTGTTTATCCTTCCATTCAGTTTGAACTGAATTAGCTCATGATCGCTTGAACCAAGGTTGTCCTCTACAACCATTTCTTCTATGAGGTCCTCATTACTCACCAAAACCAAATCTAAAATGGCATCCCCTCTTGTTGATTCAGAAACTACTTGGTGAAGGAATCCATCAGCTATCACATCTAGGAAAATCTGAGCCCTATTATTATTACTAGTGCTTGTCCTCCAGTCTATATCTGGGAAGTTAGTCTCCCATGGTCATACAATTAAAGAGGTCTCTATCCAAATCCAAATCAGATTCCAGTGGTCTATAGCACACCCCAAGCACTATCCCAGGGGAGGCTCTAGTAGCTTTCTTCTCCAAGGTGATTTTTGCCCAGACAGACTCTGTCTTATCCATTCCATCACTTCTTATTTCTTTACAGTCTACATCATCATTGATATACAATGCTACTCCACCACCTTTACCTTTATTTCTGTCTTTCCTAAACAGCACATACCCTTCAATATCTGTACTCCAGTCATGACTACTATTCCACCATGTTTCTGTTATCCCTATAATATCTGGTTTCACTTCCTGCACCAGTAGCTCTAGTTCCTCCATTTTGTTACCTAGACTCCTCGCATTGGTGTACAAACATCTTAATTTTTGCTGTTTGGCCTCACTCACATTCTTTACCCAATTAGGCACGGACATTGTACCGCCAGTATCACCTGTTAGACTGGTATCTACACTACCCTTCCTCCTTATGTCCATTCTCTTACCCATGGCTGTATCCTTTCTTACTTCGTTCTCTTTCCTCTCAATGTTAAAATCCAGCATGGAGATTACCTGGACATCTTCCAACCATCTCCCCCAAATTCCTAGTTTAAAGCTATCTTAATCACTTGTGCCAGCCTCCATCCTAGAAGTCTATTTCCCTCCCTACCCAGGTGAAGTCCATCCCGAGAGAACAGTCCTCTGTCCATGAATGTCTCCCAGTGGCCGTACATCCCAAAGCCCTCCTTATAGCACCACTGCCTGAGCCATCTATTGGTCATCATAATCTTGTCACACCTTTGTTGCCCTTCTCTAGGAACAGGCAGAATCCCACTGAAGATCACCTGAGCCTCAATTTCCTTAAGCATCTTCCCCAGCCTGTCATAGTGTCCCTTGATACGTTCCAGCGAGAATCTAGCCCTATCATTTTTTCCCACATGAAGGACAATCAGTGGATTCTTTCCTGCTCACGATAAGAGAAAAAAATTTAACCAATTGAAAAGTTAGAGAAGAGTAAAAAACATTTAGGGGCTGAAGATTCTGACTTATGGGGAAAGATGAAAAAAAGCTAAAATAACTGATGTTGATTTGGAATAGGTTGACTGTGTTTAGCAAATGTTTATACAGCTCATCTGGTATGTATAACATGTCTTAGAGACCACTAAAGGGGACATACTAGTTACAAATATTTGAAAGATGTAAACACTAAGGAAGAAAGGAATCATGTTTGCCAGTCTTGCTTCAGCTGATCCTGAATTTTGAAAAAAGTATGTTAGGGCTGACTAAGATAGGATTTTTTCTGAAGATCTGCTGACAAAGCAATTATGAATAATATATATACAATGCAGTTTGCCTAGGACCTAGGTAAAGGAGTGGTTGTTTGTTTTTGTTTTGTTGCTGTTGTTGTTGTTTGGTTAGTTGGCTGGGTTTTTTTGTTTGTTTGTTTTTGCTACTAGCCCTTTTAGAAACAGATTGATATCAAAATGATAGTGGCTAAAGAGCAAGACATCACTGAAAACCAGACACTGTGATTAAGCTCTGATTTTCTGAATAAATAAATTAGTTATAAAAACAGTCATTCTACAGCTCTCATTGCTTTAGGAGCGGTTTCAGTCAGCTTTGTAAATTAATATGTCAAGTCTTAATCTCATTTTTAGAATAAAATATTTTTAACATCCAGGAGGAACTGAGTAAGCAGTGAGGGGAAGTTATGGGAACAAAGTTAGGCCAAGGGGGAATAAAGCAGTGTAGGAGTGGTGAGGAACTGAAGTAAGTGCTAGTCATTGTTCTTGTGTACTCAACAGGTTAAGCGCAACACGGGATGGCTATTTGGTTAGTGGGTGTACAAAAAATACTCACTCAAGAATTGCTCTGTTTTCAACCTTCCATTTTTATGGAAAGTAATTGAGAATGTCAGTTCTGACTGCACCTGGATTCCTCTGCTTTATTTCTTCCCTATAGATCCTAGTTAAATATGGAACTGAGACTATTGATAGTGCCATGATGTTTCTTCAAAATATTTTGGCAACTTTTGATACAATTTCCTACAAAGGTGGCTTAATACTTTATAATGATAGCTTGAAGCAGCAACTGAGGATGTACTATCCTCCATGAAAAGATAGAGTTTTCATCAAGCAGAGAACTTCACACCAATACGTGTTTCTCCACAAGAATTAAAAAGAGATGGTGAAATTAAGAGGGAGATGATGTAGCTGAACCTTTTCCACATCTGGACCAAGGACAGAGGGAGAGTCCAAGAAACATGAATAACATATTGGTAGTATACCCCTCCCCCCATGAATACAGAAAGGAAAACTTTTTCATAACCAATGTGATATATGCCCCATGCCCCGAAATTATGGAACAAAAATGGTGTAAATCTTGAGAAGATTGTGCTATTAGAGCAGCTATTCCATGAACATCTTCCTGTCTTAGATAAATATTCAGAGAATGTCATTGCACAGTTCTTAAGGCATGCAAAACCAACAGTTGTAAATTCTTCTTTAAAAAAATGGAAAGTTACAGGCAAAGTTACTCAATCCTCAATTGTTCTAATAAGGGGGAAACCATGGACCAAATTTCCATTCACTTCATGTAAGCAGTAATTAGTAAGGAGTTCAAGGCTGGATCTCTGTTGGTTAATAATAACATTTGCTCTTGAGTTAGGTAGGATGGAAGATGTTCTCTTGTATTTGATAGTGGGCAATAATGTATAAGTTGATGTGAATGGCAGACTCATCATTGGGTACCAATGGTGGAGTGTATCTATTCTCTTGCTAGTCCTTTAAATGGTCACCCAAGGCTAACTGTTGGAAGGGCCAAATTGTGAGGTCTTTACATTTTTATTCAGTCTTCACTTAGACTGTTTACTTCGTTAGGAGTTTTGCCTGAGCCCATGCATCTGGACTTGGCCCATAAAGAATAATTAAGAGATAGTTTAACTGAAGTTTTGCACATGAGGTAAACATTGTCCAAGGAACTAATAAAACTCTCATGAGCAAAACTAGTAAGACAAATTCAGATTGTTAAAGGAGACCATCCTGCCTAGGTAACAGCAACAGTTTATCATGTCATCACTGTACCTACCTGCTGGCTGGATGCAAACATCATCTCTGGAGTCACTCTTGAAGACAATACTGCTTAGGTAGTATTCAAGCCAAGATATTTTGCTGTGTCAGTGAACACACTCAGAACAGCCAGATGACAGCAAAAGCAGCAAAACAAAGGTCAGTTTGAGTAATGATTATGATGAGCAATGAACAGTCTGCAGAATGCAATTCAAACAAGTAGGTAACTGCCTTTCTTGGGGAAAACATGTGTATACAGTGGAGTACACTGTGCAAGTCATTAATTTTCATGCTTTCTACTATTCCATTTACTAGCTGCTTTGATGCTGTGTATTGTGAGATTCTGCAACACGTTGGATATTACCATATCAGAAAGTTGCTTCTTAGCAACTATTTAAAATAAGGGTTTGCTGTCTCTGTTCAATGGGGAGATGAGCATAAACATCTACCAAGAGGTTCATCAATGTAATCTAAACACTGTTAAATTCAGGAGAACAAGTCTCTGAGGAATGACAGAGCAAAAGCTGCATTGTCCATAGGCTCTGGTTACAGTCCCTACAAATCACCCCCGAGTCCTTCTTAGAGAGACTGCTGGCAAACTGCTCCCAAAATCATTTAGCTCATGTGGGTATGTACCTTGGAAACCAAACCTCTCTAAAAGCAGTTAAGCTGCAGCATCATGGTCTTTAGCATGGGCTGCTTAAGCTTACTCCTGGGGGAATTCTGCATCACTGCGTGTGCGCAGAATACATGGCCTCCACGGATTTCTTTGCTTCCCCACAGAAAAATGACTTCTGATGGGGAAGCAAAGGGAAGCCACAATGTTTGGTTTTCATTATGCTTCTTCCTATATGCAAACGTGAATTAAAAAGTGTCATGACTGTAGAAGTCCCCTTTTGGGATCTCAACTAACCATCACATGCCAATATTTTGTGGTAATATAGATCATGTCACAAATGGAACAGTCTGAATTTGGTTTAAGGGCTATTCTAAAATCAGATGTCTGTAACATATATGCAGCCAAGTGCAGCACTGAAATAAACACTATAGTCATCAACCAGATGCTCCTCTGACAAAAGAATGATCCTTCTTTGTAGTACACTCTTTGAATACTATGTAAATCAATGCTGGGCAGGAAGAGTTCTGCATGAAACTAAGTATTCTATAAAAAAACCTAAGGTGGCATTTGATAAAGATGTATATGTCTCTCCCCAAGGTTACCAAAATATCTTGGAAACTTTGAATGGCCTTGTCATTTGTATCACTAAAGCTTAAAATATGAGAGCATATAGCACTGCCCATTTTTTTCTTTGATGCTTCCTACATAAATATAGTGTATTGTGAATGTGATTTCATAGAGGCTTTTTTTCTTTTAATTTCAATGTGTATAAAAGAGGGGAAGTGATAGTACTGTCTGAAGACTGGGATAATACAGGTAAAACTCATGCAGCACACTAAATTAATTCTGAGTTACATCTTTGGCACATCACCACAAGTCCTGTAGTAAACTGAAAGTTCTTCATCTAGCTGTTGAGTGTTCAGCATTTTTAATTTTGACATTAAAAATAAATTTAAGGCATTCCATGATCATTCTAAGTTTGGCTACATGGGATGGGATGAGGCCACTGGGGCAAATGGTAGTGTTAAAGGATGAGAGCTAATGAGAAGCTGCTGTGTTTATGACAAGGGAAGAGAAGAAGAGAGTTATAGCCAGGGAAGGAAAAGTGTGGCAAGGGGAAGGGGAAAGTCATGCCATATTTTGTCAATTTTATCTTGGAACAAACTAGCAAGATCGTATGTAGTGAGAGAAGTGGAGGCAGAAATGGGGGAGTGAGTCAAATGTAGCAAAAAGGCAGCTAGGCTTAAGGACCTGGGATTTAGCTGAGTTGGAGTAGAGTAGTTTAGCTAGAACAAATTTGTAGTGGAGGAAGTCAGCCTGCTCATGGGATTTCCATAGAGAGGCACTGCAGTACAAGAGCAGAAGCAAAGGAAACAAATGTTGGGGGTGAGGCAGGAGTTGGCAGGATGGCAGGTCCATGCTTCTTTCTGACTTATCACATTAATGTACATTAACTTTCCTTAATTTCATCTTGACACTAATATTCAGCATTTAGTGTCTCTGCATCATGTGTGTGATTACTGTGGATTTTTAATATGCAATACTTACAAGACTGTCTATTAGTAACTAACTGGAATAGCAGCTAAGGCATCACTGCTTGTTGGTATAAGAATCATAGTATATTACCACAGGCCCATCCTCCAAACTGCAGTAAATAAAAAGGAAGCAACTATGTTAAATATTCTTCTTATTTATACATAAAAGAGTTCTCTCCATTTTTATATACAATATTCAGATAGTAATGCTTAGTATTTGTATTTAAACAAGCACCGCCCATGCATTTGGGGTGGAGTAATCCCATTTAAGTCAACATCAAACAGTAACTCACCTGCTCTGCTGGATGGTCCAAACCCCAGTTCTGTGATACCAGCTGAGTAATGACAGTCTTGTTCTAAGGTACTTCAGAGCAGAGAATCAGCCCTCATTTTATATCTTTTACTGTATATTTTAATAGCCCTTTTCATTTAACTTTATTCCCTCTTAAAGCATTCCTTGTAGTAGATAGATTTTAGGATTTTACACTGCTGTCCATCACCCTATTATCTGAGCACTTGAGATGTCAAGATGAAAGGTACTTTATAGAATAAATACTTAAGATAGACTTCAATGTTTATAACAGTGGGGACTGATAGCACTAAGTAAAGACCTCATGCAAGCTTCTTCACGTACTTAGTTAAACTGTGCGGCTGCCTAGGGTCGCCTAGTGGGCGCGCTGGGCCTGGCTATTATTATGCTATTTGGTATATTTCTGTCCTGACTTGGGAATCTCCCGTTGTTCCACTTCTGAGCCTTTGCTGAGCAGAGACTGCCAACTGGGGATTTGCTAGTCATTGTGTTTATTATTTTTTCTTAGAAATTAAATTGAGAACACTGAATTCACTTCACTTGTGCCCTAAACCAGATTTAAACCCAGCTCTCCGGGGTGGGGGAGGGGAGGAGACCTAGTCTATTAACCACTTTACTTCATTTTACCACTGCATTGTAGTTAAGTTGTAGTCAAGTTGAATTATTTAAGAAAATACAATTCATGTGACATATAGCAGCATCTCCAGCACCATGCCCTGGGACTGTCACTGCGCTGAGTATTCTCTGTTCTGTACTGCAAAGACGTTACGTCCTGTAGTGAACAATCTTGCATTGGCAGTGGGATAAACTAGCTGACCTAATAGGCTTTTTTCTATTCCTAATTTTTATAATTCTGATTTCTGAAATATTGTATTATACATATTTATGGGTACATACTATTCTGCTTTAATTTTCCACCTTCCTCTATTTCTTCTGAATTGAATAGTTCATAACAGGAAAGATACCACTTTGTCAAATCTGAGTGTCTAGGCTAACAGATTCTGCCATCCAAGAGCCAGGCAGCAGAGCGATTTGTATAATTATTTTGGCTGATATTTTCTTATGCACTGTGTTGATTATACAATCTGTTTTGTAATACATTTTTACTAAGCAGGAAACAGGGTTGTGCTTCTTTGGCCTGTTTATAGGGGGCTTCAGCTGATTCCTCTCCCACACGCAGATCACTGAATCCGCAAGCAAACCTCCAGGGGTCCAGGGACATAGGTGCTGTGGATGCTGCTGACTCAATTCCACGCCGGAAGGATGAGATCCATGTGCACATATGATCCTGTGAGAATACATTCTTAGGGAATGATCTCCCACCTAGTTATTATAGGGTTGGTAATACACAGCGGTCCCCATTTGTTAAGCTGTGAGCCCTAGGAAGAAGGAAGGAAAAAGTGAGAGCATGAGGAAGTCATTATTATCTGAGCTGTATTTGCTTGTACTCTATTTGGATCTTTATAATTGAATGTTTTGGGGCAAAGGTTTCTACTAATGATTCTTATCTGGGATATATTTTTGGTAGATCGACCGGGGGGCCAATTGTTAGGATCGAAGCCAGGCAGTCAGGAGATCTCCTTTTCTCCGATTATTAATCTGTAAATTAGGGGATTGATAGGTTTAATCAGTCAGAACCAAATTATAGCTTGCTCTCATGGGTGCAACAGAGTAGACAGAGGGTACAGAGAGCCCCTTCCTCACATACACAACCTGTTCAGAAGGCAGCCATAATATGACTGGCTATGCTCGGGAGCACAGAGGGTGGAGGCTGGATAGCGCTGCTGGCAGAGTGTATCAACCTAGTAGGTGTGGAACCATAGACCCACTTGAGAACTGACAATGCTGGCAGTGGAATTCAGGAAGAAATTCAGGCTACAGCTTTTTAAATATCTAAAAAGGCCTGCCCTTTATTGCATTAGCCCTCGCATCCCAGAATGCCCCTTTGCTACTGCTAGAGCTGCTGTCCACACCAGAGTGCTCTAGATGCTCAGCAAATCATACTTTGGCCCTCGCTGTTTGTAAAACTCTTTGAGCCCCTTTCAAAAGAGGCACTGTGTACTGACAAAGGAGAAGGAGGAATGGTATTAAAATGTTTTAAAGTCAATGTGAGTCATGGTGCTGAGCACCCACAATTCTCCTCCTTTGTCAAGTGCTTTGAGGTCTGAGGAAAAGCTCTATATAAGAGCTTATTACCATAGTAATAATACAAGTGAAATATATCAGGGCAGAAGCGAGTGAAGCTGAGGCAGTGATGTGGTTAAAAATTTACTTGTTTTGTCAAATGACTTAATTCATCCATGAAAATCACTTCAACCCTTTAATTCCAGGCACCATTGAATAGGTATAGGAAAAAAACATCATGTGTAAAGCAGGTGCAATTGCTGTGGACACCAGTTCGGATTCTTCTTAGTTACATCAGTTCAGATGTAACTCCAAAGAAGTCAATGATGCTACATGATAAATGTAACCGAGAGCAGACTCTTGTCCTACCTATGTCTGAAATTGTCAAGAGAGGGATTTTTTAGCACAAAATAAGAGAAAAACAGGGAAAAAGGCAAAAAATAAATAAGAGTCTTTCTTACTGTATAACTACATGGCATACTTCAGTTTCCCATTTTGTTTTGTTCACTCCACTACTTTCTTTTGCTGTATAGCTGCATCACCTTTTCTCCAGGCCATGCAAAATGCTACTGCTAAAATCACCTTCCTTGACCACTGATCTGACTATATCACCTTTCTGGCTCCGTTTCCCAGTGCATCAAATTCAAGCTGCTTGTCCTTACCTTCAATGCTCTTCAGCATCCAACCCCATGGATGCTGGAAATCAAAAGTTTATATATGGTTTATTCATTAAAGATTATTCTAGTTTCTAAAGAACCTTTTCTGTTTTCTTATTCTAAACTTTGCATTGGACCATGCTGGGTTTTATTTGATTCTTTATAGAAGTTTAACCACCTTATCTTAAGCTGATTTTTCATCACTCCAGTTAGACAGGCTTAAGGTTTCATTCAGTTGTTTCTCTTCTTAAAAATTCTTATCCCCACAAGCTGTATTCTGCCCTTGGTTACACCAATGTAAGGTTGATTTTCAAAGCAGCCTGGGGGCATTAGGCACCCAACTCCTACTGAAATTCAATGTAATTCGGTACCAAATTACATTAGGCTCCTTTGAAAATCACCATCCTAGTATGGAGAGACAAGGTGAGTGAGGTAATATCTTTTATTGGACCAACTTCTGTTGGTGAGAGAGCCACGCTTTCGAGCTTACACAGAGATCTTCTGCAGTCCACTGAAGTCCATGGAGTGACTCCAGGCTTAAATATATGTAACCCTGTCAGAAGCTAGCCTCACATCTGCAGCATTTCCCTGGCTTGGGCCACGGGCCTGGGTAGCTTTTGTATAAAACTGAATTTCTCCCTTTCATTCAGCTGAGTTTCAAGCTAAATTGTTTGATTAGTTTTTGTCTGTATTATTGGGGGATTGTATATTGGGGAGGGAAACTACATATCTTTCTTGTTGCCCCAAGATCTGGAACTGGGGCTTGAAAACTATCATAAGAGTACATTTACTTCAGTATACTCGGCGTTATCATCACATTGCAGGGACTAAATAATGTTAACGTTCATTTGTCACATTCAAAGGTAGAGAACATCTTTCCTTTATTTTCATACATACAATATTGAATTAATCCATGTGTTATATGACCCAAGACTGGCGGCATATCCCAAGTTGTTCAATAGCACATAGCAGTTACTAAATATGGTCAGACTGGGTTTGAACCATATGTAGTGAAAGTTAAGTGAGCTTTTTTTTTTAATTCACTAAGCTATAGTAGAAACATTAGCTAAGAATCCAGATTTGTAAATTTAAGGCAATGAGATGAGAGTTGAGAACACTCTTTGATGCACTTCATAACAGGCAGATGCAGGAAAGTTATATTCAAATAATCAATTTGCATTAGTGAGCTGTATCTATTCTAATTGGATTTTGTAGAGGTTTCTCAGCATTATTAGAAGACTATACATGAATGCTGGCTCAGAATGCTGATAAGTGTCTGGCATCTGTTAAATCTGCAAAATATTTGTTCAGAAAGTGACAATTGCAAGAGAGTTCATTCAGCAAAAAAGGCATTTTAATTTACAAAATGCTTGTCTTCTTTTGTTCCCAAAATGCTTGTCTTCTTTTGTTCTGAAAATGCTTGTTCTTTTGTATTTTGAGAATTTAACAGTAATATCGTTTTATTAAAATATTATTTTCATTTATTATTTTAATTTTTTTAACATATTGTTTTACTTGCTGCTATTGGAAGGTACCTACAAAAATATACATCACCACGAGATATCACAAAGATAAGAGCTATAGTCCTAAATGCTATTTTCAGTCTGTTCTATCTACTATCGGTATAGTCTTGGGTCCTCTTTTATTGTCTGGGTTTGGTTGTTATTTATGTGACTGCATGCAGTCCCATAATGGGGTCTAGGTAAAATTATGGCTTTCCCTTTTCCAGTTGATACCAGTGGTTAACTGAAATTTCTTTCATTTACCATAACCAATGCTCCAATTCTAGAGTTGATTTCCAGCACAGTGATATTGTGGGTAACATTTTCAAAAACATTACTTGATTCAGGAGCCCAAGTTCCATGGAAATCAGTGGGACTTTGGCTCCTAAGTCACTTAGGCACTTTAAAAAAAGTTTCCATGTGTGTCGTGCAGGATATACCACTTATGAAATAAGACCTTTTTTCTGCTTTGATCTCTAACCCGGGGTAAGTACTGTAGTACTTAGTCTGATCCTTTTACCAGTGACCATATGTGTCGCTATTCCAAAAATCTTGAATTAATGGCTGTCCTCAGCAGGTGTTGCTATAATTCCTAGCCTGCTCAGTAGCAGTTGGCAGGGTGCTATTCTTTATTTTTAAATTAAAAAATAAAGAAGCAAATTTTGATTTCCATTTTACTGGAGGAAATCTGAAGTAATTCTACTAAACGCTAATGCGGTCTTGGGATGCATTAGGCGAGGTATTTCTAGTAGAGATAAGGAGGTGTTAGTACCGTTATACAAGGCACTGGTAAGACCTCATTTGGAATACTGTGTGCAGTTCTGGTCTCCCATGTTTAAGAAGGATGAATTCAAACTGGAACAGGTACAAAGAAGGGCCACTAGGATGATCCGAGGAATGGAAAACCTGTCGTATGAAAGGAGACTCAAGGAGCTTGGTTTGTTTACCTTAACCAAAAGAAGGCTGAGGGGAGATATGATTGCTCTCTTTAAATATATCAGAGGGATAAATACCAGGGAGGGAGAGGAATTATTTCAGCTCAGTACCAATGTGGACACAAGAACAAATGGATATAAACTGGCCATCAGGAAGTTTAGACTGGAAATTAGACGAAGGTTTCTAACCATCAGAGGAGTGAAGTTCTGGAACAGCCTTCCAAGGGAAGCAGTGGGGGCAAAAGACCTAACTGGCTTCAAGATTAAGCTAGATACGTTTATGGAGGGGATGGTTTGATGGGATAACATGATCTTAGTCAAAGGTCAATTAATTGCCATCAGTGGTAAATAGGACCAATGGTCAATGATGGGATGTTAGAAGTTACTACAGAGAACTTTTTCCTGGGTGTCTGGCTGGTGAGTCTTGCCCACATGCTCGGGGTTCAGCTGATCGCCATATTTGGGGTCGGGAAGGAATTTTCCTCCAGGGTAGATTGGCAGAGGCCCTGGAGGTTTTTTTGCCTTCCTCTGCAGCATGGGGCACGGGTCACTTACCGGAGGATTCTCTGCATCTTGAAGTCTTTAAACCATGATTTGAGGACTTCAATAGCTGAGACATAGGTGAGAGGATTATTCCAGGAGTGGGTGGGTGAGATTCTGTGGCCTGCATTGTGCAGGAGGTCAGACTAGATGATCATAATGGTCCCTTCTGACCTAAAAGTCTATGAGTCTATGAGTCTATGAGACTTCAGTGGTGCTATTCCAGATTGACACCGGTGACATTTAGATCAATGTAATCTGGCTCATAAAATATTAAATATTAAAAAATGACAAGAATTTTGCTACACAAATGTTACTGCTCATGCACACAGAAAACTGCAACCTGATAGTGGCTAGGCAGATGGCAGGTAGTGATCGCTGCTTCTAACTAGCTAAGGGCTTTTCTGTACGGAGAGTTAGTGCTCAGCAAGCTAGGGTTTAAATCTCCAGCACTCTAGCCTGCCATGCATTAACCTGTCTCCTTGGTACAGTGAACTACTAGTTCCACAGTGTGTTTTGACTTGCAGCTCTTTGGAACAGCAGTAGGTCATAGAGCATTATGGAACTTCTGGTGCGTGGTAGAAAGGTCCACATGGAAACTTAGTGCACGGCAGGCTGGTGTGCTGTAGATTTACACTTCAGCTTGCTGAGAACTAACTCTCTAAACATATAAGCCCTAAGAATTGTGCACATCCTATTAAATTTGTTACCCTGTCTCTGTGACCCACTTGTTTGTCTTGTCCACCCGTTATGTCTTGTCATTTAGACTGTATGCTTTGGGGGCAGAACTGGACTTTATTATGTCTTTGTAGAGTTTCTAGCACAATGGGGCCCAGCCTTGTTGTGGCCTTTAGGCTTTATCACAATATAAATATTGAATAATAATAATTAATAAAAGCGCTCCTAAGCCAGCTGAAGCACATGGAGTATTGTGCAACCTTTTAAAATACAGTCAATTTACAATATAATACAACAATATGAAAACTAATTAAAATGCAAATAACATGGCAAATAATGCATTTGTGCAAGTGTTAAAATTGTTCAGCTGCATACACAGATGCACAGTCTTGCACATGTACAATTGGAGGCTGGAGGTTGAAAATGTATCTATACCTGAAGTGCATCAGTGACCCTTCTCTCTCTTTTTCCTGTCACCTCCTTTCGGTTACACTGCAGGGAATAACCTAAATTCTATTTGAAAGATTTTGTACCAACTATCAGTGCTTTTGAAATTCAGCTTGCATGTCAATTTGGGGTTTAGACAGTTAATATAAACTATGTGTTGGTGCATTGTATGAGGGCTTGGGCAGGAGGAGACAAGCAAATGACCCCAATTAAAGAATATCTTCTAACATTAAGGTATTTAGGTAGCTAAAATAGGGCAATTTATAGACATTCTCTTCCTCTCTGATAGTCTCTTCTAGAAAAACCCAGATTTGGAGCTAGGTAACTGGTGGGTTTTTCTTTAGTGATGTCAGCAGACAGCACAGCACAGTTCTGAAAAATACTTTATAAGTATTTTACCATTTTGTAGTTTAGCCTAATATCAAATGTAGCATTTTTCCGGTAGCATTTTTTAAAAGGATAAACATCTGAGAGGGGATAATTTAGTGCCAGAAGCATGATGTTTGAACACCTCAGGTCTTTTGAACCAAAGGATCAATCCTCAGCAAGGTCCATTCAGCACATTATCCTTTTGAATCAGCTAAAAGGAGTGCCATGCAATTTACTGTATGGAGGTCTTTGAAAGAAACTTTAATAAATTGAGTACCTGTCTGCTGTATAGAGATATTTGCAATTCCATGGCACTTTTCACAAGAGTAGTGGTTTGCCCAACTATACATGTCCAAAATTTTCCCTGTCCTCATTGTTGTATTGTAGGACAGTTGGTTCCATTATTTCTTTGATATGTATAACTGAACTGTCAAAGTTCACTGCATTGGCTGAATATCATGGAAATATAGTCAGTCTATTTTTATTCTCTGTGTGATAATCAGATCCCTACATTTAGTTCAAAATGACAGTCAAAAATGTCTGATTTCTGCTTGAGGAGTTATATTAATTGTTGCCTGGCTTGATTTTATTTCTTCATGAATGACCTCAGAAAGAGTAAATGCAGCTGTCATATGTGTTATGTGCTGAGTTTTTAGACCTGAAATTGACCTCTTTGAAAAAAGCACCTATACCTTATACAAGAATTTATGTATAACAAGATACAGAACATTATAATTTACGCATGGTTTATATAGTATAGTATGCTTAAAGCATTTTGTATGATGTTTCCTGTTACAAATTCCACTTTTATTACATTATTCAAAACTATTAATGCATTTTTCAGGCATTTTGTGTTTGAGATCTTTTCAGACCACTCTGTCCCATACGGCATGCTATACTGAAAGACATTATTAGATATAAGAAAGACAAGGTAGGTGAGGTAACATCTTTTATTGGACCAACTACCTCACCCACATGGCTACAACGACACTATATACATTCGCTTTACCAGATAAAACTGCGGCGACGGCCGGGTATGGGCCCGACGCTCCAGCGCCATCCATTTTCAGGGCTAGTTGATTCGGCAGGTGAGTTATTACACACTCCTTAGCGGATTCCAACTTCCATGGCCACCGTCCTGCTGTCTATATCAACCAACACGTTTTCTGGGGTCTGATGACTATATACATCATTAGTTATAGACATACATTTCCTTAGCTATAGGCCTGATTCTGTAGGGTGCCTTCGGTGGGAGCTGAGAGTGCTCAGCACATTGCACAAGATCGAGCCCAGATATGTGAAAGGGCCAGATACACACCAGCTGGTCTATTGCTAAGGCTCCCAGATGCTATGGTAATACAAATAATAATAACTGTTAGTGTTTACACGTATCAATTTTTCTCATCCCAGAAATCTGAAATGCCAAAATTAGGCTTCTCATATATTCTAGAGATTATTTATGCAGATTATCTTTATAAACTATAGTGTTGATCTAAGAAAAAGGAGTAGTTTCCCTTTAACTTACATGAAATCTAGGGTGGCAAGTTTAATCTTAAACTGCCAGGGTTTGTTTAAATGAAACTGAAATTCTTTGGTGAGCATTTTAAATCTACATAATGTTTGTGTGATAATGATTGTGTGGTGTAACCTTTAAATTAACAGATATATGTGTGAAGATATGTACCTGCCATCTGCTTAGTGGCTTTGCATTTGAAGATGCGACAGTGTATTAATTATTCCACCTAAAGGCTATAATGTTTGGATGGAACAATTTATTTTCATGATGTCTGAAAAAGCTGAAAATGCTCCCTTTTAGCCAAACCATATACCTTGTGGTGACCACTCAGTTCCAACCAGTAGAAGTGTGGATTTGATGCACAATTCTATCTAGAATGGGAAGGGTTTCCATAGATTCCAAATTATACATTTCAGTAAAAAAAAGTACTTCGTTTTGGTGGGAATCTAATGGTAGAATTTGGCTGCAAACTATTATACCTTTAAACACAGAGCTCTTTAGCCATATTGTGCTCCTATTAATCTTGGTGTAAACGCAGAGTAACTCCATTGACTTCAATAGGGCTACTCTGGATTTACACCAGAGTAACTGAGAGAATACTTTTGTCCTTGACTATATTAAATACACAGAATTACTTTAAAAATAATTGTCAGTGATCTGACAGAAGCAACCGAATCAACAAAATTCAGAATTAAACTTTCAAATCACCTTTGAGTTCAGGAACACAATGAGGTATGATACTACACCTAGCTTTCATAATGCTTAACTCTGTTCAGAAGTTATTTGTGGTGTATTGCATATAAGAGTTCTGAAACAAAAAAAAATGGTGCTTGTCGTACGCTATTTTTACATTTCAGTACCCATAATCCTTTTCTAGCTCAGCAATTTCAAACCTGTGGTAGTGTCTGACTTCTGAGAGCAAACTGATTGCCAGAATAGTGTAAGACTTTCCCCACATGCCACATAGCCTCATCCTTTACACTTGTGTTTTGTTAATGATGTTTAAAAGCAGATTTTCAATGGAAATGGACCTTTAATTTTAGAGCATCTGATCCAAAGTCCATTAAAGTTAATGAGATTCTTCCCACTGACTTCAGTGGTCGTTGGACCTTTGATAGATACCCTGCCTTAGGGTATTATGCTGCTGCACATTACTATAGTATCTGAGACTTTCCATGTAAAATCTGTAGCAATAGTGAAGTCCGTAGAGGACTTAATGGAGTTTCTGGCACTTCTACCTTTTCAGGGTTAAAACTCTGCTTAGGGGAGGGATTATGATTTTTTATTTGATTAGTTTACATTTATTGGGGGTTTATTTAGGGTGATTTGTATCTGGATTTTTTTGTTTGTTTTGGGTGGGGGGCGGGGTTGTTTGTGTATTGGTTGGTTGGAGATCTTGAGCAGAAGAAGCGGGTGTCAGTATTGTGAGTGCCACTTAAGGTGAAAAGTTCTTTTGGGAACCAGGCTGCAAGATGCTTCCAGGACTCAGCTGCTATAGTGATGAGTGCAGTATATGTACGTAAATAGAACAGAACAACAATTGTAAGATCTATAAAATAAAACTAAAATTTGGGATTCTCTCAGTTAAAAATTAAGTTGGTAGGAAAAACTGATGAATATTGGATGGGTCCTGATCTACATTGGCAGCTTTATAAACTCCAGTTCTTGTAGTCAGTGAGTTAATGGATGCCTTTTTATATTATGGCGACCCTTTAGGGAACTGAACTCTTTGGAGATGAAATCCACCCGCAGTGTGCAGATAGTCCTTTGTGCCATATAAGGCCCTTTGTGCTTTCAGCCCCACATTCACGCCGCAGTTCTGCATCTGGTTCCACACTTCTGCACCCACATGGAATCCCATTGAAGTCAGTGGGTAAACAATTAAGGGCTAATAGTGTGAAACACTCCGATGAGATCCTGAATGCCCTCAACACCCACTGAAGTCAGTGCAGGCACTTTACAAGATTGAGCCCCAAGTGAAATTTGCAGTAGTGCTGAGGGGCTGTGCAAGGCCCTAAACACCAAAAGAAATCTCAGGGCCATTTGATGGCTAGTCAGTAAAGCAATGCACTCTATAGTATAATGTATCCAACACACATTATCTGTCATGTAAAGAAAAACAGACCATTTCATTATGCATAAAGGTGCCTGAAATAGAGTTGCTTCCATGATTAGCATGTATAGGACTTTTTAAGTTTCTAAAGGTGATGTCAAAATTAGGGCATAGACTTTCACATTCAAATGTCTCATTTAAGTGCTGACAACCAGATTCTCCAAAAGCTTTCATTGCTTTATGACAGTGAATTTTTCTTAACTTGGAAAATGGCTGCCATTGCTGACTGAACATGAACTCCAGCAACAAAATTATCAGCAAACCTTGTATGTTTTTCTTGATAGACATTACCGTGCTTATCTTCGTCGGAAGCAGGGTGTGGTACCTACATTATTTTGTTTTCTGTGTCTTCTTTTTCTTGCCATATTGTTTCTATTTGTTATTTTCTTATGCAACTTGTAACAGCATTATACTGGAATCTGTTTCTGTGGCCAACTATTGTCAGAAATACCCGCATATAGATCAGAAAGAGCTTTTCCACACTATAATTAAATAATGCCAGCAGACTGCTGCATTAACACAGCTACAATAACTCTATGCAGCATGCATCACCGACTACTATCAAGTCAACATTTTTAGACAGCTTCTGCCATTTATGAAGTGGTCTGAATTATGGGTGGAGACAAGTCATGTCTCATAAAGACATGGTTTCAGGAACCAAATTCAGTTACAGTGTAGTAATCTAATATGTGTTGGAGCCCTACAGTATGGAATACATGCAGTTATAAAGAAATAAATAGGAATTTTTATTTTGTGAATTCCTTCAGTTATTTTTTTATTTGAGGGCTCTGAGAGGTTATAGAATATGTTAGACTATCTGGATTCACGTGCTAAGTAAGAAAGGTGGACAAGGGTAGAATGAAGTGAATGGATAGGCTGTATGAATTTTCAATTCTTTAAAATCACTAAATATTATCTGAATATTTAGTTATTGTTTAGTGTAAGTTTTTTCTCAAATATATTTCTTTTTAAAAAGGTATGTGCTTTGATTTCTATGCACCTTCTTTTCTCATCCTTACTGAAAACATTATGAATTAACATATTTTGCTGATCTCCTCCCCAGTTTGCAAATTGTCCTGTGATCTTCAAGGTGCAATATTATTTTAATCAAAACAGCGATTACTTTAACTGACTTAAGTATTCTGCTCTGATTCAGAAGCCTTAATTAATTACTGTTGAACTATATAGAGTGTGCCAATGCATGGATAGACCATTCACATGGTCTAATTATACAGAGTGGAGTGTGACTTATCCTACTTCGTAGTTTCATTATAAACACCAGAAGGAAATGGTGAGGATATTTTATTTAAATAAGACATAAAGCCTTCAAGTTTTGCAAAGGTTAAAGTAATCCATAGGGATTATTTTTTTCAAAGCTCCTTGATGGTCATTAAGGCGTAATAAAGGAGGGAGGGTCATGTGCAGAGCTAGTAATTCTGCTGTGTTGCTTTTTAAAATTCTGAACATCTAACACTTACTTGGATCTTAAAATGTCTAATTTAGGGTGTTCTTTTTGGTGTTGTTTCTGTTTGGTTTTTTTCATAAAGAAAAATCAAACTATTTTAATTTTTCCATCTAAGGTTTTTGAGATTTTTTTTTTACATCTCTCAAAAGTTCACTGTTAGAGTATGAGACTTATGTGTTCAAAAGAGAAGCAGTGAAGATCACTTTGAGATCTTCAAATAATTGCTGGTTCAATCATTCTTTAATCAAGATTTTCAGATTATAGTTATCAGGGCTAAAGTCATCCATTAACTGCAGTAGGCTAACACTTGGGATGAAGTTGATCCTCAAAGTAGGAAATGCATGAGAATTAAGAGAATGGAAATCAACTGCTGTCAGTTGTATAATAGCAAAAATATTTAAGAGTTAATATCAAATTACTAAACACTGGATGCTCAGAAAATATTGAAAAAAGAATGGAAGCTAGAAAAATAACATCAAACAAATTGCTATACAATTACTCAAGGAATACTTTGGGAGAGGTCCTTGTATTTGGAAACTATATGGAGACAGGAGGACAGTAGCTAACCACTGAAGGCCAATCCTGTACCTAGTGTACCTTTAATTTGTAGTTTTTAAATTTATTTATTTACTAGTTCAAGATTAGTCTATTAAATGTATATAATTTTCTAAACAGCATTTTTAAGTCAATAAACATTTTATATCTCAGTAAAAACAAAACTTTGTAGCTGAGTGTGACCTACTTTAAAACATCAAACATGTATGGATCCATACAGAAAAAAAAGTCAAAACTAAATGTGTTTGAGGGATAAAAATCACAGTTGTTTAAAGTAGGAATCATATTAGGTCCACAGCGAACAGAGAGCTATATCCATTACTCTTTCTACTATATATGTAAACCAGTATATAATTTTGCACTTTAGGTCTCAGAGGTGTCAGGCATCTTCAATTCCCACTGTCCAGCATCTCTGAAAATCAGATCAGCAATGCATAGTAGTGACAGCTGTAGGAGCTCAGAACTTCTAAAAATTAGACCATATACATCTCATATTCAGCATTTACTTTACTGAATGTAAATTTGAAGACTAAAATAAGTGCACGATATAGTATAGCCCATATGATATGGCGTGTGGAATGCCTTTTCTAAAGTTTTTGCTATTCCAGGCTTTTGAGATCCTGTCCTGGATAATGTTCTAATGGCTTCAGTGCATGACAGTCTCCTCTGGAATGTGAAAAAGTCCTTTTCTGGGGCTCTTTGAGATTCAGAATAGTCCTTTGACAGTGTTTCTAAAATACATGTATTCCATGCAAGTTCCAACGGCAGTGTGGTGCAGGGTCTTAAGCAATCTGGTTTTGGGTGGCCCACTGTTTTATTCTCTTGGTCTAGCTGAGCTTAAAAGTCACATTTAGCAAGATCACAATTTTATTCTGAAATTATCAATTGATTTGATATGATATGAAAAGAAATGTATGAGTCATAGGATATTCAGAACCACACAATCTCTCACTTGACCAGTTAGAAAAAAAAACTTAGTCTGTCACTCCAAATGCAAATGAAACACACTATCAGATAGCACACACTGAAACTCTGACTTCACAAAATCCTTTGCGGAGTTCCAAGGTAAAGTTATCAAAGAAAGTTTTTACATTTTGTCCAGTGATAATCAGTATTCATATATTGGAAGAATTTGGTCAGTGTTTTTGACTTCTGTTATGAATGTTTTGCCATTCATTGCTTTCAGTGGTATGTCCAGCACTATTTTCCTCAGACTAAAATCTGAAGGAAAATCTTCAGTGGTGTGAGTCACTGTGTATGCTGTTAGATTCAGTTTACATCAAACACTATTCCACATGACGTGGGCAACATTTTATGGACTCTGTGTGAGAGACTGTTTTTTCTCTTTCAAATGTAAAAATTTGTTTACATCTCAGTAAGCATGATATTGAATGTGAATAGGCTACAGGCAAAATCTAGCTGCTTCTACATTTAACTGTTTTTTTCCAGTGAATATTTTTTAGTCCTTTGTTCTAACATTCAAGAATAAGGCAATATACATATTCTCTTTTTGTTTTCTTATTAGCTTATTATATCAGCCTATGAACCCCCTACTAGAACTTTATCAAATGGTTTCTTTATGGTAAGAAACAAATGCTTTTCTCCTTTTGTAACTTCATTGGCAGTCTGAAGCCACTCCTACTGCAGCAGATTTGGCCTGGCCGCCCGTCCGTCCCAAATTTTAGTGAATGGCACTGTGAGCTGGCACACAAATCCACTCAAATTTAGCCTAGCTGGAGGGTGAGCTGGGCTAACTCTGCTGCTCTGGGCAGCTTCCCAGAAATCTGATGCCCCAGGCAACTGCCTTGTTTGCCTATAGCAGGCCCCTGCTGCTTAGTGAAGGTTGAGGCTGGAATGACAAACAGGTTACAGGGCAAAACTCAGTTAAAACATTTAAACTGAGGCCTGGACTGTGTCTGTAAGATCCATGTGTAGATGGGACCCTCCTACATGTGGAAAGAGGCCCATTACATATGAAAGGGGACTTGGACTCCTCTATAGTACTACAACATCTCCTCCTGACAAACCCCGTGGAGGGTGTTCCATGAGTGTTGGGTCCTCTGGCATGGAAAATGTGTGGAGGTGGGGCAGGCTAGGGGTGGAGTTACACTGAACTCTCTCAAGTCCCAGAGGGCTTAGGCATAATTATCTTTCTCATATAACAGTATTATCTAGGCAGCTATATCTTCCATGTAGACCACACTGGAGGCAACCATGGTCAAGAGAAATCTTTCATATTGCAGATCCAATGGAACCCCACTGCTGGGGAGATGGGTAGAGAAATGTTGAGGGGCATAGACAGTGATGGGGGGAGCACAGATGGTTTCCTAAAATCTGAAAAGTGTGTAAGGTAGGCTCCCACAGGAGACAAAAGGTTTTGCGGTGGCTTCCCTAATGAGATAATCTGGAAAGATTTTGGAAGGAAGGTTCCTTGCAGAGATTTCCTCCCCCATACCTCCCCCCAGTGGTTTTAAGAATGGGAAGGGTGGCTGTGGGGGGAGGGATAGCTCAGTGGTTTGAGCATTGACCTGCTAAACCCAGGGTTGTGAGTTCAATCCTTGAGGGGGCCATTTAGGGATCTGGGGCAAAAATTGGGAATTGGTCCTGCTTTGAGCAGGGGGTTGGACTAGATGACCTCCTAAGGTCCCTTCCAACCCTGATATTCTGTGATTCTGTGGTCCAAAGTAAGGAGGTTTAATAGTCTGTCCCAGAACTACATGGGATCTGTCCTGGGTCTAGTTCCAAAATTCAATATCTTCATAAATGATTTGGGTAATGGCATGGAGAATTCTCTTATAAAACTTGCAGACAATACCAAGCTGGGAGGGGGTTGCAAGCACTTTGGAGGACAGGATTAAAATTCAAAAGGATCTCGAGAAACTGGAGAAATGGTCTGAAATCTATAGGATGAAATTAAATATGGACAATACAAAGTACTACACGTAGGAAGGAATAATCAATAGCAATAGCAGAGATGGATAATTTAAGAACATAAAAATGGCCATACTGGGTCAGACCAAAGGTCCATCAAGCCCAGTATCTTGTCGTCTGATGGTGGCCAATGGCAGGTACCCCAAAGGGAATGAACAGACAGGTTATCATCAAGTGATCCATGCCCTGTCACTCAATCCCAGCTTCTGCCAAACAGAGGCTAGGGACACCATTCCTGCCCATCCTGGCTAATAGCCATTCCATGAATCTATCTACCCCCCTTTTGAACCCCGTTATAGTATTGGCCTTCACAACACCCTTTGGCAAGGAGTTCCAGAGATTGACAGTGTGTTGCATGAAAAAATACTTTCTTGTGTTTGTTTTAAACCTGCTACCTATTAATTTAATTTGGTTGCCCCTTTTTCTTGTATTATGAGGAGTAAATAATACTTCCTTATTTACTTTCTCTATATCACTCATAATTTTATAGGCCTCTATCATATCCCCTCTTAGTCGCCTCTTTTCCAGCTGAAAAGTCCCAATCTTATTAATCTCCTCATACGGAAGCCGTTCTATACCTCTAATCATTTTTGTTGCCCTTTTCTGAACCTTTTCCAATTCCAATATATCTTTTTTGAGATGGGGTGACCACATCTGCACGCATTCAAGGTGTGGGCGCACCATGGATTTATTTAGAGGCAATCTGATATTTCCTGTTTTATTATCTATCCCTTTCTTGATGATTCCCAACATTCTGTTCGCTTTTTTTGACTGTCGCAGCACATTGAGTGGATGATTTCAGAGAACTATCCACAATGACGCCAAGATCTCTTTCTTGAGTGGTAACAGCTAATTTAGACCCCATCATTGTATATGTATAGTTAGGATTATGTTTTCCAATGTGCATTACTTTGCATTTATCAACATGAAATTTCATCTGCCATTTTGTTGCCCAGTCACCCAGTTTTGTGAAATCCTTTTGTAGCTCTTCACAGTCTGCCTGGGACTTAACTATCTTGAGTAATTTTGTATCATTTGCAAATTTTGCCACCTCACTGTTTACCCCTTTTTCCAGGTCATTTATGAATATGTTAACTAGGACTAGGCCCAGTACAGATCCCTGGGGGACACCACTATTTACCTCTCTCCATTCTGAAAACTGACCATTTATTCCTACCCTTTGTTTCCTATCTTTTAACCAGTTACCAATCCATGAGAGAACCTTCCCATGACTGCTTATTTTGCTTAAGAGCCTTTGGTGAGGGACCTTGTCAAAGGCTTTCTGACAATCTAAATACACTATATACACTGGATCTTCTTTGTCCGCATGCTTGTTGACCCCCTCAAAGAAATCTAGTAGATTGGTGAGGCATGATTTACCTTTATAAAAACCATGTTGACTATTTGATGATTGCCTATTCTGTTCATTCCCTCTGAAGCACTTGGCAATGGCTGCTGTCGGAAGACAGGATACTGGGCTAGATGGACCTTTGGTCTTACCCAGTATGCTCATTCTTATGTTCCTGAGCACAAATACAAAATGAGAAATGACTGCCTAGGAAGGAGATCTGGGGTAATAGTGTATCACAAACTAAATATGAGTCAACAATGTAATACTGTTGCAAAAAACGCCAATCATTCTGGGATGTATTAACAGGAGTGTTGTAGGCAAGACACTAGAAGTAATTCTTCTACTCTATTGAGCACTCGTAGGGCCTCAACTGGAGTACTGTGTCCACTTCTGGGCATCACGTTTTGGGAACGATGTGGACAAAATGAAAAAAGTCCACCAGAGAGCAACAAAAATGATAAAAGGTGTAGAAAACTTGACCTGCAAGGAAAGATGGAAAAAATTGTTAAATATTTATTAAATATTTTCAAAGTTCACTACAAGCACTAGTTATAATCTTTCCAACTCCATCTCTTCTGTGAGATGAAGATAATAAATATTAATAATACCCATTTCACAGAAGAGGAAATTTGTTCATATAGAAGACACACAATTTGCCCATGGCACACAGTAAGTCAGTGCCAGAACCAGTATTAGAACTCTGGAATTCTTATCTCACAACTCCATACTCTGTCCAGTAGCTTATATTGCCTCTTTTTTGTAATACAAAAGGTGTGCTACAAATTTCCTGATAAGACTTTAGGGAAAATGGCAGAAATAGATTTTAAAATGGTGTAAATCTTGTGGCATGCTTGAAAGCAGATTCTATTGTTTGTCCAGGCTTCTGTAAAAGTCACAGTTGTAGTTGCTCAACCAGTGTTTTATTTTTCCCTCTGTGTCCCTGTCATATTTCTTTTCATTTTTATGCAACAGTTTTTATGGAAATCAGTGATAGTTCAACTGAAGTGTAACAAAGATTTACTGGTTTTTACATTCCATATCCCAAAAGGACTCTTTAGTGAAAACTAAAATAAATCAAACCATGGGCAATTCTGTTCAGAATTTTGCAGTACTTGCACATATAAAATATTTTATTTTTAGTGCACTTTAGTTTATATTAATAGGTGGAATGATCTGCAAACACAAAGGCTATTTTACATCTCTGCTGCAACCATTTATTTGAAGACAGGTGTAAAGGTGTAGAAAACTTGACCCACAAGCCTTTTAGCCACTGATTTCATTACTGTATTTTAGAGTTTATATTTGTATTTTAGGACAGATTTAAATTTTAGAGTGAGCTGCAAACAAAAAATGTTGACTTGCATTCCATCCTTAGTTGAAACCAAGTTTATCTGCAGTTTGCAAGTAACTGAATATGATGCAGAATAGTCCAAAGTGGAGAGGATAACTAGAGAGAATTCTGTTGCTGTTAGTTCTGACAAATCCATTATTTAGGTAAATTGGACCTGTTATCCCAATTATATAGAAATAACCAATAATGTGCACAATCTGTTACTTTACTACTTCCCCTCCCCCGAGGTGGAATTTAGCCCTTAAATGTCATTGATGATTTTATAATATAAACTAATATATATAGCCCCTTTACACAGTTCTGGCACTGAAAAGGGGCTTTGAAGGTGGCATAAATTAAATTTATACCCACTTTAAAACTCCTTTATGCTGCCCTAATGGTGGACAGGGGTAGAAGGGGGAGGTGTCTAAGCATAAATTACAAACAGGCTCAAGTAGGTTTATCATTGACAAGGAATATGCATAATTTAAAATGTACTGCATGGAATATCTGGTTTTTTGTTCTAATAAAAATATAGTGATACACAGCCTTGTGAAATATGAGGAAAATGATGTAATACGAGTTGCTGAATATCAATGCAGCATGTGCTGTTACAGGACAAAATTTGCCACAGGGTATGTCTTCACTGCAATGTAAGCACAGGGTTAGTAAAACTCAAGTTAGCAGACCCTGGGTTTGTTAATTTAGGGCTTGAGGATCTACACTCATTTGTGACCCCAGGTTTGGAATTGATGAACCCTGGGTCCCAACCTGGTGATCCAACATTGCATTATGCGGGCCTGAGTCCAACCACACATATCCCAGGCTTCCTAGTATTCTCCCAAAATGTGGCTGCTCTAGCCCTTTGTTCATGGCACGGTGTGGAAAAACTTGACTGGCCAGAGGACAAAGAAAGTCAGCCTGGGGGATTGTGGAATACCTTTGGCGGACTTCCAAAGTACAGAGGGGCTGTGTCTATACTGCAAAGCAAAAGGGCTTGAACCCTGGGCTTCAGCTTGAGTCAGGTGCAGATCCTCCACATCTGTGGGATCCTGGGACCCTGCGGCCAAGGCCTGGGTTAGTGCAATTTGTGTGTAGACAGAAGTTAGAGTTGAGCCTGATTTCAAACCATGGGTTTACATTGCAGGGTAGGCATACCCATAGCCTCATTTTAACATTCAATTGTATACTCTCTTGTGGAAATTTTAATGTCAGTTTTTTCTTGTTTAGTTGCTCACGGAAGAAGAGCAAGGTTTTCTCCATTTATTTGGCTCTCTTTTTTTATTTGATCATATCTAACATATAACGTATTAGGAATACTAGATTATAATGATTTGGAAATAAAAAATGTGATGCACACTGTAAAAATAGATAGCAGCACATGATTACAAATACACAAAAATCCCTTTTTATTAGTGCAGAGGGATCATATGTTCCATCCAAACATGACTCTTTACCATAGTGGAAGAATAATAGTATTGACCATTTATAACTTCTTATCTAGGCAGCAATGAATATTCCTTTCAAGAGACCAACTCAATAAAAAATTGCTTCAATTACCCGATCCTACACGCATCCTGCATGAATGTCAGTTAGACATTTTGATTCAGACCCTACATAATAATAATGTTTATTGCGTTAATACATAATATTAAAAACAGTTAATGTTTTATTTACTGGGCATTATACATATGGGTATAAAATAGCCAGTCAGAAAGCTCCACTTGTATGAGTTCTAAAGCAGGTTTGTCAACTTGTTGCCTCTTTTGCATTGTCGCAGACTGTTGTAGAATAATTCATTAAATAGTTTTACAATAGTAAATAGCCCTTTTTGACGATAGCCAGTGCTTTGGGTTGTTTTGTGCTTAATATCCAAGTACTACATATTCTATTAATAATGCCAACACATTGCGCCACCAAGGAGACAGTGATTCTAAATGTTGTGATACCATTTAACAAGGTTGGGGTGAGAAGTGTGGACAACCACCACCGATGAAGTCCAACAGGAGTGCTGACAAGCCACGTGACATTTAGTGACTGAGCACAGGCAGTAGTGCTGCTCCCTAGGAGCCCCCTATGGAAAAAGTAAAGTAGACCGACAAATGTGATAAAAGAAAACCTTGACACACACCAGCTGCTCTCTCTAGCACCGTCTCCTCTCTTAGCCTGCGGCCCTTTCCCCGCTGCTTCAACTTCTGGTTTGGGGGGACTCACTCGCTAGCTTAACTATTAACAGAGAGCGGAGTCACTGGGGAAAGAGAGAGTTTGCTGAGCGCTTTGTGTGCGCCAGCAGCTCAGGGGCTGGCTGCTCTCCTGCCTTCACACCGAGCAGTCAGTATTGACTCCCAGCTGCGACCTGGGCGCTCAGCGGGCGAGCTGCACACGACATGGCTTTGGCTCCGACCCTCAGCAGCGGTCCCGGAGGCAGGGCTCGCTGACGGCTAATTCCCGGGCTCGGCTGCGGACGCCGCCGGCGCCGCTGCTCGCTCTCCCCTGAGCCAGCCGCGGAGGGCAGAGAAGAGCCGGGTCTAGCGCTGCTGACGGGCGGGGCCGGCCGCTCCCTGTGCGCCTGCCGAGCCCCGTAGCCCGGGGAAAGGGGCCGCCTGCCCCCTCCCCGCTGCCGAGGCTCCGGCGGCACCTGCTGCCGGGCTGCGCCGGCCGCCAAGACGCCTCGCTTCTTGTACCGCGCCAAAGGCAGGATGGGCCGGCAGGGGCCGCGCGCGGGGCGCAGCGTGCAGCGGTCCCCGAGCCGGAGCAGCCTCTCCGCCTCCTTCGAGGCGCTCGCCGTCTACTTCCCCTGCATGAGCTCCCTGGAGGAGGAGGAGGAGGACGATGGCGGTGAGGAGCCGGGCGGGCGGGGGGCTCGGGGATGGGCGCTGCAGGGGGAGCTCGGCTGGAAGGGGCGGCGGGGATGCCCCGTGCGGTGTAGCCAACTCCCAGGCAGGAGCTGTCCGGGGGGCTCGCCGGGGCAGGGTGCGATCAGACAGCGCGGCGGGCGGCGGCCCTCCCGTGTGCCGGGAGCTCCGCTCCGGGCTGCAGTGCCGGCTGGGGAGCGCGCTGGGCCGTGGCCCGGGCTGGCCGGTGGCCCGGGCTGGCCGGGAGCGCTGGGCCGGTGGCCGGGGTGTCCCTGTTAGGGTGACCAGATGTCCTGATTTTATAAGGACACAGCCCGATTTGGTTTTTTTTTCTTATATAGGCTCCTATTACCCCTCCACCCCCGTCCCGATTTTTTACACTTGCTGTCTGGTCACCCTAGTTCCTGTAATCCTCAAGCAAGTGGTACAAAGTGTCACTTTGCTGTTTAAAGCGGTGGGTGGATTCGTATAGGATGAGGCGACTAACGCGCAAAACCAGCTCAGTGCTTAACTGTCAAGCTTCGTTTCCCCCCCCTTGAGATGAGGATAGTGCTGAGGAGGATCTCGACGGTAGATCGTTTTCCGTTTTTAAATTGCTTCTTGTTTATATTCTGAACACCCCAAATATATATAATTGAATCTGTTATGTGTTATTACAAATAATAAAATGCTCGGAATTCTTAGTGTTGAGTGTAATTAATGACACGCTGCTTTGTAAATCAGAACTGAGCTGTGTAATTTAGAAGCAGCCTTTTACATGGTCATTGAAACCGTTAAGAGTAATTTTGACAGATCATTTGTTAAACATTATTTATACAGGAAAGTGTCCCTGGGTGTTTCGGTTTTATTTTCTTTAGTAAACTGTCTGGAGAGCTGTAAATACAGTCTTCTAAGACTTTGTTGGCAATATTGAGCTTGCCAACAGGTCTTACTTTGTAGTTAACACACCAATTCCAAAACAGTTAGAATCCGTTTTGAATAATTAAATACTGGCCCTGTTTAACACTTTTTTAGTCATTCATTTTATGGATGTAGGCAGAAGACCTAGTTTTAGAGTCAGATCCTGTAAATCCTGGCTCACCTAAATAATCTCCCTTCATGAAAGTAACCCCAGTCAATTAGCATAAATATGATTTACTTATGTGAGTTACAGGTTCAGACCCTAATGAGAAAAATAATCGAAATATATTTTCGCAAATAAAAGTAGTAAATTAATTCAAGTCAGATTTGACTGTAGTTAAAATAGATGATTATAATGGAAAATTAGGAAAACTGAGCTACCTAATGAACACAGAACCTGAAAAACAAAATTGTTTCTTTATCATTTACCATTTGGAGTGTATACTTAGAAAATGTATGTACTTACGCATAATACCAAATTCTTACTAGGCTACAAATGACTTTTCTTGAGCTCATGTTTTGAAAATTGACTTCAGAAAAAAATAAATTGGCATTTTCATAATTTTACAGGTAGAACTATTTTAAATTTCATTGGCATTTATCACAAAGAATTTAAGGTTTATGTCTTCAGAAATAGTAATTAAAATAAGCTTTAAAAATGTCTTGTTAAAAACATGCTGTTTTTAATGCAATTAAATTATCATCAATTATGCTGAATGTATTTAGATTTTCTTTTAAAATAACATCTCTGTACATTTCAGAACAGTTGTTCTTTCATTTTCTAGTATGGGTTACAATTATTATATGTATCCTGTCTCATCACCATGGTATTGGTGCACCTAGTTATTTTATTTTGGCCTACTTACTTTGTTTGTTTCTCTAGGTAAATAATTACTATTCAGTAGGTGCCTTTGTATGTTAAGAACTGATGATCGGTATTTTAATGAAATTTCAACCACCTTAAAGAACTTTTCCAGTGAATGGATAGTAAGTCAGTAGAGGAACAACTAGAATATCTAATTAAAAATTAATTGACATATATATAATCCTTCCTTTACTTACTTTGTAATATCAGTATATTTTCCCATCCTGGTTGTCTTTGACTATCAGAACAAAAAAAATATTTATGTACACTTTGCAGTGTTTTGTTAACCTCTAATAACTGACCATATTCAACCATATATGACAATGATTCTCATGTAATTTAAATGAGACCATTGAAATATGTTTCCCATATAATTTGTGTGAATTTGGGTTTCTGCTGCCTGATATTTTGGATACACATGAGGTTATTATAAAGGAAGTGAAAAGGCGTGGAAGTCAAATTCATCTCTCAAACACACACAGTAAATCTGTGAAAATAAACATTTGATGTATTTGATGGGCTCCAAGTTGCCTCCGTGCACAGATCAGGATCTGCCATATTCTGAAACATTTTATATCATTACTTTGATTTGTTGTCAGATCCCATAAGTAGGTATGGTTTGATCCAAAGTGAGCAGTATACACAAACAACCTCTCCCCTCCATGATCTTTGTATTCAGTCATCTGAAAAAGCAGATCCCAAACTCATTTCATGAGTAAACTGTTCCAGCCCTGAGGTGGAATAACTGCTGCATGTGGTGCGTAGGCTCACCATATGAGCTTTTACAAAAAATTTCAGCAAAATCAGACATACTAGTACAAATGGAAAATCTGTCTTTCAGGACATTTGTGTAGATTTGTGAAACTGAGTGGAGGAACTTTGGTCCATAAATCATTGAATTGAATACACATATATGTATTTTTACATCTGGAAAGATACAATCTGGATAATAATCTTCATTTTAGAAGTGAGCAAAGTGTAAGTCAATCAAATTTATTAATAAGAGTTAAGCTACTATTTTTAATATCATGTTTGAGAGAACATAGCCCAAGGGAAATTGATTATAGAAAGATTTAGGTCCTGACTCCCCACTGTATTCAAGTTGTGCTCAAATATAGTGGAGAAGATTGGACACAGGGAGCTCCCCGATTCAGAATCACCTGACCCTCGGTGCAAGTTAGGTCCTGCCCATAGGCAGCCTTAGCTTATGTCACAGAGAATTTATGACAGTGAACAGTTGGGTGTAACAAAGCTTGCTCTACTTCACCACATCCCCTCCTCCACCTGTCTGCAAGAATGCCCCCAGGAGTGGTGGTTGAGCATAGAAGGTGGCAGAAGTGACTCAGAGTTCCCCTGCACGGGAGAATTCACTACTGGCAATCTCCAGCCACGTTAAGACTACTTTGCGCCACTTAGCAGACTGGAAAAGCTAGCCCTTAGTCAGTATTTATCAAGTAACTTGTATTGCTGAGATATAATGATTGTAACAATCACGAATAAGAGATACAAAATTGAGCAACAGAATGTTTTATGTTTCCTAGTTGCCTCTATGTTGAAGAATCTATGTGGATACTCAAGTTTCAGCCAGTTATTTATTCTGAATAACATTTTATTTCATTATTATTTTTATCTATGGTATGTGTAGTAAGCAACATTATTAAGAAGCTAATTCTAGATTAGATAGCCAGAGAGAAGTGTATGGCGGACACACACACATCAGTAGACATCCATATGGTATTAGAGAAAAGCTTGAGTCACATAAAGATGCTATCAAAGGATTTTTTTTTTAGCATTACTGTGTCACATTAACTGAAAGTTAAAGTTTAGCCCCTAATGAAAGAAGTGTTTGATATTTGGAACAAAATGAAATCACATTTAGCATGGGGAAAGGTTTGGGTGACAAACTCCACCTGTCTAATCCAGCCACTTTTGAATATGAAATGCTGGCCCCATTGAAATGAATGGGAATTTTGACATTGACTTCATAGAATTCAGGAATACACCCTGTGAGTTGAGTTTGTTAGACACCTTTTTAGATGGCCACATTGCCACAGTGTGAAATTGTTCCATGATGTAAAAATGATGAGTTTGAGTTTGCTGAGCTTTTTCTGGGCTCTGGCAGAAGGAAGGCCTGAATTTCACTACCACAAGTAGCTACACACCACAGTGTGGACACAGCCTGATTGTCACAGCAGTGTGTATCTTCACATCTCTTACATGCCATCAATGCCGCCATCAGTCTAGACAAGGCCTAAGTCAGGCACTGTTGGTATGTGTGCTTCCATATCATAGAAAAGTTACCTGACCTAGATAGAAAGCCAGCCCTCACCAACAACTGAAACATCTAAATACCACTGAGATACACACAATGTTTGAGTAGGATTTGATCCTTCCCCATATAGGGACATGTCCATTGGTATACTCCAGCTACTTTTTGCCATTTCATTAACCCAGGCCTGGTCTACACCTAACACTTAGGTTGATCTAATTATGTTGCTCAGGGCTGTGAACTAGTTAAGCCGACCTAAGCCCCGGTAGAGACACTGCTAGCTCAAAGGACGAATTAATTCGGGGGGTGGATTAACTACAGCGACAGAAAAACACCTTCCGCCAATGTAGCATATCTATGCTATTGCGCTCCAGCAGAACAACTGCAGCAAAATAAATGTGCTGCAGTAGTGTCTGTAGTGTAGACAAGCCCCCACTTTAACTGGCTGATCAGACCAGGTTTTGATGATCAAAATGTGGCATAGGAGCTAGCGTGCACCAGTGAATCTAGCCTGGTTAAGAGAAACACATTCTAACATAGTGAAAAGAGATTAATTCTGATTAGGGGCTGCTCCCCATTTGTCCCCCAGAAGCCCTCCCCTGGCCTTCTCATCCTACACCTCTTTGGACTGGGGATCTCCTCCCCTTGCAACCTTCCCCAGAGGACCCAGGCCTCTCCGTCTCCCCTCCCCCACATGCCAGACCCCCAGTCGGAGTATAAGGAATTCAGCTTGGGGTTTGTTTGTTTTCATAAAAACACCCCACCCAGCCCCCTGCACTGTGGACTCCCAGCTCTTTGCAGTTTGGCTTTTTTCATAAAAACACCTTTACTTCCTCTGCTAAATGGTATTGTGATATTGCTGTATGATGTTAAACAGCAGCTTGGCAAAGCTGCCTGGAAGATGCACTGAATCAGCAAAGCTCTCAGTTTCCCTGGACCTAGCCCCTCCCCGGCCAGCATCACCTGCTTTTTTCAGCTGTTCTGGCAGAGCTGGAGGTGATTTCAGGCAGCTTGTCCTCTGTCCCCACCCGCAAGTGAACTCAGATACCGTGGTGATGAATGTGACATAGATGTCTAGATCTTCTTTTAAAAAATGATGAAACAGCTTGAGCAAAACTAAAAATGTGACTGAAACATAACTTGCATATTCTGAGACCCAGGTCTACCAGGAAAACCAAGGGAGAAAATTAGAAAAGATCTGCTGGTGGGCTGACATTTATTAGACCTGTTAGAGTCAGAGCATAACGCAACCTGAATATTTGACTGAAGTGACTGGATAGAGCTTGAAAACTTTTGACTTTGTTGGATGCTTCCCATATAGTCAGAATAGTAAAACTCCGTGGCACCATTGCTTCTGCTGGAATTAAAAATGTGCAGCCAGAACGGTTTGAAAATACCTGCAGTCCCCACTATATTGTGAAACTTGCACTATATTTAGGAGAGTGTTTGGGACTAAACCTTGGCAGCAGGGGTCTGTTTAAATAATGTTCTTTGTGCTGGCTGGGATCGTATAGATATTCATCTGTTATCTCTCACCTGCAAATATAGGCTTTAGGACTGTGTCTAATTTGTGTAATGTCAGTAATGTCATCCAACGGTTTGGCAAGATTTCTCTCATTAAGTCCTAACAGAGGGTGGTGAGTTATTTAAACACTCTCTACATTGCTCAAAAATGTTACACAGATCCAGCTGATAATGTGTATAATGTTCCTTTGCAACTCTAACAATAATCACGAGTTGGGTAGAGATTGGTTTTACTATGATTATTGCATGTTTCAAATGTATACTTTTCTAATATATGTAATAGTAATAAAACTGCAATAAAAACAACTTTTAAAAAGGTAAGATTTCTCCTAAATATATACAACATTTACAATTTATGGAAGTGTATTCTACCCAGAATACTACAGAATTCCTGTTAACATTAATGAGTACACGAAGAGAGTATACCACCTACAATTATATGAATGCATTTAACAGCATTTAACCCAGAAATGCAATGATCTTAGTAGTTTTGATATAGACTATCTCTGAAGATGATCAGCTTTTGACCTCTCTAACTAGCAAAATTAAAGTCTGGGAGTTCAATGGTTTGAGTGATGGGGATATATATCTACTTCTCTAATCCTCATATAGACTATATAAAATAAGAGTTTTATTCAACAAAATTACCTGCTCTAATTTTTTAGGGATTTTAATAGTTTGGGGTGGGCATGATTCACCACTGCTTTGTACTTTGTGTAATCTGTGCATACACAATTCAAGGTGGATGTAAAATGGTACCATTCTAATATGGTAGCATTTTATACTTACTGTGCTCAGGTGTAGATGACTACGCAAAGTACAAGACAGTTGTGAATCAGGCCCATGTGCATGAGGTTTGAGAACATTACTCTGAATCTGGAAAACAGCCAGGGAGAGTTGCTGTGAGGAGCTGTTCTGCCTGTTCATATCCTATTATCAGGAATTGTACATTTGTAAAGAAAAGTAGATTAGGATAATTTAATAAGCCTACATTTGCCATCTACTTATTTTTCTGTCCTAACAGAAATAACCCACTTCTTGGGTTTCAGTGCATGAACCAGTCAGTGCTGTAACAATATCAATAAAGTTAGCCATAGCTAGGTTAAAGTGTTTAGGAGTTAGTTAAAGACAAAAGATCAGAAGTTGTGATTATATTTAGTGTGTTTTGCATATTCCCAAATCAGCAGCTGTACTGGAATTTACTTTGCAGAGTGATGAATTGAGGTTTACTCCTTGTAGCTGTGGGCAAAAATATCAGAAAGTGTTCCATCATAAGTATTGTGGGTCTATCCTTGTTTCATTTTGGCCAAATAAGCAACTAAAGCACAAATTACTTTTTTTTTTTGGTAGTATATATTTGTGCCTTAATGTCAGAAATATTTTTTCTGTACAACTATAAAACTGCATTTTTGGTTTATTATCTGTTCCACTTAGATATTCTTAAATAAATGATGATCACGTGAAATATGAATTGCAACTATTATGGGTTTTATATTTGTTGTATCTTACAATGAGTCACTTAACAACAACAACAGTTTAATGGTGAAAATAGTAAGGGTTGAATGATCAAAGTAACAAGGGGCAAGACAGAGGAATATATTCTCCTTATGGGTGCACAGACATAACTGTCACTAATATCCAATGCAAATACAAGTGAGTACAGAGAGGAAAAGAGAAAAGGAAGCTTCTCAGAAAAAGCCAGAAAAAATAAATGTGTGGTGTTGTCCAGTTAAAAAGGCAGTTTCTTTTGACAGGTTTCAGAGTAGTAGCCGTGTTAGTCTGTGTCAGCCAAAAGAAAATAAGAAAAGGAATACTTTTGAGACCATAAAACAACTCTAAATTGACTTCGGTTAAGCACTTACCAATGATTCGTCATACAACTTTCTTTCAACCCCAGTCAAGGGCTGGGGATGATGCGGGTGTTTAAAGTTATTCCAGATTAGGAACCTATACATACACATAAAGATTTAGGTTAGTTTTGGACTGGTAACTTCCATGCAACAGCAATGTTCCTTCTTCCACTCAGCCATCACTCTGGCCTCTCATCTGAACTGAGTCACTTGTTTCAGACAAAATGAATATGGGAAAAGAAGAATATTTTAAAATGAGAAACCATAATAGCCACACTCAGAACAGCTGGTGAAATAGGTGCACACGTGCTGAGCCTTGAGCAGCTGTTGCTCTGCTGATTCTTATGCCTCTTCCATAATTTCGCAGTAAATCAAGTTGCAACATGTGTGTTCATTTTTAAAGTAAATTTTGTTGAAGAGTCAAGACAAGTAGATTTAGAATTGTCCCTCTTCCTTACATGATTAACAACAGTTAAGGACAAGACCAAAAGACCATTCTGAAGGTGTATTATAGTGACCTGGTAGAATCATGCACAGTGGAAGTGTTCTATCATGTTTGCATTAGAGAGTATAACAACACTGACTTGGGGATGATCAGTACTTGAATATAAACTGAACAAAAAGTAACACTGAGTGGGGCAAAGAACATTTTTTTAAAATTGTAATATTGCAAGTCTCTTAATGTGAAGAGTATGGGGCTTCTGATATTGTGAATCTTTTATGTGGCCTCCACTGTAATGCAGTGTACAATAGATAGATGCCTGTTTGGCCATGTAGCTGTGTAAGAATATTCTTTTGTTCCTGTCATAGTAACTGGATTTTAGATCCATTCTGGACCAATGTTGGAAGTCGGCTGTCAACTTCCATTAGTTTAATCTAAATAATAAAACCAGTAGACACTTGGAACAGTACAAGCAGATATAAATGAAATTGTCACCCTTTGCCCTTAATTTTTCAGATCTAATACAAAGCTCTTAGTTCTTGTATTTATGTTTATTGATATTGATGGACGTAATTAGTTTTGATGTAGCAAAAACTGATTTTGCTTTATTGGATGCTAAATTCATATGAGTGGCCAAAATTTTGCAGCAAAGTTAATCGTCCTATTATTCATCATATCACTGTAGTGATTAAAAGTAAAAGCCTTGGGCAGTATACAGGCTGAAGTCAGCTATTTATCCATAGAACAGGGCCAAGCAACTGGAATTCAAGCTTCCCTACACCATTTGCTGGTTTTAGAGATACCATAGCACCTCAACATGACCTGGAATGACCACCTCTAGTCATGAAAGAGGGAATTTCAGTCTCTATGCCGCCTCAGTACTTAGCTTTTTTGTCAAGGCTATCAACAATTGTGGCACCTGGGGAATAGATCATAATCCCTCATGTCAAATCACTGCACCCAAATTCTACTTTATGCATTTTTTCTTCTTTATCTGTCTCGGTATCTAAAATTAAAATAGAGCATATGTAAGCACTGATGTCTACTTTTAGGTATAGAGAGAGAATTTCCATATTATTGTGCATAAAACTAAGCACAAGCTGTATTTCTTCTGCAATCCATAGATAAAGCTAACTATCTAAAAGTAATAGGAAAGGAAAAGGAAAGATCTGAAATAGGGATCGTATTTTGTTGTTCACCTTCCTCACTAATAGATATCTATAACTTCATTTAGCAAATGATGACCAAATGCTTTTCAACCTGAATCAGAGCATTTCTGAAATAGTGTAGGTTTTAGTTTAATAGTGACATTTCAACGGAATCGCTGGACAAGAGTGCATTTATCAAAGGACAAAATATTTTTAAGTACACTCAATTGTGTATGTAATAAATCTAATTACCTTGGTGAGTTGAATATATTTCAAGGGTTTTTATGTTCTTCTTCTCTCAATGCTATCATAAAAAAACAGCAACTCATAGAACTAATATATTTAAAGAGATCTACAATATCACAGTCTGCTGATTGTTGTGTCAAAGTTTCTGTTGCTCAAATATATGTACACAGTATTTTTAATACATATTTATATATTCCTACTTTGGCATCCTTCTGTAATGTTTATTGTCTATATTATTGCCCTCGAAGTAGATCTATTTATTATAGTGAGATACCACTAAGTGTTCTGGTCTGTTTTTACAGAAGCGGGTGGTAAGAAGCTGCGGAGCACTGTCCAGAGAAGCACAGAAACTGGGCTGGCTGTGGAAATGAGAAACTGGATGACACGTCAGGCCAGCCGGGAATCTACAGATGGCAGCATGAACAGCTACAGTTCTGAGGGAAAGTGAGTAAGATTGACTGGTTATGATGTTCTTGTCTTATGTTTCTCCACTAAATTAGTCCTATAAAAAAAACAGGAGTTGAATCCTAAAGTCCATACTCAGGGCAGAACTCCCATTTAAATCAGTTTGCTTGAGGGAGGTTTTCCGAGTGAAAACAATGTCTAAAATGTTCTTCTATGATCTGTATATGGAGGGATCTCCTACTGCCTATGTTGCAGTTGTTAAGTGTCACTTTTGCAGCACCATCACCAAGACCTGCAGAGAGTTCTCAGTGGGTCTAGGATCTGAGTGTACAGGTTGGGAGGAATACAGATGGGTGTACTAAGTGCATCATACCTCTTGTAACCTGGTGGAGAATCTGCAATCAGGACTCTTTCTATTCTGTAAAACCTACTTCAGGCAGAGGACCTCTGGCACATCTCCCATGATCCAGAAGTTCTATAAACTGAACCTACTTCTTTTTCCAAATACCTCTACCTATACTGACACAATCTGTTAGAAAGTCGTCAAGGTGACCCTTTGTGTGTTTTTGCTGTGCAAGAGTAAGATTTGGCCCTATGTTTTTAACTTCCTAAACTATGCTTTTTCAATAGGGCCCAAGTTAAATAATTCTTTAAATAAAATCTGCACAAATAGTTTACACAAATGTCTCACAACGTGTGGTTTATACTAATGTGGTATACTCTACCAAGCAATATACTCTACAGAGCTTGTTGTATCAAAATACATAATTTTAATGTGGCTAGAGCTGTGAAAATAATTTGTAATGAATAATTAATTTGACCCGTTTTGCCTCTTTTTCTGTTCATAAATCAGCCACAGAAAGAGTGTGTCAAAAGTATTAGTTATTAACCAGATCAATTTCTGTGACTAATTTTTGGTCTGTAGTTGTTCACAGCCAAATTTTAGTATATGAAATTTGAGTTCTTTTGTTTAATTATATATGCCTTGTGGTGCATTTCTCTTCCCTGATTAGATAAGTGTAACTCTTAGAAGAATTTTCTGGTGCAAATACAGATGCATGTGATTCTGAAATTTGTTACCATGAATATTTGCACGCTCAATTAAAGTTCACTATTTCACCAAACATTTCTGCCTTTACTGGCATTTATTTGCTTGAGTATATGTAGAAAGCAAACACAGTCAAAGTGAGTTCATTTAAAAATGTAAACAAATATTTGCCAAAAACTTTACTTCAACCCCAACATCAGGAGAAAATGTTAACACCGCATGTCTTTGGTGGTGCTGTGTGACTGCTCGCGTGCTTCAGGTTAAATATGTGCTTAAGTACCTTGTGGAATCCAGGGCCTTATTAATACTGCAGGAATTAACATCTTTGATGTAACAAAAAAGGAGGAAGATGGAGAAATGTCATAATGGGAGGAAAGAACATGGGAATTAGATCATCCTAATCAACTGTGTACTGGAGCCTGAGTTGCCATTGGTTGAGGTTGTTAAAAAGAGCTTGCAAATTGGTAATTTAAACTGTTCTGTTTCCTTTAGTCTGATTTTCCCAGGTGTGCGGTTGGCCTCTGACAGCCAGTTCAGTGATTTTCTGGATGGACTTGGCCCTGCCCAGCTAGTAGGACGCCAAACGCTGGCCACACCATCTATGGGTAAGAATTCATGTCTTGCAGTTTCAGCATAATCTTTGTGGTCTAGTAATTAAAGAACAGTAATAGGAGTCAAGAGAGCTGAGTTCTAGTTCTGGCCATGCCGTGGACTTGTTGTATGATCTTGAACAAATCACCAAGGGCCACATTTTTAAAAGTGTCTTCTAACTATCAGTACCTCATCTTCAGATGAAATTGGTGATTGCTGTGGATGCTCAACAGCTCTGAAATCAGGACCTAGGTGACTAAAATTGCTTATTGAAATATTCAGACACTCAAAACTAGAGGACTGGTTTTGAAAATTTGGTCCTTAATCTCTCTGTACCTAAATTTCCCATCTGTAAAATGGGGATAATATTACTTACCCACTGGTATGAGCAGCTGGAGATTGTCAAATGAAAACTGCTATTTAAATGCAAAAATGTGTAGTTATTGTTCATATAATCTTTAAATGTACAAACCTCTTTTGATCTGTTTTTTTTTTAAACTAGAAGCATGACGGAAATAGTTTGCAACAGCTTTACAAATGTATTTTAACGGCTCTTTTAGTGACTCTTAGCTCACTGAAGTGTATGTAAAGGGAAAAAGAAATTTAATGTAGATTAGGGGAGAGAAACCAAGATGAGAATATTATCTGTAGTGGGTTTTGTACTGTAAAGGACCTCAAATAGCAGTGGGAAAAAATCTTTTAAAAGTATCTATTATAGTTAATTCCTTATTGACTTTGTTGGTGTTATGTGAAAGAAACAAGATGTCATACATTAATTCCATAACATGTCACTAGTTTGGATGTTCTTGAATTGCAATGTCTCAAAATGTTCCTCTCCCAGGTGATATCCAGATAGGAATGATGGACAAAAAAGGACAGTTGGAGGTAGAAATAATACGAGCCCGTGGCCTTGTTGTAAAACCAGGTTCAAAGACACTGCCAGGTAAGAAAAGAAGAGCATACTTATGTGAATAGGAGTACCTTGCTAACACACTAAGTTCTGTCTGCAGAAAAATTTCTGAGGCTTCACTGTTCAAGTTGAGTGAAATCTATTAACAGATAGCTAATAGCAGTGGGTTATAGCATTCGTTGTACATTGAAAAGTAAAAATGTACTGACCTAGTATGAAAGCCTACATGTAAAATGCATGGGGCACGGGTCACTTACTGGAGGATTCTCTGCATCTTGAAGCCTTTAAACCATGATTTGAGGACTTCAATAGCTGAGACATAGGTGAGAGGATTATTCCAGGAGTGGGTGGGTGAGATTCTGTGGCCTGCATTGTGCAGGAGGTCAGACTAGATGATCATAATGGTCCCTTCTGACCTTAAAGTCTATGAGTCTATGAGTGTATGTACATGTAAAGATTTCGTTTCAACCCCAACGTCAGGAGAAAATGTTAACAGCGAATGTCTTTGGTGGTGCTGTGCTCTGGGCTCCCATTAAAGGACAACAGCTATTTTAATAACGGTAAATGCCTCCTTGGCTATGGGTAAGGGAAAGGAAGCATGTGTTGAAGATGTGACATAAGTAGTTTAAGGGAGAGGAGGAAGTTAACAAAATGTTTGGAAAAGATACATAACTTAGAAAGCAGACAGGTACCTGATGTTTATTTTCTTTTCTTTTTACAATATATTGTCCTACTATGTTAGTATACAGTGTTGAATGAAGGGGACAATACCGTGACATGTTTAGCAAGTTCTTCTGTCAAAATAGAAATCTTTCTCTCCACAGCTTTTTGTCTTACAGATTATTTGAAAGTATAAAATACTTGAGGCTTGATCCAAAGCCCATTGAAGTCTGTGTCCTTTATTTACTTAATGGGCTTTGGATCAGACCCTGTTTTGTGGCACATACTGTTCATTGAAGAAATGTTTGGTTTTTTCAGTTCAAAAACTGAATTGATTCATAAAATAGACAGTACCAAAAAGAGAGAAATATAGAGAGGATTTGTAATCTGATATACATGAATATGTTACATAAGGATAAAAGTTCCTAGTTACTGAATACAGTATTCGAGCACTTGTTTAATTAAGGTATTTATCTACTAAATGACAGGACTCAGCAAATGGCAATAGAACATTGCAGCTAGCTTGCAAAATCTGGATTAGCCTTTCACTTACTCTTTTTCATTTTCTTCCCCTCTAAGCACCATATGTAAAGGTGTATCTATTAGAAAATGGAGCCTGCATAGCCAAAAAGAAAACAAAGGTAGCAAGAAAAACACTTGAACCTCTTTATCAACAACTTTTGTCATTTGAAGAAAGCCCCCAAGGAAAGGTTTTACAGGTAATTTACATCAATATTCTTGTCTATCTGAAAATGTTTCATTTTATACAATTCTCACTGAATGAGCCCAAGACTTCCTTCCACGCCTCGTTCTACGAGTCCAGTTATTTCAAAGCCTTGCTGAGCAGATGGCTACCATAGCAATGCCTTATGCTCTATTGATAATTAGCCAGTAAGAGGTGCTGCATGAACATTGATCAGGACATGCAGGGTAATGAGAACAGGCACAGGGATGGATTTAATTGTAAGGCCACAACTTTATTAAACTTAATACCCTGGTGGGTTGTTATCTGGCCCATCTCCCTGTACGAGGCCTTTAACTGGGTCCACTCTGGGGTTTACAGTGCTCCTATCAGGGCTCCTACACAGAGTAGACTTTCCACTGTTTACACCTATGATTCAGCTCACTTTGCTGAATCATCTCATTCTCCCCTCTTGTAAAGGGAACAGAAGGTACCAAAAAGGGACCTCGGTCTGCAGAGTCCTCAGGTTTTTTCCCGTAGGTCTGAGATCCCCCAGCGAAATCCCAGTTCTCTGATTTCTGGTCATTGGCCCTTTTGGCCTTTTATCTGCACTGTACAGTGGTTGCAAGTTGTGATGAACTAAACATTCATACAAGTTACTAATATTACATTTCTAACTCCTGTTCCTGTGTAACCTGACTGTGTCTCCATGATGCTACGAGGAAAGTGAAAAAAACCTAATAAGCCTCAGCCAGTTTGCCACCGACAGGGAAAAAAATTCTTCCTGACCTCTAAAACAGTTCCATGGCATCCTAGAAACACAGTTCCTATATTATATAACTACTGGGAGGGACGGTGGGTTCAGCTAAAATGGAGGAAGAGGCTCAAGAAACCCTGGACCCTTGTTGAGATTAATGATTGTGGAGAGCAAGGAGCCAGTCTGCTCCCATCTCCCTGTGGCTGGGCAGTAGGTGGTGGAGTGCTCAGGGAGAGGAGGGGTCTAGCCCTGAGTATATTCCGCCTTTCATTCCAAAGCTGTCCAGCACTTTGTGGATTCAGTCAAGTCTCCCAGCCATTAAACTGTGTGGGTAGCATTAGTACAATCATATTGTGTCTGTAATATATGGGCTCCGTTTCACACTGGGTCTCAATCTTTTAGTTCTTATTTAACACGATTAAATAGGTTTACAGCCCAGAGGACCTTTTATGGCTGCACCTCTATAGCAAAACCAGGGCTAGACCATACCAAAAGTCAAATAAGGCATCTTTCTTTAGGATTGTTGGTTTGTGAATAGGTAACTGGTTACATCTGAAGCGCTGGTTGCATCAGATCACAGCTTTCATATTTGTTGCTGAAACTTCTCTATCTTTTGTTTCCTTTACCAACAGATAATTGTTTGGGGAGACTATGGACGTATGGATCACAAATCTTTTATGGGAGTGGCACAGATACTTTTAGATGAACTGGACCTGTCAAATATGGTGATTGGATGGTTCAAACTTTTCCCCCCTTCCTCCTTAGTAGATCCAACTTTGGCTCCTCTGACTAGAAGAGCTTCCCAGTCATCTCTTGAAAGTTCAACAGGACCTTCTTATGCTCGCTCATAGCAGCTGTGAAACTGTTGTCATAGCAACCAGCGTTACAAAAAAAATTACAGGTCGCAGACCCTGGTAACACTGCATGCTTAATGTTGTGTCTTCTGAGCCTGTTTCTAGGGCTACCAAGCGATCCTGTGTTCTCAGAGGAAGTTGCACACATTGTGCACTAAGGAAGGCCCTCAGGTGAAAGAGTGGAGCTGTAAAGAACTAACAGGTTTGGAGTTCAGTGACACTTACGTTTTGGTCCAATCTGAAGCCATGGATTAAACTAAAAGAATCAATGTGTTTCACGCAACAAACGTCCTTTTCAATGGCATATCTGTTTTGTTGCTCACTTTTAACTGCCCCCCAAAGCCTGGTTATGCCGCAGAAATGGAGCTACCCCCCTTCCCCATGAAGCCATGTTACAAGTCAGTGGAATAGTCGATGTCAGAAGAACAACAGAAGAACGTAAGACCATCGAGAAAGAAAAGTTAGCTGTCATATGGAACAAAGACCAGAGAAAACTCTTTGTACTAGAATGCTTTAAAAGTTATAGTGGCAGGCTTCCTAACTCCAGCTATTGCTACAGTGAAACCCCAGATTTGATGGACTCTCTGAAAAATAAAATTCTTTGGATATACTGTACTGTATGAAATTAAAGAAACTTTTTGCATGGACACAGATTTAGCTGAACACTTAAATTATTTTCTTGGGGCTGCAACTTGCAAAAAAAGAATAAATCAGCCATTTTCAACAATTTATATTATTTTTAAAAGTAAATTTCACTAGTGCATGGTTTTAAAGTGGAGAGAATGCAACAGGGTGATACAAAGACACCACGTTTATCATTCTTTAAACCAATCATGATCTGTGTTTTTGCAGACATATATTAAAAATAAAAGATGATAATTTCTAGCTAATATTTAAAATTCTGTTTATGTGACAAGAAATAAGTGTAATATATTAAATTTATTTAAATGTAAAAGGTACAAGCCTTGTAAAGTTCAACATTATGTGCAAATTGTACACTTCTTCCTCCTTTCTCTCTCTTCTGAATCTTCCTTTGGCTCTTTTTCCCCCTCTTATTTTCCAGGATGATCCATTATATCCTAAAACTGCTACCTTTTGGCTTGTTACTTTCTTATGCCCCATATTTGGTTCAGGGTTGCAGATTGTTTTGCATTTCTGAATTCTTGGACAAAAATATTGTTTAAGAGCTTACTTTTTTCAAGCATGTTGAAAAGGATTTTGCAACATGGCTTGGGAGTTCATTAAAGTAATTCAGCATGTATTTGATAAAGAAGATATTTGAACTTTTTGCAATTAATTGTACAGTGCATGGTAACTTATTTTCATTTTTTTCTCACCTTCAAATTGAATTCTACAGCAAAATACTGGAATCATATGGCCATTGTAAGATGTCTTCAATAAATTTATTTTCAGCACCAGCATCATTCATTCACGGGTTGAACTATAATTTCTTGAAGATCTTGGAGAGAGAAAAAAAATGAACCAAATGTTTGATTTTTAGGAACTAAATTTCAGAAGTTTAATTTGCACTAAGCCAAGCAAATTGCTACATGTTTGGAGTCATAATAACCAACAAAGGTTATTAATTCTTCATCATTCTTCTGCTGTAAAGTTCAGTTTTTCATGGTCTATATTTGTGATGGCAACAATGTAATTAGTGAACATCGGTCTGTCATAAAAATGTCAAACTTTGATTTGTAATTGCCTTAAAGAAAGTAGAACATGTACCATCAAACAGTTATTTGACACCATCGCCACAAGCCTAAATGCAGTCAACAGATGATAAAATACCTGTCTCCTTGTAGTAGGCATTTACTACCATTGGGTGGTGCTGCAAGTCCAGATTGCTCATTCACTTCTCAAATTTATAGGGAAGGTAACTGGCTAAAATTTAATGATAAACTTTCTCTCTTTTTCCGGATCTTTATATGCCTTTAATACATAATTATTGTTTAACGGTGAAAACTTGCAATAATTTTTGAAATACACATTGCATTTAACTTTAAATTAAGGCCATGCACACAGAATTATTCTGATTTTGTTTGAAAATCTATTAATGGTGCCCATCAGAAAACTGTCCATGTTTCATAAAAGTAACAACAGTATCACTTTATATGCCTTTTCCTTTATGTGGTACAATATGATACACATCAAGACTGTGTCTTGTCATTCTGAGATTATATGATGGATCAATTTTAAGTTAATGAACAGACCAGTAAAACTATGTTTATTGAAATAATTTAGACACCTGTGTACCAGCAACAAATAAATGCTAAAGACATACAGTCAACGATATCCCCTAGAATTTAAAAAAAAAGTACAAAACTGTTTTCCTAATATTATCAGATGCAGTCACACATTCTTTTATGCATATTCCTCTATACATTATTTCTAATTTTGAAAAGGAAGACACAACCATATGGAAGGATTGTACATACTTGCATTATGCAGTATTTATTTTAAAATGTAATGTATTTTTTTTTAATTTTCACACATCTGCAACTCTACTTATGATTTAGTCATGTAAATAGCACTATTCCAGTGATCACTGCTGTCTTGTACATAGTAAGTTTTAAAAGTTAAAGGGAATTACAGTTGGGGAAAAAAGGGCAGATTAGGCCTGTAATGAACACCAACTAATGTAAATCAAATTCATTCTGGTGATGGTATTTAACACTTTAAATAAAACATTTTCTTTACAGAATTGATATGTGATGCTTTGTTTCTTTCCTAAGTGGGTTGACTTGCACCATTCTTTAAAAGAAGTTGTGATCTTCATAGAGCATCACACAGGAAAACAAAAGAATAACGTAGCGTTTCTTTTCAGAACAGCAATGATGTAAATGAAATACTATTCTTAATACTGCAGCAATACGGCAGAGCTCTCATTGCCAGAAATAGAGGTTTTCTTCAGTCATTGTACTGTCATATTACACTGTCAAAAATTAAACATCTAAGGACAACATTCTGCTCCACCCCTAAATGTAGTAGAAAACCAGCCCAGTTTTGCAGCATGGGATGAGGCAGCACAGGTCAACCTGGCATGAGTCCCCACACACCCTCTGTGCCACATCACAGGCTCTGAGTGGCAGTGTGCAGCAATTTGAGGAGAGTGTTGCCAGTGCTTCCTTAGCTATGTAGATCTATTGGCCAAAATCCTCTGAAAAGGGGAAGCATAGAGCTGAGCTAGACAGTACTGCAGCCCTGAGCCTGCAGTAGCAACACTGGAGCAGTGCTGAGTGTGATCTGGCTGTGGAGAGGGGAGGTCTCTTCCTGAATCCCTTTACAGAACCATAGTACAAAGGCTGTTTGTTCAGGCTTTGGCCAAAATTCAAGTGTTTTGCTCTAACAAGCTCTGTACTGTATCTGCTACTTTTCACTAATGAATGACTAAAGGGAGTCATTATAGACTCAATATAGCAGTAAAGAATCCATCCAGCTTTCAGGTCATGAATGCCTAGCAAAAATTGTTTAGTGGGAACTGAATGATGTTGCACTTTACTGGGCACTACACTATGTCGGTATAAATACCAATGAAATCTTTATGAACTTATACATTCGTTTCCAGGCTACATCTCTTGAAGTGTGAGCACTACATTAGAATATATATTGTTATGCCGGAGGGTGTTGGAAGCTGCCAGCAAGTGTGTGTGATTTATGGTCAATCACAGACCTTGCTGAAGCATGTGCTTGCCTCCCTTCATTCTGGCTAAATGGAAAAAAAGCAATTAAGCTCCTTAAGTAAGATGTCTGAAATAATAGAAGCCCAAATCAGAGGCTACATGGAAGGCCTGAGCAAGGACTAACTCAAGGAGCATAAGAGGGGTTTCCTTGGGAACTGACTGCAATGCAGGGGGCTAAGGCATTCCTTGGATCACAGCTGTGTGTGTCTGAATCAGAGGCAGAATGCCAGGAGAAAGCAAGAGAAACACTGGTGAACGTGGCCCAGAGAGGAAGCCAAGAGAGAGCTTCTTTTGGGCAGAGTGCTGGTGGGAAAGTCAGGCTTGAATTTGTGAGCAAATAAACTGCCTCCTGTTGTTTGTGCCTACGTTTTCAGGGAAATGGGAATTTATATTTGTTCTTTTTAAATAAGCAGGACTGCACCATGGAACCACCTGACTGTCTTCAGTTTCTCCACCTAACAAAAACAATTGCAAGGCCCTGAATATCGCCTAACCACTCAGACCAAAAGAGGCACCAATATGGAACCACTTGTCTATATGCTACATGGTCACAGGTTTTAATTTTTTTGGGGGGTGTCCATTGGCTTGCTCTTCTCCTCAGTGGCCTTTTCCTCCTCCATCTTACCATTAATTTCAAACAAAACAACACCATATATCACCATCCTAATCCTAATAATCTAGCTAATGGGGTTGGCATGTGATGCTCTCTTACAAACACTGGGCCACCTGCCATGTGTTTTGCATGGTTAGGTTGTGTGTAAAGCACTTTGCAGATGGACAGTGAAGTGTAAATGCTATGTCACATTAGTTATGTGGCTATTCTATTACAAGTATGTTTACTACAGGTTTTCAAATAATTTAAAAATTAAATCAGAGAAGCATGCTTTAAATGCATTCTTATAACAATCAGGACAATTAAGTAGCATGAAAATGCTAAAGAATAGTAGGTAGGGATCCATTGGTCCCCGTCCCCCGCCAGACCAACGGATCCCTACCATCGTCACCAAATCAATCACAGAGTTGGTCACAATTGTATACTTCAAAATTAAGTTAAAATGCATTTTATAGATGATAAATCATGTAATAGCTCTGTGCAAGTCAGTTGTGTCCTTATGTGTATTTGGCATTTTACTAAGTTACAAAGACACCGTTGGACTTTAGAGAGGGCACCTGCAGTGCTGTGAAAAGCCCTGTAACCATAACAGAGGACTAAGGAGGCACAGTCAGAAGTGCCTGTCCTTAATAACAGCATCTGCAACTGAAGTTGGGCTATAGTGTTCGACCTAAAATTTTCTTCGCACTGCTACTGGTGAGGCGCTGAGGATGAAATGGGTAGATGAAGGAGCCAGAGACACTAGGTTCAGCAATACCCATTAGGATGACTCTCCAAGGAGGGTTAAACTTGGGGATGGCAGAAGCAGATTCATCTAAACGTCTTTTGGCAAATGCACAGGCACGTTCATGGACTGGAAGAAATGCTTAATTCAAATGCTGCTGCTTCTTCTTCAACGCTTAGCCAGCCAGTTGGCTGTAGCAATCGTTCACCATTTGGTGCATTCCTGCGCAACTGCGAAGGCTTGATGGCCTGAGGCCAACATTGGAACAGACTTGATGAACCCATGTAATAGGGGGGTCTGCCTCTGGGCTGTCTCCTCCCCTTAGTTGGTAGAATTTTATTCTGGATGTTACAAACCACCCGGAGAATGGCGTTCGCTGGAACATCTTGTGGCATCTTTGCGACATGTCTGAAAAGCGTAAGGCACCGCCTGTGGACAATGGTCCCAGTAGTCTGCAAACCCAAACAACCATAAACATCTGCATTACAGATGAAGTCATTCCACTTTATGCCCAATATACAACGTTGCCATTTTATGTGGAAAGCCTCCAGCTTTGTCCAGTCTGCGCAGCATAGTGACCATATTTTGCAGCTGTACAACAGAATGGGAAGGATAGAGCTTGAATAAATCCTGAACTTGGGTGGCATACTGAGATGATGTTGATTTCTTATCCATTGTAAATGGCCCATGGCAGATGCTGTTATGCCAATCTGATAGAGAACCTCTGTGTGCGAATTGGAGGAGCTGCTAAGTATAGAACCCAGATAGCAAAAGCTATACACTGATTTGACGGTTTCATTGTTAAAAGAGATTGGAGTTGCAGGTGGACCTAGTCCTAGATTTTCTATTTTTGTCTTTGACCATGAAACATGGAGACCAAGCTTAGCTGACTCCTCCTCTATATGCTGGAGTGCCTCACGAAACCCGTTGGGGCTCTGTACTAAAAGAACAACATCATCAGCATAGTCAAGGTCTGTGAGCGAGCGATCATTAATCTCAATGCCTGTGGACCTGACGGAATACTGCATTATGAAATCCATTGTCCGACAAAAGAGTGCAGGAGACAGAACGCAGCCCTGTCTAACACCAGATACTGATTTAAAAGGCACTGACATCCAGTTCCCCAGACGAACACGGGCAGTGTCACTTTAGAATAAACAATATTATTACTGATAATTGCTGTCTGCCTGCAATTTTTGCTGGGCATTTATCAGTAGTATTATTATTTATACTAAGGTCACACCCAAATGGGCCTGCCCCACCCTGAAGAGTGTATAATCTAACAGGCAGATACACAGTGGTGGGAAAATGCAAAGTCATCAGGTTGACAACAGAGACACTCTTATACATCCCTTAATTTTGTTTCCAGATAATTAGGAATTTAACTGCAAGATTCCTGTCCTGAGGAAGAAAGGAGGCTTGGTGGTGAGTAAGGGTAGTTGCCATGAGAGAGTGCTTGCTCCTTCCATGGCCCAGGCCACTAAGGGTATGTCTACACTGCAAAAAACCACCCGCCGCAGCGAGTCTCAAAGCCCAGGACAACTGACTTGGGCTCGCAGAGCTTGCAAAATAACAGCATAGACAGACCCACTCAGGCTGGAACTTGGGCTCTGAAACCCAGAGAGGTGGGGTGGAGCTCAGAGCCCAATCTTCAGCCTGCACTGTTATATACTGCTATTTTTAGTCCCATGGCGCGAACCTGAGGGCTTGTCTACACTACCGGGGTAAGTCGACCTAAGTTATGCTACTCCAGCTATGTGATTAATGCAGCTGGAGTTGACGTAGCTTAAGTCGACTTGTTGCGGTGTCTGCACCACGCTGCGTCGACAGGAGACGCTCTCCCATCGACTTACCTTACTCCTCTAGTTCTGGTGGAGTACCGGAGTTGATAGGAGAGTGCTCTGCAGTCGATTTAGTGGGTCTTCACTAGACTCACTAAATCGACCCCCACTGCATCAATCGCAGCAGCGTCAATCCCTGGTAAGTGTAGTGTGGTAAACCCAGGACAAACAGCTACCAAGGGGTGGGTAGTAACTAGTCCCAGGGGGTTAAAAGGCCTCTCCCTACCCACGGAGGAGAGATAACTACGGGGAAATAAGGTTCAGCTGGGAAAGAGGTTGCTATGGAGCTAATTAGGTCCAGCTGGCTGCAACTGCTGGAGACCTTTTTAAACCCTCCCCTGTGGGAATGGAGGGGCGGCGTGAGAGGGTGTGAGAAGCAGGGAAGCTGCCAGTAGGACACCGAAGCCTTCCTGGAAGGAGGAGGGCTGCATTTCCTCCCCAGAAGGGAAGGAAAACAAACTGAAGGGACTGACCAGGGGAAGGTATAGCCAGACCCTGCGCTACCAGTAAGGGTGTGCCCTGCCCAAGCCTGTGTCTCCAAGGCAAAAAGGGACTGAGTCCACTGAGGAGAAGAAGGTACTTTGCCACAGTAGACATACATACAAGTGTGTAAGTTAAGGCTTACTGCTGACGGGGTTTGTTTTTTACAATGCAAACACACCCCAAGGGTGCATGTTTGGAAGCAGAAAGATTAATAATCCTGGTGTTATTTTCAAGCAGGCTCTTTGTATGGACAGCTATATGTTGGAAATGGTCTGAAAATTATTTTCTCAGCTGTACAGTTTGTGCCGGCTGTGCTCTTATTTCACATTGCCTTTACAATGGCATTGTGAGCCCCCATGACCTCAGGCTCACTGTAATTTATTCTTACTAGAACAAAGGAAGACTAAAAGAAAAGGTGGACAGAAAAGTTTCAGGCTATTTTAAATAGACCAAGCCCAAGAAAATTACATAAAGAAGATTTACCACTAGAGCTTGACATTGAATTAGGAGATATTACAATGGAAGAGGTTATCAAAGCCATCAGTAACCTCAAAAATGGGGAAGTGGCTCGAGTGGGGAATATTGCTGGAGAGATGCTTAAAGCAAGTGACACAATAGCCCTCCAGACTTTCCTTGTGTTTTTAATAGAATATGTAATGAAGAAAAGAACCCAACCCAGTGGAAGAAAATTGCTGAAGAAGGGTGACCTTACCAACTGCAATAGCTCGAGAGGACTCACATTACTCTCAGCATCTGGGACAATCGTGTGTAAGATTATCCTGGAACATAACAAGAAACAACTATAGCTCCAACTTAGAGAGGAACAAGCAAGTTTTAAAAATCATTGGGCTCATATGTAGACCAAAGCTGAGTTTAGCACATTGCCTAATGAAAGAAAAGACCCTTGTTCATCAACAAGGGAAAGACAAAATACTATCTATGTTCCAAAAGCAACCATCAAAGTAGACTGAGAAACACTAGACGACGTAAGTCATTTTACTTAGCTGGGGAATGAGCAGTGCAGTGATGGTGACACCATGCGAGATGTCAAGGAACGAATATCGAAAGCAGCGAACAATGTTCGTAAACTTGAGAAAAGCATAATCAGTACTGCTACTGGAATCATGTCTGTCCTATGGAGCAGAGTCTGGACACTCCAAAGCAGCAAGTGATAAGAAGACCAACTCTTTCCAAGGTAAATTCCTGTAGAAGATTTTCACAGTCCATTGGAAAGAGTTTGATAACACCAGAGATTCTAAGTATGGCCCACCAACTTAGAGCATCAAAAATAGCAAGAAGGCGACAATAGACATATTTAGGACATGCTTTGAGGGTGCCACCAACACAACTTCCATGTTAAGTGATAACGTGGACACCAAAAAGAGGGTGACCTAGAGAAACACTATGTAGCACCATAGAGCAAGCAGCTAAATACATCAACATGACACACCAAAGCATGAACAGACCTGCACAAGACCGAAATAAATAGTGGGAACTGATGAACCGCTACGTACCTGAGGGTGTGGGAGAATAAAGAGCAAAGGAAAACTTTTAGCGGACTTCTTCATTGTTTGCATCATGTGCAGAATGCAGCAACACTGGAAAGAGCAGTTGTGTTCATGTTCTGCCCACACTATAGGCTAGAGGGTTTTAGGTGTCTAACTCCCACTTTAGGTGCCCAAATAAAAAATGTAAATTCTCAACCCCACCCACTCAGCTGCCGCCTAACCCTGTAAGCACCTCCATTTTTGCTCCTAAAGTCCCATAGGTGCCTACATTTCTGCTAGTGGTCATGCACAAAGCTGCTTAAGTCCTGACAGTGCCAAGAAGCTTGTTGCCTAGATCCTGATGAGATCCTCAAACTAGTGCCCCACCACCACCTCCGTGGCCTATTGCCTGCAGGACCCAATTTGGTAGGCATTCTCAGAGGCCACCTACTGGATCAAGCTGCACACAAAACACAGGAAGAGCTGGTCATGGCCGGATTAACAAGTTACTAAATCACAGGCCCTGGTTCTCATGGAGGACTTCAATCACCCTGATATCTGCTGGGAGAGCAATACAGCAGTGCACAGACAATCCAGGAAGTTGTTGGAAAGTGTAGGGGACAATTTCCTGGTGCAAGTGCTGAAGGAACCAACTAGGAGCAGAGCTCTTCTCGATCTGCTGCCCACAAACAGGGAAGAATAAGTAGGGGAAGCAAAAGTGGATGGAAATCTGAGTGGCCATCTTGTTTATCACTTCAAAGGTTTTTCTTCCCCTGCTGTTATGGTTCCTCTCAATTAATTAGCCTCTTAAGGTTGGTCTATGCACCTCCACCATATCATGTTTCTCTGACTGTATAAATATCTGTCTACTGTATGTTTCATTCCATGCATCCGATGAAGTGGGTTCTAACCCACGAAAGCTTATGCTGAAATAAATTTGTTAGTCTCTAAGGTTCTACAAGTTTTTCTTTCTTATTTTCGTTTTGCTGACACAGACTAACACGGCTACTACATGGAAACCTGAGAGGCAGTGATCATGAGATGGTCGAGTTCAGGATCCTGAAATAAGGTGGAAAGTTGAGCAGCAGAATACAGACCCTGGACTTCAGAAAAGCAGACTTTGACTCCCTCAGGGAACTGATGGGCAGGATCCCCTGGGAGAATAACAGGAGGGGAAAAGGAGCTCAGGAGAGCTGGCTGTATTTTAAAGAATCCATATTGAGGTTGCAGGAACAAACCATCCCGATGTGTAGAAACAATAGTAAATATGGCAGGCGACCAGCTTGGCTTAACAGCGAAATCCTTGCTGATCTTAAACACAAAAAAGAAGCGGAAGATTGGACAAATGACCAGGGTGGAGTATAAAAATATTGCTCAAGTATGCAGGAGTGAAATCAGGAAGGCCAAATCACACTTGGAGTTGCAGCTAGCAAGGGCTGTTAAGAGTAACAAGAAGGGTTTCTACAGGTATGTTAGCAACAAGAAAAAGGTCAGGGAAAGTGTGGGCCCCTTACTGAATGAGTGGGGGGGGGGTGCAACCTAGAGACAGAGGATGTGGAAAAAGCTAATGTACTCCATGCTTTTTTCACCTCTGTCTTCACAAACAAGGTCAGCTCCCAGACTACTGCACTGGGCAGCACAGTATGGGGAGGAGGTGACCAGCCCTCTGTGGAGAAAGAAGTGGTTCAGGACTATTTAGAAAAGCTGGACGAGCACAAGTCCATGGGGCTGGATGCACTGCATCCGAGGGTGCTAAAGGAGTTGGCTGATGTGATTGCAGAGCCATTGGCCATTATCTTTGAAAACTCATGGCGATCAGGCGAGGTCCCGGATGACTGGAAAAAGGGAAGGAGGAGGATCCGGGGAACTACGGGCCAGTCAGCCTCACCTCAGTCCCTGGAAAAATCATGGAGCAAGTCCTCAAGGAATCAATTTTGAAGCACTTCGAGGAGAGGAAAGTGATCAGGAACAGTCTGCATGGATTCACCAAGGGTAAGTCATGCCTGACTAACTTAATTGCCTTCTATGATGAGATAACTGGCTCTGTGGATGAGGGGAAAGCAGTGGACGTGTTATTCCTTGACTTTAGCAAAGCTTTTGATACAGTCTCCTACAGTATTCTTGCAAGCAAGTTAAAGAAGTATGGGCTGGATGAATGGACTATAAGGTGGATAGAAAGCTGGCTAGATTATCGGGCTCAATGGGTAGTGATCAATGGCTCCATGTCTAGTTGGCAGCCGGTATCAAGCGGAGTGCCCCAACGGTTGGTCCTGGGGCTGGTTTTGTTCATTATCTTCATTAATGATTTGGAGGATGGCGTGGATTGCACACTCAGCAAGTTTGCAGATGACACTAAACTGGGAGGAGTGGTAGATACGCTGGAGGGTAGGGCCTAAGTCTGACTCCTCTCCTCAGCATTTCCCATTGGCTAGTTTAAACAGCTCCCCACTCAGCTTGCTGGCTTTTGTGAATCCCATTCAAAGGCACCTAACGCTCCCCATACGTTGCATAGGGAGCCTGGGCACCTGACTCAGGGCTGTGGCTACCACTAGGCAGCAAAGTGCCTAAACGTTAGGCTTCGCCCAGATTCCTCAACCAGTACAGTACAGTCATTCTACTCCCAGTCTTGCCAACCTGACTGTTAGCTTCATTGGTATTGGCAGTGTCTTTCCTCTTAATGTCCATTCTCCAACCACTGCTGTTCCTTTCTCCATTGCTGTATTCTTTCTTTCTTGATTTTTCTTCCTGCTCAATATTAGAATCAGGCGTGGAGATTATACGAGCATCTCCCAACCATCTCTCCCAAGTTCCCTAGTTTAAAGCTCTTATAATCAGTTGTGCCAACCTCCATCCCAGAAGTCTATTTCCCTCCCTACTCAGGTAGAGTCCATCCTATGAGAACAGTCTTCTGTCTATGAATGCCTCTCAGTAGTTGAACATCCCAAAGCCTTCCTTATAGCACCACTGCCTGAGCCATGTGTGATGATCATAATCATGTCACCTTCCTTCCCCTCCTCTAGGGACAAGTAGAATCTAACTGAAGATTACCTGAGCCTCCATTTCTTTAAGTGTCTTCCCCAGCCTGGCATAGTCTCCCTTGATGTGTTCCAGTGAGAATCTAGCTGTGTTATTTGTTCCCACATGAAGGATGATCAGATCCACATCCCATATCTTAGCTCCCAGCAGACAGCACACTCTTCTGTTCTGTGGATCAGCCCTGGTGACATGCCTGTCTGCTCTTAGTAGAAAGTCACCAGTCATGTAGATCTTCTTTCTGGTGATGGTGTGATTTTCCAGTCTTCCCTCTGTTCTTTCTGGCGGCAAGTCCTTTTGTCTTTTGTTCTCTTCTGAAATCTTCTGCAAGTCATCCTCCATCCTCCTGGGGCTCCAAAATCCGGCTATCTCCATTGACTCTTCCTGTAGGACTAGCTGGTCTTCTCGTCTTCCTTGCCCTCCCACCTTCTGTTACTGCTTTCTTTGCCCCTTCTGCATTTTCCAATTCAGCAAACCTGTTCCTGAGCTCTGTTCATCCTTCAATAGCCTGTCTTTTCCTCTGCCTGGTTTTCAGTCACATGCTTCCACTGGCCACATTCCTTACCTAGCAGTCTCCTCTCACAGTTCTCCAGTCCAGCTTGCATTTGTGACTCTTGACTTTTACCTTCAGCCTCCTCTTGCCTTCCCTCCATCATCATCATCTGCTCAAATCCCCTTTGAAACTCAACCATAGTTTCCACCTGCATCTCCAAACCTCAGCTCTTTTCTTCCATCAGCTCTACCAGGTGGCACTCCATACAAACAAAGTTCTTTTTGGTACCTGCTCCAGGATACTGTACATCCCACAGCTTCCACATCCAGTTATTTTCATTGTGTCTTCCATTGCTTGGGTCACTACCACTGCTGCCTCTGTATCTGTCCTAGCCTTCCCACCTAAAGTCCTGCCAAGGAAAACAAAAAACCCAAACACCCAGGCGAATCCAGAATACCACTCACCTCCTCCTCCCCTAAACTCCCCTTACGAACTTCCACTCAGACACCCCTGTTTTCAGCTCTGTTTGCTGGATCCTGTGCTACTGCTGCTGTGCTGGTGGCTGGTTGCTTTGCTGCCTTGACAGGCCCCCTAATCAGGGAAGCCCCGCTCCCTAATCAGGGCTCCCCTGTGATCTCTGAGTCAATCAATACATGGCATGTTTTCTAATCATTATCATGGCTCTTCTCTAAATCCTCTCCAATTTATCAAAATTCTTGACCTGCGGGTGCCAGAATTGGACACAGTATTTCAGCAGAAGTCATACCAGTGCCAAATAAAGAGGTAAAATAACTTCTCTGCACCTACTCAAGATTCCTCTGTTTATGAATCCCAGGATCGCATTAGCCCTTTTGGCTTACAGCATTGCACTGGAAGTTCATGGTCAGCTGATTATCGACAATCATCTCTAAATCTTTTTTCAGCATAACTGCTTCCCAGGATAGAGACCCCACATCCTGTAAGTATGGCCTATATTCTCTGTTCCTAGATGTATACACATATTTCATCATATTAAAACACATATTGATGACCAATTGATCTATTTCACTTTTTATCAGTGACCTGTCCTCTTCACTATTAATATTTCCCACCCTGACCCCATCCCCAATTTTTGTGTCATCTGCAAACTTTATCAGTAGTGATGTTATGTCTACCATCCAGGACATCATTGATAAAAATGTTAAACAGTATAGGGCCAAGAACCAATCCCTGCAGGATCCCACTAGAAATACAACCCCTTTATGATGATTCCCCATTTTTAGACCTATCAGTTCGCCAGCATTTAATCCACTTAATGTGGGCCCTGTTAATTGTATAAGCATTCTAGTTTTTTAAACAAAAATGTCATGTGATACCAAATCAAATGCCTTACAGACATTTATTACATCAACATCTTACCTGTATCACCAGTATCAGGGACTAATTGTGCTGGGCACAGTAAAAACATAATATGGAAGATAGTCACTGCCCCAAAAAGCTTACAAGCTAAATAAGCACCAGAAATGACAGATGGGAATGAAATACAATAGAAGGTGGGAAGTGAGACTACAATCCTGCTCCAGTGGAGTTTTGTCATGGATTTAAATGGGAATAAGGATCAGGGTCTTACTCTTCATGTGGTGTAGCTTTAACACAAGCATGAACTATGTTACTGGTGGTCTCTGTTTCACAGAGAATGCCAGTTCATGCTGACAGGATTGTAAGATATAAGAGTGGTGCTGCTGTGTTAATCTATAGGGCCAAGCATTTAGCTATGCTGCAGACAGGACTAGAACAGTAGCGCAGCCAGGTCCGGAGTGCAGGGGGAGCGGCGCTATAAAAGGCGCCTCCCCCTGTACTCACCCGGCGGCGCTCCGGGTGTTCGGCGGCACTTCAGCAGCTCACTCTGGGTCTTTGGCGGTACCCCGCGCCAAAATGCCACTGAAGACCCGGAGCGCCGCCAGGTGAGAGTAGGAAGCGGCGCTTAAAAAGAAGCAGCACCTTTTTTTAGTGCTGCTAAAAAAAGGCGCCGCTTCGCCACTTCTGCTCACGGGGGAGCGGCCGCTCACCCTACTCCCCCCCGGCTACGCTACTGGACTAGAAACCACCCATGGGAGGAAAAGCGGGACACAATGGCCAGCATGTTCATACTTGGGTGCCTATAGTTTGACTTCAATGGAAGTTTTTTGTGTTCAGCACTTTTGGATATATATAAAATTCAAGTAAGCTTAAGGAAATACATGTGCTGTAAAGGAAGGTCGTGAGCAGCAACTAAAAGGAGGTCCTTGAATATAATGTTATAAGGCCAGATGGCATGAAGTAAAGAGGCTAGCTGGCTCAAAGAATTATTCATGAGATAAAGGGACATGTCTAAAAAGAAGGCTCTAACCAATAGGGTTGACAGCAGATGGATTTTAAATAAGAGAAAAGGAATCTGTCTTAAAAGGAGCCAAAATGAACCTTCCCACCCCACATACCAGTGTTATCTTAAAGGGAAAGCCTATGTAAATCCAGGTGCAATTAGGGTTGCCAGCCATGCAGTTTTTGACCAGTATGTCCAGTTGAAAAGGGACCCTGGAGGCTCTGGTCGGCACTACCGACGGGGCTTTTAAAAGTCCAGTCAATGGCACAGCGGGTGCCCGGGGCTAAAGCAGGTTTCCTGCCTGCCCTGGCTCCGTGGGGCTCTCAGAAGCAGCCACCAGGTCCTTGCGGCCCTTAGGCACATGGGCAGCCAAGGAGGCACCACATGCTGCCCCTGCATCTAGTGCTGGCTAAGCTGTTCCCATTGGCCAGGAACCACGACCGCACCCCCAGCCAGAGCCCGCACCCCCAGCCAGAGGCCTCACCCCATCCTGCACCCCAACCTCCTGCCCCAACCCAGAGGCCTCTATTGCACCCCAAACCCCTCATCCCTGGACCCACCACAGAGCCCACACCCCCAGCCAGAACCCTCACCCCCACACACACCCTAACTCCCTGCCCCAGTCTGGAACCCTGTCCTGCTCCCTGAACCCCTCATTTATGGCCCCAACCAGAGCCCACACCCCAGACCAGAGCTCATACCCCCCCAAACTCCAACCCCCTGCCCCAGCCCAGAGCCCTCTCGTGCACCCCAAACCTCTCATCCCTGAGCCCACACCCCCAGCCAGAGCCCTCATGCCCTTCCCACACCCCAATCCCCTGCCCCAGCCCAGTGAAAGTGAGTGAGGGTGGGGGAGAGCAAGGGACAGGGGAAGGGAGCGAACAAGGGGTGGGGCCTCAGAGAAGGGGCAGGGCAGGGGCAGGGCTTTGAGGCAGGGGAGGGGGTATTCGGTTTTTTTGTGATTAGAAAGATAGATAGAGGGGAGGAAAGGCCTTTGGAAGAAAGGCAGCTGTAAATCTTAGCAGGATTAAGACTGGAACTAAGGGTGAACTGTCTCAAATTGGTTTGTGGCTGAAGGTAGTAATTGGCAATGACATCACTTGTTTGTTAAAGGGAATAAAACGTGAGTTATGAATTTGAAGGTGTTGTGAGGCCTACCTGGTGCACACCAGAACGAGACTGTTTACCGTAAGTGTATTCAGCACATGCTTATGAATACTTTGTTAGTGTATTGGGTGCAGTGACTGCTTATTTTTAGGCTGTTTAGAACAATTTTATAAACTAGTCATTTAGCCTTTGGGTTTAATAAAGGAATTTATGTTTAAACTGGTGTCTGGTGGTTTCCCATATTAATAATTGCTAATATTATTAACAATTCCAACAAGCATCTATCAAAAGCCATTTATTTGAGTGTCTAACTTTGGACACCCAGCTTTGACTAATATGATCAAAAGAACTAGTAAGTCTGGGTCCCGTGACGCTTGGACCTGTAATGTGCATGGTTGACCAACTATTTTGAACCTTTTTTAAAAAATGTGCTGTCCTTGTCTAACCCTCACATCCACAGCAGTGGGGTGATATTTACTAGTCAGGTTGTTCATTCACACAGTGGCACAATTAAGGACTGAGTTTTGTTTATGATATTTTTTTAAAAATAACTAGGCAGCCATATCCCTCACATTATTTTGTCCAGTGATGATCCCGAGGCTGACAGTAGTAGTGAGCTGCCTGCCACAAGATCCTGCTACATCTACTCGTGTCTGATTAACAACACTTAATACTGATACTGGTGTGTCAGTGCAGTTGACTGGGACTCTTCTGTAGTTTATACATTGACCACCCCATCCCCATCCCCATCCCAATCCCAAAGAGCTCCCGTGACATTCTCAGGGTACTCAGGTCTGTGAATCATCTTATTATCCCCCACCACCTTCAACACGAGGGAGTCTTGCTTGAGCTTAACTGATATCAGCTTCCTGCCACCTGGAGCTTGTTAGCCTCCCACACACTCTCCTCTGGGCATAGCCAGCCCTTACTCTGCCTTGCAGATTAACAATCAGTGTACCCCAGGCTGAGTCTGTTTGAAGCATTCCACTGTTATGTCCAGCCCCTTATCCACTGAACACTTACAGAAATACCAGATCTGCCATCTCCAAAGGAACAGTGTATACACCAGCTTGTATGATTCAACGTAGGATCAGAACCTTACTTAATATCATGTCACTCAGATGTATTTATAGTGAAAACAAGAACATTTATTATCAAAGATTCAAAATTCAAGTTATAGTGAGTAAGAATATTGGAAACAAAAGCTTAAACATAAAACAAAATCATAACATGCTTTCTAGCACCTAAACTTAATTAACAGGCTGACCTCCTGTCTAAAGTAGTTTCTCACCCAATGTCTTCTGCAGCTTTTCAATCAAGGTTGGCTGATATCCCATTTTCATGAAAGTAAACATACTGCCCGTTTACTTCCTAGGTGCAGGATTAGGTGTCTTCTTTGCAGGGCCGGCCCTACCTTTTTGGCCGCCCCAAGCAAAAAAAACCAAAAAACCCCCCACAAGCTCTCCCCCCCAACGCCAGCCAAAACACCCCCCCCCCCAACAACGCCGCCCTGCCAAAACGCTGGGGGGGAGGGCGGCATGCCCGCCGCCCCGCTCCCCCTGCCGCCCCACTGCCCCGGCCGGGGCGCCGGCGGGGAGCAGAACATGCCTGCTGCCCCGCTGCCCCGGCCGGGGTGCCGGCGGCGAGTGGAGCACGCCAGCAGCCCTGCTCCCCCGGCGGGGGTGCCAGAGGAAGATTGGTTTTTTTGGTAAATAAAAAAAAATAATAAAAAAAAACAACCTTGAGTGCCGCCCCCCTCCAGGTGCCGCCCCAAGCACGTGCTTGGTAGGCTGGTGCCTGGAGCCGGCCCTGCTTCTTTGCCTTCTACTTATATCTGCAAAATTCATTTTCTGTACTCAGAGACAGAATAAATCACCCCCAGCTTCTTTTTCCTGTCTGCTGCTTCCCTGTTGACTTCACATCTCTTCAATAGCTTCATTTTTAAATGTGCATCCATTGTGTTAGCTTACAATGCTGTATTTACACCAGACAGCTAGAAAGAGAGCGGTGACTAAACAGCTCTTGTCTGACAGAAAATCTGTTTCTTCACCTCTGCTGTTGACTCATTCCTGGAAACAGAATCTAGGAACATATTCTCAGTGTATACGACCATAACTGCTTACATCATATCTTCACATACATTTCACAACAATACTAATGACCGGTATGACCCCAGCTTTCATTTAGGACCTCACATGACATTCCTTGGTAACCCAGCATGTACATACCAGATTCAGGACATTCCTGTAACCCCCTTGCCTCATGGCATTAAGGGATTCTTGGGTCATATATCCATTGTGTTGATTCCCTCTTGACACCATAACATTGGTGTTGTACTTGGAATATCAGCTTTCTCATATAGTTACATCCTGCATTTAGGATGCCAGGAGTGGGATACCTGTTTCATGGGTCTTTTAGCTCTAAACACTTTCTCAGTGACTCCAAATGCCACATGTTGATTTATTTTACTTTTATAAGAGGCCTGCTCTGTAAAGCTTACATAGATAATCCAATAAACACAACGTAATTACACTCTACATCTCGGAGGGCAGCCAAAAATCTCCTTGGCCATGCACTTCCTCCCCTCATGCCTGGAAAAAAATGATGGTCTGTGTACTGAGCCCTAAAGGACAGCAAATTTGAGTTTTGTCAGAGCAGGATGGGGGAGCATATTCAAGTGACAACGCCCCTCACATTTTAATATCAGCACTATCAGCTCCAGTGCCTTAGCTCTGTCCAGCCTCTATAACAACTCATGGGGTGCGAGCTGGCTCTCAGATACCCAGGGCATATAGATCAAAACCAACACCTTGAATTTCACTGGGGCACAAAAGAGAAGCGGGTACAATTGCAGAAGAATTGCTGTTATATGTTCCCTGGTGCCTAACTGTAGTCCAGCTGTAGTGTCTGAGTGGTCTTTCAGTCTAGCCACTATTTAAAGTCTATGACAATAATCCAGTTTTGAGGCGACAAAGGCATGGGTAACTGTGGTAGAGTCTCAAGCTGAAAGGAGAATCAAAAGCACCTAGGCAGGTGTAAATTTAAAAAGGCACTCTTGGGTGCAGTGCTAGACCAAGAGAAATGTGGTCAAAGGAAAGACAAACCGCCGCCCAAAGAAAAGGGAGCAGGAAGCATCTATATCGTCAAGATCAGTCCACCCCCCCCACCCCTCCATCTAATATAAAATTCCCAGCATTGAGCTAGTAAGAGAGAAGGACAGCATTCAAAGAAATTTGAGGAATGGGAAGCACTGTAATAGGGATTGTATGTAAAAAGGAGCAGAGGGTCCTGCCCTATTAATCTCTGTTAATTAGGATGACTCCTACATGCAATCTAAATAACAGACAGTAAAAAATGAGAGAGAAAAAAAACCATTGTGTAGACTCGGTGTTCCCTTCACCATGTTCTTCACTGTGTTGTCCAGTCTAGTTTATAGGCAGTTGAAAAATAGATCTAACACAGGCCCTAATTGTTTAAACAAATGGGAAACCAATAAACAAATAAATGCCTACATGCAACATGTGATTAAACTGTGAACTTATTGCCACAGAAAGTCACTGAGGTCAAGAACTTCAAAAGGATTGAATATTTATGTGGCTATCAAGAATACCCAGAGGTATCATAATTAATTACAACAAATTTTGGAAGGAATATTAAACCTTGTGCTTCAGGGTTTAAGCCATTCTTTAACTCTGAGACCAGGCTTAGCTGTTCATGGCAGGAGCCTGGGGGTGGATGATTCCTCATCTGCCTGCTGCAGTGTTCTTACACCTTCCTTGGAAGCATCTGATTCGTGCCAGTGCTGGACTGCTAGAGATGGACACTGGACAAGATGGGTTTGACCAAGTCTGGCAATCAGAAGCAGTGGAAGCACCCCCCGAGCACCCTTCCCTCCCTCCCCACCCCCCCATTCCGCCACCCCTGCTGGCAATTCCCATGTTCCTACAAGTTTTCCTTTATCCTAACACTGCAGCTCTCCTTAATCTTGCCTCTGATCTGAACCCTTAAGGATGCAAGACAATAAAATACCATTCTGTTGAAAAGGCTGAACTATGAGTATCCAGCTGCCTACAGACCACTTCTCTCTGAAAAACTTGCAATACATTTTTCTGTTTAGTAGCATATAATTTATTGATGACATGTATCTGGCTTATCACTATTAACACAGCTTGAGCCCTTTGCAGATGAACGCTACTGTTCAAGAAAAATATACAATAGGTTTTGGTAGTGAGAGGAATAAAATGGTAAAGGAACAGTAAACTGCCCAGGCTGAAATGCCTTGTTGAAGAGTACTCAGTAGTAAAATTAAAGGGACAGTGTCAGTCTGGTTAGCCTGTACAATACTCAAATGAAGGCAAATTTCACTCACTGTCACTGTAGGATAGGCACTTTTTTTTTTAGAAAACACTTGGTCTAAAATTTCTCTCTATGCTGGAAAGAAACGTTACTCATCCCTCAGTGAATTCTCATGAGCACATTCTTCTAGGGGTAAAGGCGTCTCCCGGAAGGTGAGTTGGGCGCGGGTGGGGGGGGCCGGCGGGGAGCTGCTGGTGGGTGCTCAGCACCCACCAATTTTTCCCCGTGGGTGCTCCAGCCCCGGAGCACCCACGGAGTCAGCACCTATGGCAAGTGTAACATTGCTATTTAACACACAGTATATATGTCTGGTTTTACTCCTCGTACTCAACTTGAGGAGTGCTAGCAGATGCATCTTTCCCTGACAGGTCATACCCCCACGCCTGTGTACAAACCCAGTGCTGGACTCACTGATGCCCAGGAAAGTTCTGCTAGAATAAGCAATGCAGGATGAGCCACAACATATTTATTTAGAAATAGATTAAACAGTGAGTACCTTGCTATGAAAGACTGTAGACAAAAACTGTATGGCATGATATTGCTTGAGATACAGTATCATGGAATTAAACACTATCATGATACACCTCTGCACACAGAGACAGGCCAAGTTAAGGCTGTGTAGTCCAGCCTCATTATGTAGAACCGTAACATTTCGTTATCATAGTGTTGAGGAAGTAGGGTGGGAATTGTGTCCCTGTGGCACAGCTTCCTGAGCTACTGTAGTTTACACACTGCCCCTTGCTCAGGATTGTGCCTGAAGGCACAGTCTAGAAACCAGTTATTTACAGACAGTGGTCAGCACTAAAATGTCAACATTTCCCAACAGCTTCTGTAGTTTCCTTCTATACCTTACCAGGGCTTAAATTCTCAAAGATGATTTTCCAGATTCCTGCCCCGCATTAGGGCTCAGGGCTTTAGCCCTGCAGGGGTCCGGGGGTTAGGGAGGAGGGACGGGAGCACCGAGGCATAAGCCTTTAGCCCCACAGGGGTTGGGGGACTCCAGGGCTTGGCGCTTTAGCCAGGCTTCCACAGCTTTGAAAATATTTACCAGAGCTCCACTCTGGGCCCTGGTTGAATTTAAGCCCTGTACATTACCAATAGTTCCACAGGTTCCCTCTCATGTTTTGAGAGGTGATGAACACAGTCTATAATTACTTACACTGGGGAGGAAATTTCTGATAGCAGATGGCTCTTTAACCTAGCAGGAAAAAAAGGCATCACAAGATCCAATGTATGGAAGCTGAAGCTAGACAAACTGAGACTTGAAATGAGGCACACATTTTTAACAGTGCGGGTAATTAGTCATTGGAACACTTTACCTAAGGACATGTTGGATTGTCCATCACCTGAAGTCTTTAAATCAGGGTGAGCTGGCTATCTAAAGACATACTATAGTTCAAACAGAAGCCATGAGCTTGGTGCAGGAAGGGGAGGGGGGTTTATGGCCTGTGTTATACTGGAGGTAAGACTAAATGATCTTAGTGGTCCCGTCTCACCTTCGAATCTATTAATCCGTACTGAAAAGTGAAAAAGTACAGGAAATAACCACTATATTTCAAACACCTTTGTGCATAGATATTGGTAAACAATGACTTTTTTAATAGTAATTTCTCTGTGTGTGTGATTGCATGTATGTAAATATACACTATCTATAAAGTTGGTGGATTAGGCTGAAATGTCAGTTCCCATCTTTTCCTATATTTTCTGTCTCACCACCTTCCAAAATCAGCTTAAAACACCTCTCTTGCCTATTTCAGCTGTTAGCTGTCATTTGAGCTGGTGCAATGTATTATTAAACTCTGCCCCTTATTTTGAGTTACAGCTTGTTTGAAAGACACTGTATAAGAAGGGGGTAGATCCTACAAACAGTCCCTTTGATTTCAGTACAAGCTATGAATACAGAGAGCTAGCATGAGCGGCCCCCGAAGTTGTGTTGTATTATTGAAATCAATTTAACATATGTACCTGAGGCGCCAAGTTTGAAAATATCTGGGTGAAACCCTGGCCCCATTGAAGTCAATTGCAACACTCCTATTGATTACAGGACTTCACGCTCTGGGTTTTGTACACTGAATTTTAAGGGTTATTAGTCCAGGGTAATCATGTATACATTTGGAAAGGGCAAAAACGTACAAGGATTTCTGTCATTTTATTAATTATTATTATTATTGTGATCCACAAAAGAGGGCTTTGCCTGCTCACCTTTCATGGGCAACATCCCCCACCCTCCGCCACCAACTTCAGTAACTGTATCCAGGGGAGTTTTGTGAAAGGACGAATTGCAGGAGTGGGCCCCATACACATGGGTGTCAAAACACAGTGGGCACAAAGCCACCCATGGTGTCACATCAGCGAGTGGGATTTGGCCCAGTGCACTATAAGCAGCACGTAAATCATTTCTGTTGGCTTAAGGCAACGCAGTGTAAAGTGGTGCCATAAAAATTTTATACCCTGCTTTTAAATCACTGTTGACAACAGCTGCTGAGTGCAGCAATGTATTTTCTATACTAAAGCTTATTGGACTATTTCCGAATTTAGGAAAGATAAATAAAAACATTTCCCTTGGAGATACCAGTGATTCCCAGACTGGCTAAGCAGTAGCAGCAGAGTCGTAGGCCTTCTGGAGAAGCTTTTACTCTGCAGCAGGCTGACAGTGATTGATATGGTGGGATATTTACATTGAGTGTGTGACCTATGCTGCCTGAGTTTGCAAGAGCTCTACAGAGTTTAAGGGAAAGGGAGAGGTATTACAGGCTTAAAGTGTGTCTGGGTTATGCACGATATAGTGGCAGAAAATCAAAACATGGTTTTATCTCCAGGAGATAGCCTCCCACTTCCTATTGACTCCTCACAATACATTCTTATTTTAAGGGTGCTCTGGGTCATCTTCCTTTTCACTCGCCCAAGAAAGGGAAAATTACAACTTATCTCTGTTTTTTGGTTCTTGCCAATTAGTTCTGAGGACACTGCACTGCTTGTGGAAAAGGAGCTTAAGCTCTCTGCTTGTCCTTACAGAGGACAGAGTTTTGCACACGAGGATTAGTTCAAAGCACTGCAGATCTCAGCATGATTAAAAGAAAAAAAACAAAAAACAAAACCCCACTCCAACAGATGCTTTTACTAAATGTCATTAACTCACAATAGCACCTACAAAGACCACCGCCTGCCCGCAGCCTCTCTCCTAACATGTGTACTCTCCTAGCCTCCTTTCCCTGCCCCTATGTGGCAATTCACAGCAGTCACACTCCCAGGCACATGATGAGCAGCTGAGCATTGAGCTTCAGGTTTGATTATTGCTTTCTTCAAGTGCAACACTCCATAAAAAGCGGTGGACAGTCCACATGCTCAGCCATTACACGGCTCCACTGCAAAGACTTCCATTGAGTTGTGTTTCGACCACTGCCTTGCACAGCTAACTGAAAGCATTTTACTGTACAATATAGTAAGAAAATCTGGCTGTGCTCAAGGTATGGAACACAAAAGGTTATGGATAAAAAGAAACACCGACAGCACATGGGACGTGCGTCTGAACTGCAAATGCTGGCTTTGGGCCCACAAGGCACAAGCTCATAATGTCAAGGAGAATCTGCTTCCTTTTTTATGAGTAATACATATTCAGCCGTGTTGAGATAACCTTGAAAGTGGAAACCACTATAAACTAATTGGTAGGACAAAAAAGAAAAAGTAGGTGAGCTACAGTGATGCAGAAGGAGCTCTGAGGAACCTATAGCTGCTCTCACTTTCCCACATTTTATGTAAAATGGGTCTAGCCCAACAAATTATTTCACCAGCCTTCCCCAAACTCCCTAGGCTGCCTTGGTCTTTGTGCTGTGATTGTGGTGAACAGGAGTTTGCTATCATGTACAGCAGCTGCTATTGTGTAAGGAGGTAGGAAATGACTTAAGAGCTCAAAGGTCACCCTCGCTATGTTGGCTGGTGGAACTCAGTGGCTGCTGAGAAGAACAAAGAGCTACAGGCTGCAGTTAAAGGGCAAGCTCTTGTTCCTATGTGTTTATACATTTACATAAGATTAAAATAATGTAACTGTTGAATACAAACTCTGCTAATTTTAATGGGAAAAATCAATACAGCCAAAAACAAACATTTTGCAGGAGAACCCAAAAATGTTAAGAATAACTGAAAACCATTCATGGTATTGCAAAGTAATCCGACAAAGATTTACAAAACCCAAACCATCCCAACTTCCCCCCCCTCTCTTTTTGTGTCTTTCAGATTGACACAGGAGACTGCACTGTACATCTGGAACTTGATCCTGTTCCCACTGAAATCACTTGGGTCTTTCGCTGTGTGACGGTGTTCCCCATAAAACTTTATGGGGAGATGCTTATAAATGTATATATGTAACTAGAATATGTTTTATGCTACATGTGCCATGTAACATATCTCTGTGAAAGTTATGACCTACTGAATTTACTCCTCCTGTTTGTATGCATGTATCATTGTTGTAGTTGGAGTTATGAAGATTGGTTTTATATTTGCTGGTTTTGTACATAGCCTTTGTAAGTGCATGGGATCATCTTTGGAGCAAAGAATGTGCCTGTTAAATGCGAGCACTTAACAGACAAAAGACGTTGCAGACCCCAATCCACATTGGGGCCGGGTCTGGAATGCAACTGGTTAGGCTGGTTGCCGAAGGGTGCATGGACAGGTGACTGGCCCAGGTGATCCCAAAACTCCATGGTAACAGGATGTTACACAGGGAGGGGGAAAAGACTATAAAAGCCCGGGGGAGACCCTTCCATTTTGTCTTCAGCTGGCTAAAGGGAGAGGCTCTCCACCCCCCCAAGGACATTCCTGAGGGGAACTGAACAAAGGACAAAGACACTAGGGGGTGTGAGCGACTGCTGGACCCAGGCTAATTCTACAGCCTGTAAAAAGGAAAATATCCGAATCTGGTGAGGCTTTTATCTGTGTTAACTTTGAATAGACATAGACGTGCGTGTTTTATTTTATTTTACTAAGTAATTCGCTTTGTTCTGTCTGTCATTACTTGACATCACTTAAATCCTACTTGCTGTACTTATTAAAATCACTTTTTACTCATTACGTTTCCTGGAGTATGATTTGTTACCTGGGAAGGCAAACAGCTGTGCATATCTTTCTATCTTCGAAATAGAAGGCGAGCTATTTATGAGTTTACCCTGTATAAGCTTTATACAGGGTAAAACGGATTTATTAAGGGTTTGAACCTCCTTGGAGTTGAGCAGCTGGGTGTCAAAGGCAAGAGCGCTTCCAGGGGCCTTACAGTGGTGAGGGGACTTGGTTCGGACCTGGGTCTGTGTTTGCAGCAGATCAGTGGAATCTGGCTCAAAACAGACAGTATTCGGGAGTCCCAAGCTGGAAAAGGCCTGGAAGCAGGGGCAGAAGTAGCCTTGGCACACCAGGTGGCAGCACCAAGCAGGTCTCTGTGGCCCCAACCCGTCACACGCTGATTCACCAAATGGGAAGTAGATTATGCCCCTAGAGAGGTAGTGTATCTCCTCCCCAGGATGAGGCTCAAATGAATAAGATACATATTTTCTTCTGCAAATTATACTGAAGTTCCTGGAAGAAATGAGTCCACTCATTCAAACTGCCCCCACAGTTATGCAGCAGGTCACCCTTGGTCTCAGCATGATCAAAGGTAACAGCTACATACAGACCAAGGTTTTTAAACTTGGGTGCTCAAAGTTATGCATCTAAATCCTTATTTAGGCACCTAGAAGCCAGGCAACTCCAGTACCTATTGACTTTAGTGGGAACTCTGGGGTTCTCAGCAACTTTAAAAGTCAGCCATCTATTTAGGTGTCTAAGTAGGCATTAAGACTCCCGCAATGTATGAAACAGAAACAGGCTTCTCTTCAGCATGCATTTGTTAATGTTCACTTTTCAAAGCTATAATATATTACTTCCCAGTGTTCACCTAATAGCATAATATAGGCTCCTGGTTTATCCTTTGTAACAATGTGTGCCTGCTCATAGGGCCATCAGCAAAGCACAGGCAGCGGATTGTCTGTAGCCTTATCTTGCACTGTGATTTCATCAGATGTCACAAGCTGAGCAGGGTCAGGCCAAGTGAGATGCCTAAGTATGGGATGGAAGATTTGCATCGGAGCTCTGAGCAATGGTACAGGAAAGTGGCACTGCTGATGTAGTACGTGGCATGCTCTCCACCACATCAGTATTGAACTACTGCCCCAGCATGGAGATAGGCATACTATTCACCTGAAGGAGCTGGTTTTTGTTGTTGTGGTTGTTCTTGTTTGTTTCTAGACACGACAACATCAGGGCCGGCTCCAGGCACCAGCTTTCCAAGCTGGTGCTTGGGGGCATTGAGAATGGGGCGGCAGTCCGAGTCCTGCGGTGGCAATTTGGCGGCAGGTCCGCTGCCGTTCCCGCCATGGCGGCAAGTCCGCCGCTCTTCCCGATGCCGAATTGCGGCCGCGGGACTTGGACTGCTGCCCCTTTCTCGCCCGCCGCGGCAGCAATTCAGCGGCAACTGCTTGGGGCGGCAAAATAGTTAGAGCTACCCCTGGACAACATAATGAAGTCCTGGCCATTTTGGGTCATTAAAGAGTCTACATTGCTCTGTACGAGTGCTGGTGTTAACCCTCGTGGTGCCCTGGACAAATTTCAACTTACATAATTACAAACTCCCTTCTGAGAGTCCCCAGGAAGTTTTAGTTGAGAATGGTATTATTCATTAGCTGTCCTGAACTGGTGTTTAATGTTGCGAGGTGCTATTGAACATTTAATACACTGTGCTTCCGTGCCTGCCATGGCTAGCAGACATTTGTAAGAGTTAAGCATGTCCATAGGCACTATTAAAAAAAAAAATCACTAAAATCAGTGCGTCATGTGACTTGCCAAATTACTGCCATTATTTCCTATACTTAGGCCTGGGCCAAAGCCCACTGACTTCAATGTGCTTTGGATCAGGCTCTTAGAACATGAAATCTGGCGATAGTTAATAATCTGTAGGAGTGAAATATTACCATTAAGAAGAATCCACCTTAATACAATTCAATATGGTCTTCCACTAGTGATCAAAAAAAGAATCCCCATGGTTATGTGTGGTCCCTGGAATAGACATTTTAGAAATATGTTCACATTTTCGGTATTCAGTAATAATTTTAATATTTGTTTATCACTGTATATATTTTTGTTAATGGGGATATCAATTATATAATAAGAGAAATGGGAGATGTCCCTTAAGAATAGGGTGCGGGCAGGCTGACTGGGTTACTGCAGAGGCTGGAGTGCTCAGCCAATGTGATGCTGCAGCAGCAAGAGGAGGCTGGCCTGTAGCTGGGAATTGGGGCGGTTGCTGTCTGCAAGAAGCACCTAGAGTAAAAGGCTTCAATTCCCAGAATAAGCAATGTTCTCTTTGAAAAACGGAATCCTGTCATTAAGGGTGTAACAACGTTGAATGTCCTACTAAGGTTATTTGTTCTGGGCCCTTTGGAAGAAGTGCTATTGAGCAGGCCACAAAATGGCGGTGACTGAAAACTTGTTGCTTGAGACTGAAAGCTGCCTGAGCCTCCTGGCTAAGTAGGAGCTCCTGACTGTGACTAAATGGCTGCAAATAGCAGGGGATGATCAAACATATGTAAGGGGCAAAAGCCACAGAGGTTTGTTCCAGTATAATCTGCAGCCTTTAGAGGGTGAAGCTGTTAGCTCAGTGGAGGATGAGGGAATGTCTATATTACTTCATCAGAATGATCACAGGATCTGATTCAGAAAGAGAAGGGCAGACCAGATCCAGAAAAGGCTATACAGGAAAATCCCACTCAGGTGTGGACCCCAGAACTTGAAACAGGTAGAGCCGCAGCATCAAAAAACAATGGAGCAATTTGGAGCTAAACTGTTGAAAACTGAATCAGTGCAACCTATTGAAAATTGAGATAATATGGGAACACAGTCTCGGATCCAGCAAAATCTGCAATCAGTATTTAGGAAAGATTTCAGACTTACAGGACAGATTGGTGATTCCATACAAAAGGACAAGTTCCAAGTCTGGAATACCAAATTGAAATGGATTAAAGTGGGGTTATTGAGAGCCAGACATTATAGAAGATGTGCAGTCGGCCCAGGATTAAAATTCCCGAGTTATCTGGATGGCAAGTGTGATCTCACATTGCCCATGCAATGGCAGATTCTATGAGCACGTTATGGTGAAAACAAAAGTCACCGATCTCTATCAGAAATCAATTAAGGCTGTTCAAGAACCCAGAAAGACTTCACTGGATTTCCTGTTGCATGCAATGGATCTTCATCATAAAATTATCTTAATATCAAGAAAGTGAACTCTAACTAAAATAACCCTAACTGGTCCAAAGTCAGTTTCTACAGTCTTTTGGGACAGGTATGCACAACGAGAATATGACAGCAAAAAAAAAAAAAGAAAGAAAGAAAAGTGCATCAGGGCAAATGAGGCCACTATAGGTAAATGCTATGCAATCTCTTTTGAGAAAAGGGGAAACTGAAAAAGTCACCACTATCAAAGAACATAAATTGCCAAAGCCAAAGTCATTACTTACTCAAGTGGAACAGAGACAATGAAGCAATCCAACATATAGCAATTGAAATAGTTGTGTTCACAACGACCATGATCTCAAGGAAGACCTACAGTAATTCCCCGAATTATGCTAACCATAGAGGACAAATGCAAAAGAATGTTCAGAAATGCTGTCAAAATTGCCAGTTGGGGAAACTCAACTGAAAGATGCAATTGCTGCTACAAGTGTTATAGCAGTGCACACTGGCCAAGAAGATGGCAAGGGTAAGGTCAATAGTAGCAGGCAGGAAATGAGAGAGGGTCACAACCAGTGGGAGAGGATGTGATCAACCCAAAATGGAAGCTCCAGTATACTTGATTCTTTAGCCAACATAAAGGGAATGAAAAACAGTTCAAAGTGTCTTCAGGAAATATATTGTTCAAGAGACTGTCAAATGCAGCACTGGAGTAAACATAAAATAACCTGCCAAACCCAGCAAGGTTCCACAGAGAACAGTAATAAGTTACCCAACCTGAGGTTCATCAAAGCTTTAATGTAGGTGCTCCTGGAGAGCCAGGAAAATTTGCCAAGTTAGTTTGAAAGAAGTATTTAGTGTGGTGTTATCTCAATGACAAGAAAGTAACAGCATTATGGGACACAGGTGCCCAGGTATCAATGGTTGATTAAAAAAATGGAAAGAGGACCCTCTCCCAGGGCAGACGTAAGACCCATTGAAGAATTGTTAGATACTGAAGGGAGACTAGATATAAAAGCAGTGAATGACACCAAAGTTCCTTTTGAAGAATGGTTTGAAATAGAATTCTGCTTATCACTATCTACTACCAATCATACAACTAAGAAAAATGCCCCTGTGCTGGTGACGTGGGAAGATGGAGCAACCTGTATTAGGTTTCCATGTCACTGAAGAGATTATCAAGGCAATGCCCCTTTCTCACCTTGTATGCAACTCTTAACCTCGGCACTTCAGACAGAGTTAAATCAAGCAAAAACTATAGTTAATGTCATACAGAAAGACAAAAGGTCAGCGGATATTTGCACACGAAGAAAGGAATAGGAGATACCACTATTCTGGGAGGACAAGAGGCTGAAGCGAAGTGTATAGCAAGAATCAATTGCACAGAGGGAGACTATTTATTCCAAAGGAAACAGCACCCTGGCCTGAAGGGCTAGATATTACAGAACACCTACTATGTCTCCCAAAAGGAAACTCTCATCAGATTGGAGTAAATGTCACTAAATGTGGTATCAATTTAAACAGGAGAACCATAATAGGATGATTACAGCTGGTCACTGCTATCTGTCCTATGCAATTACACAGGAGCCAAGAAGTGGGCCCCCATTGAAACATTGGAATGAACATCCCCATGAACACTGGCATAACCAATCAACAATGCTGGCCAAGCATAAACATCACAAACCTCTAGTAAAGTATGGGACCCTCCTGTCAACTTGCGACACCTCACAGAGGAAGATCAGGAAGTGATCAGAGAAATGCTGTGTGAAGAATGCAACACCTTTGAAAGGAAAATTCAGAGGTAGGGTATACTGAAACTTTAACAATGGACATTAAACTGGCTAACAAGACTCCTGTCTAGAAAACATGCTAATGCCATTCCTGACCATTGTATAATGAAGGGAAGAGCTACATAAAATATCTTCTTGCGAGAGAGTGGATAAAAAGGTCTAAGTCAACATATTATTATCTGTGATTTGTGTCAGAAAAAAGGCTGGCATATTAGCCCTTATAATGATAAAAACTCTTAACCTCAACTCCATTTTAATGTCGTTTTCTGAATTTCCTTGGGTTTAAAAATCATTAAAATGTCCATATATGAAGAAGACACCCAAAGAGAACCACGTGCTATTCTAATGATTTGAAGATATGCAGTATCAACCTTAAATCATTTCTAAACAAACTTTACTTTTAAGGGCAGATTCAGAGCAGCATAAAGCAGGCAGATTCACAACAGCACCAAACAGCCAGAGTGCACTGTCCAGGTAAACTGTGTTTTACCGCTGCCTCATACCACCAGAGCAGTGAAAAACAACTGAAGTGTTCTAGTGAATCTGGCTTTATTTTGCAAGTGACTTATTGGTTTAGAGGACTGGGTTACAACAGGTATGTCTATCCTGGAAGGCATCATTTCTATCTCAAGTAGACATACCCGTGCTTGCTCTGAGTTAGCAGCACACTAGAAATAGAAGTTTAGCCATGGCAGTGCAAGCAGCCGGATGAGCTAGCCGCTGAAGTGTGTACCTAGAGTCTTGGACAGGATTGTATTTGAGTATCTGGGGTGCCAGACACGTGGGCAGCCATGGCTACTATTCTATCTTTTTGTGCCCTAGTTCAATCAGGGAGTGGGCAGGTATAACTACTCAAGCTGAAAATTACACCTTCCAGTCCCCATCTTGCCATATCCACAGATCAGTGCTTTGTGAAAGGAGGTGCAAGGGAAGCTCAGTTGCAATGTCTCTGCACTTTAAGGGTTTCCACAAGGCTCCTGCCTCACTTCCACCAGTCCTTTGGTTAGGCTGAGGCAGCAGTGGGTTGGGAGTCTTTTTAACCCTCTAGTGCCCAAGTTAACATGTAGCCACAGAATCTTTAAGGAGCAGTGTCAGTTGGATCAGTTAACCTGCAAATGCCAACTCCTGACTCACTGTGGGTGAATTTTTTCATATGAATCATTTTGGTGAAAATGTACATTCAGTGACACCGAAATGTTTCACATCTTGTGTCCATTTCACTGAATTGTTGCAAGTCAATGGTAGCTGTGATTTCATTGATTTCAAGGGCAACAGTATTGAAAGCTCTGTAAACTCTGAAGCTTTGATCTTGGCTGTCAGTGATTCATAAACCCACCCCCATTTGTACTGACTACTTCCACATAAATAAAGACATTTCACACAAAACATTTCTATGCAATTATTACTTCCTCAGCAGGTTACATTATAATCACCAAGAAATACAGTGTCTGTTTTATTGCTTAATTCTGCACTGTCTGGGTTAACAAATGATTACAGCTGTCACCAGTGACTAAACTAATGTAGGGCTGGTGAAATACATTTCTTGACCTAGTAGCAGGACCAAAGAGCCACAAAAGAGTGAATTAATGTGAATTATCTACATTATGAAGCAACTCCTTTGCGATACAAAATTGAGAAGCATGATCACAAACCCAAAAGATGCTGGAAAAGAGATTTATTTTTTAAAATAATTGTGAGATGGGAAACAGCAACAAATATAATTTTATTATAAAAACAACGAGGAGTCCTTGTGGCCCCTTAGAGATTAACAAATTTATTTAGGCATAAACTATGAAAGCTTACGCCCAAATAAATTTGTTAGTCTCTAAGGGGCCACAAGGACTCCTCGTTGCTTTTGCTGATACAGACTAACACGGCTACCACTTTGAAACCTGTCACCATTTTATTACATGCTCCCCAGGCTAAGTGGCATTTAACATGATGGCTGCATTTCTCTAGGCTCTTCCAAAATCTTTAGTAGAATATAGTAGAATTCTGCCATTGAACATGGGGGAACACCAGTTTCTACGCACACACTTGCATTACAAAGCAAATCTTGCATCGAGTATAGTCATTAGCAGGTTAGTCAGTGGTTCCTACTATGTAAGAGTGAGGTGAAGAGGTGCTTTGCTCTCTGTATTCTCACACCACTTTAACAACTAGCAATATGAGCTTTTAGTCAGACCTTGAAACTGTCTCTCACACACAGCTTGTCAAGCTGACAAATGTTAATAGTTAAACTCTAGGATGTCTTTGCAGCGGATGTTTGGTGGGGGGGGGGAGCATCTTCACAGGAGGTGCCCAAAGGTTATTACATATTTCATTGCCATCACATATATGCTAACACTAGCTGATAAAAAGCCCAGTAGAATACAAATTTGCATGCATCTATATATAACCAAATTAAAGATTTTGCTAATGATTGTGGCATCCAGCTCTCCTCCTTTAATGTGAGTGGAGCTCTCAATGGTATGGGGTGTATGTCTCTTCCTTTCCCAGGGGGCTGAGGGCAGGAAGTGGATATGGTTGGTCCTGGTGCCACAGCAGCTCTTCCCACCCTGGATGAAGGTAGGGTATGTGCTTTCCCGCTAGACCCCTTGCACCTTGTCAATCTTTTTCTTATGTTATAAGAAGAGGGATAAAAAGTAGGGAAATGTGGCCTGGGAAAGAGGAGAGGGAGTGGATGTGGGGGAGATTAGTGATTGCAGTTTACATGGGCGAGCGGAGGGAAGAAGGGAGATTTTTCTTAATTCTAAATGTTTCCTTCTTTCCTCTTCACCCACCACTTTCTCATCCTTCCCTCACCAAAACTGTCTAATCTGCCCTCCTCTCCCTTCCCCCCACCCCAACACAGGCCATTTAATTTTGCCTCCTTACAACTCTCCCACCAACAGTTTATTCTGCCAACAATACTGACGAATTGAGTCTGGCACTCCTTCCCCTGCAACCACACATTTTGATAGTGGGGACTTCCTGTGCACTTGATTCTGGCATTCTCCAAACCCCCAGTTAATTCTGGGGCCTCCCACACACTTAATTCTGATTCTCAACACTTCCATGTGCCCTATAATTGATTCTGCCCCTCGGACATTCTTCATACACACAGCAGCCTGAAGGGAGGAGACCTGCAGAGGGGCAGGAGTTGCTGCAGAGATGGCAGGGCGCAGCTGCTCCTTAGCCAGCTACAGGCACACAGGGCTCAGTGCTGCAGGTATGCTGCAGCCCTGTGTTTCCAGAAAGGGAGGTGGGGAGAGCAATCCCTGCTACATATGCTGAGGCTGGGCTTCAGCACATGCAGCAGCTCTGATTGGCTGCCATTGCCCAAGGGCAAGGATACTGGGAAAGGTAGCCAATCACCTGGAATTTCCCGAGAGGCTGGGGCTTTCCCTGCAGGCCCAAACTTCCTGCAGACCACACTGCACAGAGACACCTTGCAGAGTTGACAGGTCTGCATCATCTTCCACACTGGAAACTGCAACCAGGTCCATTTTCAACAGGCTCTTTAGCATTTCCACATCTGGGCTGTACTGTGCAGCTGCATGATATTTATGGTCTGCAGCCATAGCACTTCAAGCCGTGATCTCATCAGATCTCACAAACTAAGCAAAGTCAATATTTAGATGAGAATACTTCAAAGAAAATCCAGGGTACGTCATTACTTGGCGCTCTTTCCTGCGAGTCACTAATACGCCAATGTCCCAGCCTGGGATTAGGCTATAGTATGTTTTTAGAGGTGCATCTTTTAGATGGAATTGAGGGCCTGATCCAGCAGTCTTGAAGGCCACAGCAGCCACTCCATTGAATCAATGAAGCTGGATTTGGTCCACCAAAAATGAGGACGTGATTCACCTGTCACCCAGTGTAAATCAGGAGTAACTTCATTGAAATCACTGGAATTACACTAGTGTAAAGCTGGTAGGAGAAGAGAATCAGATCTTACATTATTTGAGCTCATTAAAGGTCCCATACAGGTTGAATGTTAGCTCCAGTATCATAGCAGAATTCCAATTTGCATAATCACATTCTCCTTATCAGAATCCTGACAACTTCCATTGAATATGGTATTCTTCACTTCCTGTCCTAAGCTGATGTATATCACTGCTATGTGCTATTGAACTGCTCTGCTCCATGCCAGAGGCAGCTGCATTTCAACTGATTCCAGGATATAAAGTCTGTAGTGAACTTTGGGATCCTTCTCAATGAAAGGTGCTAAACTCTAAGCTATTATTAAAGGAGTGTTGATAGTTTTTGGAGAGTGCCATAGCCCCAATGAGCATCCAAAGTACGTACTTTCCCCTTAACAGAATCCATGCTCAATGAGTTAAGGGAAGCAAAAATGTAATACATAATGGAGCTGCTTATCTACAAGTCCATTATATGAGAGCAAGATTAAACTCTCTGGGGCATAGGGTATGCTAAACAAACAGCAGAGAATCAATTTGACTGAAAGTATTACAAAGGGTCTTTTCTTCACTGATCTAACTCTGCTCTCCACCTATTACTTAAGTGACTAAGATATAAATCTTCTTATGAAACGTCAGTGAAATAGATGCTCTACTACCTCTGCTTCTAAAGGGATTGACTGATATTTCACCTTACAGATATGGCACCAATCAATGCTTATATAATCTCCACCCGACAGAAACAGAACAGTTGATCTTGTTGAAAGCTTTTAATATAATTATGATGAGGGGAAAAAACCTCCATCAGGAATATTTAGACCACACAATGACAGGAACCAGATCAGAGAAGGAAAAGTGATTGCAATGCACTGAGTTTTTCCCCCCCTGCTCACAGATATAAACATTTACAGCCCACCAGAAGCAAAAGGAAACAATAACCCTGCATTGCCGGTGAGACTTCTGAGAATTCTTTGAAATGTACATAAAAGCCCACACCGCAACTTGAATCAACATGTGCATCAGGAATTAGTGGTTTAATTTGCTTTTGCTGAAGCCTTACTACCTAACCTATCCTGAACATTATGAGCCAGAGCCTTGGCCTTGCTAACTCACTTTTGCACTGTTTCAATGCTGCAAAGGGATTCTATAGTGTCTTCCAGTGTGGGCGAATCCTCATCTGGTGAGGAACCAGTGTATCCAGTTCTATACCTCCCCCCTCCAGACTCCCTACCTCCATCAGATGGAGCTTGCTGGAGATGTAAAGGGGCATGGCCTCCAGCATGCTGCATTCAGGCAATCCCTACTGCTATAATGAATATTAGGTGACTGTTTCCTACCAGTGAAACTTAGAGCAGCCTCAAGGCCTCTTAATTTCATCCAGGGCAAACCAGTCAATTCCTCCCTACTGGATCAGTGCAGGGGAGGAGCATAAAGATGTCAAGACACCTTTGCTGTCCTCTTAGATGTACCAAGTGCTGCACCTGAGGTTTCAGCCTCTTTTACCATAATTTTAATTATCTCTGTAAGAATTTGCCTATTACAAATATTCCTCATGTGTTTTTAAATGGCTAATAATAGACTTTAAAAAATAACGGTGTATAAATTTTTTTTTTAAAGTCTTTCACTTCAACTGCTAAGTTATTCCCTTTCACAAATGCAGCTGTGAAAGGCCATTCTCATTAAAAATCTTAACACACTGAGGTTTGGAAAATTTCATTTAAGTTTGTCAATGAATATTAATACTCATGAACTGGTAGTTCATGTGTAAATGTAATTATAACAAACTAACTTTAAAGAGGGAAATTAAGCGAGTTCCATAAAAAGGCTACGTATTTGAGAGATTATTTCACAATCTAGTCAGAAACAAATGAGACTCACTGTAACAGGGTGTCTTGGAGGGCTGGGCATCCTAGTGTTTGGAGCTCTTGACTTCTGGCCTCCTGCTTGGTTGAGGTGTCTCAGTCTTTAAGGCAGGGGACTAGGGGGACCTGGGCTCTCCCACTACATGAGATCCCAGCCCAGGGCCCTGGGTGAATCAACTCCCAAGTAGGGGACCTAGAGTGACCTTTTCAAAGTGCAAAATACAGGACACATGCCATTTTTAAAAAATCGGGGGAGAGGAGTATTGTATGTGTACATATTTTATATTCTATATTTAATAATGGTAATTAAAAATTAAATATCAATTTACCAATGTGTCTTGTTCTTCGCTGGACTTTAATCCATCAGATTGTTTTTCAGAAGGTCGTGTGTTTTGCAGTAAAATGTTACGGTTCGACAAATGTAAAAAAAATAAAATAAAATAAAACTAGCAGAGTTCATTTTTATTTTAAATGTGTATTTCCTAGCTGAACTTGCAGATTTCAAGAGTTTGGTATTTGATCTGACAAATCAATAGAACTCAAAGCAAGTGAACCGGTAGTTTAGTTTTACTTGCAGTTCAGCTTTTACCAGATCCACAAAACGTCTGTTTCTTTAATCCGTCCATATCATGTTCATCAAGTTGAATACTCCCTCAATGTAGGCATTAGAGCAAGGTGTGCTGAGTACAAATGAAACAATTTTAAAAAGATGTTTCAAATTCTGCTCAAACTTGTCAAAGATATTCTTCCATTTTTGGTCACTGGTCATACTGGTCTCTGTAACACAGCTAAGTAGTGGAGCAATACCTGAAATTTCTTCCTAAAGTTCATCCAAATCAATCTTTAAGGAATTTGTCAAATTTAGGGTCTTTGCAACTTTGCACAAGCCTTCCTAGGTCAACAGGCAGTCTTCTTCCAGTGACAGTACTTCAAAAAAATGTAAGAGATTGGCATCTGCAAAGTCAAACCACTTTTCGAGATATCTTAGCATTCTGTCATAAATACCAAGCAGATCACGTTTAATCTTTTTTGCATCATCTGCCAGTTTTTTCAGACCTGTATTCACCAAATAGCTGAAGAATTTGTCCTCTTTCGTTCTCTGTACTTTGTTTCTTAATGACAGCATTATACGGTACAAACTGGTGATGGGTGTACCCTATTTTTCAAGTTTAAGAATGGTTTCTTGGAAAATGTGTAACACATTCTGCAGAAACAGCATGTAGAGCTCTGGAATGGATGTAGCAATTTGCTCACCAATTTCATCTGCTATGAACTTCCAGCTAGTGTTGGGGCACTCTTCCTTTCCCAGTGACTGGAAATAAGATCTGATTCCTGGCCAGGACTCTAAAATCTCTGCTGGTATGAGGGAAAGCCATTGAGTTGGCATGTGTCTTACTAACTCTACCCACTCTATCTCAAGAAATTCTCCCTTAAGTAGTCTGCTCTCTGCTGAAACTGAAACGTGGTTGACAATTTTAATGATCACAGTCTCCACATCATATTCCAGTTGAACAGCAGCAAATTTTGCACCGTTACGGGTTATGTGTGCTGGGCAGTTGGCAGCTATGAGCCTGCTGTTTTCTTTTTTAAGCAACTGATATACTGAATTGTGTTTTCTATAATTCACACTGGCATTGTCAGCATAGTAGGCAGACATGAGGGAAAAGTCAAACCCGCTAGAATCTAGCACGTGTTTTATTATCTCTGAACTCAACTGCTGCCTCATCCTGGTCACTGTAAAAATCCTACAGACCTGTCCGAATATCCTGTGTTGGCAGAAAATACCTCAGAGCAATGGAGAAGAGCTTAGTGTTTCCTTTATTTGATGCATCAGATGATACACTGTAAAACATGTAGGGCTTCTTTAATTCGTTTGGCATAAGTTCTACGCTGTATGGAGCAAGTACATTTTCGGTTATGGCCACAGCTTTTGTGTCCACATAATGTTTTCGTTGCTACATCTGAATCGTGAAACATACTGCAAACGCGCTTGTACAGTCTAAAGCTCTATAAGAACGGTGATGTTGGTTTGTGTGATAAACCAGGGTTATCTCCACTGCCGTACATTCCTTTATCTGATCTACTCCACTATGTCCACTGCCTTGGGCTACTTTCTACTGTTGCCCCTTCAGTTTGGGGCATGGCCCCTATAATCCAAGTCACTGTGGTGGCTAGTCTGTAGTAGCATCCCCTCATGGAGCTTTGGCAGTGTTCTGTGTCAGTCCCAGGTTCCTCTGGGTGGGGCAGCTGTAAATTCAGTGGGGCTGGAACCCCACAAGATCTCCGTGCTTCAGTCACACGGTTACCTCTTGGGCTGGGTGCTCCTAAGTCTCTTCCCCAGTCTCCTTTAGCCAGGGAGATGTTGCATCCTTCCTGGTTGGTGCCTCAGTTGGCAGGGTAGTGACCCTTTTCCTCAGGTAGGGATGCAGATAGCTCCTGGCTCTTCACCAGTCAGTCAAACTGAGACAGGTTCTTTCCTTCCCAAAGGATCAATCAAACTCCTGTTGTGCCAGCGTCAGTTCCTCTGCTTCATCATACTCACATTTCTATATTATTTATAAATATGGCATTTATAGTCCAGTCCCCACTTCCGATTCATCAAGTTCCTTCTCATCAGAACTGTTCTGAAACATAATTTCCCCTTAAAAAACAAACATGCTGCCACCTTCTTTCTTTCTTTCTTTCTTTCTTTCTTTCTTTCTTTCTTTCTTTCTTTCTTTCTTTCAGAAGTAAACTCCATTCAGGCCAGTCACATACACAACCAACCCTAGTTACACATTCATAGCTAGGGTGACCAGGTGTCTGGTTTTTGGCTGGAACACCTGGTCAAAAAGGGACCTTGTCGGCTCCGGTCAGCACCACTGAGTGGGCCATTGACTGTCCGGTTGGCGGCGCCGCGCACCAGGGCTTGCAGGCTCCTTGCTAGCCTCTGCACCATGCGGCTCCCGGAAAGCAGCCAGCATATCTCCCATCCGGCTCCTACACGTAGGGGCATCCGGGGGCCCCACATGCTACCCCCGCCCCTAGCACCACGCACACAACTCTGACTGGCTGGAAACCACAGCCAATGAGAGCTGTGGGGGTGGCGCCTACGGACGGGGCAACATGCAGAGCTGCCTGGCCACACCTCCGCATAAGAGCTGGAGCGGGGACATGCCACTGCTTCCAGGAGCTGCTTGAGGTAAGCGCCACCTGGAGCCTGCACCCCTGACCTCCCCCTGTGCCCCAATCCCCTGCCCCAGCCCAGAGCCCCTCCCGCATTCTGAACCCCTCAGCCCCATCCCGGAGCCCCCTCCTGCACCCCAAATCCCTCATCCCGCACCCCCAGCCAGAGCCCTCACCCCCCGATGCACTCCAACCCCCTGCCCCAGCCCAGAGCCCCCTTCTGCACTCTGAACCCCTCAGCTCCACCCTCCAGCCCGGAGCCCCCTCCTGCATCCCAAACCCCTCATCCCTGGCCCCACCCCGGAGCCCGCACTCCCAGCTGGAGCCCTCACCCCCTTCCACACTCCAGCACCCTGAGCCAGGCCGTTGAAAATGAGTGACTGAGTGAGGGTGGGGAGAGCAAACGACAGAGGGAGGGGGGATGGAGTGAGTGGGGAGTGGGGCAGGGCATGGACAGGACCTCGGATGAGGGGCAAGGCAAGGGTGTTTGGTTTTGTGTGAGTAGAAAATTGGCAACCCTATTCATAGCAGACTGTTGCACAGTTTCTCCATTAGGAATAAAGCTGAATGCCTCATTTTATTATAGTTGTTTCCTCCAGTAATCTGCTTTATACACTCCCCAAACCCTTATAGGTCTGCTCCTTCTTGTTTTCCCTCAGGGTTCTCTAGGGACCGGTATGTCAGAGTCCTGACAGAAATACTAGTACTTTCTTAACAACTTTTACTATTTACTTTATCATTATCTGCTAATCGCTCTTGAAGTATTGTTACTGCAGGTTACACATCTGTTGCAAGAAAAAAAGTATTTCACATCATGCTGTTCCCTTTATGGAAAGCTGAAAGAATCTTGAGATAACCATATGGGTACTATATGGGGTATTGTTTACATACTCCTTCCTGCTTTCTTTCTCTTCTTCCTGCACCTTAAAAAGCTGGATTTCCTAAAACTTCCCCCACCTATTCTGGATCACCAAACAGTAGCTTTTTGCCATCTCTCTAGCCGAGTGGAGACATGGTTGGCTAAAAACACATTTCATGTTCACACAGCACATGGTTAATAATTGTTTAATGGATAGTGAATCTTTACCATTTACCACTGCTGCTGGTTGATGGCTAGTCTGACACAGGGTGTGGTTACTGTAAGAATGTAGGCATATTTATTTTACAGAATAGACAATTAGTGTCATTGTAACTGGCAAATCAGATCCTACCTCATTCCATAACCCTGCAATATCAGACATTCCACAGTGCCTTGTGTTGAGGGCACCGCTCTCTGTGCCTAACTTCTTGCTTTACTGGAGCAATTCTGCCTATCTGTAGCAAATCCCAAGTGTATACATAGCATCAAAAAGATGCTGTACAGAAGCATTGTATCATCTACTAACTTTTTTTTTTTTGAGGCGAGTCTCTATTTCTTCACCTAAGCACTTGGAGTCTAGTCTCTCTGATAACATTACAGTCAGGTCACACTGCTGCATCCATTTCCCTTTTAGCCATCTATAAATACAAGTTCTAACAGCTCTACACACCCAAACAGTCATTTGTGTGCAACCCTCCCACGCATTTTATGACAAGCTCCATTCCCACAGCTGTTTCTTTGCTGACCACCAATAGGTAGCGAGAAACAAACTTCCACAAGTGGAAAACAAAATTTTAATTTAATAATTAATAGAATCAGCAAAGTTACAAAATTCCTTAAAAACAGATGAGAAATAATTATGGAAATGCTGACAGAAACAGAACTACTGTACAGCAGTATTGCCAGACACTGTGAAATATCCATAATACATTTTACGTATAATAATCAAAGCAAAAATTACTGACCACTTACTGTACATTGGATAATTTTTTCTTTCCTTATCTTATTGATCCTTTGAATAGCATACAGTAGGCAATTTATTAGTAATTTATCAGATCTCCTGGTACATCTCCAGACATGCTCCATCAAAGCTATGATTACTTTTCTCTATTTATTTTTTAATATAATTTTTTTCTGCATCACTTTGGCATTCTGAACTGTATGTGCCTCTCCACTGAGTTTAGTTATCCAAAATTGCATACATTATGGGAGAATTAGATTGGAATATTCTGATCAATCACTTAAGCTTAATTGCCTGGGGAAAAATGTTATTGCAGCTGCATTATATTTGATTTGCTTTTATTTTAGATCCATTCAGAATAATCACTTCCTTGGCCTACTGCCCATTGTATTGGTGGAAAAAATAATAGCATAAAAGAAAGAGAGTGAGAAATGAACAAGATAATAAAAATATTAACAATTTATAACTAGTGGGGGTAGGGGCATTTTTAGGCTGCTGATGAGAGTTTGGATGTCCTGTGAGGTGTTGAGTTTCTTCTGGCACTCCTGATATATGCTAAGTGCCCCCAATTCTCATTGAACTCAATGGAAGTTGAAGGCACTCTACATATTGCAGTAGGTGCATAGCACCTTGCAAGAACAGTTTCTTAGCATGCATGACAGGAAGAATATTCTTGTGATTAAGACAGTGGACTGAGACTTGCAATCCTGCATTTAAGCCGCGATCCAGCAAAGCACTGAAGTATGTGCATGGGACCGGAATTTGGAGATTACACAGCTGTACAACATACCACCGCCTCTTTTGAGTTGCCATCTTACACTGCAGACTTTCCACTTTCATTAAAACAAAAAAGTGTCTAGCACCTAAGGCTCTGGAGATCAAGATAAACTATAACCAAGACAGACACCTTAGCACCACAGACAAGTCAATTCAGTGCTAGACAACAGCTCAACTGTTATTTCACAGCGTAACTGCTCTCACTTGAGCTAGGTTAACTCAAGAGGAGTAACTTGAGTGTAGATAACGCGAGTTAACTCTGCAGTAAAGACATACACTGCATCTGCAGGTACCCTGAAAGCATAGCTTTAGGGCATGTGAACTGCCCCATTTATCTAAGTGAGTTGTTAAGTCCAATATGCAAGTATAATAGTTAACAGTGTTGATATTTAACTTATTTCACTGCTGATTAAAGCATGGAAGAAAGGAGAGGGAGAATTATGTTATGATGACTGCTCATTATGGCACCATGAATGGTGCTTGGCAGATATGCCACATGCTTTCTTCCCTATTCAAGGAGCCACATCCAAGGAGAGCAGCTGATTCCCACTAAGGGGAAGCCAAACTCAGACAGTCCAGAAAAGGTCAATCTAATTTTTAAGTGTATACCAGGCCCAAGATTTTCATTTGGATCCCATCTGTATTAGGCCAGATCTATTCATTGGAGTAGTTTCATTGCTCCTGTAAGTTAACTCATGCAAGTAACTGCTGTTCAGTATGAAACATTATTTAATTTCCTTTAATATTTTTAAACAACATTAATTTTCTCCTTTTGTTTTTAATTGAACTATATAATGTAACAGCAAAGCAGGCTCATGTATGAAAACAATGATTCAGAGTACAAACATTTACAAAAGCTGATTTTCGGTTCTGCCTGCCCTGGAATTTAAATGCTGGAAAGGACAATCTAAGCTGACCTTGCTTAGACAGATCCAGGTTGATCAGAAGAGTAAATGATCAAAATGTAATGCAGTGTTGACTGGTATTAACTGCTGTTTGTTCCTGCAGCACATTGTGTCACAAAATGAAATATTCTTCACCATCATGAGGACAAAACGAACACCAGTAAATGTATGAATACTGCATCGCATAACAGCTAAAATACTGCCTTCTGTCAGTTATATTAATTGCAGTACCACATAAATCCAAAGAGACCAACAGGAAATATGCCAGAACTATATTACCTACAGCGGGAGACAGTTTCTAAGAGACTCTGTTCTATTTTGGAGACGAATTTTGTTTACACTCTGCAGGGATTAAATAGTTAAGAGGAAAAGAGGTCAAAATGAAGTGGCAACTGCATCTTTTTCATTGAGTACCAATTATGAGGCGCAGATAGATCTGCAGTGCACCAGCAGGCAGAGGTGAAGAGAAAAAGAACAGCAGTTATGAGCATTGTTAATCAAATCAGTAAGTTGGGAGTTCCTATCACTTTGGAAGGATCACTCCTGAATAGGTTTTATACACCCGTTCAGGCATCAGACAGCCTTAGTGGTTACTGTCCAGAAGCCAGTTATCCAAGGATAACAATCTGGCATTAGAAGGACAAAACACATATAGACACAAACACAAAACTGGGCTCTTGACTGTCCAGTTGTTAAGACTGTTCTGGGCTACAGGTTTTGTTTTTGTTTTTGCCACATGGATTTTATAGGTTTACTTGGATCTAAAGAAAGAATGAGCAGACACTAGGAAAATTCTTTCTTCTTCATGACACTGCTTCTGCAAATCCCCACTATGTGATCATATGCCCTGACATTCAGTGATGGAACCCATTTCAACAGTCAGCCACTGGGGACAGAGCACACACCTCTATGGTCCAGCAAACTGGAAGTGAAAGTGTATAAAATCCCTCATCCAGCCAATTGACACCCATCTCTCTTTCCAGTAGTCTGTCTGGATGCAGAACCTTCCCACCCTTACAACCACACCCCCATTCCTGCAGAAGTCAAGCATAGTTACCAACCGTGTGCTTTCCTTTGTGTAGAGACTGCACTCTGCTAGCATCCCTAGGACACTAGGCCCCCCAAAGGCAGCAGGGAGGAAACAGGTCTATGCCTGTGCTCTCCCGCCATATCAGCTAGCACAGGTGGTTGGCCATGAAAGGGAATGCATGCTGCACCCTCCTAAGGGGTAGTACAGTGACCACACTCTCTCTGCTTGCTAGGGAGCTGTGAGAGCCATTGTGTCTCCTGGGGATGTGCAGTTCTGTACCATCCCCAATGCAGGCCAGTGCCTACTAGGTAAATCCTGTTTCTATAAAATACATTGCGATATGATACTGAATGACTCAGATGCAAACAGTATTACAATAGAGGCAAATATTGCAGTTTGCAGGTTGTATGCAATTTTGTATTCTATTCCACACAGATCTTCTTAGAAAATTTAACATGTACCTGCACTGTAATGTTATGCAGAATATGCTCTGTTGAAATACCTAATGATGAAGAGAGTCACCAAATATAAAGGACGATTTTATTGCATCATATTTAATTATACTCACATTTTGCATAATTTAGGGACCATGCTTTCTAATCTTGCTGCCTACTTTGTTCCATAGATACCATTGAAACAGCAGTGGCACGGCCAGGGCCGGTGCAAGGATATTTTGCGCCCTAGGCGAAACTTCCACCTTGCGCCCCCCACCCCCACCCCCCACCCCTTGCACATTGGTTCGTTGAGGAGCAAAGCCCAACGAGCCTTTATAGACTCCAGGGGCCAGCCATGCCCAGGGGCTGCTCCCCAGACCAGGTTCCCCACTCCCCGCCCCCTGAACTCCCCTGGAGGGTGCACAGCCTCCCCTCCCCCCCGCAAGCCGTCCCCGCCCCTTTCCACCTCACCCTGGTGGCCCCCGTCCTGAGTCCACTCACTGGCTTCGCCGGGCTTGGGCCACTGCAGCAGCTCAGCAGGAAGGAGCCACCTTGCAGAGGCACCGGAGAGCCAGAGCGTCCCGCTTGCGGCGGCGGCGAGCCCCAGCCATCGAGGAACCGGCATGGCACAGGGGGGTAGCAGCCCTGCAAAGGCAAGAGTGCCGGTAGCAGGGGAGCAGCTGCACCCCCCACCCCTCCTGCCCAGGCTGCAGCTCGGCAGCCTTAGGGTTACCATATTTCAGCAATCAAAAAGGAGGAGGGGGGGGGGAAGAGAGCCCTGCCTAGCCCCCATCCACTCCCTCCAACTTCCCACCCCATAACTGCCCCCTTCAGAACCTCCAACCCCCCTCTGCTGCTCCTTGTCCCCTGACTGCCCCATCCTGGGACCCCTGCCCTTAACTAGCCCCCCAGAACCCCACCCGCTACCTAAACCTCCCTGTTCCTTATCCCCTGACTGCCCCCACCTGAGACCCCCACCCTAAGTGCCCCCCTAGGACTCTACCCCCTACCTGTCCCCTGACTGCCCTGACCCTTATCCACACCCCCACCCCCTGACAGACCCCCCCGGGCTCCCATGCCCCATCCTACCGCTCCCCGCCCCCGACAGGACCCCCAGAACTCCTGACCCATCCAACCCCACCCCCGCTCCCTGTCCCTTGACTGCCCCAACCCCTCTCCACACCCCCGCCCCCTGACAGGCCCCCCCAGAACTACCGACTCATCTAACCCCACCCCCGCTCCCTGTCCCCTGACTGCCCCAATCCCTCTCCACACCCCCACCCCCTGACAGCCCCCCCAGAACTACCGACCCATCCAACCCCCCCCTGCTCGCTGACTGCCCCCCGGGACTCCCCTTACCATGCCCATGCCGGTCAGACTCTGGCTCCACGTGGAACCAAACAGGTTGCGGGGCTGCCACATGCACAGCCCCTCCCCCACAGGGTGCTGAGGCAGTGGGAGGGAGGAAGCGGGGGAGGGGCTCTGGCTCCTGCAGGCTGCAGCAGATGCATGCGGGCACCAGCCCCCGTGCACCCCCCCAACTCCCTCTCACCGCGCTCGGGCTCTGCGGCTCCTGGGCATGTAAGCCACCGCTGGGGCTCGGGGCCCTGAGCCTGCTTCAGGAGGGGCAGCGGTGGCTCACGCTCCCGGGAACCACAGAACCTGAGCACGGTGAGGGAGGAGCCTGGGGGGCGCACGGGGGCTGCCGCCCGCATGCCTCTGCTGCAGGAGCCCCCGGAGGGAGGCGCCGGGCCGCAGGAGGGGCGGAGGGGTGCGGCTGCTCCCCGCTAGCGGCGCTGCCGCCTTTGCAGGACTACTGCCCACCCCCACCCCGGCGTCGTGCCGGCTCCTCCATGGCTGGGGCTTGCTGCACCCGCAAGCCAATGCTCTGGCTCTCCAGTGCCTCTGGAAGGCAGCTCCTCCCTGCCAAGCCAGGGCACCACTTTTTGGTGCCCCCAACCACTTGGCGCCCTAGGTGACCGCCTAGGTCGCCTAGTGGTTGCACCGGCCCTGGGCACGGCCACACTGTGGATGTAAAGCCTGTTCCAGTGGTGAGCTAGTGTGACCTGCTGCTTTAATGTTATCAGCACCTGCTAGAGAACCAGCTGTCCAAGAATTACACTCAGATCCAGGTCCCTGAAGCAATCACAAACCAGATAATGTTCATGTCAGCAGTTCTGTATTTGGGTTCAGCAGTTCAGATGGGCCTGACCGGAAACCCCGAGTCTTTGTGTGGTGAGTCCAAATTTAGACCTGAGTTTTGTAACTATGGCAGGTCATGTCAAACCACCATAGTCCCAGATCTAAACACCTGGAATCTTTCTGGGGGAGAGGAATGGATATTTCTACCTCCAAATGTGGATCTGAATTTTGTGGCTCAGTCCATAGCTAATAAATTCATTAAAAACTCAGTCTTAAATATGTTCTGAAGGGAACATTATCAGTATATACTGGCTATCAGAAGGACGGTACACCGACAAAGGGACTTTGGGGGGTTGATATGAGCCCCTTGTTAATAGAATTATTATTTGGTGCTTGTAAAAAGACTCTCAGCTTTCATTTTTTTAAAGTAAAAATTTTACTACTATTTTTCCTTATTAAGATGGTCCTAAAAATGTGCTTGGGACCTAAATCTCTCTCTCTTACACACACACACACACACACACACACACACACACACACACACACACACACACACACACACACACACACACACACACACACACACACACACACACACACACACACACACACCTACCTACCTACCTACCTACCTACCTAAATGTTTGAAAGTTTAAAGAATTGAACTCATTTGGTTAGCTCTGTTGATTTCCCAGTGAGATGTAAGATATGTAAAGCTATTTGTCAGCTACTGCATGAACTAGTAGTTAATAAAGGGCTCTGCTGTGCATTCTGTCCTCTTCGCACTGCCAGATTTTGAACTCTCTCCTCTTGTTTGGATACAAATTATCACTGTTCACCTTTTGGTTTTTGGTGTCATGAAAAAGGAATACATTCAATTAACACCTCAAATTAGCTTATCATTCCACTATGGTGGAGCTATTTTCTCTTTCAAAATAACAGCCTGTATCCCAATTTATTCACATTACAAAGGATTTAGAGCGTTTAAGATACCATGGCCAAGTCCCAAAATCCCTGCTCAGTCCTTATGAGGTCAAACTCCTGGAGGATGGACCTATCTCAACTTGCCTTTCGAATATTAAGCTACTGAAAATAACAGGGCTGAATATCTGTGCCAGGCTCTGCTTTTTTAAAATTTGGTTTGGGATGCTGCTTATGCACATTGAACATGACACAAGAACATCACATACACGTGTGATACTGTACATGAAATGAAGTAAATCGCAAGAGGATTTTGAATGATTCGGTATCTGCTTAGTCAATCAGCCCTGAGGTGTTTTGTTGTAAATCATTGCTCATGTTTATTATGCGACTAACATGATTTATGAGCATGCCTTTGACAGTGTCTCATTTCTGCTGCTTTATAATTAGTATTTATTAAGTGCCTTCCATGTGCTTAATCCTGTACCAGGAGAAAATACACCTTCTGCTCCAAATTGTTGACCTCCTACAATCAAATAACAAACACTATTTGTAGGGTTAGGGTCTGAGCAAAACTCTCACTTAGGTCACTGGAGGTTTGTGATGCCCTATGAATAATGGATGAGCCCATATGTAACAAACAAATTGAGGAGTCAATTTCTCGAGGGCTGTGATCCAAATTTGGGAGTGAAAGCCAGGAACTCCTGAGTTCTAAACCTACCATTGACACTCGGGTTAAGTAGGTTCTTCTGCTCATTCCCTGAGGCAGGTGACTTGTCCTTCCACTTTGATATAAGGGATATGGGAGTGGTTTTCTAGTGGAAAGAGCAATCCTGAGGGAGGAGGGTTTTTTTGAGTAGCCAAGCTTAATGAGAATTTTTGAGTGAACTTGTGTTGTACTCTTCATTGTAGGGCTACCTTAGCTGACTTGAGTAGGCCCAAGTTAAGACAAGCCTGAACAAGTAATTGCTGAAACAGTTAACTATTGTGAACATGTTTATAGTAAATAAGGGAGTCAGAAACTAACTGAAATAACTATTGTGGATATGTTTATAGTAAACAAAGTAGACAGGTACACCCTCTATTGATTAGCTTGCCGTATTCAATCTGCAAAGCGATTGGTCCTTATTAGGGTTGCCAACTTTCTACTCACACAAAACCGAACACCTTGCCCTGCCCTGCCCCATCTCTGAGTTCCCACCCCTTTTTCTGAAGTCCTGCCCCCCGCTCACTCCATCCTCCTCTCTCTCTGTCGCTTGCTCTCCCCATCCTCACTCACTTGCTCATTTTCACGGTGCTGGCTCAGGGGGTTGGGGTGTAGGGGGGGGGGGTGAGGGCTCTGGCTGGGGGTGCAGGCTCTGGGGTGAAGCCCTAAATGAGGCGTTCAGGGAGTGGGAGGGGGCTGAGGCAGGAGGTTGGGGTGTGGGAAGGAGTACGGGATCTGGGCTGGGAGTGTGGGTTCTGTTGTGCAGAAATGAGGGGTTCAGAAGGGGGCTCTGGGCTGGGGCAGGGGGTCGGGTGTGGGGGGGTGAGGACTCCACCTGGGGGTACAGGCTCTGGAGCGGGGCTGGAGATGAGGGATTTGGGGTGCAGGAGGGTGCTCTGGGCTGGGACAGAGGGGTCCAGAGGGCGGGAGGTGGATCAGGGCTGGGGCAGGGGGTTAGGGCACAGGTGGGGGTCAGCAGTGAAGGCTCCAGGAGCCGCTTACCTCAAGCACCTCCTGGTAGCAATGGCATGGTCCCCATCTGGCTCCTACATGGAGGCATGGCCAGGCAGCTCTGCGTGCTGCCCCGTCCACAGGTACTATCCCTGCAGCTCCTATTGCCCGCAGTTCCCGGCCAATGGAAGCTAGAGAACCGGCTTTTGAGGTGGGGGCAGTGTGCGGAATCCCCTGACTGCCCCTACGTGTAGGAGCCGGAGGGGGGACATGTCGCTGCTTCCGGGAGCCGCACAGAGCAACAGCAAGCAGGGAGCCTGTCTTAGCCCTGCTGCACCACTGACCGTACTTTTAGCAGCCCGGTCAGCGGTGCTGACCAGAGCCGCCAGAGTCCCTTTTCGACCGGGCATTCCAGTCAAAAACTGGACACCTGACCACCCTAGTCCTTATGTGCAAGAAGTATAGATGTTAGCACAGGAACCAACTTTTCTCAGCGCCGGTGGGTGCTTGCATCCCACCCCCGGCCCTGCCCCAACTCCACCCCTGCCCCAACTCCACCCCTGCCCCAAAGTCCCTGCCCAAATTCTGCCCCTCCCTGCCCCATTGGACCCCTCCCCAAATCCCTGCCCTGGCCTCGCCTCCTCCCCCGAGCGCACCACATTCCCCCTCCTCCCCCCTCTCTCCCAGGCTTGCCGCGCGAAACAGCTGTTTCGCAGCGCAAGCGCTGGGAGGGAGGGGAGAGAAGCAGGACGCAGTGGTGTGCTCAGGGGAGGAGGTGGAGGTGGAGCAGAAGTGAGCTGGGGCAGGGAGCTGCCGGTGGGTGCTCCAGGCTCGGAGCACCCACGGAGTCAGCGCCTAGCCTAGTAGCTAGGAAAGATATATATAAACTGTGTAGTGTGTGACATGAATTGGAATTGTACCTAAACCCCTGCATCTGGGCCTTGCCCGTGTGGGCAAAGAGCTATTACATGCATAATAAAGTAACCTGAGTGATAAGCTGGAGTCAAACAGAGTTTTTTGGATGCCAGGGAACTAGAAGGAGTGCTCTTCCAGAACTGGATGAGGTGTTCTGGATATGCCACGTGGAAAGGTCATGGAGGAATCCCAATATTAGTTAATAAACTTTCATAGATTCCAAGGTCAGAAGGGACCACTGTGAGCATCAGTTCTGACCTCCTGTATAACACAAGCCATTAGCCACAATAATTCCTAGAGCAGATCTTTTTGAAAAACATCCAATCTCGATTTAAAAATTTCCAGTGCTGGAGAACTGGTAAATGGTTCCAATAGTTAATTACCCTGATTTATGTCATATTTCCAGCCTGAATTTGTCTAGCTTTAACTTCCAGCCATTAGATCTCGTTATACCTTTTTCTGCTGGATTGAAGAGCCCATTAGTTTCCCATGTATGTACTTACAGACTGTGATCAAGTCATCTCTTAAACTTTTCTTTCTTAAGCTACACAGCTTGTTCTCCTTGAGTCTATCACTATAAGGTATGTTTATTAGTCCTGTAATCAATCTTGTCATGCTTCTCTGAACCCTCTCCAATTTATCAATATCCTTCTTGAATTGAGGACACCAGAACTAGACACAGTATTACAGCAGCAGTCTCACCAGTGCCAAAAACAGATATAAAATAACCTCTCTGTTCCTACTTGAGAATCCCCTGTTTATGCATCCAAGGATCGCATTAGCTCTTTTGGGTACAGCACTGCATTGAGAGTTCATATTCAGCTGATTATTCACCATAACCCTCATATCTTTTTCAGTGTCACTGCTTCCGAGGATTCAGTCCCCTACCCTGTAAGTATTGCCTACATTCACAGGCACCAACTTTCCAATGTGCTGGGGGTGCTCGACCCCTGGCTCTGCCCCAGGCCCCACCCCATTTCACCCCTTCTCCCAAGGCCCCACCTCCTCCCTGCCCCATGCTCCACCCCCACCCCACCCATGCTCCATCCCCACCCCGCTTCTTCCTGCTCTGTTCCACCCTCTCCCCTGAGCTCGCCACATCTTCGCTCTCCCTGATCCTCCAGAGCCTCCTGCATACAGCGAAACAGCTGATCATGGTGGGCAGGAGGTGTGGGGAGGGAGGGGAGGTGCTAATAGAAGGGCTGCCAGTGGGTGCTCAGCACCCACCATTTTTTCCCCGTGGGTGCTCCAGCCCCGGAGCACCCACGGAGTCAGCGCCTATGCCTACAGTCTTTGTTCCTAGATGTATACATTTAGATTTAGCCATAATAAATAAATATTGTTTGCTTTTTCCCAGCTTACCAGGTGATCCAGATCACTCTATCAGTGACCTGTCCTCTTCATTATTGAACACCCCCAATTTTTGTGTCATCTGTAAACTTCATGTTCTCTCCCAGCACATTGATAAAAATGTTCCATAGCATAGGGCCAAAGAGTGAGTTGATTTATTTATTTCGATTTCAATCTAAAAGAAACTCCACACCAAAAGACACCCCCACCATCTAAAGTTTTGGGACATGCGTAACATAGGTGATACAAAACATAAAACCATCCAAAATGGCAGCACTTCTCCTTCTTCTTTCTCCCATGTATAACTGAATCATGTCAGCATGTGACCCATACAGCTTACCTGCCTTTCCCCTTCTCCTTCCCCAGCACTTTCTCATTAGGCAGAGCACCAGGCACTTTTCACTCTATCTAGTGTATGGTCTGCAGGCCAGATTCCAGTCCTCACTCCGTCAACTGTGTGCTGGTTTGGCAGTACAAAACTGTTAAAACCGGTAGATCTGGCCCCTGGTGAGCTCCTATTGTTATAATCTGGTGCAAGGACCTGTCTGGGAGAAAGAGGTGCGTGACTGGGCGTCCTTATGTCTTGGTTAACCCTTCTGCCAGCACAGCCCCTTGGGGCCATAAGCAGCCCTGAGCAGCTCTAATGTGTACTAAGAATCAAGGTGTGTGTAAGGGTTGGTTACAGCTACCATTGCTGATGAGTAGTGTCTCCTTGTGCTACCTGTATCTGTTTGTTGTATTCATCTGTTGTCTTTGGTCATACTTCGATTGTGGCAGGGACCATCTCTTTGTTGTATGTTTTACTGTGCCTACCACACTGGAGCCCTGATTCATGACCAAGAGCCCCAGGTGCTACTTTAATACAAATAATAAATGTTATTAATGAGAGCATGAGCCTGTTTTTATGCAGGCTGTGAAAGGTGCCTGCTCACATACTTAATTAGCTCAGCGGTGTCATGAGAATTAGTTAGTTCATTACAGAAGAGAACTTTGAAAATATAAAACACTTCTGTAGTGTTGGGTATTATTCTGTCTCTTGTTAAGACATTTTTTACAGTTAAAAGTGCATACAAAAGCCCCGTTTTAATCTTAAGGACCACCCAGTTCTACATTTTACTTAATTCAAGCATTGTCTTAGGGTGCGTGACCTTGGTAGAATTCCTTATGTATTTCCTAAGGGCTACATTCCAAAATCCTTACTCATGGTGAGCAACACCTTATTCCACAAGTGCTTATATAGCATTCAATGGGAGCATTTGTGGAGGAAAGCACGATTCAACCTAAGTAAAGGTATCAAGTCAGTCCCTAAAACTCATTTGCTGATCTCTGTTATTTTGACAGGAGGAAAGTTTTAGGAAAAAATGGCACTTGCAAATTCTACATTATTTCAGTTTTGTGCCCGAGTTACATCCTCATTTATCTTTGTCAAAACCAAAATAATTTCACAACTGTGGTGTGCCTGACTCAGCAGGGGAGCAGGGGGACAAGTGACTCATATGAAACTTTTTATTAGCTCCAGTCCCTGCTTCTCACCAAAATCAAGAAGTACAGCAACCCAAAGAATCTTCATGTGCTTTACGGAAGAACATGTAAGTAAATCGTTAGGGTTCTATTCTAAAAGGGCTTGAGGTGGAAAATCAGGTAACTGTTTGTAACTCTTAAGTACTGATTTTTCACTGTTAAAAAATTAAATTAATATTCCAGGACTAAGCATTCACTTTAAGGACCAGAGCCTCAGCTGGTGTAACTCATGGAGCTCCGGTAAAGTTAGCGAAGCTACAGCAAATCACACCAGCTGACGATCTGATCCTAGGTGATGGCACTGCAGTTCAGCTCTAGGCTCTTTCCAGAACATAGCTGGTTCGATTGTACATTCATACAAATATTTGGGGAGCTAATCTGAATGCAAGTTACATTCCACACAATTAACTATGGTTGCAAACATACAAAAAATTACATTTGTGCTTGAAGTTAAGCATGTTTTTAAAGGTCTGCAGCATCGGGGCCTGTGTCCATAACATTGTGGGGTGTTGATAGCAATGTTCCTACTAGAAAAATTTATTCCTTCCTCCATTTTGTTTTAGTAGCTGCAAGACTTACTATTGCTGCCCGATGGCATAATCACTATGTGTCTTCTGTGAGCATCTGGCTCAGTATTGGATGTGTTTACAATGGAGAAACTTACTACCCTAAAGAATAAAATAAATCCATTCCACCTTGCACTAGTTATTATATTTATCGAGTCATATACCTCAAAGGTGGTCTATTGTCTTTTGATCCTTATTAAGAATGTGTGGTGTTTAGGTACATCTTTGTTTTTGTCTGTATATGGATAGTTATTGTACCTCATTTTCTTTGCCTTGCCGTTTGTTTGTATTTAAGTTACATATTCATGTATGTATCATTATAGATTGTAATTGACATGTATGTTTGTTGCCATTGCTCCCCTCTCTAAATACAATTTAAATATACGAACCTTCCATTAAACACCAAAGGCCTGGCTGAAGTCAGTAAGGGTATGTCCACATTGCAATAAAACACCAATGGCTGGCCTGTATCAGCTGACTCGGGCTTGTGGAGCCGCGGGGGTATAAAATTGCAGTGTCGACTTTCGGGCTCAGGCTGGAGTCCGGGATCAGGGAACCTCTGGGACCAGCCTGAGTCCAGACGACTACACTGCAATTTTATAGTCCCATAGCCCAAGTCAGCCGACATAGGCCAGCCATGGGTATTTTATTGCAGTGCAAACATACCCTAAGAGTCTTTCCATTTACTTCAGTGGGCTTCTGGGCCAGGGTCTAATTTCTGTGTTGAATGCCCCACATTTACCAAGCAAACAGAAGTTTAACCAACTTTTCTACATGTATTTTTTCTCTTCATAAAACCCTCATAGTATTTCCTAGTACTTCTAAAAAGGTGAAAGAACTACTCTAAGTCTCAATGTAACCCAGACAGCTGAAATGCAGTGGGGAGGTGGGAGGGGAATATTTTGAAACTCATATGTGATTTTCTTTTTCCTACTTTTATGTATTCTCTATATATTCTGTGGATTTTATAAAACAAATTAGACAGCATGCACAGCACAAGTATAATGCATGAGATAAAATCACGTCAAAGGCAGCCATTAATAAAACTTTTGCTTTGTATAAAAATACTGTGTATTGTATGGGGAATGGTTTCAGAATGCCACCCTTTTCCTTATGAGTAATCCTTTCCTTTCAAGTAGCTGTTGAAATAATGGGGCCACTTGTGGTCAAACTATACTTGACTTGTATATAGACATGAAGCAGACTGTGATTATACAAGTTCCTGCCCCTCCACGCCCACCTCCACCCCCACCCAACAACTTGTGTATGGACTAGGCAACATTGCAGTCCTTGGGGTTTTCCCAAGCAAAGACTGTGTCAAAATGGAGTAAGGACGTCAGTATTTGTCTGTATGCCTTTACGACATGCAATAATGGCTTTCAAATAAGCCATGTTTATATTGTCTAGTGGTTTGATTCAGAATTTGCACTGACAAGTCAAAATATTTTGTGGAAGCTAGTTTATATTAGCTGGCAAATTCCATTAATCCTCTCATTTTACATTTTTATGAGACAGAATTTTGCATGCTCCTTCCAAGGTGAAAGTCATTTTAAAAAAAGGCAATAAAGAATTTGGACCAGGGTAGTGAAGCTGTATATCACTAATATAGCACTCATTACATTATATATGAGGCAGACTATAGCGTATAGAGATGTTTTCAGAAATGTTCCCATGTTGGTCTCCTTTCCCTTTGGCACCGCTGATACTTCTTGTCTTTGATTTTAGTTCTAGAATATGAATGTGAAATATGAAGGAATGGCTAGATTATCGGTGAACAAGAGATTGGGAGAAGGTAGAAGAAGCAACCTCCCCCACCTGTGATCCCACGGAGGTGACAACTACGGTGATCTGGGAAGCACAGGCTGATGTAATGCTAGAGTCCCCCAAAAGAGGACGCTTATTGCCCAAGTTCTTCCATACCTGACAGTGGAGAAGGGCGGGGGGGCTGGAACAGGGTGTGTTGAGAGCATGTGCTCTAAAAGGGTGGTGGAACTCCTGTTCTAGCAGAGGGATTGTGGCTGAGTGAGATGACTTTCTCCAGGAACTCCTGGTACTATGCAGCAGTAGCGTAGCCAGGGCGGGAGCAGAGCTAAAAAAAGGCGCCACTTCTTTTTAAGAGCCGCTTCTTGCACTCACCCAGTGGCGCTCCAGGTCTTCGGCGGCATTTCGGCGGCAGGTACCACCAAAGACCCGGAGTGAGTGAGGACCCGCTGCCGAAGTGCCGCCGAAGACTCGGAGCGCCGCCAGGTGAGTACAGGGGGAGGCGCCTTTTTATAGCGCCGCTTCCCCTGTGCTCCGGACCTGGCTGTGCTACTGCTATGCAGTTGTTCTTCACCCCATCCAACAACAGTGGACAGTGTCTGAAGACTACAATCTGGCCTAAAAGCCCTTTCCCATTATTCTTGTCTTTCATTGAAAAATGAGATTAAATAATAGTTCTTAGCTCTTACAGTCTGTAATCCTTACATCATCAAAGCACATGAAAAACATTAAATACCACAGGCCACACTCTCTGATGGCATCACTCCCATAATTAATCCTCACAGGACCCAGTGAAGTAGATGATTATGAGGATTCCCATTTTAAATAGCTAAATTACAGGTGGGGAAACTGAGGCACAGATTCACTGAGTGACTTGCCTGAGGACACAGGAAGAATCAGGCCAGCACCAGCACTAGAATTCAGTAGTCTCTGGTCCCCATCTTTTGCTCGGATCACTAGGATCCACCTTCCCTCAATAATATATAGATGCTGACAGAAAATAGGAATCTAGGGGAGGGGCAGGGGATTGCTTTCCCAGACTGGTTTCTCTTTTTGTTATATATAATGGCAATGATCCCCAAAATCTCTTTATGCTGGGGAACACAAGGATAACCATGTTGCATTCTTAAAAGGAAGACACAGGACTTGTAAAAATTAAAGTGCAGGGTCTCTGAAAGGCAAAATGCTCTGAAACTAGGCAACAGACACAAAAGGATGAGGGCCTTTGATGGAGGGCCCTTTGCCTCAATATTACAGTAGATATAGAGGGGTTGTTCTTTTCCCTCCTACTAAAATGCAGTGTAGCCATATGTTAGCAAAGCTTCACTGATTTACTTTTTCCATATTAGAAGTTCCAGAAAATTCTCAGAATTTACCACTTGTTTTAAGGACTGACTCATGATTTTTAGCGGAACCATTTCACACAGATCTGTTTCTAATTCTGAACCAGGGTGTTAATTTCTAGCCCCAAGAATGATCAGCTGTTTTAGAGAGCAAGTAGCTGATGCAACTCCAAAGAATTTTTGGATTTCAAGGCTTTTTTTTTTTAAGAAAGTCCCCAGTGTTCACCCTTTATAGTGATCCTGCTATACTCAGGTGATGACATTTTATATTTAAAAATTGGGTTATGGGGGAATAAAACAAACAGCTTCTGAGCAGGTGGGTTACAATCGGTGATCTAGATGGTGTGATTTTGGTACTATTCTGAATAAGCTGTGAGGTGGAGCTGGGGGGACTGGGGACGGGATTGTGCACAATCACTTTCCAAGCATTCCAAAATGCAGGCACTGTATTGACTGCCCTGGGTGACTACGGAAGGAAAATGGGGCTGTCAAGGCTGAATCCCCACTCTGTCACTTTGAGTACAGAAGGTGGGGGTCTGCAAGGATTTTGAAAACTAATCCTTGCCATTCCAGGCTTGTATTAAACTCCCAAGGTTATAGCCTTTCTCTAACCTTGGCTTGGTAAACACTGCCACCACCGAAATGCAAAAAAAAACAACCCTTGGACCTAGGAAGGAGCACTTGGGAATTTCTCCCTGTGAGGTACCCTCAAGCCCTTTCACCTCCCCTCCTCCTCCTCTGGGGAAGAGCTGAGAAAGAAAACAAAGGAAATTAACCATTACTACCAGCTAATCAAATAACACGCACAAACCTCTTAGGACACCAAAAATCCAGTCCTGTTCTTAAAAAAGGTAAATTTTATTAAAAACAAAAAGGAAGAAAATACATCTGGAACTTAGGCTTTTGCTAGATTTTAAAAGAGCAATTCCAAAAATTAAGCACCCAAAATAGCTTTCTTGGGGGTAGCTTAAAGGTTACAAGCAAACAAAAGCATCTGGGATTAGCACAGAGAAGATCCATAAGCCAAAACAAAGAAATAAATCTAATCACGTCTATTTAAACATGCCCTGTCCAATGATTTCTTCTAGGTGATTTCCTCTGTCCAAAGTCTTGCTTTGGTATTTCTCTCTCTCTTCATCTCCCTAATTTCAGAAGCTATCTTAAATCCAGGTGATCTTTTCTGGGGTGTATGCTGAGTTCCCCAGCCATGTATCGCAGCCTACATATTTTATGGGAGTATAATCATTAACAAACAATAATGCACTGAAGTATCTATATAGGAAGGAGAAGAGGAATAGAAAATATGCTTGTGTAAAAGGGATGATGCAAGAGAAATCAACCTTATAATTTGTAATTATCTTACATTTGAGTGCTTGTCTTAATGTAACATTAATGCTAAAAAAATGTTGCATTTGATTTATATAATTATTCATTAAAGAACAGAAATCCAGATCTTTTCAGTATCCTGGATCAGACCCTCCAGTCATATCTCCATTGTGGCCCTCCAGTTCTGTGCTTGATTCCATTGTGGAGCTATGACAATTTTCACCAGCTGAGGATCTGATCCATAGAACTTACCAAAACTTCACCATCGGAGTTTGCAGTCTCCTTGATCTGGTTTGCAGAAATTTGGTTTGCGGAGCTTATAAGCTTCGTCTGCTTCCTTAGCAGATCTTAAAAATTCCTTGTACCACCACAGGACTACAGCCCTAAGTATCTTAGGAGTTTCATAGAAGGTCTCTGAGCCTGTAAAAAATTAAACACCAGATCTATTTAACCTAACTCATTTGGGGACTGGAGTATTGTAATAGGGGGATGAGGGGCAGGAATCCTCCCACACAAGCTGTGGGGTGAAATCTGTGCTGCTCTTTAGATGCTACACCAGCCTAATAGGTGGAGTAGCTTCCACAGTCCTGGACCCACTCCCTTTGCTAAGGGAAAAGACTAAACTCCCTGCATAGCTACAAATTCTCTGATCGCTGGCCCTCTGCTGATCCACCTCTGTCCACTGCCGTGCACATGCCTAATATTAAAACTTAAATACGTGTATTTGTTTTCTAATGTGTGAATTAAAGGTTTCCTTATTAGGTGAAACTATAATAATCCATTTATAAAATCCTGCTACAATAATAATATGTAAGTAATCCCTTACCTGTGCTAACTACCAGGGGTTCTCAGGACAAAAATGTTGGTGGCCTCAGAATACGGCTCACACTTTTTCATAAAATACTTAATTAGCTTCAGGAAAACCAAATAAATATGCACACATTACAATGATTTGGACATGTATTTATTTATTGCTAGCTAGTAAGTCTGTTGTGAAAAGTGATATTAACAAACATACAGGTATCACTTTTCACAGCAGTCTTACTTAGCCCTGGCAAGCCTGGGGCCAAATTAAGCCCTGAATGGAGAGAGCAGGGGCCAGGGAAGATGGGAGTTGGAAGAGGTAGCAGGGGGCTGGAGCCTGAAGCCCTGGGGCTGGAGCCTGAAGCCTCGGGCTGGAGGACGGGACCCAGGGACGGAGCCCGAATCTGTGTGGCTGGAGTCTGGGGCCTGCCGTCGCACAGCCAGAGGCCAGGGCTAGAGCCCGAAGCCCCATGTCCAGAGCCTGCCACCCCGCCACCCCAGGGATGAAGCCCCAAGTCTGAGCCCCACCACCCCGGGAAGGCAGGAAACTCACTGGCTGCCTGATCCTCCAGCGTTGTGCCACAGGTGACTCCAGAGGGGGCAGGATCCAATCCCTGCTGGTAGCCCCAGCAACCACCATCAAGGCAGTGCATCCAGGCACAACAGGGAGGGGGAGGGGGCCCTCCCTCTCCATCACAGCCCAGGAGGCTGTGGCTACAAGAAAAGCCCCTCACGGTGGCCACATCTGAGAAATACTGAACTAGACTACGTACTATAACAGAGTTACTGTGCTGGCTGGATCTATGCACGTGCGTCACATCCACAGACAGCCCCTAATGTGGCTCCTCCCATCTGGAAGGACCCCTGACTCATGGAGTAACATTGAGAGGAATTTTGCAGCAACAGGGTGTGATTCTGTCCCCTTTTCCATTAATAAAGACATGTTCTGCTGTGACTGAGTTCATGTCATCATTCCAGGGACTCTGTCCGTGTGTACTAACCCACCAGAAAGGAGATCATGAGCTCACACTACAATACATACAATACATAAGGAGATGAGAATGCTCACGATAGATTAGATAGGAAGGAGCATCTTTTCTAGTGGCTAGGGTAAGAATTTGGTTTCTCCCATGTTCCCTTCCCAGTTCTGTCCCTGGGTTACTTATCTGAAGCCTGACATGACACCTTCCACCTGAAGGTCCCAGAATACTTTACGAACATTAATTATAACATTCCTCTGATGTGTCAAGCATTATAACTACCAACTGCGTAGGGGTTCTGCATTTCCAAAGAGCTGTTGTGCACCCTAAATTCCCATTGAAAGTCAATGAACACTGAGAGCACACAGCAGCCATTAGGTTATGCTCCACACCCGGATGGCCAAGCCACAATGAGGCAATGACAGAGTGGAGAATAGACCAAAGACGTCTCAGACTAGAACATAGTTGGAATCAGGCCCCTGCTCTAACCACTAGACAACTTGCTCCTCTCTTACTTTAAACTTGTATCATATGCAAACCTGGTACTGCTAAAACCAAATAAGTAACAACAAGGAGAGGAAGAGACACGCAATACAATGAATGCTTCAGTGAATTCATAAACTCAAGTGCAAGTAAAATACTGTATTTGTATGAACTACTAGCCTAATTACTGGTAACCTACTGTGTTCAGGCGAAAGAAAACCCAGTGTAATATCTTCAAATGGTACTTGTAAAGACAACAGCTTCCTATTACAGGACAAAATTGCAATAGTTTATCTTATTTAATTAGTATCTGACATCATAATATGTTGAAACTTTAATATGCATATAAATTTGTCCTGTATCTTTGGAGACATCTCACTATAAAGAACATATTGTAAAAAATGAAGGGGAAAAAAAGATGTGGTTGCAGGAAATATATTATTACCTAGCAACTGTTGGATTGTGATTTAATTTCACAAGAATGCTCTAATTTAAATACATACATATACACACAGTGGCACATAGGAAATAAGGTTATAGAGGGCACGAGTGAGTCTTTAAGGTTATAGGGTTACCATATGTCCAGGTTTTCCTTGACACTGCCTCTTTTGCTTTTCTCTGTCTGGGAGGATTTCTCAAATAACATGCAATGTCCAGTTTCTGCAGAGCAGGCAAGCTGCAGCTCAGAAAATGCTCCTATTGGTTTGCTTCCCAATTGATCTCTCCCCTGCATCCACAGCTGATTGGTCCATTCCTCTGCAAGCCACAGACTGCTGGATCCCCCAGGCCCCATCTTCTGCTCGCAGCTTCTGGCAAAGCTAACATAACTGTGCAGGGGAGCATGTGTGTGTTTGAGGGGAAGGATGGGGCTTACTCCCATGTCCTGCCCTATAGCAGGAGGACCCAGTCTAGCCCAAAATGAAGATATATAAAGTCAAAGACTAAATCTATATATATACAATTTAAGAAAAAGGACGCAAATATTTTGAAAAATGCGAAAGTATCTTTTGGATCAGCCACTTTGCCAATACAGTTGGTGAGAGGGGAAGGACTGAATGGACATACAGATGGAGCTATCCTTTTGCACCATAAAGATGGTCCTTCTGGTTCAGAGTCCTCTCTGGCTGCCCCATTCTCTCCCCATAACCCCCTCCAGATTGTGTAATGCAAAGAGTTGTTTGTCAGTCAGTTGAAAGCATATTACTAATAGACGTCAGCTAACTAACTGTGACTAATGACATATTTTGTTTTCCTTTACTTCTAGTATGAGCCATCAGTGGATTGCCAACCTTCAGAAGAAAATGAGAATTTTTGCCTCAATAACTCGACGCATTTGGGGACTTTTTGTATCAGAGAGGAAGCCTGGCTGGAAGAATCTGTTGCAGCTTTTTGCAGTTTGCTGTACTGTTAGCTTCATCATAAGCAGCCTCTTATTTCTTGGCTTGCATTCCTTTCTAGCACATTATCCTTTGGTTTCCTTAGCAATTTCTGGGTCCACCTGGATTGGCCTGTCTATTGGGTTGTGTTCCTCCAAGCACATGCGCTGCTTTGGCATGCTGTTTGTTCTTTCTTGCGGCTTGCGTGAAGGTAGAAATGCGCTTATTGCTGCTGGGACTGCTGTTGTGGTAGCTGGCAACGTCCAAAGTATTTTTCACAACCTAAAGATATTGGCAGACAGTATAGCTTGCAATCTAGAGGTTGAGCAATTTGCCTTTATAAAACACTATATTAAAATAATTCAGTGGATTTATAATGAGGCTAAACATTTAAGTAACCCAGTGGAAGAAGTAGTATCACTGAGTGACAAATTCAATGTCACTTACTTAATTTCAGATGAAGATTTGAAAATGAAGTTAAACAACACAAAACAACAAATCCAGAGTGTTACTAACCATATATCTTCTATACTGGCTATACAGCCCTATATAAACCAGAGGTTGGTGCCTATAATAGGAATTCTTCTAGTTCCTCTTGGTACATACCTTTTCTTCAGAAAATTCTTGGGCACTCATAGTGTGAAGTTTAAGAATATTTACATTACAAAACAGTTCATTGAATTTGATGAGCACCAAAGGCAGCAACAAAAGCCCACTGTTCTTCCACTCAGTAAAAAAGAAAGAAAAGAGTATGTGATAGTCCCATCCCTCTGCCTAACACGCAAGGAAAGGAAAAGCATAGGACGCATTCTAATCCCTGTATTTACTAATATTTGCATCTGGGTTCTGTTTGCAGCAGTAGATTATTCGCTTTACTGGCTAATTTTTTCAGTGAGCAGGCATCTCCAAGCATTACCAAAGCTAGAGGTTAATTTGAAAGTCGGGTACCAAGTAAGTACCTTACCTATAATACAATATACTGCTCCTGATAAGTTTTAGTATAGAAAAATTCTTCTTGACTTCAGTGGATGCTCGATCAGGCCCATAGATACTTCCCTCGACTCGTTCATTCCAGAGAAGTCACTATTACCCATCTATTCATGTATTTCTAGTAGGGCCATTACCATAGTGTCTGTGCACCAAATACAATGCTTCAAGTCATTTTGCTGTATGAGACCAGACAATTCTCTGCTCGTTCTTTGGTTTCATATTTCTAGGGGAAGATATGTAGGAGAAGGGACAGTTTCACCAGCCATTCTGTATGTTGATGTATTGTGGGGAAGGTCCACACAAAGAGATAAGTTTAAGTGTAGTAGCCGTGTTAGTCTGTGTCAGCAAAACGAAAATAAGAAAGAAAAACTTGTAACACCTTAGAGACTAACAAATTTATTTCAGCATAAGCTTTCGTGGGTTAATACCCACTTCATCGGGTGCATGGAATGAAATACACTGTAGACAGATATTTATACAGTCAGAGAAACATGATAAGGTCGAGGTGTATAGACCAATCTTAAGAGGCTAATTAGTTGAGAGGAACCATAACAGCAGGGGAAGAAAAAACTTTTGAAGTGATAAACAAGATGGTCACACAGGTGTGAATGAGGATCATTAATTTAAGGGAAATAGATTCAATTAACATAATGGCCGAGCCATTCCAAATCTCGATTTAATCCGGAGGCAACGCAATCTAGTTTGCATATCAATTCGAGTTCAATAGTTTCTCTTTGAAGTCTGCTTTTGGAGTTAATCTGTCGCAACACTGCTATCCTCAAGTCTGTCACTGAGTGATTAGGGAGGTTGAAGTGTTCTCCTACTGGTTTTTGAATGTTATGATTCCTGATGTCAGATTTATGTCCATTTATTCTTTTGCGTAGAGACTGTCCGGTTTGGCCAATGTACATGGCAGAGGGGCATTGCTGGCACATGATGGCATATATCACATTGGTAGATGTGCAGGTGAATGAGCCCCTGATGGCGTGGCGGATGTGATTAGGCCCTGTGATGGTATCACTTGAATCGATATGTTGACAGAGTTGGCATCGGGCTTTGTTGCAAGGATAGGTTCCTGGGTTGGTGTTTTTGTTGTATGGTGTGTGGTTGCTGGTGAGTATTTGCTTCAGGTTGGGGGGCTGTCTGTAAGCAAGGATTGGTCTGTCCTCCAAGATCTGTGAGAGTGAGGGATCATCTTTTAGGATAGGTTGTAGATCTTTGATGATGCGCTGGAGAGGTTTTAGTTGGGGGCTAAAGGTGACGGCTAGTGGTGTTCTGTTATTTTCTTTTTTGGGCCTGTCTTGTAGTAGGTGACTCCTGGGTACTCTTTTGGCCCTGTCAATCTGTTTTTTCACTTCAGCAGGTGGGTATTGTAGTTGTAAGAATGCTTGATAGAGATCTTGTAGGTGTTTGTCTCTGTCTGAGGGATTGGAGCAAATGCGGTTGTATCTTAGAGCTTGGCTGTAAACAATGGATCGTGTGGTGTGTCCAGGATGGAAGCTGGAAGCATGTAGGTAAGTATAGCGGTCAGTAGGTTTCCGGTATAGGGTGGTGTTAATGTGACCATCACTTATTAGCACAGTGGTGTCTAGGAAATGGACCGCTTGTGTGGACTGGTCTAGGCTGAGGTTGATGGTGGGATGGAAATTGTTGAAATCATGGTGGAATTCCTCAAGGGCTTCTTTTCCATGGGTCCAAATGATGAAGATATCATCAATGTAGCGCAAGTAGAGTAGGGGTGTTAGGCGACGAGAGCTGAGGAAGCGTTGTTCTAAGTCAGCCATAAAAATGTTGGCATACTGTGGGGCCATATGGGTACCCATAGCAGTGCCACTGACTTGAAGGTAAATATTGTCCCCAAATGTGAAATAGTTGTGGGTGAGGACAAAATCACAAAGTTCGGCCACCAGGTTAGCCGTGGTAGTATCGGGGATACTGTTCCTGACAGCTTGTAGTCCATCATTGTGTGGAATGTTAGTGTAGAGGGCTTCTACATCCATAGTGGCCAGGATGGTGTTGTCTGGAAGATCACCGATGGATTGTAGTTTCCTCAGGAAGTCAGTGGTGTCGCGAATATAGCTGGGAGTGCTGGTAGCATAGGGCCTGAGGAGAGAGTCTACATAGCCAGACAATCCTGCTGTTAGGGTGCCAATGCCTGAGATGATGGGGCGTCCAGGATTACCAGGTTTATGGATCTTGGGTAGCAGATAGAATGTGCCTGGTCGGGGTTCTAGGCACGTGTCTGTACAAATTTGTTCTTGTGCTTTTCCAGGGAGTTTCTGGAGCAGATGGTGCAGTTTCTTTTGGTACTCCTCAGTGGGGTCAGAGGATAAAGGCCTGTAGAATGTGGAGTTACAGAGCAGTAGGCCAAAGTAGGGTGCCCCAAACAAAATCAGTTGGGTAAATGGGTGAAGTGGCAACTTTATTCTAGTTAGACCCTTACACAAATTAAGTTCCAGGTCATGTCTTCCACAAGGAACTTCTAGCCTTCCTGTGGTTTCTGTTCACAACAGCTTCCCCTTCATAAATTTGTGTCACTTGAGCCCAATCACCATAAAGTTCTGGCAACAAGTTACCCCGAAGCTTCACGTAGTGTTTAAATACGAACTCTTGGGAGTGTGACATTACTGAAAGATTTCTTAGGAGAGGGCTTGAAATCACAGAATATTTTAAACAGGAACCAGTACTCACACAAAATGGTGACTCCCTTGGTTTGTCACAGAGGAAGGTAACAGATGGAAAATATGTCTCAGAAGAAAGCTCTAGTGTTTAATTCCTCTTTATGAATAACTTCATTTCCTTTTAAGCACACAAGGATTCCTGCTCTCTATACACATTGCTTTTTGTACTGGAGGCCATTTTAACAATTTATACTCTTTATTCTGGGCTGCTTTACCCATAACAACAGCATCATCAGCCACCCAAGTTATTAGCTGACTAACAGGCATTGAAAGCTTGTGTGCTAGGAAGAGGATTCCACCTAAATGTTCTATGAATTCTCTAGTAATTCACATTCTAAATACCTACAGTGACTCTCACAATGAAATGCCACAGAGAGGGAACAATCAACATTTTACCCTCAAATTCTTATACTTGCAAACAAAGTTTTTGATCCTGCAAGCTGCTCCATGGGTGGAGCCACATAGACATGAGTGGGGCCTGCAAAGGCACAGGAGGTCTGCCCACCCAGAATGTCTTGCAGGATTAGGGCCTAAACACCTTACATAAAGTACAGAACTTCTTGATACCTTGGGGAATCAAGAAGTTTCAAAGGGATTTCAAGATGTTTAACTATGTGTATAGTGTAGCACATGTTCATTTCTCTACTGTTAATTTCTTGCTGCTCAGCAGGTACATTTCTTATTACTTCCTCTTGGGGTTAATTGTGCTAACATGAATCCTCCCTTTCCCCCCCCCCCCCCAAAAAAAAGAGTTAATTTATCCAAGACGCAATTATAAAACTCTCAGATGTTCTGAAGAGAAGGGTTCTTAAAATGAGGAAAATAATTAAGTATTTTGCTTCAAGTTACAACCAAATAGAAAGGGATTAAAAATTACTTAATATTTGATCTGCCACAGGATTTTTTTTTCTTTCTCTCATGTGTATCACATATTTTACTCATTTAAATAAATAAAATTAAATTGATGGCCCCTCTTCAAAAGGGAAGTATAGAAGAAACCTTAAAACGCCAGAGACTACTCAATTCAAATCCACTGCCTCTCATATTTCTGGGGGTGGTCTACAATGCTATGGAGAAAACCTGAGTTCAGGTGTCATTCCCAGTTACTGCTCTTTTATTCCTTAGCCAGTGAGCACTGCAAAGGATTCTCATACATAGGTCTTGAAATCAATTTGCAAAGCTGCTGAAAGTATGTTAGCATAAACAGTATAATGTCAGCTCTACTGCACATCATGGCCACTCTGATCTTCACAGCAAGCATGGAATAGAACCTCAGATCCCCCTTCTTCAAAGGGACAGACTTCCTGACTCTACAGATTTTAAGCAATAAGCATGGTAGGCCTGGGGAAGAGGGCTCTGGGCTACACTTGCTGTTCTTTGGGACCCACAGCTGCTCAGGGGGCCACTCGTGGGTGAGACCCTGACAACCCCAACCAGATTGTTGGGACCTCCTCCCTCCATTCTGCATCTGAGCAGAGAGTTCTAATGTTCTGGCTTTCTCCCAAACTGCATAAATAAAGATCCATGTGGGGATTTTCATTGTGTCACTCAGACAAGAAAAGCGGCGTCCCAGAGGGATGCTCTCGGCTCTGAGCAGAGGACTCTACAGGGAAGGTCCCCCACCTGAATCCCTTTGTAGGTGGCAGCCCCCACTCACACAGAGGACTGTTGGGGGAACATCCCCCAGCACAGCAGTAGGTTCTGTAGGAAGGATGAGAGGAATTCCCAACACAGTGGATTCCATGAAGATGCTGGACAGTGGGCTTTCTGGGGATAATGGTCCCTCAGCCTTCCCAAACAGTGTGTTTTATGGCACTCTCACACCCTTCTTACTTTCCCAAGCAGTGGCATCTGTGAGTGTGCGTGTCTCCACCTCCACCCTACTATAAGCAGCATGCTCTGTGCTTCTTCCCCTCCCGCCTCCCCCCCCCCTCCCCGCTACAGGAGTGGATGAGGGTTGCAAGCAGGGCAGGCTTTAGGAAGTGTGGTGCCCCATTCCAACATGTCGACGGGGCCCCTCCGCCGAAATTCCGCCGAACACAGCAGCAGTGGCCGAAGCGACAGACGGGCCCCAGCACAGACGTTGTGGGGCCCTCTTAGGCACGAGGCCCGATTCGGGGGAATTGGGCGAATCGGCCTAAAGCCAGCCCTGGTTGCAAGGGAATGGGGCTACTAAGAGGCAATTGCCTTAATCCAACCCTGGCTCCTTCCTCTCCAAAGGCAGACAGCTGTTCACGTTATAAGACGTGTAACTGCAGCTGGTCAAGAAAGCGTGGTTTCTGCACAATCAAAGATTTCGGTGGGAAAATCGAAACAAAATGTTTTGGATTGGGTTTTGCCCAATTGAAACATTTCAGTTTGTCTAATCAAATCTACTTGTACTACTGCAGTCACTCATGGAACTTATCGTTTACAGGTTCCGTGCCCTCATTTTCCCCTATAGGGTGGGCTCCCTGTCCAGATAACATACATGATACATTGCAGTTTCCCCTCTGGGTGGACCACTGTGGGATATACTGGGAATCCTATGGTCACAGTGCATCATGGGGGATGTAATCTGGCTGGGGGCCTAGCCCAAAGATGAGAATGGGGATCTGAGGCCCCAGAGTTGCAACTCCTTTGAGGCAGTAGGGCAGCTCAGGTAAAGGAATGCAGTTCACTGAGCAGCAGCAAAACATTTCTACATTTCATTCAGGACTTTTCATTTCCCAAAAATACTCAATATTTGAGCTTGGACATAAGTGACTGTCAAAATACCAGAATTTCATGGGATGGAGATTCTGACTTTTGATCAATTCTACCTGTACCGGACAAATGAGCAGTACTGAGTCTCTATACTAGAGGACAGTAGTACACAAACAGGGCAATCTACGGGTAGGCCAAACTGTGTTTTAAGAGCTGTCTGGTCACGTAGAGATGGATTTGACAGAACAATTCTGATTACTGTTCAGTTTTCTGCTGTGTGGGAAATGAGTACAATTCCTAGTAGATCTGAGCCCAGGCTGCAATGTTCAAACCTTTATTTCAACTTCCTTGAAGTCTATGGAATTTGGATCCTATGGAGCGGTTCTAATACCCTGTAGGCAGGTATCCACATAAAAAAACCCCACCCTATGTTCACCACAATTGGCCCCATAGTTGTCAGTCTCAGAGATAGAGGCCAAAGACTAGTCAAGCAGAATGAAGCCTGAAACCTCTTGAGCACTTTACTCCTGATAAAGGCAGGTACGATCTGGCTCCGTTTTTTGTATCTGTGTTTCATATTGAATGTCTAATGTGGTCTTTCTTCTCTGATCCACTGGTTCATTTACACAGTATCTTTGTGAATAAATTTCCCTCACCCCCTCTTTAGCTGTTAATCATCAAACATACCAAAGAGATCAGAGAAAAGCAAAAAAAGTGATTGGGCATGGGGGTGGGTGCAGAGAGAGTAAATTATGAGGAAAGATTAAGCAGCAAAATACCACTTTCATTTACACTCTTGTAAATCTGGACTAAAGGAGAGTGTAATTAGCCCTTGCCTAACTGAAAAGTAAGCAGAGACATGTCTACAAATATCTGAAGGGTGTAAACACCAGAGAGGAATAATTGAAAGGGTATACAGTGGGAAAAGGATATAATTAAGGAGAGGGACAATATCATCAAGAAAAAACTCCTGACAGTTTGACCCCTTAGACTGAGGGACAGACTCCAAAGAGACGTGGTGCATTTGGCACATTTCAAACACAACTGGAGAGTTCACTAGTAAACATACTGTTATGAACAATCCTTCATTGACAGGAGATGGGCTAGATCATCATGTCTAATGCAGATAACTCTGCACAGCTGAATATGAAATGCAATAACTATTTTAAAAGTAAGTAATTAGTACTAAAACCAGCTTTTTCCCCCATACAGAAAAATGAAAACACATTTATTTTCAACAATGGGGAGCACAAGACAAAGAATCTTTTCTTTAACTTTTCTCTGTTTAAGCATGAATGCCTCCCTAAACCAGCGTTTTTGCTCTCCTCAACATGGATCCAGCTTGGATGCATCATCTTTTGTCTAATAATATTTGCGTTATTCTCCACCACCCTGACGCAACTTAAAATACTTGTGTCAACTTCATTTTATCCCAACATAGAGATGAAACGGATACATTATCTGCATGCAAAACTACTGAGAAAAAGATCAAAGATTTCACAGAAAAATGTAAAAAGGAAATTGAACTCATTTGCTACAACGGTAAGCCGTGAACACTATGGAAAAAGAGCTCTCTCTCTCTCTCTCTGTCAGAATAACTGCACAGTTCAGATTCAGATGTAGATCAGACCTTTTCCAAAGTCCAGGAGCAGCTGAATCCAGGGTTTTGGTCTGCTTGATCATAAAGGCACCAGTTCAGAAAAGTACTTAAACATTAGCTTAATTTTAAGCACATGCTAATATACTTTCCTGAATAGAAATGGACTTTAGTACATGCTTAAATGTTTTCCTGAATTGGGGCCAGAGGTAAGTTGCAGTTCTATTACCATGTTGTCCTGTCCACACAACACATGAACTATATTAGAACACACAGGCACACCTAAACAGGCCAGATAATCATGCACTGGCACAGTTAGACTTCCCAGACTCTGAGCTCTTCAGGGCAGGGACTGTGTCTTCATATATGCGTGGAAAGTGCCTACTTTTTAAATAGTGTTCTCATGATCCAAACATGAAATAACTGGTATTAATAATCAGCTTCTTACTGTTAACAATGTTCAGTTTCTAGCAGATCAAGATGCACTATGGTTAATGCAGTTCTGTTTGTAAAACACAATTGGATGGATACTGCAAATAGCATATAGCGAGAAGAACTTTTTATTTTCACGTGCAAAAAACAATGAACTACCCATATATATATTTTAATGGATTTCTATGCACAAATAGCTCTTGGCATTTAATATGCTGGATGGCAGGGTCTGTAAAGGACTGGTACTCAGTGGTAACATGTCACTAACACACTTTTTCTGTCTTCTCAGTTCCACTTCTGGTTCCCAGTATTCAAGGCAATGGGGATGGTCAGGAAGAAAGAAAAAGACATGATAAACATCAACAATGTTTGAAAAAGGCCAAATAACCTTTTGGATAATTTCACAGTTCTTTGGTTCAACAGGTCCCTGTATATTGCACCTGTATTGTTCCTGCTTTGTTAAAATATTTTCATAAAGTGCTGCCAGTTAATTTGCATATTATATATACATTTTAAATAAGTAAAAATAGATGTCAAAAGATAGCAGCCTGCCGCATTTTGGTAAAATTTGGGAAACTGTAATAATATGTAATCCTATTATTTAATCCATTTTCAGCTCTGATTTTGCACTGCCTTGCACCTTGTGCAGACATTTAGGGCCTGATTCCCATTCCTGGTAAGGCCACCATACATTGTTGTGGCAGTATTTACATTTGCACCCATCTTGTATACCCTGTATTCTGCCAGGGTGTGTAAAGTGACTCTATTGGAAAATAGGAATCAGGTTCTTAGTCTCCAATCCCACTTTAAGCATGAGCTGCCCCACTGAAATCACTGAGCCTAACATATTCTTAAGTATCCTGCTGAACTGGTGGCCTTACACATATGTGAAGTGAGAGCAAGATGTTACTATTCTGAACTGGTAGCATCTGACAACCACTCTGGACTCATTTTATACATACATAAATGCCACAAAGTGCAAGGCATTGGAAAATCAGGCCTTCTGTGTCCTTGTTTTCTCTTGGACTAATTTATTCTCCCCCAAGCAATTTCAGGGAACTACACTGGGTGTATATAAGGTTATGGTAATATAAGGTTGCCTGGGCAACCTTGATTCTGGCATCTCCTAACTTTCTTCTTGCAATATTAATAATGTTCTGTGAACATAGGGTTTTTTGTTGTGTTTTTTTTGTAATTTCCTAGGTTTTTAAAAAAACAAACTATAAAAAAATAAATTCCATCATGTGGCAGCTTGTTGATACCCACATTATTCATCTGCAAGGTGAGAATCTTTAGATCCATCACACAGACCCCTGACACTTAAACTAATAGAGTAACTGACAGCAGAAGTAGGTTGTTATCCTCTATGTGGACCAGCACTAGAGGGCAATGAGACATACACTTTGCCAGAACTTTACTGACAGTAGAAGAGTGGTGAGACTCAAAGAATCTTGGGTTCCATTCCAGGTTCTGGAGTAGAATGTGTTCAAATGGGCACAGAGAATCTCTGACCATTTGCCTCAAGATTGACCTCTCCTGCCCCATCCCCTCCAGCCTGTCCTTTTCCCAGTCCTGTTTCTCACCTACTCTTGGCTCCTTGTCCCAGCCCCATTCTTTTTGCCTACTCAGTGCCAGTCTCCATTCCCAGGTTTCTCATCCCATGCCCAGTTTCCTTGTTCAGCCAGTCCTAGTGCCCCCTCACAAGTTTCTTATCTGATCTGTCTCCCTCCACTCCATTGGCTCCCAATCCTAATCTCACTCCCTGGGCCCCCTCATCCAATCTCAGTCTCCTTCCTACACCCTTTCTGGTGCCTTTCTCCAGTGTCTTTACCCAGCCAGTGGCATTTCTCCTCTGCACCTCAGTTCCTTCTGAGATCTGTCTCACCTCCATCTGCCCTTATTCCCCCCACACACAGATGCATAGCCTCTTTTTCCAGCCAGTCCCAATCTCCCATCTCCCCCACAGCTCCTTGTCTGATCTGAGTGTCATATCCCAGCCAATGGATTCCCAGTCCCTCCCCAATTTCCTTCACCAGCTCCAAATCCAGCCTCCCCTCCCTTACTCCTGGCTCCCAGTCCAAAACCTCTGTTCCCCCACAGTTCCCAGTCCCAGCCTCCCCAGTCCCAGTATCCTTTCCCAGCCTGTCCCAGTCACAATTTCTCTTTTCCTCACTTCAGTTCCATTCTCACCAAATTTCTTGTTACAATCTGCTCCTTTTCCTCCCCCTGGTCCAGCTTTTGTATCTTCTGCATTCAACTCCTGTGGCTTCCTCCTCCATGCTGCCTGGGTCTCAGCAGGGATGTCATTAATCACATAGGAGAGTCAGGCCCCTTGTCCTCAGTTCCAGTGCCCAGCCCCACCCTGGCTCAGAGCAGCCATTACGAGAAAAGTCCCGCTTCACCCCTGTAGCCCTGGGCCAGAAGAAGCATGTTCAGTCACTCTACGCTGTGACAGGATGGAGTATGCTCAGCTGCTCTGTGAGGATGGCATGTGCACACTCCAGTTCCACATAGTAGCTGTAAGGGGATGGAGCACGCTCAGGTGCTCTGTAGGGATGGTGCATGCACAGTCTAAAAAGGCTATGTTTACACTACAGACCTTACAGCAGCACAGCTGTACCGCTTCAGCTGTGCCACTGTAAGGTCACCCGCGTAGCCGCTCTTTGCCAACAGAAGAGACATCTCCTGCAGGTGAAACTTATGGTGGCCGAGGGTGTGGGGTTTTTTTCACACCCCGACCAACAAAAGTTTTCCAAACAAAAGTGGTAGTGTAGACAAAGCCTAAGTACTAGTTGCTGTGAGAAGTTGAAGCATGGTCAGTGAGGAGGAAATCTTTGGAAATTTTAGCTGCTAAAATAAAACAAGTCTCTATTGAGAATGTTCAAACTGTGATTTTTTTTTAAAGGCTTATAACTTGGCCTAATGTGGGTGGGTTTTCATGGGGATGGCAAAAGGCCAATCCCTGACACAATATTACCTGCTTGCTAACTTTCAAGTCCCTGCTTCACAACATGGGGACTCTAGAGCTGCTCAAAGAAAAGGTTGCCAGAATTTTTAGTACGGGCCAAACAATATATTTCTCCTTTGCTTCCTTCTCACGAATGGCTAAACTATTTTGGCTGACATTTTTCCAAAAAAAGATTTGATCTGAGGAAGCCACTTGGCATGTAATATTTCAGCGTAAACAGTTAAAGTTTGGCAAAGTTATAAGCAACTGAAAAAAGTGTTTTATAATGCAAAGTGTCAGGCAACCTTAATATTAGCCCCTCCTATAATATAATATGATATGTGAATTATACTTGGTGAATTTTCACTTAATGGCTGTAGTGAAGAAGCATATTTTCAAGTACAGTTATGGTAGGAAAAGTGACCATATTAAAATAGCTCCTTCCCACTCTATAGATCACTGTGTGTATATAGAGAGAGCCAAATATGCTAACTTTAGAGACAAACACATTTACTACATTTGACTTCTGCAAGGATTATTTTCTGGTTCGTGTATCACCAACAGAATTGTTGGTAAAGTTCCATTGACAGTATTTGTATTAGTGGGGATGAGACATGGACTGGAAGGAGGACAATTTGACTCTCAGATTCCAGGTTGAGTTTATAATTCTTTAATTGTAAACTGAGCAAATTTGCTATGAACTCATCAACAGGCATGATAGGCATGTTCATTTTACAGTCACTTTTCAGGGTAGAAATGCACTTTGAAGGTGATTGTGACCGATGGGCAGCTGCTATGTAATAATCTCAGAATTCAGAGTTGTAATGAAGTTATGAATACTGTATCTATCCTAGCTGTCAAGATAGCCTGTATGCTTACACTGGCGTAATGGACTGTTTATTCCACTCTTCCTATATTGCTTTAATTCAATGGGGGCTGAGGGAAGAACAAATGGGAAGGTAACTCAATGATTCTCAAGATCAGAACTTCCCAGCACACACTTGAAAGACTTAAGCTGTTAGCCTTGAGCATCTGATATCCTGTCTGCAGCCCAAAGCAACACAGCTGTTTTGGCAATGCTGGGAACTATCAGACCAAAGGGCTATAAACATTTTAAAAGTCTCTGGGAAGGAGGGTGATCAAAAAACACTAAACAGCTTTTAAAGTAAACTCTCCTTGCAGCTGGGGGAAGGAGTAGGATGGGGAGGGAGAAATGGTTTGGGAATGAAGGGAACAGACTATGCCAATCAGACCTTAGAGGTCTCAAGGGAGTGGGGCTATAGGAATCTTAGGCCTACCAGGCACCCCATGTGGAAGATAGATATCTGGTAAACCAGACGTGTCTAGGACTGGTGTATTATTTTAATACAGGTTTTCTCTGAAATGCGTTGGTGCTAAATCATTAATACTCTGCTTTAAGAAGGCTGTTTCATTACTGGATACCACTGCCATAGCTCCCAGACATAGATAAGCTGCGGATAGTGAACCCAAGTCAGGCCTGCTGAGATCATCACGGTTGATCAAAAGGGACTTCAGCCCAGAGCCCGGTCTGAGAGCGGGAGAGTTGCCTGATTCCACCCCAAGACAAGTGATGGCTAGAAGCCTGATACCTGAGAGGAGGCATGCTCAAAAAGACCAGGTGGGATCAGAGTTGCAGTTAGCCCAGTAACTGTGACAATGGGGAGAGAGGGAACATGGCAAACAAAGAAAGGAGAGTGTTCCGAACATGTGAGGGTAATGGCGGCCAGTTCAGAGGGAGATGATTCTGTGAAGAAGGTTTAGGAGGAGTGTATGTAGCAAGGGTAGGGGAAGAATTGTGCAGTACTTTGAAGTCTTCAATCTGAGGGTCTCAAATGGATTTAGAAGATGGGATTTTCAAAAGTACTTAGTATTGACCTAACTTTATTTTCATTGAAGTCAGTGATAAAATGCCATTAACCTCAATGGGAACAGAGTTAGGCCACTGTTGAGTGCTTTTAAAAATCCCACTCTACTAACATTAATAAGTTAAGCCTTAAAAGACCTATGTTACTGGAGGTGAAACAGGCACAGACAGATTATACATGACTTGACCAAGATCACACAGGAAGTCTATTGCAGAGCTAAGACTAGAACCCAAAACATCTGAATTCCAGTCCCGTGCTTTTAGCCATAAGACCATTTCCCCCTCTATGCAACCTCAAAATAGCAATTACACACCATTACGCTGTCATATGTGCATAAACCCCATTCAGTCATTAACACAAGGCTCTCCAACCTACAGTAATAAAGCCATATTTAAAGTTTTGCAGCAGTGATGCAATGAGTCAATACTAAGTACTTTTGAAAATCCCATCTTCTAAATCCATTTGAGACCCTCAGATTGAAGACTTCAAAGTACTGCACAATTCTTCCCCTACCCTTGCTACAGACACTCCTCCTAAACCTTCTTCACAGAATCATCTCCCTCTGAACTGGCCTCCATTACCCTCACATGTTCGGAACACTCTCCTTTCTTTGTTTGCCATGTTCCCTCTCTCCCCATTGTCACAGTTACTGGGCTAACTGCAACTCTGATCCCACCTGGTCCTCTCTGCACATGGCTGTCTTATGAAGCTAATAAAACCCTATAGGCAAGTAACCCTATTGCAGAGAGATTGCTTTTCTACCCTGCTTCTGAATAGGTTAATCCCCCACAGAATGGTATTACTCAGTTCTGCCCTCCCCCATCCCTGAAGGAATTTATGATGAGTCAGCATGAATGTGCATTGTGCAACACAAAGCAGCATAGAGAAGTAAATCTGCACAGAATTAGTCATCATCAGCTACTTGGGAACACTCTGATGCTGAATGCTGAACTGAACTTCCTTTCTAAGGCAAGTCAAAAATAGAGAACTGGTTTTAATTTTGATGTTTACTTTAAGCAGGAGCTACTGACTGCTGTCACCTGTTAGATGTCACATCTTTACCAAAGGCTAGAGCTAAGCATCAAAGTCTATTTGGTCCATATATTACTACTACTCATTCTAGAACAACACTTGCTCCTGTGTGGATATTGGTGGTGCAGTGACCCACTGCATCAACCTTTTGACTCTAGACACTTGAGCTCTAGAGTGTAAACATAGGCTTCCTGAGGATGTGCTGAATAGTATGGTCTCCAGGTGTCCTGGTCATGACCCTGCCCTGGCTAACACTGCCTGCTATTGGCCAGCTATAGAAGTCCACGTAGTCACCAAGTACTGCTGAGCTGCCTCTAGTTGGGCTAACAGCAAATTTCACTTTGAAGTGCAACTGGAGAGCAAGAAGAAAAATGAGTGGGAAAAGGCCAGAGGCAACAGAGAGGGAGGAAAACCAGACAGTCAGCAGAAGAGTTACTGCTGTACTCCATCCCTTCAATGACTTCTCTCATCAGTATTACCCACTCTGCTTGACACACAAGCCCCAGTCATTGCAGGGGCTTTTTTTTAAAACAGCTCTGCTTGGCTCCCACACTCTGACCATGTGTGCCAGGCAAATCATGGAGGGTGGCTAGTAATGGGGGGTGGGGGCGGAGAATGGACCAATGGTAAGGAGCACTGCCATAGTACTGATGAGGAAGGAGAGAATGGAGCAGTATTAGATGGGGAAAAGTATAGGAGGAAAACTCAAAATTTCCCTCCAGTCCTGCAGCCTTTGGAGGTGGCCATCCTACGCTCCATGTATGAATGCCACAAAGCCAGCGGGATACTCTGGCACCATTGATTGTCTTGGCTAAAATAGAATAAAAAGTGGGGTGGAGGGGTCACATTCCTCTGCCCTAGTTATTACATGGAAAGTGATAGAGGATGGAAAAAGGGCATTAATTCTCAGGAATAATTGATCAGCAAGTTGACTGAGTACTGACAAACTCATTGCTGGTGTGATTCTTTCTGATCCCTGAAAGAAGAGCTTTTAGAGCAGATGGATGGGGGCAGTGGCTCCCTCGTCCTCCTTGTATTTCCTTCCCTGGCAATGATTAGGATACCAAAGAGAAGCAAGTATCAGAGGGGTAGCTGTGTTAGTCTGGATTTGTAGAAGTGACAAAGGGTCCTGTGGCACCTTATAGACTAACAGAGGTATTGGAGCATAAGCTTTCGTGGGTGAATACCCACTTCTTCAGATGCAAGCAGTGGAAAAGAGAAGCAGTTATTTTAGCAGAGATACTAATGTGGATGTGAAGGATTGTGGTATACTTGGTAGCAGGAATACAAAACTACTTACCTTGTATGACTAATGTGTGTATGTGTGTGTGTGTGTCTCTGTGTTTTGTGAGTGGCTGTTTACCTGGCATTTCTTTCTTATATTTCTTTCTTCTCTGTGACATGGTTAGGAAAGCCTCATGGTGCAATAGCAAAGTTGTCCTACAACAGCCAGAAGGGGGTTATACTTGGGATAGACACCTACAATGAGGGGTGTGGGGCTTTTAAGATTAGGAGTTTACTACTAGATTTATACTGCATTCATGTTAGTGTTCCTTTAATGAAACTAGGCCTGCTGGGATAGCTGGTTGAGAAATAACAGCTTGTTGGGCCTTACTAGCTCAGCTGGGCTAGAAATGTTTACAAAGTGTAGCATCAGCTGGAAATGCTGCTGCTGCTAGTTGGAAGTGCTTTTCATTGGTTATTTGCTGTTTGATTGGCCAATTATAATTTACTTAGCCTGACAATATGGTTGGTGTTTTGCAAGAGAGAAGATAAAGACAAATCTGCCCTGAACACCTAAGAATAAAATTGTAATAACTATTCAGATGAGTTATATAATCACTTTTATCCAGCTGCTTGACCCCTCTCACAAAGAGGTTTCCATAAATGTAAATGGCTAGAAATGTACTACCAAAGGTTGGGTTAGTCTGTGAATTTAATGTGCAAACTCTAGGGTGCTTTCTTTTAAACTCTATCATTGTGAAACCCAGTTCTCTGAGGAATATTTTAATTAACTGACGTGTCACTTGCTTGTCTGCCCTCTTGCCTACCTCAAACCACTGGTGAGGAATGAACGAGTAGCAGCTAAAGGATCATGAGAAAAGCTATGGTGCTCTTCTGGGTCACTGCCAGACTCACAGCTATGTCTTCCATATTCGTTTTCTGGTGCGCAGTCTGCCTGGTTACCAACATTTAAAGAAAAACAATGTCTAGGAAACATTCTAACAAAACCTTGGCTATCCCAGGGGAAAAGGGAATTCTATGCTTCCTGGTGACTTCTGTGTTCTAAATATAACTATCTTCAGGGCCTCAAAGAGACTGGGGCTCAGAGCAGCACTAAGAGATTTGGATACAGAACTGAACCTATGGAGAGGGTCCTTGATCCTCTGTTCCTTAACTACCCCCTTTATCTCAGTTGCCTTTGGGGGGCGGGGAAGGAGCCCAGTGGCCTAAAACCCTTCCTCTAGAACTTTCAGAGAGAAAAGACAGGTCTGTCTCCCCTCTGGAGTCGTCAGGGGACAGATGGGTCTCTGGGCCTCCTGGTCTTTCTCCTGTTTATCTCTGTCCTGTGAGTTGGGGAGGTTTGCAGTTTTCTTAATCTCCCAGTGTCCCCTCGGTGTGTTGTCTGCATATTCCCCTTCAGTGTCCCTCATCCCCTGGTGTGTATGTTCAAGTGTGTTTGCTGCCAGTGTTCCTCTTATGTTCTCTTGTGAGTTTCCTACAAAACATTCTGTTCCTCTCCCATGTGCTCCATATCCTCCAATATCCCCCACTGGGTCTCCCTTTCTCCATATCCATGAACTGGGAAGGGGTGGGAAAATTGATCTACCATCTCCCTCATCACTCACAACAGGGCCTAGGAAACTGTTGTATTTATTCCCAGATCCCCACTGTTGGCCCTAGTCACCAGAAGTCCACTTTGTTATCTAATGAGCTAAACCAGCTGCCCGGGACTTCACCTGGGACTGAGACCACCCAAGTTAGTCCCAGGAAAACCAGGAGAGTTGGTAGGTGTGGGCCTGCCTCTTCTGTACATTAACAGTGGTATCATTCTGTGGTAAATGGTCCCATATGGGTTCTCTGTGGGGAATTTTTTTTTTTAATGGAGTTAGTTTGTTTTGCAAGAGAAGGTACAAATCAGGTAGTGGAGATATTGAGGGCTCATCAAAAAGGAATCAATTGCAATGCATGGCAATTACACACTGGGTAACCCAGAACAAAGGCTGACATGAAGAGTGATGGTGAGAATAAATTATGAGGCCTGCATGTGAAAAATGAAGTCTGTGGCACTTCTGATATTATCAGACTGCAAGCTTCTTGGGGAAGCAACCTTGTGTCATACCTGCAAACTGTCATACATACATATGGTGCTCTCTAAATAATCTTCCATTTTGATACATAGCTCATATTTAATTATAAAAGGTCTGTACTGTGAAATCTGTTACCAGCTGCCTCTGTAAACTCAGTTCAATCTCTCTCAGCTGTAGACGAAGTCTAAGTTCTGGTAGGAGGGTTCATCTTCCATCCTGGTAATGCTTTTGGTGGGGAGGGTAACCCACTGTCTGTATGAGCTGAGGTCAAGTCCCCAGTGTACAGTGCAAAGTGTGGTAGATCAACCCCCAAACACACCATATGGCCCTTCCGTGGGGGAAACATACCTACCTCTGACAGGTTTCAGAGTAGCTGCCGTGTTAGTCTGTATCCGCAAAAAGAACAGGAGTACTTGTGGCACCTTAGAGACTAACAAATTTATATGAGCATAAGCTTTTGTGGGCTATAGCCCACTTCATCAGATGCATAGAATGGAACATATATATATATATACTGAGAACATGAAAAGGTGGAAGTTGCCATACCAACTCTAAGAGGCTAATTAATTAAGATGAGCTATTATCAGAAGGAGAAAAAAAAAGCTTTTGTAGTGATAATCAGGATGGTCCATTTCAGATAGTTGACAAGGTGTGAGTAACAGTAGGGGATACTTAACATGGGGAAATAGATTGCAAACATGAGGAAATAGATTCAATTTGTATAATGACCCAGCCAGTATATATATCTCTCTTCCTATTGTATGCTCCATTCTATGCATCTGATGAAGTGGGCTATAGCCCACGAAAGCTTATGCCCAAATAAATGTGTTCGTCTTTAAGGTGCCACAAGTACTCCTCATTCTTTCTACCTCTGACAGATGCTCACGGGATAGGTCTCCCTGATACTTTGCTGGCACTTGCATAATTTGTCATATCAATAAAGTTTCATTGAATTTAAATGAAAAATGTAGGACATGCACCTGTGTCTGAAGGACCAGTAACACCCGAGCTCCTCTGACCATTTGTTTGATTCTGTGCTTGGGGAACTTGTGCACAGATTTGACTTGGAGAAGGTAGGAAACTAGAGAGCTCAAGAGATAAGCTATTAGGTTGAATCATGATCGTGGTGGGAGCATGAGATCTAGTTATCCCAAGGGTCAGATTTTGTTATCCATACTCACACTGGGTTGTACCTTACTTCATGATTTGTCTCATTAATTTCCAATTGATTACCCAAGAAAGAAGGTCCTATTCCATGTGAGTAATGCTGGCAGAATCTGGCCCTATGTTTTTATGCCACATACCCCACCACAGTACTGTGCTGGGGCTGTCCTGCTTTCAGAGGCTGGTTCTGTCTCACTTCTTGCTCTTTCTCTCCCTTACATTTCCAAACAACACAGAACATTATATTTTCTCCCCTGTCCCTCAGCTCCTCCCTGGCTGTTTTCTGTTTGTTTTGGTGGATTTTATCTCTCCTTTTACAGATTGCTCAAGTTGCAGTGGTCCCCCAGCCACCAGACTTTTCATTTTAGTTTTTCCACAGATACAAGGAATTAATTTTTTCTTTCCACTCAACACTGACTCACTCAGTGTAAATGTGAAATTAAGGGTTTTATTTATTTGCAGCCAATTGTTAATGGATTTACTTCCTAGTGTTTCTTTCACTGCTGCGTGTGACCACCCCCTCCAACCTCTCTCTCAGAGTGAGTCCCAGAAGTACAGCTCACACAGGCAAGACCCAGACTGAAAGAATGAACCATATAGCTGGATTTTCCCTTTGATTCATCTGTCCCTTCTCTTTTGCCTGATACTCCAGTGCTCAGCTTCCCTTTTTAGACACCCTTTGTCAGTAAGGAAGGTGTTTCGTTTACTGTGAAAAATCCCCAAATCAATTCAACTCCTGTTTGCAAAATTAATGAAAAGCTGACCTGGTTGTCTACTGAGATTGGCATCATCTAAGTGAGGGGAACTGGGATTCAGAAGGGCATTAACCATCAATGGTCTGAGTCTGTGTATTCTCTCCCCTCACTACTAAATATGCCACACTCCAGCTTTGACTTCCTTCAAGGCCAGGCTAATGCTTTTGTTTCTCTGTTAATGTTGTTGCTGAATTGTGGGTGCGTGGGGTAGGTATTGTAGATGCGAGGATGCAGGGCTTACAACGGGTTCTTACTCTGCTCCTGCCTTGCAAATATTGTGACATGCTGACTCACTTTGTTTTCAGTACAGTCTAAATTGCCCAGAGGCAGTTACATGTTAAGAAATTAAACATTATAAAAAGCCCTCCATTTTGTTTTACATTTATAAACATTCAATGGCTAGATGTTAAAGCTAGACAGATTCAGACTGGAAATAAGGCATATTTTGTTAAAGGTGAGAGTATTTGACCACTGGAACAATGGACCAAGGGTCATGGTGGATTCTCTATCACTGACAGTTTTTACATCAAGATTGGATGTTTTTTCTAAAAGATATGCTGCACTAGGAATTATTTGGGGAAAGTTCTATAGCCTGTGTTATACAGGAGGTTAGACTTGATGATCACAATGGTCTCTTATGGCCTTGGAGCCTTTGAATTTTGCAAAGTCAGGGTGAACAGATTAATTTGTGGTTATTAAAATAAATATTAAAATAAGCCTGAGAGTCAGCGTGTTACCTTAATGAGGGTGATCATAATAGGCTATGCAGTAGTAGAAAGTATGTAATGTACTGCCTAATGTCCTTGTGCCCCAACTTCCCTCTACTGCAGGGATGGCCAACCTGTGGCTCCGGAGCCACATGCAGCTCCTTGTATAAGCACCAACTCTGGGGCTGGAGTTACAGGCGCCAACTTTCCAATGTGCCAGGGGGTACTCACTGCTTGACCCCTGATTCTGCCACAGGCCCTGCCCCCACGCTACCCCTTCCCTCCACCTCCCCTGAGCCTGCTATGCCCTCACTCCTCCCCTCCCCCTCTGAGCCTCCTGCACGCCACGAAACAGCTGATTGGGAGGTGTGGGAAGGGAAGGGGAGATGCTGATCGCTGGGGCTGCCAGGCGTTCGGCGCTAGGAGCAGTGGAGGGAGCTGATGGGGGGCTGCTGACATAGTACTGCAGCTCTTTGGAAATGTACATTGGTAAATTCTGGCTCCTTCTCAGGCTGGCCACCCCTGCTCTACTGGATATGCAATATCAGAACTGCCCTTCAGTGGCCCAGAAAAGATATACACCATAATACTACGATTGTCGGTGGAGATTCTCCTTTAGTTCAAGTTACAGGAAGTATCTACTTTAGGAGCAGGAGTCCTGGAATGCTCTCATTGCTGATGCCTATTAAATCTATGCTTGTGGAGTAGAGCCTGGTGAAAGTTTTCATCCCCCCCCAAAAAATGCAGATTTGGATTGACTTACATGAATCTGCAAAATGCCAAATTTACCAAATTGTTTAAAATAAAAAAAATTCTGAAAATTGTAATGTTTCATTATGTCATTTTTTAAATTAAAAACTACTTCAAAATTTACTTGTTTTATTAAAAAATAAAAATTGCAAAATGTCAGCCAACAAGGTAGATGTAGGCAAAGCAGCAGGGCCTGATGACATTCACTCTTGGGTATTTAAGAAACTAGCTGAAGCAATCACAGAACCATTAGTGATTATCTTTGAGAACTCCTGGAGGATGGGTGAGGTCCCCGATGACTGGAGAAGGGCAAACATAGCACTGATCTTTAAAAAGGGGAACAAAGAGGACCTGGGAATTATAAATCAGTCAGCCTAACTTCGATTCTTGGAAAGATACTGGAACAAATTATTAAATTATCAATTTGTAAGCTCTAGAGGATAATAGGATTATAAGGAATAGCCAGCATGGATTTGTCAAGAACAAATCATGCTAAACCAACCTAATTTCCTTCTTTGAAAGAGTGACTGACCTCATGGATAGGAGGGAAGCAGTGGTGATGGATTTTAGTAAGGCTTTTGACACAGCCTACATGATATTCTCATAAGCAAATAGGGTCTAGATAAAATTACTCTAAAATGGGAGCCCAACTGGTTGAAAACCCACACTCAGAGAGTAGTTATCAATGGTTTGCTGTCAAATGGCGAGGATGTATCTAGTGGGGTCCCACAGGGGATTGTCCTGGTTCCAGTCAAGTCAATATTTTCATTAATGACTTGTCAGATAATAGAGTGGAGAATAGGCTTATAAAATTTGTGGGTGACACCAAGCTGGGAGAGGTTGCAAGCACTTTGGAGGACAGGATTAGAACTAAAGATGACTTTGAAGAATTGATCTTAAATCATCAAGATTAAAGTCAGTAAAAACATACAAAGTACTACATTTAGGAAGGAAAAAAAATCAAATGAACAACTACAAAATGGGGAAATAACTGACTAGCCTGTAACACCACTGAAAAAGATCAGGGAGTTATAGTGGATCACAAATTGAGTGTGAGCCAACAATGTGCTGCAGCTGCAAAAAAGGCTAATATTCTGGGGTGTATTAACCAGAGTGTTGTATGTAAACTGGGGGGCGGTAATTGTCCTGCTCTCCTTGGCACAGATGAGGCCTCAGCTGGAGTAATGTGTCCTTTAAGGAAGATGTGGACAAACTGGAAAAGAGTCAAAGAAGAGCAACAAAAATGACCTATGTCCTATGAAGAAAGTTAAAAAAAATTGGGCATGTTTAGTCTTGAAAAAAAGAAGACTGAAAGGCAACCTGATAAATATGTTATGGTCTGATATAAAGGAGACCGTTATTGATTGTTCTTCATGGCCACTGAAGAAGGTAGGACAAGAAGTAATGGGATTAATCTGCTGCAAGGGAGATTTAGGTTAGATAAAAAGTTTTTCCCAATAGCTCTAAGATTAGTTAAACACTGGAATAGGCTCCTAAGGGAGGTTGTGGCATCCTAGTCATTGGAGGTTTTTAAAAACAGGTCAGATAAACACCTGTCAGGGATGGTTTAGGTTTACTTGGTCATTCCTCAGTGCAGGGGGCCGGACTAGATGACCTCTCGAAGTTCCTTCCAGCCCTAATTTCCAAGATTCTATTATTAGGGCCCTAGTGTCTGTATCTGCAATGGGAAAATGACCATTTAGCACAGCAAATGAGCTGACTTAACTATTTATTTCAGTAAGTAAATCATAATTTTTCTTGTAGCTAAAATCATACATAAGGACAAAACCCAGTTACAGTCTGTGAATAAAAGCACAGTTTGGTATTCATGAAATCTATACATTAGTTAAAAAGCTAATTACATTTAAAACATATATAAATTAATAGAAATCTCATCCCTTCATTAATGACCAATAACCCAAGGACGCCTCCTGTAAGGAGTACAAACTCTGGCATAAAGCTGAAGAAATCCAAATAGAAATGGCAAGTTTTGCGGTAAAGATATGAAATGTAGGTTCCTTATTTCTCCTGCCATAAAAATATGTGCAAGGAGCCTACTAAGATTATATATTTTTCACAGATAATATACTTTCATGGTTTAGAGAGCTCAGTTTACATACATTTTTCATATAACTCATAAAGCTACTGTCTGTATCACACTGTGAAAACATCTGTTTTTGGAAAAATCACTAACAATTCCTGTAATGATTTGTAGCCTTCTGATCTCAGCAGGGCCACCGTCAGACAACTCCTGAGCCCAAAGGACGTTTGAAAATTCTGGGCATACTTACGCTATCCAGCTGACTGACAGTCTTGACTCCCAGGTTCTAGTTTTGATTATCACAGAGTCACTGTTTGACTGTCACCTTGGGCAAGTCACTCAGGCCAACACTTTCAAACTTGAGATTAACATCTTTATTTAATTAGCTAAGAGAGTGGCCTGATATGCAGAGGTGTTGAACATTCACGGATGAAAGGCAGCCTATCAATGCAAATTACTATTTTTCCATGCAAACGTTTATCTTCTCCTATCCCCTCCTTCTTTCTCCACTTCTGTTCCCTCCCCCACGAATAGCAAAAGATGTTAATAAGAAAATGTAGTGGGTCTGTGACTGGCAGCAGAGTGGGGCAGATGGCAAGAATCTGCAGGTTCCATGCATGTTTGAAGTTTCCACTCATCAGAAATTAAGAGAGTTATAACTAGGGTGACCAGATGTCCCAATTTTATAGGGTCTTTTTCTTATATAGGCTCCTATTTCCCCCCAACCCCTGTCCCGATTTTTCACACTTGCTGAAAAAATGGGTTGAAATTTAACAAATGAAAAGTTTTTCTTTAAAACAAATTTTTTTTTTTAAAAGAAACAGACTCCAGGAAACACTGACTTTTGTTAACATTTCCTTTGTCAAAAACTCAGTTTTTGGTCCATGGAAAAATTCAACAATGATTTTGAATTAAAAAAAAGGTTGAAAAATAGGTCTGTTTCAAAACTGAAAAATTAAAAGTATTGCAAAAAAAATTAAAATTTGAAGCTTTTTTTAAAATCAGCTCTAGTTATTGCTAATATACTCTGGGCCAAGTTGCCCTGTTAAACTTTTATTGCATCCTGTATCCATGCTTCTCTATGCCTAGTGTGTGTCATTGTGCAGAGCTGTTGCAATACAGTGCAGCTGGGTAATGCTAGCAGATTTTGTAGGATCACCACCAGTTTTCTTGCCCCCTAGGTTAGCATTGGAGAGGGGCTAAAAGACGCACCTGACCAGACTGGTTGGAAGAGAGCCCCAGGAAGGCCACCATCATCTTTTGGCCCAGTGATACTAGATCAGAATAATCTCTTGCAGCATCTAACTTCTTCCAGGAAGAAGGAACCAAGTACAGCACTTGATAGCAAGATTGGGTGTCTTTCCAAAGGATATGCTGTAATTCAACCACAAGCTGTTGAACTAGATTCAGGAGCTACTGGGTGACATTTTTGGCTTGTGTTGTGCGGAAGGTCAGACCAGACAATTATAATGGTCCCTTGATGGCCTTAATCTGTGAATTTGTGAACACAGAACTTCTCTCTACCATGTGAAGCAAGAGAATTAGACTTAATCTATGGTGGCTTTATGGTGCGAGAATAAAGAAAACTTGTATTTGAACCCTAGAAAGAAATGTATTGCCTTATTATTTTGCTAGACTAGGTGATGTTTTTAAAAAGTAAAATGCGAAGAAATGCCATCGCAGCAGTCAGAGTTTAAGACTTTGCAGAGTAGCTGTCGTGTTAACATAGCTTTGCTTTTTTGTGTGTTACTCTGCTGTTATGAATGTTTGGTTCAATTAACTAAATTCCTTTAAAGCAATTACTAGAATGACAACATTCACTCATTAAAGCATATTAAGATCTGTAGTGCTTATTTTGGCAGCTGGTAAATTTTGGCTCTTCAGAAGTTGATGCTCAACTTGCTCACGACGGGCACCAGAATGCATTGCTTAGATGGGGCAAGCAGGATAGTTTTCATCTGGCTTTATCTACAGAGAAACGAGGAAGACAATATGATACAATCTTTCAAAAGAAAGACTCGTTACTTTGCCATTTGTCTCCCGAAGTAGTAATAACAGAGGGAGAGCACTAAGAACTGGAAAGAATGATTACAGCTCCCTTGCTCTGTTGCAGCTTTAGCCTTTGTTGCTCTCTGTTACAAGAGCTCTCTCCTGGATGACAGAGGAAAACAAATAACATGCTGTTCATTGTTGCTGTGACTGATGCTCTGGATGAAGCTTCACACTGCTGGAGACATTCACAGAACCATAGAAATTAAAGATAGAAAAGATAAGTCTGTAATCCTGCCATTGCAGGTTTGTTACCAGCAGTATATGTATCCATTAGTGCCTTGTATAGCTGCATTTTACGTGAGGCAAGTAATGGAGCTTCTTCCCTGTCCCTTGGGATACTGTTCCATAGGCTAGCAGACCTCACTATTAGCAAATTTCTCCCCCAATGTTCAGCCTAAGTTTTCCTTTGCTTACTTTCATCTGATGACTCCTACGTGCCTGGCCCATCTTCAATTATTCCCCTGCCATGGGGCATACACCCTTTACATACTTGTTGTTTGCGGTCATTTCCCCCCCTCATTACTGTTTAGTGAAACAATAACTTTTTAAAAATTTCTTTCTGAGTCAGTCCCTTCTGCTTCTTAAACACTTAATGACATTTTTCTGTAGGAAAGAAAAGATGTGACCAGTACCCTTCTAGTGGAGCCCATCTTGAGGCAAAGGTGCTGAAGGAGTGCTGTAATAGTCACCACCAAAAAACTGACATTTACCAACAGTTGCCACAAGTGGTATCTGAAATAAACCTGCATTGCTCTGTTTAGAATAGGGAATAACAAAAAGAACTCTAACTTAGATATTAACGTGTGGTAACTTGGTTAATGCAACTCACTTTACTAATGCCCATTGTACAGGTGTGTCTACTTAGCATGCTTACTAAAGAGTACGAAATGTATATCATCATAATTAATACTTGGCAATTACACAGTCTTCACTCACCAAAGCATTTTATACACAAACACACCCATTAGGTAGGTAGGGCCTTTTAATCCTTTTGAATATATGGGGAAACTGAGACATAGACATGTTAAATGACTTGCACTAAGTCACACAGTGAGTAATTGGGGATAGAGAAGATTCCTGCTTTGGCACGGGGGCCGCAATGCCTTATTATCATGCAGTCAGTCAGCTGATATTAACTCCTTTCTTCTGTTCTGTACCTTCTGAGTCAACTAAAATGTCTCTGACATGAAGTTCATCTGTCTCCTTCTGACAGAGGTTTGTGTGCTTGCCAGAAACATTACAGCCCTTGGCGAGTGTACTGATTATGAAACAGGGGTCTGGTAAAATTCTTTTTTTTAAAAAAGCTCATTTCACTAAAAAACATCAAGTAATGTCCAATTTTTCTGTAAAATTTTGTGTTGGATTTTAAGCTATCCTGTGTTCAGATTTTGTTACTGCTCCTGTTACTGGCTCAGACCTTCTCTACACTACTGGGGAAAGTTGACCTAAATTATGCTACTCCAGCTATGTTATTCACATAGCTGGAACTGACGTAGCTTAGGTCAACTTACTGCAGTGTCTATACCACGCTGCATCAATAAGAGACGCTCTCCCTTGATTTACCTTACTCCTCTCGTTCTGGTGGAGTACCGGAGAGTGCTCTGCGGAGACCAGCTAAATCAATGCCGCTGCATTGATCACAGCAGCGTCAGTCCCTGGTAAGTGTAGACATGGCCTCAGACATAGCTCCCTTAAAAAGCTATGTTATCTCAGCAATGGACTTGGCTCAACCTTTTCGTTGTTCCTCAGATCCAAGTTTCATTCAAGCACTTAATTCATCCAGGCTCCAGCTCAGTTATCCCATAGGATTTCCTCTGTTTGAAGCTTTCATTAGCAAGAGGTCTCCCAAGCATGGGCTATAGAACCTGCCATACATTTTCATCAAAATTAAAGATACCGGGCACCCACTCTCCAGGAGTGTTCAGCCCACACAAACCTGTCACATTCAAGAGTGGTTGCAATTACTTGTTCTGCATATTTTCAGAAAGGTGCAGAAAGGAAAGTAGGGAAGAGTTACCTGGAAGAGCCACGCATTAGAGATAAGTCTATTTTCCTCCCCTGCTGGACTGGACTGAGCCCACTTCTCCATATGGTGCTCGCTCAACAGGGACAGGCTGGCAAACCTATAAGAGAACAGTTCAGTTCTTCTTTATTTGTTACCCTCTGCATTTGCAAATTGCACACAACTGAAATAGAAGCCGGTTATTTCCTAGCTGCGTATTTTATGCCTCACAAGATTTTCATCATCTCTCTTGAAAATCCCAAACTACAGTATTTCAAAGTGCCCAAGATAGTTTGACACTCAACAGCTATCACCCTTTAATTGGGGTTGGTTGGCTAACTCCCTTAAGTGCTGTTAAAGCCATTTTTAGGAACAGCTGGCCTTCTCCCATCTCATTTTACTGTCACTCCCCTACCACTCCCAGCCCGTAGTCCAAACAGGGCCTAGAGCGTTGGGGGATCCCTCAGCAACTAGTCAATGTTGCTCTGACTACAGGCAAGTTAAGTGGGTGCATAACAGTGATGCAAGATGTCCCGTCTCCTGCAGATCTGCACAGCACCCCTCCAGCATTTCCAGCTCTTGTCGGAAAGAGATCAAGTTTGGTTGAAGTCACTTGTAAAGACATTTTCTCTTCATGTTTTGTTTAGGGAACATTCTCACTAGTTTTGTCTGATGGGAAATGTAAGCTGGCACAGTTACTGTAGTCTCAAAAATCCTGTGACTGCCAAGTCTACCCTTAGCTCAATTGTGAATTTGCCTCTGAAAAGATACTTACAGTCCAGTTTTCTTCTTTTGTTTTTCCCGTGCCACAACTAATCTCAATCCCACATGTGGGTTGCTGCTTTAGCCATAATACCAGACTCTGGTTGTAATGGTGTTCTGATACCAAGGCTCAGCACTGCTGCGGAGACCCACTAAATAAGCCTCTCATTACGTATTAAATAAATCTTGGACCTTTTCCAGATGTGTAGATGAACATCCTGGGTATTTGCTGGTTTAATATGGTTCCAGAAATGGTTTCAGTAGTAAACTAGCATTAGCATTAAATGTCATTTATTTTGTATTAGAAACCCACAGAGCCAAAGATAAACAAGAAGACAGAGTACTAGTAATAAAGAGCCCTGACTTACAAAGTGCTGAATGTTTCTAACTTCCAATGAAATCAGTGGAATTCAGGGCACACAGCACCTTGCAGATGCTCAGCACCTCACCAGGATTGGGCCAAAGGTGACAATTGTTAAGCAGAGTTCTGGAAAAAGCTTGTCTACTTTAGGAATGTTTGAGAAAGTACAATATAGATGCATTATGTAAAGCAGAGGTTCCTAAACACAAAATTCTTATAAACATTGAAAAGGGAATATAATGTATACAAGAACCTGGGGAGATGTTTAATGAATGACCTGATTTCAAGGCAAATATGTAAAGAATCAAGAATATTATGGGTCAGATCCTCATTTGGTGTACATCGGGATAGCTCCACTTTACCCAATTTACACCAATCTATGCCATCTATATAAGATCTGTATAGGATCCAGCCCTTCTTTTTTGTTTGTGAAGCTGAATAAACAGTATCTCCTTTTAATGCTCAGCAAAAAGAATATATGTTTTTAGGAGGTTGGAAGAGAGAAAAAAAGCATTTTATAACCCTATTTGTATTATGTATGTCAATTAGCAGGCAGGCTATCAATTTCTACAGGAAATGTGTTTACAGAGAGGAAGTCAGTTGGAAGAGAGAGAGGAGACCCACTTAACCTTTGGCACATATATTTCATCAGGCCACCAAGAGGGAAGTAGTGGAGCAAACAACGCCCAATAAATTAGTTTGGAAACATTTCAAACAGCAAAAAGCTCACATGTATGTTGATCTGTTTCAGGGATAAGAAAGTGTTATGAATATTACTGATTCAGGGTAGGATTTTCAAAAGCACCTAAGTGTTTTAGAAGCACAAGTGTTTTTGAAATCCCCCCCACCCCCCCGAGTCAGCAATTCTAAGGCAGCAAAAATATTTCTCATGACCAGTACATGGTGAACAGGCATAAAATAGTCAATCTAAGTGCTTCACAGATTTACTCCTTTAGTAATTTAGACACTAAGCCCAGGTCTACACTAACCCCCCCTGTCGAACTAAGGTACGCAACTTCAGCTACGTGAATAACGTAGCTGAAGTCGAAGTACCTTAGTTCGAATGAAAAAGCACTTACCCGGGGTCCACACGCGGCGCGCAGGCTCCCCCGTCGACTCCGCCTACTCCGTTCGTCGAGCTGGATTACCAGCGTCGACAACGGAGCACTTCCTGGTTCGATTTATCGCGTCTTGACAAGACGCGATAAATCGAACCCAGAACATCGATCGCGCACCTCCGACCGGACGCGTAAGTATAGACGTACCACCTTGATCATGGAAAATGCTGAGCATCAGTTTGATCCAGCAAAGCATTAAGGAAATGCTTAACTTTAAGCATATGTGTAGTCCCACTACTGGGACTATGCATTGCTGGAGCATAGAATCATAGATATGTAGAACTGCAAGGGACCTCAATAGGTCATCTAGTCCAGTCCCTTGCACCGAAGCAGGACTAAGGATTATCTAGACTATCCCTGGCAAGCATTTGTCTAACCTGTTCTTAAAAACCTCCAATGACAGAGTCCACAACGTCCCTAGGTAATTTGTCCCATTGCTTAATCTGGTCCTCCAAAGTGCTTGCAACTCCTCCTAGCTTGGTATTGTCTGCAAACTTTATGAGTGTACTCCCTATGCTATTATCCAAATAAATTATGAAGATATTAAATAGACCCAGACCCATGACAGATCCCTGTGAGACCCCACTTGATATGCCCTTCCTGCTTGATTGTAAACCATTGATAACTGCTCTAAGTAAACTTTTCCAACCAGATGTGCACTCACCTCATAGTAAATTTATCTAGACTATATTTCCCTAAATTGTTTATGAGAAGGTCATATGAGACAGAATCAAAAGCCTTACTAAAGTTGAGATATATCACATCTACTGCTTTCCCCTTATCCACAAGGTTGTTACCCTGTCAAAGGAGGATTTTAAGTTGGTTTGACATGATTTGTTCTTGATAAATACATGTTGACTGTTTCTTATTTTCTTCTACATCCCTACAAATTGATTGTTTGCTCCATTATCTTTCCAGATACCGAAGTTAAGATGACTGGTCTATAATTCCCTGGGTTGTCCTTATTCCCCTTTTTATAGATAGGTGCTATATTTGCCCCTTTCCAGTCCTCTGGGATCTCTCCTGTCCTCCATAAATTCTCAAAGATAATCACTAATGACTCAGAGATCTCTTCAGCCAGTTCCTTAAGTATTCTAGGAGGTATTTCATCAGGCCCTGTCAGCCTGAAGACATGTCACTTGTTTAAGTTATTCTTAACTTGTTCTTTACCTATTTGAGCCTCAAATCCTACAGTCTTCAGCACCTTTCAGGGTTGAGCCCCAAATATCTAACTACGAAAGAGCTAGAAAATTGCTGAACTTTTTTCACAATTTAGGATCTCATTCTGTGAGGTGCTGAACATTTATAACTTCCGTTAAGTCAGTGGTGATAAGTGCTCAGCGCTTATCATGATTAGACCAGTGTGACCACCTGTATAATAAATGGGACCAAGATTTCAAAGGCACATGATCCCAACCTCCAATTTACTCTGATATACCTGAGAACAGGCGTTAGCCCTAGGTGTTTTTGTGTGAAAAGAGGAAGAGCAATAAAACTCCAACGTACGGCTTCACTTTCTCTAGTCTGGGCACATTTTGATCACAAAGGCAAGTGAAATAACCACAGAAACCCAGATCCCCACCCCAAAAAAGCTAGTTTTCCTCATATTGCACAAAGATTGCAAGTGCTACAGCAATGTATTGTTTTAATTAACCTCATCCCGCTGCTTGATTCTTTTGTAGACATATTCAGGGAATGGTTTACGAGTAATGTATTTTCCGTCTCCTGCTGTGACATTGAAAACTCCATCTTTGTACACCACTTTGCCTCTTGAAATTGTCACAACTGGGAGCCCATGGCAGATCATTCCTTCAAATATATTGAAATTGTTGGCATGGTGATGTGTCTTTGCAGATATAGTCCTGTGTTTTCAAAACAAACAGAAATCAAAACAAATAACTGTTATCCTTACATTCGACTCCAACATAAAGCACTGAGAATGGAGGGGGAAAGAATTTAGCAGCATTATTAAACTGAGGCTTTGCACTATAGATCACGGAAGCAGCTGTAAAAATAGAATACAGCATTAACATTTCATTGAAAAGTAATTGCATTTCAAAAGAATAAAAAGGGGTTTCAAATGGAAGAGACTTTGCAGCCTTAAATGCAGAATTTTCCACTGCAAAGAGGTTAGTGTAAAAAACCAGATCAGACCCTTATTTCTGGACTTATCTCATAATTTAACAAAAATGTCTATGTTCAAAATTACAGCCTGAAAAAAATGTGTCCTTTCAACCAAAGTGAGCTTGCAACCTCTGGTTTGGCTCTGGCAAGTAAGAGATTGAGAAGTATTAACAAGACAAGACCCTGGAGAGTCAGAAGTTGGTAATTAATATTGGTCACTGCTAGACTGACCTGGATTTGAACTGGTGACCTAGAGCTCAACACAATGTCCCTACACTATGCCACTTTACTATACTGGGGCTATGATAATACTCCTTTGCACTTCTGTAGTGCTATTCCTTCAAGGATATAAAGCAATTTATGTTAATTAAACATCACAATACTACTTTGAGGTAGATGAGCATTATCATCTCCAGTTTATAGATGGGTAGACTAAGAGACAGAACTAAGGGTATGTCTACCCAGTGAGCGGTTGTAAATCTCAGAGCCCAGACCAACAGACTTGGGCTCACGCTATGGCACTAAAAATAGCTGTGTACATGTTTGGACTGGAGCTTGGGGTCTGAAGCTTAAGAAGGGGGAGGGGCTTCAAAGCCCAAACTCCAGCCCAAGCCACATTATGCCTACACAGCTATTTTTAGTGCCATAGCCCAAGGCCGAGTCTGTCAACCTGGTCTGTGAGACTCGCTGTATAGATGAACCTTAAGAGATGAAAGGATTGTCTAAATGAGGAAATTGACCAGAATAACTCTTCTGTAATAGCTCCCTGTTTGGACATTCTATTCTGGAATAAAAATCACCATTTTCTGACATAATTAGCGTGATTTATGTATAGCTTATTCTGCAATAGCTATTTCCGTACTGACAAGCCCTAAGTGGCTACAGAGTCAGCAGTAGAGCTGAGATTAGAACTCAAATATCCTGGCTCTTTTCCCCTGGGCCTGACACATGGCCTCCCATTAAGTGTATCATAGAATCATAGAATCTCAGGGTTGGAAGGGACCTCAGGAGGTCATCTAGTCCAACCCCCTGCTCAAAGCAGGACCAACCCCAACTAGATCATCCCAGCCAGGGCTTTGTCAAGCCTGACCTTAAAAACCTCTAAGGAAGGAGATTCCACCACCTCCCTAGGTAACCCATTCCAGTGCTTCACCACCCTACTAGTGAAAAAGTTTTTCCTAATATCCAACCTAAACCTCCCCCTCTGCAACTTGAGACCATTACTCCTTGTTCTGTCATCTTCTACCACTGAGAACAGTCTAGATCCATCCTCTTTGGAACCCCCTTTTAGGTAGTTGAAAGCAGCTATCAAATCCCCCCTCACTCTTCTCTTCTGCAGGCTAAACAATCCCAGTTCCCTCAGCCTCTCCTCATAAGTCATGCGCTCCAGCCCCCTAATCATTTTTGTTGCCCTCCGTTGGACTCTTTCCAATTTATCCACATCCTTCTTGTAGTGTGGGGCCCAAAACTGGACACAGTACTCCAAATGAGGCCTCACCAGTGCCGAATAGAGGGGAATAATCACGTCCCTCGATCTGCTGGAAATGCCCCTACTTATACAGCCCAAAATGCCGTTAGCCTTCTTGGCAACAAGGGCACACTGTTGACTCATATTCAGCTTTTCGTCCACTGTAACCCCTAGGTCCTTTTCTGCAGAACTGCTGCCCAGCCATTCGGTCCCTAGTCTGTAGCAGTGCATGGGATTCTTCCGTCCTAAGTGCAGGACTCTGCACTTGTCCTTGTTGAACCTCATCAGATTTCTTTTGGCCCAATCCTCTAATTTGTCTAGGTCCCTCTGTATCTTGTCCCTACCCTCCAGCGTATCAACCACTGCTCCCAGTTTAGTGTCATCTGCAAACTTGCTAAGGGTGCAGTCCACACCATCCTCCAGGTCGTTGATGAAGATATTGAACAAAACCGGCCCCAGCACCGACCCTTGGGGCACTCCACTTGATACCGGCTGCCAACTAGACATGGAGCCATTGATCACTACCCGTTGAGCACGACCATCCAGCCAGTTTTCTATCCACCTTACCGTCCATTCATCCAGCCCATACTTCTTTAACTTGCTGGCAAGAACGCTGTGCGAGACTGTATCAAAAGCTTTGCTAAAGTCAAGAAATAGCACATCCACTGCTTTCCCCTCATCCACAGAGCCAGTTATCTCATCATAGAAGGCAATTAGGTTAGTCAGGCATGACTTGCCCTTGGTGAATCCATGCTGACTGTTCCTGATCACTTTCCCCTCCTTTAAGTGGTTCAGAATTGATTCCTTGAGGACCTGTTCCATGATTTTTCCAGGGACTGAGGTGAGACTGACTGGCCTGTAGTTCCCCGGATCTTCCTTCTTCCCTTTTTTAAACATGGGCACTACATTAGCTTTTTTCCAGTCATCCAGGACCTCCCCCGATTGCCATGATTTGTCAAAGATAATGGCCAATGGCTCTGCAATCACATCGGCCAACTCCTTTCGCACCCTCGGATGCAGTGCATCCGGCCCCATGGACTTGTGTTCGTCCAGCTTTTCTAAATAGTCCCGAACTACTTCTTTCTCCACAGAGGGCTGGTCACCTCCTCCCCATACCGTGCTGCGGAGTGCAGCCGCCTGGGAGCTGCCCTTGTCTGTGAAGACAGAGGCAAAAAAAGCATTGAGTACACTAGCTTTCTCCACATCCTCTGTCACTAGGTTCCCTCCCTCATTCAGCAAGGGGCCCACACTTTCCTTGACTTTCTTCTTGTTGCTCACATACCTGAAGAAACCCTTCTTGTTACTCCTAACATCTCCGGCTAGCTGCAACTCCAAGTGTGATTTGGCCTTCCTAATTTCACTCCTGCATGCCTGAACAATATTTTTATACTCTTCCCTGGTCATTTGTCCAATCTTCCACTTCTTGTAAGCTGCTTTTTTGTGTTTAAGATGAGCAAGGATTTCACTGTTAAGCCAAGCTGGTCGCCTGCCATATTTACTTTTCTTTCTACACATCGGGATGGTTTGTTCCTGCAACCTCAATAAGGTTCCTTTAAAATACAGCCAGCTTTCCTTGACTCCTTTCCCCCTCATGTTATTCTCCCAAGGGACCTTGCCCATCAGTTCCCTGAGGGAGTCAAAGTCTGCTTTTCTGAAGTCCAGGCTCTGTATTCTACTGCTCTCCTTTCTTCCTTGTGTCAGGATCCTGAACTCGACCATCTCACTGCCTTCCAGGTCCACTATTGCTTCCTCTACTATTTCTTCCCTGTTTGTGAGCAGCAGGTCAAGAAGAGCTTTTCCCCTAGTTGGTTCCTCCAGCACTTGCACCAGGAAATTGTCCCCTACACTTTCCAAAAGCTTCCTGGATTGTCTGTGGACCGCTGTGTTGCTCTCCCAGCAGATATCGGGGTGATTAAAGTCACCCATGAGAACCAGGGCCTGTGATCTAGTAACTTCTGTTAGTTGCTGGAAGAAAGCCTCGTCCACCTCATCCCACTGGTCAGGTGGTCTGTAGCAGACTCCCACCACGACATTACCCTTCTTGCTCACACTTCTAAATTTAATTCAGAGACTCTCAGATTTTTCTGCAGTTTCATACTGGAGCTCTGAGCAGTCATACTGCTCTCTTACATACAACGCAACTCCCCCACCTTTTCTGCCCTGCCTATCCTTCCTGAACAGTTTATATCCATCCATGACAGTACTCCAATCATGTGAGTTATCCCACCAAGTCTCTGTTATTCCAATTACGTCATAATTCCTTGACTGTGCCAGGACTTCCAGTTCTCCCTGCTTGTTCCCCAGGCTTCTTGCATTTGTGTATAGGCATTTAAGATAACTCACCGACTGTCCTGCTGTCCCAGTATGGGGCAGGAGCCCTCCCCTCTTGCACTCACCTACTTGTGCTTCCTCCCGGTATCCCACTTCCCCACTTACCTCGGGGCTTTGGTCTCCTTCCCCCGGTGAACCTAGTTTAAAGCCCTCCTCACTAGGTTGGCCAGCCTGCTTCCAAAGATGCTCTTCCCTCTCTTCGTCAGGTGGAGCCCATCTCTGCCTAGCACTCCTTCTTCTTGGAACACCATCCCATGGTCAAAGAATCCAAACCCTTCTCTCCGACACCATCTGCGTAGCCATTCGTTGACTTCCACGATTCGACGGTCTCTACCCCGGCCTTTTCCTGCCACAGGGAGAATGGACGAGAACACCACTTGCGCCTCAAACGCCTTTATCCTTCTTCCCAGAGCCACGTAGTCTGCAGTAATATGCTCAAGGTCATTCTTGGCAGTATCATTGGTGCCCACGTGGAGAAGCAGGAAGGGGTAGCGATCTGAGGGCTTGATGAGTCTCGGCAGTCTCTCCGTCACATCATGAATCCTAGCCCCTGGCAAGCAGCACACCTCTCGGTTTTCCCGGTCAGGGCGGCAGATAGATGACTCAGTCCCCCTGAGGAGAGAGTCCCCAACCACCACCACCCTCCTCCTCCTCTTGGGAGTGGTGGTCGTGGAACCCCCATCCCTAGGACTGTGCATCTCATGCCTTCCAATCAGTGGAGTCTCCTTCTGCTCTGTTCCCTCAGATGTATCATTCACTCCACTCTCTGCACTAGTACCTGTGGAGAGAACATGAAAACGGTTGCTCATCTGAATATGCGTTTCTTGTACATGGACTTGTCTCATACTCTTTCCTCTTCTGGAGGTCACATGCCGCCAATTATCCTCACTGGCCTTCTGTCCCCGCTGCGCAGCCTGCTCTGAATCCTCAGAACACTGTGCCCACTGAAGCCTATCCTGACCTCTATCCAGGAACTCCTCATTTTCTTTTATGGAACGCAGGGTTGATACTCGTTTCTCCAGACATTGAATCTTCTCCTCCAATATGGAGATCAGCTTGCACTTTGTACAGACAAAGTCGCTTCTATCCTGTGGAAGAAAGACAAACATGGCACATCCTGTGCAGGTCACGACAGCGGATCGCTCAGCATCCATAGTCCCTTCCTTCGAAGAGTTTCCTCACTTGTGGCAGAAGCTACTCAGGGAAACCTGCAAGGGGGATGCCGCAGTAGGCTCTCTCCAGGCGAACTCCCAGGCTAACGCCACCTGTTTGCTTCTCTGCTATGCGCTGCTCAGCTGGTTCGCAGCTGACTGACTGTCTTTTTAGAAGAGCCTGGAACGAAGCACTCCCAGTTCACGCTATTCAAACAGGAAATCAAACAATCAAGCACACGGTCAAACTGCCAAACTGTCCCCTCAACAGATACTCACTCCCCCGTCTGCAGCCACCTGGTTGCTCTGCCTCTGCCTTTAGTTTGGGTAAAAAGAGTTAGGAATGGCAAGGATAGCTTGCCCCCTTCGCACTCCCCTTCCAAACTCCCTCTCAAACTCCCCTGTTTGCAGCTCCTGGTCGCAAAGCTCCCTGGTCGCTTGCTCACTGCTTTATAATGCCCTGGCCTGCCTGATTGATTAGCCCTGCCCCCTGGTGTAGAAGCTCACAGCTTCCAACTGCCAGCCACAGCACACGGTCCTGCAAACAAACAAATGAATGAACACACAGACAGACACAAGTACCCCCAAACACACACTACAGACAGCCACTTACCCCAAGGGTCCTGTATTTGCTCCTGCTTTACCTGGAGCAATTCCTCTCAAACTCCCCTGTTTGCAGCTCCTGTTCGCTGTGTGTATGATTGGGAGTATGATTTTTATTTAGTTATTTTTCATCTCCCCTCTGAGTTTTATTTTTACTTGGGCGTTTTGCCTTTTTATTGTTTACATTTATATTTACATTTTTACTTACTGAACATCTTTTGGAAGTAGCCAGAGATTTTCAGCTTTGGCCATTCATGTTGTACAAAAAAGTATTATGTATGTGAAAACACAGCCCTTAACATTATTTCAAAGGCCTTGTTTTGTGAAAGAGAGTTTTCAAAGACAAAGCTAAGATGGTATTCCTTATGTTCATCAGTTTTTAGAAGAGCAATTATAAGCAATAATTATATTTTTAATAAGAGCAATACTAAAAATTTTAATATACCTGACTGACTTTGAACAAATATTTTCTTGAGGGTTTACCATTTTCAATAGTGTTCAAGAATCACAGCATTAATCCTTGAAAGGCTTAATTAGGCAAACAGATGCAGGAAAATCTTAGTGACTGAACTACCACACTTTTCCGTTTTTTTTTGGAAGAACATGTAGCTGTCCTTTCATATTGATCTGTAAATCATGAAGACTTAGTGGAAGTGATTGCTTTTAAGTGTTATAGAGAATCTCAGTGGCAGCTGACTTTTCATTAGATGGCTCACATGCGCTGTATTCTCAATGGCTGCTTTGCCCAAGGGAAAAGATGCTTTTTATTTAGCACGCTTTAAGTAGAAAACAGACACATACACATGCTTCAGTGTCAAGATTATCTTCTAGAGTCTTGGTTACACGCATCTCCAAGATTGAAGAGATGGAAGGAAAAGCTCAAGAACATTCTCTCCATATTGATCAATCCCACCAAAACCTTTGAACCAGCACACCCACAGGCGTTAACAGTAACTATAGAAAGAGTGCGTCTTGTGAGCAGCTTTCTGCGGTACCTTTATGGGTACAACTGCCACAGTGGTAAGTAACAGTGCCCATGATGGAATTATCTTTAGGGATCATATCCTATCATACACTAGCACTGAGCCACTAAACTTTGGAAAGGTGTCAAAGATGTGGAAGCTAGTCAAAAACGTAAGATGGTTAAAATCCTTATACTCATCATGGAGGCTACTTCAGCATACTATAGCAGAGGCACACCAGGTAGGCATATCGCTAAACAAAAAGCGACACATGAAATTCATGGGAGATGGCACAAGTAAGAAAGAAATCCAATGGCAGTGATAAAATTTACTAGATGACATAATGGATTTTCTGGAGGCTGCCTTACACAAAGCTCCTTTACGGCTGTGTAATACAAGTATTAATCTTCAGAAAGTACAGCATGATCTAAGTACAGTCTCCTTAATAGCCCTTGATAAAATACATTAATTGATTGATTTTAAAAAATCCTCCACAGTTATGTGTGACCCTTTGGAATCCCTGGTAATAGCCACAGCAGTTGAAGTGTCCCAAGACTTGCAAAAGTAGAAAGAGTGACCGAACACCTGATTAAACAGCAGCCAGAGAAGCACTGATTGACCGGAGAGCATGACAATACAATTTTGCATCAAAGTGTTTGCGGTTATCATTGACAAGATCATCACTGAGCATAGTTACCAGGAAGCTTCTGAAAGTTCCTGTATTTGCTTTGAATGTCTGAATGATATTGACTGCTCAGCTAATGGCACTTGCATCTGAACTGCTGCTGCCAATTTTCAATCTAAGTGCCCAAATCTGCCATCTTTACTGGGGCTGAAAATGGTCCCATTTTGAGCAATAGGATTTCTGGTGGATTAAGGAATTACTCAATGTAAGGAAGGTATAATCTGACTGCAAGGATCCAAGACCTGAACAAGAGAGTACGTTGATGAATTTAAGCACTCCAACTTTGGTTACTAATTACATAGGTTCTTGTTCCAAGCTAGACATTATCAAATGCAGACTGAGATCAATCATAGTGGGACACAATGAACACAGCCATTTGGTTTAGTAGGATTATTAAGTCATCAGGCCTGGTTCTTCTCTTGCTCACATCACTGGAACTATACTGATTTCAGTAAAGCTACTTTTGAGTTTGAGTGAGTGAGTGAGTGTGCGTATATATAGAAGAATAAAATCTGCTGAAAATATCATTACACATGTGTTACATACACACAATTGTATGTTTCCTAGTTTCACCATGGTATCTAATTGCTGGTATTTAACATATGAAGTGTTCAAAATTATGCTCACACTTCAAAGGGGTTAAGAACACCGTGACAGCACAAGTTGCTCTGCTAACATGTTATGTTTCTCTTTCTTATGAAAAATACCAAGCAGTCTCTTGGCAAAGAGTCGTTACCTTGTGTGGCTTTCCCCCATGTGCAGCTGGGGCTGAAGACTGACAAAAAAACATGACAAAGATACAGGCTGCAGATTTTTATTTTAAATGAGTGCAGATTTGTCCACCAACATTAGATAAATGCATAGGCACTTAGGGCCTGATCCTGAGCTATTGAAGTCAACATAAAGGCTCCAGTTGACGTCAGTGATCTGTAGATTAAGCCTGTTAAAGCCTGACCCAGAAGCAGCTCTGCTCCCATTGCCTTTGCAGGGCCAAATCACTACTTGTCGATGTCTCTCGGGCATTAAAAGGTGTCAGCAAAACAACAGCTGACAGCGTGTGTGTTCCTATATGCACATTGCTGTGCGCTCCCCACTGTCCCTCCCCTTTGGAATGTAACACTTAATTGCTTTTGTTTCACTGGGGTTTGGGTTGTCAAAATGCACACACACAATACAACAGCTAATGACAGCAATCAGGGGTGAAGGGGACGTTTCAATCAACATGTATTGCACGTTCATGGGCAAAGCCTGAATTAAAAATAATAAAGGTCAGTGAGTACAATACTGCACGTCTGCTACCCACACACATTTTCCCTAAGACTCTTCACTCAACACTCAAGTACAGGATGTACTGGGGTGCTCTGTGTGTTGGGGTCTGTAAGAAGATGCCATGTAGCATAAATACTATGATATTACAGTTCTTTTCCTATCCAAGTGCTGTTTAATGAATATGTAAATATAGGAGCTTCAAATAATCCTAAATTGGTAGAAAATAAGTTTACTACTGCTGCTGCCTTGGGCTTCCAAGTAATTTTTATTACATCTTTTCTAGTATTTTTTAATTAGTTTGTACATTTGACATGTCTCTGCTCAGACTGCTTGCTCCTACGCAGAAAGCATTACAACTAGGAGACTGAGGTTTTTAAATACATACACAACTGAGAATTATGCACCACACTTTTTCTGCAAAAATAAACTAGTGAATCCTGCAGAAATAGGCCAAATATTTCAATGTGAAATGGACCCTTAAAATGAAAGTCTTGGCCAGACTGGTGGAGTGTTGGAAATGGAACCTGTGTCAAGTGCAATAGCTACTGGCTCATTGAGCTGTCACTCTGAATCCACTAGATTCTTATAACCTGAGGAAGAAAAGCAAAGGAAAGCAAAACACTCAGCATGCACCAAAAACACCCAATTTGCTGTTACTGTGCAATGACACAGATGGGCTAATGCAGCTGATTTTGTAGGGTTTTTTAACTGCCTCACATCGCCATTGGTAATCTTTCAGAGAGATGTCAGAATCTCCCCTGCGGGCCTCCTCTGCCAGGCTCCACTCCCAATTCTCCATAGTTATGAATCAGCACTTGACCAGTTCTTTCCGCTGGTATCATCCAGTGCTTTAAAACTGCAACCCCATCGCATCCTACCAGGGGGACTGGACTGAGGCATGTTAGTGACGCTGATGATTTTGTTTCAAATGGGCCAGCATCTAACATTTATTAATAAATAAGAAGAACACAGCTATTATGAAATTTCAAATCAATGCCAAAATGCAACAAAGCTCGTGAGGCTGGCTGTGCGTAATATTTCAAATGGTTGAAGGCTGTCAGCTAGCTTCATATTTGCAGTAGGTTGTGTGCGCCCTCTTCAGGATTTTTGGTGAAACATATAAAGATGCTACTAGTGAGAATTCGCATCACCTATATGCTTAGGCTATGTCTACACTACAGACCATAGGGCAGCACAGCTATACTGCTGCAGCTGCTCCGCTATAAGGTCTCCCGTGTAGCCGTTCTATACCAAGGGAAGAGAGCTCTCCCATCGGCATAATTAAACCACCCATCAATGAGCAGCAGTAGCCATGCTGGTGGGAGAGCGTCTCTCGCGGACATAGCACTGTCCATATCGGCGTGTCTGTCGGTGAAACTTATGTCACTCAGGGGGATGTTTATTTCACATTCCTGACTGACAAAAGTTTTACCGACATAAGTGCTAGTGTAGACAGAGCTTTAGTAATGTACTCGTCTCACAAACCACAGTATGGGCTCAATCCTGCTCCTGTTACAGTCAAAGGCAAAGCTCCCATCCCATGCAACAGGAGCAGGATCAGATCCTAAACAAAAAATGCATTTTCTGAACTTAAAATTAATCTGTCCAAATAAGGAAGCAGACTCTTGCTGACTGAAAAGATGCCCACAGAAAAACTGCACCTTTGTAGTTGGAGCTGAAACCTGTTGTGGCAAAGAATTTATAACATACACTCACCAGTGGGTGACACGAACTTAACTGGTTGGGGGCAGGGGCAGAATGAGGCCTGGGCTCCACCCTCTTAGACTAGGCACTTGCCCACAGCAGCCCTTGGACTTTCCTTGGATCATGGTTACTCAGTGTGGTTGGTGTCATATACTTCTTGTATGGAGTTGGTTGCCTGGCTGCTACTAGCAGGTCAGGCTTCTGTATCAGATATACCCAGATTACAAAGCTTCCTTCTCAGAGATAAAATACCTTGTAGTGAACACATCTGGAGTGTAACGCTCTGGCTAAGATTAGCTTAAATATGGCATTTGACACCCAGCGCCACCTTGTGACTGAACTGTATAATAGAGTTTAGCACTCTATTAGTTAGTTTTACTCTTCAGACACTGGGGTATTTAGTATAATGCACAAACCTTGTTGTTTTTCTATAAGGTCAGCAGTCCAGAAAAACATTTACAGTCTGTCTAGACATAAAAGACGTCTGTTTAGATACACTACTCTAAGTGCCAAATAACATGTAAATAATTTATGTGCAGTGCTGTTAAAATAAGACCTGCCCTCATCGCACCCAGGGGACTTATTGCAATACAAAATGCTTTCATATTTCTTTTCCCACATAAAAGGCTGGATGGACAGGATTTGATTACTCAGACCATACCTTGTAGCTTTTGGGTCCCAAATAACGATGTCAGCATCAGAGCCCACAGCAATTCTTCCCTTCCTCGGGTAAAGGTTAAAGATTTTAGCTGCATTTGTGCTGGTAACAGCTACAAATCTGTTTTCATCCATTTTGCCACTGTGCTGCAAAACAGTACATGGAAGCAAAACCACTAATTTTGTCTGGAAGGAAGGAAATAAATTCCTGTAATCAAAAACACATGGCTGAGTCGTGTAGAGGTCTCAGCTAACACCACCCCAGTCTTTTCAATAACTATCTGTGTTGTATGGATGAGTTTAAACAAAACATGAATATCATGACACTGACACACATATTGTAATGTACATTAGCTGAGTTTGATACAATAATTTTCTTTTAACTTTCCAAAAGTGGTACTTCAAAAGAGTAGCTGCCTATGCATCTGATCCCAAAGCCAACTGAAATCAATGGAAAGACCCCATTCACATCAGGGGGCTTTAGATTAGGCTCTATAATCCTTCTACATTTCACCAGTAGATGCCACATGCTCTAGATAGCTCTGGTATGCATTAAGATGTAAGAGAAGAATCACTATAACAAGGTGGACATTAAGATGGTCTGTGAATGGATAACAAGGAGGCAAGGCAATACTGAATTGTGCAACACAGAAAGGTGATCTGCAAATCTCTTCTCTACTGGTATTACTCAGTAAATATTCTGGATTAAATGGCATAGAACAGGGGTGGGCAAACTACGGCCCGCGGACTGGATCTGGCCCACCAGCCATTTTAATCTGGCCCTCGAGCGCCCGCTGGGGAGCGGGGTCTGGAGTTGCCTCACTCCAGCCGGGGAGCAGGTTCAGGGGCTGCTCCTAGCAGGTCCCGGAAGCAGCTGCATGTCTCCACTCTGGCTGCACTCCGCATGCTGCCCCGGCCCCAAGTGCCACCCCCACAGCTCCCATTGGTTGGGAACCACAGGTTGGTGCCTGTGGATGGGGCAGCATGCAGCAGAGCCACCTGGCCATGCCTCCACATAGGAGCCGGAGGGGGAACATGCCACCACCCAGAGCCTGCACCCCTGAACCACCACCCCCATGTCCCAGCCCTGATCCCCCTCCCACCCTCCGAATTCCTCAGTCCCAGCCCAGAGCACCCTCCTACACTCCAAACCCCTCATCCCCAGCCCCACTCCAGAGCCTGCACCCCCAGATGGAGCCCTCACCCCTCACCGACCCCTGCCTGCCCTGCCCCAGTGTGGAGCCCCCTCCCGCACCCTGAACTCCTCATTCTAGCCCCACCCCCCAGCCAGAGCCCTCACCCCCTCCCACACCCCAACCCCAATTTCATGAGCATTCATGGCCCGCCATATAATTTCTATACCCAGATGTGGCCCTTGTGCTAAAAAGTTTGCCTACCCCTGGTATAGAATAAAGATTTATGGTAGGGAGAGAAATGAAAGGAAAGAAATTGTGACAGCCTTAATTGCACTGGTGCTCTGGAAGGAGAAAAGCTTTAGCTATAAAAAAAATCACCATACCATTCTACATGTATGAAAAGAGAGAGATTTAATGACTAAGTCCCATTTGGTGATCTTTCCTGAAAATAGGTTTCAGAGTAGCAGCCGTGTTAGTCTGGGAAAGCAAAAAGAAAAGGAGTACTTGTGGCACCTTAGAGACTAACAAATTTGTTAGTCTCTAAGGTGTCACAAGTACTCCTTTTCTTTTTCCTGAAAAGTTACTTTGATCAAGGTGCTACACTTTCAAAAGCAGCAAATGGTATGTGTGTTTAATGACTCACTTGCATAGTAAATCTGGAGGCAAATTCTGTCCTGATTTACACCCTTGGGAATCCTCCTAACGTAACACAGAGTGTAAATCAGGGCAGAATACCACCCAGAGTGTATAACATGCATATTTGCTTTGCATCGCAGGTACAGGTTTACAAAATAGATCACAATCAACAGAGAGAGGGAGATGGGCATTTCTTACATGATAAATTAATATATTTTGAATGTACATTACCAGCAAGAAATTCAGATTCACCAGGTAAAAGGAGTTCACTTCAAAATTCAATTAAACCAATGTTCTCTAGAGCCTTTAATAGTACTGAACTGGTCAGAGTGTTCTACATTCCAGTGCCAACCCACCCAGCATGTGGTAGATAATCAACACCTCTGAAAACCAGGTCACTTATTTAGATTTCTAGCTTTAGTCAAACATTTGAAAAATGTGACTGCTAGCTTTCAGCTTTTGTTTATAGTCCAAAGGGTCTAATCTTGAGAGGTGCTGAGCATCTCCATTGAGGGCACTGGATTCTGGAGTCAATGGGAATTGAAAATGTGTTACCAAAAATTGCATTTGGGTCCTTGACGCTTCATCTAGCCAGATGCCGTAATAGCTACTTTAAGGGATCTGGGAAGCTAGTATTTTTAAGAAGTTACATTAGCTTTTGTTGGGGGCATTTTTCTGCTCCAACATCAGCTTAATCATGAGAAAAAATACTCACCACTCCTTTTTCCCATATGACAGACATTCTGTCCTCTACACCGTTCACCCCGTTAGGGATCTTGGTGAAATCATCCTTCCCCAGAGCTTTCTGGCAGATGTCGAAGGTGCAGTTGTCAGTCCCTGTCACAGTTAAGTCATCACTATAAAGAAACAAGATATGCCATGAAGTGAAGTATTCCATCACACTCCTATGGACATGAGAGCTTGTGGGAAGGCTGGCCATGCCCGGCTATCCCTCCTGAAAAGAGCAGCTAGCCCTGCCAATCAGAGTTCAGTTCCTTGCCCCCATGAAGAGTAACTTCTTCCAAGTAGAGACATCCAGTCCTCTGCAATGCAGTTCTCTCCTACCACACCCAAGGGGAGACATCCAATTTTTCTATGCTTTGTTTTCGATATTTCAAAGGCTTTCTGTGCGCAGGTAGCAGCCCCACTTTGCCTCAACCGAAGGGACTGGTTCTGCTCTCATGCTAATTTTAAACCAGTGTTATTGGAGTTCAGTGGTGTTACTCTTAATATGTGCCAGTGTCAATGAGAAGAGAATCAGGCCCCACATCTTGAACAGATGACTAGAGAGGAGTATAAAAATATTGCTTGAGCATGCAGGAGCATAATCAGGAAGGGCAAAGCACAATTGGAGTTACAGCTAGCAAGGGATGTGAAGGGTAACAAGAAGTGTTTCTACAGGTATGTTAGCAACAAGAAGGTGGTTAGGGAAAGTATGGGACCTTTACTGAATGGGAGAGGAAACCGAGTGGCAGATGATGTGGAAAAAGCTGAAGTACTCGATGCTTTTTTTGCCTTGGTCTTCACAGACAAGGTCAGCTCACAGACTGCTGCACTGGGCAGCACAGTATGGGGAGGAGGTGAGCAGCCCTCAGTCACGCACTTAGGATGGAAGACCGACTGGCTAAGCAGCAATTCTGCAGAAAAGGACCCGGGGATTACAGTGGATGAAAAGCTGGATATGAGTCAACAGTGTGCCCTGCTGCCAAGAAGGCTAATGGCTAAGGCTAACGGCATAGTGGGCTGCATTAGCAGGAGCGTTGCCAGCAGATCAAGGAAAGTAATTATTCCCCTCTATTCGGCACTGGTGAGGTCACACCTCGAGTACTGTGTCCAGTTTCCCTCCTTTGCTGGCAACTTCATTTATTTGTTTGAATACAGAAAGTGCTGAAGCTGTGACCCATTAATAAATCATCTAATGAGTCTCATACACAATACAGCAGGACTTGTCACTCCTTTTTAGTCTGCTTACTTGGCCAGTAAATTCATGAGGAAATCAGGTGTTGAAGGGTCTGGCCTCAGTGGAGGTCCCATGACATGTCCTGCGGCGTGATGCCATTCTTTATGCCAGTAGTGAGTGCCATCTGTACCAAGACTAGCAGCAATAGGTTCCCCATATACCACCTTCCCTGAAAAACAAACACGAGGAGTTAATATACCATAATCATTAACAAGTATTTAAGGCAACAAATACTGTAAAATGCTGGTTCTCTTCCTGCTCTTCCTGAAGATGGTGGATTTATGTTTGAAAAAAACATGTATAGTTTCTGTCATCTTAAACTAGACACTAATGTACAGTAGAATACAACATGTAAACTGTAATACAGTGTCTCCATTGTGAATATATTACTGATCATCCTCTGATATGGTTTCTTACCTTGCTTGGGAAAGCTTTTTCAATTATATTTCTGTCAGATACACTAGTATTGATTTTTTATATTGTTTGCTTAGTGTGTAGAAGACATTTCAAAAGGAACATAGTCCCAGGTTACATTAAATTATATTAGAGGTCTGGAAGTTTCCTCATAGTGGGATAAATATATTTGGAATGATTGTTCTTCTTGGGATTATAAAATGTGTCAATTATGTGGTGGTATAGGTATAGAGAGAGAGATCTTCCAAGTTTACATTTTTAACTGTCTGAACTACAATTGTGTAACAGGTAATCAAGAGAACAAAACTAATTTGGAGTCATTTTGGAGAGATGTTGAGCTAAAAAAGCTAAGAAAGCTTCTGGTCAACACAGGGACATTTTTAATCACTGTAACTTTAAAAGTCTTAAAAAAAAACCCCACAAGCCTCACAGGAAAATTCTACCCAGATGTATCATATGAAATTTCAGGGGGAATAATTCTTTCTGGGGAAGGTGGTAGTGTTGGAATTTGAAAATAAAATGATTACTAAAAGCTGCTAGCATCAGCCTTAATTACAGAGTGGCTACTTCACCACAGTCAATGGAAAAATAAAACTATAACAAGCATTATCAAAAACATAGATGATATCAGATAATTTTAGATGACTTTCACTGGCATTATCACTGCACGTGCACTGATAAGGCCCTAGTTCTGGTGAGCCTCTATAACAGAATATTGAAATCAAAGATGCAATATAGCTGGAGTCAGTAACATTATAGCTGGTTAACTGAAATCAGGCTGCCCAAAATATCATAATGGTTCCAGGTGTGATGTTCCCTGGTGGGTGAGAATATTATTCTGCTCTGCAGCTGCCCTGCAGCCTGTTTAAAGGAATAACCAGTAATACTTGTTATGTATCTATATACAGCACTTTACAAGCATAAACTAATCAACCCTCACTATACCCTTATGAAGGAGAGAAGTACGTTTTACTATTCCTATTTTGTAAATGGGGTAAATAAGGCAAAAATGGCTAAGCAACTCTGCCAAGATCACTGAAGGTTTCAGCGTCAGAGCCAGGATTGAACTCAGTAGTTGCTGGCACAATACTATACTTGCCCTTTTCGTGGGGTGACTGGTATCCCGCTGCTGGGGAATTAATGAACCTTCATGGGTGCACCTACAAAGCTTAATGGAAACTTAATGAACTATAAATGTTTCTCTAGTGGAGAGCTATCTGCATGCTTTGATATGAGCCATAGTAAAACATGACTGCAAGGTTTGAACACATGAGGTTCCTAAACACTGGCCCCCTCTGTTTGGTTCAGTGTTTTATTTGTACATGGGAATGCCACAACACATCTACACCTGACAGCCCGACTGAAGGATGTAGGATTTGTTTATTAGCAGGCTTGTGTGCAGTGACACATTGCAGGATTATCATGATTTTTAAACACCACACTTGGCATGGAAAGTGCAGGGAAGGAAGGAAGGATGGTCCAGTGGTTAGGGCACTAGGCTTGGGCTCAGGGGACTCTAGTCCAGTTCTCTACTTTACCACAGATTTCCTGTCATCATCTCGGGAAAAGGACTCACTCGCTCTGTGCCTTGATTCCCATCTGCAAAATGGGGATAATAGCACAGTCCTGGCTCAGAGAGGGAGTGGGAGGAGAAATATAATAAAAATTGTGAGGTGGCTACCATAAGGAGAGCTGGTCAGGAATTTTTGGATGTAATCATTTTTCATTAAAAAAAAATCACAACATGTCAAAACCAAAACTCTTGTGGCAAAGGGTTTTTCAGGTCCAGGATGGAAATTCTGTTCAAAGCCAAAGAGAGACACGGTATAGGCCAGGGGTTTGGGCACAGAACTGGGATGTGGGGGACTCAGGTTCAGAACAGGAAACTTGAACTCCAGACTCCCATGTCCCATGTGAGTGTCCTAACCACCAGCCTATGGTTTTCTTCTCTCTTCCCACATCTCCATGATGCAGAATGGGGAAAGAATTGTGGGACGGAAAAGCCCAGCTCTAATCATAAGCATGTGTACTATACAAGTATATGTACTATCATATAAGTATGATAGATAAATAGATTCATGCTGTGATGGCTGTCAAAGAGCTTGGACCCATATTGGTGAAGTTATGTCACAGAGTATATTGATGCATTACTACAACCAGGTTACAGTCAGGGCCGGCTCTAGACACCAGCAAAACAAGCAGGTGCTTGGGGTGGCACATTTCTAGGGGCGGCATTCTGGCGCCGGCCATGCCGCCCCTAGAAATGTTGCCCCCGCCGCCCGAGCTCACCTCCGCTCTGCACTGCTGCCGCTCGGCTTCTCCCCCTCCTTCCCAAGTGGAGGGGGAGAAGCCGAGTGGTGGCAGCAGAGCGGAGGTGAGCTGGGGTGGGGAGCAGTTCCTGTTCCTGTTCCTCTACCCCCTTTACTTCCAGTTGAGTTGAGGTGGGGCTGGGGGGGGCAAGAAAAAATGGGAGGGGGTGGCCAAAAATTTTTTAGCTTGGGGCAGCAAAAATCCTAGAGCCGGCCCTGGTTACAGTATCCACACAGATGATTGCATGGCTCAATTTCTATCATTTTTCTCTGGGCAACAAGATTGTTGGGAAAGTTCCCACCTCAAGGGTGTGAATTATTCTCCAGTGCTAACAGCATTGTGCAGTATGAGGGAAGGATGTTGCACTGTGACAAGTGCTACCCCAATTTAAGGTCTCCTCTGAAGGGCAACTTCTGTTTGTGGTTCTCCCAGTGGAAATTAAATGTCCACTCACACCTTCTGAAAGGGATAAGGATTAGCCTCACCAACAAGCTAGATCTCAATAAGCCAGATTCTGATGTCTGTGCGACTGTTTTATTTGCACGGACAGTCACTGCATTACCAGTCTGTAATTCATTTATTTGTGAACTGAGAGATGACAAAAAAAATATCTCATTCATTCAATTTCAAGATAATCTAGTACCACTAGTTCAACAGGGGCTGAAGTTTTCAGACATGAAAGCAGTGCCTTTCTTTGGTGATTGGCATTCTTTTAAAGTTACATTCTCAGCAGGTGTTGTACCATTTCTCAATTGCTTCGTGAAGATTAGGTATACAAAAATGCTGTATGACCATTTTTAAGCTTTGATCACTCCCGATATGCCTGCAACTATTGGTGTAGGGCTTCTAGTACTGCTCTAATTTTGTTCTCCAGTTACTAGATGGTTTCAGCATCTCTCAGGACACAGATATTAGTAATCTCCCATTGGCTCAATTTGTTTTGCTTTGTCACATACTGGTGAATGTTATTTTTCTCATTATTACTTGGTCTTTGGCTTGTGGAGTTTTAAGCTTCCAGTCCCATTTATCTAATTGTATTATGGAGGTAGGCAAAGAGAGGAGGAGAAAGAAAAGAAGATGGGAACCCCAGGACTGTCTTCCAAGACATAAGCAGTAGATCCTTTTCATTATGTCCATGTATTTTCAAACTTTAAAGGATGGGATTCTGCACTGCCTTTTATGAGACGCAGCACAAAATTCACAGCCATGGTTCGGGGGGGGGGGGGGAGGGGGAGATTATGTAACTTTAGGCCACATTTGTGCTCTCCCACTTCTGGGCTGCCATAGGGGCCTGAGAGACCTCCAACGTAACAGACATTTCTGAAGGTCTGCTGAGGTTACAGCAGCCTGTCTTCAGCTGCCTGTGGGGGGCAGCTCCACCTACACCTTCAACCTGCAACACTCCTCTCCCACACTCGCCGTGCCTCGCCGTAGGAGGCACGGCGAGTGTGGGAGAGGAGTGTTGCAGGTCTTGTGGGTCTTGTGGGTCTTGCTTGTGGGCAGTGCTTGTGGGTCTTGTGGCGGTAGTGCTTACGCAAAGCCTCTGCCAGGGGAATTCTCCCCTGCTGGGGCTGGCTCAGCAGCAGAGGAGAGAAATCTTCCCAAAGTGAACTTCACCGTGAAATACTGTGAAAAAAGCCTGCAAAAATGGCACTGTGGGGTTCCGTGACTGTCTGCCAATAGTTCCATATCTGAATTTCAGCGTTTACAAATGCATAGATGTTTTCAGTTCTCAGCCCAGCACACTCTGGGGATGCATGAGTCAAGCTGGTTCTTTCTGGCTCATGTATCATTACTCAGGATGAAGTTTCTGCAATCAGAACATAACCCGTGGTGCTCCCATGAGTGGCAAGGAGCATAAACCTGCAGATTCATTTTCAGTAATGTCCTTGAGTCTAGCGCAGTGGTCCCCAAGGCGGTGCCCGCGGGGCATTTATGGGCGCCCGCCCACCAACTAGTGCCCAGAAGGGTAGAGAAGCTGCTGCCCCGGCCTGCTGGGGACAGAGAACTCCAGGGCTGCGGGCGTCGGTGTTCTCTGTCCCCAGCAGGCCTGGGCAGTGCGGAGAGAAGCCGCTGCCCCGTGCCTGCCGGGGACAGAGAACTCCGGGGCTGCAGGCTGCAGGTGCCGGTGTTCTCTGTCCCCGGCAGGCGCGGGGCCGCGGCTTCCCTCGGCGTTGCCCCACGGCCCCTCGCCCACAGGCGCCGACTTTCTCTGGCGCCGGTGGGAGCTCACGCCCAGCGTCGGGGGCGGGGCCCCGCTCCAGACGCCGGGCCCCACCCCCGACGCCGGGTGACATTGCGGGGCCCCGCCCCCGACGCCGGGCCCCGCCCCCGACGCCGGGTGACGTTGCGGGGCCCCGACACCGACGCAACGTCGCCCAGCGTCGGGGGCGGGGCCCCGCAACGTCTCCCGGTGCTAAGGTAAGATGGCGGCGGGCCCCGGGGTTGGCGGGGAGCTGGCCGCGGGTCCCGGGGATGGCGGGGAGCTGCCGGTGGGTGCGGAGCACCCACCAATTTTTCCCCGTGGGTGCTCCAGCCCCGGAGCACCCACGAAGTCGGCGCCTATGCCCTCGTCTGCCGGGCCCCGGGGTTGGCGGGGAGCTGGCCGCGGGTCCCGGGGATGGCGGGGAGCTGCCGGTGGGTGCAGAGCACCCACCAATTTTTCCCCGTGGGTGCTCCAGCCCCGGAGCACCCACGAAGTCGGCGCCTATGCCCTCGCCTGCCGGAGACAGAGAACTCCGGGGCTGCAGGCGTCGGTGTTCTCTGTCCCCGGCAGGGGCGGGACTGCGGCTTCCTTTGGCGCTGCCCCACAGCCCCGCGCCTGCCGGAGACAGACAACTCTGGGGCTGCAGGCGCCAGTGTTCTCTGTCCCCGGCAGGCACAGGGCTGTGGCTTCCCTCTCCGCTGCCCAGAACTGTGCCCCCCCCCCCCCCCAAAAAAAAAAGGTAAATAAAAAAGAGCAAATTCACATGGTAAGGTGAAAGAATAATTGCCGAATAATTTAATTAATACCTTTTACATGTAAAATTACCTTTTTTTATCTTATGGATTCATATATTATGTAATATTAAATATGATGGTTTTCATATTATTTAATGTACAAATACAAAATAAGTCTTGAAAAATTGTTGGCGCCCGCCACACTTTTCTGAAAACATGAATGTGCTCTTGGCCACAAAAAGGTTGGGGACCACTGGTCTAGCGTGCTGCAGTTTTGGCAGGTTAAATTTGGACATTTTTGCTGATTTTTCTATTTCTTGCATTTCATTCTGACCATGAGTCACTGGATTTAGTGATAAAATAATATTAGAACCTGCTTTAAACCAACAAGCAAGGACATTCTGAGGGAAGGCTCTATTAGCTCAACCTGCTTATGCCTATAGACACTATACTGGGGTAGTGCACTGACAGATCAGACCCATAATACCTTTGCATTTGTCACATTTCCTTGTATTTAATAAAAATACTAAGCAGGAAGCAAGCCCCTTCCGGTCTTTTTGACTGCTTTTGCTGTACTTTAAAGTCTGATCTGTTTGAAAATAATTGTGGTTCTTAGTTGTCTCTTCATTAAATATTTAGCTGGGCTGGCACTGGCTGCTTCCACATGAATTGGTCTATCACTAAGAGCACTGCCTGCTTCAGATTTATTGTCGAACCTCTCTGCAGTTCACGGAGAGGTATAATCTTGAGACGCATTAACTGAAATCATGTGACACTTGAAGATTTGATCCTTGCATGTTGTTTATTGGGATAAAATTTTCAAAATCATGTAAGTGATTTAGGAGCCTAAGTCCCATTTTCAGAAATGTGATTTACACATCTGCAATTCAGAGTCTAATCTGACCTGTCAACTGAGCCTTAGCTGGAATGGTCTTCAAGGGCTTTGTTCTGTATGTTTAGTCCAGCAATCTTCTTACTCTACAGTGACATTCTGTTTATAATTTGGCCAATTTTGGTATGTTGTTTTTGGATCAATCTTTAAAAAATTCAGGGGGCTGGATTTTTTAATTGGTCAAAATCCACTCTCAGGCCCTATCTACACTAGAAAGTTTTGTGCTTTAACTATTGTGGTATTCCCCCTACCGCCACAAAACATGGACACAGTTATACCAGAAACAAAGTGCTTACTGTATACTGGTATAGCTATTCTGTAGGGGAAGGGGAATAAGCTATACAAGTCACCTTTATACCAGTACCCACACTGGGGCCTTTACTGGTGTAAACTATTTCAGTCAAAAAACCCACACGCCCAACTGAAGTAAAAGTTTTTCTGGTAAAACTTTTCAGTGTAGGCCAGAGCTCATGTCTCTCATGTAAACCTGGAGCAACTCAATGAAGTAATTCCAGATTTCTCCAGGGTAGCGGGGAGAAGAATGTGATCAGTTTGTTCTTTGTGCCTTGTCACCAGTAATCCTACATGGACTCCAGGACATACATATAACATGGCTATCAAAATAAAGAACTCAATAATAGTGGGAGATTTCAATTATCCCCATATTGACTGGGTACATGTCACCTCAGGACGTAATGCGGAGACAAAATTCCTCGATACTTTAAATGACTGCTTCTTGGAGCAGCTGGTACAGGAACCCACAAGGGGAGAGTCAACACTTGATTTAGTACTGAGTGGAGCGCAGGATCTGGTCCAAGAGATAACTATAACAGGACCGCTTGGAAATAGTGACCATAATTTAACAACATTTAACATTCCTGTGGTGCTAAGAACACATCAACAGCCCAACACAGTGGCATTTCATTTCAAAAAGGGCAACTATGCAAAAATGAGGGGGTTAGTTAAGCAGAAATTAAAAGGTAAAGTAACTAAAGTGAAATCCCTGCAAGCTGCATGGACACTTTTCAAAGACACCATAATAGAGGCCCAACTTAAAAGTATACCCCAAATTAAAAAACAAAGTCAAAGAACTAAAAAAGAGCCACTGTGGCTTAAAAACCATGTAAAAGAAGCAGTGAAAGATAAAAAGGCATCTTTTAAAAAGTGGAAGTCAAATCCTAGTGAGGTAACTAGAGAAGAGTATAGACACTGCCAAATTAAGTGTAAAAATGTAATAAGAAAAGCCAAAATGGAGTTTGAAGAACAGCTAGCCAAAAACTCAAAAGCTAATAACAAAACGTTTTTTAAATACGTCAGAAGCAGGAAGCCTGCTAAACAACCAGTGGGGCCCCTAGATGATGGAGATAGAAAAGGAGCACTTAAAGATGATAAAGTCATTGCGGAGAAACTAAACGAATTCTTTGCTTCAGTCTTCACGGCTGAGGACGTTAGGGAGATTCCCCAACCTGAGCCGTCTTTTGTAGGTGACAAATCTGAGGAATTGTCACAGATTGAAGTGTCAGTAGAGGAGGTTTTGGAACTAATTGATAAACTTAACTGTAACAAGTCACCGGGACCAGATGGCATTCACCCAAGAGTTCTGAAAGAACTCAAATGTGAAATTGCAGAACTATTAACTAGGGTTTGTAACCTGTCCTTTAAATCGGCTTCTGTACTCAATGACTGGAAGATAGCTAATGTAACGCCAATATTTAAAAAGGGCTCTAGAGGTGATCCTGGCAATTACAGACCGGTAAGTCTAACGTCCGTACCGGGCAAATTAGTTGAAATAATAGTAAAGAATAAAATTGTCAGGCACATAGAAGAACATAAATTGTTAGGCAAAAGTCAACATGGTTTCTGTAAAGGGAAATCATGCCTTATTAATCTATTAGAGTTCTTTGAAGGGGTCAACAAACATGTGGACAAGGGTGATCCAGTAGACATAGTGTACTTAGATTTCCAGAAAGCCTTTGACAAAGTCCCTCACCAAAAGCTCTTGCGTAAATTAAGTTGCCATGGGTTAAGAGGGAAGATCCTTTCATGGATTGAGAACTGGTTAAAAAACAGGGAACAAAGGGTAGGAATAAATGGTAAATTTTCACAATGGAGAGGGGTGACTAGTGGTGTTCCCCAAGGGTCAGTCCTAGGACCAATCTTCTTCAACTTATTCATAAATGATTTGGAAGAATGGGTAAACAGTGAGGTGGCAAAGTTTGCAGATGATACTAAGCTGCTCAAGATAGTTAAGACCAAAGCAGACTGTGAAGAACTACAAAAAGATCTCACAAAACTAAATGATTGGGCAATAAAATGGCAAATGAAATTTAATGTGGATAAATGTAAAGTAATGCACATTGGAAAAAATAACCCAACTATACATACAATATGATGGGGGCTAATTTAGCTACAACTAATCAGGAAAAAGATCTTGGGATCATAATGGATAGTTCTCTAAAGACGTCCATGCAGTGTGCAGCAGCAGTCAAAAAAGCAAGCGGGATGTTAGGAATCATTAAAAAAGGAATAGAGAATAAGACAGAGAATATCTTACTGCCCTTATACAAATCCATAGTGCACCCACATCTTGAATACTGCGTACAATTGTGGTCTCCTCGTCTCAAAAAGGATATACTGGCATTAGAAAAGGTTCAGAGAAGGGCAACTAAAATGATTAGGGGTCTGGAACGGGTCCCATATGAGGAGAGATTAAAGAGGCTAGGACTTTTCAGCTTGGAAAAGAGGAGAGTAAGGGGGGATATGATAGAGGTATATACAATTATGAGTGGTGTGGAGGAAGTGAATAAGGAAAAGTTATTTACTTGTTCTCATAATAAAAGAACTAGGGGCCACCCAATGAAATTAGTAGGCAGCAGGTTTAAAACAAATAAAAGGAAGTTCTTCTTCACACAGCGCACAGTCAACCTGTGGAACTCCTTGCCTGAGGAGGCTGTGAAGGCTAGGACTATAACAGGGTTTAAAAGAGAACTGGATAAACTCATGGAGGTTAAGTTCATTAATGGCTATTAGCCAGAATGGGTAAGAAATGGTGTCCTTAGCCTCTGTTTGTCAGAAAGGGGTGATGGATGGATGGCAGGAGAGAGATCACTTGATCATTACCTGTTGGGTCCACTCACTCCGGGTCACCTGGCATTGGCCACTGTCGGTGGACAGGATACTGGTCTGGATGGACCTTTGGTCTGACCCAGTACGGCCTCTCTTACGTTCTTATGTTCTTATGAAGGAGATTTTATAAGTGGTACAGGTTTTGCCAGCATTACAGAATTCTGTATTGACGCAGCATAGTGAAAAACACCCTTTTCCTGTCATTAGGCCTTTACATTTGTGTGTCAAAATTTCTGCTTTCACCTGGATATTTTGACTGATTTTGCAGTTTCTTATATATTTGATTCTGACACATTGAATGAATTTGCAAAGGCATACAGCAAGTTGGATTCCACATTACTACCAAGAGTGTCACCTAGTGGACATATGTAGTTTAGCACAGTATTGATAATCTTTGCTGCTAAATAAGATACAGGTAAAAGATTCCTTTACATATTTGAATCAATAAGACAGAATCTTATTAGAATACCATAATACACTGGCTATCTCCAGTATGTCTATACTTCAAAACAGGATGTGGGTAAACATTACTTTTATCCTACATGTAACAATATTACTGTGCACTTCTATGGAACCTTCCATCCACTATCTCAAAACACTTTAAATAAATTAATCAAGCCTACAAGGTAGACCAGTATCTAAAATGTATAGGCAGAGAAACTGAGGCATACATGGATCAAATTGGATCAAGAGGGAAGCCAAGTGGGATCTGAAAAGGCTAGTAATCCGTAAGGTTTGGGGCCCCTTCCATCATGGCTAGAGCTGTATGAATAGCTGATTTTTCAGTTTGCTGGCAGGTCAGAAAATCTGGAAAAATTATTTCATTCAGGTCAAACTAAAACCAAAATCCTTCAAAATTTTTGGTGAATCCAAAAGGTTGGGAAAGTTTCACATCCTGTTGACTGACATGTTTTGGTTTGAGGCATTTTTTGAACTTTGTTTAAATGTGAAGAAAATGACAGGGGAGACAGTGCCACCCCCCAACACTCTAGCCCAGTGGGGAGAGCACTCAGGTGGGATGTGGTGCCTCAAGTTAGGCACCCAAAATTAGTGAGCACTTTTTCAAATACTGGCATTAGCCAGCCTGTATGTGACATTGCACGACGTGATTAAAAACCAAGTGCACTAATAATTCAGAACATCAGTGCAAGGGCCAGACTAAAGCTTTTGTACACAAGGGCAGCATGGAGTTAATGTCCAGGCTACCCTCAAATGCTCCTCTTTCCTGCTATCAGAATTCCTCATATACCAAGTAGATAGTGAAAATTAAAGAGAGATTTTCCTCCTGCAATTAAACAAACTATTTTATTTTTATTAAAGCAGCAGCTGACTCAGAAATTCGCAGTATTTTTATATCTCTGTGCCATGACATAGCAGTGACCAACCGAATATGTCTAACACACAGAGGACTAGTACACTCAACCTCTATATACTGCTCAGAGCTACTGTCTTTCTCTCTCCTCCAGCAACAGCTTAAAATGCCCCTACCCACCTCTCGACTATCATCCCCACCCTCAGCCCCCTGACAGGAACCCCAACTGAGGAGCCAGCTAAGACACCTTCCTTCTACCGTCCTTCAACAAGCATCACCATTACTCTCATGCCCTGGACCAAGAATGAATGTGCAGTAGGACAGTTACCTTCTCTTCGTGCATTAGCTATCACCTTTGCTGCAGACTTGCTCATTACATGAACTACATAAAGAGGGCAGTTCACTGAGCTTGCTATGGTGATTGCTCTCAGTGTGGCTTCTGCTTCCACCTCTTCAGGACGACTCAGTTCATGTCCCTCAGGGCCAGTTATCCCCAGTGCTAACATCTTCTTTGCACCCTACAGACCACACAAGAATACATATATGTTAGTGTTGCTTTAATTAGCAGTGTCAATTATATAAGTGCAGCAGTGGTTTGGCCAACTGAGCTGTCAGCTGATCTGGGTTCTAATCCAGATGCTGCAACCGACTTCCTGTGTGACACTGGACAATTCACTTAGGATGGGATTTTCAAGAGCACTCAGCACTGGCCTACTTCTGCTCCCCTGAAGTCAAAGGTCAGACTCCGATATTTAGGAGTGCAATTTCAAAAATGCCTAAGTGACTTAGGAGCACAAGTGCCACTGGCTTTCAAAGATGCTTAGGTGCTTTTGAAAAGCCCACCCTGAACATCTATGAGCCTTAGTGGACCAATCAGTAGCACAGATACTTACCCATATTATAAAGATACTTAACCACCTGTGTAAAGTATTTTGGGGTCTAGGGATGAAAAGGGGCTAGGTGAGCACAAAGTATTATAATTGTCATTGTGTTACAAGAGCTTAAAACTCACTGGTTTGTAGTTTAGTGACAAATGCATTATTGAGGGTCTCGGGAGACTATTGAAATATCTTTGGCTAGAGTAGTTGAAGAAACTCTGAAAACCTGGAGTTAAGTCCTATCCTCATTATGCCACTGAGGCACTTAGCCAAGTATTCCTCCCACTGACCTCACTCCTGCTCTTCTGTGCTCACTCTTCTTTGCAGCTGTACGGTAATGCTCTCATTATAGAAGGATCATTTCCCACCCTACCACATACTCCTGGCCCTACTCAGCGCTTTTCACTTTATGCATATAAGCATAACCCACTAACTACTTAAGGGAGCTAAACTATGTATACAATAAACAAACACAACATTAGCCTTCACATTCATGCACAGTTATTTGACATGCCTAAAAGAAATTCAGAAACATTAAGTGCCTGGTTTAAAGCTCACCAAAGTCAATAGAAAGACTCCTTTTGATTTCAAAGGTGTCTGGGTCAGGTCCTAAAAAGATTTTGATGATTTACTTTGCACTAAGTAGGCTACTTGGCATCATCAAGCACCCATCCAAAATCAAATGCGCCCAGTGGTTAGGACACTAGCGTAGCATTCAGGACACCTGGATTTAATTCCCTGCTCCACCACAGAGACTTCTGGCAACTCACTTAACCTCAATTCCCCATAAGTAAAATGGGGATAACAGCACTTCCCTACATAACAGTAAAGACAGGAAGGCAGCCTGGTAGTGCGGGAATGGGGGACATGTCAGTACCTTTGACGTCCAAATTTTAAATCATTGCATCCCACACCTACCTCTGCAATCAAATCCCCATTCTCTGCATGGACCTGAGCAATTGCTCCAATTTTCTGACATTGGGAAAAAGCTGCATATAGTTCACTATCTCCAACCATATACAGATCTTTATAGGCCATAAACATCTTGAAGGAGTTGACCCCTTTGTCTTCAGTAAGAATTCTCATTTCTTCCTTGACCTGAAAGAAAAACAATGTCAACAATTCCCACAATGCAGCTGTGAAAAATATAATCGTTATCTTTTCCGCTTCTATCAGCCTTGCTAAACTGCCATGAGGAGATGAGGATAATAAACAACCCAATGATATTTTACTTGCCCAAGAAAAAAATTTACTCAGTCCAAACAAGCGTGGAAAGTAAAATGTTTCAGGGCAATTTATATAGCTCCTTTTTAGCAAGTGCTTCACAAACTACATATACACACATATAGATGTCCAAGACACAAAGGATTTTCAAAGACCGGACAATTTTACCAAAGAAATTGGTGCAAAGAGCCTGGAATTTGTGGAAAGAACCCTGCACCATAAGCTGATTAGTATTCAGTTTCTCTCTCTCAAAAGGTTAGAAAGTGGAATAGGTCTGGGCATGTTTTGATCCAGGAGTTTAGAACTTTCAGACCAGATGCTAAACCTGCTGTGTCCCTGCTGGGAATTAACATCTGGCATACTCAAAGAGTAAAGACAAATCTGGAATGACTGATAAGGAAAAGGTTTCTGCGGTTTAGGGCTGTGACCTGGGGGCTACATAATATTCAGTCATTTGGGATATTTTGTTCCAGTTCTCAAAAGCAAATCTAATTATTATCTACATGGAAGCCTCCTTTGTCTCTTGCATGGATCCCAGGTCATGGGATCTCTGGGCTCAGTAGACTCAAAGACCCTGATTACTAACAGTATATCCCGGAGCCGGAAGGGATTCATGTTTCATACCCCTGTGTTCCCCACTCTAAGTACTAACTGGATCCAGAGGCGTCTTCTAACCCCCAAACCTCTCAGTGGTAACCAAGGGGTTCTCACAGGCTGGTGCCTTAAAAACTTCAGCTTGCTTTTTTGATTTTTATTTGTTTTCCGGGCAGGTTGAATTTTACTGTTGGGATTTACAGGTAACTTCTTCCAAGGCAGCTTGGGAAGTCAGCAGATTCTGGACTGACCCAAGATGGAAGCAAATAGGAAGAATGAACACCCCCTCCCTCACCCCATGTAGTGTGCTCTGTTAAATGTATTGGTTTAAAGGTATAAGCCTGTGATAGCTGCTAGGCCACCAGGAAACTTGGAAGAGTGAGGGCAACCAAGTGAGGATTTCCAGGCCCAGCCCCTGTGTGTTTTGCGGATGACCGAAATGTCAATTTATATTTAGGTTGACAACAGCTAAATTACAGAATTTGGAAGAGACCCTGGACCTGGAGGGGAAAGAGGGAGGGAATGTGCCCCATCTGGGGAGCCTCTTTCTCCAATATCCACATATGTGCCCATCTGGGAAGCCCCTCTTGCCCCCCTCTCCATTATTACAGGGTATATGCCAATCTGGGAAGCCTTTTCTTCCCCACTCTAGGGCATACTCCTATTTGGGGCTGAATATGACTGATAAATTGCAGTCTGTGTCATTAGTAGGAGACACATCACAGTATCACTTTGCTTGGTCTTGTTCACCACTAAAACTGTTTTTATATAGTGATGTAATAGAAAGGGGGAGGGATATCTCAGTTGTTTGAGCATTGGCCTGCTAAACCCAGGGTTGTGAGTTCAATCCTTGAGGGGGCCATTTAGGGATCTGGGGAAAAAATCTGTCAGAGGACAGTACTTGGTCCTGCTAGTGAAGGCAGGGGACTGGACTCGATGACCTTTCAAGGTCCTTCCAGTTCTATGAGATGGGCATATCTCCATATATTATTATTATATAAGGAACAGTGCTGAACGTTCTATTATCAGAACTGACACAGACTTCCTGGGACCCTGGACAAGTCATTTAGACCGTACGCCTGCAATTGACTCGGCATGGGTGGAACCATGGGGTTCTGCATAGGTGCAGGAATTTTCCCACATGTAACCAGTTGCAGGGTTGGAGTGTTAACTGCTCAATAAAATGAAGATGATAATACAATACTTCTGATTGTTAGTTTGCATGGTGCTTTGCGATCCTTGGAGGATTATTATTAAATGATCATTAACTGTGATCTCTAACATCTGGGTGGGTCTCCTCCAGGGAACCTATGAGATCCATTAGTCCCAAGAAAGACTGCTGAACTGGATAAAAGTATTAGAACATTCGCTCTGGGATCAGAGATGTCAAACATTTAGCACACTTGCTATATATTCATGTAGGAATGGCGGGACGGAGTGGTGGTGGAGATGACAAACTAATAGGTCTGTTTTGTCTAAACTCTAGGATCTGGTAAAGGAATTTTAAAGAATTTAAGTTTTCTGTTGCATTAAATTAGAATTAGATGCAGTAGGTGCTAGAGCATGAGGAGCTGGTGGCATATCAAAAGGGCATGACATATGTACATGTTTTCATCTGGTTTGCTCAGCTTTCCCTTTCTGTCTGAAAAATGTAGGGACTTCCATTTTTCTTGATAAATATGCAGCCCAAGACTACAGAACAAAATGAATGAAATTATAAATATAAAACCAGGGCATTTCACTAATTTACACTTAGCCAACGTTAATGGTATTTTCAATGTATTTCTACTGTCCTAAGGCTGAGTTTCTAAGGCTCATGCATTAAGCTTTACTGGCTAATTTATTTTATACCTTTTATACAATTACAAAGTTGTGACCAGTGCATTAAGTGCTCAGTGCACAGAATCCCATGCCCGGGATGTTACAGAACTAATGTCTTCGTGTGTAATTTTGGGAGTTAAAAATGGGAACTAGAAAGAACCATATTCTGGTATTTAATATTAGTATCATATCATTATTAATATAGCACCTCACATTCTACATGATCCCAAAGAATGGGTCTCATTCTGAGAAATGTAAATTTCCTGAGAGTCCCATTGAAATCAATGGAAATTTTAGGTGATCATCAGGGCCTTAGCACTTCTCTTGGTCAGGCCCAGTATACACAAGAATGAATGGGGTTTTCCTGGAGATCTCGAGGCAAGAATTTGACAGCCCCAATTCTGTTCAGTTTGTGAGATCTAACAAAATCACGGACCAAGGCAATACTACTGCAGGCCCTTGCAAATACAGGTAAGTATTTAGACATCTTACTTATGTTAGCAAGTTACACTTTACATCTGAAATCTAGTCATGAATAATTCAACTTAACATTAAGAAATCAATATAACGTTAACACAGTATTGTATCTACCTTGCTGCTCCACCATGTAACTGCCACATGCAGTGCATAATCACAGCAGACTTTAGGATCTGCCCAGCTCCTCCATGTGTCATAGGCTTCGACAAGGGAACAGCCTTTCTGAGGTATTGCAAAGTCGATGATCATAGTGGTGCCTCCTGCTAGAGCAGCCTGAAATCACAGGAGTTGCAGTTATTTAGCCATCAGTGAAGAAAGGTTCCTCTCACTCCTCCTCCTCCATGATGTTGCTACATCTTGTATATCTTCAAAATCATTTTTTCCTCTCTATGCCCACCTTTGTCCTTGCATTGAAAATCTATATGCAATTTAAGACTCATCTTGTATGAAATCTGAGTATAGAGTGCGATAGTGCAGAGACCTACTTGGTTTCCATCAAGTAGGACATTAATTTTCTGCTTAGGTGTGTCACAGATATAAAGGGCCAAGTAATGAAGCAGGGCTGAGGTCCCTGTGACGGTGTACCCCATAAGGCTTTATGGGGAGAGGCTTATAAATGTATACATGATGTAACTGGAATATGTTTTATGATACATGTGCCATGTAACATATCTCTGTGAAAGTTATTACCTACTAAATCTATTCCTCCTGTTTGTATGCATGTACGTGATTATTCCCCTCTATTCGGCACTGGTGAGGCCTCATTTGGAGTACTGTGTCCAGTTTTGGGCCCCACACTACAAGAAGGATGTGGATAAATTGGAAAGAGTCCAATGGAGGGCAACAAAAATGATTAGGGGGCTGGAGCACATGACTTATGAGGAGAGGCTGAGGGAACTGGGATTGTTTAGCCTGCAGAAGAGAAGAGTGAGGGGGGATTTGATAGCTGCTTTCAACTACCTAAAAGGGGGTTCCAAAGAGGCTGGATCTAGACTGTTCTCAGTGGTAGAAGATGACAGAACAAGGAGTAATGGTCTCAAGTTGCAGAGGGGGAGGTTTAGGTTGGATATTAGGAAAAACTTTTTCACTAGTAGGGTGGTGAAGCACTGGAATGGGTTACCTAGGGAGGTGGTGGAATCTCCTTCCTTAGAGGTTTTTAAGGTCAGGCTTGACAAAGCCCTGGCTGGGATGATCTAGTTGGGGTTGGTCCTGCTTTGAGCAGGGGGTTGGACTAGATGACCTCCTGAGGTCCCTTCCAACCCTGAGATTCTATGATTCTATAATTGTTGTAGTTGGAGTTATGAATATTGGTTTTATATTTGCTGGTTTTGTACATAGCCTTTGTAAGAGCCTGGGAGCATGTCTTGAGAAAGGTATGTGTATGTAAAGAGACCAATGAAGAAACCCTTGCACAGACAATAAGAGGTGCAGACCCCAATCCACATCTGGGTCTGGCCAGGAATGCAACTGGCTGGACTGGTTAGGGTGCAGGGACATGTGACTTGCCCATGTGATCCCAAAACTCCAGGGTAAGATGATGCTACACAGGGAGTGGGAGAAAGGCTTATTCAGGGTTTGAACCTCATTGGGAGTTGGGCACCTGGGTGTCACAGGCCTGCGGCTGTTAGGGGACGTAGTTCGGACCTGGGTCTGTGTTTGCAGCAGATCAGCAGAATCTAGCTCAAAACAGACAGGATTCGGGAGTCCCAAGCTGGAAAAGGCAGGAAAGCAGGGGCAGAAGTAGCCTTGACACACCAGGTGGCAGCACCAAGGTGGTTTCTGTGATCCCAACCCGTCACAGTCCCAACCAGGCATTCAGAAGGAACACAGGAAAGTAAGACTAAACAAATAAGATAGTTACACAGGCCCCAAACTGCACTAAAGGTTTGAGGGTCTGCAGCATTCCTGCATCATTGAACATCTCTAACGAGCTGGTACATGAAACAGGGAAAAGAGTGCCAGAACCACCGTAGGCACATAAATCAAAATGGATATGCTTTTCCAGGGCATGATGAGTTGACAAAATAAATCCAAACATCAGCAGAACAACAAGGGAGGCATAAAGGATGCCTTTGAATTATGGTACCTCCAAAACAGAACAGCATCAGTTTAAAAACCTGAGTCCTGTGGGACACCAAAATTACTTTAAAAGTATTTTTAAAATGTATTTATAAATTGAAAAAGGGGATAACCTGGGGAAGTGGCAAAACTCACAGATGATGCAAAGTTAGCTAGGTAAGTCATGACTAGAGAATACTGTGAGAGACCTCAGAAAGACCTAATCAAAAGGTAGGTGATGGGCTTCACAATGGCAAATGAAATTTGGTGTTGAGGAATGTAGAGGAATGCACATTGGAAGAAACACATTGGTTACAGTTAAGGAAGAACCCAGCAATCAGTAAAAGACTTTCATCTTAATGTGGGCAATTGAATGGAAACCTCTGTTCAAAACAGCAATTATAATGCTTTTTGTATAAATCAGTGGAACAACCCCACCTGGAATACTAGGTTCGGTTGTGGTCACACTAGCTCAAAAAGGCAGCAGAAATAGAAGGGATTCAGAGAGAGGCAACAAAAATAATAAGGAAAGGCTCCTGTATACAAAATGATAGAAAAGACTGGGACCATTTATTTTAGATAGGGAAAGACTAAGAGGGGACAGGGAAACCAAAGTATGTGCTCTTATTTATCCTCTGTCATACATAGTGCACAAATAAGGAAACATTCACTGACAACTAATTTAGGATTGATACAAAAAACACATTTTTAAACAGTCCACATTTAACCTCTGGAACTCATTGCCACAAGATAGTGACTGCAAAAGCATGGCTGTATTCCAAAAAGGATTGGATAGTTACATGGAAATATCGTTTTTACATGGAACAAATTTTTTTTTGGTGGGGACACAAACACTCATACTTCAGACATAAATCAACCACTATCTGCATGGAGTTAGGAAGGAACTTGCCATTTAGGGAGGATTATTCATTAATTGTCCGCTGGGGGTTTCTTGCAATTTTATTTGAAGCATCTTGTAGTAGGTCACTTTGAGAGATAGGATACTGGACTAAATAAAGCACCAATCTGCTCCAGCCTGTCAATGCTCTTATTATTTAGTTTGATCATCCAGAAGTTCTCCTCCTCTGAATAGTAGCCCTTTGCATAGCTGTTAAGCCCAGGTCAGATCAAAATACACTGGGGTTCACATTAACATTGCAATACTATTTTCCTATTTCCATCTCACTCAGCCTGTTTCTGCATCTTCTCCTTTCCTAAACCTGTTTGCTGAAGCCACCAGAATTTACCATAGAGCTATTTCTTTTTTCAACCTCACAGTCCCTTCTTTGTTTTCCAAAACAATTTAATATTCTACCTACCACTATCTGGATGCCAGAATTGGAGAAATGTTTGCCACAACAGCTTTTCTGTTTCTCTTTGTGGATTTCAAAGTAGTCTTCTTAATAGAGCAGTCAGGAGACTTTTGAATGTTGAATCGGTCTGGGTTTTGCAAATCACTTTTGTTAATGTTAGTGCAACTTTTCACACACATTTGCATTCACTTTATAGTGAGATTTTATTCTGAAACAAAACAGCCCATCTCTCATAACACAAAATACAATAAAACCTTGTTGGTGAGCACTTTTAAAAAATAGGTATTTCCTCCTCCTTACCCTGTCTGCCAATCTTTTTTACCTTGACATCTGCAACTACAGATATGCAGTGCTTTTATTTATTAAACTAGAAGGGCAAAATTCAGTCCCCTAGCTAATCATTTACACTACATTTCACAATGATTCTGATATAAATGTGGCCCTGTGATCCTTCTTGCTAAAGTATGTGCTTAATGATGCCTTAGAGCAGCAGTTTTTTATATTTTCCATGCCATGATCCCATGTTACAACAGAAGCAAAAAAAAAAAAGTCCATCTTGCCAAGTATCCTGTTTCCAACAGTGGCACGTACCAGAGCTTTAGGGTGAGTGTACAGAACAGGGCAATTATTGAGTAATCCACCTGTCTTCCACTCCCAGCTTCTGATAGTCAGAGGTTTACGGCCACCCCAAGCATAGGGTTCCATCCCTGACCATCTTGGTGTAGCCCTGGCAAATTAAGACACTGTATATTTCACACTGCTATACTGTTTATTGATGATCACACTTATATTTTATCCAATAACACAGGTTATTCCCCAAATTGGGCTACACAGAAGTTTCTCTTACAAAGGATTCTAGGTCTCTTTCTCTGTAGGAGCTACATCGCATATTTCTTAATTCCTATGTGTAAATATGATCTAACTTCCTGGTTACTAGGGGTTCCTGGGGGGGAGCAGGGGTCGCTGCTGCCTGTGCCCCGAGTGCCGACTCCACAGTTCCCATTGGCCAGGAACTGCGGTGAATGGGAGCTGGAGGGGCGGTGCCTGCAGGCAGAGGCACCATGCAGAGCCCCCTGCCCTCCCCCCCTCTCCCGCCCTGCCCCAGGGACTGCAGGGACATGCTGGCTGCTTCTGGGAGAAGCACACAGAGGGGGCACCATGCAGAACCCCCTGGCCCCACTTACCTTGAGAGGCGGCACAGCAGGGTTACAGCAGGCTCCACTCCCGCAGCTCCTATTGACAGCAGTTCCCAGCCAATGGGAGCTGTGGAGCTGGCGCTTGGGGTGCAGGCAGCACGTGGAGACCCCTGCACCCCTCCAGGGGCTGCAGGGACATTCTGGCCACTTTCGGAAGTGGTGCGGGGTGAGGGCAGGTAGGGAGCCTGCCTTAGTCCTGCTGAACTGCTGACTGAGAGCCGCCCAAGGTAAGTGTCACCCGGCCAGAGTCCAAACCCCTCACCCTCTCCCACACCCCAGCCTCCTGCCCCAGCCCTGAGCCCCCTCCTGCATCAAAACACCCTCTCAGGGCCCACACCCACTCCCTCACCCCCATTCCCTGCCCTAGCTCTGAGCCCCCTCCTGGAGACTGCACCCTCCACCCCCTCCCACACTCCACCCCTCTCCCCGCCACCCCAACCCCCTCCCTCAGTCCTGAGCCCTCTCCAGCACCCAAACTGCTTCCCAGAGCTTGCACCCGCCCCTACACCCCAACCTCCTGCTCCAGGCTCAGCCCTTAGCATAACTACTCTTACAAGGCCTCAGACTAATATAGCAGGCCTTTAAGTTTAGTAACCCAGTTACTTACGTTCACCTTATGCATGTTCCAAACTAGCAAGCAGTGCATACCTGTTAATATTATACCCTTTAATATCTTCTACTTACAGCAGGCTTTGAAACAAGAAAAAAACAGGAAACAAGGTCAGAAGTCAACACTGGCTAACAGCTATTGATGGACGTATCATCCATGAACTTATCCAGTTCTTTTTTGAACCCAGTTATAGCTTTGGCCATCACATCATCCCACAGCACTGAGTTCCACAGGTTAGTTGTGCACTGTGTAAAAAAGTACTTCCCCTTGTTTGTATTAAACCTGCTGCCTATTATTTTCATCAGGTGAACCCTGGTGTTTGTATTGTGTGAAAGGGGAAATAACACAATCCTGTTTACTTTTACCACATCATTTGTAATTTTATAAACCTCTATCATACATGTGGGATCTTTCCATTCCATCTAAACATAAAGAAAGGGAAGATGATCATAAGTAGAGCTGTGCAAGTAACAGATGTTTAAGTTTCCTGACAGTTCTAAAAAATCTAAAATAAATTTGGGTTGACCAGGACCAAAATCACATTTTGAAATTTTCAATCTCAAAAAAGTTGGAAAAAATTCATTTTGGGTAAACAAAGACAAACATTTTGTTTGACGTGAAATGTTTTGTTTAATTTTTGAGCATTTTTTTAAACAACAGCAAAGGAAATGAAGGGCTAGATTCCAAAAGAATCCCCTTATGACCTTTAGCAGTGGTTAGGGAACTCACCTGTGATGTGAGAGACATACATTCAAATCCCTTTTCTGGAGCAGGGACTTAAAACCCAAGTCTTCCCACTTCTAAGTGAATGCCCTAACCACCAGTCAATAGCATATTCTAGGGTGTGTTGCTCAATCTCTCCTGTTGGAGCTATTGCACTTTGAATAAAATATTTTGGGCCAGAGAGAAAGAAAATGACTCTATAGCCTGGTGGTTACCGCTGGGCTAAAAATGTTATGTAGGGTGGCACCACCAATCTAACCACTCTACCCCACAATTATTTTTGCGCCAAAAACATGCAGCAAATTCGTGTCAAATTCACAAATATTTTGTGGTTGACTGAAGCTACGTTTTCCAGCAAATGAACAATTTGTTTGAAAAATTTCACTCAGCTCTAGTCATGACCTCCCCTGACCTTTTTGTGACCCCTTCAAGTTTATGACCCCAGGTTGAGAACCCTTCCGCTTAGGAACTTTTGAGCAAACCAGCTGAAAAATTAATCTAGCAGAATGTGGATACTATGTACAGGAATGAGCCCTTAAAGGGGAGATTATTTTGAAAATAAGCTTAAATAATTGTGTAATTTCTGAAAAACAGTTAGAATCAGCTTTGAAAAAATGTAAACTGGAGGTGTGAAGTCAATGCATATGCATTAAAGTGTATTAACCTCCTCTCATTCAGGAGTAAAGTAGACTTAGTTCCTTGTAACTTAATTCTCCAAGGATTTCACTGCACTAATTTCACATCATTTCAGTCCCTCTGTGCCTATGGAACATCAAGGCACAGTGTATGAATGTGAGAGAATCACAACGATTGGGTTTTGATGTCATCATGTCAGTCTCATAAAAATCCACTTCCCAGCTCATTCTTGAAATTTAACATGCAGGAAAGCTCAGAGGAGTGAAAAGTCACAATGTGCAATTTTCTTTCAGAAAAAAACATAAGGCCAAGTCATGCCGTTTCCATTCTGACCTACAGTTGTTTGATTTTATATTTTCCAACTCAGATGAAGTGTGCACTGGATCCTTCTTCAATATCTGAATTTTTTTTGGTTTTAAATACTTTTCAGTGGGCCAGCTTGCATGCAATTGGAAAGTGACTCATCTAAACCAAGTTGGGATGTTAAAATGAACAATTGCAATTTAGCCTTATATAAGGCTGAACAATGTACCGCAATATTTAAATGTTGTTGTACAATCAAACATTTACTTTTGCTGTATTTGATCCTGGAGTTAAGCAGTGGTTCAGGGTCAAGAAACTTGGTTCTATTTCCATCTCTGCCACATACGTACAGTGTGGGGATGATTGGCAAGTCACTTTATCTCTGTGCCCCAGTTTTCCTATCTATAAAATGAGGATAGTAATACTTCTCTAGCTTGCTGGGAGACTAGGAAAATTTATATTTAAGTGCTGTTGAGAACCTCTTATAAAAAGACATGCAAAATAAGATATGTAAAATGATATATTCTATTCGAAACCAATGTCAAAAGAATCACATGGTTGCAATGTGAGGCATTCAGGAAATGCCAAAATTGTTGCATGTGCATTCTCCACTCTGCCTGCTTGTGCACATGCTTTAGACGTGGCCTGCAATTCCATAGCAACACTGGTATTTCTGCAGGACCCTGCCTTGTTCTAGGTTTTGAAGCCTATCTAAGCATATTATCTTATTTTTGCAATTCAGTATCTTTTACACATTTTACTAAAAGAAAAGTCATGAATCCCCAAAACAGAAGCAAAGTAATAGTATATCTCACTATATAACAAAAGTACCACTGGCAGCTACTGAAAAAACTCATATGTAAGTTGCATGAGGCAGGGACAGTCTTTTTGCATCCGATGAAGTGGGTTCTTAACCCACGAAAACTTATGCTGAAATAAATTTGTTAGTTTCTAAGGTGCCACAGGTATTTTTCTTGTTTTCTTTTTACTGACACAGACTAACACGGCTACTACACTGAAACCTGTTTTTTTTGGTCTATGTTTTTACAGCATATTATCAATAATTGTTATCACTATGTGGCTTTCAGAGCATTACTGTATATTTCACAGATTAGCCTTATGAAATACAACATATTGCAGTAGGGAATAATTTTACAGCATTAGAACAAATAGAAATGTGATATGCAAACGAGATAAAGCCAGTTGGATGATGGCTAAATTACTGCTGATGTCACAGTCTTATGTCCTGATCTGGTAAACACTTACAATTAGGTTTAGAGGCTACTCAAAGAAGAGAGCATTTTGTCCAGTAGTATGTGATTGTGCCCCTATTACCTAACAAAGTTTTCCATATTGGTTTTGAAATTAAGCCAAGTTTAAAAAACCCTAAAACATGGTGTGTGGGGATGGGTGTGTGTGTAGCAAACAGAAACGCACAATAGAAGATTTAGGTGAAGCTGTGCCACACTAATGACACAAAACAGCCCTAAAGCCTACATTGCTGGCTATTGGAAGGTCATCCCAGTGAAAGTGAATCTTCCAGTGGCACAGTACCTCCTATACTGGAATATCTTCCTGTGGCCAGTAGAGGGGGCATGGCACAACAAGGGGTACGGCCACAGCATTCCACACCCTAGCTGCTATCAGCACTCTCGGGCTCCTAAGAGCTGGTACAAATTAAAGCAGCCTTTGCTCTGTTCTAATTTATGCCAGGGAACTGCCATGGTACACAGCTGTGCCAGGACTGTGGAGAGAGCAAAGCTGTCTCAAAGCCACTTTTGCGCTCTCCCTCCCAAGTTGTGTTGTGCTTACCTCAATCACAACCAAGGATCTGGCCCAGAGAATATAGGATAATGTATTATATACAATTTTTACAAACAAAAATCATGTTAAAACCTTAGAGAGACAAGGTGGGCGAGGTAATAGCCTGGGACCAACATAGCTACAACTATACTGCATACAATGTATGTTAAATCCTTGTGATTTATTAGAACTTCAACTAAGCCTGCAAGGTTAAAAGTTTTTTAACCTCCTGCTGATAATAGCTCACTTTAATTGATTAGTCGCTTAGAGTTTGTATGGCAACCCCCATCTTTTCATGTTCTCTGTATATATATCTATATCTAGATATAGATATATCTTCCTACTGTATGTTCCACTCTATGCATCTGATGAAGTGGGCTTTAGCCCATGAAAGCTTATGCTCAAATAAATGTGTTAGTCTCTAAGGTGCCACAAGTAGTCCTCGTTCTTTTTGAGGTTAAAAGATGCGCAACTCAGTGGTTCCAGGGACATCACAAAACACTTGCACTCTGTTCTTAATTTACAACCTCTTGATGTATAGGTGTTTATAGCCTCACAATCAGAGTGAATTGTGTAGCACCTTTTACATGTCTATGTCCAGAGAAGTTGCTAGACTTTACGCATCTGGAGAGTTTTCATGTTCCTTAACGACACAGGTTTGTTCTACTGAAATAATGTCTTAGGCCTATTGTAGTACATTTAACCAGACATTTGTTTGGTTTATTCCAGAGACAGCATCTTTTGATTATAATCTGAATAAATAAAACTGCATGAATCAGTTATAGACATGAAGTAGCTACATACAGGGCCCATTCTTTCAACACTTGCTCACATGAATAATAGAGGAAAGTTCAGGCTCAAAGTAAATTTCCTAGAAAAATTAGGTAACATGCATTAACCGTTCCAAGTTACCTAGCACAAACAATGCAATACCACTCCCACTGCCAAAGTTTCCATAATGATCAATTATAACAGTTTCATAACAGAACTTCCCGATTTAACTCACTCAGGAAATCATGATTTCTCTGTTTTATGATTTAGGTTTAAGATTAAGATTTAGGAATTCAAGGCTGCTCTGTCAGTTGATAAGATGGGGAAACTACAGAGTGATATGTTCTAAATGGCTAGCACTGAACCTACACTGGATTAGATGGGTATTAGGTCTAATCCAGAATGGCAATTCCGATGTTCCTAATGCAACCAAGGCAGAAGTAAACAGGATCACCATTATAAAGATTTCTGAATCCACATTAAAAGGAGGGTCTCTTAAGAACATGAGGGCTCTTCTTGAGTACTCTCTGGTCACAGATAATCATGTCAAAAAGATAGACAAAGATGTATTTCACTCAGGTGTAACCCACATAAGATTCAACCCTTTTATGGGTAGTCAACCAAGCAGTTCTGTTTCCTGCAGTTAATACAGATCTATGGGTTCCACCATTCCATTTCTAAGGGTGCATCTACCCTATCCACCGGATCAGCAGGTAGTGATCGATCTATAGGGGATCGATTTATCACATCTAGTGTAGACGCGATAAATTGATCCCCGAGCGTGCTCCCTGTTAACTCTGGAACTCCACCTCCGCGAGAGGCGGAACCGGAGTCGACAGGGGAGCGGCAGCAGTCAACTCGCTGCCATGAGGACGGCCAGGTAAATTGACCTAAGATACGTCGACTTCAGCTACGCTATTCGTAGCCTATTCCAGAGGCATAAAAGGAAGTAAAATCAAATTAAATTCATTATGCAGCTGGTAAACTGTGCATATTCTACCATAGGGTGGAATTTTTCTTGATCCAGCTGGTGATCAGATTATGCTGAGGCATAAGGACTGACAGTTCTTTTTATCCTTTCTACTGCGTATGGGCATAAGCAACTAACAAGAATTCCCAGCTGCTTCCGGGTCCTCTCAGAGCTCCTAATCTCTCTCTCAGCTGTCTGCTTGTCTGGTCTTTATAGCCTCAAATGTGCTTAAGACCTACTGGTTGCCTGAGCCTGTGCACTTCATCTGTTCACATGCTGTCAGTATTTCACCACTATGTGACTATATGACTTGGATGTGGGACTGAACATGTCATTTGTGTCATCGGTGGAGCATGTGTGGTGTATTCTTGTTATTATCACTATCCAATATCAATAAATGGCATATTAAATGGATTAAGAACGGGCAGATCTCAAAAAGTAATTGTATATGGGGAATTATCATCAAATTGGGGTATTTCTAATGGGTTCTTCAGGGATTGACTTTAGGCCCAATGCTATTCAATATTTTTGGCAATGAACTAGATATTTTATAAATATAAAATCAGGGCTGATAAAGTTTGGGAGAGTGGTGAATAATGATGAGGACAGGACAGTTATATAAAATGATCTGGCTTTCTTGGTAAGATAGGCTCATTCAGAAAAAAGTCGCATCTAAAAACAAAGAATGCAGGCTATGACTGCAGAATGGGGGACTATCTCCTGGAAAGCATTTACTCTGGAAAGGATTTAGGAGACATATTGGACAAAAAATGACTCAGGAGCTCTTATTGCAATGTTGTGGCAAAAAGGGCTAATGCGATGCTAGGATTTATAAAGAAGGGAATAGTGTGTAGGAGGAGAGAGGTGATTTTACCTCTGCATAGGGCAGAGATTGAGACTAGAATGCTGCATAGAGTTCTGGTGTTCACACTTTTGAAAAGGATGTTGAAAAATTGGAGGGGGTGCAGTGAGAAGGAAAAAGAAAGACTCTGAGGCTGGAGAGAATGTCTGACAGCGAGAGACTTAATCTATTTAGTGTAGTAGCCGTGTTAGGCTAGGTCTACACTAACCCCCCCCGTCGAACTAAGATACGCAACTTCGGCTACGTTAATAACGTAGCTGAAGTCGAAGTCTCTTAGTTCGAACTTACCTGTGGTCCACACGCGGCGCGCAGGCTCCCCCGTCGACTCCGCCTGCTCCGTTCGCAGAGCAGGATTACCGGCGTCGACGGGGGAGCACTTCCTGGTTCGATTTATCGCGTCTAGACAAGAAGCGATAAATCGAACCCAGAAGATCGATTGGACTCCTCCGACGCGACAGGTAGGTGTAGACGTACCCTTAGTTTGTGTCAGCAAAAAAAAAAAAAAGAAAGGAATACTTGTGGCACCTTAGAGACTAACAAATTTATTTCAGCATAAGCTTTCGTGGGCTACAGTCCGCTTCGTCGGATGCATAGAATGGAACATACAGTGGGACAATATATATACGTATAAATATCGTCCCACTGTATGTTCCATTCTATGCATCCGACGAAGCGGACTGTAGTCCACGAAAGCTTATGCTGAAATAAATTTGTTAGTCTCTAAGGTGCCACAAGTATTCCTTTCTTTTTTTTTTAATCTATTTAGTTTATCAAAAGGATCAAGATATGATTTGATTACAGTGCATAAACACAAGGAGAAAATACCAGGTACCAAAGGGCTCTTTAATCTAATGGAGAAAGGCATAAGAAGATCCACTGACTTGGAAGTTAAACCTACACAAATTCATATGAGAAATAAGGCACACATTTATTTATTTTAACGGTGAGGGTGATTAACCATTGGAACAAAATTGCAAGGCAAGTGGTGGATTCTCCATCCCTTGAAGTCTTAAAATAAAGATTTTTTGGAAGGGAGTCCAATGCAGGTTTATTGGGCTCAATAAAGAGATAATGGGAGGAAGTTCTATGACCACTGCTATTCAGGAGCTTAGTCTAGATGATCTCGTGGTCCCTTCTAGACTTAAAACCTAGAAATCTTTGGCATGCTTCATTAGCAAGTGAACAGCTGCATAATATAACCATTGAACATCAAGGGAAGCCTCAGGTATAGCCCTCTACTCAGGAGGAGAAGAAGAGCATAAATCCCCATAACCTGATCCTTATTTGACAGGAAAAGGCATAATCACTTAGCCATCTCTAAAACCTGGTAAAGGTGTTTTTGGTTCTAGTTGTTATCCATAAATTGAGCTGAATCTACCGGGTACCAAAGTTTGGGTAACTCATTGATGAATAAAAGACAGATGCCCTCAACTGGAGCAAGATCATAGTCTTTGCTAGCTCTTCAAAGTGTTTCCTTCTGCCAGCCAGCATCATCTAAGTTTCCCACAGATGAAGCCTGAACCACAACCCTGAACTTTTTATTGACACCTAGAATTTCACCCATTCAGAGTATATTGTGGTGAATAAATTTATGGGCAGGAACATTTGTGGTAACAGCAAGCCATAAGTTTTGGAGAATATTCACAGATAGTGAATGTTGTATATATTAACATGAATATTTAGAGCATAAACCTGATTCAAAGAGTTTTGCTTGTCCAATCAGGAAACAGAAACATGCCACGAGATTCATATGTCCCAGGAAAATTAACAACTTGAATTTTCAATTTCTAATACCCAGTACACACAAAAAGCTGATTATTGAACAATTTACAAACCAAGAGTTATTTTTGGAAATTACTTGTATAATAACGGTTTTGGAGAAAAATGTAATCAGCTCATAGACAGCTTACAAATATAAAGGTATGAAATTCATATAATAGATTCACTGTTAATTATTCTCTCATATCTACCAGCTACCCATCACAGAGCATGGATTTTGCAAAACAACCATGATTAAGTTTAAAATGCTCTTTCAGTTGTCAACCTTAATAAATATTCATGAATATAGAGATCAAATATTTTAGTGTCTTTTAAAACTATGTTATAAATCTACCTTAAAACAGGAAACATGACATGTTTGACATACAAGTTACTTTATTATGCTAGAAAATCGCTTTGCTGTGATACAAAAATCATTCTTTACTGAGCGCTTTGCAGTACAATTAAGAGCCATCTATTTTAACAATTGGCAATGGCCTTGGTGCATGTTAAGAAAAAGCACTCTAATAATGATGAAAAATGCAGTGTAAGGATCCCTATACAATATGTTGTACTCTCAATATTAACTCCAGTGTATATTGGTAACTTAAGGGCAACACTCATTACTCCAAATAGGTTAAAGTACGGAAATGCATAGTTAAGACACCCAAAGAACTTTAACTCTACTTTGTGGTGAAAACACAGGGTGGGCTGGAAATGAAAATCTGATCTATGTTTAAAAATCAGGTAAATCTAATCTGTGATCACAGATACTAAAATGCCTTAAATCATAATTGTATAGTTAATGCATGGCATCACTACATAACAGAACTAAAGTTTAATTTAACTTATTTCAATTATTGGATATATTTTACAATGTAAAATACATGAAATATTAATTTAACCCAGTCCTCCTTATGAGGGTTGTTTTCTCTTTTCTGCAAACAGCAATTCTGCCTTTAGAGGACTGGATGGTTCAGGGGACTGGTAATGGGATACAGACTCAGTTTGGCTCCAGTGGAGGCTGATGATGGGCCAAATTTACTGGCAGGGCAGAGTGAGCAATGCTGAGCAGCTGCAGTGCTGTAGCTGCTCTGAGGACAGAGAACTTCAGTCTCCAGGGCATGATATCAGCAAGTTACATAAGGAATTAAATAGATTCACTAATTTCAATAAATTCTAACATGTACAAATACTTCACTACACTAGAGCTGCTCATGTAATTTACCTGGCTTGCAAAGGTGAAGGAAACAGAACCCAAGTACAGAACTAAGGAAAATGAGGACATCACTGGCAGATATAAACAGGATCCAAACTGGACCTTCCTTGTTAGAGACAGAGGTAGTAAAACATGGAAGAGAAAACCCTCTTCCTTCCTGTGCTAACCCTCTAAAAAGGGAGAGAAGGTGTTCAGGAAATGACTTCTCTCCTAGAGCAAGAGAGTTGAGTAGGTGGTAATGAATTTTCCTCCTGGTAAAGACAAGACAGACAGATTGATTTACCTTTGTTCCCTGGTAGAAGTCATCTTTGGACTGGGTGCCCATGAAGGGGAACTGCATGTGTGTGTGGGTATCAATCCCCCCAGGAAGCACCAATCTGTTGCAAGCATCTATAACTAGGAGCTCAGCAGGTGCCCTAGGCTGCAGGTGTGGTCCCACTGCCTGCACTATTCCATCCTCCACATACACATCAGCCAGCTGCGAGTAGTCATCATTCACCACTCTCCCCCCTTTGATCAAAATCCTCTGCTGTAGGGGAGCCATGGCTTTTGCTGCAGGCTCCTTGCAAATGTGCCCAGCAGTAGAGCCTGAATTCTGAGAACAGCAGAAGCAGCAGTGGCACTATTCGGTATCAGGTTCAGGCTTCTCTTCCTTAGGAATACTGCCCCCCGAGCAGGACTACAGCCTGGGAGAACAAGACCACTTGGCATGCATTCCTTTGGAATGAAACAGAAAGATTCCTGGTTCCTCCTCTAAAACTGAGCCCAACAGTTTTTCCTGAAAGGTGCTTTGCTGCCCTCTCTCCCTCATCAGTCCGCTTCTCTCAGCATGTCAAGTTATTTACATGTGGCTCCCAAACTAAGTGACATACTGGTATTTATATCTCTATCAGAGGACTCTCCTCCTGCACCACTAACTCCTCCCACTGCCCCCAGTTTAGCATGTAACATCTGCTGATCACCACTCTGAACCAGTCAGAGAAAGCAGGGGTTTCACCAATTTCTTTTAAAATATTTAAATAATGACTGGGGGGCCACATTTTCAGAATAGCTCAGCTCTTGTTTAGGCAACTAATAAGGGCCATATTTTCAAGAGTGCTGAGCCTTGATTCTCCATCTATGATGCTTTTCAGAAGTGAGCAGTGTACAACATGCTGAGCTATTTTGCAAACCTGGTCACTTATTTTGCTGTCTGAATGGGAGCTGAGCTCTTTAAAAAGATAGTGTTTAGTGCTGGGGTGATGGCTCTGTTGTCTGTCTTTACTCAGATCAGGGACAGCACAAGGAGCAGCAGTGCAGGCTTCACTCCCACCCACATGGTAGGCTTCGGCTGGATTAAGACAAACCTGGGCCCCAGGCAAAGTAACAATTAGGATCACCTCATCACTGCACAGGGCTCCCTTCCAACCCTAACTTGGTCTGGCTGCTCCTCTTTAAGAAGGGAATTCCTCACTGAACCCATTCCCTGTAGGGTTGCGGGGGACTGGCATTCCCACAGATCCCATTTCTTGGAGGGTGTGGGGGAAGGCCTTCAAACTCACAAATCCCTATGCTCTGGGAAAACCCTTTCACCCCAAGGCAAGGACTACTGGTTGGATGGTGGAGTGGCTATCCAAAGACTTTCTGTTTGACTGAGGAAAGCCCTCAGGAGCTGTCTGGATGGTGGAAGGCCCCTCTCCCAATCCTGCCTGAAGGAGGCTTGCTTCCCTCACCCCACCCCACCCCAAACCCATCCTTCTTGTCCCACAAAAAGATCAGGTAGTGGCAAAGTGGGACCAAGCTGCCCCCGTGCCATTCTTCCCCCAAGGTACTTGCCATGTCTGGGAGACCTTTACTGGGGGCATGGCAGACAGGACTCCTCCTCTTCTCCCCTTTTGGAATGGCTGCTTCCAATGGATGGACTTCACTTAAAAGGAAGGAGTTCCATTCTCCTGGATTCAAAATGGGAAAGGCTTGTTAGGAAGGCATAAAACTAGGGAGGAAAGGAGAAAGTTACAGCTTCATGCCGGAGGTGGAGGATGATTAACACCTCACAGAATCAGGTCCTAAAGGAAGAAGGGGAATGAAATTAAAGACTAAATTACCCTCTCCTGCTAATATGCTTCCTAGGGTGCAAATGTCAAGGTAACTAGCTAAGAACTTAAACCACTGAGAATTATTGTTCAGTTATCAATGAGATGTGCAGAGGCGATTGACAAATAGAATAATGCACCTTGAACCAACAACCCACATTTATATCTAACTCCACATAATAAGGATCAAGCTATAAGCTGAACCCTGACAAAGAGCGGGAGTACTGCAGATGTGGTAAATCCTTCATGGCCAGTTCCACCTGGCCCAGACAATCTGTCTGCCAGTTAGAAAGGGATTTGATCTGATCTCTACTGCCTCAAACAGAGGACTGTAGCATGGTGCCTGTAGGATGAAGAAAAGAATCTAAATCCCACTGGCTTTCAATGAGGCACACTTCTAACTGCCTAAGTCAATTAGATGCTTTTGAAAGTTTTACCCTTGGAGCTAAATATATTGTTGGCAGATATCGAAGCTCTGTCCATTTATTTAGTTCACATAGACAAACAAGAAAATCTTGTATCAGCAACATTTATGTAAACTTGGTAAATGTTTGATATGGTCATAGTGCAACAGCACCTTGTTAGATTGGCCTGAATTACCCCCAGAGGATAGAAATACCTCCCACTGGACCCTACGGGAATAGAATTTATCATCATCTCCTGTTCCTGATGTCTTTCACCTAGGGTGGGTTTTTTATTAAGCGCCTTTGCCTTCCAGTGGGACTTGTTCTCCTACATCCTTTGAAAATCCTACCCCAAAGATTTTTCCAAAATTCCCTTCACTCACTTTAAAAATTGTCTTTATTACATAATCAGTACCTGACCCTGTACTGTGTAAAAGAGTTTGTTGTTGAGCAATGTTTGCTTATACTACACTCTTACACCATAATTCAGTGATTTGAGAGACTGTGTAAGAATAATTTGTGCCCTAACATTTTCACTTCTCTGGAGCCACAGAAATATTGACAAGGTAGACATGATGGAAGGAAAGATTTAAAAGCCTAACTTGAATCAGACTAATGGTTTTGTGGTCAGGAACAAAGTAAGTATCCTTAGGAAACTATACCTAGACATCTCTTGGATGACAAATACAGAGAAATGTTAATAGGGAAAGAGATTATGCATTTTAGAGACCAATTTAACTGCATGGTCTCAAAAGCAAAGACAAACCCAAACTAGATCTATTTCTTACCAACAAGGAGTCAGTTATACAACATTCAACATAGTCTAAGGAATGGGTTACCTAGGGAAGTGGTGGAATCTCCATCCTTAGAGGTGTTTAAGGCCCGGCTTGACAAAGGCCTGGCTGGGATGATTTAGTTGGGGTTGGATTAGTTGACCTCCTGAGATCTCTTTCAACCCTAATCTTCTATGATTCTATGAGACGTGAGTGTGAGACTGCAAGAATGTAGTTTTGTAGGATTTAATAAATCTAGTGAACATAATTTAAGGTGGCTTTGAGGCTGTACTAAGGTTCAACATATTTCAATTCCTCTGAAAGAGATATATGCTTTCAAAATCCACTGATTTGCTCCATCGCAGCCTATCTTTCAGATAGGCATATTATACTCTCCAGGGAAGAGGGTTCTGAGGTGACACCCAGGGATTAGTCAGTGGTTAACAATACTGCATCAATATAAGAGCTAGAGAGGTGTGATGTAGGGATCCCATGGTGCCAACTGGCAGAGGATGCAGGGGGTTTTACAAGGCTCTCCTGGGTTGGATATCTGCATAATATTTCACTGAAGGGTGGCATGCAATGTCTTTCCAGGAGCCGGTAGCCCACTGGTCATCGTAATCATTGCAATGTATATATATGGATAATAATCAAGGAGTTTTGTATCTATACTAAAAGATATATGTTGTTAATGTCTTGCCGTCAAAGCAAGTCACCAGGAAGTGACATGCCTCAGCAATGTTCCTTTCGGGCAGGAGATAACAGATAGCTATCCCCTTCTCTGGTCATTTGTGTACTGTACGCCTATTTGCATACAAGCTACAGGCAAAATAAAACATTGTGAAATCTATGAGAAAAGAAATCTACAGGCAGAAACAAACAGTAGGGGGTGGTTGTTTATTCAGAAAGACAAAGTAGCTTGGGGTTCAAGGAAACACGGGATCCTTCACTTAGGTAGAGACAAAGCTGTCTCAGGCTAAGAGCAGGTGGTAATAAGGTGCTCACAAGCTTGAGGAGCCCTGGAAAGCATCATATTAAGTCTTTACCACATGTTTCAACCTGCTAATGGCCAGCGTCACCACTACCGCATTAATCGCCTTTGTCTGCTTCCATATATTTCCATAATGCCCCCTATTCATGGAAAACCCTTTGTGATGTTGCATCCCATAATGCTTTATGGGAATATGCTTATGAATGTATATATGAGAACTGGAATATATTTTATGCTACATATACTATGTAACATATCTCTGTAAAGGTTATGATATGCTGAATACATTCATCCTATTTGCACGCATGTGTCATTTTTTTACTCAAAGTTATGAATATTGGCTGTGTACTTGCTTGATTTTAAGTAGCCTTAGTAAAGCATATGATCAGCTTTTTGGGAAAGGAATGTGCAAATTAAGTGCCCAATCAAGAAACACTTAATGAACAATGGAAGACTCCAATCCATATAAGAAGTCTTCCTGGAGACGTTAAAGACAGCAAGGGGGCAATGGCTGCTGTCTGTAAAAATTGAGTCATGCATGGACATGTGACTCCAAAACTCCATCTTGGAGCTGGATTGTTCAGAGGAGAGAGGAGGGGGTCTCCACCCACAAGAGACAGTCTATTTAAGCCTCTGGGAGACCCCTCCATTTTGTCTTCAGCTGTGTCTTTATTTTCTGTCACTTCTCTCAAATAAAGATGTACAGTATTCTAAAATGCTTCACATAATTAAAATAATTTAAGGCTAGTTTCTGCTCTTACATTGCAGTTATTGGGAATTACTCTGGTGTGAATGAGAGCAATATTTAACTCTTATTTACATTCTGAAAATAAATTAAACCCAAAGTAGGAGGGAGAATTGAGAGCTATAGATTAGGAGGAAAAAGCTCAGCTGAATAGCTCAGATGAAATTTGAACACCGAGGTAGAGAAAGGGGTGTTCCAGCTGGCAGGAGCTACAGAGGAGTAGGCTCTCATACCAACAGTAGTGATGTTGTACATAAAAGAGGCCAGAATTAGATGTCGGGAGTAGAAAAGAGCTAGATAAGGTATGTTGTAATAATATTTGACCCTTACATAACACCTTTCCTCTATGGCTATGAAAGCAGATCTAGCACCTCTTGAAGATAATGGAAAGGCTCCCATTGACATCAATGGCCACCGGCTCAGGCCCTACATAACTAAGGTGTAGATCAATAGAAAGTTTTGAAGTAGATCCTGGAATTTGGGGAGGAGCAGGCAGCTGCACTTTCTTGCACATGCAAGGAGGTAGGCAATAGGATTCTGTCTGAGTTGAGGTCTGAAGAGCTGGGATTTACAGAAAACATACAGAAAAGAGTAAAGGTGAGAAGAGATGTGCTACACACTATAATTCTATTTTGTTAAAAACTAGGGTTGTTGATTAATTGCAGTTAACTCAAGCGATTAACTCAAAAATAATCGTGATTAATCGTAGTTTTAATAGCACTGTTAAACAATAGAATATCAATTGAAATTTAAATATTTTTGATGTTTTTCTACATTTTCAAATATTTGATTTCAATTTACAACACAAAATACAAAGTGTACAGTGCTCACTTTATATTACAAATATTTGCACTGTAAAAATGATAAACGAAAAACAGTATTTTTCAATTCACCTGATACAAGTACTGTAGTGCAATCTCTTTTTTGCACTGTAAGTGCAACTTACAAATGTAGATTTTTTTTTTGTTACATAACTGAACTCAAAAACAAAACAATGTAAAACTTTAGAGCCTACAAGTCCACTCAGTCCTAATTCTTGTTCAGTGAATCACTCGGCCAAAAGTTTGTTTACATTTGCAGGAGATAATGCTGCCCGCCTCTTGTTTACAATGTCACCTGAAAGTGAGAACAGGTGTTCGCATGGCACTGGCGTAGCCGACATGGCACGTAAATACATAGCAAGGTATGCTAAACATTCATATGCCCCTTCATGCTTCGGCCACCATTCCAGAGGACATGCTTCCATGCCGATGATGTTCATTAAAAAAATAAATGCCTTAAGTAAATTTGTGGACTCCTTGGGGGAGAATTGTCTGAATCCTGCTCTGTTTTACCTGCATTCTGCCATGTATTTCATGTTATGACAGTCTTGGATGATGACCCAGCACATGTTCGTTTTAAGAACACTTTCACTGCAGATTTGACAAAATGCAAAGAAGGTGCCAATGTGAGATGTCTAAAGATAGCTACAGCACTCGACCCAAGGGTTAAGAATCTGAAGTGCCATTCAAAATCTGAGAGGCATGAGGTGTGGAGCATGTTTTCAGAAGTCTTAAAAGAGCAACAGTCTGATGTGGAAACTACAGAACCCAAACCACCAAAAAAGAAAATCAACCTTTTGTTGGTGGTGGCATCTGACTCAAATGATTAAAATGAATATGCGTTGGTCTGCACTGCTTTGGATCATTATCGAGCAGAACCCATCATCAACATGGAAGCAAGTCCTCTGGAAGGGTGGGCAAAGCATGAAGGGATATATGAATCTTTACCATATCTGGCATGTAAATATCTTGCCACGCTGGCTACAACAGTGCCATGCGCAGGGCTGGGGCCCGATTCCGGGGAATCGGCTTAAAGCCGGCCCTGGCCATGCGAATGCCTGTTCTCACTTTCAGGTGACATTGTAAACAAGAAGTGGGCAGCATTATCTCCTGCAAATGTAAACAAACTTGTTTGTCTGAGTGATTGACTGAACAAGAAGTAGGACTGAGTGGACTTGTAGGCTCTAAAGTTTTACATTGTTTTGTTTTTGAGTGCAGTTATTTTTTGTATCTAATTCTACATTTTGTAAGGTCAACTTTCAAAATAAAGAGATTACACTACAGTACTTGTATTAGATTAATTGAAAAATACTATTTGTTTATTTTTTACAGTGAAAATATTTGTAACAAATATAAAGTGAGCATTCTACATTTTGTATTCTGTTGTAATTGAAATCAATATATTTGAAAATGTAGAAAACATCCAAAAATATTTAAATAAATGATATTCTATTAACAGTGTGATTAATCATGCCATTAATCGCTGTTCATTTTTTTAATCGTGCGATTAATCACGATTAGTTTTTGTAATTGCTTGACAGACCTATTAAAAACCTTTGTTATAGCAAGTCAGGTACTGGTTTCTATTCTTGCAAATGTAGTCTCTTCCTCCCTTAGTCTTAACTGTGCTAGTCATTAGCAACTGCATTGGAATAAATGAGGGCAGAATCTGACCCAGGAAATCTACAGTCAAAATTTATTCCAGTTTAAAAAAAAAAAAAAAAAACCCCTAAGAGTGGCAGAACTAATAAAGGAAGCAAGAAGCAGAGTCAGAAAGATAAACAAAACAAGCATAAAAAAGGTTTCACAAACAAAGGAACTGGTCTCATCAGTAATAGATACAATAAAAGATTATTTCCTCTGAGATCTGCTGTAGGCGATTTGTGTCTCTTCTAGATTTGCTGTGAATTTGGTCCCCAGACATAAATAAAATATGTTTGCACAGAAAGATCACCTTGGAAATATTGGTACGTAGGCAGTGTAGATAGAGCATTGCGGAGAAAAATAACTTATGACTATATTATATATCTATGACAGCTATTTCTTACCTGTATAATTCTCTTTAGCTTTCACCATTCAGTTTTAAATACACTGAAGTAACGAGAAAATGTATGTGCACTATAAAATATTAGTGCTCATGAAAAGGTGCCGCACTATTTTATTTGAATCAGCGGCCAAAGGTGAAATCTCTGTTCTAGTACTATTATTTTGCAGTTTTAAAAATATTATTTCTTCTTTTGTCCTTTTGATCTCAAACTACGCAGGAAAACAAAACTCTTTCACTTGTTTGGTGAGATGATAAATGTAAAGTGGGAAAATAATTTCTTAATTTTTTTTTAAAATCAGATTTTTAACTAAGTTTGCTGAGCAGTCAGTAACAGCCATTTCATGGGTGCTTCATTGGAGAACAAGCCACAATTGAAAGAAAAAAAAATCACGGACAATCTGCACTAGAATTTTTTTCTTGTTCCTTACAGGCTCAGTCCTGCTCCTGTTTAAGTTAATGGGAATTTGACCATATATTTCAATGGGATTGGACTTTATTATGGAACAACTTGTCTGATCCACTAAGACTCCTATATTTCTAAATTTGAAACTGATAACAGGAATACATTTTTACACAATGCTTCTTTGGAACCTAGTACCACAGGATGTTCTTCTGGCAAAGACCTTATTAGGATTTTTAAAAAAAAAAGATTGGATGAACAATATCTAATTATATGAAGTAGGATAAAAACTTAAGGGATGTCAGCTCATTAACTAACTGTAATTTTATTGTCTTTTTATAATTGCCCATTATGAAAGTGTTTACACCTTCTCAAACATCTGGTACTGGTTGTTGTTGGAGGCAAGATATTGGTGTCTATTATATATATAGACAGATAATAATAGATATATAATATAAACACACACACAAGATAGTAAACATTTAAAAACTGACCTCTACAACCCCTTTCCAACCTGAAAAGCACTCCCATTGGTTTGCTACAATAACATGGAAGAAAAGATAAGCAAACTTGCCAGATCCTTTCCGTTATATCACAGGTTTTCCGACCCTTAGTCTCTAGGGTTGCTATGCCCAATTCACCTGCCTGTTGGGGAAAGGCAGATAACCAGAGCTGCTGCATGTACTGAAGGACAACCTGGTTCTTCAGTACAGTGACTAAACTCCGCCTCCCCTTTCATTGGATTGAGTGCTTCGGTTTGCCGTGAGCTGGTTGAGGAGCAGCTGAGCCTATACCCTATTCCTAGTGCTTGGAGTGTGGGGGATTGAGCATACCAGTGCTGCCACAAGCAAGGAAGAAAGGTATCAAGCGCGTGATAGGATCCACCGCATTAAAAACAATGAGAAGCCATCATGCTCTTTTGGTCACCCACCTTTTAGTGGCAAGGAATTCCTCTCATCAAGAACAAGAAAACAGTTCAACTCAAAGAGTCAAAGTTCTGGTTCTCCCAGCTGTTATGGAAAAGCAAGACTCACCAGATCTACAGGCTGTTTCTTGAAGGGCAGTCAGTCAGTCAGAGAAAGTGGACACATTTTCACAGAGTATTCCTGGAAATGGGATGTGTGCGCCTGAGGGGGGTTCATGCACTAAGTTATCACCATGAAAGCACAGTGACTAAACTCAGACTTGCTTGAAAATAGAGTATATGGGGCTAAAACACCAATTAAACAAAGGTCATCCAGCATCCCTCTTTATAGAGGGCTTGATCTCAAAACCATGACCTTTCCTCTAAATCCATGTATTGACAGGAGAAATATAAGAATGGCCATACTGGGTCAGACCAAAGGTCCATCTAGCCCAGTGTCCTGTCTTCCGACAGTGGCCAATGCCAGGTGCCCCAGAGGGAACGAACAGAACAGGTAATCATCAAGTGATCCATCCCGTTGCCCATACCCAGTTTCTGGCAAAACTGAGGCTAGAGACACCATACCTTCTCTAGCCTGCCACAGGACAATGTTGGCAAAGATGGTATTAGAAAGCAAGATATTCCATTTGCTTAGAGTTGTGCATTTGCCTCTTCCTCCCCACCATTGTTTATACCACTGTAGTATTAGACTCCCATCCATTTCCTATAGAATTAGATACGTTCATGGAGGATAGGTCCATTAATGGCTATTGGCCAGGATGGGCAGGAATGGTGTCTCCAGCCTCTGCTTGCCAGAAGCTGGGAATGGGCGACAGGAAATGGATCATTTGATGATTACCTGTTCTGTTCATTCCCTCTGGAACACCTGGCATTGGCCACTGTCAAAAGACAAGATACTGAGCTAGATGGATCTTTGGTCTGACCCAGTATTGCCACTCTTATTTTCTTGTCTCCAGACTTGCATCCAGCTTCTGCTGCTGTCCATGGTCCTTCCCAAGAGGCCAAAAGAAAGGGACATGTTCAATCATTTAAATTTTTACTTACTATCCTTGCTGCAAACCTTCTACATCCAGAATCAGCAGCTGAGGATTAAATCTGTGCTTCTCTTGCTGTTGGGCACAGCACATCCCCAGGAACATGCCTGTTGCTTCTGTGACTGCCCAAGGCACAGAATGAACTTTTGAGATTTTCCCTGTGAGCTGTCTTGCAGGGGTGCTATAACAGCATAGGTCAAAGCAGGGTATTCCTGCACTGAATCTAAAGTTCTGACTGCAGACAACATCCACATTTATATCCTTTCCCTGGAGGGTCTTGTCCTTAGTGTTTGGGTCTTAATCTCAATTGTCAACTATTTTTCTTCTAAATTTTGCCTAAACAGACATTACTAATTGCTAATAAGAGCCTCCTGAACGAGACTCCTTCCACACCTCCTCCTGCCCTCCGATACTCAGCTCATATTTACCCACACACTGAGGAATCTCAGCATCTTGAATTGTTTTGGCTTTCAGAATAAATGCCTACTATTTCCTGAACACTGTCCATCTCAGAATGACAACTCGTTTGCAGAATCCTATTTGTGTATTCATCTTCTCATCTAAAACAGCTTCTCTAAATCACAGCTTCCCAAATATCAGTTCATCCAAAATACAGTGGTTTGCCTCTTCACCTGGACGCCAAATTAGAGATATAGTCCTTATCCCTCCTCCTACCTCTATTTCTGTCTCGGCACAGGATCTTGCAGATTTCTTTCAAGACAACATTGACTAAATACAACATGATCTTCCTTCTCCCTGTGGCTCACTGTCCCTTCTCTTCCTATGACTCCTACTTCTCCCTGGTTTCAAATATAGACATTTGTCTGCTCCTCCTCTTATTCCTCCATCTGCCTTAGTGACTTCTTCCCCATACCTTCTCCCTTGTGCCCACCTCATCCCCGAACTCTTCTCAACCTTTTGTGCTCCTTAACCTCTCACAATACAAACACCGTTTAGTTTCTTTCCATCCTTGACCCCACTTGTCCTTCTCCCTTTAATCTCTAAGATTACTGAATGCTGTTTACAATTGCTATTCCTCTCCAGTTCCACACAGAACTTTCTAATCTAGCTTCTGCCCTTTGCACTCAACAGAAACCACTCTCAAAGTCTCCCAATTATTTCTTATTCAAATCCCAGAATCCTCAACCTCTGACTTGTCTGCTGCCTTTGATACAGTTGACTAGGCTTCTTGAAATCTTGTCCTTCTTTGGTTTCTGTGACTCTATCCTCTCCTGATTCTTCTTCTACCTCTCTAATCACTCATTCAACATGTAGTTTGGAGGATCTGCCTCATCCCCCACATCCAACCTACTGTGGGGGGATGAGGAAGGTGCTCTATGATCCCTTTCTTTTCTTCCTCTGTACTACCTCTAGGTAATCTCATCCACAGAGAAATTCAGTCTCTATCCTGCTGACTCTCAGATCTCTACCTCTCTTCTCCAGACTATCTCCTTCTGTGCAAACTAAAATCTCAGCATGTGTTTGACATCTCCTTGTGGACATCTAGCAGTCTACTCAGGCTCAACCTGGCTAAAATCAGAGCTCTTACTCTTCCCCACAAACCTTTCCCACTACAGTACCTCCTTTCTTGATCACTGCCACTCAGGCCTGTAACCTCGGTGATATCTTCAATTCAGACTTGTCTAGGTCTTCACATCCAGGCTATGTCTAAGTATTGCAGACTTTTTCTGCACAACAGCTCTAAGATACAGCCTTTCCTATCCATCAACACAGCTAGAATTCTTGTCCAGGTTCTCATAATCTCATGTTGGCTACTGCATCTTTCTCGCTGGCCTTGACAAATGCAATCTTGTTCCACTGATAGCCATTCAGAATGCTGCGGTAAAGGTATTTTTCCTAGCCCATCACTTTGACCACGTCACCCTCTCTCTTTGCATCCCTTCACTGACTCCCTCTTCTCTCTCATTTCAAACATAAGCTACGCATGTTCACTCTCAAGGCCTTATCCCCATTCTGTCTATTCTCTCCATCACAGTATTGAAATGTTGACCCCTGCCTCCGATCAGCCCATCAGCCTCCATAGCCCATTTGTTCAATTCTCAAGCAAGCATCTTTGTGCTTTCTCCCATGCAGCTCCTCACACTTGCAAGTTCTCCACAACATCCACAAAACAAATCCTCCTCAAAAACTCTACTTTGCTGTGAGGCCTACAAAAAATTTTTTGACAGTGGTTGGGCTGAGACCACGGCCTCTCATGCTTACCAATACAGTCTGTTTCCTTGTACTCCATCTGTCTGCATCCACCTGTTATCTCTTTGTTTATATTCAGACTGTAAGCTTTTCAGGGGCAGGAACAGTATTTCCCCCCGTTTTTACAGTACCTAGACACAATAGTATCCTGGTCCACAACAGGGACTCCTAGGTAGCACCATCACCAATACTCCTTCCCCTTATCCCATCATCTGGAGTTGGGTCAAGCATCTGCCATCTTAATCTGCCCAAAAGCAGCACGAAGGTCCACCTACTTCCATGTTCTTTGATGCTATCAATCCATTGCTTCCTCCGCTTTACTCAGAGTCTCTCTTTCCTACCACCCTCTCCTGCCATGCTATCTTCATTATGTCTTCTACATTCATGCTCCGTAGGTGTCCAAATCAGCAAAGTTAATAGGACAAGACTGATCAGGGAAGAAATCAATATATGGGAAAGGAAATTGTTTGGCATACGATGAATGTGTGGTAAATGCTACTAGCAACACAATTCTTAGAATTAGGAAAGGTTCCACAGTTGATTAAGGATAGAGATTTTAAATTGATACTGTCCAAACTGACTTTAAAGACATGCAGGAGAGAGATTCAAATGTCAGACTCAGTGTCAAAAGTGTTTGGTGCAATTAGAAACCTAGGATCTGTGACACTACTGCTAATCATGAAATGTTATTTCAGTAGAACAGGCAGCATATCAAAATGCTTATAGGTTTCATTTGTGCTGTCATTACCCATGTTTGACCCAGATAAGCATGTATTTGATCAAACAGCTGCTGTCCACTCCATAGGTCACCTAGAAGACATTTACAAGGAATGACTGAAAGTACCTTCACTGGTGGTGTATTAAGACACCCAAACATGGAAAGTAATGCAAATTGCCTGTTCTCAGAGAGGGTATCAGCGGATCTGTAGGTGTACTGTGTTTGAGGTGGTAACCCTACTATATAGCCAGGTGGAAGGGTACCAACAGAACCTAGTGAAAGTCAACACAACATCGGTATTATGTCTAGTGCAACTAACCAAACTGAAATCTCCCATAGCGCTGGTGACCTACAATGGAGTGGCACAATAATATTGTGTAGTAACTAATCACAAATATTTTTATTTTACTCAAATTAGGTGTGTGGTCACAACTCCAAACTTTTGTTTTACGCCCAAAGTACATATGATTATTGGACATATGACCATCTCTCCTATACCTGGATTTGAAAACAAGACTTATTACTAATTCAGATTCTCAAGATCTACACAGAAAAGTACCCCAATCCTTCATGCAGATACACCACCATTAGATTTACAGTTTAAACAGAGGAAAATTAATATTTAATTGAAACTAGTAATACCACAGATCAAACAGAACAAACACTGAATAAAGTTCTGTGTATGGATAGGGAACTCCCCACCAGTACCAGGCTTAAAAATGAGTCTCACTATATCTGGCTGGAGAGACTACTTGAGCAGATTTTTCACCAGTCATCATGAGTAGTTTGCCAGACTATTCTGGACCCCCAGAAGGTGGGAGGCTGAGATGAGTCACGTTGGAGTTGAAGAACTCCCTAAGCAGCATCACCTCTTGGCACAGAAGACTTGATCTGGCCCCTCCCTGTCTGTTGCTGCCATGTTGTCTGTAGGAAGTAGTAAATTCCTTTCCTTGATATGGGGGAGGAAAGCATGACAAGCTAGATGAATGGCTCTCAACTCTCTTTCACATTTATTGGGAGAGCTAAATCTTGGCCAGTCCAGAGACCTTGAGTCTGTAGATTCTCCAGATGGGCTAATGAACCAAGGACAGAAGTGTCTGTAACCAGAGTCAATGAGGGTTGTGGGGGAATGAAGGGAACTCCCACACGTACGTTAGTTGGTCCATCCACCAGTTCAGAGGCTCAGACTCCTGTGATCACTAGAACCAATACCCAATGTCCACTAGGTGGCAAATCTAGGAATAAATACACAGAGCTCAATGAATTCTGCAACTTCCTGAGACATATGTACATGAGGCCATGTGCCCTAAAAGTCTGTCAGTTCTTTACAGATGTGGTTGGATGGGCCTTTAGGTAAGATGGCCAACAGCCTGGAATCTGGTCTATGGAAAGGAAAGCCATGACCACCATAGAACCCAGGACTGTTCCTATAAACTATTATCTGAACAAGGGAAAACATTGACTTTTCCCCCATTGATCAGCAATCCCAATTGTATGAAAATGGACTGAATTCTGGGCCACACTGAATTCTGCCTGGCACCCAGACCAACCTCTCACCAACCAGTTGTCAAGGTATGGAAACACTTGTACTCCTGTTTTCCTTAGGAATGCAGCCACCACTGCCGTGCATTGTGCAATACCTGTGGGGCCACAGACAGGTCAAATGGCAGGACTGTAGAAGAGACTGGACCTCTAGGAGGAGGATAGCCTCATGAGAGTGGTCCCTGGAAAAGGAGAAGGGAGGAACTGAAATAAACTGAAGGGTGCATTCCAGTTCCAATCTGCTGAGACTCCACCGATTGGTGGAAATATGGCCCCAAGCATATCAATGGAATGAGCTGTTGGAAAAAACGTGCATTCTGGTAAAACAGCCCTTGACATGGCAGTCAAGCCAACTGGCATTTCTGGTCTGCCTAGAAACACTGATAGATGAAAATTGAGAATGTGTAGGTCTCCTCCTATGAGCCTTCACCTTCCTCAGACTGATCAGGCTGCCTGGGTGTAAAGGGGTGATACCGCTGATATGTCTGAGGGTGCAATGGTTTATTTTTAGGGAGAGGAGTACAAATCCTAATAACATCAATGTAGCCCCAGAATCTTAATGAATTAGGAACTTCTAGTCAGTCTATTGAGAAAAGAGGGACAGACTGTCAAAAGATCCTTAACAGTCTGTTGGAGCTCAAGCAGCAGACTCAATGATTGAAACCACGAACATCAACGCATCGTAATGGCATACACCATGGCTCTGGCTGCTGAATCCACCCTATCCAATGCTGCTTGGAGAGAGATTCTAGCAGCCAGCTTACCTTCCTCCAAAAGAGCCTGACACTTCTGCCTCACCTCCTCTGGCAGTTTGTTCATGACATTATAGACATTATTCCACAGGGAGAAATCGTATTTTGACAGCAAAGTGCTTGCTGCTTCAAGATATGAAAATGCAGACCAGCAGTAGACTAAACCTTTCTACCGAAAAGATCAAGACTTTTTGTTTTTTTGATTTGGGGTTGATGCGGGCTGACCCAAACATTCCCTCTTGCTCACTGTCAACAAAACCGACGAGCCAGGGGAGGAAGAGTATAAAAATGCTCATGACATGAGAAGGAATGTGGTACTTCCTTTTGGTTCCATTGGTGGCAGAGATGAAGGGTCTGCCATACTATATTTGTGGGCTTCAGTATGGCCTCATTTACAGGCAGAGCCACATGGGAAGGTACGGCCTATGTCAGTTTGTCCACCTATCTATGGGAGGAATCTTGTACTAAAGTTCACTTGACGGTCCAAAGAGGAAACCACCCTCTTTAACAGGTCCTGGTATGTCCTGTAATCATCTTGCATAGCAGAGGACACCCCAGACATCAACGCCTCATATGGTGATGAGGTGGAGGCTTCCACAAGTAGTTGAGGAGTCTCTTGAACTCCTTTCACAACAAGCTTTGGCAATCAAGTTTGGCCTTGCTCAGTATCGAAATCGGTAATGGGAGCAACTTTTTGAGTCTCTTCTCAACAGCTATGGTGATGTCTGCTTGGGGATCTGAAGGGAGGAGAAACCAATGAGGACCTGAGGTGGGAGGAAACCCCCAGCAGTTCTAATAATGTCATTGGTAGGCCATGGAACCCAACTCCTACCAGCTCATTAGTCAGTCTCTGGACCAGTGTGAACCCTCTGATTCGTACCATAAGTGCAGTCCTCAATAAAAGTGAATGATTCCTTCTATCCAAGAATGAGGGGCACAAGAGCCTACTTCTGACTCCGAGGAAGTGGTATCATCCTGAACACAGAAGTGCCCACTTGGTAGTGAGGTCTGGCGCTAAGTCACGGTGCCTAAGTCTCTGGAGAAGAGCATGTTTGGTTTGCCTCTTGACAATAGCAGGCAAGACACTGGGTTGACTGAAGCAGGCCATGGTACCAGAGGATGCAGCACACTTGCAAGCTGCATATCCACTGGCCCTGAATGAGCTGACTTCTGCACCGCTGGGGAATCTGGAACTAAAAGGCACAAGAAATCCTGCATCACAATGTAGGCCTCCAGTATTGTTGGCCTGAAGAGGGTCCCCTGATGCTGCTTTTGTTGCATCAGAAGGGTTGGTACCAAGAGTTGTGGCAGTGGTTGGCCTCAATGACACCAACCTTGGATCAGAAATCCATGACCCTGCCTGAGGTGCTACTGGAACCAGGGAGTGCCTCCTCTCAGAGGACACGCTCTTCCCTGCCTGCTTATTGGTTGACCGTGCTGGAGACGTCAACCTTTTGGAGGATGAGTCCTCTTCAAAACATCGTGACGATGTTTCTTTCTTGGCACTGGGGAAGGAAAGAGGCTCCAGGATACAGTAATGTCTGGAGGAGCGCTCCTTACTCAAGTCGACGTGCTTGGTATTGACACCAAACAGGAAGGCTCTGAAGTTGGATACAGGGTAGCCTCCATGAGAAGGTGATGAAGCCTCATCTCTCTATCTTTCTTGGTTCAGGGCTGAAAGTTCCTGGAGATCTGGCACCTGTCCCAGATGTAACTGCACTGAGGCACTTTAAACATGAGAATGGTTGTCACTTACCAGCATGAATTTCCTGCAGCTGGTGCAAGCAATGCTTAAAGGTCAGAGATTGAGGCATTTCCTCAGTACTGGGCATCACGAGCGGGAACACACAGATCTATTAACTATACTATGAAAACTAGAAAACACTACAAAAATGAGTACCAACTATATACAAGAAAACAATTTTCGTGAAGGGGGGGCGGGATTGCAAAAGTAAGCTAAAATGCTCTGACTACCAACCACAATCGGTAAGAAGGAACTAAGGGAGGTAGGGGGATGGCTCCACCCTGTATACCATTGCATAGCAGTATGAGGCAGCAAAGGGGGTATGTGCCGCCCTAATGGGTACCACTAAGGGAAAAAATCTTTCACACTGGTGCAGTGGGTGTGCACACACCTGAAGTGAAGTGAAATGGACTTGTGTAATCACTCAAAGAGCCTGTGGATTAAGACCCAGTTGCAATGAGGATTTAACACTCATTGATGAAAATAATCAATATGAATTTCCCAGAATTAGCACTAAGATTAGCAGTTTGAACAAGCATAAACTTTGCCTGGGAGTTCTGATTTTGCTAGCACGGTAGTAAATAAAACACAACAATAATTGCAACTCGAAGGAAGTTGTTTTATTTTCAGTGTGCCCTACTGGAATTAATTTTGGAGCAGGGATGGGTCAAAAATATTCACTTGTATTCATGCACATGGTGGACTTGTAACTGGAAACTAGATACGTGAAATACTTGTGCTACAGAGAGAATCAAGCAACCAACCTTATATTTAGGATTGCATGATAAATGAAAGAGAAAATGTGGTATGTGAAAGGAACAAATTACATCTACATGCAAACTCTTTCTACATTTAGAAACTTTGTCATGCACAGAAAAAAGAAACCGCTTATAAAAATTGTGCAGTCTTTAGAGCTGGTAGATGAAAGTGATGTCATATTTGAAGAAAATTAAATATAAGTAAAAGGTTTATTTGACAGCAACTATGCATCTTTAGCATTTCCTTCAGATGTCTCAACATTCCGGAAAAGAAAGAAAAAAACACAATAATATATTTCCAGCAGTTCAGACGGAAACAAACGTGTAGAGGTACAGTTGTCTGCTCAGAGTGCTAATGATACTATTTGTATTCCCAGTAACAGTGAGCTTGACAGCTACACTTAAATTATGTTGCATTAAAAGCATTGTAACAGATTGTAAATAAAAATCTATATTTTCAATGGCCAATGTCCCAATTCCCAATCAAATCCTACTCCCACGTTTTCTGTCTATTCGTTCTCCTTGAGAACAACTGACCATGGTACTTCATTTCTCCCCTAACAAATCTCTATATGCAAACCTATAGACTTGAATAGAATCAATACTGTTCACTTGTTGTTTGTATGTATAGGTCTGACATGTTTTGTGAGGACTTGTACTAATGCTTGACAGGAAGACTGTACCTCAGTTATTCAAACAAACAGTTTCAAAACCACTTTCCAATGTCATTGACTCAGTTAGGGAGCGAAGATTTTACTTGGTTCATATGTATTTTAGAGCTAGTTTTTGCTGCACCTTATTCATGCTGCATAGTAACTTGCTCCGCAAGTAGTCCCGCTAAAAGTCAACAGAATATGGTATTAGTCAATGAGAATAAGGGCTGCAAAATCTGGAGCTAATGATTTGTACCCTAATACCTCTGGCACAACTGCATTTAATGCTTGCACTTAGGAACTGAAGAATGACTAATGTAAAAGAGTCCTCAACACCTGTACCGCACATAGGTTCCCCAAAGCTCAAATCTGCAGGATCATACCGAGCTGGATATATACCCGTTACCTCTTGAGAATAAAGTCAACGTATAGGTTGTAAAGTTTTGCTTCATTTTCTCAGATTGCTGACTGAATGAAACGAGTGAGATGTTTACTTTGCAATCTATTCAATTTTTTCTTTTAGATGTGTTTGTACTCCACAGATGAGGGTTTAAAAAAATAAAACAAAAAATAAAAAACAAGTAGATCTTTGGGTTTATCTTTAAAAAGTACCTCAAAACATAACAAAAATTAATTTTAATTTTGATACATATTAAAACATTTTAGTCAGTTCTGCCTGACAGCATAACATGACAGAAACACACAAGACTTTAAACATGCTTTAAAATGACATTCAGCAAAGTATTTAAAATTTAATAAATAGCATACAGTCACACACAAATACATTTTTCATACTGAATCATTAAGCCTACTCAAAACAGACTGGCAAAGAATAAATAAGACAGTAGTTGACAATTTTTTTTTGTTTTTGTTTTTAAAAGATGTAGATTCCTGCTATCACGCTAGTTGCCACACATTTACCTGCTTATCACAAAATTGGAAATTATAAACAATTTTTTTCACTGATCTGTTTTGCTCCAACTTGTATTACAAAAAAAAAAAAAAAATTAAATGGATATACTGAAGGGGATTTTTTTTTTGAACAACCAGTCTGAAACCAAGTAAATCAATTTTTTTTTAAATACAATGAATAAATAGGGATTTAGTAAAGGAAATTCAATTGTAACAAAATGCAACTCCCCAAGAAAAGAGCCATGGAAATATATAGCAATCGCAGTATTAGAGAATAGTACTTAAAGTGATAGTGCTTGTGCACTAAGCTCATTAGAGACCTCAATATGATTTTAGTGCAAATCCCTTGAATCCAAATAAGCTTTATACCTATATTACTAGGGAAAGATCTATTACCAGTTGGAACGTATCCTGTTTAGTATTTGTACCTATATCAGACATTTTTAAGAATGCATATTGTAACATCTTCAGCTATTTGATTTTTTGTCCTCAAACTGAGATAATGAATGACCTGGGATTTTATATCCTACTTAGTTGTACCATATTTGATTGCAATTTAATAAAATGTTGGATTGCAATGCTTTAAAGACTATAAAAGGGCTTTTGCCATCAGTTTAGCTAATTATATCTAAATTTCATACATCACTGTATTTTAAACTTTTGAAAGAAAAAGTGTTATGGTGAAAGTCTCTCCTTTGAAAAAGTTCACATGATGTAATTCAAGAATATTTAGACAAACTGTTATATAGACCTCAAAAGGAAAAATACACATTTGTACATTAGCAATCCTTACCAGCATTTAGTATATTAAGTTACAAGTATGTTGGCAATAATACAATGGATTCAATTTCCAAAGGAAAAATTCTGTACAAATTAACCTGTTAATATGGGGTAAACAAAGAGGCAGTCAATAAGTCTTGAGTAGCCATGTTTCTATTGTGAACTACAGTACCAGGATAAACTAATTTGAAACTAACTGGATGAACACTGGTTACTTAGAGAGTAACTCATTTATACTCGATACATTTATTCTGAGTCATTAAAACGTTCACTTTAGTAGTCCAGAGTTACCCAGTATAAGAAATGTTTATTCAACCACACAGGCAAAAACATGTTAATCACATGATTTAGCCTTGGACTTTTTAAAACTAGAATCTAGTTTTCTTAACTATAAAGTACAAAACAATGACTGATATTGCTCCAACTTGTATACAATCTTCCCTATTCAATCCGTACCTAACAAAGTAACAATGCCTCATCATCACTAGTTTCATTTTTCAGTGCTGCTTCTAAGCAAGTGTCGGGTATCTGGGCAGTGTGTACAATACCACAGCGCTCACATGGGCCATCACGTTTACATGACCTTACTCCATGATGCATTGCACTGTAAGACTGCCTAAGCCCTTGTCCTTGATCTGAGGAGAGATCAAGCAGGGGTCTTGAACAGTCATTCATATCAAAGTCTGATGCTACATCAGAAACTGGAATTAACATTTCAACATCGTCATCTTCATCTCTTCCACTTACACCATTATCAAGCTGTCTCAAAGGACTTTGGTTCTGATTTACTGAGCTTGATCTCCCTAAAGTAAAGCGTACCCAACGTAATCCTTGAGTCATTCGACTTAGTGCACTAGTGAGCTGGTGGCGCGCTGGACTTGCACTTGGGGGTTCTACACTTGTCATTTCTCTTCCATTATCTGTATTACCACCATTGGTATTCTGAGCTGAGGAACTTCCACATGCTCCTACTGTTGCTACTATTGCTGTTGCAGGTGGAATTTTTTGAGGCAAAGTGGCAGCAACACCACCAACTGCTCCTGCTGTGTCTCTTCTTTCATTTTCTGTGTCTGTCTCATCAGATTCAACTGAAAATAGACTTCTGTGAGTATTATTTCTTTCAGCTTCTCTACTAGTACTCTGACTGGCAACAACATCATCTCCATCTGCTGAGACTACTGCCAGTGATCCAGAATGACGGGACCTTGCAAAATTAAAAATTCGATTCCAAAAGTTACTTGACCTGCCGGCAATCGGAAGTCTGATTGAGGTAAATCCAAGCTGAGATCGCACCGCTAGTCTCAGGTTTTCCAAAACTGAAGCCTGAAAAAAATGACACACAAATTAGTCACTGAGAGCTGACAGTGTGCCAGAAAAGGAGGAAGATACCGTTCCTGCCCAAAGGAGCACACAACCTAAATGAGAAATGTTAGCATATAGCAGGAGCGGCCAACCTGTGGCTCTGGAGCCACATGCGGCTCTTCAGAAGTTAATATGCGGCTCCTTGTACAGGCACCGACTTTGGGGCTGGAGCTACAGGTGCCAACTTTCCAGTGTGCCCGGGGGGGGGGGGGGGGGGGGGAAGAAGAGGGTGCTCACTGCTCAACCCCTGACTCTGCCCCCACTCCACCCCTTCCCGCCCCCTTCACTGAGCCTGTCATGCTCTCATTCCTCCCCCTCCCCCCGAGCCTTCTGCATGCCACGAAACAACTGATCGGGAGGTGCAGGTGCTGATCAGTGGGGCTGCCGGTGGGTGGGAGGCACTGGGGGAGGGAGGGCGGGGAGCTGATGGGGGGCTGCTGACGTATTACTGTGGTTCTTTGGCAATGTATATTGGTAAATTCTGGCTCCTTCTCAGGCTCAGGTTGGCCACCCCTGGCATAGAGGCTTGTCTGGCAGCCTGAGATAGAATTTTGGGTTTGACTTTTTGATACTTTTACATTTTATACTATTATGTGTGAAGAACAATGAACAAAGACATGGTGTTGCATTTCCCACAACCAGATGGGGCTTTTCGTACAATGGGAAGAGATAAGGGCTAGAGCAGTTAAAGTGTTATTGGGCATGGTGGGAATGTAATATATGAGCACACACTTGACGACTTCCTCAACTCCTTATCTCAAAGCAAGGTCAGGCAACCAGTCGGGAGAGGCAAGGGAGGACTGGGCGGGGGGAGAAGAGAGGTAAAACACTAAAAGACCAGAGAAATGCCTGCCCCTGACGGGAGCACAACCTCACTCCTTACCCCTGCCATGGGGTACAAAAAGGGTGGGCTAAAGACCCCTACTCACAACCCTCCAGAACAGAACACGACCATAAGTTATAAGGTGTGTGACTAGGGGCACACATTTCAGGTATATCTAGGCCTGCTAACAAGAGGGAATTGGTAATGGTAATGGGGGAAATGGGAGAATGGGGGACTGGGAATAGGGGAATGAGGAACAGGGACACAGGCAAGGCTCTGCAGCATCAGAGCTGGGAAGCGGGGGACAGGGTAAATGCTCTGTGGCATCAGAGCTGGAAACAGAACACTAGGAAGAGGGAGCTCCGTTGGTGTGCGGAGCTAGGGGATAGAAGGGGCTCTATTGGCATATAGAACTATAGTTCGGGGAGGGAAAAGGGAAAACTCTATTGGCATATAAAGATAAGCCTGACTGGTGTGGAGGGCTTTGGAATATGTTTGCTTGGAACTATGGCAAATGTTTTGAGTCAGAAGGAGGATAAGAGAGGAGAGTTGAACACAAACACCAAATTTCTAAGCCTAAGTGAAAATGAAGCCTATAAAAAAGGTTAAGGTTTTCAAAAACAGGAGTCTAAAGTTAAGCATCTAAATAAATAATTTGTCATTTTAGAAGTGCAGAGCAGCCAGCAGCTTCTATTAATCTCAACAAGAACTTCTAGAAACTCAGCATTTCTGGAAGAAAAAAAAAACAAAAACCCCCAACAAGTTACTTATTTAGATGCCCTAACTATAGATTTAGGAGCCTATCTTTAGCATCCTATTTTTGAAAATCACTCTAAGTCACTAGTAACTTTTGGAAAATCTTAGCCATATACTTGTAGATTAAATTCTAAAAAGTGTCTTGCATATTTGAAATGTGTCTGCTGATCAAGACATTAGGAATAAATACTTAAGACATCCAGATTTAACATTAAAAAAGAATACTTTAAAAAAATCAATATGAAGACTTTTGTAACTTTACAAATGCAGATTAAAAAAACCAGAATAATTATTTTTTCCTTCTCCATTTCATAATCCTATTTTGGAACACATTAGATGCAATTCTCTTCTTCCCACCGGTTTCATATCAGAATAACTATTGACATCAATGGAAATTAGGACTACATCCATTTTTGTAATTGGAGGAAGACATGGTCCTTTATGACTAGCTCTGGCAAATGACAAGAACTTTTAAAAAAAACCTGCATTAATTGGTGGGTAATTTATAAACAGTTCAGATAATATTCTCTCCACCTCCTTAGACAGCATGCATCTATTTTGTAATGTTGCATTTGTTCCTAAACAAGAGCTTCCCAATTGTTGGCAAAGGAATGAAATTAGCTCTCAAATTTTGCATACATGCTTGCATACTTTTAATATAAAGCGTAGGCTAAAATTTTACAAGGTATTAAAGGAGGTATTAGTGGTTCCTTGAGGGGTATCCTTCAAATCTCACTATTCTGTTAGAAGAGGAACTTTCAGCGTCTATGAAAAAAGCTACTGTGGTTGTTGTCCCTAAAGTTGGAAAACACCTTACATTATGCAGCTCCTAAAGACTCGTATCAGAGGCTTTTGTAAAAATAGTAACTAGCTGACTACAGTTCGTGTTCTCAGTTTACATAAACCCCGAACAGAATTAAAGATAAACAATTGTTGGAAAATACGTTGAAACAGCCATAGCACCAGAATAAAGAGAGATTCATTTCTTTTGTTATCACAGACATTGAGAAAGGCTTTGAGAGAACAGAGTGGAACATTGTTTCAAGTCCTGTCCCATATGGACTTTGGCTCCCAGTTCCTTCAATGGATAACTGCTCTTTACACCAGCCCAACAGCAGGTGTGCGAGTTAATGGGGTTAAATTATGTAGAGGGACTACGCAGGGATGTCCATTGTCTCCTTTACTTTTTGCACCAGCCATGGAGATTTTTGCAGATTATAAAGAACAATAAATCTATCACAAGAATAAAACTTGAAGGAATACATCAGAAAATAGCTTTATAGGCAGATTATGTATTTTACCAAAAAACAAATATTTCCCTAAAATTAATATCTAAAGAAGTCCAGGACTTTGGGAAAGTCTGGATTTAAAGGAAATTATGCCAAATCTGAAATGCTAGCTATAAATTTGCCAGACTCTGAAAAGTCATTCCTACAGAAAGCATTTGGGTACAAATGGGCAACAAACTCCATAAGATACCTAGGAATCCAAATGTCAAACTATCTAGAAGAGCTCTATGATTTAAATGTCAAACCACTACTTCAGCATATCAAAAATGATCGAGTGCCAGGGAGAGTACACAATTTCCTGATTGGGAAGAAGACCCACAGTCAAAATGAACATTTTGCCAAGGATATCTTTCTTGTTTCAAAATCTTCCTGCAAGATAAAATCCTAGCAGGAATGAGGAGGCTTATGTTAGAATAAGAAAAAAACAAGAATGATTGTAGACACTTTGTACAGACCTATTATATTCCAAATATTCTACGGCATCATGAAGCCAGCCATCTCAGAACAGTAGTGGATTAGGAGTTTGCTGTAATCCAGCAAAACACTAGGTCTTTATTAAACAAAAGATTGTGGGACTATAAACACTTCTAGGCTACCATGAATTTAAAATATCACACCTGCCAGAAATGTATACACATCTTTCAGCAAAGGCTACTCTACGAGTCTGGGATAGAATTAGAGACAAGATATGTTGTTCTCCCTCATCAATGACACCCACTGCAAATAATCTAGATTTTAATCCAAATCATAAACCAGAGTTTTAAAGATTGAGCGCACCATAGAACACATATGATTGGCCAGCTATTCAATAAATTTCTTTAGAAATCAAAACCAAGTTTAACTGGCCTTCTCTCCCATGGTTCAAGTTAGAAAAAGTTAGACATAACGCCTAAAAAAACCCCTTCTATACAGAAATCTAACTTTAACAGAAGTGATGGCACCTGGTCAATCAGGAAACAAAAAAATAACTAACTGATATCTATCTTGGAAGACAACTTTCCTAACACAAAAAATATTGATATTTGGCATACTGGGAAAAGGACCTGGATAGACAATTTACCCCAGAGGAACAGGGTTTGAGCTGAAAAAAAGAGGACCAGCAATCTTAGTTTGTAGCACAACAAAAATTCTTTAAGATACTGCTTCCATGGCTAAAAAAATATATCAACACACATGTGCACGCACGCGCGTGCGCACACACACTCTAAATGAGGATAAATGATGGAGAAATTGGGGCGAAAAGTGTTTTTATGCATATACGGTGGACGTGTCCAGTTATTAGCAAGTAGGGATGCAAGCTGTAATGACATCACAAATTATTGAATATTTATTACCATATGATCCTTTGGTAATCCTACTGTGGCTCCCCAGCACAAGTGGTCACACAAAAGGAAATGAAGAATTAATCTCTCCTGCCACTAGCCGCTCTGCTAGTAGCCTCTTATTGGGAAAAAAACCAACCAAACAAAAAAAAAACCCAGTCCAACCATACAGGAATGGTTTGAAAACATATGGAAGATTAGTAGGTTTATTTTCCATAACCACAATTACATACCAAACAAAATAGACAGAGGAAAAACTAAATATTTAGATATTTGGTTACCTTTTATTCAAGATTCAAAGTATATACGTCTGCCAAAAAAAATCCAGTACGCCTGTCCAATTTTTTTTATTAACATTTGATAGACATTCCTGGCCCGTTAAGTGTGCATAATCAGAGATTTCACTCAATTTAATAAAATCACCATAAATTGAAAGTCATGGTTGTGGTAATGATGCTCCCTCTGTATTATGGCAACACCCTCCTGTTACACAGAAAGATTTGATGACTAACTTCCTATATAAATGTCTCTTTTTAAAAAAGAGCTCACTGTTGTAATGATTGTTTTATTTCTGATATTTACATGGCAACGATTTGTAAATCTGTTAATACTGCCCAATTAAACAGAATAAAAAAGTGTAGAACAAAATATGCATTTAAGGTAAAGTATTGTTTTGAAGACCTTTGCTGATCTACCTATTTGTTAAAACAAAATTTGATGGTTGCACTCACGTTTCAAATATACTTTAAGCCTCAATACTTAAGCACTTACACATGGGTTTGCACATATGAGTGGTCACCCTCTATGACTACTTATTATGCATTTAAATTAAAGCATACATGATCATAGCCTTAGAATGCTGGGAGTTCATTAGTGTAATTTCACCAAATAATTTTTGTACATTCACTTGTGCTTTTATAAACCATCATAAATAACCATTAAGACGTTAATATGTTTTGTGATGTCATATCACTATATTCCTTGTTTTACATTTGGTAATTTGTAAATTTCAGTAATCTGCAATAAATCCCATTTATTAGTTTCTATTGTACTTTACTTCCAAAAGTTATAAATGTTTTAATGCACTACCTTGTGGTATATTAAGAAAATTCACATATACATTCTAATATCGTATTATGAAAAGAGGTAAACAGAAGAGCCTGATTGATCTGCGTTGTACCATTCAATATTCTTTATACTTCTATAATTCCCTCTTATCTCCTCTCAAAACTGCAGTATAGTCCTCTTCACTAAAATTATATCTCCTTAGATTCTATGAGATTCAGAAACACATGAAGGGATACTGACTCTCTATAAAATGTGTCTATAAATCTGTACACTACTGTTCAAATTTACTCCTATAAAGGAAGTACAGAGTCCTACACACATCACAAGAGGGTCACAAGGATATTTTATACAAGTAGTACAGAACCACTTCCTCTGATCTGGAGGTAATTTTGATTAAGGAACGAAGTCATTTTGATTTATTTTACTGAATTCCTAACAGGGTAATTCCATCATCCTAGTTGCCTGAAGAAAAACAACTGTTCTGTGAAGAATATTCCTTCTTTTCTCTGTTACAGAGGGGAACTAATCTCTTACCAATTTCTATATGTCCTGTTATTTTCTTTATTCTGAATGTTACCAAACACTGAAAGAACTTGGTTGTGTCCAACTGGGATTTATGATGTTCAGCTTAAACAGCCTGCATTCCTGAATCATAAGACAAATTGCCTATGCTTAAAATAGGAAAAGGAAGTGTCAAGTTGTATGAGCCACATCTGTAAATATAAAACACTGTTTTTTAAACAGGCCTCATATGGAGGCAGATTCTAATATCTATTGCATACGTGCAGCTCAGAATCCTATCCACATCCAAAGTCACTGTTGAACATGAAACATTTCCAGACAGAGGGAAGAGCTATGTTTGCCAGGATAAATATGGAGGATAGCATTTCCTACAAAAGCTGTGACGTTATCTGTTGCTGTTGGTTTTGTGTCTCCATCTGCTTCCATCAATGAAGCCAGCTGTTGCGTTTCGGTTTCATATACACTATTAGGAAAGTAACACTTATCCAATTTCCATGCAAAAATATCTCAGTCACATCTGAAACCTGGAATCTCAGATCACCAAATATCTCTAATAGAAGTTAACATTAAAAAGTCTGATGTATGGGTAGCTCTGTGTTAAGGAGAGTAACAAGTAGAAGACCCCCCTTTTAACTTAAGGCAAAACATCGAACATTGACTACTACAAGTATTTGTTAGCATCACAGTTTATGGATGCTCTTTACATTGGCTGGATTGGTACCTAATGGCATTTTCCTGAAAATAATACATACTTTGCAGTTCACCGATGAAGTGTCAAGATTTCAAGATGTGCAGTTAAAGGGAAGTTTGAGGAAAGACGCTTTAAGTTTTTCCTTAAATACAGTCAGCTTTGGGAACTTAGGCATGTATATAGACAGAGCTGGTAGATACCTTACCCGAATGAAGAGTTTTAGCTCTAGACTGTATCAACGTGTATGCATAACGGATCCAAATTATAGTTTGCACACAAAAACAGTTACCTACCTCTTGTAACTAATTCTTTGAGATGTGTTGCTCATGTCCATTCCAAGTAGGTGTGTGCATGCCACGTGCACAGTCATTGGAAGGTTTTTCCCCTAGCAGTACCCGTCAGGTTGGCTGTGGAGCCCCCTGGAGTCATGCCTTCATGGCAGTGTATATAGGTCCCTGCTGACCCACCGTCTCTTCAGTTCCTTCTTGTTAGATATTCCAAGAGGGAAGACGGGTGGGCCTTGGAATAGATATGAGCAACATATACATCTCAAACGAACAACAGTGACGAGAGGTAGGTAACCATTTTTTCTTCAAGAACACTACTTTCCAGGACAAATAGAGGAGGGAGCATGTTGCCAAGGGCTCAAAAGGAGGTCCCATCAGTCTAGAAAGCACAGGGTGAGATCCCATTGGGGAGTTGGCTGTTTTACTTGAGGAGACAGCCTGTCTAATCCCTTGAGGAAGTGGCCCACCATGGGGTTCGGGAAAAACTGAGCTTTCCATCCCGGATGAACCGGGATGGAAAGCTGAGATAGCTACCAGGTGCACTTTTATTAATGATACTGACAGACCTTTCTGTTTTAGATGCAGCAAATAGTCCAGGATAAAGGAAATTGATGCCTGTAAGGGAGGAGTGTGCTTTTGTAATGCCCAAATGGAGAATTTTTTCCACTTTGCCAGATAGGTGGATGGCTTCCTGCTGCTAACGAGGACCTCTCTAACATGTTCGGAGCATGTGAGCTCCAAGGGGTTCAGACACAGAGTTTCCATGCCGTGAGATGGAGAGACTGCAGATTGAGATATTGGAGGCAGCTGTGGTCCTGGGTGATCAAATATGGACCCAGGGGCACGGTTATTGGCGTGTCCACCGACAGGTCTAGAAGCATGGTAAACCAGTGTTGGCGAGGCCACGCTGGTGCTATTAAGATCATTAATGCTCTCCCCCTTCTGACTTTCAGCAGTACCTTGTGTACAAGTGGGAAGGGTGGGAAAGTGTATAGTAGGTGGTCCTTCCCAGGGAGGAGAAAAGCATTTGCAAGTGAGCCCAGGCTGTGATTCAGGAAGGAGCAAAACTGGTGATGCTTCCTGTTGTACTTCGTTGTAAACAAATCTATTTGGGGAAACCCCTACCGTTGAAAGATGTTGATCACAACATCCGGGTGGAGGAACCACTAGTGATTGTGAAATGACCTGCTGAGATGATCAGCCAACTTGTTTTGGGAATCTGAAAGGTATGATGCCTCTAGATGTATCGAATGAGTGATGCAAAAGTCCCACGGTTTAAGGGCTTCTGGGCACAGGGGAGAGGAACAAGCACCACGCTGTCTGTTTATATAGAACATCGCTGGTGTTGTCGTCGGTCAATACTGATACACATGTACCCTCAAGATGGGCCTGGAACGTCTGGGAAGCAAGACCGCTTGGACCGCTCTTAGCTCCAGGACATTGATGTGCAACGAAAGTTCTGCCTGGGACCAGAGGCCATGAGTCTGGCTAAGTGTGCCCCCCCAACCCAATATCTACGCGTCCATTACTAGAGACAGCAAGGGTTGGGGGCCGGAAAAATGCACTTTTTCACACACTACTTGCGGGTCGAGCCACCACCTGTGGGACTCGAGAACTGGGGGACTGAGTGTAACCAACTTGTCTAGGTGGTCCCGATTCAGCCTGTGCACTGAGGCTAGCCAAGCCTGAAGGGGACTGAGCCGCAGCCTGGCATGCCGTACTACGTATGTACAAGTGGCCATATGGCTGAGCAGCTTCAAGCAATTTCATGCGGTAGTGGTGGGGTATCACCTGAGTTCCTCTATGATGGCGCCCATGGTGAGAAAGTGAGTTTCTGGGAGGAATGCCCTGGCCTGACTGGAGTCCAGGAGAGCTCTGATGAACTCTATTCTCTGAGTTGGGGTTAGGGTCGACTTTGCTACATTCAGTATGAGGTGGAGCCTGAGGAACATTCTCTGAACTAGGCTCACATGAGCCTCCACTTTGGCCCCGGACTGTCCTTTGATTAGCCAGTTGTTGAGGTATGGGAATATTTGCACCTGCCCTTTCCGCAGGAAGGCTGCCATGACCGACATGCACTTGGTGAACACCCGGTTGGCCTCTGAGAGGCCAAAGAAGAGAACCGTAAACTCATAGTGAGGGCTGACGACCACAAAGTGGAAAAAACATCTATGGGACAGGACTATGGACACGTGAAAATATACATGTCGAGGGCGGCGTACCAGTCCTCCGGATCCAGAGAGGATAATGGAAGCCAGGGAGACTATGCAAAATTATCTTCCTTATGAATTTGTTGAAGTTTCGCAGGTCTAGAAAAGTCTGAGCTCACCCTTGGCCTTCGGGATTAGGAAATACTGGGAATAGAATCCCCTGCCCCTGAATTCTAGAAGGATCTCCTCTACCACCCCGAGATGTAGGAGCTTTTGCACCTCCTGTATGAGAAGTTGCTAGTGAGAAGAGTCCCTGAAGAGGGACGGGGAAGGAGGGTGGGAAGGCGGGAGGGAACAGAATTGGAGAGAATATCCCAATTCTACCAAGCTTAGACCGAGTGACCTGAGGTGATTTGTGCCCAGGCATAGTAGAAATGGGATAGACGATTCACAAAGGGAGGGGAAGGATCCAGGATCTGAACTGGTGCGTCACCCCTGGACGCACCTTCAAAAGTTTGGCTTTGAGGCTGGGGGCTGCTTTGCTGAGCCCTGGCCCTGGTTAGAAGAGGACTGAGAGGGTCTTTGTCTGTTACTTCTGCCCCGCTTACTGCTATAGTCCTGCTTAGGAGGAGCTTGGTAGAATCAAGGAGCAGGTTGCGGTTTAAAATGCTTTCTTTGGGGGGCTGGCGTATGAAGCCCCAAGGACTTCAGAATTGCCCTTGAATCCTTTAGGCTGTGGAGCTTAGTGTCTGTTTGCTCCAAAAATAGTCCTATGCAGTCGAAAGGCAAGTCCTGAATGGTCTGGTGGACCTCATGTGGGAGTCCTGACACCTGAAGCCATGAACTTCTTCTCATGGCTATAGCTGCTGACATAGTATAGGTTGCTGAGTCTGCCAAATTGAAGAAGGCCTGTAAGGAGGTCCTCGTGATGACCTTTCCTTCGTCAAGGATGGCAGCAAACTCTGAATGGGAGTCCATCGAAAGTAGTTCTTTAAACTTGGACATGTTCCAAGAATTAAAACGGTAGCTGCTAAGGACTGCCGGCTAGTTGGCAATGCGAAGCTGGAGCCCCCCAGTAAAATATACCTTCCTACCCAAAAAGGTCCAGCTTTTTTGACTCCTTGGATTTAGGTGTCGGTCCCAGCTGTCCCTGCCTTTCCTTCTGGTTGGCCGCCTCCACTCACCCTTAGCCGGGCACTTTGGTGGTGAACAGGTACTCATACCCTTTGAACAGCACAAAATACTTTCTCTCCACCCCGTTAGCTGTGGGGGGTAGAGACGGGCGTTTGCTACAACATTTTAGTAGTGTTGTGGATGGCCTTAATGAGGGGCAAAAAATGATGCAGTCTCGGTGCCTGCCTGCCCATCTCCTTTCCCCAGAGAGGTTCTCGGGCTACAGACATTGACGATGGAGGGGCCAGCGCCTCCAAAACCACGGACAAGGATCTGGCCCCTGGCCTCAGTCGTAGGCCCACAGGGTCCAGAAGGGCCACTAAGCCAGTGCCCAACACAGTGGTGGCCATGACATCCTCTTGTCTGGATCGGTGCTTGCTTCACCTAAAGGCGAATGACTCTGCCTCCAAGTCCCACTAGGAGTCCGTCTGGAGTGGTGCCGAAGTGAGGGTGAGCGGTGCCGCATCATTGCTGGCTTGCCCCTGGAGGGTATAGTGCCTCTTTGCGATGCTGATGGTGGTGCCGAAGCCTGCATAGGGGATTGTGTCATCATTGCTATGAGGTCCCTAGCTGCCTCAAAGGTGTCCGGTGTGGAGGGAAGGTCTAAGTCCTCCTCCCGAGGCTCCCACACTGAGAAGTCCACTAGAACCAGACTTGACGGACTTCCAGGTGAGGCCAGAGTCGATGATGTTGGCTGAGTTGGAGCTGAATGAGGGTGCCCTGGAACGGGACACCTCGCTGGTTTCCTCATTCCACTGCTCTAGTGGGAGAGCAACCTCTGTCGGTCTTCTTCCTTTTGTGCAGCACTGGCGAATGAGAGCACTTGCACCGGAGGCTATCTTCAGTGCCAGGGAGTGGCAATGCTGTGGATCCCTGGAATCTGAGTCCTTTCTCGGTGCCATGGGCTCTCTTACCGAGGCCAGTGCACTCCGCACTGAAGTGCTGGACTTGGGATCAGATGCCACTTGTGCTGCCTAGGAATGAAGGGATGACTCCACGTGGAGCAATTTTAGCCTAAAGTCCCTCTCCTTTTTAGTTCTTTGGTGGAAGCCTCTACAGATCTTGCACTTCTCAGTCTGATTGGCTTCCCACAGACACTTTAAACAGGAGTCATGTGAGTTCTCTCTTTGGCATAGGCTTCAGACAGGACTCGCACAGCTTGAACCCTTGAGACCGCGGCATGCCACAGTCCCAGGGAAGGAATACAGGGTGGGAAGTGGGGGAAGAACCCCCAACTGAAACTTATCTAACAATGAACTACCTCAAACTAACTAATACAAAGTTTTTAAATATTTACAGAAAAACTAGAAAAAGTCCACTAGGGAATCGCTTGCCGTAGCAAGAGCTGCTCCAACGACCGTCACTGGTGGTAAGAAGGAACTGAAGAGGCGACGGGTCAGCAGGGACTTGTATACACTGCCATGAAGGCGCGAATTCTGGGGGCTTCAAAGCCAACCCGACAGGTACCACTAGGGAAAAAACCTTTCGACAACTGTGCACGTGGCACGGGAACACCTACTTGGAATCGACATGAGCAAGCACTCGAAGAACAACCCTAATTCTGACTTTTCCCAACTTTTGAGTGATTGACTTTGCAACCTTAATGTTCTTTATATGCAATATATGCACAACATCCACCACTGCACCTACCAGTTGTAACTTTTCACATAACATGCCTTTTACTATTCTGAGATATTGGCATTCCTTTAAAAAAATTGTTTAAATAGTTTGCAAAGTGATTCAGTTGTGTGCGGTCACCATCTCTTATGATGGAGAGTTTTCCAATATTTAAAAGTAATTGTGGTACAAAAATATTGATGTGGCTGAAGAAAGTGATAAATCTCAAAACCCATAACATGGTAGTTAGAAAGCAAAGTTTGTAAAAATTTTAATTGGATGGCCAGCTATTTTGGGATAAACAGAAACATCTTACCTGGTTTGGTGAACAAACAGGAAAATCTTCAACTGGTGGAATTAAGCCTTGAGCAATTAACTGTCCATATGATGGAGGAGCTTCTCTTCTTAACAACTCAGCCTCAACCCTTGACAACTGTGTTTCAAATGATCTTTCAAGAAGAATAAAAAGTTATATAGTACATAAACAGATAGCATGTATTCATAGATAGGGGCTAGGCCATATCAAAATTGATAAGGTTCATATTATTTATGGTAGCAGAATTTTTAATTCAGTTCTATTACACAATTCCAGTGCTACTCTCAGTACAAGACTGGTGACAAAAGCAGCATTCTAATTCATATTAAAATAAGGACAAAATTTAACACACGAGTCAGTGAGAGGTAGACACACTAAGAAAAAGAAGAATGAGAAACCCGGGCACATGACAGTACAAAACAGAACAAGCAGAATGCACAGAAAAGCTGCCAGGCAATCATGGCAACAATATTTAATTTTAATTTACTTCACAATGAGACCACAACCTGAAAATTAGCACCTTTTCATTTTTTTCTGTTGGACAACTAAATATGACATTTTAGCTGCCCACAGGCAAGTGATCAAAATTATTCTTTCCCATCATCCCCACCATCACTGCCAATAAGAATTTCAAAAATATAGAGAGGGAAGAATACTAATAAGACCATTCTTATTGATATATGCTTATGTTAAATTGTTTACTGTGTAAATTATATAATTACACTACTTTATGTTAGCTTTGGGAACATGTGCTACTTACCTTCGTTCAAACATCCTCAGTGAGTACAGCTTACAGGTACATCCCAGTGCAATGACAAGCAGCAATCCACAGATAAGGCTCCCAATGACAGCTGCAGTTATTACTCTGGTGGGTACAATGACTGGGCAATTCTCTTCGTCACTACCATCACCACAGTCATCTTGAGAATCACATATCCAGCTCTCAAATACACAGCGATTGTTTTTACAATGAAAATTTCCAGGTTGGCAAAAGAAGCAATTCTTCTCATCTGAACCATTAGGGCAATGATTCTGATAGTTGCAGCGATCTGAACGAGGATAGCAAACACCATTTCGAGAGCAGGGGAACTCTTCTTTTTGGCACATGCTGCAATTGGTTTCATCCCTTCCATTTGGGCAATGCCAATAGCCATCACAGCGCTGTTGCTCTGTGTAGCACCCCCAGTTTCCGCCACATGGAATTTCCCATGGCAAACAGAAGCCCTCTACTTGATATGTAGCATTAAATCCTCTTGCAGCATTTACTTTGTCAGCACAAAAATGCACTCTTATCTGCCCAGAAGAAGAAACAATTGTAAGGGGTGCATGAGAGTCAAATGCAGTTAACACACGCAAAAGCTTGCGTGGATTTTCCTCTAATCCATCATATATTTTGACATAGTCTCCATAACCAGCACCATCAAGTTTAAAATCAGTGAAGCGCAAAATTACTTTGCGATGATCACCAGTGTCTATTAGCCAGGTGCAGTTGCTTCCAGGAGGATAAAAGTCTGGGTAATTGGGAGAATTGAAAGTACCATAAAAATATTTTAACCATTGCCCACATGTTGGCACATCACAGTCTACTTCATCTCCTAAGTCAAGACAATCAATGTTTCCATCACATTTTAAAGATTCTGGAAGGCAGGTGTAAACTTTGGTGAAGCGAGAAATACATTGAAACTGGTTGTAAGCACAAGGTTGAAAGGAAGAAGCTGTTGGAGGATTAGCTATGGCACAGATTTCTTCATCAGAGTTGTCTCCACATTCATCCATGTTATTGCATTTCCAAGTTTCTGGAATGCATTTTCCATTAGCACAATGAAACTGGTTACAATCACATCTTGGTTCATCAGATTTTCCTGAAAACACACATTTAACAATGTGTAAATATAGGTAACTTCTATAGGACTCCAGTACTTTCTGGTCATCATTGCATATTAATTATAAATACCATGTGGTTACAGAGTACCTTATAACTATTTAGGTCTCAGTAAATCATTGCAACCTCAAATACATCCAAATACAATACAATATTTTAAACAGCAAATTCTGCCAATATGACAGCTTGAGCCTGATTCTCAGCTTCTGTAAATCAAGGTAGCTCCACTGAAGTCAGAGCCATGACAATTTACAACAGTAGAAAATCTGGTCCCCTTGCCTGCACAAAGATACCCAAAATGATTAGATAATAAGGGTTAGATAAAAATCAATTCCCCCTCCCACCCAAACCACAAGATTGTCATGCCCCAGTAACTCTTAGGGAACAGGCTCTTTTTCACTAGAGCAGCAGGCTCCACTCCACTTCACAGCATGTTGCATGCTTCCCAGCTCCTGCTCTGCAACCAGGAATCCATAGGAAGTAGGAGGAACTGGGAGCCATTATACCCATCAGCCACCGCACAGGACCAAGATGACCACCACTCTTTGGCTGCTCCTACTTTTCTCCTGTCTACCCTGAAACAGATAGGAGAGCAGAGCCCAGCAGCAGGCAGGCACAACAGAAAACAAAAATATATAGCCAGGAAGCTGGAGATAGCAGGGGTGGGCCTGATTGATATATGCTTATGTTAAATTGTTTACTGTGTAAAGAGCTTACAATCTAAATACAGGATAAGAGACAACAGATGGATACAGAAAAGGAAACAATGAGACAATATTGGGCAGCATGACAGACAGTGGCATCAGTGCATCCACAATCAAACAGTTTCTCTTCAAGTTTTTAGTAGGCACAGAATCATACAAACGTCGAGCTAGAAGGAACTCTAAGGGTAGGTCTATACTTACCCGTCGCGTCGGAGGCGCGGGATCGATGTTCTGGGTTCGATTTATCGCGTCTTGTCAAGACGCGATAAATCGAACCAGGAAGTGCTCCCTCGTCGACGCTGGTAATCCAGCTCGACGAGTGGAGTAGGCGGAGTCGATGGAGGAGCCTGCGCGCCGCGTCTGGACCACAGGTAAGCTCGAACTAAGGTACTTCGACTTCAGCTACGTTATTAACGTAGCTGAAGTTGCGTATCTTAGTTCGACAGGGGGGGTTAGTGTAGACCTGGGCTAAGAGGTCAAATAGTGTCCATTCCTCTGCACCGAGACAGGGTTAAATAAACCAAGACCATCCCCAACAGGTGTTTGTCTAACCTGTTCTTAAAAACCTCCAGTGAATGGGTTTCCACAATCTCCCTAGGTAACCTGTTCCTAGGGAAGTAGTGGAATCACAGCAAAGGGAGTTTTAAGGAGGGATCTGAAGGACGATAACAAGGTAGATTTGTGGATATTTACCAGAAGCACTTCCCAAATGTGAAGGGAGCATGGGAGAATGCATGATACTTGTTTGGAAATTTAACAAGTGGGCAACAGAAACTTGTATCATGGGCCAATCATAGGCCAGAGATAACATCTCAGTATGATGAGAGAAGATAGGTAGGGTGGGAGTTAGGCAGTGAAGGGCGTTGACAGTGAAGACAAGCAGCTTACATTTGATAATTTTTAGTTATTGAGGCTGCCAGCCAAGTAAAACGCTCACTGGCAATTCATGTTTTATAGTATTGTGTGTTTTAATGCTGCTGGAAGCTGTAATGAAAATAGATGTTTGAGTAAGCTTAGAAAGGGTTTGGGTGATGCAGAGTCAAGAACAGTTTGCGCTAGAGCAGACAAACCAGAATGAGTGAACAGGAGAACAGCAGAGGTCCCAGGGGATTCAAAGAGTGTAGTAAGCCATACATGGATTTAGAATCGTAGAATCATAGAATCTCAGGGTTGGAAGGGACCTCAGGAGGTCATCTAGTCCAACCCCCTGCTCAAAGCAGGACCAACCCCAACTAGATCATCCCAGCCAGGGCTTTGTCAAGCCTGACCTTAAAAACCTCTAAGGAAGGAGATTCCACCACCTCCCTAGGTAACCCATTCCAGTGCTTCACCACCCTACTAGTGAAAAAGTTTTTCCTAATATCCAACCTAAACCTCCCCCTCTGCAACTTGAGACCATTACTCCTTGTTCTGTCATCTTCTACCACTGAGAACAGTCTAGATCCATCCACTTTGGAACCCCCTTTTAGGTAGTTGAAAGCAGCTATCAAATCCCCCCTCACTCTTCTCTTCTGCAGGCTAAACAATCCCAGTTCCCTCAGCCTCTCCTCATAAGTCATGTGCTCCAGCCCCCTAATCATTTTTGTTGCCCTCCGTTGGACTCTTTCCAATTTATCCACATCCTTCTTGTAGTGTGGGGCCCAAAACTGGACACAGTACTCCAAATGAGGCCTCACCAGTGCCGAATAGAGGGGAATAATCACGTCCCTCGATCTGCTGGAAATGCCCCTAATTATACAGCCCAAAATGCCGTTAGCCTTCTTGGCAACAAGGGCACACTGTTGACTCATATTCAGCTTTTCGTCCACTGTAACCCCTAGGTCCTTTTCTGCAGAACTGCTGCCCAGCCATTCGGTCCCTAGTCTGTAGCAGTGCATGGGATTCTTCCGTCCTAAGTGCAGGACTCTGCACTTGTCCTTGTTGAACCTCATCAGATTTCTTTTGGCCCAATCCTCTAATTTGTCTAGGTCCCTCTGTATCCTGTCCCTACCCTACAGCATATCAACCACTACTCCCAGTTTAGTGTAATCTCCAAACTTGCTAAGGGTGCAGTCCACACCATCCTCCAGGTCGTTGATGAAGATATTGAACAAAACCGGCCCCAGCACCGACCCTTGGGGCACTCCACTTGATACCGGCTGCCAACTAGACATGGAGCCATTGATCACTACCCGTTGAGCACGACCATCCAGCCAGTTTTCTATCCACCTTACCGTCCATTCATCCAGCCCATACTTCTTTAACTTGCTGGCAAGGACACTGTGGGAGACTGTATCAAAAGCTTTGCTAAAGTCAAGAAATAGCACATCCACTGCTTTCCCCTCATCCACAGAGCCAGTTATCTCATCATAGAAGGCAATTAGGTTAGTCAGGCATGACTTGCCCTTGGTGAATCCATGCTGACTGTTCCTGATCACTTTCCCCTCCTTTAAGTGGCTCAGAATTGATTCCTTGAGGACCTGTTCCATGATTTTTCCAGGGACTGAGGTGAGACTGACTGGCCTGTAGTTCCCCAGATCTTCCTTCTTCCCTTTTTTAAAGATGGGCACTACATTAGCTTTTTTCCAGTCATCCGGGACCTCCCCCGATTGCCATGATTTGTCAAAGATAATGGCCAATGGCTCTGCAATCACATCGGCCAACTCCTTTAGCACCCTCGGATGCAGTGCATCCGGCCCCATGGACTTGTGTTCGTCCAGCTTTTCTAAATAGTCCCGAACTACTTCTTTCTCCACAGAGGGCTGGTCACCTCCTCCCCATACCGTGCTGCAGAGTGTAGCCGCCTGGGAGCTGACCTTGTCTGTGAAGACAGAGGCAAAAAAAGCATTGAGTACACTAGCTTTCTCCACATCCTCTGTCACTAGGTTCCCTCCCTCATTCAGCAAGGGGCCCACACTTTCCTTGACTTTCTTCTTGTTGCTCACATACCTGAAGAAACCCTTCTTGTTACTCCTAACATCTCCGGCTAGCTGCAACTCCAAGTGTGATTTGGCCTTCCTAATTTCACTCCTGCATGCCTGAACAATAGTTTTATACTCCTCCCTGGTCATTTGTCCAATCTTCCATTTCTTGTAAGCTGCTTTTTTGTGTTTAAGACGAGCAAGGATTTCACTGTTAAGCCAAGCTGGTCGCCTGCCATATTTACTTTTCTTTCTACACATTGGGATGGTTTGTTCCTGCAACCTCAATAAGGTTTCTTTAAAATACAGCCAGCTTTCCTCGACTCCTTTCCCCCTCATGTTATTCTCCCAAGGGACCTTGCCCATCAGTTCCCTGAGGGAGTCAAAGTCTGCTTTTCTGAAGTCCAGGCTCTGTATTCTACTGCTCTCCTTTCTTCCTTGTGTCAGGATCCTGAACTCGACCATCTCATGGTCACTGCCTCCCAGGTTCCCATCCACTATTGCTTCCTCTACTATTTCTTCCCTGTTTGGGAGCAGCAGGTCAAGAAGAGCTTTTCCCCTAGTTGGTTCCTCCAGCACTTGCACCAGGAAATTGTCCCCTACACTTTCCAAAAACTTCCTGGATTGTCTGTGGACCGCTGTATTGCTCTCCCAGCAGATATCGGGGTGATTAAAGTCACCCATGAGAACCAGGGCCTGTGATCTAGTAACTTCTGTTAGTTGCTGGAAGAAAGCCTCGTCCACCTCATCCCCCTGGTCTGGTGGTCTGTAGCAGACTCCCACCACGACATTACCCTTGTTGCTCACACTTCTCAATTTAATCCAGAGACTCTCAGATTTTTCTGCAGTTTCATACTGGAGCTCTGAGCAGTCATACTGCTCTCTTACATACAACGCAACTCCCCCACCTTTTCTGCCCTGCCTATCCTTCCTGAACAGTTTATATCCATCCATGACAGTACTCCAATCGTGTGAGTTATCCCACCAAGTCTCTGTTATTCCAATTACATCATAATTCCTTGACTGTGCCAGGACTTCCAGTTCTCCCTGCTTGTTCCCCAGGCTTCTTGCATTTGTGTATAGGCATTTAAGATAACTCACCGATTGTCCTGCTGTCCCAGTATGGGGCAGGAGCCCTCCCCTCTTGCACTCACCTACTTGTGCTTCCTCCCGGTATCCCACTTCCCTACTTACCTCGGGGCTTTGGTCTCCTTCCCCCGGTGAACCTAGTTTAAAGCCCTCCTCACTAGATTGGCCAGCCTGCTTCCAAAGATGCTCTTCCCTCTCTTCGTCAGGTGGAGCCCATCTCTGCCTAGCACTCCTTCTTCTTGGAACACCATCCCATGGTCAAAGAATCCAAACCCTTGTCTCCGACACCATCTGCGTAGCCATTCGTTGACTTCCACGATTTGACGGTCTCTACCCCGGCCTTTTCCTGCCACAGGGAGAATGGACGAGAACACCACTTGCGCCTCAAATGCCTTTATCCTTCTTCCCAGAGCCACGTAGTCTGCAGTAATATGCTGAAGGTCATTCTTGGCAGTATCATTGGTGCCCACATGGAGAAGCAGGAAGGGGTAGCGATCTGAGGGCTTGATGAGTCTCGGCAGTCTCTCCGTCACATCATGAATCCTAGCCCCTGGCAAGCAGCACACCTCTCGGTTTTCCCGGTCAGGGCGGCAGATAGATGACTCAGTCCCCCTGAGGAGAGAGTCCCCGACCACCACCACTCTCCTCCTCCTCTTGAGAGTGGTGGTTGTGGAACCCCCATCCCTAGGACTGTGCATCTCATGCCTTCCAATCAGTGGAGTCTCCTTCTGCTCTGTTCCCTCAAATGTATCATTCACTCCACTCTCTGCACTAGTACCTGTGGAGAGAACATGAAAACGGTTGCTCATCTGAATATGCGTTTCTTGTACATGGACTTGTCTCATACTCATTCCTCTTCTGGAGGTCACATGCCGCCAATTATCCTCACTGGCCTTCTGTCCCCGCTGCGCAGCCTGCTCTGAATCCTCAGAAGACTGTGCCTGCTGAAGCCTATCCTGACGTCTATCCAGGAACTCCTCATTTTCTTTTATGGAACGCAGGGTTGATACTCGTTTCTCCAGAGTATTTATTAGGAACAAATCATGCCAAACCAGCTTGATTTCCTTCTTTGACAAGGTAACTAGTTTGGTGGATAGGGAAAATGTGGCGGACATAATATACCTGGACTTTAGCAAAGCTTTTGACAGTCCCACACAACATTCTCATAACTAAGATGGAGATATGCAGGCTTGGTAGAACTACCATTAAGCGGATACATAATTGGTTAACAACTGCAAACAAAGAGTAGCTATTAATGGATTGATGTCAGATTGGAGGGAGGTCTCAAGTGGGGTTTCACAGGGATGTGTGTTACTTAACATCTTTATTAATTACCTGGCGGTAGGAATACAGAGCATACTGATAATTATTTGCAGATGAGACAAAGCTGGGGGAGGGGGATACCAACACTTTGGAGGATAGAGATAAAATTCAAAGATATATCTTGACAAATTGGAGAACTGGGCTATAGACAACAAAATGAAATTCAAAGACAAATGTAAGGTGTTACACTCAAGGAAGAAAAACCAAATGTACAAATACAGAATGGGGAAAAACTGACTTGGCAGCAGTACTGCTGAGAAGGATCTGGGAGTTGTGATGGATCACAGCCTCAACACGAGTCAACAATGCATTGCTGTTGCAAAAAACCAAATGCAATTTGGTTTTCATTAACAGAGGCATAGCATGTAAGTCATGTGAGATGATAGTACTGCTCTACTTGACACTGGTTAGGCCTCAGCTGGAGTACTGTGTCCAATTTTGGACACCAATGTATAGAAAGGATGTAGAGAAACTGGAAAGGATCCAGAGGCGAGCGACAAAGATGATCAAAGGGATGGAATGCAAGTCATATGAGCCGACTGGGTAGGTTTAGTCTGGAAAAGAAGCAATTAAGGGGAAACATGACAGTGGTCTTCAAATACTTGAAAGACTACCATAAAAAAGACGGAGAAAAATTCTCTCTCGCCACAGAGGGCAGGACAAGAGACAATGGTTTCAAACTTCAGCATAGCAGACTTAAATTAAATTTTAGGAAAAAACTTCCTAACAGTAAGAAGAACAGTAGGACAATAGAACAAACTGCCTAGGGAGATCATGGAATCTCCTTCACTGGAGATTTTTAAAAAAAAAGGTTGGATAGCCATCTGTCTTGGATGGTCCAGACACAACAAATCCTGCATCTTGGCCAGGGGTTACACTAGATGATCCTTACAGCTCCTTCTAACCCTATGGGTCTATGATTCTATGATACACGGGAAGAATTGAGAGGGAAATAGCACAATGGAGTAGCTGACATGAACCAAGGAAAACAACAGACAGGGGCTATGACAGGGCTCTTTGGTCTAGCAGACAAATGTATAAGAAACGGTTACCCACCTTTTTATAACTGTTGTTCGAGATGTGTTGCACATATCCATTCCACTCTAGATGTGCACGTGCCTTGTGCACAGATGTCAGAATGTTTTTCCCCCTCAGTGGTACTTGGTAGGGACAGCTTGAGAGCCCTGTGTTGCTGTGGCATGCTGGTATAAGAGGGCGGATCCACCCCTGACTCCCCCACAATTCCTTCGTACTGGACATACTCTGGGGAAGGCTGGCGAGTCATGGAATGGATATGTTCAACACATCTTAATGAACTACAGTTACAGTAAGACAGGTAACCATTTCTTCTTCTTTGAGTGATGGCATGTCAATTCCAATGTAGGTGACTCAACTATACAGCTACAGAGGGGGGGGTTTGGAGTCTATCTGAACAGCGATCGTAAAACAACCTGTCTGACGCTGGCAACGTCTCTGAACTGCCAGGTAATAGCATAATGAGAAGTGAAGGTGTTGGCTGAAGACCAATTCTCTGTTTTACAAATATCTGTGATTGGTACTCAAATCAGGAAAGCTGCAGAAGCTGCTGGTGCTATAGTGGAATGCACCAGTACTCTAGCTGCAGGGGTCATGTTAATTAGTTGGTAGCATAAATGGATGCAGGAAGAGATCCAGAAGATTCTCTCGAAGGAAACTGGATTGCCCTTAACTCTGTCCACAACTGTGACAAAGAAGCTGTGCAGAAGTCTGGAATGATTTAGTACGTTCTAGGTAGAAAGTTAATGCTCTCTTCACATTGAATGAGTGAAGCCTTTCTTCACGAGTATGTGATGGGGTTTTGGAAAAAATGTGGGAGAACAGACAAGACTACTTTTGTAAGGATTTTTGGGTGAAGCCTGAGATAAACCTCATCCTTGTAAAGGAGAGCAAGTCACGAGTGTTTCAAAGGAAGGTCCCATTAGACCTGCCAGGACTTAGCGGAGATCCTAAGGAGGGATGGGGTCCCACACTTGGTTATAATCTGGCCAGGCCCTTCAGGAATTGAATTAAAATGTGGTTGGAGAAAAGGGGTTTATTATCCATCCATATACAGAAAGCTGAGATAGTTCTATAAGGGTGCATTTGGCTGCTAACAGATTCTGTTTTAGAAGACAGATCTAGAAGACAGTCCAGCACAACATTAAGGGATGCTTGGTGGGTAGATACACCTTTCTCACGAGACCAAATGGAGAAGCACTTCTATTTAGCCAGGTAAGTGATCCTAGTTGAGGGTTTTCCCACTATTTATAAACACCTCCTGGACATTCTGTAAGCAGAACCTTTCAAAAGCGATCAGTCATAAAGCATCCACACTGTGAGATGGAGAGTGTGGAGGCTGGAGTGCAGAATGTGGCTGCGGTCTCAGGAAATTATGTCTGGATCCAATGAGAGGGATAGGAGGTGGCTCTATCAACAGTATCAGTAGAGGCGAGTATCAGTATTGACACGGCCACACTGGTGCTATAAAGATGAGACGAGCATGATTCTTTTTAAATTTTGGATACTACTCTGAGGAGCAAAGGAATTGGAGGGAAGGTATATAGAAAGCAATTCTCCGAAGACAGGAAAAAGGCATCTATTAGGGAGCCTGGGCTGAGACTACTACTTTGGGAATCCACCCCAAGTTGGAAGATGGCCTGTGTTATGTCTGGACATAATGACCACTTGTGTTGATCGGTGAAGGATCAGCTCAGTTGATCTGTCATTGTATTCTATTTCCCCGGAAGGTAAGTAGCTTTAAGGTGAATTGAGTGGGCTACAGAAGAGTCCTCACAGAATTAGTTTGATTGTGCTCCTCTTTGTCTGTTTAGGTAAAACATGGTAGCCGAGTTGTCTGTAAGAATCAATAGATTTTTTCCCACTATGTTGGGGAGGAAGTTTGAGTAGACTAGACCAGTTGCTCTTAACTCTGACATTTACGTGAGCCTCTGGGTTCTGAGATGATCAAAACCATGAGTCTTCAGGGACACAATGTGAGTTCCCCAACCTGGGGATGACAGGTCTGTGATTAGAGTGAGTGTTCGTAGTATGGAAAGGAAGGGAACTCCCACACAAGCTTTTAGAAGGTCTGTCCACCAATCCATAGACAACAGGACTAGCCCAGGCAGTTGAACCACCTTGCCCAAGGCATCACGATTCAGGGTATATATTTATGCTACCCACGTCTCTAGCATCCTGAGTTGCAGTCTGGAGTATTGCACTACATAGGTACATGTTGCCATGTGACCTAACAGACTGAGGCACTTGCATGCTATTCTGAGTGGGTAAGCTTTCATTTGAAGTACTAGTTTTTGAATGGTTAGAAGTTAGGTCTGTATATTCATCCATGCAATATAGGATTGTTTTATTTCCCCAGGAGTAAAATCAATGGTGTGCAACACACAAGTCATCGTAGTTTGAAGTACTTATCAGGAAAATAAGTTTGCTGTATCCCTCTCATTGCTTAGAGTTAAATGCATTTCGCTTCAGCTGCTCTGAAAGAATTATTCTAACACCATGTCATCATATAAAACATAAATCAGATGATAGCCTCTCTTGCCCTTCTTTTAAAGCCAGAGAGCAACCTGGCAATCTAGTCTCTGCCCTGCTACCAGCTTCCCTTTCTCTCCAATGGGAGAAGTGGCAGCTCAAGAATTGCCCTCCAGGAATCCTGCCAAACTCGATTACCTACTGAGGATTACCTAATGGGTCATATGCACAGAGAATAATTTATCAGAAAGAGATTACATTTGTGCATTTTCACATGCACAATTGTTAACCTAGTACCAAGTTTTGAAGTGGACTAAGTACTCAATTATACCAAGTTTGAAATTTGTATTTACAGCCATTTGAGATACAAAATAAAAAAAATTAAACCGAGATATCTAACAAGTACTTCCTTCCTCTTCCCACAGACACTTGAACAACACAAACAAGTGAAACAATTTACTTAAAAACTTTACTAAAAGTACTCAATTTTGAGGTTGAGAATTTCAAGCCCAAGCAATTTTTAAAAAAAATTATGGGTAGCTAAACAGGCTGCTTTATAATGGAGCTCTTTTCAACCTCATTCACTTTGTTCATTACCATAAACTCTAGGTCTGCAGTTATATCTTAAAGTTCCCAACCTATTAAAATACTTCAGGCAATATATATTTCTCTTCCATTGCAATGCACCATTACTTGAGTGTACAAGATACCATATTTTTTATGCTGATGAAAGGAACTGTGTAGGTCATGTGAAGGAAAATCTGGGAGGTCCCAAGACTTTGGTCAAGCTGTGTGGGCCTTAAAACTTTGGATAAGCATGTGTCCAGGCTGTGTTGAACTTTGGTTCAGCTTGTGTCTGTGTATAGGAGGAAGGAGGGGGAGGCAGAAGTGAAAACGTCCCCAAACAGAACAATTTGAAATAGCAGAAGTCTAAGAAATAGATAACCGCAGTTAGGAAAAAGGGTAGACAGTGAATAACAGGAAAAGCCTATATACGGAAAATGCTCATTTAGCTGGCTTTCCTTTTGACCTGCATTGAATTTGCAATGTATTCCAAATAAGGTAATTAATACGGAAGTATGTGTAATTTGTCTGCGGTTTTGACCTTTATAAGCTGGTTAAAGTTTAAGGAGGGCAGAGCAGCTTGCCACCTTGCATGGGGCTATGCTGACTCTCCTTGTATATATGCTCGTATAAAATAAAGGAGTAGTCTCAGGCGATTCTGATCCGAACACAATGTGGGGTTAATTTTCCACAACAATTTGGGGGCTCGTCCGGGATCCATGACGAATCTCCAGTCCGGAGGACCGTGAGTCGCCCCCCGCTCCGGAATCCGCGGCCGGCCATCTGAAAGGGAGACCATTGAATCTCTATTGGGGTTTCCGGTGTAGGACTGCCCGTAGGCTCTGGGTTGGGTGAGTTTCGCGCTGGAATCGGAATTTTTTTTACCAGACTCGCCTGACACCCTTTGGGTTTCCCCGGGAAGAGCCACAGGGTGTGGCTGGGCAGGAGCAAAGGTAGGCTTCTGTATGTGCCAGGACAGGGGAGGCTGGTAAGTCTGGGATGGTCCGAGACCTAGGACTCACCCTAATAGTGTGAATGCGTAGGTGGCTGGCAAGTCCTTGGAGATCCGAATCCCCACTACACCTGTGTGAGTGCGGGCCATGGAAAGACGCCCAGAGTCCTTCGCGAAATCTCTGGACTCATGACCGAAGTGCCTTTAACGCAAGCTCCATGAGCCCCAACGAGTCGGCCGGTAGAAGGCCGGGCTAGGGCAACGCAACTCTGCATGGCATCATCCAGTGAGGAGCGTGCCCAAGCCTAGGTGTGTGTGACCCCACCCTTTGTGTCTTCGGACGATCCCGCAACCTCCTTCCTATCCCTCCCCCGCCTAATGGTGGGCCCCGCGCCACTGACTCACCTAAGCACCTCACCTGAAGCGACAGAGTAAGCGGCAACCAGCCGACGCTCTTTGCTAAAGGGGATTGGTTGCAAGGACGGTCGTGGACACCCTACAATAAACCTTTCCTGTGTGAGTGATCACCCCGAGCGTGTGACCTGCGTGGGAGCCTGGCACAGCTCACCACAAAGGGAAGGATGGGGACCGGTGGATTTAAGGAGACCACCGTTCTGCCAAAAGGCACGCCTGCGCATTACATGTACATGAATTATAGTCCTTTGCTTGCAAGTTTTTAGAAAAAATTGAAATTGGTATACCAGGGATAATCCAAAATTACAATTTCCTGCCTTTTTTTTTTTGACCTTTATAAGCTGGTTAAAGTTTAAGGAGGGCAGAGCAGCTTGCCACCTTGCATGGGGCTATGCTGACTCTCCTTGCATATATGCTCGTATAAAATAAAGAAGTCTCGGGCGAATCTGATCCAAACACAACGTGTGGTTAATTTTCCACAACAGTCATAAAACCTAGACTAGAAGAAACTTTAATGTAATAAGTAGGTCCATCAAGTGATTAAAAAAATTAATTGCGATTAATCGCGGTTAAATAAAAGAATACCATTTATTTAAATATTTTTGCGTTTTCTACATTTTCAAATATATTGATTTCAGTTATAACACAGAATACAAAGTGTACAGCGCTCACTTTATATTTATTTTTTATTACAAATATTTGCACTGTAAAAAATAAATAGTATTTTTCAATTCACCTAATACAAGTACTATAGTGCAATCTCTATCATGAAAGTTTAATTTACAAATATAGAATTATGTACCAAAAAAAATCTGCATTCAAAAACAAAACTACGTATAACTTTAGAGCCTACAAGTCCACTCAGTCCTACTTCTTGTTCAGCCAATCGCTCAGACAAGCAAGTTTGTTTACATTTGCGGAAGATAATAATGCTGCCTGCTTCTTGTTTACAAGGTCGTCTGAAAGTGAGAACAGGCATTTGCATGGCACTGTTGCAGCTAGTGTTGCAAGGTAATTACATGCCAGATGCACTAAAGATTCATACGTCCCTTGATACTTCAACCACCATTTCAGAGGACATACCTCCATGCCAATGACAGGTTATGCTCAATGATCCAAAGCAGTGTGGACCGATGCATGTTCATTCTCATTATCTGAGTCAGATGCCACCAGCAGAAGGCTGATTTTCTTTTTCGGTGGTTTGGGTTCTGTAGTTTCCACATCAGAGTGTTGCTCTTTTAAGACTTCTGAAACATGCTCCACATGTCCCTCTCAGATTTTGGAAGGCACTTCAGATTCTTAAATCTTGGGTCGAGTGCTGTCGCTATCTTTAGAAATCTCACATTGGTATCTTTGCATTTTGTCAAATCTGCAGTGAAAGTGTTCTTAAAATGAACAACATGTACGGGGTCATCATCTGAGACTGCTATAACAGGAAATATATGACAGAATGCGGGTAAAACAGAGCCAGAGACATTGAACTCCTTGGGGGAGAATTGTGTCACAAATTTAATTAACGCATTATTTTTTAACGAGCATCATCAGCATGGAAGCATGTCCTCTGGAATTATGGGCAACGCATGAAGAGGCATATAAATCTTTAGTGGATCTGGCACGTAAATATCTTGTAAGGCCAGCTACAAACAGTGCCATGCGAACGCATGCTCTCACTTTCAGGTGACACTGTAATTAAGAAGCGGACAGCATTATCTCCCGAAAATGTAAACAAACTTGTTTCTCTTCACGACTGGCTGAACAAAAATAGTACTGAGTGGACTTGGAGGCTCTAAAGTTTTACATGTTTTGTTTTTGAGTGCAGTTATGCAACAAAAAAATCCTAGATTTGTAAGTTACACTTTCATGATAAAGAGATCACACTACAGTACTTGTATGAGGTGAATTGAAAATACTATTTCTTTTATTATTTTTATAGTGCAAATATTTGTAATAAAAAATAATATAAAGTGAGCATTGGACACCTTGTAATCTGTGTTTTAATTGAAATCAATATATTTAAAAATGTAGAAAAACATCCAAAAATATTTAATATATTTCAATTGGTACGCTATTGTTTAACAGTGTGATTAAAAAAAATTAATTGTGATTAGTTAATTGCACAGGTTAACTGTGATTAAATTGACAGCCCTAGTAATAAGAAAACATATCAATGGTCCTTATTTGAAACATACCAGCAAAGTAGGCCAATCTGAAGCCTTTCCTAGAGATAGTGTCATCCGAATGAAATCTGATCCAAACATGGTCTTGTGAAGAGATGTATGGTGATGGAATGGAGGAGCCACATGCTCTATAACCTTCCAAATTCTTGTAGGTTCCTATTGTTAACCAATCCGAACTGCATCGTCGTGATCCCTGAACATCAAAATCTTGAAAACTGCAAAAGAGACAGAGTCAAACTTAGCTAAGGAAGTGGCTATTTTACAAGTTATTTGATAAATTATTGCTATTTAAAATGGAAATGAGTGGAAGGAGTTTTTACTAGTCTGAAGTTGAAAAAAAAACTAAGAAAATGGTCAGGAAGGTCTTATTGCCTTTTTGCAGACAGAATTTTACTATACACTTTGTAATGATGTAATAGAGATGGTCTTTCCATTACCAGGATCCTAGAAATCCACATGCTTGTAATTCCCCACCCATTCCAAGCAGTTAGGCTATTGCCTCTGACACTTAGCAACTTCTGTGTTTGACAGAATTTTAGCTTTCATTTTAAAAAAGGTTTTAACTCTTCTGGTTGCAAAGATACTTTTTATAGGCCCAATCTCTAATGATTCTGAAATCATATTAAGAGATTTTATTTAAACCAAGTCTCAACATTGTTTCAGCTAAAGCAGCTTCCCATGGTTGGGCTTGCCATTGTAGATGGAGCCAAAATGTATGAGAATTATTATTTTAAACATGATTTGGCTGACTGAACTGTGCCGGATCCTGACTTCACTAAAATATAGTTGAGTCATGAGACTCCATTACCACGGAGTGGTTTGGCTCCCACCATATCTTTGTGCCTGGGCAAAAGTAGGCCAGTGCAAAGAAAGCACTAGACCGGAAATGGCATGGCTAATAAAATGCAGTATATTGATAGAAGAAAGCTAGCACTGACGTATAACAAATCTTATAAACCTAACTTAGAATAAAGATTTTAGAAAAACATTTTTTGTGGTTGAACAGCTGCTTCCATTGTACCCTGCAACTTAATGACATGCCACTGTAAAAAAAGATTTGGGTAGAAATAAAAGCTCTGAACTGAAACAATTTAAAAAAAGACTACATTCTTAGCCAAGTGTTTATTTTGATAGAACTCTCCTTTCTTCCTGGGTCAGCAAGTCTGCACTGGGAACAAACAAAATCTGCAGTTAAAGCAGTTTCATAATCAGCACTGGACGGTATACAGGCCCAGTTCTAACTTGTAATTTGTTGCCAAAATAAATGTTGATTTCCCTGGAAATTATGGAGGGGTGGAGAGAGTGTGAACTGATAAGTACCTGAACATATGGTATAGAAGAAAAGTCATTATTTCCTCTATAAACTTACAAGACATATGAAATAGATATCAAAAAATAAAAGTAAACCTTCGCAAATTTGTAACTGTTGCCTGCGATAATTTTAGATTTCTGTAAGATGAAATCTATCAATATTTCCAAAATGCTGCATTTCCCATATACCTTTAAAAAAAACCTTGATAAAACAGATTGATTTTAATGCTACAGAGAAATTAAAAGCAAATTGAGTAAGTATGAAAGCATGACCACTATTATGAACTTGTGGTTTAAAAAGACTAAGCCAAAAGAAATTCTTAATGGAAAAGCTGCAGCAACTCTGTCTCTTCAGCACCAATGACTACATTCAAATGATTAAGTTTTCCATTATAACTTACCTCTGAATGCAGGCATTCTATCTGACATTTATAAAATTAGCATTCTGTTTATTCCTTCCTTTGAGCACTTACATATACAGCCCTGCGCGGATACAAAATTTGTATCTACATCTGATCCACAATCCGCAAAAACAATCTGCGGATATCTGCATCTGGATACCCACAGATATAAAGTGGATATCCGTGGATTTGAAGGGTTCTACTTACATAAACCCTGAATAACTGTAACTTGTACACCCAAAATTTCAATGAGAATTTTGCATCAGATTTTCTGAAGCGCCCAGCCCCAGAGCTCGAGCCATGTTTCAGGTCTTCAGAAGCACTCAGATCCCATTCATGTATCTAAATTAAGTGACCAATTTTTTAATCACAACTCAGCGTTCAGGAGCCCCATTGCTTTCAATGGTAGCTGCTGGGTACTGCGCTCTTTTGAAAATTTGGGCCTTTGAGTATATCGAGATTGCAGAATTTGGCCCAGGTGACAAATGCTACAAGCCAAAGTAGAAGTAAAATAGCTGTAGAAAATATAAAGACAGATCTTGCGGTTAACACTACAAGTACTGAATTTTGAATAGAGGAGACTGAGAAATAAGTAATCCATAGTTAGCAATATGCAATTAATGACTATTCAATACACCAGGGTGGTACAATAGCAAAATTACCTTATAGTGATGATTTCCCCTGGGTTTGCATGGATATACCAGCTACAGTTGATTCTGGCAGGATATTCAAAAGGCCAGCCTGGACTCGTGATTACCCCACTTGGTGCTCTAATTTGTTCCGGACTATCTCCACAAGCTGAAAGATATTGAAAGCAATTTGACTAACTACATATTTCAAAAAATAGCAAAACAAAATGAATCAAGGTTTACCAAAAAATAAAATAAAAAAATTCTACTTTCACAGATTAAAATAATTGTATCAGTAGAAAGCAATGACATGAAGTCTGGATAACAACAGCCAGTATGGCCCATGAAGGGCATAAGTCAGAATACTTATCCAGAAAGAGGTGTTTCCTGGCATTAAGCATGTCTGACTTCCAATCCATGCTCAACTATTAATACCAACTGTGGCAAACTTCCTCTATACCCTTGGTCTTGCTACAAGCAACATACACCTGAATTTCCCCAGGTGTAAAATGGGGATATCAATATCTAGCTGGTAAGGGTGTTACTTGGATTACCCCCATAGGGGACTTTGGTGCAGAGTATGCCATTTTCAGCAGCAGGCCATTTTCTCTAATTCACACTAAAAGATTGGAAAGAGTTTACCTCAACCCTTTTAAAACACACCACTCCACGCCTCCCTCTTTTGCTCAGAGTTTCTCTTCAATATGAGAATTGGAACATCCCTGAAAATCTGTTTCCTGATTTCCATGGGGTATGCTCACCTTTAAGAAAGCAATACTGGCTAAAGTGAGGCATACAGTAATTTGGGACATGATGCATTCTTTTGGTAAAATTAAACTACGGTACTCAGACACTATGCTGATAGGCACATTAGGAAAGAGTGTAATAATGAAAAAAATAATAATAAATAGGTGAAATTCACCTTTGTGTGGAGAGACAGCACAAAGCCTATCCACTACTTAAATCCAAGTTACTTAAACCATATTTTGAGGAGTAGTCTCCACAGAGGTGAATTTTCCTCATGACAGCAAGTGCTTTGAAAGCAAAGTACTGATTGTGCTCAATATTAGAGAGAGAGTTTAAGGTTGGAAGGGTTCACCAGATCATCCAGTCTGACAGTCTGTATATCACAGATCAGTACCACACTGCACCCACACATGAAATCCACCAAATGAAATCAGGCCAAAATATTACAGCCCAAAATATTACAGGAGACAAGACTATTAAGTGCCACAGACCGAGAATAGGAGGGACTGAAGTGCACCAATGCTTGAGGCCCCTGCGATGGCAGAGAAATGATTAAGTTTGATAATCCTGGTGAGTGATCTGACCCACACACTGCAGAGGAAGGTTAAAAAACAAACAAACCACACACACACACACACACACACAAACAAAACAACCACAAAAACCCACAAGAACACCACCAACCTGACCTGGGAGGAAATTCCTTCCCAAGTCCACATATGGCAAACAGTTAGACCAGGCATCGGCAACCTTTGGCACGTGGCTCACCAGGGTAAGCCCTCTGGCGGGCCGGGCTGGCCTGCCAGGGGGCTAACCCTGGCGAGCCGCGTGCCTAAAAGGTTGCCAATGCATGAGAGTTAGACCCTGAGCATGTGAGCAAGGACCAGCCAGACAAGCACCTGAGAGATAGAATACTCAGTGCCACCTCACAGTCCTGGTCCACCCTGCCCAATGTCCCATCTCCAATAGCAGTCATCTCTCATTCTCTGATGCTCCAGAGAAAGGAGACCAGCCTCCCCCACCAAGAACCATTTGGGCAGGATCCATTCCTGGCCTCTGCTGGTGATCACTTGTCAAAACCTTCCTGTTTAATTGCATTTACTTCTGGGACTCATTTCACCTCTGGACTGTAGTGACTACATAAAACATTTCAGCTTTGCTCTCACGACCCAGGTAGCCATTACACATAAATTATACCCCATAATTCAGTCGTGTTTTTCTCTATACCTATTTTGCTAACTTTTGTGATGTTATTACAATACTTGCTACACTGTTTTTTCTTTAAGCCCTAGACAAAGCCATTTGAGCACTCAAGAAGCTCGGCTTTCATTTTCAACAGTTCATTGTTCTCCTCCTTGCAGATCTGATTCAAAAAGAAGATGGCACATGGAGAATTTATTACTCTTAACGTCTCTCAATTTTTCAGACAATTTTTTGTTTTTTGAATGTTTGGGATTGGCAATATTACTGTAATTCCACCCCATATATTCCCACACACTAGAGGTAGTCAAACTTTTACAAGAAACATGAAATTCTGGGAATCATTTTCATTATGGACTGATTTTTTCAAAACTGTTTTGTGGATTTATAGATTTTTGTTTCAAAGTTGATCATTTTCAAAGACAACATTTTCAAAATCATTTGGCTATGATCAATCAAAATTTGCAACACAAAAAATACAACAAATGAACACAAAATAATTAACAAAAATGTGAGCTATGTGGTCCAGAGAGGTCTTCCAGGGTCATATAATAATGGACCACATAAAAGATTCAATTTATAATCTGAATAAAAAATTTTAAGACAGCTAATTGGTTTCCCAATTATTTCCCCCCAGAAACAGGCCATTTAAAAAAAAAAAAACCAACAAAAAACCCATCACATTTTGGTTTGAAAATGTTTGACTAACATACACAGTATAGTTGTGATAACCTTCACCCCTTTCCCAACTTTAGTATTTCAGTATGGCACAATGTAAATCCATTTCTTTCAAGAGCTATGAAGTTTAAAAAGCCATTAAAAAGTTGGCAAATGTGCTTACCATCTCTTTACCAGAATAAATGTAATCAAGTAAAACAAGTTCATTTTGAGTTTAAGAAAACATTGCTTACTAAAAGAAGTAATTTTTTAAAAAGCATTATTATTAAATAGATGAGTTATAAAGAGGTACCATACTTATGGTACACATAAGATTTGACTAACTATATGACGAAAAAAGCAAATATCAAAATAAAGAAATCTTTTTATTCATTATTCAATAAATTGTTCACTTAGTAAAAGTTAATTGGTTTAGTTTTCAGTAAACCCCATAGGTGGTGCTCTTACCCCATTATACTTCGGAATGTCAACTGCATTTTTATGTGCTAACACTGAAATACACACTGTTTGTGTTTGATACTTCTGTTACTGACAAGAGTCAGGCTCAATGAATAGCAAGAAAAATGATTTTTAAAAGTTTGCTATTTTCCTTGTATATCCTATTAACATGAACAAAAAGCCACAGAGTAAGAGATGAAATACGCATCTAAAGCATTTTAAATGAAACGTTATTCTTGAGAAGTACTTCATTACTGACAAAATACAGATCTTAACTAAAAGTAGTATATTTCAAGTGAAATACACACAATTAAAAAAATCCATCTGGTTTTGCATTTTTGCAACCTGACATAAAACTTTGCTATAAAATGCATTTCAATAAACTTTTAAATTTGCTTACATATATATCAGGGCAAGTGAAACACTATTAGAACCTCAAAATACCCACCAAAACATCTGTTCATCAAATTTATGAAACTGAACTTTCTAAAACTCTACATTCATTACAAGATATACATAACACATTCATTAAGAAAACGTTGTCCCAAAAACAGGTAATAGCTGAAGATCCATTTAGAAATTAAGTCTTACAACCTCTTCCCATTCTCAATTAAAAGTTCCCCCTCATACCAAACTCCCCAACCACCCACAATCAACCTCTTCCTGACATTTGCTAAAGAAATTAAATTGTAACAGTAAGTCATTTGTGCAAATGATGGCGCCAAAAAGAGGACATACCTAAGCTTTGTGAAGGGGGATTGCAATTTGGTCACAATGGAAGATGAAAAGGAAAACTGTAAAGAATGGTAGGAGTTTGTGAGTGTTGCAGATTAGCTCATATTATTACAAATTTCTGTGAATGGCAAGGCTGCTAAGGAAATGGGTTAGAAGAACTCTAACGTGGAAAGTCTGCTGTAGCGAGTGGCCTTAGTACATGATATCTGGTTCAGCAGTTCAGGTAGAACGCTGAAGAGGTGTAGCCTGAATTTTATATGATAGCTACCTGAAGGAACAAACCTTTATGGGACAGGCTGACACACTGCATAATATTAGAATAGTGGTGAATGGTAGTTGCATTTCCACAGGAAGAATTAGGGAGATGTGCAATAAAAAGCAAGAATGTCCTGCCCAAACAGTCAAGCCAAATGGGTTACAATTATGGTTAAGATTTTGTCATGGTTATTTTTAGTAAAATCATGTACTGATCGTGGGCAATAAACAAAAATTCACTTGTGACTTCACTAAAAATAACCCGGGGGTAGGGTTGGAGGGAATGACAGCTGAACCTCATGGGGGGGGGAGCCCCAACACCATGGGGGGGGGTGCACAGCCCTGGCTGCATCCATGCATCCAGCTGCGAAGCAGGGGTGCGCAGTCCCAGCTACAGCGGGGAGGGGCGGGGGTCCTCCAACCCAGCCCAAGCCGTGCAGGAGGGCACACAGTGCTGGCTCTAGCCCCGGCTTCAGCCACTGACAGCAAAAGAAGTCATGGAGGTCTGGTAAACTCTCAGAATCCGTGACTGCCGTGACCTCCGTGACTAAATTGTAGCCTTAGTTATAATTAATTGGGAAAATAGGGATGGAGGAAGTTGCCAATACATCCTTGCCAACTCTCAATTTTAATGTGATTTATATTTTTAGCCTTTATTTAAAATATCCAGCATTTCCCATTGTTTTCCATACTCTCCCTATTAAAATGGCTGCTGTCCTATTGTTTTCAGTGAAATTGATGTCAAGCAGACCCTACTGAATAGGGTTGCATCCAGGGGAGGGAGGACGTGAAGAAGGGAGGATGCACAGGAGCAAGGATTGAGACTATGGATGCAATGGAATGTACAGGCAGAACATTGCACTGAAAGATAAGTAAAAAGTAGGATGTGAAAGAAGAGTGATAATGGTGGACAGGGAGACAGGAAGGGGATAGGGAAGGGAGACAGACAAAAAGAACGGCAGCTTCCTCATTCCCAAGGTTTGAATAAGTTAAACGAAGTCCCCCCTTCAGGCTTTGCATTTGTGCATTTAAAGGTTACATTTTTTGCCTGAACTGATTAAACTAAGTTGGGGGAAAGAGGGAAATTTCTCCCTAAAGCTTAATAAAATCAAAAGAATCCAAACCAAAATATAAGTAATGGCACAATCAGTGAAGGCACAACCCATATAGGATTAGACCTTTGGAGAGAAAAGCAGCTGTGGAAAGGGGCTAAGTTGAGTCAGCAGTGCTGGGATCTACTAAGAGAAGAGAATAAAGGGTTGGTTTGTTTGTTTTCATTTTTTTAAGACTAGAGACATCCTGAAAATCAGAAGGGAAGTTTTCTAAGGTGCAAAGGGCCAATACTAGTCAACTCCCGGGGAGGGGAAGAGAGCAAGAAAGTTGGGTGCCTAACTCCCAACTGACTTCTTTGAAAATCTTCTCCCATGTTGTTTATAGGAACAGGATAGAATCTCTATATTCTAGTTGCTTGGTTCCTGGCTTAAGAAGAGAAAGAACCTGGCAATCATATTTGAGGCCCACATATGCAATAGTAAGTGACAATGAGAGAGTTAAGCAAGTATTCTTGTCAAGAACTGAGAGACTCTGACCCTTGTAGCTGTTTGGTATCTCTGAGTGGTTAATTGCTCCTTGGTGGAGGGATAGAGATAAATTGAGCTAAGCGGGCACTTGGAATAAAAAGTCACTTGCTGGGCCAACTCGAGAGCCACAAACTGGGAGCTAACAGGAGTTTTGGAAGGAATTGAGAAAGGGGGTGTGACAGTCTTTTCTTCCAGATACAATGCTCGTGAGATTTCAAGATGGCCTGAGACTGAACCGTGGTGGTGACCTGCAACGTTCATGGCGTGTTTTCATTCCCCTGAATGACGGGACTTCTTGTATACGAAGCTTAAGTTGGTAGCTGTGCTGGACGAAAAGATTCTTGCATTAGAGGGGCAAACAGACACTACTGAGAATCACAGACACTGAGGAGTTTCTAGGCAGTCAGGTTCAGAAGGTTCACCCCACCCCAGGTTCAAGGAAGAAAGGAGCTGGCCACCAAGGAGTTAGAGAGACAGGAAGTCAGATGAGGCCTGGCAGTTCATAACCATCAGAGTCAAGAGGTCATGTAGGCATTCTACATGGCTGGAGACTGATGAGGATGGGAAGGCTGTGGCCACCAGAGAGAAGAGGACCAGGAGGAATTCCATACTGCTAAAAGTTTCAAATCGATACCAGGCCCTCAATGTGGAAACTGTGGAAGAAACCTCTCAAGACGCAGTCAGTCCAAGGGGATGGAAACATGTACATCCACACCTGTGGATGGAAGCTCGGCCCAATCTGTAAGAAAAAATATCAAGTTTCCCACAAAAAGTTCTCCAACTGTTCAATGAACACAGACAAACCTTGTTGAGGATTCAATACTCAGCAGAATCAAAAGAACATTTTGCAAGGGAGTTGGACAACAGGACAGTGTGCTGCTGCCTTCCAAGAGCCAAGACATAAGGTATCACTCTAAGGGTACGTCTACACTACAGAATTAGGTCGAAATTATAGAAGTCGATATATTAAAACCCGAATTTATGGAATCGATTGTGTGTGTCCCCACTAAAGAGCATTAAGACCATGAGGTCGATTGACTGTGTCCACAGTAGCGAGACTAGCATCGAGCATTGCGTTTGCGGGTAGCTATCCCACAGTTCCCGCAGTCTCCGCCGCCCATTGGAATTCTGGGTTGCGATCCCAAAGCCTGATGGGGCAGAAAACATTGTCGCTGGTGGTTCTGGGTACATGTCGTCAAGCCATCAAACGTCCCTCCCTCCCTCCTTGAAAGCAACCTTTTTCGCGCCTTTTCTCCGGGGTTTCCCTGTTTGCTACGGAAGCCTGCTCAGCTCACAATTACCGTACATCTCCAGCGTACGCCTGGACATTAGGTCTAGTGGGGATTCAGTCACGCTATAATACGGGCAGAGGGATAGCTCAGCGTTCTGAGCGTTGGGCCACTAAACCCAGGGTTGCGAGTTCAATCCTTGAGGGGGCCATTCCGCCTGAGGCTGGTAGTCGCGGGACTACACAGCATAAGCTCCTTGCCTTCTAGCTGCAGATGGTGCAATATGCTATAAATGGTTGTGGTCGCGGGACCATACAGCAGCAGCTCCTTGCCTTCTAGCTGCAGATCATACAATATGCTTGAAATTCGTGTGCTCCTGGCCGGCGGCCTATGTTGCGGCTGGCCGGGGGTGCTTGGACATAAATGGGAGTGACCAGAGTGACTCTGGTCATTCTCTTTTTTACGTTTTGTTTAAGGGAGATTCAGCACTGCCTGGAACACGGGCAGAGGGATAGCTCAGCGGTATGAGCGTTGGCCCGCTAAACCCGGGGTTGCGAGTTCAATCCTTGAGGGGGCCAGGAGAGCATATTGTACCATCTGCTGCTAGAAGGGAAGGCGCCTAACCCTTGCTCACCGCATATTGTACTATCGGCAGCTAGAAGGACATGAGCCTAACCCTTGCTCCCCCCCTCCCTCCGTGAAAGCAACTGTGCGGGGAGCCAAAAATCCTTTCGCGCCTTTTTTCATGCGGGTGCCATATTGCTGACACCATTGTTATCCACCCGCCGCTTCTGCTCCCACTCTGCTGTCCTGCAAACAGCATACCAGGGAAAGCATGGAGCACGATCAGATCACCGCAACTGTTATCGCCGTTATGAACACCACGCGCATTGTCCAGGAGTATATGGCGAACGAGAACCAGGAGCTGCTAGAGCAACAGGAGGCGAGGAGGGGACAGCAGCAGCCTGAGGACAGTGATGAGGACATGCACACAGACCTCTCTCAAAAAAGGCCCCCCCGCAAGGTGGACATCATGGTGGTAATGGGGCTTGTTGATACAGCGGAACGCCGATTCTGGGCCCGGGAAACAAGCACAGACTGGTGGGACCACATAGTGCTGGAGGTCTGGGATGAATCCCAGTGGCTGCGAAACTTTCGCATGCGTAAGGGCACTTTCATGGAACTTTGTGAGTTGCTGTCCCCTGCCCTGAAGCGCCAGAACACCAAGATGAGAGCAGCCCTCACAGTAGAGAAGCGACTGGCAATAGCCCTGTGGAAGCTTGCAATGCCAGACAGCTACCGGTCAGTCACGAATCAATTCGGAGTGGGAAAATCTACAGTGGGGGCTGTTGTCATGCAAGTAGCCAGGGCGATCACCAAGCTGCTTGTACCAAGGGTTGTGAGTCTGGGAAATGTGCAGCTCATACTGGATGGCTTTGCAGCAATGGGGTTCCCGAACTGTGGAGGGGCGATAGACGGAACCCATATCCCTATCTTGGCACCGGACCACCAAGCCAGCGAGTACATAAACCGAAAGGGTTACTTTTCAATAGTGCTGCAAGCACTGGTGGATCATAAGGGACGTTTCACCAACATCAACGTGGGATGGCTGGGAAAGGTACATGACGCTCGCATCTTCAGGAACTCTGGTCTGTTTCAGCTGCTGCAGCAAGGGACTTTCTTCCCAGACCAGAAAATAACCGTTGGGGATGTTGAGATGCCCATAGTTATCCTTGGGGACCCAGCCTACCCCTTAATGCCATGGCTCATGAAGCCATACACAGGTAGCCTGGACAGTAGTCAGGACCTTTTCAACTATAGGCTGAGCAAGTGCAGAATGGTGGTGGAATGTGCATTTGGCCGTTTAAAAGCTTGCTGGCGAAGTTTATTGACTAGGTAAGATCTCAGCGAAAACAATATTCCCATTATTATTACTGCTTGCTGTGCGCTCCACAATATCTGTGAGAGTAAGGGGGAGATGTTTATGGCGGGGTGGGAGGTTGAGGCAAATCGCCTGGCCACTGGTTATGCGCAGCCAGACACCAGGGCTATTACAAGAGTACAGCGGGGTGCGTTGCGCATCAGGGAAGCTTTGAAAACCAGTTTCATGAATGGCCAGAATGCTGTGTGAAAGTTCTGTTTTTCCCCAGTAATGAAAAGCCCCACCCCTTCATTCGCTCTACTTCCCTTTACCCAAACCGCCCTGCCCTCCCCCCCTCGGTCACCGCTTGCAGAGGAAATAAAGTCACTGTTGCTTAAAAATCATGCATTCTTTATTAATTCGTAAAACACAGAGGGGGAACTATGGGAGTAACTGACACAGTCTCCCGGGATAGGTGGTGGAGGAAGGGAAGCACCAGGATGGGTGGTGGAGGAAGGGAAGCACCAGGATGGGTGGTGGAGGAAGGGATGAGGGAAGAACAAGGACACACAGCACTTTAAAACGTATTGAATGCCAGCCCTTTCTTGCTTGGACTGTTCTCTTGGCTTGAGTGGTTGGGTGCACGGAGGCCACCCAAACGCGTTCTTGGGCATCTCGGGGATGAGGTTATGGGACTCGGGGAGGAGGGCTGTTGGTTACACAGGGGCTGTAGCGGCGGTCTGGGCTCAGGCGGCCTTTCCTGAACCCTACGCCTTTCCTCAGCCATAAGCCGGAGGATTTCCGTTTGATCCTCCAGTAGCCTCAGAATTGCATCCCACCTTCTCTCTGCACGCTGACGCCACCTACTCTCTTCATCCCGCCACTGTCTCTCTTCATCCCGCCAGTCATTGTCTTCAGCACGCCACCTGTCCGCGCGATCAAATTCTGCCTTCCTGGACTCCAACAGTGTCTGCCTCCACGCATTCTGCTGGGCAGCCTCAGTGTGGGAGGATTCCATGAGTTCTGAGAACATATCGTCTCGATTCCTTTTTTTTTTAACTTCTAATCTTCGCTAGCCTCTGGGACGGTGATGAAAGGGGTGGCGTTGAAACATTTGCAGCTGCAGGAGGAAACAAACGGGAGAGGAGTAGTTTAAAAGACATATTAGAGAACAATGCTCCAAACATTACATATCACATGTGCATTTGGTCCAAGGTTGCACTTTGTCTGTTATATTGAGGGTCTGCCGGTTTGGTGTGAGAGATCACACAAGCAGGTCCGGCGGGCAACAGAATTCGGCTTGCTGGCAGCCATGGCAAGACACAGTTTATAGGCTTCTTTAACCTTCATAACATGTGGGATTGTTTTCAAACAGCAACCCCCTCATTTCCCATAACAAACATCCTTTGGGCTGGCAATTTAAAACAAACAGGTTGGCAACTGAAAAGGGAGGGGCGGCGGTTTTCGGGTTAACATGCAGCGCGAACCTAATCTACACCCCCCACACACACACATCCAAGATGTTCGCTGTTCCCCCTCCCCCCACCACGTGGGTCACAGCGGGGAAGATTTCCGTTCAGCCACAGGCAAACAGCCCAGCAGGGACGGAGCCCCTCTGAATACCCCCTTAATAAAATTTCCTGTATTTCAACCAGGTGACCATGAATGATATCACTCTGAGGATAACACAGACAGATAAAGAACGGATGTTGCTTGAATGCCAGCAAACACCGGGACCATATGCCGCCATGCTTTGCAAAGCAATGATTCCAGACTACGTGCTACTGGCCTGGCGTGGTAGAGTGTGTTACCACGGAGCACAGGATAAGGCTGCCCTCCCCAGAAACCTTTTGCACAGGCTTTGGGAGTACATCCAGGAGATCTTTCTGGAGATGTCCCCGGAGGATTTCTGCTCCATCCCCGAACATGTTAACAGAGTTTTCCAGTAGCTGTACTGGCCACGAATTAATCATTAAACACGATTGCTTATAAAACATGTATTAATTTAACAGAGGTACACTCACCAGAGGTCCCTTCTCCTGCATCGAGCACGCCTTGGGAGGGTTCGTAGTGTACTGGCTCCAGGGTGACAGAGTTCCTGGCTGTCGGGGAAAAGGGCTTCTCCGCTTCCTTGCTGTGTCTGTGTGCTATTTACAGCATCATTATCATCATCATGCTCCTCTGTGGTTTCTGATGATCCACATACGGAGTCATAACACATGGGTGGGTCAGTGCTGGCTGCACCTCCTAGAATGGCATGCAGCTCATCATAGAAGCGGCATGTCTGGGGCTGTGACCCAGAGCGGTTGTTTGCATCTCTGGTTTTTTGGTAGGCTTGCCTGAGCTCCTTAATTTTCATGCGGCACTGTTGCGCGTCCCTGTTGTAGCCTCTGTCCTGCATGCCCTTGGAGACTTTGGCATATGTATTGGCGTTTCTTCTTTTGGACCCTAGCTCTGCTAGCACGGTTTCGTCTCCCCATACAGCGATCAGATCGAGTACCTCACGCTCGGTCCATGCTGGAGCTCGTCTTCGGTTCTGGGACTCCATCAAGGTCACCTCTGCTGATGAGATCTGCGCTCACCTGCAGCTCACCACGCTGGCCAAACAGGAAATGAAATTCAAAAGTTCGTGGGGCTTTTCCTGTCTACCTGGGCGGAGCATTCGAGCTCAGACCGCTGTCCAGAGCGGTCAGATGTTGCACTGTGGGATAGATTCAGGAGGCCAATACCGTCGAATTGCGTCCTCACTAAGCCTACATCGATTCGGCAATATCGCTTTAAGCGCTAATCCCCTCGTTGGGGGTGGAGTGGCGAGATCGATTTTAAGAGCCCTAGAAGTCTATGTTAAGGGCTTCGTCGTGTGGATGGGTGCACGGATCAATCGAAATAACGCTAATAAATTCGACCTAAACTCGTAGTGTAGACCAGGGCTAAGACTGGACAGGCTTGTGAAGTTGTTGGGCAAGGATCCAATGCTGATGGTTTACATAAACACTAAAGACACTGCGTTGTGGGATAGCTCATAGATAACAGATTACTTCAGGAAACTTGGAAGTGTGCTGAAAAAGAATATCCAGGTGATAGTCTCGGAGATCCTTCCTGTCCCACGAGCAAAGGAAGACAGAAAGCAGAAGATGCTGGAAGTAAAGTGGTGTAGGGTAGAGGGTTTTGGTTTTGTAGAATATTGGTCCCCTTTCTACAGGGAGAGAGAGTAGCATTGTGTGGATAGGTTCCCTACAACTGGGGCGAAGATTATCTCCTTGGGAAGAGGCTAGCTAAAGTAATCAAGATGGCGTTAACAAAAGGGGAGAGTAGAAAAGGAATATATGAGCGCTCAGCACAAAAAAATAGAGCACTGAGAACAAAAAATTGATCAAGAAAGGACATGAAAAGAAGAAATGCATGAACTGCCTTAGCACAAATGCAAGGAACATGGGTAATAAACAAGATGAATTCAAATTGTTCATTTATGAACACAAATTAGAGATCTTGTTGGTATTACTGAAACCTGGTGGGATGATTCACGATTAGAACATTAATCGATGGTTATAACCTATTTAGGAAGTATCAAATGGGCAAAAGGAGAGTGGAAGTATCCCTCTCTGTCACAAATTGCATTACCTGTTTCTGAGTCATTAATAACTCAGAAGAAAATTATCTTGAATGTTTATGGATCAATGTCCTAACAGATAATGCACAAGATAGGGTATTACCTGACAGACTCCCCTTTTGTTAATGCCGTCTTGATTACTTTAGACAGCGAACAGATGACTGGCTCTTTATTCACCTATTTATAAGATGTATGAAAAAAAGCTGTATGATCATGGGGGACTTCAATCTGAGTGACATATGGTGGTGGTCTCATGCTTCATTACTAAATATTAGATGTTCTAAATATTTTAGATAATTTCCTAACTCAAAAGGTGTTGCATCCAACACACAGGAATTCTATAGTAGACCTCGTCTTGACATCTAAAGAGGACCTGATCACAGAACTGAAAGTTAATAGTAGCTTAGGTACAAGTGATCATGACTTGACCACATTTATAATGTGCAAACACAACAAAGTCCAGACAGTAATAAAATATATACTTGGTGTTTTAAAAGGGCCAATTTCACAAAACTGAAAACAATTATTAGCCAGATCAGCTGGGAGGAAGAATTTAATCAGGAAAAAGGTGAACAATAATTGGGAATAGTTCAAGAACACTTTACGGGATGCCCAAAAAAGCCAAAAATCAAAGAGAAAGGCTGTATTCATTAAAAAACTAGCCTGGTTTAAAGGGGAAGTGAAGACAGCTCTCTCTCTATTTTTTTTAATTAAATACAAAAAAAAAGGGGGAAGCTGATAATAAAGAACATAAATCAGAAGCTAGGAACTGTAGAAAATTGATAAAGGAAGCAAACACAAGGATAAATACATGACCAGAAGAGGAGGAGTTTATAAAAGTATACTAGAAACAAAAAGAATCCTGCCAGTGGTATTGGTCCATTACTCAATGGAAATGGCAGAATTATGAATAATAATGCAGAAAAGGAAGAAGTGTTCGATAAATCTTTCTGTTCTGTATTTGGGGGAAAAAAGATGTAGTCATAGTATATAACAGTCTTACCATCCTCCACAGATACTAGTGAATACCATTCTCCACAGCTACTAAAGTTAGACATTTCTAAATCAGCAGGTCCAGATAACTCGCATCCAAGAGTTTTAAATGAGCCAACTGAAGAGCTCACTGGAATGTTAAAGTTGATTTTCAGTAAGTTCCAGGAAACTAGAAGAAAGCTAATGTTGCACCAATATTTAAAAAGCGTAAACAGGATGACCCAGGTAATTATAGGACTGTCAGTCTGACATAGATCCTGAGCAAAATAATGGAGCGGCTGAAACACGACTTGATTAATATAATTAATGCCAATCAATATGGGTTTATGAAAAATACATCCTGTCAAAATAACTTAGTATCTTCTTCTGATTAGATTACACATTTGGATGATAAAGGTAATAGTATTGATGTAACAGATTTCTAAGACATTTGACTTGGTATTGCATGACATTTTGATTAAAAAACTAAAGATAAATTGAACATGACAAACATTAAATGGATTAAAAGCTGGCTAACTGATGGGTCTCAAAATATAATTGTAAACAGGGAATCATCATCGAGTGGGATCCCGCATAGATCAGTTCTTGGCCTTAAATTGTTTAATATTGTTTATTAAATGACAGAAGAAAACAATCACCACTAAAAAAGTTTGCAGATAACAAAAATTGGGGGAATGGTACATGATGAACAGAACAGGTCACTGATAAAGATAGTTTGGTAAGCTGGGTGCAAGCAAACAATACAGTACACCCTCACTATAACAAACCCCTGGGGATCCGAGCTATTTGGTCGCTATAGCCAGCGGTTCGTTACAGGTAAAGAGCCCTGCTGTGGAGGGGAGCAGCTGAAACCTTGAGCTCCCACAGCAGATTTGAGAGCTCCTCAGGCCTCCCATACTCCTTCTCCTTGTGGCCCTGGAGGAGCTGTCTGCCCTCCTCCTACCACTTGCAGCCCCACCACCAGACTGGACAGCAGGCAGGACTGGAGGTGGGATCCAGGGACCAAGTTCACTATAGCCCAAGGTTCACTATTGCGAAGGGGGTTATAGTGAGGTTGTACTGTATGCATTTTAATAGTTTAATGTAAACGTATACATCTAGAAACAAAGAATATAGGCCATATTTACACGATGGTGGGGACTATCCTGGGAAACAATTACTTTGGAAGACTAGGAGGGTATAGTGGATAATCAACATAAGTTCCCAGTGTGACGCTGTGGCCAAAAGGATTAATGCAATCTTGGATGCAAAGAGGGAGTCTCAATTAGAACATAAGAATGGCCATACTAGGTCAAGAGCAATGGTTCACCTTTGTCTTCCAACAGTGGCCAATGCCAGATTTATCTGAGGGAATGAACAGAACAGAGCAATAATCGAGTGATCCATCCTAAGTCATCCAGTCCCAGCATCTGGCAGTCAGAGACTTAGGGTATGTCTACACTGCAATTAAAAACCCATGGCTTGCCTGTGCCAGTTGGCTCAGGATAAAGGGCTGTTTAACCACAGGGTAGATGTTCGGGCTTGAGGCCGGGCTCCAGGACCCTCAGAGGTGGGAGAGTTCTAGAGCCAGGCTCCAGCCCAAGCCTGAATGTTTATACTGCAACTAAACCAACCCTTAGCCCAAGTCCCACAAGCCTGAGTCAGCTGGCACAGACCAGCTGTGGGTGTCTAACTGCAGTGTAGACATATCCTTAAGGATACCAGGTTTTTTTTTTGACTGCCACTGTACATTGAGTAGATGTTTTTGGAGAACAATCCACAATGATCTTAAAATTTCTTTCTTGAGTGGTAACAGTTAATTTAGAGCCCATCATTTTGTATATATAGTCGGCCTTATGTATTACTTTGCATTTATCAATACAGAATTTTATCTGCTATTTTGTTGTCTAGTCACCCAGTTTGGTGAGATACCTTTGTAATCCTTTATAGTCTGTTTTGGACTTAACTATCTTGAGTAATTTTGTATCACTTGCAACTTTGCCACCTCACTTTTCACCCTTTTCCAGATAATTTATGAATATATGTTGAATCACACTGGCCCCGGTACAGATCCTTGGGGAACACAGCTATTTACCGCTCTCCACTGTGAAAACTATCATTTATTCCTACCCTTTCTTGTCTTGTACTCAGTTACTGATCCATGAGAGAACCTTCTCTCTTATCCCATGACTGCTTATTTTGCTTAAGAGTCTTTGGGTGGGAACTTGTCAACTGCTTTATGAAAGTCCCGGTACACTATACCCCTTTTCCACATGTGTTGACCCCCTCAAAGAATTTTAATAGACTGGTGAAGCATGCTTTCCCTTTACAAAAATCATGTTGACTCTTCCCCCAACAAATCATGTTCATCTGGGTGTATGATGATTCTGTTCTTTACTAAAGATAGTAGAGAGGTTACTTTACCTCTACATTTTGCACTGATGAGACTGCTGCTAGAATACTGTGCCCAGTGCCGGTATCCACAATTGAAGAAGGATATTGATAACATGGAGAGGATTCAGATATACAACACCAGAATGATTTAAAAATTAGAAAACATGCCTTATAGTGGTAGACTTAAAGAGCTCAATCTATTTAGTTTAACAAAGAGGTTAAGGAGTGATGATTACAATCTATAAATATCTACATGGGGAACAAATTTTGGATACTGGGACCTTCAATCAAGGTTTAACAAGATCCAATGGCTGAAGCAAGACAAATTCAGACTAGAAATATAGCTTACATTTTTAACAGGGTAATTAACCACTGGAACAATTTACCAAGGGTTGTGGTGGATTCCCCATCACTGGCAATTTTAAAACCAAATTTTATGTTTTTCCTAAAAGATATGCTCTAGGAATGATTTTGGGGGAGTCCTAGGGCCTGCATTATATAGAAGATCAGACGAGATCATCACAATGGTCCCCTTCTGGTTTTGGAATATATGAATATATCTATGAATCTATTCTCAAGAACAAATGTAAACAAACCTTTCAAAGCAGCAGAGAGGGCTGTAAAGTCAGGATTAACAACTGTATAGTGGGTGCACTTAAAAAAACCCACTACCATTCTGAAAGGGAATAACGATAAATAAAGGGAATAAAGATTTATAAAATTCTCTTCTTACAATGAAGAATTTCACTAAGAGAATTTTTTTTTTTTTCAAAATGATACAAAATTTTAAGGGCAGCTACTGTACCCAGCACCGGCTCTAACTTTTTTGCCACCCCAAGCAAAAAAACAACAACACAAAACAAAAACAAAACCCCCGAGCGCCACCCCGCCGAAACAAAAACAAAACCCCCGAGCGCCGCACTACCGCGCCAAAACAACCCCCCCCAACCAAAACACCCCCCTCCCCCTCCCCGAGTGCTGCCCTGCCAAAGTTAAAAAACAAAAACAAAAACAAAAACGAGTGCCGCCCCTTAGAAGGTGCCACCCCAAGCACGTGCTTGGTCAGCTGGTGCCTGGAGCGGCCCTGACTGTACCAAAGAAAGATATTAAATGGCAGGAACATCAAGGACATACTCTTTTTAAAAACACGAATAACTAAATTCAAAATATACTTCTGGGTAGAAAAAATAGGCATATTACATTCTCTTGAAGAAAATATTTTAATAAATACTTTACTGCAGTCTTGGTGATGACAATAAGGGTCTTTACAAGAGCTCCTATAACAGACAGACTGATCTTTCCTGCTCCCCATTCCCTTTTCTGTATACACCTATGACTGTTGCGAACGGTAGTTACCCCAGAGCAAGACCTGTGGAAGAGCATGACTTCACTTCACACATGTCCACACTTCAAAGTTAATTTGGATTAAGGCAGGGTGTGAATTTAAAAAGAAACAGCTATTACTGAATAACTCCAGATGTAGACAAGCCCTGAATACCTCTTCACGTGGCTGTGAACATGTGAATGAGAGTGAAGTCAAGAAGTGTAACTGAACAAGAAGTGTAACTGAATCAACAAAACAGTTAAACTTGGTACACAGTGCAAAAAATAAACTGATAAGAAAGAATTTGTTTTCACTAACAGCTTGTCGGTTTTAGATGACTTCAGATGTTATTTGTAACTACACTGAATACAAAGTTTTCATACAAATGCAATTTTCAGGTTGACACTGCCCTTTAAGTAAGTGACTGTTGCTTAAAGGATGGTAAAAAACAAGGGTTTAGGATTATAGGACAAGGAACCAGCTTTCTGGGCATTTGTGTAAATTAAAAAAAAAAAAAAAAGAAAACAGCAGGAGGGAACGAGCAGAGCAAGATAAGGAACAAGAAAAAGGAGCGATAATGGCAACTGTACTGGGTCACGGTTAGAGGGGGCAATATATTATAAAATATATGTAAGCGGATGCCGTTCCACTTGTCCCATATAGGTGTTGATACACTGCCATAGAAGTAGGATAGCTTTTTTCAGGTTCCCTTATACCAGTGGTTCCCAACATTTTTGTGTAGTTTCCCTTCCTTATAACCCATTAGTGGATGGCTGTCCTCCACCCCACCCCCTACTCCCAGTACCTTTGCTACCACCTTTCATTTTTCCTGTCATTTATCTCCTGCTGTTTTTTCTCATTCTTGTAGATGTAAGGCTACCTGCTGCTTAGGTTGAAGGTGCCCTACAGGCCACAATGTGCTCTGATGACTGAAATAATTTGCTGTAAGACAAGCTGATATGATGGGCTGCTGCCATAGTCTGCATCCTTGCACATATGGACTACTGCCATGGCTAGCTTTAAGTACACATTATAGGGTCAAGCAGTTTTCCCCATTTCCACAACTACTGTCCTCTGCTCCATACCTCCCCCCTCCCAGTCTGTAGAAGTCTACCATCTCCCCAGGTTGGGAAACATCACTTTAAACCATTAGAAGAGTGCCTGGGGTGAACAAAGAAGAGAAGCAAAGAAAGAGTTCCTGGAAACATCATAATACATTAGTTTTGCAAGAACCAATATCAAAATAGTAAAGAAAACAAAGCTAAACTTACCTAGCAAGAACTAGAGAAGTAAAGTTACCTGATGTAACAATGAGCAACATTTCAGGGAAAACAGATTTCACAAGAGCAAGGGATAGCAGATTATGGATTTATCTTTCTAATAATAGAAGGAGTTTAGTTAAATAGATAAAAGAATTAGCTATAAGTGTGAACCAGGAGAAGATCAAATATGTTTGCATTATACCAGACTGGGTATATGGATGCAGCTGAGTAAGAAATGTGAAGGGATTTAAAGTGTTTTATAGCAAAAACAGAACAAAGGACCAAGATTGTGGTAAAGTTCAAGTCAAAAATAGGAAGGATTTCAGCTCCCCCACCCCCATTTTCTTTTTTTTTGGGTGGTGGGGGGAGGGCATAGAGGCAATATCAGAAATTGTTGACTCAGATTTGATAGGATTGTTAAAGGGGTAAAGGAGCCAGAAGAGTATCTTTAGGAGAATATTTACCAGCCTCCAGAACAGGCTGAAAAAACTTCCGCTGAAATGCTGGAGGAGACAGCTAAAACACTAGCCACCACCTGCACTCCAAAAATGACAATGTTCATGAACAAGGCACATTGAGAGCGATTTAAAAAAATATATTTTTTTTAAACCACCAATACAGAGGTTTAAACTGTAAAAGTTGAGATTAGTTATTTGGGTTCTGCAAAACCGATTCAATAAATTCAATTTCACAATAAAGATGGGTCTGTAAAGGGTCATCATTATCAGCTTTCAATCTAGACAATTTAAAAAAAATTGTAGGGAATTTTGTAGGGACTACATATACCCCTTGCCTATTTGTGTGCTTCTATAATGACAGTTATTTAAAAAATATATTTCTCTCACATGTTGCCATGTGAACGACTCATACAAACAACGGGGTGAGGTGGGGAACTGAGTCATCACTCAGGGAATAAGATAGCAATATTAATTATATTGTACAAAATACATTTTCAAATGCAGCATATGAACAAGTTGAAATACTGAAAAAAATACTCCCGTCTTTTTCATTAAGTACTTATTTACCAAAGGTGTTATTTACTGAAGAAATGCCCCCTTGAAGAATTCCAAACCAGCACTTCTCTCCCCCCACCTGGATATTTTTGAAGGTCCAAACACTGGTTACACTAATGGTAGCTGACACACAAAAAACTACTCATAAAAGAACACAGACAATATGATTTTGTCTTTTAGTGATATGCTGAAAAAGCTATGCTCATTTATATTAAGGAGCAAGTGCTAGTCTGACATACATAACCTGTTATAAACAAAAACACCAGGGATCATGGTATTATATGCTATTAAAGCATGGCTTAGTAAGATAGTTTTAGAATAGCAGCATCAGAAGTCTATAGACAAGTCAAGACAGTCATTTCATTCTAAACCCCTCTTCAGTCACAAGTTTCATAGTTGTTTTTTTCAGTGTCAAGTTTAAAGTTGAATTTGAAAAAATTAAAGGGCAAAAGCCTTTGGCCACCAGTTACAAATATTTTTAAACAAGTTTTCTGGCTTTAAGGAAGTTGCTTTGTCTTTTTAAAATGTCCTAATAAAATTACATTGTTTTGACTCACTGGTGTATGTAATCGTCAGTGAGGAATGATAAATTGGGGGGCGGGGGGAGGAGGAGAGAAAGCTTTGAAAATACAATCGTACTTGTTTGAAAGGCAGGTATCGAACACGTGCAGTATGTCCTTATCCTTACTGATTTAAGTGCATACTTCAAGCATCTGCAGTATAAGGCATGGACACATTTAAAAACGGTACAGATGGATCAATTGGCGGTTTTCTTCTCTCCAGAACTTATTCTTTAACTCACGCCTCCACCCCTTTCCATCATTTTAATCATTACATTATATTGCAAAACAATCTGAGCTTAATGTGCAGAAAGCACGTCAACGGCAAAGAAACTAAAAAAAATTCTGCAATGAAAAATCTACACCATGCACATTTAGGAAAAAGAGGAGAATAGGTAAATTAAACTATTTATTGTTTCCAGCTGGGAATATATATATTTGGAAACTGATGTTTACAAAAATTAAGAACCCTATTGCTGTCTTACTCCTCAGGTGCTGGCGGCCCCCTAGGGTACGTCTATGCTGCAATTAAACACCCATGTGTGGCCCATGCCAGCTGACTTGGGCTAATTGTGGGGTAGATGTTTGGCCTCAGCATGCATCTTGCAGAGTCCTATAGCCCATGCTCCAGCTCAAGCCCAAAACATCTATACCACAATTAGACAGCCACTTAACCCAAGCTCAAGTCAGCTGGCACAAGCCAGACAAGGGTTTTTAATTGCAGTGTAGACACCCTTACAATCTGCCCTAATACCACGGGACAGTTGTGTTATTCCCTTTTCCTAGCACAGCTCAGGTCACCCTCTGCATTGGCTCAGCTGTGCTGGTCAGATTGTTAGGGGACTGACCCAAAACTCCACCACTTTCTACCCATCCACACATGAAAAGGGTTAGCAGCAGATGCTTTCTCCCCCTGAATTGTGACACATGATGCAGGTTGTCACAAGGAAAAAATGGATGACGTCCAGGAGAAGAAATCCAGGAAGTTAACAAAAAATTGTGGCACGAGATTTCAAATTTTTTGTGTGAGGCTTGCTCCACTGCATTTTCAACAATGACTATACACAAGAGCTGTAAACATCTGTGCTATTTATTATTTATACAATGCCATAAATACGCATGGCACTTTACTACTTTGCACACCAATTCTGTGGAAATGATGATGCAGTAGCACTAGGACAGCAAAGGTCTACTGTAATTTGAACTTGACAAGTGATCACCTGACAAGCAATGGAAATAAAATAAGCAGTATGATGGAGAGGGTCAACTGATCAGAAACGTACCTAAAGAAAAGTGTATCTTCATGTAAAATTAGAAGTTTAATCACGATACTATATCGCGCACACACAAAAAACACCCACCCCACAACCCTCCAAGGATAGGGTTTTCAAATTTTGTAAACCTCTTTCGCTGAGCAAAAGCTGAATTTACATACTGGCCTTCATTCTCAAAAGACAACTTGGAAAAGGCACTGGCTCCCAGAAATTAATGGGAGTTTCCCCATGAGATTATAGAAGCTAGATCTCTTCACCCTCAATTTTACTAGGCTCTGAGAATGCTTTTTGAAGTCTCCCATAAGCCACTTGTGATGGGATGTGCATACCCGCACTAGGCAAGAAAGGTTTAATTCCACACTGTGGGCGGAGGAAGTCCCATCCCTCAGATCCTGCTGGGCATGCTCCAAATGCTGTGTTAGTATAAAGGAGAGCAGCTCAGCTCAGTCTGGACTGGCCACCGATGAGGAAGCATGATCAGTGGAGGCTCCAGGCCAGGAGCAGCTACAGCCCCTAACAGTGGGAACCAAAGATCTTGGGCACCAAACCGGAGACCTGCTACCTATAGTCGACCAGCGGAAGGCCGACTTTCAGGGAGCTACTTGGTTTCAGGAAACCCGGAGACCCAGACGACAGCTTCTAGAACCACTGTAGGAAGTGGCCCAGGGAGGTAGAGTGAATGGTATCTCCCACCTGTTTAAAGTCTCATAGACTCATAAACTTTAAGGTCAGAAGGGACCAGTTGTGTTGTGGTCAGAACTCCGCTGACTGGGTGATGAATGTACTCGCCACAGACAGTTGGTGGCAGCCCCTGACTCTGGCCACTATGCCATGCAGCTCTGCACCCGAGGGCTGCTATACTGACTCTGGCAACTAGGCCCCGGCCCCAAGGGCAGCCACTTTGACTCTGACCATTTGAGTCCCAGGACAGTCTGGTAGACTGTAACCATGGTGCCACCACAACCCCACTCCACCTCAAAGGGGGACAGGGTGTGCATACGCTGCAAAATCACTGCTTTGGGCAGAAAGTGTGCAAGAGATACCAAAAAGGCACTGTAATGGAAACCGTGCAGTACTGTACAGTGAAACGATGGTTGCAAGGTAAAACTGCACCCCGAACAGCCAATTTGCACTACTGGTCCTTACATGGGTGCTATCTCATCTGCATGTTTACTAATGGCTTAATTCTCTAGAGTACAAATATCCTAAATATATATATAAGCCGTGCAAAACTCTGCCCACAGCCCACCTGACAGTGTTTCAATCTATTAGCCTTCTATCTCTGGAGACTGAAGTTACAAATGAAGACTGAGTGTCACCTAGTTCTTCGTGGACATTTGTCCACACCACAAACACACAATTCAGCACAAATGGTAGTTACTCCTCAGAAAAGACACAAGAGCTACAATAATTAGAAGGCTAAAGGCAGGACTGTGGTATATTATATTGGCAAAGGAGTGTAGCAACCCTTTAGCACTGCTTGTCCACACCATGGCGTGTATTATACCAGCATCTATCAGTTCCTCAATTTCATGAGCTGCAACTTTTTTTTTCTTTTTTTTAATTAAAGAAACGGTGCAGTCAAGTGAATAGTAGTTTCAGGTACTGTGTCAATCTAATCAAGCAAAATGTATAACTTCTGGATTTGTTATTCTTTGATAGCAAGAGTGTCCAAAATTACATTTCAATAAATTTCATTTCACAAAACTTTGCGGTGGAAAGAAAATATCAATTCAACTTAAACCAACTTTTCTCTTAGTTCAATGTTTGTATGGAAAAATAATTAAGCAGTCCACTTAGAAAAGCATAATCTGTTCATGAGCATGCAGGTATCAATTTTATCTTATGAGAATTTTTCCATGTTCCAGTTGCTTCATTCCTTATTACATGCTGCAAAAGGCAGTAATAATTTTTATAGCCAAATATCTCTTCTTAAGATACCAGGTGGCTTTCAATATTTACCATTTAAGTCATGCATGAAATTTAAACATTACAAAAAATGACTTACCAGTTGACACTCCTGAAATATGCACATTTTCAGAATGTTCTGCAAGAGCACCATTTCCTAAAATTAAACATAATGAATAAACTAATTTCCAAGATAAAATTTGTAAAAATTCTTCAGATGCCCTTATATAGAAAAGAGAAAGAACAAAACTGAGCTGCTTTGAACATTCAATATTTGAGATCCTAGGCCTCTTCTACAACACCACTTTTGAGAGAGATTAGAAAAACAACTATTGTACAGTTATGAGGAAAACAAAGCACTTTTATCAGTCTGTACGGAGTGGTTGAAAAAAAACTGGAAAATTAGGGAGGGAGACCCTGGTAAATTTGGGGGTTTTGAGAAGCTTCCAGTAAATTTAAAAAAAGGGGATTTGGATTTCCTGCAACATTTTTACTTTATTTCAATTGTTTTGTTTTTCAGGAGAAGTTAGTTTAATGAACCTTTTTTTTTTTTTTTTTAAACAGAGAAACAGAAAGGAAAGCAATTGCTATGCAAACAAAGACATCCATGAGAGATAACTTTGCTAATGAATTCTGCCTGCTCATCTATCCAAGAAGATAAATTTCGATCTAACCAGTGACTAGCCACCAATGTGCCCTGCAAATTAAATGTGCCATGCAAAGACTGTATGGGGAAAAAAGTGTATTAAAAACTGAGGGCCAAGAAAAAAGGATATTTATATTGCCAGCCACTGCTCTGTTACAATATATTACAAATTTAAGTTAATGTTTCTCTGATGGAATTTGTTCCTCTCCATGTTGGGGTTGGTTTTGTTTGTTTTTTTGCATTTGTTCATTTCATCCCATTTTATGTACATATTTATTTTTTTCATTTCTACTCCTCTGTTTCTTTGTGCATTTCTCCCTGTGGCACATCATCAACTTTCACTCTCCCTTTCTTTCCACTGCAATTTTTGTTAGCCTTTACAACTGTTTTTGGAGCCTTCCAATAATGATACAGTAAGTGGGCTGCTGCATAGGCATGTATGTGAAGTTGCTGATCACGCAAGAGAGCTGTTTTCATGAACGGTGTGCACTGATCAGATAAAGGAACCTGTAGCTTGAAATCAGACCAATAAGACAGTTTTGCAGCCACAAACAGGACTCTACCTCAAAAAGATCTGGCTGAATTGTTAATTCAGAACCTATGTTGTGGGGAAGGGGAGGGGAAGAGATAGGCAGAATGGTTCTTCTATTCATCTACTGGAAAATAGAGAGAAAGTGAAAGGACTAAGTATGAGGAGAAAGTATGTGTTTCTGAAGATTATAACACAAATTTGGAAAGCATATGGCCAAGAACACATCTCACAATGCTCAACAGCTGTGTTTGGTAGTTACAAAAAAATGCTTCCTGTGTGATAGCAAAGGAACACCAAAAATGGAGTGAGACTATTCTTTCACTCACTTCCCAAGAAAACTATACAATCATGGGATGAAAAACACACTGAAGAAAAAAAAATTTCCAAGTTGTTTCCATTTCTCAGTATTTGAAAAGGATCCTTTTTTTCCCCTAAAGTTTGTGAATTTTATTGAAAAGGTTATTGAAATTTCAATTATGATTTTGATAGTTCAGTAACATTTGTGATAAAAATTTTCAAGGAACACTGTAGCAAAATCCAAAGATCTCTAAATTGATTTTTTTTGTTTTTAGAGAAACACCACATTCCAACAACAAAAATTAATTTGAAAAATTTCAAAAACTTCATTCATGATGAATAGTTTCAGTCCAGTTGAACAAATCGGATTTTCAAAATGGAAAGGAATACCTATACCCATATCCAAAAATTAAACCCACAATTAATTCTTTATTGACCACGCTACACAAAAGTTTAAAATATAGCCTTATATGACATTCAATGTAAAGCTGTCTCCATTTTACATAGAGGGAAATCTAGATAGTCACATTAAAATAAATGAGAGGCACAAGAATTTATTGTAAAGTTTTTAATAACAGTTGGCTTTTCTGAGCCTGTACTGTAAGCAGCACTCTTGCTTTAAAGTGACGTTATTTGTGACAGTGGTGGTATGGTGGCCACAAGGGAGCACAAACCAACTTTGTCCTGTTTTTCTATTGGTTTAACAGTTATAAGAAAAGCATTATTATTTAATAATTAAACCTTTTGTTTTAAAATTACAGACCTTTTTTTCAGTGAATTGCAGTAGGGATTATTCAACATTTTCATTAGTGTTTTTAAGTAGAGGTAACAAGCATTCTAAATTAAATTTGTAAATGTTATTACATTTGGAAGCAAAGTGAACAGTGGAACAGATGGAAAGGAAGGAATTTACAGAGGTTAGAAATATGGACAGAAAAACTAAAAAGTATTTGTCTGAACTGAAACAAGCCCATATATCTGGGAGAAAAATCAGCCAAAACTGATATTCAGCGGACAGGAAAGACTTCAGAAGCAGCAATATCCAGAAGATCTAGACAATAAACGAGCTTGCTTTTCCAATAAGATTGAGAAAGAAAGAAAACCAAAGTAATTTTGGGCTGCATATACAGGAACATGATGTTACAGACTAAGATTAAGCTAGATAAATTTATGGAGGGGATGGTTTGATGGGATAACATGATCTTAGTCAAAGGTCAATTAATTGCCATCAGTGGTAAATAGACCCAATGGTCAGTGATGGGATGTTAGAAGTTAATACAGAGAACTTTTTCCTGGGTGTCTGGCTGCTGAGTCTTGCCCACATGCTCAGGGTTCAGCTGATCGCCATTTTGGGGGTCGGGAAGGAATTTTCCTCCAGGGTAGATTGGCAGAGGCCCTTGAGGTTTTTCGCCTTCCTCTGTAGCATGGGGCACGGGTCACTTGCTGGAGGATTCTCTGCATCTTGAAGTCTTTAAACCATGATTTGAGGACTTCAATAGCTGAGACATAGGTGAGAGGATTATTCCAGGAGTGGGTGTGAGAGCTTCTGTGGCCTGCATTGTGCAGGAAGTCAGACTAGATGATCATAATGGTCCCTTCTGACCTTAAAGTCTATGAGTGTCTGAGACTAAGAAGGTAATAGTTCTGATGAAACCACATCTAGAATATGGCATACATTCTGGACACAATATCAAAAGCTATTGAAAAGCTGAAAGGAATGTAGAGAACAGCAACAACAGAATTATAAAAAGGTTAGCAGGAATTATTTAAGATTAAGAAATCTATTTATAGCTAATAGACTGTCAGGAACAAACAAGAGTGGAAATTTATAACCCTTAAAATAGCTGTATACATCAAGAATGGATAGGAATTGACAGGACCACACAACAGGGCATAAATTAGAAGTAACAAGGTTAAATCAGGGGTTCTCAACCTATTTACCATTGTAAGCATATGTGGCCCACTGTGTGTTATGTGGGCCACATCCAATACTACCTGTATGGCCCTGAGGATGTCACATGGACCACATCTATGTGCTGATTAGGCCACAAGTGGCTCATGGGCTGCAGGTGGAGAACCACTGGTTCAAGAGAAAACACTGTAAACTAAATTAATATCCAAACCAGGGCCGCCATTCTAATATCTTCCACTCTAAATGAGTCATTCAGCATACTAGTCTAACATCTGATATTAACAGAGATCACATTTATCTAACAGGTCATCCTCCAAACATTAACACAGGCAAGATCAGGATCTCATTTGGAAGTGGGGGGAAATGTAGTTGTCCAATGGTTCTGGGTAATGAACTCAAAAGGTAGGTATTTGCTATTATTTTCCTCGCCATAACCCCTTGTGTTTTACATTATATGAAATATCAATCTTGTGGACCTGACCAGGATACTAGATACTTCCTTTTTATTAGGAACTGTCAATAAAATGTGTACACTTACACCAGATGCCATTTAAGCTTTTGGGAGTAGCGAAGCTTAATGAAATCTTTTCAGCAGAGTTCCTTATTTGACCTTAACTACGATGTCAGAATGGCTATGCCATAAAGTTAATCCACTGCAAAAATCAAAATATTTGATAATAAAATGGCAATTTTCACTAAAAATTAAAATACTAAATATCTTTAAATTCCTGAAATTCTAGACATTGATTAAAATGGAATTTGAGCAAAAGGGCAGTTATTTGATCAATGAGGTTTCGCATGTTTAGCATTTTTTTATTTTTCAGTTTTAACAAAATACACTCAAAGTTCACTCCATTTTAAATCTAATAAATTAATTAAAAGAGGTACCATCTAACAGTAAAAGCGTTTCAGATTAAACAAATCTAGAGGTAAAATTTGCCTGAACCAGTTGTACATGAGTTGGATATTTTAGATTTTTGATTAATAGTGTTTCTTTCTGATGTGCTAAAGAAAGTTTTAGTATATGTGTTGTACTAGTTTACCTTACATGCCACAGAGTAGAGCTTGTTTTCAAGAAAATTCACATCTTATAATACTTGTGCTGTCAGATGTTGGCTGCGTGTGTGCTCTGTGCGCTGCACTGGCTCTGGCCAGATAGCCTATACAGCAGGTTCCGATCGAACTACCCACTAACCACAGACCCGTTCAGTAGCAAAAGCACCCAGCCAGGTTTATTGTTAACGAAGCATGGGTCCTAGTATCCCGTAGACTCTACAGGACCACATGTATACCCATCACAATGGAGCAACTAAATCAGCAGAGGGACTTTCCTCTGCCCCCTAGACCAGCCAAGGACATTCCTCTGAGACTTCATTTTATACACCAATACAAATAAGTTACGTATTGCCCCTCTGACGTAGTCAGCTGCCACCCTCTAACATGGTAAGCTACTACCCTCTACCTTTTACATACTGGTTTCATCAAAACATATCTGTCCATCACGCTGTCATCTTGACCTTATCTTTCAGAGGTAAATGTGTTCCTGTTATCTTTGGGGAATGTGTTATCTGGGTGTTCTGGTACCACCCTTCAGGAACATGTTTGTCCTGTGCGTAGCACTTCTCAGGAATGTGTGTGTTTTTGCAATACCAGCCCTATTTTTGCCAAATTCTGTGAGCCTGCATGCAGGCAGAGTCTGACTTCTGCCCACAGCGTGTCTCTTGCTAATGGTGCTTTATATTAGCAAGGCTTGACCACTACTTTAGTTCAGGCCCCAGGCCTCACACTGGGCCTCTAATACAAGGGCTGATGTCTCAGGCTCCCTTTCTACTACAACTTGTTTGAGGAGCTCACTAAAATTGAAAGAACTAATTGGATCACAGACCAGGAATATATGGTATCTCTGGTGTATGTGGTTCATAATACATTTGACACACAGGCCAGACCATTGTAATTGCATTAAAGCAATATAAAAGCAGTTGTTTAAGAGGAAATATAAAACTAAAATGAGCCTTGGCCAAACATGTAGTTGAAGAACAAGTGCAGATCTGGACAGCAACCGAACTTTTTTTAAAAAAATCTCAAGCTAGAATAAGCATGCATTGAAAAAATTTCTGTTAACTTTGAATTAAAATCCTTTGTACTAATGATGGGTAAACTTAAGTTTGGAATCCATTTCTAAGTAAGATTTTCACTTCAAGAATGGGGGGGGAAAAAGAATCAATGCCTATTGTACTCATTTCTCAACAAATGTAGTGATTCATCAGCTGCGATGAAAACAGCCAGTCAGTCAGTCAAATGAGTAAGTTCTACACGGAAGAGTCCGCACTAGGACAATTTCCACTAGAAGATGTTCTGTTTTAGAACAACTACTGCAAAGTATTTTACAAGGTTCAAAACACAGTTGTGATCATTTCTTCTAGGTCGCCGATTTTGGTTGACCAATTAAGATTAATTTGCCACTACTTTGAAACCCCAAAATTATGATTTCTTATTTTCTAATTTGGTTTCTACATATCCCTTAGCATCTCAGCTTACAGAGAGAGAAAAAAATATACAACTCTTCCTAGCAGCAGACAGAAGACCGAAATGGGGGTCGGAGGGAAGCATGCAGTGTCACTTCAAAACAACCTGGTCAAAGCATCAAAAAACCCCATATATTTCCCACTCCTAAGTGTTAGAAGAGAACAAATATATGGAAAAAAAAGCCACATAGAATAGGGAGTAGTTACTACCCAATTCCCAAAGGCATGGAACCATGTAGGAAAAAAGGTCAGGATAAGAGATGGGGGTAAAGTTGAGAGGAGTCACAGTAAATAAAATGGCTCCACCTATCAGACTGTAGATATAAAACAGACAGTCTGTGGAAAGTTAATGATGCTTGATGTTTAATTCGTTAATGCTTGTAAAGCACCTCAAAATCCTTTGATAAAAGAATATAAATGCAAGTACTTTACTCCTGAGGGAATTCTGTGTCTCCGCGCATGCGCAGAATTTATGTCCCCCAGAGATTTGTTTGCTTCCCAGCAGAAAAATGACTTTCTGACAGGGAAGCCACAAGAGCGGTCGTTCGACCCTCCCCAGCAATACGTTTCGGGTCCCCAGAGCAGTCAGCACAAAGGTAAATCACTGTGCAGCAGGAGGCGGGACTGGGGAAGACCCGGCTGGTGGCTCCCACCTTGCGCCGGGCTCAGCTGCTAGTCACAGCTGGGCTGGGGAGGACGGGACTTCCTCTTCCCCTGGCATGGCATCGGGGCTGTGTCAGACTGACCCCCAGATTTCTCCCCCAGCTGCAGGAAGCTCTGCAAACTCCCTTCCCCTCCCCACTTCCTGCACCCATCGCTCCTCAGCTGCAGGGGGAGGGAACCGTGTACAGGGAGCTGCTCCCCCATCTGTCCAACCCCCATGCATCCAGACCCCCTCGTGCCCAGGTCCTCCTGCCGAGCCTCACTCCCTTGTACCCCCCTGCACCTGGACCACCCTGACAAGCCACCAGTACCCAGATCTTCACCCCACCGAGCCCCAGTCAGTTGCACCTGGATCCCCACCTCACTGAGCCCCACTGCCACCCAACATCTGGACCCCCTACTGACAACCCCCGGTGAGCTCCAAACACGTTCACCAGGACCCCCCGTGCAGACTCCCGTTACTGTTGCACCCAGAACCCCAACAAGCCTCTGTGAATCCAGTCGTCCCCCCCACTGAGCTGCCTACACCCAGATTGCCCCACACAGAATCCTCTCAACCAACACCTGCATCCCCCCACATAAGCCCCTCCACACTTGAATCCTGCCTTCCTGAGCCTGCCTGCTTACACAGAGGGGCAGGGCCCTGGGGAAGAATGGGTCCTGGCGCTGTGTGAGGGTTAGGTGCAGCCTCACCGCTGAGTCTGTGTTTAGTACGGGGGATGGGGGAGCTGCACAGTGATCTCCCACCTCTGTGCAGCCAGTGGCCTGTGCTCCCCAATGCCATGCTGGAGCCTCCACATTTATTTGACAAATAAAATTTGCAGAATTTTAAAATATTGTGTGCAGAATTTGTAATGTTTTGGCACAGAATGCCATCAGGAATAATACTTGGACACACACTTACAGAGTGCAGAGATGAGGTTGAAGTCACCGTGGAAGCAGACAGAGTTGTGACCCAAGCTTTTAATTTCACAATTCTTAGTTATGACCAACATCCTGTCTAACTGGATAGTGAATGTACCTTACTCCTGAGATGGGAAGAAAGCTAATCATTTGGGCAAGGCATTCTAATAGAGACTCTTAGAAACTACTAAACTCTGAACATGTAGTGCTGAAATGGTCTGCTCCTCTGATTTTTGCCCAAATTAATCAGTTGTCCAAATAGGATGGACATACACTTTTCTGGGAAGAAAAAAATGCCATGGCACTGGTAAAAAGTACAGGAAACTGCAGATTATCTGAAGTGCTCTGAGTAAGCAAAGTTCAGTGCAGACTGAAAACAAGAGAAATTTCTGATGAACAAGATGAACAATGATACAAAAATAAGCATCCTGAAGACGGATTGCATACAATTTTTCTTTGACTAATTGTGCCTTCATTTTCTATCAGAAGCTAGCCTTGCATAGACCAGTATTTCGATCCTTATCGATGTGGGCTATCAACAATTGCGGTTTGGAATTTTAAGATTAAAAACAACCAATTATGCCTCAGTGTTGAAGAGCGAAATGGCAAACATCACCTTAATTATGAGCTCCTATTTTTGTATTCAGTCAGATTGGACATTATTATATTGCATTCATGTAAATCCTATTTTAAAGTGTTGAATATTTTTCAGTGCACACAAACTAAAATACGTTTAATATATACATGCACTGTCTGGGAAGACTTTACTGATTCAATTAACTAAATTAAATTTAGGGAAAATGTGTAAACACATACACATGGACTGAAGAAATAAATGCAAAGCCTGTTTTAAAGAGGAATTCATCTGATTGCTGAAATAAAAAGGGTCTTTAACCAAGTGCAAAATATGAAGATTTAACCATGCTATATTTTTGCAATCAGACCCAGTAATTTTTCCACTCCTCCAAAATTTTTGCAGACATGTTTTCTCACAACCAGAAGCCTTTCATGTCAAGATTAAGTCTGGTCCATTATTTTTAATAGCCAGATTATGAAACCTAAAATAGAGGTTTATAAACTGAAGACCTGTCATGGCAAAATTGCTATAAAAAGTGATAACGATAGCTAATTTAACAAAAGCTAAAAATGTAATGTGCTAGCATTATGCCATAGCACCAGATTGGATGGAAGCACTTCTGTTGTACACATCTATCAGGGATAAGGTGTCAAAAATGAACAGCTCTTATAGAACAAACATTTCCAAATAAGCTTTACCACACTATGTGCACTTCAATTTGCTGTAATTTTCAGCACAATACATTCTGAGCCATTCTGGTTGGTTTCCTTCAGCTGCTTTCCAATTTCTATCTTTGTAACCTGACAAACATTAACTCTGCAAGAAATGTGTGGCCATCCCTTTTGCAGGTCTGCTCAGTCACAATGCAGGTACAAATTCACTTATTAATCAGAAAAGTCTTACCAAAACACAAAATGTAACCAGACTGCATCTTGAAAAAAAATAGCTCTAAGAATCTAAACTTTAAAAATTCATTATTTGTTGCACATGTATTCTTGTTACTTTATTATGGTCAACCACTTATAGAGGTGGAGCAAATAAAATACTTCTCCCATATATTTTTGCCATTATAACAAATGTTGGCAATCTTTATTTAAACTATAACTCCTAAGCAGAGGGGATAGAAAGTTAATCTGACATAGGAGACAGACCATACATTAAACATGTACCTACTGATAGAGATTCACTTTGATTTAGAAGAATCGCGATGGTTTGAAAAAAATCTTACTTTCAAACACGTGGTAAATTAAAATAAGTTTTTTGTTTTTTTTTTAAATGATCTTCCAATGGTCTAAGTATCACTATGCATATATGCATGGCAACGTTATATGGCATTCTTTATCAGATTCAAATCTGGAAGACTGTCTTAATCAATGTGTAAAAATCCATCATTCAATATTATACTTCAAGGTGTGTACAAATCATGGTCTTGCTGACTACACACTTGCCTACCTGTACACTGAATGAGGGAGGGGCACAGACAATCATCAACCCTGAATACTGAAGGCCTAAATCTGCTCTCCATTACACCAATGTATGGTCAGAGTAAATGCATTTGCTTAGAGAAATTAACACTGTAGTAACTGTGAAACAGATTTTCGTAACAGCCAACCTAGACTTCCCCCACTGAAACTTGAGACCACTGCTCCTTGTTCTGTCATCTGCCACCACTGAAAATGGTCCCATGGACTTGTGCATGTCCAGCTTTTCCAAATCATAGAATCAAACAACTGGAAGGGACCTCTAGAGGTCATCTAGTCCAGTCCCCTGCACTCATGGCAGGATTAATTATCTAGACCATTCCTGACAGGTGTTTGTCTAACCTGCTCTTAAAAGTCTCCAATGATGGAGACTCCACAACCTCCCTAGGCAATTTATTCCAGTGCTTAACCACTCTGACAGTTAGGAAGTTTTTCTTAATGTCCAACCTAAACCTCCCTTGCTGCAATTTAAGCCTATTGCTTCTTGTCTTATCATCAGAGGTTAAGAACAATTTTTCTTCCTCCTCCAACAACCTTTTACATACTTAAAAACTTATGTCCCCTCTCAGTAGTCTCTTTTCCGGACTAAACAAACCCAATTTTTTCAATCTTCCCTCATAGGTCATGTTCTCTAGACCTTTAATCATTTTTGTTGCTATTCTCTGGACTCTCTCCACTTTGTCCACATCCTGAAATGTGGCGCCCAGAACTGGACACAATACTCCAGTTGAGGCCTAATCAGAGAGGAGTAGAGCAGCAGAATTACTTCTCATGTCTTGCTTACAACACTCTTGCTAATACATGCCAGAATGACGCTTGCTTTTTTTGCAACAGTGTTATACTGTTGACTCATATTTAGTTTGTGGTCCACTTTGACGTTTGTGGTCTACTATGACCCTGAGAACCCTTTCCACAGTACTCCTTCCTAGGCAGTCATTTCTCATTTTGTATGTGTGCAACTGATTGTTTCTTCCTAAATGGAGTACTTTGCATTTGTCCTTATTGAATTTCATCCTAGTTACTTCAGACCGTTTCTCCAGTTTGTCCAGATCCCAACTCTGCAGGTAGCAGTGCAGAAGTAAGAGTGGCAATACCACACCATGTCATCCTTACTTCTGTGCTGCTGCTGGTGGTGGCTCTGCCTTCAGAGCTGAGCTCCTGGCCAGCAGCTGCCGCTCTCCAGCTGTCCAGCTCTGTAGGCAGTATGGCCACCAGCAGAAGCACAGAAGTAAGCGTAGCAGTATCGGAACCACCCTCTATAACAGGGGTCTCAAACACGCGGCCCACGGGCCACATGCGGCCCGCGGAGTTATTTCCTGCAGCCCGCCATAGGCGCTGATTCCACTGGCAGCCAAGCTCCAAACATTACTGAGTGCTTATATTTTATTAAAACCCCTCTTTGCATTACACTTTTTAAAAAGTTAATACATTGACTTTTAATAGAATACTATATTACTCTTCATTTTTGACTATACTTTTGTATCATTGTATGAAAAGGTTTCAGTGATGCAGCCCTCGGGCCAATTTACTAGTTCTCATGTGGCCCTCCTGGTGATTTGAGTTTGCGATCCCTGCTCTATAACAACCTTTTACACACATGACTCCTTTTTGGTCAGGACCTCTACAACACCATGAATTTTCAGATTTAAATAGCTGAAATCATGAAATTTACTATTATAAAAATTCTATGACCATGAAATTGACCAAAATAGACAGTGAATTTGGTAGGGCCCTAATTATGATTCATTAAATGAATTGTGTACTGTAGTTCGTACACACAAAGCAGAGAGTGAAGGTGACCAGAAGATGGAAAAATTTGGCTTGTGTTCATAGTTTGCTTCATCATGACGTGTTCAGAAGTCTTTAAATATTTCTCCATGCAACTCTATTTCTCCTACCTAAACATTTTTTAATTCGAAATTCGGGTCCTTCCTTGCCTGAAGATATAGCAATTGAACCACCAGTGAAATGACATCACTAGAGTCAAGGGACTGAAAGCTAAGCAATTGAAAGGAAAGGATGTTTTGTCAGAGCAAATAAAATGTTCTTTTAGTATCCATTTAATTTAATTGACAAATGAACATTTTGAAGAAAGGGCATTTTTGTTACACCTTAGCTGAATTGATGAGAAATTGAATCTGTGAGAGCTCACATTACACTTCCAGGAAGTGTTCCAGCAAAACCAGACTTGACATCCCAGATATATCCAAGTCAGCAACAAGCAAAAACAGTCAAAACAGTAAATTGGCATGCACAAACCCATATTTTATACTCTCTATATAAAGCTTTGCAATTCACAATTAACTTTAGTATTCTTTGACTTGTGTGCTTAATTTTGAAGCCTCCCATTCTTTTAATAATTTTCATTCACACACACACACAATATGGAGATATCCCTCCACATCTCTGGCCCATATTCATGAGATGAATTGAGTTAAAAAAATTATTCTGACCAGTGAGTGCCTGCTCTGAACTTGGGGTACAAATCTTTTCCCGAGATTTATTTTAACATCCCCAGACCAACTACATAAAGCGGCCTTAAATTTAAACAATGCCCAACACACCCCAGAAATGTCTCCTCCTGCCACATACCCAGAACAGATAAGATTAACCCTGTACCAGCAGTATGCTTAATACATGTAACTTTAGCTCCCCTGTGGCCAAGATGGAGTCTGCTCTGCAGGCAGCTCTGGCCAAGAGAGCGCGCGCGCAGGAATGCAGCAGGGAAAGTCCCTTCCACCCCAGGGGCACCTGTTCCAAACCCCCCAGAGTGAACACACACACCCACAGGAAAAGTAAATGGATATAAGAAAGGGAAATAGTTATTTACAAAGGGATGAGAGAAGTAAAAACAACAAGGGGAGATATAGGGGGAGCAGTAAAACAGGGTTGCATCCAAACCAAGGCCCCACAGGCCCAGTGGTCGCACAGGCCGAAAGGGCAGATGTGTCTGCACACAGAGTTCAGGAGTCCTGAGCAAAGTTCCAGTCTAGGGGTGAGTCTTGGGTGCTCCTGCTCAAGCTTCGGCGCCAGTGAACTTTCCCCAACAAACCCCCCCAGTGCCCTCTTCTGCCGCTCTCTGCAAAACCACACAGAGCGACCACCTCCCCACTTAACTAGCTACAGCCTCCCTCCTTGTTCCCAGTGCAGAGTCACAAGCCCCAGTACTCACAGCCCCATGCAGCTCTGGGCAGCAGTGATACAGATCCTGGGTCCAGCTCCAGCCTGTCCTTCTTGGGCAATGCCGCCCTGGCACAGTGCTCCTCCTGGCTCCTGTCCTGGGGTGTCCCCAATCAGCCGCCCTGTCCTTCTCGGGCTTCAGGCAGGTTCTCTCTCTTTCTCTTCTGAGGGCCTCCAGACTGTAGCCCTTCTTCTCTCTCTCCAGCTCCAGCTCCACCCCCTGGAGTTCCCCTCCTTTTTCTCACTGCTTCCCCTCCCCCGTTAGGAAAAAGATTTAAAGAGGCCATGCTCTCTAAACCCCAAAGGGGTTACATACATAAATATCACTATTATTAAGTCTGATATCTTACAGCCCTGCAGAGATAGAATCAGGGACTTTAAGCCACTGAGAAAGGAAGATTTTCAGTTAACTAATGGGTCCAACACTTGCTTATAACCCAGGAAAGACCCCAAGTATCAAGTGTGCCATTTTAGTTCTAGAAAAATTATTTTGGGTAATTCATAGCTTTTTAAGGCTCTTTCTGTACTCTGTATATTGTCACCACTAATAACCAAGGCATTACAAACAGATAAGAGGCAGTTCCAGTATTTTCTTATATCTCAAAAACTCTCCTAAAATAGGTATTCTGTGGTATATACAAGATACATAATGGTGTAGTATGAAAGTTTTAACGGCACTCATTTGAGGTGACCCATGTAATCACTTACCTAGTAGGAGTAGAACTGGAAGAAAAGGATCAGGTTTCAGGAGGGACTTAGCCCCTAGGGTCTTAGAAAAGCAAGTTTGGGAATTAAATAATTCCTGGCTTCCCCACTCATGCACAGTATGTGCGTCACAAACTTTACCATCTGTATAACTGTTGGGAAAGTAACAACTTCTGTGTGCCTCAGTTCTCGCACACTTTGACTGTTGTCCACTTATTCGTTCAGTCCTACGTACACTCTATTTTTGGTTGAAACGATTTGACAAAAAACATTTTTCACAAAAGGTGCCTACTTTCCACAACAGTTTTTTTTCAGAGAGGAAGAGGGAAAGGGGATTAAAAAAAAAAAAAAGACTGGGGGGGAGGGGAAGAAGAGAGGGACAAACGGGGGACTATTTTCTGACTAGCTCTACTTGTAAGCATGCGTGTGCTGGGTCCATTTCTATGTGACTGTACATTGCCTATGACAATGGGGCCTCTCTCTTGATTGGAACCTCTAGTCACTACAGAAACAACCATGAACCACACTCATGTATTTTCTACATACTTATACACAACTATCTTCACACATCTTATTTAGTAATACATGTGAGAAACTTCAGATTCTCTACTTATTTTACCATCAAAGTTGAATTCTCCCATCTTCCAAAATGCATGCAGCCCAAGCCTGGAAATCTACACAACAATTAAACAACCCTTCAGCCCAAGCCCTGCAAGCCCAATTCAGATGGCATGGGCCATCTGCAGGTTTTTCTTTGCTCTGTAGACATAACCTCCACCCCCTGTGCATGTGCAAGAAAGGGTATCACACTTTCCACACAAGTCTTCATTTATTTTGTATTGATTGTTAAATGTCAATAGGCAATTTAAAAACAGATATTGTGGATGGGGTGCAACTGGCTTTTAGGCATTATCTGTTCTGATCTATAATTTCCAGTTTGGCTGAAGAACAGGACAGGATCTTTGGTTAAATAAAATATGTTAATCTTGTCAACTGCATGTTCTCTATTACCTTTCTTTAGAATTAAGAATTGGGTTCACAGGACTTTCAATTGAACATTTGTCAAATAATGTTAACACTACAAGCTGTTCAATAAGATGTTTGTTGCCACTGCAGCTAGAGAAAGGAAGAGGCAACCATTTGTTTTAATAATACAAAACTAGACACTCAATGGGAGCACAAATGCTCAGATAATTGAGTTACACTGCCTTGGTGTTATGCTGACATCAACCAAAGTTTCCTGCCTAACCATGGTGAGCATAAAAACCAACAAGATTTCTATAGCTGAGGAATCTCTGCTGCAAAGATATTGTAAATATTATAGCTATACATTTAGTGATAGTGAAGTGTTTAATGGGAAATGGGGAAAATGTATGTTTCAACAGTATTACAGGTGCCTTTAATCTGGCACTCCCTGGTCCGGCAACATCCATGGTCTGGAATAGGTGCCGACTCCCTGGGTGCTCCGGGGCTGGAGTACCCACAGGGAAAAATTAATGGGTGCGGAGCATCCATCGGCGCCAAGCTCACCCCTCTCCCCCCGCGGGTCTGCACTTACCAACTCCTCCTCCTCCCTCCCAGCACTTCCGGAGCACCGCAAAGAAGCTGATTCACGACGTTCAAGCTCTGGGAGGGAGGGGGAAGTCCTGGTTCTGGCCTCAGAACCCCCGGGCTGGAGGCCAGCAGCCGGGACCCCGGGTGGCAACAGGGCCCCGAAACGGGGGGCCACAATGGGCACAAAGTCTGGGGGTGCTGCAGCACTCCCTGCACCCCTACTTCCCACGCCTATCGGGACCTGCTGGCACTCTGCATTGACCTCCCGTGGTTTGGCAAATTCTCTGGTTCGGCACTGGTCAGGTCCCAAGGGTGCCGGACTAGAGAGGTTCAACCTGTATAATAATGCAATTAAACCCCTTTAATAATTTTCCTTTACTATTTAGCTGAAAGAGTGACACATGGATGAGGATACATTGAAATTATGGCTTAATTAAACACTCTTGTTTAAGATATGCATGCATGAGATGCATGCACAAACATTCACTGTCAGAGCACTGAATAAAATATACACCCACACACAGTTTACATTACTTGGTGCCAGGGTGGATAAAAATCAATTATTTTTGTTTAATTGATTTTTTTATAAGTTTTTTCCTCAAAAAGCATTTTATCTAAAGATAGTTTTAATTAAGATACATTATAGCTCAAAAAATCTCATCATGGAATAGGGATTATAAATTCTAATTCTATAGTATGAGAGAATATATTCATGTAATGTTTAAGAAAAGTTTTGTAAATGAGTTCCAATAGTTCATGGATTAGGGACCCAATTTTATGGGGGTCCACAGGTTTCTGAATAGATTTAGGTTAATCTTTCTATCAACCCAATGGGACTCCATGCTCAGTCTAGAACAGGGGTGGCCAACCTGAGCCTGAGAAGGAGCCAGAATTAACCAATGTACATTGCCAAAGAGCCACAGTAACACGTCAGCAGTCCCACATCAGCTCCACCGCTAACCCGCAGCACCTCCTGCCCGTTGGCAGTCGATCAACGCCTCCCTACCCGCCACAATCAGCTGTTTCGCTGTGTGCAGGAGGCTCTGGTGGGGGAGGAAAGAGAGGGGAGAAGCGAGGGCAATGGCAGGCTCGGGGAAAGGAGCAGGGGCCTTGGAGGAAGGGGTGGAGTGGGGGCAGGGCCTGGGGCAGAGCAGGGGGTTGAGCAGTGAGCACCCCCCCCAGCACATTGGAAAGTTAGCATCTGTAGCTCCAGCCCCTGAGTCAGCATCTATGCAAGGAGCCATGTATTAACCTCGGAAGAGCCACATGCGGCTCCGGAGCCACAGGTTGGCCACCCCTGGTCTAGAAGATACCATCAGAGATGCTTAGTTTTGCAATTCACAAATCCAGTTTGAGTCTCCAGAGGTAACATGGCTGTTGAGAAAAAATGTTTGTTTGTAAATAAAATAAATAAATACATACATAAATAAAGGTGGGAAATAACAGACCTCAACTCTATTGTCCCTCTGCAAAATTGTGTACACAGAGTCAATCCCTTACCTCTTTCTAAAAGTGCAAAGTTTCTAAAAGTTCAATGAACAGAAAATTGTTGGAGGCGGAATAGATCTGGACAAGGAGAAGAAGTCTGGAGATAAATATGAGAAGCAAGGGACGTATGCTTATTTTGTTACAATATTATATGTTTGCTGTTGAAGAAAAAAATCCAGAATACTTAACATTGTTGTTTTAGTTAAATAAAACAATTTAAATGTCTGTCTGGTGATGTTCTCATAATGCAGCATGGCAAGAAAATCCTCCAAATATAAATGATTAACGTGTTGAATTGGGGATAGTTCACCTCCCAATGACTTCACAAATATCTGCTTCAATTACCTTTCATAGAATATCAGGGTTGGAAGGGACCTTAGTAGGTCATCTAGTCCAACCCCCCTGCTCAAAGCAGGACCAATCCCCAATTTTTGCCCCAGATCCCGAAATGGCCCCCTCAAGGATTGAGCTCACAACCCTGGGTTTAGCAGGCCAATGCTCAAACCACTGAGCTATCCCTCCCCCCCATAAATGAAATAACCAAACAATCGTTCATTTTCTGATATCTGATAAAATCAATCTGAAAAGTTTTCAAAATAAATCACTGTTTAAAAATGTATAGTGTGTACCTTCTAAAAATGAAACCTACATCTATCTCTGGAGTTGTGAAGAATATGTAGTAAGGTTATAACAACCAACAAGAATGCACTTTTATGTAGAAAACCACGATTAAATAGAGTCTTCCTGACTAGTGATTTAAATCAAATCCACCCTGCTTGGTGCAGTTATATTAAGGTTAAAATTGTAACCTAGTGTTATTTTAAGTGCAATTGTGGTGTAATTTTTAATTTTAAAAAATAAGACAAAACAATTAGAAAAATCAATTCTGCCATTAAATGACTCATAATGCACAATCTTGACAGTGCCCTTTTAATAACTACCTTATGCCATGAAAAATTGTTGCTGAAGTATACAATGCTGCTGAAAATCTTCACTCTTTTGAAAGAACGAACTTGTGCAATTAAGATCTGATTTTTAGAGTGTCCAAGTACTTGCATTTCCTACTGACTTCAAATGAGGTTGCAGTTGCTCAGCACTTTCAAATATCAGACTTTAAATCATTATTCATCTTTATCTCCTGTCTGCTTAATAATAGTGACTGGCCTAGAATCTAGAATCCTACTATGATGAAAAACTTCTAACACTAAGTTTCTACCATACAGCTTAACACGAAGAATATAAAACATTACATGTATTAAAAAAGGCTTATATAGAAACTAATTTTCTCTGCAAAACAGCATGTTTTTAAAGCGTAGCTCTAATCTGAAATATGCTAAGAATGACAAATTGTAAAATCTGTTCCTTGTGTGTATCCTGAGTAATATTTACTGACTTCAGTGAAAACAAAAGTTTTTAAATACTTTTTACTCCTGCTAGCACTGCAAAGCTAACAGCACAAGGATACTAAACTGGGTTCTTCTCTACTCACTATAGTCTCAGTTCTGTTGGCAAACTTCCAGGTGCAGAATCTTTAAGTATTTTAAGTTGATGTAAAATTGATTATGTTGTGATCAGAGTAGCAGGCCTGCATCAGGAGTCAAGATAACAAAATTAGTATTTTACAAAAAAGTGTTATTCACTAGATATGCTCACAAGATTTGAAACTGTGTGTTAGCCTGGTTTCATCAATACCTGGACATGGTTCTCCCTGAAAGGAAGTTCAGATAAACTAAATGAAACCATATGATTCATAAACTTGCATAAGAACAACTACAAAGCTACCTCATGTTTTTCAGAGGTTGGATCCTTCACCTTACTAGCCCATGAAGAAGCTACTAAATCCTACTGGGAGCATACTGAACATCTAAAGCTTCACATCCTCTTCAATAATAAATGATGGCATGACTCACAGGGCTTCACAGTTATTTTCTAAATAGGACAGTTAAGGAGGAAAACAGTACCCAACAGGGATGGAAAACTAAAAAGACTTTACGAAGAAGCGAACACAGCTCCAATCAACACTTTGTAATGGGGCCTAGATATTATCTGAGCCATACAATATACGATGAGACACAAAGATGACACCAAGGCCATGTCTACACTAGGAAGCTTACAGCGGCACAGCTGTACTGATACAGCTATGCCACTGTAAGATTGCTCACGTAGCTGCATTATGCCGATGGGAGACAGCTCTCCTGTCGACATAATAAAACCAGCTTAATGAGCATAAGTATGTTGGTGGGAGAGCATCTTCCACTAACATAGCACTGTGTACTCGAGCGCTTATGCTGGCAAAACCTGTGTCGCTCAGGTGGGTGTCCCCCCCACCCTCCGGCTCCTGAGCGACAAAAGTTTTGCCGATATAAGTGCTAGTGTAGACATGGTCTGACAGGAAAGCACTGTATCCAACCTTTCTGAACGCATGATCATTTGAATGGGAACACAATATCTCAATTTGTGCCTCTATAAAACCAATTACTAAAACCTAGCTCTTTAGCCAATTGAAGGCAGAAACGGAGTAGGAAAGAAAGTTTATGTTCTTGATGTGATCAATAGTTGTTGGGTAATTTAAAAACCAAAAAATAAAAATCTACAGCAAGTCAGAATATGCAAATATGCTTCCTACAACACAATCATTTGATCAGACTGCCTATACATAGCAATAAAATTGGCCATAAAATTGCACCCAATGATTCCTGCACAATGACTTCTGGAAGGAATTATTTGGACAATTCTGTAAGAAGGAGGCTTTGATAACTTCAGAAATGTCCAATTCCCTGCAAGCACACTGCAAATACAGTAGAATCTCAGAGTTACAAACTGACCAGTTAACCACACACCTCATTTGGAACCAGAAGTACACAATAAGGCAGCAGCCGAGACAAAAAAAAAAAAAAAAGCAAATATAGTATGTGTACTATACAGTACTGTGTTAAACTACTAAAAATAAAATAAAAGGAAAGCAGCATTTTTCTTCTGCATAGTAAAGTTTAAAAGCTGTATTAAGACAATGTTCAGTTGTAAACTTTTGAAAGAACCACCATAACATTTTATTCAGAGTTATGAACAACCTCCATTCCCAACATGTTTGTAACACTGAGGTTCTACTGTACTTCTCTCAATCTTCCCTTTTTATTATTCTTCTCATTCTTGCTTCTGTGCCTTTGTCATGCCACCTGTTACCACTGAACTTCCTATCACGCCTTCTGCTCCAGCTGAACTCCCTCTTCATTTAAATTCTTCCTGAAACATCACATCTTCAGAAAGGACAACATTTTATTTGGGGGGGGGGGGGGGGGGGGAATAACCAAAGGTGTTGTCTTCTCGACCCTCTGACATCAAACATATAGCCTTAACAATACTCTGGCAAACAAACACGCATTGAAAAGTTAGTAATCCACAACTATACACATGCAAACAATTTGTGTGTCACCAGTCAATTTTGCTAATATTGTCTGATTGTTTCCTTGTACTCCCCTTCTCCCCTCATTTATCTGTCAGTATTCATCTGCTGTCTCTTGGCTTATACTTAGATTGTAAAAAGTCTTTGAAGCTGGAATCGTCTTTTTGTTCTGTGTTGTACATTGCCCAGCAAAATGGAATCCTGGTCTATGACTAGGGGTCCTACAAATACAAATGATAAATAGCGTCAAAAGCAAAATCTTTGTGGCAGAATCAACACATCTATTTACATCTATCTTTGGCTCAGTAAACTAAATAGATTTACTCTCAATATTTTTTCTTGTTGTCTGATGTGTGTGTGTGTGTGTGTGTGTGTGTGTGTGTGTGTGTGATCTACAAGAATAATCTCAGAATGAGCTCCAGATAAAGTGAGATTTCAAAGAAAAATAATTTTCCATCTAGTTCAAACATCAAAATCCCCCTCCCAATCTGTCCAAGTAATTCGCTCAGATCAAAGGTTTCTAACTACACAAAGAAGTCACATACTGGTTTGAGTGATTAACCAGCACCTGAAGCATTGACAGTACCTGAGCTCAAGATTCTTCAAGACTGGATCTTTCAGCCATTTAAACAAAACAAAAACAAACACGCACACACCCCAAAAGTAAAGTATTTGCTACTGTGAAGCAAATAAGGTCTCACGGTGTTATATAATGTTACTGTACACAGGTACCACAGCTATGGCTCTATGTAAAAGTGATTATATAAACAAATGTATACAGGAAGACGAGCAGAGAATTAAGTTCATGTCCAAAAACTGCAGCCAGCAGGCTCAGCAGCTTTAGACAGCAGCAATAACTTGAATAGCAGATTTTGGTTTTTTGTGATCACATGCTCAAATTGGTATTAGACATCCATAAGGGTCAGGAACAGAAGACCAATAACCTGAGTAAGAAATGCCTGCACACCCAGAAGAGAAGTGTAAACTGACTTGTAGCCTTGGGCTCTAGTAACACTGATCAATTCTGTCATGCACTCTTTGAAAGAAACCTCTCAAATTCTAGGTTCACACAAAAGGAAAAAGGGACAACTAGGTCATACAAGAGCCTACCAAATAATTTGTTGTCCACCTTTGGAAGTAAAAAAAGCTTAGAAACCTTTGTGGGTACACACACCAATGAATTATTAGTGACTTCAGTTTTTCTCTGCTTGAAGTGCCTTTGAAAATATTTGAACCAATGAAACCACAGGACAAGACACTGAATTTATGCCATGGGATATTACCAGGTAGTTAATATTGTTACATAACATTTTCTTAAATCTTTAAGAACAAAGTTTAATTAGTAACAATATTTGTCAAATGGGACAGACAGCTGCAACATCTTAAGTCACCATAAAACAGCTAGCTTACTATAACTTCCTTTATTCATAGATTCATAGATTCTAGGGCTGGAAGGGACCTCGAGAGGTCATCGAGTCCAGCCCCCTGCCCTCATGGCAGGACCAATTACTGTCTAGACCATCCCTGATAGACATTTATCTAACCTACTCTTTTAAGTATCTCCAGAAATGGAGATTCCACAACCTCCCTGGGCAGTTTATTCCAGTGTTTAACCACTCTGACAGTTAGGAACTTTTTCCTAATGTCCAACCTAAACCTCCCTTGCTGCAGTTTAAGCCCATTGCTTCTTGTTCTATCCTCAGAGGCTAAGATGAACAAGTGTTCTCCCTCCTCCTTATGACACCCTTTTAGATACCTGAAGACTGCTATCATGTCCCCTCTCAGTCTTCTCTTTTCCAAACTAAACAAACCCAATTCCTTCAGCCTTCCTTCATAGGTCATGTTCTCTAGACCCTTAATCATTCTTGTTGCTCTTCTCTGGACCCTCTCCAATTTCTCCACATTTTTCTTGAAATGCGGTGCCCAGAACTGAACACAATACTCCAGTTGAGGCCTAACCAGCGCAGAGTAGAGCGGAAGAATGACTTCTCGTGTCTTGCTCACAACACACCTGTTAATGCAGCCCAGAATCAAGTTTGCTTTTTTTGCAACAGCATCACACTGTTGACTCATATTTAGCTTGTGGTCTACTATAACCCCTAGATCCCTTTCTACCGTACTCCTTCCTAGACAGTCTCCTCCCATTCCATATGTGTGAAACTGATTGTTCCTACCTAAGTTGAGCACTTTGCATTTGTCCTTATTCATAGATTCTAGGGCTGGAAGGGACCTCAAGAGGTCATCGAGTCCAGCCCCCTGCCCTCCTGGCAGGACCAATTACTTTAGTACTGTTGCTCTTAGGCCTGCCGCTGCCCATTCTTCCCCAGCTGAAAAGACCCTTCTAATCAACAGCAGGGGAAACAAAACCATATTCTACAGCAGTGGGTTACAACCTTTTTCTTTCTGAAGCCCCACCTTCCCAAACTTCCTATAAAAACTCCAGGGCCCACAGGGGGCCTCCAGGCTTCAGCCACCAGGCGGGGTGCCAGGCTTCTGCCCTGCAGGGCACCAACCACCGAGGGGGGGCCCTCAGGTATAGACCTAGTTTGACACCTATTTGGGGACAGGGCAGGCATGGCCCATTGGGGCTCAGACCAGCTCTGCATAGCAGGGCTCAAGGAGGGAGTGCCACCTCCACCCCCTGACTCACCCCAGCACACAACCCAGACTGTCTGGGTTGGAGGGGAGAGGTGGCACAACCAAAAGTTATACATCAAAAAGCTTGAGAATGGCTCAGAGTGCAGGTGGGGATTTGATAGGAGCTGTGCACAGTGAGATATATAGCTCAGGGTGCAGGGAGAGGGACAGCTAAGGGCTGTGTGCAAGCAGTGATGTAGATCGGGGGCAGGGAGAGTAGGAGCTTGAAGCTTTGTGCAGGCAGAGGGGGGAGGTCAGGATGCAGGCAGGGGCTCAACTAAGGGCTGTGTGCAAGCAAGGGTGTAGCTCAGGGTGCAGGAAGAGAGTAACTAGGGGCAGTGTGCCAGGAGGGGCCTTCCCTGCAGTCGCTGCTCCCTGATGGCTCTGCCAGCCCCGAAGCCAGGTCCCCACCCCGACAGCTCTTACCAGCTGCGCAAGCAGTCAAAGGGGGCTGGGAGCGAAGGAGCAGCCACAGCCCCGGGGCACCAGCAGCAGGAGACAAGCCAGAGCAGCAGCCATCCTGCATTGCCGGGCTCTGGCTCCCCGCCTCTGACCTGGCCAGGGGTAGTTTGGGGGGTGGGGGTGCAACACCTCCCCGTGACCCCCCCGCAACTCTCCCCATGGGCTATGGGCATCTGCCCCACAACACAGAGGATCACAGACCCCCCGAAACTGGCTTGTGGCCCCCTACCTACATTCTGTGTCTAAGATCCCTCCCACAAGTCCTGCTTTATATTAGGTGCTGGTTTCCACAGCACTGAGAGGTACAGACAAGTACTCAAGAACTGAGCTTTCCAGCTAATTAAAATGTTTTATGTGTTATAAGTAGGTAACATTAAGATTCTCCTCTCTCCCTGCCCCCATTTTTCCTGCCACTACAGAATTTCAGGTCCACTGTGGCACAGAAAAAAAAACCTCTCCCCACTCCCTCCTACCAGAAGTGCTGAATGAAAGCATATGAAATATGACTATATAAAGCTATATACATTAATTACATATTCAGTTACTGTCTACAAAAGAAAATAGCTGGAGAAAATATACAGGGACATTCAACAAAAGCATGGTGGGATTGGTATTCAGTCCTTAGAGAATCCAATTTTATTTTTCTATGTATATATTGCTGCACTAGTTAAATAGTTAACTTGTTTATTGTTCTCTGTTCACCAATATCTAATGACTGAACTGTTCAGATAAGTATGATATTTAACTGCTGCTGCAGCAGCACAGGGGAACACTCACATCCTATTATTTGTGTGATCAGAACAGCAGCACATTTCTCTCTCATATGGAACAGGAGGCTTATGGACAGATTTCTGGAAATGCTGACACCCGCAGCTTCCAAGAAAGTCAACTGGAGAGGCTCAGCATCTCTGAAAGTCAGCCTAACAAACACTATGTAATGATCTCTCAAATGCAAACACTGGCACTCTACAGCAACTTCACCATACATATTAAGTAACAGGTAAACTTTGAAAAAGTTTATTATAAAAACGAAAGTTACCTTCACTAAGTTGATCCATGGAAGTTTAAGTGAGAGGACACAAAGAGATATTAGGAAAACTATGCAACTCAGATACTGTTTCTACCAGCTGACATAGGAGGAAGGTATGTAGGAGGTGCATGTAAAAAGATGAAGCTGCTGCTGCTGTTTCACAATCAGTAGATGACTGGATGATGTCAGAATTTCAGCAGGACCCTCCAAGCCATCTCTGTTCCCACCAGATAAGGATTTATTCTAATAGGCAGCTTTCAGTAGTAGCAGCAGTTCTCAACAAGGGGCTCACATCAGGCAACTTGCAGCAGGTGCTTCTTTTTAAAAAGAAAACAATGGCCTCTGTCTTCCAATGACTGCCATTCCCAGTAAGAAGGGGTAGAGGCAGGGTAGCTGACTGGAAATTGGGGCGGGAGGGAATTGAAGAGCTACTTCTTACATATGATATAAAGTTGAAAGGGGGAGGGGATTTGAAACAGGAGAATTTCTACCTTTTTGCTTTCCCTCTAGATAACTATGTGTTCAGTTCCAATGAGAAATTTGTATTCCACCCTCACTATTTAGATGTTTTAGAATATTGTCTTTCCCCACATCACCATTCCTCCGCTTCCCCACACATTTACAGATATGCCATTCTTCAGGGTGTTTGTCAGACACCACATGCATATCTGGCATGTGCTCAGCACTCCCTGTCAGGTTCTCTCACAGTATGTACACATATACAAAGGATAGTTTAAGACTGGGAATTAGGAGATCTGCTCTATTCCTGGTTTCACATTCCTGTGTAACTTTGGAGAAGCCACTTAATTTCTTACCTCAGTTTCCCTGTTAAATGGAAATACTACTTGACCAGAGTGGTGAGAGATTTCATTAATATTTGTGTATTTCTTAGATACTCAGTGTGACCAGACACAATCCTGTAAAAAATACATAACATTTGTGTAGGATAAGATAAAGTTTTATTGAACTACTGAAGTACTGAACTAAGTTAAACCTTACTGAATTAGAATACCTATTACTCATGGGGGAATTCTGCGCCAAAAATTAAACATTCTGTGCACAATATTTTTTAAATTCTGCAAAATTCTGCATATTTTACTTGCCAAAATAACACTATACAATCACACTAGTTTCAATTATTTTGTTAATTTATTTCAAAATATCTATCAGCAACTATGTCTGTAACAATAGACACACACAAAATTTCCCCCAGAAGTAGAGAGTTAAGGAAACTCCTACAACAAATCAGTTCCTGTTTCTCTGCCCCCTCCTGCCAGAGCCCAGCAGGGGGTCCAGACACCCCCACACTCCTCTCCCCAGAGCCCAGCTGTGCCCCCGCCTCCATCCAGGCACTCGCATGCACCCCTCCCCACCAGAGTCCAGCTGTGCGGGCCCTCCAACCCAGACACTCTCACCCCCTCCCCACCAGAGCCCAGCTGCAGGGCCCGAGCCTAATCCAGACACCTGAGCCTAGCGCAGACCCCAGTAATCCAGAGTGAGAAACAGCTTGATGCTGGGTCCTGGGCTTGTACGGAGTTTCCTGTATGACGGCGGTTCTCAAACTGTAGGTCAGGACACCAAAGTGAGTCGCGATCCTGTTTTAATGGGGTCACCAGGGCTGGTGTTAGACTTGATGGGGTCTGGGGCCAAAGCCCAAGCCCCACCACCGGGCTTCAGCCCTGGGTGGCGGGGCTCAGGTTACAGGCTTGTAACCCTTGGGCTTGGGCCCGGGCCCCTGCCTGAAGTGGTGGAGTTTAGGCTTTGGCCCCACCGGCCAGGCAGGCTCAGCCTTTGGTCCCCTCTCCTGGGGTGGTGTAGTAGTTTTTTTTGTCAGAAGGCAGTCGCGGAGCAATGAAGTTTGAGACCCCCCTACTGTATGCCCACGCATGCTCTGAAGGAAGGAAGTGAACTGCAGCTGCCAGGAACCCTCCAGCTCCCTCCCCCTCGCAATGTCTATTTGTGAGCTGGGCTCTGCCGGGTCCAATGCTCCCTAGTGGTAGCCAACAGCTTTGCAGCCCATTACTGGGAAAAGGAGATGGGGGGAGGAAATTCTGTGCAAAAATCATGAATTTCTGCACAAATTGTGCAGTGGCACAGAATTCCCCAAGTAACCTATTGGTAACATATTAAAAATGCAACTGTGTATGTGCTGGCATAGCATTGGATGTACCTTCTATAATAGGGAGGAGAAATACTAATGAACTTCCTCCATTATCAGCCTTTGAAATCTCCCTGTAGAGATATTCATAAACTAGTTCAAACTATATTCTCCAGAGATCAGCAAAGAAAAGATTTTTGGATAAAAAGCCTGAGTTTAGGCTGCCTCAGGGCCTTCTTCCTGATCCAGAAGTTGGATAGACCCCATGGTCCCCAGAGACCCCAATCCTTACAGAAAGGATTGAAAGGACTTGATACTGAAGCCTCATAAGACTGTGTGCTTGATCAGCGCTGAAGCTGTGAAACTTGTAAACCACAAGGACTCCACTAGATTGAGGGGAGGGATATTTGAAGGATTTATCCTGCTAGAATCCATGTTTGAGCTGGGATGAACTCTGGTAAGCTTATTAGCATGCATGTAGGTTCTTTTATTGTTTTAGTATGTTTTCTCTGTAATGTTTTTTACCTTTCTTGGAAAACTGCGTGGTAACTTATATTTAGGACTGTCGATTAGTCAGTTAACTCATGCAATTAACTCAAAAAAATTAATTGTGATTAATCTCAGTTTTAATCACACTGTTAAATAGAATATCAATTGAAATTAAAATATTTTTAAATGTTTTTCTACATTTTCAAATATATTGATTTTAATTACAACACTGAATACAAAGTGTACAATGCTCACTTTATATTTATTTGATTACAAATATTTGCACTGTAAAAGTGATAAAATAGTATTTTTCATTTCACCTCTTACGAGTACTGTAGTGCAATCTCTATTGTGAAAGTGCAAGTTACAAAAGTAGAATTTTATTACATAATGAACTCAAACAAAACAATGTAAAACTTTAGAGCCTAAAAGTCCACTCAGTTCTACTTCTTGTTCATCCAATCGCTAAGACAAACAAGTTTGTTTACATTTGCAGGAGATAATGCTGCCTGCTTCTTATTTTCAATGTCACCCAAAAGCGAGAACAGGTGTTTGCATAGCACTTCTGTAGCTCGCATTACAAGGTATTTACGTGCCAGATATACTAAACATTCATATGCCCCTTCATGCTTCAGCCACTATTCCAGAGGACATGCTTCCATGCGGATGACGCTCATTGAAAAAAAAAAAAAATGCATTAATTAAATTCGTGACTGAATTCCTTCGTGACTGGGGGAGAATTGTCTGAATCCTGCTCTGTTTTACCCGCATTCTGCCATATATCTCATGTTACAGCAGTCTCAAAATGATGACACAGCACATGTTCATTTTAAGAACACTTTCACTGCAGATGTGACAAAACACAAAGATGATACCAGTGTGAGATTTCTAAGGATAGCTACAGCACTTGACCCAAGGTTTAAGAATCTGAAGTGCCTTCCAAAATCTGATAGAGAAGAGGTGTGAAGCATGCTTTCAGAAGTCTTAAAAGAGCAACACTCTGATGTGGAAACTACAGACCCAAAACAGCCGAAAGAGAAAATCAATCTTCTGCTGATGGCATCTGACTCAGATGATGAAAATTAACATGCATCAGTCTGCGCTGCTTTGGATCATTATTGAGCAGAACCCGTCATCAGCATGGACACATGTCCTCTGGAATGGTGTTCAAGGCATAAAGGGACATATGAATCTTTAGCGTATCTGGCAAATAAATATCTTGCGACGCCAGCTACAACATGCCATCCGAATGCCTGTTCTCACTTTCAGGTGACATTGTAAACAAGAAGCGGGCAGCATTAGCTCCTGCAAATGTAAACAAACTTGTTTGTCTTAGCAATTGGCTGAACAAGAAGTAGGACAGAGTGGACTTGTAGGCTCTAAAGTTTTACACTGTTTTGTTTTTGAGTGTTTTTTTTAAAAATCTACATTTGTAAGTTCAACTTTCATGATAAAGAGATTGCACTACACTACTTGTATTAGATAAACTGAAAAAACACTGTCTTGTTTTTTACAGTGCAAATATTTGTAATAAAAATAAATATAAAGTGAGCACTGTACACTTAGTATTTTATGTTGTAACTGAAATCAATATATTTGAAGATGTAGAGAACATCAAAAATAATTAAATGGTATTCTATTATTGTTTAACAGCGTGATTAATCACACAATTTTTTTTTATCGCTTGACAGCCCTATTATTAGAGTTACTGTACAAAACTGCATGTTACATACAAATCCCCAACCTTTGGGAGTATTTTTATTAGCAGGTTGACTGTGCATTGTGTGAAGAAATACTTCCTTTTTATTTGTTTTAAACCTGCTGCCAATTAATTTCATTTGGTGACCACTAGTTCTTGTGTTATGAGAAGTAGTAAACATTCCCTTATCTACTTTTTCTACACCAGTCATGATTTTACAGACCTCAATCATATCTCCCCTTAGCCGTCTCATCTCATCCAACCACATCTGCACACAGTATTCAAGATGTGGGCGTATCATGGATTTATATAGAGCCAACATGATATTTTCTGTCCTATTATCTATCCCTTTCTTAATTATTCCCAGCATTCTGTTTGCTTTTTCGACTGCCGCTGCACATTGTGTGGATGTTTTCAGAGAACTATATACAATGACTCCAAGATCTTTCTTGAGTGGTAACAGCTAATTTAGACCCCATCATTTTATATGAAGTCTTTCCATTGACTTTAATAGACATTGGATTGGACTCACAATCCACAAAATGTTTTGTGATAACATGGAAGTTCTCACCTTGTTCTTCACAAAAACATTAATCCTAGCAGACAAGGAATACTGCTGTGCCAAAACGTAGCATTTTATATAATTATTTAAAAGGCTGACATGCCATAAAATAAGCTAGTGCAGTCATTGAGTACACTATGCTGTCATAGAAGATTAAACCAAGCTGAAAAATTTCCTTTCTGCTCAGATGAGGGAAAAAAAACAAAAATGGGTGAAGATATCCACTTGAAGGAATACACCTGGGAGGGTGAAAATTATTGAGTTAGGCTTCAATACACTATGTTTTACAGAAAGAAAAAGTGTAATAAAAACATGTGCTACTCAAATTAAGAGCCTTTTTGCTAGCAAAACTCACAATTTGTTCATAACACCTCTCTATGGAACGTCACCATAAAAACACCACCTCTCTTACAGTGGAGCTCCTGATGAGCTAATTTCAGGTAGATTGACTGGCTCCTCTAACTTCTATTTAACTCTTTAAATTGAATTACCTTGCACAAAATAATGGATTGCTTAAAATTCTATAATTACAGTATACATTTTAAACAGGTTATTAACAGCAGATTTCCAGATGATCAAAAATGTAGAAGAACAGGGCCAAAACAATGGTAATTTGAAACTGCAAAAGACTGATCATCACCCTCAAATAAATATTGTTAACCTCAAGCATTTCTAAAACATGTCCCTAAATTTCCAAGATTTCACCATCAGACCTTTTCAAAGAAGCGCTGAACAACTTGCTGGTGTTGAAATGTATATACTTAAATGCTTCATATGCGCATACACGCAAGTAATTTTGTTATATTTATCTATACCAGTGGTCCCCAAACTTTTCAGGGTTGCGCCCTCCCTTACACCTGCCCGCACCCCTCCCCCACAAGCCAGGGCTGGGAGCGGGGCTGCTGCTTGGGGGGGGGGGGGTGTGTGAGGAGCGGCATGGACAGGGGTAAAGGGGGCAGAGGCTGGGGCTGCAGATGAGGGCAGGTCCGGGACCAGGAATGGAGCCAAGGATAGGGGCTGAGACTGGGGCCAGAACACTGCTGGAAGCGGAGTGGGGCTGGGTGGTGCTCTCTGCCCAACACTCCTTGTGGGGGCTGGCCCAGACCCCATCCTGCTTCCCATAACATTCCTCCATGCCCCCCTAGGGGGTGCGCCCCAAAGTCTGAGGACCTCTGGTCTACAAACATGGCCTTTATATGAAGGCAAAAATTCAGCATCTTGTAGTTTCTAAAGCTATTCCAGTTCACTTTCTTCTCAGACCAAATTATAATCCTTGAGAAAAATTATTTGAAAGGATCGCGTAATTTAAATAATGCACTCAAGACTTTGGAACTGTGGAAGTTTGTTTCAAATTTTAGATACATTTAGTAGTTTATTGCCAACCATACTGCACATTTTATTTACATTTTTTGTCTAGACAGTGTTAAGCAATACCATCCATAGAGTACTGTCATGGATGGATATAAACTGTTCAGGAAGGATAAGCAGGGCAGAAAAGGTGGGGGAGTTGCGTTGTATGTAAGAGAGCAGTATGACTGCTCAGAGCTCCAGTATGAAACTGCAGAAAAACCTGAGAGTCTCTGGATTAAATTGAGAAGTGTGAGCAACAAGGGTAATGTCGTGGTGGGAGTCTGCTACAGACCACCAGACCAGGGGGATGAGGTGGACGAGGCTTTCTTCCAGCAACTAACAGAAGTTACTAGATCACAGGCCCTGGTTCTCATGGGTGACTTTAATCACCCCGATATCTGCTGGGAGAGCAATACAGCGGTCCACAGACAATCCAGGAAGTTTTTGGAAAGTGTAGGGGACAATTTCCTGATGCAAGTGCTGGAGGAACCAACTAGGGGAAAAGCTCTTCTTGACCTGCTGCTCACAAACAGGGAAGAAATAGTAGAGGAAGCAATAGTGGATGGGAACCTGGGAGGCAGTGACCATGAGATGGTCGAGTTCAGGATCCTGACACAAGGAAGAAAGGAGAGCAGTAGAATACAGAGCCTGGACTTCAGAAAAGCAGACTCTGACTCCCTCAGGGAACTGATGGGCAAGGTCCCCTGGGAGAATAACATGAGGGGGAAAGGAGTCGAGGAAAGCTGGCTGTATTTTAAAGAATCCTTATTGAGGTTGCAGGAACAAGCCATCCCGATGTGTAGAAAGAAAAGTAAATATGGCAGGCGACCAGCTTGGCTTAACAGTGAAATCCTTGCTCGTCTTAAACACAAAAAAGCAGCTTACAAGAAGTGGAAGATTGGACAAATGACCAGGGAGGAGTATAAAAATATTGTTCAGGCATGCAGGAGTGAAATTAGGAAGGCCAAATCACACTTGGAGTTGCAGCTAGCCGGAGATGTTAGGAGTAACAAGAAGGGTTTCTTCAGGTATGTGAGCAACAAGAAGAAAGTCAAGGAAAGTGTGGGCCCCTTGCTGAATGAGGGAGGGAACCTAGTGACAGAGGATGTGGAGAACGCTAGTGTACTCAATGCTTTTTTTGCCTCTGTCTTCACAGACAAGGTCAGCTCCCAGGCAGCTGCATTCCACAGCACGGTATGGGGAGGAGGTGACCAGCCCTCTGTGGAGAAAGAAGTAGTTCGGGACTATTTAGAAAAGCTGGACGAACACAAGTCCATGGGGCCGGATGCACTGCATCCGAGGGTGCTAAAGGAGTTGGCCGATGTGATTGCAGAGCCATTGGCCATTATCTTTGACAAATCATGGCAATCGGGGGAGGTCCCGGATGACTGGAAAAAAGCTAATGTAGTGCCCATCTTTAAAAAAGGGAAGAAGGAAGATCCGGGGAACTACAGGCCAGTCAGTCTCACCTCAGTCCCTGGAAAAATCATGGAACAGGTCCTCAAGGAATCAATTCTGAACCACTTAAAGGAGGGGAAAGTGATCAGGAACAGTCAGCATGGATTCACCAAGGGCAAGTCATGCCTGACTAACCTAATTGCCTTCTATGATGAGATAACTGGCTCTGTGGATGAGGGGAAAGCAGTGGATGTGCTATTTCTTGACTTTAGCAAAGCTTTTGATACAGTCTCCCACAGTGTTCTTGCCAGCAAGTTAAAGAAGTATGGGCTGGATGAATGGACGGTAAGGTGGATAGAAAACTGGCTGGATGGTCGTGCTCAACGGGTAGTGATCAATGGCTCCATGTCTAGTTGGCAGCCGGTATCAAGTGGAGTGCCCCAAGGGTCGGTGCTGGGGCCGGTTTTGTTCAATATCTTCATCAACGACCTGGAGGATGGTGTGGACTGCACCCTTAGCAAGTTTGGAGATGACACTAAACTGGGAGGAGTGGTTGATACGCTGGAGGGTAGGGACAGGATACAGAGGGACCTAGACAAATTAGAGGATTGGGCCAAAAGAAATCTGATGAGGTTCAACAAGGACAAGTGCAGAGTCCTGCACTTAGGACGGAAGAATCCCATGCACTGCTACAGACTAGGGACCGAATGGCTGGGCAGCAGTTCTGCAGAAAAGGACCTAGGGGTTACAGTGGATGAAAAGCTGAATATGAGTCAACAGTGTGCCCTTGTTGCCAAGAAGGCTAACGGCATTTTGGGCTGTATAAGTAGGGGCATTTCCAGCAGATCGAGGGACGTGATTATTCCCCTCTATTCGGCACTGGTGAGGCCTCATTTGGAGTACTGTGTCCAGTTTTGGGCCCCACACTACAAGAAGGATGTGGATAAATTGGAAAGAGTCCAACGGAGGGCAACAAAAATGATTAGGGGGCTGGAGCGCATGACTTATGAGGAGAGGCTGAGGGAACTGGGATTGTTTAGCCTGCAGAAGAGAAGAGTGAGGGGGGATTTGATAGCTGCTTTCAACTACCTAAAAGGGGGTTCCAGAGGATGGATCTAGACTGTTCTCAGTGGGAGAAGATGACAGAACAAGGAGTAATGGTCTCAAGTTGCAGAGGGGGAGGTTTAGGTTGGATATTAGGAAAAACTTTCACACTAGTAGGGTGGTGAAGCACTGGAATGGGTTACCTAGGGAGGTGGTGGAATCTCCTTCCTTAGAGGTTTTAAGGTCAGGCTTGACAAAGCCCTGGGTGGGATGATCTAGTTGGGGTTGGTCCTGCTTTGAGCAGGGGGTTGGACTAGATGACCTCCTGAGGTCCCTTCCAACCCTGAGATTCTATGATTCTATGATAAGAAGTTGTCAAGGAACAGCCTTTGTGTAGATTTAGACTAGAGTTTGGAACCAAGCAGAACCTAAGACTAATAATTTTACTTCCTCTGTATTCACTGAGGCTGTTCATGGTTCTCAAATGCTATTGCATTTTATAGCTGATTTAGTTGAGTCCCCAAGCTCCACATTGTTAACTGCCAAGTTCCAGAACCACCAGCTTTTTAGGTTCCTAAGGCAAGGGACAAAGTTCTACAACAACAGAGGGTTACCAGCAAACCTATTCAATTGGTCCTCACCTATGTAATCAAGATACCCAACTCATGCTTTTAATTACAACTGTGAGAGGGAGTGCACACATAGGAGTGACAGCAGGAAAAAGAGGAGGCAAGGCCTGGAGTTAGGCAGCACGCATACTTCAGCAATCAGGCAACAACTAAGGGACACTGAAACAACTTCAGCCAACCCAGCAGCAACATTCAGGCCTAATGAGCTGGGTCCCCGGAGTAAGGGATATACTCAACTGGTAAGGCAGCTAGGAATGGCCTGATCCCCAAACATCATTATATTTTCTGCACTCATGTCTCAACAAGCAAATAGAGGCCCCTGAGCAGCTCCAACACACCTAGTAAAAGTCTGGGGATTGGATCATCTGACTATTCACAAGTCACAGCTTGCTCCTTACTCAATCAGGACGAACAGCAAAGAACAGGGATTCAAAATTTCCATGACTTCATTGCCTGAGGACTAAGCATAATTGCACTTGGGTATGCACATCCTTCTTCTGCGGTAGCATCCTTCTTCTGAACCAAGTGCTTCTGTTCCTTACTTTCCCTTCCTACTCTTAAAAAAGCAATGACTCAAATGCTGATTTGATCCTCATTCCCTCCCCCGCAATTGGCCCCCCCAGTGAAAATAGAAGTGGATCTCTTACTTTCTTGTCTATCCACACTCCATTAAAAAAATTAAAAAAGGTTTTCTTTTCTGTTTTTAATCAAGAGTCTGGACCATATTGTTCCTTCACTTCCCTATTAAAAAGAGAACTTACTCCCTTGCCTCTCCCTCCCCAACATAGAAGGCATGACTGCTTGTGAAGGCCCTTCCCAACTTGGGATCCTCTGTCACCATAGCTTTTGCAGCCTTTGTGAACTGCTCTGCCCAGGGCTCTTAATTAAACCTTGGCCATGGAATCGGTTGCTCTTTCAGCACCTTCTGACATGAAGCATGTTAGGGAAATGGAAAGATGTGGTCTCCACAACAGAGATGCCTTCACTAATTAAACCAGCAATACAATTCAGCCCCAGGATATGGCATCCAGCTGCACAGCACTGCAATTCAAAGATGTGAAATGATTATTTTCCATTTCCTTTTCCCAACTGATATGCTCTGAAACACCCCTTGCAGACATTCAGATTTAGCCTGCCTTACTTTACCATGTCAATATAAGATTTTAAATGTTATGTTTCCAAGCTAGTGGTAAATAACTCTTCTGTTGGAAACAATTTGAGCTGATAGTTGTATATATCCTGTTAAAGATATTTTCGTTTAGTTTAAGGCAAGCATGCTACAGTAGTTTCTTCCCTAAACCCCTGCAGCACAAATGCAAAGAAGGATAAGTGGAAAACTAAATGTGCTGATTTGTATGGGAAGCAGACCACCCATCCTTGGTGTTCATAATACTGCCACATCTGGTGAATTAAGCCTCTGAGGTCATTGTGCCTTTGAAGACAACTTGCTTTAACTCTACCTAAGGGAGGGAAAGTAGTTAGAACTACTGTTTGATGACACTGAGTTTTGTTATATAAAGGATAATTTGTATGCATTTATTATAACCCTGATTATGGAAAACTTCGATTATTTACTACTTGCACCCAAGTTTCAGTGTCTCAAAAGAAATCATGGGAGCCTGAGGCTCCCTATGGCAGTACTAAGGGCTTGTCTACACTTAAAATGCTACAGCGGCACAACTGTGCGCTGTAGCGCTTCAGGATAGACATTACCTATGCCTACAGGAGGGATTCTCCCATCAGCGTAGGTAATCTCCCTCAGAGGCAAGAGCTAGCGCTCTCTACACGGGGACATAGGTCAACTTAACTATGTAGCTCAGAAATGTGGATTTTTCAAAGCAGCGGGCTTTTATTGATTTATTCTGACATGCTGGACTTCAATTCCCAGTCATTTCTTTTAGGATGTATTCATATTGTAAAAAGGGGAAGTCTACATTTCAAGAGAAATCATTTCAAGCAGAAAGGCAGGCCTCATACTAGTGCACTTTGGTGTAGCTCACTAGAAAGAGGATAGCTCACATTAATTCCTAGATGAGAGAATTAGAAGAATATACTACTTAATCTATACAGCACACTAAATGGCAACATTAGGATGATATGGTGAACACTTAAAAGGGGACCTATACAAGCATAAACATAGGCAGAAAATACTTAATATTTATATAGTATAGCAACTCCCATCCAAGGATCTCAAAGGTCTTTACAGTCGTGAATGAATTAAGCCTCCCAGAAAGATTTGGGAATATTATTCCCATGTTATAGCTTGGGAAACAAGACAAACAAAAGAAAGTTAAATGATTTGCACAAGGTCACAGAAGAAATGCGTGGGAGGGAAGGGAGAACTCAAGGCTTGAGACTCAACCATGCACCACAAGACTACTCATCAACATGAGGTTTAATCCAGGCAAATATGAACTAATGAATCTATGGTTAAGTAATGTGAAACACGTACTCAGCAGGAGGCAGATTCTTGGAAATATTAACTCTCAAAGGGCAGCATTAAGACAACCCAGGGTCCTAAACACACCACAGCCCCTCCACCATTTGAAAAGCAGCCCTGGTCTTAGCCACCTGATTCTGTACTTATAGGAGTTCTCCCAGGCTCTAGTGCAGCGGTTCTCACAACAAATTTTTGGTGGCCTCAGAGTGCAGCTGCCAATTCTCACTGGTGGCCGCACTGACATTTTTCCCTAAAATACTTAATTAACTTTAGGAAAAACAATTAAAAATGCACAGATTCACATCCAAGTCATTGTAATTTATATTTGTAGGGTTTTTTGGCAGACTCAATAATAAAAATGCTGCCTCCACCTTCAGCCATCCCCTCTCCCCCCATCCAGGGCTTAATGGGTCCTGGGGCTTGCCATGAAAAGTGATATTTGTGAATATCACAGCACACTTAGTAGCTACCTGGAAGGCTATGAAAAGTGATGTGATTAACAAACATACAAGTATCACTTTTCACAGATAGCTAGTAAGTCTGCTTGAAAAGTGATACTTGCATGTTTGTTAATATCACTTTTCTCAGCAAGCCCCAGGACCCATTAAGCCCTGGATGGGAAAAGGCGGGGGCAAAGGGGAGGTAGCAGGGGCCAGAGGCAATGGTGGGATGGATGCAGGGTCATGGGAGGCAGTGGAGTCCCGGGGCAATAGGGGGATGGATTCGAGGCCAGGAAGGTAGCGGGGGGGCCAGGGACGATGGAGGTGGGGGGGGGGGGGAGGGGAGATGGATACAGGGCCATGGGAGACAGCAAGGGCCAGGGCGATGAGCCCCGCTGTCGTGTGGCCAGAGCCAGGACCTGGTGTCTGCTGCCATTCGGCCAGGGCCAGGGCTCAGTGCCCGTGGCTAGAACCTGGAGCTGGGGACAGGAACCACATGGCTGGAACCCAGAGTCGGAACCTGTTGCCGCACAGCCGGAGCTGTGGGTCAGTGCCCAGGGCCAGAGCCCACTGCTGTATGGCCAGAGCTGGGTGCCAGAGCCCAGGGGTGCGTGGCTGGAGCCAGGAGACAGCGCCCGCCACTACATGGGAACAAAGCTGTGAGCCGGCGCCTGCTGCTGTGCAGCTGGGGCTCAGGGCCAGCGCCTGAAACCGCACGGCCGGAACTGGGGGCCAAAAGCCGACTGAAGCTCCATGGCCGGAGCCAGCGGCCAGCACCTGCTGCCCCACAGCCAGAGCCAGAGGTTTGCGCCCAAAGCCCTGTGCTTGGAGCCCACTGACATGCGGCTCGGACTGGGGTCAGCACCTGTGGCCAGCGGCTGCCACTGCGTGGCTGGAGCCCGGGATTGAAACTGGGGGCCAGCGCCTGCTGCCCCACAGCTGGAACCAGGGGCCAGAAGCTGAAGGAGAGAGAAGAGGTCAGTACCTGCTGACCTGCAGTCGGAGCCGAGGGCCGCACAGCCAGGTTCCTGAAGTCCTGCCGCTGGAGCCTCCCGCCCAAACCCCCTCCACCCCCAATGTGGGTCAAGAACGCACCTTGCTCCTGCAGAGTTGTGCCCCACCTCTCTCCAGAGCAGTGGAGGATGGCGCATCCAGGAGCAACAAGGAGTGCAAAGAGCTGATGCTTTGCCTCCCCCAATCACCACCCAGGAGGCTGTAGTGGCCGCATGAAAAGCCGCTGATGGGTGCATGCGACCACGATGGCCACGTTTGAGAACGTTGCTCTATTGGCTGCTGCTCTTCCATTTACTGGAGGTTCTCTGAGTCTGCAGACATCACTGCATCAGTTACACAAAGGTCACATTTTCGAGCATTTTGCAACCATGCAGTCTACAAACTTTTTAAATGAAAGCTAGGATTTAGGTTTCATAGAATGACCCTGCAGATGGAGCCACAGGCATGGGTCTATTGTAAGTATATCTAAGCTAGCCCTGATCCCAAAGGGCACCTAAGCACAATTGTGATGAGCAAGTTAGTTTTATGCCCCCTTGCACAGAAGATGGTGAAAGATTTTATTCAAATTCTGGGACCCGTTGTGATAACAGGCACTAAAGTATATTTATGGATTTGTACTATCTGATTCAACTAGGTTGATACACTATTAAATTCATTATTTTTATTTTCAAGGAATACAAAACCATTCCAACATATTGGTTTTAATAGCTGTGTTAAAAGTAATTCTAACAAACGATGACTATCGAAATATGCTTGTCCGGTAAATTGTAAAAATACTACTACTAAAAAGTAACTGAAGAATCTGAATTTAGTGTACATCAATTTGCTACGCTAAATGATCTTGTTGGGAGAATGTGTTTTGGCTCTCAAATCAACCTACGCGAATTATTATTTCTTTAGGAAATTAACTAAACTAGCCTAGCAAAGTTCTTCTCACCCACTTATCTGAGTCACGCAATTGTTTTTAAATGGATGAGTAAATTATTATTCCTCCCTCTCTCATCATTATAGACTGGTAGGAGAGTAAAATTTGTACCCAGAAGGTATGTTTTCATGGCAATTCTGCAAGCTGAACTAAAAAAGAAAAACAACTAACTGATTTTCAATAAGGTTACTGTAAATCAAATCATTCTTTTATATTTCTAAAACCTGGACTGGTACTGGTCCAGGACCAAACACTTCAAGTCTCAGAACACTAATATTTTTTCCTACAGCAATTTATTTTCCTGGTCAGCAAATAAGTCAGACACCTGTTGGCCAATGACTGATATAAAAGATGAGACCTTCAAGAAAGGTTAGAGACAGCCCGGCCCGGGTAGACGTCTCAGCACCCTTTTTCTTCTTGGCAATAGACTTAACAGAGGAGGTTGAGCTGCTCAGCAAGGCATTGCCCAAGGAAATCATTTGTGAAGCCCCCAGACTCAGTTGTCCTCTTATCTTTGACTAGTAGGTCTTTTGTAAAAACCTTGTCAAAACCTTGACTAAAACTGCATGTGATCAAGGGAGATTTTTGGTTTTTTGCAAATATATAGATGTTAGAAACCTTATTGCAAAGTACACGTAAGGTTTTATAATACTGTAAATGACATCAGGAACCACTATTATAAACATGATTTCCTTTTTGTTTGGTTCAGTCAAAAATCCTCAGAGCGATTAAAAAATATTAACTCATAGTGGCTGAGTGCCATGCAAACTGCATGGCAGGGCATACACACAGTTTCCTAAAAAACTAAGTTGTGTCTGCTTTGCATGGAAATTAAAGATCTCATAGTACAGGGGTGGCCAAACTGTGGTTCCGAAGCCACATGCGACTCTTCAGAAGTTAATACGCGGCTCCTTGTATAGGCACCAACTCCGGGGTTAGAGCTACAGGTGCCAACTTTCAAATGTGCCAGGGGGTGCTCACAGCGCAATCCCTGGCTCTGCCACAGGCCCTGCCCCCACTCCACCCCTTACCGCCCCCTTCCCTTGAGCCTGCAGTGCCCTTGCTGATCGGGAGGTGCAGGGAGGGAGCGGGAGGCGCTGATCAGCGGGGCTGCCGGTGGATGGGAGGCGCTGGGAGCAGGGGAGCTGATGGTGGGCTGCTGACATATTACTGTGGCTCTTTGGCAATGTACGTTGGTAAATTCTGGCTCCTTCTCAGGCTCAGGTTGGCCACCCCTGTCATAGTACATTCTATAGCGTGCCCAGTGTCTTGGGCCAAGATTTCCCTACCACTTCCTAGTGTACTACGGATCAGTTTTCTTCCGATTATGGCTTTATTGTGTGCTGATTCCGACTGTGTGCTGATGCCATATTGGTGCACATACTCCAAACCTTGACCAATTTACTTACAAGTTATACTCCTTTCCCCTATCTTTGTCTTTACTGATGAACGTGATACAAGATCAGACCTCATTCTACATAGGTAAGTAGTCTCATATATGATTTCAATAGGATTACTCACGTGTGTAAATTTAAAACACATGTAAGGGCTTGTCCATGTTATAGATTTGTGCACCATTGCAGTTAATATAGCAGTAGCTACATCAACACAGACCTCCAGGATAGATGTGCTACTCCAGTGTAAAAATGGGGCTTGCACCCATTCAATTTACTCATTTCCAACTTGCAGTAGTGCACTGCATCTACCTTGGGGGGTTACAGTGCTGTCAGCAATGTAACTATGTTAGTGTAACTACACTGGTGCAAAGATCTCAGGAGCAGGAACCCATAAGGTTGTGTCTACACTGCAGCTGTTGGGCATCCCAGCCTGGGTACACAGCATTGCACTAGCTCCGCTCCCCCGTGCAAGCTAAAAATGGACTTTGTGGCTCAGACTCTCAAGCCCTCCCAACCAGCTTGGTCTAAGCCCACCTGGCTAGCCTGAGCATCTGCCTGAGCTTCAATGTTCACATTGCTATTTACTATGCGCTACCTCCAGCAAAGCTAGCATGAGTCTTTCAATGCAGCTGGAAGACTTGTTCCCAGCAGCAATGTAGATATATCCTAAGTGTTTGCAGGATCAGGGCCTTACACCTTTTCTGTTAATTAGCACAACAAACCCAGAAGCCTCAAATGTAACAATATACTTAAGCACATACTTAAGGTTTAGCAAGTGCCTAAGTAGCTTGCTGAACCAGAGCTCCAGTTTGTAAGCTCTTCACAGCATAAGACATCCTTTACCTTCGGAAAGCACTTTAACACACTGTGGGACCTAATGAAAACAAACAACACCAGAACCCAGTAATGAAATTCTGTCCTCAGGCAGAACTCCCAAAGAAGCCAAAAGGAATTTTCCACAGTAAAATCCGAGTAACAACTGCTGGATTTGGCCTATTGTCTGTAAGTCACTCTGAAATACTTTGGAAGGAGAAATGCTGTAAAGGATAGAAATGTAAGTATTTCTTTACACAAGTCTGAGGTTTAGGAAAGAAATATGGGTGTTTATATTAATATAATAAACACAGTATCATTACAAAGGCTGAACAAAAACAAAATTATGACCTCCTGAGGTCCCTTCCAACCCTGATATTCTATGAAAACAAAACAAAAAAGCCAAAACAAGAGCACAGAGCTCTGGAATTGCTTCAAGGCCTTTCTCTGTGTGAGGATGGGTCAGGAACTCATCACATAATATTAGCATTATCATTTTATCATCTGACATAGTCAGAGGACCACGTCCAGCAATGACCAGGCCTCATCTGTCTCAAACCGGCCAGGCTGGAGCACTTTGCAGGGATGTATTAATTCGGGGATTTTTACAGTCACACACCGGCTCTGGAGTTTGCAGATGCGTGCGTAGGGGGAAGGAGGTATCTGGGCCAAGTCCCAGGCTGAGTTTAGGGGAGCCCCTGGGGAAGAGTCCACCACCACAGACTGAAACAACAACAGGGAGCTAAGGCAGAAGAGCGGGCCTGGGGGAAGGGGTTAAATCGAGATCAGGCCCGGGGAAGGGTTTGGGGGAGAGAGGGTTGGGGTAATTAAACCGGGGCGGGGGGTAGGGAACCACTCCCCAGCAGTAGGGCTGCGATGCCCGCCCCTCACACACGGAGGAGAAAAGAGACAAAGCAGCCTTCATCCGCCAACCCCCCTCCGCAGGCGGGCCCCCCTGCCCAGGGGGCGGGCGGCCGGGGCCCCTCAGACCCGGGTACCTACCGCAGCAGGAGAAGACGAGGAACAGGAGCTGCGCCGACCGCCAGCCTGGGGACCCTTTTGTGCTCCAACAAGGGGCCATAACACCGCCACGGGGGGAGGAGCTGTAGCCGCCGAGCCCCGCGCTAGAGCCGCCGCCGCGGGAGGGGCCAGGCGCCCCCTCAGACCTGAGCCCAGCGGAGCTGCCTGCCTCGGGGAGAGCTAGCGGCCCTCGCCTCATCCGTCGGCTCGGGGATCCATGAGACGACGCCGGCCCCGGCCTCCTTCTCGCGCGCTCCGGCGGGGCTCAGTGCAGCTGCGCAGTGGATGGCCGAGCGCATGGATTTGCTCTCCACGGGCGCCCGGGCCGGGAAGGGAACCGGCGGTGGGGAGAGGAGCAGCAGCCCGAGCTCCGCCCCCACTGCTGGCCGAGGAGGGGGCGGGGTTTGACGAAGTGGCTGCGCCGCGGCCGGCCCCCGCCTGGGTGCCCTCTTGCTGACCGCTGGCCCCGCGGAGGGCAGGGCTCAGTCTGGCGGGAGCCTTCTCAAACGTGCCCCGGCCCATAGGAGCGGGGCCACGCTGACGGCTTGCCCCCCCCCCCGCCCCCCGAGAAACGCAGCCCCTGCCACATCTCGCCGCCCGCAGGTTTCAGTCAGCCCCAGGCCCCAGCCTCTTGCACTAGTGACCACTGCCCAGCTGAGAGAGGCGGGAAAGGCGCCAGCCTCTTGGCACTTGAGGACACTGGCCATCATGTGGTTTAGGGCTTGTCTACACCTAAATGGCTGCTGCGGCGCCTCAGTGTGGGCACTACCTGCTCCAAAAGGAGGGATGTGCCCATCAGTGTAGATAATCCACCACCTGAGAGGCAGTAGCTAGGCCAACAGGAAAATATGTCACCCTGGGGGGTGAGGTGGGTTTAACTGTCCCTCAGGGCAGGGGTGTGGCTTTTTCACAATCCTGAGCAACGTAGAGTAAAAGTTACGTTATCCAGCACTTTGCCCACCGGAAAGCTCCATAAACTGGCATTTCAGATCTTAATTGAAAGGCCAGTTTATAGTCCGGTTGGCATGGGGCCGGCAGGCTCCCTACCTGGCTCCGCATGGTTCCCCGCTAGCGGTAACATATTCCTGCTTCTCCTACGCAGAGACGTGGCCAGGCGGCTCTGCACACTGCCCCCGCCCTGAGCACTGGCTTCGCAGCTCCCATTGGCTAGGAACCATGGCCAACGGGAGCTGCAGGGGTGGTGCCTGCGTGCCTGACTCAGCACACCTCCCTAGGAGCAGCAGGGACATGTCACTGCTTGCGGAAAGCCAACCAAGGTGAGCGCCACCTGGATCCAGCACAGCACCCCCCACACCCTCAGTCCTGAACCCCTCCTGCACTCAAGCTCCCTCCTTCATAGTTAACCAGAATTGTTAACTTACCGGCACCCCCCATTCCTCGAACATGCTGGATAACAAAGCTTTTACTGTAGTTATATTAACCTAATTTCTTAGTGTAGACCAGGCCTTAATCAGCAAATGCACAGCCAATATACATAGTAGGTTTAGGTGACCATGCACAAGTCACCTAAGCCAGGGACATCACAAAGTGTTTAAAATACCTAAGGGTGTATTTTTAACCTTTAATGCTCCTCTCAATAGATTTCTTTTAAGGTCAGGAAAGCAAGATTCAGGAAGATGTTATTCAAAATGCATGAGTCCAATGCCCTCTCTGCTATCGCCTACGACAGTCGCTGTAGACAACACCACAATCCTGCTTGTCACTCAACCCTGCAAACATGGGCATCATCTTCACATCAAACCCCTTTCTCAGTGCTCATATTCAGGCTACATCAAAATTTTACAGATTCTTTCTGCAGAATATAATATAAGAACAGTCATACTAGGTCAAACCAAAGGTCCATCTGGCCCAGTATCCTGTCTTCCAACATTGGCCAATGCCAAATGCTTCAGAGGGAATGACCAGAATAGGCAATCAAGTGATCCATCCCCTGTTGTCCACTCCCAGCTTCTGGCAAACAGAGGCTAGGAACACTCAGAGCATCAGGTTACATCTCTGACCATCTTGGCTAATAGCCATTGATAGACCTCTCAGTGACATGGCATCATCTCAACATTTCTAAGATACAGCCTTTCCTATCTACCCTCACAGAAAAAAACCTCTCATCCAGCCTCTTGTGTCTCAATTACTGCCACAACTTTCTCTCTGGCTATGACAAATGCAATCTTATCCCACTCGTATTCATTCAGAATGCTGCTGCAAAGATCATTTTCCTAACTTCTTGTGTTCACCATGTCACCCCTTTCTCTGCATCTGTCCCCCTTCTCTGTCACATCAAACACAAGCTACTTGTCTTTACTTTCAAGGTCCTTCACACCCTATCATCCCCTATCTGTCATCTTTCATTCCCTATCAAGCTGTTGACTTACACCTTTAATCATTCCATGATGCCAGTCTCCATTACCCACTTGTCAAATTTTTAAGCAAGCACCCTCCATTCACGCTTGGAGGAGCTCCCCATATATATCAACAAAACTAACACATTATCCTCCCACAAAACTCTCCTTAAAACTATTTTCCTATGATGCCTACAAAAAAACCTTAACAATTAGGTCCATTGGGGTGAGGAGACCACAGCCTATCATGCTAACCAATATTGTCTCATTGTACTCTCCCATCAAGCTCTCTATCTGTTGTGTCTTGTCTCTTTTGGGAAGAGACTGTCTTTTTGTTCTGTTTATGCAGCACCTAGGACAATGAGGTCCTGGTCCTTGACTGGGGCTCCTTGGTGCTATGGTAATTTAAATAGTAAATAATAAAACAATTCTTTTTTTAAAAAAAAACATTGATTTTGAGCCTCTAACTCATCTTCTGGACCTGTTGAACCGATTAGGTCACTTTCTTCTTTGAATGTCTCTACTGGCTCCTCATGTGCTACTGCATCAGATTTAAAATGACACATTACTTCCATCAAGGTTTTGGGTAAATCTGCCTCTTCCCTTGATGAGCTTCATGTGAACCCTATGCCCCCTTGGCTTCATCAATCACCATTTATTAATCACAGTAGTGCCCATGAGCCCCAGTCATGGACCAAGACCACATTGTGCTAGGTGCACAATACAAAAAGACAATCCATGCCCCAAAGATCTTCTCTAAGACAAGAGACAACAGGTGGATACAAAGAGACAGATGAGGAAGTACAAGGAAACATTGAAACAATATTGGCCAATAAAACAGGTAGTGATCTCAGCACACCAGCTGCCTAAACATTGCCAAGTTTTTTGTAGGCATCGTGACAAAGGAGTCATGGGATGATCGGAAGTGGGAGTCAACATCTCGGTAGTGAATAACAGATGATATATAGGGTACAATAGGCCCTAAAGGGCCCTAAAACTGAAAATAAGTATCTCATCTTTTATGTGGTGGAGAAAGGCAAAGAATGGAGTGGCATGATCAAACAACAAGCTAGGGAAATGATCTTTGCAGCAGTATTTTGAATAGATGTGAGCTGGGCAAGATTGGATTTGCAAAGACCAGAGAATAGGATGTTATGGGAATTAAGATGCAAGATAATGAGATGATGATGGCATTTGTCAGACTGTCAGATAACTGCCTCCATCCCTTCTTCCACGTGGCTCCTTATACACACCAGATACACGGATGCTGGAAAAAATTGTATAGTGGGAGTGTTGAGAGCCATTGAACCAAACTGTAAACCCTATATATTATGGATACCACGAGGTGCGGCAACACCTCCAGCACCCTTATTTCTAGTACCTATGAACATATGTGTTAGTCATAAGATCCTTTAATGCTCTGCCAGCTATGGCTGAGTTTAGCCTAAATGAGATATTTTACACACACTGTCACCTAGTGGCTGAACAGTATAATACAGTTTAGCATGCCATTACTCCTGAATGGAGAAAAGGGATAGACAACTCTAGCTGTCATTAAAAAAAAATGTAAATGCCCAGATCACACATGATTGAGACTGACAGTGGGGAGTTCAGCAGAAACCATTGACAGCTAGTTTTTTCCTCAGAGAGAAAAATCAGCAGAGAAAACTCTTTAGATGGTCGATGCAGAACAAGAAGAAAACTCAATGATTCTGAACTGATCACAGCCAGGGCCGGCTCCAGGCACCAACCAAACACGTGCTTGGAGCGGCACCTTTTAAGGGGCAGCCAATCTTGTGGTGGCAGGGCAGCGCTCGGGGTTTTTTTTTACTTCGACGGGGAGGTGCTCAGGTTTTTTTTGTTTTTGTTTCGGCGGGGCGGCACTCGGGGGGTTTGGTTTTTTCTTTTTGTTTCGGCAGGCAGCGCTCGGGGGGGTTGTTTCAGCGGGGCGGTGCTCGGGTTTGTTGTTTTTTGTTTGTTTCGGCGGGGCGGCGCTAGGGTGTGTGGGGTTTTTTTGTTTTGGCAAGGTGGCGCTCAGTTTTTTGGTCGGTTGGTTTTTGCTTGGGGGGGGGGGGTTCCCCTCAGTTGGGGTTTTTTTGCTTGGGGCGGCAAAAAAGTTAGAGCCGGCCCTGATCACAGCTAGTTGACAGCTAGATGACCAAGTTATTAAATGGTTACATCATATAGTTAGAAAGCCAGTATGATGCAGAAACACTTAACAGAGTGAACTTCAAAGACAGCATGATAGTGTAAATGTTAGGAAAGTAGAACTTAACGGAGGAGATGTAATGGAATGCTAAACTGTATTATACTAGATGGCACTGTGTGTAAAAAGTAGTTTAGTTAAGGTAAACCAGGGATAGGCAACTTTTGGCACGCAGCCCGTCAGGGAAAGCCGCTGGTGTGCTGGGACAGTGTGTTTACCTGCAACATCTGCAGGTTCAGCTGATCGCAGCTCCCACTGGCCACGGTTCGCCGTTTCAGGCCAATGGGGGCTGAGGGAAGCGGCGTGTAGGGTGACCAGATGAAAATCGGGACTTCTCACCAAAAAAAACCGGAAGAGGCTCAAAGTTGTTGAGCAAAAAAAAAAAAAAAACACCTCTGCCTCCGGAATCCTCTGGGCACTCCCGAGTGCTTCTCTCTGGGGCCGCCGGAAACGGAAGAGCCTCCACCGGAAGCTGTAGAGCAAGCAAAAAAACCCCAAAAAACTGACACATGCTCAAAAATCGGGACAGTCTGGTCACCCTAGCGGCGTGGGCCAAGGGATGTGCTGGCCGCCACTTCCCGCAGCCCCCATTGACCTGGAACAGCGAACCCCGGCCAGTGGGAGCTGCGATCGGACGAACCTGTGGACGTTGCAGGTAAACAAACTGTCCCGGCCCACCAGCGGCTTTCCCTGATGGGCCGCATGCCAAAGGTTGCTGATCCCTGAGCTAAACTCAGCCATATCTGGCAAAGCATTACAGGATCTTATGATGAACAAATTGAATAACTTTATGCTGGAGCAGTAATTTACACCATACTACTATTGTGCATTAAAACAGGAAAACATAAATACCCTGAAATGGCTCAGATGCTTCTTCTCAGACCAAACCCAGATTGTCATTAAAGGTAAGCATTCCGCCACTCACAACTCAACCTGGCGGGTGCTGCTACGGAAGCAGTTTCAACAAGAAACTTTGGACACTGATAATGTCATCACACTATTTTTTTCCTTCGATTTTTACTCTGAATATTCTTTCCCTTCTACTGGTTCCACCTTTTCTTGCCCCTTTCCTTACAATCACTTCATTACACTTCAGGCTTACTCCACCTATCCTTTATACTCCCCTCCTTCCTTCTATATCTCCCTTTTCTTCCTCCTTTCATTCCATCCCTATCCCCCTTCTCTCTCTCTTCAATCTCCCCTTCTCTCTGTCTTGTCCATATAGATTATAAACTCTTCAGCGCAGGGACCGATGCTTATTGTACATTTGTGCACTGTCTCACACAATGATTTTGGGCCCTCTAGACACTACCATAATATAAATAAAGAATAAGAGTGTGTAAAACTTAAGGTGGTAACTATGAATGCTAAAGTCCTGTATGATCTGGGTCCCAGTGAACTGAAGAAATAGATCCCTTCCCATTGTTGCAGTACAGCTTATGAGAGGTATTCATGCTAACAGTCCTTAGATTTAAATGCCATGGGGCAAAGGGCAGACAGGCCCTGTGTGCTGGAGTTCATTTTGTCTGTAAGTTCAATAGATCCCAAGTCTGTGGAACACTAATAGTTTTAATTTTGTGCTTGTGTCCAAAGTTTGTATAATTAAACTCATTTTATATATTTAAAAATAAATAAATAAGCAATAGAAAATCAGAACTTCGAACATAACATTCCATTAGTTTTATAACACAACACAAACAATGAGCATGAAACCAAGAATATCACCTTTCATCTATTAAACAAATGAGGCATTTACAAGAAAACAGTTGTTTGCACAGCAGTTGGGAAAAGGAGGTTAATAAGCAAGCTCTTTATTCAGCATCTGAGTCTCCTCCGACGCAACATCTACTCTAGTTCTAAAGCGCACTCAATAACTGCACCGCAGAATGATGAAAGGCAATAAAAGTTGCTGCCAGAAATGCCTAGACCAAGGCCACTGTGTTTAAAATATATAGCAATGACATCAGCAGGGTGTGCTTGTGTTGTGCTAGGGTGTATATTGGTATTCCTATCCCCTATTGGAGAGAATTTAGCAGAATGCTCATGCAATCATCAATCTCTCTTATGATTGAGTATTAGTAGTATGGTAGTGCCTAGGGACCAGTCAAGAATGGAGCCCCGCTGTGCTCAGCACTGTATAAACATAGAGTAATAGACAGTCCCTGTCCCAAAGAGCTTACAGTTGCAATAGCTAAGACAGACTCCGGGTAGAGGAAAGAGATACAACATACAAGCAAAGTGAACCGAAAGATGGTCTGCAAATATTAATTTAGCTGCTCTTTTAACTCAGTTCCCCACCTGTAAAATTGAGATATTTCCTGTCTCTATCCTTTGTCTGCATTGTCTGTTTAGACTGTAAGCTCTTCCAGGCAGGGACTGCCTCTTACATGTATGTACAGTACTGTGGCACAATGGGGTCTCTAGGCACTTCTTTAATGTTACTATTAGTATAATAGGCACAGCGAATGACATTTGGAGCCACATTATGAATTCTATTGACTGCTACATCTATGGGTTCTGTAGTATCTATGATAATCATGGTATCTGTAACATATGCTTCCATGAATCATTGCAAGCTAATCTCTTGGTGATTTTCACCCACTGGAAAGGTTGCACAGGCTTCTGGGTCTCATTAAGGCGTTCACCTGTTGCTGCAAGGGCAACATTCTCTGAGATCCAAGCAGCTAGTAATACTCTCAAGAGAAGATCTGTTATATGAAGGGAAAGCCTGGCTTAGTTCAGCTTTTAGCACTGTACACTTTGCTTGTATACATGAAGAATCTACTGCCCAGAGATTCAGCTGCAACTAAGGAACACACAGCACAATTTGTGGTGTATGCACAAAGGCAGTTTTGCTCTCACATGATCCTGGGGAGTTCCCCGAATGTAAATTTGACCAGTCTGAAGGCAATTCTTATTTGCATCACTTGCCAAGAAGTCATGCTTCTTACTTAGAATATACATTCTTTGGGACAGGGACTGTCTCTTTGTTCTGTGTTTGTGCAGCAAGTAGCACAATTGGGTTCTGATCCATGACTAGTGTTCCTAGGCCCTACAGAAATGTCAATTAATTAGTTAATTAATTAATACCACCCACAGAGGGGTGGCCTAGGAATCACTACATCAGCTCTAGAGCACTAGAAGATACCTGCTGCACTGATTACACTGGCTTTATGGCCAGTGTAGCCAGGGCCTGTGTCTAAGTTTCTTTAGATACCCACAAAATCTAAAGTCACATGCTAGTCTTCTCATTAGAAAGATCTACGGCAGCTCTTTAGCAGCCAGCGCAGCCATTACCTTTTGCTCTTTGGAGTGAGGGGAGTATCTGCCCACTAATACACAAACAATTTCTACCACTAAAGCACCATGCCATTTTAAAAAATAAGTTTCAATCCGATCAGGAAACAGAAACAATCATTTGATATAAGTAATCAATCACATACCATGAATAAAGTTAATAGGTTAAAACCTAGTCAAAATAGACAATTGAGAGGCTGAAAGGGGTTTGCATAAATCATTCAAGTAATTTTGAATAATTAAATCAGAAACAATATAAATCTGTTCACAGATTATTCTGTCCATGAATCAGGCTAACCATCAAATGAAGAATTCACTATTAATGGGTTTCCATCTGTAGGATAGGCATACACAGAGGGGTGAGGGAGATATACAAGGAACTGGGGAGAAGGGAGGGAAAAGGGACATGCATATATCAAAGCAGAGAAAAAGGAAAGACAAAAGCACTGGAAGAGAATTAGTGCTACAAAAAAAACTAGAAAGTTAACAGAACTTTACGTATATGTATTTTTGAACCAAAGCTGGCTAGCTACAGTTGAGGGAGGTCCTTATAAAAAGGTAAAACTGGTTTTCTCAGGGATACTCCAAGTATGTACACAGATTTTTGGTTTTTAGGTTCTGCTTTGTTTTTCTCATGCATAGTTATTGAAATTATTACTGTTCCAAGCTGCATATTGAAACTGGCAGCATCTTTGATTTTTAGCAATAAGGCAAAATCAGAAGCATCTTGTTAAAATAATATAAAAGAAAATATAATTAGTTCTGTCACATCATCTTCTTTCCAGTCATTAGGGTAGCAATAGTTCTGGCTTAGTCAACTGGCCCTAATGTTAAAGAGCTGTATATGCTCTAGTTTTACACAAGTAACTAGGTTTTCAAGATAGCCATAGGCTGGATCAGTGACAAACTAAAAACCTTCATGCTAACATTTACATATTTGGGGCCCTGGCTTGTTGAGCACAGTTAGTAATATTCATATACTTTGGCCACAACTCCAGGATTTCAGTTCACACTGTGCATGCACAAGCTCCAACCTTTGCTTTTGGAAAGGGAAAAAACAAAACAAAACAACCTGAGAGAACTTTTGGAAAGCTATGGCATAGCACTACATTTCCTTTGCAAGTCAGCTCTAAACATCTATCTTCTTTTGCAAGGTTAGTGTATTTCCATAACACACAAAATAGAAAATTAAAATGATAATTTTAAAATTCTTAACAAATATTAACATTCTTCAGTTCTAAATGTGTGGGGGGGAATAGCTCAGTGGTTTGAGTATTGGCCTGCTAAACCCAGTATTGTGAGTTCAATCCTTGAGGGGGCCATTTAAGGATCTCAGGCAAAAATCTGTCAGGGGACAGTACTTAGTCCTGCTAGTGAAGGCAGGGGACTGGACTCAATGACCTTTCAAGGTCCTTCCAGTTTTATGAGATAGGCATATCTCCATATATTATTATAAATCTAGCACAAGTTGGTGCTCTACATTATGGCTTCTGGTTCATGGTGACATTTACTGGCTATGGAAGAATCACATTATGGTGAACCCTCATAAAGGGAAATGGACTTGTGGCATATCATTGTGGAAGAAAATAAATCCTCACTCTCAGGTTGGAATGCAACAAAATCAGACAGCTTTGTTTCAGGCAATTGCCAGGGAAGAAATACAGCTAACAGAGAGCATCTCTGCCTCAGTTTCTCCAAAGTACAAACACTCTCACACAAGCATTTATACATTTTAGTGGCATGCATTAATTGAAAACATCTGCAGTTTATTTATGTATAGTATGGGATCCCCCACAACTTCAAGGAAAATTCTGGATGTATCAGAAGTCTCAGGAGGGATCAGGTTGTTGCAATGAGCCCTTCCACACCCTTCTGCCCCAACCATGTGGGCCAAGGTGCAAAGTAATAATTTGGCTCTTAATATGTCCATCGATCTTTGGGGAATAATGACTGAAACAGGTCTGCCACATGATCAGAAGAGAGAAGAAGCCCCAATATTAGCCCAAAAGAGAGGATATGTCCATGAAGATGATATAGCTAATTTAGCATCCTCTATTTCTATTCTTATCCAGAGAATCTAATCCTACTACTGCCAACACCAACTATTCAAAAATATGTCACATCTCAAAAAATCATGAAATTGTCTTTAAAACCATGAGGTTTTAAAAAAACCAACCAAACGTTATTTGGAGAGGGGAAGGTTCTTTGCCTTCTGGTTTCTGAACTTTTAAATTATGCTCGCATCATATTTTCAATCCTTTCTCCACAACCGTGAGGACTAGAAACTTCCTTTTTTTTAAATGAAAGTCAAGATCCATGTGCAATCTCTTGGTTTCAGCAACTGGGACTTTAAGAGAAACAAAGATCTGAATTAGTTTATGAAACACCATTTTCTTTTAATAAAGCTACCTTTATTGGCTGCATATTATGTAACAACTTATTTCTGTTTGCAAAATAAAATCTATTATGTTGTACAGAAGATATAGATTAAATGGCATTTCAGTAATATGTACATATTCATAAGATGCAGGCTTATATATTAAAGTACATCATGCTCAGTATTGTATGGAAGTAAAATGTCACTAGGTTAATAGTTTAATATTCTAAGTGTATATTGTGACAAGAGGAATGTCTTGGAGCAAAGAAAGACACTTTACACACTTAATAATCAAAGCAACATAAATCATTGCTTTTATTAGCATTTCACCACCTCTTAATTAAATACAAGAAAATCTATGTGAGTTATAAGATTAAATGTATAACTCGTGCACTGCGTGACCTGCACTGGCTGCCTGTTCTTTAGAGAATGTGCTACAATGTTTTTTTACAAGTAGTTAGAACTGTAAGGGGAAATTCTGAGAGGTATGAAGGGCAGCTAGGCACCCAGTTCCCATTGACTTTCTCATTTGTAGTATTGAAAATATTTTCTGTAAGGAAGATAGAAGCTGCATACCTGAAGGGGACTCTCTGATGCTCTATTTCCCATTATGGCAACTGAAATCAGTGGGTTGGAATTAGTGACCTTTCCAAGATGCAATTTTGAGAGATAGAGCCTTTCCTTCTCTTCCTCTCTATATAGTCAAAATACATCAGTGACTGCCTTTAGGGCTAGGCTCATGACCTTTTTGTATCCCCTCTGTGCTGTGTGGTTTTGAATTATATTTTCCACTATATTTTATTTTGTTTTTCCCTTCCAGATTTTATTCCTGTTCAGTTATGTTGAATATATATATTGTAAATTACATTTTAAATCTATTTCTGTTAAGGTACACAGAAGTCTTTTGGTGTCTAAGTGAAAAAAGAGCAAAGACATTCAGATAGCAATCTAACTTTAAAATAACTGTTGTGGCTAGCATTCAAAGCTATTGGTCAGATCTTTAGATTGTGGGAAACAGCACAGTTCCACTGAAGTAAATGAAGTTGTACTACTATATGTCAGCTGAGGATCTGATCCAGTGCTCCCTGAACATACCGTTGGATCAAATTTCTGGTTTTCATTTGAAAACTGTTCCCCAAATTGGTGATTTTTTGATTTTCTGTACACCCCATCCCTGTTTTTTTTCTTGCAAAAATTGAAGATGGATGAAACTCAGAATATATTTATTGAAAATAAAAAAAGCTGCCTCTAATGTACCTTGGAAACCAAACTACTACTGATGGCAAAGAGGAAGGAAGGATAAAATAATCAAATTAGTGAGAGAATGATGGAATCTTGAAGGAAAAGCTTCCAATATCCAAAAGAATTTTTACAAATGGGTATAGATGCAATCTGAAATGCCAATGAAGATCATAAGATTAATTGTATGTCATCCTTTAATTCTCAATGAGCTGAAGATTTTCTACTGAGACTGCATAATTACATTGTTTGGGGTGTCAGGGACTGCTGGATAGGAAGCAGATCACTCTTCTCAGACCTATTGTTTCAATCTGTTAGAAATTCAGGAAAACATTGCATTGTCTTTCACTCAGTTCAGTTTTTTAAGGGTTTGTTCACAACTATCCAGGCCAAAGATTTAGGAATAGATTATCTCCTGCTGATAAACTGTTCATCATCATCCACAGTCTTGTCTCTGATGAGACACGAAAACTGACACAAAACCCAAACTGACTAACGGTGCAAGTCAGAGCAAGTACTCTGACTTCATCTTCCCAATATACCCTCTTTATTCACCACAGATTCACCAATAGGAGTCAGAGAAGTTATTAACATTATCCAGTCACACTGAATCTATGAGTCCAGAGGAAAAACTAACCAGGCCAGTTTGCTAATCCGTAACTCTCCCAGACATATAAACCTTTCCAGAGAAGCCAATACAGATTCTGTCTGACAAGGGAGGAAGTTCACAAGACTTGTTGCCTTGGGAGATTTCAACCTCCACAGAGAGAATGACTCTGACAGGATAAATCAAACCTGTTTATCCTAATTCTTCACCTTAGATTTCCCACAGGTCAACTCAGACCCATACACATAGTGGGACTGGATCCTTTGATTGGAAGTGTACACAAAAAATGCAAGATCAATCCTCTGTCCTGGTCAAGCTGCTTCCTTCTTTGGGAGATAATAACAACTTCCCATTAGAGCAGGACCAGAAACACAACACCTTCCCTATAGATGCTAAAAGTAGAGGTGCTGCCACACCCCCTGGCTTGAAGTGGTTTCTATTATATACAAGGTTTATAGTTTGGTTCAATGGCTCTCAGCACACCCACTATAAAAACTGTTCCAGCAACCCCGCCTCCTTCCAATAATTTCGCTCATTTTTTCAGTCAATTTAACAAAAAACCTAGCATGATACTCTCCAACCCCACCTGTGTTACCTACAAACATCCTGGATCTCTCTTAATCAGGCTTGATACAGAGACAGCACTTGTTGCTATGCGTGATGACCTCTGGCTCGCCATGACCTTCCTCAACAGCTACGTTCTACCAGAACAACAAATGTGTTGTCCATTAGGATGAGGGTTTGAAGTGCAAGAGACAGGACATACCGGGGAGCTGGACCTGAGAAGAAGGATGGTTTTGTTGCTATGGACTGGGTTTTAGGAGACCTGTTTTTAATTTTTGGTTCTGCCACACGTGTCCTCCAAAATCTTGAGCAAGTCATGTAATCTCTGTGCCTCAATTTCTCACTTGAGGAATGGGGATGATAAATATAGTCAAAGGAAGTATTTCCATTTAAATTGTAAGGTGTTTGGGGGAGGGTCTGTCTCTTACTAAATGTATGCACATCACCCAGAACAATAGGGCCCCGGATCTCAGTTGGCGTCTCTATGTGTACCAGAATGCAAGTAACAAGAATTACTTGTACTGTGGAACTCCTTCCCAGGAGCCACAGGTATTACCATAAAAGTGCTGTACCTCCCAACCCTGGTCTGGGGGTTCAGCTAGTGCATTTGGGTAAATGCAGATTAATGTTGTTCTCCTAATCTGCCTCCCTCCATCTCTGCCAAAAAAAACCCAAACCACTCCACAATAGTGGAGAAGGAACATTCAGGAGCACAAACTCATCGACAGCAGGGATTCAAACACCTTGAACAGTCAGTCCCTATCTCCTGTGCCTTCTGCATGGCGAAACCAAATGAGGGCCACTGCACACCATGTTAGATTTACTCTGATGCAGTTTAGTAGTACCTGCATAGTAAGGAAAAGCACAAACAAAATGCCATTCTCAGGAGCATAGAAGAGAAGCTATCCCCTGCCACCCTCCTAAAGTACAATTTATAGGCACTAGTGCCAATTTGTTGCAAGCCAGAAAAGTTTCACAGACCTACAGTTTCAAGCTCCTTTTCATTTTTCCATCTTTTTTTTTCTATAAAAGATCCACACAAATGTTAATACTGTAGAACACTGAATTTGCATTCTATAGCTCTCAAAATCCATGAAATTCTATGGCTGTAAATGCATGTGCAACCTTAATTCTGCCCCCTTGTCTGTTTGCATTATGACAATCATTAAATAGTATCCCTCAAATAATACAATATTACTTATTCTCACAGAGATTTTTCTAGACAAGGAGTAGAGAATATTCCCAGAGCCAAGTGTTTTTAGAAGTGGTTGCTGATCTGTCCAAAAGTGTTGTTTGGAAGCTATATGTCTGGGCCAGGAGAGCTGCTGAGAGATCCTGGTGATTACGTAATGAAGACTGTGTAAAAACATCTGGTGATAAATGGCAGGGAATATATGGAGAAATAGAGTATAAACAGATGAGCAGGTCTGGATGATATGCATCCCAAGGTTTTAAGTGAATTAGCTAATAAAATTACTGAATAATGAGTAAGTATCTTTCCTAAGTTATGGAGAGCCAGAGACATACCTGTGGAGTTGAGAAAGTAAATAAGGTATTGATCTTTTCTTATAAAGAAAAAAACACTAGCAACTACTATCTGTAGACTATAACTGGAATTCCTAGTAAACCGAGTTAATGTAACAAATACAAAAATCTATATGTAGAAAGATTAAAGAATGTAGCCATGAGTCTATCTTCGTTATTTCTAGAGCATCTGGTCACCTTGATATTTAAATGCAGTTTTTGCACAACGGATTGTAGGATGTGACTACAAAAACTCATGGGACTGCAATCCTGGCTAGAAACTGTGAATATTAATTAGTGGGAATAAAAGCATTGAAGTATAAAAGAATCCTACAATGTCATAATCAGCCAAATATTGTTAGAAACAAGACACCATCAGTGAACAGCAAATTGCAAAGTAAAATAATTACTAGATCATCTAACTGATCTACTATAACAATTCTTTAACAAATTTGCTACTTCTCCTCACAGATGGAAAATAAAAAACAACATTTCAATGATCAAATCATAAAAAGATGGAAGAGTCAATGTCTTTATTAAGTCCAATATAGACTAAGGTGAATGAAACATCTAAATTGTATCTTTTTGTAATGAGCATTCATTTAAATTACATCCTTAGAGACCATTCTGCTAGTTCTCTAGAGCCCCAAAATGAGAGATTAGTCATCTTGTGTTTTGTAAGTTTGAATGTGCTGATAATGGATCTTATGTATCCTTTCTTCAAATGGTATTTTTCATTGATTTGAATGCAAACAGAACAGATGTCGAGGGTTTTAATTCCCCCTCCCCCTTCCAACACACTGGATAACATCGTACAAAGGAATTCAATAGAACAAACAATCAACAAGGTTAGTTCTTAATATAAGGAAATTGTTGTGTCACACCTTTGGTTGTTAGAACTACTACAAAATTTGGATTATGTTTCATTCTCTCCCTGCAGGAAGAACAAGTTCTGTATTATTTAAGTGCCAAGAATGAATCCAGAGGAAGACATGGTCCATGCCCAGCGATTTTTCAATCTAAAAGGAGAAAAAAGGCAGTTTGCAGGATTTTTTGTTCTTTTAAATACAATTAAAACAATCACTATTAAAATGTCATTTTCAGTACAGGGAGGTATCTGAGGGTATGTGTACGAAGCAATAAAACACCCACAGCTGGCTCATATCAGCTGAATCGGGCTTGTGGGGCTCAGGCTGTGGGGCTATATAATTGCTGTGTAGACATCTGGGCTCAGGCTGGAACCCAGGATCTGGGACCCCTGATTGGGGGAGGGTCCCAGAGGCCAGGCCTGGACATTTACACTGCAATTGAATACACAGCCAGAGCCCTGCAAGCCCAAGTGAGGTGACCTGGTTCAGCTTCGGGTGTTTTTTTACAGTGTAAACATACCCTCAGTTTTTCCTCCTACATCAAAATAAGAAATAACTGTAGTATCCCAGGTATGACTCACACTGTGGTAACTATTGTTAAATGTTGACATTTTAGTGATGACCCAAGAGATGTCTGTCTGTCGTTGGACCTCTATCTGTCTGTCATTGGACCTCTATCTGTCTGTCATTGGACCTCTAACTTTTGATACATGCACTGGATAACTCTGGGCTCTGAAGTAAACATCTAGAGTTATTACCTCATTTATCTCTCCAAAAGTAAAATTACACATTCTTGTTATAAATAGTAGTAGGTTAAATTATTTCAAACTTATGTTCAAGCACAAAAACATCTATTTACCTTTTCCTTCTGAATCAGAATTTTCTTTTATTTCCCCATTTTTCTGCGAAATCGTGTCTCTTCACATCTCTAAATGGTCTCCATACTCATGCCCACCTCAAACATTTTATTATTTTTAAAAGGCTGAGTCCATTGTGCTTTCCTATCTGGACACACAAATGTCTATCATAAAAATAATTAGCTCATACTACCTTTAACATTTGATGGAACGGACTTCTTGAAACATGTAACTTTCTAGAGATTGGTTCCAGACAAATTTCCAGGTCTGGACAAACTCAGAGTAGGGAAAGTTCAGATTCAGTTCCAAACATTGTGATTCAGGCTCTTTCTTAATTAAAAATTCACATTTGAGCTTCCTTCATGTTTGGAGAGGATACAGTTGTTTGAGTAATGTGAACATAAGACAAATACAGTCCATCAGTATTCATACTCTACTACAAATGCATCATGTAGAATTAAAATTGGACAGACGATCATGACCCATCATAAGCAATATTTCTGATTTTTCTGATTTTTAAAGTTGCTTACTCTTGGCAGATAATGTAAAACTTCTAAACTGAAGTGTGAAAAAGATGAGGATATATAGATGAAATAGTGGTTTAGGAGAATGATCCTTCTTCAAGCTGTTGTGTTATAAGGTGTTAATGGCATCCATCAATCACAGACCTGGGAAAAGTCAATGGGTGTACTAAGCACACTTCATTCAGGCTAAATGAAGAAGCAATTAAAATCCCCTTTGTGTAGTGATAGCTCAAACAATGGAAAGCTACTGCCCAAAGCACTGATCAGCATAGCAAGGTCTGACAGATGCTAAACCTGGGGACTGATTGCAAGCACAGGGGCTGGAGCATCAATCAGTTGCAGCTATGTGTGTCTTTGTGTGTCAGAGCCAGAAAGCTAGCAGATAGATAGAGAAGTAGTCGTGAGGATAGCCCTGAAAAGGAGCAATGACATAACTCTTTGGGATACACAACTCACTGGAAAGGCAGGCTTGGAAATTGTGAGCAACGAAGCTGCCTGCTGTGTTCCTACTGTCTTCAGAGAAACAACCTGGCAAAGCCCCAATTATTGGCTAATAACTTGGGCCTAGGGTCGCCAATATAAATGATGATACTGGTAGGAAAATTGCTACAATAAACATTTTCTTCAAGCCACTCCTGGCATTCTAAGGATCCTCTCTCTCTCTCTCTCTCTCTCTCGCACACACACACACACACACACACACTTTGCCTTCCACCACTTTCAAAATTCCCACATCACGAAGTACGTGAAGGGTGTAATCACCAAAGAAAGAGATGGCCCAGAGACAGGGAGAGAGTTCTTTCCTAGCCGACTTCTGGGTTTCAAAGTAGATCTTAGGCCAGGTCTACACTAGGACTTTATGTCGAATTTATCAGCGTTAACTCGATTTAATCCCTCACCCGTCCACACTAGGAAGCAGTTTATTTCGACATTAAGGGCTCCTTGAATCGATTTCGGTACTCCACCCTGACGAGGGGAGTAGCGCCAAAATCGAAATGGGCATGTCGAATGCGAGGTACTGTGGACGGAATTCGACGCTAATAGCTCCGGGAGCTATCCCACAGTGCACCACTCGGTGGACGCTCAGGGCAGTATTGTGTACTCGGATGCTCTGACCTGCCACTCAGAGAAATCCCCGCGAAAATTTGAATACTTTTTCCTCTGTGGCCATTTTGAATCACATTGCCTCTTTGGACATAGTGGCGAGCTCAGCAGCACTGGCAATGATGCAGAGCTCTACAGCGGTGGTTTCGATGCCATCACTGAATAGAAAGAGAGCTCCAACATGGAGTGATCGTGAGGTTTTGGATCTCATCGCTGTGTGGGGCGATGAATCCATCCTAGCCGAGCTCCGTTCAAAAAGACGGAATGCAAAAATTTACGAGAAGATTTCACAGGCTATGACGGAGAGAGGGTACAGCCGGGATGCTACGCAGTGCCGCGTCAAAATCAAGGAGCTACGTCAGGCGTACCAAAAGACCAAAGAGTCCAACGGACGCTCCGGCTCAGCGCCTCAGACTTGCCGTTTTTACGAGGCACTGCACGCCATGCTCGGTGGTGCGGCAACAACTACCCCACCAGTGTCCGTGGACACCGATGATGGGGTCCATTCTACGGACACATCGGAGGAGGTTTTCGCTGACGGCGAAGAAGAGGAAGGAGGGCAGGGGGACGAGGCAATCGAAAGCGGTCACCCTGGAGATTTCCCCGACAGCCAGGAACTATTCCTGACCCTGACTGCGCTGCCCTTCGAACACTCCCAAGGCAGCATTCCTGATCAGGAATCAGGAGAGGGATCATCAGGTCAGTGTTTTAGACATTTATTTTCAATACAATACTTATGGTGTGTTAACGCTCTGTAACTGTGGCTTCATTGGCCTTATGCGCTTCACCTTGGAGTCGCTTTCCCGTGCAACTATTCGAAAAGTCTGTCAATATGTATGGGGATAGAGGTGTAATCACCAGCAGAGATCTCAGAGAAGCTGTCTTGAAGGTACAGCGATAGCTTGTCTAGCACGTTCACTGGGAGAGCTGCCTTATTGTCTCCTCCATGGTAGGATACTTTCCCGCGCCATGCGAGCAGCAGGTACTCTGGTATCATTGCCTTGCATAGCATGGCAGCATACGGCCCCGGGGTTTGCTTGCATTGACTCAGCATGCACATTTTCTCTGTCTCCGTAATCCTCATCAGAGTGATATCAGTCATGGGGTCCTGGTTCGAATGAGTAGTATAATTAGTATACTGCATGCTTCCTTTTCCCCTTACAGACAGACACCCGGCAGTTTACGTTACCGCGTGGTGGTAGGGGCTCGGGAGCAAAACCAGTAGTGCATATCGGTGCGCGGGAAGTGACAGTCCCGGGGACCGGCAAAGCTAAACCGGGGATAGGATAGGCGAGCCGTTCATGATGAGCGGTTCGCGGGCATTTTTGGGTCCCTGGAGCGGCCACGCTGAGGGGGGGGAAGGGTAGGCGAGCTGTTCACGCAGAGCGGTTCGCGGCCATTTTTGGGTCCCTGGAGCGGCCACGCTGAGGGGGGAGAAGGGTAGGCGAGCCGCTCACGCTGAGCGGTTCGCGGGCATTTTTGGTTCCCTGGAGCGGCCACGCTGAGGGGGGGGAAGGGTAGGCGAGCTGTTCACGCAGAGCGGTTCGCGGCCATTTTTGGGTCCCTGGAGCGGCCACGCTGAGGGGGGGGAAGGGTAGGCGAGCCGCTCACGCTGAGCGGTTCGCGGGCATTTTTGGTTCCCTGTAGCGGCAACGCGGACGGGGTGGGGGGGGTTTAGGACAGCCGCCGTAGATTACCGGTTTGGCCAGCAGCAGCTACTGACCGCCGCCAGGAACACTGAGGGAGACATGGGATTAGAGCAGTGCTGTGAAGCAATCTCACAGCAGTCGTAAGTAAGCAGCTTACCATGGTTTTCAGAGAGGTGATTTTCTGTGTACGGAAAGGCCTCTGGGATCCGTATACCGGGACCCTAGGCACTCACTCAGCCTTAAGGCATATTATTTGACCTTGTAGTACGTGTACATGTGATAGGCACTGTCTTTGGTCCTATTCACGGTGAAAGAGTATGGTCATTGTTCTTGAAAAAGTATCTGTCTGAGGAATTCACTCCCTTTCATTTATCCCACAGCTGTGAGTGTCTCCCACCCAACCCGTGCTTCTCCCACCCATGGCCTAGTCCAGATAAGGCGGCGCAAAAAGAGAACCAGGGACGACATGTTCTCGGAATTAGTGATGCTGTCACAGAGGGAGGCGGCACAGCGCAGAGAGGACTTCGCACGGTACGAGCGAGCAGCCAGGGAACGGGAGCAGAGGGCTGAAGCGCGCGAGGACAGGTGGCGGCAGGAGGATCAGCAGGCGACCCAAACAATGCTGGGAATAATGAGGGAGCAAACAGACACGCTCCGGCGCCTAGTGGATATTCTCCAGGACAGGAGACATGAGGAAAGAGCGCCTCTGTATGTTCTTTCAAGCCGCCCTCCCCCGCCACCAAGTCCAGTGGCTTCCTCCCCAAAAGTCACTAGGACAAGGGGAGCCAGGGTGCGTGGAAATACTCAATCCACCCCTGCAGACCGCTGCAACAGCAGAAGGCTGTCATTCCCAAAACCATAGACTTTTCCCTCCTCTCCATCCAGCAGCACCACTGAGCACCTCCCTTCCCAGGTTCCATGTGAAGTTACTGTTTTGTTGAATAAATCTTGTTTTTTGGTTCACCAATGTTTCCCTGAGTGTTTTAAACGGGACAGTTTGTATCTCTGGGTAGTGGTTAACATGGTTTTTAAGTGCAGAGAATGGGAGCACAAACGAGGGTGCAGACAGGTTAACTGCTGAAGTGACAAGCACAGTACACATTGCATGCATTAAGCACACCTTTCCTTCGTTGTGCTGGTTTGTACGTTCTAAACGTGGGGTTGGGGGTTGGGTGGTGCACTGTATGTTTGGGGAGGGTGGTCGCTGATCTTTTGCGGCTGACAGTAGCCTGCTGGATAGATCAATGCACTGTGTGATCCGTTGGCGATACTCAATACGTACAAGGCACATAGACACCACCACACACACATGGGATTAGAAGAGGTTGATGGTCCCTTTAAGCAAGCGGAACACCTCTTGGCACTGCGCTTTGGGCAGGATCAACAGCTTCCCCTTTGATGGGAAGTGTCCCCCAACCAAACCTCCCCCCAACCGCCGTATGCCTACACGGTGATAATCATTACCCAAGAAGAAGTACAGGAACACGTTCAAACAAAAATTTTTTTCCTTTACTGTGACTTTACAGCGTTTATCCAAGGAGGGGGAAGGCGGTTGGTAATGGGAGGATGGGCAACGGGACATGTGTAAAGGGACAGGGGTAGGTCCAGTATCTGTTTACGGAAGTGTAGCAGTCAATGGTTAACCCGCTCTGTCTGGAAGCGAGCTTTCAAAGCTTCACGGATGCGGACCGCCTCCCGCTGTGATCTTCGAATGGCTCTGGTGTCTGGCTGAGCGTAATCTGCTGCTAGTCGATTTGCCTCAACCTCCCAGCCCTGCATAAATGTCTCCCCCTTGATCTCACACAGATTGTGGAGCACACAGCACGCCGCAATCACAATGGGGATATTTTTAGGGCTGAGGTCGGAGCGAGTAAGTAAGCTTCGCCATCTTGCCTTGAGACGGCCAAAGGCACACTCCACCACCATTCTGCACTTGCTCAGGCGGTAATTAAAGAGTTCCTTTTCAGTGTCCAGGGCTCCCGTGTATGGCTTCATGAGCCATGGCATTAGCGGGTAGGCAGGGTCCCCCAGGATCACTGTTGGCATCTCCACCTCCCCAACAGTGATTTTGTGATCGGGGAAATAAACCCCCTGTTGCAGGCGTCTAAACAGACCAGAGTTTTTGAAAACACGAGCATCATGAACCTTTCCTGGCCACCCAACATTGATGTTTGTAAAACGTCCTTTGTGGTCCACTAGTGCTTGCAGAACCATAGAAAAATAGCCCTTCCGGTTAATATACTGGCCGCCCTGGTGCTCCGGTCCCATGATAGGGATGTGTGTCCCATCTATGGCCCCACCGCAGTTTGGGAATCCCATTGCAGCGAAGCCATCTATGATCGCCTGCACGTCTCCCAGGGTCACTACTTTGTGGAGCAGCAGGTCAACGATTGCACGAGCTACCTGCATCACAGCAACCCCCACGGTAGACTTGCCCACTCCAAATTGGTTCGCTACTGACCGGTAGCTGTCAGGGGTTGCAAGCTTCCAGAGGGCTATGGCCACTCGCTTCTGGATAGTGAGGGCAGCTCGCATCCGGGTGTCCTGGCGCTTCAGGGCAGGGGACAGCAACTCACAAAGTTCCATAAAAGTGCACTTACGCATCCGAAAGTTTCGCAGCCACTGGGACTCATCCCATACCTGCATCACTATGCGGTCCCACCAGTCAGTGCTTGTTTCCCTTGCCCAGCATCGCCGTTCCACGGGATCAACGTGACCCATTGCCACCATGATCTCTAGGGTCCGGGGTCCAGCGCTTTGCAAGAGATCAATGCCCCTTTCAAAGTTTAAGTACTCCCGGAGATTACGTTGTCTCCTCTCCCGATTTCTCTGCAACAGAGTCTGGAAAAGGTGCGCTATAAGGCGCGAGTTGTTGGCTACGGACAGAACATCTGCGATAATCGCGGAGGGCTCCATGCTCACTGTCCAGTGGCGTCCGAGCTATCAGCCACAGGAAAAGGGCGCGAATTCATTCCCCGCCGGCGCTTTCACGTAGGGAAGGCGGAAGTGTGGGTCGAGTGACGAAATGTACGTATACCGACCCTTGACACAATTTCGTTCCCACAAGGCACTGGGGGCTGCACCCAGAATTCCAGTGGGCAGGCGGGACTGCGGGAACTGTGGGATAGCTACCCACAGTGCACCGCTTGCAATGTCGACGCTTGCCCCCCTACTGTGGACTCGGACATTCGAATAAACATCCCTGGTGTGGATTCGAACAATCGACATTGAAATATCGGGTTCACAAGTTCGGTTTCACAGAAATCGAACTAGTACCGTAGTGTAGACATACCCTTAGGTAAAGATTATGTGGGACAATGACACACATAATAGATGGAAAATTGAGCGCAAGTGAGGGAAAGAGGGAAAGCATCTATCTCCTAACTAATGTTATGTATATTTGTTTTATGTTTTAAAAGAAGATTGGGATTTGGAATTATCCACCGGCCTCCTGACAGGCATAGAGAGGGGATATGTAATAGGAGTGCTGAGGAGAGACCCAGGAAAGAGAGCTGAGTTACATGGAACAGAATAAATGATTTACTTATTGGGAGAGACAAAGTAGGTGAGGTAATATCTTTTATTAGACCAACTTCTTTTGGTGAAAGAGACAAGCTTTCAAGCTCCACAGATCTGGGACTAACATGGCTACAACAACGCTTACTTAGTTATTATTAGCTTATTTTTGTGAGATCACAGCACATCTAACTTTTTCCTCCACACTTCTTTTCCTTATGTAGCGGCAAGCATATTTTCTATTCTGGGCTGATGCACAACTAGCATGTATAACCCAGAAGATGGTATATATTTTATTTTGGATAAAGCTCCATATTCAGACCTAGTTGCTAAAGAAATATTAGGATGCAGTATGTCCATATTTCTTTGTGCATTATTTTGGGACTGAAGATTATATCATTCAACAGCCAAAAGATCTTCATTATGAAGATGGAGAAATATCTGTTTTGTTTTGTTTTGTATTGAAGTTAGCTGATTTATTTCATGAAATATTTATTTTATTACTGAGTGATTTTCTTTCTATAAGCATTATGTATTTTTTAGGTTTTCAGCATTATGTAAATTAGATGGTATATGAACTAAACTAAAAATAGTGTTTGAGCTTTGATTCATTTTATTTTCATTCTTGCTGGAAACATTTTTTTTTTGCAGGTAACCATAAATCTTTTTCTGAAATGCTCTGCTAGCTTTAATAAGTACAGCACAGTAGCCAATGCTGGTTTTCAGTCACTGTAGCTGAATGTTAAGCAGCATTGGAAAATGTTAAGTTGTGAGATAACTGACTAGTTTTCTTAAAGCTCTTTAGGGACACTGAGAATTAACAATGCTTCTCACCTCCCTCTTCACACTCCAATAGAAAAATGCTAATTTACTATTAACCTAGTCACAGCTGCCTCATATTCCATTTTCTCCATTTCACAATTCATACAGGAACGTACGCACTAGTACTGTGCATCTCTGATAGAAAAACAGCTGGAATTCCCTTTGGTAAGGATTCTGTTCACAAAACCTTTAAGCAGCTTTCATGCTAGGAAGATAGGAAACTTATGATATTGGCAGAGTATAAAACATATTTAGAAATTAGATGCATTTTCATGCTATTCTGTTCACAACTTCCTAATGCTCTCAGTTCAAGTTCCCTATCATCATTTGTATGCACCTTCTGAAAAAATAAATAAGGAACTCAATTCCCTTAACACTTGCTACAACAATATTCATTCTAGTGGGAAGTGGTCTCTACAATGTATACAATATGGGCCTTATGTACAATATAGGCCAGATCCTGAAGGTTTTTGCCAGATTTTCTGCAGAATTCAATGGATGTTTTATTCATGTAAGGACCAAGTAAAAATATAGAGTAAGGCCTCCAGTGATAGCCTAAGTGTTTCAGGTGTGGGAAAATGGGACACATAAAGCAGTTCTTCCCCTTGAAGAATGAATTTGAGAAGAATGGTATCTGTGGGGAGGGTGAGACCTGAAGAGTGATGGAAATAAATCCCAGGTAGGGTCACCAAGGCAACGAGACTGGGGAGCAGAAGCTCATGGTAGAGGCAAAACACTGTATGGCAGGGACTTAGACACATAGTGCTGGAACTAGGGGTGTTGCAGTGCTCCATGGCTTGAAATGATTTCCATCATATACAGGGTTTATAGTTTGGTTCATTGGCTCTCAGCACCCCTACTATAAAAATGATTCTAGCACCCCTGCTCTGACAGGGCCAGAGGCTGATCAGTGTATAGTGGGGAGGGTACGAGGACAGGGCCTTAGAGAAAGTGTCTGTCAGAAGGCCACAAGTATGGAGCCTGCAGGAAAAAATGGACTTTGCAGTTATGGCAGTACCATGAAGAGCTACTATAGGAATCAATGTGGTACTGGGGGAGCGTGAGGATGTGAAAGGCCTAATCGCTTTATCAGACAGATACCAGCATGAAGTACGGTGACCAGGTGTCCAGTTTTCGAGCAGAACACCCCGTCGAAAAGGGATCCTGGTGCCTCCAGTCAGCACCACTGACCAGGCCGTTGACTGTCCGGTTGGCACCGCCACGCTGCGGGGCTGACAGGCTCCCTGCTAGCCTCCGCACCACGCAGCCCCCGGAAGCAGCGGTATGTCCCTGCTCCAGCTCCTATATGTAGAGGCTGCCAGGGGGCTCTGCGCGCTGCCCCCACCTCAAGCGCAGCCCAGTAGCGTAGCCAGGGATGGAGCAGGGAGAGTGGCCGCTCCCCCTGTGGAGCTAAAAAAAGGCGCCGCTTCTTTTTAAGCGCCGCTTCTTGCATTCACCCGGTGACGCTCCGGGTCTTCGGCAGAATTTCAGCGGCGGGTACCACCAAAGACCTGGAGCAAGTGAGGACCCACTGCCGAAGTGCTGCCGAAGACCCAGAGCGCCGCCGGAGGCGCCACCGGATGAGTACAGGGGGAGCCTGGGGAGGCGCCTTTTTATAGCGCCGCTCCCCCTGTGCTCCAGACCTGCCTACGCTACTGGCGCAGCCCCTGCAGTTACCATTGTTCAGGAACCACAGCCAATGGGAGTTGCAGGGGCAGCACCTGCGGACGGGGCAGCGCGTAGAGCTGCCTGGCCGTGTGTCCGTGTAGGAGCTGGAGAGGGGACATGCCGCTGCTTCCGGGACCTGCTTGAGGTAAACACCACTGGGAGCCTGCAGCCTGATCCTTCCCAGGCCCTGCCCCCCTGGCTCAACCTTGATTCCCCTCCTGCCCTCTGAAACCCTCCATCCTAGCCTGGAGCACCCTCCTGCAACCCAAACCCCTCATCCCCAGCCCCAGCCCAGAGCCCACACCCCCAACCAGAGCCCTCACCCCCCGCAAACCTCAGCCCTGATCCTAGGGTGACCAGATGAGAAGACCCGAAAATCAGGACTTCCCACCAAAAAAAACCCCCAAAAACGGAAGAGGCTCTTCAGCAAAAGTTGTTGAGCAACAAAAAAAAAAAAATCGGGACGGGGGACACATGCTCAAAAATCGGGATGGTCCCGATTTTATCGGGACGTCTGGTCACCCTACCTGATCCCCCTCCTGCCCTCAAAACCCCCAGTCCCAGTGGAAAGGGATCTGGGGGTCATAGTGGATCACAAGTTAAATATGAGTCAACAGTGTAACGCTGTTGCAAAAAAAGCAAACATCATTCTGGGATTTATTAGCAGGAGTATTGTAAACAAGACATGAGAAGTAATTCTTCTGCTCTACTCCACGTTGATTGGCCTCAACTGGAGTATTGTGTCCAGTTCTGGGCGCCACATTTCAGGAAAGATGTGGAGAAATTGCAGAAAGTCCAGAGAAGAGCAACAAAAATAATTAAAGGTCTAGAAAACATAACCTATGAGGGAAGAATGAAAAAATTGGGTTTGTTTAGTCTGGAGAAGAGAAGACCGAGAGGGGACATGATAACAGTTTTCAAGTACATAAAAGGTTGTTACAAGAAGGAGAGAGAAAAATTGTTCCTCTTAACCTCTGAGGATAGGACAAGAAGCAATGGGTTTAAATTGCAGCAAGGGCAGTTTAGGTTGGACATTAGGGAAAAACTTCCTAACTGTCTGAGTGGTTAAGCACTGGAATAAATAGCCTAGGGGCGTTGTGGAATCTCCATCATTGGGGATTTTTAAGAGCAGGTTGGACAAATACCTGACAGGGATGGTCTAGATCAGGGGTCTCCAAATTTTAGGAAACGAGGGCCACATTAGATTTTTGAAGGGGCTTCGCGGGCCGGCTTTAGGGAGTGTGGGGCCCGATTTCGCTGGGGCCCCGCTGCCAAAATACTGCCGAGGCAGCAGCAGCATTTGAGCTGCCACCGAAGTGCTGCCGAGGCACAGTTAGCATTTGAGCCGCCGAAGAAGCGGCAACAATTGGTTGGGGGGCCGGACAAATCGAAGCCGCGGGCCAGATCCGGACTGCAGGCCGTAGTTTGGAGACCCCTGGTCTAGATAATACTTAGTCCTGCCTTGAGTGCAGGGGACTAGACTAGATGACCTCTCGAGGTCCCTTCCAGTTCTATGATTCTATGATCTGGAAAAAGGGGTAAACAGTGAGGTAGCAAAATTTGCAGGTGATACAAAACTACTCAATATAGTTAAGTCCAAAGCAGACTGCGAAGTGCTACAAAAGGATCTCACAAAACCGGGGGACTGGGTAACAAAAATGGCAGATGAAATTCAATATTGATAAATGCAAAGTAATGCACATTGGAAAACATAATCCCAAGTATACATATAAAATGATGGGGTCTAAATTAATTGTTACCACTCAAGAAAGATCTGGGAGTCATTGTGGATAGTTCCCTGAAAACATTGGTTCAATGTGCAGCAGCAGTCAAAAAAGCAAACAGAATTTTAGGAATCATTAAGAAAGGGATAGATAAGAAGACAGAAAATATCATATTGCCTCTATATAAATCCATGGTACGGCCACATCTTGAGTACTGCATGCAGATGTGATCGCTCCATCTAAAAAAAGATACATTGGAATTGAAAAAGGTTCAGAAAAGGGCAACAAAAATGATTAGGGGTATGGAACAGCTTCCTTATGAGGAGAAATTAGTAAGATTTGGACTTTTCAGCTTGAAAAAGAGACAAGTAAGGCGGGATATGATAGAAGTCTATAAAATCATGACTGGTGTGAAGAAATAAGGAAGTGTTATTTACTCCTCATAACACAACAACTAGGGGTCACTAAATGAAATGAATAGGCAGCAGGTTTAAAACTAACAAAATAAAGTATTTCATCACTCAACACACAGTCAATGTGTGGAACTCTTTGCCGGAGGATGTTGTGAAGGCCAAGACTATAACAGGGTTCATAAAAGAACTAGATACATTCATGGAGGATAGGTCCATCAATGGCTATTTGCCAGAAGCTGGGAATGGGCAACAGGGGATGGATCACTTGATGATTACCTGTACTGTTCATTCCCTCTGGCATTGGCCACTGTTGGAAGAGAGGATACTGGATTAGATGGACCTTTTGTCTGACCCAGTATGGCCGTTCTTATGTTCTTAGTTCAATAAGTACACAAAGACTGATGATCTGAGTTTATCAAAACCAGTCCATGTAAAATTTAAAGTCTGGGGAGCAAATCAAGGCTGCAGGCACATCCAATAGTGCTACATAGCAGCAGCATCTAATATTTTAACAATAAGTTCATCTTCTATTTTTCAGAGTCGTTATATTCATCTGTTCTTTTAACAAGGATAGCGCATAATTATTTAGACAATGGGTTTTTGTAGTTTGATACATTCATAAGGTAGGTAAATCTTTGACCTTCCTGATGGTGTTTTATTCCAGAAATATGTCCTGGAACAACAGAAATCTTGCTTGGGGGCAAAAATACATATTATCCGTCAATTTATTTTTGCCCCTATGATGTTGGCAGGACAGATGCCAGCTCTTGACAAGGGTGCAGGCATTAGCTGAGAACTGACAAACTCATAGTTAGAGACCAGATCAGTTCACTTGTGTTAGTGTTGCTCAGAAAAAGTATTAACCTTATAAAAGTGTACGTGGTGTTTAGAATGTTTGTAAGTTGCTGCATGCATTAATTTCATTTGTAACATCTGTATTCCAGGCTACAAGGACATATGTCAGTTTTTTGCTTTATCACTTTGAAAATGTTTGCTCTGAACTTGTAAATCCAGGCACAGGAATTGTCCCTCCTCCCTCCCATCCAGGAGGATGATCAAAACGTAAGTGAGCGGTTATAAGTCACAAGTTTTGTTAATTGCCATATCTACCCATGGAGAAGTAAGTGCAGAAGGCCTCATCCCGTTGCTTTGAATGCTGGAAGAGGGAAATAAAAATAGTTGATGTGAAGATTTTTCATCTCTTTGTTGTTTGAACTCTCACAGGACTAGAGACACCAAACTGAAGCCCTAGATCCCCAGGGGCTGCTTTCTGGGTCTGTCCTGAAAGACGCTGAATTGACAGATCACAACTCTTATTACCACTTCAAAAGTTTCTTTCCTACTGTAGGGGCTCCTTGCCCCTCTCTGGGGCGGCTGGGGACCAGACCGCCCCGCTATACTATTGCAGTTTGGGGGAATAAGCACAGTTAACGGTGCCCGGGCCCTTGGTCAGGGCGGGCAATAAACAGTTCACCGCTCAGGCCCTTAAGCCGGGGCTAAGCGGCCAGTACAGCTCAGGCCCTTAAGCAGGGACTGAGCAATCAATAGTCAATAGGCCCTGGTCCTTGGTCAGGGCGGGGCAAGAGGCAGTTCCCAGCTCAGGCCCTTAAGCAGGGGCTGAGCAGTTAGTAAGTCAATAGGCCCTGGCCCTTGGTCAGGGCGAGGCAAGAAGCAGTTTCCAGCTCAGGCCCTTAAGCAGGGGCTGAGCAGTTAGTAAGTTAATAGGCCCTGGTCCTTGGTCAGGGTGGGGCAAGAAGCAGTTTGCAGCTCAGGCCCTTAAGCAGGGGCTGAGCAGTTAGTAAGTCAATAGGCCCTGGCCCTTGGTCAGGGCGGGGCAAGAAGCAAGCGGTAAATCAGTGGCAAGCCCAGGTCCTGGCTCTGGAGAACCTGGGAGAGGGGAAGACTGCCACCCACACGTTGGGTGGCAGGGGGGACGCAGGCCCACCCACTCCACTGCATCCCAGCCCGGGGCCCTAGCAGCGGCAGAAAAACCCGCTGCTGAGTCAGTGGGGATCCTGGCCGCAACACACTGACCTGGGCTCTGGCAGTGCTGCAGCCAGACTAGAGTTGGCTGCACCCAGGCTACTTCCACCATCCCCCTCTCCGGGTACCTGGACCAGGGGGGCATCCTCCAGGAGGTCGCAGACCATTGGCCCCTCGGGGTAGCGGGCCGGCGGCGGGCCGGGCAGCCCCTCGGGGTAGCGGGCCGGCGGCGGGCCGGGCAGCCCCTCGGGGTAGCGGGCCGGCGGCGGGCCGGGCAGCCCCTCGGGGTAGCGGGCCGGCGGCGGGCCGGGCAGCCCCTCGGGGTAGCGGGCCGGCGGCGGGCCGGGCAGCTCCTCGGGGTAGCGGGCCGGCGGCGGGCCGGGCAGCTCCTCGGGTCGGCGGCTGGGCACCGGGGCCTCCCGGCGGGGAGCTGAACCTCTGGCGTCCAGCCTCTCCAGAGGCTGCCGCCCAACTGCGGTCTGAGAGCCGGCTTTTCTACTTCCTGTGCCGTCCCCTGACCCTTGAGGGGCGGGGCCAGGATTCTCTGGCTCCACCCACTTAGGCGTCCGGGAAGGTTCCTTGTCTCTCTCTGGGCGGCTGGGGACCAGACCGCCTCGCTACACCTACTGATAACAGTTCCTTTCAATTAATTAGCCTTTTACAGTTGATATGGTTACTTCCACTTTTTCATGTTTCTCTGACTGTATAAATATCCTCTCACTGAGTGTTCCATTCCATGCATCTGACGAAGCGGACTGTAGTCCACGAAAGCTTATGCTGAAATAAATTTGTTAGTCTCTAAGGTGCCACTAGTATTTCTTTCTTATTTTCTTTTTGCTGACACAGACTAACACTGCTACTACACTGAAACCTGTCACTACAACTCTGTCATTCTTAAGATTTAGGTTGCAGCTGCATATATTTGCTTGCTTTAACCTGTAAATAACTCATTTTTTCCTACCTAATAAACCTTTAGACAATTTTATTACAGGATTGACTACAAGTACAGTCTTTGATGTAAAATCTAGGGTACCAGTTGATCTGGGGTAAGTGACTGGTCTCTTGAGACTAGAAGCAACCTGAATATTGTGTGATTGGTTTGGTGTAAGTGACCATTTATCACTAAGTACAGTTTGCCTGGGTGGCAAGATAGACTGGCGAGTCCAAGGGGACTGTCTGTGACTGCATGGTAAGACTGTTATAGTGATCCAAGAGTTCACATTTGTTACCATCTTGGTGAAATCTAATTATAGAACATACCATCTGCCCTGTTTTTGACAGTCTGCCCTGAGGTAGGCACTCATGGTTGTGAGCCACTCCAGATACCGGGACAGCTCCACTGAAAACATTTCACACTGGCACCAGACATGCCAAACCCGTGGGAAAAAATGCAGAAATTGGGCTTGTTTTTGGCTTAATTGGCTTGTGAGTTGCTTGTTGGCCTGTTTTTGGCTTGTAGGTTGTTGTGGCTTGTAACTTCTTTTTTTTGTATCGGCTCCCAGCAAGCAGGGGAAAGGGGGCGCAAGCAGGGGCAAGGGGGGGGGATAGAGTCGGGTGCACAGTGGGCCCACCACAGTCCCAGACTGCACGCCAGGGGGATCTAGTCACACAGAGTGTTGGGGTTCTTAGGAATTGGCTTCTTTTGGCCTTGTTTTGAAATGGGATTAGCTTGTTTTTTGGCTTATTGTGAAAGTTGGGGTGCTTATTTACCGCGTGAAAGTTGGCAACTGTGGTTCACACCTGTTGATGTTTGCCTTGTCAGCTGACACTTCCCGTGCACAGATACATATAGCTTCATTCTTTTCTCAACACAGAACAAGAAAAAGTAGTTTGATTTCAATATTTTTTAAACTTCTTTTTTAAGTTTGGAAATGAAATCAGCAGTAATATCACACTAAGATGAATCTTCTTGGAACAGGAACACCCTGGGAAGAAACAGTGCAAACTTCCCCACACCGCTCTCTCACTGTATCTCAGTCATAAAAGGAAATGTAGTACTGGTGGAGCACTTGTGAATAACACCAAGTTCATTTCATAACCCACCGAACAGCCATCAGATGGTAAGTGATTCAGATGCCTATTGCTATTTTCAAGAACCACTGCATAGCCCAGTTACAGTTTTGCAGTTACAAGTCTGCTGCTCTTATAAGAAATTACATTCACAGGCTTTGCAAGGTATCCCATACAAAACTGTATTCACCATACTACATAATATGTATAAAAAGATTTTATCTGTTAATAAGGTATAGGATTAAGGAACCCTAGGAGTAAGGTATAAATCTAGGGTTAATTGTGTAAAGATAGTGCTTAATGATTAGCTAGTTACTACACTGTACACATCTCTGTCACCTACGCAGGCTGCATATTCAAAACAGATTAATATGCTAATTAAATGGTCTATCAAGCTGCAGTGGGTGAAATCAATGGCCACTGACAGCAGTGTAATAGAGATAGATCTGAGATAGCACTAACTATGTGAGTACAAGTTTAAATCAAGTTACCTATAGACACAAGCCACAGCATTTGGACCCTGATCCAAAAAAAAAGAAGAGTATGAGGTGTTCACCTCTGGGAGTTGAGTTCACTATACAGTTGGGACCAGCCAGGTTAATGGTTAGAAACTCGGCTGAGTCCTGCTAGTGGACAATCACAAGTCTGTTGTAATTGGACCCAACCTTTGGCTCTTCCAAGCCACTAGCATCTGGGCAGCATCCAGCCACTGCATCTAGCTCTGTGCCTCTAAACGAGTGGTTCTCAACCTTTTTTTATTTTAACCCAGGGACAGCTAAATGTAAATAGGCAAGCCTGCAGACTCTCAACCAGAGGCAACAAAGGGGGGGGGGGGTGCACATGGAGTTCATTGCTCCCTCCCAGATTTCTGCTTTCCATTTGGCCCTGTTCGCTGAAGTGCTGATGTAGTAGGGCAGAGCAGTGGTGTGTCTCCTCGGCTAACTGCTGCCTGCTTGTGGAGTCAATGGCTGTGAGGCAACCCCTTCTGATGGCAGGGGGAGATCTCTTTTCTACAGTGATGCTGCAATTTTTGGTTGTGCTCCGTCTCCCTCAACCCAGACAGGCTGCATGGCCCTGAGGCAGAGGCGATGCATGCGGGGGGGGGGGGGGGGGGGGGAAGGGGGGCGACATGGGGTAAACTGTGCCCTCCTAGATTCCTGCCTTCCATTTAGCCAAGAGGTTTTCAAACTGTCGCCTGCTGCCAGGAACTGTCAGACCAGAAGCTGGTGGGAGCTACCTGGCCCATTTGGGCCCCTGGCTCTCTGTAGGAGCTGGGGCGCTGGCTAGCTGCCCAGCAGCCTTCCCTGCCCTGCTTCCCAAGTCAGGCCACTTCCACATGGCCGGATGCTCCCCAGATAGCATGGGCAGCACAGCTCTGAACTGCGCCCCTGACCTGACGCATTATTGCCTCTCCCCTTCGGAGCCTGGCTGACATGAGATGCTTCCTGAGATGCTCCGAAGAAGTGGGTATTGACCCACGAAAGCTTATGCTTCAATACCTCTGTTAGTCTATAAGGTGCCACAGGACCCTTTGTCGCTTCTGCAGATCCAGACTAACACGGCTACCCCTCCGATACCTGAGATGCTCGCTCACCACTGCCTGTGGTCAGATGTTTGGCTGCATGTGTGTATGTTTTCCCTGTGTGCTGTCCCAGCTCTGCGCAGACAGTTGGCACAGCAGACCTCAAGTGAACCGGCCAATGACAACAAGATCTGTTAAGGTACGAAGGCACCCAGCCAGGTTTATTGTTGACAAAGCATGGTAATACCACCTGGCAGTTCTTAACAGTCCTCAGATTATGATTTACACCTAAAACAAGTATGCCTGTGACAGTGGACGCAGTTCAGTCAGTGGCAGGACTTTAACTGCCCCCTAGGCTAGTCAAAGATAATCTCTCTGAGATACATCTTTATATCCTAATATAAACAAGTTATGTCAGTGTGTTCCTGTTATCCCTGGGGAATGTTTTTGTACCATTCTTGATATCAGGATATTTTGGTACCACTTGATATCGGGATGTGTTTGCGTGAGTATTTTGTACTTAGCACTTCTTAGGAATGTGTATTTCTGCAATATCAGCCCTGTTCTTGGCAGATTCTGTGAGCCGGTACTGCCTCATACCAGGCCTCTAATACAAGGGCTAATGTCTCAGACTCGCTTCTTACTACATTGCTATCTGTGTGTCAAGCAGGTAGGCCCTCCTGCAGTCCTTTTCTTGGTTGGCCATTGAGTGAGAGGATAAGGCTGAAGCAGATCCAGCCTTTAAATAAGGTTTCTCTTCCCTGTCATGTGACCAATTCATCAGATTCAGAATTCTGTCAGGTGATTATGTGGGCAGTACCAGCCCCCTTACAGTCCCAATAGGTAAAACCAGTTTCCTTCAGCCTGGCTACTCTCTGCAGCAAAACCTTTGTTCTAAGGGTGGACTCCTTTGATTGGAAGACAATCACCATTGATGGCCTTGTTTTAGCATTATAGGGAGGGTGAAGCATCACAATAAACTCCTCTTGATCTCTAGGCAGTTACGGTTACATAGTCAAAATGTAGGTCACATTCTTCAAAATAGTGGTTATAATGCCAATTGATGGTCACAGTTTAACACAGACTGTACAGATGTATACCCTTCCATCACACTAGTATCCAGGCATCTCCAAAATCCAGGAGGGCTTGGTTCAGGTCCACGTCTAAATAAAATACATCACCATTCACAAAGGTAAAATTTGTAAGAGTTGACAGTGGATCCCTAACCCTGACTCTTCTGATAGCCATTTCTTTTTATGAAAAATAAACCAAATGTATGATTGTGTTGTCAAGACTAGTCAGCAGTAGAGACAGAGGAACACATATTGCTTTCAGTTAGTTATTCCAGATTCACACACGTATAACAGAACTAAATTGGCCCTTAGTGTTTCACCACCTTAGTAATAGTCACACACTGAAACAGGCACCACATTCTGCAGAAAAGGACGTAGGGGTTAGAGTGGATGAGACGCTGGATATGAGTCAACAGCCCTTGTTGCCAAGAAGGCTAACGGCATTTTGGGTTATATCAGTAGGAGCGTTGCCAGCAGATCGAAGGACGTGATCATTCCCCTCTATTCGGCATTGGTGAGGCATCATCTGGAGTACTGTGCCCAATTTTGGGCCCCACACTACAAGAAGGATGTGGAAAAATTGGAAAGAGTCCAGCAGAGGGCAACAAAAATTATTAGGCGGCTGGAACACATGACTTATGAGGAGAGGCCAAGGGAACTGGGATTATTTAGTCCGCAGAAAAGAAGAATAAGGGGGGATTTGATATCTGCTTTCAACTACCTGAAAGGGGGTTCCAAAGAGGATGGATCTAGACTGTTCTCAGTGGTAGCAGATGACAGAACAAGGAGCAATGGTCTCAAGTTGCAGTGGGAGAGGTTTAGGTTGGATATTAGGAAAAACTATTTTACTAGGAGGGTGGTAAAGCACTGGAATGGGTTACCTGGGAAGGTGGTGGAATCTCCTTCCTTAGAGGTTTTTAAAGTCAAGCAGCAGGCTTGACAAAGCCCTGGCTGGGATGATTTAACTGGGGATTGGTCCTGCTTTGATCCTGATAGTCTATGATTCTATGGTTTGTAAGACCTGATCCTGCAGCACTGAAATCAAATGTAGCTGTGTCAGGCCTTGGCACAGTGCAGGGGCTGATCACTCTTGCTCCCCACTCAATAGCAGGATGCCAAAATGGGGGCAGGGAGAAGGAGTTCTTTCACTACACCAGCTCCTCCCCACCCTGAAACAGAACCACCCCCCATATCGTACTGTGGCAGAAATGCTACAGCCTAGGCCATGTCGTATTGATATCACATATCCCGATATCTAAGTAATAAAGTGTAGAGCCATGTAATTAAAATCTATGGATCATGGACTATTAACTGCTTTACCTTCACTTCTCCCACTAATTCGCACCCACAAGGACTACCACACGTTTCCTAGAAGCCTCAAACAGCTGCCATAAAATGTAACAACCTGCCAGAGATAACTGCTCCTTTCTCCTCCTCATCCTTTCTCTAAATGCAGAATTTACCTCTGGATGAGTGACCTGTGCTGGAGCATCAGGCCCTTAATAAGATGGAGAATGAGACACACAGAAATAGAACACTGTCCCTCTCAGCACAGAGTCTTCCTGAACTGGCCAGTTTGGAGAATCTCAGCTTCCTCTCATAGATAGGGTCCGGTCCACTGAGCAAACCCAGCTGGCTCTCTTCAGCTCACTAACAGACTTAGCTGACCGTCTCAGATCAGCAATATAGTTTTCCATCAGAGTCATCAGGGTAGGAGGCAGGGAGATACAACTGCATGAAGAAGGGGATTTAATATTAGTACATTATAGACAGCAGGACAAGACAAGACAACTTGAGCCATTTCGTATGACCAGCTGCATTATAGAAGATGTAGTCTAGCCAAGGAGCCCAGGCCATAAGAGAGAATGGAGGCATGAAACATTCACATGAGAGCTTCCATGAGGCACTGCAGCACTACTGAAGGATGCTGAACTGTTTCAAAACATTCAGGTTGAACCTACCCCAAAACAAAATACTTTGTTTCCGTTTTCCTGATGGGAAATTGAAACAGTTCCACAAAATCAAAATGTTCCTGGGGAAATTTCTTATTTTGCAGAAACTGCATTTTCTTTTAATGTCCACTTGACAGAGCTCGTTGAGAATTCTGCACTTAGCTTCAAGCCATTCCTCCTTGACCTACTGTCTTCTGAGACTTGTGACTATTATATTGTTACCTTACAGCTTATTCCATATCTACCAGTTTTCAATAAGTAATAGTAATTAGTGACTATAGAGGACCAGCAGCAATTGAGACTATTTAATGTTAAACTGAGCCTGTACACAGCAATACCGAAGAATAATATTTAGGGCAGAATGAAATACTGTAATTTCTCTCTCTGCAACTGGAAAATAAGTCTCAAAGACTCACAGGATTTTAAGGCCAGAAGGGACCATCATGATGTCTAATCGCATTGCAGACCACAGAACCTTGTCTAATCGCATTGCAGACCACAGAACCTCACCCACCTACTCCTGTAATAGACCCCTAACCCCTGGTTGAATTACTGAAGTCCTCAAATCATGATTTACACAAGTTTATACTTGATCATCAATTTACACTAGTTAAAACCTGCAAGTGACCCATGTCCCATGCTGCAGAGGAAGATGAACAACACCAGTCTCTGCCAATCTGACCCGGGGGGAAATTCCTTCCCGACCCCAAATATGGCAATTTAGACCCTGAGCATGTGGAGACCCAGCCAGACACCTGGGAAAGAATTCTCTGTAGTAACTCAAAGCCCTCCTCTTCTAGTGTCCCATCACCAACTGTTGGAGATGTTTGCTGCTAGCAGTCACAGATCAGCTACAGGCCATTGTAGGCAGTCTCATCATACCAGCCCCTCCATAAACTTATCAAGCTCGGCCTTGAAACAAGTTAGGTTTTTGGCCCCCCACTGCTCCCCTTGGAAGGCTGTTCCAGAACTTCAATCCTCTGATGGTTAGAAATCTTTATTTAATTTCAAGCCTAAACTTGTTGATGGCCAGTTTGTATCCATTTGTTCTTGTGTCCACATTGGCCCCTAACTTAAATAACTACTCTCTCTCTCTAGTATTTATCCCTCTGATGTATTTATAGAGAGCAATCATATCTCCCCTCAGCTTTTTTTGGTTAGGCTAAACAAGCCAACCTATTTGAGTCTCCTCTCATAAGGTAGGTTTTCCATTCCTCGGATCATCTTAGTAGCCCTTCTCTGCACCTGTTCCAGTTTGAATTTATCTTTCTTAAACAAGGGAGACCAGAATTGCACACAGTATTCCAGATGAGGGTTTAACAGTGCCTCATATAATGATACTAGCATTTCCCTAACTCTACTAGAAATACCTCACCTGATGCATCTTAGGACTGCATTAGCCTTTTTCATGGTCATGTCACATTAGCAGCTAATAGTCATCCTGTGATCAACCAATACACCTAGGTCTTTATCCTCGTCTGTCATTTCCAATTGATAAGTCCCCAGCTTATAGAAAAATTGTTAGTTTTCAAGGTCACCTAGATCTTGTATGATATTCCAATCCTCCTCTGTATTGGCAATACCTCCCAACTTTGTGTCATCTGCAAATTTTATTAGCACACTTCAACTTTTTGTGTAAGTTCATTATTAAAAATCTTAAATAAGAATGGTCCCACATTACTTTTTTTTTAAAGTGTGAACCTAGCCAGCAGCTTCCTTACTTGAATCATCAAAATTGCCAGAAGACTAAAGTACAATCACAAACTAAGGTTCAAATCCTGCACTCCTCCTTACATAGGCAAAACTTCCAGTGACTTGAACAGAAATTATGTCTGAACCAAGATAGAATAAACATTGCAGGGCCAGGCCTGCTTTTTTCTCAGCTATTCCCTCACAAAATACTAAATTAATGATCCTTTGGATTCCTAGGAATAACAATGAGATATAATCCTCAGGATATGAAGCTGAAATGTGATCACCTATGGAATACTAAATTGCTGGGCAAGTGTAATCTTGCCCATTGAAGAAACTGATCTTTTACTGAACCTCCCCAACACACAGGCTCTCTCTCATGCTTACAGATGACTCATTTCATTTTGCTGCCAAAACATAGTATTGCTAAAAATCCAAATGTTAATCACAGTACTTTAAAAGAATGTCTGTGTTGTATTGATTGCACAATGCTATGGAAAAATCTGTAATTATCGAGCAGCTTCTATATTAAAGTGTTTATTATTACTTTAATTATATTATTATAAAAATATTCTTGACATCAGGAAGTTTAATGAAATAATGCCAATTGAATAAGCCGCTATTTTATTTTATGCTGTAACAGAGTCTATAGCAAATTCTCTAAAATTCCTGTTTTCTTTTGCGACTGTTACAATTTTCTTCTATTGGCTCCTACAAATAGAGAATTACATATAAATTGGAGACTAACTAAATTTCCGTTAGAATCAGACTGAGCTTCATAATGGTACTGAAATTTCATTTAATTTCAGTTAGGAAAGGGACTTCTCCTGGTGCCTGGAATACCAACTACTTTTCAGAATAAGAATATTTAACATTTATATAGCACTTTTACCCACAAATCTGAAGGTACTTTACAAAAGTGGATTTTATCATCTTCATTTTGTTTGGGGAAACTGAGACATAAAGATGTTAAAGCCAAAGTTAGCAATAGCCTTGGTTGAAACTCAGCATTTCTATTCTGACATTTAAAAATTTACTTTTGTCCCAAATCAGAATGAAAAATGAAAGTTTCCCATGAAACAAAATTTCCCTAAAATTTTGTTTCACAAATATTGAAATGATTTTATTGAAGATCTTTCTTTGAACTTTGTTTTGACTATTATAATATAAAATTTGAAATGAAGCCCTTCAGCCTTATTAAAATGAAATGTTTTGAGAATTTTTCAACAAATTTTCAATTGAATCAATACATTTTACAAAACCTTTTTATTAAACCTTTTCAATTTTTTTTATAATGAACCAAACAAATTCTAGGTTCCAACAAATCAAACAATAACAAAAGTATTATACATCAGGAAAAAAAGACCAAGATATTTACGCAAGACTTGGATTCCCATGTATTTAATATTCCCAGCACATGGATTTTTATGGCACATGTCAAAACAAAACCAAAGAAACAAAAAATTAATGAAATCAAAGGGAAGAGGGTCGGGGAAGGGAGACAAGGAGAGGGAGTGTGGATTTAATTCCAACTTCTCACCTGAGCCACCTGTGGTCGATCAGTGCCAGGAAACTTTCCAAATGGATTGAAAATTTTCTGGGCTTTGCTGTCATTGCATGTGATCCTTTCCTTTGCAGCCAGGTCCTGCAGTTCATTATACCAGCCCATGTGCCTTGGGGAGGATTTACATTTCCAATGTAGCAAAATTTGATGTCTTGCAACTAGTAAAGCTCTATGTAGCCATCCCCTTTGATATGGTGATACTTGCATATGAGGTCACAGCCTCCATTTACTGGGTATATCTGCTTTCAGTTCAAGTGAATTCTCTGGATCATGTTAATTCTGGTTTTAATACCATCACAGAAGTTTGTAACAATAGGGCATATCCAAAATATATGTGCAAGCAGAGCTCCTCACTCCCATACCTCCAGCATTGACCATTGCGGTAGCTTTAATTTTGAAAAGTGGGGTGCATTTGGGGTGACCAATGCACTCCAAAGCTTTTTTTTAAGGAGATTCATTGGAGTTCCAAGGTCACTTCTTTCAAATAAAAATCTTTTATTGCTCTATTCCAATGTGGAGGTAAGGTATTCAGACAATTCTTTATTCCTTTTTTTCTCATCACATCTATATTAATTTGTTGGTGGGTCATTAGGAACTCATGCAGTGTAGCTACCAGTCTGGGGAAATAGTATACCTCTCTCTGAAATGTGAGGCATTCTGGTGCTTTGGACATTGCAAATGCTTCCAAGCTGAATTCTGAGGTGAAGGGGTGACTAATTTGAATATGTTGCCAGAAGGCTGTATCATAGTTGGAGAGAAGAAAAAGCATCTATTAATTGGGGGATATATATATATATATCATTCTGCATTTCATCCAGTTTTTCCACTTCATTCCCTCCAGTTTTTTCCATGGGATTCTCTCTGATTGGGGTCACTACATGGAATGAAGGGTGGAGTTTGTGTTGGCATGCTAAACTGGCCCATACGTGACAGGCCACATGGATTGTGGGGATTTGATATTTTTTTAAATATATATCTACAGTATACCAAGCACAGGATAGCCATGGGGACAGCTCTTTCTTGATACTCACCCATGCAGGTATCTTACTTGTGATAGCATATGTCCATTGCACAGCCTTGTTTATTATAAAGGTGTTATGATACTGCCTCAGATTTGGAAATCTAACCCCTCTAGTTTCATTAGTAACTGAAGTTTAAGGGAGATGTGTGGGCAGTTCCCTGTTCTCCATAATTTTTTTGGTAAGGATACCATTGCTTATTGAAAACAGTGTTGGGGTATTTGGAGTGGGAGTCCGCTTAGTACATATATTAATCTGGATACTGCATTCATTTTTATTGGTTTTATTTTTCCCCAAAGATCAAGAAGAATAGCTTCCCATTGAGTCATGTCACATGATTTGTGTGATAATCAGGTCTAAACTGATTTTAGCTATTTGCTTTAACACTCTGGGGATTAGAAGTCCTAGATACTTTAATGCCATTGGAAATCCCACTGACTAAGCAAGACCAGTTAAGTATATTTGGTTTGTCTTAGAGTCTCAGACTTGATCCAGTTAATCTTATATGTGGACAAGCACCTGAACCTTTCAATGAGTTTCAATTGGGGAATCAACCTTTGTGGGTTAGAGAGTAGAATTAGCCCACTGTCTGAATACAGTATAATTTTTTTTGTTCTGTCTGATCGATCTTAATACCCACTATATCCACAGAGCCCCAGACTGTGCACACCAGCAGTTCCAGAACTATGCTGAAGTACAGGAGGGTTAGTGGGCAGTCCTGCCTTGTTCCTCTCTGTAATGAGAATGGTTCTGAAATAGTCTCTGGCGATCGTACAAGATGGTCAGTATAGAGCAGTTTAATCCAATTGATAAAGTGGTCACTGAATCCCATTCTCTCATGGACCATAAAGACCATAATTCCAAGCAACTCAATAAAAGGCTTTTTCAGAGTCTAGTGATGCTACTAATGGTTTCTTTGAGTGCTGTGAGGTTGCAATCTTATCAATGAGATGCCAATGAGTTTTACACAGTCATTCTTCTCTCAAAGATGTGAAGATCCAGGTATCAGCCTTTAGGAACTCTTGAAACTATAATACTAAATGCAGGAAAAAAGTTATTTTACACACACACACAAAAAAGCCCTAGAAGGATTATGAAATATCAGTGTTTTGTCTGTAAGTACCTAATTCATTCAATTTTGGTTCTGCTAATCTTTTTTCTCTTTTTTTAAACTGACCTGATGTGTTACAAATTTGTGTACATTTCAATAGGCACCAGTTTTATAGTCATTAAAAAAAGGAAAAGATTAGTTATATGTAGTAGAGTCCTCAAGAGTTGCAAACCAGTTTTAAATCCTACAAAGCAATAGTCTGAAACTATGTTAAGTGGTCTTTTCACAACATTACTGATGAGAACATTAGAATTCTTCCTACATCAAAAAGTTAATCTGGTACCAAATAGTAACTTTTAAGTTAGTCTGATGCCATCAGAACAGTGCAGATATCAGAAAGTTGGATTATGTATACATTTTCAAAGGACATTTTCAAGTTATTTCTTGACTTTAGCAAAGCTTTTGATACAGTCTCCCACAGTATTCTTGCCAACAAGTTAAAGAAGTATGGGCTGGATGAATGGACGGTAAAGTGGATAGAAAACTGGCTAGATGGTCGGGCTCAACGGGTAGTGATCAATGGCTCCATGTCTAGTTGGCAGCCGGTATCAAGTGGAGTGCCCCAAGGGTTGGTGCTGGGGCCGGTTTTGTTCAATATCTTCATTAACGATCTGGAGGATGGTGTGGACTGCACCCTTAGCAAGTTTGCAGATGACACTAAACTGGGAGGAGTGGTTGATATGCTGGAGGGTAGGGATAGGATACAGAGGGACCTAGACAAATTAGAGGATTGGGCCAAAAGAAATCTGATGAGGTTCAACAAGGACAAGTGCAGAGTCCTGCACTTAGGACGGAAGAATCCCATGCACTGCTACAGACTAGGGACCAAATGGCTAGGCAGCAGTTCTGCAGAAAAGGACCTAGGGGTTACAGTGGACGAAAAGCTGAATATGAGTCAGTGTGCCCTTGTTGCCAAGAAGGCAAACGGCATTTTGGGTTGTATAAGTAGGGGCATTTCCAGCAGATCGAGGGACGTGATCATTCCTCTATTCAGCACTGGTGAGGCCTCATTTGGAGTACTGTGTCCAGTTTTGAGCCCCACACTACAAGAAGGATGTGGATAAATTGGAAAGAGTCCAGCGGAGGGCAACAAAAATGATTAGGGGGCTGGAGCACATGACTTATGAGGAGAGGCTGAGGGAACTGGGATTGTTTAGCCTGCAGAAGAGAAGAATGAGGGGGGATTTGATAGCTGCTTTTAACTACCTGAAAGGGGGTTCCAAAGAGGATGGATCTAGACTGTTCTCAGTGGTAGAAGATGACAGAACAAGGAGTAATGGTGTCAAGTTGCAGAGGGGGAGGTTTAGGCTGGATATTAGGAAAAACTTTCACTAGTAGGGTGGAGAAGAACTGGAATGGGTTACCTAGGGAGGTGGTGGAATCTCCTTCCTTAGAGGTTTTTAAGGTCAGGCTTGACAAAGCCGTGGCTGGGATGATTTAGTTGGGGTTGGTCCTGCTTTGAGCAGGGGGTTGGACTAGACCTCCTGAGGTCCCTTCCAACCCTGAGATTCTATGATTCTATGACTACAGTCACATTAAAATAATACATACTCAAAAACAAAGATCCTGCCCCCTCCTGCACCCCAAAACCTTCTTCCCCAGCCCCACCCCAGAGCCCACACCCCCAGCCAGAGCCCTCACCCGCCACACCCCAACCTCCTGCCCCAGCCCAGTGAAAGTAAGTGAGGGTGGGGGAGAGCAAGCGATGGAGGGAGGGGGACTGAAGTGAGTGTGGGCAGGGCCTCAGGGCAGGGCTGGGGTAATGGCTCCTTTGAGCACCTTTACAGGTATGCGACAGCAAGGAGGCGTAGCCTCCCTCAGAGAGTGACAGAGAGGGACGTCCACACCGTTTACAAGCCCTGTTGTTTATTTACCTACCAGCTACATGTTATATTTTATGATACATCCTCAATTAGTCAATTGTTATTGTACATGAACTTTAAAATGATTTTATTTACAATTAGCATTGGCCCAGAAACATTCAGCATTTTGGCCTAATCATCCTTTTCATCTCCTAAGAAAAGGGGATGATGACCTTTAGGTTAGGGGTAAAGTATTGGGTTTGGTACCAAATCTACTGGATGCAATATAAATAGGCAGATGGGTTTTTTTAAAAATACATTATAAGTACTGTATGAAGTGACTTTTTTGAAAGTGGCTTTTATAATACCAATTAATTATCACCTGAATCTGTCAGAAGAGAAAAAAAGCTCATCTTACATTTTAAAATAAAATGTGAAAAATACAGAAAACTTTGGAGTGTGATGCACTCTACTTCTACTTCCACCGCTAACATCAAATGAAAATATGGAATAGGAGGTTAAAATTATCTCAAAGAGTTTATATAAATAGGAAAAATGCAATTTTGTAAAGCGGGTTGGCAATCCCTAAAATGCTAAATTTCAAGCCATGTAGCAAAGCAAGACACACTGTGAGATCGTCAGGGCCGGCTCCAGGCACCAGACGGCAAAGCACGTGCCTGGGGCAGCGCCCTTTAAGGGGCGGCAGTCTGGGGATTCTGGGGCAGCCGGTTTTTTTTTGCTTTGGCACTTCAGCTGGGCTCTTATTTTTTGTGCTTGGGACGGCCGAAAAGCTGGAGCCGGCCCTGGAGATTGTATTAAGGGAAGGTAAAGGATGAAGCACTAAATGGGAACAGAAAAAATCAAAGTGGTTTTGTGCTGCATTATCTGGGTGTCAAAAACCTTAACTCTAGTGGATAAAATACTCTTGATATAATCTGTACCCTATACTATGTTTGCATATATGTGTGTGTATGCTGGCAGCTATTTCATATATAAGCACAATAGAAAAAAGTACAAACATGCACACATGATCTGAAGCCCTGCTTCCTGTATTCACATACCAAGTACCTGTTTAGAATATTAGGGGGCATATTCTCAGCTGGTATAAAACTGCCATACACTGTCATAATTCCTTTGAAATCAATGGAGCTGTGAGGGTTTCGACCCCTGGGCCAGGGCAGCACGGCCTAATGGTTAGAGTCTCTAACGTAGCCCTCAGTAAAGGGCAATGAGGCCTTTTGGCCAGGGCCTATAATGCAGCCCTTCGGTGCAGGGCAGCGTGGCCCTAGCGGCCAGAGTCAATACAGCAGCCCTTCGATACAGGGCAGCACGGCCTAGCGGCCAGAGTCCACAAAGCAGCCCTTCGGGGTAGGGCAGCGCAGCCTAGTGGCCAGAGTCCTCAAAGCAGCCCTTCGGGGTAGGGCAGTGCAGCCTAGCGGCCAGAGTCCTCAAAGCAGCCCGTCGGGGTAGGGCAGCATGGCCTAGTGGCCAGAGTTAAATGGGGGGGGAGGGGCACCCACCAAGGGGTGTGGCAGCCCCGGTAGGGGGGCCTGGGCCCACCCAACTCCACCAGGCCCCGACCCAGGGCCTTAACAGTGGCCACTGCCTCAGAGGGGAGGTCCTACCGAAACACGCTGAGGTTTCCCGGGCGAGAGATATCATTCCATCACCCTACCTGGGTCACTTCCTACCTGTCTCTGTGTTGGGGTCTCCCATGAACCTTCGGATTCCCCTTGGATAGTTGAGCCGGCCCCTTCCTCTGGCTCCTCCAGTCGCCGGGGTTCCTGTGGGCCTGGGGAGGCTCGGATTCCCGGCGTAGTCAGGGGCTGTGGCTGGCCCTCCACAGGAGCTTCCCAGACAGGTCCTTCCTCCTCGGCTGCCAGAACATTTGGAGCATGCCCAGTTCCACCGGGGAGGCGGGACTTCCACTGTCAATACCACAGGCCTGTCATTGGGTGGGCTAGTGCGGGGCAGGAAAGCCCCGTCACAGGAACTATGACAATTTATATCAGCTGAGGATCTGCCCCATAGTTTTCAGACAAATTCCTTATACTTGGACACTGCTGCTATGATTATTAATTATTATTATTAGTTTATGTGTATTGCAGTAGCACCTAGAGGCCTCAGCAAAGCGGGAGCTGCATTGTGCCACACACTCTGCAGATATATACTGCCCCAAAGAGTTTACAGTTTAAAAGAAAAGGCATGACAGATGAGTGAGACAAACAACCAAGCCGTGAGGTAGGAGGATGAAGTAATGACAGGATGTTTTAATACAGGCTAGCTGTGTACTTATAAGAAGTCCAGTGGGAGCAGCGATCACAGGAAACACAGTATGTTCACTACAGCCAGTGAACTATTCACAGTTAAGAGGGCAAATTTAGTGTATTTTCTTGTTCTCATACCACTGGAAACAAAGTGGATTTTTGTGAATGTTCATTACCGTATTAATGTTTCAGATGTTCACAATATTTTTTAACCCCTTCCCACAAAAGGCTGATTTTCTGTTTGCAAAAATGTTCACAGATACTGTAAGTCTCAAGGATACTTATGGGAATACATGTTTGTGTGCAGTTTGGCAACCGAAGTGTTTGAGCAGCTATTGTCTACACATCTTGAATATGTATTTGCATAAAAGTGAACGCAACTTACTTAGCTATCTTTACATTTCTTTCACCTCCCCCTCTCCTTTATAAAAGTTTCTGCAATCTTATAAGTGGAAACAATACCTAGTGACTTACCTAGTGAAGCACACAACATGAGTAATGAAGAGCAAATAACAAACAGAAGATATAGCTAAAGTGCTTGATAGGGAAACAATTCAAACAAACATATGTAAAAATTAGAGCTGTCACACGATTAAAAAAATTAATCACAGGTTTAATTGTGCTGATAAACAATAACTAACAGAATACCAATTGTTTAAATATTTTTGGATGTTTTCCACATTTTCAAATATATTGATTTCAATTACAATACAGAATACAAAGTGTACAGTGCTCACTTTATATTTATATTTTATGATAAATATTTGCACTGTAAAAAGAAAAGAAATAGTATTTTTTAATTCACGTATTACAAGTACTGTATTACAAGTTTCTTTATCATGAAAGTTGAACTTACAAATGCAGAGTTATGTACAAAAAATAACTGCATTCAAAAATAAAATAATGTAAAACTTTAGAGCTTACAAGTTCACTCAGTCCTACTTCTTGTTCAGCCAATTGCTCAGACAAACAAGTTTGTTTACATTTTCAGGAAATAATGCTGCCCACTTCTTGTTTACAATGTCACCTGAAAGTGAGAACAAGCGTTCGCATGTTACTGTTGTAGCTGGCATTGTAAGATATTTACGTGCCAGATGCACTAAAGATTCATATGTCCCTTCATGCTTCAACCACCATTCCAGAGGACATGATGATGACGGGTTCTGCTCAACAACAATCCAAAGCAGTGCAGACCAACGCATGTTAATTTTCATAATCTGAGTCAGATGCCACCAGCAGAAGGTTGATTTTCTTTTTTGGTGGTTCGGGTTCTGTAGTTTTGCATCGGAGTGTTGCTCTTTTAAGACTTCAAAAACATGCTCCACACCCCATCCCTCTCAGATTTAGGAAGGCACTTCAGATTCTTAAATCTTGGGTTGCGTGCTGTAGCTATCTTTAAAAATCTCACATTGATCCCTTCTTTGCGTTTTGTCAAATCTGCAGTGAAAGTGTTCTTAAAACGAACAACATGCTGGGTCATCATCCGAGATTGCTATAACATGAAATATATGGCAAAATGCATGTAAAACACAGAGCAGGAGACATACAATTCTCCCTCAAGGAGTTCAGTCACAAATTTAATTACCACATTATTTTTTTAATGAGCATCATCTGGATGGAAGCATGTCCTCTGGAATGGTGGCCACAGCATGAAGGGGCATACAAATGTTTAGCATATCTGGCACGTATATACCTTGCAATGCCAGCTACAAAAGTGCCATGTGAACACCTGTTCTCACTTTCAGGTGACATTGTAGATAAAGTGGGCAGCATTATCTCCCGTAAATGTAAACAAACTTGTTTCTCATAGCGATTGGCTGCACAAGAAGTAGGACTGAGTGGACTTGTAGGCTCTAAAGTTTTACCTTGTTTTGTTTTTGAGTGCAGTTATGTAACAAAAAAAATATCTACATTTGTAAGTTGCGCTTTCACAATAAAGAGATTGCACTACGGTATGTGTATGAGGTGAACTGAAAAGTACTATTTCTTTTATCATTTTCACAGTGCAAATATTTGTAATACAAATAATATAAAGTGAGCACTGTACACTTTGTATTCTGTGTTGTAATTGAAATCAATATATTTGAAAATGTAGAAAAACATCCACAATATTTAATAAATTCCAATGGGTATTCTTTGTTTAACAATGTGATTAAAACTGCAATTAATCATGATTAATTTTTTAAATCACGATTAATGTTTTGAGCTAATCGCAAATTAACTGTGATTAATCGACAGCCCTAGTAAAAATAAAATTTTAGAAAATTCATCACATGATTTGATATGAATAGGTTGACAAGATATAGTTATACCAGAACTGGACTGCCAATAGGATTTTAAACCAGTTCCAGCTGAAGAATAGTTATCATTTTTAAAAGCCATAATAAAAATGAAGCATTTGCATTTAAAAATGGAATCAAAAGGAAAAAAATTCAGTCCACACAGCCAGTTGTTCCACAATTACTCATCTTTAAAACTTACAGTACTGTACAAAAAAGCTTTTTCAATCTCTGCAATTAAAATTGGTATTAATTAACCAGACTGATTTTTTTAGATTTGTTTAGACTACTCCTCTGATTAAACATCCTCAGGAACTACTGAAAATAAAACACAAGCTATTATGACTAGTAAGTTACACAAACATGTAAAATAAAATCCAGATTTCATTGTGAATTACTTCAATTCAAAAAGACACAATAATTGTATTTGGTTGGGTACCTAAATTACATGTCAAGTATCAGAGGGGTGGCCATGTTAGTCTGGATCTGTAGAAGCGACAAAGAGTCCTGTGGCACCTTATAGACTAACAGACGTATAGGAGCATAAGCTTTCATGGGTGAATACCCACTCCGTCAGATGCATGCAGCTGTTAGTCTATAAGGTTTCCACAGGACTCTTTGTCGCTTCTAAATTACATGGTGTTGCTTCTATGCTGGTTAGAATAAAAACCGCTTTAAACAAGAAAAGTCAAAGACATTTCAAGATGTCTAAACTCATACTTTTCGCACAAATCTTTGTGCAAACACATATTCACATAAGCACTCCCAAGATGTTCACTTTACATATATGAAAAATATGTTGTCCTTGATAGTTCCTACACTAATTTGATGAAAGGGAATACACAGCAACATTAGTTTAATAAAAGCAAACAAATGGGGAGAGTAAATAAAGATTGTATAGCCCGGTAAAACTTATTTCCTCTTTAGTGCTCCATTTCTCCATCGTCCCATGCAATTCTTTCTTGAATGACCCCGATACAATTATTTTAGAAACCTCTCCTAATGCAGCTATTGCACGCATTACTGATTCTCCACTTGAAAATGTTGTGTAGCCTCTGAACATGTTAACCAGTTTACTGTAGGTATAGCTGTCGTATCATTTATATAGATTAGAAACAGCAGAGGTCTGAGTACAAAGCTCTGTGGGACTCAAAATAACTTCCTGCCATTTGGATTGTAGTACTTTTATTTCTTATTGTTAACCAGTTCTTAGACTAATCCTGTGCTTTTATCCTGGATGTTGGTGGTGCACTTTGTAAGCCAAGACAAAGAATCCTATAATACATAGTTTATGCTATCTGAAAACACAAATGCATTAGATCATAAAGCCTGCTGTTACTACTTTCTCAGTAGTGTCCTTTACATAAAATTACAAAAAGTCAGTGTAGTCTCTTCCTTGGTTCATGCTGATTATTACCTAATAGATACAGTCGTCTTCTTCTTTAGTGTATGTACAACATGCCTCAAGTGGCATGTGACCAGGATTCATCACCAAATTTGGTCTGCTGGTTGCGGCATTACAGCAGAGGCAAAGTTTGTGAATGATTTGAAAGAAGAAAGTGTGGATGCTTTCTGGATCCCAACAGGGACTTTACTTATGTATAAAGGGCAGTGTGGGAGAAAGCAGGAAGGTATTGCGGAACATTAGCAAATGACAAAGACTGGTGTAGCTGATGGAGAAAACATGGCTGTGGGGTGTAGGAGTCAATGTCATGATAAAATATTAGATCTTACAGTTAGGATGCAGCTAAAAGGCTAAAAGCCTTAAAGATGAAGACAAGAAGCTTGTGACAGAATGTGGAGAATTGGGAGCCAGTGTTTTAACTGTTTGAAAAGCCTTGTGTAGTGTAGGCTTTAATATGAAAACAACAAGCAGATCTAATGGCTCCCAACTTCCTATCTGAACACAAAGATGTAAAATAAGCAGAACAGCAGGTGCTGGTGCCCATATCTGGCTTATGCATGCTTTTGAAAATCCTGCAAAAACAATCATAGATCATACCTTGCAACAGAAGAGAATTACATCATTTCTTTCCCTAAAAACCATTTTAGCGTATATCCTTGTTCTGTCTTTTACAGAATATTACTGTTAGGACTGATCAGGTTGTTGTTTCTCTTATTTAGACTTCAATATCACATTGTGATATTGTGTGTTCAAGGTCAATAGTCATGCTATGCTGTAATCCATAGACTCCATAGCAAAAGAGGTACTAGCAGTGCCCTGCAGAGCTGTTAAACAAGGTCAATTTGTGCAAAATAAAGGTCTGTTATATCCAGCAGTATCTTTTAACACTCAATGGGAGTGCTTGTCCAAAATGTTTCCTGCCAACTGAAACTCAATATAAAAGGTGTATGTCTCTGAGCAAATTTGTTCCACATGTTTTAGAAAGGAAGAAATAACAAATATTAGGCTGCTAAATTATCATATAGAAATAAAATAGATTAGTTAATGAGAACTGTATATGACTCATCCCTTGATAGCCCATCATCTTAGTTAACTGTAGTCCTAATTATAAGAAAAGCCCACTTAATTTAAAAACAAAAAAACCCAAAACAAACAGCCTGAAAAGACTCACAAAGGAATAAAATTCTGTACTGAGTACCCTAAATACAATAAAAATGATAGTCAGTGCATTTCATCTTTTGTTTCTTCTTTGAATATTTAATAGGAACTTCTATATTAAGACCTGAGCTTAGAATTTCACACCTGCTTAATACTTGGTAAAACACCACTTAACTCCTTGGCACTGGCCACAGGCATCCTCTCTAGGAGGAATTTTTCATTATACCATTTCCATTAAGGAGCATTCATTGCCACTCACTCAATCAAATTAATTGGCATCTTCAATAAAGCTACAGCAGGGGTGAATTTAGCAGGCTATTTTTATACCAGTGCTCACATCAGAAGGTGATAGGGGTATACAAGTCATTATTCCATATACATCCTTTTCATTGCTGTTGATTGGGAAATCTGAGAAAAAGCCACCACAGCCCCAGAAATTTAAACACTGCTTTATGTCCAGACTGTTCATAAGAATCTTAAGACTACTAAACTCATGTACCATTCCTGCAATGCAAACAGAATGGAAAGCAACCAGAAGTCCCTTGCTGGAATTCCCCTATCTTATTCTTTAATGGGTGTATAGCTGTTGTAGCATGCAGTTGTGTGGGGGAACAGTGAGGGGCATAGCCAGAGCGGGTTGTACTAGCAAGCAGATGGCCCTTTGAGGGGGTCATAGCTAGCTGGTGTTGATTTGAGCAGACCTGAGACTTTCATGCTAGGGCCAGGATCATAGCCAACACGTGTGGGTGGAATTGGGGGTCAAGTGCCCCTCCAGATTTCTGCTCGGCCTGATGAGGGTGTGGATGGAGAGGGGCTCTGTCTTCTCCTGCTGTGCCTGCCCCTGATATGTTTGGCCCCTGTCCCTGTCAGTCAGGCGGGGAATGGAAGGGGCAGGATGGAGCCGCTTCTCACACTGGCTGAGGGTGGCCGCTCCAGGTCGCTGCTCTGTGCAGAGTGGGGGCTGCCTGAGAGAACCTGGTGGGGGAGGTGGCAGTGGCCCACCCCCTCTGCTCCCTGCCCAGGCCTGGCTGCTGGGGACAGGGGCTGAAGAAGCCGGAGTCCCCTCTTTCCACCCCCCTCGGGTATGTTTCCGGCTTGCTCAGCCCCTGTCCCCGGCAGCAGGGCCCAGGTGGGATTGGAGCGGGGAGACCACTGCCACCTCTGGAGCTGGGCTCTTTCTCAGACAGCTGCCACATTGTACAGAGCAGTGATCCAGAGCTGCCCCCTCAGCCAGCGTAGGAAGGGGCTCCATCCCACTTGGGCCCAGCTGCCAGGGAGAGCGGCTGAGTGAGCTGGAAACATGCCACGGGAGGCAAAGTGGGAGAAGGACAGAGCCTGCCCTGCCCCACAGATAACTCTCATGTGGTAGGGAAAGTGCAGCGGTCCCTGGGCTGGGTTCAGGGTCACTGGAGAAGGCTCTGGGAGCAGGTTCCCTGGCCTGTGTTCAGCAGGAGGTAGGGGCTTTGCATGCGCCCCATGCCTCCGCTGCCGAGGTGTCTGCAAGCTCCAGCGAGACAATCGTGCTGTGAGGCTCTTCGGGCTGGGGCTAGCCCCAGCCAGGCCCAGAGGCACCTGCTCCCCACTCCTGTGGCCCCAGCCTCCCAGGAGCCATCAGGATTGGCTGCCCTGGCCCAGCAAGGTGGGACTGGAAGTCCTCCCAGAGGCAACATGTGGAGTGGTCACATGTCCCCCTTTACATTATGCCCTTCCAGTATCAGGAGACATGAGTCGTCTATGGCCTGGATAGAATTGGCCCCAGTACCAGGGAACCACATCCGACTACCTTGCATTTTGCCCTGTCAGCTGCATTTAGTGAAAGCAGAGAATCTTGGCCAGTCCAAATAGGCTGGGTTGGCTGGCAGGTGCAATAATAATACTTTGCAGGAATGGGATGGGAGGAAGTGGATAACGCCCTTACAGGGCAACCCAGGAAGAGTCTCTGGGAGTTTAAAAAAATACATGACAAATGATGCAATCCAAAGGCAAAAACATTAAATTAAGTATCGTTTTGATCCTGGGATAAAAGTATTACTATTCATAGAATTATAGGGTTAAAAGGGACCGCAAGGGTCATCTAGTGTAACTCCCTGCCAAGATGCAGGATTTGTTGTGTCTAAACCATCCAGGACAGATGGCTATCCAGCCTCCTATTGCATCTGCCAAATCTGGCGTATTCATATTGCAAAGTTTTTAATTAAGCTACTTCCAGGTCCAGCATGTCTCTCCACTCCCAGGCCTCTCATCGGCTATGGAGTCACTGTGGAAACTACTCAAGCATCCCACAGCAGACATGGGCTGGCATTTTCATTGTGTGAGCCTGATTTGCTGAGAGCTCATAATTCTTTTCTCTCTTTTTGAACTGCCTGCCTCCATAACCAGAGAGGTTATCAGTTCAAGCATTTTGTCTGCAGAGTTTTAGAGATGACTAGTTTTAGGATAATTAAAATTCTTGTAACTTCCCCCTTCATTTCTTCCACATCTAAGAACACATCTTCTTAATTGTCTGATTCTAGAGTAAAGGTTGCAGTGATACAGATCTTGGTAGATATACTAATTGGCTGACTAGCCACATTTCAGTGAAGCATCAAGATTTCTCAAAAAATCACATCATAACTACCTTCTACAACCATTGTTGCCGAATCTTTGATTTTGTCATGAGTTTCACAATATTTGGTGCTCAACTTTCAATGGGAGATAGACCCCTAAATGCCCTTTGCGCTTTAAAATCTTCTCCCTAAATATATAAACATTAAGGATTTGTTTGATTAAGGGCAATAATATGACCTTGTTCCTCTAAAAGACAAGTTTGGTGAGGTAATATCTTTTAAATGAACTAATTTCTGTTGATAAGAAAGACAAGCTTTTCAGCTACACAGAGCTCTTCTTCAGGACACATCTCTTCTGAATTAAATAGGGCAAAAAGCAGAGGTGTAGTGGTGAAACATAATGTTTCTTAGTCATCTGCCAGAGCACGCTGGGATGACTCAGAGCTGCTCAGAGACAGTACACTCAGCAGTGCTTTTTGATCTTTGTTGCTAAAATAGTTTTATGATCCGCTTTTTGTCTGTTGGCCTTATAACCAGAATCCCGATACAATTGTTTTGACATTAAAGATGAAAGAAATACAGTCAGAAAAAATAAACGTAGGTTTTGTAATATTAGATAGTATAGAAAACTGATTGAATTTCTACAATTGGTATATACTCTATTCTGGCTTTGAAGATGTTAAGGAAGCTGAGAGACTTCCTGTTTTGTAATCCTTGTTTCTCTTTCTTTTATCTCTCCATCCAATCAATTAAAAAAAAGTCTTTTGGGATTAAAGGAAAGAATTAACCCCTGTGTGACATGCTTCGATTGCCATTATTTACATTACATAGCCACATGAATCAACAAGCTGACAAACATTTCTCCTTGAGGAGGGGATGAGAGAAAGAAGGCAAGAACCACAAATGATGGATGTGAGGCACGTTTCTTAATGCTCTACTTGGAGGCGCTCAGATACTATGGTGATGGTGCAGTATAAGAACCTGAGTAGACAAGGATGGAAGAAAGAACAATTGAAAGTTCATGTCAGGAAGTCTTATTTGTTCAAGATATTCTTGTAATATTACTGGCACTTGGATGTGTTTGTGTGGCAATTCAGGAGGTGGCAGGCTTGTGAGGTTTTTTTTGTTTTTGATCACTACCTAAAATGGGATTCATCACAGAATTTTACCCCCACCACCCCAAGAGTGTGTCTGTCTGTTAAAATGTCCTGTTTTCAAACAGGTATAATTGGTGATCAAAATGTGTCATTATTTATATAATGGGGCACATACCCTGAAAATGGTCTTTAAGGTGCTCCAGAAAGAAAATTCAGTCTGACAAAGAAAACTGGAAATACCACACGATAATTCACAGGTGAGATGTTTTCAACTGTAGAGAATTCATTTGTATCCAGCAGCTCTTGAAACAATTTTAGAAACGGGGGTTAAATCCATGCAGAACAGGGCACAGCAGTCTCATGTGGATGCACACACTGCCTGTGCACAAATTCTGAGGATGTTTAGAGAGAAGCACAGCTAACTCTACGAGGGGTGTGCTGTTGGGGGAGGGGGAGTGGCAGGGGGATGGGTGAGTTCTGCATTAGTGTTCTTGGTGGTAATTTGGAGCTACTCAGTGGGCCAGTGAGGTCATGCACATGAACTCCTTTTTCCATTCCCCTCCCCACCTATCCTATGTGTAGCTTTGTCCCATCTCTCTCTAGAGCAACCCCTTGAGCATGGGTAGAGAGGAGCCACAGTTGATATTCCTAAGTCACATGGAGGGGTTCTCTCTCATTCGTTCCGAGCTGTCATGGGGTCAGGGTGTTTCTTTGGCTGAGTGGGCTCTTTCTCAGCTCCCTGGATGCAATTAATATCAGAGATAATGAGCCCATTTGTGGCATTGATTCATTTCATTTTCTTTCTTTCTTACACTCAGTATAAGAGTTCTTTAAGGCATATTTTCTGTCTGCGTGAAGCTCTTGGAGTCATAATACATTAGGGGAGGAAGAAAGAAAAATAAAGTTATATTATACAATGGGAAAATACCTTGGCAACAACTGAAACAATAGAAAGTGATGGAAAAGACCGAGGTCCTCATCAGTTTGAATAAATGCAAGACAAAACATATGTAAAATTCAGTGTGTGCTATTTAACTCCCCCAAGAACTGATATATATAGTCCTTGAGAAGGATGTGATTTGTGTTGAAGAGGATGTGAATGGCATAAGTGTGTAGCTGAAGAGCTCAAATAGTGGACTGCATACGGCCAAGGAAGAAGTGCCGACCTATAAACATCTCTTTGTGGCGTCTTAGTGAAGGAGATATAGAAAAATAGAAAAATAAATAGGTAATGTAGCTGTTTCTAATAATTTAGTGCAACTAAACTTCAATATATAAACAGGGAAATGCACATAAAGACACAGGTGAAACTGTAGCAGGAACCCAGATCTGAGGCCAGGTGCAATTCTTGCAATTCTTACATGACAGCTTGACCACTGAAAAGAATGGTATGGTCAGTAAAACAGAAAATGAACACCTATAGCACTAGATAAGGTGGAATCTGTGGACTCTGTGGAAGATGAACTCTGCTACCAATATGCCAGGATTCTTGACCTCCATTTTTGTTTACTGAAACAGTTTATGATTTCTCACATGAAAGAATGCACAGTGAACAATATAGATTATAAAACTTTTCTGGTATTCAACCAAATACACAAAAGATGTTCATATGGAATAAATAAAAAGCAACAAGCAATTTTGAAACCAGGCCTCCATGTGAGAAGGTATATTTATGCTTTTGCCTACCAATTCATTGCAGGTGCAAAAAAAAATCTTCCAGAAAATGTGATGCTGGGAGAATTTTGATTTGGTATGGGTCGAAAATCAGTCCTTAAATGTTGGGTTTCTTTTGACTCATGCTGATTGTCTAGTCTTGCTTCTCTGATGTTCCCAGAAAAAAAGAAAGAAAAATTATTGCATAAAAATGCTGCAGGCACATGGACATGCATAGTTTATGTGCACAAGTTGCTGCTCAGCTGTATGCATGTGCACATGACCAGTGCAAACCATACCTGATCAGCACATGCCTGTCAGGTATTTGCATGCTTAATGTAGGTGTGTGCAAATATATACACTCAGTTCTATGTCCCTAACTATGAATCTCTAGGCCAAGGTTTATGTATTACGCTGTGGAAAACTTATCGATGAAAAACAAACCAGGATTAGAAAAGAAATAAATTAGTACCTGAATATCTGTGTTCCCTCTATCAATTATGTCAGAGAATCCAGTAGCTGAATAAAATACTGAATAGGTTAGACAACTTCACTTGCTCAATACATTTAAACTACACTATCATTCTTCCCTGTAATGAGCCAAATCTTAGTTTAAAAATTAAAGGGACTGCATTCTTTTCTTTGAATTTGTGGACAAATTCAAAATGTGTAACTGCTCTCAATATGTTTTAACTGAGGCCTGCAATAGAAAAGACAATCTGAGTAGACATGACATGGTGGTGAAAAGAGAAGTACAATGCAGCAGAAGAAAGACGAGCTATTTTTTAAAAAGTGGCTTGTTCACTATATCAGCACTTTCACCCTGGCTCTCCAGATATATAGAGCACATTGGCAGCAGGCATACAGAGCTTTTCAATGCTTACTAAACAGCAGCCTCTAGTGGAAAGCCAATATACTAGATGTCTTGCATAACTTTAGTTGTCCAATATTTGCTTCAGAGATACTGTGGGCATATGTTTGATGAGCAAAGGAGTTAAACCCAATTAATATGCACCTTTTAAAATCCTTTTAAAAACTAATAAAATATTCAAAACTACTGATGATCAATTAAATCATCATAACAAAAAGAGTAAAACACATCTAAATGTTATTACTGATTGTTTCATTATCTATGCAGTATTTAAAAAGGAATCTGAAAGAGGGCGATAACCAAACTGCATATTAGACAATTCACCCATCTGAATTAAGAAACCTACCTAAATAAATTCTAAATGGATTAAGAAACTCATCTAAATCAATCCTAAATATGAAAGTTTCATCATTTTGGTTTTGCTTAAGCAATCCATCCCTACTTACCAAAGAAGTTAAGCATGTGCTTAACATTATTATTAATTATTATTTGTATTACAGTAGCACCTAGAAGCCCCAACCAAGATTGCGCCAGGCTCTGTACAAATACACAGTAAGATAGTCTCTGTCTTTCATAGAGTCATAGAACTGGAAGGGACCTTGAGAGGTCATCTACTTAATTCCCCTGCACTCAAGGCAGGACTAAGTATTATCTAGACCATCCCTGAGTAGCGTTTGTCTAACCTGCTTTTAAAAATCTCTGATGATGGAGATTCCACATCCTCCCTAAGCAATTTATTCCAGTGCTTAACCACTCTGACAGTTAGGAAGTTTTTCCTAATGTCCAACCTAAACCACCCTTGCTGCAATTTAAGCCCACTGCTTCTTGTCCTATCGTCAGAGGTTAAGAGGAACACTTTTTCTCCCTCTTCCTTGCAACAACTTTTTATGTACTTGAAAACTATTATCATGTCCCCTCTCAGTCTTCTCTTCTCCAGACTAAACAAACCCAATTTTTTCAATCCTCCCTCACAGGTCATGTTTTGTAGATCTTTAATCATTTTTGTTGCTCTTCTCTGGACTTTCTCCAATTTGTCCACAATTTTCCTGAAATGTGATGCCCAGAACTGGACACAATACTCTAGCTGAGGCCTAATCAGCGCAGAGTAGAGCAGAATTACTTCTTGTATCTTGCTTACAACACTTTAAGTGCTTACAGTCTAAATAAACAAGATGCACAAAGGGAGGAGGGGAAACAGCAGCACAAAGGTGAAGCAACTTGTTCAAGGTCACACAGTAGATCAGTGACCAACCTGGGAATAGAACCCGAGTCCCTGTGTAGGGTCCCCTTCATTAGATCACACTGTAAAAATTCAGGTCTTTGGGTGAACCCAGTTAATACAGAAGCAAATACAGTAGAAATCTGTTTATCCAAAATCCCCTGTGATACAAACCTATGCTTAGTTCCCCCCATCTACATTACTTCACTGAATAAAACCCACGCCCCGCCATTCTATTTGGACAAATGTAGTTCTGTATCTTCTAGCATTAAAAGTATGTTTGCCATTTTATTTTCTTCAATTGCAGCCTATTGAACTATTATGATAAATCACTTCAAGAAGTGTCTTATTTGCCCGAAGTACAGGAAGGTTCTTTACAAGTGCTCATTTGGGGACTACTATTTCAAAGTGCTCAGTGAATCCTTCAAGGCATCACCACCTTCAGTCCCCACTGAAATCTGTATGAATTGATCCTATATATTTGTAAATTTGTATATTTGATTTGACATTATTATTTGTCATGTCCAGAGTCATGCTGGTCAGGATCAGGCCCCATTGTGTTAGGCGCTGTACAGCACACAGGTAGGCATGAATCCCTTCAAAGGGCTCAGTCTAACTGGAAACAAGATGCAACTGGTGAGTGTGACTTACAATGGGAGGCAAGGTAGGAACAAGGATGAAGGTAACAGTAATCATATCTTATCGTTCCATAGGTAAGCTATTGCACTGCTGGATGGTTCCAACACACTGATAGCAGATTTTTTCATTTGTTTATCACAGGCTGGCCAATCAGTAGACTGTCTCCCCCCCACCCCACATTTAACAAATCATTCATATTATTATTTTGTATGGGGCTATAGATGGAATCCCATATGTTTATTTGTGATGTGGTAAGCAAAGTACATAATTTAAATAGTTACTCCAATATTTAAAACTAAAGTTGTCTTCTCCCTGGAATCTGAAACTGCCAAGTTTCACACTGCTGTAGAGACCAGGGCGAGCATCACCATCTGGTGTAAGAACAAAAGCTTTGTTCCCATAGGCTCTTTCCTGCTACAGACATGTCCATCTTTCAAACTGAGCTCCTGGGTGCCCATTACTTTGAATAGTTAGAACATTTTCCAATTTCCTTCACAATAAAGGCTGAACTTCCTGAAAATTCTTTACCACTTAAACTTACTCAAAGTTCATGTTTCCTGTGGCTGCAGAACTTCAGCATAACTTGCAGAGACGTATTTAGGAAGTCTGAATATTTCTTTTGTCAGATTAAGATAATTGGTGACTTTTTCCTTGCAGCCTTCATTTTCTACCTAGTCTTTTAAATTTGACATGGACTGGTTTTGATAATCTCAGCTCATCAGTCTTGGTGTATTTATTGGACCATACAAAATAATAGCTCATCAAGTGGTTTTGGTTACTGTCTCATACTCTAATCTTGACCCTGTTTGTCAACATTCTATTTGCTGACACAAAGGGCTGGTTGAACAGCCTCATCTCAGTCAGAAACCCAAACACAGGACTACCCTGAATGGATATAATTTCTCTGATGTTCCTATTAGTTTATTCTTTTGCCCCGCTTTGCTTCTATGATCCAGTCTCTTTCTCCTACTGGGTCTTTTAAACTTCGCTTTTTTCTGACAGCTCCTCTGCCTTTCTTGCATCTGTACCCATTGCCAACACCACATCTTCACAATCTCTCTTCCTATCCTCCTAGGAGCTAGGACTGCAGATTATGGGGGAAGTCTTGCACACACATTCTCTAGTGTGAATGGGAAATCTCTGTTCACTGCCTGCATGAAGCCTGCAGCTTGTTTCTCAGCTGTGACTGCACCTGTTTCTTTTTGACTTTGCATGTTTTATCCCCTCTAGCAATACAACTAACCTGAGCCAGTATCATTAGCAATAAGGAAGCAAGAGGTAGAACCCTGAAGAATTAGATGGGTGGATAGCTGCTGGCTCCATAAAGAGCCGCCATATCTTGTCAGATTGCTGTCACACACCTCACAGTGCTGTAGCAGGATCATTAATTTAGAGAGTAATGGGCAGAAGGACAAAAATCCTTAGTGCCAACAGGGCCTGGTGCTAGCCAACCCTGATTATTAAAGAGGCACATCTGGGTTGGATCAGATAATTCCCTATAAAGGGCAAATGGCTACAGTGAAGGGGGAAAACTCAGGAAGCAAAGAAAGACTCTGACACCAGGGCAAGAAACCTGAGGTTCTAACCAGGTAGGGCCTGGGAGTGGCCAGCCACAAGAGGAAAGGCCTCTGGCAGGAAGGCCTGAAAGTAGCATGAACTGGAGATGGCTGGGAGTTAGCAGGCTCCAGCAGAAAACCTGGGATGATGTGGGGTTTCCCTATTGGGACTACAGGCTGGGAGTGACCTGACAAGATGGTAAAACTGATGGACTGTGGTTTTGGACTTTGTTTTATTTTAGAGCTTTATTTGTTAACTTGGACCACCAAGAAGGGATGGTGAATGGACAAGAAAAGCCTCTGAGCCATTTGTTTAAGAAGCCTGCGATGAAAATTGTTGGTAGGGCATGGTAAAGACACCCCTAGTCACAAGAGGTTGCATGGCAAGTGTCTGACCAGTTACAAAGCTATATGCCAGGGAAATAGCAGATAATGTTAAATTTCAAAAAGACAGAGGCTGGCAACCTATACTATCCACCTAAAGGTTCACATTCACATTCACACAATGACCTGAGAAGGGGCAAATGACACCTAAAGAAGACAAAGTTGGACACTGGCTGGCTGTTTCCTGAAGACATCTGGAATGCTACTGGTAGTGCTCCCATGTTGCTGGAAGTAACATAGGGCCCTGCCATCACTGACAGTGAAAAACACAAGTAGCCCCAAATACAGGATCCTCTGCACACAGGCTATTTCCATAGGAACTGTTTTGAGAACAAAACATAGCAGGGCCTGAAGCGAGGACTGTGAGAGGTAATGCACATTTATTTGCAATCTCCTGTACTTTAAGCATGGGGCCAGGTACTTAGCCTCTTTTCCAGCTGCTTTGTACAAAGCAGCTGGGAATTCCTCCAACAGAGGAGCATCTTTAGCAGTGTAACACTGATGAAACCCAGAAAAAATGATCCTATCTCACCCCCCTAACTTACAGCCAGGGGGTTCTTTTATCACTGCCCCGGGGAGGCGGGGGTTGGATAAGCACTGCCTTCCTCTTCGCAGCTGGTCTCTGTGGCTCTGTGCAGGGAGACCAGCTGTAGTATGTGCTCCCCAGCCTGGGGCCCAGGCAGACTCAATAGAGCACCTACCCACACTTTTTGCATTGTCCTGGGGTGCTCATTGCCCATCAGAGAAGCAGCCAAAGCAGGCTATCACCTTCTCTTAGGGTTATCGCCTGCCCTGGGTGTGTGGCACAATGCCAAAATTCAGGAGATTGACCCACCTCCTTCAGCTGCAGTACTGCCAAAATCCTGATCCCACAAAATACCTTGGAGCCTAAGTAGCAGTGCACTGAACTGGGAGCTAGAAGACTATTAGTTGAAGGTTCACATCTTCCACTCAGTGCTATTAACATTCCTGTGCATTTCACAACTGTTATAATTGAGCAAGTCTCCAGATTCCCCCTTCCCCCATGAAGCAGGCTAGTATCACTTCCCCTGTTTTACATATAATGTAACTTCTGGCAGAGCTGGGAATAGAACACAAGTCTGTGACCCAAGTCTCAGCCATACTGCCTTTCAGAAGGTATCCCCTAAATCTGTGTGCTTGGCTGTGTTTTAGGTAACTACTAGATCGTACTCTTCTCCAAGAAAAAAGGAACAGAATCCAAGAATCCTATTTCCCAACATTCTACCATTGTTTAGCAAATAGTTGTGTGACCCCCCTAGCCATGGTGTGTGTCAAACCTCTCCTTTAGTGATTAGTCCACAGGGAAGAGAGCAGTCTACTTCTACTACCACTAACTCCTTCACTTAAGTGGTAAAAGTCTGTGCTGTGGATCTGAAGAAGGCTCTGGGTCCAAACCCTGATGATAACCCACATGGGGGAAAATAGTATGTGATTATATAATTAAAGACTGTATCATAATGCTCAAGAGCAGTGTTTCCCAAACTTGGGATGCCGCTTATCCAGGGAAAGCCCCTGGCGCGCCCGGCCGGTGTGTTTACCTGCCGCGTCCTCAGGTTCGGCCGATCGCGGCTCCCACTGGCCGCTGTTTGCTGTGCCTGGCCAATGGGGGCTGTGGGACGTGGTACGGGCCGGGGGATGTGCTGTCTGCCGCGTCCTGCAGCCCCCATTGGCCAGGCACAGCGAACCACGGCCAGTGGGAGCTGCGATCGGCCGAACCTGCAGACGCGGCAGGTAAACACACCGGCCGGGCGCGCCAGGTGCTTTCCCTGGACTAGCGGCGTCCTAAATTTGGGAAAAACTGCTTAAGAGGATCACATCCAGGTTTCATGAGAACCTTGAGTCTGGCATTTCCTAACTTTTGAGTGCTTGAGTGTGCAACTTTAATATTTTAATTTAGAGGGGTTTTTTAAAAATGCAGTATCTGTCCATCTATCTATTGAACTGCATGGCACCCCATCTGACCATTTATTGTGGGACTGGATGCCTCTCTCTTTTAATCTTTCCCCAAAATTGATTTCTCTGGTCACCTGACATTTTTGTAGCTCTTTTCAGAGGTCCCTTCAACTTTTCGAGATCTTTCTGGTAACGTGTTCCTCATAAAGGGTGTCTACCTGAGAAATATGGTAGATAGATGGTCAGACAAAACTGAGTGCAGTATTTCAGGTATGGTCACATCAGAACCATGTTGAGAAGCTTTATTACTTACCTGGACTGTGACACAATACCTTTACATATGCGACCCAAAACTGAATGATCCTTTTCTTTCCAGTTGAATTACACCGCAAAATCATTGTCTGGCCACTATTATTCTTTGTCCCATTCAGCTTTACTGTTTCCAGGTTTCTCTCTGACACTTAGTATATATTTTTCAGATTATTTTCTCCTATCTCTTTTCTCTGATTTTAGATTATCCAATTAATGAACAGAAATATACCATATGACCCATATGGTCACTCCAAACTAACTGAAACATCTCACATTTTGAATATACAGTTCTTTCAATGAACTAATCCTGCACAAATGTGTAGACCTAAACTTATTAATAAAATGGTCTGGCAAATAATTTTGAATAACAAGTACTTGAGAAAACTTACTTGTTTTGTGGACAATTTGCTAATAGAAAAAGAGATGAAACTTGTCAAAAAGTTATTCTCTATGAACTAATTATCAATTTCAAATAATCACACCTTTATGACAGGGTTTACAAGCCACATAGCAGGTTTCCTAACAAACCCCCTTTGAATTAATTTTGAGAATAAGACTTTATGTGGGACTAGATTCTTAGCTGATATAAATCGATATAATTTCATTGAAATCAATGGAGCTACACTGGCTTACACCAGAAGAGCATCTAGCTCACAATTTCAAATGATTTACTAAAATCCAGTGGCTGGATTTTCCACTCTGCAGAGGCCACTTGGGACAGCTACTCCCCTCCATACCCAGTTTAGAAAGGGGAGCATGTCAGGGGAGTGTGGCATGGACATAGCAGCTATATAGCAGAGCTCCGTTGCACCTCATTCTCCACTGGTGTGAGTTAAAGCTTCAGAGGAGCAGCCCTAGTTTATATCAGGGCTGGGTAGTTGAAGATCAGAAAACTGAATTGGCTTCCTGTGCTCCCACCCTTCCACTACATCCAAGAACTTATGGTGGCAAATGTATCCCTAATATGGTAATTCTATCCAAAAAGGTAATCAAGTTTGTCTAGGAAGCTTTATTTTTAATAAATCTTTCTATACAAAATTTCCAGGCCAGGCCAAGATGGGACTATAGGGAGAAGAAAAAGAGTGAGGAGCAGAGAAAGAAAATGAGATAAGAAAATCCGGGAGGATTGAGATTTCAGGCAGAAGGAGAGACATAACTATAGTAAGGTAGAACTTGGGTGGGTAAATGTATGCAAGGGCACACTGGAAAGAGGTGAAAAATGAATGGAAGGGAACCGCATTGTGAGAAAAGGGGGGAATGCCTGCCTCTGATTATTATTATCATTATTTATTCCTTACATTACAATAGCATCTAGAGACCCCAACTGAGATCAGAGGCCCATTGTGCTAGGTTCTGTTGCACAGGCATAGTAAGAGACAGCACCTCCTCCAGAGAATTAAAGGCAAGATTTTTAAAGGTATTTAGGCATTGCAATGCTCAGGACTTTAATCCTGATTCATAAAGATGCCTCTGGGGAGCAAATCTTCTGCATTGGAATGAACCAGATTGCATTAAATGGCAGATAGTTTCCAATAAGTGTTGTGTGCATTCCCCTCTCTTCACACACATCCCTTTTGGAAAACTACTCATTCACTTCAACCATGAAGGGGAAGGGAGGAATGAGGATAGAACAGTGTCATCACTTGCTGAGATGTTGAATACTAATAGAGACCTTGGAAGTGCCTTACGGGTGGCATGTGGCCCTAGGCGAAAAGTCAGTGAGTACCACTGTTCTGTGCTGACATGTCAGAAAATCAGATTGGTTGACTGGATCAATGGATCATGCACACAAAAGCTGGGGGGGAAACTCCTTTGCATTCAGACTAATTATAAAGATCAGTTATTATGTGCCATGTAGTCTATCAAAGGAACACTGAAATACTCAGAAAAACAAGCCATAATATAAACTAGACCACAATATGCAAGAATCTGTGTAGCTTCTGCTGGAACTGACAGCATAGAGCTAATGGATTTCCTAGGATGATGACAGTGTGCTGTTCTGGAGTTATCAGAGGATGAGGATGCTTCCTGTATTGATTGAAGCTATAAAATACTCACCCCAAACCAACCCAAGGGTACTCCTTCCAAGAACACAATGCTTGTGACTTTAGTGGAAATGAGAGATAAGGAGAGGATCCTTCAGGCAACCTGGAAAAAAGAGGCATTGAATTCCAAGGGCAAATGATAACGATTTCTCCAGACTTCAGCCAAAAGATACAAGAAAGAAGGAGGTGGTAGAACTTTAAAAAGCCTTTGTAGATTTTAAAAGTCAAGCCTGTCTTATATCTTTGGAAACTGGGAGTTCTACATGAAAATAAAGCTTACATCTTCTGGGATTCAGATTCAATGAAAGAGATCTTAACAGATATCACCCCTGCTTTTGCTCCAGGACATTCAGACAGTGGGTTTGATTAATTCCTTGTGTTTTGCTGGCGATCCCAGGCGATGGGGCCCCGGCAATGGAAATTACGTGCAGAGGGAGTTGGTGAGAATTATAAGTAGTCTTCAAACTCCCCATCAAAGGGACAGGAGCTAGGTGGTGCAGGGCATCTGGGAAATAAGCTGATTTGAAGTCTTGGGATCCCCTGAGACCCTCTTCCACTCACTTCCCAAAAACTCAGTTCAACTCTAGAATATACAGCATCACTATATCCAAGCTGGTCAGGCTCAAATGCAGAGGGTGGATGCAGGGTACATCACTATTTCAAAATTACACATCAAAACTTTTCCCTATATACATCTTTACTAACACCTGCATTCCTGACTATACAGTGCATGACATGCTTCATGACTGGCTTGGTTACTTTTCAGGAACCAATTCCTGTACAGCATGCTCTGTTCATATATAACATGACAGTATGGGTTTATCTTGTCATTTGTCCCTAGTGCAAGGTTGATCCTGCTTGTCTTAGCTAGACTGGCTCCAGCCTAATGCTTGTTATGCCCTTATTTACAACTTAATCTTCCATTCATCTTTCCAATCATGCCCACTGAGAAATGAGGTCTTACGTATGTCAAGTTGGACCTACATTCCACTCCTTTTGTTTTTCTTGTCTTTTCTGTTAGTGTTCATTTCATTTGCACCCTATACCATTTTTTCTGTGCTTGATTTTTCAAGTTTACTAACCAGTAACACATCCCCAAGACCACAGTATTTGTACTTATTTGAATCACCATTAATACTAGGCTTAAAGTACGAACCAGGGGGTGCAAGTGTAACCTACATGCCTCATAGGGAGACAGCTATTTAAGAGATTCATAGAAGAAAAGGAGGGAGGAACAAGTTGTGTCTGGGTCATTGTTGCTAGGCAGATGCACAATTAGCATTCCACACCCAGACGTTTTGGGAAGTGGATGTGGCAGTTTTGGGAATGCTCAATAGGTTCCCTGAAACTGAACTAATAGACTCCACTGAGGGCAAGTAGTCAGGGCAGCTGCTTTACCAAAGGACATGTGACCTGTGTGGGTTGGCAGAAGTTTAGCCATAGGTGTAGAATTCAGGCTGTTTTCCTGTATCTCTGAAGCATTTTGCAGCAGGTTGGTAATATTGTTAACTTTCCAACAGGAAAATATTGGCAGCTTTAGTTACAGAAAGGAGAAATTGGGAGGTAAAACTAACTTATTTCACTTTCATTGTACTCTTTAAATGTTATTTGATTGTAGCTATATTGTTTTTGTCAAATTGTCTTACCCAGTATGGTTTACCAACTCCTGTTTTATTTAAACGTGATGATAGGGAAAGAGTTATCTATATTTTGCTACTCTCAGTTTTGTATTTTTCTTATAAAAGGGTTATATAATTATATACTTAATACTGATTGGTTAATTAGTTAGCTGACTAGCTGAGTGAGTTCACAGTCCAGCAGAGGAGGAGAAAGAGTCTGCATGCATTGCAGTTGGAGATTTCTGCTAGTAAGAGGAGGGAACATATTATTGCAGCATTTTTGACTCAGCAGACTGTATAAAGTTGACGAACAAAGACTGACACTCAGGTGAACTCAACCTAAGCTTTGGAACTCTGGGTGACTTCTCACTGTGTTTCTATGGGGACTAACCTGTTTAGATTTCTTTTTTCTTTTGTTTACATTTATGTGTAACTGTAAAGATAATGTATGTGGATTATGGAGAAGCCTTGCTTAGTAGAAATTAAGCTATTATGTTTATTATTACAATATGTTATAAAGTTGGTACTTTAGAATTAAGGTTATTCCTCTTGTTCTTTTTCGACTCTATTGTGGGGAGGTTGAACCTGTGCAATCCTTGCTGAAAATCCTCAAATGACTGAATTCTGGCTCTTTGTGTGCTTTTCTATAGGAAGTGTTGAAGCACTTGGGTGGGGTGGGGGGAGGAGTAAATTCTAGCCCACCCAAAGGTTACACAAGCTCACTTCCTCAGGTATAACCCACCATGGTAGTTCCACAGCCTGTACAGTATTGTCCTTATTTCTTGTTGCTTGGCTATTAGTTGGGCAATAGGTATCAACTGCTCTATTTTTCTTTGTATGAAATCAGTGGTGTTAATCGACAAGGGATATATGGGTACAAAGAGACTGGTCACCAGTGATTCCCATTTGGTATTGTATGTCCTGTCCTGTCTTGTTTTTCTTAATCTGCACAATTGGCTGTAGGACATCGGTCCCAATCTTAGTCAGGGAAGTGAGGTTACGACAAAATCAATCCAGACTGCCCTGACATGTATGTTGTCCCAATCGAAAAACAGTGGTACCCCAAAGCACATACTATGTCTCTCCTTAATGACTAGTCATGCCCAATTTCCCTCCCAATGGTCCAGTTCATTTAGGCTGAGCACTCACATAACTATCTGTGCTCTATTCTTTTACGGCAGGCTGTGTTTATTTCATCTCCTCCTTGTGTTGCCACTTTCACAGTGGGATAATGCTACTTATAAGTCCCATTTTCTATTGTACCCATACTGTTAACATACACCAGTTCTTTAGTATTCCCTCTCCATCTAGGAATAGCTATTATAATTGACACAGTCAAATTATTAATTTCATTTGTTGCCCAAGGTCCAGGCCCTTCTACCCTTGCAAATTGCAAATTTTCTTCCCCAATATTATAAATTCCCTTTTCCACTAGTGTGATCGGTGTAGTGTTTAATAATCTTGCCCATGCCTTCTGCCTTATTTCTTCTGTTCCCTGACTTAAATGCAAAACAAGTTTAGTACCATTCATGCTAGAAGCAATTTCTTGAGAAACATTATTTTTATTCAGTGAATCAACAATAGTATTTACAGATTTATTAATTCATTTTAAAGTTTGCACAATGGAGTGCATATTGCTCATAGTCATTGTCTACTGTTGCAAGGTTAAAGTCCTACTTCCTCCTCCTTTCTCAATGGCTTGTCCAAATCTAACCGTTAAGGAGTTAATTTTAAAGTTCAGTCCCTCTTCAGAATTCCATAGTGAGACCGCAACACCTATGCCACCCATTATAGTTGCCAATGTATTCCTCTTTTTCCTAGGTCCTTGAAATAAGCCTCCCACCTACTACTGCCATAATCAAATATTGTTTCTGAACCATTTCTTAGCGGGGGCTGGGAGATCCCGGCAATCTGTATTTTGTAAAATTTAAAATAAATGGGAGGTGTATCCATCCTATACCTTCCACCTCTGTCTCATGACAAGGGTGTATACAAATATGCTTTTCTGGCCATGGAGTGGTTACCAGACAAAATAAAGGGGAGGGTGCTGACCCCTATGGAGAAAGGACAGCATGGATGTGTGTAAGTGCCTGAGGGGCTGTGGGCTCCCTGCATTGAACCCCCTCCACCAAAGCCACCAAGAAGAATTGATAACAATACCAACAATCCATCCGGGTCCAATGTCAATACAACCATTTTATATGAGCACACACACAGCACTGAAATTCCACAGCATGCCATGCTCCCCTAAGTACACATTGACCACCTGGACTTCAGTAGCCACCTTGACATTCCAAACCCACAACGACTGGAGTTGTAAAACTCTTGTAGCTGCAGTTTATTGCATGCCACAGAAAATTGTGGACCATATTCATACTTCTTGTAGGTAGCCAAACAGCAAGACCTCAACACTCATGCGTGGTGCTGTATAATTGAAGATTACCATTCATATCATTGTTACTACCATTGTTACAAAGTTGCAATATATCTTGTACAAAGTATGTCATGTAAGGTATTGATGTAAAAGTTACAATCTATCAAGTATGATTATCCTGGTTAAATCCATGTATCATCACTGTATCTGAAGTTATGAATATTGGCTATGTATTTGTATCTTAAACATGTGTTAATTCATGGGTGACACCCTCCAGACAGATTTACATCAGAACTAGTCAACTATGTATTGGTGGCCCATTAAGGATGTTTAACTCTCACAGTGGACCACAGAAGAAACTCACCCACCCAGTAAGCCTTTCCTTGAATACCTCAGACAGCATGGAGCCAATGCCTACCCTTGAGAGTCAGCAAACCACGTAAGGACATGTGTTAAGGACCTGTGAGCGAAGACTCCATCTTGGGACAGTAACTTTCCGTATACCTGGTCTGAAGGTATATAAGTGGAAGCTATGATATCACTGCTTTGACTTCATTTCTGGCTTCATTTCCCTGGACTGGATTTCTAACAAGGAAGCTTTGAACAAGGACTGATGACCCCAATCTGTTTGGGTGATTCCAGAGAGACTTTTTAGAAGCTAGCAGACTATTTCATCATTGCTACAAACCTGATCCAAGGACTTTGCAATCATTTATATGTATATGATTTTTTAACCATTTATAACTTTATTCTTTTATTAATAAATTCTTAGTTTACTAATGATTGGCTGACAGCATGATATTTGGGTAAGATCTGAAATATATACATTGACCTGGGCTAAGTGTCTGATTCTTTGGGATTGGTCAAACCTCACATGTGGTGAATTGGGTTTTCAGTAACCTCTCACTATATTAGACCAGTTTGTCTGGATAGGAACCAAAGGCTGGAATGCTTAAGGGGGACTGTTTTTGGCCTCTGGTTAACCAGTGTGGTGCTACAGAAGCTCTTTGTTACTGGTTTGGTAAATCTAACTATAGAATAAACCGTCAGTTTTTCGGGTCTGCCTGCCCTGTTTCTTGCAGTGTGGCATTCTTAGTGTGGTCCATTCCAGGCACTGGTGACACCATGCATGACATGGTAGATCACCTCTTGCTTCTATGACCCCAAGCACAGTGCCATAGGGGTTTGCCTCGAGACCAGGTGAACACCCAACATCTGTCTCAGCAGCACACTGAAGTCTTTGGCCTTTCAAGGGGATAGGAGGGGCAACCTGAATAGCTGCACATATTCCTCACAGCTCCAGCACTGCACCAAACCAGAAGAGTGTCCCCAAATGTTGGAAACCACCCCCAATACATGGATACAGATCTGCAAGATGAAAAGGGAAGAAGACATCTCTCAATTCTTTCTTTTTTTTTTAATCGACTTTAGTGCACATTAAACTGGCTTTCGTGGACTCAGCTCTGTCCTTTAATCTCCCAGATCTAGCAAGTATATGGAGGGGTCAAGTCGATACAACTCTAAGTATGGACTGTACCACCTCATCTTTGGGAAAGGTGGCATGGGAGCCTGATCTTGAATCCCACTTGACGCTTGGTTAGGTCTCCTTTGGCATTGAACCACACCTTAGTCTTGTGTACTTCTGCCTCATCTCCCACCATCAGGCTCTTTTGCACCTGTAATATTTGACCCAGGTCTCTGAAAAGGCTACAGTAGCCAGATGGGCTGGAATACGGTTAATCATATCCTCCTATAATCTCATTAGGCTCCCCATTAAGGCCTTGCATGGGAAAAAGTCATGGATCTGGATTCCCTAGCTCTGGTGTGCATTAGTATTAGTCGTTATACTTCATCCTAATTGCTACCTGTTGCATTGACTCCTTTTCTTAGTTCAGATTTGATGGTCCTTTTCATTTGCTCTATTTTCCCTGGTGCTGCTGGATCAGTAGCATAGACAGGTCCAGAGCACAGAGGGAGCAGCGCTATAAAAAGGTGCCTCCCCAGGCTCCCCCTGTACTCACCCGGTGGCACCTCCGGCGGTGCTCTGGGTCTTCGGCGGCACTTCGGCGGTGGGTCCTCACTCGCTCCGGGTCTTTGGTGGTACCCGCCGCCGAAATGCCGCCGAAGACCTGAAGCGCCGCCGGGTGAGTGCAAGAAGCGGCGCTTAAAAAGAAGCGGCAGAGCTAAAAAAAGTGCTGCTTCCTTTTTAAGGCGCCGCTTCTGCTCACAAGGGGAGTGGCCTCTCCCCTATGTTCCCCCCCTGGCTACGCTACTGTGCTGGATGCTAAGAGAAGTGGATTTTCTGATCACTATCCATCAATGTGCCTACTTCTTTGACAAATACCCCCCACAAATTCACTATGAATTACATTTTCACTAGCACTCTAATCTCCAGGAACTCTTCTTGTGAATTCACTCCATATCACACTGTCATATCCACGACCCAATCACATTTGGTTCCTTTTCCCTGTCCCCTCATCTGAACTGTGCGAGTTACTCCAATAAACGCCCTGTATTGTCCCTTGCTTTGTCTCCTGTAACAAGCACTCTGTCATAGTTATTGCTGCCCCACTATGTACAGTAGAACTTCAAAGATATGAACACCAGAGTTATGGACTGACCAGTCAACCGGACACCACGTGAAACCAGAATTAACCAACCAGGCAGCAGTAGAGACCAGTAAAAAAGGCAAATACTGCACTGTACTTGTATTGGATCTCAAAGGTAGGCACATCTGGATTGCCTCTCCCCATCCCATACCACCCCCTATCCACCACAGTGCAAGGCAGCCACTTAAGGTAGAAGGTGATGAAAGCTGTTTTCCCCTCTCCCTCCCTCCTGGTTGAGAGGGGGACAGGCTTTCAAGCTCAGAGCTCCAGGAAAGAAACGTTCTGAGCTGCTACTGAAACCTGTCTGGAGAGTAAGCTTCTGGAGCCAGAGCCTGAGCTCCTGCCTGCACACTGTGCTCTGGAGAAGCAGCTCAGTTTTAAAGGGCCACAGCCGGCGCTGCGAGCCCACTGGTACTGCAGTGCCCCAGTATTATCACCCTTGCAGCAAGGGGCTAGAACCAGCTGCCTGTCACCACCCCTACTCACTGGGCAGCCATTGCAGAGCTGTGAGCCCCCACTCCAAGCAGTCTGCCCTGAGGAGCATCCTATAATGGCTTTCTCAGAGTTACAAACATTTCAGAGTTACGGACCACCTCCATTCCCAAGGTGTTGTAACTTTGAGGTTCTACTGTAGTAACATGTCCTGTTCCATCCCGCTATTGTGGTTTTTAGTGTGAGGCATCCCCCTCTGACTTGAGAAAGGAGCACTAAGAAGGACAGCTGCAGTGCAGGGGCTGGCAGCCCTATAAGGAGGCCACCAGTGAGCTTCCTAACTGGACTGCCCTCTTTTAGAGCCCAGAATCTCTTTACTTCTTCCAATTTCTCCTCCTTTCTTGAGCTGCCAAAATGTACCCATTGTCTCCCATTTTCCTAATCTCTTCCATACCTCCAAATCCTCATCTTTTCCCCTGGAATCCCATGCCTCTGGGGCTAAATTTCACTCTAAAAATCTTGGTTTCTGCAATTGAGACTGTTGTCTTATGTGACCCCACCAGTTCTTGAAACTTGCTGACAAATTCTCCACGTCATCAGGATCAGGCAAGCCAGTAGAATGCTGATAATAAGTAGATAATAAGCTGATAACTAACAGTCAGCATGGATTTGTCAAGAACAAATCATGTCAAACCAACCTAGTAGCTTTCTTTGACAGGGAAACAAACCTTGTGATGGGGGGAAGTGGTAGTCCGTTTCTTGACTTTAGTAAGGCTTTTGATACTGTCTTGCATGACCTTCTGATTAAACAAACTAAGGAAATGCAGCCTAGATGGAGCTACTTTAAGGTGGGGGCATAACTTGTTGGAAAACAGTCCTGAGAAAGTAGTTATCAGTGGTTCACAGTCAAGCTGGAAGGGCATAGCAAGACGGGTCCCACAGGGGTCAGTTCTGGGTCTGGTTTTGTTCAATATCTTCATCAATAGTTTGATGATAACGTCAGAGAGAGTACACTTATAAAGTTTTTAGCAATACCAAAGTGGGAGGGGTTGCAAGTGCTTAGGAAGATAGCATTAAAATTCAAAATGATCTTGACAAATTGGAGAAATGGTCTGAAGTAAATAGGATGAAATTCAATAAGGACATCCCTGAAGTACTCCACTTAGGAAGGAACAATCAGTTGCACACATACAAAATGGGAAATGTCTGCCTAGGAAGGAGTACTGAGGAAAGGGATCTGAGGCTCCCAATAGATAACAAGCTAAATATGAATTAACAGTGTAACACACTTGCAAAAAAAGCAAACATCATTCTGGGATGTATTAGCAGGAGTATTGTAAGCAAGACATGAGAAGTAATTCTTCCCCTTTACTCTGCTCTGATTAGGCCTCAGCTGGAGCATTGGGTCCAGTTCTGGGTGCCACATTTCAGGAAAGATGTGGACAAATTGGAGAAAGTCCAGAGAAGAGCAACAAAAATGATTAAAGGTCTAGAAAACATGACCTATGAAGGAAGATTGTAGAAATTGAGTTTGTTTAATCTGGAGAAAAGAAGACTGAAAGGGGACATGATAACAGTTTTCAAGTACATAAAAGGTTGTTACAAGGAGGAGGGAGAAAAATTGTTCTTCTTAACCTCTGAGGATAGGACAAGAAGCAATGGGCTTAAATTGCAGCAAGGGTGGTTTAGGTTGGACATTAGGAAAAACTTCCTGTCAGGGTGGTTAAGCACTAGAATAAATTGCCTAGGGATGTTGTGGAATCTCCATCATTGGGGATTTTTAAGAGCAGGTTGGACAAATGCCTGTCAGGGATGGTCTAGATAATACTTAGTCCTGCCTTGAGTGCAGGGGACTGAACTAGAAGACCTCTTAAAGTCCCTTCCAGTCCTATGATTCTATTTACTCTTTGCATTCTCATGGCAGCACAACTAGCAATGTTTCAATATGTGCTCAGTCTCCTCTCATTAATTTATTAAAGCGCATTTTGTTCTTGCAGATTCCATCCCTGAAGGAAGCGCTCTACTAGTTGGCTCAGACCCTCCTCTGGGAGGAGCTTCATGCTAAACACCTCAGCTTGAGGTGATCTCAAATTATACAGTACCCTTGCCAACTGTGTCCCTGAAGCTGAGTCTTCAAGGGAATGTCCTATAACCCTTGGGCCACCTTGTCCCAATCTTGCATAGTTGTCCAATTCATTTCCTTCAAAATCATTCCCTTCAACATCCATTGAGTAAACCTATTGGAGCTATCCCTAGGAGGGCATCCTCAGTCTTTAACAAGGGATTCCAACTCCATGATGCAAAGGGAATGGGTGTCAGTTGTTGTCAGACAGGGCTACCAGTGTGGTGCTCTGCTCTGCTCTGTTCAATGTTGATCTCAGTCGGCTGCATGCATGTGTTCCCTCTGTGTGCTGCCCCAGCTCTGCGCAGATAGCTAACACAGCAGACCCGAGAGAACCCCCAAAGACCACAGACTCTAATAAGGTACGAAGGCATGTAGGCCAGGTTTATTGTCAAAGAGAAACACAATCTCTAGCTCCCCGGATTATAAATTATAACTCTACGGTTTATTGCTAGTCCCTATGTGCACCCTGGCAATGGACACAGCTCAGTCAGTGACGGGACTTTCCACTGCCCCTTAGGCCGGACAAAGACACCGCCCCAGGGACGCATTCTTATACACCGGTACAAACAAGTTACACATCACTCCTGACGTATTGAGGTGCAACCCCTCTATGTAACCAGGTACAACCCCTTCTACGTAGTAAGGTGCCACCTCCCACCTTGTACATGTTGGTTCGAACAAAACAACTCTATCCATCATATTACCCTTTTGCCCCTGTCTTTAGGATGGGCAAGCCTGTTCCTTGTTATCTGTGTGGATGGTATAAGAATGTTCTGGTGCCATTTGTTTATAACTCCGTTATCCTATACATATTTGTGCAACAGAATATGTTTATGTAACATCAGCCCTTTCCTTGCCAGCTCCTGTGAGCAGGGCCTGCCTCTGGCTCATCGCTTAACTTTGCTTTATGTTAGCAAAGTCTTGACCATTAGTTTAGCTCAGGCCTTAGGCCTCATAACGGGCCTCTGATACCAAGAGTTTATGCATCAGGGCCTCATCTTACTACATCAGTAATGACCCTCTCATCATCTTCCCCTCTTCCTTCAACTTTAACTACAATGAGATCCTGGGGCAGGCCTCAGTCTCCTGGACGCATTTTTTAACTGAGGCCATAGGCAACTTGTTTTAGTATTCTCATAAACAGGAAGGGCTGTAGGAACTTTCCTGGGCCCCCCTGCACAGCTACATCCTATAGTTGTGCCATCAGCTGGAGGACATCCTCTGGGATCATGCCTCCCATCAAGCTGGCATTTCCACAACTGGTCTTGTAGGTTTATCACTTGCTCTACAAGCTGGTCTCAGTGCTCCCTAATCTCTTTACAGCTTACACTATTTTCCAAAACACACCTTGTTGGATTGTACTGCATGTATTTTGTATATTTCTTGCTGTGCCTCCAGCCCGTTTCTTTCCTTTTCTAATTCGTGGCTCTGGATCATCAAGTCCTTTACCTGCTGATTCAAGGCTCCAATTCCCAATATTAAGTCTTGTAATAACATCGTTTTCTGTTTCCTTGTGATGGGGTGTATAAAACACCCACCAGAACTGAAGGGGTTAAGGAGCAACTATGGGCCCAGGCGGTCTCCACCCATCTCCACCTGCAGAGCATACTCCACCTGGAGGTGGAGCTTCAAAGGCAGTCAGAACGCTCAGATGGGCTTGACAGGGCAGGGAGGCAGACCTACCCTGAGAGCTCCTGAAGGAGGATGCCACAGACACCTTTCCCATGAAGAAAGAGCCTGTCTGCAGAGCCTAGAGGGGCTGAAGATTCAGTTATTCACCTTTTTGTTGCCACTGTGTCAAAGTATAAGACTGTGGTGGGATAGTGAGTGGTAGGAAGTGGCCCAGGGAGGCTGCCATAAGGTACTCCTGGATGCCAGACATTGTTTCTTCCCACAGGGCCCTGGGCCAGAACCCAGTGGAGTGGGATGGCCCTGAGTCCCCTGCCTACCACCTTGTTATGGAGGGTGTGAAAAAGCTTTATCCCAGACTCCCCCTTGGGGAAACCCAGAGAGGGTAAAGACTTTGCAAACTCCATGGCTGGAACTAAACACCCACAAGGCTCGCTAAACAGACTGAAGATCCTGCACAGCTCACCCCTTTGAGAGTGCATAGGACTGTTACCCTGGAGAGGTGTACGGCTCATCAGTGACCTCACCACAGAGTCAGGTTGACACTCATCTAAAGGCTGTATGCCACAGGATGTGATGGGCCACTAAGAAACATATGAGGTGGGATGGGTAGAGTCCTCATACCCTAACCATTAGGTGACACCTCAGTCACCCATTACATTTCCCTTTTGACAGTTCCTATCCTGCACTATCTGTTAGAGTGCCTTTTCCACCTGGGCTCAGTCTCCCCCTAATATTTCCCTGGGGAGTGGGGACCTCCTCTAGATTTAACCCACTCCTCTAGTGGAAACGTCCTCAAATTTGAACCCTTCCAATGCTAAGCAGCTCAGTTGTGATCCTTGACAGCAAAGCTTTACATATAATAAATGATACATTACCTGTTCCAGATTAATGGAACCAGAATCACAGCACCACTATTCTGGGCTCCCCCGAGACCCTCTTCCATTCAGTTCCCAAAAACTCAGTTGGACTCTGGAATTTGTCTGAGGTCCTTATTTGGCATACAGCAGCACTATGCCCAAGCTGGTCAGGCTCAAACGCAGGAGGCTGATGCAGGGTACATCATTAATCCAAAGTTATAAGGAAAAGTTTTCCTTACATAAACCTTTATTAGCACCTGCATTCCTGACTATACTGTGCATATAGTATCAGGCGCTTCATGATTGGCTTGTTATTTTGTCCAGGTATAACTTGATCTCTGCAGTCCAGGTTCATCTTGTCCATTGTCCCTGGTGTGAGAGTGTTCTTTCTTATCTTAGCTATATTGACTCTGTCCTAATGCTTGTTACATCTTTATTTACAACTTAATCTTCCATTCACCTTCCCATCATGTCCACTGAGAAATTAAGTCTTACTTTTGTAAAGTAAGAGCAGAATAAAGACAATGGACTTCAGAAAGGCAGACTTTAGCAAACTCAGAGAACTGGTAGGTAAGATCCTGTGGGAAGTAAATCTAAAGGAAAAAAGAATTCAGGAGAGTTGGCAGCTTTTTCGAAAGAGATGTTATTAAGGATACAAGAGCAACTTATGCCAATGCATAGGAAAGATAGGAAGTAGGGTAAGATACCACCCCAGCTTAACCAGGACATCGTCAATGACCCGAAACTCAAAAAAGAGTCCTACAAAAAGTGGAAACTAGATCAAATTATGAAGAATATATATATACACTACATGCTTGGATTGTGTTTTTATATATATATATCGAGAGAGAGAGAGAGAGAAAGAGAGAGAGAGAGAGTATTTTATAGGTAGATAAATAAAACAACCCAAGCATGTAGTGACAAAATTTGAAAGGCCAAAGCACAAAATGAGATTAAATTAGTTAGAGACATAAAGGATAATTAAAAAAACGTTTTACAAATGCATCAGAAACAAGAAAGATATGGACAGAGTAAGACCATTACTCAATGAGGTGGAAAAGACAACAGAAAATGCAGCAATGGTTGAATGACTTTTTTGTTTCAGTTTTCTCTAAAAAGGTTAGCAATGATTGGATGACTAACATAGTGAGTAGTGTAAATGCATAGGATCTGAGACTTAAATAGGGAAAGGACAAGTTAAAAATAAGTTAGATGTCTTCAAGATGGCAGGACCTGACCAAATACATCCTAGAATACTTAAGTAACTGGCTGAAGAGATCTGAGTAATTAGTGATTATCTTTGAGAATTCATGGAGTAGGACAGATGTCTGGAAAAGGGAAAATATAGCAGCTATCTATAAAAAGGGGGAATAAGGACAACCTAGGGAATTATACACCACTCATCTTAACTTCAGAACTGAGAAAGATAGTGGAGCAAATAATCAAACAATTAATTTGTAAAGCACCTAAGGTAATAAGTGATAGTCAACATGGATTTGTCAAGAACAAATCAGGTCGAACCAACCTAATATCCTTCTTTGACAGTGTAACAAGCTTTGTGGATGGCAGGAAGTAGATGATGTGATATAACTCTACTTCAGTAAGGCTTTTGATACTTTCTTACATGACCTTCTCATAAGCAAACTAGGGAAATATAGCCTAGGAAAATCTATTTTAAGAAGGGTGCACAACTGGTTGGAAAACCGTACGCAGAATGTAGTTATCAACTGTTCACAGTCAAGTTGGAAGGGCGTATCGAGTGGGGTCCCAGAGGGATCTGTACTGAGTCTGGTTCTGTTCAATATCTTCATAAAATTATTTGGATAATGCCATAGAGAGTACACTTAAAAAGTTTGCGTATGATACGAGGATGGGAGGGGATGCAAGCACTTTGGAGGCAAGGATTAGAATTCAAAATGATCTTGAAAAACCAGAAAAAGGGTCTGAAATAAATAGAATGAAATTCAATATGGATAAATGCAAAGTACTACATTTAGGAAAGAATAAATCAATTGCACAAATACAAAATGGGAAATGACTGCCTAGGGAGGAGTACTGCAGAAAATGATCTGGGGATTACAGTGGATCACAAACTAAATATGGGTCAACAATGTTATACTGTTCGCAAAAAATAATAATGAACATCATTCTGGGATGTAGTAGCAGGAGTGTTGTAAGCAAGACATGCGAAGTAATTCTTTCACTCTATTCAGCACTGACAAGGCCTCAGCTAGAGTACTGGGTCCAGTTCTGGGCACCACACTTCAGTGCAGATATGGACAAAATGGAGAGAATTCAGAAAAGAGCAACAAAAATGATTAAAGGTCTAGAAAACATGACCTACAAGGAAAGATTGAAAAAACTGGGTTTGTGTAGTCTGAAGAAGAAAAGATTGATGAGGGACATGACAACAGTCTTCAAGTACGTAAAAGGTTGTTATAAAGAGGAGGGTGATAAATTGTTCTCCTTAACAACTGAGGGCAGAACAAGAAGCAATGGGCTTAAATTGCAGCAAGGGAGATTTTGGTTAGATATTAGGAAGACCTTCCTAACTGTAAGGTAGTTAAAACCTGAAAAAAATTACCTAGTGTGGAATCCCCATCATGGGAGGTTTTTAAGAACCAGTTAGACAAATACCTGTCAGGGATATTCTAGTAATATTTAGTTTGGCCTCAGTGCAGGAAATCGGACTAAATGACCTATCAAAGTCCCTTCCAGTCCTACATTTCTATGATTCTTTGTCAAGTTAGGAGTAAACAAGGCAGCTGTCAGGTAACCTCCACCAGCAGGGCTAACCCAGGCATGGTTGAAAGTTGCTTTCCTCCTGGACTCCCTGGGGAGAGCAGAGATAGTATTGCCACAGCCTCTTCTTGGAAGCTGGCGAGACAGATGTTTTGGAGAAGCAGCAAAGCAACCTCTTTTCTAGACACCTCACAGGAACCCCTGGTAGAGGGGAGAGAGGCATAACCATCAAAGGTTACCGCTACCATTATTTCACAAAGATGTTTAGACTCTTCAAAGAAAGCTCTGTACTGTCCTTACACTTTCACTTGGGTGAAAGTGATCATGAAATCATAGAGTTCACAATTCTAAGGAAGGGTAGGAGGGAGTACAGCAAAATAGAGACAATGGATTTCAGGAAAGCGGATTTTGGTAAGCTCAGAGAGCTGATAGGTAAGGTCCCATGGGAATCAAGACTGAGGGGAAAAACAACTGAGGAGAGCTGGCAGTATTTCAAAGGGACTCTATTTAGGGCCCAAAAGCAAACTATTCCGCTGGGTAGGAAAGATAGAAAATGTGGCAAAAGACCACCTTGGCTTAACCATGAGATCTTGCAAGATCTAAAAAATAAAAAGGAGTCATATAAAAAATGGAAACTAGGACAAATTACAAAGGATGAATATAGGCAAACAACACGGGAATGCAGGGGCAAGATTAGAAAGGCAAAGGCACAAAATGAGCTCAAACTAGCTACAGGAATAAAGGGAAACAAGAAAACTTTTTATCAATACATTAGAAGCAAGAGGAAGACCAAGGACCGGGTAGGCCCACTACTCAGTGAGGAGGGAAGAAACAGTAACAGGAAACTTGGAAATGGCAGAGATGCTTAATGACTTCTTTGTTTCGGTCTTCACCAAGAAGTCTGAGGGAATGCCTAACATAGTGAATGCAAATGGGAAGGGGGAAGGTTTAGAAGATAAAATAAAAAAAGAACAAGTTAAAAATCACTTAGATAAGTTAGATGCCTGCAAGTCACCAGGACCTGATGAAATGCATCCTAGAATACTCAAGGAGCTAATAGAGGAGGTATCTGAGCCTCTAGCTATTATCTTTGGTAAATCATGGGAGACAGGAGAGATTCCAGAAGACTGGAAAAGGACAAATATAGTGCCCATCTATAAAAAGGGAAATAAAAACAACCCAGGAAACTACAGACCAGTTAGTTTAACTTCTGTGCCAGGGAAAATAATGGAGGAAGTAATTAAGGAAATCATCTGCAAACACTTGGAAGGTGGTAAAGTGATAGGGAATAACCAGCATGGATTTGTAAAGAACAAATCATGTCAAACCAATCTGATAGCTTTCTTTGATAGGATAACGAGTCTTGTGGATAAGGGAGAAGCGGTGGATGTGGTATACCTAGACTTTAGTAAGGCATTTGATACGGTCTCGCATGATATTCTTATCAATAAACTAGGGAAATACAACTTAGATGGGGCTACTATAAGGTGGGTGCGCAACTGGCTGGATAACCGTACTCAGAGAGTAGTTATTAATGGTTCCCAATCCTGCTGGAAAGGTGTAACGAGTGAGGTTCCGCAAGGGTATGTTTTGGGACCATCTCTGTTCAATATCTTCATCAACGACTTGGATATTGGCATAGAAAGTACACTTATTAAGTTTGCAGATGATACCAAACTGGGAGGGATTGCAACTGCTTTAGAGGATAAGGTCATAATTCAAAATGATCTGGACAAATTGGAGAAATGATCAGAGGTAAACAGGATGAAGTCATAGGCGCCGACTCCGTGGGTGCTCCGGTGCTGGAGCACCCACGGAGAAAAATTGGTGGGTGCTCTGCACCCACCGGCAACTCCCCGCCCGCCCCGGACCCGCGGCAAACTTACCGGGCACCGGGAGATGTTGCGGGGCCCTGCCCCCGACGCTGGGCAATGTTACGTCGGCGTCGGGGGCGGGGCCCCGCAACATCGCCCGGCGTCGGGGGCGGGGCCCCGCAACGTCACCCGGCGTCGAGGGCGGGGCCCGGCGTCGGGCGGGGCCCCGCCCCCGATGCCAGGTGACAGCACCCACGGGCGGGGCCGGAAGTCAGCCCCTGTGGATGAAGTTTAATAAGGACAAATGCAAAGTGCTCCACTTAGGTAGGAACAATCAGTTTCACACATACAGAATGGGAGGAGACTGTCTAGGAAGGAGTACGGCAGAAAGGGATCTAGGGATTATAGTGGACCACAAGCTAAATATGAGTCAACAGTGTGATGCTGTTGCAAAAAAAGCAAACTTGATTCTGGGCTGCATTAACAGGTGTGTTATGAGCAAGACACGAGAAGTCATTCTTCCACTCTACTCTGCGCTGGTTAGGCCTCAACTGGAGTATTGTGTCCAGTTCTGGGCACCGCATTTCAAGAAAGATGTGGAGAAATTGGAGAGGGTCCAGAGAAGAGTAACAAGAATGATTAAGGGTCTAGAGAACATCACCTATGAAGGAAGGCTGAAGGAATTGGGTTTGTTTAGTTTGGAAAAGAGAAGACTGAGAGGGGACATGATAGCAGTCTTCAGGTATTTAAAAGGGTGTCATAAGGAGGAGGGAGTAAACTTGTTCATCTTAGCCTTTGAGGATAGAACAAGAAGCAATGGGCTTAAACTGCAGCAAGGGAGGTTTAGGTTGGACATTAGGAAAAAGTTCCTAACTGTCAGGGTGGTTAAACACTGGAATAAACTGCCCAGGGAGGTTGTGGATTCTCCATCTCTGGAGATATTTAAGAGTAGGTTAGATAAATGTCTATCAGGGATGGTCTAGACAGTAATTGGTCCTGCCATAAGGGCAGGGGGCTGGACTCGATGACCTCTCGAGGTCCCTTCCAGCCCTAGAATCTATGAATGATGACAATAGAGTTGCTTTTTATTTTATTAGCTTTGTCCGTATCTTCTCCCTATGGTTTAAATTTAATGAAATTCTAAGATTCTAATTGTCCACAGGAGGAGATGAGAAAATTTCTACCCTGGAGGACAAAAAGCAAACAGGAAAAGTTCATCAGTTCAGTGATGCCAAGGTCATAAAAAGGTGGTTGGGAGGGACTGTGCTCTATGTCACATACTGAGGACTTGCAAAAAAAAATTGCAGTTTTATCTGCGCTGGGACTCCAGAAGTGGCAATCCAAATGATAGCCTACCAGCCTGCTATTAAATACTGCTAGAATGCCCATGAAAGAGTGAACTATATATCACGAAGAGATATACCATATATCAAAGCCACTCACTAAACCACTTTCAATGGGAGATGAGTTTCCCCAACTCCACAGATAGCTTTGTCATTAGATTGTAAAGAACTTCATTGAAAACACTCCAGATATGGTTTGTATGTAAACCTAATGTAGACAGCATGCTCGGTGGCCAAATATAGACAGATATTGAGGAATACATTCATAATTATGAACCTTGTCAGTTTCCACAACCAAAAGCTTGCCCCTCAATAACAAATACCTATACTTGACCATCACACTCATGGAATTGAGCTCATATTGATTTTGCCAGCCCTTTCTTGTTTAAAACATTCTAATAATGGTAGATGAACAAGCAAAATGACCAGAATGTATTTCTTTGTCCTTCACTAATACAGCCAGAATTATTAAAGATCATGCTTCACTTTTGTGATTCATGGTTTACCTGATGAATTTATATCTGATATAGTGGGCCCCAGTTTACATCACATGAACTGAAGAACTTTTTCAGGTTGATAATATTTGACATGTTTTATCTGTGCCCTACCATCAGAGTTCTAATGGGAAACCAACTGTTTTTAGAACTTTTAAAACTGCCATGGAAACTGTCAGGAGAGATACACTATCTTTAAATCAGAAAATAGCTTCTCTCCTGCTATCTTATCAAACAACACCACATAGTTCTACAAAATTTATGCCTGTTGAACTACTAATGGGAAGATGTTTATGTACTGGACTGGAAGCTATAAGTCCTGACTTGGGTAACCATATGAGAAAAAATAAAATAAAATTTACATCTCCTTGGAACAAAACAAAGTGTGTAGAAGCTGGCATTCCTAGACTAGTTTGAAATGAAAAAGGAATTTGGATAAAAAACATTAGAAGCAATACTATAACAGGCCTTATTATGAATAGCGGGAAAAGGCACACTGACCAGGTGAGAGATTGATCAGATAACTAGAATTTAACAGAAAATGAAGAATGTGAAGACTGTGTTAACTCTCCTGTTCTTCAGCAAGGTGCCATTATCCCACCAGTTATGTTTAACTGAAAATAATATGTACCACCAGCTGATGTAAATCTAAGGATTGCTGATTTCATGGGAGTGCAGTGCATTCAATTTACCCTGGGACAGCATAGATGGGGCTGCCTTTATTTTGTTTTTAAAATATTAAATGTTGCCTCACAAAAGGTTATTTGGATGTTTGAACTTTTTGGAGACCTGTAGCGAAGCGAAGACTCACTGGTGCGGCGCCTCCTGCTGGTTGGCCTGGAAATTTGCTCTTCAGCCTCAAGAGCGCCCTCTGCTGGCCAATGTCTCACTTGCCTCAGGCCACCGTGTCCCTCCGGGACCCTGGGACCCCTTACTCTGGGGTTCTGCCCACCTCAGTACCCTCACAGTCTGGGTCTCCGCTACCAGGGGAACCCCCAACCCTCTACCCCCACCTTGCCTCTGTGGCTACTGCCAGTCATCATCTAGCCCCCTCTCACTGGGGCAAACTGCAGTCTGTAAAGGCCACTCATCATTGGCGCAGGGGAGGTGGTCGGACAAGCTGCCTCTGAACCCCAATACCTTCTTTAGGCATTGCACAAGGCCTGAAGCCTGGGGAGTTACCAGGCTGGAGCTCCCCAGCTCCTCTTGCCTTTCCCCAGCACTACTCTACTTCAGGTACCCTTGTCTCCCAGGCAGCCAGGTCCTTCACTCTCCAGAGCTAGAGAGAGACTCCTTAGCTCCTGGCTCACAGCCCTTTTATAGGGCCAGCAGTGGCCTGATTGGGGCATGGCCCCAGCTGTGGCTGCTTCCCCAATCAGCCTAGGCTTTCCTCTCAGGAGCGGGATAACTGCCCTGCTACAGGACCTTTATAGAATACTCTGTATTTGGGTTTTTAAATTTTCTGTTTAACCTTTAAAAGACAAGGTTATTTTTGTTTTGAGGGAGGATTAGTGTTGTTAATATGTTAGGCCAAAACTAGTCTCTACCACAGTAGTGTTTTTGTCCTCTTGAGATGGCACACTGCAGAGAAGGCTCCCGCCACATTCACTGCAGAGAATGCATTGGCCACATTCAATAAGGAAGTAAGCTTAAGCTTTAGTTTATATACAATAAATGTAGACACATTTGTAGTAAAAAAGAGAGGCTTTTACAATCACAACACCCTCCCTTTGCATCCTCCACTGGTTCTCCCTTCTCCGACACATCAAACATAAATAGGGTGATCAGATAGCAAATGTGAAATTGAGACGGTGGGAGGGGGTGGGTAATAGGAGCCTATATAAGAAAAAGACCCCAAAATTGGGACATCTGGTCACCCTAAACATAAGTTGCTCATCTTTACTTTCAAAGCCCTTCACTGCCTATCCCCACACTACCTGTCATCTGTCATTCACTACTGAGATGTCAACTCCCAACTCTGGTCAACCCATGATGTCAGTATCCATCACCCAATTGTTAAATTTTCAAATAAGCACATAGCTGAGCTCAGCATGACTGTAAAATGCTTGATTACAATGGATACGCTTAAAGTTGATTCATTAAAAAAAATATTAGGCGTTCTAGTACTGTTCCCCATTTTAAGTATAGGAAATATGACAGGGATATCAGAAATATCACTGAAACCAAAATCAACTTTGTAAGTGCACTGACCGTTTATCCCTGTTTGTGTTAAGGGTTGGAGAAGAAATTGTAATGAAAAAGCTCCAAAATATGAAGAGGTTCATGTTCTCCAAACTGCTTTAATCTAGAAATTGGGAGGAAAATTTCAGAACAGCAGACCCATAGGAAATATTATCAAAATAGCCCCCTCCATGGATTTTGTTATTTGTGGGTAGGATTTAAGACCAGTCAGTATTGACCTAACTTTGCTTCTATTGCATTGACTAGAAAATCTCAACCTCTACTTTCAGCTAAAATCAGGAACTACAGAAGGGTGTACCCAGGTGAGCTCACGTGCGTACACGCACAAAAGGAAAGCAAACTTTTTAGAACCACTAAAGGTTTGGTTTGAATTTGGAGTGAATGCTTGGCTCAGTGTTCTTGGTGTGTGTGTGTGTGTGTGTGTGTTAAATCACCAATTTCTATGGTGCCCTGCTACATGTGAGAACATTCCTCACCTGTGGATCCTGGAATAAGATGGCTACTTCAGGTGCAGGGTTTTTGTTCCTCCCTTCCAGCTGCAGTGGGAATACAGGAACAGTAAAGACGGAAGATAAGGATAATAGGGGAGGAAAACTGCTAGTGCCCAGGAGGTAAATTTTGCTCATGTTTAGATGACAGAAAAGTGAGGAGATCCCAAAAGTGGGTGTGGGTGGGGGTGAGGGGTGGCAATCTTCCATATTTTATAGGAAAGGTTAGTTTTCAAAAGAATCTGATAATCCTCACATAGCCGCTAGATGGGGATCTTGAGTCAGCCATGTAGGAGAATTTTCTTTATCATGTTTTTCCTTTATTTTAATCCATTTTATCATGGACAGAGTACATGCAATGCAAGTTTACTCTTCAGACATTTATATTTTTACTAAAGCATTTGGTGTTTTTTGTGGGGGTACTAGAGTAGATAATGTTTAGTTTTAAATATACAAACTTCATTAAGGTTACATTACATAGAGGAGTAAGTGACATTAAGAATTGCAATGGTACATGCTATCATTGATATTAATCATTTATTTAATTCTGGTGAAATGTTACAACTAATTTTTCACTTTTTGGCATAGGATGTAGTTAGGGCGACCATATAGCAAGTGTGAAAAATCAGAACAAGAGATGTGTGTGTGTGTGTGTGTGTGGGGGGGAATTAGGTGCCTATATAAGAAAAAGCCACAAATATCATAGAATCATAGAATCTCAGGGTTGGAAGGGACCTCAGGAGGTCATCTTGTCCAACCCCCTGCTCAAAGGAGGACCAGTCCACAACGAAATCATCCCAGCCAGGGCTTTGTCAAGCATGATCTTAAAAACCTCTAAGGAAGGAGATTCCACCACCTCCCTAGGTAACCCATTCCAGTGCTTCACTGTGGGGACCGTCCCCATAAAATTGGGACACCTGGTCACCCTAGATGTGGTTTACTATGGCAATTGTCTCAATACCACATAATACAGATTATGAGGGGGAGGAAGAGACAGGAAGAGTCACTCACTTGCAGTGCCACTAATGACCTAAGCATTGTTATTTCCATAAATGGGATCTTTGTGCATTAGCTAAACTTGAGCAATAAAACTGTGAACGCTGCTTTCTTTCAATCTGCCCCAAATCTCTGTATGACTTGTACTCATGATAAATTAATCTATCTTGTTAGTGTAATTGGTGTTTGTTTTAAATAAGCACCTCTTTCTTCCATGATACACGAAGCCCAGCCATAAAATGTGAATCAAATTCTCAGTCATTGTCTTAAGAAGTTCCTGTCTTTATTAATCCTTTTTTTTCAGTAAACTAGCTCTTGTCAGGCACTTTACAATATAGCACAAAATGCATTGACCTCAAGTCTCTGGACAGTGTTACAGTCTGGCCTGAACTGCTAACTAAAATGAGTTTGAATGTCTCAGCTCATTTCATAAGGGACACAAAAGCTCACATCATAAAACATGCAATTTGGGATTATTGCCAGTCTCTGCCCAGAAGATACCCAGAAGTGAATTAGTTAAGGGACTGAATGAATTACTATTCCTTCCATCTATAGACATTTGGTAGCTCCAAGCTGAGATGGGATCATTCCTGGGGCAGTAAAAAGGAAAGGAGAGAGAGAGAGAGAAAGGGAAATGCAATGGACCCGTTATTCTTGGTTTCTGACACCATTAATGTTGGAATACTTTTATGCTAAAATATTCCAATGGGAAAATAATAAAAACTGCTGGGAAATAAGACAACTGCCAGGCAATAATCAGTTACTCTAAAACAATCTATTTTGAAAATGTATTATAAATAAACAGTTGTTTCCCAATATGGGGAATGATTTTAGATGATGGAGCACAGTGCTTCCTCTCCACAGCAGATTGTTCTGTCAGAGTAAAGGGAAAAATAGTATATTAAAGACATGAGATGCATGAAAAATGTCATTAAATAAGTCTTTACTAGCCTTGAAATGGTGATGGTTTGCATAATTGATTAATCATAAGGGAACATTTTTGGTCACAGAAATTATCATTAGTACAGCTCTAAAGTTAAATAATCTTTATACTAATAAAAAATGCCATTTCACCCTCAGATCTTCCCAAGATCTCATCATTCTTTTAGGCTCTGTGGCTTTACAGCCTTTAATAATTGAACGATATTTAATAGTGAGGATGGATGATGAAAACACTGCCAGCAAATTTGCCCATAAATTCTGTAAGGTCTAGAGCACACTATCACGTAGGGTCCGGTCCTGCAAACTAATCCATGTGGAGTTCATTGGGGCTCAACCCAGGCATCCCTATGTGCAGGAGTGCTGGAACAATTTTTATAGTAGGGGGTGCTGTTGATGGAAACCATGGAATCTATGAATTTGGTGTTTGTTATTACTACTTTGAGCCAGGGGGTGTGGCAGCACCCCTATTTCCAGCACCACTGCCAGGAATTTCACTTATCTCTATACGAGAAACTGCATTAAAGACATGAGATGCATGAAAAATGTCATTAAATACGTCTTTACTAGCCTTGAAATGGTGATGGTATATAGGTATATAGTTCTCATTGGGTATATAGTTCTCATTGGGGCTGCAATGACAGGGAGTTTCTTAAAGCCATTTTATTTAAGGCTATTTTATTTGCTGAAAAGAGATTGATGCAGGAATGGGTTAATCAGGGGTAGTCACACTTCATTTTGTTCATGAAAAATAGATGGAGGTAAGGGTCCTAACCTCCTTCAGCAGAATGAAGTGGTCATCTTCCCTACTTCTCATTTACTGTACATCCTTACAGAAGCATGAATAGTCAATAATCAAGTCCATGAGAACAACAGCAGTGCAGACTTTTGTCCTAATATAAAAGCCTTTCCATGTGCTGCTTTGCTACGGCCAGTTTAATTTGGTTTATTTAACCAGGAAATGACCCTTAAATTGAGATATGCAGTACATGTGTCTTCTTATCACAAATGTCCTTCTCATGAAGGCTTTAATCAAATGTTACAGTACATACTGCAAACAGGAAAAGCTAGTCAGAGGCTCGTTTATTACTCCAATTTTATAAAGCAAAAAATAGAAGAATATTCTTGTCTTAGAATGTAATGTAGTAATGTAACTGATTCCAATCATGAGCAGTTTGGCATACAATTAACCTGAGTCTAAAAATCCATGATTTGAGATATAAAGATGAGTAAAAATCTACATGAATATGCACACACAGACCCAAACACGTTTTGTATAGGAAAAACTAAATTGTTTGTAAACATTTAAATGGCAATGGGGTAGAAACCTATTTAGGAGATAATTTTGTTGCACAAACATGTTATTCTTTACACAGATTCAGGTTCCTTTGATGGGTAACAGAGTATATTTATTTTAAAGGGCTTTATGATTTTATGAACTGTTTTCTTAGGTGTGATACCAAGGAAGTTCTTATGGGTGGCCAAATTCAGAGGTGAGTCTAAGGGGTATTAAGTGAGCCAAATACTCCACTCATTTACTTCACCAATTGGCTTCTATGGGGATGAACTGGTATAAGTGAGAGATTAGATTCACTGGGCATTTCGTCTCTTGGCTCCACAGCATGTACATTACACCAACCTAGATGTCTTTACACCCAATCACTTCTCTGTAACTTACAGCTCCTTACACTTCACCTCTGAAAATATCAATATTTAAACCAGTTTATTTTTTCATTACTATATATGTTTTGATGTACTTGATGAAAATGTATTCCTTTATCTGGTAGGTATTTAAAAGGAATATGCTATATTTCTGTACATTCTTTAAAAGGTCATTTCCATAAGGAGGGGGTGGTTCCACTGTAGATACATTTTTCTTTTCGTGGCTATAATAATAGTTGGATGGAGATTCATATGATTCTATTGCACTTTAATATATGAGTATAGGGTGGTGTTAATGTGACCATCTCTTATTTGCACCGTGGTGTCTAGGAAGTGGACTTCCCGTGTAGACTGGTCCAGGCTGAGGCTGATGGTGGGGTGGAAGCTGTTGAAATCGTGGTGGAATTCTTCCAGAGTTTCTTTCCCATGGGTCCAGATGATGAAGATGTCATCAATGTAGCGTAGATAGAGAAGGGGCGTGAGTGGACGAGAGCTGAGGAAGCGTTGTTCCAGGTCAGCCATAAAAATGTTGGCATATTGTGGGGCCATGCGAGTGCCCATAGCGGTGCCACTGGTCTGGAGGTATATATTGTCACCAAATTTGAAATAATTGTGCGTGAGGATAAAATCACAGAGTTCAGCAACCAGTTGTGCTGTGGCATCATCAGGGATACTGTTCCTGACAGCTCGTATTCCATCTGTGTGTGGGATGTTTGTGTAGAGAGCCTCTACATCCATGGTGGCTATGATGGTGTGTTCTGGAAGATTACCAATGCATGGTAGTTTTCTCAGGAAATCAGTGGTGTCACGGAGATAGCTGGGAGTGCTGGTGGCATAGGGTCTGAGTAGAGAGTCCACATATCCGGACAGTTCTTCAGTGAGAGTGCCAATGCCCGAGATGATGGGACGTCCAGGATTTCCAGGTTTGTGGATCTTGGGTAGTAGGTAGAATAACCCCGGTCAGGGCTCTAAGGGTATGTTGATTTGTTCCTGTGTTAGTGTAGGGAATGTCCTGAGTAGATGGTGCAGTTTCTTAGTGTATTCCTCAGTGGGATCTGAAGAGAGTGGCCTGTAGAATTTGGTATTGGAGAGTAGTCTGGAAGCCTCCTTTTGGTAGTCAGATCTATTCATGATGACAACAGCACCTCCTTTATCAGCCTCTTTGATTATAATGTCAGGGTTGTTTCTGATGCTGTGGATGGCATTGCGTTCTGCACGACTTAGGTTATGAGGCAGGTGGCGTTGTTTTTCCACAATTTCTGCCTGTGCACGTTGGCGGAAGCATTCTATGTATAGGTCCAGACTGTCATTTCGACCCTCAGGAGGAGTCCATGTGGAGTTCTTCTTCTTGTGCTGTTGGTGGGAGGCTATCTGTGGATCTGTGCAATGTTCAGTGTTATCTTGAAAGTATTCTTTGAGTCGGAGATGGCGAAAGTAGGCTTCCAGGTCACCGCAGAACTGTATCATGTTTGTGGGGGTGGGGCAAAAAGAGAGTCCCCGAGATAGAACAGACTCTTCTGCCGGGCTGAGTGTGTGGCTGGGTAGATTGATGATATTGCTGGGTGAATTGGGGGTATCACTGTTGTGGCCCCATGTGGCAGGTAGGATTTTAGACAGCTTACAGTCCTTTTTCCTTTGTAGAGAGGTGAAGTGTTTAATGTAGATCTCCTGTCTTATTTTAGTAAAGTCTGTTAGTCTATAAGGTGCCACAGGACCCTTTGTCGCTTCTACAGATCCAGACTAACACGGCTACCCCTCTGATACTTAATATTTCTGTCACACGGAAGAAGATATAAATAATTATCAGTTGGACAATATATTATTTACAAGATTCTGTCAAAAACAATGTATACTAATGTTGGTATATTAGTACACTATCTTCTCTTTATCACATCGGCTTCAGTCAGCCATAGGCTATTGCCAAACACATTGCCTTTTTCTTCTTTGCTATGACTAATTTGATATTATGGGGCTAGATTATAATGGAGTTTAAAATTATAACCCTACCAATATATTGTTAATGTCCATCTTCAAATTACGGATATAAAAATATTGGGATAACTTATGCACTAAATACCTGCCAAGGTGACCAGGTTGGCTGTCATCTGCCTGAATTGAAAAAAGCCCCATCCCTCAAACACAGTTTAAGAATTCATATGCTTGTTTTTATCTGAATCACAGAGCAGGGACACACTACCAGGCTCCACACTTCACCAATGGGCATAACCTTATTTTACTGTGACCACCTCTGCAGCTTAGTTTAGCTTTCATGGTCATTTAGTCCCCAGTTCTGTCATTGGATTTGCTAGTACAGATCTGATGGCAGGATTGGGGCCCAGATCTCTAGCCTGTCTGCTGAAACTTCCAGCCAAAATGCTAATACAGCTGGTTCAGTAACAGTGACACAATAGTTCATCACATTTTGTGATTTTTTTTCCAAATGAATTATTCAGCAAATATTTCCTTTCATTTTCTCCCTTCGCTTATCAAACCCAGTTCAGGAAAGCTGCCTTATTCAGGAAAACACATATGTGCTTAACTTTGATATGCTTTAAGTGCTTTCCTGAATGGGGTCCATAGGGATGAGTGAATAATTTGTCAATAATAGCAATTATGTACACATTGTTTTGACCCTGTAAAAATCAAAATATTCCCAAAATATGCCATTAGCAGCCAAGCTCTAGTGCCAACTATAGCTATCTTTGTTGATAATGTGACTACTTGTCTTTAAAATGAAGGAAAACCATTTGCTCAGCCCACATGGGAAAGTATATCCTTATTGAATGGCAATCACTTTCAGTCACTAAAAACTAGACTACCTTCACCCCAGTGACTAGATGGGAAAGGTTCTGTACTACATTATCATTCTCCTAAACTACCCAGTCATGCATGCCTCTTTATCGCCTTTCATTTCCCAGTGTGTTATAACTGCTGCAAAGTAATATGGCACACGGTGATATGGCCCAGCACAATGTACCTGTATTTATTGTGCATCTATAGAAGGGTGCCTAGCCAAAGCTTTAGATGCTCCTACCACAAATTACATGAACAAAAATGAAATTAAATAGCAAGTTCCCCCCACAGCCAGTATAATTCAGCTCTCCAATAAAATACAAAATTCTCGCATTATTCACAAATAGGAAATTAATCTGGAACTCATGTTAATACCAAACATGTATTAACAAATACATTGATTAGTCAATTAATGAAATCAACTATTAATGCAAACACCCAATTAAATTAACCAAAGCAGGTAAAGACTGTCTGAGTATGAAAACCCTGGAGTTGTCTATAACCTAGTGGGTTAACCTATTTATTGACAGCCCACATTATTTCTGGCACAATTCTGTTCAATACAGATACTTTTCATGGAAAATCTGTTTTCAGTATTGTGCACATGCCACTACCCCCTCTCTTGTCATAGTTGAATGCTGACATAAATCTTTTTCTAATAAAACGAACTATTCAAATTATTTCTTTACTGAATTATGCCTGAAACAGATGTATTTTAATCTGCTTGGCATAGAAAATGAAATTTACATGTCACTGAGGTCTTTCTAGTTAATAAACGTTGTAAAAAAGAGAAAGCAGGAAGTGAAATAAATGTAAAACTCCACTATTTTGCATAGGTTTTTTTTGGAATGTTTCATATCCTTTTGCTAATGCTAAAGAATTTCTTATTTATGAGATGAAAAGTATACCTATTTTGTGCTATCAAATATCAGTCCTGTAGGAATATCATGTCAAATACTGGCAAGGACATAACCATAATTTCCTAAGGATTTTTTTTTTCCACATGGGAACTGCATCTGCACAAATCACTGTTTATTACCTAAATGTGTATAGTTTTTGATCATGATGTTCTATTATTGTATAGAGATTGCACTGACATTAGTACTTTAATGCAACTTATTTAGGCTTAAAGGGCCCGATCCAAAGCTCATGGCAAGGCTCCCATGAACTTTGGATCAGGCTATAAGTTAGTTACTAAAATGTAAGGTTGTTATTAATATCATGCCCATGTTTCAAAAAGGATCATTGATAGTATTAAAAGTACAGTTAAACAGTACCAGATTTTCTGCCCATTATCACTATAGTATTATTTGCTTTGCAGTAAAAACGGGGAAAATAACATACCCATTGAATAAAGCTTAAAGTAAGACTTTAATTTTACTTTTCCACGTTGCTTTCAACTGTTGCCAAATTAGATAAAAGGTACAGGCAGTCTAAACACTACAATCAGAGTTATATTTCCCGCAACCAGTTCATCCTGCCACCTTAGTCTGCACTGAATCCTCCATGGACTTAGCCCTTGAAAATGAAATGGTAGCTCTGGTGATTGGAACTGTACCTTAAACACTACAGTGCTTTGAGAGATACTCTTTTCATCATACCCTATAGGCTAAACATACTGGGATTTTGTTCTGAACACACCTCTTCGTGGTTAAAAATTGAAGTTAAACACCACAGTAAAAATCATTGTAGAAGTGTTTCAATGAAGAACTCAGTTGTTATCTTATCCTGACTAAAAAGATACTTGAGTCTGTATAAGTTTTCAGCCAGAGAAACTCAAAAATGATGTACAGATTCAATTTTAAAAGACAATTGGCTACTGTTAGTTATAGAATTATAGATTACAGCACAGTATTTGTGTCACCAGTCAATAGGGTGGTTGTGCAATTGTAAGACATTATTATATTATTGGTAGTCAGGGGACATTTAAATCTTTTCAAACTTTGGTTGAATGGGTTAATTCCAGGACCTGAATTGCAAGTGCAATTTGAATTACTTTACAAAGCCAGCTTACTTCACTTAAGGAAAGTGCTTTTTTTTTTTTACTAACATGAATTCCAGCTATTTTGACATTCCTGAAATATCGAAATTTTTTGATATCTTTCTTATGTCCAAGTAAAGATGGGGGTTACATCCTGTATTTACCTACACTGTGCCTCCATTTAACTAAGAATTTCTTTGATTGAAATTATTATTTTTTAAATGTGCCAAGTACACACACACAAAAAACCACCTTCTTGACCAAAGGAATGATTTATGGACTTTTAATGAAATAGGAGAGAGCTAAAAAGAACAACCACTACAATTGCTATGTATCACTACATAATGCAGCACATTTTGTTTGAGGATTTTAAAGCCTCTGAAACATATTAACTAATTAAGCCTCAAATATTCTTGAGGAGTTAAGTGTGTTTGGACAAAACAGGGGCCATGCATGGGCCCCCATTTTGCAGATAGATAAAGTGGGACACGAGATTGTACATTTTGCCCAGTGCCACTGCCACACAGTCAGCAGCAGAGCTATGAATAAAGACCCAGTTTCCAGTCCTGTGTATTAACTATTAGGCTTTACTTCTACCTATTAATACTAATAATGAAATGCAAAAAAGATTCTGCTATGAAGTTTATTGTAAAATCAATTATTTCATCAACAGGCAGAGTTGCTGGAAGAAACCTTTAGCTGGTGATTATTTAAGAACACACAATTTTATCTGTAGTAAAAAGGCTAAGATCAAGCTGTTCAAGCATGAGACTATAGTTTTTTCAGGCTACAGATGAATTTATTTTACATTCTTCAACATAGGAAGAATGATTGAATAATTGTTGCAAGGAAGACAAGGAAATACAGATTAATATTGGTAGTTCAAAAGCGCAACAATTTTTTAAAGAGAAGCAGCTAAATGGGGCTGAGGCACTGCAGCAATTTACAGTAATCAAGGACTTTCAATAGACAAGTTCTGTATCCCATGTCTCATATGAGTGGAAATAAGTAATCAGGCTGGAAAACTGTGTACCTAGTGTTCAGGTTTTCAGCTTGGTTTCTCAGTGTATCCATCTTCTCTAATGCAGCAGCATGATTATTTTTTTAAAATTTGATCTATAGAAAGGAACACTGTGCTGTACTGCATGGTTCTCTGCTTCTGATTTTAATAAAAATAGAAAGAATTGGAGACAGAAAAGAACTCTTAATTATTCCCTGAAGTACATTCCCATTTTCTTCAGTCCAGACTTAAAATGACTCAAATGATGGAACTTCCTCCTGTTCCCTAGAGAGATTCTTGCACATTATAATAGTCCTCACTGTTTGAAAACTTTTCATGCCATTCATATTAAATTCACCTTTATATGATTTCTGTAATTTTGATTTATAACCCCATGGATTACTTTAAACAGTCCTTCACCCTCCTTAGTTTATACCTTAGTAATACTTGCACTCAGTTATCCTATCCTTTTTTGTTCAGCAACTCTAGTTTCCTTTTAGGATCAGTTGTGCCGGTAAAATGTATGCCATGCCCACAAAATAAATTGTAGGTGCAAATATCGGAGTAGAGCAGGTGCACCAGTTACAAATGATTCTAAGACTTGGCCTGCAGTTGAATTATGGGTGCACAAATTATGGATGCCAATTTTTTAGGTCCTAGATCTTCTGGTATTTGGTGGTATGTTTCTGCTCTTATATTTTGGGTTCCAAGATTTTCCATTTAATTAATTCTTGGATATTCTGGGGCATAGAAGCAGCTGCACACATAAGTAAAGTTAAAAACCAATTTACATAGCTAAATGCACATTGTTCCTTCATCCATAAAGCCCCCTAACACACTCACTGTGCTCTTTGTATCCATGTTCATGTGCAACTCAGTTAACATCCTGTTATGCTGCACACCTACAGTGGCTTCAATCTCAGGCCACTGCACTACAACCACCAGCCTCCTATAGGATAATGAATGCCTGAGTGAACTCTGAAAAATTAACTTTGGAATCTACTTATGACTGTGGTGCTTTGAATATATTATTTAAAATCTCCAGTGAGACCATTGCTCTTTTGTTTGTTATTTATATTATCCATTATAACTGCTTGAATCTGTTATATCAAGAAAGTGCTTTGAGATCTAGGGATTAAAAGTGCTACATGAGTCAAGTATTATTAATTATTATTCATAATAAATAAATAATAATAGTAGTAGTAGTCCTGGAGATGATCTTTAGACATTGAGATCTTTTCTTCAGAACAAATTAAGTTTCTTGGAAGCTGTTTCAAATTCTCTTTTCCTTACTGATGACCAAAATTTGGGGTTTTTCACTCAGCTTTTACTCAGGCAAATTCCCATCAAAGCCAAATATTATTATTTTTTTCTTTATTATCAAGGCACACAACACTGGAGTATCTGTGTACACTTTACTTGGTGTAGATTACAAGCAAACCATTTCCCAATACAGAGCACAAATATCCTTATTTTCCCCACAGCGCTCCCACTTTAGAGAACACAGATGGAGGAAATCTTGACAACAGGATGGGTTAGAGGCACCACAGCCAACAAGGAGACACATTGTTTTGTCCAAGTTTGAATGTTGTGAAAGTCAGGCTTAGATGTACAGTTCTGTGAGAAGAAATTCCAGAGGCAAAGCACTGCTACCAAAAACATCCTTTTGCCCAGCTGCCTCATGCTGCACCATACCATTGGATATAGGATTGGTGGTTTGGGGGTGGGGCATAGTCTCTGAATTAGCTGGCACTAGGTTATTTAGGGCTTTGCATCTGGTAACCAGCACATTGACATTCAATTTCTGTATGAAATTCAGACAGAGCAGAGTGTTGCATTCAAGTGTAATATGCTCTCACCAGTCCACCTCACTAGAGGGCAGGCATATGTGACCATTACCTTACAATTGAGTGGTTTTCATGATAAGTCATAGGTACAGCATGATGAGAAAAACATGGATAGGTATGGTAAGGTTTGCTTCTTGTAGGGCAGTATCTTCTGAACAATTGAAGATGGAAAAGGCATTTATGGATCCTTACTATTGAGGAATGCAGAAGCAGAGATAAGTATAGAAAGACCCTAAGATTACAAACCAGTTTGTCAATGTATAGATAGATGCTTTATTTAAATGAGGTGGTCGTAGATTTCATCAATTCCTTAACATGATTCCCTTTGCCAATCAACATCCCTTCCGTTATATTTGATTTGAGTTTAATACAACTGGCATTCACCTGGGTCCCAAGCTCTGCTATATATTGGACCATATATGGAGACCATATAAGTGGAGACCACTTCATCTGGGTCCAGGGAAAGGACTGAATGTCATCAGCATGATAGCAGCAATGTATCCCAATACCACTCACAGTCTCCCACAATAGCTGCACATAAACACTGAAGAAAAGGGTTGATGTTGGCAAGACTGAACCCTGTGGCAGTTCGCTGCCGACATTCCTCAGGAAAGATGACTGGGGTCTGATCACCACCCCGGGATACTCTCCAACAGGAGGAAATAGACATGTTAAAACAATTCCTTCAACCCTTACCAGGTTTCAGAGTCATATAAACAGCACCTAATAGTCTATGGCATCAAAGCCACTAAGATCTAGCAATATTAGCAAGGATACCTGACATCTTCCCATTGCTCTGCAGAGATGGTCAGGCATGGAGACTGATGCCCTTCACATGCCATGTCAAGGTTTGAAGACTGACTGATATCTAAAAATTAGGAGGGTGTCAGATGCTGCTAGAAACATCTTACGGTTGATCATCTTCTCCAGGCTCTTTCCCTGTAGCAGTAATATAATAGTTGGCAAGAAAATCAATGTCACAGGAGGATTTCTTGAGTAAGGACCAGATCACTGCATGCTTCAAGGCTGCTGCTAGGGAGGCAATACAAATTCCACCAATAATTGACATTTCTTATTACTAGTTTTTACCAGTCGTACGAGACATGGATTTAATTTGGAGGCTGAATAAAGTATCTAGAACCTCCTGATGGGACAAAGTGAAACTGGGTTGAATAAAATGGTTCATTTATTCCCTCTTGCCTTGAGAGTACTGACATAGCCCCAGAGTAACAATTCCAGGTCCAGTCTATTTATCTGTAAATTATATTGAGAGCTCTTAGCAGCTAGAAATAGCAGGCTCTAAAAACAATTGGAGGCAATCAAGTTGGATTAGACAGACCAACATCCAGAATGGTTTCACTAGGTTGTTATTATTGCTGGTTATTTGTATTGTGGTAGCATCCAAAGGCTCCAATCAGGATTGGGATACCATAGGCACTGCCCAAACACTGGAAGACAAGGTCCCTGCCCCTGAAGAGTTTGTGATTAAATTTAAAACAGCTGTAACACACTATAGGAAGATGTGGGAGATAAGCTGAGGGTGACAGACATAAGATCATATAGTTACATATGTTGGCTTGACGCACAACTTGATGGTGTCACAGTTTCAGGGTAGCTGCACGCATACTCCCCCTCCATAGTCCTTTGCGGGCACTCACTTAAAGTTTCCAGCTTTCAGCCATCACCTGTCTCGGACAGAGACCCACGTTTCTCTCTCCTAACAGAGATTTGAATGCTGAACAGATCTATGCCTTACACTGGAATATTCCCAGCAAGACCGTATGCCTAAAGGCCCATGCCTGTGCTTTGCTTTCTCCCTCTAAAGGCTATTAGCTGTGTATTGCCAGCAGTTCCAAATGACCACACAGGTTTTTCTAAGCAAACACCTCTATTCTTAAGGTAAAAGCATCACAGAGAAAACGTAAAAAATAAATAAATAAAATTAAATAAATAGTTCCTTTACTCATGCTGAACGCTTACCTGAGGTCATGTTTCAGTCTTATCGGGACCTAGTAGACCTAAATCTTTCCAATCCTCTAGCAAGCGTTGGGGCACTTGGACAGACGGTCCTGTCTGTTTGATGGATCAGAAGGAAGGCCCTGAGTCAGTTTTATTTCAAAAATCCTTTCTTCGTCTGTTGGTTTCTGGAAAAAACAGTTTGAACTAGTACATGCAAGCCTCCTCAGGGGTGAGTATGTCTCTGAAGGGGTTTTATAGCTTAAGTGATTCACCTTAATCACCGCCCACTGATTTTAGTTCCTGCTGGCGCTGCAGCAACCCTCCTCCCCTGGGAGTTGCATACAATTCCTGGCCCACGGTGTTACATAAACTTTTTGCACACTTAATGCAAAATGGTCCCCACAGATATTGCACTGGATTGTAGTATCTGTTGTAGATGGTTCTGAATCATTTTAAAGTTTTGTTTAGATTTCTGATCAGACTGTACTGATAGAGGCAGGAAGATACATGAGAATGGAATAGGCTGGAAGAAGAAAGGTAGGACAAAAATTTAAATGAGTGGAAGGCAAAGCAAGATAGACAGAATAGGGACAGAGATGAGCAAGTGGAAGGAGAAAGGAAATGGGAGATACTAGGATCAGGAGAAGGAAGGGAGTTGGCATAGCGAGATGGTACTGATAAAAAACAATTAAGGCTAGCAATTAAAGCTAGTATTTGGGTATGCAGATATAAGACTGTGGGTAGAGGGGAGGAAAAGGACGCCTTAGGTTTCATCAAAGCTATGACCCTGGCTCTTATATGGATTCATCACTGGACCTCTGCTGTTGGCTATTAGGTGTGTTACAGGTACATTACCTGAACCTAGCAAGGAGAGAATATGTAGGAGTTAGAGATGGGTCTAGGTACAAAGTCCAGATCTAGAGCCACATTTGAGACAGCCATATGCAAATTTCCCATGGTTCATGAGCATTCCGGGTTGGGGTCTTGGTTCATCCCATTGTACAGATGAGGACTAGTCACAAAGTTTTGATATTGATCCAGACATAATTTCCCCAAATCTGAATGTGACTGGATCCCTGGTTGTAATTCAGACCCATCTCTAGTACAAATATAATCTAAACTGAACTGATTTAAGGGGGCTGTGTTGTGGGGAGAGGAGGGTTTAAAATTAACTCAAGTGTGTATATGTGAATTATTGTAAAAGATACCAACTTTAACTGCGTGTGTGGTTCTGTACTTGTTTTTCCTCCCCCTTAGAGGATTTCCTTCTGCTGCTCCATATTAGGATCTGAACTTTTTCTTCCCTCATCTAAATAAACTGGGGGTGGGTAAGAATGCCAATAAAGAGAGTCTGTTTCAACAAAAGAAGCTTTATTCAGAACATAAATAATTGAGCTCAAAGATGGAGGCTGTGCTATTTTCACTTCTATCTACTTTCACACATTTACTATTTCTTAAGTATCCGTTTCACTCTTGAACATCAAGCCTGACCTAGTACTTGAACAATAAGATCTGTAGTCATTAACCCATTGCCATGGAGGCACATGAGGCACTTCATGGTCTTACTTGTAACTATCCCCTCCCTGTTTATCAATAGACAATAACTCTTCTTGATATTATTTGACTCCTCTTTTCCTTTGACACTGGGGAGATGGGGCCAACCAATGCTATAGAGGGTGGGAATTAGGGTTGCATTACATCAAAGGAGGAAGCCATGAGCATACAGAATTACAGCTTGAAGGACCACACATTGTGTGGTTATGTGAGCTTGGGTGGAATGGGAGAAAAATCAGACTTTCACTGCCCAAGCCTAGATATCAGACATAGAACAGAGGATTTCTTCACTGCACAGGTGACATTCAGCCTCTGGGGAAGGGAAGAAAAGATGGAATTTGCTAACTTAATATTTTGGCAGGTGTTTCCCCTAAAGTACCTCTTCAGCAGTTCAAAGTTGAGGATCACTGTTTTATAGAATGCATCTAAACCAAAAATATATTTAATATGCATTTGCTATAATACATGGTTTATTTGCTTTAGCTTCCAGGGACACCACTTAATGTTAAAATGGTTCATTTCATCAACAGGTCAAGGTTGAGGATCAGTGGGTTAGATTATCTTTGAATCTCTCTCTTTTATTGTGGAAAATAAAGTAATATCTAGCAGAGTTTGTTAAAACAGAAATGCATCTCAACCTCCTTAAAATTGGCTCAGCTGCCATGTTAGACTTTCTGATGGCAAGAGTTACAAATTGCCACTATTAGGATCCACAAAGACTAAGAGCCTGATACTTCTTTCACTTTCACTAATTTTACACCAGTGTAACTTTGTTGATTTCTTTCTTCATATCAGTGGAAGGCCCTGATCCAAAGCCCACTGAAGTCAGTCTTTCCATTGACTTCAGTAGACTTTAGATTGGACCATATGTAATGAGGTTTTGAATCAGGTTACTTGTTCTTTCATTATTTTTACTATTATAGCTATGGCCTTGACCATGTTGCTCATGACAGGGGCCCAGATCCTCAATAGTATTTAGGTGCCTTAGTCCCACTGAAATCAACTGGAGATAAGCACCTAAATCCTTTTGAGGAGCTGAGCTTAGAAGACTACCAGGAAGGACACACCTCTAGATCTTCACTTATTACTTGCAAGTCAAATAATATTAGGAATATTTTGAAAATATCAAACCAGATCAAATGATTAGATCCACTTAATCATTTGTGTTTACAGGGGTGGAGGTCTGGGATTTTCCCTGATGATATTCTAGGCCTGCCGAAACTTGAGAGCTTTTGCTGACGTTACAATGAAATTATGGAAGATCAGATCAAGTCACTCAGTATTATATCCTACATTTGGATTTCAAAGTAGATATTTGCTTTTACAAGGCACCTAGGGAAACAGAGCTATTTTTCCACTCAGAGAATGTATCTGCATCTGAAAACATAGAACTGTATGTATAAGAAGAATCAAATTCAGGTTGACTTTGGAGTAGAATACTGTACTATTTGTCTATAAGATAACCACCCTATTCTATTTCTGATATCTGGACGTGTAGCCACCATTATAAAATAATTTAGGATAGCATAGGATTAAAGTTGAAAGTCTTTATGTATGTTTATGGAATTCTTAGGTTATGACATTAATTGCCAGACATAGTGGAGTTCTGAGAGACAGGGCAAGCTTACTGCATTCCTTAAATGCAGTTGCATATTTTGTTTAATTTGTTTATAAGAGATCTTAAGTGACATGATAACATCATAAACCTACATTATTAATTGCATTAAACAGATACAATTTAAATAAAATAAGTAAAAAAAATTCACAGAACTGAATGGAGGTATGGAGGGAATGGACATAGATCTGTCAGTCACTAATTTATTTATGCAGGGTAAGAGAAGAGTAATCAAAACATATTCATCAGGACATAATCAAATCACTAAAAGGGACAGGAATGATCCCTCCCCACTTCGTTGCTTAGCATTGCATGACTGGCTAAATGGATTATGGGATGATTTCATTTCTGAAGTATCAGGTGTCTTCCATTGCCCAAGGCAGGATGCTTGTCTAGATGGACCAAGGCTCCATATTTCAATGAACTTTTCTCAAAGTTCTGTTAAGCCATGTATTTTTAAATATAGCCAAATGCAAAACCATGCAATTAGTTCCAGTAACATCACTATGACAAACTTGAGGTGAGCAGGATTTGACCTTTTGTATACCATTTCCCCCCATAACAGTGCCCATCTTTTAGGCATATATTCTTTTTTGACATAAAGCTGGAAGTAAAGAACCAATCATTTTTGTTTTCAGACACTCAAGTTTTTGTAGAAAAACCCAAAGGCTTGACATTAACATATTAATTTATCTCATATAATGAATATTGCAAAATGTGATAAATTATACTTTTATTGGAACAGACTATGCAAGGTCCTTTTTTCATCTTGAGAACTAGCATGCAAGCCTCACAAAATGGTGATAGCCATGCTAGAGGGGCTGTGTCTGCAAATCAATAACATCAAGCGCATGTCTTCTGCAAGTTGGATCACATTGAGAAGCTGGAAGTCTGAAGCATCTCCTCAGGGGCGGCTCTAACATTTTTGCTGCCCCAAGCAAAAAACAAACCCCAAACGCCACCCCCCCTAACAAAAAACACCCCCCCCAAACGCCCGCCAAAAAAATGCCCCCCCCTACCTGGAGCGCCGGCGAGGAGGACGCTGGTGGGGAGCGCGGCAGGCCCCGCTACCCCGGCTGGGGAGCGCGGCGGGCCCGCGGCAGGCCCCACAGCCCCGGCTGGGGAGTGCAGTGGGCCTGCGGCAGGCCCCGCTGTCCCAGCTGGGGTGCGGGCGGAGAGCGCGGCAGGCCCCGCTGCCCCGGCCGGGGCAATGCCGCACTCCCCGGGCACCGGCGGGGAGTGCGGCATTCCCGAGGCCCCGGTCCCCCGGCCGGGGCGATGCCGCTCCCCGTTGCCGCCCTGGCCGGGGGGCCGGCAGCATCCCCGCTGCCACCCCACCCGCCGACGGAGAGGGCGGCTTCCTCGCTGCTCGGGCCGGGGCGCCGGCTGGGAGGGCGGCTTCCCCAGGGCGCCACGGCTCCGGTCCCCCAGCCGGGGCGATGCCGCTCCCTGCTGCCCCGGCTGGGGCGCCGGCGGGAAGCGTGGCATCCCCGCTGGGGAGGGCAGCATGCCTGCCGCCCCGCTCCCCCAGCCAGGGCGATGCTGCGCTCCCCAGCTGACGGGCGCCGGCGGGGAGCGCGGTATCCCCGCTGCCTCCCCGGCCGGGGCGCCGGCTGGGAGGACGGCTTCCCCGCGGCCCCGGTTCCCCGGCCGGGGCGATGCCGCTCCCCGCTGCTGCCCCGGCCGGCGTGCCGGCGGGAAGGGCGGCTTCCCTGCTGCCCCGGCCGGGGGACCGGCGGGGAGCGCGTCTCCCCTGCAGCCCCGGCCGGGGTGCCGCCTGAGAGCGGGGCTAGCCCGGGGCTCCGCTGCCCCAGCCGGGGCGGGGAGTGGGGCTTGCCCGCTGCCCTAGCTGGGGAGAGTGTTGTGGGGTTTTTTTTGGTTTTGGTTTTTTTTTAAAAAAAAAACAAACCTCAGTGCCGCCCCTCTCCAGGTGCCGCCCCAAGCACGTGCTTGGTTGGCTGGTGCCTGGAGCCGGCCCTGCATCTCCTGCAGATATAGACTATTTGGACAAGATGTTAAACACCATATTCATGGAAAAATTAACACTATCTGGGAACGAGGACTGGAAAAAAATACCAAGAGTTTATGGCTGTGTCTGTGGGTATGTCTACACTGCAATTAAAAACCCACACCTGGCCTGTGTCTGCTGGCTCAGGCAAGGGGCTATTTAATTGCAATATAGACTTTTGGGCTCAGGCTGGAACCGAGCTCTGGTACCATTCCCCTTGTGGGGTCCCAGAGCCTGGGCTCCAGCTTGAGCCCTAACGTCTACACTGCAATTAAACAGCCATGTATCCCACATCAGCTGACATGGGCCAGCCACGGGTTTTTAATTGCAGGGTAGATTTACCCTGAGTCCTTCTGGTGTTTGCTCTGTAGCTCAGCTTGTATGAGTGACAATGATACAGCATTCTGAAGATGCCTTTATAAAGTATAAAATTCTGAATATTACAGTGAACCTAGACTCTAAAAATGTTTTGCTTCTTACGTTTGTTGAATCATAGGATTGGAAAGGACCTTGAGAGGTCATCTAGTCCAGTCCCCTGCCTCATGGCAGGACTAAGTACTATCAAGACCATTCTTGACAGGTGTTTGTCTAGCCTGCTCTTAAAAATCTCCAATGATGGAGATTCCACAAACTCCTGAGGCAATTTATTCCAGTGCGTAACCACCCTGACAGTTACGAACTTTGTCCTAATGTCCAACCTAAACCTCCCTTGTATGTTTAAGAAGAAATTAGTAAAATGGCACAGTAATAACAAAAAAAGAAAAGAAATCTAAGGAAAATTTTGCAATCCATTACAGGCAGCTTAATATTAGTGTTTTAGAATATTGTGAGCCATCAACAACAGAATTGAACTTAAGTATGGGTGACTATCCATAAGCCTGCTCTACCACAGCTGTACTTCAATGGTAATTAATAAATATTTTAACTTCACTGTGTGGTCTTTAAGGAGAGCCCTTGTTCCCCAAAAAACGTTTCCTAAAATTCCCATGGAAACATCACACAGTTCCTTAATTGTTAAGTAATAAAGAGGTCTGCTTTTATGAATTCAGCCTTCACTGGTGGCTGATGTTTAGCCCATATGAATTCCATAAAAGTTTCTGAGGTGCTAACATACGCAAACTGCTAGATAGAAGTGATAAGTAAACTAATTTGAGAAAAGCAACAGCCACATTTGACAAAATGTCAGCCACTATATGGGGGAGAGGGGTAAAGCTATGCAATTGAAAGAAGTTCTTCTAAAACAAGCAAGTAAAGAAAACTATGTTCTAGCATATTTGTGTTGCTGTGCAGACGTTTTGCAAGTTTGTGAAGGTTTGCGCTCCAGTTTTGTTAGCCTGTTGGAAGAAATCTCATTTAACCAGCATTTTTACATCTACATTAATTCTTTTAAAACACTGAAGTGCGTGTTCTACAGCTATGTAAAGAAACGCATTATCAAAGCATTAAGATATGATTAAACTGACATTTTCTTAAGAAAACGAAAGGAGCAGGAAAAAGCCATTCTAAAAGGACTGAGTGCTACATACTCCAGATATTATCTTCAGTGCTTACTCAGGGATCTTTAAAGAAGCTTATTACCAAGTACCCTAAGAAGACAAGTGTGGATGTGTACAGATCAGAGGAATGCAAGTTAATGCACCTGCCAGATTTTACTATCGTACAAAGCATGTCAATCAGCACTCAGACCTTGCGTTTAAAAATGTGTTCCCTCAGATTTTTTTCCCCAGTACTGTGTCTCACATAACTAGATTTTCCTAGTCGCTAGCCATCCAGTGTTGCAAATGTCAGAAATTGTTACTGAATATATATCATTGAAACTAATGTGAATATTCCTTCTTTAGCCTCAATACAGTCTGCTACAAATACTAATAGATCTAATTATAAAGGTAGATATATTTAAAAAGTCAGATCCTTAATAAGACAGAAGAGCGACATATTCATGGTACAAAATAAAACCAGGTTTAAAGACATCTCTTTAAAAGGAGTGAAAGAAAAGGCTCAATGAGTTACAGTTTGATCGGTTTATCTCACTTGAAAGTAAAGTTGTTTGAAGCCTAAAGTCAACTTTCCATAGGTCAAATCCTGAAGACCTTACTCAATTTGAACTTGCAGATACAACTTTCACTGTCTTCAGGATTTTCCCCAATTACTTAGTTTTAACTAAGGAATAACCCAAATACTGAATGAGGCTCTCAGAATTTGGCATTACGTGGAGACGAAAAGCCCTGTAACCCCAAATCACCTTATATAAAAAAAAGATAGATTACTTTCAATAAATTTACTTATATTCAAATGCCACCATAGTACTGAAAATATAGCCATTTAAATAAGTGGGTTTTATCTGTCTGCTGGTACCTCCAGCAATGTCAACATTTGCATTCTGTTCTCCTAGCTCTGTAAAACTTTAGTTATATTAAAATAATGAATTCTCATACAGATATTCTCCTCTTAGCATGAGGCATTTAGAACTTGCAGACACATTTGCAGGGCAAATGTTGGAGGTCTGTTAAAATGCACAGATAAATAAAGGAGAAACCTGTACAGATGTCCTGGGATAGAGATTTGGTTTTTATCAGCTCTCATAAAACACATGTCCATATGCATGGTTTTTTCCAATTGGAAAATAAAGCACAAATCCTATTGGGATCACCAGCAGGGCCTAACATCCAACGGCAGATCTTTTATTTAAATAATCTCACACTGCTCGGTGGGAAATACAATTTCCATTGTGTTTACAAACATGTTAGCATTCATTAAATGCTTTTGCACTGGCTGAAAGATAAATATTTTGAAAAGGATATTTGTGAACAGCTTTAGAGAGGCAGAAGTTTATAACACTGATCACTTGAGATATGTGTTAGTTATTTCATGTGGAAGCTTTCATTAGAAAGAAATAGCAGCCAGGTGTTTGGAATAGTTTTACCATCTGACAATGGCAGGACCGCAACATGCTTTGAAGTTACTGTCACTTTGTAATTATAGTAGCTACCTTTGAGGTAGATGAGATCATGTCTGTCCAGGACGCAAGGTGGAGTAGAATTTTTAAAATGCTTTCACTACCACCCCTCCCCCATCCTGTTTGATGCTTGTTATTTCCTTTTGTTGATCCCTGCATACATGATTTTAAACAAAAGTTAGCTATCAGATAGTTTTGATATCAGCTTTTTGTAAAATGCCCAGTAAATCCTACATAAACCTCAGGTATGTGTCACTTCAGGGACTGGTCCTTCTAAAAGAGTTTTCTAGTGAGTGTGTAGGTACTTTGTCAAGGAAGAGGAATGATTTGTGGTTGCCAAAAGAAATGATACGTCCACAGTCTTGAGTAGAGCCAGTCCCATCCCACCCCACTTTCCACCTACTAGGAACATCTTCGCTTCCCTTAGCCTGCCCTCTTAATATGAGCCAGCTCACCCTGCTGTGGGTTCCGAGTACCTCCCTTAAGCTGAGAACAAGTTGGAGAGGAGTCAGGGACAGAGAAGAACCAGAATGGACGTAACAGTGTATGAGTGGTAGGGAGAGGTGAGAGGTGCTGTTGAAGGTGAGGAAAGAAAGGAACTGGTCATAAGTTTATTTACCCACAGTCCCTCAGTAAACAACACTAATTATTGATTATTTGTACTGCGGTGGTCACTGTTCCCTCTAAGCTGTGCGCGTGTGCGCGCGCACACAGATCCTAAACCCCGCGCACATGACGAAACACCCTGCACACAAAAATTTGCACTGAAGCACAACAATTTGCACAGAAGAATTTTTTTGCACACACAGCCTGTCAAAAATTAGAGGGAACATTGGTGGTGGTGCTTAGCAGGGCTGGCGCGCCCACTAGGTAACCCTAGGCGGTCGCCTACGGTGCCAGCATTTGCGGGGCGAAGACGCCACCGAAACGCAGCTTCCCATGAGCTGCTGCCCCTGCCCCCGGCTGAGGTGAGCTGCCGTGGGAGGGGGGCTAGCTGCCGCGGGGGGCGCTGGTGGAGGGCCACCGTGGGTGGGGAGCCAATCCCGCTGCAACCCGCAGGCGGGCGCGGGGAGCCCGGCCCGTGGGGGGGCACGGGGAGCCCGGCCCGCTGTGGCCCACATGGGGGCACGGGGAGCCTAGCCCGCCGTAGCCTGGTGGGGAGCCGATCCCGCTGCGACCCACGAGCGGTGTGGGAAGCAGGGCCCGCGGGGTGGCGCGTGGGTCTCAGCACCCCATGGCACGGCGGGGAGCCGAGCCCGCCGCAACCCGGCGGGCGGCACAGGCAGCCGAGCGCACTTCGGCCCGGCGGGGAGCCGAGCCCCCTGTGGCCCGCGGGCGGATGGGGAGGCTGCCGTGGCCCATGGGGCTGAGTCGCCGCTGCGGGTGGGTTAGCTGCCTCGGGGGGGGGGAGGGGGCATGGATCTGGCTGCCACGGGGGGGCAGTGTTAGTTGGGGGGGGGCGCAGGGCTAGTGCAAGGAAGTTTCCCCTCGGGTGCAAAACTTCCTTGCACCGGCCCTGGTGCTTAGAGACACTAATCAAGGGTTTTGAAGAAGGATATGAAAGAGGAGCGGAAATTTGAATGGCCTATGGCATCAGAGATGGCATTTCATGAGAAATACAGTATCAAGAGAAAGAACAGAGGTGATTACAGAACATAAGGGAGGCATGGAGAGAACCAGCCTTAGAAGAGGACTGGCCTTGGGCAGATGCCTGATGAGAAACTAGAGATGAGGTACATGTCCTAAATATGGCACAGCCCAAGTTGCCTTTGCTGAAGTTTCTCTTTTTAAACCAAAGGGTCAGTGCCCCTGTTTTAAGTAAAGTTTAGCTGCTGCATAGCCCAAGACACTGGCAAAACAGGTAAAGCAGTTTGAAACTGTCATAAGACAGATTTAACAACCAGGGAGGAAACATTCATGTAGTATATGGAAACTAGTGCCAAGATTTTGAAAAATGCATGCCTAAAATTTGGTTTCTAAATGCACATTTTGGTGCCTACTTAGTGCCCTGTTTTTTAAAAATGCTCAGCACCCAGCATCTCCCAAGGGATTTAGGAGCCTAACTTTAATTGTCCATTTTTCAGAATCATGGGCTAATTTTTTTTAACTGATGTTTTTATTACGGCGCCAGTTCCTTGGCCTGTCCTAAAGGGACAGCTGAGGATTCCTCTGGTGTAAGGGAATTCCTCGGTGGCATTAACCTGTCATAGTTGGCAATATGCAATTTCATGGCTGACAATAGTATAAGGAGCGTGCTTGGACAAGACTGATGCAGAAAGGACATGACTGGGGATGGAGCCAAAGTACTCTGTGCTCAGTCTGATTCTTGCAGTTATAAAGGCCCCTAGACAGCCATTAAAAGATAGCACAAGTTACAGCGACCCTTAGGCTGCTTTAATTTGTTCCTGGAGCTTGTTTGTCAGCCTGGCTGCCCTAGGATTGGGAGTGGTTGAAAGGTCACTTAGAGCTCTCCTCCCTTTGGCCCTTCCAGCTGTTTGTGAGACTTGATGCACATGAGGATTGAGCCCATCATTTAATTTGAGGAAGTAATGCATATATTTCATAATCTGGCATCATGACCCTATAATGCAGGCCTGCACAACTCGTAAAGCGGTGAGGGCCATATTACTCCAAAGAAAACAGCCGAGGGCCGAAACTCTTCTCCTGCCACAAAACTTGTTGAGCAAAAAAAACCAAAAACCAAACCCTCTCCCGCCAAAGTTGTTGAGCAAAATAAATTAATTAATAGATTTTTTTTTTTGCTCTACCCCCCGCGGGCCGTATGTTGTGCAGGCCTGCTATAATGCTATACAAGCAATCCAACTTTTCAATAACTTGGCTGCCACCAACAATACAGCCAACATGGACAACTGTAACTATGAATCATTATTTTCATAGTATTACACAAATATATATTACAATAGATACTGTCTTTAACAGAGGGGAATACAAATTAAATTACACTGAAAGTTAAAAGTTAAAATGAGTTTAAGGCATATCATTATTCTTCAAGCCATGTTAAATGATTCCACAGATATTTATAAAACTTTTAAATATCTCCCTATGAAGAAGTTGGTGGCTTAGGGGTACGTAGACAGTGCTGTTGATACCAGAGATTCTGGGTTCAAATGCTTACTTAAACAAGAAATAAATCTTTGGCTTCGCAGGAAAATGGAGTATTTGTGGTATATAGGAGATTAGATTAGTTGATCATAATGATTCTATCTATGAGTACTGAGCAAATCAATTAAAATAATGCTTCAGGTTTAGAAGGAAGCCGCACAACTTTATATTTGTATTTATTTTAAAAATTCACTTATGTATTGTGATACAGCATGGCCAGAAGGCAGCAGGAGAGTGATCTAGGATGAGGAGAAGCCTTATTCCCTGTAGATTAATTAAAAGCACCTGAAACCAATTAGAGCACCTGAAGCCAGTCACCTGATAAAATCCCCCTGCTTCAATCAGCCAGAGGAGGAGTTGGAGCAGTTTGGAGGAGCTAAAGGAGAGTGATTTGGTGGTGGAGTAGAGAGCAGTTTGGAGGAAAGCGGAGGAGAGTTTTGAGAAGTGCTGCGGTGGGCTAAGAAGACCAAGATCCTAGGTAAAGGGACACCTGGCTTGTGCAGAGGGAAGGCAGGAAGCCCCCCAAGCTGAAGGTCAGGAGAGGGAAGTAGCTCAGGGGAAAGAATCACTAGTATAGGTGGTTCACCTGCTATCATAGGGCCCCTGGGCTGGGACCCGGAGTAGAGGGCGGACCCAGGTCCCTCCCTCTCCACTCTCCTTCCCTGGGATACTAGTAGGACAGCTGTTACCCCAGTTCAGGGGCAAGAAATGGCACCCTGAAACCCCCCACAAGAAGAGAAATTGTGGGACCCATCATAGTAGTGCCGGCAATTTGCCACAATATATAGACTTTTCTATAACTTTCACCACAGCAGCACCTGACTATCTTGGACCCAATTTATCATCTTGGCTTATACATTTGAGATGATATACTCAGCTATGACCTGGTGGATTCATTAGCTTATTATAGCAGAATTTAAGTATCCTACATGGAGTAAAGATCAGTCTTGTACAGTCTTTTTTTCTTATTTTCTGTTTGGATATTGTACATTATGACAGTGATTGGTTCATTAGGTACCTGGCTAACTCTAAGTGTATATTTATCTTATCTTCATTATGTAAAACATAATAAAGCTTTTTTTAAACAACCTCCCCATCCTCTCAGCAATTTGTAATGTATTTAGCAGTGGTTCATGGTAAGATATATCACTTTTCCACTACCCTTTCAGATTGCTGGGATAAATGAGATGGGGATGGGATATTTTTAAGGGAAAGAAGTGTCTGCAACTCCCAATGCTACCTTTGCACACCTACAAGAACATCCATCGAGACAGCAATTGTTCTGCTGGATATGAAGGGGAAGGGTCATGAAGATACCCTAGCAGTGCCTGAGTCCTCCATCCATGGCAGGGAGGATATGTGGACAAAGGAACCTACCATACCCAGACCAATTAGAAAATAATCTGAGCCAATAATTAATATTTAGATCTTTGTCATCCCACTGGAGAAAATTCCTTTGTATTATTTTCTCAAATCTGATCCCTCACACCCATCCCGTCCCCCCGGACACATTTTCCTTTAGCTAGTTTCATTAGAAAAGTCACTGTTCAACAGATATGAATAATCTAATGAATATTTAAATGAGCTGGAGAGCGTGTGCTGATTTTTTCCCCTGCCACCAGGGTGTTACTTGTGGAAAGTTTTGTAACCATTAAGTACCATGTGTTACTGAATATGGTATCTACGAGTTCTAGAGGTTAGTCTACAGTATATTATGTTCCTCTGTGCCTGATCCCAATGCCCTGCTCTGACTTCTGCACATCAATAGCCACTTGTTTGAAAGCCAAGGACATGGGAGCTTTGTTATTTTGAAAGAGGTACAAGTTATGAGACAGGAGGGGACAGTCATCAATAACCACTGTGTTTCTACCAAGACTGATTCACTGTGGGACAGATTGTGAACCTCTTGATCATGTTGATGAGCAGGTACTGCTACAAGTAGCCCCAACAGAAACAATGGGATGAGTAGCACTCCTCGGTGTGAATTTATAATGATGCTGTGTGACCCAAAGATTATAGGTCAGATTGCTCAATGAATCCATGATCTGATTTAATTTCCTATGACAGAGTAGGGAAGACTTATGGTATGCAAATATGATCTTCCAAAAAAATAAAATCACAGGTAAAACCAAATCCACATAGAGTACACCATGTCTTGAGCCTACTTTGTTTCTTTGGAGGGTATAGACAGTCATATTTTGTATATATGTAAAATCCACTGTCATTCCAGAACCTTCTTTACCATCAAGATGTACACAATTGATTGGAGTAACCATGGGGTTTTTTGTAGTCATCTTTTTCCTGCAACTCCCTCCTGCTTTTCATTAATTATTCTAAGCCACTTGCAGCAAGGAACATGTCTTTGTATGTTTTCAGACAATGCCTAGCACAACAGGGCTCCAGTCATAACTTGGTTGAATACTACTGTAAGCCTAATATTAAATGTATAAGAATTTGTTTCACCCTGATACTACTTGTTCATGAAGTAAAATGAAACTCATCTGTGCAGGACACAGAAGTTTCTCAGAGGCTGGTCCAATACAGTGATATGAACTCCCACAGGAAATAAGGACCACCACAAACCTCAACACCTTTTCATTCAAAGTGCAAGTCACACTTCTTTGGCCTTGTCTTCTGTAATCTGAATACACAGCAGCATGTACATTTACATAAACAAAACCCTACCAAAATAAGACGTTACTCCACACACAATTCTCCCCCTCAGCAGAGGATGAGAGAAGGAACAAACTACATGTGACAGCTGTTAGTCATATCACTTAATGCACTACTGGAAGGAGCTTAGATATTACAGTGATGGAGGGATGGTACAAGAACTTATATAGAATAAGAATGATTCTCCATTCCTGTAAAATAAGAGGGGACATGTATAAACATGCTACATAGCAGTTTATAAACCTTAACAAATTAATCTTCCTATCAACTCCGTGATGTGTATAGGTCAGAATCATTATCCCTCTTTTACACAGGGGGACATTGAGACAGGTTAGGGTCAGAGTTTCCAAAAATCGGTTACCTATAGCCAAGTACTTAGATTCACAGCTAGGCACCTACGTTAAAGTGACCTGATTTTCAGAGTTGTGAGCACATGTAGCTCCAAATGAATTCAATGATGGCAGTGGGTTTTTGATGACTCTGAAACTCAGACCACTTTTTAAAGTGGGGGGAGGGATAGCTCAGTGGTTTGAACACTGGCCTGCTAAAACCAAGGTTGTGAGTTCAATCCTTGAGGGGGCCATTTAGGGATCTGGGGCAAACATTGGGGATTGGTCTTGCTTTGAGCAGGGGGTTGGATTAGATGACCTCCTAAGGTCCCTTCCAACCCTGATATTCTATGCCTGCACATGGATTTTGAAAAAATTGACCTATATTTCTTTAGGTTTGGGCAAGTTGCAGTGAGTCAGCAGGACAGCTGGAACCAGAAGCAGGGGTTCTCAATGTTATGGCTGCTGCCCTCCTAATACGGCTGCAGAAAAAGGCTTCAGACTTTACACCAACTTCTAGTCTCATATTTAAGCCACTAGACTGGGATCGGTCAATGAGAAGTGTTGCTATAGCTGATGCAAAGTCCCATGGAAATTAGATTTCTTTGTTTTCCTATTCTGGTCTTTTTTTATTTAATAATACCTTTTCCTCTTCTATTCTCTTTACCTGACCATAGTCTGTTTCAGATTTGTGTGCTTTTTCTATATACCAGTGATGATTCCAATTGCATACTAGGGAACAACAGTTTATTATATTGTGGAAATATATCATACATGCTGTATTAAGAAAAGTTTACAGGTAGTTTCCTTCTCTAAACCATCAATTTTATGCATACAGTTTGTGCAAGGTAAGGGTAGTTATTGAGTCAAGCTATCATTTGCACTATACACAAGTAGAAAGCTAGATAATACCGTGCAGCTGTATTTTTGCATGTGTCTGACTTGTTCAGCAGAAATATAGCTTTCCCTCTTTTAGCCATTGTCAGGGGGTTCCTCTGAACAGCAAGTGGAGGTTTTATTACAGTACTTCACTTCCAGCTGCATGGAACACTGCTAATGTTGTTTAATTATGCACAGAGAAGTTCACCTTTCAGAATATGTGGCTATGGAGGCTAATTTTCAAAGTTGATCTTGCTTCAGGCTGGAGGAGTGATCCTGCCTTGATGTGTCATTGCGATCTTGGGCGCATTGATCAGGACACACACAGGCAAAAGATAGACAGACACAAGGATGGATTTAAGCAGCAGGATGCAACTATATTAACTTTAAAATGTCTTGCATCTCAGGCATCAGGGCTCTCACCACAGAACCAGTGACTTGGGGTAGATACTCTTCGTCCTAACTCCTAGGACTTGGTAACCTCTAGCCCCCTCATGGGGCGAGAGCAGAAGATTCAGAGCCAAAAGGGATCTCAGTCTGTGAAGATTTCAGGAATCCATTTTTCCTTATAGACAATAGGTCCACCAACCATACCCCAGCTCTCACTTACCTCTGGGAACTGGCACCTTTAACCTTTTTGTGCACTGGACACCAGCCACAAGTTCCAATGAACAGAACATCCTATATTACCTCCTAACATTAAATCCCTACTGTTATTCCTTTTTACCTAAACTGACCTCCACAACGCTGATCCCAGGACTTGGCCATCCCTCTGTATAAGCTCCCCTTTGCTGAGAGAGGGAGGGGCAAGAGTAATGGTTATGGCTTCCTTCCTCTTAAATTGGTATTCAAACTGTTCATAGCATAGTATGGTCAAGGACACAGGTGCCAGCCCAACAATGTCATTTGCTTAGCAAGACCCCTCTTTTAAGACATTAATAATACTTCCATATGCATCTTCAAATATCATATCATATCGGTTGACATTACATACTGAACTAGATTACCTAAAGTTGGGATTTTTGGTCACTTATTACTGCTAGTACCTAGGAAACCTATTAAGAACCTAAGAGATAATATAATATAGTGTATGTGAAATGCCCTCAGGCAATCTATGTAAATGAAAACCCATGGCAGACAACAGCACTGGCGGGGGGGTGGGGGGGACACACCAAATTAAGCATAATGTGTTAAGGTAATTTACACCTTTTCCCCCTTCCCTCAGGCCAGTCAGATAGGAAGTGACTTATTTTTAATGAAAGGGAACTTTGGGGAATGACACAAATGTAACTTCTTTTTTCTTCAAGAATGCAGGTAATTTTTGAATAAGGTGTGTGTGGGGGGGAGGTTACTATTAATTCAGGATCATGAGTGACAAAAGAGAAGGAAATGGAGAAAAAATTATTAGGATGGTAAAAAAAACAAAACAGAAAAAGGAATAGGAAAGAGGCAAGAGAAGAAAATAAAAGTATGGGTTATGGAGCACAACTCACTTCTGGAGTCTCAATGTACAATGACAATCTAAAAAGGTGACTGCCGTGTTAAAATAGACAATATAAAGAATATTGCACTGACTTTATCTTAATTGGGGGGCACAGCTGGGGAACTATTGAAAGACGTGCCAGAAACAGACAGGAGTGAAGGAGGTTTGTCGCTGCCTTAAACGCCAGAGGCATAATGGGAACCTCATGATGAGGTTGATTTATCTTAATTAAGCTGCAGTGTTACCTTGCACTGTGATGTTCCACCATTTTATACTTACATGTAGTCAGAAAACTAAGACTATTGCTACCAGGGGAGTCAGCTATGAGAACAGAAACAGCTGACCCAATGACTTCCACCTTCTTTCTATTATCTGAGGACAGGTGGGTAGTTTTTGAAGTACATGCTTGGTTTCAGATAGGTAGTGCAAATTAAGAGATATCTAGGAATGTTATGAATAGAGGATTCCAAACGGAGGCCAAAAGATTCCCCTAAATTAAGTATCCCTTCTTTCCTGTATACCAAATTTCCCATATTTTTCCTTTCTAATAAATATCATCCTCTCTATTCCTGCCAATTTATCGTAAGCAGCAGAGGAAAGATAGTCTGGTGTTTAAGATACTGAAATGAGAAAGTAGAGATCTGCATTCAATTCCTGGCCTTGCTACAGACTTTCAGAATGGGCTTGGGCAAGTCACTCAATCTGTAAAGTAGGGACCATAATACCTTTCCACCACACAGGCATGCTGAGGTTAAAATCATATTTATGAGGCACCCAGTATGGTTTCAGGAGCCATGGACGTACCTAAATGAAAAGTTAACCAAATTATTACTACGCAGAATATTTTGTCTCCGATGTCTAATTGTCACTTCAGGAGAAGTTCCATGTTTCCACTGCTCTGCATTTTCCAGTGCAACAACGATAACAACGGTTAGCACTTCTACAGTGCTTTACAATCTTCAAAACAGTGTATATATATCTATATCTATCAGCCGGTTAATCCTCACCCATTAGGACAGTGATTGTAACTTGCTTGCCTTGAAAATACAGCAAGCCTGGGATGTTCAAAGCAGGGCTGGCTCTACCTTTTTTGCCACCCCAAGCGGTGAAGCAAACAAAACAGAACAAAACCTGCCGCAGCAGTGCCACCAAAGAAGAAGAAAAAAAAGCAATATTGCCACCCCAAGAATGGTCGTAGTGCCGCCCCTTCAGATTTGCTGCCCCAGGCACCTACTTCCTTAGCTGGTGCCTAGAGCCGGCCCTGGTTCAAAGGAACCTAAGGAAGCCTAGTGCCCAAATCACACTGAATTTCATAAAACTGAGCCTAAATAGAACATGCCTATGATCCATTTAACATACAATTAAACATAGAGTTTTCACAAGACAATTAAAATGTAATCATGCACTAACTTTAAAACATGCTCTACTGTTCACTATTATGTAGAATGAAAGTCACCATAATGTGAATATGGTGCCACTAGCACAAATATGTACATATATAGTAGCTCCAGGCCAGAGCCTGCACCTCACAGACCCTCCCTCACCCCAACCCCCTGCCCCAGGTCAGAACTCCCTCCTGCACCCAAACTCCCTCCCAGACCCTGCACCCCCTCCTGTACCCCAATCCCCTGCCCCAGGTCAGAACTCCCTCCTGCACCCAAACTCCCTCCCAGACCCTGCACCCGCTCCTGCACCCCAATCCCCTTCCCCAGTCCAGAACCCCCTCCTGCACCAAACTCCCTTCCAGACCCCACACCCCCTCCTGCACTCCAACACTCTGCACCAGCCCAGAGTTCCCTCCTGCACCCAAGCTCCCTTCCAGACCCTGCACCACCTCCATTAATATAGTAGAAATGTGCAGCCCATGACAACTTACCAAAATTCATGGAGTGGCCCCCCTGCAAAAAATATTGCTCACCGCTGCTTTAAGTCCTAGCCTATAAACTCAGCTACTCAGGTTTAGGATCTCACAGCCCTCCCTCTTGGGATTGTGGCTTCAAATCCAGGCCTCACCCCCAGCCCAGAGCTCACCCCTCAAGATAAGGGTCTCGCAGTCCTCCTTGGGATTGTGTTTCCAGTCCTGCCCCACTCTGGCCTGCAGACTCTCCCCTCAGGTTCAGAGGCTTTTCAGTCTTCCTTCCTGGTGCTGCCTGAAAGATAAGTTCTTTCTTTGCCTCTGCAGCTTCTTCAGCAGCTTCCCCCTTAACTGGGCTTGGAGCCTCCTTTAGAGTCACCCACCAGTCACTAATGAATGTCTTAATCTTCCCCAGCTGGGTCTAAAACCCCAGCACATGTCTGCACTGGCCGGGAGAAAGAGGAGACTTGCCCTGCCCACTCTATGAGGCTCCTGGTCCCTTGCCTTTAAAAAAACAATAATCTTGGATGGCACTATACCTTCCCTTTCCCAGACACTGAGGGCAGATCCTCCAGGGCATTTCAATGGTCCTAAATACTTTGGACAATCTGGACCTATCTGCTCCCTGGGAACATCTTCCTCTCACCCAATGACTGTTTCATTTGCTCCCCATGGCACACAGAATGGGGTAACTACTCCCTTTACCCAACAGCTCCCTACTACCTTATCATTGTTACTGACCAATCACAGATTTGTTATCTGGTCCTGTGGTAATGTCTCACATCCTCAGTTTCTCTTTGGCCAAAAAATGGGCTGGCACTCTGCCAAAACTGAATGCTACCCCTTAAGGGGGACAGAAAGGTCCAAAGTTAAACAAATGACTGGCCTGACCTTAAGAATTCAATGAAATGAACCACTCTTTTGTTGTGCTGTCTCTGGCTATGTGTCCTGGTTGCTGATGTGCAAGAATCAAATGTAAATAACAAACTTACAGCACTTTCCTGGCACTCAGTCAATAGGATCTCATATTCTCTGCCAGGATTATGATGAATTCCGACTTGGATGAAAGGACCTCTTTCCACACCATCACCACTCCTTCCTTTATGGAAGCCCTGCCTGGGATTTCTCCTTCCCTAGTCTCTCCGTAAGACACCTTTATTAGTACTTATTGCTTAGACTCCTTCCAAGGCCTGACCCGGAGGGAATCACCAGCAGGTCCTACTCTTTCCAGGTCTCTCTTCTCTCTATGTAGAGAGATCCACAGTAGGTACAACACCTCCTCTCTGGACTTTTTCTTAATTAAAAAAGAGAGCTCTTTTATATCCCTACTCTTTCCCAACTTGTACGGCTGCCCAGCTTACAACGCCGATCAATCATTCCCAGAGTGCCCCCTCTCTGAGCTCAAACAGGAACAAGTCAGAAATGGACACTGAACCCTTCTTAAAGGGCCAGTTCATTATATGACAATGTCTAACTCTGAAATTAGATGCCTAATTGAAGGCAGATCTTCATTTGTGACAGACCTTGGAAGAGTAACAGCATTCTTTTTTTCCCAGTCCAAATTGGACTATAATTATGCGGTAGATTAGTATTTTATGGACCCTACCACGCCTTTAAGGTACAAACCTTTTCAGAAATGAGTAATAGATTTTAAGGCCAGAAAGGATTGTTATGATAATCTAGTCAGATCTTCTGTATAACGCAGGCCATAGAACCTCACACAGTAATTTTTGCATCAAGACCATAACTTTTGTTTGAGCTATAACAAAACTTTTAGAAACACATCCAGTCTTGATTAAAAAGACTTCAAGTCATAAAGAATCCAAGAAGTCCCTGGGCAAATCATCTCAATGGTTAATTACTTCACTTGTTAAAATTTGCTCTAGTCTGAATTTGTTTAGCTCCAGCTTCCAAGCTTTGAATCTTATGTCCTTTTCTGCTAGATTAAAGAGCCACCTACAGGCAGAAATCTCTTCCCTGTCAAGATTCTTGTAAGCTGTGATCAAGTCACATTTTAACCATATCTTGAACAGAACAGGTAGACAATATCTTCACATACTCTGTGTGCTGCACATGCTGCATCGACTCCTCACTTGTTATCAGATGTAATTTAGGGTCCTGGCCTCCATCTTCAATACTCTAAATGGGCTAGCCTTCAACAGCCTTTGAAATTGCATCTCGTTGTGCTTTATTCCAAGAATACTATGATGAGCACCTAATAGTATGCAGTATGAGGATCTTGGGAGTTATGGGCAAATGTTTTCCACTAAATCCACTTTGTATGACCTGCCTCCGATAACTTTCTCTGCATGATATGGGGAGAATCCATGTGGAGATGTGAGAAATGGGGTCCATCCCTATGCAATCTGCAAGATTTGCTGGGGTCTCTGTAGAACCTGCAAGCAGTTTTGGAATCATTGTGAAGCTTTTCATGTGCCACCAGCGTCCCTTAGCATTTTTTAAAACCTAATGAAATTCCCAAACAAGTAGTTCAGCTAAGATGGTGATAAAGTTGTAAATATCTACCAAATACTTAACAGAAAACTATTAAACTAATGGTGCAGTTTTTATTTACACTTAATTTTCCTCCCATCCCCCGCCTCTCAAAAATAGAAATTGTGGACATTAAAATTTAAGGTCCTCCAAACAACTTTAGTTTATGTATTGAATTATATATATTATAGTAATCTCAGAAAGAGAATCTTGCTTCAGTATTGTTCTTGTGATATAAAGGAAAACTACCAATTTTTCTTGTCACTCCTAAATTTCAAAAGAAAAGAGGCAGCCCCAAGTAGACAAACTGGAAACAATTAATTTGGCACCATCTTTTTTAAAATTTAAGATTTTATTTCCAGGATTCCTGTTTGTAAATAAAGGAAACACCACACATAATTTAACAAAGAACAGTACTGGTAAATGTTGCTTCTTCTTAATGGTGCCCACTTTATTTCACATTCTGATTCATATGAAAAACCAAAGTCTACCTGGGAGTCCCCCAAATCATTATACTGTTCCTGAGTATTACATTTTATATTTGTATCCCTAATTTAGTGGACAGTATGTAAAAATCACATATAGTCAGACAGCTTCCTGGATACTGAAGAATGAAAATTATTCCAGCTAAAATTGGTAATAATTTGAGCATAAAATATTCCAGCAGATCTGTGCTTTTCTACAAGGACCATCCAACTAAAGGTAGTCTTTTTTTTTTTTAAATCACCTCACCCACTTTTGGGCAAACCGTATTCCCTTTGAGATGTTCTGCTAACACAAATAACAGCAACCTATTCTGAGTGGTGACATGATATAAACAAATCCTGAGTTTGCTTCAAAAACAGTTGAAAGCCCTTTATAAATTGGAGATCCATAATGTTGTTTGGACAGATGACCATGATGACCTAGAGAAAATCTAAATGACATCAGAAGCACTGGGTATATAGACATGATTTGAACATGGAAGTAATTAAAGTTATTTCATATCCTGTAAAATGTGGAATTCTTGCTACATGACGCTTCATGGATCATTTGCTCTTTGGCAGTACTGGGACTCTTAAAATTCCTTTGTTTTAGATTAAAACTTGTTCATCATTTTATGAAGGAACAATATGAAATACTATCTGTACAATTTTCTCTACTGTTTTGATTATAGCCAATATATACACAGACTACTGTACACACATGTTCTGTTTTAATAACCCTTGTGCCCTGCATAGAGTAGTACTGATTTTTGCATAATGCAGACAAATGTGAGCAATTGTTTACCTGAATAATTGTCTGTGCATCCATAAGCACACAGTATGCACTATGGGGATATGTAGACTCCAAAAGGGAGGAATGAATGAACACAGGGGAAGTGGAGCAAGTAGAAACAATTCACAAATATAAAACAAATGTATTTTTAAAAGAGTTGTGCAAGTTAATACTGCTTCAGCTAGCTATAAACTCCATGTCAAAAACATGTAAGCTGATAATCCAAGGTTTCACTCACCTTGATGGAACTCCAAGGCTATCATAAGGATAAATTGTTCTTGCACATATTCTCTGCAGGGTAGGCACAAACTTCATTACTTCAACATTAGGCAGAGAGATTTTCTGGTTCCAATCTTTATTTGGAATAAACACACAGGGGCAAAGTCTCTCTGTCACTCCATCTCCTTTGCACCATTCTGGTATTGCAAAGGAGTTGCAAATTGGATAGATTTTCCATCCTGGGAATTCCCTCGACATCAGAGGGTCCACATCTGGGGCAGATCTGGTATCCCCCTCACCCATAGTATCAGGCGCAGAATGGAGCTGAAGAATACCTTACAGCTCACACTGCTATAAAGCATGCTGGGACTAGCATAGACCTGGATCCAGAATCAGGCATTACAACCAACGATAGTGGGTGCAACAGAAACTCTAGCCTCCATTGCAGCTAGTGGAAGGAGCATCTCAAATACCATTAACCCTTTTGGGACCAAATCTGTCCATATGTATTTGGCTAGATGGGCTGATTTTCCTATGTCAAAAATATCTCCCTTAAAATACACATTAATATTTCTGTGGCAATCTTGAGAGTTAATAAAGATGCACCAATCTGTGTATCTGGTTCAACAAGTGTAGATGTTGAAGTTCTCCTCATTTTGTTATTGTCTTCTTTCTAAAAAGAAAATATATTTTCTTTTAGAGAGTCACTGAAAAATAGAGAGGGTGTATGGTTATATGAAAATAAACATTGAACATTGGAAAACATACGGGTGAGTCATGCTGTCAGGGGAAACAGAACAAATGTCTATATAACACTGTGAAGTAATAAGGCACAAACAATTAGCTGGAATGTAGAATCAGCACGGTTGTGAAAAATTAGCAACTAAATTGTCCAAGATCAGTGTAGCTCATAGTTTACAGTACCAGCTGTCCAATGTGGGACTAAGAAGCTATTTCACTGAGCTTCAGTAACAAGTGTGGTGACAATTAGAGAAAGCAGACAACAGAGTCAACTTTTCTTAATAAGTGGGCATTACCATTACATTGTAAGTCAAAGATCCATTCAACAATTTTGTTTTACACCAGTGTCGTCTTTTTGTTGTTGTTGATTGGTTTTTCCTGGATCCGTCTTCAAGACTACAGTGCCATAGAACTGTTCATATTGTCTAATGGCTTTATTGAAATGGAGGATTAATCTAACTTTAGCATGTAACTATGCAAAACATTGCCCTTGTACCATCACTTGACTGTATGACATAGTAATATGTAGTCTCCCTCTTTTCTGCTGAAAGTACAGTCAGCATTAAAAAATGGGTCAAAAATTGAAGATCCTTTCCTATATTTGAAATGTTTCCAAAAATCCCTGTATGCTGTGTGTTTTGGATGTTCTAAGAGGTGGATGCCAAATACTCAGTATACCCTTCCTTCCTTTCAGAAGATCCATAGAAAAAATAAATATGCATATGTACAGTACATTTAAAATGAATAGTACCCAAAATGTAAGTACATTTAACAGTAGAACATATATATTTTACGGGCTCAAATTCTGATACACATACATTCCACACTAAAGAATGGATTTGCAATTTTCATTTTCCCTAACTATAAATATTTGTATACCACTTAATTTAAAGATTATATTGACACATATGATATTCGATTAATATGCTGTATTTTACACCATTTACATTCCATTTCAATATGCTTGCATTCTATAAAATGTATTTCAAGACTCCCTAAAAAAGAGAAAATAGGCACACTTTAAGCAGTTTAAAAGAGACAGATCATTATCTCCTACAAAGGAAAGGAAACAGGAAAGCTGTAAATAATAAGTTCTGAATAGGAATGACATAAACAGCCTAATCAATGTCTTCCAGAACTGGCAAGTGACACCTCTTTGTTTTTTGCAAATAAAAACCTTCTTAACATCACAATATAAACCATTATCTCTGCAGGCAAGGTATATTTAGAAATGTACAAAATGTACATTTCCTGCCAGCCACTAGATCAGTAGGTGGAGATCTAAAGTCATGCAAATATTACAGTAAATGCAGGCAACCAATTTCTAATTATTCCATATCAGCAGATTTGCGAGGAATATAATTTATTAAAAAAAGAACAGTTTATGATCAGCAGACCTTAGTTATGACTGTTTAGGAATTCAGCGCATTTTGATCTAATCACAAAATCAAAATATTCATGAAACACAATGATATCTCCCCAAAGCAGCCGGGCAGCCATTAATTTTGAAATTCGGGTAATTTATTAACACTTATCTGTAGCTGTAAAAGCTTACCTCTGTGTTTGTAATACGGGTAAAAGTGAAAGCAGTTTTAAAACTGATTCCTAATGATTTATAATGGTTTGCTGTAATTTGAGCCAGAAATTCAATTAAAATGTATGTCTAGTTTTGTTTCAAGATCTTTAGTTAAAAATTCTATTAAAATTCTATTTCCTTCTTGCATTAAATGTATCTGTTATCTGCATATACAAGAAATATAAGAAAATTCTATCATTTATTCCCCAGACTCCATAAATGCTTTTAAAAGCATTCATTTCTATTTCATAATTCTGTCAAGGAACTGTTTAGAATGTATATACAGTTGAGGCAGAATAAGTATATATGCTGTTTTCTCTTGAAGAAAACCAGCTTTACTACATTTGCTCATGCAAATATTTAAGTGATATTTATCAGTTCATCAAAGAAGGAGAAACAAATAAAACTGAATTATCAGACTTTTAAAAGCCCTAATTATAACACCTAGTGTACAGCTTCTCTCTGTGTAAATAATTCTATTTTAAATCACTCTTGTGAGGGATGTATAACTTCTGTGCAAAAACTTCATGTTAGTATCCTAAAGAAAATTTAAATAAAACTAGTTAATTTTTTTGTTTATTTGAAGGGAAACAAACCTGGATGTCAATGGAGTCAATGTCAATGGAGTCACGTTTGGAGTAACAGTAGTGAATCAGGCCCATTTTTTTCTGGGTTTTTCATCTTATCTTAAAGTAATTCTTGGCAAAGATAAAGAAGGGTTGACTTTATATGTGAGCTGCATAAATCCTTTCAATGGTAATGCGAGTGGTGTGACCTATACTCATGCTCTATACTGCCAATTGCTCCTTTGTCCTGTATTTAGTACCTTGTTTTTGGCAAAAGGAAAAATATTGATACACAGAATGAGATGTTTGAAAAGTATGTTTTGCTTTTGAATACATTAACTCAAATTCCCTGTTGCACTCCATTTTTACATGGCTATAATTCCATTGGAGTAATGTAGTGGTGAACCAAGGCCATGATTGTAAACTAAGGATATGAATCATTGAATTAAGTAGAGAAAATTTAGAGCAACGGTGTCCAATAGAAATGTGATGCTAGCCACACTTGTGGTTTTGAATTTTTCTTATTTGCCACATTATAAAAAAGGATTAAAAAACATACTACAAATGACATTTCAAATACCAAAAATAAGTAGATATTACAAAAAATATTAATAGGTACTACTAACACAAAATTACTATATCCTAGCCACGTTAACAAGCTGTATATCAAAGCACTCGACCTGTCTTCCAGTACTGCTGTCTTCAATATACCAACACATTGCTCATGCATTAGCCACAATTCAATAGCCTATTTGCCACATGTGGCTAGTGGCAAATGTATTGGACACCACTGATTTAGAGCTTTCTATAGTCTTTTTGTTTGACTGGTTAAATACCTGGTACTGATCCTATCTGAGTGAAAGTTTCACAACATGTTGAATCTTTGTGAAAATTCCAATAGCTGGAAAGGATGGGACATCTACTGTAGAGCGTTTATAAGATGATGCCATGCATTAGTGTACTTAACCAGCTTCCAGTCTCCACTGTTTCTGATTGGCCACAGAGACTTTTTTTTGCATGCAAGTCTGTAAGTCAAAGCTTCCCAGGAAGACCGTGATTAGACTGAGCCAAGGATATCTGCTCCAAAAGGAAAGTTTCCTCACCTGATCCTTGTAAGACATGGATCACCATAGTCAGAATGGGATCCAAGGAAAAGAACTCACACTAGGTGCTTTATCACATGAAGGAGGGGGAAGAATGAGGCGTTCTCTCTTGTACTTGCAAATTAAGTTGTAATGTTGTAGGACAAAAGTCAGCAAGAGAAGCAAAAACACCAAGTGTCAATTGGTTGGCAATTGTAGACATACATAGCCATAGGCGCCGACTTCGTGGGTGCTCCGGGGCTGGAGCACCCACGGGGAAAAATTGGTGGGTGCTCCGCACCCACCAGCAGCTCCCCGCCATCCCCGGGACCCGCGGCCAGCTCCCCGCCAACCCTGGAGCCCGCCGCCATCTTACCTTAGCACCGGGAGATGTTGCGGGGCCCCGCCCCCGACACTGGGTGACGTTGCGTCGGTGTCAGGGGCAGGGCCCCGCAACGTCACCCGGTGTCGGGGGCGGGGCCCCGCCCCCGACGCTGGGCGTGAGCTCCCACCGGCGCCAGAGAAAGTCGGCGCCTGTGATAGTTTCTGGTCTGCAGCAAGACAAAATCCTTGCTTAGCTCTTTAGATTATAGGGGAAGGAGAATGTAATGAATCCATGGCTGACACAGAATGCTGGGAACCAACAGCTGAGCCAGCATTCTGGTCACATTTCCCCCAGGGTGGGCCTGATGGGGCCTAATTAGTGGATTAGAATGGACTGGGGGAAGACTAATGAGAAAATTGGCCCATTAACATAGGAGGTATAAGAAAGGAAAGGCAGGGGATGCTGACTAGCAGAGCCAGAAAGAATCTCTGGGTAGAAGGATTTCTCCCTTCGGCAGAGAATTGAGGAGAAATTGATACTGTAAATATGTTATGTGGATCAGTAAGACTGTGGGAAGAACAAATGTAAATAAAATGTGTTAGAGTTTTAAACAACTGAAGCTAGGGTGACCAGATGTCCCGATTTTATAGGGACAGTCCCAATTTTTGGGTCTTTTTCTTATATAGGCTCCTATTACCTCCCACCCCCTGTCCCAATTTTTCACATTTGCTGTCTGGTCACCCTAACTGAAGCTCTCCAAGCCTGTATAGACAGAGTAGAAGACAGGAGTGGGACGTTGCCCTGTCACAATGGCCAACAAAGTGAACATGGATAGAAGCTTCAGTTAGACTCATAGACCTTAAGGTCAGAAGGAACAATCGTGATCATCTAGTCTGACCTTCTGCACATTGCAGGCCACAGAACCTCACCCACTCCTGAATTAGACCCATAACCTCTGGCTGAGTTACTGAAGTCCTCAAATAATGGTTTAAAGACAAAGTTACAGAGAATTCACCATTTACACCAGTTTAAACCTGCAAGTGACCCTAGCCGCATGCTGCAGAGAAAAGAGGAAAAAAACCCAGGGTTTCTGCCAAGCTGCCCCGGGGAAAAATTCCTTCCCAACCCTAAATATGGCAATTAGTTAGACCCTGAGCATATGGGCAAGATCCACCAGGCAGATAAATGGGAAAGAATTTTCTGTAATAACTCAGAGCCCTCCCCATCTAGTGTCCCGTCTCCAGCAGTTGAGTAATTTTGCTACTGGCAGTCGCTGATGGGCCACATGCTATTGTAGGCAATCCCATCATATCATCCCCTCCATAAACTCATCAAGCCCAGTCTTGAAGCCAGTTAGGTTTTTTGCCCCCACTGCTTCCCTTGGAAGGTTGTTGCAGAATTTCACTCTTCTAATGGTTAGAAACCTTTGCCTAATTTCAAGACTAAACTTCTTGCTGGCCAGTTTATAGCCATTTGTTCTTGTGTCTACATTGGTGCTTAACTTAATGGCAGGACAAGAGGCAATGGGTTCAAACTACAGCATAGCAGATTTAGATTAAATCTCAGGAAAAACTTCCTAACTATAAGAACAGTAGGACAATGGAACCGACTGTCTAGGGAGGTTGTGGAAGCTTCTTCACTGAAGAGCAATCATATGTCACCTCAGCCTTCTTTTGGTTAGGCTAAACAAGCCAAGTTCTTTCAGCTTCAAAATGGCAGGTTTCTAATTTAAGCTACAGAAGAGTCTCTGGTAGCTGTGGCATTTCCAGAATTTATATTGTTGCATGCACTTGATGTCTGTTATTCTCTCCAGCAGAGGGCAGTAATAGTCTTTTAATGTTAGCTCCAGTCTTTCATAATTTCAGTAACCAGCCTAATAAAACCATTTGCTGATGATAAATGGGATGGGAGTTGCAATGAGAAAAGAGACATGATACAAAAGGTCCTGATGAGGTTAGCATAAACATAAGCAGAAAGGCTTATGAAAGTATCTTGGAAAGACTCTAGTTATTACATGTATGTGAAAATAAATCAGAACACAGACTTAATGGGAGAGTGAAAACTGGAAAGTAGTAATGTTGAGAGAGTAATAGGAGTGATAGTGGACAGCAAATTAGACAACAATGAACATGTAAATAGCATGCAAATGGGCCAATGGAATTTGGACTATACAGAGAAATTATAACTGTGGGTGGGGGATAGGAAGAGCAATAAAAATGTTTAGGAGCCTGGAAGGATTAATTTATGAGGAATGATGTAAAACATTGTAGATCTAGGCTGAGCAATGATGAAGGATGAGTTGATCTGCCACTACTTGAATTTGATAGGTACAGTATGAATGCCAACATGGAAGGATACTGTAAGGGGGCATGACGGGGAGGGTGAAATTGAGAAAAGGATCATTTAAACTGAGTATCAGGAAAAATCTTCCTTACAATCATATCTAGGAGCTTTTGGAAGAGCCTCCTAAGAAAAGTGGTAGCAACTCTACTATTTGGGACACTCAAAACTATATTAGACAAAATACATATAAATGTGCTATAGGAAGCAACCCTGTGTTAGTGAGAAGAGACAATATTTGACCTAGTGGCTCTTTTCCATCTCCAATCTCTCTTATTCTCTTAAAGGTACCATTTATTAAGTGCCAGCAACTGCATGGCTCTGTGCAAAATATTGAAAATGAAACATTTTGTGCCACAAAAAGTTTAAAATCTAAATAGACAGATGAAAATAAGATGACCTGGGAGATCCAGATAAAGGTTCTATGGGCCTGATCCAAAGTCCATTGAAGCCAATTGGAATCTTTCTATTGACTTCAATGGATTTGGATCAGGATCTTAGAGCATAACTTGGGTGTTTTTGGCAGTGTTGCTGCCAAGCCCTTTATCCCCCATTCTGTATTTGTGCATTTGGTTTTTCCTCCCTAAGTGTAGAACCTTACATTTGTTTTTGTTGAATTTCATTTTGTTGTCGATTGCCCAGTTCTCCCATTTATCAAGATCCCTTTGAATTTTAGCTCTATCCTCCAAAGTTGTGTGCAACCCCTCCCCCCATCTTTGTGTCATCTGAAAATTTGATCAGTATGATCTCTATTCCTACATCCAGGTTATTAATAAAGATGTTAAATAACTCCAGACCCAGAACAGATCCCTGCGGAATCCGACTTGAGACCTCCTTCCAATTTGACATCATTCCATTAATAGCTACTCTTTGTTTGGGGTTGTTTAACCAATTATGTATCCACTTAATGGTAGTTCTGCTAAGCTCACATTTCCCTAATTTACATATCAGAATGTCATGTGGGACTGTGTTAAAAGCCTTGCTAAAGTCCAGATATATTATGTCCACCACATTCCCTCTAATCATCAAACCAGTTACTCTGTCAAGGAAGGAAAACAATTAGTTTTATGTGATTTGTTCTTAGTAAATCCATGTTGGCTGCTAGTGATTACCCCTTCATCCTGCAGAGATTCTCAAATAAAATGTTTTATACATTGTTCTAGTAGCTTCCCATTTGTCGATGTCTGGATGACTGTCTATAGTTCCCCAGCTCCTCCTTTCCCCCCTTTTTAAAGATGGGCACAACATTAGCCCTTCTCCATTCTTCCAGGACCTCTCCTGTCATGCATGAGTTTGAAAAGTATTATTGCCACTGGCTCTGAGATTTCTTCCACTAATTCCTTCAGCACCCTGAGGTAAATAGCATCAGGCTCCGCTGACTTGAATTCATTCAAATTAGTCAGAAGATCTCTGACATGCTCTTTCCATACCCTGAACTGTATCCCTTCCCCTTTATTGTATATGGTAACGTCACTAGTCTCTGGTCACACGTTATTTTTTGTGAGAAGACTGAAGCAAAGTAGGCATGGACAGCTCTGTCTTCCTATCATCTTCCGTTACCAGCTCACCTTCTCCACTGAGTAGCGGACACACACAATCCCTGATCTTTCTTTTTTGTCTGACACATTTGTAAAACCCCTTCTCGTTGTCTCTGATATTTCTTGCCAGCTGTAACTCATTCTTTGCCTTAGCTTTTCTGATTTTTGTCCCTACACACGTGTGTTATTTCCATGTATACTTCCTTGGTGGGGTGACATGCCCCTCTTTCCATTTCCTGTATGTAGCCCTTTTGGTTTTTAGATAGTTAAGAAGCTCCTTTTGCAGCCACATTGGCCTCCTGTGGCTATTCTTATCTATCCTCTGCAACACAATAGCTTGATGCTGAGCCTCTAGTATTACATCTTTTAGGAACGGCTAGCTCCATGTGTAACGATGCTGGTTCTGGCGGGACCCAACTGAGAGTGCCAATTCAGGACAAATTGCTTCAAGCAGGGCAGTTACAGCCCAAGGCTGGGGTTTTTCCATCTCTAAGGCAAACCAAACCAGCCAAACAGAGAAGACTTTGGTTTTACCTCACTGGCTAATCACAAGTCACACAAGCAAGTCCCTTAGACACTACAGTTTCCCAGTATCACCACCAGTGCCACTCGTTATGGTGATGACTGGTTATGAAAACCAATACCGCAGTAAAAGAAAAAAGGTTCTCTCGATCCCAAAGTACCAAGCCCCAGACCCAGGTCAATATACAAATCAGATCTTACCCACAAATCACGCTGTTGCCAATCCTTTAGAAACTAAAATCTAAAGGTTTATTCATAAAAAGAAAAATATATAGATGAGAGCCAGAACTGGTTAAATGGAATCAATTACATACAGTAATGGCAAAGTTCTTGGTTCAGGCTTGCAGCAGTGATGGAATAAGCTGCAGGTTCAAATCAAGTCTCTGGACCCAGTCACAGCTGGGATGGGTCATCAGTCCTTTGTGTAGAGCTTCCGTTTGTAGCAAAGTCCCTCCAGAGGTATGAAGCAGGATTGAAGACAAGATGGAGGAGCTGCAGTAGCTTTTTATAGTCTTTTGTCATGTGGCCTCTCTTTGTTCCAAAGACAAGAATTGGGGCACATGGCAAGAAAAAACCCTAGAGTTCTGTCCATAGGCATGTGATGTATCCGCCTTCTTTCAATGGGTCAATTGTATAGTTGATGATACTTAATGGGCCATCAAGCAGGCTAGGCAGAGCTGACACCAACTTGACTGGGGTGTCACCCAGAAGCACAGCACAAGTTTGAAATACAGACAGTATAGAGCCAATACTTAATAACTTTAAATACAAAAATGATACATGCATCCAGATAGCATAATCATAACCAGAAAACCATAATCTTGTTTTAGACACCTTATTTGACCCCCTTTATACAAGATTTGGTGCCACTACAGGACTTTGGTTGCAACAATGATCTATACGGTCCCAGATTATGTCAATAACGTCACACCATGTGCCTGCTTTTCTTCCTTTCTTTCCTACGATTTCTCTGAGTTGGTTAAAATCTGTCTTTCTAAAGTCCATTGTCCTTGTTTTCCTGTTCTCATGTCCTCCTTTCCTTAGGGTTTTGAATTCTTTCAGATCATGATCACTTCCTCCCAAGTTCCTGATCACATTTGCAACTAATTCACCCCTGTTGGTCAATGCCAGATCCAAAACAGATGACCCCTTAGTTGTTTCCTCCACTTTCTGAATCAGAAAGTTATCCCCTACACATGCTAAGAACTTGCAGGACATATTATGTTTTGCTGAAATAGTCTTCCAACAGATATCAGAGAAGTTAATGTTAGGTCATGTGTGTTAGTTAATCTTGTTACCTGCTTGTAGAATGCCTCATCCACTTCTTCTTGATTTGGTGGTCTAATAATAGACCCTCACCATAAAATCTCTACTATTCTTTTTCCTATTTTATCTCACCCAGAGACTCTCAGTAGATCTGCTTTCTCTTGACCTTCGGGGCAAGTGTATACATTCTTGACATAGAGTGCAATGCCGCCTCCTTTTTTCCTCATACCTGTTGGTCCAGAAGAAGTTATATCCATCAATGCTGTACTCCAATGATGGGAGTTGTCTCTATAATGCCAATTAAGGCTACTTCTACACTTGCAGAGTTTTTGCGCTGTCAGTTTCACCGGTAATAGGGAACCGATGAAAGAAAAGCGCTGGTTTGTGTACTCACTTTCTTCCACAGGCGTCAGATAGTGTTTACATTTGCAGAACTTCCATCACCAATGAGAGCAGCACACTGAGGGCAGCTAACCCAAAGTGCAGCTCTCTCCATTTTGACAATAGGTCTTGTGGGAAGGTGGGGGTGAGCGGAGGGCATTCTGGGTCCCTGCTCAGTGCCCTGTGATGCACGGCTTCTTGCCCCGGCAGCCCCATTACTTCCTTGTTTCTTTTGCGGCATTTTTAACACCTCTTGCTCTCTAGCTGCTTTCCTCACCACATCTACAAGAAGGAATGGATCCTGCACTGCTGTCCACTACTCTGATAGCTGTCACTAACACACTGCACATGGCAGTGCAGCTGTTCTTAAACTTGCAAAGAGAACGGCAGTCAGAGATGCCTGATGAGCTGCCTGAAATGGAAAGCAGTAATATTTGATTGCTTTTGGCATTAGCTGAGAAGCTGAGCACCGGGGAACGGCATTTTTGGGCTAGGGAAACTAGCTCAGAATAGTGGGATTGTATCATTATGCATGTCTGGGATGATGACCAGGGGCTTCAAAAACTTGCAGATGTGGAAAGGCACCTTCATGGAACTGTGTGCTGAGCTTTCCCCTGCCCTGCATTGCGAGGATACCAGACTGAGAGCTGCACTCACTGTAGAGAAGCGTGTGGCTATTGCTTTGTGGAAGCTGGCAACTCCAGACAGCTACCAGTTGGTTGCAAATCAGTTTGGGGTGGGGAGATGGCCCATTGGTGCCATGGTAACTTAAGTGTGTGAAGCCATTAATTGCATCCTACTGTGCAAGACCATGACTCTTGGTAATGTGTAAGACATTTTGGATGGCTTTGCAGAAATGGGCTTCCCTAATTATGGTGGGGCGATAGATGGAACGCATATCCCTATTGTTGCCCCGGCCCACCTTGGCACCATGTACATAAATTGTAAGGGGCATTTCTCCATGGTTTTGCAGGCACTAATGGATCACTGTGGGCATTTCACTGATATTAACACTGGATAGTCCAGAAAGGTGCATGACACACACATCTTTAGAAACACTGGCCTGCACAGAAAGCTGCAAGTGGGAACTTTCTTTCCAGATCAGTGGATCACGATCAGGGAAGTGGAAATGCCCATTGTGATCCTGGGAGACCCAGTTTATGCATTCATGAAGCCATACATGAAACCTAGCTGTCAGTAAGGAACGTTTCAACAACAGGCTGAGTAGGTGCAGAATGGCTGTCAAATGTGCATTTGGCTGTTTGAAAGCGCACTGGAGATATTTGTACAGTAGACTGGAAATGAATGAGGAAAATATTCCCATGGTTATTGCCGTACTTTACATAATATTTGTGAGGGAAAGGGCGAAAGGTTTACTCATATGTGGAGCGTGGAGGCTGAATGCCTGGCTGCTGAGTTTTAGCAGCCAGATACCAGGGCTATTAGAGGGGCACAATGTGGGGCAGTAAGAATCTGGGATACCTTGAGGGAAAAGTTTGAAACTGAAAATCATTAAACTTTGCTGCTGTGCTTGGGAAAGGAAAGGTTAACAGCATGTGCTGTGCTACATGGTGGTTCTGTCTGTAATTCAGTGAAGACGAAGTGCTAGTTGACTTGTAGCTGTGATGACATGTAAAGAAATGTGAACACACAAATAAAGCTTGCTTCTTTTTGAAAAATTTGTGCTTTTATTTTAAAAAAAGAGAACACACCACATGCACATATAGCCATCCTCAGTGATGGTGGTGAACAGTGTGAGGGGTAGGTGACCCGTACACCACAGCTGTGTATAACTCTAGTTGTCGTTTGACAATCTGTCCAAGGGGGGTGCAGTGTGGGGGAATGGAAAAATGTGCAGCAAGCCCATACGAATGTGCAATGGGAGTTTGGGGAGTGCATGGGAAAGAATTCTGCACTTGCTGCAATGGGGGGCAGGCACGAATCAGGTCACTCTGCAGTGTAAAGAGAAAATGCAACATATCTGTCTGATGCTCCAAAATGTTGATTAGCCTCTCCATGTCTTCCTTATGGAAAGCATTGTTCTCCTTTCAGTCACGGATCTCTCCTTTTCCACTTTTCTCTCCATTTATTTTTTATCATCTTTCTCTGCTTGGGAGTGCAGAATTACCTCACGAAACATGTCTACCTTAGTGCATCTTGGCTGCTTTCTTTAGTGTCACAGATGCTCTGCTACAGTGGGTGGTGGGTCTTCCACAGTCATGTCTGGGGAGACAAAAGCAACACATTACTGTGACACATACAAACATACATACAGGAATCACTGTGTATGTTGCAATACACCACTGGCAAGATATCACTGTTTCGCCCCCACTGTAGTCCATGCCAGGAGAGCCCAGTCAGCTCTCAGGACTCCTGTCATGGCTTGTCTCCAGGTATGGACTCTTGTCCCACTCCCTTCTAGCTGGGGAGTTTTAAGGCTGCATAGCCCCCTTCCTTACACTGTGATATTCCCACCAAGCCAGTCTGCATAACGACCAGCCCTTATGAGGTGCTTTCTCTCCCAGGGCTATGAACAGTGTATTCCCAGCCATTACAACTGACCATGCAGCTCTGTCAGCAATACAGTTATTCTTAAGGCAAAAGCATCACAGAGAACACACATAAAAACAATGCAATTTCCTATGTGCTTACAAAAAGCTTACCAGACATCACCCCCAACTCCAGCATAGGCCTCTGGTGGGTGTTAGTGTTTCCAACCCTTCAGTAAAGCTTGGAGTCGCCTTAGAACCCAAGGTCCTGTCAGCTGGTTGAATAAAAAGGAAGATCACGAGTCCGTTCAAGCTCATTCTTTTATACCAAATCCCTTTCTTTGTTTCCTAGTCTCTGGAAAACAACTTGCCTTAATCACCCCCCGCTGTTCTTAGTTTCTGAATGAAAGGGGGCTGTTGGCTCCTTACTGAAACTCAGTGGAGTTATTGCGGGGGGAGGGGGCGGGATTGGCCCTCTCACAATACCAAGAGAAAGAGGAAGGACTGAAGATCCTGAGACTGACAGTCCCCTATAGCCAATGACAAGAAGCCAGCTCTCCAAGTCAGCCAGATTGACGGGGCAGGTAGGCCAATGAGGGAGTCAAGAGTCCAGTGGGCCTGTCCTCCATGTGGGCTGGGGCTGCCAGGGGCAGAATAGAGCAGAGCCAAGGACAGTGCTGCAGGCCAGAGCTGAGCTGGGGAAAGAGCAGCAGGCCAGAACAGCAGTTTGGAAGCAAAGTGTAGCTGGAGGCAGAGCAGCAGCGACCAGTTGCTCAGATGGTGGGCCAGGGCTGAGCTACAGCAGGAAGCCACCGGACCAGAACTGGGATAACAGAAGGCCGCTCATGCCACAAGTAATACTGGAGCCGAGAGTGGTGAGCAGCTGGGAAGAGCAAGGTGGGGACCATGGGCAGAGAGGTATTCCCACAAGGGGAGGTTCAGGACACCATACTGTCATGCCATTTATTAATATGGCAGCCTGTGACCTGGGTTCATTTCTCTGCTCTGCCACAACCTTTCAGTGTCCGCTTGGGCAGGTCACTTAGTCTCTTTGGGCCTCAGTTTGCCCTGTCTATCATACAGGGATAATAGTACCCCCTAACTCACATGGCATTGTGAGGATAAATATGTTAAAGATTGTGAGGTGCTTAGATACTATGGTAATTGGGACCACAAATACTAAGATTCCTTTTTCCAAATCAACAGAAAGTGTCTCCATATATATGGGACATTATGGAATCTTTTAAATTTATTTACTTATCTAACTTTATTTTTAATACTGTGGATGAATTTTTAATGAAAAAATTGGATATAAATCTGTTAAACTGTTGTTTTTTTAAACAATTTACGATGCTAAAACCTAAATGTTAATGCACAACTATTTGTTTTTCTAAGGGCTAGTCTACACTTACCCGCAGCGTCGGAGGCGTCGGATCGATCTTCTGGGTTCGATTTATTGCGTCTTGTCTAGACGTGATAAATCGAACCAGGAAGTGCTCCCCCGTCAACGCTGGTAATCCTGCTCTGCGAACGGAGCAGGCGGAGTCGACGGGGGAGCTGCGCACCACCGTGTGGACCAGGGGTAAGTACTTTAAAGTTCGAAATAAGATACTTCGACTTCAGCTACATTATTCACGTAGCTGAAGTTGCGTATCTTACTTCGAACTTGTGGGCTAGTGTAGACCAGCCCTAAGCGTAGCACAGTGTGGACTGACCGGCACAGCACCTCCTGCTGGTCATCTGGGAATTAGCTTAAATCCAGCACTCAGAGCACCTCCTGCTGTCTGGTGTCCCACCCAGAATCCAGTGCCCTTTAGCTTGGGGTTCTGCCCACAGCAGTACTCCCACACTCTGGGCCCTCCCAGGAGAACCCCCAACCCTCTATACCCACTTTGCCTCAGTGACTACTATCAGTCATCATCTAGCCCCCTCTCTCTGGGGTAAATTGCACTCTATAATGACCACTTATCACTGGCAAGGGGGTTGGACCTACTGCCTTTCTTGGCCCAACTGTCTCCTGCAGCCCCAATACTTCCTTTAGCCTTCAGCAAGGCTTCAGGCTGAGGACTCACCAGGCCAGAGCTCCCCAGCTCTGCCTACCCCTCCCCAGCACTGCTCTGCTTGAGGTACCTGGTGCTCCCAGGAGCTAGGCCCTTCTCACTCCAAAGCTAGAGAGAAATTCTATGTCTCTTGGCTCACAGCCCTTTTATCAGGGCCAGCTGTGTGCTGATTGAGCTAGCCACACCTAGGCCAGCTACCCAGCTCTCTCTGCACTGGATCCTTCCCTGACCCCATTGATCATTACAGACAGTAATGTTTATTAAACAGCAATCAAATTAAAAAAATAAGGAAAAAATGGGAACGGTTAAAGGAAAACACATCACCCCGCTCTGTGGCACAGGGACATCACAACCAGCATCTCTGGAATGTAAGGGCAGTTCAGTCTGTTCCTCACAAGTCTCAGGTCCTCGCTGTGCTACAGGGATACCACTGGTTGGACACTTGCTCTGGCGGTGGCCACACGCCCTCAGACTTTAGGTGGCAGGACCCTTCTTCCCAGCGTCACCTCTACCCCATCAGGGTTATGATCCCCCTCCAAGTCTGGCCTGCCAGGCATCTTGGTTGGGGGCGTCTCCCTGTGCTGGGCCTGCTGCCCAGGATCCCCCTCGCCCTCCCCAGCTGCTCACCACACTCAGCTCCGGACTGCTCCAGCCCCAGCCCCGGCCCCACTCTGCCTCAGCTCCACTCTGCCTCAGCACTGCTGCTGCTATGCCTCCAGCTCCCTGGGCTGCTTCTCTGGCCCCTCTGTCTCTGGTTGCTGCAGCTCTCCTCCCAGGGCAGGTCTGCTCTCCGGGCTGCTTCTGTGACTCTGCTCCCAGCAATGACCTGCTTCCTGGGCTATTTTTCTGGCCCCTCTGGCACAGCTCTGCCCCCCAGCTCAGCTCGGGTCCCTGCTTTCTCCTTAGCTTGGCCCCACTCCGTCTGACCCAAGCAATTCTGGCTCACGTAGAGGACAGTCCACCCCCCACCCCCCTCTGGCCTCCTGACTCCCTGCTTAACCTGCCCGCCCTGTCAATTAGGCTGACCTGGAGCATTGGCCTCTCCCCATTGTTCCTGGGGACTGTCAGTATCAGAGTCTTGATTTCCCATCGACCCTTCCCTTTTCTTTTGGTACTGGGAGCTAGCCAACCAAAACACCCCCACTGAGTTTTAGTAAGGGGACTGTTGTCCCCTTACACAAGGAAGGCAGGAATCTCTCCATAGCTTATTTCATCCTGTTCCTTTAACTGGCTAGAGGTGTCTCTCTAACATACCATCGTCACAACAACCTGATACACTGCAATTCCAGGAGCAGGCTCTGGGCTTGAATCTGGTTCTTCTTCATGTTTCTCTACCAGTAGATCAGTGGGTTGGCCCTGAGAAATACTCTCTGGTGTGATTCCTTTCTCCTTTGAATGACACATATAAATTTAATTACATTGAAGGGAAGGTATAAAATAACTTCTAAAAAACCGCTCTGTTATTTTATATTAGAAAATGATGTGACTGAATGAATGCTTCAGGCTTCACTGGCTTATACCTCTATTTTAATGCCCTACTGCATATTGCAGTCTTGAGAATGCATTTATGAGCTGAAGATTCAGTTTCTGTAAGATCATCTCATCGCATACATTGCTTTTTATTTTAAACTTGAAATAATGGATTGGGTACTATGTTTTTGAGTTTCTTTATACTTGGTTAGAGCAATTTGGGCACTCAGGTTCCTTCATGCAAACTGAAAGTCCACCACCTGTTTGACAATAAGGCACCTTGTCCCATTCATTATTGTGTTAACTGTGTTTCATGAATGGCTAAGTGGCTTTCTTTTCAGTAGTTTTATAGCTGTGGAGGTATGACACTCATTTCCCTATCATGCAACATTTAATAAAGACTCAATTAGCTTTTCTCTACCCACTGCTGGCTGCTATACTGCTGCTCCAGCTCCTGTCCATCATGCCACTGCAGCGATGGACAACGTAAGATGATAGAGAAGTGACACTATTAGTCAGCTCTGCTCCCTGACCTTAGTGACCAAGGCTGAAGTTAAAAGCAGGGTGGTTGTGTATAAAGCTAAGTGTTGCAGACATGTTAATAGCTTCCACCTACTGAATCAATGTAGACCCCACTTTCTGTAATGCTCTAGTTGTAACCTGCTGGCTTTTAACTTTCACTTTGTCTGAAATGGAATCCTAAATTAAAGGCTAGTTTAATGTTGCTAATTTAGTGTCCTAACTTAAAACGTGGAAGTTAAAAGTCGCGCCAAGGAAGGCTGCAACCATGCTTTTAGTGAGGAAGAAGCTGGGGAGATAAGGAAAGATCCTTTATATTTTTATATATAAAAATATACACACACACCACACTATATATATGCATACTTTGTGTGTGTATATACCACTGATAAACCATGAATGGAATAATTTATTTACCTTATTTTCCTTTTAAATATTTTTGGGTTAAGGTTTTAGCAGTCCAGCCTACCCTTTCTTATCAATTTGCTCTCAAAATAAAATGCAAGGATTGTGATGTCAGAATTATTATTCTTTCCTCCTTATGAATGGACTTAATCACATTTTTTCTTAATAATACCTATCTCTTACATAGTGGCTTTCATCTGCTAATCTCAAGGCACTTTACAAAGGAGGTCAGCAATCCCTCTCTTCAATAAAGCTAATTTTGAAAATCTTGGGGTGAAATCCTGGCCCCATCCAAATCAATGGGAGCTTTGCTATTGACTCTAAGGATTTCTCTCTCGGTCTGTAATTTATTTATGTGCAGTTAGGAGTATTCAAATTTCAAGATGCACTGGTTTGTTTTGTTTGGACACATAAGCCACTCTGTATATTTTTCTCTTTTTTGACTCTATAAGGATAAAACTTAGCCAGGTTGGCATTGGTTATTATGCTTATGAATTCAATATTCATTTCTGTGTGTATTCTTCAATGTGCATTTAAAACTCATTGTCCTCATGAAGAACTCTGCTAGTAAAATGACTGACCAGTTTATCTGTGGGAAATGAAGCGGGACAGGGCTTTCTGTGAGTGCACATCTGAAGAGTACAGGGACTGCTTCTGGGATGCACTCAAAAGCACCAGGGAGAGGCAGGGAGGAAGCAGAGAATAGGCCTCTTTCTACTGTATACCATGAAGCAGTCCAACCGCACCTAGGGAAAATGGTGAATCAACTATTACTGGGATGATGTCGGATTGAAGGGAGGTCTCAAGAGGGGCTCCACAGGGATCTGTTCTGGATCTGGTGTTGTTTAACATCTTTATTAATGATCTGGATGTAGGAATAGAGAGCACACTGATCAAGTTCCCAGCTGACATAAAGCTGGGGGTGGGGGGAGAGTGCCAATAATTTGGAGGATAGAGCTAGAATTCAGAGGGATCTTGATAAAATGGAGAATTGGGCTATAGACAACATAATGAAATTCAACAAAGACAAATGTACTACACTTAGGGAAGAAAAACCAAATGCACAAATACAGAATGCGGGGAAAGTGGCTTGGCAGCAGCATGCTAAGGATCTGGAAGTTGTGGTGGATCATAGGCTCGACATGAGTCAGCAATGTGACACTGTTGCAAAAAAAGCTAATTCAGTTTTAGGTTGCATTAACAGAGGAATAGCATGCAAGTCACGGGAGGTGATAGTACTGCTCTACTCTGAGCTGGTTACGCCTCAGCTGGAGTACTGTGTTCAGTTTTGGTCAGCAATGTATAGAAAGGCTGTAGAGAAACTGAAAAGGATCCAGAGGCAAGCGACAAAGATGATCAAAAGAATGGAATGGAAGCCATATGAGCAAAGGCTGAAGGAACTGGGTATGTTTAGTTTGGAAAAGAGGAGATTAAGGGGGAACATCATAGCCATAGGCGCTGACTCCGTGGGTGCTCCGGGGCTGGAGCACCCACAGGGAAAAATTGGTGGGTGCTCAGCACCCACCGGCAGCTCTCCACCAGCCCCGGGGCCCGCGCCCAGCTCACTTCACCACCGGGCGACGTTGCGTCGGTGTTGGGGGCGGGGCCCCGCAACGTCACCCGGCGTCGGGGGTGGGGCTCGGGGGCAGGGCCACACAACGTTGCCCGGCGTCGGGGGCAGGGCCACACAACGTTGCCCGGCGTCGGGAGCAGGGCCACACAACGTCGCCCGGCGTCAGCCCCCACCGGCGCCGACGGAAGTTGGCACCTGTGATCATAGCAGTCTTCAGATACTTGAAAGGTTGTCATAAAAAAGATGGAGTAAAGTTGTTCTTTTTTGCCACAGAGGACAGAACAAGAGGCAATGGGTTCAAACTACAGCATAGTAGATTTAGATTAAATTTCAGAAAAAAACTTCCTAACTGTAAGAACAGTAGGACAATGGAGCAGACTGCCTAGGGAGATTGTGGAACCTTCTTCACTGGAGATTTTCAAAAGGAGGCATAGCCATCTGTCTTGGATGGTTTAGCCACAACAAATCCTGCATCTTGGCCGTGGTTTAGACTAGATGACCTTTGTAATCCCTTCGAAATCCTATGATTCTATGATCCCCCAGTGGTGCCAACTTTGACAATTTTATTGTATCAGAATGTTTTGGTGCTTTTCTTAAAACACCGGTTCTCAAAGGCATGTGATTTGTTGAGGAATTCAGCATTTTTTGTTTTGTTTGAGAAAAGACTATTTCTAGCTCTAATAATTGTGGAGAAAAGCCTGAAAGTGTGAACTGAGAGCATGCTGCAGGCATGCCTTTCTCAAAAGGCAAAGAAAAAGAAACCCAAATTTATTATTTTAAAATTCTCATTTTAAGCTACTTTAATGATTTTTGAATGATAAGGGTCGGTAATACAACATCGAAATCCCTGCACACACAGAAGGGCCAGGTTATTCCTGAGTCACAATCCCTTCCCTGAGCTCCTCATGGGAGCAATTGGCTCTTACTGGTTTCCATGTATAAGTTTTATTTGATGATACATGTCTAGAACAAAGCAACACTTGGATCATATTCTACATTGTCACTACATTGTCACTTTCTTTATACTTTATTGTGTACTTTCACTTCCATTTTAACATCCGAAGTATAGTCAAGTTAGTCTCTAAATTTCAAATAGTGTAGTGAATTCATGCCATTGATCAAAGGCTGTGATACCAGTCACCGTTTATGTGGTGATTCTTATCAGCTGTAAAATCGTAGAATTTTATGGTCATCTAATTCACAGGAATGAGGTAGATAAAGGCAATGTCCACTCTAGTCAGTAGCATCCTATGTTCATTTTATCCACTCACTAGGTAATGATTTAAACAGCATTTTTCTCTTAGGAAGCATGGTACTAGCCATAATTCCCAAGTTAATTTGTGCATTGCACTTAGAAGAATAGCAAATCAGAGGTGTTCCTTCATGGTCATTTTTCTATGTTTAGAAAATCCAGGAAACTCAGAATGTAAGGTATGTTATTTGAAAGAGAGAGATAACATGCCTATGTTGTGTATAATTAAGCTTTTTAGTTTCTTGGGATATACAGTATCTGTTGTTCCTTGAATATCCTTTGTGGCCTTGTGGAAGCACTGTACATTATGTGTTATTGTTCTACAGAAATCAACAACTTTGTCTTTAAAACTAGTTGGCCTTTGGCACAGACATGAAGCATGCATAAACTTGTCTCAGCTAAAGTCCTAAGTGAGAGAGGATGGCTGGATCTTCAGTTGGCATAAATCAGCATAGACCCATTGAATTAAATGGAGTTATACTGATTTATATGAACCCAGGAACTGTTTGTACATTTTTGTGGTTATCATTCTATGTGGAATGTAAACTACAGTTTACATGTATCCATATGAGAATGTATAATTAAGATCTTAATGGAAATTTTTTAATGTATTGTTGATTTCTACAATATGAATATGACACTTTTGTGTCAGGGACACAGCTTTTACAGAGTTTTATTACTCAGTTATATTAAAATACATCTTACAAATAATACCTTAAACCTGCCTACATTTTAAAGGGGCCATATGACTTAGATCCTGGTTCAAAAGAGCCTTGGCTGCCAAGGCATGAGCATGATACAAATACAAGTGGAGAGAGTGCCACAAAACTGGTCAAATGAAATAGCACCATGAAGCTAGCACAAACAAATGAAAAAGCTTGTCCCTCAGTGACTATCTCCACACCAATAGCACAAATAGGAGTAGCATGCATCCCTGGGCTTTGCCCTCACCTTGGACAGAGGCAGGGAAAGTTGGAATTTCTGATAGGTAAGTCACAAAAGGGTTAAGAAAATTAAAAGGGCGTTTCAGAAACGTACGAGAAAAAAACCCTCTTTTTACTGTGTATCTGATGATATGCCTGTAATTAAGTGAAATAGGTTAAAGTCTTGTTATGCTAGGATTAACACATGGTAAATACACCCATTGAATTACACTGAGGTTCATGTGGTGATTACATATCAAATTCCATGTAATGAGATATATTTATCATCAAAAGGTCTTTGGCCTTTAAGAAAATGTTACAACAATTACCCAGTGAACGTGAAAAGTCAATAGAGGTATAAATGCATGTCTTTATGCCATCATTGTGATTGGATTAATTTCAATAACACTGATCCCTGCTGACATTTAGCTATCAAGAAAGAGGACTACGGTTACAGATACCAGCCCCTCAGCATGCTCTCCCAGTCTCTCTGGACAGCCACAAAGATGTTCTTCTTTCACCCTCACAAAAGTCCACTCTGTTAGAACCACAAAGATCAGAATCTTGTTTCATAATAAATGTGAACTGAAAATATTTTTGTGTTGATATGGTCTTCAATCATACAAATCTTTAGAAGGTTGTTACTGTAGGGCCTCTCAAACTAGCTATGCCAAGAGAGGTTAGACACACCATGTACCTATGGAATAATGTACTCTTAACTGGCTAGGAATCCAAGTGCAGAAAAAGATAAGGGATGGGGTAGCTGGGTAGGTGGGCAAGGTGATGGGAAATAAATATACTAAAACTTCCCTTCTTTTTCTGATCTTGAGTCTCTTTCTATCACCAGTATCTAGGCTTGGCAAAATTCAATTTTTATTTTTTATAATTTTGACAGATATCAATATTAATTATTTATATAAATTTTCACAGTTGCAGGAAGTTGTGGAGGGGATGTCAGAGAATAATTTAATGACCGTAGATGTTGAAATTCAAAAAGTTAGAAGTTTTTGTTACCATTAAAACAAAAATTGTCAATATCACCTGTCAAAATATACCGAGTAAATATCCTTAGATCAAACTTTAAGTTTTGAAGCATCAGTTTTCTTTCTTTGTATACTTGTAAATTTCTAGTATCGATGGAACTATCTTTTGTCAGTTTGTGTGTGCACAGTGAATTTGACATTTACTGGCTTTTACTGATAAAAAATCTAATCCTTCCAAGATTACCAGTGTCCATCAATACAGGCCTCCATCAGCGGGGTCTGCTCTTCCTGTACATCATAGTAACACTTCAGAAAGAGAGGAAACCCAAACCTGTCTGTAGGCCTGTATAGAATTAACATCTGTCCCGCTATCTTCATTTGACCCATTTACTTCTTGCATAGTGACATCTCATTTAATGGTCTTTGAGACAAGTAAAATCTCTCTATTTTATTATTTGCTCTTGTTCTCTGGTACTCCACCAAGAGACATACACACCAGATCAGCTGAAAGAACTCTTTCAATCATTCTGCTCAAAGACATGTGAACTTGGTAGCTCTGAATCTGAAACAATGACCTCACCCCATATTAAGCAGTGGGGCCCCTTTTCTGGCTTGTTGGAGAAGAAGAGTTGCCCCATTAAGCGCTAGAGAGCTAGAGGTACCCGCTACATGGAGGCAGCTCCATACCAGGTCAGTCTGGGGATGCTGACCTATCTCCTTCCCCCCCCCCCCCCACCCAGGTGACCAGACGAGAAGGGAATTATTTATGCCCACATCTGTGCAGTAAAAGCCCTCGTTTTCACCTGGACCAAGCTGAGCAGCACTCACCCTCCCAGTCATGGAAGTATCTTAAATACCAGATTTTGTCACGATCTTCCCTGGGCATTACGCTAATTGCTCCTATCTCAGGGGAAGCCTGGAAAGACATTTTCCCTTACCACCAGATTGGCAAAGATGAGGTGGGGGTTTTTTCTCCTCCCCACAGCGGGCAGGGGGCTAAGTGTGTGTGTGTGTGGGGGGGGAACGAAAGGGGGATTAGGCTTTGATGTTGCAACTCATTATCTATGTTTGGGGCAGATGTCCAGTGCAGGTGCTTCATAGGGAATGGATATGGTGATCAGAGACAATGGACTGGAAAAGGATTTAAAGGAGGTATCATTTAAAGGAGTGGAAATGGAGTGGGTGTCAGAGCTCCTACAACTGGTACAGCAGGGAGTCAAACCTCCAATTTATAGCCCCCATTAACCCCCATTCAAGCAGGGGGTGGGGTCCCAGCAACAGGTTGACTGAATACGAGGATGGGGGAAAGGGAGGGCTGCCAGCAGCCTCCTGGATATCTGTAAATGATTATGGAGTTACCTGCACTGTACAAATTTTATCTGCCAAACATGTCCAGACACTTTGGAATAAAGTTGCAGAATAATTAAACCACATCCTCTGTCTCCTGTCTTTCTTCCAGCATAGCCAGACAATGAAGACTGAATGTAAAAAGACAGTGGTGGGACTCTGAGATTACTGTCTGTCTTGGATGTTAGGCTAGATCCAGCTGATATATTGATTTCAGACATAATAATGATAATAGCATAGGTGTGTATTTTTATTTACAAATATGTAATGGCATCCTCACAGCACTTGGCTATTTTTGCATCAATAAAAATAACCACCCACAAAGTAATATAATAATAAAAGTAAACAACATTGTTAATACAATGCACTAGCAAGGGTCATTCAAAGGCCTGACCAAACAAATGTCTTACAGTGTTGTCTGCAACTTGCCAGATTTTGGGTTTAGTGGACAGATACATAAATATGTCCCCAGTATTTCATTTATTTTTCTCTTATTTATCATTTTCTATATTATAGAATCTCATTTGTTTTTGCTGTTTTCTTATAAAACTAGAGGGAGAGAGAACTATGTGGTCATATCAGTGCTTCTTATCATTTCACATTCTTCGTCTTGCTCACAAAACTGATTTGGACTTTTTATAGGATGCCAAACAACTAAGAACACTCTTTCTTGTCTATAAATTGCAAATGAAGTTTAGCCACGAGCTCTTGTTTGTAAGTATAAAAGTTTACATTGTGGTGTATATAAGGCAACTGCCTTTTGTGGAATTTAAAAATACGCTAATTTTTATCAAAGGTTTTTCTTTCATGTTCTTTGATTACTAAGCTATATAAGTTAACCAAAAGATAACTAAGCATTAACCCATGCTGCAGTTTTTATCTTCTTCGGCAATCCCATGAGACTTTAGCTAAGTACATTAAATGGAGCATAAATCTTTAAGTTGTTTTCATTAAGTCACATATCTAGAGTACATATCCCAGTTTATTTGATCAATTGTAAAATATTAGCTGCTGCACTAAAGATTTGTGACATGGTTTGTAGCAAGTGAACAAACATTTCTGGAGTGCACTGAAAATTTGTGCTGGAATGCATGGATAAGTTACAACAATTAGAGTTTGGAAAATTCATGTGTTTTTTCTTTATATAACTTGCAAATGTATGTTTTAAGGCCAATAATAACCAGAGTCAAACTTTGAAGATAATTCTAATATTGGATTAATATTTTTCTGTTTGTATTTTTATTAGCCAACTCTAAAACTGGAGAAGAGCTAAAGTTATGAAGGGCAGGTGCTGAGGATAGCAGAGTTTTTGTGGGCTAGTTGGTTTACAGTATCTTCCTAACCAGACAAGCTATTCCATCTTCAACTCAACATGAGGTGTAGTAATACTTATGCTAAGTAGCAATACATTACATATGTTCCTGGATAGATGCTGTCAATATTACATTTGTGTTGAATGGTTCATTAAAACTTTTCTGGCCTTGGATACACTAAATAATGATACTTTGTTCCTTCATAGCATCTTCTATCCAAGAATTTCACAGTGCTTCACAAATGTTAATGAATACAGCCTCAGAACACCACCGAAAGGGTGATGTCATCATTATCCCCATTTTACAGGCGGAGAAACTCAGGAACAGAGAAATTAGGTGATTCACCCAAACTCACAGACGAAATCAACTGCAAAGCTGGGAATAAAACCAAGATGCCCTGATTCATAGCACTGCACTTTCAATATTAGACTATCAACTTGCCTCTTGTTTACACAGCCTTTTGTGGCTCCTACTGTTGTCAAAGAGGGTAGAATATGGTCCATAGGTGTCTTCATCATCCATCTGCCGGTGATCAGGACAGAATGTTTTCATCATGTCCTCATACAAGAATAAATTGTAAACACTTCACTAAGGCCTGGTCCTGCAAGCCTTATTCACAGGAACAATCCTTACTCATGTGAGTAATCCCATTGCAGTCTCAATGAAATCATTAGAGCTATTTATGTGATTAAGGATTTGTTAAATGGACTGTTTTTTCCTTAAAATATCTTATAAATTTGGAATTATATTGTGAGGACATGTTTAAAATGTGTTGTTCTTAACACCTCATTGCTAAGAGAGAGGTGACTACAGTATTTACATAGAAGTTGTTCTGGAAATTTCAGCTGCTTAAGAATTTGACAGGTAGCAGCTGCCAAGTCTTGTCAATGGGATACTTGTGGAGCATGATCTTAATTTAAGTCTCAAGAATTTAGGCCAACTTTACCCGGCCAATCTCGTGGAACTGCATGTGGCAAGAAGTCTCTCTATAGAGTAACCCTTAAAACATTCAATTTATGCCTTTGCAGCTAGTTATTACTTTGGCATTTATGATGTTCCCTGTACTTCTCAATACATAGCAATGCATATATCTAGGGAATCATGGAGCCATATTATTTAGTAAGAAAAACATTCAAATGCAGGATGTAGGTGTCCTATTTTGGTTTGAAAATTGTACTCTGCATGTGACATAAATGTGTGGCAAACGGTTCAAACACAAATAATACTGACTTTAAAAAAAATGTTATACTTGGTAGCAACATTTCATAGTGTATGTGAATGTTGCTAAAACTTGATTTTAAAAAGCAGCAAACGTGAGGGCTCTAGGGTAAAAAGGACGAGATCTAAATATGTCCCTATTTTATTTGACATATATCTGCATCTTAGTTCATCATGACCAAGATCTAAGAACTTTCACTTTCAGTTCCTGGAAGTCTTTAGTACCTGATTCAGCCCTTCATATTTGTGCAAGGGACTGACACACTGAGTTTCAGTTTATATTTATTTTGAATCACAGTGATGAATTTTCTGTGTTTTCAAAGATGAACTGCTAAATAATACTCAACAAATTCCACCAGTTAGCGTGCTGTGCTTTAAGCATTCACTGGAATGACTATATAGACTAGTTTTACGATCACTAACACACCATTTGGGAATCAGTAACACATTGTTAAAAACTTGTGTACAACAGTCTTTTGTTGGCAATGAAATAACCCTTTTGTGTCAGTATTGCAGCCCTGCTTATTTTAAGAATGCCATACATTAAGCAGATGTGATAGGTTGTCATTCACTGATAAATTATGTGAGTTGATTAGCGATCTGAAATCTGCATGGACCGCTCTATGTTTTTCACGAATATGAGGCCTAAAAAGTGCTCCTTAGATAAAAGACACAAAACATGAAAGTAAAGTTGACTGATAACCCTTTCTAAAAGAAGAGCTATTAGTAAGTTCCATTGCTTAGCCATCTAGTAAACACTTGTATAATTCTTGATTACTGTTACCCTACAAAATGACAGTTTTTTCAATGACAGCAGAATGGGGTGTGTTGTCTTAACTATGCAGCTCAATTCAAACAAATGAGACTTTTTTGGCATAATGAGCTATACAAGCGTTGGCAAAGTGTAAAAAAGTAAAAACTACATACACCATTTTGCTGAATTACTTTTTATATCCAAAGACAATGATCAGGAATTATTACTCTAGCAATTCTTATTTGTTGATAGTCAAAGTGGCCATTTTAGAATTAAAAGTCGAAGCATTATACCATAGTGCTTCACAGAATAATTACCAGGTAACTACCTAGGGTCATAATTTGTATGTATTTGATTTAGCATTTTGTAGGCCATAGGGATGGCTTGTATAGCAGACATGTCAGGCCAGAGTTTGAAGTAACTGATATAGGATGAGCTATGTTTTATTCAGTTTTTCAAACATATCAGAAATATAAAGCTAGTTCCTCAGTCATGACTCAGTACAGTGGAGGAAGGGCCAGCTCACTACATTTTGGCACCTGAGGCGGGGAGCTGAAATGACGCCCCCATCAGCTCCACAATTTTAAGAAAGTTTCCATTCGTTGGCACATACAGTTGATCTGAAGTGCCACGCAGTGCTAGGTTTTGGGTAGCAAGCATTCTCACAATGGCAATGAGCCTTTTCAGAACATTTTGCCAGTAAAGAGACTCTGATGCAATCTTCTCTTGATGCTGATCATCTATGGTGGCCTTTAACCTTAGTCTCATGTCAAGCTCTTTCCACCTATGGAATGCTCTCTGGTGATTTGCTCCATTCTCGTGGCATGCCAAATTTCTAGCCAGATTTTTCCAGTCCTTTGTTCCTGTAGAACCCAATGTGGCTGGAACATTAGACTGGAAGAGTTTGCAACCAAAACAGTGTGCAGCATTCTGGGTTTTTGAGTACATAAGCAGGGCCGGTGCAAGGAAGTTTCGCGCCCTAGGCGAAACTTCCTTGCACTGGCCCTGCGCCCCCCGCCCAGCTAACCCCGCCCCCCCACAGCCAGTCCCCCCCCATGGCAGCTCCCCCCCGCTGGCAGCTAAGTTCCCCTGCCCACGGCAGCCTCCACCCACCTGCGGCGCCCTCCCGGCTCAGCCGCGGAGCCGGCAGGCGGGCGGCAGCCGCAGCAAGCCAGGAGGGCAGGCGGCAGCCATGGCCAGCCGCCATCCCGGCTCAGCCATGGAGTTGGCAGGCGGGCGGCAGCCACGGCGAGCTGGAAGGACGGGTGGCGCCGTGGCCAGTTGCCCGCTCCCTGCTCAGCCGCGGAGCCGGGAGGGCGGGCGGCAGCTGCGGCCAGCTGCGCACCGGCCCTGTACATAAGCCATGGCCTCTCTACTTTATCACTATTGGGGACATCATGCCAGTAATGTGTTGGATTGAAACTTCTATTTTCATCGTCTTTGGGGAACATGGACTTTTTTAACTTGTTGTGGCCAATGCAGTACAAAGAAGTCCCTCAGGCTTCTGCTCAAGTGGGTCCACAGTCCTGGATCATCTAGACTTAAGGAACTAAACTCAGCAGTAGCTGTTTCTTGCGCCTCCACCACACTTCTCACTACTCACATCCTCACTGGGGCCGGAGGCTCACCATGAACATTTTGTGTCTATGTATCTCAGGAGAGCTCCTTCCTGCTTAGATAGAAAATCTTCCTTTGCTTTCTTTCTTTTTCTGAATGCTGCCCCAGAGGGGCGTTTTCTTCTTTCACTCATGATTGCTGTTCTCTGCCAGCTATAGTGGCTCAGCTCTCAACACTCAATTGAAGGGGACAAATAAGCAGACTGGTAGCAGGGCCTGAGTGAGGGAAAATATCAGTGTCTTAAGGGCCTAACTGGCTCCTACTGCTTCAGCTGACTGCCTGTTCTCCTCAAGTGGGTTCAGGAAAGCAGCAGGAAACAGGAAGCTCCCTGAGAAGCTGGTGTTAATCAGTCCAGGCTCCTGGGGGTGATAGCGAGGTACATAAGAGGCTCCTCCTTCTCTCTCTCCCTGCACCTCCTGATGCTTTCTGTTATTCCCTCTCACCTTTTCTCCTGATGGCCTGTTATGTCTCTTGTGCCCTCCTTCCTCCAGCACAGCCCTCCACCATCTCTGTGCATCTAGAGCAGAGAGAATACATATGCACCAGCAGCAGACACAATTTTCTACACTCTGGGTCCTAGTGGTGCCCCCTCCCACAGTCTGGAACCTGAGGAGGCTTCCTCAGTTCGCCTCATGGTAAGAGCAGCCCTGAGCGAAGGAGAAGGGGAGTGACCTTTGCCATTCCTCAAACCGGGGCTATCCAGAAGGGATGCTGACCATCAGCATAATTTAGAATAGCCTCCAGGCTGCTCTAAGTTACATCCATTCTGTCTTAGTGCCTGAGCCTGGTCCCACTGAAGTCAATGGAAGTTTTGCTGTTGACTTCACTTGGAGCAAAATTGCATGTTTAGATGTGAAGAATCTAGGGAACACCTGTGCACATCATATTACATGGACAGTGTTTAATAGCAACGTGCTCACAAATAAATCTAATGTCCCAGCAAGCTGGGGAAATGATTTGGACCTGCAGACAAGAACAGACTTTGTAATTATGTTTATTTAAGCTCTGGCGTTGTTGCTTTAAAAAAGATCAGTATATCAGTAGAGTTGAGTATAGATTATTTCCATTGCTGATGGAAAAAACCTGACAATAACTAGGTTAAGAAAGAAAGTTAACGCAGGGTAATTTTTTCTCAGTAGTTTTAGGTCATGAATGTATTGCATAGCAATAGAACTATGCAAGTATATTTTGACAGGTGGTCCACCTTTTAAGATAATGGCTGGTGCCTTAATATTTGTTGAGACATGACTGGAGAGGTGAAGGAAAGATATCTCCCATCTTTTTTGAAGCAAACAAGTGAATTTTATTAAATTTAAGATCTCATGTTATCTGGTAGTCCCTTCTGGCCTTAAACTCTAGGACTCTTAGGGCTGGTCTACACTAGCCCACAAGTTCGAAGTAAGATACGCAACTTCAGCTACGTGAATAACGTAGCTGAAGTCGAAGTATCTTTTTTCGAACTTTAAAGTATTTACCCCTGGTCCACACGGCGGTGTGCAGCTCCCCCGTCGACTCTGCCTGCTCCGTTCGCAGAGCAGGATTACCGGCGTCGACGGGGGAGCACTTCCTGGTTCGATTTATCGCGTCTATACAAGACGCGATAAATCGAACCCAGAAGATCGATCCAACGCCTCCGACTCTGCGGGTAAGTGTAGACTAGCCCTAAGAGTCATTAGCTTGTTATATTTCTTACACAAACATCAGGAATATAGTCTGAACCAGAGCATAAACCCTAATCTTAGTTCACAAAACAATGCCAAGATATTGCTTGCATAGCTCACCATAAGAAGAGATGGTTTTATTTATTTATTGGCTAACCCAGAAGCAGAGCTGGCCTTCTAAGTTTTATTTTCTGGGGATGCTTTATTTAGTCTTGTGTTGTCAGTCACCATTTTTAAGGAGTGCAAAATATTCCTATTCTGTTGGATCTGAAGAATCTGTCTTTGATTGTTTGATGGTTAGATCATCATTCTTGGGAGCTGTGAAGAAACAATCTGTTATTAGTTGCAGGCCAGTAGCAGAGTTTCTTCACAGTGTACACATAATCACAGAGAAATTCACAAATAGAACGTTCAATGACTTTACAGCCTATTGAGGTTAAACTGTTTTGCATAAGTGTGGAAATGTATTATCTGTTCTTTTTAGATCCATTGTGTCCTTGTTCAGTATAACTCTAAAAGGCCAAACAAATCCTGCATGATACCAGTGGAAATTTCAAATGGTTCAAAGAGTACTGTATCGATTGAAACACCATCATGCCTGCCATCGTGTAGCTGGCAGATCATTCTGATATCCTTTTTTGGAATTATTATTATTTTATTATTGTGGTAGTACCTATTGACCCCATAATACTTGGTACTGTATAAACACAAATAAAAAGATTGTCCCCGTCCCCAAAGGGCTTACAATCTATGCAACAAACTAATCTTCCAAAGTCTACATCAGCTAACTGTATTGAATCAAATGGGAATCAGAGACTTAGGAGAAATGGTAGACTGACTTTCTGTATTCATAGAATCTCAGGGTTGGAAGGAACCTTAGTAGATCATCTAGGCCAACCCCCTGCTCAAAGCAGGACCAATCCCCAATTTTTGCCCCAGATCCCTAAATGGCCCCCTCAAGGATTGAACTCACAACCCTGGGTTTATCAGGCCAATGCTCAAACCACTGAGCTATCCCTCCTCCCCGATCATAGTATTGATCAGCTATGGAAGATGGTCAGGGGTGTATGTTTTTGTAGTGCAGTTAAATTATGCTACATTTGAAGAATTTCCTATTTTTATTATTCATTAACAAAGCAACATTATTGGGAGGGCCTGCAAAATAATGTTTTTGTCATGTCTATACAAACATTACCAACTCCTGTCTCCTTGATTACACTTCTGTGCACAGTCATCCTGAGAATTTGGGGGATCTTTAGGTCCTCCTAAGTCTTTGTTGGCTGAAGTGAGGCCAAGCTGTCTGTTCTCTTAAACCCTAACAACTGAGATTCTCCTTTACATTCCCTGTTCCCTCCAATACTGAGACCAGTGCCCACAGGCTTCATAAAGCTCAAAGGCTGGCTCTTGATGCTTATAGTTTTGAAAAATTAATTTGAAGCATTAAGTACTTCAGGAAGGAGTGTTGATTTTTACACAAAATTAGCACATACTCTTGGGGAAAATAAATGATATGCAAAAGAATAAAGTCCAGGAGAACTTTGGTTTTCTCTTCTAGAGAGTACCCATTGTAAATCGTGATATATTATCATCTGCTGCTCTTGAACTTTGCAAGAATGGGATCATTTAGCTGTGTAAAATATTCGTAATGAAATTAGAAAACTTGAACATGCTTTTTCTTTTCTTTTGAAATTTTAGAAATTTCACCCAGTTTCACAAGGTAGAAAAAAATAACCCTGCAAAAATGTGATGGGTTTTATTGGAAAACAGAACCATTTTGTGCGACAACTGACCAGTTTCCATTAAAAGGTGATAGGTTTCAGTGTAGTAGCCGTGTTAGTCTGTGTCAGCAAAACGAAAATAAGAAAGAAAAACTTGTAGCAGCTTAGAGACTAACAAATTTATTTCAGCATAAGCTTTCGTGGGTTAGTACCCACTTCATCGGATGCATGGAATGAAACATACAGTAGACAGATATTTATACAGTCAGAGAAACATGATAAGGTGGAGGTGCATAGACAAACCTTAAGAGGCTAATTAATTGAGAGGAACCATAACAGCAGGGGAAGAAAAACCTTTGAAGTGATAAACAAGATGGTCACACAGGTGTGAATGAGGATCGTTAACTTAAGGGAAATAGATTAAATTAACGTAATGGCCGAGCCATTCCAAGTCCTTATTTAATCCTGAGGTAATGCAATCTAGTTTGCATATCAATTAGAGTTCAACAGTTTCTCTTTGAAGTCTGTTTTTGGAGTTAATCTGTCGCAACACTGCTACCCTCAAGTCTGTAGTGAGTGATTAGGGAGGTTGAAGTGTTCTCCTACTGGTTTTTGAATGTGATGATTCCTGATGTCAGATTTATGTCCATTTATTCTTTTGCGTAGAGACTGTCCGGATTGGCCAATGTACACGGCAGAGGGGCATTGCTGGCACATGATGGCATATATCACATTGGTAGATGTGCAGGTGAACGAGCCCCTGATGGCGTGGCGGATGTGATTAGGCCCTGTGATGGTATCACTTGAATCGATATGTGGACAGAGTTGGCATCGGGCTTTGTTGCAAGGATAGGTTCCTGGGTTAGTGTTTTTGTTGTATGGTGTGTGGTTGCTGGTGAGTATTTGCTTCAGGTTGGGGGGCTGTCTGTAAGCAAGGATTGGTCTGTCCTCCAAGATCTGTGAGAGTGAGGGATCATCTTTTAGGATAGGTTGTAGATCTTTGATGATGCGCTGGAGAGGTTTTAGTTGGGGGCTAAAGGTGACGGCTAGTGGTGTTCTGTTATTTTCTTTTTGGGGCCTGTCTTGTAGTAGGTGACTCCTGGATACTCTTTTGGCCCTGTCAATCTGTTTTTTCACTTCAGCAGGTGGGTATTGTAGTTGTAAGAATGCTTGATAGAGATCTTGTAGGTGTTTGTCTCTGTCTGAGGGATTGGAGCAAATGCGGTTGTATCTTAGAGCTTGGCTGTAAACAATGGATCGTGTGGTGTGTCCAGGATGGAAGATGGAAGCATGTAGGTAAGTATAGCAGTCAGTTAAAAGGTGAGTTTGTTAGTGAAATCCTTAAAGTTTCTGATTTATGTTTTGATGTTGCAAACATCGATTTTCGTCAAAATGTATTATAATGAGACAATATGAAAGTGATTCAAAAACCTTTTCATGATTTTTTTAAAGATTTAAATAATAGAGCTGTGCAATGGCTTGCAAACTTCCATTATAAAATAAGATTTTTTTTCACACAGCCTTAATCATTTTGTACAATTTGGACACCTGTGTGGTCTTCGTAATTACACATAGTCTCCCTTCTACTTAGTGATCTAGCACCATTTTGTGATGCCATCTGCTTTAAGATGGATAAATGTAGCCTTTCTCTCCCCATCATTGCAGCTGGTCTTTGATCCAGTACAGCTAATTCATATTTAGCATTTATCATCTACCATCATAGGTTTATGGGGACAGAGGTGCACCTGGTCTGAATGAATTTCCTTTGATGGAATTTGTGACTATCTCAGGATGTGATAAAGAGTCATTCATCCTCTTCCTGGTGGAACACAGGGGAATCATCATTACATGTGTGACAGCAAGATTTTGTTCTTTAAATATACCATGGATATTTAAGAATTCATTCAATGTTATAATCTATTGGCTTCATTTTGTTAGTCATCTGAGCTAAAAGAACAATATTTATTTATTTATTTATTTATTTTATTGTTATCACATTGTGTTGCATTGGGATTAGAGTTTTGCCACCATAACAAAATGTGAAACTAAGATTAGAGAAGATCTAAGTTAAAATAAAATTGGATTCCCAATAACCATATAGAACCATTAGAAATCTATTATGAATTTTCTCTGGTTAATTCATTCCTGCACTTATGTGTCTCCCACATATGCTCTTCCTATGTTAATATGAAGCTTTTCCAAGTAAGCAGGGTGGGCAGTATCTTTTCACTTGCATTGTCTGTGGAGAAAACTGTTGTCATGTTACTGAAAGAAATTCCTAACATATTTATAGCATGCAGGTGTGGTGGTGCATGCCTGTAATCCTAGCTACTTGGGAGGCTGAGTCTGGTGGATCACTCAGCTGTTCTGGGTTGTGGTGCCTGGTGCCACTGACAGCCTAGCCAGCGAGTGGCTGAGGTCCTGGCTAGACCAACACAAATGATGTGTTGTGATCGCTGCTCTCTGTGAGGGCTGATGGACCAATTCAAGGTGATTTATAGTATGATTATGGTCCAAGGCTGGTGCAAATCTGTTTGAATTAAAGAGGAAATATTAATTGCTCTGAGTGGAGCAATACTAATAATTTTTTTAATTGATCAATTACACATCAAGTAACAATATGACAACAGTGTAAAATTGCAGTTTGCTTGCCATGTGATTTACAGATGAGTTATTCACAGATAATGGCCCACAATCATAGGTGATAGTAAGCTGGAACGGGCCGGTATGGCATACTGGTAAGAAAGTGGCCGCCGGTACGGGCCAGTACACAGCCGACGTTAAAGTGCTGCCACAGCAGCACTTTAAGCACCATTCTGGCAGGCCCACTGACAGGTAGGGGGAGGGGCAAAAGGGGCAGCAGCAGCCGGGAGCCCTGGTCCCTTTCAATCACTACCGCAGCCCCAAGCAGCAGGGACCATGTGGTCCTGAAGGGCTGGCTTGGGGAGCCTGTCCCCAGGCCCGCCCCTTCCGTGCGAGGCTCTGCCCCTTCCAGGGACCCAGAGGTGCCCCCCCACACACACCTTGCTCAAGAACCCAGCCACTCTGCGTACCGGTAAATCCTTTAAGTTACTTTCACCCCTGCCCACAATTCATGAGTAGCTCACACTGTAACTTCTCTTTGATGTTTCAGTGCAGGCACACAGTCCACAGCCTTTACTATGAAGCATCATAAATGAAAACAGAAAAGTCCATGCAAATAACAAAAATCTTAATCAAAATAGTCCAGGAAGAGTTAAGGGATCCATACCTAGCATTGTTAGAACATCAGAACACTCCACACACCAGCATATCATATGAAACATCAAGTCTCGGTTAATATTATATTTTCTTTACATTTGATTTAAAATTAAAAGGGAAGATATAGCAATAGCCACTGAAATCACTGGATGTGGGCCGTCTTTAAGTGACACAGGTACAGCTCTGTTAAACTGATCCATTTTCACGTGACGGGGCCAGGATATAAACACCAGTTTCTAACCATCACTCTTATTTGTCAAACTTTTATTACAGACAGGATACCAGGATTAATTAAAGTGGAATTTTAATAACTACCATTTGTCAGGGTTGCATACAAAAGACAGAACCTAAAGCAGCATATAGTATCACAGCAATCAGAGATATATATGATCTATTTAATCATCTCATTTATCATCCACCAGGGCAAAATTTCTCCTTACAGAATTATGTCCAGTATCCAGTGCCTTGCACAGTGTCCCCTAAGAGCACACTAACACCTTGATTTATGGTATTGCCAACACTAAGCATTCAAAAGTCACGAGTCAAGCCACAAAATAGCATAAGATTTGGCTTTAAAATCATGAATTAAAAAAATAAATTTTGGATTCTTTTATTTGCCTTTTGGTTTCTGAGCCATCATAGAATAATAGAATCTCAGGGTTGGAAGAGACCTCAGGAGGTCATCTAGTCCAACCCCCTGCTCAAAACAGGCTCAATACCAATTAAATCATCCCAGCCAGGGCTTTGTCAAGCCAGGCCTTAAAAACCTCTAAGGATGGAGATTCCACCCCCCACCCCCTAGGTAATCTATTCAGAGTCCTCTGGGGTCATTTTTTCAAGATTTTCTCAACATCCATGTGGGATAGAAACATTTTCTTTTAATAAAAACTGAAATTGTCATGGAATCTCTTGATTCTAGTAGTGGGAAGTTTAAGAAAAACACCAAACATAGTGAGACTTATGCTAAAATCATGAGAGTTGGAGAACCTGGTTAATGACTGAATATGAAGGAAGCATGCCACTCACTTCATCACCCACACCAATTTGGATCCCAATTTTATTTACTAGAATAGGGCTAGCAGCACCCCAATCATCTGTATTAGCACTTCTCTTATGACGTCCAGTAATAGCCTCTGGGATGATCTAGTTGGGGTTGGTCCTGCTTTGAGCAGGGGGTTGGACTAGATGACCTCCTGAGGTCCCTTCCAACCAAGAGATTCTATGATTCTATTCTATGATTTTTATAGTTTCAGACCTGGATTTTCAGTAATGAGATAAATGTGCATTCTATATACCTCTTGTGTGTACAATATTGCACATGAGAGTGCAAATCCCAAATTTGCACATGCAAATGTCCAGATAGGTGTCTATCTAGCGAAGTGTTATACCAATCAAGAATTTGCATGCACACATCATATAATTTACCATAGTTTGATTTATTTAGATTTGACATGTAAAAAATGTCCATACAAAGATCTGTGCACTCTCACAATAATAAATGTACAATAACCACACAGCAAATTAAAGACAAATTACCTAACTTCACAAGTTAGCATCTGTCTATAATCAAATCATATAGCAATTTACCTTTATCAGCAGACAATACAAATGAGTGCCAAAAAGACTCACTTTTTTATATTATGTCTTCATTTATAAATAGATTATAAAGGGTTAATAGAGGACAGATGTTTTAATAAATGGTTAATCAGTTGTTATGGATTGTTGTAGAGTCTAATGGATCATTAGATTGTTAATATCCATGGCCTATAAATATATTAAACACCTTCTGCCGATGGGCTGATACCAATCTATGACACATACTACTAATTTGTGAAACATGCTTATAATATTCATTAATAATTTATTAACTATTTATAAATAGAATCTTCATATAAAGTGTGACCCCAAAAATATACCCCAATCCTTTCCTAGAAACCCAATCTACCAAATTCATGCACAAAGTAGATAGAAATCTACATGCTGACAAATAGGCCTTTCATTCATGTCCTGGTTAGATTTTTTTGACAAACTTAGAAAAATGCTGATTTGTCAAAACTAAAACTGTTCTCGAAACAGGGTTGGGTTCAATACATTTTCCAACTCAAAAATGTAAAGAAAACGTTTCAAAATTGTTGAAACATTTCATTTTGACATGTTCAAAACTGAATTTTTAAGTTTCCTGGTTTGAAATGACTTCATTTTGAAATTTAAGCTAATTAGACTGAAACAGGCTTAAATAATGAGAAACAGGTCAAAACTGAAACAAAACATTTTGAAATTAGCAAAACAACTTTCCAATTGACCCAAAAAGGAAAACAAATGCTTCACAAATATTTTCAAAATTTTGACTTTTCATCCTGATTTCAGATGGGGAAAAACGTTTAACTTGCAAAAATATTCACAGGATGGGAAAACCATTTCCTGACTAGTTGTAATCCTGATATACTCTGTGTGAAACTGTTTCAGGGTCTAGAGGTAAATCCAGGGGAGGAGTTTCAAACGGAGGAGCCAGAATCCCAGTATAAGCCCAATAAACCTTGTAGTGAATAACAAGCCTCTGAAACTTAGGACCAGAAAAATCTTTTGGACTCTATGAAAGATGTTTTTCTTTCTGTAACAAAGAATCACTTGGCTGATACTTTGATTGTAATTTATGCTTTTTGAAGTTGTTCTTTGATCCAATACTGCTCAGTCAAAATCGACTATTGTAAATTTATATGCAGTAGAGAAAAGTGACCCCAGGATCTCACAACATGTATTTCTTATGAACTGTGAGTTTGCTTTTTCCTCACCATTAACAGCAAGTCCAAGATTCCCCTATTCTGAGTGATCCAGTCATATAAATTTCAGAAGCTATCTGAAGCCTGAATCCCAACCAAGGATAAAAAAATTGTAGGAAAGGGGTGCAGACCAAACTGAATGAACAAGCATAGCTAACAAGTTAATCAGAGAAATCAGAAAGTCTAGAAGGAATGAATCAGCAAGGAAGCTATCTGTTGGAGGACAGAAGCTGTAGGGAAAAGTGAGAATTCCCAAAAACCAAGTAGATTTGGACCTTGCAAAGGAAATTTAAAACCAATAGTAAAAAGTTATTTAGCCATATAAATAAAAATAAAAACAAGGACCGAAGAAGTAGGACTGCTAAACACTGACAGTGGGGTAGAGATTAAAGACTAAGCATCTAAATGAATATTTTGCTTCAGTTTTTAATAAGGGCAATGAGGAGCTTGGAGGCTGTGGAAGGGTAGATTATGGGAACAAGGATATGGAAGTAGAAATTATCACATCCAAGATGGAAGCCTAATTCAAACAGTTTAATGGGACCAAATCAGGGGACCTGGATAATCTCCATCCAAGAATATTAAAGGGACTGGCACATGAAATTCCAAGCCGAATAGCAAGGATTTTTAATGAATCTATAAAGTTGGGGGTCATACCCCATGACTGGAGAATTGTAAACATAGTACCTATATTTAAGAAAGATGGTGGGGGGGCGGCGGTGGGAAGTGATCCAGGAAACTACAGGCCTGTTAGTTTGACCTCAGCTGTATGCAAGGTCTTAGAACAAATTTTGAAAGTTAGAGAAATTAAAGATGTAAAGGAAACGGTAAGTGGGATAAAATAGAACATGGTATTACAAAAGGTAGGCTGTGCCAAACCAACCTGATCTCTTTCGTTGAGAAGATAGCTGATTTTTAAGACAAAGGAAGTGCAATAGATCTAATCTACCTGGATTTCATTAAAACATATGATACAGTTCCACATGAGAAATTGTTACTTAAATTGGAGAAGATGGGATTGATACAAGAATCAAAAGGTGGATAAGGAATTGATTAAAGGAGATACTACAACAGGTCATACTGAAAAGTTAACTGTCAGGCTGGAGAGAAGTTACTAGTGGAGTTCCTCAAGGATCGGTCTTGGAACCAATCTTACTTAATGTTTTCATTAATGATTTTGGCACAAAAATGGAAATGTGCTAATAAAATTTGCAGACAACATAAAGTCAGGAGGTATTGGGGAATCAGAATATCATACAAGAAGATTTTGATGAACTTGAAAATAAAAAGGATGAAATTTTATAGTGCAAGTTCATGCACTTTTAAGGACTAACAACAAGAGTTTTTGCTTTGAGCTGAGGACATATCAGTTGAAAGCAACAGAGGAGGAGAAAGACCTGTGTATATTGGTTGATCACAGGATGACTAAGCCCCCAATGTGATGCGGCCATGAAAAAGGCAAAAGCATTCCTAGAATGCATCAGGCAAGATATTTCCAGTGGAGATAAGGAAGTGTTATCATAATTATACAAGGCACTTGTGAGACCTCCTGTCTAGAATACTGTGTGCAGTACTGATCTCCCATGTTTAGGAAAGACAAATTGAAACTGGAGCAGGTGCAAAGAAGGACTAATAGTATGATCCAAGGAATGGAGAATCTACCTTATGAGAAGAGACTTAAGGAGTTTGGGTTGTTTATCTTAACAAAATGAAGGCTCATGGGAGGTATAATTGTTCTCTATATAAATACCTCAGAGGGATCAATCCCAGGGAGTAGAATAGTTATTTAAGTTGTGGGCCAATGCTGGCACAAGAACAAATGGTTTTAAACTGGCCATCAATAAGTTTAGGTGTGAAATTAGATGAAGGTTCCTAATCATCAAAGGAGTGAAGCTCTGGAGCAGCCTTCCAAGGGTAGTAGTGTGGGCAAAAAATCTAACTTGTTTTAAGACTGAGTTTAAGTTTATGGAGGAGACGGTATGATAGGATTACCTTACAGTGGCATATGGCCCATCCATGATTGCTGTTAGCAGATATCCCCAGTGGCTGGAGATGGGACTCTAGTGGGGGACTACAGAGAATTATTTTCCAGGTGTCTGTCTGGTGGGTCTTGCCCACATGCTCAGAGTCTAACTGATCACCATATTTGGGGTCAGAAAGGAATTTTTTTTCAGGTCAGATTCGAAGAGACCCTGGGTTTTTTTCACCTTCCTCTGCAGCATGGGGCATAGTTCACTGGCTGATTTGAACTAGAGTAAATGCTCTGTAACTTGAAGTCTTTAAATCAAGATTTGAGGGCTTCATTAACTCTGCCAGAGGTTATGGGACTGCTAGAGGAGTGGGTGGGTAAGGTTCTGTGGTCTGCAATGTGCAGGAGGTCAGACAATATGAGCATTGTCATGCTGTCTGGGGTGGATCACAACTATGAGTGGACAGACCTAAGGGATCTCCAATTTCCAAGCAAAGTCTTTCCAGATGGATATCTGGCTGCATTACCTTGTGCTATCAAGTCTCACGATATTCAACCTCCCTCTAGAATATTAACCCATTACACATGATCCCTTTGTACTTCGATAGCCTTTCTTAAGAACGTTCCCATTGCAGAAATACATAGTGTCACGACTTGGACATTCATTCATACATTTGCTGAACACTATGCAGTCACTCATCACTCAGCTTCTGATGTCATATGTGGCTCTACTGTTCTGTCTTCAATCTTAGATATGACTCCAAAGATCCTCTCCGCTGTAGAGGGTACTGCTTGATTGTCATCTAGAATGGAGCACCCATGGGAGCACAAAGAAGAAGAGATGACTCACCCTGTGCAGTAACTGTGGTTCTTTGAGGTATGTGTCCCTATGGGTGTTCCACTATCCATCCTCCTCCCCTCTGCTTGGGAGTTCTTTTCAGTGGGTTCTGTGGTAGAGAAGGAACTGAAGGGAGTTCACCCATGCAGTGCTATATACCCCTGGTGCAGGGCACAAGGCTGTGGGGGACACATACATGGGCACAACAGACACTGCTACCTAAAATCTCTGCTCTGAGGCACATGGGGCACAAGCACACTAGAGTGGGACAAGTATCAGAGGGGTAGCCGTGTTAGTCTGGATCTGTAGAAGCGACAAAGAGTCCTGTGGCACCTTATAGACTAATAGAGGTATTGGAGCATAAGCTTTTGTGGGTGAATACCCACTTTGTTGGATGCATCCGAAAGCTTATGCTCCAATAGCTCTGTTAGTCTATAAGGTGCCATAGGACTCTTTGTTGCTTCTAGAGTGGGACACACATCTCAAAGAACTACTGCACAGGATGAGTAATCTTTTCTTTATTAGAGTCCCATATTAGTCGCTCCATTATCTTGCTCAGGATTTATGTCAGACTGACAGGCCTATAATTACATGGGTCATCCTATTTACCCTTTTAAACTATTAGTATTTACATAATATTAGTTTTCTTCCAGTCTTCTGGGACTTCCTGGCGTTCCATGATTTACTGAAAATCAACATTAATGGTCCAGTGAGCTCTTTTAAAACTCTTGGATGCAAGTTATTTGGACCTGATGATTTCTAAAGATCTAACTTTAGTTGCCACTGTTTAACATCCTCATGAGAAACTAGTGGAATGGAAAGAGTGATACCATATGATATGACTACATCATCTGTTTTTTCCCCAAATACAGAACAGAAATATTTTATGGAACTCTTGTGCCTTTTCTGCACGATTATTGATAATTCTACCATTTCCATGTAGTAATGAACTAATACCATTGGTAGGATTCTTTTTCTTCCTAATATACTTAAAAAACACCTTATTATCTTTAACTCTGCTGGCCATAGATTTCTCCTTGTGTCCCTTTACTATCTTGATCAATTTTCTATATTTCTTAGCTTCTGATTTATATTTATTACTACCAACTTCCCCTTTCTTTCATTTGTTATATACTATTTTTATAGATACCTTCGCTTCCCCTCTAAATGAGGTCAGTTTTTTAATCAATACAGCCTTCTTCCTCGACTGTGGGATTGTGGTCTTTTGGGCAGCTAGTAAAGTATTCTTAAACGATTGCCAATTATCATTCCCGTTTTTCTGATTGAATTCTTCTTCCTGGCAGATTTGGCTTATAATTGTTTCAGCTTTGTGAAACTGGCCCTTTCAAAGCACCAAACTATGGGGTATGTTGATGTTGGGAGATGACGATCTGACTTCTGGTTAGCCAACTGGGAACATCTATTAACTGGAGAATACATAAATGGGATTAAGAAGTATATTGTCTATGTATCTTTGAAAGAGTGATTATCTGCCTGTCTATCAAAACGCAAATGTGCATATGCAAATCATAGAGCATATTTTGCTCTCATGTAGTTTTTCCCCTTAAAAAGAATTGCAGAATGCTTAATAGACAAATGCATTCCACATCCATACAAATACAATAATGTGTGCAGGTTACAATATATTGTGCAGCTAACATTAACAGCAGTGAGGAAGGGATGAAAAAGGGGACAAAGAAAAGTTTTGTAGAGAATGATAGAATATGGGGAAACTAGGAGTCTCTTGGCATAGCATTTGATTTTATTATTGTTGTTGTTATTATTTATTTATTAATGAGGGGTTCAGGAAGTGAAATGGTTCTGGAAACAGGATTTGCAGCAAATTGTAGAGTCAGTTAAAAGCAGGCAATGGGAGATATTCTAGGAGGTGGGGGCTATCTTGAGATAAATTCCCAGGTTACAGACAGTAAGGCAATATATGAAATGTGAATCAAGGCGAATGATGAAGGTGGTGAAGGGCTGGTTGTAGGTGCTCCACTTACCAATTACAGAGCAAAACCATTGACTTAAAGGAGGCTGCCTGTTTTCTGAAGGAAGAAAAGTGGAGTGATTATGTCTGTTCCTATAAACTGTGAGGAATGAGATTATACGGGGGTGGGGTGGAAGGAGGAACAGAATGAAGGGATGGGTGAACCCTTAGGGTTCACACACACACACACACACACACACACACACACACACACACACACACACACACACACACACACACACACACACCAGCTAATCTCCTGAGACCACATGTCTTGGAAGAGGAAGAGCTCATGCTAAGATGCCTGGGGCTCTTCCACTGCTGAGCTGCATGCTCTTCCCGCTGTGTCAGTACCTCCATTGGAGGAAATGCTAGAGGAAAAGGGGTAAAGGATGAAACCTGAAACTTTCTGGGTTTAGTGCCTGACATTCACCCCACTCACAGTCACTGCAATCTATCCACTCTTTATCTATAAGTAAGAATGGCAAAAATATGCTGTATGTTTTAATTTAAAGTAAAAAAACCACAAACATTTCTTTCCAAGTAACTTCGTGAATGTATTTGGAGGAGCTGTTTGTTTCCCTCTTCTACTTCTTTCCAAGTCACAAAGTTCTGTACAATACGGATTTGGAAAATGTAGTATTTAGTTTCTCATTTTAGCTGTGGGCACATCAGAAAAGTTTGGAAATGACTTTCAATCCGGCATTTTAAAATTGTTTTTAATTTGTCTAAAAACAGAGTAAAGAGTTTCATTAACAAGCTCAGAGTAATAGTTATACCACTTTTCCTCTGCTATCAGCTTTCACTTTTATTTAAGAAGGGCGTTCCCCTTGCATCTCCTTTCCCACAGGGCCCCTATCACTAATATTTCTGTGATCTGTGAATAAACCAAAATTTTAAGTTAGTACTTACAATCAATGCAAATTAATGATTTCTTTTTTTAAAAAATATTTCAATCAGGAAAAGCAGCTTTGTAGTTGAAAATCCCATGCTGGCCTTAGAGTGGGAGTTTTTCCAGCCTCTGCTTAAATCCAAAAAAATACTGCAATCTTCTGGCACAGGCTCACTGTAATGCTTTAAAAACAATTTAGCAACTGTCATTGCTGTAATTACAGTAACTAATTACCATCCTTAGCAAACAAATAGCTTAACATAATACGCAAGCCGAATCAATTTTGAAGAAATGCAAATTCCGAAAGCGAAAAAGGGCATTTTGGCAAACCTGAAAGAGAAGCAGGAAAATAATACACTTTGTTTTATCTGCACATAATTCCCAGGGAATATCATATCATAAATATTTGCATTCAGTTCTTATCAGGACATTTGCATTTGCTTCTTATCAGTCTGCAGGCCGGACTCTGCCAGATAGAGAGTAGAGCTCCACACCATGCACATATTTCTAATGAATCACGTCTCAGGCCGAGAGAATATTTTGGCTGGAACTTTATCACTGAGATGAAGAGGTCATTTACTCTCAGAGTCGGTTCATCTTGGAATTGTCTTGAGATTGTGATGTGATTCAACCGACTATTTAAAAAAAATGTGGATTCTGTTCATTTCTGTATCATTTTGTATGAAATCAGATAGCTTAAGAGGCAATTTTTTCCCCAAGAAAATGAAATAATATTTTACGTAAAAACTTTTATTCAGATTTATACCCCAAATTCCACAACAAGTAATACTGCATGTTTTCCAGTGTGTAAGAAAAGAATAAAATAATAATAGGTTAAAAATAAAGAAAGACTAGGAATAAATCAAGCCTCACTTAACAGTCATTATCGTGAAATTTACTGCCAAATCCTTTTGTAGTACTTCAGAAACACATTTGATTAGTGGCAGTTCCCTTAGTAATGGGAGGCAGTGTTTATTGCAAGGCAACAGCCTCCGTAATGAGACCATCAGATTTCACTAGCAGTTTACCCAGATAAATTAATTTTTCATCTTCTTGTTATTAACAGTGCATCTCACCTGTTAGAAAAACAAGTGGGAAATGTCATAAACGTTGAAGTCACATGCATTTTCTTCTTGCCATGCTTAAACACACACACACACACACACACACACACACACGAACACACATGGAATAAACCATGACGCTTTAAGGACTTGATTCTGAATTCCTCATCCATCCAAGATTCCATTTGACTTCACTTGGAATCTGTGTGCATAGGAATATAGATCTGGGCTCTTAAATCCATTTTGCTTTGGCACAAAACACTCATGACTTATGGCTCATAAATGTACAACGGGAAAACAGTATATGTCATCTGACAAAAGACATATTTTGCACATTGATTAGAATCAGATCATATTTATCAAATATTTTAATTGAGCTGAATTATTATTTTCTGCGGTGTGGCTCTTTGGTTCTTTACCTAGCTACTTTTTACATTCCCATGTGAGCCTGAATCATGTTGGAAATTTTAAATTTTGTCCTGTGCAGGAGAGATTACATCCATAATTATTATTTATAATTTCTGGACTATATATTGGGCCAGATTCTCATCTGGTGTAAATCGGTGTTGTTCAAAGCAGCAGATGATCTGGCACTAAATATTTTTGCACAGATGCTGGGATCCAAATGGGAAGTAAAAATTTGAGAGGTGATCAATCTACTATGTAGTCTATGATTTCATTTTCAGGTAACACCATAACAATCAGGATAGAACAGAACAAACAAATGTGCCTGCTAGCCATTTAGAGCAGAAGAAATATATTTAAATATGGGTCTCCTTTTCCCTTTAATGATCACTTAAAGTTAGTTTTTCCTGATGCCAGGTATCCCACTTTGATTTATTTGTTTTAACACAATGTGCGGTTTCTAGTTCATTACTATTCAAATGACTGATACAGCTTATTTGGACACAGGAAAACATTGCATCAGTTGTGTCAGAATTATCTAAAAACAACTCCTGAGGCTCTTAGGTTGTTTCTGATATATATTGACTGTTATAGGGTATATCCTGCCCTGTCTTCCACGGATGCAGTGTCATGCATTTCCAGTGTGTATATAAGGGGTTGGACAGGATACCGGGAGCCTATATATAGGGTCAGGGCCGACGAGATGGGGGGGCGGGGGGAAGCCAGTACAAATTACCGGGGCCCAGAGGTCTGGAAGGGGGCCTGGGGTCTGACTATGTAAAGATTTTTAGCCGGTCCGCCCTTGCTGGGGGGCCCGAACCTGCTCTCGGTGGCCCTGTATAGGGTATCTAGCTTCTGAGTGCCATGGAGCTATAATCAGTAGGAGTGGGCATCAGGAGAAGCAAGGATGGTAAATCTGAAACTATAAGGATCCACTGACCAGTACTCCTGCAGAAGGCATCAGTGCACCCTAGACTCATTCCTGGAATCAACAGGAGTTGATGGAGCTCAACACCTCACAGGATTAGACCCCATCTGCTGAGGCTGCTGCAGCCTTCAAGACGCTCATAGAGTCAGTCTACAGGGTGTATGTGTTTGTGGGAGGAGTTCAGCTCCTAAGGCTCTTCCCAGCACATAACTCATGTTTGTGTACTTGTGCATGTGTGTAGGGATACACAAAATGAACAGAGATTTCAGGGATATATTATATACATTTATTTAATAAGATTTTACAGGTGTTGATTTGCCGCACTTTGTTTACAATTTTCCATTTATTATGCAAACTACATAGACGTTTAAGATGGAAAAATACCTAATTAAACAGTAGGGTAAATTATCTGCTGGCGTAAACTGGCACAATTCCAGTGAAGTCAATGGAGCTGCTCCAATTTACACCAGCCCAGTGAGCTCAAAGATACTAAAAATGGAATCTGGAGTTTGCTGTAATGCACAAATGTAAAATGAGAGCAGTTAACCTTTTTAATATGGGGCTGATCTTGACTTACAGTATTGCAGTCAGTTAAGAGTTTAGTCATTTGAGCTCAGTGGGGACAATAATGGACCTCTAAAGCATTTCCCCCTCTGTCTCATTTTAAAGTGCATTCATATTAAAGTAAAAAGTAATCATGTGGTAAAAAAATGATTGCTTTGTGTGGAATTCAGTAACTCATCTGGCATAGAAATCATATCTATCTTTCATGTTTTATCATTTGTTTTTTAGCGTTTGCTTTGAGGTGGGAAGGGCTTACAGTTAAGAGCCCATTATCAGAGTAAAGGATGCAGGAAATCCAAAATATTTATGTTTGTTCATGGCACATGGACAAGAAACAGTGCTCAGGAAAAGGGTTTTCTGATTAAGTGATTGAAAACACTCTGGTGTATGTTAATGGCTTCTTCTGTCCAACAGATAACATCATCTTCAGCCTTATCACTGTTCTTGAACTTATTTTAAACATTCTCCTGTGCTCTTCCAATTATATACTGTGCTCTTTTGGCATCTAGTTTCCTCACTGCAACTCATCTCATTTGTTTGCTTTCTAATTTTTGTCAGCAGGTTGAGTATAAAAAAGAGCATTTAATAGATTCTTGAAGTGAAAAATACTTTCCAGAGTGAGATTAATTTATATGGAATTAAACCACAGAATTTTTTAAATTTAAATATTTAAAAACACTAACCAGTGCTTTTAATATCTTAATATTATTTTGTCTACATGAGTGCTATGAAAAGCATTAAAGATAAAGATGAAGGAAAATGTGATCATTATTTAAATATATGCACATCACTCCCAATAAGATAAAATCAGTTAAGATCATGATAGATCACAATTTTATAGATAGCAAATTTGTCTTTGTCTACTTTACTATAGATATTTGTCCAAGGTTAGCAACTACATAGGCTTTAGTAGAAGCAGTAGTAATAATAATTAATATTTTGACAACTTCATCCTTCAGTATTCCAAAGAGCTTTACAAAGTATGGTCTAAATCCTGCATGAAGTAATGATTTTTATACCCCGGCAAATCACAATGCATGACCAACCCCTTTGTACATTACCAAGACAAGGTGGGTGAGGTAATATCTTTTAATGGACCAACTTCTGTTGGTGAGAGAGACAAGCTTTTGAGCTTAGATAGAGCTCTAAGGGTTGTTCTATAGACATAGATCATCTATATCAATATGAAGGGAGGAAGGCTGGACCAGTGATTAGGGTTCAATTCCCAGGCACCTAGGTTCAATTCCCCACTCCATTGCAGACTTCTCGTATTACCTTGGGAAACTCACTTACTCTCGCGCTCTCTGCCTCAGTTCTCCATCTATAAAGTGGAGATAAGAGTACGTTCAGCCTCACAGGGGTGCTGGGAGGTAAATATATTAAAGATTCTGTGGCACTCAGATACTTCAATAATAGGGCCCTACAAATACCTTAGATAGAGATATAGATTAGGAATGGATGAATATCTAAATATTTTTAAAATATTTTTAAAAGAAAATATTTCAATACATTATTTGATAAATATCACCATTATTTATTGAATACTTTATTCAAGACTGTTCAAACACATATGGGACTCCTCAAACACCTTATGAAAGTATTTATTAAATAAATTATTCAATAAAAATAGTAAATTTGGTCAGGCAGTATATTCAGTGACTACTATTCACCCAGCTGAAATATAGATAATAGATTATTTTTAAAGCACAAAACACTTTAGGATTTCTTGGAGCTAATGGACATGAATATTGTGGCCTATATGATCTGCTGATATAAATTGTCATAGTTTCATTGAAGTCAGTGGAGCCGTGCCAATGTATAACTGCTAAGGATCTGACCTAATTTGTAAATACACAAGAGTACATGCAGTGTCTTTATATTTATGAATATACCATGTACATATCTGTCTCTCCATTTGTCTATTTATCTAGCTATCTGTCTTTGTCCAACTCTGTGTCTGTATATGAAACCTTCACTCACCACTGAAAGGCAGCTTCTGTAATTTATCCAATAAATTTAATCCTTTTCTCTGTTTCTGAATTTTTTGCAAATTGGTCCTAATTTTTATTACTGTGTTCCTCATTCGTAAGTATTTGCCAAATTGACTGAAATAAGTTTTTCAGACTACATGTTTTTTGTGAACTGTTCACTTGGAGCATTCACTGTCTGATATTTGTTATTCATCATGTGTGACTGACTATGCTAAAATTGCTGAAACCTATGGGAATCATGAACATTTTCATGAATAAAGTGGCAGTTTTCTGTATACTTGGAAAAAAGGATAAATAAGAAATAAGAGAAAAAAAAGAAAATCAACATGTTTATTTGTGAAAATATTCAGAAGGCGTTTTTTGTATCAATTCAACCAGCCACAGTAATTCACCCAACCATAATCTGTACAGAATTCCACTTCTCTTCAATCTCTAATAGCATTAAGTGGTTGATCATGACATGCAGATGAATGAAGACAGACACAGGGATGAATTTAAATTGCAGACTGCAACTTAATTAATTTAAGATTGCCCTCTGTCTCTCATATACCAAACATATAAGTTGGTTCAGTGCAGGGTTACAGGGCTCCCACCATATATTTAATAACTCAGGGTAGATCCTCTTCAGCCTACCCCTGAATCCTCTCGCCCATCTCCTCATGAGGGTACCCAAAGGGAAACCTGGGTCTGTGAAGACTCCAGGTTTCTCCTTCTCCAACAGGCACAAGGTCTGCAATTGAAATCTTGGGTCTCATTTGCCTCTGGAACTGACCATTTTGGCTTTTATCTATACTGGACACCAGCTGTAAGTTGTGACAAACTAAACTTTACTATATATATCTAATATTAAATTTCCAAGTCCTTGTTATAGAAGAGTTAGGTATTATTATTATTCTTTAAATGCACCTCCATGATGCTGTGAGGAAGGTGAACAAAATTACAGAACTTTGCCAGTTTGGCCCAATGGGAAAAATTCCTTCCTGACCCCAAGCCAGGTGACCAGTCAGAGCAACAGCATCATGAAATCTCAGCTCATATACTACAACTACAGGGAAGACAGGTTGGGCAGCAGAAGGGGACAAGAGGCCCCAAAAAATCTGGGAAGGACGTTAATTAGTTGGGATGGGAATGCGCAGGCCAATCAGCTTGTTCACTTCCCGTTGGCCAGCCAATTGAAGTAAATAGGGGCCGAGGCCCAGCATTCTCAGGCATGCATTTTCCCCTCTTCCCTTCCCTTCCCTTCCCTTCTGGGTTGTCCTGCCCCCTGTCAGTCTGACCAACATCCCACCCTGTGAAATGGGGGATATTTGCCAGTTTCAACTTGAGTTATAGATTTAAGAGGATGCTAAAAAGAAAAACTAATTTACCTAGACAGGTTAAGCAGTACTAGAGATGGTAATGGTCATGGTGGAAAAGTTTGCAGTTCAGTGTTCAGAACTGACAGTTTGTTATAATTGTTTTTGTAAGCAGTCATACTGTAACCCAGTCCATGTTCCATAGTTATCCTCTTTCCTATGCGCTGAAGCAAAGAGGGAGGAAATATGGTCTCTTTGCATCTGGAAAATATACTGATTGAAATATCATTTTTGGTAAGTCTACTCTATAGACACTAATTGATATTGTCTGAATAAGTGGAAGTGTCTGTCAGAAAAGCCTTTTTAAAAACTGACTTGTTTTCCTATCCAGTATATTTAAAATTGGCATGTTAGCTTCCCTCTTAGAAAACCTCCTATTTTGATTTATGAATGTTTTCAAATTTTTAAGATTCTCAAAAACGTTGTTTCACCTGTAAGTAGAGAGATAGCTTGTTTGGCTAACTGCCTTGAGTGACTGTGTGCCAGGTAATGAATAATGCCATGTTCAATATTCTAAATTTGTGTTCCAAATTGTGAATTTCGAATGAGCTGCATGGAAGTCTACTGATAAGTGACTGATTTTTTACTGCAAGGATTGTCTTATTTTAAACTTTAAATTTAGTTGCCTTTACTTTACTCAAAGCATTTTTGAATGGAATGGGATTTAAAGTGATACTCAACAATATTCATATGTCTTTCTAAACCTCAGAAGCAGCGAAACTGAATAAAAGAATGAATAATTAGTGCAATATATTTCTCCAAAACAAAAGGCCATAGTAGCTACATCCACTAAGAGTTAAGCCAGGGATGAATTTAGCCCAAGTATTATACTACAAACTCTTTTAAAATGGTCTTTTGAAAGCAGTCAGTCTTTGTGCTGTGTATTAATTTCAACATTGCTTTTAATTCTTTATATTTTTTTAATTTATTTTTTAAAAAGTACCATGGTGAATTCAAAGAAATCATTTACCAGCAATGGGATATGACATGCTGCAGTTATTTGCAGTTTTGCATACAGGATATATCTATGGTTTTTCACATTCCAAGGACTGTATGGTAACTTGTTGACTTCTTAATGGTAACTGTTGACTTTTTACTAGTAAACACTCTTGTAACTCACTAACATGTTTGAAAATTGAGAATGGTAAAACTGGGATTTAGATATGAGAAGAAATGACACAAGTCTTTGTTCAATAGTCAAAATGAAGCCAATCTAAATGTTGTGTGTATATGACCATATCCATCACTGAATAAACACATCTGAGATTTAAAAACAAAATAAAACATAAAACTTTATTTAGTTTACTGCCATACAGAATACATGGATTATATGTTATTGATAAGTTTTGAAAATGTTGTTTTGTTCTTTATTAATATCTCCACAGAAGAATAATTGGTGCCCTATTCACAGGTATAGAATCATACTTCTATGATCCAATTGATAAGTGAAAGGACATCAAAAAACCATTAAAATTAGCATCATATAGTTTTGCTCACAGTAATTCTATAGATTTGATAATAGTTTAAGTGCAATTAGCTTCAACATACAAAAAATACTAAAAACAAAACAGTTTGGATATAGATAAATATAAGTAGCATCACTACAATTAGTCAAGTATACCCAATGATGTAGTAATGGGAAATTATGATAAAGTTAATGACCTGTGAATACAGTGATTGCTCTAAATTCCACTTGTACAAATCTTTCAGGTTATTCAAGTTCATCAACAAAATTTGAGTTACAGAGGCTTACTACTTCTGTTGCTTCTCTTGTTCCTTTATTCCATTTTATCTGGAATATTGTGCATCAGTAGAATACTCTCTGAAGAAGCAAAGTGCCAAAACTGTCAATCTGAGAAAACCAGTCATCCGATTAAACAACATATAGGGCCTGCTGCTCCACTGACTTACATCTTTGTGTAGTCATTTACACTTGTGCAAAGGGAATATAGAATGTTCCTGTTCTGATATGGTAGCATTCTATACCACTTTGCACATGTATAAATGCCTATACAAGATCCAAGGCAGTGGAGAAGCAGGTTTCCCGGTAGGTCATGTCCTTCCTTCTCTTCCTCCATGGACACCCCTCCGCCCCCCGAGAGCAATCAAGGGACAGAGCAAGTCTCTCAACAAGAAGTTGCTTTTTGTGCACACAGTGTGGTCATTTCCACCATGACTACTGCCCTTTCATGGATCATGTCTATGGGCAGGCATGGACAGTGGACACCAAGACCAAGAAAAGAGGCCTGGCCAAGATGTTAGTCCCTGTGTGGATCAACGGGATAGAAGTACCAGCATTAAGAGATGCAGGGTGCAGCTAAACATTGATCAGGGAATAGCTAACGAGCCAGAGATAACTTTGGGGACACCATCTACCTCCAATGCATGCATAGGAATATATGGCCATGTCTCACAAAGGAGGTACAGCTCACCATGGGGAACCGCATGGGAAAAGTAAGAGCAGATGTAGTCCATATGCTGTCTTAGCCAGTGATTTTGGGTTGGGAGTGGAAATTATTCAGGGAGGTCATAAAAATCATGGGGGCAATGACCCCTTGGAAGGAGTTGACCCTCAGGTAGAGGCCCCCATGTCTCAAAACCATGGAAACCTAGCAGGAGTTGGAAAGAGAGAAGATCTTGGTAAAGGGACCTCCTGACAGGAATAATACGCTTCCCACGATCAAGGGTAACAGAAGACTTCACCCTCCCAAGACTTTGATTTACTGATAGCTGACATAGGTTTTGTTGGTGAACAGAAAGATGACCTTAACCCTGAGCAGGGCATATGACCAACTTGCCATTATAAATCGTGAAGTACAGGTCTGTCGCGTCTTACGCACATTTAACTTGCGCGATTTCAGCTTTGCGCGGTTCGCGGTCTGGAAAAAAAAAAAGTTTAATCGCCCGCCTGTAGTGTGGCCGATTCCAGCAGCGTATGCCCCGGAGTGAGCGTGAGACGCGAATCTGCTGTTCCCAATACATACTCAGTCCCCCTGTGCCTCTCATACTGTGTGCATCTCGCAGCGCTGAGTGCAACATGGCCCCTAAACGCAAGCCAGCTACTTCATCTGGTGCTCAACCAAAGAAACAGCGATCTGTTCCAACACTGGAGGAAAAACTGGATGTGTTGGACTTATTGAAAGGCGGTATGTCAGTTGCCAGTGTGGCACGTAAATACAGCCGCAACGAATCTAGCATCCGTGCCATCAAGATTAGAGAGAGAGAAATTCATCAAGCCGTGGCATCAAGTGCTCCAATAACTGCTAAGGTGATGAGCCAAGTGCGTGAGAAGGCTTTAGTGATGACTGAAAAGGCATTAAACTTATGGCTGGAAGACATGAACCGTAAACGTGTGCCTATCAATGGCACCATGTTGCAAGAAAAGGCTCTTAGCATCTATGCGATGTTCAAACCTCCCACCGAAGAGGGGACAGCCTTCTGATAAGAAGGGATTCAAAGCCAGCCAAGGTTGGCTTAACAGTTTTAGGAACCGCTTCAACCTCAAAAACGTGCAGACTACTGGTGAAGCTGCATCTGCCAATGAGGAGGCAGCAAAAGCCTACCCTGAACAATTAAAGGAAATCATAGAGGAAAGGGGCTATCTTCCAGAACAAGTTTTTAATGCTGACGAGACTGGGCTCTTCTGGAAAAAAATGCCCACCTGCACTTACATTTCAAAATCAGAACGACAAGCCCATGGCTTCAAAGCAGCTAAAGACCGTGTGACTGTGTTGCTTTGTGGCAATGCAGCTGGGCATTTAATAAAGTCGGGCTTGCTCTACAGGTCTGCAAATCCCCGCGCCCTAAAAGGCAAGAACAAAAATCTCCTGCCTGTGTTCTGGCAATCAAATAAAAAGGCTTGGGTGACGGCAGCAACATTTCTGGATTGGTTCCACAAGTGTTTCATTCTGGAGGTCAAGCAGTACCTTGAAGAGAAAGGACTTGACTTTAAAGTGTTGCTGCTCGTAGACAATGCTACGGCCATCCTGACACACTCTGGTTTGCGCATAATGACATTGAAGTTGCCTTTCTCTCCTCCAATACCACCTCCATCCTCCAACCTCTCGACCAAAGTGTCATTAGTTGTTTCAAGGCCACGTACACGAGGCATACATTCTCACGGATCCTTACCGCTATGGATGCTGATCCCAATGTTAATGTGATGGAGTGTTGGAAGTCCTTCAACATTGCTGATTGCATCACTTATATTAAACAGGCAATGGATGCAATCAAGCCTGAAACAGTCAATGCATGTTGGCGAAACCTATGGAAAGACTGTGTGAATGATTTTAAGGGTTTCCCGACCATTGACAAAGAAGTGGAATGCATTGTTCAGGTGGCCAGGCAAGTGGGTGGTGATGGCTTCGTCGACATCCTCGAGCAAGAAATTGAGGAATTAATTGAGGGGCACAGAGAAACATTGACTAATGAAGAGTTAGAGGAACTGATAAAATCGTCTACAGAAGACGAAGATGATGACAATGAACAGGAAGAGCCAGCAACTTGGACTCTTCATAAATTTTCGGAAGTGTTCCAAGCAGCGAAACATTTGAATGATTTAATTTCTGAATTTGATCCCTCTATGGAACAAAGCCTCAAAATCACACGTAGTATTATGGGTGATTTGAGACCATACCAAGAAATGTTTGAGGTGCTCAAGAGACAACAGCGACAGTTGCCAATCACCATGTTTTTCAAGAAAAAACAACCAGCAGCAACTTCTCGAGCTGAACCAGAGCCAACCACTTCATCTGTGACTTGCTCTCTGTCACCCGAGCCTGGCTCATCATCTCCTAGCAGGGCCGGCTCCAGGCACCAGCCTATCAAGCACGTGCTTGGGGCGGCACCTGGAGGGGGGGGCAGCACTCAAGGTTTTTAGTTTCTTTTGTAAATTAAAAAAAAAAAAAAAACTTCCTCTGGCGCCCCTGCCGGGGCAGCTGGGTGGCGGCATGCTCCGCTCCCCGCCCGCGCCCCGGCCGGGGCAGCGGGGCGGCCGGCGTGCTCCGCTCCCTGCCAGCGCCCCGGCCGGGGCAGCGGGCGTGCTCCGCTCCCGGCCTGAGCAGTGGGGCCACCAGCATGCTCCGCTCCCGGCCGGTGTGCTCCGCTCCCAGCCGGGGCAGCGGGGCCGCCGGCGTGCTCCGCTCCCGGCCGGGGCAGCGGGGCGGCCCGCGTTCCGCGCTCCCCACTGGCAGGGGGAGCGGGGCGGCGGGCATGCCCCCCTCCCCGCTGCCCCCCCCCAAAACGCTGCCCTGCCAAAATGCGGGAGGCGTTTTGGCGGGGGGGGGGGGGGGGCAGCGGGAAGGGGGGAGGAGCCTGAGAGCCCCGCCTGCCTGGGGAAGGAAGGAAGCAAGCCAGCCCAGTCCAGCCGCACTGGTAAGCAGCCGGGCACGGGGGCGGGGCTGGCGGGGAGCTGCAGCAGGGCCCGGTGGGTGCCCGGGTGCTCTGCTGCTTCCTCCCCTCCCTTGCCCCGCTTGCAAGGGGGGGGAGGAATGCAGCATGCCCGGGGCCGGGGGAAGAGCCGGGGCCAGGGCCGGGGGCGCGAGCACCCACCGGCAGCTCTCCGCCCGCCCAACTCAGTCACCTTCCGGGTTCCCTACGCGGCCGGAGGCGCCTCCGGCCGCACAGGGAACCTGGAATGTGACTGAGTTAGGCGGGTGGGCAGGTGCACGCGGGGCTGCCAGGGAGCTGCCGGTGGGTGCTGAGCACCCCCCAATTTTTCCCCATGGGTGCTCCAGCCCCGGAGCACCCACGGAGTTGGCGCCTGTGCTTCCATCTGTCTCTCTGTGTTATGTTATTAAAAATACAGTACTGTAAAATTATATTTTGTATGTATACTCTTTATTATATACTGTAATGTACATTTCTGTATAGTATATATAGTACTGTACAGGGTTGTATACACAAAACTACATTATGGGCGATTTAAGGGATTTTCACAGTTATACGCGGTTTTCGCTTTATGCGCTCACCGCGGAATGTAACCCCCGCGTAAGATGCGACAGACCTGTAATGAACCCATGACAGATGAAGCAATGGCCCTAGTTTGAACTCAGAGAGGAGAGATGATACCAAGTGGCAAAAGATTACCAAACGAGAGAGGTAAGGGTACAACTTCTGGTCCCAAAGAAATTCCTCCGGAAAATACTACAGCTGGCACATATGGTACCCTGGGCTGGGGGGACATTGAAGGTCAGAGAAAGCCATTGAAAGGATAGCCCTTCGATTGCACTGGCCTGAGGGGCATAGCAAGGTCAAGGACATTGTGTCTGGAGTGCCAATGGACAGGACCCAAAAAGACAGCAAAAGCTCCACTAGTCCCCCTCCCAGTGGTCAGAGTTCCCTTGGAGAAAATCAGCATGGACCTTGTGGGGCCACTGGAAAAGAGTGCAAGTACCAGTATATTCTGGTTATAATGGACTACGACATGTGGTACCCAGAGGCCATCTCCTTTCACTTGACCACTGCAGCAACCATCACTACTGAACTGATGAAGGTTTTTGCATAAGTAGGGATATTAAAAGAGATACTGACTGACCACAGATCCAACTTTACATCAAAGTTAATAGGGAAATTGTGTGACCTCTTGAAAATCAAGACCTTAAAGACATCAGTCTATCAGCCACAGACAGTTGGGCTGGTGGAGCACTTCAATAAGACACTGAAAGAGATGCTTAGGAAATTTGTGACCTCAGACCCCCATCACTGAGATCAGTTACTCTTGCCCCTCCTTTTTGCCATCTGTGAAGTGTCACAGGCATCAACAGGGTTCTCACCATTCAAACTACTATATGGGAGACAACTACATGTGATCCTAGGCCTCTTCCATGAGAGGAGCAAAGTCCCCCCCCCCCCCGAAAAAAACATGGTAGAGTAGTGATCCACCTGAGGGATAATTTGGAGACATTGAGGCATTTTGCTAAAGAAAACTCGTTGAAGTCCCAAACAGAACCAGGAATGGACCTACAGTGGAGGAGCCAGGATGTGAGAATTTGAGCCCTGGGATAGGGTATTATTGTTACTACCAACCTTGGAGTCAAAGCTACTAGCCAGGTGGCAGGGTCCGTTCAAGGTGGTAAGAAGGGTGATGGTGATCAGTTAGGAAATCCACCGGCCACGGAAGAGAAAAGCAATGCAGATTTATCATGTGAACCTGCAAGAGGCTTGGCAGGACTAAGTTGGCTTCCTTATAGCGCCTTCTCCTCTGAACATGAGCTCGTTCCACATGCACCCTTGTGGCACAATACAGGACCAATACCCCTGGGGGAAGAACACCAGCCTGAACAAAAACAACATTTACAACAGAAAATGTGGGAGATGGTCCACCAAGAACTGCAGGCCATGTTAGACTTAGGGATGACTGAGGATTCCTTCAGTGAGTGGAGGAGCCCCATAATATTTGTGTTAAAAGCCGATGGGTCAACCTAGTTCTGCACTGATTTCTGAAAAGTGAATGCAATATCAAAATGTGATGTGTACCATATGCCTATGGTAGATAAGTTGCTGGACAGGCTAAGGGTTGCCAAGTATATATCTGCTCTTGACCTAACAAAGGTTATTGGCAGATTCCTTTAACAACCCAATCATGAGAGAAGACCACTTTTTCCTCCCCGTTGGGTATCTGCCAGTTTAAGACCATGCTATTCGGCCATGGGGCCACAGCCACTTTCCAGCACCTGGCGGTCTATGTACTTCAACCCAATGGACATTATGCCACTGCACACATTAACAGTATTGCCATTTATATTTATGAGTTGAACAATTACTTAAGACATATCATCGCAGTACAGCAAGCCCTCAAGGAGGTAGGTATAATGGCCATCACTGCCAAATGTAGGCTGGCCAGCTGGGAAGTGATTTACCTGGGCTCTACAGTAGGGGGCAGGCTTCTGAAACTTCTGATTGGAAAACTACAAGTCTTGAAGAAATGCCCCATACCAACCACAAAAAAGCAAGTTGCTTTCTGGGCCTTGCCAGCTAATATAGATGCTTTGTACCAAGCTTCACCACCATTGCAGCACCCTCTGACAGATCTGATAAAGGATGCAACCCTAAGAAAATTCAGTGGTCCAGAGCTTGCAACAAGGCATTAAAGATGCTGAAAGGAAAGCTAACTCAGGAACAAGTTCTTTCACACCCTGGCTTTTCAAGATGATTCATATTGCAGTCTGAGGCCTCGAATGTGGGTCCTGAGGGCAGTACTTTCACAGGACTTTGAGGGGGAAGAACACCCCATACTTTATCTTTGTGGGAAACTGTTTCCTTGAGAAGTATCCTACTGTGTCATTGAGAAGGAGGCCTTGGTCATGAAGTGTACCATGGAAACCTTGAGATATTATTTATTGGGGAACCCTTTTCTTTTAGTAACAGATCATGCACCCCTCCATTGGGTGAACTCAATGAAAGATACCAACCCTATCATCATGCAATGCTATCTTTCCTTGCAGCCATATAGTTTTCCAGTGCTTCACCAAGCAAGGAGAGACCATAAGAAAAAGGTTTTTTTATGGGAGTGGGGAGAACAAGAGCCACAGGAGGCTTCCTTGGCACTGAATATGATGGGGAGGGTGTGTGACAGGGTGTATAAACACCACACTGGAACTGAAAGGGTTAAGGATCAAGTCTGGGCCTAGGTGACCCTGCCCACCCACACCTGCAGAGCATGCTCCAACTGAAGGCAGAGCTTAAAAGGGAGCCAGACAGCTCCCTCATAAGGGGTCTGAGAGCTCCTGAGAAAGGGCACTGCTTCTTTTCCAGAGCTTCCTGCTGAGTACAGAGCGGCTGACTGTTCAATTATTATATTTCCTTTTACTACTGTGAGGCAAACTATAAGACTTTGGCAAGAGAGTTGGTGGTAGGAGGTGGCCCAAGGAGGCAGATTTAAGGTCTTCCTGGGAGCTGGACATTGGTACCTCTTACAGGACCCTGGGCCAGAGCCCCATGGAGTGGGAGAGCCTGGACTTCCCTACCAACCCCTCTCGTTAAGGAGGGCAAGAAATCCCTCCCTTCTAGACTCTCTCTGGGGGAAGGAAGGAAAGGGTAAAGACCTTTGGAAATTCTCTATTGGGATTGGATGGCCACAGGTATCAATAGACGGACCCCCATATCTTCCTTGGAACCCTGTCACACTGGGAAGGGATGAGACTGATTAGTGACCTGACTGGACGATTGGGCCACCCCCATCAAAAGGCAAAACACCCCAGTGTATGAGGGTGGCCCGGGGAAAGATTAGAGTCATGGCGAACAGAGGCCTAATCCCCTAACTACTAGGTGGCAGCACCAGCGAACACCCAACCACTGGACTAAATGAAGACAATGGGACTTGTGTTTTAAGGTGCTATTCAGTATCAATAAGGGTATCAAATTGTGGCTCTTGATTTATACCTCTTTGGCAGAGGTGTACGCAACTATCTGAAATATATGCCACTGATGATCGATTAGCGGTATGGATCTTGATATGAATAGCACTGGATTTAGGCATTTAAATTGTTTTTAAAAGTTGGTTGTAGTTGAAATATGCAGTGGTAGCTGATGAATGCTCTCTTTCCTGTGTCCTTGACATTTTTTCAAGGAGGGATTGTATAAAATCTTGGTGTTTTCTACTCTCTGGGTTTTAACTATACTACATGTACCTGAGGGGTTCTTTCAGGAATTTCCCAGTGTGTTAAAATAAAATCCTATAACGTTAGTTTTTAAAATTTGTTATAGCTTTGCAACTTCCCTCAGTTGGTCATATTGTTTTCTAATTAAGGGATAGTTAATAAAACATAAAATACCATTTTGCCTCTATATAAATCCATGGTACGCCCACATCTTGAATACTGCATGCAGATCTGGTTGCCCCCTCTCAAAAAAGATATATTGGAATTGGAAAAGGTACAGAAAAGGGCAAGAAAAATTATTAGGGGTATGGAACAGCTTCCATACGAGGAGAAATTGATAAGACTGGGACTTTTCAGCTTGGAAAAGAGACGACTAAGGAGGGATATGATAGAGGTCTATAAAATCATGACTGCTGTGAAGAAAGTATATAAGCAAGTGTTACTTACTCCTTCTCATAACACAAGAACTAAGGGTCACCAAATGAAATTAATAGGCAGCAGATTTAAAAGAAACAAAAGGAAGTATTTCTTCACACAACACACAGTCAACCCTTGGAACTCTTTGCCAGAGGATGTTGTGAAGGCCAAGACTACAATAGAGTTAAAAAAAGAACTAGATACATTCCTGGAGAATAGGCCCATCAATTACTATTAGCCAGTATGGGCAGGGATGGTGTCGCTAGCCTCTGTTTGCCAGAAAGTGGGAATGGGAATAATTTGACGATTACCTGTTCTGTTAATTCCCTCTGAAACACCTGACATTGGCCACTGTCAGAAAACAGGATACTGGGCTAGATGGGACCTTTGGTCTCACCCAATATGGCCATTCTTATGTTCTTATACAAAGGCCCTACTATATTATCTAAACCAGGGATCTCAAACTCAAATCACCATGAGGGCCACATGAGAACTAGTAAATTGGCCCGAGGGCCGCATCACTGAAACCTTTTCATACAATGATACAAAAGTATAGTCAAAAATGAAAAAAATGAAAAGTAATATAGTATTATATTAAAAGTCAATGTATTAACTTTTTTAAAAGTGTAATGCAAAGAGGGGTTTTAATAAAATATAAACACTCAGTAATGTTTGGAGCTTGGCTGCCAGTGGAGTCGGCGCGTATGGCGGGCAGCAGGAAATAACTCCGGCCCGCGGGCCACGTGTTTGAGACCCCTGATCTAAACCATGCTAAAATCTTTTGAGGCCTGGGTATACAATATCGATGGCAACAGTTGTTTTGTTATTGACTTCAAAGGGAGTAGAATCAGGCACTTAGGTTTAGATTTTTAAACGTGTTTAGGCACTTAACGATGTGCCTACCTGCATCATTAGGTGTCTGCATACCTCTAAAGATCTGGCCCTTAATTCCTAGGGTGACTCAAAAAATGCTGGAGCAGAAATAGAAGGGGATGGGAGACAAACAGACAACAATGATGCTTAGAAGTTTCTGTGACCGTGGCTGCTTCAGATTCAACCTGGACTCAGTACTGGACTGTATGACCAACAATAGTTTGGTCTGGGAGGAGTTTGCAGGTATGCTAAATGGCAAGACTGCTGATAAAAGAGAGAAACTGGGTCAGACCAAAGGTCCATGTAGCCCAATATCCTGTCTTCTGACAGTGGCTAATGTCAGGTGTTTCAGAGAAAGGCACAAGAAACTGTGTAGTATACAGTTATGGAATAAGCTATTCTCCATGAAGTTTGGATTAACTTTCTCCATGAAGCATGAACATTTATATCATTAATATTTTTAAAATCCTATATAGTGTAACTGTCGATATTTTCATTATCCATATAAACATCCAGTGCTCATTTGAACACTGATAAGCTCCTGCCTCAATGATGCCCTGTGGAACTCATTGCCACAAGGTAATTATTGCTATGTAAAAAGCATTTCTTTTAATTAACTTTACCACATTTCAATATCATTGAATGCCTCCTTTTTCTTATATTATGAGAGAGGTTAAATAGGAATGGCTAATTTATCTTGTTTATACCATTCATAGTTTCTTATTATTATTTGTATTTTAATGTATCTGGAGGCACCACTGAGATTGGTGCCCTATCATGGTAGGCATGGTAGAAATACATAGTAAGAAACAGTTCCTGCTTTGAAGAGCTTAAATAGACAAGACAGACAAAGGGCAGAAAAAGGAAGTATTGCCATCTCCATTATTCATAATACCTCTGTCTTGTCCCTTCATTTTTGTCTTCTCTCTAAAGTAACCAGGCATATTTTTTTCAATCTCTTGTCCTATAGAAGGATTTCCATGCCTCTAATAACTGTAATCACCCATTACTAAACCCCTTCTTTCTACTATATTCTTTTTGAAATAGGATAACCAGGATTGAACACACTGTTCCAGTTGAGGGTGCACCATTGATTTATATAATGACTTATATATAACATTGTCGGTATAATTTTCTCTCCCATTCTTTATACAGTCTAACATTTCATTTCTGATTTTGACCATTACTGTACACTGAGCAGAGATTTTTATTGCACTCTCCACAATGATGCCCATGCTTGTTCCTGACTTGTTAAAGTATTTCAAATTATTTCTCCCAGTGTGTATTACCTTACATTTGTAACACTGAATTTCAACTGCCATCATATTGCCCATTCACGTAGGACCTCTGAAATTCCTATCATTTCATCAAGTGTTGGCTGTCCTAGATAATTTTATGTCAGCTGAAAATTTTGCCATCTTGATGTTCACCCTTCTGCACATCATTGATCTTTATATGAAGCAACTGTCCTAGTATACATCCATGAGGCACCCCATTGCAAATCTACTGCTATGTTGAAATTGTTCATTTATTACCACTTTTTGTCTTCTGTCCCATCCAACAAATGCTTGCCAAATCCAGCCACAGTTTTCCTGCTCCATGCTCTATAATACCATAGGAGACACACAACAGATGGTGCAGGGGTTAAGATGTCCTTGACTGCCCCTCCTATCTTGAGAAGTCTTCCTTGTTTGTATGGCAGCCTTTGGTCACAAGGGCTCTGCCAGTTTTCCCACAACCTTGTGACAGGCTGGACTGGAGCCATTCAGGTGGTTCAGCTTGTCAGTGCCTCGGATGTGAGTAGTCGTGCCTAGTGGTTAGATCAGGGGTCAGAAGCCAGGAATCAGAGTCCAGTGTCAGAGCTGGAGTCAGAGGCCAAGTGCCAGAGTCAAGGTCACAGCCGGAGTCAGGAACCAGGATTCGGAGCCCATGGTCAGAACCAGAGTCAGAGGCCAGATGCCAGAGCCAAAGGTCAATTTCTAACTGAAAGGCACCTTCATCAATTGAATCGAGAATATCAAACATAAAGCAAAGCCCTTTTCTTTCCCTGTCATGGAGGAACCTCCATCTGTAACAAGCAATTTTACTTTCTGCAGATCTAAACCTTTTTTTCCCCCCAAACAAAGCCTTTTACCATTTCAAAAACGATCACTTCTGTGGTGTATGTTTGTAATGGTATTAAGCAAAAAAGTTCTTCCTTGAAATTTCACCATCATAAAATCTAACAAACAGCGATAGCTGGGCAGTGTCACTTAAATCGCTTGACTTGTCCACTGCAAGAGGCATGTATATGGCATTTTTTTAAAATCAGAAAGCAGTGCTGACAAACAATTCTAGTAAATTACCTCCAGTCTTCACACTGCCATGGAATCAGACGGTGTAGTGAGGCAGAGTGGCCTCCCTCTGAGCTTGATGGTGAGGAATTACTACACTCTCCCTGGTGGGTGGAGGTAAGCCAGCTCTGCCCACCATCCTGGAAGCAAAGGGGAGGGACAAGAAGTATAAGAGGCTTAATTGGGATGGAGCCAGCGAAGGAGGCAGACATCTATAGCCTGCGGCGGGACTCTGGACCAGACGCCGAGCCGTGCAGTGCCCTGACCCCAGAGGAAACAGAGTGGGGAAGTATTGCTGGGACTGACGTCCACCACATACCCCAAGGAGACTGAGGACCTGCAGACTATGGAGCCACCCTAATGGACTGTGGTAGGAAGTAGTCCAAGGGAACCAGACATTAGGTTGTGCTGTCGCAGTAAGAGTCAGCGTGTTTTGGCAGGATTCCTGATCACAGAATCATAGAATCATAGAATCTCAGGGTTGGAAGGGACCTCAGGAGGTCATCTAGTCCAACCCCCTGCTCAAAGCAGGACCAACCCCAACTAGATCATCCCAGCCAGGGCTTTGTCAAGCCTGACCTTAAAAACCTCCAAGGAAGGAGATTCCACCACCTCCCTAGGTAACCCATTCCAGTGCTTCACCACCCTACTAGTGAAATTTTTTTTCCTAATATCCAACCTAAACCTCCCCCTCTGCAACTTGAGACCATTACTCCTTGTTCTGTCATCTTCTACCACTGAGAACAGTCTAGATCCATCCTCTTTGGAACCCCCTTTTAGGTAGTTGAAAGCAGCTATCAAATCCCCCCTCACTCTTCTCTTCTGCAGGCTAAACAATCCCAGTTCCCTCAGCCTCTCCTCATAAGTCATGTGCTCCAGCCCCCTAATCATTTTTGTTGCCCTCCGTTGGACTCTTTCCAATTTATCCACATCCTTCTTGTAGTGTGGGGCCCAAAACTGGACACAGTACTCCAAATGAGGCCTCACCAGTGCCGAATAGAGGGGAATAATCACGTCCCTCGATCTGCTGGAAATGCCCCTACTTATACAGCCCAAAATGCCGTTAGCCTTCTTGGCAACAAGGGCACACTGTTGACTCATATTCAGCTTTTCGTCCACTGTAACCCCTAGGTCCTTTTCTGCAGAACTGCTGCCCAGCCATTCGGTCCCTAGTCTGTAGCAGTGCATGGGATTCTTCCGTCCTAAGTGCAGGACTCTGCACTTGTCCTTGTTGAACCTCATCAGATTTCTTTTGGCCCAATCCTCTAATTTGTCTAGGTCCCTCTGTATCCTGTCCCTACCCTCCAGCGTATCAATGACTCCTCCCAGTTTAGTGTCATCTGCAAACTTGCTAAGGGTGCAGTCCACACCATCCTCCAGGTCGTTGATGAAGATATTGAACAAAACCGGCCCCAGCACCGACCCTTGGGGCATTCCACTTGATACCGGCTGCCAACTAGACATGGAGCCATTGATCACTACCCGTTGAGCACGACCATCCAGCCAGTTTTCTATCCTCCTTACCGTCCATTCATCCAGCCCATACTTCTTTAACTTGCTGGCAAGAACACTGTGGGAGACTGTATCAAAAGCTTTGCTAAAGTCAAGAAATAGCACATCCACTGCTTTCCCCTCATCCACAGAGCCAGTTACCTCATCATAGAAGGCAATTAGGTTAGTCAGGCATGACTTGCCCTTGGTGAATCCATGCTGACTGTTCCTGATCACTTTCCCCTCCTTTAAGTGGTTCAAAATTGATTCCTTGAGGACCTGTTCCATGATTTTTCCAGGGACTGAGGTGAGACTGACTGGCCTGTAGTTCCCCAGATCTTCCTTCTTCCCTTTTTTAAAGATGGGCACTACATTAGCTTTTTTCCAGTCATCCGGGACCTCCCCCGATTGCCATGATTTGTCAAAGATAATGGCCAATGGCTCTGCAATCACATCGGCCAACTCCTTTAGCACCCTCGGATGCAGTGCATCCGGCCCCATGGACTTGTGTTCGTCCAGCTTTTCTAAATAGTCCCGAACTACTTCTTTCTTCACAGAGGGCTGGTCACCTCCTCCCCATACCGTGCTGTGGAGTGCAGCCGCCTGGGAGCTGACCTTGTCTGTGAAGACAGAGGCAAAAAAAGCATTGAGTACACTAGCTTTCTCCACATCCTCTGTCACTAGGTTCCCTCCCTCATTCAGGAAGGGGCCCACACTTTCCTTGACCTTCTTCTTGTTGCTCACATACCTGAAGAAACCCTTCTTGTTACTCCTAACATCTCCGGCTAGCTGCAACTCCAAGTGTGTTTTTTGGCCTTCCTAATTTCACTCCTGCATGCCTGAGCAATATTTTTATACTCCTCCCTGGTCATTTGTCCAATCTTCCACTTCTTGTAAGCTGCTTTTTTGTGTTTAAGACGAGCAAGGATTTCACTGTTAAGCCAAGCTGGTCGCCTGGCATATTTACTTTTCTTTCTACACATCAGGATGGTTTATTCCTGCACCCTCAATAAGGTTTCTTTAAAATACAGCCAGCTTTCCTCGACTCCTTTCCCCCTCATGTTATTCTCCCAGGGGACCTTGCCCATCAGTTCCCTGAGGGAGTCAAAGTCTGCTTTTCTGAAGTCCAGGCTCTGTATTCTACTGCTCTCCTTTCTTCCTTGTGTCAGGATCCTGAACTCGACCATCTCATGGTCACTGCCTCCCAGGTTCCCATCCACTATTGCTTCCTCTACTATTTCTTCCCTGTTTGTGAGCAGCAGGTCAAGAAGAGCTTTTCCCCTAGTTGGTTCCTCCAGCACTTGCACCAGGAAATTGTCCCCTACACTTTTCAAAAACTTCCTGGATTGTCTGTGGACCGCTGTATTGCTCTCCCAGCAGATGTCGGGGTGATTAAAGTCACCCATGAGAACCAGGGCCTGTGATCTAGTAACTTCTGTTAGTTGCTGGAAGAAAGCCTCGTCCACTTCATCCCCCTGGTCTGGTGGTCTGTAGTAGACTCCCACCACGACATTACCCTTGTTGCTCACACTTCTCAATTTAATCCAGAGACTCTCAGGTTTTTCTGCAGTTTCATACTGGAGCTCTGAGCAGTCATACTGCCCTCTTACATACAACGCAACTCCCCCACCTTTTCTGCCCTGCCTATCCTTCCTGAACAGTTTATATCCATCCATGACAGTACTCCAATCGTGTGAGTTATCCCACCAAGTCTCTGTTATTCCAATTACGTCATAATTCCTTGACTGTGCCAGGACTTCCAGTTCTCCCTGCTTGTTCCCCAGGCTTCTTGCATTTGTGTATAGGCATTTAAGATAACTCACCGATTGTCCTGCTGTCCCAGTATGGGGCAGGAGCCCTCCCCTCTTGCACTCACTTACTTGTGCTTCCTCCCGGTATCCCACTTCCCCACTTACCTCGGGGCTTTGGTCTCCTTCCCCCGGTGAACCTAGTTTAAAGCCCTCCTCACTAGGTTGGCCAGCCTGCTTCCAAAGATGCTCTTCCCTCTCTTCGTCAGGTGGAACCCGTCTCTGCCTAGCACTCCTTCTTCTTGGAACACCATCCCATGGTCAAAGAATCCAAACCCTTGTCTCCGACACCATCTGCGTAGCCATTCGTTGACTTCCACGATTCGACGGTCTCTACCCCGGCCTTTTCCTGCCACAGGGAGAATGGACGAGAACACCACTTGCGCCTCAAACACCTTTATCCTTCTTCCCAGAGCCACGTAGTCTGCAGTAATACGCTCAAGGTCATTCTTGGCAGTATCATTGGTGCCCACGTGGAGAAGCAGGAAGGGGTAGCGATCTGAGGGCTTGATGGGTCTCGGCAGTCTCTCCGTCACATCACAAATCCTAGCCCCTGGCAAGCAGCACACCTCTCGGTTTTCCCGGTCAGGGCGGCAGATAGATGACTCAGTCCCCCTGAGGAGAGAGTCCCCGACCACCACCACCCTCCTCCTCCTCTTGGGAGTGGTGGTCGTGGAACCCCCATCCCTAGGACTGTGTATCTCATGCCTTCCAATCAGTGAAGTCTCCTTCTGCTCTGTTCCCTCAGATGCATCATTCACGCAACTCTCTGCACTAGTGCCTGTGGAGAGAACATGAAAACGGTTGCTCATCTGAATATGCGTTTCTTGTACATGGACTTGTCTCATACTCTTTCCTCTTCTGGAGGTCACATGCCGCCAATTATCCTCACTGGCCTTCTGTCCCCGCTGCGCAGCCTGCTCTGAATCCTCAGAACACTGTGCCTGCTGAAGCCTATCCTGACGTCTATCCAGGAACTCCTCATTTTCTTTTATGGAACGCAGGGTTGATACTCGTTTCTCCAGACCTTGAATCTTCTCCTCCAATATGGAGATCAGCTTGCACTTTGTACAGACAATGATGACCCAATGGCGGATCCCCCAGCACTTTTAGGGCCCTGGACTGGGATCTGGTAGAATAGGGTGGGCCCTGGTTCCCCTTTCCCCCTGTCGCTGACCCCACCCCTGGGGTGGTGGCCTAATCACACAGTTAAGCAGGAATAGCCAATCCACTTTAAATTAACTCCCTGTTTTATTACAGATTAACTTTCACATGTAGACAATCCCATACTATTTGTATGTACAGCGTTTAGTACAATTGAGTCCAATCTTGGTTGAGGTCTCTTCGTGCTGTTGTAATAATAATAATACGTAATGATAAAACAGCTCTGAGATTTCATATCTATCTTTTCCATCCAGGAGATACACAAGAGTCTTTGCCAGCATGAAATCTCGAAGGCTTCAATTTTCTTCTTATCAGCAGCCTTAATTTCCTAAGATTCACATCCGTAAATCGCTGTGGAAAAAATTAAGCTTTTCACCAATCAAACTTTAGTACATTTCAAGATGCCATAGTTTTTTCTCCAGTCTTTCATAAGAAAGGCCATAGCTAATTAAGCCATTCCTAGGGCTAGTCTACACTTACATGCAGCGTCGGAGGCGTCGGATTGATCTTCTGGGTTCGATTTATTGCGTCTTGTCTAGACGCGATAAATCGAACCAGGAAGTGCTCCCCCGTCAACGCTTGTAATCCTGCTTGCCACGAGGAGTAAGCGCTGTCGACGGGGGAGCCTGCGCGCTGCCGTGTGGACCAGGAGTAAGTACTTTAAAGTTCGAAATAAGATACTTCGACTTCAGCTACGTTATTGACGTAGCTGAAGTTGCGTATCTTATTTCGAACTTGTGGGCTAGTGTAGACCAGCCCCTAGTCTTCTTCCAGTTTCTTTGGAACAGCCTCCTTGATTGGATATGTATGGTGCCAGATAAATGAATTCATCTACCACCTCTAAAACATGTCTGTTAATTGTGATGTCCACTTGCATCTTGGGTTTGAGGTTTTTTTTGGTTTTGTCAGCAAGCAGTCGTTTAGCGTGCCTCATTTAAGGAGAGTCCATATTCCTCACTCACTGTTTTTACAGTCTCCAACAGTTGTTGCATTGCATCAGTGGTTGCAGCAAAGAGTGTGGTGTCATGAGCATATCTGAGGTCAGTTAAGAGATGTCCACCAAGGGAAATCCCTGCTCCTTCCACTGTGTCAAAAACCTACCAAGTTTGCGTACATGTTGACAAGGCTTGGGGACAGAATACACCCTTGTTTCACACTCTGCACAGTGGAAAACCACTCACTGTCACCTGCAGCTTGTTGCATCATGGTCTGTTTTGATGGTAGAAACTTGTGATGAGTTTGATTAGATGCTTTAGAATCCCCATGTCTGCTAGTATCCTCCAAAGTTGGTCATGTTGGACATTATTAAATGCTTTCCAGTAGTCAGTGAAACACATGATCAATGGGTGATTGTACTCTGCATTTTTCAATTATGTGACAGATGTTTGCGATTTGCTCACTTGTGACGTGTCCCTCACTAAAACCCGCTTGTTTTGGTGGTAGCTCTGCTTCTAGCATTCTCTTCATGTGATCCTGGATTATGTAGAGCAAAGCTTTGTTTGCGTGCAATATTAAGGAGATAATATGATTGTTATTCACTATTATGTCTCCTTTCCTTTTTAAGGAAAGACATTCTCTTCAGCCTGCTATCTGGCCAATTTGATGATGATTTGAGCAGTAGAATTCAGGTAAACACTTCCCTCTGTCATTTTGTCAACCCAGACCATTGTTTTCAATTATATCTTTGAGAGCTTACACTTCCAACTTCCTCATTCAGGTCCCCTTTGCTTGGTATTTTAATGAGTGTCTCTTCAAGCCAGTCATAGAACTCGTTAATCGTGGTGGAGTCAGCTGCTGCTATAAGAGCATAAACCTGTATGACCAATATTGACTGGCTTCACTCAAAAGTGACTTGTAGTGATTATATCACTGTTTGGATCATATGCAGGCACACACTTTGAGGTCTCCTAGAGTAAAATAAATGTTACCCTATTTTCTCTCATATTCTGAGATCTTGAGTTGTATGTTGCATATCCATCCATCATAATGAAGTGACTCCTATCATTCCATCACAGCTCTGAGATTCCATATGTTTTCCAATTCTTTGGTCACAATGGCAAGCTTCCCTTCATATATACTTCTCACGTTCCATGTTTCTACTCTGATGATTCATTTACAAAGGTTCAGGTCTTTAGTTTCCTTGGTGCAAATATCAGGAACTGTACTTCCTGGAGGATTTGGTGCCTCATCATCCTAATGGCAAGAACATCCTCCTTAGTATAATTTGTCACACCTTCTGGTCTATGGCCAGCATCACACATGGATCAGTGCTTTGCTTTTGTTCTGCTATGAGAGTTCTCATGGGAGAAAGGGTTGTTTCCCATTGCCTTTCCTGCAGTTTGTGGCTGCCATTGGTTAAATCCATGATTAAACTCTTCCACTTTTTGATAGCATTTCCTCCAGAGCGGGTCCCAGACACTCATTCATCTGTAGCTGTTGGTACTTCTTGTGGTTTGCTAAGTTATTTGAATGCCACTCAGAAGCCAGCATCAGCCAGTCACATGTGATATTGTCTACTGCCATTACAGTAGCAGGCTTCAGTGCCGACTGACCTGAGAGCAAACAACTGATATGGTCATCCCCAAAAGCAGTCAAGAAAGAAAATGAGTCCTTTCAGTATCATCATGAACCTGCAGTCATGAGTCAGGACTCCCTTACCACTTCCAGCGACTGGCAGAGTAAGCAGTTTCTACTTTCTGTCTCACCAGCTAAAAGGTTAAAGTCTCAGCTGTTTTGAGACAAACCTTCTACAATCCAGCAAAGCTTTCTGGACTTGCTAACAGAAGTAGGCTAATGTTCTGAACTGAAACATGGCAAAGATTTTTAATAAACTCCCAAGCAGTTTTGAAGTAGGTTGCAGAGTGGCTAAAGATTTATTGATTTCAGTTCCCTGCAAGGAGTCACCATTCACAGATAAATGTAGGCAGAGGTTTTTTTCAGACTTTGAGGAAGAAATCCATGAAGGCCTAGAATCTGAGATCTCTGAAGTGGTGCTGACTGGGATACAGGGAGACTGGATAATTTTTTTGCGGTCATCAAACCCAAAGGGTATTATTACATTGTTTTTAAACCTAAAATCAAGGACTCAGGCTTTTCTTAATTCCTCAGCTGTATCATCAGCTACAGAATTCTCTACTTGGTGCTGAATTGTGCTTCAGAATCTAAATACTAATTTAAAATATAAGTTCTTCTGTAGCACTGTCTGGTTGTGATCATAATCTTTCTAAGCATTAATTGAATGTGAGCTGATGTAGAATAGACTGCCTGAAATTGTGGACAGTCTGAAATCATAGCTCTAACAGACTTACCCCATTCATCTCATTGGGTTGTCCATTGTGAAACCTAATGATAATCTAAATGCCACTATTGTTAACTATTTAACTGCTCCTTGCCTTGGAGGCTATTTCTTACTCGACAACCCAAAATGATCTATCACTGCTTTCCACATGTCCTCATTTGCTCCCTACACCAAAACCTCCAGATTCACCCTTGCTCTGGTCTCTGCTCCTGGCACCATCTATAATGCAATTCTGTATTTTGGTAAAAATATCTGTAGCATATTGAAAATTTATGGTTAGAGTCAAAAGGTGAATGTTGTAAAAATAAATAAAACAGTAAGAAACTTTAAAGTTTAATTCCATTTTTGAGAGTTTCTAGCTGTATTCCCTTTTATGGGCCAAATTGTGATAATCTTATTCATGCTGAGCAGTACTTTACTCTGCATGTTGTCCCACTGAAACTAATGCGACTAACTGAGGAGTAAGGGTACTACTCAGTATGTGTCAAGGTAACATAATCTGGTCCAGTATGCGACAGAGAGTGTCACTTAACTTGGTAAAATTGGTCAAAATAGAAAAAAATAATTCACCCATATTTGTTGGATGGATTGTTTTATCATTATGTATTATTATTATTACAACAACACCAAGAGACCTCAACCAAGATTGGACTCAACTGTGCTAAATGCTGTACATACAAATAGTACGAGATTGTCTGTACATGAAAGTTAATCTGTAATAAAATAAGGAGTTAATTTAAAATGGATTAACTATTCCTGATTAACTGCCTGTGTGAATGCTCTTATTCTGGAATAAGAGTGCCATATTCTGAATTAGTTGAATCCACTTTCAAAGTGCATTCAACTAATTTAGAATATGTTAGTCTTAGTCTGGAATAAGAGCATCCACACATGGAGTTAATCAGGAATAGTTATTCCAGAATAACTCTCCAGGTAGACAAGTCTTAAGAGACCGAGGCAACAGGCAGAGACGAAAAAGAAAGTATTATTAACATAAAGTCACATAGGAAATCTATGGCAGAATCAGAAACTGAACCCTGAGTTCTCCTGCAATACTTTAGCCACAAGATCATCCTTCCTTTGGCTGTACTATTGCATTCATTAAACGCCCCCCTCAATATTTTAAATTAAACTGTTAAGCAGGGATCCTTGCTACAAATATTTGTTCAAGTTTGCTGGGAAATACATAGAGATGTGCCTAAAACCTCTCTTTGGCCAGCCATTTCTCATGGTCAGCCTAAAGGTTACAGAGAGCAAAGTCCCCCTTAGTATTTCCATGCACACAGATTTCAAGGGATATCTGAAGTCTTTCTGGAAAGTAGTGGCTTGTGCATTGCTCCCAAAGTTTGCAGAATAGTTTTGAGAGTATAAAAACTATTGATTCCCTAACGTATCTAGGAATATAAATTCCTGTTCAGAGAATATTTTGAATTCAGTAGAGCAGTGGTCCCCAACCTTTTTGTGGCCAAGAGCACATTCGTGTTTTCAGAAGAGTGTGGCGGGCGCCAACAATTTTTCAAGACTTATTTTGTATTTGTACATTAAATAATATGAAAACCATCATATTTAATATACATAATATATGAATCCATAAGATAAAAAAGGTAATTTTACATGTAAAAGGTATTAATTAAATTATTCAGCAATTATTCTTTCACCTTACCATGTGAATTTGCTCTTTTTTATTTACCTTTTTTTGGGGTGGGGCGGCGCAGTTCTGGGCAGCGGAGAGGGAAGCCGCAGCCCCGCGCCTGCCGGGGACAGAGAACACCGGTGCCTGCAGCCCCGGAGTTGTCTGTCTCCAGCAGGCACAGGCCCGTGGGGAAAGCCGCAGCCCCGCGCCTGCCGGGGATAGAACACCGGCGCCAATATGAAACCATCCTCTTTTGCTGCTAGTTGCAGTTTACGCCACCTAAAAGCGACCTTTTTGGCTACTGCTCAGGACTTGCTGCCCACTTGGTCCAGGGGTTGCGAATTTGGATGGGTGGGGTTTTGTGGTCGGTAAGGGGTTAAGAAACTCCAGTAACCTGAACAAAAATATTTAGCACCCAGTCACAAAAATTAACCCAGCCTTGTTTGGGGCGCAGGCTCTGGGATGGAGTTTGGGTGCAGGCTATGGGGAGTTTGGGTGAGGGGTGCGGGCTCTGACCTGGGGCAGGGGATTGGGGTGCAGGAGGGGGTGTGGTCATGGGGGCTCTGGGAGGGAGTTTGGCACCTCAGCACATTATAGAAGAGAAAGGAGCTGCAGTGACGTCATATAGACAGAGAAACTGAGAGAAGACTCTTTCACATACTCCAAACCTGTGAGGCAGAGTTGGAGGGAGGGAGGGAGGGAGTGTCTGTACAGTATTTCCCAGCACTCAGGCTCCAGCTGGAGCAGTAACGTAGCCCCGCAGCACTTGTATACAATAGAGAGGCGCTGCGGTGTCTAAGTATTGACAGTGTAGGAATTGGGAGGCCTGTGCCTTTAAGAACCCGGCCCCAGGAACCCGCCCTCTGCTCCGATGCTGACATGCAGCGTCTGGTAAAGAGAACGGAAAAAGCCTCTGCCACCCCCACACCCCGATATTTGCGAGCACAGCAGGTGGCTGATCCCACGGGGTCACTATTCCCCCCTCTCCCCCTCCCTAAACGAGGCTTTTGTCCCCGCACAGGGTCTGGCAACGTCTCCCCCCCGGACTTAACCTCGGCTCCCACCCCCACCCCCAATTTTTCCCCTTCAGCCCTTCTTCTGCTGCTACCTAGAGTAGCTTGATCCCCCCATGCCAGTAAATTTCTGCCCCCTGCTCAAACCCTGACCCGCCCGCCCACTGCAATGTGCCCCCCTTGATCCTTTTAAACCCCTCCAAAGAGGAGGTAGCAAATTGTAAGTAGAAGTAAGGGCAGAGAGAGGGCAGTGGCAACAGCAATGGTTACTGCGCATGTTCAGTTCAGGTGAGCATGCTCAGTGTAACCAAAGTTGCTAATTGGGAGAGGTCGCTTCTTGTGTCGTTGCACCTGCAGCCTGCAGCCCCGGAGTTCTCTGTCTCCAGCAGGCACGGGGCTGCGGCTTCTCTCCGCGCTGCCCTGGCCTGTGGGGACAGAGAACACCGGCGCCCACAGCCCCAGAGTTCTCTGTCCCCGGCAGGCCAGGGCAGCATGGAGAGAAGCCGCAGCTCCGCGCCTGCCGGGGACAGAGATCACCGGCGCGGGCGCCCATAAATGCCCCGGCGGGCACCACGTTGGGGACCACTGCAGTAGAGTCAAGAGGGTTTCCAGGACTGCACATTTTCACCACTAGACTCTGCTACAGGCATTGACTTTACAAATAAACACAAGAAGTATTTGTTAAACTTTTCTTTCACTCTAGACTTCATGATGTATATTCCAAGGTTCTAACCATAACCATGCTAACATAAAATCAATTAACAAACAAGTATAAGGAAGTGCTTCTCTGTCTACTAACCAGAAGTACTTAGCAAAATATACTGGGGTATTTGGTAGTACTACATCCTATTCTCTCTATGGGCAGTTTGTATTACCGAGGTATACAAAGGTGCTAATTAAAAGCAAGGAAAAAGACTTCACATCAGAATTAAGCTTTTGCTTGACACAGGCATCTTAGCTTGGCTAAAAAATCATCTCCTGTCATACCAATCTCTCTTCTGCAGAAAGTCTGGAGACATATGATTCAAAGCCAAGCTGTGATGGCTCCTTTCCTCATCAAAATGTAAGTGGGCTGTTGGATTTATCAACAGTTCCAGTTCGTACAAACAAGCTAGAGCTGGAGCACTTTAAAGAAACTGCATTGTAATGTCTGACTTGGCCAAACTGGCCAGAACCAGGTCACTGTACAAATTATAGTCAATCTGGCTTTAAAAATTTAGAAGTTATGATTGTAGAGCATGAAATATAGCATGACTTCCCAACATATTTTCAGGTCAAAGAATATGATAGGCAATGACTTGTCCAGGAAAAGGCTAATGAGAAGAGTCTTCCCTGAACTGATAGATTTATGTCAACAGTTGGAAACATTTTATGTTAGTCACCGGTGGGAAACGGTAAATCTGCATTGCCAGATGGGAACAGTAGAGCTCAGCGTGTTTGCCAGTCCTCAGGATCACAAAACTCCAGAAATATTGACATGGGATAGAATTTTGAAAAGCACTAGGTGATTTAAGAGCCTAAGACTTGCTCCTAAATCAATCTGGTGCTTTTGAAAATCCTACTCAAGCTTCTCATGCCACACTCCTGTGGGGAAGCGTTTATTCTCTACCCTATGATCATACCTTCAGTTCCTCTACTTGTTTTCCATTATAGGAAAAGTTATGTCAAAAAGTATGGAGGACAAAACAGAGAAATTTCTGCTGGTCCTTCAGATCTTAATTTCATTTTATTTTGCAATTCCCCATAGGTCTTGGGAAAGCTGGGTGCAGTAATCATACCATATGTCAAGAGGGAGGCTGTTCGACAGTGAAGGCTTCTCTCACAATCACAAGTTGCTGTCAGGGAATCCTTGTTAAAATTCTGCTTTCTTGCTACATAAATATAAACCTCAGCATCAAATTAGACACAATACAGAAAAGTTCCCTTTCAAGATTTTTTTCTAATGATTGACCCCCTAACCAAAAAATTAGTCAATGATAAATCCACTGCAATTATTAAAACAGATGCATCTCTTAAGCTTCTGTATTCCCTGAGGCTAATCAGCACCTTTGTTTGGCATGTTAATCATGGACATTTCTCTAAATATACCTGTAAAAACAAAATATGACATATTACAAGGAAGAAAGACAATTTTGTAGCTAATGTACTGAACTAAGACTCAGCAAATATGGGTTCAGTTCTTGGCTCTGCTTTCCTGTATGACCTTCATTTACATGGCAAGGATGAGTATCAATTGATCCCAGTGGCTTCTGAGGCTAATGAAGTCTGAGAGATTCAATACTGCTCTAATGGTGAATACTATTTTTCGAGGTTTGATTGAGTGATGGTTTGGTAGGATATTATGATAATCGTTATCCTCTAGCATTTTTCCAGTGGCCCCTAAATATCCCTAACTGCAGGTTTGCCTTCCAGGTCACCATGATTTACAAATGTTCTGTGATGGATTGAGTGAGAATGGAGATGGCTAGAGACCCTCTGGTGGAAGTCTCATGTCAAATGTGATCCATTGCAGCATTCAGTGTTTTTGATCGTGTATGTTCTGCCTATCCAGGAGAAAAGGAAAAATTCTTTGCCTTCATTATAGCTGCTGCTGAGACTCACACAGCAGAACTCTACAGGGTGATTGATTACCTGATTAATCCAGGCTGACTCCACTCGATCACAGAGCTGAGAATCTTTCTCATTTGGGAAAAAAAATCCTGTTATAGTACTTTGCAGTTAAAAATCACATGGATTTGGATGGAACTGTGTGTGTTCATAAAGACAGAGCAACGTCCTGAGAGGACGAATGCTAGTTATTCCCTGCTTGAATTTTTGAATATTATTGAACATTTCAGACATTCTGGAGGTACTAAGGCACTCTGAAACATATCCTGTGAAGTGGATGGTTGGTGAAGCATCCGGTGGGCAAGTACTTTTGGCTGGGATTGTCACTGTCTATCTGTGATATGGACAGGATGAGCCAAGGTGCTAGCTATCTTTATGTAAACTATTGTGAGGTCTCGGCTTGAAAAGGCCTGATGGGGTTACTTTTAATGTTCTTTGTTGATCAGCCTAATAACTATTTCTTTCACTAATTGGATATTGGAGACTTTGTACTTTGAGATGTCAAGTTTTGTCCATAATAGCTGTGTGTTTTAAATGATGTGAGATGTGTAGGGTCTGAGATAGCTGCCACAGAAATCAAAAGAAATAGTCATATATAAGCAATAAATACCATTGCAACTGAGACTTAGACATCAGCGTTCATGATTTGAAGATAGCAGATCTCTCGGGTGAACTTAAAAGAAACTTCCCTGAGCCACTAGGAATGGCTCTAAACTTTTCTGGAGATCACTTTTGCATGTATTACTGCAATATTAAGGAACTCCTTTTGTGTTTTGCTAAGGGACTACAACTTTGGAGTCACACTGTCTCCATTTCTTTTCCAATTTACTTTATACATCTCAAGATTCATTCTGAAAACAATTATATAAACAGCACCAGTTTCTGTTTGACAGCAAAATATTCTGAACTGTGTTTTACTTGAAGATTTTACATAAACTACATATTTATTACTGCATAAGTATACTGCATGAGTTTTAGATTACTTTAGCAATTATGCCATGTGATGGGAGCAATATAAATGATCTAGCAATTGTTTACATATTGTGCCGGTGTATAAGGACACTGCCTTAACCAGTGCATCATGAATTTTACAAAGGTTACTTTTTTGATAAGGCATAGCAATCTCACTATACTGGTGGCTCTGTCCCCTTTTTGAGTTGAGCTCTGCTATCCCACAAATTGAATGGAAATCTCATTAGTGGAGCTATAATGAGCTGGTAACAAAGACCCTGCAAGCTTGCATGCTTATGCCATTTTCCTATTTGTCGTACTCTTCATCATGAGCCTGAAATTGGCCATTAGGGTTGCAATGAGCAAGTCTGAATCTGTGACACAGGCTGAGCCACCAAGCAGGAAAAACCGAACAAACCCAAAGAAGGATGCACAGTATTATTCATGGTAAGATTGCATGCGCGCGCGCGCGTGTGTATGTGTGTGTCCATCCTGATGTCAAACTGCATCAGAAGAAAGGGGGGAAAAAAGAACAAAAATAGGAGGAAACAAGGACCAGGGACTTAGCATCAAAATAGGACTTGTTAATGTGGACTTGAGTAATTTTATTATGGCTGAAACCAGTAATGAGAGCTCAATACAGAAGCTCACTTTAGAAAAATCTTGCAATAAAATGTGTGCTAGTAGTAGAAGCAGAAGAAAGAGCATTTCAATGTGGAAGTACAGATCTTTGGATCAAAACTATGTAAATCTGACTCTGAAATAAAGGAAAGTATATTGGAAGTTGTGGAGGAAGATAGTTATACTGGACGGCAATGTGCTTCTAGCTAGTCAGAGAAATGACTGCAAAAAGTTGATCTCTGAATGAGGGAATGCTTTCCACACTGAAACAAAGAAACAAACAAACAAAAACAAGAAAAGGAAGCTAGGTCCTGTGCTATTTCTGTATCACTTATAAAAACATTTGCCTAGGCAAGCTAGAATCATGACATGATAACTTGCATGATTCTAAGGAAAGGAAGGAGTGAAAGAAGCAGAATAAGGACAATGGACTTCAGAAAAGCTGACTTTTAACAAACTCCGAAAACTGGTAGAGGAGTCCCACGGGAAGAAAATCTAAGGGATGAAATTGTTCAAGAGAGCTGGCAGTTTCTCAAGGAAACAATTTTAAACACACAACTGCCAAGTGAATAGTAAGAAGCCAATATGACTCTATCAGGAGCTCTTTAATGACCTGAAAATTGAAAGGGAATCCTACAAAAAGGGGTAACATGGAAAAACTGCTAAGGAGGAATACAGAAGAAAAACAAAAATGAGTTACATAAGGGACATAAAAGGTAATAAGAAGAGGTTCTTTTAATACATTAGGAGTAAGAGAAATGTGCAGAAAAGTGTAAGTCCTCTACTTAGTAGACAGGAAGAGCTAATAACTGATGACATAAAAAGGCTGAGGTGTTCAATGCCTATTTTGCTCAAGTCTTCACTAAAAAGGATAATGGTGACCAAATACTCAAAACAATTAATATTAACAAGAAGGAGGAAGAAACACAAACCAAAACAGGGAAAGAACAGGTTTGATAAGTTAGATGTATTCAAGTCAGCAGGGCCTGATGAAATTCATCCTAGGGTACTTAAGAAAGTAGCAGAAGCAATCTCAGAACTGTTAGTAATTATCTTTCACAATTCCTGGAGGACAGGTGAGGTCCCAGAAGACTGTAGGAGAAACATAGTATCTGTCTTTAAAAAGGGGAACAAAGAGGACCTGGCTAGTTCTAGACCTGTAAGCCTAACTTCAATACCTGGAAAGATATTGGAATACATTTTTAAACAATTTATAAGCACCTACAGGATAATAGGATTATAAGGAATAGCCAGCATGGATTTGTCAAGATCAAATCATGCCAAAAACAACCTAATTTCCTTCTTTGACAGAGTTACTGTCCTAGTGGATGGGGGGAAGCAGTAGACGTGATATATCTTGATTGTAGTAAGGCATCTGACATAATCCCATATCACATTCTCATAAGCAAATTAGGGAAATGTTGTCTGGATGAAATTACTATAAATTGGGTGCACAGTTGGTTGAAAGACCATACTCAAAGGGCTGGTCCACACTGGGGGGGTGGGGATCGATCTAAGATACGCAACTTCAGCTATGTGAATAACGTAGCTGAAGTCGAATATCTTAGATCGATTTCAGAAGTACTTACTGCTGGTCCACACCGCAGCAGGCAGGCTCCCCCGTCGACTCCTCTTACTCCTCGCATGGAGCTGGAGTTCCGGAGTCGACGGGGAGCGGCTCTGGGATCGATTTATCGTGTCTAGATGAGACGCGATAAATCGATCCCAGAACATCGATTGCTACCCGCCGAATCGGGCGGGTAGTGTGGATGTAGCCAAAGAGTAGTTATAAATAATAAATTGTCCAACTAGGAGACCTGGGTCTGGTACTATTCCATATTTTCCTTAATGACTTTGATAATAGAGTGGAGAGAATGCTAATAAAATTTGTAGATGAGACCACAATGGGAGGGGTTGCAAGCACTTTGGAGGACAGGACTAGAATTCAAAATGACTGTGACAAATTAGAGAATTGGTCTGAAATCAACAAGATGAAATTCAATAAAGACAAGTGCAAAGTACTTCACTTAGGAAGGGAAAATCAATTGCACAACTACAAAATAGGGAATAACTGGCTACTTGGTAGTACTGCTGAAAAGGATCTGGGTATTATAGTGGATTACAAATTGAATATGAATCAACAATGTGATGCAGCTATGAAAAGGCTAATATTCTGGGATGTATCAACAGACGTGCCATATGCAAGAGATGGGACGTAATGGTCTCGCTCGACTTGACACTGGTGAGGCCTCAGCTGGAGTACTTTGTCCAATTCTGGGCATCACACTTTAGGCAAGATGTAAATAAACTGGAGAGAGTCCAGAGGAGAGCAACCAAAAATAATGAAAGGCTGCGAGAACCTGACCTATGAGGAAATATTTTTTTAAAGGGCAATCTTTAGTGATTGAGAAAAGATAAATGTCTTCAGATATGTTAAGGGCTTTAGTGATGTGATGTTAAGGACATTGATTAATTGTTCTCCATGTCCACTGAAGATAGGACAAGAAGTAATGAGCTTAATCTGCAGAAAGGGAGATTTAGGTTAGGTAGTAGGAAAAACTTTCTAACTATAACGGGAGTTAAGCATTGGAATAGGCTTCCAAGGCAGATCGTGGAATCCCCATCATTGGAGGTTTTTAAGAACAGGTTGGACAAACACCTATCAGGGATGGTCTAGGTTTACCTGGTCCTGCTTCAGCCCAGGGGCCAGACTAGATGACCTTTTGAGGTCCCTTTCAGCCCTAGATTTCTTTGATTCTATGAAGCTTGGAATCCATGCCATTGTTATGTATAAGAACAGCATTGGATCCATTATTGTGTTGCTTTCCAAAGATCTGAGATAAACTAGCACTATGAGAAAGTACCAAAGTGGCAATGTCTTGGTTGTTATTGGTTGTGCCGTGCCCCACACAATGTGGACCTGATCCAGATTGGCGTCTATGGCCACTATTGTATTAAAAATAAAGTTAACTAAGAAATTTTTATGGATGAGGGGAAAAGAATGAACTCACAACTGGTGTGATGTTTCCTGACCGAAATTACCATGTAATATTGCTGTGTTCTGCAAATAATTTCCAGAATGTCTATATTACAGGAGTGAATGAAGTGATTCTATATCTGTAGTTTGTAAAGCACTTGGGATGCTTCACTATCATGTCATCATTGTATCCTATATGGTGGTAATAGCCATTCTAGAAGCAGGTGAGATGTTGTCAGTCTAGATATTGAGTTTAATGATATACTGGAAGAAGAATAAGAAGATACTGATAGAATTTTCTGAAAAGGAAAATATAAAATCATTGAGGATACATGTTGATGTAAATAACTTAGAGATCTACAGTATTATTCAAAGTATTATTTATTATGTATATAATATGTTAGACGGAGATGGAAGATATGCTAGCTTGCACTAATGACCTGGATACCCATTGTTAATCACTGAATTTTTTAAATTAGCAAAAAAGCAAACAAATACAATTTAAAAAGCTATGATGCTGTGTTTCAAAATGCATTTTTTCTAGTTTATTTTTAATAAGTTATGATAACATCTCATAGGATGTGTCGTGTAAAAATAACAAAGGAGGCTTCACAACAGCACTTGGCTAGTAAATTTTTATTAAGAAGTTGGGAGAGACCGTAGAAGGTTTAGTGTGCTAATTATAGGTCAAAGATCCGTGAAGTATAAATTAACAGTGTTTTTCTGTGTAATATGTTTCATTAGTCATAAAACTGTGATTCAGTAAATTTGGAGTCCATGCTGATACTTCACAGTCAGGTACCATCTGTAAATGTTACTAAAACAGTACTATACTATGTTACTGGTCATCACTCTGAGAAAACTAATGACATGGTTGAACTATATCATGCCTCCTCCTGCATTAATCCAAGAAGCATTTGCATTAATGGGAGAACAGGCTCCATAGGCTCTAACTAAACAACATGTGGAATACACTGAGAATCATGACCAGCTATTTTATCTACAACTATTTGATAAAATCTCTTCTCCAGTTCGGCAAGAGAATGGAGAATCTAATAATGATAATGTGTATTGCTGGAGAAAGATCATTATTAGTGTCAGTAGAATACTCTTTGGGACAGATTCTGATTTCATTTACACTGGTGTAAATAAAAAATAATTCCACCAAAATCCATGAAATCTGGATTTACACCAGTGCAAATGAAGTCAAAGTCTGGCCGTTTGTCTGAAATAATTGTGGTTAATTCTTTCAGTTGTCAGTGTTATTCAGCACAACACGATCTAATGTTTGACTGGAAAGCAGACATCATAATAGAGAAACAATTTGTTTTTCTCTTCTGGTCATATATGTTTTTCTTTTATTCTTATCTATGGTAGTTTATGGGGTTTTGTTTCCTTCATGCTATGGTAGTAGAATTGAATGCTGATAAGCCATAATTGGCCCAACGTTAGCAACACATTTTTTGAGTAATTAATACATGGAATTGTAATATAAATTAACATCCCTGATATTCCTGACTAGATGATAAAATGGCCGTCATAGTACTAATTTATTACCCAATTGTAAGAATAACAACAAAACTTCAAGGACTTTACTAGTCCCTTATAAATTAATCTTAATCCAATAGAGGCAGTGATGATGCTTGGACCAGGAGTAATGGGAATTTAAATGGGAGGGGAGAAGGAGATCACGGCTTGTGAGGGGGATGGTATCAAATATTCTTTTTAGACCTATCAGGAAGTGACCAAGCATGCTGTACAATTCCATTATTACACTGAGGGAAAGCGTGTAATCCAGTGTTACAGATCCTACAAAGCAATGCACCAATGATCACACAGGCTGCTCCTACAAGCCATGTCCTAGCAGTATGCACTGTGCTTGTAAGGTGTGGGAGTGGCTAGTACTATGCCACCTACAGCGATAAAAGGGTAATTCTCAGCATCATGACCTGGTGAGGCCTGCCCAGATCCTCATAGTCCCTGAGAATCCCTGTGTTCACTTGCAACCCTCAGCAAATAACTTATCTCAGTGGTGTGACTGAGGACATGCTAGTCTTTGGGCCTACCTCTCTTTTTGCAGGAGGACACTAAGGGTCAGGACCTATGTGGGTGAGCATGTTCCTTCTTGAATGGGACTGCCAAAGTAAACTGCTACAGCAGTGTAGGCACAAAGGCTACATCCCATGTAATATATGCCATGCTGTTGACGTAGGGACTGTGTATGGAGATCATTTGCATAACATTCAAATAACCCTGTCCTGGGTTACTCCACCTCATTTGCATATTGAGCAACTTCATCTCCTAGTGACAGTGCACAGGCTATACAGGACTGGATACTGCCTCACATGATTCCCTCTTACTATGCAGGTAGCAGATTAGGTACCATAAGCGAGAGTCACATTGAATTCTGGCATGTTGAATGACTCTCCGCTCACTCTCTGGTTTTTGCTGCTATCTTAAGTTGAACTTTGGTGGTTGTCTTCTAAGATACCAACACCTGGCTGTTTTATAACTCTGTTACTGAAGGAGGCCTGCACTAAGAGGTGGGTGTTGTATCTATTGTGTCTCTAGCCCTTGAACAGATTTGAAGATCAGGACAAAAGCTTGAAATGAATCTTTAATTGGATAAAGCACTAATAAGCTGCAGTGTACTCATGAAATGTGCTCTTTTTTGGTCTGTGGTGGTTAGGAGAGGGCCTCTGTGTGATGTACCAGCTGCAGGTTCCACATGGCCTTCATGATTATCCTGGAGATGAGGAGAGCATGGATCATTGACATACTACTTGGCAGTCAGTGGATAAATAATAAATATTAATAATAATTGGGGTTTAAGTTCAGATCAGCAAAAAAAGGGCACAGACTCCTGACTAGTTAAAGATAAAAAGTGGACTTTTGGGGCTTTGTTGTTTTTTGACACCTTCGTCACTGGAGAGCAGTTGTCAGTTCTTCAGTGTTTCCCCTCTTCTTACAAATATCACCTCCATGTTACCTAGATGTATCTTGGGTCAATTTTATTTCATCCAGGTTCCAGTTTCCTTCAGATACTTGGACAGCAGAGCAGTATTATCTGCCCTGGATAAGACAAAGATGTAAAGTTGGGTATAATCAGTATGCTGCTGAAGTATCAGTCTTCCTTAGTGGTCTTACATAGATGTTGAATAAGAAAGACGAGGGGATTGAGGCCTCAGAGATGAAAAACAGCTACCCATCATGATCTTCTGGGGTCTGTCAGAGAAGACCGAATGAAGCCAATGTAATGCTATTTTATTCATCCCGTATGGTCCCAGAGATAGACCAACAGCACTTCATTATCAGTGGTATAAAAGGCCATTGATAAGGGAAGCAATATTAGCATCTGTGGTCAGTAATGGATGTAATACCTCTGATCATGGCCATATGGTTATCTATAAGTGCAACCAAAACTGTCTCCATTCCTCATCCAGTTCTACAGCCTGACTAGAAAGGGTCTGCAATATGGGTAGAGAGAGATCAAATGCTCCAGGTTCGGGATCACCATCACCTGCAGGACGATCTTGAAAGGAGAAGTAAGAGACATGGTGGTAATTTTAGGTTATTAGCACCAAGTGACACTTTCTTTACTATTTGTTGGTCTATTACATAGTTCACTGTAGCTGGTACAATGTCCTCACTGAAGTTGTCACTGATTTTGACAGACAAAGTGGACTGAAGTGTTCCTCACTAGAACACTTAGTCATGACATGTCATTAATCATAAAGGGCATAAATGATTAGATGAACTTCCCTTGATGTTCTTAGAACCTCTGCTTGAGCTGTTGGTCACTCTGAATCAGGGGAGTGTGTGGTTACTATCAAGTTATTAAAATGGGAGTTGTTATGCAAATAAGATGATGTTAGGCTACTATGGGAGCAACAGTGCTAAAGCCTATATGTTAAACCTCTGGTTATGCCCAATGGAAAGTAGATATTTTTTCAGAGTATAAATAGAGTCAGATTGAGCTCAGAGCTTGTGTGGTTACTAAATAAATGGCTTTATCTACTGACAAATCTGACTGCTCACTAAAGATTACAAAAAGATGGCGTGATCACTACTTTCGACTCTAATTTGCAAGAAAGACATCTAAAATTTAGTTAATTTTCTTACTGCAGACAGTAAATTAGTCTGTGACAGGGAAAAGACAGATTAATTAGGCATCCTACCGATATTATCTGGAACACCTCACTGATCAGTATTTAAGAAGGTGTTATGGTGTAGGAGGAGGTTCTCTTAGTCTCCTTTAAAACAGTGCTATAGGAATATATGTAATCGATTGGCTGTGGCATAAAGAATTCCGAGGAAGACGTCTGCCACTGGAACTATGGTCTGACTTCTGCCACCTCTACTGATGTGTTTCATTAGTCTTCAGTCTTTGAAGAGCTGTGCTTACTGGGGAGGGCAGTGAAGTGGGGAGCAGAATCCAATGTGTCAGTAATTATAGACAGCTTTTGTTGTAATGCTTTATCAACCTGTCAACACACTCGTCCTTGGAAACAGTAGCATTCTTTATCAGATTATCATGCATCCCTGAGTCTCTAACTATTTGATTGTTTTTAAGTTATCTGAATGAAAAGAATGTATCAGACACAATTTTGCAATTGTATAATAAAACATAACTTCATTTCCAGGAATGTTTTGAGTTAAGATGTGTGAAACTTTAGTAATGAAATCCCAAATTCAGGACAGGTTTGTCGTGGTTCCTGTAACTTTCAGCAAACTTGAGCTACGTTTTGAGCAAACTTGGCAAAGGTCCATTAAATCTGGGCTGACTAGTTGTTTTAGGTGGAAACCATGTGAAACAGTGATGCGGGGTTGTGGGTATGAGTTTTTGTCGGGAGGTGGGGAATTCATGGTTTCAACTACAGATGGATGGGTCTGAAACAAAATCCTGGTTCTGCTTGGCCCTGGACCTAGGAGAAGTTGTGATGTGGATCCAGATGTGCTTGCTTGAATGGGAAAGACATATTTGGCACCTCTGAGAATCAAGCTATTTATTTCAGTTCCTACACATGGTTTTGGTGTCTAACTTTTGATATCTGCATTCAAAAGTAACTTGCCCAATTCCATGCAAAGATTTAGTGACAGAACAATAGAAGACCACAGTTCTGACTCCTGGCCTTCTGTTCTAACTGTTCAGGTTTTAGCTGAGGACTCTATGCGATGGCCAGTGGAGTTCTGTTGGTTTCTTTCTTGGGCTTGTCTCACAGCAGGAGGCTTCTGGGTACACGTCTGGCTCTGTTGATCTGTTTCCTTATTTCCTTGTGTGGGTATCGTAGTTTTGAGAATGCTTGGTGAAGATCTTGTAAGTGTTAGTCTCTGTCTGAGGGGTTGGAGCAAATGCGATTGTACCTCAGCGCTTGGCTGTAGACAATGGATCGTGTGGTGTGTCCGGGATGGAAGCTGGAGGCATGAAGGTAGGCATAGCATTTGGTGGGTTTTCAGTATAGGGTGGTGTTAATGTGACTGTCATTTATTTATTTATTCATTTATTTATTTATTTTATTTAAATTAATGTGACCGTCACATAAATTTACAATGTACACACAGGGACTCATGCTCCATAATCAAAGGTGACCATAACGGATGGGCGACAGAAATGTGTGAGGGAGGCATAAGAGGGAGAATGGATCTATGAGGTTCTAGCTTGGAGAATGATATCTGCAATTTTGATACATTTTTTCTATTACTCCTCATCTCTTATAATAATTGTTTTGCTGTTTCAGTTCTTTTACCTGGTTTCCTTTTACCTGGCAAATGTAAGGCGTAGGGCTACATAATGGACAACAAAGATCAAAATATTGAACACTACCTTGTTGAACTAAGCACCTTCCATCTTGTGCACTAAATCATGTCCTATGGGAAAAATAGTATGTGATCATACAATTATCATACTGCATAAGTACAAAGGACAGGGAAGCCTGTCTAGATTTCTAGGGTGAAATCATCACCCCATAGAATGATTAGCAAAACTCCAAGTAACTTCAGTGAGTCTAGGATTTTTCAGCATTTTAATCTTTATCCTCCTTTCACAAAGAGACATATTTTTTGCTGATGTAAATGAGTGAAACTCCAGTGAGGTTGATGGAATTGTGACCATTTATATCAGCAGAAAATTTCCTCCACAGTATTTTGTATGAAATTATTATATTGTTGAAAATTCTTTTAATAAACGCTAAACTTTTCTTCTTTTATCTTGTTGCTTATATTGTGTTGTTGATTAACTGAACTTAGAATTAGAATTTTGCATTGATGGAAAAATCAGTGGGATTGCATGGGGCAGAAAGTCAGTGCAGAATTTTGCTTAGTATATGTAGGTCGGTTTTTGTAAACAGATGTTATTTATACAAAGTCCAGAAATATACCTTCCCGAGTCAGCTTATTTTGGCTCTACGTAATGTTCAAAACCCATAAAAAGAACAGAATATAAGAATTGCTTATTGGCTTTTAGTAGTATGTGCTTCTGGAAGAGTTTAAGTATGGTATTATTTCTAGACAAAAAAGCAATATTTTCTGTGGTTTCTTCCTCACTTTGTCTTGCTGCTTTAACACATTACATGCTATAATGTAATCTACGAGATAGAAACAATACCAAGAGTCCTAATTAAATTAAAAGTAATTACCAGTTCTATAGATACGGCTTTCAATTGAACAGCTGCAACTTGATATTTTGTCATCCTCAGTTTATCTACATACATGTGCATGATTCTTTGTATCAGTTATTAATGATGTTTTCTCAGTGGTCAAGAAGAGTGGAGGGTAATGGGACAAGAAAGAAAGAAAGAAAGGTATTATTGGAGACACAGACAGTGATGGAGTGCTTTTGCTAATGCAGCTCTTCACTAGAAAACAGGTACCTCATTCACCTATATGACAGAATGATCTGAAAGAAATATTAGGTCACACCCATTTGATAGAACATGATCATTTTTATTGACTGAAAGCAGAATTTTAAAACACAGAACAAGAACCTCACAAGTTAAGCACAAAAGGCTTGATTTTCATTGTCACGAAGGCCCCTCTACACTGCTCTAGCAGTAAAAAGTGCCTTAAAGTGGATGTAAATATAATTTATTAGCTTAATGTTTCAATATAATTTACACCCACTTCAGTGATCCTCTACACTGCCAGAGTGGTGTAAAGAGGCCTTAGGTAAAGGGAATCAGATCTAAAAGGTACTTTTTGTAGTCTGACAGATTTTCAGTGTTCAGAGAGAAAAGGTTGTGGCTTCTAAAAGGAATTTTATTTGAGAGCAAAGAGGGAGTTGTATTTCAGAAAGATGTTGCACTAAAGTATTACTTAGGCTTACTTGGTCTCTCTTGCAGCTTGGTGGTTCTTCTATAATGGTTGGATACAACACCATTCTCCAGTCAAAATACATTATGCAGCTGTTTAAGAGCATTTACAGGGTGATGTCCCTTTGACTGACTGTTATCTTGCTGTTGTAAGTCTGATACAAATATGAGCAATTATTCCTAAAGCAGTCTAATGAAATTTTCGTAGCTATGAAACTGTATTTTACCTTGGGGCACTACCTGCTTCCCATTTCTTCATTCCCCTTTCCTTAGTCCTCTATATCAAATCTCAACAAATCAATGTTTACTAACATTAATATTTTAGCATACTGTTCTTGTTCTGCCTTCTGACATCCTCTGCCTTTATTGGGAGCACAGTGTAAACATTCCTTCATCCAGGCAGTACATAGCGCACATGCTGTCTGTAAGACCCCTTTAGAAACCAAACCAAACCTGCAATCTGCTCTTTTGTTTTGCATTCTTGTTAACCAGTTTATTTTTGTCATGCACAAACATTGATTTGTTGCATGTATTTTTCTGTCCTTTAAGTTGCCATCTTTGCAGCCTGATTGATAAGAAAAATTATGAGTTTCCACCATTGTACATCAAGAATAAAAGAACATCAAAATTCTGCTCAGCATTCTGGGTGAACCTAGTCAGCAAACCAGGTTCAACTACCTTTAAGAACATATTTAGCCATTTCTCTGTTCCTGTATTCAGCAGGATAAGAAAACTATATGTCTCTGACCAGTCTGTCCCTGCACTTGGAAACTGATGGACAAGACTTTATGAAATAATACAGATGACTCTATCTCCTGTCTTTCTCTCTCTCTCTCACACACACACACACACACACACACACACACACACACACACACACACACACACACACACACATAAGTTTTATAGACACAGTGAACCTTATGATGCTTGTTCTCATCACAACAAACACCTGCTTCCCACCCCAGAACTTCATCCTATTCTTATTAGAAATCTGCTTAATATCTAATTATAGTATTTGGTTGACCACTCAGTATCTGAAATTGGTATTTGTTTGAAGCTAACACAAAGCTAATAATAGATGGGAACACAAATCAATTACAAATTACTTGCTCTAAAATGGTGCTCTTTTGCCTTTTCTCTTTTCTTCATCCCCATTCTTTCCCCTCATTTTGTGATTTTTCTGCCTATGTATCTAATCTCTCTTGGCATTATTTCTCTGCCCCCACTGAAGTTTGCAACTCTTTTCAATTTAGTATCTGGAGATGTAATTATGGTCTGGTTACTTTCACTTCTATCTCTTTAATAAAGATGCTTAATAAGACTGGACCTAAAATACCTTCTTAGAATATCCACCACGTACCTTCTCCAATTTCTACAATGTGGCCATGTTCCCTCTTATATGGACAACTTTTTTTCTGGAAAAATATCGATGCCACCTCTTTAATTAGGCAGTGGGAGCTGCTGGATAGTGATGCAAATTCTTCAAGGACTAAATATAATCTCTCCCACCACCTTGAGTTTCCAGCTCTTACCAGAGTGCAAAGTGAAAGAGCAAACTGAGGACTTATAACTCACATTCTGGCATAGTGCTGCTGCTAGATTGCTGGCTTTATTCCTCTTGTTAAAAATGCGAAGACATGGAGAAAGGATAGAAAGAGAATTACCCTTATTCTAAGGGTTTATAATACAAGCACAGTTTTGCCCCTACCTAGGACTATGAACTTGAAAGTAGAGTTCAGCAGGCTGTGTCCATCAGAAATGGTGAAAAAAGACAGATAATATGGAAGCTGATAATTACCAAACTAACATCAGCAACCACATTTCCTTTGCCTTTTTATTATTAGAAAAAGTTAAATCCTGATATCTAGTTTGTTCATTGTGTTTTCTGGCACACACTCTATGTTTGTGTGCCTGCTGGGCTGGAATCCTGATGCTGGAAAAAATAAAATAGAGCATGCTGCAATTTCTAGCTGTCTACTTGGCTCTTCTCTGCACCTAGCTTCAAAGATTTTTTAAAATAAATTTTTTCTGCACCACGGCTCAGAGTTGCTAAATCCAGAAATTGAAACATTCTGGGAACGAAATCATTTGGGGGAAAATCAAAGCTCTTGGAACGTTGCCCTAGGATTTTGAAGATAGTGGTTAATAGTAAAAAATGTTCAATATTTTTAAGGAAATCCCAATTACTGCGGGCTGCACCATTCAAATCCTTGATACGGGAGAATAAATGCAGCATGTCTAGCAGAGAAAGAGATGCCATGGGTATGCATGCACAATGATAAATTAAAGGAAAATTCCTGTGATACTTTACATCTATTGTACATATATATTTGCATGATGGAGGCAATGCTTGGTGTTAAGTTTGCATGTAGTATATCACTTAAAGCAGGGTTCAAATATCTTTTATTAGGCATGAAAACAAATACTGATCATAAACCATTTTATTTAATTTATTCTTAGAGTAAGGTTTTCATTTTCTAAATAAAAAAACAGAGTTTAGGGCTTAAAGGAGTTAAATTGACTCTCTTTAAAAACAAAAATAGGATTCCTGTCTAAGTTTTACTAGATTCTTCTAACTTTTGAATGGCTTTGTAATGACATTTTAAAGTTTAGATTGACTCAGCATGAGACCGGAGGGATAGGCAAAGATGATTTTAAGCCATCTTTATATTTTTCCATTCTGGGGCCACCAGTTGTTGGGTGTCAGCCTGATTCCTGGCATAAACTATGTAGCCTGAAGGCTGCTCTCTTTTATGCTGGTTGCTGATGGTCCACAGAATCAGAACTGAGCAACTTTTGCTGCTAACAACTAATGGGAGATTCTCCCTCAGCTCAGGAAGTAGGTGTAGTGAAAGTGTTTGTGTTTGCAAGCCAAATAAAACAAGAGCCATGATTTTCAACAGCATGGTCAGATGCAACACAGTCTTTTTTCAAGGGCTTTGTTTCCCAGTCCATTGAAATTAGCTCAGCTCCTCTCCCGAGGAGTAAAACCTTGAAAGTAAAACCCAATAGCATAAGAAACAAAAATAAAGAAAACAATGGGTTACTTACCCATAAGTAGGGCTGGTCAAAAATTTTCTAACAAAACACTTTCCTATCTGAAAATTGGATATAATCGAAATAGAAATTTTCCATGGGAAAAGATTGATTTGGGGAACTTTCCATTGGGAAAGTCAAAACAAAACATTTTGTTTTGGGCCAGCATTAATCTCTGGATCCACCTGAGCCACCTTAGTACTTCATGGGAGTGGTAGTACTTGTCCCTCATGCTCTTCTATGGGCCCTACTCCCCATCCAGACTGTGATTGAGTTGCTATGGTGCATCATGGGTGCCCAGCATTCTTTAAACGTAGTTTTTTGTTGTTTAATGTAATATCTATAAAATAACATCATGATGAATTTCTAAAACTACTGGATGACATTTTCTTGCACTTGTTTCATACCAAGGTATATCTGCCACACGATACTATGATGGTATATGCCCTTCATTTATTTTTGTATAGCATTAGTCAGTACCGATTTTGTTGATAATGATTCAAAGGAGGTGAGGAGGAGACTTCTCCCTAAATGAGATGGGCATATAAAATGGGTTTTTTTAAACCATTCAGTATTGGGCTAACTCTGCTGTCTTCAATAGGAGCAGAGTTAGGCCAGTGCTGAATGCTTTTGAAAACCCCACCCATAATGTACAGAGACACTAGTGCTCTATTACATTTGTGTTCCACAGCAAGGTATTATTAACTCATGTATGTGCACCTCCGGTTGCCTCAGTGACATTGCTTACGGGTTTTAACATTTCTGCTATTCTGCTATTGCCTCAGAGTATGTAGGATGTACTAATGATGTAAACCCACTCTTATAACATGATAGCTCCTTCTTCATGATAGTTGTTAATATCATTGCTGTATATTCTGACCTTCTACTCTTGTCTTCCTATGACTTTGGAGTGCTCTGATGCTGTTCAGTGTTTTTATGATATGTTCTCAAGGCTCTAATGGAGTCCTGAAGACTATATTTGCAAAAGTGACTAGCGATTTTGAGCGCCTCAGTTTTGGATGACAAACTTGAGACGTCTTAAAGGGACCTGATTTTTGGAATGTGCGGAGCACCTGCCCTCTGAAACTTAGATTCCTTTATGTTGTCTTATGCTGGGCACCCAAAAATTGAGGGACTCAAAAATTGCTAGTCACTTTTGAAGATTTAAGCTCTGATGAATGATTTGGCTTTTGTTCCTTCTAAACATTTTAGTTACATGAAGTGTTCCAGGCAGACTCTTTACTTCATTTCTAATTTCATCCAAACCATCAGAAATAGTTCTTTCTCTAGCACTTCAGCTTATACAGTATTCATTTGTGAACACATCCATCTTAGCACTTCCTGCATCACGGTTCTAAAATCTAGTTCATAAGGAGATTAGAAAGAGTCCTTTGGTATATTTGCCTCACAAATAAAAGAACACATGTTAATGAGGACTAAAACGTGCATGATTTTTATTTCCAGAATAATAATTTCTCTTGAAAAAACAAATGATATGCAATTGTGCTCTAGATCCCTGCCCAGAATGTTGATTGAATAGTTCACATGGGCCTCAGCATTCTCTTTATCAAGCCTGTGACACTTTCAGAAGCAGGAGTTATTGGTAGAAAAGGGAAAAAATTAAAACTTCTATGTTAAAAAGTTAATATTTTGACTGTAACCTTTAAAAAAAATTAAAGGTTAAAATGTGAAAGTTAATAAAATTTATATTAGAAATAGCAACAGATAACCACAGAGTGAATACAAGCCTAAATTCACTTTTGGGGCTCAGTTAGGTTCACAAGCTGCCTGAGCTATCAATTACTGTGTATGTTCTTGATGAGAGAAAAACTGAACGGATGTTTAATGTAGGTACACTTTAGCTGATTATCATCTGACATGAAGGGCTAGAAGGATGCTCTGATTCCTGCAGAAATCCCCTGAAGATGTGCCTGGTGTTCTAAATAAAATGTATTTTTCCAGGCTTATATTAGTTTGTTTATATTCTCAAAACTTTCAAGTGTGGGTAATTGTTTCTAATGATTAAATCACAAATTGACTAAAATCAGATGTCAGTAGAATAAATATTTTAATTGCATGGGTCTATTGCTTTTTGTAATAGGATATTGAGGCCATCTTCATTTTGAATAAAGATGGAGTTAAGACATGAGATGCCAATACCTTATGAGGCAAAAATACTATAACAGAGTTACTGTGCTGGCTGAGTCTGTGTGTGGCACTGGCACATCCACATGCAACCCCAGACAGGAAAGACCACTGACACAGGAAGAAACCCAAGGAGGAATGTTGAGTGAAGGGTTGTTTTGTTCACCAGGGAAAAGGTGCAGAGTCAGCAGTACCAGGAGGAGGAGAGGAGCTGCTTCTGTATCCTCTTCCAGTAATAAACATATGTTCTGTTGTTATGCACCTCATGCCTGTGTCATCATACCAGGGACTCTGCAGGCTTGTGTTAATCCACAAGGACCTCAAGGTCATGTAGTAATAATTAGTACAGTGGTCCTCAAACTTTTTAACTGGCGCCCCTGCTTACCTCTAATCATGTAATTTGCCTGCGCCCCCCCTTAGGGTTTTCAACTTTCTAATTACACAAAACTGAACACCCCTGCCCTGCCCCTTCCCCACCCCTGCCCCACCCCTTATCTGTGGCCACGCCCCCACTCATTCCATCCCCGCTCGCTCTCCCCCACCCTCACTCACTTTCACCAGGCTGGGGCAGAGGGTTGGCGTGTGGGAGAGGGGTGCAGGGTGCAGGCTTGGGGAAGGAGTTTGGGTGCAGGAAGAGGCTCAGGGCTGGGGCTCTGGGTTTCCGGCGACGCTTACCACGGCTCCCACGGCTCCCAGGAAGCGGCCGCCAGGTCCCTGCAGCCCCTAGGTGCATGGGGAGCCAGAGAGGCTCTGCACATGCCCTTGCGCCTGCAGGTGCCACCCCCGCAGCTCCCATTGGTTGCAGTTCCCAGCCAATGGGAGCTGCAGAGCCAGCACTTGGGCAGGGGCAGCGCGCAGAGCCTCCCTGGCCGCCTATGCGCCTAGAGACCACAGGGACCGACTGGCTGCTTCCGGGACCTGTGCTGAGTTAGAGCAGGCAAAAAGCCTGCCTTAGCCCCAGACCTCCAGTGCACCAGACTTTTAATGGCCCGGTCGGCGATGCCGACTGGAGCTGCCAGGGTCCCTTTTTGACTGGATGTTCCAGTCAAAAACTGGACACCTAGCAACCCTAACCCCCCTGAGAGCTGCATTTGGGAGCCGGGGCCAGGAGCGGGGCTGCAGTCGGGGATGGAACTGGGGCCAGGAGCAGAGCCGGTGGTGGGGCCAGGAGCCAGGCTGCAGTCAGGAGCCAAGGCCAGGGCCAGAATGGTGGCTGGGCCCAGGAGCCAAGGGCCACAGCCAGGCTGTGAGCTGGGGCCACAGCTGGGGGTGTGGCTGCTGCCGGGGGCTGGGAGCCAGAGGTAGGGCCAGAGCAGAGCTGGGGGAAGAATGTGGCACTCCCTTCCCCACCCCACCCCACCCCACCGTGGGTGCCACTGCTCCCCGCCAAATGTTTCTCCATGCCTGTAGCAAGGCGGTCTGGTCCCTAGCCGCCCCAGAGAGAGAGAAACCTCCCCGGACGCCTAAGTAGGCGGACCCGGAGAATCCTGGCCCTGCCCCTCAAGGGTCAGGGGGCGGCACAGGAAGTATAAAAGCCGGCCCTCAGACCGCAGTTGGGTGCCAGCCACCAGAGAGGCCGGACGCCAGAGGTACAGCTCCCCGCTGGGAGACCCCGGCGACCAGCAGCCGACCGGAAGACTGGCCGGGCCAGCCAAGCCTGCCGCCGGCCTGCTACCCCGAGGAGCCGCCAGGCCTGCCGCCGGCCTGCTACCCCGAGGAGCCGCCAGGCCTGCCGCCCGCCTGCTACCCCGAGGAGCCGCCAGGCCTGCCGCCCGCCTGCTACCCCGAGGAGCCGCCAGGCCTGCCGCCCGCCTGCTACCCCGAGGAGCCGCCAGGCCTGCCGCCCGCCTGCTACCCCGAGGAGCCGCCGAGCCTGCCGCCAGCCCGCGATGCTGAGGTGCCGATGGTCTGCGACCTCGTGGAGGATGCCCCGCTGGTCCAGGTACCTGGAGAGGGGGAAGCTGGAAGTAGCCCGGGGGCAGCCAACTCTAGTCTGGCTGCAGCACTGCCAGAGCCAAGGTCAGTGTGTTGCGGCCAGGATCCCCACTGACTCAGCAGCGGGTTTTTCTGCCGCTGCTAGGGCCCCGGGCTGGGACGCAGTGGAGTGGGTGGGCCTGCGTCCCCCCTGCCACCCAACGTGTGGGTGGCAGTCTCCCCCTCTCCCAGGTTCTCCAGAGCCAGGACCTGGACTTGCTACTGACTTATTGATTGCTCAGCCCCTGCTTACGGGCCTGGGCTGTGAACTGCTTATTGCCCGCCCTGACCAAGGGCCAGGGCCTACTGACTTATTGATTGCTCAGCCCCTGCTTAAGGGCCTGAGCTGTGAACTGTTTGTGCCCCGCCCTGTCCAAGGGCCTGGGCTTACTATTAACTGTGCTAATTCCCCCAAACCCGGACGGTATAGCGAGGCGGTCTGGTCCCCAGCCACCCCCGAGAGGGCCTAAAACACCTACAATGCCCCACTAGGGGGGTGTGCCCCACAGTTTGGGGACCACTGAATGAATTAATGGGAGAGAACCTCATCTCTTGCTCCTGAATCTGGGAATGTGATGGCTACTGGAGACAAGGTGAAAGAAAGAGGAGACAGAAAGGAAAAAGGCAATAAATGAGTGGTAAAAGAAAGAGAAGGCAGGAGAAAACTGTAGAGAAGAAGATGAGAGAAAAATCTAGAAAATCCAGGAAGATGACTGAAGAAAGTCAGAAGGGAATGTGTTAAAGTGGTTACACCCAAGGGAGGGGTGAAATAGTAAGGGATATTGTAATTAGGGTGTGATGTCCTAAATGATCTCTGCTCTCTTGTGCATTATATGATTAAGTATAAAATAAATTTGTGTTAGACTCTGAGAAAAGAATCTCCATGTGTTAAATGCTTCACAGCTGCAATATGCTTCCTGAGAGTGTTAAACTGTAACCCAGAAGGCTCACTGCTTGGGCTGAAGTTCTGGGAGAGGGTGTGTTTAAGCAACAGGGAAATCTGAAAGGTCAGCACTGAGCCCAGAGGGCAAGGTAGTTGGACAGTGGGTTCCAACTCTAAGAATAAGGTGTTAGACAGCAGGTCTGTGCCCTGAGATTGTGTGTAGGGCAGTAGCATAGCCAGGGGGGAAGCAGAGGGAGCGGCCGCTCCCCCACTGAGCAGAAGCGGTGCCTTTTTTGTGCTCCAACGCCTTTTGCTCATGCACTGCAGCCAGAGCGGAGCATTTTTTTTTGCTCCTGGCGCCTTTTTTTGCTCCCGACGCTTTTTGCTCCCGGCGCCTTTTTTAGCTCCGCTCCCCCTGTGCTCTAAACCTGGCTACGCCACTGGCATAAGGACCCCAAGATTGGGGCAGTGACTGGACACTCTGTAGGTTCCAGAGGCTTAAAACACCCAGGGATCCAGCGGCTTGGATTCTCCTTATAGCAGTCCAATGGGCGACCTACAAGTGGCACCCAACTGTATTTGTAACATCTTATTATAAGATTATTGTTTCTGTGTAGTCTCTAACATCTTTGATGGAGATAGGGATAATATAGGTGTGATCCAGAACACAGATATCCATGTGTGCAGCTAAACATCTCATGATTCTTGGTCAGCTGTGCTGATGTTCAAAAACAATCCAATGTCCCTTGAAAATAGTGTGAGATGCATGTTGATGGGCAGGCTCATCACACTACACAGACCAGGCATGGATGGGATTGAAGAAGCTGAGATTTCAGTTTCTGCAGATGGAGTAAACAGTGGAGTGTTGTACATAAATGATGAGGCAGCATCGGTGGAGGAGTAAATGGGACATAACACAAGAAGATAATTCACGTGCTGAAGCAGGAGCAGAAGTCAATAAGGACAGCTTGCCTGGTCCTTTGGATGCTGATTCTGTAGTGTTTGTTGTCCGGGCAGTCTTGTCAGACAATCTGTTTAAGAAAAGCAATGTGAACTGAAGAAATATAATTTTAAAAACTATTAAACTTATCTAATTTTCTGTTTAAAATGTTTCCAAACAATATCCCTTCTGGAATAAAAACTGCTGGAAAAGAGGTCTCCTCTTTTAAAATAACTACAGAGATGGCTGGACTCTAGGACCCTGTGTAGATATGTAGAGCTATTCATTCATCTTCTCAGCCAGAGGGACCATTCTTAGAGCATAAAAAGGGCAAAGAATTTGTCCAGACAGTAGAGTTAGCAGTAGGGTTCTCCCTGAAGGACCCTACTGCTAGCTCTAACAGCTGAGAGAGGAATGCTAGCTCAGGCTGTGGTTTGTTTGTTGTGATTTTGCTTTCAGATGAAAGGAAAACACTGAGAATGACAAGAAATGGGAGAGTTCTGGACAATAACCAGCATTTATACTTAGTTCAGTGGGATGAAACTCCAGCTGCTTACAGACACAAACACATTTTCAATTTTCTTTTAAAAAATGTTGTTGCCAAATAATATCCCTCTTTTTAATAATAAAAATTCAAGCTGGAAAACTACAAAAGTTTCTTTTTAGAAACAAACAAAGCCAAACTAACTTGGGGAAAGTGAAAGCAATTCCCTATAAGGGAGGGGGAGGGCTTGTTTTTCCTTGGAACCTTTTCCAATTTTTCAGAATGAAAAAAAGGAGGATTACCGTGTCCAAGCAAAGTAGGGTCTGAGGAGGGATTAACAACCCTTGTGCCTCCCTTATTTCTTGCCTTCTTTATGTAGCTCCCCCCGTCCCGCCCGACCTGCTCCTTTCTTCCTTCTGTTGGCCCTTGTCTCCATCTATCGCCTTTGATCTGTTTTTCCTTCCTACTTTCTCCACCCCCCCACCTTAGCCCACCCTAAATCCTTTCCTCTTGTCCTTGTCCTTCTTGTCCTCCTGTGGAGTCCACTCCCCTCCTGCTATTTGAGATTTCTCCACGTAGCCCTGGGATCTGCTCTCCACTGCAGCTGACTGATCCCTTACTCCAGCAGAATGTTTCTTCTCTCCCAGGCAGTTTAATTCCATCTGGATCCTTCCCCAGACCTGCTTTTTTCTAGCTCAAGGTTCTATCCACCATTATGGTAGGGGTTCAATTTAATTCAATAACAAGAGATGTCAAACAGATTGATTAATAAAGTTGATTAAGCCTAAGATTATTTGTCAAAGATTAATACAGCATAATACAAAAAGGAAGGCCAATACATTACCAGTCAATCTGGGAGGCAGCAGTGCAGCAGTTCAGCTGTCTCAAAATCTGAGCTTCACTTTACCTCTATGTATATTAGAGTTATTTACAATAGAAGAGGGTTTCACCATTTGTTTTCATTACTTTAAACCTAACATATCATTTTTATGCATCTTCTTTGACATGTTTTTGAAAACTTTTTGCTAGATTGGCACAGACCATGCAGTAAACAGGACAGAGATTGTAATTAGTTTATTATCTTGTTTTGACCATAGCATTCCAAAAATCCGCAAAACTTCAAGACATCCTGCATCAGCTAGAGCTTGGTAGAGAGAGCATGTTAGCTAAGCATCAAAAAATTCTGCCTCACAATGACGGTATCACCGCTTGCCTCAAATATTTACAACATAAAGGACAATACTCAGCTATCCACTCCAACCCATCGCCAAACTCATCTATTTCATCCTCACCCATAACAATTTTACATTCAACAACACAAACTTTGTCAAAACCCTAGGAACAGCCATGCACACTATGATAGCTCCCCAATATGCCACCGTCTTCATGAGCCACCCTAAAAGAGATTTTCTGGACAAGTGCACCACGAAATGAATGATATACCTGAGATACATAGATGATATTTTTATCCTCTGGACAGTTGACCTAAACTCCCTCAAAGATTTCTACCACAACTTCAACAACCAGCACCCATTCGTACCTCTCCCTAGAACACTCCCACACTAGCATCAACTTCCTGGACATCATAATCATCCTCAACAAGAAAACTATATACCACAGAGCACCACACCTACCTACACAGATCATATAATGACCCCAAACACCCCAAGAGATCTGTCATCTTCAGCCAAAACCTGGGGTTGATTGGGGTTTATTTGGCTCATGGGCTGAGATGTCTGTGCATAGGATGACACCTGTTTACACATTTGTCTGTGCGTAGGATGACACCTGTTTACGCATTTGTGGTATACGTGTTACATTTGTGGGTCTGGCTTTGGAAAAATCCCCTATGCCATTCTTTATGTCTATTGGTCTAAGTAAAAGGTCGTAGACAGAGGCGTGGGTGTTTTTATCTATTTGGGTAACAAAATGAAGGTTAACTCCATGACTGAAGGGGTGTTAACAGGCCACTTCACCTTGAATGGTCGATTGAAATATGTGTTAACTACTTATGCAAAACAATCTCTTCCACTTTGTATTTAGCTGGGACACCCTGAGTACATTTCCCAGACCTGAAGAAGAGCTCTGTGTAAGCTCAAAAGCTTGTCTCTGTCACACCAACAGAAGTTGGTCTAATAAAAGATATTACCTCACCCACCTTATCTCATCAACAAACTAGTGTGTCTTGTCCTTTTTCTCTAGAATGTCTCTACACCTAACACTGAGAATACAATACCTCACATCTGCCCTTGGTTAAACAGTTTAACATAAGTAAAAAGCAATTTAGAAGAGGTTAACATGAATACAATTAATAATTATATAAAATCATATATGATATTGGCTAACACTATAAACCTTACAGAGTGTCTTATCTGGCTCCATACATATTTGGAAGACAGAAGATCTGCAGTAGCCAAGCATAGCAGAATACCGAAAACCTGGTGGACTGATTGTGTAAGCAGGGTCCGAATGAGCTCTCCTCTGACATCTAGTGATCAGCCAGGGAAAAAGACTTCTGGAACTGACCTTGTTTTCATAGACATGTCTACTCTCCCTAGGTGCCCAGTGTGATGGACCTGCCTTGCCCAAATGATCACTTTTGGCTGGTGTTGGATTGCAAATCAGCTTGGTATTGGGTGCATGGATAATAAAGTGTTGTTACCCTTGTTGTATGAGTAAAAGGCAGCAGAACTGTGTTTGGCATGCCCTGGTTGATTGCACTCATCCTCAACTGAACTGCACTTGCTAAGCAGGGGGTAGGAGTACCAAAGGCTAGTGAAGATGAAAGAGAGTGTGGTCTCTGCCCAGAGTTCTAGACACCATTTGGCCCTTCCCATCCCTAATGGCAGAGCTGATTAGACTTGGGAGCCTTTGTTTTGTTACTGATCACAAGAGCTGAAATCACTGATAACCAGGTCTAAGTACTAAACCATAGGCCTGCTGTGGGGGTAATGTCTCCAGTGAAAGAGACTGACTAGCCTGCCCTAGTAGTGAGGCTCTCCCACTAACTACTGAATTCACTAAGAGCTGTGTTGAGTGGCAGGACCTCAAGACATTGCCAAGGTTGTAGTAGGACGACACAGCAGCCGATGGAGCAGTGGCAGAGTGGACGACAGGACGATGGTGGCAACAGGCATTAACACAGAGTGAATGGTGCAGCAACTGCTGAGGCATTGCTCAACGCCTCTCCCACCCACACACCTCCAAGTGGGAGATGAATTCTCTGGGTTTTCGCTGACTTAGGACAACAACTGTGAGTGGGGCATGGTGGAGGGAGAGGGGAGTTGCATGGAAAAGGAACATTTGTTTATCTGACTTTCACACTTCAAGGTGATAACCTGAGGCAAAGGACTCTGCCCAATATATTTCTGGGTGAGTGTTTTGCTCATGGTCATATGCTTGCAAATCACACTTGTGGCATTTTCCTGAAGTAATGCTGGGTTCCTTTCCTTTTATATTATAAGTTTTCTTTGCTATACATTGACTCAGTGCTTGTGAGAGGGGAAGTATTGTCTTTTAGAAGTGCCCAGTGGTAGTGTTTAATTTTCCCAGCTTGCTGGGTGGGGGTCGAGCCGGTTCTGTGTTGTATTGGTAAAAAGAACCCCTAGATATTCAACCCGGCCCTTGCTGCTGATTTCACCTGGCAGAAGAGTTACAATAGTGTTGCCAGGCATCTGGTTTTTGACCGAATCACCCAGTCGAAAAGGGATCCTGGTGGCTCCAGTCGGCACTGCCGACTGGGCCGTTAAAAGTCTGGCCGGTGGCACAGCGGTGGCCAGGGCTAAAGCAAGCTCCCTGCCTGCCCTAGCTCCGTGCGGCTCCTGGAAGCAGCCACCAGGTCCCTGCAGCCCCTAGATGAATGGTGGCCAAGGAGGCTCCGCACACTGCCCCCACCCCAAGGGCCAGCTCCGCAGCTCCCATTGACTGGGAACCGCAACCAAAACCCTCTATACCAAGGGTCTCAAACACGCAGCCCGCAGGCCACATGCGACCCGCGGAGTTATTTCCTCCGGCCATAGGCGCCGACTCTACTGGCAGCCAAGCTCCAAACATTACTGAGTGTTTCTATTTTATTAAAATATTTGCATTAAGATCTCTGCATTCAGTTTTTAAAAAGTTAATACATTGACTTTTAATAGAATACTATATTACTCTTCCTTTTTTTCATTTTTAACTATACTTTGTCTCATTGTATGAAAAGGTTTCAGTGATGCGGCCCTCGGGCCAATTTACTAGTTCTCATGTGGCCCTCATGGTGATTTGAGTTTGAGATCCCTGCTCTATACCAGGGGTGAAGTTAATTAGCCTCAACTGTGGTAATGAGTCAGCAGAAATCTATCAATTCCATACATGGTTTCAACACCTGCTAACAGGGTGAGCTAATAGAAGGACCCAGCCCCACCCTGTAATAGCACTGAAAGAAATTTCATTGTAATAATAGGAAAACACATGCACTTACAATTTTTGTAGGAAATAAATATAGAACTGGCATTTAAACATTGAGTGATTAATGTTTTAAGGTGTGCTAAGGCTTTGTGAAAACCTGTTTTGATGAACATTTTGTATATTTACTCTTGCTTCAGGAAAAATGTGGTTTAGTTTCTTCTTTTGAGATATTCTCTGATTTTTATGATCATCCTAATTACAGTATGTACAAAAGAATTTCACATATGTTTACAAAACAAACACAGTACTTCTGTAATTACAAAGTCTGCCATTAAATTAGTGTTTCATGTGTTTGTGTTTTAATTATTAACTGTGGCAGAATGTAACCAAACCAGAAAACATGTAATTTCTGTGATAATAACACGATTAGCAGCATATCTTTCTATAAACAAAATGTGCTTTTCATTTGCATTCTCCCCTTGTCTTAGCTGCATTTGGGCCAATGCATAGCATTCTGGTGTGCTTCCTTTTTTCTAGTCTAGAAGAATCTGTGGCATTTTATTGTATGAATTTTTTTATTTTAAAATTGATTATTGGCAAGGTGACTTTTTGTATATCATGATTTACATATATATATATACATATATATATATAATCTCACTTCCCTTACACACTCTCCCTTAACTACTATAACCTCAGTTTTTCTTCTTTCCTCTATGATCTCCCAGAATGCTGCTGCCAAAGCCCATCTTTCTTTGCCACTACTTAAATCATGTCTTTCCCCGCTTCTCAAATCTCTGCACTAGTTTCTCCACTTCTGCCTAGAGTTCAGGTATCTCCTCATAATTTCATAGTACACTTTAGTCTTGATCCTTCATGTTATACAATTGTTTTTATTTTCTCCCCTGTCATGGCCTTTCCAAACGTCTCTCTTTTTTTTTTTAATCTCCGAATTTACCATCTTTTTTCATGCTTACCCTGAACAACTTCCTCCTTAATAGGCCAATGTTCTAAGCATCCCTCCAGAGCAAAGGCACAGTCCTGGACATCTTTATTCATTTGGGTAGTTCTGATATAACAGTCCCATTTAATTCATTTTAGGGACCTGGTGACACTATTTTATTCATACATTATCACTTTCATTGGGCTATTCGTGTGAGTAGGGATTTGCAGAATCAGAGCTTTACTTTGCTAAATGTTGCATTGGAAAGGGGAAGGATAGGTGAGCATGTGCCTCATGTGCAAGATTATTTTGTCCAGTAGTGACCATCAGGGCTGCACCTGCATCCTATGTGCCCTGGTGCATAAAAGATGAAGTGGACTCAGCCATCCCTCATTTCCTCCTTACTGCCCAAGGCTGCGAGATGAAGCCCTTGCAGTATCCACTTACTCTACACAGATTTACTGTGCAACTTAAATCTCTTTTGTGTATATAGCTAATTAGTATATCCATGTAGATAGCACAGTTGTTAATTACTGTATTTTTTCTGATTTTTTTATTCCCATTGTCTGTTTAAAATCAAACAAACAAATAAAACCTTGTTACCACGATTTCACCTCTTTGGTTGAACAGACGTAACCAGGCTTTATCTTCTATGGGTGAAACGAAGTCCCCAGACTTCAAATCGTCCCCCTTTTGCAATGCAGCTATTCCATTGAACGATGGGCATGCTAGGTGCTTTTTTTGCCTTCAGAAAGGTCAGATTTCTGGTAGGTGCTCAATTTGTCATTCCATTTCAAATGGAATGCAAAAGGTGAAAGAGGCCCACTTAGCCATAATTGTTTTCTCCTGAAATGCTTAATGGGAGCCTCCTCAGATCTGGCAGGGGGGAAAAAGCCCAACAGGCTTCTTCTTGGTAGCAGCCTGCATTGGACTTGGAGGAAGTAGCACAGGTTGCAGGAGAGAAGAGGTTGATGGAGATCCCGGGAAGTCAATGTGTGTTCAGCTGCCTAGAATACTAGCTGCAGTTACTGCATTTCTGTAAATAGTTCTCTTAATAAAGAGCAAATTTAGGGTTGCCAACTTTTTACTTGCATAAAACCGAACACCCATGCCCCGCCTTATGCCCCACCCCTCCTCTGAGGCCCCGCCTTATGCCCCACCCCTCCTCTGAGGCCCCACCCCTCTCCCACCCCTTCTCCAAGGCCCCAACCCCCGCTCACTCCATCCCTCCTCCCTCTGCTCACTCTCCCCACCCTCACTTGCTCATTTTCACTGGGCTGACTCAGAGGGTTGGGGTGTAGGAGGGGGGGAGGGCTCTGGTTGGGGGTGCAGGCTCTGGAATGGGGCCAGAAATGAGGAGTTCAGGGTGCAGAAGGGAGCTCAGGGCTGAGGCATTGGGTTGGGATATGGGAAGGGGTGAGGGATCCAGCTGGGGACTCTGGGTGGTACCAGGGATGAGGGGTTGGGGTACAGGAGGGGGCTCCAGGCTGGGGGGTAGAGACAAGGCATTCAGAGTATGGGAGGGGGCTCCAGGCTGAGGCAAGTGATTGGGGTGTGGGAGGGGGCATGGACTATGGGCTGTGGGCTCAGGGTGCAGGTTCTGGGGTGCGGCCAGAAATGAGGGGTTCAGGGTGCGGGAGGTAGCTCTGGGCTGGGGCAGGGGGTTGGGGTGCAGCAGAGGCTGAAGGCTCTGGCTGGGGGTGTGGGCTTTGGTGTGGGCCAGAGATGAGGGATTTGGGGTGTAGGAGGGGGCTCCGGGCTGGGGCTGAGGAGTTCAGAGTGTGGGAGGGTGCTCTGGGCTGGGGCAGGGGATTGAGGTGCGGTGGGGATGTGATGGCTTCATCTGGGGGTGCAAGCTGTAGTGTGGGGCTGAGGATGAGGGATTTGGAGTGCAGGAGGGGGCTCTGGACTGAGGCAGGGAATTGGGGTGTGAGGGGGGTAAGGGCTCCGGCTGGGGTGCAGACTCTGGGATGGGGTGGAGATGAGGGGTTTGGGGCGTAAGAGGGTGCTACAGGCTGGGACTGAGGAGTTCGATGGGTGGGAGGGGAATCAGGGCTGGGGCAGGTGGTTGGGGCACAGGAGGGGATCAGGAGTGTAGTCTCCAGGCGGCGCTTACCTCAAGCAGCTCCCAGAAGCAGCAACATGTCCCCTCTCCGGCTCCTACTCGGATGCGCAGCCAGGCAGCTGTGCACACTACCCCATCCGCAGGTGCCACCCCCACAGCTTCCATTAGCCGTGGTTCCTGGAAGGGGCGGTGCTTGGGGCAGCACGTGGAGCCCCCTGACTGCCCCTACACATAGGAGCCGGAGGGGGGGGCATGCCGCTGCTTCTGGGAGCCACACGGAGCCAGGACAGGTAGAGAGCCCGTCTTAGCCCCGCTGCACTGCCGACCAGACTTTTAATGGCCCGGTTAGCAGTACTAACCAGAGCTGCCAGGCGTTCTGGTCAAAAATCGGACACCTCGCAACCCTAAGCAAGTTTAGAGCTAGCATGGAGTCCTTTCATGTTACTATCCAGCACACAGTACATAAAATATGGTGGCAGCAATCAGTGTAATATCACCCAACAGCGAGGAAGGCTGTGTGATTAGCAGGCAAACAAAACAGCACCTAAAAACAGGTAGTATAGACCACTAGGAATACTGGATTTACAAACAAGAAACCTTGTACAAGCATGAAAGCAACAACTGAATCTGTATACAGATCTGAGCATGCTCAGTACAAGCCACGCTGAAAATCTGGGGGAGCACACGACCCTGCATGCTCCCTCTTCTCTGATTCTGACATGTCTTTATTTGCCTAAGCAGTGCCTCTCCATCTACACTGCTGTTTATACCCATGTTAAGGAGGTGTGCAGTGTATGTACTCCATACCCTGCCAAAAGTGTAGGCATAGCTTAAAATGCACAGCCTATGAGCAACAGTCCAAGGGGTATGGGGATTAGGAAAGTCCTATGGCCAGTATTATACAGGAGGTCAGACCAAATGATCCCAATTGTCCCTTCTGGCCTTAGAATCTATGCCTCAACAACGCCTAAGACCCTTGGAGTCTAAAAGGTATGTTTTCAAATCTTTTATCATTCTTGTGCTTATTCTGTGACCCCCACCCCCCACCCCTCCAATTTATCAACATCCTTCTTGAATTGTAGATATCAGAATCGGGTAACAGTGCCCAATACAGAGGTAATACAACCTCTCCACTGCTACTCAATATTCATGTGTTCATATGACCGAGGATCGCTTTTGTAAATGGGGAATCATCACCGAGTGGGTGTGTTTCTAGTTGAGTCCCACAGGGATTTATTCTTAACCCTACACTATTTGAAATGTTTATCAATAACCTGAAAGTTAACACAAAATTATCACTCATAAAATTTATAGATGACACAAAAGACTTAGAGCCCTTTCAGTTAGCCAGTTTTTAATCCATTTAATGTATGCCAGGTTATTTTTGTATCATTCTAGTTTCTTAATAAAAATATCATGCAATACCAAGTTTACTATCTGTGATGTCAAGAATGGGTTCCGACATACTGATCTTGGTGTGCTATCCAGCCACCTAACAATCCCCCCCACACCTTTTGGCAGGTACTGTTGGGTATGAATGCTTAAATGGCATCACTCTGGTTCCAGAGGTGTTTTGGTGTAACCTGAAGCATGCACATGGAGGAACTCTCAGGCATCAAGATCAAAGCAGATGACTTATGAATTCTGGTTGATCTTAAGAAATTGCTGTATCACTGAATGCCTAGGAGCACCGTGGAGTAAGCCAGAGGCTGAACTTTGTTGTTCTGAAAAAGCCCAGAAGAATGACGATGGCCTATGTATGTACAGAACCTAAAAGTAGAAATATAACAGTGAAGGTATACATTTCCTGTATAAAAATATATCCATCTTGACAATGGAGAGGTGAGACGGTAATTTAGTTTCCATGATTATACAGTCTTGTCCTCTCTGCTCAGGCTGCCAACAAGTTGCCAATTAAGACAATTGCTGTCAGTGTTGTGTCACTTATCTCCTAGGGCAGGGACAATGAAGGGTCATTAAACCTTGAAGAGTCCCATTCAAGTGGGAGCACCTTCAAACAACAGAGTGGCCACATCCTAGGTAAAGCCAGTTTTCTCCACCTCTGTGCAGCGGTCTGGGGTTTAGAGCAGTAGAACTTACCCAGAAGCAGAACAAAGAGATCATGTGCTAGAGCTGGATCTTAAAAACCACAGAGCCTGACTGACTTGGAGGATAGGTGGCAGGGAGACTCAGAGTGATTCGTAGAGGAAAGGAATCTTGAGCACTAGAGAGGAACAAACGGGCATGCTTTTGTAGTATAAGGGTCCTTTTTAACTGTGGGACCAGACAAGAAAGAAGGGAACTAGTTGCAGAGGAGAAAGAGAGACTCCATTATTTGTAGAAGTCATATATGGGGAAGCGGGGGGGATCTTGGAGTCCTTAGAGCAGTGGTGCTCAACCTTTCTAGACTATTGTACCTCTTTCAGGAGTCTGATTTGTCCTGTGTACCCCAAGTTTCACCTCACTTAAAAACAACTTGCTTACAAAATCAGACATAAAAATAAAAAAGTATCACAGCACCCTATTACTGAAAAATTGTTTACTTTTCTCATTTGGTCTGTATGAAATTTTAGTTTGTACTGACTTCGCTGGTGCTTTTTATGTAGCCTGTTGTAAAACTAGGCAAATATCTAGATGAGTTGCTGTACCCCCGGGAAGACCTCTGTGCACCCCCAGCAGTACGTGTACCCCTGGTTGAGAACCACTGCCTTAGAGGACTCTGAGGTAAACTGAAAGAATGCTCCAGGAAATGCATTTAGGTGTTTATTACTTACTCTGGATCTGTACATTTGTTATGCTAGCTAAAGTAAACAGATTGTGTTTTTGGAATCCTTACAAGGCCTGCTATGTGTCTGTTTGCTTTCACTATCACATGTCTCTGAAGAGGTGAACTGTAAGCCCAAATTGCCCACAAGGTTGGAGCTTTGGGAAAGGGTGTGCTTGGGCTACTGGGGAGTCTGGGAGGAGATCCCTACTGGTCCTGGGAACCTAGGGCAGCTGGGCCGCAAGGTCCCATTTCCGTGAAGGGGCAACAGACATAGTGCCTGCATGCAGGAAGTGTGCCAGAGAGGCCAAGAGAAAAAAAAAGACAGTTCTGCAACCTATTCAGGATAAGGGAAGCTTAAGGGCACATGGGTCTAGTGTGTTGGGATCTAGTCATAGTAGCCTGGTGATGTTTAACAGGGCTGTGACAATGGCCAACTATCTTTCTAGATTCTGCATACTCCTATCAGAAGCATGTGAATCCTGGAAACACTCAACTCACAATGAATTTGTTAGTCTCTGAGGTGCCACAAGGACTCCTTGTTATTTTTGCTGATACAGACTAACACTCTGGGCTGGTCTACACTAACCCCATAATTCGAACTAAGATACGCAACTTCAGCTACATGAATAACGTAGCTGAAGTCGAACTATCTTAGTTCGAATGAAAAAGCACTTACCCGGGGTCCACACGCGGCGCGCAGGCTCCCCCGTCGACTCCGCCTACTCCGTTCGTCGAGCTGGATTACCAGCGTCGACGGCGGAGCACTTCCTGGTTCGATTTATCGCATCTAGACAAGACGCGATAAATCGAACCCAGAAGATCGATCCCGCGCCTCCGACAGGACGCATGAGTATGGACGTACCCTCTGAAACCTGTCAACTCACAATGTTGCAGTGTCGGAATGGTAAGAGACCTAAGAACAGGCATTTGAAAAAGTAAAGGAAATCTTAAGTGAGGTACCAGTCCTAAAATACCAGAACCCTGAGGCACAGCTAGAGCTACAGTGTGACACTGTGATGCCTCAAAAGGAGGAGACGTAGGAGCAACACTGATGCAAAGCTGCCCACAGCATTTGCTAGTAGAGCCCCAACAGACACAGAAAAGGGATATGAGCAGATAGAAAAGGAGCAACTGGCTGCACTCTTTGGAATGGAACAATCCCCTCAGTCACCTTTGGACATGCAGTCTGATCAAAGCCATTAGAAAGCATCATAAAGAAGCCACTCCTGAGTGCACCCAAGTAACTACAATACATGTTACTGAAACTCCAGCATTGTGATATGAGGATAAAGTGCTGCCAGGGAAAGTCACTACTGGTGGCAGGTACACTGAGCAGGGCATACCTTCCAGACTGCTATCAAGAGGACTGTGATCAATTGTTCTTCATGTCACAGAACCCAGGGCACGAAGTAATCTGCTTAAACTGCAGCAATGGAAATATAGGTTAGATATTAGGAAAATGTTTTCAACTATAAGGATAGTGAGTTAGGATGTTGCAAAATCCCTGTCACTGGAGCTTTTTAAAGAACATGATAGACAAATAACATGGTCTAAATATACTTGGTCTTGCATCATCATGAGAAGCTGAACTAGATGACCTCTTGAGTTCCCTTCCAGACCTACATTTCTATGATTCTATTACTATTTTCTGTAAAATAAATGGCATTATTGGATCAAGATCCTAATCCAGATCTTAATATTAAGATTTCCTAAAGTTACCCTTCTGTGTTTTCCCTGAGCAGCATTGCTTTCCTTTTGTGTGGTGCTTAATGGCAGATTGTGGAACCCTACTCATTTTAGTGAATACTTACTCCTGCAAGTAGACCCACTGCTCTCAATGGGATTGTGCACGACGTAAGGGTTCAACTATCTAACCTTTACAACACAGAACTTTAAAAACCTTGGGAAGCATAGGATAAAATTCAGTCCCAAAGTAACAGGCATAATCCCCCGGTGGGAATCTCATCCACTTATTCCATGGCTGAATTTGGCCCAAAGAGCTTATCACTCTTCTCCTTAAATATTCATTTTGAAAAGAAAGGGTTTGTATAACCTGTCGATTTACATTATAGCTAATGTAAAAAGTTTGTGACTGCAACCCTAAATGTTTTAACACCTGTCAGACATTTAAATGATAATAAAAAGTAACATCCTTTAAATTAATTAGACATGATTAGGACTTCAAGCCCACAGGCCACTTCATTATGCAAAAATTATAAGTTAGCTATTTAAATTACCATTAAATTGATTCTTATGTTAATTGATACTACACTTATAACCCTTGCTTTTAATTTCTATAGGATCTTAGGAGATATTAAGCTTTAATACATGTAGCTGAAAAATATTAAGCAACTGGCTTCAGTGGAGCTAGGATTTCACCCATGGTCTCTGCCCAAGGAACATCTGTTATGGAATGCACCCCTGTATTCACACCCTACTCACTATTGCCTTGTGAGGTATAATTTGAAAATTCATAACTTTCTGATCAATAATATGATAAAATGCATGTAGCAACATTATGTGTAAAGTTATGAACATAAGGTGAAATCATGACTGAGGTGTGTTTTCCAGATAAATCTGGGGAGTGGCTAAATCAGTTTCTCAAAGACAAAGGGGAAACTGATGCCCTAGCCAGGTGTCAACAAAGCTGATGGGCCATCACATATCAAGTTTCCATCCTTTGGCAAGAAAGGGGGACAGGGACAAAGAGATCTGCATCTTAGGGTATGTCTACACTACAGAATTAGGTCGAAATTATAGAAGTTGATATTTTAAAACCCGAATTTATGGAATCGATTGTGTGTGTCCCCACTAAAGAGCATTAAGACCATGAGGTCGATGGACTGTGTCCACAGTATCGGGGCTAGCATCGACTTTTGGAGTGTTGCATTGCGGGTAGCTATCCCACAGTTCCTGCAGTCTCCGCCGCCCATTGGAATTCTGGGTTCCGATCCCAAAGCCTGAGGGGGCAGAAAACATTGTCGCTGGTGGTTCTGGGTCCATGTCGTCAAGCCATCCCCCGTCTCTCCCTCCCTCCGTGAAAGCAATCTTTTTCGCGCCTTTTTTCCAGGGTTTCCAAGGTTTCCGGGTTTGCTACGGCAAGCATGGAGCCTGCTCAGCTCACAATTACTGTAAATCTCCAGTGTACGTCTGGACATTAGGTCTAGTGGGGATTCAGTCGCACTATAATACAGGCAGAGGGATAGCTCAGCAGTCTGAGCATTGGCCTGCTAAACCCGAGGTTGCAAGTTCAGTCCTTGAGGGGGCCAGGAGATGATGATGGATATCAAGCCTATTGAACCTTCTGCAGCTAGAAGGGAAGGAGCCTAACCCTTGCTCCCTGCATATTGTACCATCTGCTGTTAGAAGGAAAGGGGCCTAACCCTTGTTCCCCACTCCCTCCCTCCGTGAAAGCAATGGAGGGGGGAGCCAAAAATCCTTTTGCGCCTTTTTTCATGCGGGTGCCATATTGCTGACACCATTGTTATCCACCCGCCACTTCTGCTCCCACTCTGCTGTCCTGCAGACACCATACCAGGGAAAGCATGGAGCCCAATCAGATCACCGCGGCTCTTATCGCTGTTATGAACACCACGCGCATTGTCCAGGAGTATATGGAGAACAAGAACCAGGAGCTGCTACAGCTACAGCAGGCGAGGAGGCGACGGCAGCGCCCTGAGGACAGTGATGAGGACATGGACACAGACCTCTCTCAAAAAAGGCCCCCCCGCAAGGTGGACATCATGGTGGTAATGGGGCATGTTGATACAGTGGAACACCGATTCTGGGCCCGGGAAACAAGCACAGACTGGTGGGACCGCATAGCGCTGCAGTTGTGGGACGATCAGCAGTGGCTGCGAAACTTTCGCATGCGTAAGGGCACTTTCATGGAACTTTGTGAGTTGCTTTCCCCTGCCCTGAAGCACCAGAACACCAAGATGAGAGCAGCCCTCACAGTAGAGAAGCGAATGGCAATAGCCCTGTGGAAGCTTGCAACGCCAGACAGCTACTGGTCAGTCGCGAATCAATTCGGAGTGGGAAAATCTACAGTGGGGGCTGTTGTGATGCAAGTAGCCAAGGTGATCACAGAGTTGCTGGTACCAAGGGTTGTGACTCTGGGAAATGTGCAGGTCATAGTGGATGGCTTTGCAGCAATGGGGTTCCCGAACTGTGGTGGGGCGATAGACAGAACCCATATCCCTATCTTGGCACCGGACCACCAAGGCAACGAGTACATAAACCGAAAGGGTTACTTTTCAATAGTGCTGCAAGCACTGGTGGATCACAAGGGACGTTTCACCAACATCAACGTGGGATGGCCGGGAAAGGTACATGACGCTCGCATCTTCAGGAACTCTGGTCTGTTTCAGCTGCTGCAGCAAGGGACTTTCTTCCCAGACCAGAAAATAACGTTGTGGATGTTGAGATGCCTATAGTTATCCTTGGGGACCCAGCCTACCCCTTAATGCCATGGCTCATGAAGCCATACACAGGAAGCCTGGACAGTAGTCAGGACCTTTTCAACTATAGGCCGAACAAGTGCAGAATGGTGGTGGAATGTGCATTTGGGCGTTTAAAGGCTCGCTGGCGCAGTTTATTGACTAGGTTAGATCTCAGCGAAACCAATATTCCCATTATTATTACTGCTTGCTGTGCGCTCCACAATATCTGTGAGAGTAAGGGGGAGACATTTATGGCGGGGTGGGAGGTTGAGGCAAATCGCCTGGCCGCTGGTTATGCGCAGCCAGACACCAGGGCTATTACAAGAGTTCAGCAGGGTGCGTTGCGCATCAGGGAAGCTTTGAAAACCAGTTTCATGAATGGCCAGGATGCTATGTGAAAGTTCTGTTTTTTCCCATTAATGAAAAGCCTCGCCCCTTGATTCACTCTACTTCCCTTTAACCCTACCGCCCTGCCCTCCCCGCCTCGGTCACCGCTTGCAGAGGCAATAAAGTAATTGTTGCTTTAAAATCATGCATTCTTTATTAATTCGTCAAACAAATAGGGGGAAATATGGGGTTAACTGCCACGGTCGCCCGGGATGGGTGGTGGAGGAGGGGATGAGGGAAGGACAAGGACACACAGCACTTTAAAACGTATTGAATGCCAGCCTTTTATTGCTTGGACAGTTCTCTTGGCTCGAGTGGTTGGATGCACGGAGGCCGCCCAAACGCGTTCTTGGGGGTCTCGGTGATGAGGTTATGGGACTCGGGGAGGAGGGCTGTTGGTTACACAGGGGCTGTAGCGGCGGTCTGGGCTCAGGCGGCCTTTCCTGAACCATACGCCTTTCCTCAGCCATAAGCCGGAGGATTTCCGTTTGATCCTCCAGTAGCCTCAGATTTGCATCCTGCCTTCTCTCAGCATGCAGACGCCACCTACTCTCTTCATCCCGCCAGTCATTGTCTTCAGTACGCCACCTGTCCGCGCGATCAAATTCTGCCTTCCTGGACTCCAACAGTGTCTGCCTCCACGCATTCTGCTGGGCAGTTTCAGTGTGGGAGGATTGCATGAGCTCTGAGAACATATCGTCTCGATTCCTTTTTTTTTTACTTCTAATCTTCGCTAGCCTCTGGGACGGTGATGAAAGGGGTGGCGTTGAAACATTTGCAGCTGCAGGAGGAAACAAATGGGAGAGGAGTAGTTTAAAAGACACATATTAGAGAACAATGCTCCAAACATTACATATCACATGTGCATTTGGTCCAAGGTTGCACTTTGCCTGTTATATTGAGGGTCTGCCGGTTTGGTGTGAGAGATCACACAAGCAGGTCCGGCGGGCAACAGAATTCGGCTTGCAGGCAGCCATGGTAAGCCACAGTCTATAGGCTTCTTTAACCTTCATAACATGTGGGAATGGTTTCAAACTGCAACCCCCTCATTTCCCATTAGAAACAGCCTTTGGGCTGGCAATTTAAAAAGGGTTGGCAATTGAAAAAGGAGGGGCGGCGGTTTTCGGGTTAACGTGCAGCACGAACCTAATCGACACCCACACACACACACACACAGACACACATCCAAGATGTTCGCTGTTCCCCCTCCCCCCACCGCATAGGTCACAGCGGGGAAGATTTCCATTCAGCCACAGGCAAACAACCCAGCAGGGACGGACCCCTCTGAATACCCCCTTAATAAAATTCCCCTATTTCAACCAGGTGACCATGAATGATATCACTCTTCTGAGGATAACGCAGACAGATAAAGAACAGATGTTGCTTGAATGCCAGCAAACACCGGGACCATACGCCGCCATGCTTTGCAATGCAATGATTCCAGACTACGTGCTACTGGCCTGGCGTGGTAGAGTGTGTTACCACGGAGCACAGGATAAGGCTGCCCTCCCCAGAAACCTTTTGCACAGGCTTTGGGAGTACATCCAGGAGAGCTTTCTGGAGATGTCCCCGGAGGATTTCCGCTCCATCCCTGAACATGTTAACCGACTTTTCCAGTAGCTGTAGCTGTACTGTCCGAGAATTAATAATTAAACACGCTTGTTTATAAAACATGTATTAATTTCACAGAGGTACATTCACCAGAGGTCCCTTCTCCAGCATCAAGCACGCCTTGGGTGGGTTCGTAGGGTACTGGCTCCAGGGTGACAAAGAGTTCCTGGCTGTCCTGTGCTTCTCCGCTTTCTTGCTGTGTCTGTGTGCTATTTTCAGCATCATTATCATCATCTTCCTCTCCCCAAAAATGCTCCACATACAGAGTCATACCACATGGGTGGGTTAGTGCTGGCTGCACCTCCTAGAATGGCATGCAGCTCATCATAGAAGTGGCATGTCTGGGGCTTTGACCCAGAGCGGCTGTTTGCCTCCCTGGTTCTTTGGTAGGCTTGCCTGAGCTCCTTAATTTTAACGCGGCACTGTTGCACGTCCCTGTTGTAGCCTCTGTCCTGCATGCCCTTGGAGATTTTGGCATATGTCTTGGCGTTTCTTCTTTTGGACCCTAGCTCTGCTAGCACGGTTTCGTCTCCCCATACAGTGATCAGATCGCGTACCTCACGCTCGGTCCACGCTGGAGCTTGTCTTCGGTTCTGGGACTCCATCATGGTCTGCTGATGAGATCTACACTCACCTGCAGCTCACCACGCTGGCCAAAGAAGAAATGAAATTCAAAAGTTCGCGGGGCTTTTCCTGTCTACCTGGGCAGAGCATTCGAGCTCAGACTGCTGTCCAGAGCGGTCAAATGTTGCACTGTGGGATAGATTCAGGAGGCCAATACTGTTGAATTGCTTCCATACTAAGCCTAGTTCGATTCGGCAATATCGCTTTAAGCGCTAATCCCCTCATTGGGGGTGGAGTGGAGAGATCAATTTTAAGAGCCCTAGAAGTCGATGTTAATGGCTTCGTCGTGTGGACGGGTGCACGGATCAATCGATATAATGCTAATAAATTCGACCTAAACTCGTAGTGTAGACCAGGGCTGAGAAAAGAAACAGCATGAGGTCTCCTTCCTCCACCAGACACCCTGACTCTTGCTTCTCAGCTGGAAATGCTTTTAAAAGAAGGACTGAAACTATAAAAAGGAGAGGCAAACGCCCCAAGACGCCCAACATAAAAATGTTCATACTGGGTCAGACCAAAGGTCCATCTAGCCCAGTATCCAGTCTTCCAACCGTGGCCAATGCCACTGTCCGCTCTCTCCCTGTCCATCTCACTCCTTGCACCTGAGAAGACAAAAGAAACAGCTGTTGAACTCTGGGAGAGGGGTCCTGACCTGAAGATTTTGTTCAGTAATGCTGTTGGAAACATGTGGTGAGAAACTTTGCTTGAATCTAATATAGTTTGTTAAGTTTAGCATTAGAAAGTGTTTTATCTTTATTTTTCTTATAACCATTTCTGACCTATGCTTATTCTCATTTAAAATTTCTCTCTTTATAATTTTTTTATTTATTGTTTTATCTAATCCAGTGTGTTTAAGTTAAAGTGTCTGGGTAACTCAATTTAAGGTAATAAATTGGTGTATTGTTCCCTTAAAGGAATAAGAGACATAATCCATTTGTACTGTCCAGGAGAGGGCTGGGCAGTATGTAACATATATTTCTGGGGGGAAATTCGGGACTGGGAGTGCGTTGGTGTCACCCTGCAATATAACCAAGTCTGATGAGAGCCAGGGTGTGACTGGCAGTCTGCAGTTACACAAACACATCTGGGAGTGAGCTGTATGCTAGCAAACTCTTTGTGAATGGTCCTGGCTAGTAGCTACAATAATAAGGCCTTATCAGGTTGCAGGGGAGGGGTGACATTGTCTCTCAATGGTCTGGATTGCACCCCAGTATGTCATAGCACCTAAAGATGAAGGTAGGTGCCTACTGGGATTTTCAAAATTGACTAACCTACTTAGATGCTTTTGAAAATCCCACTAGGTAACTATCTTCATCTTCAAGAGTTTAAGTACCTTTAAAAATCTGGCTTACAGCCTAAGTAATCATCCCAAATCAGTCAAATGAAGATGCTGAATTTTATGAGATGAGCACCTGTCAAGACTTAGATTATCAAGCCACTTTGTAAGACTTGAATGTTTGACTTACAAGTCAGAAGGCTCTAAACCCTAATATCAGTTCTCCAGGGCATTCAGTTCCTCTTTGTGTAAAAGTCTGCAGAACCCCACAAAGAATCTTCTGAGGCACCACAGGATCACACAGTCTATTCTGCAGAGATGAAACATTTTTCAGCGGACAGCATCACATCTGGAATATTTACAGGAAATTTGCATCTTTTATTAACTTGGCCACCACTCAACATTGCTGTATTGAAATAGAAACTAAAGAATGTTTTCATTTAAAAAATCCCAAACACATACTGATCTTCTGTTCAGAAGATATCAAGAATAATGTATTTAACAGTTTAGCAACAGCATTCAGATTGCTCCATGGACATACTCTAGTCCATTGCTGACAGAGAACTTTAATAGAGAAAAAAGGCTTCTTAAGTTAGCTTCAACAAAGTATCTTTTTTAACTAGATTGCTTCAGACCATGTCATACTGAAGTGTTATGTCTTAAGGATTTATCCAAATGAATAAAGTATGACTAAATGAATTAATGTACAGTAAATAACTGGTTATTGAAAGAACTGATCTATGAAGGATACACAAAGTAATGGCTCGATACAACTCTGAGATGAGAATCAGGATCTATTATTGCACTGGAATACGCCATGTAAATGTATACAGTGAGTAAGGAAGTGCTGCTGCTATGATACTGTTCAGTATTTGCCTTTATGTCTCTTACTGTTATTTTTGTATCTACAGACTGAGAATTCATTGTAAATTATAGCGGCACCCAGTGGCACCACAATAATTAGGTTGTATAATCACTTCCATTATGAACCTTTATTTCTGAGTTTTAAAGCTCAGCTGTAAAATGTGTTATAGTCTGAAACTTGGCATTCAGAGCTTCAAGGATTTAGCTCGGCAGTGATGTTGGTATTTTTTTAAACAAATTTTCAAAGATAGTGGTTCAGTTGCTATTTTTTAGTTGAAGATATTTTTTGTACTTCCATAACTTAAAAACTGCTTCAGAGTGAGCAAGGAAATTTGGCAAGCAATTAGCTCATAATATAGTTTAGCTACTTTTGGCACTGCATATATATATAATTTTGTAAATAGCCAAGATATTTAAATTTGAAAAAAGGGTACTTAACACAGGTGTAGTAAATACTATTCAAGTGGATTCTTTCTTACCATAATCTGGTATAAAACAGTTGTTGTTATTAATAAACAATGTTCTTTTAAATACAGATTGCTCAAATGTGCTTATACCTCCCCAAATATGTTGATTATTTTCACAGTTGGTTCTAAGAGCTCTGTCAGAGCTCTGACATCTCTCATCCAGATGTTAAAAGTCTCCAATACAAAGTTAAGTCTAGTCTATACTGGGGATTTGCCATTAGTGGTCAGCCACTGATACAGCTGCATTGGCATAACCCCCACCCCCATCTAGATAGACAAATCTGGTATTTGCAGTGATGGAGCACAATACTGGCGCTAAGCTCCATCACTGCAAATAGTGGCTTTGCCTGTCTACGCTAAGATTTGCAACAGTGCATCTACACTGATGGCTGTAATCAGGGCACATCTCCAATCTAACGAGGCCTTTGAAAAATCACTCCATTGAAGTCAGTGGAATTACACTAGGGATGAATTTGGCTTATTACATCTTATTCTGTAATTGCTCAGAAAGAATTATTAAGGTTTAGGGCAGATTGTGTCTTCAAGGCACAGGTTCATGCTGGAGGCACAATGTGAGCACACACCTCGTGTGAGCACACACCTCTGCTTCATTGTTTAGGACAGTACAGCATGCTCTCCCTGTATGTCCAGCTAGTTTGAGGGTGGCTGGTGCTACAGGTTCCTTGTTCACTTTCCACTTTGCGAAATCTTGCCCTGACTGAGCACATCTACAGTACAAAATATTACTGTATTCAAACAAGGGTTTAAGCATGACTAGCTGACATCATACTGAATGTGATTTGTCTTGGTCTGTGCTCACCAATCAGTTGTGGTCAGCATCATATAAGCTAACTCTACTTCTCAGAATAGCATTTAACACAATACAGTTTTGTAATGTAGATGAGCTGTTGTGTCAACTGTTATATGTGTCTCTGAAGCTTTTAAAACTACTATTAAAATTAAATGGTAGAAAGGTGATAAAGAAAGGTAAATAGAAATTAACTCCTACACTACCCTTCTTTGTTTTGTTTCTGATTGTGACTGGGGACAGGGCCGGTGCAAGGAAGTTTTACGCCCTAGGCGAAACTTCTTTGCACCAGCCCTGTGCCCCCCCCCCAGCTAACATCGCTCCCCCCAGCCAGCCCCCCCGCCCACGGGCCATGGGAGCTCAGCCTCCACTGCCCACGGGAGCTGAGCGGGGAACCGGGAGGCAGGGAAGCAGTTCACCGCGGCTGCCTTCTGCCTCCCCGCTCAGTGGCTGAGCGGGGAGGCAGGGGGGCGGCTCGCCGCGGCTGCCTCCCAGCTCCCTGCTCAACTGCTGAGCGGGGAGCCGGGAGGAAGCCGCCTGCCGCCCCCCAAATCCTGGCGCCCTAAGCGACCGCCTAGGGTCGCCTAGTGATAGCGCCGGCCCTGACTGAGGAAGATCCTCGGCTGGCATAAATTGTCATAGTTCCAGTGAATTTGGGGAAGTTATGACAGTTTACACCAGTTGAGTACATGCCCCTCAGAGTGCTACAAGAAAGGGAAACTACAGGTAAAGCTGATATGATGGGCCACATTTTCAAATATAGCTACTTTAAGTTGCATATGCAAAATATAACAATGATAATATTAATAAGATAGCATTTTTTCCTCTTGGATTTCAAAGTCCCATACTAAGGAAAGTGTATGTCATTATCCCTATTTTATAAGTGGGTAAAAATGACTCGGAGGTTATGTGACTGGCCCAGGGTCACACAGTGAGTCAATGGCAGAGATAGGAGTAGAACTCTGCTCCCAGTCATGTGCATTATGCATTGGGCCATGTTGCCTCCTGGAAATAAGTAGCTACATGTAGAAGGTTAATTGCTTGTGAAACTTCTCATTTGTGGGCATAACTTAAAAAAATAAATAAATGGAGATATGCAATCTCCTAGAACTGGAAGGACCTTTCAAGGTCATCGAGTCCAGTCCCCTGCCTTCACTAGCAGGACCAAGTACTGTCCCCTGACAGATTTTTTCCCCAAATCCCTAAATGGCCCCCTCAGGGATTGAACTCTCAACCCTGGGTTTAGCAGGCCAATGCTCAAACCACTGAGCGATCCCTCCCCCCGACCATTTATTTATTTATTTTATTTTATTTTATTTTAACTTCAGAAAGTGTGTGGTAGTAATGTGGTCTAGTGAATTCAACATGGGCCTGGGAGCCAGGCACTCCTGCATTCAGAGTATGGCTCTGCAGACCTAATGGTGTTGATTTGAGCAAGAGACTCCAAATAGTTAAATTAGTAAACCATTTTAGTTTTGCTGCAAAATTTAATGAAAGGCCTGATTCAATATATAAGCCTTGCTTTGTTCCTTGAAAGTCACCATTCTCGGGCTTCACTGGACCATGCAGAAGAGTTAGTATTTCTGATGGGGACCCTTCTACTGGTCCTCAATAGTGAAACTAAAAGAACTGATAGCAAGATATTAACCACTGTGATGAGCCATGAGGCAATCGTAAGTCTTTTTGTCACTATCAAAAGTGATGTAGCTCAATAGTGGATCTTCACTTGCATCCATTCTCTTTTTGAATAAGTTCTTCATTACCAGGGCTGGCTCTGGCTTTTTTGCTGCCCCAGGCAAAAAAAAAAAAAAACAGAGAGCTGCCGCCGAAGCAAAAAAAGTAAAATAAAAGGTAATGTGCCGCCCCAAGCATGTGCTTCCTAGGCTGGTGCCTACAGCCGGCCCTGTTCATTACGCATACTCTACATTCAGCTAATCCATTGGATTCAGTATATCTGGGACTAGATGTCTCATGATGAAAGTTTACACTTAGGCAAAGTCCAGGAATAACATAGTCTTGAACTGTGGTTTGGTATTAGTTATTATTGTTCTTAGAATTCCACGAGGAACAAATACAGATGTAATGTGCCTGACAACTTTAGATGCTACACTATTTCAAGTGTGATTATTTTTGAGAAATTGGCAAGGTAGTCGGTGATAACCAGGTGATAACCATGTTCCAGGTTGAACATGTCAATTCAAAATTTGTCCCATGGAATTGTATGTTGTTCATATGGTATCCTTGGTTCATTCTGCTGGGAATTTCTGTATTTATGACACGTTCCACACCTTCTCATCATTTCTTCAATGTCACTATTCATCTGTGGCCAGAATGCAGTTTCTCTAGCTCTCCTTTTTTATTTTTGTCATTCCCAGGTGCCCTTCATGTATTGTTTCCTATATTTTCCTTCTCTTCACTATAGGAACCACTATCTACGCCCCCTTGAGGGCACTACTGAGACTGAAAGCTCCTTTTTATAGTGGGAATAGGCCTTTACTTACTGCCTGTATCACTGCTTGCAGCAGTTCATCTTTAGCTATTTATCTCCAGTTAGGCATAGATATAGAGTTTAAGACCAGAAGGGGCCACCAGACCGCCAGTCTGACCGCCTGCATATCACAGGCCACCAAGAGCATCCCACTAAACCCAGCAACTGAAATTAGACCAAAGTATTACAGCCTGCAGGAGACTAAACTATTATTTTAGAACAGGAGGGACTGAGGTGCACCAGTGCCCAAGATCCCCACAGTGGCAGGGAAATGATTAAGTGAGGTATACCCAGATAATCATGGCAAGTGACCCTCACTCACACTCTGCAGAGGAAAGCAAAAAAGCTCCCAGGTCACTGCAGACCTGCACTGGGAGAAAATTCCTTCTTGGCCGCACAGTTTAACCATCAGCATGTGAGCAAGAACAAGCCATCCAAGCACCTGAGAGAGAGAATGGTCGGTGCCATCTCAGAGCCCTGGCCCTCCATGTCCAATGTCCCATCTCCACCAGTGGCCATCCCTGATGCTTCAGAGGAAGGAGATGGAAAAAGAACAGACTAGATTGGGGGTGAAAATCCCTTCTGGACCCCTGCAGGTGGCCAACTGAAACCCTGCAGCTTTAAGACATAAACCAGAAGTGAGTTCCAGGGCTGCTGAGCTCTGTTCCCTACCATCACAAGTAACCCTATCATACAGCCACACTCATAAATTTGTTCAGCTCCTTCTAAAAACTAATTAAACTGTTTGTCTCCACAACTTTTATTGTGAGGCTTTTCCAGACCCTCACCCCTCTGATGGTTAGAAACCTTCTAATTTCCAGCCTGAATTTGTTCATGATCAGTTTATATCCATTTGTTCATGTATCAACATTGTCCTTTGGCTTAAATAGCTCTTCACACTATCTAGTATTTACCCCCTAATGAATTTATGGAAAGCAATCTATCCCCTTTTAGCCTTCTTTTTGCTAGGCTAACCAAGTCAAGCTCTTCCAGTCTCCTCTCATAAGACAGACCTTCCATTCCCCTGATCATTCTAGCATTCTAGCATCATTCTCTCTGCACCTGTTACAGTTTAAATTAAGCTTTCTTGAATCTGGGTGACCAGAATTATACACAGTATTCCAAATGAGGTCTTACCAGTATTCTTCTCATTATTCCTGATGTTCAGTGCTGCTCCAAATTATTATGTCATTAATGTAGACTTTCATGCCTGGTAGACACTCTGCATCTGGCTCACTGTATGGTGAAATACTTCTGGAACTGAACATATTCCAAAAGGCAGTCTTAGGAAGCAGTGTCTACCACATGGTGTGTTGAAAGTACAGATTGTGGAGCTTTTAGTGTCCAATGGGATCTGCCAAAATCCTGCCTATGCATCTAATTTGCCTGTCATCTCGGACAATAGTTCACTTCCTGTGGGGGTCATGATCCCACGAGTCTTGAACCTCATCTGGAGGGTTCCAAGTGGACTGTGCCACCCTGCACCCATCCAGCAGCTTACTATTAACCAACTAAGCAAGAGAAACCATGAAACCTGAAGTTACATCAGGAGTTCCTCCTGACTGGAAGAACACTGTGAACTCTGATGGGTCAGGGCTCCCTATTTAACACGAGAAAGGCACAGGAAGTTGTCGGCACAACCAAGCTCTCCCTTTTGATCCTGCCTTCTTGCCCGACTCCTGAACTCTGCTTTCCTGATCTGTTCCTCGTTCTTGCTTTCCTGATCTGTTCCTGATCCTTGCCCCAGTCTCCAACTTTAGCTCTGAGCCTTGGCTTGATTCCCAACTCTGACTTCTGCTCCAACCAATAGACCCCGCCACCTGCGTCTCTGCCTCTGCAGTTTGTGCAGATCACTACCCTAGGAGGTGGTCTCAGGAGAGGTATAAGGGCAAATTGGTCAGCCTCCACTCCGAGAAGAATCAGGCTCACCTGATTGGGCCACTGCCTCCAGGCAGACAACAAGCACTACAGGCTCAAATTGCGCAATTGGCTGCCGAGAACCAACTGTACTGGGAGCAAGTGAGCCAGCTGTGTGCCGAGAACACAACACTTCAGGCATGGCCCATGATGTCTGCCCTGGAGCAGGGTCCCTCAATACCCCTGTCGGAACAATTGTCAGCAGTTCTAGGGGTTTATGAATCAGTGCCGCCTCCAGTTCTTACTCTGTCCCCAGGTCTGTGCTTCTGACCAGGCCAATGTAGGCCTGGTAATTGGTCTATTGTCTGGGGAAGCTTTGGATTGATTCTCCACTTTTCTGGAAGGCAACAGCCTGGTATTGTCAAACTGTGACACTTTTCTTCAGTAAATATTGTTAATTTATTATGACGTTCATTGTGCCCACTTAGCAGAAGTCACTTTAAGGAAGCTTCAGCAGAGGCAGGGAACCATCACCTTTTATGCAGCACACTTCCACTGGCTTATTGCAGAATGGAAGGAGGCAACACAATTATACCAATTCTGATGTAGCCTGCAGGAGGAAATTAAGAATGAGTTGACCCGGGTAGAAAATACTGCAAGTCCTGGATGCTCGCATCAACTTTGCTATCTGAATTAGTGACCGATTGTGAGAATGAAGAAGAAAAAAGGGGACCCCTCCAGCCACCTTTTCCCATGCAGGTCCATCAAAGCACACCCTGCCTATTGAACCAATGCAAGTAGACCTAGCCTTTAGACAACTTGCCCCCACTTTATGTTTTTATTAGGACAAATCCAGTCATAGGCTGACATACGTGCCTTCCACCACTCTCTCATAGCTGTCACACCACTGTCACACCTTTGTCACACCACTTGTCCCATACGAACCCAAAATAACTCAGGAAACAAACTGGCCCAGGTGCAGTAAGGGGGACCAACCTGGGCAGCAAGTCAAAAGAACCTCCCGAGCTTTGAACCTCAACTCTGACTGACACGTGCATCCAACTTCTTAGGAAGACCTTTCACCCGCAAGTATCAAACCAGCTGTGTATCCTTAGAGAGGCACGATGGATCCCAATACAGCAGGCCTTGATTGACAATTTTATAGACATTGTGGCAGCCTGCACCCTGTAAATCCCATTGCAACCTAAGGTCACCTCGATCTGATTGAGGCTATTGATGGCTCACCCCTATCCTCAGGATCCATAATTGTTAAAAAGAAAGATGGCAGCCTCCAATTCTGTATAAATTACCCAGCCTTGAATCAAATCACAATCAGGAATCGATACTCTCCACCGCTAACTCAGGACTACCTGATTATTTACAAAAGGTAGATCTTCAGAGGGCTTACAATCTCATGCATATTAGAGTGGATGATGAATGGAAAACAGTGTTTAACACCTGTTATGGCCATATAGATAATTTAGTCATGCCGTTCAGCCTAACGAATGCCCCAGCCACTTTCCAACATTTCCTCAATGGTATGTTATTGGCTATATTAGACCAATATGTTGTAGTCTGTCTTGATGATATACTCATTTTTTCCAACAACCCGGAAGAGCAAACAGTTGCCACATCAGGACAGACCTAGAGAAACTATGGTAACATGGCCTTTATGCTAAATTAGAAAAAATGTGCCTTTGATTAAACCACTATGGAGTTCCTGGGTTTTATCCTGTCTCCCGAGGGAATTAAGATGGATCTGCACAAGGTCCAGGCTGTTCGCAATTGAGCCACGCCCCAAAATTGTGACCTGAAATGCTTTCGTAGCTTTTCCAACTTTTATTTCATCCCAAATTTCTCAAGGCAGATCACACCTCTTACAGCCCTACTCCACAAGAATGTTCAGTTCCATTGGCCTGCTGAGGCCCAAACTGCTTTTGAACAATTAAAGCTAGCCTTTATGATGCTTCTGGTTCCTGCTTTCCTGACCTGTTCCTGGTTCCTGCTTTCCTGCCTTGCTCCTGTTTCTTGCCCCTGATCTCTGGCTCAGACCCTGTCTCTGACACTTGGCTTAACTCCTGATGCTGACTCCAGCTCCAACTACTAGATCTATCCCCCTACGTCTTGTCCCCAACAGTGGGTTGGGGGAACTCAGGAAAGAAACTGGCCCAGGTGCAGTGGACAAGTAGAAGTGTTCCCCAACAGTGGACAAGTAGAAGTGTTCTCTTTTTATGTATTTATTGAGTTCCTTAGGGTCCTTACACAATTGTAATTCCACTTTTTTCTCTCTGCAATTACTAAGGAATGAACTCAATCTCTTGGTTGTTCTGTTCTCCAAATTATACCATTTGCTGTCATGTTTTGCAGCTCTTCTTCTAGCCTTTTTCTTAAGAGTTGTGGAATTTTTGTGTGGCATGTACCACAGTTTCTGCATCTTCTCTTAACCATGTCTTGTATGTTACTGGGAAAAGCCCATTTCCTGTGCTTACATCTTCATTTTATGCTATTAATAGGTTCATATTTGGTTTTATGTTGTCTTTCTGTCTCTCTATGGCATACATCCTCTTAACGATACCTACCACCTCACACGGGTGTAGGTCCAAGACTGGTTGCTTGCCTCTGTATAGTACCACAAACTCTTGTTTTATAATTTTCCTTTTATATTTCCATTGTGCATTCTCCCAACACTGGAACTGATCTTCCATTTTAAAGTTTCACTAACATTTTTGACTCCTACTTTTATGTGCTCCTTACATCTCTCTATTTCAGTTTCTGTTATTACATTTACTTGTGCCCTAGTGTCAAGCTTATATGTCACATAAGTGCCATTGTGCATATTCAAATTAGCCAAATCTTTTAAGTTTTTAGCCTCCACCATTATTGAGCTTAAAACAGTGCTTCCTCTTTACTTGAGGGATCCATTCTTAATATATGCACTCTCCTGCTTTTTTGCACATTTTAGCATAATGGTTGGGTATATTACCATTTTTACATATTTTCATGAATGTTGGGTATTTCCTATGCTTAGGCTGGTTGCCTCTTTACTGGCATTGTTTCCTGCTTTCCATATTTCCGTCCCTGACCAATTTAATGTCTGTGAACTTTTTCCCTTGCTGGTTTAGCTACGGTACTCAGTCATATGCTTTGTGCTTTTCTCTAGGCTTTTTAATTTGTGTTTCTGTTTGTCCTGCTGCTTGGCACATATATATTACACTTTCTATTGGCAGATCCATCACCCTTAATAACCATTCATGGACTTTTTTATTGTTACATCCCAGGACAATCTGTTGTTTAATGAGACAGTCTTTTAATATTCCATATTCACAGGGCTGACTTTTTTTAGTTTTCACTCTGTGACAAACTCCTCTACTGTTTTCCCCTTCATTCTATGTTCTCATCCTGAACATCTGTCTTTCAAAAGTAACATTTTTTCCTAGGAACACAATGATCATCAAACATTTTCATTATTTCTGCAAAGTTTTCCTCTGTATGTAATACATTGTAAATATCTAGGGATTCTATGCCTGCCACTGTGAAGAGCAGAGCAATCATTGCTCCTTGTCCAATTTATTTGCCCCTGTGGCTTTCATATATAGTACAAATTTCAGTTTGAACTTTTTCCAGAATCAACAACTCCCCTGGTTCTCAGGGCTGATGTGGGAGTTACGTGCAGTTACGCAGGCTCTATAGCAGCCATTTCAGTGTTGCCTCTCTTACTGGGTCTTCCAGCTCTGGTACTAGGTATTATCTTTAGGAAGAGCAGACTGGTATAAAGATAAATCTTTTATTATGAACAAAACTATGGACAAAATAAGGTAACAAACTTTGTACTACTCTGTATAGCCAGGGCCGGACCACACCATTTTGGCACCTGAGGTGGGGAGCTGAAACGATGCCCCCATGTCCCCTCGCTTGGGCCAAAACTTTGAAAGGCCTCAATTCTGCCTTCTCCCTGTTCTACTCTTCTCATGGTACTGCTTTGCTACCTACCCCAATAAAGGAGAACTAACAACTTAAAATGCCTTGTTCAAAAATTTTAAGTAACACTTAACTTTAAAACACCTGAACAGCAAATGTAACTTTTCTTGTCTGCATAGTAAACAGTGGCATTTTTATCTGTTTGAATAATCAGACTGGTGCTTTCCGTACCTTCTTGGTTGCAAAGATTTGAACTGCTTCCTGAAGGTCCACAGTCTGGGCCAGCTCATGCTCTATTGAGATGCTTGCAAGGCCGACCAGCCTCTCCTATGTCATTGTGGAGCGTAGTTTTTTGTGTGTTTTTATTAACTTCAGCTTGGAGAAGCTGCATTCTCCACTGGCAACTGTTATAGGAAGTGTTAGAAGTATGTGCAGAGCAACAAAAGAATCTGGAAAGAGGGTGATCTTCTTATTTGTGCACATATATTCCAGAACAGCCTTTGGAGTTGATCCTGCTGAAATATATCTTGAAAGGGCTTTCAGCTCATCATCTAAATCACTCGCATCAATATCGTGCATGTCATCATGTGTCAACACTGTCTCTAGCGCCCTGCAATGTGCCCTGCATTGCATTCAGGTATAGTGAGGAATTTTGGAATATCATACAACATCCCAAATATACTGCTGTGTTCCTTTAGCTGCATGAAATGTTCTTCAACTGACTGTATTGCACAATCTAGCATCTGGTAAAAGAATTCAACTTTGAATTGTTGGTTGGGGTCTCTTATGAGATTATCCTGTACCTCGTAATCAAAATGTCTTCTTCTTCAGTGACTCTTGTATTCTTGAATGGGTGGGAAAATAGCTTCAGTGTGAAGTTCCTCTGCCAACTTCTGTGCACTCTTCAGAACATTTTGAAATCCCTCATCTGACCGGTAAGACTGTAGGTATGACTTTGCTTTGTGCAGTTTGTCCAATTGTTCCATTGCTCCAGATATATCAAGGTCAACACCTTGGAGTCTCTTGCTTACAATATTTATTTAAAATAGTATGTCATGCCACAACACTAAGCCACACAGAAATTTGAAGTTATGTATGTTTCTGGTGATTCCATTTCCCTCTTCCACTGTTCTCCCATGAACAGATCCTGTCATATCATTATCCTCCATAATGGCAACTATGGCATCATCTATCTTTCCAATTTGGTGTTTGATAGGCTTTATCACCTACACTCGACTTTCCCATCGTGTGGCACTCAGTGGTTTCACTGTCAGACAGGATGTTCCCAGATGTTGCTTCAAAATTTGCCGTTGATGAGTTGATACAGAAAAAAATACATAGATGCGTTGAATTACATTAAAAAAATCAGCAGCCTCACTAGAAGCTGATGCTGCATCACTGACCACCAAATTCAATGAATGAGAACTGCATGGGACAAAAAAAAGCTTGAGGGTTTAACTCTCGGATCCATGTCTGCACTCCTCTGTTCTTTTCTCTCATGTTGGCACCATTATCATAGCCCTGACCTCTCATGTCAGCTCTCACAATTCACATATCTTCCAGCTTTTTAAGAAGCACATTTGTCATACCAACTCCTGTAGTATCATGAATGTCAATACATTCTAGAAAATGCTCTCTGACAGGCACCATTGCAGGGACATTTTCACTAGGTTCTGTTGTTGTTACAAAATGAACGCACCATTAAAGTCATTTGTTCCATATGGCTGTTGTCAGGTGTGTAGTTCAGAATAACAGAGTAATATCTTGCTGACTTCAGATCTCCCACAATCTTCTGTTTGACTTTTGTTGCCAGTAACTGTACAATCTCATTTTGAATTGTTTTTCCAAGGTAGTAGTGTGTGTGCATTTCTTGGGTGGTGACTCTTCTTAGATGCCCCTGGAGTACAGCATCAAACTCAGCCATCAGCTCCACAATTTTAAGGAAGTTTCCATTGGTTGGCACATACAGCTGATCTGAAGTGCCACACAGTGCTAGGTTTTGGGTAGAAAGCATTCTCATAATGGCAATGAGTCTTTTCAGAACATTTTGCCAGTAAAGAGACTGATGCAATTTTCTCTTGATGCTGATCATCTATGGTGGCTTTAACCTTAGTCTCATCTCAAGCTCTTTCCACCTATGGAATACTTTCTGGTGATTTGCTGCCTTCTCATGGCATGCCATATTTCTAGCCAGATTTTTCCAGTCCTTTGTTCCTGTAGAACCCAATGTGGCTGGAACATTAGACTGGAAGAGTTTGCAAGAAAAACAGTATGCAGCATTCTGGGTTTTTGAGTACATAAGCCATGGCCTCTCCACTTTGTCACCATTGGGGATTTCACGCCAGTAATGTGTTGGATGGAAACTTCTATATTCATTGTCTTTGGGGAACATGAAGGTTTTCACTTGCTGTGGCCAATGCAGTACAAGGAAGTCCCTCAGGCTACTGCTCAAGTGGGTCCACAGTCCTGGATCATCTTGACTTAAGGAACTAAACTCAGTAGCAGCCGTTTCTTGCGCCTCCACCAGACTCTTCTCTGATCTACACTTTTCTTCAGGAATGTGCATGGTTACATCCATTTGAGATGGAGCTATGGATGCTGCAGTAGCTGCCAGGTCACCTGCACTCTGACTAACTGAAAGATCAGGCATCTCCTCACCACTCACATCCTCAGTGGGGCCAGAAGGCTCACCGTGAACATTTTGTGTCTATGTATCTCAGGAGAGCTCCTTCCTGCTTAGATAGAAAATCTTCCTTTGCTTTCTTTCTTTTTCTGAATGCTGCCCCAGAGGGGCGTTTTCTTCTTTTATTCATGATTACTGTTCTCTGCCAGCTATATTGGCTCTCAACACTCAGTTGAAGGGGACAAATAAGCAGGCTGGTAGCAGGCCTGAGTGAGGGAAGATATCAGCGTCTCAAGGGCCTAACTGGCTCCTACTACTTCAGTTGACTGCCTGTTCTCCTCAAGTGGGTTCAGGGAAGCTGGTGTTAATCAGTCCGGCTCCTGGGGGTGCTAGAGAGGTACATAAGAGGCTCCTCCTCCTTTCTCTCCCTGCAGCTCAAGCTGCTTTCTGTGATTCCCTCTCACCTTTTCTCCTGCCTGCCGTTATGTCTCTTATACCCTCCTTCCTCCAGCACAGCTCTGCACCATCTCTGTGCATCTAGAGCAGAGAGAATACATATGCACCAGCAGCAGACAGAATTTTGTACACTCTGGGTCCTAGTGGCACTGCCCCACAGTCTGGCACCTGAGGTGTGTGCCTCAGTTCGCCTCATGGTAAGGCCAGCCCTGTGTATAGCTGCAGCCTGCGACTGCCTTGTCCCGGGCTTCTTTGTTTCTGGTTCCAGCAGCAACTGTGTCACAGGAAACTCAAATATTACACAGGAAGAGCACAGGAAATGTGGCATCTCTACACTTCCTAAAGGACTTACTCTATAGCATATTAGAGAGATAATGTAGGTGAGGTAACACCTTTTATTTAATCCTTTTCTGTTGATGAAAAAGACAATCTTTTGAGCTTACACAGTACTCTTCTTCAGGTTTGGGAAGGCTAAATACAAGGTGGAACAAATTGTTAAGCATAAGGAGTTAACACATTGCAAGAAACCATTCAAAATTAAGCAGGCAATTAACACTTCTACAGGCATATGACAAAGAAGAGTTAGCAGTTACAGATTGTTGTAATGAGACATAAAACCAGTGTCTATATCATTCAGTCCATGATTTTTGGTGTCTAGCAGAGTTATGAACTTATGCTCCTTTTGAAGGTTTTGTGCAAGTTGCCTTGGAGAATGAGGACTGAGAGGTCAGATATGGAGTGATCATTCTGTAAAAAGTGTTCAACCCATGGATGATTCAATATTTTTGTCTTTTATAATTTTTCTGTGTGGGTTCATTCGAGAGCGTAGTGATTGTCTTGTTTAAATAGCGTTAGGGCTTTGATGCACTGGATGAGGAATGCCAGATATTGTGATAGGCCTGTGTAGGACCCATGGATCTTGGAAGATATATTGTTTGTGTGTGGGGGGGGTGGGTATTGATAATCTTTCAAGATCTGTAGGTCCTACACAGGCCTATCACAGCATGTGGGGTACCTCATCCAATGCACTAAATGCCCCAGTAACAATTTTTTTTATCAAAAACATTTTTTTGAAAATTAATTGAAAAGCTTAATTTTTGGCATGAATTTTTTTGGGGTGAAAAAACAAAAGCAATTTTTTTCTTCAAAAATGAGGCATTTTTGTTATGAGGTCTGCAGTACAGACTCAGATACAGTGGGTCAGGGTCCTGGAGTGAGAGAGGGGAGGGCAGGGTACTGGAGTGAGAGAGGTGAGGGCAGAGATTGTACCATGTGAACTTTGAGTGTATTAGATATGCTCTACTTCTTCAAGAAAATCCTATAGAATCTCAGGGTTGGAAGGGACCTCAGGAGGTCATCTAGTCCAACCCCCTGCTGAAAGCAGGACCAACCCCAACTAAATCATCCCAGCCAGGGCTTTGTCAAGCCTGAGCTTAAAAACCTTTAAGGAAGGAGATTCCACCACCTCCCTAGGTAACCCATTCCAGTTCTTCACCACCCTACTAGTGAAAAAGTTTTTCCTAATATCCAACCTAAACCTCCCCCTCAGCAACTTGAGACCATTACTCCTTGTTCTGTCATTTTCTACCACTGAGAACAGTCTAGATCCATCCTCTTTGGAACCCCCTTTCAGGTAGTTGAAAGCAGCTGTCAAATCCCCGCCTCATTCTCCTCTTCTGCAGGCTAAGCAATCCCAGTTCCCTCAGCCTCTCATAAGTCATGTGCTCCAGCCCTCTAATCATTTTTGTTGCCCTCCGCTGGACTCTTTCCAATTTATCCACATTCTTCTTGTAGTGTGGGGCCCCAAACTGGACACAGTACTCCAAATGAGGCCTCACCAGTGCCGAATAGAGGGGAATGATCACGTCCCTCGATCTGCTAGCAATGCCCCTACTTATACAACCCAAAATGCCATTAGCCTTCTTGGCAACAAGGGCACACTGTTGACTCATATTCAGCTTTTCGTCCACCGTAACCCCTATGTCCTTTTCTGCAGAACTGCTGCCCAGCCATTCGGTCCCTAGTCTGTAGCAGCATAGGATTCTTCCGTCCTAAGTGCAGGACTCTGCACTTGTCCTTGTTGAACCTCATCATATTTCTTTTGGCCCAATCCTCTAATTTGTCTAGGTCCCTCTGTTATGCAGGAGTTCAGACTAGATAATCACAATGGTCCCTTCTGGCCTTATAATGTATGAATATATAAGATCTACCATCCATTTCCTGTTCATGTATATAATTTTAAATGCTTTGGGGTTTTTTGTAACTGTCACCTTTCTTGGTATATCATACACAGTAGCTATTTTAATGTAACGTTAACGTCTTTTGTCTGATGTATAATTTCTCTTATCTCTTTTGAAAATCAGAAAATAGATCATAGGTAAAATTATGAAATCTTAATTCAGACTTACACTTAGAAAAACTCTCTAAATTGCCTTTCCTTTAATTAAAAAGGTTTTTTTCCAGGCCCTTAGCTTTGGGTTTTTTAAAATACTTTAACTGAGTCTAGCAGAGGATCTTGAACTTTTACTTAGGGTCAGACTAAAAGGGGGTTGATTTAAATAATAACAGAAGTTTCAATACATCTGTCAGGGAGATCTATATTTCTGGCAGTTATAGGCCACCTTTATTCTGTGTAATGATGAAGATTTGACTTTGTTTGATTTTTCTTTTTCAGCAAAATGAATGGTGCATCTTTTTTTAATTGTGATCCTCATCAACCATTTGGCTCCGTAATAGTATGCAAATGGAACTCTTTAAAAATTAATGCTAACATTTATTAAATAATGCATCATACAATAAGTTAATTTGAAATTCTAAATTGAACTCCCTGTCTGCTCATGAGAGGTTCTCTCCCCCATCTTCATAAAACATCTTTATAGTCTTTTGAAATACTTTGAATGTGTTTCCAGGTTTTGGAAAATTGATCTCTGTTGAAATTGATAAGAACAATTTTCTGTGTTCTGCAGTTTTGACTTGTGAGCTTCTGTTTCTGAATAACTTGTTTACATTTTTTTAATCTGAAAACTGAAAACATCAGAGGAAGTGTTAAATGAAACTCTGCCACTTAGTGGTATTAACGTAATCTGTTGAGACACACACATATCACATACAGTGACATCTTGTGTACTGTGAACCTGATCCTGGACCACTACAGTTAATGGGAGGTTTGCCATTAGTTTTAGTGGACATAAGATCAACCCACATGAGCTCAGGCCTCATCTCTGCATGTAAAGAGATGAATAGTTGGAAGACTTAGGTGCAGAGCAGGGTGAATGTATTTGGACTAATAGTTTATTCCCTGAAAAATGCAATTTCATTTGACCCAAAACTAGTCATGAATTTGGCACAAAATCACCTCATAGTTACCGCCAGGAAAAAAATGATAGGGCTAGATTCACAAAATGAAGGAGTCGGGGTGGTACATGATTTGAACATGGGTCTCTCACATTCTAGGTGATGCACCAACTATATGGCTAAAAGCTATAAGGTGAACACCTTCTCCTCCTGTCTGTTTTGTGAATCTAGCCATTTAATAATGCCTGGAAACAAAACATTTTGGGTCAAACAACACATTTAGACCAAAAATGGACTTTTTTGATTTGCTGAAATGTTTTGACATTTTTGAATTCAGTTTAAAGCTACTCAATTTTTTTTTCTGATCTTTTTTCAGAATTGCCAATAAACCAAAAAATCATTTATTCACCTAGATACTTAGGTATGTCTGTGAAAGCCTGAGTCATCTCAAAGCAGTGTACCACCAATGGAGTTAATTGTTCTTTAAACTAGTGTGAGATCAGTATCAGGCCATAAAATTATACTACAATTTACACTGTTTACGGCACTGTTCATTTTGACAGAGCTGGGCTGTGGATGAAGTTTTCATAACTGTACATATACAAAAGTAGTAGTAAATGTTAAACTTATGAATATACCTGTCTGACTTTCTACTAATGTGGGTTTTTTTATTTAGTATGTGCCTCACTCTGGTTGTCTTTTCTAGAAGGCACTGTCTATTCATTTATTTGCAGGACATACCATAGACTAGTATAGTAATGTAAGCTGGTAAGGTGACTGAGAAGAAATAAACACATCAATAGGCAGTAAGGTTTATTCAGCAGGAAGGAATTTTTACAAACATAAATCAAACAAAGTAACAAAATCTTCCCTAGCCGGGGATCAGCAAAGCCCTCAAGCATTCTCCTTTGTTCTGTCTTTCCAACAGTCCTCCTCATAGCCCTTCCCTTGAACAGCTGTGCAACAGTAAAATGTGTGCCAGGGACTATGTTGTGATTCTGCACCTTGTCACAAGTAAGCAATGGTATCAAATGTGTGTATAGATGTACATAGATATACATGTCATTTTATATACTATTGCCATTACTCCTTTTCTGGCATGCTTGATGGAGTCCATTGAATTCTGAATATCATCTTTTGCTTCATATGTTGTAAGAGTGTCCTCATGTTTGCATTTTCGTAGAAGATGGTACATAGACTCAAAATGATGGAGGACAATAATTTCCCCGTTGAGTCTAAAATTCCCAAGTGATGTGACTTTGTCAATTTAGTATCAATCAGTATTATTAATTATTAGTATCATTGTAACCCTATGAGCCCTAATTGTAGACCAGGACTTCATTGTGCTAGGTAATGTACAAACACTGCCCTGAAGCACTTACAGCCTAAGACATTTTCAGCATTGTTTTTTCTTTACTGAGGTCAATTTATAAGCCAAAAGGCCAATACATAAGGATGGAAAAATTCACGCTATCTGAGTATGATGTAGCTTGAGAGATTTGGCAGATTTTGAAACGAGAACATGACTGAATTATTGCTTAGCTCTTTTTTGGATAAACCAAATAAACCGAGCTTCTTAAGTGTCTCACTATAAGACGGGTTTCCAGACATTGAATCATTCTTTTAGCTTGTTCTCAAAGGTTTCCCAATTTATCAACATCCTTTTTGAGGCATGGACACCAGAATACACATTATTCCAGTCATAATCTCCATACTGCTGTGTGCAGTGGTACTTCCCTACCTCTCTTGATATTCATGTGTAAAGACTGGTGAAGAGGTGGTGTTTGGAATGATATCCATTTTAACTTTAAATAAATAAATGGAGATATGCCAATCTCCTAGAACTGGAATGACCTTGAATCATAGAATATCAGGGTTGGAAGGGACCTTAAGAGGTCATCTAGTCCAACCCCCTGCTCAAAGCAGGACCAATCCCCAATTTTTGCCCCAGATCCCTAAATGGCCCCCTCAAGGATTGAACTCACAACCCTGGGTTTAGCAGGCCAATGCTCAAACCACTGAGCTATTCCTCTCCCCAAACTTTAGGCAAGGGTTTGATATTTTTGAGGCAAAATGAGGGGTACGGTTCACTTTCAGATTGGTATTCAGTGGTTCAAAATCTTTTGAGACTTTGGTTCAGACTGGCAAAAGTCACATCAGATCAGCTCATCTCAAAATATTTCTGTTCACTTTGTTTCTAATTTCTGTTGCAGAATACCTTTCTCTCAAGGCCCCCTCTCTTCCTCCTCCCCACCCCCCAAAAGGATGAGGGGCAGTAACAGTGGCTGAAGCAAAGGTGGCCCATAATGGAAATAACTAGAATGTATTCCTCATGAAAAGGCAACATTTTTCAGGGGTAATAGCTGGAAGCAAGGCAGGACACCTAGTGGTGGGAGGGAATTCAGCAAAGGAGAGTCCTGGGTTATACTGCAGGTGAAAATTATACAAAACTTGGTATTTTTTTAGAGATTTATTTTGAGTTGAATTCTGACCCAATATTCAAGGTATAAAGAGGTGAAAATACAAATGAACCACCAAATGAACCCATCACATACTATGAACTATGATGGGTCTCCACTCATCACGCTGGTGCCTCTTGCTGGCTGGGATTAGCTCCGCCGGTCAGTACTGCCTCGCCTGATGGCGTCTCGCCTGCCATCACATCTGCTCTCTGACCCACATCACTCCAGGGACTATGACATCCTCTTTAGGATATGGCTCTACGGTCGTGTTGCCATGTGTGCTCCTCCCTTCTGGCGGTTTAGTACAGTCATCCAGCTGTCCAGTTACTTCCCCAGTGGTGCGTGGGGGAACCCAGGCCTGCTCATTACTCCAGATCCCAACCCAGGGACCCTCTGAACCACAGTTAGTTACTGCGTTCCTTTACTTCAGCTACCGCTGCATTTCCCTGGGTCACTTCCCCGGGGCCATAGCACCCTACTCAGTCCCAGCAGCCCATCTTCAGCTCCTTCTCTACTTCCCAGGTCCCTGCCTGTACTGCTCTGTCCAAGGTGCTACAGGGTTGCAGCCTACTAGGGACACAGCCTTCTCTCCTCAAGCTCCTGGCAGCCACTGACCCTGCTCCACCCTGCAGCTCTTCTTATATGGGCCTGCTGGGCCTGGATTGGCTGCTCCTCACAGCCTCTCTCCTACTGGCCGTTTCCCACGCAGCCTCCCTATGGCTCTATTAACCCCTTACATGCCATTGGCGGGGGGGCGGGGAGGAATGCCCCATTACATGAACCGACACAAACTTTTCTGTGAAACTATGTGAACTGAACCTGCCGTGTCTTGCACTATGTTACACAGATCAGAACACCTGCCTCGAAATGACTAGTGTGTAATGTTAAAACCTTTCACTCTTGTCCAAGCCACTTCATTCTGGGGATCTTTAAGAAGAAGCATGTTTTGTGGTGGTGTGTCTGCCCTTGTATGGTGGAAGACAGAGGTATTGTAGAGCTGTTGCAATTGTGAGTGGAGAATAGCAGCATGTTAGGTATTCAGGGTAAAATTTGTACTGATTTACACCCTCTGCAAGTCTATTAAAGCTACTGGACTTGCACAAGGTGTAAACAGTCCAAACTGTGAGCCACAGTATATTGTTCTACATGTTAATGTTGTGTAGGTATGAAATAAGAATTAAACCCTTAATAGCGAGACACATAGGGACAAATTCTACCCTCAAATTCACATGTACATTTTCTGTTGAGTTGAGTGGGTCCATATGTTGTATAATGTCTAGGTGAATTTGTTCACAAAAATATATGCCAAAACTGAAAGGATACTTCATAGTGACACATTGACATTGTACAATAAACTGAACACATCACATACAGAAATCCATTTACTCTAAAGCATAGATTCACCTTTGTTGCACAGTAAATGCACAAGTGTTTACTGCCTGTAATACAGTATGCAGCAGTAAATGCTTACCTTTTACAGAACTGTTTCCTCAGTAAGATTACACAAACAATGTTCTTCTTCCCACATTTATTACTTGGATTGAAGGAAATGGACTGTGTTGTTGGTATGTGCTTGTTTTATTCATAGGTGTTCATTCTTTGTTTCTGTCATTTGCCTTATTATTTTAAATTGAGATTTCAGAATTCAGACCAATAATTTAAGTGTTTTTACATCAGGAGGTATTTCTGCTATTCTGCATTAAATGTTTTGTTCACACAACTCTTAAATCATCCTTTATGCCTATGATTTTTTTCACACATTTTAAAATGCTTGGCTATAAGGATTACAAATGTAGAAAGTGTATCTGTGGTTTCTGAAGTCAGCTTTAAAATGAACTATCTTTCCAGTACTTGAATACAGCTATCAGTTCATTGTATTTTTGCATTAAGTCTTATGCTAATTTTTATGCATATATGAGGTAGTATATGTTTGCATTGTTTGTCTTGTATCACACCCTTATATGTTCCGTTCAGTCCAAAGAGTAAGACTACAGATTGGGAAGAGAATACATGTTTTTTGTTTTTAAAGATAGGACATGTACTGTGTTATCTTTGACCATAAAGCAGAAGTAAATTCTTTCTGTCAAACACAGATATATGAATGTTTTATGTATGCTCCTTATTTTAAAAAGTTTCAATAAAATGTAATTAAAAAAACTTGCTGCTTAGCCCACAATGTATGTAGTACATATTGCCTATTTCTTTACAATACACGGTATCATGAATAATGCGATTGCACTAGCTATAATATGTGACTTCTCAGTATGAATATGAATTATGTCCAGGCAACGGTTTTCTATAGCTGTCTTTTATTAAGTTGCACAATTTGCTTTATTTTCCTCAGGGCACAGTTTGAGCTCAGTTACCACCTCTGATTTTTGTATGGATAATGAAATATTTATAGTGGCAAAGTCTTCAAAATTAGGTGCTCAGGCAGTGATTAGTTTGGTATGAATGAATAGATGGATAGGGATATGCAATTTTGCACATTCATTAGCACCATGTAACTTATATACACAAATACCCATGTATTTACATGACCATGATTCCTACTGAGCATTTACTTTTTTCCTACATGTGGTGTATGTCTGTAGTTTCACTTGGATTCTTCACTTTGCAGCAACTTCTCCCCTCCTTCCTCCACAGCACTTCTGATGCTTAGGATGAAATCAGAATTTGGTAGGCTGTTTAGGGAGTTCACACCCTTCTCCGTGTCCAAATTCAAATCACAGCACAATCACCTTCATCTTTACCCAGGTAAATAGTATTCTGCATAGACATTAAGATCCCATGATACTTTTTTGTAACACATGTTGTTTTGCCTAGATTCCTCAGATGAAATGGTTTCTTTCCCCATTATGTGCTCTGTACTGGCCTACTACCTGACTGCCATCCTTAACACCAGAGCATTCCAGTGTTGCTGTATGTGTGGATATACAGTTTATGAAGTTTCAGGATGAAAAGTGCCATATTAATTTAAAGTGTTATCATTACTGCCTTTTTAAGCCATTTCACCTCTGCCATAATGACCTCAAATATGTAACTGCACTTTCCAATTTTTGCTTTCCTTCTGGGGGCATCAAATTCAACTACCCACCACCTTGCATTGCTTTATTCACAGATATCTGAGTCATTCTCCCTAGATTCCAAATAAATTTGACCCATCCTGATTTCTAAGATGAAATACTTGATTAGTAAGATACCTAGCTATTTATGTCTTCTAATCTGGAACTAGATCAAAAGACCTGTGAATCATGAATCTAAGTAGTACATGTTTACATGGTTATATAATTATCTTCAAGCACATATAACTATTTTTGTCAGCATTTTTGTACAACAAATTGAATGTTTATAATGATTAATTACTGAGGTCCCTATCATATTATGGATCTTTGAAATCCAGGGGAAATTTGGGCCTAAATATTGATGGCATGATATGTGCCCAAGGGAATTGTATGGGTAGATGTGTCCTAAAATGGTAAATGGTACCAACTTAGTGTACCTAAACTGGTGCTGTGTCTGGTTCTTCTGTTCTGTTACTATAATCCATTTCTGTAGGGGGTAAAAGCATTGTTTCATCCCTCCCCAGGAGTAATGTCAAAATTCCTGTGGCATACACATTGCCAAATAGCTATCAGCAACATGATGATCTGAAGCCAGGTTTCTTTTCCAACCAAAGTTTAAATGTCTGGAATGGCAAAGCAACATTGATCACACAGTGTATTTTACTGTTCAATATCCAAATTAATATTAGCTAAACGTGAACAACAATTCAAGAGTTTAGGGTCACTTTATTAACAGAAAACATCAATCCTTTGTATAATTCAATTAAAAAACATCAATAAACATCTAATTTCAAAAGTCATGAGTAGAGTGTACCAATATACCATATCCGACAGACAGAAATGCTCAGCAACCACTGAATCATTGCCTGTTTTAATAAGTATTCAGAAATTATACTGAGACTTCAAAAGAAATTGTAAGGAATTGTTAGCAGGTTTATTAATGTTTTATGTTTTATTAAAAGTTTGGGTGTACATTTCACAATGAGCAACATCAAAAATCAGACTTTCTGCCTGTAATTTTGCTTCCTCCTGTCTTTCTGCCTTTGGGATTCGCTCTTTTCCTTTCATCAGCTGCCATTTTCAGCAGCATGCAGTAATTTCATGGCTCATTGCAAGCGCTGAAAACCTTTGAAACCACAAATGCTAACCTACCTGGCCTGCAGCCATTTAGGAAGAGATTAATTTAGCAAACAGAAGCAAAACACTTTCTACTTCTAGCCTGTGCATAATTTCACTTCTATCTATATTTATTTTACAGTGAGCAGCGTAATGACAATTTCAGTAATTGCAACTCTGTAAAAATTTGCCTACCTAGCTTATCGCACTATCACAAGACTGTGAGTCAGTCAGATTAGAAAAAGTACAGCATGTGAAACTGCACTGGTTGCCTTCCAAAAAATATGTGCCTTATATAAAACTTAAATAATGCTTTGCACTTATTTGTATACTTATCTACAGGACAATGGATTCGCCGTGATATTTGGATGGGATGTGTGTGCCTTTTTAATGCACTGTAATTTATGGGTGCTGTTCCCATACAAAAAGATCAGCATGCTAGTAGACTGCAAGTGCCAGCCCATTTCTGCAGACTGAGTTACAAATGGCTGTTATGGTGCTGCAATTTGAACAGAACTGAAAGTCCATCTGGGGCAAATTTAAGCTATCACACTTGGCTTGAATTCAAAGTCTAAATTAGCCCACAAACTGTTAGTTTACAAAAATTCAAATTATTGTATTGTTTGTAATCTAACTAAATAGTCAAAATATGTGAATTAACCCACACATTTTTTTCCTAATCCATTTTTTGTTACTGGTGGACAAAAATTTCAAACCTGGTAGCCTAAAGTTAGGATCCCAAATCTGTTTTTAGGCACTGAAATAAAAATGCCTACAGTGCTGAGAGCTACACTCCTACTGACTTGAGTGACAATTAGCGACTCCCAGCACCTTTAACAAATCAAATGCTAGAAATATATAGAAATATTTTAACCTTAAGATTTTGTTGTTGTGTCTTTGTATTTATTTTAAAAAAGAAGAAGCAGCAGCAAGCTAGGAGGGTTTATTGATCAGCTCTGATTATGGAACATTTTCATATACACACAAATGAAAAGGTCTGTTTATCTCTCTCTAGTCTGCCCTGGTATCTAGTATGGTGGTACCATATGCTAAGAGGAACCACTGAGATCTTCAGCTCATGACTTCTGTAGTACAATCCTGGCACTGATGGTTGAGTTGAGAAATGTAGAGGCTGTTTTCCAGCAATCAGTGCACTAGGCTTAGGTTGGGAAGAAGAAGATAGTCATTTTTCCAAAAAATAGCATTTGGGTGACCTTGAATGACCTTACATTATGAAATTGTTACTTCATATCACTGGAGAATGGCTTGGAATGTAATGTGGTGCTTCCTGCCGGAGGGGTGGCTGAATCAAAAAAGAGAGAGAAAACGGTGCTTAGCTATGAACATAAGATGTTTCTGTTTTAATTATACATCTTTTCAACTTTTTTGTTATGAAACAAAGAGCAACTGAGCATCATTCTTATTTGTTGCTTGTTTTACACCAATTCAGATACTTTAATACCAGGAAAAGGAAAGTGTACAACATTAAACTTGTTTATGCAATGTTTTTATAATAGCTAATTCATTTAAGCATACAGATACACAGACGGCGGTGGGATGACTGGCCAACCCACACAGATGTACACCTCCAATCTGGCATCTCATAACATTCATAAAATATGTCAACACAGCCTGGATTCCTTCCATGGTTTATGTTAAACTATTGGTGCTCATACCATACAAGCAAAATAGTTCATATTGTTAAAATTTGTGTCCCTAGTAAATAAATATCAAAACGTAATGCATTCCCTCTAAATGTTCAAGCCATGAGCAGCAATATTCAAGCAATATGCACTGTTTGCACTTCTAGTAACAGAGGAGAAATGAACAAGAAAAAAATTATTTGTAGAGCTGCTTATCATACATGCTGTTTTTCCTTTAAGCAAGTGACAGTATTTGGGATGCTGTGTTTTAATAACATTTTCCTTTAAATTGTGATGCACGGTATATATACTAAAAATTCAATCTTAATTTAGATCTAAAATATTGCTGGTACTGTGATGGTGGGAACGATCAGAGCTGGGGTCCTGAGTGCATAGATAGGTCCCAGGTACTGCTGTTAATACTGCTAGCCACACTGAAAGGTGGAGGAGGATAGTCCTCCCTCCCCTTTGCACCAGTCCATGCAGCTGGCCGGCTGCAGAGAGAACATACTGCACTCCCTTAGGGTTGGCACAGCTTTTATGCAGTAGAAATGTGCCCAAACAAAAACCCTGGATCTGAACATCCCTTCAGTCTGGGGTGTTGGCATCTAGATGTACATTTTACAGCTTGCATCCAACTCTGATATTTAGTAATTGCAATATCAAGTGTTTAAGAAACATAGGTTTGTAAAGTATGTCACTAATATGTAATCTAGCTGCTATGTAGTAAAATGTACTTGCTGCCTTCTCCTTTAATGAGAGTAATATTCCCCACTAACACGTCTGCGCATTTCAGTAATACCAAAACATGACACAGACCAAGCAAGGAAATGCACTATGAAAACCATATTGTCCTGATCCTTCAATGCAACTTGGTGTTACATATCTCTGTAACTCTCATTGAAGTCAATGAGTTTTGTGTGCAGAAGCACTGCAGAATCAAGCTACATTTTTAAAGCCACCTTTTCCCCTGGATTCCCAGAAAATGCATGGATGGACTAAAAGCAATATATGACCGTTAATACACAGACCTGTACCTACTCTAGCTATTGTAGCACATGCAATATGTATGTAAAATCACACATTGCTTGGATAGCACTGAATTATCTTCAAGCTGCTACCATGTGATTAAATATTGTAAACTTTTAGGGACCCAGTTCTGGAAAGCATCCCTGTTCAGGAGAGCACTTATGAAAGTGTTTAACTTCAGAACTGGGACTCAGAGCAGATATTATTATATGATATGTGTAGTCAAAAAGTTAACAGATGGACAAAATAACTTCTTTACTCTTTTTTTAAATAACCCAAACTTTAAGATAGATTACACTTTGTTATAGGTCAATCAGTTACCCAGTTTCATTGAAGTTGTTTTTCTGCTGCATGGTGCAAAACATTGTCATAAACAGGTAAACCACTATTTTTAATTAATTACTGGGTCATTTAACAGTAGCCAAAACAATTATTTAAAAGAATTAAAGGAAAACTCTTCCTTGCTGAAACCTTGCCTGTCGAGTTTCAGCCAGGGGAAAATTTATTAAAATGAAATTATAAACATAAAAAACAGGATTTATAATGGAAACACTAATACAACCTTAACTATAAGCATGTGAACGGTGCTGCTATTATTTACTATGGTAACATTATAAAAGACTGCACTGTTTGGGCCATTATCCCTACAGTTCTCTTTTCAGTACAAATCATTATATTTATTATCTGTCTTCTTGTATGGAAGGTCATGAGAAAGGCCAACCAAAAGCTGAAGAAGCCTGCTTTTCAGAAGGAAATTGGACCTATTTCTAATTCTTTTTCTTTATCAAATACAAGGGAACACAGACTTTTTGTGAAAAATTGTTTCATGTAAGATAAAAGTACAGATTATTGGTGAGAAAATGACATACTCTTCCCGACATCTTGCAGATTCTTGGGAGATACTGCCAGTTTTTCAAAGAGATTTTTACCTTTCTTACCCAGAAAATTTATTTCCTTACAGACTTTGAGCAGCAGGTGCTAGAGCTTTGAGTATTTATTTGGGAATATAGTGTATAATTTAGATATCAATTACTCAGATGTATGGCTTAGACTTTGTGTTTTAGAATGAATATCGTACATAGTGTCAGACAAAATGGATGTTTTTGGAAATACTGATCATTGTTTCTTTGTTTCTTTTTTTTCTTCTTTTTCTCTTTCCACACTTTTTCTCCCTCTCCGTGTGAGGCTGAAAACACATTATCAACTTCTCCATCATTCCTTTCTCATTGCAACTGGTTATCTGTATAAATCTTTATTTTAACAAGATAATTCAGAGATTTTTGTGAGTGTGGTCTAGGAGTTAGAGCACTTGTGGATGTGGACTGGGAGGCGAGACTCCTTGGTTATATTCCCCATTTTACAACTGTGACTTGCTGTGTGGCCTTGTGCCAATTATTTGACCTCTTTCTGTAACTCAGTTTCTAGCTATAAAATGGGTATAACAGTAGCTACCTCATAGATGTTTGGTGAGACTTGATTAATGTTTGGAAAGCTCAAAAAGCATTAAACCAATTATTAGCCTGATTTCTAGTAGTGCCGAACCCCACAAATCCTAGCTGAAGTCATTGGGAGTGCAGTTACTCAGTATCTCTGCAGATGAGGCCATGTATGCTTATGTCTAGACAAGAGCGAAGCCTCCATCCATTTCCCCCTCTGTCCCTAAGAGAACTGACCACATTTTAATAGGTTGCTTGATTGTTGTGCAGCCCCAAGCTATCCAATCTAGCTATTTAAAGAAAAGAAAAAAATCACAGACTAGGCACAGCATGTGGCATAGGAATGTAAAACTTTTCTGTGGCCAGTGTTGTGCCTTCTACCCCAGCTGCATACTACGGTCACGTGAGGTCATGCTAGTAGTCAGCATCCCACAGTTCAATTTTGTACTGAAGTAAAAGTCTAGTGTGTGTGGTGTAAGTCTCCACTTTTTTCCAAAGCAGCTAGTATACATAAGCTTCTGTAGGATGTAGCACAACAAGATTATTGTGTATTTGAAGCAACTTTGCAGTATGTTCTGTTTTCCTAAGGTGAGATGTAATTTATTAAAAGCATGTTTTAGAACTATGATAAGTCAATATTAATACCAATGGTACAATAGTATTATCAGCTTGACAACTTTGCTTAATTCAGTAAATATTTCTGGCATTGTAAACATTGGCCGCTATTAATACAAAGTAGGCAAACTGATTGACAAATATGTTTAGAGATACAGGGCTCTGGGAGCCTATAGATCAGTAGCTTCCTGATAACTGGCAGAAGGCTCTGACTTGATTGCTAACAGTTAGGTAAATTAAAAAATAATCCTATGACAGGTTTGATGAAACTGTGTTTCTGGGCTTTTTAGACTGCACTGCCAATTTACAAGGGCCAATTCTACGTCAGAAAACTATGTCCGAATTTGTAAAGGACAGTGCTGCTTTAACAGACTGATGCATCAAAAGTCATGTGGCCTAATGATTTTCACAAGATTTGATGATTACACATGACAGTTAAAAATTGCTTTATTTATTCAGAAGGAAGACCTTGAACACAAGGGTTAACCCAAATGGGTTTTATTTTAGACTACCTATTGTTATCTCAAAGTATGTCAATAATATGTGCTTCAGAAGAATGGATAGGAAATGTTTATCAGTAGACAATGAAGCCAAATAGATTGTTTATGACAGTATGGGGAATACATTTCTTGGCAAGATTTTGAAGTGTAGTCATGAGGGTCATTCTTGTGTCTGCTTTTGCTGACATTCATCATAACCGAACATCTAGGTTGTAAAATATGTAGTGTTTTTCACCAAGTGATTCTCTAGGAAGAGCATATTGTGTTTGTATTGGACTTTGATGGCATAGTCATAAAAGATAGCATGGTCAAATACAGCATGTGCTGTTGCTGTTCCTATTTTAATAATCCATAATTTTCCTGAATTACTCATTGCAATTTATAATTTATTACTAAAGTTTCATTTGCTTCTTTGTTAGGAAAATTTTCCTAAGTAATATACTTAGATATTTTTATTTTGCTATATTCGTGATATTTTCTTATTTATTTTCAAAATCACGATGCTAAAGATTGGAGTTAATTCACTGATTCTTTAACACATATCAAAAGCATAGTTTTGTCATTTTAAAATCACATGTAAGTATTAATCATTGCATTTGAATTTGGCTTTATCTGCATCTTCTTCGGCACATCTGCTAAATTGTTGTCTTAATTTATTTATTTCACAAAGTCACAAATATAAAAATCAAACAAGGCAAACCATGTAGCTGATATGATCAAGGAGTATTACTGCTTTGAGGAGTACAAGTATTTAGTGGTATAGCTAGCTTCATAAAAATAATGTATTTCATATCAGTTCATTGTGCATATTACTATACTGTTAGTAGGATGAGGAACACCATTTCTAGAAATTCCAGTTTCTACAAGGCCTAAAAAGATTGCTGAGCAAAGATGGAGAAGCAAAATCTTCCGCTGAATCCAGCACTCTGTACATTGTTATTGCAACCAAGCAGTCGGGGCCCTACAACCAGTGGCCAAAAATAATGTATGCATATTCACAATGAGTTTAAACATTGCACATGGAGGAGAATATTTTGTTAATTGTTGAAGATATTGATGGCATCGCATTTCTAAGACTCACAAAGGACTCTCCCCCCTCCCCTTGATTTACTAGCTTAAAAGGCTGTGCCACTTAACCCTTTGCACTTCCTAGTAACCATTTAATGGAATGCTGCTGTTTGTCTTTTGACTAGTCACACCCTCTCTGCTTCAGAACATTTGAAGGGGTCTTTGCAGCATTGAGCTCTGTGATGCACAGGAGTTGCATAGCCCTTGTGAAGCCTCTTACACAATAGATATATTCTGGGTCCACTGCTAAGAGAGCATTTGTACTCATAGAAGCATGGGCAGGATTTCCTCATATATGAGTAAATATATTGTATTGCATCTGATTCTCTGTTTCCCTGTATCTTGTGTAACACTGCTCTACAGCCAAAGTGATTCTGAAATAAATGTACTCAAACTTTACTAATTCTGGGTCACTGAGAACGAAAACGATGCTTAAAATTGTTGATTGTCTCTAGTTTTCAAGACATGCTATTGGGTCAGTATATACGACCCTTGACTTGGGAATGGCGGAGGATAAGTGAGTTATAAAGGGAAGGGATCTCAATTTAAACCAGAAATGACTAAAATACATCTTTGACTGGATCTATGAATAAATCTATGACTGGGTTTGGACAGTACTTGCTTTTTAGGCAAAACAATGAATGATGCAATCTGAAGCTGGTATTGCATCATACATGATATGAATTGCATCATGTTATTCCTAGAAGTCATGGATGATGCAATCACAAATTGCCCTATATCAGCTCTAGAAATCATACAGTGTCATGCTCTCTTATTTGTCAGTGTTTGATTTTGCAAAGGGACACATTTCTGTTTAGCCAAAGTGAGCAGAGATGCCCCATACTTGTGTGAACAGTGCAGATAACTTCTGCTATGTTTGTGGTGAAGTGACTTTTGCATCACAAAAGTGCAGTATAACCACTATGGTTAAGAAAGCCTATCACCTTTATTTTTGCTGCAAAATTGGAGATCAGGACAAGAGGTGGGCCCCACACATATGCTGCAACACTTGTGCAACAAATCTTCGCCAGTGGTTGAACAGGAAAAGGAAATCTGTGCCTTTTGCAGTGCCAATGATTTGGAGAGAGCCAACAGATCATACCAGCAATTGTTACTTCTGCATGGTGCCACCAGTTGGGAAAGGTGTGTCAAAGAAGAAAAAGTGGACTGTGCATTATCCAAACATTCCATCAGCTATACGCCCAGTACCCCACGGAGAAGGACTGCCGGTTCCTGATGCACCAGAATCATTCTCACTTGAGTCAGACGAGGAAGAGGATGAAACTTCTGGTCCTGAACCATCAATGTCACAGGACCCACATTTTCTCCCATCTTCCTCCTCTGAACCACACCTCATAACACAAGGTGAACTGAATGACCTTGTCAGGGATTTGGAACTACCCCAGAGTAAGGCAGAGCTTCTGGGCTCCAGACTACAGCAGTGGAATCTCCTGGCAGGTGATGTTAGGGTTTCCATGTTCCGTGACCGTCAAAAGGATCTTGTCCCATTCTTCTTCATGGAAGGTGATCTTGTAGCCTGCAACAACATCGATGGTGTGATGGCAGCCCTCAATATCGTTCACGATCCAGATGAGTGGAGACTGTTCATTGATTCATCGAAGACGAGTCTTAAAGCTGTTTTACTGCATAATGGCAATGTTTTGCCATCAATTCCAGTTGGTCATGCAGTCCATATGAAGGAAACCTATGACAACATGAAACAACTTTTGAGGTGCATAAACTATGACCAACATCAGTGGCAGCTGTGTGGCGATTTGAAGGTTGTTGCTTTCTTGCTTGGTCTGCAGACTGGATACACAAAGTACTGCTGTTTTCTCTGCGAATGGGATAGTCGTGCAAGAGATTCCCACTACATCAAGAAAGATTGGCCACTCCGACAGTCATTGGAGCCTGGGAGGAAAAGTGTTCAGCATCCACCACTTGTTGAATCAAGGAAGATTTTGTTACCACCCTTACACATCAAGCTGGGTCTGATGAAGAACTTTGTCAAGGCCATTGACAAAACACAAGCAGCTTTCAAGTACCTCCTTGGAAAATTTCCAAGGTTAAGTGAAGCTAAGATAAAGGAAGGTGTCTTTGTTGGTCCTCAGATTCGTGAATTTCTTCGAGATGATGCATTTGACCATGCACTGCGTGGCAAGGAAAAAAAGGCATGGAAAGCCTTCCAGTTAGTGGCAATCAGTTTTCTCGGAAACAACAAGGCAGACAACTACAGGTTGTTGGTGGAAAACCTCCTCAAGGCATACAAAAGCCTTGGTTGCAACATGTCACTATAGATACATTTTTTGCACTCTCATCTAGATTTTTTTCCACCGAACTGCGGAGCAGTGAGCGACGAGCACGGCGAGCGATTTCACCAGGACATTGCAACAATGGAGAAACGCTATCAGGGCAAATGGAGCCCATCAATGCTTGCAGACTATTGCTGGACAGTGACAAGAGATGCTCCATTTAATGAATACAAGAGACAAGCCAAGAAGCGCCGAGTAGACACTGAATAGGACTAAACTATGTACATAATAGTTTTTTGCCTTTTGTTTCATAATACATTTTATTTATATAACCCCTTTGCTGATTTTTAAAGTGTTACATAAACAGGACAGGTGAAAGAGTATCATGTAAAGCAACCATAAACACATGAAAAGACCTAGGTTTACAATTTATGATTAAAACTCTACTATCTACACAATATACATAGACATAAAATATAAAAACTTAAATATCTTAGAAACAGTAGCCAATCAGTTGTTTTAATTGTCATATCTGAATTCAGCACATCAAAATACATACTAAATAGCACGTTTTATCTCTGAAGCAGACGACTTCTCAAAAATTGTAGTAGACCAGTGTTATTAATACTTGGGACCTTTCATGTGAGACTCTCTAGGTGCTTTACAAACTTGAATTAATTAATTAAGCCTCAATACCACAAATAGGCAGCTGATATTATACCCATGTCAAAGATGGGTAAACCTGAGGCAAAACTTTACAGCAGGGCAGTGATAGAGCTGAAACTAGAATCCTTCTCTGCTTAACTCACTCATTTATAGGATGCACAATACTTTCTCTCCCCTCACACAATACTGAATCTGTACTGCCGGCCTATGCACTGGAGGCTAGAGTCTTAGTAATCCGCACTCTCCAGCCCTTTCCCGGTCACTATCCAGAGTACAGGGAATGTGGTCCACACCAGACCCAGACCTAAGATGCAGGTAGGATTTACACAGCAATACAGGGGGTGAGGGCCCTTTTTCCCCATAGCGGCCATACAATCTAACCCCCTAGATTCCTTGCTCAGAAGGACATACCTTGATAATGTTGATTAGAGAAACCCTAAATTAATACAGTACAGACATGGGGAAAGCTGTAAATTACAACAACATAGACCCTCTCTATTCTTATTTTATCTTCACGTATCAGTTTGTCTCCTGATCTAACCAGTGGCCCTCACTCCCTGTCAACATGCATTTGCAGTATTGCCATTTTAAACATATTCAGGGGAAAGGAGACTCTATAAGAAAGCAAAGATTTAAGTGAAAATGAGAGAAACTGGAATCCAATCACAATATTTATCATTAAATGATATAACTTAGAGTTGATGGTAAAGTTAATGCAATGAATTGAATCAGGATTTTAAATTCATTTGGATTTCCTAACTCTAATATTGGTTCTAATACAATGCAGGAAAAACAAATATATCTTTGAATTAGTCTCTAAATAAATAAATCCTCAATTCTATTTGGTTAAACTGGAAGAAAGGCTTTACAGACACTTACTGATCCATGTATATTTTAAAGAAATCAGCAGTTCTCAACTTTGAAATTCATTATATTAGAAATCCTGATTCAATTCATTGCATTAACTTTACCATATCTAAAATATTTGCAGATTAAAAATATTTTGAGATAGTTAAATCATCAGCTTTCACTGATATGTACTTCAATTGAAATCGACCAACATTTAGATCAGATACCTAGTATCCAATCTGAAATTGCTCCTGTTCTCCTTTGTAACTTTGCCAGTGCCTCACATGGTATTGTGCATCAAGATGGATTATAGCATGATGTTGCAAAACAACAGAATTATATCATAACTTATCAATAATATATGAAAATTCATTTGGATCTGCCACCAGCTATCAATTTTGATTAAAAGTGTATCTGATTCCTTTTAATTAGAGTGGATGAAAGCAGAGCAAACTGGTCAGTGCCCACAGTGTTTGCAAACCAACGGAAACCACAGTCTGTGGAAGCCTGCTAAAGTATTCAGGGATAACTTAGCACATGTCTAGTCACAAGGTTTTTCTATGAAATTTGACAGGACACTCCACTTCCTCTTCAGGGGAATAAGCAATAATTGATATAATCTCAGTATCATATGTAACACTGAGCATATGGTTTGCAGGTGTGTGGAGACTGAAAGGCATCTAGTGCTCCAACTTTTATTTTCTAAACAAGGTGCAGAGATTTATTCATTTCTAGCTTAACCCGTTCTTACAGAGATGCAATTCAATTGACTTAAGCGGAGTAAATTCAGATTTGCAGCTGTGCATGTGAGAGGAGAATCAAACATATAGGGACACATCTTCAGCAGGTGAAAATTGGTATAGCTCTGACATCAAAAGAACTATATAAATTGCACCAATTGATGACCTGGCCCATAGCATTCACATACATGTTACAATCTGTTGAGCAGAGCTATAACCTTAACTGTAGAAGTTGGCAAGAAATATTCTTTGGTTATCACTGGAAAATATTCTGTTCCCATTTTTCTCTCTCCTTGGTTTGTTAAGAAGCCATTTATTTTCTTCCATCATTTTACTTTATTTCAAATTTGCATTTTGGGTGGATGTTACATTAATCACAATTTTCCATCAGAGTTAGGAAAGACTTTTTTTAAAAGTGCCTTACATTTTCTAATACCCTGATTTTCACATTTTCTTCCAGCCTTTCCCTGCTGCAAGGCAATAATTTTTGTTGCATTCTGCAAAATAATTATATTATTCTACCAATGCAGCCAGATACTTTGTGTCCTATTCTTTTACTGGCCTAAAGGTGACTTTCATTTTCATCTCGACTTTACTCTGGACTTGTTTGGAGGTTCAGTCAGTGAAATAAAATTGCTTTGCAATTATTTCTACTTAGAGATATATGACAGCTAGAATTTTTATGTTAATTAATCTTTGTTTTCTTTTAATATTGTGTGACTGCCTATCATAAATTGCCTTGCAATCCTGCTTTAATACATTCTATAAATTATTGTGGTTTCTCGCTATACCTACCATGACTTGCAAATAGTTAAGTTTGCAAGGATTTCTATTGTTTGTCCTAGTACTTATTGTGTATGTATTTCAGTGGGAATGGTTTGAGTCTCTAGCAATAATTGTCATCAAAAAGAATAAACTACAACTCCCTGAATACTTTGTCATATTATAGTCGTGTTATAAATTTGATTCTATATAACTAAATTAGCACACATTAAACACTAATACCAAATGGCTGAGACTGAAAAGGACAAACAAGGCGTTACATTTCTTCTTGTTTTGCTGTCTCATAGTGAAAGTAGAAAACACTGTTTCCTCACCTGCATACCCAGTTAAAGGCCATCTGTTTCCTGTTTAAATGTGATATCTTACATCGTTTTTCCAAAAACCAGACACATTAATCAGCACAGTCCCAGTAAACATTAAGGGCCAAATCCTGCTGGCCTTATGCAAGTAGAAGATTGCTCTAACTTGTGAGTAACCTGAGCAGGGTTTAGTCCTAAATATGAATTAAGAACTGTAATTTCACTAAAATTTCAGTTCTTGTATTATACAATTTTTTAGTTTTCTAATCTTATGCTAAGCTGATTACTATGAACCCATTGCAGCAGCCTGAAGTCCTTGCGTTATAATAGATTACAGGACTAGGTGATGATTTGATCAATGATACTTAATTATATTAGCGAGGTTCTGATGCCCAGCACTGTTTCTGAGCACCCCTATGAATGTTGTAAATTTTACGTAGATTTAGAGATTGGGGGTCAAATCTAGGCCTGATATAATACCACTGATTTGATGGAGGTGACCAGTGATGAATTCGTCCAAGTTCCCTACTTTCATATTTGCTTGATGCTCTTATGGTTGGGGCTTTGAGGTGATCGTTGGTGTTCAGGTACTCCCAGCAAGGAGAGCCAATGAGAAACTACTCAGTGCCATAAATTCTAGTGTCATCGGTGCCATAATCCTGGATACATCTCCCTGAATGACAAGACTCAATTTACGAGGAAGTTCTGTTGCTAAGATGACGTAACCAGAGTTATCAGGATAATGTGTTTTTATTTTAAATAAGAAATGTTAATTAATTAACTTAACAAGCAAGAAATATAAGTAAAATTAAGTGGGAACTGCCCACCCTGTGCACTGAAAGAGCCAGAGGTTCTGAGTTAAAAATAGTATGTGATCATGTAATTCAGAGCTTTCCAAACTGTGTGTCGCGACACGTTAGTGTGTCGGCGGCAGTGTGTAGGTGTGTCGCGGGGCGGCAGGCGTCCTCCGCTCCCCAGCCGGGGCAGCGGGGCGGCAGGCGTCCTCCGCTCCCCGGCCGGGGCAGCAGGGCGGCAGGCGTGCTCCGCTCCCGGGCCGGGGCAGCGGGGCGGCAGGCGTCCTCCGTTCCCCGGCCGGGGCAGTGGGGCGGCAGGCGTGCTCCGCTCCCGGGCCGGGGCAGCGGGGCGGCAGGCGTGATCCTCTCCCCGGCCGGGGCAGCGGGGCGGCAGGCGTGCTCCGCTCCCCGGCAGGGGGAGCGGGGCAACAGGCATGCCGCCCTCCCCCCCTGGCGTTTTGGCGGGGCGGCGTTGTTGGGTGGGGGGGGTGTTTCGGCCGGCGTTGGGGGGGCGGCATTTGGGGGGGGGTTGTTTGTTTTTGCTTGGGGCGGCCGTCCCTGGGTACTGAGCATGCGCAGTATGTGTAATCCGGGCGGAATTGATTCCGCGTCACTTCTGGTGTGTCGCGAAATGATGCATGTCTAAAAAGTGTGTCACCAACATGAAAAGTTTGGAAAGCTCTGATGTAATTGAAGACTGCATCACAATGCATGCACACAAGGGTGCCAAATTAAGGTTGCACAGGCAATCTCGACCCCATTCCCAGTCCAGTGTCATCTCCTCCCCACTCCCACCCCCGCCCAGATCCTTGTCTGATCCTTGTCTGAGCTGCCTTTCCTGTCCCCCTACTGGTTCCCAGTCCTATTTTCCCCATCTCTATTCCTCAATCTGCCACAAATTATTTCCTCAATCTCACTGGACCCACCTCAACTCGTTGCCTTCCTTCAGTCCCCAGTTCTCTCTGTCCTCCCTCTGAGGCCCCTTGTTCTTGTTCACCTCTAATTTCTGCCTCTCCCATATGTACTCTCCTCTGTCCGTGCCCAGCACACTCCCCTCTCCACCCTGTATTCTCTCTTTTTTCTCCGCTATGTCTTTCACCCTTGTTCTCTCTTCCCCCCAGCTTCTAATTGTCCCAGAACCAGTTTTCATTTTCTTCCTTTAGGGCTTCCACAGGTTCAGCTCTCTCTGATGCCCCCTTTTGGATTTAGAGGTCATTGACCAGTCACTGACCCGAATAGAGCAGGGAGAGAGAGAGTTTCCTGCTAGCTGTGGGAATGGGTTGCTGGAAGGAGAGACAGTGCTGATATGGGTAAATACAGCTCCTGAATGCTGCCTACTGGCTAATCTGGCTATTGGAGGAGTGGGGCGAGAACACTCCCTGGTGGGAAGAGGGAGAAGGAGCAGGGGAAAAATATCAGTAGTATAGTAAGTTTCTTTTTGTGCTTTCATGCTGTAAATATTGTTTTGGCTGTCAAAGCAGCTTGACTGAACCCTCTATACCAGGGGTGGCCAACCTGAGCCGGTCAGCGCCGCTCCCTCCCTCCCCGCAGCTCCCGATCAGCTGTTTTGTGGGGTGCAGGAGGCTCTGGGGGGGGAGGAGTGAGGGCACGGTAGGCTCAGGGGAGGGGGCAGGAAAGGGTGGAATAGGGGCACAGCCTGTGGCAGAGCCAGGGGTTGAGCAGTGAGCATCTCCCCCTCCCCCCAGCACATTGGAAAGATGGTGCCTGTAGCTCCAGCCCCAGAGTCGGTGCCTATACGAGGAGCCGCATATTAACTTCTGAAGAGCCACATGTGGTTCTGGAGCCACAGGTTGGCCACCCCTGCTCTATACTTATTGTTAGAAAGTTCTAAAAATTGTCTTATCCAGAGCACAGATTGAGATTCAGAGGTTATATAGGAATTGAGAGCAAAATTAATTCTCTCCATAACCCTTTCCCAGAATAAAGTTGTTATTATAATTTGCTGTGCGTGTCTGTCATGGCTGCATGGTTTTTTTCTGGAGCAGTTCCAGCAAGTACTTTTTGAGAGACCATTTAAGATTCTGGGATCTTTAAAGTGTGGTTACACCAGATCCTTTTCATGACATTACAGTGTTGTCTGTGGACACAGGGACTATGTGGAAAGTCAGGCCCATGTTTAACTTTTTTATTTAAAAGAATTCAGAGTGGGGGTTTTCATTCTTCAAGTTTTGCTTTCACAGTGCAAAATGAAGGTCTGGCACTCCAGGGTGTATGTTAGCTTAGGGATAATGTTTGTGGCAGAGAAGTATAGAAGGCAAAGAAATAGCTTTTGTGGGTGATTAAATGCTGAAATGAAGCTGAGGTATTTGATAACCACAGAAGCCATTTATTGTGTGTATACTCCAGTGCCATGAACATTATTCCTATTATACAACAAGACAAAGGAAGATTCAACAAACCATAACGAGAAAAGAATGAGGGTTTTTTTGTTGTTGTGTTTTGCTTGATGGAAGCTTGAAAGTTCTGTGCTGCTGCATTCTCAGATTTTTCCATTCATGTCCCTTTTGGGTGAAGAGTAATGCCATGCAAGGGCATGGCCTACACAGGAAAGTATTCAAAGTAATGTGTTTGGCAAATACATTATCAATAAAGGTTTCAGTATCTTTTCTGAACAGGTAACATTAGATTTCTCTAAGCTGAAACATATTATTCTTGCCCTCCCATTTTTGTGTGTATACAGGGGAGAATTAAGTTCTTATGAAGGGCGCTGGTTGGACAACCCTAGAGCCTCCATAGAACAGATAGAGCCTGTTCCTGTTATCCACAAAACAGCAGCAGTGTAAGCATCACCCACCAAAGTGTCTCAATGCTAACCTCACCTTAGGGGTGACCGGTTAGTTCAGGTTTCATGTCCACTCCAAATTTAGCTTCTCTGCTGAGACTACTACCTTTTTTTTTTTTTTTTTTTGGTGCTGCGAATGTAACGCCAACAGAACAGACCCCGGTCGTTGGTGGGCAGGATTGAACCTGGGGCCTCTGGAGCTTAGTGCATGAGGCTCTACCACATGAGCTAAAAGCCAACTGGCTGTTAGCAGACTCATTTTATCTCTCTCTCTAAGTGGTCTCGGTGCCACTAGATGGGACAGAACACCATGCCCGGGAGGTGTGTGGGTTACATACTTCCCCTAGCTGAGGAAGCGCATCCCAAGCTTCTGTAACTTGCCAGTTGAAATCCTGAATGAGTCCCCACTTGTAATGCTGCCAGACCCTGATTATCAGGAAGTGGGATTGAACCAGGGATCTCAGGCGCTTACTGCAGGAGCCTCTACTGCATGAGCTAAACTAACACCCCTAACCAATACATTTTTTCATTCTGATGATTGATTACGCTAAGTAGCCTGGAAATGCCTAACAGTTGTTCAAAATGAAGGCACTCTCTCATTGCTATTCTTGACCATATTTCATATTATTTACAGTATCTAAACATTTTATACATTCATTTTAAATGATAGCTGCTACTGGGTTGTTTATGGAAAGTAAAAATGAACTAATGGAAAGTTTATTTTCGTATATAATAAAAGCCTGGACAAAAAGGGTTTTGGACTCTCTGATTTGCAGTTGTTTTTCAGTTATAAATTTCCATATGAATTATAGGACAATATTTCTGCTCTTGAGTGGAATGTGGATACAGCTTTCTTTGTGGCATTCAGCACTGATGTTGTGCATATTTAAATGACAAATAAAGTTCTACTCATTCTAAATTATCTTGAATGACTGTAGTATAAGGAAAAGGACTGTTCTACTCAGATGTATCATTTAGAGCTGTTTTCATTCTCCTATGATGTGACCTAATTTTTTAAAAAACGAGACTGGGAGTTGTGCTCTCCTTTTGTTTTACGCAGCAGATGTTAATGCCATTATCTACTTAATTTGAAAGCTGCACTGATTTCCACTCTGTTTCTTCCTTTGAGTGTCATTGCTGTATACAAAAATATTGTGAAGTGTAGCATAGGTCATTCCAAGTTACACCCAAAATGCTGGCCTGACCTTAGAAATAATAATCTTGTACTTAAGCCCATATGAATGTGGCTGGCTGTAGCACCAGTATGCAGTTAAGAATGTGCAGAATAACAGAACAACAAAAGTGTGGTTATTATCAGAAAAATAGCATTGTGAAAATACCATTGAGGGCCAAATTTTGCCCAGACTTAAACCCTTTTCATGTAAGTTGCACTGCACTGTGGCGTAAATCAGGACAGAATTTGGCCCTTATAGTTTAATATTTATTCTCTGTTAATTATTTCAATAAAAAACTTGCTCATCTTACAGGTTAATGCTAAAATAAAGTATGCCTGTCAGCACTGCAAGCTCAGAATGATACTTATAAACTAAGATGTATTATTTCTGGTTCATACATCACCAACAATAATAAAGATTCTGGAATCAGAACTTAGCTGGCAATTTTGTTAATGATGCATGAGATGGGGTAGAACACAGCTCTTCCCACAGCTACACTGACTGCAATTCTGACTCTTTAAAGTAATGTTGTCACTAAACATTTATCACCTGAAAGATGGCATATGTCTCATCAGCATTCGTTATTAACAAATATCTCCAAAGGCCGGAGATAGCACAGTAGAGGGGAAGGGCTCTCAGTTACCACAGAGAATTCTTTCCCAGGTGTCTGGCTGGTGGGTCTTGCCCACATGCTCAGGGTCCGGATCACCAATTTGGGGACAGGAAGGAATTGTCCCCCCGGGTCAGATGGCAGAGATCCTGGGGTTTTTCACCTTCCTCTGCAGCAGGTGACACAGGTCACTTGCTGCTTTGAACTAGAGTAAATGGTGGATTTTCTGTAACTTTAAGTCTTGAAATCAAGATTTAAGATCTTCAATAAGGCAGGGAGCGATTATGGGTCTATTGCAGGAGTGAGTAGGTGAGGTTCTGTGGCCTGCAATGTGCAGGAGGTCAGACTAGACCAGTGGGTTGCAACCCCATTTTAATGGGGTCACCAGGACTGGCTTAGACTTAGCCAAAGCCCGAGCCTCACTGCCCAGGGATGAAGCTAAAGCCCGAGGGCTTCAGCCATGGGGCATCAGGGCTCAGGTTACAGGCCCTCTGCCTGGGGCTGAGCCCCTTGGGCTTTGGCTTTGGGTCCTCTCCCTATGCCCAGGACTGTGGCGCTCAGGGTTGGGTCCCCCCTCCTGGGGTCATGTAGTAATTTTTGTTGTCAGACAATTTTTGTTGTCAGCTCTAAAAAGGACCTTTTTACTGGCACTGTTCTGACTACTACCCAATTTACAAGACCAGAAGGAGGCTGTGGCCCATCAATATCTGCCTTTCTAACCCTGAGAAATCTGTACTGGGTTTATTGTAACTCTCATCATTTTAACCTCATAAATCCCACTCATAATCCTAGTTTCTTAATCCTTTCCCCAGAAATGGCTCTGCTCCAAAATGTACTTGTGCTTCTTGTTTTTATACGTCAGCTTGACAATTTGTTCCCTATTTTAGCTACCCTTCATGTGATGTCTATAATCATACTAAACAGAGTTGGGCCTGGTCAGTACTTGGGTAATGGACCTACAAGAAAAACACAAGGTACTACCTAAAATGGTACTGGTAATTCAGTAGGTGGCATTGTTTCCTCTGAGTCGCTGCAGCTTCCGTCAGTGCCTCAATATAGTAACAGGCGCCTGGGTCTGTAGTTCAAAAGATCTCAGGACTATGATTTTTAAGGCAAGGGAAATGTATTATATTGAATATTGGTAGAAAGCTGAGTAATCCAGTGCAAAAATTACTTCTTTATGTGAACAAGAAAAAATGTATGACCAGAAACTATGTAGTTGATGCCTTTCTGACTTTCTATGTTTATGTTGCTTATATGGTCAGCAAATAATGAGCTAGTGTATCTATATATGCAATCCACCTAGGCTCAGTTTATGCCTTTATGCCAGTTACATGTAAGTAGCAAAGATTAATATGGTGATGAAGTATTGGAGATATGCGTAAAACCCATGTTCTTTTGTGCACATTCCCATTTTCAAACTGTAAGTACACAATTTTCATAGTAAATAGGACTGCAGCCATAGACTGCAGACTTCCTAGGTGTTATGGAAAGAAATGAAGAGAAGATGGGGAAATGCCATGGGTACTGTCACTGTATTAGGACACTGACTTTACCAAATTTAAGACTGGATGTTTTAAAGTCACAAAAAAGACCTCGATCCAAAAACAAAACATCTTAAAAAGTAAGCATACAAGACACAAAGAAGGGAAAGTGGGAGGATGACTTTTTCATGAGAGGGGTTAATCTTGTTTTGATAGAGAAGCTAAAGAAATATTTAACCAAAGCTGCTATTTTTTTTAAAACAAGCCAGTTAACTGTTTATGCTTTACATTAAATTTTACAGTATGGTGCTTTTTCTTTCAAGACAATGCAGAACAACAGATGCTCAAGTCAATGACATTTGAGAGCTGGTGTGAGATAAATAGTGAAGTCACATTGCTGGTCTGTTTGTGATGAGTTAGCATGAATGATATAATTATTTAAGGAGAAAAAATAGTGAGGAAAGAAATGCTATGTCATTTATTTATATCATGCATTTGCATGTGGAATTATGTATAGGAAGAGCTCCTTACTGGCCCATTTTAATGCACAACGTGTTGATATGGTTAGAAAAATTTTAGCATGCCAAATATATTTATCAATATTGCATTAAGGGCCATTACCTCCGCAGCAAGTACCAGGTAGAACTTGGCAAATAGATGCATCTTACTTTGAAGACAGACCTGAAGAACAGCTCTGTGTAGCTCGAAAGCTTATCTCTTTCACCAAGAGAAGTTGGTCCAATAAAAGATATTACCTCACCCACCTTGTTTCTTGAAGACAAAGAATATTAGTTGACTTTTATTCAGGATATTTTGAGCTGAGGCTTCTACAAGATACATTTCATGAAATAGAGTTATGGTCACTACAAGAACCAAAAACTACTTTCCCCATGCTAAATTTTCCCCCTACTGTTACTCACACCTTCTTGTCAACTGTTTGAAATGGGCCACCCTGATTATCACTACAAAAGTGATTTTTTCCTCTTGTTAATAATAACCCACTTTAACTGAATTGTCTCATTAGAATTGGTAAGGCAACTCCCATCTTTTCATGTACTATGTATATATATCTTCCTATAAATACTTCCTGTATTTGCATTCCATGCATCTGATGAAGTGGGTTTTAGCCCATGAAAGCTTATGCCCAAATAAATTTGTTAGTCTCTAAGGTGCCACAAGTAATCCTGATTGTAGTTACTGTAAAGAATCACTATCGCCACAAGACATATTTGAATCAAATGTTTTCAAGTATTGGGTTGCGACATAGTAGTAGAAAATTCAAAGCTTTTGGGAAGCTTTTGGGGTTTGAGCAGGTATATAGAGTTCAAGTGCCAAAGTCAAATGGGGTAGTGGAATGAATTGCTCATATTGCTTAAAAATATAATCAAGGGGGGAAAAAAGGATAACCAGAATTTTATGTATGTAAGACCATAATATTACATATAAGATATATTGTTACCCCTTTTGATCCAAACATTTAGCCAATATTTGGGGTCTTACAGGTTGTTTTTCAGTTGGAGAAATTGATGATGATATCAGGTCCCATTTATTTACAAAAAATGTACTCAAATTCCTATTTCCCTGAACACAGTAGGAATCAAACAACAGGAGACAGTTTCTTTGTGCACAGGTCCAAGCCTCTTTCCAACCAGCATTCTGCCCATTCTCCTGGCTTTCTCTCAGGGTCATGCTGCAAGTGCTTCTCTTGTCTGCTTGGCTTTTTTGCTCCTTTCCCTACCTGGTCTCTGACTCCTTCTGGGTGCTTCTGGTAGAAGACATACACACACTCATACAGCTTCACCAAACAATACACAGCCCTCTGCGTTTGCCTACGTAGCTCAGCTTCTTACCATCCTTGTATATAGGCTGTATTTTGGGTGGTGGCTGCTATTGTTTCAGTTGTCTGACTCCAAAAAAGAGCTTAACTGCTTTTTACATTTATCCCGAATGAAGAACATATGTCACGCCCACCAGCTTCAACAAAATTTTACCCAACCTTCGTCATAACAATATGTTTGTTATAGGTATACTATGATAATTCATAGTGACGTGGTAATGCCTCTTTTGCAATTATTTATTTATTTTAGAATTATTAGAGTTATCTTCAAAGGTGAGATATAAAGGATAAAGCAATTAGTATGTACTATTGTCATTCTGGCAATACCCACAATGTGATAGGTGCTGTCTACAGGTGCTGCCCCAAGAAGTATACCATGATTATGTGGTCAATTTGTTGTGACACGGTAGAACTGTAACTTGAAAGGCAATGTTTTATTATCATTATTATTTTTATTATAAGTGCTTTCTGTAGTAGTAACAATGTTACTTTGCTTGTTGTGTAACACAAATGCTGCATCATAAAGAAGAAATCATCATAGGTGCTGGTATCAAAATGTAGCAGTATCAAGAGAAGTAAGACAAGTCATCCTCTTTCCCAGTGAAACATTAACATAAGAACATAAGAACGGCCATACTGAGTCAGACCAAAGGTCCATCAAGCCCAGTATCCTGTCCTCTGACAGTGGCCAATGGTAGGTGCCCCAAAGGGAATGAACAGACAGGTTATCATCAAGTGACCCATGCCCTGTCACCCAATCCCAATGATGAAATGAAATTAATAGGTAGCAGGTTTAAAACAAACACAAGAAAGTCTTTTTTCACGCAATGCACTGTCAACCTCTGGAACTCCTCGCCAGAGGATGTTGTGAAGGCCAATACTATAACAGGGTCCAAAAGGGAGCTAGACTCATGGAAGATAGGTCCATCAATGGCTATTAGCCGGGATCGACAGGACTGGTGTCCCTAGTCTCTGTTGCCAGAAGCTGGGATTGGGTGACAGGGCATGGATTCTGGACTGACTGTGACACATTCTGGTGAGCATTTTTGAAATGTACCATATCCTTATACTTGAGACTAACCCTCACTATTTGTCAGTTTATATGGAAAATGTAGACTCCCTTTCTATTTCTGGTGTACCAGATTCTTCCCTCTCCTTTCTAAACGTAAACCAGCAAAAAAGAATGTATACATAGAGCATATCTTTTTTAATGCATTAGCCCTTCTGAGGGCAACATTGTGACATGATTTAAGGTTACACTGTAGTTTCCTTTCATTCCAGCTTTGTAATTTTATTAGGATTTGATTATGAATGTTTTAATAGTAGTAACATATTTTACAGCATACCTCGTTGTTTGTAAGAGATAAGCAAATTTACTGTGACATTATATTAGCAAGGACTTTGTCCTTGTCACAGAAGAGGAAGATGGGAAAGAAGTATTTGCAATGGTTCCAGAAACTTTCCCTGACCTGAAAACAGATATATTGAAATTAGTTTGTTAGATATAAGTTAATTATCAAGTTTCATCATATGAATTTGCTTCAAAGAGGAAAGGCAGTGTGATGGCTCATTACTGCAGAGTTTCTTGCATGAGTTCGTTGATGCCCTTCTCTATTGTACCGTGAGCTGGAGTCTGAACCAGAGACTTTAATTCATGATGGTACTACAGTGCAGTTCATTTCAGGATCTCTCTTGTAATGTTGTGCTGAAGGTTTATTCTTTCCCATTGTAGAGTGGCTGAGCTCTAGAGGAGGGTATACAAATACAGAACTTAAGGGGCCTGCATTATTTTTAACTTGAGATCAGTGACATGCATTGGGTGTGAAAAAACGTGTACATTTTGCAATCTCACTTTTCACAGCAAGTGAGTGTGTGTCTTGTACAGGAGCATTGCAAAACCATTACATAGAGATGGATAAAGATGGATAAAATAGCAAACTCACATAAAAATAAGTGAGAAAATAAAACAGCAGGCTCTTTGCTAACAAATCAAATCATCAGTAAAACTAATAGGTTATTTGGTTGAATTTCTTATAGGAGGGGAGATACATATCTGAAAGCAGAGCTTTTTTTTTTTTTTTTTTTTTTTTTTTTCGTTAAGGCCTTCCTAGAAATTTGCAGGTGATGAGAGAAACCTTCATTCTGATAAAGAATAGGCCAACTTACTGATTGGAGAAAATTACATGAAGTTTTTTAATCAAAGTCTCTGTGGTCTGCTGTCTGATTTTCTAGGCCAGATGTCAAATGTTTTTTACTGATGTCGATGTTGAAGTAATCACTAAGTCAATTTCAAGAATGAGTAAGTGAGGCTGTAATAACATTTCATTTCAGTATTACATATGCTTTTTTCCCAGCTACGAACAAAGTATCAGGACCCCTCTGATTCAATATAATTACACAAACTATTACTTTGAAATTTGCAAGACAGTTTTATGTGTGGTCAGTTGCTCCATACATATATATAGGAGGTTTCAGTACAAAATGCAAAAACACATTAACAAAGTTTTTATGTATTTAAACATTTACATTTAATTTAAAACATAATTACATTTTAGTATTTAATCTATTTTATGAAGTTTATCTTTGCTACTGCAGTATTAACCAGTAATTTGAAAAGGCAAGAATTCACTAGAAAAAGAGACGTTGGTCTGCACGTTAAAAATGGAGAGAGAGAGAGCTTGCTTGATGGATGATATACCTTTGAGTCAGCTTAGCTGATCACGGAGGGACTATGGCATTGAATCAAAGTAACATTTTATTATTTTTGATTTAGACTATTATTTGTATTTGTCATAAACACATAGTACTGGACTTGAGGAGCTAGTCTTGGATTCACTGAATTACATTTTCTATAGCTGCCTGAAAAGGAGAGCAGTAGTTCAGTATTAAACAGATGTTTAATTTGATTGTTTGATGTTTGTTTCAGAGGTAAAGACATTGCCTAGAACCAAGGAAATCCATTGTGAAGTTGTGTACAGTGCACACAGCTATAGCAAGGGCACAGTTTACTGAATGTGTAAGTTATACACACAAACATTTTGACAAAAAGAAAAAACAGTATTAAGGTTGCAAAGTCAACCAGTCAGAAGTTAAGAAATGCCAGAAGTAAGGTTACTCTTGCTTCTTTAATTCAGCCTCCTTCTAAATATGTATTACAATAGCCTTTAATTACATGATCACATACCTGCGAATCTCGAATTACATTCCAGGCTTTGGAGGGGAGTGTTCTGTACTTGTCCACTGCTTGCATCCGAAGAAGTGGGTATTCACCCACGAAAGCTTATGCTTCAATACCTCTGTTAGTCTATAAGGTACCACAGGACCCTTTGTCGCTTCTACAGATCCAGACTAACACAGCTACCCCTCTGATACCTGTACTGGTTAGAGACACTTCTGCCTGATCCCCCCAAGCTTGATACCTTCTGTCCTGACCTTTCAAACCTGTCTCTTTCCCACCCCTGGCCCCCTGGCCCAGTTCCATGCTCCTCACCTATCCAGTCCCAGTCTATGCTCTACTGGCTTCTCATCCAAGTCCCAGTCTCTTTGTCCAGACAGTCCTAGCCTTCCCTATTCATCGTTCCAGCCCCAGTCTCCTTCCAACTCCCAGTCCTCTTCCGCTCTTGCTCAGCCAGTCCCAGTTCCATCCCTCATGGCTCCTCATCTAATCTTTTGTTCTCCTTCCCCTTCCTGGACTCCAGATGGGTTGCTTTCTGCTCACAGTCCCTAGTTCCACTGCTGCCCAGTCCCAGTCTCCATCCCCAGGCTGCTTGTCCAATCCACAGCCCCCACACCCAGTTCCTTGTCCCAGTCTCTTTGCCCACCCAGTCCAAGTGCTCCTTCTGCACCCAGCTTCTCATCAGATCTATCTTGTCTCCCATCTATCTCCATCCCCTTTCCTAACTGGTTTCTAGACCCATATTGCTTGCCCCGCCAGCCCTAGTCTCCCCACACCCAAACTCACAGTTTTCCTTTCCCCCCTTCAGCTAGCTGTACACAGCAGCCCAGAGAAGGAATTGCAGGGAAAGTCCAGCTCAGCCCTGGGCTGGGGCATGCTGAGCTGAACTTTAAGAAGTCTCTATTGAGGATGTGCCAACTGGAATTACTCAAAGGGTTATTATTTTGGCCAGATTTGGGTGGATTTTCATTGAGATGGCAAAGGGCACATCCCTGACACAAATGCCAACACCTGCCAAATTTCAAGTCCCTGCTCCAAAGTATGGAGGTGCTAGACATTTTCACAGAAAAAGCCACCAGAATTTTTTAACATTTACAAACAACTTATTTTTCCCATTCTCAGAAATGACCAAACCATTTTGGTGAAATTTTCCAGAAAAAAACCCAGCTTGAGGCATACAGACAGCATTGAAAATTTCAGCCCACAAACAGTTAAAGTTTGGCAAAGTGATAAGCAACTTAAAACAGGGCCTCATTATGGAAAGTGTTGGGCAACCTTAATAATAGGGGGTCATATCAATGCATGGATCTTTGCACTGTCATGGATGCTCATTTAAATTAGTGGACTCTGCAGTGAACACAGGTCACATGGTCGAGCCAAAAGTTCAAATGCAAAATGTATCCAACTGAAATTAATCAGAAAAGTTTGGCTGTAAATGACAGATCAAGCTTTGTTATGACATTTTTAGTACTTCCATGTGATTTAGTAGTTTAGTACTTTTAGTATTTTTTCTGATTAAGGCACTGGACTAGGACTCAGAAGTCCTGGGCTTAGGTCTCAGCTCTGACACACAGACATTGGGTGACTGCATTTATTCTCTCCATGCCTCAGTTCCCTCCTGCCCGCCCACCCTCCAAAATGGGGATAATAATATGTTCCCATCTCACAGAGTGTGGAGAGGATGAATACATTAATGTTTCAGAGAACTCAGATAGCTATGGGTGCCACAGATTAACCTGGAGGTATAGATAGATTTCATGTGGTATTTTGGCATTGCCATTTATGGCTAAAACCAGAAAGTGAAAAGGCATGAAAATGAAACGCACAAAACAACGACAAAACTCTCAACTATTCCAAACATACAATTTGTGCTCATAATTGCAGTAATTGCACGCACAAACTCACACACAGTTATGCAGATAAGATCTCGAGCCTTTACCTTTACGATTTTGGCCCTAAATGAACAATATATAATATTGTTGATGACTCTTTGAGGCTGAAACAACTGGGAGAATGAGCAGCACTAAGTCCATAACTTCACATGCTGCACAACATGAGTGAAATCCTGTTCCCATGAAAGTCAGTAGCAAAGCTCCCATTGACTTCCATAGGGTTGGGATTCCACCCCAAATGTGTTGACATCTTTATTTATCAGAGACTTAAGGAAGATCAGAAAAGATTCTCTCAGAAATATGATACACTCAGTTGTCCATCATTTTGGCATCAAATCAGTGTCAGCATTCTGGAGACAGCTTAGAAAATGAAACCTAATATATCTCTTTCAATAATGTTAACTAGCTCTGAACAAGTAATTAATAATGAACAATTTTGTAGACACACTCTGCCTCCGTATTTGTTCAAGGGAGACTTGTGAATAAATGTTGATGTTTCTGAAATCCATGTGTTGTTCAAAATTATTTATTGAAGTTTCTGCAAATTTTGGTTCCTCTGTGACTTGCTATTTGAGCTGTTTTGCTTAGCTGCGATAGGTCACATGAGGGACATTGCATTGTTTCTTATTCTCTAGTTGGATGCATGTGACTCTAGTTACAAGACTTCTGGAAAGTGAATTTAAAATGTGACGTCTGCAACTGTTTGAGAATGTGAGTTTAAAATGTGCTTTCTGAAACATTTGTGGTAGTAAAACAGTCTCAGGAATGTTTGCAGAAAGAAAACTCCAGTGAGCATGAACACAGTCCTAAACCAATTTTTAAAACAATTTTGTAATAAATATTTGTGGAAATATTTTTGCTGTACTTGGCCAGCTCTGACGTTATAGATCATAGAATCTCAGGGTTGGAAGGGACCTCAGGAGGTCATCTAGTCCAACCCCCTGCTCAAAGCAGGACCAACCACAACTAGATCATCCCAGCCAGGGCTTTGTCAAGCCTGACCTTAAAAACCTCTAAGGAAGGAGATTCCACCACCTCCCTAGGTAACCCATTCCAGTGCTTCACCACCCTACTAGTGAAAAGGTTTTTCCTAATATCCAACCTAAACCTCCCCCTCTGCAACTTGAGACCATTACTCCTTGTTCTGTCATCTTCTACCACTGAGAACAGTCTAGATCCATCCTCTTTGGAACCCCCTTTTAGGTAGTTGAAAGCAGCTATCAAATCCCCCCTCACTCTTCTCTTCTGCAGGCTAAACAATCCCAGTTCCCTCAGCCTCTCCTCATAAGTCATGTGCTCCAGCCCCCTAATCATTTTTGTTGTCCTCCGTTGGACTCTTTCCAATTTATCCACATCCTTCTTATAGTGTGGGGCCCAAAACTGGACACAGTACTCCAAATGAGGCCTCACCAGTGCCGAATAGAGGGGAATAATCATGTCCCTCGATCTGCTGGAAATGCCCCTACTTATACAGCCCAAAATGCCGGTAGCCTTCTTGGCAACAAGGGCACACTGTTGACTCATATTCAGCTTTTCGTCCACTGTAACCCCTAGGTCCTTTTCTGCAGAACTGCTGCCCAGCCATTCGGTCCCTAGTCTGTAGCAGTGCATGGGATTCTTCCGTCCTAAGTGCAGGACTCTGCACTTGTCCTTGTTGAACCTCATCAGATTTCTTTTGGCCCAATCCTCTAATTTGTCTAGGTCCCTCTGTATCTTATCCCTACCCTCCAGCGTATCAACCACTCCTCCCAGTTTAGTGTCATCTGCAAACTTGCTAAGGGTGCAGTCCACACCATCCTCCAGGTCGTTGATGAAGATATTGAACAAAACTGGCCCCAGCACCGACCCTTGGGGCACTCCACTTGATACCGGCTGCCAACTAGACATGGAGCCATTGATCACTACCCGTTGAGCACGACCATCCAGCCAGTTTTCTATCCACCTTACCGTCCATTCATCCAGCCCATACTTCTTTAACTTGCTGGCAAGAACACTGTGGGAGACTGTATCAAAAGCTTTGCTAAAGTCAAGAAATAGCACATCCACTGCTTTCCCCTCATCCACAGAGCCAGTTATCTCATCATAGAAGGCAATTAGGTTAGTCAGGCATGACTTGCCCTTGGTGAATCCATGCTGACTGTTCCTGATCACTTTCCCCTCCTTTAAGTGGTTCAGAATTGATTCCTTGAGGACCTGTTCCATGATTTTTCCAGGGATTGAGGTGAGACTGACTGGCCTGTAGTTCCCCGGATCTTCCTTCTTCCCTTTTTGAAAGATGGGCACTACATTAGCTTTTTTCCAGTCATCCGGGACCTCCCCCGATTGCCATGATTTGTCAAAGATAATGGCCAATGGCTCTGCAATCACATCGGCCAACTCCTTTAGCACCCTCGGATGCAGTGCATCCGGCCCCATGGACTTGTGTTCGTCCAGCTTTTCTAAATAGTCCCGAACTACTTCTTTCTCCACAGAGGGCTGGTCACCTCCTCCCCATACCGTGCTGCGGAGTGCAGCTGTCTGGGAGCTGCCCTTGTCTGTGAAGACAGAGGCAAAAAAAGCATTGAGTACACTAGCTTTCTCCACATCCTCTGTCACAAGGTTCCCTCCCTCATTCAGCAAGGGGCCCACACTTTCCTTGACTTTCTTCTTGTTGCTAACATACCTGAAGAAACCCTTCTTGTTACTCCTAACATCTCCGGCTAGCTGCAACTCCAAGTGTGATTTGGCCTTCCTAATTTCACTCCTGCATGCCTGAACAATATTTTTATACTCCTCCCTGGTCATTTGTCCAATCTTCCACTTCTTGTAAGCTGCTTTTTTGTGTTTAAGACGAGCAAGGATTTCACTGTTAAGCCAAGCTGGTCGCCTGCCATATTTACTTTTCTTTCTACACATCGGGATGGTTTGTTCCTGCAACCTCAATAAGGTTTCTTTAAAATACAGCCAGCTTTCCTCGACTCCTTTCCCCCTCATGTTATTCTCCCAGGGGACCTTGCCCATCAGTTCCCTGAGGGAGTCAAAGTCTGCTTTTCTGAAGTCCAGGCTCTGTATTCTACTGCTCTCCTTTCTTCCTTGTGTCAGGATCCTGAACTCGACCATCTCATGGTCACTGCCTCCCAGGTTCCCATCCACTATTGCTTCCTCTACTATTTCTTCCCTGTTTGTGAGCAGCAGGTCAAGAAGAGCTTTTCCCCTAGTTGGTTCCTCCAGCACTTGCACCAGGAAATTGTCCCCTACACTTTCCAAAAACTTCCTGGATTGTCTGTGGACCGCTGTATTGCTCTCCCAGCAGATGTCGGGGTGATTAAAGTCACCCATGAGAACCAGGGCCTGTGATCTAGTAACTTCTGTAAGTTGCTGGAAGAAAGCCTCGTCCACCTCATCCCCCTGGTCTGGTGGTCTGTAGCAGACTCCCACCACGACATTACCCTTGTTGCTCACACTTCTCAATTTAATCCAGAGACTCTCAGGTTTTTTTGCAGTTTCATACTGGAGCTCTGAGCAGTCATACTGCTCTCTTACATACAACGCAACTCCCCCACCTTTTCTGCCCTGCCTATCCTTCCTGAACAGTTTATATCCATCCATGACAGTACTCCAATCGTGTGAGTTATCCCACCAAGTCTCTGTTATTCCAATTACGTCATAATTCCTTGACTGTGCCAGGACTTCCAGTTCTCCCTGCTTGTTCCCCAGGCTTCTTGCATTTGTGTATAGGCATTTAAGATATCTCACCGATCGTCCTGCTGTCCCAGTATGGGGCAGGAGCCCTCCCCTCTTGCACTCACTTACTTGTGCTTCCTCCCGGTATCCCACTTCCCCACTTACCTCGGGGCTTTGGTCTCCTTCCCCCGGTGAACCTAGTTTAAAGCCCTCCTCACTAGGTTGGCCAGCCTGCTTCCAAAGATGCTCTTCCCTCTCTTCGTCAGGTGGAGCCCGTCTCTGCCTAGCACTCCTTCTTCTTGGAACACCATCCCATGGTCAAAGAATCCAAACCCTTCTCTCCGACACCATCTGCGTAGCCATTCGTTGACTTCCACGATTCGACGGTCTCTACCCCGGAACATTGTGACATAGTCAAGGTATATACATGTCAAGGTATATATGTCACGGTATATACAGCGGTAGGAAAGCTGGAAAATAAGAACATTATTGATGGAAAATGTCATGAGGTCACTTGTCAGAAAGGCATTATAATTTTCTGGTAGGGAAAAAAAAGAAAGATAATAAAATGATTAGCTAAATAACATACATGTACAGATTTTTTTTAATAATAAGACGAAGTCCTGCCAATCTAACAAGAGAAGCTATTCACGTACAAGAGATTATGGAGAATATAAGAATATTTCTTGGGGGAAGTGGATGTTTGAATGATACTTGGTCAAAAATAAAGCAGGGATATAGGTTGGTGGTTGTTAATATGGTGATTGTGTCTTTGAGAATGAGGACAAGGAGGTTGATCTTGATGTGGTAAAAGGCAGGAATGCAATGAAATGATTGGATGACGGGTGAGATGAGGTTAGAGCCAAGCAAAGAATGATGACAAGTAGCAAAATTTTGTTGAGACTGAACTGAGGAGAGATGGGGAGTTAAATCAGAGGAGGTGCAATTATAAAGGTATGTTCCTAAATATATATTAGGAGCTTTTGGTATGGTTTGTACACACAGCAATCAGCAAGAATAGGAAAGGGTGCCGATCTTCTCAGGAGCAAAAGAAAAATACCTGTCCTGCCGCAATGGAAATGTATGAGCTGTCAGTTCTGGTGAGAGGAGCTAGCAGGTGAAATAAGGTATAAAAGGAAGTATTGGCTTGTGGGAGAGGCCTCTGGGCCGTGGAAGGAACAGACTCTGAGCTGAGAAATCCTGTCTGCCACAGGGCTGTCCCTCATAAAGGAATGGAGACCTAATATTTCCTTTTACTTAGATTTATGAGGCTGTTGATGCAGTGTCCCCTTGGGTATTTTGTGTGGATTAACTACTCTCTGGATTATGAAATAAAAGCCTCCTTATTGCTAACAATTGTGTCTCAACCTGCTTTGTGAAGCCCAGTTGGCTGGACATTGCATTCTTCTTGGGGCTGCCATAAAGACGCATTGTTGGTGTTATCTTTAAGACACATTTTTTCATATTTTACCATTACTGCGCAGATGTTTAATGTTGCTTTTGAAAGCTCTTTATGTTCCATTGTGTTCCAAAAGGCAATTTTTTTTGAATATCTTAACTCCCATACTTCATTTCAAAGTGGATTCTTAACTTCCACAAGCTGCAAAGGCTCGTTTGACAGTATCTGTTGACCATCCCAATGGCATTGTGTAGTTTGCATTAAGTAAGAGAGATGGTTTCTTTAAAAGATTTGTGAAGGGTGGACTAGGAGAAGAACTTGAGCATGGTCCTGCCTTTTCCTCAGTTTCAGTGATCAGAATCGTTCTATTAATCCTTTCACAGACATGAGCTTTCATGACAACTGGCGTGCTTTTTACAACTGGGGCTTTATTAACAAAAGACTTTCCTTAAGCAAGAGGACAGTTTGTGGAACTCAGCCTTGGAAATTTGGGAGCCCAATTAATGTCATTGCACTGCACTGCCATGTGATGATTGATTTAATGACAGTTAAACTTTAAAGAGTCTGGTCATTTTCAGAACCAAATACACTTTTCTGGGAGATGCAAGTACTCAACGCTTCTTAAATTTGGCCCCAGAAGCTTATCCAAAAAGACCTCCTTTAGAAACTGGGCTCTTTCATGGGGTTAATAGAATCATATAAGATTAGGGTTGGAAGAGACCTCAGGAGGTCATCTAGTCCAACCCCCTGCTCAAAGCAGGACCAACCCCAATTAAATAATCCTAGCCAGGGCTTTGTCAAACTGGACCTTAAAAATCTCTAAGGATGGAGATTCCACCATCTCCCTAGGTAACCCATTCCAGTGCTTCACCGCCCTCCTAGTGAAATAGTTTTTCCCTAATATCCAAACTAGACCTCCCCCATTGCAACTTGAGACCATTGTTCCTTGTTCTGTCATCTGCCACCACTGATAACAGCCTAGCTCCATCCTTTTTGGAATCCCCCTTCAGGTATTGAAGGCTGCTATCAAATCCCCCCTCACTCTTCTCTTCTGCAGACTAAATAAGCCCAGTTCCCTCAGCCTCTCCTCATGAATCATGTGCCCCAGCTCCCTAATCATTTTTGTTGCCCTCCACTGGACTCTCTCCAATTTGTTCACATCCTTTCTGTAGTGGGTGGGGAGGGCACAAAACTGGTGCAGTACTCCAGATGTGGCCTCACCATTGCTGAATAGATGGGAATAATCACTTCCCTTGATCTGCTGGCAATGCTCCTACTAATGCAATCCAATATGCCGTTAGCCTTCTTGGCAACAAGGGCACACTGTTGACTCATATCCAGCTTCTCATCCACTGTAATCCCCAGGTCCTTTTCTGCAGAACTACTGCTTAACCAGTTGGTCCCCAGCCTGTAGCGGTACATGGGAGTCTTTCATCCTAAGTGCAAGACTCTGCATTTGTCCTTGTTCAACCTCATCAGATTTCTTTTGGTACAATTCTCCAATTTGTCTATGTCACTCTGGACCCTATCCCTACTTTCCAGCATTCTACCTCTGCCCCCAGCTTAGTGTCATCCGGAAACTTGCTGAGGGTGCAATCCATCCTATCATCCACATCATTAATCAAGATGTTGAACAAAACCGGCCCCAGGACCGACCTCTGAGGCACTCCATTTGATACCAGCTGCCAACTAGACATAGAGCCGTTGATCACTACCCATTGATCAGGGTTTCCTGATGGTGTTTGAAAGCATGGCTAAAAACACAGAATTCTGCCCTTGGATATCATGGGGGAGATACTGCTCATGTTTAATACCTTCCCAGTTCCACAGGGCTGGGAGAGAGTAGGCCTCTATGTTTGATGGAGAGGCATCCATGAAGGACCTTAAAGGGACCATGGTCCTCTTATACTGCATGCTCAGCGGACACCTCTGAAACAAACAGTCCACTAGTATGCTTAAAATTAGACATTGACATTGTCTCCCACTACCAAATCCCAGGCCATTAGGAAAGTGGGGCAGGAGATGGATCTCCCCCCGGCATCTAAGCAAACTCCAATACATATCATATGTATTTGGTGGGGAGATGCCAGTTTGAAAATTGGCTTGGCCCCTGTTTGTGAGGATTGCTCAGCGAATTGTAGAGCATTCTTACACCTCTTATATCCTCTTAATCATAGACCAGGAAACAAGTACAAACCCTATATGATCTTTAGGAAAGGAATAGAATAGTATAAACAGGTCTACAGGCAATCTTTGATAAATTCCTGCTAAGCAGGCAGAATAGTGGAGGTGGCGTCACTCCAAAATTATCACAACAGAGACCACACAGATGGGGAGATAAAAGTTCTCTGTATAAGCTCCAGACAATGCACACCATTTTATTCAGAATCTTAGGGATTCAGAGGTAAGCCACCTGCATTCTGATGACATCACAGAAATAAAGGACAGGGCCTGATTGCTTGATGGTGCTCTTTTATTATCGTATATCAGGTGTCACCTGCAATTTCATGCCTCAGGCAGTAAGACAGAATCCATCTGTCATCTACCAGTGAATCTCAGTGAAATTTCTTTTTTTTTTTTTTTAAACAGAGCCTGCTAGACTGGTGAAGCTGACATAAGAAGGCCCAAACATTAAGAAAAGACTTGAACACTGGTAAGAAATAAAAACATAGGCTATTTCATGGAAATAAACTGATGCTTAATTTATAATGCTGGCATCTTAAGCTCTATGAAGATGAGCCTCTACTTCATTAAACTTAATTCCTGTAAATTGGAGGTATGTTTGGACATATTCTGCTATTAGTGTAAAACCTCAAACTGGTGTAAATCAGGAGTAACCTCATTCAAGTCAATAGATTTACGCTGGTGTAAAACTGGTATGGGGAGACAATGAGGCCTGTTGAATGTAGTCATAGAGGCACTGCCTTTACATGTTGGGGAATTCTGGGTGTTCCTCCTGAGCTGTGACACGCCATACGACCCGCACTGGAATCACTCACCATCCTGGGAGTGAACTCTATGGGTGCAAGGGGAGTGGGTCTGCTACTACACTCTTTGTGGAGTGTAGCTTATTCTTATCTGCTGTGACAGACCTGTCCTGTAGGCCGGAGCTGGAGGGAGAATAGTGATATGATCCTACCACTTTGCCACCCCTTTGCGCTATTGGGCACCCTTGGAGACTAGAGAGGGAACAGATCTGCCTAGCCTTCATGCAAAGGGGGGAAAGTCTGCCATTGCCTCCACACTCACTGAACAACCAATTAAGGGCAAGGAAAAATCTGCCTCACAGATCAAAGGCCATACTCTGCCACATTTACTCATGTTGAGTAGTACCATGAGGCGTAGTGGTACCACTATTAATAGTAGTAACCCATAGTACCACTACTCTATGAATAGATAATTTCAGTGGGACTACTTGCTAAGTTGAGTACTACTCAGTGTAAGTAAGGGCCCACTTCTGCTGCTCTAAATATTATTTCTTACTTATATTTTATAGGCTCATAGAAATGTAGGGCTGGAAGAGACCTTGACAGGTCATCTAGTCCAGTGGCTCTCAACCTTTCCAGACTACTGTACCCCTTTCTGGAGTCTGATTTGGTCTGCATACCCCCAAGTTACACCTCTCTTAAAAACTACTTGCTTACACAATCAGACATAAAAATACGAAAGTGTCACAGCACATTAATACAAAAAATTACTTACTTTCTCATTTTACCATATAATTATAAAATAATTGGTAAAACTGGAATATAAATATTGTACTTACATTTCAGTGTATAGTATATAGAGCAGTATAAACAAGTCATGGTCTGTATGAAATTTTAGTTTGTACTGACTTTGCTAGTACCTTTTATGTAGCCTGTTATAAAACTAGGCAAATATCTAAAAAAGTTAATGTACTCTCTGGAAGACCTCTGCGTACCACCGGGGATACACGTACCCCTGATTGAGAACTACTGATCTACTCTAACCCCCTGTGCTGAGGTAGGACCAAGTAAACCTAGACCATCCCTGACAGGTGTTTGTCCAACCTGTTCTTAGAAACCACCAATGACAGAAATTCCACAACCTCCCCCTTTGGAAGACTATTCCAGACTTCAACTACTCTTATAATTAGAACGATTTTTCTAATATCTAACCTAATACGTTAAGCCCATTACTTCTTGTCCCACCTTCAGTGGACATGGAAAGCAATTGATTACTGTTCTCTTTATAACATACCTTAACATATTTTAAGACTTTTATCCTGTTCCGCTCTCAGTCTTCTTTTCTCCAGATTAAGTATGCACAGTTTTTTTAACCTTTCCTCATAAGTCAAGTTATCTAAACCTTTTATCTACTTTGTTGCTCTCCTGTGGAATCTCTCCAATTTGTCCACATCTTTCTTAAAGTATGATGCCCAGAATTGGAAAACAATACTCTGAGGCCTCACCAGTGCCAATCAGAGCAGGACAATTACCTTGCGTGTCTAACATACAATACTTCTGTTAATGTATCCCAGAATGTTATTAGCTTTTTCACAACTGCACATTGTCAACTCATATTCAGTTAGTGATCCTCTATAATCCCCAGATCCTATTTCAGCAGTATTACCACCTATTCAGTTCCTCATTTTGTAGTTGTTCATTTGATTTTTACCCCCTCCTCAGTGAAGTACTTTGCTCTTGTCTTTATTGAATTGTATCTTGCTAATTTCAGACCAATTTATCAAGATCATTTTGAATTCTAATCCTGTCCTCTCCACTCCATTATCCCAAGTCATTAATGAAAATATAAATAGTACCAGACCCAAGACTGACCCCTGACCCCACTATATATGCCATTCCAGCTTGATAGCAAACCATTGATAACTATCCTTTGAGTATGGTCTTTCAAATAGTTGTATACCCACCTTATAGTAATTTCATCTAGACCACATTTCCCCAGTTTGCCTTTGCAATTATCATGTGGGACTGTGTAAAAAGCTTTACTAAAATCAAGATATGCCACATCTACTTCTTCCCCTAAACACTAGGCTAGTACATTGTCGAAGAAGGAAATTAGGTTAGTATGGCATGATTTGTTCTTTATAAATCCATGCTGGCTATTCCTTATAACTCTCATATCTGCTAGGTGCTTACAAATTGATTGTTTAATCATTTGATACTTGGAAAGATACTGGAACAAAGTTAGACTGACTGGTCTATAATTCCCTGTGTCCTCCTTGTTCACTTTTTTAAAGATAGGTACTATGTTTGCCCTTCTCCAGTCCTCTGGGACCTCACCCATCCTCCAGGAGTTCCCAAAGATAATTGCTAATGGTTCCATGATTATTTCAGCTAATTCCTTAAGTACCCTTGGATTTGATCAGGTCCTGCCAAGTTGAATACATCTAACTTATCTAAATGTTCTTTAACCTGTTCTTTACCTGTTTTGGCTTGCATTTCCTTCCAGTGTTTTCTCGGGAATTGAAATTAAAGTAGGTGTTTGAATTTGAAGGGGGATTGAAAAACGACTAAATTGGCAACATGGAAATTGTAACTAGTTGACCACTGGGAGGGGAGAAGAGGAGTTTGTGGGAGAGGTGGAGTCTAGGGAAATCCTCCTTCCACCTTGTTGTTAATATTGTGTTGAGTATCTGGTTATTGTTAACCTTTTTAGTGAAGACTGAAGCAAAATAGGCACTAAACACCTCAGCCTTTGTGATGTCAACAGTTATTACCTCTCTTTTACAGCAGTATGTTGTACCGTGACATGTCATGTCTCATTATGGCATGATATTATATACCAAAATAATAAAATGATGTTGGAAAATTTTGTGATTTTTCCCAAGTTACTCACAGTACTTGTTTTCATGCAGAATGAAGTAAAGTGATATCACTAACAAGGTACAAAATTAATGGTAGCTTCTGTTACTGAAATGGGAATATTTTAAGTTATTGCAAAGGAAATACCTTTACAATAGCGTTGATTCTATAAGAAACATTGTATCCTTTAAGTTCAATTACTATGAAAAGGTTTTCAAGTCTTGGTTTTTACTGATTGGATTTGAACTTTTTGCTGGCCATATATGAGCACTGTCTGAACTGCTAGCAGACAGGGGCTCCAGGGCAGCAGTAAAAGACAGATTCTGTACAAGAAAATTAGCATAAGTCAAGGGCCAAATACCATATTCCTGTTGATGTTCTGAGTTTGGCAATGGTTGTAAGGGGGAAAAAAACAACAAAAACCACCAAACAGAAACTGTTAATATTTCAGAGACAAAGAGATGCAAAGATTCTGAAAATTAAAGGAGTGGGAATCTTCCCACTGGAGACCATTGTTTTTAGTACCATATTCCCCTGTCTCTAACTCAGGGTATGTCTACACTACAGTGGCACAGCTACAGTGCTGCAGCTGTGCTGTGGTCATGCTGTAGCATAGACACTTCCTACATTCCTGCATCGACAGAGGGTTTTTTTCCATCAATGTAGGTAATCCACTTCTCCGAGAGGTGGCAGCTAGATTGATGGAAGAATTCTTCCATCAACCTAACTGCATCTACAGTGGAAGCTAGGTTGACCTAACTACATTGCACAGGGTGTGAAATTTTTCACAGCACTGAGCGATGTACCCAGGTAGACCTAAGGTTTAGGTGTAGAATAGGCCCTAGAAACCCTGTAAATGCCAATGTTTAGCATGCAGTGTAGTTCTAGATGTGTCAGTCCCAGGGTATTAGAGAGACTTGAAGAAGAGCTCGGTGTGGCTTGAAAGCTTTTCTCTCTCGCCAACATAAGTTGGTTCAATAGAAGATATTACCTCACCTACCTTGTCTCTAATGTTTAGCATGACATTTTCCTTACTGACAAATATTGTCACCCTAGAATCTGACTGCCTGTGTGAGCTGCTGGCAATGCACCCAGTCCTGGGCCCCTCACCAGAGCAATCAGTATACCCAGTAGTGTTTGCAGGCTCAAGCCCTATGAAATCGTTAATTCTAGCTTTTTTAAGAGTGGCACTGTCAAAGAAACCCACTAGATTGTGACTTGGACTACGTGTCTGTGCACAGAAGTTGGAACCTCCTGATATCCCTGGGTGGGCACCTTGCCTGCTTACTCACTCAAACCCTGGAGGAAGTGGGCAGGGAATGGGTGGTCCTGCAAATCACTGACCATCACAGCTAAGCCAGTACAAGGAATGTATTTATTTGATGTTGGTATAGGGCAGCAGCAAATTTCTGTGCCCTTCAAGCAAGGAGGAAGCCGCATGGGATTGTGCCTAGAAATGTGTCTCTAAGGCATATGCCCCTTGGTTCCCAGGATTGTGAAGCTTATTCCTTGTTCAGGGTTCTGCTCTGCCCATTCCATGCTCACCTGTGCAGGAAGGTGGATCACAGCCCTTCTCTCCCTTCCCCACATAATGCTAGATGTGCTATAGGTAGAGGGTGAAGGGTGTAACCGCTTGTTCCCTTATGCCCCTGCACTGAAGCATATTGCCAGTGACAGTCTAACTCTGCCAAAAAATTACCTTATTTTGTGAAAACTTTCTCTCAAAAATTGCCCCTTTTCAAGTGAAAATATACCTTTTTCTAAGAAAAAAGGGGTACCTTCCAAGCTGAAACTGGTTTTGACATTTAAAGCTTTTGCATGTTTGAATTTGAAATTCATTTTTTTTCATATTTTTGATGAAAAATGATTATTTCATCAAATTTGTCAAAACAGTGAAAATGTGATGGGTACAGAACTACTCAGAATGAAATGGTGAAAATTGTTGTGTATAATTTCACAAACGTTTTCACCAGCATCCTACAGCTCTCTCATATCGTCAGCCTTATACAATGCTGAAGGAATTAGCTCATATACAGTATCCGTCTTCAGTTACCATCAAACCCATTGTGCTCTTCATTCTAGCCAGTGCCACCTTTAAGCAAAAACAATGGAAACAACTTATTTTCAGAGCCCTGCATAGACTCAGTATCACATGGGCCATCTTGAGGAGCATGAGAACTGGTGTTAGAGGCAGTTTAAACCTGATCTTCCCATCAGCAGTGGACCTAAAGAGGCAACTCGTGACTTGATCTTTTCTCCTAGTAGTGGGACCAGAGCCCAATCTCCTCCTCTAGCAATATGAGACCCAGCAAATTGGAAGGCAAGTCCTGATTCCATCTCTCTTTCAATCTCTGCAGTAGCAGAGCAAAATAGGATTATGTGACTGTGACTAATTTGTGGGTTTTTAATTTCTTGGTGCACAGTGAGGGCTATTGTTTTCAGCAGATATTTACTATTTGGAAGTCATACACAAGATATTAGTTTCAAAATATATCAAATGTAGGGTCTAAGCTCTTTAATAGTACCTGTCTTTTAAGGGAGGCATCATTATCTAGTGATCAAATTAGGAGACAGAGAGTCAAGAAGCCAGTATTCCATTCCCTATTGCAACTAGTTACTGGTGACCTTGGGCAAGTCACTTAACCTCCCTATCTCTCAATTTCCCCTTCTTTTAAATTGAGATATTTTCCCATCTTTGTAAAGTGTTTTGAGATCCTTGAATTAATGATGCTAAGAAGTGAAAGTGTTATCTCTTTTATATCAAAAAGGGAAGTCTGTTGATATATGTATTGACTTGTTAACACTAGAAGTTGGTAACATCTAAAAGTGGCTATTTGATATTGGCACTCTGTGTCAGTTTAGAGCAGAAGGTAAAGACAATAATGTATCTGATACAACTGAGGTTAGGCACTATCTACCCTGAACAGATTCCACTGCTTCTTAATCAACAGGTTAAAACCTTTGGACTAAGGATTTCATTCTTAATAAGCTACACAGCAAAAGAAACTTTAAAAACTTTGTGGATCAGAAATGCAAATTCTCATCTGTTCCTTTTTTAATTAACTTTTTAATTTTCGAACACAAAGATAGTGTTGATGATGACTGGTAAGCTTCGGTTGAGAGATGTACTGATCGAAAGCTGTTCTTTGGAAATCTGCAGAGAAATGAATCTAGGGAACAAATGAAATGATAATGGGATTTCAGTTCATCAGGGTTCAGTTCCACAAAATAAAAGTTCAGTTTCACAGATTGTTTCTTAAACACCTTTTTCTGTAATGCACAAAACTGATTCATGACTCAGATGGTAGTTGAAATTATTATTGTTATTAATACTATTATTATTGTTGTTGTTATTTCATATTATCATTACAGAAAGGCACCAGTAAGGATCAGGACCCCATTGTGCTAAGCACCCACATGAAGACACTGTTCTTGCCCCAATGAGATAAGAGCCTCATAAAATAAAGGGTGTGAGAGTGGGATACCATCAAATATACTGTAGCCTTAAGAATATCCGAATGGAGGAAGTGAGAGCAGATTATGTTAAAATCCAGCAATTCGTGAAGACACTATTACCATTTCCTCCTATGGCTGCATTTAAGGGCTTGTCTACACTGCCACTTACAGCGCTGAAACTTTCCTCTCTCGGGGGTGTGGAAAAAACACACCCCTGATCGATGCAAGTTTCAGTGCTGTATAGTGGCAGTGCAGATAGTGTTACAGCACTGGGAGCCGCGCTCCCAGCACTGGGAGCTATTCCCCTCATGAAGGTTTTTGTTTTTTACAGCACTGGGAGAGCTCTCTTTCCTAATCTGTATCAGAATGGGAGTGAAGATAATAATTCCCAAAGATAAACTTTCTGATAGCTTTACAAACATTTCTTCATATAAATGGTGTCTCTCCAAGGCAAAGAAGTATAATAATCTTCAGCAAGCATACCCTCATAAAGGTATGATTCGAACTGGCACTGAAATGTTGTGACAAATATTGTACACCTGTAGGGCTTTATGAGGGATCTTCTATTGTACATGCTGTGACAGTCTATACTATTATGTTCACCACTTTTACAAGACTATGATAAATTTTGTACAAAGTATGCCTTTAAAAAGACATAATCTGCTGAATATTATTTTCCTGGTAAAATGTGTGACAACATTCTATGTAAAGTTACAAAAGTCTACTGTATAACATTGTTATAACATGCTCTGTGGTTAAGAAAAGTAGGTCCAAACCAGTTCCTCAGAGACAGACACACTGGCACCCCCAGACAGGTATCAACAGTCATGTGAGCCATGACTTAGTTAAGTGACCATTCTCTGGCAGGGGAAAGGTGTGAACCATCACAGGGATGGTTCAGACCTCACATCCACAAGACACTACTTGTCACCTGCACCACAGCTGGGGATAATCCTCAAAGAGGGGAGAGTAGAGTGGTATAAGAATGAGAATTCTTATACCACTCAAGATCCACAAACCTGGAAATTCTGGACGTCCCATCATCTCGGGCATTGGCACTCTCACTGAAGAACTGTCCGGATATGTGGACTCTCTACTCAGACCCTATGCCACCAGCACTCCCAGCTATCTCCGTGACACCACTGATTTCCTGAGAAAACTACAATGCATTGGTAATCTTCCAGAACACACCATCCTAGCCACCATGGATGTAGAGGCTCTCTACACAAACATCCCACACACAGATGGAATACAAGCTGTCAGGAACAGTATCTCTGATGATGCCACAGCACAACTGGTTGCTGAACTCTGTGATTTTATCCTCACGCACAATTATTTCAAATTTGGTGACAATATATAACTCCAGACCAGTGGCACCGCTATGGGCACCCGCATGGCCCCACAATATGCCAACATTTTTATGGCTGACCTGGAACAACGCTTCCTCAACTCTCGTCCACTCACGCCCCTTCTCTATCTACCCTACACTGATGAAATCATCATCTGCACCCATGGGAAAGAAACTCTGGAAGAATTCCACCACGATTTCAACAGCTTCCACCCCACCATCAGCCTCAGCCTGGACCAGTCTACACGGGAAGTCCACTTCCTAGACACCACGGTGCAAATAAGCGATGGTCACACTAACACCACCCTATACTGAAAACCCTCCGACCGCTATGCCTACCTACACGCCTCCAGCTTCCATCCCAGACACACCACACGATCCATTGTCTACAGTCAAGCTCTGAGGTACAACCGTATTTGCTCCAACCCCTCAGACAGAGATCAACACCTATAATATCTTCACCAAGCATTCTCAAAACTACGATACCCGCATGAGGAAATAAGGAAACAGATCAACAGGGCCAGACATGTACGCAGAAGCCTCTTGCTGCAAGACAAGCCGAAGAAAGAAACCAACAGAACTCCACTGGCCATCACTTGCAGTCCTCAGCTAAAACCTCTCCAGTGGATCATCGGTGATCTACAACCCATCCTGGACAACGACCCCTCATTTTCACAGGCCTTGGGAGGCAGGCCAGTCCTCGCTCACAGACAACCCGCCAACCTGAAGCATATTCTCACCAGCAACTACACACCGCACCATAATAACTCTAACTCAGGAACCAATCCATGCAAGAAACCTCAATGCCAACTTTGCCCACATATCTACACCAGGGACACCATCACAGGACCTAACCAGATCAGCCACACCATCACCGGTTCATTCACCTGCACATCCACCAATGTAATTGTAACCCTTCTGCCAGGACAAGTTGACAGCAGCAAGGGCCAGGTTCAGTACATAGGGGTTCCCTTCTCAACAATGCAATGCAAAACCAGCTCGAGCCCCCACCCAGTAACCTGGGAAAATCTTATACACACCCCCTGGGCGCCTCAAAGAGGCAATACTTCCCCTCTCGTAAGCACAGAGCCTCAGGGTAACAGGAATCTTTAATCAGTAGGTAAACGATACCAGCCTTAAATTGGGAAAACATTGCAACTAGGCTCCATAAGCCAAACTGTGAGCAAGACCCACCACAGCCAATTGGGCCATGCCCTGTCCCTTGGGTTCTTGAGTCCAGCAGCCCAAAAGTCACCCAAAGTCCCCAAAAGTCCAAGAACCCAAAAGTCCAGTCCCAGAGTTCAAAAGTTCATCTGCAGGGTGCTACACGCCACCCGCCTGGGCAGCAATGGGAAGGGGGGGGTAAGGGGCACCTTACGTAGCGTGAAGATGATTGCCTCACCCTCCGTGGGGCTTCACTCTGCTCCGCCAGCCGTCTCACAGGCCGCTCTGCTCTGCCAGCTGTCCCGCAAGCCGCTACAGCTGTCCCCACGAACTGCTCTGCCCCGACAACAGCGCCGCTCCACCAGCCGTCCTGCAAGCTGCTCCGACTGCAACCACGAACTGCTCCGCTCTGCCAGCAGCACCGCTCCGACTGTCCTCACGAACTGCGCCGCTCTGCCAGCAGCACCGCTCCGACTGTCCTCACGAACTGCGCCGCTTTGCCAGCAGCGCCACACCATCAGCTGTCTTGCCAACTGCTCCACCAGCCACTCAGCAATTTATCTTCAGGCTCCCCCACTACTTAACACAGTGCTCAGTGATTTCAGCTCAGTGATTTCAGCTCATAATGCTTTTAGCTCTTTAGTGATTTCAGCTTGTAGTTTAGGGGAGCCCTAGTGCTCATTTGCACTATTAGCCCAGAGTGATTTCAATTCAGCAGCCTGAAACCAGACTCTCTAGAACTCAACATTAGCTCTGATATTCCACAGTGGAGAGAGGAGGAGATGCTGCAATTGGTGTCTCAGACCCTCACAGGGGCCCTACACCACCAGGCATTAATACCTGTCCCCAGCCTCTCTCAATTCACTGGGCTTTGGAACCCATGTCCCTTGGCTGGTGAGTGCTGTTAAGTTAATGGCAAGTTCCCCTTTAACATGACAAAAGGCCAAGTACAGTTCCACTGTCCATGATTTACATAAGCAGTATAACAACGGTTTATTCTTCCTGCCCCAATAACAGAAATTCCTGCCCCAATACAGAAAACTGGGGATCCTACAGCAGCCCAACATGCCCATTTGGGTCACTATGGTTCATACCAGGCAGGGTGGGTGTGCCTATGCAAATTGGATCAGCCCCTGGCGTGCTTTGCCATGACTCCCCACCAGATGTCAGGGTGGAGCTCATCCTGACTCTGCTTACATAATATATGCCATAATGTGCCAGCAATGCCCCTCTGCTATGTACATCGGCCAAACTGGACAGTCCTTACGCAAAAGGATAAATGAACACAAATGAGATATAAGGAATGGCAATATACAAAAGCCTGTAGGAGAACACTTCAATCTCCCTGGACACACAATAGCAGATTTAAAGGTAGCCATCGTGCAGCAAAAAAACTTCAGGACTAGACTCCAAAGAGAAACTGTAGAGCTTCAGTTCATTTGCAAATTTGACACCATCAGCTCAGGATTAAACAAATTATGAATGGCTAGCCAACTACAAAAGCAGTTTCTCCTCCCTTGGTATTCACACCTCAACTGCTAGAAGAGGGCTTCACCCTCCCTGATTGAGCTAACCTCGTTATCTCTAGCCTGACTCTTCCCTGCACATTTATATCTGCCCCTGGACATTTCCACTGCTTGCATCCGATGAAGTGGGTATTCACCCACGAAAGCTTATGCTCCAATACCTCTGTTAGTCTATAAGGTGCCGCAGGACCCTTTGTCGCTTCTACAGATCCAGACTAACACGACTACCCCTCTGATACATAAGAATGAGAGACAGTGACCTCCAAATTACTGCTCTCTTGCCTCATTTCTACTCATGGCATCTACCACCCTTGAAAGACAAAGAAAGCATCATTGAACTGAGGGAAGGGTGAGCTTGGCTGGAAGGCTTTTCAACCAGTACAGACTACTGTAAGCTTATGGTGAGAGAAACTGTTTTTGTTTTTAAATTCACTTAGCTTGCTAAGTTAGGTATTAGTTTGTGTTTTACCCTTTCATTTTCTTTTGTAACCATTCCTGACTTTTATGCATCATTTTCTGTAATCACTTAAAATCTACCTTTCTGTAGTTAATAAACTATCTTATTGTTTATCTTAACCAGTGTGTTTGGTTAAAATGTGTGGGGAAACTCCATCTGGGATAATAGGGCTGGTTCATATCATTTTCTTTTGATAAAATGACGGACTTTCTATCAGCTTGTCAACCGCGCCATCCCCGGCACCGACAGCCAGCTGTGCCCAGACATCGTCATCACGGACGAGGTTGGAAAAAAGATCATCCTGGTCGACATTACGATCCCGTTTGAAAACAGGACCCCGGCCTTCCGCGAAGCCCGAGCCCGCAAGCTCGAAAAATACGCCCCCCTGGCCGACACCCTGTGGACAAAGGGCTACGAAGTGCACACCAACGCCTTACTCGTCGGGGCCCTGGGTGCCTGGGACCCGTGCAATGAGCGCGTACTGAGGACCTGTGGGGTGGGCCGTCACTACGCGCGGCTCATGAGACGCCTAATGGTCTCAGACACTATCCGTTGGTCCCGGGACATTTACACGGAGTACATAACTGGCCACCGCCAATACCAGGAGTGAGCCAGGGAGACCTTCCCCCCCCCCCCCCCACGCTGGACCTCATCCCCTGAGCCCCGAACCCACCCAACCTAGCCGAACCCCACCACGTGAGGGTCGCCCCATTCTCATTACCCAGCCCACTTACTCATACCCATGACTGTCTACACTCCCTGTATGAGTGATAGACCCCCCACCGCTTACCAACTGTATCCTGATCCCGCCCACCGCTGACCCCTCCATTGGAGACATTGCAGTCCGTATGTATTATGTGTGCTGCCCAACCCCAAAATACTTACATCCCCCCTATACTCTGTATGCCACCCCCAATGACCAATAGCTAATGCTTCAAACTGTTTATATTGTTTACTTTCGAACATTCTCTAATAAAAGTTAATATCTGGGAGTGATTTTTGCCTGCTAGAAGCTGTGTGTGAACAGGCCAGGAGTGGATGTTCTGACAGCAAAGCAGTGTAAAAGGCACTCCAGACTGAAGAATTGAGGGGACACAACTGTTCAACAGTCCAGATTATACCCTGGGGAATGTCACACATGCCTTATGACTTAGGTTGCTGCAGAATCAATAAGATCCTCTGTATCCCTAGCTCCTGTACCATATAGGAGTTGCCAGGGTAAGTGTACTCTGATTGCTAAGACTATACTACAGTAATTAGATGTACAAAGGAAGCACGTAAATTAGTGGATTACAGTAGTTCATTTTAATGTTTTTACTAGTTTTTAATTGACCAAAGATGGAAATGCTTGTTTTTCCAAAATACTCCTCCATCTTTAAGAGTTGGATACACTTTTTCTTTTTATGCAAGGAAAATAAGAGGAAAAAGGATTAACTAAAAAAATAGTTAATTGAGCAAAGTGCTGCCTGACAGAAGAATGTGTCATGCTTGTGTGTGTGTAGTCATAGAATCATAGAGCTGAAATGGACCTCAAGAGGTCAGGTAGTCCCAGCCCCCCTGCGCTGAGGCAGGACCAAATAGACCTAGACCATTGCTAACAGATATTTGTCTAACCTCTTCTTAAAAACCTCCAATAATGAGGATTGGACAACCTCACATAGAAGCTTAGAATATCAGGGTTGGAAGGGACCTTAGGAGGTCATCTAGTCCAACCCCCTGCTCAAAGGAGGACTAATCCCCAACTTTTGCCCCAGATCCCTAAATGGCCCTCTCAAGGATTGAACTCACAACCCTGGGTTTACGAGGCTAATGCTCAAACCACTGAGCTATCCTTCCCCCCTAAGCTTATTCTAGTGCTTGACTATTCTTATAGTTAGAAAGTTTTTCCTAATATCTAACTTAAATCTCCCTTGCTGCAGATTAAATCTGTTACCTCTTGTCCAACCTTCAATGGACATGGAGAACAATTGATCACCATCCTCTTCATAACAGCCCTTACCATATTTTAAGACTATCAGCCCTCCCTCCCCCCCGTATTCTTTTCTCAAGACTAAACATGTCCATATTTTAAACCTTTCTTCATAGATTAGGTTTTCTAAACCTTTTATCTTTTTTTGTTGCTTTCCTCTGGACTCTCTCCAATTTGTCCACATTTTTCTTAAAGTGTAGCACTGAGATTTGGACACTGTACTACACCTGAGGCATCACCAGTGCTGAGTAGAGCAGGACAATTACCTCCCGTGTCTTATATACGACACTCCTGTTAATACACCTTAGAATAATATTAGTCTATTTCACAACTACATCATATTGTTGATGCATATTCAATTTGTGATCCACTAAAACACCCAGAGCCTTTTTCAGCACTACTACCACCTAGGCAGTTGTTCATAGAATCATAGAATCTCAGGGTTGGAAGGGACCTCAGGAGGTCATCTAGTCCAACCCCTGCTCAAAGCAGGACCAACCCCAACTAGATCATCCCAGCCAGGGCTTTGTCAAGCCTGACCTTAAAAACCTCTAAGGAAGGAGATTCCACCAACTCCCTAGGTAACCCATTCCAGTGATTCACCACCCTACTAGTGAAAACGTTTTTCCTAATATCCAACCTAAACCTCCCCCTCTGCAACTTGAGACCATTACTCCTTGTTCTGTCATCTTCTACCACTGAGAACAGTCTAGATCCATCCTCTTTGGAACCCCCTTTTAGGTAGTTGAAAGCAGCTATCAAATCCCCCCTCACTCTTCTCTTCTGCAGGCTAAACAATCCCAGTTCCCTCAGCCTCTCCTCATAAGTCATGTGCTCCAGCCCCCTAATCATTTTTGTTGCCCTCCGTTGGACTCTTTCCAATTTATCCACATCCTTCTTATAGTGTGGGGCCCAAAACTGGACACAGTACTCCAAATGAGGCCTCACCAGTGCTGAATAGAGGGGAATAATCACGTCCCTCGATCTGCTGGAAATGCCCCTACTTATACAGCCCAAAATGCCGTTAGCCTTCTTGGCAACAAGGGCACACTGTTGACTCATATTCAGCTTTTCGTCCACTGTAACCCCTAGGTCCTTTTCTGCAGAACTGCTGCCCAGCCATTCGGTCCCTAGTCTGTAGCAGTGCATGGGATTCTTCCGTCCTAAGTGCAGGATTCTGCACTTGTCCTTGTTGAACCTCATGAGATTTCTTTTGGCCCAATCCTCTAATTTGTCTAGGTCCCTCTGTATCCTGTCCCTACCCTCCAGCGTATCAACCACTCCTCCCAGTTTAGTGTCATCTGCAAACTTGCTAAGGGTGCAGTCCACACCATCCTCCAGATCGTTGATGAAGATATTGAACAAAACCGGCCCCAGCACCGACCCTTGGGGCACTCCACTTGATACCGGCTGCCAACTAGACATGGAGCCATTGATCACTACCCGTTGAGCACGACCATCCAGCCAGTTTTCTATCCACCTTACCGTCCATTCATCCAGCCCATACTTCTTTAACTTGCTGGCAAGAACACTGTGGGAGACTGTATCAAAAGCTTTCCTAAAGTCAAGAAATAGCACATCCACTGCTTTCCCCTCATCCACAGAGCCAGTTATCTCATCATAGAAGGCAATTAGGTTAGTCAGGCATGACTTGCCCTTGGTGAATCCATGCTGACTGTTCCTGATCACTTTCCCCTCCTTTAAGTGGTTCAGAATTGATTCCTTGAGGACCCGTTCCATGATTTTTCCAGGGACTGAGGTGAGACTGACTGGCCTGTAGTTCCCCGGATCTTCCTTCTTCCCTTTTTGAAAGATGGGCACTACATTAGCTTTTTTCCAGTCATCCGGGACCTCCCCCGATTGCCATGATTTGTTAAAGATAATGGCCAATGGCTCTGCAATCACATCGGCCAACTCCTTTAGCACCCTCGGATGCAGTGCATCTGGCCCCATGGACTTGTGTTCATCCAGCTTTTCTAAATAGTCCCACCAAGTCTCTGTTATTCCAATTACATCATAATTCCTTGACTGTGCCAGGACTTCCAGTTCTCCCTGCTTGTTCCCCAGGCTTCTTGCATTTGTGTATAGGCATTTAAGATAACTCACCGATCGTCCTGCTGTCCCAGTATGGGGCAGGAGCCCTCCGCTCTTGCACTCACCTACTTGTGCTTCCTCCTGGTATCCCACTTCCCCACTTACCTCGGGGCTTTGGTCTCCTTCCCCCGGCGAACCTAGTTTAAAGCCCTCCTCACTAGGTTAGCCAGCCTGCTTCCAAAGATGCTCTTCCCTCTCTTCGTCAGGTGGAGCCCATCTCTGCCTAGCACTCCTTCTTCTTGGAACACCATCCCATGGTCAAAGAATCCAAACCCTTCTCTCCGACACCATCTGTGTAGCCATTCGTTGACTTCTACAATTCGACGGTCTCTACCCCGGCCTTTTCCTGCCACAGGGAGAATGGACGAGAACACCACTTGCGTCTCAAACTCCTTTATCCTTCTTCCCAGAGCCACGTAGTCTGTAGTAATACGCTCAAGGTTATTCTTGGCAGTATCATTGGTGCCCACGTGGAGAAGCAGGAAGGGGTAGCGATCTGAGGGCTTGATGAGTCTCGGCAGTCTCTCCGTCACATCATGAATCCTAGCCCCTGGCAAGCAGCACACCTCTCGGTTTTCCCGGTCAGGGCGGCAGATAGAAGTTCTCCATTTTGAAGTTGTGCATTTGTGCATTTTTTTCCTTCCTAAGTGAAGTACTTTGCACTTGTCTTTATTTAATTTCATCTTATTGATTTCAGACCAGTTCTCTTATTTGTCAAGGTCATTTTGAACTCTAATCCCATCCTGCAAAATGTTTGCAATCCCTACCATCTTGGTGTCATCCACAGATGTTATAAGCGTATTCTTCACTCCATTATCCAAATCATTAATGAAAACATTGAATAGTACCAGATCCAGGACTGATCCCTGCAGCATCCCACTAGATAGGCCCTCTCAGTTTGACAGCAAAGCACCGATAACCACTCTTTGGGCTTGTCTTCACTACCCGCCGGATCGGCGGGTAGCAATCGATCTATCGGGGATCGATTTTTCGCGTCTCATTAAGACGCGCTTAATCGATCCCCGATCGCGCTCCCCGTCGGCTCTGGAAAACCACGTCATCAAGCGGCGCAAGCGGAGTCGACGGGGGAGCTGCAGCGATTGACGCGCCGCCGTCTTCATGGTCAGGTAAGCCGATTACGATACGCCGACTTCAGCTACGTTATTCACGTAGCTGAATCTGCGTATCGTAGATCGACCCCCCTTCCCTAGTGTAGCCCTGGGCTTTGAGTATGATCTTTTGACCAGTTGTAGTTTCGGCTAGACCACATTTCCCTAGTTTGCTTATGAAAATATCTTGGGGGACTGTGGCATATGTCGGACTGTGTCGTGTGTGTGTGTGTGTATGTGCGTAGAGTCATATTGATGTGTGTAGTGTGTGTATGTATCTATTCTACTAGTAAGCCATTAACTAGAAATAAACAGTATCAAAAAGCCAACATGCAGTGCACCAAACTGCAGAATTAATAGACTTTATTCCTTAGAAGCAAAAGACCTGAATAATCATGGTACCTCATTACCTTTTTCTCAGCAACACAGAGCCTCTACAAAGTCTGACATTCTTGCAAGGCTATTCTACTTCTGAACCTGGCTCAAGAAAACGGAGGGGTTCTATCTTAATACAGACAATGTATTACATGCAGAAATTAAACCAAGCAATGGGTGGTGGATGAAGGGGGTGAATAGATAATGATTTTAAAAAAAAGTAAACTAGCAGTGGTTACATTTTCTATGGTAGACATAATTGATATGTTTGTTGTCTGTGATTCACACATTATTTTAAGTTTCTGTGGGTGAATTTTATTACAAAATATTCTGCATTTTTAAATACCATTTAATTATGGTTTGTTTCCTTAGGGATTATATCACCATGGGATTTTAATTTGGTATATACCCTAAAGGGCAGCATATTTTCAATTATGAAATATTTCCTCCAGAAACAATAACGGTTCAATGATTTATTGCAGGATCTTATTATAAGGTGCCTCATACAAGTGAAATCTGAAATGCAATTGGCTTAACAGTATAGTATAGGCAGCACTAAAATACATGTGAACTGAGCATATGTGCCTTTTGCAGAAAAATTATATTTATATACTTTCATCCTTTGCATAATACTTCAATTATTATATCTTGAAAAACTAACTTGGAAAGCTGAGAGCTATGAAACATTTACATTATTATCTCTTCAAAAAGTTCATTTTTGGACAAGTATCATTTGGATAGGGATTAACTTAATCAGAGATTTTGAATCTTCTTTACTTTAATTTTTAATCTCTTTTTAAAAATATGTCTGAATCTTAAAAAGGCCTAAACCTGTAGTCACAAAGCACTGCTTCAAAAAAAGGAAAAAAAAAAGAAAAAAGAAAAAAGAAAGTTTTTAAAGCAGCCACCAGCTGTAAGAGAGATAGTGCAAGCAGCAGATTTGTGACAGAGTGGAGCATGAAACCCATCAGCTGATGAGTGAAAATCCCTGGTTTCTAATTAATCGAGGTACACAGGCCAAGGGATGAAGAGGATCAGGGAAATGAAATCAGGAAAAAGATACCATCAGTCATTTCTGCGGCCCATTGTCATACTTCAGAATCTGCTGTAATGAATCACTCAGGCATTCCACAGATACATTCAAATGGTGAAGAAAATTCATTGTCCGGTGAAGAGTGTTTGATAAAAATCTTTCTTTTCCCCCCTCTTTGTCAGAAGCCTATGATCAGAAAAGGAAATCCAGACAGCACAACAGGTGTGCTTTTGCAAGCCTGGTGAAATCTGCAAATGAACTGAGGTACTAAAGAAATTTTTTGTACTAAAATTTCTCCAAATGAAAAAAAAAAGTATCTTGTAATAGCAGACAGTGGTAAAATGTACTGAAAAAAGCTAAAGATTAAGGGGATAAAAGGTATAAACGTTCTTCCGATTGGGAAGCTCCTGTCCCTATAAAATCTTCTTATATGAAAAATGTGAGCAAATATTTTTGTAAAATATATTTGCAGAGTTTAACATTTCCAGACATGGATGTCTGCTTTGAAGAGATATTAATCCACAGGCTAGCTCTAATTTAAGAGAGCATTATACTGTACCTTTCAAACTTGACTGGAAAAAAAAAATACCTACCTAAAAGAGAGCAGTTTCGTTTCCTGCTCAGATTTCCTGGTGTTTTTCACACAAAACAAGGGAAGTACATACCCCTGAGTATTGGGTTTCTATGTGCCTTTCTCTCTATACATTCTATTTAAAGGTCCCAGAACTCAGGACTAAATTGCACTGAAAATCTTTAAGGATTTTATACCTTGTTTTAAAAAATATTGAGACCATTTTCCCTTGTATCTCACGAATGACACTGAATGCGAATTTTGCCTGTGGCTCAACTTTTTGACCCTGAACAATTCCTTTAGGCAGTTCAAAGTAGTGTGTGCCATTAGGTGACACCAGGAGATAATTGTTTTTAAATAGTCAGGTGCTGTACTGAGACATATAAGGATGGCTGATTCATTTTAAATTTAATTGCCATAATATAGAGTTTCACTGTCTATAATATCAATCACTAAGACACTTTATAGTTGATAATATTAAAATGGCAACAATAATGAGAATTATACTTCATGATGAAAATAATTTTAATCATGGATAGATTACAAATCCATTTACTGTTATGGTTACTGAGAATTCTATTATCTAACTCCTATTGTGAAAGATGTTAAAACTTGTTTTCAGGAAATGTAAAAGATGACAGAAGTATACTGTCCATGTAAAGTTTCTAGCACAACACAGTGACCAAGAACCTGTCTAACAACTGGAACTGTGAAATATCAGGCTTATAAGATTCTTATTGTCTCTGCATGAATAAGTATCTTCTCGTGCACATCCAGTTACAGGATCAAGGCCTAAAATTGTAAGTTATTTGGGACATGGACCATGGCTTCTTATGGGGTTGTACTGTACCTAGCAGTCAGACTATGAGACTAATTGGAAACTCTGGATGCCACCTCAGTAGAAGTGTTAATAGTTATTTAAGAGGGAGTGTGGTGTAGTGGCTAAGAAATGGGGCTAGTGCTTAGTAGAGCTGAGTGCTATTCTTGGCTCTACTAGTGACTTCAGACACATCACAGGATGACTATGAGCTGCCACTGTGATGTGGCCATGGAAAAAGTCTAATGCAATCCTAGGATGCATCAGGTGAGCTATTTCTGGTAGAGATAGAAAAGTGTTATTGCCATTATATAAGGCACTGGTGATACCTTATCTGGAATACTGTATGCTGTTCTGCTCTCCCATGTTTAAGAAAGTTGAATTCAAACTGTAACGATACAGAGAAGGGCTAGGATGATCAGAGGTATGGAGAACCTACTTTATGAGAGGAGACTTAAGAAGTTTGGCTTGTTTAACCTAACCAAACAAAAGCTTAGGGGAATACAATTGCTCTTGGTAAATATATTAGAAGGATAAATCCCAGGGAGGGAGAGGAGTTAATTAAGTTAAGGGCCAGTGCTGGCACAAGAACAAATAGCTATTAACTGGCCATCAATAAGTTTAGTCTTGAAATTAGACAAAGGTTTCTATTCCTCAGAGGAGTGAAGTTCTGGAACAGCCTTCCAGGAGGAGCAGTGGGGACAAAAAACATAACTGGCTTCAAGACTGAGCTGGATACGTTTATGGAGGGGATGATGTGATGAGATTGCCTACAATGGCATTTAGCCCATCTGTGACTACTAATAGCAAATATCTCCAACAGCCAGAGACAGGACACTAGATGGGAAGGGCTCTGAGTTATTATGGAGAATTCTTTCCCAGGTGTCTTGCTCATGGGTCTCCCCAACATGCTCAGCCTCTAGCTGATCACCATATTTGAGACTGGCAAGGAATTTTCTCCCCAGATCAGATTGACAGAGACCCTGCGGGGGGTTTCATCTTCCTCTGCATCATGGGCACTTGCTCGTTTTAATTACATTAAATGGGGATTTGCTGTAACTTGAAGTCTTTAAATCATGATTTGAGGACTTCAGTATCTCAGTCAGAGGTTATGGGTCTATTACAGCAGTGGGTGGGTGAGGTTCTGTGGCCTGCAATGTGCAGGAGGTCAAAGTAGATGATCATGATGGTCCCTTCTGACCTTAAAGTCTATGAATTCACCGCTCTGTGCCTCTGCTTCCCTACTTACCCTTTAACTCTTAAGACTGTAGGCAAACAATTAGTCATATTATTTGTTTATAATTCCTGGCACAATGGGGCCCCTATCTTGGTTGGGCCTTTAGGCACTACTGTAATCTAAATAATAGTAATAATAGATTGGTAATTGGATATGGAACCTTTCACGTCTACATTCATGATTGGGGGGAGGAATAGCTCAGTGGTTTGAGCATCTAGGGTTGTGAGTTCAATCCTTGAGGGGGCCATTTTGGGATCTGGGGCAAAAATCTGTCAGGGGACAGTACTTGGTCCTGCTAGTGAAGGCAGGGGACTGGACTCGATGACCTTTCAAGGTCCTTCCAGTTCTAGGAGATAGGCATATCTCCATTTATTATTTATCTGGATCTGGCCCAGGTTTAATAGTGTCCAACAATCATTGTGATCTAGAGGCCTGATTGAATGAGTTGAAGGTCTCAATCCACTTTCTAGTCAATCTGAAACAAAACAAAAACAAAAAACACAAACACCACACATGGTCCTAACTGGCATCTTTGCTGGCAGTGTCAAAAGGAAGGTCACAGACTGAATGGTCATGGGAACTGATCAGCCTTCTTACCCTGGAGGTGGTCCTTCCAGGGCAGAGGTGGAGTAGCATGCACTGCTACTGTCCCTGTTCAGTGGATAAAGTACATCAATATATAGGTGTCAATCCATCACCTTTCATGAAATTCATTCAAATTTTAATAAAAACAAACAACAAACAAGCTGCTAAAGGAATTTATTATAAAGAGTTTTAGCAAGGGATTCCTCTTCTGCTAAAACAAATAGCAGGATTTTTTATCATGCCAAGTCATATCTTGAAACAGAACATTATATATATATATATACACACACACATACATATTATAACTCTGTTGATTTAATAGTATTAGTTAAGAACTCAACGGAGTTATTCTGGATTTGCACGAATGTATCTGAGAGCAGAATTTTGGACAGTTTCTTGTCTCAAAAATATCTGTTTTGTCTGTGCCTTTCTTTTCTTACAGAAACTGATGAAAACTTAATACTGATTTGTCATGTATAACCATGCAGTGGAATCAGATTTCTCTTTCCAGTTTCATCACTATTTCCAAATAGGGATTTTAAAAGATTGGAAAAAAATTAAAAACTTAGTAGAGAATCAGTTTTTATCATCAAAGTCAGCAGGAGCTCTCTTACTCGTGTGCAAACTGCGCCTCACACTGGTCCCCTGCTTTGGAGGAACTCTATGAATAAATTAAATTTCTAGAGACTGCCAGCTTTGTAATCCCGGCCTACTGCTCTTGGAAAAAACAGCCTTTCCCTCCCTAGTTGCATAATTTTAGCCATTTTAGGGCTTCATTTTCTTCGTTTTATTTCTCTTGCAGACCAATGAATCTGTGGGGAAGGCCAGGGCCTCAGAAATCCCAAGCTATGCCTCATGATCAGCAGAAGGTAAAAAATAGAAAGAAAAGCAGCAAGATATATTTGTAATGCATTCTGCTTATGGAGCATCACTGGATAATATCGGTGTTTGCATCCTAACGGGGAAAGATACTATCAATACCATCAGTAAATTGGATAATATAAATGGAGGATCAATCTATTTTTGACAATAAATTAGGTTTCTACTTTTTATTACAGTGTCTTTGCATGCTTTTTGCAGAAATGTTGCTGCTGAATCATATTAAGCAATCAAACTTTAATCAAAACAATGAAACCGTCTTTTTTTTTTTACTTTGGGGTTAAAAATGCATGAAAATGGAAAAAGAAAAAAAAAACTTTATAGGGAACATGATCTTTGTGGGCAAAAGTGCAAACAGTACTACCAACAAAAGGTTCCTAAGCAGCCTGTTTGGGAACTGGAAAGACCATTTGGAAAGATTTCATCAAAGTGATTTTCTGCAGATATCTCACAGGTGATCAGGATAAAACCCCACTGCTTCAGCACTTCAAATATTTCATATACATGTTTGCTTGAATCATGATAAGAGTGAGGTTTGGGACTTATGGACACTGAGATAGGATGTCACCTGAGACATCCATCTGATTCTGATTGCAGACAGAAAGGAAATGCCTTGTAGAGGCCAGGAGAGAGAGTCAGGGGAAGGGGGAGTAAGGGATAGTAGGAATGGACAGCTCTTGTTCCCAGCTCTAATATCCCAGTGCAATTATTTTGTGGACATCCACTCCTTGCCTGCACAGGAGATAGGGCTATAAGTGTATGTTATTTTTTAATTACAAGGGGGTAGAAAAAATCCTGATGATGGGCTAGAAGGTGCCATTGCATTGTTATTTTTTTCTCTCCCTTCGTTTGCTGATTATGTGAGCTGGGCTCCTTTGCTAGCCGATGATAAGCAGAATTTCCATGTTCTCTGCATAATTAATCCATCTCTGCCTCTCTTCATGCCAACTCGCCCGTTATCGCCGGCACATGCCTGAATTGCAAAAGAATCCGCTCTTCAATTGGAACTTATTGATATTCTAAGAAAAAAAAAGAGAGAAGGGGAAAAAACTGAAAATCCTTAAGTTTAAGCTGCAGATTTTTAAATGGATTAATTTCGCTGCAATCGCAGCCATCTAAGGCGGGAAGGCAGGCAGAGCAAATTGAAAGCATCTCCATGTTTGCAGAATTGGGTCCAGAATGCTGAAATGTACTGGCACAGCTCTCTTTTAAAGTCAGAAAATTACCATTCATTTACATCACATGAAATACTTTTTTATGCTAGAAATATTCAAGAGACGTTCTTTAAATGTCTGCTAATGCTTGATAACATTTCTAACTTTCAACATTTTGCTAGACTTTGATATGACATGATAGGAATGCCTGCCAGTGAGGAATATTATATGTACTAGTAATCTCTTTTTATCACATATTTAGATTATATCATCCTCCTCTTAACCATCCTGAAGTAGTCTTTAAACAATGTACTCGGTGTCATAGGCTATTTAGTATACTCATGCAAGCCAAAGTTAGTAGGGTATATTTAGACTTTGTCTACAATGGATTTTTTTTTAATTGCCAATGCATCTTAAAAATATAAAAGTTTATCTTTTTACTCTCTTCACGCAGTTAACCCTGACTTCATAGGATTCACTTTACATTTAGAAATGTGTCCATCTCATTTGTAACATATAGTTTTTGTTATTTTGATACAGTTTGTGTGGATCCTACTTACGTTATGAGAGAACTCAGCTGTATTACATAGAAGGCTGGCATTACACTTTGTATATCAAGAGCTAGCGGAAAGGATGCTACCCACACCCTTCTCCCAAAATATTACCAGAACCTAAATATTCCACTCTTTTTGCTTCTTTAATACAAAAGTTACATTCCTCATTTCCTTGACCGCAGCAAGCAGCAGCATTCGGCAAGACTGAGAGATGTGGGTTTTTTTTAATGCCTCAGCTAAGCTACAACATATCTAGCATTCCATGTCCATATGCTAGAAATCAGCAATTTATGCTGTTGTAGAAGGTAATGTTGACATTCACAGTTAACAGAGGGGAGCAGAAGTTGCTACAATTGACATAGACTACAAAATGGGAATTTAGCTGTTTTGAAATCTTTGTCATTATTAAACAGATCTGTTCCATTTTAAACATAGTATAAGAATGAACTGCAAAAAAATGAGACACAGGCAGGCACTTACCACAGTAAAAAAATGAAACAGCAAAACAATGATATTTGTGGAGACATCTGCTTCAGTTACAAAACAATGATTTTAATAACTGATGGGCCATCTCAGCATAAAATACCAGCATTTGTGAGAAAATCTGTGTAGCTAATAAGTAACTAAAATGTCAGTATTCTATGTTGTTTTCAGGCAATAAGCTGAACCACAGAGAAATGGCTCAGTCACTATGTTAGTAATTTAAGAAAAACAGCAAAAGAGAACAAAGAATTTACGGATGCTTTCAAATGACTGAGCATTAGAAGGCATTGTTAAACTTGCAGATATTAGTGCTTAAATTACAATATTGACAGTGAAGTTTTTACCAAATGGTGTTGTTTTAAAGATTTATTTTGGAGGGAATATTCTTATGTTCACATATAGTTATAATAGCTGCTTAGCTGAATACTTAAAACCAAATTAAAAAGAAATGAATTAAAAACTTGAAAATATAGATTTAGCAAATGCCTGTAAACTATGAATAAAACAATTTCAATTACTTTTTTTCACATACATCTATCACCTAAATATGTAAGTTAAAAACTATAGTTTCAAAGTACCTGAGAATTAATTTGCAGTTGTGTAACACTTTCTGAGAACAGAATTTAGCTTTATTTTCAACCAAATGTTCAAATTCTAAATATAACACAGAGTATATCTGAAGTGCATATAACTACAGAACTCCCTCATCTAGGGTGAAATCCTGGATCCACTGAAGTCAATGGCAAAATTGACATTGACTCCAATAGGGCCAGGATTTACCTATAAAATAGATTTAGGACTTAATCTAGTTCACACTAAAGTAATTGTCCAAACTCTCATTTACTTCGCTGTAAGTAGGATTATTTTCATAAAAAGCTGAATTGTAAACTTAAAGCATTTGCATTATTGTACCCATATATAAAAGTATTAGACACTCAAAACATGTTATATTTATTAAACAATAGAAATAAAGCACAGATAATCATTAATTACAATTTACTTATTACCATGCTGGTTATAGCGTGAAATATTTCTTTTGTGTATTTTCTTTCTGTTGTTAAAACTTAAAAATGTAATAACATGCCATATTAAGAATTATTAAAATAGTTGTAGACCAGTTAATATTCAATCAATATTTTACATATGAAGGTACTAGTAAAGAAAGCTGCAGTTTAGTATCATGCAAATAGGACTTGTCACACAGAAAAACTAAGAAATTCTTCCATTGCTGCAGAAAGAAAAATTCTTCCAATAATACTGCTGTTTATGTTTGGTATACACCAGTTGAAGGTAGTGTAAGGAGGTAGTGTAATTGACAAGAATGGCCTAGAGGCCACAACTTTATTGAACAGCATGGTGAAAATGAAGACTGTTTCTTGGAACAAGCAGTGGCTGCAGCTGATCTCCGAACCATAGGCTGCCACTTGTTCTAAATGATAAATTGAAGACTTTTAGATTTCCTTCTGGCCTGTATTTATATTGATCTGACCATGCAATTTCCCAAGAGGTGGCCAGTGGTCTTCAGGCATAAGCCACCAAATGCTCCTCCCCAGTACAGAAGCCTAAAGCAGACACAAACTAAATGCTTGAAGTCTACCAGTCTAGATTTCACTGTCTTGAGTGAACACGATCCCAAAATACCTAACTGGGAGACAAAGATTGCCTTAATTTAATAGCCAGTTGGTTTGCAGATATTCCCTGCAAGAAGTATCTTGAAAATTTCCAATAAATAAAATAACATAAGTAATTGCAATATCAACTTAAAGAATGATATAGAAAGGAAAATACATTACATTAGTAAAAACAAACACACATCAAGTAACACAAGAAATTCATGTAGTTCACATAACCAACCACAAGAAATGATCATTCGGCTCCAGCAGGTAGGAGAGTGGGTGCTATAGAAGGAAAGGAGAGCCAAAAGGGCCTCTTCTGTAGCCTCCCTTAAGAGGGGAGATCCTCCCAGCTCCACCAGCCAATTTTATGGCCCAGAGGGCAACCAATCAGATGGCTGAACACAAATTTGGACTACGTTTAGTTGATGGAAGTGTGGGCACCTAGAGTTCTCTCTGGGCAGTGACAACAAGAGCAAGATGGCCTCGCTGCCTTGAAATAGGGGAGCAGCCTGGCGAGATAGAATATTATCATCTATTTTATTTATAATCTGATTTGCATACCTATTTTATTACTTATGCAAAAAGGAGTCTCTCAAAATGTACCCCTGAAAGCTACTTATGATGAGTACCCTTAATACGTATGGTGAGCTACTCTGAATATCATAAAACAATATTTTTGCCAACAGTTACCACACATCTATATGTGAAGTAACACAAATTTTCCCTAAATGCAGAATGAAAAATTAATTACAGATACTAGAGTATGGTCAATGTGACTTTTTTTAATGGTTAACATTGTATCTCACAATTACAGGTCCCAGAAGCTTTCTTCCATTTTTTCAACCTGCAGTGAGAAGGACTAAAGTGTGTCTAATTCTAAACTCCTTAGTTCTACCAAAGATAGCATATATAGTCTATAAAGGACATTCAATGAATGCCAGAATCTCTCTTAAGGAGAAGGAGGAGATGAGCAGTAAAATGTTGAATTGACTTGGAAGGTAGAACTGGTTTTCAAAACAAAAACTGGGACAAAACTACAAAGGCCTTGCCCACAGTGGGAATAAACTAGACCTTTCAGTGGTAGAAGTTATAGTGTGGACATGATGTAGGCATTTTTACCACTGTATCAGTTAATCCTACACACTAGTGGAGCTGAACTGCTGCAAAAAAATACTTACAAATGTTCCCACTTTAAATACATCCACACACAAAAAATGTGCGTGAAAAAAACACAAACTCACACAATCTTTTGCAAATTTTTTTGTGCAGAGATGAAATGCATGATTTATTAGAACCAAAAAATCTGTCTGCTTTATGTATTCTCCTCAAAATTCTAGTATTTCTTGAGAGCCGAATACAAAAAAATAAGAAGCCACAATCCTTGACCTAAGAAACAATATAACTTGTCCATGAAAGAACAATTGAGAAATGTAAAATACATTAGCTGATGATAGAAGATTGAAGTGCATAAACGTTCAATACTGGTTGAGGTGCTTTCCAGAGGATTATTTCAAGGAGGGGCTTGAAGATGGAGTGGCAGGTTGCTTGGCACACAAGAAGAGGGAGACCTTTCCAACCTTAAGGGGCAGCATGGAAGAAGACAGCAAGATGACACAGATATCAAGAATGATTATGTCAGGTTTCTACTACACAGAGGAAGGGAGATGGGCTCTGACAGGGTCACTGACTCTTTTGTGTAGGTGAAACCGATGAACTGGCTATGGAGGGGTTCCTTGTAGATTCCACATTTGTGTCCCTTTGTTGTTTGTTTACGGACATGTTTAAAAAATGAAGCAAAAACCACTAGAGGAAAACTTTCCATTCAAGATTTGCTGAGAGGCAGAACAAAGAGGAGAGAGAGAGAAGGCAGAGCCACAGACCACTGTGGAGTTGCCAAATTTGACAAATCACAATTGGTCTCTCTGCGTAACTGAGAGTGCAAGAGGAGCCCAAACTGTCTGAATCTGAGGCATCTAATGAGCAGAAACAAAGTAATTTCAAAATATTAACACAGGAAAATCTAATTCTCCAGAGCTACTTAGAGCATTTCCTATGGGTCATTGTAGCTCAAAACAAAAGTAAAGCTAAAGCCTACTCAGAACTGAACATATTTTTTATTTTTCCATTTGAAACAAAGGATTATTTCCTGCAGGCATTTGGAAGGAGAGTGTATGCAGGACCTTGGATGCCAGTAAAAATTCCAATTTTGAAAGCCATCATCAGTCAGCATGAAAATGGGTCCAGTTCTATGGAAATTAGCTCATTACTATTATTTTTTTGCTGGCAACTGCACAATTTGTGCTTTTTGAATTTTGAAAAGCAGGACATGAATTGCACAACAAAAAATGAGTTAAAATATTAAACAGTCAGTTGTTAATTACTGAGGAATCCAAACCTATGTTTGGAATAACATACTCAGACATCCAGATGAACCTCGGGCCATATGCGCTCCTAGATCCCCATGTGTAGCTCCAGTTCCTGTCAAACACAGCACTGAGTAAAAGATTTAGCATACAAAAATATTAGCTGTTGATATGTTGATACTCTAATGATCATGATTAATAGCTGAAATCTATCAGCATCACAGTAAACAGTGACTGCTGTAGAAAACAAGTTAAATATTCACTCTGAATTGTGATCATGTTTCATTCTCTTCACTTTGTTTTGTATAGGACTGACCAATAACTCCATTACTGTTTCTTTAACAGGGTGCTTACTTATGGAGATCTAGCTTGTTACCTCATCAAAATATAGTATATCGAATGTTTAATGGTTTAATTAAATAAATGAAGGCTATGCTCTCCTTCTGACTGATCCAGAGGTGTGATACTTAGTGGAATAAAACATAAAGATGAATCAAAAATACAATGTAGTAAATTTTAACTGCGTAATTCCAAGAATAATAATATTGCTAAAAATATTATTCCCTCAAGAGCAAGAAGTCATTTACCCTTAGCTCTAGCTTTCAGCTTGGTCCTACATAAGCATTCAATTATAATTTATTATAATGGTATTTTTAACTTATATTTTTCAAACACAGATCATCTAGATTAAAAAGTATACACTTGTTTAACTAAATCACATTTATTTTACACTATAGTCTTGTAACCTAATTTAAAAAAAAAACAGAAAGGCAAGTTGCCATGATGCTCAAGGCAACATCTTTGATGAAAGGGTTATTGTGGTTCGATAGGGTACAATGAAATGACAGGTATGAGTGGCAATTTATCATGCTCACCCTTAAAAATTCAGTATATGCTTATGTGAGTGTATTTGCAAACATATTTAATGTTTAAGCAACTCACCTTTGCAACTGTTAGCTAACCTAACAAAAACATACCTAAAATCTAAGATTGAATTAGTTATGTGATTTTTCACATTTGTGTGAGCTTTACATTACCAATCATATATTGAAACTATTGAACTGCAAACATGTTGCAGTAATACTGGGCCAGATTTTTACAAAAGTTAGGTACCTAATTTGGGCTCTCGTTTTCTCTGATTGCATGAGCATATTTGTGTCCCTAACTTGCAGCTACAAATGATTACATCTTAGATCAGCAATTTAGCTTGGGCCATAATTAAGTTCATATAATAATTTAGCTAATGACTTTATTCATGCAAACAGCTCCATTCCGGTACAAGGGTTTGCCTATGCAGAGCTCTTTGCAGGATTGTGTTCTAAATTATGGAAGTATTTTGCATACTCAGTTGTGCACCTAACTTGTTTAAAAATGTGTTCAACATCAGATATAAATTAGAAGTTTTGCCTGAGAAAGGACTGCAGGGTTGGGACCCAAAAAATCCTGAGCAACTTTCATTAAGATTGGTTTTCTTTATGCCTTATATTTCCTTAAATCCTTATTTATGCAAACAACACACAGATAGTGTACCCATGTTTAAATAATAGAACAATAAACAGCTAAGGAATAATGCAGTTGGGCAAAGCAGAAACTCATGAGGCAGAAAATAGTATACTGGAAAGCTTGCTGTTGTACACATTTTAAATTCCTCTAGTTTTATTGGAAAATAAAAAGTGCTTGATATACAAATACATTAAGCACTAGATTGTATGTGATTCAAGTACTTTGATTTATAAACAAATGCTTTATGATTTGGGCTAATATTCTTTATGCAACTAGTCAACATTGTATTTGAAAAATATGATTCTGAAAGAAAGATTAATATATTAGCTTTAAATATAGATATTTACATGTTCACCTCCTGTGTTCATTAAAGTATATATTTTCATACAGAAATTAGTAATCAAAAATTCTGTTTAAAGCACAAATCCTAAGCAATTCATTTTCCATTTTAGCAGCAGAGTTTCAGTGATCACTGTGAGCTTTATTATTGCTTTATTTCCAGGAATTATTAGCTCTTTCTTAAATTGTTCTGTTGCAAATTTTAAACATATGATATTTTATATTACAATATTTAATAGAAAGCTGAGAATTGCAAGATAGTTTACAAGTGGAACTAGTATTACACTTCTTGTAACATCTTTCCATTAAAAAGTTAACAAGCTGGATTAATTGCTTCATGATAAATGGTCCTTTAAAAAACTTGTTATTTTCCATGCAGCATAACATAAATACCTTATACTATATCAGTATTAGTCTGTTTTGAAATATCTGTTTTCTCCCCAAAAGTATAGAGTAGATACACATGCTGCATTTTAATGCTCTATTTTATGCCATAATAGTTTCACAAATCAAGGAACTTTAGGGAACCAACACAAATGTGTTTGTAGGGGGAAAAAACAGACCGGTTCTGGGAGCCCAACACTTTTATAATAAACTTGTAGATTGTAAAATATATATACAAATCACATTATAGTAATAGCACATTATTTTGTCACTCAGATGCTATTTTGATGGGTACCAATATAGACACTTTGATAGAAATCCCTGAAATGATCAAAATTTAAATAGTATACAGATTTTCTAATTCTAGATGAAATTCATACTGAAAGCGATGATAGTTAGCATGTATTAATTTTTAAAACTATATATTTGTGCATAAAAATGAAAAGATGTAGTAGTATTGTGTGGATTTATATTCAGATGACCTACTTATTATTAACAACTAATTGTGAACATTAATTAGGTTATTCAACTGTTTCACATCTATTTACACATATCTTCCCAAAAAAGTATATTAACATCTGAGACTAAAAACCTGGCACAGAAATTATACTCAGCATGTTTTTGAAAATACATTTTACACTTAATATTTGTATAATTCAGTGACTATGTGAATTAAGTTATTTCTGCAGCAAATGTAATTAGGATATTATTCAGTTAGAATGGACTAAATTCAGTAAGAAATAAGATTTTTGCAGCTGTTGGTTGCTAGTACTAGGAGGTTGTTGCCTCTTAGGACTCAAGCAAATCCTGATTCAGGAGACAAAAATGTCTTTTTACCTTGGACAGAAAATTATATTTTCATTTTTCTGCATCTACTTATGTAGATTGTCTAGATCTTTTGCATCCAAATGTCACCCCTATCTTGCATATGTGATGATGAAAATGGCCATCAGTTGATGACATCAAATGGTTTTCACTAAAACCCTGATCCATCAAAAGTACTTAAGCAAGGACCTGATTCATATTCTATTCTATATTGGTTCTTATACCATTCTCATCATCATAGTATCTGAGCACCTTCCAATATTGTATTAAGCAACTTGACTGCACATTTGTCATGTGTTATTTGTTCTCTCAACCTCTCTCCTCAGGCAGAAGCACATGTAGTAGAGTGTCTTGTTTTGATAGATTTTTTTTAAACTATACATGATACTATGTATTTATAGCAGATACGGTGAAAGAAATGTGCCTTGCACTTGTAGCAGAAGGTGGTGATATCTGTGATGGTCCTTATTTCTTCTGGGAATCCATTCCACATTCTCAGGTTTAAAACAAACAAAAGGAAGTATTTTTTCACACAACACAGTCAGTCTGTTGAACTCCTTGCCAGAGGATGTTGTGAAGGCCAAGACTATAACAGGGTTCAAAAAATAACTAGATAAATTCATGGAGGATAGGTCCATCAATGGCTATTAGCCAGGATGGGAAGGGATGGTGTCCCTAGCCTCTGTTTGCCAGAAGCTGGGAATGGGAGACAAGGAATGGATCACTTGATGATTACCTGTTCTATTCATTCCCTCTGGGGCACCTGCCATTGGCCACTGTCGGAAGACAGGATATTGGTCTAGATGGATCTTTCGTCTGACCCAGTATGGCCGTTCTTATGTTCTTATGTTCAGGCTGGCTCTCAAGAAAGCACTGTCTCCTTTATTGTAGGGAGTTCTGTTGTGCCAGAAAAGCGTACTTGTCAACCATGATCTTCATTCTGGAGCTTTACATAGTCTTTTAGATATCTGGGGCCCAAGACCTGGGTGCCTTGAAGTTAAAGACTGAGGACTTAAAGCTGATTAGAAATTCTATAGGAAGCCAGCATAGAGTGGAGGACAGGTCTGATGTGCTCACAGTAGCCTGTGTTGTGAGGAGGCACCCTGCAACTTCTGTACTAGTTGAGGTTTCTTAAACACTGAAAGTTTCATGTCTCATATACTCATAGACTCATAGACTTTAAGGTCAGAAGGGACCATAATGATCATCTAGTCTGACCTCCTGCACAATGCAGGATAATTAAGGTCCGAATGATCAGCATCTTGCAAGATTGAGTCCTAAGTGCTATGCTAGATCAGGATCTAAGCATCCACTGAAGTCCATTGACGGAGAGCTGGATTCTCTTGAACTAACTGCCCAAATTAGCTGTGGACATATTAAAGCAGTAAGAAGAATTATAACATTAAAAATATACACCATGTAGAAAAAAGGTAGTCAGTGCACCATTTGGTGATTTTGTGGAGGCATGTAGTTAGAAACACTGATCTGGAAGTTAAGTAATAGAACTTAGACCTTAATTCTGAGAAATATTTTAAAAGTAAAATGATACTTAAACAGAACCATGGAATAAAAATATCTTTTGATGGCACATAGTTCATTTTTTGATCCTCCTGTATTAGGCTGGTGGAGTGTTAAGGCAGAGAAATTTAGCATTAATTCTCTATCCATGATGCTTTCTATAGGAAGTACCAGAAAAACAAAGATATTTTCATGGCCTGCATGAGTTTCGTACTGAATAGCTTGGCCTAATACTGAACAGAAGCCATTTTCAATACCTTAAATGGCAAATAAGACCATGCAGCATTTCTGCTTTATAAAGCTCTTGTTAAAATAGAAGTTGTCTCTGTTTGAGAAGCTGTCCTTCTTCCATGAGAGAACACTTGAATAGAACTCTTGGAAAAGACAGAAGTAAACAACAAAGTATATTATATAGTATATAATATTTCATAAACTATGGAATTTGTTAAAATAAATGGTATTTTGAATAATACAACTTCTAAAATTTTGAAGCATTACATAATTTGCATCTTGGATTTATCATTAATAAATACATAAATCATAAATCACAAATCATTTATTCATACAGTGTAATGTAACAGTTTATTACATACTGTGTGAATTTTGTAATCAGGGAATCCCCTGATGAAAAAATAGCACAATATTAATTACCAGCACCATCTGTGCTAAACAATAGGGAAAACAATATTTTAATACAATGACTTCATGCATGTCAGTTATCTTCAACATTAAACACTGCAGTTTTGTTGATGTAGTTTACCTGTCTACTCATTTAAATAACTGATGTTCTTACAAAGGTTAAAACTATGAATAAATGAATTACAATGATATATAAGGAAATACACTAATAGGTCCTACATGGATCTAGCTCATTCATCAATTATGTGTGTATGCATAGATGTGTACACACACACACACACACACACACTTACTGTGCCACCTGCCAAACAGTCATATTAGTTTGATGTAGCTTTGTTCAGGGTTTCTATCTTTCTGAAATTAAAAGCACTGTAATCACTGGATCCTCACAACAGAAATGTGAACGCATTTGACTATTGGCGAGAGATCATGTATGATTATAAGATATTCTTTGAGTGCTTGCACATGTCTGTTCCATTGTAGGTGTGTACACATCTTGTGCACAGTTGTTGGAGAATTTTTTTCCCTCGGCTGTACCTGTCAGGGTGGTCCGAGCACCCTCTGTCACCACACACCACCGCATGCTGGTGAGTTCAGAGCTGCTCCTGATCCCCCACAGTGCCTTCTTACCACCAGCAACAGTTGTTGAAACAATTCCAGACTTCTTGCAGCAATTGCTTCCCTCACTCTTTTCTATATATATCCTGTTGTTGTTAGAAATTAGTTAGTTTTAGCTCGTTTTTAATGCTAGAATTTGGTTTAATATCTTTTTTTTTACTACTTTTTATTTGTCAGTACTAGCATTAGTACTGGAACAGTGCCTCACTCCCTGGGGTTTCAGTCCTGCCAGACTTGCGCTAACCCTCTGCTTGTTAGCAACCCACACCCGGGCTGCTTAAAATGTTTGGGAGATCTCCACATTAGTAACAACTGTCATATGTCTAAAGGATTCAAGCCCTGCTCAAAGAAAGACAAAGCAGTGAGGCTCAAGTGCTTACTTATGGAGGCAGCACTTTGACATCCACGGGAGTCATCACATGGAGAAAGCGCCCCAAGTACATCAGCTTAAGTACAGACTGCCCCTCCAGAGATGTCTGTGGCTTCTCGGTCCCATTTACCAGTACCGAAGAAAAGATTTAGGTCTTGCTCAGGTTTGGTACCTCGATCTAGTGTGCCAGTACCAAAGCCAAGTGCAGGCAGAGACTCTGCAAACCATTTGGGGGAGAGGCTCTCCCTGGAACATGTCACCTAGGAAGAGGGTATCGTTGCCTCTGAAACTGGTGCCAGGTCCATTGGGGCTGTCTCCTGAAAGATCTTTGTGGAGCCATCAGATAGTGCCGCTCCCAATCACCCTGGAGGCATACACAGCTGCCAGGGACCTTCTTAGCCTCTCAGTGCTGGTATCGCTGGCAGTACAAGAAGGTTACCAGTGCCTGCAGATCTTACCTCATCACATTAAGAGCCTGCGGTACCATTACCTTCCAAGCATCTGCAAAAGCTAGTGCAGTTGAGAGGCAACTCAACAATTGTATCCCTGATACAACCATCCCCAGGCTCGGGCTACCTCTCTTAACTCCCAACTGGTTCTGCCCCTCCATTGTCAGAAGTATCAGACACTTCTTCTTCAGACTTAGAGGTGAGGTTATCTGTATCCTATCTAAAACAGGGAACATATCCCCTATCAGTGTCTTGTGGACCATCGGCCACGTAGTAACCTCAGCACTGGCCTCCTTCTAAGGATCGAGAGTTAGGGCAAGGATGTGTCCCAGGCCCATATCAGTTGGCTGTTCTGGAAACAGTGCAGCATCTGCCCTCCAGCTAGAACTTCCCCTCAACAGTCTCATTCACTGTCTTCAAGAGCGCTGTGGGGGCATTGGCACCAAGGGCATTATTCTCCAGTTCCCGATACCGATGTTGGTACTGACCAGCCAGATGTCACTCGGGCAGCTTCTTTACTGCAAGGCATAGATCAGTCACCACCTAAAAGCCTATGGCATCCTCTTCCTCATCACCAGATAAGGCTGTTGAGCTGGAAAGTGATTCACCACTACCAGAGGACCACAGAGCTCACATGCTCAAACCATGACATCAGCTATTACTATGAGAAGGTGTTTGAGGTTCGAGTCATCTGGGTTACATCAGAAGTCCAGCAGACCATTCGGGACCTCCCTTTTGAAGGTCCATTGTTTTCAGGAAAAACAGATGACAGGCTCCGTATCCTAAAAGATTTTTGGGCAACACTAAAATCTCTTAGAATCTATAATCCAGTAAATGAAACAGTTTTGTCCACAACAGCCATACAGGGACCAAGTTTTTGCCCCCTTGATTCCAAGATCCTCCCAGGGGAAAGGGTAGGGGGGTTATAGGAGGTGTGCTCCACCTTCCTCATCTTCAGCATCAGTAAGCTCATCCCATCCAGCCGCCTCATCCAAACAGCCATTTTGATGACTTGGTCCAGGGCAGTGTACCAGTTATAGTTCCATCATTTCCTCAACTTTTGTTTACCAATCACTTATCCCACTTCCTAAGTGCTTGGGTCCAGTAACAGTGGATCGGTGACTATTAAGCATGGTGGAACTGTGATATACCCTTCAGTTCATTTCAGTCCCTCTTCTCCAGCCCCCCTCTCCTGTCCCTCTTCACAAGATTGTCCTTCAACAGGAGGTCCAGTCTCTTCTTCAGGCAGGGGCCATAGAGGAAGTCTCATTGTGCCTCAGGAGGAAAGACTTCTATTCCTGTTACTTCCTCATTCCCAAGGCAAAAGGGGATCTCAGACCTATTTTAGATCTAAGAGAGCTGAACAAATTCCTGAAGAAAATAAAATTCCTCATGGTCACCCTAGCTTCAGTTATTCCCTTCCTGGAACAAGGAGACTGGTATGTTGTCCTCATCTTAAATGAAACTTACTTCCATGTTGTAATACACCACAACTATCGGAAGTTTCTCAGATTCTTGGTGAATGGGTACCATTGTCAGTGCAGAGTTCTTCCATTCGGTCTTTCAGCTGCTCCTCAGGTGTTCATGAAGTGCATGACCATGGTGGCAGCACAACTATGAAAATTAGGAGTCCATGTATTCCTGTACCTGGATGACCGGTTGATCAGAGGTTGGTCTGAGGCTCAAGTGTTATCCAGCATATCCACCATCCTCGCCATGATCAACACACTGGGACTCCTAGTAAATCGAGTCAAATCAATCCTAAAACCAGTACAGAGAATAGAGTTAATTGGGGCAGTCTTAGACTCCACAAAGGCCAAGGCCTTGATACTGCAATGCAGGTTCAAAATGTTATGAGACCCAGTGCTGCGGCTGGAAGCATACCCTCTCACCACAGCACACAGCTGTCTCAATCTCCTGGTCCACATGGCAGCTTGTATTAGTTCAGCACACCAGGCTTCATCTCAGAAAGCTGAAGACCTGTCTAGCTTCAGTGTATGCCCCAAGTCGTTATCTTTTGGACAAAGTGGTTTGAATGCCAATGTCAGATTCATCATCTTTGGATTGGTGGATGGATTCTCTGAACATTTGCATAGGGGTCCTGTTTGTTCCCCCTCTACCAACCCTCATTCTAGTCACAGATGCATCATCCCAGGCTTGGGGAGCTCATATGGGGTCTCTGCACGCTCAAGGTCATCTCAAGATCTAAAGACTCATATAAATGTCCGGGAGCTAAGAGTGATATTTCTAGCCTGCTTGTCCTTCCTCCCCCACATAGTAGGAAAGAATTTATTTTCTAACACATAACTCTGCAGCTGTATTATACATAAACAGGCAGGGTGGAAGAGTTAAAAGCCCTAGTATGCAGTTTTCCACAGGCATAATGTTTATCTTCACTCTCACCCCAAACTTCTCACTAAGGTAGTCTCTAATTTTCACGTTAACCAGGCAATCTATTTGCTGACTTTCTTTCTGAAACTTCATGCTAATACAGTTGAAGAGAGAGACTGCATCCACTGGATGTGAGAAGGGCTCTAGCTTTCCATCTGGAGCGTACTACGTCCTTTAGGTCTTCTACTCAGTTGTTTGTTTCGATTTCAGACAGAGTTAAGAGCCTTTGAGTGTCTACTCAGAGGGTTTCATCCTGAATCTCCTCATTCTTTCATTTTTGCTACCAGTAAACTAATATAGTTCCACCAGCTGGAGTACTGGGACATTCTACTAAAGTGCAGCAACATCGGCGGCTTTCTTGGCACAAGTACCCGTCATAGACATTTGTAAAGCAGCAACTTGGTCATCTGTCCACACTTTTGCTTTTCATTAAGCCATTTCCCACTAGTCCAGGGAAGATTACAGTTTACGATGGGTTGTCTTACAATTACTGTTCAGGTAGACTCTGAGCCCACCTCCATGTTTGTCTGCTTGTGAATCACCTACAGTAGAATGGGAATGTGCAAGCACTTGAAGAAGAAAAAATGGTTACCTACTTTTCTGTAACTGTTGTTCTTTGAGATTTGTTGCACATGTCCATTCCACAACTCACCCACCTTCCCGTCTCCATCAGAGACTATCCAGTATGAAGGATCTAAGCAGGGTCGGGTGACGGTTCTGGGCTCTTACACCAACAAGCAGCTGCTCTTGGCAACAAAAGACTTTCAGACCACCCTGACAGGTTCTTCGGAGGAAAAAAAATTCTCTGACAACTGTGCACAAGACATGCACACACCTACAATGGAAATTTACAAAAAATTAAAATGTTAAATAAGATTGGTCCCAACACTGATCCCTGAGGAACTCCACCAGTAATCTGCCTCCAGCCTGATAGTTCACTTTTCCATGTGACCCGTTGTAATCTCCCTTTTAACCAGTTCCTTATTCACCTTTCAATTCTCATATTAATCCCCATTTTCTTCAATTTAACTAATAAATTCCCATGTGGAACTGTATCAAATGCCTTATTTAAATCCAGGTAGATTAAATCTACTGCATTTCCTTTGTCTAAAAAATCAGTTATCTACTCAAAGAAGGAGATCAGGCTGGTCTGGCTCAATCTACCTTTTATAAAACCATGTTGGATTTGATCACAATTATCTTTTACCTCTATGTCATTAACTACTTTCTCTTTCAAAATTTATTCCAAGACCTTGCATACAATTGAGGTCAAACTAACAGGCTTGTAGTTTCCTGGATCACTTTTTTCCCCTTTCTTAAAAAATACTATATTAGCAATTATCCAGTCAGAGGGTCCGATCCCCAAGTTTACAGATTCATTAAAAATTCTTGCTGTTGGCATTGCAATTTCATGTGCCAGTTCCTTTAATATTATTGGATGGAGATTATCTGGGCCCCCGATTTAGTCTCATTAAGTTGTTTGATTTTTACTTCCACCTCAGATGTGATCATTTCTACTTCCATATTCTCATTCCCATTAGACATCCTGCCACTACTCCTAAGCTCTCATTATCCTTTTTAAAAACCAAGGCAAAGTATTTGTTTAGGTGTTGGGTCATGCCTAGATTATCTCCACCCCACTGTCAGTGCTTAGTGGTCTTCTTTCCTTATTTTCTTTTTATTTATATCGCTATAGAATCTTTTACTGTTGGTTTTAATTTCCATTGCAAGGTCCAAATCTGCTTAGATTTTGGCAGTTCTCACTTTATCCCTTCACTTTCTGACCTCCAAGAGGTAGCGTTCCTTGCTGATCCATCCCCTCTTCCATTCCTTGTTGGCTTTCTGCTTTCTCTTAATAATCTGTTTGAGATGCTTGCTCATCCAGCTTTGTCTGCAACCCTTCCCTACAACTCTTTCCCGTTGCTTGGAATGCAAGGTACAGATAGTTTATGCAACTTTGACTTAAACAATTCCAAGCCTCCTCTGCATTCAGATCTTTGAGTTCTTCAGTCCAGTCCTCTTCCCTAATTCCCTTAATTTTTTTAAGTTTGCCCTTTTGAAATCAAGGACTCCAGTTTCAGATCTATTTTTATTTATCCTGCCATTTAGTTTAAACTGAACTATCTCATGATCACTCGAACCAACCAGTTCATCTATAAAATCCTCACTACTTACCAATACCAAATTTAAAATGGCATTATATCATGTTGGTTCAGCGACTATTTGGTGAAGAAATCTGTCAGCTATCACATCCAGGAAAATCTTGGCACTACTATTAGTAGTAGCAATTGTCCTCCAATCTATATCTGGGAAGTTAAAGTCTCCAATAATCACACACTTCCCAGTAGTATTTATTTTATTACACTAAAGAGGACACTATCCATATCCAAATCAGATTCTGGGGTCCACAGCATACCCCAAGCACTATGCCAGGGGAACCTCTGGTGGCTTTCTTTCCCAAGGTGCTTTTGACCCAAACGTTCTCTGTCTTATCCAGTCCATCACTTCTAATTTATTTACAGTCTACCTGATCATTAATATACAATGCTACTCCACCAGATTTGCCTTTATTTCTGTCTTTCCTGAAGAGCACATACCCTTCAATACCTATTCTCCAGTTATGACTGTTATTCCACCATATTTCTGTTATCCCTATAACATCTGGTTTTACTTTCTGCACCAGTAGTTCTAGTTCCTCCATTTTGTTCCCCAGGTTTGGTGTACAAACATCTTAGTTGTTTCTGGTTGGCTCTGCCCAGATTCCTCACCCAATAAGTTACAGCCATTCTACTAACCAGACTGTTAGCTTCACTGGTGTCAGCACTATCTTTCTTCTTAAGGTCCATTCTCCTTCCCACTGCTGTTCCTTTCTCCACCCTGTATTCTCACTTTTTTGATTTTCTTACCAGTCAGTATTAGAATCAGGCATGGAGATTACATGAGCATCTCCCAAATATCTCTCCCAAGGTCCTTGTTTAAAGCCCTTTTAATCAGTTATGCTAACCTCCATCCCAGAAGTCTATTTCTCTCCCTACTCAGATGGAGTCCATCCCATGAGAACAGTCCTCTGTGCATGAAGGCCTCCCAGTGGCCAAACACCCCAAAGCCCTCCTTATGGCACCGCTGCCTGAGCCATCTGTTGATCATCAGTCTTGTCTTGCTTTCATTCTCCTCCTGTAGGGACAAGTAGAATCCCACTGAAGATCACCTGAGCCTCCATTTCTTTAAGCGTCTTCCCCAGCCTGGCATAGTCTCCCTGGATACGTTCCAATGACAATCTAGATGTATCATTTGTTCCCACGTGAAGGACAATCAGTGGGTTCTTTCCTGCTCCCATTAGGATCCTCTTCAGCCTCAGGTCCACATCCCGTATCTTAGCTCCCGGCAGACAGCACAACCTTCTGTTCTCCAGATGAGGTCTGGTGACAGACCTGTCTGTTTTCCCTGTTTTCAGCTGGCTTCTGTACCACTGCTCCTGTGCTGCCTCCTGGCTGCCTTCATAAGCCCCTAATCAGGGAAGCCCCACTCCCTAATCAGGGAAGCCCTGTCCCCTAATCAGGGCTATGCTTCTCTCACAATACACAATGTCGCGATTGACCCCTATCACAAGAAGTTTCTTCGTTTCATTGTCAACCACGACCACTTCCATGACTGCTCCCTTTCAGCCTCTCTTCTGCCCTAAGGATATGCTCAAAGATCATGGCGGTCGTAGCCGCCCACCTATATCAACTAGCAATAATCATCTTCCTTCATCTTGATCTTACTCAGGGGTTGATATTACTAAGAGCTCCTGTCAGCAGTACAAATAATAAGGTCTCTGTCCCACAGTTTAGGCCTCCAACTCAATCTCAAAAAGTGTGCTTTGACACCAATGTAGTGGATAGATTTCATAGGAGTTTTTCTGGATGCAGTGACACCCAAGGATTACCTATCTATGGACAGGTTTGTGACCCTAAAATATCTCTTCTGCAATATTCAACCTCCTTCGGGAGCATTAGCCCATTCTAGATCGCAACCTACTTCTATGCATTACTCAAGGATATTAACAGTAGCTAAAATTTGCAGAGCTACAATTTGAACTTCAATACATACTCTCTCCAACCACAATATGGTGATTCATGCCTTTAAATCAGATGCTGCAATTAGCAATGCAGTTCTGTCTTCAGGATTAGACTCTATTCCAAGATCCTGCCTCTCTGTGGAGATACTGCTCTGGAGTCACCTGAAGTGCAGCACCAATAGGAACACTATTTGAAGAAGGAGAGGCTACTCACCTTGTGCAGTAACTGGAGTTCTTCAAGCTGCATTCCCCTGTGGGTGCTCCACTACCACTCTCCTTCCCTTCTGCTTTGGAGCTTCCTCTGCAGGACATTGAGATAGAGAAGGATCTGAGGGCAGTTCATTTGTGCAGCCCTATATATCCTCACAACGGGACACCAGGATGTACTGAGTGCATGCGCAGGCAAAAGGAAGGGGCACTGCTTACAAAAATCTCTGATCCAAAGTGCAGGGGCACATGTGCACCTGAAGTGGAGTACCCATAAGAGTGCTCAAATAACTCCAATTACTGCACCAGATGAGTAACCTCTCCTTCACCACTTGAACTTTGGAAAAATTAACCAGGACCTCTATTCTTCTTTCAGTTGCAAAGTCTCTCACCTATACCGATCAACATTATATTGATCTCATCAAATACAACATTCTTTATTCAGTGTATTCTACTTATTCTTTCGTTAAATCTAACAAAATTTTCTGTGTTGTTCATGATATTATCACTAAGCACTTCCTGATTATGTTTGAACACTTCTCTACTGCTCCTCAGAATTACTGTCTCCTCTTGTCTGTTTATTTTCATACATATCATATACTGTGTCCCATCTACTGCTTTCAACCTATCCCCATAAAACTGGACTATTTCCCATATCTCAAGCTTTCCTTGGCATACATGACCTTCAACTGTATATGTCAGAACCTTGACAATCAATCTATGTCTCATGATGGTGTTTTACTTTTTGTATTCCTATGCCCTCAGTAGTCTTAATAATTTGTAGTGGCCTTTACCAGAAATTTAATTTGCTGATGCACTTTTTCCTATGTATCAGGGATAACACTGTTAGCAAAGAATTTGCAAGAGAAGAGCCAGTAATGAGACTCCAGAGCTTCAGAAACTGCCCAAAGTATCCACAGAAAAATTAACTGGTTATTTACAGCCATCAGCTCATCTACTGTAGGGCAATATGAATTCTCTTTGCCTCTGGGAAATCAATTTTCCCAAGGCCATCTATGAGCTGCGCATTATTCTATAGTTCTCTGACCTGTGCTTGCCTGAGCCTGGATGGCAGTTCTAAAGACATGATGCCCCCAGCCCCTCTACATAGCATCTTGCCATTCCCCCAGGTGGTTGATTTCTACATGCTTCCTCATATCTGACATGGAGTAGCCCAACACTACCTTGCCTCAAGAGATTATGGCTTTGTGCCCTTTGCCTTTGGAGTTGGTTTTTCTTGAGGTAAAGTCACAAACTAAGGATAACTCTCAGAAGACAGTATTGAACTTTTTTCCCACAGCATCCAGAATAAAGTGAAAATGGAGGGGTTTGTACCAGAACTTGCCTAATTGGCTAATTTTAAACTCTAAGAGACCAGTAACAGGACTTGACAGATAGTGGCATTTCATTGTGACATTCCCAAATTATTATTCAAATGATTCTGAATCCCTTCATTATCAGTAGATTTGTGAAGAAATTGAATCCAGATCGGGTATTCATCTCCTTTCCAGTCCCATCTCAGTCTGCTAGGAGAGCTGTAAATCTCATCAGCAACTCCACAGGGATGCTCTACCATTGCAAATTCAGTCTAATTTCTTTTCCTTCCTCACTTCCAAGTGTGCTGGTTACCATTGCCCCATTTCCGTATCAGTAATTCTCTTCTCCATCCGGCCTGCTTACTCTCGCTTCCCAGTTTTTTGTTGTACAGGTAAAAAGAATTTAGTTTCCTCCTTTCAATCTAAGGTCTCTCTAATTTGTGATAACGATTCAAGACTGATATCTTCTCCTTCCTTGACTCTGTGTCTACTTTCTTTTTCCTTTCTTTGGCTCCCTGGACCTTCCTAAAATTATACATTAGAAAAGAACCTCCGCCAAATACCACACTGCACAGACTTTTACCTCATAACAAGGTGCTCAAGAAAATCTTCTCCTCTAATCTTTCCAAGCACCTGTCTTGCAATATTATCCTTGACCAATTTCAGACTGGGTTTCACTCTGGCCATAATGTGGAAACCACTTTCTTTTTATAGTTAGTGAGAGACCTAAGTGCTCCCTTTGACTGCTGTAGAGCACTCCACTCATCTGGACCCCTTTTATAACTACATCAATTCCCTCTTGTCTCAGTTTTACTCCTACCTACCTCACTTAACCACACTTTCACTTTCTCAACAATGGTTCCTGCTCTGTGACAAGATTTGTCTTCTGTGGAGATCCATCAATCTCAATTTCCTTTTCTACCTATCTCTGCCCTCTAAGGACCCACTGCTCTTTTCTGTCTAACTGTTCCTAACTCCTAACAGTGTAACTATAATGACCCCCTTTATGCTGATGATGCTTAATTGTAAATCTCTTTCAACAGTTTAATGACTCCTCCCTTTCCACATACCCTCTGCCTATCTTGGCTAGGTAAAACCAAAAGCTTAAGGCAGACCTTCTTACCTCATCCTCTCACCATCCACCCACATCCCAACTCCCCCAATGTGTTCTACTGAGTAAGCCCATTTCAGACATTTGGAATAGACTTTCTTTATCTCTTCACTTCTTCAACTCTTCAAATCTTCCCTGAAAACATAGTATCAGAGGGGTAGCTGTGTTAGTCTGGATCTGTAGAAGCGACAATGGGTCCTGTGGCACCTTATAGACTAACAGAGGCATTGGAGCATAAGCTTTCGTGGGTGAATACCCACTTCATCGGATGCAAGCATATATATTCTGAAAACATATATTCTCCCTTGCCTATAACTCTTTCCCACTGGTAATATTTAACTCTAAATTATTATGAGAAAGTTTTATGAAAGGTACAATTCAAAATAAGGGTCAGATTCTGCTTACTTTGCTCATGTGAGTAATCCCATAGAAGTCTCATGAGCAGGATTTGGCCTTACAGTGCTATCGTAAAAACATAAGAATGGCCCTATTGGGTCAGAGCAAGGGTCCATCTAGCCCAGTATCCTGTCTTCTGACAGTGGCCAGTGCCAGGTGCCCCAGAGGGGATGAACAGAACATGTAATCATCAAGTGATTCATCCCCTGTCACTCATTCCAGCTTCTGGCAAACACAGGCTAGGGACACCATTCCTGCCCATCCTGTCTAATAGCCATTGATGGACCTATCTTCCATGAATTTATCTAGTTCTTTTTTGAACCCTGTTATGGTCCTGGCCTTCACAATATCCTCTGGCAAGGAGTTCCACAGGTTGACTGTGTGTTGTGTGAAGAAATACTTCCTTTTATTTATTTTAAACCTACTACTTATTAATTTCATTTGGTGACCCCCTAGTAATTGTGTTATGAGAAGTTGTAAACAACACTTCCTTATCTACTTTCTCTACACCAGTCATGACTTTATAGACTTTAATCATATCTCCCCTTAGCCATCTCTTTTCCAAGATGAAAAGTTCCAGTCTTATTAATCTCTCCTCATATGGAATCCATTCCATACCCCTAATCATTTTTGTTGCCCTTTTCTGAACCTTTTCCAATTCCAATATATCTTTTTGAGATGGGGCGACCACATCTGCACATAGTATTCAAGATGGATTTATATAGAGGCAACATGATATTTTCTGTCCTATTATCTATCCCTTTCTTAATTATTCCCAGCATACTGTTCACTCTTTCGACTGTCGCTGCACATTGAGTGGATGTTTTCAGAGAACTATCCACAATGACTCCAAGATCTCTTTCTTGAGTGGTAACAGCTAATTTAGATCTCATCATTTTTTATGTATAGTTGGGATTGTGCTTTCCAATGTGCATTACTTTGCATTTATCAACATGAAATTTCATCTGCCATTTTGTTGCCCAGTCACCCAGTTTTGAGAGATCCTTTTGTAGCTCTTCGCAGTTTGTCTGGGTCTTACCTATCTTTAGTAATTTTGTATCATCTGCAAATGTTGCCATCTCACCGTTTACCCCTTTTCCAATGTCATTTATGAATATGTTGAATAGGACTGGTCCCAGAACAGAACCCTCGGGGACACCACTATTTACCTCTCTCCATTCTGAAAACTAACCATTTATACCTACCCTTTGTTTCCTATCTTTTAACCAGTTACCAATCCATAAGAGCTCCTTGCATCATATCCCATGGAAGTTTACTTTGCATAAGAGACTTTGGTGAGGGACCTTGTCAAAGGCTTTCTGAAAATCTAAGTACACTATATTCACTGGATCCCCTTGGTCCACATGCTTGTTGACCTACTCAAAGAATTCTAGAAGATTGGTGAAGCATGATTTCCCTTTACTAAAACCATGCTGACTCTTCCTCAATAAATTATGTTCATTTATATGTCTGACAATATTGTTCTTTATTATAGTTTCAACCAATTTGCCCAGTACTGAAGTCAGGCTTACAGGCCTGTAATCACCTCTGGAGCCCTTTTTAAAAATTGGTACCACATTAGCTATCCTCCAGCCATCTGGTACAAAAGCTGATTTAAATGATAGGTTACAGACTATAGTTAGTAGTTCTGCAATTTCACATCTGAGTTCCTTCCGAACTCTTGGGTGAATACCATCTGGTCCTGGTGACTTATTGCTGTTTAATTATCAATTTGTTACAAGACCTCCTTTAGTGATACCTCAACCTGGGTCAGTTCCTCAAATCTGTCACCTAAAGATAATGTCTCACGTTTAGGAATCTCCCTCACATCCTCAGCCATGAAGACCGATACAAAGAATTCATTTAGTTTCTCCACAATGGCCTTATCGTCTTTGAGTGCTCCTTTAACATCTCCTTAACAAATTTGTACAGACACGTGCCTAGAACCCCGACCAGGGACATTCTATCTGCTACCCAAGATCCATAAACCTGGTAATCCTGGACGCCCCATCATCTCAGGCATTGGCACCCTAACAGCAGGATTGTCTGGCTATGTAGACTCTCTCCTCAGGCCCTATGCTACCAGCACTCCCAGCTATCTTCGCGACACCACTGACTTCCTGAGGAAACTACAATCCATCGGTGATCTTCCAGACAACACCATCCTGGCCACTATGGATGTAGAAGCCCTCTACACTAACATTCCACACAATGATGGACTACAAGCTGTCAGGAACAGTATCCCCGATACTACCACGGCTAACCTGGTAGCCGAACTTTGTGATTTTGTCCTCACCCACAACTATTTCACATTTGGGGACAATATTTACCTTCAAGTCAGTGGCACTGCTATGGGTACCCGTATGGCCCCACAATATGCCAACATTTTTATGGCTGACTTAGAACAACGCTTCCTCAGCTCTCGTCGCCTAACACCCCTACTCTACTTGCGCTACATTGATGATATCTTCATCATTTGGACCCATGGAAAAGAAGCCCTTGAGGAATTCCACCATGATTTCAACAATTTCCATCCCACCATCAACCTCAGCCTAGACCAGTCCACACAAGCGGTCCATTTCCTAGACACCACTGTGCTAATAAGTGATGGTCACATTAACACCACCCTATACCGGAAACCTACTGACCGCTATACTTACCTACATGCTTCCATCTTCCATCCTGGACACACCACACGATCCATTGTTTACAGCCAAGCTCTAAGATACAACCGCATTTGCTCCAATCCCTCAGACAGAGACAAACACCTACAAGATCTCTATCAAGCATTCTTACAACTACAATACCCACCTGCTGAAGTGAAAAAACAGATCGACAGGGCCAAAAGAGTACCCAGGAGTCACCTACTACAAGACAGGCCGAAAAAAGAAAATAACAGAACACCACTAGCCGTCACCTTTAGCCCCCAACTAAAACCTCTCCAGCGCATCATCAAAGATCTACAACCTATCCTAAAAGATGATCCCTCACTCTCACAGATCTTGGGGGACAGACCAATCCTTGCTTACAGACAGCCCCCCAACCTGAAGCAATTACTCACCAGCAACCAGACACCATACAACAAAAACACCAACCCAGGAACCTATCCTTGCAACAAAGCCCGATGCCAACTCTGTCAACATATCGATTCAAGTGATACCATCACAGGGCCTAATCACATCCGCCACGCCATCAGGGGCTCATTCACCTGCACATCTACCAATGTGATATATGCCATCATGTGCCAGCAATGCCCCTCTGCCATGTACATTGGCCAAACCGGACAGTCTCTACGCAAAAGAATAAATGGACATAAATCTGACATCAGGAATCATAACATTCAAAAACCAGTAGGTGAACACTTCAACCTCCCTGATCACTCAATGACAGATTTGAGGACAGCAGTGTTGCGACAGATTAACTCCAAAAGCAGACTTCAAAGAGAAACTATTGAACTCGAATTGATATGCAAACTAGATTGCGTTGCCTCCGGATTAAATCGTGATTTGGAATGGCTCGGCCATTATGATAATTGAATCTATTTCCCTTAAGTTAACGATCCTCATTCACACCTGTGTGACCATCTTGTTTATCACTTCTAAAGCTTTTTCTTCCCCTGCTGTCATGTTTCCTCTCAACTAATTAGCCTCTTAAGATTGGTCTATACACCTGGACCATCATGTTTCTCTGACTGTATAAATGTCTGTCTGAAGTATATTTTCATTCCATGCATCCGATGAAGTGGGTACTAACCCACGAAAGCTTATGCTGAAATAAATTTGTTAGTCTCTAAGGTGCTACAAGTTTTTCTTTCTTATTTTCATTTAACATCTCAATCGTCCAGTGGCCCCACTGGTTGTTTAGCAAGCTTCCTGCTTCTGATGTACTTAAAAAAAATTGCTCTTACTTTTTGAGTCTTTGGCTAACTGTTCCTCAAATTCTCTTTTGGCCTTCCTAATTGTATTTTTACACTTCATTTGCCAGTGTTTATGCTCCTTTCTATTTTCCTCACTAGGATTTAACTTCCACTTTTTAAAGGATGCCTTTTTGCCTCTCACTGCTTCGTTTACTTTGTTGTTTAGCCACGGTGTCTCTCTTTTTTTTTGGTTCTCTTACTGTGTTTTTTAATTTGGGGTATACATTTAAGTTCAGCCTCTATTATGGTGTCTTTTCCATGCAGCTTGCAGAGATTTCACTTTTGGCACTGTACCCTTTAATTTCTGTTTAACTAACGTCCTAATTTTTGTGTAGTTCCCCTTTCTGAAATTAAATGCTACAGTGTTGGGCCACTGTGGTGTTTTTCCTGCCACAGGGATATTACAATTAATTATATTACGGTCACTATTACCAAGAGGTCTAGCTATATCCTCCTCTTGGACCAGATCCTGTGCTCCACTTAAGACTAAATAAAAAATTGCCTCTCCTCTGGTGGGTTCCAGGACCAGCTGTTCCAAGAAGCAGTCATTTAAGGTGTCAAGAAACTTTCTCTCTTCCTCCCGTCCTGAGGTGACATGTACCCAGTCAATATGGGGATAACTGAAATCCCCCATTATTATTATTATTATTGAGTTTTTTTATTTAAATAGCCTCTCTAATCTCCCTGAGCATTTCACAGGCATTGTCACCATCCTGGTCAGGTGGTCGGTAATATATCCCTACTGCTATATTCTTATTATTAGAGCATGGAATTTCTATCCATAGAGATTCTTTGGTATAGTTTGATTCATTTACGATTTTTACTTCATTTGATTCTACACTTTCTTTCACATATCATGCGACTGCCCCACCAGCACAACCTGTTCTGTCCTTCCGATATATTTTGTACCCTGGTATTACTGTATCCCATTGATTATCCTCATTCCACCAAGTTTCTGTGATGCCTATTATATCAATATCCTCATTTTATATGAGTATTGGTATACAAGCACTTTAAAAACTTGTCTCCTTTTGGCTGTCTGCCATTACACGATGCAATTGAATGGGACTCTTTTTTATTTGACTGTTCTGATTAGACCCTGTCTGTATTTTATCATTTTCAATCCTCTCGTCCTCATTAGGACATAGAGATTCTCTATCAATAGATCCTCCCATAAGGGATGTCCAAACTATGTGCTCCTCCGCACCTGTCGGCTTTCCCCCAGCCCTTATTTTTAAAACTGCTCTAAGACCTTTTTAATGTTAAGTGCCATCATGTTGTATTTTTTCTTTAATATGCTATAGGAATAGTTATTTTACAAATAGTAACTTACAAACACGAGTGTTATATAGAAACATTGTGAAAAAGTCATAAGGCTGACCCGTTACAAAAAATACAGTAAATTGTATTTCAAAAGTCCCGTACTTTTGCTTAGAAATTAAGAATAAAACAGGAAGTATATACCTATTAAACACCAAACTAAAGAAGCACAAATGCCACATATGCTCTACCTTGTCAGCCTATAGTACAAATGACTCCTGCACTGAGCTGTCTGGAACTTTTTGAAAATGAGCAACTTTAAAAATATAGATATTTTGAATTAATATTTCAAAAGAGAATGACTAAGCCTTTAAAGACCAACTGGTACATTTGCAACCTGGCAGGAACAGGAGGGCTGTGCCTAATTTGCATTAGAAATTACATATTATTGTAAATAAAAAATAAAACACACAAATATTATCTCTGCTAGATGAACCAAAATTACTTGTTTGAATTCACCAGCAACAAAGGCCTGCAGCTGATAACCTTTGTGCTTGCAGAAAGAGGGTGGCAGGTGAGGCTGAATTTTGGGGGCCAGGTGATGATCCTCAGTTGTGGCTGAGGAGCACAAGATCAGAGGTTCTCACAACAAAAATTTTGGTGGCCTCAGAGTGTGGCCACCAACTCTTGCTGGTGGCCACTCTGACAATTTTTCCTAAAATATTTAATTAATTTTAGGAAAAACAAATAAATATGCACATGTATGTGTTCAAATCATTGAAATTTATTTATGTAGGGTTTTTTGCAGATTCAGTAATAAAAATAATGTACAGTTGTCTCTATTCTTTACTGGACGTTTCAGAATAGAATCACAAATAAGGTGCTTTGCATGTTTTGCTTTTTGGCTGATTTTTTTTTTGACTTGCTAGTTAGTAAGTTTGCTACCGTGAAAAATGATATTTTTATATTTGTTAATATCAATTTTCACAGCAGACTTACTCAGCCCCAGCAAGCTGGATGACAAATTAAGCCCTGGATGGGGAGGTGGGGATACCAGGGGCAATGGGGGCACTGAAGGCGGCAGCGGGGGCTGAGGCGATGTGGGGCAGGGATAAACCTGGAGCCTGGGGTCCTGCTGCACAGCTGGGGACTGGAGGAGGCAATGGGCTGGGGTGACGTGTGTGGATATGAGTCTGGGACTGGATCTCTGGGGCCAGACCCCAAAGCCCTGCGGCCGCACAGCCAGACCCTGCCACCCATCACCCCAGGGCTGACGCCTAAGCAGCACTGCCCCTGGGAAGGTGGGGAACTCACACTGGTCGCCTGCTCTTACTGTGTTTGTGGCTCCAGGAGGCATGGACCAGCACTTGCTGGCGGCTCTGAGGGAGGGGCTGCTGCTTTGCTTCTCCCCCAATCACCACTCAGAAGGCTGTTGCTGCAAGAAAAGCCCCTGGTGGCCCTATGCAGCCATGGTAGCCACATTTGGTAGCCACATTTGAGAAACACTGCACTACATATAGAAGTGAGAGAGGAGGGTGCACAAAAGGCGTGTTTTGAACATTCCTGGTCTTTGGAGCACTTTAAACCAAGCTGATCCCCCAGCATAGGTTTGAGTGTCCTATGGGGCCACTATGACTTTTGGGGATCAGAGGGGTGTCCGGGAATCCCAGCCATCTCCCCTAAGGTGGCAGCAAAGACAGGCTAGCATAAGTGCCAATTCAGTGGCTCTGCACCACTTAAAGATTCTCCTAACTAGAGGGGATCCTCTCAGGGCTGGATCTTTTGGGTTTAGTGCTACTTTATGCTGGTAAAACAGCCAGAGTACATCCCAGAATTGGGCCAAGGACTCCACAGGGCATGTATTATCCAAAGAACACACCTGCTTTACATTTTGATCCAGGAGGAATTACCCTATTCCAGCTTGGTTCTTCAGCAGCACAGACAGTAGGTAACCTATGCTAGGTTTGAATACATGCAGGCAAAATTTACTATCCCACAATCACTCGTCTATTTATTTTTGTGAGCACCACTTTTGTAAATAGCTTTGTATCCCATTCATTTTAGTTTTGCCAGGGTCTGTGTATTTTAGTAATTGCTGAAGGACTGTTGGTAGAACATTAACATTTTTAATAGGATTCCCCTCCAAGTGTATGAAATAGATTCCCAATGAATAGGCAGCCTTTTCATCCTTATTTTCTTCAAATGGCAATAGTTTGTTTAATGAAGAAAACATACTTTGCCCAAACAGGATGAGGCTGACTCATTGTCTGAGGAAAAAACAGAAGAGTCATGAGCTGGAGTTGCTGGACCCTATTTATGTAAATGGTGTTATTTAAGAATGAAGCTTTTTAAAAAAATGTTTAGTTATGTTACATCAAAACACAGTTTTAATTAATAGTCTTTGTAGAGCTGAGATTTAGAGGTAAGGCATTTGTATACTCAGAGGTTGGTAAATAAATCACCTCTAATGAGGATTTCTAAATAACTCCTTTCCATTTTCCCCTTAGATAACACAAACATTAGGGATGGGACATGTACTGCATTTAGCTACCAAGCAAAGGTTAACACTGTTTACTGCTAAAACAGGAAACCCATTTTACATTTTCTCCTATTCAATGGCTGCAGAATTGGTTACAAATTCACCAGTTGGGCAGGATAGAGCTCTCTGTCGAGCACAGGAACAAAATATGAAAATGGAGGCTGAGATCAGCATTGTGAAGAAAGTACCACCTTGTGCTATGGCACGAACATTATGACTTGCTACTATTTTAAATAGTAGAATGAAATATGCAAAAGGTAAAGAAAATACTTGAGTCTGAGAAGGGTGTGCTTTTTAAACTGTGCTTTATGATTAGTCCAGTTGCCAGGGGACAATTGCCTATATGACAGAAACAACCACTGTAGTTGACAAACATTGTTAGCAGACAGTATAGAGGTCAAGGACTAAACAGGGCAGGAGCCTAAGCTATCCCCTCACACTCCAGGGTCAGGATTGATATATTTTATTGATCCACTGTTCGACCAGTATAATTCTCTCCCACCAGAAACCACAATGCTAAACTTAAAAAGTAGGCAAAAAAATGCTAAGGATACACAGGGATATCATACCATAAAAGCTCAACCCCCCTTACCGGACAACCCAGAAGCTCTTGTACCCCTTGCCACTAAAGATAGCTAACAGTCTACAGTCTTCTTTTCCAAGTATAGCAAGGAGAAACAAAGCAAAATTATTTACTAGGCTGTCAAAAAGAACATGCACAAAATAAAATCCTGAAACACCCGCTGTCTTTTGGATATTCCTCTATGTTCCAGAATCTGCCCAAGTTGTCAATATGGCTGAAGGAGACCTACTATTGGACCCAACAAAAAAAAGCCCCCAGCCCAGTTGCTCTCAGACTACAAGCACAAAGATAAAAATCAATGGACCTCATCAAAAAAAAACATAACAGTAAGGACCTGACCCAAAGCCCATTGAAGTCAATGGGTCTCATTCCAGTGATTTCAGTGGGCTTCGGATCAGGTCCTAAATTTCTTCTCGCCAAAGAAAGGATACATAACAAATATCATCATCACCTACCAATAAGTGTACATCAGGGTAATACAGCCACATCTCAGTCCAATAAACATATGTTTTACTATCATACACTGAAAGGGAAGAGAATGAGTGTGAGTAACAGTTATTGTGACAGCTCTCCCACACCCTAACAGCAAGCACGGGCAATTGCCATCCCAATGAGCGGGTACAAGGCATAGGGAACTTCCTTAATCTTAATAACTATACTACATCCTCTGCTCAGGTAATTTAGAAGAACAAGCACTGCTCTAGACCTCATTAACAGAACTGAAGGCTATGGGTACCATTTCCAGGACAATAATGAAAAGTAGAATGTGTAAGTAGAATGTACACCAGAGTGATTGGTAGGGTATTAGAAGCCAGCCGTCATAAATGAAGGGAAGGGGGAGAGGGTCTGATGCAGTGCTATAAAATCCTCTTACCAGTAAAGGGTTAAGAAATACAGGTAGCCAGACTGACAAATGACCTGGCTGGCATCTGACCAATAAGGGGACAAGATGCTTTCAAATCTTGGGAGGGGGGAAAGCTTTGTGTGTGGCTCTTTGTCAGACATGGAGTGCTCTTGGAAGACAGAAAGAACCTACAGAAAATCAGTCTCCTCACCAGTACTCACTTTTCTAAAGTAAGTTTAGATAGCATAGCGAGTAGATTTCTGTTTATTTTGCTTGGTGTGTTCCCTGTGTTAGAGGGGGGGGGGGTGTTATTCCTGTTTTTCTGTAGCTTTAAGTTTTGCCAGAGGGGGAATCCCTCTGAGTTTGGAAATTGAGTACCCTGTAATTAGTTACCATTCTGATTTTACAGAGATGATTTTACCTTCTTTGTTTTAATAAAATCCTTCTTTTAAGAAGCTGACTGTTTTCTATGGTGTTAAAACCCAGGGGGTGGGTTTTTAGATCACTGTGTAACCAATTGGTTGGGAGATTGTTCTCAAGCTTCCCAGGAAAGGGGGTGTACGGGCTTGAGGGGGTATTTTGCAGGGGAGGGAAGTTCAAGTGATTCCTTTCCTGGATTCCTGTTAGACACTTGATGGTGGCAGCGAAAGAAGCATTTCTCAGGGTGCAGGGAATTTTGTAACTTGGGGGTTTTAACCTAAGCTGGTAGAAATAAGCTTAGGAGCTCTTCATGCAGGTCCCCACATCTTTACCCTAGAGTTTAGAGTGGGGAGGGAACCCTGACACCAGCATTAGGCATAAGTAGACTAAGCAATTGCTTAGAGACTGGGGCAGTTCAAGGGGACTTCCTATTTGCTTTTTGTTGGGGGGGGGGCAAAATACTCCTGCTTAGACCCCTCCCCCCCCCGAAAGGGCTAGCATCACATCTGTTAGAATCTGAGTAGAATAGAACCAACCATACATGATTATAGACTCCTGTTAAAATTCTGGCAGTTAAATAAGGGGGGATCTAATGCAAATCAGTCATCAGCCTACCCCATCCTGGAGAAACCTTTTTCTTCAAGGTAAATATTATTTATGTGTTTTTTACACTGGTGACTGAATGCTGGCTCAGCCTCTCTATCTGTTCCACATAACCATGACCAACACCAGATAGCACTCTTAGCAGGGCTACAATGCAGTCCTATACATTTGGGTGGTAGCGGCTCCTTTCTACGCAATTGATTGAAAGTTCTCTGTGGCTTTGGGTGGGCAGGGATGACTTTCACCTTTAGGGGCAGACTATAACAGTTAATTGGTGCTTTGTGCTGGGTCAGTTCAGGGCCACACTGTCTCAGTAGGGAGGCATTGGACATCCAAGGGGTGCAAAGCTTGTCAGAGAGCTCCTCAGCATACAGGTAGATGAGAGTGTACTCACTGCAGCTCTCTTAGAAGGTGTAGGTTACTTCTCTAAAAGGCTGGCTTGTACCTCTTTCAGTTTACTTATCCACTGCTCCGTTATTGATGCCAATCTCCAGGATGTTCCACTGTATAATTTACAGTGTATGTACCATTCAAGTTACTAGGCCTCTATTTTGTTTAAATGAGCTATTCCCTGGCTTCTGTCTGGGGAGTCAGGATCAAACTCTGCTCTTGGGTGCACCCAAAGAGCGCTCACTGAAGTTAGAGGAAGCCATGCGTGCAAATAGAATTTGTATTTTAGGTTTTGTTTTAATCTCTAATTCTAAAATAAGTGGCCTAATTTTCAAAACTGCTGTGCCATCAAATTCAATAAATGCTACTGGTGCACAGGACTTCTGAAAATAAAACGACTTGTTTAAGTGCCTAAAAGGGGTTTAGGAGCCTAACATTAAGCACCCATTTTTGAGACTCATGTCCTTAAAATTTTAAAGTGCTTTGAGATCCTTGGATAAAAGGTATTGTGTGACTGTAAAACAGTATAATGTTATTATACCTCTTTCATATTATTTACTTCATTATGAACTGGACAAATGATTTTTGTTCTACCATTCTGCCAAATTAATATTTTAAAATTACACTGAAAATTATTTAAATGTCAAGCTCTTTACGGCAAGGCCTCTGTTTTTTATTTGTCTTGAGGTGCCATGTACATTTATGTCACTATTAAATAATAATTAATACATTTAACCCAGACACATATTTCAATTAAATGGTACTGTACAGATGATGACTTGTACTATATTGTACATCAGCAAGTTGAACTACATGTCCTAAAATGCCAGTAGCATGAGCAGTTGATAAAAATTAGCCATTGTAGGGGTTTGTGTGTGCATAGTTTGCAGCTCCTAGGATAGATCATGAGAATTTGTTGGACATGTAGAAACAAATGAACACCACACGCTGTGATCTGATATTTTTGATTCATGGACATTTACCTAACAGTTGGAGGTACAAAGACACCGGGTGTTAAAAAAGGCACATATTTCTAAATAAGTCAGGGTTTATTTAAGCTGTTTGCCAGAGATTCAAACTCTGGGTGGGGAAAGCCCCTCTAGACTGGCTTGGTAAACCTTCCTAACTTCTGCCATGACTATTAGGCATGGGATGAAACAGTCTGAAAGCTGCCAATATTTATACATTGAAAGTGAGACGTGTCAGGGAAAGAGAGAGAGTTCGAGACCCCAGAACATAATATAATGCATTTGGGCCTCTACGCTGCAATTGGTGGTCACACTGCTGCTCCTACACGGAGAGCCATTGAAGTCAATGTCAGGAACATGCTCATACAGATCCATTGTCCAGGGACCACCGTGAGTAAGACAATACACAGAGATTCAGCTAAAGCAAAGGCACAGCTTTTACTAGCTAAGACATAAAAGAACTAGAGGAAGATCTGTTGTGCTTATTCCCCTCACAAATTATCAGGTGGGATAAGTCCAGTGTAGTTTCCAAAGAAGTGACTGTAAAGGCAGAACAGTCCTTAAGAGGAAGGTACCACAGGCACCTTCCTGTGAAATCAACCCAGGGATCAGGACAAAGAAGGTGCCAGATCCCCACTTTCCCTTTCCTCATGCAAGGGATGAGCTGAGAGGTGCTTCTTTCTGCACCAGATAGTGAAGCCCTCCCCTCACTATGCCTTGAGCAGCAAAGGTCCAGCCACATGCTACCCAACAAGTGCCATTGCCTGGAACTGCAACAGTCACTCTAGCCCCACGCAACCTCAATTAACCCGACGGGACACTTGCTACACAGCTGAGACAAATAATTATAACACAATGCTCCTGTGGCAGGGCAAGGGTAAACCCCTTTAAGGCTCTGCTAAAATGCTGGCTGTGCCTTGCTCCCTGGCTGGGAGGCCAGGTGTAGAGGCACAGGCACTCAGCAGGGAGCCCAGCTGCAAGCCCTAAGGAGGGCTAGCTCAGCACAATAAGCTGAGCCAGTAGAGACAGCTGGGCTGAGGACTGAGAGGGCTATAAAAGCCCTGGGAAAATCTTAGGCAGGAGGCTAGCCTGGGAGGGGACAGAAGGGCTGTTTCTCTGTCTCCTTACCCACGGGAAGGAGCCTCCAGGGCCAGAAGACCCTGGGAAGGGTCTGTTGGGTGATTGCTGTTTGGGGAATTGGGACTGCACAAAAGCACTGTAAATAAAGACACGAAGGTGAAACAGCTGAAGAAAGCTTTAGAACTCCTTATTCAACTAGCCCAGCCACAGTAGTCAAACCTGGCTACGCCACTGCCCAGAAGGTGGAAATGTGGATGGTGACCTGACAGGGGGGGCTGAACCACAAAGAGGTTCCTGAGGCTGTGAGAGGCACTGCAGGCAGACAACTGGGACTGAGTGACAGCATGCAAGCTGTAGATGGGAAGGTGTCGGCCTCGAGCTGATCTCCAGAGTAACCAGGAGGAGGTGCTGGACCAACAGTGAGTGACGTGCCCTGCGACAGCATCAGACATTCAATTTCTTCTGTAGGCCAAGTGCAGTGCACACACCAGGAGCACCTTGCATTCCTCTGTTCCCTCCCCCTGTATTTCATGGACTCCCTGCAACCCTTTCCCCCATGCCCCATTTCCTTCCTGTGGCAGGGGCTTACTTGGTCTCTCTTATGGTGTGCGCTCACCACCACACCACCCCTTTGCATCAAGGCATGATGTTGCAGGGGTCTTTATCTCTATTAAGCCATCTGCCTCTGCCCAATTCAGCCCTGGGCTAAGAAGCATCTAAGTCTACCCTCAGATGCTACTCTTTGAACCATCTACCCTTTCAGATAACAAAAGTTCAGACTAATGTCCTAAGTTTTTCAACAAATCAGGTCTTTCCCTGGGCTCTGTCTTCAATCCCTTTCCTCAGCTACTCCACAGTCTTTTCCCCCAGCTCTACTACTGAGCACTAGCCCTTCAGACAGCCTTCCTGAGGTGTCTGTTCCACTTCAGACTCTGGTTCAGGTCCCTTCACAGGAGTCTCTCTCTGATTCCTCCTTTCAGACTGAACTCTCTCCCCTTTTATGAGGCCTAGGCAGTATCCATTATATCATCTGATGACTTTCTCCTGCCTCTGTCTGAGAAGCAACTAATAAATGATGGCACAGGTGAAGCTGATGTAACTCATTGGCTATTAACCCCTTTCTAAACCATGATGGGGTCACAGTCCACCATTCTCCTCCCCTAGGATAGGGTCTGTATGTGCCCTTCCATTACCACGCATCCCTATACCAGGGCTCCCCATTTTCTCCCCCATGCCATGGTCTATGTGCACCCCCACTCCGCCTTTTCCCTCATCCCCCGCCAATTCCTCATACCATTCTTAAGTCATTCAGGGTGTCACCACTTTAAACTGTATTTGGAAAGTTAGGCAGAGATGAGAGATTATTGTTATGCTGGATGCAGTTAATGTCTGCCATCAACTGGTTCTTTGCTCTGTTGACAATTACAGAGGTATCTGAAGTTCCTGGGTCTGTTAACCAGACACAAGGGGCTCTGTCTTCCCCCTCCCCCTCATTGCCCTCTTCCAGTTTTCATGAAAATTAACAAGGTTCTGTCCCTTGATTCCTAGACCTGAAATTTTGGAATAGATCGGATGCAATGTTCAAAAGTAATTGCATTACATACAAACAAACAGAGAAATGCCATCAAGTTGAGGGTAGGACCTCACTTTGTAGGGCCAACAGTTTTATCTATTAAGACTTTATAAATTTTGCCTTAGTCTTATTTGTATTATGCAATAGGCAATTAAGGATCACCACGATCCTGTCTGCTATAATTTTTATTGGTAGCAAAATAGGGGGAAAAATTCAGAGGCTTCCCCCTCCACCCCCCACTGGTTTACTTGCAATATTGTGTGTGTACCTATATGTGCTTGCATTAGGCAGGTGCAATGCCTGGGACCATTGGGTTTAATACAGGTGCACAGAGGATTAGGATATTTATAGTGCACTTGTACCATGTACACCACTTATGTGTGTTGTAATGTATGTACCTGGCTGGATGATCTTCTGAAAATTTTCCTCAATTTTAAGACTTTTTTTCCTGGCCAGCAGTACATTTTCCACATCAGTAGTGTATGACTTATGGTCCAGCATTTAAGATCAAAGCTTTCATACTAGGTTGTATTGACTATGTAAGCTTATGCTGATTAAGCTTCCAGTAAGAAACCCAGGGATACAAAAATACATAACAGCAACAAAAATTCTCAATGGAATTAGCTAAATCAATGAAATGTGAATTGTGAATTTATCTCACTTTAATGTATGTTAAAACCAAATTAATAAATGGTCAGCTCCATGGCCCACAGATTAATCCATATTGATGTTTTTCATATAGCATTATTTCTACTTTTCTAGCCCAGGATAGCCAATACCTACAGTTCTGCCAGTAGACAGTCACATGATTTTATTAAAGAACAGAATGTATTGCATTACTGCTAGACTGAACAATACCTGAATTTCCACATGGGATGTTTTGGAAGGAAAAATGGCTGCAAGGCTTTTTATTTAGTATATCCAGAGGTAATTTAGCATACCCATGTCTATTGATACATACTGTACATACAGTTCAGAATTTGCAACTAATAATCCGAGACACCTACTTGAAGGAAACCTATAACCTTATCTCTGCTATGCTTGCTTTATTGTAAGCTCCCATCCAGTGGTTGTTCTGAATGTGAAGTTTTTTTAGTTAATTACTACACCTTTCCTATACAAGGTGATTTGCCAGGAGCTTATTCAAATTGACTGATTACCTGTAAATGATCATGATTTTGACAATAATGAAGATACCAATGCTGTTGGTCTTTTTTTTTTTTAGATAAATTAACTATCATCCCCAGTTCTACAATATACACTACAGAACTGATGCTGTTCATCCCCTCTATGTGAGCTATCATTATTTCAAAACTGTTATCTGATTACTTTCTTACCATACCCATGGGAAGAAATGAAAAATATCCTAATCTCTAAATTTGCCTTCTACAGTCGAAATCAAACAGTGAAGTAAGCATGCACTAGGAAGCAAGGAAGTCCTGATTACCAATCTTAGCTCTGTCACTTGGCTTGACCTTGGACAAATTACTAAATGTTTGTGTCTTCTGTAAAAATGGGAATAATTAATTATTTACCTCACAGGGTGTTGTAAGAATTAATTAGTTAAATTTTGTAGAGCACTTTGAAAATATTAAACACTATTTAATTAACAATTATTGTTATGCTGGAGGTTGAGTGGCTCCCAAGGAGTATCTTTGATCTATGACAGGTTTCAGAGTAGCAGCCGTGTTAGTCTGTATCCGTAAAAAGAACAGGAGTACTTGTGGCACCTTAGAGACTAACACATTTATTTCAGCATAAGCTTTCGTAGGCTATAGCCCACTTCATCGGCTGCATAGAATGGAACACACAGAAGTAAGAGGGGTGTGTGTGTGTGTGTGTATACACACAGAAAACTTGGAAGCTGCCATACCAATTCTAAGAGGCTATAATACTCACCAGCAACCACACAGGAAAAACACTAACCCAGGAACCTACCCTTGCAACAAAACCCGATGCCAACTCTGTCCACATATTTATTCAATTGGCACCATCATAGGACCTAATCACATCAGCCACGCCATCAGGGGCTTATTCACCTGCACATCTACTAATGTGATATATGCCATCACGTGCCAGCAATGCCCCTCTGCCATGTACATTGGACAAACTGGATAGTCTCTACGCAAAAGAATAAATGGACACAAATCTGACATCAGGAATTATAACATTCAAAAACCAGTAGGAGAACACTTCAATCTCCCTGGACACTCAATAACAGGCTTGAAGGTGACAATTTTAAAACAGAAAAACTTCAAAAACAGACTCCAACACGACGCTGCTGAACTTGAATTAATTTGCAAATTGGATACCATCAACTTAGGGTTAAACAGAGACTGGGAATGGCTGGGTCATTACACTCGTTGAATCTATTTCCCCAAAGTTAAGTATCCTCACACCTTGTCAACTGTCTGATATAGGTCTTCTTGATGATCACTACAAAAGGTGGTTTTTTTCTCTCCTGCTGATAATAGCTCATCTAAATTAAATAGCCTCTTAGAATTGGTATGGCAGCTTCCAAGTTTTCTGTGTGTGTGTGTGTGTATATATACATCTTACTTCTGTGTGTTCCATACTATGCATCCAATGAAGTGGGCTATAGCCTACGAAAGCTTATGCTGAAATAAATTTGGTGCCACAAGTACTCCTGTTCTTCTTTGATCTATGCACACTCACAAATCTCTGAAGCTGGAGGTGATAGCATTCAGGCTAAGTGGGAGAACAGTTTTGAATGCCCCTTTGTTTAGTGATAGCTGAAACAGTAAAAGTCACTGCCGAAATCACAGATCAGCATGGCAAGGCTGGAGTAGGAATGGAGCCATGTTTTCAGTGTGGACTGACTGGAAAAGTAGGGGCTTGGTATCATTTGGGGGGGGTGTGTGTGTGTAACAGAAGCAGCCAGAAAAGCAAGTAGCAATACAGGAGAAAACATGGGAAGCAACTTGTAGTATGGCCCCCGAGAGAAAGCCAAGAGAGCTTTTGGTGTAGAGTACTGGCTGGAAAGAGGCTTAAATTGTGAGGAAATTGATTCCTCTGTGTTGTGGGAAACAGGATTTTGTGTTCATTTTTTGTACATAAACAGAATTGCATCAAAGATGTACTTGATTCTATAATCCATTTCTCCTAATGAAAACAACCTGCAAGCCCCTGAATATTGGCTAAGCAGTCAGGCTAAAAATGGGTAACAGTATTTATTGGTTCAAAACTACAGTTCTTACTCAAAACTAGAACTTGCCAAAAGACAACAAATGTATTGCAAAATATTTATGAAATTTCTTTACCATTTTCCTTGACTTTCACTGAAACAATGACACTCATGCTAGCCGTAAAGTTTTCAAATATTTTGGTATTTTTTTTCTAGTTTTTGTTAGTTTTTATCTGTGTTGTAAGGCTTGAGGCATCTAACCAATTAATATTATATACAACTGGTTTAAACCCGTGTTTGTATAATGTGCAAATACTACTTCATATTGGCTCAATCGTTGTAGATCTGGTAACCACTCATGCAAATTGTGCTGTCTTCTGGCCAACTTACATTGCTGTCTCCTACATGTATGGATTTCCCATGATATGTGGGGACTTCAGTACATGTAGGAACAGCAGAACAGCAGTTAAAAGCCTCCATGATTCTTTGAGAATAGAATCCTATTAATACATAATTTGTACTAATACTTTGCATTTGTATAGTATCTTTTATTGGACAACCAAAAAGCACTTTTCATAGGTAGGTACATTTTCTTATCCCCATCTTACAGGTGGAGAAACTGAGGCACAAAGATGTTAAATCAACTTGCCTAAGGTCCATAGATCTCTGCTGTACCTCTGCTGTATATTGGCAAGACAACTTTAAGGCTCATTATAACCTGTGCAACACACCTGCAGTGAGTAGTAACAACTCTCTCTTCCAAAATCTGGAGATAAGTGTGCACATGAGCTCCTCTCAGGGCAATGCAGGAGAATTGTGATCATTCTAGTGCATGAGACAGGAAATGTAACTAATTTGCTATAAAACTAATTATATATGTAGTGTTGTCAAATGCACAAAATAAAATAATTACAAAAAAATAAATATCGTTGGGGGTCTTCTTCTAGTAGTGTCCCTATGTGTGCTTCACTGTAGGTGTGCTTGAGCCCCCTGCATCTTTGATTGGAGATTTCTCATAGCAGTGTCCATTCTTCCTGGACAGGTACGCTACTTGGCCTCATGCCTTGTGCTGCTGTTATATAGCACTCCATGAGCAAACCACCCTCAGTTCCTTCTTAACCACCTTTGCCTGAGACAAAGCTCTGGCAGTTGTTTCCATTGAGATTTCCTCACCTGTGTCCCAGTTTTTTTTATTGTAGTAGTTAGTTTGTAATAATTCTTAGTATTGGTGTAATTAGTAAGTAGTAGCTTTAGTGTCCTAGTTTTAAAAAAAAATCATTTAAAAATGATTAGGAGTATGGAACAGCGCCCGCATGAGGAAAGATTAATAAGATCAGGACTGTTCAGCTTGGAAAAGAGACAACTAAAGGGGATATGATAGAAGTTTATAAAATCATGACTGGTGTGGAGAAAGTAAATGAGTGTTGTTTACTACTTCTCATAACGTAAGAACTAGGGGTCACCAAATGAAATGAATAGGCAGGAAGTTTAAAACAAACAAAAGGAAGTATTTCTTCACACAACGTACAGTCAACCTGTGGAACTCTTTGCCAGAGGATGTTGTGAAGGCCAAGACTATAACAGGGTTCAAAAAAGAACTAAATTCATGGAGGATAGGTCCAACAATGGCTATTAGCCAGGATGGGCAGGGATGGTGGCCCTAGCTTCTATTTGCCAGAAGCTGGGAATGGGCAACAGGGGATGGATAGCTCTTGTTATCTAGGAGGTTATGCCCAGTTCTCCCAGTTCCAAATGTCTGTCATGCTGGGAAGCAATCCCGTGAGTGCAAACTCCTGGTGCATCTGTTGCTGTGGGGAATACACTTCCGGGCAATGTGTGAACTTCTGTCTGGTGTTCAAATCTAGAGCAAGAAAAAACAAGGAGATTAAATTTCGTCCCCTCATGATGGATAGCACATTATGTGCAGCTTCTGACCCAGGCCAAGGGAACTCTCCCACCCCTGTACACTACTCTCTGAGAAAGTCTGCTTCCTCAACTCTCTTAGTTGCCGTTGAGGAGTGCAACTAAGAGGAAGATGCAAGACTCCTTTCATAAGTCTTCCAAATACTATGCCTTGACTTCACCAGGTAGGGAATCTAACTCAAATGCCAAGGTCATTGGGATCTTCAGCTACTTCAGCACCGTCCACTCTCCAGTCCAGTACCCATGAGGCTGCTGGTTCCTCAGGCACCGCTAGACTGAAAGATGGCAGTCTCGGGCCCAGAGAGGCCATTAGTACCATTAGTGGACTGAGGCAGCAAGAAGAGCTCTTCCTCTGCTTCTTCAGTACCAAAGAAACCTGCTCATGCTCTGACCGCACTCCCCTTGGAGTGCCCAAGACTCTCAATATCAGCAGCGTCCTTGGCCACCATCACCTCAGTGCAGGCCATACTCTGTACCAATAGCACACTCAGTGCTCCAGGAACTATGGTTTCCCCAGGACCTGGCTGTATCAGAGATGCCCAATTCTCTGTTGCTTGGCTTGGTTGAGACAGTCCCCTTTTTGAGCTCTGTTGCGGATGTTGGCTTTTTTGCAAAACTGGGCACTTGGGAAAAATGGATGTGTGCAGGAACATTTGGGCAAGAGCAAACAGTGTAAATTCCCAGTTTTGCCAAACAAGTAGTGGTCTGTGATGTTGGCTCAGGTGACGGAGATGCCAGGTCACTCAGGCCAGCCCCATTGCCAATTATCTTGTGTCCTGTTTTCAGTTTAGAGAAATATGGTCAACCTACCCAAATATCTATAGAGGCCCCTTTCCAGAAGTCACTGATGAGCCTATTACTTGTGGCACAAGATTGCAATAATCTCCTTGCTGGTTTGAGCACCCAGGCGTGCCTCCTCCTATGCCTTATGCCCCACCTCTTTGACCATATTGGGACTCTTGGGTGGCCTATCACCAACAATTTTTCAGGGTGTTAAGCACCACCTGTGATGGTGTTCCCCATAAAACTTTATGGGGAGATGCTTATAAATGTATATATGTAACTAGAATATGTTTTATGCTACATGTGCCATGTAACATATCTCTGTGAAAGTTATGACCTACTGAATTTACTCCTCCTGTTTGTATGCATGTATCATTGTTGTAGTTGGAGTTATGAAGATTGGTTTTATATTTGCTGGTTTTGTACATAGCCTTTGTAAGTGCATGGGATCATCTTTGGAGCAAAGAATGTGCCTGTTAAGTGCGAGCACTTAACAGACAAAAGACGTTGCAGACCCCAATCCACATTGGGGCCGGGTCTGGAATGCAACTGGTTAGGCTGGTTGCGGAAGGGTGCATGGACAGGTGACTGGCCCAGGTGATCCCAAAACTCCATGGTAACAGGATGTTACACAGGGAGGGGAAAAAGACTATAAAAGCCCGGGGGAGACCCTTCCATTTTGTCTTCAGCTGGCTAAAGAAAGAAGCTCTCCACCCCCCAAGGAGACCTGAAGAGACTGAACAAAGGACAAAGACATTAGGGGGGTGAGTGATTGCTGGACCCAGGCTAGAAGGAAGATAGCCTGTTTACTGGACCTAGTGAAGTTTTTATCTGTACACAGGGTGATTAGACATAGAACTGCGTGTTCTATTTTATTTTATTTAGTAATTCACTTTGTTCTGTCTGTCACTACTTGAAATCACTTAAATCCTATTTTCTGTACTTATTAAAATCACTTTTTACTTATTAAGTTTCCTGGAGTTGAGTTGTTACTTGGGGGAAGGCAAACAGCTGTGCATATCTTTCTATCTTTGAAATAGAAGGCGAACTATTTATGAGTTTACCCTGTATAAGCTTTATACAGGGTAAAGCGGATGTATTAAGGGTTTAGACCGCTTAGGGAGCTGGGCACCGGGGTTGTTAGTGGACTTGGCTCGGACCTGGGTCTGTGTTTGTAGCAGATCAGTGGAATCTGGCTCAAAACAGACAGGATTCGGGAGTCCCAAGCTGGAAAAGGCCTGGAAGCAGGGGCAGAAGTAGCCTTGGCACACCAGGTGGCAGCACCAAGCAGGTCTCTGTGGTCCCAACCCGTCACACCACCCATCACAGAGAGAGGCAACCTGCATTACCTGCTCCCTCTTGGAAACATGACCCCCGAAGAATAATCCTTTGGGGAGCAGGAAGCTAGAGTGAATGAAGAGGTCTCTCCTATGGCCAACATCTCCTCTTCATCTCCAGATGAAACTGTAATACCGCCTTCTCCATCCTTTCAGGCGATCAGATCCTGGAACTACTTAAAATCAAGAATTGCTGACTCCTTGCAGATCCCTCTAAAGGAGGTTAAAGGACCTCATCATAATCTGCTTGATATCCTTCACCCTCATCTTCCCCCATAGCCTTTGCCTGTCAATGAAACCCTTCTGGACCCAGTGAAGATCATCTGACACTTGAACTACTATCCCATCTACATGTAAGACAGCAGATAAGGAATATTACATTCCAGCAAAAGACTCAGGATTTTTATTTTCTCATCCCTCTCCTAATTCCTTGGTAGTCTACACAGTTCACAAATGTGGAAGGAAACACCTTACTTGGGAGGAAATCTCATTCATCAGCCTACTTACAATTTATGCTTGCTAATTATCGGGTGCTAATGTCAAAATATAATCATGTAAATTATACAAAACTGAACTCTTTTGTTGATCACCTACTGGTGCAGCAATTAGTGCGAAGGGAAAACTACTTGCCAGAACATCTCTACTAGCTTCCCTCGACACTGCTGATACTGCCGCCTGTTCAATCACTACAGCAGTATTTCTGAGAAGGACTTTCTTGCTCCAACTCTCCAGATTTGCAAAAGATGCCCAGAATATGGTAGAGGACCTTCCTTTTGATGGGTCTAAATTATTTGTGGACAGCATGGACAAATCTCTGCAAATATTTAAGGACTCTAGGTCTACCAGGCCTTCCAAGTTGCACCCTTCCACTTCCAAGCAGCAATTTTGATGGGCTGGTCAAGGGCCTGAATTACCATTCTCTTCCTTACCAGCTGCACAAATTTACCTGCCTTCCTCCTTTCAGCAACCATCTTTGCCACTTCAGTTGGGCTTGGGAGTTGGTCACTACTGACAAGTGGGTTTTTGAGATTATTTCCACAGGGTATGCCCTCCACTTTGCTACACTTCCACCAACCAATGCTCCCTTCCCCATCCCTCTCCAGGGATCCTGCTCACAAGAACTTGTTCGGTCAAGAAATAGACTCACTCCTACACTTGAGGGTTATAGAACCAGTTCCCTTGCAACACAGAGAAGGGATTTAATTCCAGATATTTCCTGGTACCATAAAAGAATGGCAGTTGGAGAGCATCCTAGATTTGAGGCTACTGAACATTTATGCAAAGGCACAAAAATTCAAAATGGTGACACTTGAAGTGACAATTCCGTTACTAGAACAAGGTGATTGGTTCTCAGCCTTCAACCTTCAGGATGCATATTTCCACATTGAGATCCACCCATCCCACAAACAATTCCTACATTTCACTGTCGTCCAGGACCACGTTCAACACACGGTGCTCCCCTTCGGCCGGTCATCTGCCCCAAGTGTCTCTTAAAAGTCACATCAGCAGTAGCAGCACATCTTTTCAGGAAAGGTACTTCCTTACCTGGATGATTGGCTACTGAAAGGTCGCTCCCTGGAATTGACATCAGACAACTTCCAAGTCCATAGATCTCTTCCTCAAATTGGGCCCGTACTTGAACATTCAAAATCCCATTTGATCCCTTTGCAAAACTTAGAATTTATAAGGGCTTATGTTGATTCAGTAACAGCAAGAGCCTACCTTCCTCTGCACAGGTTTGTGGTCCTTTCCAACAATACAATCCAACTCAGCCCCCAAACTCTGGTCAAGAACTGTCTTCAGTTGTGTGGTAGCCACTCCCTTTATTATAAACCACACAAGACTCTGAAGGTGCTGCCTTCAGGGTAGCTCAAGACTGTTTTAAATTCACCAGACAGAGTTTAAATATGCTTCTTTTTTTTTTTCAGTACCCACCTGCATAAAACAATCCTCCAAATATTGTAATGGTCTTTCCACCATGTGCACATCCTTCCCCAACAGTCATCATAATGGACTCCTCTCTGCTATGATGGGGAGTACATATAGATGCTCATGCAGCCCAGGGTAAGTGGACATCACAAGAGACCACGCATCAATCATAGACTATCAGGGTTGGAAGGGACCTCGGGAGGTCATCTAGTCCAACCCTCTGCTCAAAGCAGGACCAATCCCCAACTAAATCATCCCAGCCGGGGCTTTGTCAAGCTGGGCCTTAAAAACCTCTAAGGAAGGAGATTCTACCACCTCCCTAGGTAACCCATTCCAGTGCTTCACCACCCTCCCAGTGAAAAAGTTTTTCCTAATATCCAACCTAAACCTCCTCCACTGCAACTTGAGACCATTGCTTCTTGTTCTGTCAGCTGCTACCACTGAGAACAGTCTAGATCCATCTTCTTTGGAACCCCCTTTCAGGTAGTTGAAAGCAGCTATCAAATCCCCCCTTATTCTTCCCTTCTGCAGACTAAACAATCCCAGTTCCCTCAGCATCTCCTCATAAGTCATGTGCTCCAGCCCTCTAATAATTTTTGTTGCCCTCCGCTGGACTCTTTCCAATATTTCCACATCCTTCTTGTAATGTGGGGCCCAAAACTGGACACAGTACTCCAAATGAGGCCTCACCAATGCCAAATAGAGGGGAACGATCACATCCCTCAATCTGCTGGCAATGCTCCTACTTATACAGCCCAAAATGCCATTAGCATTCTTGGCAACAAGGGCACACTGACACATATCCAGCTTCTCGTCCACTGTAAATCCCTAGGTCATTTTCTGCACAACTGCTGCCTAGCCACTCGGTCCCTAGTCTGTAGCAGTGCATGGCATTCTTCTGTCCTAAGTGCAGGACTCTGCACTTGTCCTTGTTGAACCTCATCAGATTTCTTTTGGCCCAATTCTCTACTTTATCCTATTCCTACCCTCCAGCATATCTACCACTCCTCCCAGTTTACTGTCATCTGCAAACTTGTTGAGAGTGCAATCCACGCCATCCTTCATATCATTAATGAAGATGTTGAACAAAACCAGCCACAGGACTGACCCTTGGGGCACTCCACTTGATACCGGCTGACAACTAAACATGGAGCCATTGATCACTACCCATAGAGCCCAACGATCTAGCCAGGTTCTATCCACCTTTAGTTCATTCGTCCAGCCAATACTTCTTTAACTTGCTGGCAAGAATACTGTGGGTGACCGTATCAAAAGCGTTGCTAAAGTCAAGGAATTACACGTCCACTGCTTTCCCCTCATCCACAGAGTCAGTTATCTCATAGAAGGCAATTAGGTTAGTCAGGCATGACTTACCCTTGGTGAATCCATGCTGACTGTTTCTGATCATTTTCCTCTCCTCAAAGAACTTCAAAATTGATTCCTTGTGGACCTGCTCCATGATTTTTCCAGGGACTGAGGTGAGCTGACTGGCCTGTAGTTCCCTGGATCCTCCTTCTTCCCTCTTTTTAAAAAATGGGCACTACATTAGCTTTTTTCCGGTCATCCGGAACCTCCCCTGATCGTCATGAGTTTTCAAAGATAATGGCCAATGACTCAGACTTTAAGGTCAGAAGGGACCATTATGATCATCTAGTCTGACCTCCTGCACAATACAGGCCACAGAATCTCACCCGCCCATTTCTGTAACAAACCTCTAACCTAAGTATGAGCTATTGAAGTCCTCAAATCATGCTTTAAAGACTTCAAGGTGCAGAGAATCCTCCAGCAAGTGACCTGTGCCCCACGCTGCAGAGGAAGGCGAAAAACCTCTCTGCCAATCTTCCCTGGAGGAAAATTCCTCCCCGACTCCAAATATGGTGATCAGCTAAACCCTGAGTATGTGGGCAAGACCAGCCAGACACCCAGGGAAGAATTCTCTGTAGTAACTCAGATCCCATCCCATCTAATATCCCATCACAGGCCATTGGGCATATTTACCTCTGATAGTCAAAAATCAATTAATTGCTTATCATACCATCTCTTTCATAAACTTGTCAAGCTTAGTTTTGAAGCTAGATAAGTCTTTTGCCCCCACTGCTTCCCTTGCAAGGCTGTTCCAGAATTTCACTCCTCCAATGGTTAGAAACCTTCATCTAATCTCAAGTCTAAACTTCCTGATGTCCAGTTTATATCCATTTGTTCTTGTGTCCACATTGGTACTGAGCTTAAATAATTCCTCTCCCTCCCTGGTATTTATCCCTCTGCTATCACATCCTCCAACTCCTTTAGCACACTTAGATGCAGTGCTTGCATGGACTTGTGCTCGTCCAGGTTTTCTAAATAGTCCTGAACCACTTCCTTTTTCGCTCCAAGAGGGCTGGTCACCTCCTCCCCATACTGTGCTGCTCAGTGCAGTAGTCTGGGAGCTAACCTTGTTTGTGAAGACAGAGGCAAATAAAGCATTGCATACATTAGCTTTTTCCACATCCTCTGCCACTAGGTTGCCTCCCCACTCAGTAAGGGGCCCACACTTTCCCTGACAACCTTCTTGTTGCTAACATACCTGTAAAAACCCTTCTTGTTACTCTTAACATCTCTTGCTGACTGCAGCTCCAAGTGTGATTTTGGCCTTCTTGATTTCTCTCCTGCATGCCTGAGCAATATTTTAATACTCCTCCCTGGTCATTTGTCCAAGCTTCTACTTCTTGTAAGCTTCTTTTTTGTGTTTAAGATCAGCAAGGATTTCACTGTTAAGACAAGCTGGTCGCCTGCCATATTTACTATTCTTTCTACACATTTGGATGGCTTGTTCCTGCAACCTCAATAAGGATTCTTTAAAATACAGCCAGTTCTCCTGGACTCCTTTTCCCCTCATGTTAATCTCCCAGGGGATCCTGAAGGAGTCAGTCTGCTTTTCTGAAGTCCAGCATCCGTATTCTGCTGCTCTCCTTTCTTCCTTTTGTCAATCTCCTACAACTCAGGGCAGTCAGATACACCTGTCCCCAGTTTTTACCAATAACCAGGGGCAAACATAAGTCATAAATGGACAATATGTGATGTATGCTAGATATTAATCGGCAAGGAGGAGCAAGATTCCCCCACCCACCTCCCTCTGTGCCAAGACTGTCAAGTCTACATACACTATGTACACTGGATCACCCTTGTCCACATGTTTGACTCCCCGCTCAAAGAATTCTAATAGATTGGATAGCCATGATTTCCCTTTCCAAAAGCTGTGTTAACTCTTCCCCCAACAAATCATGTTCATTTATATGTCTGATAATTCTGTGTTTGAAACTATAGTAAAGAAATGTTGCCTGTTACTGAAGTTAGGCTTACCGGCCTGTAATTGTCAGGATTGCCTCTGGAGCCTTTTTTTAAAAATTGGTGTCACATTATCTATCCTCCAGTCATCTGATACAGAAGTTTATTTAAATTATAGGATACATACCACAATCAGTAGTTCTGCAAATTCATATTTGAGTTCCTTCAGAACTCTTGTGTGAATACCATCTGGTCCTGGGGACTTATTATTGTTTATCACTTTGTTCCAAAACCTCCTGTATTGACATCGGTCTGGAACATTCCTCAGATTTGTCACCTAAAAAGAATGGCTCGTGTGGGAATCTCACCTCCTCTGCAGTGAAGACTTATGCAAATAATTTATTTAGCAATGGCCTTATCTTCCTTGAGTGCTCCTTTTAAGCACCTTCTATGTACTTTTTTTTTTTTTTTTTTGCTATTAATTTTTGGGTCCTATGTTAGTTTCTCTTCAAATTCTTTTTTGGCCTGCCTAATTATACTTTTACATGTGACTTGCCAGAGTTTATGCTCCCTTCTGTTTTTCTCAGTACGGGATTGTTTTGGGGAATGTGTGGGAAAACTGATGGATTTGTTTTGTGAAGATGAGTGCGTTGTTGAAATACGGAAGCAATTGGTTTTGGTGGTGGAAAGTTATAGATTTCTTTTGGTAAGGAGCTTGTGGATTGGTTTTGGCACTGGGGGCACACTTTCAAGTGTTACTTGAGAACCTATCTGTAAAGCCTTACTCCAATGACTGTAAAAGAATGGCCTTGATTCTAGAAATCTTTGAGTTGTGCATGATGGAGCCCAAGTTTGTTTTTTATTTGTTGTTCATGACTATGCAAATAAGCTTAAGCACTGGCATTGTCCTGCACACTGAGCATCAATAAGTCTAAAGCTGCATATGTGTCTGCTCCCTCACTCGAGTACAGCATAAAAAAACAAGTGGAGAGAATAAAATTGTCTGAAGATATACAGGTTTAAATGTGATGCTCATCAGGCTAACGAGGTGCTTAATGAATCACTCCCCTCTTGGATCTTACTCGTGTTGCTAGACTAGAATGAACTGGCTTAGCAATTTTTCTAGATTGTAGGCTCTTTAGGTCAGGGGCCCAGTCTCTCTGTGTGTACTCTGACGTGCCTACCCACCCTGGACTGTGGCACAGCGTATCTGTGCACAGTGGTCTCTCCTTTACATTCACTATGATTATCCTGAGGTGTTGTCCTGTTCATCAGCTTGCACCTTTTCACCTTCAACTTACATGCAACTTTAATTATGATTACTTTTAGAATATCTAAGGCACTCAGATAAGATGATTATAAGTATGGAATGACAGCATAGGAAATACATAGGTAGATGGATGACAGACAGATGCAACAGACTGCACCTGAACTGTGCAGGATCAAGTCCAATGTTTGTAAAATCAAACAAGGTATCAGCATGAGAAGGGCATGATGAGGTAGTACTAAAAATGGGAGAATTACTGTATATGAGATTTTTGGAAGGAAATGGTGGTGTAGAGGGAGCAAAATGAACCAGATGTGAGGTCTCACTAAGGTCCCATTGCATTCTTGGAATGGAGCAAAAATACCTTAAAGTTGCCCTATGGGGACAGCAGAGGATTCCTCCAGGGTGGGCCCACTTTGTGGGAAAAATGTATTTAATGGTGTGGTGAGGCTGATGGTGTACAAGAAGGTGGCACTTTATGGTAGGGAGACAGTGTGACAGACTGGAGGGGGAAGATTGGAGAACACTTTGCTCTTCCAACCTCTGGCTGGCAGAAGAGTCCCATGGATATTTACTGTTCTTACTGTGGTAAATTAGAGCATCCTTGTGGCTCCTCTAGCTTGTGCTGAAGGTTGTTTTGGGCCCTTACCTTTCTTGCTGGGGCAAGATTTCAGATTTAAAGGCACCCTTGTCTCTCCTCATTAGCTCAGTTAATGAGTTAAAATTAAACGTAGTTTAAACATTTGTTGGAATAAATGAAGTTTCAATTTTTTTCAAAAGAATGAGTTTGGACCATAAATTCATTCCCTCAAAATACTAGGTTAGTGATGTTTATTCTTTAAATAATGCCTCCATTATTTAATAGTATGGAGCAATGTTCTCGTCACCTAAGTTTTTTTTTATTCTAAATATATTTGCAGAGAGATTTGTGTAGGCCCCAAATGATTTGCCTTACTCTATGGTTACACTACAGCTTACGTCAACGTAAGTTATGTCACTCAAGGTGTCAACTGGCCACCCCCCAGAGCCGATTTAAAGGCTGGTGTGGACAGTGCGATGTCAGCAGGAGAGCTTCTCCCGCCAACATAGCTAAGCTGCTCACGCGGGCTGGAGTAATTAAGCTGACAGGAAAGATCTCGGGCATCGGTTTAGAGCAGCTACACTAGAGAATTTACAGTGGCAGAGCTGTATTGATGCAGCTGTGCTGCTGTAAGCTCTCTGGAGTAGTCATAGCCTTAGACCTATGGCAGGGTAATACCAGAATATGAGATAATGGCTTAGGAAGGAATCCATTTTAAGGAAGATAATTCAGCTTGAAAGAGATGAGGGTCCATCTTTTTAAATAACTTTTAATTGTAGTAGTGATTTAGAGAAAGTTGTGGTTATTGAGGGCAGAGAACATGCTGTGGTGTATAAATATTCCTAGCTAGGTGAAACACTTAGCTCTTTACTAACTACTACCTTCTACGTGATTCTATCTGGGGACATTTAGTTGACAAGGTCAAGTACTTGGATTTAATCAAGTTAATTTTTCAGCCAAAGACTTTGCCATGACTCTAACACAGAGAAGTCATCTCGGATAAGGAACGTTAACAAGAAAGCAATATGTCACCTGAATAAAGTGAAATATATTGCTCACAACCTCTAACAGAATTATGGAGATTTTTAGAAACTTTGTTCTAATGTGCACTTCAAAATATCGGTAGATGGTAATGCAAGCCAGTTATGTTTTGATTTAGTGAGTGTAATCTCTGGTAAATTTTCTGTTGTATCTGGGACAGACTGTACAGCTAACCTCAGTGTCTTGGAATTGAGTTTTGTATCTGACTGTTTAAAAGTTTAGAGAAACAAGGTGGGTGAGGTAATATCTTTTATTGGACCTACTGCTGGTGAAAGAGACAAGCATTCCAGGTGCACAGAGCTTTTCTACAGGTCTGGGAAAGGCGCTCAGAGTGTCACAGCTAAATACAAGGTGGAACAGATTGTTTAGCAAGTTTGCATAACTTCATTGTAAGCCAGTTATATTCCACACCTACTTCTTCACCCATTGAAGTCAATGGGAGTTTTGCCATTGACTTCAATGGGAGCAGGACTGGAAACAGCATTTTCTGTGCAATTTGAAAATGAAAGAAATCAGAAGATTAAGTAGAGAACTTCACAACAATGACTCAGATTGCAGCTGAGGTCCCCTCCTTAGCATTCAGATGATATAAAGTATTCAGGGTCTGGAGCTGAGGAGGAACTGAAAGATTCTAGACACAGATAGATTGAGACTACAAGAAGTCTAAAGGATCTGGCAAAAAGGTGGGGACTGGAAAATATATTGCTTTGTATCCTGATTTGGCAACAGGTGACTAATAATTTATCCTTTCCTAAAATTCAGGCACTGGACTTGGAACTGCAGGTGTGTCACAAGGATGGACAACTCTTTTTATTTTCTAAGTAGGGGAGTTTATTATACAGATACCTGTACCAGACATTGTAAATTCAAAGGTCAATTGATTATAAATAACTTGATCTGAGACTTTGTAACTGCAAATGATTGCTCTTAATCTCAACTTGTTTTCAGCCATACAAATTCAAGGTGTTGCATTCTCTAAACAGACGTTGGCTCTTAATTAACAAAGGATATATTGCCAGATGTTAAATACTAAAAGTAATACAAATAGATTATAGCTCAATACCCTGATGTATTATGCCATAGAAGTCAGAGATAGAACAAGCTATTTAGATCATCTTCTCCATCACCATACAAATGCAGGAACATTCCCCAAAATATATTCTCTGGTGTTTTGTCCAGTCTAGCTTCAAAAGCCCCCAAGTGAAGGGGCTTCTTTTACTTTCATTAGGAGACTATTCTAGAACCTAATACATAAAAATACTATCGGAAGATTTTCCTGATGGCCACCATGATTTTTCTTTTTCTTTCATCTCATTACACCCGGTTATACGTAAGTGTACTACACTAAATGCTTGTTCCCAATTCTTGCCATGGACATCTATCACATATTTGTAGACTCTTACCATGTTCCTTTCTAGTCATGTCTTAATAATAGTATACATATTTAGCACTTATAATCTTTACTCTTAAGTCATTCTCTCAAGCTACCTGACTATGTTTGTTTTGTTTACTGCTCTCTCTCCAGTTTGTCTGGATATTTCTGATAATGTAGGGCTAAGGACTTCAATAGGAATTCAATAGAAAGGGCACAAAAAAGAGAAAACAGGGTATCCTTTATAGGTATAATGTGAATTTGAAAGGTGAGAGAGAGAACCATTTACAGTAAATGACTCTGTAAGCTTGAAATATTCAGTAGAAAATAAGAAGAGGAATATCCATGAGCATCCACATTTTTCTAGCATTCCAAATAATCAAAAGCTTTATTTACATGGAGAGATTCTGTGACAATAGATATTTCTGCATGCTGAGGAAACCCCCACCATACTCAAAGGATGCAACGTGTTGTCAGTCAGTTACCTGTTCTGGACTAGTAGCAGTTTCATCTAAATATTGGCTTACATCCTTTTTATGTAGTAATGTAGGGAAAGAGGCTGACATGGGTGAAACATTCAAAAGTGCTGAGTGTTGGAGTATCAGTGCTCCCACTGAAGTAAATTCTAAAACAACCATTGACTTCAATGGGAGTAGAGTTAAGCCTACACTGAGCACTTCCCATGTTCGAAGCAATTTGATAGCTACTCTGCCATCTTTGTATTGTATTTTTTAAAACCTTTTGTATCTTTAACAGATGTAAATCCAAATTTGATTCAGTAGAACAGATTGAAGGAGTGGGCCCTTATTTTGTACAAACACTTACCAAGCATAGAGCCAATCTCAATTCAAGTCTAGGAGTTTTTCCATTGACTTCAGTGGGCACTGAATCAGACCCATAATGCTTAATGCCAAGAGCAGTCCCATAGTTTTAATGTCTCTTATTGAAATATGGAATATAATGGGCTAAATTCTTCTGTGATAGCAGTGCTGTAGGCCAAAGCTGAATGTGACTTAGTCAGAAAACTGTCAGTCTGTTGAATTTCATATTCCACCTCCAATCTTTCTGTAGGATCTATGAAGCTGTAAAACATTCACATTCCTTCCGAGTCTTAAACACTAAAAAACAGGAAGTGGTTATCTGAAAATTTAATGATCTCATGTGTTATACTTAGGGTTATATCTACCCCAGATTGCTAATCTTTCTATGAATAATTTAATAAGAATTTTAACATCACTGTTGACCAAAGATATTGGGCAAAAGTGGAATACATTTAGAGTGATTACCTTTATTGAGAAATATTCCAGTAGTCCAAATATCACCAGCATTTGCTAGTTTAGGGAACATTGTCAAGAACACAGGGAACAGTGGGAGGTTATGGTAGGCATAACCATTGTAAGATGAAATCGAAGAAGAAAGGTAGATATTGTTAGAGTCAAATGCAGAGGGGACAAATTCTGAGGTGATCCTTAGAGCCAGAGGTCTTTCTAAGAGTGGAAAGGTGTGAGTGTGTAGGAAAGACAAGTGATCCCAGCCCCAGGCATGTGCAGTCTGAAGGCCCCAAAATACATCAGAGCACTATCGAAGTATAGAAGATGAGGGTAGATATGAAAGAAACTCCTTGGAAAGCATCAAGGACCTAAACCACATATTCTGCCATCATCAAAAGAACTCCCCAGAGATACTGCAGCATTTCATATAGCTCTCATATAAGAAGAGACCTGCAATGGAGTAGGGTTCCCAATGGCAAAGAAGCAAAGCAGTAAAAGTGGAGGGATACTGCTAAGAGTTTAGTTGTGATAATGTGCCAATTGACATTAGAATGTGACACTGATCCCTGGAAAATAATTCAGTGATCATTGTCAATTAAGGGAGTTTTTAGGCTGCAGATTAAAATGGAAAAACTTTCAACAAGTGTGGAATAGTTGGGAGAATATGAGCAGTACCTTGATATAATATAATGTATAATATATTCCTAAGTGTCTGATTTTGGTTGTAACTGGCCTCAAATTATGGTGGTGGTAACTGATGTTATTTAGAGAGTGCCTGTTTGGTCACATAACTCAGTGAGTTAGGTACTACATAGCACAATTTCCACATGCAAAATTGTGCCTGCAGTTATTTGCACCTATAAAATAGGAAGGTGATCAGAAATCAGGCCCCAAAGGTCCAGTGAATAAACTTGCCAGTCTGTAGACAGCTGAGTACTGAAATGTAACATTTCACAGTCAGAGCGTGTCCATGGTAACCAGGTCCAGGGTTTCCGAGGTGATTCATTGGTTAGTAGCCAAAGAAGAGGAATATATCAAAATGGAGTTGGAATCATGGAAACCACATGATATATTGCAGTGGCTGCAGCTGTAGAATTATTACAACATAAAGAGTTGGTAATTTGAACAAAAATAATAACATTGAACATATACACAAATGGACAAAATGTCCTCCTATAAAAAACATGTTCTGAGTTGTAAGTACGTTAGTTGAGGAATTGGCCCCAGGCAAGAGCAACAGGTCATTGGGCCCTCATTTTTGCGACCTGATTCTCTCAGTGAAAAAACCTTTCTCACCTCATCTGTATATGTTTTTCCCACAGGGACCTGTAAAAGGGAAAGCTGGGCATGCATTAATGGACTTTACATATCTAATGTAATATCTAACTTGTCAGTATCTTAGAGATCATGTTTATTTTAAGTTGTATTTCAGTTTCATCATGTTTATCAATTTCATATATTCCTCATCACTTTAATCATGTAACTGCAAGTCTAGTTTTTCCCTTTAAAACTACAGCTAGGATACAATTAACACTCATACAGAAAACCATTGATATATTAAAGTAAATAGCATGTCCCAAACGCTTCAGAAAGTAAGGTTCCCTATAACTCAAGTCATCTTGATCAAATGGAGATTGAAGGAAAATGCAACTTCAGTACATCAGAATGTCTTTCATTTATGATCTGTGATAAAGGCATCATGGATCGGGACACAAATACTAATGGATAAACAAATATGTATATATATTTTCAGGGCCATCCCTAGGCATACGCAGCATACGTGGCTGTGTAGGGCACCAGAAAATTTGGGGTACCATTTCCCTTGCTGGCCATGGCTGGAATCCTCTCTTCTCCGGCCCCTCCCCTGTGCTGAGCCGGCGGTCTTCTCTGCAACCCCAACCCCGCCCTTCCCTCACTCGCTCCTCAGCAGGCCAGCTCAGGGCTCCCGCCTCCGGCTCTGCCGCTCCAGCCCCAGGGACACTAGAGCGGCGTGGCCAGTCACTGGCGGTGTGGCAGCCCAGCCCACCGCCGCCCATAGTGGAGTCCCTCCCTTGACCCTGCCTGCCTATGCCATTCGGTGAAGTGAAGGGGGAGGGGATTTAAAGTGACAATGCGCTCACTGTGTCTCACACTTCCCTAACGCGCACACACACAGTCTCTTTATCACACACAGACTGGCTCTCACACCCATATACACTCTGCTTCTCATGAGTCACAGTCCCCCAATACAGATTGTGTGTGTGTGTGTGACTCACACACACACACACACACACACACACACACACAGTCTCTCTCACAGGCACTGACTCTCACACATACGCACGCACACACACATGTGCACATACTTGTATTATTATTGTTATTACTGCTCAGTACTTCCTGTCAAAATGCTCGTGGTGAGCCAGGTGTGGGTAGGGGCTTCTGGGGGTCCATGCGTGGGGGTTGTGCCCCCTTGACACACTGGGGTCAGCGGTGCAGGCTAGTAACCACCTTCAGAGGAGCATAGGAGCACCAGTTTAATAATACTATGTAGGGCCCCATAAATCCTAAGATCGGCCCTGTATACTTTGCTTGAAGATCACTAAAATCCTAGAGCATCCCACTGAGATGACCATGAAAACTATCTAATATACCAAAAACTTGAAAAAGCAAAATCAATGGACCAAATTTTGTTACACCTGTGGAACCCTGATTAAAGTCAATGATGTTATCTTAAGTGCCTATACACAAATGTAAGAAGCCTGGGAAACAAGCAGGGAGAACTGGAAGTCCTGGCACAGTCAAAGAATTATGATGTGATTGGAATAACAGGGACTTGGTAGGATAACTCACGTGACTGGAGTACTGTCATGGATAGATATAACTGTTCAGGAAGGATAGGCAGGGCAGAAAAGGTGGAGGAGTAGCATTGTATGTAAGAGAGCCATATGACTTCTCAGAGCTCCAGTATGGAACTGCAGAAAAATCTGAGTCTCTGGATTAAGTTTAGAAGTATGAGCAACAGGGGTGATGTTGTGAAGGGACTCTTCTACAGACCACCAGACCAGGGGGATGAGGTGGACGAGGCATTCTTCCAGCAACTAACAGAAGTTACTAGATCACAGGCCCTGGTTCTCATGGAGGACTTAAATCCCCCTGATATTTGCTGGGAGAGCAATACAGCGATGCACAGAAAATCCAGGAAGTTTTTGGAAAGTGTGAGGGACAATTTCCTGGTGCAAGTGCTGGAGGAAACAACTAGGGGCAGATCTCTTCTTGACCTGTTGCTCACAAACAGAAGAAATAGTAGAGGAAGCAAAAGTGGATGGTGGCAGTGACCATGAGATGGTCGAGTTCAGGATCCTGACACAAGGAAGAAAGGAGAGCAGCAGAATACAGACCCTGGACTTCAGAAAAGTAGACTGTTGACTCCCTCAGGGAACTGATGGGCAAGGTCCCCTGGGAGAATAACATGAGGGGAAAAGGAGTCCAAGAGAGCTGGCTGTATTTTAAAGAATCCTTATTGAGGTTGCAGGAACAAACCATCCCGATGTGTAGAAAGAATAGTAAATATGGCAGGTGACCAGCTTGGCTTAACAGTGAAATCCTTGCTGATCTTAAACACAAAAAGGCTTACAAGAAGTGGAAGATAGCTCAGTGGTTTGAACATTGGTCTGCTAAACCCAGGGTTATGAGTTCAATCTTTGAGGGGGCCATTTAGGGACCTGGGGCAAAAATCTGTCAGGGGACAGTACTTAGTCCTGCTAGTGAAGGCAGGGGACTGGACTCGATGACCTTGAAAGGTCCTTCCAGTTCTAGGAGATTGGCATATCTCCATTTTTTTTTGGACAAATGACCAGGGAGGAGTATAAACATATTGCTCAGGCATGCAGGAGTGAAATCAGGAAGGCCAGATCACACTTGGAGTTGCAGCCAGCAAAAAACGTTAAGAGTAACAAGAAGGGTTTTTACAGGTATGTTAGCAACAAGAAGGTGGTCAGGGAAAGTGTGGGCCCCTTACTGAGTGGGGGAAGCAACCTAGTGACAGAGGATGTGGAAAAAGCTAATGTACTCAATGCTTTTTTTGCCTCCATCTTCACAAAGGTCAGCTCCCAGATTACTGCACTGCGCAGCACAGTATGGGGAGGAGGTGACCAGCCCTCTTGGAGGGAAAAAGAAGTGGTTCAGGACTATTTAGAAAAGCTGGACGAGCACAAGTCCATGGGGCCGGATGCACTGCATCCGAGGGTACTAATGGAATTGGCGGTTGTGATTTCAGAGCCATTGGCCATTATCTTTGAAAACTCATGGTGATTGGGGAAAGTCCTGAATGACTGGAAAAAGGTTAATGAAGTGCCCATCTTTAAGAAAGGGAAGAAGGAGAATCCAGGGAACTACAGGCCAGTCAGCCACATCTCAGTCCCTGAAAAAATCACGGCACAGGTTCACGAGGAATCAATTCTGAAGTACTTTGAGGAGAGGAAAGTGATCAGGAACAGTCAGCATGGATTCACCGAAGGCATGTAATGCCTGACTAACCTAATTGCTTTCTATGACGAGACAACTGGCTCTATGGATGAGGGGAAAGCAGTGGATGTGTTATTCCTTGACTTTAGCAAAGCTTTTGATACGGTCTCCCACAGTATTCTTGCCAGCAAGTTAAAGAAGTGTGGGCTGGATGAATGGACTATAAGGTGGATAGAAAGTTGGCTAGATCGTTGGGCTCAATGGGTAGTGATCAATGGCTCCATGTCTAGCTGTCAGCCGGTATCAACTGGAGTGCCCCAAGGGTCGGTCCTGTGTCTGGTTTTGTTCAATATCTTCATTAATGATCTGGAGGATGGTGTGAACTGCACCCTCAGCAAGTTTGCAGATGACCGTAAACTTGGAGGCATGGTAGATACGCTGGAGGGTAGGGATAGGATACAGAGGGACCTAAACAAATTAGAGGATTGGGCCAAAAGAAATCTGATGAGGTTCAACAAGGACAAGTGCAGAGTCCTGCACTTAGGAAGGAAGAAGCCCATGCACTGCTACAGACTAGGGACTGAATGGTTAGGCAGCAGTTCTGCAGAAAAGGACCTAAGGGTTACGGTGGATGATAAGCTGGATATGAGTCAACAGTGTGCCCTTGTTGCCAAGAAGGCTAATGGTATTTTGGGTTGTATAGGTAGGGGCATTGCCAGCAGATCAAGGGACGTGATCATTACCCTCTATTCGGCATTGGTGAGGCTTCATCTGGAGTACTGTGTCCAGTTTTGGGCCCCACATTACAAGAAGGATGTGGAAATATTGGAAAGAGTCCAGCGGAGGGCAACAAAAATGATTAGAGGGCTGGAGCACATGACTTATGAGGAGAAGCTAAGGGAACTGGGATTGTTTAGTCTGCAGAAGAGAAGAACGAGGGGGGATTTGATAGCTGCTTTCAACTATCTGAAAGGGAGTTCCAAAGAAGATGGATCTAGACTGTTCTCAGTGGTAACAGATGACAGAACAAGGAGTAATGGTCTGAAGTAGCAGTGGGGGAGGTTTAGGTTGGATATTAGGAAAAAAAAATTCACTAGGAGGGTGGTGAAGCACTGGAATGGGTTACCTAGGGAGGTGGTGGAATCTCCTTCCTTAGAGTATTTTAAGGCTTGACAAAGCCCTGGCTGGGATCACTTAGTTGGGGATTGGTCCTGCTTTTGAGCAGGGGGTTGGACTAGATGACCTCCTGAGGTCCCTTCCAACCCTTATATTCTATGATTCTGTGAAGTTAAGCAAATGAGTAATGTGGTCCTCTGTGTTTAACAAGCAGTACAGTACTAGAAATACGGATATTGGGTCAGATTCAGTTTCTGGTTTGAAATTAATGATCATAAAATTTTTGGAAGGGATATTAAACCTCATTCTTCAGGGTTTAAAACAATCTCCAATTATTATAAATTTGGATGATACCTAATGCGAAGGGCAGCTTATCCAGCATCAATTTACTATGGGACTTTTACTCTTTCCTCTGAAGCACATACTATTGGCCACTGTCATAGACAGGATTCTGGGCTAGATGGATCTTAGGAATTGCCAGTCTGGATCAGACCCATCTTCCTACATTCATATGTAAAATAGGCAAAGTGTGTCTGGTATTCCAGAGTGTCAATAACAATATTAATGTACAATAAAGTTGTTTGAGTAAAGGCCTGTAAACAAATCAATGTTTTAGCAGAATGAGCCACCTTTCTTCCATTTGGAACTAAAATTGAGTACCAAAACTTTCATTACCCTGCACCTTATGTAGTCATTTACACCAACATGAAGTGATGGCAAAGTGGGTGTAAATGTGTACTACTGTGGTTTTATAAGACTTTAAAACCACTTTACACTCACTTTGCAATAGTGAAAATGACTTCACAGAGTTCAGGGCAATGGAGAATCTGGCTCTTAAGGGTTCCATTATGGGAATTGCCAAATAGTGTTTGTTGGGAATTTGAAGGGGTGCAAAAGTAAACCTTCCAAATATAAAGTGGGTTAATTTGGAAAGCAATTGACAACTGAGATTTCTTTCCATTTCATATTTTAATTCTTACTTGTCTAGACCACTTAAGCAATGCCATTATAGCTATTTTAGTATTAAAACGTGCATCCTGTTTTCATCTAGAGAGAAAATTTCAAAAATGCCTCTGACTTTAGAACCTAACTCCCATTGTCAAAAGTGACCTAGATAGCTGGCTAAGTGCCTGTCAGTTTTTAAAATGGGATTTAGAATCTAAAGTCACGGAGGCATTTTTGAAAATGTTCTCTCTAGTCTGAAACTTTGAGTTGTTACTTGGATTTTCCTATGCTACTTGTGCATTTCACACAGATGGACATTTGAGGTAAATTATACTGTGAATAAGACACAGTGGCCTCATACTAGACTATACTGAAATTTCAGTAATTTAAATCATACAAAACATATTGGACTCCTGCATATGTTTTCAAATGTGGTTTGTTGGACTGATATGTATTGTGGTGTAGGAATCAGGATTATAATTTGGTAATATCATAACATTAGAAATATGTGGTCAAATGTTACATTTACAGAAATTATGTGGAATTACAAATTACTAGTTGAATCTGAGCTACTTTTGCTACTTGATTTTTCTTCAATATATTGGAGTACGAAGTCTTTAATAACTGGATTGCAGTTACCTTAGTTTATGCAAAGAGACTGCTTCTTTGAAGGTAGAAAACCTTTTGAATCCCACTTCTGAAAGACAGGTGTGTTGACATGTTAGGAATTGCTTCATATGTTCATCTATCTGATTTATAACCATGACATAACTGAAGAATTGCATGTGAAATGAGAAGAATGATGTATCCCTTATCTAAAGGAAAATGCAGATGTGCAAGTGAGAGGTACTTGAATTCTCTAAAGAGGAGTTGTGAGGGTGTAGTGGTGTAGCCATCCAGGATTTTGTCAAGGTTTTGTTTGTTGCTTGTTTGTGATTTATATCTTTGGTAAAACTAAAAGCCATTTCTGAATAAATAAGATGTGTACAGTACTGGTGCATGCATTATGGGTGGATAGAGCCTCACTTGCGTGGTGTAAACACACAGCTAAGGCACAACCACAGATCATTTACCAACGTGAACCAGCGATTGTTATTCAGTCATGCAAGAAGAGCATCACATACTGTGCTAATGACAGCAGAAAAAAAGGAGGTTATAAAGCCAAAGGATGTGCTTATAAAGCCACAGTAGACTGCTGGCAGCCCCACTGGAGTTATAGCTGTGTCTACTGTGGGAAAATCATATATGTTGCCAGGTGTCTTTAATTTTTTTTGTTCTCTATCATGTTTCTGTATAGGCTGTTGAGAGATCAGTATTACAATGTAACCTGCTGTGCCAAATCTGAACATAAACAGCAAACGGATGTGACTGAATGTAGACACCTAATTTGGCTGTTTGAGATGGTACAGAAATTGCATATTACCCAGAAGGGGGTGCTATATGCCAATTAAACTGGAATAGGTGGAGGAAGTGTAGAGGAGAAGATGTTGTAGTCACCTTTATGCTTAATTGCATCATAGTGAATGAATGTACTGTCAGGAAGTGTGGACATAAACTGTTTCCCTCACCTGTCAGCACTCTGTATTTGCTGCTCTTTACTCTTTCGTTGTTTCATAATATCATGATCCTATACAAAGGTGCTTTCCTAGCAGCATCGATTGTAGAGTAACAATAAGGATTGTACATACATTCCTGTGGAGGATGGGGTTGCAGAATGAAGAGAGATGCAGTGACTTACTGTGACACTTTGGGGTTCAACCCAGACAATAAGGGGTTGTCACCACCTGCCCTGCAACTCTGGGTGCCTTAAATGTTATGCTGCTGTGGTTCAGTCCTGACATCAACAGCCAGCCTATAAGCATGCAGGCCACATCCTGGTTTCCACTGCTCAGTTACTTTTTTCAGTGACCCCAAAACCCTCCCAATCCTGAATTTCCCCCAAATCATCTGCCTGTGGGACAATCTACTTAGATTCCCAGAATTGTGAGTTACTGTGCTACCTGCCTCAGCAAATGAGAGTTTTGCTATTACTGGGCTGTGTGACAACTCCATGGTATACCAGCTTGTCTGCCTTGCCAGCAAACTCTTCAGGATGCTGACAGACCAAATGTTGCCTTGGAGGTAACAAACAGTGAACCCCAACTCCTGAGTTCCCCAGGGTCATCTCCCTGCACTGTCCAGACTCCCTACAGTCACAGAAGTTAAGTATGCTGCTCCTTTAAAGAGACAATACACTGCAGCTCATTAGCTAGGGTCTGACAAACACTTATTTCAATCATAGCACTGAATTGGTTTACAATAATAGTAAAACACATTTATTTAACAAAAGGACATAAAATTAAGTGATACCAAGTATAAAGATAGAAAGGATTACAAGCAAACAACTGTGAAACAACCATAAACTGATTTCAGATAGTCTGAAACAACAGCTGGGAGAGGTGTGAACTACCCCTATTTGTCTTAAAGGAATGTTCACTCAATCTGAATAATGATTTCAGTGTCTACATTGTTAACTATGATGATAGTTATGTATGTAAGGAAGTGGATGATATTATAAAGACTTGTATTATCTACTGTGTGTGACCTCTCATTTGAATCATAAAAGTATAGGACTGGAAGGGACCTCAGTAGGTCATCTAATTCAGTCCCCTGCACTGAGACAAGACTAAGGGTATGTCTACACTACCCGCTGGATTGGCAGGTAGTGATCGATCTATCGGGGGTTGATTTATCGTGTCTAGTCTAAATGCGATAAATCGATCCCCGAGTGCTCTCCCATCAACTTCGGTACTCCACCGCCGTAAGAGGCGCAGGTGGAGTCAACGCGGGAGTGGCAGCAGTCGATTCACCGCTGTGAAGACGCCGCAGTAAGTTGATCTAAATACGTCAACTTCAGCTACGCTAGTCTCATAGCTGAAGTTGCGTATCTTAGGTTGATTTCCCCCTTCCCCAGGTGTTTGTCTGGCCTGTTCTTATAAACTTCCAATAATGGAGATTCCACACCCTCCCTAGGTAATCTGTTCCAGTGTTTAACCACCCTTATAGCTAGGAAGATTTTCCTAATGTGTAACCTAAATCTCCCTTGCTGCAATTTAAGCCCATTACATCTTGTCCTGTCCTCAGTTGTTAAGGAGAACAATTTATCACCCTCTTCTTTATGACAACCTTTTACTTACTTGAAGACTGTAATCATGTCCTCTTTAGTCGTCTTTTCTCCAGCCTAAACAAACCTAGTTTGTTGCTGGGTTTTTTCAGTCTTTCCTCATTGGTAATGTTATCTAGACCTTTAACAATTTTTGTTGCTGTCCTCTGGACTTTCTCCAATTTGTCCACATCTTTCCCAAAGTGTGGTGCCCAGAACTGGATAGTATACGCTCGTTGACGTCTTGTCTTATTGCTGAGTAGAGTGAAAGAATTACTTCTTGTAATCTTGCTTACAACACTCCTACTACTACTTCCCAGAATTGTCTGTCTATTTTTTTTGCAACAGTATTATGTTGTTGACTCTTATTTAGTTTGTGATCCACTATATCCCCCAGATCCTTTTCTGCAGTACCCCTTCCTAGGCAGTCATTTCCCATTTTGAATTTCTCTAACTGATTATTCTTAAATGTGGTACTTTGCATTACTCCTTATTGAATTTCATCCTATTTATTCTCCAGTTCGTCAAGATCATTTTGAATTCTAATTCTCTCCTCCAAAATGCTTGCAACTCCTCCAAGTGTGGCAAGAGCAAATGGGAGAAATGCCCACGTTTGTCAAAAAAAGTGGGGTGTGGAAGACCAGGAGGGGGAGGGGGGAAGGAGCAGCACTGCCAGCTGTGCCATGGGCGGTAGGCAGGGATCAACTGAGCAGCGATGTCAGCCCCAGCCTTTTGCAGGGGGCAGGCAGGGCTCAGATGAGCAGCAATACCAGTGTCGTGCAGGGAAGGGGGGTAGCTTGGACAAGGAGCTCCAACGAGCCCTGCGAGCGGGGAGGAGGGTGCACTTGGGCTAGTGCCACGCGGTGTCCCATTTTCCCTTTGGGAAATATGGTCACCTTACCCAGAAAGGGAGGACTAAAGTGACCTGACCAGAGGGCCATGCTATGAAGTGGGAGCAGTCAAGCCCAGAGACAGTGAGACACAGAGTGCAATCGCAGGAAGGAGCATAGGCCTGGCAGAACTAATCCCCAGATGCAGCCAGAAGGAGGTGCCCACCCAGTTGTGAGTAGAGCAACTCTGTGCCACTCACCTTACCTTGTCTCTCAATGGCTGCTATATCATTCCCTGTGGCAGAGAAACCACAAAATCTTCTTATGTGCTGAATGAGTGTAGATTTTGGAGGATATAAGGGACATAATTTTGTTAATATACTGCACTAATTACATTTCTAAACAACAAATGTACTTTTTTCTTTTAATTTTGCAAACTAATTCTTAACTTTTACCAAAAACCTTTATTCTTCACTGTAAATATATTTTTAAAATTTAATGCTCTGGTTAATCAGCATACTGATTTGTGGTCAAATGCTAGTCTCTAAATAGTCACTGAAATAATACATCTTTATATGTTCAGTATTGGACAGACCAGTATGACCTTAATGGATTGGGAATAGAGCAAATATATGAAACTGAAATCACATTTCTTCTTAAACATTTTGAGAAAACAAGGAACAGAATAACCCTGTTGTGTAAGGTACTCCATATAGTGTGCATATATAGATAAGGTGACCAGATAGCAAGTGTGAAAAATCAGGATGGTAATAGGGTCCTATTACCCTGAATGTCAGGATTGTCTCTATAAAATCGGGACATCTGGTCACATTCATAACAGAGGTGGTTATTTTAAATAACACTGGGATCTGGGCTGAGCCCCCCAATGCAGCAGAGTGATGGAATCACATCTTCCCTGGAATAAATACTTATTCGTGATGTAGATTTCCAGCACTGCTCTGTTTTGTCTGTTTTCACACCTGTATCATCTATGAAATAACTGTTTTACACCATGTAATTTAAAAATGGTGGTGACAGAATTACTTATTACAAGAGCTAATCTGTATAATGTCCATCTGATGAAAACATTGTACTTAATCTCAGCCCAGGGCTACACTAGGGGAGGGGGTCGATCTACGATACGCAGCTTCAGCTACGTGAATAACGTAGCTGAAGTCGGCGTACCGTAATCGACTTACCTGGCCATGAGGACGGCGGCGAGTCGATCGCTGCCGCTCCCCCGTCGACTCCGCTTCCACCTTTCGATGAGGTGGATTTCCGGAGCCGACGGGGAGCACTTTCGGGGATCGATTAATTGCGTCTAAATGAGACGCGAAAAATCAATCCCCGAAAGATCGATTGCTACCCGCCGATCCGGCGGGTAGTGAAGACAAGCCCTCAGTTTCTTGTATTTCAAGACTTTGTGTGTGTGTGTATCTACCTTCCTTTCCTGGACTTGAAGAAGAGTTCGGTGTAGCTCAGAAGCTTGTCTCTTTCACCAACAGAAGTTGGTCCAATAAAAGATTTCAACTAGCAATAATCACACCTCGGATTAACCTCATTTACTTCCCAACCTTGTCTCTCTTCTGATCTGAATAAACAGATGGTAGGATACAGCAGCAGCAAACAACGCAAAAACCATTCATTCCTCTCTTGGACCAAAGACACTACCAGTATTGACTGGGGAACAGGGCTGAAATGTTCAAAAGTGCTTAAGTGATAGGTGCCCACCTTCTAAATGAGAATTGGGCCCCTAACTACTTAGGTCCCTTAAAAAATGTCAGTCTAAGCTGAGAAATGAACACTCATTACAGCACATTTGTTAGTGGACGAGCAACTTTACCATGTTAATTTATCTAACAGTTGTCTAATTAAAAAATACTTATGTAGTAGTATAAGAGTAGTAGAGTGTTCACTAAGTCCATGAGAAATTTTCTCATTCCTACTCAATAGCTGCTTCTTGTTCAACATCCTATGACTGGACCAGACTGTGGTGAAAATCTTACTTTACTAAACAATAGGGAACTATCCTAGGTAAGGTTTACTTGTAGTACAGTTTGAGTTAAAGATTAGTGAGCATTTGAGTTGCCCTTGCCTCTGAAACATAGCTTATGTTACTGCCTGCAAAATGGTATGACTACTCCTAGTACGAGGGGTGTTATTACACAAAGACTCTACATCTCAAGGGGACCAGCAAATGGAACTAAGGATGTGGGATGCCATGATCACTTTAAGTAGAGGAAAAACACTTCTTAGTAACAATTTAACACATTTCAAATGAATGCTCAAGAGAAAAGAGATGCAAAAAGGGAGGAAAATCATTTACCCTAATCAAATTGTTCACATAATTGAGGAATACCTGTAATAAACCCCTTCATTCTATATATTCATCTAAATCATTCAAAAGAAATGTTAAAGCAGATTTTGCCTTTCATGAACTGATGTAAATCCAGAATAACATGACTGACATTAGTGGAAGAATTCCAGAATAGAACTGGGCAGTAAGAGTAGGTGGAGTTTGTAATTAAAACTCCCTGATGCACTTAATTGATATGCATGACTCTTTCTCTTCACTTCTTCATGAACATTTACCTGCATACGTTTTTATTTGCAAGACTATTTACAGACAGCAATATCAACACTAAAATGCACAGTCACTAGTGTATTTGTAACACAAATTGAACCACTTTGAAAAACTTTATTATTTGCACAATACATATGTTGATCAATCATGAATGTTCACAGATAAGTGGTAAATGGGGACTTTTCTTTTATAAACAAAGCTCATCCAATTAGAGAACAGAAACAATATCACCTAAGTGATCAACCAGACATGAAAATAATTATTACCACAGAGCAAATATACAATCTTCAAAATGAATCACAGGCTAAAATTTGCTTGAGGAAACGATCAGTTGAACAATTGTGACTAATGAACACATTTGTTGAAAAACAGGCCCTAGTTGTGGGAAATTCAAGAACTGCGGAAAAAGGCTAAGCTTAGGTGCTAGACTACTCCCAGCAAAGAGTTTGAGCAGCTCTCCTTTACGCTAACACCCGGGTACCTCGGGGCAGGATTTGATGCAGTCTGTTCAGGGCCCATCAGTAACTGATTACCGCCTGGTGGACTGGACCAGCCAGCCACCAAGTGCTTGTTCTTCTTTGATCACTGCCTACACATGCACGCACCTACACCGTGCCCCTGGAGCTGTGTGCAGGGGAATGCCTGGCTCCAGCTTCCCCGCGGAAAACCCCAGCGGAGTCGCACGCACTGTCCAGGAAACGCCAGCCCCCGGTGCCCAACCCGTGGAGCATCCGATTCAGCCCAGCCCCTGGAGCGCCCTGGCCAACGAGGCCTTAGCAGAAGTGAAGTGTTCTGCCGGGGGGGGGGAGGGGAACTTAACCGGTCCCCAAAGCACAGCGGGCGCGTGTGATCCGCGGACCCAGCGCGGGGCTAGTCTCACCTCCGCTTGCGGGAGCTCGGTGCCTGGCTCGTGTTTGCTCTATCTGAGGGGAGTTGGGGCGAAGGGAGCCGGCTCCTTCCCCTACGGAGGGCAGAGAGCAGCGCCCACCATTGAAGCCTCCCGCCGCAGCCCCCCGCGCCCCGCAGGCTGCTGTTTGCAGGCGGACCTGTCTGTGGAAGCCGCCAGTGTCCGTCAACCCCGACGGACAAACTCCCCCCCTCGCTTCCCCCAGCCTCGGAAAGCCCCTCCCTCGCCCCCTCCTCCCCGGCCACCTCCCGCAGCCCGTCAGTCTGAGCCGAGCGCGGCTCCGAGAGCGACAACGGCGGCGGCGGCATCCGCGCAGCACAGCCGGGGCGAGCGAGCGCGAGCGCTCCCCTCCCTCCCTGCTTCCCCCACCCCCTGCCTCCCTCCCTCCCTCCTCCTCCTCCTCCTCGCTCCCCTCATCCTCGCTGCCTCTCACTCGCCCCAGCTCCCCCTGCCCCTCGTTCCCTGTCACTCGCTCGCCCTCTCCCCTCTCATTTGACTGTGCCTCGCGAGGCGTCCAGCAGCTCCTCCATGAGCCCCGCCGACTGATCTGTCACCCCCGGCCCGCAGCCCTCTCCTCCCGCACCTGGAGCCAGGCAGGAGCGGCGGCAGCATGTCCCGAAGGAAACAGAGCAAACCCAGGCAGATCAAACGTAAGTTTCCTGAGGGGGGCTCCCTCTGACAGACTTTTATTGGTGTCCTTCTTGGGAGAGTCCCGGGTACGGGCTGAAGGGTTAAACTTTGCCAAAGAGGCTCGAGGGTAGAGAGAAAAGGGCAGGGATGAAAGAAAAGCTCCTTTGATGTAGTCCGAGCAGCTGCCTCGCTACTGAGCACCTACCCCTTTGGAGCTGTGGCTGCCTCGCCCACTCCCTTAAAACTCCCTCACTCCGTCTGGAAACCAAATCACTTGTGTATTTAAAGTTGAGCTAATTTGGGAGACCAGTGTGAACTAGTTTACAAATAAGCATTGCGAGGGATCAAGTACAGCTGGGGGGTGGGTGGGGAATCCATGCCAGGCTGAGGTTGCCGAAATACCAGAGCATCGCAAAGAAACAGAAAGTGCGTGCAAGAAAAGTTCCAGCAAAGGGAGCGCTAGGGAAAGGATCCTCCGAGCTGCACAACTCAATACTAACCGTCTCTGGGCAGTGCTAGCCTGACTTAGTCATCTTTCGGTTCTCTTCGTCCCGTCGCGTAGGTTTGCATTATGCAAAGCTTTGCGCCTCCCTGTAGGATTTGGTTTGCATCTAAACCATTTGCAGATAGTCGCCTTTGTTGTTTTCGGAAGTGCAACACTTTTGAAGGGGAAATGTTTTTGTTTTGGTTAGAAACCAGGTGTGTTGGTGGGTCGTAGTCAACAATCTTCCTAATAGTATCCATAGTTCACTTTTCCTGCCTGGGACACACATCAGTGACATGAGCTGTGATCTCAACTTCGTAAACTTTTCTGTTCTTCAGTTTGTTCAACCGAACAATCCTAACGGTCGGTACTCAGAGAAGTGTAAGGGCTTTTCAAAACAGATACAATAAACCATTTTGTTTTAAAATCAGCACCACTGAGCTGATACAACTTCATTGATGTCTCTAGCCTACAACTACTTTAAAACTAATCATCATGTGACTTGGAGAGGATCTTTTAATAGCATTTTTCTCATTGATTTCTGACTCCAAAATGCTTATGAATAGCTCAGTTCTGGTGAATTTTTTGAATTGATGAACTGGTTTAGCAAACTAGAAAATGAGCTGCAGGTTGAAAAAATATTGGTCTCTGTAAAACGTTTGGATTGTGTTGTTAGAACATCCCTGCTTACTAGAAATTACTTTTTAAATGTCTTTTAATTTTGAAAATAAAATAGCAGCATGTTCCTGATTAAGTTTTATGTTTACTAAAGTTAGTATATAATAATACATGATTGCAACTTTTAAATTTTGTGTAAAGCATTTTAAATCCTTCATTTTTCAAGGAACTTTTTAATTACTTTGGGTTTTGATATTCTTAAGTAAACATGTTGTTTGCTTTTAAACCTATATATGCATAAACCTATACATGTATATATGCATTAATCTATTAGTGTAGTTAATATTTCAGAACTATATATGAAAGTTATTAGTTGGAAAGGCTTTGTAGTGCATGACTGGTGTCTTGTTTGTTAATAAATGATCATTATTGATTGTATGGCACAAAGACTGTCTGATTCTATTTTTTGCATACTTTATATTTCCAATTAACTACATTAATTTTTGTAATGGCCACTTCATAATGGCAGATAAATGCTTGGATATAAATTGAAGATTATATACTTCTGATATAGGTCACAAAGCATTTTTATGGCTTCCCTATATGGCATTAAATGTTAACCCAACTGTTTTTGGTTTGTTCATAAGTGACATATAATGGTTTGTGTGTACGTGAATGTATATAAATATATAAGAATAAATATAAACACATGTAACGTGAAAATGGGTAGATTACATTGTACGTGTGTGTGTAGTCTGATTTTTAACAACTTGCATGGAAAAATAAAGTTATCATGTGACTTAGACTGTTTGTAAATTTACATTGTCAGTAGAAGTGAAACAAGGTCATCAGAGTTGGAGGACATATTATGTTCATAGCACTTCCAGCTGATGGCTTTTGGGGTTGTGTGTTCCTTAGCAAGTTTTAAAGTAATTTTTGTTCAAGCCAATCAGGCAGTGTCCTGTACAGAGATTTCTATTAGTATTTGACCAACCATAAGTGGTGTTTTCTCAGACTTTGAGAAGTTTATTCTGATAAGAAGCATCCTTTATTAAAATGTGTTTTTGAGAGTTTATTGTTTAAACCAAGCAATATAGTATTTTAGACATAATATTTTGAAGTTAACTTTTCTTCTGCTGATATTAGAACACAAAAATCGGAGTTGAAAATGCTGACCATAAGAATTGTCAGTAAAAATAATGGAATTACTAGTGACCATTCTAGACCACCACTTCTAAGTTTGAAAACTCTTCAATTTGCAATAAAACTCCTACATTTTGCTGATAAAGCATGCACAATTTCGAAGCTCTATGACAAGCAAAAAGTCAGCTTACACTAGAAACTCCGAAAACAGTCAATTTAAAGGACAAAAAGGTTGTTGGGCACAGTTTTTTTTCTTTTACTGCACACAGTTTCCTGCTATCTAAAATTGTGATTTATGCAGTATTTTAATATTTTGCTTATTCTTTCCCCTTGGGTGCTCTCTGGGCAGCGATAAAAAGGCGACGCTGAAAGAGCACCATTAATTTGCTCTGATGACTGGCCAGATAAGGGGAGATAATGGGAAAGATAAGCGGAGAAGATATACCATCAGAAACCCGATTATTACCATTAAAATTCCAGCCCAGCAATCTGCAGAAGCCTGATAATTCCTTCTCCGTTTCCACCACTTTGGATGATAAGGCAAAAAATAGTCACTCAGTGCTCCTTGATTAGACTGCCTGGGTTTCCTGATAATACTGTGATAAATTATGTATTTTGCCCCCATGTTTTGTCCCAAAAATTCAGATTTTTTTTCCTTTCCAGGCCTATATTTTTCTCCCCTCCCCTAAAACACCCCTCTCTCATAAGCTATTATTGTAATACTAGTTTGATAAAAAGCACTGATAGGATAGGAGGTGTTTTGTATGGGAGCCCCATATCAATGTTATCAGCCCATCTCACTGCACCAGCTGCTAGCTGTTGTTGTTTTTAGCCTTATCACCTCCTGCCAATATGCCAATAAATTGTCCAGATTGTTCTCCATTCTGTGGCTGCACTGCAAAATTTATGACAGAAATGATGATTTTTTTACTAATGCATTTCTTTATGATTAGCAAATGTATTGTGTGTGCAGTTTTATTGTTATTTTCTTGTTCTTCATGCAGTTGACTGTGGTCTAGTAATGTGTTTACTGACCTGTATGTCCCCAACTTCAGTCCCACTTAAGTACAGTGGTTTATGGATGGGGGAGGGGTGTTGACTGAAACATTTTTTTTTTTAAATGAAGCTCTGTTACCTAAATACTCGAATAAAATTCTTAAAGGACTTTTTCATTAGCTATATGGTAATGTTTTACTAAGACAGTCTTCTCTGAGATATTAATGGAATAGTTTCTCATAGAACTTTTGGTTTGGTTTTTAATTTGTTTAGTATAGCATGAAGATTAGCTACAATGAGATTGTGGGGAAATATGGCAAAGTGTTTATGAAACCTGGGCTAGGAAGAAAAAGAATCCTCATGAACAGTCAAGTTGAAAATTTAATGTTACATAAATGTTTTGAAAGTAAAATGCTTCTTGTCAGGAGAAGTCTGATTAGCAATTCACCATATCAGGCTTTCCTGAAGAAGTTTGAATTGATTTAAAATGAAGAAATTGTCTGTACAGCATTTGAGGTCTTATTCCAAGCTATTTCATATACTTTATGCAATGTATGAAAATTATAAGGAGAAAACTCTGACATTTGATTGTTTTAAGTTCTCCCCCTGCTCTATTGCACTGTTTCCCACCATACATACTATGATTTTTTTTTAAATGTTGGTTTAAAATGAACCCTTCTTTTATAATGTGGATGATAGTATTGTTTAAAATATCATTATCTTTAATTTTAACCTAATGTGGATTGTATAGCATTAACAAGAGAGACGATTCTTTTCTATACTGTCTTGTTTCAGTTTCTGTTGTTTTTTTTAATACGGTACTACATATTTCAGGTATCCAATGAAAATGTCCATTATATCATTAGTTAATAAGACCATTAGTAAAGGAAGAATGAGAAAGAATCTGTTTTTTAGTATATTGATGGCTTTTTCACAATGCTAAGTTCAATATCTCTTCCATATTTCACCTGCCATATTCTCAAACAAGTTTCCCTCTCTAAAACAAAACCATTGATTGTCTTTTGATCTTAGTAAAATTGTTGTTTTAAAGCAGCAAGTAGAAGGACTGCCTTCTGTTTAAAAATGTTGCTTTAAAATTATGTTTCCTGTAGCAGATATATTATTAAAGTTTTATAGTTGTGACATATCTTTTTATTTGCCTTTAGGAGAAAGTAATGACTAGCATAGTTCTGCAGTTAAACATTTACAGAATTAAATCTGCAATATTGTAGTGCAAAATAAAATTCACAGTTTACATAGTTATGTTTTGAAGTTTTTATAAATCAAAACCACAATGCATGGAATAGTATTTATTTATGAAAATGGATAATTATACAGCTTTAGTTGATTTTTCACCACCAGACTACATATGAGAAGATTAAAATGTTTTATTTTGTTTAGCTATTTGGAAATGTGCAGAAAAAGCTACTGATTAGAGGTTCATAAATCATTCAGTTGAGTTTTCTAAGTTTAAATAGAGACAGTAATACAGACACAAATACACCATCGTTATTCAGATCCAGTAGGCTTATATGTAAGCATCTGAGTTTAGAAGTGGAACTCTGAAGTGAAAGTCTCTTTTTGAATAAAATTGCAAAGTAAAATAAAATATAACGTCAATATTTTTAAGGGGCTCACTGGCTAAAGTAGGACGGTAAAAAATGTATTACAATCCTCACCACTTTAAAAAATAGACTTTTTTTATTTAATGACAGAGTTTAACTTTGTACTCTCCTTTAAATCACTCTGTAGCACCTTAAAGGCGGTTCAGATGTTTCAATTCAATTATAGCAGAGCTCTAGGTAAGCAGCTGCCTATATCTTTTGAGTATGAAATTATCATGGTGATTTTTAGTTTTTGTAAGACTGAGTACCAGTTCCTTGCAAACAATTGATCTTTATGTTGCAAGATATGTATAGCATATGTTAAAACAGAATATATGTTTGCAGTCATGTATTAAAGACATATAAATGGTATATAATTCAGCTGTGAGAGAAAGTAATGCAATTAGATAATTTGCTCCTAATTTTTCGTCTCTACTAATTCATACTTTTGTTAGATGTGTAAAAGCTAATGCTAAGATTCATGCAGAATTCTGTGTAATGAAGTGAGCAGGAAAGCACGCCATCCATCAGTAGTACCAATTATTTTCCATTAAACATAAAGTGTACTTTATCAATAGTACAAAGATAGCTTGCTAATGAAGAAACTCGGTGTATTGTGTTTTAAAAGAAAATGGCTTGATTCTTTTAAATTAAGAATTTTGTGTTTCTTGTTTTGAAAAGGAAAAACATAGATATGGAAGTTTTCTGATGGGGAGCTCAAATTGTGTTTACACCTCAAATTAAGGTTAAGTGGAATTACTGTAAAACAAATACATAGTTGCAGTTAATATAAATAGAGCCTATTCTTTTAAAAATGGGCAATGCCAATATTGCTCTTTGGTTTGGATAAGTCTTCCTGGAAGGACTTCTGTTCCACACTGGTGGCTTTCACCTGTATATTTTTATTATTTTTCCTTATTCAACTGAGGAAACAAACAGATCCCCCTCTTGAAAAATGTACATAGAAACTTGTAACTTAAAATCTTATAACCTTTATATGCTACCTTCTGAAGAATATAGTCTGTTTGGATTTTCTGTTTGGAACTGCTTTAGCAAGAAATGTCTTACACTGTACTCTTGAAGGAAAGTTGTTTTTTTTATAGGTCACATTAAAGGTATCGGTATATAACACTTTGAATAATTTATATTGCAATTGTTGAAGTTTATTATTTGTTTTGGATATGGGTGAAAATATCCAATTAAATTGGTGGGTCTGAATGTGGAATTAAGAAAGGGACATAGCTCTTTAAAGTTATTAGCATAAAGACAGCGTATTTGTTTATTATGTTTCAAAATCAGCCACTAGTATCTCTGCCACAGGTAACAATTGACTTTTCAGGCTTTAAGTTAATAGCCTTGTCTCTTGCTTGTAGGGATCAATATTAGTATTAATTAATCACCATTATCAGCCCTAGGATCTGGTTCTATTTGTTGTTACATCAGCAAAATATCAATATAGAAAGTGGACTCTCTGATCGTCATGGCAACTTCATCTCTTGGGTCAAAGAAAGTTTATCTTATCTGTGCATGGAGAGTGGCAAACTGTTTAGGGATCTAGTTTGAACTCTAAGAACATTGATTTAGTTTTTGTTTGTGAATAGAGGCTGAATTCCAATCACAAGGGATAGGTAAGATTTAAATATTAATGCCCAAAGGCTTGTCTGAGAGGGTGTCATACCATTACTGCCAGATTGTCTTTTTGAGATGACACAAAGGTAGAGAAGGAGAATTGTGTAGTCAGGATTATTTAAAGCTCACTAATTTCTGCATTTGACTAACATATTTTAAATGAAAGTGTGATAATTGTATTGCATTTACATGGCAATATTACTTCTTGCATGTGATCCCACAGCCAGGGATTCCTCCCCTTATGCAGAGATCAGTATAGAGTTAGCTCAGGAATGTGTGGGACGGGGAAATATCTTATTTATTCCCTTTTAAGAGATTAAAACAAAAAAAAGTGGCTGAGACGACTATGAGGGTTGATTTCATTGCTGTATACTCCTGAAATAATGACAAGCAAAACAAAAATCAGGAGCAATCTGAATACTACAGCCTAATCAGTTATAGTTATGCTTGGAGACTGATGAACTGATAAAAGTATTTCATGAGGCTGTAATGACAAAATATTACTACCATTATTTTGTTATACACCATACAACGTTAATAGATCACTTTCAAATGTCTATGTCTTTGTCTACTCTAAGGCATCAGATTTGAGGATTTTGAATATATATAATTATATGCTGGGCAGTTTTAAAGACATGAAAATCCTAATATATGTAGTCTTGTCTGAAGTATAAACACACTTTCTATACTAATTATTCTTAAATGTGTAAGTGTATTCAGGTGTACGCTGTCTATAATGTCTTAATACATGTATTTTAAGCGTAGATTCAAGGTGTCAGTGCTATAATTACCAAGTCATTCAGCAGATAGTATTTTTCTAATTTTATTTTCCTGCAGGTGAGGAATAACAAAGTTTCCATGTCATATCAAAGAGTGAAGCTGCCAATCTATAATATACTCATTTGGGAACCCCAACATATACTCAGGGTACTTTAATATACATGCAGTAGCAAAGAGGAGTTCTTGTGAAAAAAACGCTAGCATAATGCTTACACTATAAAAGGAATCACTTCTTGGTATTGACAACTCTCATTGATTATTTAGTTTTATCTAATGCTTTGAAAGGGTAATGCCATCATGCATTGGTAACAATTCCGGATGGTTGTCACAGCAGATGTTTCCTTGTAAGGGATTTAGTCTATTGTAAAGTAAACATACAATATGTAATCTTGACTTATATGTATAGTGCTTTGAACTACTCTATTTAGTGTAGGGATATTTACAAAAAAGATTTTTTTAAATAAGTTAACAATTTTAAAAATCAGAAAAAAGCACCCCTCCTATCTTCCTGTTAGATAAGTTGAATGAACTATGTTGTGGTTATGGATCCATCTTCTCCTTATTTTGCAGTTGGTCCAGACTTTCCATGTTGAGAGTAAAGGTTACACAGGTTGCCGTCCTTTCTTACCATTGGCATTTTTTATTCTGAAAAGTCATATAGCATTTCTAAATATGCGGAAGTAAGGAGAGTGTATCTTTATTAGTAATCCTGTACACAGCTTTGCATTTGAAAGTTGCTATGTCTTTTATGTTTATGTAATTAGCCAAGAACAAAAATATTTTGGGACATATTCTCTCTTTGATTACACCCAAGTAATCCCATCATTGCAAGTGTGTAAATAAAGGTAGAGTGTGGCCCCAAACTTTCATATTATTGGTAGTTTTATAGAACTTCCTCTTTTAAAATAAGGGAACATTAAATTAATAGGTCGCCAATGTGAATACAACTAGTAATGGAATATCTAGACTAACACCGGATTAATAGTGAGTTATTTGAACTTTTTTTTCATAAATTCTTCTCATACATTATTTGCTGCACTCACAGAGATGAGTTAGAGTGATATTACTTTGTACTACCAGACAACTAGGCTTGCAGTTTTCAGTCTGTGATTAGCTGATATAACTATGTGTGAAAGGCTGATTTTAGAGTACTCAGTCTAAAAACCTAAAAACAAAACAAAACACAAAAAACCAAAGCAATGTAATAAAATACTGCATCATTTTCAAAGTTATTTATTTTGGTTTCCTCTGTGTCTAACCTTTTCTGAAATTGACAGTATTATTCTAATTATAAACCTTAAAGAATAGATCGTGCAGACTCTTACGTATGTTAACTTCATGAACATGAATAGTCCTATTGACTACAGTGCACATTGTAGTACATAAGTGTTTACAGGATTGGGGCCTAACTAACACATGCAGTGAAATATGCTAAGTTCACTTTGGTGCTTACAAAATTAATTGAACACAATGAGGACCTTGCTTGAATAAAGTGCTTTCCATTGTACACAAATGATTTTTGTGGCACAGATTTGCCCCTTCTGTCACAAGTGTCATGTTTTACAGCCTTTATTTTTCATGGTTGAGGTATGCTTTTTATGTGACACAATTATATGGAGAAATTTTATATTGCCCTTTAAGAGCATATTTGCATTTATTATAGAAATGTGAATTTTAACGAGAGTAGAATGAATTATAGCGTACAGTACTGTATGCCTTATAGGCCAAATTATAACAGAAGAAATCTTGACATGTATTTATTGTAAAGAATATTTTTTTGAAATTCAATAAACTCGTAAATACTTTCTGTAAAATATATGGAGATGTTTATTTAAGCAGAGAGGACATTTTCTAGGGAGTGATTTTAATCTCAGTTATGCTGGTGTAACTCTACTGGCTTCCATGGAGTTACTCCTGATTTACACCTTCGTAAATGAGTTCAGAATGAGGACCCTCCTACTTTATATTTGACTACTGTTTCACTGGAGGGGAGGGAAAAACAAAGTTTAAAGATTAATGTTTACATTAATGTAATAGCATCAAAAAAGTGTATTCACTTTTCAGATCTTTAGCTTCATGTGAAAATGTGACTATTCTTTCAGATTTATTGAGTCCTAGTATTTAATTTTTATTTCCAAACTTTTGATTCAGTCTTTATATAAAGCAGCTATACAAATTGCTACTCTGAAACATTTTGGGGGACTTAAACTAGGTCATATGTGTACAAAGGTACTTTCTACAGTATTTCACAAAGGCAGTGAGGCACCTAAAATTGATATATCTATCAAACAAGGTCCTGATCCTATACCCATTGAGGTCAGCTGCAAAATTCCCAATGGCACAGGACAAATCCAAAACTACAAAAGATTTTAAAAAGCAATTTCCCCCCTTTTCCTCCTCCCCTCCTCCATCAGAATATTCAGCCAACAAATGTAGAGAAATAAACTTCCAGTTTTTCTTGGCAACTGGAATACATTTACTTTGAAATCTCTAAATTGGGTTAATATTATGAACATTTTTTCAGTTAACTGTACTTTGGCCCCTTCATCCACTTTATTCTAGTTGAGATGGTCACTCTGAATGCCTATTAAAGCAGTTGTGATGGTGTTTGTGTGCCCTTATTCATATGAATAACCTTTATTCACATAGCAGTCCTATTTGAATGGGATTGTTTATATGAATAAGGATAGATTATTCAAGAGAGTAAGGTAAGGGTTACAGGATCAGGCTCTTGGTTTGAAAATAACTTTAATTTACAAACAAAACTTAATTTTTATTAAGGTTTTATTTTTTATTTAGAAAGCTCTGTTTGATAGTTATTCCAAAATAGATATGGAATTTCAGTGAGCACTGACCAATCTGAGTATTGAGCAAAACCTCATATATTTGAGAGTTATTTTGAAAATATATTAGTTGGATGCTAAAAATATAAGTCCACTCCTTAACAATGTGCATCTTGGACAAACAGGCACATATTTTGTCATCAAGTTGCTTAAGCTTCTGAAGTCAGGGCTACAACTGGGTCAGATGATAAGATGAGCACAACAGAAAAACGAAGAGCGCCTCTGATAAAAACTGATTGATTGATGTCTGGCTTCCCCACCATCACAAGCAGTTGACAGTTAGTTTGGGATCAGATGATTTGGCTTTTGCGATAGAAGATGGGGCCTACTAGGCAAGTCTGAAGGACAAAAAGGTCGGTTTCTGTGTAGTGTCAGGCAAGGCTGGGCTCCCAAAAGGTGGGGCATTGGATTATGTTCTTTAGTTCTATGACTTAACTTTTCATGGTCCATTGAAAGATGAAGTAATCTGGTCAATGCCAGTACAGGAAAAAAGAATGGGGGAAGACGGGGAACAAAACCCCCTAAATTTACTAAAAAAGTGAATTTACAGTAAAAAAAAAAATCGAAATTTTAATATTTACTTACAACTCAAGTTATTTATATAGCTTATAAGCTTTCTGGTAGAGAATACTCCTTACTTTATATCTAGCACTAGGGCTGCAATAAAGGAAATTTTCTTATATAAGTACAGTAAAGGAATATCATCTAATATAAAAAAACCCTGGGTCTTAGCTTTTGATACACTTAACCATGTTCAATGGGCTATTATGTACTACATATCTTTGACAAGATAAAAAAAGTTAATTACTATAGTACACTTTTAAAATTTTAATAAAAAAGTAAAATTCTGTAAAATATAATTTCTGTGAATTAACCAGGGAGTACTATCGTTGATATTTTACTACAGCACTAAGAACTGTGAATTTCATAGGCTAAATATATCATTTCTACTCAGAACATGTTACAATTAACAATCAAGGTGTAATAGGCACAACGGAAAAAATGGGAAAATGAACATCTTAATAACTTTAAAAATTAAAGGTTTTCTCAGTGTAAACCATGAAAATGTGTACCACCCTCTCACAATTGGAATCAGGACAGCTTGAATTTGAATTTAGATTTTGGACAGTTTGATACTCTTGAAATCCTTTATGATGTATTGCTTTTCTTTGAGTTTTAAGGGTCAGATCTCCAAAGGACAGTTGGGTCTCAGCTAATGCTGCTGGCTTAATATCAGTAAGATGAATTCTGCAAGGTGCTGTACTGCTGATAGTATAACTGGAATGCAATATGAAAGAACCCGTAGTATAACGTGGAATGCTACCATAATAAGTGATCATTGTAAGTGAACTGGGGGTCATTTGAACTGTGATTAGTTATACTTCAAGAAAGGTTGTTTTCTTACTATTTAATCTGTAGGGACCTGATTCATTTTTTTTAAAAAGGCTTGTGCAGGAATTTCACAATGTTATCTTGGATCTTTTGCACAGGAGTTGAAATATATGTTGGAGGCATGATTCAAAAACTAAAGTTCAGGACTTACAGAAATGTGTGAACACAGGTTTTAGGCAAGACCACAGTAGTGTGTAAGAGCATCCTCCATTTTTGTCAAGAGCATGACAGATCACATTAGCATCTGGGTTTCTGTGGATTTCTGTACACTGTTCTGGTGTGCTCCTACAGCAGCATTATGAGTGGTGATCAGAAGCAAATAGTTACAGACCATACACACTTGCAGGTATGTTACAGATTCATAAGTATGTTTATCTGAAAAAATATGTTGTACAATAAAGTATTTAGACTGTCATACAGTAAATCAGTTGCTGTTGTAAATATATCTTTTTCTTTAATTATTTCAAAAATAATTATATACTTCATAAATCTTATTGAGGGACTTTTTTTTTTCATTCTTGAAAGCATTTTTTTCATGTCTGACCAGGGAGAGTGCCCTGCCTTACTTTGCCTGTTTTAAAGTTGTACATCTCTAGGATGTGTAATTGAGAGCCATCTAATTATACACAGAGGAAAATCAGGGTTGACAAGTTGTTGTTTTTTTAAAGTCATGCAGCCAAAATAATCAAGATCAGCATTCTTATAAATGGAAAGTAACAATCAGCTACTTAGACCAACTAGACTGTGTAATTTTATGATTAGTCTTACAGCTTAGGAAATCTCATTTAAGTGGGAGTGTACATTGGGGATGTTATAACTGGACTGATTAGCCTGACATTCACTTTGACGTTCTTTGACTGTTAGATTGGAAGTTTTCACTGTCAAGAAAGAAGAACATTGGAGTTCAGGTAAAGAATGTGACACAAAGCTTTTGGGAGATTTTTTCCCCCTAAGAGTGATTATCAATCATAAAATTCTCTTGGGAGGTATAAATAACTCCTGTAGTGTAGCACAAAGGAGAAAACAAACACTGAATATTTGGGGTCTTTTTCTTTTCTCACTTATACTGGTGTAAATTAAGATTAACTCTACTGAAGTCAGTGGCCTTATACCACTGTAAAATAGGTGTAATAATGGAATCAGACCCTTTGTGCCCCAATTCACCATTTTTGGGAAATTAAAGCCCATTTGTACACTTTCAAAAATTTCTTGCAAGAATGCATAGTAATGTTTGGTACAATTAGAGTATTTCAAATACATGGCTTACATTCAGTTTTGGCTTAGTTTTTATTTTTAACTGAGCACTATTTTATATTTGCACAAGTGGTCCTGGACTTTTCCAAAGGATTTTCTGTCCTTTGTGGTGCTGAATTATGTATACATTGAATTGTGTTCGTATTTAGGGGTGTTAACTCAGTTTTTCAAGATAACTGCTGCTAACTAAGCACATATTTATTATTAAAATATTTATTTATTAAAACAGTAACATTGAAAAATGTTTTACAGTCAATTTGGTGGCCTCTGTCCAGTTCCCAATGGACAGATGTTCACATTGCAAAAATACCGCTGTGCAGATGGCACTATTTGGCATCTTTCTTTAGTCTTCACTTTTATTATCATTCTCATATTGAAAGGCAAACAAATCATGGTTCCTAAATAGACTTAAGAACTGAATTACCACCAGTTTCTGGTGCATCCTTATAATAGATAATGTTAGAGATAATTTTGGGTTCAGAATAAACAGATAGATTGATAGATAATATATCAATATAGTTATATAGAGGATATAAATATAAATGGGGGAAACTTCAGGTCCAGTTTTTTTAAAGTGATCCATAATTTTGAGTACTTTGGTTTCTGGATGCCCATAATTAGATTCCTGGGGCCTAATTTTAAGAAGTTCTAGCTCCCATTGAAGTCAATTGAAACTCTGGCTATAAATGTTATAATCCAGCTAATCCGTGGCACAGCTAGGAATAGAAATCAGATGTCTTGATGCCCATACTTATGGTTTAGCCACAATGTGATCCTTCTCTCTTTCACGAAAACTCTTAAGTATTTGTTGTAAAAGAATTATATCTCTTGGATTTTAATGTCTGGTCAAAATAGCCCATTTGTAGTTAGTAAGTTTCTCTCTTTCACTACTAAAACACCTACCGATGTACTTCACTGTAGCTCAGGCTCTTATTTTAAAGTAAGATCAAAAGTAGAGGGATTTTGCTTTCTACAATGGTAGCTCTGTATTTTCAACATATTCAGTGTCCGTTGTATTAACCTTCTACTAAATGATGTGGAGTTTGGTCTTGGAAATAGTCTGTCTCTTAAATTTCAGTGTTGTGCTATTTTAGGTTCTGTCATACAAAGAGAAGTTTATCTCTTTTAGGTTTTTATACTAAATTCTGAAATTTTAAACCGGTGTGCCAGAAACAGTTCATCTTTCATACATATGAGATATTGTACATACTGAGTGATTTTAAGTTGCCTGTCATATTTTTATCCAGACTATTATATCCAGTCAGATTTTCTTTTTGTTAAAACATTTACCCTGTGCCAAATATGTTGCTCTTTTTTATACTGTATTAAGGATGCTATATCCTTGAAATAGATCCAATAATTTCTTCTCTATAACTGGCTTAAATTGTATATTGGAGTTGAAAGCAGTGGTGAGAGTAAAAATGTAAACCCACAGAGAAAACATACATGTAATAGAAGAATGAAGGTCTTAATTTATAAATATCACTGTACACCTTTTTGCTCATAGAAATGATACATAGCATGACTACAACTGAAGCATTTTGGTTTTCTTTTAATTAACTTTAAAAGGAATGGACACAGAGATGAAATAGAATTGGCATGAGGGGAAAACTGTACAAAGAAATAAATGATGACATTTGCTCTGAACCTCTTGAAAAATGAAGTTTAGAGTTTAATTAAAATAAAGTGTGTTTTTAGGAGCTGAGTTCTCACATAGCAGATGGCTTTCATGAGAGTTGGTCAAATTATTCACTGAATAATTTTCTCAAGAAATGTAGCCTATTTTTTTGTCTGTGAATTAGACACAAATAGGGCCTGAGGGTTATGACTTTGCTTGTCATTTGTGCAACAAATTTTAGCCTATGGATTGAGTATTTTGAGCTATTCACAGTTTGTGAGCTATAAAATATATTTGGTCACTTAAGTTACGAGGTAATTTTAGGTTTCATGACTGCATGATTTAAACACTATTAAATAGTACGAATGCCTGAACAAATCACTGGCCATTTGATCCCCTCACAGAGAGAGAAAGTAATGGAGAGGGGAGAGAGGAGAGGGAGAGAGAATAGGAGGTCAATGGATTTAGGAAATTCTAGGTTATTTTAATACTTTTCCTTTTCTCTCTAACAAGAAATGACATTATGTTTGGACCCCAAATCTAAAATTGCACAGGGAGAAAAAGATATTAACCATATTTATTGATAGCTTAGCAGATTTTACATTTAACTTTCTTTTGATACTTGTACAGAAAGTCGCTGCAGTTGTGTTCAAAGTGGTATTAGCAAAGGTTGCAGTCATCTACAGTGTCCTTGTCTCTCATTTGATTAATTATCTCAGTTCCAGGGCTCTGGCCAGAGAGGTTTGAGGAGCTTCTGTTTTAAGTGTTCTACAATCCATATAAAACAATACTTTATATATTTGCCAAATATGTGGATTGATTAACTGATCTCCAGTTTGTCACACTACTACCAACTATTCACTATAGTAATTTTAAGCCTACTCAATGGTAAAGTATTGTACATGATACAAAATCATTCATTTGTAATGTAGTGCATTATACTGTTGGTAATTATTGTTTGGGTACATACCTTTATCTGATCATATGTTTCTTCATAGCTCCCTGTTCTACGGGGTGGTGGAACTCTGCACACTAAATGAAAGAACATGCTTTTAAAATAACAGGAGTTATATGTGTATGTCCCCACACAGTGAGAGGAGAACATGTCCCAAAGACTGTGAAAATGTTACAAGTTATATTACATACAGTCGTCGTGTGATCCTTTACTCTTTCAAGGCCACTTCTGTTTGTTTGTTTATTTATTTTTCTTTTTTGTTTTAAACATCAGTGGGAGAGTTATATATCCTCTGCCTATGGAGCAATCATCATCCAGTATGTACACATGGAGTTTGGTTTTTGTATTGTATTTCTTTGTTCTGGTTAGCTTTTGGTGTGATATTTGTGTGGGCATGGGTGTGTGTGTGTGTGTGTGTGTGTTTGCCCCTTAGTATTTGGTTAATAATAACAGTGATACGTAGCTCTCATACAGCACATTTCCTGAAGTGGATCAAAGAACCTCTTTACATAGGAGCTCACTATCTATCATGTTGCAGATGGGGAAACAGAGGCACAGAGAGGGTAAGTGACTTGCTCAAGGTCACCCAGGAGCCCAGTGGCAGAGCTAGGAATAGGATCCAGGACTTCTGGATCCGACTCCCAACTACTGCAACCCATAGTACTATATATTTACTTACCTTACCAGCTATTTTTGGTATATTACTGATATTTTCTTGCTGGTGAAAATGGTGCTTTATTAAGAAGTAGGAAAGCAAGATCTCTGTCCTTTGGATCATATATTCATAATAGAGGACAGCCAAAACCAGGAAAATCTAAACCTTTAACTTTTGGACAAAACATTGTGCTGCAAGACTAGTTAGGACAGGCTATCAGGCCTGCAGCATTAATGTTACCTATAGTATACACATGGGGTATATTATACTTTTGATTGTGCAGAATCAAAATGTAAAACCAAAAGGCAATATACTCCTGATCTTTGGATGCATTAACTCTAGATACACAAAATGAGTGCCATACTGACATTTTCTTTATTCAGCATGTGGAATAAGTGGGGTAAATGCTGGGTATACCCTCTGGATTACCTACATCCTCATTTGTTTTGCTGCACAGGCAGTAGCAAGCAGTGAGTGAATAGGGATTGGGTAAGGTGTAAACATTGGAGTAGCCACTGCTTCATGGTTAGCCTGCTTGTGCACCACATGTGGTGTACAAATGTCCTGCTATAGTGGATACAGAAACCAAAGCCCTATGTTTCCCTTCAGGGATTAGGACCCTATTTTATAATTTCTGTTTAGTTGTACAATGTAAGATGTACATTGGGTTTAATTTTTCTAAGTAATTTATCACATCCTTTTCTTACAAAAATATTTTCAGTGGCAAAACTTGCACTTGTAAAGGCCAGGATTTCACCCTTAGTGGTAATTCACCTGGATTTTGTAGGGCCAGCTGTTGGTCAAGGGAGTCTCCTTTGATAACTAATAACAAGTGATACTTGAGCTGTACCCATTTTGTCTTGAAAGGTTTTTCTTCCTGCTTGATTTTACTTTACAGCAGAAATTCAGGTCTGGACTACCCTAGAACTCTGTGGAAAAATGGAGAATTGTGACGTCACAAGAATTTGATTGCATAAGCAGAGCAACTGAGAGGGGAAAGGGTTCTTTAGACTGCTGTATAGGACTGGTTTGAATTGGCATGGAGTTATACTGATTTATGCCTGCTGAGGTTTTTCTGAAGGATTTGTTTAACACCTGTTTAACTTTGTTAATGATTCAACATCTCTACCCATTAAAGTAAGGGTTGAGATAGCTCTTAAACTGCATCTGAGACTCTCAAGCAGTCTTTCCACAAAACTAAGAGAGACCAGGTTTGACATTTCTGATATTCTCAGGTAACAAATAAGCAGGTAAAAAAATGTCCAAGCCCTCTTTGTACAAAACAAAGAAGCAAAAAAGACACAACTCAATTTTAAAAAAAGGCCTTGAGGTCACCTTTAATACATTTAGAAGCCAGTAATAAGTTTTATTGAAATCAGAGTGAATTCTCCAAATACACTTTAATAGGCTTGAATGGAGACTTTGAAAAGGTCAAAGCAGAATGCAGGAGGTTAAAATGCTGAACAATGACCTGAACAGAGAGTTGTTGTGTCTCTGGATCCCAGACATACTTTATTAGGACAACCCAGCTGGTTTGCTATTTCTATCTCCTCATTATCAACACGCTTATGGTATGGCCTCTTCCCCCTCACTTCCATTGCCAAGAATTTGGCAGGGACACCAAGTGAGGAGGTCAGAGACTGATTGAGGGGAAAAAATGTAGCTAAGACTGCAGCAGAGAGAGCCCAGTGGGTAAAAAACTAACAAGGTTTGCTATTTTATTTTAGGGAGACTACCAGTATAGTGTTTCTTTGGTAAGCGGTGATTACAACTCTGTGTAATTAGTTACTAAACAACTGACACATGGGGCCTGATTCTCCTCTCACAATGGTATAGAGTAAGAATAACAACACTGAGATCAATGGACTTGTACTGGTTTTATGAGTGTAAATGAGAAGAGAGTCAGGCCTGTACTTTTTCATCGATTTTAGCATTTTTACTTATTTAAAGATGAAGAAATTTTGAAATTTTAGTTCTATTTCATGGGAAAAAATGAAGATTAATGAATGGGAGCAGCATACTAGTTAAGTGTTGTATGTGTCGGATTTGGCTGTGTACGGCTAAACGGAGAAAGGAAAAAAAAATCCAACATCCAGCAATGTTCAAAGGAAGGAAGTGGGAGGGGAAAAAAGACTTTCTCACACTATTTCCATAGTTTCCATTTCAAAATACATGTATCAGCTCTTATGACACATAATCTACATCTACAGTATATGGTTCTAGGACTGGTAATGGTGAAACCTATTGCATGCTAGCACTGATAAACAGGAAAATAATCCCACATTCACATGTCCAAAATACTATAAAAACACAAGCAGACAAACAAAAGCTTTCATTTTCTATAAAAGATCTGTTTCTTCGGGACAATATTTAGTTTCTCCCTTCAGTAAGATATGGATTATCTCAAACTAGATAATACTAGACTGAAAAAAACCATTTTTTAAATTTTCTCTTACTGACAACCCCCTCACCCGTTCACATAATAACAATGTGTCTGAAGAGAAAAGCAAGCAAATTTCTGCAGGCTTGATCCTTTAGCTGTTATGCTTGCCTAACTTTCATAGAAATAGATATGGGTTATGTGTTCACAAAGAACTGCAGGATTGGGTCTCAAATTCTCAGAAGGTGTTAAGACAGATTCTTAAATAATAATGTTGCATTAGCATTATATTCTATCCTACTTATATTAATACATAATTATTGATTATACATCTGATATTAGTGGAGTTAGTCTGAATTTATACCATAACCATTTTAATTAAAAGCAGAATTTGGGCCTATATTACAATTACAAACTCTAAGGGCCAAATATTGTCCTGGGTCTTTGAATGAAACTTTCTTTGGCATCATCAAGATTTTCATACAATTTAAGGACTATCTGTGACTCCAAATATAGGAGTAGTATGTTAGGAGTATAATGCAACATTCCTAAGAGGCCTTGATCCTCCAAAGTCCTAGATTACTTGGTAAAGTACAGTAATATTGTCCTGGATGACACATTGCTATTAATTTGTACTAAGTGCTAACATCATTGATTGCACAAGAACACCTTGGTACATGTAGGAAGGAAAAGTGCGGATTTTTTAAAAAGGAAAAGAAATATTTTGCTCAAAGAATACAGTAAAAGAGACAAAATTCCTCTCACTAGTAAATGTGGGTAGCTGTTTAATTGAACAACATGAACACGAAAGCAGAGTGAAGATAATAGACAAAAGAGAGAGAAAGGATTCACTCTGTGCTGGGATTAGAACCTTGGGCTTTCCAGATGTGAGGAATAATTTATATTTAAAGAATTTATTCCAGTAGAGAAAGGGAGAACATTTTGGTTGAAGCTATGCCTGTAAAGCTAATATTCCTGTGTTCATTCTTAATTTTAAAAGTACCATTTATGCTGTTATTTTTATACTATTCACAGTAAACTCATGACATTTCTGCCCTCTCACAACAGATACCTAACAATGAAACAGCTTCAATTAAGAAGCAGAACATCAGCCTCTGGCATCTCATTCTGTTGTTCCATCTTTTTTGCTAGGGAGAATTCATTTGTTTCTTAATTAAGAAAAACACCAATAGCATGAAAAATCTGCTTATGGTACCTGAATGGTAATTAGGTGAAAGGTAAAAAAGAAACACGCACATACATTCCAGTAGCAGCTAAAATGAACTTGAGCTGATAAAAGTGAACTAAACTACCCTTGCATAAATCGAGGCTGAGGGAAGTGTACAGTCATTATGGCTAAGACAATATGCAAACTATCTTCAAAGAAATCAAATTGCTAGAGTGTTTTCATTTGCATGTATTAACTATTAACATAATGAGGAAAAGTGACATTGGACCCGGATTGTGTGTCTGTTCGGATTGATAACTCTACTGCATCTGCAAACAGGCGCCCAAAAATCACACTAGTAGTCAGATCAGTGTTGAACTCTGAAGTGTGTGTGTGTGTGTTTATCTGGAGTCCTGAACAAACCTGCTGGGGTGTTTGAATGCAAGCCATCTTTTTTGATGGTGATCCCTTACTAGAGGCACTTACTTTGCTTTAAAGGTGCAGATCTCAATTTTGAACTTTTTCATCATGGATAGTGTCATCTATAAAGAAGGAAGGCTAGTTATAGTGTACAGATTCAGAATTGTTGAATGTGATTGAATTGTTAAATAGTTTATGCAATAGTTATTCAGCTGTGTTTTCTCTTTCAAGAATGTCCTGTTATATGAAAACAGCCTAATAAAACTATCAAACAGTATGCTTATGAAGAGAGGAAAACCTCAGTTGAACTCTGACTTTTGGGATCATCAATTACATGGTATTCTACACAATTACTTGGACCATATTCAACAGGGTGTGTAATTACAGTACTTTGTCATGTGCTTAGCTACTATCAAGGTGCTTAGATAGTGATATGACGGTGTCATATAAGAACCTAGATGGACACCGTGTATTGTTCTCTTAGGGGGGGGGGGCGGGGAGAAAGTACATCTTCTTAAAATCTTGTACTTGTTAATGAAAGCATATTAAATACATAGTTTTCTCCATGATTTTCATGTGTCTTTTCTTTGAAAGGTTTGTTTTAACCAGTTTATGCTTGTAGCTCAAAATTATTAAAAGAAAAATAGTTTTGGGAGAGAGCATCTATTAGTGAAAAGGAGATCGGAAACAATAACAGAAATTGTCCAGTAAATTCAGGTAATTGGATAATTGGATTGCTGAGGAGAGAAGAATCATTATGCATTGTATAAATACACTCAGTGTATTTATACATGGAATGTTTTGTGTAAGTTTTATCCTGTGCTGTTTTTGTGCTTTGGAACTGATAACAAAATGGTGACTATCTTTGCTTTCTTTAAAAAAGGCCATATTTGATTGCCATCTGTGAATGTAAACAGTCTTTCCAGAGGGCCAAAGGGATTTTCCCCATGGCTATTCTTGATTGCTGTGTGCATGTGTTCATTAATGTAAACCCAGCACTCAAACTGCAGTGTGAGCTTGAATCCTGTGAAAATTTGTGTTTGTGAAAGGTGTACACCTAAGGCAAGCCTGATGTTGAAAGTCAAATTTGTAGAACATCTGTGTAACTCAGTGGTTCTCAAACTTTTTTTTTCTGCAGACCACTTGAAAATTGCTGAGGGTCTTGGTGGACCATTTAATGATCTTTCCAAATGTTGTTTGTACTGTTAGCTAACTATTGTAAAGCGCTTTGGATAAACGGACTATATAAAAACCGCCCTATAATAATTAATGCCCTTTGTTCTACAAATAAAAGCACACAACTCATATTTTAATATCAGTAGTCTTACCATTCTAATATGATGGTGCCCTTTTTCCCCTGCTGCGGCAGCCCCCGAGCTGGGGCTCGGAAGGAGTGGGGTCTCCCCTGCCACAGCAGCCACCAAGCTGGCTGGGAAGGAGTGGGGTCTCCTCTGCCACAGCAGCTTGCGTGGCTCCACTTATTAGGTGGGTGGCCCTTCATTCTCTTGTGTGCGGCATCCCAGGCACGCACCTTAGAGGGAACTATCCGCGGACCACCTAAATGGGGCTTGCAGTCCAATGGTGGTCCACGGACCACAGTTTGAGAACCTCTGGTGTAACTTATTATTTCGTTCACAAAGACCATAACAGGTGGCCAACCTGTGGCTCAGGAGCTGCATGCGGCTCTTCATAGGTTAATATGAGGCCCCTTGCATAGGCACTGACTCCGAGGCTGGAGATCTATAGATGCTAACTTTCCAATGTGCCGGGGAGTGCTCAACCCCCTGCTCTGCCATGCTCTCATTCTTTACCCCTCCTCACCAGAGCCTTCTGCGCACCGCGTAACAAGAGATTGCGGGAGGTGTGGGGAGGGAGTGGGAGGCACTAATTGGTGGGGCTGCCGGCGGGCAGGAGGCGCTGCAGGTTGGAGTGGAAGGAGCTAATGGGGGGCTGCTGACATTAGTGTGACTCTTCGGCAACGTACATTGGTAAATTCTGGCTCCTTCTCAGGCTCAGGTTGGCCGCCCCTGCAATAGCATCTCATGTATGCAATGAACACTTGCAGAGAAAAGAATTTCAAACTTGATAGATACAAAAGAGCTTTCCATTAATGAGTTATATGCTGGTAATATAGTGAAGGTGTAGGAAAACAGACTGTTTTGCATTAATTAACAACTGACAGAACAGTTGCAGATCGGATTCTACGTTTTTTTAAATGCCATTAATGTACAGTAATTTTATAGTAGTTTTCCTTTATATACTGGGAAACAAACACTGTAGCAGTTCATTGAATGCTTTCTTTACTGAAAAACAAAAATTTTCATCTTGGTTTCTATTATTTGATTTAATACTTTTTATTGTATATCTAATGGAGTAGACCAAAACATGGACACTGGAAAAAAATATGGTTTTTTCTGCATGCTGAGAGCTATGTGAAAATTGGAGTGGAATTCTTGATCTATCCTGCAAGCATCTGAGATGGGATAATGACCATAACCCCTTAACATTCCCTATCTAGGAATTCCCAGCCACTGAACCTATGTAAGCCTGGATCTAGTGTCCCCTCCTGCAGCCTGCTCCAATACTATCCACTGTGCCAGTATATTCAGAGCTGGTCTGGAGCTCACCTTTACAGTGCAGAAGGAGATGTAAAGACCTCTTGTCTGGCTTTACTGGAAGAAGGACAGGAGACACTGGATATTGGTTAATTAGGCTACAACTTTATCATTAGTTGTCCAAGATTACCCAGAAGATAAAAGTGTACAGTGCAGGTAAATTCATGATCACTTCAGTATTTATGCGCACACACATATATATGCTTTGATCAGCCTTCCCTTTCCATCCTGATCTTCAGCCAACCTGCTGCTGGGACCTGACCATGCCCTACCCCCCTCGAATGAAGGTTAAGCTGGGTTATAAAGGAGGGGGGTGGTTGGCTCCCTGCTGTGACAGACATAGACACCCCAACCCCTCCATTCTGCTTCTTTAACAAACATCTCCTTTAAATCCTTTGCCAAACCATTTATCTGATCATTATATCCACTCCCTATGCAATACCTGCATTGGACATCCGCCACAAGGAGGTGCCAGCAATTAGCTTGACGATCTCCTTCTGATATCCAGATGGATTCCCAGACATCTCTTAATGCCCTCTTTAGTGTCAGCCAAAAACGTGAACGCCATCCTCCCTGAATAATTCTGGTGTCCCATATGCTATGTGAGGATGTAAAATTATCACCCCCCCCTTTCTGACTGCCATGAATTTTCCCACCTCCCTACTCACCTACCTCCTAGCCTTGTCGATCGGGGCATGTCTGACTACACAATTTTTACTCCTGGAAGAAGTTCCAGGATCAGCCTCAAGTCCCTCTTAGCTCTAAACATTAAGGCTACCCCTTTACTCATTCCAAAATCATTTCCCTAAAGGTGCACCACAGGTGCTTGCTGAGGAGCTCCCCCAGTGTACAAAAATGGCATCAGCTGGTCCCATAACATGCCCCTCCTTCCTTTCCGGCTCAGGATTGCTTCATCTCTGAGCCCCAGCTGCAAACCCTCAGGCAACCTGGACACCCGCCTGTGTGCCCAATAAACAATACTGTGCCCTCAGATCCATACCACTGTTTTCATGGCCTGTCTTCCCACACCTGGAAGGAAAACACAACAAAAATTAATGCTGACTCCACACCTGGGGTCTCATGTACATTCTGCATACTTCTGTATGCCAATGCACAATTGCCTGAACTGCCCCAGCCCCCATATCCAGCGATGCTGTTGCTGCCCCACTTGTGAATGAGTGGGAACCAAATTTCTGGGCTGGAAGCCCCAACCTCATCAGTCCCCGTCTCGCCACTGTAACAAACTGATATGGTCCGAGGGGACTCCTATCATGCATAAAGAGTGGCCCATCCCCTCCCCCCCCGGCTTATCACTATATATGCCCTCAAAGCCTCTGCAGGACAGACCCCAGGCTTGCCACCCTCCTGTAAGATAATTAATTTGGTACAGCTTCTTTGATCTGTCTTTGACTTTAGGAAGTTTAATGTAACTGCATGTCCTTGCCAGAGTCTAGCCCGCAGATCCAAAGCCCTTCCAGTAGAGTCCCTACAGGAGCCAGGCACTAGCTCGCTCACCCTGAAAGCTCCAAGGCCACATCCAGTCTGCTATAACATACATTCTCCGGGATCCTCACCAGATCCGTAAGCATGTTAACTGTGAGGCTTCACATAGTCCGGGGAAAGGGGGCTTCTCCCATCGAGCTTGCCCTTTATCGATGCCCTGCCCTTCTGGTCCCTGGGGGATGAGTCAGTGTCACCATACTGACCCACTCTGCTTCTGCAGCGTCTCCCCTCCCCCCACCTGCAACATTATAGCTTATACCCTGGCAAGCTAGACAACTCCCTCCCTGCTTAAAGTGTGGTGCTGTCATTTTGTGCTGTTGTTCTATACAATGATTCCACCACTGCTCCCTCCCCCACCTGCCAAGGGGTACCAGAGGAGTTTGTTGGCATGGGCGACTTTGAACAGGATGAACTGAACTTCAGTCTATGTTCCTACAGTTTTGAATTTAAGAAGTGATGTTTTTAAAAGCTTTGTTTAAAAAATAAAATAGTTGAAAACTCTATTTAAACAACTTAAATCCAGAGATCCAAAATCATTTACAGAATGAACATATAGAACTAAAAATTGCACACAAATGTATTTTAAAAATGATCATTATTTTTTCAAGACTTTAACTCGGGGTTCTTTATTCTTCTGTTACCAAGAGGTTAATTTTCTGAGGAAAGCAGTAAAGTTTGCATCATTTTGTGGCATGTAGTATTCCTAACAGTCACAGGAATATAAAGCTTCAGCCTGCAGTAACACATCACAACTGAAAAGGTGGCATGTGACATGGCTTTTCAGAGCAAGCCATGAAGCATTCAATGCAATCTCATAACTTTTATATGCAATTTCATTGTGTTGTGTCTTCTCTTTGATGGTGAAATAAACAGATAAAATGAAGGATATTTAAAACATATCAGTAAGTTGGTGGTGTTTTATAGTATTTTATAGACATTTATATAATTTTTTTATGGCGAATGATTTGTTTCACATTTTAATAAACTCATGAACATTGTTTGTTCCACAACTTGTATTTTTGTTTTTGTTTTGCCTCTTGGAGATGGCAGGATACTGAAAACTGAGGGGAAGGTTTGATTCCACCCTTTTTTGATCTTTAAGCACAAATGCAGAAGTCATACAGAGATTTCTTAAGAACCTCTAGAAGAGTGGTTCTCAACTGTGGTCCACCGCTTCTTCAGGGAAAGCCCCTGGTGTGCCGGGCCGGTTTGTTGACCTGCCGTGTCGGCAGGTTGGCCGGTCACGGCTCCCACTGGCCACAGTTTGCCACTCCAGGCCAATGGAGGCTGCGGGATGCTGCGGACAGCACATCCCTCTCTGAAAACATCCACTCAATGTGCCACAGTAGTCAAAAAAGCTAACAGAATGTTGGGAATTATTAAGAATTGGATAGATAATAGGACAGAAAATATTATATTGCCTCTATATAAATCATGGTAGCCCACATCTTGAATACGGTGTGCAGATATGGTCACCCCATCTCAAAAAAGATATATTGGAATTGGAAAAGGTTCAGAAAAGGGCAACAAAAATGACTAGGGGTATGGAATGGCTGCTATATGAGGAGAGATTAACGAGACTGGGATTTTTCAGTTTGGAAAAGAGATGACTAAGGGGGGGATATGATGGAGGTCTATAAAATCATGACTGGTGTGGAGAAAGTAAATAAGGGAGTGTTATTTATTCCTTCTCATAACACAAGAACTAGGGGGTCACCAATTAAATTAATAGGCCGCAGGTCTGAAAGAAACAAAAAGAAGTATTTCTTCACACAATGCACAGTCAACCTGTGGAACTCTGCCAGAGGATATTGTAAAGGCCAAGACTATCACGGTTCAGAAAAGAACTAGATAAGTTCATGGAGGATAGGTCCATCAATGGCTACTAGCCAGGATGGGCAGGGATAGTGTCCCTAGCCTTTGTTTGTCAGAAGCCGGGTGTGACAGTGTCCCCATAAAACTTTATGGGGAGATGCTTATAACTATATATGTGTAACTGGGATATGTTTTATGCTATATGTGCCATGTAACATATCTCTGTGAAAGTTATGACCTACTGAATTTATTCCTCCTGTTTGTAGGCATGTATCATTGTTGTGGTTGAAGTTATGAACATTGGTTTTATATTTGCTGGTTTTATGCATAGCTTTTGTAAGAACATGGGACCAGGTCCAGAGGAAGGAATGTGCAAGTTAAGTACAAGTACTTAACAGACAAAAGAAGGTGCAGACCCCAATCCACATCGGGGCCCCAGTCAAGGATGCAACTGGTTAGACTGGTTAGGGCACATGGACAGGTGACTTACCCATGTGATCCCAAAACTCCAGGGCAACTGGATCCTACGCAGGGAGAGGAAGAAAGGCTATAAAAGCCCTTGCAAGACCCTTCCATTTGGTCTTCAGCTGGCTAAAGGGAGAGGCTCTCCACCCCCCCAAGGACATTCCTGAGGGGAACTTAACAAAGGACAAAGACACTAGGGGGTGTGAGTGACTGCTGGACCCAGGCTAGTTCTACAGCCTGTAAAAAGGAAAATATCCGAATCTGGTGAGGCTTTTATCTGTGTTAACTTTGAATAGACATAGACGTGCGTGTTTTATTTTATTTTACTTAGTAATTCGCTTTGTTCTGTCTGTCATTACTTGACATCACTTAAATCCTACTTGCTGTACTTATTAAAATCACTTTTTACTCATTAAGTTTCCTGGAGTATGAGTTGTTACCTGGTAAGGCAAACAGCTGTGCATATCTTTCTATCTTTGAAATAGAAGGCGAACTATTTATGAGTTTACCCTGTATAAGCTTTATACAGGGTAAAATGGATTTATTAAGGGTTTGAACCTCCTTGGAGTTGAGCAGCTGGGTGTCAAAGGCAAGAGCGCTTCCAGGGGCCTTACAGTGGTGAGTGGACTTGGTTCGGACCTGGGTCTGTGTTTGCAGCAGATCAGGGGAATCTGGCTCAAAACAGACAGGATTCGGGAGTCCCAAGCTGGAAAAGGCCTGGAAGCAGGGGCAGAAGTAGCCTTGGCACACCAGGTGGCAGCACCAAGCAGGTCTTTGTGGCCCCAACCCGTCACACCGGAAATGGGCAACAGAGGATGGATCACTTGATGATTACCTGTTCTGTTCATTCCATCTGGGGCACCTGGCATCGGCCACTGTCAGAAGACAGGATACTGTGCTAGCTGGACCATTGGTCTGACCCAGTATGGCCATTCTTATGTTCTTACACCAACCTCATTATTAGCCCCAACAGCTAAGAGCACTGATAAAATTTATAATGTCCTTATGTAACACTTCAAGTCTTCTCATCCTACCCCGAACTCATTAATAGTAACAGCTGCCAATGTTACATCACAGCAGGGGATATTTAAATCAACTCCCAAAGAAAAAGAGCGCAAGAGACTTGATTTGTTGGGGGAGAAAATCAGTCTCTTCTCTCCAGATGCACATAGCGAACTAGCAGGTACTGTTAGCTAAATAGGACTTTGTAAAGTGGGATGCAATGTCCACATTTACTGAGAAAGTCCTTGAAGATGCAAGGGAGGAGTTTAGGCTTCCCTTGGTGGCCAAAATATCGTTCCAGTCTTCACTTGATGCAGCGGACACTTCAGCCCCAACTAAAATCTCTCCAGTGCCTCATCAAAGATCTACAACCTATCCTGAAGGACGATCCCTCACTCTCACAGATCTTGGGAGACAGACCAGTCATCACTTACAGACAGCCCCCCAACCTGAAGCAAATACTCACCAGCAACCACACACCATACAACAAAAACACTAACCCAGGAACCTATCCTTGCAACAAAGTCCGGTGCCAACTCTGTCCACATATCTATTCAAGTGACACCAACATAGGACCTAATCACATCAGCCATGCCATCAGAGTCTCGTTCACCTGCACATCTACCAATGTGGTATATGCCATCATGTGCCAGCAATGCCCCTCTGCCACGTACATTGGCCAAACTGGACAGTCTCTGTGCAAAAGAATAAATGGACACAGATCTGACATCAGGAATCATAACATTCAAAAACCAGTAGGAGAACACTTCAATCTGTCTGGTCACTCAGTAGCAGACTTGAAAGTGGCAATTCTTTAACAAAAAAACTTCAAAAACAAACTCCAACGAGAATCTGCTGAACTGGAATTAATTTGCAAACTGGATACCATTAAATTAGGCTTGAATAAAGATTGGGAGTGGCTGGGTCATTACACAAACTGATATCTATTTCCCCATACTAAGTTTTCCCCTACTGTTACTCACACCTTCTTGTCAACTGTTTGAAATGGGCCATCCTGATTATCACTACAAAAGGTTTTTTTTCTTTTTCTCCTGCTGATAATAGTTCACCGTAATTGATTGGTCTCTTAGAGTTGGTATTGCAACCCCCATCTTTTCATGTTCTATTTATCTATCTATCTATCTACCTTCCTCCTGTATGTTCCACTCTATGCATCTGATGAAGTGGGTTTTAGCCTACAAAAGCTTATGCCCAAATAAATTTGTTAGTCTCTAAGGTGCCACAAGTACTCCTTGTTCTTTCTTCTAGGATGATGGCCTCCGCAGTAACAATGAGGAGAGCCTCCTGGTTACAAAACTTGGGGTTTAATCTTTGTCATCCATCAAAATATAGATTTGTGAGATGGGTCCGTGGGTGGGGAGAGGGTGTGGAAAGGAGTTGTATAGGCTTTCCCAATAGTTTTTTGTTTTCTGACAAAACTGATGAAACTTCACGTTCATTCAAAGACTGTCTTCCTACCCTTCGCTCCTTAGGAATGCTGAGGCACCAACAGGTGTCAGTATAGACCTCTGCAATAATAGTATTCAGAACAGTATTATAGAAACCTTTCTATCTGCCACGACCGCATGATTTTTTTTGAGGAGGAATCATAGGCCTGGAAGGGACGCTCGAGAGGTCATCTAGTCCAGTCCCCTGCACTCATGGCAGGACTAAGTATTATCTAGACCATTCCTGATGTGTTTGTCTAACCTGCTTTTAAAAATCTCCAGTGTTGGAGATTCCACAACCCCCCATGGCAATTTATTCCAGTGCTTAACCAACCTGACAGGAATTTTTTCCTAATGTCCAACGTAAACTCCCTTTCCGCAATTTAAGCCCATAGCTTCTTGTCCTATCCTCAGAGGCTAAGAAGAACACATTTTCTCCCTCCTCCTTGTAACAACCTTTTATTTACTTGAAAACTGTTACCATGTCCCCTCTCAGTCTTCTTTTTTCCAGACTAAACAAACCCAGTTTTTTCAATCTTCCCACACAGGTCATGTTTTCTAGACCTTTAATCATTTTTGTTCTTCTCTGGACTTTCTCGAATTTGTCCACAGCTTTCCTGAAATATGGCACCCAGAACTGGACCCAATGCTCCAGTTGAGGCCTAATTAGTGTGGAGTAGTGCAGAAGAATTACCTCTTGTGTCTTGGTTACAACACTCCTGCTAATACATCTCAGAATGATGTTTGCCTTTTTTGCAACAGCGTTACACTGTTGACTCATATTTAGCTTGTGATCCACCATGACCCCCAGATCCCTTTCCGCAGCACTCCTTTCTAGGCAGTCATTTCCCATTTTGTATGTGTGCAGCTGATTGTTCCTTCCTAAGTGGAGTACTTTGCATGTGTCCTTATTGAATTTCATCCTGTTTACTTCAGACCACATCTCCAGTTTTTCCGGATCATTTTGAATTTTAATTCTATCCTCCAAAGCGCAGTGATTGCTTTGCTATCCTTGTTCTGAACTTTTACTGTACAGGGTCACATTTTTAATCTTGACAATCAAATTTTTAAAAAAATACTAAAAGCTGAAATGGGACTGTATGGTGATCTACTTTGGGAGACTGTATGAAGGTTATTGGGAGATGTGACAAAGTTCCTCCTCTGCCTTGGTGGGTCCTGTGCTTTTTGGCAGATTTGCTCGTCTCAGAGGTCCACGGCAGCCCTCAGTTTGGTCGCTTCTGCTAGAGGCTCAAACCTGCCATTCATTCAGCTAACCTCATCACTGGCCAGCATGGGGGAAATTGAGAACAATCTCTGCAGTCTCTGTTGTCCCACCTAGTGGGTCAGGGAGAGGCCAGATCCCTTTCCAAATTAGACCTTCCCTTCTGGTGTTGCTCACAGACCAGGTCAACTCCTCCTGTATCCAATCAGGAGTTGGGATGGGGGGAACCCAGGTCCGCCCTCTACACTGGGTTCCAGCCCAGGGCCCTGTGGATAGTAGCTGTCTATAATGTTTCCTGTATCAGCTGCGTGACAGCTACAATTCCCTGGGCTACTTCCCCATGGCCTCCCCCGAGCCCCTTCTTTATCCTCACCACAGGATCTTCCTCTTGAAGCCTGATCACGCTTGTACTCCTCAGTCCTGCAGCAGCATGCCTTCTCACTCCCTGCTCCTTGCATGCCCTCCACTAACTGATGGGAGGTCCTTTTTAAACCAGGTGTCCTGATTAGCCTGCCTGCCATAATTGATTCTAGTATGTTCTTAATTGGCTCCAGATGTCTTAATTAGCTTGCCTGTCTTAATTGGTTCTAGAAGATTCCTGATTGCTCTAGCTCAGCCCCTGCTCTGGTCACTCAGGGAACAGAAAACTATTCATCCAGTGGCCAGTATATTTGCCTTCGACCAGACTCCTGTACCCCACTGGTCTGGGTCTGTCACAGAGGCTAATAAACTTCACAAACTTTTCCAAAGAGTTGGCTCAGCTTTGGTAGCTCATACATCCCCCAAACACCCATCAAATGCAGAGAGGTCCGCAGGAGTGGACCATTTAGCGTACTGATGAAATTACTAAGCCACTTCATGAGCTGCTGCACTTTCCAGGCACTCCTCGGAGGCTGAACTGACAAGCCTCCTTGGACACATCAGGGAAAAGATACACTCCTCCAGAGCATTACTTTCCCTATAGTTTGTTACAACAAAGGAGCCTTGCTGTGTCTGTTACAGCATCTGTATATTTCCATGAACATTAACTGGGAAGTATAGTCAAGTGGATAAAGTGGGTGCTGTGTATTTCATAGGAAGTGAAATATAATCTTTTAATGGGATACAACATAATCTTTATAATCTCTTTTCACAAGAGATAAGGATGACCACACATCTCACTGCTTTCAGGACAGAATGCAAGATTCATCTCTTCCCTATAACCTTCCTACTAAAATACAACATTTATTAATAATAAAATATTATGCACCCTTCCCTTCCATGTGAGGGAGTAGGAGAGAGAGCCAAAGATCAACATTGATTAGCCTACATGGTTTCCGTTTTTGGTTTTAAGTTGCTCAGATAAAGCATGGTGAACGTGCTATGAATCCACATATACAAAGTTAGTGGGGAGTTCCCATCCTGTTAAAATTCTCATTTTTCTTTCAAATTTTCATTTTCCCATTAGTGCAATTATAGTTTAATACATACTACTTTTCTAAAGCAAGAGAAATAATTAATTACAATAAATTAGGGCTGTTAAGTTATTAAAAAACTAATTGCGATTAATCGCGCTGTTAAACAATAATAGAATATTATTTATATACATATTTTTGGATGTTTTCCACATTTTCAAGTATATTGATTTAAATTACAACACAGAATACAAACTGTACAGTGCTCACTTTATATTTATTTTTTATTTTAAATATTTACACTGTAAAAATAAAAGAAATAGTATTTTTCAATTCACTTAATACAAGTACCGTAGTGCAATCTCTTTATGATGAAAGTTGAACTTACAGATGTAGAATTATGTACAAAAAATAACTGCATTCAAAAATAAAACAATGTAAAACTTTAGAGCCTACAAGTTTGTTTACATTTACATTTGCAGGAGATAATGCTGCCCACTTCTTGTTTACAGTGTCACCTGAAAGTGAGAACAAGCATTTGCATAGCACTGTTGTAGCCGACGTTGCAAAATATTTACGTGCCAGATGTGCCAAAGATTCATATGTCCCTTCATGCTTTGGCCACCGTTTCAGAGGCCTTGCATCCATGCTGATGATGGGTTCTGCTTAATAATGATCCAAAGCAGTGCAGACCAATGCATCTTCATTTTCATCGTCTGAGTCAGATGCCACCAACAAAAGGTTGATTTTCTTTTTTGGTGGTTTGGTTTCTGTAGTTTCCACATCGGAGTGTTGCTCTTTTAAGACTTCTGAAAGCATGCTTCACACCCCGTTCCTCTCAGATTTTGGAAGGCACTTCAGATTCTTAAATCTTGGGTCAAGTGCTGTAGCTATCTTTAGACATCTCACATTACTACCTTCTTTGAGTTTTGTCAAATCTGCGGTGAAAATGTTCTTAAAATGAACAACATGCTGAGTCATCATCTGAGACTGCTATAACATGAAATATATGGCAGAATGCATGTAAAACACAGAGCAGGAAACATACAATTCTCCCCCAAGGAGTTCAGTCACAAATGTAATTAACACATTATTTTTTTAACGAGTGTCATCAGCATGGAAGCATGTCCTCTGGAATGGTGGCCAAAGCATGAAGGGGCATACAGATATTTAGCATAACATGTTTGGCATGTAAATACCTTTCAACCCCAGCTACAAAAGTGCCATGCAAATGTCTGTTCTCACTTTCAGGTGACATTGGAAATAATTAGCGGGCAGCATTATCTCCTGCAAATGTAAATGTAAACAAACTTGTTTCTCTTAGTGGTTGGCTGCACAAATAGTAGGACTCAGTGGAGTTGTAGTCTCTGAAGTTTTACATTGTTTTGGTTTTGAGTGCAGTTATGTACCAAAAAAACCTCTACATTTGTAAACTGTGCTTTCATGATAAAGAGATTGCACTACAGTACTTGTATGAGGTGAATTGAAAAATACTATTTCTTTTATCATTTTTACAGTGAAAATATTTGTAACAAAAATAATATACAGTGAGTTCTGTACACTTTGTATTCTGTGTTGTAACTGAAATCAATATATTTGAAAATGTAGAAAATCATACAAAATATTTAATAAATTTAAATAGGTATTCTATTGTTTAACAGTGTAATTAAAACTGCCATTAATCATGATTAATTTTTTTAGTAACGATTACTTTTTTTGAGTTAATCATGTGAGTAATTGACAGCCCTACATTAAATTCACATTAGATACACAAAGTCAGGGGGAAAAAGTTCAGCCATGTCAATATACGTTTTGTATAAAAACAGGAAGATTAGAAAAAGGTGTTTGTTTAAATATTAAAGTTAAAGAAAAAAGATAAGAACAACGTTGTTTTCTTTTTAAGACCCATACATCCACACATGGGAGCTGTTTGTTGGAGGATTTGAATTAGAGCTAGTCCCAACTATGTCTTGTTTAAATTAACTATTTAAAAGCTAAATCATAATGTGCCTTTAAAAAAATGTAGCCACCTATTTTTATGTGATGGAACTGTTCTTTTTTTAACTAAACTTTTTTTTACATGTGAAATATTTTGGGTCTAATGATCAAATCGTAGCTACACAATTGCTTTCTAAAGGAATGCAAACAGTCATTTCAGCCTAATCTTGTAAAAAAAAAAGTATTTTAAAACAATAAAAGACTAACTTCATTTGTTATTGAAGAGGGTGTAAACTCAGTCTAGATGGGAATACAGGCGAGTCTCATCTTACGCTGGGGTTACATTCCGCAGTCAGCATGTAAAGCGAAAACCGCGTATAGTCAAACGCTCATTGAGTTGAATGGCAGGCGAAATCGCCCGCACTACAGATACAGTTTTAAAATTGTTATTTTTCTCTTTTTTTGCTGACCGCACAAAGCTGAATTCGCGCATGTTAAATGCGTGTAAGATGTGACGCACCTGTATGTATATATATCTATATCTATATATCAATATATATCTATATAGATATATATAGGAGATGAGAGGAGCATGGTGGAAATGCCAAATGTTGCCTAAAAATTACTTTAACAAGTATGAATTGCACCTGTATCTGTTCTTTATAGTTATAGAATAAAATGACTTTCCCTTAGGGGTAGAAAAGCACACCTAAAAGGAGAGCACTGAAATCTTATCCATCAAAATGAAATCCCATAGTTTCAAGGAGAATCTCATAAAAGAGAATAACAGGTTTTTAGGCTGAGGTTGTGGTTCCTACTGAGCTGATAAATAGGTGTTAACAGAATGTTTTTAAATGATTTATCAAACTGATGTAATGGTTTGTTTAGTAAATCCTGGGGAGGGATAGCTCAGTGGTTTGAGCATTGGCCTGCTAAACGCAGGGTTGTGAGTTCAATACTTGAGGAGGCCATTTAGGGATCTGGGGCAAAAATTGGGGATTGGTCCTGCTTTGAGCAGGCAGTTAGACTAGATGACCTCCATAGGTCCCTTCCAACCCCTCTATTCTAATATTAAATAGTTTTGTGTTAGAATGTTTATTAAATATGATTAAAATAGACTGGTATTTTTACAAATATAAACACAGCCAATCATTCACGCAAAAGGCCATTTATATTTTATACCACAGACACCATTTGAACTTGTTGAAAATATTTACAGTATTTTTGTCAACAAGCTGTGACCTGTAATAAGAATAATATAACTACTGGCGATAGATAACAGGATAACTGTGATAGCCACCCACCACGTGGACCTAGATTTCTATACATCATAGTGGTTTACCAAACAAACCTCAAAATGTAAACCTGAGGGAAGTGCTTTAGAAAGTGCTTTCAAGAGAGTGCAGTGCAATATGGGTGCTAATGTTTCTTTTTTATTTTTTGGAGGAGGAAATGTGATTAAGATATACTAAATGGAAATCCATACAAAACCAGTCAAATTGTTAAAATATTCAGATATGCCATATCGTAACAAGAAAGCACTGTAATGCACTGAAATCAGCAATAGAACAGCTGTGTTTTAAAGGACAGTACTTTGAATGTCACTTGACAATTTGCTTTCAATTAGAAGTAATTTACAGGAAGATGCCCACAAGCTAATCTTTACAGGATAATTAAGTTCCATTTTCTTTACTTTTAATTAAAAAGCAGAAAAGATTTAGCTGATCCATAAAAAATGTTCTGTTTAAACATTCATCAGACTTCACACACTTTTTTTTTTGTTATTTGTTGTAGCAGATGTTATCAGAACAGCAGTCTGCTCTGTTTTAAACCAGAATATTTGGTAAGTGAAACACGAGTTGCAATAGTTGTGTACAGCTGAGGTATGATCATTTAGCATCTGTATATTTAAATACTTCTAAAATGATAGTCCAACTCTGAGCTTTAATCTTGTGCCTTCTATTACTTTTAATTGCAATGTAGAAAAGTAAAGCAAGCTAGTAGCACTGTGAATGATCTACACACTGAGAAATCAATACTATTTTCACTTTGTTTATGTTATAATTTTCACAACACAGTTAGCTCTGTAATATGAATGTAAAAGTGAAAACAAAAGTATCTTTGCCATGAAACCTGCGGTTAGATTTGGATGTATTCAAGCTGCCCAGTATTCCTTCAGAATCGATAAAGTAGAGGAAAAAAGAAAATACCTTTGCTGATCATATAGTGAAATAAACACAAGAGCTGTGTAAATTTGAATGTCTGGCCACTGAAGTCAATGCACTGCAATGATGTGGTGTTAAACCTCATGCAATAGATGAAGATGTTGCCCATCCTCCTCTGAACCTGCTCCACATCTTGGCAGGTTGTTAAAAAAATTAATATAAATTTGTTCACAGCTTTAACACTTTGTTCCTTTTAAAACAAATGGAAACATTGTATGAATTGAACTCATTGAGTACTTGTTTAGTGGGAAATGTGAAGTGTTAATACTGTAGATCTTGTTATCAATTTATCAGCACAATTCTTCACTGAAGATCTATGTTGTTTTTGATCCAAATTCTCTGCAAGTATATATTGGCACAGCTCCATATACTTCAGTCTAGTGACTGTTTATACCAATAGAGAATTTGGCCCATCATGCGCTAAAAATATCTGAATACTTGTTTACAGTTTGAAATGCACTTAATTTATGCTCAACTCAAAACTGGCCAAATGAAATTTTAACAAATTTGCCATAAATAACCATTTCTGTGCTGCGAAGAAGCTTCAAAATTTGGGCCCAAATGTTCATATTTTTAGAAAGTTTTAAGCTTTTGAAAAGACATATATGATTGTCTGCTGTAATTACAGTATCCAAAATATGATAGCTATTATTTCTTATTAGTAAAGACACAACTGTGTTAATGTGGAAAGCAGCTAACTGTACATGTGAAATATTTATTAAATGCAAATTTGTAAGACATTTGAAGTTTTAGTATTTGCACTTTCATTGATACATGAATCCGTGCACCATGAAGTCATTCTTGTCTACACAAACAATTAGATTGTGGCAAGCTGGTTTGTGAATCTACATTCTGCTAGCCTACAGTGGATGAACTGTCTGTGTGGACCCCGCTGACACGTATTAACAGTTTATTAACAAACTTTGATGTAGTCCTCTTTGAAACGGCATTGTTATGATAATGATGATGATCATAATAATCATAATAGAGCCTCTTGATGAACTAGGGAGAAATCACACCCTTCTGTGTATAAGGCCAGAGGGTTAAGAAAATCCTTGCAGAGTTTCCTGCAAGATTCCCAGAGTGAGACCTTTGGAGTAAGTCCTCACAAGGAATGAATTCCCAAATCCACAAAAAGTAGTAGTAGTCCTGCATGGATAGCTCCCACACTTCACTACTGTTCCTACCAGTGCTACTGTTGGCTGAGACCCCATAGGTGTGCTATATTGGCCACAAATGAGAATTTAAGATCATATCAAAGCGGAATTAGCTCCTAAGTGTCTCTCATAATGACTCTCACTACCTAGGTGTACTTTCTTTTAGGTCTAACACTACTTGTACCATCAAAAACTATGCCCACCAGTACAAAAACACATTATACCTATATTAAAGGGCCTGGTGTGGTGGCGCGCGCCTGTAATCCCAGCTGCTGGGAGGCTGCGGTTGGCAAATCACTCAGGAGTTCTAGACTGCTGTGTGCTATGTCAATCGGGTGTCCAGTGCTACTGACAGCTTGGCCAGTGGGTAGTTGGAGGACTGTCTAGAACACCGCATCTGATGTGTTGTGATCAGCGCTCTCTCGGTAAGGGCTGATGGACCGATCAGTGACAGTACCTATATTAAAAACCTATACAAGTAAAAAATTTGAGATTTATGTTTGAAATTTGGGCCTGTTTCTGAAAAAAAAAATTAGACATATCTAAACACATTTGGCTTTGATAGTATCAAAGTTCATTTTCAAGGAACCCCTTATTGCCATTTTTTTAAAAACAGAGCGCAGAGGTCTGTTCACAGAAATGAGGGTATTTGCATATGTAATTGTTCGCATGGTTATTATTTGAATACCAAATTACACACGCAAATGCCCAATATGCCTTTTGAGTTTAGGTAACTCTGCATACTGATTTAGGCTTCCAAATGAATATGGCCTACTTTGTTGAAAGAAGAAGTAAATAGCAACAGTTTTCTTCAGTAGTTTATTCAGTACTAAATATAAAAATAATAAAAATGATGACCTATTACTTGTTTTAATGATACACAAACAAATGTCACAAAATGATAGAATCCTTGCAGTTGATGGGAGTTTTGTGTGGGCAAGGACTGTGGCATTGTTTAGTTTATAGCCTTAAAATCTCTTTACCAGTGTAAATAAAAATCTGAACTTGTTGTAGTGACTGCTGTTGAAACCAGTGAGAGTTTTGGCTGTGTAAAGATTCCAAGATTGGGCTCACTTCTTCATGATAATTTGCTTTAGCAAAGTAAAACTAAAGTGTTTGGGATTGCTCTACACTAGTGGTTTCCTTCATTTCCAGGGTACTTCTAAATACATATCACCTTCAAAATCAGCAGTTCTGATATTATATCAGTATGCTAGGTGTAATACTGATTTCATTATATGTGGTAACCAATGTATTTTGGTAACCAGTGAGGCTTATCACTGTAGATTGTTCAATGATATTGTCAAGATAAGGGGCCTAATGAATTATACACCTCGGTCCTGTTATAACTGAGAACAGAATTTGGCACAGAATTTGCTCCTCTGCATAGGAAGTTTTCAGATTTTTTTTTAAATTATCAGGTTTTTTTTCTAATATGTAAACAAAATCAGAAAATGACAAAGGATTTACTATTTACAATTCCAATACTTGTAGATAGTAGATTCTATGTTCTAAATGTTCAGCAACAAAAGCCACTCCCCAAAGTTTCCACCCCAACTCCTCCCCCTGCCCGCTCCTATTACGACCCCTTTCCCAAATCCCTGCCTCTTCTCCCCCGCTCCCCTGTGCACACGGCTTCCCGCTCCTCCCCCCTCCCTCCCAGAAACCACAAAAAAACTCCAACAAAACCTTGGGGGGGGGGAGCTCGGCGGGCCGCAGGGAAGAGCAGCCCGCGGGCCGCGTGTTTGAGACCCCTGCTCTAAAGCTTGTCACCTTCACCAAGAGAAATTGGTCCAATGAAAGGTATTGCCTCACTCACCTAATTTCTGAAGCATATAAGTGGCATTTTAACACCATACTCAAAGCTACTACTATGTTGCTTTCTATGCATATCAACCTTTTATATTAAAAAAGTGTTACTTTAATGTAGAGTAATTCACATTTGTAATCTTGTGTATCACAATGAGTTTATATTCCAAAATTAAACAAAAATAAATCAAGTATACTCCCATTTATCTGAAACCCTATTTATCCAAACCTCCACCTTATCTGAATCCCCTCCTGGTCCCCCAGCATGAGATGCTGTTGAAACCAGTCAGAGTTTTGGCTGTGTAAAGATTCCAAGATTGGGCTCTATGGAACCAGAAAAGCAGGAAAGCACTGCATGATAAGGGATCTCTGCTCCAGATGTTAATGAACCTGTACCTGCACACACCCAGCTCAGTAGTTATCAGACCAATTCTAGTAATAAATCCTTTATTGGTATCCACAATACTGAAGCTGCCTAATTGCATTGGGAGCTCCCTCCAAGGAACACTGCCCATAGCCAGGAATGATCAGTTCTTTCTAGACTGAAAAAAACTTTGGTATACTCCCCTGAGCCATCAGTTTTCGCACAAACAAATCTAGTGTTCTCCCTTGTACCATTGTTCTTTCCCCAAAAAACCCCTACCCATGCTCAAGTAAGTACTGCCTGTATCCAACATCTACATCAGTTCCATTGGGACGTCATCTTCGCCCGACTGATTGTGCTGGGGGCTTTGCCTGCCTCCAGCACTCTCGACCCTCAGCTACCACCACCACCTTGGAACCCCGATGGATTCAAGCTTCATGGAGTGGTGAGAACCCGTCTCTCTCTCTCTCTGTATAGCCTTCTGACTCTGACTTGTGTGATCAGTTATAGTTTTCTAAACCTGACTTTTATAATCAAATTTAAGTTAGATTTAATATTATAACTGTTTTGTTTGTTTGGCTCCCCTATGGTTATTACCTGGCAATAAATAACTTTCATGTTAAGCTGGTTGCTTCTCTCTCTTCCCCCTCTCCCCCTGTGGGTGTTTTTTGGCTTCCTCATTCGCTCTGAAGCAATGCTTCTCATACCTAAGCTAAAGATCCCTGCAGAACCCCAAAATCCTGTGGGGTTTGCTCTTCAAGTGGATTACTACCAATACAATTGTAACGTGAAATTGGCGATAGGGACGTGCTGAACTATATGAGGGTGGCAGCTTGGAAGTGCTGCTTGACCCAGTCCGCTGAGTCTGGTGGCATATAAAGGGTCAGCTTGGGAGTGCTGATTAACCCGGACCTCTCAGACACACTCTGTTAATGTGTGTGTGTGTGTGTGTGTGTGTGTGTTAGTCGGATTCTGGGTCTGGAAAAACCCAGCACTGGGGAACCTAAGTCCTGCAGGATAGCTCCATTTGGAGGGAACTTGTAGAAGGGAGAAGTAGAGCTCCGTATGAGAACACATAGTGACACAAGCAGTACATTGATAGAATTACAGAATACCCCCCTCCAGAAGAGTAACCCTAAGAAATGAGTATACCCCAAAGTAACGGGCAAATCTGGTAACAGAGTATACTGTAAATGTTTTTTAAAAATCAGATCTCTGTGGGAGAGAACATCATAGATCAAATTCTTCCATCTCAGAAATGTACAAATCTCCTGTTGACCACAGATTCATTGACTTCTTTCCATCACTATTCCCCCACAGCCTATTTTACTTCTGGAGCCTAACTCATTTTAGGGCTATCAGGCCAAATCTTCCTGTCCCATATTTATTTGTGAAAGCACAATTTGGCTTCATGATCCTAAAATGAATAAAACTCGGGCAGGAAATAGATTGTATCGATGAATCAATGGCATAAAATAATTACATTTAAAAATAACTTTTTCTTCCCTTTCTAAACATAATTTGTGCAGTATTTTAATGCTATGGCACAAATTATCGGTAGGTATTACTTGTCTACTTGGGAGGAAAGGAGAAGCTAATGGAATTCAGACAAGCAATAATTATTAGGCCAAGAAATAAGGCAATTTTTAAAATGGCAAGTAGGAGTAAGACATTTACATTCTAAAAATTAATTATGGGACTATAGTGTTTAAATTATGATCACAAAGTAGAAGTGCAGGGAAATGAAGGTGATTCAGAGAAAATTTTATATACATTTGTCTTAACTACAAATTAGTATAGATCTTTGATGCAATCCGTGCATGAAAGTATATTAGAAATTGGAAAAATCCTGTTTCATAGACACTATTCATAGACACTAAACTGTCTATAAATTGTAAATCTCTAAGAGTCTAAGCATCAGATACGTAGTTGTTAGACGTTCAGTTTATCTATCTATCTTATGTATATCAATGTAAGATGGAGGATGTGAGGAGCAGTGGGAGAGATTTTACATAGGTGCCTATAATTTCTCTGATGGGCCAAATGTAGCCTTCCAACCCTCCTAATTTGATTTAGCACTGTATTAGAATTTTTATATTGCAGCATTTGATTCCATTTGCTCTTTTTGTTGTTACAAACTGTAGATGAATTAGAAAAAATGGACAGCAGAGGGTGCGGGGTGGGGAGCTGAGAATGACATGAGTGGAGATGAAACAAGAACTGCCATGGACAAATGAGCAGAGTCTACGTGCAGCTTCAGGCAGTGTAGTATGATGGCAAAACAGAACAGTATTTTGGGACAGTAGCAGCTGTGTCTCAGTTTATAATAACTGTGTTTTATCTGGCACAGATGATGATTTGGTAGCTTCCGTAACAGCATTGTTCAGTTACAGTTAAGAATCTAATTTATGTGCCTGATAAGAAAAAATCTGTCATGGTTATAGAGCTTTTTTGCGTTTGTATAGAACTCAGAAATAGCTTTGATTTAAAACATTTAAATTTGGCAGTTATTGTAATTCATACTATAGTTTTAGCCTGAGAAATGGAGGAGAGCTCTCACAGATGGCTAATATGGTTTGGCTATGTCAGAAAGTTGGGCCACCCCTTCTTGTTTGGCCCAGTCATCCCCTTGGTGATTTCAATGCAGGGACTATTCCATGTCTGCATAATACGAGCCCATTCATTTAATCACAGCCTTAGAGACATAGAATATTCTTATAATTTTGATTTCTTTAGTTCCCTTATTGTGTCCGAGACATATCTGATCCCTCCTTCCAAATGAGGGGTCAGTCAGTTGACTGACTGCTATTACCACCTATTACCACCACAAGGTGCCTCGTGTGCCTGAATTGGCTCTGATGCTTGGAAGATAACTTGGTTTATTGTTGAGCTTCAGGAGTTGAACCATAAACAGATGGAATGACTGAAGAAGTGCCCAGGACAAAGCATAGTCAGTACAGTGATGACACATACAGCTGCGTATCTCTTTTTATGCAAGTTTGGTCTCTGCTCTGGAGGAATGCTTGCATTATATTCTCAGCTGAGTGCAACAGAGCTCTGTCATCTTTGGCCATTAAAAAGAAGTTTTGTTGGATGGGGGTTGTGATGTTGAACTCCATGTGTTTTATGGAAATATGCTTATGAGTATGAATACGATGTAACTGGAATATGCTTTATGCAAAAGGTCTCTTGTAAGGGATCATTACAAAGGTTATAACCTACTGAATACATTCCTCCTATTTGTATGCATGTATCATTCTTGTATTTGAAGCTAGAGGTATGAAGTATAACTCTGAGGTCCTATTGTACTTATGCAAATTGTGCCATTAATGGTGGTTTAGATTCTTGATGGCTCCCATTGACTAGGACAATTGGCTGAAGATGGTTTATTTACCTGCAAACTTTCCTGGGTACATGAGGGCCAACCCTGGAAGAATGCAGGCTGGGGTCCCACAGGACATGTGAACATGTCACCTGATACTGGAATCCATCTTCAACCTGGTGCTTTTCCATTTAGAAGGAGGGGTAGGGACCCAGAGAGACAAAAGATTCCCGCCTTGTGCCAAAGCTATAAAAGGGGGTGGAACAGAACAAAGTGGGCTGCCAATCATGAGAACACCCCTGTTTTCCACCTAAGATTTTTGTGGGAACTAACAAGAACTGTATCAGGGGAAAGGATTAGGCCCGAACTAGGAAGGAGTCTAGTCTGTGAAAGAAGCTTATTGGAACATCTCTGAGGATGAGATTTTACCTGTAGTCAGTTTCTTAATGTGTTAGGCTTAGACTTGTGGGGTTTTCCTTTATTTTGCTTGGTGACTGAGTTTGTTCTGTCTGTTATTACTCGAAACCACTTAAATCCTAATTTTTATACTTAATAAAATCATTTTTGTTTATTAATAAACCCAGAGTAAGTGATTAATACCTGGGGGAGCAAACAGCGGTGCATATCTCTCTATCAGTGTTATAGAAGGTGGACAATTTATGAGTTTACCTTGTATAAGCTTTATACAGAGTAAAACGGATTTATTTGGGGTTTGGATCCCATTGGGAGCTGGGTGTCTGGGTGCTGGAGATAGGAAACTCGCTGAGCAGTTTTTAGTTAAAGTCTGCAGCTTTGGGGGCGTGGACCATACGTGTGTTGCAGCAGGCTAGCGTGTCTGGCTCAACCAGGCAGGGTTCTGGAGTCCCAAGCTGGCAGGGAAAACGGGCTCAGAAGTAATTCCAGCACATCAGGTGACATCCCAAGGGGGTCTCTGTGACTGAACCCGTCACAGGGGTCATTGTGTGAAGAGACTTACTCTTCCTTTGTGTCTTATATTGTTAAGGGGATTCATTTGGAAGTAGTAAGCCAGATGAAGAATCTTGGTGTTAGTTATAACCAAGCACTCTTCATGGGGAAGCCATGTGTTGGTTGTGGTATAAAGGTTTTTTCTTTTCTTTTCTCTTTCACAGTTTGCATTGACTGTGTCTTTATTTCTTCCATTATAATCTTCCTGAAACAGCATAGTATGCCTTCATGTTCACAGTCTCGATTATTACAAATCTCTCTTGTGAGACCTCTCAGTAGGGTACCTCTGTCAGTTGTAGTCTGTTTAGACTGCAGTAGCATGATTTCTCACTGCTTTGAGGTACAGTGGTCATATTATACCCATCCTGTGTTCTTTATAATAGCTGCCTATAAAGTGGCAGATTTACTTTATACTGGTCCTATTGTTTTATTTTAAAGCTTAACAACATTGGCCTGAGTGCTTCTTGAATCTTGTTCTGATGGATATTTGCATCCAGATGGATATTTGCATCTGATGGATATTTGCTCACCTTTTAATGATCTTGTCACTGCATATGAAATCTGCTGGAGAGATTGCACTTACAATATGACATGAAACTTCCCTTTCTGATTTCATCCACCTATGTGTCAAAAAGCACATTAAAGTTGTTTTTTCTCGTGTTTGTTTTACCTTCTCTTTAAATCTTTCTCGTTTTGAAATCTAATCCCCCCCATTTGTTTTGTTGTGTTTTAATTTAATTTTATTTATACTATTGTATATGATTTTCTTATACATTGCCTCAAGGATTTTGTCAGAAGTGGAAGGTGCTATATAACTATTACAATACATTAATTTTTGCATTTAGTTTTTTTTAAAAATTGATATAGCAAAGATATTGCTGTTTTGAAATCAGCTACTATTCACTCACTTAAAATCACTGTTCACATAGAATGTACGTATATTTTTACTAGTATGTGGTTTAAGATTGTGTTTATATCAGGGACCTGAAAGGTTTCTCAGGAGCTGCAGTCATGTATTGGACATTCCAGCCCCTATGCCACTTAATAAATGTTCTGAAAGTTATACCACCAAAACAAAACTGTTCTGGATTATTAAATACATTTTACAAAAATTCCTTAAGTGCATATTTTTCCTAACTGAAATATTTTAAAATTCTTCATTTGATTTTAAATGTGTTTGTACACAAAAAGATCATGTTCTAGAATTTAAAATAATACTTAAAAACTATACCGTATTTCCATTTAACTTTTTTTGTTATAGAGCAGGCCTGCACAACTCGTAAAGTGGCGAGGGCCATATTACTCCAAAGAAAACAGCTGAGGGCCGAAACCTCCCGGCCCTGCGGAAACACCCCCCAGCGCCGCCCGGCCCAACGGAAACAACCCCACCCCAGCACCGCCCGCCCCGCGGAAACAACCCCTCCTTCCCCAGCGCTGGGGTATGGAAGCCTGTACAGGGGGAAAGAAACAGCGCACATAGGGTGACCAGATCACAGCAGTAAAATAGGACCCGACCCCTCCCCATTCGGCCCCACCATGACACCCCTCTTTACCCGCCCAGGGGTCACTATATTACTGCATACAACAGTCAATCAATGCAGTTGTAGATACATCTCTGCATTATGCATTTTTGTATAACTTTTATATGACTTTGTATTGAACCTCGGTAATATGTTATAGCGGGCCCCTAAGGTAGTATAATGAAGGTAAAAGAAAAATGTTTTTTTGCTAGAAGTAGAATAAGATCTTCCCCCCCACTTTGTAATCAATTGCCCGGTTGAATGAATGAGGTGTGAATGAGGAAGGCGTGGAAGGCAGGCACCTCCAGACAGCTGCAACCCTTGGAGAGGGGATGGGAGCCAGACCAAGGACAATCAGACTTGTCAAGTGGGCTGACTAGAGAAGAGCAGACTTATTGACGGCCTTGGGGGTTAGAAGCAAGCACCTTCCTTTGGAAACACCCTCTTTGCAGAATTGGGACAACCCCCAGCCCAGAGACAAGCAGCAAAAAGGACCAACGGACACAGTCCCAGATTTTGAATCTGGGAGATTTGCCCCCGTCCACCCACCGACTCGCCGCTCGCCTCCTCACCCCACCCCCCAATATAAAGCCTCGCCGCCACTGCCTGCCCGCACGGCTCGTCATCCCCCCGCCCGCCTGGCTCTCCTCCTCAGCCCCCTCCCCGCTGCCTGCTCGCCTCCTCAGCCCCCTCCCCCCCCGCCGCTGGCTCACGTGCTGCCCTGCCACTGCCAGCCCACTGGGCTCGTCATCCCCCAGCCTGCCCCCTTGCCTCCTCAGCCCCCCCTGCCGCCGCCGCCGCAGCTCGCCGGCTCCCCCCGCCGCTAGCTCACCTGCCTGCCCACTGCAGGCCTCTTACCTTCTGGCGCTGGCACCGCCCTCTGCCGCTCACTCCCCAGCCAGCCACTGGCCTCTTCACCACCCCGCCCACCTTCCAGCCGGCCAGCTGGCTATTGGCTTGCCCCACCCCGCCACTTACCTACTCACCCCCCCGCAGGCCGCACAATGAGCCCACGAGGCCGCATGTTTTGCAGGCCTGTTATAGAGTAAAGCTATATATTAAAAGCTTAAATATCAGATCCTATAATACCTTTTGTGAAGTATGAGGCAACCATTAAATGCAGTTGTTTTTAAGTGAAGTGTATAAATAATTGCTGAATACTGCCTGCTTTTGAGTACAATGTTTGTGAAATATTAAGTGAACACTGAAAAGGTTGGTGTATTCTGATGAAAACTGAAAAGTACTACATGCTTGGAAAAAATATGTATGGTAGTGAAGGCTGGGAAAAAGAGGGGTTTAGCAGTTAGGGGTTTTTTAAATCTAAGACTGTTGCTTCAAAGCATAAATCACCATCAAGCATTATAAATCATTTTTTTCAATTAAAAGGAGTCTTCTGGCTTTTTAGTATCTGTGGATAACTAAAGTAAGATGCTAGACATTATTACAGAGGTGGCCTGGCCACATAATCCATTAAAGGTTAGATTCAGTTATATTGGTGGAAGCAAACTGATTTTTATGGTTGTGAGATTTTTTCCTTTTTGTTCTGTCAGGATCAATTACTTCAGTTCTAATAAAAATCTTTAGAGAGGGTCAGGTTAGTGATCTGTACATTCTGTGGATAATTTGTGATGTTACTGTCAGAACTGATCCTAGAGTTCCTTCTCTCTAGCAAGGACCTAAAATATATGCTTCATCCTAAGCATTGCATTTTACCTGATGTAACTTTAAGTGTCATTAAACAAAAATCATGTGTGTTGTTTTCCTAGGTTCTTAATACAGGGTTTGTGTGCCTTATTGGGTAGATCCCTTGGGTTAAGGTGGGGAGAAGAGAAAATGACAAATGACCAGAATGTGGAATACCTGTCATGCTATAATTTACAGGATATAATTGTTCTTAAGTTATAAGCAAGTTTTACAGGATGTTTTCTTATCCTAGGAATTAAATAAACCAGTTGATTTAAAAAGAAAACATAAAATACACAATCTGTTTTATGCAACCCCAACATCATCTCACTTGAGTTAGCAGTATTTGAACTCTGGACTTTCAGTTCAGATTTCTGCTTCTTGAGCCATAGAATTGTGTAACTTCTTAGATCAGCCACTAGAGGAGGACTTGGCACATTTTCCCCCAGTGAGTTACACAGTTGTTTGCTAGACAACAACAGTATACTGGAGATCAGGAATCCCTGGCTCTAGGAGAAGAGTGTGTTTTTTATGGTTAGGATAACCAAAACACATATTATCTGAAAGATGGTGTGGCTGAGTAGCTAAGAGGCAGTCATTCATTCACTGGGGGTGGAGAAGAGCCTAGTTTAAATCCCTTTACCACATCAAGCAGAGAGGGAACTTGAACCTGGGACTCCTACATCCTTAGTAAATGCCCTAGCCACTCAGCTAAGGATCACAACACAGCCACCGGTTCTTCCTCTGGCCATTTTTAAAATCTAGCCCTTAAGTTTCTTTCCTTGTATTTTAAAAAGGACCCAAAAACAAATTCTGAACCTTTTCAGAATTTTCAGATTTGGTTTGGGTCAAACCGATCTTTATATTTTAGGGGTTTTTTTAGGGGGACTTCCAGCAAACAGAAAAATCAACTATTCATCCAACTCTAATTATGACACAGATGAACAACATCTATGTATAAACGGTATACTATATTAATCAGCACATGAGGAACAAACAATGTGGTGAAAACCACAGATCCCAGACTGTTCTGGTTTTCTTACAAAGGATGTCTGAAAAAAAGCTGAGACAATTCAGTGGCAAACTTCAAATTAGGTGTAATTTTGGAACTCTTGCTATCCCCTCTGTATCAATCCAACTTTCATCAAAGCACCATAAAAATTCATAGAGTAGTCAAAATTTACTTTGTGTTTATTTTTTGTCATTTTAGTGACATTTTTACAAAATAAAGATTGAAAACTCGTGTTAAAGTGAAAACTTTTGTCTCGGTCTTAACTATAGAGCCATGACCAGTGATTCCATAATAATATGGAACTGAACACCAGAATATACTGTCATATTAAAAAACTGAGGGCTACGTTTAATGACATCCAGGCATATACTATTACGTTTAATGAGAGTTGCATAGTTTATAGAGTTGTATCCCTGCTCAGTAAGCACAAACGTACGCATAGATTAATAGACTCTTTCAGACCATGTGAAGCAGAATGTCAGAGGAGACTATCTGTGAAAGTTGCAGTAGGAATGGCATAAAGTACGTGGGAAGACACAGTAAGTCATGCATCTTTGCTTGTTGAAAGGATGTCACCTAAAGAAAAAAGATGCTAAATAAATTTTCAATATAATCTAGATGATTTAGGAGCCTAAATCCAATTTTCAAAAGTGACATAGACGCTTGGCACCAGATTTGTTAAGGTATTCAGGCATCTAAAGATACAGATAGGTACTTAGTGGGATTCATCCGGCTCTTAGGAGCCAAGTCTCACTGACTGTCAATGGAACATTTGCTCCTAAATCAGTTAGGTGCGTTTGAAAATTTGACCCACTCTGTTTAGAAAACAAACAGACCTCCCCAAACACTAAATGTATATCAAATCCATACATATAAACAGTAGCTGGACTATTGTAGCACAGTCATCTTACGGGGTGCTGTTCTTAGAGATATGTAGACTACAAACATACTACCTTATGTTGTATTGAATCTTGTGAAGATCTGGAATGTTATACTGTGTGAAAAATTGGATGAGAGATGTCTAAGGAATGCCTATTGGTAGTTAGCTATTCCCATTTAGAATAGATATTTGTGACTCAGGAGGTGGGACTCTGGTTCAATTCTGACACAGAGTGTCCCAGCACTATACTTGGTGGGGGTCTTCTGTCTTTCGCAGAAGAGGAAAAACTGAGGCAATCAGTATGTTCATCCTCTTAAAGAGTTGTGTAATTGTTTATATATCAGTTTTCATTGGAAAGTTCCATTAGGATAGTCATTAAATGTGCCAATACATTTTTCATAAGTGTAAAAGAGTATTAACCATTCCAACCTAAAGCAGTGAATTCTGCCTCCCTGAATTCTCCTTAAGGTATCAATTGGATACAATGTGTTTCATTGCCTAGCCTAAACGTATGCATAAGTTTGTTGTTGTACATTCATCCTCTTAGGGTAGGTCTACACTTACCCACTGCATCGGAGGCGACCAATCGATCTTCTGGGTTCGATTTATCGCATCTTGTCTAGACGCGATAAATCGAACCAGGAAGTGCTCCCCGTCGACGCCGGTAATCCTGCTCCGCGAACGGAGCAGGCGGAGTCAACGGGGGAGCCTGCGCGCCGCGTGTGGACCAGCGGTAAGTACTTTTAAGTTCGAAATAAGACACTTCGACTTCAGCTACGTTATTCACGTAGCTGAAGTTGCGTATCTTACTTCGAACTTGGGGGGCAGTGTAGACCAGCCCTTAGAGAGTTGTGTGATCCTTTATATATCAGTTTTCTTTGGAAAGTTTTATTAGGATGAAAGGTGTTTTATACAGCCTGTGAGCAGCAAACAAAAATAAAACAAATGCTATGACTAGAGAATGGAAATCAAGGTTAAAAATTTGTATGTGAATCCTTTTTGATGGGAGGGGGAATGAGTTCTGCTAAATAGCACTTTTAGGGGTGAGGATTGGAAAAAGTGAAATGTTGGACTGGATTCTCTCTGAAGCTTTCCAATAATATGATTTATTTCTCTTGTTCTCCCACACTTGTACCCTCTACCAACCTTGCAATTGAGATTAATAACAATTCTGCCTTCTTTGCCCTTTATGCTTTTAAACTGCTGTAGACAAAAAAAAAAAATCAGGTCCTTTATAGTGTCTCCAGTTGAGGACCCAAAAACTGAGCATCCAGAATAACTACCCATTAAAAACAATAGACTAAAAGTTTGGCTATTTCTTTTGTCTACCCTCTATTTTTGCACCTCAAGATCAACTCTGCACTCCATTTCAGGGCATATATAATGGTATTTAGACATCAGCCTATTTGATTACAGTCCTAACTCATTTGTGGGCACAGTATGTGAAGCAGATTTTGCCATCTGTTACACCAGTGTCTATCCAGTGTAACTACTGAAGTTGGTGGAGTTACTCTGTATTTACACTGGTGTTACTGATGACAGACTCTGGTCTAAATGCTATTACTTGCAATAAATTATAAAATTATACTCATGATTATCTGCACATGAGGAAATAGAAGCAAGTTTTGACAATCAGTCCTGAAAAGCCTTTGGTTTGCTTCTAGCATTACATGACCATGTAACTATTTAATTAGTAGGCACTTGTACATTTGCATTAATCATATGTTGTTTTGAGATTTTATTTTATCTTTCTAGGTTTCAGTTTAAAACTTTGATTTTTCTTTTCTTTTGGGAAACCTTAGGACAGAAGTCTAAAAGGTTTAAAACCAGAGCAGCTAAAGCTTCTGCTCTTTGCTTAATTGTAACTTGGTTGATTATGTAGTACTCTGCGACAGGCAGAAAATTTCCATAAGTTGATGGTGCAGGCATTACCTATCAAACACGAATGACCTAGAGGGCTAATGCCTGAATGCTCATTCTGCTTTCTGACAGCTTTTAAAGTCAGAGGTTTACTGTTGATTAGGACTTTTCAGTTTTAAGGACTAATGAACAGCTGTTGGCCTGATTGTGAAACTGAGCTGAGTCAGGAGTGGACAAACCTCAGATGTCTGAAGCAGGGACTCTGGTCCTTCCATGACTATCGGGCAAGACTTGCATATGTATACTTGGCTATGTCTATTCTGTAATAAAATTGTGCCATGATGTGTGTGGTTCAAGGATTTGCCATTTTGAGTGCTGATGCACTTTTGCTGTCATATAACTATCAACTCTGAATGTCACCTTTGGCCTTCCATGAGAGAGGGACATTACATTTCTTCCCAAGAGAGCCCAAATACATTTAATTTCCACAACAGCTTTGAAAGCTGTGTCCACTTTTGATAACGATGATCCAATTCCTCAGTTACATTCATTAGTTGTAATTTACTTCTGCTTACAACGTCTGAGTGGGTCAAAGGGAGCGTTAGTGTAAATGAGAAATCAGGCCAGAAACTTTGCCAGACAATTCCTTGAATTGTGTAGGCAAAATACAACATCAGGAAACCTTTATTTTCCATAGAAATTGAGAAAAGAAAATCTGAAGGGTGAAGAGAAAATAAGTGAACCACAATATCCAACTCTTTTTCCTTCAGAGAGTGTGTCATTCAATACATAAAATATATCTTTGATCGGCTGGTAAACTCTTCAGGCTTATTTCAGCTTCTCAAACCAATCTACGTATACTAAAGAGTTGGATCTCCAAATTATTGTTACCCTTTTTGCTGAAGAAATAATAATAAAAAAGTTATAGTTTCTGCTTGAATAGACCCAAATGAACACAATTTAGGACAACATATTGATCTCTGGATCCACTGAACAATCAGCCAAAAACTTGAGAGCATGTCATTGGTGAATATCTTTCCTGATGGCAAACTTCATTCCTTGATATCTTCTGCATGAAGTAGATTGTTCTTTGGAGTGCTCTGAAATACCTCATACACTGCTTTTTCATATATATGGCATCACATATCCAGTTCTTCTGTATTATATTGTCTCATGCAACCAGTATGAGCCTTTTTATGCTTACTCCGGTGAAAGCACAGAAGCAGCTGTGAGGATCCAGTGCCCCTGAAGTCAGTGGAAAGATTCCTGTGGACTTTGGTGGACATTGGATTGTATCCCTAAGAATTTTAAACATGTTCATGGGTTAAGTCTAGGGTATATATTTCCCCCATACTAGAAATTACCTTTCAGACACATTTATGATGTGCCTATCATTCCTTAGAGCTGGATGCATGAGCATACAGCTGGGCAATGTTCAGGCTCTTGGCTTAATTAATTGTAGCTTCAAGTGAACTCCATTGCTATTTCTTTTATAGCCCATAGCCAGAGGTGTAAAGTAAATAATAGTTTTTTGCACTTTTATAGCACCTGTCATCCAATAATATCGAAGTGCTTTACAAACACTAATTAATCAAGATTCACAACAGATGTGTGACGTTTGTAAGCAGGAGCATTTCATGTACAGTCTGTTGGGTAATAGAGCATTGCATGTTTTAAAACTGAACTATTTACAGAGGTGTTGCAGCTAGCATTACAGCCATGTGCACACCGACTGGCTATCTGGTGCCTCCTCCACATTTTCCTTCTGCAAACTGTGCTCCTCCCTCCAAGTCCCATGCAGGCTGCCACATCTTTCCTTTTGATAGTTTTTGTTGTTGTGTCTTTCGTGCAAGTGTTTGCTCATGCCAGAGGTTACTAATATATAGCTCACCCATGGGATCTGGCATTTACTGCTAGCCCATTGCAGCCACTTAGGCCTTATATATCTCTTAAAATATGCTGATCTTCAAACCAGTCTCCCACTTTTTGTTGTGTTATTGCTATTGGTGGGGGACTTGCTTCCTTCATTTTGTTGCATGCTGTCCTGTTGGTTCTCCTAACTCTCCTGTGTCAAGCCAGCTGAAGGTTGAAGCTCTATCTACATTCCTGTGGTCCTGGCCTTGGCCCTGTCAATCCAGATATGCACTCTGCTGCTACTCTGCAGTTGTCTTTGGTTTCATCTCCACTACTGTCCTGATTCTGTAGCTACTTCATATGACCTGTGTCTTACTGCACCTTGGACTGTTGCCTTTTGCCATTTCTTTTTGTGGCTCTTTGATAGTTGGACCCAGACCTGCTCACCTGTGAATAATGGCCTCAGGTCCTTGGATATTTTGAGTAGCAGGCTGTCTGCCTAGCTTGGTGTTCTCCTAACTGCTTCTGTATCCTGTCCATCATTCCTCTGCTGGAGTGTGGCAGTGGGAAGCAGAGTCTTGGTTTCTCTGACCCATCAGTCTCTGAAATGGGCTACCGTTTAGTCCCTGGGAGGGACCTGTCTTGTCTTTGCCATCAATCTATAGGCTGTCTTTACTACTCACTCTGCTTTCCCTTTGCTTTGTGAGTACCCATAGGAAGATGTCTTGTGTCCAAATTCCCATTTGGTGCTGAAGCATTTGAATTCTGCTGCAATGTTCTGTGGCCCCTTGTCTGAACATAGCATGCAGTTATACCGTACCTTTCATAATGCACGTTCAGTTTTCTGATCAGAGTTCTTACCTAGTGTTCTCTGGATATACCACCAGGGATATAACCTGGTTACAGAAATGTAACCAGGTAGTTCCTGTCTTTAAAAGTGAGCAGGTCTTTTCCAACCTCTTCTCATGGCTAGGTTGGGATTTGATGTGGCTGTACATTTTCCCTCTGTTATCAATCACTATACTTTTTGCACATCTCACTCTGTTCCATGTATACTCTCAATTAAGCATTCATGCCTGGACAGCAGATATACTCTCTGGCTTGTCTCAGGTCCTCTGTCCACAGATGAGAAGCATGTAATCGTCTCTTGATGTCAGCTCTTAAATTTTCCTGGGATTACTGCTCAACCCCCTGTAAACAATATCCCGTCCTGCACACACGGCTCTTCTCTCACCTGACAGTAGGGGATAGTTTCCTGTGGTACATGCTCCTTGTAATCTGGCCAACCTTGAAGTATGGATAATTCTATTGCTTGTAGCACCCCATGTTGGTTGCTGCTTGGAGCCTCCCATCAGAGAAGCAAAGATATGCATGCTGATAGGTATCTCCTGTTCCTCAAAGCCATCTGCATTGTACTCTGAAAGGTATGGCCAGCTCAAAGGTTCTTCCATCAGTAGTGAATTTCCTGGGCAGTAGTGCATTTACTTTGCTTCCTTACTTCTCCGTGTATTGTTCAGGCAAGGCCTACATACCTTATCCTCACTTCACAGTGCTTAAATCTCAATAACATGTATTGTAGTTGCTTCGGTGCACTCATCAGTGGCTTCTTCAGAATGCTTCATAATAGCTTTAGATTAGACTACATGTCTGCCTTGTGCTCAGGGTGGAATTGATTTAAATCAGGATTTAAATCACTAGTCAGGAAGTCTCGATTTAATCATGGATTTCAACATAAAAATGGATTCTTGTTGGTTGTTATAACCTTAATACATATTCTTCACAACTAAGAGATAGATGTAGATTTCATTTTTAGAAGGTACACACTATACATTTTTAAAGTGATTCATTTTGAAAACTTTTCAGATTAGTTTTACAGCCTTATCAGAAAATGAATGATTGTTTGGTTATTTCATTTACCAAAGGTAATTGAAGCAGATATTTATGAAGTCATTGGGAGGTGAACTATCTCCAATTCAACAGGTTAATCATTAATAGTTGGAGGATTTTCTTGCCATGCTGTATTAGGAGGAGAACATCACCAGACAGACATTTAAATTGTTTTATTTAACTGAAAAAACAACGTTATGTATTCTGGATTTTTTTCTTCAACAGCAAACACACAATATTTTAACAAAACAAGCATATGAATTTTTGAATTTAGTTAAACATTCAAGTTTTTTAAATCAGGTTTGTTTTTGTTAAAATTATTATACCTAAATTAGTTAAATGAAATATTTTTTTAAAAAAATAAATTGACTATGTCAGCCAGGTCAACATGAGAAACTTAAAATATTAGCTTCTGCAGCTAACTCAGTCATCTTCATCTTCATTTTCCTATTTGTTCATAATCTGGAAAAGAAAAACAAGCTTTCCTGCTTTTTCAAGTCCCAAACGATTTCTCAATTTGGAATGAATTAATCCAAAGGAAAAATATATTCTTTCTACACTGGCAGAAGAAGCTACTGCTGTTAAAAGTGAGAGTATCACTTCAACAGTCTCTGAATCCAAGTGCTTAAGTGACTTCCACTAGTTCACTGTTGTGACTTTCTTTATAACATCATCAGCAAACATCTATTTCTTGAATGGTTCTTTTTCCCAAACTGGGTCTCTTTTACAGCCTGCTGCCATTATAGGTTTTCTTATAATGTGAGAGAATAGTATGGTACCTCTCAAATCAATGAAGGCTACACTCAGAAAGACCTCAAGACTTGTGGAATATGCTGCTCAAACAGTTTCACTTTTGTTTGTACTGCCTGTCCCTCCCTTCTCACATTTATCTCCAGACTTCTTCTCCTTTTCCAGTTCTTTTCCGCCCCCAACAATGGTTCTATTCATTGAACTTTTTGAAACTTTGCACTTTTAGAGAGAGGTAAGGGATTGACTCTGTGTACACAAATTTGCAGAGGGTTCATAGGGTTGAGGTCTGTTATTTCTCACCTCTATATTTTATGTATTTATTTATTTAAACACATTTTTTTGCTGTTAACAAGCATGTTATCTCTGGCGACACAAATCCACAGTTTGAGAACTGCAAAACTAAGTAACTCTGATGGTATCTTCTAGACTGAGTACTGAGTCCCATTGAGTAGATAGAAAGATTAACCTAAATAATCTATACAGAAACCCTTGGAGCCCCATAAGATTGGGTCCCTAATTCATAAACTATTGGAATTTATTTACAAAACTTTTCTTAAACATTATATGAATATATTGTCTCATACTATAGAATTAGAATTTATAATCCCTATTCCATGATGAGATATCTTTGAACTATAATATATCGTAATTACAACTATCTTTCATCAAAAAGGATTTTATCAAAAAATCCGATTTAAATAAATACCTGATTTTTTTTTTAAACCATTGATTTTTATCCACCGTGCTTGTGCCCAAAGGTGAGCTGATGGAGTTGTTGCATTCCAAAGAGCAGTCAGTGGGTTCTTTCCTATCTGAGCATATCCCCTTTCTATGTCTAGCAAATGCTATGTGCTGCTGGTTTCGCATCAGTTTTCTGAGGTGTCACACGGTAGATGTAGCTGCCCCACAGTGTTGTAGTACTTTAGAACTGGTGTTTTGTTTATGATTTTCATACTTCTTGTAGCATCCTATGCTCCTCCCTCCAAGTTCAATGTAGATTACTACAAGGAGTATTCTCATTTTACATTTAGGTAAATTGTGGCACAGATAGATTCATTCTGGAAATCATTGGCTGATCTAGACTGAAACTAGGAGTCCTGACTCCCAAACCCATACTGTAGGACACACTAAAACTAACCAAGAGTAAATAATTTTGGAAGAGTTGCCACTGAAGACATTGAATACTTGTCCCCTGCCATGTGACTGGGTATAACTTTTGATAATCCCAATTCATTTTATGTGACCGGGGATAGAAAATAAAGATCAGTCTACTAATCTGTTATCATCAACTTTGTGTCATACCTTTATTACAGATATAATCAACTGTATATTGTAAGATCTAGAATTAAATAGAAATTCTAACTGAATTAAAAGTTAAATATTGTCATGTGATGAAGTATGTATAAATGGTTGAACCATCAAAACTGCAAAGTAACATGTGATCAAAACAACTAGGAAGAAAGCGATTTGAAAAGTGAAATCCTAGTCGCACTGGTTAACACTCTAATAGCATGTTAAATTGCGAAAAGTGAGACCTGTACTTTGAAAAGGAGCTTTGAAGGATACAGGGTTGGCTCAAAGCACAGATTCAAATTTAGATGAATTTCTGCTCTGTGTATCTGAGTTTCAGTCTTGAATTGCAAACTGAAAAACTTTGGGTGAAGATGTGACAAACTGAATATTAGTGATTTAGGTATTGGCCAACACATGTCCATGGCCAGTGTGATTTGTTAAATATATATTTCCTACACCTTTCCCCAAAATCGAGTATTTAAAACCCAGCCCAAAATTTTGCTTGAGACTGAGTAGGCTTTCATGGGCATTAAACTGACATTTCTAGCTGGTATTTCATGTGGCAGATCAAATTGGATAAGGTCGCTTGTAGCACAATAAAGTATGACCAACAAAATAAGAGATTTTTTTCTGGTTGCTGGACATGTGCAATAGAAATATGGGAATATATTCATTTATGTTTAAACTTGAGAACAGTAATTGATGACAAACATTTATAGTGTGTGGGTGCATGCTTTTATATGTGTATATAATTGTGTGTGTGTAATATATTGATGGAAAGCTATGTTGAAACAACGATTTGTGCATTTAGACAGAACAGTGTTAAGAAATTATCACAAAATTTAATCTCTTGTGGGAATGAGTTCCAACATCTAGTTCCAGATCCTGAGGAGGTTCTCTCTCCTGTGCTCATGTGCCTTTGCCTATCAGTTGATAATTTCATTGCTCTTGTGGGTAATAGAATTCATGGTACGTCAGGGTCTTTTAGGTAATAAAATCCAGTTCCATGGAGGGCTTTGGATATTAGAACAGAGCCCTGCAACTGGACTTTGCATTATTAGGCGGCAGCACAGAGGATGGAGCTTTTTATGGGAATGTGTTCAGTATAACTTGTGTTTCTAAGCAGGCAGTCTGCTACATTTTGTGCAAGCTGGAGCTTAATAGTGTGCGTGGCTTTGTGCCTATATATAATGAATTACTGGAATGAAGCCTGGAGGCCATGGATGCATGATCACTATAATCAAGTCTATGTTTCATAGGATGGGTCTTAATCTTCTGGCCATCTGTAGATAGTGGGGAATGTTTTTTTGCAACTGTAGCTGAAATATTTGGTCAACAATATCAGATGCTACAGAGAGCTTCAACAGAATGAGTTTGGATGTATTATACTTGTGCATGAAGAAACAGAGATAATCCAACAGATCAATGAGTACTGGCTGGTCCTGATTGGAAGCCTGACTGGATGAAATCTAGGATTTCTGGAGGCTAACAGGTGACACTAGAGACTGTTTTGTTTGTAAATACTCTATTTGTTGAGATCTGGAATTTAGACGTGGTGTGGTAGTTAGCAAAGTCCTCAACTTCAAGCAGTGGTTTCTTAAGAAGACTGGAAGGGGACATGATAACAGTTTTCCTAAACTGTGATAAAACAGTGTACATAAAAAGTTGCTACAAGGAGGAGGGAAAAAAATTGTTCTTCTTAACGTCTGAGGCTAGGACAAGAAGCAATGGGCTTAAATTGCAGCAAGGGTGGTTTAGTTTGGACATTAGGAATAACTTCCTGTAAGGGTGATTAAGCACTGGAATAAATTGCGTAGGGAGTTTGTGGAATCTCCATCACTGGAGATTTTTAAGAGCAGGTTGGACAAACACCTGTCAGAGATGGTCTAGATAATACTTATTCCTGACTTGAGTGCGAGGGACTGGACTAGATAACCTCTCAAGGTCCCTTCCAGTTCTATGATTCAGCCCTTGGACTATTGTATATTTTTGGGTGGGCGGTAAATTCCTCTCCTCAAAGAAGATGTTTACATTCTCTGTTAGAAGATTTCACAGGTACTCCCAACTCACTTTTACCATGCAAGGATGGCCCTGACTACTGTCATTTCCTCTCTGACTACTGATTGTGGGAATGGGCCTGATTCTTGGAAGAAATGCATCATGTTTCTGGTCCTGTTCTCTGCTTCCTGTCTCTGGTTGGCAGGGAAGCAATCCTGGGGATGGGCAATGTTCTCTGTGAAATAAGAGGTTATTTCCTTGCAACAGGAGATGCTATGTTCCAGTGTGCGGTAGAAGCAGCCTGGTTTTCAAAGTGACTTATAGTCCGGAAAAGTTCTGTGAGCCTTGACGTTGCTATCTTAGGGAGAGCAGAGGTAGTCTCTTTGTGTGACTTCTTGGCAGGAAACTAATATTCCTAAATTATGTTTTAATAAACACTCAGTAGCGTTAGGTGCCCAAACTGAGACCACCTAAAAGGGCCTGACATTCACAGGGTAAGTGCCAAGCCTCAAATCACTATTCACTTATGAAAACCCAGTATTGCCAACTCCTAGCGATTTTGGAGTGTTTTTACCTGTCTCATGAAAACATGATGAAAGGCACCAACTCATTAATTTAATCGTATTCAAAATGGCCATTATCTCTTACGACTGTGGCCATTATCTCTTATGACAAGATGGCTGCCTTTTTCTCTACTGTGGAAATGACGCTGACCTTAATAAATTTGACTGCCATGTCTTACTGTTTTCTGTGAGACTGCCCACAGGTAAAATGGCTGTTACTGTATGGTTCAGGGGGCTAGGCAGGACATAGGGACTGTGAGGAGCAGCAGAAACACTGTGATAAGTGGATGGGGAAACTGAGGGGGACCAGGGCACTGGGGGGATTAGGAGGCAGATGGAATGGGGTGCAGGGAAATGGGGGGGCAAGAAGGGTGGGGAAGGGAATTGAGGGGGGGCAGGCTCTGGAACAGGAGGAGGCAGAGCAGGAGTGGGGCTGAGGAGTTTCTGGCAGAGAAGCTGGTGGGGAGAGCAGGGAAGTGTTGCTTCTTGCAAAAGGTTAAACCGATCCCATATTGTTTTTATTGTGACAGTGGTTGGTGATCCCTATATTCGAGGATGATCTCTACCACGGATTTACATATGGGTCCTGAGATGACTCAGGAGTCCGATCCTGGAACCGCAAATCCTCCCGCAGTAGATACAGACATTTTGTGGCAGGCCAGTGGCCTGCTGGGAGAGTTATTTATTTTTCCTTCCTCCTCTCTATCTTTTCAGCTTCAAGGGCAAGGCGCTTCTCCTCGACGTGGGCCACTGCTTGATGGAGGATATGGCGCCGTTGGGGTTGTTTGGTGGCTTGCTCCTCCCAGTTTCTGATGTCCACGTCAATTTTCTTAAGATACGCTTTCAGTGTGTCTTTGTAGCGTTTCCTCTGACCACCACAAGATCTCTGACCATGGGTGAGCTGAGAGTAGAGGACTTGTTTTGGGAGGTGAGGATCTGGCATCTGCACACAGTTCCAGCCCAGTGAAATTGGTGCATGAGGGTCATTGCTTCAATGCTGGTGACACTGGCTTCAGCGAGGATGCTGGTGTTAGTGCTGCGATCTTGCTACTTGACATGAAGGATCTTCCGGAGGCATCGTTGGTGATACCTCTCCAAACTCTTGAGGTGCTGTCGATAGGTCACCCAGGTTTTGGATCCACAGAGGAGTGTAGGAACAACAGTTGTCTTATAGACCTGGATCTTGGAGTCCTTCCCTAGGTCACGGTCCGTGAAAATGTGTCAGAGCAATTTCCCAAAGGAAGCACTTGCGCACTGGATCCTGTGCTGAATCTCAGTCGATTTTTGCATTTTTGAGAAAGTTGGCTACCGAGGTAGCAAAAGTGCTCAACTGTCTCCAAAGTCTGATCCTCGATGGTGAATTGTGGTGTGTCATGTGCAATGCCTGAAGCAGATTGATAGAGCACTTTAGTCTTCTCAATATTGAGTGAGAGTCCTAGACTTTGGTAAGCTTGTGCAAGAAAATCCAATATGGACTGAAGGTCATTCACAGTGTGCGTGAGATTGACACAATCATCAGCATACTGAAGATCAGTAATGGACGCCCTGAAGACTTTAGATTTCGAGCCGAAACATCCATTCTGTAGTGAATGTCAACTCCATTGGGGAGGTGATCTTTAATGAGGACCAAAATGACTGCTAAATAGATGGAAAACAGGGTTGGGGCAATAACGCATCCTTGCTTAACCCCAGTTTTGATGACGAAACGTTCTATCTCAAGGCCATTACAGAGAACCGTGGCAGTCATCTGGTCATGGAGAAGCCTTAGGACCTTAATACATTTTGGAGGGCAGCCAAATTTGGCCAGCACCTTCCACAGGGCTTCGCAATTGACGGAGTCAAATGCCTTTGTCAAATCGATGAAAGCCATGTACAGGTCCTGATTTTGCTCCCAAGACTTTCCCTGGATTTGGCATGCAACAAAGATCATGTCGGTTGTCCCGTGGGATGGTCTAAAATCACACTGAGATTCCCGCAATATTTCCTCAGCAAGGGGAAGTAATCGATTTAAGAGTATACGGGCAAGAATTTTCCCTGCTGTAGATAGCAAGGCAATGCCTCGATAGGAAATAAATCTTAGTGTGGAAACTTTCTTAAAGATCGTAGCAATGTTAGCATTTCTCAAGTCTTCTGGAATCTTCTCATTATACCAGATATGAAGAAAAACTTTGTGAATCTTCCCCACCAGTTCTTTACCTCCAAACTTGTAGACTTCATCCGGTATGCCACCTGGCCGTGCTGCCTTGTTGTCCTTAGTTTGCATAATGGCTCGTGTCACTTCTTTGAGGGTGGGGTCAACAAGAGATTCTCTTTCATGCCGTTGAGGTATAGATTCAATAATGGCATCAGAGACAGTTGGCTCACGATTCAGGAGTAACTTAAAATGCTCCTTCCATCTGGCTTTGATGGCTTCGCTGTCCTTAAAATACGTTGACCCGTCTTAGGCTCGGAGTGCTGTGGGTCTATCGGAGCATGGGCCATAAATGGTCCTTATTGCCTGAAAGAAACTCCTCATGTCATGTTTATCAGCATAAAGTTCAATCTCCTTGGCCTTTTCTCACCACCATGGACGTCACGGATTTTCCTTTGGGCTTCAGCCTTGAGTTCCTTGTATGACTCTTTCTTCTGCTGGTGTGATATGTCATTTTGCCACTTGCAATGAGCTTTTTTTTTCTGGTCAAGCAGGCCCTGCATCTCAGCATCGTTTTCATCAAACCAATCTTGGTGATGGCGGGTGACACAGACAATGGACTCAGCACATGCCGAGAGAATGGCAGTCTTTAATCTCTTCCAGAAATTTTCATTATCATCATCAGCTATAGGCATAGTGGCAAACTTCTCTTGGAGACACTGCTGAAGTTTCTCCGAAGTCACTATATCTTCAATGGACTTGACGTTGAATTTCTTTCGTATTGATTTTGCCTGCTTGCGATGCCTTGAGGCAATCTGGAAATTCATGACTGATCTAACAAGGCGATGGTCTGTCCAACCCTAATGGATAACAAAGATAATGTACGTCTGGAAAGAAAAACTGCTATCGTCGCCAGGGAACTGGTGAGATATAACATCGACATCGCTGCCCTGAGTGAAACAAGGTGCCCAGATGAAGATCAACTGAGAGAACAAGGTGGAGGCTACACCTTTTTCTGGAAAGGAAAATCTGCAGAGGACAGGCACATTCATGGTGTCAGTTTTGCAATTAGGAATAAGTTTGTCAGTCATTTTACAAAAAGAGCAGGAGTACTTGTGGCACCTTAGAGACTAACAAATTTATTTCAGCATAAGCTTTCGTGGGCTACAGTCCAAACCTGCCAACTTCACTCTCGCACAAGTTTATCTATACCGATGACATCTGCTGCAGATACCAAGCTCAGTCCTTCTCAGAAATTAAGAAGGTCTTGAATGATGATATGAAGCTCATGGCAGACTATTGTAGTCAATGGCACCTGCAGCCAAGCTTTTCCAAGATGGTTTCTAGTGTATTTCATTTGCATAATGCAAGCCACGAGTTAAGTTTTTTCCTCAATGGCCAACGCCTGCAGCATGATCCAAACCCAATTTACCTTGGTGTGACATTGGATAGGTCATTAATGTACTACTTGAGGAAAATGACAGCCAAAATCAGCACTCGGACCAACCTGCTCAAAAAGTGGCCAGTTCAACGTGGGTGCGAGCACCTGGATGCTTAGAACATCAGCCCTTGCCCTCAGCTATTCAACAGCAGAGTACTGTGCTCCTGTCTGGTGTCGCTCATCTCACACAAAGCTAGTTGATGTAGAGCGCAACAAAGCTATGCATATTTTTATTGTGACCTTATGGGCAACTTCATTGCCAAGGCTGCCAATACTTAGTAACATAGAACCGCCCCATATTTGATGTGAGAAGGCCTCTGTCATGCTGCTGGCCAAGATCCATGAGAATAGCGACTTGCCTTTGTACGTAGACCTTTTCAACCACCTGCCAGGTTGCCTGTCTTCTGGACACCCTTTATGGTCATTTATGCCACCACAGGACTTGATGGTGGAATCTGCTTGCCGCAATGAGTGGACAGCTCTGACAGTCGTTAATCAATCTCTTGTCAGTGACCCAACCATCTGTCCACCAAGTTTTGATCTACCAAGGCACCTGTGGTCATCTCTGAACTGGTTTCGAACAGGACAGGGCAGCTGTGCGACCAGTGTCTTTAAATGGGTTTTTTCTAATGACTTGTGATGCAGCTGTGGTCAACTTCAGATTATGTCACATATCCTTGACGAGTGGCCACTGACTTATTTTGATGGTGGGCTACTGGCTCTCCTCCTGGCTGATGATGATGATGCCTTCAAGTGTCTAGGAACATTGCACATACGCTGTTATATACTCCCACGCCCTAGATGTTTCACCAGAGCGAAAAATGTGTTCAGTGCCCCTCCCGTGGAGAAGCCAACCAAAAAAGCCCAATCAAGCAACTAAACAAAGAAACCTGGGGATGTGGGAGGGGGCAGCGAGCAGAACAGCTTGTAAATGTGCACCTAGGGTAAATTTGCACCCTGGCTTTATGTTGCTGGAGATATACCACAAGTTCAAGAAGCCCCTGCACATAGAGTATGTCAATGTTAAGGCTGCGTTTGATTCAGTTCACTGAGTCACGCTAGGGAGGACCTTAAATGACATAGATGTCCCAACCACTCTGCTGGACTTGATTAACGAGCTGCATAATGGAACTACTGCCCGTGTACCTTTTGGGAATCGGATATTGGCACCTTTTAAATCAGTATCTGGTGTCAGGCAGGGCTATGTCTAGGCACCTTCACTCTTTTGGCAGACAGTGGATTTTATACTGCAGCATTCCATCAGATCCATAATCATTAAGATCTGTGATCTCTCGCTCTTAGGCCTTGACTCTGCAGATGACGTTGTTCTAGTACAGAACCCCAACAGGTTTCGTAAAGCACTCCAAGAAATGGAGGAGGAATCGACTAAGGTTGGCCTCCATGTTTCATGGTCAAAGACAAAGCTGTAAAATCTAGGATCCGATTTGCCCATGACCCCAATCTCTGAATAATGAAACTGTCGAAGCAGTTTCCTGCTTTTGCTGTTTGGGTTCTATACTCACCAGTCCTTCTAACTCTCACATGGAGGTTCTCCATTGGATTGGCATCACAGCATTTGCCATGGGTCGTGTAAAACGAATATGGAATCAACATAATCTTGGCACGACAACAAAGTTCAGGATCTATTTTAGCTGTATCCTCTCTGTACTGCTGTACGGTTGTGAAACATGGACACTATGCTGCTCAGACTGGGCAAAGCTGGAGGCTTTCCACACAAAATGCCATATTGGGCATAAAGTGGAACGACTTCATGTGTAATGTAGATGTTTACAGTTGCTTTGGTCTACAGACTACGGGGGCCAATGTCTGCAGACGGCATCTTACGCTTTTCAGACATGTTGCGACAATGCCACAAGACGTTCCAGTGAATGCTGTTCTTCGTGTGGCTTGTAACATCCAGGATAAAATTCCACAAACCAAGAGGTGAAGGCAGTCCAGAGGTAGAGACCCTCCACATATCCAGCATATCCATATTTACTTTGGAGTTCGATGCTTGTGAAACATTTTTGTAGTGAATTAGTCAGATACAGAGATCTATTGAGGCCCTTTTTTGTTATGCTCAGTTTGTTCCCCTGTTGTGTGATCAAGGGGATTTCTAAATCCTGACTACGTTTTTGTTAAAGAGCTCTGTCCTTTTTTTTTTTTTTTTTTTAAATGACACTTTTTATCAAGCCTGGAGACCCTGGAGAAGTTGTTTCCCTGGGGCAAAATTAATTAGCAGATGTCTAATTTGTGAAAAATGCCAAAATTGGCTTTTTTTGAAGGCCAAAGTTTTGCTGCAACTCTGCACATATCTTAAAATTATCGTTAAGGGTTAGATGTTATGGGACAAATTACACTTTTCTGTCCATTGTTTCAACATCATCAGTGTGTCTTTGATTAGGAGGCCTGGATTTCTCTGTAGTATTGAATCTTTATGTATTGATTTCGATTGGAGTCTTTCAGTGCTGCTACTAGGCCTGTTTTAGATTGCTACTTGTGTTTATCAGCCAGTAGTTTTCCTACCTCTCTCTTGACTCTCAGTGGATTGGCAGTGATTAACCAGTCTGTGTCCAGCCTACATCATGCACATTTTGTTCGTGCACTTAAGTTTTTCTGACATGAAGCACTGCCAAAGTATTGATCAACCTCTTCTGTCTTTGCCAGTTAATTTTGTTAGCTTGGCCTGATATTCTTTTTTTCCCCTAGACCAATATGATAATATTCTTCCTCTGTTATAAGACTTCATAGCTTGTCATAAAGGAATCTGTGACATTTTCTAAATAAAGGTTGATAACTTTTTGTAAGAAAGTTGTATAGTGTGGGTCCTAATATAAGGATGAATTAAACAACCGCTTATGGTTGTATGTACAATATCTGGATGTAATATACTCCACGTGACTGTAGCATGGTTGTTCCAATACTGACCGCTATTGTCACATCTATACAAATATGGGTAATTTTAAAAATAAATCTAGTCTAGAATAAGTGAAGTTGAGTGAGGATAAGAATGAGAAATCTCTAGCTGCTGTGTTCACTATTCTCCATATTTGTTATGGCCTTACTTGGATAAAAAGGCTTTTCCAGAGTTAGTCTAGGTAGGCAGTGTGTAGCATGGGTCTTACTAAGTCTGTCAAGTGGTGGGTGTGTTACTAATGAGGTTAACGTTCCCTGTGAGGTATAATGTGTTGCGTTAAAAACAAACACTTGGGGAGTTAGTTTTGAAAAAAATCATGAACATCCTTGTTGAGAATATGTTTTTTTTCTCCTTCACTATTGCTACTATGTCATTAAGGTTAATTTAAGATTAAGGTAAAGATGAAGCGGGACTAGCTCCAATACTTAAATTAATTTTTAAAGTTTAAATTTAAATTACAAGGTTTTTGTGGAACAATATGGGTTCACCCTTGATTTGGAAGAAAGGACTTTTCATATCGCAATTCCCACCCAAACTCTTTGAGATCTCAGAATCAGGCAGATAGCTTTCTTGTAAAAATGCTGTATCTGGTGTAAAACAACGAGGAGTCCAGTGGCACCTTAAAGACTAACAGATTTATTTGGGCATAAGCTTTCGTGGAAGTGGGTTTTTTACCCACAAAAGCTTATGCCTAAATAAATCTGTTAGTCTTTAAGATGCCACCAGACTCCTCGTTGTTTTTGTGGATACAGACTAACACGGCTACCCCTCTGATACTTGGTATCGGCTCTAGTTTTCTTAAAATGTGCCAGTATTTTCTTTTATTTTTATTAGGATGATCCATCCCCTCTTAACATTCCATGGAATGATTTTGAAGGGGTTACTCATGACTAGTTGCTGTTATTACAATTCTATTTGTCCATCTGGGATCAGCTAATTATAATTTCAGAATAGGTTCATTATCAGAATTATAAGACTTCTGAAATAGACACACAGCTTGTAGGAAGTATGACATGGAAAACTTGTCTTTCTGTTTTTATTGTATTGTAACAGACCACAGCAATCCTGGATCATTCCCATCATAGATAAACAAAAGTATGTGGATAGCAGCTCATTAATTTAAGGATTTAGGCTCTGTGTGAGAATTATTGTTGTGTTAGTTATATTAGGATCAAAACTTGATCCTAATCTGCAGCATTTACCTAGGGATCTTGCCGTCCCTCAATTTCTATGTGGTGACATTGTGGACTGTTTGGGGGGAGGGAGTTTTGTATATGTATTTCATGTTCCTTCCTTGATGCCTTTCACTAGAGTTTTTGTTGAAGCAATTATAGATTTCAATAACTGTCTCAGGTGGAAGTCTTCAAATAAAACGTACTCTAGGTTCTCTGACAGCTGCTGCTTCCTTTCTCTGGGGTATTGGAGACTCTGTTCCATTTATGATTTTCCACCTTTGGCATATATTGTCATGTACCTTCCCTCTTCCATCTGAAATATGTATCAGTGTTAATAATATCTAGGTGCTTTGCATTTTAACACGCATCACTTTTTTGTAGTGAATTTAAAAGGTTTGGATGAGTATCTACATTTGTGTATTAAGTTTATACGTATATTGTTGACACTACCGCTTTTTCTCTGGCTATCTTCCAAACAAGGCTTTAACATCTATAATCCCACCAAGAGCCTCTCGGCCAGCCCCAAGAGCTTTCCCGGTTCCTTATAACTAAGGCTACAATTTAGTCACAGGTAACTTTAGTAAAAGTCATGGACAGGTCACGGGCAATAACCAAAAAGTCACAGCAGTGACTAGTCCGTGACTTTTACTAAAAATACCCCTAATTAAATCTTACCTGCTGAGTGGGAAGGGCGATGCTCCAGCGGACGCTGCTGCTCCTAGCGATTGGGGGTGGCTTGGGATCCTGCCACTGCTGCTGCTTCTGGGGGCGGGGGCAACCTGGAGCCCTGCTGCTGCTGCACTGGTCCAGGGAGTGGTCTGTGGCCCTGCCGCAACCACTTTGGGCTGGGGAGTGGCCCAGGGCCCCACCACCGCTGCTTCTCCGGAGTTTGTGACTTCTGTGCATGGCCTGCTTTAAGCTGATCCCACCATCTTCCTGGGATCGGGCCCCGCTCCGGCGGGAGGTGGGTTTTTTTTTTTGCTTGGCTGAACAAATCGTTCGCGGGAGGGTTTTTTTTTTTGCTTGGCCAAACGAATCCACTTAATCTGCTCCAGCTGATTTCCTCCTACAAATAATTTCATGCGGCCCTTCTCTGTGACACACACAAAGATACATCTGTGAAAATCATCATGAGGTCCATTAGTTTTGCATCTTCTCTGGTGGTCCCCACCATGATTGTATTAAAATTGTTGCACAGTGGGTATTCTCTGGTAAAAGTCAGAGGTGCTCCAGAGGATTTTTCATGTGCCTTTCTATGCTTCTGATGGAAGAATAAAATGGAGGCCTACCCCTGCTCACAACCTCAGTCATCATAGGCAAATGATCATTCATCCACTTGATTCAAACTGATATTTGCTCAATGGTCTGAACTCTTTTTATCACCTGCTGGAGAACTGGACCCCAGGAAGCCTGGGTTTTCAAAGCAGCAGCATTCAGTGGTGAGCAGAGAGGTTTATGAATGTTTTGATGGGCTCCTCAGAGGTGTGTGTGTACGTGTGTTTAAGGAAGAGAATATATTATGGGGAAGAAGAGAACCAAGCAATAGCATGTGTGTCTGTTTTGTGTAATCTGATCCAAACTTAAAGCTTCTGTTTCATAGGAAAAAATCTGACACTGTGTCTGGCTTTTTGTTTTTGTTTTTTTCTTTTAATTAAAACTCTCATCCACGTCTACCTGTTTGATGAAAACACAAATATCTTGGGTTGCAACATGCGTGCTACACCCTAAAATCCTACATTGCTTGCCAGGGGGAACTGGAAGGACATCTAAGGATACTCACTGGCAACAGAAATAGCCCTTTAAGAATTTGTCATGTCTGGATATTGATGATGAGAAAAAATCCTATTTAGAGTGTTTGTTTTCCTGGGACATCAAGCAAACTCTTACACTTGTACTTTAAAAGACAAAATTTCAACAGCCTTATGATAGATAATTATATAGCAAATAAATATTGTTAATGACTTTATAAAATTTTTCACCATTTATATTACAATAATAATCTGTAAATATTGACGTTCATTTTCATTTATGATTTCTTTGTTAAATTATGAAAAAAATAAACTTGCATTAGCTATGATGGAAGAGGGAGGGAAAAATAAGTTGTGGAGGAAAAAGTATTAACCAATAAAAAATGACTTTCTGCTTCTGATTACCACCTCCAAGTTTGTTTTCATTCTTCAGCTGTCCCCTGTATGTCTTTCCTGATCTTTTCCACACATCAGTAGGGCAAACCAATTTTCTTAATCTAAAACCCCATAGTGGTATCAAAATATTGTTATAATGTATGGTTACACTTCTCAATATTGTGGTCTATAGAGTTTTACACTTTTGTTTTTAATAGTAATGTCAGGTCTATAAAAATGTCCATCTTGGAAATCTGATTATTTCCAAAATAATTTCTGTTCCTGTACGATATGATGATGTTACATTGTGTATGACAAGCCATGCTGCAAGCCATTTTTATATTTCTTTCTGTATTATTAACAATGGCTGACCATTATTATTAATACTGTACTATTATAATCTTTTTCACTTTCATTTAAAATCTATACTCTTCTACCAAAAGCAGTCTTAAAAATGACAGTGTTTAATGGCACTACTTGATGGAGTTGGCTGGCTGGCTGTATCTGTAATGGATAACATCCAAGTCATCTGCCATCTTAAGCCCAGGGACCTTGTTCCACTTCAGTGTCTTGGGCTCTCACCTCACTTCCCCAAATTATTGTGTGGTACTGCAGACATGAACAATACATGCTTCACACATTGTTTTCCCCAGTATGGAGCAGAGATACCAGTCCCTTTTTGTTTGACTGGTACGACTACACCTAGAATGCTACATTCATTTCTGTACATCTCAATACCAGAAATCATCAGAAAAATTGAAGGGAGTTCAGAGACAAAGCAACAATGTTTGAGGAGCTGTTGAAATTGACTATTGAGGACTGTTTAAATATTCTATGAACTCTGCATTTTGATAAAGTGAATATTTAGAGGGATAAATAATGGGGTATGTATTAAAAGTAAACACTGAGGAAGGAGAGAAATTATTTAAAGTGGCATAACCAGGAAAAAAATGGGTTGAAGTTTAGAAAAGGAAATTTTGGTAAGTACTAAGAAAAACTTCACAGTGACATCTGTAGGATTATATAATATAATTTCTTGAGTGAAGACATGAAAACACAATGCCTTGAGACCTTTACAACAGGAATGGCCAAAGTATTAGGAAAATACATTGTAGGGTCAATTCTACATTGGCAATTCAATATTGGCATAACATACCTGGCTTTAATTCTGTGATATCAAAGTGGAGGAAGAGGGCAGTTTTATCATTCCAGATGACATTTACAAGTATAACTGTCACTATTTATATTAATCTATTTTTATAAGGACAGATCACTTATTCTGTATAGAGATACTATAATGTCTGATGTGAAGTGAAACATTACAGTGAACCTTATAAAATTAAGTAATATTAAAGCATTAAACGCTACACTAATTTTTAAAAAATAAATGAAGGCTATATACATATGGAAAATCATTTCATTATAAATATGAAATATAAACGTCATACTTTAAAATATATACTTCATATATTTAAAATATAAAAGGATCTGGCTGTGATTTTAAATATACTTCATATATTTAAAATATAAATATAAAATGATCTGGATGTGATTTTAAAATGACTAGTTCATTCAGATCAAGATATATTAGTATTATTGTTTTATATTAATAAATTAAATGGGAATACAGAAGGCTTCTTCCTTCTCACCTTAAGTGTATTAAAAATAACATTATATAGAGTTTGTTAGGTTTCTCTCATTTTCTCATCATTGCTAATTTAGGATTGGATTTGTGACTTAGCTATTATGCTGCACGCAGAAGTGCTTGTAATTCAAATTTGCAAGAAACTGAGCTTTGCAGCATGGTGAAACTGCTGCATATATAGAAAGTGTGTGTGTTGTGTTATGAGACAGTGAAAGGTAAGTGCATACTGGCAGCTGATCAGTGGAGAAGCATTGGCATGCGCAAGTTAGACTACTCAGCAGTGAGAGGAAGAATCCTGAGGTTGTCATAATAAAGTAGGTTAGGGATAAAGACACTATTCGGTTGGTTCAAACATGGTCGAAGAGTTACTCGCATTCAGATATATTGCCTCGGTACTACAAATGCGAAAATTGTTTTATATGAAATCACTAAACCTCCATTCATTATTTGAAATTGACATTTTGAGGGTGAAAAAATGTTTCTGTATGTCATATATATCTGTAATTAGTAATAGGTGGAGATAGTAAACTTGCACATATTAAGGATCATAGTGGAATGAAATTGGTTCATTTATATTTGATGTAAAATGGGATGTTAGGGGGAATGGGAGGGTAGGTGAAAATCCAGTTTCATACCTCCTGTGCTGAGGAGAACAGAAGGGAGAAAGGGATGCTAGATTCCCTAGCAGAAAAACAGTTAAATTTTATGCAGTTTAGTGCAGGATATTCCTTATCAAAATCAAGGGTGCTTAGCACATGTAGTTTCTATTGGTTCCTTTGTAAGGTTTCCTTACTTTGCTAGAAACAGATGGAGTTAGAAATTTGAGGAAAATCAAATGAGGTGAAAATGACGACACTGAGAGAGCGGAAAGGGATATCAACAAAAATGTACACATACTTGGGACACCGAAATGCAGCAATATGACTTTTCTTTCAGAATAATCACAATTAGTACATGATTTATTGTTGATAATGCACCCTCAGCTAGTCATTCAAAAAACAGAGTTAAGAAACAGATATGGAAACAAGTCTGCTAGTATAAAATTGTAATTTGCCCTATTGATTGGGTAACTTCATGAGAAGCTGCTAGTTCTCTGGCTTCTTTGGGCATCTGATGCTGCTAGTGACCAGCATCAGTTTTATAGTAGGTGCTAGGTAAAGTTTCACATAATGTATTTTTCATTCGTGGTTCAATTGGACCAGGCCTGTTCATTTAGGTACTGAGTATGTACTACCTAAAAGGATTAAGAATTGAAGAGTTGGGTCTTTAAACATTGTGTGCCAAATTTGAATCTGATATAAATGGTTCCATTGACTTGAAGGAAAAAACTCACTAATGATTGGAAGAGAGGAGACAAAGTGTGAAGCAATTAGTGAATAAACATAATAAATGCAAATATTTTGCAACACCAAATGTACTTTAAGTGAACTACATTCTTAAAATAAATTATTAGTATTAATTCAGAATGTATTAACAACTGCACAGTAGCATATATTGAAAAATAATGAAGTTTTATCACAGTACAGCATGCTTGTATTAGATTTTTTGTTGAACTGCGGAGAAAAGCTGCCAATTTGGGGGCTGCTGATAAAATAAAGCTACTAATAGTTTAAATTGAGCCTTACTCTATAAGTCTATTACAAAATCCCAACAACCTCAAACTCCTTGACACTATTGTGACAAATGGTAGTAAGTATTGAGTATTACTATTATTTTATTAATTAGCAATATGGTGAGTTACTTACTCAGACAAGCTGCCACTGATTTCAGTGGGAGTCTGTTAGGGTAAAGACTGATTAAGAACCTCAGAGTCTAACTTATTTAATTATTTTAATTATCTTTTGTGGTCTCTTTAGAACTACCAGTTATTTAAGCATGAGGTTCTTCAGAGTGCCTGTCTGTCAGAACTCCTACTGTATTTAAGATCTTCCCTTAACTGTCACTGAGTTAAGGATGAATGTAGAGTTTGCTCTCTATGCTGGATCAAGTTGGAGTGCCGCACATAAAGACCAGTAGTTCACACCTCCGTATTGCAGAGAAGTCAACCGTGGGCTGTATTGAAGAACTGGGTGAGGTACATTTGTCCTGCAGCACTGTGTAATGCATCGAGGCAGAGACATATATAGAAGCAGAGGAAATGGGAAGAGGAATAATAATTTGAGATAGAAGTTATGAGTTCACTGGTATATTTTGGAATTTGAGTTCAGAATCCGTGTGTCTACTCCCTCCATTTTATTGCAGAAGTGACATACAGAGACGAGAAGCTGCTTAATAGGGACAAAGAGGAGATGAAAACAGTTATAAACAAAAGCAGAGTAAGGGTAGTCTGCAACCACATACAAAGATAGGTTAGTTCTCATGGTATTGCTTGGACAACAGAGAGGTTACTGAACACCTGCATGATGTTCAGTCCTGAGCCAAATCTGGCATATTAAAAGGTAGGATGACAGACACTGTCCAGCTGTCATGTTCTAGTCTTCTAGGGGGGAGGGAGGCATGTTTTCTATCCTGCTTTCATTGGGTTAAGTTCAAAGATGATTCTTGCAGGTTGTAGGCAATTTGGAGTATATGACCAAATCACCATAGAGAGCATTGGGAAACTGTTTGAGAAAGTGGGAGCTGTTTAGTTTGAAAAGGGATCTCTTAATTCATCTTGAATTCACACCATTTGATGTTTTCAATCATTTGGAGATGTTTCATCTGAATGATGTCCAACTTCTTTTCAGTCTTGACAGTGAGGAGCTATGTTTTAATCCCATATGTAAAAGATCCCCTTCTTATGAGATTCATTTTTACAGGTTGCAGATCAGGTTGAATTGAGGCAAACACATTTGTGGCTTTTATAGCAGTTGGGTTTGGGTGGCAGGTCACTAGCCCATCTGACCCTACACCTGGGTCCCCACCATGGGAAAACATGAGAACCCTCAGGTAGACTCCATCCACTTGGATAGGGTTAGAGCTGCCTTTACAAGGTAGAACATATTAAATAAATAGGAATAAACATCAGTCTTTCTATAATAGTTTAGGATACCTTTGCTTCATCAGAGAAAAGTGGATATTGTGTCTTTAAACTGGGGATGTAAAATTGCAGTGAGTAATGAGTATGTATTCCTCTGATCCCTTAATGTACTTGATGTGAGGTTCCTCTTTCATCGTAGCTAACATGCTGTCCATTAAATGTGCTGCAGCAACATCATTAGTGGCTTCAAAGTGCTCCTGCATGCATCAGATTTTTTCTCTAGCAGGTGAGTGAAAGAGATGATTAGCTAAGACTAGTATCTCTGTCACTCACAACTTCTGTGATCTTCTGTAAAGGTTTGTGATTGGTACGTAAGCTGTCCATAAGACTCCATTGATGTCAGATACAGAATGACCATCGCCCTTTTGCAGCATTCAATGTCACAAATAGTTTTATGCTGAAAGAATCACCTGGGCATATGCAAGACAGAATCCAACCTAGTCCATATCTCCTGTCTGAGCTGGTGCCAGGGAAGACGGCTTTGCTACAGCAGTACTTGCCAAATGATACCGACTAAAAAAACAAAACAAAACAAAAAAACCCTTCCTGGCCATAAGCCATCCAACATATTACCTATATGTTTGTTTTCTGAGTGATTAGGTTAAGACACAAAAAATGTTTAATAAAATGTACCATAATGCTATATATCCAGAAGGTGCAAGGTGAAAACCCCCAGTGCTGCATGTCCTTAAGGGGCTAATATTGACAGCAATTCTAGCCTGTGTAGCATGGGGTAAATTAGGCAGTCTCATTGCTGCCAGTGTTCTGTGCTCAAATATTTATTTTGTACAAAAAAACCTTGTTAAAATAATACAAGAATAGAATTCAACTTTAAAATTTATCAAATATATTACACTATATAATCTAAGGGAAATATTACTGGGGAATGTCTCTCTATAGGCAAACAGAATATTTCCCTCTCCCCAGTGGCCCTTTTGCACTGTCTAAATTGATGCAAACCATTGATAAAACCATCTCCCAGAATTATTCCTAGCATTGGAGGCCTTCTGGAGGAACCACAGAGTCAGCTTTGCTGGCTGTATGCCTGGCTTTCTCTTCCCTCAGGAGGACCCAGTGCAGGGAGCATTCTAGGGCAGTCCAAGGGCAGCAGGAAGAGAAATAGGGTAAATCCTACACCATGCTGCTTCAGTGTCCCATGTGGGCCATTGTAGAAGGGGCTTAAATTAGGGCAACCCCTGAATAAAGGAGGCCTAAGCTGCTACCTTCTCTCTCTCCCAGAAACACACAGATGGATTTATCCCAAGATCCCTGTGAGCGCTATTTATTCCTAAGCTCCCAAATGTAGGCTTTTATAATGGCAGCCACAGGTGAACTAAGCCCTTCACTTATGCCACCTCTTTATCTTTAAGAAGATCCCTTCTAAAATTGTATCCAGCTGCATTATCATTTCATTAGCTATAGTTTGTAGCAGGCTTTACATTCAGGGAGTACAAGGAAATGCAATTTTGACTGTCTCCTGCACTCACTTTGCACATTGAGTTCCTGCTGGAGACCCATTCACTGTCTAGCTATAGCCAATGACTGCTGACAACAGACAAGGGTACATAGATAATGGGATAAACTAGTGATCTAGGTGGTTAGTATTTGAGAGAACAGTATTAGAATTGTGAAGTTAGGAATTAAGGGAGCATTTGCTGAACTGGCTCCTTCAGTCTCTCAGATGGAGGCCACTAACAGTTTCCAAAATCTGGTTTAAATTCACTCTTGTGCACCACTGTGTCCCACTGGGAGTATTTCAGAGTGTGCTCAATTTAATTTTTGATGTCAGTTGGTTGTTTTATTGTCTTGCTTTTTAATGAGCACAGTAACATAACATTTTGGTATAATATTTGTATTATCTGTTGTTCTGAATAGCAGTCTTTCTTTTTTGTTAGGCAATTTATTGTTTATCAGAGAATCTTGTGCTGATCATTAACCGTTTAAGCCTTGAGCATGAAAGTCTTGTGTGGAGTATAAGATTGTTTGTTGTGTGGAGTTGTTTGTAAACAGAGGCTGCATTTGGGTGCAAGTAACTTGTCTTCTGTAAGTCTCAAAACCCCTGGGTTTACACTACCTACTCCACAAGTGCACAGGTTAAGAAAGTAGGTATGGGCAGAAAATGGGCTTAAACATAAATCTGATCATAATGAATTATTTAACTACACATTTGCCTTTCAAACTTTACTCCAGTTTACTAGGAAGGCATAACTTTATGTAGGATTTTCAAAAGTGCTTAATCAGGTTAGGCTCCTAACTCCATAGAAGTCAATGGGAGTTGAGGATCATATTTCCAAAGGTATTTAGGCACCTAAAGAGGAAGGTTGCAGCCTAGGGAGATTTTCAAAAGCACTTAAGTATGTTAGGCTCCTAATTTGCAATATAATCTATGGTATTTAGGTGCCTAACCTCTTTAAGCACTTTTGAAACACTACCCTAGGTTTGGGTTGCCAACTTTCTAATTGCACAAAACCGAACAGCCCTGCCCTGCCCTGTCCCTTCCCCAAGGCCCCGCCCCCACTAGCTCCATCCTCCCTCCCTCCATCGCTCGCTCTCCCACACTCTCACTCACTTTCACCGGGCTGGGGCAGGGGGTTGGGGCGTGGGAAGGGGTATGGGCTTTGGGCTGGGGGTGCGGGCTCTGGGTGGGTCCAGAAATAAGAGGTTCAGGGAGAGGGCTTCCAGCTGGGGCAGGGGGTGGGGATGTGGTGGTGGTGGTTGTGAGGACTCTGGCTGGGGGTGCAGGCTCTGGGGTGGGGCCAGTGATGAGGGGTTTGGGATACAGGAGGGGCCTCAGGGCTGGGGCCGAGAGGTTTGGAGTGCGGGAAGGGTGCGGGCTCTGGCTGGGGGTGTGGGCTCTGGGATGGGGCCAGGGATGAGGAGTTTGCGATGCAGGAGGGGGCTCTGGGATGGGGCAGGAAGTTGGGGTGCAGGAGTGGGGTGAGGGCTCCAGCTGGTGGTGTGGGCTCTGGGGTAGGGCTGGGGGTGAGAGGTTTGGATGAAGGAGAGGGCTGCGGGCTGGGGCAGGAGGTTGGGATGCGGGGGGTGAGGGCTCTGGCTGGCGGTGTGGGCTATGCGGTGGGGCTAGGGATGGGTTTGGGGTGCAGGAGGAGCTGGGGGTTTGGGTGTGGGTGGGGTGCGAGAGGTGGGGGGTCCTGGCGACGCTTACCGTGGTTCCCAGGAAGTGGCCGCTAGGTCCCTGCAGCCCCTGGATACATAGGCACAAAGAGAGACTCAGCGCACTGCCCTCGTGCCCACAGCCACCGCCCCCGCAGCTCCCATTGGTCACGAGCCTCATGAGTCATGGGGCTGCAGGGACCTGGCGGTCGCTTCTGGGAGCCGCACAGAGCTAGGGCAGGCAGGGAACCTGACTTAGCCCCGGACCTCTGCTGCACCACCAACCGGACTTGACGCTTGGCAACCCTACCCTAGATGCCTGTCTTCATCTTTAGATGCCTAAATACCTTTGAAAATTTGTCTCTATGTGCCTAAGCTGCTGAGGTGCTTTTGAAAATCTCATTATTGGTGGCTGTAGAGTAGCAGTCTCATTAATGCAGAGTCAAGTTCATCCTGCTTTTCTGGTCCTGCTCATCACTTTTTACCTTTCCCTTATCCAATTTATGCAAGAGCAAGTGCAAGGAAAATAGATCATATAGTTCTGTACAAGCTAATTTGTGTAAAACCCTCTCAGGAGCATCATAAAAGTAGTACATAATAGTTTGGAAGTGGCCAAAACATGGATCATCAGTTTAGTGTCAGAGACAATTGGAGCTGAAAGTTTGGAGATATATTTAGGTTGTAGACAGATGTTCCAACTATAACTGTTATATGTTTTTCAAAGGACATGACCAAGTTGCAGATAATGCTGTGAAACTCTAATAATGCCTGCTAAAGTAAAATGGCTAATGTGGCCTTTAATGTCACAAGAAAGAGCTGTGACTCTAATTCTAGAAGCCCAATATAACATTCTGTATTATGCTTTTGCTTGTTAATACACTTTATGTGACATTCCTTTTTTAAAATGCAATTGTGAGCTCAGTCCAGTTTCTACTGGAGAGATGTCCATATTGTATCACCCACTATCACCACCACATCTGGGTAGGGTTGACAGGTGTCTGGTTTTTGACTGGAACGCCTGGTCAAAAAGGGACCCCGGCAATGGGTGGTTCCTGGGCAATGGGAGCTGCGGACCCAGTGCCTTCGGACAGGGATGTGCGCAGAGCCACATGGCCATGCCTCTGTGTAGGAGCCAGAGGGAGAACATGCCACTGTTTCCGGGAGCTGCTTGAGTTAAGCGCTGCCTGGAGCCTGCATCCTGAACCCCTTCCCACGTACCAATCCCCTGTCCCAGCCCTGATCCTCCTCCCGCTCTCCGAACCCCTTGATCCCAGCCTGGAGCACCCTTCTGCACCCCAGACTCCTCATCCCCATCCCTACCCCAGAGCCCGCACCCCCAGCCAGAGCCTTCACCACCCCCCCGTGCCCCAATACTTTGCCCCAGCCAAAGGAGACCAAAGCCCCGAGGTAAGTGGGGAAGGGATACCGGGAGGAAGCACAAGTAGGTGAGTGCAAGAGGGGAGGGCTCCTGCCCCATACTGGGACAGCAGGACGATCGGTGAGTTACCTTAAATGCCTATACACAAATGCAAGAAGCCTGGGGAACAAGCAGGGAGAACTGGAAGTCCTGACACAGTCAAGGAATTATGATGTAATTGGAATAACGGAGCCTTGGTGGCATAACTCACATGATTGGAGTACTGTCATGGATGGATATAAACTGTTCAGGAACGATAGGCAAGGCAGAAAAGGTGGGGGAGTTGCGTTGTATGTAAGAGAGCAGTATGACTGCTCAGAGCTCCAGTATGAAACTGCAGAAAAACCTGAGAGTCTCTGGATTAAATTGAGACGTGTGAGCAACAAGGGTAATGTCGTGGTGGGAGTCTGCTACAGACCACCAGACCAGGGGGATGAGGTGGACGAGGCTTTCTTCCAGCAACTAACAGAAGTTACTAGATCACAGGCCCTGGTTCTCATGGGTGACTTTAATCACCCCGATATCTGCTGGGAGAGCAATACAGCAGTGCACAGACAATCCAGTAAGTTTTTGGAAAGTGTAGGGGACAATTTCCTGGTGCAAGTGCTGGAGGAACCAACTAGGGGAAAAGCTCTTTTTGACCTGCTGCTCACAAACAGGGAAGAAATAGTAGAGGAAGGAATAGTGGATGGGAACCTGGGAGGCAGTGACCATGAGATGGTCGAGTTCAGGATCCTGACACAAGGAAGAAAGGAGAGCAGTAGAATACAGAGCCTGGACTTCAGAAAAGCAGACTTTGACTCCCTCAGGGAACTGATGGGCAAGGTCCCCTGGGAGAATAACATGAGGGGGAAAGGAGTCGAGGAAAGCTGGCTGTATTTTAAAGAATCCTTATTGAGGTTGCAGGAACAAACCATCCCGATGTGAGAAAAAAAGTAAATATGGCAGGCGACCAGCTTGGCTTAACAGTGAAATCCTTGCTCATCTTAAACACAAAAAAGCAGCTTACAAGAAGTGGAAGATTGGACAAATGACTAGGGAGTATAAAAATATTGTTCAGGCATGCAGGAGTGAAATTAGGAAGGCCAAATCACACTTGGAGTTGCAGCTAGCCGGAGATGTTAGGAGTAACAAGAAGGGTTTCTTCAGGTATGTGAGCAACAAGAAGAAAGTCAAGGAAAGTGTGGGCCCCTTGCTGAATGAGGGAGGGAACCTAGTGACAGAGGATGTGGAGAAAGCTAGTGTACTCAATGCTTTTTTTGCCTCTGTCTTCACAGACAAGGTCAGCTCCCAGGCAGCTGCACCCCGCAGCACGGTATGGGGAGGAGGTGACCAGCCCTCTGTGGAGAAAGAAGTAGTTCGGGACTATTTAGAAAAGCTGGACGAGCACCAGTCCATGGGGCTGGATGCACTGCATCCGAGGGTGCTAAAGGAGTTGGCCGATGTGATTGCAGAGCCATTGGCCATTATCTTTGACAAATCATGGCAATCGGGGGAGGTCCCGGATGACTGGAAAAAAGCTAATGTAGTGCCAATCTTTAAAAAAGGGAAGAAGGAAGATCTGGGGAACTACAGGCTAGTCAGTCTCACCTCAGTCCCTGGAAAAATCATGGAACAGGTCCTCAAGGAATCAATTCTGAACCACTTAAAGGAGGGGAAAGTGATCAGGAACAGTCAGCATGGATTCACCATGGGGAAGTCATGCCTGACTAACCTAATTGCCTTCTATGATGAGATAACTGGCTCTGTGGATGAGGGGAAAGCAGTGGATGTGCTATTTCTTGACTTTAGGAAAGCTTTTGATACAGTATCCCACAGGGTTCTTGCCAGCAAGTTAAAGAAGTATGGGCTGAATGAATGGACGGTAAGGTGGATAGAAAACTGGCTGGATGGTCGCGCTCAATGGGTAGTGATCAATGGCTGGAGCACATGACTTATGAGGAGAGGCTGAGGGAACTGGGATTGTTTAGCCTGTAGAAGAGAAGAGTGAGGGGGGATTTGATAGCTGCTTTCAACTACCTGAAAGGGGGTTCCAAAGAGGATGGATCTAGACTGTTCTCAGTGGTAGAAGATGACAGAACAAGGAGTAATGGTCTCAAGTTGCAGAGGGGGAGGTTTAGGTTGGATATTAGGAAAAACTTTTTCACTAGTAGGGTGGTGAAGCCCTGGAATGGGTTACCTAGGGAGGTGGTGGAATCTCCTTCCTTAGAGGTTTTTAAGGTCAGGCTTGACAAAGCTCTGGCTGGGATGATTTAGTTGGGGTTGGTCCTACTTTGAGCAGGGGGTTGGACTAGATGACCTCCTGAGGTCCCTTCCAACCCTGAGATTCTATGATTCTATGATCCTCTCCCACTCTCTGAACCCCTCGGTCCCAGCCCTGAGCACCCTCCTGCACCTCAAACCCCTCATCTCCAGCCCTGCCCCTGAGCCCACACCCCCAGCCGGAACCTCCCTGCCACGCCCCAACCCCCTGCCCCAGCCCTGATCCCCCTCCCGCCCACCAAACCACTCGATTCCAGCCCGGAGCACCCTCCTACACCCCAAATGCCTTATCCTCAGCCCTACCCCAGAGTCTGCACCTCGAGCCGGAGCCCTCACCCCCCCTGACTCCAACCCCCGCACCACCCTGGAGCCCTCTCCTGCACCCTCAACCTCTCATTTATGGCCCCACCCCGGAACCCGCATCCTCAGTCCAGAGTACGTACTCTCTCCCACACCCCAATCCCCTACCGCAGCCTGGGGCCCCTCCCATACTCTGAACCCCTCAGCTCCACCCCCTAGCCCAGAGCGCACTGCTCTATCCGAAACCCCTCATCCCTGGCCCTACCGCAGAGCCCATATGCCCAGCTGGAGCCCTCACCCCCTCCCACATCCCAATCCACTGCCTCAGCCTGGTGCCCCCTCCTGCATCATGAACTCATTTCTGGCCCCACCCAAGAGGCCGCGCCCCCAGCCGGAGTCCTCACCTGCTCCTGCACCCCAATCACTTAAGCTAGCCGGGTGAAAATGAGCAAATGAGTAAGGGTGGGGAGAACAAGCAACTGAGGGAGAGGGGATGGAGTGAGCAGGGGAGGGGGAAGGACCTCGGAGGAGGGGCTGTGCAAGGGTGTTCAGTTTTGTGTCAGTAGGAAGTTGGCAACCCTACATCTGGAAATCCTTTGTGCATCTTAGAACAGAGGAAAGGATTGACTCAGCATTGTAGATTCAGCTGACCTTGATTTCTGGAAGTAATCTTTCCTGAATGGGATAGGGACTGTAAAATAGGTTGCAGTACCACTGCCCCTGGTGTATCTTTAAAAATAATATTATTTAACAGGACAGGTGTTTATGGCACTTTACAGGCATATAAGGTACAGTCCTTGCCCTGAGGAGCTCACAATAAGGCAACAATTTAGTACTCCCACAGAGAGACATCCAAAGAAGAGAAAAGGAATCCAGGAGCCTCTTCCCTAACCTTCATCACAACTGTATTTAGCCAGGCCCAAAACAATCGTAATGGTAGTGCTAGGTTGCAAGGCTAGCTAGTGTTTTCTGTAATATTGTACTGCACAAAAGGGACCCAATTCACTGATGTCCACACAGTTCTCTTGTACTTATTATTCCACTAAAGGGGTCACAAAACAATCATATGGGTCCCTTCGCTCCACACCACATATATTTTAAGAATAATAATAATAAATAAAATTGTTTTGTGCCTTTTATGATGGTCATATAGAAGAGATGACTTCTCTTCTGATCTAGTGCAATAAAGACAATCACTTATTGCTATTGAAATGGTCAAAATGTGCACTTTTGGAAGGCGACCATTTAAAAAGGAATTTGTTTAGAAATGTATTACAGCATGTACTTTTCCATAGAATTGAAACTTGAGCTCTAAAGGTTAACTTGTGGAATTCCATATATCCTTAAACATTCATGCATATTTTGGAACCACACCCTTTCAACACTTTCATTTGTTAGAAAGTATTCTGACCTAGGCACTAAGAAGGAAATAATAATAGTCATTCAGTAGTTTCATTCTGGCCTCGTGGATAATAGTAAGAGAAAGGAAGACAAGACGAAAGCGAAGCTCCACATTTCTAGAACATTTAAAGATCTTTGAAAAGTTTACGCACAAGCAGAGTTAATACTGTCATGCACCAAAGTGCCAAAGATCTAGCAGTGAAGAATATTAATCCACTTTTATAAAATCAAAGGGTTCATATTTTTTACTGTAAAGAAATAATTTGAATAAAATTTGACCCTTTCTACAATTGTCTGTGGGTCAAATTGAACCCACCATTAAAATTCTCTAATATCTTTCTTGTATTAGCATTTCAAAACTCAATTTAAATATTCACAGAGCTCTTTTTTAATAAACTTAACAAAATTCAGGTAATTTCCTTCAACTTTCTTGATTGAAGGAAGGCAGTGGGTACAGATATAAAAAAGATGTACAGCTACGAGCAAAACCTGAAATCAATTATATATACGAAATAACATAACACATGGAAAGAAATTAATCAAAAGGAAAAATTTCTACTGTATGATTCTGTTGGTCTGTTACCTGCAGGCAAAGAACGTAAATGAAAAAAAAATCAACATTCTTCTTGCAGATAAGGGAAAAAATTAATAAAAATGTTTCCTTCCTACCAGATCCCCTGATGCAACTTGTGTTAAAAGTAAGTTGCTGCAGGAAGAACTTGCTCATTTAAAATAAATCCGTGTGTGTGTGTGTGTGTGTGTGTGTGTGTGTGTGTGTGTGTGTGTGTGTGTGTGTGTGTGTGTGTATGTGTGTGTGTGTTTCAGAAATACATCATTATTCTTCCTGTTAAGCTCAGTTACATCAGATTGGTGTGGATTAAGTGTCAACAGAGCACCTCTCTCCCTACCTCATATCGTTAAATTGTTGTACACTAGGTGCAATTAAAAAGTTTCCACCAGTTTGAGGTAACTGGTTCCACTAGTATTGCTCATTAAAAGTATATGGAGTATCTCTCAAACTGTCCACATTTTTCAAAACTTAAGAAACATTTAAACTATCACCAGTATACATAAAGCAGATATATCTGAGGAGTTTAAGGTGTGCTTGCAAGGTAATGAATATCTACAAGTTGGCATCTGAGTTGAGCTGTTGAAAATCTAACATCAGGACATCTGAGAATTGCAAAAATGATTCTGTTAAGTTTAACAGAGCACCACCATAGTCTAAACAGAGACTTTAAGTATTATATTGATCTTATTTATCAGAATGGCAAGCATGAATGATATTTAAGTTTTTCCACTTACTAAACAAATATGGTGGTGTGTGTCTGACTGCCAATCAGTTGTTGCTAGTAGTGTGCATTATAATTTTAAGATACTCATTTTACAGTTGGCTTGCTACGTATTGCTATATGCTGCCAAGCAGCAGGAGACTGGAATTTAACTGCCTGGCTTGGCCGTTGCTTCCCATATTGGTGGGAACTGCGTAATGAAGATATTATCCTGAAATTCCAGGGGGAGGAGGGCAGCTAGCTTTGATTTACTCTCCAGTGAAAATTAATGGCCATTTGGAATCAGCATTAACTGAGAACCAAAGTGAGTTCAGTAATTCTGAAAGATAGTCATAGAATCATGTCACATGTATCTAGCTTGGGAGAGCGATAACCTAGTAGGAAAAAAATCTAAAGCATCCTTGAAGTTGCCAGTATGAGCCAGAAGCTCTGTTTCATAAATTCTGGATGTCATGACTCAACCATATTGTCCTAGCTTGTGAGGTTCCCATTCTGTGAGGAATATTATAAACTTGGTAGCCAGATGGTGGTTGAGTGGACTCTTGGTGTCCTGGCCCCGAGGTAAAAGCCAAAAAATGGAAAATAAGTACCATATATATTCGATCATAAGCCGGTTAGTTTATAAGCCAACCCCCCCAAGATGGATAAGTAAAAATGGATTTTTTTTATGACCCATTCATAAGCCGACGCTATAATTAAAGGGTCAGCAAACTTTGGCTCCTGGGCCATCAGGATAAGCCGCTGGTGGGCCGAGACGGTTTGTTTAGCTTGAGTGTCTGCAGGCACGGAGGTAAACCTAAGTAAACAAACTGTCTCGGCCCACCAGTTGCTTACCCTGACGGGCCGGGACAGCAGCTGGTGGGGAAAATTTTTTTGGGGGGGGAGGAGCTGGGGGTCAGGGGAGTAACTCCTGTGACCACCCCCCACGACCCATCCCCTAGCCCGGGACCCCCACGCTCTCCCCATTCCATCCCTTCCCACCTTAGCTGGAGCGGGCTCGGTGGGCGGGGCTGGCCGGTGCGGCTGCAGCTACTTCGGAAGCTGGGGCGAGAGCAGCGTGGCCATAAGCGGAGAGACTTCTGGCTCTGCTGGCTGTGCTGCTTCTCCTTGCCCCCTCTGTTTGGGGGGAGGGCTGTGTCCCACCTCTCCCTCTGTTCAAATTTCTTTCATCAAGTTGAGGGAAAAGCTGGGATTTTTTTTGCTGCTGACGGAGTTCACAACCGCTCAGGATGCTCTCAGATCATTCTGACCAGAGATTACTTCTTCTTGGGGCTTGAAAAAATTACTTTTTGAAGAACAAATTATTTATCTTTGGAATGGATCAGGTTGTACCAGCTATTCTAATGTACTAACATTCTTCTGATGTTTTTCAAGAGATGGAAGCCCCTGGACCACTTTGTAATGTCTTCTCTTCACTATCCACATTTAAAATGAGATAGTTGAACACTGTGCTATCCTCTCAATATTCTTGGTTTAATCTTTAGAAACTGATAATAAACGTTTCCAGCAAGTGCACCTAGTATAAACTTGTTGGCTCACTGAGTTGCCTCTTTTTTTGGTTATGTTTAGAAGAAATTGTTTTTGTTTAAATAGAAAAAACAAATGGATTGATTCTCTAAAAAACATGCCCCTTCTGTCTATAAGCTTATTCATACCTTGTACCTGGGTTATAACACAGGTTAATAGTATTATATTCATGGCAGCACATTGTTGGGGGAAATTTTCAGAGTTTCAGCAAGATCATACAAAATGCATCCCATGGATCCACCAAGTTTTAAGACTCAGCAGTGTATTAGAGAAGATTTATTAAATACCACTACTAATAATAATGATATCTCTTTAGCCCCTCGCCAGCCATTCACCATCCAGGATTCCAGACAGTCTGAAGCATTTTTAATTTGCTAAGAGGATTGGTCTATGATGCTGCTGTCAGAATCCTGGTCGACTAGGAAGGAAGTTAACCACTCATGACTTAATGGGTTAAGGATTTCAGAGAGACTTTCCCACAGCATTAAGCAAAGCATTTAAACACATGGTTAAGGCTATCTCTGTGTGGCAAACCCTTAAACATGTGCTTAACTTTGAGCACATGCTTAAGTGCTTTGCTGCTTACCAATAGGCTGATTAATTGGAGCCAGAGGACTTGATTCACTGTTGCATTTCTCCAGTTTTATGCCATTCTAACCCCACTGATTTTGTTGGAGTTACACCAGTATAAAACTGGAAAAGCACATTGGTGCATTAGACCCAGAGTGCCTACAGGGTCAGGTGCTGTTTGTCTCATGAAGAAGCATTTAATATTAATAGGCATTTTCTCCTTTAAAGGAATTGAGGGCTATTTTCTTATGACATTTCACAAGGGCCGGCTCTAAGATTTTTGCTGCCCCAAGCAAAAACAAATTTGGCCGCCCCCCCCCCTGTTTTTTTCTTACCCTGCCTCAACTCTGCCCCTTCCCCAAATCCCCAGCCCTGCCTCCTCCCCGCAGGCTCTCAAGCCTAGGAAGGAGGGAGGGAGGGAGGGGGAGAAGCGGCGTGCGTACCACAGCCGCTCAGGATCTCCCCCTCCCTCCCAGGCTCTCAAGCCTAGGAGGGAGGGGGAGCAGCGGTGCGCGAATCAGCTGGTCCGCGCGCTGCGGCCGCTCGGGATCTCCCCCTCCAGCAGCGGCGCGCGGTGCGCGAGCCAGCGGCGGCAGTGGAGGTGAGCTAGGGCGGCCGGGGCACATTTTTAGGGGTGGCATGGCTGGCGTCAGAATGCCGCCCCTAGAAACGTGCCGCCCCAAGCACCAGCTTGTTTTGCTGGTGCCTGGAGCTGGCCCTGCATTTCACTCCCGTCTTGCCTGTCTGAAATGCTTTTAGTCAAGGTTTTTGTACGTCACTTGCCCTTTTAGATTTGTATTTACCTTTATCTTTAGAGAGTAGGGATCAGGGCTGCTAGTGTTGTGTCTATTTTGTGCTGTATAAAAATGGTCAGTTACCTTAATTTTTATATATATTTTATAGGTATATAAAGTTAAGGTAAATATTTATATTTTAACTGTTAAGAGACTAAACATACTAAAAAAATATGCTTGCATGCCTTTAAATCTGATACAAATTAGGGAACTAGAGTTCAGATTCCCCCACACTGCTCTGCCAAGTGGCCTCAATCAGAAGTAATTTTCTCCATGAAGGAACATGGAATTCACTCATCAGCCTCTTCTGACTAGATATTATTATTTGTATCAAATTATAAGTGGTGATTTCCTGAAGTGGACTACTATGCACACAAAGCCACATGGGTTCCTTACTGAATTCACACCTTCATTGCTGTCATGAATTTTACTTACGTTTCTAGTGTCTATTGCCCTTATTTTATTTATTTGTAATTGTTATTTTAGGATTATGGACATCTGAATAAAATTAGTTATACAAAAAAAAAAAAAAAACCAAAACACAAGTCAATATGGAAGGTGGAAGCTGAGATCTTTAGTAAACAGGGAGAAATGGAGAATTCAGCTGCCTACACAGTAGCTTCTTTTAGATCAGAAACTAAGCTTTTTTATCTAAGTGTATTTGGAAATGCTTAACTGCTTATCAAGTTATCTAAATAATCAGAAGCACTTGAGGTTCACCTTTTCCAAGATTACATCTAATGTTTTTACACAGCCCTACTAAGAAAACACTATAAAAAATCAAAACACAAGTTTATGGAAGTGAGAATAAAAAACAAAAATCTACCATATTCCCCTGGAATTAACCATTTAACTAAACTCCTAAACCTTATGGGATTTACATTTTATTAATTATTATTTGATTTCAAGGATCTAATCCCATCACAAACCAGTTGGCACTCACATCAAAGAAGAGTTTTAGGAGTTGGAATTATTTTGATTTGCACTGTTGCTGCTTTATTTTATGTTTTGTTGGTGTCAATATTTCACACTCTGCCAACTCTGTTTTTAATACATTTTTCAACAAAATAAGGAATGGAGCTTGTCTCCGTTGAAATAAATGACAATAAAATAGGAACATAAATAATGTATGTATACTGTAATTGTAGAGTAAAATGAAAAGCATGATTAATAACTGATAACATCATTAAATTAAAGCAAGGAATTACAAGGAAGCACAATGTAGTCTAAACTCACTCTAGGAATTGGTGCTGGTGCTAGCCCATTGGGGGCCTCAAGCAGGAATATTTTTGGGGCCTCCCCACTCAACACAAGCTAATAATTAATAGGGGCTGCTTTGAGCTGCTGGGGGCCCTTTAACAATTGCTTAGCCTGCTTATGCCTAGCACCGGCTCTGCTAGGAACTGATGAAGCTGAAATCAGTAATCTAAAGTGCTGTAAGTAACATCAGCAAAGTTAGTGAAAGCAGACAATTGAGGGAAAAACACCATATCAGAGAAAACTCAGGACCTCCACTCTTTTTAATGTCATATTTATTGTTGTCCTTGTGACTTTAATTTTAAATTTAGATAGTTCCATTCAAATTATCAATTTAAAATTCTGGACAGGATCGATTTCAGTGGAACTACTTACAGAGTAAGGTAGCATGAATTAGGATAGCAGAATTGGATGCAGGATCAATTTTTAAATGGATTAATAATGAAATACAATGCAATGGAATTAGAAAAATTAGAAAATATCTACCTATTAACCCCTAACTGAATGTAACCATTTTCAGTAAAGATCAGCATAGTTTTTTTTTTAGGGACTGACTTGTCCCTGAGCATTGTGTATATAAGGGGCGGGCAAACGTTTTGGCCTGAGGGCCGCATCGGGTTTCGGAAATTGTATGGAGGGCTGGTTGTGGCCCGACCCCCACCACCTATCCACCCTCTCCCCGGACTCCTGCCCCATCTGACCCCCTCGTTCCCTGACGGCCCCCTCTGGGACCCCCGCCCCTGACTGCCCCCTGCCGCCCGATCCAACCCCTCCTCTCATTCTTGAGGGCCCCCCCGGGACCCCTGTCTCATCCAAACACCCCTTATCCCTGTCCTCTGACTGCCCCCGGAACCCCTGCCCCTGACTGATGCCTGCCGCCCCATCCAACCCCTCCTCTCATTCCTGACTGCCCCCATTTAACCCCCCTGTTCCCCACCCTCTGACTGCCCCGACCCCTATCCACACCCCCACCCCCTGACCACCACCCCTGCCCCCTTACCGCGCTGCCTGGAGCATGGTTGACTGGTGGCGCTACAGCCGTGCCACCTGGCTCGAGCCGGGCTACAGCGCCACCACCGCACAGCACAGAGCACCGGGTCAAGCCGGGCTCTGCAGCTGCACTGCCCCAGGAGCTCCCAGTCCCGCTGCCTAGAGCATTGCGCCGGCGGCGGGGTGCGCTGAGGCTGCGGGGGAGGGGGAAACAGCAGGGGAGGGGCAGGAGGTAGACTCCCGGTGCAGGAGGGTCCTGTGGGCCGGATGTGGCCCGCAGGCCATAGTTTGCCCACCCCTGGTGTATATGGATGATTCTTTGATCTGTGCCTGCAGATGTCTAGGTAGGCAAGCATTTCTTCATTAGAGTACACATATTGGGGATTTGTGTATGGGCATATGGATGTGTATGCACAACATAAAACCACATTCAGATGTACACATACAATCTGATTTTGTGTGAATGTGATGAAATTTACAGTTCTCTAGCCAGATGCATGCACAAATTGGGGAATTATATATATGTATCTGTATTTGGCATCTACCCACAAAAATGTGTGATAAAATGTTTTTAATCTGAACTTCATTTAAAGCAAGCAAGCAACCAACCAACCAACCAATCAACCACCATAAGTTCAACCCCGTTACTGTTTTTTGGATCTACCATGTCCTCCTCCCTACAGACATTTGTGGAACTATATGTGACATTCTGTGTAATACCTGAAAATAATGTTAATGCATCTTATAAAGTGTATATTTCCAGGACTGCCACAAGTGAATATATACGGACTGAATATCTATTCTTTCCTTAATTTATAATGGTAATTATTAGGGTGCTGACTACACACTGGTGACCCCTTCAAAGAAATTTGTGTAACATCTCTAAACATGCATAAATATCACCTCACACATGCAAACTGAATTGCTCAGATGTTCTTAATATATTTTCCAAGCACTTCTTATTTGGAAATAAAATTAGTATAAGCCAATGTTTCAGCAAGAAGTCAGATTGCTGAAAGGTGGGCTGTTATATTTCTTCCAAATAAAAACTGCTTGAAAAATACATTAAAGACATATGACCAGTTTTGGCAAGATATGGAACAGGATGTTTATGCCTGTTCATAGATGGTTGGACTTACATCCCTCCTCACCTCCCCTCCCCTCCACTTTCCTCTTCTACATCCACACAAAGATAAAAACCTCTTAGCAACAGTTTCATTGTTTAATAGAATCAGAATACTGTAGAAGGCACTTTTAGTAGATCATCTGTTGCAAACTGCAAGATTTCTGTGTATCAATTTAAATGCTACTGTTTGATTTTTGATGATATATGTGAATACACTTTCCCCACTTACAATGACTAATTAAGGAAATCTCTTTAACATTTCTATTCTTTTGTTCACTTACCTTACATAAAGATGCAGGGACACTTAGAAAACTCTAATTTAACCTCTTGGTGTTTTTATAGGGTTTATGGATGAATGCGTTTGTACAAAAATTACTATTACATTTTAAAAAATCTTGAAACGAGAGATGAGAATAACAAAATATATTTGTCATTTTCCAACCTGGCAAAAATGCCATCATTTTATATACTCATATTTAAAATTGCATAATTTGCGGTGGGTGTTTTTGAAGTTGCATTTTAAAGCTGAAATTAGAACTCATGTAAGGTGTCTCACTGCCAGCACTGGAGATTGAAGTTCTATACATATATTGAATGCCAAAGACATTCCAAGTTCTCCCCAGATTTCCTGCCAATATGTGCTCAACTCTTTTCTGGAGTGACACCCCCGTCCCCACAGCCCAGGTATGAGATGATGTCCATATCTCTATGTCCATGCCCTCTCAACTACAGGCTTTCCCAAGACTGCCAGAAAATGCAGGTGATGATAATGGCACATTTTTTTGATAATATGCAAATAATTTCTTTGGGCATAGATTCAGTCTTTATGAGAAAGGTCTAGATTGTACAACCCTTACTTTATACTGGTGAGTATGTCCTCAGACAAGTAGACCCACTGTGTCAGATTCTCAGGCAGTGTAAATTGGCATAGTTCCATTGAAATCAATGCCAGATGGGAATCTCTCAGTCATTGACTTCAGTAAAGACAAATATCATATTTCTGAGAGCAAGGGTTGCACAATCTAGCCAAAAATGAATTTGACTATTTTGATACAATGGGGATAATCGTGGATTCCTAATAAATCATGAAATTCCAGTACAGTCAGTATTCTGTTTCTTCTAACAACTTTATTCTTCCCTCTTCATTTAATGCAATAGGAACATTTATGTACTGCCTTTCAGTATTATAGAAGTATTAAAAATAATACTGGAAAACTATCCTATAAGTACAAATTACATTTTTTCATTAGCGAACTAGCTTTCATTTCTACCAAGAAATCTTCAGTCAATTATAAATGGGGCCATGCTTTCATTAGAGAGAGAGAGGTGTAATTTTCCTTCAAGTCTCAACCGTGTATTTTGAAATCTCTTTTGAAATCCACTTTTAATATGAATGTTAAAAAGTATAGAATTTATTAAAATCTTACTTCAGTTAAAATGCATTCCATTATTTCCAATCTGTATTAAAATCTCAGGTAAAATTGTACATCTGCGAAAGATGTATTTAGTGGGTAGGTTAATATTAACAAATGAACATAAAGTGTACTCATTATTTGCTCATCAGCAAATTTGACCTTGCCCCGAGGCTAGTAGTGACAAAACGTAGTTACCATCTGTTGGGCGTTTGGTCTATGTGAAATGAATTGTTAATCTCAGTCCAGTTCCTGTCAGATGTTTGTCCACAAAACAAAAAAATAATCAGCAGAATTGCCACTGACTGGTACCCCATTAAAGAGACCAAGGACTTAGTGGCCAGGATTATTGTTTAATTGGTCCCTTCAAAGAAGTGTTGAGGCCTAATGGCAGGGCAATGTGAGGAAACTTGCATGATCACTGCTTGTGCTTTAACTATTCAAAGGATAGATGACTCAGGTCTGTAACTCAAATTTAATGAATTCAATGTAACATTAAAAAACCTATCAAACACAATAACATAAAAAGGGCTCTTCTTCCATGTATACATGTGGGGTTTGCATATATAACTTCCATTTCCATTATTAGGAATTGCTGGCTTAAATACTACAACTGAATAAATGAATATATACTACAACTGGACAAAACAGATAATTTGCAAATATTATTCCAAGAATATAGTAATATTTTGCATATTTGAAATATATGTGAGTTATTCCGAGTTGGCAGAATAATGAGAAAAATCACAATGTATTTTTAGATTGCAATACATTGGATAAATTATCTGATAAATGTTATTTGATCATTTCTAATAAATTCCCAGCCCAGCAATAGAAGAATAGACCCTAGTTAAAGCCCTTTAGTTGTAAGATATGAGGCTTTTATTTCATATTACTGTTAGATGATTTTGGTACAGTGTCCCTGATTCTTTTTAAAGGGCCCCTTGAGGATGCCATTGAGGACGAAGAGGAAGAGTGCCTGTCTGAAGAAAATGACAATATCTCAAAAGAAGACTTTCCATTGGAGGAAAGCTTTTCTGCAGAGTTTGAGCCTGAGAATCTGAGTTGTGAAGAAGTGGAATACTTTTGTAATAAAGGTAATCAATGCAGCACAGTGCTTGACTGAGTGAAACCGATACGTGCACATGCACTTGATCAGAAACATTCTGAAGTGTTTGAAATGCAGAAAAAGCCCTATGAATATGAACTCTTAAAAAAAGAAAATGATCAACTCTTGTTGCGTCATCTTTCAATCTGGTAATAATGACTGCAAATATTTAAATATGGTAGAGCTGGAACTCGGTTTCTAGAGTGTTGGTAATCGGAACATACTTATCTTAACTATTTCAAACGAACCTCAGAAATCCAGCACATAAGACAGAGAGCTGGCAATACAGCAGGCCACTTCATTACTTCCTTGCCCATGTTAGGAAGCTTGACATTTTTTGGATTCTTGAATTAAAATAGTTCTCATTGATGATACACTGTCAGCACTGTGAGGTCAGTGATTTGCAGAAAGGAGGGCTTTTAAAGTTGTAGGTGCCTTTTTCGTACATCAGTTGTAGGTTATTGAAGATATATTTATTTTACGATGAAATATGTCAATGCATTCTTAACCTGTGTTTGGTCTCCAGGGTATGCTGTTCCCCATCCAGCTGACAGAATGGTTTCTCTTTTATGAAAAATTGATTTAATTTTCGTTTTGCTAGATTTCCATTTGATGTTTTTATTGTTTGTCCTCTGCAGCTAAGGATGCTCATCCAGTATCTAGAACCATTGTGTTAATGGTTGGCTTATTAGTCGCAACGACCCAGGAAGTTTGGTTTCAGTGATTTTTCTTTCTGTTCTCTTCAGGGCATTGGAATATTTTTTTCTCACTGGGTTAGTTTGGTGGTCTCTAGTTTATCGTTCATGATTTTCGTAGGCAAACTGGAACAAGCCTCTTTGAGTGCAGTCAAGTTTTATAGCTTAGGCCTATGGAGTGCTGGTTGCCATAGAAGTAGAGGTAGGTGGTAGAGAGTGGAGAAGGCAAGAAAATACAATTTCTATAAGTTTCCCACACATGTGACAAGGTTAGGAAGAGTTAGTTAGTTGATCCTTAGCAAGGATATGGCACCTAGTAAAACAAACAATCAAAGATGCAGTTTTGAATCCCAGAGCTAAATGGCTTATCATACTAAGGGTACGTCTATACTTACGCGTCCGGTCGGAGGCGCGCGATCGATGTTCTGGGTTCGATTTATCGCGTCTTGTCAAGACGCGATAAATCGAACCAGGAAGTGCTCCGTCGTCGACGCTGGTAATCCAGCTCGACGAACGGAGTAGGCAGAGTCGACGGGGGAGCCTGCGCACCGCGTGTGGACCCCGGGTAAGTGCTTTTTCATTCGAACTAAGGTACTTCGACTTCAGCTACGTTATTCACGTAGCTGAAGTTGCGTACCTTAGTTCGACAGGGGGGGTTAGTGTAGACCTGGGCTAAGACCGAACAAGATGATAAATGAAATTACTTCAAAAACACAATGAGCTAAATGCTGTTAACATTCAGAACATAAGAATGGCCCTACTGGGTCAGACTAAAGGTTCATCTAGCCCAGTATCCTGTCTTCCGACAGTGGCCAGTGCCAGGTGCCCCACAGGGAATGAGCAGTACAGGTAAGCATCAAGTGATCCATCCCCTGTTGCTCATTCCCAGCTTCTGGCAAACAGAGGCTAGGGACACCATTCCTGCCCATCCTGGCTTAATAGCCATTGCTGCACCTATCCTCCATGAATTTATCTAGTTCTTTTTTGAACCCTCTTATGGTCTTGGCCTTCACAACATCCTCTGTCGAGTTCTACAGGTTGACTGTGCGTTGTGTGAAGAAATTAGTGCTGTAGGCAAACACTGCACCCATTATGAGCTCAGTGGTTGCTCATGCTTATCCTGGATAATAGTTTGCTTGGTTGAGTGGAAATATTTGGCCAGACACTGGGATTATTCCATAGTCATTTTGTGATGTAGCTCAAGATCTTTAACTTTCATTTGGGTGGTCAGCATGTCAGCTCCTCCCAAGTCTTCTCTGACCTGTCTAGTATGCCACATGACTCCAGGGGAAAGGGAGGGGACTCTGAGAAAGGATTCATATTTGGCTGATGCAGCTATTGCTTTCCAGTGTATACTTATACCGCTTGGAAAGTCTATCCATTCTACAGAGCCCATCCCTGAAAACAGTCCTGTTCTGTGTGGATGAATGCAAATGTGTTTTACTTCCTTATTTTATTTGATTTACATGCAATAATAATTTGTATATTTATAAATCTTGCTGGTTTTTTTGTGGGGGACAACAATGAAAAACAGGGAGGGGAGTGAGGGTCACAGGTATAAAATCAGGGATATGGAGGGGGACAATGAGCAGAGAAGCCTGAATGGCTCCCTCTACTCCTCGAAAGCATCCCAGGGAGCCAATGGACACAGCCCAGAGGAACTCTTTCCAGAGACGTGACTTTAGGGAGGATCAGAAGTAGACCCCGCAGTCACAGATCATCCCCCACCCCTGTTCAGCTTCCTCCTTCAGGTACAGTGCCAGGAGGAGGCTGATGAGAAGTTCTCATGACTTTGTGGGGCCATGGATAGGGTGTGTGTAAATCAGGAGGTGTGGGGGAAAATGGGATATAAATGTGCGCCTCACTGCAAAAAGAACAGGTGTCAGAGGATGTCATGAACCGCGCCAGGTACATGCCTGTGCTTATGGCACCATGAAGATGCTGCCAACTAATATCCCCGGTGGGCTGTGGGACCAGGGTGGAATACGGATTAGCCCACTGAGATTCCTCTCCCTCCTTGGGTAGCCGGAGTTCCTCCCACTTGGTGTCAGAGCAGGACACGAGGATGAGGAAATGAAGGGTGTGGATCATGAGCACATACGGCTGTTTCCTGGGTGCGGTTAAGAGATAGACTGGCTGTGTGTCTCACGGCAGGCTCAGATGGTTTTTTAGGGGGTGGCTGGGGAAGCACAGAGGGCCAGGGGTCAGGGTCAGGCAGGGAGCACCCTCCCGCAGGACCCACTCAAGGAAAACCGCAAGAGGCAGGTGGACCTTGATTAAGGTCCTCATCTCCTGGAGCACAAGATGGGGGACATGCAGGATGTAGAGTTCCATACGCTGGCCAAGTGCCATGGGATTCATCCTGTCCCCCTGATTGTAGTCCATGAAGTCTCCAATCCTGGTAGTAACAGCCAGAAGCAGACTCTGGTGCATCAACGGTGACTCCCTCACCTGCACATCTAGATGGGGGTTGTGTAGCAAGGGCTCTGCAAGGAGGTCCTCCCCCATGATCCTGGTTGCCAAAACTAGGTCCTGGTAAAAGACGGACAACGTGAAAAGGTCTCGGGAGACCCCCAGCATGGAGATAGAAGAGTTGCTGGTTGTATTGGGGCACTCACAGAGGAAGATGTGCGCCAGCACACTGCATACTGAACAACCTGAACCATAAAGGAGCCTCTGCAGGGTCTGGAGATGGAAGACATGGACCTGAATGTGGAGGCAGAATAGGTGCTGTCCACCCTCCTCCAGTGGGAGGATCAGGAAACCCGCAGAGACCCAGTGCAGCCCTGGCCAAAAGAATGCCAATATTTTCTTCTGGAGGCTGGCCAGGGGGTGGGCTCAGGGTATTGAGACGGTGCCAGAGGATGGGCAGGACCAGCTGGTTGATCACTAGTGCTCTCCCCTGCAGGGAAAGGCATCGGAGCAGCCCTGTCCACTTCTGCAACCGCTCTGCCACCCTGTTCTTCAGATCAGCCCAGTTCTCCAGGGAGGAGGGATCAATGGCAGAAAGGTAAATGCCCAGATAGAGCAGCAGACCTGTGCTCCACCAGATGGCTTGGAGTGTGGGTGGGAGGGAGCTTGCCTGCCACCTGTCCCCGACCATCAGGCTGGAGCTCTTGACCCAGTTGACCTGGGCGGATGAGGTCACCAAATAGATAGCTTGGCAAGCCTCCACCCACATTTGTTGGCTCAGGTCCTGGAACACAAGGAGCACATTGTCGGCATATACTGACAGGACCATCCACAGATCCAGCTCTTGAGGCACCAACTCCATGAACCTCTTGTGGAGGAAGGGCTCAATGGTGATGGTATACTACTGGCTGGACAGTGGGCAGTCCTGATACACCCCTCGACCAAAGATGACTGGTTTAATCAAGGTCCAGTTGATGGGGGGAGGGATAGCTCAGTGGTTTGAGCATTGGCCTGCTAAACCCAGGGTTGTGAGTTCAGTCCTTGAGGGGGCCATTTAGGGATCTGGGGCAAAAATTGGGGATTGGTCCTGCTTTGAGCAGGCGGTTGGAATAGATGACCTCCTAAGGTCCCTTCCAGCCCTGATATTCTATGATTCCACAGAAGCATACAACATTTGGAGAATCTTGATGTTACTGTGTCTTTAAAAAGGCATCTACTGATACATTTAAGTGAAAAGTTGAAGTTGAGGTGATTCTGTGTAGATCAGGCAGTAAAACAGGTGACTTAAGTGTAGATATGAACCTGATTATATATCCCAGGTACTGGAAGTTGTAAAGATATTTGTTGATTCTTCAAATCATAGAATCATAGAATCTCAGGGTTGGAAGGGACCTCAGGAGGTCATCTAGTCCAACCCCCTGCTCAAAGCAGGACCAACCCCAACTAGATCATCCCAGTCAGGGCTTTGTCAAGCCTGACCTTAAAAACCTCTAAGGAAGGAGATTCCACCACCTCCCTAGGTAACCCATTCCAGTGCTTCACCACCCTACTAGTGAAAAAGTTTTTCCTAATATCCAACCTAAACCTCCCCCTCTGCAACTTGAGACCATTACTCCTTGTTCTGTCATCTTCTACCACTGAGAACAGTCTAGATCCATCCTCTTTGGAACCCCCTTTTAGGTAGTTGAAAGCAGCTATCAAATCCCCCCTCACTCTTCTCTTCTGCAGGCTAAACAATCCCAGTTCCCTCAGCCTCTCCTCATAAGTCATGTGCTCCAGCCCCCTAATCATTTTTGTTGCCCTCCGTTGGACTCTTTCCAATTTATCCACATCCTTCTTGTAGTGTGGGGCCCAAAACTGGACACAGTACTCCAAATGAGGCCTCGCCAGTGCCGAATAGAGGGGAATAATCACGTCCCTCGATCTGCTGGAAATGCCCCTACTTATACAGCCCAAAATGCTGTTAGCCTTCTTGGCAACAACGGCACACTGTTGACTCATATTCAGCTTTTCATCCACTGTAACCCCTAGGTCCTTTTCTGCAGAACTGCTGCCCAGCCATTCAGTCCCTAGTCTATAGCAGTGCATGGGATTCTTCCGTCCTAAGTGCAGGACTCTGCACTTGTCCTTGTTGAACCTCATCAGATTTCTTTTGGCCCAATCCTCTAATTTGTCTAGGTCCCTCTGTATCCTGTCCCTACCCTCCAGCGTATCAACAACTCCTCCCAGTTTACTGTTATCTGCAAACTTGCTAAGGATGCAGTCCACAGCATCCTCCAGATCGTTAATGAAGATATTGAACAAAACCGGCCCCAGCACCGACCCTTGGGGCACTCCACTTGATACCGGCTGCCAACTAGACATGGAGCCATTGATCACTACCCGTTGAGCACGACCATCCAGCCAGTTTTCTATCCACCTTACCGTCCATTCATTCAGCCCATACTTCTTTAACTTGCTGGCAAGAACACTGTGGGAGACTGTATCAAAAGCTTTGCTAAAGTCAAGAAATAGCACATCCACTGCTTTCCCCTCATCCACAGAGCCAGTTATCTCATCATAGAAGGCAATTAGGTTAGTCAGGCATGACTTGCCCTTGGTGAATCCATGCTGACTGTTCCTGATCACTTTCCCCTCCTTTAAGTGGCTCAGAATTGATTCCTTGAGGACCTGTTCCATGATTTTTCCAGGGACTGAGGTGAGACTGACTAGCCTGTAGTTCCCCGGATCTTCCTTCTTCCCTTTTTTAAAGATGGGCACTATATTAGCTTTTTTCCAGTCATCCGGGACCTCCCCCGATTGCCATGATTTGTCAAAGATAATGGCCAATGGCTCTGCAATCACATCGGCCAACTCCTTTAGCACCCTCGGATGCAGTGCATCCGGCCCCATGGACTTGTGTTCATCCAGCTTTTCTAAATAGTCCCGAACTACTTCTTTCTCCACAGAGGGCTGGTCACCTCCTCCCCATACCATGCTGCAGGGTGCAGCCACCTGGGAGCTGCCCTTGTCTGTGAAGACAGAGGCAAAAAAAGCATTGAGTACACTAGCTTTCTCCACATCCTCTGTCACTAGGTTCCCTCCCTCATTCAGCAAGGGGCCCACACTTTCCCTTGACTTTCTTCTTGTTGCTCACATACCTGAAGAAACCCTTCGTGTTACTCCTAACATCTCCGGCTAGCTGCAATTCCAAGTGTGATTTGGCCTTCCTAATTTCACTCCTGCATGCCTGAGCAATATTTTTATACTCCTCCCTGGTCATTTGTCCAATCTTCCACTTCTTGTAAGCTGCTTTTTTGTTTTTAAGACGAGCAAGGATTTCACTGTTAAGCCAAGCTGGTCGCCTGCCATATTTACTTTTCTTTCTACACATCGGGATGGTTTGTTCCTGCAACCTCAATAAGGATTCTTTAAAATACAGCCAGCTTTCCTCGACTCCTTTCCCCCTCATGTTATTCTCCCAGGGGACCTTGCCCATCAGTTCCCTGAGGGAGTCAAAGTCTGCTTTTCTGAAGTCCAGGCTCTGTATTCTACTGCTCTCCTTTCTTCCTTGTGTCAGGATCCTGAACTTGACCATCTCATGGTCACTGCCTCCCAGGTTCCCATCCACTATTGCTTCCTCTACTATTTCTTCCCTGTTTGTGAGCAGCAGGTCAAGAAGAGCTTTTCCCCTAGTTGGTTCCTCCAGCACTTGCACCAGGAAATTGTCCCCTACACTTTCCAAAAACTTCCTGGATTGTCTGTGCACTGCTGTATTGCTCTCCCAGCAGATATCGGGGTGATTAAAGTCACCCATGAGAACCAGGGCCTGTGATCTACTAACTTCTGTTAGTTGCTGGAAGAAAGCCTCGTCCACCTCATCCCCATGGTCTGGTGGTCTGTAGCAGACTCCCACCACGACATTACCCTTGTTGCTCACACTTCTCAATTTAATCCAGAGACTCTCAGGTTTTTCTGCAGTTTCATACTGGAGCTCTGAGCAGTCATACTGCTCTCTTACATACAACGCAACTCCCCCACCTTTTCTGCCCTGGTTATCCTTCCTGAACAGTTTATATCCATCCATGACAGTACTCCAATAATGTGAGTTATCCCACCAAGTCTCTGTTATTCCAATTACATCATAATTCCTTGACTGTGCCAGGACTCCCAGTTCTCCCTGCTTGTTCCCCAGGCTTCTTGCATTTGTGTATAGGCATTTAAGGTAACTCACCGATTGTCCTGCTGTCCCAGTATGGGGCAGGAGCCCTCCACTCTTGCACTCACCTACTTGTGCTTCCGCCCGGTATCCCACTTCCCCACTTACCTCGGGGCTTTGGTCTCCTTCCCCCGGTGAACCTAGTTTAAAGCCCTCCTCACTAGGTTAGCCAGCCTGCTTCCAAAGATGCTCTTCCCTCTCTTCGTCAGGTGGAGCCCGTCTCTACCTAGCACTCCTTCTTCTTGGAACACCATCCCATGGTCAAAGAATCCATACCCTTCTCTCCGACACCATCTGTGTAGCCATTCGTTGACTTCCACGATTCGACGGTCTCTACCCCGGCCTTTTCCTGCCACAGGGAGAATGGACGAGAACACCACTTGCGCCTCAAACGCCTTTATCCTTCTTCCTAGAGCCACGTAGTCTGCAGTAATACGCTCAAGGTCATTCTTGGCAGTATCATTGGTGCCCACATGGAGAAGCAGGAAGGGGTAGCGATCTGAGGGCTTGATGAGTCTCGGCAGTCTTTCCGTCACATCACGAATCCTAGCCCCTGGCAAGCAGCACACCTCTCGGTTTTCCCGGTCAGGGCGGCAGATAGATGACTCAGTCCCCCTGAGGAGAGAGTCCCCGACCACCACCACCCTCCTCCTCCTCTTGGGAGTGGTGGTCGTGGAACCCCCACTCCTAGGACTGTGCATCTCATGCCTTCCAATCAGTGGAGTCTCCTTCTGCTCTGTTCCCTCAGATGTATAATTCACTCCACTCTCTCCACTAGTACCTGTGGAGAGAACATGAAAACGGTTGCTCATCTGAATATGCGTTTCTGGTACATGGACTTGTCTCATACTCTTTCCTCTTCTGGAGGTCATATGCTGCCAATTATCCTCACTGGCCCTCTGTCCCCGCTGCGTAGCCTGCTCTGAATCCTCAGAACACTTTGCCCGCTGAAACGTATCCTGACGTCTATCCAGGAACTCCTCATTTTCTTTTATGGAACGCAGGGTTGATCCTCGTTTCTCCAGACCTTGAATCTTCTCCTCCAATAGGGAGATCAGCTTGCACTTTGTACAGACAAAGTCGCTTCTATCCTGTGGAAGAAAGACAAACATGGCACATCCTGTGCAGGTCACGACAGCGGATCGCTCAGCATCCATAGTCCCTTCCTTCGAAGAGTTTCCTCACTTGTGGCAGAAGCTACTCAGGGAAACCTGCAAGGGGGATGCCGCAGTAGGCTCTCTCCAGGCGAACTCCCAGGCTAACAAAGTGAATGTCATGTGATTCTTGATGCTCTCCAGGTGATATGTATAGTAGTAGTTATAAAAGAAGCTTTAAGCCTATCCACTGCAACTCCTACAGGGAAAAAAATGTAAAAGAAAATTTCTAAGGATAACAGGGCACAAAAAATTCCTAATCTCGTTCCAACCAAGGCAGTGTAACAGAAAAGTCCCACTTTGAAATAAACGGAGAACTTTGTATTCTGGAAAAGAATGGAATAGGAGAGTATGAAGGTAGTAGTTTTCCAGCTCCGCACTCCCATTGGCCAATGGGAGCTGGGTGGGGGCGGTGCCTATGGGCGAGAGCCGTGCGGAGCCGCTTGTGTGCCTCCGCCTAGGAGCTGGACCTGCTGCTGGCTGCTTCTGGGGTGCAGCACGGTCCACGGTGCCAGAACAGATAGGAAGACTGTCTTAGCACCCCCGCTCCACTGCTGACTGGGAGCCGCCCAAGGTAAGCCCACACCCCAATCCCCTACCCCAGTCCTGAGCCCTCCCCCCAAACTCGGAGCCCTTTCCTGCACCCCAAACCCCTCATCCCTAGCCCCACCCCAGAGCCTGCACTCCAGCCCAGAACCCTGACCCCCTCCTGTACCCCAATCCCCTGCCCCAGCCCTGAGCCCCCCAAACCCCTCATCGCTGGCCCCACCCCAGTGCCTGCACCTTCAGCCCAGAGCCCTGAACCCCTCCTGCATCCCAACCCCCTGCCCCAGTCCTGAGTCCCCCCTCCTACACACCAAACCACTCATCCCCAGCCCCACCCCAGCGCCTGCACCTCCAGCCCAGAGCCCTGACCCCCTCCAACATCCCAACCCTCTGCCTCAGCCCAGAGCTCCCTCCCACACCCTGAACTCCACATTTCCGGCCCCACCCCGCAGCCCTCACCGCCGCACCCCAATTCTCTGCACCTGCCTTGAGCCTCTCCCACACCCCAAACCCCTCATCCCCAGCTCCGTTGGGTTGCGGGCATCAACGATTTGCTTCAACTGGGTTGCCAGAAAAAAAGTTTGAAAACCACTTTTATGAAGGCATTTAAATGGCTCAGCTACAGTTGAGTTGTTTTATTTCAGCATAAGCTTTTGTGGGCTACAGTCCACTTCATCCTATGCATCCAATGAAGTGGACTGTAGCCCACAAAAGCTTATGCTGAAATAAATTTGTTAGTCTCTAAGGTGCCACAAGTACTCCTGTTCTTTTTGCTGACACAAACTAACACAGCTGCTACTCTGAAACTTGAGTTGTTTTGTGTCTCAGAAATTTAGTACTGTTGTCATGAGGCCACGTTCCCCTTTTGTGGACAAAAGACAGGAGGGAAAAACTCACCTGGGAAGTAAATGAGTTTCATCTCACAGAGTTTCCTTTTCACCCTCCTCCCAGTGGAAGGGATTGTGACATAATTGAATGAGGCCCAGTGTTGCTAGTTGTCATGATTTTGCCATGAGTCTCATGCTATTTGGTGTTTTTCTTAAAACCTCAGATGCTGATATCTAGAGATTACATGATTTTAAAAAAAAATTCTACCCTTCTTGGGTGTGAAGGAAAGCTTGAAAATGTGAAGTGAGTGTACACTAAAGGCTCATAAACCAGAGAGAGAGAGAGAGAGAGAAGAAGAATCTAAATGCATTTCTTTGGTGGCCTGACTCGTGATTTTTGGATTTGGCAGTACTGGAGGCCTGCAAAACACACACATCCTGTAGGTCTGCATGGAAAGTAGAAACCAAATGGGTAGATCATGGCTTTTGATGCAGCCATCCATACTGCCTTTGGTTATTTCTGGCTGCTCACCCCCATTGGTGCTAGCAGAGTGAGTTAATACTCTGTTGTAAGGGGAGTGTGCCATGGACAGTGACTAGCACCAGAGGAAACCCTTTTTCCCCCCTTTTCCCCTTCCAAGTTCCCATAGAGAGAAGGTAAAAGGGAACAGGGAAGGGTTCTAGTGAGGACCCAGATAGGCAAAGCGCATGTAGCAGAGCTGGTGTTTACCCCCTTCTGTGCTGTGTTATGTGTACAGTGTTTACTTTTTAATCCCTTCCCAACCATGTACAGGGAAGCAAGCATTGGACCCAGAAGTTTTAATTATCCCGAATAGGCATTGAAATTAACAAATCATTGGAAAGGGGCAGGACTGAGTTCACATGTTATTGACTTGACTGAGATGGGATACATGGGTATTAACTTGGCTACTTAAGGTATTTGGCAGGAGGGTGTGTTCTCTCAGGCTCTATCTGGCTGTTTTATGGAAAGGTTGCATCCTTGCAACCAGCTTCCCTGATAAAGTCCTACTCCCAGTTGGCCAAATGGTGTGGGAGATATCCAAAACTTTTGGACAACCAAGCATTCGGATAACAGAAGTGCTATTTTGAGCTGCAATTTCACTGCTATAAAATTATGGGGAATGAAGGGAGTAATGCTGATGTTTACTTAATACTTTTTGAAGCTTGGGGTACAATGCTTGTCAGAAGAGACAGATGTCTTCTCTGGGAGTAGGTGCCAATACAACCCAGTCTCATCAGTGTTGTAAATCTGCTGATTTGTAAGCCCCTCCATTTCCATAATCTCCAGCAGTTGATTGTGATAGGGTGCAATGGACTCATAAAATGTGCTCATTATTTCACCAGTTATACTCAACGGATGAATACCATGCCATTATTTAAACTGGTTGAGCCAGCCATCACTGGTGCTAACAATCGCTAAAGGGTTAGTTGAGAAATTATTAGCTGGTGATTAACTAACAGGGATTCATGGGGGACACACGTTTGTGTAACTACAATTTTTGTATAAAGGGAATTAGGATGACTGGACTTATACTGTATAGCCACCCATTAATTCTGGGCTGGAAAATTGGTTTGACCACAGGATTGCCAGACATAGAAAGCAAAAGAGAATGGTTCTGCAAAAGTGTGAAGCAAATTAATCAAACTGATTTTGAGTTATGTCATTAAACAACTTTCCACTTTTCAAATTATGAATTTTGTCTAGTTTTTCTTTTCCCTCTAACTCATAAATGGCTTGTTAGAGCAAAACACCTGGAAAATTCCCAAACCAAACAAAAAAAAATCTGATTTTTAAACAGCAGTTAGTTTCTAAATGTGAATAATTGTACTTGTCTGCCTGATCATTTCAAAGGATCAAGAACTCAAAGAAAAGAAATGAACAGTGTGTAAGTGTGAATATATTATAAGCAGACTCTACAGTTAAAGTTTTCTACTGTTTTTATTACAAGTCTCCACAGTTGCTTATAAATAACTTCATCAGACTTCAGCCATTTTGATTGAATTTTTTTCCATGTCAGGCTGAATTTTTTTGGAAAGTTTCAACAAAAATGGTTCGGATGTTTTTTGAGAAGGAAGCCAGAGAAAAATATGTTTTGTCAGTGATAACAAAATAAGATCTTACAGCTGCTTCTTTGAGAAGTTGTAGAACTTCCTTGGAGCAGGGACTAGAAATTTGGCAGGAGGTAGCCCTGGTGTCAAAAGGGTGACTTTTGCTGTCGTAGTGAAAATCCATCCAGATTTGCCCAAACTCTAAGCCTCTGAAAATTGCTATTTGCACTTGCCCAGTAACAATTGTTACAAGTATTTTAGTGAAAATATGTGAAGATTCTGTCTGCAAGGAGCATGTTAGCCTGTGGCTTCAAGGCCAAAGAAGGACTTTTCCTGGAATCGCTCTTCCTGATTGCTGGGGGCTGCTGTGGTACTTAGCACAAAAACTGAGATGAAGGAGACAATCTCTCTTGTGCTGTCCTTTCTAACAATAGAGAGCATGGAATAGGAAGCAGCTGGACTTGAATGCAGAGGGGTGAGAGGCAGTGTGGGGACTGAGGCGGGCGGGGTAGTAAAACTGAGTGATAGGAGACTGGGAGACAGGCAGGCTGCAAGTGATTGGGAGACAGGAAAGCAGGGTGAGGATCAGAACAGAAAGAAACCAGGGACAGGCTAAGGATGATAGAAACAGAAATGGTCAGAGAAAGAAAGGGGAGGGAAGTCATACTAGGGGACGGGGGAAAAGGGGACAAACTGGAGATGACAGGAGTACAAGGGATAGGCTGAGGAAGATTGTGTCATAAATGTGTTCTTGGTTATGCTACCTGAGGGGAAAATAGAGTGTGATCATCTCATTAAAGAGACAAGGTGGGTGAGGTAATATCTTTTATTGGACCCATTTCTGATGATGAGAGAGACAAGTTTTCGAGCTTACACAGGGTTCTTCAGATCTGTGAAACTTACTCAGAATGTCACAGCTAAATACAAGGTGGAACAGATTGTTTAGCATAAGTAGTTAATACATATGTTAAGGGACCATTCAAGGTAAAGTGGCCCGTTAACACCCCTCCAAACATTGGGAGTAAAGGAAGAGAGGACAGCTGGGGTGTTGTTAGTGGGTTATAGATTGTTATAATAAGCCATAAAGCTAGTGTCTCTATTCAATCTGTGATTTTTAGTGTCTAGCAAAGTTATGAATTTAAGCTCTCAGACTTGTCATTTGAAAGTATTGTGCAGGTTTCCTTTGAGGATGAGGACTGATAGGTTACATATAGAGTGATCACTTCGTGGAAAAGTGCTCTCACCCACAGATGTGGTATTTTTGTCTTTTATCATTTTCCTGTGTGAGTTCATTTGAGAGTGGACATCTTATTAAAGACTAGCATAATGTATACCCATAGGGGGACCAAATAAAAATTGCACAGGCATTTTCTTCCATACTTTCCCCTGCACACACTTACCACAGGAAATCTACATTCTTCTGTCTTCCCAAAGTCCATACCAGTTCTCCCAGATAGTACTGATTTTCTACACTGAAAGCAACAGGGGGAAAAAGATCTATAGGTCTGTCTGATGCCTCCTCTACTTCTTGAAGGTGGGATCTAACAAGTTGTCACACCCATCTCCTGTGTGGGCGAGAAGCAGTATGAAGATGAGGCCTCTGCTCAGCGAACAGAGCAGAAGGAGACTCCACTGATTGGAAGGCATGAGATGCACAGTCCTAGGGATGGGGGTCCCACGACCACCACTCCCAAGAGGAGGAGGAGGGTGGTGGTGGTCGGGGACTCTCTCCTCAGGGGGACTGAGTCATCTATCTGCCGCCCTGACCGGGAAAACCGAGAGGTGTGCTGCTTGCCAGGGGCTAGGATTCGTGATGTGACGGAAAGACTGCCGAGACTCATCAAGCCCTCAGATCGCTACCCCTTCCTGCTTCTCCACGTGGGCACCAATGATACTGCCAAGAATGACCTTGAGCGTATTACTGCAGACTACGTGGCTCTGGGAAGAAGGATAAAGGCGTTTGAGGCGCAAGTGGTGTTCTCGTCCATTCTCCCTGTGGCAGGAAAAGGCCGGGGTAGAGACCGTCGAATCGTGGAAGTCAACGAATGGCTACGCAGATGGTGTCGGAGAGAAGGGTTTGGATTCTTTGACCATGGGATGGTGTTCCAAGAAGGAGTGCTAGGCAGAGACGGGCTCCACCTGACGAAGAGAGGGAAGAGCATCTTTGGAAGCAGGCTGGCCAACCTAGTGAGGAGGGCTTTAAACTAGGTTCACCGGGGGAAGGAGACCAAAGCCCCGAGGTAAGTGGGGAAGTGGGATACCGGGAGGAAGCACAAGTAAGTGAGTGCAAGAAGGGAGGGCTCCTGCCCCATACTGGGACAGCAGGACGATCGGTGAGTTATCTTAAATGCCTATACACAAATGCAAGAAGCCTGGGGAACAAGCAGGGAGAACTGGAAGTCCTGGCACAGTCAAGGAATTATGACGTAATTGGAATAACAGAGACTTGGTGGGATAACTCACACGATTGGAGTACTGTCATGGATGGATATAAACTGTTCAGGAAGGATAGGCAGGGCAGAAAAGGTGGGGGAGTTGCATTGTATGTAAGAGGGCAGTATGACTGCTCAGAGCTCCAGTATGAAACTGCAGAAAAACCTGAGAGTCTCTGGATTAAATTGAGAAGTGTGAGCAACAAGGGTAATGTCGTGGTGGGAGTCTGCTACAGACCACCAGACCAGGGGGATGAGGTGGATGAGGCTTTCTTCCAGCAACTAACAGAAGTTAGTAGATCACAGGCCCTGGTTCTCATGGGTGACTTTAATCACCCCGACATCTGCTGGGAGAGCAATACAGCGGTCCACAGACAATCCAGGAAGTTTTTGGAAAGTGTAGGGGACAATTTCCTGGTGCAAGTGCTGGAGGAACCAACTAGGGGAAAAGCTCTTCTTGACCTGCTGCTCACAAACAGGGAAGAAATAGTAGAGGAAGCAATAGTGGATGGGAACCTGGGAGGCAGTGACCATGAGATGGTCAAGTTCAGGATCCTGACACAAGGAAGAAAGGAGAGCAGTAGAATACAGAGCCTGGACTTCAGAAAAGCAGACTTTGACTCCCTCAGGGAACTGATGGGCAAGGTCCCCTGGGAGAATAACATGAGGGGGAAAGGAGTCGAGGAAAGCTGGCTGTATTTTAAAGAATCCTTATTGAGGTTGCAGGAACAAACCATCCCGATGTGTAGAAAGAAAAGTAAATATGGCAGGCGACCAGCTTGGCTTAACAGTGAAATCCTTGCTCGTCTTAAACACAAAAAAGCAGCTTACAAGAAGTGGAAGATTGGACAAATGACCAGGGAGGAGTATAAAAATATTGCTCAGGCATGCAGGAGTGAAATTAGGAAGGCCAAATCACACTTGGAGTTGCAGTTAGCCGGAGATGTTAGGAGTAACAAGAAGGGTTTCTTCAGGTATGTGAGCAACAAGAAGAAAGTCAAGGGAAAGTGTGGGCCCCTTGCTGAATGAGGGAGGGAACCTAGTGACAGAGGATGTGGAGAAAGCTAGTGTACTCAATGCTTTTTTTGCCTCTGTCTTCACAGACAAGGGCAGCTCCCAGGCGGCTGCACCCTGCAGCACGGTATGGGGAGGAGGTGACCAGCCCTCTGTGGAGAAAGAAGTAGTTCGGGACTATTTAGAAAAGCTGGATGAACACAAGTCCATGGGGCCGGATGCACTGCATCCGAGGGTGCTAAAGGAGTTGGCCGATGTGATTGCAGAGCCATTGGCCATTATCTTTGACAAATCATGGCAATCGGGGGAGGTCCCGGATGACTGGAAAAAAGCTAATGTAGTGCCCATCTTTCAAAAAGGGAAGAAGGAAGATCCGGGGAACTACAGGCCAGTCCGTCTCACCTCAATCCCTGGAAAAATCATGGAACAGGTCCTCAAGGAATCAATTCTGAACCACTTAAAGGAGGGGAAAGTGATCAGGAACAGTCAGCATGGATTCACCAAGGGCAAGTCATGCCTGACTAACCTAATTGCCTTCTATGATGAGATAACTGGCTCTGTGGATGAGGGGAAAGCAGTGGATGTGCTATTTCTTGACTTTAGCAAAGCTTTTGATACAGTCTCCCACAGTGTTCTTGCCAGCAAGTTAAAGAAGTATGGGCTGGATGAATGGACGGTAAGGTGGATAGAAAACTGGCTGGATGGTCGTGCTCAACGGGTAGTGATCAATGGCTCCATGTCTAGTTGGCAGCCGGTATCAAGTGGAGTGCCCCAAGGGTCGGTGCTGGGGCCGGTTTTGTTCAATATCTTCATCAACGACCTGGAGGATGGTGTGGACTGTACCCTTAGCAAGTTTGCAGATGACACTAAACTGGGAGGAGTGATTGATACGCTGGAGGGTAGGGATAGGATACAGAGGGACCTAGACAAATTAGAGGATTGGGCCAAAAGAAATCTGATGAGGTTCAACAAGGACAAGTGCAGAGTCCTGCACTTAGGACGGAAGAATCCCATGCACTGCTACAGACTAGGGACCGAATGGCTGGGCAGCAGTTCTGCAGAAAAGGACCTAGGGGTTACAGTGGACGAAAAGCTGAATATGAGTCAACAGTGTGCCCTTGTTGCCAAGAAGGCTAACGGCATTTTGGGCTGTATAAGTAGGGGCATTTCCAGCAGATCGAGGGACATGATTATTCCCCTCTATTCGGCACTGGTGAGGCCTCATTTGGAGTACTGTGTCCAGTTTTGGGCCCCACACTACAAAAAGGATGTGGATAAATTGGAAAGAGTCCAATGGAGGGCAACAAAAATGATTAGGGGGCTGGAGCACATGACTTATGAGGAGAGGCTGAGGGAACTGGGATTGTTTAGCCTGCAGAAGAGAAGAGTGAGGGGGGATTTGATAGCTGCTTTCAACTACCTAAAAGGGGGTTCCAAAGAGGATGGATCTAGACTGTTCTCAGTGGTAGAAGATGACAGAACAAGGAGTAATGGTCTCAAGTTGCAGAGGGGGAGGTTTAGGTTGGATATTAGGAAAAACTTTTTCACTAGTAGGGTGGTGAAGCACTGGAATGGGTTACCTAGGGAGGTGGTGGAATCTCCTTCCTTAGAGGTTTTTAAGGTCAGGCTTGACAAAGCCCTGACTGGGATGATCTAGTTGGGGTTGGTCCTGCTTTGAGCAGGGGGTTGGACTAGATGACCTCCTGAGGTCCCTTCCAACCCTGAGATTCTATGATTCTATGACTAGAAGGGCATTCCTGGCACCCTTCACACCATTGGTGGTCTTCAGCATCCAAAGCAGGTGGGTGGTCCAATCATAAACCAGTCGTTGGTAGAGTCCATTATAGATGGTGTATGCTTCATGGTCCCAAAGGCCAGACTGCTTCAGATGGTGATATAGCTTCTACCACAGGTGCTCAGTTTGATGCAGTGGTATATGGTTAGAGCAGGGAACAGTAACTCAGTACTCCAGGTTCTATTGTTTCTTCTACCACAGACTGCTATACTGTGTGAATTTACTACATATTTGCAATGACAGAATGGGGCCCCTCAGAGGGCACCTGCTTTTCCTGTAGAGGTAGGTGAAATATAGTTCCATCTGGAGCTCAAAAATTCTATTTCTGAGTCAGTAAGAGGGGAATGCTTGGGACTATATGAGCATGCAACCTTTACAATGGTTTCATCCTCTGGCTATGGCAGTGAAGAATGAGCCCGGAACTTGAACTGAGCTTTCTGCTCATGTACATCATTTTGCCACTAGGCTGCCAGACCAGCTTAGGTCTGGAATTTTTTACTTTAAACCATGTGACCTGATTGTGCAGTCAACCTTGAGATTCAGGGAAACAGCTGCAGAGTGATTCTTCATATAAGTGTCAATAAATACAACACTAAGTTATTTTCCTTCATAATGTATGTGAAAAGCTGTCACCGCCACCATCTATAATACCAGACGAACATTTAACATCCTGAAAATGATTTTTTTGAGTTCCTTCTACCTTCTGGTGTGTGTGGTTTTATTTTGTGTGTAAATATTCTCTGCTTCTTTTCTACCTTGCTCTAATGTCTAACAACCATGCTTGCTGTTTGCTGTGATTGTTGGATCAGAAAGTAGGTTTAGCTATTTTTTCAGAAACCTTTTTCAATCGATGTGGTTCTTTCCTCCTCAGTAGTGGCTTTAATGACATATTTTTACATCCCCTGATTCTACAGCAACTAGAAGCAGGATCACTATAAAGCAGCTATACCATAATCACTTTGAGCTCAATAAGGAGATCTTTACAGGCAACTTTGTTCTTTTTCTTAACGGGATTAAGAAGCTCAGCTCTTTAAATTCTTGCATATAACACTGACATTTCCAGGGTGTGTTTTGGACCAGGGAGTTCAAAGAGAAGGAATAAAAAAGAAAAGCCAATATGACTTTGTTTTTTACCTTGCTGGAGGAGCTGTTTGTGCAAATCGCCTATAAGCTTATTGACCTGAATCTTTGACTCCTTGTTTTCTCTGGATTTGGCTGGAGTGTAGACACTGATAGAGCGCTGATAGAGGTGATTGAACAGCCCCCAGCTTTGCTTGGCACCAGACCTGACACCCCCCCCAGGCCCGACATTATCTTTCCCTGGCAATACTTCTGTTTTCCTGGAGCTCATACTCCTTTAATTTTTTTTAGTTATTTTTAATTCGTTACATTTTCTTTATGTAGGCTTTCCAAGTAAATGAAGGGCACATTAATTCTTTTTGGTAAGCAGAGATAGGGGAGGGCATGTATATGTGATGATGTGTGTTCATCTCGTAGGACAAAAAAGATCGTGCATGCCATGAAAAAATAACACTTTTCAATAACATTCCTGTAAAGAAATACAGTATCAGAGTGATTTATTTGTGTGTAGATTGGGGGTTCAGGGTAAGGCTTTCCACTCAGCAGAGTGTGGGTTAATTTCAGCTTATCTGCATTCCGTTCAACTGAGGCAATCTACTTTTTCTGGCTTTGCTGGATCCTGAGCATCCTGCATTTGTTCATCAGATGTAGCATATGGATCCGGAGAAGTAAGGGATCTTTCATGACAACTGTAGAAGGACACAAATTAGTTAGAATTGGCTCTTTCCATGATGAAAGGAGACTTTTTTCTTACTAACATATGCCTCCTCCTTAACCCCTTTGTCTGTCATTGCTTTCTGTTCCTCTCAGAAGGGCCACAACCTTTTTCTTGATAGAAAAGGAAGGAGATAGCAGAACGTGTTTGAAGTTATTTTTTCACTAGACTGAAGGGTCTCTGAATAGCAACTGGGAGACTGCTTGTCAACTACTCTATTCTCCTTTTGCTGCTATCCTGGATGTCGTCTCTAGAGGTCAAATCTTGGTCCCACTGAAATGCATGCCAGAGTACCCAGTGATTTCAGTGGGATCAGGATTTGGCTCTTTGTGGCCAAGCACACCCTGCTCATAATCAGGAAGTGAGGGCAGGGTCATTGAACAGAAAACTGAATTTTACAATTAACTAGCAAACTGGATTAAAAAAAAGCAAACAAATAGAGTTAACTAGAGAATAGCTTTAAAATGTGCAGAGCTGTGGGGTGAAAGTAACATTTTAAACTGCTTTAAAGTTTACAAAGCAGTTTAATAAAGTAACTCCTGCCTTATCAGTCAGTACATTTTGGGCTCCTTAAGAACAGTGAAATTGTGAACTTTATCACAGCTGTGATTATTTAGTCACCACAACCCCAAAAGGGATTATTTAGTCACCACAAGTACTGTGCTGTCCTCTTTCCTAGAAATTGTGAAAATTTAACTTGACTTGATGATCACAAAGTACGAATTTTAAATGAATTAGAGGTAAGCGCCCATAAAATATGAAATACACAAGTGACATACTTTTATCCATTTGCTTGCATAGAGTATTACAGCTTTATATCTGTTTCTGTTTTTTTGGGGTGGGAGCTTCTATCTCTTCCACCTTTTTCTTCTGATGTTGTCTTCTCTGTTTGGTTTTGGATGCTGGTGGAGAGTTTTGAGACATTTCATGAGGATTCATTGTCAACCCAAGTCCAAAGAACTCAGTTGTGCACAAGCTTAGCACCCCTAATAAGCCACTATGGATGTTGGCAGTAATATAACTCTCAAAGCACTGGAAAAAAAAAGGAGTCCCATATCTATGACCTGATGGGATAAATATGATCTCTGGAAGGATTATTATGAATGACACAGAACTAAAGGAACCATTTACTTGTGACAGCTAATTCTGTCACTTGTTTTGGCACATAAGATGTCCTGACTGTTTTTGAAACAGCTAATCAGGATGTTGCAGGAGTAATACTCTGAACATTCTTGGAATCTGGGAGACAAACTGGATTGGTATGGACTCCCAAGATAGTAGACAGAGTACTAGTTTTTGTTTTCTGATGATCATTGCAACATAACTCATGGAGGAATGTAGTGGGTTAGTAGTGGTCCCTCCCCCTCTGGTCAGTGGGAGGCCACTCCGCCTCACTACATCACTGGGTATCGCCTAGGGTTGCCAACTCTCCTGGTTTCGCCGGGAGTCTCCTGGAATTGGGCTCTATCTCCCAGAGGCTACTGAAGCCAAACTGGGAGATTTTAGGCCGCTAAAAGTCCGGCGGGGCTAAGGCAGGCTCCCTGCTCACCCTGGTCCCACGCTGCTCCCAGCAGCGTCTGGCATGTCCCTGCGGTCCCTGGGGGGGACATGGGCAGCGCACGGAGACCCCCTGGCCCTACCTATGAGGTCTCAGGGACGTGTCGGACAGGCAGGGAAAACTTTAATATTTTTAAAATAGAAAAATAACAGAATTCCTGCATTAATGAATGTAGACTATGAGAAGGCTCAGGCACCCCAAACTGTGTTCTTTGAGGCTTGCCTGGGCCTATTTGAACCCATCTCTCTATTCTACTCAAGGTTAAGATACCTGGTTAGGATGCTTATGGATGAGGCCCCCACAAAACTGCTTAAAGTCCTGGAATTTAGGAGGCTGTCATTTAGAACCTGAGAAATCTCTTGAAAGCTTGAACCTCTAGTTAAAAGTTTGAGGCTATTTAGGAATGAACTAAAATATCATAACCACTTTCGTTTTATAACCAGTTATAATCACACTCTCCCTCTCTTTCCAAGATGCTTTCCGTGAAACTTCCTTGCACTGGCCCTGCTGACCAGCACTATCCAAACTGAATGTTAAGAAGAGTGCAGAAAGCAATAACATAAATGGTTTCAGAAAAGCAAAATGCTGAGCTGACTGGTTACCACATTTGAAATAGAATTCACCGGATTTACCTATGTAGAAGAGCTCGGCTCATTCATGTAGATGTAGCTAGGGGAATACTTTATGTTCTATGTTGAGGTTCAGATTCTGCTTGTATTTTAGTTTTACACCACTCATGTTACTCCTGACTTACATCAGTATAAGTGATGTCAGAGTCTGGCCCTGATAGTTGTAAATTCTCCAGTATCCCAGTGCCCTACTTTCATGGCAGCTTCACTGAAAGAGAATACTTCTGTTATATTTTTCCTTCTTGCAAGGCTTGTAAGAAAGAATTTCTTAGCATAACATTGTAGCCACTGTAGTCTTATCTACCTGGTCCCCAAACCAAATGATGCCTAATATGGTGAGGTATGAAAACATCACTCTCAATTTATTTGTAATAACTTTATTCTAAAGGTCAGCATTCTCATACAACAAACAGATTATAAATGTAAGTAGGACTGTTGGCATTATAAGGATGTACTATACATGTTCCATATATGCTGAAAACTTACGTGACCATCAGCATTAGAGTGTTTTGCTTTTCATTTTTTGCTTTTTTTATTTTTTAAGTGCATGCAGAATCTAAGAATCTGCTACTCTGAAACCTGCAGAATCTAAGAAAGTTATATTTAAAAATTATTTTACAAGGATCTCCACTTCAGATGGCATGTATTTTAGGACATCCATATGTTGTCAAAATTTAGCAATAAGTTCAATGCAAATCCAGATAACGTATTTCAACTTGGATGTGGTTCCCTTCAAAGTATCTGAGGTCAGTCTGCAGGGATCCCAGAAAAGCAACACTATTTTCACTGAGTAAGCTGCTTCCATTGGATTCCCAGGGCCAGTTCCTCAAAAGGTATGTATTGATGTAGTCGTGTTGTCTATGCTGATTTACAGAAGCTGAAAATCTGGTCTTTAGTTTCTACTAAGGTTCTAGTTCAACAAGGTATTTAAGCATGTGTATACTTTTAAGGATGTGAGTAGTCTCATTGGCTTTAGTGGAACTAATAATATAGTTAATGTTACACATATGCTTATGTACCTTGTTAAATTGGAGCCTAATATGAGAAATGATATTCCCGAGTCTCTGTATCAAACCTGTTGGATTTTTTTAACAGTATTGAATGTTATATCTGAGAAGTGATGTTTCATTCTGAACAACTATATAAGGATGTTAACAATTTAGGTTTACATTTATGCTGTGAGGGAGAATGAGCACAAACTGAATTCCAAACTTTTAATGTTCCCTCACTCTAGTATGAGCTGCAGTTTGATGTTTGTGACTGGTACAGTCCTTTACCCAAAGCTATCTTGTCTGATGATAAAACCATGAGTGTATGAAGCTCACACATTTTTCATCTCTTTTATGACCTTATCTTTCATGAGCGGCTTCTGTGAAGGTATACTAACTATAGGAAGCACCTGGAAAACATATATGATATCTATGCTGTGATAAGCAGTTGTGAACAAGAAAGTAGATCTATCATTTCTGAACTGTTCATTGTTAAAAATATTTTGTTGGTTTACCTGATTGCAAAATACATTATAGGGTGACTAACAGCTACTGTAACACTCCTAGTTGAGAAATTTCAATAGTTCTATTGTCAAAGAATTTGTGTAAGAGGTTAATATTGATAGGACTAACATGGATAAAAAGAGCAGGGTTGAGAATAACCATCTGCCTGTGTGGCTGCTTTGAAATACTGCAACTATTTGTAATAAAAGTTGGTTTAATAAAAATTGGAAAGCCTGTATTTTATGTTAAAAAAAAATCATTTTCAGAAACAATGCTTATACATTTGAAATTGTTTATTTGCAAGCTGTCACTGTTTGCCTCTTTGCCTGCATTGTTAGAAACTTTAAAACCCTGCCCCAAACGTTTCAAATAGTATATTCTATTTTACAGTTTTCCTATCATTTGAGTCATGATCATTTGTGCCACTTTCAATGATGTTGTGTTCATTTTCCTCTTACTGGATTCACATTTAGTTTTGAACACTGGGGCTAGATTCACAAAGGGACTTAGGTGCCTCTGGTATTCACAAGATCTCCACTCAAGTGCCATCAAACCTTGTAAGTGCCTAAACTCACTCAGTAGCTATGTTTTTGTAGTAAAAGTTCCCTACGCGCCTGTGTTTCTGCCTTTGAGCATGTGCTATTCCCCCACTCCAGCATCCGGATGCCTGTCTCCTGCCTAAGCCCCAGTGCAATTCAGAAATTGAGAGAAGACAAGTGTTCAGCCACTTACCTCACTTGTAGGGCCCAATCCAGGTAGTCTTGCTCTGAGCGAGCCTAATTCCACACAAAGCAACTGGGGGAGGAAAAGCAGAAGGCTGCTACTCTTCCTTATAACTTTAGTCCAGTGGTTAGGGTACTCATCTGGGATGTGGGAGAATACCGGTTCAAGCCCCCTGTCCCTCCACCTGATGAGGACAAGGGAGTTGCACAGAGGTCTCCCACCTCTCAGGTGGTTGCACTAACCGTGGGCTACAGGGTATTCTGACATGGGGTGTCCTCAATTTCTTTAGTTAAAACTGTTGGTTAAATAATTAGAGTCATTGGAATAGGGGGCTTAATCTTGGGTGAGTGCTCTAACCACCAGTTATAGAGTCATTCTCATGCATGGTCTCTCTCTGGCCCAATGACTCTGTAGTTATTTATCCAAAGTGGAACAGCTTCAACAGGAGAGGCTGATGGAGACCCACATCAGACTATCCCAGACCCAATGACTAGGGCATTCAGTTGGGAGGAAGGATACCCTGTTCAAATTCCTGCCCCTCATCAGGCTGAGGGGAAACTTGAACTGGTGCTCTCTTACATCCCAGGTAAATACCCTAACTACTGGACAAAAAAATATAGGAAAGGTCCTCGTCCTTGTCCACACTGATCTCCGAAAGAGGTTTCACAAGGATTGCTTGATCAAGTTGGTCAACAATGTTATCTTCTCTCTCTTTATATACTGTATAATATATGCACTCACATACACACATGTACACTTATTATGGATATTCTATCTGAGTGTTATAGAAATTATTTAAGTTTTATGTATTTCTTCTCTTCAGGTGATGAAGAGGGCAGCCAGGAAACAGCAGAGTCAGATGGTGACGCACAGTCGGAGAAACCAGGACAACTCATTGTGGAGACAGATGACTGGGATGGGCCAGGTAGGAGAAAACAAATTAAAATCCAGAATAAATAATTTAAAATGGAGACTCTGAGAATGTTTTCCTCGTGTTTCAGTAAGTAGGCTCAGTGTTGCATTGTTTTGTCAATGGAAAAAACTTCCTGTGTTCATGTAATGCCTTGGGATATCTACAGATAAGAGCTAAGGAAAAATGCTTCACCAGACAGCTGTTCTGCGCATGTCCATCTTGCATTAAAATTATCCAGAGTAATGTTCCCATGATATTGCTACTAGAAATAAAAATGTTGTTATTCCTTAGCATTTTGCGGATTAAATGCAGGATTGGAGTTACCAAGAGGCTCCCAGTTCCATTGCTGCCTATGGCTGGTAGCGCTTGCTTCTGTATTCTACTCTGTTTTCTGTGGCCAAACATCTGTATCTAGTCCCAAACTCTGAGCTTAACAAATGAATATGGCTGCCAATGATGTTTTCAAGGACTTTTCTTATCAGTTTTCATCAGATATAAATAATTTAACACACCCTGGTCATTGACTTCAGTGTTAAGAGAGAAACCTTTTGACTTCAATCAATAAACTGTAAGAGCTTCATGTGTAAACAGAAATATGCAGTAACATTTTCTGTTATGAACAGTAAAAACACTGCAAATACATTATTGGAGGAACATTAGACAGTATAACAGTTCTATTGGCATGCAAGAGAGAGCTCCAAACAGGCATTAGTTGTAAATAGGTAAACCTTGGTTTGTGTTGTAAAGATACATACAAACAGAGGGTTAGATCCTACAGTCCTCACTTTGGCAAACCTCCAGTTTAATTCAGTGGGATTTTTAAGCTACACATAGCAGAATTTGTCCTCAAATCATTGTATTTAATATATTTCTTCAATGCCAAGGGGAAAACATATATTTGAAGCCAAACATATCCTTAAAGTAGCTGTGTTTCTAAACAGAGAACATTCCCCTGAAAAGGATGAGCATCAGAGAAGAGAGCCATGATAGTATTCTAGCAATAATTTATAATGCAATAACACTTTTCCTTAGGAAAAAAAATCCTATGTTTCAATCACATTTTCATCCTTGCTTGAATTTGCAAATTACTGTGTGCTGTGCATGAAGAGGAGAACTCCTGTGGTAATTTTCTGAAACCAGCAGCTGGAAAATATAATGCAAACAAAAATGAAGATACAGTATATCTCTGATTATTATGATGTCATTTATAATGTTGTTAATGATATACACAAATATGTTTATATTCCGTACAAAGCAATGTAGTATATAAAACAAGATTTGATATTAAAATGTATTACAGCAAATTTAAAATTGCATGAAAACCTCTTTTGAAAGGGAACAGCTTCTTCCAGCTTCTTTACAGTTTTGGAGATTGTCATTGTTGCATTAAATTTACTTCCTTTAACACAGGAATAAAATGTCTCTTAAGAATCTTAAGTTTTGTGATTTCTTTGTTGCTATTTTATTTTTAGAGCAAAATGAATGTACTTGAGAGTATAATTTTTATTACTGGTTGTTATTGTCTTATGTGACCTAAGTGCGTAGGAATATTTTGGGGGATGTTTTTGATGACAGCGAGAATTAAAAGGTTTTGGTTTTTTGTAAGAAAATTCTTATGTAGATACTTGGTGATTTTTGTCCTGTATGTTAAAAGGGTAAAAAGATACATTTCTTGAATTAAATGTATCATGACATACTGGAGATGAAGATAGAAACTGAAAATGAATATAAGGAAACTCCTTTTTGTCCTTAGAGAAGTGCCCACCACTTCAATTTAATCAGAGCTTTAATTAATTTAAATATTAGTCTTTCACCTGGAAATAACATGTTTGTAGCATAGAAGAGAATAAATATATCACATGCCATGCTCCTGCCTCTCTCTCTCTCTTCTAGTTCTTTAAATGAAATGATGTATTCATTCTTTTGCTAATATATAAAAAAAATAGAAGATTATTTTCAAACATCTAATACAGGAAAATGAAAATAGTTTCTCCTTGTACAATTTTTGTGTAAATCTAGTGCTCATGAAATTCACTGTCTTGACAGTGCTGGAGAATTAAGTCTTTGGTTATTTGAAGATTATGTACCAGTACAGCATAGTAAGACCCAGTACAAATTACCCAGTGTGCCTCTGCCCTTTCTTAGAGAATCTACCTCTCGGAGTTAGAGGGTGGCATAATATCCATTACCTGTTCAATCCTTGATCTCTTCACTGAGCTGGAAGTTGTTAATAGTACCAATTGTGATGGTGCTTTATGTGATAACAGCAGCTGTCCACTGAGATCTGGATTGTGACCATCAAGGGCTATGGAACAGTCATTAAATGGTACCAACCTTATTTTGACCTAGGCTGAATTGTAAAACATTGGTTTCTTTCTTTGTTTATGTTTATAAAATTAATGGTTGTTTGCTGTGACATCATGGTGATTTGTAGGATTCCCAGCTGCTGGGGGATTCGGGCTGTGAGATATTTATTAGTATTTAACGTATAATTAAGGATAGGTCCCAACCAAAATCCGAAAACGAGTCTCTTGTCTTTTTCTTTAAAAAAAATAAATTTCTTCATGAAACTGTGCCAATGTGTCCAGAGACTTTAACAATTGGATGCATTAAAAAAACCCCAAAAATAAATTTAATTTTTTTTTTTCCACTCTAAATATTCTGCAGTTACAGACAGCTCCTATTAGGCTTTTCTTTCAGCTCACAAGACCATTACCTTCACTGACTGTAAAACAGCTCCAGGGGGAGCCATCTTGGGTAAATGTATGTGTAAACTGTCCTCAATATTAACAATTTTTGTTCCTCGTGTAAAAAATATTTATTTTGTAAATAACAGAGGTCTCTCTGCAGACATGGGGCTGGAGCAGATGGACTGTGCCCTGGAGGCTGTCAGGCAAGGGCAAATTCTTTAATTTTGCTCACACTGTCATGTCTTATCTCAAATCTTTCTCACTTCTATTTGGACATATACTAAGGTACGGATCCTGCTTCCATTAAAACTAATGGCAAAAGTCCCAGGATCAGACAGAGTTTGGGGAACACAATTGGGCATTCGGCGTGGAAAATTTTATGTGAAAAGGATTTATTTTCCGAAAGTGATGAACAAATGAAAACAGAGGTCTACGAGGGAAGTAATTTTTCAGCCTTAAATATAGTGTTTGTCATCAAATGAATGCCATGGTTTGTGCTATGGCTCTATAATCTTTATATTTAGGATATCAGCGTTCTAAGATAATAATGATCACTATTTTAACACATATAGAATAAGATGGGGTTCTAGTTGCTGACTGCTACATACCACCAAATCACATGAGAAAACAGGATCAGGATGACTGTCCTTAAGTACTTACGTATAATCTGTAAGGAAAACACCTGTATAATCATGTGGGACTTCAATATGAGTGACATATGCTGGAGATCTTATTCTGCCAGCACTAACACATCCTTGGAATTAAAAAAAATTATAGATTACAATTTCCTAACCCAAACAGTGTTGCATCCAACACAAGGGAATTCCAGATTAACCTGATCTTGACAGACAAAGAGGAGTTGATCAGAGAACTAAAACTTGTTCAGGTAAAAGTGAACGTGACTTGATTACATTTCTTATGTTCAAAAAGAATATCAGTAATATGTGTATTTGGTGCCTTAAAATTGCCAGTTTCAAAGTTGGAAACAATTATGAGCCAAATCAGCTGGGAGAAAGATTTTAAAGAGAAAAACAGGAATCATAATTGGGAACTGTTTAACAGCATTTTACTAGATGCCCCAAAAAGCTATAGTCAACAGAGAAAATTATACTGGTTAAAAAACAGGGAAAGTGAAAGCATATATATATATGCATATATATATATATATATATATATATGGCTAGCTGATAGCAGTGAATATAAATATATATATTTTGCATATATATGCATATATATATATGCATATATATATATATATATATATATATATGGCTAGCTGATAGCAGTGAATATAAATTAAAGCTAGGAGTTGTAGAAAATTGATAAAGGAAGCAAAAGGATACAAAGAGAAATCTATGGCTTGTAGAATTAGGGAATAAGAAGGATGTTTTCTTTCAGTATATTAGTAACAAAAGTAATCCTAACAATGGTATTGTTCCATTACTAGATGAAAATAGTAGAATTATCAATAATATGGCAGAAAAGGCATAAGCATTCAATACATTTGTATTTGGGAAAAAGCCAGATGATGTATTTCTATCAGATGAAGATGATGAAATACTTTCCATTCCCACAGTAACTAAAGAGCATATTAAAAAGCAGTGAGTAAAGTTAGAGATTTTCAAATCAGAAGGTTTGGATAACTTGCATTCAAGAGTTTTTAAAAGCTAGCCAACGGACTCTCTGAGTTATTAATGTTAATTTTCAATAAATCTTGGAACATTGGGGAAGTTCCAGAGGACTAGAAGAAAGCTATTGTTGTGCCAATATTTAAAAACGGTGGAACTGACATCAATCCTGGGCAAAATAATGGAACAGCTAATGTGATACTCAATAAAAATTTAAATGAGCATAATGTAGTTAATGCCAATCAACACTGGTTTATGGAAAATAGATCTTATCAGACTAACTTGACATCTTTTTTTGATGAGATTACAATTTGGTTGATAAAGGTAATAGTGCTAGACTTCTGTAAGGCATTCTGTCCTTGTAAGTAACAATTCTGAAAAAAGCATAAAGATCCTGGAGGTTAATCAAATGAACATGATCACCCAATAGAACGGTGTGGCCAAAAGAGCCAATGTGATCCTTGGTTATGTAAATGGGAATATTGAAGCAGAGTAGAAAGGTTGTATTACCTCGTATCTGACACTGGTGTGATAATAAATAATACAACATTACTGCACATGACATCTCATATCATACCATGGAAAATCCTATTCACATTTCACAAGGTGTGGGGGCAGATTTTCAAGTGTCAAGCACCACAACTGGAGTGAGATTTTTCCAAAAAGCTCAGCTCCCTTTTAGGGCCGTAAATAAGTGTCAGCACCCAACACACTTAACTCTTTTGACTATGTGCTAATATGGTTCTCATCACCAGTGAGGGTCTTACAATCATTAATGGATTTTTTATCTTCATAATACTCCTCTGAGGTAGTGAAGTATTATCCTAATTTTATCGATGGGGAACTGAATCACAGGGTAGGTTAAAGTGCATTTCCCAAAATTACACAGGAAGTCTTTGGATGAGGTACAAGTTGAACTCAGGTCTACTGAATCTTACTCCAGGGTACTATCCACTAGACCATACGTACACCCATCTGACAATGGCTAAATGGGAGCTGAACTTTCTTAATGTCAAATGGAATTATTCTCATGAATAAAGAGGAGTATTTGTCCCCACATACAAGCCAAAAAAAAAAAAAGGAAAATGCAGCTGAAGACTGATTTTAAGGTTCTATTTGACGATCATGTCTTACATAACCTATTTATATGGATATGCATATACAGTAGACCTTCACTGGAAGTTCAGTCCTGCTTCCAGTTAGTCAATGGACGTTTTGCCGGCAACAGCAGTAGGAGCAGGATAAAGTCCTACTTCACATTAACCATGGTGAGGCCCATTGTGAAGTAATGAGTTTTATAAATGAATGAGCAGCTGAATAAAAACAAGAATAAAGGCCAGAAGAATGCATCACAAAACATTTATTCAGTTATTTGACCATTGTAGGTTGGTTCTTATTTATGAGGATGTATAAAAAATGTATGTAAAATGATAAAGCATAAGAGTTGTGTGCTACTATTAACTTTTTACTGAAAGGTGAGGAGAGTTGGTCAATATTTTGTACGAATTATAGCATGCTGTTTGAGTGGAATGCGGATTAGTGCAGTTCTACTGTATTTTGTACTCCCGATGGTATACATCTTCACCCATTATAAAAGGTGGTTTGAAAAGTTCATCTTAATAGATTTACTGCAGCCTTCTGTATGAATTACTGTGACTCTGTATTGATTGTTGGGTTTACCCTGCATTAGTTAGTAATACCAGAAACAGTTTGGGATACAAAGCAAAGAAAGTGTTTGGTATAGATTGGAATGGTGGTAGACCACTGTGAGATGGAAACAGACATTAATGATACAGCCTTTTTTTGTTAAACCAGTCCTAAGAAGGACTGGGAGATTACAGTCCTGATTTTGTTTCTTTTTTTGACTGGGGAAATGTGGTAGATATAAGATCTGGGAAATGCTATTTGATGTAAATTAACAAAAATCCATGAAACATCGTTAACCATAGATATAGTCTGACAGTAAAAAGAATATTCTGAAGAAGCAGAGGAAATCATAGAATGACTGTGTGTTACTCTGACAGTGAATCGGTATTATCTCTACTATCAGATAATGCAGTTATCATTAATTTTCACATTTGCATTTCAATCTTTGGAAGGAAATGACTCTTGCCGGATGAAGATAAGAGCTCTGTACCACTATAATGAGCCATCATTTTATCCTGATGCTTTGTATCCATATGAAAATGAGGCTGGGTGGTGGTGTGGTATGTGAGGAGGAGGTGGTGGGGGGAGGGGGGGGGGTCAAAGAAACATTATAACAAAGTGTCAAAATCACTACAGACTTTGGAGCCCTTTATGAAACAAGAGGCAGTCTAAATAAATCTTCTGTAGTGAAGTGGTTATCGGATTAAAAGAAGAAAGCCTGGCTCCCGTATTGCAGGAGGAGGAAGAGGAGGAAAATTCTCTGAATCTTATTCCCTTAATCCAGTTTCCTCCACTAGTTTAGAAATGTGAAGAGGGCATGCAGACTGAGCCTGGTGTGAGGGACTGTGATGATACTCATCAAATTAATCTCTTGTGCTACAGTCTGCTTCTGACACTTAGATACTATGATCATGGGTGCATTAGAAGCAAAGAGAAAGTTTGATGAAAGGGATGCCAAAGTTTGATGAAAGGGATGGCTGTCTACAAGGTTTGAGGGCAGCTGAATCCTGGAGCTCTTTTATTACATGTCCATAGTAATATATTAAATGCAGGTCTTCATATTATTTTCACATCCGTGTGCATAACAGGTCCTAGTCATCATTCACTGTTTCATTCAATATCAATTCTCATGTATAACACAACCTTATTCTGGAGCCTGAAGGTGCATCTGCATAACTCTGAACAAGGAGTTTTTCCCTTCTCATCTTAACTGAATGAAACCAGTTGTTTGAAGAACAGTCTCATAATATCTTCAACTCTCTTAAAGGACTGTATTGCATTGGCAGAGACATTATAAAAGCACTTACTAACCAGACATTCTGAAATAAAAAGGCTTATAACATAGCTGTAATCATTTGGGATATTTGATTTACTCCAGCTTAAAATTATCATTTTATATTTTTATTTTTAATGAAAGATAAATATTTCTCACAGATAGTTTTTAAATTATAAAGATAGTACTTTTATTAGCAGTTAGCACTGTACAATATTGCCAGCACCAATCATTCAAAACTCATGAGTCAGTCCCCCTCAGAATCCTGAGATTTCAAAAAAATAAGGTGTCTTGTGTTCATTTTATTTGATTCTTAGTTATTGAAGCTTTAGTGTATATAACAACTCTATATCTTGGTGGTTAGAGGCACTCTCCTCATCAGACAGAGGTGGGAGTTGAACAGGGATCACTTACATCCTTGGAGAATAATCTAATCACTGGACTGAAAGTTATGATGAAAGTGGCCCTCCACCCCCACATGAGGCACCTGACTCCAGATAAAGGTCCATGTCTGTGAATCCCAAGTAGAGATAAGCACCTTCCTGCAGAGTGGCTTTAGGTACCTAGAGAGAGGGGCAGAACGTAGAGGGGCTGAGGAGAGGAATGTGTGCTGATTTCTACCTTGGGCAGCTCTCCACTCAACATGTTGGCTTTTGTGAATCCCATTCTTAGGCACCTTTCTCTCCCCATTCATTGTATAAGAAGCCTACATGCTGAACCCCGGCTTTATGAATCCCAGTGATTTTCTAGGCACCTAATAGTTAGTCACTGTGACATTCAGTGTCACAACGCCTAAGTCCCTTTATAAATCTAGCCCTTTCTTATAAACAACAGCTAAGATTCTCACATAGTCACATCACTCATCACTCTAGGACATTTTATATGGCAGGCCTGATTCTATACCCTGCCACTTGGCATAGGCCACATTCAGCAAAAGTTATTAAAATAGAAATAGCTAAAGATAAACCATGTTGGTAATTACCTATATTTATTTTAGATTTTAGTGACTGTTACGGCCATAAAAGACATTCACTCTTTGTCTTATTTGAAGTTTTCTTTTCTTTGACTTGCCAGGCTGGGGTATCTACTCTCCAATCAGTGGGTCATTGCTCTTCAGTGCCATTTCCCCTCGCCTGGGACAAGTACCAGTTTCTGCCAGACTTATGCTTCCCCAGCACCTCTTAAATGTAACCAAGCAGTTCTACACCCATACACAAGTTTTTGCTGGACTGCTGCATTGGAGTCTGAACTCCAATTTGTGATTTGTAGAGTGAACCAATGTGTTGCACTTTAATTTCCCTGGTGGACCAGCTGGTGTGCAGTAAATGTTCCTTAGGCACATTAACAGGACTACATCAATGCACACTAGTGGAGTCTGCACGGGGGAGTTAGAGTTAGAGCATGACACACTAGTGGTGCTCTACAAATTGAACCCCCGTAGTGTGGACTCTGGGGTTGTATAGACAAGCCCAAAGATTCATGGGAAGTCCACAGGATGGATGAAACTCTTCCATGGGCCAGATACAGCTGCAGGCCATATGTTTGACACTCCTACTCCAAATTCTCTTAACATAACTCTTAACATTGGAGCTTTGTTCGTGTCAACACGCAGTGGAAAGTGAAACTGACTAGAAACCAAAATTAAAGTAAATTGTCTATTGGCACTTTGTAAGCTAAGAGAAATGCAAAAGTCAAAGAAGCGGCAGGATAGTGAAATGTAAATTGGATGTTTAAAATCCGTTCCATTTTAATAATTTTAGGGTCTGATTAGAAACAAAGGTAAGGAAACTAACCTTGAAATGTATTATTTTTAACCTGATAGTGTTCATTTAGCCTTTCTGAGTCTGGTTTACCCATTTGCGAATTATTAATTTAAAGGATGTTTTGATAATCAATAAATATACTAGAGGTAGATTGATGTTTTAGAATACACTGTCCCAGTCTGACCTACTAGTGGGAGGGTGCTTCCCATCATCCAGACACATAAAGTGCTGAATTCTAGATGTCCCCAAGGCTGAAGACTGATGGAGTAGCTCCTTATGTTGCTTCAGGGCTTAAGCCAATCTTTAACAGTTAGAGATCAGGATGAGACCTGTGTGTGGTAGGGCAGAGGGAGGCAGATTATGCCACATCTGACTACTATGAGGTTCTTACATCTTCCACTGAAGAATCTGATATAAATGAGCAAATTACTCTATTGTTGGTATCATTTACTCTGGAGGTATAGCTTTGCTGAAGACTTCACTGGAAAAGTGATGGGATGACCTTGGATATTTTGGAGACCATGATATGTGCACAGGGACTGAATTTTCAGATTGATTAGGTACCCCAATTTGGGCATGATGCCTTATATAGTAGGTACAGTGAAAAGTACAACTCCCTGTAGGTCACACAGTGAAGGACTCAGTCTGTGAAATTCTGCTGGGAATCAATGAATATCTGCATTACAATACATTGTTTCTTGTAGTTTCATACACCAAGGGACCTGCAGAATCTATCAGGAAGCTTTGCACTTTTCAGCTGTCTCCACTGTATTTTGGTTATAAAGGCAATCACATACTCTGGTAATTGCATAGGACTAGGAAACATTGTCTGTTTCTGGAAGCAGATGGGTTGAAGAATCAAAAGGGGCATGTAATTGGTCCACAAGTATTTTGCTCTTTGTTGTGTTTTTCTCATTAATTCTACCAAGATTATTACACACAGAACACTGCATAGCAACAATTTGCCTTGAACAGTTGAAGGACGGATATGTTAATATATTGAACTGTATACCCAATATGGAGTGATTTACCAGGAAAATATTAGAGTCCAACTAGTGAATGCAAACGAACAGGAGATACGAGAGTGCCATTTCTTTCTTAATTTAGCAGTTCTTCTTCGAGTACTGGTCCCTATGGGTATTCACTGTGGGTTTGCATGCACCCATCCAAGGGCATAAGGGGTGACACAGACTGACTGCCTCTCCATTTACTTTCTACTACTCATGGTCTGGGACGGAATCATCCTGTGGCTGTAGCATTCTCGCTTTTACTTGAATGTTGACTGTAAATATTTGTAGATAGCTTATATATAAGTTAGTAGTTTAGTTGTAGTTAGTGGGAATTGGGGGGTTCTCCCCTGTTGTTTCCCTGCCATTTAGGGCACTTAATATGCCCAGGGTCTCAGATTTCAAACTCTGGTCGGCCTGCCCTTGGTTTTTCCATGCCTGGCCTTGGGGAATCACACATTCCATCAAAATGTGAGATCTGCCACCCCTTGCCTCCTCCCATTAGGCAGTCTCTGGAGTTCAGACTCTGCAGATATCTAATGGAGCTCTCCATGAGGCTTCTGTTAGATCTGGGACCCTCCTGCTTGCTGTCTCATCAGCTGAAGCTTCTGGGCACTGCCCTTCCAGCAGTGGCACTTTCCAACTTGGAATCTTCCAGCAGGCCCAAAGACTCTATGTAACATAGGCATAAAAAGCGTAAGGAGAAGTTCCCTCATAAAGAGAGAGACTGCATAAGTCCTCCAAGGAAAAGATTGTCTCTTCCCCTTCCTTGGTACCAGGGAGACTGCATGCATGGGGAACATGGGCTGGCACCGATGGTACCAGGAGCTTCCAGGGCTCTGAAACTGTCCACAAAGATGTGTAAGGATAGGAAGGGACACTCACCTTCCACACTGGCAGTTAGACTCATAGACTCATAGACTTTAAGGTCAGAAGGGACCATTATGATCATCTAGTCTGAACTCCTGCACAATGCAGGCCACAAAATCTCACCCACCCACTCCTGGAATAATCATCCCACCTATATCTCAGCTATTGAAGTCCTCAAATCATGGTTTAAAGACTTCAAGATGCAGAGAATCCTCCAGCAAATGACCCATGCCCCATGCTGCAGAGGAAGGTGAAAAACCTCCAGGGCCTCTGCTGATCTACCCTGGAGGAAAATTCCTTCCCGACCCCAAATATGGCGATCAGCTGAACCCTGAGCATGTGGGCAAGACTCACCAGCCAGACACCCAGGAAAAAGTTCTCTGTAGTAACTTCTAACATTCCATCATTGACCATTGGTCCTATTTACCACTGATGGCAATTAATTGACCTTTAACTAAGATCATGTTATCCCATCAAACCATCCCCTCCATAAACTTATCTAGTTTAATCTTGAAGCCAGATAGGTCTTTTGCCCCCACAGCTTCACTCCTCTGATGGTTAGAAACCTTTGTCTAATTTCAAGTCTAAACTTCCTAATGGCCAGTTTATATCCATTTGTTCTTGTAACTACACTGCATCAAGACCACCGTGCTCAAGCGCACATAGCAGACCAACCTATACCACAGACCCTGGCCAGTTCTCCTGTGTAACCTTGTTATGCCCTTCCCAAGAGCTTGGCAATTTTCACAGATCCTGAGTTGGTGATCCTATCTGACCTGCTTCTAGTGAGAGAACTCACTACGCCGGCCACATGTCTTTCACTGGTCCCAAGCACTAGCTGGGGATGCTCTGACACCATTGAGATGTTACTCACCAGGATGTGCCTTTGACCGTAATTCCACAAGACAGACAATATGGACAGCCCCACCTATAGAGTCGGATGACTCTTACTCCGTAGATCAACAGGAGGTGGTGCTGCCGATTCCACTGATGATCTGGATATGGGACAACAGCTCAGATGGGGTTTCCAAGGACTCCTGGCGGTCTCTAAACCCTTGTGACCTATATTGTGGGGCCTGCCTCCATTCCCATATGATCACATCTACTGGCCAGACTTTTGCTCCTGGGATCCATACCATTCAGTCCCAGCCTATGAGGACTCGGAGTACCATTTTCAGTAGAGATCGTCTCCAAGGGAGGAGTCTCAGCTGCTCTGGGAGCATGTGGGGAAGCAAGAACAACTGAAGCAGCTGGTACAGCTGGACCGCCAACATTTTCTTCTTCTCTGGATGAGGTGGTGGCATTGGACTACAGGCAGTACCAGGAATTGCTGAAAACCTCCAAATTCCACTGGAAGAGGTTTAGGATCCCCCATATAAACTTCTGGACATGCTCCTTCCAAGGTGGCTGTCCTTATTAATTAGGCCATTTTTGAGCCTACGGACACATGACACACACACACACTTGTGTCCTGACTCCAAAGAGGGCTGAAAAGAAATATTGTGTTCTCTCCAAGAGGATGTAATAACTGTTTTTCCAACCTAACCCTAGCTTTCTAGTTGTCCAAGTGATCATGAAGTGGAACAGCTTTCACCAAGCCAGGTCCACTCCCTTGAACAAGGATACCAGGAGACTAAATCTCTTCTGCAGAAAGAACTTTTTACTAGCCTATTATTCCATATGGCAAATTACTGGGCATTTGTGAAAATGTGACTTTACTAATTACAAGCAGGAGACACGGCTTCCCGTGCCATGATGACCTTAGTGGTTAAGAGGTGGGCCTCTTGGCTGAGGTCCAGGCAATGGTTGATCTCCCCTTCAAGGATAACAGCCTTTTCAGCGAGAAAATCTATGGCATTTAATTTCCGTGAGGACTCTTGCACCACCCTCTATTCCCTGGGAATATACACTCTGGCTCATTGTAGAAAATATTTTAAACCACTGGCGCATAGATCTCAGCCAACCCCTGAATTCTCCTAACACCAGAAGACCTATGAGCCATCCAGAAAACGTCAGAGGGTGCATCTTGGCAGACGCACTGCACTACTGCCATCCGTGCTCCAGACCAGCTGCCTACCGAGAAGACATTTTGATTGGAGGCTTGAGAGCAATCAACCGGTCCTTGCATAACCAATCTTCCCCACCCCTTTCTGTGATTACCTGGCTTATTTCGTTCCAATGCAGCAGCTTGTAACAACACAAATGTCTTAGATGTCATTGCAAACAGGTACATGATTTAATCCCTGCCCCATCTTCTCTAAACCCCTCTTCCTTGTCCCTATTCAGTGACATCCCTCAAAGACTATTCTCAGACAGGATGTGGACTCTCTAATCCAGTTAGGGCTACAGATCCTGCACCTCAACACAGGGGGACGGACTTTTACTCCAAATACTTCCTAATCCCCAAGGTTCCTTCTGATTTTCAGTTGAATCAGACTGTTAATCTTCCTGTATTTTACCCAAAGTCTCACAATAAAAGGGAGGATAGGAGACTGCACTCCTTAGCCGTGCAGAGCTCTGGCCTTCCATCTGTACAGGACAAGGCCCTTTAGAAGATCTTTGAGGTTATTTGTCTCCATAGTTGGTAGGATGAAAGGAGAGGCAGTATCTTCCCAAAGACTCCCCAAATGGATTTCTAACTGCATCCTCCTCTGCTACGAGCTTGTGGGAGCCCCTCTGCCTCAATCTGTTAGGGCTCATTCTACCAGTGCTCAAGTGGCCTCAGCGGCTTGCCTGCAAGGAATCCCACTCTCGGAAATCTGTATAGCAGCAACTTGAGGCTCTATTCACATGTTTACCAGGCACTATGTCCCAATGACTGAGGATGCTTCAGCAACCCTGCAAATGTGGTGCAGAGCACTTAGTCACACCTGCTTCCTCAATAAACACTATTTGGAAATCACCCACAGTGATTACCTATAGGGATCAGCACTTGAAGAAGAAAGGAAGGTTACTTATCTCATAGTAACAGGAGTTCTTTGACATTCGTGGTCCCTATGGGTATTCATGTCCTGCCCTCCTTCTCCTTTGCTCTTCTCCTCTTTGGGTTTTTGCAAAAATAGGAACTGGAGGGGCAGCTGGTCTGTTCTACGCTTTATGCCTTAAATTGGGAACATGATGAGATGAAGGGTGCAGGTGCAGACCAATGGACACTGCCAATGAAATATTTTCAGTCCCGGGTGCACAGAGCACCTGCGCATGGACAATGAATACTTCAGGGGCGACACATCTCAAAGAACTCCAGTTACTATAAGGTAAGTAACCTTCTTTTTTTAATTGGTTTCAGGTACATATCCTGTGTTTAGCACCTCATTAAAGAAATTATTTTGAATTACAAAAAAGGCCTTCCTCCTACATCTTTGAAAACCGTTTTATCTACTCTCTTTTAAGCCCTCACAACAGTGGTTGAAATAACCTAGCTAAAACAAAACACTTTATCATCAGGATCCATCATACCTCTATTCAAAAGTGTCAGTTAGTCTGCAAATTAAATTTTAATGCAGTATGCCAATGAGAAACTAGATACTGGTATTTACCCAATGAAATGACATGAATGATTAGAGAAAAAAATCATTTCTAAGTTCTGGATAACATGAGACAGATAAATGGAAAGAGCCGGCATAGGACCAAAGTCAGACATTTCAAAGTTGTAGTCAGGGCTCTGACAATGACTTCCTCTGAGACTTTGGGCAACTCATTAGATATGGCTATGCTGTGACCAGTGGCAAGCCTCCGAGCCTTGGTAAATTGACTCCCACTAGCTCAGCTTGAGCTAGAGCGCTAAACATAGTAGTGTGGACATTGTGGCTCCATCGGAGACTCCAGCTAACCACCTAATCTCAGATCCAAGGGGGGGTTGGTGATCTTGCGAGCCTGAGCTGTTTTCCAAGCTGTTGACCGAGCTGCAATCTCCATGCTGTTCAGCTTGAGCTAGCATGAGTCTGTCTTCTTAAGGGCTTGCTCCGAACTACAATATAGACATTCCCATTGAGTCCCTTATTTTCAAAAGTGCCTCTTTTAGTTTATTCAATTCTTGGGAGTCCATCTTGAGGACTGAAGTTAAAGTTGGACGATTGTATTGGTAGTTGTCAAATAATTGGGAACCAAAAGTAATGGACACTTTTGAATTTATGCCTTATCTTCCTTGTCTTAGGACTGGATCCTGTGATATGCTAAATGCATCCTGCAAGTTTCAAGCACTCTCAACTGTCATTTACTTCATTGGGCATTGTGAGCACTGAGTACCTTGGAGGTTTCAATGCTTATTTTCACACTATAAAATGGAAATAATAATTTACTTGCAGGAGAATGAATTGCATAAAATCACTGGGAATTTTGTTTTGACTTCTGTGGAAGATGTGTTGGGTCCAGTCTTTCTAAGGCATAATAATGATGAAAATAGCTTTATAAGTGCATCAGTAAGTATTATTATATAACATTATTCAGTATCCTTGCACTAACATGGCAAAATAATCAGAATTGTATTTAAATGACTGTCAATCCTCCTCATATTGTAATTTACCATATTAATTTAGATACTGAAATACTTTCAGATCATTATCCCAAAACCAAATCCAGAAATATTGAAGAATGGTTACTAACATTCCTATGCCTATAGTTTGGTAAACCGAAAAGATAAGCCCCAAGGGCTTGGAACCTTCTTCAAATATATTGTTGCCTGGAAAATGCTTTAAATATTTCAAAATGTATTCAGTAATTTAAATTTTGTGCTAAATATATCCAGTGTAATTTAAAATTGGAATAATCATGAGAGAATATTTTTTGTGTTAATCCATCCCTGAAAAATGCTAGCATCATAACTTTTGGGTTTTGACTGCCACGTTGTATATGAATGGTAATGACTTTCAAATATGTGAATCTCTAATGCAGTGCAAATAAGTTTTTAATGCTCTGTGAGTGATTATAAAGTGCTGAGTTAATGTAAATTAGGGTCTGTTTATACATAGGAAACACATCCATGACAATGTTTTGCTATTGTGGATAACCACTCCAATATATTTATTACTGCTGGTCACTTGTTTTCATGTATATACAGGCAGATTCTTGGAAATCCTTTATGCTGTGCTATTTCTTGGAAGAAAAAAATCTGAACTCTTATTTAAAAACAGAATCCTAAACTACTTACCTTTCTCCACACACCCCTCGCTCCATTCCACCAGCATTATAATAAATCTGAATAATAGGAATAATCAGATTTTATTTTAAAATACATTCCTGGGGATTTGCTACAGATAGAAGTGAAAATTTGTCACACGGGATTATAATTTAGGCCTGGAGTAATTGGTGCAGGATTGTTCCCTTACATATGATATTTTTAAAAGGAAACCTGATATAAAGCACAGCAAAGATTATGACAATAAAGACATAAAAACTATGCTTTTAGTTAAGAGGAAAGGTAGGAGAGATAAATAAGTTGGGGCTGATTCATCACTGTGTCACTTCAATTTTATTCCAGTATAATTCCATTGAAATCAAGGAAGTCACAGCAGTATATAACTTCAGTGATGTGTTTATGACTATATTAGAAAGATTATATATACTAGCAAGATTTTCAAAAGTGACTAGCATGTTTGCGTATGTTGGTTTTCGGGGGCCCAACTTGACACACCTTAAAGGAGTCGGACTTTCAAAGTAGGGGGTGCTCAGCACTTTGTAAAATCAGGACTCTCTAAGGTATCTCAAATTGGGCACTCAAAAATTGAGGCACCTAAAGTCACTTATCAGTTTTGAAGATCTTGGCCTCTATAATAAATGTAATCTGATCTATTATACAGTATCTATGTAAAGTGACAATATACTGACCACATAGCTATCAGCTTGCGACCAGTTTTTCAGATCGGATCTAAAGTACATGATTGTAATTACTTTAAATGAAGTTTAAACATGTAGGAAAGAAAACTATATTGGTTTTAACTTTTTAGAACATAATGGTTTTATAGTTTGACAAACTATAGTGGTTTGTGCTTTATGGACTTCCACTGACTTCAGTGAGCTTTGTATGAAGTTCAATATTGCCTTGCTGAATTTTCTTATTTCCCCAGTCATTTATAGTATTACTATTGCTCAGCCTTTAAAGCTCTTAAGGTGTATGGTGGGTCTCAACTTTTCATGGTAATTTCCTTTAAGAGGTTCAAAAGTGTATTTTCTAGATACATGCCAACTACTTCTAGCAGCAAAGAATAACAGCTATTTTGGTGTGTTTCAGTCCGATAACAGCTGGCATTTAACTTAATTACTATATCCAAAACATTTTATCCATCACATTTTGAGCCTCTTCCAAGGAAAATTATTTTTCTCTCATCTTGTCTTGTCACTCCTAATTTTAATAGTCACAACTCATTTAATTTTCTTTCGTATATCTTTGCACAACCGTGAGTGAATCATCTGAAATCATGGAACAATGACATAAGGTTGTTGACAGGGATGTGAATGGGAGAGGAACAGTACAGAATTTAAAAGGTATATACATTATAGAGGATGGGACACTCTAGAAGTCCTTTTCCAAAATCCAAGAAGAAGTGTTCTTGCATATAAATGGGGTTCGTTCAAAAACATAACCTGGCAGAAATAGCAAGAAATGAGAGGCATTGAACTCTTGTACTAGATAACCTAGAAATTATACTTCTGGTGCTTTAATAATTTTGTGTGGGAATATATAACTTTGCAGAAAACCCTTTTTTCTCCAGCTGAATTTAGCAATTATATTGTGCTTTTCATAAATAAATCTTAAAGCGTTCTTCAGAGAATGGTAAGCATCATAGGTCACATCCAATACCCATGGAACTCAAAGACTCCTAATGAGTTCAGTAGGCTTTGGATCAGGCCCTAGTTTACAGATAGGAAAAATTTCCATAAATTACACAGCGAGTTTTTGGTAGGGACAAAATTAAAATGAGTTTTTGGTAAAGAATCATAGATTCATAGATTCTAGGGCTGGAAGGGACCTCGAGAGGTCATCGAGTCCAGCCCCCTGCCCTCTTGGCAGGACCAATTACTGTCTAGACCATCCCTGATAGACATTTATCTAACTTACTCTTAAATATCTCCAGAGATGGAGATTCCACAACCTCCCTGGGCAGTTTATTCCAGTGTTTAACCACCCTGACAGTTAGGAACTTTTTCCTAATGTCCAACCTAAACCTCCCTTGCTGCAGTTTAAGCCCATTGCTTCTTGTTCTATCCTCAGAGGCTAAGATGAACAAGTTTTCGACCTCCTCCTTATGACACCCTTTTAGATACCTGAAGACTGCTATCATGTCCCCTCTCAGTCTTCTCTTTTCCAAACTAAACAAACCCAATTCCTTCAGCCTTCCTTCATAGGTCATGTTCTCTAGACCCTTAATCATTCTTGCTGCTCTTCTCTGGACCCTCTCAAATTTCTCCACATCTTTCTTGAAATGCGGTGCCCAGAACTGGACACAATACTCCAGTTGAGGCCTAACCAGCGCAGAGTAGAGCGGAAGAATGACTTCTCGTGTCTTGCTCACAACACACCTGTTAATGCAGCCCAGAATCAAGTTTGCTTTTTTTGCAACAGCATCACACTGTTGACTCATATTTAGCTTGTGGTCCACTATAACCCCTAGATCCCTTTCTGCCATACTCCTTCCTAGACGGTCTCTTCCCATTCTGTATGTGTGAAACTGATTGTTCCTACCTAAGTGGAGCACTTTGCATTTGTCCTTATTAAACTTCATCCTGTTTACCTCTGACCATTTCTCCAATTTGTCCAGATCATTTTGAATTATGACCCTATCCTCCAAAGCAGTTGCAATCCCTCCCAGTTTGGTATCATCTGCAAACTTAATAAGCGTACTTTCTATGCCATACTTTGTTCAATTGCAAATCCACTGAATTTAAGATAATTTGAGAAAAGTTTTTTAAGGGGGAAGGAGCTAATATATGTAATAGTCTAAACTTAGTTTTTAAAAAGACACAAAATCCTTTGGTTTTTTTAGGCTGAAACAATAGAGCTGTGACCATGTAAAAGTTTTGTTTTTTAACGAAATAGCTACATAAATAAATTAGTTCACCTTCTGAGATAATGGTTTTGCCCGTTGTATCTAGAGGCTCTGTATCTCAATTTTAATAATGTGCAATTTATTGTCTGTTTGTCTTCCTGTTTTTGATGTAAAGAGGAGAGAATCACCTGTAAATGCAGCAAGGCATTCCATACTACTTTCTCCATTTTTCAGCCTCTGGGACCAAGGTCTTAGAGACAGCTAAACTGTAATTTATCCAAAGCTTGGACATATCAAGACCCTTATCTAAGAGCAAGATTATATATTTTCAAAAGAAAAATCCTGACTTAGTAAAACTGAAAACATTCATTAATTAGAAGTCATAATTGCAATTACATGGTAAAATTAATTTATCATGAAAATAATCCTATCGGTTTTCCTTTCTGGAAAAATGGAAGCAAATGATTTTAGGAACTCGTATTGCTTAAGGCTGATATTACAGTGATACTGATTCAGAGTGAATGAAGAAACCACTGATTCAAAGTGAATGAAGAAATTTTCAAGATCTGAAATTCTGGGACTACAGCAGTGATAACTCATATATTGTATGAGTTTCACCTGAGTTGTAATTTTATATGTGTGTACACACACACACACACACACAATTACAACTCAGATGAAACTCATACAATATATGAACTAATACAATATACACAGATACGTGCACACACATGCATAAAAGGAAAGTGAAACCCAGACACTTAAAAAGTAAATTGAAGATAACCGCACATAATTCATAGCAAAATGCATGTAATATAGCAAATATGTAACAGTATTTGTAACTCAAAATGCCTTTCCTGCCCTCATGCTATTTAGACTTCCTTGATATTCAAATCTTAATGTACATTAAAAGGAATTTAAGGAGCTTCACTATGCTGGGCCTCAGGCGCACTTAGCAAGTAGAGCTCCTTAGGGACATCACTTTATATATATATTTGCAAAGATGTTACAGACATGAGCATATCCTTTGATGACATCATAACTGTGAAATATGACTTTATTTTACTTACCAGCAGTCACTAGATGTTTGCTTTATCTGTTACATTCAAACAGTATGTGTGTGTATAAATAAATAATAATAAATACTGTAGCTAACTGCAGTACTCTGACGTGGTTAGCTAGGACTGGATTGCACTTTGTACTTCATGTGACACCCTATGGCATTCAGTGACACTATTTTCAAAGTAAGGTACACCAAACATGACTAAGTGTAGCACAATCTGGCCCTAGATGATATGCTGATAGGCACTGTAGAAACAGCTGGATAGATAAATCACCAAATTCAGCAATTACGTAGGATATACGCTGGTGTAATTGAGAGCAGGATTTCATAGATTTTTAACCTATGTAGCTATTTTACATTTATACAGTGTCTGTTAAGCCATAAGAATCTCAAAGCACTTGATAAACATACATGGGTGAAATTCTGGCCTTATTGAAGTCAGTGGCTTTATTGACTCCAATGGGGCCAGGATTTTACCTACATATATCCATTAATTATGTAATATAAGTACACATAATACCACTGAAAGGTCTTTGTAGGGGGAAAAAAAAATTTGGCCAAGGACATTATGGTGGTTTGCAGTGTCCACACTCAGCAGCCAGAACCTTGTTTGTTAACAGTGAAATTTTCAAAGGCACACAGGGATGTTATGTGTCCAATTCCTACTGATAGTGAGAGTTGGGCACCTAACATTCCTTTGTTCCTCTGAAAATTTCCTAAATTGCCATTCAAAATTATCAAGATCAGTTTTTACTGTGAAAGGACAAAGGGTAGAATCAAACCTCTTGCCTTTTAAGATGTGAACCCATATTTCCAGGTTGGCCAGGCATTTTCAGCTTTGAAGCGTGGCTCACTACCCATGTTCTTCAGTTAAAAAGCATTGTCCTGTTTTCTTATTAAATAATGGTCTTGGTCTTTTAGTCTCCAATCCTGGAAAGCATAGACATGTTTAATTTTATGTATGTGAGTACAGTCCTGTTGAAGTCTATGGAATTACTCATATGGATAAAGTAAAGCACAGGTATAAGTGTGTGTAGGATTGGGCCTTAGGTCATAAATTCTTCTGGGCAAGCACTGACTTTATCCTTGTGTCTTCTACTGCACTGAATAAGTTGTCAAGAAATTAATAGGTCCTGAATTCTAAAATATGCTAAAGCCCCTTTCTGCTGCTCTGGCAAAGTAAAGTGGCCTGAGAGTAAAAGGAAATTACTTTAGTGCAGTGGAGAATTCAGGCTATAATGATTAAGGAATTCAGATGGCATTATAACTTCTTGAGCTTCCTTCTTTTTATTTGCAGTGTCATCAGGATCTTGATTGCAGCATAGATTTACTTGATTTTGTGGGTCTGTATTTCATATAAATAAATGCTATTGCAATATTATATTATTAATAAGTTTTTGTTAATATTTAAAATGTCTCTCTGCTTGAGCACCTCATTCATGTGTTTTTTTTTTAAAGGATGCTCTTTGTTTACCTAAGAAGTATTGAAAAGTAGAAGATTATACTTTAAAAACAATCTACAAGGCTTAAATGTAATTTTACAATAGCTGTGACTAGTTTATTGTTGACAGTGGGATTGTCACATCAGACAGTTAACTGTACAAATGAAATGAACATAATCTAGTTCATTTAGGTTCTGCAGTCCTGTTGGTTTTCTTGGGTTAAAGAAAACCATTCGTATTTCATGACAGTGATTATAGCTCAGAAATATAACCCTGTGAGGGTATAATACACATGAGATATGACCTTATTTCATTGGGTGGTGGTAAGATTTTTGCTATAACTGTTATTTATGTATGTGAATATGAATGTAAATGTTATGAATAGTGACTGGTTTGGAGGGAGGAAGTGATAAAATATTGCCCAAAGGATAGAAAATTATTGTGATGCACTGTGTCCAAAACCTTCCTGAGGGCAAATGTACTAGTTAATATTTGTTTTATTATCTTTTACTATTTTTTTTAAAGAAAAGTGCCATAAATCTGACTGGGTTGCTCTTTGAAACATGATGTGTGTGAAGCAGCAGTGGCTCTTTAGGTTTTGAAATAAGTATGTCTGATAATGTGCAGCAATCTACAACCTATTTTGTTTTTAATTATGAGTTAATTTTCCAGGCAGTATGATAGAATCCTGAATGGTAAAATTGATCAGCTGGTGCTGTTCCACTCATTGTTCTGGAAGAGTGTTAGGTAGTTATTGCTGGAACAGCATCAGGTGACCAATTTTAATTGTATGCTAATGGTTTAACGGAGTTTAAAAAAATGCTCTATTTAATTTCATATTTTCTCTGTCCAGATTTAATCCTTTTAATTTTGGCCCAGGCAGCTCATGTTTTTCTTTAACTTTAATTTTTCTCCACTTTCTCTCTTTCCTGTACAAATCTTCTTCCCTACCTTCCCCCTGATTTCCCCCCTCCATCTCTACAGTACTTTTATTAAGAAAACAAAGACAAAATTAGGCCTGTGGTTGCTAGTTTTAGTCAGGTAACCCTTATTCAGGTAAGTGGTCCCATTAAAGCCATGGTTACTTATGTAATTAAGGCTTGCAGGATCTGGCCTTAAATTTGTTCTCTTTTGTTAAGTGGGTCTAACATTACTCACTTTGTCTTCATTCCCCTTTTTGTTACACTTGAATCTCAGTTCAGACACAGGAACAGCAGAAGAAACAGTCTGGTATTCTTACTGGAACAAATACTTCTACGGTTCACTTGCTTCTATCATGTGATTCACACAAAATCCAGGTAACAAAGAGCTAGTTTCCCAGATTTGCTAGATTATATATTACATACAATTATCACTTCCCTAATCAAGTCTGTTTTATTCTTGCCTTTTCTTGTTCCTTCTCTTTTCTCTGATCTTTCATGTTCTCTTACCATGTCCTTTATGCTCTTATTCCAACTTCATCTATTGCCTTCTTTTTACCCTGCTCTATATTCCCTTTCCTCTTCTCACACCTCCTGTTTCCTTCAGGCCCATTAAAGTATTTTTTTCAATGTGGTCATACTGAGCATATGGGTTTTCTCCTTTTATATCCAAACTGTACCCTTCCAATTTTTCCAGTTTGGATGGATAAAACTTTTCCTCAGGAATTTTTTTTGAGGAATTTTTAGCAAGAAAAGCACATGCAACTGCTGTTCTGTTTTTGCTGTATTTGCCAAGAATCAGAACATCTGTTGGTGCTCATTCTGCTCTTCCCTCTGCTATTGGAATACACACACACCCCTCAACTTAATAAGAACACCACAGAGAAAAATGAATGTTATGAAACTGCAAGGAAGTTTGCAGCAAACAGTGGATTATACTGGTGTTATATAGCTATCTCATCAAAAGTTAGCAAATGCACAAGACCTTTTGCTGTTTTCAATTTGAAAGAAAATGATTTCATTAGGAAAAAAAGGAACCATCAGTCTGGATGCTGGAGAATGCCGGAGCCTAATGAAACCAGCTGAAGAGACAAACTGAGTGTACAGATGCAGATTAGGCTTCAGAAGATGAGGGTGTAAAAGGGATTTAATGGTAGGATGGATTATAGAAATCCTTGTAACAATGTTAAATAATTATAGTTCCAGCCGAGATCAAAGCAGTGCTGATTGAACCCCCTCAAGCTGTTAACATGGAGTATCTGTGAAGAAGAAAAAAAACCTCAGAGATTGGTCAGACTATGCTGACAGTGTCCTCTGATCTGTAGAAGTTCCAGCTGTATTGAAGGTTCAAGTTGTGGGGGGAAGAAAAGATGGAATGAAGAACTTGTCAGGCTGAGTAGCGTGTATAGGGATTTCTTTTTCTGGGGGAGGATATTAAAATTAAGTTCAGTGGCTGTTTGCACACTGAGTGAAATTTCTATAAATTTGTACCCAAATGGCCTCTTTCCATATAGAAAAACATTAGATTTGTTTAGCAGAACTCTGGCCTTTTAACAGAAAATGATTAGGCTCTTTTCTTTTCCTCCTTTTAAACTACAGATCACTTATGCATATCTGCCAGAAACACCTATTGGTAGTGATAACTGGATACATTTCTTTGTGGCAGTGGCATTTACCCGCAAGCAGGCAGAGCAGCTGATATGCCCATTCAGGAGTATTAAACATATATTCTTTGAGTGCTGGTCCCTGTGTATTCCACTGTGGATACATGAGCATTGCATGCACCTGAGACCGGTGAATTCTTGCAAGCAGTGTCTGTTGTTCTGTGTCTGTGCCCCTGCTCTCCTCATGCTCTTCACTGAGGATTTAAGGGACAGGGTCGACTGTCTCTTCAGTTTCTTCTTACCAAAGTTAATCTATTTTACCTTTAGTGTTAATAGTTCTGTTAGTGTAGTTAGTAGATTCTGCACCCTGGGGAATCCCTCCTGCATCCTGGTATGAGAATTAGAGTATGCCCGTAATACTGGGATTACTGCCTTGGGGAAGCGTATATCTCCACCAGGTGCAGTATCTGGCGTTCCTTTCCTAACCAGACCCGACAGGTGCAGGAATTCTGGCTTAAAAGGATCTCATGGAGAAGGCTATGAGGCCCCAGTCAAACCCATGCCAGAGTCATAAGGGAGCATGCCTGATGCAAGAGCACTCTCGTAAGTTATTCCCACTTGACGCCTTCTTCGGCGGATGGTCACTGAATTCCTGATGGCACCTCCCTGATCATTCATTCATTATCTACACCAAGCATCCATTCACATACATCCTTTATCATAATTGTTAAAGTATTGCTTTGAGAACAGGCTCTTTGTTTTAGGATATATTAACACAATCAACAGCTTGCAAGTTTCACATACCAATAAAGTATCTTTCTGAGAACAGATGCAATCAATGGCTTACAGGTTTTACATAGACAGTAGCTTTCAAGTTTATCAAGAGACCCAAGAGGTCTTTTATTTGGTAATGCTATGGGATTTAATATTGTGTGGGACCAATTATGGGGAATCACTTTCACTTCTAATACAGACCTTTTTTAATATCCCTACAATGATTCACAGATTCCATTCTATGAGCAACCTGATAGACCAGGTTACATGCAAGCCTCGAACATAAGTTAGGATTTACTTTTTTCTCCTGCACCACATGACATCATGTACATACATCATGCCATTCTTCAGATTCCACTTCTGTTGCCTGCAAGCTTGACTCTGAACAGTATGTAAACCAAGCAAGCACAGTATGACAACACCATAGTGACAATTCCTGCAAGGATGAGGGCCTCACTAACTTCGTTTAAAGATCCTGGACAAATGTGTGTGATGTTCCTTTCCTATCCTGCCACATTTGACAAGAAAATAATTACAGAAGCCTCCATGCTAGCCTGAGGTGCTCACGTGGACCGTCACATGGCACAGGGCTCTTGGACACCCCGAGAGACTAGAATTCCTAGATTCCAAAGCCACAAGGGACCATTGTGATGATCTAGTCTAACCTCATGTATAACACAGGCCATAGAATTTCCCCAAATGAATTCCTTGAGCAGACCTTTTAGAAAAACATCCAATCTTGATCTAAAAATTCTGAGCAATGGAGAATCCACCCTGACCGTTGGTAAATTCTTCTAATAATGCATTATTTTTCTCCTGGGGGAATTCCACGCCACTGTGCATGTGCATAATTTATGTTCCCCTCAGATTTCTTTGCTTCCCCGCAGAAAAATGACTTTCTGACAGAGAAGCAAAGGGAAGCCACAAGAGCGGTATACGACCCTCCATAGCGGTATGTTTTGGATGCCCAGGGAAGCTGGCAGAGAGGTAAATCACTGTGGGGCAGGGAGTGGGAATGGAGAAGGAGAAGACCAGAAGACCAGGTTGGTGGCTCTTACCTTGCACCAGGCTCAGCTGCTAATCCTGGCTGGGCTGGAGAGAATGAGACTTCCTCTTCCCCTGCACGGCATCTGGGGCTGGGTCAGACCCATACTGTACAGGAAGCAGTACAGTCACTGTACAGGGAGCAGCTCCCCCATCTGCCCAACCCCGGGCATCCAGACATCCTCATACCCAGACTCTCCTGCCGAACCTCATGCACTTGCACCCAGAACCCCCCAAACAAGCCCCACTCCCCTTGCAACAGGACCATCCTGATGAGCCACCTGCACCCGGATCCCCACCCTACCGAGCCTCAACCAGCTGCACCTGGATCCCCACCCCACTGAGCCCCACTCCCCCAGCATCTGGACCCCCCATCGATCCCCCATACTCAGACCCCCCCTGCTGAGCTCTATCCCCCCACACCCGGATCCCCCGCTGAGCCCCAGTCACCTGGACCCTCCTGCAGAGTCCCATTACCATGGCACCCAGAACCCCCTAACAAGCCCCCGTGCATCCAAATCTCTGCGCACCCAGATCGCCCACACCCAGATTGCCCCACACAGAACCCTGTCAACCCACACCTGGATCCCTCCACACTTGGGTCCTGCCTCGTTGAACCTGCCTGCCCACACCTGGTGCACCTGGCACGGAAGGCAGGGCCATGGGGTGTTTTTGGGGCAGGCCTGGTCCTTGTGCTGTGTCAGGGTTGGGTGCAGCCTCACTGCTGAGTCTGTCCCCCAGGAGGGGGAGCTGCACAGTGATCTCCCACCTCTGTGCAGCCAGTGGCCTGTGCTCCCCAATGCCATGCTGGGGCGTCCACATTTATTTGACAAAATTTGCAGAATTTTAAAATATTGTGTGTAGAATTTTTAATTTTTTGGTGCGGAATGCCCTCAGGAGTATTACTTGCACTGTTATAAGTTATGCCTTATTTAAAGTCTGAATTTGTGTAGCATCGACTTCCAGTCATTAGATCATGTTATACCTTTCTCTGATAGATTGAAGAGTCCATTATTAAATATTTGTTCCCCATGTAGATACTTATAGACTGTAATCAAGTCATCCCTTAACCTTTTCTTTGTTAAGCTAAATTAATTGAGCTTGTTGAGTCTGTCACTATAAGGCATATTTTCTAATTCTTTAATCATTCTCGTGGCTCTGCTCTGAATCCTCTCAAGTTTATCAACATCCATCTTGAATTATGGGCACCATAACTGGACAGAAGTAGTTGCTCCAGTGCCCAATATAGAGATAAAATAACTTCTATTTCTACTCGAGAGTCCCCTGTTTATGCATCCAAACTCATTATAGAAGTCTAAGTCTATGCACATCAATCTTCAAGTACTCTGGGCAGTCTGAGAGGCTTGCAGAGCATTTCTACCATTCATCCAGTCTTGTCATATACCCATAATGTTGAACAATATAACAAACTTATTCTACATAAACAAGCAGGGTGGAGTGTGATCCAGCTCAGCTCTCTGTGTATAGAAGCAGTCACTTTATGAAACTAGTGTATCAAGAACCATATCACCTTATCAGGAGTGTACCTTCCAGGAACCCAGAATTAGTTGGCAGACAGCATCAGCAGGCTTTTTGACATCAATTATGAGAGTTTCATGATTCAGTAGTGAACAGCATTTTCACTTAGTCAGGAACCCACACTTGGAACCTGTTTGTCTCCCAGGTAAACAGGAAATACAACATAAACTGCATGGGGGAACTCAGAGAAAGCTTTCAGAGGCGATACTCTCCTACTGCATTGGACAGATCACTTGAGCTATGCCTTCTCTACCATCCTGCTACTTCCTCAGATTCTACAGAATATTTGACAGAACAGGGCAAGAGTCATCCCCATTGCCACCAAATGGCCCAGGCAATTCTGGTTTCCAAGCTTCCTCATCAGGATGAATTTCCTCATTCAGTCCAGATTGGGTGCCTGCCGCAAAGAGTTAAGGACCTTATCCTAAGGGCTGGTCTTCACTGGGGGCGGAGGGGGGGAATCGATCTAGGATACGCAACTTCAGCTATGAGAATAGCGTAGCTGAAGTCTACGTTTCCTAGATTGAAAGTAAAAGTACTTACATCGGGTTCACGCGGCACAGGCTCACTCCCCCGTCAACTGTGCTTCCTCCTCTCGCCGCTTCCGGAGTCGACGGGGAGCGCTTCTGGGATCGATTTATCGCATCTAGATGAGACGCGATAAATCGATCCCCAATAGATTGATTAGTACTCGCCGATTTGGCGGGTAGGATAGACGTACCCTAAAATATTTACAGATGTGTTTTACTTTATGCTCTGTGACTTTAGTGGGAGGATTCAGTTGTGCAGGACCTAGAAGTCCTGGACAAGGATCTTAAATTTGTTATGTGTAAGGTGTGGGGAAGCCTGTATAGAAATTTGGAGAAGTAGTGTACCAATGGATGTTTTCTGTGGCAGCATTTTGGATGGACTGAAGAGAAGTGACTCAGTCGGGCTGGAGGGGAGGAGATTGTAGAAGTCAGTGCAAGCGATTATTAGGCTCTAGTGTAAATGTGTATGCCCATTCTCCACTGCCCCCTACTAGTCTTAGGTGGCACAGAAGCTTCTGTCCTCTGTTTCCCTTCTCCCCAAGGGTCCTCAATTCATGACCAAGACCAGAGTCCTATAGTCCTCAAGGGCTAGTTTATTAATACAGGTTACAGTGTAGTATCCGTGTTAGTCTGTGTCAGCAAAAAGAAAATAAGAAAGAAAGAAATACTTGTGGCACCTTAGAGACTAACAAATTTATTTCAGCATAAGCTTTCGTGGGTTAGAACCCACTTCATTGTAGTTATGTTCCTGAAAAATGCGACTTTAAACGAAACGATGTTAAACGAATCCAATTTCCCCATAAGAATTAATGTGAATGAGGGGGTTAGGTTCCAGGGAAATTTTTAGCTTGGTTGAGGTGGAGGAGTCAGAGGGTGGGATATTTCCCAGGGAATGTCTTACTGCTAAATGAACTAAGCAGTTGGCTGAGCCACTCAAGGGTTAACTCACACTCTACAAGCCCTGTTTGTTTGAGAGATAGAGATGCGCATTTCCAATTAGGTATCAATAGTGGGGTCAGAAGTACACTGCCTAAGGCAACAGCTCCCTCCCTCCTGTGTCCCCCCTGCTCTATGGAAGATGGGGTAAACGAGATGCAGGAGCAGGGGGACATTAGCCCCCCTCTTCTTCCCCTCCCCCTCACAGCAAGCAGGCACCCTGACATTAACTCCCCTCTTCTTTCTGTCCCCCCCACACAGCAAGAAGGCAGGAGTCTCGGGGAGCAGCACATGGCAGCGGGGGAAGGGGCAACTGAACTGCCGCAGTTGATAGCCTGCAAACGAGGTTAGAAGGGAGCATTTCACAACTTTAAATGAGCATATTCCCTAATTGATCAGCAACTTAACAACGTTAACTGGGGCGACTTTAAGTGAGGAGTTACTGTATATAATACCTTAGTCTCTCTCCCCTGACTCTTAGCAGATCATAGTCCCTGTGGCCCGTGCTGTTTCCCGCAGCTCCCATTGGCCGGGAACTGTGAACCACGGCCACTGGGAGCTGTGGGCAGCTGTGCAAATGTAAACAAACTGTCTCGCGGCCCACCAGCTGATTACCCTGACGGGCCGCAGGTTGCCCACAACTGGTGTAAAGTCTCCATAATAAAAAACAGCCGTGCAGTATCAAAGGTGTATCTTCATACACATACATGCCCTGAATGTCTGGTGTCCTTTTATTTTATTAAAAGAAAAAATATTTAATTAGACTTTAGAAAGGACAAATCCTCTTGAAAATGCTTATTCATTGACACATCTGTTCCCTAGTCATCTACAGGATAACTGATACTATTCAAAGCTAAAATAATTTTGTTCAGTTAGCTTCCTGCCTTTTGCTTACATTATGTTTCCAATATGAATGATTCTTCATTTAAATTAAGGTAAAACATTCACATAAATGAGGTAAAAATAATAATAAACACATCAGCCTATCTGCATCTCTATTTCCAGGCCTATTTACATGCAGTGTGATGCATTGAATTACTAAATGATCGGGCAGTTGAAGATGTTGCTAGTAATAGTAATAGGTGATGTTGCTCTGGCCTAACAGAATTTTAATTCCTTTTTACTGCATCTCTTAGTAGGTGTTCAGGCCAGTATGTATTGGGAGAAAACAAATGAAAATGGAAATTGCAAGTCTTAGTTTAAAAACCTCAAAAAAGCACTGAAGATGGTTATTTATGGTGAATCAGTCTGTTCTGAGCCATTGAACATTTAGATAAACACAACATAATATTTTTGAATTTTTCAACAGTTATTTTAAGTGAGAGATTTATCAGGGAAATTTTTAAAAAAGCAGAAAGGAAGGCAGTCGTTGGCAAGTTCAAGCTTCTGGACACATTAGTTCATTTTTCTGAAATTTTTCTGAAATTTTCTGAAATTTTACTAAATTATATTTTATCAGTTTTAGTCAGAACTAGACTCCTTTTAAATTCTTGTTGCCCAGCTTAGATTGGATAGGCTCCCAAGCACTCACATGGCTCTGCTTCATTGTACAGGTTCCTTTGTCATATGGTGGTTTTACAATGGTGTTTTAGTTCTAATTGATGTATGTTAAGTTATGATGGTACACTTGATAGACCGTTAGAAGGGAACCAAAATATGCACTAATGCTGAGTGCTGAGCTACGGTGCAGATTTTAATGGCTGGTGCTGCTGGGTAGTAAGCAGAATCAGTGCATTTACCCTAATCCTTTACAAATGTTTAGGGTACAAACATTGTACAAATGTTACAAATGTTAAACTGGATTTGTATGTTCCAGCTTCAGAACATAATTGTGCCAGGACAGATGGAACTGTTTAGAGGCACTAACTTCTTTGGTGTCATGAGGAACTATTACAAAAGAATGGTTCTATGGCTTTTCACCAGTTCAAAATTCAATGCTAGATTCAGGCCACCTCGTATATGCGAGAAACAAGCCAGACAGGGCACAACAGTTGTGCCTAACTTCTTTTCCTCAGTGAATACAGAATTCATATTTTACAAGCACCTTCCATGGCTTGAACTACAGAGGGAGCATTTCAGTGTGAAGTCTAGGGTCAAGTGTTTAGTGCGAAAGGTCCATGAACCAGCATTCCAATGTCTGATAGATTTCTCCTGTACTGATCGGTAATCTGAATGAGGAGACCTTGCCTGAGGCTACAAATGGGTGAAAATGTGGACCCAAATTAGTGTTTCTGTATCTAAAAATCAAATTGGAACTGAAGCTGTTTCTTAAGGATCTAATTTTTCAACTTCTAGACTTTTATATTTGTGAATTAAAAATGTGATTGTTGACAGTCATGTGTCTGCACATCTCAGAGGCAGCACTTGCGCTCACATCTGAAAAAAAACTAACATCGTTTGTGTGTACAGGTGTTATAATTTGCATCCACAAAAGCCATTGAGACAGATGGGTTTTGTAGGTGCAGGTGACCAGTTGTTAAAATTGTTGATGTGCGCATGCAGATGTTTGCACATACAAAATACAGGAGCAAGTTTGTGTATTCAGAATTTTGCACATGCAATACTAGGTACCATGCTGGAATTTTCTGCCCTGTTAGTTTTCAGTATAAGATAAATAATACTTAAGGCCTTACTTCAATTGCAGGATGATTGTCAAATAATTGTGGCTGAGTTGCGGACAAGACATGGAAAATCATGGATAAGCAATAAAGGAACTTTATTATTTGCGGTAATTTGGAAAAGCTGACAGTGGGAGACCCACTGTCTAAGGGGCTGACAGTTGGGCTCCCACTATGAAAATTGCGTTGGAAGCCTAATATTGTGGGATCCACAATTTCAACAGTATCACAAATTAAATAGGGCCTTAATAATACTGAAATTATCCATCTTATGTATATGTGTGAAAGAAAAAGTCAGAATTGGTCAACTATGCATTATCCATTCTATAATGCTAAGAGGTTCTTCTTTGGTTGAGGTGGTAGTTGTATGTATTTAAATGAGAGAATCGGGGACACATCCTCAGTGGGTGTAAAATGGCATAGCTGAAGATCTGGTCCTCTAGGCTGATGTAAAGTTTTGAATGGCCATACTGTGGAGTATAATGACAACTGTGAAATCCTAGATGGCTGCAGATTTGTTACAGTACTTAGCATATATATGATTCTTTTCATCTTCATAATGCAGTACTGTATTAATAATTAATCTATATAAAATTAGTTTTAAACTAGAAGAAATCACTAACCCCTCCTTCCCTCCACAAAAATCTAAGGACCAAAGTCATGCACAACAGGGTTCTGGATGATGGTGGTTTGTTTCTCTCAAGTGTGATCTTGTTGTCACTGCAAAGTTAACTCAAGTTATAACTTGAGTCCTGTCCACACACACAAACCCTGAGTGCAAGTGTGATGGTGCTTTTAACTCACGCTGGCTGGCTAGTAAGGGGGCACAGGCTAAAGCCTGAGTTAGCCCAACTCGTAAGCTGCTAACACAACCCCTCTGCAGTGTGGATGCAGGCTGGCTCCATTCAAATGCCATTAGTTCTCCAATTCTCTGGGAAAGAATTCATGAGTGGCTCAGCTTTTTACAGTGCAAAGAACCATGGGATATGTTCCCAGAAGTCTTAGTGCCACACATGAGTGAGTGCAGCAGTAGTGTGGATGCAGCATCTCATGGATTATTTTGCAGTGTGACCACTCTCACTTGAACTAGGCTAGTTTGAGAGAAGTAACTTCAGTATAGATAAGTAAAGTTAACTCTGTAGTGAAGACTTACTCTGTAACAGCCTCTGCCTGCTGGCTCGCCTCCATATAGACAAAGGGTATAGCCTAAATTAGAGGAATCAGTGAAGCAGAATCTCTTTGTTGTAGGTTCCCCTTTAAGTCATCAGGGGCTAGATCCACAAAGGGGACTTAGGCTCAGTGTTGCAACATCTAGCAAGGTGCCAAGTGGAACCCATAGCCCTGCGTTAGGCACTCAGACTCCCTATCCGATGCATAGGGAGAGTTAGGCACCAAAACAAGGAATTCACAAATATGAGCGGGGAGCTGCCTAAGCTAGCCAATAGGAAACGCTGAGGAGAGGGGTGCGGTCTAAGCCCTGCCCCTCAGAGTTGAGTGTCAAACAGTCTCAGTGGTCGGTGCGTCCCTTGACTTGGGATTCACAGCTCTGATCCCACTCCTAGAGTTAAGCGCCTAAACCAGGTCAACCTTTTCTTGCAAAAGATTGATGATGAATTCTCCCCACCGCCTTAAAGCTCAGTGGTCTGAGCATACTGGGTTCAAATTCCTATCCTTAATGATTCAGAACAGGGACTTGAAACCAGGCCTTCCAACTGAGTTCCTTGACCACAGGACTATAGACTATTTAAGTATTTTATATGCCATGAAGTGGCTTTAACAGGAGAAATTGAAAGAGCACTGCTCTGGAATACCATCTAGCCAAGTGGTTAGGGTACTCACCTGCAAGGTGGGAGACTTGGCTTCAAGTCCTTGCTCTGAATCAGGTAGCTGTCCTTGGTGAGTGCTTTAACCATTGTGGTTTAAGGGGTGAGAGCACCTCCTTCTTTAGCAGTGCCTTATGTCATGCCCAATCCGGTGGACATACTCAGGGCTGGCGCTCTAACTAGGTGGTCGCCTAGGGCACCAGGATTTGAGGGGAGGCAACCGCGGCAAGCCGCCACCCTGTCTCCCGGCTCCAGGCTCAGCTCCCGCGGGCAGGGAGGGGGAGCGCTAAGCTCCTGCGGGCGGGGGAGGGAAGGGGGCTGAGCTCCTGCGGGCAGGGGGGAGGGGGCTGAGCTCCCGGGGGCAGGGGAGCTGGCTGTGAGGGGGGCGGCACAGGCCTGGTGCAAGGAAGTTTCGCCTAGGGTGCGAAACTTCCTTGCACCGGCCCTGGACATACTTTAAGGTGGCCTCTGAATACATCTACTGAATTGGGCCCAGCTGATGCGGGGAAAGCCAACCTTGTAAATCCTGCTGGAGCTAGATGCTGAGCAGGACTTAAGAGGCTGCATTTATACACACCAGGAAAAACTTAGGCACCATGAGAATTTAGGCACCTCCAGGGTTAGGTGGCAGCTGAGTAGGGGTTTTGAGGATCTAAAGTTTGGGCATAGGTGCAGTCAGGCACCTAAATTCCTTTATGGATCCAGTCCAAGGAACTTAGGATTCTTTAAATGTCTTTAAATTATATCTACTTAAAACAGCAGTAACATCCTCCGTCACAGTGGAGAGGGTTTAGATAGTAGGGTCCTGGGTGCAATATATAACAATACTGAGGAGCCAGGATGAGGGATGTGACCTAGATAGGCAAATTCTTGCTGTTCAGAAAATGAAGGAATCATAATATTCCTCTTTGTGGATGTCATACTGCACTTTTTTCTTTCTTTCTTTTTTTCTTTTTTTTTTTGTTGCTACTTTACCATCTGGATCTGCTTTTCCCCTTATTTCAAGAGAGGGTGGAGGGTATGATATGGGAGAGTGGAAATTACTGTGGAGCTCTGGACATAACATTTCCCTTGAACTGGGGTAAGGGGCCTTTTAACACATAAAGGGAGAGCTTTGGCCCTTAATGCCAAACAGAATAAACATTATTTAGCCGTTAGAGCTGTGTGTACTAATTATGGTGGATGGATTTTGTAGGGTTAGTCTTACTGCCCTCTGTTTTGTGGGTATGTATTGTAAATCATCAGCAGCCTAGAGCCTACCCCAACAGCCTTAGCTCTCTGCTTGTTAAATTTGCTTTCCAGAACTGTGGCCCTCAGTGGGAAACAACCGGTGTGATAGCTACGCTAACAGTGCAAGGATTTCTTTTTTATGATTCAGAGGTCTTCACCAACTTGCTCAAAAAGAAAATAATCCCTATGTAAGCAAATAAAATGTGAATTGAATACAGTGTTCCTGATTTATCTAAAAACACTGGCTAAAAGTACTTCATTTCTTTTACTGCTGCTATAAAGTAATTTTACAGTTAGTAACATATAACTTACAGGAGTGACAAATTTGGTACTTAAAAAATATTTAGGTTAAAAAAACCTGTCAGTTCTAATAAGTCATTTTTAGAGTGTAATCACTTTAATTCTCCCCTCTAATTTTATCACCAGGAGACAAGCATTGAGTAGAGTCCCATAACCTCTTACTGCTACTTACTGTTGTTATTCCTAGCCAGAATGACAGAGCTGGTATTGTGATTTGTTTGGAGTTATGGTTGATCTAGGAATTAGGGAACACTTTGGTAGCATTTCTTAATATCCAGTGGCATAGATAATAGATAAGCATCATTAATGTCAGGTTGCTGGAATTCGTTGCTGTTAACATAAAACAGTGAATTGTTAGAGAATTCAGTACGGATGTTATGACTGACTTCTGTTTTACGTGGGTTGGAAAAACTGAGCATGTAGTCATGACAGCATTGTACTAGTATGTTTATTGATTTAAAGAGATGTTTACAAGCTGGCAGGAGACAGATTACTTGAGTTGCACTCAATATATCCATTCTCTTAGATTAGTGAAATACAATATAATACAGCAAAGCTTTATTAAAATTGTAATTTTAACAGTGACGTTCACTGCGATTGCAATGGCTAGCAGGAATAAGAGTACAATACACTGTCCCCACTAGTATATAAGGGAATCAGTGAATGCCAGAAATGTAAAAGAGGGCCTATCTGACTTTTTTTCCCAATAGGTTTTTATGCCTTAAACAACTATTCATTGTATGATTAGAGAAACCTTTCAGTCAGCCATGCAGAGTTCTTAGGTGCAGAATTTAGTTGCAATATATTTTCACTGGTGAGATGCATTAATTTTGCTAATAATTAAAATTTTCATTGGGAATTTTTTTCCAAGAAAAAATGTGTGAAGAAAAACAGGCTATTAGTATACTCTAGAGCAGGGATCTGAAACTCAAATCACCACGAGGTCCACATGAGAACTAACTAGTAAATTGGCCCGAGGGCCGCATCACTGAAACCTTTTCATACAATGATACAAAATATAGTCAAAAATGAAAAAAATGAAGAGTAATATAGTATTCTATTAAAAGTCAATGTATTAACTTTTTAAAAACTGTAATGCAAAGAGGGGTTTTAATAAAATATAAACACAGTAATGTTTGGAGCTTGGCTGCCAGTGGAGTCGGTGCCTATGGCGGGCCGCAGGAAATAACTCCGCAGGCCGCATGTGGCCCACGGGCCGTGTGTTTGAGACCCCTGCTCTAGAGAGAGGCTTGCAACAACATTTATATTAAAAGCACAATTTTCTGGAAGAAAACTCTCCTGACACATATTTGAAGAATGCCCGTTTTTCTAAATGCTTAGTTTTAAGCATGTGCTTAAGTGCTCTCATGAATAGGGATGATTCCCTTGGTGCCTCAGTACTGTTGTTGTTTTCACTGATAAGAGTTCTATTTTTCTCCCTGTTAAAGTATGGTGGAGGAAGTAGTGAAAATCTCAAGAAGAGACAAAAAAGGAGATAATGCAGGCCAAATCCTGCTCCTGTTGTCTTCAGTGGAAGTTGACACCTTTTATCCAAATTTGTGCTGACATGAATTATTTTCTTCCCGTGTTTCCCACAGAACATGTTTAATGGATGCAAATTTACTAAATCTTTGCTGCAAGATTTTTAATACTTTCACTAATAAGTATTGCGGTGGCTAGAATATGGGGCTAGGCGTTACGCTAGGTGTACGAAATATAATCAAATGCTAGACTGCTCCAGATTTTCCTATTAAATTGCAACTCCAAAATGAACCCATTTTAGCTGAAATTTTTGAGACAATAATCAGATTTTTAAAGAATTTTTGTTTTAAAAAACAAAACTTTTTGCTCAGTCTCTAGTGAAAATAGGGCATGTTTGGAGCAAAATGGACCTGTTTCTAAGTGCATCTGGGCAATATGAACCAATATTTAATATTGAAATAATACAAAATCTTTGTGGTTGTATTTAAAAAATACAAATGCTTTGTGATTTTGTAAATGTTTTTAAAGCAAATTAGGTGTTTTCTTGAATGTACAAATAATAGAGAATAAATTAACAAAAAATTTTTAATACTCTGCAAAAACAAAAGCTAAACTTTGCTCCTCTGTAGTAGTGAGGATTACTGGTTCTAATTTCTGCTCTGCCACAGAGCCCTTATGTGATCATGGGTAAGTCACAGAGGTGAAAATTTCTAGTATTCTGTAATTTTGGATGCCTGATTTTTTGGGCCCAGCTTGAGACTTCTAGGGCTGCATGTAAAGGCAGTAGGAATGGCAGATGCCCATCATCTCTGAAAATCTTGTTCCTAGATGTCTGATCTTAGATGTCTAAATGAAGTAACCTTAAATTAGCGAATATCTTTGAAATATTGGCATTAACCTGTGTTTGTCAGATTTTACCTCCTGCAAAATGGGTGTAGTAACACTTAGCTCCTAGTGATTTTGTGAGGTATTGTAATTGAAATTTGTAATACGATTACTGTTTATTATTAAGGTAATAAAACATCATCAGACAATGTGAAAGTCATCGAGGTATGTGAATTAGCCATCTTCACTCCTTTTATATCTCACTGGAGCTATTGTCAGTTAAAACAAAACCAGGGGACCGATCTTGAGATGAAAGCAATACATTGGTTTGATGCTGATGCTTTGATAATATGGTCTTTATAGAGCTCAAATATGTAAAGTGGAGCATGATTTCAAAAGTCTCTACAAGTGGCTTAGACAAATGCTTTCTGGAATGACATCCAAGGAGCAACTATTATGTCATTGATATAGTGCACAATGTAGTCTACTTTTGTGTATATCGGATGCTATGTGATTATGCTAGCCTCATTTTCTCTCAGAGCTGCATTTATTACGTTGCATAAATTATGGCACCACAATGGCTATGAGTCACTTGCATGCCCATTTATGCACCAAATAGTATGATAGGTACCAACGAGCTGGGTCAGTTATTACCGTTATTACAGTTGCTCAGTTTGACTAATGTGAAATGTAAGCTCAAGCTTCTTGTTGTATGAAAAAACTGCTAAAGTTTAAGAGTGCTATTTGGAGATTTGCATATGAGGACACTGCATTCTCTCAGATTCTCAGATGTTTTTGCAAAAAAAAAAAGTACTTAAAAGCACTGTTTTGATTTTTTTCCCCCTCCATCATCTTCCTTCTCCTAGGGGTATTGTTTCAACTTGGCATCTGTGCTAACTCTTTGTGCATCAAAATGAGAATATACAGTGCATATTATCTGAACTGGTTTATCTGTATCTGTTGAGATTAATATTATTACCTTTGATACAGTAACTAGACTAATCTTAGGCTTGCCTCCCATAGATACTCTAGTAAAAAACTTATCAAACACAACTCTTTTACTGAATGTTGATTTATCCTTTTAGAGTAGTAGAAATAGGTCCATAAATAAAGCATGAAAGGAGGCAAATTATAGATTTATAGACTATAAGGCCAGAAGGGAACATTGTGATAGTTTGTTCTCAACTTCTGCATAACACAGGTGTAGGAGTGTGTGGTTGTCCCTCACTGTCAATCTCTGAGGGAGGCATTGCCTCCTCGTTGTCATGCACCTATAAGGGTGATCTCAACAGTGGGGAATTAGCTGCTTCTAGTGTTTAGGCCCTCAGGCCAGACAGAGCAGCAAAAGGGTCTATGAGCTCAGGCCCTCAGTCAGAGGGCAGCAAACAGTTAGGGGCTCTGGCTGCAATCAGGGCAGAGCAGCAAAAGGATCTATCGTCCTAGCTCTGGCAGACAGTAGACTAGTACAGGCCTCCTGGTCTACTGTCGGGAAGCTGCCACCCCAGCGGTGAAGCGGCAGAGGGTAGGAGGACCTGGGCCCACCTGTCCCCACTGGGGCCCAGCCCAGGGCCCTAACAGTGGCAGAGTGTTCCACCACTGGGCTCACTGGGGAGTCCAGCCGCAACACGCTGACCTATCTGTGGGCAGCCACGCAGCCAGACTACAGTCGGCTCTCCCTGGGCTATTTCCTAGATCTCTGCTGTTTAGTACCTCTGGGCCGTGGGTGTCTTCCATCTCCTCAGGGTTGGTGGTCAGCGCACATCAGCAGCTCCTCGGTGTCTCATGCGGGTGGCGGCTCTGGGAACTCCGGCCAGTCCTCAGTACAGCGAGGGTCCTCTGCAGGCTTCAGCAGCAGACGGGATACGTCTGTCTCCTGTTGTGGCTCCTGCCCTACTGAGCTGCGGGGCCCACCTTTTATACTTCCTTTTCCTGTCCTACCTTTCCACTTCTAGCAGGGTGGGCTGGGCTTACCTGGTTCTGCCCACCAGAGAGCAGGCGGTGACTGTCCCTTGCTGTCCATCAATGAGGGAGGCCATGCTGCATTGCTACAACTGGCCATAGGATTTGCCTGAATTCCTGTTAGAACTAGAGCCTGCCTTTTAGAAAAATGTCTAATCTTTATTTAAAAATGGCCAGAGATGGAGAATCCACCAAAACCCTTTGTAGGTTGTTCCGGTGGTTAAGTACCCTCATTGTTTAAGAGTTTTTGCCTTATTTCAACTTTGAATTTGTCTAGCTTCAGCTTCAAGCTATTGGATCTTGTTATATCCTTGTTTGATAGACTGAAGAGCCCCCAATTATCAAATTTCTGTTCCCTATATACGTACTTATCAAGTGTGATCAAATCAGTCAACCTTCTCTTTGATAAACTAAATAGATTGAGTTCCTTGAGTCAATCACTATAAGGCATGTTTTCTAATCCTTTAATTATTCTTAGGTCGCTATTCTGAACCTTCTCCAATTTATCAACATCCTTCTTGAATTGTGGACACTAGAACAGGACAAGATATTCCAGTAGCAGTTGCATCAGAGCCAAATGCAGAAGTAAAATAACCTCCCTACCCCCGTTTGATATTCCTGTTTATATATTGAAGGAATACATTTTCTCTTTTGGCACAGTGTTGCACTGGGAGCTCAGCTTCAGCTGATTATTCATAATGAACCCCAAGTCTTTTTCAGAGTCAGTGCTGCACAGGGTAGAGTCCCTCATCCTATATGTATGGCCTACATTCTTTGTTCCTAGGTGAATTGAAACTTTTATTGCTTGCTTGCTCCCAGTTTACCAAGAGATACACTCAGTATCAGAGACCTGTCCTCTTCATTATTTACCACTTCCGCAATCCTTCTGTCATTTATAAACTTTATTGGTGATGATTTTATGTTTTTTACCAGGTCATTGATAAAAACATTAAATTTTAACACTGGGCCAAGAACTGATCCCCGAGGGACCCCACTAGGAATACACCTGCTTAATGCTAATTCTCCACTTTAGTTACATTTTGGGGCCAGTCAGTTAGCCAGTTTTTAATCAACATAATGTAGGCCATGTTGATTTTCTATCTTTCTAGTTACTTAATTAAAATGTAGTGTGGTGCCAAGTCAAATGCCTTACAGACATCTAAGTATATGACAACAACACTATTACGTTTATCTACCAAACTTGTATTCTCACCAAAAGAACATATCAAGTTAGTTTGACAAGATCTATATTCCAAAAACTCAGGTAGATTGTCATTAATTATATTACCCTCCTTTAATTCTTTATTAATCAAGTCCTCTATCAGCTGTTCCATTATTTTGCTCAGAATCAATGTCAGATTGACAGGTATAAAATTACCCAGAGCATCCTGTTTAGCCTTTTTAAATATTGGGACAACATTTGATTTCTTCCAAATTGTGGTGGTGATGATGATGCTATAGTGGCTTACATACAGACTTTTTAAAAAAAATAAATCTTTTTAAAAATTATAAATTATTAAGAGAGAAATTCCTTATAAAATGGATATAGATAAAGATCATGCCAGAGAATTCTTGTAAAATTTCAACATTCAAATATAAGACAATATGCATGATAGGGTTCTAAAAGAAATAGTAAAGAAATTTACTGTACATAGGCAAATAAAAGAACAATGACTAGTGATACAAATACAAATACGTCTTGAAAATCTAATTTATTTCATGTAAAATAATTGAACAAATACTAAGGGTTTGCTTAGACCTACAATACTACAGCAGCACAGCTGCACACTTAGTGAAGACACTGCCTACACTGGTGGGAGAGCTTCTCCCGTCAGTGTAGGTATTCCATCTCCCTGTGAGGCGGTTGCTACATTGACGGGAGAATCACTCTGACATAGCACTGTCTATACCAGAGGTTAGGCCAGTATAAATAGGTCGCTCAGGGGTGGGTAGTTATACCAACGTAAATGTGTAGTGTACAGCAGGGCTTAATATATTTGTATTTTAGTAAACAATTGATCCTAACGAAAGCTTACTCTCCAAATTAAGCGACAAAGGGTCCTGTGGCACCTTATAGACTAACAGAGGTATTGAAGCATAAGCTTTCGTGGGTCAATACCCACTTCTTCGGATGCAAGCAGTGGAAATGTCCAGGGGCAGATATAAATGTGCAGGGAAGAGTCAGACTAGAGATAACAAGGTTAGCTTAATCAGGGAGGGTGAAGCCCTCTTCTAGCAGTTGAGGTGTGAACACCAAGTTTAGTTATGAACATTGTCATGTGATATGAACCTGGCTGAAGGATCATAAACAAAGGGCTTTGATAAATGACAAAATATTCAGTTTTTAGAACATTGACTGGCAGGGAAATACAGTGATCTATGTATGGTATGGTCTTATTTATCTGGCCTTATTTAATATCTTCATTAATGATCCAGATGAGCTTATTAATAACATTTGCAAATGATACTAAGTTGGGAGTACTTGTGAACACCCATGATGGTAGAGAAATAATTAAAGTATAACATCCAAGTAAGATTACCCAAAACACAGAAATTCAGAGGGAGAAAAATAATAATTAATAATAGTTAAAAATAGCAAAAGAGAGCCAGGGGGTGACAGAAGACAGCAAAGTAGTCAAGAGCTGGGAATGTGATACAACAGCAAGAAAGATGTGCATTTTTTTGCCCAGCATACGTACATGTGTCATATCATAGGACAGGGCAGTTATAGGTTCTAGATATTTGTCTCTAGTGTGATTGCCCCTGGATTATTATGTTCAGGTCCAGATGTCTCAATACCTGAAGAATATTGACAAATCCTGATTGAGAGTTGGAGAGAATGACCTGGGAAGAAAGATTAAAAAACGAAATATGTATAGCTTGTCTAAGCAATGACTAAGGGGCACTGTAAGACTCAATGGAGACAGTTTATTTTACTTACAGTAAAAGTGGGTCTGATTAGGAGTCATAGGATGATATTAAGAAAGGGAGAAGTTTATAGGTGTGGTGCTGCAGAAAGTCCTTGAGTTTTTGAGGCAGCCTTCATGGCCTGAGAGCTCAGATGAAGCCTGAATTTATGGCTGAAAGCCTCCACTTCAGCATTCATGTCCAGGTCTGGGAATAAAGGACTAGTTCAGCAGAAGAATTATGATTTTTTTTTCATGCACTGCAATGTGCGACACTAAAAGCTACTGAGTAAATAACAGCCATATTTTTTGAGTAATTGATAATTTGAATCTCTTGCACCTATAGTTAACATATTAAAAAGTTCATGCAAGTTTTCATTTTTCAAGGCATAATGTATTATAGAAATGGAAAAGACCCAGTAAGTCATGTAGCCCATTCCCATGGTGGGCAATGCGGTATTGTTCCCTGTAGCTTATTGCCTAGTGCTTTGCCCATTCTTGTTTTAAATGTTCTAAAGGAAGTGGCTTCCATCACTTCCATAGGAAGGCTTATTCCATAGTCTGAGAGAAGTCTGAGAGTCTTCCCATTAGGAAGTCTTAATTTTCTTTCAAGTTATGAGACTAGTACAATGATTAATATTATCAAAATCCTACACCTATTAAAGCTTTAATCAGTTCAGATCCTTACTTTTGTTACTTGGTTCAGGCTTTGATCAAACTTTTCTTTTTTGTTCATAATTTCATTAACATTGTATAATGTTTTATATCCTCTGCAGTTGAATATATTTCACAAATACATTTATAATTTTAATTCAGGCAGGGTTTCAATTGCTGCAACTCCTCCCCTACCGCCGCAATTAATATAAAGAAGATATGTTTTGCCATCTACAGGGTCTTCTCAGGGGGCAACGACTTTCTGTTGATTACTCACATCCTGATTAGTGGCAGTTACTGTACATACTCTGATCACTAAAACATCAAGAGCAGAAAAGGCCCTGAAGGTAAAATCCTGCCATTAGTATTTGGTGGGAATTGGAAAAGGAAGAGTAACACCACCAATAAGGGTGTTCCCACAGTTATTCTGCTGGAGCAGGGCTGGATGGTTCACAGAGGCATGGGTGAGGAAACATGAGAACCACTTTGTGGTTCTTCAAAACAAAACAAAAAAAACCCCTGTGTGTTTTCCCTACTTGCATCTGCAGTCCACTGCTTTGTAAACAGAGGAGTCTGGGGACTTACCCATGCTCTTAGCTAGCTTGGGGCTGTAACAAACTTGTGGGAGCCCTAACTGGATCCTCTGCCTACAATTACGGTTCAGATCATGCCTCCTGGATCCATGCATGAAGATGACCCTCTCTGCATGAACCATATCCCCTTCGCAGCAGGAGTCTTCATGCATCTCTGCAGCACCAGATATCGTGGAGTCCTCTCCACATAATGCAGGGTAAAAGGTGGAGACTGGGTAACTCTTTGGGTTGGGCTAACAGTATTCACAACATTTCTCCCTTCTCTTCCCCCCCACTGATTAAGGCTTTATCTTTTCCACTAAGCTCCCTCCTCACTCTGTCTTGGAGTTTCCAGAAGCAGCTGTGGCTGGGAACTGCTGAGGGGCCACTGCCACTGCTGAGGCACAGTGCTTCAAGGTGGGTAGCCCTGGATTCCCTTAGATACTCAGATCTCTTCTAAGTGCCTTTTCTGCTTGCAAACAACTCCCTCCCTTACCTCCACCAGCATAATATGAGGAGATCTCTGCAAGGAGATCCTTATAGAGATTCCACTTCCTAAGAGACCTCTTCTGCAGTATTTTCTGTAGGAAGGACTGATTGGACCTGAGTGGGAATCCTTCCCTGCTGTTGATGTGGTGTTATGGTAAGGATACAGAGGCCCAAATGCTTTCATTACCCCTTAACAGTTCTATGTGATGTAGAGCAGTATTTGGTTTGTATGTTTCTGTGTGCAAGTGTGGATTAATGTAAATAATAGAACTTCGATTGTCATGTAATCTATGCGTGTGCTGAAACATTGAAGCTCTGCACTCAGTACATAGATGTTAACTGTGGAAAAAAATTGCTACAGAGTTTTTGTATGGTTTTACACTGGCTTAGAAATTGCAGTTGTTTTACTAATAGCTCTTGTATAATGTAGTAAAGGAATTTATAAAACTATAATGAAACTCATGTATGGAAATTGCATTTATTTTTGTAACCAAAAGTACAATGCTGATCCTTAAAACTTGCCAATTGCCCTAGGCAACTAAGTAAGAATTGGTAGTTAAATAACATCAACATTTGTATGACTGGTTATTTCCTATAGAATACTAAGTATAGGGAAATAGCACAAATATTGAAATAACTTTATCCATTTATATTAGGTAAAACTCCCAAGGACTTAAATGTCACCACTGTAACAAACACAGTATTATACTTAAAAGATCAATAAATTCAGGTAATGAACAAAACTACAATCAGAGCAATTATTTTAGAAGATAAAATACAAAACTGTGATATTTCTCTTATTTTGTACTTGGCTGGTTAGTATAAAAACATCAGCATTTAAAAAAGCAGAAGTCCCATATTTTTCATGATATTTACTATTGTTTTCTGCTGTTCCCTCTGAAGACTAGTTCACTTGATATTGGATTAATGGTTTGGATTTTCCTTGTACGTTACTGTCATTTTTATCTTGGGCTACCACAATTTTTTTCCTCATGGATTTTATTTTTGCTGAGGTTTTTTTGCTCTTCTGAGGTTGCCTGTATTTTGAATTTTGAAATACGGCTACTTGACCAAGGAACTATTTCATCAGAACTAGGCTGCATTTTATTTTGTTCTCACCCATGAAGGATCTTGCACTCAGCCCTGCTTCCTCTCTCTCACCTCTCAGTCAAAAACTGCATCATTTCATAGTGGGAAGAGTACATTAAAACACACAATAATAATAATAATAATAATAAATGTTAATCAAAAAACTGCATGTGTCTTTCTGATTGTGCCAGTGTTGTGGTATTCAATTATGCAATTTTCATTGGCATATTAATCATCTTTTCAACAAACAAGCCGGCGTTAATTAAAGCAAACCATGGATAAAGACATGTTGCCGGATCATCATTCCGTTTATCACAGTGCACAGGCTGGCCGTTAAGTAAATTCTGGACTGTGAGATGAATTTCAATGTTGGCTTCATCTTTTTTGTTGAAGTTTGAATGTAACTCATCTAACAACAACAACAAACTTCAGGCTTCACAAGAGAAAGATGAATTTATCTGTAATTAATGGCAAAAGAAGAAATAAAAAATAGTTGTATGCTTCTAATGGGAATTAGGGTATTTGGAGCCAAACCATTTTTGAAAATGTTCCCTTTCTGCTCTTGCTTCAAGTGTCAGAGCAATGAGAGCAGGAAATAAATGAACCCACATCCACCTTTATAAATGTAGGTTTGATGTTTAACCTTGGAGCAGTTAGTGAACTCTGTCATTAAATACAGTGATATGTGCAAAGAGAGAGAAAATGAGACAAAATCACTTAGTGATACCCGAAGGAAAGAGCTGGGGTGGAGTGTACTTAAAATATTTCTCTTTTGTGAAAAAATGATATTGGGGCAGGTGTTCTATAATGTAGCGTACAGTAGTGGCTTCATAAACTTTCTAAGTTTGCCCTTGAAACCAAGGCCCCAATCTTGAAAACAATGTATGCCTGTGAGTAACTTTAAACACATCTGCAGTCCCATTAAACGAATTGTTTGCAGGATTAAGTGTTGAGAAGACTGTCCCTGCTCCAAAGAGCTTAGAGTCTTCCTCTATGGATGAACAATGCCTAGCACAATGTATATAACAAATAAACAAATATATTTAACTCAAAATAGTAATTGTTCTTCTCTACAGTTATTATATAGAATGCTGAGGGAATAGTGTGGTAATGTCATTTAGTTACAAAGACAAATGACGTTTTTTAAGGTGTCTGTTATATGCAGTACAGATGGTTTAAAGTAAATCACCACACAAAAATATACTGTGCAAATGTGCAAAATTTACTCTTTCTGACTCATTTTATATGAGTCAAAATGTATATTGAAGTTTCCAACCCATGGGCCACACAGAGCTCTAACACAGTCCTCATTCATCACAGAACACTGACAGCAGTAAAATAAAGCAGCAAACAGTAAGCTTGTTTGGTATTTGACTGTTTACAACTGAATCTGATGGGATGTCTTTAAGCATTATGATTACCATGAGTGTACTTTGGTTTGATTCCTTCAAACATGGTTTTCACATGATGCTGAATAGTTAATTGGTTGTTTTTTTTAAACAGGCTTCCTTAGAATAGAAAAATCCACTCTCTCTGTTCTGTTCAAGGCAGTAGTGAGGTATAGGCTAGGCGGTAATTCCTTTGTCTTGTTAAGGGTTTTTTTAACACTGTCAATTAAAAGTGTTCTTTCATGGATATTAGAGCAGTAATAATCAGTAAACTTCATTTACCTGAATGTTTGGAGATATTTTGGATCATGAATTTCCATAAGTTACTGTATCTTGGAACATCTTGTATCAGAGCATGCGTGAGGAGAGTCTACTCTTAGTTCTAAGTTTTTTAGTTCTAAGTAACACAGGGAAGTTTGATTCAGGAAGGTAGCTGCTAAATAACAGTGGGCACAGTATAATTAAGTGTGCCTTTAGGGGAAAAGTTAGAAAATTTAAAATCCATAGGAGACTGCTAATAAATACCTTTAAGACTTCTTTGCTGGAGTCACGGAAAAATAGGAACATCATAGAACACAGGAGCAAAAATCTGTGGGCAAAATCCTGCCCTGGCTTGCATTACATTTCATGCAATCCTGCTGAAGGCAACGGTATGTAAGTCAGGGAAGATTTTGGCTGTAGTAAATCTCCAGAGTGTTACCTTCACCTCAGGTCCATGGGGCAAAATGCACCTCTAGTTCGTCTCTTCATGCCCAAATTCTCTTTATAATACTACCATTGTCCACTGAAACAAAGTGATTGAACAGAAGCTATACAATCTTACTTGGGCTGAAAATGGCTTTTCATTCTAAGTGATCCTAACAGAACTGAAAATAAACTCTTCGAGACATAAATTAGAGAATTAGGATAAAATTCTGCCCTCAGTTGAGCCAATGCACATCTCACTGATATAAATTGAAATTACAGAGGTGTAATTCAAAGCCCTCAGATCAAATCTGGTAGCGATTAACCACAGTTTAATAAATAGTGGTATAAATTACTGGTGAGAAAAATGTGTGTACATAGTTATTATTTGCACTGATTTGATATTCATTAACTCAGTTGTTTTACTGCAGCATAACTGAGTAGAATTTGGTCCAATGTAGGGTATATTTTCACTGCAGAGTTAATTTGGGCTCTTATTCAGGTGTTTCCCCTAAGCCCCCAGTCTTCCACACACAAAACACTCTCACCCGTTTTAAACATGAGCTAGCTGGCCTGGCTGGGGTATAAGCTTGAGCTGCAGAGCCTCTTTCATTTGGGCTTCTAATCCTCCCATTTTGTAGTGAGGACACAGGCTAAATCATTCAAGTGCAGATAGTCCTCCAATGCCCTCCCACAATTCAAGGTGCGTGCGCAGAAGGATAGACAAGTTCTGTCACAATTCACTGGGAAAGAATCATAGAGAGGCTCATCTTACTGCAGCACAAAGAACCATGCCATATGCCCCAGAATTTCTAGCAACACATAGAAGTGAGTGCAGCACCAGTGAAGCGGCATCAACTCGGGTATGGTTTGCAGTGAGGCAGCACACACCTATGCTTGGTTAATCTGAGTACCAGGGTGCCAATCACTTGACTTAACTTTGCTGTGAGGACATACCCATAGAAGTTGGAACTGCTTTATCTCACATCTACCTGTTAGTTTTTTCCTGCTGCAGTTCTCTCCCCAAGTGTAAGCCACATTCATGTTGCACACCAATGAATTCCAAATTGGTGCAAATCATGTGTCTTTGCCATTACCTGTTTTTTGTTGTATGAGGTTAAGTCCATTAATAGCTATACGTGTTGTGTAACTTAATCAGAAGATTACATCACCGTTACAGGTTTCATTTGCCATAATTATTGTCCAGTTGGACTATTTTGTTCTTCAGTTGAGGCCTGCAGTGGCTTTAATTTTTGCCCTGAATAGAATTTATCTTACAAAAAGTGGAATTTTCAAAAGTGTTCAGCTTCAGCCCAACTCTGGTTTATTGATTTCATTTTCCAGAAACAGCAAAGTTGGGCCAATAGTGAGCACTTTTGAAAATCCCATCCTAAATAAGAGTTCTCTTATTTTGTATCTTTAATTACAACTGCAGCCTCTTCGAAAAAAATCCACTTGTTCTTCTGAAGAGCTTAATGAAAACATCTGCTCAAAAAAAGAAAGTTGTTAGGTATTGAGAAGAGGGCTAAAATTAATATAGAAATTACAATACCATTCTAATAACCTCTTGTATATCTTCACCTTGATAATGATTATTGTTGTTTTGAATGGTATTTGAGGAAGCTTTCATATGAGATGTTAAAAAGACCTCGAAAGGGGTACATTCAAATAAGCTACGATACAGACATATTATATGAATGGTCCAGAGGAGGTGAGGCTGGTCTTCTTTACTGTCACATACTGTAAAAAGGACTATGTGGAATTAAGTCAGTTACTTTAATACTGATATACAATGTATAATTAATTTATGTAATTCACTGTCACAATGTATTGTTGAGACAAATGCTTCAGTAAAGTTAAAAAAAACAAAAGATTGTACAGCTCTTCATATAAGGAAAATAATTACATTATAAAATGAATTCCACCTCCCTGCATTATATAGTATTGCACAATCAGTCAGGTACATTATATTTATTCCACAATTTTGTGTACCAAGGGGTATAGATCAATAAGATGTGGCCACTTGATATGTTCTGCACTTATATTTCTAATGCTTATGGTCTTGATTCTCTCACACTGGGGTAAATTAGGAGTAACTCCTCCAAAGTCAAGTCAGTGGAGTTACACAGTATAAAACTGTCATAAATGAGAGAGAAATTAGGCTCTGTGGATTATTTAATTTTAATGTTCCTGTAGGACCCGTGGTTTTGGATGTGACTTCAAATGAAAGTTCTGAAAAAAACAGGAAGGCTGTTCTCATGATATTTCCAGTGCACTTGAAGCTAAGAAGGACTGCAGTTCTGAAAAGACTGAACAAAAGGCTAAACTGTCCACTGATTTACACAGCTGTGGTGTATATCAGTGCTGAATTTGGCCCAGGATTTCTACTCTAATTACTAGATTTAAGAGGACCTAAATAACTTGGATAACATCATCCAAACATAAACTCCAATATTTTGAGGCTTTCTCATCTCTATGTTAGTGACGAATAATAAAGCTAAAAGAATAAAATAAGAAAAAAGAAAGCAGCGAAAGTGATTACACTTTCTGAAACACTTAGTTTGTGATGTTTTTTATACCAGTTGAGCCCCTACAAACATTGTCAGGAGCCAAACTCGCTCACTGTTTCCGAAGAAATATATTACGTTCCAGGAACTGAATATAAATTAATTTAAAATTATTTAGCTTGAAGGCCTCCTTCAGGCTACTAAGTATACAGAAAATACTAGTCATGTGGCAACTATACTTTGTGTTGTTGGTCCTTTGATGAAGGCCACAAGACCAAAACATCTGTGAGTTTGTATTTTGTATCCAATGGAGTAATTTAGCCTAATTATATTTTATTATTTGCAGCCCGCACCCTTATGGGTTTTAACTATGTGGTGGTAAAACTTGCCTAAGCCACTGATGAATCTAGAACTATAGTGGTTTAAAGTCCCTTTCATTTCTCTTTCATGAAGCTGAATAGCAATTAATCAACCACTGTAATTAATAAGATATGGATGCATATACTTGTCATTTTATATAACAATATCCTGTGATATAGGCATTGCCATTAATCTGATTTGTACCTATGGTACAAGAGAAATGTCAAGTTTGGAAATGACAACAATTACAAATTCCAAGACACCGTAGATGAAATGGTGCTTTTTTCTGTATAACAGCAGCAAATTTTTCCCTCTCTCTTCTATGGACTAAATATATGCTATCTGAGTGCAACATGGAATGATCTGGAGAAAGGGGTCATTAGTGAGTGGCAAAATTTGCAGATGATACTAAACTGTTCAAGATAGTTAAGACATAAGCAGACTGTGAAGAACTTCAAAAAGATCTCACAAAACTAAGTGATTGGGCAACAAAATGGCAAATGAAATTTAATGTGGATAAATGTAAAGTAATGTGCATTGGAAAAAATAACCCCAACTATACATACAATATGATGGGGGCTAATTTAGCTACCACTAATCAGGAAAGAGATCTTGGAGTCATCGTGGATAGTTCTCTGAAGATGTCCACGCAGTGTGCAGTGGCAGTCAAAAAAGCAAACAGGATGTTAGGAATCATTTAAAAAGGGATAGAGAATAAGACAGGGAATATCTTATTGCCCTTATATAAATCCTTGATACGCCCACATCTTGAATACAGCGTACAGATGTGGTCTCCTCATCTCAAAAAAGTTATACTGGCATTAGAAAAGGTTCAGAGAAGGGCAACTAAAATGATTAGGGATTTGGAACGGGTCCCATATGAGGAGAGATTAAAGAGGCTAGAACTTTTCAGCTTGGAAAAGAGGAGACTAAGGGGGGATGTGATGGAGGTATATAAAATCATGAGTGGTGTGGAGAAAGTGAATAAGGAAAAGGTATTTACTTGTTCCCATAATATAAGAACTAGAGGCCATCAAATGAAATTAATGAGTAGCAGGTTTAAACCAAATAAAAGGAAGTTCTTCACACAGTGCACAGTCAATCTGTGGAACTCCTTGCCTGAGAAGGTTGTGAAGGCTAGAACTATAACAGGGTTTGAAAGAGAACTAGATAAATTCATGGAGGTTAAGTCCATTAATAGCTATTAGCCAGGATGGGTAAGGAATGGTGTCCTTACCCATGGTTGTCAGAGGGTGGAGATGGATGGCAGGAGAGAGATCACTTGATCCTTACCTGTTAGGTTCACTCCCTCTGGGGCACCTGGCATTGGTCACTGTCGGTAGACAGGATACTGGGCTGGATGGACCTTTGGTCTGACCCAGTATGGCCATTCTTATGTTCTGGTACAACTGAGAAACAACAACAAAAAAATGCTCCTAACAGTTTTATGAGTCTGCTTCAAAAATGAAAGCACTGTAAATATCATGTAAACATGTCACCTTCCAACAGTATTAATAAATAGGAAAATAAAGAATGCTTCTTATCTTTTTTGGCATAATTTAAGGTAGTTTATTATTTGAGAGCAGCAAGCAGTGAGCACTTGTTAGATACCATCGATTGGTCACAGATTTGTAAATATATCAATTCTCTGCTGAGAGGAGAATTATATTAACTCAGTCCATTGAAAACAATTTTGGGGTGGAATCATAAATATAGAGGACTCGATTCACCAGTACAAAGTGTGTGTAAAATGAGACTAGATCACATTAGTGTGTTACATCCACTTTGCCCTTGCTTTGCACTGATGTAAATGACCAAAGAGCAGGGCCGATGAGAATCAGGACTGTAGTTCTCAATGGCCTTGAGGTTTTTACCTACTTGAACACTCATACAAAATGTAGAAAACACTAAAATCAGTGATGTGTGTTATGCCATCAGTATGTTCTCTTTTGTCATCATCAGCTCTTTCATTATGATGCAGCTGAGAAGTACATATTTGTAAAAGGAGGCTGGAGGAAATTGTAATGAGAAATATTCCTATTTCTAATATATAAATAGTGCTGTCTAGCCTCAGTGGGGAAGGTTTTTTCTTTTTTTTTCTTTTAGCTAGAATGACTGGAAAGGGATGATCCGTTAAGTCCTGATGGGTAGAGAGGGAATGGAGATGCCTTTGTCTTTTTCCTTCCCCCAACCAGAAGGTGTGTTGCTTGTCTTCCTCTCTTCTCGTTGTGGGTACAAGGAATATGTGGTGGGGGTAGGGTAGGCCTCCCTGTTCAAGGTTATGATTGGCAAATTTGATGTGTTGTGGGAGCAGATCATTCCTGCCCTAACCCACTCTGGTGACAAAAGGTCCTTCCTGGGAGCATATGGGCGTTTGGGGTATGTCTATATTGCAGTTAAACACTCATTGCTGGCCATGTCAGCTGACTGAGGCTTGAGGGGCTCAGGCTATTGGGCTGTTTAATTCTGGTGTAGACATTCGGGCTGGAGCCTGGGCTCTGGGACCCTCGTCCTTGAAGTTGCACCCATCCATCCCACCCTGGATATGTGCAGCTTGCTGGCTGGATCTCTGGGTTTGCCAGGGATCTCCTAGCCAGATCTCTTTTTTAGGGAGCTGTGAAGGGATTTTTCCACCAGACCAGATAGGTTCATGTTGAGTTGTTGTTTTACCTTCCTTACAGCTGGCAGTCTGGCCAGTTAATTAGGACAGTAAAAATGAGAAGGAGGGAGAAAGGGAGACAGAACCAACAACTTTTCTCAAAACTTCTCCAAAACACCAAACCAAAATAAAAGCTTTCCCCTAAAAATTTTGTCTCATCTTGGATTTAGTGCCCAATATCAATGGGTGACCATCTCTTGGGATGAACCTGAGCACGGAACCCAAGAGTGGTTTCCCAGCAATCCACATTGGTTGGGGTGAGGGTTCTCTTTAGTCTCATGTAGAATGAGTTACTCTCATGAGTATCCCCCACATGAGGGGAAGGTGTAAGGAATTCTGTCATGGGATTCCTCAGGTATAGGTTTGTGGGGGAGGGTGAGAAGGCTAAGTGTCATATCCCATCCTCTTGATTAAATTGGATAGTTTTGCTGCATTGGACCCAATTACTTCCTGGGAGTTATAGAAGGGTTGGCATTTTTGTGCCCTCATTTCCCTCTACCCACCTGTTAAACCTACTCCTTTTGTCTGTCATTTTCTGTGCATCCAGATCAAATGTTCATTCTGTTTAAAAATAACCTCTCAGTGTTCACGTTCCACTTCCCATCAGTACCCATCTCAAGTCAAGGAAGCTAATGATCTAACCAGCGGACCAAATTTGTTGATGAATCCTGGTCACTTGCCACTTGAGGAACGTTGCGCATACGCTAAGAAGACTACCGTCTGGAAGACACAGGTGTATGTGTTTATATGAACGTGTTTTTTTGAGAGCTTGCAGTGTAAATTGAAGTTGCCTCAATCTAGTAATAATTTATACTCTTGTAACAGTGTGAATTTTTACTTGCTTTCTGCAGTTTCAATAAATAAAAAAGCTTTGTACTTTATATTTTCACCCTAGCAGCATAAAGTAGATATATTATCATTGGAATACAGAGAGTATTTTTTCTTAAAAGATTAATTGATAGGCCATCCAAAGTTTTATAGTGTTTGTACTATTGGATAAAAGATGTCTTTAAAAAAGCAGGCATATGTTTCCCAGGATTTTTATATTTAATGTTTTTGTAATTCTATTTTCGTCTCTTCAAATTTATTTATTTTTTCATCGTCTATATAATATTTTTTTGTATTCTTACAAGATTCACAAAGAGAACAAAAGGATTAAATTTATAGGGCACAAGGGAATGGGGAGTTCATTTGTTACAGCTACTCTTTTGAAGAAGGGTTTATACAAATGCTAGCTGTGAACATGATCCTTTTTGTCTGTCCACTCACATCTCAGTAAATTTAAATATTTGAATAACACAGGAATTCCTGATGCACCTTGACTTCTGTTTATCCCAAAGAAAATTGCATACTACACTACATATGTTTTTTAAACAACCTGGGCTCTCTCTTTGCAGTCCTTCTATTACTATTCATGCTGCAATTATAGCTTGTTAATTTATTATCTTACATTTATATAACACTTTCCCTCCTGATGAATCCCAAGGTACTTTACAAAACATAAAAGCACAGGCAGAGGACTCACTTCACCCATCACTCAAATAGCGCTCTGTGGGATGGAATGCAGCAGCAACACTACACAAAAGAGAGGGAGTGAAAAACATCATATCCAAATGAAACTGCAGGAAAAAAATCGTTAAGCTGAGTGTAGCTACCCAAATTGGAATTTGGCCAGGACACTGGGGCTAATACCCACTCTTACAAAAAGTGCTAGAAGACCTTTAATGACCAGAAATTGTTTTACATCTTATCCAAACAAATCCAACACATCCACCAGTACAGTGCTCCTTTAAACCATGCTGAAGCATTATTAACTCCTACAGACTCAGAGGGAAGAGGGACACCTGCTGAATCACACACTCCACTTCCTGCCGTACTCTGGTTTTCCTTGAAGGTCTCCCATCAAAGAACTGTTTAGACCCTGCCTCCATTTAGCAATAACACATCCTAAGAGGTGTAGTTAGTTTTTATTTGATTGTCTAGAAATAATTAAGCATTTTCATTGCTCAGAGACAAAGCCAACACAATATGAATAAGCATATTGGTAATATTTACAGGGATGTTCCTCCTGCCAGCTGTATTACACACTGGTAGTGGTGAATCAAGGTAGAGAGAATGTTTTTGGAGGGGAAAAGAGAAAGAAAAGGTGATCCGGAGTGCACCACTGAAGACACCACCTCCTGAAGAAAGAAGGCCTCCAATTTGTAGGAGCAGAATCACAGCTGATAAGAGGAGATTCTTTGCTCCTGCTAGAACACCAGTTTAACCATTAGCTGTACAGCCCTCTTGGCTGAGCTGTCAGTTGCGGTAGGAAAATGTCTCTGTGCTTAGAAAAGCAAAATCCCATGTGATAGCACAAGAGGCCCTTTTAGCTGTTGCTAGAGCACCAGTCCACCCAGTAACATACAGTGATTTGACTGTGTCACTAATTCCAGTTGAAAAGTTATCTGCTGTCTCTAGCAGCGAAATCTTCACTGATAAGTGAAAAGGCTCATATGCTGGTAGCAGAGCCCCCAGTTTATCAGCGTCTGACCAGTTCATAAATAAGGCTGTCTGTTTTTATTTTGTTTTATCAAAATTTATTTCTATCATTGTAACAGTTAATACTTTAATAAGAGAACTTAACTGGGAACATTAGGAAGTTAGTTAGAGACATTTTGCAGGCGCTTTTTCCCTTGTCAGTGACAAGGTAAGGTAATCCTATACACAGGCTGCTATTGTGAGATGAGAAACTGGCCTCCTTCACTGCCAGAGACCAGATGCACCTCTCTCTATCCTAATCTGTAAACGACTTAAAGGAGCCTTATCTCGGGGCTCTTCTGCTTCATTTCATGCTTGATTTACTTTAATTTGTCTGATAGGGCACAAGGATTTGGAGACGGCCCATCTTTCTGCAGAAAATGTTCAGATTTTTTTTTCCTTGGCATTGTTGTGTTGGGGTTTTTGACTTTTTTTTTATGTGGAAGAAATCTTGCTCCAGTGCAGCAAGCTGCTTGAGTGTGTTTAGATTTAAGCTACCCCAGCAGAAAAGAGTTTGTGAAGTGGTATGATTGTGTGATGGGCCACATTTACATTGAAATCACATTATACGATATATCAGGACTCCTGAAGGGAGCAGTGCAGTGGAGCGCTTGTGCCCACAAGATGCTTTGAAAGGGCTATATATAGTGGCAACAATTGATACGAGATTTTACAGAAGACTTTATAAATATGTAAATGGACGTTATCTGATTGGGTTCTTTGGCTACACATCTGTACCTCAAAGGAAGTGGAGCTGTGAGAACTACCAGGAAAACAGTAGTTTGCATTCTAAGTGAGTCTGAGAAATAGAAATGTCTCACAGGTTGACAGCAGGTCAGGGTGGAGGTGCTTTGCATACTTTGGAGGTAAGCCTCTTTGATGTGAAAGAGATCTCTTACTTCCACCAGAAAGATAGAATTACCACTAACAATTTTCATTTGTTTTATAACATGGCTTAGATCAGTAGCCATTGACCTTTAGCATTCCTTGTTATTTCTTCAAATTGCTTATGCGATATGGCACTGGGGGGAATTGCCTATACGTTTTTTGCATTTTAAAAATACATACTTTAGTGACCCAAGGGAGAGAAAATAAAGTCTTTGGTACATTGATTCCTTGATTAGTTATTTCCTAAATGAAAATGGAAATACTATTAAAGCAGTAATAATGTTACATCTTAATAGTTGAGGAGTCAATAAATGGCTCCCATGTGCTTCATTAAAGTTCTTAATGAAGCCATTTTTGGTAGCTGAACTTTACATTATCTCTGCTTTACCCAGAGACTTTTAGGGGAAAGGAGGCAATCATTCGATATGAAATGGTTTTCTTTTTCACTCTACTAGCTACAATAGTTATCAAAATTCTGTGTATAATAATATCTGTATTATAGTGTTCTGCACAGACCATCAAACATAAGTATGGGATGTTGTAAGCACGTATATATAGATTATATTTTTTGTATGATAATTTTAAAACAGGAGAATAATCAGATTTTTTATACTGCATGGACATGTTTATGATACATAGGGTTTATGTAGCTATATATGTCATTTTATAACTATTGATATATAACATGTAATGTTCTTTGCAAGCACAATCTTTTCTCCACTGTCATCTGCAAGGTATTCTAAATGTAGCTGCACAATCCACAATGTAGCAACTTTGTTAGCCACCTGACCTTTCCTCTACATTTTCATTCTGGGCAGTTCTTACGCTTATTTCATTCTTCCCTCCTCCCTATTCTCTAGTAGCAGCTATGATTGAAGCCCTTATCCTTTGACAGGGATGGCTGATAATCTCTGCAGAGACCACAACACTTCTCTGTGGTTAGTTGCTACAGGGTGTGAACGGATGATGTGCTCTTCTCTTTCCTACCCACTGGGATGGATGTGTACCTATGTGAAAGTCCCTACCCAATATGTCTGAAGCCGGAGTTTTGAAACCGGAATGCTGCTGTTGATGCTAGACTGAGTTGCTAGTGTGGAGAAATGTAGTGGTATCTTTAGGCAATAGGGGCAAGATTGCAATTCATTGTGAGATAACTTCTAAACATTTACCGCAAACTACAATAAACAACACTGTAAGTCTTTTTATTTTGAGATTAACACAAAACCCGTAACACTGTGAGCCTAATTTTCAAAAGTGGCTGCATAAAAAATGGATGGGTGACTAAAAAAACTAGGAGACAGAAAAGTTGGGTTATCTTCCTGGCTCTGTTTTGGGCTTCCTATGTGACCTTGGTAGTTCACTATGGTAAAATTTTCAAATGTAGTCTCTAATTTTGAATAATTGGGCATCTAAATTTAAGTGCCTCAACTTTTAGGTAACCTATTTTAGATAACATAGGTCTGATTTTCACGAGTGCTGAGTTCCGGCAGCTCCTATTTGTGGGTGCTAAGCATGTTTGAAAATAGAATCCTAAAAACTAAGTTAAGTCTAAAATTGAGTTCCCCAAAACTGGAAAATTCAATATTAGAGTCCACTTTTGAACATTTGGGCCTTAGTTTTTGTGCATTAGTTTTATTAACTGCAAAATAGGGGTTATATTTTCCTACGTTTAAAGACTCCATTCATTTCTACAGCATTTTGAAGTCCTCTGATAGACGGCACAGTACAACAGTAAATAATCATTATTTAATAAATTAGATATATAATTTTGGCATGTGTGCATACTGATTGGTTAGATGAGTGCCTAAGTGTCCTTATGCATGTAGTAGTGTGGGATTTATGTAATTTAAATGTCTCTTTTAATAATTGAGTTCCACTGTACAAATTGTTTCCAAACTTTTTTTTTTTTACTGCACACTTTTAACATACCGTAGAACCTCAGAATTATGAACACCAGAGTTAAAAACTAACAGGTCAACCGTATATCTAATTTGGAACTGGGAGTATGCAATCAGGCAGCAGCAGAGACCAAAAAAAAAGAAAAAAGAAAAAAGGCAAATACAGTACAGTATTGTGTTAAAAATAAACTACTAAAAAAAGAAAGGGAAAGTTACAATTTTTTTTGACATGTTAAGGAAACTGTTCCTATGTTTGTTTAATTTAAATTAAGATGGTTAAAAGCATCATTTTTCTCCTGCATAGTAAAATTTCAAGTATATTAAGTCAATGTTCAGTTGTAAACTTTTGAAAGAACAATCATAATGTTTTATTCATAGTTACTAACATTTCAAAGTTATGAACAACTTCCATTCCCAAGGTGTTCATAACTCTGAGTTTGCATTGTAATGCAAAAGAAAGCTTGCTTTGTGTTTTAGTTTTTAAAGGGCAGTTTATTTATGAGTCTACCAAATAACAATTGAGAAAGAAGTAAATACAACTTGGAAAGACCTAAATTGGACATACACCTGAAGAAAAGATTCTTTGCTAACTATATCAGAAAGGCATATTCATGATATTATAAGAGATAAAGCTAACAACTGATGAGTTATTTAGTTATGGCTCTGTTTTTATAAAAAAAATATAGACTAGAATATTTTGGGACTTCATAACAACCGATACAAATCAAATATTATGTTTGTGAAATTTTATAGTAATACTTTGCACTGCTATGGCACCTTCAATCCAACAATCTCTATCTCAAAGCACTTCACATATTGTGGGCCCGATCACATTTTGCCTTTGTATGAGTGTTCAAAGGAAGAAGGCAGGAGGAATCTGAGGCATAGAGCCCACCCTGAAGCTGGCATGGGTGTGGTGCTACTCCACAATGGCACCAGTCTGTGACTGTGTCTATATATAATTTACCACTAATTAATTCAATCTCATGTCAGTTTTGGGAGACAGGAATTATTAATCCCATTTTGCAAATTGGGAAACTGATGTACAAATATGTTAAGTGCCTTGCCCGAGGCCATACTCACCAGATTGCAGTTTACAGCTAGTTCAGAAAGGGAGTCTGGCTTCTACAGACCTTTGTTCAAAGATATATTTTTAAACAATTAAAAACTGCCATTATTTGATGGTGATACTAAAAATATTCTTGTCCTAAGGATAATATTTTAGATCTGATCCAAAAGCCATTGAAGTTGATGGAAAGACTCCAGTTGAATTCAGTGGGCTTTGGTTCATATAGTTAATAATTGGCCTAATTTCAGGAGGGTTTAAGAAAGTATCTGTGTTGTGCTATTCATTTTGAATGAAACCCAATTTATCCAAATGAGCTTATCAGTAGAAAAGGAGGAGTATTTTGGCTAACATGGAAATTCACAAAAGTCAATTAGGCAAATGAATTTTAGATGGTGAATGAGAAATTTCCGCAAGTGGAAATAATTTTCTATCTAAGATGTTTTTCAGGTCCTTTTCTGTGAATCTCAGTTTCTGTCTTTACTTATATTTATGGTTCACTAAAATGTTCAGGTAGAGAAATACCTGCCTTCATAAATCATTTGCAGATAATAGTGGTTCAGACGCTCTCTGTCTAAATTGATAATGGGTATCTGATCCAAAAAGAAATGTCTTGTTTGTTAAAGTTCTGTATAGGATGTTGGAGAGGGGAGGATTTAAAAAAAAACCAAACCAAACCAAAAAACCTCTTTCTTTCTGATTTTATGTTCATTATCAGGTCCATTAGTTGGTATCAGATGCAGAAGAGGTCAGTAGTGGTGTAAACTATAGAGTGTCTACAGTTCTCTGACTCCTCAAATTACTTTCAGGAAGTTGACCTCACATCTCTAATAAACATATTGACTTACAATGCAGAGAAGTTTTGCCAAACTAAGCGCTGTAAACATTTTATATACAACTGAACACAACGGCATTCTCCCATTTTTGACAGATCGTGGAATTCTGCCCCTGCATTGCTCTGGTATTTGAATCAAATATGTGTATTTGATTTTCTGACTTCTCCATAATTTTGACGGAAGATTTTTATTTGAAAGTTTCAAAGATTTATTCATAATGATATTTTTATGCATTTTCTTTTTACATGAGTCTGAGGTTTTTTTAGATCTATTTCTTTCTTTCTATCCTTATACTTCTTAATCTGTGGATCATTAGATCTAGGGCCATATAGAGTACAACCTCAGTTATCTGATTAACATGAGAGAAACTGAGCTTTGAAAAGTGTTTAATGTAACTAATCAACATCTGTATTTTGAATACAGGTATTTTTTAATAACTGAGGTTGAACTTTATTTTCATTATAAATCTTTCGGTTTGTTCTTCCAGAATGAGTATTATATCTCATTTATTCTCTAAATAATATATAGATATATAGGGATGATATGTAGATGTTTAGATAGGGTTCCCCAGCCATGCCCCTGACACATACACACTATTCCAGGAGTGCTAGGAGAGAGTGCTGAGCCTTACAATGGTCTTTGCCTCCACAGGGCTTCCCCTATGTTGAGTGAAACCGCAGGAAGCTGGCTTTGTGATATAAAACATTGAAAGATGAGACCAAGATCTTGTCCACTGTCTTAAAACACTTTCTTAGTACCTGCCGATTCACACTGCAGTTTATGTATCAAAAAATTAGAATTTAATTTCAGTAATGGTTTTAGATACAATGCTTACATATTTTGCTAATTTTTGCTCTGAAAGCCCAAACGTCTATAGTTTTACATATCTCTCATGCATGAAAAATTGAAAGTATGTGTGCTGATTTGCTGGAAATGAGTCATGCACTGAAATCATGCAGATTCCTTTGTATTCTTATAACCACATAACTAGTATGAGCAGAGATGAAAAAGTAGGTGGAGTTGGCCTTAAAAGAGGTGTTCTAAATCACAACAAGCTCTTTGAAATTTTATTGTCACAAAGAGAAAAATGAGAAATACAACTAATACAACTGCGTGCATCTTAAATATTTCCTGTCATAGGTAAATGTTGCAGTATCCCCTAACCTATAGTTTAGTTTCCATCATTCTGTATTTGAAGATACTGTGTGAAAATATTTGAAGTCCTATATGACTTAGGAGCCTTGGGATATGGGAACCTAAATCACATAGGTGCTTATTTTTTTAATAATTGTATTTAATTAGGAGTGACTCAATAATAACTAAGAGTGAAAATGGCTGCTTTTGTATTAGTTAAGAATTCTCAGTGAAACATATTTTAAGAGGTGTAAATCAGCATAGCACCATTTACTTAGCTATGATTTAGCTGTGGTTGCAATTCTAATTTACACCAGTTGAAGATCTAATCCAGTATTCTCAAAAACAGTGATCCAGGATCACCACTAGGGCTAAACAGCCACTTTAAATTTAAAGTCAGTTTTTTTATGCATTTTTATATATTTATTTTCCCCATCTGGGCTCTGAATCTCTAACAAATACCTGAGAAGTCTTCCTGATTTGCCCACTTTCCTCACACTCTTGAGCCACAGGGTGCTAGCATGAGGATGAAGGGTGAAGTACAATAATATCCTACAATCCTGGAGCATCTTCTTTTGAATATGACATGGATATGAAAGAAGAAATAGCCATATGTATTTCCTGGGCATGGTTCTACTCTCACATACACAGATTTTGCATTGTTGTAGTTCCACTAACTTGAGTGGAGTTATTTCTGATTTACACCAGTTTAAGTGGGAAGAGAATCAGGCACAGAGTGAACAATGGTGTGGGTATTGCATTTTGAACAATCAATACAAAAGCTCAATTTGCTCACAGTTCTCATGTCATTTCATAATTTTATTTTCAGAGAATAACCTAAGTTTATTAAAATCACACACACACACAATAAAGGCAATTTTACATTTCTGAACTACTAAAACTGTAGATATTTTACTGACATATGGGTATATTTCTCTGATTGGTTTTTTCTACCTATCCAAATCTCCGTATTCCTATATGATAAAATATTTGTCTGAAGCATAATGCAACTTTATAGACTATTATAAATCAATGGAATTAGTTCTATGCAGCAGCAGCACATTATCTTTATCAAAGAAGAGACAGTATTGTAGATTTTTTCGAAGATATGGTCCTGCCACCATATTTCTATTGTCGGTAACATCATCCTCCATAGTTCTTTAGGTACTATTTTGAATGGTAATGGTTTTTCTATGGGGGAAGTGGTGCCACAGTGTAATATCAGAATTCAATTCTTTTGAAAGTTTCTATCTTATCCAACTATCTTTGCAATTATGATATAGATGTATTGCATCCTCAACTTTCTAAACATAGGACACAGTGGTGACATGAGCTAATTGTACAGTTAGGAGATAATGCACTAGCGTTAACACAATTTACTATGTAATTGCCATTGTTTCCAGTGCATTTAGCTACCAACTAATATGTATGTTATTTTGTGATAACTATGAAATTAACTAATGTCATCACTGTTTTTAGAGACTATGTTGATCTTAGGCCAGGGCTTACAATCAGCCTTGACCAAAGTTGAATAGAAAAGCTCTGGAATAGATTGACCCACACATTTTTGGATCAGCTTGTGGAATATTGCAATTAGATCTTTTGTCTTATATTAAAGACTTGAAAGAAATTGCTGCCAAGTTCAATCTAACCAGAAGCAAGAATGGTGGAACCTCCTTTAGTCAAGTAAGCTTCGTACATGCACATATCCATCAATTTGTATATATCTGTCAATCCTTTAATTTCCTTCTGTATTCACCACTGAAAAACCCCCATTAATTTATCCATGTAAAATACAGGAAGTACATCTTGAATTTAAAACAAAATGTTTCTTTTAATAATTTTTAGTACTCTGCTACGTAGTACTATAGAGATTATCATAGCTGATACGCAAAGCATGCATTGCATGTACATAGTTTCTTATTGTGCTCTGACTTATGGTTTCTTCACTCATTTTTAAATTGCCTTTCCGTGATATTTTTATTATTCTAACAATACAGTATGTTGTTTCTGGTCACTCAGGCTATGTCTACAGTAGAGACCTTATGGTGGAACAGTTGTACCGCTGCAGCTGTGCTGCTGTAAGTTCTCCCTTGTAGCTGCTCTGTGCTGATGAGGGAGAGCTCTCTTGCCAGCATAATTAAACCACCCCCAACGAGCGGTGGTAGCTATGTCAGCGGAAGAGAATCTCCCACTGACATAGCGCTATTCATGCTGGCACTTCTGTCAATGAAACTTAGGTCAGTCAGGGTTTTTTTCACATTCCTGACCAATAAAAGGTTTACTGATAAAAGTGCTTATGTAGCTATAGCCTAAGAGCCTGAACCAAAGGGCTTTCAATCAAGCCCTAATTCAGTACAAAAATCATTTAAAGGAAATCTTTTAGAATTTTTGGAAAGAGTTCCCAAAATGGTATAAAGAGGAGAAGTGAAAGCAATGGGACTTTACTCTCCCTTTACTTAAGTAAACATGGGAAATTACAGAAATAAAAGAGGATGTCAGGATTTTTTGTAATACCGTGGGCTGTTGTGAAAGCTCATTTCTACCCAGAAACAGATTTACCTTTAAAGGACAAGAACAAATAGAAACTTTTAGAAATGGTGTAAGTACTTTACTAGCTGCAGCTTCTCAATCTAGTTTTATTTTGTGCAGTTGGCACACAAAATAGCAGTTAACCCAGATCCTATTGCCCTTGGCAGTATTATGGGGTGAGTATTTATGTAAAGATAATCTGCACATTCATGTATCTAAAATAATTAACTTAAAACAGTCTCTTTCAATAGCAATTAAGCTTGTGTCTTTTTTCTCCACCAGTTTTTGTTAGAAACTAAGTATACTAAATGTTTTCTCAATGCAAGTTCTTATTGAATCCCAGACCTCATTGACTGAGGAAATGCATTGACACTAACAACAGAGGCAATGAGATTTGGACATTAAACATAGAATATCAAGGTTGGAAGGAATCTCAGGAGGTCATCTAGTCCAACCCCCTGCTCAAAGTAGGACCAATCCCCAATTTTTTGCCCCAGATCCCTAAATGGCCCCCTCAAGTATTGAACTCACAAGTCTGGGTTTAGGAGGCCAATGCTTAAACCACTAAGCTATCTCAGAATGACCTGAGTGTTCCAATGAGATCATCAGCCACTTTCTATAAAGCAAACCTGTGCCCCTGTATTCATATTTAAGTGAATATGTCATTCATGAAACTTGCCAGATTGACGGTGCCTGGAGATTGATTTCCTCTCCACTCAATACTGTCCTACCAATACGTGTCAACTCAACAATTAACGCTAAGAGGGTAGCGTAGTGTAACCCAAGGACCTTTTGATGCCAACTGGCAGAGGGCACAGGGATACATAGGGGTATCAGTTCACCCAAGCAGTGTTATGTAAAGTCTAATGAAAACGTATGGCACACTGGTCATCATAAGCATTACAAGGTGTACGTACAGAAACTGTGAA